>JAVFKF010000008.1:12537500-22537500 GCA_036926295.1 Pachydiplax longipennis
AGAATGTACACTTTTTTCTCTCTTTTCTAGGATGTAATGAATTTTCAAAAAAAATATCTCTGTGAATACCTCTGTGAAATTTACATACTACTCCGCAATATTTTCGATCAGTTCGATCAAACTCGCGTCTTACTTCATTTCGCGATGAAATTGGTGATGAAGCTGACACTGCTAAATCCTGTCATCTGTGGTTTTGAGACATGCACCGTTCATTGGGCGAATTAAACCTTTATGTTGAAAATGTAAGAAGCGAATCAAATCGTATTTAAGGACTTGAAAATAGGTAGAAATTTCTATAAGTCAAACCTTTAAACAAATAAATTATATCTTACTTATTATTTTCGTAAAACGTTTAAATACGAAACAGATGTACTCGTAATCAACTTAGGAAAATATCAAAAAAGGGTGTGTGAAAGAACGAGAGAATTTTTGATTGAGTGGAGAATAGAGGATCTTAAAAAGAAAACCTAGAAGTTTCATATCTGAGGATGGCAATATATGCTTAAATCGATAAACAAAATGTATATTACTATTGTTTAAACCTGGCTACAGTATGACTAATATGAAATGACTGTCTTAAGAACTATTTCCAAATCAATTCTGTAAGACGTTAGAAAATATTTACAAACACATTGTATTACGTGAATTACATATTTATATTACATTTAAAACAGATTTTCATTATTTAAGTTTTCCTCTTGATCAGTCTATTTACCTTGTTAAATGAATGATCATAGATCATTACAAATAGCTGCATAGGCAAAAGTTTATGTAACTTCCCAACCACGAAATTTAAAATACGTAGTGACTTGTAATTATTCATGAATACTATGGATTATTTATGCACAATGCGTTTCTATAAATTCGCAACTTTTTATTACTACCTCACTTGTTTTCGGTGAGAACTAGAAAGAGGTGTCTTAGAGAATGCAAATTTTAAACTGATCCACCTATGCCTCGCAAAACTTGCTCTGGCCTTATGCCAATTCCATGTTCAGAGATTTCTAATATCTATTTTCATCGTAATTTGGACTAGATTAATATATTTTATATAGGAAATTTAGGAAGAAATATTCTTTAAACACTACCACGGAACTACAGGTTTTATTCGATTATTATTAGGTAGCAAAATCCAATTCTAACGCGCCCCACTATACCGAGGTTTCGGATATACGTTGGGTCTTATGTAAAATGATTACATTGGCCATTTTCTTTGTTAATAGTTGATAATTTTGCAGGGACTTTTATCTTGAGGTGCCTTCCGAAATTGGTCTATGTTTCAGGTGAAAATAAAGGGCTCTTTTATTAAAAAGCAGAAAGTAATTTTACTTGTTTCTTTCGGTACTATATTATAATTTTTAAAGTTTTGATTAAGTATGAATATAGACACCAAAGAAGGAATAGGACGATCTACGCATTATCGATTGTTTGGGAAAATGTTGTCGCGGGATATTTAAATGCAGATAGGGAAGGGCGATGCGGATAATGATCTTCCTCCCAGTAACATACAAATATTTATTACGCTACGCAATAGTATGGGTGGTTTGTGCCCATCACTCTGCCTATTCGTTTACATATGTATCAAATTCCTTCTCCGCCTTATGAACTATTTTCATCTGTTGAGTAATCTTAATGTATGAGGAGATTCGCTGCTTGTCTTTCTTAAATTGAATCCCCTCTATCTCTTTCCCAAAGGTTTCGATATGAACAATTTCCTTTTTTAGCATTGTAACTTTTAGTGTAAATTTTTATGCTTACATGCAGCCTCTGTTATTACTCTAACATTTTCATTAATAATCCATTCTTCTCATTTATATTTACGACGGAAACGCCGCTTATTTATTTAGCGACGAGTACTCACAAAAGACAACAATGTAATGTAAACAATACATTTCCTTGTCGTTACTACTTCCAGCTGCATATTTGGAAAATTCAATTGAAAGTAGATTGAAAAAGAACCTTCCTGTAAATGAGAAGTTGCAACAGACCGAAATTTATTCCAAAAATACTGAAAAGGCGCGAATTTGACGCACCATTTTCACTGTGCCGAACAGCAATGTTTCAATCATTATCGTAAACGTCGTCGCCAAAAAGCATTTCTTCGATTTTCGAGACTTTTTAAATGTTTCGTAATTGAATTAGCACGGCCGCCAGCCGTCCCTAGCCCCCGAAAGGGTTTTTGGCGTAACGGTTCAGTGGCACGGATTAACGGGAGGGAAACGGTACTTCCTTTTCAGATGAGTGATGATCGTAAACAACGACCATGCACATAAATAAGCAGTGAGAAACGACGAATTCCCTGCGACGGTCTTTTCTTCCCTTTCCGTGCTACCATCTTACATTCGTTCCTCTTTACCTGATGATCAAGCCCAAAGTATGCAAATAACCATCTCGTATCACGTAGAAGTCATCATATAGAGGCACAAGGACTTCATGTATCGGATACTTTATGTAGATATAACTGTGGATCTAATTAAACAATTATATCTATTTTAGTTTACATTGTTTGGTCCTTATGAACCAGAATGAATTAATTGTTCGTCAATAATATTTTGGTATGTTTTTGATATGGTTGTAAATTTACTGTGAATTCATATTTTAAAAATGCATCAACAATCGCCTTGGCCTTCAGGTTGATAGTATGTTTACAGCCACAAAATGTTTGTCTCTTTTATAATAATTTCTCACAAATTTGAATCGAGAACATTATTCCATGACCAACATAAGAATCTTCAATTTCCCATCTTTTGATACATATCTCGATTTCGTAGTATCAGCATTTCTAATTTAATTTAGTATAAAAACTGAAGCAAGATATAAAAACGAACTAATCGTACAGTTTTAATGGGAGTATTTTCAAGCCACCTAGAGTCGAACCTAGGGTACTTCTGTGAAAGCAAAGAAAATTTTGGTTGCCTTTTGTGAAATCTGTAATATCATACTTCTTTCTTACGGGAGTTTTAAGTAGTCAATCATTGGTGAATTAGTTTCATAATGAATTTCTGGCGGGTGGTTTACTTTGATTATGCATGTAGCTTCGCATTGTGCCATTCCCAGCAATCATGAATTGGAATATTTTCATTCTCGTAGCTTTCCTAGAATTTTCTTTTCCAGTCTTTTGTATTTCCTCCCAGGGAGTGCTAAGCATTCAGGGCACTGCGGGCCGCGTCGCATAGGTTATCCAACAAGATTCAACTTTCCGTTCTATGATTAATTTCCTCTCGGTAGGGTCTCAAACGGATATGTTAGTCTCTAGCCGCCAAAATCCTTCTTTATTTCCAATACATTCATGAGAATTAAAGATGAAGTACTACGAAAAATTTAAGAGATGACGAAACTGATAGGAATGGTGAGAAGGAGAAAAGCAAAATTTGTATACTGCGACCCATTTTTACTAGTCAGTTTGATAGCTGAAAACTGTAGTTTTAAATCTTCTAATGTAAACTAAGAATGGAAATTTTAACTGTGATGTAAAGGAACACCATATAGATAATATTTAGTATAGATACATTTAATTTCCATACAATCCATTTTTACTGGCTAAAGATACCGAAACGCGGTTTTTTTCCTCACAATCAGAGTTTATATGGTTCATTGATGAGCATAAGAGAAAAGAACGCCAAGATGTAAAGAGAAGTGCTGAAGAACATAAATCTCAGTTTAACGCGTAACTTCGGTTCGGCGATAAAAGCAAAAATGTAATTACGAATATTTCCTCTATTTTTTCCTCAGTTTCTACGTTGTTCCGACGTATTACTCCGCCTCTTTCGTAACATAAAAAGCGACTTCAATTCATGCGGAATGAAGCTTTCCTTCTCATGCAGTGGTCACACGCAGTGCAAGAGGATCATTGCTCCAGAATTGCTCTTGCATTCGGTAGCGAACGAGCTGTCATAAGCGATGCCATAACAAACAATCAGATCCGGTCATCGGTTTGCTTTCCGTTCCACGGCTAATATGCGCCGATTGCCTCTTTACGAAGGATCCTTTTACGACCGCCGTCAAACGGAATGTTTTCACAGATGGGATTAAGTGGGGGTGGCGTGGTGGGCGGAGCGTCGTCCACCAATGGGAATGCGTGGGCGTGGTCTAGGCCGCGTCCTGCCCCTTGGCGCCCGCCGCTCAGGCCGTCACTTCGAGTTTCGTCCCGATCAGTTGAGCAGCCGCACTCACGGAGAGATGCAGTCTTATCGCGCAGGTGATTGTGGGCCGCGCGGTATGGACCAGTCGCCATTCGCACCCATTAGAAGACTCGGCTTCCTGTGCGAAGAAGAGAGTCCGCCGCCCGCCAACGGGTCGCCCCCCAAAGCAGCCTCTCAGCGGGACGAAGGAGCAGGTGAGACAGTGTTACCACGGAGTTTTCTTCCATGCGCAAGAGTGATCAAGTGCTGCTTTGAGTGATTACGCTTTGAATACGTGCATCACTGCCCCGCTATTCCATGAATTTGCCCCTACTCTTCTAAATATGTCTTCATATTTTCCTGTCCCAGCGTCATACTTTCGTTTCAGACACATTCGTGAATCTTTTACGGATGGTTTTATGCGTCATATATTCCTCAGGCTAAGTGCTGAATGGATTGTGTAATTAATCAATCTATAATTCACCCCCTTGTGTTTGTCATTCGTGCTCAAGACGTTCCTTAAGTTGTTCCTAAATGCCTATCAGTCACACTGCTTTCATCCTGAGGTGCCAAATTTCTTTTAAAACGTTACAATAAATAGATAACCCCGTGTATCCATTTTCTCAAAACAAACAGTGAGTTCAAGCCTATCGCATTCAGTTACCTCGATTATTTCCCGCTATTCATCCTAATTTCAGCCAATGCAAGGAACCTATGGAAGCATACTTTCATTTACTGACGCACTCCTTTCCGCATTTTGTGAGTTTTGTTTGTTCGCCACGATTCTGTGATAAAGTTAATACGTGTGGAAATTTCGCACTTGATGAAAGTGCAGTTACAAAATGAGAGTAGGTCATTTTTTGGACTGATTTTTTGCTTTGTATATTTATTTCTAAAGATCATCGCTGAGATTAGTGGTGATTACTGCGCTAATCATCTATAGCCATTAATCATTTAAACTCCCTTATCATTTTGGGACTTTTTGATCATTGGCGTTTTCCGATTCTTTTAATCTTCGTCCCCATTTTTCTGATTCTAATGAAACAGCTCTGCTCATTTCTTTTGCAGAATATAAATAGAATCAACGACGAGGAGAAGTTGTTAACTTTGCATGAGGAGACTTGTGCTTTAAATCTAAAGGTAAATAGAAGTGAAAAAAGCGATATTACAGGAATACGAAGCCAAGTCTCTCACTTTCCGGACATAAGATATTCTAAACAACTACCCATACCACCTCGACTGTGCTTTCAGTCATTTTGTTATATCCCTTCCGTTTATTTTTGTTGTAGAGAAGTAACAACTCTTGTTTTTTCTCTTGTTTTGTTGATTATGTAAGTAGTGCTTTTATTAAAAGTGTTTCTACAGTTACGCTACTTTCGCCCGTAAATGAACCTGCCTGGAATCGAACCCGGGACCGATTTCACTAAAGTTGATTGAGCTGACTACTCGGCTCTCAGAGTCCTGATTATATAAGAATAGGGATCTTTTATATTTGTATAATCATTCATATTTTAGTTCAAATTTATATGTATGGTAAATACTTTAACATTAGACAAATATCGAGTATGCTTTAAAAAGCTTTAATAATATTACATTATTTGCTAATTCATTAGTACTTATATGTGTAAGAAGGGATTGTTGTATCTTTTTCCATAATTCTAAGCGTTAGATTACGTTAGTACCATAACTCTTCATGAAATTTCTAAATTTGTTTTTTATTGTATTTAATCATTCATTTGCGAATGAAGATGTTAGGTTTTCCAGTATTATCGTCAATAAGATGAATCTAAGAAGTCTGAAATGTGTTATTTTGCAATGTTGCGTTGGTTCTTGCAAATGAGCGTAGGTTTACTCTAAGATACTCAATGGCTAATTGGTAGACATCACTGATGTGATCCTTGCGATAGTTAATACAAAACGTAAATTGTTCACGTAGTAAATAAACACAACTGTAATAAAACAATCGTAATAAAATTGATACTTCGAAACTTACTTTGTAAATTTAGAGACAATGTTTTGACATCTTTGGAATTCGTTTGTATATTTAGAGAGAAAGAGAAATAGTTAAATTAAGAGAATTAAGATTTTTTCGTAAGACATAGTAGAAATATGCGTCGCATCTTCTACTTGGCGCGAGCAGATAACGCGGTAAGGGGAATCAGGGAAGTGGTATATGTTGGGTTGAGTGAATCAAATAATCATTTTTACGTCAATTACATTAGGAAATTAGGCTCAACGGTTATTGCATCTCCTACCGCTCGCTTTCCTAAAGGTATATTTATAGATTAGGGTTCCTACACAAGTCCTTGTGACTGCTCTCGAATGTTTGGTCGCTATCATTTTTCAGGTGAAATGAGGTGCAAAAAGAATACGACACATGGAAATAAATATTCAACTCGCGGTTTCATATATTTCTACGTACATCTAAATCATTTTTTTGTACATCAACATCATATTCAATGGTCAGGATGAACCGTCATTTGCGCTTTCAGTAAAATCAATTAATTTTCGATCCTTAAATATTGTTTTGCCTCGCATGTCGAATAAGTATACGTATTTCAGTTCCAATAGCTCAATTGCTCAAAGATGAAGGTATCTATAGGAAAACACAGAGCCTAGGCTTTGAATCACCTTTCTCTTGTTGGCATAAACAGAGAAAGAATTCATTGAGTGTAGATTTTCGGACGACGTATCAGCAATCATATGACCGCCTTTGCTAGCTTAGTCTACCTTCGCTGCTTTAGAAAGTTAAATGAGAGAGAAGCGAAGACAATTTTCTCTGCGAAGTAGTTAACGATGTAAATAATTGGGTTTGGTAAACTATCTGAGAACAATATCAATCTCGATGTATCTGTATGCGATAGCTTTTGGGATATTACTAGCAATATGCCACGCCGAAGCCCATAATGTTAGGGTCTTCTGTTCGTCTCCACTTCAACAAATCTTCGTTTAAGGGGCTGGACTTCCGCATGGTTTCACTGTATTTGAAATTAATGGTATAAATGAGCGAAGACGATTGCATTGTTTTTGTGGCTCCGTTAGGTTTCCGGCGGTGGCATGGCGACGACCGAGGGGCCGCCGGCGACACTCTCTGGCGTCGCCCTCGAGTGCTTCCTTGTCTCCATTCCTAATGACGCACACCCTTAAAGGACCTTTCTAAAAGCCTTCTCCATTTGCCGATTCCTTCACGATAAACTAATTCATCCACTGGACGACTGAAAGAAGTTGCTCTTCCGACTTGCGTCTGTTTTTTCCAGTCCTCGATTCGATTGGCAAGAAGATCCGTTGAAACGCGAATTGCTGTCTTTGGCTTTTGGGTTAATTGCACAATTTCAGGCATTATCTTATCTATAATTTCGTGTTTCATTGAATTTTTACGGTATTTAAGGGCTGATAATCAGTCGAAACTACTTAATAATTACCTTGGAAATGGGCGGGTGACATTTCGAATTCTGGGAAAAGACGAATTACGAAAGTTTAGAGAAATACATCAGAAAAAAATTTAGGATACTAGGCAAAAAATAGAAAATGAACTATTCCCATTTTTTATTTCCATGGAGTTTGGAAATTTCTCATACGGATCGAACTAACGTCTGTTAGATTTTTTATTGAGAAGCAAAAAAAAACTTCTAATTAGATATTGCTTTTCATTGCTGTTAAGTAGTTTGACACACATTTTTTATCTTTCTTAACTTTTGTCTTGTCTGAACGAAGAATAAGGTAGTTGATTTTCACGAATTTAATTCTATGAATCCTTGAAAGGAAGTAGATAATAAGACTTGGTAAATTCACAGAGAGTACGTTTGCGAATGATGGAATTGATGCTATGCGATATCTCTTCTACTTTGGCGGATCCGACAGGAGTGTTTGATGAGAGAAATAGACGCAAGGAATTGTTTTGAAAACACAATGTTTTCATTCGTTTGTAGTAAATAAAAAAATATGAATTGCTCGAAGCTTACTCCCCGTTTCTGCCCTTTTACTTGGTGCTTGCAGGAGCAGATGTATATGGTTTTGTATTTTTTTCCGAACATCTTACAGTGTTTTAGATAGATTTATTTCCTTCATTTTGAGCGCATCATTCGCTCCGTAAAGAGTCAGTCTTGTCATTAATCAGCCCTTGGCAGGTTAATTATGCGGGTTTGAAAATCTTTCGTGAATGACAATGATGCTTTATTGTGTGGAAGAAGTACACTGTCTTCTCATTTCACTTAATCTAATGAAGCACATAGCAGGAGATCATTATTGCCTAAATAAATTCTTAGAATGGAAAGTTGTCAGGAATTATGAAATTTCTTCCGCACTAGCTTTTAAGCAATTTATGCATTACGATCATCCCCCTGCAATTCGTTATAGAGATGGTATCAAAAATACCAATTATTTGTCATTCGAATTCGAACTCGGCTTGAGCAGATTTATTACAAGTTATTAGAGAAGCAATTAGGTGCTTACGTGGGATTTCTCTACTATTAGTAAAATATATTAAGCTAATAAGGTAGTCAATAAAAATAGACAGATAGTGGGAGGCAAGAAAATAACTGCGGGTGCTTGGTCCCCTTTGCCAAGGGAGATCAACTTTTTTTCTGATTTTCTTCATTTAAATGAAGAGGTCAATCATCTCATCCTATTATATGATCTAGAGCACGCAAAATCATTCATCCTTCCGTTAAAACTGAAGAACTAAAGACTCCAAATTTTTCTGCGAATTTTGGGCGCTCGACAAATTAGCTGCGCGGCGCTTAAAAATGTATTGCCCTGGTTAGTGGTGCATACGTTGAACATGTACAGATAGTGAGGGTATTTCAAACTGATATCGTGTTTTCGTCTGATTTCTATTATGATTGACCGTACTAAATCTCATTTAATTAGAAAAATATTCTTAATCCATATTCTTAATCGTGAGGAAACCAACATAAATTCACCCTGTGTATTGACAGTTTGATTTCATGATAGAGGATTTAAATGTTTTTTGGCTGCTATCTGTTAGCAATTTTCGCGTAATTCATTAACGTAGATAACACGCAATCCCGCACCCAAGAATCTACCGCTTCTCGTTAATGCCAAGAAAATTTGGGCTCCAGCGCGTCTCTTTAGTGATTTTTTTTGTAACGCGGATGCTCGAGATCAATAAGAAAGAGTCCAGAAGTTGGTTTGAATGGCGCCGGAGCGAGTGCTTGGCGGCGGCAGCGATGAACGGACTTCCTTTGTGTCGACAAAAACGAATGCATTTTAATGGCGAAGGCTCTTTTGATGGTCGATGATTAGGATTGAGGCAAAAGACAGACAGCCTTTAATCGGTGACATCCCTCGATTGTACCACATGATCGGCGCTCCATGTATCACAAGCAGACAACACTCGCGTTTGTGTTACCGCGTCTTGTCTTAAAAGCGATACTTACGAACTCATCGGTTTTTGCTACGTCTGGATGCGATTACGTAAGCGTCCGAAAAAGTGGAACGGCGACGTTGGAGGGCTGTTGCGTGGATGATCTGTCGCGAAGGCCTTACATGGCCATCGAGAGGATTCATCCATTTCTGAGAACTTTTCTCGATGGTCATCATCGAGGGTCATGATTCCGAAGAATTATTTGTTTGCAAATATCCAGGACATTCCATTCCCTTGTAGTCGCCTCATTATTTTTTACAGCCATACTTAACTCTTATCGTAATTTTATTTAGGGCGACTACGTAATTTCTACTTTCCATTTTTAGTTCCAAGGTTGGATCCAGGAAAATGTCATAACGTATTTAAATAATTACATATCATCTCCTAATCTCCAATACTTTCCAAAGGCTTTTTATTGTCACTGGCCTATCGAAGGTACTTCCGGTATTTTCAATAGCCTTCCACATCTATCGCTTCCAACCTGCTACAAATACAGTCCAAATGTATCGGCCGCATTGGATAAAATTCGATGTGTACGTTTTTACAAACTGTGTACCTACATTTATGCATGTATTACTTGCTTAGAACAGTTGTATTTATTCTTGTTGAATACTCTCTTCGTTTGGACAACCAATAATGAGCAGTTGTCGCCCTGAGGCACATGACTCGATATGAAAACCCTTCACATTTGCGTATCGAAATTGTAAAGTTATTCGTTTCCGGTTTCCCTAGCAACTGAGTTTATACTCTCAAATACAAGGCTTATATCTTTAAATTATCATTATTCTTCATTCGGTGTAGTTAAGACCCGAGGAATAAATTTTACATTTTCATTTTCATATGATTAATGCAATCGACCTATAGGAAACACTCAATTCACATAATATATATCGACACATCATCAGATTGTGATTCAAGCTCTTTATCACATCCTAGGCATATTACTCTCACAAAATCATCAAGGGTCGCCCCTTATGTTCCATGGATCCGCAAGTGCCACAAGTTAAACAATCACCTCGGTTACAGATTGCCTGCATTTTAATAGTCCTAGAGTTGAATATATATTTCAAGTTGCCTGTAACTGAAAACTGATCGAAGTTGGGCGTAAAACAACAAATTTAATCGCTTAGTAAAATAAAGGCACAAAGTATCATTTTATTTTCTTTTGTGATAGTAAATGTGACTGAATGGCATCTCCTCGCTCCGGGTTTAGTAATTTCGTTTTACTCATCATGGACTGAGTTTTATATGCTTCATTGCTTTAATTTTAAGAACTTCGTCGCCGTCTCTTTATTCCGATGGTCTTTGGGTAAAAATACTAATCTCTCAAATTTATTTATTAGCATGTTAATGAAATATTATGTCGATGCTGCTATTGTATTTATAAAAAATATTCTTTTATAAATAATCTTTTAAGTATTCGCCTCCCGTTCATAATCGCCCATCTCTCTGTCGGCATCTCTTTGTCACCACGGATGACACCCACGTAGAAACTGATTTCAGGAAGAGGTTGCTCGACATGAGTAAAATGAGGAAATATACGAAAGTGCATGATGTCGGTGGCCGGAACTGCCATCTTTCGGTGGGAAAATCGATGAATCACGAGGGGAAGCTGCGACGGAAGCACTTGAAGAGAGTGCTTATCCTCTCAAGTGCGATGAGCTTTCGCAGTCCATTAGCGTCGGCGAATGAAAGCAGCTCCTGAAGACGCTGAGAACGGGGCCACCGAAGGCGCCTCGCAGCTGCAGCCGCCGCTTTTTATCGATATGCTGCGTTTGAAAACCGAACCAATTTCCGCTACTTTATCACTCAAACGACTTTCGACCGAATTATACACTGAGAACTGTTTCAATGCACGCGTTCTATGCAAAAAAAAATCTCCGTCTTGGATGCTATCTGTCCGACTGAATTCCGGAGTATTGGTGCCTTTGGCTGATAGTCATGCAGGCGCCACTTACGTGTAGGTACTTGATAAGCGGCTATTAAAATACCCTCTTTTTCAATTGATCTTTTTTGGTATTCATTGAAATAAATTTCAATAATAATATTTGTAATTCCTTCATTATTAATCTCGTAATTATCACTTTGTTATTAAAACTAAAAAATAGATTGATGAATAGAAAGAAAATGCATTTTTTAAAATTGATATTTGACAATTGATTGTTAATGTTTGCTGTAAATTAATTCATAAGACTTTTAATTCAAAATTTAATGTACAGAATATTTACCAGAAAACTTCCTGTTACGCAATCTCTATTATTGCTCGATTACTTCCGCTTATAATCGAATACCAATCCTAAACACTACTTGAGCTAGGATTCATCTATACTTTGAGTTTCCCCCATGAATTGTTATATAAGTGATTTGACAATTAAAAGATCATAGTGTAACGTCTCTACGGATGTAAACCTCGACAGAACTTCATGAGTCCGCTCCTGCCTCGGGAGGCCCTGTAAAATAAGGTGGAGACAAAATAAATGCGTCACTATAGCAGTACAGAGGTGGGGAGCCAGCGGCCTATGCGGTGGTCTCGTTTCCTCGATGTAATTTATATATTTTAATGATTTTGATTCTCGGTCTAATTTATTACATCAAGCGGAATTAAGATTCCTCATTTTCCTGTACTTTTTAACAACGGAGTCATCGCCCATTTCTTCTGGGAATTTTAAAAACTTTTTGCTCCACTCTCTTTGCAGAAAAGATGATTATTTACTAGGTCTTTCAACATTCTGGAAGGCGCTTTAAGCTGGAGTCTTCTAGAGTTTATTGGAAGAAAAAGATTTAGGGAAAAATCTTAGAAAATCGGACAATGCTGAGTAGAATATTTTCATACATGTTCACATTTCGTGTAAATTTATATATGTAGTTTTCATGATCTGAAATTGTGTCAACATTTATTCTGTAATCAAAGTTGCTGAAAGTGCGATTTTGCTTATTTAAAGAGCTATAAAAACAAAATTTGCAGAAAAATGAGAACTTTGAGAAACTCAAAGAAGCGAAATTTATGATTTACTGCATTTTCATGAAAATGATTTCCTAAGTAAATACGTAGTTAAATGCCTCCTTTTTTCTCAGTTTACCGTAATAAATTCTGAAATAAAGGATACCCTTTTGAGGTAGTTGCAGCAAACATGACGTTATCGGGAAGTCGGACCGTGGGATTATTTCGTGAAGTACTTACCAGTCAAACTTGGTCTACCAAGAGAATTATCGACATGGGTTGATATTTTTATTACCTTTGGAAAATTAGGATTTCTCTTTCTCAGTCATGTAACCACGAGTGACATTTTCTAGGGTGCTCTTTGTTCAGAGGATTGCAATATGGTGTCCTGGAGCTTATAAACGAGTTCAGTCAAGATTTATTAGATGTTTATGCTCGTTATAGGCGGAAAGTTAAATGGCGGGAGTTCCGATCGTTTGCATTCGCATCAATACTAATAAATCCATCAGAGGGCTATTCCAGCGCGATGACGCAAGAGACGAATTTGGAGACGACCGCTTCATCTCCGAGAATCATCCAAGTTTCCGTTCCCAGAAAATGAAATGCCCCCTCTCTCGAAATACAAAACAAACAGTGAATCTAAACCCATGTTTATACTTCCTTTGTTTAGCGACGGCAATTAATTTTATGTATTCTTTCTACTCCTTTGAACTGTTTACTTCCCTCCGTGATCATCATATGCCTAAGTCATTGTTAGCCCTTGAGATTTTCCAAATTACTCATGCATAACATAGCTTTCATTTCTATATTGCTAATAAACTTAAGCCCAATCCAACGTATTTATATATTCATTTAATTATTTATATCTGTGGCGAACGGCTGACATTAATTGTAATTATAACTATGGAGTATCAGTATGGTAACTAGAAAAATAACGGTAGGGGATTTGTTACCAAACAAAACAGAGGGACAGAAGATGCGAAGATGACAAGCATCTAAAGAATAACATAATATTAAAAATGGAATGTGGAAGAAACGAACAGTGTCGCATAATTTCTTTATTAAACAAAGCGCTACCGGCCATCATCATTGACGGCAAGTTGGGATTCAATATGTGAAAGCATTCGAACAATTTGCATCCCTTACTACATTGTCACTCTGTTAAGACTTCTTCGATAGATTCGATATTTATCTTTATCAATAGTCACCTCTTTAAAATTCGAAAAATCAATGTCTCTTTTGATATGGTTCTCTTTCAATGGTTGAAAGCGGTGGAATATTTTGGAAGCAGTATTGGCCAAAGCGGTGATTTAGCTATTAGAAAAATATTAATAAGAGTCATAATGGAAAAATTAGCTGCATGAAACCTTGTGTGAACCAAAGTGACGTATCTTGTGGGTGTGGCAGGTGAATCTCCGCCGCCGGCTGGCAACGCGTCCGCGCCGTCGTCTCCCGCAGACGGCACCCGCGCCTCGGCACCTCCGAGCAGCGAACAGGGCATCAGGAGGTACCGCACGGCGTTCACGAGGGAGCAGCTGTCACGGCTCGAGAAAGAGTTCTTCAAGGAGAACTACGTGTCTCGGCCGAGGAGGTGCGAACTGGCAGCACAGCTCAATCTACCCGAGTCCACGATCAAGGTGAGCTCTCTTTTTTCCTCGATGGTACTAAGTTTAAATCCAATTTATAAGATATACAAAAATGTGCTTAGTAAATAGAGTAGGGTTGATCGGTTAGTAGATACGATGGTTGGAATAATTATGGTAAATCACCTCCCCCATTCTGCTTCTACCATAAACAACTTGTACTAGTTATAGGACGGTCGAAGAGTTTCGACTCTTTTTTAGGAATATTTCGAACGTTCTCATTAGTAATACACGTTTCAAATCAAAGGTAAGGTTAAATAGAGAAAAGAATTTGCTCAATCTTGTTTACCACGCGTTACTTTTTTACATTCGTTTATTGATTAGTAATTCTGATCACAATAATCAATAGTGATGCTATTAATTTATGAGATGGAAAATATAAATAATGAAATGTTTGGATAAAGTTATGGTTAATAATGACAAAAGTTTACGTGTATTGAGGTTTGGCGGTTTGAAAGTGAATCATAATTTTAATTTGAGTATTTTTTGCGTTATTTGTGATTGTCCCGAAAAAGGTCCGTGGGACATGATTATAATGGTTTTGCAATGTCGTTTTCCTAATGGTTGAATTCATTCAGTCGCTGTGAAAATGCTTTGACGTTAGGGAATCCAACATGAGAGGAAAGTTACTTAGTTTTACGACGATTTTTATCAAGAGCCTTAATGTTGTAGTTCGAAGCGTGATGTTTATTTATAGTACCTCTTCGTCGCATGTCTATTTACTTGTCTCATATACTTCACATATACGTATTGGAAAGTTAATACCAGCAATAATTACTTTGTATATTGTTATCAGGCATCTTTTGAAAGAACAACAACTTTGAACATGTTGTGTTTTTTCTTTTATTTAATGTTAATTATCGAAACGGCTAAATTAGATCACATAAATCCTATTAATTCCATGGAGAACGTACTTTCTCTAACTTTATGAAATAAGCGTAAACTTGCGTTTTATCTCCTTTCTTCCAAACATTCATTGCGTCAGAGATAATTTTAGTATCGTTCCTTGTCTTGCCGTAACTTCTTTTATCGAATGAATTTCCTCTTTACCTTGAACCTTCTGTAGTTCTCGAATGCAGATTTTCTCCCGGGGATCCCATACACTCGACGCGAATTCCAGATGGGGCCCGACGTAAGCGAAGTGGCATCGCTTTCTTACTTTCCCATCTCACCTACCGACAATAGGCTTCGTGAGATTTTAATTGCTCCGCCGCAGATTTTCGGATGTGGGTTCCATTGTTTGTTGTTCGTGGGTGTGACCCAAGGTATTTAACTAAATCGACTCCTCGAAGTTTATTTGGGTGATTCCGACGGTCGTTTCCTTTCGAAGAGTTTTAATACGGAACGCTTACTAACATCGATATCGAGCTGCCTAATTCGCATAATTTTATTACAACATCTACTTCTTATAAATACCTACTTTACGTTCGATATTTACATGTTTATTATTGAATCATCCGATAAAATATTCCAGTATTTTTTGTTGTTTAAGGTGATGATGTATAATTCTGCAGTATTATTTTGATTCGACATAATCTGATAGGCGTGAATTAAAAAAGGACAGAGACGGAAAACGAAGTTAAGATGGCGTGCGAATCGGCATAATATATCGCAGATGTAACAATTGGACGAATCGATGAGGCAGCAGATGTGACAGAGTTGCTCCCGGAGGATCTGCTTATGGAGTGGCGGCAGCGATTAAAGGTGTGGAATGATGGGAAGGCGCGAAGTGGCCTCTGACCGTGGGCGGTCGCCTCTGATGGAGGCCTTCGTCCCCCACTTAGCGGCATAATGCGGAAAATCTCACCGAAAGGGTTTATATCCTTCGCATTCCTCCCTTTGTCCCTCCCCTCTCTCCTCACTGCACATTGTTCGAGGCAACAAATAATAATCATGTCGGCGATACATATTGCATCCCTTTCGAATCGTAGTCTCGGATGGAAGTTACTTTTTAATGTAAGCAGTTTTTGAAGGACTCGATCTCGTGTTAAAAGCCTTCCGTTTGGCCGATTTGTTGTTTGCATCAATCTCGCGTCGGAAGAGAACGGAGTTTTCACGACTGCGTTTTCGATTTCGGTCGTAACGAAGTGTGTGTCACCGCAAATATTCGCTTTGTTCAAGTTGTGTGGTCTCGAAATTAAAAAAAAGAGCGCGGTATCATTAGAACACAATGCTACTCATGTTCCATTGCTGGGATGATCGACTTACGCTAATGCATGTTTTTATCGGAGAGAAGCTTTCGCTAAAAGTGAGTAGCTCCTTTAGTTATGTATGGCGGTTGATTATCATGACAAGCGCAGATGACGCTAAAGTGAACGTTTTGCTCTTAGGAGATGATGACGCGCTTGTGAGTACCTATTTAGAATTTGATAAGAAGAAGCAACTGCAAAATAGACACGAGCGCAGACGGTAAAGTTTATTAGTTTCGACCCGGAAGCAATAACGAACATGCTTGTTCAAATAATAATAGAAGTCTCGATGTAAGCACGGTCGAAGCCCTGTAATCTTCGGTTGAATCATTCGCTGCATCGGATGGGACGGGAAGTTTTTTTGAAATTTCACATTTAACCCAGAGAAAGTTCGTCTGACTCTGTCAAAATAACAATGAAAAGGTTTCTTTATGTGACGTGAAAGGACCGAAGTCAAGACTTAGAAAAAACCATTCCCGTGCCGGAGGGTGCTTTTAGATGGTAGTATCCTGTAAAAAAAGTTAAACTAAGCAATTACTCAGTTTGCCTGAGAAAATTAATTGGTTATTTTTAACAATCATCGCAACATTAAATCGACCAACTGAATGTGGGTTTTATATTAAATAATAATGTTGAAGAATAAAATGTATTAGAATATCATGTGTAACATTCATTCTTTAGATAATTCTAAAAGCTAATTCTATAAAGCTCGCAGCCCACTCAGTTGGTCTCTTGGATTTGTTATGTTGTCCAAGTAAATAATTAGGCATGCATTTTCTCCCGTTTACCCTAAGCGCTAAAGATTCTTATCTTTAGAAAGATAATTTATTTGGCGTATATACCCTTGAATTACATGTGTGTTAGCTAATGGAAAGCTTTCGGACGTTAAATAGTTCAAAAATAAGAAATAATACATGCTCCGTCGCAAAGTATTAATATGAAATGCTGTGGTTCATAGTGGACAAGATATGTATCATCATTTTGAAATAATGGAACGAAGAAATCTTCATTTTTATGATCGAATCAGTTATATTAGTAATGTTAAGAAACGTCTTATCAAGTTTAATTTTGCTTCGCCGAGGAATTCCTGGGTTTGAATGAGAGGGAAGACGGCGGCGACGGGAGTAAATCACATGAAAAAGTGTTGATTAGCGAAGGAGAGAGTCGCCTCTTTACCTTTCAATTAGCGTCCGCGCGGGCAATAAAAAGCCATAGCGCGCATATCTTTTGATTCAGCCGTTGGACCGCCATCTTGGCTTCAGCGCCAAATCCAAAGGCTCTTCAGACGCCGCCTTCTCAGTTCTGTCTCAAGAAAGTGTTGAGCTAAAATGAAGATGCTCTTATGAATTCTATCGGAATTCAGGGCTCGGAAACAACCCTTAGCGGTTTCTTGGATAGAGTACCCAATACTTATAATAATTTCTTCGGATTGAAAGAAATTGTTTATCATCGTATTTATGAAAACAAAACAGGTGAAAACAAGTCAAATAGGAGCGATAAGCTTTTATATTTCATATCTTGTTTTCTATATGTAATATTGTATATCTTTTCAGTTAGCAAAATTGTAACTCAATCGGATAATCTGAAAGTCAATCCATTTTAATCAAATTTATTCATAATTAATCAATTTTACATTTTTTATCCTTTAAACAGTCTTCGAATTCCTTAGTTTTTTATGCTTACCCAGTTTATCATTCTTTGACCATCCGAGATGTAATAGACACTGTTTTCTATAAATGCAAAATAATCACCACTCGGAAGTTTATACTCTCAGAGATGGCGAACCTTTTTACTTTGAATGTGAGGGTGGATGAAAATTGTATGGTAGTCACCATGGTTGGAACTCAATGGTAGACCAAAAAGAGACTTGAAAAAGAGCAGAAAATTTAACGAATTTTTCGTCCTATCGGTAGTGATAGTCTTATAAGATAGCCCACATCGAAATGATGCAATGGAGCAATGCTGACCGAAGGTGGCGAAGTCACCTTGTCGTCGATAATTAGTAAGACACTATTCACGACAGGATAGAGGGCGTTTCATCCGCTATTCGTTATAGAAGAACGGTACTTTGAATTCTTCCAAAAGAGAAATCATATGGATTATGGTTTTTCCCAAGATCGAAATAATTAAACTTAAAATACTTAATTAGAGGAGAATAGAAAGATATTAAGGATCGGATTTAGTTAGAAAATCTTAATGATTTGATTTTAAAATCTTTCAAGTTGAATTTTTCGTGAAAATAAATCAAGTGTTGGCAAAGATTTTGTGGTAGAACTACATGAAATTAAAAGGACTATCAAAATTTTATTGTACTATACAAACTTTTTAACCAAATTGCTATGATTTTGATGTTTTCATGAGGGAAAACTGGTCATCATTTGCCGATGATTCTGCGGCTCGAAGGATTTGCTTCGTATTAATTATGCCTCTTGTGTTAAAAGTGATATTTCTTAAGTAAAATTATAAGATGAAGGCTTAAATATTTGACCTCTGACCACCGCGAAACATTTGTAACTATCATAGTTACCGCTTTAGAGATTTGAACGAGGGAAGTGGAAGCGTTCCGTATAATTAGTTTTGTTGAATTTGTTGTTTTCAAGACATGCCGTCATTTGAACCAGTAGTATATTTAGATTACGGAGGAGGGACATGAAAGCCAGGTTGTAGAGGATTTTTCTGAAGGCAAAGATTAGAACAGTCATTCAGAGAAAGAAGATTAAGAATGATCTATCGATATGTAAAATCAGAAAATCGCATATAGTCATCCTACATGTTTACCAAAGAGTAGATGTTTAGTCATATTCGTAGCTTAAAAGAACCAAGGAACCTTTTTCTCCTCCCCGAAGGCGTCTCGAGAGGAGTAATTCCATCGCTTCGCATCGGTTCTAATAATTCGTGAATTAAAATGCCGCGCTCGACAAAGAGCTCGATGCAGAAAAGTGGAGGCGGGAGCTGTTTGCAGATATCATAAGCGATAAGGTAGGATATTGTCGAAGAGGCGGAATCCTAGGAGAAAATGGAGACGGCGACAGTGTTTAAAAAAGTGGGAAATTACCCACAAGTGCTTAGCGGCGGTGATGTGGCGGCGGATCAAAGGCGAGGGCAGCGGAGGTCACACGCGCTCCCGTCGGCGGCTTCTTTGATCACTACAACACATTCCATTCCACGCCTTTTCACGGCGTGCGTCAATTTTCACCCTTTGATACGCGCGATTGCTGCGCTCTCCCGCGGACGGACGCCAAACACACTCACCCTGCACGACATATATTCCACTTGATACTTTTTTCTACTTGATAACTTTTCTGTGAATCCCAGAGATGGAGCACCTTAAAATTAATGGCAGGTACTTCCCCGAAAAGAGTTTGGTTGTAAGCAATCAAAAGACAACATTGCAAGCTGTGCTGTGAAAGGGAGTGGGTTTCCGGACTCGAATTCCTTTTACTTTATTGCTATGTAAATTCAAGGAGGAATGGTGGAAACTTGAGTAACCCTTCTGTCCACTTAGCTCTCGATTATTATCGTGAGATTATTATCTAACGAAGTCTATCGCTGACTACTGCTTGGCTTCTGCAATTTCCCCAGACTTCCATTCTTTCGAATACTTTAGTTCTAGAAAATGAAAACTTTGCTCTCGCGTGATGCGCCTGTTTCATCCAATGAAATACCAATCATTTACCATTGGCCGAAGTCATCCATGCATATTTTTTACGCTTAAAAGAGATCGTACGTTTCTCACAATTTACTCAGCACACTACCGTTATCAATTGCTGATCACTAAAATCATCACTCAGGAAAAGCACATTTCCTTCGCTCATAATCCGAAAATTACTAAGCTTTCTCCACAAAAAATCGCATGAAGTATTGGCAATGGATTTGGGAAATTCGCTCCTGAATTTGAATTCAAGTTGAGATATCCACAACCTTAAGTGAAGCGTACACATTTTTTAATCAACTGGCTTTATTATCCTAAATCGAGTACTTATTCTATGAAATATTTCCTGCTTATCAAAAGTTGGATAGCACTGCTGAAAAATCCATTGGAATAGTAAACAAAATTGGATCAAATTCAGTTTATCTAAAATGTATATATACTGTTTATAAATACAAATAAATGTAAGTTATCTTAGCACTTAAATTTGTGGACAAGCACTGCAAGCTGCCGAGGAATTTTAGCAAATTCAATGTTATTATGATGACAGGAGTAATCGAATTAAATGGAATATAATAATAATGGAATATTACCGAAAATAGAACTTTTACAGAAGAAAACTGATAAGATTTCCGATTCATTGAATGAAAATCAAGATAAAAACAATTATTTCATACTTTTCTCTTTTTGTGTGTTTGATGCCATCGAAATGTTTCTCAGGATTTTCAAACACCAATTCTTGTAGATGAAACGTTGGATTTTTTCAAATTGCCCATTCTCTCATAAAGTTGATTAATTGTTAAAATGATTATCCTAAAGTATTTCTTGAGGAAATTGCAAACAGGGTGATACAGGGCTGTAATCACACGTTTAAATCGTATTATAATTTAATGTCATAAGTCCGTTGTCTTATTGTATTTTATCAGGGACGAGAGTATAATGATAGCAGAACTCTGAGCGAGCGAAAGAGAACATTTCTGTTTGGAACACAGAAGTTAACGGACGATTAAAGGTTCGACGCCCTGGTTTGAAAAAGTAAACTCAAAGGTTAAGGAACCTATATAGTATTGCTGACCTCACAGATTAGACAAGGGCTCTTGCAGAAGTCACCGTAAACCTTGACTGAAGGCACTGACCCACGGAAACGAACGGTTCAAGTGCAGTAAACGGTCCTCTGGTCGAGGCTGCTTTTTTCAAGGCCCCCGACAAATAAGCCTTCCCATAGTTTTCGGCAAAGGGCTTCGATTACAGGCCTGCCACTGATCTGTCCCTTGCAACTGTAAACTTTTGTTTGTGATCCCTTAATGGCCTTCGAAGCTTCCTTCTGCACTCTGTCTTTGCTCTTAAAACATGACTTTCGTCTCCTCAAAGCATTCCATCGCATAATGGATCTCGCCTCAAAAAACCTGGCAATATTTTCCTCAAGAGAGATGTGCTCGTTTCAATGGGATATTATTCAACTACGGTCATACGTACACCAATAATTAGCGTAGGACGATGAACTCTATCCACCTTCCAAAATGGATATACTTAATAGACATTTGGTCTGGAAATTAGTAAACTTTAAACATATAGCTAAGTTCGATTAATTTACATAAAAAATAATAATGCTCTATGACATTCATTTTGAGAGAATTTAAACAATATCATTTTTTATACTTGTATATTAAGTGAAACACAAAACTAGCCCCCCTATGGCAAGTTTCTAGATCGTCCAATAGTATTGAGACTGGATAGCTGCGAAATCATTCGTGTAATTATTTCATTTGTTTGTGGATAGTGTCGTATTTTCTAAAATATTTTGTCCTCTTCTATGAGTGTTTATTGTTGCGAATGTTGTTTTTAACGTAGATTTCACCTGTTAAAGTGGTGATGGTAAAGTGGAGGAACATTATATCCTATCAATCACAGGAAGTTAGTTTGGTCGTAATGATTCCTTGATTTTCGTCGATTAAAGCGCTCAAAGTAACTGAGTAAATGTTTGAATTTCTACAAAGAAAGCTTTCTGAGATAAGAAGTGTGTTTATAATTCCTGTTTTCTTTTCCGTTGTAAGAGATTTGAATGCGTGAATGACAATGATTGGAGAGAGTTTTCCTCACATTTTTACTTTTTGCATGTTATCATGTAAATGTAAGAATGAATGTGCTTTACTGCACTTTATAGAAGCATGGAATTGTACTGGGTATTAAAAATTGCTCATTTGTCGCCTTAGTTATCTTATTACATGGGCTGCTAAAGAATTGGTATACAATTTCATCCTTTGCACTCATTTATTTTTCACTGATTTAATTTCATTTTAATGCTTTTGACAGTTTTTCCATGATTCTGTGTCTATGAAAATGTATTTACTGTCTTAAAAGTATAGATTTTTAGAGACCCTATACTTTTGAGAACTCTGTTACCCTTCTTTCATCTCTTGACACTACAGACTTCCGAAACTATCTTACGAAAAGCTAAGCAAAAGTTTCCATCGGATGTGAACGTTTAATGTTAGCTTGCACTCAATGGAAGAATGGGAATTTAAGAATGACTTTTATCGTTCCTCAGGTATGGTTCCAGAACCGTAGAATGAAAGACAAGCGGCAGAGGATGGCTATGGCATGGCCGTACGCAGTTTACACGGACCCGGCGTTCGCGGCGTCGATTCTTCAGGCGGCAGCAGCCACGGGAGCCTACCCTTACGCTCTGCACCCACCGCACCCCTTGCACCACCATCCTCCACCTTCACCGGCGGCACCCGCTCCAGCAGCCACGCCTCCGGGTCTCGCCTCCGCTCTTTCCTTCTATCACCACGCCCTCTCCTCGCGCCCCTTCCCTATTCCCGCACCCTCCACACCAATCGCCCCACTGCCCCCACCGCCCCCACACCTCCTCCGCCCCACTCCCGCGCCTCCCACCTCCGCTGCCTCCTTCGCTCACCCTATGCCTCAGCACCCCCTGCCACACGTCGTGGCCGCATGTCGCTGCCCCCCACCCCCTTTCCCATCTCGGGCCCCCGATTCGCCCTCTCCGCCCCCGCTTAGAGGAGAAACCCGTCTCGTGAGCAGCTCTTCGCCCCCGGCGACCACGACGACGGCCCCCAGGCCGGTACAGCTCTTCCAGCCTTACAAGACGGACCTCGAGGAGCGGGCGTAGGGCCCCAAAGGCCTTTGATTCTGTGATCTGCGAAAGTGACTTTTTCAAGGACCCTTCTTAGGGCATTCATCCGGAGTCGTTTCAAAAACGGCTTTGGCTATATTTCGCGAAGTGATTGCGGTGAGCGCAGATGAGGATGGTGTGTGTTGGACTGGAACAACCACCGTCCACATATTCCGAACTTTCCAGTGCGACGGCGTGACGATATGGACGTCATAATTTTGTGAAGTTGAAAGCACGAATTGAGTTTCTTATTGATGCATGCACGAGAGGCGTATATTACGGCGAAAATAAAAAATGACATTGCAATATATTCTTGTTTTGTGATTCAAATCCCACCGATCATCTCTCTTCCAGCGAGCGCTCTTGATGTTTCATCCAAAACGTTTTCTTCGTTGACTTTCTACATATGTGGAGCAGCTGTTAAACATATATGAGGGATGCACAACTCCTAATACGGAAAACTTGTATTTCTTTTCAGGCGGGTTCCATTCTTGATGGGACGCCGAATTGCTTCTTTCGGTATTACCCGGTGTGACCTGGGACGGATTTGTTATTATATGCACTGAGCGCAAACTGAGGGCCTCCCTTAAGAGGGTCCACAAAAGGACGTTCTTTTAGTTTTCTAAAATGAATAATCTCTTCGTGGAGCCTCTTAGTGGTCCTTCCGTAGAGGGCCTCTCATAGCCTAAATTCGCTCCTGCGTATGACAGGACAGTTATTTTGGTCTTATGAGACGATCAGCGTGGCGCCGATCCTGCTGCTTTGGTTCGAATCATCAAATATTTTTCGTAATTAGAATAATATACAATATCTATTTTACTCTGTAAAAATAATAAGCTGGCTGTTTATATCTTTCAAGCATGATTCGCCCTTTTCGTCGTTCTACACCATATTTTTTTTTCTTTCTCCTCTTTCCCACTCCGATATTCTACTGTTATGCCCAGAAAAAGATTCTGGTACTTCACATTCTATGCTATCCCAATATTGCTAATATGTTTTATAAAAATGGACCTTAATTTATTTATAGATACATTTTGGGAAGTTTCGAGAACTACTTTAAAATTTTGATCAAGACGTTAAAAAAATTATCTTTACTTCTTTCTAAGTTCTGATTCTGACCTGACGTACTTGGTGGTGCGTCAACAGATACTTTTTATTATTTATTTCAATATTTGTTAGTGTGAGAACAGTTGGGAGTTAACGGGAGATTTCTCTCTTTAGATATTCTAGATATGATCTATCTCGGAAATGTTTATATCCAAGTTTCCTTTGGGCGTATATTTCTCTCCGTGTATCGCATTTTAGATTTTGTGCTCCGTGATTTTGAGGTACGCGAAAGCGAGTATCGGAAAAGAAAACGATTTTTCACTAATCCTCTCAAGGCTATAGCTATTCATCAAAGGGCAGGCGGTTTAGGGTAGTGATTTATATACATTTCTTGAATGCTACTTTGTATGAAAATTCATTGTGTATTATTTTATCGTGAAAACGCTGCTTTTAGTTTATAGTATGAACTTCTCTTCAGACCGTGAGCGAATTAATGATGAGTAGAGGAGGCGTTCACACCTATAACTTCTCTACTAAATTCTCCAATGTTAACTCAATCAGGAGAGCAGGCTGAGATCAGTGAATCGTGGTTAAAATAAGCAGCTTCTTATTAATAATAGTAAGCAGCTTCCTATTAAATGTAAAAATTTCGCAAAGAAATTGCCGATTCATTAGGATTAGGGAAATTAATTTACTAATGATTAGGGCATTAAAGCTTGCTTTCGGTTTTCTTTAAAAGTTTAGTTCTTCCCAGTTTCATAAATTGCTTTAGTGTTAAAAGTTCGACTTTTCGTCATTTCTATGACCTCTATTCCCCGTTGGTCTTCTTACAAAATATTAAGATCGTAGGGTTATCTGAATTTGTAATAGTATAAATGTTTACATACCCAATCTTGTTCTTGTTTTTGTAGTAGTTTGTCATTTAACTCTAATGTTAGATATTTCTGCCCGTTTCACCTACTGTTCCAACAAGCAGAATAGATGAAGCACCAGCGACCGCATCTTCTTTTGGTCACAATGTAACATCGTTTCTTATTCTCTTTTTTAGGAGTTTGTTAATCGTTATTTTATACAGGGCATTTACTGAGCCTTTGCCAGCACGAAATTTCGAACGCAATTAATTTATTTTTTCTCTAAATCGCTTTTCTCATCGCTCAGATCTTTTCCTCGGAGCTTGCAATACTCCGTACTTCGCTTCTGGGGATGTTATTTTAATCTGTATCTACACTTATCTATCGTCGCTTACGTTGAAATATATGTTTTAAAAGGATTTTTACGGCGTTCAAGCACTTCTATATTTTCTATCAAAATGAAGTACGTTATTTCCAAGGAAGAATAGACTTGAAAATTGCCTAACGTGCAAAAATCACCTTCACCCATTCCTTGAAGTACGTTATTGATATTAATATATAATATAGGTCAGCATAGTAATGTGAGAATTTGTTTACCTTAATATATCTTTATCCATTTGTGCTAATTTCAATGATTTTATTTTCATTCTTCGTCCATTTCAACTCCTTCTGTGTTACCGTCACAGCAAAAATACATTAATGATTTATATTGGATGATGAGTCAAGGAAGTGGCTCTAACATCATTCGCTTTGAAGGAATTACTAATCAATAAGAGTTCAGTTGACTCTTTAACGACATAATAATTGGCTCTGCTATCTTTTTCGCAGCGTTCGCCCGTCACATCTCGCAGGAATATCTTCGTTAACACAAGATCCACTAATTATAGATCTTTGATGACTTATTTGAGACGTAAAAATCTCCGAAAAACAAAGACAATCATTTCGGATAAGTAATTACAAGTGCAGTAGAGAGAAAAAGAGAGTCATGCGTTGCAGTAGAATCTATGGGAAACTTAGGAGTTAACTTAATACTGATTTCATCCTATCACCAATGTCCTTAATGTTTGCGGACGCGATTTCTGTTTCGTTGTTACTCCTAACGGCGAGAAATGCGACTCCATGTGCCTTTACGAAGGTAAAGGCACCTTCTTTATCATGTGTCCACACGAACGGAAAATATTGTTCTATGTATTGCATTGCTGATTGGAGGATTCTTTCTAAGGTCGATGAAGTTATAAAATCTTGTGCATCATCCTTCCTGTAAATATGAAATTCTGAACTAAACTTCTTATCATAGGAAAGATAAAAAGTAGAAAATAGCAACAAAAGGTTCACAGAGTATTTACTTTAGCAAAACTTCAATGCTTCCTGCTCGCAATCTCGCAAAAATCAAAGTCGAAATATCTTTCATACAGTAACTATGAATTTAATGAATTAAATTAGTTAAGTTTCATAAGGGTAAGAATGCACAAATGTAACAGTTTTAGCTCAGATATTGACATAGATTACTACTTTTACGCTGCCTTTCTTCAAGAATGAAGGAAGGATTTCAAATGGTTCAAAGTTTCTTCTCTCTAAATGTTCTAGATTATGTGCGTTAAACTAACCAATGCTCGCGGACCATTATATACCAAGTTAAATTCGTATTAGTGATGTAATATTCATATTTATGATACTTATTATGTTTCTTAATTTTCATAGTTTTTTGCGTATTTATTTGAAAAATTTCAACTGTACAGAACAGTCTTAACATGAAAGCAGAGTGTTTTGTTCTACTATCCACATACTATAATTAAAATGAAGAAAAATGTGTAACTAAAAAACAATCCAAAAGAAATTAGAGGTAATGAAGGACATATATATATAAGTCTTAATAGAATTTGTTGGTTGTGTGACCGCCATATTCTCTTTATAGAGTTGATGACACTGACAATTATATTTTAAATATTGTAAAACGGCGTTGCATATCTGCTTGCAAGAAAGAATTGATCGCTTGCCTTCAACTAACTGCTTAAAGTTTGGAGATCATGATTGTGATCATGCTCTATGTCGAAAAGATTTTTATCTGTTAGTATTGGCTTGCGAGCTATCTCATTGTTTCATTTTCATTCATTCTATGCTACGCTTAGCGACAAACATATCGGAAATGTATATTTCTAATGTATTATGTTTTGCATCCATCCCGCGGCCCGCAACTTCGATACCCCTGTTTTAGATGAAAACATAAAGTTACACACTCAAACGAAGTTTTGATCAGAGGTAGATATTTGAATGCACTGTGGATCGGAGCAATGTTCGAACGGATGACAAAACGAGAGCTTGGATTACGGGTCGATTGAAGATGTATTACCAAACACATACCTCTTCTTTCTGAAGAGAAGTTTTATGAGCGCAAGGCTCTCCCCTCGCATCCAATTGTGCCGCTCCATCGTAGAGACGGTATCTCGATCTGGAAATGGCGGAACGGAGGGAATGTTTCCCTCCTTAATCTCTTCCCTTCATCTCTACGCCCAATCATTTTTCCGAATCGCAATTGCGTTTCTTTGATAGGCCCCTTTTCCCGTCGGATGAAGATAATGCGACAGAGAGAACATCACGGAGATTCAATCCGAAAACTTATGAATACGAATAAAAAGTCGAAAATGGAGTACCGGATTGAAGCAGACTATGGGATGCAATCGCAGTGGGAAGATGCTTTAAGTCTTTGTCATATTATTGGACGTGATGAAGAGAAATGTATAGGGGCCCACGATGTCTCATATCGGAGATGTTTGTCGGAATCGGTTGAAGTAGTACTTTAATACCGAGGATTGCAGTTTCAGAAGAATACAGACTCCTGCAGCCTTGCATCTTCGTCGTTCATGTCGGAGTCGAAGGAAACATATTTACGACAGAAGAAAAAGATCATAAAAAATATATGCTAAAGATAGAAAGACATAAAAGGTCAGCAATGCTAAGCAATCTAATGCAATTCGGAAAGGGCAATTATTAGCAATCCAAATTGAGGAGTGAAACGCTCATAATAAAAGATAGAAACAAAATTATTAATGCTTCACTCGTTTGTACGGATATGCATTCATAAAGAACAGTAGGCAATGATAATAAAAGATAAAGATTCCTTGGTTTCTCTTGTAATCAGTGAAGACATTGCATTGGTTGAAAAAACGTTAGTTAAATGGGATACCTAAGGTATCTTCCACTTACCAGTAGGGAAGGTCGATGGAGAAAGAAACCTGCGTATTACCTGGTTCATAAATCAGAATTAATTCCATGAAGACTAATAATGAATAAAAAATCTTAATTCTATAAAGACTTACAATCAGAGTTAATTCTTCTTTACAGACTTATGTCGAGAAAAATAGAATAAAGAAAAGAAAGTTCGACTCGACTTATGTCGAGAAAAATAGAATAAAGAAAAGAAAGGATTCGACTGTTGAAATCGCCAAATTGTAAGCGTTTTTCTTAGTAAATCGGTGCACAAATTGGGCGGCAATATAGAATTTCAGTGTAAATATTAAAAGAAAATAAGTTTAATGACGAAGGTACAGGAGTTACCATGATAAGTATTAGTTATTCATTTTGGGATATCATACAATTCAGACTTGGGCACGGAAACTTCTTAGTAAATAACTCCAGTTAAAATTTTAAATTTATTATTTGAAAGTAAACGTTAAAAGATGAGGTCATTCATATTCTCCATTGAAAATTTTTCTCTTTGTAATTATTTCTCCTCCGATATTTTTCAATTAATCTGCGCCCTTCTATTTCTCAATTAAATTGCATTAATTCACACAAAGATAAATTTTGAATCTTCTTCCAAAATTAGGATAGTTCCATTGAATTAACCGCTACATATAACCAATTTTATTTTATGATTACTTATTTAACTTTTGGCATTTATTAAATTTATCATTTATCGCTCAAGCTGATGTCGTTGGTGTCTTATGATGGTTTCTCATTATATTTGGTTATGGACTAATTTCAGCGCCCGCGTGCCTTCCTGTCACTTACCTGAGTTGAGAAATACAGGTAGTATGGAACCTTGAGTGGACTGTTATATATCTTTCTACCTACCGACCAATTAGGTTGACCTATTTATTCTATTTGTTTACTCTTAATCTCTTGTGTACCTGTATGGTCATCATCTCAAAGGTTGTTTGGATTTCCAATTTCTTCATCATTAGCAACTAAAAGCGGTAGTAAGGGAATAAGACTAACTAATGCTTTCCTTACCGAACCAGAATATTTTACGTAGAGCACCTCATCTAATTGTGTATTCGTCGCTCTATGAACGCCCTATCTCGTCGCACCCACTCTCTGTTAGTCAAACAGAGAGTTTTCAACCTCTAATTCATTAACAGTCGAGTTCCAATTTTCTTTTCTTCCACTCAAAGATGAGGTTAGGATCGTTTGAACATTGTTAGAGGCCATCTGCTGAGGCGATGTGAGTCCCTGATAGTTAGCGGAAGGGTCAAATCGGACGGATCCTTTCGAAAGCAAGCCTAGTTTCATATTATGTGCGTCGAGGCACTAGGAGATAGTGAAAGTCAGTTGGTTTGTTGAAATTCGCTGTGAAATGGAATTTCTAAGCCGAGGTGATTCATGTCTCTTCGTCGAAGAGTCCTCTGCTGGCTGTCTGCTTCCCTACGGCAGAGACGAGTAAACTTGCTCATTTCAATCATCCCCAACACGAGGAACACCGCAATGGGCTTCGAATTACTCTGCAAGAATCTGCAGAAAGTAAGTAAGCCTTTTTTATGTATTTTTCTAGTCAGAGTTAACTTTTTTCGACGCTATATTGGAAAAATAAAGGAAACGTTTACATATCATATTTTCAAATGCGGCTACAAAAGATTTAGATTTTCGCTGTCTATGTTTCATTTTACGTTATATTTGAAATTTAAAAAAAATAACGACTCACGTAATGCTATTTATGCACACATCATAATCTGAATGCTTTTATTTCAATTCAGAGTGATGAGTTTAACGTGTGTGCCAGATAAGTTGCACAAGAAGTTTTAACGGAGTGAGAAAGGGGAATAATTTTCTGATCTTACAAAATGCAACAAACTACATATTTATGTCGCTTGATAAAGGAAGTAACGACTATCTCATAATGAAATATCTTAATTTGAAGCAACTGAATTTGAAATAACTGATATTTGATAGCTATCGTTCTTTTCTTCACACCTTTGCGAAATTTTTCGTTAACTCATACGTATTTTATTTCTAACAACGCTGATCATAACATTTTCCTACCTCCATATGACTTAAGCCCAAGAGAGTCTATATCTAAATGTCTAATGCCTCACACCCATTTAAACATTTGACTGACTGTTTTCTTATGGCCTTCATACCGTCTCAGCCCCAATTATTCTTAAAAGCTGATAATTTATTGAATGAAGGCAATTCGTCAAAATTATCTCCAAATTGAACCGACTCAACGATGAATGAATCGCATTACAACGATAAAAACGCTCGTTCGATGAGATTAAGAAAATTGGGGTCGTGAAATCCAAGAATTAATTTTCTAATGATTTAATACGTCTGAAGCGATAAACAGAAAACATGCGAGGGCTACCTTCATTTTCAGCTTGCGCTACCGTCCAAGGCGATAATTTAATTTTAGAATGAACATCGGCGTTAGCGTACTCTCAAAGGAAAATAATTCTCAGGAGCTTGAATTCTTAGACCAATAGAATATTTTTGTCCGAAAACTAATGATTTATTTAGTACCTATCCTTTATCTTTGAATATAATTCTAATCGAGAGCCTATTTATCTGAATTCAATCAGTGAAATGATTACGAGTCTACAACTTATTACCTAACTATAATACTAAAAGATTACCGAGATTTTGTCATAGTTAACGATTAAAATATATTTTTTCACAATCATAAACAGTAAGATCTTTATAATTGAGGCATCACTGATAATCTTTTTCTAAAATGCTTGTTTGAATATATTCTCAGAATTATTTAAGGGCATATGTTGTCGTCAAAGCTGTCTAAGTTTGCTTTTCATGTTTATCTCAATGTGCATAATTTTTATTACATATCATAGAAAAGTGCGTGTGGCAGAGGAATAGGGAGAGACCAATTGGACACGTATCCCTTCTCTTCCTCTTTTTCGCATGGTCTTGATCCCCAAAGGCCGAAAATCTTTCCTATTTAACTGTCACTGTCGCCAGAGAAGTGACTGAATTCTTGCATGAAGTGCATTCCTAATGAAATAGTTCTCAATTTCTCGAATGGAAGCTTAGAATGTTCAAAGATATACATGATTTAGGACACCTTGAACTCAGAAAGGAGATAGAAACAATTTAGAAGAGTTTTGACTTTACTGCGCCACTATCCAGATCATGGCATATCCTATCAAAAGAATATTCTTCAGCAATCGTGGTTGAATTACATATTGGACTTTGATTCTCAATAGAAAAAATAGCCGTAGAGCTCCAAAGAGACTTCATTTTTCTGTGGTAAACATTTGTCGATTGTAGTTTCCTTGTGAAATTGAACTGTGTTGTTTACCTAGAATTAAGTCTCATAATTTATTTCAAAGTGTCAAAGTCATATTGAAACTGATAGGAGTATCTCATCATAAACCATATGCTATCCAAAAAAAATGATCTGATCTTAGTACGATATTAAAAAACATCGCTTCAAAAAGGTACTTTTTTTTATAGAAATTGAGTTATTTGCTCAAGAGTGAATTCTGACAAATTAAATAGAATAATGTGAAGCAGCTATGAAAATTATAAAAGTAAACGTTTGAAAATTCCACCAAACTTTAGTTGAGACAACTGTTGTCGGCTGTTACATAACCTGATAATGACTATCGTAATATTAAATACAAATTCAGCGGGAATTTTGTTTACATCTGCTTTCATTTTTATTCAATAAATTCAATTCAATTCTTTCAATATTATTTAGTTACTAAAATCCGTCTTATTCTGAAATGTTCAAGCTCAACTTTGTGGAGAGGTGTATTTTAGAAAAATTATACTACCTTGTAATTTCCAAGGAATAATTTTGTGTACGGTAATTAATTTCCTTCATAAGACATACATTAGGGAATCTGATGATGTCTGACTTGTAGACGGAATTAGTTTCCATTCAGAAATATCTTCCGTGGAAATTAAATGGTTATTTCATTTTTCTTATTTGACATTTTCGTCCTGTAATCCTCGATTCTCCAATATTTTCGGGTTATACCGCGAAATTCGAAATTTCGACGCATCTTGGATTGAGCGTATGTTAAAGAGGACGTTTTTAAACATACTCGTCTGAGAAGTGCGTGGAGAAGGGAGTTGAGTGACCAGTCCGTGTAGAGGGGGCTTTTTTATTGAGCGTGCATTTGTAAGGCGAGGAGCGGTCGACGGAATTACGTGTAAATTATTTTCCGCGACGTGTGAATTGGGAGAAGAAAGACCTGGAAATGATACGGAGAGATGCGCGGATTGTGTTTATTGTGTCGAGAGGCAGTGCGAAGCACCGTCATGGCCGACCTCAGAAGACTCCTCCTTGCCCTTCGGAATTCTCGGAGGAGGCCTTTGTACGCCAAGGGACAGGATAGAATAATTTGAAGGAAGTTAAATTGTACGATTCAGTATTAGTTTCTGTTATTGCTGACCGATTAGATAATGGATTGGAGAGGAATAGAAAACAGTTGAGTAGCAGGAAATTTACTCTAAACAGACAGTATTCGCGCGAATGATAGGAGTTGCACAATGTTAATACGGTCCAAAGAAGGATTCTGTTATAGAAAAAATATTGAAACTTCAGGAAAAAGCTAGCGAAATTTTATGAGTGGTGTGCTTTCTTGTATGAATCGGAAGCACGTTTTTCTGTTTTTTATCAACCTGAAGACTGGTTGGATCCTTATTCTCTCCTATATATCTCTAATAAGACCTTTGAAGATTAGTTTGTCTTATGCTCAGTATCGGTGTGATTTAATGAAGATATTTCGTTCAGTTTCACATTTCGTAATAATGGAAGCATATGCATATAATTCAACTATTATTACACTCATATTCATGGGTCGTTCCAGCATTTTATTTTATTAATTTTAAATATAGTATACTTCGGCGTTATATTGGTCTACCTGCTTCGATATGCAAGAATAATGTATAAGATAACTTTCTAAGGTAAGCCGAATTACATTTAATGTCGACAAAAGAATTAAGAGAACTGCATAAAGTCAGAGACGAATTTTGGCAATCAAAGGCCCCGAAGGAGCATTATGAGTTCACATTTAGAGAAAATTCATCTAAAGAAAGACAAAACGTTCTTTATTGGGCCTCTTTACGGCGATACACTCGACTTACGCCCAGCTCGGTTAATAGCAGATTGCCCTTCCTACTGTAACGATTCCTGAAAAATTTCCATTATGAAATCTGATCATCTTGTAATGTATGGTTCAGAGATCTTATAGCTTCCCTCCTTCGTGTCCAGTATCAAGATTTTGGTATTATCTTTTGTATTTTGTTTGCTCCTCCTATCTCATTTGTTAGACAAGTTTATCTTAAGATCGTCTCAACTAAGCACTTCCGCAGCCTCAAGCGTCTTTTCTAGTCTTTCTCAGTCTTCGGCAGTCTTTTTTACTATCCATTCGGATGATTATAGGAAAATTTTCATGCCAGAGTTGATTTTTAGGATAGGGTTAGGTATGCAAGTTCATGTATTTCCCTCGAGTTAATTCCGCGGATGTTATATCCATATCCCTGGTCATCCTAGAGCAGAACGGCTTTACATGACTCTCATTTAAATTTTTCTCCCAGTTTCGACCATTATTTTTGGCTAAGCTACTCCTATTATTATATCATAATACTATACGCAACATTCTACAATTATATGCAGACTAAGATATAACCACGTTGCGTACAAACCCCCTAATTGGGTGTAAAAAAAGTGAAGATCTAGCGATGAAAGGATAGAGCGGCGAGGGATGAGTCAGCTTGCAGGTAGAACCAGCAAAGATTTCTGGCATCCCTCCTGTGTGAAGCCCTTTGGAGCCCAGACGAGGAAGGTACTCTTCTCGGAACCCACAGCACGTCACTTCAATAATCTTCCATTGGGCAGCAATGCTCGTTTGGTCCATCTAACTTCGCGTAGTATTGCTTTCGTGTATCTTAATTGAAGAAACTTTTTCGGTTCGTCTGTTACTCAATGTGCCAACGAAAATAGTTCATAGTGGGACAAAAGGACTGTGGTGTGGAATATAAAGAAGAGGAACGAAAAACGCCTTTCTGTCACTACTAAAATCGCTTGTATTTAATGTAAGGTATTAGTTTCATTCGTTAAAGAAAGCACAATTCTAACGGTGCCCATAAAAATATAAACTTTTGCTCAGCATGTAGGGGCATCTATCAGCGTAATTCTTAAAAAAATTACATCATTGAATGCACATCGAAGTATTGCAGAAGCAGAAATAGCTGTGAAGTTCAGGGATATGTTAGCGAAATTATAAAATCCATCATTGGCTGCGTATAAAGTCGAGAATTCCGTATATGGCAGATGTGACGTCACGGTGTTCCTAGGGAGGGAGGCAGCTGCAAAGCGACCATCTCACGTGTGATTGGACCTCTATTCATAACACTCCAATTCGCATCGATTTCCACCAAATGAATCGGAACGGTCGCATAAATGCGTGCGTTATTTAGCGCCGAGCGGAGGGGAGAATTGGTCATTCGCTCTTCTATTGATTGCTGTTGATGATACGCTTATGAATTGCTGCGTCCCTTCATCATTTGCCGCCCTTCTATCCGAGTTCCTGTGATTTTGGAATAATTGCCCTTTCGAGTTCTTCCAGACATCCTACTTCTTGTTTGTGTACATGCGTATACCTGTTTTGACAAGCGGAATAAATATCGCTTTGCGGTGTTTCTTGAGAAAATAAATGTGTTTATTTTTTTGTTAGCTAAACTCGATAATATAGTTACAGAAAATAAAATATTAATGCACGTGCGTTCGTTTGAAGTTAGTTTCATTTAGAATTCCAATGCGAGAATGATTTTATAATATAGTAGGAACGGAATTTGATAAGGTTAAATAAATTGCAGAAAAATTTGAATTGGTACACTTTGATGTATAGTCGATGACGTTGAACTTCTTCAATGTGATTTATCAAGGAAGTATCTGAACATTATATTATCGCTCTTGGTATGATTTTGGTTAGTTCTTCGAAATTTCCGTCCGAAAAGCGGTTTTCTCTATCACCTCATATCAAATCCTCCTTTCCTTGCTTTCACTTTACTTAAAGTTCTCTAGCAATGATAAGTAAGCATATTACATAACCAGTAAAAGTAAACATTAGTCAAAATGAGTTAATATGTGAAAATTTTATTAATAAATAAATGATTCTGTATAATACTCAAAGTGAAAGGATAGCTACACTCTGTTAGTTATCCGTTTATTTCATTTAGATTTATTTTTACTTTCACTTATTATTTAATATGAGTCACTAACTCAGGATAATAAGTTAAAGTTATTTTTCTGAGTTTGTGACAAGCTTCACTTCGCTATTTCTGCTTAGATAAGAGTATTATTATTAACAAAGATTGGAAAAAATTTGTCTTGCGCACGACGCACTTGCTCTTGCTCATCCTCATCTCTGGTTTAGCAGCAGAGCTGAATGGATAAAGCTACGCTAAGTGGCGAACATACGTGCGCAGTTTAAACGTGTATTTGAGACAATCATAATCAATCTTGAAATGCTATTGTCCCTGCTTAAACCACTATTATCCCTTGCGCTATATTCCCCCTTTCGCCACACGGCCATCTGAGCCCATTCCTCCCTACTGTTACGCTTTTGTGTTCATCCCCCTGTCAGGGATGGGCACGAGGGGACAAATACAAGCTGGTAATTGCCCTCCTAACAATCACAAAACAGTTGATAGCTAGTAAGAATTGCCGAAAAGACATCAAGATTTATCTTTCGGAAGGGCAGCTTTTATTTGTTAGACCTCCTGAAGTTTATGGATCAATAAGTTATTGCTTCGAGCGATCATATAGTGATGTATATAATAAAGCCACTAGAAACGAATAGAGAAGATATCGGAGACGAGAAGTAATGAGAATTAGAGGGAGTGACGCGATTCAGCTGAAGCCATCTTCCGGGATTAAATATCACACTTTTGAATCATAAGATTGAAAACTATTATGCGAGTGTGAAGTTATATAAAAATCGGGGAAAAGAGGAGCCGTAGAAAAGAAGTAAATCTGGGATAAAACGATGTAAGACTTGAAATGGAGCTATGATAAAACTTATCCTGGGTTTTGGATAGTATGAGGAAATTACTAATTTTATTGTTGTGTAAAGAAACGATGAGAAAATGAAAGCGATCATAACTTATGTGCTCTTTTAAGTGCAACGGGAAGCTACGAAGCTTTTGTTTTTTTTTAACTTTCTGTGCGTTGAACGAAATAATTTGCTACATTCATTTGTTTCGATAAAGAAAGCAGAATCAAAAATATTTCGCGTTGGCTAAAGAGAAACGGTATGGTACCGCTCGTTTCATATTGTGACGCAACGTCTTACGTATCCGGCGAGGTAGTTGCTGAGAATTCAAATGATATCTTCCAGCTATGAAACACACTTCGATACATCAAAGGTAATGGAAAACCCTTGCTTTTGAACGGTATGACTGCGGCTTTCTGAATCGGTGAAACCTTTTCGTGTTGGAATACGAACTTACATTGTCAAACCTTATATACGAAACGAATTATTAAATAACTTTAGATAACTTCTCTTGGAATCGCTTCGTTGTTTTAGAAAGTTTGATCCGAATTCTTTGAAACACTTAAATTCGAAATAAGGGTCCGATTTCAATAATGTCAGCGTTAAATCCTTCCACCGATAATGGCAGATATTTAGCTATACTCATAAGTGAATAGTAAGTAAGGTCCTTTTAATGCATTATTATTCTGGTCGAGTAATAAAATATGTTACAAAATCAACTAACCGTCAAAAAGCAACCACATTTGGAAGGGAAGTATTGCGATGTACATTTCAAATCAAGGGCGTAATATCTGTCTGTGGACTGATATAAAATTAACATTCCAGAATTTTGTACCTCAAATTAAATAAATACAGAGATAGTCGAGAATAGGTATACGATTTTGAGGAAAATAAATGGAATCTAAGTCACAGTTGTTGGTTTTTTACTTGTAAAACTCTTGGTTTCCCGCGTTATTGACTAAATGGAAAATGCTGAGCTCAAATGAAGATCCGAAATGGTCTTTCAAATGAGCGGAAAGAGAATAGGGCAGATAAGAAAAAATGACGATATTATAGATCGGAGAAATAAATCAGTGGCAGATGATAGAAAGAGGGGAAAGAAGGAAAAGAAGAATACTGATGGGGCTTTTATAAATGCTCCGAATATTATGTTATCAAAGATTTGATGTGAAAAGAAGAACATTAAGAACGTGACTATGTGGAAACAAAGTTACGTAATAGTCAATCCTAATGTTGATTTGCTTAAATTTGTCTGTAAGTTAGTCTAAATTGGTGGCATGTCATTTAACTGATTATATAGTAATAATAGTAAGCTTCATTACTTCTTTATAATCTCTAGTTCCTCCTTCGAAATAAGGATGTCAATAACTTATTTGTATTTCTTCCGTACTTTACAATGCACATCACTTTGATTGGATTATACAGTTTAATCATTATCCAATAATTTCTGTTGATGTGGAAGCAAGTGCCATTTGAAATACTCATAGTATTCCACAATTCAATGATTCAATAATACTAAATGAGTGTACCTATACTAATTACAAGCTACATACTAATTTATGCGGCATATTTAACCATTTATGTTTATAGAATGCACGAATAGCGTTCTATATTCCATTCCGGTACTGAAAATACCCGCTTATTCTTTTCTTTCACTACATTTGGATTTAATATCCGAGTCGGTGTAAATGTACATACGTGGTTTTAAGAATGTAATTTAAGAGCAATTAATATTAAGGTAAATGCAAAATTAAAATCAAAGGTTAAATAAAGTGAGCGGGAAAGAGCACAAGCTGCTATAGAATAAAGAAAGTAATAAAGACAAGGTAATGCCGTAAAAGGTAATTATTTAGAATAGAAGGCGGCTTTATTTATGGCGAGACTAATGATTGTCATCTTTATCTCTACATCTTCTCTTCATCTGTCATTTTAGGAGAAGGCAAGGATAGAGGATAAAAAAATAATAAAAAGAGAAAAGAAGGAAGAAACTAATGTGTGGAATAAAAAAATCAAAGTCACTGAAGGACAGTAAAAATGTATTGACCTTAGATGGCCCAGAATACGTGTTCGACTTAGGTGAAAGTGGTCCCGGGTTCGATTCCCGTTGGAGGCTCACATACGAAATAACCGCAGGTGTCGAAGCACTTTTAAAATTACTACTACTACGTCAGCATTTACCGTAGGTAAGACAGTAAGGTGGATGAGGTAAAAAAAATTACGCCTCCTTGTTTCCCGTGTACATAGACTTTTATCAGAACCCTGTTATAATTTGAGAAGTGTTTGGTGACCTTAGAGTGTGGAAATTTTAGGTAACAGATGATGTTTAGTTGTATAATTCAAAATTGATAAATGGTAAATTATTTTAGTTAAAATTTTTTGAAAATTGTTGTTCTAGAAGGAAGACTGAAAACTATAAGCTGTTGGTATTAAAAAGCGATTGAATCGAATGACCAAGTTTTCCATTTATGGTGATAATAAAATTAATGAGTTTAATCTTTACTCGGTTGAATACTGCAGTTCCCATCTCGAATAAAATCTCTGGAAGTGGAAATTATTTAGAGTCTTTATTCAGTATTTTGATAATGTTGAACTAGTGCTTGAGATATTCGGATTAGAATTTCTCATTGAATTAAAGAGAAGATAAGATATTTGAATACGCATTAAGAGAAAAAATAATAAATGTTCAGTGGCTAAATTTTAGGATTTTTCGAAAGAAGCATAGCTCAATGAACATAGAGATCTGCATACCTCCACCAAAACGAAATTTAGCGAATATCGCGTTCGTCAAGAAAAGCACGAGAGGGAATAGTGTTAATAAATTAGTGGAGGAAAATCTGCGTAATTTCTGTGAAAGGTGTGTTTTATGTTGGTATCGATTGAAATAAGTAAATGTGGATGGAAGTAGAAAGACATTATCCTATATGATGTGAACTTGAGTGGTCTGAAAGTAAGCGGGAGATCCGATGAGTACGTTTTCTAAGCAAAGAAGGAAATAATGAAAATGAGAAGGATGTGTTCGAAGCGACATCTGCGTGCTAGAATAGAGAGTACGGAAGAGAGAATAGAAGATGCTTTTACCGCATTATCCCGAAAGGGAATGCGAAAGATAGCTCTGTATTACGTAGTTACTTTAATGCGGGTATCATGACACTTGAGCATTTTTGACCAGAATTTTGATGCTAGAAAAGTAATCCTCTCCTATGATAACGTGGCTAAGAAAAGGCGCATAGCAGTGTTAGCGTAGAGCGAGTACTTGTAGCAAGCAGAGGGCGGAAGATGAATGGTCTGGCGCCAGGTTGGGGCCGCCGTCTCCTCTCTCGTTTAATGGAACCTTATGAAACGGATGGTCGCAATAAATTGCTGCTTAAATGGACGTCACCGGATAGCGTTCTCGTCTGCTCCCACCGCACGGCCGACCGCCAGAGAGGCTTATCTGGGGGCAGGTGGGGGCGAAGCGGATTGATGCGACACTGGAGCTTATCTCTCCGCCCCCGCCCCACCGATTACATGTGCGAGTCCCATTGGCTGTTCCACTCCGCCCCTCCCCACTCCTCTGTCTCTTTATTGAACGCGCCCTACCAATTCTCCATCCCTTCCCATTCATTTCGCTAATAAAGCTCATCTCGCCCTTTTTATTTCCTCCCTTGCTTTATTCCCTATTTCACCCGCAACATTTTCCTTACGACATCCTAATGTCCTCGTGCACTATGTTTTGATCGGTGCTCCGAAATGGCGTTTACTATACAGTCATGATAACGGCTGCTGTTGGCTTACTTTCAAATTGTCTCAACTATTTCGTCTCCAAACTATATCCCGAGGATGCTCTTGGCAATAGCAGATATGTGACCGCTCTCGGGCAATAATACCTCGCTTCGAACTGTTCTGTTTCGACTTACAGTGCGACAATTATGTTAGAATAATTCCGTGTTATTTACGACTACAATTTATTATTCGATAAATCATCCATCCTAAGTTCAACAATATCGATGAATACTCTGAACATTTAATGAAATGCCATTTAATGTTACATATCTATATTGTCATGACAACGACCTAAATCTTACATATTTTGCTTGTGGTATTCTTTACTATCTAAAACAACGTTAGCGAACCTATGGCACCAAATTGGAAGAAAGGGAAGAATTTTTTGGCACGCGGATATGCCACGGTACAGTCCTTGCTATGCATTTTAAATGATCAAGCCCGAGTATTAAGAGATGTGGAATCATTATTAACGATGATTAACGATTATATATATGAATTATAATATTTTAATCCCATCGCAGACATAATAAAATAGACAATGTCAGCATCTCATTCTAAGGCTTGTCATGCAAATCATTCATCATGTGTGATATCATATTGCCAGAACAGGTCGCGATATTTAAGCTCTGCTGATCCTTATTCCCTGGAAAGATTTCCTCGCTTACTGAATTCATTTTGGGAAATGAGGAAACGGATTTAATTTAGAAATATGGCTGTATAATTTAGGTAAGTGTTGAAACGATTAAGAGAAGTGTATGAATCCATTTAGGGATAGTCAAGTAGGTAACGTAATTGTAATATTGAAAGCGTCTCCGGGTTAGATTCATGGTGGAACCTAATTGCGAAATGATCCTAGTTGTCGAATAACTTTTAAAATTACTAATACGATTCCATTTAAAAGTCGAAGACGACAATTAGTGTTACTTGAGCGGATTGAATCAAATACGATTACGCTTTGGCAAAGAGAGGAAAGGAAACCAACGTTTTCTTCTTCGTTATTCGTGAAATTTTTTTTCAAAAATCACATTTATTCGCTCTATATTGCCTAGTCTATCTATATTTCAGGAGTATTTTAAGATTCATTTCATATAGCCTTGCTCATATCGACGGAACTCTTTTTTCAGTACCTCTTTTAATAAATTAATGTGAATGTTCAGTATTTTTTTGTCCTAAGATAGACTAGAAGATGAGATTGAGATAGTATGTAGCATTATGATTCGGTTTGTCATTCATTCGAATTGGTTCTTACGCCGCTAATAGATGATCGTAAGAAAAAAGCTTAATAGAAGGAGTATCAGAAGTAGAAGAGCTGAGTCACGTACAGTCACTTACAAAAAAAAGTTACCACTAAAGGATGCAACCCGCTTAACAGAGAGGAAGCTCGATGAGAGCGAGTCTATGAGCGGCTCTGCTTTTAGCGCGCGTTTCGTTTTCCTCCTTACGCATGTTTTGAGGCTTGTTTGACATTATTATCTTTAAATACTGGCTAAAATTCTTTCATTTGGATGCTGTATAAGCAATATTGGATTATAAAGGAAGTTAATTCGGATTTTTCTTAAATCGGCTCAAATCTCACTCGTAATTCACTCTTCTTCACAAATATCGGACAAGAAATACTTTAGTTGCCCATATTTTCTGCTTATGTATAAATTTCCATCAATCGAGGTTCGGAAAGGATTTCATTATTTTTCTTAATGCTCCACGTGCTCGCAGGACGAACTTTTCCGTAAAAAAATAATAAATAATAGGGCTTAAATAAATGATACTTTAGAAAAAATGCAATACTATGAATTATGTCAAAAGAAGGGGAAATTAGAGAAAACGTAATTAGAATAGAAATGGAGTAACAGTGAAAGATTACGTTAACCCTTCAAAATCCGCTTACAGGGATGATCTTGTTTCGCATATGCGTAATAGCGAACACATCGGATGAATAAGACGTTCTATGCGTTATTTCTCTGTTGGCTATTATTTTTAAATGAGATTAATGAAACCGTATTGAATATATTTTTCATCATTTCGTTGATACTCATTTCATCTCTCCGAATACAATCATCATGACTGAATGGAAGAACCTTAAATGAGTTTCGATACTTGATAAAGAGAGGGAAATGAACGCTATTTTTTCCACCCTAAGCCGCGCCGTCCTATGGGCAAGGGGTGCATCGCACCCGGGCAAGTAGGATGCCATGGGTATTATCCATAAATAGGAAAATTACAAATGAAACACCTTCAAATTACGTCGATCTATTTAATGCAATATATTTTAATATATATATTTAATCCACTGACGACCAGATTACAATAAAGCGATAGTGGGTGAGGTGAGGGTGAGCCCTGGCGCTGAAGTTGTTGGTGGTAGTTTTGGTAAAAGTTTTTTCGTAGAAATTACGCCCGGAATCACGTGTGGGATTAAGGGGAGAAAGATTAGCAGATAATGGAATGGCTAGGGAGTAGCAGGTAGGCGAAAGGGGTTCACTGAATTCTGCGTATGCGGATCTCGGAAAGAATAGCGAGGTCTAAGGAGTAAGCAGCGGTGGGGGGGGGGGGGGGGGGTCAATGGGATACCCGCCGTGAAGGTCCATTTTAGAACGTAGTATTTCTAGGAAGTAATCAATGAATATGCATTGTCGAGAACCCTCTCCCAAAAGCATCTGAGTTTCCCACTCCATTCATTTTGTCTATTCTAATCGATGGAATCTCAGAGACGCTGAGTTCTTCACTAGAGTGGTGCATTGCAAACACATTTCACTTATACTAAAACATATTTTGTTTGTATCCCATACTAATATATGTCAATTTCTCACTCTAATTCTCATAAATATAGATTACTTGTAAATGCCTCTTCTTACGGTGTTACTGAGGGCTTAGGACACTGCGGAGTTCTTCCTTATCACTCAATTTCTGTCTAGCTCTATTCTAGATCCTTTTCTAATAGCTTCCTTACCATGCGCTAATTCAATTAGGTTTCTTTGCGCGCCATTCCTCGTATTTATATTTTCGAAGAATAACCTTTACAAAATTCCTTTTCAATCCAAATAACATGTAACAAGTTATAATCGTTATCATTACTCATATTACTATGAATATGGTATTAAAATCTAATGAATTAGATTGCCTTTGCACTGAAGTGGCAAGGACTACTTGTTGTGAGTTAATAAGTGCACTAATCATAGTTGATGCAAAATTTTCACTTTGAAATATGTTTACCGGAAGATTCCTTAAAAAAATCATTTTCTGTGATTCTACGAAATATAATTAGCAATGAGATTTTAAAATATTATACACTTATGGGTGTGTGCGTCTGCGTTATCCTGAGACTCGTTTATATAGCTGATTATCTTCGCAAGTGCTTTTCAATGGGTTTGCTAATAAATAGATTCTCGAAGCCTTCCACTTTCCAGTAAATATTCGACTTACTTTCCGCACTTTTGCCCTCCCTTATCATCGTTGCCCTGGGCCACGGCCCGACTCGCAGTGTCTCTTGGCTATGCTCAGATGTGTAAGCGATTCTACCAGAAAATTTCATACAAGTAAAAGGAAAGAGTCTTCGAAAATTTCTGGAGGTCATAAACAGCCCTCAACTTTATTGCTCTTTTCTTACCCAGATGTGGGGGAGGGGGAGAGTCCTTTCCCGTCCTTCACTACCCACTCCATATTTCCCTGAAATGCTCGGTACGGCGTCGGAGCACGGTCGTGAAAATTTGTGAAAACGTTTATTCTTCCATCCATCCCCTCAGATGTTTATGGAAACACCGATATTATTAAGAGCGTTACAGAATGGGATCTCAAAATCGTTCAAGAGGTTTGCATTAGTATTTCCAATAATTCGTTTTGATAACTTGGGATATCCGATGACAATGGCTTGTAATTTTAAGATTTATCTTCAAAAAATTGTCCTTGCTACATTTGTGACTTTGTTAGAAGTCATGGTTCGCATACTGAACACATTCAGGGAAGCAGGCAGCTGTAGAATCGAGATATATCTGCAGATCATCAGCGTATAAATGATGTTTACAGAATTTAATTTTTAATATATATCCGCGTCAACATAATCGAAGGTTTCACTAAAGTTTAGTAATTCCATTAATTAGTCCACTCCCACCGATGCTTAGGAAGTTTCCTAACGCCTTATTAAAATACAATTGGTAAATTCAATGTATGATTCATCGCAAGAACTAGCTACTAATATGCAACGTGCCCAGAATGCGTCTGTTTGGTTTATATTTAACTTGAAAAAGTATGACCATACTTCCGATACGTTTAAGAAAATATCTTGGATTAAACTAGAATATCGTCAAAGAATTCATGTTGTAACGCTAGGTTTCAGGGTCTTGCAAGCACAAACTGCGGAATATCTCTTTTCTAAAATTTTTAGCTTAGAATATAGTCACGATTGCTATACTACATGCAAACAATCTAAAGTAAAACTATATCAAAGAAACAACTTTAAAATCACCAAATTAATCCATTCCGACCTCTGAATCGCTATAATATTACTCTGCCATGTTAATGTCACTAAAAAATCGTTTTAAATAAGTTATTTTAATAACAATAACGAAAACAAATCCTTTCAAACGCTCAACGTGGACCTGCATAGCAGACAACGTCCTCCATCTTTATTTTCGCTCTCTCTCTCTCTCTCTTCTGGAGGCTCGCTTGCCTGAAACGAGGGGTCTATTGGACGAGTTGCCCCTTGCAAGTGGTAACTTTTTTTTGTAAGTGACTGTACATTTGCTGGATCACTGAAAGATTAAAGGGCTGATGAAAAAGGAGAACGGGAAAGAAAATGATTGCTAAAAGTTGTCTCAAACATTCAGCGCACAGTGAAGCAGCAAATTGCTTCTGAACTGCAATCACAAATATCCAGTATGGATCGAATTTTTGTCTATAGTGCATTCCAGTTTTTCTAGTCAGCAATGATGGATTATATAGAAATTAAATTCTACGTATTTTTCACAGCTACGATAGTCTCATTACATGTCGTCTTTATTCGTTGTTCCTCGATATGATGCTTAAAATTGCGATTCACAGCTTACGCTAAAAGATTTTTACTACAGTTGGCAGCAATCAAATTTAGTAGAAAAAGTGGAACGCAGGAAAGAAAATGTCTCAAAATGCTTTAGTTGACCTATAATCCTTCTTTACTAATTTTGTCTCTGAGACTTTGTTATATTGTTATATTGTTATCTTTTTATTTATTTCAAATCCTGACGTTTTCAAATCACCCTCAGCTTCGTTGTAAGTGTTTCATTCCCACCGCTGCTGTACGATTCGTTTTCGACTGCCATTGGAATGTTTTCAACCAATTTAAAAGGCAACTCTGAACGATGATAAAGGTACGAAAGATCGGAGAGGATGGAAAGTGGCGGTCTGCAGAGCTTGCTTTTCCAATATGCTTAATATCGATGGAAGTTACTCAGAGGAGCGATTATTTGCGTGTGCGCGTAGCATTAAACGAGTTCATTTAACAGCTCGATGGAGCTATGATTAGATGCAGAAATTTGGCGTCAACGCATGAAATTCGTAGGAGGAGCGAAGTCTGCTAGATAAGAGGCACTAAAGCCCGTAGCATCTTAAGGATTCCCCTCCATTAGGCTTCCGATTGGCTGAGAGGGGGAGGCGCTGCAAGCTGATTGGTGCTCGCACACCGCCTCCTGCCACATTGCATAAAAAACACGGCGGCTGCGAGTTCATTATCTTCTTTCCTTCCCTAAACTGCCTCTGTGAATTGGGACTCCCCTGTAGACAAAACACGGAAATGGATGCTTTGAATAATATGAGGAAGCCTCACTCAGCTCTCCCTCGGATCGACAATTTCCAGCACCCTCTCCTGTAAATCCCCAAAGGAATTGAATAATCCATCTCTTGGGGAAGATTTTTATACTATTTTATAATAGTTTCATATCCACGTGAATTCCGGTCATTTATGTTTAATATTCATTCATATAGGCAAATAAAGCTCTTGCTACCATACCTTGGTAATTGGAAAATTTTCCATTTATTAATTTTTAATTTATTAATTTTTGATTTTCATGGTTTTCCAGCTTGATGATAATGAATCTTCCTCCTATTTTTGTCTCAGTCTTCTTCGTGGCTCTGATAATGTGAAGGACACTGGGGTATGAGGGATGCTGAATAATGGAATTCGTCTTGTGAAGTCCTTATTGAATTATATGAAAACTGTTATTTACCAGATCAATGTTCTATATTTGCTTAAACTTGCTACTCTGTCAGCATTCTGCCTCTGTGAGATAAGCAAGGTTAAATTACCTCACTTTTCATCTTATCTTGTAATCCTTATTCTCACCTGTGATAGCTAACTATAAAATAAGACGGATGCTTCCCACCCTTATGTCATCCTTCACTTATCCTTACGTTTTAAAATTGAACTGAACAGATTTTCTGTCTTATTACATTCACTATTCCAATCTCAACGACGCCGTCGAAAACAAATGGAAAATTTAAGTTTAGGAATCCAATTCTTTCTATGGAGAAACATGACCAGATAACTTTCTCAAATGGAGATCTTCTCCTATTTAAGTATTAGGAAACAATTAATTTTTATAGAATTCAACATTCAAATTGATACACGACAACCAAATTAGTAGTAGATCTTGAAAATATTCCACTTCCAAATATGAAGAACGATGGCGACTCGTTTCGACTTGTAAACATAATCCGGCACAAAAGCAGATTGTTCATATACTCGTATTCCATGGGAAGGTGACCAAGAGAATAAAAGTGCAAAGGAATGGAGAGAATGGGATTCATGGAAAGAAATTAAATAGGCTATGAAAAGTATGCGAGGGAAATAGACGGGAGAAATCCTTGAAGTTGTTTAGCTTGTTTCATTGCTTCGCACTTTAGTTCTCAACCTTTTGCAAAGTGAGTTCCATCAACGCAGTAAGGAAGATTATTTATGAGCCATTTCTGCCGCGTTTAATTTCCTTTTCAATAATTAAGGTGCCATATAAATGGCCAATAAAGGTAGATGATCAAACAAAGATGATGTATGAAATACTGTCAGTTAACCTTTACTAGTGAATCGTTTTTCTCTCATTCTCTATCAAGGAAATTTACTATATTTTGTTCCCATTCCACAAAATATTTTTCAAATACTTTTAATTATGCCTTTGAGGTATGACGGTAGCTTATCTGCTCAAAGTTATTTCAGCTTGAGGAATTTATTGATTGAATATCCCAAGGAATTTCCCGAGAATTCACGTCCGAGATAGCTTAAGTATTTCCTTTTTTTTTAATAACATACAGTGCCTACAGGATAGACTGATGTTCCGTTTCATTTGCGGAAGAACATACGTTCATACATGTACATGATCACAGCATTAAAATCATGGAGTGAATAATAAATGTTTATCATACATATTTAAATATTGGATACAAATATTTAAAATATGCGTATAAATGTTTTCGCATATACGCAAGTGATTCAAATTTCACTCTGATAATGGCGGATAGTATTAAATAGTTACAAGGATTAATAAAATATTAAATAATAAATCTTTAAGAAAAAGTATTTTTTTATTTCTAATTTATTTAAAAAATCTGTCTTTACTCAAACAATATGGAGTTTAAAAATTCTTGGAGGTAAATACCTTCCTTTATTTATTTAAATATACTGCTTTTTGGCTTTGCGGCTAGGAGGCGTTTATATTCTCTACTGATTACAACTTATCTTTACTTTTAAAGCAACGGAATGAATATTCAGCCATCATATTTCTCACTGTATGTATACGATTGTAACTTCTTCCAGATGTGTAGTCCCTGATAATTCATCTTTAAAAACGACGTTCCATAATGTTCACATTATAATCCTTGTATTTTCACTGAGCCAGGACCATTCGCCATATTTTAAGATTTTCGATATCGACCGATATATTAAAATTTCCGATTAAATTGCAATCACATGATCATGGAAATCACCTAAAAAGGTAGAACAGTATTATGAGTCCCATAGGAACCTCAGGACTTCTCCGAATTGACCGTCCATAGAGTGTGAAGAAATGCATCGTGGCGACATCTTACTAGAAAGAAAAAGACGCATGCGCATAGCCTTTTAAGCTTCCCAATGATCGATTTTTATCGAATGTTGAAGGCGGTGTCGTAATCGAAGAGTATGCGATTGATGCTTCTTCCAATCTTCTTCTCCCGATAATCTACCAATAAACAAAATCTCCAAGTATAGCAGATCAGGTTCAATGTTGGATGAATATTCCTCTCTCTGAGCCTTATCCTCCATTCTTGCTTGTGCAGCACTCACTGCTCTTTTTATGAGAACAACTTACGCTTGTCCGTTCGGTAACTCTTTCAGTGCTCTTCTTAGGTCAGCGTCTAAGTCCTCAGAAGAGGATGACCTGAAGCATTCAATCTTTGGTTAAATTATCCGTGTTACTGTATAGAATTTAGATAAAGGATATATATAATTTTTTGCGGATGTCTACAATCAGTTCATCTGCATAGCTTAAAACAACAGTGATCAAATTTCCTTTCTTGAAAAGTTATTTTTCTGCGATTTATTAAGAGATGCAATTATGACGTCACCATCCGTTGTGATGCGTATTTCAGAGGAGGCAAAGTGGATTTTGGAAAAGGGCGTATTAATTGATTAACATTTAATAAACATTTTGGAAGATCCTGTTGTTTTAAACTCTAACGGCATTCTAGTTTGGTAATATTAATGACTCGTGGAATTGCCTGGTATTATTTTTTTGCCTAATAAGGTAATCGGAAGGGAAAACTGGTCCTATCGAGTTGGATCCATAGACCAACTCTGGTTTATCTCTAGGTGGAAATACAATTATCTTAATCTTAATCGCCTCAAATGAGTTTATATGTGTCGATGAGTGAGGCTACGAGACAAACACTTCAGGCTCAAGTACCCTCAAATTAAGAAAATTCTTTAGAATCATTGCCATTAAATATTGACTTTCTAACCACTAACCTCGCTACGCGGAAAAATACAGAAATGTGTTAATATCTTTTAGATAGGTCGAGGTTAAACTTGTGAAAGGTGTAAAAAATTATTAGTTGCTTTTCATTACAGTTTTATCGTTGATTTTACTATACGTCTATCTTGCTTAGTAGCATTATATTTTTGAAAGAGTTTTGTTATCAAAATCTTATTCTTCTCAATCAATCTATTAGTTTAATCCCAACATGTTTATCGGAAGGTGGTTTTCAAGAAGCAAATCTTCGCCGACGTTGCTTACGGTTTTCCCCAAAATATTTTCTCCCCGACGAATTTCTAAGCGTGTCTGCGAGAGGTGCATGCGCAGGAATGAAGACCTGTCGTCGACGGCTGCATCGATGCCTCTGATTGCTTTCGACTTCTCTTCTAGTTCATGGAGGAGTTGACGAAGGATGCATAAAGTTAGTGGAGTAATAATGCGTCGAGAATTATAGCCCAAATCCGCTCTAAGTCTGTTCTTAGGAGCGCATTCAAGTATCATCGTTGGAGAGAAGTTCTGTGTTTTGGATTTGTTTATTTGGATGCAGCATCGGCTAACGCCTTCGTGCGACGCAACCGCCTGAGCTGGCCAGTGGAAAGCCAATACTTTAATATCGGAGTGGCATTGTTTCATTATCTTAAGAATTGGGCCGTTAATCCCTTTTCAAACATTTGTTTGGGCAAAGTGTGTGTTGGCGAGGGCGTATTAACTTCTTTCGTCATTGCTACTCAAGAATACTTGATACTTCCGCATCAAAACACATGCATCCTTGTTCCCTTTCGAAATAGCTCCGTGATTCTGCTCCCGTAGCAGAGCCACTTATAATGCCAAAATAGTATAGTGCAAAGTATAATGAAAATATATATAATGCAAAGGTCGGTCTGAAGTGTATTAGTGCCACGGGCACTACAGTCATACAGCACCCTTAACAAATTATCTTGTCTGTATATATATGTCCATTTTTTAAATGACTTCTACTTTTTCAAGAAATAACTTTTTGGTGTTCATTTAGATAAATTTCAACAATAATATTTATTGAGAAGATGCCAATATTATTACTTTTGTTATCATCACTAGGATATTAAAACAAAACAAATAAATTGACTAAATGAAATGCACTTAGTGATTTTTAATGGTTTCGACCGATTGTAATTTTATTAATATTGTATTACGAAACGAAATTCTACCGATTACTTTATGAAACTTTTTATTCAAAATTCCTCATAATTTGGAAACATTTCACTAAAATGCTTAGAAATATATAATTGGTATAATTTTTACAATTGACTGCGTATTTTTACATGCAAAAGCAACTATTGCGGTAAATTCTAACGGAAGGAGAGATAGAATAGTTCAGATACACTTAAAGCAATACTTATTAGAGAGAGGGTAATTCCAGCCTGTAATTCTAAATCTCAACTTATTGTAAATGTGGAACAACTTAATTATGTAAAATAATAAAGTTATTATAATTCCAGGAAATAGTATAATTATTCTCTCGGAATACCCTGGCAATTCACTCCCTTTCCGCCGGATGAGTGGCTTTAAAATGATACCACCCAAGCGCTTCTTCGGAGCCTTTGATGTCTTTTTATATTGACAGACACTCTCGAAATCAGAGACATCCGCCATCCCTCCACTACTCAATGTAATCGGGCAGCGCTTCTCTTTCATGCAGACTCTAAAGTTCGCACAGGAAGTGTATAATGTAATATAACAAGCTTAATCTTCGATTCGCCTCAATTAAGACCCAATCAATAGAATGTTTTGAGGTTTTAAAATCTTAATGACAATGAATCTTTTTATATCTAATAAGGACTTTCGGTTCTATTGAACGTGATGGAAACGTGGTTTTATATGGAGAATTTGTGCCCAAACGCAGTGACAATCAGTGAAATGAGCGAATGCGGACTGAAATAAAAGTCTGCGCGACCACTACGAATGGACAAAGATGTCCTACACCAATGATGATTGATAGTGCATTGTTCAAAGTTCTATATGTTCATTAAAACATTAATACACGCCTTCGTCGTATGGCAGGGGGTGAAACCTCGACGTCATAATCGACTAAGCATAGATTTAACTAGTTTTAGCACATTTTGCTTTTTATCAACTTTTTCCCTGTTTTATTATTCTCTCTCCATCATTCCAAATGCATTTTCTGTTTGGGTTTGATGATTTAATTGCCCACAGTATGCGCACCTTGGAATCAACCTCACCTAAAAATGATGTTTTACTTGTTTATAAAAATTAATTTCTTTTTATGTATAAAATACTTCAATATTAAATTTAATTTCTTCACTCCTGCTTACAATATATGCTAATTATTTTGAAGTATCAAGGCACTTTATATTTTATCGAACTGTTTAGTTGTTGTTGTTTTATTTTTACTAATCACTAATATTTAGGCAAGTTTATGGGATAAATTAGCGATCGGGGAAAAATCGATATCTTTATTTACTTTGAATGCTATGAATGGAAGTACAACGAAATTGATACTATGATTGAGTGAGAGGTGCAAAAGAAAGAGGAAATTTTTAATCTGAAGGAAAAGAGACGCACTCACGTACTTCTTCCCTACATTTATTTACCAATAGTGGATTTCTTAATGACTGAATTTGAACACAACAGAGACATAAACAACTTCCCGAAAGAATCATGTTTTTACTCGAGAGGAATGATTGCCTGATAGAAAAACGAACGAGGAGATGCTAGAGATGGTTGGAGAGAAAGGAGTAACGATTGAAGTAATTAGAAATCGACAGAAAAAATGGGTGGGTCAAATATTGAGAGGAGAGGGATTGTTGAAGAAAGCGATCGAGGGAAGAATGCTAGGGAAAAGACAGAGGGAAAGAGAAAGACATGTGTATATATACTCGTATATAGTAATGGCCTAGAGTAGACAGTGTAGAAATTCACCCCTTTCACTCAAAAGTAATTTTCAGGGTTAAAATTTTTACATCTGTTATGTGAAAATCGTACCAAATTTGACGATCTACTTATACGAGTAGGGAATGAAAAGAAGTCCTAGGAAAAAGGAAATAGAATCTTCCTTCTTTAGAAATGCTCAAAGAAAAATTTTATTTATAAAATATGATACTCAAGTAGGTACCGCGGTAGCTGTAGAGTTCATAAAGTTTGCAAAATATTGATTAATGATGTATCATATGAGAGTTATCGGACAATATTATATTCGATTGTAATTAACATTATCGACAAAAACTACATTGATATATAATAATATATCTGCTGACTGATATTTTACTCTATTTGTAATAGTTTAACTATAAAGAAAATAATTCACTCCGAAATTGTTAATAAATGAGTCGGGGCGGAAAAGTGGAGAGCCATTAGGGTAGTTAAATCACGCCAGACTAGGACAAGGTCTAAGCTGGCTTCAAAATAATAAAAATTAAAGGAGTCTGTTACGGTGATAATGAAATTCCTCTTTGCTTTGAATCCGCGGACCAATAAGAAAATTTTCCCTAAGAAAGGGCGGCAAAGAAACGAGCGAAAGAAAATAAGGCCAGTGAGTGAGAAGGAGCGCTCAGAGAGGCTCTTATGTTTGCGTTGAACATCGAATCGATGAGACAGATTGAGCCTCGCGTAAGGGATAGTTATCTGCGTTTTATTCGCAGCAGCAGCATTCCCAAGAATCCTTTCGCCATAAAACGGATTTGGTTCATCTTCAGTGAGGAGCATCTATCGATCGAATGCATGGGGACAGACAAACGAGGGGAGCGTGTTATAGTGACAAAATGAGTAGATGATGCAGAAGGGAGAAGGGATTGGATATTTATAAAGTCCCGTTCCAAGTCCATATTTCACGGCCGACAAGTGCCTCGCCCCACCTGCTCCCCCTCTTCCCCTTCGCCCGACCCCATATCTTTTTTATGCTCGAATGTAATCCGGGAGCCGGTACCTGAGGGAGATGCTCCCGAGCCATAACGTACGAAAAGGGGACCTTATGATTGCGATCATTTCTTTCTCTCTCTACGCCAGATTGCTCCTCTTCCAAATTGATTCCCTCCCTTTCTACACTTGGCAAGTTTGCATTCGAATCACAAGAAGGCTCTCCCTGCACAAATACTAAGTGCCATCGAGCGCTTTTCAAACTCAAAATATGTGTGGATGTATACAGCAAGATATAAATTCACTGCTTAGTTTCCTTTGCGGCCTTCGCAGAAAAGACGGCTGCTGATCTGTTCTTCAAACCGAATAGTTTAAATCATCCTTTTGCGTGATTAGAAACATTTAAAGAGTAAGTGATTATTCGGACTCGATTTAACTGAGCCTGAATGGTAAATTAAATGAAATTTAAATGATTCTACTTCCTTTTTTGGGTGGTACAAACAGAACTTCATTTTTCCCTTTTCTTTTCCTGCAAGATGCCGCATGGATTTAAGTGAAACGAGGGGTACACCTCTTTCGTTAAATCCATGAATCCGTAATTTACATATACCAGGAGCCTCTGCATAGCCAAGTGGGTAACGCATTAGGTCTTGGTGAAAGCGGTTCCGGGTTCGATTACATGCGTTCAGACGTCGAAGCACACATTAAAAATACGACTGCTACACATCATATGCCAGAATCCGTTCACAATTTATCGCTATTCCATATATTTTCGCACATTCATATTATTCCTTCGACTTTAGGGCTCTACTATTCACGAACTAATTCATTGAATTCGGCCTACTTTTTACGGCCTCTCTTTCCTTTTTGTAGCAAACTAACTCTTTATTAACGTAAATGCGTAATATTTACCAATTTTGTTATTTTACTTCCGCCTATATTCTCTCTAGGTTCACCCAGAATTGCTTACATGCACTCATTTTACTTTACTGGCTTTCTTTTTATTTTTTTAGAGTTATTAGCCACTTCTCCATAGTTCAGGAAGCGACGAGATATCTGATGTATTTATGTCAGTTTTTACATCGTAGAAATCTGTTCCTCTGTTTCTGTGGATCGTGTCACTGAAATAAAGGATACTGTTTTCCTCAACTGCTCTTATAATGTTCTTTCTTATGCCTCGTTATTCGATAGTATTTAACTTTGAAATTCAAATACTCAACAATAGGGCAAAAGATGTTCTTATTAAGACTCATAATAAGCTTCCCCCAAACGAGTTCGCAGCTAGAGCAGCGAAGTGTTGCGGTATTCTATATTAATTATATTGATAGCAAAGCATCGCACTCATTCAGAACTGAAATCGTCTGAATCTCTGAATAAAGAACCAATTTTCATCGAACCATCTCCCTGATTGCTCAGTACCTCTATAAATATAGGTAAAAACTAAATTCAATCGTGAAAGAGTGCAATGAAAATTACTGTAGAATTGATGACGTACGTGTAATAAATATAGTACGTGTATAAATGTTGCAACTGTGAAATGGGTAATTGTAATAGTGCTACGGAAAAGTAAATTTATTATGATGAAAAGATGAGCGATAAAACGATACAATGAAAAAATCACTTTATTAAGTTTCACATGGAGACTTTATTGTGTCGACATCTTTCGATATAAACAATGAAAAAAGAATATCTCACGTTCTTGATTTTGGTTGAATAAATGGAGGAAAAAAGGTCTGCCGAGCCAAAACACGAACTCGGCCAGTTGCTCTAGCCAATTAAGCTATCACAACAGATGAGTCCTTTGTTCAGTTTCCATCCCGGTGATGTCCCGGCTATGGAAGACGTTTACTCCTTTATTTCTTTCGCTTAAGACTATTTTCGAACCAAGGGGTCATCATAGGGAGCTGAGCAGTTCCTGATGGTCACCAGTACATGTTATATAGCATAAATAATATTACAGTTTCATGATAAGAATCTCATCTACTACTATAATACACATATGTGCGCAAAGTCCATAACTTGCGGATGTGTGATTGAAATTATGCCATTAAATTTTTCAAGTACATACATATACTCTCATACTCTCTTGTAGCTAGAAATGATTTCATATGGGAGGATTTGGAGGTACGTTTAGGAATAAAACCTTATCATTTCATACATTACATCATGTTCTTGTGCTCACTCTGCTTACATTATCTCTTTCTTGTTATTCTATAATTCTTGTAGATATCATATTGGCAGTAGAACTCTTACACCTGCAATAAATAGCCAAATAATGATGTGTTTACATGATATAAAACCGAAACCTCGATTGCGAGAGAATGGAAAAAGCCTTCCGGTATTATCGAGAGGGCTATCTTTTCTCGCACCTAGTTGCTTGGATCGATGCTCGTAGAAATAGCTGATGATCCGCCATCGCACTCAATATCGCCATTATGAATGCGTATTTCCCTTGGGTTTAATGGAGGGGAATACGTCAATCTGAGCCCTCCTTTCGAAGGCGATGATCCTGCGCGAACGCAACGCAAATTGAGAAATACGCTCGGGCCGAGCGCTCAAATATTGATGGAGAAACACCCCATCAACACTTACGGGACTTAGTTCGCCTCCTCCCAAACACTTCCTAACCCGCCATACAGTGACCATTTTACTAGCCCTCTCTAATTGATTTATGTAATATTCAAGTCCGGAAAAATCAACTACTGAGTGAGAATATTTAATAAAGAAAATAATGTTAATAAAAATGTATAAAATATGATATTACGGCGACATCGACGTAAAGGAAGGGGGTTGAATAATTATTTCTCTAACCGAATAAAGTTATCTTCAAGTGATAAGAATAGATTAAAAGAAAATGAAAGGGAATTCAATATGAAGTGAATGCGAAGAAAGGCAAGACAGCAGAAGTCTGGGTTTAGAATATTGAAGTTTAGAGATCGGAATAAAATAACATTTGTTAGAGTACCAGGTAACTAAGAATCTTTAATTGCGGCTCTTGTAAAAAAGGACCCTTCTATAATGAAATTCCACCATATATATCTCAATGATATTCATTACATATACCTGGTGTGTTCGGTTGTAAAATAAAGTTGAACACTTTTTACTAAAGTAACTAAACAATATATCTTTTACCAAGATAAAGATAAAAATACATATCTAGTTCATATTCTCAGTAAACCTAGAAGATAAATGTCAAAATTCAGATAAGAGACTAAAGATTTTGTTTTCCAGAGACTTACAATAATGTAAATTATTCCATTCATAAAGGTGGCATAACCGATTTGAACGAAAAATTTCTTTTCTTAATTTGAATCGGTCTGTAACTTCAACCCCCTTTCAAAGAGTTCCGGTAATTATCAATTAAAACTTGACTTACATGTTTGCCAAGCACACCAGCAATGCATCTAATCCCTGATTCTTTCCCTTGTCCGAGTGTGCTGTTCATCCTCACCTTTTAGGTGCCATCATTTCACTCAGAGCATATGTTATTTTACGATACTTTAATAAATTTTGATATTTCTCGCTAGAAAGTGACTACTATATATGATCATATCAACCAATTTAAATGGAATTAAGCTCAAAGGCTCGATATAATTGAGATCATTCGATGACCAAATAGCTTGGTTAATCTTGGTTAATAATTGTGACGAATCGAAATTTTTTCCCATAATTGACTATTGGGTTTGATATATTGATGTTAATTGAAATTCCTTTCTCCATACAATGGAAGACCGTCAAATTGTGTTATTCAAGCTTCCTCTCTTAAAATGAAACTACATTACATTAGTTGAAGATGGCGTTTTAGCTAAAACAGATTGTTTTTATTCTTTATCAAATCGAGTGGAAACTACAAAGATTTTATTTTCATTTTATAATGTCATTCCACAATATCCAGCCCACGATAAAAGATTTTCTTCCTATCGTATTTACGGAGAACGATATCCGTTTTATAAGTTGAAGTAGAAAATTACGAAACTGAGATTTTGTCTTTTGGTAAGATTGCACATGTTATTCCGTTCAAAATATGTCGGTCGGTCTTAAGGACAGAATTGGAGCTTCAGTGGACGAAATCGACTTGTGTGGCAAAATTAGCTAAAAGCAAAAGGAATATTGTAACAATTTTCTGTTGGAAGGCCGTTGTAACAATTTTCCGTTGGTTGGAAGGAAGGGATGGACCAAAAGGACGCAAAAGAAAAAGGATGCGTATAAGACCGCATTTGAGTGAAATATAACCTACACTTTAAAATTATGATTTCGTAATTACTCGGAAAAAAACCAACTTCAGTGGCTTAGTAAATCTTGGGACATTTTCCATTTATTTTCACAAGATATAATTGAAAAGAATGAAAAGCAAAATTATATGAATGCCTGCATATAAAGAAATGACGAGAAGCCGAAGTATAGCCGAAGAGATTGTATATTGATACTCTTTTAAAGCAAGCGGGCGGCCTTCAGCTTGATTCTCAAACTGAGGAGTAGATTTAGAAACCTGACATGGAAAGGAGGGGGCGGTGTTAGACAATTTCTTTATGAACTCATCTACGTTTCACTTTTAAGATATTTTTTGTGATTAACGTAATAGCTGTGTGGTGATCCTGGAAAAACTTGACCATCTTATTCTAATTCAACCTCCTCGTCAGATCCTAGGCAAATTTCTAGTCCTACTAAGCCGTCAAGGATTAATGATTACATCATGTTTTGACTCTCATATACATAATTCAATATAACTTTAATGTACAGTTAATAAGCATCCCAAGATACGAGTGTTAAAAATGTGAAACGTTGACCATGACGGAGAGTGGAGGGTTGACCCAGAAAAGTCAAGGCAACTGAGTATCTGAAGCCGACGTTGTTTCTTACGGATTATTAAGAAGACATAAGCGATGCTCCGATGCTCCTCATGGCAGCTAGAATGCAAAATGAGCATGTGTTTGACTTTAATTTTTTAAATACATATATTCTGGTGTTTTTCTGCAAATACCAGTATTTTCTAGAGGTAATACCAGTAAGAACTAGAAGAAAAGCGATCTTGATCCCGGTATTACTATCACCGGTTATGACGGAGTAGGAGCCATTTACTCAGGAGAGTTTAGCTTTCTGAAGAACCAGAAATAGCTTCAAGCAGAGTTGGATGGAGCCATAAGGGTGTGTTTATAGGGGCATCATAAATGGATCCAATAATCCAGTCTATTATCGCCCTTTGGGAATGGGCTCAGGTGCTCTCCTTTCTGTCCCTCAGCCAGTCGAAGGACCTCAGTGATTGATCACGAAGGCAGCGCATAACATTAAAATGGTGAGAAAAAATCTATTACGATTCTCGAGATTTTAGGATCTCATTTGAAAGCATTTGGTGTATTCGATTGTTTTATTTTTACAATCAACTGTGTTCTATGATCAAAAATAGAAAACGTAACTTCCAAGAGAGAAGAGTATTGAGAAGATGATTAAATGTTGAGTGAACCTTGCGTGCGATGTAAACGTGCTTAACGACGTAAGGGTAACCGGTGCAGTACTGACTGAAAGATATACGCGTTGAAGGAGAATTTTGGCGAGAGGATACTTATTCATAGTAAAAACGCAAACTGATACATCAGAAGTATTGTCAGTTGGATACTACACAATTCTCATTCCTTAGAGATGAATTCTCATACCTTTGTGCAACTTTACGATGGTTTCTGTGTGGTAATGTTTTCTCTATAGTAATTGTTTAAGGAATTAAGGATTAAATGATTTTCTATCATTTTCTTAGAAAATCTATTGAAGAACATTGTACGGTATATAATTTGAAACCACCATGGTTTCGGTAATACCATCATCAGAAATCACCCAAAGATAATAATAATTATACAGTTTATTTTTTCTTAGAGTAATTCATTACCTACCAGCAAATATGATCAATATTTTTACAAAATGAGAGCTATATTAACTATTTGAATCAACTCGCTACACTTATACGGTGTTTAACTTCGTATAAAAGTTAAATAAATTAAAGTTTATTAATATGTCGATATTTTTGTTACAGCTCTCCATTACGTCCTGCTTCCTCCCAATATCTTTAAGGTTTTTACTTGTTTAGTCTTTTATGTAAACCTGCAAAATTGTTCCCTCTTTTTTTATCCTTTTATTGAAATCTTTACTAAATGACTTGTTTTAAGAAGAGACTTCATATTAAGCCTCAATTTCGACCTAAAATAACGTAATATCAAGTTATAATTATCAATAATTCTTTCTCTCTTATAAATTAATTTTTTTACTTCTATAACTATACAATCTTGCTGCTCAAGAATATTCATGAAGAATATTTAAAAGCAAGGAAGTTAACATAACCCAATGTACCTTTTTATTCTCTTCAAACGCTTTGAAATCTAAAGGCTACTTTTAAACTCAGCCCGTATTTAAATACATCTAATAGTTAGAGTTACTACCAATATGTAATATTTAATGCCTCCCCAATAAATCTTAAATTTTACGTAAGGTCATTCTGATCAACTGCTTCAAGTTTTCTGAAAATTATTAGAAGAATTCTCAACATTTCACAATCTATGAGACTTAAAAATATTAATGGGAGATTAACTACCACCTTTTCGTCTTGCACTCCCAAGCATATGCACCAACCTCATTGTCAATAGCGTGCATCACTTGGAACAAAGGATGCTTAAGGGAATCATATACTTGTCGATATGGCAATCGATACGCTATTCGATTGTCTTATGACATATGTTTCAGATTTTTCTTGTCGTATTCGAGATTAACTCAGTCAGAGAGTCCTATCTGTTATTTATTTATGTATTATATTTCACAAAGCCCCCACAAGCATCCATTTACTGGACAAATACAGAGGGAGACACATATATTTACAATGAACAAATCTTAATAAAGAAACCGTTTCGTCGGTACTCGAGACCTTTATTGTTGTTATTCACATTTTAAAGATTACTTAAGCGGAAATTTTTCAGTAGTACGAGGATGGTCTGAAAAGTTTCCGACCCCTGATTTTTCAGAAATCTTCAGAAAATTTTCAGAAAACATGTCGAGAAGTGGCGAAATATCGGAAACTTTTCAGACCACCCATGTATATCTACGAAAAAGAAGATTCAACTTAAAATGAATAACAACTACGGTAAAATCAAAATAAAAATTCATTAATTCCCGTATCCTTTGCCAAATCTTGCGATTCCAAAAGGGAGTCAGGGCCATTTTTACACTTTCTTGAATTCGACACGCTTCATGATAGCTCGAGGATAATGTTTAGTGCTTCTTTTACGCACCGTTTGGGTAATTTTTAACGCTTTTCTTACACCTTAGGAGTCTACAGTTCCCACAGATTTCATTGCCAATATAGGGAAGACACCAAAATTCTTATTTCACACGAAACAGTTTTCTCTCTGAATCGTTAATCGGATCGTATATATTCTGGATGCATCTCATCCGAGGGATGTTTTGGACGGCGACCGGACTCGAGCCAGAGGCAAATCCTCTTCGGACCAGAAGGCAAATCCTCTTTCTTCGAACCAGAAGGCATTTTCTCCATAATAACCGGTAACAGGTTGGATCGGCCAGAAATGTTCCGGTTAGCGTCGCGTTGTTGTGCGAGGCAGAAGGGACAAAGAGAGAGGGCCATAATTCGAAAGAAAGCGTTGGTGGAGAGACCAGTCGGTAGCAGGGCCGTGGACTTTCCACCGTCAATATCGGCTCCTTTTACGCGTTTATTGCCACCAATAAGCCACCGCCCTCGTTTAGGCACCGCCGTTTACTGCCCTTTCCGCCCCTTCTTCACCACATTATCCGCTGGCCTCCACAGCTGCTCTCCACCCTCTAATTGATTCTCCCTCCCGAAGTGACAATGCGTCTCACTAAATGGCCTCCCGAAAATCTCGCTGGCGAATGCCGCCATTTAATTCCAGAATATACACGCCGCTCAAACCTTTCCATCAATCTTGGGTGCTCTCTTACGAGAACTCATATTTACTCCGCTCTTTCATAAACTATAAATTTTATACACATACGTTCTCTTTAAGCCTCCATATGTGGTAGGGATGTGAACACCTAATTATCAACCTATATTTTTTCATTGCGTGTCATGTGTGGTAAAGTAATAGTTTTCAGACGATTTTCTTTGCGTCTCTCCCTATTATTTTCTCTTTATTGTCGCCTCCTCTTCCTTTTTGAATCCTCAAAGACGACAGTTTAGATTTAAGAAGAGGCTGATAACTCTTATTCTCATCCCAATAAATGCGCTAATGATTACTATTGTCTACCAATATCGCAGTCTTTCTACATTTAAAATGAACATTCTAAAGCGATACCTGATAATATTAGATTCTAAATTTACAAAAACAAGCAATAGAATCATCCATTACTTGTTTTTATTAAGAATTTCTACATTTATCCTACTTTCTTATCTTTACTTCTAATCCATTCTTCCAAGAATTCCTGTTTCGGAGAGACTTGCGGTTTTTTACGGTATTTTCTCAAAGTTAACTTAATGATGAAGCACATGGCTTCAATTACATCACCTCTCCTGAATACAACTTTCAAGTATTGAGTCCTATATAATTAGGCTATATTTCAGTTGAGACTTGGTCAAAGCCAAAAGCAACATTTAACAATCTACGTCACATCCCTTTATTATTTTCACCTGCCGATGATAAGCCTTAAAAACCTGTGTTTTTTAACGCGGTACTGTCAATGAATAGTAGAATAGTAAATTTCAATAACTCAGGCTAAGTTTTCGTGGCTATGACTACGAGACAATCAATTTAATTTACTACTTTGTATGTATGTATTGCTGAAAAGAACTGATCTAATACAAATGGCGAATGGCGGAGGGATTTAATTTTTACTGTTGGATGTTATCTTTTCGAAAATACTTATTGAAAGGTGTCTGTTCTCTTCATTTCCTTGTAGATTCTTTGTTCTGTTTAAACTTAGACCTCCGAAAAAAGGATAGGAAAACTATTCAGAACTAGGGAGTTAAAAATTCCCTCAACTTTGAACTATAAGCAGCATTTTTCTACTTTATCATTTAATCTTCCTTTTAATTTTTTGTCTCTACTTTGATTCAGCATCCAGAAGTCCCTTCATGTAATGTCGAAGAAGTTACTCTTTCTAGTAATTTACTGAAGGTCTATTGAAATAAATATAAGCTTCGCATTGGGTAGATTTTAGACCTTTGAACTGAGAAGTGAGGAACTTTGTGGTTTCTCTATGTAACATCATTCTGTAGCTAATATTAGATGTTGAAAAATTAGAGAATGCATAGGGAAGGAGTTACGGGGAAGGGCGTGAACGACATGAGAAATGCGATTTTCCATGATTTATTAAGAAGGTGCGCATTGAAAATCGTTCAGTAAAGCAACGTATGGGAAAAATTTGAAGGATTTTTAGCTGATTCAGAGAGAAACTATGTGGATCTTTAATATTATGAAAACAGCATGAAAGAGAGGAAAAGCTGCTAAAATATTGTATTACAGCTTCCGAAATTTGATTATCGATTAACTGATTGACGAACTGATGAAATATAATCAGTGAATGCGGGATTATATTTTCTGCAATGGTAAACTAAATAAGATTCCCTGTCCTTCATAAATGTACCTGATGAAGATTCGTTTTTAGCAATTGAACCAACAAAATGGCAAGTTTAATATCAAATCTCATATTTTTCTTAAAAATTGGCTACATTTTTCAAACGTTTAGACTAAATTATTTTAACCGATTCCTTTTCAACATCATGTATAAATAGAATTACATTGTAGAGGGAAATATAAGAGAACGTCAAAAGTTGGTGAAATTCTACAGAAATTCATATAAAATAAGGAAAAAGGGTAAACTATAAGCAATGCGGCGAAAAATTAAAAATTATATTTAGGGTGACAAACTAGACGTCACCATTGTAGGGTAGAGAGCAATATTAAATAGATGAATGAACAGATATTAAAGGGTATAGAGAGATATTATATGAAAATGCTATTGGATGAACATGGAAAGGAAAGAGTGATAGCAGCGATTTTGGCGCTGATGGTGTGCGCATCTAAGTAATATAGTCAAGTTTTTGGCAAAAGTTCGTAATCTTACCGGATGTGCTGCTTAATCACCCGTAACTCTGACCTATTTACATTTTCCGCTTTAAACTTTGCACTTCACCGTGAGTTTCTTGCATTTGAGGGCAGTTTGCTGAACGTGGGAAAAAGAGGAATCCCTGCATTTCTTGCGTGGGGTCCAATGCTTTCTGTAACGCAACACTGAGACAAGTCTCCCTTCCGGCGCTAATCGGACGATGCGTGCAGGATTCGTTTTTGAGGTCCAAACACAGATCCCCGATTCTGCTCGCTCGCCATATATACATCTCACCGAGAGAGAAGTTTTACGACAAAGGATTGTTTAGAAACAAACAGTTGCCTCACGCAGGAGCGAAACATTTACGTTTTTTGCCCCAGATATATAAACGATGGAAAACAGGGCTGCTTGAATTTTCGTACTACCTACATGTCTTCTATTCAGTAAAAGAAAATTATCGGTGTTGTTGCAAGAATTGCGCAGTTAAAAAGAATGAGAGTTAGTCCAGGATGTAATTCAAATCCAAAAAAGGACATCGATAAAATTAATTTCGCCAAAAGTTAGGTAAATACGATGTGATTTATGCTTAGTTATCAATTGACTATGGATTAATTTTTAGGCACAACCAACAATATTAGGAGTATCTAATATCCTTTTACATTTTCCATTTTTTTCCTAACGTCCCTGCTCAAAATTTTGTGCCGTTTACTGTAAGACAACTCAAGCAAGCACATCACTTTCTGTTAGTAAATTTTTAAGTAAAATAATGTTTATACATCTTATACATTATTATATAATAATATTTCGTAATTGTAACAATTTAAAAATATTTCATTTTTAAAATGATCATAATAGTTGTAAGTTTAAGCAGAAATACAATATCTACATTTCCATAAATATACTCGTATGTATACATAGCGGTCAGTTGTCAATGTGTAGCTGAAGGAGAATTTTTCCTCTCTTTAAACCTGCAAAATAAAATGATAAATCGTCATAATTTATAATGTGTTGTCAGATAATTTTATGAGTTTGCTTTTATCAAGCTATACAGCATTATTACTTATTAGAAAAAAGCAATAACGAGAGCGATAGAAAAAAATTTTGGGGCCCCAAAATACATTGGGTTGAGGAAAAACCATAGAAAAATTGCTTCGCCTGATGTGGATTAGATTATAATAAGCCTTGAATACATATGAAATAATATATTCAGATGTGGCGAAAGAATAAGGATTGAGAGATACAATGAAAGAGACGCACCGCAATAGGTGGCAATCATTCCTGATAAATTCACATCCAAAATTAATGTCACGTTTTTATGTGGGGGTAGTAAATACCTTTAATCCCCTTGTATTTCTATTGGTGGATATTGATCGGAAAGGAGAGAGAGGACGAGAAACGAATGTGGCGAACTGTCTTATTCCTCGGATAAGCTTGACATGGAGGACATTGAAGATTTTTTTCTATTAAAAGGAAATGTGAGAGGAGACTGTTTCTTAACGCTGACCAAAATCAAGAAAACTTTCTCAAAAGGACATATTTTTCTCGTTTCTCTATTAATCCTTTAACTTGAGTAAAGAACATATATACTAAATTGTAAAGGTATACAACAGCTAACTAACTACTTCTGACCTAATATCACAATTTGTTTTAAAGAAATTCTAAAGATATCATTTCTCGGGGCCCCTTCTGCCTCTTAAAATACTTTGTTAATTAATTCATATTTTGGCGGCACCAAAAGAGTAGAAATATTTCAAACAAATAAAGTTTTGATTGAGAGCAAGTAATTTCTCCTCTGAATTTCATTGGGTGAACTATTGCTTCTTTCTTTATTGGGCTCTTGGATTGTCAAATGGGCAGCGTTTTTGCCTTAGATGAAATGGACCTGGGTTCAATTCCCGGAGGTAGTGCTTTCTCTGTCAATACCACTTAAGACGTTTTTCTTATATATTTAACTCAAATATATTATAATATCATTGTCTTAACTCTTATCTTCAAATCAATATAAGTACGCTTTGGTTATGATGAATGCAATAAATGTAGTATAATCATAGCAATGCTTTAATATATTTTTAATCTGAGCTTCTCGCCACATAAAAGCTCTAACTTCTAGGATGCCATAAATAGCCGATCACCGTGTTGTCTCCCTACTCGGATTAGATTCGCCTCTATACTCCTCCCTGCAAGGTTTTGAATTATGATTTAAGTATGATTCCAATTCAGGTGAAAGGTGAAAAGCTGCACGTGTCCAAGGCTTAAAATATGCAGAAATAGCTTGGGAAGTGAAAACCTGATTAAAGGAACCCCGTGCTCCGAATTCATGAATGCGTTCTCGAGCGATGAGTGAGTTTTGAGTGGAAAAAACGCGCGCTAAGAATGTCGTTGTGTATTGGAGTGACGTTTGTTGCCGAACACGAAAACAAAGGAAAGACGAATGAAGGCGTAGTGAAGGGACTAGAATGGGGACGAGCGGAAAAGGGTCCTTTTTTTTAGGGTCAGTGTCGGCGCGTCGTCTGATTTGAGGCCCTTCCGCACGGTAGCCAGAGCAATTGAAAGGCAGGCTAAAGAGGCGTCAAGGATGTATGCCTCTCAAGGAAAGTTTTGAAATGTTTAGAGTCGTGGGAAGAGTGGGTCTCGGCCAAAAGAAAAGGAGCTCTCCTTTGGAAGTAAATGCTTGTAAGGGTTTTACGAGCATGGTGATCATATTTTTCATTTGAAATCCATGAAATGAATTCCAAGGTGTTTGCGTTCCGTAGCTCTCAGCGTATCTATGTGCGTGTATGCAAGTATGTACTCATGAATGCGTAGACACGACAGATTCATCGATATGCGCGGAAAATTAATCTATTTATACACATAAATTTTAATATTTATAACGGTTAATTTTCTATGGCATATACATGCGAGTAATTTATGATCTAACCGGTCTTTGTCTATTTTAAAATGAGATATTTTGTTTTTCTTGAATGAGAATTAAATATGAGAAAGGGATTTAGACTGTACGCCTGCGGTCATCATAGACATCCACTTCTGCGTTTTCGGGAAAAGAACATCAACGCCATTAATTGGCAATTCTTTCGACTCTCTTTGACGGGAGCGCACCCAGAATTTTTTCTTGAGAGGGAGTTGATTGATTTTAACCAGGGCCGGCCATATAGAAGAGTGGGATCGAGTGTAAATGTCTACCATGTATCCTCATCCACTATGCAATGAGTAATTTTAAATATGATCTTATGAAATAAAACATGAAGATATTCTTACCAAAAATCTCAACAAAACTTCTAACAGGTACGGCCTTTGCCTTCTGCAAAGTAAAGAAATCTTCGATGTGAAAAGGCCCTCCCTCAAAATAATAATAAAGTGTCTTTCTTTGATTGAGATTCAAAGTCTACTCTACGCCATCAAATTGAGGGCTACCATGGAACCCCTCTCTTGGCTAACCCTGATTTTAATAATTAACAATATTTTGAACTTGATTTAATTTGTGATGCGAACTTATTGATTCTCACCCTAACAAAGTATTATAAATAAATGTTCAAAATTCGGTATATTCATCGATAATTCCTTGAAAATTTGATTCTAAAGGTTATTCATGAGAAATTTTTAGGGGGCTTAAGCCCGTCCGCCACCCCTGAGTATCCACAACGTGCATGATGGTATTTTGCATCTTGCTCTTCATTCTCAATTCTAATCTTCTCTTGGGATTTCGATATCGGAACTGTTATTAACCTGTCTTATAGTTCATTTGTTATCTGAGACAAATTGTTAATATGCTATCCGCTACCTTTTCCCACACCATCTTTCCTTCCATTCATACATATATTTTATTAGTTACATTTATGCATTGTAGTCTGTACTAGAAAGTAGCTATTACTAAAAAGACCGTGACTATGCATGATTCATTTTGATTTTGGATACATTTTTTAATTGGATTGAAAAAATAATTGAGAAGCGGTGATTTCCAATGATTTCATTGTGAGGAGTCTACGGAATTAGACTGTATGGTTTAATTATTTCTTTTCTGCAATCCGCGTGGTGGACTTTTACGACAAGGGCATTATTTTTTGTTTCTACCAAACGAAAGTGACATTTAGAATTTTATTATTTTCGAATATTTGCGGAATGAAAGAAAAATTAGGGTCCAGTCATAGGTTACACAAACCATTAAAATATTTCGCGCCCTTATTCTCTGTAATTTTTTATCGTTTTTTATCTTTTAAATCGTAGTGAATATTGGGTGATATTGGCCGAATTTCTTTGAGAAGCCATGCCCCCTTTCCTTAAAATATTGAGATGGAGAAGTTAAGAGTGGTTACAAAAGAAAGATCTATTAAAAAGGACGCACGTTCAAATGATGTTGCTTCATTCTAACATAGATCGTTTACCTCCCGAAATAAACTTCGCAAAATATATTCCTTGTGCTCATCCTAAGTCGTTGTCACAGAAACAAAGAAAAGGAAAACGAGATAAAAATTTAAAGTACACATATAATGAAGTGGGTTAGATAGGAGGGCAATATAAGTAAATGAGGATAATGGTATAGAGAAGAGAAAATGATTTTCAACAACCTGAGTTAAAAATTACTGCTAATGAAACTTTTACCTGAGGCAAAGCTGAGTGAGGGCTTCTGTCAACTGCAATTTCCGCAAGAAGGAGAGGCGCAGTCGCCGCTTCCGAAAATCTCTTTTGAGACGAAGGGTTTATGAGCGTGCATGCGCTAAATAATGGAGCAATAATAGGGAAAAGGGGAACAGTCCCATTTAAAAGTGCCGATCCAAACAACAGTTTTATGGTGGCCGTAAACCGTGTGCAGAGGAAGGGGAGGAGCTTCGGAGGATGCATCGATAGATGGCGGCTTAATCAGCGCGAGATTGAGCCTTAATGGCGGTCTTCGGAAGTCGTGTGACCAATCGGCTCAGCATGCCCTCAATTGTCCTCTCCCGGGCTACTGTCAGACAGCGTTTACGGTAGCTCTCGGTCGCACAAAGAATGTCATTTGGGCTGGAATTCTTTTCGCGCGCATCATTAGGTCTCCGCTGATGCCTTGAAGACAAAGAGAAATTTGTTTCATGGCACTGAAGAATGAGAACAGTCTTGCGCTGTTTATATTCTAGATGTCCCGCTAAAAGATTGGAATGTTTTATTATTTCATTTGAGAGATTCTTGAGAGAAGAGGAGTAACATTCTGCAATAAAATGAAGAACGTGTAAGGAACATCCAGTTTATGGAATTCTGAAAAAATAGAGGCTGAAAATTTAATTCGTCTAAAGTATTGAAGTAAATATTGAAAATGCGTTAATGACCTACTTTTTGCTTGTAATACAAAAACAAAAGCTTTTAAATGAGGCCATTATAAGGCGCAAAACTATGGTATCTTCGAAATATTTTCTGTAGTGATAAATTAATTTCATTACCTGGATTTGCAATTTAGTTTCGACCGTTACAACTGTTACCTTGGATGATTATTCATATCGAATATCGATACGCCTCATATATATTTCCTCATATCGTTCGATAAGGCATGTCAAACTGTATACAATATAGTAATAATGTTTCAGCAATTATTCTCGAAATAATGGGAAAGTGGAAAAATCCGTAATTAGTGTGGAAAATGACCCAAGCCATTTGCTAATAAGCATCGAAAAAAATTTCTATTCTTTGAACCCTGCGATCGTTCATCAAATGATGATATTTCCGATGCAGAAATTCTGTAAGAATAGAATTTTGGCCGTCTTACAGTAAATAAAAATCTTCATGTTTTCTTAGCGCTTACAAGAAAAATTTCCAATACCTCACAGGAAATCGTCGATATCAGAAGTGATTTGTTGCCATGATCATCAAAGAGGTTTTACTAGGAGGAGGTCAAATCTTATAGTTCTCCATTCCTAACGTCCACATTCCTCTGAATGCTTAGTTTTCAACTTTCGTAGTAGTATATCTATCTAAACCTTTAACTGTATCCTTTAACTATATGTTCGTCGTAAGGTCATTTTTACAATATTTTTGGAGACCACTTCCGATGAAAGTTTAAGCAATAAATACTTCAAGTGTATCTTTATTTAAAGTTTTCATACAGTCTTATCATATCTTGCTATATCTTTTCATTAAATGATGCAAAATTCTCAGGAGCGAGAAAATTCTTTCGGTCCCAACGAGCCGAATTCCCCAGCAGCCCATCGTGTCGATGCCATCCTTGGCACCAGATAAAAACATCTTTAGATAAAGCAGCGCGAAGAGGCTCTACTAAGAGGCTAACTTGACTTCCATCAGCTGCTTCACTTGGACAAAAATGATTTTAAGTTAGGGCGCCCGACCGCTGCAATATGCCATAAAATCGTGGGTGTAGTTTGGGTAGCAGGAGAAGAGGCTTTAAGGCGTTTATGGCTGTTGAGAGGGTATATTGAAGAGAAGCTGTAAAACAGTAGGATGGGCGAAGAGGAGAAAGGGACAAGCCTAACGTACCATTTTAAAGTAAAATAAAAAATTCTATTATACTTTCACCTCTCGCCTAATTTCTCATTAAAATCCTGGAATTACCTCATCGTCGACTCCCCAGCCTTAAGTTTATTGGCGCTTCACCAATTGATCTTGCGTATAAATGACTGATTTATTTTGAAATTTCAAGTTTGTCATCTCACGGAAACAAACTTGCTGTTTTGACGTACCAATCCTAACCGAGTGTCCGACCAAACGTGGAACACTCATCTCCGATTCGTCACGTAAGCTTTCTTCCTGTCAGAATTCATTCATTACTCGTCATTTGCTGACTCAATTGCTCCTGTTTATGCCTTCTGCGCTCCTCGTATTCTCCATTTCAACTTCTTAAATAATACACTACATTGATTGAATATATCTATAGCATATCTGTAGCTCAGGTATTAATATTTTGTAAAAAATAAATGGTATAATGTATTATGGTAAAAGAGACTCAGTTCATTGTAACGCGTATGATCGTCGTGTCATATTTATTCTCAATATGTTTATCGAATAGCTTGTTCTGCTAAAGACATGAAACTTTATATTTAGTTTGTTATATTATTTAATGCTGCGTAATTATGAGCGAAGTTAACTAAATTTGAGAAGTTGTCACTTCGTGGAAGGCCAAAATAAAGAAATAAAACTTAAAAAAATTTAATTTAATTTAATTAAGACAGGAGTACCGAGAGAAATATTTATGCAATATCCGCTTAATGGAGGTTCAAATACCAAAGACTGGTGTTCAAGTTTATTATTCCAGAGATATTGATGTTGTAATGATTTTGGTAGTGAGAGAAACTAGGAGCAGCGGAAATTTTATCAGTGGTCATCTCCAAATAAATTCAGAAAAAATACAATGGAAACAGGATTGGATCATGACGATCAAAATGGCTTATATCCTCTCGCAAAATAAAAAGCTGAGCTGTGTGGAAGCGAACCCGTTTGCGGGAATAACGAAATTTTCGGCGTTAAAATAAAGAACGAAAATTATTTTTCGAATTTTACGATATCGAGATCAAGCTCCTTCACCACTTATGCATATTTTTCTTTTTATATATTATAATCTCTTTCTTTGATTTTTCACAGTTTCTCCTGAACGTTTAATTAAAATGAAAGTAGAAGCGAATTAATTGTTAACAAATTTATATCGGAAATAATTAACGACGATAATCTTATCCTAACGTTTCAATGGCAATCTTCGTTAATTAAAAAATCTGGTTAATACTAATCCCATAAAATTATTTTATAATTACTTATCTCCATCCTCGGCAACTTGGAATTTACATCGACATAAGGAGTTCAGATAGAACTGCGAAGTATGATGAGTCGTCTTTTGTGGAAAGAGTTATCGCGAGATCAGAGAGCGTCGAATTGGAGCAATTTCGCTCTGCCCCATCCTCCAGAGAGGTGATTCAAAGTGAAGCTGTCTCCATTACAGATGGTGGACCCCAGGATAACGGTAATCCGATTGCGGGGGATGCTGACTAACGGCCCGACGCCAATAAAGGCCTATTAATTACTGCACATATTCATTTCAACCCTCTTGTTTGGGAAAGTGACTGGTAAAGGGCATTTCCAACACCAATCGAGAGGACAGTTTGCGGAGGGGATTCAGTAATTTCTTGTTTTTACATTCGCATTTTCATTCTTTCGTTTATTCAACAAATATTGTTAGAGTTGGTTACGTGTCCAGAATTCTTGCTCATATATTTCCCACCTGAATGACATTTAACATTTCATTGAAAGAACTGTGCTCCGAAAAAATATTCCTTCGCGATTGATCATGAAATCTGACATAGTGCCCATGCATTAGTATTCCTTGTGGAATTTTTGTAGATTTTATTCGAGAATTATTGGTTAATACTAATGTTCAGTCAAAAGAAAATGAAGAGAATTAATTTTGCATATAATACCATTTAGAAGGACTTCCAAACATTAGTATTTGTTTTATGAAATATATTTCTATTAATTAAAAAAAGAGTAAACTTTTATTCTAGACCATATTCGTAGAATATTCACGAGTAAGATACAAAATGCTTTTCAATGGGGCATCTGGAATTGCATAACTGCGTAATAGCTCATTATTTCTGCATTAATCCTCTATATATTATTTTAAAACATGTTTTTTTGGTGACCGGGGCTTTTCTCCCTTATTACTAAACCAATTCGTATAAACGAATGACCGTTTGAAAGGGAAGGTTTTCAGGTTCCTGCTAAAAATAGTCAAACAATGGAAAATACACCATTTGTTAAAAACATTGAATTAATATTTTAATTATCGCGTTGCGTACTGGACGAAAAGATACCCGGGTTGCTATATACGGATTAAATTTTCTCACTTAGTGACGTTTGTATACAATTTTAAATTCGGATGGATATAGGTATCTATTCACTGTCTTAAAATCATTGAAACAGGTTTCGCAAGCAATATTATAGTCTTCACGAACGAAGATCTCGACGTCGTACGCAACTAAAATAATGTTTTAATAAGCTGGTATAAACTTGCAACTTCTTGGAGCAGAACGACAGTCACAGAAACATGAGTCCTGCTGAATACAAAGTTCTGTGACTAACTTTTGCCCGGTATTATACTTTTATGCTTAATATACTCTTCATCTAAATTGGAATTTAAACTAAAATAATGTTCTGCGGAATGGTGTGTATTATAAAATTGTTTACATCTCTGTAAAATTAGATACCATCTTGAATAGGAGATTCCTCGAATAAGAATAATTTTCATATGCGTCGTCCATTGCCCATCTTCAATTAATTGAATAACTCTGATACAGTGAATGCATAAGATGTAATTACACTGCAGACGAGTAGTAGTTACTTTTATATATTTTGTGGGAAAAGAAAAATCTAGGAAATAAATAAGTAACTTGGATGCAGAAGGTATATTTTGTTGTTTTATCTTGGTTATACACGATTAACCTGAAGCTTTAAGTGACATATCATTACCGATATACAGACAGTTTACGTAAAGCTGTTAGTGATGTTTTGATTTTTGTTTAAATTCGTTATGTGAAATCTTCATCGAGTGAATTGAGGTATTCGTTATAAAATAAAATGCATATATCATTGTAGTGATGACGCGTACTGTTCATGATTATATTAATAAAAGAAAGTTTTTAAAGCCTTTATCACAGTTAATATGACATAAAAATCCCTCTTATCAATTAGGGATTCGTTTAGGTTCAAATGGTAGGCCATTAGAAAACGCCCATAGAGTTTTGTTACTGGATGTGTAGATAACGATATCTAAGGCTAAAATAGAGGAAACGGACACAGAATATGAAGGAGTGTATGTTAGGTATGTTTTAGTGTTTGTGTATTCGTTGGTGGCGATTAGAGTTTGTTGTTGAAATGTATTTGCCTGGGGAGATTGAGTATTCGTCTGCAAAAGTTTAGCACGGGGCAACTAGTAGCTTATTATTACCGTATTGAATCTTTCATAAAATACATCATAGAACATGGAAGTGTAGGCAAATTCAAGAAGAGAAGGTCCAAGAAGAGAAGAGAAGAGGCGATAAATCAACCATAAACAAGTTGGAAAACGTAGGAATGAGAGAACATTACGACAATGATTTTCGATTGGGCGTCCGTTGCGTGTCGATGAATCGAATTCTCTCTTCGCTGAGCGGAATTATCGATTTCAAAGTGACGTCGATATGGAGGCCACACTCATTCAACCGCCATCTTTCGCCGTCCGTATCCAATACACAAGTTTACGAACTCTCGCTCAATGAAATCCGAATTTGAGCTTTCACCTTTCAAGAAATCTGAGTAATTTTAGAGGAAAGGCTTTCACCATTCATCAAATTTATCTTTTGAAAAATATGAAATAGTTTTTCATTGAAAATTATTCCATTTTGAACTGAACGAGAGCTAATGAGAAAAATGAAACACCAGAAATGAGCAGAAGCCAGCTATTCGGTCTTTAGCATATGAACTAATCGAAATTTTCTTTGAAAAAGAATCAACTGTATGTTTCGATAAATTGACTTTTCTTCTTTTTCTACCTCAGATCGCTCATCCCTGTTTAAGTTTAAAAGATTTTCATGGGAATTTTAAGCTCTTTTTACTTCCTTTTACGGTAGTCAAAATTCTTGGATCTTAGGATCAAAAATACGAGCGAAATTGTGAATTGCGATACTTAATACATCAAGATAAGTAAAAGAAATCAGTAAAACAGGCATATTCTTGCGGCCTTCGTCAATTGAAAAGTTACTCTGAAGGAAGCGAGTAAGATACCGTACAAGAAGAAGAAGACACAAAAAGTTCTCATACAATTATAGTCTTTATGAAGCTGACACGAGCCTTTTCCTGAGTGATTGTGATTTTAATGACGAAAATGGCTAAGCATTGTTTATCCATTTATTCCTCGATCGATTTCATGGAAAACTTTTTACATCTGTATCTAACTCCATGTGACGCTTACATTTACCACTCAATGCTACCTATTCTTGCAGTAAGATCAATTGATTGGAACAAATTAACTCTATACCTGTATTTGAATTTTGTATTCATTTCTAATTTGAATGAATTTTCATTTGTTGAGGCCAGAAAGCGAGGTTGAACCAAAGATATTCCGTCTGTTACACGGGTTCTAAATCGTTTAAAGATAGAATATTTTGGGGAAAGAAATGTATTTCTCGGAACAATCCTATTTGGTTTTCAAGTGGAATCAAATTTCTAAGAACCCTTGTTTATAAAACGATGTCAAAAGCATCAACTTCATGAATGTGTATGAAATAATATTAAAGATAAAAATGTGGAAAAGAAATGAGAGATTCTGACTGAACGATAACAAACATAATAAAGCTAAATCGCTCTAAAGAAGCTGCTAAGGCAGACTTTCCGAAGCAATTAGAGCGTCAGCGCATTGAAAAATAGCAAAGATTCTTTCCTACGCTGCAGTATTTCTTGATTTCGATAATATTTGTGGATATTATAACGACATACTTAGTTAGGTGGAAGAGAGGCCTACACGCCCTTAACCTCACCAATAAAGAGTCTATCTATGTAACGTGTGTTATGAACCATTGACGGAACAAGGGAAGACGATCGTCTCTTAAAATGACTTCGTAGCACTTTTAATTTGCCTAAGACATGTCGAGAAGCTTGAATTAACATCTAATTATGGAGTTCTCCTACGTTCACTTATGCATTATTACTACGATCACTTCATTTATCACGACGAAATGTCATTTTAAAGTTAATTGGAGATGAGTTTATGCGGAAATTGTTTTAAAACACCCTGAAAAAAGGTTGGTAGGACCAGGACTTACGGAAAGTGGAAGATCCAGGTCCAAATCTTGATCCTGTAAGCCTTTTCTTTCATGTCCTTTATTCCTTGGGAATTTTCCCAGGTGCACACTTTAGTGTGCAACATCTCCTCAAACCCAATTAAATCATCCTGGAAAGTTTCTATATCCGCCCCTGGTGACGGAGGATTTGATTAATCTAAGAAACTGTGATCTAGAAACATATAATTCAAGAAAATATAACTTACTCATGGATAATTATGCTCATCTAATCCCCTAAGCATTATGTATTTTTAATAGAATATCCTTTAATGATATGACCTGCACTGAAAATCGACGAAAAATTGAATGAAGATTTCTAATTTTGTAACGAATAACATTTCATATTTATTTTCTTCTTTCGAAACTAATTCAAAAAATTAAAATGGAAGATAAATTTCAAAGTAATAATAATAATTTTAAGTAAGTGAAAAAAGTGCCTTGAAAATCTATCATAACGAACTTCAAGTTCGTAATAATAGATTTTCAAGGCTTGCAAGAATTTAATTTAAAATGCGTCTAGCCTTTAAAGAGCGAGAAATGGGGCTTAGTTTTCTTCGCAACGCTGCCGAGCAGAAAATGAAATTTCTTTAGAAATCGCGAGAAAATGAAATACCTTTTTAATTTGTTTGACATCTCAAATTCAAAATTATTTGTCCACAAATAATCACCGATAAATGGACAGGCTTTGTAAGGAAACGATAGGATCTGTGAGAACTTTTCGGTGTCGTGGGGATTCCCGGAGAATAATTTATTTTTTTAGAAATCCCCAGATAAAATCCCCCAATTTCGTTCACTATGAAGACAGGATCTTAAATGTGAAGAATGGGTACCTCTCTCAATTTAGGTCCTAAAAAATCAATTCAGTGAATATGTTCGCGGAGGACATATGTTTTATTACAATGTAAAATAAGTTAGTATTTTGGCCAAAGATTTCGCAAACTTAGAGAAGAAAATTTCGACGCAGTAGAGAGAAACGGCTTTTGAGTTCATAAGTAGAAGAGGTACTGAAGTCTTGCGGTGAAGCATCGATCTTTGTGAGGAGACGCGTATGACGACGGTGAAAACTTCTAACGGGATGATGCACAAGAAAAAAGATCGTAAAAAGATGAGGTGCGAAAATTAATGAGAGAGTTTAAAGATTCTAAGTACTTCTCCGTTGTGCTCTAACAAAAATCTAGAGGAAAAGTTAACTTGTTGTGAGGCAAAAGGCTACATTGAATACTTCGGTACTCCCCACTTCTTCCTCCACTTTTCCGGCACTCATTTTCAAGATGGCTGTCATGGAGCGAATGTGAGGACGCCTGCGCGAAATGTGCAATGACACGCCCATCTTAATTCGACGCCTCCCTGTCATCCATCGATCCGATGGGAGGTGGCGCCCAAGATGAAGCGGCCACTTGAAGAAGCGTACTAAGTAAACAAGGACCTGCGGCCAGGATTAAGTTCCCGCGTTGCTCGTTGGAGGAGACACTCTCTCACTGAAACATCGCCGTCAATTAGAGACCACACTTTCAATGCCATGATTTTTTTGCTAGGATCGCTTGTTCCTTAATTTACTTGGTTCTACAAACGCACGTTTTTCTCTTCGAGCCACTTTAATTATTCTTCTATTTGGCTGTTACTCGATTTTCCAGCGTCGCGACGTTTCATGCTATATTTATTTTGATCTAACTCGACCTTACTCCCTCCTGAGACGAGATGCTCATTTTCTCAACTTTATCTCAAATTCTGCGTCCACTCTTCCCATTTCCCTATAACTTTCCTCCAATTGCGTTTTTTCTGCGTCGTCTCTTCTGAAAATACGGCTGAAGTCGTGAGAGCCGCTTGATGCTAGTCTGAGGTACTCTGAGGAGTTGTTGGTAATCTAGTGATGATCTTCTTATGAAAATACCACTCATACTTCAATTTTTTAGTTTTACTTACTATGAATATTAATTTCAGGTTTAGCGTCACCTTTAGTATTGATATTTGATCGTTTCATCAATCTATAATAAGAATTATACGTATTTCGAAATTTTTCTATTAAACTTTTTGAAGATCTAATAAAATTGTTGTATCTTATAAAATTTTCCATAAATTAATCGTTCGCAACCAATAGTCACCGATTCTTAGAGTACATTCGCTTTCTATTAATTATTGAAGTTTCTTAAATTTACCATTAAAGTGATTATAATCGGATTTACTCTAATGGAATCATCTCAATAAGTATTTTATTTGAAACAAAGTTTAATGAATGCCAATAATCTATTGAAACGGCAACAAAAGTCTTTTAAGATAGGGAAATTTCTTTAAGTATGGAATGTAGCCTTGGACGCCAAACTCCTTTGGATTCAAAGATATAAAAATCGCTGTACTGAAGGGGACTCGGATAACCAAATAGACGTTTGATGAAAACGGTCTCGGGTTCGATTCCCGGAAGGAGCCTACATGGGAATTAGCTGTCGAAGCACTTTATTTCAGATAGTTTTCATTTTAATGGTATACCTGAGAAAACCTCAAGTCGCATATTTGCGAATATTTGGAACGACTTTGCTATGTAGGAAAATTGAACAGATTCTATCGAAGATACTAAAACGAGCCGCTTGTTCAAATGCAAGGATATTTTATAGTATAAATTGAACGAGAGAAAATTTATTGCTCGTAGCCTTGATATAAATACTGCAAGCTTCTCTACCGGAGTGCAGTTTCGCACCAGAAGTCCGCCTTATGTATTATTGGAAAAATGTAGTTAGGCAGCACAGAGCACAATGATGACCTTCCCGTAATGAAACCTCGGCTTAGATGGAAATACCGGTTCAGTGGTAACTTGCAAATCATCTCTCAAAATCAGGGTATCAATTTAGTTCAGATGAAATGTCTCCAAATGTCAGTTGTGATTTACCCTAATCAAGCGACTACTATGGATGAATTCTGTCCGAGAAATCGCACAAGTAATATTTTCCATACCTTTTTAGTCTTACGACGAGTTCCCAGCCTGTGATATTCACAGCTTACGTGGATGGTATCAGTAAAAGCTTAGGACGGAATTTTTAAGTTAAGTATAATCAGTTCAATATTGTTGAGTTTTAGAAAGAAAGTACGTATGGCTTTTAGCAAACTTTTCCCCAGTTAATAAGAGCAGCTTGGCTCCCCTCTGCACACGGAATCGGCCAACTTGGGAATAACTGTTTTTTTGGTTTGTTTGTAAAATAAGAGATTTGTCAAAAATATTCTTGCCGTTATCCAAGAATTTAATATTCTGTAAATTAAATAAAAGAAATGCTAAGAAGGAAACTAAGAAATAATTTTCTCTAATAACTCTATATTTAATATAATCTCAATTCTCAGGCTGAGAATTAGACTACAAAATTATTACAAAGAAAACAGAGTCAACGCAAGATGAACTGTCTTTTCTTTAATGCATTCAAAAATTTATATTTATAGTACGAATTGGTATGCTGGTTTGCCGTGATTTTGCTGTACAGCACCAATGCAGAATCTTAGCTTTTGGCTAAATGTAGTCGTTGGAGTCTCTAGCAATGAAGAGTTGACGTGACCCACTTTGATATAAGTTTTCTGCCGGTTATCATTCATCGAATTCTTTCCACATTCTGATAAATTTATAAGTCTATCGCTTTTCGTAATTCTCCTGTAGTAATAACGGCTTAATATGAGAGTAATATTTCCTTCGATTCCTGTCTTATATACCATAGCGTTTAAAGCTCAAGTCTTAGAGGCCTCAAAATACATTTGATCAAGTGATATCTGTAATATCTGTATAATTTCTCTTTTCAATTTCGAAGTTGATAGTCTTGTGGAGTGAATGTGTTTTTGATTCGATTACAAAAGGCAGTGTTTGGATGCAAATGAGAGTGTAACATCAAGCTTAGCGGTGCAGCACAGATTTAAGAATGAAATAAAAGCATTATTTTGCTGTGAAGGGATCAAATTTTAGAGTTGGTCCAATTAGTGTTGCATGGAGTTCAACAGAGACATTCTTAGATAAATCTAGAATAAAAGGAGGAAGCAATGCAGAATGCTTAACTATATCTACTGAAGACGTAAGCAAATCCAAGACCCCCTCCCCCCCTTGATGATTTTGTAGTACTAGCAAATTGTCTAGGATCTTACGTGGAGCTCGAATTAAAAACAGTTCAAAAACAAAGAAAGAAAAATCGAGGGAATAAATGTGGAAATGAAGTCTAGACCGAGAGTAAAGAATAAAGTAAGCTGAAAAACAACCTGAAGTGTCGGAGATAGTAATCAATGGGGATTCAAAATACCCGATAATTTTCAACTACCCTGATATTCGGGTAGTTTAAGTTTAAAATCAATTTATCAATGAAATAATTTCAAAATATAATATAACTTTTAATGAGTATATTCAGACTTATTTCGTATCTCAGTAAATACGTTGGAATAAAATGGAAATATTCTTTTGCAACAAATAATGTCAACACTCCTATTTCGTTGAATAGTCGATGAATCGCAAATAATACGAGACCCTAGTTAAGAAAAAAACAAGAATGGAGGAGGGAAAATGGTCTTATAAGACTCATGCTTATCGGTGCTGAAACTTCATCTTCGCCACCTAGAATATAGAGAAATTTTCGCTGCAGGACAAGCAACTTGATTTTCTGTCCTCTTGGGGTATTCTGGAGTACTCTATGCGACACTCAAACTGGGATTCCCTACTCAAGTTGTCAAAGCAAAAAGCATTTTTGGGTTTAAGGCCAATTAGAAATGGAAACTGAAGGAATGTATTATATGTATGTGTCCTCCCTGTTATGCTGGCCGTTCTGAAACTGCGAGGAAAAAACAGAGAAATCGGTGCAAGATCAAGTCGTTTAAAGAATTAATTTTTTCTGCCGATGATACGTAAAGGTCATCGATCAGAGCAGTTATGATACATACATACACCTATTGTCATTACGTAGATGAAGAATGAGAACAAAAAGAATATGGAGAGCTTATCTTTCTTCCATTATGTTAAAATTAAATTAAATATCCAAAATTAATAATAATAATAATAATAATAAAAAGACTTTATTTATGGCGAGATTGAGACTATAAAGTCTCCTCTTACATCTAACCCTTTGTCATATAAGATTAAAAAAGAGATAGCTTGAAAAAACAGAACAGAGAAGAAGACTAATTTGTGGATTTAAAAACCTAAGCTAAGTGCTTAGGAAAACTTTCCACTGCAGGAAAACACCCTCAAAAAGGGGTGTGTGAAAAACCTGCGAAACCTATGGATAGGAAAGCTAAGATTAGGGAAATCACATAAAAACAGATCATAAAACACAAGAAGACATACCAAAAATATAAAAAACAACAAAGAAGAACAAAAAGTTACATATAGTATACATTCAGTGTCGTTATTATGAATAGTTAATATGATAATAGGAAGAAAAAATTGTAAAAATATATAAAAATTAATTCTAAAAATTCAAAGAATTACATAAAATAATAATTAAAAAAAGCATTAAAAATTAATTCTCTAAGGTAAAATACAATTAAAAACCATTCGGTTATTAAGACAGATTATATTAATTACACACATATTAAGACAGATTAGATTAATTAATCGTCCTTCTATGAGCAAAGATGATTTCATGGGTTACATACCTCCTTCTCTCCTCTCCTATTCAATTTAGCACTTTAAATAGTACTAGCAAATTGCCTATGATCTTACGTGGAGCTACTTTTTGTAACTTCTAATAATTTCTAACTCAGTCTTAATATTCTCTTTTCACTATTGTTTGCGAAAGCTGTGTTCTAGTCTTTTCGGTCCATTGGCGTCCGCAGAAAATATATACAATAAAACATCATAAACCCGTTCTCGCTTTCTCTATAGCACAAACCCATATGGCGGTGCTGGTGTGGGCGGCACACATACATAGCGTCGTATGGAATTTCATTCGTTTAATATGGAATCCGCTTAGAGTGACGTTCGAGCAAATATTTCGGTCACACCCAAACGATTGCTTAAAGTGAACTTTTCATTATTATTAGTTACTTCAGTAACGTGCTAACTAACTTTTTACCTCAAATTATTAGGAATTTTTAGGATCGGCGATATATAAAAACTAATACTAAACCGCGCGGTAGAGTATGAAACAGTGCTCTCATCTTTTTATTGCACATTGGTCTTTGAAAGGTAGCAAGACATTACCACAACTGTTAAAAAATTAAATGAAAATTAAGAAAAAATAAAGAATTAAAAATAAATAAAAACTTAAGAAATGAATAGCAACAAAATAAAATTTAAAAAAATTGAATAGGAGTTGAATAAAAATACATTAATACCGGTTTAATTCTCAAAGGCAATATGTTTTGAATTGTATTTGATTGGGCAATTACAAAATGATCTAGTGGGATAGACACAAAAAGCGGGTTGTAGGATATGTATTTGTATTCAGTACATTCAGTCAACTATAAGTATTTACAAGCAATATTTTAAATAAATTAACATTGAAAAGTTGCATTAATTTTACTTAAGTGTTTTGAGCACAAATAAGATTATTAGATTAGGTTATAAATTTATCTCATTTATATACTGTTATAAGTGGATTCCTATCCGAAGGAGGAGGTCACATGCTTCGTCTCCGCCAACCGCGAGTAAGAGCGATGTAAACACGGTGCATAATCTCTACTGCAAGCATTCACGAAGAAGTAACTTGTTATTTAATGAGGAAGTGCGAAATAAAGCTAATTTAGGAAGTGAAATTATGTCATATTTTCAGGGTCTAATAACTTAATCAATTGTAGTATTTTCTCCACATTTATTAAATCCTGTGTAGCTCAATTCAGCTTTCTGTTATATGTTTTGCGGAACAATTGAGCTAAAGATGTAAATGTTTTGATAAAACAAGGTCTAATGTGAAAGGTTTGGAGTGGAAAAGTACTATAGGAGATGTTTGATTGGACAAGCATAGTGACAGTATTTTAGAAATCCTTTTTTGAAGTTTTTTCTTCACATTTTGAATGGTTAATACGTGATCTTAAAAGCACCTTATGATGGTAAAGGGATTATCAATTGTGACATCTGCATGCTGAAGGAGATTTTTCTTCTATAAGTTGGTTTTGTGTTATCAAAGAATAAAAAATATTAATGACAGGAAACCATTTGGTGGATCACATCATTGAGGGATGGCAGCAGACGAAAGATAATAACTTCAATGTGAAACTCATACGAAATACATTGTACGACACAAACTTCCTGCGTTTTCAACAGGACATTTAGTAAGATTTCTGTTAAGTGCTACAGTGACGTTTAATAACATACTGTGTTACAATTATATCAAGCACTGAATGATAATATAACAACTTTTCAAAATTAAATCATTCATGATAAGTGCATGCGCTCACCCTATTATTTTCTCATTATTGTTACTACTGGTGTCTTCATATCAATAAGTGTAGTATAGTGTAAGTGTAGCTACTTTCTGCTAAATAAATTTATTTGTGCATATTTGTATCTGCTGTGTAAGTGAAATCCTCCCTCGACTGTATGTACAGCTAGTTCCAAAAAAAACTTACCACCTAAGCCGCAACCCGCATAACAGGCAGTGAGTTTCCTGCAAGCGAGCCTTAAGAAGTGAGAGAGAGAGAGAGAGGGAAAACATGGAGGAGATAGTCTGCTTCTGTCCTGGCTCCGCTTGCAGAGTTGAAATGGATTTATTTGCATTATTGATATTGCAAATATTTATTAGTATCCTTAGTTTGGTGACATTGGCGTAGCAGAATAGTATTATAACAATATGGATGTTGTAATGCAAGAATTCAGTTATTATAAAATGGTTATTACAAATCAGTATATATTCTAGCTTTGCTTCTCGCACCGAGGGAAGCGTCGCACACGAGGTCCCGTTATTCCTAGGAAACCGAGGCAAACCCCCTTCCCCTCATAAAATTTGAGTCTGAGACGAAAGGCACAAGCAGGACGAAGGAAATTTTTGCAAAATCTGCCTCTGAGCCGCTCTGAGCTTATGTATAGGACTGAGATGGGAGGAAGAAAATTTCCGCGCAGTTTGAATCAGTGTCGGACCCAAAATGTATAGACCTCGAATTCGACGCCTTCGCTTGTAAAACTCTGCGGTTATAATGGGTCGTATTATATATTATAATAGTAGATAATATTATACATCGTTCAAGAGAAGAGTTATTAGCCTTTAAAATTATATACTTAAGGAGTCCATATCGATCACCTGTTTTATCACAGCCTGTGTGAATGCAATCTACAAAAGTAAAGTAAGGTGAACTCATGGCCATATCTAGGCTATTACTTTAAATACATAAAAAATCTATAAGTAAATATGTAGTATGAAGTCTTGAGGCATTCTCTGCGTATTTTAGATACATTTTGTTTAATTTGATAAGCATCAAAATTAAAACTCGATCGGTAAAAAATCAGTAAATTTTATCATCTATGCAGTTGGTATTTTTAATATACCGTCCAAATCAATTGATAGAAAATGTGCTAGGATCGATATTCCTGAATTAATAAAGATGACGGATACGAGACAACCATCTTTCACGTTGATTTTGAATCCAAAATGAATTTTTTTGGTGTCATTGAAGTGTGAATCGAATAAACGTGATTTCTTCTGTGGATTCCTCTTGAAATGGTTGCAGTCACAAACCATTACGTTCTTAAACGTTCTTCTCTCGTATTTATCAAGTTCTAAAATACACAAAAAGATAGAGTGAATGAGGTTTTGTCATAATGCTCATTGAATGCTACTGTAAGCTATGAATGTAAAATTTTCAATTAATTTTGAATGCATACAAAACTACTTGCATTGTTTATATTTCAACTGTTTATTATCACGTTTACAATTATTATAATGTAGAAAACGTTAAAAATACGCGAAATAAGAGGGACTTAGTTGTGAGTGAAATAGTTTTAGGGCCTTTTTACCTGTAATTCCAACCCTGTAAGTATCACACGGGGATAAGAAGCGCATATGAGGCTCATGTTGAAATTTTTCTCCCCTCGGTTGATGGCTGGCCCTACGGAACTCTCATATTTTTTCGACAGAATTTTAATGATTGAGATGAATGGGCGGTGGTTTGGTATGAATAGTCTATCTACATATTTATCGCTCGGTGATATTGAAAATATTCCTTCGTATTTAAAATGTATGGCTATGAGAAACTTTTCATCTCTCCACATTCCATGACAAATTTGAAAAGCAAGATAGAGGAGTGATTGGAAGAAGTGGTTAAAGCAATGAATTCACCAGGACTTCAAGAGGGGGACTGTTTTGATAGAGATAGGGAAGTGAGAAACGACGGCAACAGTAATACATACACTCACATGAATTTAACAACCGAAAGTGTAAGAGGTATGTTAATTCCAGATTTTTGGATAAATCACAATAGGTAATGGCATTTCTTGCGTTCCTCGTTGACCAATTGGTTACTTTGAGTAGGAGCAACGACCTCTTTTAAAAGTATAACCCACTCACTCACCTTCTCATTTTTCTCATCCAACATATATTTTTTCCGTTTATGACAGCCTCCAGAAAAACTACTCATTTATCCAATTTAAGTAATATATTAGTCAAGAATGGTTAACATTCAAATATACAGGATATAACGCCCATGGCTTATCATACTTTCAGAAATTTCCTTCTGATGCATCAGTAATTCCCAGGATCTCCGAAATTGTATGCAATAGCGATGTTCAATGTATCGTACCAATCTTTTAATTCTATAAGAAAGTTCGAGTAGTTTACTAAGCCAGAACCTAAACCATCTTCTTATCAGCAATTTATTTTGGAAAGAGAGTTCGGTTTTTTCAAACCGATAAAAATTGCTAACATTGGTATTACTATCTATGCAAGCCAATGGTTTATTCTAAATCTTACCTAACTTTAGAGATGTGATTTATCTGTAATCGGCGTATAAACTCTAAGTTTCTGCGACACTAAATATGCGGAGTATCTAAAATTCCATATTTACGTTTCAATTCATATTTTAGTGACATGATAATAGAAACTTTAGTCGATCTAGTAAGATCATCTTCAACGCTCTATCTATTTTGTATCATAGATGTTATAAGAGAAGTGAAACGATTTGGTTCTCGTAAGCGTAAGGAATAAATATTAGATGGCATTTCTCTAGTTCATTGTTCATTTCTCAAGTTATTCCAAACTACGAAATTTTTAGCTCAATGTAGGGACGAAATAAAGCATAAAAAACAATTTATATAAATAAAGTAAACAATCATTGACGAAGAGCTTGATTGATATAAATTGACGATAGGCAGCATTACTTATTTTTTCATTTTTGTTGTTGAATTAGTTATTTAGTATAAGCTAATACAGTTTATACCATTCACTTTAAAAGCAGAATATAGAGATACTAATTCTGATATGATGCACCCAAACATTGTCAACTTTATGTTATCATTCAGATTTTCCGAAGGTCCTATTTTAACTGGAATGATCTTCCTTGCATTACTATTTAAAAATACTATGAAAAATTTAAAAAACATCTTCGCAAAGTTCGTAGAGAATTATGATGTGCCTAGGATGAGGGTGTTACGAAGGTCCTTGGAGTGAATGTTGGAGTAATGGATTGCATATAGAACCAAGAATATTTTAACAGCTAACGTATGAATCATGAGAATTACAGGAATATTCTCATGTAAGTCCGGTTACCATCCGTTGGTTTCTATTTTTAACGTGTTCTTCCATGACTCCTTTTACCCATCATTCATAATTATTGATAGTGATTTTTCTTTTAATTATTATACATATTATGCACCATTCAAATAATTCGGGTTATATATCTTACTTCAGGCATTCAGAAACCGAAGCAGCAATCATTAATCATTAGTCTTATTAAACATTAGTCTAGCGTATAGTTCTGAAAATCATTTCAGTAACATTGGAAATCCTGTTGTGGTTGTTTTCACACCCCCTGACATAAGTCATACGGCGGCTCGCGGGGTATTAATGTAAATGTAAATAAACCAGGTGTTAACGTGTAAACCTGCAATATGAAAGTATAGGAAACCTGGAGTTTATATGCAATATGCATATTAGTCTTAAGGTTTTGATTTGCCATACTAACTGTTGTTTCTTAACCATCTTAAAGTGTATTCCTTGCAAGAAGTCCTGAAAGGTCGTCTACCTCAAAAATAGAGTTGAATATCTTCATTCCCTAAGGGAATACCTGCGGCGAAGATTACAAATCGCGGATCCACCATTTCCCACCTTACTTGTGATCGGTCGCCGCCACCATACCCTAACCTTTGATACCTGCTCAGCAGGGGTGCGGTCAGGAATCCTCATTAGCGCTTTCAAATTCGCTACCCCGGATACATACGACCATCCACAATCTGCCGAAAAGGGGGTTTTTCTTCTCAGAGCGGAGTTCACCTTCACCCATCGGCTGTTTTATGGTTCCTTTGAGAAAATAGACAATACCTTTCGATGGACGCAACAAAAGAAAAAGAGACAACAAAGGAATGAATAGGGGATACTCCTAGGGCTAGGGTGGAGGAAAGGAAAGTTCTCCTTTCTCCATGGAAGAATTAGTAAAACCTCAGACGCGAATTTGTCAGAAACAGCCAAATCTCATCTCAAAATCATAATGCTTCATCTGATACCGTCACCACGAATGCCTGGTGGAAGTAAGAACAGAATGACATGTTGATGCATATATACTGAAATTCCTAATGCTCTGTTAATTGTCGTATCAAGCAAATTTTATACTTCTCTGTATTGCAGAATAATTCAACTGTGAAGAAATCGAGTCAAAATTTGCACCACGGGGCAAGAAAGAGATTTAGCATCAGATAAAAGTTGGGACAGCATAATTTTGCAACATGAACTTGATTTAATTAAAGGGATAGTTTTTCTGGGACTGGCAATGAACAATATTTTCGGAAAAATGTTACGAGATGCTGGCGTTAATTTCGTGGTATATCAATTTTTAATTCGATACGTGAAAAAATTTTGTAGCCCTCAGTATTTAAATTGTGCTACTATTCTAATACCTATGTTATTTTCTAAAATATTAAATTAGCAATTTGAATTTTAAACAATTACCTTAGAAAATGATGATAGCACACCAATAAATATTTTACTTTCTATCATATGATTTGGTGGTATTTAAAATTTTTATAATATTTGATGTAATTATCTGATGTAGTTGATCGTAATTTATTTGGTTTACTTTATTGTAATATGTTTTGGGTCTTATTTTCAGAGCTCTCTACCAGGTTGACTTAAAATGATTCTTTCTCGGTGTATTCGTCCAGATAAAGTTTCTTTTCATCTTTGCTTTCCTCAGTAGGTTTCGAAGTTTTTTCATACTCCCCTTCTCGATAGAATTTTTCTGCAACATAAATTAGTTGACATACAGTTGACTGTGTTCTTATTCCTAATTATTCTTTATCTCCTTGCTGAGTTTTCGTTCATCTTTCTATTTGAGTCATAGTCGTGAATTTCCTCTAAATAAATTTAAAAGTTCTTCCTGTAGGCGTCAAGAGCATAAAAAACGTAATAATATAATCCTTTTTAATCTTGCAATGACATAATTTTTCATTGGATAATTGAAGCAGCTAAAGTAAGTTTACCCGATGCCTCCAGAAAAAGGTGAATTACGCAGAAATTTCTGGCCGAAATAAGGAGATCCGATTCTCATTCATTTTTTAATACTATGCTGCTGACATAGTAAAAATTAACACTAAATTTAAACTAGATTTCGTGCTAATAAAGACGGTACAAATACGTTCAACGCGTTTCACAACGGTTTAAAAAGGCGCCTTCCTTCCAAGAGCCAATAGAATGCGTGGAAAACTCTAGACTCGCTCTCATCGAGCTTCACGTCTGTTATGCGGGTTGCGGCTTAGGTGGTAAGTTTTTTTTGGAACTAGCTGTACTAATATCACTACATTCTTTATAAATTTTCAATCTTCAATATTTATCAATATTTTAATTTTTAATGATAATTTAATTCAATAGAGAAGTTTCATTCACTCTTTTGAAGTCAGCATGTACAACTGAATAAAGTAACTTGCATTAGCAGATAGAATCACGGAAAATGACACGTTAGTAAATTGAAAATATTGTATATATCATATTATATTATATATTATCATAATTGTCAATTTAAAAAATCCTTATAGCTTAACAAATGAAGAAGTAAGCTTGCATAAATTCTCGTGGCTCAATTTCGACCTCTTCGAACGAAATTATATTTCTAAACGACACTAAATATACTTAACTACAGGTAACAAAGAATTCTCTCCCAACTGGCAATTTTATTATTAAAGTTACGATACGCCAAAGATATTGAAAATTATAAATGACGAACTTAAAGTACGAAGAGCTCGGATGAGTCGTAGAACACAAGAGTATGTAGTCACTTCCTAATTTCTTATTCTCGTAGTAAAGTTATTAATCTTTATTAGAGGTATTATTACTGCCTGTACTGCGTTCCTTTCATGGCAGATTGGTTATTTTGCATTTACGAGCTTTAAATTGGTAAATTTTCAATAATAAACCGAAATAAGTATGCAGTTACAAAAGTATTTCGTTTGCTTATCAACTGGCCCTCTGCATTATCTGCATGTCGGTAAAATTTACCGACTGGGGCTCGCTGGAGTACCGACTGACTGCTTATAGAATCTCATTGATAACTCCCTTCAATTTTTTTGACGTCACTACCAACTAGATGGCTACCTTACCGATTGGTTTGGCGTTATAGAATATGGGCCCTGATCTCCGCAAAATTTTGTGCAGGCATGTTTTAGAGTCATTCAAACGAAATTGGAGGGTGAGAGTTAAAAAATTTCGAAGTTAGAAAATAAGGGACACAAACCTATATTTTTTATTGCGGATTCTGATTCAGCGGAAAATTTTACATCCGCATTAGCTAAAACCCAAATTTTTTGATCCTTTTTTGGGCCCTATAGTGCTCTGATATAATGATGACTGATGAAGAGGACTCTCATAAATCAAGTTCTAAAGTATGTGCATTGACATTTTAAGTCATATGAGGATGATGTAAAGAAAAATGGGGGAATTATACGGCAAATTGTTTCCTAAATATTTTAAGCAAATTAATGCAGAGCTTCACATTGAATATACAAGCAGATACAGAGAATCTTCTATTTCTCACAAACAATCTAATAATCTTGAGAATAATCAAAATAATCGATTTTGTAATTAATGAAGCAAATTAACTTCTTATAAGGATTATATTTACAGAAATACATAGGTAGCAAAGGAAGGAAAATATCTGATTATGGAAAATTACATACATCAATGAATGATGAAAATTTTAAATGAAATACTTGTTTCAATTCAGTTAAATACCAGTTTCATTGAAATTGAAATTAACATTTTTAAAGTTCATAATTTTGCAATTTTAGACACAGGTATAGAATTCTCTTGGCCTAAGAATGTGCCTGTCTGTTTCCCTGTTTTTGTTCAGGACGAGTCTATTCTGCAGAAATGGGAAAGAAAGTACAAACTTTCTCTTTCCCACCATTGAAAACCCTAAGCTAGCTTCCCCTCCCCTACGCCTTCCATTTCCCCTTTCTCTAATTAAGAAATAAAGAGGGGGAATCATTGTATTTGATGGAATAGAGGATGTGCCCCCTTTTCAGAAGGGAAAACTAAAAACTAACTGAACAGAATTATTAAAACTGCACCAAAAATCTATCATTCAATTTTTAAGTTCAGTTTCCACATTAATTTTTATTATGATCATATTCTCAAATTGCTGAAGATATTTCAGTATCTTGATCTCACTTCCTTTGATATTGCAGAAACAAACAGAATAATAATAAAGACAAAACCTTGACATCCAAGACTCAGGGGTTCATTTCTTGAGCCATTGCATATTAAAACTGCTGAGTTTTTGTTGAGTCCAATCCAATATGATTGGCAGAGAAGTAAAAGGTACATTTTAGTTAGTAAGTTTGTGCTTTAAATCCATATCGATGAATTCTTACTAATACATAATATGATGGATTATTAAATAGTAATACAACTTTCTATAAGGAAATGGAATTTCTGGTGAAAAGCTGTTGATAGGAATCCATCTAATTGATCCTTTCTAGATTTTCATTCTTAGTGATAGAAGCACTAGCACACACTCCAGCAAAAATAGCTAGAGAATAGCTCTTTATCTTAAGAAGACAATAGGAGAAGTGTAACTGGTATCTACATGAGGTAACACCAAAGAAGTCAATAAGGATAAAACATCAACAAAGGAGTTAAGGACTCAGGTCAAAATTCGTGATTCATGATTTAACTGTTCAGGATGATGAGTTGAATTCTTCTCCATTATTTAATATCTAAAATGATAATTCACTAACAGTATTAATTAGACCAGAGGTAGAGAACCTGCAGCTATTGGGCCAAATGTGGTCTTTTTGATCATTCGCAGCTGTATGTTAGTCATTTTCAGAAACAAAGGCATATATTGAAATAATTTTGATTTCCAGTCTTTCTAATACCAAAAAATAAAAAACAAGATGAAAAATTCTTCTTTAGTTCATTTAGCAAATGAACTAATTTTCTCTTATGCAATTTTGATGTTAAACTATTTGAATGTAGGCAACGTGTAGTTTGTGTCAGCTCCGAAAAAGGGGATCTGCTTTACAATATCTTCATTTTATTCTCATAGAATTAGTCATTCAAAAGAAGAGACTTATGAGGAACTCATTTAGAGACATGGAGGGGAGAGAAAATGCTGACACAGATAATGTAACAATATTTTGGTCTATTGAATGAGGTGAATTGTTGGCTATATTAGGCTGCAGTGGAACTGGAAATAAGATAAATCATTATCTTAAGTGGGTAGCAGAGTATATGAAATGATATCTATACCATATGTTTCTTGTGAAAGGGTCAGGGACTGTGAGAAAACCCTATCTTAAGCAGGATAGTGTCTTGATCAGGTTTTGATAACACCTCTAGCATCTGATATACTCTCACTGTGATGGCAAATTTATAAGTATATTGATCAAATAAATATCCTGGAATTGAAGCCAACAATGAGTTTTCTTGTCCCTTATATTACTCTCTGTAATAATGGCTCTGATTAACTGATTTATTAATCATAGGTATAGCCATTGGCCAGTTAAGAGATTATGGGATAAATCCCCTCCTGAATGTTCAAAAAGAACTATAATTATAATTAATGAATTTCAAAAATCTTACTTATGTCCTCAGTAACTTTTTAGGTAAAGTTAGTTTACTTAAAATATTTCTTTTGAATAATTAGTATCAACCAACGTGTATATATTGAATACTTGTTTATGATGTGTGACCAAAAGTGTTTTCTACAACTTGCCCTTGTAACCAGTTTCCTACATAATTTTATAATTGCTCCATTACCATTAAATAAAAATCAAAATGATACCCCCTAAAATATTTCTCTGTTTACTTGTATGCAAATAGCCATTAGTATTTAAATTATATTCTATAATAGCAATCATAGAATAAAAATAATAAAATTGCAAATTATCACATGTTTGTTTGTAATTGCTACTTACATCTGTTTTATAGCTTTTATTTCTGCATATTTTTACTACTTTTCCTTTTCTAAGAGAAGAGTTTAGGAATTGGGAATACTTTAGGTCCTGGTGAATTACATTGAAGTGCTTTTCATAGGAAACATGATAGAGTTTCATTAATTTAAAATTTCAATGTAAATGTAATCTCTTTTACTGCAGGAAATGTAAATATCATACCCCAATAAGGTTGTATGGCTGAGATATTTCTTTGTTTTTTTTGATTGATGATTTGAAAGGTTTTTGATTTTTTGTACATTTAAAGAAAACAGACTGAAAATATATTATTATTATGAATCTGGAAACATAATACCTGATGCAGGTGAATCCTTTCTATTTCTGTGAAGCAACAGTGTGAAGGAAGTTACTAACCTACCTATTTGAATATGCCCTGCAATTATGTTTAAAGCTATAGTTATTGTTCATTAGAAAGGCATCCCTTATTCATACAATAGTATCTTATAGTATTATATACTGGCCAGGTAAATTGGCAAAGCTGCTATGAACAATTTTGCATAATTTAATGCTTTTTGAGGATGGTTCTAGGGTCATGTGAAATATTAAGTTGGTAACTCTGCCTTGTTTCAGTGGTATAAATGAAGTGGTGGAGGTCCATGGATATTTCTTTTATACAGAAGAATTTTTTTGGATAAATAATTTAATCAAGGCTTCTAACAATCATGAATTCTTTCTTTGGTAAAGAAGATGAGGAGTGTTAGAAGAATAATGTACAGCAGACTTATAGTGATAACAGAGGAAGTGGAATTTTCAAACTTGAGTCATTTGTCTTTCATAAAGTAATGGTGCTTTGAGGTCTAAGTTTTATCCCCCTTCAAGTTTTTGAACTGAATAAATGTGGAATGAATGGAGAATAATACATTTCTAGACTTCAGGGATGGTTAACTTTGGTCTAAAATAGTTGCAAGCATAGGCAATGTGCTTTTTGACATTCTATTAAAGAATGTCATTAGTACCAAGTATTCTATTATTGAGCAGATAAAAAGCAAGATTGAAGTCTCTCAGACAGACAGTTGTTGACCATAAACTATCAAATTTTCACATTACTGCTCTGTATGGCAAAAATATAGCTAGTGAAGTAGCTCACGAAAAATTGTGTGAATTCATCATTGTTTTACATCTAAAGATAGCTTTTACAGTTTTTATTCTGAATACCATTAAGTTTACATTGATAGTCCTTACACTCATCATTTTTACTTACTGGAACTATGAAAGAAAAATTATTTTAAAATTGGAATGGGACTGTAATTAGTGTCCCAGTGATAATTAATAACATTGATACAATGGGTTTGATGACTCCTATTTGAATAAGTGTCTTGTAGCTTTTACTACTTATGCAGCAAGTGCCATACTTGGTGTCAACTCTAATGTTGCAAAAATTTTCAAGGAATTCTACCCTGATATAATACTCTGAAACTGTCTTAATCATAGGTTAGAACTTGCAGAAAGTGATTCAGAAAGAGAAGTTCATAAAATTAATCATTTCTAACATTTGTGTATTTGAACTCAGTTTACATTACATAGTTTAGATCACCTCTAAATTAAAGAACTATCTGAATTTGATTTTCTACTTGACAACAGATTAATAAAATAAGCCATGTTCTGGGCACCATACAAGTTGTCACTTCATTCATTAGTTTCAGTTGTGAAGTAAAATTTGAAACTCTTCATTTTCATTTTGAAGAACCAGTGAAAGGTAATAAGTATTTGAAAAAAACAAAGTGTAGTCTTTCTAAACATAAACCTACCTAAGTCTCTTAAAAAGGCTAATTTTGAACAGTTTCCATTGGATTCAGCTCAAATGTATGACATGTTACACGAAGTTGGCTTACTGTAAGAGTGTCCACAGAAATATATTACCTACTTCAATTGTGTATGCAGACAAACTAATCAAGGAAAGCATAAGGTATTTTCATGTACAATGTATTTACTATAAAGAAATCTGGCACTAAAACTTCAGACGCTCCAAAGATAATTAAAACAGGGGAATTAATTACAACACAAACAATGAAAAAGTCTATCAATTATTAACTGGTCTTCCAAACAGTTTGCATTATCATTTACTTTTGCAGCAAGGTTCTCAAACAGCTAAATCCCAAAGTATGTAAAAAATCGAATTTAATTAAATTTTCTACATAGTGAAATTTGTGTCCTTGAAAAAGACTACTGGCTTATCAAATACCATCTAATTATGGATAAGCTGAAATATCATATCTGTAAGAGGTTTAAGCTTTCTCCTTACTCTGTGCTAAATACTTTTAAAGACTATAGAAGATTATAGATAGTGCATTGTACAAAATTTACTCCAATCACAGAACTGTTCACAGGTTATTCCTACTGGTATTGCTAAGTGTGAGATGGGATTCGGTCACTCTCATAATTACTGAATAATTCTCAGCATGTGTATTTATTAACTTACATGGACCTTCTCTGGTTTATTGGAATCTTGAGCCATATGCACTATAATGGATGTGGTACTATAGAGTGGCAGATGATACAAGGACAAGAGTTACTTCTGACCTCAAAAAACATCCCATACCTGAAACTTTGTGGAAACTACAGAGAAAATACTCACTGGTAGTGAGTATTTTCTCTGTAGTTTCCACCAATACTTTTTTAAAGAATGAAGTAGTTATTATTTATTTGATATATAATTGCTTCTCTTTTTTTCATTCATTTGGTAATTACAATCTTTATAAGCAGTGGGTGCAAACACACAATACATGATTGTGTGACATACAGAAAAAAGATAGGAAAAGATAGGCTTTTGTCAGACCCAAAAGAGCACCAGTATTTATAAATTAGATACTGCACACCTGGTGATGGCTTGTATTAGAGCAGGGATGGTCATCTGCATGGATGCAAACATCTACCCTTGCCCTTCTTACAGATATATAATTTCTGATCTTCAAAATAAAAAAAAATACTCTTGTTAAATGAGGTTCCTTTGAATTGGCAGCACAGATGCATCCATGAAACCCCTCTCTTGGTTGTTCCTTTGTTAGAGTTAGAAATTATTAAGAGATAAAGCAACTGGCAGAGAATATAATAGCTTGGAAAGCTGTAGAAAATAAATCTTCTGAAGGATAACTCTTGATGACAGCATTAAAAATTGTAAATATTCAAGATATTCTGATAAAAATATTTGTTCAGTTAGAAATAATTAAAAAAATAACATTTAAAGTTTTATTTCAAAATTTTCTGTTGAGTTATTTTTTTGATTCAACAATGTGCTATGCTTGCCTCTAATTTCATATTTAAATCAGTGTAGTAAAATACTAAAATGAAAATTTTTAAAGTTAGACAAGTGATTTTTTGATGTTGTTTTATTCTAAGTACTTTACTTTGATTTGAGCTTTGTTCTTGATGTTAAAACAAAGCTGTGATTCCTAAGAAAACAAGTTTTGTAAATTTAACAAAACAATACTTCTTATATGTTAGTCCTAGGTTAACTTTTCAGTTAAATTGTTTAGATGAGAAGATTTTTCAATTGTGCCTCAGACAGTGAACATCAAGTTTTCTAAAAGTCAGAATAAGTATTAAATATTTCCTAGATAAGGTATATAAATTTCATGTTCACAAATAAATTCATGAGATTGACTGACCTATCTTACATCAAATACAAGATCTCTTATAAAGTAATACTGGCCCACTATAGAATTCTTATGAACAATTATAAACTACAGAGATTGTACTAAGTGTAACCCTTTAAAAGAAACTCTAAGATCTAAAACTTTCAAAGTTTAGCATTGTTCATTTTCAAGGAATTTCTTTAGGATTTAATTATGATTTTGTTAATCTTTTCAGAAAATTCTTTGAAGTAAGTGATAAAATATAGGGATCTATGATTTGATGAATAAATGTTGGCACATAATTAATAATGGCCCAAGTTATTTTGGCACCCATAGTGAGGAGTATTTGCAATGGCTCATCAATAAATATAGTATTTTATTAATTGCAGCCATACTAATAAATAATAGGAAAGTATTGTTTGATAAAATTGCAATGAAAACATTCTGATAATTCAGTATTTTAATGGTGGATTTATTATTAAATATATTATTAAATACACCGAATCATTAAATGAACAAATGAAATAACATTGATGGGTTATTGAATTATTTTCAACTCTTGGTCACAACCATTTAAAAATTTATTTAGCATTTCTGAATATATTATTGCAACTACATTGAAATATCTTTGTGGTCAAGCTGAACAATTTTCAATGCCCTTAATAGCCTTTATTATTGAGAACATTGTAAGGTCAATGGTTTATCAAAATGGGTCCCATACATCAGCCAATTAATACCATTGTTGTCAGTCCTAGTGGAGGAAGGATTAGTATGCTAACCTGATGATATTATCATCCTATGTTCAAATTTAGGCATACTTTGTTCCCCTAATTCTGATCTTTTTCTTTCTTTCAAAGGAAATTTCAAATTAGTCTTCTGTAGCATCTTGTTCAGATACTGATTACCAGCATTCATGTATGATTAGTAGTTATGTGCCTAAATTATGAAACCAGTAGAGGAAAGATGCAACTATGTTTACTTAAATTTAGTAACTTTGGATAACTATATCACACACAACAAAAATGTAATGTATTTTTGTTGTGTTCAGGAAGAAATTAGTCAAGTTTAGTTTTATAAAATACTGGTGCTTGCATGATGCATAAGGATGATTCATTACAAGTTAATTCCCTTGACTCTTATTTACAGTTCATGAGCATATTATCCCTCCTCCCTAACTTGACAGATTTCATTGTAATTGTTACTTAATAATACGAAATATTCATCTTACCATCAGTCATGGGACACTACTCTCATTGAAACTTTCTACATTTTAAAGATATTTCCTTAACAGGAAAGTTGTGTAAATCAAAGCATTGGTCATCCACCTGAAATCTAATTGAGGAAAGAGTAATGGGCATATACCTCGACGTTGGTCATTAGAGGCGAGATTTCTCATTCTCATCCTTGGAAGATCTCGAAAAGCATATACCCTTGTGTTTAGTTTTCTCTTCCAACACCCAAAACTTTAACTAAATTTCTAAACCTTATTCCTCTTGAGGCTGGCGACAATTAAAAGACAGGAGTCTTCCAATCTCTATGTTACTCTTCAAAGAGAGACATCCGGAAAGCCATTTGGGCAGCGCGTTCGACTTTGTTGAAAGCGGTCCTGGATTCGATTCCCGGAGGGAGCCAACATACGAAATGGCCTCAGCAGTCGAAGTATTTTTAACATTACTACTACTAGATTTCAAGTTATCTTCCTCTGCATTTCTCTTAAATTAATAAAAGTGACTACTCTTCAAAGAGATTGCACGGCGATCGTCATATCCGTTCTTTAATGTTTAACAAGATGAGAATACGGGATCTAGCACAGTACGTATGATCCGAGATATGACTGTTTCATGGGGGTATGAAAAGTTGGTACTCTCTATAGGTAATTGAAAAGGCAGACAAGCCCTGATTTTTACGGTCAGGGGCTTGGTTGTTACGTAGAAACTACCTGTTTTATTTTAATTGAGATTACATATCTTCCGATATGCTGTTATGTTGGAGGAATCAAACAACAGATCATACGGTAGTGTGTGTTTTGGCCTCAAAAATGTAAGAAAGTGGGGAGCGACGTGAGAGGGGCCCTACAGGTGAAGAAAGTGATGGCCCTCTTTTGTGTGCCCCATCTCCTAAATTGTACTTGAAAGATGTAGTATAAAAATATAATGCATGGAGATAGGAGGAAAGGGGTTGCTGATTCCCACGGAATGGAAACACATCAGCTTCCATTGGAGACTGACTATCGTCCTTGTCATTCCCCCTCCTTGTGCATCCGCCGGTTACCCTTGACCTTGTCTTATTCCCTGTTCTCTTTTCCCTTCCCCTTCTCTTGCCCATTTCACGTCTTTTGATCTTCCTTCGCATTATGGAATCCACCCGCAATGAATAAAATTGGATGCGCGAGGAGAGTCGTTCTCAATACCTGATTTGATATTTTATATTTTACTGCACAGTTATAAATGGAAATCTCTCTCGGATATTGTTCTTTCAGTATGTACTTCTTGTTGATTACCTGTTCTTAGACTTACGAATTCATCGCTGGTTATGATTCTAATTATTTCCAGAATGATGCTAAGCTACCGCAGGTTTTGGTGGTGCTTCTTACGAATGCTCCAACACAATGGCTGTCACAACAACAAGTTTGCTTACTGTCTCTACGAATTTTCATCTCTACTTCCCCAACTTCTCGAAAACTTTACTGAGCAGAATGCCGAAGAAGTCTAGCAGCCCTAGTATCACAAACATAGACGACAGAGCGACGTTGATAAGCCTTCGAAAGATTGCAGCCTCGACGGGATCTCCCGGTAAAGAGGATCGAGAAGCTGAAGACCAAAGGCCATTTTAGTTAATTCAAGAGAAGATTTGGTCCGCCAATTAAAAGCAGAGTCCGACCACCATTGAAAGAATTCCGCAGCTGAAGGTAAGGAATCGGCGTCTTTCAGCTGAGAGGGTTTCTCTAGACATGGGCCAAACCAACGGGCAATAGAGAACAGGTCTGCATTAAAATTCGGGGGAGTGGGGAAATTAAGTTATGCGTTAATTAGTGGATTAGGGTCCACTTGATGGGCGATGGTGATGCCTACATTAAAAAGAATTTGGGGAAGTTAAAGTGATAGGCGCTATACCGCCTTTTTAGCCATTAGAAAATATAACACATTTTGCCTTCTTTTTCTCTTCTATCTTTTCCATGGCTATAGTCATCATGCTACTGCCATATCTTCGTTTGATAGGACTGGTTAATTGTAAGTGATGACGCGATTTCCTCCGAAATATCAATACAGTTACCCACCGTTCCCCTCCATTAAAAGAGGAAACGATCTGAGCACGATACGTCTTTGCTTGGTTCGTAAACTGTGCAAAATCTTTTTTCCGTTGACTTAATTTCTCAAATGATGTATTCCCAAGTGATTTTAAAATAGTATCTTGCCTTTAAGAAGTGCCTCTCTTCCTAAGTTCATAGAAACCTCTTAGCATATACTCTTATCCGTTGGCGAAGAGATTAAAGTTTTTTTCTATTTCATTAAATTAAAAATTATCTGAAATTAAACATATTTATCAAAGGCTCTATTTATGAGGTTACGGAGAACAGTTTCACAGCTCCGAGCCCAGCATTTGAGCCCGGCATCCGAGCATTTCCCTTCATTCCTTCTCTATCCTTCTTCACTGATGCCCTTCAAGAGAAATCATGGGAGAACTCCGCAGCTAGTTTTTGAGGACAATATTCTAAAGAAGATTAATTTAGGTTAAAAATTGGAATGCCAGTAAACGTTTAGGCTGAAGGACTTGTTCACCTGTTAACAATATTCTTGAATTTCATTTTTTTCAATATTTATGTATATAAGTTATTCTTTAGGTATTGTTTCGTTTTGTTAATATCTAACTTTCTTAACCGTAAAATAGAGTTTCTCTAAATTTTCCACTTTTCGGAATGCCAGACTTAATTTTTCTGAAACTAAAATGCGTAAACTTGAATGATAGTTTTTGTTTCTGCTTTCTCCGCGTACCTTCCGATCTTACAAATAGATTCTGATGTCTTTGTTTCTATGATGCAGTCCACCCAAAATTTTTGTTATTTAGAATTCATTTCGCGAGTATCAGGATATTTCGTACATTCACCGTTGCATTATAATCTTTATATCAGTTTCCATGCTTATTTTCAAGTCTTTTGACTCTATAATCAACATTAACCCTCCAGTGCTCCTGTCAATTTTTGTAATGTGAGTGCTCGCGTGGGGTGTACGGTAAACCTCACGTGCTATTTTGAAGAAAATACCCTTTTCTTTACATTTAGAAATTTTTTATTTTCAGAGTCTGTAGATGAAAATGTTTTCCAAGATTTTTCAAACTTTCAACTATTTTACCCGAAATTTCGTTGATTTATAAATTATTTTCCTAAAACTAACCCCCGAGCTCACATGAAGCCCCTAGACCCAAACCAATACATCAGTTAAGGGAAAATTCTTTCCATGCATGTCCAAACCACTCCCTTACCAAATGCATTATAGTAGTATGTTATAAAAAGCTTAAAAAGGGTAATATGGAGACGGATAGGAAGGATTCATCCCGCGAATCGAGGCAGAAGGCAGGGTAAGCTTTACGAAAATAATTTATAAATCAACGAGATTTTGCATACAATAGTTGAAAGTTTGAGGAAAGTTGGAAACATATCTATCTCTAGGCTCTAACAGGGCAAATGTTCTAAATGTAAGGGAAAGGGCATTTTTCCTCGAAATAGAACCGAAGGGTGTACCATACACCCCACGAGAATTTCTAAAGGAGAGAAGATTTTCAGAGGCCGAAATTGTATTAAAATTGCAATCAATGGATGCGATTAGCAAAATATGTATGTACATACCTAGAAAATGTTTCCCATCTAGCTTATTCCTAGCAAAGATAGCTATTATTCCTTGGGTGACATTAGAATGTCCTCTCGACATCCTCTCGCTCTATTTCCGATGCCCACGAAAACCTCTTATGGGCACTTCTGAAGTCAATTCATATCCAGTATTTTAGAAGTAGACATATAGTAGATAGTAGATATATTGCGTGATTGCACGTCTACAGAATTTTCAATCCTTGATTTACATCCTGCTCTCAATTTCTTTCCTTTGTGTTCCGTGGGAGTATCTATTTATTTTTGGGCAAGTTGGTAGAATAGAAATGTTTCTTGCAGTTATCATCAAATTTGACTGGATTAGATTTATTTCATTTCAATATTTCATGTTCCGGTAAACACAATTTTTACGAGAAATTGATTTTTCTTGAAATGAGAGTAAATTTTTGTTTAGAAGTCGGCAGATTTCCGGATAGCCAAGTGGGAAGAGGGTTCCATGATTCTGTTATTTATTTATTTATTTCAATAAAGCATTAACAGCTATTCATACTAAATTACTATTTGATTTAGTAAATATTAGAGTGATAGCGGGGAAATAATTCGGGGGTCCAAAGGGGGGCGATAATGATGTCTTGCACTAGTTTGGTGTTTGAGAAAAAGCTCTTACTAACAAACAGTAGAAAAGTGTGTCTTCTATTTATTTATATCTATTGGAATTTTAAAGGCAAAATGTTAACCTCGAGTCAAGTAGAGGAAACTATGAGAAAGGACATTCGTATCAATGTGCTACTAGCCATAAAAAGGGATGCTCAAATGGCCGGCCAAAGAAGGCTTAAATTTCAACTTTCAATTTAAACTTGCACCCCTTCTTGAAGATACGTGCATACCATCCATCTATAGAGTATCTGCAAAATAAAAACGTACCCTTGTGTAATCAATCACACTGGGGGCCCGAATGCATGCACGGAACTCCCACCGGCCCTGGGAGCTGATATCTATTTTGTTATGTCTATGATGGGAATAAATATATTATGATTGGTTGATTGGGATTAATTATTTGTGATATTGGTGATATTTTTCATTACCTTTTGAACAGATTCCGCATTATTAAATAACGAAGATAATACCATCGAAGTTCTGGGTGCTTGAAACATTCTCTCCTGTACTGCAAGACACAATTTCGCTACCACTACCTTAGGCTCAGGGACCGCTTCAAGATCCCATTTAGAGATTATTCATATCAACAAACGACAAAACGTCCTTTTTTATCCCTCCTTAACGGAGAGGCCCTCAGACTATGCCCCTGAGCATAGGGAAAATATGTGAAATTTTGATTCCTCAGGAATTGGCTGGAAGGGTTGAGATGAATTATATAAACAAAAGATAATTTTCAGTACATAACTTTTGCGATTTCATTATTAGTCCGGAAATCGTTATTGAATGATAATTTTGATACTGACTTTGCGGTTATTTTCATTTCGGTGCCTAAACGCCTTAACATTACTAAGACGTTCAATATGAAGAATTCGCTAACTGCAATATTCCGAAAAATTCGAGTTCGAGAAAATGGAAGAAATTATGCTCGAGAACATAGTAATGTGAGACCTTAGAAATTGCTCTCATGTCAGTATGGGTAAAAACTCACCATGGAATTTTCATGGCTACAACTAATATCTGTTATCTGCTATAGTATTTATTTACTCAATACTATGGTTTATCGTTATGCTGTCAGTATCTATTGCATTAAACTTACTTTAGAAAAGAGAACAATTAATCTAGGCGAGTACACACCCCGAGACGTAAGAAAGAGAACTTCCGACGCCGACGTAAAACAGGATCATGTCGCTCTCTCTCGTTTGTTTTACAAAAACAGTCATCTTAGGCAAATCATAGAGCCCTTCAATCAGAAATAGCACTAGCGTAATATAAAAACTACACCTCAATATTTTATCATTTCTGAAGGTAAGTAAAACACCTTTTCATCCATAATATATCGATGATTTCATGTTGAACCGATCGAATTTTTCAGGAAAGGGATTGCAGTGATACCGATGACTTATTTTTCTCGAATAAATTAAGAAAAAGCATTCAGCTTTATTTTCTCTGCATTCGGATATCAATTTCGTGAATTTTTGAGGCCACGAATGCCAATGTTTAAACTGAAAAATTCTTTGTCTCAATTATATTTTGTTAGTTTTTCCTTTCACTATGCATAATATTATATGATATAATTTTTATTACTATGTAATTATTATTAATATTATTATTGTTCATTATTTTAGGATTTACTGACCAAGAATCATTCACACTTCTGAAAGCATACCCGTTATTCTAGAGCTACCATCTAAATATCACGCTGGGTTCCCTGATAGCCAAAAGGGCAGCGCGGTTGACTTTTACATAAGTGGTCCCGGGTTCGATTCCCGGTGGGAGCCAACATACGAAATGACCTCAGCAGTCGAAGCAGTTTTAACATTGCTACTACTACATTTCAAGCTCTCTTTCTTTGAATTTCTTCTAAATTAACAAAAGTGATATTCTTTATAAATTTCCACATGTTTGTGGAATTTTCTAAAATTGAATAAGCTAGTAAAAAGTATCCTTCATTCTTTGATTATTTTCTTCTACCTTTTATTACGGAATAAAAAAAATGATTGTTCTTCTCCTGTTTCTCCTTAGTAAAATGTATTTGTTTTCCAATCGTACTTTTCCGTTTCATGATTTCATGGCTACTTCGTACAAAGAAGCTGGTTCTTTTGGCATAGGGCCAAGTTTTAGAAGTGGAATTTGGAAATGATTATCATTTTTACACTGCGGAACTTTTACCCTAATTAATAAGCATATTTATATACGTGCGTAAGGATTAGGGTAAGCTGGTGGTCTTGCTTATTCATAATAATTTTCTGTTTTAATCTGTACCGCAATGTTAATTTTATTTAGAAAAATCTGAACATTCATTCACTCCCTCATCTTCAGTATTACATCCTCATTATTCGATCAGATTAAGAATTATTTGACTCCATCCGCGTTCGAATCTCGACTAAATAGATATCCTTTTTCGTTTCTTCTTCCAGCATGAAGTACGTGAATCACGATTTCCTCATATTTTAACGATGAAGTTTTCTTAGACTCTAGATTCATCTAGTCCTAGATAGTATAACACTCCCCTAATATACAGGAAAAAGCAGAATTTCAGTCCACATCATCCAGTCTAGTCAATTGCAAATATCTTAGCTGGGCTGGATCTTAGCGAACCAAGCAAATCATCGGATCGCCTGATAGCTAGATTGGTATGGCATGATAGGGTAGTATATTTCCCTTGCTATCTCATATATTATAAGGGTATTCTCGTAAAAAATAAGTGTATTTGTATGAAAAGATGGACGAGGGGGCGCCTTGGGCATACTTTGGGCACCTAAGTACCGTGAGATACCCCTAACTACATCTCTTCTGTTTCCTATTTTCCTTTTCTTAGAGACTTTTTATTTAATATTATGTGTGAAACGATTCGAAGTTCTTTTTGACATAACAAATTTCTAAGAAATTGAGGAATGAAGGGGTTTTCTCATTTATCATAATTTTTATGTAATATATCGCTATTAGTCACTGATTAATATTTATGACATCAGATCAAATGGAATAATTAATTGCACACATTTTTAATGGTCTGAAATCAGACATTAGTCAGCAGAAGATTTAAGATTTTTGCAATTTTTGGAACATGTTGTTTATTCCTTTCGTTGGATTAATCCTTTCAGAAATGGGCTCCGCCTTCAATTTAAAAATGAATCTCAAAGTTTATCTTTAGCTTTTACACCTTTGCATACCAAAACTCCTCGAAGGGGATTTAGAGCCTCAGGCAAGATGAGGAGGCGCTTGACTTCCGCAATAAGCCAGATAAATTGAGAAAGTTTTATAAATAACAACTTTCTTAGCATTCGAAATAGAATAACTAAATTCAGTATCACTCATACCTCAGTATCTCTCATATTATCACCGTAATGAACAAGACTGGAACAAAAGGAAAGAAGTGAACATACTTTTTTTCTAGTATAAACTAAAGAAAATTGGAAAATTTCTGTTAGAAAGAGACTTATTAATTTTCAAAAATAATTATTTTCATATTTGAATAAATATTTATATTCAAAATAAATATAGTGGAAAATGACTAAGTGTCTTTTTTGATAACATGGCTTTCCACTAAGTCACGCCTTTGCATATCGACTATATGTATGAACTATATCGACTGTAAATTTTCCGTTTGTCATAACATCATTATGGAAATTACCGTAATGATGGATTCTATACAAACGTACCATTAAATTATGAATTTCATATTCGGAAGAAGTGCAAGGGGAAGTGTAGAGATCGAGAGCTCATTGCACCGATTCAGCGAGCGTTAGATCACAAATGGATTAAGAATGAAAGAAATTTATCGTCTCTGTTTCGATTTTAGCATCGTTCGTATTCCCTCCGAAGAGTGACGTCACAAGCGATTCGTATCATCTCCGAGAGATCGCAGCACGATCGCGCCATTTAGGACTTCCCGCCGCGAAAGGAGGGGTGTGGAAGGAGAAGAGGGGAGGGAGCCGGCGCTCAACGGTCATTGACTCCTCCACAACAAGGAACGTCTACCGCATCACATGGGTTTAAGCTCCGTCTTATCGTCACGTTAAAACGAGGAAATTCGTCGAAATCTGGAATTAATTTCGGTGGTTGAAATTTTTCGTGAAGGAAGGAATCCGAGGGTCTGCGAAGAAGGGGTTCTCGGTGAACTGTATATTCGGTGTTTGAGTGTGCTCAGCTGACTGCGGTCGACAACCTCGGCCAAGTCTTGGTCGAAATGTGTGCGAAGTGTGCGTGTGGCCAGTGTGTGAGGGACCGGAAGGAATAGCCGTGGGAGGGGACACGCTTCCGGTATGAGTGCAAAGGAGGCGATGGACACCCAGGCGGACGGGTGAGTGCAATTAGTAAACAACGGCGATTAATTAGCGAGTGCCCGAATTCGAACCGTCGAGGCGCCCAAATCCGTGTTCGATCGATGTCCTGCAGAGCGAAAATCATTTCGACAAAAAGACCGGTGCTCTATTTCCGTATCGCCCAATTTCTTTTCCTTTTTGCGGAAGTTCCTCGGCGGACTGTCTGCTCGTGGTCAATTCTTCCGAGAGGCAAATTCAAAACTGCATTACGTCGTCCGAGCGATGTTTCCTAAGTTAGGTAAAACTGCGCGAATTCGCCCAATTTCCGGGGTTCGGCTCGCTACGGAATACGGAAGCTACGCCCGCTGATAAAAATGAAATATTTACGTATTATTCTTTCCGTTTTTTTCCTGAGTTGGCCGAGGGATGTCTTCGATAATTAATTCGAAAAATAAGAAACCGTGAGCTATAAAAATCGTGTGTAGTATGTGTTCTTGTTGCATTCGTCCGATGCACGATTTTTGCAATGAAAATTTCAACGTCTCTTAGCATTCTGGTTGAATTAGGACGCCCCTGTGTCGCCGAATGATATTTAGAAAACATCTGATGGTTTATCGGAAAGAACGGACGGTCTTATCAAATCTGAATTCGCCAGTGTTTCCTTTGTATTAAATTTAAGAGCTTCTATCGTTTATGGTTACTTTTTAGCCTCGCTAGCGTACGCATCTCGTCTACTTCCGCGATGTCCCTCGATCATTGCCACTTTCTGAGACACTCGGTGTCGAAGTAGCGATTTCTTTCATTGGAGGACACTCCAACTAACACTCTAATATTATTGCTTTTCGAGGAAATCTAGACTGGTGACCATCTGGACGAAGTTCTTAACGAAGTCTCCTCTATACCTTGAAGTCCAGTTCATATATTTTGGTGACATGTGCAGTAGTATTCGTCTAATATTTCTCCTTCTTGGTAGAAATTTCCAATGATTCCGAGAAAAAAAATTAACGTTATTTATTGCATTAAAACGTGCTGTGTCTTCAGTATACATTAACACCGAACACTTTATTTTTATTCAATTCTGATAATAGTATCGAATCGTAAAAATGAGAAGGCAAGCATACTTTTCATCCAAACAGTATTTTTTGCAAAGTTTTTATTTAAAAAGAATGATTTTAAACTGTAAAAAACAGATTGTATGTTAGGGAGTAGTTCAGTGATGTCGTAACTCACGGTTCACAGCGAAATTACGACAAGTGAATGACATTTTGTGTCTTAGTTGTTTGTCATGATGAGGGTCATCCCAAGGCTTTCCTGCGCCCAAATGCAATTTCGTATAAAAGCTCCCCCTCCTCCATCTTTCATCGCGAATTGGGAAAGGAGAAAGCAACTCAAGATGCCTATAACGGCCCTGGTTGGGTTCAAAAGTAAACTCCCGAAGGGACAAGAAAGAATCTAAAATAAAACTAAGATCACAGACAGTTAAATCTCGTCTGATGATAGTAAAACCTGGAGCAGGAGCACTTCGGAGTTCAGTGGCTTAATTTTAGGGAATTCCTAAAACAAGGTGACAGTCTCTTGTTATTTCTAAAATGTTTCATTTGGTTGTCACGGAAAAGCTCGGTAATAAAGAGAAATTTTCATTGTAATTGTGAATTTCAATTTCATTTCCTCCTAAAAATAGATTTCATCACGAAATGATCATGCTGTAATAGCTTATGTTTCATGAATCTGTAAACTTATATTTATAAATATTTAAGCGATAAGTTTCCTTCCATACTTCATAATTTGCTATTTCCGGATCTAAAATCTCCCATTCTGTTTCTTCCTAGTCTATTTTTAGTTCAGTAACTTAATTCTGTTTAATTTTGCGATCGTTCTTCAGCATTTTTCACTCTTTTATGTTTCATTTAGATAATAAATTTCCACGGATAAATAATATTTCGACGGATGTTCGCATTCGTTAGATGTATTTTATATGAATTTAAGACCGTTCGTCATTGACCATGAGACGAATTACGTCCAAGATCAATACGAGGACTTAGATATGACTACACCTAAGCACTGGTTGGAAACCAAGGGGAATGTAATTTTTCGTTTGAGGTAGATAAAGTATATGTTTCGCTGTATAGAAAATATAGAAGTTCTTTTATATATGTATAAAATCTGTATACTGGTTGCGGATGAAAAATCATTACGTGAATGTGCTAGAAACTGTTGGGAGTAATGTAAAATAATTGAGGAAGTTTTATCTTAAAAAAAGAAAGAAGTTGTTGGTTTCAAATGTTTGAAAGAAATGAATATAAGAAATAGTGCGAATAGATAGCGTGATTGAATGAAAAAGGAGGAGTTGGAGAAAGTCGGATGGAGAGAATAAGTTGGAGGGATGAAAGCGTGATTCGGGAAAGTATGCACGGAATTCTTAGAGACGTAGCTACAAGTAGTTTGCTCCTTCGTAAGCCTCTCTTATTTGTCTTCTCCTTTATTCGTCGATGATTCATCTCGACGAGAAACATTAACGGAAAACCACATACTAAGAAAAGTAACGAAAAATAATAATAATCTTTTTTACATATGAGATAGTTCAAGTTAAAAGAACAAATTATCTGTATTACTTGGTAAGTAGCGATATAATCACAAATACCCCGAAAATTTATCAAATAAGGTGTATTTATTTCTGTATTCTTTCACGAATCCATAATATATTAAATTATTTATTTATTTAGTAAACTCTCATAATAATAATATTATAATCATCATTACTGCTAAAATGCAGTTATGTTGAAAGAATATAGCAGAACTAAGCTCTTGAAAATTTTATCATTTACTTGATTATTATTCTCTTTTTCGTTGCATCAGTTTATCTTGTATCAGGAATTAATGCCGAATTTTTATGAATACAGAGTTGCGCATTTAACGTTGGATGCATAATTCAGTCTTTATGGTTGAAATTGCAGTATCAGCCATACGTATACAGCCTGGAAAATACATAACCCTGTCTTATTGTTAAAAAATTATTTTTTCATATAAAACACTCATTAGTAGTTTAAAAAATTCAATATATATGTTTGAAGTAAAGTTTGACTTAATTACAAAATTAATATTTGTGCATTATTATTACATCATTTCGCCGAAAACAATCTTTTAGCAAAAATCATAAGATAACGATTTCATATCCTTTGTCAACGCTGATATGATTGATTGGTCACTTTTGAATTTCCAGGAATGAATATTATTATTTCAACGAATTACACGTCGTAACCTTGTATTTAACCTTTTGCTCTGCAACTCGTTCGAATATTTGTTGAACACGCACGCTTGTCTTGGCTTTCTCTTCTCCACTATATTTTGATTGCACGAGAAATTCGTGCTTCAAAAATAACTGTCTTTCATGAGTTGAGCAATGCAATCGCCCCACTTTGGAATTGGTCCAAATGGCACGCAAAGGTCCAAATCAAATAATCCAGCAGTTGAAAGAGTTGCAGTTTCATTAGCGGAGACACCGATTATGCGTAAATGTATTATCAGTAATAATTTTTTATTTGTTATGTTAGTTTATTTAATTTTTTAATTCACCAAATCCCAATGCATTCGTGAATTTTCACATCCAGGTGCACTTTTAATAGCCTTATCGCTCTTGCTAACACTCGTCTGAAATTTTCAATTGTAAATTCAAACTTCTGGAGCACGATATTTGCTAACATAATAAATTCAAGTACGTTAAATTAGTTTGGCGGAAAATCATATTCTTTATTCAGTTATCTAATTTTAATTTTTTCATTTTGTCATTCATTTTCATTTTAAAACTCAATGGTTAGTGTTCTACTAAAACTTTTTAATTTTATGTTTATTATAATGATACTTGCAGAATAAGCCGGCACCTTACGTACCTTATCATAGAATGCTGTTGAAGGTCTAAGACTCAGAAATAAAATAAATTTAATCTTGGAACGATCTTAAGTTGGGATATTCTATTTTAAGAATTCTACACCAAACTATCAATAGAAATCTGAAACTCTTGGTTATTAGTTTTGAAAGGAGATTTCCCATTTTGCATTTGTATGAAATATCCATCGAGCTCTAGATTTTAATTCTAGACCAACTCTCTAAGTTCATTCATTATTTGAACAAAGACAAAATAAGTTTAACCAGCCAAAAAATCCAGAGATGGTCAGGAAACTCCTCCTACATTGACGTGGTTTTCCATATGAGGTCTTAGAAGAGGGCGAAAAGTTCCTCAGCAAACATATTTAGTGTATTTCATTAAAATATCAGCATTCCCCTCTTAGATGTTTCTTCCAATTTCATACATCCGTTCAAATTTGCAAAGGAATCGGTTGCAATCTTCGATATTTATATAACAACCTTACATGCACCATAAAGCGATGCCTTGCAGAGGCGAACCTGTGGCATTTTAGTGGATAAAAAGCAATCTATTAACTGAAATATATTTCATTCGCTAATGCACAAATTTCGAAGGCTGTTGACCTTTTCATTCTCGATATTTAGTGTTATTTAAGATATTGTGGCCTTCATGTATTCTATACGCAAATATATGCAATAATTACTAATTGAAATAGCGAACAATCCTTTTTGCAATAAAGATTATGGTTACAGTACATTGTAGGCAAACACATACAAATTGTATCTTATTTATACCGAACTCACTCCAAATGAAACAGCTATTATTCACTTCAGCTGTGGAAATGTCAACAAAATCTGGAGAGAAAATGCTTTTCGGCATGACGGAGCTGTTCCGCGATGACCACTGAAATATTCTCTCCAAAGGAAATAACTTGACGGCGCATTTTTTACGTATTCGAAAATTTACCGTCGTAAATTCTTTCTATTCTCCATGAAGAAATTATCACTTTTCTCCTTATCTATTATCGACATCTTCGTAGCATTGTAATGATTTAAACTGGCGGATGGAAGACTTGGAAGCTTCCAATTGCGATGACTCATCTGGAGAGACTGTTCTCTGTCTTGGAGGAACGTCTGGTGGTCCTATTAAATTTATACGTTTGAAGGATTTATTCCTTGAAATTAAGTTGAATCTAATTGTTATGTAAATACGTAAAATATAAACGCACTACACCTTTGAGGGCAGCTAATATACGCTAATGGCTTCTTTATCCAGTGGTTCTTCCTAAATACTTACGTATGTCTGCATATATTTTAGCCCCAAATACATCCTTGCACATTTACTTTCCTTCTTTTGGATGTATCTTTTTTAAAGATTGACTTCAAAATAGCTCTTCTCCGGCCATTCTCTCCGATGAGGACCACTCTAATCAAGCATTATAATGGTCTTCCTCTTCAGTCCGTTCTTTCTAAATGTCCAAATAAAATCAAAGAACCATTTTCATGCTCATTTAAATATTTTCTCTATCTTAATGTGAATCTGTTTGGATTCGCTTTGCCCGTTGTATGGCTCAGACTTATAAATTATTATATCACATTTTTCGTGTAACTTGGTGGAAGTCCTCCATATTGATAAGCAATCAAAAACGTCATGAAATGTATGTATATAATAGCATATCAACTAATCATCTTCATTAATGGATCTTCCTTATAACTATGACATATTCCTTATTTTCTCCGTTATATTCTTTGTTTGGTTAGGTTAGAAGGATAGAATGAATCCTTAGGGCGAGATCGCAACTTAAAAAAGGAAATACATAAATTTGTAGTTTCAGATTAGACAATCTCAGCTTTATTTTAAGGAAAAATATTCACATTAAGTTCTTTTCATTTTACTCATACCTTTTGCCTGCTTTTCTTTGTGCAAGTTTCCAGTTAATTGTTAAACAGTCCGAATGCGCCCGCCGATATTCTATCGCTAAAATCTTATGAAACAGTATCAAGCGGGAATATTTCTACCGTATTATGTATTAAATCCTAAGTGAAATCCAAAATTATTCCAAGTTTTCTCTGAAGCAGTTGGTCCATAATGATTTGCCTTATTATCCCCGATTTCGATCGACTACGATGCCAATCGTTTTACTTTGAACGCCATCGATACCTCTTCTTCCTTTGCAACCCTCTCTACAAAATACACTCGATTTATTATCTCCTCAGATTTCCATCAAAAGCTTCACACCATTTTCCTCATCAGAATTTATTCGAGATTTCTATAGCTTTTTTTCGCTGAGTTTTTCTGCGGATGAGCAGTTCCAGAATTCTTCAGATTTAAGCATGTTTCGCGTGCTAATCCTATAATTCCTATTTAAATTTCTAATTTCTATATATCTATCAATCCCTCACAAACGCAATGATTATTTAATTTTATTAGTTTATTATTAAGTTTGAAGTTAACAGAAATTGTATAGTTCTTGTCTATAGTGAGAATCTTTCGTTGTTTTTAGGTTATCGAATAATTATATCATGAAGTTATAGTTATGAAACGCCTAAATGAGTTTTCGCGATCGACCAGTCCTTTTGGCGATTCACCAGATGGCCTCTTACCGGTTAAGGGTCATGGAACATATTTTTGGTTATGTCATTATATATATGGGAAATTATTGTGTGTATCCCTTAGAAAATACATTCTAAAGTCTTTCCACTGCAATATTTGCTTCATATTTATCTAAATAGCAAAAAGGCAATTAATGAAACTAAAAAAAATTCCTATTATCAAACCGTCAAGTTTCCGGCAAACGGTGATTAGAAGAAGCCACTCCGGAGGCGAAATTATCTTTTCGTTGCTCTTCATATGCGCTATCTATTTTGCTTTCATTCTTACTTAATCATCTTTTAATCAACTTTACGCCCAAAAATGCGTGGGGTAGTGATAATTTCATTATTTTTGTTATTCTCTGTTTAAACTCATGAAAATAAATAATTAACGGAATTTAAGGTTGCAGTTTAGTGCGGAAAAGATAAACTTCAAATGTATCATTTTAGCTCTCGTACAAATATCACCTACAAATCTTATTTTTTTTATAGAGACGTAAATCATGTAACCTTTTATTTTTCCTCATACTTTCGCTCCCATTTTATGTTAATGATTTTTGTGCCACTTCCTTGTGTGGTGACGATGGACCACAAGTCCAAATAATTCCTTTTGCTGAAACTATAGCTAGAGTGAATCTACATAATCATCACATCTTTATTATGCGAATTTTTAGCCCTAAATATTTTTAGTCTTTTATTATTAACTTTAAATGAGACTTAGCTGCCGGTGCTTTTCACCAGAATCACTTCCTTTGTCTTCCACAGCGTGCTATTCGTACAGCTTATGAAATCAAATTTCGCGGTTTCGATAAACCAGAAGTTTGTAAGTTTCAGTTCAAATTCAAATAGAAAATAAAGTATCTAATTGCGGGGTAAAGGATTTTATAATCATCCTAACGAACTCTTATTTAACGAAGAAATGTATCGCAGAATACAGCGCTCATGTTTTCGGAATTGGATATAAAGAAATATAAATTCACAAATTCAAATAAATATAAATAAATGCACCGCTAATACTCCGAATTACGCGGTACACTAAATGCTTGGTTACGCCACAGCGGTTGGAATGCATACGAAGGAAAGATGTCCATATCTTAAGTGTTGTGCAGTTGCATCTCTGCAATCGTCACCTTACAAATGCACCATCGAATGATGCATCAAATTACGGTGATTCGATCGGAATGAAATTCCCCAGCGCGAGGCCTTTGTTGTTGGTGAAGGGGGCAATAGCCTTTGGCGCGCGGCCTTGCCTCCCTCTCCCTCCCCTCTCCTCTCCCTCTCCTCTCCCTCCCCTCCCCTCTCCTCCACTCCCCTCCACTACTACTATGGGAGCACTTCCGTAGAGCACGCGCGCCTACAGATTCTTCTCTTATGCAAGAATAAAAATAGCCATCTTCGGCAAAATACGTAAGTGCTAAAAATGGCTCCTATTAATATATGTACTGTAAGAATCATGTGAAAGAGGCGAGTCTTTGCCATTGTAGATCGAAAATCGCGCTTTTCACGTCTCCCTACGGTACTGTTTTCGTCCGATTGGAGATACCAACGTAATAATTTTCGTACTTTACTCCTTCGTCTCGATATTTTTGCATTGACTTGTGAAGGTTTGCGCCAGCGATAGTTGAAGCATGATATTGAATCTGAATGGAGGTAAACGGGAGAAGAAACGCACAGCAAGAATGTTGCGGATTTAAAGATATTAAAAGGAATAAAAAATCAAGAGAAAAGTGTGATGACATGGAGAATAAAGAAAAATATTTTCTTTAAATAAATGATGTTATCGGCAGATAAAAGTGAGGTAAAGGATGGTAAAAGACTGAAATTATTCGATTTTATATTTACCCCGACATTTTGTTCACTATGCATCCATTATGTGCGTTTTTCATTGTATTTTGATGAAGTTATTATTATTATTATTAAGTCATTTTCCTGGATTATCCATAAAGAGGAAGCAATTTAATAATTAATTGATTGCAGACACATAATTGAGGCTGTACGTGCTCACAGCACAGTTGCAGCGAAACCTAGATGCTCCTACTAAAAAGTAGACTAATAATTGATTGGTTAAATGGGGTATAAATTTATTACTAATTCTCTTGCGATCGTATTCAAGGGATCAGTAGTGAATTTCACCCTAGCTGACGAGATTTTCTTCGAATATAAAAAAGGGACTAATAATACCTAGACAAATAAAATACCTTATAGTATTGGTTATTGGTGATCGCCGTGAATTTTTTATTGAAGCAAATTGAGCGTTGTGATTAATTAATGCATTTTTCGTAGATTTGGTTCAAAAACAGGCATTTCGCGGTTTAAGAACCGGAGAAGTATAGTGCATCCCAATCAGGAACCGTCAAGTCATTTGAAGAAGTTGTTTGAAGTAAAACTGCCTGATGAAGAAGACGTCGAAACCGGTTGTTTGTTTTATTTCTGTGCTTTTGAACTTAATATATTATTTCTACTGATATTTCTCCTCGATTGCTTGTTTACTCGGCATCAATAGAGTGGCTGTTCTCGAAACTGAGAACTAGGAATGTATTTGCTGCCATTTTGTCAAATAAAACTGTTACCTGTCTCTTTAATTTATATCTATAACAGAAAATGGCGGAAATTTTTCATGAAGCTCTGGAATACTTTTCAAATTGATAGAGGTCGTAAAAGTTCGATAAAAAGTTTGTATGAAGGTAATATTCGTAGATGATAAATTCGACAGTTTTTAGTTTATTCGACTACGACAAATAATTCATTAACGGATATCTAAATGTAATTTGAAATAACGACGACGAAGGATGAATCTGGTAGAGAAATGTTATTACGAGGTTGATGATTTCAAATGAAGTGATAATGACAACAATGTAATCTTAAATACATTATAGTCATTATATCGTATTTACTTTTGCATTTTTCATCTATGAATGACGAAACTTCAGAAAATTTCATTTGTATTTTACACTGTACTTGACAAAGACACCAATTCACACGTCCATGTTTGGCTGTAATTGTATAGTGTTAATAAACATTGCTTTTCTTATGAATACTTCTTTGTAAATGCTTCCATAAACACTGAATTAAGTTATTGTTACACCTGTGGGCGGCGGAGAAATTATATTCCAAAAAGGTGGGCGAAAAGTGTAAGGGTGACCAATAACACTTATCACTTACAAATGCCTGAAGCAGTGCTTGAATTTGTCGCTAATTGTCAGTTCATTCGTTACTGTACACCTGAAAAGGAAGAGAGAGAGTTCGGAAGGTGAGTGTAGACAGCGTGGTGAGGCAGCGGTGAGACGTGGAGAAAGAGAGATTGTAGGATAAGATCGACGGAAGCCCGAGCAAAGACAATATGTATGGGAAGAGGCTGTGAGCCGTCCAAAATATTTTTTCTCTCTTAAACAGCCTGTTTATTGGTCCACATGAATTCGCAGACGATCGATCAATTTTCTTCTAATTCTAAAAATGTGAATGAAAGAAAAAGCGGCAAAATTTGCCGGTGGAACGATTTTCAAAGAGTTTTTATTTCCTAAATGCTCTTTCTGCGTTTATTTCTTGAGAATTAATATTCTCTGAGCTGACGCACTCCTACGAGAATTACTCTTCGCCGCAGTGCGCTTAACGATGCTTGTTTTCCTTCGTGTGGCTCTTTTTCGGTTGCTTTCCTTCTCTTGGGTCAAAATTTTGCATCTTCTTAATCTGAAAAAGTCAGAAGAAAGAGTTACTTTGAAGTGATGCCTATTTTCAAGCTGACAGCTTAATAAGAGTCACTCGGAAACTCCAGGTCAGACAATAAAGAACAGTGCAAAAGGAAGACATTTGGGATAAACAGTTCTGCCGAGAGGAAGAAGCTGCAATGAAAACAGTTCCCGAACCTAACAAATTGCAATTCTTGAATCAAAACAGAAAACCGTCATTTTATTCCGTTCCGGATTGAAGGGATTTTTGAAAAAGAATTACTAAACACACGTAAATATGATTTTCAGTGATAATTTTATTAAATTTCGTTCTAAAATTGAGTATATTTTATATGAAAAATCTGGAAGTAATGAAAAAAATTTCAGAAAAATATTATTTTAAAATGTACGGAAATAAAAGAAAAACAGTTCGAACCGGTTCAAGGTATTTTGAGAGAAACCGGAACTGAACCGAAGTTGTTGAGGTGAAAACCGGAACGAAAAATATTACGACAGGATACCCTGGCTGTGGGACTCTTCCCTTGCGTACATATGGTCTTCGTTGTGTGATTCATGTTCATATTAGCGTATTAAATTATGGAAATACTGGTTAAATATGGTTAAAATCATATCATAACATATGACTACTATCTGAGGGAAAAGCACGCAAACTTATTCCCAGTTAATGGAGAGATCAACATTCATATATTCCTATGAAAAAAGACGGATTTTAAAAGCAGTAGTTGTTAATAAATTATCTCCATTCAATAAATGCATTTTGATGTTGTTAGTTTAACTTTTATTAGTTTATTCATTTTAATTACGGATTATGCTCAAGTCAATGATGATTTATCAAAAGAGAGAATGATCTCGGTTGTTGTTATTATATTTTTATTATGTATTTATGTTATTAATTATAGCGCTGGCGAACACTGTAAGGCTCAATTTCGGGATGAAATGAAAATTCTGTAGTAATCACCATAAAAATTCGAGGTTAAACTTATCAAACTATTTGATTGATGATGTGCAGAGCATTCTTATCGCACCGAAGAAAAACATCGCCTTCTCTATTCAAATGTTTCGAATCTCAAAGCTGTTTTACACCATTAAATGATCTTATTAATCACACTATAATGTGTTTCAGTTAAATTCTGTACCTCATCGTGTACCTGTATTGAGTGCATCCGTTGGGAGGGATATGACTTGGCGGCATTCACAGTGATCATTGCATCGGCCTTCTCTAGGCCCTCCGGATCAATGAATTCAGGTAGCTTCCCATCTCGATGACCCTTTATTCGATGCTAGGTCAATTAAAATGCCCCTATCTGGAATCGAACCCGGGACCGCTCTCACCGAAAGTGGACTTGGCTATCCGGTGGACTTTGATTACCTCTCACTATAATAATGACGAATTCGCTTTCGTTTCATTTTAGTGGCTCTCTGCTACTGAAAGCGTTCAACCGGCATTTCAAAATAAATGATGACTGTTACATGAAGCGTAGCCGAATTCTAAGAAAGAGACGTCTTTAGAATCAGCTGCAATTCCAGGAGAATCGGAAATAGAGGAACTTCAGTCACCTCTTCTTCTCTGAAACAGTTTTTATGTGTTTTTAATATGGCTAAAAAAGCCGTAAAATAACGGAATGACGAATGAAAATTTCAGAAGCCGTTTGATCTATATCGTTAATGATTCGTTACGGATATTTCAGCGATTTTTATTTTTCCGTTTTCGTTGTAATGTTTACTCTTACTGCGCCAATGCACATTTTTATGTATACCCATAAATAAACTACATGATACGTTTAACGGCACTTAATTATACTCTATATACTATTTTTTATTGAATGGGGCAAAAGCATTTCTTCATCTATATCTTTATTATGTTTATCAATATCTTGTTATAAATATTATAAAGACAACAAGCACTTATTGAAGGTTAGAAAAATTCATATTCATTGTGTAAAGGAAGTTTTAGGAAATTGTTTTAATATCAATCTCTGAATAAAAAGAAATCGAGAACAATTCACGAACAATATTTACTTTTTTTTTACTGTTATATATGGAAGAGAAAGAGAGAGATTTAATCGCTACAAAAACAAAGAGCAAATAATATTTTTAAACTAAGGAAATTGATTTGGGCTCAGTAGTTACATGGGGCACACGCCTGGATTTTCATAGAAACGGTAGTTGATGATAGCGGTGTTGATAGTAAATCGAGAAAAAAGACATCTTTATTGTTAGCGTTAAATAAATAATTACTGTATGGTGATGAAATTCTATAGTTTTTAGAAATAGTAGGAATATATCGAAATAGGAATGTGATTATGTAATGGGAAAGCGCTCTCAATTGGCATTCGATCGATAGAAAAAGGAATACTTTGGCAGCCATCGCAACTGCGTCTGTCTTATTTCATGGATTCCAGACAAACCTGTTTGTTTGATTACTTAAGGAATTGCTTCATAGAGCACAAACTTATTCTTCTAATCCAGAAAATGCTATGTGAATTTATCCGTGACTTACAAATAATATAGTTTTGAAAAATGTGATTTTACTGAAATAGAATTGAATGCGCTAGTAGTGAAAGTTCCAAATCTGAATTCTGTCTTTAAATCAAAAGTATAGATAATTTTTCATTCAAAATAAAGATGTTTGCATCTGTTGCTAAACGCTATCTGTTGCGGAAATAAGATTTCATGAATATGAACACCATTGTGAGAGCAACAAAATACCAAATTCATTGAAAAATAAAAAATCTTCTATTATGAAAAGAGGAAACACATATTCATAACAATGTATCGATAATGATGAAAATATGGATTATGAGTAAATACCGACTTAGTTATAAAGATTGATGACTGAAAAACTAAGAATATTAAGAAAATATTTCGGAATTTGCCTCTTTCTTTTGAGAAATAAATTAGAGATTCCAGCTTCATGTGAGAAAGACAGGATGTTCACTCGATAAAAATAATTTGACATTAGGCATCGTGGTTCATTTCCGTAGATATCGGAATCTAAGATATTTAGGGTATCAAAAGAGTGGGTGTCTTAAAATTATGCACCATTTTCAGAAAAAATAGAAAATTGAGTCCTAAATTTTCAAAAAGTAATTAGAGAAAATCGAATCTCCATCCCGGCATTATTAATAAATTCCTAGATTTAAGCATGATTAGGAAACGGAAGTTGATGGAAGTTTCCTCCCCCGCCGGGAAATGAATTAAGGGATGGATATAGTCTAAATTAAAAATATCATACTGTATTTACTTCGGAAAGTAGTTTAATCAAACGGCTAAGAATTGTACGCAATCAGTTGATCGACAAAATGGGAATATTCGACAGTATTTTTGATCAACATACGTACTGTGTAAACAGTCTCTATCTCCAACTACGGCTTCAATGCGATATGAAGCGAATTCGTCGGCGTAAATGGAAGTTGTTGTTTCAAAAACATGGAAATTCCAGAATGACATTTGATTGTGGTTCCATATACAAATGATAACATATTATCAGTACCAATTGTAAAAAAGTAAAGAAACGTGTGTGATATGTGAAAGTATAATTTTCAGCACCGTCAGCAATAAAGTTGATCCATTTCATAAAGTTGTTGAAGTAATTAGTTAATGAGAATCAAATAAATCGACAAGTGTGCGTATAAGTACGGACATAGACAGCTTTTCCGTTGTTCTCGTTCAGAGTTAAAATGCATAACAAAAAAAGTTTATTCGATGAATATTCACGACAGGCTCTATATTTTCGTCATCTTATTTCCTTTGTTACTCCTTTATTCTATATTTAACAATCCTACTCATGAACCCAAACAAAACTTGCATATTGTTTTCATATAGGTCATGCCGACTTTCTTTCAGTCCGTATCCCTTGATTGCCCAGTCATTGCTGACTCCATCCCCGTTTTTCTAACTATTCTACCATTCTCCTAGATATACCATTCCGACTGAATCTCTTTTTACAAACCAATTATTAGCTAACACTATACAGTGTGGCACGCCTCTAAAAACAGTCATTTTCCCCTCTTTCCTATCCTAGACCACGTGCTTCCTATCAATCTTCGCCATGTCGACTTTATCACTCGCGTGATTTCTTTACGATTATAATGAAAGAATTTCGTAAAAGTTGAATCATTCATATTTGCCGAGTTTCGCCACCAGACTATTTTCATTCGGATGATTTCCTTCCGCGCTTGGCTATGGCTTCACATGCTGAAAATGGGTCAATCCATTAAAAATGCGCCTGTAGAGGGCTTCGTTAACACAGCGCGGACTTCCCCAACGAGCAATGAACTTTGCTTCCGGCACATATTACTGTTTCTTGCATCCCAAACGTATGTACATCTCCTTTTATATCTATTATTGAATGCGGCCTATATTTATATCATGGATTGATCGCTTTCCAATTGAGCTCCGCCCTTTTCGGGTTTTTCAGCTGCTGATAGTGGAAACCACACGAGGGTATGGAGTAAGGGCAATTCTCCGGAGTCCGAATTCTCGTACATTACGGTTTTAAGCCGGAATGAAGATGATTACAACTATAAGTGTGCTTTTCTTTCTGTAGGTAGACTATTTGGGATGGATAAGACGAGGAGAAAGCGCGACAAAAAGCAGATTAATGATGGAATCAGCAGGGACATATTGACAGGGACAATTGCATATGAGAATTTGTTTCACAATGGAGAGGAAACCCGAGTTAGGGAAACTTGAATGAGGTGAATACGAGATATAGGGAAGTACTTAGACACAGCTTCCCAACCGGTGTGCCGCGGTGTGTGCAGCGAATAAACTATTCGTGTGCTTTGTATTATCTGTGAACAAAATATGCCTCCAATCTCGCATAAGAGCTTTCACTTGCGAAATGCTTCAAAGCTCAATCAGATTTTCTAACGAAAGTACTAAAATACTTTATTTAACGATTGGTTATTTCTTTTTCAATTCCGTTTCGTATCGATACTAACATGCTTGTGGTTTAGAGGGTCGCAAAGTTGGAGTGAATACTTATATGTGCCGTAACAAGGTTGTAAAGAAATAGAAGGAAATATATGAGAGGATGCTAAAGAGCTATGATTATGATATTCTTCATTTTATGCAAACTTATTCTCTAATATTGCCACTTTATTAAATATTTAGAAACCGCAGAAATGGCTGTATCTCACGGTATATCAAAAGAATACCGTGCGAGAAATTTCAATCAATTCCATAGTTTACGCTTTTCTTCATTCTACCTTGTGTTGGGGTTATTGCGAAAGAGTCAATAGGCTTCAAATATACTTAGAAGACGTTTAAGTCTCAATCTTTCAATCAATTTTAAAAATTAACATCAATCTCTTCCCTTTCTTGCAGAGGTCCTCTCCTCCCGTAATTCCATTCGTCGATGAATATTTTCATTCATTATAACTTGGTTAAGCGACGTCATTCCTGTTACGTCACCGGTATTATAAACTTAAAAACTCATTTATTTCTTATTCCTTCGCATACTGATTAGGGTAAACCTCCATCTCATACTCCACTCATTAAAATCCATATCAATGATGATAATATCGAATTGGCTGCGATCTATGGAGCATTCGTATAGCATTCGCATCATTTCCTATTTTCTGTCCTATTTCCGTCCTTTCTTGCCGACCCACTCAAGGGTCGTCGCTCTCTATCCCTACTCCAACTCTTTCTCCGAAATTCGCATTCACAATTGGACCAAGAGCAACTAATTCATCACCAACAATGCTTCGCTCCACATATGAATGCTATCGGAAAAATACGTTGAATTTTAGATTAAAAAATGAAAACTATATGATTGACAAACGGTTTATGGAGAAATATAGAATATTACATTGATAGATACATATTGTATAGAAATTATATGTGTTATAGAGGAATAACTTATTCCAAAGGAATGCATATTAAGGTGCCTATCGTATGGGAAGTGAATTTCAAAATGTAGAATAGCACTTTCTTTTTCCCCGAGGTTGTTCGACATTTCGAGTCCTGAGTAATATTCCACGACGAAAGCAAGCATTTTACCTTATTTTCTTTCTGATAAGAAATTTTGCGATCATATTGGCAGTTATTTATATTATTGATTTTATAAAAAGAACAATTTAAACTAAATTACATCATATCTGAAGATTGTTTGCTACGTTTGAAGGATTAGTAACTACATTCGTAATTTTTCAAGCGATCCTTTATCATCGCATATCACATTAGACACTTTTTTCTGCTCTTCTCTTGCGCTATTCTTGCTCTCTTTACGAATTCCTGCTTAATAGTATATGCTCCCTCTTTTGTGTTTTACCTTTGGCTGATTTTCATCCATGTCGTGGAGTTTTCAGTCGCCGACGTCCGCATAATTTTTATATTATTATTCTTTTCAAAATTTAATTATTCTTTTACATTTATATTTCATAATTTTAATTTAATTATTCCTTTAAAAATTTAACCCTCGTAGTTATATTTTTCTAAACTTGAGCTATTCCTTGAACTTTCATTTTTATTTATGGATCCATAGTAGTGCTGCATTTAAGGGGATAACGTTTCTGACTATACCACTGGGTATAACTAAATGTGCCTAATGAAAAATCGAAAAGTATTGTTCCCACCAAGAAATCATCTTTCCTTGAAGTTCGACACACTTTTAAATTCGAGAAGAATTATGCATTTTTTCGCTAGACAGCATGAAAAGAAAGGATCAGTGCGAAATCGTAATCAATAATCATAAAATAGTCTAGTTTTCCAAGAAAAATTCGCAAATCTCGCTTAGGAAAAATATTCATATAAGTGCTAAGATATAGATTACAACAAGAAAAGTGTCTTACTTTGATCTGTCAATTTTTATAATTTTAATTATAACTATTGGTCTTTCTTAATTTTCATTTCCTGCTCCTTGATCGGCGTTTTCCTGCAATTAAAACATTTTTACATTACTTTTCATTAGATTTTCACATCTAATCAGATGTTATGTTGCATCCTGAACTCATAGAATAGTTTTTCATGTCATTGAAACTTAACTAAATTTGATATTACGTAATTCGCCCACTTGAGAGAGGCTAAGAGAAGGGGCGAAGAATCTATGACATGCGACAGAATTCTTTTGGCATACTGTACTGCGATGGCGTTATCCTTGCTATATACTTATCAATAAAAAATTTAGCTTCAAAGTAAATAAAAGCGACTTTCATTAATTAATCATGATAATTGATGTCAATGACAACGTCTTAATCCGATCACTGACGCAATCTCTTCATAAATAATGACAGGGTTCCGCGACATGGTTTGCTATCAGTTATCCACTCAAGTCCTTCATTTTATCATTTATGTCAGTCTTCCGATAAAAGCTTTGCCATTTCTGTCTTAAACGGAAGAAGAGACCTTTCAAACTCTGTCTCGATCGAATAAAAATCATATTAATTCTTATGTTTTTGTTGCTGATTTGGTTGAGATGGAAGAACGTGTTCCCGTGGTATAAATAGTTTAAGGAATAAGAATAGGCTAAAAGATAAAGATGGAAAAAAGTGCCGTAGTAAAGTAAGTCGATACTTCGGTCGGTAATCGAAAGAGATGTATGAGTGGGTTGGATGATGATAGATTGGTGGAAAAAGTTACCGCTCTGTAAAATAGGGACACCAAGGACAGCGGTCAAAACTCACTATCTTTCTGTAAAAGGAATAAATCGAATTCTAACACTCATTGATCCGAATGAGGAAGAGAAAGATAAGTAAGAATAAAATTTTCGATACCTCCCATTTCTGTTATTATTGTTATGTATGTCATAATAATAATAATATAATAATTAATCTTGCACTAAGATATCTAAAATTGATATTTACCAACATCATTTTTGCTTCATTACTTTCATACATAATTTATGTGAGAAAGTGAATTTTTAGTTTTGAATATTTTATATAGTTTCCATATGTTTTCCTTGTTGCTTTATTCTTCTTATTTCTTGTGACTTAATTCAATATCCTTTATTGTATGCTTTGATTGGGTGAATGTTGATTTTTATAGTTCTTTTCGTCTTAGTGTGTTTTTACCCTTACCTTTTCCTCATTTTCTCTATTCTTTTAAAATTTAATCGCAATTGTCAGAAGATTCCTCCACGCCCTTCTTCTTCTCTTTACTTTTTCTGACGTGCGTACTTATATTTCTATTAAACTCACAAAATAGTTCCCTCTTTTGGTTCGGTTTTCACCTAAATTAAGGATTTTTTCTGTTTAGATTTCCGTTTTGGTTCTCATGCCCTTGTTTCATTGCATGCCTTTGGTCATATGCTGCCACATGACGACCATCAAAATGCGGATAATAATAACTAAATTAAATATTTTTATCACATTTTCTCTTTTCGGGTGATATATATCCAGTTATCTTTTCTCTTAGGTATCATTCCAATCATCTGCCTGTTCTCTTCCATTCTTTTTGAATCTTTCTCTTACTCCTCTCGAGTCCCTTATTTTTCTCTTCCTTGTTCAGATCTCGACGCTTTTCTGAGTTACAACTTCTGCTCCTTACATACTGATGCTCCATTTCTCATGCATCATCTCAGAGTTTTCATAGATTTTACTCCGAAATATTTCCTTGGGATTTTTGTTATTTAACAATCCTTCCCTGCTGTCTACTTTCACTTATAGTTTAGAGAATCTAAAGGCAACAATCATGTATATATAACTGGCAAACTCTAACAGTCGGGTGTCTTTCTATGCGGTTTTAACGGTTTGCGGTACCCAATACTTCTATATGAGGTGTTCTCCCAACCTTATGTTTTCTAACGAAATATTTCACCATCACAATGTTTAATCACTGGCTGACATTTTGAAAACAAAATACGAGGGTGAAATTTATTCTAATTGTGGAATACTGTACTTAGAATATGTTTCTGATTTTCTTATTACTCGATGAACTTTATTTTAATTAATTTACAATTAATTCATTTTTGTTAAAATTAAATTTCATGTAATTTAATTAAATTATTTGACATTCTTATCTTCATGGTTTAAAATGCTCAAATTTTATATACTTCAATCTGAACGAATAAATTTTATTTTTATTTAAATTCATTCTCACTTCGACCAATTGCGGTTTTAATAAAATATATATTTGTTAATTTGTCAAAAAATAAATACAAGACTCTTCATGGTTTCTGAAGGGCTCTCATAGATATCGTCCTTTGGACGGAAATAGGACTTTTTTCATATATATTTCACTTAGATTATTTAAAAACGAATAAGTAACGAGAAGATAATTTTCTGCCACTTAAATTTGTATTTGATATCTCATTCGATTTGAGTTTTGAAGTTGTCGATTCAGTTCTAAATATTTATCGAACAAAAAATGATTCTAATTAATTAGAAATTTCGAATATTCGCACACTTCTACTCCTTAACGTACTTTTTTTAACTAATCAACTCACTTATCCCTTAACCCGTTCTACTTTATATTCCATACTATTTTCAATAACTTTGATGATTTTCAATGATCACACCTATTTTACATTTCTTTTGAACGAGGAAACTGCATTACGATACTCATTCCTGTTTATTCAATCTTAATTTGAGAAAAAATGTCCCATTGCCTTCCTCAACAATGTCACCCCCGTCCGCCTCAGCTACGTTTTTTTTCGCTCACTTATTTTTGGGAGGATTCCTCGAGCTTTGCTAAAATGCTATGAATAGCGAGTGCTTGTGACTGCGCGGTCAACTAAAATCTTAGTTTGCATTGGGAAAATCAAGGATTACTGCATTTTGCCAGAGTAGGTCTATGATTTTTTTTTAATTGGGTGGAATGCTCTCTAGGAATAGAGAGGGTAAGGACGTAATGTGGGGAATTTTCGAAAAATATGAAATTGGCTGCGCATAGGATAATGCTTATCTTGTTGAATGATAGTGAGAGTTGGGTGTGTCAGAAGAATCGCTTGAGCAAACTGAATGCGGTAACAGTGGCAATAATATATTCCTCTTGTGTATTGAGAGAAAGTAGTAGAGAGGGATTACTTCGACGGATGGATTCCAATCACAAAAACCATTACTTTTTTACTCTTCCAATTTACTTAGACGTTTTACTTTGATCCGATGTTGGCGACAAAGAGACCCGAGAAAATAAGTTATTATAAAAGCTGTTTGATATCTCTTTGAGAGAGTAATTTTTTGTTTACGGGGTTAATACTATGATAGTGGTATTTTTAAGTTCTCCGACAGCTGAGGTCCTTCCGCACACTTTAGATCCCACTTGGAATTGAACCCGAGTCCGCTTTCTCCAAAGGCAAGCGTATCTTGGCTCTGCAGGCGCGTTACCCAATTAACTTGGTAAGTAATTTACTGCTAATTCCGGAGTTTGATATTATAGGAATAACCTGAGTTTTGGCTCTAGTACATTTCTAAAACGTATAGATGGGAAAAAATAGGTCCATAGTTCTCGCCATCAATAGCTGCAGATAATTCTTTCGCTACTCTTATAAGTTTCTCCGAGGATTTTTGATGATCTCAAAAATCCACTAGAGCGATGCATGGTATCGAAGGAAAATTTAGGAAAATAACAGGAATATGTACATTTAGCTTTCCACAATGGAATTTAAATAGATGGTGAATGAGGTGAAATAGTAAAATAGATGAAAACCTTTGAAAGAAGCTCGTGAAATGCTGAGAGTGATGTTTTGTCTTCTTTTAAGCAGAGGTATGGACGCTGAGGGAAACGTATAGTCAACCCTTAGGAAGTCTAGACACGGACGTTTAGAGGGATACAATGGTAGGAATTGAGGTATTTTTGTAGGATCTTCATAATTTATATTATTCAGAATTTATTGAATGCCTTCCCTGATAAATTATCAGGATCTTAAAAGAGGTACAGATAATCTCAAACGCTAGAGAACTCCATATGGTATATATTCATGGCCTATCGAGAAAAATGGACGGACCGATTTTAGATATGAAATTTAAAGCTATCTGCTAATTTATTTAAAAATTGTATTTACATTTTTTGTTTTATTGCAAGCTTAAACATAGCATTTCGGCGGAAAATCTTCTTAATTCGTTTGAATAAAGAGGATAGAAGTCAAAACTGTTCTTTGAGACATTTATATATTGAGACATTATATATTATTATATACTAAATTATTATCAACTGCGGCCGGTTTTCCTCGATTTCGGTTCGCAGTAAAGCTGTGAGGTTTCGAAGCGTCGGCGATTCGAAGTGCGAAGCGAATTACGCTCTTAGATATAAAAGTCAAAAACTCAAGTTCTATTCAAGATATCGCATCGAAACAAACTGAAAATGAAAATTACAACTATTATCTCGATTTCTCTCGAGAAAAGTTCTTCCTCACGTGAGAAACCCAAAAGTTTTAGGCGACGTATAAATTGGACTGCACGACGAATTTTTTCTTGAGTTACGTTCCGACTAAATCATTTTTTACTAAGATTTGGTTGCTCTAAAATTAATCTCATGTAACTTTTATGCATTTAGATGATACAATGAGCGATGGAAGAAAAAATCAGCATTTTATGTTGTATTGTAAGAGAGTAATGGCAGTTTCAAAAATGTTCACGGGTGAAAACTCGGCAATTCATTCAATTTTCTTTTTTAACTTGTTGTTGCTATAAGAGTTTTTCTTGCTTATAAGAGCGTAAAATTTTCACTTTTGTGTTGATAAAGTTATTTTCAGTCGAATTTCATCAGAAATTAAGTTTGAATCGGTCAATGTAAACTATGAATCTTAATTATACCCGTCCGAATCCGTAGCTCCGCGTAAAGGCGACCCGGCGCGAGGCTAACTTCTTCGCTTATGGCAATTTACATTGAATTTTTCCCCCGTAAGCGCTCCATACTGACTGGAATCTTGAAACGGACCTTAGGTGAGACATTCGAGGAAGGATAGAATAAAAATATATTAAAAATGGCCTCAAAAATGTAAAGGAATGCAAAGGAAAAATCACAATCAGCTTGCTATTACCCTTGATAAGCTTAAAGCATTTAATCAAAACTTTTGGTAACTAATAGTGAAAGGGAATCCAACCAGCCTTAAGGCTGATATTGTCATGAGATGAGATTTGACTGTTTATTCTACTATCTCAGCATTACATTAATAGTTGTTAGTTACATATTATGAATGTGTAACGTTTCCCTCAGGTTATGGTTATTTAAGCGTAATGGAAATTCAAAGAATGCATTCAATTTAAATTTGTTGTTCGCAAACATCGTAGGACACCATAATTATGTATTGTAGTGTTTTATAAATATGAATTCGAAGCTTTGTTTTCGTTGTTATATTGTTTGCAAATTGGAAACTATGATTTCATTTTTGTCGTATTCAATGTCGTCGGTATTTCCACCACTTTTTGCGAGAACAGGCATTACGTAACCCGAAAACAGGGAGTTCCGATATATTATGAAACTATCTTAAATTTGTGTCTCTTTTTCACTGCAAAACCTTCGAACTATATCAAAAGTATTTATGCTTTGCAATTAGTATTTTCAGTTGTATATCTCCCTACTATAACGAGAGTAGTTTAGAGGAATCTATATATTTATCATAGAAATGCGATTAAAATTTTAAGTTGCTTAAACACCCTAATTGATTAAGAAATATTTTGTTATCAGTGATTGCATGAAATCTGTATGAAACTGATCGGCATATCATCGGAAAGAGTGTTTAATTAAACGGCAATTCCAAAAATTCTGCATGAAAAGAGATCGTTCATGTCCTAGCAGAGGATAGCTGAATGCGTATCGCTAATTGGAAATCTCTTTTAAAGAGTAGGATTTGGATATTTTTTCGTAGAAAATGGTGCAAGAAAAGCGGAAATAGCTAGAGAATGCAAGTGGAAAAATGCAGTGGGGAGAGAAGGGGAGAGTGAGCTTCTTATCACTGACCTACATCCCGCGCCGGGGCTGATGACCGCTCCTCACAATCGGAACCACCAAGTTCACACAAAATAGCTAAGGTGTAATACGTCTTCGTGAATAGTTTCCAATTTTAAGTATCGATTATTTCCTGGGGAATAGTTTTCCAAAGTTACCCTTAGGATAATGTATGGCTTCCCAAGTGAAGTTGGCGAAACATTAATCATGGTCGAGTTACATCTTAAAACATACGGTTTGGGTTAATTTAGATGATTCAAAAGCATACCGTCTGACAGCACTTGCTCGCATATGAGGAATATTGCTTCGCTACCTAAGTATGGATTTGGAATACACTTCACAATTTTGATGTTCTAGGAGTCATATTGTTTTGCTTTCGTTTCGTCATTTGAATTCTTTAGTTCATTCGATATTCTCTATTATATTCCAAATGAAATGGCATCCTTTGTGTTTGTTTTTGTTGGATGGTGATAGTGACCGTCAAGAGGTCGTTTCCGCAACAAAAACGTTGATCTAGTAAGAGTTTATTATAACCCTCGGTCCTATTTCACAATTTGGAACCGTCCCTCACGGTCTTTTCATTCTGGAGATACTTATTCCAGATTCGTTGGAAAATTATTTTCAGATTAACACGTACAAAATATTCCCTCTAAAAATTAAGACTAGTTTTACCTGCATTCCTCAAATAAGTAGTTCATAGTCATCATCGGTGGAATATGGATTTTTCCATCCGCCTCTGGGTTGCTTTTATTTAATGCGCAAGTTCAATTCGATAGATTTGCTAAAAGTTGATCTTCGAAACGGAAGAGCACAGGATCGCTTTGTTTCTACAGCTAAAAAGTGAATGAAACTTTCGGTAAATCACAGCAGGTTATTATTAGCAGTTGTGAGTTACCATCACTGATTCTTTGGGCTGTCTAGCTGTGGCTGGACGTCGTTCTGACTCTGCTTCCTTATCTAGAGCGCCGCACGAGGGTGTGTGAGCTTCTAAATCAACGGATTCTGTCCAACAACTTCGATAGTAGTATCGGACTGTGCAGTTGATATCGCGATAATTCGAGAGATTCATAGGTTTGTATGTCCGATTACCTACACGAAGCATGATGGCGCTTCACTTACTCCACGATAACCGGCGAAGGAAGACTTATCACTGCCTCTGCTATCTTTGACAGAATTTTTTACAGCCATATGAAAGCCCGTTGATTATTTCGAATTAAGAATATTTTTATGCAAAAGTTGTTAGTGACGATAGATTTTTACGATAGGATTTTGCTAGGTCCGTTTACTTGTTTGTGTGGCGCGGTTAAAAATAGTTTCGAAGCTGGTAAAGCATATTAAACTAATTGTAGGCAATTGAATGTATCAATAATTACGATGTGTAAAATGGCTTCCTTCAGTCATTCAATAAACTATTCATGCCATCTCCATAATCAAAGTCTTCTCAATTTTTTCCATAATAAACCTTTGGAAATGAAAGCAAGATAAATGATTTGATCGATAAAACGGAGCATACGTACGGAGGTGCGGCTGCATATCGCCAACTATCGATCGATCCTGCCAACTTCACCTCGTCATTTCCCTCGCTTTAATCTTATGATCATTTCCTGAAATTTGACCAAAGTAAAGGACAAAACCAACATTCATATCGACTTGAAACTCAACGGCTATTTGCCGCTAGAATTAATAAATCTTTTTTACATCTAAAGAACTGAACTTTATTTTAAAACTTTTTTTTCTTTCGAGAAATGCTAAAAATCCTGAAATGCTAATTTAAAAAAAATGTAAAAAAAGGAAATTTTTTGTTGTAGCATAATGATAAACAGTCAAAGATAATGCTGCAAAAATGCAACTTGAAAAACTACTGAATTTGAAGAGTATTTCTTCGTTACTTAATCTTTAGATAACAAACTTTAAAACATCCGTATTCAGCTAAGCGATGAAATATAACCACATTATGATTATAATAAATTTTCTGAGGATTTATAAAACTGTGTGAAAAAAATTTGCGCTGTTTTATTTAGAAACAGAAAATTCTTAGTAAAAGCAAGCAAAAAACGCTTGAATGTTTTCATCTCTAGGGAGATCCACACACATACAAGTAAACTACTTGTATACTAAATATATAAATATGACATAAGATATAAACATTTTTGAAAATTAATTTTGAAACATACCATACTATCATTACCCCTCCGTACTTAATATTCTTATAACAGATTTCAAGTCTATGGTAATTCAGCCAAACTAAATGATCGAAATTAATTTCCGACCCGATTTTTATATTCGAACCACAATGATATATACGATAATCGATAATGAACACACTCTCAGAAAATATTCTTAGCAATAAACTCTAAGTAAAACGGCCGCCTTACAGGGTTATATAAAAATCAATATTTATGCGCGATCTCCATGTCGGAAAATATAACGCTATTCGAAGTATTCTTACAACGAAAAATTCATTTCAATACATAAGAAAGAAAAAGATTAAACCCTTTTCGGTTATACTTTCGAAGTCAAACCCATCACGTTTTTTGCATTAATAACTGCAGAAATTCAAATCAAGCGATGGCGCTCAATGTATCAAGGTGCGGCAGATTATCACGATAAGAGAAATTCGAATAATCACTAATATTATTCTTATTGTGCTGCCACCGTATAAAATAAATTATAGAAATTTTGTCGGTATTCATAGTTTTAGGGTAAAAAATTATAAATTTTTCCTCGTAGTAATAATATTTTTGAATGTGAATTGATAGCTTAGATAATTTCGCACATGTGGGGACTCATCGGGAATCGAACCCGAGACTGCTATTAGAAAAGGCAACCGCGCTACCTACTTGGCTATTTGGAGCTCTTTTACATTTGTTCTCGCGTCCTTATGTCTTACGAAAATCACTAAGGATGAGTCAGACTGTTTGGTCTGTGTCGCCCTGATCAACGTTTCATTTGTTTATCCTGGAATGCACATTGTTGTTTATTCTATTCGCTGGGCGTTTTATGCAATAGGATAAATGTCTAATTTTCGTTACAGTAGGAGTGAAATAGAGGCATATTTGGAGAGTGTGTCAGGGGCCAAAGGTAGCGAAGGGCGGCGCCGAGGTCATTGGCCTTCTGTACGACCGAGTTACTTCCGTGTGCTGAGGAGGGGAGGCAGCTGTGACGTCAGACAGGCGACGTTGCAAAATTAGCACCCCGACAGTTTATTCAACTCTGGGCCTCTCTTTCAGCCGCTTATCAACATCCCGGGACTTGCAAGGAATTCCCGTTCCCGGAATGTACGCATCCCGGGAATTCCCTTCATTCTATGATGCGATCTATAGGCCTGATTACGTCATTTTAGACGGGATCAGATCAGATAGACCTCTCCTATAATTGATATGGTTTTGATCTCAACGATAATGTATTTGAATGAATGACCGGTGAGAGTGGGATTCTTGTGGTTGACGAAGAGAAAAACCACATTTGAGGAAACATCGAAAGAGATGGGGGGTGAAGAAGACTGAAAAAAGTGTACATGAAATACGTTCGAAATATCGGAAAGTACGAAGAATACCTGCAATAAAGTTTCTGGCAGCTAGTTACAACTGAAGGGTAAATTACTGAATCTAGCAGATAGTCAATCTTCCTCTAGTTACGTAACAGAACAATTGAAAAAGATAACACCAAAATCTTGAACATATACATGATCGATTACGCAGAATATCTTTTAAATATAATTTTAACTCCATCTAATTCTCTGATGGAGGAAGAAATATCGTACTATTTAACCATTTAAGGTATAAAAATACTTAAAACATACATTTCATATAAGAAATGCATGATTTTCGGCGACTAAAATTTTCTTATTAATTTTATTTTCATAAATTTTACTTGCTGAAAATTGTTCTTGAAGAAAAGATTACTCAATAGCCAGGGCATCGAGCCGAAAAAAGAACCCAAAAAACCAATATTTTGTCTATAAAAAATAATAGAGTAGAAACCGAACACAGACCGAAAAAATAGAAATTCTTGAACTGTATTCCTGTGTTTATTCCGTTCCGACTTTTGGATTCCCATAAATGCACATTTTGCTTTGATCGGAGGAAGGTTTACTGAAAAATACTAAACATGTGAGCTGCGACTTGCAAATAACTCTCACTATGTTTTATTATAACATTCAGCGCAATTTTATGTGAGGAAAAAAGCATAAATGAAAAAGCACAATTTCAGGGGTAATGATAATCGGAGGGAAAAAACCGGTTCGAATAGATTTAACGTTGGCTGAAAGATCGAAACCGGGACTTCCGAAATTTGGTTCATTCGTTAAACCGGAAGAAAGACCGGAACGAAAAGTTCTGAGACCTTGATAACAGCTCAAAAACATATTACGAAAGGTTAAAAAGTTTATTTTCAGTTCGATCTTTTTTTCATCAAGTACTATAGGCTGACACAGAGATTTGGATACTAATTGAAGTTCCACTAGATGTATAAGCTAATATGATATTACAGTATTCTGTATTTTATCATCCCAGCGAAGTGGTATTGTTAATAAGGCACCTAAATAATTTATACATTGTTGCTTTGAAAATCTTTTAATTTTACTGAGCGTTTACATGTGATTCTCAGTAAATCGTTTGTTAGGAACTCACTTCCTGGTGTGAGGAACCTCTCTAAATAAAATCTAAAATTCAAGTGACCCAATCGCACTCTCTTCCCTCTCGCACTCACGTATTCTATTCGCATCCAGTGATTAAATTTTGATACATTCTCATATATCGCACTGGACGGAGGCTCACGAATAATTTTAGCGATTTCCGTACGTTTATTTTACTCTCGTGATAAATAAATAAATATATAACGGGAATGACATTGAAAATATTCCTAAATGGAGGTTGTTTATAACATAAATGAAATGAAGCAACTTCTTAGTATGTCAATGTGATGTTTTTTATGTTTTATGAAACAGCTGCTGAAATTATAATCGGGAAGATAAAATCGTTGCATATAAGATGTATGATTTCCATTAATTTGAAGTCCAAGACAAGCATATGGCATTGCTGATTGACACACAACGTCCGAATGAAATGAAGGAAGCGTTTCAAGTCTTCCAAAACATGATTTTCGGCCATTTGGTGGGCTCTTATCGATTTCTTACGACTCTGCCATGTTTTCCTTTACTACAGTTTTACTCTACATACACCTCAGCGTACTTCGTTCTGATACGCTAAGTTGTTTTAAGTCCAAAGTTGAGATACGAGGATGAAGAAATTTATTTCAAACTACCTCAATAATATCCTAAGCTCAATCCATACTTTTGATTTGCCTGCATTCTTCCAGAAAAATTTCATTCCAGCTAAATAATTTGGCTCGCTTCGAATATCTGTTGATAGATAATGATGAATCCACACATTCATACAAGGCATTCTACATTGTTTAGCTCCGATTAATTCATCCATAAACTCCGATCCCAAATGAGAATTGCTGATCTCCATCTTGAGACTGAGTTTGCCATCGCAGGAATAAATGCGATTCTTTTGCTTAGCTCCTCCCGATCATAAAAGAAAGGAAATTTCTAGCATGCGAATAATAGAGGATATGATTTATGTCCTCTTCAGTCCTTCAATGTAATTATTCCTCTGTCGTAACCCGTATGATACTCTTTTCCTCTCTCATATCATAAATGGCAATATACAGAATCTTCGGTTATTTCTTTGGGTGAAGATGCATAGTTGTGGATCTCTGAAATAATATGAACGTAGATGTAGCTGGCTCACTTCTTGATTCATCAATACTTTCATAATACATTCAACTCCTCTTGAGTCAAAATTTTTCATATCCTGTTAAATTAATATAAAGATTATCATTAATTTCTTATTGATCATTATTTTCGGAGCCTGGGTATGGTTCGAATGCAGTGTATCATAGTCGAAGACCCGCTTGATCGCTCAGTTTATTCTAATCTAGCTGGTTCTGCATGTTTATTAATATGATTTTAACTATCAATTAGTAAATATATAGAGGAGGCTTGTATTTTCGTCATTACAAATGTTTTTTGCCTCTTTTCTTTTGCAGGAGGATGATGTTCGCATGATTTCGTTCATTCTGGATGCTTCTGGGTTTCAAGCAGCGGTTTAAATACCCTCTCCACGTGATATTTAAATTGCATTGGAAATCCATGCTGTCGCTTTATCACTTCTTCCATTCTCAAGGCTTTCTGTTACACCTGCTATTTCTCCCTTGAGATTTCAGGCAGTTTCATTGCTAAGGAAAATATTATCTTCTATTTTATCTTCATTCGATAATTTTCCAATGAAATATTTAAATATTTCTTTATCAATTTTCAGCTGGCAGCAATTGAGAAATGTCTTGGTCTTGCAATGTTTATTGCCGGTTGAGTCTCTCATTCTTCTTTGCATCGCATATATTGTTTTGTAATACTCATTCCATCGTTCTGAGCGAAATTTTTCTGAAATGACTCCTTCAGCATCCTTTGGTATATTTAATTATATCGTGGAGATTCGCCATCTTTATGAGATTGTTCTCTAATATTCCTATCCTGTGTTTTTTGTGGAGATTTTCGTAGCGGCCTTTTTCCTTTCCTTATCTATCTTTCCGGTCTTTCCACTCAGAGCATGTGTACCTCGTTACTTCGAACTTGCTGTCCCTCTTGTATGTACGATTCTTATTTTTACTTATCTTTGTCCCTTTCAAAGAATTCAACGTACATTGTAGCTTTGTCTTGTGACCGATTTTCACATTTCGACTGCAATACTGTATTTTTACGTGTTATTCGTCAACGATTAATCCCTATCTTGACGTTACTCTACGCAGAGCAGCATTCCGCTGGCCTTTAGATCAACTAAAACTAAGTTAACATATCTTTTTGATTTTCCTATGTATTTTTCTTGTACATTTTATTCCTGCCTCCTCCTTTCTCGATGAATTTATGATATTCCTATAAGAGATTTGTATCAAAAGGAATCAGTTCCCTTGGACGTATAGCGGCTAAAAAACTTATAGAACTACTTTTACTACTTGAAGACGATAACATTTTCGGCTATTCCTATGTTTCCCAAGAGTTATTGCAATCATCGGCACCCTTAAATTCATCTCGACACGGCATAATTACTACATGGGTGGTCTGAAAAGTTTCCGACACCATTTCTCGACATGCTTTTCTTAAAACTTCTGAAAAATCTGGGGTCGGAATGCCTTGGTTTGATCTCTATGGATAATTTAATTCGGTTACAATTTCTCGAAAGAGATTCGCAATGGTTTTACTCTGTATTTAATCGACGACATTTTTACGATTAGAGTTGAATTGTTAGAAGTTTATTCTGTTCGGGACCAGGCATAGTTGGGCGGAACCCTCGATACCTTTCTTTTACATAAATTAAAATATTTCATCATCAAGTCATTAAATGCCTCTCCATATTTATATATGGATCAACGTTAATACATTCACTAACGATGAAAAATTTCTCATTTGAAATTTTTAAGATAGGGAACAAAGTATAGGAACTAAATCATCATGAAACTGTATTGATTGTAACAATTATGTATGAAATTCAGTAGAATCTGAGGTTTTTTCTTTTGGAATTCATTATGGATCATGGCTCTTCATAAATCATCATTGTATTCCATTTTCTGTCTCAGGACACAATCGTAAATGAAGGACATGTCTCAAAAGATAAACTTAATTATAACTTAACTTAAAACATTATCATTACTATTATCAATAGGCCCGCGGATAAATATTTCACCCTCGTGTAGATTCAATTCTTACATTCTCAATTCTCACAGTTAATGTTTTCTTACTTTCTTCTTCATTCATTCTATACTCTTCTTTCAGAGACCTCTTCCATCCACAGCAGTCCAACTTTTCATCGCCTCTTCCATAATAGGTGATTCTTTCAATCGCTTCTCATATTGTCAATTTTCCAGATTTCTATTTCTGTAATTCGTATCACTTTCATACCATACAGATCCTTCGGATTGCTTCATAATGCAGATTTTGTTGGTAAAGAATCCTCCATGTCAGAGGTGGGGAACTTAGGGACTTCAGGCTACATGAGGTCATTTCATCCCTGTATGAAATTAATTCCCGTATTTAAATAACTGCCCTAAATCTTTGAAATGACACTTAGGAAAAATAAAATGTAGAATATACTCTCTTAATTCAATGACACATTAAAGTCGATTTTCACGCACAATAGTAATTTTAAGCAGTTTGAATGTCGGATATATGCAACCCAAATGCGGCTTGATGGTATCGCACGCGGCTTTTCTTAAGCGGCCAAGTGATACATATGCCATCTTTTGAAAGATCTTTCCCTACCCTTACTCTAGATTTTTCTCTGCTCTCGCACCATAAAATTTCCGGGTGTAGGGTATCTTTATATCCCAGGGTTCCTTTCTTTGGTCTGTTAGAGGCATTACAATTCCTGTATTTTCCGCTTCTTTCTTTTCAAGGCATTCATCTATTTTAGTGCGTAATGCAATAAAATTCTCAAATCTTGAACCTTCATTGAGCCCCCAACGATTAAGTTCTGTATATCTTGGAATGTCTTCATATTCACACGCCATACGAGCATAACGCCATATGTTCACCAAAAGTATGGGATCCACGTTATGTATTCTCACTTTAGGTAACTGTTGCTGATTTACATCACTTTGTTATTCATATTATGAAAATTCGTCATCAATGGAAACAGAGGAATGCTTTGTAAAGGTGAAACGGTTATTGTCTCCTCTTCGTTTCCTTAATGGGAAATCTATTCATGAAAGAAATAAGACGTCTCGTTTGAATTTCTAGAATGCTTTATTTGTCAGTTGCATTTATCAACCACCCGATAAGAGGATTTGCCAGCGAAGGAAAAAATGAATAAATAAATCATAAAATAAATTATTTAAAACGTCTTTCCCAAAACTATTACGTGCATCAGCCCTCTTCCGCTTGGTAAGTTCATTTGTCCTAACATTCCTTACTTCACGCATTTTCCTTCGCTTTATGAATCTCTTCTCTTGACTCCAATTCCCAATTCATTTACCTTCCTTTTTTTCTCCTTTTTTCCTCTAGGATACTACCTTTAATCTAGGAACGAATTCAGAAAATTTCAAACAGGGAGCGGAAGGACAGTCGATTTTACGCTGTTTTCTTTTATGCTAAACTTAAAATAAAGCAATGATTTTGAAGGCTTAATTCTCTCTGACTAGGTGAAAAAATCCATTATTAATATATTCCATGCATGTAAATTAACCATAAAACGATTTGCTATTCGTTTTAGTTAGAGTTCCTTGTTAAATCCTGAGCGAACTACAGTCCTAAACAGTCATCTCGGGTCTCCTCATTTGGCCGGTTCATGCCACGTGTGCCTACATATTTTGTTATTTTGTGTGTGTGTATGTATGTATGTATGTATGTATGTATATATATATATATATATATATATATATATATATATATATATATATATAATGGAAAAATGTTTATATAGATATATTACATGGAAAAATGCTATCTTGATTTTTACGTATCATTCTGTATGAATATAGAATGAAGAAGGTTATAAAGGAACATTTCTTCATGTCTCATTCATTGTAACATGAGAATATATAATACATGAAAATTCATAATTCTTCTGTTTCTTACCTTCAGTGAGTTTCTGAATTTTTATTTTCTCTATTTTCTCATCTAAAGTATTAAACAATACTTGGAAGATAATATATGTAGACATAAACCATATTGTGTCTTATCTTTCTACGTAAACAGGCTGTTGTTCAGACGTCGGTGTCAAACATAGAGGTGAATCTCTTACACCAGGATCACTTACAATTTTTTAATGCTAAAATCTTCCAGTCCACATTTCACACCACACCTAGGAGGACATAACAGAATAAAATGCTTTGCAATTTTTTCTTGTGTCTTATTCAGCAACCTTGGTTGGCTGCTTTTTTGCTTAACGGAAGCTTAAAGTTAATTATCATCACAAATTATCTTACTTTATCTTCTGATTCATCGACTTGTAAATGCTGACGTATTTTCAGTCACATTTTATAAATAGTCATTTCCGTTTGATATTTTTATCTTAAAAGTATCGAAAGTTATCGAAAAATTATACAATAAGGGTTGCATAAGAGCTGCCTTTATGCAATATTATATTCCGGCGTCCGAAAAAATGAAAACTTATTCTAAGGAACTGATCAAAGCTACATTTATGTTATAGGTAAGTATTTTAAATATGTTTACTTAATATTATTTTAGCTATTGCTAATGCGGCATTCCGAATAACTCCCGAAGTTATATAGCAGAGGCACACGAGGCAATTTTGTGTTGGGCACATCGTATATTCTCGCACGAGGGTCCTGTTCATACTCATTATATAAGAAAGCATTATCATACGAAAGGTACTCAAAAAGAGAAAAAGGAATCAGGTCTCTCATAACAACATTAAATGTAGGTAATTTTACTCGTAAGATGGAAAATATTGGTCTCTCACGATGAATATACCCAATTGCGTCCCTGAGTACGGATTTATTTCATGATGAGTTATACGCCTTTCGTGATGCATGTTGTAAGGGTTTCATTTATACTTTCAGTGGAATAAAATCAGATCGTATTTTTGTATTTGTAAATAACTACATACATATATGTAAGATAAACAATAATTTTTTATATGATTAATATCTGGGTTTCTTAATTTACCCTTTGTTCCTTCACCAAGATTCTGTGAACATTAGTTTTGTAGAGAAAGTAGCACATCATCATTTAACGTAATGTTCATGGATTTTCGTAATGCTTTTCGTTTCGCCGTTTTGCATTTTTACTTTTCCTCTGCGTTCACGCGTTTAGTTTACTTCGAACATTACGTTTTTCATCTCTGGTGAGATGAGAACATTTATCATTGTATTTAGTTAATAATGGACATAATATGACTTTATGGAATATACTCGTATAATGTATTTCAAGGAATTCTTATTTATGTATTTTGGAATTTAAACATTTTTTATCAAATGATTCATCATAAAGTTTGCAGCTTCACAACTCTGCTTTTCTCTATTACATTACTCTGCAATCTCTTTAGATTACTCAATTATAAACAATCATCGTTTAACCAAGCCATCATTTCGGTTTAATAATTACGGTGTATGGAGTTTGTATCATTTTCTGTTATTCCAACAGCTGCGTCTTGTTATTTCCTTATTAATCATCGTTATAGAATGTGAATAATTTCGCTGATATTTTCGATTAACCACCCATTTGGAAGTCCTGTGTGCGGATAATCGTTGTAGGAAGACACTGCCGAGTTCATTGGCCTTATCGACCGTCTCTTCACTCTCTCCAAATGCACCTCACCTGCATCACCATTGCACTCTCCTCCAAAATACATTTTTTCCATGGAAGACGCTTTTCAAAATTCAGAGCTTTTATTATATGCAGGGCTACCCGTAACTTCCGGATCAGCTCCTTTTCTCTTTGAAAATACTCCGAAAATATTCCAGAGTCCCGCTTTGCGAATTCATAATCAAAAGGTATATCAGAGAGGTCTTATTTCTTTTAGCTACGGCAGGTTCAGCATTGTCTAAGCGCAACGATTTAGTACTCAAAACTTGATCAACATACAGCCCTGTTGATTACTTAAATTTATGTTCGCTGACGCTTATTGTTTTTCAAAATTTAAGAACAAATAGTGAGGAAAGACTTTAAATATCTGAATAGCTCAGGGAAGGTCTACACGAAGTAATCCTTTAATTTACAAATTATCTGAAGTTTAGCCAGCACGATCGCAAAAATAAGTGTTAATTGAAAAAACATCCCGCCTGAGGGATTGAATTGCGATGCAGGGTTCTTTTGTATGATGGCGATCAATCCCTAAAACTAGTCGTGTGTTTTTATTTTTTATTGTGTAATTTTTTAAAATACTATACTGTGGTAAAAGTAAAACCATTATCTTCTTTTAACATGACATATTTCCAGAAAAAAATTGCCAAAGACAGTGAATTTTATTTCTATAAAACGCAGAAATAACGGAAACTGATGATATTGAAGGAAATAATGGACGTAAATATATCTGTATGTCCTCAGGATCCTATTTTCCACAATCAGTAGATTTTAGGAACATCTGTATTCTTTTTCTTCCCTAATAGTTAAATTTTAAAACTGCCGCTACTCGCTATTATTTGGAAATAAATGGCCAGCTGTCTCGTTTCCAGAAAATTTTTTCCTCAAAATTATATTTACACTGCAAATTGAATCACCAAAAGAAGCTGAATCGTAATTTGCTTTCTCCGAACGCTTCGTAAATGGGCGGTCCGGAGAGAGGCTTTTTTTCGCAGAGTTTGGGAATTTACGTTTGATTCCTTAGCCTTATTATAGTCTTCCTTATAGTCTTGTGGCGTTGAGACGGACGAAAGAGTTAATGAGGCGATTGAGGTATCTAAAGGAGAAATTATTTGCGTAGTTTGTCCAAAATAGAAAAGAATACCATGAATTGACTAACGAAAATAAGAGTTTTTGATGGAGGTTGTTATGGTATAACCTAGTAAAGGATATGATTTATAATTAGCCAAAGAAGACTTGCGAGAAATGCGAAGTCGATTCTAAAAAGAATACACTGCTCCATTTCCTTATAATTCTTGCCCATGTTCAGAAAAAGATGGCAGTATTATCTTCAGAATGAGAGAAATTCCTTCTTTTCTCGCAAGACTCATGGCAGAGTAATCATTTACACACTTTTGACGTAAAGGAAAACTATAGTGGATACTATTGTCACAACTGATGATTGGTAATCAGCTATTTTGTCTGGACATAAAAGATGTAGGAAACTGAATTTAATAAAAATACTAGTTTCAATATTTGCATAGAAAAATTGGCCCCACCATGAACCACTTGGTTCTTTTCAAAGAATTTTCTTAGACAGAAGCGCTTCCTTTGTGAAAAATGCGACGAACATTTCCCTATGTAATTTGTTAATCGCGATAAGGAATCTTAATCCGTCTCCTTATTACTGGAGGTTCAAAAATTTTAAGTTGGTGTAATGAACATTTGTATATGAAATTCAGCAGACTGCCTCGGCGTCAAGCTTAGAAATTACGGAAAATAGAGTAAATCCGAAAAATCTACCGCAAATGCATATAAAAAAAAATCTCGATTTTAACCAGCATATTTTCGGCAGTTGGAATGAAAATGAAAGAGAGCGACGCTGCTTTAATTTTATCTAGACTTATTGGCAATGCACTAAGTATATAGGGTCCTGCGAATGAATCCAGAGAAATCCCGGATTACCAAGTTGGTAGCGCGTTCGCCTTTGGTGATTCAGTTGGGGCCCATACGTACGAAATGATCTATTGAAGCACTTTTAACAATTCTACTATATAAATTAATCCTGTTTCTGTGAAATTGAGGTATATTAAGGTGGCGCGTTATAAAAAAAAGATGAAAAAACTTCAAATATTACTAAATTATCTCTGAATAGCTATCTTTAGAGGACAAGAGCGCGATAAATCTGGGCTTTTGTTTCTTAATAAATTCAAAAAAGTGTTTTAATTGAAGATGTAAGAGGTATTATGCGACCTTAAGATCGATTCGACAATGTATTTAAAGAAAGCCTATGATTTCGCCTAAGAGGTTCACCATATCTGAGATTCAAGAATTTCCCTGGATCTTGATACTAATGTCATCTTGTAGTTGAACTCAACAACGAAGTAAAAACAAATAGAGAAATACGAGATAGAGGAGCTAACGAATTCACATACGAACTCTCTTCAATCAGTTGGCGGGAGCTTAAGTCAAAAAATTTCCATCTGTCAGAGATTTTACTGCTCAAATGGAACGAAGGGAATTTTTCAGGAATATGTGATTTTGAATATCCATGGAAAAGGAATTAAAGAGAAATGCAGGCAATTTTATCAGGAATCTTTATATTCTTTCTCATCTTTAAGGAAATGGTCTAGAAACTGACATGTCATTTTATATTTCAGTTTCGCGCCGTTGTTACCTCCTCAGACGAAATGCTTCGTTTACGACGTTCATCAGTCCGTGAAGTATATATTGCTGTGAGTTGGCAGACGAAGAAAGGATAGATATGTAACACTCCCTAAATACCGCTTGACTTATTTAAATGATTAGCATCATTAAATTTTTTCTACCTGGGAAAAAATCCCGGAGGCTGAAGTTGATCTGAAATTAACTGCCAGGTTCTGTAGAGGCAAAATGGTTAACTAACGCATCGGCGTTTGGTGATAGTGGTCGCGGGATCAATTTCCAGTTGAGGAATGACGATTACCCTGAATAAATACAAAGGTCGAATATCTATGTTAATAGATTAATGGATAGCTATCTAGAAAAGTCAGTGAGATGACTTGGATGCGCCGGCGTTCACTCCTCAAACTTTTAAAACTGCTGTTTGTCATAGTAACACAAGTGCCGTCCGTGCTGTTTATTTATTTTTAATATTATTATTTATAAATTCCGACATAATTACTCGGCGTTTTACGTAAGAAAAATTTACCACTTTCCCGGTTTTTCCTTCTCGATAGATGATAAAAGCAAACTATGGATCATCGGCGGTTAATCGAAAAGAAAGTGCTTTATAAATAATAAATAGTGCCTACAAATATTGCAAATAGTATTCGAAAAGATCGATTGCTTAGGAAATTATTAATTATTCATTGATAATTTACTAATACAACGGACTATTTTCTTATACAGCTTTATTTCGTTTATAGGAGTAATTGGGGAACTTATAGGGGGGAAAGGTATTGTTCACTCAAGAGGTCTTTCCTATGAGAATTTCTCTTAAGGCAGTGGCGCCTAACTTCTTTGCCTTCTGCCTTCTCTAGTACATTTCTATCAGTATAATTTCCCTGCCACCCACGAACGTATTGAGAAATCTATTTTGAGCTCATGAAAATAATTAATGAAGATAGTTTTATTATAAGTTGTTAATAATTTTTATTGACACAGTATATTTATTTACATAATGCAGCAAAGAATGGTTGTGTAAGTTTGTGCCTTCTTCCAATAATAAATGCAAATTAAATATTCATAAATATTATAAGCCGTCGAATTAAATTCCAGAATTATATTAAAGAGAATTTATTCGAGAATTTTTAATATTTTTCTTTAATGATTTTTATCTATTAAAAACCATTAATAGTGTAATAGAACTATACTAGGGTAAACATTTTTGTCGTCGTATTTTCGAAGAGTAATGAGTCATTAATTATGACTTTCCATTCATCGTAGGCATCCACTGTCAATTTACCATTTAGGAAATACTCACCTCCCATCTGTAAACTTAAAACTCACACTAGCGTAAGGTAAGGATAAGGTAGGCGGCCAATGCTCTTAAGATTGAAGTTCTTCCAAATTCTGTTTAGCTTCACACTTCATAGTTATTTGAAATGCATTTTCATCCGAAGTTATGCTCCAATCGATTTGTTTTCTCTTTCTTAAATTGAAAGCATTGAAAGGAAGTTCCTATTTTTCATAACTAAAATTCTGTCCAGGTTTGAAAGCATTATTATGGATTGGAAACTTTTGTCTACGGCGGCTGAACGAAGAACTTATTCTAACATTTACTTAAATTCGGTGAATACTAAAAAAGTATCACTAGGCGCACTCCTGATTGTTAACGGAAAAACTGTGAAAAATTGTTTATATTCGTTGTGTAACTAAAAGTTCTATCTTCTAGCCGAAAGACATTTCTCAAAAATAGTGCCCACGTCTCTGCACCGAAACTTCTGTTTTATCTTCTGATATCGCTTCATTCCACAGAAAGCGTTCTCTCTCGATTCGTATGATTCGTCGTTTCTCTAATTTCAAGTTGGTTGTTGGATCAGTTCAGTCATTGTTGAAAAATGGAAGTCGCTCCAAATGTGTTGTTTTGAGGAGTGCAGCTGCAGCGTGCTTCCGCTAGAGGAAGCGATGCCAGCGCCGCTTAAATATATCGTGAAGGCAGTTAATGGCGTGACCCACTTTCAGCTTACAAACGATACCGCTGCTCGGCCCCTTCCTGCACGCACCGCGTCACTGACGCCATTTGCCGCCGCTTTTTACAGCGGAAAACGCGGATTCCCATCCAATGTATACGATCATAAGGGCATCGCTCTCATCGATCCCTTTTCGCTAAGTAAATCATTTTCAAGTGTAAAATTTAACACAAGTTTCTCCAAATATCATCCGAGAGGCCTAAACTTCTTCGATCCGTTGCGTCTGAAAAGTAATTTCATTTTGTTTTTCGTAGCATTTTTTTTAGAAATGCAATGGAAGTATGCATGGATCATCAAAAGCAATCGAACCCGGGAGCAATTTCGACAAAGACAAAAGCGCTACTCACTTATCTATTCGGGAGAATATTTTTTTTTTCGCTATTTAACTGTTGCTCTTTGCATATTTTCGTTAAAAATACTAAGCCCAAGAGTAATACTCTTATGCATTGTATTGCTTTCGTGATTTAATGTTTATTACATGGTCAAGAATGTTTTTTATAGCGAGTATCAAATTTTCTAACAACTATTAAAATTATTATTTTAGATCAGGCAAACGCAATTGGAGATACTCAAGAATAACGATGTTAATTTTTTTTAAATATCCCAATTCCAAACTCTTGATTGAGTGCTGGCAGCATTGATTTTGTCAGGATTACTATGAGAAATGAGACTCTTCATCGAGAAAATGAAACTTCAAAAGATTAGCCCTGGCTGTTTTCTAAAGTTTGAATTGGTCTAAAAAACGTTCTAAATCATAAAGTTGGCTCAAAATTAATCAAAAAAGATGAAAATGATTTTGATGAAATCTTAAATTAATTCATAAAATTCTGATATTTACTGTGTCGATTGAAAATGTATACTAATCAAAATAAAATCTAAAGTAAAATTAAGTTAAAAACTTTATATATTTACAGTAAATTTTAACAAATTTATTAATCATGTATAACTTACTGAAGTAAGAAATAATTTTAAATGATGTTTCGAATATTCATAGAAATTACCAGAAATAACATGCTCACAGTACTGATATTTTAACCTGCAACCGGAGAGGAAAAATATCATCCATTTTGGATTAATTTCTCGTAACAGGTTTTTCAAATTTCCGTTAAATTTCTCGTTACGTATCCGTAAAATCATTTCTTTTTTCGTTATTTCTTTACGCTACAGGTACCGTTTTGAAGCAATAATCGAATGTGTGAGTATTCCATCAAAGGGCATTGAACCATCTATTTCTTCGCTCCATTTTTCGTTTTGGCTCAATCAAAAATTTCGATTCCGTTTTGATTCGTCTGTGATTCGCTTTCCAACATAACAGTTTAAAAATATATACGTTACGTGCTCTTGAATTGTATGAAATAATCTGTCAGTAAAATTTCAATACCAACGGATTTCGAATGATCTGACTCGTTCGTAATCTGCACAGAAAACAATATTTGCTCGCGAATATTTATCTTTGGGAATGAGTATTTTAAAGTTGAAACCTAAACCTCAAATTTATGCGTTCATGGTAGATCTTGAGTCCCCCCAAAAAAAACGTACTTTATACATTTAGAAATTAAAATATTTTACTTTTGTATTTTCCTGTCATTCCGATGAGCATCCAACTTAATACGAAAACAGAATGGTTCGAATTGGAGTTAATTTCTGATCTGTAAAATATAAATCACGTATTCATGTTGCTTTAGGCTCTTAAAATTTCTCTGAGACCATAATATGGGTTATTATTGAAGTGGTAGTTAAGTATGAGATGGTCGAATGTTAAAATATGCAGTCGAAATTCAAGAACCAATAGTTAAATATATAGAAAACGGATATTTATTACGTGATAACTTGGTTGAATATGAATTGAAATGAGGAGAAGAGGGCCAATGAAACTCAATAGTAATTGACTTTGTTTTGGGATTTTATATGGAATTAGGAAATTACGCTAAGGAGAATTAAATAATGAATAAAGGAATTCGTACTTTTCCCGCATGTTTTAATGTTGCCTTTTTTGTGATTGGTCGTTGATATTGACATTTTTCGAGAAATAACAAGACTTTTTATTTATTATTCTGAAAGCAGAGTTTTTCTGTGTCACTGTAAATAACGGGAATCGGAACTGTTAATTGGTCCCAAAGTGTCCAAATGGAAAAAAGAGAAATGTAAAAGCAATTGTTTTTCCACAAGTAAATGAGCTCTATCTAAAAGTAAATGAGTGTTGACTTGTTTAGATCACAGCAGTCACAAAAACACTAAACTTGGCAACGTCGGAAGAGGCAAGAAGAGAGAGAAAGCGTCCGTCTGTATTATAAAGCTTAAAACATTGTGAAATGCTCTCTGGTGTGATTGATTGCATTAAAATTTTACTTTTCTAAGTATTTTAAACTAAATAATGAAGTAAAACAAAAAAATAATTTCTTTGGAGAGCACGACGGTTTCGAGGCACACTTAGGCTGACAATCGCTCATGAGAATTACAATTTTGTGAGCAGAGTCAGGTTTTAAGTTTTATTTCGTTTAAAAATTAATAAATTTCATCATGTATCACTGAAATTATTTAACTGTAAGTAACTTTAAATTAAAGTTATTGTTTCTTGGAAATTGATGAATAAACGAAAACCCATCTCCTAGTATCCCTACAGTATTTAGGATTACTGATCTGTTACAAGCTTATGTGGTGATTCTACTGATCACATTATTAAAACATCTTATGGCGATGTTTCTCATTGAAATATCTTTTATTATCATAATTTTGAGAAACAACCACTTTTTACTCCTTTCTATCACTTCCTTTTCAGCCGATCTTACAATATAATTTATTCGATCCATAGAATGCGAACGCCGTTGAAAATTCAATTTTAAATTACAAAAAGATGTATTATTACAGACTGTACACATGTATCACAGGTTTGGAATGGTACACTTGCGGTGGGAGCAATGACTCCCGGAAAACAAGTCCCATTCACTTCCATACAATTCCACTTTCGCTTCCGTCGGTGAAAGTTGCTGCGCATTGTATATGCCCATCTCAACATTTTTCCAACTGCGGAAATTTAGGATTGTCCAATTGAATGGAAGAAGTACCCCAATTGCTCTCTACACTCTGATAAATACTTTTCATGAAGTGTATAATGGAAATAAAAGAAAGATTCGAAAGTACACAATAACAATACGCGCTCACATAAGAGAGGTGAATATGTATTCGAAATTTTCAATCGAATCGAATTATCTTTTGTTCGAATTTGAACCAAATCGACATTTACAAAGTTCGAATGGATTCAAATCAAATCAAAAAGGGAATACAAATTTAAATGGCGGAAAATTGTTTTCACTCCTTCCTCTTTGGTTTTCAGTTTCTTACTTGAAATTTGTACGGCATATTTTACATCGGTTCGCTTCCCACCATAACTAACTCTCTATTTAAAATGACTATAATTGCGAAATTATATCTAAAAATTTGAATATTTAATGATTCGAAGTGAAAAAGCACGAATCGCACCTCACTTATGCATATAATACAATTGTATATACATTATAGGTTCACATATCAGAAAATATGTATATATTTTAATTTGTTCTCTTCAATGACGTTAAGACTCGACGCTGAGATAACATCGACTGTGCTTATGAAGACGATTCGAGAATAGAAGAGTGGCACGATCGAGAAATTCTGGATTTAGACGAAAAGTTCTCCTTTCACGGAGTATAGTATAGTCCGGCAATGAACAAGTTCTGAACAAGAATCGATAGCGTTCAGATAGGAATTAGAATCCGTAGCCCCGCTTATGATTGTCTGTCGTTTTATTAGAGAATGTTAGGTGATAGAGAAGACGCCAAAATTTTAGGCTGACTCCTCGATAAACACTTCATACTGAGGGCGCTTAGGGAGCCTTTATTTGGGAGATACTTTCATGAACGCAACTACATCAAAGGTTGCAGACTTGAAATGTTGCGCTCCAAGGAAAAAGATTTTGTTGATGTTTCCAAGGAAATGAAAGCTTTTCTCGAAATCAGAACTTCCAATGTATTATGCACCCGAATATTCAACTCACACGTGAATGCTTCAAAGAAGCAGGGATGCCAATGTTTTTAAATTCACCCTTGTCGAGGTAAGGGTTGAGGATTGTCTTTTGGAAGAACCGAGATTCTCATAAAGAGCGAATACGAATAAATGGATGTTGAGATGGTGTTAATGTCAAATAAAACTAATAATCCCTACAGGGTGAGTCGGGGGAAGATGACTAACTTTTTTTAAGTCAGTATAACTGTGGCATTAAAGAAGGGATGACAGAGGAATAGAAAGGTTTAGCGAGAGATATAAGATGCATTTCGTAGAATTCAGCGTATCAGACATTCCAAAAAAACATATTTTCGTGAAAACTTACACTTAGGCCTGCATTTACTTCTCCCATAGTATGGGGGTAAGATGCCAAGGCTTGCGGAAGGTTATTAACTCTTTAAAAATATTGTATAGTTTTATTGTATTTTGTTTTTGAATGAAATATGTACAAAATAATGAATGAACACAAAAATTTATTTTATCTCATTTAAAATCAAACATATTTTGTATTGTTTTTAATAAAAATATTAAATTGTTCCCTAAAACTATGCAATATATATGTAAATTAAGAACACTTCGTGCACGTACATGTCTCATAAAACCCCTTCTGGCAGTTTATTAAATATGTCCAGTAACTTTAGGTCTTTTTTGTCATGAAAATAGCCATGACAAACAGTGCAATATTAATCAGAGGCAACAGAAATTTCTGAATCGGTTTTATAATTAAAATTTAATTCAGTTTCGTCACTTTTATTGATTCTTTTTTTCTTTGTTGAACCTTTTTGTTTGTTGTTTTGTAGACAACTGTCCTTTATTTTGCTATTTGATGATTCTCTCCTAACTCATTATTATAGTTGATTATATGAACTATTGCTATTAATGATGCTAAACTGGATTTATAAGTGAAGAAGCTATCTACAAATGAGCTAAATGTTCAACTGTTACGTTTGACATCTTGCTTCAGTTAATGCGGGACGATTCAAAAATACTGTTCTCTGGTTCATAACTATCTCACCAAGCCAAATAGAAGTAGACAACGACGAAGTACTGAATTAACATGTAAGAACTCGTGTTGCTGTTGCTGCTCCACTAAAACCAGAATGAATGGTATGAAAATGAATAATTTTTACTAACGATATGCCAAACGTAATAAAATCTCGTGTACGATTATTTGCTGACGACTGTATAACTTTTTGGGCGATAAAAGGAATGGCCGATTGCAACGAGCTACAAACTGATATTGATGGATTAAATCATTGGGTCACCTCGTACGAATTTGATATAAATAAAGAGAAATGTAGAGTCATTAACTTTAATAAGAGCGAATTTCAGTATTCTTATAATATCGCTGGTAATGTTTTAGTGAAAGAAAATAAGGTAAAATACTTAGGTATTACTTTCAGTATAGTTTTTAAATGGAACGTGCACATAGAAAATATCATAGGCAAAGCCAATAAAACGCTAAATTTTGTGATACGTACTCTTAAGAAATCAAACATGAAAATAAAAGAATCTGCGTACCATTCGTTAGTTAGGCCTATACTAGAATACGGTGAATGTTTATTTATCAAGTAGGAGTTAAAAAGGAATTGGAATATGTGCAACGAAGGGCGGCTAGGTTCGTGTTAGGGAGATATGAAAAACGTAGGAGAGTTACTCAGATGGTAAAAGAATTAGGATGGGATAGTCTAGAAGACGGGAGAAAGCAAAAGAGGCTATCAGTTTTCTATAAGACATTTTAGGATTTCCTGCGTTTAAAGAATTAAACGATAGAGTAAAAGAGGCAGATTACTTGGGTCGGCGCGATCATAATTACGAAGTAAGATGTATAAAACAGAGAACTGGAAAAACTCTTTCCTAAATAGAACGATTAAGGAATAGAACAGTCTACCTGCAGAAGTCTTCGAACCTATATTAAATGTTTTAGTAAGGGTATAAGTAAAAGTAAAAATTTGACGAATGAGCCTGCCAATAATATATATACTTGAGCCTTGCTTTTTCGTGTAAATTCTGGGACTGTTCGTGGTTAAAATGATGTTGTTTTGGAAATTTGGTATTCGTGGGATTTCAAGTGTTCAAGATTGTAGTGTTTGTGTATGTTGTGTAATTTCAATGGAAAATGTATAGGGGTTGCCACCTGACAACAGTCAAACCTCAGCATATGTAAATAATAATAATAATGGTCAACCAAAATATCACCGAAAAAATATGGAGCAAAAATGGAGGTACTCACGGATACATTGTCTTCTAAAAACGAAATTATCCCTTAAAGCACATCGGACAGACATCATCCTCATAATGATGCATGACTGAGCACTAATGTTCTCAAAAATCAAAAACTGCGAATTAAAACGAATTGAGCGTCTTTCCCAATTGGCATCTTCTCCTTACCCTTTATAGAGAGACATCATCTATCTTTACCTCATCCCTTCCATTTGTTTATTAAATTTATTGTGTGGCAATAATTATTGTTGTTATATATAAATGAACAGCTTCACAATGCTCTCATGAGGTGCAGCGCTGCAGCGTGGGCGTGCAACAGGTATCGCTTTGGCAGCCATTTCCATCGAAAATCTTTTTTTTACTTTTTATTATTTTACTCTCCGCCTTCACTTTGGAGAGAAGAACGAGTTTTTGCGTTCGAATTGTAAACGGCGTATCGGACGAATCGGAAGATACAAACTGAGAAATACATTTATTCGATGAAGATGAGATTAGAAGATGACATTTTACATGTCACCAATTTCCTATCAATTTGATGGAGTAAAAACCTCGAGAAAAATCCAAAACTTACTTTTAGGAAAAAATAATAGGAAAATCGAGCCAATAAAATTAGTTAAACCCTCAATGGGAAATAAAGACTACCTTGATCATAGAAAGTATATATGTGTAGAAAGAATAAACCGCGAAAGAAAGGAATTTATCAAAAATATTTCAAAATGTGTAGGTTAAATAAGTCATTATATACAAAACAAAAGCTTTACCAAAGTTAGCACAATATGTTAGAAAATAAGACATTTTTCCGTCAGAAATAATCTAGTTAGATTCCATCAAACAAGGTTGAGTACCATTACTATTAGAATGATGGAATTTTTTTTGCATATTTATTGAACAACGATTCTATGAAATTTCAATATCTATTAAATTAATAACAAATCTATTTAAATGAAAACTATAAATTTGCAAATTATTAACGATCAATCCGTAACTACACTAGAGCAGCACTTATACTATTGTATTAACTGCCACCCATGCATGAGATGAAGAAACAATATATAGGGGTCAAAAATATCTTACGATTTTTATACAGTGAAGGTTCAACTTCGACTTCCCAACGAAACATATACTTTCAGATCTTGGAACTAAATTGTCCCATTTTTATGCTTTGTACAAAAATTGTAAGAAATTGATTGTAAAAATCAAATGTTTATCAATTTTGGCCGTACGGAACAATATGTAGAATAGTTGAAATATACATTTCTTTCCGATATTCCATGAACTTGGGTATGAATATGTCTGCAAACCTATTCAGCGTAGTAAATCCAATACCAGACAACCAATCTGCTGGAGTAACCCTTGTCCTATATTATCTTGAAGGATTCTAGTTTCTAGGATCGGCAGTAATGGCAAAGATAGCTTTACTACTAGTTGCTCCGCGGTTGCCACATCAGGATTCAAAATGGAAGAATGATTTTCTCAGCCTCGTTATTATCATATAAACGAATACGCTGAAAACACTCTCTCAATTCGTTACAATCCATAATTTCCATCAACTGTGAATGTAAGAAAATAGAAGATGCTGCATTGCGATCTCCTTCCCCGAAATAGTACCGCTCTTAGCGATCCTTGGAATGTCGGCACTGGTCGAGTAGGCATCAAGGGTATATAACCCTTCCTGAATTTATCATTATTACTTTACAGCACACAGCTGCATTTTGGCTTCATATAATTAACATGGTCAACATGGAGTGAAGTAATTGGCCTTTTATATTAGTGTTTATATTTAATGAATTTAAATTTTAAAAAAGTCTTTATTGATTCTCCTGCGAAGGAATACCGAATAAGTTTACTATAAATTTATTATATCTTGCAGTGACTAAACACATCTATCAAACATTAACCTTAAATGAGGATTTTGTAATTATTCTATTCCACATTTAGATATTTCTATTTAACGTATAATTCAGATTTCGTGCATTGTAATACGTATTATTTACCAAAGTATGAAAGATGTATAAGAATCGTATTGGATAATAATAATTACACAGAGTTTAAATCTTGTTTAGTAGAATATCGATTAAACAGCAGCACCTCAGCATGGGCGGCGGATCCTCCTTCGAATTTTACTTGTATGGCAGCTCCATTTTAAAAATTCAGATTGAGTAGAAATATCTTTCGTAAAAGTTTTCTACTATAATGAGTGTCCCAAACTTTCTGATGATAACTTTTCAAATAAACATTCCATCTAAACGAAATTTTTTATATTTCGTATCTAACAATAATTTTTGTAATTATTATTATTCACGATGCTGCAATGCAACTCTCTCTTTCTTTCACTTCTTCCTATTTTGCAAGTTTTTCAGATCCCTTTCTCTTCTCGAGTGTTTTTCTTCAGTAGACATGTTTTTTTTGTGATAGAAAATGTTACATTTTTCACCACAGAAACCATCCTTTTTCCTTTCTATTGAACCTTGCTTGTTAAAAATCCGTATATATTATATATTCTCGAAAATTTTCAAATTATAATATTCTTGTTTAAAGTCTGAATTTCATTTTATCTATTAGATTCTGACTAAGGTTAAATTCAATTGGACCCTCTTTTACTTGTAATTGAGCCCAATAGACTTTCGTACCGAATATTTCGTAAATATTAAAATTTTATGCTGGTACCTGATTTCATGAGAACTTGTTTGATGAGTGATTCAGTTGCAACGAAAAGAGAATCGATGAGGAAAATCTTTGGTCCGGAAGTGCATCTCCTCAAACGAGTGGTGTTACGTAACGTGATCGCTGTTTACTTGTTGGACACTCTCAACTATAATGTCAATCAAGTGTGAGGTGTGATCGTGCATGCGTCACGTTGCACTTCTCCTAGCGGCGTAACACGCATTCGCTACGCGATCCGATCGTGGCCATTGACTCAGGCGTCGTACATTTGGCAACGCTGCTCCAATCGTTAGTTCCCTGACCTCCACAACGTGCACGATAGCGTCGTTGCTAGGATACGAGTCCGCATCGCAAGTGCAACGGCCGACTTTCACTCGTGGAAAAGTGAAAACGGCAAGTCGTTGAACTCCGCCGCTTCGTTTCACTATTAAGGAATTGTCAGGTAAATAAAGACATCTGCAGTGCAATCAAATTCGACTGGGCCCACTCACGAATTCCTAAAACAGAGGGCTATGCTATTAAGGAATGATTAACGCTCCTATGTGTCCTTTGGATATTTATCAATTTAACGAGTAAGCTAACGATTGACAACGTTAGATGGACATTTTTTGCTTATTTTATTTTTATTTACGGGACCAAGGTATTGTAATTTTATTGTAGTTATTCTTAGAACCAAATAAATCATTTGAAATTCATCGGCATCCCGTAGATAATAATGAAAACGAGCATTCATATTATTTATATCCGCAAAACGAACTGAATATATAAAGTAGATCGGTTGGAACTGCCGCAATTCTTATATAACCCAAAAAATTCTTCGCGATATGTTATAATAAAAATTTACCAAAATAAACAATCACGGTAATACCTCGTAAGCACGCCTTCAAATAACAAGGGATCATTAAAGAGTGATTTTCAATTAAATATTTAAACTTAATTATAAATATTATCATCTCCGTACTAAAATGCGAACCTGAAATAGCTAAAAGGATCCAATATACATTTAAGTTTGAAAAAAGGATAAAAATTAAATGGAATAAAAAGAATTCATATGGTAGAATATTTACTCGTATCAAGAATATTTCAAATTAAAATAGAAAAAAATAGAGCTACACTATTCAGGATCCCTCTCAGGTAGTTCAGATACATTGTGGAACAAACTAAAATAAGGATTGGCATGCAAGAAATCGAACCGTTATATATTTAGTTCCGATTTTCGCTCCTTTTCAATGACAAATTTCACTTCAGTTACGATTCCGTTCCGTCTAACAAAATCGAACCGGTCTTTTCGCTCCAATGAAATACTATTTCCTTTGTAAAGGTGATTTAATATCTATAAACAGTTTCTCTCTCGCTCCGACCATATAGATATCACATGCTGATTAAAATACCTTACAATTACATAATGCGCTTATATTATGTCCGCGTAAAAAAAATATCACGTTTAGCTCTTATCATTCGTAATAAATTAAATTAAAATTTAGCATAAAACTTGTAGTCATAAGAAAATGATCATATTATTAGATAAGTTTAATTTAGATGTAGAGTATCATTTTATTTCATTCTAGTAAGTCTCTGCGGTACACATTTTGTGTGCCATCTTTTATTTAAAAGTTAGTGAATAATATTATTAATATTATAGAACTCAATTGTTATAAGCGGGACGGAATAAATACAAACGTAAAAAATATCGGAATAAATTAGGATTTCCGGTTCAAGAATTTGAATGTTTCAGTTTGGGTTCGGTTTTTCCAGTCAAAAATAACATTTTTCAGTTTCGGTTTTCGTTAATTAAATTATTGCATATAAATTATTGTGCATATTTTCTTCTAAGATGAATGCGTAGCCAAATTGTCTATCAATTGTTATCGATACCCAAAAGTGTATACATCGGATCTTTGCGTTATTTATTGCGGGATTTTTACAGATGAAATTTATATCAAATTCTTACTTAACTCACCCTTAGTCATTTATATAGTCGGTAATTAATTTGACGTTTCAACGATAAATTTAATTTATTTAGTATTAAGTTTCCAAATAAGATACATCTGGTACAAAGGAGTTTTTTTTCGTGAGAATACGATGCAAAATTATGAGGGATGGTAATAAAAAATAACGAATACCTGGAATATACATGGCAGGGTTCTCTCTAAGTAAGGTGCGCGTCTTGGTGGTCGAGCCCAAAGAATATGTTGAGCGCTAACTAATTTTTGAAAGATTTAAGATTATATAACTTTAGTTTTTGCATATTCATAAATTATTGTGCATATTAGAGTGGTTCATTTCTTTTTCAAATGAATGAAATTAGAGAAATTGCAACTTTACTCTCTTTCATGGCTGTAGTAGCGCAGTAATTTCATTGTCTTTTAAAGAATGAAAAAATCAGAAGCTATGCTCTACAGTCTTTAGATTCGATTATTTGTTGCTTGAAGAAGAGTTAACGCGCTTCAGAATGAAGGAAGCGTTTAGTAATGAGTGTCGTCTGGAGAATTATATCTCTCATTATTTCTGTGTTAAGATACAGGAAGGCCAAGAATATGAATCGGGAAATAATAAATTATGGTTGACAAACTCATATCTACAAAATTTGGAATTTACTGGGGCCATAACGAATTATAATCATGTCAACGTTTCTGAGAGTATTTTATTTTAACTCTCATAAAAATTATTAGATAGATTTTTGTTTATAATTGTATTAAAAAGGCGAAAATTCCAAACCCATAAAAAATGACCAGTCGAGATTGAAGAACTAGTCTTTGGCGTTTGTGGATATGTCTATTTGTCCGAGTGAACTCATACCGGAATATTAAAATTATTGAGCCTTAAAACCGTTATTCATTCCATTCCGAATGTAGGTTCCAAATAATATCTCTTTAGCGTAAGCTGATGAAGCTATGGTAGGTATATGCGGAGCGAATTGCAACTAACTGAAATGCATGCTTTTCATTCCAGTACAATTGGACCAATATTTTGATAATTTTTTTATGATACTGTAAATTATATTCTAAAATTTGATTGAAAAACTACGGATATTAAATTATACTTCGAAAGAGTATTTCAATGATCGGAGAGAAAATATCGGTTCGACAAATGAAACCAGAATCGAACCGAAATATATTTAATTGAAACGGAGGAAAAAAACCGTTACTAAAAATATCACGGTTCGATGACATGTGAACGATTGAAAGAAAATTGCATAAATGTGAAAGTGTAAATTACAATCAATTTTATTATTAAACACATCCAGACGTAGAAATATATTTTCATGTGCAGAATAATCACGGTACCAAGTTTCCGTGACTTTCAAAGTGCTGGACCTTAAATATTTCAGAAGTTGATTATCTCGGGATCATTTCCTATGAGGAAGCACAGTAATAAACATAATACCGTTAAGTAACCGCGTTGTGGTTCCACGTGACTATACGTTTTAAGCGAAAATTATAAAAACGGATTCAGGTCTTGTAATATTTCAAAACTTGTGCCGAGTTGAAAGACGTTCGACGCTAATGAGCTCTATTTGCGAATGCATTATGAACATTTTGTCTGAACTCGGATGTTTACGTGTTATTTCATTCATCATCATCATATACTAACACAACCTGTAAGATAGTCGAGCTATTCCTCGTAACAATTTCATCAAATTTAACTTAATAGTTCATACGAAAAAGATAGAAAGTTATTTATCAGAAGGAATTTGCATGCGATAGTATCCAAACGAACGTAATGACAAGAAAAACACCGTAGAATACTTCCAAAGGTTGACTATGAGTGAGTTGAGTAGTGTAGATAGTTGTGGACATTCACCCAAAGCCTGGAGATGAAGTGAAACGGGTTTCCACACCGAAAATAATATTATAAAATATTATTTTCGGGATTGCATTTATGCCATTAAACAATGAATATAAGCCAATGGGTTATGAGATACTCAATAACCAATTCTATGCGTGATTTTTTAACGAACTGTTTGAACGAAATAAAAGCCAGTTCAACTCTATTATCAACAATTTGGGTTAAGCCGAATGGTAAATAGAAAATATTTCGTCTTAAATTTGGTCTGAATAATTAATATCATCAGATAAAAGTACAGAAAACTACGATAAAATCATTCTCATTATATCAAACGAAATCTACCTTTTCTTCATTTGTTTCTATTTTCCAAATTTGTGTCATACGCACAGCGAAATGCAGGCCTAAACAGGCTGTCGCTCGGGCTTTGTGGAATACGTGTCCGAGGTTTTTATGAGCAGCGGGAATATTCAGTGAGATATTTTGGCGTTATTCTGTATTCAACTATTCCTGTACATACGTGCATATATGTACGTATATTATCTCTCAATTTCCTTTAAGGACAAGCATCTCTTCGGTTTTTCTCCATACCATGCTATCCTCCGCATTCATCTCCCTTCCTCATATTACGCACGCCCCCTTCTCTTTCCCCCTTCCCTGTGTTCGAACATCATTTTCTTCCTTTAAACTATTCGCACGTTAACATTCTACTTTCATCCTTTCAACTGTAGTTATTATTTTTATCGGTAATTAAACTTTATCATACAACTAATTAAATAGTCAAAATTCAATTATCGATCTTCATTAGCAAATGACTGTTACAAATGATTAATAAATTTAAATATAGTTACGCTAATTTAGAATGCGAATCTCAGAGCAGAATTAAGTTTCCTGTTCGGTTTCCGGTTCAAGAATAGTAATTTTTTGGCTAAAGTATTTTTTTCCGTTCCATTCATTCTTTCATTATTTTAGCCAAATTTAGGACTTCCCCATCCGTCCTGCAAATGTTTTTTTTTTCCTGTCCGCCGCATTTATTCATTGCTCAGTCTGTGCTGACTTCGTCTCTCCTATTTTGCAATGCATACCTTATATATAGGCTTACCATACATCCTGTTTTCACCAAGATTGTCAATCTCTCTGCTGTTCCAGTTTGATACAAAAACTCGGAGGAAAAATATAATGTAAGTTACGAAGATTCATGAATTTCCGTAAACTCAAGTAAAATTCCCCAATTTATATATTAACATTTTAAAATATTTGAGACTACATACAATACTAAATTTTTATGAAATTCTCTTTCAATTTATTCCTACGATTGGTAGTGGTCAAATAAATTTGCAAATCTAAATGTTTATTCTAGGAAAAGTCACAATCGTAAATAAAATGTCCTTCCTCAATGTTTACTATAAAAACATAATGGTAGAATGAAACTTGAATAAAATCTCAGTGATCGCTGTTTTCCTTTTGTTTGATGGTTGATTATTGCATCTGGTTGATACATGAAGTCTGTCCAAATTTGAAATCGTCGAAAAATGTTCGTCATCTCAAAATTACCCTCATTTCTACGAGCGCCTCCTCACCCTCAAACTAATCGTTAATTATCAAAAATATTTTGAATAATTTATGGCATGATTAGGCGTGAAATGTTTTTCATATTAGATATATTGGAAAGAACTGGTACTTTTTCTCCAACAATGGCATCTTAGCTTTTCTATCCTTATATCCCAAAGAAACAGGCGACTTAAGCTGCTCTTTTTCCTTTCTATCGCAAATATCGAGCAAGTTTAACACTAATGGGGTAAAAACCAATCTATGGATCAATATGAATTTTCGAAAGATGACGCAATAGTAATGCCAACTTTCCTCAGAGCCGTCTCCTTCCTTCAAACACTGCTACTTATTGATTCTCCCTCAAACTATTTCGTAAGAAGTACTTTTCTCTTTCTCTATATTCACTACATAGATTTCCACAGAAATAGCATACATCTGTGATTTAAACATATAGAAAAATAATTATATATATTTAAATATAACATAAGTATGTAAAATTATATTTCTATATGTTTAAATTCAGAATTTATAATTAACGTCGGCACTTTCATCCATTATTAATATGATGTGTTAGAGTCACACTTACAGAATTCACAGCGCTTTTGTTGTGATTGAAGAGACGACTTCATTTATGATTACCTATTATGGTGTATATTCGAGTGAGTTCACGTGGTACGGTTTGATTGATGAACTGATTGGCGAATTTCCATTGGGAATCAGGAGATAACTTCCTAGATAAATCAGGAGATATCAATTCCTTGCCTCCTTTTCTACTCGGAAGACTACCATATTTTAATCATCTAAATTCGTATCCAGCAGTCTAACTATCAGTGTGTGGTATAGAATGATTAATATCAATCTATATATTTGGAAGAAATTAATGTTTTTTGTTTTTTAATTCATTATTTATCATGGTTCGCTGAGTGACAGTAATAAACGCTCTTAGAGATAGCAATAATTGGAATTTAAATTAAAACATTTTCGATGGCGTCTACGAAGAAGACTTTTATTCATCAACTGAATTCGATGCAGAGGAAAGAAGACGAATGGATCGTGAAGTTTAGTAAAGTGAAGATCACGGATTTCTAATCAGGCGTACTTTGCTCTAACTGAAGGCCCCATCTATATGAAGGATCCAAAGAAGGATCACTAAATAATAAGCTATCTAATAGAGGTAATGCGAGTTCACGAGTTATCATCTTCTATTCAAGAAAGAACTTAAAATATTTATTGCGAATATCATATCTGATCCTTCTTGATTTTCATTTTTTCATAAAATTTCAATTTCAATACAATTTCAAAAAACAATTGAAGTTCATAAAACTTTTAATTTCGTTCTCATTTTGTGTCATTTCTTCATACATGTTTTACCATACATATGTATGTATACATACAACATTATATTGTTAATAATTTTATTAAATTATAATATACAGTATAAAATATTTATATATACAAAAAATAAATACATATTTTTACACTACCAAATATATTATTATACTCATTATTCAATTATTATCAATATAATACACAACTATTAATATTTTATATAAATTTATAACTATTACTACAGATTTCGAACGGCACACGGTTTGTTATTTTTAACAAAGCAATCACCACTCCCCACTTAAATTACGAATAGTGGGGTAATTATATAATCCTATCACGTCGGGAAGTGCATGAAATTAATGTTCCAATGTTTCTCCCATGTAAGTTGTCACCAGAGGCAGTGACATTTGCTCACCAAATTGCAAAGGGGTAATTTTCTCGTAAAACATTCATAATTTCATTGTGTATTTTAATCTCATATCGTTACGTTTGTCGATATAACTGAAGACTTGCTCTGTCGGCAATTTCTTTCACATATAATTGATATTTTTACATAATAAAGAAGAAAATGGATTCGTATGGACGTCGTTTTACCATTTGAGGCTTCCAGTATATATCACCCGCGGTATATACATAGAAGGCGGTACCAAAGCATTTTCGAATTTCGAATTTACTTTGACATTAGTTCGCATTTTTCGCTATTTCCAATAAACTTGTATTCGAAAAATTGAGTCTAAAACTTAACTAAAATATATATTTTAGTATATGAACGAGGTAAAAGATGAATTTTGACAATGAACACAACGCAATTGTTCGTGCGGCTATTTCACTCCTTTAGTCTTCTCAGTTACTATCGACTATAATGTAGTTGTTTATCAATAATTGAAAACATTTTTCCAAGGAATAAGGCATAATTCGCACAAGGATGTAAAATAATTCCAAAGGAGAAATGAAAAATGTGTGAAGAACGGAACTGACAGACTTTTTGATGCCCGTTTACCCTTAAAAATATTTGTCTCTTTATAATATAATTTATGATTTAAGTTGCATTTTAGTATTTTTATAAGATGTTCCACGTTTACAATTAGTTCTCTCATGATCGCCAACATTTTCTGCTTTATTCCGATGAATCATAATCAGTACTATTGAAATGCGAAAAGTCTAAATAAAATAGATATATTTTTATTTGTTCAGGGGAAATACCATCGGAATTGAAATTATTTGAGTATAAAATACTTCGGGAGGTCGAATTATGAGTGCCACGTGTTAGCATAGGTCGTGTTAGTGAGACAGAGTGCATCCATGAAAAGATTTCTTCTTCTCTTTAGAACTGGTGCCTACTTAACAGTGGCGGATTGTATTCATATTGACGCTAAATACACCAATAAGATTTCTGGTTACTCTTGCTTTGCATTTAAATCGTTCTTGTCAACCTACGAAACTTCCTACAGCACTTTCGACCACAGTCCTTCATTCCCTCTCTCCGTTTCAAATTTGTCGATATCTTTCTCTGCTTATAAATCCTTAGAATACTTATTGTAGAAGACATATTTGAAGCCGTTGAATGAGCGTGAGACAAAATTAGATGACGACATTGTAACAAAAAGGACCAAATATCAACAGATTCGACGATATTAGCAGAGAGTACGGGAAGAATTCCAGTGTTATTGTACGGCGGGTGCATGAACCCTGATATCACAAACATTATGCACGAAGTAAAAACCAACTTTTTCGCTACTTTGCCTGAATAGAATAAGTCACACGAGCTGAAATTTTACATACCTTATTTAAATTCACTTTTAAAATTGTAATATTGAGTCTCTGGTTTAAAGCTCTGGAATTTTGTTAACATTGCAAATCATACGTAACATTGCATATAATATTTTTCGTAATTATAATGCTATGAGATCGGGCTGTCGATGAGTTGTCGATTTTGTGGTAGGAAAGGAATTATAGCAGGTTGCCTGGTTGCAAAATTTGTGGGATAATTGGGAAAAATAATAATATTGAGAATGCGAAATAGAAGTGGAATGAGCAAGGAAGAAATGGGTGTAAAATGTAGAGAGATAAGGGGTGTAATTTAAAAAGGCAGGAGGGGCAACTGCATCCTGTGTTGGGAAGTGCATCGTGTATTGATCGCTATGCGACGGCAGGAGTGGGGCGTCCGCGACCCAGGCTAGACGCTCGCAGTTGTAATGGTCGTGTTCGCAGCTGGATATGAAAATGAGGGGAAAAGTGCACAAACAAACCCACTCCTTTCATCACGTGAAATTTGCCTCTTAACCCGGAAGCATTGGATATTATCAATGTCTTCCGATTTTCGGAAACGTTGAAAGTGACGTTTTTGGTTGCAACAATCGCTGGCGAAATGCATTTTGGGTATTTTGAAGACGCTGTCATTCGTGGAGATGCGAGCGCGTTCCGTGACGACTATCGGTCGTGAGTCGATATCGCCCAACTTCGGACATTCAATAAGATAAATATAAAGACCAAAAGGCGCCTTTGGTGGAAAAATTTAATTTGCGGCTTACAGATGAACCTCGATCATAATTTAAAAATTTAATATGCTGTAGGTACTCACGGTTGATTATTTATCACACGTGGCTAAATTACAACCGCAGCCCATTCGTACACTAAGAGAGGCTCTCCACAAACAGCGTTGACTCATACATTCAATACTTATTCGTTAGAAATAAATGAAATAAAAAGGATATATTTAATATTAATTGACGTTAAAATAATCTTCGTTCAATATTAATTGAATAATTCAAAATATATGTAATGAACGTATTTGAAATTGGACTCGAATTCCTCGACCCCCGATTCGCAGAGATTCTAACAACCTGCGGCTTCCGATGGCATCAGGTTTGCCCTCCCCTCAAATATCCTTTTCACTTGCCATTGGACGGCGCCTATCGTTGCAATGTTTTTCGACCTTTCTAATTGTTTGCTCATTTTGAAATTTTCTTAGTGTTAATTCCGAAGCATGCACATACACTGCAAAGATGACTTGATTCGATATAAGAGATATCCTTCATGAGGAAACCGTAATATTTTACGTTCTTCGGTTCAAATAAATATCAAAATATCGATTCTTTTCGCTCACTCTGCTTACATCGAATCTCTTCCAACATGTTTTTTTTTCGGTTTCGCCATTCTAATATTATATCATTCTGGGAGCTTTCTTTATTATTTATATTACGAAATTCATTTACACCAATTTTAGAATAAAGATTAATGATAGTGAGTTTCAAGTTAAACGTGTTTAATAAACTTTTCTTCAATTACACATAAGTAAAGTAAGGGAATAAAAAATCGGAACGGGATAAATAACGGTCATCGCTTTTAGTTTGGGCTCAAGAATTTAAATTATATAGTTGGCTTTGTTATTTACATATTAAGTTATTTTATATTTCCATTGAGATTTAACCAGATATTGCTAAACCTAACTTAAAGACTATTTTTGCTACCAAAAATGTGAATTTTAATCCGTAAAAATAGGACGGAAGCCGACTTTTGCCCATGCAAACACCTTAGGAAGTCCTCCTAATGCCAATAGTTAACAGCTAATAATTTGCAGAAAAATTATATTCTGTGAGACTGCTTTCAGAATCTATTTCCTAACTTTTATTGCCAACTCCATTGAGTAGCTCCATCTCCACACTGACTTTATTGGGATAATTATTCTTTTTTAAAATATTTTTCATATTTCCACCCAAGGTTAGTTTGGATATCATAAGCTTCATTACTCAGTGTATTTGCGATTAAATAATTTTCATGATAAATTTTAACAAACTGCCTTTACGAAAGCTGCATTTCCCTATAAGGCCACCACGCGTGGTGGCACCACTTTGGTGGTTCAATAAAAGCCATGGCCACGGCTTGCATCGAACTTTTGATGAAGAAAGTGTTTTAATATTGCCTCACATTGGCTCTATCAACAATTACTCATCTTTCTCGCCGTTAAATATTGCCCAATTTTTATTTAGTCTCCTTTGCGATTAATATTGCGTCCACAAGTTAATGCAATAAGCTTGAGTCACAAAGGGAACATTTCGTGACATAGCTGTATACATTTGCCATCTAACATCCAAGATAAGTCTAATCACTAAATGTGAACGTGTATCATGGGATTTGGGACGTTACAGACTAATGAATCCGTAAATATGCTTAATCATCACTAGTATTCATTTTGCTTTTTATCCATGATTAACAGTTTCGCCCTAACGACTCCTATTTCTCAACATTCTGATATCTCTCTATATCTCTCTGGTTATTCTACATCATCAATCTAAACGTCTCTGTCCCGTGCAAGGTATAGTTGTTATATTTGTAGCTCTTCACTTGCATCTTTGTGAAGTTTAGCTGTATAAAAGCATAATAATGGTACTTAATAGTATAATGGCACATTGTCCTAATTGCATCAATCTTATTATCATCTGTCGTCTTGTGTACTCAGTGGAATACTCTCGAATGTTCTCCCTTCGATTGCTCTGCCCAAGACTTCGAACTTGAAATTCAAACAGATTTTAATGAATTTTATTTATTCTTTCCGCTATTCCTAAATAAATTTAATATGAAAATAATGAATCTTGTCCTGTTGTTGTGACATGAGTTTTCAATAAATCCTGTACTTATGACCATATTACGAATGTTTTGATGAAAAATAATGCATTGATCTAACCGTTACGTTAATTCCAAATTTCAGGGACAAGATATGTTACTTTACCCTAGTACCTATTCCTCTAATTTCCATTCCCTACAATTAAGACAATACACAGTACTGGTCATTAAATGGCCTCAAAAGCATTTCTCATTCTTCGGAAATTTATTGCCGGTAATAGTAGTCTATAATAGGACGCTACCACTAGTTCCACACATAATCCACAACTAGAGAGTTTTACTCATGTTATTCTTTGTACTTTTTTATAAATAATAATATATTTTTCAATAAATTAATATTTGAGTTTATTGGAGCTTATTCAAAGAACACTTTTAAAAAAGAGAAGTTATATAGGATTTGAATATTATAAGATTCTCAAATATTGGATTTCTGGTGTATTCTGTTCTTCTGATTGATATATATTTATAAGAAACCTTAACGAAAGCAAATCTTATGGGATTTAAAAAAAATTGGAATTCGTATATAAAACAGCTAGGATGCTCCTTACTTGCATGTTTTCCTCTTAATGGCTCAATTTCGAAAAATGACGAAGCCGATTTCATCGAAAAGTTAATTTCATTATAATTTTAATATGTAATGGCTTTATTCAGTACAACTGACAAATTAGACTGAGAAATAAAAGAATATATAAATGAATCTCTTTTGAATGATATATAATTGATAGTTTATGGACCTAGGTAGGTAGTAGAGAAACCTTATCAGGTAAAGTGCGGTGACATTTGGCCCTATATATTAGTTTGTATTTTCCTACCCAAATACCTTTCAGACTGTGTCCACTGCTCGTTCAATTACCTTAGGAAATTGAAAAATAGTTATAATTATAATTCTTAAGGGTTATTAATATTTGAGATTTCTTAATCCCTCTTCTGTCATGAACTGTCACTTGAATCTGTATACCCTAAGTGTGTCATATAATCCCCTTAAATGTGAAATCATTTAAGAAAGACCCCTTATTTGCTATAAAGCAATGCATTTCGGCAAAAGAAGTTTAAGTATCGTTCTTATCTACAGGAATACCTCTTCCATAGTATACCCACTTTTTAAAATACCATTTTGTGAAAAAACCATGAGGTAAAATATACTTTGGACAGGCCACGGATTCTCGGCCTTCTTCAGTCGCAATTTTGCGTCTTCTTCAACAGACTTACAATAAACTGTTTCTTGCGTGAATATTCCGGATGCGCGAAAGTTAAATTGTCGATAGATTTTAGAAATCCCTCTCCGTCTCAAACAAAACGCACGAAAGGAATGAGTTGGTCGATATGTGTGCGCCGTCTGAAACGAGCCAAAAAGTATCCTTCCATTAAAATATGAAGGCATCCATGTTGGGATTTTTGTGAAGAGGGCATCAACAGGTGGTGCGGAGGGGAAGCGGCGTCTCGGGTTCGACGACCCGCCTTGTAAACAACAGGGAAGTGAATGGCTCTCTACTTGATGCGTGATCATAATGTGATGCTGGAATCATGCTTACAGAAGTGACTCATATTGACTGAAAATCAAATTGTGATGATCGAATTGGCGCGTCGATCAAAAGGGAGAGGATCACCGAATGGCGGGGAAATGAATTAGACACCGAAAAAAGCGTTTATTTTTATGAAAAAAAAAACCGAACCCAAACCGAAAAATTAAAATTTTTAATCCCGAATCGAAATCTTGAACCGTAATTTATCTCGTTCCGGTTTTCGGTTCCACAGCAATACAGTTTTTATTAATATTAAATTTAAATAAAAATATTAAGCTGCGCTGAGCGCGCGTGACTAAGGATTGCAACTGGCTGAAGTGAATGCTTTACATGAAAAGTTTTCCAATTAAATATTTTGATGTTTATATTTTTAACATCGAAGGTTTTATTATAAAATTTACTTTAATTTTATATAATTAAAAAAAGCTACACTTAATATAATAGCTTTTTAGAGAGGGATTTTATTTCAACCGGAGCGGAACTGAACCGAAAAATGATGTTTTCATCAAACCATAGCTAATTTTGGTATCAAATATATTATCGCACAATAAGGGATAGCGGAACAAAATACCCTCTTCTTTTTTCACAGCCGTTGATAGCATAACCTATTTCATGATAATACTTGATTGATTGAATTAAATTCACCAAACAGGAGTTTTTTAAAATCTTGATTGGGATATAAAAAATACCCCTTTCCAGGTTTTTAAGGGTTAATATGCGATACTTTCTTTTGGTCGGCTCTATTAACAAATTAATACTGAAAGGAAAGATAAAAATAAAAACTGATTTCTTTCGCAAATACTTTTAAAAGTTTACATATGTGCCCTAAACTATAAAAATTTTGTGGTATTTATAGGCCATCTTACCCAAGACGTACCACATAATGTGTTTGTTGTATTTACTAAGAAAGAAAGAAAAAAATTAAAAAATAGAAAAGGAAAAAAAATAAGGGGTTAATTGTAAGAGTAGCCAGCCTTGGCTAAAATTCGCCCTAGAGACGGAATTATTATTATAACTAAGATTTCCTATAACTGATTATTGTCCACGACTGCCTGTTCATCTTATAGACTCGCATATTTCACACCTAAACCATTACATAAAGAGGTCGACTCACCATTTGCAGCCCCTTCGCTGAAATCGAGGAAAATGAGAATTTCATTGACTGATAAGAAACTCAGATAATTGTGTTCCTTCCTATACGATAGAGTACTTGCATACAAGCTGCCTTCATTGATTCTCCTCCAAGAAGTTTCTTATTTAATCAGCTTTTCTTAACCTTCCATCCATTCCTTTTTCCAATCGTTCCTTTTCCTCAGTATTTCCTCGGAGTATATATAGAAATATGCCGAAGACAAATCCCAATATATCATTCCTCCGTCAAACTCTGTCCAGGCTTATTTTCTCCCAGGATAAACGTACATACATACATAGATAGTGGCATTAACGTTAACAGAATTCTATTATAAGAAATCTTCATGGCGATAAAAATTTTTATTGAACAGAAGACTTTTAGTCTATTTTCAAAATGACTTGGTCTTGACGACTTATCTTTTGACTTGGAATTTTCTTGGTCAAAGGGTGCTCTAAATTCAACGTATCATACATGCTCGTAATAAACAATGTATTTGTTACTTTATAAGTTAAGCTTTTGTTAGCAACCTCGTTCCTTCATGGAGTCCAACCACGAAGTCACGGCCCAAGCAATGGATTCTATTTTTGTTGCCCTTCATATATGGGCATTACATCGAAATACGCAACTCAGAATCAGCATAAAGTAGGTTTATTTTACCCAAAGGAAAGCTCTTTTCCGAACTTGTTTTTTTTCTTTTTTGGGTCCTTCTTCTTCCTATCGATTCGAAGATTTTCAGAAGTTACTATGTTATTGATGACAGGCGTAACTTGGTAGAAGGCCATTACAATAAATGGACACTTGTAGTTTTCATAAAAAAACCTGCAGAAATGCAATTATTACCGAATTTCTTATCCATATTTGGTTTTCTAATTAATATCTTGGGTTGTATAATATTAGGTTATCTCTCAGAACAACTATCTCATTCCATCTACAGATCTTTTAATAATATTCATCCCATCTATTCATCCTGATAACAACGAGGGCTTTTGTTTTGCAATTAATTATTCTCAGAACCGTAATGTAATATGGTATTCAGCGGCGATGGTAGTTCTTCTGTTGATATAAATTGTTTTTTTCGGTTACTCAATTTTAATCGGTGGTAAAACGTTCGAAGCAAAAAGAAATGTATGTCAATTTCATATCGCTGACGTTTCCTAAGTTAACCTAACTGTCAATTCGTCTATCGTATCTTTCCCTCGTTTTTCCTTTTTTCTTTGTATTTCCTTTGGGTTTCTTATAAGGAACTAACCGTTCCTGGTGAAAAGTCGTCCGAGCAGTGAAGCGCATACTCAAAAAGTACTGAATGATGACGAAAGAATGCGGAAATTTACTTTTCACCATTTTATAAATAATTGGTGAATATCGTCGCCAAAGGATCAGGAGAATCTGATGATTTGTGATAGGGAAATAGAATTCTAATAAGATTTATTCAAGATGAATTGAGTAGAAAATAACAACTTCATCAATTGGTGATTTTTCAACTTTTCTCATTCACAAAAGAACACAAAAGGAAATTTTATTTGCGGAGACATATATCCATCTTTTACAAAAGTATATATCTCCCCTCCGTTGTTAGACCGTTTGAAGATATTTTTATATATTTTGAATTCGCTTGTCTTTTGATATGTTATATTTCTGTTGATACCATTTAAAAGTGAAATATTAAGTAATAATCAAATATATGCAATTATAATTATTTACAAGCGTAATTTTTCTTATTTTGGAAAAACTGTTACCAAATATAAGTACTTCGCCATTTAAGTTTTATATTTGTCACAAAATATAAGAAGAGATTGAAAACACACATGCATACAACTAGTCGTTGCATCCAACTGCAGAATAAATCCCTTCTTTAACCAAGGAAAAGTTTACTCGAATTGGACTTAAGCATACCCGTGAAAATTGTGGATTACTCTTTTATGTAATTGTTAATAGTTTTTAATGGCCTAAGAAACTCCTGCAGCGCTCCTGATCACAGTCTATAATCCCATAAATTTGTGTTCTAACAGTTCATATTTTATCCCTCGGTCCGTTTCAAATTATTCATTCCTCGATATTTTCCTCTGTTTATAAATCCCTCTGTCTAGATATGACAGGTTTAATGAAATTGCTAGTTTTCTTTTTCGTCCGTTCTAGATGAGCTTGCAGGAAATTTCCAGCCAAGAACCCATATCAGGTATATCTTGTCGAGGTTAATTAACTCATCTTCCCGATATTTTGGTTTGCATTCCTGGAGAAGTGAGAAGAGTCGAATTTTTTACCTTTATCATTTCAGTTGATCATTTTTCTCTTCTATGCTACCTTACCTTCCTCCTGTTGCGCCTGTTTTGTCTTTCCACAAACGTGTTTTAAACAGCGCTGTATATCGAGGGTTTTCTTTCCTTAATCTTTCATTCGTCTTTTCTCATTCTGACCAGTCTTTCTGAAAAGATAAGTATACTACGTAGTATGCCGTTTTTATCAGTCGAGTCTCCCTAAATATTTCTCTGAACTCAGACGATTTCACTCCGTCAATTACCTCTACAAATCCATGAAGATACGAATTGTGTTCGTCAAGTGAATTTTACTTCATTAATTGTCCTTTTTCGGTAATAAAGTGCATTCTTCTGAGTGTTCAATCTACGATGCAATTCTTTCCATAGTCCTCGAGTGCTAATAGAATTTAATGCGTGAGGAAGCAGATGTTTGGTCATGGTGGTTTTTTTCACACTTTAAATCTATTAGAACCTATTACGGGATATAATTTGACAACTCTTTTTTAAAATTAATTTGTCTGCCATGCGTTACATCACATTTTCCTTATTTATCTAGGAAACTGCAGCGAGATACTGACATAATTATTTACCTGTCAGTCGTCCTTTCCTTATCTTACGTTTCTGGGATCATTAACTCTGGGATCATTACTTCATCCTTATTTTATTTTATATTCTCCTTATTTTGGAACATAATAAGTTTTCAAGTGTTTCAATTTCTGTTTGTTTACATTAAATAGTCCTACCGTCCCATTTTTCTTTCTTTCTTTAATCTTGCCATATATTTCCTTTCACATCCTTTTGAGTGATTTATGTTCTACTAAGAGTATTTGTCATCTATTTTATAGTATTTTTGTAAAATAATTTAGCCTTCAATGTTATGCGCAACAACTGGCTAGATTGGGAACACCACTTATCACTTACTAAAGTGGTATCTTTTCCGAATTCGTTAAGATGCCTTGTTGATAATTTTCCGTACTTTTAGATTTCCCCCCTTTCATTTTATCATATCGTCCGGTAATGAGTAATTTATACTGTTATCCACTTTCCGAACGTCATTTCTTGTGTATTTACGTCAACCATTTAAGTTCTTTTCGTTTACCCAATGTTTCGTTGCTATGTATCTGTGAGGTAACCACGTACAACGCCCAAAATGAAATGTTCACGTAGACGATGTTCACTTATCACTTATCATTTCACGGAGGAACTCAGGGTAAATGGAAATGGAGATTTACTTACGGAGAAGATCCCTTCTAAAACTTCCCTCTTAATTCTTCTCTTAAAAATTCCCATTGAAAGGAAGTTTTCTACAAAGTCGAAGTAACGGTGACATTGTTTGATAATGTAAGCTATAGAGTCATTCTCGTTATTGTTCGATAATTTGGGGAGATGATAATACATCATTGAGAAAATCATCATCTGATAATCTCTGAGTCACTTGTCTGCTAAATATGTCCATATGAGGTGTAGCAATCACCATCCAGACTTTTTTGAGTCCAGAGTCTCTCTGGAAAATATTCTTTTTACTGAATCAGTTGTATTGTAGTTCTTTTTTTATAGTTCTACGAACGGCTTTCCCATTCAGATGTGGTGATTAAGAATGGAGGCCACAATTCATTTATTCTATTTTCATTTGCCTTGACATTGCATGACTAAAGAAAACGCTTTCGTGAAATTCACGTGAAATTAGCTGTGACATAATCTGATGCTCCAAAGTATTGATTCGTTATGATTAACTTTATCTTTGCCCCAAGACGTACTTCATAAATTATTTTACGTATCTCTGAACTAAATATAAAATGTTAAGATATCTTTTATAGACATTCATGATTTAACGAGAGTCACCCTAATATTTTTCTTCACTCCTTAGACTAGGCTATTTGCCTTGAAATGTTTTTAGGGAAATATTTCTTTGTGAGAGAATCTTCATTTCCTATTCAGTTTAAACTCAATATTTTGATTTAGAAATCTGTATTTATTCTTCAGTAATACGTGACTCATCCAATCTTTTGCGTTCTTTTATTTTATTTGGAAATTAAATTCTTCTTTTCGCCCTCAAATCTTATTTTATCTCGCATTTAAACCCTCTCTTGAATTAAATTTTATCTTTATACTTTCGTGCTCTTTATTTACCTGTCTTTTTCCTTGTCCTTAATTTACTACCGTGGGATCACTACTGCGATGGCACCAGCCTTTTGCTGCGTCCGGGAGACTTTCAGTTGCTTTTCCCTCTCACCTTTGGGTGAGCTCAAGATTGGCTTAATGAATTTCTCCAACAGATCTGGACACCATCCGCCGTGTTCGTGTTGATAAATAATTAAAAGATAGCTTAAATTAGAACTAAAAGTCACTTCATCGAGATATTAAGTGGTTGAGATTTTGGAAAGTTCAAATATTCAATCGAAATACCGGGAATATTCATTTAATTTCATATACCGAATTGCAATTGCCTGTATTCATTCTAATTATAATGCTTCCTTAAGCGAATGCTGTTATGTATCAGTTTAGATTTCAATCTAATTTTTAATGATTTTATACATTAAGTTAGAGAATAGAGATCACGTGAGGAGATTAAATCACAGTTATATCACTCACAACAACGGCACATACTTAAAAGAATTATTTAATGTTGATTTTTCTTTTAGTCGCTTATTTCTGATTTGATAGACGTTTTACACCTAAAAGTGAAATTTATCTTAGTAAATATAATTTAATGTCAGATTTTGCTGTTCGCCTTAAACTCAATAACTAGAGAACAAGCAGCTTTGAAATCTGCAGATCACAAAAAGTGACTCATCCATATCTTTTCAGAAGGCCTTGGAAAATTCTTGGTGTTTTTTTATTGCCTAAAAGTTTTCTTTTGGAAACTAAAATTAGAAATAACAAATATGCCTCCTCGAAATAGATCAGTTCATCGTTCATTTTTCAGCAATAGTAACTCAAAAAAGAATTGATCTTGAAAAATTATTTATATTCATAAATCAAGCAAATATTGACTGAATGTTCCTCAAAATTGGTCGATTTTAAACTCCGTCCAAAGCAAACGCTCAAGTCGATCTTGTTTACTTTCTCGCAGATATAACATGAGATACCAACAAAGCTGAGAAGAATCAGAATATAGAAATCAAAGGTGAAGAATAAATGGATTTTATCTCGAATTTTCGGACTTTTGTCGATTCTGAAGTTACGTTCTCCAATCACCTATCACTGAATGACAATGATTTTGCTTGTGAGCCACTTAAAAATACAGCTCTGCAACGCCGGGGATGTCTACAAGTAACAATTAATATATTACTAATTATTCTCATTAATTCATCCATTAATCTACTCCATTAATTCCTGTGCACACGCTGTTATACGGTTGGTATGAGTACGTCATCTAAAAGAAGATCTCAGAGTCATAATTGAGCAACTGCAATATGACGGTTGTTCTGTATGAGATGAAAGATATTTAAAATATTTTAATGAAATATATTTATTTTAGTATAAATAATTACATGCACTTATGTATATATAGTGTCGAAATACCTGATGCCTCTTTTCATTACTCTGTGTAGTTCATACATTGTCATGCACCGGTCCGAGTTGAAAAAGAAGTAAAGAAAAAGCTGTTTCTGTTACCACTCATCACATTATACGCGCATTCTTTTAATCAATACAGGATCTTTCTTTCCTGATTCCCTGCTGCGAATATTTCTATTGAAAGTTAACCAAGTAGTTTCGTTCATAAATAAGCTAAGCTTTATAAAAGATGAATGAATTTAAGGGGTATTTTATGCCTTTCACCAATTAAATGCTTAAATGTATTTGAGCTGTTTCGATTAAATTCACAGCTATCAAATAAGGAAATCGAATATTATTTATTACACTTAAGACTAATCAACTTCGAAGAAAATAACTAATTATGTTATAATCCAAAAAGCCACCATATTTTTAATTCTTTTCGAGTTTTCTAATGGAATTGGTTTAACTGAATCTCTCGCAGAATGTGCTGTTATCAAATAATAAAACCTGTTATACCCGGTTCGAAATCTACATTTACTCGGCAATTCTGAATAAGAATTAGTTTTCAGTAATCAAGACTCGAAAGATTATTATAAATAATATATTTCAACAAACCGCTGTCCACGAATTCTATTGAATGACTATAGAACAAATTTTAAGCTCACATATTAGTTTTGTTTTTGCTTCCGTCCAGAGATTTACTATATTTTGTAAATAATATCCAATTTTTAGGGATAAGCGAAATGATCATCACGTTTGAAAGCGGAAAGTTTATATGATTCTTTAAAAAAGATTTTCCCGGGATTCGTTTTACTTTCTCAACTTTTACAGGAGTTCCAGGAAATACCTGCCGTGGGATTTTCATTTTTTCCTTACAAGAAAAGAATTTCAACACGTTAAAATAAAGCAGATTTTTCGAAATGTATAATTTAACATGCAGAAATGCAAGATATTAGAATTTTTTGTCCAAGAGTAATTTTTTCACCCCAGCGCCCTGCTAAATGCAATTTCGTTGCTTTCTAAGCTATACTTATTCGACTTACGTTCAAAATTCCGTCGAATGAATTTTATCATTAGAGGCTAAAAACCTTAATCCTTACAAACCAGTCAGCGCACTAATATTATTTGTTGAATTGTTTTATTATCGAAATAGTATTCTTCGTATTATATTATGATATATGCTACTTTTTTTGGAAGAAAACGCATATTGACAAACGTCATTCACCAACAAAATAAAGATTTATTCAATTTGAAATTGGGTTTGTTGCAGTTACATAGTTACAGGGATACAGCTTAGCGCCTGGAATTTAGTGGGGAAGAGAATCCCTCCCGCAGTCAGCACGTCAAACAGTATCTTTAACTGACGTGATGTATGCATGGAATCGAATGTCAAGGTTCTTGTCACGTTCCTCACACATATATGGATCTTATCGCATCATTATCACATAAATAAACCAACACAATATTTCATCTTGCATTTTTACATCGCATCGCCATTCCATTTACATTAACCAATCTCTAATGTTGCATTCGCCACACATTAACGATTTCCTGAATCTCTCACCGCAGTTACATCGACAGGGAATTTCGCTGTACCCTTTAACATTCAAACAGGAGTTTTTCTCGTCGAGATTTCCGCTCCGTCATTTGTTTATAGGGCTCAGATCATTGTCGTAGGCGTGGAATATCCAAGAGTTGTGGTAAAATTGCCTCACTTAAAAGTTGGAATCAGAAATAGTAAGTTGGCGGTGACGAAAATAGAAGCACATCGGCTTACGCGTGAAGGAAGAGAATGAAAGAGAGGCCGCGCTCGGGGTCGTTGTCCTCGGAGACTTGGCAACGTCGCTACGCTGCAATCAATACGTCGTAAGTGTGGGGGCGGCAAGTACGGTCGTTCACCTCTCGTGCCGAGCAAAATATGGGCTCCAAACATCTCACTTTCTTCTTTTAATATGCTTCGCTCTGCCTCATTGGCCCATCATCTTTCTCCTATAGTTCCTCTCTATCTAACACTCTAAAATGTCACTTGTCTATTTCTAACGAAGAAATAGAAAAGGCCGAATTGTCCGAAATTTTGGCCGAAATATCGCACTTTTGATAACTTGTGCTTTTTTGACTTCCTTCCTTTATGAATATTCCGATGAATGCAAACACCCTGAGGTGGTGGGACCTGCGTTTACTTACTGGTTTTTCGTTATGATAGAAAAAAGGATAAAAACATAACCTTTTGTTATTGAATTTGAAATTACCTCATAAAACGTGGGAGTGCGAATTTCAACACGCATTTCGAGTGGTTAGTGCAAATTTGATAAAGTCGAGTGGTACATTTGTGGACCCTTGAGTTTTTCCTTATGTAATGGCAGCCAGACTTAGAAAAGGGGTGAATCATCATGTCTCTACTCAGTAGGTCTGATCGATTTTCAAAGAAATGGTTGGAAAAATTCATCGAACTCACATAATCGTGATAAATTATATTATAATGATTAATGTTAGCTAATAATTACTATAAATAATGACCAGTAATAATAACCAACAACAAAATAAAAATTAATAACAATAAAATAATGATAAATATTTGATGCCATTTCGCATTTAGTAAACTCAACCACAAACCAATGACGTCTCCGTAGAAGTTCGACTAAGTTTTTCGCAAAGATATTATACAATATAGAAGCATATATTATGGAAGATATATTATACAATATAGAAGCATATATTATGGAAGATACATTATACAATATAGAAGCATATATTATGGAAGATATATTATACAATATAGAAGCATATATTATGGAAGATACATTATACAATATAGAAGCATATATTATGGAAGATAAATTATACAATATAGAAGCATAACCCCGAATACAATTATGTTTTCATCGCTTCCCTGACGATGTCTTTGCTTAAATAAATTAGAATTCTGAGCAGAAGTCTTTCCGAATGTTTCGTTTGCGGTATCAGAGCAGTTGGAAAAGGCCAAATGTCCCGTTCTTTGCTTATCTCGGTGAATGCTTTCGAATTCTCTGGATATATCAGCTCCCAATTTCTTGCCTATCATTTCATTGATAAGAAATTCTGCTCCTCTCATAATATTTTCTATACCTTTGTCCTTATACGCATCTTTTATTTGACATTGCTCCGCTTTCCCCCTCTGCCAAATCGAACTTTCCAGAACACAGCCAAACTGATATTCTTTCAGAAAACTGAATGAGCCGAAGTGATCACGGAAGATTTATAGGTCAGTTGATTGGTAATCACATCATCTTAATGGGGCAATTCAAAATGCTTCATTGATTTATCTTCCTCGGAAAATCTGGCATTTCCGCAGAAAATAACTTTTACGCATTTAGTGGCATTTATTTCACCTTTTACACATTAAATAGAATTAGACAGAAATAGTTCTGCTGTGGCATTGCCCTAAGTATCCACCCAGAAGTTAGATCTGGGTTCGAATCCCGGTCTCATTTGACCATTTTATTTTAATTTTCCTTCTTAGATTGAAGAGGCATTCTATTATATTTATACAGTTGGAAGAGCTATAAAGATCCCTTTTCGATATTCTTTGGGTTGTAAATTTGATCCCTCTCCAGTACACCATTGTAAGGTAAATACATTCGAACGAAGAGTTCACTTTACTGCAACTGCGATTGCGGTCGATTTTGAAAGTCCGAACTCATTACAATATTCTTCGTTGATAGCTGAAGTCAATTCCGGCAGGTTTTCGACCTCCAAATATTTCCCAAGATTTTTTACCGCAAGTTTTGAACACTTTCCTAATTCAAATTCTTACCTCATTTTGTTATTTTGTATTTATTGTGCATATCATTCTAATTGGCGTCTTTTCCAAGTCCAATCACCTCAATTGCATCTGTTCGACTTTCAAATTAATTTACAGCTAATCCGTGGCAAATTATAAAACGGGCCTTTCATAAGTACTCTTTGAACGCTAATTAAAATATCTCTTTACAGTTTTTCTCGCCTAACTTTTATGTGAAGTAAAATATTGAAATTTTACATGGTTTAGGTGGATTTTTTATCGTAAATTGGAACTCAAATTAGCTATAACCATAAGGAAATATGCTGCATATTCTTAGATATCGATCTCACTATTCGTTTTGGGCTCAATGCGCTACTTTTTAAGCTCGCTCTCCATCCTTTTGACGCTTTTCCACCATAATTTTCCACATATGCGTTGCCTACAAATGTTGCGCCCGGTCGCCGATTACACTGGAATATCCTCACGCTGAAATATTCTTTTCAGAGGAATACGAAACTCTATCGCCAAACTACATGCAGTACTTACTCATTATGGCTCTTGTTTGAGAGTTGTATTGTAGTGTAAAGCATTATGATTTTATTATTCTTTTTTATATATATGATATAGTGTTTATTACTGATAGAGATGAATCAAATGATATTGAGCCAAGAAAGAAACGTGAATGTATAGAACCGCCCGTCTTGTCCTATGTTAATGAAAGGGGGAGTATAAAAACAGGACATAGTCTCTAATGACTGAGTAATGAAAGAATGTGGACTGAGAGCAGAATAATGAATGGGTCGTCTCTCGTCGGAATTCAAACTCCTAAAAAAAAAGATATTCCCGAGGCTTGAATGCACGTCTAGTTGACGACATTCAATTGGCATTCAGAAGACCCGTATTCGAATCTCGGGAGTAGCGGCTTTATAAGTAGTTTGTATCCACGACTGGAGTCAGCGAAAAAGGAATCTCAGTTTAGACAGGTTGAGAAGATGAGCTGAAAAATTGGTTTTGTATCCGATGGTAATTGCACAGGAGATGAAGATGCGTTACTTTATTTCGTGTTGAATAGTATGAACTTAGGAGGAGAGGAGATGCATTAACAGACATGGGCAAGTCTAGAAAATACACTTTCCTAACTGCAAAATACTAAATGACTGTTATTGAGAATATCTTCGAACATATTTCGCCTTAAATGTTGTTAATTGGAATGGTTGAACCTCTTCTTCCCCTCGTTCCATGTCATAGCACTGAGACAGCCATTCAAGCCTCCGAATATCGCTTTACAACTGAGTGTTGTTTGTAAATATTTAGATTATCTTTCGAGTGAAAACATTTAGCGTTCTCAGCTTTCAGCGTTGTAAACTTCTCGCACTGCGTAATCAGTCACGATTATTTTATTCTATCATTTCAGTTGGTTATATCGGCTCTATTATTTCAATCGTGTATTTATTTCTAAGTTTTTTGCTTGCGCTATCTTGGTCCTAGCATAATTTGACGAATGTCATGGAGGAATATGTTTTCGGGAATCGCCGAATGTAGTTATACACTAGCGCTTGTTCTCAATTCTTTCGATTTTCCTTTAATAACATGGAGATTTTTCTTTCCACAATTATCAATTCAATTATTCAATTCTATCAGCGCAAGAGGTCTAAAAAAATAAATCTTGTTTACTATTCCAACTAAATGTTGTTTGCTGTCTCCGTCGATGTTGACAAATTCTAAGTAATAAAGGACCAGCAGATGTACTCCATTGGAAATCGCTCAATACAATTTTGTCATTTAAGAATCGCATTACTCGAACGAGTTAAATTATAAGTTAATATTGGAACAGACATGAATAGATAGTTTGGGATCTCCCCCATGTGACTGATTGCTGCGAAGGAGACGATCGCCTCAGGCATTCTAAATACGAAAGCAGAGGAAAACTATTTCACCTCCATTTCATTCATTTCGGTTACCGAGTGTTAAATGAGAAATTAATGAAATTAAAACGCCGTTTATACATCGAGCGCTCGAGTCACATGTTCTCGTTATTAGCTGAATCCTTAATCGAATCATGATTAAGCATAATTAAGTCCTCCGAAATAATTCGCAAAGCTGTCAGCATTTTCATCGCGTATAAAATCACAGCTGCTTTATGTTGCGAAACCGATAAAGAGAATGAAATAAAAAAGTCCAAAATGGTTGCTTCAAATACTGTTTGAGAATCATTGAAGAAAGTGATCTTTGGGAAAAGGAGACTTAGATAAAAATGTTGGATGATAAAAATAGAGGGAAGTTATCTGAGTGATGGAGAAATGACGTTAAGTAGGGAATCAGGGACACATGTATGTACTTACCAATAGTCTCACGATAAGAATTCAGACAATTCCTCTAAAGAAAAATAGGTATAGATTACTATAAGGAATAGATGAAAATGGAGAAAAAGTGCAATGTATACTCACATCGTAACGCTTCCGTTGTTATTTTATGTCTTATGTGGGCTGCTGATTTTAATAAGCTATTCCGTGTGCTTTTTTCCTTATTCTCTTATGTCCGACTGCAATTAAAAGAGTGAAAATGGCCGTCTCAGAGTGCTCACCACCTATAAGATTTCGCCCATAAATGTTCACGAGGTTATTGACATTGTTTTGGAGATTTTTCCGTCTTAATAGAATCACGATCTTTTGGCCAGGACCGTAATAACATTCAAAGGAATGCAGTTTAGGCACAATAAAGTAATCCAATGTAATATTATGAGAAACGCCTGACGGATCACCTCCTGCCGTTCATTCAATTTTTATCATCCCTCCAAAAAAGAACGATAATACAAAATTTAAGGACATTTTTTATTTTTTATGAATGTGAACAACTGTTGGAAATTAGCAGTCAATCCTTTTACTCTTCCGTGGGATGAACAGTACTATACTCTCCCCATTCATCATCTCGAAATGGTTTTAATCCTCGATTTTATAGAATATCCTTTTCCTGAGTGTCAACCGAACGTTTACTCATTATAGAAAACAGGCGATCGCAGAGAGGGTAATAATTATTTGGTAAGCAATTATCTCAACTTGGAGGAAATGTAAGTTGGCATGAAGACCGAAATCTCCAGGTGAGGCTGCAGAGGAGTTAAACGAGTGAGGGGACATCAATGTAATCCGGAGACAAAAGAAACCGCTCTCTTTAGAAACTTTTTGTATCGAACCTAAAACATTTGAATTGCTGTGTTCTTCAAATGGATCTAAAAAGTCACATTTGAGGATGGACCTCATATTCGATCCTCACACTAAAATGCTTCCTTATGTAAGAATCGTGCAATAGATGCGGTATGATTTGCGTGCCTGTAATGGTGCATAATCACCTTTGCTGTGCGTAATGAAAGATAATTAAGCAGTTAACGGCTGTTTCTTTAGATGCGAGTGCAGACGTCCCCATGACGAGAGAAGAGCGCTCGCCCGAGGAAATTACTTGCGAATCATTCTCCGTGTGTTTTAGTAAATATCTGTGGGCTGCGAAGGGCACCTTCCCCTCCGTGACGTATCTTATCTCCCTCCATTTACTACTCCGTGACGTCACGCGAACCGTTAGGAGCGCCACTGTTGTCGCGGAAGAGAGAGGAACTTTTTCCGACTTGTGACGTCACACGCGGGAAAAATGATTCTATTTTTGCGGGAGTCAAAAAGATTTACGCAGGATTATAGACGTAATACGCGGAAATTGGAGGCGAGAGTCAGAGATTTGTAATTTGATACACAGAAAGATAAGTAGGGATTAATGTTGCTTTGGAGGAGTTATAGTGTATTCAGAGAGAAACTTTACTATATGTATTCTTTCTCCGAAACTTATAACTTCCACAGGATACAAATAAGCTAGCGGGGAACAAATGGAGAAAGATATTTTTATTAAAAAGAATAATATCCTAAGTGGGACGAGATAACTGGAAGGTTCCTGAAGCCTAAAAAACAACTAGTGAATTTTCAGTATCAAATACGAAGACGGATTTACTGATAACGAAGATAATATTGCTGTTATTCCATTGTTTTAATACCTTTTATAGTGCGTATATTGTAATGATTATGGTGAAAAATTGCCAACAAATAGATCAAACAATTATTATCGCGGTTATAAACAATCAAATTTATTCTCACTAACCGATTAATCATTCAATGTTTACCTTTAGCAATAATTTGTTTAACTAATTTGACTCGATAATTCATTATATTACTCACCAAGGTGATAATAATAATATATCTGTTCATTACTGTTTCGTATGTTTTATACTGATTAGCTTGAATAATTTTACGTTTTTTATTTATACTTATATTTTACCACGACAAAGAAGTTACTATTTATGTTATTTAATAGCTCACAAGAGAATTCCTGTATTTTAGGAATCGGATTAGAATTGATGATCGCGTGAGTAAGCTCGATAACAACTACAAAGGAGTATTTTTACAGAGAGAGAAATGGAATTGATTTAATATGTTATAATATTTTTACATATTAAGTTGCAATTTCGTGCAGTTATCACTCTCATGGATACTTCATGCATATTATAGTTATGAATTGAGGAAAATTTTCAATCGGTAATTATATTTATTGATGGATTCTTACTGTAATCAATTATTTTCGAAATAATGATTGCGTAAAAAAATTGTTCCCACGCTGCCTGAGGGTATATGTAGAAATTCTTGCCCAACTACAATGGACACCAACTCTCGTATCCTTTTTACTCAAGCATTTTCAAAAAAGCCTTATAAATTAATGTAGAAAATACAGGCTAATTCTAGTCTAGTCTAAAATTTGTTGTAACCAGAATACAAGTCGATTTGTCATGTGTAGCTATTGAAAATTTGCCTCTATATCCTGTTATGGTCGTAGTGTAAGAACGAAGGAAACCAAATGCATTTACGCATTTGATGTTATCGGTCTTATCTTCTTTAGCGCGCCAAATGGCAGCAAAAGCAGGATTTCCGCTGATAGATGAGGAAGAATTTTCTCCACTTAGAGAAATCGGAGATAAAAGAAAGATTTTCGTTAAAACTGTCTTTTTGGTACGTATGGTACATATACCCGAAAAATGTCGAACGAAATCGAAATTTTCGGATGTATCAAATCACTGGAATAGCAATTGCATTTTTAGTAGCGCACGAGGAAATACTTTGGGGTTTGTCAAGAATAGTGTGGCAATCATAACATCGGTAATGTCGCATAATGTAGCAGTTTTAGTTATCATCATAAGTGATTTAACGATGAAATCGTATGGTTCATACACTTGATTTAAGAATCAAATCGGATCCTTAATTTGAGGGGCGGTTGTTCTAACCAATTGAGATACCTCGAAATTCAGTCTCTTCGAATTCTCAGCAGTAATGGGACAGTCCGAAGGATCCATTTAAGACAGCACCTCATCTGCTCCTGAATTCTAAATCATCTATCTCTACATATATATATATATATATATATATATATATATATATATATATATATATATATATATATATATATATATATATATATATATATATGTAGAGATAGATGATTTAGAATATATATATATATATATATATATATATATAATCTTTAAGTCTCCTTCGGGAGGCAGTGTGGCCTCCCTAACAGATTAAATTCGCGTATTGCTCGCAGAAAAAATAAATTCAGGTAGAGAATAATTCTAGAATCTATTCTCTGATCTTCCTCGCTGTATCAGGATGTCACAGGGAGGATGCAGAATATCGTGTACATCCTCTAAGAGAATTGAAGGTGAGATAGCTCTGTCGTGTTAGCTTAATCGGCTAGAGCAACCGCCTGGCAACCGGTAGATCTGCGTTCTTTTCTTCTTCATTTCTTCATCGTTAGTGTTGTTTCGCATTTTCTGCTCAAATACGTGATCCGGATGACTCTTTGTATTTTTATATCATTATATTTCAGCTGACATCTTAATTGCTATATTCTTGATGATTATTTTTCTCTTGCCAATGTTGTCGTATCTGGTTCGCTATATAACACCCAGTTTCGCATATTTACCATCAGTTTCTCTCTTTTCCAGGATTGGCAAACAGGAACCGAACCTAAAACCGAAATTAAAAAACAATTATTTTGATGGTGTGAAACCCGAATCGTAAATTATGAAATTCTTGAAAACAAAACCGATTTATATTCCGTTGCGATATTCAGTCCCCACATTTTACTGCGGTATAACTGTTGGGAAATTTACGAAACATGTTTAAATAGGACTTCCTACTAATAGTTAATAAGTTTTTTATCCAAATTTTAGGTTGATGTAATGTTAACAAAATAAATAGGAAAATAATAAATATTAAAGAAACAATTTGTCTTCGTCCACAAATTTTATTTAAAAAAACACGACCGATTTCGAGGTTATCTCATCTTCAGGTGAGATCTGAAGATGAGGTAACCTCGAAACCGGTCGTTTTTTTCAAATAAAATTTGTGGACGAAGACAAATTGTTTCTTTCATATTTATTATGGAAAAGTTCCACCAGGTATCGCCAGAAAGCATCAACTAAAATAGGAAAATAATATTGAAATAGGAATATTGAAAGTGCTAGAAAATTTAAATCTCCGAAGGATATAATAATGCAAGAGTGAAAAAGAAAACACAATTCGTTTCGGCCCTACGATGGCAGAGTGATTAGAATCGAAATTATGTCTTTTAGTGTTCGAAAACCAGAACAAAAACTATTACGGTTCGATACCCTGCTTTTTTCACCTCTTCATTTTTGATTTCGATTTAATCCTAAGCCGGGACCAATTAAGGGTTCAAATATCATTTTGAGGAATGAGATTATTCACCCAGAAAAACGACATGACGTACAGTACTTAACGGTGAGACCCTCATCTAGCGGCTATTGCGCCCAACGCAAAAAATGCATCCTCGATCCTTAGACGAAAAGAAATCTGAAGGACAAAAGATAAAATGATAGTTTGAATCATTAGAAGTCTTCAAGGACGTGAAGCTATTGAGGAATCAGCGTCCTTTCTCCAAAACAGCGGAGTATTATGGGAGGAAACCGTGATTACGTGATTCGCGTATGCTCATATGTGAACATGTAAAAATGTAAGCATCATTTTATCCTCAAATGATGATCTAAACCAGTGATGAGAAACATTTTCAATATGAGGTCGTTTGCATCATTAGTCCACTTGTGAAGCTTTGAGATTGCATGCAAAATCATTAGGACGCACTCTATCGAGGTATTGAATATGATGAAGTAGGCGATAATCGAATTCTTGCGTACTAAAGTAAATTTATTTCTCGGATGAACTTAAGAAAAATGTTTAAGGAATGAAGAAAAGGTTTAAATTTACATAAAAATTTAATTAATAAATCTTGTGTAATTTCTTTCATTCTACGCTATGGATTTTTGAAAAACATCGCTTATTTCGGTGTACTTCATGAAAGAGAATATTTTTAATTTCTTTTTCTTACTTGTTACGTGACAAATCAGAAAGGGTAACAAAATCTTAAATTTTGATTCCTTATAAAAATCAAATATTATTCATAAGGAAACTCTAGACCTAGGATTCATCTCTATAGTTAAATATCCTACGCACGCTGTAAGGTGTATTTTGTAATCGTTTTTCTATAAAAAGATTGAATGTTTCCCCACCTCATGAAAACTTCGCAAGAACGTTATGCGCACCCAAAACTAGGATACTGTTTTTTCACCCATTTCTCGGGCCACACTGCCCATGAATAACAGATTAATGATACTTTACATTAGAATATTAAGAGAAATAACAGTCGAGAATATTAAAAATATATGAAATGAAATAGGTATTATTGTAAAATAACGGCGGAGAACTTTTTTTTTAATTCTACGTCGTTATAATATGTACGTCCGGTAAATAACTGAGAGAATTCTTGGTTCATAGTGCTCTTGGCGGTCCCATTGGATGATAGCTTGTTCTCTGTTGTGGTAATTCTGTACTTTAGGATCGGGAAAAGAAGAGTTCCTACATTTAAATGTGAAGAAGGATCTAACGTGCGTAAGGAAAAGGGGAATGTGCATCTGGAAGGCGAAAAAGATATCCTAATCAATGGAGAACTTCGAATATCTATGGAGAATCTCACATATTAATTGGTAATTTTTTCATCCGAAAGGATTTCTTCTCCGTTTATCATGGCGAACTCTCTAAATTCCGAGTCCACGAAAAAGTAAGCGCATTAGTTGCGTTAAATTTATTTATATGTTTCAATTTGTTGTTTACGAATAACTACGAAAAATATAAATATCACCTGCGTGACTAAAACGTTGTGTACGTTTTCTTTTTGTTATGTTCGCACGGAAATAAAGCGAATCAATATACTTACTGATGAGTATAACGTATATTACAATTATTAGAAGGAATAGCTATTAACTTTAGCAGAGTTCAGCCCGGATTCGTAAAAGATACAAATGAAAATTCTTAAGATCTTAGGAAAATGGCCTAATATTCAGTTTCTGTTAATTTTCAACTATTCAGTTTCTGTGATTGTTGACATATTTGTTTGTTCGATATAATTAACGATTACGCATTATTTTTTCTTCTCCTTCGATCGTTCGTTTATTTATAGATATTATTATGGAATTGGAACATTCCTTGGATTTTTTCAAAGCCGGGGAAGGGCAAGAATTGCTTTGGTGGGTGAAAATGCTTTCCTTAGTCAAAGAAATCACTGGTGTGTGGTGCCCTCTCTTGACTCTCTCAGAAGCTGGAACCGCCGGTTATCTTAGTGCCGAAGCCGTTCCGACAGAGGTCTCTGACGCTACTGCCCGCGAAAGAATATGGGATGACGAACTTTTTCAATGAGAAAGTCAAGCATATGCATCGAAAGTGCATAAAATTAATTGAAAAAAATCTTCGATGTATCTTAAGCTCGAGTTTGCTCCTATTCTATAGATCTTCGATATCTTTCTAGTGCTGCAGAGTACGTAAATGACGAGTTTTTGGTGTCAACAGTTCATGTGGTCGTGAACTTAGAGGAAGAGGGCAAATCTATTGCTCATGAGAGTCTACTCACTAGATTCCTCTGCTCTGTTGAAACTCTCTGCTCACTCCATTCGCACCACTTGGATGCACCAGGTTCTCACTCATAACTCTACTAACGATATATTTGCTATCACTTACAGAGGAGACTAGATAAGAACGTAAGATTACAAAAATTTTGTTTTGATTCAAATTATCGCATATCAATGTTTTACCGTGTTTATGACATTCGACCGAACGACGGAAAATTTGAAGCAACTCAGAGCAACAGCTCAGAGCGCTGCAAGTAAGAAAAATAATATTCAATATTCATAAAATAAATTGAAACTATTCCGAGATCACATTTTAAAAAGTTACTTAAACAGCAAATCAGTACTTTTTTTCCTTTTGAATATAATCATTTGCTGTTTTCATTATCCGCCGAAATATGTGGGTGATTTATTTCAGCGAATTATTCTAAAAGTGGGAGAAAATATCAATTTTGAAAATACCTCAAAGAATTTTTAAATCAACGACCATTGTTTCGTGGGGCCTTATCATTGGAAGATATCGGTCTTATTTTCTTTGATATCTTCACCTGATGATGACGCTACACATCTAAATCAGGTTTCTTTCAATTATTATTTCAATATCACGTTCTTATCAATACAATTCTGTGTGGAAGGTAAACGCTTATTTTCTTGCCTTCGTGTAGTCTCGCAACGACCAAGCGATCGATTTTAACACGTAATTATTTGCAAAATGAGTGCATCTTTATTTATAATCATAAGGTGTGGCGCGAATTTTTATTTAATATAGATGTAAGTCATCGACAGATAAAGCGTAGCAATCTCGTCCTTCAAACAAAGAACAATGAAAATGCGACGAATGTAGGTCAGGGGTCGTCAACCGAGTAGATGTGGTTTATCGCCGGCGAACCCCCACCGATTACTCACAAACCAATCAAATCTCATTAACTCACACACTGTGCTGTGTACAAATATCTCTGAAATGTTATATCCTGATGAAACCACACTGGCGCAACCTCAATGTCTGGTCCAAATATGCTAAAAGATTCCACGTGTTAAATAAATTTATTTTCCTCCTTCTTCTCAATAAGTCAATTAAAAAAGCATACGTAGATTATTCTCATGGAGTATAGGTTAGAACCAGTGAAGATATTGAAATGTTTATCCCTTGGAAAAATAGCGTATAAGTACGTAAGTAGTGGAAGTACAGATGAGAATTAAACGAAACTATTTATTTACTATTTTTCTCCTCTTCGAATGAAAATGTGCATGAAATATAATATGGGGACCTTTAGCTAGGTGCTTGAAATATTTCTTTCAAACTATATGCGCCACGAAAAAATTACTTTCACATACTTACCTGTAACCAATCGATCAATATATGAACTCTAGAAAACTTGTGGTCTTCCCTATGACAAGAGATATTTAGAAAAGAAGAACATATGAGGTTAAATTCTAATGGAAAAAAGGCGCTTGAAATTGACAGATATCGCATCACGAAAACTGATCGAATTTGACCCTAAGAAAGGAAGGTCACTCGCATCGTTTACCTGCAGAGGGCAGCTTAATCGTCGCGTGGCACAAATTTTTCTTCGGGGCACAGCTTTCACTCTCTTTGCCCATTTTCGAAGGTTCGGAGCCAAGATTAAGGTCACCACGGGGCTTTCGCTGTCCATAACCGATCCGAAATTATTTCGGCCGATTTCCGCTCACGAGAATGTCGCAACGCGAGGTTTTTGTAACGGCCGAAAGCGCATATCAATTGTATTGTCCGTGTTCCTCATCGTAATCATTATTGATGGATGAAGGCCTCCCCATCGAAGGCTCCCTCCGAGCCTCTCTGATCCATATGTTTCTTCACTTCCTAACTCCAATATAATTCTTCTTCTTGCCAGATTGAATTTCTAGCCTTGGTCATTTATCCACCTGTTTTCGACAACCCCATTTCAGTTTTGATAATGTTATGAAGTTGATAATAGCACTGTTTCCGTGCTCTATGTGCTCCTTTACCTATCTCTTCTCGGACTTAAAAATCGTCTTTCTCATCAGCTTAATTTTATTTTTAACAAATCCACAACTAATAATAAGGATATCAACTTCCTCATACATTTTCGTTATTTGTTTGGAAAATCACATCATCAAGGCCTCTTTGCTCGAAATTAACAATTTGTCTTCTTTTTTCGTTATCTCGATCTACTGAGGATTCTCATATCCTTCTTTAATCTCTTTGAACTTGCCTATTTCAATTGTAATGTGAGCGGATTTATTTTTTGATGAAGTACTTTGACGGCTCAAGGTGTATTGGCGCCTCGGGCTGAGAATCATACCTTCCATACGTATACTTATTTAATATAACATCTATAATTTTACGTTCTTATATTTTCGAAATTATATTTTTGGTACTCGTTAAAATTGATCGAAAAAGAATTATAATTAAGGTTTATATCGGTATTATCCTCACATTGCTTTCAACTTTATATTAAAATTTAATTAAATAGATTTCTTTTGTAGAAAATAAATGCGCCCTAAAAATCGTCAATTATTTTCTGTTGCGATTGTTGGTTTAAACAACTTTTGACCAGAATTAATTCAACAATTTTACCGAAATTGATAATTTTATCCAGTTTCACCGAAAAGCTTGCGCAATGTTTATATGATTGCTTGAAAACTTGCGTGAACGGTCAAATTCATACGAGTGATTTCAAACAAAGAATCATATTTCCAGGAAATAATTCCCGAAAATTGTCGAGTTATTTGAATACTCAAATAATAGTCCGGTTTTTCGGCCGATTTATTAAGGCTGAATTTTAGAGGTCGCCTTTTATGTGGATACTACTTTTTCAGGGACGAAATTCATGTCTTATCTGGGTCGAAATTATAATCAGTACAATAAATATGGAAAATAAGAGAAAGAATATAAGGCAAGGACAAATACGCTAATTAAGACAGGAGAAGACGCGCTGTTGCAAAAACAAAACCTTCGATAGTAAAAACAACGTGTGACGATATGTTCCATGTCCATATAACTCAAGCACATCATTAGGTCTTCCTGCTTTTTCAGGATTTGTCAATAGAAAAGCGTGCCAGAAAATCTTGGCGAAATTGTATATTTAATGGTATGCTAAACGTAGCTGAATATATGTTAAGAAAAACAAAAATTTATAATCGACCTTTATTGGAAAAATGTACGTAAAAATTTCTGGATATTCTGGCCACACATTAGGGTGAGGAATTTCAACTGATTGTGAGATCGGATGTATTATATGGTAATTTCTTAATTCTAGAAAAGATCATCTACAAATGATTCTACGCCTCACCAAACATTTTACTCCTGACCTCATGAGCTCCCAAAAACTAGTACTCTGGCTTTCCGCCCTGCTCGCCCATGTCTCGGACCGATTCTGAGTACCTTCACCTATACATATCCCTTACTTTTCATTCTCATTACTATAATTTTTATTTATTTATTCCCTACATCTCTTGCGCTGCTTCTCCTCAATTTTCATGGTATTCCACTGAATTTCTTCTAAGACGTAATTCGCTAAATCCAGTCAGTCATCTCTGTTCTTATCAAGGGCTTCAATTTTCCTAATAGGTTTCTTCACCAATACCAGTCTCTGTATTTTAAATACCATATATTTCTATTTGTTATCGGCTCAAGATCGCTCCATATCGTGGTATTATTCGGCAAAGAGAATACTTCCAGCCCCTTCCATGCCTTTCATTTACCAAACCGCGATGAATTCGGATTTTGATTGCCTTGGGCCCTTGTGGAGTCCACTTTCTTTCTGGCTTATTGTTTCAAACTTATTACGAAAGCGTTAGATATAAGTCTTCGGGAAGGCTCCCGCACAGCTAAGAGCATTCAACTTTGTTGAAAGCTCTCCCGGGTTCGATACCCCACCAGGATCTGCTATATCATAAAGGAATATCTGAGAAATGATCTTAGCTGTCGAAGCACTTTTAAAAATGCTACCACAAGTCTTCATCTGTCTTGGAGAGGTCTCCGGAGTTGCTCTTCTCTGCATTAACATCAATTTGCCTCTTTGTTGCTGCTCATTAATTTTTCCTTCTAAATCACTCATGGTCAAGATGTGACATTTACTGAGGTATTGTGCCAAAATCTTAGGAAAGTCTTCTATTTTCTCGTTCGAACGAATCGATGTTAGCGATTATACTCCAATCGCGCAGTTTTCATTTCATACCTTCTTTTTATCCTAGAGACGATTTTTACGACACAATCAAAAGAACTTTCGATTTATAGGACATTTCCATTGAACTTTTTCTGTTAAACAAATCTGGGAGCTAAAAAAGCCATGATTTGCGTGGCTTTACATAGTATATACATAGAGGTTAAATAGCTTTACAGGTATAAGATTAAGCATACCATTGAATAAACAGTATTAATCTTTCATAACTGAAGTTAATAGAGGATTCTGGGTCTGCCATCAACTTCCTCCTGCATATATATCTTTAATTTCCTGAAGATGGGCACTCTATCGTCTCTCATTTACTCGCCCCGTTTTCCACTGAAGAATGGAAGGAAGGGGAAAATGTATTCTAATGGTCGCTGTACAGTAGAAGTCTGATAAATAAATGTTTCAGCACACCTAACGTTGAGGTCGTCAATAGGTTGTCAATATCGATGCAATGTAAGCTTAAGTTTACCATTATACTAAATATCAGCGCCGTAATAAGAGTAAGTTTCAGCCAGTTGAATAAAGAGATATTTGAGACATAATTAAACCTAGAAGGAATTTATCTATCCTTTAATGCAGTGATTCGTGAAGTGAGCAATAACGCTCCCCCCATGTGAACGCAGAAGTATTTTAATCTATTAACAACTGTACCTCTCTAAATCGAATTACACTGGGTTCTAGACAGCATTAAAATCGCCATCTAGAGATTTAGTCGACGATTTTATTATTTATATTTTTATTTTGCTTCTTATTAATCTCCGGATGAGGTCGCACTTATAATACAAGTAACTTTCATAGATGGACCAAGGGGGTCGTAGCACAAAAAACTTTTGGAAACATTGCCTTAAAGAGTACGTCTGGCCGTAATTCAAATAAGAGGCATCTTAGAGGTCCAATAAAACGTATAAAAATATTTCCAAATCGTTTCTCGTGAATGCGCTCCTTGGTTCTTTACAAATCGGAAACTTGATTTATAAAATCATATTCATTAGAACTAGGAAGTGAGGGAGAAAAAATCAGCGATGATAAAAACCTCCGGGTTATAACTATTATAAAAACAGCTTCACTGTTGTATTTTGCCACCAGAAACTCGGAATTATTTTCTTAGCTCAATGGCCCTCCTCCTCCAGCATTTTCCTGATTGGCAATTATTATTCGACACCTTTACTTAGCGGTACAATAAATGGAACATATAACCAACCCATCTCCTCTTTTCTTTAATCGACATCATTTTGTGGATCGAATACTCATTAGCAACGATGATACCACTCATTCCATATCATCCGATGCAGGCCGCCATTCTTTCTCTAAAAAGTGAGAGTGTCCGCCATTTTAAAGTCTCTTCAAATTTCACTTTCAAGGTATGTTATATAAACGTAATAGTAAAAAGTACCGTTTTCGCGGTTGGAGCGCTGAAATGCAACGATATTTACATGCGGAACGATCTTCGAGAAAGCGTATGGGAGAAAGGCGAACGACCTAGATGGCGTACTCGTAATCGCCTTTCTCTAAGTGAAAGTTTCTTTTAGAAAACCAGTTATTCGAATCTGAAAACGTTACGAGAGCGCACTTTACTCCTCTTCAAAAGTGCACTTGGTTCAACCTCTGAATTTCCCGAAAGAATGTGGATAATCGCGCTTCTCTAATTTCTAGTTAACAATCGGCGTTTATTGAGTAATAGAAAGTTTTAGCTGAATATTATCTAAGGTGTGACGAGTGCTGGTCAATTAGTTGCTGTGAACGGCGGGTTTTTAAAGACGTTTTCCTATTACTTTCAAGCAGCACGTTGCGATTTTATATGGCAGAGAATTTCCTGGTGCCGACGAATGAAACGAGCATCACAATTCTCTATCTGAGTCTAAAAATTTTCTTTGATTTTCAATTCGAAACTCTTAAACGTAAAATACTGAGCCAAATAAGAGTAGAATTGAGCGTGAAATTTAATTTTAAAACGATTTTTTTTGCTATTAATCAATTATTTCCTCAGAGATGAGTAGAAAGTCTCTCCCCAAAGAAGCCTGAAGGCTGATGGGATTCATCAAACCCCTCACCATTAGCTGCCATAAGCTTTCTAGAGAAAATCAGATATATTAGGCAAAACGAGGAGTGAGGTAGTTTACTGTTACTTTCCTCTGAACCAGAATTTGTAAGCGGATTATTCCCCGAGTGCGTAACAATAAAATAATAATTTCCATACAAAGAGAGAAGATTAATGCTTTTAATCAATATCAATCATATTTCAGTAGTAAATGGGTGGTCTGAAAAGTTTACGACATTTCGCCATTTCTCGACATATTTTCTGAAAATTTCTGAAGATTTCTGAAAATACTGGGGTAGGAAACTTTTCAGACCACCCTCGTATATCAATCATTGTACAGTAGTGTACAGTAGTCACAGTCGCTGAAAAGACCGAAGAAAAACAAATCAAAGATAAATTTCCTTCTATTTGGCACCACAATAAAAATATTCATCAAGATTCTATACCAGTAACTTTTTGTCTTAAGTTATAATCCTAAATTCTGAATTAATGTCTTTCGCACCATAACTTTCATCCATATCGATACATCTGATAAATTTGTATGCAATAGCATAATTCCTATTAGGTTCTTTAATATATGTTCGTCAATATATGAAGATTCGGATGACTTTCTTCATTCTCTTTCCACTCATCTGAAACTGAAGCTGAAACCTTTTCTTATACATTACTCTTATACCGTCTAAACTCTTAAATCATTCCTCTTCTCTACACACGGATAGTGACATTTTTTATTGTCCTCCGTGATCTTAATCAGTTTTCCGCTCTCTCCAATTCTTAGAGCGCCTCTGTATTCCTTACAGTTCAAGTAATATTGTGCATTCTTCTCTTCATCTCAAAACGTTTCAAATGAAAGCAATATATCAGAGGAAGCATTTCATACACTCCTTTCCAAATTTTTCTCCTAATCTACAATTTAACGCAATGAATTCACATTGAAGGCAGAATTGTCATCTTAGAAAGATTTCTCACGGTTCGATTTCAAAAATAGACGTACTTAAAACGTCTAAATCTAAGAGACGCCTGCATCGCTTCTAATAGTGTCAATACTACTTCGCCCGATCCTGCCTATTACTTTCCCAGAAGTTTTGATTTGAATATTTACTATTATGAGATAAGAAAAACTCAAAAGAAACTGTGTTAGTAAGTGGAATGCCAGTTGACCCTCACAATTGGCGACGAGTAAAAATATATTTAGGGATTCTAAAATGTTCCTCATGGGATAAAGGAATGGAATAGTGAATAAATGAAAGAATGAGAATCTGAATGATAACAGTGCGGAATATTCAACTCTCGAAGTGGCGCAGATCTGAAGAATTTTTTCAACTGATTTTCTGAAACATTTGGAGTTCCGTACAGATTTTCCGAATTTCATTCCACTGCTTGGGGAATCTAAGATAATTCATGGTTCGCCATTTTTCAGGTCTTTATAAGGTTAGAACAGAATGGTTGTGGAGAAAAATCAGTCTTTTTCCATCTGACAGATTATCCTAATCCCAATCTTAGAATAATCTGCAGATGAAGCGTTAGAACTGCCAAATTCCACCCAATTCTTATACTAAATGATGTTCCTTGCTTAGGGCTATTTGTAAAGAAGTCACTCGAGTATTTTGATTCAGAAATTACAGCGATTGACATTTTTATTATTTTATATTTCTTTTATGATGTTGTGAATGTTTTACCTTAACACACATGTCATTTGTGATTAGTTTCATTACCGATTTTGAGAAAAGTGAGAGTCACTCCTTATTATTTGTGCACTACAAATGTTCCATTGTGTGTTCCATGTGCATACAAACGGCCAAATCATAGTAAAATTGGGTTCGACTGAACTCTTACATATTTACAAATGAGGTTAAAGTAAAATTAATCGGCGAAATGCGTCACGGGAAGAGACAGGATACAACAGGAGTACAAACTAGAAAGATGTATTCTTTAGAGGGCTTAGGAACTCTTTTCAGTGCTTCTGATCAGGGCATCCAATCATAATATTTTTCGCTCCGGTTTTCACTCTGGTTCAACGATAAAACTAAATTTCGGTTCAGTTTTGGTTTCGCTCTTGCCGACATCGAACCAATTCGAGCTGTTTTCTCGCTCCGAATATTGCAATATAATATTTTTCTGAAAATTTGTTTTGTACCTGTGTGATCTTCATTGTACTCAATTTTAAAATGAAACATAGTAATAGTTAGTCGTACCTACACATGCTTAGTTAACCTTCCTCCAATTAAATTGAAGTAAAATGTGCATTGTTGGAAGCCATGAATCGGAGCTGAAACAACAGTTTACTATTTCGGTTCAGGTTCGATAATTGATTTTTTTTGGTTCGGTTTTAACTCCGGCTAAAATAACGTTTATTTTCGGTTTTCGGCTCGGCTGCGGATATACATCTTCATAGCATGTGTGTGTATGGTAGTGACGAAATTCGATAAATCCAGCAAAGTTCGCGAGATTTTTCAACAATTGGAAACGTAACTTCGTGAAATAATTAACTGAAGTGGGTATTTGTAGGAGGATGGTGAAGTTATTTTTTAAATCCCTATTGTGAGAAGGAATATTAAGTTGGATGTATCTTGAATTGTATGAACATGATAAACTTCCGGATTTGGAGTAAAATTCTGTGCCCTAGAATTAGCTTTTCATGTACTTCCTGCTGTCATTTGGATCTTGTGACCAATTACAGAAAATCAAATCAATATTCTTTGAATATATGGAAAGATACTGGAAAGAAGTCAATAGCTTGCTAATTCTGAAAAGGCTCCACATGATTGTATGTTTATATTAGTGGAAACAGTATTTCAATCTGCCTTTTTCTCTCTTTACAGGTGAGTGCAATGATTACCAATATGAAATGTTCATCCGGAGGGAGGAGAAGTGCAAGGGTATTAGAGGTAAGTTCAGTTATGAACGACTAATACTTCAAAATGATTAATGAAAAACCTTCCACCCAACGTAGAATTTAATAGGATTCTACAGTAATACCCTGCAAGCCACTTCTTGGCGTGAGGAAGGAGGATATTCCTGATAGTAATAATAACAGTAAGAGATTCAACTCCACCTTGTTTAAACAACGACAACGTTCTTTTTGAGTCCTGGAATCTTCACATCTGTCTCCAAACTTCATTCTCAGGGGTAACGTTTGGGTTCCACCACAAGTTGGTCTCGCCAATACATTGTTTGTTATTTTTAAAATTTCTCCACATTTAGGCCTGTTCAGCCCCGCAAACGCGATCGAATTATCGTATTTTCTATCAATGACAGCTAAATTTAGGAAAGTAGTATACCAAAATAGTGAAAATATGTCGAAAATCCAAAAATTAAATTTTTAGGCACTAAAAAATTTGCTTGAAGTAATTGGCTTATTCGTTTAAGAAAGAGGATGAAGCGTAGTGCGAACTTTTACCATTTAAAAATTCTTTCATTTTTCTTAGTAATGATGGAAATCGTTTTGATGTAGGAACCACTTACGGAAGCTGTTCAAACGAACGACGATTTGACTTTGATTTCTTCTAACATGATTTTTAGTCCTTCAGTCAGCTATTGATTTCGTAATCAATAAATAGTGAGTATTTTATATAACAAAATGGCTCCTCCTTTTATGCGTGCCGAGCAATGCTAAAGGCCATCGCTTCTTTAACTGAAGGACTTCCTCCTTTGATTGCAGCGAGACATAAAAGCAATTATTAAGAGAGTTATAGATCGAGTAGGAGCAGCCATCGGGAGTTTGGGCGTAACGCAACCTGTTACTGCGATATCTACGGACGCCTTATCTAGTTGCAGTCGACGAACCGTAGGAGAAATAAATATAGCAAACATCCTCATGGTACAATACCACCAACTCTGTATTGCGTCAATAATGACAATTGCGACCGGAAACTTTAAATTGGAATTGAACAGTAGACATTTATTTTTCTGTTATAAACTTTTTCTTTTGCAAATAGATTAATTTAATTGTTTTCTATTTTATTCAAGAGAAATATACACCATAATTTAAATTTATAAGGGGTGCAAACTTGGAAGGGGTTTCCTTATGAAATCATCTCCAATTAACATTTTTAAGGGAAAATGCCTGAGACTTAAAGTGACCATGGAAACACTTGATAATCAAACTCAAATTTTGTGCTTTCCTTGGATATGCTATTAGTAATACGTCATCAAAAGGAGCTGTTGCTCCTCCTGTTAATGGTTGATACTTCTAAATTTACATTTGTTCTTCGAAATGACGAACATTAAGGATTAAAAATTTTCACCCTTGGCTTCAGTAAAGTATTCAAACGAGCATATTCAAAATCATAACTTGGAAATGAGCCCTCAGAAACAAATTGAGAAATTTTCGAAGTAAAATATAAATTTTCGCTTAGCAGCGATCATTGAAGGTAGATTCTTAAAAACGGAAAGGAATCGTAATGGCGATGCACTACGCCATTGCACTTTACCAATACATTGACACCTTTCAAATTGATGGAAACGCTATCTATCGGAGAGAAAAAGAGTTGCAATAGTGGATGGTAGACCACGCTTACAGTCGCTGGCCTCAACTTCTTCATCGAAGCCAACTTGAGGTGAGCACTTGCAGCCTCCAGTAATGGCGCCACTTGCATTGTTCTCCGGCAGATGAAATTAAATCGATTTGAGATGTTTTCCATCACGGCCAAGGAAGATATTCTTTTTTACAGTTAAAACTAAATATTCATATTCGTTTCGCTTGAAGATACAACGTTAGAATGAAGGAAAACCGCCATTATTGTTAAGTATAAGTTAGAACCTTAAAATTTTTAGTTTCAATTACTTTCTAAGCGGTTTATTCATATCAAAAAACGTTGAGTTTTCCACTAGCAGAGCTATCGTGTTATAAAATTAGAGCAACAAAGTGGGGAATGCTGAAAATGAAGCTATGAAGGCTGATAGATGTTTCTTACTCTTCTACATCTACATAAAGACCCTACAAGCCGCCTTTCGGCGTGTGGCAGGGGGTGTAAACACCAAACAATTGAGCTTCTTTTTTAGCCTGTTATTATCGCGTATTGTTCGCGGAAAGAATGACTCCTTAAAACGGCTTGTTCTAGCGTTTTTGTTAATGAAAAATATAGCATTACGCAATAAAATAATGCGTGTATTTCATTATAGCAATTCATAACAATTTTAGAGGTGCATCCTTTACCGTACCAAGTGAATTTTTTTCTACGAAATCGAAGAAAATTGTAATAAACTAAGGCTTTCTTTTGATTACTCTTAGTTAATTTAATTATCGTTTTGATCATAATGAAATTGTATATGAAAACATAGTCAAATGATTCCTGAAGTAAGATATCATTCTTTGTAATTGAGTTAGTTTCATTTAAGTTCTGTGATAATAACTCCACGGACGAAATTTCAGAAGAAAAAGATTGTGTGTTACATTTTTCATAAGCATTGTGTTATTTTCGTGCAAACATTATCTATCCTCCGATGAAAAATGAAGTAATATTTCTGGGCTATTGTTGTTTCTTGTAACAGCTTTTAGAAATTCTCCTTTTCGCATTTTCATAAGTTAACTCGAAGCCATTTCGTTTTCTCTGTTTTTCTTGCATTGTTTTTAAGGATTCAAAGTTGTAATTAGCGTACTAGCCACTGCACGTCGCCACTTCCCATTCACTTCGACAATTTGTCGCTTTTTGTAGCTCGATTGAATTTGAGGAAAACGATTAATATAAATTTTAAACCAGTTTCTTTTCTGCAGGAATATTTTTCTCTTGCATCTGTGTCGACACCTCCACCTACGTGCTTTTTTCCTCGAGTCTGCTAATCAACAAAATATGCTTTATAATCGAGGAAACATGTAAAAAGCACTCCTCGTTCGCATATTGATCGTCTTGAAGTGATTGCAATTTTGTTGCTCATAAATACTCTTTTCCCTTTCGTAAGAAAAATGCATCGGATGACGTATCCTCCGCCTGGGGTCTGTGAGTTGGAGTTGGCGGATGATAATCCTTGTGCAGAAGGGGAATCATTTTGCGATCGCCGCTTCGAATCCGTGATTCGTGCACGCGTGCGCGTGACGTTGTCCCGAGAAATCAAAATGGCGGTGGTGGCCTCGGTGGATGTGCTAATGATGGCGTAGATCGGCCATTTGGAGGAGAGGGCGTTGTTCGCGCAAGGTCTGTGTTGGATGTGGGTCACGCTCACGACCACTCAGAGAAAGTGTGGCCTTTCGGAGATGTTCGTGAAACTGATGCATCGCTTCTTTGCTTAACTATTATAACTAAATCTCTTGCAAATGAGGGACTTTCTTGCACTCTGCAGACAATATTAGACCCGATATTCAAGAATTTGGAGCCTACATATGGAATCTTCAGCAGAACGAAATATTCAAGACCATCCTTGGAAATATGTTTGGGTTTAATATAAAACTTTCCGATTATTTATAAACAACTTATAAATAAGTTTATAAACTTCTGATTATATATAAATAACAATAAATCTAGAATTCCTACTTACCTGAGGTTCATCTGCGGCGGGTTCTTTCGACCGGTTATCATCCCGATTTAGCGCAAATGACAAACTATTCCTTCATATTACAATATTCATATACAAATTCCTTATTCCAGTGTGCAATTACAGCGAGAATTATTCCTTCTAATTCTGAAATTCTTCATATTCGTTAGAGCTGATCAGTATTCTTTACCAGGGCTGAAATGTGGCGGTCGAAAGTTGATTATAGATTATCCTATTTGAGTAATTCCCATGAATGCGTCTGAATAATCTCTCTAATTCGACTGGGGCTTAAATGAGTAGATATATTTACAGGAGTACTATTAATTAACAAAGCAACAGAAGAAAAAGATTCACAGACTTGCCATAGCGAAAGGTTGAGATAAAAGTTGTTGGATGATGTATGGGCGTACATAATCATTAATGTCGTTAATTCAAATATAAACTCATTCGGTTTAAAACTAATCAGAAAAAATAACCGGCCGTAGCAAATAAAATCATCGGAATATATCGGTGATCTAATTGCTGTAAAATGATAAATTTAAAATCGCTCATTTAGATACAATCTCCAAATCAGAACAATATATGCATTTTATGTCTTAAATAGGGAAGGGAATTATAACTATATTGAACCATAACTCTTGTTTTTGGAGACGTGAATTAAATTCTACATATTAGCTATTAACATTAAGGAAACAAGGTGTTGAACACAAAAGAAAGAAAGAGCTTGGGAAAAAATCTTTGAAGTTAGTTAAGTTGAACTGGTTATCAAGATATAAAGGTTATGGCACCAGGGAATCTTAGTGCATTTGAACCCTTAAGAGAGGCAGAGGATTGGTGTTGCTTTGGAAGCACCCATTGCCATTTGTGTGAAAATACTAAAAAGGCATCATTTATCGTTCGTTATAAAAGCTAGTGTAAAAGGAACTTTAATAGATTGCACATATCTTTGCACCACCATTTGCGTCTCACAATCGAAATTATATGGGGAAAATCAACCATATCACTGTCTGCGAACATATGTCATTTAAAACTATTCACGGTGATTCGAGGAATCAACCGGCGCATACTTTCCTTTTCCTCCACGTATTTCCTCGTCCTACTTTGTTAATCGGCAACAATCATGAGTTAGATTGTTTACATAGAATTCTAAGAAACAAATTATGCAAATTGAATCACTTTCTCTTGCGATTCAGCTTGTGAAGCAAAATTTACCGCCATTTATGTCATTCTAAGAACGTCAAATATGAGATCGCGCCGCCATTGCATTTAATACGGAAGCTGGCGATCCTTAGAGAGTGCAGCGCTCCTATCGGCCGTTAGCCCCAACCTTCAAGAAGAGGACGCATGCGCACTGCTGTTTATCTTACGCTAGATCACTGGGGTAACGGGAATCTCTCTGCTCTCTCATTCGTAGCTGTTGCTAAACACCTCTCTTTGCGGTGACCGTTACCTTTCTCCCTCCCGTGAAGAAAGCGCTTCTCATTCATGAAAACGGAGGCTTTTGGATTCGTAGACACATCACTCATTTATTGTCAATAATTCCAATTGTTTTGACGGAAGGATCCTCCGGAACCACGCTTCAGATATCAGGAGTATAAAAGGCATGTTCTCAAAGAGAATTCAATTAATTACTCTGTATATGTCTGTAAATGAATCAAGAAGTGAGAGAATGTTTATTGATCCTTCTATCGCCCCTCAATTTACGGATAAGACGAACCAAACTCGAATTATGAGGGGGAAATTTTCAGTTTTAATTTTTATGCGTTATTCAAATGAATATGACCATTTTCTTTACCTCTGTAATTATTCATTATAGTTATGTAGTTTTTATTTATTTCTTCGAATTTTGCGCTGCAATTTGGCCTTCTGGTCAGGTAGCAAAGCTCTATAGTTTGCATAATCAATCATATTGTATTTGTTCATTTGTATTTTAGTTTATTTTTGACTTTATGCAGGTGTATATGTTTTAACTAATTTAAGTAATCATATGGTAAACGGTATAGCTAAAATCTATATCAATGTGCATTATGCGGGGGTTAAATGTTTTCATTGCAAGGCCACACCATTAAAAAAAGATATTTGCGTTTCCTTTTGAAACACATAACGGTATAAGTGATCCTACCTATTAAAAGGTTATAATTGGGTGGAACCTTTACGATTTAACTCAAAATATAAAATAAACAACCGCGGCGCGTGAAGTGAAAGAAGGAAAACTCCTCAAAATATCTCACTTTATTTCTTGGTGTCATGTATTAGAAAGGAGCCAATTTACATTCAAGAAAAAAGGAGATTAAAGATTCAAGTAATCTTAAATTATATAAAGGATTGGAATTGTAAGCTTTTACTGCTTTATGAAATCGTTATCTACCGCCACATACAAGACGAAGGTTGTAGACACTGGTTGTGATTATAGGAAAGAAAGATATCGTTAGATCTTGATTACACTTCTCGAGCCAAACTTTCATCTAGATATAAATATTTTCTTTAGCTTAACAATAGTCACAATGATAGCCTCCAAAAGAAGCGGATATAGTTACGTCGGAAGAAAAAGAAGGGATCTCAAAGAAATACGAATAAGAAATGGATTATTTTGAGGGAAAATGCACGCCTGCATTTCCCTCCCATTGACCCTTTCGTGGAGAGTGGTCAAGACTTAGAATGAAACGTTCAGGTCATCATTGAAATGGAATTTTGAGATTTCCGCTGTCGTAAAATATTCCTCAATTCTTTCACTTTGATTTTAATTTAATTTATTTTCACATCGATAAATCTTTCACCTTACATCCTCACTTTTTAGGAACGGAAATTAATGGACATGATTCTAAAATCAGCGATATTCCTTTCAGTTTTTATTTTCTTCTTGTTCAATTATTACATTGGAAATTCCTGATTCTGGAGTATCACCCAGTAGACAAATAAATGTATAAAGTGAAAAATTTCCATTTCGTACATTGACTGAAGTATAAGAAAACTCCTTTGGGTGTTGAATATTTTCTCATTAGGTCTTTTTATTTTACATAATAATAGAAGAATAAAACACAACTTTAACTCGGTATCACTTTGAATTCATTCTCACCATCTATTTCAACGATTAGCATCATTATTCTTTTTCTCGAATCTGATTCCACAAGCATTTATAATATTAAACGAATAGTTTACGAAAAGTTATAGCTGTTGAAAAATTTTGTACTTCATTGTGCTTACTTTTATATTTTCATTCATTTTCAGTCTTACCCTTGCTCATAGCTGCGATAATTGCATTACTACTTATCTAATAATGACACCGAGGAATTAAATTGATGCCGATCACTTTCCATTGAAAGCGATGGAAAATATCATAGATTATTTCATTTAACTTGGACGTTTTCCACTCACAGCATTCTGGCTCCGTAAGGAGAACAAGAGGAAACAACTGCTCCTCTTATTTAGTAAGGCTCATTCCATCTTTCGGTTGCTTATGAGGATTCAACCGTCATTCGGACTTGACTATTGAATTTTACCTCATTGGCCCATCTGACACATAGACAGTAGAATACCTGGGTAACATTCTCTAATGAATTATCCTATATAAGAAAGTGAATGGTACCAATTGACGACGAGTTCTCAGTTGCAGATAATTAAAAACGTAGCCGAGGTACGTTAAGAAACGAGAGAGGGTACATGAATACAGGAATTTCGACAACATTTCACGAAATTACAGCTTTCACTTACCACTACCAATTCATACACAATTTGCGATCAAAGTCAATGGCAACTAACAATTCGTATTCTTACATACGTTTTTGCTTGATTCTCTTAACATCCTTTATTTACTGAATGAGAAAATTTTAATACAGAATGAAACTTTAAAGTGAGTAGAACATGTTTTGCGGAAGAAATATCGTGAAATTGCCTAAAGCCGTCTAGTGATACTAAATTTAGTGATCAAGAGTCTCTTAATTCCATATGGATCTAAAATCACATTTTGTCAAATGAGAACCATCGAACTCAATAAAGATCGCTTTCATTGTCGTCAATGCAAAGGGTGACCAATTCTTACAAAAATTTAGAATCCTTCATAATTTTTTATTCTTCATAATTAAGCTGCAAACAGTATTTGGAAATTAGAACTGTGAGAATTTTGGGTAAATTTCCTTCCTAATTATATGTATCTTGACCAGAAACATCTATATTGCGCTACACCGGGGCGTCGAGAAAATTGGGAACCCACTTAGCCAAAATATGACTCCTTACTGAATGCGGAAGTTACTCGTCGAGTGCCATAGAAATCTCGCATATCCGGGCGTCAAGCACTCTCGACTCCGATCTTGACCTCATAAAGGTCATTAATTATAATTTTAATTTCCAAAAAGAATAGGAATAAAAATGTCTTTCTCTTAAGTGGTTTTATCTTTCCAATTGAATGACACTAGCACAGGACGAAGCCTAGGAATTCGTAAATTAAAAGTAGCATACTATCTGAAAGATAGCGTGATTTTTAACAACAATAAAATGTTTAGGTTCTATCTCTTGTTCTGTCTAGTGGAAGATTAAGCAAAAATGATGTAAGGGTTCTTTGAGACCATAATAATAAAATAAGGTTGGGAAGAAGAGAGGCCACAATGGTCTAACTTTGCCAAAATGGTTAAATAATGATAATATATTTTTTCGGTATTAGAGTTGTTATCAATGAATTGTTTGTAGTATACGACACAAAATTACATTTAACGATCAATTTCATAGCAACCATAGATAGCTTTCCGCAGTTTTTCAATGAAGGACTAAAACAAACTTGTCTTCATCGACCCTATCCACGCCCCTCCTAATTTAGCAATGCTCCCTGCTGTAAACCTATCTTCGGACCTTCTTTGTATTCTGATGACCCTTTGTGTTGATTTTATCACGTTGGACGTCTTGCCTTGATCGAGATGTGTAAAGAGAATGAAAATATCTGTATGCAGATACTGTCCTTGGACATTTTCTAATAGATCTACTACTTCTGGAGGCACATGACACTGGAAGGAGAAACGTAGAGTGTGGTAAACAAATAGAGGAACTCTAATTACGGAGATGCTGAAAGTTTCATGATCTACACCAGGATTTCCAGAATCTTTCGCTCTCTGTACCTTTTCGGCTTTAAGTACCCATATCTCGTACCCCATATTCATTAGGATAATAAATTAATCATAAAGTTTAACATTCCTTATTACGGATATGAATGAGTATTAATCCATAGACTTATCTTACAAATGTTAAGACGGATAATTTTAGAATATTTCAATTGCATAACATAATTATTTGCCTAAGATTCATCGCAAACCTAGAAAAAGTATCCCTCCGATGCTTGTTCAGTGCTTGAAGACAGGGAACCCGTGAAAGAACCTCCCCGGATAAGAGAAAGCAAGAGGTAAATATGTATGAAAGATGCGAAGGAAGAGGTTATGGTTATTAATAGAAATCATCGTTATAGTGCTACATATTCTACGATTCTTTATAGAGAAGAAATCAATTCTTAGACTAGAATTTTCTAGTTTAATTGACTCTTAATGATGGGTCTTTTACTGACGAGGTTAGGCCAAGAAAGCCTTATTTACAGATATTTCTACTCTAAAACATGCTGCAAAATAATGGAGAAGGAAAAGAAGGGATTTGGTTAATAGCTTCATATAGCTGGTAATTTAGAGTAGATAGTGTGTGGTCAATAATATACCGTGACTGATTATTGAAAGATGCGATAATGTCCTTTGGTATGTGGACGAAAGCATACGAGAATCCTGAATGTAATTATATTAAGAGGAATATGAGGGAAGGAGGAGTGGCTGAATCAATTAAAAGTGAGGGAAAGTCAGCGGGCGATTGGAAAGGACGTGCAAAGTTGATTTGGACACACAGAAAGGATGCAGAATGACAAAGATGGCAGCTCCAAAAGGGCAGCGAAGAGGAGAAATAATTGTTTAAATGCGTTGAGAGAAATCCTGAACAGAAGTGAGGAACTGTATCAGAGGAATAAATGAGAATGCACGAAAACGAAAGAGGCATGCAAGGACAGGAGGCTATTTGCATGCATACCCCGAAAGGTAACAGGATGATTCTTATGCACGTTATTTATAAATATTAGCAAGCATCGAGGCATGCTCGATCAAACGAGGAATGTTTCCATTTTGCGGAAGAGGCAAGGAGGTGAAATTCATCTCGTCTTCGTTTCTGTTTACGTTTTCTCATGGCATTGAAACGTAATGAAGCGTTGGTGGCTACTTTCATTTTCATCAACATTTCTCATTTTGGGCTGCTGTCAGATGCACCAAATATTCGTCCGGCCTTGGGATTCATCGCTCGTTCATGTCTCTGTTACGCACCACCCAAAGGGCGACCTTCGCCTACCGACGCGCATTCTTGCGAGATGCGGATTGCTCCTGGGACGCACTTCCGGTGTCTGCAGCGGCATTCGACCCCCCCTCGGTCACGTGGCTTCGGCGGGGAGGGGCGCCCCACCGAGATCGCCGCACTTTCGCTTTGTCGGCCTCAGTATCATTGTGCTGCACCGAGCGATGGAGTAAACGGAGGACGCTCCACTTCCAGCGGCGTCTCATGCAGACTTTTCCTAAACTCATTTCGTGTGATGCCGTCGGTTGTGATGGTGCGCCAGTAGAAAAATACGTTTCCGTGGGCGTGAAAGTGGGAATGCGAGTGTGACCTACTTGCGAGAGTCCCTGTGAACGGCTGCAACGGCCTGCGACGTCCCGACGCGCCTTTGGACAAATTAGCAAGATAGGGAAGAGGGTGGGTGTGAGGAAGAGGGGTCGGAGGGATAGCGTGTTCGCCCCATGGGGAAGGAAGCACACGCCAGGTCAGTCCAAATTATCTTACTACTCGGCTTAACCGCTAAAAGTGATCTTGCAATGCAATATGTTCCATCCTACAGCAAGACGCTGGTCCTGTTGTTTTGATGACGATGATCCTTTTGACCCGATGACCAAGTCTTTTAGATAAACATAGGTCACTAGGTTTTCACTTTATGGTGTATTGATGTATTTCCATCGTTGAAATGTAGTATATTAATATCATAATTAGCCAGCGATGATGTCAAATTGTAAATTGGTCTTCTCAAACAATTCTAACGCCTTCGGTCCTCTCATTATTTTGGCTGTGAAGCGTAATTTTCATCAACCCCATGGTGTCATCTGCCGGCTTCCTTGCTTATTCTTCCTGATAATCACATGGTTCTAATTTCATTTAGCTGCTGTTGCATAGTACGAAGTGCAGCGGAAAAAATGTAAAATGGAAGCCAGATTTGCCGGCGTTATCATGCTCGATTGCGTGGTTGAATTAAGCCTTAAAACCCTTGATGCGAGTCTGTAACTAACGCGTGCTTTTCTCTTCCCTCGAAACCTTTTGTTTTATTATAAGAAATCTCTGTGTTGTGGATCTATAGTCCTCGAAACTTCAATAAAGCCTCTGCATATTACATATTGTAAGAAATTTTTCAAACTTTGAACCGGCATTCATGACCCCGATAAAATTGCATTTCCCTGCATGATCGGTACGTTGACTGGCCCTGGAAACCGACAAACTAACCAAGCAAAGACCACATATACACGCCAAAAGACCACAATCAACCATTAAAAGACGCTATAACGCACAAATAGGAATCCCCGCCGTCTGACAGAAGCTCAACCAGCCTCCTCTCTCCTAGCTAAAGTCATTTTAGGATCCAATCTAAGTTTATCCCTCATAGCCTCTTTGCATCCTTTGACCTAGATGAGTGATGGCTAAGGTTGCCAGATAATGCACCACCAACCTTTATTTCTCTCTCTTGTAATGTTGTCCAGGAATTTCTTCCGGGACATAAAGAATTTCTATTATTTATGTTCTCATAGCCATTATGTGACATTAGCTACATTAAACTTACTATTTTTTGTATTTTAGCGTAAAAACCAGTTTTTATTGCCTCAAATAAGAAGTTTTCTCTTTCTATCCCTGTTGTTATTACTTATGAGATAAAAATGAGTATAAACATGTAAGGATGAAATTGCCTGTTAAATTTACTGTACAAAGCGTCTGATAAAATTCTTAAATCTTATTATTTTTCATTTGAACACGGGGTGACAATTTTTCTTATGCTCGTGAATAAATATAAGTAAATTAATATCTGATTTCTGCTTCTTATTTATTGTTATATTTTTCTATTTTTCTCTATTCAAATTGAAAATCTGGAAGTCCTCGCGATAAACAAATATTCAGTCACTTAATGTAACTTATTTGTGCATATTTTCTCTTAATTAAATAGCAATAAGTCACACCATTTTGTGATAAGTATTTATACGTATGTTGCGAACTATATATACCAATCACTTGTGAACTTGATAAACCAAGGACTTAGCTGCTAAGAAAAGGGATGTGGTTAAACATTTCGCCGCCGAGGCTCGAAGGGTTAAAGTTTAAATGTAAGTGGCGCCGCAGTTTCGGCAACTTCCCGCTCACGAGACATTTAATATTTCTCTATCAAATTCGATAGGAATTAATGAGATTTCGATATTTCATCTCTTCCCTGCAACTTGTTGATTCAGTTTAATAAGAAGTGCGACGCATTTTCACCTTCGAAAGAAGGAATTCAGAGTAGGAAAATGTCATGATCTTCGTTGGGCCTTGACAGACTCCCTTCCCTTTGTGCGTTTCTAAGCTTTCGCTTCCCCAACAATTCAGAATCAGAATCTTCGTTTGCTTACCAAACGATAAATGAACAAATCATTACTTTGACTCAATTTCATTGTGACGGTATGCGATTACTATTCGGTCTTTACATGGGCTGTAAAGAGTTTATGGAAATGGTTTAGGTTTGAACTGTATATTCTGGAAATTTAAATTTTTGACAAGAAAATTCGAAAGGAATATTATTAGGAGACCGGGAATCAGGAACTTATTTAATTCCGATTACCACGTATTTATTTCGGGCACTATTTTCTATGGTGATACCATTGTGTCCTAAAATTCAATGAAGAAGCAAAATCCAAGAATCCAGCAATGTATATTGATAGTTACGCAATATTTTTTCCCTAACACCTATGATCTTTTTATTTAAAATTTTCTCTCTAGCAACCTTTCATAAATCTGAAAATTATCTATTATTGTTAGCTTCGATCGTGCTATTCTTGCAGCACATTATGTGCGATACAAGAATAGAATGCAAGAAAGAGAATTTCAGTGTTTCTCTGTTTTACGCTGATATAGATTACGCCGGAAGAATGACCGTGAGATACAAGGCTAAAGAAGATTTTTCTCATAAGAACGAGCTTCTTAAAAATACGTTGCCGCCGGAGTATCTCCATTAGAAGACACATGAATAAAGTACATTTTTAAATAAGATTATCACGAAATACTGTAGTAATCCAAGTCGCACAAAGGAAAATGCGTAGCTTTCTTTGCAAACTGAGGCGAGAAATCTTAAATCGAAGATCAACCATGATTACATCACCCAAAATGTAAACAAGGGCATTTATGACTAAATATGGAAACTTAATTTCCAGTTATGTGATTATTTTGCTTCTATTTTTCACAATTTTGTATTTATTATCGTATTTGAGTACTTTTTTATTCAATATGAAGTCATAATTTGCAAATGCATTTAACAAAACGGCAAACTTGCCGTTTGTTTATATATAAAGGTTTTTCTTATTTCTTATAATGTTACGATTATGGTTTTTGAATTTGAGCTCTATTTGAAATTGACATTTAGTGAAATACGTATTGTTAATGCAAATATTCAGATTCCTCTTTACATAGTCACAAGCAAAACTTGCGGATGTTGTAGTATGAAGATAACTTCAAATTAAAGTCGTGTTACTATGTTATACTATGGGTTTTTTCAATATCTCCTGGTCTCTACGAATTTAAGAAATTTTCAAATAAACAGTAGACTTTGCCTTGTACTTTAAATAAATTATTGTATATCAAATCAATCACTGTGTTATTCACCAGTTATCGGTACAAATGCTGCAAATTTTGTTATTTATCATATTTTCAATTCAGTTTCCACTACTCTTTTGCATTTCCTTAGCGTCCTAACTTAAGCTTGTCCTCTAATATTTAGTCAATTTCACTTACCACGTTTTCATTTTACGAGTAATTTGAAGAAAACTCATTCTTACTCATCTGCAGTTAATCCATTTTTCGAAATGTGATTACAGAAGAGAATAATCCCTAATACTCTCCATTTCCGTGAATCCAATATTTCCCACGAACGCCTTTCCGTCAATTTGTTTTCTCGTTTTCCGTGCTTGAGGAACGTTTTGTATCCATCAGTATCTTTAGTTACGCTTGTCACATCTGCCAAACTCAATCCTAGCCGCCTTTCTCCCGAGCTTTCCTGATTTCTCTTTTACTCTTTTTTCATTTATTCTTCTTCCTTATATTTTCTGAATGGGAAATCATCCGTTAACACATGATACCACATTTAGATTTTAATTAATTGAGTAATTGAAATTATTTCATTGCAAAAATTATTAACATCGTACAGTGATTTCAACGCTTGGTGATCTTTTACTCTCCAAAAATATTTCCTGTTGTTGTAAAACCACTGTTTGAAACCGTGACTTTGTGACACCGCGTATAAGAGGATATGGTGAACAAATTCATTTGTAAAGCTTCACCAGAATAATTTACTCTGGCACTAGTTTCGATTCAAAGTCTCCATATCAGCCGCTAGTTCCCTAGAAACCGAAACATTTTCCCGATACATTACAAAGTATTGTTACAATATTCTCTCTATTTTTAAGGGTAAATACGATTAATTACGTCTAAAAATATTTTAACATCAATGGACCCTTAACCTTTGCAGATATTTACCTAAAGACATTCCTTTGGAAGACGAATTCCATTAGCAGCGAAAGTGGTACGAAACATATTTGCTCGGATACCGAAAAATATAGTTTAAAATAGCTGTCAGGTTCTGTACTTTATAGTAATTATTTGAATCTCTAACTTCCTAGTGACTTGTTATTCCCTGAAGTTTTAACTACGAATCTCTCTTTAGGCTGGAACAAAACACTCATGGTCGAAATTTGCAATCTTAAAAGTGACCTCGTTAGTCGTAAATATGCATCCGTTATGTATTTCGAAAGGCAGTGCAATAAATACACAAGATAATAAAATTTTTGAATGTATTTAATTAAGAGAGCTAAGTCCTTACAGGCGTTATGACAATATATTGGGGTCCTCTAAAATCCATTATTTTATAAAGATTCATCCAATTTTAGTTTTTCACTAAACATTTTCTACTTTTGGTGCAACTCTCCTAGTCAAAATCCTCAACAAAATGTGAATATTTTGATATTTACTTCCACCAGATTCCCATCGGATGTATTTTACTTTTGAACGCTTTATCTGTCCTCTTTTTCTCAGCTTATTATAATGAATGTATTTACTCCATACCTACTTTAACTTAATCCTAGTGTTTAGAGAGGGTAAATGTTTTTTAAGAGTGAAATGCTGTAAAAAAACTAATGCTATTGATTCTCAGTTTTTAAGATTATTTAACCATAATAGAATATAATAATATCAAGAATGATATTAATATTGGCAAATAATCATGCTTTTAATAAAATAATAAAATTAAAAATAAATAATAATAAAATAACTTCCTAATTATACGTATTATAAACGCCTCCTTGAACCACCGTTTATTCTTCCAATTTCACAAAGAAAAACCCCATTAGTACAGAGCTTCTTTATGTATGTTTTCCAACGTCTCAATTTTTGCCAGAAATACCACGAGGAAGCTATAGTAATAATATATACCAATATCATATTTTGAATTTTCATAGTTGGTATATTTTTACTTCTTATGATTTAATTTTTCATATTGATCATTATAACGAAAGTATTCGTTAAAGATGTTTGTACCGTATACAATATCTTTATTTTACAATAGACTGCGCTCTGTCATTAGTGATTCACTGATATTCAGTTTCGTTTTTCTAAGTTCGGTGTTAATAATCAAGAAATATAGTTAATTAATTTCTTCAATTAATATAAATTACGGAAAGATCAGTTTAATACTTCTGCTCACTTCCAGAATATCCTATTGGCAACGGATTTGAATACCGATTCAATCGGTATTCGACCGAATCGGTATTCAAATCTTCCGTGCGGAGCACGGAAGATTTGAATACCGATTCGCCTTCCACATTGTCTTCTGTTTTGCTTTTCTGCTTTTTTGAATTTTTTATTATCTATTGGATCTATTTATTTGCTTATTGTGAGTAACATCTCAAGTGGAGTGGTTGTCCATGGAAATGTCATATATACTGAAAGAGATAACAATGCTCTGTAACGTCTCAGATCCCTTAATGTATTCCTTTCTTCACAAATTGTATCTTCTACTTATCTTTCAGTAGTATTACACCTGAGAGTAAGAAACAAAACAATTTCATATTTATAAATAACAAAAAGAACCATTATCATAGAAGAATTATTAGCAACTGTTAAAGAAATCTACAGGTACATTTCTAATTTGAAAATGTAACAGAGGCAGATATATATAAACAGGGCTCCTCAGTCCTTCTTGTAAATATATTGTGCGTTCTTAAAATATGTATAATACAACAATTTATTCCAGAAATAGGTTCATCCCTTCAATGTCCCAAACATGCTTATATCAGTTATTTGTAGATAAGATCTTTCCCCTAAATATTCCGTATTCCATTTCCTACTTTCACATTTCACTTTCATTGCTTTCCAAGGTGTTAGGTTGCTATGCAAAGGATTCTTCCCTGTTATACCAACTGTTTAGTCCATAAATCAGCTATACCGTTCTTGTGACATTTAATAATGTTCTTCGATAAGTCGTCAGTATTTATTTTCCATATCAGTCAACAGGTCGAATTTCCTATCAATGCTCCATATCCTATCTCATACCAAGTGTTTTACATTTGGGCTGTGCTCTATCCTCGAATCCGAAAGGGAAAAGGAACGGTTTTTTATGGATCAGTCCGTTCTACGTTTCGTCTGGCGGTACCGTCCCTTCCAAAAGAAAGTTCTTCGTCGCTCCACTGATCATCAACGGCCGTCGACCTGCCACTTCTTCCTTGGGAACGCGATTCTATTCCTTTGCTGCTGTTCTCCTTTGCTTTATTTTCCTAGTTATAATACCGGAAGATCGCTGATTACTTCGTACGTAATCATCAATTCCAATTCTTCGATGAGACGAAATTGGCACGTGGCTGCAACACAAACATTACGATGGAATACTGCATTGATACGTCAAAGCGATTTAGAAAAACAACGTAAAAGTATAGCGTGGCTATCGAACCTCCGCCTTCTATTGTTTCTTTGGTTTGATAAACAATATCGTCAGCTTTCCCATTTTTCTTTTATTGAGAACTGAACAATAGCCATCTAAGGTAAACGTATCTTAGTTTATCTATACTCTAAATATTACGGTTTACTCATCCCATTTACGTCAGCTATCCACACGCATAATATACATCAAAAACACCCAAAGATTTCTCATAGACGCCTTCCGTAGTGTTCTTATGACCATCTGACTTCCTGCTGAATGTTATACAAAGCAAGCTCTCTCGTTCAAATAGCGTACACTATATTTATTGCGACGTATGGTTTTAATATTTTGGATATTTCAGAGCCAAGAAACTTTACCAATGTATTATTTCGGTAGCGCTGTATTTTCGTTTATTTTCTCTTTATAATCGGTAATCTGCCTTTTCCTTAAAATTTAATCAACTATCTGTAGGTTCTGCAGGCTTTCCACACACAATTTTTTATGGTTGTTTTTCTGTTATGGTGTATTTTTTCGTAAGTGCAAACTTAGATTTACAAACCCACGAAGGAATTTTCTTCTGTGCGCTTTCTCTAAGCTACCTCTTTCATTTAAATGGTGAAGGATTACATCCAAGAGGAGATTAATTGGTCTCAATATCGCCAGAGTATTGTCTTATTAATATTATTTCTTTCTTTCATTTTTCCAATCCAACGATGTGAATCTATGATATTTCTCGGTTGTTATAGTATTTCATATTTTCCCTTAACTCTTAGCCTTCCTGCATAACTAATAAATTTTCTATTCGGATCGTCGGAATAAATTCTTTCCCTCTTCAATTCCTGTATTTTTATGTTTTGAAATAATTCACCAATCTTTTTAGTCCTAGATATCCTTGATTCTGTGTAAATAATCAAAAATTCCAAATAATCTTACCTCTTATCTTTGCTACCATTTCTATTCTCTTTTTTATTTTTCTTCGTATTTCTAGATTTGATGAGAATACGATATAAATTCCCACATGCTGCATTCGCTGGTCGGTTTCCTGTACTTAAATTTAACTTCCTTATATTGCATAACGTAAGAAGTTAGAATAGTAACAAATTTTAACCTTGTAAGGAATTCCTTACCTTGTTAGTGAAGGAAATATGGTAATGCGGAATGGAGTCTACGGAAAATCTTTTCAATTCTATGGACCGACTCTTCTTCGCTTTCGTTGACATTCCGAAGTTGTGATGTCTAAATCGAGTTTCGCTTTCTGTTTGTTTTCGTGAAAACTCGAACAGAAACGTCTCCGAAAATATTTCATCGGAGGAATAGAAAGAGTTTTCTCAATTTCAAGGTCGAAAGAGGGAATGGCTATGGAAATTTTAAATGTCACGATGACATTCATTCGAGTTAAGTCCGCAGCAAAATAAGCAGTTCTACGAAATATATTTGGAACAAAATCATCCGACGGTGAATTTTAGTACAGAAAAATATTTCGTGTTCCTGAAACGCGGATTAAATGTAGAAATTATTACATCATGGTCTGTAGATTTACTGGATCGTATGATGTCCAGACGGTCCAGTACCATCTGTTTGAAGGTGATAACAACATTTCAGTTTGCATTACGGACAGTCTCACCTTTCAATTGGTAAACCCAGACAAAAGATACAAAGTTAAACGTACACTTCTCGAGTTACAGATACGATTTCAGGTGACAAAAAAGTCGATTATTTAAAACTATGAAGTTGTGTACATCATTTGGAGACTTGCTCCATGATTTCGCCTATTTCACTTTCGCATTTGAACTCATCTGTCGTTGTCTATTTTCTTAAGCTTTCTAAGCCAATCACAAACGAACGGAAGGCCTGTTTATTTGTTAAGAGTAATATACTGTCCAATTTGAGACGTACTCATAAGTTATTTAATCAAATATGAGGAGTGGGGATAATAATTGGGACATATAATTGAAATGATATTATTAATAATAATTTATTTCGTCATAATTAAGTTCAGGGAGTCGGAACCAAATCCGTATATTCCCGGGTAGCTGTGAGAAGCGCGTTCAACTTTGTTGAAAGCGATCCCGGGTGCGAAATAAACTTGGCTGACAAAGCATTTTAAAAATATGTAATAATATTTCCACTACAAAATCTGTATTGAGTTAGAGACTTTTCAAAATCAAGAGAATACAAAACTTGTTTATAAACGAAATAACGAAAAGAGGGAAAAATGATCACACACATTGTCATTAATTTGTTCATTGATTCTATTTGAGTATTACATTTTTGGGTGAATTAAATTACATTTAATAAATTATAAAAGTATTCGATGGGAGGCAATAAAGCATTAGTATGTGCTACAAAAAAACCTTAAAAGACTAAATATTTTCCTTTACCTTCATTCCTATGAATTTCAAATCTTTCGAATTAGTAGTTAGGATTTCGTCCAGCACTAAGCAATTCATTTGGAAGTTTCACATCTTTTAAAGGAGTTTCATTTTCCGTTGGAATGCATTTCTTGTTTATTAAATTTCTTAATTTTTAAAATCTGCGCTTGAAAGCATGAGATTCTCGGATTACAGGAAAAAAGCACGTTTTCACAAGCCACAAGGAACGTTTCGCTGGTCCTATGGAAACGATGGGTTTTTAATTCAAAATATTTTGGTAAATTTTTATTCGAAGTTTTTTCAGGTTAAAGAAATTGTAGCTAATACTTAGTCTTTCCGAGATCAGGCAATCTGATTTTTCTTCAGCTTAAACTCACAGATTACACAGTCGTAACTACCTCCACACCACCAGTTGTTAGCGTACTTGTTCCTCACATGAGCATCCCGTTCATTTTATTTTTAATCGTATTTATTTTACTCATATGCTTATCCTATCTCACCGAAGTTTCGCCACAATTCAATAATACGGGCGGTCAAATTATCTCATCAGCTCTTTTCTTATTTCTTTCGGAATAGCTTTCCGACTAAAGTCGAAATTTTATAATATATAACCCTAAGTCAGCGGAAATGGGAGAGACTTGGTGGTATTCCATTACTGGAGAAATAAAGCAGGGATAAATTTTCCATGAGGAAACTATATCCTATTTAAATGACTAAGTTTTGCTCTAACTATGAAAATCGAATTCAGCCTAATTTTAATAATTCAACATAATTTTAACAAGAATTCGTTGATGACGAAGCTAAAGAAATAATAAAATCCATTTAACCTTACTATTGAACTGCAAAAAGATATACTAAGGGTCCCGAGTTCGACTCCCATTGATGCGGTCGTGAGGCCCAGACCAAATCCGTTCTTATAGGATTCCAAGATGCTTTCCTTTTTCGCACAGAATGAGGAACGATCGAAGAAATATTAATTTCATGAAAATTGTTGTAAGAAACGAAATGTAAGAAAGATTTGTACATAGATTTCTAGAAATATATCTAGCCAGATACTAAAGTCTCTTTCTCATAGCTAATATATCCCGAGTAATTAAGATCGTTTAACATTGAATTGTGGATAAAAAATTTTGTTCTTTCTGGTTATGCTTCTCGGAAAGCCATCACTTTCGCTTTTGACTTCGAATTTAACACATTTTATTATCTCAATATCTTTCTTAACTTATTAAGGGCATCTTCAGAATCGTAGATAGTCAAAATAACATCCGTGAAGTAGCATGCTAAGATGCGTATGTATGCATCAATCTCAAGCCCTATTTGCATCAGTTCTTTCCATCTTTTCACTATATTATCTATATTTTACCGGTTACTGGGGATACAGCCATGATTTATGATTATTTCTCAGATACTCTGATAGAGATGAATGATAATTTTTAAAGATAGATTTCCCTAACTGAAGCACGCAGCGTCCCTTACAACTTGGAATCTATCTTTAAGCTCCTTATTAAGATATCTATTTAAAACTAATCTTTTAAATGTGATTTATAGGAAAGGTCAAAAAAAGCATCCGAAAGATCTGAACTTGTTATGGTAACCATTCAAGAATATAGCTGTGTGGCAAGATTTAAAAGGAATCTACCAATGATGGGGAACCTTCGTCCTCTATCAATGTGGCCTTTAATCCACTTCTTAAACCAAATACACTTATGTTCATCACATTATTTCCCAAAATCTGCGTCGAAATGGAAAATATTATACGAAGATTTATTAGGGATTAAATTGGTTTCGAACGCACAATTTCGATATGGAACTATTCGACACTCCACTTTGATTCGGCATGTTGGCTTCGTATGCGACCGAATGGCACATTCCATGAGAAAAGCTTCCCCACGACTCTACTAAATTAGTCTCCTCATTGGAATACTCAGTTGTGAAACAGGAGCCCTATTTCATGAATCGGAGAAGAATCACCGACGGCCATTGCCTCAAACATGAGTGCGTACGGCGCTAAGTGAGTCACTTTCCGCGACGCGTCCACGTGGTCGACATGCGTCCCACAATGCATCTCTTTCTGGCCTTTTTCCTCCTCCGACTGCACTTTTCCCTTCACTTTCTCGTCCTTCGGCGCCGAAGGCCGTCTTTAGGCGCATGCGCCCTCCGACGACGCTTCAGGTGGATGCTACGTCATCGGCCTCTCATCCAAAATGAAGGGATTTGATTTAGATTTAACGCAACCGAATGCGTAACCGAGCAAGGAATTTAATTAATAAAGCCACAAAGGAACAAAATATATTATTTCCTTAAAGAGAGCTTCGTTTTACCTGGGTAAAACATGCCATCTATCTAAGTTTCAATTTTTTTGAAAATTTTATATTCAGGGTACGGCTCGATTTCAATAAATTCGTGTTCATTTCTAATAAACAATGAAAATTTTACGTTGACCAAGTTTTATAATACGCTATCCATAACTACCTATCTAATAAAGTACGAATTAATAAATGAATAATATTGAATAGAAATAAATGAATAGAAAATGAAAGTAACGCCTTCGCACATCGAATTTACGAATTAATATATAAAATTTTTCATAATCGAGGTATTTGCTAATTCTTTTACATACTTCCTAGAACAAACAACAAATAAATTACTAACAAACCGTGCTGCGAGTAGCCAGAAAACTTGAAATTTATCATCATAAAGTTAGGAAATCTTGCTTGTGAAACGATACTGAGTGTGAGATATCAAGACAATTATTTTTAATCATCCCTAAATTAAAGGAAATGGATGATTTTCTTTCTTTTCCCATCATTACACAGAACAGATTCTTCTTGTCAGGGAACACTATATTGAAAGTTTCTATCAAGATGCCTTTCCTACACTTTCCATCGGGAGGGAATAATATGATGAATCGAACATGCTTTTTGCTAAATGAGGGTGTTGGCACGGGCAAAGAAGGAAAAATAATTTCTCCAAAAGAGGGATTGGTTTTAATTTTATCAGATTTCGCTCCTTCACTTTTCTACAATGATAATCGGTATATCATTCCTTGGATATACGTTACCTTCCTTTTGAACGAATGAAAAATTTTTAAAAATGTTTACTTAAGCCTTCCAACTGCGAAAGATTTCAAAGATCCATGGTATAATTCCTTTCCATTAGATTGCACTGTGATCTTTGAAGGCACTAGTGTATTGGCATCAAATGTAGTCTTTATTTATAGATGTAGAGAAAGTGCAGTGATTATGGGCGCAATGTTTTAACGAACACTGATTTAAAATGGTTCAAGAGATTTGGTTTTATACGTACATTTATTCATACTCTCGCTTGCATGAAGAAAAGAAAATCCTAGAGGCCTTACGTCCACCGACACAGACTTTCATCTCTCTATTCTGTCACAAATAGAGTATTTTTGTAAGTCATAAATACACGTTAAACGCATTTTGAGTGGAAATATCTACAAATAGAGGATAGAGCCAATGCTTTTATGATAGTGTTTTTATGGATATCCTCTACATTACACCTCATGACTCCGAATGCGATATTTTGATGATTTACTGACTTACTTCTTGAGACCCCAATGAAGTAATCGTGTTCACATTCAAAGAAATTTAGAAGTGGACAAAAATGTCAGTGGAATGTATGATTATTCCCTCGTAAAATAAAAGTAATGATTATCGGACGATCAGCTTCATAATTCATTCAGCTCTTAGTTATAAAGAACAATAGGTCGGGATCACAAATAAGACGTCTGTTGACGAAAATTACTTGGAAGGTAATGTGATCACAAATAAGACGTCTGTTGACGAAAATTACTTGGAAGGTAATGTGATATGAGATACAAATGGAGATATTAAGGTAATTATTAAACGATTTTTCAACTTGAATAAACTTCTTTTGATCAGTCATAGATTTAAGGATTTATGGCCGAGGCTAATGGCTTAACGTAATTACAGTGTATAAAGATATAAGTTCTGTCTAAAGTGGTGGGGTATGATATGAGTTTACATTGATTATAAGCTTTACCGTACATTACAGTTAGCACTTAAGGAGGTTATGTAGGAAAGCTTAAGGGATTGATTCAGAGTGGTTTGAGAATAGAATTAAACGAACCGTATTCATAATTATGAACAAACGTTCAACGTTTTTGAGAGGAAATTATGAAACAAACGTATAAGCTAATGGCAGTTTTTTTACTGAAATGGCGAAACACACCGACGAAAAAGACGTGGCTTTTTTTTCTGAAAGTCATTTGCTAAGGTTTGACAATACCTTACATGGATGAGGGAAAGATATTTAACTCCGACAGCCGTGAGGCAGGGAACCCAAGGAGAAACAGATGTGAAAAATTATAACATGACTGGAACTCGAACCCAGGTTATGCACTTTCCAGGAAAGTTTTTTAACCACTAAATTACCTCATAACTTTCTGATCCTGTTAACAGAGTAGAATTGATTCGTTGAATTAGCCATGGAAGATACTGGGTTCGAGATATATTGATATTTTTCACTTTTTCATCGCCTTTCCTTACATGTTAGGTCATGAAGTTCTGAGAAAAAATCTTTTGAAAATATAAATCTACAAAAAGGTTAGTTGATAACTTTCATTTGGTAAGGAAAGTGAAAGAGACACCTAATATAAAAGAGAAGAATCGGAGTAGAAGTAACAGTTCCCGAATTTTGGTTTTCTTGTGATGAGATATGCATGCACAAGTGAAATGAAAAGAAGAATAAGGAAGATAAAATTTATTTTGTAGATAAGGAACTGATGACTTTGGAGAGTAATGCTTGAAAAAGACTTCATGAGTAGTTTATAAACCCTTAATATATAGAAAAAAGGCGAGGAAATTGGACCTTAAGTAAATAATTTGAAAAGGCTGGAGGGTTTTGGGATGCTAGTTTAATGCAAATTAGGGAAAGTGGTAAGGAAAACTCTTTAAGAAATCAAAAATGTGAATTCTGAATTTAATTGGGAATATATATGCTCTTCTTATGATACGAAAACGGAGAGAGAGGAGTATGGTTCCGAATGAGAAGGAGTGTATCTACGGGAAAGGGATTGAGGGTATGGGGACTTTGGGTATGTCGCTAAAATATGTTTGTCCTTAAGAAGAGATGGCAAGAACATGTCACGAAGAAAGGAATCTTATGCTACTTACTTGAATATACTAAGAGCGCAAAGACATCATAAAGATATTACTTGAAAGTTAAAAGAAAAAAATTACTCGAACGAGATGGACTCAAACTCACGAGAAGAAAATATAGTCCATGCTACATGACATTATATATCGTTTCATTTTTGCGTCGATAAAGAATACGTATAATGGCTCTAAGTATCCGGTATAAGGAAAGGCTATCAGGGCGCTAAAACAATGAAACAACGGAGGTTTACTCACTCTTAGCTAACATCATTCGCCACTCCTCAGAGTCTGAGTGGCGGCTTTCTGAAATTGCATAATATGCAGACTTCAAACATTTCAGGGTTATATTAGCTGTCGACACCTGGTCACAGATTGTGGTTCAGGGGTTTTTATGACGTTTTAATATTTTAAATAGTATAAAGCTACGAAAAAGTTGCAAGGAAGGAAATGTAAAATTGAAGATAATAGAGATTTACAGTGATTTCTCGACTAAGTAACTTAATTCGTTTTAATTAATGCTAATATCTGGAGAAGTTCAACACCCGATTATTCTCATGCATCCCATGAAAAAATTTAATCGGTTTATGCAACCCTAAATTAAATTATTCCTGCGAAAAACTGCCAGTGGTACAACTATTCTAAAAAATAATGAAACTTGAAACTTAAAAAACTTAAAAAAGTATGACTTGGTCGCAAAAGATTTTTGTGTTGTTTATGAATGTTATTCCAATTATCTCATGCAACTTTCGTCCGAAGAATAATCCTGACCCTCAAAAACGTGATCGAAGGATATTTGGCTCAGTGGATTGATGGGAAAACAACGACGTCAACTCAAGGCTCCGAACTCACATCACCGTTCCGACGCGTCGAACTTTTTCACAAATTCTGAGTCATATCCTGTTTTTCTCTTAGTAGAACTTTGTAAGAAAGAAGAGGATCGTCTCTGAAACTGCTCAAAATAGCTTAACATAGTCTAGCTTATCGTATTCATAAATACAAAACTTGAGATCAGGAATTAAGAAATCAATAATTATGCAAATTATAGAAAGTGGAGTCAGTGTCAGCCTTCATCTTTCTCAGTTCAAATCTCGATCTTTCCCGATCAGACATTATCATCAAGCATAACATTTTATAAACTACCTCAATAAGTATGTTTTCTTTTGAAATGACACCGTAATACACGGAAAGAAACTTTTCAGTTACTGCTTTATGAAGAGTTTGGGGTCTGTCTCTCATTTATGAATGAATAATTTTGCTGCGTATATCATTTGAGAGTCACCTGAGACTTTCAACGAGATGCAGCTATAAAAAGTTTCCTTAATGATTTGACCGAAATCCGAAAATTGTTTGGTTCTTCCGAGCGTGACCAAGATGCAGCCATTAAGAATCGATCAATTGGGTGATTACTAAAGGATATAAAGTTAATGAGCTTTTCCTTTATAATTGATTGATTACTTCTGGAACTTACCTTGCTTAACAAATCCTGATGGTCTGAAATTACTGCGGGGGCAATTCGAGGAGATATCAATGACAGGGAATAACAATTATGTTATAACAATAATAATGCCGTCTTTTTTCATGGGCTAATTTTAGCCTTTGAAGGCCATTCTTCCAATTAACCCCTTCTTTTGTTATTATTTTTTTCATTCTTCCTTTGTTGATAAACACAAACACACACACAACCATTCCCTAATCGGAAAAATCCGATTAGCCGAGATTCGAACCCGGACGTGAGTATATTCATTTTAATTATCAGGATATATCGTTCTATTAGTAGCTATAGTAGACTTGAAAAGTTTGTTTAAAACTGCAATGTTTATTTTGTAATACTGAAACTATTACCTTAGAATTTAATCATCCTCGAATTGAATTAAATAATTCAAGTGATACATGATGGAAGTTAGCAAATAAAAATGAAATATTAAAATATTTATAGTAAATTATTAATATATATATATATATATATAAATTGTCGAAGTAGTTACTTGTTCTGTTTTATTTGGCCTTAAAAATCCCTCAATTTTTGGTGACCAATTTCCTCATTCGAATTTCCCATAAATATCTTAAAATGGCTCATTTTTTGTTAGAAGTTGCAGAATTTTACGATAATTTTTTTTAAGCTCTCCATCCGAAAGGGCAGAAGTTGCTGCCGTTACTTTCACAATCTTCATCGTGTACTTTCTTTTTTCTTATCCAAAATATTTTGCTACCACATGAAATTTTTCTCTAAAATTGTTTCTCCAACTTGTAAAACTATTCAAAAAAGGGGCGAAAACAAGGTACATGTAGTTTTGTGTGACAATTTTGATGATGTAAAATAAAGTGTTTATAGTTAATTCATAAGTCACTATATGTTGTCGTGTTATATAATAGTGCTCTGTATTAACCATTGTTGATTTATCTGTTATGCTTTATGACTACTTGGATCTTTCATTTTGTTTAGAGAAATGTTTTATTTAAATTTTTGTATGGCATTATGTTTTTGTGTGTTGCATATATTGACTGCGTGAGGTTTTTTCCTCCCAACTTTGAGCGAATACCGGGTAGTTTAAATATAACTGATATGCTCCCCTCCATCGTTGCCACCTGGTTAGAAATATAAATTTCAACAAAAGTTTAATAAATAACTAAATAAGTCAATAAAATGATTTTAGTGCGACAAAGCATCCTTCTAAGACTTTTCTTTGCAGCGGAAGTTTATATCAGAATTTGATTTCTTCGTCGTTTTCTTTTCATCACTATAGATGATGATAACTCCTTTGAATTAATGTTCAAGCTTATGTATCTTCTTTGGACATGATTTGAGGCCTGAAAATAGCAAGGGTTGAGTGCTGAAGGAGTGATAGTATTTTTGGAAGTTTGAAGTTTAGGGACTTATTAGTATCCTTACCATCAGCTTCGGGTTACCGTTCAAGTATCAGAAACATTGATGAATAAGCTAAGGAAACAGTACAAGAAATTACCCGGCCCAATTGCAACTACCTCGTTTGACCGTTGACGCTAATGTGACTTAATAGAAGTCGAAAAAGAGTTGAGATAAAAGATCGAGTGTAGCAGTCGATCTATATTTCTGAAGAACTTTCGTTGAATTGATCGGATTCGGTATTTGTTATTCTACTCTACTGGATATTTCAGAGTATAAATTAAAACAACCAAGTTTTTTTCATGTAAATATTTAATTAAACAAATTTTCACATTCATCACAAGTCGTCGATGCTGTACTCTATTCCATATAAAATATCAAAAAAATTCTTCCAACACTACGATTTTCGTCTAAATATTAGTCATTTTCTTCAAAGGTATAAATATACTTCGTAGGTATACATTTTTTTCCTTTAAGTTATGAATAAATGATTTTTCAAGGAGCCGCAAATGTCTGATCATTCTTCCATAATCGAACAAAAAGAATTTATTTTCCTCAAATAGTTCTTATTTATGTTAAAACATTGTATGCATAGATCTTCTAAACGACAAAAATAAACATTTCCATAGAATTTTCATACGTTTCAAATTACGGAAATATTAAAAACCGCAGGAAGAAACCAGTGGATTAGTAATTACACTGTCAGTCATTCCTTAATCATAACTGAATCATATCTTGATTACCTTTTCTTCTTAGAATCTCATAAAGCTAATCTTTTATAAATTCCTTGTCCGAACTCTTCCAGGTATTTCAAGGATCAACCTTTTTTTCTAATGTAGTCAGATGATGTTCGATTCATCCCGATATCCGTAAGATGAAAATCAAATTGAACATTACCAAGCGTAGTTTTTTGGAGTTAATCTTCAGACGAGCTTTTCTACTTGCTGATTCTAAAACTTCAAATATTCCGAGTACTTCTTCTGGATCGTTTAAGGAATAAATTATGTAATCTGTATTTAGACCTTTTCCGTTTCAACCTCACTAAAGGTAAACATAGCGTCTTATCGTCTCCCTCTCCGACCTTCAATTTTTTATGCAGTTCACAGATGAGGATAAGATCACGTCAACAAGGTTTCGTAAATACACTTTCAATCGAGAATCACTTTCAGGGTTCTATCCATGTGTTCTTTTTCATAGTCGTTGCAAGAAAGCAAGAAATCTCCTATTTATTTATTCATCTCTCACAACTTGGATGTGGTCTAATATGCTGTATCCCCTTCGAAATCCGATTTCTTGATTGGGTCAGTTCTAGTCTACTAAACGAATGCATCGTTAGAGATTTTAAATCGAATTTCGAAATTTCCGGAGTAATTTTTAAAAGTCAAGAAGGAAAGGCATTATTTAGAAATTCTTTCTTTTGAGTTTTGCGATTCATTCTTTCGGGATTTACTTAGTTTTCTGTCATGTATTGAGTCTCATTGCGAGGAATAAATAGTGAACAGATCCTTTTCGCCTGAAAATTCTCCTCGGGTTTCTTCCATTAACCCAACTGATGAGGTGGCTCTTAGCATTGATCATTTTAGAACGTCTGCTGATAGAAAAAATAATAATTTATATATAGGCATGTTTTCTATTTGCTGCAATTGCGGTATGATTTTTCATCCGTTGTTGTTTGTACTTTTTTTCGTCGTTAATAAGAACTCCAAGCTTTGCTCACTCAAATAATCTTTGTAGAGCATAGCAGAGGACGAAGCTCTTCCTTTTAAACTATGTCTCATCTCTCTGTATAGACTTGCCAAAGCCTACTTTACTGTATTAATTCTCCTTTTCTTTTTTCTATCAACAATAATTTAATTTTGTTCTACTCTTTCAGTCTAACAACAGTTTTCGTCGCTACAAACAAAATCTAAACTCTTTGCTTTGCGGAATGAAAAGTTATTTTGCCATAATATAAAAGCCTTTCGTTCAACTTTCCACACGTTCAGTTGAATTATCGGGGTCTGCATATTTAGTATTTTTTCTCTTTCTTCGTTAAGTTACCTTTCTCAAAGAGGGTTATCCAATTTTCTACTCTGTTACGTTTCAAAGCCAAAGGGTTAAGATCATGTCCACTACTGGAAATTCGTTTCTTTTGAAGAAAGGACTCACTGCTTTGCTTTATTATGAACATATATTAAATATTTGCAAAATTTCACTATTTCTTCAAAAATATATTGTGAATAATCATATCTATAATTTTTAAATAGCTTATACGCAGCTATTAAAAGCATCAGAACATCAGCTATTAAAAGCATCATGTTTATAGAGAGTTTATATTAGTATATAAGGCATGTATATCCGGATGCGGCAAATTTGTAGCCTCGAAAAGTTTTAAGTGGCCATAAAAAGAAGAAGTCGAGTTTCGACTTTCAAAACGTAATGCTTTCATCAGATGTATTTTATTCAAAATAGTTAATTGCATGGTATTTATATTTTTTCAATTATAGTCAATCAGAAAGGTATAACCTCGAAACCGCATGTTTTTAGTTTCATTCATATCATCAGTCTGATTTAGATCACGATGTAATTGAATTAAAAAAGCTATCGCTAGGGTATTTCTGAAAGATTTTATACAAAAGCGATAAAATTGTCAAAATAATCATTATTTACGTTTAAGTTACGAATGTAAACACGCAGATTTAAAATGCTTTTGTTTTCCAATAAATAAGCAAGCTGCAGGTGCGGCCAAGAAACCGCACTTCGGACGTCAAAATATATTTTGATGTTCATGAAATTAATTGTTCAGTTGAGTTAATGTACTCAAATTATTTTAAATCGCTCAAGCACCACAAGCAATCGGCGTGTCGCATTCGTTCCTTGGATAATCTCTTATAAACCTCATCAGCTCTACATTTGAAATGCACTTCCCGAGTGACACGGAGTGACACAGGGTCATGCAGGTGCTTATCCGCAGCCTTGCATCCACGTTAAATCATCGTTTCCATTAGCCGCTCTTATAGTCCGTGGAATAAAAGCGCCTTAACCTACTTTGAGAGAAGGAATAACTGTTCTCCGGGAGCGAAAGTTGTTCCGCCAAGAACAAGAGGGAAAGCTACCACTCACAATGCCTACGTGACTACTTTTACCCATTTCAAGGTAAACGCAAATTCACTATCTGTAATTCGTTATGAGTCTTCTCTTGCCATTCTCACAATCTTTTAGGATTTACTACGAGATTCTATTACTATTCTTTATGACCTAGGACATCCGACCTTTTTAGCTGTTAGGCTGCACGGATACTGCAAAGCGCTAAAGAGTTATCATTGTAAATACCATAGAAAGATCATTCCCAATAATCCGAAGAAAATCTTCAGAAAGATTTGGAAACTAAATCTCAATGGGAACACTTTCCGACAGCGTCGGCGAAAATGTTAACGTCTTCGTACCATTTACATTTCACGGTCATCAACACAACTTATAGAAAGAACCACTTAATTAGTTAGATCGAAAAACTTGGGGATTTCTCGGCAGCAGCAGGAGAGCCATATCAGAGAAGGGGTCTTACGATCAAAGCAACCAATAAATTAGGAATACTTTCTTACTTATGCATGTATAAATCTCGATTCAGAATTAAACTACTTAAATAACATTTTGAAAACAAATATTGAAAATTTAACGAATCTGTAAAACACTTTTCCAAGCAATAAAATACCAAATTAAATTTATTCTGGTGCTTAGCAAATTTCTAAGGCATTTATATTGGAGGACATTGTTCGAATACCCCATTGGTAAAGCATTTTAGAATAACTATAAAACGATGGAGGAAGTTTTTTTTCCTTTTTTAAATATATTTTCTACTTTAAAGTCGGTTCCAAACATTAAAGACGGATAATCAAGTATAAAATATTTTAAATTTTTTCTAAGTAAGGTTCTCCGGTTTCCCTCCAGACTATCTGAAAACATGTTTTCTTTTCGTGTTTATGATTTTCTGGTAAATCATTTCTTGAAAATGAATTTTAATCGTTATATTTTGAAAAAAATTAAAAATTCGTTAGTCCTAGGGAATTTTTGACGTGAACGTTAATTATATTCGCTGCATTTAGATTGAAGATATCCATTCATATATCATATTAAAGAATTATTTATAAGTCATAAATAATAACAACTGGCTCTCGATCTTCTTAGATGCTTTCTAGATAAGTTTTGAAAATTAAGAAATAAAACGCAAAACTACGTTCAGTCAAACTTTGGCTCATCATACCGATGAAATTCTTACGCGATTCTTCGACACATTTTTTTTTCTTTATTTAAGGAATACAAAATATACTTTCCGCGTTCTCTAAAAAAGTTTCGTCTGCGGAACTTTCTCGGTGCGAAAAAATACGAAGTTATTCGAATATCCAAGGTATAGATACCTAAAAAATACATGGGCCTTCTCTCAGGAAAGCAAAGTTCATTTTCTTCCATCGTTCAAAGCTCAGATCCATTCAAATAATTTTAAAATATTTGCCGAGTCAAAATAAAACAAACCATCAGACACATTCCCATCATCAGAATCTCACTATTCTTCGATATAACTCGTCGTTCTTCTGTAGTCGTGAATGAATGAGCGCAAATATCTAAGGCGAAAAATGAAGTGCAATACGTCGCGGTGCAAATCGCAATAACATCGGCGTATTGATAAAGCGCGGAGCCTCCATTCACACGAACGCGTCATCTTCACTTAAAAACCGTTACGTAAAACGGGCGAAATGAAAATGCGGGCACTCGTCCATTTCCCTTTCTCAAGGTAACTCCCAGGTCTTCCGCGTGGAGCGCTGCGATCGCATGATTGAGACCGCTAGTGAAAGGAAAGTGATTCTTCCCCCCAAGAAGATTCTTCTTTCCGTTAGCTTTCTACCGATGCTCTTCCGCCTTTCTCTTCTGCACTCCGGAAGTGACCTTCCTCGCACTTCACTTTTGCCGTTTCCAATCAGATTAACCGATGGAAGTTATTCTTTCGAGCGTGAGATGGCAGCGCTACGAACGGCTTCTATAATATTGATAATAATCATCCGCAATTCATGCTTCAGGTATGAATCTGCCATTGGTGCGGGTCCTTGAAATTTCGGAAAAGGTTTCCCCTTCTCTGACTCGGTGAAACTCGCCAAGTTGCACATTCGAATTGAATGCGGTGTTTTGTAAAATGCAGGGAATTAAATATGATGAACGGATCATGACTTTGGTTTATTACGCTACTTAACTTCTCATCAGTATTTACGGTGGCGTTAAAATGAAGCCGCTTAAAGGTATTGCTTACCTAATCCCGGTGAAACTAATACTAAATGAAAGAGTTATAAACGCATCATAAGCAACTTTTTACTCCTCTTTTTCACATCAAAATGATACTTTCATATCAGGCCATAGCTTTCTTAAGGTCATTAATGCCTTTTTTATTTGTATGTTCGATCGAAGCGTCTTTTAGCCAAAAAAACCTTGAGTGGTCGAGACATTCATCAACAAGGAAGAGGTGAGGAGAAACATCGTGATAATCCGGACAAAAGCTTTTTAAAATGGAAAAACGATATCAGCGGTTTAGATTTATAAATGCATATCACCTCACAAAATATATCTAAACGCGTAGGTAACGTCTTAGTTAAAAAGTAAAGCGTATGAGATTATCTTTCTCTATGAACGAAACTAGCTTCCATGAATTACTCTTCGAAAGAGTAATCACCGGAAAATAAACAAGTTACGAAGTTAGAATTGCATATAGGTAGTACATCGTTGATAGGCCTCGAAAAGTAAAGAGCGATTTGATTATTCGGCTTGCCTTTGAACCCGCTGTCGAGGTGTCCAATATCAAGGCCCCGCGTCCAAATCGAACACGGTTTCGCCATTCACTTTCATCTCTAACATTCTTCGAATTGTCCATCCGATCGAAATACTAATGAGGAAGATGCATTTAGTGCGTGCGATCGGAATCACGTAATGTTTCCATCGCCTTTTGTTTGAACGCTCTTTCGTCAAAAATGATGGTCACGATCCCCAACTTTCTCTTTTTGGAATCCGAATTTCGTGTTCGCCGCATGTTGCAATTGCACGCGGAACCTAGGACAATGTCTCTCCTTGCCACTTTCTCCTCCCGACAGATGGCTCTGCTAGCCGTAAAAAACGAAGAGAAAGTCGTTTTCGGGCTCCAAAGGTCGCCCAGGGATGCTATCTTCCCAAGTCAATCAAATTAACCCGACCATATTATGGTTCGGATACTATCAAAGTTATGTTACGCACCTATCTCACGGACCAAAAACAGAAATTATAATGTCTCGAACGATATAAATGTGGTCGAACCGAAGTTAGGGGGCGTTTGTTCGAGGTGTCATCGCGTATGATCTATTGCAATGGATCTATGGATCGTGCAAAAATTGTGTCGTTATTCACTTTAAATATAAATCTCACATTAAGAGTTTTCTAAGAGTTCATATTTGATTTTTTCCAGAAATACTCGAGCAGTCATATGGTGATGCATTTAGCAATTTTTCTGGGAACGTTTTTTTTCTAGGTTTAATTTCGAATTAATGTAACGCAACCGATGTGTAGTCGATTCTTAGAGTGTATTTGCCGTCTATTGATCAATCTATCCCTAGTTTCAATTATATTTTTAAGTGCTTCGGTCAGTTCGCATATGTAGGCCCCCACCGGGATTCGAACCTGGGACCAAGGCTGAAAGTGTTGACCTAACTTGGTTATCTGGGAGTAAACTCTGCTTTTCATTTTTTTTGTCTAATATTAAATTTATAAATTTATAATTTATAGAGCAATAATAAGAACTATTATTGTTTAAATCAATTCTAATCAATACCAAAGCGGTATTGATACCTCTTTGGTACTTATTCCTTCACTTAGGAACCTCAAAAAAGGAATATTTTAAGATGCGGAATATGGAACTCCCAGCGTGAATACTACTCGGGCTGGCCGAGCTAAGAACGGATATGTGAGTGCTGTATTCTTTTGTGGTTTTCCCGGCTATTTCTGCTCCATTCTTATTACATTAGAATATGTTTAAAATAATGTATATAGTGATTGATTTCGAGAGAGCGTTTGCTTACATAATCAAAAATCTATTTAAAAAACATGCTATTTCCTTGCGGTATATAACTCGCTGTAGCACATTGCATTTGCTTCTCTACGTATTCACGTGTTTACTTTTTCTAATCTGATTCTTCATTCCTCTCATTCTCCTTTAACCTTCACAAGACCCTCTAAATTTCGTTCGGTGTTTACATAGTTTACATCCCCTGCCACACGCCGATAAGCGGAGTATCTTTGTAGACGTCTTTTATCGTCTTGCTGAAATGAGTCATCAACAGGCAGCGAGCGAAGAAATCAACAGGTTGTATTGAGAACGCGAACGTCATGCGCAAATTTTATTTCCGCTTTTTAAGCTCGAATTATTTTATCTACTTGTTATGCGTACGTAGTACTAAGTAATTTCGTATATAAGAAGCCATCCTATCTTGCGATCCACGGATTGATAGAAATTATAGATGAATAACTGCATTGAAAGTTGAGACAAGAATTTCTTGTCTTAAATATTTTATACTGCCAAATAATGTATGCAGTCTTATCTAAAACATTCCTATAATCCTATGAGATATAGCATTCATAGTTACCTCTTGCTTTTCTTTTTCGCACTAAGCTTACTAATATCCTTTCTATTTTACATTCACGCTGCGTTCTTTACTTTGAAATTTTCTGAACTTCTTTGTACAAGCTATAAAAAGTACTATCTATACTACGAGATATAAAAAATGGAAAATAATTTCAGAAAATCAGAAATCAAAGAGGGTGAGATATTTCCATCTTCGACCAAATTAAACCTTCGAATTCTTTGGCATTGCCGAATTCATAAATACCCTGAAAAACAATGGATTTTTCTCTTTTGAGGAATAGGCGCTCAAAACTTTAGCGAAGGGAAGAGAATAAACAGAACTCAAAATGACTGAGCTTACAAAGGCTGAGGCTGCACAAAAATACTTTGGATATTTCGATTAATTTTGGACATGATTTCATTCAAACTGCAGTGTTTCCCATAGCTAAGCCGTGGAACACTTCAAGCTGCAATTTTTAGTACAAAGAATGATAGATTTAAAATAACTATTTATTATATTGAGTATTACTAGTATTCTGTAAATTAGTAATCGGAAAAATAAGTGAAATGTAAACAAATCAAAGTGTGAAATGATTATATTTCAGTGCGATCACCTCTCAAAAGCGGTATCCGAATGCAAAAGTAAGAAATTAAAATCGCAAATATTAAAAATATGGATCAGCGAATCCCTTAATATCCTCCAAAGTTGAGCATAATCTATTATTATTCGATACTCTAATATTTTTATTTATTTCTGAGCACCCGTAAGTTTGAACTCTTGAAGCGAAAGACATATTCGAAAAGAATTCGAATTTCCTGTATTGCAGAATTATTATATTTAATATAAAGGATTATATTTTAGTTCCTTAAAATCGATTAGAAGGTTAAAGGAATTTTCTTTCTTTAAATTTAAATAATTCTGGAAAAAATTCGGATGGGTTACATTTAGGGTTCTTATCTAAGTTTCACTTGGGCCTGTCACAATATGCGTTATTGAAATATTTGGAAGCCTTTAGATTTCAGAAGTGCATCAATAATTCTGTATATTATGAAATTTAAAGTGGGATGGTTCACTTCACCATTAAAATGATGAAAATCGGAAAAAATTTATTGTGTTAATTAGTACTGCAGCCGCGTAAAATAAGCGCTCCCAGTAATTTCCCTGCCGCCCAAATATGGTAAAAATTAGAGGGAAGTAATGAACCATTTCTATGATGATTCCCCATGGCGAAGCAAGGACGCTAAGCAGAATCCGCGTGATTATATTCCTCATAAAATGCGATCAGATTGTATGGAAACGAGCCGTACATTTTAGGTTATATATATCCGAATAAGAAACAGATAGGAAAGAAATATGACATTACGATAAATGAACACGAGGCCTTTGCCTCATTGTGGTCCGATCACTGAAATGTATTTAAAAGCGCAGCGCACTAATTTATTTAAAAATCCGGGTTCCTCCTCCCCTCCACCAAGGGTCGAACCCAGTATCACTCCGAATAGAGAGATAATGCTGTGCCTGTGCATACAATAGTCACGTCGTGCTCCTCAAGTAGATATATTTAGCTGCCATACACCAAGAAATAAGCATTGTTATTGAGTTACGACGGAAATCATAGTTTCTTACGAAAGATTCTTCCTAAAGAGCAAAACTAGCATCCGACCACAAGGTGTTGCTTTGCCAAAATATCTGCCTTTCTCTCATTGTAAAGGTCACGGCTGACCACTCTCAACAGAGATGGCATTCGTTGAGGTCACAGCTGCCTTTCCTCTGATGAACAACCCGTTCGATGGCTCTCTTGAAAACGGACCTGTGAAATATCCATGACCCACCTTCTCTGTGGGCGCACACTTCAAAATTTCCAAAAAATAGCAAAGTATAACGAATTAATAAAATCATGTGGTGATTTGTCACGCCAAAGTAATTGACCGTCAAACAAATATTTTATAGTGTTTTTCTCTCATATTTTCCCTTCTTTTTCTGGTTTAGCGCCGATTTCAGGGTTTCCGGCGACCACTCCGTCGTGCGACGCTGTTTATCTACTGCTATCGCGCCACATCCGCAATTACTATGTGCTTCTATTTCTGCATTACATATATGTTTATTTGTGCCAATGGGACATTGCTGTTGATATTTCCCTCTTTTCAATTTGGTTTCTTATTCAAGATAGCAGACGCATCGTTCGACACGAAATTTGAGTTAGTAAGTGGGAGAGAGGAGCACCACCCAAGCTTCCTCATGATTTCAATTTCAATAAAATCTGGTGCTTTTTTGCATTCTGATCAGTAATTGAACATTTTCAGTTAATTTTTAGTGCAAGAAACAAAGTAACTTCATGATTAAAATTTCTTCTTTTCCAACTCGCGTTTTTTTACGTATCCAGCGATTTGTAAGAATGAGATAGACGTATTTATAAATTTAATCTCATTTTCATTTTGGGTTCAATCACAGTCCACGTTACCGACGAAAATGGTCCCTTTTCAGATATACGGATTCTTAGTGTTGTATTTCATGCAAAGTGGTATTTACAGTAAATATGGGATACAGTGTAAATATGGGATACATTCTACATCTACATTGATGCCCTACAAACCGCTTATCGGCGTGTGCTAATTACGTAAAACATTATACAAGGGAACTGTTCGTAGACGATGTAATAAGAAGTTGACAAAGGATATACAGGTCAGAAAATTTGGGATTCACTGCTCTATGATATACGTACCCAACTATTTTTACCCTCGTCTTCTCCAGCTTTTCTGTTTCATAAAACCTTTAGCTTGAATGAAATCAACAATATATGTATTTTGTTGGATAAACGCATATCGAGAGCGTCCCTGGAATCCACGTTTCGACTTTTAATTTCAAGATACTCACCATTTGGTTTGTAAAATTTATTGTAGAGTGTGACAGTCGAACTTGTAATGTTTTGGAATGTTTTATCTTCAGATAGTGGTGGTTTTCCTTCCTACCTGCGGGAGGTTTTCGACATTGGGCGAATGCCGGATAGAGTTACTCAATGTTTAGTTCCCTCTGCGTCATAGTTTACATCAGCGGTTCTTAAACTTTGGTAGACTGAAGAACCGCTGTACCTATTTCTTAGTTTTGCGGACCCCCTAAATTTATTACTTTCACATGCATATGGAGATTTATCTAGACTTCGTAGAATATTAAATAGGTTCGATTATTTTCTAAAAATTTGGAATTTTAATTCTTTAATCGATTCAATCATCATCGAAATGTAACAACATTAAATGTGATAGCGAGGTTGAACACTACATTGTTTGGCAAAATCATTTATATTCAGGGGCCATATGTCTCCTGGGCATTCGTGGACCGTTGGGTCCCTCACTAATTTAAAAATCGCTGCTTTACATGATTATGTTGCCTTCAGAATTGTATTTATGTTAATAACTTTTATTGGGATAAGGAATAAGTGAACGCGACGAAGCATCCGCCTTAAAAACTTAGAAGTGACAGAAGTAAATAATTGCGACGTCAACACCCTCTTCACATCTGTAATTTCTTCGAATTATGTTGTATTAATTGGTGAAGAGTGACAATTGTTGATGTCAGAGTATAGTGTGTTTAGCTTTGTTGAACTGGATGGGACCATTAGATTCTTGTATATGGATTGGATGTGTTTGTTTTGAATATGAGACGTTGACACCGGACAGTTGTCCGTTTGTGAAGTGAATATTGTAATCATAATAAAATTAAGACAGCCTTGACTTGTGTTTACAAATTTATCACGTAAAACTGCACTTACATGCTTTGAAATTTTGAAATGTAACTGTTATTCCATTGGTGCTACATTAAAAATGTTTATGTGTGTTTGAAAAACGGTCATTGCATAATTAGCAATTCTCGGTAACTCGCCTAGGATATATATTGCGGGACATCCGCCCTCCTGCGAATTGCAACGCCACTGACGGTAAATATTTACATTTTTCAAAGCTACTTAGGTTGCCTTAAAACATACTTGATTCAAAAAAGAGAAAGTTTTGTTATTGCTCATTTCTAAGCGTAAGTAGGCGCCATATCGAAAATTACTAAAATCCTCCTTTAAAAGTATCGGTTTTTTGAAACATAGGAATAAAGAAAATGAAAGTGAAGGAAGCAACCAGAAGTTTTCCTAAGCTCGGTGTGAAATTGAATTTCAGAAACAGCGGAAGTTTACTTCATGAACGATTCCCCTTTTCCCTTAATTAAGACTCAATATATTTAAAGTTATGCCATTTTTCGGAGGTAAAATTTTATATCGAATCTAACTTATTCTGACCGGGAATTACTAGCTAAAATTAAGATATAACAAAAATTATTAATATACATTGAGGGAAAATAAAGTAGAAACAAATCCGAAAATTTTAACTTTCTAATTCTAAAATTTGACATAATTTTAAAATTAGAAAGTTAAATTAATATCAGAATCTCCTTAGGTGTGCTATTATAAGACGGTTTATTTAACATATTATTGGAGTCTCAGTTAAATCATACTATTTAATCGCCCATGGTGTCAGAGGCTAGAGCATTGTATGGTATTAGATTGTTACTAATTATCTATAGATATGAGGGAATAACGAAACGCATCATACTGATAAGGGTAATAATATCGGTTAACATCGGGATATTTTTGGGGGAATTATTTACAGTAACGTAATAATAAGTAGACAATCCCATTAAATTAATCACAAATGTTTCCCAGATTGAACGATTTCAATTTTTGAGGTGCCTTTGTTTTATCCAGATATGTTCATTGATAAAAATGCGTTTATTTGTTGCCGATGAGCTTTCTTTCAAAGTTAAACAATAAGTTCTAAACAGCGAAAATTCTTTCTTGGTCATCAGTGGAGGTTGGTGATCAATATTCTCATATTTGGTCGAGCAAATTAAAATATGTTTAAAGGCTATGTGAATATGAAAAAACTATTACTGTATTCTTATTTAGTTTGAAGAAAGTTGAAAGGTTTTTCTCTTAATTAGGACCCTCATGTAAGGAGTATTCCGAAATGATTAAGAAAATTAAAGATTTTGGAGGCGGTATTACTATGTATCTCACTTACGAAAATTATGTGCGTGAGATATTTTTAGCTATCATTTCTAAATATCAGATGACGGGAGGGTTTCAAATAGTTTACTATTAAAAGATTTGTTATAGCGAAAGTGATTGGGATGAATAGTTACACAAATTTACTTAATTATTCCATACAAGTAAGGGAAGAAAAATGAATTATTACGTAGAAAATATGTGTATATATTTGTACAAAATTTCATCCCAAAATAGAAATATTATTAATTATAGCACTCTTTGTAAAGAACTGAAACCGTATCGTAACGGAGTAATGGACCATTTTAGAAGCTCGACAGATAATCAAATAATTTTATAAAAACGTCTATTTGCTGTTCTTAGCTTTGCTCTTTGAATGGTGTTCATCGTAATTGTTTTGTTTCTGATTCACCCTTTAGTTTTGTTCTCGTATTGAGTGAATAATGAAAACTATGAGTCCGTCAGTTTTCAATTCGAAACCATTACTTTACACCAAGTACAGGGAACTCCTAAAAAATAAATATTTTTATAGATTCTATTAAAAATTAATACATATATATATATATTGTTAAAATGTGGGGGACCTTGGGGAGAAGAAAGTTAGAAACATCGTCGAAGTTGGGGGAGCGGCTTTCTTAGTGGCGTAACCGGGATCGAGTCCTGGTGAGGGCGGCGGAAAGGAAGCGATCCTCGCGCAAACGCCGAAAAGTCGGGTCCTGCGGAGGCAAAAACCTCCAAGTAGGTGGAGGTTATTTGGCCTATATATGAGGAGGGAGCGTGGGAGGAGAGAAAGCAGAGAAGGTTAGGAGGGGCAATTTCGGGTAGGGGCAGCGTGACCTGCATTCGTATCAAACCTTGGCCCTTCGGCGGCTGCTGTGTTTTCCGAAAGCATTTGCCTCAGCGCTGTGATCCAAGTGAGAACGTTTCCATGCGTGTGTATCGCTCTTCGCTTTCCCGCGCTCACCAGTGAAAGGATTTCGCTCGGATTTGCCTCGTTTTCCTCCCGACATGTTCTGCGCGGCCACCGACCAAGGTACGCCACTCTGGATGCCCTCCAATTCCTTTTCTCCGCTGCACTTTCGCTTTCTCCAACACCGCTTTTATTCCTTGCACTCACTCCCTTTGCCTGTTATTACGATCTGTGGCCGCGAGTGTTGGTCGAAGAAAAATTACAGTGATATGTCCGATTGAAGAAGTGCGTGAGGGTAGGCGATAACACTTTGTGTTTTGTGCTTTGTCCCATTTTCGCCATTAATCGCTATTTTTTCATTTTCAAAATTCTGTGGAGAAGTACGATGTGTATGAATTCAAGCGAGTTCCTTAAATAATATTCTGAGACTACCACGAAAATTCATGCAAACTTTAGCGTATGGATATGCCAACCACCTCTCCCGGGTCAACGCACCTCATCTCTGGGCTCCGGGTTTTCTTGTAAAATCTCCGGGTTGAAGGATTTCGTGATATCATCTTTCTTTTTTTGCGCCTCCATCTGACGTGTAACCCATTCACTGATGAGGGTAATAGAATAAACACAAGCAGAATTTACTTTGCGTGAAACTGATTCACTGAGTGTTTTACGAGCCGAAAGCTTACTGAGAATGTCCGATAAAACTTTTTGCACGCAGCTGCTCACTCCTTGGGTAAATAACCCAAAGTAACAAATTCATTCCCTTTTACCTCATCGTTCATTCATTTGTTTAGAAATAAACAAAAAAGACCTTCAACAGCTGGTTTTGTTTGGGTGTTGGCTCCGCGCATGAAATGCGCTTCTTTATTATCCCTATTTTCTGTAATGAATTCTTTTAATATTTAAACAAAAGGCAGGGATTCTCTCAAGACAGAAAGATACTCGAATTAAGTTTTAAATTCTCATGGTTGTTCACGGTTTTGGAATGGAATAACAAGATTGATGGAAAGTAATACGTCTACCTATGTTGTTGTAGTTAAACAGCCTCTGCTCTAATGTGACGTTATTTCGTTTTTCAGAATAATCTTTTAAATCGTCGCGCTACGGGAACTTTAAAGTAAGCATTTCGACAGCGCCAAAATTTAAATGGAAAACAACTGCCCGTATAGATAATGCCAGTGACCAATATTTTCCTTCGGTTCAGTTCTTTTCCTTATTTTCCTTCAGTTCAGGTATTTATGTAAAACATCTAATACTTCTTAAGCCATGCGAAATTCTGCAGGTACTGAAAGTACTGTATAAAGTTGTCTTGTTGAGAAATGATTATGCACTCGAATTATGGAAATATTTATCGTGGAGGTAGAATTAGGAAGACTGTGGGAGTATTTGATTGGTTTTTCATTTCATGAAAAGTTAGATGTAACGTGTTTACTTGATTATAATATCAGAGCTTATTCGTACATTTTTCGATGCTTTAATGTTTCGAAACGGATGCTATGTCCTTCTTTCCTTTAACACTTATTAATCCTAATAATGTGCCTTCATAAGGCTTATTGATTCCTGTTAACACCGCCTTTCATCTTCGAGACGACGTAGTTTCTCCGTTAACCTATATAGGAAAACATTCTTCAAGGAAGTTCCTTCAGCCAAATGAACATTTTACGTTTTCCCCTCAAAATGACGCAATTGCATTTATCTTTATGATCTCAAGCGCGAGTAATTCTGCGATTTAAATTTGGGAAATTTCCATTTTAGCTTCTATCCAAGCCTTCTCATGGGTATTTTGATAAATATTGCACATATCTGCAATATGTGGAACAGAATTTCAATTTTGATCACGATACAATCCAAAAATATTGAAAAATAGGATAACTAATTCTATTTGGGGATTCATGACTCTATTGTTTACAAATCAGCAGCATTTACTCACAACTCTTGTTTTTATTAATACCAATTTTTGGAATTACGCTTCAGTCTTTAAAATTCGTGAGTAAATATTGTTATCCACATCTAGATGCATATTTGTTCAAAGCATAGATTCATAAATATTCATGCGAACGAATACTTAGAAATACAACGGAAAACGTTGGCTCCTATCGGGACTTGAGCGAGGATAGCTTTGCATGGAACACTCATTCATGGTAGTTACGAATAGATAACCTAAATCACTGCTTTTGAGCTATTAATAACATAAGATGACAAAAGAGAAGCGTTGACATAGATGCAATATTTACATTCTGATTCATGGAAAAAACAAGGATTCAAGGACGAACTTCTTCGCTGAGAAATAAATATTTTCAAAGGTTATCGTCCGCTTTGAGGGCCACTTCGGTGAGTTAGAATTAGACGACACTTCTCGGAATGATATTTGAGGTAAATAGAATTATATTTATTAAACATTAATTAGCGGAAATGAAAAGCGATCGAGCACTACGGATATGATAAACGCTTCCATAAGTCTTCGAATCTGTTCATGATATACTACCAACGGCAGAACTTCGAATTTCAGCCACATTTTGTGATCATAAATGTGATTATTTTGACTAGGTATATGGACTAAATCTTCTTCATTGATTACTAATACGGGTATTAAATTTTGTGGTGACGACCTGTAGTGAGTATTTTCTTTCAACAATAACATTTTTTATTCGTAAATATAATAAAGTAATAAATTAATAATTTCTTATCTTTAAATAAATTATTCATTAAAGAAATAAGTTATGTCTCTTTCGCTTAAAAGCCGAAAGTTATAAATTCTCATATTAAATCTTACATTGAAATACTTATTAATCACACTCACGCGAATAGTCGATCGGAAAGTTACTTTTGTCATGCTATTCTTCGTAAAACATTCAATGCTTGGTTTAATCGTTATTCTACTGAAATAGCGTCTCAATCCATTAATCCTCGTTTCTTTATTCGTTAGGTATTTTGTTTTCATTCCGAAATTTGACAACCTCGACAAGAAGCACTTTATTTTTTTTGCTCTTCTCCATCGTATGCATTTCTTGGGCAATTTTTTTTTATCTCAACACAATGAAGTGTAAGATTTTGATTTAGTAAATTAAGAGTTCGTAAGAACCCTTTTTGAGATGTGAGTGCGTATGTCCTTGTCCAGCGTAAGGTTGGGAATGGACCCTCGCATGCAACGGACGGATATCTAATTCCCTGTGGGAGAAGTTCGTTAGATCTTATATATATATATATATATATATATATATATATGCACACACATACATAGATCAGTATATATCAATACTGATGAATATATTAGTGCGTTTATATTTCTCCCTTTCATTTTTACAGGGCCCATTTGAGGCAAGATTACTAACATGAACACATTTTTTCGGACATCTTTTCCCGATCAACCCACAATTAGGCCATTATTTTTTATTTCCCGCCCTGCAGTTATAAAACTTTCTTGGATTCTAATCCATAGTTTTCTACGAAGGATTATCTCGGACGGATTTGGAAAAAGACTTCGGCTCGAAAGTTTGTTTTCGAATCAAAGAGCTTTTTTTCATTCCCATCGAAAAATAACGATACGATTGTACGACAATTATTTATTTCACTTCCATTTTCGATATATTTGATGAGTTTTCGACTTTTGTCTAAGTATTTCTTAAGGCATGTATCGAAAGCCAATCTTGGAAAGTCCTTGTTTCGAGTGGAAGAACGTTGCCCTTGGGATTTATCTAAACTTTCAGTCTAAGCCACTGTATAAATTATTTATAAATGTTTGGAATGCACGGCTATTGGGTAAATGATTCATGCTGCTTATAGAATATTCCAAGGGATGCACATCTAGCATTATTATGATACGCATCTTTTTTATATATTTTTTATTCACTTAGCGACTTTTGTTTTGGTAAAACCAAATATTAACTGCGACATGTCGTAAACAGCCGTTCGCGTTACACTTTCCATCAGTCTGTAACATAAAATTCTCCATGTAATGAAGCATTTTCATGGCCGGACGCCCACGAACAATCTCGTGACTGCCCAAGTGGTTTCGCTGTACATCGCGGAATTTTCTCTATCCATTTCTGACGCTTCATTTCTGACCTGTTTCTAAGGCCGCATAAATTTTTCGCAACAGTTTTTGCTTTTAATATCTTCGGATCGACTCCAGACGATAATCTTTTGTTTATTGCGATGGACGGCCAGGTGAACTCCGTGTTCGGCGAGATTCATGCGTTTAGCGAGAGGCCAATGGCAAAGTACTAAGTAGGTCAACGGAAGGAGTTGGGGAATGGGAAGGCTGTCTTCGGCCGTTGAACTCGCCCTCCCCTCTCCTCCGACGCCAGCGCCTCCGCCGCGATCTTCCAAACCAAATTTTCCTCGCTTCAAGTTTAGATCAATCGATGACTAATCCACACTACGTTAATTTTTCTTCATCTTTTCATTAAGGTTTACTCTGCGTCCTTTCCATAATTTCCCAAATAGGAATAGTAAAACTCGGCGTTTCGCTCGTCTTTCATTTTCTGCGATCGCAATCCGAGAGTGATGTTTGCCACCATTACGAAATCCAATACATTCACTTAGCGGTAGACGACGAAGTAAATGAATGTTTATTTGAAATTTGATGCTGCTTCTCAGAGCATAACATGGTATTTTCAGTGGGTTTCTCGGGTTCTTCTTTGCGGGTGATTAACTGAAGTGCTCTGGGATTATTTTTATCGAGAAAGTCTCCCAAGGTTTGTCACCTATCCCACAAATTGCTTTGGCTCTTTTCGTTCCTTAGATTGATTCTTGCAGTGCAGTGCAATGCTTGCACTTCTATAAATATTAAAATTGCTTCATTATAGTACCATTACCGGCATCTTTTCAAATTGGGAGGTAATTTAATAACATTTCGAATACGCCACGAAATGGCCACATTTTAATTATTCCGTAACGGATTATAATGTTAAACAGTTTTCCATTTCTATTAACTATGGTGGGAATTTGCCGTTATTCGAGATGGCGTGCAACCAAAGGGGAGATTCCGTGTCGATTTCATTCTTTATAAAACAGAAAGTAAGTTGAGAGAAAGTAGTCTCGGACCGCTGGCGGTTCCAAACTCACTTTTGGATTTGCGCTAAAATTCGACAAAGTCAAAAAAGGCACGGAGTAGTAAAATCTTTCGTTTTTAAATGTTTCACTGCTTGAAACTCTGCAGTTATACTGCAATTGCCGTAATATCTAACTCGCCATTTTTATTTTCATGCACTCTGAAAGATCGAGGGAGAGGGGACTGTTAATCACATTAGTGATAGATCCGTAGTAGTAGTAGATCCGTAGGTCATATTTACCATATTCACGGTGTGCAATATTCTTCAATGATCCCTACCACATTAGCTCAACTTGTAGTAATAGAATGGGAGACATTATAGGGTCGACGCATCTCGTGTTCGGTGAATACTAGAGATATTAGGATGGGTCAGTAGGGAATTCAATGAGAAAGTGATAGGTTGGATAGGAATGGGTTTTTATTGGAGGAATAATGCGGGCTGAAAAAGTGAATACGTGAGTTACTGAAAGTAAATAGTATATCCCTAAAGAATGCAATTTGAGGAGGAATTCTGGGGAAAAGAGAGAATAAAATCCGAAATAATTTTCTGGATTACTCACAGCAGTCATTGGCCCCGCAGCAAATCGCGTATAATCTCTCAAAATCGAAAAGCACGCAACGCACGCAAGCACGCTTTGGAAACCAAAAAACCCAGTCGTATCGACGCTGGCATTCAACCGATAATAATGGCCGCAAATGAACTCTGGGACAGCGTTTGCAATTCAGGAAATACATACCGTTTAAAATCGTCGAATTTAGAGCTTCGGCTCACTTTTATAATGGAATTATTTACGTTCAAGTCCGATTGAAAATTTCCGATTACGCAAAATCCTTCGATGAGATCGTTCGAACCCTGAGCACATACTGACGACGTTTTATGGTTCTCTTTACTTATATTTCTATCTACATAACCTCGAAGTATTCCCAGAAAAATGGAAACAATTTTCATCCCCAGCGCTCGTAAGATTTTACTTTAATTTCTCCCTTACTTCGATTTTAATCATTTTTCCACAATTCTTTTTTTCGAAAAAAAATTCGATTTTCGATTCATCCGACGATAATTCAGTATACGCAACTATAAAGTCATACTGCGATAAAATCGTCATTTTGATTCAGGTTCGATTATTTACACTCGAAACTTTTCATTTCTTTCTCTTCTTACACTTAACATTGGGATAAAAGACCTGTGGGACCTCGATACTTACGATGGCATTTCTGTACTTGGTGTGCGAACTATCCGAATAAAACCCCTTCCCGCCTCTTCTTCCGATGTTTGAAATTAATCATTCCAGTCGAAAAATAGCTCATTTGTAAAATTGTGAATCGCAGTAGAAGACGACAGTGAATTCGAATTCATAAATCCAGTCTTATTTCAACTTGAGGTGGAAATTTGACCGACCCTTAAGTCAGACTACCCTCATTACGCGCATGTCTTCGTGGAAGTATTTTATATTTACGGATTCCTCGACTTACCAATTCGTTTCAGCTGGAAGTTCGTAACTCGAGAAGTTAATATCTCGGAACTCAGTTTTCCATTATATATTTTTTCGGTTCGTTTCTCGAAATTAAGTTCGTATCTAGATTTAAAGTGAAAAGAATGAAGTTCGTATGCCGAAAAATTCTGTCGATCGGTTCGGCAAAGTCGAGGTACTTCTGCAATTATTCTTGGGCATATTGTTTACTCCAGCGAGTACTCACACCGGGTGTAGGAATTCATTTTTCATCGGAAGGTGCCTCTGGGCCGCACGTGAAACTATCAGGTCGCGCAAATTACATCGCACGCAGGGTAACGACTGTAATCCTCAATTAAACCCTCAGCCGCCACATTCCCGCTTTGGAAGACAATTTCGCCACTGTCATAATGGGATTCCTTCGACTCATCGTTTCTGAGGTACGCTTTCCAGACGAGAAAAAGGAACACAAGATCGCATCTCACTTTGTTGCGTTCACTTTTATTAGAAAGTCGTTTAGAACCGTTTTCCGTGACGTCACGACGGCCATAGAGGAGAGACTTCGCGATGGAAATAGAATCGTTCAAGGTTCGATTCGAAAAATCTGAAAACGCTTCCTCCCTTCGGCGTTCCTTTTTCTACGTTGGCTAATAGATACGTGTAATTTTCCTCTCTCTCGTAATCGACTTACTTTCGAGTGCTTTAAACCAAAATTCACTTTTAAACGTGTGACGACTGTAGGAGGTTCCTTTGCTTGATTCCTCCGCTTCGGAGGTTTTGCCAGACACGCTTTCCCGTTCGCTTTCGGTCTCACTTATCTTCACTCTAAGTTATTTAAATGTTAGAGATGTATAATTGAGGTGGAATTAGCGATGTATTTGTAGAATTTAGCTGGTCTAATCAGACTGCGGCGAAAGATCTGCCAACGGCAGCTAATTTAACGTTCATTTTGCGTCAGATTCATGGTTAATTAGAATTGTGTTTTGGGCAAAAATGAACACCCTGATAATTAATTCATGCAGGGTTTTGTTTTCTCGTTATTTATTCGACCCAGTTACTTATAGAATACTAATAATTTTATTACATGAAAAAGAACGCTTTTCCGTCTATTGTCTCAAAAATCAATTGCATGTCAGCTTATTCGCATTTTTTCGCATTAACAAATATATGATAGCTAAAACACATTTAATATTTATACTATTTTCTTTATGTCTCCGTATAGCCAAGTGGGTAAGGCGTTCGGCTTTGCTGAAAGCGGTCCCTGTTTCCAATCCCGGTGAGGACTCACGTACGAAATTACCTCAGCTGTCGAAGCTGAGTACATTTAAAAATTACTGCTAATACATTTTTCTGAGAGTTAACACTTGAGTTTAATGGCTCGCATAGTAATGAAGAATTACTCGAGTGAAAATGGTTATAAACAAATAGAGGCTGCAGGAGACCCATTTTCCGATGCCATCAATGGCTCCATTATTAAAGCAGAAGGGAACGCACGAGTTTCTTTCGCCACTCCTAACGATTGCCGACCGCGAAATTGGGACAGTAGAAAGTGAAGGTGGTTGACCTGACGGAGGGGCGTGGGAGAAGACTCTGTCCGCGCTGCCATTTTATCAAACGCCTTCCAAGATTAATGTTGTGGCCGCGAATTGATATAAGCTTACGTGCAAGTGTGTTTGTTTTCCATTGATTTATACCGAAGTTTACGGTTCTTAATTTTTCCAAAAAAACTGCCAGAAAACGAGACCACATCTCATTATAACTTAAAGTAGGACTCGAAGTTGCCAATCGCTGGGTTCGATTGAAAAATTAATAAGGTGTTTATAAACATATCTAACTAGAAACATGAACAATTATCTCTTCATCCACCGGTATGTATAATAGCAGTACATAAGAAAACAACAGAACAAATAACAGAATCTAGGCACACCAGTGCTTTGTAAGATAAAGTCCAGGAGGACAGTATGTATAAAAACGGATCGATGGAGTTTATAGAACAAATGTTTTTTCAACAGTTTGATTATAGAAAAAGAAGCATTCGAAACGATTCAAAAGTAAGAAATTATAAATAAATCATTGGACTGATATCTACATATGCTACGGAAAAAGAGAACGAAGCTTGACGAAGATGAAGCAAAAAAATTGACGAAGTGAAAAATGAAAGTGCTATCGAAGGAAAAAAGCTGAACAATTGAGTGTAAGAATAAGAAAGTATTGTAAAATTGAAGTAATCGGAGAATGGGTAACATTTAAGAAGGGAGTACAGCATCCACAGAGAAAATAGTAAAGATACTTAATAGTAGAGGGAAATAGCAAAGTGGAGAATTAGGCAGGTCGTGGAAGTGGCTCGATCAAATTGGTGAAGAAACGAGCTGTAGGTTCAGTGAGAATTAGAAGAATTAGTATTAAAAAAAGGGTTATTTCGCGATAATCATGAACCCGAAAATTCTGAGCCTTCGTGAATCACAAATGCAATGAATAAACAATCTCAAATGACTTGTAGCTTTGTTATAGCAAAATTTAATATAAATTAAGGAGGAAAAATGGTGAAATGAGATTGCAAGAAATACATTTAGGAAATTTAGACAACTCTTTGCTCGAAGAGAACTTTAGTGGATGAGATCAAGGAAAAAACAAAGCTTCTTTTTTCTGATAACGAGTTTAAAGTAACAGCGTTACATACATTCTTTGGATTGAAATATCATCAGATTTATGAATACCTTTATAAAGATGCGAAAGGTTTTAGATATGAAATCGCGAGTAAATACTATTGCGCCATTATTTTTGCTTTTGACACCGTAGCCTTGAGTAAGAAAGACATTGCCTCTTGACAAATGAAAGTCTGTAAGGAATCCACTGGGAGGGAGAAGCATCTAAAAACATTCCCGTAATAATCCTAATTGAGTGATTTAATCAGGCGCTAAAAACCTTACGTAACATTTAAATAGTATGTTATTCTATGCATAAGGCAAAGATATTCAGACTTCTAGCCTAATCTGTTGAAATTTCAATCGATTTCACAGTTTGAGAGAACACACATAATATGCGAATATTCAATATTGATCACCTCAATTAGCACCTTTTTTACTCAATTCTATCAGAGTTAATCTATTTATCCATTAATCTATTGTTAATATTAATATTTCTTTAGTCATCAATTAATCTTATAGACTATTTCATAAATTTTCATGGAAAATATTCTTCCAGTAAAAACTTTTAATTCTGGGAGATATAACGAAAAATTTCTTTATTGAAAAATAATAATGTGAAAAACTGCTTAGAACACGATAAATCAGACTGGCCGAGTTTTCGACCTGTTCTGTCTGATTCTTATGTCAACGCTAAACAATCGAGTCATAGGCAATGGAAAAACAATCGTTTGGCCTCGGAATGTGTAGCGAAACAATGTTTGATAGTATCGTCTTCAATGTTTAGATTCTTTAGTTCCAACTACAAACTATTCCCGAATAAAACGTATTAGGAAAATTCGCAGGGCATATATTTGAAGAATCATTCCGAAGAAGTTTTTGACCTCATTCTTAAGATTAAAACATAAAATTACATCGCTAATTTGACCGGTACCCAGTTTCAGATCAAAATCTTCGTGTCACATCACCGCAATCAATGCCATGCGATTGATTAGAACTCGTGTGACGTAGTGTTTATTTGGGAGCTTATAAGATGAGAAGAACGTTACGATGCTGTGGATGAACTTTTAAGGGTAACGACGTCCCGCTACGAAGGTGAAAGGCGGAAGAATCCAAGGAAGAAACCTCGGTTCCAGCTCCGTGAGTTGGGAAAGGGAAAGTGCTTCGAGAGGTTAATGAAAGATGGCGCGCCATTCGACTGCTTTTGGATCGCGCAAGAGATTAGAAAAATCGGGCGCAAGTTCAACTATCAAATCACATATTATTAAAATCGCAACGACTTTTATTATAGATTATTAACATGAGTAAGATATCCTATTTTTCAGATTTTCCAGAAATATATCTAATATTTTGGTTAAATATTGCAGTCTTGATATGTTACGGGAAATTTCTCTCCAACATTAGTACAGATATTTTCCTGAGAGAGTTAATAGCAATAAGAATTCTACTCCGACTTGATGGTATAAAATGTCTCAAAATTTTGCGACAGGCTGATGACACCATGTTTTCTTTCATATTGTCTTTAGGAAAAGCTAACCAATAATTACGTAGTAACGGTGCTGAAATATACAAGTCTCATTTACAATAATTACTTACATGGCATTTCTCATTTGACGTCATTTTAGAATTAAATTCATCGAAGAGAATGAATTTTAATAAATCAGCTTTGCACATCCACAGTCTATATTTTGTGAAACGTATATATATAATATTCATTGAAAGTGTGTTTCACGAAAATAACTTTTGACAAAAACTACCCGATGGATTCCATTCAATAGGAAAATAATTGTTGATCGATGTTAATATTTGGATAACAACTACCTGGAGATGCATTGCTTATCCGGGGTGTTCGCTATTCCGAATATATCTCAGCTTTCTGAGAGGCGAAAATCGGCAGAGGACAATGAGAGAGCCGAGGTTTCTGCTTTCCCGAGGCCTTGGAGGAGTGCATTTTGCAATTGGAAAGTGGCGATGCGATTGGCTCTGCCGAATTCTCTTCGCTGCTCAGTGAACGATGTGGAAACGAACCCACGTAAATGAGTCGAAAATACTTGGATTTTCGTGCTCTTCCTCTTCTAACTTCTTTCTTCCACTTATAGAAAATCGGGATATACTTGACTAATTTCAAGATCACGTATGCAGTAGTAATATAGTATGCACAGAAAATCATTTTTCCCAAGGATTTACGAAAATTGCCAAGATCAGGTTTTAATATGAAGAATCTGTAATATGGTGTACTAAAGTAACTGCCAGTAAACCATGAAACCGTGGATAGGCGGAACAGGTGGTCTTGCAGTGTCGTCACAATGCTATTGAGGATTTATCAGTACGTAAACAATGATGGAAAAATAAAGTTTATTCATTTCGCATTATGTTTCGAATACTAAGGGATGCATTCTGAAAGTGCCGAATATGTTGCATTTAGTTCTTATTAAAATATCCAAGAAGCCCAAGGTATTTCGTCGCCTCAAGCGAGGATGGCGTCTCCGTCGGTAATTCTCTTTGAATTTCAACCATTCTAAAAAGAAGTGATGGAGCAGTATTGTTTGCAAAAATTGAAAGAATAAAATTTTCCGGTAGCATTCTATCGAGGGTTTAGAATAAAATAAGCAGAATTGAAAAATAGAAAAATCCCATTTGTTACTTATTCACACTTTGACAACTGAACGCTATGAAATGCTTTCGAGGATTCCAAGATGAAAGTAGAATTTATCTATCCTCTTTGTTTCGATTTAGACTATTACCTTTACCATATATATTCTTTCTTTCGCATATTCCATTATTTTGACTTATTTTACTGATTATTGTTTATACAACAAAGTGAGGAATCATGTAAGTCAGAGTTTTCGCTCCCAAAATGTTTCCGCCCCAAACTTTGGTTGGTTTGCTCGTACTGTCGAACAGGATCTAATATTCAGTGATTTCTTATTTAATTCTAACTTTGAGTAATTTTAAGACCAGGGAGCGATTCATCCAACTTTCTGTGCTAAAAGAGTACGATTAGGTGTAAATAATTCCAAAAAAACTGGCAGAATGGTATTTAGAGGCTGTAAACCCTACTCTAAGGTAAAGCGATCGCTGAGGTTTCGGTCGATAGCAGTTGGTCCTTTGCAAAATTGTGCGATGCAATATAGAGAGTAAGAGCGAATTTTAGCAATCACATTCTACCATCTCCAATAAATGATTATGTAGAAAATTTTGCTAAACCTCTAAACAATCGGTTCTTGAAATATTAAACGATTATGTCAGCAGCTTCATTTAAAGCGGTGATCGGAAGGGTGCAATGATTTGCTACATTCAGTCGAAAAATGTTCTGAGATCATTTGCACGAAATATTTGTCAAGAATCAACCATGCCACGTTAATCCGATTTCATTTATTTACGACGTTGGACTGAGAGCAGTTTTTTTAGTCTTGCTTGAATACGAGAGATTCTTAAAAGTGTTCTGTCAATTTTTTTGCCGGTACCATTTTTTTTATTACAAGGGCAATACCGTATGTTACAGAAACAGTAGCTGCTTATGTTACAGAGCATAAATTTGGCGATGTAGCGGGCCATATCTATTACGTAATTATAGTATAGAAAATTCTCGTTTCTTTGATACTTTCCTATACTTCATATCCATCGTAATTATTAGATATCATATGTAATTACTTCAAAGTAGAATCGGAAAAAAACCTTTTCATCGAGAGGAGCGTAACGAAATAATGTAGCGAATTTTTCATATCTTGTGTACAACGGCGGGTGAATTGCACGTGTTTACCTTGAAAAAATCGCTTTCACTTGGGCTTCCCGTCCGTGCACCAGTTTCTCAGGAAGCCCGACAGCCAATGAATGTTACATATTTACCTTTCACTTTGTCTCACCGTGCGCCAATCGCTACAAGATTGCTAGGAAACGATAAACAGACTGATGCACAATCGTCCATCGCTGCGATTCTACTCAAGTAAAGCATCTCCATGAGAGCCGTCGAGATTGTGCGGTAAAAGGTTAATAATATACTCAAAAGTCAATTACCGAATTGATAGGTTGTGGCTGAGGTGCGGTAGAAGTTATTGCATTAGAAAGGAAAACCAATGCACTTGTTCTACATGAATAGATCATTGATAGAACCGATTTCGACAAATGATTGCCATCCTCGACCAAATCGTGACGACAATCAATCGTTGAGACCGATGGTGATAATGAACTGTTCCTATTAAAAATGCTACTTTTCTATTACATCGCTCAGCGAATTCATTGAGTTATTGCGAAAAACATTAATAAACTCGTTAAATATGCTGTTGCTGCTCATTTTACAATTTTGTTGAGGAGATCGGACCATAATAATTTCGAAGTTCGCAAGCTGTAGAGAAACCAAGATTGTTGGATAGCATCTCATATGTCTACGAATGGTTTTATTCAGTCATTAGATTAGGATTGATTAGCTTCGCGGTGATTTTCATAGTTATTATGATTTTCTTGTCCATGATTCCGCTACGACGATAATCCCCGAACGATCTCTGCTTTACCTTGAATTGTTCCTTCGAAACCAAAGCAGTTTCTTAACACAAATTCATTTCTTTCGGCGAAACAAAAAAATCTTTGAGGAAGGAAGCACGAAAGGAACATTTAATGGCAGATTGATATTAATCGCCATAGGATTCATTTGGTATTAAATTATTATGGTATAACTCACGGTAAATTATTGTTACTTGAAATGCCGTTACAATCTGTAGCCCGTATTTGCTAATGTTTCAAATATTCTATTTATCATTTTCGTAATTTAAACTGTATAATTAAGTAAGGAAAGGCTTTATATTTTAGGTTACTCTATGAATTCATCATAATATTGATGGGGACTATATGATTTAGCATGAAGTGGTGTATTTATTATGATAGGAATGAAAATGGTGAGGGTAATATTTTACATACATATTAAGGATTGTATTGATTAGTTCATTACTTTTTAACTATTCTGATCTCTAGAGCATTGCAAATAACATATTACTATCGGTAAATAGATTTTATATTTATTGTAAAATGTCATAATTCTACCACCAGACTGATTTTAAGTGTAGGAGAAAATTAGTTAGCAAAAATAATAATGACACATATATATACTAACAAGTTTCTCATGAAATTAAAATTGAAAACATTAGTACACATAATACAGAGATTTTTAATAGGAAGAATAACATAGCTTTAAATAAAAAACAAGTGCTTATTTCCAATTGATATGACGTTTGACCCGCCTAACTAAATTGTGATAAATACATCTTGAGTTAATTGTATACATCATTTTTATTAATAAACAAAATAAATTCACTAATATAGTGAAGAAGAGCCGGATCGTCATTTGAAATGTTCCTTGCCGAGGAGGCGATAATGCAGGCAGCAGCGCACAGTGGGCTGGAATCGAAAAAAGCTGGCCAAGAGGCCAAAAATGGTTTTTTTGAGTGCGGGTTTTGAAACTTCGCATATATATTAAGAAAAGATTGAATTTTATGTTCCCGTTCGTCGTTTTTCGATATCTTTACGCGTTAAAAAGATACAAGGCGTCAAACTTGAACCATTTTCACAGAAATGGGCAGTCGCGAATTTTTCGGATAAACGTTCAAGTTTGCGTTTTTATGGAGGGTTTAAATAGATACTTTTGGAAGAAACAATGATGCAATGATCTACAACAATTCTTTATCTTTTGACTGGTTGCTATCACTGCTTACAAAAATGAGTTTTTGCTCATTTAAAGCAACAAAATGGCGGACACCTTTTTCGGACAATTTTCGAGATAAAGTAAGGAATATAAATAGGAAAACGGCCCTAATGCATCGAGTCTCTTATACCACGTCATAGTCAGAAGTGTCTAGATGTGGAATCCGAAGAAACTGTTTCAATTCAGGTGCTACTTTGGGAGTTAAGTCGATTTTTCGTAAGCGCGGCGCGTTCCGACTCACCACCGTGGAATCCCCGAATGCAGTTTCGCTGTCCTTTTGGTGATACGAAGTCTAACGATTGGTTTCTTTCATGTTAAATTCTGGCTAATTATCCTTAAAACATACGTGAAGACAGTTTAAGAGAGGAATTAGATACCTCTACTTTACACAACGGATGTGAAATTAAGGAAAGTTTAACATTCAGATAAAAAGCGTCTCATTTTAAGTAAAATAATTAAACTAAATGTTAATGCGAATTTAAATTCCACGTATATTACCTCTATGACAAAAATATCTATTTACAACATAAATATTTATGCTAATTAATATATATCGTTACTTTATTGTAGCTTTAGTCTTATTCGTCAGAAGATGAATCGTCCGAATCCTTATCATCAATAATTTCACCATCTCGGTCGTCGATGATGAGGAGATTTCTCAATTCTTTCGCAATTATCTGTTGTTTCTTGTATTTGAATACTGCAGACATGGAAATTTTTGGATCTGATGTAAGCAGAAGTCTTTTAAAGAGATCCTCGTTTGTGGCAACTCTCGAGTATTTTCTCGTAAATCTTTCACGTAACCTCCTAATATCTTTGTTTCTTGCCTCCATAACCTTTTCCGAGAGTTCTCTTATCGGAAGAACGAATTGTTTGCAATTTGAGTTCCATGAACAACTACCTTATGTACTGTCGGAAGCATGTAGTACCATGGATGCAAACTTAAATATAGAGAGGCAGCATCCCAGCAGTTCTTTCTGAGCATTAAGGGGTAAACAACTCGAAAGTGCCTTCAGTATATTTCCGAATTTTTTTTATTAGTTTGTCGTCAATTCCTAGGAAATAAATGGTATTGAGTTATTTTGATTATCCAAACAAACTCTGAAACCGGTTAAACCAACTGAAATCATTACCGCGATTTATTCTACGGTGTTCTATTAAATTTACTCTAACATTTTTCCGAGTTTTATGTAATTTAGATACTAAAATCGGTTTTATACCTGTTATTTTTGCTGCTAAAGTTGGACTCTCAAAGAACCTCCGAGCAGTATTACCATCATTTGTGGTTCCTGTTCATACCTTTGGCGTATCGACTATCAAGCCCACTTTTCGCCGAAATTCATTTCGTAGGTATAATTTTCTCTGTTGCAAGTGAACTCTTTGGCTACCACGGGCCTGTAGTGTTGAATTATTGCATGAGGTTTCTTCATTGCTTTCCGAATGTAACTATCAATAACTTTATTCACTCACCTGCCACTGCCTAAAATCAAGTCTGTATGACCAATGCAAAAGACATTACAAAATACCTGATATAGCAATGAAGAGTCGATATTCCGAAAGAGAATTCCGGGTCCACTTTCCGTTTCCTCATTTCCCCTATGTCATTCATTTCAGATATTCTTGCCGCAAAGATGTGACATCTCAATGTCGAGTTATCTGTTAGTGCATTGCACAACTAAAGTATTTATGTTACATTTAAGTCAAATTAGTAAGTCCAAAAAGTAGATTACTCTCATCTTTCCATCTACCATTGTAAACAACATAGGAAAGTTGATTTCAAAATATCCAATCGTAACCTTCGTCAATTTTAACTGTTTTCGTTTTCTTCTTCCATTGAAGGCGGATTGGCCGACAGAATCTCGTTGAACGACGAAAAATTCTGCTGCAGCTATAGCACACGAGGAAGCGCACAGTACGAGAGCACAGAAAAAAAGAAAAAACTTTCGGTCTTCATAGATGGACTAAAACTGAACTACAAAAATATTTTCTCTTTTCCTAAGAATCCAAAAGACACGTGCGGAATAATCCTAGCCAATAAGCGGATACGCAAGAGCGTTTGCGTAGCGCGGGAGTGCCATAAACCGTACTTAACTCCAAACCCGTGACTCAAGGCTCGGTAAAAATTTCCAGATGTGAAGATTTCTCAAAGTAAATTCTGCCAACCATTTTTTCTACCAACATCGGGGGCAAAAACTTCTCTATTAGTATATTTATGGTTAAAATTAAAATGCAGACGCATCTCTTCTGAATGTTAAACTTTCCTTAACTCCACATCCGTTGTGTAAAGTAGAGGTATCTAATTCCTCTCTTAAACTGTCTTCACGTATGTTTTAAGGATAATTAGCCAGAATTTAACATGAAAGAAACCAATCGTTAGACTTCGTATCACCAAAAGGACAGCGAAACTGCATTCGGGGATTCCACGGTGGTGAGTCGGAACGCGCCGCGCTTACGAAAAATCGACTTAACTCCCAAAGTAGCACCTGAATTGAAACAGTTTCTTCGGATTCCACATCTAGACACTTCTGACTATGACGTGGTATAAGAGACTCGATGCATTAGGGCCGTTTTCCTATTTATATTCCTTACTTTATCTCGAAAATTGTCCGAAAAAGGTGTCCGCCATTTTGTTGCTTTAAATGAGCAAAAACTCATTTTTGTAAGCAGTGATAGCAACCAGTCAAAAGATAAAGAATTGTTGTAGATCATTGCATCATTGTTTCTTCCAAAAGTATCTATTTAAACCCTCCATAAAAACGCAAACTTGAACGTTTATCCGAAAAATTCGCGACTGCCCATTTCTGTGAAAATGGTTCAAGTTTGACGCCTTGTATCTTTTTAACGCGTAAAGATATCGAAAAACGACGAACGGGAACATAAAATTCAATCTTTTCTTAATATATATGCGAAGTTTCAAAACCCGCACTCAAAAAAACCATTTTTGGCCTCTTGGCCAGCTTTTTTCGATTCTAGCCCACTGTGCAGCGGTCCGATTTTAGATGCACCTGTCCAAAGCGATTCAAATTGAAGATAACTCTTAGTAATGTTGGTTGAAAGGCGCTCTGAAACCAACCGCATTAGAGTCAATAGTAAGGACGTGAAATTCGCGCGTAATCCATATTATTTAAAAATGCCCATTCTTTTCGGCAGCTATTCGCCCGAAACGAAAATTTGTTTCGTGTTCGAGCGGCATTTATCGACGAATCTTAAACATCGTCGATCCAGACCCTAACTTGCAAATACGTTACGCTGTAAGTGAGAAAGCGACGTTATGCAGCGAATGCATCGGCTGAGCAGAAAATCGCGCCGTGCTGCAGTTGCTTCATCGCGGAGAGAATTACGAAAGAGCGCCGTCTAAATCCAGCCCTTCTCCGCTTCTTTTTTTGCGGTCGGATTTTTTCACCCCCAACTCCGCTACGTCGACTGAAGTTTAGTAGGTCGGAGGGTCAGTGACACTTCCCTGCGATATCCCGCCAACTCTCTCCCTCCGCCATTTCCTCCTTTCTCACACTAACGCTTCCACGTTTTTCACTTTCTCGCGGTGCCCTATTGTGCATGGACACCCATTGCTGCGATCATCTAATTAGAGGGTGATCAGATGGCGCAAATTCACTTGTCCAGGGGGCCAGTACGCATGTGAGGCAACCGTACCAAGAAATCGATGGTTATATCGTGTTATCCCTCTTGCAATGGTGATTGAAAACTGCACTTGGCAAACTGGGTGTGCCGAATCGAATCGCACTTGTGGAAGAATTAGAGAAACTCATCGGTAATCCAGCACTTGATGCCACTGGTTACCGAATCGGAAGGTGTCGCCTCCTTCAGAGTCCTGGACTAATCTAGGGGAGCGCTGAATCCTATGGGAGAAGAAAAAGGAATGATAATTTGCGTTAGAAAATTCGGAGAATAGGAATTCTTTTATCATTGCAGGTTTTTATTCGCTTACTTATTTGATCAATCCAATCCTGTTCCTCATAATTTTATAGAACCTAGGCAGCTGAGAAAGTTTGGGGAACAGAGCTAAAGATGCACTTATTTTCGAGTAGCGAATGTCCGACGAAACGACCGGCACTGGGATTGCTGATTGCAACCGAAAAATCGACAATTGAAGTCCATCAAGCGAGTTAGTGTCATGGCGGCCGCACCAGTACCGAGGTTGCTCGACGCTTAAGTCAGCTTTGCGCTATTCAACTGTTCGCCTCTGCCAATATCCTCGCTCTCTGTTTCGGTTCCAGATGCTAAATGGAATCGACCTTCGGATTAGACGCGAAAACGTCAACTGTCTCCCGTTTTGCCTGGAAAATTACTGAAATGTTCGTAGAAATCCGTTTGCAACGAAAGATCGATTGGTTTCGATGAAGCCACTCATTTGCTTCTCGTGGGCCGCCAATACTTATATTTTCGGAATCATAGCTGACTGTGCTCTAGTAATTTCTATTTATTCCTCTCGTCATCTAATATTGCTTTCGGCGCGCACTTTTTGGCTATTAATGTGGTTTTGTAAATTTCCAACGAACTATCTTCATTAAATTTAACGTTGCAGACACGTATGTTATGAGATTTCTCGTACTACGTAGGAATACTCGACGAAATACTTGGCAAGTGCTACACAAACGAGGTTTCTCAACTCTGCGAATGGCATTTGCACCTTAGAGAGAGTTTTCTCCTGGAAATGACAATCGTTTGCGATTAGTGTTTTACGGGGGAATCTCAAATATCAGCTGAGACAGACTCCAAGGGAGTCCAAAAAAACGAACTCTTTTGTCCTTTCGAAGGAAAGTTTCCTCTGAAGAAAGAGAGAGTCTTGTTGCCATTGGTGGTGACGTGGCACTTACCGTCAGTAATTCATCTACCGATAAAGTTCCCTATAAGGATGCATACTTTTTCATTTTGATGCACAAATTATACAAATACAAATCCCGTAAACAATAAGAAATTTTCAGATGCAGCTGACGTAGATGGAGGAGAAAATTTTTCATGGAGAGTTTTTCAAACCACCAAGTATAGCATTTCAAAAGATCAAGCATAAGAGATGTTCCAAAAGAAAACAAAAAGGTTTGAACATCTTCAGTCGCCAAAGAAAAAAGAAACAATACCCAGAGAGTGAACGGCTGTACGGAAAAGTAGTTATGAGTCTTAAATTGGTGATAGAGCAAACACAAGCACAAAAGGCTTCACTACATGTATATCTTTCACAAAACCTACTCCAAATTATAACTGGGGTTCATAAAATACAAACTATACGGTCGCTGATCTGAAGTCGGAATCGAATGTATATGTGAAAATTCGTTTGATCTTCGACATGTGTGTATATGAGAGGCTAAGAGAGGACGTTGTACAATCGCCGATATATATATAAAACATCGATTGCGATACGGGAAAAGGTCCATCTAAGATAACAAAGAGCAACCGTGGTGAGACATTAAGAATGGAAGAAGAGGATAGGAGTCAACAACATTATACTAAAATTGATTATCGAAATTCCGTCAAGCTGAGAAGATGAGTGTCCAAGAGAGAGAATGCTGTTTAAGGATCAGCAAAAATGTCATCTGATGACTTCAAATATCGACAAGCAAGTAATGAGGAGAGATTACAATGCCGCTGATCACGAAGTATACCTATGCATACAATTACCTCTCTTACGAGTTTCCCTTGTCATTGCAAAACTTTTGCTAAAAGATGAGCATTACCTTAGATAAGAAAAGTACTGACGTTCCATGAACTGATGTATATCTGAATCAAATACAGCAATACTCCAAATCAGGACCAGGGTTGCAAAGAAAAATTTTTGGTAGAATTCCATTAATGCAAATTTTATATTGACAGAGCGACTGGAAGTCATGCATAAATGTTGCATACAGTAAACCGGTTTATGATCTTTGGATACTTTTATGGAATGATTTTCGAATGGAAGAGTGCGCGGAGAATTAGAATGGGGATAAATGCGAACGAAACTGATTTATGTGAATGGAAGTGATGTGGTGGTCAGTCGGTCAGGTGTGACCTCTAGCAAATATAGCAGCAAAATTTCTCTTCTACAAGAGAATCGTCCAATCATAATAATAGGCAATTGGAGGAGCAGATATGGTAAAAATAAATGAAAAGGGACTCCCAGATATCCCTGAATGTTTTACTCGTTCTCCTTTGTTGAAAGTGGTCCCGGGTTCGATTTCCTGTGGGAACTCATATGTGGAAAATGACTTCAGCTGTCGAAGTACTTTAAAAATCCTACTATATTAACACAAAAACACAGAAAAAAGTCGGAAAGTTATGAAGTCCACCATGAAAAGAGTAGGCTATTGAGGTTTGGACAGAGTAACAGATGGATATAAACATTTCATTAGGCTATTTGATGGGAATGCCAGTGGCTGAGAAGGGAGAAAAGTAAAAAGATTGGCTGAACTTTGTGAATGAGATCCCAATGTGGAGAGACGCGTGAAGTTTGAAGAATAAATTGGAATGAAAAGATATATACGTATGCTTGATGAGAGAGAAATATAGAAAGGAGGAGAAATACGGAACAAAGAGGTGAAAATGTTTCTTCTGAAAGAAATTATCGTGATCATCAAGTGAGTGTGCACTCATCTAATGATAAAAATATAAAATTCGTGAGGAAGGTTAACCTTTTTGCTTGCCGAACCCACGTCCTTTCTTATTCTACAGAAAAATATCGCGTACAAAACAGGAATCTCGCATTCAGTTCGATATTCTCGAACGTGGATTGAGAAATTTCGCCGAATTCGAAACTCGGGAAACCTTTTTTCGGCTCCGTTATTCTGGTTCTTCGCTGGATTCTTTGTACGGCGCCGCTATTTATACCGACGAATACGAGGAGGTCTCTCACTCGCATCGCTAAAAATTATCGCACGAAAAATAGGGCGATGGACGCTCCCAGGGCTGCCGATGGATATGGCGATCAGGGCCGGTGTAGAGGGAAACGCACACTGGTACTTCTTAATATATTAGATTATGCACCTGCTATAAGAACCGTGTTTGAAAACGGGTGGCGGCACTGAGGGCATGAACATCTTATGCCAACATGTTTTAAACGATGACATTCGATCTTTCATTGGTCGTAAAAATACAAGTGATAAAGCCTTCTATTAGCAGATATTGAACGGACTTTTCTTTCCTCCTTAAGAGTGCTTCAACTAGTACCTACATTTTTTTGAAGGAAGCGTAAGTAAAGAAGTACAATGTATCAATTTTGATAATGTTACTATCTTCTGTCATTCTAACAGAACAACTTCAGTCGACCAGAAGAGCTCGTTTCAGATATGTTTTAATAGTATTTATTGTGCGTATAGTATTCATTCTATTTATAATATTCATTATGTTCTATGAGTGATACAGCGCCAAGTGTAATTGACCGGTGAATATAATTAACGAAATTAATATTAATTTTTATTTACCAACAATACCATCGAAAACGTAAAAATCCTAAAATATTATAGTATCGATTCGAAAGTAATACTTGTTCAAAGATCATTACCATTTGTTTTGCTATTATTTTTTCCTTTCCTTTCATTAACTTTCTTAGGCGTTCATAGACCGAAGTAGAGATTTGGTAATAAGGAAGAAATCAGGCGGTTCGAAGTATTTTTGGCGGAAAGAATAAACGAAAAATCGATTCCGTTCGTCAGCACCGAAATGAACGTATTTCTCGTGTCGAGGAATTGCAGAAGTGGAATGGATGCTCCCTTTTGAAGATCATCTTTGATAAAGTCGAATAACATGTTGGAAGAATCGCCATTGAGATAGTGCCCTTCCTCTTGAGGCGTTTGGCGGCCATGGCGCGTGAAAGTGTGTGTGGATTGAGTGGAGGGGAGGATATGTGTCAGTGATGTCGATTGTTGAAACTGCTGTCGCAACGCCGACCATGACAGCAACTCGGTGGCAATGGACTGTTAGGAGGTCGGATGGGAAGGGGAGAAGAAGACGGAGGTCGGTGCGAAACTTCCTCGAACCTTACTCTCCTAGAAAGGCAAAATGCAGTTCCTCATATTTTAGTACTCTCGCACGCATCCAATTGTGCATATGAAACGCATTATAATCTCATTTTCGTTGTCGCTTCTCCAAATCCGGAGGGTTTAACTCGAGAAAAAGAAATTCAAGGATGAGCGTAGTGGTGCTGACATCTGACGATGTGAGGGCGACAAGCTGAAACTACACCATCTAGGGGAAATAAACTAATAGATTCCTCTATTTCGCGTAATCTACAATTTTTCTAATTGGGATTATAGGTAAAAAAGGATATTCGGAAGTTGAGTATTACGTTATTACATAGATGAATGTCTGGAAGCTGGTTTAATGCTAAGTGTGGAGCTAACCTTATACGAAGTGCCTTGAATGTTCGGATTGTTTGAATCCTTAGAGATAGAAAAAGCATGAAAATGGTTCGCAGAGCATAGGAAGGTTCAGTAGGTGGAGTGCTGATTATATTTGGTCAGACTGAATCCAGAGTAAAGAGCTATCCAACGAATTGGAGTAGGACACTGATGCTATTGATATGGGGAAAAGCTATCTGGATAGGTCATCGTCTTAGAAGAGAGTGTATAATCAAAGAGATGATTGAAGAAAAGTCGGGGGCCAAGAGAAAAGTTCCACCGATACATTGACGTAGGAAGGGCTGACTAGACCTGAAGCAACGTAAAACTTGGATTAACACAAATTTGCAAAAGATGAAAAAAGAACGCCAATGATGAGGAATCTGGAATTTAACTTCATTTGGACTTTATGTTAATATAACAGTTCTTTATTTGGGTGAGTAAAAGATGAAATTGAAAACAGATGCCCTTCTTCTAGAAAAGAGGGCTCTTTTGGGATCCTCTGCAGCGCCAGGAATTAAACCTTGACCGCCTAATAGAGCGAATTCGGAGAAAAAAGTGAGTGTTTGAGAGGGGAAGGAAGGGGAAAGAGAGAGCGATTGCGAAACTCTGAATGTGACGCGAATATCGGTGAAATTACACGAGAATGAGGGAAGATATCGAAAGTACTCAAGTGCCACTTTCCAAGAATTTCGTGCGTGGAGAGTGCTAAGGTAAATGGATACTTCACCAATTGCTGTTATGCTTGTTTACTCGAACGGCGAACCACGCTAAAGACCTAAGGGAAAGGAATTTGCGGGAAAAGCTTAACTATATGCATATTAGTCACGAAAGTTTATGGCACACCAATCTGCAGTAAGCAGAATTTCAGTATGATTAGCTTAAGGAACTAAAGATGCATGGGCGTAGTGCCACGTTATAGCCAGCTAAAGCTTCGCCTGGCAATCTTCTAAAAAAGTGGATTCGTCCAAACCAAAACTCGTCCGCTACGACAGTGCCATAAGCTTTCGCGGGACCAGTTGACTCCTATGGATTTTTAATTGCACGATTTTATGCCAAAACCGAAAGGCGGCTCGAAGGGCATTAAAGTAGATTTAGATGAATAGTAATCTTTCCGGATCGAAAACAGAATTTTCTCAAAAATTATTCAGTCTTTTCTTACACGATAATATTTTCATGTGAAACTAGCCCGACGTTCATACGTTTTTATTTGTCTCTGCAAGGATATAATAGCTCCCCTGTTTAGTTTAAATTCCGTGTAATTTTCCTCTCTAGGCGTGATAAATCTGGTAGCCAAGTTACCTTCTCGCTAACCCAATACAGCCGAGGAAATCTGCCTTTCCAAGAAACTATTTACATAACATGGGTTTTGTTGTCCTCTAACTTCTTCCATTCCAATGTAATGAACTGTTCAATCTGGTCATGGTGATAATGGAATGTAAGGCTTCGCTTTGATCAACACTTCGACCAACTAGACATGGATGGCGCAATTTACTGCAGTTGTAAGAGAATGTTCCACTTCTCGGAGATATTATCGCAGACGTATTCGAGCACAAATTTTATCTCCGAAGGAACGCATTGATAGATAAGAAACGAGGGTCTGCGGATGGAATTCTTAGAATCCGTTCTTCTCGTCCTTACGCTGGTAGACCACGGGCGCCACTTCTTTAAATGCGAACTTACTAAAATATTTTGTCTACCAATAAGAAAAAGTTTTTCATGAGTGAGAGCGTTAAATTTTATATAAACGCAAGAGCGCATTTTCTTCTCCGAACTTCATAAATATCAGGCAAACATTTTTTCTGTTGGTTATGTTTACTATTTCAAATATTCTGAAAGCCAGGGAATGCACCAATTCTTGCTGAAAGTGTTCTTCGGTTTGAGGTGTACGTCTCATCTCTCGAATCGAGTTTGTTTCCCGTTCCTACATCAAATTATTTCCTTTTATATCTTATTTTGTCCACAGATATTTACTCTCCTTTTATGTTCGACAATTAGTTTTGGTAACCGGTATTTCTGCATACTTATCACGTGACTCATCTAGTTATTTCTTTATTTAATCATCGAAGTCGAAGATATCTTCGCCCTCATTGTTTCTCACTTCCTCCTACCTATCTCGAACATTTCATCTCCGATAAGACCGTAGGACTTGCCGCTGCCGCAAGATGGCAGTCCAAACGCGAGATTTACCCAGCAGGAGACTGTTTTTCTCCGCTGGGGATATAAATTCCGAATCTTCAAGGAAATCAACGGGACTTAACGAAGCGTAGGAGTAATCTCGTATTATTCTAAGCGAAATGAACAATTCTTGAACGATGTTCCGAATCATTTTAATGGCGAAACTGCGTCTACGAAGATGACGCAAAGGCACGAATATGCCGCTCGCTCACAGTTAATTTAAGGTCGACAATCGGTCGTTTTCATTTGCGATGGTTTTTCCTTCGGCGGATTATCGAGAGGAGTGTTTTTACTCCGTCCGTTTGTGATTCGCATCGCTAGCGTCACATTTCCCCCGCCAAACACTACTCTCGCTCCCTTTTCTTAACTGTCCCACTTTCGCAGTCTGCGGGGTGACTGACCGCAGCTGGCATAGAGAGAGGAGGGGAAAGCCTGCGGATGCGGAACGTTCACTTGCGTAATTTCCTTTCGTCTGATATCTGCGTAAACTTGATCAGTTTAGCGACTGATTTCTCCGTTCTTTTTTTCATTTCGACTCCCAACAGCACGGCTTCCATTATCGCTTACAAACTTAGAGATAATAGTGACTAAATTCATCGGATTTAAATGGAACGGTTAAAGGCGAATTTGTTTGTTTAAATTCATCGTGTAGAATGGAGATAGCAGTTTATAATAAAAGCGCGATTAGTTTCAATCTAATTTTACAATGAATTTTATGCCATGATGACGATTATTCGTCGTGTTTATTTGAAACTGCTCTGGCAAAAGTACGTCTTCTCTTCATTTCGTACATTATCAGATTTAGTTGTATTCGTAGCAAATTGAAGTATCGAATAGGCTGACAACATCGCAAGTAGCCGAAAGCATGACACTTCCGCTTAGGAAAGCGGGACAAGTTTTTACCATGATTTCCGAAGGATATTCTATCACCTCAGTGCAAATACTGCTGTCCCTCGATTTGCACGCTACTTGATTAGTACGGTTTCGTTGCAGTACGCCCAATGAATTGCGGCAACGTACTGTCTTGACGATGAAGATAAAGTCTCTAATTCTGTGAATATATACGTATATACATATGAAAAAATAAGGAAATACATGAATTGTTGTTGCTCTATATCTGGCGAACCGCTTTTTTATCAATTTGTAACGCTAGCGGAAAATTCTTCATTCGAAATTCACGATAAAAATATGATTATTGTTGAAGATGAACTGTCAAAGTTTGAGCTCACACTCGTAAGAAAATTAATTTCGCTGGAAACTCGAATTTGATTAACAACTCTTTGTGAATCACATATGTTATTAAAATGTTTTTATGTTGTTGATTCTCTGGGATTCTCAGTACGAGGTCGAACTGTTTCAATTATACCTATTACTGTATATTTTTATTTCGTGTTCTCTTTATGTCAGTACCACAATAACCAACATTTATTCATATATACAGCGAAGAATTTTCAATGAAATAAAGTAGATATTTTTTAGGTAAATGATGGAATGGTGGGTTCAAACGCTGGATCGCACCGGGGAAAAGGGATGCAGTCGCTCAAAAGAGAATCTATAACATCTAATATGTATTAGTATGGTATTATGTTGCCAATAGACAGATTAGATTAATACTATATGATCTGCCGTTATTCATGAATAAATGTTTAACCCTATAAAATGTTCTTATCTAACAATAGGGGAAGCATTATTCTCAGCACGTTGCCTAGTGGCTATTTAAATCTCTGCTTTGCCTCTGTTACGAAAGATTTAAACGATTTTCTCGTTTGATATTTTCGTCGAATTTTTTCATTACATAATATTTCTAATTCAAAATTAAGCTGTGTGTTTAAAAGAAGAATTGGGTATCCGCATAGCCAAGAGGGTATGGCCTTATATGGAAGCGGTCCAGGATTCGATTCCAAGCGGGGGCCCACATTGGTGCAAATGACCTCAGCCGTCGAAGAGCATTCATTAAACTAGAATTTCTAGCTTTCCAATGTTGTGGAACTCAGAAAATATTTATTTTCTGCAAAATGGCAAACTGTTTATCGAGTAATGATTGCAATAAAACCCAGTATGAAAATATTTGATTCGCCACCGGTTCTCATTCCATGTACGAGGTTCACGAGTGTTAATGCGAGGTGTACTCCGGATAATCGTTTTGATATGGAGACAAAAAGCAATGAAACAGATGCTAAGACCAGTCGCTTCAAAAATTCACTTTCTCGAGAATAATATGAGACCAATCATACGACAGACACCTCCTGAACAGCGGCTTGCATGATCTGTGAGAAAATGATTCTTATTTTGACTGTGGAATTGTTTTCGATTCGAAATTTGGAATTCGAAGCTATGTGAAAAAAGGAAATGCTGTAAAATAATGTGGTTCTGAACAACCCGTAGCCATGAAAAGCAAATTGAATATTCAGTTCCAGCTCATGCATTTTTGCTTGTGAATACACGAGGAATTTAGGCTCACATGGAATTAATGGTAAGAGTTAATGAGAGAATATATGAAGAGGAGGCATTTTCCGATACATCGATATATTTTTCAGTTCACTGGTAATATCGTAATAAATTTGTAATTTTACATTCCGCGAACGATTGAGCTCTCGAACCGATGGCTCCTATGTTGTAGATTCCATTTTAACGCTATCTTTATCTCAGTAAGTTATTGATGGAAGACTTAGATCTCACTTCGGCTGTCTCTTTGCAGGAATTATGACCCTAACGACGGCCCTTTGTGAAGTGCACACGATGAGCCTGTTCCAAGATCTGAAGCTGAAGCGGCGGAAGGTGGACTCACGGTGCGGCAGCGACGGTGAGTACAAAGACCACAAATAATGCATCTGTACTCCCAATTTGTAGTCGGGACTTACACATTGCTGTCAGTCTCGTCTTTGGCTTACGAAAAATCTCTAGAAATGTGGTCTGAAAGCTCTATGCCAACTATGAATTGAAGTAGTATTTTATATTGGAAAAGAAAAGAAGGAATATTCTCGAAGCTGTAAGTGCCACAGGGACAATCGGAAGAAAACTGTTTGTACGGAAACAGGTGTGCACTTGAAATATTCGTTGATTCACCTGAGAATTACCCGATACGTATTTCGGCAACCACTTTGCCATTATCTGTGTTTGGGATGAAAATAAAGAATAAAAAAATTCATCTACCGAAATTATTGGATATTTAATATCCAATATAATATTGGATATTGGATATATAATAGTGGCAAATTTCTCACGTCTAAGCACCTCATCTAAACATACGTAGTTTTCGAGTAACAATTCGATTTTAAAATTTTGCGTTTCACCTGAGCGTTCATTATAATAACTTGCATGAACTTATTCGTTTAACTACGTTTGCACAAAGCGTATTTCATATTTGGAGACTTCGTAGAAAGAGCAGAGTATATTAGTAGCCGTTTTGAGGATTTGAATTGCAGCTTGACAGATCTTCCAAGAGCTAAAACGATTCCGAGAGCAAACTAAATGCCTCCGAATGACTCTCTAAACTCATGAATCTTATTCTCAATGAAAAACTGATGTCAAAAAAAAAAGACCAGAGCAGACCGGCACTTGCCGGACGGCGTCCAACCAAACAATTTGCATCATATCTGCCGCTTTGGGATACTATGTAGGCTGTTTAAATGCTCTGGAAAAATAGCTTAATCGCCATTGGAATATTCGGAATCGAATTCCACTCATGCCAGACTAATCATGCCCGATCTTCATTGGGATCTTACGCAGAAGCAAACTTTCACCCTTTACCTATATAAATCTTTGTATTAATTTTTCATGAATTAATTCTGATTATCTTAGTTTTTCATAACCACCGAAGAAAATTTACATTAGATTTTATTAGATAATTTTATTGAGAATCGTTCGTTGTCGATCTTAGCGATTCGATTTTTGTTAGTATCACTTAGCGTGAGTAAAAGCAAACCTTAATAAAATTTAGAAGTCATATCAGTTCATTCTAACCTTAAACATCGAGCCAGCTCTTGTAATTGCTTCTCTTGGCCATTTCAGAATTAAATTGATCCCTAGTGTATGCGAAGAAAAATTTCGCGCGAATTTATTCCTGGAGATTATAATAAAAAATATAGAGGAGACATAAATAATAGTATACCTAGAGAGAACTCATTTGAGTCCCCAGCAATAGTCAAAAGCGCTATGGCTCCTTTAGGCGGTGCTGGAGGAATCTGAAGAGTAATTTCAAGACATCATCAAACCCTGAGTTAGAGGCTTTTATAGGATCTTCAGAAGTAGCCAACACTGCTGAAATACAAAGTAGAACTCGTTTACTCTATTAATATAATCACTGTGCCATATATCGAAATATTATTCGTTATGCCTCGTAGGACTTTCCTTGGACAAATCAGCGAAGTACAATACAACACTGATATCTTTATTGGGTGTAATTGGAGCTATCATATACCATATTGCATATGACACCAACAGAATAAAATACAAAATACATATAATTCACTCAGAATTTAAAGAGAATAAAAACCGTTAATCTGAGGAGATTTGCTGAATGTTTTGTTTGGATTGTGGTATTTTACGCCTTTGGAATGTGGATAGTCAGAGGGAAAGACGAAAAGAACTTGGAGAATTTTGAGATGCTGTGGAAAAAATATTCTGAGAGTAAATGGACTGATAGAATAAGAAATGAGGATGTTTTGATGAGAATCGGAGAAGAGAGTAAAGTGTTGAATGAAAGAGAGAAACATCTTGACTGGAGCATATAATAAGTCGGAATTGCTTATTGTGGAGAGTGATAGAGGGAAAAATTGAATGAAAGCGAGGGGGGAAGAAGTTTATGAATGCTTGATCGCATAAAAAAAGAAAAATTAATTATTTAAATGTTCATAAGCATGCGTTTTCACGTACAATTTGTTTGCCGAGCCGCCGATTGCACGTAATTTAATTTTAAAAATTTTAATTTTCTAAACTCAATCCGGACCACCGGATCGGTGATAACTCTTACATGTATTCAGAAACAACTAAAAATATTCGTTCCTGGTGAAGTTTCTTCGAATATTTTGCGTCTAATTTTTTCCCGAAATGCTCGAAAACTCGTATCTCTCCTTTCAAGGGAATTACAGATTGACAAACGAATACTTTCTAATCGCTTGCGATGGATTTGTCTAAAAGATCTCGTCAATGAAATTTTCTGAAAGGACTCTTGCTCTGCAACAACTGCGGTGACGTATGGAGTATGATGGACGCAACAAATAAGTGAAGGCAGAACACCGAATTACACATTGATTGTTTGGGATTTACCAAATGAATCGGGTACTTATATGCTGATAAAAACTGAACTATTCATTCACACCTTTGACTGACTGTATGAAGAAGCTCTAACAATAAGCAGTATTTTTAATCGCAATAAATAAATTGAAATAGGAGTTTGAACGATAAAGGATTTTGAGTGCTCCTAACATAGGCTGCTGTTTCACTTAAGTCAGTCTAAAACGAGTCCTGGATGCACGAGTAGCACTCTCAAAGGGGCATCAAACTCTATGTTGTTTTTAGACTGGGAGGAGTTGTTCAAATATTAATTATATTATTATTAATATAGAATTTTAGAAAACGGAGAAAATATAGTATAATATTGTTTAATTTATTCCATGCATAGAGCTGTTTATTGTTTTTGTTGTGAAATATTTCTAATCAGTTACATCTTTCTTAACGTGACTGACTTTCAAGACTGGCAGCATTCGGATTGGTGATACTTGTTATCTGATTATTTTAATAACTTATAGCTCTAGAATGATACTTATTTCTAATTTACACAAAGGAATTCACTATTACGTGCTTATTTCTATATTTTAGGAACTTAAATAAAATTTCTCTTAACATGTAATTCTTAACAAGTAAAATCAGATTGAATTGAATTTGCCTAAGAATCTAGTTAATTGGCGATCTATTTTTAATTCCGATAATTGTTTGTTAAAAATATTCTACAAACTTGTTAAAAATATGAGTTTCCGTAAAAATTACGAGATGTAATATTAAAATTTTTTGAATGAATAACCAATTATGTAGAACATTATTTTATAATTCACTGGAGCGACAAATTCAGCTTTATTTCTTATATTGTTCTGAGTGTTGGTATTCACTGATGTAAAATTTAATTCGGGAAGACAATGGCTGTAAGCAGCTGACATAAGTGGCGTCCTCGTCTTGTTCAAGTTCACAGTCTGCATCACTTAGCAACGTATCCATCGACGAAGCGTCCTTCTAGGATATCGAGTACACTCGCGAATAATATAAGGCATTATTACTCCAGAACCTCAAGGAAGTCTCGTATATAATTAATCCGTCCTCTGTTTTTCTGCAAATACTTCCGAGTCATTTATTGGAAATTATCGATTTCACTAACTAGAATTCGATGTCGCATTTGATGATGAAATCTTCTACTAAGAGAGCGGCTTAGAACCCATACATTGATCGCAACTTCAGTAATTTTATTTCAAAAGATGTCATTTTCTGCCACTTACCTCTACTTTTCTGTCGGGATATATTGGTTTATAAATCTATCCAGTTGACCCGAAACGCATTTTCTGACAGGAACGGATTCATACTATCTTGCGATCAATAATTGTCAGCAAAATCTGTTCACATCTGTCGATGATAACCGGATAGCCGTCAAAACTGAAAACGTTCTCAGTTCCGTAAACATCTTATCCTTAATTGTTACCATCAGTACACAAGATATAGTAATATTTTTGACTTTACTTGTAAAATATAAACTTCTTCCTCGAGATTCCTTTCCTTCCTATCGTTTCGCGTGTAATAATTAACATTAGCTTATATAATATTGGAGTTGTGTGCGATGGTGAGTATTGGAGTTCGGAAATGCTAATGAAATGTGTTCCTTCTTCTTTTCCACTTGGCATTATTCAGTTCTGAATGGTTGTGAAGGAAACTTTATTTTCTTTCATAGATTAGTCCTTTGAAAATAGGTGTGTGACGATCAAACTCAGAAATTGTAAAACATGCAATTCGAAGCACTTGGCCCATGATAAAAAGATCGTGATGAATATTCATAAACTATGGGTCATAGTACGATTTGGGGTTGAAAGAATGAAGAAAGCTTTTTTCATATCTCTATTAATATTATGCAAGCCGCCTTACGGCATGAGGCAGGGGGTGTAAACACATTTTTTTTACTCGCTTTATTACCAGTTAAAATACTATGCCCATGCCCTTCATACCCTAAATTATATGATACGCGTATAGAATAATTTACTTCAGCAATTTTTTGGTTGTGGTCTCTTAATCTCTATGTACTTTTGTACCTTTTAACTGACCTTAATCAATTGATTTGACGTAAATGACATTTTTTCATTGGTCTTACCTTTCAGGTCTCCATCTTTGGGCTACTATAGGGGAAATAAAAGTAAATTTGCATTTTCTGTGTATTATATATTACTATTTTATTACTATATATATATATATATATATATATATATATATATATATATAATAGTGATGAAGCGCGTCATTTCCGCGTGGATTTGGAGGCCGTGCCTTCCCACCTCTTCCTTTCATCCCTGGAACAAAGCCGACTTCTATTATCAAGGTCATGAGTTCGACTCTCGCTTCCGGGTCACGTTGAATCACCTCTGACGATACAGAGAAACATATAATCTGTTAATTTAGCTTCCGTCATTGAGGCCAACTCAAACGGCTTTCATTTTTACCTTGCTTTACTTCAGACTTGCTTTAAATCGAGTGCACCACTTCTGATTACATGAAGTAGCTGACTTCTGTGTGTTCATAAACATGTTATAAATCAAAACGAATCAAAGCAATGTCGAAGCTTACACATTCTGCTTGAGAATTGTAAATGGATAATGACAATTTCAAACCAAATTCACTATGTTAAAAGCTCATTTCCGGGTAATTATCGCTTATTTTATGTAGCACTATTTATTAAATAGCCCCCTACTATTGCTATGGTTTAGGATTTTAAAATCTGTAGTTTTTCGGATGATCGGACATATAAATTTTATTATTTCACCTAAAAAGTCGAGCATTACCGTTAAAAAGCACGATTATTCGGTAAAATATTACTTTATTTAGTTTTATTTTTCATTTCCACCTGGATAAAATTCTCACAAACTCGAAATTCGGATTTTTAAGCTAATTTTAACTATTTTCAATTTTATAAGTTATGTTACCTTAATTTGTATCCTCTCATTTGTTTTGACGTTTGATTCCTTCCTACATTGTCAGAAACAGCAGTTTCTGTAATAGGTGTCATTGATTCTAAAATAGTAGTCACTCAAGGCAAGGTTTATTCGAAAAGATCTAGAGGATTTATCATGATATGAGAATTAATGAGATGCTTGTTTATAAGAATTAAATAGTATCTTGCGCTGAGGAAACTGTAGTTTTTGGTAATGCATTTTTCGCCGCGAGTAATATGTTTCAGCACAAATAGATGGCGTGGATGAGTGAGAGACGCCATTCTTCCGATGGGTCGACATTCCTTTAAAATCTCGAGGTCGAATTTTTCTTCGTTGCAGGGAATTCTCTCCGCGTAGGCGTGAAAGTGAGTATCCTTTAGTGTGCGTGCGCAGCAAATTCCCGCGGATTTCAAGAGGCGCTAAAGATCGAGCACCAAGAATCTTGCTTTTAACACTCTATTTTTCCTCTTAATTTACCGCAAACTGTTATTGAATTCTATCAGAGACAGTCTAAACGTTCGGTCATGCATACATATAAACAATCTCCTAATTCTGGGGAAATCACGCTAATACTTACGAATAATACCCAGTCTTAGTATACTTCTTAAATATCAGACCTGTTTCTCATTCATTCCTTTTCGTCCCTCCCAATTTATATGCAATTTCCTTATGAATCTCCGTTTTATTCCTCCAGCTGCTCACTCACATTCTCTCCGTTGTGATTCTGCTAGGTCTTCCTCAATGTCCAAACCAATAGAATACACCCCTTTCACGCTCGTCGAACGGATTTTTCTTCAGCCCACTTTATCTAATTACCCAATACTTGCTCTATTTCTTACCGCTCATGCTCCTTATATAATCTACTCTAACTGTATCCAGTTTACTCATCTGTTTCTACTGATACCTTAAAATTTTGCTACCAGACAACATGGCGGGTAAACTTCTACCAACTGCTATTTTCTCATCTTTAGAAATATCCTCATGTTTTATCCTTGACCGCGTACTATCGATCGATTTTATACCTTATTTAAAAGTCATCCACAAAATCGAACACCGAAGACAAAGAAAAATGAAGTCGCAAAGCTACCCCTTATTTTATCCACTCAGAGATCGGAACAGTTTTTGAGAGTAGCGCAGCTCAATTTATGGAGCTTCTTTTGTTTTGTTGCCTCTTTGTTTGCTAGAAAATGTCGAGGCAGTCCCAGCAAGCATTTAAACTCTCATCGAGAAATGTCTCGGTCATAATCAATGATCCTCCCTTTCTGGATCGAACTATGGATTTTAAATAAGAATAAAGAGAATTATTCCAGAGTTATTTAAGTAAATTCATTCAGGAATATTTCATCTCGAGTTCGAAGCGATGTGACCCCGAAAATTATAAGCTGGAGATTTGCCTAATGCTCTTTTAAAATCGCTGTTAGAGCTTTTCCTATCAGTAGAAAACAATTACAAGATTTCTGCATTACAAGACGCAGAACGATATTATAGTAATCAAGGAACTTATTTAATCAAAGGTAAGATCTGATTCGAGGTTCGCGTTTATAAAATGATCGCAAACTGCAATCGCAAATGAACTGTCTCTCTAATAGTATTTAATATCCATTCCCCTAACTCAAGTGAGAATAAATTTGGAGTAAATACACTCAAAAATCAATGGAGACCAATAATAACTTTTGTTTCCGCAAAAAAATTCATGCTTATCTCTCGCTGGTTAGAAGGGCGTGAGATTTGCATCGGAATAAGCGTGGCTAAGAAATTTCTTTCCTTTGGGATAACTCTTTCAGACTAAACACGATTCCGAGATATTTATTCGAAGCATTTACTCCTAATTTTGAGTCTCGACGGCTAATGCCAAGGAGCACTTGCTAGCAAGGAGGCAAGAGCAAGTGGCAACGCATCTCGGGCGATGTTGCCTACACCTTCAAATACTTGACTGCCACGCTCTCGAGATGATGCTTTCGTTCCAAATAAAATCTTTTAATATCAAATTTAATATCATTTTCTTGTACCGAAATACTTATTTCTATGTGAGGGAAGAACTTCTTCAAGAACTATCGCTAAATTTCACATTAAATGGGCCTTTTCTGTCACATTGGATTGCAAAATTTCTCTTACGCTAGACAAATTAGTTTACTTTCGACTTCTGTAAACAAGGTCTCGAATACCTACGACGTCTAATTTCTTCATACACAATAGTAAATAAGAAAATTTGAAAGAAAATATCCTGATATGCTTAAGTCAGCGTAGTTCGCATTTTGACTGTCTTTTGTCTTTCTTCTGCGACGCTTCCCTTTGAGCCGACTTTCTGTTGTTGTTTGTGAGATGGTGTAGTCATTTTCTTGGGGAATTTAACTATGTAATATCTTTATAATTATAAGATCTATTTAACATTTAATGAAATTTATATAAAATGGTTAATTTTTTGAATCGCTACATGCACGAAGCGCTAATCCTCTACCAATCTTGCCTTGCAAAATATATTTATTATGTGATTTAAAGGAATTGCGTTTGAGTGAATTTTTCGAGTGGTTCAAGACTACAAGATGGCCGCCCTTCCTTTTGGAGATCAAATGACATCATCCCAGTGGCTTTTATTTGTCCGAAGTTACGAGAATGTAATTTGTCAAAATAGGAAAGGAAAGGTTGTTAGGATTTGAGTCCTTATTTTTATGAATTTGAAAGAACAAGTAGTTTTTACGCATACAGAGCTTATTCTCTAAAAACAAGATGGCGTCTCTCATTCTTAGTGAGAAGGGAGAATGGGGTCCTTGAGATTTAAGTGCGACCTCAATTTAGATTCTGCGAAGGCGTATGAAAGGAAGTAGGAGGGGGAGAATAGAGAAATAGGCGAAGGGAGCTGCAGAGTGCAGCGGAGATGCGATCACTGCCGATTCGAAAGTGAAAGCGGTCGGTTAATGTACTTTTTGCGTTCTTCGCCATCTTTTGGTCCTCGGCTTAACTACCTTCATGGAGATCGAAGCAGACACCAACCGTTTTACTCTTTGAAACTAAGTATTGTGATCTCCGTCACATTTGTGATTTGTACATGAATCATAATATTAATCGCACATCCCCCGTTTCTCATCGTACATAATCGAACTTAAAATTAATTATTATGGAATTAGAATCAAAATGTGCCATTATGACCAGTTTATTGTTACAGAAGCGTTGATATAGATTTACTCAAACTCTTGATTGGTTTTTGAAGAATATAAGATGAATGAAATGTGGTTGATGAAAAATAAAATGTGGTCTATTCGGCAGTATAATGCAATAAAACATTTTGTTTATGATAGAGAAAATTCGGCCCTAAATTATAATGTAAACACTCCTATCGTAGAAGGATCCGCCTTTCGAAGAGAGTCAGTTTGGGTACTAGGACTAGCAAGTATGCGATAGCGATCAGCCAACGTGTTCACATCATTTTCCTTCTTAGTCCGCTCAGGATTGACTCCTTAGAGAGTATTGAAAACTCCTAAGTAATATTCTGGCTACTTTATTTCATTAAGATTAATTAAGTCTTAAATAAGTCGAGTGGATTCGACACTGTATGCCGCGGCTCAATAGTGTACCGCGAGAGGGTCTGTGCCGCAAATTATTTGAAATGAGAGTCGTAGCGAAATTTGCGAATGAGCCACGAAGGGTTTCTGAAAATTTATGGCCCATAATTCTGCTTAAATTTAAAAGAATTCACCACGTAACTATTGATGCTTGCAAACCTCAACAGTTTTGTAGCTTTTTTGATTATTCAGCCGGATAGCTGCTGTAATGTGTGTATAAAAATTATAGTTACTCTTATATTAAGCAGAAAATTTTTGGGTATCAGCTAGTTTTTCGTTCCCTTGAATTTTTCAGCGAATACCTTTGATTTTTAAAGAGCTACTTAGAATATATATGAAAGGTACGCCTATTTTTTACGTCGCTTCGGCTAATTTTGATAATATCATTGTCTGGTTTACAGAACAAATGTTCGAACAAGGTAACACAAGGTACACGAATTAAATGATTCCGATAACTATCTTCTTACTATTATTATTTTTACTTTTCCGTGTATATTTTACATAAACTTGAATATCTTTTAATTCTTTACTTTAGTTATGAATCATTTTATTTAGATAATTATTATTTTACTTTCATAAATCTGTGAACGTTTTTATGTTAGCTTAGCTTTCATTATTTCATTTATTCATTTTACGTTAGATGAAAATCATATTTTTTCCCTATCTTTTCATACTTCCAAATCTTGCAGTGGTTATATTTTTGCGATTAGTATCAATCGTTCATTTTAATAAAATTATTCTTTTTTTCCTTATTCACGCAAAATTTTGTTTTTCTTGTTTTATCTGATCTCGGTATTTTTCCTATAAGGCATACTTCTTAAAACATGTAGAATTCATCTTCAGGTACCCAAAAAACGTGGCTTCCCGTTCCCATTAATATCAATCTCAATTAAAGTCCTTTAAATATTTACGTTTTTGTTTATGTATTTCTCAGAAAGAATTCCATCATTCGGTGAAAATTTTTCCTAGGATAAAACATCTATCGGGGAATGTAATTTGCTAATCTCTCAAGTGACTGTCGTAAATTATACTGCTGCTTAGAATCATCAATGATGAAATTCTTTCTATGGTTCTATCAGGGTATATAACATGTTTCGATGTATTATAGCACATTTGACGTTAACTATCTTATTGATACTTAGAAAACGGAGGAATATAAGGCAAACTCGAAGACCGTCAAATGAGAGCTTCCAATGAAGTATATCAGGAAAAAAGATGTGTTGAAGAAGAAGCTATTTTAAATTTTAGCCATATGCTTTCTGTGGAGAGTGATAGAGGGGGAAATTGAATGAAAGCGAGGGGGAAGAAGTCTGTGAATGCTTGATTGTATAATAAATAGCAAAAGGTATATGAATGAAGATGCTCAGGACCGAGAGCGATGGAGGATATCCAACGGAATCCTGTTGGAGTACAGTACAATTAAGTGAGAAGAAACTATGATAGATTCTTAACAAGCTAAATGGCGATAAGGAGAAAATAAAAAAGACCAAATGGTTTTGAAGAGCAAGAAAAACGAATGCATTTATCACGGAGAGAAATTTTTGCTGCAGTGCATACCCGTGAAACATCAAATTACAAAAGAGCATGCAGTTGGAACGTAAAATTATTATAAAATAAATTGTTTGCTGGAAAATAAACTTTTGGAGTGAAGAATTAGAAAAGAAGACACCGATAAAAGACGAGATTTTAGAAAAATGTTTACGGGAAAGTCTTGTATTCTTTGGGACATATGTCAACCTTACAGCTCATTCCACTATTAGAAGAAAGAATTGATACTAGGGGTAGTATTTTAATTTAGTTTTACAATTGTGACGATGTTGCAAAATAGGAAGGAATAAAGAGACCCGTGTTGAAAGCTGGATTTCAGAGTAAAGGGAAAGAAGAAGCTATTCCTGAAATGGTGATTTTCTGCTGAATCAGTCTAATAAAAAAGTAAAGGAGTACGCCCATTCTGCGAATAAAGCTTAGAATAACGTCACCTCTTCTTTTGTGAAAATTCACTTTTAATTTCACTTGGAAATTTTAGCCGTGTGCTTTTCGAAAAATCGGACAAAAGATGTGATAACTTGGCACCGTAAATATTCCGTAATAAAGCAACGTTTATTAGATTCAAATTCGTCAAAAGCTCTAGAACGGTTTTACATCCTCCCTGTTTTAAGTTGTTCCAAAGATCCGAAATGGGAAAGTCACGATTTCTGTGATGAATTGTGCAATTGTGCCCTTTGTTTTCTCTGCCACTTCGGAATTTCCGAAGAAGTCTCCTAAACAGTTTCTCCCTCAATTTTTCTCTGTGATTAGTCAAAGTATAGTAATACGTTTTCATATTCGTCCAAATCATATCAGTTAAATGATATTGTTTTCTGCTTGCTTCTGCTCTTTCACACCAACGATGTTTTGTCACATCATGATTTTAAATTCTTCTGAGATAAATCCTAAATAATTAAACAAACTTCGAATTATTAACAATCGAAGACGTGTAATCTGATAATAAATATTCAGAATCATACCTAAAATGAACTACGGCTCGCACATTAAGTAGTGGTTAGGGCCTTTCAATCTGAGGTCCCGGTTTCAAATCCAAATTCGGTAGGTGATAATTTTTGCTAACCGTTTGCTTTCAGCGTCACTCGCCAATTGCGGCTGTATGTGAGGTCATTGCAAATAAATTAATAAAAATTTCGAAACACCATTTAGGATAGAACATGTGTGCATCTCTTATATGACAGACATAGTTCTTACCTTAGCTTAATCTTTAATTATAAATTAAAGTTAAATAAATGTAGAACATAAAGTAGTTTTAGGTTATGAAGATCAAATTTAAGGAATATAACGAATTCATTCGAGAGGAAATGGGAAATGACTTTTAGCTTCGAAATTATAGAATGATCTATTAATCCATTGATTGCAACACCTAAATGCTAAAAACTGATCAGAGACTTCATTAAATTGAACCCTTCGGCTAAATTTGTCTCGAAACTTAACGCTAACATGAAAAAGCTTATCATGCGTAAATGTCGATCTTGAATTTATTTATTTCTTATTGCCTGAAGATGTAAGAAGTTCTTACCGGTTGCCGATATTAAAAATACGTGGAAAATTACAAAGTTGTATAATTTATTATTATTTTACCAAATATTTTTCATCGACTTAATTTTTAGGTAGGTCTGTCAAGTAAATCCTTCGCTATTTTGGTAGCACTGGGGCGTAACAACATGGTGGAATCATAATATTAATAACGACTATATGTGAAACATCTTATAGAAACAGGGCTAATTTACTTCCCGAAAAGCGTTCGTGTGGATAATTTTCAGGGGCCACCAAATCAAACCTCGCCCACATTTAAAATCCTGCCTTGGATATCAATAATTTTGTACGACTTTAACGAGTTTTTTTTTCCTCTGCAGGGGAAAGTGTGGCGGACGTGAGCACTTCTTCGCCGGACAGCGCTTCGGCCGGCCCTGGCGCTCAGGGGGCACCATTCGAAGGTGCCCATTCCCCTTCCACATCACCCTCCTCCCCACCAGTACCCTGCACCTCATCCAGCATCCCCACCTCAACCACCAACACTCCCACCATGACCACTCCCTCCGCCCCCACCTCCACATCTCCCGCACCCCCGCAGCCGCTCCCCTCTCCCCCTCCGTGTTCCGAGCCGCACTCAGAAGCCACCACCGAAAGGTAAATATCAATCCGATGTCAGAAACATATTCAAATTTACCTTGTCCAGGCGGGAAGTAAAATTCCCGCCCGGAAATTCCTTACTCTTTCTTGTTCCGAAATTTGGAGGAAATTCAGTTGGGAAAATTACTCTTTGGACCTAGGAGAAGTCATCCCTTTCGGGATTCTTTCGCATACGCATTATTTATCTCGCAGAAAACTTTCCAGATCACCGGGAGTTTCGTTTTAAAGCTTTTACGATTTTTCGAAATTCAGCTTCGATTAAAGGTTTAATAAAGCATTTGGTTACACTTTGATAAAACATGAAGTATGGTAAGCTGAGAGAGAAGTAGTAGTAGTTAAGAAAAGAATAGAGCCGAAATTTGATCGGAACCATGATGATCCTATTCATCGTCTTCAGTTAGAGATCAGAAGTGGGTTATAAAATTAATTAATAAAGGCAACCACATCAAGAAATACCATTGAAGAGGGAGGCCATCTTTCATGAAGTATATGTTAAAAGGTATCTATTAAGATTTCATGGTAGTAATTCGTAATAAAAAGAGTAGACTTGAATAAATACTGAATTGCTATAACTCTAAAATAATGAACTTGAAATCTTTCTTCTCCACTTAGAGATATTATCAAATTCTGTTCAGTGATAATCAGAAACGAGATAATGTCGGAAGTATTTTTTGTATGTAAATAATTATTACATGAGGCTAAAGATATTGTAATTAAGAATATGAATTCTACTTAATATAAGCTAGCAAATCGAGAATAAATATTAGCAAACACCCGAAAATAGAACTATTGGCTGAATCTTGATTGACCCGTTATAAAAACGTCCTCGTCAAATTGCGCCTTTGCTACGGATTAGTACTCGAATACAAGTTTAGTTTATGGAATTCTTGTAAAATCATTTCAAATTTTTTTCTGTTTTCTCGATATATTTCTCGAAATCGAATTAATACAATAAAATAAACTAATACAGGAATGGGTTAGGGTGATATTTGCAAAAGATGGCGTTCGCCCAGGAAAAATCCCAAGGAAGAATAGACTTGAAAAAAGTCCGACGGGACCGGGAATTTTTATCTTGTGCACGTGTGTTTTCTACGTTTTGAAATCGCAAAAGCGCTTCTCTCAATTTAGGGCTTACGAAGAAGACTGGAAGATCCATAAAAGATAGAAAGTTGATCTCCAAATGAATCTCAGCAAAAGCAAGACTCGGTTGAAACCATTTGTCCAATTTCTCAATTAACGAATCAGTAGTGGGGATATTTGAGAGCTATGTTTGTCATCTGAGAATGTTCATGGTTATTGATGGGTAGTTAATGGAGGAGACATAGAGATGAGTAAAGCTGAATCGGAGTGCTTTCGGTAGGGCTGCGGATATTCGAAAATCTCAGTATACCCAAAGAGAAAATTTTTCGAACAATGTATTCTTTCTGTGCTTAGCAATCGATTGGTCACTATATGCTATACGAACTGAAACTCTGAAAAATCATTAAAAGAGGAATGCAGATATGCTTGCCTTATGTAAGAAAAACTGGTGTTACTTCTTGGAACACGAGAGCTTTCTTTCATTTATTAATAGAGCCTAAGAGTTTTCTTAAAAAGGAAGAGATCGTTAAAGTAAAGGAGGTTGGTAGGAAAGAATATTGGAGTTAATGATATCAAGAATACACAGTTAGATGACTGCATTATAGTTGAATAGACTCAATCGGAAATCAAACAATTAAGGAAGGTATGCCAAGATTATGCATTAGGTATCCAACGGCGACACCTCTTGTGATCGTTAGCCCATCATGTTCGAATTTCATCAGCATTCAGTTCACTGAAAATTATATGCAAAATATAAGAGAAAGTTCAACAAATTTATAGAAACAAAAGTGAACCATTCAACATTTCAAAAATTCAGATGTATACAAATTTGAAATAGGAAATCATCCGAAAATCCACTAGGATTGAAGAACTAAATTTTTAGTTTCCTCTTTCTAAGCTGTACACATTTTAAACGTCAGTTTGAACTCAGCATCAGGGATTTCACCGCGATGTTTCTTCTAAATGACTACGGTTTCTCCAGCTAGCCTGCGGGCGTCTTCAAGTTTAAGAATTAAAATATCAATTTTGTTGTTCGTTAACATAAAAGAATTTGTCGGAAAATGTACCCCAAATTGAGGAACCAATTTTCCAGAAGGCGCAAGCTGAGAGTCTCGCCGTTATGGAGGCCTACAAGAGGACGTAAAGGATTTGGGGCAATTTCAGTCATTTTGGAGCACAAGTTTACTTGAAAGGAATCACATAGCTTCATGGGCTCTCTTTAACAACCTTTCTTTGCTTGATGGAGAAATACTAAATTTATGGGAAACAGATTACCTAAAACTGCTCGGATGTAAGAGTTACTTCAAAATGTATATACGCGTTGGGTATTTTCAATTGAAGCTCTCTGTTTAATAAAACTATGCGATTTCAAGTAAATACGCAAGAATCTAACGTTGATCATAAAAAAGCTCATGAACTAGTCGCTAGAACGATGAACTGGAGTAGATAGGTAAACATTATATGGCAATATCCCAGGCTTAGTGAAAGTTCTGAGTTGGAAACCCTACTTGGAAAGCTCACTGAAAATAGCCCCTGAACACCTATGCATGCAACACGCCAAACATAGCTGATTTTTGAAGTAACAGAAGCTCCAGGATACTTTCATCTACTGTTGCATTGAGTCTTCGTGATAATTCCCCTGCACCACAGACCACCACAGACCCTCTGGAAAAAATCCTTAAATGTGTTTTTGATTTTAATTCCCACAAACCTAAAAATAGGGACATTCAAAAGCGAACACACTTAGATTTAAACTTGTATTTTTAGTAGCGACAAATCATTTCCTCTGTATTATTAAAGTCTATGGGAGCAACTCAACTACACAATACCTATTTGAGCAGATATTTATCTTATCGTCGTTTTCATTCCTAATTTTTATTGTTTCCCTCGCTAAGATGTTAATTAACGCGATGTTTTGCGTCGTCGCAGTAAGATTATTTAAGTTTTTCGACTTCAAGTTTTCTTCAATCGCCAATTTACAAGTGATTTAGATGTATTATATCATAATTTAACTTATATTAGAAGTTTTTGTTTCATATTAACGTATTCATATCCTTATACGACCATTGAAGCCTTGTTGAGAGACAGTTATTTGCAATGCGCGGAGGCATTATAGTAAGATGCGGAGAAAATAGATATTGTGTAGAATTAAAAATTAGTCGAGACACTCCCATGATGGTTAGACAAAAATCCAGCCAGACTTTGTAAATAGACATCCTTCAGAAGAGCATATCTTACCACAGAGGTTGTACACGGTCATGATGGCGTCATTGCGTGATACAAGATGCATGATGCAAATGCAGTTTCATGCAATGGAGCTGCATCATTTTAGAGGCTATTTCAAAAATACGAACGATGAAGTTAACTCACAAATCGTTGAACAAAATTTTCGAATTCAACTGTAGAGATGTATCTAGAAGTTTTGGTGGAAAAGTCTACAGAATCATCTGCTTCACAATAAGGTTTTCTTGTGGAAATTCCTTCCTTCCTCAAAAGACTGGTGTATGATGACTACTATATTTCGTAGCGATAAGGATTCTTCATTTTTGTTTGTCGATTCTTTCAGAAACAGTGCAGCACTTAAGTTTCGATTGAAGCTCGAGAATCATGACCTTTTTATCTTTATACTTTAATTTTCTCCCCAGTGAATATATATCATTGTTTTCGGTTTCAAATTTTGGTTACTTAACTGGTCGATACCCTTTCGGAATTTTTAGAGATAAAATGGGGTATTGCTGAAACGGCGGGCGAAAGAAGAAAATTTTTGGGTAGTTTGCGTATCGAACAAAAGGCTTTCTGGTGTGAAAACTATCATTGAGGGATAGTTGTTTTTATCGGACAGATTCATTACATATGCACGAGCGTAAATCAAAAAAATTTACTTAAAGAAAATTTTAGAATGATCCATCGACCAAGTTATTTCTTCGTAAAATCACTATTGATAGGACTAATAACCTAGTAAACGAAATTTAAGTTAAAAAATAGGAGATAATCAACATTGGGAGAAAGCAAAACCGATTCATAACCGTTCAGCGTCAGACGAGGCCCTCGAATATGAAATTAACAAAATTTTTCTTATTTATCGAACTAGACCAAAATCTAATGATAAGAAAAGAATCGATGGCTGGCATCGTTATCAAGACTTGATCGTCTTACTTCTCTCGGTTCCTTCTTACTAATTAGAAGTGAGAACATATATGCGCTATTTTCTGCTCGGTAGACAAGAAGAACTCTTGTTCCAGGGTTCCAAAAGGCGACCAAGAAGACTGTCCCCCACGATCTCCTCGTGGCGAAGGCCCTCGCGTCAAGAGGGAGGGTGGAGACAACAGTGTATTTGATGGCGGGGGGCTTCCATCTGCAACCGGCGGCTCCTCGCCCCAGAAGACCGAGGCCCCTCACTTCTGGACTCAGCCGGCCCCTCCTCCATTCCCTGCCTCCCCGTCATCCCCCTCCACCACAACCCCAACTTTTCGGATCAACGGGGTAAAGCCGGAGCTCATCAGCGGGGGCTACGTCAACGGCAAGGCCCCCGCTTCCCCCTCGTCCGCATCTTCCACCGCTCCCACATCCTCTTCCACCTCCTCCGCCCAGCAGATGAGGATGCGGGCCCCTACGGTGGTCATGGGAGAGGTCGGAGGCATTCGGACTATGGTGTGGTCCCAACCGGGTCAAAGACCCGAGACCTCTGCCGGGGATGACTCGGCGCGGCAATCGGTGGCCGTCGGAGGCCTACTGGGGCTGGCCCAGGAACCCGCCCTCCGACGGAACTTCCCCACTCACTTTCACCACCCAGGGAGCGGCAGTGCAGCGACCACCGTCCCCTCCGGTCAGCACCAACAGCAGCCACCGCAGCAGAGGGCGGCTGCCGCGAGGTTTCCGCCCCTGAATATGGAGAGGCTATGGGCGGGGGACTTAAGCCAACTGCCCTCGGAAGCCCTGAACCTGTCGTCTCCGTGGATGGTGTCCCGAAAAGGGAAGGCGGAAGAGGGAGCGGAAGGAGCCTCGCAAATGATAGTGTTGCCGACGCCGGTTCACTCTTCTTCGGCGGCGTCCGTCGAGGATGAGGAACAGGAGCAGCCCATGATTTGCATGATATGCGAAGACAAAGCCACAGGACTTCATTACGGCATCATAACCTGTGAAGGGTTGGTATAGGGGCAATTCCAAATCAATTTCCCGTCTAGAAATTATGCTGGATCGAAGTGGGTTTCTCGAGTTCTATAGTTAACTTCTCTGATACTGTTAAAAAATATGAGAGCATATAAAGTCGTGAATGAACTTACTGCAGGGGAAAGAGCTATATTGCCAACATTATTTACAGAGTTAAAGTTTTCATTTCATGCGGAATCCTCATTTCTATTTTGAATTGCTCTCCGTTAATCTGCCAAGTTCATTAACGCAGAATTAATACGTAATATGAAAATACATAATGACATTCATTTCACAGATATTTATCTCAGTTAAGTAAAGAATATCTGGAAAAATACCCTCTCCTCTTTATAGTATTGTTGATACCGAATGATACTCAGTGGAGACCATTTTCTCTTCTTTGTAGCTGTAAAGGATTCTTCAAGCGCACAGTTCAAAACCGGCGCGTGTATACTTGTGTGGCTGACGGCAACTGTGAGATAACAAAGGCTCAGCGGAATCGATGTCAGTATTGCCGCTTCAAGAAATGCATCGAACAGGGAATGGTTTTACAAGGTTTGTGTCCTTTTTTGGCAGGTTCTCTCTTTTCTCTGTATGAGTTTTTTTATACAGCATACGTACTGTTTTAATTATTCTTGATATTTCTAAGAAATTTAAAAAGCGTCTCGTTACCCTCTAAGTAAGATGTTGCATTAATTACTGGGTCCGGATAGCCAAGTGGGTAGCGCGTTCACCCTAGGTGAAAGCGATCCTCGGTTCTATTCCCGGTAGAAGTTTACAGTTACAAATTAAATTCAGATTTTAAAGTACTTCTATAAATAATACTACCTTCGGGTCCATCATCTAGTTTTTATTGTTGAATTTTTTATATTTCTCAACTTGTATTCTTTATCTAGGAAAATGCGAATTTATGCTACTAATTGTTGAAGAACTCGATGATTATTTTTTGAAAAACAGGGAGTCGATTAATTCTGAATGATAGAGATAAAAGAAGTACGCATGACGATTTACATTCTTTTATATCATTGTACTACAAACGCGAAAAGAAGAATGCATCATAACAATATTTGTAACAAAATGCATATCGGGAACGATAATTCTTTTTTGGCTGTAACGGAATACAAAAAAGAAATTTCATTTCGTTCAGTATAACGTGAGAGAATTTTGAGGAAATATATATATATTGCATTCACGGTGTGTGATAAAATTTTACGGTCATCTTATTACCTTATGTTCAATTTTATTATTATTGTATGTCAAAGAGCGTTATCATTTACCATTACTGATATTTTGAGAAACCGCTCTAATGGTATTTTCTATATTCTTTAAAGCTGTCAGAGAGGATCGCATGCCTGGCGGGAGGAACTCCGGAGCTGTGTACAACCTTTATAAGGTACTTAAAAAGTTTCTTATGTATCAAATCTTATTCAATGTTAAATAATGCCTCTTTTGTCGTTCATCTAACGTTTAAATATTTCTCGTTTCGATGTCACCAAAGTCAAATCAAAATGGTTAAAATGGTATGGGTCTACCCCATAAGTCTACCCCATAAGAAACTTGTTAAACTTTAAACTTGGGTTCAGGGAAAAATCATTAACTAACCCAAAATGTAAGAATATAAACTGAGAGTTATGAATTTAAAGCCTTTTAATTATTATTTCTTTAGACTTTTGGGGTTATATTTTTCAGTGCATAAGCTCTCTCTCTTCTTATAAATATAAACTGAGTTTTTCAGATTTCATTTTTCTCTTCGTATTAAAATCTTTTGTATGTGGTTAATTACAAAGTTTAGAAATTCTCTAATAAAAACTTCACAGTTTAGCATACATATTTCTTAATGAATTAGATATACGCATACATATTGCTAAGTGAGTTTTTTATATACGTTCCACCAGATTTCGCTCAAAATCAAACAATTATAAATTATCATGGCACAATTACATTCAATTCCAAACGAATTGTGTACGATATCTTATTACATTCAGAAAATTAAGATATACCAATCTTTTCTTCGATTTTTCCATACATTCGGCGATCTATAAAGTAGACGATCGGGAGTTGAGTGAGGAAATTGCTGCAACAGTAATACGTTATTAGCGATAATCTTTAAGAAGGTTACTCGTCTCCTTCAGTTAACTTTTTTCGTGTTCCTTTGCGGATGGAAATGGCCATTTTTTATGAATCTTATGTAAAACACTTAGAAAATGATGCGGATAGTGGGATATAGTCAGACCTCAGAATTAAATGTCAATTTTTAATTATATCTCATCCATTTCTTTCCGACAAATTCAATGGCATTCCTATATTCGAACCTCTTTATGTCTTACATAGAGATACTACTGAGAGGCAAGAATTATTGGACGTCTTCCTTAAGAAGACATTTTTTCAGATAAAATTTTGCTCATATTATTCAAGTAACTGACAAATAGGAAATTTACGAATAATACGAATATAATATTCGTGCTTATTGAAAATGTGACTTTAAGATTTCAGTGGCATCCTTTAGTACACCCTGCTTTTAAAGAAAGGACTAACATTTCAAAGCCTCTGATGCTTCGCCTGACTTTTAAAGTGAAATCCAACTCTCGCAGACTCTCAGACTCCAAGTTCGAAACATTGGGTGACAGTTCAGACAAGCATAACCTCTGTGATGGAAATCCATCTATAAAGATGAACGAAATCAGTTTTCACGACATAATAAGAATTTAAGAAATAAATGGGTTGTGTTGGAACAAAATTTACAATCTCAGGAAATGAGGCGGGTATCTTTTCGAGCCAACAACCTTCTGCAAAATAAGTTTATGTATTTAAGAAAACCGCATCTCTTCCTATTTTACAGTTCATCTTTCTTTTGGAATAAGCCACTTTACCTAAATTCTCCATGTCGTGACGTATACGACCGTTAATCATTCAGCATGGTGCAAGAAGTGCAGAATACGCTGAAGTGAGGTCGGAAGATTGCCATGGTGCAGCGAATGTCAACCGAATGTAAAAATACGGTGAAAAGTGAAAATTAAAGTCGTGAGATGAACTTTCTCTTCAGCGATGAGGAGAAAGTGGACGTCGAAATGAACCAGGAAAAGGATCGGAGCGGAAAACCTTCGCAGTGAAACTTCTGCTGACGTCACGAAAACAAAAAGCTCTTTTCTTCGCGCTGTTGTACCGTTTTGAATTAATTATCGAAATTGTTTTCACTTTCATGGCATAACGTTTACTTTGAAACGAATGTGTATTTCTACGACGGACTTGAACCGTCTATCTTGAATATACGGTTTTTCTCGCGCTCACGTTCATTAAGGCTTCTTACTATCATAATTCAAAAGCAAAATTATCTAATTCGAATAATATTATTGGTTATCCCTTTCTAGAAGTTCGTGACTAATACTAAGTTCCATATTATTTATTAGTTTTACTTAAAGTTCAAACAACTGTCTTCATTCTTTTAGAATTCATCTATCAATTGAAACATTTTCCAGCCCACTGCCTTTCTAACAATCATTTAATCATTGCTTATGTATTCTATATCTTATGTATCTCTTCTCAGATAGTAAACTTCCAGTTTTTTCTTCTCCTAAGAATTAGTCCTATCTAATGCTCACGCTTTCAGATATTTTTATACCTCCTAATTCATGACTTCTTCTTTCCTGAAACCTTAGGTTTTCTTCAAGCAGTACTAATCTCAAAATTTATCTTCTAATATGTCCCCTTGTCTCTTCCAGAAGGCTTTCACCTATTTTACTCTATACACTATTCTCCTCCTCTTTAGTACTTAAGGTTTAATATAATCTTTACTTCTGTATTTTACGGTTTACTATTATAATTTTTCCAGAAAAGAAATGGAGTATGATATGTTTTCTGAAAAATATTGATCGTATAGATTAAATTTTAAAAAAAAGTACACTGGAAAGTTGGATAGTATAAATATTGATAAAAGTGGTACTTGAGTACGTCTGTACAACAGAATAGCAAGAAAAACAGCAGTTGCTGGGAAAGAGAATGTTTGAGGGTCTGTGAGGCAAAAAATGAATTCCATAAATAAAAACATAAGCTAAACTCTATTTTAAAAAGCGTTCTAGCATACATTCATATAAACACACATTTTCAAGAATAAAAATATTTACTTTGCGATTTCATTTTATGGTTTGTATAGTTTAGTTTAATAGTTTTCATACAAAGCGTTCGCCTAAATAATTATTAACTTGCATTTCATAAATGCGTTTTCTAAGTTTAAATTAATAGCTACTTAAATAAAAAATGTAAATTTTAGGATAAAAGATTCTTTGAGATTTCTTACTTATTAATGAATGTTCTTAGGATAGAGTAGCATAAGCACAATGACTAAAAAATAAAATATTTGTATAACATTTTGTAAACTCATGTGACTTTGCTGAAAAATTGACTTGTTAAGTTCCAATGATTGATACCAGAGATCTCCAAACTATCTCCCCTGGGCCAGATTTGGCCCACGGGTTTTTTATGTGGCCTGTGAGCTAATTTGATATTATATACTCTAGACATTCGCATGATCAAACCTTTAGTATGCCTACTTTGTTACTTTTCTTTGTATTAAAATTTAATTTATAAATAAATAAATATATATGTGTGTGTGTGTGTGTGTGTGTCACTTAATTTATTTGTTCTACATGATGAATGATGTGAATGAAGACATAAATTTGACAATCATCTAGATTCAGCCCATCAAGCACTTTTCTCGAACATATGTGGCCCACCTCGTCAAATAATAGGTATCACTCTTTTATACAAAGAGGAAATTATTTATAATCCAGTATTCCTTTGCAATGAATTCTCTTCCATAGATTTGACATTTATTGAATAATTAGTTTTATCAATAGCATTTATTCTGTCTCATTTTAGGTGAAATATAAGAAGCATAAGAAAACTGGTGGAAAGAATGGACAGGTAAAATCAGAGAAAGGCAGTGTAACAGCGGCTTCAGGTGGGACAACAGGTGGGCAGCAATCACCTCAGCTGCAGCAGCAGAAGCAAATGATGCTGATGCCTGTTACAAGCACCCCATCTGGAAGTAGTCAGGGATTGCCATCAGTGGTGCAGGCCACAGTTATGGGCACAACAGGGGTTGGACTGTCACCAGTGGCATCCACTGTACCAACTTCTTTATCTTCCTCTTCGTCATCATCCTCTTCAACTTCATCCTCATCCTCGCTCTGTGCCACATCTCCTCAGGAGCATCTTCCAAATGGACCCCAACTCCACTTGCAGCAGCATTACCACTACCTCCAGCAAACACAGCAGACCCAACAGTCACATCTTCATCCAGGGACCAACATTAGCAACATCCCGGTAACTTATCTTAATTTCATTGCATCATGTTGTACTAGAAAATACTTTGTCATTTATCTTCAACATTTAAAATGGAATGCATATCTGAGTTTTTGTCAATTGAATCAACAGTTCAGAAAAACTTGGGTCTATTAAATTAGTCAACAGCAATGTTATTTAAGCATATGTAGGAATATCTTGTCAAAAATAACCAGTAAAGAAAATAAGAATTTGATCTACTCAATTAGGTAATGCAGCCACCATCTTCACCCCACCACCAACAACAGCAGCAACAGGTGCAGCAGCAGACGCAACAGCTTGTACAGCAGCAGAGCCAGCAGCCACAACAGTCTTCGCCTCATCATTTAGTGAATGGTCAAATCCTAAAAACAGCACTTACTAACCCAAGTGAGGTAAGAATTATCACTTATGTATTTGAGAAGGGGAACTCTCCAATCCATTCAATGTCTGCCCTTATTTCTTTTGAACATCCATCTATTTCAGAATGTCACTTGTAATCCACAGCACATAAATCATGAACTTACTTAAGAAACTGACTTTTTTCTTTGTAATTACTGTTATTTATACTATATTTACCTTTTAATGGGAAAATGTGCTTAAAATTATTCTCATTTTAATCTTGTTGAATTATTGAATTCATATCCATTAATTTGCAGGACTCCAAGATAGTATACCAATAAGTATAATTTGCTCTCACCTTGTTTTGTATCTTATTTTTAAAATCATTTTAACTAGTATTAGCATTTTTCATATCATGTTTAGGATGTTTTTTATCATAATTTGAAAATCAAAACAACTTTTTAAATGCTAAATATCTAATGTTGACAACATTACTCTTAACAGATAATGAATTAGCTTTCTATAAGAATTTGAAGAAGAATTTATCAGCAAAATATGTCCTGATATTTTAAAATGACTGCAAACTAAATTTTATTTTGTAAATATATGCTTGCTATTTTCCCCATTTCAACATTTCAATTTTGAATTATATGAACTAGTTATTATGCCATCGTTGTCAGCTAAATTTTTCTTGAATAGGTGGTCCATCTGAGACAAAGGATTGACCATGCTGTGGTCAGTTCCTCTAGAGACAGATCAGCTCCTGCCTTTGAGGCCATGATCCAGACCCTTTGTGACTGTGATGAATTCCAAGACATTGCTACTCTTAGGGTAAGAGACCTTTCACTTTGCTCATGCTTATTGAAAAAATTAAAAAATACAAACTTAAGTAAAGTCTGGCTATCAGAGAGCATTCCATGTAGTCAAAATCTTGTTTGTTGCTTTTCCTAACTCAGTTTTTAGGAGAGATGCTGATAATCTCCAAAAAAAGTTTCATACTGATAATCTTTTCGCAATAATTTTGGAAGAGATTTTCACTTATATCGACCGACATTGAGCTAATGATCTGATTTAAGTGAAGATATCTTGAAAATGTTCTATCACAGATTGAATATAAAAATTTAGGTTTTTATGAGTTGTCTCTGTTAATTTAAGAAACAAATGGAAAAGACAGCTAGCTACCAATGCCACAGCTGTTGGAAATGAAGCTAGAAATTGTTCTCAATTGAATTAGAGAACTTATTCAAATTTTTATAAAAGGGAATATTTTACTTTGAAAAAAATTTAAATCTTTAAATCAGTTAAATTAAAAATCATTGGTGACTTGCTTTGTATTGTAATCAGAAATAGAATACTAGAGATCTTCATTTCTAAAAAATGAAATTTTCTCTCATAGTAGGGGTTAGTTGTAAGTATTTCTTGCAATATTAGGTTTCATCTGAAAGAAAAAACAATAGAGTCCATTGAGTTATGAATTTATAATAAATATGAAGAATCACTTTAATGAGAGATATATAATCTACAATATTGCTTACTTCCCCAAAAGAATTTAGATGAACTCCTGGATCATAAATCCGACCTCTCAGAAAAACTGTGTCAGATTGGAGACTCAATTGTCTACAAACTGGTGCAGTGGACCAAACGTCTTCCTTTTTACCTAGAATTACCAGTTGAGGTAAGTAATTAATGTATGTTTAATCATGAACTAATTTTACTTACTCAGGTTTTAAAATATTCCTTTGGCTAGAGATTAACGTCATAGATCATAGAGTTTGTTTGAATACTAAATCTTTGCCAGTCTCAAAACAGATCCAAATTCATAACAGAGAACTTTCATTGGTGAGGTATCCTGCCATTGCCACTGCCATTAAATTTCATTGTATTTATAATGAAAAATTTTTAATATTTGAAAATTGAATGTTGAAAAACGCAGTTCATTCTCAAAATTAATTTACATAAAGTTTGGCTGAAACTATTTTAGTGATGAAGAAACTTATTTCCATTCTGTTTTGCCTTTTTGATTAGTAGTACTTCAATGGAAATGAACAAAGTAGATAATAAAATTTCTGGGTCGGTTTCATTCGGTATTCTGTCTTAATCTTAACACATTTGACCTAGTGTGAATTTTGTTAACTTTCCTGCATTGCTGAAGTGATATTTTACTGACATCACAGCATATTGAAAATGCATATGTAGCATCATTCTGCTACCAAAGCAAAATATAGATCATGCCAATTGGCATCATCCATTATGAATGTGATAATAAGGTTCTCTCAATGAATTATTTTATAACTTTTTATCTTTTTATAGGTCCATACAAGGCTTCTAACTCATAAGTGGCATGAACTTCTTGTTCTCACTACATCAGCATACAAAGCCATTCATGGTTCACATAAAGTTGGCAGTGGAGAAATAACTGATGCAGACTTTCCTCAAGAGGTAAATTTAAGAAAGATGACATAATCAACAAAGTACATATTTCATTAGACAAAAGTATCATTTTTCCTTGGTAAAGAACAAGAAGAAAAGTGTACTTGTGCACACAACAGTGCACAATTGCTTTTATATTATGTATGGCATACAATACATGTCTGCAGGACAAGCCATCTCTAAAAGGGATGCAAATTTCCATGAGGCCACTTTTTCCACTTCCTCTGCCCATACAATGAGTAACAAACAGTTAATTTATAAAATGTGGTATTTGATACTTGCAGGTATAATAACTACAAAATAACAATGTCACTTTGTAAAAATGGGACTCCTCAAACTGGGAGCCCAAATGCTGGGTACCCATGGTACTCTTTGCCAGCCTTGTATGTCTGATGATAACTAGAGAATCCAAAGTACTCAGGTATTCACCTAGCTAGGTAATCAGGTTACATTAATGACACACTAAGTATTTAAATATCAAGTATTGAGCTCTCCAAGAAATAATTTCTATAATACAGCAACATAGAGACTTTGCATAGAAATACATGTCTTTTAATATACAACATAAACTATGACTTTAAACATGAGCAATTGTCTTAATGGAATAATATTTTTAAATATTAGCATGTATTGCCAAAATTGTGTGAAAACCAGTATGGGAAGATATAATTGGTTTCCTCCTGAATCAGGATCTTGGTAGGGCATTATTTTTTCTCTATTCCTATTTATATTGGTTATGGACAAGGTTATTAGAGATTTTAAGGAAAAAGTATGGGATGATTTGAAGTTTGAATTATTTGTGGATGATCTGGTGATTTGGGATAATGATGATGGGAAGTTGCAGACAAAATCATCATTAGGAAAAGGAAAAATCGAATTGAATGGTCAACAGCTGGAGGCTGTAAGGAATTTTAAATACCTGGGAAGTGAGTTGTCAGAAGATGAAGAAATAAACATGGAGATTGAACATAGAATAAGAGGAACCATTGGGTTCTATCAGAGCATATGAGGCATACTCTGGAGAAAATAGCCCTGATCAAATGCAATATAGTAATGTTTAGCACATATCTGGTGCTCATCCTGACTTATGTTTCCAGTATCTGCATAATGACAGGTTGAGAAGAGATCAGGATTCAAGTAATGAAAATAAAGTTCTTGATGAGTAAAAAAGGGAAGAACAAGGAGAGAAAAAATCAGTAGCAAAAGGAGACTTTAGGTTCATAAAAGCTCATAAAATAAAATTTTGTTCCTAAAATTGAATAAAAAAGATTGAGAAAACTAGATTAAGATGATTTGGTCAAATGAAGAGGATGATGATGAAGGTAATGCATCTGGGTTTCAATTGCTTCATTTCCTAGTGATAACTACATTGAAAATACTCTTTTGCAACAAATAATGTTGACACTCACTTATGAAATACTTAATTTAAACTGTTTTAAATGATCTATAGTTGGTATAATTCCTTTTACATGCCTCATTGTAATATGCCAAATGTTATTAATCCTTTTCATATACTATTGGTATTCCAAATTAAAAATGCCCTATTCCAAAAACTAAGGACAAAATGAAATTCTGATTCAACTAAAACATAATACATATAAAAGAAAATTCTTAAAGAAAGACAAAAATAAAAGACAGGGATGAAAGTCTTTTTGCTACACTTTGTTTATCTCTACTAATCTTCAAAACCCAGAGTATGAAGAATTTGTTTTAATTGAATGTATGCTACTCAACTGTTGGTGCTCAATACTTGGTCAAATACCTAGAGTGGTTGGAAAATTATGCTTAATGTCAGATAACTGATTACTTGATATTTGATTCTTGGATTCCCAAGTATCAACCAATTCAACTCATTGTAGTTAATATGATTTATCTTAGATTACTGACTATATTAAATCTATCAACAATATTAAAAAAAGGTATTTCAGCCATCATTTCTCAAATGAAGTTGCTCTCAATTCCACTAAATAATTATTCATACTTAAGTTGTTTAGCACTTTGTGATTTTTTGAAAATATTCTGCTATACAATTAAATAATTTTTTCAGGAAGTATGAATTATTGTATTTTATGTAGCCACATGTAAGAGGTTGCCCAAAATTTATCATTATTGTATTTAAAATAAAAACAAGAATCTAAATGAAAAAACTATTATTGCCATGACTAACAGAAATGATTTTATTCTATGGCTCACATGCAAGATGTTTTTTGTTAAGTATATTCAATGAGTTCTTTTAATTAATTTCCTTCTTTTGTCAATTCAGGTATCTAACAATCTATGCACGCTGCAGGCTTGTCTAAGATCAATGATGGGCCGTCCAATTACACTGGACCAATTGAGGCAGGATGTGGGTCTTATGGTAGAAAGAATAACACAGGTGACTCTTGCCTTTCGTAGGATTCGCCTAAGAATGGAAGAATATGTATGTCTCAAGGTGATCACCATGTTGAATCAAGGTGCGTTAGTGGTTGGTGAAATTTTCTTTTGGGTTTGATGCTGAGTTAATGGCTCTTATATGGAACTGAACTCAATACTCATTTAAGTAAATGAAATTATAAAATCAGTGTCCTTGTGGATCTTTTTTCTATTTTACGAAAGACGGTGATATTACTGGTTCAATTATTAAAACTTTTTCTTTTTTATACAATTCTTTTAGCACCCTTCTTATCAATTCACTCATACAAGCAATTTCAATATCTATTATAAATTAAATTAATCTACTATTAGTATCTTTACAAAAACCTTCCTTAAGTATGCTGTTATCATAATTTCATTTCATCTGGAATATTTTCTCTACTGTAGATTTTGTTCATAAACTTGATTACTAACACTGTACCATACTATCAAAAATTACTCTTTAAGGGTGATTAAAAGAGAGGATGAAAGTGTTTTGGGTGTCAGATACTGTCAAAGTGTCAAGTGACTTTGGAGCCTCTGTATTTCATTAGCTCTACATCAGTGATTCCCAAACTTCTTTGAGCCACCGCTCCCTTGGATCCATAAAACAATACTCAATGCCCCCCTACCTTAGATCAATAAACCGAGAAGTTATTGAATTGATATCCTACTGGCAAAGGGGAAATTTAATCGTATATATACGAATTATGAGAGAAAAGGTTGTCGTTTTGAACAATCTATTCCCATTTCATGAAAACATACTGGCCGTTTATTTTTATGATATACTTCTACATCATAAATAATAATAGAAAATATTATATAATAGTGCTATAACAAGAATGATATCATGCGATGAATGAAAAATAATTTACCAATATAGCCTTGATAATATCGTTGGGACCGACTTGTTTGGAAAATGGTTATTCAGGTAAATATTTTATGTAAAACCATCAAATCTAATTATTAGATGACCTCTGATTCCTCTCCGGATTCACTCCCATTTTATTCAGATTGAACCTTACTACCGTAGTGCTCAGTGTCGTGAGGTTATGCCAACGATGGACCAAATGAGACTAAACCTCTCCAAATGTTTCCCTTGTGCGAGAAAGGCTTGGAAATATTTCTCAACTGTTCTTACTATAAAATGTAAGGAAAAACTTGGTTTAAATTGCTTCCAGAAGTGGGAAACATTGTAAACTTAAAAAATGAAGCCCAAAAACGGAGACAAAAGGAAGGTTACCTAGCCTTGACATTTGCCACATTGTCAGAACCCTTCGGCACCCCCCTGCCACCCCCTTGGCTCTTTTCGCCCCCATAGACTAGAGCACCGTCCCCCAGGGGGTGGTAGTGCCCACTTTGGGAACCACTGCTCTATATTTATCCCTTTTGGGATTGTTACTGCACTATTTTTGGGATGGGATTATTTATTACTATAATCAAGCATTATCCCTCCATTCTCAAAGTATATCTTACAGTAAATAAATAAAAATGTGTATATTAGATAATTATTCTTACGAAATGAAAGTTACAAACAAAATTGTCATTCATAGCCGAAGTGCAGTAATGTTTACCATTATGTAAAGAGAAATAATATTTACAGGAAGGGGAGGCTCTAGGGAGCTGGAGATTATACAGGAGAGGTATATGAACTGTCTCCGCAGCTATGTTGATCATCATTTTCCTCAGCAGCCAACTCGTTACCATGAGCTTCTTCTCAGATTGCCAGAGGTAGGTCTTTATTATCACTTTCTTATACAAAATAATAATATGGAGAAAAAAATTTTAAAAATTTGAAATAAAGAGATTAAGTATACCTCATCTCATGATTTAAGATTTTCATCCATAAAATTAAAGAATTCTTAAAAACTGATTCTCACCATAATTTTCGATCACTTTTTCTATTAAAAATCCCTGTTTCCTAATTTAATTTAAATCTCTGCTGTTGAAACATCTCCTAGATAGACTGATATCTCATGTAGAAGGAAGATCTTATCTCATAGAAGTGCTATGTTGTTGAAAATTCTGTGAAATAGAAGCACTCAAGGTAATGCAAAATTCCAGGTCCTTGCAATACTGGCCACTTGAGACTATGAAAACTTTCTACAGTTGTAGTACAATTGATTTGATTACTTCGACAACATGTAGATGAGATTAGTTTCAATTTTGTAATCAATTTTCATGTCACTTCTAGTGGAATTTATAACATGTCTTTAGAAAGTACCATATCCTACTTTCTATTGTAAACCTGTACATCCTGGTTATTTCTATGATATTTAGGAGACTTAAAAAAAGTATTTTCAAATTCTTATTTTAGTTCTCTCCGCTTTATTCTTTAGTACATCTCTCTCATCAACTGTGCAATAATGAAATTTTTGTTGTATCTGCAGGTGCAGTCAGCTGCTGCTCTCCTTCTAGAAAGCAAAATGTTCTATGTGCCGTTCCTTCTAAACTCAGCCATTCAGAGGTAGTACCTACCACAAAGGCTGTTGCACTTCAAGCAGAGGATAGTCTTTCTTTTTATTTGATGGCTCTGTCCTCTGAATCTACATAATCTTTTGATAGAGAGTGTGAAACAGCAGGTTGAGAGTGGATGATGTGGAACATCATCTGTGTAGCTCCTTCCCATTCATAGAAACAGCTCAACTAGTTGAAATCAATTGGTTGAGTCAAGTGGGCTCATTCTGAGGTAAGTTTGGTGAGAGATTCACCAAATCAGCCAGAGGATATGGGATGATACCATGGCAGGAATCTCTGGCATTAAGCATCTACCCCAGTGGATTTGTGAAAATATGCCTAGTAAAGTGGCTATCACTGCTTTTGCTGTGAAGGAATTAAACTCTGTGTTTAGCCTGTGTGATAAGATTTGCTGTTGTAAATGTTGTTTCTGAAACAGTGTGAATTTGTCTGGGATTATCTCTTTGCCTTTGATTTGTGGCAAAGAATGAAATAGCTCCTCAAGATCTTTTCTCCAAGAGGATGGATTGCTAATAGAAGTTACCTTTTTGAGGCAACTGCTACAGATGATTCATTAGCTGTTCGTCTCTTAAAATCTCACAGTTTTCATGTCAAGAAGATTTGACAGTCAATTTTGCAGTGTTGTCAGCTGCGTGGTATGAATATTTGATAAGCCTAGCTCAGGAACAATAGTTACCATTTAACATTTAAACCAGAGTAACTGTCAATGAAGTCCAACTTGTGAATGTTTCCTAATGAGTCATGTTACTCACATATGTGCAAGGAGAATGTAATTATTAAAGACACAAACGGTGGTCAAGCGTTACCTACACATGAAATGCATAGCATATGCACATCAGTGATATTTTGTTACTAGCCATCTTTGAAATACATTTGGAGACTGAGAGAACCACTTTTCCTGAATGAAAGTCATCATGAAGATTGTAGAAATATTCCTTTAGAAGTGTCATAAGATCACACTTGCTTGTTGTTCCCAAAAAGTGAAATAGTGAGATGGCTCTTTTTGAAATTCCTTCTCACTTTCATTTTGTCCTTCTTTTAAAGAAGCAACTCAAGTTATTAATGTTATTGCGATGGAAAAGTGGTAGTTTGTTTGCATGCATACCACTCCGTGAAAAAAAAGCATTGTGATAGATGATTTCCTTACTGCCTTACCAGTAAATGCAAGAGGTTATTTGTGGTTGTGTTGACCTTTTCTGTGTCAAGGCTGCCTTGAGAAGTGCAGCTGAAGAGAGAAAAAGATGGCAAGCTACACCATGAAGAAATCATTCAGCATGTATTCTTGCCCTTCTTATTTTTTGTACTCTGCATTTCTTTACTCTGTGTTGTTTCTTGCTCTAAGCGATACAATATAACTGTAAGTCTGATTTTTTTAAACCAAGAAAATGCTTTCACTTCTAATGAGGATTTTTAAATTTATTATCTTCTAATGAACATGTTCACCTTGCAAGATTACCATTTAAAAAGAACCGTTAAAAATAATCCAGATGCTTACTACATTTGACACATTTTTGGCAATTTTGAAGTACTCAATTAGCCATTATACTTGTTCGAATTTGACAAGTCAAAAAATATTCAGTGGCTTCCCACGTACAATATATTTCAAATATATGATGATGTTACTTTTAATTGCAGATACCTTACTGTTCTTTAAAACCCAGTCACATTTCAAGTGGAAGCATATTTCAATTGCCATGCTGATATTTTCCTTCCATTTTGTGTCATGTTATTGCAAGTGTTTTAAGTTCCCTGTGAGATCCACTATAGAAACTGAGGCTCTAGTTACCAACATGAGTGAGCAAGTGCATGAAGAGAGTGATACTTTCCTTGCCATTTGATGACTGAGGATGCTTCATTCTAGGCATCTTTTAATACTTATTTGCCTTACTCATTGATTTTCTATAAGGTCAAATCCTCTTAAAAAAATAAACAGAGAATGCACAGATCCACTCTCATGATTTGCTTAAAGCAGGCTGAAGAAACAATACCTTTTCCAATGGAATAAAGAAAGCATATGATCTCCATATTCTCTGTCCTTTTTATATTTGCTGTTTTATTTTATGGTGAATGTTTGAGGAAACTTTCCCCAAGTACAAGTGTGGACATTTCTGTTAAAAAAATATCAAAAATTACTCTTTAAGGGTGATTAAAAGAGAGGATGAGAGCATTTTGAGTGTCAGACACTGTCAAAGTTTGTGGATTAAAAGAGATATGAATTTTAATTGAAAGTGACTTTTTAAGAATCTATAAATATTATATTGCATGTTTGTTGTCAGTATTGTCAGAGAATTTATATACATATTATATATTATATATTATATCTATATAATGATGAGATATATAATGGCCAAAACATTTCTGCGCCAAAAAATTCCTTGCCAATAAGCTGGGACTTTCTTTATTTGATGAGCCTGTTAATTGAAATGGTTATTTCTCTGTGAAAATGAAAAGTTTCTATGAGGAAGACTGGATTATGAAATGATGCTTTCAAGTTACCAACTACATTGTCATAGATGAAGGGACTTCATAGGAGCAGCTCCAAGGTTGGTGATAAACTTGCTCTTGGAAAATGATGTACCTTTTAAAGATTTTTTAAATCATACCAGACAAAATTTATAGTATTCTATCTTTCAGCACTCATTTTTCAAAGATTTACAGTATCAAATTAGCTCCCTATAACTTGTTTTCCGTAAGATGATAATGCAATTACAGACTGTCCCTAATTCCTTATTATGCCTAGATAAACCATTCAGATGAATTGGAAGATAGAGCTCTTCCTTCATTAAAGAGATATTCATTCATTACATTGGTAAGGAAAATAATTTGAAGGAGCAATGGAGCTAAAAGAATTAATGCCAATAAAAGTCAAGGAGGTTGCGTATCTGACTGAAAAAATCTATCATTACTCAGAAATTGAATATGGTTTCTGATGATTGAATTTTAAATGGTTTCATTTTACTCATCCTTAAGTTGTATAACACAATGTTCAAAATATTCCAGGTTTTATCTTCAAATCTTGTAAGACAATCCTAGCTTTGCGCTAGTTTTGTTTCTGAATCTATATGATAAATTAATTTTACATAGCAATATTTGGCATTTCCTTAGCCTTTCAGTGTTGTACTTTTGCTTTCAAAATGTATCCTCATGTTAGTGGATGCATATTCTGTTGCACTGTAAGATACCTCTGTTTATTTGTTTCATTTTACTAAATCTGTTGAAAATGTGAGAGACTGTGAAAGGCATTTTGCTGGTGGAGGCTTTTATTTGTTCATTCTTACATTTCCTGTCCATTCATACACATCAAGTGTAACTGAAGACTGACTGAAAACCTACTGGGAGCATGGGTGATTAAACCTGGGAGGCTGGTCATGAGTATTTAGATATTAAAATGAAATACATGACATTAGAAGATGGACAAAGGTCAAAAAAGTTTAGAGAGAGAGACAAGCAAACATTCAATTTTCTTTCACATGCAGTTAAGGATGAGATTATTGAATGCATTGTTTGCAATTTGAGAAACAAGCTCACCATTGATGCCTTGTCTTGTGTCTCTCTCTCTCTGTCTCCAAGATCTTTGTTTCAGCACATAAGTGCCCAATCCTGCATTTTGAGAAAGGGTTTTATTCTCTTGGTACATATGTGCAATTTTGTCCAAAAATGCACACAATCTGAGGCTGTGGGAGAGAGAGAGTGAAATTTGTAAAGCAAAGAATTAAAACTGCTTACATAAAAGAAGACTGTAAAAGGATCCTAGGCAGTTATGGGGCCTTGGTAAGTGTGAATGAATTTCCCTTTCCTTTGAAATTCCCACATTTTTAATGGAATTCCCTTTTTTAGCTATATAATGAAGCTATATTATCTTACCATAAGACAATGTGTGATTTTTTTACATAAAGAAAGGAGACCTGTACTTTAATATGAAAATGTGACTGGCTGATGGTTAAAGCTGAAAAAAAATCCTAGTTCACCATGCTCCCAACCTTAATGAGAAATTGATAACCACCCAATATTAATGATTAAAATGAACAAAAAGAGATTTGTAAAAATGTGAAGGAGAAAGAAAGACAGATACCAATCTAAGAATTATCACTTTCTGGTTGTTAAGTTTTCTCTGTGTTAGGGGGCCCTGAAAGTCTGTAGTGTTTGTAGAAAATGAAACCTTGTAAGGATAAAAAAAAGTTGATGCTTGTGTATTTAAAATAAAATCCTTGAGTAGGTCACTGTCTTTGTTTTGTCATTTACACTACATTGATGGTTTTACCCTAATTCCCTATTTTGCTGTCTATTGTCTATCTGTACTTGCCTAATTGAACAGTATAGGGGAGTTTAATTATTTTAATTTGGGGAGTTGATAAGATTTTTTGATTGATTAAATGAGTAAAATAATTATGATACCAACTTAATCACTTATTTTTAGATTTTCTGTTTGTAGAAAAAATGAAGCCTCTACTGATTATTCCAAAGTCATCACAAATGCTTATTTCAAAAGTCATGCTCTGCATCAGTCCAATAAATGATAGATTTCTTGCTAAATAGGGCTTGATTGACAGGAAGAATAATTGATGTTTGGGCTAATTTGTTAAACAAAAACAAATTTCTAAATGTCTATCAAAAAATGAAAAACAGCTTGATTAACATATCTTCCTTTCTTCAAGTATCAAAAAATGAATCTATGTGTTGTTATTACAATCATTATTGAAGTAAATTTATAATTTACATCTTTCATTGAGTTTTAGAAATTCTGCAATAATATTCATGGAAATTTATCATCTGATGTAAGAAAATGGCAGAGAGCTGGGTGAACCCTGTTACCATCTGAATATTATTGCCATTATATGGTGTTATTTGGTCACTTTTACTGTCTTACTAGACCTCAGAAACATTTTCCTGAAAAATAGCCCGGATTCTAATGGGGAGTAAAACTCCAACTCTACCTTTAGATGAAGTCATCTGATTTAAGAGAGTCAGCTTGAGAAGTCAGTTTCTTATTTTTACTCTTATATCTGAAAATGCTACAGTAGTAGCAGTTCCTATTCCAGGAAAAATTGTTCCCCTTTTCATATAATAGTTGAATGAAGATGCCTTCAAGGGGCTTAGCACTAGTATCAAATATTTTATCCTAAATATCCAATTAAATTCTGTTTTAACACCTGTACATAAAAGTATCTAAGGTAACACCTTATTCCATTTGATTTTCTGTATTATATCTAATATTTTCTTCTATTTCAGTATTTATCGTATAAAATGTATTTGTTCCTGTTTTATAATTATAATGTATAACTAAGACATTATCTCCAGTCTGGAGTTAGTAAATCCTTCAAAAATTTTATATTCATCATCCCAACCATTTTCTGTGCAATTGTGTCTGAAGGTAATTCATTGATATTACTTTTACATAGTTGATTATTTTATTCAGTAAATTTATCTCTCAGTATTTAAATCTTAGCAATCTTAGTCTATTATTTTACCTTTAAAATGCCTTCTAAAGTGACAATACTTTATTATTAAAAATATGCAGTGGAATTCTACATCATCCTTTAAATTCAGTAAAAAATGATATTTTGGTTAATAATCCCTGAGAAATATACAAGAATGGTGTAGTTTTGTCGTCTGCAAATTTTTAAACATATGAATAATTCTCATCCGAGGATACATTACACAAGCTAACATGAACTATCATTGTAAGCTATTTTAACAAGCTGCAAATTTCCATCAATTGATCCATATTAGCTAAAAGTTTATTATAACATGAATAAAGCTCTGCTGAGTGTGATTTTAACATATAATAAGTGATCATAATGGAGAAATTATATTTCCAGCTGTTTTTCAGTCTTTCACCAATTTTCAGTGATGTAATTCATTATATATTTCAAACTAACTTTAATATATTTTATTTCTAGCAATTTTATTTTTGTAAAAATTAGTGCTTATCATTTCCTGGATTGTTAACAATCCCAGAATTTCAGGATAAAATTTTGTAGATCTCGGGATTAAAATTTTGAGTCAAATGGACAGCAAAAATTATACTGATTCTTCTCATTTCAGATTTTTTATCCAACCAGATAAATACAATATCTTATCAAAATCTCCTCCTAATAAAAAAAAGAAAAATTGATTTTGAGAAAGAAAGAATTTTAATGGTGTGATATTTAATTACAAAATCATGTACATTGAAAATTAAGGCAAAAATAAAAAAGATAAAAATATATAAGCGTCACTTGAGTTTTTATATTTTTTCTTGGTTGCAACCTCCAAGGAAAAGGAAGTGGGTTTGTTTTCTGGATCTGGAAATCATTAAAGGGCGAACTCACTGCAAGAGAAGAATATTGCTGTACCAAAAGTCAAAGGCACAATAAAATATTTGCATGTTTCAAGTTGAATGGATTCAAAGGAGATGACATACAGTCTTGGGTGTTTGATCTAACAAGCAGACGTGGCTTTAAATAGTTCCTAGTGACTTTTACCATTGAGAAAGTTTTAATCCACTCCCAACATATGGCTAACTTGGATTTCCCAGGGTATACTTTGACTTTCTCAGAAAATGGGAAGTTTCATTTTACCTCTGGAATCCTAGGGAAGTGGGAATCCAGGACAATAAGCAGCAGTTAAAACTTTTCATATCAAACTTTAGTGAATATTATAACCTATTGCAGCATGTCTCCTGATTAAATTTTAAAGACTATTAGAAAACAGATGATTCTGAGCGAAAATTTAATGCCCAAATATAATTCAAGAATAAGCTTCAATTTACACATTTCGCAGCAATGGACAGATTGTTATTAAAAAGATATTGAGGAAAATACAGTTAAATTCTATTCGACTTCATGACAGTTATCATTGGTGTTTTACATTATGGCTTAGCATGTTTAGAAAGTCCAGGGACTTATTTAAAGTAAAACTATAAATTTCACCAGTTTAAATTCAAAGACGGGTTGTTAGGAAACAATTATTGCAAGTGTAGTAAGACCTGGTTAATTCAGGGGACTAAGTGAAAATTGCATAATAAGCAAGATTGTGTTATAACCAGGATACAAAAACTTTGTATTTCTTTTACAATGGAGGACAATGGGGAAAGGTATTATAACTCTTTAATATAGAAATAACTGTTTTGCATATTAAGACAAAAAGGATATCCATTCGGTTTCCGCTATTTGCCACAGTTGATGATAGGATACCTAAAGAGCCCCTAAAATATTGTTGTGTTATTCTGGTTGCCTTCTTATCATATTTTTATATTTTATATCTTAACCATAGATATTTCATATCTTTGCCATTGTGATTGATGTTTAGGGTAAAATTACAAATTTTTAATCATCACCAGTAGGAGCCGGAACACTATCTCTCTAAGACTACTCCACCGCCCACAAAACACTACTTTTTGATATGTTCAAAACTTGAGATTCTGACGCTGCAACGTTTTAATATTCTGTCCTGAGACAAATCTGATTGGAGGATCTCACCATATCACTCTATCTCAGAGTTCATATAAGCTCTTAAAAGGTTTACAGATAGCACTGCTTCCAATATCTTCAATGACCTCGGAATAACACAAAATTTTAACATAGATCTAGAGTGAACTAACACACAGACATGTGAGAGTTACTATCACAATCAGCATTTTACGAAAAAATTAGTATCCGTCTGACGCGGTTCAGTGTTCTACAGTTTGTCAAATTAAATATACCAATTTAATATGAGAAAAATTGAATTGGCTTATCAATGTCAATTTCATCAAAAAACACCATAACCAAATTCACCTGCCTGTTTTGTTGATATGTGCCGGTAAGTCTTTAACTCACCTTTGGATCAAAGAAGAGAGGTTATTCATTTAAATGTTTAAGAAAATTATTAAACCATTCCATCGATATTTCATAGTGAACAACATTAACAATTTAGCTTAAAATAAAAAAGACAGACCTTTCAATGTAACTTCTGCCAGAACGAATTGTATGGAAAATAATCCAATCTATAAATGATGCAAATAATTCAAACTTGAAATAAAAAGTTTTTTAATTCCTCCTTTCGGTATCTGTGACCGGACAAAATTGGGCTTGCTATCCTACTTTATTAAATTTACCTTTAATTCCTTAAATGACGGCGGATATTATATACGGGTTTATGATGTAATGTGTTTATTGGGCCTGATTTAATGCAGAGAAACACAGGAAAGTGACTTTAAGCACTTGCGCACATATTTACATATTGCGTTATTCGCTGCGCTTATGAGCACAGATGTTAATGGCGGGAATTGCGGGAATGGAGATGTTGGAGATAGAGGACTCAAATGAGGTCGATCGGCTCAGTAATTTCCCTTCAGTGACGGAATACGAAGGTTCATGATTTAAAATTTCTCTTAATTTGAGAATGTAGCTAACATTTCCCCTGTCAAAATGTTATCATCATTAAAACAGCTCGTTTAAACATATTTATGCTTCATTCTTCTTAGGACATTGTAAAATCAACGCTGAACGCTGTTTCAGTTCAGGAAATTATTTGGATGGCGTATATTATTTGTCAGAATCACATGCAATAAGTCTTCGCCACAGCGCTGAGCAAGCTGCCAATTCTTTGATAAGGTAAGCTAATGCATGACTAATGTATTAAGTCATTATAGAATTTGAGGTTATATTGCTTCAGGTTATACTTACTTGACTTTAGAAAAAGAACATCGAAGGAAAATCTTCAAGAAACTTTGGCTGAACGGCAATTTCAGCAAGAACCTTTTTGTCCAAAGATATGGAAAGACGTCGTCTGTTTTCGTGGACGATATTCCACAAAAAAAGGTGCAGGAATACTGGAAAGGATCCAAGAACTTCCAAAAGGTAGTAACAGAAGTACTCTTGGTCCTATTTATTTCTTAAGTACTCTTTGAGCATATTTTTAACACCAATTCACAATTTCATAGTGCTTATCTATTCTTGCTCTTAAATGGTAAAGTTACTTTCTACAATATTCATGTAAGCCGTAATCTTAATTAGATAAGAAATTTTCGACAGATATTATGGGAACTTTAGTTGATGTCTCCTTGGTTGTTTACTTGTAGCGTAGAGAATTCTCAAAACTGTCATTTTATATCGTTTCGCAGTTTGTTTACATCGGTCTCATCTATTTTCATTCAGTCACTCCGTTTACATTTAAGGTTAGGCATGTCTCTTCTTTTCATTTAGATCCTGTAACAAAATTTAGACATCAATTTCTTGGTCTTTCTAAAGGCTTGTTTACACGGTGCATTAACTTTCACAGTTCAATATATGAACACATGAACCATTTCATGCATAAAATCATGTACGTTTGCGTGAACGGAATCGAAGAATGAGCGTTTACACGGTGTATGTTTTCGTTCAAGTTTTCACACATTTTTCATGAAGCGCGTCCTTCGACTGTTTTTGTTTTACCTCAAAAAGCGCGTCATTTATATGTTTGTCAGATCAACAATTTTGAAATAGGTAATTTAAGAAATATTCCTTCAATGTTTTTTCTGTGTATTAACTCTTGTGTATATCTGGCGGTAGACAGTGTAATCGTCACATTTTGCTAGCTTCCTTAGGTGATATGGTGTGTTTATGTGTGAGTTGTTTCTTATATCTTGAGCTCTACTGCATTTGATCTCTGCTTTCATATTTTGACCATTTTGGATTTCTTTTTCCCATTTTTGACCTTCACAACTCCATCCTGTATTCGACCCTGGCACGTTTCAGACTACAGTCTATGGAATTGCGAGTATGCATTGATCAGGCATTGATTTTATAAGCGCATCTAATCTCAACATCCCGTCATAGATCTTCATGAGGTATAACTGCTGCTGATTTATGTCCATGGCTTAAATTTTACATTCATGTACATTTACCTTATCACATGAAAATTCACTTGAAATTCTCTTTACATCAGCAGCCTTTTAATTCCTTAATGTTTACCAGAATTTCAAACTCAATGTGCATTTACTAGGTCTTTAATTTGCTCATTACTACATTCAGCAGCATCCTTCATTAGATTCATCCTGACAGTTTCCTCATAATTAGACAAAATATCCATTTTAACATTCCCTCTACATTTGGGCAATACATACAATAATCACGTAATCTTTGTTTCTTGGTAATGACATTAACACCGAGCAAAATAATTACAAATTACAATTTCCACATGTGCTCTTGACACATTCCACATTGTAGCATCAATCTTAATAAGATCACCATTTCTTTCATTATTACTTACCTTTTTTGTCCAATCATTTTTGCTGAAACTTTTCAGTTTACATTTCTTTACTTATGAGTAATTTTTCTTTTAATTCATTCATATTTTGAAGTATGATATTTTCTGATTGTTATTATTAAGACACATCTCCAAAATTACGACTAAAAATCACACTATCTTTTATGTAAAATTTCAGTCTTTATAAGTTAACCTTTTATACTGAATGCTATTTTTAACTCAGATAATCAGTAATACCTGCATAATATTTCCATATACGATATGTGGTATTTATTATTTGACTGAAGAATCTTGCAGTTGTGAATGTTATCATTGCTTTGATATGGCATTTATAACATTTTCTATGTTTCTATGATTGCAGGAGATGCAAGAAAGATATCGGTGGAACTTGATTGTATGTGATCACAATTTATCATAACAAAAAGCACTTTTACAAGGACTGTTGAATTTTTTATGTGTACTCTACTGAAATGAGGGTGTATCTTATGTGGTAGTGCTTCTTACATGCCATTGTTTCTTTTATGCCATCAAATATGGTACTTTTCAGTTGCTCTTTACCTTATTGGTCTATGATTTTTCCTGAAGGATTCCTCTTACGTTTTAATTACTAGACTTTGCTCACATTTCCAGAAATGATACTCTAATGCATTTTCGTTTCGTCTATTGCTTACTTTTTATTTTCATTCTTCCATGCATACTTCTCCAATCACATCAATCATCTAATATTACAACTAGCTTCAATTTAGACTCATTCAGTTCAAATTTTAATTCTTCATATTCTCATTCCTTTCACTTTTCCTCTTTTGATGCTCCAACTCAGTCGTGTACTTCATTTTCACCTCTTCCTCTTGTGTATTTTTGCCTTTTGAGCTTTGTACATTTAATCTTTTTCTTAATCTCTTTAACCTCCCTTCTTCCTAAATCTACTATGTGGTGGGCCCAATAATGTTCTATCACACATCAAGAACCTTATATCCATCACTAAGTCTCTCATTTCACAAAACTAAGTCATCAATATTCCTTATTCTTGGACCTTTTGCCAAAAATTCATTTATATTTTTTATGCTCAAACCAACTGCTATAAAACCTGTTTAAAATGTTCCTATTTAAGACCTGGTTTTCATTCAGTCCTGTTCCCTTTATCATTAAAGACATGATATATATGACTTCTCTCCTACCTGCTTATAAGGTAGAGTTTTTCCCTTCCCAGATGCATTTCAACCCTCCATAACCAATCTTCAGCCTCTGTTGATGGACCAAAACTTGATTACATTATCTGTATCTGGTTCTCCCTCATCTTTTACCTGATTTGTTTCTATAAGTCCTTTTGACAGTCTTGTTTATTATTATTGGGATGATTTATTTTGTGAGATTGAAATGAAGATATTGCAAAGCAGAACAATTTCACTGTCACACTGTGGACATTGTCATAATAGATATTAGCTTTGAGATGAGGTATTGCTCATCAGTTACTCTCAGGGTAGAAAATTAGATTAAGGAGTTGCTTGGGGATATTTCTTTTCATTGCAATCTCAAGTTACATACATGTTTTAAAAAAAAGTAGTTGTGTAGCATTAATGTTCTGAGACAACCTCTAAATTTTTGGTTTAAAGGTCATTATTATTTCTTTATTTTCACTCTGGTGAAAATTTCTTCATTGTAGAGAGAAAATGACCATAATAATGTAACAAAAGAATACACTGTCCAAAGAGCAGAACATTCTTTTAAAAAAAATATGAGGAGAAGGCAACCAGTATTACACAACAATGGTTTGCTGACTCTCTAGATATCCACAGCTGTGGCAAGCAAAGCAAACCAAGGACAACTTTCCTTGAAATATAGCTTTTTGTGAACATAGCTCTCCAGGAGCCCTGAAAATCCTAGGCTAGCCTTATTAGCAAGATATATAGAAAAAATAGAAATTTTATGTTAAATTCTATGAGGTTTACCTATCCAAATATATATAGTAGTTATGTGCTGCTTCTTAATTAAGGAAGAGGGAAAGAATACTTTCATGCTCTCCTGATTTTTATTCCAGAATGGACAGTTGTTCAAGTGACAGCTGCATACGATATCCGCTTTGCTATCAATCCAGAGCGTCACCGGTATTCCAGCCCATCATGTCTTTACATAAGTCGAATGGAATGCGGTTCTGAATCCCCTCTCATTTATTCAACTGCTGTCAGTCTTACATCGAATAATTATAACTTCCACTATCAGAAATTAAGACCAATTGTAAAAGATGGCACCAAGTCTTATCTGGAGGTAAGAATAGTATTTATGTTAGAAGGAAGTGTTTTTCATTTGCAGCACAAGGGTGTTCCATAGCTTTTTTATAACAAAACGTTTGAGATGAATTTGTTACAAATGAGACCATTAGGTATAGGTCCTGTGGTACTGTGGTCATGTGCTAAGGATGAGCTGAAATGCACATAAGTTGGGGAAGTAGAAGAATAGGTTAAAAGAAGTTGAGAGTTACTAATCTAGGGATCTTGCGTGCAAAAAAAAGAAAATTCTGTTAATCCCCCTCTTTTCTACCCATTTTCCTATTTTCAGGGAGTTTCATTAAGGATGAAAAGAGGGAAACGGTCATGGGCATCCTTAACACTCATCCACTGTATATAATATTAAAAAACTATCCTACATTCAATGGGGAAAGTCAACATAAGCTATCCTAAAAACAAAATATAGCAGGGTTGAGAAAGAAAATATCTAGGTTAATGAAAATTTTGAGCTGGTAATCCCTATTACATCTAGATATGCTGTGTTTTATTTGAGGATGTTATATTTTTAAATTTCATAGTAAAACTTGCCTAATTTTGCATTATATTTTACCCAACCAAAAGATTCCTCGAGGTAAATTATGAAACTTCTTTAGAGGGTTTTCTCTTTTCTCTCTTTGATCTTAGTCTGAATGGTTAAGAACTTATTGTGCTGCAAAGTGTAATTTAATATGTTCATTGTGTCTAAATCCTATAAAATATATCATTTCACTCCAAATTACTTCTATACATTTCTTTATTTTTAGAAATTAAGTCAGATGAAAATTGCATTTGTCAATTCTTGGAATTAATGTTGAACGATCGAATTAGTCTCTTAATTTTATTGGTCGATGACAAAAGAATTTTTTACTGGAATCAATGCTCTCTGTGAATAAATACTTTGAAATTCTCCTTTTGATATCCCAAAATAGCCTTTTAAAATATTCATACATTGATATCATAATGCCATCCTGTAGACTGTATGGTATCTGCTGGTATTTTTGATTACATTGCTTTTTTCTAGTTATATTTACATTTCACTGAAGATTAATCCATTTCTTTCACCTTCAGTTCATACTAATACTATTGCTATCTTTTTCATTTGTTGTAACTAACAAAAGAAAAATTGAGGATTATTTTTATGTGAATATCCTTAAATATTTACAAGTATGAGAATATGTAGAATCATGAACTGTAACATGGATGTATGGTTTCAGCTGAAGCTAGAGAATAAGTAGTGCCAACCAATCTCTAACCCCTAGATTTCAACTCTCTGCTTTAATGACTGATTATTTACATTTTATGAATCCTTTTCTATCCGTTGCTCTCCTATCATCTGACCCTACCAAATTGTAACATTTCAACTTTGCTGGAGTTATCTTAAATAAGTTCAATTACTTTTTCATTATTTTCCATACTTTTATTTTTTGTAACTTTGATATTTCACAATATCTAAGAATTGAAGATGAATGTTATCAATTTTCTGTTTACAGTATGGATAAAATAAAGTTCAGATATTGTCCATATTGAATTAAGCTCGTAAACGTAATTGATTAACTCTTCAGGAGCTGAGAGATATAATTCAGGACAATAAAAATGTCAATGCTGATCCAAAAAAATTCCGAACTGCTGCTCAATACTGGAACCTGCGTGCTGAGCATAATGGTCGCATGAAGGTAAGTTGATAATGTAAGTAATGCAATTTCAATTGGAATAGAGGTTTGTATCTCAGAAATTATATTGTTGAATTGTAGTTTTGGAAATATTTTAATCCTTGGCATATAAAAGTCTGGTCAGTGTTACATCACAATTTTCAGAACAAAAAGTGTCTTGTGGAGAAATACATTAAAGGCTTGTTTTATTAATGTGCAGTAATTTTAACTTTTCCAGCTCCTCCTTTGTGACATTGAAAAACACTGGCTAAGAGGATGGAAGTGCTTGTTCCTGGGAAAGCCTCAAAACATTGATTTCCAGAAGAAGGTGGATGGTTAGTAAAGGTTTATCATGAATGTTAATATTAATGCACTTCCTGCCATATGTCACCTTCAGCTTGTGGGGTAATCGGATAAATTTTAATGTCCTCAGTCTAGCTGCAATTTCTGTGTTTACAGCAGCAACCCTATATCCTGTAAGAAAAATATGAAAGCTATTTTGGAGAATTAATTTCACCCACTTTTTCCCAATGATATAGAATTATTAAATTTAGAAATTTGTTACAGGTACAATGGGCTATTATATGTTAGCATTTTTTACCCAAAGTGTCATGGCTTCAACTCTGCTCGGCACCAAAATACTCTCATAAAAGATGCACATAAAGTTCATTTTAATTTATAGCAGAGATATTTTCCTTAGCAGAATTTATTTAGAAATAACAGTCCTACAAAATGAAGACAAGTACCAAAAGAAAGGAAAGGGAATAATTAAATGTAAATTAAATTTTTATTTTTGTTGTAGAATGTCATTTTGAATTTCTAAGGGTAAGAATTTAGACAAAAAGACAAAAAATCTGTATAATTTTATGGTTATAAGCAATGTCCCCATGATAACTAAAGTGGTAATTGAACTCGTGCCTCATACAAGTATATGGAAAAGACAGGCCCATATGAAATTTATTGGAGAGGATAGCTGAAATTTCATAGCTAGGAAAGTATAAGTAAACTTTGGAAATCAAAATTTGGCAATAATTTTTAGAGATATAATATTCTGCTCAGTAAATGGTCTAAATTTGGACTTTAAGAGTAAAATTTCAAGTAATAAATATTTTTGTTCTAAATAATCGATGATTTTTCTATCAAATGATTTCTGAGGCATATCTAAATCAGATATTGTTTAGCTATCAAATGAACGCTATCCACATCAACGTTTTGCATCAAAGCTATAAATTAATCTTACGTGTGATATAATGATAGAAATTTTCAGAAGAATACAGTTGGGATTGTCTTTTATTTTCAACTTATAAAACCTCTCATTGGAGAAAGATTATTTTTTGTTAATTAATCAGAATGATAGAATGTATTCAATAGTGAACTGAACATTTTTATAAAGTAAATTTAGCTCTTTCATTTTTAAAAGGGGAATTCACTAGTTTAGTATAATGCTCTGTCAAAGTTTCAATCAATTGGAAATATTTTTTCAGTTTCTTATCATGTTTTGTGTAATTTAATAGAATAATTTCATGATGAAAGAATTGAATAAACTTTGCAAAATGTTGTTAGAATTTTTTTACTTCTGTAAATAGTTACATAAGAGCATCAATATCTAGTAATGAGACATGAAGTCCATGTCACAGGTATAAAGGCAGGGAAGGAGTGGTAGAGCTGAAAAGGATTTGTTTAGTACTCATCAACTGATTTATTTTAGTTTAAATTTGTTCAATTTTCAATTTGTTTGCTAATAATCTTACTTTGTTGTTCTGAAAATGACATAGGTTTACTCTCATAGGCCAAATTTGCTGCCAAATAAATACTGTTAAAATATTTATACCTTCTCTTTATATGTAGATAGAGGGATTAAAGAATGGAATATGTTGCCTGAAGAGGTCGTCAAACCCTTACCACAAAATAGAGAGGGATTTAAAAATAGATGTTGTATTTTACGTAATTAAGTGGAGTGAAGATGTTAAGTTTTGTAATTATTTGTATACTTATAAATGTGATTATGTGAAAATGATGAAGTGATATTTAGCCTGAAAAGGAACATGGTAATTTGTGACTGTGAAATGTAGTAATTGTGATTTCAGGATGCACTTAGTGTACATGTATTAGTAGAGGTACCAGGAGGTTGTTCTGTAAATGTAGTCCTCTGTAATGTAGTGTTGTGGTTTTATAATACTATCAGTAAATAGAGTGATGTTATTTTGGAATATTTACCCAGGTGTAAGGTATTGGGGATTGTGTTTTATTGTTCTTAGACAATGGTTGGGGCTAACACCTGAAGAAATTCAATCTGCAGCATATAATAATAAATATGTATAACAAATGAGTGTATCTAAGAGAAGTCAATGGATGAAGGCTTAGCAATTTGAAAATCCATGACAAGGTCATGAAAATGTACCAATATACAAAACTTACTTAATTTATGGTGGAAGTAGTGAGTGCCAGCACTGTTATGTCCCTGAATCTTTTTGAAATTTGAAATAACTTTGCTTAGTTGATTTCACCATGCTTCCTGATTTTTTAAATATAATTGTTATATTGTAAATTGTAAATATTTTTTAAATTGCACAGACTGTTAGAATTTCTACTTCAAAATTTAGCACAATTTACAACTAACTTTAAAATAAAAGTTATTTCTCGTTCATTGCATTACACCCATTGTTCATCTCATTATACAAATTGTAAAGGAAAGACTGCACAATTTTATGTACTTCAGCCTCTATTTTGTCTTCAAGCCTTCTTAAATAGCAAGTAGTCAAGATAGCTGTAACCATAAATCTGTTCATGTTAGCAATTTTCTTAAGTGGAAAGGCATTGCAACCTAAATGTACTCTATGTGTAGCTACCATTTTCTAGGATGTTCCAGTTAACATCCTAGAAAATGGTTAAGATAATTCAGTATTGTGCAAGTGTAAAATTTGGATTTTCTTGTAGGGGGTTCATTTTGCCTTTCTTCTCCTTTTGATGACTTATTTAGAGTAAGAAGGAAATTAAAGTATTGGAAAGAAAGAAAAGGAACTTGGCTTTCAATAAATAAGAGACTCAGGAATTCTCCAAGCAAAGATTATCAGCAACTATTGGGGGCACCTCCTCGATTATCACCCTGGCAGCTGCCAGTTTTCAGAAACACCCAATGTGAATTTCCAAAACTATGAATCCATCATCAATGGGGGTTAAATGATTCAATGTCTTTACCAATGTTTTGACTGAGTTTGAAGAAAATATGAATATGTCATGTTTTTTCTTATCAGGTTTTGAATGGAAGGACTAATGTATAAGAATATGGCATTGCGAAAGAAATCATTTGAATATGAATATTTTGTTTAGTAAGAAATAAGAATGAATATTGTTATGAAGATTGCATATGTTCACTTTATCAATCAAAGACAAGTAAATTCTCATTCATCATAATGTTTATTCATCTTTCAGCCATAGTGGAGTGTATCCTGAAGTCTCGAGGAATCGTTAATAGCATTTCATTTCGGTCCAAAGCCATTCTGCGCCAGGTGATTGCATCCTATCCTAGCATCAGCCAGCCAGATTTACAAAATATACTGAAAGACATACTTCCCAGTTCAGAGGATGTGAAATCTGTGGAAGAGGAGATTGAAGAAGCCACTTTCAGAGAATTCTCAGACTGTGTTTCTCCTTGTAATTGGGAGCGCCATCCTGTTATTCTCATCCTAGATAAGGTTTGTCTTAGTTGAAATCTTGCTTCAAGTTCACCAACTTGCCTTAATTTTATAATGTCCATTATCAACCTTTGAAAGGTTCCTTAATGGGTTAATTTAAAAAATGTAGAGCCAAGTTAAAGTAACCAATCATGGTGATGGTATATTTATGAGAACATTTACATGACTTGAAATTTTATTTGCAAAGCTTCATCTTCTGTTCATAAAACTTAACTATGTAGCTTTAATTTTTTAAAAGATTAAGAAGTTTCATGATTATGTCTTAATAGTTGTACTGTTGTCTCTATTTTCACACTAAATTATGATTGATTGGTTTAAATAGATTTATATAATTTTCTTACAGTGTTTGTCCCAAATGTGTTACAAAAAGTATAGCCATTTACAAAGAAAGTTACTACCTTGGCTGGAACCTTTAGAACAGGTGTGAATCTATAAGTGAGCAAGCTTCAGTTTAGCAATTGATGATCCTATATCTGTCTAAATTTGCTTGGAGCATTTGCAAAATTTTTTATTATAATTATATTTGCTAACATTCTTATTGTGGTTATTTAATAGCAGAATAATATAATAACTGAATTGATGTTAGATTTTTTAAAAGTATGGCCAGAATCCATAGTAATTAAACTACTATTGTGAATTAACTATTCATATGTAATATTCCTTGTTGGAGATATTTGATAAATATATTTTATTATAGTTTACAAAATTAAAAGGGTTGTTCAATAAGTCTTTGAAAAATCCAAGATGTGGTACTCATAGTATCATAAATGGTTTGTTTTTAGTAATCATCATTACTAACTAGATAGCTGTTAAACTTTCAGTTATATTCATCATATAGTTTCATTTCATAGCGACCAGAAGGAGTTTTGGTCATACGTCCGAGAATCTCGTGGAGGTCAGTCTTCAGTATCTAGTCTTGTTAATGATGAGGGACTAACAGTTAGTGATTCGGTAGGTAAAGCGAACTTACTTAATCGACATTACCAGGAAAGCTTTACTTTAGACAATGGACATACGAACGATTTTTCTGTCAGGGTTGATTCAAAGATGGGGCCGATCGAGTTGTCAGTGGATGGAATAGGTAAGCTGTTGCGAGAGGTTGACAAGAAGAAAGCGCCCGGACTGGAAGGTATACCTTCGCTGGTTATTACTACGCTGGCGGACGAGCTTTCTCCCTATCTTGTCGTATTTTATAAGAAAACGTTAGATGAAGGCGTTGTACCAACGTCGTGGAAAAGAGCGCATATCACCCCAATTCCTAAGAAAGGGTGTTCCTCGGAACCGGAAGACTATCGTCCCATATCCTTAACGTCAATTTTTTGTAAGATAATTGAACATATTATTGCCAGTTCTATAATGCGTTTTCTAGGTGATAAGGGGGCAATTAGTGAATGTCAACACGGTTTTCGTAAGGGTAGGTCATGCGATACCCAGTTAGCCCTTTTTTTGAACGATTTAGTTAAGGCTGCTGATAAGGGTATTAGCACGGATGCCATATTTTTAGATTTTAGAAAAGCTTTTGATAGAGTTTCACATGTAAAAATAATTCATAAATTGATGGCTTATGGGATTAATCAGCAAGTTATTGAGTGGATAAAATGTTTTCTAGGAAACAGATCGCAGCGAGTTGCGTTGGACGGAATTTTTTCTGATGAGGTTTACGTCACATCCGGTGTTCCGCAGGGTAGTGTATTAGGTCCTCTTCTGTTCCTAATTTATATCAATGATATGGTGGATAATGTTCGATGTAAGGTTGGGCTATTTGTAGATGATACTGTTATTTATAGAGATATTACAAGCGAAGATGACATTGTTTGCTTACAGAACGATCTGAATCTTATTTCTGGTTGGTGCAGGGATTGGCAGTTAGATTTGAATGTAAAGAAGTGCGTAGCCATGAATTTTACACGTTCCGCTAATGTTTCTCGCATACCGTATAATATTTCAGGATATCCGTTGCAGTTCGTGAAGCATCATAAATATCTTGGTATTACGCTCAGTAGTAATTTTTCCTTTAAAGAGCATATTCAAAACGTAGTAGGTAAAGCGAATAGGATGCAAAGTTTAGCTAGTAGAATCCTTAGGGGTTGCTCATGGAGAGTAAAAGAAATAGCGTACTTCTCCCTAATTCGACCTCTCCTTGAGTACTGCTGCGCGATTTGGGATCCGCACGAAGTGGGATTAACTTCCAGCCTTGAGATGGTTCAACGTAGGGCAGCTAGATTTGTTAAGGGAGATTTCAGTTTTGACAGCAGTGTTTCAGCTATGATAGAATCCCTCGGTTGGGATTCGCTTAGTGATAGAAGACTTGATTACCGTAGGAAGCTTTTTCATAAATTTATCACTACGGATCTCAGGGAGGAGGTAGTTGATATTGTCATACCAGTTTGTAGCATACGTGATCTTCGAGACAAAACGACGATGCGTTACAGGGAAATAGTTGCCAGGACAGATAGTTATTTCTGGTCATTTTTTCTGCGAAGTATTAGAGAAGCCAACAGCAGTCAAAGGTAGATAGGTTTTCGGTGTTTCACACCCCCTGCCATGCGCCAGTGGCGGTTAGCAGGGTCCTTATGTAAATGTAAATGTAAATTTTTATTTTTGATTGAAGTAAAAAAACTTCTGTTTATTCAGAAAAATTTGAAAAAGTGTGTTTTGAATGATGATTAAATGCTTATATTTAAAGGCTTAACATCAAAAGAGATCAAAGATGAGTTGGATGGAGTTTATGGTACATTTGCTCCTGTGTTTGCAACTGCTTACTGTCAGATAAATCAGTTTTAACTTAACCGTATATCCACAAAAGATGAACATTGTTTGGGTCATTCAGTGGAAGTTATTACCCCAGAAATTCTTAACCAAATCCATGACGGTTTTGAGTGATCCATGAATCATAGGTTGTAAAATAGGCACTTTTTCATAACAATCCTGACGAGTTTATGCATCAATAAATAACTATGGATGAAACACATACACATTCTACATTTTAGAGACAGAAAAACAGTCTAAAATGTGTGTTTTTGAATGCAAATGGGCTCCAAAGAAGGCAAAGACGGTGAAATCGGCCAGCAAGGTGATGGCCACAGTTTTTAAAATACACACTGAATCCTCTGCACCAATTACTCAAAAAAGGTCAAATGACAACTGGAGAGTTTTATGTGCCACTATTGATTGGGTTGAACAAATAAATCAAGAAAAAACATCATTTGTAAAAGAAAAATATCCTCCTCCATTAAGATAATGCTTGGGTGCACATCTGTACAGTTTTGATGGCCAAAATTCAGGAATTAACATACAAATTATCATAAAATCCACTGTATTCAGTGGATTTGTCCCCCAGTGACTTCTTTTTATTTCTAATTTGAAAAAATGGCTTACAGGCAATGGTTCAAGTTGAACAAGTAGGTCAAACAAGTAGGTCGCCAAAACAGATGCCTATTTTTAGGACCTTTGAAATCATACTTTTTGGATGGCTTAAAAAAGTTAGAGAAATGCTTTGAAAAGTGTATAGAGTAAAAAGGAGATTATGTTGAATAATTAAAAAAGAACTTACAAAAATACTTTGTTTTTCTGTCTTTTTCTAAGGACTTATTGAACGGCCCTCGTACCACTTAATATAAGAATTTGCAAGACTGGAGAAAACATGATAATTAGGTTGATAAAACCCAGACTTGGGAAGACATATTTTAAACTTATGAAACATGATAAGAATGCTTTGTGATTGCTATCTAAGATGCTGCTTGATTCTTAATAAAGAATTTGAATTCTAAGAAATAAGTTGGAAATACTTTATAAAAATTAGAGAATAAAACATTTCCTATGTCAGCACAATTTTTTAAATCAAGAAAATGTAATTTTCTGATATTTTCAGGTAAGAGTTTGGAGGATGGCATTCCATTTGTGAGTGTTGGAGAGGTATATTTATTAAAATTTTGCAAAGTGTAGTAAATAAAATTATCTGAGTACTGATTGAGAACAAAAATAAACCAGATAGAGAAAAATGGCTACTAATGGAGTAAAAATATTACCAAGTAAAAAAATATTGTTAACCTCAATAAATGGAAAAGCTGCAAAATATCTATAAATTTTTATTGAATCAAAATCAGAATGGTTAAGATCCTCACATTGAAGTCCAGCTAACATTTGTAAATACAGTTAAGTATTGATTATCTAGCTTAATAGAGGGTGCACAGTTAATCAGGAAAATTGGATAATCCAAAATTTGACTTTCATCTCTGATAATGTTCATAATTCACATAAATAAGCAATTCATTATTATTTGCTCACATTCAGTATTTTGGATTATTTCATGGACTGGTTAATAGATTTCTTCCCGAGAAAGTATCTTTTTAGCAGCAGTAATATCATTGTAGTCATACTCCCATTCCTCCATTGAAAAGTTCTTATGAAAGTCCTGCTTATGTTAGAGTGTAACAGTTTTTAATGCTTGAATTTCATCAAAAAGGCAGTGGAAAATATCAACAATGAGCAATAAAAATCATGCACAGATAATTGATAGTTCACACACAATTTTGTGTCTCAACTAACATTCCTTACCCTTTTTGGATTTTTGTATTTTGAGAAGCAAGAATTCAGAAAGGAGGTTTAAAGAAACAAAAAGAACTTATGTTTATTCACTGACAGTTTACAGGCAAAGTCCAGTTCTCCTGACCTTTTCTCCATCCTTAGCAGTGCATAACCCTTCCACTTGACCACAGTTGCCTCAGGAACCCTAAAATTATTGTTCCTCCTTTGCTCCTGGTAGTCCTTTTGGTGGTTGCTCAGAAATGATAATGACTGTTGCTTTAACTTTGAAAATCACTGTACATGGAGACTTTCTCCTCTTTTTGTACCAAAATTCACTCTCCTGATTCAGAGGATTATATTTTATATCCATAAAAATTCGTTTATTATAAGAAATTTTCTTTATTGAGCAGAGAATTGAGAGGATTCCATGGGAGGTGCTGCCTTTATTGAAAAAACATCCTTTCAGCCGGGTGCCTTCCATCCATTTCCTGCATGGCCTAGCACTAAAAAATAACAACAAACTGGTAATGTATCATAATATTAATCACATTTCAGGACTCAAATAAAATGAAAGGAAAGAAAAGGAACTCAGCTTTCAATGAATAAGAGACATAGGAATTCTCCAAGCACCGAATATCAGCAACCATCAGGGGCAATTCCTCAGAGAAGGATTATCACCCAGGCAGTTTTCAGCGATAGACCCCCCTTTGATGATGGGAGCATAGCTTCTGAAATGAACATTGGGCATTTCTGAAAACTGGCAGCCACCTGGGTGATAATCCTTTTCTGAAGAATTGCCCCTGATGGTTGCTGATATTCAGTACTTGGAGAATTCCTGTTTCTGTTACTCAAATGAAATGTTGTAGTACAAAATGCTCAGAATAATTAATTGTAATAAAATGAAATTACTGTGCATACTGCTTAAGCAAACTTCTAAATTAAGCTTTTTAGTTACTGATGCTCCTTGTGTTTCCATTCTTTATAAATTACAACCAGTATCAAGCTGTATATGATTAGTATCAATTGTATCAATAATTATATTCTTGTTAAGAGCTTCTTTTGAAAATTCCCTCCAATTTTATACAGCATGTTATTCAACTGACCACAATTCTCTCTGTCTCTTCTGCATGCGTTGAATTTACATTTATTTAATTAAGATGTTTTGTTTAAATGTTAATTTTAAATTGAGTGTTTTTGGCTGCTCTATCAAGCAGTAACAATTTCTCATGTGTTTATTGATTATTTGCTTATGTAGTAACTTAATGGAAAATGCAAAACAGTGGGGATAACAATAAATGCTTATTCAAGCATCTATTCAGATATGTAAAAGGTGATTTTTAATGTCAAGATAGGCTATACAATTCCTGTTGACTCATCGAGTTTTATATCCAACAGTATGCTAGGTTCCCTATAGAAAGTTAATCAGTCTGATGCAATGTTGAAAATCACCGTAAAAGAAAACTGAGTCATAAAAATTTGGTGACAAAGTAAATGTTTTAAGGCTAATGCTTCTGAAGACATACAAGCTTGCGTATTCAAAGAGGTAATGGAATGTGTAACTCCTTGTCTTGAAGTAATATCTCAATAGTCTATGAGGAAGGGTAAGGTTCCAATTGGAACATTTTGAATGTCACTTCAATATTTAAAAGCAACCAGATAATTATAGGACTACTCCTTTTAAGTCATTAAGTGGAAAATACTGGAATGTACTCTTACTAGTTATTTATGGGTTGTCTGGAATTGCCTAGATTAAAAGTAAATTAATTAGTTTGGAATGAACGTGGCTTTTGTAAGGTATGATCTTACAAGTCTCAGCTGATGTTATTAGTTAATGCCCTGAATCTAACTTCATAGTTAAGAATCAACACAGTTTTCGTAGGATACAATCCTGTGAGTCATAGTTAGCGTTGTTTGTTCACAATATCTTGAATTCTGCCGAAAGTAAAAAACTAGTCGATGCAATATTTTTGGATTTTTGGAAAGCATTCGATATAGTCCCACATCATAAATTATTGTACAAATTAAAAGTTTCAGGTATCAATGAAGAGGTAATAGCTTGATGTAAGACTTCCTGTCTGATAGAGAACAACAAGTAGTATTGGATGGTATTAGTTTCAACCTAGTCAAAGTGACCTTGGGTGTCCCATAAGGAAGCATAATCAGACCATCATTATTCTTAGCATACATTAACGACCTTAATAAACATATCAACAATACAAATAGAATATTTTTGGAGGACACAGTTTTGTTAAAGAAATAAAAAGTAATGACAATAGAGTAAAGCTGCCGAGTGATTTTGATAAAATTGTTAAATGGTGCGACGACTGGCAATTGGAGCTCAACGTAGACTGTTTTGTAGTTAATTTTTTCGAAAGAAAATCCTTTGCCAATGATAATTCATATAGCCTTTAAGGGAGTACATTGTCAACAGGTAATTCGGTAAAATATCTTAGAATAACCCTCACAAATAAACAAAATTTGTGGTTTTGGACAAGGTGTGATCATTGATGAGACTGTGTATATATTAGGTTTGCTGTTACCACCGGACTGTTTTCCAACCCTAACAATAATATTAATAATAATAAAAGCTACTTGGGGTACCTACACCCATAATATAATATAAGATAATGTGGGCGAGCTCATAAGTGGGGTCGATACCTTGCCTGAAAATCCGTTTGCAGGCTGTTGGCAATTACATTGCCATGGAGGCATGTAAATCGATAAAAAATTTTATTTTCACTATTTGACACATGAAAGATGAAGTTACACTCCCATCCACCCGTTTTTTGATGATGCTCACCATAACGGAGAAAAAAATTAGAGAACATTGAAGAAATCAACCATTTTTGATGAAGTGGCATTCGGTTATAAAGAAGGATATGAAAATTTTGTTGGATGGGAGTGTAGCTTCATCCTTTAACTTTGAATTTAGACAATTTTCAAGTTTGTAAGTTTTATAATAATCTTAAAATTGTGCAATGCGAGCAAGATGTACAACATTTTTCGCAATAAGGAACTGGTGCTGCAGTCCACTTCCCCTCATTTTCCCTCACACTCCACACTCAGGAAACATAGTCAAGGGATGTGAGGCTGATAGCAGAGCCGGGTGTGGGAATATAGCACGCAAACTCGCCGAAAATCTCTCAGCTTAACTCAAAAAAAGTATCATTTATGGAGAAAGATTTTAAATGGTTAGGTACGATGGACTTGTTCTGGATTTTAGGAAGGAATAACATCAATCGCTTCATCACACAATGGCCTAGAATCGAAAAAAGCTGGTCAAGAGGCCAGAAATGGTTTTTTTGAGTGCGGTTCCTGATACTTCGCATTGATATTACAAAATGATTAAATTTTATACTCTCGTTTGTCATTTTTAGATACCCTAATGTATTAAAAAGATACATGGCGTCAAACTTGAACAATTTTCACAGAAATTGGCAGTCTTGGATTTTTCGGATAAACATTCAAGTTTGCTGCTATGTGGAGAGTTTAAAAATAAACTTTTGGAAAAAAAACGATGCAATGACTTTCAATGATTCTTTATCTTTTGACTGGTTGCAATTATTGCTTTCAAAAATGATATTTTGCACATTTAAAACAACAAAATGGCATTTAATTTAAGGCGGAAAGTTCTTTATTTTTATTTAAAATTTGAGAGGGATGTTTTTTTTAATCAAGAAGGACCAGATATTTATGCATGTCTTATAAGTTTAATTTAGCCCTTGTCATTTTTGATGGGGTGATTCACTAGTAAATGAATAACATTGCATATTTTCATTGGCGAACTTCCACGTTGCATCTCGAGCAACTAGTATTCCTGATTTCCTTCTGAGGCATAAATCAAATCTCGCTTTTGTTCCTCTTGCCCTCAATGCCCATCCTTCTGTACCTTAAAAATAGCAAAAACAAAATCATGGGAGATCTTCTTATCGCATTGATAACCGAACCTCTGGACGCTTGGTTGAGTACCCCCAACCACGTTCAACTTCCCCTCTTTACTATACTTACCCACTCCACCTTTTGCTAGAGGAAGACTCTTCCCCTCGTAAGTGGCAAAGAGTCAAACTAATCCCAGTCTCGAGGAATCGACCCCCCTTAAGAAACTCATCTTTGTCCAAAGTATAGTTGGTAGGAGCGAAGAAAAATTCTGCGAGCAATGTTACTTTGCACTAGTTAGGCCTCACCTTAAAATGAAAGGCAATACGTTTTGTAAAAATTTGCTATGATGATCAGTAAGTGTTACTCAGATGCTTCAGGAGGCAGGATGGGAAGTTTTAGAAGAAATAAGGCTACATCAGAGTTTTAATTTACTTGATAAATTCAGGCAGAGTATGTCCATGAGTGATGTAACTGATAGTATGCGCCCTCCTGGGGCTGTTCTGATACTGTGAGAAAGACCAGAGAAATAGATGCTAGAACCAGTCGATTCAAGAAGTCATTTTTTCCAAGAACAATACATGAAAATAATTGACTAGGAAAGAAGAGTCATGGTGATAGCACCCCCTGCCACATGCAGGGTATGTATCTAGATGTAGATGAAGGTGCAGATGTCAAGACTGTGCCCTGTTACCCAGGCCATTCTGATATTGCAAGAAATTTGAGGGAAATAGATGCTTCAGCTATTTGTTTGAAGAATGTAATATTACTTGGTAGAAAAAGTCAATTGAAAAATGATTGATTGGATTTTTATTAAGATATATAGAGATGTAAATCACAAGTATGTAAGACTACAAACTGTATAACCAGTATAAATACTAACATATTGAAGAATATTTGTGACTTTCTGCAAATACTTTCAGGTGCAGAATCATTAATGTGAGGATTATTCATTAGGCCAATATCTGCTTGGATTTGGGCAAAATCTATCTATATTGAATATAAATTGAAATGATTAGCCATAAGAATTTTCAGGCTATATAATGTAAATACATCAGAAGTCTGTTATAACAAGAGCTGACAAAAATAAACTGAAGAGTAATATACTATGCTGAAGTAATAAACATATTGAAGAGTATTTGTGACTTTCTGCAAATACTTTCAGGTGCAGAATGTTGCTGAGGAGCCTCATGTAGACCCCAGGAAGCCATATTATGTAGTTAACCCAGATGGAACCTTACCAAGCACTGAGAAGAGAATGGTCAAGTATTTAAAGTGTCGTCCTGAGGCATGGAATGGAATGAAAGGTGTAGAGCCCTCTGCTAAGGAGTTCCTCAATGTTGTCAGTAGCCATGATGTTGTTCTGTAAGGATCTCTGATATCAGAGTTTTATATTAGGATATGAATATTTTAGATAAAGATAAACTAATCATCCATCAAAATGAGGCTTTCAAAAATCTACATAAATGCTTATCAGGACTGGCCCATGATGTGTTGGCACCCTGCGCTGGTAGTCATGAAGGGACCCCTTCCATATTTCACCTGTAAAATATCAATTATTTTATAATTTCTGGTTATTTTGGGGTATAACTTTAAAGATATTTATGTAGAATTTACAAAAATAATATTTATTAAGGTGATAAAATCAAAATACCCACTATGGCATTAAAATTTGAGTAAATGGGTTGATTTAGTAGCTGAATGGATCAAATGAATCTGAAATTACTAATTACTTTTGATCAGTTAATGTTAATAATTCATCAGAATTTCTATTCAGACTCAAATCAGTATTTTTAAGGAAGGAATGGATTACCAGAGTTTACTCCCCAACATTCACTTTTTGTGATTGATTGGATACCTCAGTTAATAATGAAGTAACAGTTCTTAAAAGATCTTTATTTAACAAATTAATGTGAGGATTATTCATTAGGCCAATATCTTTGGGCTTGGATTTGGGCAAAATCTATCTATATTAAATATATATTAAAATAATTAGCCATAAGAATTTTCAGGCTATATAATGTAAATACATCAGAAGTCTATTATAACAAGAGCTGACAAAAATTGGAAAATTACTCACTACGAATTGTACTCATTATAGCCAATTTCTTTTATTAAATGTCTGTCTCCTTGAATCCAAGGTCAGCGAGTGCAGCTGAATAAAACTGCAGGGTTTTTAATTCTTACACAAATGGTTCAGAATGCATAAAAAAGTACACTCACATCAAAAATATTATTTCATTGATTCATAAACCATAACCAAAGTGTGTCCTTAAATATAAAATGTGGAATCTGAATCAGGGCTGCTTCTAACTTCTATATTCCCACCCATCCTGGATCAGATAATTTAGTGCCAAATTTTGTATGAAAACAAATCCCATGGGTGGATGTGGTGAATAAGATGGCAACTTAATTAAAAATTCCAACACTGACTACATGGGCCATCACTAAAAAGAAACGAGACATGGGGATAGAAAGGGACAAAGGGAAGAGTGAAACTTGTGAGAAGTCTCTAATCAAAACTCCCTGAAACATTATTGCCAACGAAGGGTGGTGCAAGTTGTGGGAAACATATGCATGAATTTGGTGATGATAATTTTTGCGTTTAATTTTTTCTACTCCTTGAAGAGATAATGCCCCTCAGATTACATTTGCTTGTCAGACTTCGTCTTTCACATCGATTGACAATTCTGAGATGTGCATGCTGCAAGACAAATATATTAATGTGGTGCTTGTTATACTGATACTTCAGAAATAACCACTTTTTATGATGGAGCTAACTCCGTATCCTTTTTGCTTTGAGACAGACTATTGCAAGAAAATCGCACACTGTATAACCCCACTCGTTATATGCTATAATCATTATAACAGACTTCTACTATATTCAGCAAATGTACATTAGTTGTACGGTGCCTCTGGAATCTCCATTGGAGTTTATAATATCTTTTATATATTATTTATAAAGATTTATGGAGAAAATAATATCAATTTTTCCAGGTATTCAGGGCATGGCTCAGGGGGAAAGTATCTACAGAAGTCCCTTGCATTTCATGGTTATTTTCGTGTTGCTATGTTGCTCATGGGATGTCAGAGTGTAGCCACCCACTGCTTAGGAGCCAAGCTGGATCCATGGGGTACTGTGTTAGAATATATGGCAGCAAGAAGGTAAATGGTACTTCTTTTTCATTACATGAGCTGGGTGTTATCATTTCATATCTCAGGGTGATAAGAATGGATAAGACAGAAGTCCTGCCCATTCTTGGGAATTATTTTTTATATTATGTTAATGAATGCTGAGAAAATTTTGTCAGGAAATCAGGAAAAATGCTCTAAGAACTCTTTAATGCCCACAATGGGAATAAATGCTCTACTTATAATTTACCATTCAGACATTTAGTGCTACATAAAGTTAAATGATGTTACAATGTTACACTCCATCATGTATTTATGGAGAGTTAACAGTCCTGTGATGCTATCCTACTTTTAGGAAAAAATAAAAACTTTTTAGTTAAAGTTTTGAATTAAATTAAAAGTTGCAATTACCTATGTCAATGCAGGTATTTTGAAAAATTAGGAAAATTATCCCTGACTAACAGTTATGCTATAATTATGTACTACATATATCAAGCGTACATGTCAAAACATAAAACATCTTTGACTTATTCAATACAGATTCTGAGTAAGACATCAATTAAGAGATAAAGGTTCTCCAAGCGCCGACAGCGGCAACCATCTAGGGTGATTCCCAGGAAATGGATAATCCCTTAGCGGTCACCAGTTATTCAGAATCCCTGATGCACATGAAATTCAGCCCCTATGAAGATGGAAGCATTGTTTCCAAAATGCACATCAGGGATCCTGAATAACTGGTGACCTCTAAGTGATTATCTGTTTCCCGGGAATCGCCCTAGATGGTTGCTACTGTCAGCCCTTGGAGAACCTTTGTCTCTTAATTCATTGAACGCCGAGTTCCTTTTTTCTTTCTTCTAAGACATCAATGATCACAGTGCTTCTGAATTAGAATGTGTTCCCCGAGTTGATTACTATGATTTACTGAATGTGTTATCTTTAGCAATCAGCAGCATTCAAAGAATTGCCAAAATATAAGAATATTCTCCAGAAAGTAATTCTTTTTCTTAATATGATATAATCAGGAGTGAAAACAAGGATTTCCATCCAGATAAAATATTTGCTTCTCTAAGGAAGGAAAGTATTTTATATGCAGCAGTTTTGCTCCTATCTTGAATATGCTATTAGGCTCCAGATAACCAAGTGGGCAATGCATTCACCTTTGATGATGGTGGACCCAGGTACGATTCAGAGTAAGGCCTCACTCGCAAAATAACATTATTTTGTACGTGAGATGATCATCAGATGTTGAAGCCTGTTTAAGAACTGCTACTACTATAGCCACATTCTCAACAATATGACTATTGTCAATGGAAAATGAAAGAAATTTATCTAAATTAAATATGTTCATTCCACAACAAGATATGACAAGAACGAGGAACAAGATGGGGAGCTAATGCCTTATATTTCTTAAATCTTTCTTAGTCAGACAAATAAGTACCAATTGAAGTATTTTTCAATCACAAACCAATAACATTAGAATTCATGCCTAGTAATAATGAAATTTCATCTATTTAAATTTTGCATCAACATTTATCAACTCATAGGAATGACTGCCTTGGGAAATGAATTCCAGTAGCTTTTTTCCTATTTAATATAGACTGTTGCAGTGTTTATTACAAGTAATCATCAAATATTAATGAAAAAGATTTTTTCCCAAAAATTCTCAGATAACTTGGTTTCTCCTACTGAAATGTCAGGAATTTGGAAACCCTACTCAAGGTCAAAGTTAGATACAGACTAACTATAAAAGCTGAAGAATAAGAGGTAAAAGTAATGAGACTTGTAAAACTATGCTTAAATTAAACATAGTGCTTTCTTCCCCTTGATATGGCTGGTGGGTTGATCTTTGCTGTTGACTCAGTATACGTTCAGACTTGCTATGAGTCAAAACAGAGAGATACGTGGTTCATAGAAGATTCAGGATAATAAAGAGGACTGAGAAAAAGGGTTTACTTACAGATTTATCAATGCTCTAACCCTGGCCAACTGTCCTTCATGCAGCAATCCTTTAAAACCTTCTCTGGCTCCTATCCTGTGCTTGGGTAAAGTAAAACACTTAAGAAAGCATGAACCTCATTTTAGGATGAATTTTGATGGAAAAGTTCATCATATATGCTGTGAGAAAAACATTGAAACTCTATTGTATGATCTTCTTTAGATATTGCGTATTGACTGTGGTCACAATTTAAAATATCGAAACAAAGCTATAGTAGCTATCAGATACTATCTTTTTACCTCAACATCAACATTACGGACCCCTTACTCACTAATTTTCCTCCCAAGCTCTTATGTAATCAGAGAACCATGGAGTAGTTATGATATCACCAACATTATTACAAACATGCTTTTCATATGTGCTTCATATATATTCTCAGTTGTAATGCTATGATCGGTATCTGCTATGGATTATAACATTTTTGTCTGTTTCAAGTACAACTTTTGATATGGATTTTTTAATATCTGTAATAAAGAATTATATTGTTAAGGTTAACGTTGAAAAGGCTAGGTAAGTGGAATTTGGTGTTAGAAGTTATGAAACTGGAAGTATATATTTTCCTCACTTTTAAGTAGGAGGAAGATTCCTCACTTTTAGTAGCCTTTGATGTAAATCATTATCCAATGAGAAAAGAAAATTAAGAGATTATTAATTTCTAAGTATTTTTATCAATATTGCATTAAATTTTCTATATAAAAGATTTAAATTTGCAAAATAATTCATAAACAGAAAGCAATCACCAAGAAATGAGTGATCAATATCTATCACTCATAACTCATTAGTGGGTTTGAAGATAATTCACCAGTGTTACTGTAGACTTGTCACTTTTGATTGCATGAAGGGGAGAGAATTATTACAATCAAGTCTGTTTAAGATGCTCCCACTGAAGATACTATACTGCCCTATAAGCTGTTTTTTAATGACCCAGAATTTGCCATTTCACATGTAGCTTATTGTACAGATATGGCTTAAGATGATCTGCTACCCACTTTAGCCATGGATTTTTCCCATCCCCAGATGCACTGCATCTCATGCATTTAGCCAATTGTTCATCTTCATCATCATTTGATAGATCAGACTATTTTTACTTTAAATCATCTGTGTTGGCATTCTCTCCTCTACTTGTTTCTGAAGGAGTCCATTGCAAGTCTCGTCTTTTGAATGACCAATTTTGTGAGAATATAATGAAGATATTGCAAAGCAGAGTAATCTTTTTTCCATTGTTAGAGTCTATACATACTTAAAGATAGAGTGAAATCTTCTCATTCAGTTTTTCTCAGGGTAGAACTTTTGGTGTTTCCTTTTGTCACAAGCTTAGGAAGTAAACATTGAGAAAATAATAAAAAGAATGTTTTTTAGGCTATTGTGTGTAGTCTCAGAGATATTATTATGCCCTCTCACCACTGCTGTAAAATAACTTGCTATCCCTAATAGTCCATGTGATAAAAACTGATTCTTAGAAAATGGGATGTAATGCAAACAGTATTACACGACCTGGAAGTAAAGCTGTGAAAATATGTTGTTGCCATCACTTGACCAAATTTTAGATCTATGAAAATTACTTACAGATGCTTTTATGAAAATGTTTAAACACTTTTCTTACTTGCATTTAAAACCCTAATTGCATTTTCCTTCCCTTTCACTTACTTAATACTTTATTTTATGACAATATTGAGTGAATATTTAGCCTCTATGATTGGACAAAAATCATGTATCTACTTCAAGGTAGCTGTAATTTTTAACTTCCAATTATCTAATTCCTTCGAGCACAAAAGAGACTGAGACTTTCTTCCTCCCTATAGCCATATCTAAGTATATGATTGCTTTTGTTGTTTTAATGTTTTACATCTTCATCTTCAAGCTGTTTGATTTGATTTGCTGTTTTAGACTCATTGTAAATGAATTAATTGTAAAACTCAGGATGTCTTGTGCTAGAAATTGATAATCTTTGCCTCATCATCTGCTTTGTACAGCTTGGTGAGTTCCTGTTTTCTCTCATCAATATATTATATATTTTATTATGTTGTTAATGTTTTTCAGTCCATGCGTTGTGGGAATGCTTTGGGATGTGACAGACCTTGAGTGTGACCTGGTAACGATGAGCTTAATTGATAATTGGCTAGGATCACATGGTGATGGCAGTCAAAGCAGTAAAGCAAATAAGGAAAAGGTAGAAAAAGACAGTGGTGAACAACCTGCAATGCTAAGTCCAAATAAGAAGCTATTAGAAGCCTTGGTAACTGCAAGATTTGCTGCAAAGCAATTCATGACTTCAGCAGCAATGGTGACTTATGGTGTGCCTGTTAAGACATTTTACTCATCATAAATCATGAATCGCCATTCACATAAAATGTTCCCAAAGATATTTTTGCACAAATTTTATATTTTAAATATTAAAAGTACTTTTTAGTTCTATTTAGTTAAGGGAAATATCAGTTTCTTATTTGTGATATGTTTATAATTGGATCTATGATACAATTATTTTCAGTGCTATCATTTTTGTAATTTAACCCCTTTGTCTCCTTAATAATAAACAGAATGAATATAACAATCTGATATTGTCTTCTATTTATTTAAAAAAAACATTAGATAATTCCCCTTTAAAAAAGATGTGACAAAATTTACCTTATAAAAATGTAACTATTATTGCATATATCTGGTCCTGAATAATTAAAAAATAAGATCTAATGCATTCCAATTTTAAATATCCATCATGATAGACACTGAAACTATAAATATATATGGAATGCCTAAGTAATAACTTGATAAAATTCTAGTAAACTCAATGCAATACATGAGAATCACCTGAATTCAAACCATAGATTCTACTTTTTATATACAGTGGCTTATTTATGCTCAAAATCTTCCATATGTTTTTCCCTTTCCCTCCCCACTCTGATATTGTTGCTGAGAATGAAAGATGCTTTAAATTGTATAATTTTTAGAAATTCCTGCTTTTCCTTTCCTTGTAAAGTTGTTATTGACTTCCATTACAAACATTGATATGGATAATATTTGTTTATTGGGTTTCTAAAACAATGTGGCAATTGTTTAAATTGTTATCTTGGATAGCAAAATTCTCCACGTTTATGAGAACAAAAACATTTGATAATTCAAATTTTATTCACTAAGTTCACTTTTAAATCATCTACAGCATAGAAGGTTACATTATTTGGTAAAATATATTGCTGAATTTTAGTTTCCAAAGTTTACTAATGCCTTCCTTACCATGAAATATCAACTCTGCTTCCCCATGCATTTTATATGGGCTTATCATCATCATAGGTCATTCTACTGTCAACCAATCCATTGATATGTCTTCTTACAGGCTTATAGATTCATCCCTTGGTCTTCCTCTTAGCACTTTTCGATCTATTTCATCTTCAAATACATTCCTAACATCAATTGTCTCAAGATATGTCCAATCCATCTAATTCTTCTTTTCTGGATAATGCTCCATATAGTTTTAACTTCTTCTGTGTACTTCTTTGTTTCTCACCTTACCTGTCCATTTGATCTTCAACATTCTCCTCCAGCACCAGGTTTCGGCTTATATTCTTCTCTGGTCTGCTTTTCTAATGGTCCATAGAGTGCCACACTCCATATGAATGTTTTCAAGAAAGGTTTCCTTATCTGTAACCGTATATTCTTTGAGTGAAGCAGTGGCCTCTTCCTCATGAATGCCTCCTACTGGTACTTCTTCTATCCCATGTTATGCTACTTCCAAGGTAGTTGAATGGTTTGACTTACTCTAATTTCTTTCTTTGTAAGGTAATATTTGCTTTCAATTTTCTCTTCCACATATAAGGATTTTTTCTTTCTGTTTATTTTCATTTTATTATTACCAGTGTTTTATGTGAAAGGTACAGGAAGAAAACCTTATATTAAGTATTATAGCATCTTAAGTGGGTTTTACAGTATTATCCTAGTTGCTAATTTCTTTTATAGGAGCATAGGAAGGGTTTACCTCAACTCCACAGAGTTTCATGGAATCTTTAGAGACGAAAAGGCCACTTGATTTTTGCATAAGAGACCACATTTTTCTTGAACTTGAATTGAATAACCTGTTATTGATAATCGTAGCAGTCTAATAAATATTTATGGCCTTGTTTTAGGATTATTGTTTTAGTGTCTTCATAAATATATCAGTTCTGGGGTAATATTCTGTAACTTGTCGGAATCATTCCTATCGGAATCACTTTTCAACTTTCGGACTCCAGATCAATCCATACTCACTTTCCGACATAGCGTCTCTTTGCGATTCCGTAGGCTAGTTGGATCGGAAACTTGCAGTTTTCAACGGGAGGCACGGTCTAACCCAGTGGTTCCCAAAGTGGGCCGCCTGGGGGGTGATGCTATAGTTTATGGGGGCGAAAAGAGCCAAGTACTTATTACCTAAGTATTACTCCTTTTTCATAAATGTGCTATGAAAACTCTACATTTATTGGATGATAAGTAAACATTTGATTAGTCATTGTTTTTAATTTAATTATTACAATATTCCTCGTCTGGTTATTTAATCTATGATTCTGATTATTATTTTAAAGTTACCGCAAGCGGGCGGTGGCCGAAAAAGTTTGGGAATCACTGGTCTAACCCCTTAGGAGGAAATTTCCGAAGATGACGGTCACGTGCTTCATCTCAACCAACGGAAGGCAAGCAAATCAACACATGAAGAATGAAGCTCGGCGTCTAACATACCCGCCAGCAGAAGGAAATCACGCAGAAATGACTTTAGTAGCCATAAAAGGCTCATGGCAGAATTTTGTCGTTTCATTAATGATGTTGCGGTGATAAAGGCATTGTGGAGTGAAATTACTGCAATTGAATTGGTTTATTTTTTTTACTTTTTCTGTTAATTATGTTGTACGTAAATATTGCGAACGAAAGGATGGTATTACCTCTGCAACTTATGGAGTGGAAATATATTCCGCGTTATAAACATTACAATTTAACTGATACATTATTCAACGGAAAGAATAGTTGTGTAAAGAATTAATTTCGAGGTAAATATCGGGGATTATTGTAAACGTGTAGTTGAACGAGTTGTATTGCTGTATTTCATCGGAACTTGTCAATTATCTATTAAATTACTTTTCTCGATTGTAATGTATTTACATTCAAAACTTTTGTTTGAAAAATGGTGAAAAACCATATATACTATCTAAAACTACGTACTACTGTTCATCATAGGCATCGTTCTTTCAAGTAATATTAATACATTTGAGCGTGATTTTGTAAATTGAATGAAATTCACGCCTTTTAGAGAAATTCCACATGATAGATTCTCCTCTCTTTTTGTAACTTCGAAATGTTTTTATTTGTTATTATTGTTGAATTTTTCCATCCATTGTTTTTGGAATATAATTTCTCTTAAATGTTACAATTACATACACTTTGGAACAATGCTTTTGATTATGATTTTGTTTAAACCTACTAAAGTATCTTGGTGGCTGGATAGTAGTAGGTGAAAGCTTCTTTACTTATGTCTTACATACCAATAATTTAATTCTTTAAGTCATGACATAATTTTACAAATTTAAATATTATGTCTTCTATTCCTTAAGTAGATGTTAGAGTATATTTATGCTCATTTATGGGTTGAATGGAAACAAGGATAGATCTTAATATTTAACATTGTTAGTTGCAGCTGTCATATGAATTTAAGAGATGGTTATTATCTTATTTCTTGGTAATTCCTATCTGGGTTTGAGATGAAGGTAGTATAACTTAGCCTCCTGTAACACACAAAATAGTTTTACCACTGTAATAAGTTTCTTAATAGTTTCAGTTAGTATTGGGGTAGGATTATGAATGATCATGGAAGACTTGGGTGCTTTTACATGCTGGAGGTCTGTTCAGTTTATGTTCTGATAAATATTTGGTGAAACCAATGCAAAGCCGTTTTCCTTTGTTGTATCCATAAAATTAGATTGTTCATGCATAGATTAAACATTTACCATGTTTTCAGAACTTCTTTTAAAGTAAATATACGATGGTTCTATTTTAAATATTAATCAAAACTTAAAGAAGATATATCTCTTAATTTTTTTGCCTTTGTTGAAGTCTATTAGCAAAATGAAAATTTTGTTGCTCAGCTTAGTAATCCTAATAAAATACTTGTATGCCTTAGTGAAATTTCTATTTAAATTATTGTTGAGTATAGTTACAACTCGCATATTTCATAAATATTAGATTGAAACCAATTATAAAATAATTTTATTGTTTGTTTTTCAATGATGTAATTTTTCACAAACCCCTTTTATTTTTCTTGCCTAGGAATTACAGAAAATCCCTCCTGGAGGTGAGAAGCTAGCAAATATATCTCTAGATGAAGAGAAAGTATTTATTTGATTGTGCTGTATCCTTCAGTGGATGGAAATTTTTTGCGCCCTCACATTCTTCTGAAGCTGAACTTGGAAAGAAACTCATTCTTAATTTAGGTAAATAGAGTAATTAAAAATTCCAAAAGCAGGCAGGTGGGGGTCAGGCAATGAGAGAAACTGGTGGGATGTAATAATAATGACAATGTTTAATACATAATGACAACTGGGTTTGATTCCTGGTGGGAGCTCATGTGTGGAATGACCTCAGCTGGTGAAGCACTTTTCACAATACTACTACTATATCATAATGACAATATGTAATATTATATTATGTTATCTGTTATATATTTTCAAAAATCTGTGTAATGCATTCTTATGGGAAAATTCTGATTTTTTGGGACCTCCTGGTATCAAACCAAAAATGATAGCTAGCGTCTGAGGGATATAGGGGATACAAATATATAGAGGATACAAACCCTAACCATGTTCCACAAGTGCCATTGACTTGAAATTCTTACAATGCACTGGCCCTACCATTTAGCTGTCAGAATAATTCAGCCTTAGATGCTAGCTATCATGGGTTCAATACTAGAAGGCCCCAAAAATCTAAAATTCCCCATAAGAATGCATTGAGTATAATTTTGAAAATTATTTTGAGGTCCTTCTCGGTAAGACAGAATTAAAAATCATGGAGTTTGCAGATGATGTGGTCTCCTACAGTACCAGCTGATGATGTCACCAAATGAGCATGGGTTTGATGGGTGTGAAATTCTCCTATTTGAAATATATTACAGTAATTTTTTTAATGCTTTCACGATAAGCTGGAAAGATAAAACCCAGAATATTATCAGAGGTGATTGTTAAATTTCTTATACCCAGTTTGCCATTTCTCGGATCATCCTTGGTTTGATGTGAGAGCATCATTTATACTCAACCATACATTTCAAATGAGGATAACAGAATCTTATTTTAGGGCCTTTCCAATGTGATATTGAACTGAAACTTTCGAAATGGTCAGAGTTGTTCTCATATAATATTAACATACATTTAGCTCTTCATAAAAGTTTATAGGTTCCACACCAGGTGGTATTAATTCTTCCACTTGATATGGTGGGGAATATAAATATTTTGTAGAAGCATTTCCTAAGAAGATAGAATGATTTATTTTGGCATATGACCAACAGTATTGATTATGTTTTGAAAATTTAGTTTATCGTTTCCCTAATGGACCTTGGTTTGATGCCAGGGCCACAATTGTTTTCTACCATGATTTCAAATGAGGAATACAGGATTATGCTTGATGACCTCCTCCATATGATATAGACTTGAAATTCTGTACATGGGTTGAGAGGACCTTTCCAAAACTTATTGAGCAAAAGTATCCTCCAGAATGGCTCCAGTTCAACACCAGGTGATCCTAATGCTCCTATAAGAAATGTATTGTTGGAAATTTTATTTTTTTAATGAGGCTTTTCTAGGAAGATGAAAGTCTGTAACCTGGCATATAAACAGCAGTCATAAATATGTTTAAAAAATGTAATCTGCTGTTCCCCTGATGGTCTTTGGTTCAAGGAAAGAGGACCTTTTCCAATCTACAATACATTCAAATTCGAAATACAGAATTTTGTTTGGGGACCTTCCTGATATGAAATTGACCAGAAACTTTATGGTTAAGATGGTTTAAGAAGCTCTTACCAATTATGGTATTATGATCCCATTTCAAATTTGTGGTGAAGATGGCAAATATTTTTATGAGGCACTCCCCGAAAACATAGAAATCAATATTTTGGCCTGTGAACAGTTATCATGAATATATTTTATAATGCAGTGTATAGTTTCTCAAATTGTCTTTGATTCGACTCCAGGGCATCATTTGCATTCTACCATTTACTTAAATAGGGAATTCGGATATATGTTTGAGGACCTTTCTGGAATGATATAGACTTGAAATTTTGCGTATGGTTAGAGGACTCATTTCCGTAACTTGATATCTAACGAGTTCTTCTGCAATGGTTGAACCCAGGACATGATACACTTTGTTATACACAATGGTAAACTGTGGGATGTCATTGTAAGGATGTAAAAATTAATCGTGTATTCTTTAAAATATTTATTTTATAAATATTTGCAGTATGCAAGCAACTTTTACTTATACACACACACACACACACACACACACATATATATATATATATATATATATATATATATATATATATATATAAACACACCTTTATGTAGAATACTTTACTGTAGAATAATAATTTCTACTTATACAGTCACTCTCAACTTAGAATCAGATTATGTGTTGAGCACCAATTAAATAACCACCATATCCTGAGTGGGTTGTAAGTTGGATTTATGTTGTGAGTTGTTGCATAACCTATACATAGTTCGGGGCTGATTTTGTGCATTACCTGAAAGAATCTCTATTCATTAATGAACCTTTTCACTATAATATCCTCAGATTATAACATATAGATTGTAATATAACATCACTGTAATTATTTTAGTGATTTTATTGAAATTTTTGACTCTCTCTCTATTAAAAATACAGTTGAGTGCATCAAGTTGAAGTGAATGGGAATTTTTAAGTGGCTTCTAACTACAATTAGTCATCAATAAATTAGGCAATTTGGTAATTTGGAATTTGTGTTGTAGTATATGTTTAGAAATATACCAAAAGTTAGGACTCAGTATATTTTTCAATTTATGTAGACATTTTTCTTCCATCTAATCAGATAGTTTAATCATTATTTTGCTATAGTTTCATTACATTTATGCCCATGCTGTATGTTGTTTAGTAGTAAAATAGGTGGTATTTTCTTTAGATACATATTTATTTACCATAATCTTGTTATATATCAACATTTTCTTTGCTCTCATCACAAACTGGATTATTGTATTTAAGGCTAATCTTTATTGTTTCTTTTCCCCTTTCACCAACTGTTCTTACATTCAACAAAGGAAGTTTTTTGTATTTAACTATTTTAACAAATATGGTAAGATTCAGAGATTTTCTTTCACTCTGTTTCTGAACTGTTTCTTTCAATTGAAGAACTTAGAATTACCTATGTGATATTCATTGGTCACCCAATCACAATTTCTCTCGAAACCTTGGTGTTATAGTTTTCTTTGACAAGCAAATTTTGAGATATGTCCACTATAATGGTTTTCTAAATTTACTCACTTAGCACATAAATATCTGTAGCTAGTTGCTTCAGCACCATCTCATTCTCTTTAGACCCATCCATCAAGTTTTATTGTTCTTTAGATAAGAAGCAGGTATGTTGATGTCTATTTTGCTAAAAAACATTAGAGGCTGATTAATTATAGCTTATTTAATGGTGTCTACTGATTATTATATATTAAAATATGAAATTTTGAGGAGGTTCTGTTGAGTATCATAATGTAAGAATGTAAGAGTATATCCATGTGAGATTGCCTTCTTAATGCTTTACTCTCCCCAGGAATAAAGGGCTCATCATTACTTTCTCATCAAATCCTAGGAAGGATGAGATTGAATTTACTCAAGATAACATTAAATTCACTAAGAGAAAACGGTTTTCCAAGCGCCGACAGCGGCAACTGTCGAAGGCAATTCCTGGGAATAGGATAATCGCTCGGCGGTCACCAGTTATTCAGAATCCCAATGGGCATTTTAGAAAAAAGCTTCCATCTTCATAGGGGGTCCAATGCTGAAAGATGGAAGCTTTGTTTCCAAAATGCGCATCGGGATTCTGAATAACTGGTGACCACCAAGCGATTATCCTTTTCCCAGGAATTGCCCTCAACGGTTGCAACTGTCGGCGCTTCGACAACCTTTGTCTCTTAGTTCATTGAATGCAGAGTTCCTTTTTCTTTCTTCTAACATTAAATTTACTTGATATAAGTGTGAATATCATATTATTTCATTAATGCATTTTTATATCTGAACTGGTATTATACTTGTGAAAATGATCTCAAATAATTATAATTTTTAATTAATATTTTGTGACTTCTATGATGTTAGTTACTTCTTTGGGTGCAGTTTGCTATATTCGGAAATTTACGAAATTCCCCCAGGGAAATTTTCCAATTGGTATAAAAAAAACTGGTAGATTTGGTGAATAAGGTGGGTGTAGCTGCAATTAGAATTTTAATTTGGACAATTTTGTCATTGCAGAATTGCAGGTCAGCACCTGAGCATTATGTTATTAGAACAGCACATTTATCTTGGTAAAAAATTAAATTAAATAAATTATATTAATGTTATACATGAATGATTTTTACTTTTGCAAGGTAATCAAATTATCCCAGAAAAGTGTTTCCGTCATTTTACTTTCACAGAGAATGACTCGCTTTATTCGGAGTAGGTTCTATCATTGCAATCCAGTGCACTGACTGCTATTTATCTCTGGTACATGGTAATGGATTCAGGTTTCATACACAGGGATTAATTTTCGCAAAACTTCGGTTCGTTTTTTTGCACGTTCGCATTTTAGCGCATTCGCGCTTTTGATAGATTGCCAAATATGCTGTACCCAGAGTGTGGATTGTTTTCTCATCTGCAAATCATGGTGTAAAATGTTGTGCACCACTTCACATGGTTTCCCACGATCTTCCATCACAGTTCGACGCTGTAAATCAACAGTTTCTTTCATTGAATCAATTTAGCTGTGTATGTGAGGTTTTAATTTCAACAGACTCCTTGTTTTACGAATATTCCATAGACAATCTTGCAACAAATTTATGAGACACTGCAATTGCAAATTTCACAATAAAACAATATACTGAGGACTTGAAACAATTTCACTGTTTTTATAAAAAGTAATGATCACAAAATTTTCACTGCCGTCGGTAATTTCCTTTTATTCGTCCCTGAAAGTCTCGAGATTTATAACAGCGTTTATGGAAAGCATGTATTATGGTATCGAAAATACCGAGTAGCGAAACGAGTTCTTTTCGTCATGTGACTGGGCCATTTCCGTTCTTCTTTAGTTCTTTCACTTAATGGCACAGTTAACGACGTCTGTTCGAGCTGTAAAGGCAGCTTTTATATTCTTCTGTGGGTGCGAAAGTGTGCTACAAATTGAATGGAGTTTTCTACAGTAGATACAGTGATTGCAAAGAATGATAAGTATAAAATAGTGGTGTGTTAGTGAAACAACGTGTAGAAGAAAAGTGAAAAGTGTGTCGTACAAAAGTGTTTCTTACGCGTTACTACTACCGAGTTTACTGTACTTTGGGTAGTAGTAAATTGAATCCTTCTCGCCGTCACCATCTAAACCGTCATAGTAGCAGAGTCTGATTGTGTAAGATTCTCCAGTTCAGGAGAATATTCACACCTCCAGTGGAAGAAAGTTTTTCTGCGTAAGGGTAATACGAGATTTCTAAGTTACTTCAGGTATGTCAATTACTAATCCAGTAGTACCTGTTACCTTGGTCTATTCGATCGTATTCTTAGAAAGAATTATGTACAAATCCATTTTCTCATAATATTTCACACATTGCTATCATCCTCCGTTCTGTTTTATGTTATCAATGAAACATTCTCTTCTCCCACGATCTCTGGTAATTACATCCATTAGTATCAAAGGTTTCGCTTCGAGAAAAAGGGATTATGACTACATTCATGAAATTAATGAAACATAAATCATTGTATTCAGGTGAATCGAATATCATAAGACTGACTTAGCACTCGAGCGTGCTTCAATCGGGTTCAACGCATTACCCGCTGAAACAGATTAGTTTAGAGTAGTTCTAAGAAAATCTTTAGTATTGAATGCTTTTATGCTTGCGAGAGCTAATATATGTCGATGAAAGCATTTAATTCAATTTGGAATGTGAAAAAACACACGTTAAATAAACCTGTAAGTTGCGCTCGTTATTAATTTATCTATTAGTGGAAAATTTTCCCGCGTAAAATTAGAATTACAGATATCGCTTTGCCATCAGTTTTCCTCTAATCGATATTATGCACTATACATGCAGTTTTATTTCTAAACTAGTGCATTCCCCAATGAAAAGTGACGGAAAGAGACCTTTAATAATTGTGTGGGTTGATACTTGTTAGTTCATTCGGTAGCCAAGAGAATATCGTGTTTCGTAGTTGAACAGTTTACTTGGAAGTCATTTTATTGCTAGGTTTTCCGTGATTTGGGAACGAAAGCATTTATATACTGAATATATATAACATATTGATTACAAGTAAAAATTGTATCAATCATATGGAAATTACATGACCTCTTATTTAATAGAATAATCATAATGCGTTAATTTCCGTTTGCCATGCATTGAGAGTACGTGATGATTACGTCATGTGAATTTACCTTAAAATTCTCGTCGAATTTAAACTACGTATGTTAAAGTGAAGCTATTATTTTTAACAACTTCAGAATCATAATTCAAGTAAAGTTGGTACGAATAAAAATTTATTTAAATAATTATTAACAATTACGAAAATAGTTTAAACTTTGAACTGTAGGGGGCAAAGGGGGGGTATTTCGCACGCAAATTGTAACAGCCTCGGCGGCAGCCAATAGGATGTCTCCATTTTGTTTAACGGTTTAACTTGGAGGGAAAATCTTTAGTCTATTCGAAGATATCTGATGGTGAAGAACTGCTGAAGGATTTTCGAGAGAACAGTTTCGAAATTCTAACTTCTATGAATTTCAGTCGATTCGGAATTCAGTTGTCGTATTTTAAGTTTTACGAGTTGAAGTTTAATCTTTTTTATTATACGATATAATGATTAATTAGTGAATTAACAGTATTTAAGTTTATTTCTGGTGTCACGACTTCCTGGGACTGCTTTACGACTTTATCATTGCTTAGTAAGTAGCATTAATTTATCATGGTTAAATTAGTTGTAATAATTCATTTTTTAAACGCAATATCTTTAGCTCTCGTTTCATTCATAGACGTAACTACACTTTGAGCGTAATCTTAGCTAATACGAATGAAAATTCCTTTCACACTGCAAGATAATCGGTGAATAGTTAAAAAGAAGTACCCGATTATTTTTTTGTTGGGTATCCTTTGATAAGGTATCCCAGTTTATCTCTCTGTTTAACAAACGAAAAAATATGATCTTCCTGAACTCCAACCCGGAACCATTACGAAAGACGTCATTCTACATTAAGTTGTGGTAAAGACCCCTCTAAACTGTATGCTAAATATCAAGTCGATATCATGTTGGGAAGGTCCTACAACATAATTTCGAATTCCCCTTCGAAATGAGATATTCCCGATAACTTGGAAACGTCTGAATTGGCATTGAAAGAGAAGTCATTAACGTGTGTGTTTTTACCTAAATTAGCCTTGATTTGACGACAGAGCATCATTTATTAAATTCTTGATTTATAATTTAAAGGGGGATTTAGGTATTCAGTTTTTTAGGACATTCCCGACACGAGATTCATTAGTAATTTTAACTTATAAGGAATTGCAATACATATTCATTGCCGTTAATCGAATGATGTTCAAATATTATTTCTCACGATTTCTTTTCTTATTAGCTAATAAGTAATTAATAACATTAATTTTAGTTAATACCTACATAGAAATAGTTTAAAAATATATCGTAAGTAATACTATACTTCCTTAATAGCTTTATATTGATTTAAATCTATTGAATTAAGTACGAAAATGCGATCGCAATTTTAGTAAAATATTTCCGACGTGGAATACGACATTCTCGAGTATCATAGCAAATAATATCTTGATTTAAAATCATCATTGGCAAATGATCACTCTCATAACATTCATAATACAATATTACCCTAATACTAATATTCACGAATGAATTAATTTGGTGTTTCTAATTTTTTCTAGATTGTTCTTTTCAATCTCTGCTTTCCTTTTGGAAATTTTGGAAGGACACTGAAATATGAGGAAGGCTTACCAGAGGACCACAAGTGGTGAGTTTTATAAAAACAATTGATAACGTATAATGTCCTTTTATTAAAAAACACTGGAATTCTGATTTAATGTGAATAGAACCTGAGTTTATATGGGATCACGCAATCAGTTTTTCCTATTCCTATTTTAAATTTAAACCAATAATAATGTTAATTACAATGCAAAAAGTTAGACCATTAAGATATAACAACGCTTAACATAAAAATAGGCAGCAATTTTACTATATTTTATGTGATTGTGATTTTTTCTACATTTGGTCTATCTTCCATAAATTTTGTTAATTTCTCTACATTTAATTTATTCCTTCTGAATTTCGATTACTTTTTAAAATATTGGATTTAATTTTACAAAATTTTGATTCATTATAGCTATATTTGATTCAGTATTTTTCATTGCAATTAACATATAATTATTTAATACATTTTTATTAAATGTCACTAATGGTAACTGGGTATGATACATTTAAAAAATGTTATTAATTCTTCATGAATCGATCCATTTTCATAATTACGATTCATTGTTCATAATTTATTACAATATTCCCTGATTTATAACCACACTTACCATATTTAATTAATTTTAACATAATTTAATATTTTTCTTTACCTTTAGTAATTTTAGCTAAATTTTATAGATTGTCACATTGAAATGATATGGGCAATGATTGATGGGGAATGCAGTACTAAACTCTGGAACCCTATATTCACAGAGTATGGGATGGGAATATCTCAGGCTATGAAGAAGAGATTGACATTGGGTTTGCTTAATCATTTTATTATCTCAATAACCATTTCGTAAACCGATGATTTCAATCTATGATCTTCATCAGTATCTTGCAAGTATGTATTATCGTTTATTAAGTAGGGTTTATTCTTAGCTTACAGATTCCTTATTCCCATTGTGGAGACGAGTGATACGAAGGACTATGGATACATCTGAAAGAACGGTAGGTGTTAGCAAATATAAGTGTTTAATCTTATCTCATGTAAATCACTTAAATATTAATATTGTGATTGAATGCGTGCCATTGGAATTCGTAAAAAAAATGGGGGAACGCGGTCTATGCTTGTGAGATAGGATTTATGATATATCAACAGAAAGGAGCTGTCATCAATTGCAACACATGGTAATCTTAAGTATATTACATTTTCCATTCATTGCTAGTCTATGCCAAGTAAGCTAGAGCAAAATTATAATAGAGCCCTTTCACAACTGGATTTTTTCTGTTATGCTGTAATATCTAGTTAACATATATAAAACAAAATATTTACAGTGTTAAACGTAAGCAACTCACCTCTTTGTATTTTGCCACATTTGCATAAAATCTGACGTTTATAAGAAACATTAAGATTCTGTAGGAAGATCCCTCTGACTTCCCTATTAGAAGCCATGTTTGTGATGAATAATCCTTCACCCAAAATGCTATCATAGCTAAGCTTCAACGAAGCTTTAAGATATGCGGTCATGCTTGATCAAATATCTCAGCAGGGGGATGGGTGTCCATGTCATTAGTAAGTAATACTGAACAGTTCTTGCTCTGCCTATAGAAAAGTAAAATGGGGAATGCAAGTAACACTTGCAATACATCATTCTGTGGGTATCACCACCGTGAAAGAGTTAAGTATTCAGTTCGAAGTAACCTGACAGAAGCAGTTCTAATTATTCACAGCATTAAGCCTAGGGCACAGTCTCTTAGTGATAATATTTCTTAGGCAATATTGGGGTACGAATATTTATATATATATTTCTTAAAGGGATTTCTAGCATAAAGTAAATGATCATTACTGCCTATGGAGGTAGAGTTTGGCTCTGCTTATGGACCATAACCACCTTTTGATAATGTTATCCAGGGTTAGTGTGAATCATTGAGATGCTGTTTGCAGTAGCAAATTTCCCTCACTGTAAAGCATCGCATCTGCCCAAATGTGTTGATGAAACGTTCAGTAATACTGACTGCTATAACAACCCACAGCTTGAGGTCCTAGGATGATAATGTTATTACCATGTTTTTATCTGAGCATTGATCTCAGGTCGCCGGCCGTCTATCCTTCTTTAGATAATATCATAACTGTTAGTTGGTTTCCTGAATCTGATTGGAGCAACAGTTCCACGAAATAGTAATGGGGAGCTGGAAACCTTCAGATTTTATTTCGTGGGCTCTTTTTCCGATGCCTTGCATGCCATTACTGTAATGTGGAATCTGCTTTTGATATGATCCCCTTTTGAAGCAGTACCTTTGATAGGATTCATTTTCTAAGGCTTATAGTTTGAGCTCTAATGAAAAAGGTTGGATTTTCAATTTCACTTTAGTATACCTGTTGTATGAATGTTTAAATGGAGTGCGCACTCAAAAATGGATGGGTCTGTGTGTGTGGATTATGTTTTGGGGAGGGTGGGGCATGCACAGTGTGATGTTGATGTATGATGTGTGAGAGGTGAATGAAAGTCCAGCCCGGTAACATTGTTTGCATTCTTAGCCAAAGCTGCATATATTTCCAAGAAATCAGTTTCTATTTTGGCCCCCTTGATATCACGTAGAGAGCTAAAAATCCTTATGACGTATCCTTGGTGATAACGTGAAGTTTGTGTCATTGAGGCACTATCAGCTCTTACCAGTATGTCTTAACTGACTTTTGAGTGGGTCACAGAATTCATTCTCGCACTTCCGGTCACCTCTTAGTAGAGTACTATTTACGGTTCCATTCCTAGCGTTGCTTAATATCTCCTAGCCTCAAAGCTGTGCTTGTTTACTGGTAGTAATTACTTCTACAACTTTAAAAAATCTTGTCCGGATAACCCCTCCTACTTGAGGTGGAATGTTTTTGCTTCTCATTTCCAACCATCCTTGTGCTCTTCCATCATCAACCAGCCGAGTCCTGTATTTTGGTTACTGATTATAGCCCAGATAAGAGATCAATTCTGCAAAAATAAACTCATTGAGGTGTTGACATAGCTCCATAGTTATGGGAAATTTCAAAGTACAAGAAAATTCCTGCATCCCTTATAACTGTCTGGCAGTCTAATAAGAAAGTGATTTCAGCTATTCTCAGATTCATGCTCTCAATCAATTTTCATTCATTTGGTAATCAATGGCAGCCTATTATTCCTAGAAGATCAAGTTATTTCATTTTGACGTTCAAAATAACTTCCATATTATCAGCTCTTTGCTGATTAATATTCTCGTTTAGTAATTAGGGTTTATTCTTAGCTTACAGATTCCCTCTTCCCTTTTTGGTGACGAGTGATACCAAGGACTCGTGGAGGCAGCTGAAAGAAGGGTAGGTGTTAGCAATAATAAGTATTTAATCTTATCTCACCTACATCTCTTAAATCTTAATATATTGTTTGAAACTGTGCCATTAGATTTTGTTGAATAATGGGGGAACGGATGGTACACTTGAGATAAGATTGTGATCTGTCAATGGAAAGTTGTGGTGATCAATTGCAACTCGTGGTAATCCTAAGTATGTTCAATTTTCCAGTCATTGCTAGTCTATGCAGAGTAATCTTGAGCAAAATTCACGTAGAGCCTTTTCAATTCACGATATTTTCCCTTGTGCTGTCATATGTTGTTAAGAGATTTAAATCAAAATATTTACGGTCTTAAACGTAAGCAAGGGGAAAATCCTTAGTAATTGATCAGTATTGTCTATGGAGCTAGAACTAAACTCTTCTCTTTGAATTTTGCCACATTTGCACACAATCTTGCATTTATAAGTAACATTTAGATTCTGTAGAGAGATCCTTCTGATTACCCTGTTAGAAGCCATGCTTGTGATGATTAATCCTTCACCCAAAATTAATTTGTAGCTAAGCTTCAATGAAGTTTTAAGATATGCGCTCATCCTTGATGAAATATCTCAGTAAGGGGATCCATTTATTAGATGAGCGAAACTGAACAGTAGTTGCTCTGCCTTTCAAGTGATATCAGTTGCGTTGTTTTGCATGTGCTGACATAATAATCGATTGGACATTCATTGATATCAGTTAACGTTAAAGCTTCAAATTGAATTCAGTACCCTCAAATGCGAGTGAGGCAAACGGTCAAAGCCAGTATTTTTGGGTTTAATGGAAGTAGGTTCCCTTCCATCAGTATGGAATAAATTGGAATTGATTACCTGGGAATTCTTCTTGGAAAGAATGTTGGAATCGGTTTCAAGAGATTGTAAAGAATTTGAAAGTTGAATTTGTTTGTCCCATAGGATCACTTTAAGAAACCGTTGACTGACAGTAAGGTAGAATCAGTAGCCTTGATAACTTTCAGCATTAAAGCCACTTTTTCAAAAGTTTGATCAAGGGATTGGATTTTCTATTCTCCTTCAGGTTGTGTGTTGTATGAATGTTTGGATGGAGTGGCCACTCAGTACTGGTGTGTGTGTGGGGAATGTATTCTGGTGTTATGGGGAGGGGGGTTGGGTGGGGCCAGGCCTAGTGTTGGTTTTTGTGATGCATGGATGAGTGAAGGTTAAAATGGAAATCCAATCCTATAGCTTCGTTTGCATTCTTGGGATTCATGTAAATATATCTCAAAATCCCTCTGTAATACAAAACCCCCCTTAATATTGAATGACACTGGGAATAGAATATCCTTGCTGGGAGGAAAGTTTATGCTTCACAAAACTTTCTATGTTAGAGTTTTACTGTGGGATCAACCAGATGCACTGCAGTCTGGCTAGAGCGATACTGGCTTAAAAGTTGCCTCACAAGACAGTGAGGATTTCCTTGGGTAGCAGTTAATTAAATTAAATACATCAGAAACATGAAATTAACATTGGTTGATAATTTGCTTTTCAAATTTGGGTGCACATTTTCAGTTACTTAGTTTCGAGGAATGAAGAATGTAATGTTCAGTTCAAGATTTTTGTATCATTCCTCATAATTTCTTAAATAACCAATGTCAGCAGTGTAACCTCCTCAATCCCATGCTGAAAATTGAATCACTTTCACAACCATGGCATCTATTGAACCGGACTTGTGGTATTCGAAAATCCTTTACATTAGAAGGTTTTAAGACTGTGGCATTTTCTCAGCTCATTTCACTGGACACTGTTCACCTGGAAAGTTAATTTATGATCATGGGATGTTTTCTTGACTCCATAGTAGTCAGTGAATCAATTCTTGAATTAATATGGGTTTACTTCATCTATGTACGTTAAATAATGGGGATAGGAATGAGATGAATTTTCTTGGAGAGCCTCAGCAGGGGACTTAAATTATATGTTAAACAGTAATTTTCTCATCATTCTTATAAAGTTATTGGCTCTGGTCACTAGATTTGTATCTCATTCCTCATATGTTAAACCATGAATAGCATATTGAAGGGTTTCCAGAGATTATTAAAGAATGACCAATTTTGCTTATGTTTAATAAAGGGACTCTATTACGAGGAACGAAATTAACGATTGCAGTTCATGAAAATTTGATTTTGGTGTTGCAATTGATCGCCATGGTTTGATATTTGAGACATTGCTTGTGTTGATTAACATTGTGATATTAAATTGGGCTCCAGAGAGTGTTGCCGCGTGTTTATTAAGTTTGAAATATTTCCCGTTGACGTTACGTTTTAATAAAGGTTTTATTAAGCGTCAGGGAAAAATGGGAACAGGTCAGTCAAATATCGTTACACCTAGTCACAGATGTACATTGGGCTATGAATCTCGCTTTGGACTCGTGAAAGTTTCTTAATTAAACTGCAGTGTTTTCCCTATGCATATAATCAATAGAAAAAAATGGTGCGTGCTCTTTAGAAATCATCAATGTCCATGATAATCTTCAAGTTCCGGTATGGTTTGCCATTCAGAGATGGTGCAAAGTCAGGATACGGACTTATTTTAAAATTAGGATTCACTTTGCAACTCATGACCTTAACTTGAAGACCTTTAAGTGTCTATACTTTCCTAAGGAGTTGTTGTCTGAACTAAGATTAATGAGCATTGAAATTCCAAGCATGTTTTAAATTAAAAGATGTTGGATGTCCATCATTACTTCTTGAGTGATTGTTGTATGTATGTTTGTGTGGAGTATACTCCGGAATGGATGAGTAGAGAAGGTTTTGAATATTTACTAGAGTTGCTAGCTTGATTTACTAACAAATACTAATGTGGTGTTGGGTTGTAGATAGAGTTTCATCTGATTTTTGGTAGTTGTTAGAGGTTGTAGAGGTAATCTATTGTGTGATGTTTGGAAGGAAATGATGGAAGTACAACATCAAAAATCTTTTCACGGATCCTTAATAAAATACTTAGATTTAAATTTATTTGCTTTATCTTTCACTCGTGATTCACTTCGTGATTTTCTTAAGCAAGAGTGTGGTAGCTCCCATGTATCCTCAGATATTAGTGGTTGCTTCCCCGTGTTTCCTGCACTACTGTGATGGGATATCATTTGCTTTCTCATAACTACCTTTGCATAAGTATCCCAATGCATCAAATTAGCCTTATCTCTTAATAAGGGTACAAATGCTTTGCACCAAACTCAGGTGGCATGTCAATGGCTTCTGAGCGTCAATCTTACTATTTTTTTCATTAATGCGGTAGCAGAAGTGATTCAATATAGTAAATTAATTTTGATTATGAAAAAAGGGAAAACAGAGTCCTTCAGAAAATTCATCGTTTGCTTTAGTTTATTATTTGCAATGAAGATATTAAAATTTAATTCATTGATTACAAGATCCCCTCATCGTAAAATTTGGGGCCATGGAATGCTGCTCATTCTGCTTTGTTTTTGGTGAAGACAGCGGCGGTAACCTTCACGTTTAAGGTCAAAATGTAAATCTCTCCATTGTTGATCCTTTGATTGAAGAGTGGTAGAATCAGAAGTAAAATTCTCTGCATTATGTAGTTGTACATCTTTGAGGTTGACGAAATTAGTCTGACTTGAATTGATCAATGTTGAGTAATGGGGGAGGCTCTTAAAAAGCTATTGAATCTGATCAAATGTTAATCTTAACTGTACTCTTTGACTTCATTTCTAAGGAGTAAATGGGAAACGCAAAGGAAACTTGCAAGACGTCATCTTGTGGTTAGACCACTGCATCTTCAGTTCCATGTAATCTGATTGAATCGGATTAAAATATTCACAGCATTAAGCCTAGGGCACAGTCTCTTAGTGATAATATTTCTTAGGCAATATTGGGGTACGAATATTTATATATATATTTCTTAAAGGGATTTCTAGCATAAAGTAAATGATCATTACTGCCTATGGAGGTAGAGTTTGGCTCTGCTTATGGACCATAACCACCTTTTGATAATGTTATCCAGGGTTAGTGTGAATCATTGAGATGCTGTTTGCAGTAGCAAATTTCCCTCACTGTAAAGCATCGCATCTGCCCAAATGTGTTGATGAAACGTTCAGTAATACTGACTGCTATAACAACCCACAGCTTGAGGTCCTAGGATGATAATGTTATTACCATGTTTTTATCTGAGCATTGATCTCAGGTCGCCGGCCGTCTATCCTTCTTTAGATAATATCATAACTGTTACTTGGTTTCCTGAATCTGATTGGAGCAACAGTTCCACGAAATAGTAATGGGGAGCTGGAAACCTTCAGATTTTATTTCGTGGGCTCTTTTTCCGATGCCTTGCATGCCATTACAGTAATGTGGAATCTGCTTTTGATATGATCCCCTTTTGAAGCAGTACCTTTGATAGGATTCATTTTCTAAGGCTTATAGTTTGAGCTCTAATGAAAAAGGTTGGATTTTCAATTTCACTTTAGTATACCTGTTGTATGAATGTTTAAATGGAGTGCGCACTCAAAAATGGATGGGTCTGTGTGTGTGGATTATGTTTTGGGGAGGGTGGGGCATGCACAGTGTGATGTTGATGTATGATGTGTGAGAGGTGAATGAAAGTCCAGCCCGGTAACATTGTTTGCATTCTTAGCCAAAGCTGCATATATTTCCAAGAAATCAGTTTCTATTTTGGCCCCCTTGATATCACGTAGAGAGCTAAAAATCCTTATGACGTATCCTTGGTGATAACGTGAAGTTTGTGTCATTGAGGCACTATCAGCTCTTACCAGTATGTCTTAACTGGCTTTTGAGTGGGTCACAGAATTCATTCTCGCACTTCCGGTCACCTCTTAGTAGAGTACTATTTACGGTTCCATTCCTAGCGTTGCTTAATATCTCCTAGCCTCAAAGCTGTGCTTGTTTACTGGTAGTAATTACTTCTACAACTTTAAAAAATCTTGTCCGGATAACCCCTCCTACTTGAGGTGGAATGTTTTTGCTTCTCATTTCCAACCATCCTTGTGCTCTTCCATCATCAACCAGCCGAGTCCTGTATTTTGGTTAATGATTATAGCCCAGATAAGAGATCAATTCTGCAAAAATAAACTCATTGAGGTGTTGACATAGCTCCATAGTTATGGGAAATTTCAAAGTACAAGAAAATTCCTGCATCCCTTATAACTGTCTGGCAGTCTAATAAGAAAGTGATTTCAGCTATTCTCAGATTCATGCTCTCAATCAATTTTCATTCATTTGGTAATCAATGGCAGCCTATTATTCCTAGAAGATCAAGTTATTTCATTTTGACGTTCAAAATAACTTCCATATTATCAGCTCTTTGCTGATCTCTCATAAAATCAAATAAATAAATAGTCAAGAGTTACTTTCTCGATTCCAAAGGCAGTAAATTAGTAGATGAATAAATTGGGGTTATTAAACGAGTGGATTAAGTATCCGAGGGAAGGGAATACCTCTCAGTTTTTTTTAAGGATGAATTTTGAGATGAAGAGGGCTATGTTAGATTTTAATTCTTGCTTGATTCAAATATTGCATGATTTAGAGCCCTCCTAACGTGACATAGGGTTTCTTGAAAGGGGAATGAATTAATAAGCTCTGGAGCCCATTATTCATAGTCTATGGGATGGGCATATTTTGGGCTATGTAGATCCCTTAATTTAAGTAATTCTTTGCATCTCTAATCATCCACTTCATGCATACACGTTTGGTAGTGCATGGTAATATTTGTTTTCCGATGATAATTAACATAGCATTTCTGCTTAATGTACCACTTCATTTGTCCAATGAACCTTGTCAATTTCCTATCAGGGATTGATTTTGTGTTTGCTTAATCAGTTTATTATCTCAACGATCTTTTTGTTAACCAACGATTTCAATCCTTGATCTTCATCGTTCTCTTGCGTCTTAATATTCTCGTTTAGTAATTAGGGTTTATTCTTAGCTTACAGATTCCCTCTTCCCTTTTTGGTGACGAGTGATACCAAGGACTCGTGGAGGCAGCTGAAAGAAGGGTAGGTGTTAGCAATAATAAGTATTTAATCTTATCTCACCTACATCTCTTAAATCTTAATATATTGTTTGAAACTGTGCCATTAGATTTTGTTGAATAATGGGGGAACGGATGGTACACTTGAGATAAGATTGTGATCTGTCAATGGAAAGTTGTGGTGATCAATTGCAACTCGTGGTAATCCTAAGTATGTTCAATTTTCCAGTCATTGCTAGTCTATGCAGAGTAATCTTGAGCAAAATTCACGTAGAGCCTTTTCAATTCACGATATTTTCCCTTGTGCTGTCATATGTTGTTAAGAGATTTAAATCAAAATATTTACGGTCTTAAACGTAAGCAAGGGGAAAATCCTTAGTAATTGATCAGTATTGTCTATGGAGCTAGAACTAAACTCTTCTCTTTGAATTTTGCCACATTTGCACACAATCTTGCATTTATAAGTAACATTTAGATTCTGTAGAGAGATCCTTCTGATTACCCTGTTAGAAGCCATGCTTGTGATGATTAATCCTTCACCCAAAATTAATTTGTAGCTAAGCTTCAATGAAGTTTTAAGATATGCGCTCATCCTTGATGAAATATCTCAGTAAGGGGATCCATTTATTAGATGAGCGAAACTGAACAGTAGTTGCTCTGCCTTTCAAGTGATATCAGTTGCGTTGTTTTGCATGTGCTGACATAATAATCGATTGGACATTCATTGATATCAGTTAACGTTAAAGCTTCAAATTGAATTCAGTACCCTCAAATGCGAGTGAGGCAAACGGTCAAAGCCAGTATTTTTGGGTTTAATGGAAGTAGGTTCCCTTCCATCAGTATGGAATAAATTGGAATTGATTACCTGGGAATTCTTCTTGGAAAGAATGTTGGAATCGGTTTCAAGAGATTGTAAAGAATTTGAAAGTTGAATTTGTTTGTCCCATAGGATCACTTTAAGAAACCGTTGACTGACAGTAAGGTAGAATCAGTAGCCTTGATAACTTTCAGCATTAAAGCCACTTTTTCAAAAGTTTGATCAAGGGATTGGATTTTCTATTCTCCTTCAGGTTGTGTGTTGTATGAATGTTTGGATGGAGTGGCCACTCAGTACTGGTGTGTGTGTGGGGAATGTATTCTGGTGTTATGGGGAGGGGGGTTGGGTGGGGCCAGGCCTAGTGTTGGTTTTTGTGATGCATGGATGAGTGAAGGTTAAAATGGAAATCCAATCCTATAGCTTCGTTTGCATTCTTGGGATTCATGTAAATATATCTCAAAATCCCTCTGTAATACAAAACCCCCCTTAATATTGAATGACACTGGGAATAGAATATCCTTGCTGGGAGGAAAGTTTATGCTTCACAAAACTTTCTATGTTAGAGTTTTACTGTGGGATCAACCAGATGCACTGCAGTCTGGCTAGAGCGATACTGGCTTAAAAGTTGCCTCACAAGACAGTGAGGATTTCCTTGGGTAGCAGTTAATTAAATTAAATACATCAGAAACATGAAATTAACATTGGTTGATAATTTGCTTTTCAAATTTGGGTGCACATTTTCAGTTACTTAGTTTCGAGGAATGAAGAATGTAATGTTCAGTTCAAGATTTTTGTATCATTCCTCATAATTTCTTAAATAACCAATGTCAGCAGTGTAACCTCCTCAATCCCATGCTGAAAATTGAATCACTTTCACAACCATGGCATCTATTGAACCGGACTTGTGGTATTCGAAAATCCTTTACATTAGAAGGTTTTAAGACTGTGGCATTTTCTCAGCTCATTTCACTGGACACTGTTCACCTGGAAAGTTAATTTATGATCATGGGATGTTTTCTTGACTCCATAGTAGTCAGTGAATCAATTCTTGAATTAATATGGGTTTACTTCATCTATGTACGTTAAATAATGGGGATAGGAATGAGATGAATTTTCTTGGAGAGCCTTAGCAGGGGACTTAAATTATATGTTAAACAGTAATTTTCTCATCATTCTTATAAAGTTATTGGCTCTGGTCACTAGATTTGTATCTCATTCCTCATATGTTAAACCATGAATAGCATATTGAAGGGTTTCCAGAGATTATTAAAGAATGACCAATTTTGCTTATGTTTAATAAAGGGACTCTATTACGAGGAACGAAATTAACGATTGCAGTTCATGAAAATTTGATTTTGGTGTTGCAATTGATCGCCATGGTTTGATATTTGAGACATTGCTTGTGTTGATTAACATTGTGATATTAAATTGGGCTCCAGAGAGTGTTGCCGCGTGTTTATTAAGTTTGAAATATTTCCCGTTGACGTTACGTTTTAATAAAAGTTTTATTAAGCGTCAGGGAAAAATGGGAACAGGTCAGTCAAATATCGTTACACCTAGTCACAGATGTACATTGGGCTATGAATCTCGCTTTGGACTCGTGAAAGTTTCTTAATTAAACTGCAGTGTTTTCCCTATGCATATAATCAATAGAAAAAAATGGTGCGTGCTCTTTAGAAATCATCAATGTCCATGATAATCTTCAAGTTCCGGTATGGTTTGCCATTCAGAGATGGTGCAAAGTCAGGATACGGACTTATTTTAAAATTAGGATTCACTTTGCAACTCATGACCTTAACTTGAAGACCTTTAAGTGTCTATACTTTCCTAAGGAGTTGTTGTCTGAACTAAGATTAATGAGCATTGAAATTCCAAGCATGTTTTAAATTAAAAGATGTTGGATGTCCATCATTACTTCTTGAGTGATTGTTGTATGTATGTTTGTGTGGAGTATACTCCGGAATGGATAAGTAGGGAAGGTTTTGAATATTTAGTAGAGTTGCTAGCTTGATTTACTAACAAATACTAATGTGGTGTTGGGTTGTAGATAGAGTTTCATCTGATTTTTGGTAGTTGTTAGAGGTTGTAGAGGTAATCTATTGTGTGATGTTTGGAAGGAAATGATGGAAGTACAACATCAAAAATCTTTTCACGGATCCTTAATAAAATACTTAGATTTAAATTTATTTGCTTTATCTTTCACTCGTGATTCACTTCGTGATTTTCTTAAGCAAGAGTGTGGTAGCTCCCATGTATCCTCAGATATTAGTGGTTGCTTCCCCGTGTTTCCTGCACTACTGTGATGGGATATCATTTGCTTTCTCATAACTACCTTTGCATAAGTATCCCAATGCATCAAATTAGCCTTATCTCTTAATAAGGGTACAAATGCTTTGCACCAAACTCAGGTGGCATGTCAATGGCTTCTGAGCGTCAATCTTACTATTTTTTTCATTAATGCGGTAGCAGAAGTGATTCAATATAGTAAATTAATTTTGATTATGAAAAAAGGGAAAACAGAGTCCTTCAGAAAATTCATCGTTTGCTTTAGTTTATTATTTGCAATGAAGATTTTAAAATTTAATTCATTGATTGAAAGATCCCCTCATCATAAAATTTGGGGCCATGGAATGCTGCTCATTCTGCTTTGTTTTTGGTGAAGACAGCGGCGGTAACCTTCACGTTTAAGGTCAAAATGTAAATCTCTCCATTGTTGATCCTTTGATTGAAGAGTGGTAGAATCAGAAGTAAAATTCTCTGCATTATGTAGTTGTAAATCTTTGAGGTTGACGAAATTAGTCTGACTTGAATTGATCAATGTTGAGTAATGGGGGAGGCTCTTAAAAAGCTATTGAATCTGATCAAATGTTAATCTTAACTGTACTCTTTGACTTCATTTCTAAGGAGTAAATGGGAAACGCAAAGGAAACTTGCAAGACGTCATCTTGTGGTTAGACCGCTGCGTCTTCAGTTCCATGTAATCTGATTGAATCGGATTAAAATATTCACAGCATTAAGCCTAGGGCACAGTCTCTTAGTGATAATATTTCTTAGGCAATATTGGGGTACGAATATTTATATATATATTTCTTAAAGGGATTTCTAGCATAAAGTAAATGATCATTACTGCCTATGGAGGTAGAGTTTGGCTCTGCTTATGGACCATAACCACCTTTTGATAATGTTATCCAGGGTTAGTGTGAATCATTGAGATGCTGTTTGCAGTAGCAAATTTCCCTCACTGTAAAGCATCGCATCTGCCCAAATGTGTTGATGAAACGTTCAGTAATACTGACTGCTATAACAACCCACAGCTTGAGGTCCTAGGATGATAATGTTATTACCATGTTTTTATCTGAGCATTGATCTCAGGTCGCCGGCCGTCTATCCTTCTTTAGATAATATCATAACTGTTAGTTGGTTTCCTGAATCTGATTGGAGCAACAGTTCCACGAAATAGTAATGGGGAGCTGGAAACCTTCAGATTTTATTTCGTGGGCTCTTTTTCCGATGCCTTGCATGCCATTACAGTAATGTGGAATCTGCTTTTGATATGATCCCCTTTTGAAGCAGTACCTTTGATAGGATTCATTTTCTAAGGCTTATAGTTTGAGCTCTAATGAAAAAGGTTGGATTTTCAATTTCACTTTAGTATACCTGTTGTATGAATGTTTAAATGGAGTGCGCACTCAAAAATGGATGGGTCTGTGTGTGTGGATTATGTTTTGGGGAGGGTGGGGCATGCACAGTGTGATGTTGATGTATGATGTGTGAGAGGTGAATGAAAGTCCAGCCCGGTAACATTGTTTGCATTCTTAGCCAAAGCTGCATATATTTCCAAGAAATCAGTTTCTATTTTGGCCCCCTTGATATCACGTAGAGAGCTAAAAATCCTTATGACGTATCCTTGGTGATAACGTGAAGTTTGTGTCATTGAGGCACTATCAGCTCTTACCAGTATGTCTTAACTGACTTTTGAGTGGGTCACAGAATTCATTCTCGCACTTCCGGTCACCTCTTAGTAGAGTACTATTTACGGTTCCATTCCTAGCGTTGCTTAATATCTCCTAGCCTCAAAGCTGTGCTTGTTTACTGGTAGTAATTACTTCTACAACTTTAAAAAATCTTGTCCGGATAACCCCTCCTACTTGAGGTGGAATGTTTTTGCTTCTCATTTCCAACCATCCTTGTGCTCTTCCATCATCAACCAGCCGAGTCATGTATTTTGGTTACTGATTATAGCCCAGATAAGAGATCAATTCTGCAAAAATAAACTCATTGAGGTGTTGACATAGCTCCATAGTTATGGGAAATTTCAAAGTACAAGAAAATTCCTGCATCCCTTATAACTGTCTGGCAGTCTAATAAGAAAGTGATTTCAGCTATTCTCAGATTCATGCTCTCAATCAATTTTCATTCATTTGGTAATCAATGGCAGCCTATTATTCCTAGAAGATCAAGTTATTTCATTTTGACGTTCAAAATAACTTCCATATTATCAGCTCTTTGCTGATCTCTCATAAAATCAAATAAATAAATAGTCAAGAGTTACTTTCTCGATTCCAAAGGCAGTAAATTAGTAGATGAATAAATTGGGGTTATTAAACGAGTGGATTAAGTATCCGAGGGAAGGGAATACCTCTCAGTTTTTTTTAAGGATGAATTTTGAGATGAAGAGGGCTATGTTAGATTTTAATTCTTGCTTGATTCAAATATTGCATGATTTAGAGCCCTCCTAACGTGACATAGGGTTTCTTGAAAGGGGAATGAATTAATAAGCTCTGGAGCCCATTATTCATAGTCTATGGGATGGGCATATTTTGGGCTATGTAGATCCCTTAATTTAAGTAATTCTTTGCATCTCTAATCATCCACTTCATGCATACACGTTTGGTAGTGCATGGTAATATTTGTTTTCCGATGATAATTAACATAGCATTTCTGCTTAATGTACCACTTCATTTGTCCAATGAACCTTGTCAATTTCCTATCAGGGATTGATTTTGTGTTTGCTTAATCAGTTTATTATCTCAACGATCTTTTTGTTAACCAACGATTTCAATCCTTGATCTTCATCGTTCTCTTGCGTCTTAATATTCTCGTTTAGTAATTAGGGTTTATTCTTAGCTTACAGATTCCCTCTTCCCTTTTTGGTGACGAGTGATACCAAGGACTCGTGGAGGCAGCTGAAAGAAGGGTAGGTGTTAGCAATAATAAGTATTTAATCTTATCTCACCTACATCTCTTAAATCTTAATATATTGTTTGAAACTGTGCCATTAGATTTTGTTGAATAATGGGGGAACGGATGGTACACTTGAGATAAGATTGTGATCTGTCAATGGAAAGTTGTGGTGATCAATTGCAACTCGTGGTAATCCTAAGTATGTTCAATTTTCCAGTCATTGCTAGTCTATGCAGAGTAATCTTGAGCAAAATTCACGTAGAGCCTTTTCAATTCACGATATTTTCCCTTGTGCTGTCATATGTTGTTAAGAGATTTAAATCAAAATATTTACGGTCTTAAACGTAAGCAAGGGGAAAATCCTTAGTAATTGATCAGTATTGTCTATGGAGCTAGAACTAAACTCTTCTCTTTGAATTTTGCCACATTTGCACACAATCTTGCATTTATAAGTAACATTTAGATTCTGTAGAGAGATCCTTCTGATTACCCTGTTAGAAGCCATGCTTGTGATGATTAATCCTTCACCCAAAATTAATTTGTAGCTAAGCTTCAATGAAGTTTTAAGATATGCGCTCATCCTTGATGAAATATCTCAGTAAGGGGATCCATTTATTAGATGAGCGAAACTGAACAGTAGTTGCTCTGCCTTTCAAGTGATATCAGTTGCGTTGTTTTGCATGTGCTGACATAATAATCGATTGGACATTCATTGATATCAGTTAACGTTAAAGCTTCAAATTGAATTCAGTACCCTCAAATGCGAGTGAGGCAAACGGTCAAAGCCAGTATTTTTGGGTTTAATGGAAGTAGGTTCCCTTCCATTAGTATGGAATAAATTGGAATTGATTACCTGGGAATTCTTCTTGGAAAGAATGTTGGAATCGGTTTCAAGAGATTGTAAAGAATTTGAAAGTTGAATTTGTTTGTCCCATAGGATCACTTTAAGAAACCGTTGACTGACAGTAAGGTAGAATCAGTAGCCTTGATAACTTTCAGCATTAAAGCCACTTTTTCAAAAGTTTGATCAAGGGATTGGATTTTCTATTCTCCTTCAGGTTGTGTGTTGTATGAATGTTTGGATGGAGTGGCCACTCAGTACTGGTGTGTGTGTGGGGAATGTATTCTGGTGTTATGGGGAGGGGGGTTGGGTGGGGCCAGGCCTAGTGTTGGTTTTTGTGATGCATGGATGAGTGAAGGTTAAAATGGAAATCCAATCCTATAGCTTCGTTTGCATTCTTGGGATTCATGTAAATATATCTCAAAATCCCTCTGTAATACAAAACCCCCCTTAATATTGAATGACACTGGGAATAGAATATCCTTGCTGGGAGGAAAGTTTATGCTTCACAAAACTTTCTATGTTAGAGTTTTACTGTGGGATCAACCAGATGCACTGCAGTCTGGCTAGAGCGATACTGGCTTAAAAGTTGCCTCACAAGACAGTGAGGATTTCCTTGGGTAGCAGTTAATTAAATTAAATACATCAGAAACATGAAATTAACATTGGTTGATAATTTGCTTTTCAAATTTGGGTGCACATTTTCAGTTACTTAGTTTCGAGGAATGAAGAATGTAATGTTCAGTTCAAGATTTTTGTATCATTCCTCATAATTTCTTAAATAACCAATGTCAGCAGTGTAACCTCCTCAGCCCCATGCTGAAAATTGAATCACTTTCACAACCATGGCATCTATTGAACCGGACTTGTGGTATTCGAAAATCCTTTACATTAGAAGGTTTTAAGACTGTGGCATTTTCTCAGCTCATTTCACTGGACACTGTTCACCTGGAAAGTTAATTTATGATCATGGGATGTTTTCTTGACTCCATAGTAGTCAGTGAATCAATTCTTGAATTAATATGGGTTTACTTCATCTATGTACGTTAAATAATGGGGATAGGAATGAGATGAATTTTCTTGGAGAGCCTTAGCAGGGGACTTAAATTATATGTTAAACAGTAATTTTCTCATCATTCTTATAAAGTTATTGGCTCTGGTCACTAGATTTGTATCTCATTCCTCATATGTTAAACCATGAATAGCATATTGAAGGGTTTCCAGAGATTATTAAAGAATGACCAATTTTGCTTATGTTTAATAAAGGGACTCTATTACGAGGAACGAAATTAACGATTGCAGTTCATGAAAATTTGATTTTGGTGTTGCAATTGATCGCCATGGTTTGATATTTGAGACATTGCTTGTGTTGATTAACATTGTGATATTAAATTGGGCTCCAGAGAGTGTTGCCGCGTGTTTATTAAGTTTGAAATATTTCCCGTTGACGTTACGTTTTAATAAAGGTTTTATTAAGCGTCAGGGAAAAATGGGAACAGGTCAGTCAAATATCGTTACACCTAGTCACAGATGTACATTGGGCTATGAATCTCGCTTTGGACTCGTGAAAGTTTCTTAATTAAACTGCAGTGTTTTCCCTATGCATATAATCAATAGAAAAAAATGGTGCGTGCTCTTTAGAAATCATCAATGTCCATGATAATCTTCAAGTTCCGGTATGGTTTGCCATTCAGAGATGGTGCAAAGTCAGGATACGGACTTATTTTAAAATTAGGATTCACTTTGCAACTCATGACCTTAACTTGAAGACCTTTAAGTGTCTATACTTTCCTAAGGAGTTGTTGTCTGAACTAAGATTAATGAGCATTGAAATTCCAAGCATGTTTTAAATTAAAAGATGTTGGATGTCCATCATTACTTCTTGAGTGATTGTTGTATGTATGTTTGTGTGGAGTATACTCCGGAATGGATGAGTAGAGAAGGTTTTGAATATTTACTAGAGTTGCTAGCTTGATTTACTAACAAATACTAATGTGGTGTTGGGTTGTAGATAGAGTTTCATCTGATTTTTGGTAGTTGTTAGAGGTTGTAGAGGTAATCTATTGTGTGATGTTTGGAAGGAAATGATGGAAGTACAACATCAAAAATCTTTTCACGGATCCTTAATAAAATACTTAGATTTAAATTTATTTGCTTTATCTTTCACTCGTGATTCACTTCGTGATTTTCTTAAGCAAGAGTGTGGTAGCTCCCATGTATCCTCAGATATTAGTGGTTGCTTCCCCGTGTTTCCTGCACTACTGTGATGGGATATCATTTGCTTTCTCATAACTACCTTTGCATAAGTATCCCAATGCATCAAATTAGCCTTATCTCTTAATAAGGGTACAAATGCTTTGCACCAAACTCAGGTGGCATGTCAATGGCTTCTGAGCGTCAATCTTACTATTTTTTTCATTAATGCGGTAGCAGAAGTGATTCAATATAGTAAATTAATTTTGATTATGAAAAAAGGGAAAACAGAGTCCTTCAGAAAATTCATCGTTTGCTTTAGTTTATTATTTGCAATGAAGATATTAAAATTTAATTCATTGATTACAAGATCCCCTCATCGTAAAATTTGGGGCCATGGAATGCTGCTCATTCTGCTTTGTTTTTGGTGAAGACAGCGGCGGTAACCTTCACGTTTAAGGTCAAAATGTAAATCTCTCCATTGTTGATCCTTTGATTGAAGAGTGATAGAATCAGAAGTAAAATTCCCTGCATTATGTAGTTGTACATCTTTGAGGTTGACGAAATTAGTCTGACTTGAATTGATCAATGTTGAGTAATGGGGGAGGCTCTTAAAAAGCTATTGAATCTGGTCAAATGTTAATCTTAACTGTACTCTTTGACTTCATTTCTAAGGAGTAAATGGGAAACGCAAAGGAAACTTGCAAGACGTCATCTTGTGGTTAGACCGCTGCGTCTTCAGTTCCATGTAGTCTGATTGAATCGGATTAAAATATTCACAGCATTAAGCCTAGGGCACAGTCTCTTAGTGATAATATTTCTTAGGCAATATTGGGGTACGAATATTTATATATATATTTCTTAAAGGGATTTCTAGCATAAAGTAAATGATCATTACTGCCTATGGAGGTAGAGTTTGGCTCTGCTTATGGACCATAACCACCTTTTGATAATGTTATCCAGGGTTAGTGTGAATCATTGAGATGCTGTTTGCAGTAGCAAATTTCCCTCACTGTAAAGCATCGCATCTGCCCAAATGTGTTGATGAAACGTTCAGTAATACTGACTGCTATAACAACCCACAGCTTGAGGTCCTAGGATGATAATGTTATTACCATGTTTTTATCTGAGCATTGATCTCAGGTCGCCGGCCGTCTATCCTTCTTTAGATAATATCATAACTGTTAGTTGGTTTCCTGAATCTGATTGGAGCAACAGTTCCACGAAATAGTAATGGGGAGCTGGAAACCTTCAGATTTTATTTCGTGGGCTCTTTTTCCGATGCCTTGCATGCCATTACAGTAATGTGGAATCTGCTTTTGATATGATCCCCTTTTGAAGCAGTACCTTTGATAGGATTCATTTTCTAAGGCTTATAGTTTGAGCTCTAATGAAAAAGGTTGGATTTTCAATTTCACTTTAGTATACCTGTTGTATGAATGTTTAAATGGAGTGCGCACTCAAAAATGGATGGGTCTGTGTGTGTGGATTATGTTTTGGGGAGGGTGGGGCATGCACAGTGTGATGTTGATGTATGATGTGTGAGAGGTGAATGAAAGTCCAGCCCGGTAACATTGTTTGCATTCTTAGCCAAAGCTGCATATATTTCCAAGAAATCAGTTTCTATTTTGGCCCCCTTGATATCACGTAGAGAGCTAAAAATCCTTATGACGTATCCTTGGTGATAACGTGAAGTTTGTGTCATTGAGGCACTATCAGCTCTTACCAGTATGTCTTAACTGACTTTTGAGTGGGTCACAGAATTCATTCTCGCACTTCCGGTCACCTCTTAGTAGAGTACTATTTACGGTTCCATTCCTAGCGTTGCTTAATATCTCCTAGCCTCAAAGCTGTGCTTGTTTACTGGTAGTAATTACTTCTACAACTTTAAAAAATCTTGTCCGGATAACCCCTCCTACTTGAGGTGGAATGTTTTTGCTTCTCATTTCCAACCATCCTTGTGCTCTTCCATCATCAACCAGCCGAGTCATGTATTTTGGTTACTGATTATAGCCCAGATAAGAGATCAATTCTGCAAAAATAAACTCATTGAGGTGTTGACATAGCTCCATAGTTATGGGAAATTTCAAAGTACAAGAAAATTCCTGCATCCCTTATAACTGTCTGGCAGTCTAATAAGAAAGTGATTTCAGCTATTCTCAGATTCATGCTCTCAATCAATTTTCATTCATTTGGTAATCAATGGCAGCCTATTATTCCTAGAAGATCAAGTTATTTCATTTTGACGTTCAAAATAACTTCCATATTATCAGCTCTTTGCTGATCTCTCATAAAATCAAATAAATAAATAGTCAAGAGTTACTTTCTCGATTCCAAAGGCAGTAAATTAGTAGATGAATAAATTGGGGTTATTAAACGAGTGGATTAAGTATCCGAGGGAAGGGAATACCTCTCAGTTTTTTTTAAGGATGAATTTTGAGATGAAGAGGGCTATGTTAGATTTTAATTCTTGCTTGATTCAAATATTGCATGATTTAGAGCCCTCCTAACGTGACATAGGGTTTCTTGAAAGGGGAATGAATTAATAAGCTCTGGAGCCCATTATTCATAGTCTATGGGATGGGCATATTTTGGGCTATGTAGATCCCTTAATTTAAGTAATTCTTTGCATCTCTAATCATCCACTTCATGCATACACGTTTGGTAGTGCATGGTAATATTTGTTTTCCGATGATAATTAACATAGCATTTCTGCTTAATGTACCACTTCATTTGTCCAATGAACCTTGTCAATTTCCTATCAGGGATTGATTTTGTGTTTGCTTAATCAGTTTATTATCTCAACGATCTTTTTGTTAACCAACGATTTCAATCCTTGATCTTCATCGTTCTCTTGCGTCTTAATATTCTCGTTTAGTAATTAGGGTTTATTCTTAGCTTACAGATTCCCTCTTCCCTTTTTGGTGACGAGTGATACCAAGGACTCGTGGAGGCAGCTGAAAGAAGGGTAGGTGTTAGCAATAATAAGTATTTAATCTTATCTCACCTACATCTCTTAAATCTTAATATATTGTTTGAAACTGTGCCATTAGATTTTGTTGAATAATGGGGGAACGGATGGTACACTTGAGATAAGATTGTGATCTGTCAATGGAAAGTTGTGGTGATCAATTGCAACTCGTGGTAATCCTAAGTATGTTCAATTTTCCAGTCATTGCTAGTCTATGCAGAGTAATCTTGAGCAAAATTCACGTAGAGCCTTTTCAATTCACGATATTTTCCCTTGTGCTGTCATATGTTGTTAAGAGATTTAAATCAAAATATTTACGGTCTTAAACGTAAGCAAGGGGAAGATCCTTAGTAATTGATCAGTATTGTCTATGGAGCTAGAACTAAACTCTTCTCTTTGAATTTTGCCACATTTGCACACAATCTTGCATTTATAAGTAACATTTAGATTCTGTAGAGAGATCCTTCTGATTACCCTGTTAGAAGCCATGCTTGTGATGATTAATCCTTCACCCAAAATTAATTTGTAGCTAAGCTTCAATGAAGTTTTAAGATATGCGCTCATCCTTGATGAAATATCTCAGTAAGGGGATCCATTTATTAGATGAGCGAAACTGAACAGTAGTTGCTCTGCCTTTCAAGTGATATCAGTTGCGTTGTTTTGCATGTGCTGACATAATAATCGATTGGACATTCATTGATATCAGTTAACGTTAAAGCTTCAAATTGAATTCAGTACCCTCAAATGCGAGTGAGGCAAACGGTCAAAGCCAGTATTTTTGGGTTTAATGGAAGTAGGTTCCCTTCCATTAGTATGGAATAAATTGGAATTGATTACCTGGGAATTCTTCTTGGAAAGAATGTTGGAATCGGTTTCAAGAGATTGTAAAGAATTTGAAAGTTGAATTTGTTTGTCCCATAGGATCACTTTAAGAAACCGTTGACTGACAGTAAGGTAGAATCAGTAGCCTTGATAACTTTCAGCATTAAAGCCACTTTTTCAAAAGTTTGATCAAGGGATTGGATTTTCTATTCTCCTTCAGGTTGTGTGTTGTATGAATGTTTGGATGGAGTGGCCACTCAGTACTGGTGTGTGTGTGGGGAATGTATTCTGGTGTTATGGGGAGGGGGGTTGGGTGGGGCCAGGCCTAGTGTTGGTTTTTGTGATGCATGGATGAGTGAAGGTTAAAATGGAAATCCAATCCTATAGCTTCGTTTGCATTCTTGGGATTCATGTAAATATATCTCAAAATCCCTCTGTAATACAAAACCCCCCTTAATATTGAATGACACTGGGAATAGAATATCCTTGCTGGGAGGAAAGTTTATGCTTCACAAAACTTTCTATGTTAGAGTTTTACTGTGGGATCAACCAGATGCACTGCAGTCTGGCTAGAGCGATACTGGCTTAAAAGTTGCCTCACAAGACAGTGAGGATTTCCTTGGGTAGCAGTTAATTAAATTAAATACATCAGAAACATGAAATTAACATTGGTTGATAATTTGCTTTTCAAATTTGGGTGCACATTTTCAGTTACTTAGTTTCGAGGAATGAAGAATGTAATGTTCAGTTCAAGATTTTTGTATCATTCCTCATAATTTCTTAAATAACCAATGTCAGCAGTGTAACCTCCTCAATCCCATGCTGAAAATTGAATCACTTTCACAACCATGGCATCTATTGAACCGGACTTGTGGTATTCGAAAATCCTTTACATTAGAAGGTTTTAAGACTGTGGCATTTTCTCAGCTCATTTCACTGGACACTGTTCACCTGGAAAGTTAATTTATGATCATGGGATGTTTTCTTGACTCCATAGTAGTCAGTGAATCAATTCTTGAATTAATATGGGTTTACTTCATCTATGTACGTTAAATAATGGGGATAGGAATGAGATGAATTTTCTTGGAGAGCCTTAGCAGGGGACTTAAATTATATGTTAAACAGTAATTTTCTCATCATTCTTATAAAGTTATTGGCTCTGGTCACTAGATTTGTATCTCATTCCTCATATGTTAAACCATGAATAGCATATTGAAGGGTTTCCAGAGATTATTAAAGAATGACCAATTTTGCTTATGTTTAATAAAGGGACTCTATTACGAGGAACGAAATTAACGATTGCAGTTCATGAAAATTTGATTTTGGTGTTGCAATTGATCGCCATGGTTTGATATTTGAGACATTGCTTGTGTTGATTAACATTGTGATATTAAATTGGGCTCCAGAGAGTGTTGCCGCGTGTTTATTAAGTTTGAAATATTTCCCGTTGACGTTACGTTTTAATAAAAGTTTTATTAAGCGTCAGGGAAAAATGGGAACAGGTCAGTCAAATATCGTTACACCTAGTCACAGATGTACATTGGGCTATGAATCTCGCTTTGGACTCGTGAAAGTTTCTTAATTAAACTGCAGTGTTTTCCCTATGCATATAATCAATAGAAAAAAATGGTGCGTGCTCTTTAGAAATCATCAATGTCCATGATAATCTTCAAGTTCCGGTATGGTTTGCCATTCAGAGATGGTGCAAAGTCAGGATACGGACTTATTTTAAAATTAGGATTCACTTTGCAACTCATGACCTTAACTTGAAGACCTTTAAGTGTCTATAATTTCCTAAGGAGTTGTTGTCTGAACTAAGATTAATGAGCATTGAAATTCCAAGCATGTTTTAAATTAAAAGATGTTGGATGTCCATCATTACTTCTTGAGTGATTGTTGTATGTATGTTTGTGTGGAGTATACTCCGGAATGGATGAGTAGAGAAGGTTTTGAATATTTAGTAGAGTTGCTAGCTTGATTTACTAACAAATACTAATGTGGTGTTGGGTTGTAGATAGAGTTTCATCTGATTTTTGGTAGTTGTTAGAGGTTGTAGAGGTAATCTATTGTGTGATGTTTGGAAGGAAATGATGGAAGTACAACATCAAAAATCTTTTCACGGATCCTTAATAAAATACTTAGATTTAAATTTATTTGCTTTATCTTTCACTCGTGATTCACTTCGTGATTTTCATAAGCAAGAGTGTGGTAGCTCCCATGTATCCTCAGATATTAGTGGTTGCTTCCCCGTGTTTCCTGCACTACTGTGATGGGATATCATTTGCTTTCTCATAACTACCTTTGCATAAGTATCCCAATGCATCAAATTAGCCTTATCTCTTAATAAGGGTACAAATGCTTTGCACCAAACTCAGGTGGCATGTCAATGGCTTCTGAGCGTCAATCTTACTATTTTTTTCATTAATGCGGTAGCAGAAGTGATTCAATATAGTAAATTAATTTTGATTATGAAAAAAGGGAAAACAGAGTCCTTCAGAAAATTCATCGTTTGCTTTAGTTTATTATTTGCAATGAAGATATTAAAATTTAATTCATTGATTACAAGATCCCCTCATCGTAAAATTTGGGGCCATGGAATGCTGCTCATTCTGCTTTGTTTTTGGTGAAGACAGCGGCGGTAACCTTCACGTTTAAGGTCAAAATGTAAATCTCTCCATTGTTGATCCTTTGATTGAAGAGTGATAGAATCAGAAGTAAAATTCCCTGCATTATGTAGTTGTACATCTTTGAGGTTGACGAAATTAGTCTGACTTGAATTGATCAATGTTGAGTAATGGGGGAGGCTCTTAAAAAGCTATTGAATCTGATCAAATGTTAATCTTAACTGTACTCTTTGACTTCATTTCTAAGGAGTAAATGGGAAACGCAAAGGAAACTTGCAAGACGTCATCTTGTGGTTAGACCGCTGCGTCTTCAGTTCCATGTAATCTGATTGAATCGGATTAAAATATTCACAGCATTAAGCCTAGGGCACAGTCTCTTAGTGATAATATTTCTTAGGCAATATTGGGGTACGAATATTTATATATATATTTCTTAAAGGGATTTCTAGCATAAAGTAAATGATCATTACTGCCTATGGAGGTAGAGTTTGGCTCTGCTTATGGACCATAACCACCTTTTGATAATGTTATCCAGGGTTAGTGTGAATCATTGAGATGCTGTTTGCAGTAGCAAATTTCCCTCACTGTAAAGCATCGCATCTGCCCAAATGTGTTGATGAAACGTTCAGTAATACTGACTGCTATAACAACCCACAGCTTGAGGTCCTAGGATGATAATGTTATTACCATGTTTTTATCTGAGCATTGATCTCAGGTCGCCGGCCGTCTATCCTTCTTTAGATAATATCATAACTGTTAGTTGGTTTCCTGAATCTGATTGGAGCAACAGTTCCACGAAATAGTAATGGGGAGCTGGAAACCTTCAGATTTTATTTCGTGGGCTCTTTTTCCGATGCCTTGCATGCCATTACAGTAATGTGGAATCTGCTTTTGATATGATCCCCTTTTGAAGCAGTACCTTTGATAGGATTCATTTTCTAAGGCTTATAGTTTGAGCTCTAATGAAAAAGGTTGGATTTTCAATTTCACTTTAGTATACCTGTTGTATGAATGTTTAAATGGAGTGCGCACTCAAAAATGGATGGGTCTGTGTGTGTGGATTATGTTTTGGGGAGGGTGGGGCATGCACAGTGTGATGTTGATGTATGATGTGTGAGAGGTGAATGAAAGTCCAGCCCGGTAACATTGTTTGCATTCTTAGCCAAAGCTGCATATATTTCCAAGAAATCAGTTTCTATTTTGCCCCCTTGATATCACGTAGAGAGCTAAAAATCCTTATGACGTATCCTTGGTGATAACGTGAAGTTTGTGTCATTGAGGCACTATCAGCTCTTACCAGTATGTCTTAACTGACTTTTGAGTGGGTCACAGAATTGATTCTCGCACTTCCGGTCACCTCTTAGTAGAGTACTATTTACGGTTCCATTCCTAGCGTTGCTTAATATCTCCTAGCTTCAAAGCTGTGCTTGTTTACTGGTAGTAATTACTTCTACAACTTTAAAAAATCTTGTCCGGATAACCCCTCCTACTTGAGGTGGAATGTTTTTGCTTCTCTTTTCCAACCATCCTTGTGCTCTTCCATCATCAACCAGCCGAGTCCTGTATTTTGGTTACTGATTATAGCCCAGATAAGAGATCAATTCTGCAAAAATAAACTCATTGAGGTGTTGACATAGCTCCATAGTTATGGGAAATTTCAAAGTACAAGAAAATTCCTGCATCCCTTATAACTGTCTGGCAGTCTAATAAGAAAGTGATTTCAGCTATTCTCAGATTCATGCTCTCAATCAATTTTCATTCATTTGGTAATCAATGGCAGCCTATTATTCCTAGAAGATAAAGTTATTTCATTTTGACGTTCAAAATAACTTCCATATTATCAGCTCTTTGCTGATCTCTCATAAAATCAAATAAATAAATAGTCAAGAGTTACTTTCTCGATTCCAAAGGCAGTAAATTAGTAGATGAATAAATTGGGGTTATTAAGCGAGTGGATTAAGTATCCGAGGGAAGGGAATACCTCTCAGTTTTTTTTAAGGATGAATTTTGAGATGAAGAGGGCTATGTTAGATTTTAATTCTTGCTTGATTCAAATATTGCATGATTTAGAGCCCTCCTAACGTGACATAGGGTTTCTTGAAAGGGGAATGAATTAATAAGCTCTGGAGCCCATTATTCATAGTCTATGGGATGGGCATATTTTGGGCTATGTAGATCCCTTAATTTAAGTAATTCTTTGCATCTCTAATCATCCACTTCATGCATACACGTTTGGTAGTGCATGGTAATATTTGTTTTCCGATGATAATTAACATAGCATTTCTGCTTAATGTACCACTTCATTTGTCCAATGAACCTTGTCAATTTCCTATCAGGGATTGATTTTGTGTTTGCTTAATCAGTTTATTATCTCAACGATCTTTTTGTTAACCAACGATTTCAATCCTTGATCTTCATCGTTCTCTTGCGTCTTAATATTCTCGTTTAGTAATTAGGGTTTATTCTTAGCTTACAGATTCCCTCTTCCCTTTTTGGTGACGAGTGATACCAAGGACTCGTGGAGGCAGCTGAAAGAAGGGTAGGTGTTAGAAATAATAAGTATTTAATCTTATCTCACCTACATCTCTTAAATCTTAATATATTGTTTGAAACTGTGCCATTAGATTTTGTTGAATAATGGGGGAACGGATGGTACACTTGAGATAAGATTGTGATCTGTCAATGGAAAGTTGTGGTGATCAATTGCAACTCGTGGTAATCCTAAGTATGTTCAATTTTCCAGTCATTGCTAGTCTATGCAGAGTAATCTTGAGCAAAATTCACGTAGAGCCTTTTCAATTCACGATATTTTCCCTTGTGCTGTCATATGTTGTTAAGAGATTTAAATCAAAATATTTACGGTCTTAAACGTAAGCAAGGGGAAAATCCTTAGTAATTGATCAGTATTGTCTATGGAGCTAGAACTAAACTCTTCTCTTTGAATTTTGCCACATTTGCACACAATCTTGCATTTATAAGTAACATTTAGATTCTGTAGAGAGATCCTTCTGATTACCCTGTTAGAAGCCATGCTTGTGATGATTAATCCTTCACCCAAAATTAATTTGTAGCTAAGCTTCAATGAAGTTTTAAGATATACGCTCATCCTTGATGAAATATCTCAGTAAGGGGATCCATTTATTAGATGAGCGAAACTGAACAGTAGTTGCTCTGCCTTTCAAGTGATATCAGTTGCGTTGTTTTGCATGTGCTGACATAATAATCGATTAGACATTCATTGATATCAGTTAACGTTAAAGCTTCAAATTGAATTCAGTACCCTCAAATGATAGTGAGGCAAACGGTCAAAGCCAGTATTTTTGGGTTTAATGGAAGTAGGTTCCCTTCCATTAGTATGGAATAAATTGGAATTGATTACCTGGGAATTCTTCTTGGAAAGAATGTTGGAATCGGTTTCAAGAGATTGTAAAGAATTTGAAAGTTGAATTTGTTTGTCCCATAGGATCACTTTAAGAAACCGTTGACTGACAGTAAGGTAGAATCAGTAGCCTTGATAACTTTCAGCATTAAAGCCACTTTTTCAAAAGTTTGATCAAGGGATTGGATTTTCTATTCTCCTTCAGGTTGTGTGTTGTATGAATGTTTGGATGGAGTGGCCACTCAGTACTGGTGTGTGTGTGGGGAATGTATTCTGGTGTTATGGGGAGGGGGGTTGGGTGGGGCCAGGCCTAGTGTTGGTTTTTGTGATGCATGGATGAGTGAAGGTTAAAATGGAAATCCAATCCTATAGCTTCGTTTGCATTCTTGGGATTCATGTAAATATATCTCAAAATCCCTCTGTAATACAAAACCCCCCTTAATATTGAATGACACTGGGAATAGAATATCCTTGCTGGGAGGAAAGTTTATGCTTCACAAAACTTTCTATGTTAGAGTTTTACTGTGGGATCAACCAGATGCACTGCAGTCTGGCTAGAGCGATACTGGCTTAAAAGTTGCCTCACAAGACAGTGAGGATTTCCTTGGGTAGCAGTTAATTAAATTAAATACATCAGAAACATGAAATTAACATTGGTTGATAATTTGCTTTTCAAATTTGGGTGCACATTTTCAGTTACTTAGTTTCGAGGAATGAAGAATGTAATGTTCAGTTCAAGATTTTTGTATCATTCCTCATAATTTCTTAAATAACCAATGTCAGCAGTGTAACCTCCTCAGCCCCATGCTGAAAATTGAATCACTTTCACAACCATGGCATCTATTGAACCGGACTTGTGGTATTCGAAAATCCTTTACATTAGAAGGTTTTAAGACTGTGGCATTTTCTCAGCTCATTTCACTGGACACTGTTCACCTGGAAAGTTAATTTATGATCATGGGATGTTTTCTTGACTCCATAGTAGTCAGTGAATCAATTCTTGAATTAATATGGGTTTACTTCATCTATGTACGTTAAATAATGGGGATAGGAATGAGATGAATTTTCTTGGAGAGCCTTAGCAGGGGACTTAAATTATATGTTAAACAGTAATTTTCTCATCATTCTTATAAAGTTATTGGCTCTGGTCACTAGATTTGTATCTCATTCCTCATATGTTAAACCATGAATAGCATATTGAAGGGTTTCCAGAGATTATTAAAGAATGACCAATTTTGCTTATGTTTAATAAAGGGACTCTATTACGAGGAACGAAATTAACGATTGCAGTTCATGAAAATTTGATTTTGGTGTTGCAATTGATCGCCATGGTTTGATATTTGAGACATTGCTTGTGTTGATTAACATTGTGATATTAAATTGGGCTCCAGAGAGTGTTGCCGCGTGTTTATTAAGTTTGAAATATTTCCCGTTGACGTTACGTTTTAATAAAGGTTTTATTAAGCGTCAGGGAAAAATGGGAACAGGTCAGTCAAATATCGTTACACCTAGTCACAGATGTACATTGGGCTATGAATCTCGCTTTGGACTCGTGAAAGTTTCTTAATTAAACTGCAGTGTTTTCCCTATGCATATAATCAATAGAAAAAAATGGTGCGTGCTCTTTAGAAATCATCCATGTCAATGATAATCTTCAAGTTCCGGTATGGTTTGCCATTCAGAGATGGTGCAAAGTCAGGATACGGACTTATTTTAAAATTAGGATTCACTTTGCAACTCATGACCTTAACTTGAAGACCTTTAAGTGTCTATACTTTCCTAAGGAGTTGTTGTCTGAACTAAGATTAATGAGCATTGAAATTCCAAGCATGTTTTAAATTAAAAGATGTTGGATGTCCATCATTACTTCTTGAGTGATTGTTGTATGTATGTTTGTGTGGAGTATACTCCGGAATGGATGAGTAGAGAAGGTTTTGAATATTTAGTAGAGTTGCTAGCTTGATTTACTAACAAATACTAATGTGGTGTTGGGTTGTAGATAGAGTTTCATCTGATTTTTGGTAGTTGTTAGAGGTTGTAGAGGTAATCTATTGTGTGATGTTTGGAAGGAAATGATGGAAGTACAACATCAAAAATCTTTTCACGGATCCTTAATAAAATACTTAGATTTAAATTTATTTGCTTTATCTTTCACTCGTGATTCACTTCGTGATTTTCATAAGCAAGAGTGTGGTAGCTCCCATGTATCCTCAGATATTAGTGGTTGCTTCCCCGTGTTTCCTGCACTACTGTGATGGGATATCATTTGCTTTCTCATAACTACCTTTGCATAAGTATCCCAATGCATCAAATTAGCCTTATCTCTTAATAAGGGTACAAATGCTTTGCACCAAACTCAGGTGGCATGTCAATGGCTTCTGAGCGTCAATCTTACTATTTTTTTCATTAATGCGGTAGCAGAAGTGATTCAATATAGTAAATTAATTTTGATTATGAAAAAAGGGAAAACAGAGTCCTTCAGAAAATTCATCGTTTGCTTTAGTTTATTATTTGCAATGAAGATATTAAAATTTAATTCATTGATTACAAGATCCCCTCATCGTAAAATTTGGGGCCATGGAATGCTGCTCATTCTGCTTTGTTTTTGGTGAAGACAGCGGCGGTAACCTTCACGTTTAAGGTCAAAATGTAAATCTCTCCATTGTTGATCCTTTGATTGAAGAGTGATAGAATCAGAAGTAAAATTCCCTGCATTATGTAGTTGTACATCTTTGAGGTTGACGAAATTAGTCTGACTTGAATTGATCAATGTTGAGTAATGGGGGAGGCTCTTAAAAAGCTATTGAATCTGATCAAATGTTAATCTTAACTGTACTCTTTGACTTCATTTCTAAGGAGTAAATGGGAAACGCAAAGGAAACTTGCAAGACGTCATCTTGTGGTTAGACCGCTGCGTCTTCAGTTCCATGTAATCTGATTGAATCGGATTAAAATATTCACAGCATTAAGCCTAGGGCACAGTCTCTTAGTGATAATATTTCTTAGGCAATATTGGGGTACGAATATTTATATATATATTTCTTAAAGGGATTTCTAGCATAAAGTAAATGATCATTACTGCCTATGGAGGTAGAGTTTGGCTCTGCTTATGGACCATAACCACCTTTTGATAATGTTATCCAGGGTTAGTGTGAATCATTGAGATGCTGTTTGCAGTAGCAAATTTCCCTCACTGTAAAGCATCGCATCTGCCCAAATGTGTTGATGAAACGTTCAGTAATACTGACTGCTATAACAACCCACAGCTTGAGGTCCTAGGATGATAATGTTATTACCATGTTTTTATCTGAGCATTGATCTCAGGTCGCCGGCCGTCTATCCTTCTTTAGATAATATCATAACTGTTAGTTGGTTTCCTGAATCTGATTGGAGCAACAGTTCCACGAAATAGTAATGGGGAGCTGGAAACCTTCAGATTTTATTTCGTGGGCTCTTTTTCCGATGCCTTGCATGCCATTACAGTAATGTGGAATCTGCTTTTGATATGATCCCCTTTTGAAGCAGTACCTTTGATAGGATTCATTTTCTAAGGCTTATAGTTTGAGCTCTAATGAAAAAGGTTGGATTTTCAATTTCACTTTAGTATACCTGTTGTATGAATGTTTAAATGGAGTGCGCACTCAAAAATGGATGGGTCTGTGTGTGTGGATTATGTTTTGGGGAGGGTGGGGCATGCACAGTGTGATGTTGATGTATGATGTGTGAGAGGTGAATGAAAGTCCAGCCCGGTAACATTGTTTGCATTCTTAGCCAAAGCTGCATATATTTCCAAGAAATCAGTTTCTATTTTGCCCCCTTGATATCACGTAGAGAGCTAAAAATCCTTATGACGTATCCTTGGTGATAACGTGAAGTTTGTGTCATTGAGGCACTATCAGCTCTTACCAGTATGTCTTAACTGACTTTTGAGTGGGTCACAGAATTGATTCTCGCACTTCCGGTCACCTCTTAGTAGAGTACTATTTACGGTTCCATCCTAGCGTTGCTTAATATCTCCTAGCTTCAAAGCTGTGCTTGTTTACTGGTAGTAATTACTTCTACAACTTTAAAAAATCTTGTCCGGATAACCCCTCCTACTTGAGGTGGAATGTTTTTGCTTCTCTTTTCCAACCATCCTTGTGCTCTTCCATCATCAACCAGCCGAGTCCTGTATTTTGGTTACTGATTATAGCCCAGATAAGAGATCAATTCTGCAAAAATAAACTCATTGAGGTGTTGACATAGCTCCATAGTTATGGGAAATTTCAAAGTACAAGAAAATTCCTGCATCCCTTATAACTGTCTGGCAGTCTAATAAGAAAGTGATTTCAGCTATTCTCAGATTCATGCTCTCAATCAATTTTCATTCATTTGGTAATCAATGGCAGCCTATTATTCCTAGAAGATAAAGTTATTTCATTTTGACGTTCAAAATAACTTCCATATTATCAGCTCTTTGCTGATCTCTCATAAAATCAAATAAATAAATAGTCAAGAGTTACTTTCTCGATTCCAAAGGCAGTAAATTAGTAGATGAATAAATTGGGGTTATTAAACGAGTGGATTAAGTATCCGAGGGAAGGGAATACCTCTCAGTTTTTTTTAAGGATGAATTTTGAGATGAAGAGGGCTATGTTAGATTTTAATTCTTGCTTGATTCAAATATTGCATGATTTAGAGCCCTCCTAACGTGACATAGGGTTTCTTGAAAGGGGAATGAATTAATAAGCTCTGGAGCCCATTATTCATAGTCTATGGGATGGGCATATTTTGGGCTATGTAGATCCCTTAATTTAAGTAATTCTTTGCATCTCTAATCATCCACTTCATGCATACACGTTTGGTAGTGCATGGTAATATTTGTTTTCCGATGATAATTAACATAGCATTTCTGCTTAATGTACCACTTCATTTGTCCAATGAACCTTGTCAATTTCCTATCAGGGATTGATTTTGTGTTTGCTTAATCAGTTTATTATCTCAACGATCTTTTTGTTAACCAACGATTTCAATCCTTGATCTTCATCGTTCTCTTGCGTCTTAATATTCTCGTTTAGTAATTAGGGTTTATTCTTAGCTTACAGATTCCCTCTTCCCTTTTTGGTGACGAGTGATACCAAGGACTCGTGGAGGCAGCTGAAAGAAGGGTAGGTGTTAGCAATAATAAGTATTTAATCTTATCTCACCTACATCTCTTAAATCTTAATATATTGTTTGAAACTGTGCCATTAGATTTTGTTGAATAATGGGGGAACGGATGGTACACTTGAGATAAGATTGTGATCTGTCAATGGAAAGTTGTGGTGATCAATTGCAACTCGTGGTAATCCTAAGTATGTTCAATTTTCCAGTCATTGCTAGTCTATGCAGAGTAATCTTGAGCAAAATTCACGTAGAGCCTTTTCAATTCACGATATTTTCCCTTGTGCTGTCATATGTTGTTAAGAGATTTAAATCAAAATATTTACGGTCTTAAACGTAAGCAAGGGGAAAATCCTTAGTAATTGATCAGTATTGTCTATGGAGCTAGAACTAAACTCTTCTCTTTGAATTTTGCCACATTTGCACACAATCTTGCATTTATAAGTAACATTTAGATTCTGTAGAGAGATCCTTCTGATTACCCTGTTAGAAGCCATGCTTGTGATGATTAATCCTTCACCCAAAATTAATTTGTAGCTAAGCTTCAATGAAGTTTTAAGATATGCGCTCATCCTTGATGAAATATCTCAGTAAGGGGATCCATTTATTAGATGAGCGAAACTGAACAGTAGTTGCTCTGCCTTTCAAGTGATATCAGTTGCGTTGTTTTGCATGTGCTGACATAATAATCGATTGGACATTCATTGATATCAGTTAACGTTAAAGCTTCAAATTGAATTCAGTACCCTCAAATGCGAGTGAGGCAAACGGTCAAAGCCAGTATTTTTGGGTTTAATGGAAGTAGGTTCCCTTCCATCAGTATGGAATAAATTGGAATTGATTACCTGGGAATTCTTCTTGGAAAGAATGTTGGAATCGGTTTCAAGAGATTGTAAAGAATTTGAAAGTTGAATTTGTTTGTCCCATAGGATCACTTTAAGAAACCGTTGACTGACAGTAAGGTAGAATCAGTAGCCTTGATAACTTTCAGCATTAAAGCCACTTTTTCAAAAGTTTGATCAAGGGATTGGATTTTCTATTCTCCTTCAGGTTGTGTGTTGTATGAATGTTTGGATGGAGTGGCCACTCAGTACTGGTGTGTGTGTGGGGAATGTATTCTGGTGTTATGGGGAGGGGGGTTGGGTGGGGCCAGGCCTAGTGTTGGTTTTTGTGATGCATGGATGAGTGAAGGTTAAAATGGAAATCCAATCCTATAGCTTCGTTTGCATTCTTGGGATTCATGTAAATATATCTCAAAATCCCTCTGTAATACAAAACCCCCCTTAATATTGAATGACACTGGGAATAGAATATCCTTGCTGGGAGGAAAGTTTATGCTTCACAAAACTTTCTATGTTAGAGTTTTACTGTGGAATCAACCAGATGCACTGCAGTCTGGCTAGAGCGATACTGGCTTAAAAGTTGCCTCACAAGACAGTGAGGATTTCCTTGGGTAGCAGTTAATTAAATTAAATACATCAGAAACATGAAATTAACATTGGTTGATAATTTGCTTTTCAAATTTGGGTGCACATTTTCAGTTACTTAGTTTCGAGGAATGAAGAATGTAATGTTCAGTTCAAGATTTTTGTATCATTCCTCATAATTTCTTAAATAACCAATGTCAGCAGTGTAACCTCCTCAGCCCCATGCTGAAAATTGAATCACTTTCACAACCATGGCATCTATTGAACCGGACTTGTGGTATTCGAAAATCCTTTACATTAGAAGGTTTTAAGACTGTGGCATTTTCTCAGCTCATTTCACTGGACACTGTTCACCTGGAAAGTTAATTTATGATCATGGGATGTTTTCTTGACTCCATAGTAGTCAGTGAATCAATTCTTGAATTAATATGGGTTTACTTCATCTATGTACGTTAAATAATGGGGATAGGAATGAGATGAATTTTCTTGGAGAGCCTTAGCAGGGGACTTAAATTATATGTTAAACAGTAATTTTCTCATCATTCTTATAAAGTTATTGGCTCTGGTCACTAGATTTGTATCTCATTCCTCATATGTTAAACCATGAATAGCATATTGAAGGGTTTCCAGAGATTATTAAAGAATGACCAATTTTGCTTATGTTTAATAAAGGGACTCTATTACGAGGAACGAAATTAACGATTGCAGTTCATGAAAATTTGATTTTGGTGTTGCAATTGATCGCCATGGTTTGATATTTGAGACATTGCTTGTGTTGATTAACATTGTGATATTAAATTGGGCTCCAGAGAGTGTTGCCGCGTGTTTATTAAGTTTGAAATATTTCCCGTTGACGTTACGTTTTAATAAAGGTTTTATTAAGCGTCAGGGAAAAATGGGAACAGGTCAGTCAAATATCGTTACACCTAGTCACAGATGTACATTGGGCTATGAATCTCGCTTTGGACTCGTGAAAGTTTCTTAATTAAACTGCAGTGTTTTCCCTATGCATATAATCAATAGAAAAAAATGGTGCGTGCTCTTTAGAAATCATCCATGTCCATGATAATCTTCAAGTTCCGGTATGGTTTGCCATTCAGAGATGGTGCAAAGTCAGGATACGGACTTATTTTAAAATTAGGATTCACTTTGCAACTCATGACCTTAACTTGAAGACCTTTAAGTGTCTATACTTTCCTAAGGAGTTGTTGTCTGAACTAAGATTAATGAGCATTGAAATTCCAAGCATGTTTTAAATTAAAAGATGTTGGATGTCCATCATTACTTCTTGAGTGATTGTTGTATGTATGTTTGTGTGGAGTATACTCCGGAATGGATGAGTAGAGAAGGTTTTGAATATTTAGTAGAGTTGCTAGCTTGATTTACTAACAAATACTAATGTGGTGTTGGGTTGTAGATAGAGTTTCATCTGATTTTTGGTAGTTGTTAGAGGTTGTAGAGGTAATCTATTGTGTGATGTTTGGAAGGAAATGATGGAAGTACAACATCAAAAATCTTTTCACGGATCCTTAATAAAATACTTAGATTTAAATTTATTTGCTTTATCTTTCACTCGTGATTCACTTCGTGATTTTCTTAAGCAAGAGTGTGGTAGCTCCCATGTATCCTCAGATATTAGTGGTTGCTTCCCCGTGTTTCCTGCACTACTGTGATGGGATATCATTTGCTTTCTCATAACTACCTTTGCATAAGTATCCCAATGCATCAAATTAGCCTTATCTCTTAATAAGGGTACAAATGCTTTGCACCAAACTCAGGTGGCATGTCAATGGCTTCTGAGCGTCAATCTTACTATTTTTTTCATTAATGCGGTAGCAGAAGTGATTCAATATAGTAAATTAATTTTGATTATGAAAAAAGGGAAAACAGAGTCCTTCAGAAAATTCATCGTTTGCTTTAGTTTATTATTTGCAATGAAGATATTAAAATTTAATTCATTGATTACAAGATCCCCTCATCGTAAAATTTGGGGCCATGGAATGCTGCTCATTCTGCTTTGTTTTTGGTGAAGACAGCGGTGGTAACCTTCACGTTTAAGGTCAAAATGTAAATCTCTCCATTGTTGATTCTTTGATTGAAGAGTGGTAGAATCAGAAGTAAAATTCCCTGCATTATGTAGTTGTACATCTTTGAGGTTGACGAAATTAGTCTGACTTGAATTGATCAATGTTGAGTAATGGGGGAGGCTCTTAAAAAGCTATTGAATCTGATCAAATGTTAATCTTAACTGTACTCTTTGACTTCATTTCTAAGGAGTAAATGGGAAACGCAAAGGAAACTTGCAAGACGTCATCTTGTGGTTAGACCGCTGCGTCTTCAGTTCCATGTAATCTGATTGAATCGGATTAAAATATTCACAGCATTAAGCCTAGGGCACAGTCTCTTAGTGATAATATTTCTTAGGCAATATTGGGGTACGAATATTTATATATATATTTCTTAAAGGGATTTCTAGCATAAAGTAAATGATCATTACTGCCTATGGAGGTAGAGTTTGGCTCTGCTTATGGACCATAACCACCTTTTGATAATGTTATCCAGGGTTAGTGTGAATCATTGAGATGCTGTTTGCAGTAGCAAATTTCCCTCACTGTAAAGCATCGCATCTGCCCAAATGTGTTGATGAAACGTTCAGTAATACTGACTGCTATAACAACCCACAGCTTGAGGTCCTAGGATGATAATGTTATTACCATGTTTTTATCTGAGCATTGATCTCAGGTCGCCGGCCGTCTATCCTTCTTTAGATAATATCATAACTGTTAGTTGGTTTCCTGAATCTGATTGGAGCAACAGTTCCACGAAATAGTAATGGGGAGCTGGAAACCTTCAGATTTTATTTCGTGGGCTCTTTTTCCGATGCCTTGCATGCCATTACAGTAATGTGGAATCTGCTTTTGATATGATCCCCTTTTGAAGCAGTACCTTTGATAGGATTCATTTTCTAAGGCTTATAGTTTGAGCTCTAATGAAAAAGGTTGGATTTTCAATTTCACTTTAGTATACCTGTTGTATGAATGTTTAAATGGAGTGCGCACTCAAAAATGGATGGGTCTGTGTGTGTGGATTATGTTTTGGGGAGGGTGGGGCATGCACAGTGTGATGTTGATGTATGATGTGTGAGAGGTGAATGAAAGTCCAGCCCGGTAACATTGTTTGCATTCTTAGCCAAAGCTGCATATATTTCCAAGAAATCAGTTTCTATTTTGCCCCCTTGATATCACGTAGAGAGCTAAAAATCCTTATGACGTATCCTTGGTGATAACGTGAAGTTTGTGTCATTGAGGCACTATCAGCTCTTACCAGTATGTCTTAACTGACTTTTGAGTGGGTCACAGAATTCATTCTCGCACTTCCGGTCACCTCTTAGTAGAGTACTATTTACGGTTCCATTCCTAGCGTTGCTTAATATCTCCTAGCTTCAAAGCTGTGCTTGTTTACTGGTAGTAATTACTTCTACAACTTTAAAAAATCTTGTCCGGATAACCCCTCCTACTTGAGGTGGAATGTTTTTGCTTCTCTTTTCCAACCATCCTTGTGCTCTTCCATCATCAACCAGCCGAGTCCTGTATTTTGGTTACTGATTATAGCCCAGATAAGAGATCAATTCTGCAAAAATAAACTCATTGAGGTGTTGACATAGCTCCATAGTTATGGGAAATTTCAAAGTACAAGAAAATTCCTGCATCCCTTATAACTGTCTGGCAGTCTAATAAGAAAGTGATTTCAGCTATTCTCAGATTCATGCTCTCAATCAATTTTCATTCATTTGGTAATCAATGGCAGCCTATTATTCCTAGAAGATAAAGTTATTTCATTTTGACGTTCAAAATAACTTCCATATTATCAGCTCTTTGCTGATCTCTCATAAAATCAAATAAATAAATAGTCAAGAGTTACTTTCTCGATTCCAAAGGCAGTAAATTAGTAGATGAATAAATTGGGGTTATTAAACGAGTGGATTAAGTATCCGAGGGAAGGGAATACCTCTCAGTTTTTTTTAAGGATGAATTTTGAGATGAAGAGGGCTATGTTAGATTTTAATTCTTGCTTGATTCAAATATTGCATGATTTAGAGCCCTCCTAACGTGACATAGGGTTTCTTGAAAGGGGAATGAATTAATAAGCTCTGGAGCCCATTATTCATAGTCTATGGGATGGGCATATTTTGGGCTATGTAGATCCCTTAATTTAAGTAATTCTTTGCATCTCTAATCATCCACTTCATGCATACACGTTTGGTAGTGCATGGTAATATTTGTTTTCCGATGATAATTAACATAGCATTTCTGCTTAATGTACCACTTCATTTGTCCAATGAACCTTGTCAATTTCCTATCAGGGATTGATTTTGTGTTTGCTTAATCAGTTTATTATCTCAACGATCTTTTTGTTAACCAACGATTTCAATCCTTGATCTTCATCGTTCTCTTGCGTCTTAATATTCTCGTTTAGTAATTAGGGTTTATTCTTAGCTTACAGATTCCCTCTTCCCTTTTTGGTTACGAGTGATACCAAGGACTCGTGGAGGCAGCTGAAAGAAGGGTAGGTGTTAGCAATAATAAGTATTTAATCTTATCTCACCTACATCTCTTAAATCTTAATATATTGTTTGAAACTGTGCCATTAGATTTTGTTGAATAATGGGGGAACGGATGGTACACTTGAGATAAGATTGTGATCTGTCAATGGAAAGTTGTGGTGATCAATTGCAACTCGTGGTAATCCTAAGTATGTTCAATTTTCCAGTCATTGCTAGTCTATGCAGAGTAATCTTGAGCAAAATTCACGTAGAGCCTTTTCAATTCACGATATTTTCCCTTGTGCTGTCATATGTTGTTAAGAGATTTAAATCAAAATATTTACGGTCTTAAACGTAAGCAAGGGGAAAATCCTTAGTAATTGATCAGTATTGTCTATGGAGCTAGAACTAAACTCTTCTCTTTGAATTTTGCCACATTTGCACACAATCTTGCATTTATAAGTAACATTTAGATTCTGTAGAGAGATCCTTCTGATTACCCTGTTAGAAGCCATGCTTGTGATGATTAATCCTTCACCCAAAATTAATTTGTAGCTAAGCTTCAATGAAGTTTTAAGATATACGCTCATCCTTGATGAAATTCTCAGTAAGGGGATCCATTTATTAGATGAGCGAAACTGAACAGTAGTTGCTCTGCCTTTCAAGTGATATCAGTTGCGTTGTTTTGCATGTGCTGACATAATAATCGATTAGACATTCATTGATATCAGTTAACGTTAAAGCTTCAAATTGAATTCAGTACCCTCAAATGCGAGTGAGGCAAACGGTCAAAGCCAGTATTTTTGGGTTTAATGGAAGTAGGTTCCCTTCCATCAGTATGAAATAAATTGGAATTGATTACCTGGGAATTCTTCTTGGAAAGAATGTTGGAATCGGTTTCAAGAGATTGTAAAGAATTTGAAAGTTGAATTTGTTTGTCCCATAGGATCACTTTAAGAAACCGTTGACTGACAGTAAGGTAGAATCAGTAGCCTTGATAACTTTCAGCATTAAAGCCACTTTTTCAAAAGTTTGATCAAGGGATTGGATTTTCTATTCTCCTTCAGGTTGTGTGTTGTATGAATGTTTGGATGGAGTGGCCACTCAGTACTGGTGTGTGTGTGGGGAATGTATTCTGGTGTTATGGGGAGGGGGGTTGGGTGGGGCCAGGCCTAGTGTTGGTTTTTGTGATGCATGGATGAGTGAAGGTTAAAATGGAAATCCAATCCTATAGCTTCGTTTGCATTCTTGGGATTCATGTAAATATATCTCAAAATCCCTCTGTAATACAAAACCCCCCTTAATATTGAATGACACTGGGAATAGAATATCCTTGCTGGGAGGAAAGTTTATGCTTCACAAAACTTTCTATGTTAGAGTTTTACTGTGGGATCAACCAGATGCACTGCAGTCTGGCTAGAGCGATACTGGCTTAAAAGTTGCCTCACAAGACAGTGAGGATTTCCTTGGGTAGCAGTTAATTAAATTAAATACATCAGAAACATGAAATTAACATTGGTTGATAATTTGCTTTTCAAATTTGGGTGCACATTTTCAGTTACTTAGTTTCAAGGAATGAAGAATGTAATGTTCAGTTCAAGATTTTTGTATCATTCCTCATAATTTCTTAAATAACCAATGTCAGCAGTGTAACCTCCTCAGCCCCATGCTGAAAATTGAATCACTTTCACAACCATGGCATCTATTGAACCGGACTTGTGGTATTCGAAAATCCTTTACATTAGAAGGTTTTAAGACTGTGGCATTTTCTCAGCTCATTTCACTGGACACTGTTCACCTGGAAAGTTAATTTATGATCATGGGATGTTTTCTTGACTCCATAGTAGTCAGTGAATCAATTCTTGAATTAATATGGGTTTACTTCATCTATGTACGTTAAATAATGGGGATAGGAATGAGATGAATTTTCTTGGAGAGCCTTAGCAGGGGACTTAAATTATATGTTAAACAGTAATTTTCTCATCATTCTTATAAAGTTATTGGCTCTGGTCACTAGATTTGTATCTCATTCCTCATATGTTAAACCATGAATAGCATATTGAAGGGTTTCCAGAGATTATTAAAGAATGACCAATTTTGCTTATGTTTAATAAAGGGACTCTATTACGAGGAACGAAATTAACGATTGCAGTTCATGAAAATTTGATTTTGGTGTTGCAATTGATCGCCATGGTTTGATATTTGAGACATTGCTTGTGTTGATTAACATTGTGATATTAAATTGGGCTCCAGAGAGTGTTGCCGCGTGTTTATTAAGTTTGAAATATTTCCCGTTGACGTTACGTTTTAATAAAGGTTTTATTAAGCGTCAGGGAAAAATGGGAACAGGTCAGTCAAATATCGTTACACCTAGTCACAGATGTACATTGGGCTATGAATCTCGCTTTGGACTCGTGAAAGTTTCTTAATTAAACTGCAGTGTTTTCCCTATGCATATAATCAATAGAAAAAAATGGTGCGTGCTCTTTAGAAATCATCCATGTCAATGATAATCTTCAAGTTCCGGTATGGTTTGCCATTCAGAGATGGTGCAAAGTCAGGATACGGACTTATTTTAAAATTAGGATTCACTTTGCAACTCATGACCTTAACTTGAAGACCTTTAAGTGTCTATACTTTCCTAAGGAGTTGTTGTCTGAACTAAGATTAATGAGCATTGAAATTCCAAGCATGTTTTAAATTAAAAGATGTTGGATGTCCATCATTACTTCTTGAGTGATTGTTGTATGTATGTTTGTGTGGAGTATACTCCGGAATGGATGAGTAGAGAAGGTTTTGAATATTTAGTAGAGTTGCTAGCTTGATTTACTAACAAATACTAATGTGGTGTTGGGTTGTAGATAGAGTTTCATCTGATTTTTGGTAGTTGTTAGAGGTTGTAGAGGTAATCTATTGTGTGATGTTTGGAAGGAAATGATGGAAGTACAACATCAAAAATCTTTTCACGGATCCTTAATAAAATACTTAGATTTAAATTTATTTGCTTTATCTTTCACTCGTGATTCACTTCGTGATTTTCTTAAGCAAGAGTGTGGTAGCTCCCATGTATCCTCAGATATTAGTGGTTGCTTCCCCGTGTTTCCTGCACTACTGTGATGGGATATCATTTGCTTTCTCATAACTACCTTTGCATAAGTATCCCAATGCATCAAATTAGCCTTATCTCTTAATAAGGGTACAAATGCTTTGCACCAAACTCAGGTGGCATGTCAATGGCTTCTGAGCGTCAATCTTACTATTTTTTTCATTAATGCGGTAGCAGAAGTGATTCAATATAGTAAATTAATTTTGATTATGAAAAAAGGGAAAACAGAGTCCTTCAGAAAATTCATCGTTTGCTTTAGTTTATTATTTGCAATGAAGATATTAAAATTTAATTCATTGATTACAAGATCCCCTCATCGTAAAATTTGGGGCCATGGAATGCTGCTCATTCTGCTTTGTTTTTGGTGAAGACAGCGGCGGTAACCTTCACGTTTAAGGTCAAAATGTAAATCTCTCCATTGTTGATCCTTTGATTGAAGAGTGATAGAATCAGAAGTAAAATTCCCTGCATTATGTAGTTGTACATCTTTGAGGTTGACGAAATTAGTCTGACTTGAATTGATCAATGTTGAGTAATGGGGGAGGCTCTTAAAAAGCTATTGAATCTGATCAAATGTTAATCTTAACTGTACTCTTTGACTTCATTTCTAAGGAGTAAATGGGAAACGCAAAGGAAACTTGCAAGACGTCATCTTGTGGTTAGACCGCTGCGTCTTCAGTTCCATGTAATCTGATTGAATCGGATTAAAATATTCACAGCATTAAGCCTAGGGCACAGTCTCTTAGTGATAATATTTCTTAGGCAATATTGGGGTACGAATATTTATATATATATTTCTTAAAGGGATTTCTAGCATAAAGTAAATGATCATTACTGCCTATGGAGGTAGAGTTTGGCTCTGCTTATGGACCATAACCACCTTTTGATAATGTTATCCAGGGTTAGTGTGAATCATTGAGATGCTGTTTGCAGTAGCAAATTTCCCTCACTGTAAAGCATCGCATCTGCCCAAATGTGTTGATGAAACGTTCAGTAATACTGACTGCTATAACAACCCACAGCTTGAGGTCCTAGGATGATAATGTTATTACCATGTTTTTATCTGAGCATTGATCTCAGGTCGCCGGCCGTCTATCCTTCTTTAGATAATATCATAACTGTTAGTTGGTTTCCTGAATCTGATTGGAGCAACAGTTCCACGAAATAGTAATGGGGAGCTGGAAACCTTCAGATTTTATTTCGTGGGCTCTTTTTCCGATGCCTTGCATGCCATTACAGTAATGTGGAATCTGCTTTTGATATGATCCCCTTTTGAAGCAGTACCTTTGATAGGATTCATTTTCTAAGGCTTATAGTTTGAGCTCTAATGAAAAAGGTTGGATTTTCAATTTCACTTTAGTATACCTGTTGTATGAATGTTTAAATGGAGTGCGCACTCAAAAATGGATGGGTCTGTGTGTGTGGATTATGTTTTGGGGAGGGTGGGGCATGCACAGTGTGATGTTGATGTATGATGTGTGAGAGGTGAATGAAAGTCCAGCCCGGTAACATTGTTTGCATTCTTAGCCAAAGCTGCATATATTTCCAAGAAATCAGTTTCTATTTTGCCCCCTTGATATCACGTAGAGAGCTAAAAATCCTTATGACGTATCCTTGGTGATAACGTGAAGTTTGTGTCATTGAGGCACTATCAGCTCTTACCAGTATGTCTTAACTGACTTTTGAGTGGGTCACAGAATTGATTCTCGCACTTCCGGTCACCTCTTAGTAGAGTACTATTTACGGTTCCATCCTAGCGTTGCTTAATATCTCCTAGCTTCAAAGCTGTGCTTGTTTACTGGTAGTAATTACTTCTACAACTTTAAAAAATCTTGTCCGGATAACCCCTCCTACTTGAGGTGGAATGTTTTTGCTTCTCTTTTCCAACCATCCTTGTGCTCTTCCATCATCAACCAGCCGAGTCCTGTATTTTGGTTACTGATTATAGCCCAGATAAGAGATCAATTCTGCAAAAATAAACTCATTGAGGTGTTGACATAGCTCCATAGTTATGGGAAATTTCAAAGTACAAGAAAATTCCTGCATCCCTTATAACTGTCTGGCAGTCTAATAAGAAAGTGATTTCAGCTATTCTCAGATTCATGCTCTCAATCAATTTTCATTCATTTGGTAATCAATGGCAGCCTATTATTCCTAGAAGATAAAGTTATTTCATTTTGACGTTCAAAATAACTTCCATATTATCAGCTCTTTGCTGATCTCTCATAAAATCAAATAAATAAATAGTCAAGAGTTACTTTCTCGATTCCAAAGGCAGTAAATTAGTAGATGAATAAATTGGGGTTATTAAACGAGTGGATTAAGTATCCGAGGGAAGGGAATACCTCTCAGTTTTTTTTAAGGATGAATTTTGAGATGAAGAGGGCTATGTTAGATTTTAATTCTTGCTTGATTCAAATATTGCATGATTTAGAGCCCTCCTAACGTGACATAGGGTTTCTTGAAAGGGGAATGAATTAATAAGCTCTGGAGCCCATTATTCATAGTCTATGGGATGGGCATATTTTGGGCTATGTAGATCCCTTAATTTAAGTAATTCTTTGCATCTCTAATCATCCACTTCATGCATACACGTTTGGTAGTGCATGGTAATATTTGTTTTCCGATGATAATTAACATAGCATTTCTGCTTAATGTACCACTTCATTTGTCCAATGAACCTTGTCAATTTCCTATCAGGGATTGATTTTGTGTTTGCTTAATCAGTTTATTATCTCAACGATCTTTTTGTTAACCAACGATTTCAATCCTTGATCTTCATCGTTCTCTTGCGTCTTAATATTCTCGTTTAGTAATTAGGGTTTATTCTTAGCTTACAGATTCCCTCTTCCCTTTTTGGTGACGAGTGATACCAAGGACTAATAAGTATTTAATCTTATCTCACCTACATCTCTTAAATCTTAATATATTGTTTGAAACTGTGCCATTAGATTTTGTTGAATAATGGGGGAACGGATGGTACACTTGAGATAAGATTGTGATCTGTCAATGGAAAGTTGTGGTGATCAATTGCAACTCGTGGTAATCCTAAGTATGTTCAATTTTCCAGTCATTGCTAGTCTATGCAGAGTAATCTTGAGCAAAATTCACGTAGAGCCTTTTCAATTCACGATATTTTCCCTTGTGCTGTCATATGTTGTTAAGAGATTTAAATCAAAATATTTACGGTCTTAAACGTAAGCAAGGGGAAAATCCTTAGTAATTGATCAGTATTGTCTATGGAGCTAGAACTAAACTCTTCTCTTTGAATTTTGCCACATTTGCACACAATCTTGCATTTATAAGTAACATTTAGATTCTGTAGAGAGATCCTTCTGATTACCCTGTTAGAAGCCATGCTTGTGATGATTAATCCTTCACCCAAAATTAATTTGTAGCTAAGCTTCAATGAAGTTTTAAGATATACGCTCATCCTTGATGAAATATCTCAGTAAGGGGATCCATTTATTAGATGAGCGAAACTGAACAGTAGTTGCTCTGCCTTTCAAGTGATATCAGTTGCGTTGTTTTGCATGTGCTGACATAATAATCGATTAGACATTCATTGATATCAGTTAACGTTAAAGCTTCAAATTGAATTCAGTACCCTCAAATGCGAGTGAGGCAAACGGTCAAAGCCAGTATTTTTGGGTTTAATGGAAGTAGGTTCCCTTCCATCAGTATGAAATAAATTGGAATTGATTACCTGGGAATTCTTCTTGGAAAGAATGTTGGAATCGGTTTCAAGAGATTGTAAAGAATTTGAAAGTTGAATTTGTTTGTCCCATAGGATCACTTTAAGAAACCGTTGACTGACAGTAAGGTAGAATCAGTAGCCTTGATAACTTTCAGCATTAAAGCCACTTTTTCAAAAGTTTGATCAAGGGATTGGATTTTCTATTCTCCTTCAGGTTGTGTGTTGTATGAATGTTTGGATGGAGTGGCCACTCAGTACTGGTGTGTGTGTGGGGAATGTATTCTGGTGTTATGGGGAGGGGGGTTGGGTGGGGCCAGGCCTAGTGTTGGTTTTTGTGATGCATGGATGAGTGAAGGTTAAAATGGAAATCCAATCCTATAGCTTCGTTTGCATTCTTGGGATTCATGTAAATATATCTCAAAATCCCTCTGTAATACAAAACCCCCCTTAATATTGAATGACACTGGGAATAGAATATCCTTGCTGGGAGGAAAGTTTATGCTTCACAAAACTTTCTATGTTAGAGTTTTACTGTGGGATCAACCAGATGCACTGCAGTCTGGCTAGAGCGATACTGGCTTAAAAGTTGCCTCACAAGACAGTGAGGATTTCCTTGGGTAGCAGTTAATTAAATTAAATACATCAGAAACATGAAATTAACATTGGTTGATAATTTGCTTTTCAAATTTGGGTGCACATTTTCAGTTACTTAGTTTCGAGGAATGAAGAATGTAATGTTCAGTTCAAGATTTTTGTATCATTCCTCATAATTTCTTAAATAACCAATGTCAGCAGTGTAACCTCCTCAGCCCCATGCTGAAAATTGAATCACTTTCACAACCATGGCATCTATTGAACCGGACTTGTGGTATTCGAAAATCCTTTACATTAGAAGGTTTTAAGACTGTGGCATTTTCTCAGCTCATTTCACTGGACACTGTTCACCTGGAAAGTTAATTTATGATCATGGGATGTTTTCTTGACTCCATAGTAGTCAGTGAATCAATTCTTGAATTAATATGGGTTTACTTCATCTATGTACGTTAAATAATGGGGATAGGAATGAGATGAATTTTCTTGGAGAGCCTTAGCAGGGGACTTAAATTATATGTTAAACAGTAATTTTCTCATCATTCTTATAAAGTTATTGGCTCTGGTCACTAGATTTGTATCTCATTCCTCATATGTTAAACCATGAATAGCATATTGAAGGGTTTCCAGAGATTATTAAAGAATGACCAATTTTGCTTATGTTTAATAAAGGGACTCTATTACGAGGAACGAAATTAACGATTGCAGTTCATGAAAATTTGATTTTGGTGTTGCAATTGATCGCCATGGTTTGATATTTGAGACATTGCTTGTGTTGATTAACATTGTGATATTAAATTGGGCTCCAGAGAGTGTTGCCGCGTGTTTATTAAGTTTGAAATATTTCCCGTTGACGTTACGTTTTAATAAAGGTTTTATTAAGCGTCAGGGAAAAATGGGAACAGGTCAGTCAAATATCGTTACACCTAGTCACAGATGTACATTGGGCTATGAATCTCGCTTTGGACTCGTGAAAGTTTCTTAATTAAACTGCAGTGTTTTCCCTATGCATATAATCAATAGAAAAAAATGGTGCGTGCTCTTTAGAAATCATCCATGTCAATGATAATCTTCAAGTTCCGGTATGGTTTGCCATTCAGAGATGGTGCAAAGTCAGGATACGGACTTATTTTAAAATTAGGATTCACTTTGCAACTCATGACCTTAACTTGAAGACCTTTAAGTGTCTATACTTTCCTAAGGAGTTGTTGTCTGAACTAAGATTAATGAGCATTGAAATTCCAAGCATGTTTTAAATTAAAAGATGTTGGATGTCCATCATTACTTCTTGAGTGATTGTTGTATGTATGTTTGTGTGGAGTATACTCCGGAATGGATGAGTAGAGAAGGTTTTGAATATTTAGTAGAGTTGCTAGCTTGATTTACTAACAAATACTAATGTGGTGTTGGGTTGTAGATAGAGTTTCATCTGATTTTTGGTAGTTGTTAGAGGTTGTAGAGGTAATCTATTGTGTGATGTTTGGAAGGAAATGATGGAAGTACAACATCAAAAATCTTTTCACGGATCCTTAATAAAATACTTAGATTTAAATTTATTTGCTTTATCTTTCACTCGTGATTCACTTCGTGATTTTCTTAAGCAAGAGTGTGGTAGCTCCCATGTATCCTCAGATATTAGTGGTTGCTTCCCCGTGTTTCCTGCACTACTGTGATGGGATATCATTTGCTTTCTCATAACTACCTTTGCATAAGTATCCCAATGCATCAAATTAGCCTTATCTCTTAATAAGGGTACAAATGCTTTGCACCAAACTCAGGTGGCATGTCAATGGCTTCTGAGCGTCAATCTTACTATTTTTTTCATTAATGCGGTAGCAGAAGTGATTCAATATAGTAAATTAATTTTGATTATGAAAAAAGGGAAAACAGAGTCCTTCAGAAAATTCATCGTTTGCTTTAGTTTATTATTTGCAATGAAGATATTAAAATTTAATTCATTGATTACAAGATCCCCTCATCGTAAAATTTGGGGCCATGGAATGCTGCTCATTCTGCTTTGTTTTTGGTGAAGACAGCGGCGGTAACCTTCACGTTTAAGGTCAAAATGTAAATCTCTCCATTGTTGATCCTTTGATTGAAGAGTGATAGAATCAGAAGTAAAATTCCCTGCATTATGTAGTTGTACATCTTTGAGGTTGACGAAGTTAGTCTGACTTGAATTGATCAATGTTGAGTAATGGGGGAGGCTCTTAAAAAGCTATTGAATCTGATCAAATGTTAATCTTAACTGTACTCTTTGACTTCATTTCTAAGGAGTAAATGGGAAACGCAAAGGAAACTTGCAAGATGTCATCTTGTGGTTAGACCGCTGCGTCTTCAGTTCCATGTAATCTGATTGAATCGGATTAAAATATTCACAGCATTAAGCCTAGGGCACAGTCTCTTAGTGATAATATTTCTTAGGCAATATTGGGGTACGAATATTTATATATATATTTCTTAAAGGGATTTCTAGCATAAAGTAAATGATCATTACTGCCTATGGAGGTAGAGTTTGGCTCTGCTTATGGACCATAACCACCTTTTGATAATGTTATCCAGGGTTAGTGTGAATCATTGAGATGCTGTTTGCAGTAGCAAATTTCCCTCACTGTAAAGCATCGCATCTGCCCAAATGTGTTGATGAAACGTTCAGTAATACTGACTGCTATAACAATCCACAGCTTGAGGTCCTAGGATGATAATGTTATTACCATGTTTTTATCTGAGCATTGATCTCAGGTCGCCGGCCGTCTATCCTTCTTTAGATAATATCATAACTGTTAGTTGGTTTCCTGAATCTGATTGGAGCAACAGTTCCACGAAATAGTAATGGGGAGCTGGAAACCTTCAGATTTTATTTCGTGGGCTCTTTTTCCGATGCCTTGCATGCCATTACAGTAATGTGGAATCTGCTTTTGATATGATCCCCTTTTGAAGCAGTACCTTTGATAGGATTCATTTTCTAAGGCTTATAGTTTGAGCTCTAATGAAAAAGGTTGGATTTTCAATTTCACTTTAGTATACCTGTTGTATGAATGTTTAAATGGAGTGCGCACTCAAAAATGGATGGGTCTGTGTGTGTGGATTATGTTTTGGGGAGGGTGGGGCATGCACAGTGTGATGTTGATGTATGATGTGTGAGAGGTGAATGAAAGTCCAGCCCGGTAACATTGTTTGCATTCTTAGCCAAAGCTGCATATATTTCCAAGAAATCAGTTTCTATTTTGCCCCCTTGATATCACGTAGAGAGCTAAAAATCCTTATGACGTATCCTTGGTGATAACGTGAAGTTTGTGTCATTGAGGCACTATCAGCTCTTACCAGTATGTCTTAACTGACTTTTGAGTGGGTCACAGAATTGATTCTCGCACTTCCGGTCACCTCTTAGTAGAGTACTATTTACGGTTCCATCCTAGCGTTGCTTAATATCTCCTAGCTTCAAAGCTGTGCTTGTTTACTGGTAGTAATTACTTCTACAACTTTAAAAAATCTTGTCCGGATAACCCCTCCTACTTGAGGTGGAATGTTTTTGCTTCTCTTTTCCAACCATCCTTGTGCTCTTCCATCATCAACCAGCCGAGTCCTGTATTTTGGTTACTGATTATAGCCCAGATAAGAGATCAATTCTGCAAAAATAAACTCATTGAGGTGTTGACATAGCTCCATAGTTATGGGAAATTTCAAAGTACAAGAAAATTCCTGCATCCCTTATAACTGTCTGGCAGTCTAATAAGAAAGTGATTTCAGCTATTCTCAGATTCATGCTCTCAATCAATTTTCATTCATTTGGTAATCAATGGCAGCCTATTATTCCTAGAAGATAAAGTTATTTCATTTTGACGTTCAAAATAACTTCCATATTATCAGCTCTTTGCTGATCTCTCATAAAATCAAATAAATAAATAGTCAAGAGTTACTTTCTCGATTCCAAAGGCAGTAAATTAGTAGATGAATAAATTGGGGTTATTAAACGAGTGGATTAAGTATCCGAGGGAAGGGAATACCTCTCAGTTTTTTTTAAGGATGAATTTTGAGATGAAGAGGGCTATGTTAGATTTTAATTCTTGCTTGATTCAAATATTGCATGATTTAGAGCCCTCCTAACGTGACATAGGGTTTCTTGAAAGGGGAATGAATTAATAAGCTCTGGAGCCCATTATTCATAGTCTATGGGATGGGCATATTTTGGGCTATGTAGATCCCTTAATTTAAGTAATTCTTTGCATCTCTAATCATCCACTTCATGCATACACGTTTGGTAGTGCATGGTAATATTTGTTTTCCGATGATAATTAACATAGCATTTCTGCTTAATGTACCACTTCATTTGTCCAATGAACCTTGTCAATTTCCTATCAGGGATTGATTTTGTGTTTGCTTAATCAGTTTATTATCTCAACGATCTTTTTGTTAACCAACGATTTCAATCCTTGATCTTCATCGTTCTCTTGCGTCTTAATATTCTCGTTTAGTAATTAGGGTTTATTCTTAGCTTACAGATTCCCTCTTCCCTTTTTGGTGACGAGTGATACCAAGGACTCGTGGAGGCAGCTGAAAGAAGGGTAGGTGTTAGCAATAATAAGTATTTAATCTTATCTCACCTACATCTCTTAAATCTTAATATATTGTTTGAAACTGTGCCATTAGATTTTGTTGAATAATGGGGGAACGGATGGTACACTTGAGATAAGATTGTGATCTGTCAATGGAAAGTTGTGGTGATCAATTGCAACTCGTGGTAATCCTAAGTATGTTCAATTTTCCAGTCATTGCTAGTCTATGCAGAGTAATCTTGAGCAAAATTCACGTAGAGCCTTTTCAATTCACGATATTTTCCCTTGTGCTGTCATATGTTGTTAAGAGATTTAAATCAAAATATTTACGGTCTTAAACGTAAGCAAGGGGAAAATCCTTAGTAATTGATCAGTATTGTCTATGGAGCTAGAACTAAACTCTTCTCTTTGAATTTTGCCACATTTGCACACAATCTTGCATTTATAAGTAACATTTAGATTCTGTAGAGAGATCCTTCTGATTACCCTGTTAGAAGCCATGCTTGTGATGATTAATCCTTCACCCAAAATTAATTTGTAGCTAAGCTTCAATGAAGTTTTAAGATATGCGCTCATCCTTGATGAAATATCTCAGTAAGGGGATCCATTTATTAGATGAGCGAAACTGAACAGTAGTTGCTCTGCCTTTCAAGTGATATCAGTTGCGTTGTTTTGCATGTGCTGACATAATAATCGATTGGACATTGATATCAGTTAACGTTAAAGCTTCAAATTGAATTCAGTACCCTCAAATGCGAGTGAGGCAAACGGTCAAAGCCAGTATTTTTGGGTTTAATGGAAGTAGGTTCCCTTCCATCAGTATGGAATAAATTGGAATTGATTACCTGGGAATTCTTCTTGGAAAGAATGTTGGAATCGGTTTCAAGAGATTGTAAAGAATTTGAAAGTTGAATTTGTTTGTCCCATAGGATCACTTTAAGAAACCGTTGACTGACAGTAAGGTAGAATCAGTAGCCTTGATAACTTTCAGCATTAAAGCCACTTTTTCAAAAGTTTGATCAAGGGATTGGATTTTCTATTCTCCTTCAGGTTGTGTGTTGTATGAATGTTTGGATGGAGTGGCCACTCAGTACTGGTGTGTGTGTGGGGAATGTATTCTGGTGTTATGGGGAGGGGGGTTGGGTGGGGCCAGGCCTAGTGTTGGTTTTTGTGATGCATGGATGAGTGAAGGTTAAAATGGAAATCCAATCCTATAGCTTCGTTTGCATTCTTGGGATTCATGTAAATATATCTCAAAATCCCTCTGTAATACAAAACCCCCCTTATAATTGAATGACACTGGGAATAGAATATCCTTGCTGGGAGGAAAGTTTATGCTTCACAAAACTTTCTATGTTAGAGTTTTACTGTGGGATCAACCAGATGCACTGCAGTCTGGCTAGAGCGATACTGGCTTAAAAGTTGCCTCACAAGACAGTGAGGATTTCCTTGGGTAGCAGTTAATTAAATTAAATACATCAGAAACATGAAATTAACATTGGTTGATAATTTGCTTTTCAAATTTGGGTGCACATTTTCAGTTACTTAGTTTCGAGGAATGAAGAATGTAATGTTCAGTTCAAGATTTTTGTATCATTCCTCATAATTTCTTAAATAACCAATGTCAGCAGTGTAACCTCCTCAGCCCCATGCTGAAAATTGAATCACTTTCACAACCATGGCATCTATTGAACCGGACTTGTGGTATTCGAAAATCCTTTACATTAGAAGGTTTTAAGACTGTGGCATTTTCTCAGCTCATTTCACTGGACACTGTTCACCTGGAAAGTTAATTTATGATCATGGGATGTTTTCTTGACTCCATAGTAGTCAGTGAATCAATTCTTGAATTAATATGGGTTTACTTCATCTATGTACGTTAAATAATGGGGATAGGAATGAGATGAATTTTCTTGGAGAGCCTTAGCAGGGGACTTAAATTATATGTTAAACAGTAATTTTCTCATCATTCTTATAAAGTTATTGGCTCTGGTCACTAGATTTGTATCTCATTCCTCATATGTTAAACCATGAATAGCATATTGAAGGGTTTCCAGAGATTATTAAAGAATGACCAATTTTGCTTATGTTTAATAAAGGGACTCTATTACGAGGAACGAAATTAACGATTGCAGTTCATGAAAATTTGATTTTGGTGTTGCAATTGATCGCCATGGTTTGATATTTGAGACATTGCTTGTGTTGATTAACATTGTGATATTAAATTGGGCTCCAGAGAGTGTTGCCGCGTGTTTATTAAGTTTGAAATATTTCCCGTTGACGTTACGTTTTAATAAAGGTTTTATTAAGCGTCAGGGAAAAATGGGAACAGGTCAGTCAAATATCGTTACACCTAGTCACAGATGTACATTGGGCCATGAATCTCGCTTTGGACTCGTGAAAGTTTCTTAATTAAACTGTAGTGTTTTCCCTATGCATATAATCAATAGAAAAAAATGGTGCGTGCTCTTTAGAAATCATCAATGTCCATGATAATCTTCAAGTTCCGGTATGGTTTGCCATTCAGAGATGGTGCAAAGTCAGGATACGGACTTATTTTAAAATTAGGATTCACTTTGCAACTCATGACCTTAACTTGAAGACCTTTAAGTGTCTATACTTTCCTAAGGAGTTGTTGTCTGAACTAAGATTAATGAGCATTGAAATTCCAAGCATGTTTTAAATTAAAAGATGTTGGATGTCCATCATTACTTCTTGAGTGATTGTTGTATGTATGTTTGTGTGGAGTATACTCCGGAATGGATGAGTAGAGAAGGTTTTGAATATTTAGTAGAGTTGCTAGCTTGATTTACTAACAAATACTAATGTGGTGTTGGGTTGTAGATAGAGTTTCATCTGATTTTTGGTAGTTGTTAGAGGTTGTAGAGGTAATCTATTGTGTGATGTTTGGAAGGAAATGATGGAAGTACAACATCAAAAATCTTTTCACGGATCCTTAATAAAATACTTAATTTAAATTTATTTGCTTTATCTTTCACTCGTGATTCACTTCGTGATTTTCTTAAGCAAGAGTGTGGTAGCTCCCATGTATCCTCAGATATTAGTGGTTGCTTCCCCGTGTTTCCTGCACTACTGTGATGGGATATCATTTGCTTTCTCATAACTACCTTTGCATAAGTATCCCAATGCATCAAATTAGCCTTATCTCTTAATAAGGGTACAAATGCTTTGCACCAAACTCAGGTGGCATGTCAATGGCTTCTGAGCGTCAATCTTACTATTTTTTTCATTAATGCGGTAGCAGAAGTGATTCAATATAGTAAATTAATTTTGATTATGAAAAAAGGGAAAACAGAGTCCTTCAGAAAATTCATCGTTTGCTTTAGTTTATTATTTGCAATGAAGATATTAAAATTTAATTCATTGATTACAAGATCCCCTCATCGTAAAATTTGGGGCCATGGAATGCTGCTCATTCTGCTTTGTTTTTGGTGAAGACAGCGGCGGTAACCTTCACGTTTAAGGTCAAAATGTAAATCTCTCCATTGTTGATCCTTTGATTGAAGAGTGATAGAATCAGAAGTAAAATTCCCTGCATTATGTAGTTGTACATCTTTGAGGTTGACGAAGTTAGTCTGACTTGAATTGATCAATGTTGAGTAATGGGGGAGGCTCTTAAAAAGCTATTGAATCTGATCAAATGTTAATCTTAACTGTACTCTTTGACTTCATTTCTAAGGAGTAAATGGGAAACGCAAAGGAAACTTGCAAGACGTCATCTTGTGGTTAGACCGCTGCGTCTTCAGTTCCATGTAATCTGATTGAATCGGATTAAAATATTCACAGCATTAAGCCTAGGGCACAGTCTCTTAGTGATAATATTTCTTAGGCAATATTGGGGTACGAATATTTATATATATATTTCTTAAAGGGATTTCTAGCATAAAGTAAATGATCATTACTGCCTATGGAGGTAGAGTTTGGCTCTGCTTATGGACCATAACCACCTTTTGATAATGTTATCCAGGGTTAGTGTGAATCATTGAGATGCTGTTTGCAGTAGCAAATTTCCCTCACTGTAAAGCATCGCATCTGCCCAAATGTGTTGATGAAACGTTCAGTAATACTGACTGCTATAACAATCCACAGCTTGAGGTCCTAGGATGATAATGTTATTACCATGTTTTTATCTGAGCATTGATCTCAGGTCGCCGGCCGTCTATCCTTCTTTAGATAATATCATAACTGTTAGTTGGTTTCCTGAATCTAATTGGAGCAACAGTTCCACGAAAAAGTAATGGGGAGCTGGAAACCTTCAGATTTTATTTCGTGGGCTCTTTTTCCGATGCCTTGCATGCCATTACAGTAATGTGGAATCTGCTTTTGATATGATCCCCTTTTGAAGCAGTACCTTTGATAGGATTCATTTTCTAAGGCTTATAGTTTGAGCTCTAATGAAAAAGGTTGGATTTTCAATTTCACTTTAGTATACCTGTTGTATGAATGTTTAAATGGAGTGCGCACTCAAAAATGGATGGGTCTGTGTGTGTGGATTATGTTTTGGGGAGGGTGGGGCATGCGCAGTGTGATGTTGATGTATGATGTGTGAGAGGTGAATGAAAGTCCAGCCCGGTAACATTGTTTGCATTCTTAGCCAAAGCTGCATATATTTCCAAGAAATCAGTTTCTATTTTGCCCCCTTGATATCACGTAGAGAGCTAAAAATCCTTATGACGTATCCTTGGTGATAACGTGAAGTTTGTGTCATTGAGGCACTATCAGCTCTTACCAGTATGTCTTAACTGACTTTTGAGTGGGTCACAGAATTCATTCTCGCACTTCCGGTCACCTCTTAGTAGAGTACTATTTACGGTTCCATTCCTAGCATTGCTTAATATCTCCTAGCCTCAAAGCTGTGCTTGTTTACTGGTAGTAATTACTTCTACAACTTTAAAAAATCTTGTCCGGATAACCCCTCCTACTTGAGGTGGAATGTTTTTGCTTCTCATTTCCAACCATCCTTGTGCTCTTCCATCATCAACGAGCCGAGTCCTATATTTTGGTTACTGATTATAGCCCAGATAAGAGATCAATTCTGCAAAAATAAACTCATTGAGGTGTTGACATAGCTCCATAGTTATGGGAAATTTCAAAGTACAAGAAAATTCCTGCATCCCTTATAACTGTCTGGCAGTCTAATAAGAAAGTGATTTCAGCTATTCTCAGATTCATGCTCTCAATCAATTTTCATTCATTTGGTAATCAATGGCAGCCTATTATTCCTAGAAGATCAAGTTATTTCATTTTGACGTTCAAAATAACTTCCATATTATCAGCTCTTTGCTGATCTCTCATAAAATCAAATAAATAAATAGTCAAGAGTTACTTTCTCGATTCCAAAGGCAGTAAATTAGTAGCTGAATAAATTGGGGTTATTAAACGAATGGATTAAGTATCCGAGGGAAGGGAATACCTCTCAGTTTTTTTAAGGATGAATTTTGAGATGAAGAGGGCTATGTTAGATTTTAATTCTTGCTTGATTCAAATATTGCATGATTTAGAGCCCTCCTAACGTGACATAGGGTTCCTTGAAAGGGGAATGAATTAATAAGCTCTGGAGCCCATTATTCATAGTCTATGGGATGGGCATATTTTGGGCTATGTAGATCCCTTAATTTAAGTAATTCTTTGCATCTCTAATCATCCACTTCATGCATACACGTTTGGTAGTGCATGGTAATATTTGTTTTCCGATGATAATTAACATAGCATTTCTGCTTAATGTACCACTTCATTTGTCCAATGAACCTTGTCAATTTCCTATCAGGGATTGATTTTGTGTTTGCTTAATCAGTTTATTATCTCAACGATCTTTTTGTTAACCAACGATTTCAATCCTTGATCTTCATCGTTCTCTTGCGTCTTAATATTCTCGTTTAGTAATTAGGGTTTATTCTTAGCTTACAGATTCCCTCTTCCTTTTTGGTGACGAGTGATACCAAGGACTCGTGGAGGCAGCTGAAAGAAGGGTAGGTGTTAGCAATAATAAGTATTTAATCTTATCTCACCTACATCTCTTAAATCTTAATATATTGTTTGAAACTGTGCCATTAGATTTTGTTGAATAATGGGGGAACGGATGGTACACTTGAGATAAGATTGTGATCTGTCAATGGAAAGTTGTGGTGATCAATTGCAACTCGTGGTAATCCTAAGTATGTTCAATTTTCCAGTCATTGCTAGTCTATGCAGAGTAATCTTGAGCAAAATTCACGTAGAGCCTTTTCAATTCACGATATTTTCCCTTGTGCTGTCATATGTTGTTAAGAGATTTAAATCAAAATATTTACGGTCTTAAACGTAAGCAAGGGGAAAATCCTTAGTAATTGATCAGTATTGTCTATGGAGCTAGAACTAAACTCTTCTCTTTGAATTTTGCCACATTTGCACACAATCTTGCATTTATAAGTAACATTTAGATTCTGTAGAGAGATCCTTCTGATTACCCTGTTAGAAGCCATGCTTGTGATGATTAATCCTTCACCCAAAATTAATTTGTAGCTAAGCTTCAATGAAGTTTTAAGATATGCGCTCATCCTTGATGAAATATCTCAGTAAGGGGATCCATTTATTAGATGAGCGAAACTGAACAGTAGTTGCTCTGCCTTTCAAGTGATATCAGTTGCGTTGTTTTGCATGTGCTGACATAATAATTGATTGGACATTGATATCAGTTAACGTTAAAGCTTCAAATTGAATTCAGTACCCTCAAATGCGAGTGAGGCAAACGGTCAAAGCCAGTATTTTTGGGTTTAATGGAAGTAGGTTCCCTTCCATCAGTATGGAATAAATTGGAATTGATTACCTGGGAATTCTTCTTGGAAAGAATGTTGGAATCGGTTTCAAGAGATTGTAAAGAATTTGAAAGTTGAATTTGTTTGTCCCATAGGATCACTTTAAGAAACCGTTGACTGACAGTAAGGTAGAATCAGTAGCCTTGATAACTTTCAGCATTAAAGCCACTTTTTCAAAAGTTTGATCAAGGGATTGGATTTTCTATTCTCCTTCAGGTTGTGTGTTGTATGAATGTTTGGATGGAGTGGCCACTCAGTACTGGTGTGTGTGTGGGGAATGTATTCTGGTGTTATGGGGAGGGGGGTTGGGTGGGGCCAGGCCTAGTGTTGGTTTTTGTGATGCATGGATGAGTGAAGGTTAAAATGGAAATCCAATCCTATAGCTTCGTTTGCATTCTTGGGATTCATGTAAATATATCTCAAAATCCCTCTGTAATACAAAACCCCCCTTAATATTGAATGACACTGGGAATAGAATATCCTTGCTGGGAGGAAAGTTTATGCTTCACAAAACTTTCTATGTTAGAGTTTTACTGTGGGATCAACCAGATGCACTGCAGTCTGGCTAGAGCGATACTGGCTTAAAAGTTGCCTCACAAGACAGTGAGGATTTCCTTGGGTAGCAGTTAATTAAATTAAATACATCAGAAACATGAAATTAACATTGGTTGATAATTTGCTTTTCAAATTTGGGTGCACATTTTCAGTTACTTAGTTTCGAGGAATGAAGAATGTAATGTTCAGTTCAAGATTTTTGTATCATTCCTCATAATTTCTTAAATAACCAATGTCAGCAGTGTAACCTCCTCAGCCCCATGCTGAAAATTGAATCACTTTCACAACCATGGCATCTATTGAACCGGACTTGTATTATTCGAAAATCCTTTACATTAGAAGGTTTTAAGACTGTGGCATTTTCTCAGCTCATTTCACTGGACACTGTTCACCTGGAAAGTTAATTTATGATCATGGGATGTTTTCTTGACTCCATAGTAGTCAGTGAATCAATTCTTGAATTAATATGGGTTTACTTCATCTATGTACGTTAAATAATGGGGATAGGAATGAGATGAATTTTCTTGGAGAGCCTTAGCAGGGGACTTAAATTATATGTTAAACAGTAATTTTCTCATCATTCTTATAAAGTTATTGGCTCTGGTCACTAGATTTGTATCTCATTCCTCATATGTTAAACCATGAATAGCATATTGAAGGGTTTCCAGAGATTATTAAAGAATGACCAATTTTGCTTATGTTCAATAAAGGGACTCTATTACGAGGAACGAAATTAACGATTGCAGTTCATGAAAATTTGATTTTGGTGTTGCAATTGATCGCCATGGTTTGATATTTGAGACATTGCTTGTGTTGATTAACATTGTGATATTAAATTGGGCTCCAGAGAGTGTTGCCGCGTGTTTATTAAGTTTGAAATATTTCCCGTTGACGTTACGTTTTAATAAAGGTTTTATTAAGCGTCAGGGAAAATGGGAACAGGTCAGTCAAATATCGTTACACCTAGTCACAGATGTACATTGGGCTATGAATCTCGCTTTGGACTCGTGAAGGTTTCTTAATTAAACTGCAGTGTTTTCCCTATGCATATAATCAATAGAAAAAAATGGTGCGTGCTCTTTAGAAATCATCAATGTCCATGATAATCTTCAAGTTCCGGTATGGTTTGCCATTCAGAGATGGTGCAAAGTCAGGATACGGACTTATTTTAAAATTAGGATTCACTTTGCAACTCATGACCTTAACTTGAAGACCTTTAAGTGTCTATACTTTCCTAAGGAGTTGTTGTCTGAACTAAGATTAATGAGCATTGAAATTCCAAGCATGTTTTAAATTAAAAGATGTTGGATGTCCATCATTACTTCTTGAGTGATTGTTGTATGTATGTTTGTGTGGAGTATACTCCGGAATGGATGAGTAGAGAAGGTTTTGAATATTTAGTAGAGTTGCTAGCTTGATTTACTAACAAATACTAATGTGGTGTTGGGTTGTAGATAGAGTTTCATCTGATTTTTGGTAGTTGTTAGAGGTTGTAGAGGTAATCTATTGTGTGATGTTTGGAAGGAAATGATGGAAGTACAACATCAAAAATCTTTTCACGGATCCTTAATAAAATACTTAGATTTAAATTTATTTGCTTTATCTTTCACTCGTGATTCACTTCGTGATTTTCTTAAGCAAGAGTGTGGTAGCTCCCATGTATCCTCAGATATTAGTGGTTGCTTCCCCGTGTTTCCTGCACTACTGTGATGGGATATCATTTGCTTTCTCATAACTACCTTTGCATAAGTATCCCAATGCATCAAATTAGCCTTATCTCTTAATAAGGGTACAAATGCTTTGCACCAAACTCAGGTGGCATGTCAATGGCTTCTGAGCGTCAATCTTACTATTTTTTTCATTAATGCGGTAGCAGAAGTGATTCAATATAGTAAATTAATTTTGATTATGAAAAAAGGGAAAACAGAGTCCTTCAGAAAATTCATCGTTTGCTTTAGTTTATTATTTGCAATGAAGATATTAAAATTTAATTCATTGATTACAAGATCCCCTCATCGTAAAATTTGGGGCCATGGAATGCTGCTCATTCTGCTTTGTTTTTGGTGAAGACAGCGGCGGTAACCTTCACGTTTAAGGTCAAAATGTAAATCTCTCCATTGTTGATCCTTTGATTGAAGAGTGATAGAATCAGAAGTAAAATTCCCTGCATTATGTTGTTGTACATCTTTGAGGTTGACGAAGTTAGTCTGACTTGAATTGATCAATGTTGAGTAATGGGGGAGGCTCTTAAAAAGCTATTGAATCTGATCAAATGTTAATCTTAACTGTACTCTTTGACTTCATTTCTAAGGAGTAAATGGGAAACGCAAAGGAAACTTGCAAGACGTCATCTTGTGGTTAGACCGCTGCGTCTTCAGTTCCATGTAATCTGATTGAATCGGATTAAAATATTCACAGCATTAAGCCTAGGGCACAGTCTCTTAGTGATAATATTTCTTAGGCAATATTGGGGTACGAATATTTATATATATATTTCTTAAAGGGATTTCTAGCATAAAGTAAATGATCATTACTGCCTATGGAGGTAGAGTTTGGCTCTGCTTATGGACCATAACCACCTTTTGATAATGTTATCCAGGGTTAGTGTGAATCATTGAGATGCTGTTTGCAGTAGCAAATTTCCCTCACTGTAAAGCATCGCATCTGCCCAAATGTGTTGATGAAACGTTCAGTAATACTGACTGCTATAACAATCCACAGCTTGAGGTCCTAGGATGATAATGTTATTACCATGTTTTTATCTGAGCATTGATCTCAGGTCGCCGGCCGTCTATCCTTCTTTAGATAATATCATAACTGTTAGTTGGTTTCCTGAATCTAATTGGAGCAACAGTTCCACAAAATAGTAATGGGGAGCTGGAAACCTTCAGATTTTATTTCGTGGGCTCTTTTTCCGATGCCTTGCATGCCATTACAGTAATGTGGAATCTGCTTTTGATATGATCCCCTTTTGAAGCAGTACCTTTGATAGGATTCATTTTCTAAGGCTTATAGTTTGAGCTCTAATGAAAAAGGTTGGATTTTCAATTTCACTTTAGTATACCTGTTGTATGAATGTTTAAATGGAGTGCGCACTCAAAAATGGATGGGTCTGTGTGTGTGGATTATGTTTTGGGGAGGGTGGGGCATGCACAGTGTGATGTTGATGTATGATGTGTGAGAGGTGAATGAAAGTCCAGCCCGGTAACATTGTTTGCATTCTTAGCCAAAGCTGCATATATTTCCAAGAAATCAGTTTCTATTTTGCCCCCTTGATATCACGTAGAGAGCTAAAAATCCTTATGACGTATCCTTGGTGATAACGTGAAGTTTGTGTCATTGAGGCACTATCAGCTCTTACCAGTATGTCTTAACTGACTTTTGAGTGGGTCACAGAATTCATTCTCGCACTTCCGGTCACCTCTTAGTAGAGTACTATTTACGGTTCCATTCCTAGCGTTGCTTAATATCTCCTAGCTTCAAAGCTGTGCTTGTTTACTGGTAGTAATTACTTCTACAACTTTAAAAAATCTTGTCCGGATAACCCCTCCTACTTGAGGTGGAATGTTTTTGCTTCTCATTTCCAACCATCCTTGTGCTCTTCAATCATCAACCAGCCGAGTCCTGTATTTTGGTTACTGATTATAGCCCAGATAAGAGATCAATTCTGCAAAAATAAACTCATTGAGGTGTTGACATAGCTCCATAGTTATGGGAAATTTCAAAGTACAAGAAAATTCCTGCATCCCTTATAACTGTCTGGCAGTCTAATAAGAAAGTGATTTCAGCTATTCTCAGATTCATGCTCTCAATCAATTTTCATTCATTTGGTAATCAATGGCAGCCTATTATTCCTAGAAGATCAAGTTATTTCATTTTGACGTTCAAAATAACTTCCATATTATCAGCTCTTTGCTGATCTCTCATAAAATCAAATAAATAAATAGTCAAGAGTTACTTTCTTGATTCCAAAGGCAGTAAATTAGTAGCTGAATAAATTGGGGTTATTAAACGAATGGATTAAGTATCCGAGGGAAGGGAATACCTCTCAGTTTTTTTAAGGATGAATTTTGAGATGAAGAGGGCTATGTTAGATTTTAATTCTTGCTTGATTCAAATATTGCATGATTTAGAGCCCTCCTAACGTGACATAGGGTTTCTTGAAAGGGGAATGAATTAATAAGCTCTGGAGCCCATTATTCATAGTCTATGGGATGGGCATATTTTGGGCTATGTAGATCCCTTAATTTAAGTAATTCTTTGCATCTCTAATCATCCACTTCATGCATACACGTTTGGTAGTGCATGGTAATATTTGTTTTCCGATGATAATTAACATAGCATTTCTGCTTAATGTACCACTTCATTTGTCCAATGAACCTTGTCAATTTCCTATCAGGGATTGATTTTGTGTTTGCTTAATCAGTTTATTATCTCAACGATCTTTTTGTTAACCAACGATTTCAATCCTTGATCTTCATCGTTCTCTTGCGTCTTAATATTCTCGTTTAGTAATTAGGGTTTATTCTTAGCTTACAGATTCCCTCTTCCCTTTTTGGTGACGAGTGATACCAAGGACTCGTGGAGGCAGCTGAAAGAAGGGTAGGTGTTAGCAATAATAAGTATTTAATCTTATCTCACCTACATCTCTTAAATCTTAATATATTGTTTGAAACTGTGCCATTAGATTTTGTTGAATAATGGGGGAACGGATGGTACACTTGAGATAAGATTGTGATCTGTCAATGGAAAGTTGTGGTGATCAATTGCAACTCGTGGTAATCCTAAGTATGTTCAATTTTCCAGTCATTGCTAGTCTATGCAGAGTAATCTTGAGCAAAATTCACGTAGAGCCTTTTCAATTCACGATATTTTCCCTTGTGCTGTCATATGTTGTTAAGAGATTTAAATCAAAATATTTACGGTCTTAAACGTAAGCAAGGGGAAAATCCTTAGTAATTGATCAGTATTGTCTATGGAGCTAGAACTAAACTCTTCTCTTTGAATTTTGCCACATTTGCACACAATCTTGCATTTATAAGTAACATTTAGATTCTGTAGAGAGATCCTTCTGATTACCCTGTTAGAAGCCATGCTTGTGATGATTAATCCTTCACCCAAAATTAATTTGTAGCTAAGCTTCAATGAAGTTTTAAGATATGCGCTCATCCTTGATGAAATATCTCAGTAAGGGGATCCATTTATTAGATGAGCGAAACTGAACAGTAGTTGCTCTGCCTTTCAAGTGATATCAGTTGCGTTGTTTTGCATGTGCTGACATAATAATCGATTGGACATTGATATCAGTTAACGTTAAAGCTTCAAATTGAATTCAGTACCCTCAAATGCGAGTGAGGCAAACGGTCAAAGCCAGTATTTTTGGGTTTAATGGAAGTAGGTTCCCTTCCATCAGTATGGAATAAATTGGAATTGATTACCTGGGAATTCTTCTTGGAAAGAATGTTGGAATCGGTTTCAAGAGATTGTAAAGAATTTGAAAGTTGAATTTGTTTGTCCCATAGGATCACTTTAAGAAACCGTTGACTGACAGTAAGGTAGAATCAGTAGCCTTGATAACTTTCAGCATTAAAGCCACTTTTTCAAAAGTTTGATCAAGGGATTGGATTTTCTATTCTCCTTCAGGTTGTGTGTTGTATGAATGTTTGGATGGAGTGGCCACTCAGTACTGGTGTGTGTGTGGGGAATGTATTCTGGTGTTATGGGGAGGGGGGTTGGGTGGGGCCAGGCCTAGTGTTGGTTTTTGTGATGCATGGATGAGTGAAGGTTAAAATGGAAATCCAATCCTATAGCTTCGTTTGCATTCTTGGGATTCATGTAAATATATCTCAAAATCCCTCTGTAATACAAAACCCCCCTTATAATTGAATGACACTGGGAATAGAATATCCTTGCTGGGAGGAAAGTTTATGCTTCACAAAACTTTCTATGTTAGAGTTTTACTGTGGGATCAACCAGATGCACTGCAGTCTGGCTAGAGCGATACTGGCTTAAAAGTTGCCTCACAAGACAGTGAGGATTTCCTTGGGTAGCAGTTAATTAAATTAAATACATCAGAAACATGAAATTAACATTGGTTGATAATTTGCTTTTCAAATTTGGGTGCACATTTTCAGTTACTTAGTTTCGAGGAATGAAGAATGTAATGTTCAGTTCAAGATTTTTGTATCATTCCTCATAATTTCTTAAATAACCAATGTCAGCAGTGTAACCTCCTCAGCCCCATGCTGAAAATTGAATCACTTTCACAACCATGGCATCTATTGAACCGGACTTGTGGTATTCGAAAATCCTTTACATTAGAAGGTTTTAAGACTGTGGCATTTTCTCAGCTCATTTCACTGGACACTGTTCACCTGGAAAGTTAATTTATGATCATGGGATGTTTTCTTGACTCCATAGTAGTCAGTGAATCAATTCTTGAATTAATATGGGTTTACTTCATCTATGTACGTTAAATAATGGGGATAGGAATGAGATGAATTTTCTTGGAGAGCCTTAGCAGGGGACTTAAATTATATGTTAAACAGTAATTTTCTCATCATTCTTATAAAGTTATTGGCTCTGGTCACTAGATTTGTATCTCATTCCTCATATGTTAAACCATGAATAGCATATTGAAGGGTTTCCAGAGATTATTAAAAAATGACCAATTTTGCTTATGTTTAATAAAGGGACTCTATTACGAGGAACGAAATTAACGATTGCAGTTCATGAAAATTTGATTTTGGTGTTGCAATTGATCGCCATGGTTTGATATTTGAGACATTGCTTGTGTTGATTAACATTGTGATATTAAATTGGGCTCCAGAGAGTGTTGCCGCGTGTTTATTAAGTTTGAAATATTTCCCGTTGACGTTACGTTTTAATAAAGGTTTTATTAAGCGTCAGGGAAAAATGGGAACAGGTCAGTCAAATATCGTTACACCTAGTCACAGATGTACATTGGGCCATGAATCTCGCTTTGGACTCGTGAAAGTTTCTTAATTAAACTGTAGTGTTTTCCCTATGCATATAATCAATAGAAAAAAATGGTGCGTGCTCTTTAGAAATCATCAATGTCCATGATAATCTTCAAGTTCCGGTATGGTTTGCCATTCAGAGATGGTGCAAAGTCAGGATACGGACTTATTTTAAAATTAGGATTCACTTTGCAACTCATGACCTTAACTTGAAGACCTTTAAGTGTCTATACTTTCCTAAGGAGTTGTTGTCTGAACTAAGATTAATGAGCATTGAAATTCCAAGCATGTTTTAAATTAAAAGATGTTGGATGTCCATCATTACTTCTTGAGTGATTGTTGTATGTATGTTTGTGTGGAGTATACTCCGGAATGGATGAGTAGAGAAGGTTTTGAATATTTAGTAGAGTTGCTAGCTTGATTTACTAACAAATACTAATGTGGTGTTGGGTTGTAGATAGAGTTTCATCTGATTTTTGGTAGTTGTTAGAGGTTGTAGAGGTAATCTATTGTGTGATGTTTGGAAGGAAATGATGGAAGTACAACATCAAAAATCTTTTCACGGATCCTTAATAAAATACTTAGATTTAAATTTATTTGCTTTATCTTTCACTCGTGATTCACTTCGTGATTTTCTTAAGCAAGAGTGTGGTAGCTCCCATGTATCCTCAGATATTAGTGGTTGCTTCCCCGTGTTTCCTGCACTACTGTGATGGGATATCATTTGCTTTCTCATAACTACCTTTGCATAAGTATCCCAATGCATCAAATTAGCCTTATCTCTTAATAAGGGTACAAATGCTTTGCACCAAACTCAGGTGGCATGTCAATGGCTTCTGAGCGTCAATCTTACTATTTTTTTCATTAATGCGGTAGCAGAAGTGATTCAATATAGTAAATTAATTTTGATTATGAAAAAAGGGAAAACAGAGTCCTTCAGAAAATTCATCGTTTGCTTTAGTTTATTATTTGCAATGAAGATATTAAAATTTAATTCATTGATTACAAGATCCCCTCATCGTAAAATTTGGGGCCATGGAATGCTGCTCATTCTGCTTTGTTTTTGGTGAAGACAGCGGCGGTAACCTTCACGTTTAAGGTCAAAATGTAAATCTCTCCATTGTTGATCCTTTGATTGAAGAGTGATAGAATCAGAAGTAAAATTCCCTGCATTATGTAGTTGTACATCTTTGAGGTTGACGAAGTTAGTCTGACTTGAATTGATCAATGTTGAGTAATGGGGGAGGCTCTTAAAAAGCTATTGAATCTGATCAAATGTTAATCTTAACTGTACTCTTTGACTTCATTTCTAAGGAGTAAATGGGAAACGCAAAGGAAACTTGCAAGATGTCATCTTGTGGTTAGACCGCTGCGTCTTCAGTTCCATGTAATCTGATTGAATCGGATTAAAATATTCACAGCATTAAGCCTAGGGCACAGTCTCTTAGTGATAATATTTCTTAGGCAATATTGGGGTACGAATATTTATATATATATTTCTTAAAGGGATTTCTAGCATAAAGTAAATGATCATTACTGCCTATGGAGGTAGAGTTTGGCTCTGCTTATGGACCATAACCACCTTTTGATAATGTTATCCAGGGTTAGTGTGAATCATTGAGATGCTGTTTGCAGTAGCAAATTTCCCTCACTGTAAAGCATCGCATCTGCCCAAATGTGTTGATGAAACGTTCAGTAATACTGACTGCTATAACAATCCACAGCTTGAGGTCCTAGGATGATAATGTTATTACCATGTTTTTATCTGAGCATTGATCTCAGGTCGCCGGCCGTCTATCCTTCTTTAGATAATATCATAACTGTTAGTTGGTTTCCTGAATCTAATTGGAGCAACAGTTCCACGAAAAAGTAATGGGGAGCTGGAAACCTTCAGATTTTATTTCGTGGGCTCTTTTTCCGATGCCTTGCATGCCATTACAGTAATGTGGAATCTGCTTTTGATATGATCCCCTTTTGAAGCAGTACCTTTGATAGGATTCATTTTCTAAGGCTTATAGTTTGAGCTCTAATGAAAAAGGTTGGATTTTCAATTTCACTTTAGTATACCTGTTGTATGAATGTTTAAATGGAGTGCGCACTCAAAAATGGATGGGTCTGTGTGTGTGGATTATGTTTTGGGGAGGGTGGGGCATGCGCAGTGTGATGTTGATGTATGATGTGTGAGAGGTGAATGAAAGTCCAGCCCGGTAACATTGTTTGCATTCTTAGCCAAAGCTGCATATATTTCCAAGAAATCAGTTTCTATTTTGCCCCCTTGATATCACGTAGAGAGCTAAAAATCCTTATGACGTATCCTTGGTGATAACGTGAAGTTTGTGTCATTGAGGCACTATCAGCTCTTACCAGTATGTCTTAACTGACTTTTGAGTGGGTCACAGAATTCATTCTCGCACTTCCGGTCACCTCTTAGTAGAGTACTATTTACGGTTCCATTCCTAGCATTGCTTAATATCTCCTAGCCTCAAAGCTGTGCTTGTTTACTGGTAGTAATTACTTCTACAACTTTAAAAAATCTTGTCCGGATAACCCCTCCTACTTGAGGTGGAATGTTTTTGCTTCTCATTTCCAACCATCCTTGTGCTCTTCCATCATCAACGAGCCGAGTCCTATATTTTGGTTACTGATTATAGCCCAGATAAGAGATCAATTCTGAAAAAATAAACTCATTGAGGTGTTGACATAGCTCCATAGTTATGGGAAATTTCAAAGTACAAGAAAATTCCTGCATCCCTTATAACTGTCTGGCAGTCTAATAAGAAAGTGATTTCAGCTATTCTCAGATTCATGCTCTCAATCAATTTTCATTCATTTGGTAATCAATGGCAGCCTATTATTCCTAGAAGATCAAGTTATTTCATTTTGACGTTCAAAATAACTTCCATATTATCAGCTCTTTGCTGATCTCTCATAAAATCAAATAAATAAATAGTCAAGAGTTACTTTCTCGATTCCAAAGGCAGTAAATTAGTAGCTGAATAAATTGGGGTTATTAAACGAATGGATTAAGTATCCGAGGGAAGGGAATACCTCTCAGTTTTTTTAAGGATGAATTTTGAGATGAAGAGGGCTATGTTAGATTTTAATTCTTGCTTGATTCAAATATTGCATGATTTAGAGCCCTCCTAACGTGACATAGGGTTCCTTGAAAGGGGAATGAATTAATAAGCTCTGGAGCCCATTATTCATAGTCTATGGGATGGGCATATTTTGGGCTATGTAGATCCCTTAATTTAAGTAATTCTTTGCATCTCTAATCATCCACTTCATGCATACACGTTTGGTAGTGCATGGTAATATTTGTTTTCCGATGATAATTAACATAGCATTTCTGCTTAATGTACCACTTCATTTGTCCAATGAACCTTGTCAATTTCCTATCAGGGATTGATTTTGTGTTTGCTTAATCAGTTTATTATCTCAACGATCTTTTTGTTAACCAACGATTTCAATCCTTGATCTTCATCGTTCTCTTGCGTCTTAATATTCTCGTTTAGTAATTAGGGTTTATTCTTAGCTTACAGATTCCCTCTTCCCTTTTTGGTGACGAGTGATACCAAGGACTCGTGGAGGCAGCTGAAAGAAGGGTAGGTGTTAGCAATAATAAGTATTTAATCTTATCTCACCTACATCTCTTAAATCTTAATATATTGTTTGAAACTGTGCCATTAGATTTTGTTGAATAATGGGGGAACGGATGGTACACTTGAGATAAGATTGTGATCTGTCAATGGAAAGTTGTGGTGATCAATTGCAACTCGTGGTAATCCTAAGTATGTTCAATTTTCCAGTCATTGCTAGTCTATGCAGAGTAATCTTGAGCAAAATTCACGTAGAGCCTTTTCAATTCACGATATTTTCCCTTGTGCTGTCATATGTTGTTAAGAGATTTAAATCAAAATATTTACGGTCTTAAACGTAAGCAAGGGGAAAATCCTTAGTAATTGATCAGTATTGTCTATGGAGCTAGAACTAAACTCTTCTCTTTGAATTTTGCCACATTTGCACACAATCTTGCATTTATAAGTAACATTTAGATTCTGTAGAGAGATCCTTCTGATTACCCTGTTAGAAGCCATGCTTGTGATGATTAATCCTTCACCCAAAATTAATTTGTAGCTAAGCTTCAATGAAGTTTTAAGATATGCGCTCATCCTTGATGAAATATCTCAGTAAGGGGATCCATTTATTAGATGAGCGAAACTGAACAGTAGTTGCTCTGCCTTTCAAGTGATATCAGTTGCGTTGTTTTGCATGTGCTGACATAATAATTGATTGGACATTGATATCAGTTAACGTTAAAGCTTCAAATTGAATTCAGTACCCTCAAATGCGAGTGAGGCAAACGGTCAAAGCCAGTATTTTTGGGTTTAATGGAAGTAGGTTCCCTTCCATCAGTATGGAATAAATTGGAATTGATTACCTGGGAATTCTTCTTGGAAAGAATGTTGGAATCGGTTTCAAGAGATTGTAAAGAATTTGAAAGTTGAATTTGTTTGTCCCATAGGATCACTTTAAGAAACCGTTGACTGACAGTAAGGTAGAATCAGTAGCCTTGATAACTTTCAGCATTAAAGCCACTTTTTCAAAAGTTTGATCAAGGGATTGGATTTTCTATTCTCCTTCAGGTTGTGTGTTGTATGAATGTTTGGATGGAGTGGCCACTCAGTACTGGTGTGTGTGTGGGGAATGTATTCTGGTGTTATGGGGAGGGGGGTTGGGTGGGGCCAGGCCTAGTGTTGGTTTTTGTGATGCATGGATGAGTGAAGGTTAAAATGGAAATCCAATCCTATAGCTTCGTTTGCATTCTTGGGATTCATGTAAATATATCTCAAAATCCCTCTGTAATACAAAACCCCCCTTAATATTGAATGACACTGGGAATAGAATATCCTTGCTGGGAGGAAAGTTTATGCTTCACAAAACTTTCTATGTTAGAGTTTTACTGTGGGATCAACCAGATGCACTGCAGTCTGGCTAGAGCGATACTGGCTTAAAAGTTGCCTCACAAGACAGTGAGGATTTCCTTGGGTAGCAGTTAATTAAATTAAATACATCAGAAACATGTAATTAACATTGGTTGATAATTTGCTTTTCAAATTTGGGTGCACATTTTCAGTTACTTAGTTTCGAGGAATGAAGAATGTAATGTTCAGTTCAAGATTTTTGTATCATTCCTCATAATTTCTTAAATAACCAATGTCAGCAGTGTAACCTCCTCAGCCCCATGCTGAAAATTGAATCACTTTCACAACCATGGCATCTATTGAACCGGACTTGTATTATTCGAAAATCCTTTACATTAGAAGGTTTTAAGACTGTGGCATTTTCTCAGCTCATTTCACTGGACACTGTTCACCTGGAAAGTTAATTTATGATCATGGGATGTTTTCTTGACTCCATAGTAGTCAGTGAATCAATTCTTGAATTAATATGGGTTTACTTCATCTATGTACGTTAAATAATGGGGATAGGAATGAGATGAATTTTCTTGGAGAGCCTTAGCAGGGGACTTAAATTATATGTTAAACAGTAATTTTCTCATCATTCTTATAAAGTTATTGGCTCTGGTCACTAGATTTGTATCTCATTCCTCATATGTTAAACCATGAATAGCATATTGAAGGGTTTCCAGAGATTATTAAAGAATGACCAATTTTGCTTATGTTCAATAAAGGGACTCTATTACGAGGAACGAAATTAACGATTGCAGTTCATGAAAATTTGATTTTGGTGTTGCAATTGATCGCCATGGTTTGATATTTGAGACATTGCTTGTGTTGATTAACATTGTGATATTAAATTGGGCTCCAGAGAGTGTTGCCGCGTGTTTATTAAGTTTGAAATATTTCCCGTTGACGTTACGTTTTAATAAAGGTTTTATTAAGCGTCAGGGAAAATGGGAACAGGTCAGTCAAATATCGTTACACCTAGTCACAGATGTACATTGGGCTATGAATCTCGCTTTGGACTCGTGAAGGTTTCTTAATTAAACTGCAGTGTTTTCCCTATGCATATAATCAATAGAAAAAAATGGTGCGTGCTCTTTAGAAATCATCAATGTCCATGATAATCTTCAAGTTCCGGTATGGTTTGCCATTCAGAGATGGTGCAAAGTCAGGATACGGACTTATTTTAAAATTAGGATTCACTTTGCAACTCATGACCTTAACTTGAAGACCTTTAAGTGTCTATACTTTCCTAAGGAGTTGTTGTCTGAACTAAGATTAATGAGCATTGAAATTCCAAGCATGTTTTAAATTAAAAGATGTTGGATGTCCATCATTACTTCTTGAGTGATTGTTGTATGTATGTTTGTGTGGAGTATACTCCGGAATGGATGAGTAGAGAAGGTTTTGAATATTTAGTAGAGTTGCTAGCTTGATTTACTAACAAATACTAATGTGGTGTTGGGTTGTAGATAGAGTTTCATCTGATTTTTGGTAGTTGTTAGAGGTTGTAGAGGTAATCTATTGTGTGATGTTTGGAAGGAAATGATGGAAGTACAACATCAAAAATCTTTTCACGGATCCTTAATAAAATACTTAATTTAAATTTATTTGCTTTATCTTTCACTCGTGATTCACTTCGTGATTTTCTTAAGCAAGAGTGTGGTAGCTCCCATGTATCCTCAGATATTAGTGGTTGCTTCCCCGTGTTTCCTGCACTACTGTGATGGGATATCATTTGCTTTCTCATAACTACCTTTGCATAAGTATCCCAATGCATCAAATTAGCCTTATCTCTTAATAAGGGTACAAATGCTTTGCACCAAACTCAGGTGGCATGTCAATGGCTTCTGAGCGTCAATCTTACTATTTTTTTCATTAATGCGGTAGCAGAAGTGATTCAATATAGTAAATTAATTTTGATTATGAAAAAAGGGAAAACAGAGTCCTTCAGAAAATTCATCGTTTGCTTTAGTTTATTATTTGCAATGAAGATATTAAAATTTAATTCATTGATTACAAGATCCCCTCATCGTAAAATTTGGGGCCATGGAATGCTGCTCATTCTGCTTTGTTTTTGGTGAAGACAGCGGCGGTAACCTTCACGTTTAAGGTCAAAATGTAAATCTCTCCATTGTTGATCCTTTGATTGAAGAGTGATAGAATCAGAAGTAAAATTCCCTGCATTATGTAGTTGTACATCTTTGAGGTTGACGAAGTTAGTCTGACTTGAATTGATCAATGTTGAGTAATGGGGTTAGCTCTTAAAAAGCTATTGAATCTGATCAAATGTTAATCTTAACTGTACTCTTTGACTTCATTTCTAAGGAGTAAATGGGAAACGCAAAGGAAACTTGCAAGACGTCATCTTGTGGTTAGACCGCTGCGTCTTCAGTTCCATGTAATCTGATTGAATCGGATTAAAATATTCACAGCATTAAGCCTAGGGCACAGTCTCTTAGTGATAATATTTCTTAGGCAATATTGGGGTACGAATATTTATATATATATTTCTTAAAGGGATTTCTAGCATAAAGTAAATGATCATTACTGCCTATGGAGGTAGAGTTTGGCTCTGCTTATGGACCATAACCACCTTTTGATAATGTTATCCAGGGTTAGTGTGAATCATTGAGATGCTGTTTGCAGTAGCAAATTTCCCTCACTGTAAAGCATCGCATCTGCCCAAATGTGTTGATGAAACGTTCAGTAATACTGACTGCTATAACAATCCACAGCTTGAGGTCCTAGGATGATAATGTTATTACCATGTTTTTATCTGAGCATTGATCTCAGGTCGCCGGCCGTCTATCCTTCTTTAGATAATATCATAACTGTTAGTTGGTTTCCTGAATCTAATTGGAGCAACAGTTCCACAAAATAGTAATGGGGAGCTGGAAACCTTCAGATTTTATTTCGTGGGCTCTTTTTCCGATGCCTTGCATGCCATTACAGTAATGTGGAATCTGCTTTTGATATGATCCCCTTTTGAAGCAGTACCTTTGATAGGATTCATTTTCTAAGGCTTATAGTTTGAGCTCTAATGAAAAAGGTTGGATTTTCAATTTCACTTTAGTATACCTGTTGTATGAATGTTTAAATGGAGTGCGCACTCAAAAATGGATGGGTCTGTGTGTGTGGATTATGTTTTGGGGAGGGTGGGGCATGCACAGTGTGATGTTGATGTATGATGTGTGAGAGGTGAATGAAAGTCCAGCCCGGTAACATTGTTTGCATTCTTAGCCAAAGCTGCATATATTTCCAAGAAATCAGTTTCTATTTTGCCCCCTTGATATCACGTAGAGAGCTAAAAATCCTTATGACGTATCCTTGGTGATAACGTGAAGTTTGTGTCATTGAGGCACTATCAGCTCTTACCAGTATGTCTTAACTGACTTTTGAGTGGGTCACAGAATTCATTCTCGCACTTCCGGTCACCTCTTAGTAGAGTACTATTTACGGTTCCATTCCTAGCGTTGCTTAATATCTCCTAGCTTCAAAGCTGTGCTTGTTTACTGGTAGTAATTACTTCTACAACTTTAAAAAATCTTGTCCGGATAACCCCTCCTACTTGAGGTGGAATGTTTTTGCTTCTCATTTCCAACCATCCTTGTGCTCTTCAATCATCAACCAGCCGAGTCCTGTATTTTGGTTACTGATTATAGCCCAGATAAGAGATCAATTCTGCAAAAATAAACTCATTGAGGTGTTGACATAGCTCCATAGTTATGGGAAATTTCAAAGTACAAGAAAATTCCTGCATCCCTTATAACTGTCTGGCAGTCTAATAAGAAAGTGATTTCAGCTATTCTCAGATTCATGCTCTCAATCAATTTTCATTCATTTGGTAATCAATGGCAGCCTATTATTCCTAGAAGATCAAGTTATTTCATTTTGACGTTCAAAATAACTTCCATATTATCAGCTCTTTGCTGATCTCTCATAAAATCAAATAAATAAATAGTCAAGAGTTACTTTCTTGATTCCAAAGGCAGTAAATTAGTAGCTGAATAAATTGGGGTTATTAAACGAATGGATTAAGTATCCGAGGGAAGGGAATACCTCTCAGTTTTTTTAAGGATGAATTTTGAGATGAAGAGGGCTATGTTAGATTTTAATTCTTGCTTGATTCAAATATTGCATGATTTAGAGCCCTCCTAACGTGACATAGGGTTTCTTGAAAGGGGAATGAATTAATAAGCTCTGGAGCCCATTATTCATAGTCTATGGGATGGGCATATTTTGGGCTATGTAGATCCCTTAATTTAAGTAATTCTTTGCATCTCTAATCATCCACTTCATGCATACACGTTTGGTAGTGCATGGTAATATTTGTTTTCCGATGATAATTAACATAGCATTTCTGCTTAATGTACCACTTCATTTGTCCAATGAACCTTGTCAATTTCCTATCAGGGATTGATTTTGTGTTTGCTTAATCAGTTTATTATCTCAACGATCTTTTTGTTAACCAACGATTTCAATCCTTGATCTTCATCGTTCTCTTGCGTCTTAATATTCTCGTTTAGTAATTAGGGTTTATTCTTAGCTTACAGATTCCCTCTTCCCTTTTTGGTGACGAGTGATACCAAGGACTCGTGGAGGCAGCTGAAAGAAGGGTAGGTGTTAGCAATAATAAGTATTTAATCTTATCTCACCTACATCTCTTAAATCTTAATATATTGTTTGAAACTGTGCCATTAGATTTTGTTGAATAATGGGGGAACGGATGGTACACTTGAGATAAGATTGTGATCTGTCAATGGAAAGTTGTGGTGATCAATTGCAACTCGTGGTAATCCTAAGTATGTTCAATTTTCCAGTCATTGCTAGTCTATGCAGAGTAATCTTGAGCAAAATTCACGTAGAGCCTTTTCAATTCACGATATTTTCCCTTGTGCTGTCATATGTTGTTAAGAGATTTAAATCAAAATATTTACGGTCTTAAACGTAAGCAAGGGGAAAATCCTTAGTAATTGATCAGTATTGTCTATGGAGCTAGAACTAAACTCTTCTCTTTGAATTTTGCCACATTTGCACACAATCTTGCATTTATAAGTAACATTTAGATTCTGTAGAGAGATCCTTCTGATTACCCTGTTAGAAGCCATGCTTGTGATGATTAATCCTTCACCCAAAATTAATTTGTAGCTAAGCTTCAATGAAGTTTTAAGATATGCGCTCATCCTTGATGAAATATCTCAGTAAGGGGATCCATTTATTAGATGAGCGAAACTGAACAGTAGTTGCTCTGCCTTTCAAGTGATATCAGTTGCGTTGTTTTGCATGTGCTGACATAATAATCGATTGGACATTTATTGATATCAGTTAACGTTAAAGCTTCAAATTGAATTCAGTACCCTCAAATGCGAGTGAGGCAAACGGTCAAAGCCAGTATTTTTGGGTTTAATGGAAGTAGGTTCCCTTCCATCAGTATGGAATAAATTGGAATTGATTACCTGGGAATTCTTCTTGGAAAGAATGTTGGAATCGGTTTCAAGAGATTGTAAAGAATTTGAAAGTTGAATTTGTTTGTCCCATAGGATCACTTTAAGAAACCGTTGACTGACAGTAAGGTAGAATCAGTAGCCTTGATAACTTTCAGCATTAAAGCCACTTTTTCAAAAGTTTGATCAAGGGATTGGATTTTCTATTCTCCTTCAGGTTGTGTGTTGTATGAATGTTTGGATGGAGTGGCCACTCAGTACTGGTGTGTGTGTGGGGAATGTATTCTGGTGTTATGGGGAGGGGGGTTGGGTGGGGCCAGGCCTAGTGTTGGTTTTTGTGATGCATGGATGAGTGAAGGTTAAAATGGAAATCCAATCCTATAGCTTCGTTTGCATTCTTGGGATTCATGTAAATATATCTCAAAATCCCTCTGTAATACAAAACCCCCCTTAATATTGAATGACACTGGGAATAGAATATCCTTGCTGGGAGGAAAGTTTATGCTTCACAAAACTTTCTATGTTAGAGTTTTACTGTGGGATCAACCAGATGCACTGCAGTCTGGCTAGAGCGATACTGGCTTAAAAGTTGCCTCACAAGACAGTGAGGATTTCCTTGGGTAGCAGTTAATTAAATTAAATACATCAGAAACATGAAATTAACATTGGTTGATAATTTGCTTTTCAAATTTGGGTGCACATTTTCAGTTACTTAGTTTCGAGGAATGAAGAATGTAATGTTCAGTTCAAGATTTTTGTATCATTCCTCATAATTTCTTAAATAACCAATGTCAGCAATGTAACCTCCTCAGCCCCATGCTGAAAATTGAATCACTTTCACAACCATGGCATCTATTGAACCGGACTTGTGGTATTCGAAAATCCTTTACATTAGAAGGTTTTAAGACTGTGGCATTTTCTCAGCTCATTTCACTGGACACTGTTCACCTGGAAAGTTAATTTATGATCATGGGATGTTTTCTTGACTCCATAGTAGTCAGTGAATCAATTCTTGAATTAATATGGGTTTACTTCATCTATGTACGTTAAATAATGGGGATAGGAATGAGATGAATTTTCTTGGAGAGCCTTAGCAGGGGACTTAAATTATATGTTAAACAGTAATTTTCTCATCATTCTTATAAAGTTATTGGCTCTGGTCACTAGATTTGTATCTCATTCCTCATATGTTAAACCATGAATAGCATATTGAAGGGTTTCCAGAGATTATTAAAGAATGACCAATTTTGCTTATGTTCAATAAAGGGACTCTATTACGAGGAACGAAATTAACGATTGCAGTTCATGAAAATTTGATTTTGGTGTTGCAATTGATCGCCATGGTTTGATATTTGAGACATTGCTTGTGTTGATTAACATTGTGATATTAAATTGGGCTCCAGAGAGTGTTGCCACGTGTTTATTAAGTTTGAAATATTTCCCGTTGACGTTACGTTTTAATAAAGGTTTTATTAAGCGTCAGGGAAAAATGGGAACAGGTCAGTCAAATATCGTTACACCTAGTCACAGATGTACATTGGGCTATGAATCTCGCTTTGGACTCGTGAAAGTTTCTTAATTAAACTGCAGTGTTTTCCCTATGCATATAATCAATAGAAAAAAATGGTGCGTGCTCTTTAGAAATCATCAATGTCCATGATAATCTTCAAGTTCCGGTATGGTTTGCCATTCAGAGATGGTGCAAAGTCAGGATACGGACTTATTTTAAAATTAGGATTCACTTTGCAACTCATGACCTTAACTTGAAGACCTTTAAGTGTCTATACTTTCCTAAGGAGTTGTTGTCTGAACTAAGATTAATGAGCATTGAAATTCCAAGCATGTTTTAAATTAAAAGATGTTGGATGTCCATCATTACTTCTTGAGTGATTGTTGTATGTATGTTTGTGTGGAGTATACTCCGGAATGGATGAGTAGAGAAGGTTTTGAATATTTAGTAGAGTTGCTAGCTTGATTTACTAACAAATACTAATGTGGTGTTGGGTTGTAGATAGAGTTTCATCTGATTTTTGGTAGTTGTTAGAGGTTGTAGAGGTAATCTATTGTGTGATGTTTGGAAGGAAATGATGGAAGTACAACATCAAAAATCTTTTCACGTATCCTTAATAAAATACTTAGATTTAAATTTATTTGCTTTATCTTTCACTCGTGATTCACTTCGTGATTTTCTTAAGCAAGAGTGTGGTAGCTCCCATGTATCCTCAGATATTAGTGGTTGCTTCCCCGTGTTTCCTGCACTACTGTGATGGGATATCATTTGCTTTCTCATAACTACCTTTGCATAAGTATCCCAATGCATCAAATTAGCCTTATCTCTTAATAAGGGTACAAATGCTTTGCACCAAACTCAGGTGGCATGTCAATGGCTTCTGAGCGTCAATCTTACTATTTTTTTCATTAATGCGGTAGCAGAAGTGATTCAATATAGTAAATTAATTTTGATTATGAAAAAAGGGAAAACAGAGTCCTTCAGAAAATTCATCGTTTGCTTTAGTTTATTATTTGCAATGAAGATATTAAAATTTAATTCATTGATTACAAGATCCCCTCATCGTAAAATTTGGGGCCATGGAATGCTGCTCATTCTGCTTTGTTTTTGGTGAAGACAGCGGCGGTAACCTTCACGTTTAAGGTCAAAATGTAAATCTCTCCATTGTTGATCCTTTGATTGAAGAGTGATAGAATCAGAAGTAAAATTCCCTGCATTATGTTGTTGTACATCTTTGAGGTTGACGAAGTTAGTCTGACTTGAATTGATCAATGTTGAGTAATGGGGTTAGCTCTTAAAAAGCTATTGAATCTGATCAAATGTTAATCTTAACTGTACTCTTTGACTTCATTTCTAAGGAGTAAATGGGAAACGCAAAGGAAACTTGCAAGACGTCATCTTGTGGTTAGACCGCTGCGTCTTCAGTTCCATGTAATCTGATTGAATCGGATTAAAATATTCACAGCATTAAGCCTAGGGCACAGTCTCTTAGTGATAATATTTCTTAGGCAATATTGGGGTACGAATATTTATATATATATTTCTTAAAGGGATTTCTAGCATAAAGTAAATGATCATTACTGCCTATGGAGGTAGAGTTTGGCTCTGCTTATGGACCATAACCACCTTTTGATAATGTTATCCAGGGTTAGTGTGAATCATTGAGATGCTGTTTGCAGTAGCAAATTTCCCTCACTGTAAAGCATCGCATCTGCCCAAATGTGTTGATGAAACGTTCAGTAATACTGACTGCTATAACAACCCACAGCTTGAGGTCCTAGGATGATAATGTTATTACCATGTTTTTATCTGAGCATTGATCTCAGGTCGCCTGCCGTCTATCCTTCTTTAGATAATATCATAACTGTTAGTTGGTTTCCTGAATCTAATTGGAGCAACAGTTCCACAAAATAGTAATGGGGAGCTGGAAACCTTCAGATTTTATTTCGTGGGCTCTTTTTCCGATGCCTTGCATGCCATTACAGTAATGTGGAATCTGCTTTTGATATGATCCCCTTTTGAAGCAGTACCTTTGATAGGATTCATTTTCTAAGGCTTATAGTTTGAGCTCTAAAGAAAAAGGTTGGATTTTCAATTTCACTTTAGTATATCTGTTGTATGAATGTTTAAATGGAGTGCGCACTCAAAAATGGATGGGTCTGTGTGTGTGGATTATGTTTTGGGGAGGGTGGGGCATGCACAGTGTGATGTTGATGTATGATGTGTGAGAGGTGAATGAAAGTCCAGCCCGGTAACATTGTTTGCATTCTTAGCCAAAGCTGCATATATTTCCAAGAAATCAGTTTCTATTTTGCCCCCTTGATATCACGTAGAGAGCTAAAAATCCTTATGACGTATCCTTGGTGATAACGTGAAGTTTGTGTCATTGAGGCACTATCAGCTCTTACCAGTATGTCTTAACTGACTTTTGAGTGGGTCACAGAATTCATTCTCGCACTTCCGGTCACCTCTTAGTAGAGTACTATTTACGGTTCCATTCCTAGCATTGCTTAATATCTCCTAGCCTCAAAGCTGTGCTTGTTTACTGGTAGTAATTACTTCTACAACTTTAAAAAATCTTGTCCGGATAACCCCTCCTACTTGAGGTGGAATGTTTTTGCTTCTCATTTCCAACCATCCTTGTGCTCTTCCATCATCAACCAGCCGAGTCCTGTATTTTGGTTACTGATTATAGCCCAGATAAGAGATCAATTCTGCAAAAATAAACTCATTGAGGTGTTGACATAGCTCCATAGTTATGGGAAATTTCAAAGTACAAGAAAATTCCTGCATCCCTTATAACTGTCTGGCAGTCTAATAAGAAAGTGATTTCAGCTATTCTCAGATTCATGCTCTCAATCAATTTTCATTCATTTGGTAATCAATGGCAGCCTATTATTCCTAGAAGATCAAGTTATTTCATTTTGACGTTCAAAATAACTTCCATATTATCAGCTCTTTGCTGATCTCTCATAAAATCAAATAAATAAATAGTCAAGAGTTACTTTCTCGATTCCAAAGGCAGTAAATTAGTAGCTGAATAAATTGGGGTTATTAAACGAATGGATTAAGTATCCGAGGGAAGGGAATACCTCTCAGTTTTTTTAAGGATGAATTTTGAGATGAAGAGGGCTATGTTAGATTTTAATTCTTGCTTGATTCAAATATTGCATGATTTAGAGCCCTCCTAACGTGACATAGGGTTTCTTGAAAGGGGAATGAATTAATAAGCTCTGGAGCCCATTATTCATAGTCTATGGGATGGGCATATTTTGGGCTATGTAGATCCCTTAATTTAAGTAATTCTTTGCATCTCTAATCATCCACTTCATGCATACACGTTTGGTAGTGCATGGTAATATTTGTTTTCCGATGATAATTAATCTAGCATTTCTGCTTAATGTACCACTTCATTTGTCCAATGAACCTTGTCAATTTCCTATCAGGGATTGATTTTGTGTTTGCTTAATCAGTTTATTATCTCAACGATCTTTTTGTTAACCAACGATTTCAATCCTTGATCTTCATCGTTCTCTTGCGTCTTAATATTCTCGTTTAGTAATTAGGGTTTATTCTTAGCTTACAGATTCCCTCTTCCCTTTTTGGTGACGAGTGATACCAAGGACTCGTGGAGGCAGCTGAAAGAAGGGTAGGTGTTAGCAATAATAAGTATTTAATCTTATCTCACCTACATCTCTTAAATCTTAATATATTGTTTGAAACTGTGCCATTAGATTTTGTTGAATAATGGGGGAACGGATGGTACACTTGAGATAAGATTGTGATCTGTCAATGGAAAGTTGTGGTGATCAATTGCAACTCGTGGTAATCCTAAGTATGTTCAATTTTCCAGTCATTGCTAGTCTATGCAGAGTAATCTTGAGCAAAATTCACGTAGAGCCTTTTCAATTCACGATATTTTCCCTTGTGCTGTCATATGTTGTTAAGAGATTTAAATCAAAATATTTACGGTCTTAAACGTAAGCAAGGGGAAAATCCTTAGTAATTGATCAGTATTGTCTATGGAGCTAGAACTAAACTCTTCTCTTTGAATTTTGCCACATTTGCACACAATCTTGCATTTATAAGTAACATTTAGATTCTGTAGAGAGATCCTTCTGATTACCCTGTTAGAAGCCATGCTTGTGATGATTAATCCTTCACCCAAAATTAATTTGTAGCTAAGCTTCAATGAAGTTTTAAGATATGCGCTCATCCTTGATGAAATATCTCAGTAAGGGGATCCATTTATTAGATGAGCGAAACTGAACAGTAGTTGCTCTGCCTTTCAAGTGATATCAGTTGCGTTGTTTTGCATGTGCTGACATAATAATTGATTGGACGTTGATATCAGTTAACGTTAAAGCTTCAAATTGAATTCAGTACCCTCAAATGCGAGTGAGGCAAACGGTCAAAGCCAGTATTTTTGGGTTTAATGGAAGTAGGTTCCCTTCCATCAGTATGGAATAAATTGGAATTGATTACCTGGGAATTCTTCTTGGAAAGAATGTTGGAATCGGTTTCAAGAGATTGTAAAGAATTTGAAAGTTGAATTTGTTTGTCCCATAGGATCACTTTAAGAAACCGTTGACTGACAGTAAGGTAGAATCAGTAGCCTTGATAACTTTCAGCATTAAAGCCACTTTTTCAAAAGTTTGATCAAGGGATTGGATTTTCTATTCTCCTTCAGGTTGTGTGTTGTATGAATGTTTGGATGGAGTGGCCACTCAGTACTGGTGTGTGTGTGGGGAATGTATTCTGGTGTTATGGGGAGGGGGGTTGGGTGGGGCCAGGCCTAGTGTTGGTTTTTGTGATGCATGGATGAGTGAAGGTTAAAATGGAAATCCAATCCTATAGCTTCGTTTGCATTCTTGGGATTCATGTAAATATATCTCAAAATCCCTCTGTAATACAAAACCCCCCTTAATATTGAATGACACTGGGAATAGAATATCCTTGCTGGGAGGAAAGTTTATGCTTCACAAAACTTTCTATGTTAGAGTTTTACTGTGGGATCAACCAGATGCACTGCAGTCTGGCTAGAGCGATACTGGCTTAAAAGTTGCCTCACAAGACAGTGAGGATTTCCTTGGGTAGCAGTTAATTAAATTAAATACATCAGAAACATGAAATTAACATTGGTTGATAATTTGCTTTTCAAATTTGGGTGCACATTTTCAGTTACTTAGTTTCGAGGAATGAAGAATGTAATGTTCAGTTCAAGATTTTTGTATCATTCCTCATAATTTCTTAAATAACCAATGTCAGCAGTGTAACCTCCTCAGCCCCATGCTGAAAATTGAATCACTTTCACAACCATGGCATCTATTGAACCGGACTTGTGGTATTCGAAAATCCTTTACATTAGAAGGTTTTAAGACTGTGGCATTTTCTCAGCTCATTTCACTGGACACTGTTCACCTGGAAAGTTAATTTATGATCATGGGATGTTTTCTTGACTCCATAGTAGTCAGTGAATCAATTCTTGAATTAATATGGGTTTACTTCATCTATGTACGTTAAATAATGGGGATAGGAATGAGATGAATTTTCTTGGAGAGCCTTAGCAGGGGACTTAAATTATATGTTAAACAGTAATTTTCTCATCATTCTTATAAAGTTATTGGCTCTGGTCACTAGATTTGTATCTCATTCCTCATATGTTAAACCATGAATAGCATATTGAAGGGTTTCCAGAGATTATTAAAGAATGACCAATTTTGCTTATGTTCAATAAAGGGACTCTATTACGAGGAACGAAATTAACGATTGCAGTTCATGAAAATTTGATTTTGGTGTTGCAATTGATCGCCATGGTTTGATATTTGAGACATTGCTTGTGTTGATTAACATTGTGATATTAAATTGGGCTCCAGAGAGTGTTGCCGCGTGTTTATTAAGTTTGAAATATTTCCCGTTGACGTTACGTTTTAATAAAGGTTTTATTAAGCGTCAGGGAAAAATGGGAACAGGTCAGTCAAATATCGTTACACCTAGTCACAGATGTACATTGGGCTATGAATCTCGCTTTGGACTCGTGAAAGTTTCTTAATTAAACTGCAGTGTTTTCCCTATGCATATAATCAATAGAAAAAAATGGTGCGTGCTCTTTAGAAATCATCAATGTCCATGATAATCTTCAAGTTCCGGTATGGTTTGCCATTCAGAGATGGTGCAAAGTCAGGATACGGACTTATTTTAAAATTAGGATTCACTTTGCAACTCATGACCTTAACTTGAAGACCTTTAAGTGTCTATACTTTCCTAAGGAGTTGTTGTCTGAACTAAGATTAATGAGCATTGAAATTCCAAGCATGTTTTAAATTAAAAGATGTTGGATGTCCATCATTACTTCTTGAGTGATTGTTGTATGTATGTTTGTGTGGAGTATACTCCGGAATGGATGAGTAGGGAAGGTTTTGAATATTTAGTAGAGTTGCTAGCTTGATTTACTAACAAATACTAATGTGGTGTTGGGTTGTAGATAGAGTTTCATCTGATTTTTGGTAGTTGTTAGAGGTTGTAGAGGTAATCTATTGTGTGATGTTTGGAAGGAAATGATGGAAGTACAACATCAAAAATCTTTTCACGGATCCTTAATAAAATACTTAATTTAAATTTATTTGCTTTATCTTTCACTCGTGATTCACTTCGTGATTTTCTTAAGCAAGAGTGTGGTAGCTCCCATGTATCCTCAGATATTAGTGGTTGCTTCCCCGTGTTTCCTGCACTACTGTGATGGGATATCATTTGCTTTCTCATAACTACCTTTGCATAAGTATCCCAATGCATCAAATTAGCCTTATCTCTTAATAAGGGTACAAATGCTTTGCACCAAACTCAGGTGGCATGTCAATGGCTTCTGAGCGTCAATCTTACTATTTTTTTCATTAATGCGGTAGCAGAAGTGATTCAATATAGTAAATTAATTTTGATTATGAAAAAAGGGAAAACAGAGTCCTTCAGAAAATTCATCGTTTGCTTTAGTTTATTATTTGCAATGAAGATTTTAAAATTTAATTCATTGATTACAAGATCCCCTCATCGTAAAATTTGGGGCCATGGAATGCTGCTCATTCTGCTTTGTTTTTGGTGAAGACAGCGGCGGTAACATTCACGTTTAAGGTCAAAATGTAAACACCCACAGTACACTACTGTCACACTAAACACTCACAGATGGTACATCCTACACACTGTCACTATATTCTTACTTGCAATTTACACCTCATGGGCACATACGCACATATAGAGATGATGCTTAGATATCCCAAATGCTCACACCCTCCAAGACAGCAACACACATGAAACTCATCAATGCCTCACTACAGCACACTTATAGTCATACACCTTTTACACACCACATATAGAGCACACACCATATCCTTCAGTCCACACCCCCAGTATATGTACACCAATGTACAGCCACACTATATCACAGCCTCAGATTACATGAATTATCCACACACACACACCTCACAACATGCACAAAAGACTCACATACACACACATACATGCACCTCTCTGACTAACATCCAATAGTGCACACAGCACCCTATATGTACACCCACACTCCATGCACACACTGAACCCCCGAAGATACACCACATATACCACACTATATACTTGCACCCCACAGCCACACCACACCTAAATCGCACTACATCACACCTTCAGCACTCACACACACACCTCACACGCACTATGAATATATGCATTACATACACTACAAGGCTCAAAGCTATCAAACACTCAGCATTCACACATACTAAACACTCACTTTACAGAACACCAAAGGCTTCTAAAGGTAAATATTGCAAACGAAAGGATTGTTTTCCTTTGAAACTTATGGAGTGGTAATGTATTCCAGGTTATAAACAGTACAATTTAATTTTGAATAATATTTAGTGTGACATTACTCGCAAAAATCTCTATTTTAGTTGATGATTGTTAGGATATTTAATGACAGTTGCTCTAAATGATGTTGATATGATGTAATGATTGGTATATTTAAGCTTTCCAGAGAAAGATCTCCTCTCAGCAGAGGGAGACTATGATGGCCTTCATGAAGGGCCATCCTAACTTCGGAAAGAAAAAGAAGTCTGGCCCTCAAGGATGGTTGGACAAGGCCTAGAAGTGTGAGGAATTGGCAGACCTATTGTATGCCTTTGCAACAGATGCCACTAAAATGGCAGAGAAGTGGTCAAGGGTAAACTTAATGGAATTTTTGTTGTAAATGACTTGTGTTTCTTCCATTACTCCACATGAAGCTGTTTAAGAATGGTTAGCGGTTTTTAAATGAGTGCTTGATCCTCAACAACATCCAGCCGATAAGCACCCAGATCTTTGTATAACTTGAACTAACTTTTGTAGTGCTGGCAAGATTGGAAAGTGGATGTCAAGCAGCAAGGCTGTGGTGGCATGCTGGGGGCACCAGTGGGGGACCATCAAGTGGAACACCACTGACTGCGATAGAGGAGAGACTCCTCTGTTTTATAGGGGAGACAGCAGTCAGTGGTGTAAGTGGGATTATAGACTCTGCAGAGGTACATTGAGTAGTGTATTGTTGCAGTGAAAAGTTGGTCTGCTTATTAAGTATTCCAGTTAAAGTATCATAATATTAAGAAAAGATTGTTTTACAGATAGTTACTGATCCCATAACTCCTGATAGGGTCTTGGAGACCCCATCAGGAGTTATGGGATCCTTCCCTTACAGATGAGGAACAAAGGCAATTTATGGCAGTGCCATCAAACCCTTCTTCCTCCTCAGCAACACCACCCTCTGCCAAGAAGAGGACGACTGGTAAGTGATTTCTCATTGCTGCAGTTATTGTAGTTTCATATTTCAGCCTTTAAAATATCACAGGATGGGATGCCTGAATATTGGTTCAAAATGGGGTAAGGTGAGGGGATGATAATAAAAACAAAAATGTTCAATGAAATATTTTTTTATTTATTGCTGTTGTTTTATTGCTGCAAAGATTGATGAGCAGGAGGAGAAGGCTAATCAGAGAAATATGAAAATGATGGATGTTATGGAGAGGATAGCCTCTCCAATAGAAAAGATCGCTGAGAGGCAGCAAAAATTATTAGATACTGTGAAGAAGTTTAATGTGCGAGTACAGTAGAGTTAAGTAGAGTACATTAATCAGTAATGCATTGATAGAATCAAAACTTACCTGATTTTGAAGGCATCTGATAAATCCTTCTCGCATTGCCATTGCCTCCTGAAGGATGGGCCTTGCAATTTGTAGCTCAGGTTCTCTATCCTCTGCCATTCCTGCATCAACGTACTCATCCTCTTCTTCATAAGGCACACCCACAAGAATGCGCATATTATGCAATAAACAGCAGGCATTTATAATTTTCCTAACCTTTCTCAGCTCATACTCTAAATTCTTAGCTGCAAGCATATACCCAAATCTGCCTTTCAGGAGTCCAATGGTGCATTCCACAGCTGAATGTCCTTTGATATACAGGCTTGTGTGATGTGCCTCTAGAGTTCCCTCTTGAGTGTTTAATATGGGGGTATGTAGCCATGGTTTGTGGGGGTAACCAGAATCACCTATGGAAATTTTATTGATAACAGCTGTGAGTTATACATGCATGGGTTTCAGACCATTACCTCAACAGTGTATTAAAAAGAAAAAAACACCAACTTACCCAACAACCAACACCTTTCACCTCCTTCCCAGGTGCCTACTAATTTGCTGCAAATCACAGTGTTTCCATATAAAAGAATCGTGAGTGCTCCCTGGGTACTCTGTGACAATATTCAAAATTTTGAGATTAGAGTCTGCAATCTGAAAGGAAGGAATATTTTCTTTGTAAATTATTTGGGGTATTGATGGAAATTAACCCTTGGATAACTTACAATTTGAGGATTCATAGAGTGATAGCTTCTTCTGTTATAAAATAAATTCTCCTCTTTCATTGGGGCCTTTATGGCTATGTGTGTGCCGTCCACATAACCCAAGACTCCCGGTATACATGTGGCTTGGTAATTTCTAAAAATAATAAAAGAATTTAGTAATAATGGTATCTTCTCTTTTCAGGGTAATCCAGCTGCTACAGCAGAAGTAACATTTTTCATTTTAATTTATGAGAAGATTATTTACCTTTTGTTTTATTTTATTTATTATTTTGTATATATTTTTGTATGCTGCAATATTTTATTCCTTATCTGAAAAATAAAAAATTTTTGAATTTGGATATCATTTACTTTTGAATAATCTCTTCTCTTTCATTCCATCCTTCTGGGAACCTAATCCACTTCCCCAAAATTTGTGGGGAATTAAGCCCCTCTTACACAGCCCTGCTGACACTGGGCTGGCTCAAAGATACCATCCTGTCGCTTCTAGCTGAGTGCTGATAGCTACCTTGCCCTTAGAAATGTAATGCACATAGTACCTATGAAGAAAATATTTAAATCATTAAAATGTATGTTCAAAAACTTAGTATGTAGTACGTGTATGTAGTAAGTATGTGTTGAATTACTGATAAAGAACAAGTTGTTATTGTACCTTAATTTCTATGGGCACACTTGTTACTCTTTGTGGAACAGCCATTTGGGGCGAAGGTCTTCAATAAGGCTTCATCCCAATTCTTTATTCAGGAGATATAAGCCTGTGAATGTTCTTTCAGGCAAAGTGAAGGGATTGGAGGTATCCCTCAGATGCCGCATGCACTGTACACGGAATTCATGAAGGCGTCTGTTTTTCCCTTCTCCTCAAATTCAAGAGGAAATCTGCATCCATTGCTGCACTTTATCAGGAATGTACGCCTCCAAGAATACATTCCCTCATTCATCCGTACCAACATTCCCTCAACATCAATTAAAAATCGAAAAAAATTGCTAAAATTCCTGTGGAAGCTGTCAATGCTATCAATAAAAGTATAACTAGATGGATATACTTTTTATTCATAGATACCTATCGGCAACAAATATCATTTAATGAAGATTCATCTCTTCAAATCCAAAACAAATGAAATGACAAATGTTTCATTCATCAAAACACGGTAGCAGGACTAATCATTCTCCCTCTTATTCTCAGAGTTTGGAAATTAACTGCTGCCATACTGTCATAATAATCAAGTATGGAGTACATCGGTTAAATTAAATTGCAAAATATCATTCACTGTAAAACTTTGCGCACACAGTGTTTATTCCTACTTTTCAGTTATAATTGCTATTGCTTTACTTATAATAAGTTTGTGTGTACACATTTGTATGGGGTATAGAAGAAAAATCCTCTCACATCTGTATGTTGAACGTAGTAAAGGACTTATACATACTCATACTTCATACCTGTACTAAGTTTCGCCTGGATTAATGGAACTCTTCAAGTATCATATAAAACGTCTACACTTGCGAACGGTGTTCACGCGAATTTTTCCTACATTAGGTAGATATTAAGTATATTCATCAAGCTACGAAGATTTTTTCGCAATGCGATCATCCTATTTTGAAATATTTCGTGAAAACATCTAATTTTGGAGCGTATTTTTCCATTCCTTTTGAAATCTCACGTAAAATATTAGGTTAGGAAAGCGAATTTTTCCTATATTAGGTAGATTTTAAGTATATTCATCAAACAACGACGATTTTTCCGCAATGCGATCATCCTATTTTGAAATATATCGTAAAAAAAACTCGTTTTGGAGCGTATTTTTCCATTCTTTTTGAAATTTCTCGTAAAATATTAGATAAGGGAAAGCGAATTGTTCCCACATTTGTTAGATATTAAGCATATTCATCAAAGTACGACGATTTTTCCGCAATGCGATCATCCTATTTTGAAATATTTGGTAAAAAAAACTCGTTTTGGAGCGTATTTTTCCATTCTTTTTGAAATTTATCGTAAGATATTAGGCTAGGAAAGCGAATTTTTCCTACATTAATAGATATTAAGTATATTCATCAAACAACGACGATTTTTCCGCAACGCGATCATCCTATTTTGAAATATTTGGTAAAAAAAAACTCGTTTTGGAGCGTATTTTTCCATTATTTTTGAAATTTCTCGTAAAATATTAGGTTAGGAACGCGAATTATTCCAAAATTAGGTAGATATTACGTATATTCATCAAACTACGACGATTTTTCCGCAATGCGATCATTCTATTTTGAAATAGTTCGTAAAAAATCTCGTTTTGGAGCGTATTTTTCCATTCTTTTTGAAATTTATCGTAAGATATTAGGCTAGGAAAGCGAATTTTTCCTATATTAGGTAGATATTAAGTATATTTATCAAACTAAGACGATTTTTCCGTAATGCGATCATCCTATTTTGAAATATTTCGGAAAAAATCACGTTTTGGAGACAATTTTTCCAATCTTTTTGAAATTTCACGTGAAATATTAGGTTAGGAGAGCGAATTTTACCTATTCTAGGTAGATATTAAGTATATTTATTAAAAAAACGACGATTTTTCCGCAACGCGATCATCCTACTTTCAAATATTTCGTAAAAAAACCTCGTTTTGGACCGTCTTTTTCCATTCTTTTTGAAATTTCACGTAAAATATTAGGTAAGGGAAAGCGAATTTTTCCCACATTTGTTAGATATTAAGCATATTCATCAAAGTACGACGATTTTTCCGCAATGCGATCATCCTATTTTGAAATATATCGTAAAAAATATCGTTATGGAGCGTATTTTTCCATTCTTTATGAAATGTCACGTAAAATATTAGGTTAGGAAATCGAATTCTTCCAAAATTAGGTAGATATTACGTATATTCATCAAACTACGACGATTTTTCCGCAATGCGATCATCCTATTTTGAAATATATCGTAAAAAATCTCGTTATCGAGCGTATTTTTCCATTCTTTTTGAAATTTCACGTAAAATATTAGGTAAGGGAAAGCGAATTTTTCCTGTATTAGGTAGATATTAAGTATATTCATCAAACTACGACGATTTTTCCGCAATGCGATCATCCATTTTGAAATATTTCGGAAAAAATCACGTTTTGGAGCGTATTTTTCCAATCTTTTTGAAATTATACGTAAAATATTAGGTTAGGAGAGCGAATTTTACCTATTTTAGGTAGATATTAAGTATATTCATCAAACTACGACGATTTTTCCGCAACGCGATCATCCTATTTTGAAATATTTCGTAAAAAATCCTCGTTTTGGACCGTCTTTTTCCATTGTTTTTGAAATTTCACGTAAAATAATAGGTTAGGAAAGCGAATTCTTCCTAAATTAGGTAGATATTACGTATATTGATCAAAATACGACGATTTTTCCGCAATGCGATCATCCTATTTTGTAATATATCGTAAAAAATCTCGTTATGGAGCGTATTTTTCCATTCTTTTTGACATTTCAGGTAAAATATTAGGTAAGGGAAAGCGAATTTTTCCTATATTAGGTAGATATTAAGGATATTCATCAAACTACGACGATTTTTCCTCAATGCGATCATCCTATTTTGAATTATCGTAAAAAAATCTCGTTATGGAGTGTATTTTTCCATTCTTTTTGAAATTTCTCGTAAAATATTAGGTTAGGAAAGCGAATATTTCCAGTATTAGGTAGATATTAAATATATTCATCAAACTACGACGATTTTTCCGTAATGCGAACATCCTATTTTGAAATATTTCGGAAAAAATCTCGTTTTGGAGCGTATTTTTCCATTCCTTTTTAAATTTTCAAGTGAAATATTAGGTAATTAAAGGGAATTTTTCCTAAATTAGGTAGATATTAAGTATATTCATCAAGCTACGACGATTTTTCCGCAATGCAATCATCCTATTTTGAAATATTTCGGAAATAATCTCGTTTTGGAGCGTATTTTTCCAATCTTTTTGAAATTTCACGTAAAATATTTGTTTAGGAAAGCGAATTCTTCCTAAATTAGGTAGATATTAAGTATATTCATCAAACTACGACGATTTTTCCGCAATGCGATCATCCAATTTGAAATATTTCGTGAAAACATCTAATTTTGGAGCGTATTTTTCCATTCCTTTTGAAATCTCACGTAAAATATTAGGTTAGGAAAGCGAATTTTTCCTATATTAGGTAGATTTTAAGTATATTCATCAAACAACGACGATTTTTCCGCAATGCGATCATCCTATTTTGAAATATATCGTAAAAAAAACTCGTTTTGGAGCGTATTTTTCCATTCTTTTTGAAATTTCTCGTAAAATATTAGATAAGGGAAAGCGAATTGTTCCCACATTTGTTAGATATTAAGCATATTCATCAAAGTACGACGATTTTTCCGCAATGCGATCATCCTATTTTGAAATATTTGGTAAAAAAAACTCGTTTTGGAGCGTATTTTTCCATTCTTTTTGAAATTTATCGTAAGATATTAGGCTAGGAAAGCGAATTTTTCCTACATTAATAGATATTAAGTATATTCATCAAACAACGACGATTTTTCCGCAACGCGATCATCCTATTTTGAAATATTTGGTAAAAAAAAACTCGTTTTGGAGCGTATTTTTCCATTATTTTTGAAATTTCTCGTAAAATATTAGGTTAGGAACGCGAATTATTCCAAAATTAGGTAGATATTACGTATATTCATCAAACTACGACGATTTTTCCGCAATGCGATCATTCTATTTTGAAATAGTTCGTAAAAAATCTCGTTTTGGAGCGTATTTTTCCATTCTTTTTGAAATTTATCGTAAGATATTAGGCTAGGAAAGCGAATTTTTCCTATATTAGGTAGATATTAAGTATATTTATCAAACTAAGACGATTTTTCCGTAATGCGATCATCCTATTTTGAAATATTTCGGAAAAAATCACGTTTTGGAGACAATTTTTCCAATCTTTTTGAAATTTCACGTGAAATATTAGGTTAGGAGAGCGAATTTTACCTATTCTAGGTAGATATTAAGTATATTTATTAAAAAAACGACGATTTTTCCGCAACGCGATCATCCTACTTTCAAATATTTCGTAAAAAAACCTCGTTTTGGACCGTCTTTTTCCATTCTTTTTGAAATTTCACGTAAAATATTAGGTAAGGGAAAGCGAATTTTTCCCACATTTGTTAGATATTAAGCATATTCATCAAAGTACGACGATTTTTCCGCAATGCGATCATCCTATTTTGAAATATATCGTAAAAAATATCGTTATGGAGCGTATTTTTCCATTCTTTATGAAATGTCACGTAAAATATTAGGTTAGGAAATCGAATTCTTCCAAAATTAGGTAGATATTACGTATATTCATCAAACTACGACGATTTTTCCGCAATGCGATCATCCTATTTTGAAATATATCGTAAAAAATCTCGTTATCGAGCGTATTTTTCCATTCTTTTTGAAATTTCACGTAAAATATTAGGTAAGGGAAAGCGAATTTTTCCTATATTAGGTAGATATTAAGTATATTCATCAAACTACGACGATTTTTCCGCAATGCGATCATCCATTTTGAAATATTTCGGAAAAAATCACGTTTTGGAGCGTATTTTTCCAATCTTTTTGAAATTATACGTAAAATATTAGGTTAGGAGAGCGAATTTTACCTATTTTAGGTAGATATTAAGTATATTCATCAAACTACGACGATTTTTCCGCAACGCGATCATCCTATTTTGAAATATTTCGTAAAAAATCCTCGTTTTGGACCGTCTTTTTCCATTGTTTTTGAAATTTCACGTAAAATAATAGGTTAGGAAAGCGAATTCTTCCTAAATTAGGTAGATATTACGTATATTGATCAAAATACGACGATTTTTCCGCAATGCGATCATCCTATTTTGTAATATATCGTAAAAAATCTCGTTATGGAGCGTATTTTTCCATTCTTTTTGACATTTCAGGTAAAATATTAGGTAAGGGAAAGCGAATTTTTCCTATATTAGGTAGATATTAAGGATATTCATCAAACTACGACGATTTTTCCTCAATGCGATCATCCTATTTTGAATTATCGTAAAAAAATCTCGTTATGGAGTGTATTTTTCCATTCTTTTTGAAATTTCTCGTAAAATATTAGGTTAGGAAAGCGAATATTTCCAGTATTAGGTAGATATTAAATATATTCATCAAACTACGACGATTTTTCCGTAATGCGAACATCCTATTTTGAAATATTTCGGAAAAAATCTCGTTTTGGAGCGTATTTTTCCATTCCTTTTTAAATTTTCAAGTGAAATATTAGGTAATTAAAGGGAATTTTTCCTAAATTAGGTAGATATTAAGTATATTCATCAAGCTACGACGATTTTTCCGCAATGCAATCATCCTATTTTGAAATATTTCGGAAATAATCTCGTTTTGGAGCGTATTTTTCCAATCTTTTTGAAATTTCACGTAAAATATTTGTTTAGGAAAGCGAATTCTTCCTAAATTAGGTAGATATTAAGTATATTCATCAAACTACGACGATTTTTCCGCAATGCGATCATCCAATTTGAAATATTACGTAAAAACATCTAATTTTGGAGCGTATTTTTCCATTCTTTTTGAAATTTCACGTAAAATATTAGTTTAGGAAAGCGAATTTTTCCTATTCTAGGTAGATATTAAGTATATTTATTAAAAAAACGACGATTTTTCCGCAACGCGATCATCCTACTTTCAAATATTTCTTAAAAAAATCTCGTTTTGGAGCGTATTTTTCCATTCTTTTTGAAATTTCTCGTAAAATATTAGATTAGGAAAGCGAATTTTTCCCATATTTGTTACATATTAAGCATATTCATGAAAGTACGACGATTTCTCCGCAATGCGATCATCCTATTTTGAAATATATCGTAAAAAATCTCGTAATGGAGCGTATTTTTCCATTCTTTTTGAAATTTATCGTAAGATATTAGGTTAGGAAAGCGAATTTTTCCTATATTAGATAGATTATAAGAATATTCATCAAACTACGACGATATTTCCGCAATGCGATCATCCTATATTGAAATATTTAGTAAAAAATCTCGCTTTGGAGCGTATTTTTCAGTTCTTTTTGAAATTTCACGTAAAATATTAGGTAAGGGAAAGCGAATTTTTCCTATATTAGGTAGATATTAAGTATATTCATCAAACTACGACGATTTTTCCGCAATGCGATCATCCATTTTGAAATATTTCGGAAAAAATCACGTTTTGGAGCGTATTTTTCCAATCTTTTTGAAATTTCACGTAAAATATTAGGTTAGGAGAGCGAATTTTACCTATTTTAGGTAGATATTAAGTATATTCATCAAACTACGACGATTTTTCCGCAACGCGATCATCCTATTTTGAAATATTTCGTAAAAAATCCTCGTTTTGGACCGTCTTTTTCCATTGTTTTTGAAATTTCACGTAAAATAAAAGGTTAGGAGAGCGAATTTTACCTATTCTAGGTAGATATTAAGTATATTTATTAAAAAAACGACGATTTTTCCGCAACGCGATCATCCTACTTTCAAATATTTCGTAAAAAAACCTCGTTTTGGACCGTCTTTTTCCATTCTTTCTGAAATTTCACGTAAAATATTAGGTAAGGGAAAGCGAATTTTTCCCACATTTGTTAGATATTAAGCATATTCATCAAAGTACGACGATTTTTCCGCAATGCGATCATCCTATTTTGTAATATATCGTAAAAAATATCGTTATGGAGCGTATTTTTCCATTCTTTATGAAATGTCACGTAAAATATTAGGTTAGGAAATCGAATTCTTCCAAAATTAGGTAGATATTACGTATATTCATCAAACTACGACGATTTTTCCGCAATGCGATCATCCTATTTTGAAATATATCGTAAAAAATCTCGTTATCGAGCGTATTTTTCCATTCTTTTTGAAATTTCACGTAAAATATTCGGTAAGGGAAAGCGAATTTTTCCTATATTAGGTAGAAATTAAGTATATTCATCAAACTACGACGATTTTTCCGCAATGCGATCATCCATTTTGAAATATTTCGGAAAAAATCACGTTTTGGAGCGTATTTTTCCAATCTTTTTGAAATTTCACGTAAAATATTAGGTTAGGAAAGCGAATTTTACCTATTTTAGGTAGATATTAAGTATATTCATCAAACTACGACGATTTTTCCGCAACGCGATCATCCTATTTTGAAATATTTCGTAAAAAATCCTCGTTTTGGACCGTCTTTTTCCATTGTTTTTGAAATTTCACGTAAAATATTAGGTTAGGAAAGCGAATTCTTCCTAAATTAGGTAGATATTACGTATATTCATCAAAATACGACGATTTTTCCGCAATGCGTTCATCCTATTTTGTAATATATCGTAAAAAATCTCGTTATGGAGCGTATTTTTCCATTCTTTGTGACATTTCAGTTAAAATATTAGGTAAGGGAAAGCGAATTTTTCCTATATTAGGTAGATATTAAGGATATTCGTCAAACTACGACGATTTTTCCTCAATGCGATCATCCTATTTTGAATTATCGTAAAAAAATCTCGTTATGGAGTGTATTTTTCCATTCTTTTTGAAATTTCTCGTAAAATATTAGGTTAGGAAAGCGAATATTTCCAGTATTAGGTAGATATTAAATATATTCATCAAACTACGACGATTTTTCCGCAATGCGAACATCCTATTTTGAAATATTTCGGAAAAAATCTCGTTTTGGAGCGTATTTTTCCATTCCTTTTTAAATTTTCAAGTGAAATATTAGGTAATTAAAGGGAATTTTTCCTAAATTAGGTAGATATTAAGTATATTCATCAAGCTACGACGATTTTTCCGCAATGCAATCATCCTATTTTGAAATATTTCGGAAATAATCTCGTTTTGGAGCGTATTTTTCCAATCTTTTTGAAATTTCACGTAAAATATTTGTTTAGGAAAGCGAATTCTTCCTAAATTAGGTAGATATTAAGTATATTCCTCAAACTACGACGATTTTTCCGCAATGCGATCATCCAATTTGAAATATTTCGTAAAAACATCTAATTTTGGAGCGTATTTTTCCATTCTTTTTGAAATTTCACGTAAAATATTAGTTTAGGAAAGCGAATTTTTCCTATACTAGGTAGATATTAAGTATATTCATCAAACTACGACGATTTTTCCGCAATGCGAACACCCTTTTTTGAAATATTTCGTAAAAACATCTAGATTTGGAGCGTATTTTTCTGTTCTTTTTGAAATGTCACGTAAAATTTTAGGTTAGAAAAACCGAATTTTTCCAATATTAGGTAATTATTAAATATATTCATCAAACTACGACAATTTTTCCGCAATGCGATCATCCTATTTTGAAATATTTCGGAAAAAATCTCGTTTTGGAGCGTATTTTTCCATTCTTTTTGAAATTTATCGTAAAATATTGGGTTAGGAAAGCGAATTCTTCCTATATTAGGTAGATATTAAGTATATTCATCAAACTACGACGATTTTTCCGGAATGCGATCATCCTATTTTGAAATATTTCGGAAAAAATCTCGATTTCGAGCGTATTTTTCCATTCTTTTTGATATTTATCGTAAGATATTAGGTTAGGAAAGCGAATTATTCCTATATTAGGTAGATATTAAGTATATTCATCAAACTACGACGATTTTTCCGCAATTAGATCATCCTATTTTGAAATATTTCGTAAAAAAATCCCGTTTTAGAGCGTATTTTTCCATTCGTTTTGAAATTTCACGTAAAATATTAGGTTTGGAAACCGAATTTTTCCTGTATTAGGTAGATATTAAGCATATTCATGAAACTAAGACCATTTTTCCGCAAGGCGATCATCCTATTTCGAAATATTTCAAAAAATCTCGTTTTGGAGCGTATTTTTCCATTCTTTCTGAAATTTATCGTAAGATATTAGGTTAGGAAAGCGAATTTTTCCTATATTAGGTAGATTTTAAGTATATTCATCAAACTATGACGATTTTTCCGCAGTGCGATCATCCTATTTTGAAATATTTCGGAAAAAATCTAGTTTTGGAGCGGATTTTTCCATTCTTTTTGAAATTTCACGTAAAATATTAGGTAAGGGAAAGCGAATTTTTCCTGTATTAGGTAGATATTAAGCATATCCATCAAACTTCGTCGATTTTTCCGCAATGCGATCATCCTATTTTGAAATATTTCGGAAAAAATCTCGTTTTGGAGCGTATTTTTCCAATCTTTTTGAAATTTCACGTAAAATATTAGGTTAGGAAAGCGAATTTTTCCTATATTAGGTAGATATTAAGTATATTCATCAAACTGCGACGATTTATCCGCAATGCGATCATCCTATTTTGAAATATTTCTTAAAAAAATATCGTTTTGGAGCGTATTTTTCCATTCTTTTTGAAATTTCTCGTAAAATATTAGATTAGGAAAGCGAATTTTTCCCATATTTGTTACATATTAAGCATATTCATGAAAGTACGACGATTTCTCCGCAATGCGATCATCCTATTTTGAAATATATCGTAAAAAATCTCGTTATGGAGCGTATTTTTCCATTCTTTTTGAAATTTCACGTAAAATATTAGGTTAGGAAAGCGAATTTTTCCTATATTAGGTAGATATTAAGTATATTCATCAAACTGCGACGATTTATCCGCAATGCGATCATCCTATTTTGAAATATTTCTTAAAAAAATCTCGTGTTGGAGCGTATTTTTCTTTCTTTCTGAAATTTATCGTAAGATTTTAGGTAAGGGAAAGCGAATTTTTCCTCTATTAGGTAGATATTAAGCATATTCATCAAACTACGACGATTTTTCCGCAGTGCGATCATCCTATTTTGAAATATTTCGGAAAATATCTTGTTTTGGAGCATATTTTTCCATTCTTTTTGAAATTTCACGTAAAATATTAGGTAAGGGAAAGCGAATTTTTCCTGTATTAGGTAGATATGAAGAATATTCATCAAACTACGAAGATTTTTCCGCAATGCGATCATCCTCTTTTGAAATATTTCGGAAAAAATCTCGTTTTGGAGCGTATTTTTCCAATCTTTTTGAAATTTCACGTAAAATATTAGGTTAGGAAAGCGAATTCTTCCTAAATTAGGTAGATATTAAGTATATTTATCAAACTGCGACGATTTATCCGCAATGCAATCATCCTATTTTGAATTATCGTAAAAAAATCTCGTTATGGAGAGTATTTTTAGATTCTTTTTGAAATTTCTCGTAAAATATTAGGTTAGGAAAGCGAATATTTCCCATATTTGTTAGATATTAAGCATATTCATCAAAGTACGACGATTTCTCCGCAGTGCGATCATCCTATTTTGAAGTATATCGTAAAAAATCTCGTTATGGAGTGTATTTTTTCATTCTTTTTGAAATTTCACGTAAAATATTAGGTTAGGAAACCGAACTTTTCCTGTATTAGGTAGATATTAAGCATATTCATGAAACTAAGACGATTTTTCCGCAAGGCGATCATCCTATTTCGAAATATTTCGGAAAAAATCTCGTTTTGGTGCGTATTTTTTTATTCTTTTTGAAATTTCTCGTAAAATATTAGGTTTGTAAAGCGAATTTTTCCTGTATTATGGAGATATTAAGCATATTCATCATAGTACGACGATTTTTCCGCAATGCGATCATCCTATTTTGAAATATATCGTAAAATATCTCGTTATGGAGCTTATTTTTCCATCCTTTTTGAAATTTCACGTAAAATATTAGGTTAAGAAAGCGAATTTTTCCTTTATAGTTAGATATTAAGCATATTCATGAAACTAAGGCGATTTTTCCGCAAGGCGAACATCCGATTTCGAAATATTTCGGAAAAAATCTCGTTTTGGAGGGTATTTTTCATTCTTTCTGAAATTTATCGTAAGATATTAGGTAAGGGAAAGCGAATTTTTCCTGTATTAGGTAGATATTAAGCATATTCATCAAAGTACGACGATTTTTCCGCAATGCGATCATCCTATTTTGAAATATTTCGTAAAAAAACCTCGTTTTGGAGCGTCTTATTCCATTCTTTTTGAAATTTTACGTAAAATATTAGCTTAGGAAAGCGAATTTTTCCTATATTAGGTAGATTTTAAGTATATTCATCAAACTACGACGATTTTTCCGCAGTGCGATCATCCTATTTTGAAATATTTCGGAAAATATCTAGTTTTGGAGCGTATTTTTCCATTCTTTTTGAAATTTATCGTAAGATATTAGGTTAGGAAAGCGAATTTTTCCTATATTGGGTAGATATTAAGCATATTAATGAAACTACGACGATTTTTCCGCAATGCGATCATCCTATTTTGAAATATTTCGGAAAAAATCTCGTTTTTGAGCGTATTTTTCCATTCTTTTTGAAATTTATCGTAAGATATTAGCTTAGGAAAGCGAATTTTTCCTATATTAGTGTAGATATAAAGTTTATATTCATCAAACTACGACGATTTTTCCGCAGTGCGATCATCCTATTTTGATATATTTCGGAAAATATCTAGTTTTGGAGCGTATTTTTCCATTCTTTTTGAAATTTATCGTAAGATATTAGGTTAGGAAAGCGAATTTTTCCTATATTAGATAGATAATAAGAATATTCATCAAACTACGACGATATTTCCGCAATGCGATCATCCTATATTGAAATATTTAGTAAAAAATCTCGCTTTGGAGCGTATTTTTCAATTCTTTTTGAAATTTCACGTAAAATATTAGGTTAGGAAAGCGAATTCTTCCTAAATTAGGAAGATATTAAGTATATTCATCAAACTACGACGATTTTTCCGCAATGCGATCATCCAATTTTGAAATATTTCGTAAAAAACCTCGTTTTGGAGCGTCTTTTTCCATTCTTTTTGAAATTTTACGTAAAATATTAGGTTAGGAAAGCGAATTTTTCCTATATTAGGTAGATTTTAAGTATATTCATCAAACTACGACGATTTTTCCGCAATGCGATCATCCTATTTTGAATTATCGTAAAAAAATCTCGTTAAGGAGTGTATTTTTCCATTCTTTTTGAAATTTCTCGTAAAATATTAGGTTAGGAAAGTGAATATTTCCAGTATTAGGTAGATATGAAATATATTCATCAAATTACGACGATTTTTCCGCAATGCGATAATCCTATTTTGAAATATTTTAGAAAAAATCTCGTTTTGGAGCGTATTTTTCCATTCTTTTTGAAATTTATCATATAAATATTAGGTTAGGAAAGCGAATTTTTCCTATATTAGGTAGATATTAAGTATATTCATCAAACTACGACGATTTTTCCGCAATGCGATCATCCTATTTTGAAATATTTCGGAAAAATCACGTTTTTGAGCGTATTTTTCCAATCTTTTTGAAATTTCACGTAAAATATTAGGTTAGGAGAGCGAATTTTACCTATTTTATGTAGATATTAAGTATATTCATCAAACTACGACGATTCTACCGCAATGCGATCATCCTATTTTGAAATATTTCGTAAAAAATCTCGTTATGGAGAGTATTTTTCCATTCTTTTTGAAATTTCACGTAAAATATTAGGTTAGGAAAGCGAATTCTTCCTATATTAGGTAGATATTAAGTATATTCGTCAATCTACGACGATTTTTCCGCAATGCGATCATCCTATTTTGAAATATTTCGTAAAAAAACCTCGTTTTGGAGCGTCTTATTCCATTCTTTTTGAAATTTTACGTAAAATATTAGGTTAGGAAAGCGAATTCTTCCTAAATTAGGAAGATATTAAGTATATTCATCAAACTACGACGATTTTTCCGCAATGCGATCATCCTATTTTGAATTATCGTAAAAAAATCTCGTTAAGGAGTGTATTTTTCCATTCTTTTTGAAATTTCTCGTAAAATATTAGGTTAGGAAAGCGAATATTTCCAGTATTAGGTAGATATTAAGCATATTCATCAAATTACGACGATTTTTCCGCAATGCGATCATCCTATTTTGAAATATATCGGAAAAAATGTCGTTTTGGAGCTTATTTTTCCATTCTTTTTGAAATTTCTCGTAAAATATTAGGTTAATAAAGCGAATTTTTCCTATATTAGTGTAGATATTAAGTATATATTCATCAAACAACGACGATTTTTACGCAATGCGATCATCCTATTTTGAATTATCGTAAAAAAATCTCGTTATGGAGAGTATTTTTCCATTCTTTTTGAAATGTCTCGTAAAATATTAGGTTAGGACAGCGAATATTTCCAGTATTAGGTAGATATTAAATATATTCATCAAACTACGACGATTTTTCCGCAATGCGATCATCCTATTTTGAAATTTTTCGGAAAAAATCTCGTTATGGAGAGTATTTTTCCATTCTTTTTGAAATGTCTCGTAAAATATTAGGTTAGGACAGCGAATATTTCCAGTATTAGGTAGATATTAAATATATTCATCAAACTACGACGATTTTTCCGCAATGCGATCATCCTATTTTGAAATATTTCGGAAAAAATCTCGTTTTGGAGAGTACTTTTCCATTCCTTTATGAAATTTATCGTAAGATATTAGGTTAGGAAAGCGAATTTTTCCTATATTAGGTAGATATTAGGTATATTCAGCAAACTACGACGATTTCCGCTATGCGATCATCCTATTTTGAAATATTTCGTAAAAACATCTAATTTTGGAGGGTATTTTTCCATTCTTTTTGAAATTTCACGTAAAATATTAGGTTAGGAAAGCGAATTTTTCCTAAATTAGGTAGATATTAAGTATATTTATGAAACTACGACGATTTTTCCGCAACGCGATCACCCTTTTTTGAAATATTTCGTAGAAACATCTAATTTTGGAGGGTATTTTTCCATTCTTTTTGAAATTTCACGTAAAATATTAGGTTAGGAAAGCGAATTTTTCCAGTATTAGGTAGATATTAAACATATTCATCAAACTACGACGATTTTTCCAAAATGCGATGATCCTATTTTGAATTATCGTAAAAAAATCTCGTTATGGAGAGTATTTTTCCATTCTTTTTGAAATTTCACGTAAAATATTAGGTTAGGAAAGCGAATTTTTCCAGTATTAGGTAGATATTAAATATATTCATCAAACTACGACGATTTTTCCGCAATGCGATCATCCTATTTTGAAATATTTCGGAAAAAATCTCGTTTTGGAGCGTATATTTCCATTCTTTTTGAAATTTCTCGTAAAATATTAGGTTAGGAATGCGAATTCTTCCTATATTAGGTAGATATTAAGTATATTCATCAAACTAGGACGATTTTTTCGCAATGCGATCATCCTAAATTGAAATATTTCGGAAAAAATCTCGTTTTGGAGCGTATTTTTCCATTCTTTTTGAAGTTTCACGTAAAATATAAGGGATGGAAAGCGAATTTTTCCTGATTTGGTAGATATTAAGCATATTTATGAAACTACGACGATTTTTCCGCAATGCGATCATCCTATATTGAAATATTTCGGAAAAAATCTCGTTTTGGAGCGTATTTTTCCATTCTTTCTGAAATTACTCGTAAATTATTAGGTTAGGAAAGCGAATTTTTCCTGTATTCGGTAGATATTGAGCATATTCATGAAACTACGACGATTTTTCCACAATGCGATCATCCTATTTTGAAATATTTCGGAAAAAATCTCGTTTTGGAGCGTATTTTTCCATTCCTTTTTGAGATTTCACGTGAAATATTAGGTTATTAAAGCGAATTTTTCCTAAATTGGTTAGATATTAAGTATATTCATCAAGCTACGACGATTTTTCCGCAATGCGATCATCCTATTTTGATATATTTCGGAAATAATCTCGTTTTGGAACGTATTTTTCCAATCTTTTTGAAATTTCACGTATAATACTAGTTTAGGAAAGCGAATTCTTCCTAAATTAGGTAGATATTAAGTATATTCATCAAACTACGACGATTTTTCCGCAATGCGATCATCCTATTTTGAAATATTTCGTAAAAACATCTAATTTTGGAGCGTATTTTTCCATTCTTTTTGAAATTTCACGTAAAATGTTAGGTTAGGAAAGCGATTTTTTCCAGTATTAGGTAGATATTAAATATATTCATCAAACAACAACGATTTTTCCGCAATGCGATCATCCTATTTTGAAATATTTCGTAAAAAAATCTCGTTATGGAGCGTATTTTTCCATTCTTTTTGAAATTTCTCGTAAAATATTAGGTTAGGAAAGCGAATTCTTCCTATATTAGGTAGATATTAAATATATTCAACAAAGTACGACAATTTTACGAATGGCGATCATCCTATTTAGAAATATTTCGGAAAAAATCTCGTTTTCGAGCGTATTTTTCCATTCTTTTTGAAATTTCACGTAAAATATTAGGTTAGGAAAGCGAATTTTTCCTATATTAGGTAGATTTTAAGTATATTCATCAAACTACGACGATTTTTCCGCAATGCGATCATCCAATTTGAAATATTTCGTAAAAACATCTAATTTTAGAGCGTATATTTCCATTCTTTTTGAAATTTCTCGTAAAATATTAGGTTAGGAATGCGAATTCTTCCTATATTAGGTAGATATTAAGTATATTCATCAAACTAGGACGATTTTTTCGCAATGCGATCATCCTATATTGAAATATTTCGGAAAAAATCTCGTTTTGGAGCGTATTTTTCCATTCTTTCTGAAATTACTCGTAAATTATTAGGTTAGGAAAGCGAATTTTTCCTGTATTCGGTAGATATTGAGCATATTCATGAAACTACGACGATTTTTCCGCAATGCGATCATCCTATTTTGAAATATTTCGGAAAAAATCTCGTTTTGGAGCGTATTTTTCCATTCCTTTTTGAGATTTCACGGGAAATATTAGGTTATTAAAGCGAATTTTTCCTAAATTGGTTAGATATTAAGTATATTCATCAAGCTACGACGATTTTTCCGCAATGCGATCATCCTATTTTGATATATTTCGGAAATAATCTCGTTTTGGAACGTATTTTTCCAATCTTTTTGAAATTTCACGTATAATATTAGTTTAGGAAAGCGAATTCTTCCTAAATTAGGTAGATATTAAGTATATTCATCAAACTACGACGATTTTTCCGCAATGCGATCATCCTATTTTGAAATATTTCGTAAAAACATCTAATTTTGAAGCGTATTTTTCCATTCTTTTTGAAATTTCACGTAAAATGTTAGGTTAGGAAAGCGATTTTTTCCAGTAATAGGTAGATATTAAATATATTCATCAAACAACAACGATTTTTCCGCAATGCGATCATCCTATTTTGAAATATTTCGTAAAAAAATCTCGTTATGGAGCGTATTTTTCCATTCTTTTTGAAATTTCTCGTAAAATATTAGGTTAGGAAAGCGAATTCTTCTAATATTAGGTAGATATTAAATATATTCAACAAACTACGACAATTTTACGAATGGCGATCATCCTATTTAGAAATATTTCGGAAAAAATCTCGTTTTCGAGCGTATTTTTCCATTCTTTTTGAAATTTCACGTAAAATATTAGGTTAGGAAAGCGAATTTTTCCTATATTAGGTAGATCTTAAGTATATTCATCAGACTACGACGATTTTTCCGCAATGCGATCATCCTATTTTGAAATATTTCGTAAAAACATCTAATTTTGGAGCGTATTTTTCCATTCTTTTTGAAATTTTACGTAAAATGTTAGGTTAGGAAAGCGATTTTTTCCAGTATTAGGTAGATATTAAATATATATATCAAACTACGACAATTTTTCCGCAATGCGATAATCCTATTTTGTAATATTTCGGAAAAAATCTCGTTTTGGAGCGTATTTTTCCATTCTTTTTTGAAATTTATCGTAAGATATTAGGTTAGGAAAGCGAATTTTTCCTATATTAGGTAGATTTTAAGTATATTCATCAGACTATAACGATTTTTCCGCAATGTGATCATCCTATTTTGAAATATTTCGTAAAAAAATCTCGTTTTGGAGCGTATTTTTCCATTCTTTTTGAAATTTCTCGTAAAATATTAGGTTAGGAATGCGAATTCTTCCTATATTAGGTAGATATTAAGTATATTCATCAAACTAGGACGATTTTTTCGCAATGCGATCATCCTATATTGAAATATCTCGTAAAAAATCTCGTTTTGGAGTGTATTTTTCCATTCTTTTTGAAGTTTCACGTAAAATATAAGGGATGGAAAGCGAATTTTTCCTGATTTGGTAGATATTAAGCATATTTATGAAACTACGACGATTTTTCCGCAATGCGATCATCCTATTTTGATATATTTCGGAAATAATCTCGTTTTGGAACGTATTTTTCCAATCTTTTTGAAATTTCACGTAAAATATTAGGTTAGGAAAGCGAATTTTTCTAGTATTAGGTAGATATTAAATATATTCAACAAACTACGACGATTTTCTCAAAATGCGATGATCCTATTTTGAATTATCGTAAAAAAATCTCGTTATGGATAGTATTTTTCCATTCTTCTTGAAATTTCTCGTAAAATATTAGGTTAGGAAAGCGAATATTTCCAGTATTAGGTAGATATTAAGTATATTCAGCAAACTACGACGATTTCCGCTATGCGATCATCCTATTTTGAAATATTTCGTAAAAACATCTAATTTTGGAGGGTATTTTTCCATTCTTTTTTGAAATTTATCGTAAAATATTAGGTTAGGAAAGCGAATTTTTCCTATATTAGGTAGATATTAAGTATATTCATCAAACTACAACGATTTACGCGATGCGATCATTGTGTTTAGAAATATTTCGTAAAATATCTCGTTTTGGAGCGTATTTTTCCAATCTTTTTGAAATTTCACGTAAAATATTAAGTTAGGGATGCGAATTCTTCCTAAATTAGGTAGATATTAAGTATATTCATCAGACTACGACGATTTTTCCGCAATGCGATCATCCTATTTAGAAATATTTCGGAAGAAATCTCGTTTTCGAGCGTATTTTTCCATTGTTTTTGAAATTTATCGTAAAATATTAGGTTAGGAAAGCGAATTCTTCCTATATTAGGTAGATATTAAGTATATTCATCAAACTAGGACAATTTTTCCGAATGGCGATCATCCTATTTAGAAATATTTCGGAAAATATCACGTTTTGGAGCGTATTTTTCCATTCTTTTTGACGTTTCACGTAAAATATAAGGGATGGAAAGCGAATTTTTCCTGATTTGGTAGATATTAAGCATATTCATGAAACTACGACGATTTTTCCGCAATGCGATCATCCTATATTGAAATATTTCGGAAAAAATCTCGTTTTGGAGCGTATTTTTCCATTCTTTCTGAAATTTCTCGTAAATTATTAGGTTAGCAAAGCGAATTTTTTCTGTATTCGGTAGATATTGAGCATATTCTTGAAACTACGACGATTTTTCCGCAATGCGATCATCCTATTTTGAAATATTTCGGAAGAAATCTCGTTTTGGAGCGTATTTTTCCATTCCTTTTTGAAATTTCACGTGAAATATTAGGTTATTAAAGCGAATTTTTCCTAAATTGGTTAGATATTAAGTATATTCATCAAGCTACGACGATTTTTCCGCAATGCGATCATCCTATTTTGATATATTTCGGAAATAATCTCGTTTTGGAACGTATTTTTCCAACCTTTTGAAATTTCACGTAAAATATTAGTTTAGGGAAGCGAATTCTTCCTAAATTAGGTAGATATTAGGTATATTCATCAAACTACGACGATTTTTCCGCAATGCGATCATCCTATTTTGAATTATTTCGTAAAAACATCTAATTTTGGAGGGTATTTCTCCATTCTTTTTGAAATTTCACGTAAAATATTAGGTTAGGAAAGCGAATTTTTCCAGTATTAGGTAGATATAATATATATTTATCAAACTACGACGATTTTTCCGCAATTCGATCATCCTATTTTGAAATATTTTGGAAAAAATCTCGTTTTGGAGAGTATTTTTCCATTCCTTTTTGAAATTTATCGTAAGATATTAGGTTAGGAAAGCGAATTTTTCCTATATTAGGTAGATTTTAAGTATAATCATCAGACTACGACGATTTTTCCGCAATGCGATCATCCTATTTAGAAATATTTCGTAAAAAAATCTCGTTTTGGAGCGTATTTTTACATTCTTTTTGAAATTTCTCGTAAAATATTAGGTTAGGAATGCGAATTCTTCCTATATTAGGTAGATATTAAGTATATTCATCAAGCCTCGACGATTTTTCCGCAATGCGATCATCCTATTTTGATATATTTCGGAAATAATCTCGTTTTGGAACGTATTTTTCCAATCTTTTTGAAATTCACGTAAAATATTAGTTTAGGAAAGCGAATTCTTCCTAAATTAGGTAGATATTAAATATATTCATCAAACTACGACGATTTTTCAGCAATGCGATCATCCTATTTTGAAATATTTCGGAAAAATCTCGTTTTGGAGCGTATTTTTCCATTCTTTTTTAAATTTCTCGTAAAATATTAGGTTAGGAAAGCGAATTATTCCGATATTAGGTAGATATTAAGTATATTCATCAAACTACGACGATTTTTCCGCAATGCGATCATCCTATTTTGAAATATTTCGTAAAAACATCTAATTTTGGAGCTTATTTTTCCATTCTTTTTGAAATTTCTCGTAAAATATTAGGTTAGGAAAGCGAATATTTGCAGTATTAGGTAGATATAAAGCATATTCATCAAACTACGACGATTTTTCCGCAATGCGATCATCCTATATTGAAATATTTCGTAAAAAAATCTAATTTTGGAGGGTATTTTTCCATTCTTTTTGAAATTTCACGTAAAATATTAGGGTAGGAAAGCGAATTTTTCCAGTATTAGGTAGATATTAAATATATTCATCAACTACGACGATTTTTCCGCAATGCGATCATCCTATTTTGTAATATTTCGGAAAAAATCTCGTTTTGGAGCGTATTTCTCCATTCTTTTTTGAAATTTATCGTAAGATATTAGGTTAGGAAAGCGAATTTTTCCTATATTAGGTAGATTTTAAGTATATTCATCAAACTAGGACGATTTTTTCGCAATGCGATCATCCTATATTGAAATATTTCGTAAAAAATCTCGTTTTGGAGCGCATTTTTCCATTCTTTTTGAAGTTTCACGTAAAATATAAGGGATGGAAAGCGAATTTTTCCTGATTTGGTAGATATTAAGCATATTCATGAAACTACGACGATTTTTCCGCAATGCGATCATCCTATATTGAAATATTTCGGAAAAAATCTCGTTTTGGAGCGTATTTTTCCATTCTTTCTGAAATTTCTCGTAAATTATTAGGTTAGGAAAGCGAATTTTTCCTGTATTCGGTAGATATTGAGCATATTCATGAAACTACGACGATTTTTCCGCAATGCGATCATCCTATTTTGAAATATTTCAGAAAAAATCTCGTTTTGGAGCGTATTTTTCCATTCCTTTTTGAAATTTCACGTGAAATATTAGGTTATTAAAGCGAATTTTTCCTAAATTAGTTAGATATTAAGTATATTCATCAAGCTACGACGATTTTTCCGCAATGCGATCATCCTATTTTGATATATTTCGGAAATAATCTCGTTTTTGAACGTATTTTTCCAATCTTTTTGAAATTTCACGTGAAATATTAGTTTAGGAAAGCGAATTCTTCCTAAATTAGGTAGATATTTAGTATATTCATCAAACTAGGACGATTTTTCCGCAATGCGATCATCCTATTTTGAAATATTTCGTAAAAACATCTAATTTTGGAAGGTATTTTTCCATTCTTTTTGAAATTTCACGTAAAATGTTAGGTTAGGAAAGCGATTTTTTCCAGTATTAGGTAGATATTAAATATATTCATCAAACAACAACGATTTTTCCGCAATGCGATCATCCTATTTTGAAATATTTCGTAAAAAAATCTCGTTATGGAGCGTATTTTTCCATTCTTTTTGAAATTTCTCGTAAAATATTAGGTTAGGAAAGCGAATTCTTCCTATATTAGGTAGATATTAAATATATTCAACAAACTACGACAATTTTACGAATGGCGATCATCCTATTTAGAAATATTTCGGAAAAAATCTCGTTTTCGAGCGTATTTTTCCATTCTTTTTGAAATTTCTCGTAAAAGATTAGTTTAGGAAAGCGAATTCTTCCTAAATTAGGTAGATATTAAGTATATTCATCAAACTACGACGATTTTTCCGCAATGCGATCATCCTATTTTGAAATATTTCGGTAAAAATCACGTTTTGGAGCGTATTTTTCCAATCTTTTTGAAATTTCACGTAAAATATTAGGTAAGGAAAGCGAATTCTTCCTAAATTAGGTAGATATTAAGTATATTCATCAAACTACGACGATTTTTCCGCAATGCGATCATCCTATTTTGAAATATTTCGTAAAAAAAACTCGTTCTGGAGCGTATTCTTCCATTCTTTTTGAAATTTCACGTAAAATATTAGGTAAGGAAAGCGAATTTTTCCTATCTTTGGTAGATATTGAGAATATTCATCAAACTTTGACGATTTTCTCGCAATGCGATCATCCTATATTGAAATATTTCGTAAAAATCTCGTTTTGGAGCGTATTTTTCCATTCCTTTTTGAAATTTCACGTGAAATATTAGGTTATTAAAGCGAATTTTTCCTATATTAGGTAGATTTTAAGTATATTCATCAAACTACGACGATTTTTCCGCAATACGATCATCCTATTTTGAAATATTTCGTAAAAAAAACTCGTTTTGTAGCGTATTTTTCCATTCTTTTTGAAATTTCACGTAAAATATTAGGTAAGGAAAGCGAATTTATCCTATATAAGGTAGATATTGAGAATATTCATCAAACTACGACGATTTTTCCGCAATGCGATCATCCTATATTGAAATATTTCGTAAAATATCTCGTTTTGGAGCGTATTTTTCCATTTTTTTGAAATTTCACGTAAAATATCAGGTTAGGAAAGCGAATCTTTCATGTATTACTTAGATATTAAATATATTCATCAAACTACGACGATTTTTCCGCAATGCGATCATCCTATTTTGAAATATTTCGGAATAAATCTCGTTTTCGAGCGTATTTTTCCATTCTTTTTGAAATTTATCGTAAGATATTAGGTTAGGAAAGCAAATTTTGACTATATTAGGTAGATATTAAGTATATTCATCAAACTACGACGATTTTTCCGCAATGCGATCATCCTATTTTGAAATATTTCGGTAAAAATCACGTTTTGGAGCGTATTTTTCCAATCTTTTTCAAATTTCACGTAAAATATTAGGTTAGGAAAGCGAATTCTTCCTAAATTAGGTAGATATTAAGTATATTCATCAAACTACGATGATTTTTCCGCAATGCGATCATCCTATTTTGAAATATTTCGTAAAAAATTCTCGTTATGGAGCGTATTTTTCCATTCTTTTTGAAATTTCTCGTAAAATATTAGGTAAGGAAAGCGAATTTTTCCTATATTAGGTAGATATTAAATATATTCAACAAACTACGACAATTTTTCCGAATGGCGATCATCCTATTTAGAAATATTTCGGAAAATATCACGTTTTGGAGCGTATTTTTCCAATCTTTTCGATATTTCACGTAAAATATTAGGTTAGGGATGCGAATTCTTCCTAAATTAGGTAGATATAAGTATATTCATGAAACTACGACGATTTTTTCGCAATGCGATCATCCTATTTTGACATAGTTCGTAAAAAGAACTAATTTTGGAGCGTATTTTTCCATTCTTTTTGAAATTTATCTTAAGATATTAGGTTAAGAAAGCGAATTTTTCCTATATTAGGTAGATTTTAAGTATATTCATCAAACTACGACGATTTTTCCGCAATGCGATCATCCTATTTTGAAATATTTCGGAAAAAATCTCGTTTTGGAGCGTATTTTTCCATTCCTTTTTGAAATTTCACGTGAAATATTAGGTTAGGAAAGCGAATTTTTCCTATATTAGGTAAATATAAAGTATATTCATCAAACTACGACGATTTTTCCGCAACGCGATCTTCCTATTTTGAAATATTTCGTAAAAAAATCTCGTTTTGGAGCGTATTTTTCCATTCTTTTTGAAATTTCTCGTAAAATATTAGGTTAGGAATGCGAATTCTTCCTATATTAGGTAGATATTAAGTATATTCATCAAACTAGGACGATTTTTCCGCAATGCGATCATCCTATATTGAAATATTTCGGAAAAAAGCTCGTTTTGGAGCGTATTTTTCCATTCTTTCTGAAATTTCTCGTAAAATATTAGGTTAGGAAAGCGAATTTTTCCTATATTAGGTAGATTTTAAGCATATTCATCAAACTACGACGATTTTTCCGCAATGCGATCATCCTATTTTGAAATATTTCGTTAAAAAAACTCGTTCTGGAGCGTATTCTTCCATTCTTTTTGAAATTTCACGTAAAATATTAGGTAAGGAAAGCGAATTTTTCCTATATTTGGTAGATATTGAGAATATTCATCAAACTTTGACGATTTTCTCGCAATGCGATCATCCTATATTGAAATATTTCGTAAAAATCTCGTTTTGGAGCGTATTATTCCATTCTTTTTGAAATTTCACGTGAAATATTAGGTTATTAAAGCGAATTTTTCCTATATTAGGTAGATTTTATGTATATTCATCAAACTACGACGATTTTTCCGCAATGCGATCATCCTATTTTGAAATATTTCTTAAAAATACTCGTTTTGTAGCGTATTTTTCCATTCTTTTTGAAATTTCACGTAAAATATTAGGTAAGGAAAGCGAATTTATCCTATATTAGGTAGATATTGAGAATATTCATCAAACTACGACGATTTTTCCGCAATGCGATCATCCTATATTGAAATATTTCGTAAAAAATCTCGTTTTGGAGCGTATTCTTCCATTCTTTTTGAAATTTCACGTAAAATATTAGGTTAGAAAAGCGAATCTTTCATGTATTACTTAGATATTAAATATATTCATCAAACTACGACGATTTTGCCGCAATGCGATCATCCTATTTTGAAATATTTCGGAATAAATCTCGTTTTCGAGCGTATTTTTCCATTCTTTTTGAAATTTATCGTAAGATATTAGGTTAGAAAAGCAAATTTTGACTATATTAGGTAGATATTAAGTATATTCATCAAACTACGACGATTTTTCCGCAATGCGATCATCCTATTTTGAAATATTTCGGTAAAAATCTCGTTTTGGAGGGTATTTTTCCATTCTTTTTGAAGTTTCACGTAAAATATAAGGGATGGAAAGCGAATTTTTCCTGATTTGGTAGATATTAAGCATATTCATGAAACAACGACGATTTTTCCGCAATGCGATCATCCTATATTGAAATATTTCGGAAAAAATCTCGTCTTGGAGCGTACTTTTCCATTCTTTCTGAAATATCTCGTGGAATATTAGGTTATTAAAGCGAATTTTTCCTAAATTGGTTAGATATTAAGTATGTTCATCAAGCCTCGACGATTATTCCGCAATGCGATCATCCTATTTTGATATATTTCGGAAATAATCTCGTTTTGGAACGTATTTTTCCAATCTTTTTGAATTCACGTAAAATATTAGTTTAGGAAAGCGAATTCTTCCTAAATTAGGTAGATATTAAGTATATTCATCAAACTAAGACGATTTTTCCGCAATGCGATCATCCTATTTTGAAATATTTCGTAAAAACAACTAATTTTGGAGCGTATTTTTCCATTCTTTTTGAAATTTCACGTAAAATATTAGGTTAAGAAAGCGAATTTTTCCAGTATTAGGTAGATATTAAATATATTCATCAAACTACGACGATTTTTCCGCAATGCGATCATCCCATTTTGAAATATTTCGTAAAAAAATCTCGTTATGGAGAGTATTTTTCCATTCTTTTTGAAATTTCTCGTAAAATATTTGGTTAGGAAAGCGAATATTTCCAGTATTAGGTAGATATTAAGTATATTCAGCAAACTACGACGATTTCCGCTATGCGATCATCCAATTTTGAAATATTTCGTAAAAAAATCTCGTTTTGGAGCGTATTTTTCCATTCTTTTTGAAATTTCTCGTAAAATATTAGGTTAGGAATGCGAATTCTTCCTATATTAGGTAGATATTAAGTATATTCATCAAACTAGGACGATTTTTTCGCAATGCGATCATCCTATATTGAAATATCTCGTAAAAAATCTCGTTTTGGAGTGTATTTTTCCATTCTTTTTGAAGTTTCACGTAAAATATAAGGGATGGAAAGCGAATTTTTCCTGATTTGGTAGATATTAAGCATATTTATGAAACTACGACGATTTTTCCGCAATGCGATCATCCTATTTTGATATATTTCGGAAATAATCTCGTTTTGGAACGTATTTTTCCAATCGTTTTGAAATTTCACGTAAAATATTAGTTTAGGAAAGCGAATTCTTCCAAAATTAGGTAGATATTAAGTATATTCATCAAACTACGACGATTTTTCCGCAATGCGATCATCCTATTTTGAAATAATTCGTAAAAAAAACTCGTTCTGGAGCGTATTCTTCCATTCTTTATGAAATTTCACGTAAAATATTAGGTAAGGAAAGCGAATTTTTCCTATCTTTGGTAGATATTGAGAATATTCATCAAACTTTGACGATTTTCTCGCAATGCGATCATCCTATATTGAAATATGTCGTAAAAATCTCGTTTTGGAGCGTATTTTTCCATTCTTTTTGAAATTTCACGTAAAATATTAGGTAAGGAAAGCGAATTTTTCCAGTATTAGGTAGATATTAAATATATTCATCTAACTACGACGATTTTCTCAAAATGCGATGATCCTATTTTGAATTATCGTAAAAAAATCTCGTTATGGATAGTATTTTTCCATTCTTCTTGAAATTTCTCGTAAAATATTAGGTTAGGAAAGCGAATTTTTCCAGTATTAGGTAGATATTAAATATATTCATCAAACTACGACGGTTTTTCCGCAATTCGATCATCCTATTTTGAAATATTTTGGAAAAAATCTCGTTTTGGAGAGTATTTTTCCATTCCTTTTTGAAATTTATCGTAAGATATTAGGTTAGGAAAGCGAATTTTTCCTATATTAGGTAGATATTAAGTATAAACATCAGACTACGACGATTTTTCCGCAATGCGATATTCCTATTTAGAAATATTTCGTAAAAAAATCTCGTTTTGGAGCGTATTTTTCCATTCTTTTTGAAATTTCTCGTAAAATATTAGGTTAGGAATGCGAATTCTTCCTATATTAGGTAGATATTAAGTATATTCATCAAACTAGGACGATTTTTTCGCAATGCGATCATCCTATATTGAAATATTTCGTAAAAAATCTCGTTTTTGAGCGTATTTTTCCATTCTTTTTGAAGTTTCACGTAAAATATAAGGGATGGAAAGCGAATTTTTCCTGATTTGGTAGATATTAAGCATATTCATGTAACTACGACGATTTTTCCGCAATGCGATCATCCTATATTGAAATATTTCGGAAAAAATCTCGTTTTGGAGCGTATTTTTCCATCCTTCTGAAATTTCTCGTAAATTATTAGGTTAGGAAAGCGAATTTTTCCTGTATTCGGTAGATATTGAGCATATTCATGAAACTACGACGATTTTTCCGCAATGCGATCATCCTATTTTGAAATATTTCGGAAAAAATCTCGTTTTGGAGCGTATTTTTCCATTCCTTTTTGAAATTTCACGTGAAATATTAGGTTATTAAAGCGAATTTTTCCTAAATTGGTTAGATATTAAGTATATTCATCAAGCCTCAACGATTTTTCCGCAATGCGATCATCCTATTTTGATATATTTCGGAAATAATCTCGTTTTGGAACGTATTTTTCCAATCTTTTTGAAATTTCACGTAAAATATTAGTTTAGGAAAGCGAATTCTTCCTAAATTAGGTAGATATTAAGTATATTCATCAAACTACGACGATTTTTCCGCAATGCGATCATCCTATTTTGAAATATTTCGTAAAAACATCTAATTTTGAAGCGTATTTTTCCATTCTTTTTGAAATTTCACGTAAAATATTAGGTTAGGAAAGCGATTTTTTCCAGTATTAGGTAGATATTAAATATATTCATCAAACAACAACGATTTTTCCGCAATGCGATCATCCTATTTTGAAATATTTCGTAAAAAATTCTGGTTATGGAGAATATCTTTTCATTCTTTTTGAAATTTCTCGTAAATTATTAGGTTAGGAAAGCCAATATTTCCAGTATCAGGTAGATATTAAGTATATTCAGCAAACTACGACGATTTCCGCTATGCGATCATCCTATTTTGAAATATTTCGTAAAAACATCTAATTTTGGAGGGTATTTTTCCATTCTTTTTAAAATTTCACGTAAAATATTAGGTTAGGAAAGCGAATTTTTCCAGTATTAGGTAGATATTAAATATATTCATCAAACTACGACAATTTTTCCGCAATGCGATCATCCTATTTTGTAATATTTCGGAAAAAATCTCGTTTTCGAGCGTATTTTTCCATTCTTTTTTGAAATTTATCGTAAGATATTAGGTTAGGAAAGCGAATTTTTCCTATATTAGGTAGATTTTAAGTATATTCATCAGACTACGACGATTTTTCCGCAATGCGATCATCCTATTTAGAAATATTTCGTAAAAAAATCTCGTTTTGGAGCGTATTTTTCCATTCTTTTTGAAATTTATCGTAAGATATTAGGTTAGGAAAGCGAATTTTTCCTATATTAGGTAGATTATAAGTATATTCATCAGACTACAACGATTTTTCCGCAATGCGATCATCCTATATTGAAATATTTCGTAAAAAATCTCGTTTTGGAGCGTATTTTTCCATTCTTTTTGAAGTTTCACGTAAAATATAAGGGATGGAAAGCGAATTTTTCCTGATTTGGTAGATATTAAGCATATACATGAAACTACGACGATTTTTCCGCAATGCGATCATCCTATATTGAAATATTTCGGAAAAAATCTCGTTTTGGAGCGTATTTTTCCATTCTTTCTGAAATTTCTCGTGAAATATTAGGTTATTAAAGCGAATTTTTCCTAAATTGGTTAGATATTAAGTATATTCATCAAGCCTCGACGATTTTTCCGCAATGCGATCATCCTATTTTGAAATATTTCGGAAAAATCTCGTTTTGGAGCGTATTTTTCCATTCTTTTTTAAATTTCTCGTAAAATATTAGGTTAGGAAAGCGAATTATTCCGATATTAGGTAGATATTAAGTATATTCATCAAACTACGACGATTTTTCCGCAATGCGATCATCCTATTTTGAAATATTTCGTAAAAACATCTAATTTTGGAGCTTATTTTTCCATTCTTTTTGAAATTTCACGTAAAATATTAGGTTAAGAAAGCGAATTTTTCCAGTATTAGGTAGATATTAAATATATTCATCAAACTACGACGATTTTTCCGCAATGCGATCATCCTATTTTGAAATATTTCGTAAAAAAATCTCGTTATGGAGAGTATTTCTCAATTCTTTTTGAAATTTCTCGTAAAATATTTGGTTAGGAAAGCGAATATTTCCAGTATTAGGTAGATATTAAGTATATTCAGCAAACTACGACGATTTCCGCTATGTGATCATCCTATTTTGAAATATTTCGTAAAAACATCTAATTTTGGAGGGTATTTTTCCATTCTTTTTGAAATTTAACGTAAAATATTAGGTTAGGAAAGCGAATTTTTCCAGTATTAGGTAGATATTAAATATATTCATCAAACTACGACGATTTTTCCGCAATGCGATCATCCTATTTTGTAATATTTCGGAAAAAATCTCGTTTTGGAGCGTATTTCTCCATTCTTTTTTGAAATTTATCGTAAGATATTAGGTTAGGAAAGCGAATTTTTCCTATATTAGGTAGATTTTAAGTATATTCATCAGACTACAACGATTTTTCCGCAATGCGATCATCCTATATTGAAATATTTCGTAAAAAAATCTCGTTTTGGAGCGTTTTTTTCCATTCTTTTTGAAATTTCTCGTAAAATATTAGGTTAGGAATGCGAATTCTTCCTATATTAGGTAGATATTAAGTATATTCATCAAACTAGGACGATTTTTTCGCAATGCGATCATCCTATATTGAAATATTTCGTAAAAAATCTCGTTTTGGAGCGCATTTTTCCATTCTTTTTGAAGTTTCACGTAAAATATAAGGGATTGAAAGCGAATTTTTCCTGATTTGGTAGATATTAAGCATATTCATGAAACTACGACGATTTTTCCGCAATGCGATCATCCTATATTGAAATATTTCGGAAAAAATCTCGTTTTGGAGCGTATTTTTCCATTCTTTCTGAAATTTCTCGTAAATTATTAGGTTAGGAAAGCGAATTTTTCCTTTATTCGGTAGATATTGAGCATATTCATGAAACTACGACGATTTTTCCGCAATGCGATCATCCTATTTTGAAATATTTCGGAAAAAATCTCGTTTTGGAGGGTATTTTTCCATTCCTTTTTGAAATTTCACGTGAAATATTAGGTTATTAAAGCGAATTTTTCCTAAATTGGTTAGATATTAAGTATATTCATCAAGCTACGACGATTTTTCCGCAATGCGATCATCCTATTTAAGGGTTAGATGTAAGAAGAGGCTTACCAGCCTCAATCTCGAGCTCTAATAAAGATGTTTATTATTATTATTATTATATTATTTTGAAATATTTCGGTAAAATCACGTTTTGGAGCGCATTTTTCCAATCTTTTTGAAATTTCACGTAAAATATTAGGTTAGGAATGCGAATTCTTCCTATATTAGGTAGATATTAAGCATATTCATCAAAGTACGACGATTTTTCCGCAATGCGATCATCCTATTTTGAAATGTATCGTAAAAAATCTCGTTATGGAGCGATTTTTTCATTCTTTTTGAAATTTCACGTAAAATGTTAGGTTTGGAAAGCGAATTTTTCCTGTATTAGGTAGATATTAAATATATTCATGAAAGTACGACGATTTTTCCGCAATGCGATCATCCTATTTTGAAATATTTCGTAAAAAATTCTCGTTATGGAGCGTATTTTTCCATTCTTTTTGAAATTTCTCGTAAAATATTAGGTAAGGAAAGCGAATTTTTCCTATATTAGGTAGATATTAAATATATTCAACAAACTACGACAATTTTTCCGAATGGCGATCATCCTATTTAGAAATATTTCGGAAAATATCACGTTTTGGAGCGTATTTTTCCAATCTTTTCGATATTTCACGTAAAATATTAGGTTAGGGATGCGAATTCTTCCTAAATTAGGTAGATATAAGTATATTCATGAAACTACGACGATTTTTTCGCAATGCGATCATCCTATTTTGACATAGTTCGTAAAAAGAACTAATTTTGGAGCGTATTTTTCCATTCTTTTTGAAATTTATCTTAAGATATTAGGTTAAAAAAGCGAATTTTTCCTATATTAGGTAGATTTTAAGTATATTCATCAAACTACGACGATTTTTCCGCAATGCGATCATCCTATTTTGAAATATTTCGGAAAAAATCTCGTTTTGGAGCGTATTTTTCCATTCCTTTTTGAAATTTCACGTGAAATATTAGGTTAGGAAAGCGGATTTTTCCTATATTATGTAAATATAAAGTATATTCATCAAACTACGACGATTTTTCCGCAATGCGATCATCATATTTTGAAATATTTCGTAAAAAAATCTCGTTTTGGAGCGTATTTTTCCATTCTTTTTGAAATTTCTGGTAAAATATTAGGTTAGGAATGCGAATTCTTCCTATATTAGGTAGATATTAAGTATATTCATCAAACTACGACGATTTTTCCGCAATGCGATCATCCTATTTTGAAATATTTCGGAAAAAATCTCGTTTTGGAGCGTATTTTTCCATTCCTTTTTGAAATTTCACGTGAAATATTAGGTTAGGAAAGCGAATTTTTCCTATATTAGGTAAATATAAAGTATATTCATCAAACTACGACGATTTTTCCGCAATTCGATCATCCTATTTTGAAATATTTCGTAAAAAATCTCGTTTTGGAGCGTATTTTTCCATTCTTTTTGAAATTTCACGTAAAATATTAGGTAAGGAAAGCGAATTTATCCTATATAAGGTAGATATTGAGAATATTCATCAAACTACGACGATTTTTCCGCAATGCGATCATCCTATATTGAAATATTTCGTAAAAAATCTCGTTTTGGAGCGTATTTTTCCATTCTTTTTGAAATTTCACGTAAAATATCAGGTTAGGAAAGCGAATCTTTCATGTATTACTTAGATATTAAATATATTCATCAAACTACGACGATTTTTCCGCAATGCGATCATCCTATTTTGAAATATTTCGGAATAAATCTCGTTTTCGAGCGTATTTTTCCATTCTTTTTGAAATTTATCGTAAGATATTAGGTTAGGAAAGCAAATTTTGACTATATTAGGTAGATATTAAGTATATTCATCAAACTACGACGATTTTTCCGCAATGCGATCATCCTATTTTGAAATATTTCGGTAAAAATCACGTTTTGGAGCGTATTTTTCCAATCTTTTTCAAATTTCACGTAAAATATTAGGTTAGGAAAGCGAATTCTTCCTAAATTAGGTAGATATTAAGTATATTCATCAAACTACGATGATTTTTCCGCAATGCGATCATCCTATTTTGAAATATTTCGTAAAAACATCTAATTTTGGAGCGTATTTTTCCATTCTTTTTGAAATTTCACGTAAAATATTAGGTTAGGAAAGCGAATTTTTCCAGTATTAGGTAGATATTAAATATATTCATCAAACTACGACGATTTTTCCGCAATGCGATCATACTATTTTGAAATATTTCGGAAAATATCTCGTTTTGGAGCGTATTTTTCCATTCTTTTTGAAATTTATCGTAAGATATTAGATTAGGAAAGCGAATTTTTCCTATATTAGGTAGATTTTAAGTATATTCATCAAACTACGACGATTTTTCCGCAATGCGTTCATCCTATTTTGAAATATTTCGTAAAAAAATCTCGTTTTGGAGCGTATTTTTCCATTCTTTTTGAAATTTCTCGTAAAATATTAGTTTAGGAAAGCGAATTCTTCCTAAATTAGGTAGATATTAAGTATATTCATCAAACTACGACGATTTTTCCGCAATGCGATCATCCTATTTTGAAATATATCGGTAAAAATCACGTTTTGGAGCGTATTTTTCCAATCTTTTTGAAATTTCACGTAAAATATCAGGTTAGGAAAGCGAATCTTTCATGTATTTCTTAGATATTAAATATATTCATCAAACTACGACGATTTTTCCGCAATGCGATCATCCTATTTTGAAATATTTCGGAATAAATCTCGTTTTCGAGCGTATTTTTCCATTCTTTTTGATATTTATCGTAAGATATTAGGTTAGGAAAGCAAATTTTGACTATATTAGGTAGATATTAAATATATTCATCAAACTACGACGATTTTTCCGCAATGCGATCATACTATTTTGAAATATTTCGGAAAATATCTCGTTTTGGAGCGTATTTTTCCATTCTTTTTGAAATTTATCGTAAGATATTAGGTTAGGAAAGCGAATTTTTCCTATATTAGGTAGATTCTAAGTATATTCATGAAACTACGACGATTTTTCCGCAATGCGTTCATCCTATTTTGAAATATTTCGTAAAAAAATCTCGTTTTGGAGCGTATTTTTCCATTCTTTTTGATATTTATCGTAAGATATTAGGTTAGGAAAGCAAATTTTGACTATATTAGGTAGATATTAAATATATTCATCAAACTACGACGATTTTTCCGCAGTGCGATCATACTATTTTGAAATATTTCGGAAAATATCTCGTTTTGGAGCGTATTTTTCCATTCTTTTTGAAATTTATCGTAAGATATTAGGTTAGGAAAGCGAATTTTTCCTATATTAGGTAGATTTTAAGTATATTCATCAAACTACGACGATTTTTCCGCAATGCGATCATCCTATTTTGAAATATTTCGTAAAAAAAACTCGTTCTGGAGCGTATTCTTCCATTCTTTTTGAAATTTCACGTAAAATATTAGGTAAGGAAAGCGAATTTTTCCTATCCTTGGTAGATATTGAGAATATTCATCAAACTTTGACGATTTTCTCGCAATGCGATCATCCTATATTGAAATATTTCGTAAAAATCTCGTTTTGGAGCGTATTTTTCCATTCCTTTTTGAAATTTCACGTGAAATATTAGGTTATTAAAGCGAATTTTTCCTATATTAGGTAGATTTTAAGTATATTCATCAAACTACGACGATTTTTCCGCAATACGATCATCCTATTTTGAAATATTTCGTAAAAAAAACTCGTTTTGTAGCGTATTTTTCCATTCGTTTTGAAATTTCACGTAAAATATTAGGTAAGGAAAGCGAATTTATCCTATATAAGGTAGATATTGAGAATATTCATCAAACTACGACGATTTTTCCGGAATGCGATCATCCTATATTGAAATATTTCGTAAAAAATCTCGTTTTGGAGCGTATTTTTCCATTCTTTTTGAAATTTCACGTAAAATATCAGGTTAGGAAAGCGAATCTTTCATGTATTACTTAGATATTAAATATATTCATCAAACTACGACGATTTTTCCGCAATGCGATCATCCTATTTTGAAATATTTCGGTAAAAATCACGTTTTGGAGCGTATTTTTCCAATCTTTTTCAAATTTCACGTAAAATATTAGGTTAGGAAAGCGAATTCTTCCTAAATTAGGTAGATATTAAGTATATTCATCAAACTACGATGATTTTTCCGCAATGCGATCATCCTATTTTGAAATATTTCGTAAAAACATCTAATTTTGGAGCGTATTTTTCCATTCTTTTTGAAATTTCACGTAAAATATTAGGTTAGGAAAGCGAATTTTTCCAGTATTAGGTAGATATTAAATATATTCATCAAACTACGACGATTTTTCCGCAATGCGATCATACTATTTTGAAATATTTCGGAAAATATCTCGTTTTGGAGCGTATTTTTCCATTCTTTTTGAAATTTATCGTAAGATATTAGATTAGGAAAGCGAATTTTTCCTATATTAGGTAGATTTTAAGTATATTCATCAAACTACGACGATATTTCCGCAATGCGTTCATCCTATTTTGAAATATTTCGTAAAAAAATCTCGTTTTGGAGCGTATTTTTCCATTCTCTTTGAAATTTCTCGTAAAATATTAGTTTAGGAAAGCGAATTCTTCCTAAATTAGGTAGATATTAAGTATATTCATCAAACTACGACGATTTTTCCGCAATGCGATCATCCTATTTTGAAATATTTCGGTAAATATCACGTTTTGGAGCGTATTTTTCCATTCTTTTTGAAATTTCACGTAAAATATCAGGTTAGGAAAGCGAATCTTTCATGTATTACTTAGATATTAAATATATTCATCAAACTACGACGATTATTCCGCAATGCGATCATCCTATTTTGAAATATTTCGGAATAAATCTCGTTTTCGAGCGTATTTTTCCATTCTTTTTGAAATTTATCGTAAGATATTAGGTTAGGAAAGCAAACTTTGACTATATTAGGTAGATATTAAGTATATTCATCAAACTACGACGAATTTTCCGCAATGCGATCATCCTATTTTGAAATATTTCGGTAAAAATCACGTTTTGGAGCGTATTTTTCCAATCTTTTTCAAATTTCACGTAAAATATTAGGTTAGGAAAGCGAATTCTTCCTAAATTAGGTAGATATTAAGTATGTTCATCAAACTACGATGATTTTTCCGCAATGCGATCATCCTATTTTGAAATATTTCGTAAAAAATTCTCGTTATGGAGCGTATTTTTCCATTCTTTTTGAAATTTCTCGTAAAATATTAGGTAAGGAAAGCGAATTTTTCCTATGTTAGGTAGATATTAAATATATTCAACAAACTACGACAATTTTTTCGAATGGCGATCATCCTATTTAGAAATATTTCGGAAAATATCACGTTTTGGAGCGTATTTTTCCAATCTTTTCGATATTTCACGTAAAATATTAGGTTAGGGATGCGAATTCTTCCTAAATTAGGTAGATATAAGTATATTCATCAAACTACGACGATTTTTTCGCAATGCGATCATCCTATTTTGACATAGTTCGTAAAAAGAACTAATTTTGGAGCGTATTTTTCCATTCTTTTTGAAATTTATCTTAAGATATTAGGTTAAGAAAGCGAATTTTTCCTATATTAGGTAGATTTTAAGTATATTCATCAAACTACGACGATTTTTCCGCAATGCGATCATCCTATTTTGGAATATTTCGGAAAAAATCTCGTTTTGGAGCGTATTTTTCCATTCCTTTTTGAAATTTCACGTGAAATATTAGGTTAGGAAAGCGAATTTTTCCTATATTAGGTAAATATAAAGTATATTCATCAAACTACGACGATTTTTCCGCAATGCGATCATCCTATTTTGAAATATTTCGTAAAAAAATCTCGTTTTGGAGCGTATTTTTCCATTCTTTTTGAAATTTCTCGTAAAATATTAGGTTAGGAATGCGAATTCTTCCTATATAAGGTAGATATTAAGTATATTCATCAAACTAGGACGATTTTTCCGCAATGCGATCATCCTATATTGAAATATTTCGGAAAAAAGCTCGTTTTGGAGCGTATTTTTCCATTCTTTCTGAAATTTCTCGTAAAATATTAGGTTAGGAAAGCGAATTTTTCCTATATTAGGTAAATATATAGTATATTCATCAAACTACGACGATTTTTCCGCAATGCGATCATCCTATTTTGAAATATTTCGTAAAAAAATCTCGTTTTGGAGCGTATTTTTCCATTCTTTTTGAAATTTCTCGTAAAATATTAGGTTAGGAATGCGAATTCTTCCTATATTAGGTAGATATTAAGTATATTCATCAAACTAGGACGATTATTTCGCAATGCGATCATCCTATATTGAAATATTTCGTAAAAAATCTCGTTTTGGAGCGCATTTTTCCATTCTTTTTGAAGTTTCACGTAAAATATAAGGGATGGAAAGCGAATTTTTCCAGATTTGGTAGATATTAAGCATATTCATGAAACTACGACGATTTTTCCGCAATGCGATCATCCTATATTGAAATATTTCGGAAAAAATCTCGTTTTGGAGCGTATTTTTCCATTCTTTCTGAAATTTCTCGTAAATTATTAGGTTAGGAAAGCGAATTTTTCCTGTATTCGGTAGATATTGAGCATATTCATGAAACTACGACGATTTTTCCGCAATGCGATCATCCTATTTTGAAATATTTCGGAAAAAATCTCGTTTTGGAGCGTATTTTTCTATTCCTTTTTGAAATTTCACGTGAAATATTAGGTTATTAAAGCGAATTTTTCCTAAATTGGTTAGATATTAAGTATATTCATCAAGCTACGACGATTTTTCCGCAATGCGATCATCCTATTTTGATATATTTCGGAAAAAAGCTCGTTTTGGAGCGTATTTTTCCATTCTTTCTGAAATTTCTCGTAAAATATTAGGTTAGGAAAGCGAATTTTTCCTATATTAGGTAAATATATAGTATATTCATCAAACTACGACGATTTTTCCGCAATGCGATCATCCTATTTTGAAATATTTCGTAAAAAAATCTCGTTTTGGAGCGTATTTTTCCATTCTTTTTGAAATTTCTCGTAAAATATTAGGTTAGGAATGCGAATTCTTCCTATATTAGGTAGATATTAAGTATATTCATCAAACTAGGACGATTATTTCGCAATGCGATCATCCTATATTGAAATATTTCGTAAAAAATCTCGTTTTGGAGCGCATTTTTCCATTCTTTTTGAAGTTTCACGTAAAATATAAGGGATGGAAAGCGAATTTTTCCAGATTTGGTAGATATTAAGCATATTCATGAAACTACGACGATTTTTCCGCAATGCGATCATCCTATATTGAAATATTTCGGAAAAAATCTCGTTTTTGAACGTATTTTTCCAATCTTTTTGAAATTTCACGTGAAATATTAGTTTAGGAAAGCGAATTCTTCCTAAATTAGGTAGATATTTAGTATATTCATCAAACTAGGACGATTTTTCCGCAATGCGATCATCCTATTTTGAAATATTTCGTAAAAACATCTAATTTTGGAGCGTATTTTTCCATTCTTTTTGAAATTTCACGTAAAATATTAGGTTAGGAAAGCGAATTTTTCCAGTATTAGGTAGATATTAAATATATTCATCAAACTACGACGATTTTTCCGCAATGCGATCATACTATTTTGAAATATTTCGGAAAATATCTCGTTTTGGAGCGTATTTTTCCATTCTTTTTGAAATTTATCGTAAGATATTAGATTAGGAAAGCGAATTTTTCCTATATTAGGTAGATTTTAAGTATATTCATCAAACTACGACGATTTTTCCGCAATGCGTTCATCCTATTTTGAAATATTTCGTAAAAAAATCTCGTTTTGGAGCGTATTTTTCCATTCTCTTTGAAATTTCTCGTAAAATATTAGTTTAGGAAAGCGAATTCTTCCTAAATTAGGTAGATATTAAGTATATTCATCAAACTACGACGATTTTTCCGCAATGCGATCATCCTATTTTGAAATATTTCGGTAAATATCACGTTTTGGAGCGTATTTTTCCATTCTTTTTGAAATTTCACGTAAAATATCAGGTTAGGAAAGCGAATCTTTCATGTATTACTTAGATATTAAATATATTCATCAAACTACGACGATTATTCCGCAATGCGATCATCCTATTTTGAAATATTTCGGAATAAATCTCGTTTTCGAGCGTATTTTTCCATTCTTTTTGAAATTTATCGTAAGATATTAGGTTAGGAAAGCAAACTTTGACTATATTAGGTAGATATTAAGTATATTCATCAAACTACGACGATTTTTCCGCAATGCGATCATCCTATTTTGAAATATTTCGGTAAAAATCACGTTTTGGAGCGTATTTTTCCAATCTTTTTCAAATTTCACGTAAAATATTAGGTTAGGAAAGCGAATTCTTCCTAAATTAGGTAGATATTAAGTATGTTCATCAAACTACGATGATTTTTCCGCAATGCGATCATCCTATTTTGAAATATTTCGTAAAAAATTCTCGTTATGGAGCGTATTTTTCCATTCTTTTTGAAATTTCTCGTAAAATATTAGGTAAGGAAAGCGAATTTTTCCTATGTTAGGTAGATATTAAATATATTCAACAAACTACGACAATTTTTCCGAATGGCGATCATCCTATTTAGAAATATTTCGGAAAATATCACGTTTTGGAGCGTATTTTTCCAATCTTTTCGATATTTCACGTAAAATATTAGGTTAGGGATGCGAATTCTTCCTAAATTAGGTAGATATAAGTATATTCATCAAACTACGACGATTTTTTCGCAATGCGATCATCCTATTTTGACATAGTTCGTAAAAAGAACTAATTTTGGAGCGTATTTTTCCATTCTTTTTGAAATTTATCTTAAGATATTAGGTTAAGAAAGCGAATTTTTCCTATATTAGGTAGATTTTAAGTATATTCATCAAACTACGACGATTTTTCCGCAATGCGATCATCCTATTTTGGAATATTTCGGAAAAAATCTCGTTTTGGAGCGTATTTTTCCATTCCTTTTTGAAATTTCACGTGAAATATTAGGTTAGGAAAGCGAATTTTTCCTATATTAGGTAAATATAAAGTATATTCATCAAACTACGACGATTTTTCCGCAATGCGATCATCCTATTTTGAAATATTTCGTAAAAAAATCTCGTTTTGGAGCGTATTTTTCCATTCTTTTTGAAATTTCTCGTAAAATATTAGGTTAGGAATGCGAATTCTTCCTATATTAGGTAGATATTAAGTATATTCATCAAACTAGGACGATTTTTCCGCAATGCGATCATCCTATATTGAAATATTTCGGAAAAAAGCTCGTTTTGGAGCGTATTTTTCCATTCTTTCTGAAATTTCTCGTAAAATATTAGGTTAGGAAAGCGAATTTTTCCTATATTAGGTAAATATATAGTATATTCATCAAACTACGACGATTTTTCCGCAATGCGATCATCCTATTTTGAAATATTTCGTAAAAAAATCTCGTTTTGGAGCGTATTTTTCTATTCCTTTTTGAAATTTCACGTGAAATATTAGGTTAGGAATGCGAATTCTTCCTATATTAGGTAGATATTAAGTATATTCATCAAACTAGGACGATTTTTCCGCAATGCGATCATCCTATATTGAAATATTTCGGAAAAAAGCTCGTTTTGGAGCGTATTTTTCCATTCTTTCTGAAATTTCTCGTAAAATATTAGGTTAGGAAAGCGAATTTTTCCTATATTAGGTAAATATATAGTATATTCATCAAACTACGACGATTTTTCCGCAATGCGATCATCCTATTTTGAAATATTTCGTAAAAAAATCTCGTTTTGGAGCGTATTTTTCCATTCTTTTTGAAATTTCTCGTAAAATATTAGGTTAGGAATGCGAATTCTTCCTATATTAGGTAGATATTAAGTATATTCATCAAACTAGGACGATTATTTCGCAATGCGATCATCCTATATTGAAATATTTCGTAAAAAATCTCGTTTTGGAGCGCATTTTTCCATTCTTTTTGAAGTTTCACGTAAAATATAAGGGATGGAAAGCGAATTTTTCCAGATTTGGTAGATATTAAGCATATTCATGAAACTACGACGATTTTTCCGCAATGCGATCACCCTTACTGAAATATTTCGGAAAAAATCTCGTTTTTGAACGTATTTTTCCAATCTTTTTGAAATTTCACGTGAAATATTAGTTTAGGAAAGCGAATTCTTCCTAAATTAGGTAGATATTTAGTATATTCATCAAACTAGGACGATTTTTCCGCAATGCGATCATCCTATTTTGAAATATTTCGTAAAAACATCTAATTTTGGAGCGTATTTTTCCATTCTTTTTGAAATTTCACGTAAAATATTAGGTTAGGAAAGCGAATTTTTCCAGTATTAGGTAGATATTAAATATATTCATCAAACTACGACGATTTTTCCGCAATGCGATCATACTATTTTGAAATATTTCGGAAAATATCTCGTTTTGGAGCGTATTTTTCCATTCTTTTTGAAATTTATCGTAAGATATTAGATTAGGAAAGCGAATTTTTCCTATATTAGGTAGATTTTAAGTATATTCATCAAACTACGACGATTTTTCCGCAATGCGTTCATCCTATTTTGAAATATTTCGTAAAAAAATCTCGTTTTGGAGCGTATTTTTCCATTCTCTTTGAAATTTCTCGTAAAATATTAGTTTAGGAAAGCGAATTCTTCCTAAATTAGGTAGATATTAAGTATATTCATCAAACTACGACGATTTTTCCGCAATGCGATCATCCTATTTTGAAATATTTCGGTAAATATCACGTTTTGGAGCGTATTTTTCCATTCTTTTTGAAATTTCACGTAAAATATCAGGTTAGGAAAGCGAATCTTTCATGTATTACTTAGATATTAAATATATTCATCAAACTACGACGATTATTCCGCAATGCGATCATCCTATTTTGAAATATTTCGGAATAAATCTCGTTTTCGAGCGTATTTTTCCATTCTTTTTGAAATTTATCGTAAGATATTAGGTTAGGAAAGCAAACTTTGACTATATTAGGTAGATATTAAGTATATTCATCAAACTACGACGATTTTTCCGCAATGCGATCATCCTATTTTGAAATATTTCGGTAAAAATCACGTTTTGGAGCGTATTTTTCCAATCTTTTTCAAATTTCACGTAAAATATTAGGTTAGGAAAGCGAATTCTTCCTAAATTAGGTAGATATTAAGTATGTTCATCAAACTACGATGATTTTTCCGCAATGCGATCATCCTATTTTGAAATATTTCGTAAAAAATTCTCGTTATGGAGCGTATTTTTCCATTCTTTTTGAAATTTCTCGTAAAATATTAGGTAAGGAAAGCGAATTTTTCCTATGTTAGGTAGATATTAAATATATTCAACAAACTACGACAATTTTTCCGAATGGCGATCATCCTATTTAGAAATATTTCGGAAAATATCACGTTTTGGAGCGTATTTTTCCAATCTTTTCGATATTTCACGTAAAATATTAGGTTAGGGATGCGAATTCTTCCTAAATTAGGTAGATATAAGTATATTCATCAAACTACGACGATTTTTTCGCAATGCGATCATCCTATTTTGACATAGTTCGTAAAAAGAACTAATTTTGGAGCGTATTTTTCCATTCTTTTTGAAATTTATCTTAAGATATTAGGTTAAGAAAGCGAATTTTTCCTATATTAGGTAGATTTTAAGTATATTCATCAAACTACGACGATTTTTCCGCAATGCGATCATCCTATTTTGGAATATTTCGGAAAAAATCTCGTTTTGGAGCGTATTTTTCCATTCCTTTTTGAAATTTCACGTGAAATATTAGGTTAGGAAAGCGAATTTTTCCTATATTAGGTAAATATAAAGTATATTCATCAAACTACGACGATTTTTCCGCAATGCGATCATCCTATTTTGAAATATTTCGTAAAAAAATCTCGTTTTGGAGCGTATTTTTCCATTCTTTTTGAAATTTCTCGTAAAATATTAGGTTAGGAATGCGAATTCTTCCTATATTAGGTAGATATTAAGTATATTCATCAAACTAGGACGATTTTTCCGCAATGCGATCATCCTATATTGAAATATTTCGGAAAAAAGCTCGTTTTGGAGCGTATTTTTCCATTCTTTCTGAAATTTCTCGTAAAATATTAGGTTAGGAAAGCGAATTTTTCCTATATTAGGTAAATATATAGTATATTCATCAAACTACGACGATTTTTCCGCAATGCGATCATCCTATTTTGAAATATTTCGTAAAAAAATCTCGTTTTGGAGCGTATTTTTCCATTCTTTTTGAAATTTCTCGTAAAATATTAGGTTAGGAATGCGAATTCTTCCTATATTAGGTAGATATTAAGTATATTCATCAAACTAGGACGATTATTTCGCAATGCGATCATCCTATATTGAAATATTTCGTAAAAAATCTCGTTTTGGAGCGCATTTTTCCATTCTTTTTGAAGTTTCACGTAAAATATAAGGGATGGAAAGCGAATTTTTCCTGATTTGGTAGATATTAAGCATATTCATGAAACTACGACGATTTTTCCGCAATGCGATCATCCTATATTGAAATATTTCGGAAAAAATCTCGTTTTGGAGCGTATTTTTCCATTCTTTCTGAAATTTCTCGTAAATTATTAGGTTAGGAAAGCGAATTTTTCCTGTATTCGGTAGATATTGAGCATATTCATGAAACTACGACGATTTTTCCGCAATGCGATCATCCTATTTTGAAATATTTCGGAAAAAATCTCGTTTTGGAGCGTATTTTTCTATTCCTTTTTGAAATTTCACGTGAAATATTAGGTTATTAAAGCGAATTTTTCCTAAATTGGTTAGATATTAAGTATATTCATCAAGCTACGACGATTTTTCCGCAATGCGATCATCCTATTTTGATATATTTCGGAAATAATCTCGTTTTTGAACGTATTTTTCCAATCTTTTTGAAATTTCACGTGAAATATTAGTTTAGGAAAGCGAATTCTTCCTAAATTAGGTAGATATTTAGTATATTCATCAAACTAGGACGATTTTTCCGCAATGCGATCATCCTATTTTGAAATATTTCGTAAAAACATCTAATTTTGGAGCGTATTTTTCCATTCTTTTTGAAATTTCACGTAAAATATTAGGTTAGGAAAGCGAATTTTTCCAGTATTAGGTAGATATTAAATATATTCATCAAACTACGACGATTTTTCCGCAATGCGATCATACTATTTTGAAATATTTCGGAAAATATCTCGTTTTGGAGCGTATTTTTCCATTCTTTTTGAAATTTATCGTAAGATATTAGATTAGGAAAGCGAATTTTTCCTATATTAGGTAGATTTTAAGTATATTCATCAAACTACGACGATTTTTCCGCAATGCGTTCATCCTATTTTGAAATATTTCGTAAAAAAATCTCGTTTTGGAGCGTATTTTTCCATTCTCTTTGAAATTTCTCGTAAAATATTAGTTTAGGAAAGCGAATTCTTCCTATATTAGGTAGATATTAAGTATATTCATCAAACTACGACGATTTTTCCGCAATGCGATCATCCTATTTTGAAATATTTCGGTAAAAATCACGTTTTGGAGCGTATTTTTCCAATCTTTTTGAAATTTCACGTAATATATTAGGTTAGGAAAACGAATTCTTCCTAAATTAGGTAGATATTAAGTATATTCATCAAACTACGACGATTTTTCCGCAATGCGATCATCCTATTTTGAAATATTTCGTAAAAAAAACTCGTTCTGGAGCGTATTCTTCCATTCTTTTTGAAATTTCACGTAAAATATTAGGTAAGGCAAGCGAATTTTTCCTATCTTTGGTAGATATTGAGAATATTCATCAAACTTTGACGATTTTCTCGCAATGCGATCATCCTATATTGAAATATTTCGTAAAAATCTCGTTTTGGAGCGTATTTTTCCATTCCTTTTTGAAATTTCACGTGAAATATTAGGTTATTAAAGCGAATTTTTCCTATATTAGGTAGATTTTAAATATATTCATCAAACTACGACGATTTTTCCGCAATACGATCATCCTATTTTGAAATATTTCGTAAAAAAAACTCGTTTTGTAGCGTATTTTTCCATTCTTTTTGAAATTTCACGTAAAATATTAGGTAAGGAAAGCGAATTTATCCTATATAAGGTAGATATTGAGAATATTCATCAAACTACGACGATTTTTCCGCAATGCGATCATCCTATATTGAAATATTTCGTAAAAAATCTCGTTTTGGAGCGTATTTTTCCATTCTTTTTGAAATTTCACGTAAAATATCAGGTTAGGAAAGCGAATCTTTCATGTATCACTTAGATATTAAATATATTCATCAAACTACGACGATTATTCCGCAATGCGATCATCCTATTTTGAAATATTTCGGAATAAATCTCGTTTTCGAGCGTATTTTTCCATTCTTTTTGAAATTTATCGTAAGATATTAGGTTAGGAAAGCAAACTTTGACTATATTAGGTAGATATTAAGTATATTCATCAAACTAGGACGATTATTTCGCAATGCGATCATCCTATATTGAAATATTTCGTAAAAAATCTCGTTTTGGAGCGCATTTTTCCATTCTTTTTGAAGTTTCACGTAAAATATAAGGGATGGAAAGCGAATTTTTCCTGATTTGGTAGATATTAAGCATATTCATGAAACTACGACGATTTTTCCGCAATGCGATCATCCTATATTGAAATATTTCGGAAAAAATCTCGTTTTGGAGCGTATTTTTCCATTCTTTCTGAAATTTCTCGTAAATTATTAGGTTAGGAAAGCGAATTTTTCCTGTATTCGGTAGATATTGAGCATATTCATGAAACTACGACGATTTTTCCGCAATGCGATCATCCTATTTTGAAATATTTCGGAAAAAATCTCGTTTTGGAGCGTATTTTTCTATTCCTTTTTGAAATTTCACGTGAAATATTAGGTTATTAAAGCGAATTTTTCCTAAATTGGTTAGATATTAAGTATATTCATCAAGCTACGACGATTTTTCCGCAATGCGATCATCCTATTTTGATATATTTCGGAAATAATCTCGTTTTTGAACGTATTTTTCCAATCTTTTTGAAATTTCACGTGAAATATTAGTTTAGGAAAGCGAATTCTTCCTAAATTAGGTAGATATTTAGTATATTCATCAAACTAGGACGATTTTTCCGCAATGCGATCATCCTATTTTGAAATATTTCGTAAAAACATCTAATTTTGGAGCGTATTTTTCCATTCTTTTTGAAATTTCACGTAAAATATTAGGTTAGGAAAGCGAATTTTTCCAGTATTAGGTAGATATTAAATATATTCATCAAACTACGACGATTTTTCCGCAATGCGATCATACTATTTTGAAATATTTCGGAAAATATCTCGTTTTGGAGCGTATTTTTCCATTCTTTTTGAAATTTATCGTAAGATATTAGATTAGGAAAGCGAATTTTTCCTATATTAGGTAGATTTTAAGTATATTCATCAAACTACGACGATTTTTCCGCAATGCGTTCATCCTATTTTGAAATATTTCGTAAAAAAATCTCGTTTTGGAGCGTATTTTTCCATTCTCTTTGAAATTTCTCGTAAAATATTAGTTTAGGAAAGCGAATTCTTCCTATATTAGGTAGATATTAAGTATATTCATCAAACTACGACGATTTTTCCGCAATGCGATCATCCTATTTTGAAATATTTCGGTAAAAATCACGTTTTGGAGCGTATTTTTCCAATCTTTTTGAAATTTCACGTAATATATTAGGTTAGGAAAACGAATTCTTCCTAAATTAGGTAGATATTAAGTATATTCATCAAACTACGACGATTTTTCCGCAATGCGATCATCCTATTTTGAAATATTTCGTAAAAAAAACTCGTTCTGGAGCGTATTCTTCCATTCTTTTTGAAATTTCACGTAAAATATTAGGTAAGGCAAGCGAATTTTTCCTATCTTTGGTAGATATTGAGAATATTCATCAAACTTTGACGATTTTCTCGCAATGCGATCATCCTATATTGAAATATTTCGTAAAAATCTCGTTTTGGAGCGTATTTTTCCATTCCTTTTTGAAATTTCACGTGAAATATTAGGTTATTAAAGCGAATTTTTCCTATATTAGGTAGATTTTAAATATATTCATCAAACTACGACGATTTTTCCGCAATACGATCATCCTATTTTGAAATATTTCGTAAAAAAAACTCGTTTTGTAGCGTATTTTTCCATTCTTTTTGAAATTTCACGTAAAATATTAGGTAAGGAAAGCGAATTTATCCTATATAAGGTAGATATTGAGAATATTCATCAAACTACGACGATTTTTCCGCAATGCGATCATCCTATATTGAAATATTTCGTAAAAAATCTCGTTTTGGAGCGTATTTTTCCATTCTTTTTGAAATTTCACGTAAAATATCAGGTTAGGAAAGCGAATCTTTCATGTATCACTTAGATATTAAATATATTCATCAAACTACGACGATTATTCCGCAATGCGATCATCCTATTTTGAAATATTTCGGAATAAATCTCGTTTTCGAGCGTATTTTTCCATTCTTTTTGAAATTTATCGTAAGATATTAGGTTAGGAAAGCAAACTTTGACTATATTAGGTAGATATTAAGTATATTCATCAAACTACGACGATTTTTCCGCAATGCGATCATCCTATTTTGAAATATTTCGGTAAAAATCACGTTTTGGAGCGTATTTTTCCAATCTTTTTCAAATTTCACGTAAAATATTAGGTTAGGAAAGCGAATTCTTCCTAAATTAGGTAGATATTAAGTATATTCATCAAACTACGATGATTTTTCCGCAATGCGATCATCCTATTTTGAAATATTTCGTAAAAAATTCTCGTTATGGAGCGTATTTTTCCATTCTTTTTGAAATTTCTCGTAAAATATTAGGTAAGGAAAGCGAATTTTTCCTATGTTAGGTAGATATTAAATATATTCAACAAACTACGACAATTTTTCCGAATGGCGATCATCCTATTTAGAAATATTTCGGAAAATATCACGTTTTGGAGCGTATTTTTCCAATCTTTTCGATATTTCACGTTTAATATAGTAGGTTAGGGATGCGAATTCTTCCTAAATTAGGTAGATATAAGTATATTCATCAAACTACGACGATTTTTTCGCAATGCGATCATCCTATTTTGACATAGTTCGTAAAAAGAACTAATTATGGAGCGTATTTTTCCATTCTTTTTGAAATTTATCTTAAGATATTAGGTTAAGAAAGCGAATTTTTCCTATATTAGGTAGATTTTAAGTATATTCATCAAACTACGACGATTTTACCGCAATGCGATCATCCTATTTTGGAATATTTCGGAAAAAATCTCGTTTTGGAGCGTATTTTTCCATTCCTTTTTGAAATTTCACGTGAAATATTAGGTTAGGAAAGCGAATTTTTCCTATATTAGGTAAATATAAAGTATATTCATCAAACTACGACGATTTTTCCGCAATGCGATCATCCTATTTTGAAATATTTCGTAAAAAAATCTCGTTTTGGAGCGTATTTTTCCATTCTTTTTGAAATTTCTCGTAAAATATTAGGTTAGGAATGCGAATTCTTCCTATATTAGGTAGATATTAAGTATATTCATCAAACTAGGACGATTTTTCCGCAATGCGATCATCCTATATTGAAATATTTCGGAAAAAAGCTCGTTTTGGAGCGTATTTTTCCATTCTTTCTGAAATTTCTCGTAAAATATTAGGTTAGGAAAGCGAATTTTTCCTATATTAGGTAAATATAAAGTATATTCATCAAACTACGACGATTTTTCCGCAATGCGATCATCCTATTTTGAAATATTTCGTAAAAAAATCTCGTTTTGGAGCGTATTTTTCCATTCTTTTTGAAATTTCTCGTAAAATATTAGGTTAGGAATGCGAATTCTTCCTATATTAGGTAGATATTAAGTATATTCATCAAACTAGGACGATTTTTTCGCAATGCGATCATCCTATATTGAAATATTTCGTAAAAAATCTCGTTTTGGAGCGCATTTTTCCATTCTTTTTGAAGTTTCACGTAAAATATAAGGGATGGAAAGCGAATTTTTCCTGATTTGGTAGATATTAAGCATATTCATGAAACTACGACGATTTTTCCGCAATGCGATCATCCTATATTGAAATATTTCGGAAAAAATCTCGTTTTGGAGCGTATTTTTCCATTCTTTCTGAAATTTCTCGTAAATTATTAGGTTAGGAAAGCGAATTTTTCCTGTATTCGGTAGATATTGAGCATATTCATGAAACTACGACGATTTTTCCGCAATGCGATCATCCTATTTTGAAATATTTCGGAAAAAATCTCGTTTTGGAGCGTATTTTTCTATTCCTTTTTGAAATTTCACGTGAAATATTAGGTTATTAAAGCGAATTTTTCCTAAATTGGTTAGATATTAAGTATATTCATCAAGCTACGACGATTTTTCCGCAATGCGATCATCCTATTTTGATATATTTCGGAAATAATCTCGTTTTTGAACGTATTTTTCCAATCTTTTTGAAATTTCACGTGAAATATTAGTTTAGGAAAGCGAATTCTTCCTAAATTAGGTAGATATTTAGTATATTCATCAAACTAGGACGATTTTTCCGCAATGCGATCATCCTATTTTGAAATATTTCGTAAAAACATCTAATTTTGGAGCGTATTTTTCCATTCTTCTGGAAATTTCACGTATAATATTAGGTTAGGAAAGCGAATTTTTCCAGTATTAGGTAGATATTAAATATATTCATCAAACTACGACGATTTTTCCGCAATGCGATCATACTATTTTGAAATATTTCGGAAAATATCTCGTTTTGGAGCGTATTTTTCCATTCTTTTTGAAATTTATCGTAAGATATTAGGTTAGGAAAGCGAATTTTTCCTATATTAGGTAGATTTTAAGTATATTCATCAAACTACGACGATTTTTCCGCAATGCGTTCATCCTATTTTGAAATATTTCGTAAAAAAATCTCGTTTTGGAGCGTATTTTTCCATTCTTTTTGAAATTTCTCGTAAAATATCAGTTTAGGAAAGCGAATTCTTCCTAAATTAGGTAGATATTAAGTATATTCATCAAACTACGACGATTTTTCCGCAATGCGATCATCCTATTTTGAAATATTTCGGTAAAAATCACGTTTTGGAGCGTATTTTTCCAATCTTTTTGAAATTTCACGTAAAAAATTAGGTTAGGAAAGCGAATTCTTCCTAAATTAGGTAGAAAATAAGTATATTCATCAAACTACGACGATTTTTCCGCAATGCGATCATCCTATTTTGAAATATTTCGTAAGAAAAACTCGTTCTGGAGCGTATTCTTCCATTCTTTTTGAAATTTCACGTAAAATATTAGGTAAGGAAAGCGAATTTTTCCTATCTTTGGTAGATATTGAGAATATTCATCAAACTTTGACGATTTTCTCGCAATGCGATCATCCTATATTGAAATATTTCGTAAAAATCTCGTTTTGGAGCGTATTTTTCCATTCCTTTTTGAAATTTCACGTGAAATATTAGGTTATTAAAGCGAATTTTTCCTATATTAGGTAGATTTTAAGTATATTCATCAAACTACGACGATTTTTCCGCAATACGATCATCCTATTTTGAAATATTTCGTAAAAAAAAGTCGTTTTGTAGCGTATTTTTCCATTCTTTTTGAAATTTCACGTAAAATATTAGGTAAGGAAAGCGAATTTATCCTATATAAGGTAGATATTGAGAATATTCATCAAACTACGACGATTTTTCCGCAATGCGATCATCCTATTTTGAAATAATTCGGTAAAAATCACGTTTTGGTGCGTATTTTTCCAATCTTTTTCAAATTTCACGTAAAATATTAGGTTAGGAAAGCGAATTCTTCCTAAATTAGGTAGATATTAAGTATATTCATCAAACTACGATGATTTTTCCGCAATGCGATCATCCTATTTTGAAATATTTCGCAAAAAATTCTCGTTATGGAGCGTATTTTTCCATTCTTTTTGAAATTTCTCGTAAAATATTAGGTAAGGAAAGCGAATTTTTCCTATATTAGGTAGATATTAAATATATTCAACAAACTACGACAATTTTTCCGAATGGCGATCATCCTATTTAGAAATATTTCGGAAAATATCACGTTTTGGAGCGTATTTTTCCAATCTTTTCGATATTTCACGTAAAATATTAGGTTAGGGATGCGAATTCTTCCTAAATTAGGTAGAATAGTTCTTCCTAAATTAGGTAAAATAGTCATCAAACTACGACGATTTTTTCGCAATGCGATCATCCTATTTTGACATAGTTCGTAAAAAGAACTAATTTTGGAGCGTATTTTTCCATTCTTTTTGAAATTTATCTTAAGATATTAGGTTAAGAAAGCGAATGTTTCCTATATTAGCTAGATTTTAAGTATATTCATCAAACTACGACGATTTTTCCGCAATGCGATCATCCTATTTTGAAATATTTCGGAAAAAATCTCGTTTTGGAGCGTATTTTTCCATTCCTTTTTGAAATTTCACGTGAAATATTAGGTTAGGAAAGCGAATTTTTCCTATATTAGGTAAATATAAAGTATATTCATCAAACTACGACGATTTTTCCGCAATGCGATCATCCTATTTTGAAATATTTCGTAAAAAAATCTCGTTTTGGAGCGTATTTTTCCATTCTTATTGAAATTTCTCGTAAAATATTAGGTTAGGAATGCGAATTCTTCCTATATTAGGTAGATATTAAGTATATTCATCAAACTAGGACGATTTTTCCGCAATGCGATCATCCTATATTAAAATATTTCGGAAAAAAGCTCGTTTTGGAGCGTATTTTTACATTCTTTCTGAAATTTCACGTAAAATATTAGGTTAGGAAAGCGAATTTTTCCTATATTAGGTAGATTTTAAGTATATTCATCAAACTACTACGATTTTTCCGCTATGCGATCATCCTATTTTGAAATATTTCGTAAAAAAAACTCGTTCTGGAGCGTATTCTTCCATTCTTTTTGAAATTTCACGTAAAATATTAGGTTAGGAAAGCGAATCTTTCATGTATTACTTAGATATTAAATATATTCATCAAACTACGACGATTTTGCCGCAATGCGATCATCCTATTTTGAAATATTTCGGAATAAATCTCGTTTTGGAGCGTATTTTTCCATTCTTTTTGATATTTATCGTAAGATATTAGGTTAGGAAAGCAAATTTTGACTATATTAGGTAGATATTATGTATATTCATCAAACTACGACGATTTTTCCGCAATGCGATCATCCTATTTTGAAATATTTCGGAAAAAATCTCGTTTTGGAGCGTATTTTTCCAATCTTTTTGAAATTTCACGTAAAATATTAGGTTAGGAAAGCGAATTTTTCCTATATTAGGTAGATATTAAGTATATTCATCAAACTGCGACGATTTATCCGCAATGCGATCATCCTATTTTGAAATATTTCGTAAAAAAATCTCGTTTTGGAGCGTATTTTTCCATTCTTATTGAAATTTCTCGTAAAATATTAGGTTAGGAATGCGAATTCTTCCTATATTAGGTAGATATTAAGTATATTCATCAAACTAGGACGATTTTTCCGCAATGCGATCATCCTATATTAAAATATTTCGGAAAAAAGCTCGTTTTGGAGCGTATTTTTCCATTCTTTCTGAAATTTCTCGTAAATTATTAGGTTAGGAAAGCGAATTTTTCCTGTATTCGGTAGATATTGAGCATATTCATGAAACTACGACGATTTTTCCGCAATGCGATCATCCTATTTTGAAATATTTCGGAAAAAATCTCGTTTTGGAGCGTATTTTTCCATTCCTTTTTGAAATTTCACGTGAAATATTAGGTTATTAAAGCGAATTTTTCCTAAATTGGTTAGATATAAAGTATATTCATCAAGCTACGACGATTTTTCCGCAATGCGATCATCCTATTTTGAAATATTTCGTAAAAACATATAATTTTGGAGCGTATTTTTCCATTCTTTTTGAAATTACACGTAAAATATTAGGTTAGGAAAGCGAATTTTTCCAGTATTAGGTAGATATTAAATATATTCATCAAACTACGACGATTTTTCCGCAATGCGATCATCCTATTTTCAAATATTTCGGAAAAAATCTCGTTTTGGAGCGTATTTTTCCATTCTTTTTGAAATTTATCGTAAGATATTAGGTTAGGAAAGCGAATTTTTCCTATATTAGGTAGATTTTAAGTATATTCATCAAACTACGACGATTTTTCCGCAATGCGTTCATCCTATTTTGAAATATTTCGTAAAAAAATCTCGTTTTGGAGCGTATTTTTCCATTCTTTTTGAAATTTCTCGTAAAATATTAGGTTAGGAATGCGAAGTCTTACTATATTAGGTAGATATTAGGTATATTCATCAAACTAGGACGTTTTTTTCGCAATGCGATCATCCTATATTGAAATATTTCGTAAAAAATCTCGTTTTGGAGCGTATTTTTCCATTCTTTTTGAAATTTCACGTAAAATATTAGGTTAGGAAAGCGAATTCTTCCTAAATTAGGTAGAAAATAAGTATATTCATCAAACTACGACGATTTTTCCGCAATGCGATCATCCTATTTTGAAATATTTCGTAAAAAAAACTCGTTCTGGAGCGTATTCTTCCATTCTTTTTGAAATTTCACGTAAAATATTAGGTAAGGAAAGCGAATTTTTCCTATCTTTGGTAGATATTGAGAATATTCATCAAACTTTGACGATTTTCTCGCAATGCGATCATCCTATATTGAAATATATCGTAAAAATCTCGTTTTGGAGCGTATTTTTCCATTCCTTTTTGAAATTTCACGTGAAATATTAGGTTAGGAAAGCGAATTCTTCCTAAATTAGGTAGATATTAAGTATATTCATCAAACTACGATGATTTTTCCGCAATGCGATCATCCTATTTTGAAATATTTCGTAAAAAATTCTCGTTATGGAGCGTATTTTTCCATTCTTTTTGAAATTTCTCGTAAAATATTAGGTAAGGAAAGCGAATTCTTCCTATATTAGGTAGATTTTAAATATATTCAACAAACTACGACAATTTTTCCGAATGGCGATCATCCTATTTAGAAATATTTCGGAGAATATCACGTTTTGGAGAGTATTTTTCCAATCTTTTCGATATTTCACGTAAAATATTAGGTTAGGGATGCGAATTCTTCCTAAATTAGGTGGATATAAGTATATTCATCAAACTACGACGATTTTTCCGCAATGCGATCATCCTATTTTGACATAGTTCGTAAAAAGAACTAATTTTGGAGCGTATTTTTCCATTCTTTTTGAAATTTATCTTAAGATATTAGGTTAAGAAAGCGAATTTTTCCTATATTAGGTAGATTTTAAGTATATTCATCAAACTACGACGATTTTTCCGCAATGCGATCATCCTATTTTGAAATATTTCGTAAAAAAATCTCGTTTTGGAGCGTATTTTTCCATTCTTTTTGAAATTTCTCGTAAAATATTAGGTTAGGAATGCGAATTCTTCCTATATTAGGTAGATATTAAGTATATTCATCAAACTAGGACGATTTTTCCGCAATGCGATCATCCTATATTGAAATATTTCGGAAAAAAGCTCGTTTTGGAGCGTATTTTTTCATTCTTTCTGAAATTTCTCGTAAAATATTAGGTTAGGAAAGTGAATTTTTCCTATATTAGGTAGATTTTAAGTATATTCATCAAACTACGACGATTTTTCCGCAATGCGATCATCCTATTTTGAAATATTTCGAAAAAAAAACTCGTTCTGGAGCGTATTCTTCCATTCTTTTTGAAATTTCACGTAAAATATTAGGTAAGGAAAGCGAATTTTTCCTATCTTTGGTAGATATTGAGAATATTCATCAAACTTTGACGATTTTCTCGCAATGCGATCATCCTATATTGAAATATTTCGTAAAAATCTCGTTTTGGAGCGTATTTTTCCAATCCTTTTTGAAATTTCACGTGAAATATTAGGTTATTAAAGCGAATTTTTCCTATATTAGGTAGATTTTAAGTATATTCATCAAACTACGACGATTTTTCCGTAATTCGATCATCCTATTTTGAAATATTTCGTAAAAAAAAACTCGTTTTGTAGCGTATTTTTCCATTCTTTTTGAAATTTCACGTAAAATTTAGGTAAGGAAAGCGAATTTATCCTATATTAGGTAGATATTGAGAATATTCATCAAACTACGACGATTTTTCCGCAATGCGATCATCCTATATTGAAATATATCGTAAAAAATCTCGTTTTGGAGCGTATTTTTCCATTCTTTATGAAATTTCACTTAAAATATTAGGTTAGGAAAGCGAATCTTTCATGTATTACTTAGATATTAAATATATTCATCAAACTACGACGATTTTGCCGCAATGCGATCATCCTATTTTGAAATATTTCGGAATAAATCTCGTTTTCGAGCGTCTTTTTCCATTCTTTTTGAAATTTATCGTAAGATATTAGGTTAGGAAAGCAAATTTTGACTATATTAGGTAGATATTAAGTATATTCATCAAACTACGACGATTTTTCCGCAATGCGATCATCCTATTTTGAAATATTTCGGTAAAAATCACGTTTTGGAGCGTATTTTTCCAATCTTTTTGAGATTATACGTAAAATATTAGGTTAGGAAAGCGAAATCATCCTAAATTAGGTAGATATTAAGTATATTCATCAAACTACGATGATTTTTCCGCAATGCGATCATCCTATTTTGAAATATTTCGTAAAAAATTCTCGTTATGGAGCGTATTTTTCCATTCTTTTTGAGATTTCTCGTAAAATATTAGGGTTGGAAAGCGAATTCTTCCTATATTAGGTAGATATTAAATATATTCAACAAACTACGACAATTTTTCCGAATGGCGATCATCCTATTTAGAAATATTTCGGAAAATATCACGTTTTGTAGCGTATTTTTCCATTCTTTTTGAAATTTCACGTAAAATATTAGGTAAGGAAAGCGAATTTATCCTATATTAGGTAGATATTGAGAATATTCATCAAACTACGACGATTTTTCCGCAATGCGATCATCCTATTTTGAAATAATTCGGAACAAATCTCGTTTTGGAGCGTATTTTTCCATTCTTTTTGAAATTTCACGTAAAATATTAGGTTAGGAAAGCGAATCTTTCATGTATTACTTAGATATTAAATATATTCATCAAACTACGACGATTTTGCCGCAATGCGATCATCCTATTTTGAAATATTTCGTAAAAAAATCTCGTTTTGGAGCGTATTTTTCCATTCTTTTTGAAATTTCTCGTAAAATATTAGGTTAGGAATGCGAATTCTTCCTATATTAGGTAGATATTAAGTATATTCATCAAACTACGACGATTTTTCCGCAATGCGATCATCCTATTTTGATATATTTCGGTAAAAATCACGTTTTGGAGCGTATTTTTCCAATCTTTTTGAGATTATACGTAAAATATTAGGTTAGGAAAGCGAATTCATCCTAAATTAGGTAGATATTAAGTATATTCATCAAACTACGATGATTTTTCCGCAATGCGATCATCCTATTTTGAAATATTTCGTAAAAAATTCTCGTTATGGAGCGTATTTTTCCATTCTTTTTGAGATTTCTCGTAAAATATTAGGGTTGGAAAGCGAATTCTTCCTATATTAGGTAGATATTAAATATATTCAACAAACTACGACAATTTTTCCGAATGGCGATCATCCAATTTAGAAATATTTCGGAAAATATCACGTTTTGGAGCGTATTTTTCCAATCTTTTCGAAATTTCACGTAAAATATTAGGTTAGGGATGCGAATTCTTCCTAAATTAGGTAGATATAAGTATATTCATCAAACTACGACGATTTTTTCGCAATGCGATCATCCTATTTTGACATAGTTCGTAAAAAGAACTAATTTTGGAGCGTATTTTTCCATTCTTTTTGAAATTTATCTTAAGATATTAGGTTAAGAAAGTGAATTTTTCCTATATTAGGTAGATTTTAAGTATATTCATCAAACTACGACGATTTTTCCGCAATGCGATCATCCTATTTTGAAATATTTCGTAAAAAAATCTCGTTTTGGAGCGTATTTTTCCATTCTTTTTGAAATTTCTCGTAAAATATTAGGTTAGGAATGCGAATTCTTCCTATATTAGGTAGATATTAAGTATATTCATCAAACTAGGACGATTTTTCCGCAATGCGATCATCCTATATTGAAATATTTCGGAAAAAATCTCGTTTTGGAGCGTATTTTTCCATTCTTTCTGAAATTTCTCGTAAAATATTAGGTTAGGAAAGCGAATTTTTCCTATATTAAGTAGATTGTAAGTATATTCATCAAACTAGGACGATTTTTTCGCAATGCGATCATCCTATATTGAAATATTTCGGAAAAAATCTCGTTTTGGAGCGTATTTTTCCATTCTTTCTGAAATTTCTCGTAAAATAATAGGTTAGGAAAGCGAATTTATCCTATATTAGGTAGATTTTAAGTATATTCATCAAACTACGACGATTTTTCCGCAATGCGATCATCCTATTTTGAAATAATTCGGAACAAATCTCGTTTTGCAGCGTATTTTTCCATTCTTTTTGAAATTTCACGTAAAATATTAGGTTAGGAAAGCGAATTTTTCCAGTATTAGGTAGATATTAAATATATTCATCAAACTACGACGATTTTTCCGCAATGCGATCATCCTATTTTGACATAGTTCGTAAAAAGTACTAATTTTGGAGCGTATTTTTCCATTCTTTTTGAAATTTATCTTAAGATATTAGATTAAGAAAGCGAATTTTTCCTATATTAGGTAGATTTTAAGTATATTCATCAAACTACGACGATTTTTCCGCAATGCGATCATCCTATTTTGAAATATTTCGTAAAAAAATCTCGTTTTGGAGCGTATTTTTCCATTCTTTTTGAAATTTCTCGTAAAATATTATGTTAGGAATGCGAATTATTCCTATATTAGGTAGATATTAAGTATATTCATCAAACTAGGACGATTTTTTTGCAATGTGAACATCCTATTTTGAAATAGTTCGTAAAAACAACTAATTTTGGAGCGTATTTTTCCATTCTTTTTGAAATTTCTCGTAAAATATTATGTTAGGGATGCGAATTCTTCCTAAATTAGGTAGATATTAAGTATATTCATCAAACTACGACGATTTTTTCGCAATGTGAACATCCTATTTTGAAATAGTTCGTAAAAACAACTAATTTTGGAGCGTATTTTTCCATTCTTTTTGAAATTTCACGTAAAATATTAGGTAAGGAAAGCGAATTCTTCCTTAATTAGGTAGATATTAAGTATATTCATCATACTACGATGATTTTTCCGCAATGCGATCATCCTATTTTGAAATATTTCGTAAAAAATTCTCGTTATGGAGCGTATTTTTCCATTTTTTTGAAATTTCTCGTAAAATATTAGGTTAGGAAAGCGAATTCTTCCTATATTAGGTAGATATTAAATATATTCAACAAACTACGACAATTTTTCCGAATGGCGATCATCCTATTGAGATATATTTCGGAAAATATCACGTTTTGGAGCGTATTTTTCCAATCTTTTCGAAATTTCACGTAAAATATTAGGTTAGGGATGCGAATTCTTCCTAAATTAGGTAGATATAAGTATATTCATCAAACTAGGACGATTTTTTCGCAATGCGATCATCCTATATTGAAATATTTCGTAAAAATTCTCGTTTTGGAGCGTATTTTTCCATTCCTTTTTGAAATTTCACGTGAAATATTAGGTTATTAAAGCGAATTTTTCCTATATTAGGTAGATTTTAAGTATATTCATCAAACTACGACGATTTTTCCGCAATGCGATCATCCTATTTTGAAATATTTCGTAAAAAAAACTCGTTTTGTAGCGTATTTTTCCATTCTTTTTGAAATTTCACGTAAAATATTAGGTAAGGAAAGCGAATTTATCCTATATTAGGTAGATATTGAGAATATTCATCAAACTACGACGATTTTTCCGCAATGCGATCATCCTATATTGAAATATTTCGCAAAAAATCTCGTTTTGGAGCGTATCTTTCCATTCTTTTTGAAATTTCACGTAAAATATTAGGTTAGGAAAGCGAATCTTTCATGTATTACTTAGATATTAAATATATTCATCAAACTACGACGATTTTTCCGCAATGCGATCATCCTATTTTGAAATATTTCGGTAAAAATCGCGTTTTGGAGCGTATTTTTCCAATCTTTTTGAAATTTCACGTAAAATATTAGGCTAGGAAAGCGAATCTTGCCAATATTAGGTAGATATTAAGTATATTCATCAAACTACGACGATTTTTCCGCAACGCGATCTTCCTATTTTGAAATATTTCGTAAAAAATCTCGCTTTGGAGCGTATTTTTCCATTCTTTTTGAAATTTCACGTAAAATATTAGGTTAGGAAAGCGAATCTTTTATGTATTACTTAGATATTAAATATATTCATCAAACTACGACGATTTTTCCGCAATGCGATCATCCTATTTTGAAATATTTCGGTAAAAATCACGTTTTGGAGCGTATTTTTCCAATCTTTTTGAAATTTCACGTAAAATATTAGGTTAGGAATGCGAATTTTTCCTATATTAGGTAGATTTTAAGTATATTCATCAGACTATAACGATTTTTCCGCAATGTGATCATCCTATTTTGAAATATTTCGTAAAAAAAACTCGTTTTGGAGCGTATTTTTCCATTCTTTTAGAAGTTTCACGTAAAATATAAGGGATGAAAAGCGAATTTTTCCTGTATTAGGTAGATATTAAGTATATTCATCAAACTACGACGATTTTTCCGCAACGCGATCTTCCTATTTTGAAATATTCTCGTAAAAAAACCTCGTTTTGGAGCGTATTTTTCCATTCTTTTTGAAATTTCACGTAAAATATTAGGTTAGGAAAGTGAATTTTTCATATATTAGGTAGATATTAAGTATATTCATCAAACTACGACGATTTTTCCGCAACGCGATCATCCTATTTTGAAATATATCGGAAAAAATCTCGTTTTGGAGCGTATTTTTCCATTCTCTTTAAAATTTCACGTAAAATATTTGGTTAGGAATGCGAATTCTTCCTATATTAGGTAGATATTAAGTATATTCATCAAACTACAACGATTTACGCAATGCGATCATTGTGTTTAGAAATATTTCGTAAAAAATCTCGTTTTGGAGCGTATTTTTCCAATCTTTTTGAAATTTCACGTAAAATATTAGGTTAGGGATGCGAATTCTTCCTAAATTAGGTAGTTATTAAGTATATTCATCAAACTACGAAGATTTTTCCGCAATGCGATCATCCTATTTTAAAATATTTCGTAAAAAAATCTCGTTTTGGAGCGTATTTTTCCATTCTTTTTGAAATTTCCCGTAAAATATTAGGTTAGGAATGCGAATTCTTCCTATATTAGGTAGATATTAAGTATATTCATCAAACAAGGCCAATTTTTTCGCAATGCGATCATCCTATATTGAAATATTTCGGAAAAAATCTCGTTTTGGAGCGTATTTTTCCATTCTTTTTGAAATTTCACGTAAAATATTAGGTTAGGAAAGCGAATTTTTTCTATATTAGGTAGATTTTAAGTATATTCTCAAACTAGGACGATTTTTTCGCAATGCGATCATCCTATAATGAAATATTTCGGAAAAAATCTCGTTTTGGAGCGTATTTTTCCATTCTTTCAGAAATTTCTCGTAAAATATTAGGTTAGGAAAGCGAATTTATCCTATATTAGGTAGATTTTAAGTATATTCATCAAACTACTACGATTTTTCCGCAATGCGATCATCCTATTTTGAAATAATTCGGAACAAATCTCGTTTTGGAGCGTATTTTTCCATTCTTTTTGAAATTTCACGTAAAATATTAGGTTAGGAAAGCGAATTTTTCCAGTATTAGGTAGATATTAAATATATTCATCAAACTACGACGATTTTTCCGCAATGCGATCATCCTATTTTGAAATATTTCGGAAAAATCTCGTTTTGGAGCGTATTTTTCCATTTTTTTTTAAATTTCTCGTAAAATATTAGGTTAGGAAAGCGAATTATTCCTGTATTAGGTAGATATTAAACATATTCATCAAACTACGACGATTTTTCCGCAATGCGATCATCCTATTTTGAAATATTTCGGAAAAAATCTCGTTTTGGAGCGTATTTTTCAATTCTATTTGAAATTTATCGTAAGATATTAGGTTAGGAAAGCGAATTCTTCCGATATTAGGTAGATATTAAGTATATTCATCAAAATACGACGATTTTACCGCAATGCGATCATCCTATTTTGAAATATTTCGGAAAAAATCTCGTTTTGGAGCGTATTTTTCCATTCTTTTTGAAATTTATCGTAAGATATTAGGCTAGGAAAGCGAATTTTTCCTACATTAGGTAGATATTAAGTATATTCATTAAACTACGACGATTTTTCCGCAATGCGATCATCCGATTTTGAAATATTTCGTGAAAAAATCTCGTTTTGGAGCGTATTTTTCCATTCTTTTTGAAATTTCTCGTAAAATATTAGGTTAGGAATGCGAATTCTTCCTATATTAGGTAGATATTAAGTATGTTCATCAAACTAGGACGATTTTTTCGCAATGCGATCATCCTATATTGAAATATGTCGTAAAAAATCTCGTTTTGGAGCGTATTTTTCCATTCTTTAAGAAGTTTCACGTAAAATATAAGGGATGAAAAGCGAATTTTTCCTGTATTAGGTAGATATTAAGTATATTCATCAAACTACGACGATTTTTCCGCAATGCGATCATCCTATTTTGAATTATCGTTAAAAAATCTCGTTATGGAGAGTATTTTTCCATTCTTTTTGAAATTTCTCGTAAAATATTAGGTTAGGAAAGCGAATATTTCCAGTATTAGGTAGATATTAAATATATTCATCAAACTACGACGATTTTTCCGCAATGAGATCATCCTATTTTGAAATATTTCGGAAAAACATCTAATTTTGGAGCGTATTTTTCCATTCTTTTTGAACTTTCACGTAAAATATTAGGTTAAGAAAGCGAATCTTGCCAATATTAGGTAGATATTAAGTATATTCATCAAACTACGACGATTTTTCCGCAACGCGATCTTCCTATTTTGAAATATTCTCGTAAAAAAACCTCGTTTTGGAGCGTATTTTTCCATTCTTTTTGAAATTTCACGTAAAATATTAGGTTAGGAAAGCAAATTTTTCATATATTAGGTAGATATTAAGTATATTCATCAAACTACGACGATTTTTCCGCAACGCGATCATCCTATTTTGAAATATATCGGAAAAAATCTCGTTTTGGAGCGTATTTTTCCATTCTCTTTAAAATTTCACGTAAAATATTTGGTTAGGAATGCGAATTCTTCCTGTATTAGGTAGATATTAAGTATATTCATCAAACTACAACGATTTACGCAATGCGATCATTGTGTTTAGAAATATTTCGTAAAAAATCTCGTTTTGGAGCGTATCTTTCCTATCTTTTTGAAATTTCACGTAAAATATTAGGTTAGGGATGCGAATTCTTCCTAAATTAGGTAGATATTAAGTATATTCATCAAACTACGACGATTTTCTCGCAATGTGATCATCCTATTTTGAAATAGTTCGTAAAAACAACTAATTTTGGAGCGTATTTTTCCATTCTTTTAGAAATTTCACGTAAAATATTAGGTTAGGAAAGCGAATTTTGCCTATATTAGGTAGATATTAAGTATATTCATCTAACTAGGACGATTTTTTTCCGCAACGCGATCATCCTATTTTGAAATATTTCGTAAAAAAACCTCGTTTTCGAGCGTATTTTTCCATTCTTTTTGAAATTTATGGTAAGATATTAGGTTAGGAAAGCGAAGTTTGCCTATATTAGTTAGATATTAAGTATATTCATCAAACTACGACGATTTTTCCGCAATGCGATCATCCTATTTTGAAATATTTCGGAAAAAATCTCGTTTTGGAGCGTATTTTTCCATTCTTTTTGAAATTTCACGTAAAATATTAGGTTAGGAAAGCGAATTTTGCCTATATTAGGTAGATATTAAGTATATTCATCAAACTACGACGATTTTTCCGCAATGCGATCATCCTATTTTGAATTATCGTTAAAAAATCTCGTTATGGAGAGTATTTTTCCATTCTTTTTGAAATTTCTCGTAAAGTAATAGGTTAGGAAAGGGAATATTTCCAGTATTAGGTAGATATTAATTATATTCATCAAACTACGACGATTTTTCCGCAATGAGATCATCCTATTTTGAAATATTTCGGAAAAACATCTAATTTTGGAGCGTATTTTTCCATTCTTTTTGAACTTTCACGTAAAATATTAGGTTAAGAAAGCGAATCTTGCCAATATTAGGTAGATATTAAGTATATTCATCAAACTACGACGATTTTTCCGCAACGCGATCTTCCTATTTTGAAATATTCTCGTAAAAAAACCTCGTTTTGGAGCGTATTTTTCCATTCTTTTTGAAATTTCACGTAAAATATTAGGTTAGGAAAGTGAATTTTTCATATATTAGGTAGATATTAAGTATATTCATCAAACTACGACGATTTTTCCGCAACGCGAGCATCCTATTTTGAAATATATCGGAAAAAATCTCGTTTTGGAGCGTATTTTTCCATTCTCTTTAAAATTTCACGTAAAATATTTGGTTAGGAAAGCGAATTCTTCCTATATTAGGTAGATATTAAGTATATTCATCAAACTACAACGATTTACGCAATACGATCATTGTGTTTAGAAATATTTCGTAAAAAATCTCGTTTTGGAGCGTATTTTTCCAATCTTTTTGAAAATTCACGTAAAATATTAGGTTAGGGACGCGAATTCTTCCTAAATTAGGTAGATATTAAGTATATTCATCAAACTACGACGATTTTTTCGCAATGTGATCATCCTATTTTGAAATAGTTCGTAAAACAACTAATTTTGGAGCGTATTTTTCCATTCTTTTTGAAATTTCACGTAAAATATTAGGTTAGGAAAGCGAATTTTGCGTATATTAGGTAGATATTAAGTATATTCATCTAACTAGGACGATTTTTTTCCGCAACGCGATCATCCTATTTTGAAATATTTCGTAAAAAAACCTCGTTTTCGAGCGTATTTTTCCATTCTTTTTGAAATTTATGGTAAGATATTAGGTTAGGAAAGCGAATTTTGCCTATATTAGTTAGATATTAAGTATACTCATCAAACTACGACGATTTTTCCGCAATGCGATCATCCTATTTTGAAATATTTCGGAAAAAATCTCGTTTTGGAGCGTATTTTTCCATTCTTTTTGAAATTTCTTGTAAAATATTTGGTTAGGAAAGCGAATTCTTCCTAAATTAGGTAGATATAAGTATTTTCATCAAACTACGACGATTTTTTCGCAATGCGATCATCCTATTTTGACATAGTTCGTAAAATGAACTAATTTTGGAGCGTATTTTTCCATTCTTTTTGAAATTTATCTTAAGATATTAGGTTAAGAAAGCGAATTTTTCCTGTATTAGGTAGATATTAAACATATTCATCAAACTACGACGATTTTCCGCAATGCGATCATCCTATTTTGAAATATTTCGTAAAAAAATCTCGTTTTAGAGCGTATTTTTCCATTCTTTTTGAAATTTCACGTAAAATATTAGGTTAGCAAAACGAATTTTTCCTAAAATGGGTAGATATTAAGCATATTCATGAAACTAAGACGATTTTTCGCAATGCGATCATCCTTTTTTGAAATGTTTCGGAAAAAATCTCGACTTGGAGCTTATTTTTCCATTCTTTTTGAAATTTCACGTAAAATATTAGGTTAGGAAAGAGAATTTTTCCTGTATTAGGTAGATATTAAGTATATTCATCAAACTACGACGATTTTTCCGCAATGCGATCATCCTATTTTGAAATATTTCGTAAAAAAAACTCGTTTTGGTCCGTCTTTTTCCATTCTTTTTGAAATTTCACGTAAAATATTAGGTTAGCAAAGCGAATTTTTCCTAAAATGGGTAGATATTAAGCATATTCATGAAACTAAGACGATTTTTCGCAATGCGATCATCCTATTTTGAAATATTTCGTAAAAAATTCTCGTTATGGAGCGTATTTTTCCATTCTTTTTGAAATTTCTCGTAAAATATTAGGTTAGGAAAGCGAATTCTTCCTATATTAGGTAGATATTAAATATATTCAACAAACTACGACAATGTTTCCGAATGGCGATCATCCTATTTATAAATATTTCGGAAAATATCACGTTTTGGAGCGTAATATTCCAATCTTTTCGAAATTTCACGTAAAATATTAGGTTAGGGATGCGAATTCTTCCTAAATTAGGTAGATTATAAGTATATTCATCAAACTGCGACGATTTTTCCGCAATGCGATCATCCTATTTTGAAATATATCGTAAAAAATCTCGTTATGGAGCGTATTTTTCCATTCTTTTTGAAATTTCACGTAAAATATTAGGTTAGGAAAGCGAATTTTTCCTATACTAGGTAGATATTAAGTATATTCATCAAACTACGACGATTTCTCCGCAATGCGATCATCCTATTTTGAAATATTTCGTAAAAAATTCTCGTTTTGGAGCGTATTTTTCCATTCTTCTTGAAATTTCTCCTAAAATATTAGGTTAGGAAAGCGAATTCTTCCTATCTTAGGTAGATATTAAGTATATTTAACAAACTACGACGATTTTTTCGCAATGCGATCATCCTATTTTGAAATTTTTCGGAAAAAATCTCGTTTTGGAGCGTATTTTTCAATTCTATTTGAAATTTATCGTAAGATATTAGGTTAGGAAAGCGAATTCTTCCGATATTAGGTAGATATTAAGTATATTCATCAAAATACGACGATTTTACCGCAATGCGATCATCCTATTTTGAAATATTTCGGAAATAATCAAGTTTTGGAGCGTATTTTTCCAATCGTTTTGAAATTTCACGTAAAATATTAGGTTAGGGATGCGAATTCTTCCTATAACAGGTAGATATTAAGTATATTCATCAAACTACGACGATTTTTCCGCAATGCGATCATCCTATTATGAAATATTTCGTAAAAAAATCTCGTTATGGAGAGTATTTTTCCATTCTTTTTGAAATTTCTCGTAAGATATTAGGTTAGGAAAGCGAATTCTTCCTATCTTTGGTAGATATTGAGAATGTTCATCAAACTTTGACGATTTTTCCGCAATGCGATCATCCTATATTGAAATATTTCGTAAAAATCTCGTTTTGGAGCGTATTTTTCCATTCCTTTTTGAAATTTCACGTGAAATATTAGGTTATTAAAGCGAATTTTTCCTATATTAGGTTGATTTTAAGTATATTCATCAAACTACGACGATTTTTCCGCAATGCGATCATCCTATTTTGAAATATTTCGGAATAAATCTCGTTTTCGAGCGTATTTTTCCATTCTTTTTGAAATTTATCGTAAGATATTAGGTTAGGAAAGCAAATTTTGACTATATTAGGTAGATATTAAGTATATTCATCAAACTACGACGATTTTTCCGCAATGCGATCATCCTATTTTGAAATATTTCGGTAAAAATCACGTTTTGGAGCGTATTTTTCCAATCTTTTTGAAATTTCACGTAAAATATTAGGTTAGGAAAGCGAATTCTTCCTAAATTAGGTAGATATTAAGTATATTCATCAAACTACGATGATTTTTCCGCAATGCGATCATCCTATTTTGAAATATTTCGTAAAAAATTCTCGTTATGGAGCGTATTTTTCCATTCTTTTTGAAATTTCTCGTAAAATATTAGGTTAGGAAAGCGAATTCTTCCTATATTAGGTAGATATTAAATATATTCAACAAACTACGACAATGTTTCCGAATGGCGATCAACCTATTTATAAATATTTCGGAAAATATCACGTTTTGGAGCGTAATTTTCCAATCTTTTCGAAATTTCACGTAAAATATTAGGTTAGGGATGCGAATTCTTCCTAAATTAGGTAGATTATAAGTATATTCATCAAACTGCGACGATTTTTCCGCAATGCGGTCATCCTATTTTGAAATATATCGTAAAAAATCTCGTTATGGAGCGTATTTTTCCATTCTTTTTGAAATTTCACGTAAAATATTAGGTTAGGAAAGCGAATTCTTCCTATATTACGTAGATATTAAGTATATTCATCAAACTACGACGATTTTTCCGCAATGCGATCATCCTATTTTGAAATATTTCGGAAAAAATCTCGTTTTGGAGCGTATTTTTCAATTCTATTTGAAATTTATCGTAAGATATTAGGTTAGGAAAGCGAATTCTTCCGATATTAGGTAGATATTAAGTATATTCATCAAAATACGACGATTTTACCGCAATGCGATCATCCGATTTTGAAATATTTCGTAAAAAAATCTCGTTTTGGAGCGTATTTTTCCATTCTTTCTGAAATTTCTCGTGAATTATTAGGTTAGGAAAGCGAATATTTCCAGTATTAGGTAGATATTAAGTATATTCATCAAAATACGACGATTTCCGCTATGCGATCATCCTATTTTGATATATTTCGGAAATAATCTCGTTTTGGAACGTATTTTTCCAATCTTTTTGAAATTTCTCGTAAAATATTAGTTTAGGAAAGCGAATTCTTCCTAAATTAGGTAGATATTAAGCATATTCATCAAACTACGACAATTTTTCCGCAATGCGATCATCCTATTTTGAAATATTTCGTAAAAACATCTAATTTTGGAGAGTATTTTTCCATTCATTTTTGAAATTTATCGTAAGATATTAGGTTAGGAAAGCGAATTTTTCGTATATTAGGTAGATTTTAAGTATATTCATCAGACTACGACGATTTTTCCGCAATGCGATCATCCGATTTTGAAATATTTCGTAAAAAAATCTCGTTTTGGAGCGTATTTTTCCATTCTTTTTGAAATTTCTCGTAAAATATTAGGTTAGCAATGCGAATTCTTCCTATATTAGGTAGATATTAAGTATATTCATCAAACTAGGACAATTTTTTCGCAATGCGATCATCCTATATTGAAATATGTCGTAAAAAATCTCGTTTTGGAGCGAATTTTTCCATTCTTTTAGAAGTTTCACGTAAAATATAAGGGATGGAAAGCGAATTTTTCCTGTATTAGGTAGATATTAAGCATATTCATCAAACTACGACGATTTTTCCGCAATGCGATCATCCTATATTGAAATATTTCGGAAAAAATCTCGTTTTGGGGCGTATTTTTCCATTCTTTCTGATATTTCTCGTAAATTATTAGGTTAGGAAAGCGAATTTTTCCTGTATTCGGTAGATATTGAGCATATTCATGAAACTACGACGATTTTTCCGCAATGCGATCATCCGATTTTGAAATATTTCGTAAAAAAATCTCGTTTTGGAGCGTATTTTTCCATTCTTTTTGAAATTTCTCGTAAAATATTAGGTTAGCAATGCGAATTCTTCCTATATTAGGTAGATATTAAGTATATTCATGAAACTAGGACAATTTTTTCGCAATGCGATCATCCTATATTGAAATATGTCGTAAAAAATCTCGTTTTGGAGCGAATTTTTCCATTCTTTTTGAAATTTCACGTAAAATATTAGGTTAGGAAAGCGAATCATTCATGTATTACTTAGATATTAAATATATTCATCAAACTACGACGATTTTTCCGCAATGCGATCATCCTATTTTGAAATATTTCGGAATAAATCTCGTTTTCGAGCGTATTTTTCCATTCTTTTTGAAATTTCACGAGAAATATTAGGTTATTAAAGCGAATTTTTCCTAAATTAGTTAGATATTAAGTATATTCATCAAGCTACGACGATTTTTCCGCAATGCGATCATCCTATTTTGATATATTTCGGAAATAATCTCCTTTTCGAACGTATTTTTCCAATCTTTTTGAAATTTCACGTAAAATATTAGTTTAGGAAAGCGAATTCTTCCTAAATTAGGTAGATATTAAGTATATTCATAATACTACGACGATTTTTCCGCAATGCGATCATCCTATTTTGAAATATTTCGTAAAAAATTCTCGTTATGGAGCGTATTTTTCCATTCTTTTTGAAATTTCTCGTAAAATATTAGGTTAGGAAAGGGAATTCTTCCTATATTAGGTAGATATTAAATATATTCAACAAACTACGACAATTTTACGAATGGCGATCATCCTATTTAGAAATATTTCGGAAAAAATCTCGTTTTCGAGCGTATTTTTCCATTCTTTTTGAAATTTCACGTAAAATATTAGGTTAGGAAAGCGAATTCTTCCTAAATTAGGTAGATATTAAGTATATTCATCAAACTGCGACGATTTTTCCGCAATGCGATCATCCTATTTTGAAATATATCGTAAAAAATCTCGTTATGGATAATATTTTTCTATTCTTTTTGAAATTTCACGTATAATATTAGGTTAGGAAAGCGAATTTTTCCTATATTATGTAGATATTAAGTATATTCATCAAACTACGACGATTTTTCCGCAATGCGATCATCCTATTTTGATATATTTCGTAAAAAAATTCTCGTTATGGAGCGTATTTTTCCATTCTTTTTGAAATTTCTCGTAAAATATTAGGTTAGGAAAGCGAATTCTTCATATATTAGGTAGATATTAAATATATTCAACAAACTACGACAATTTTACGAATGGCGATCATCCTATTTAGAAATATTTCGGAAAAAATCTCGTTTTCGAGCGTATTTTTCCATTCTTTCTGAAATTTCTCGTAAATTATTACGTTAGGAAAGCGAATATTTCCAGTATTAGGTAGATATTAAGTATATTCATCAAACTACGACGATTTCCGCTATGCGATCATCCTATTTTGATTTATTTCGGAAATAATCTCGTTTTGGAACGTATTTTTCCAATCTTTTTGAAATTTCTCGCAAAATATTAGTTTAGGAAAGCGAATTCTTCCTAAATTAGGTAGATATTAAGCATATTCATCAAACTACGACGATTTTTCTGCAATGCGATCATCCTATTTTGAAATATTTCGTAAAAACATCTAATATTGGATAGTATTTTTCCATTCATTTTTGAAATTTATCGTAAGATATTAGGTTAGGAAAGCGAATTTTTCCTATATTAGGTAGATTTTAAGTATATTCATCAGACTACGACGATTTTTCCGCAATGCGATCATCCGATTTTGAAATATTTCGTAAAAAAATCTCGTTTTGGAGCGTATTTTTCCATTCTTTTTGAAATTTCTCGTAAAATATTAGGTTAGCAATGCGAATTCTTCCTATATTAGGTAGATATTAAGTATATTCATCAAACTAGGACAATTTTTTCGCAATGCGATCATCCTATATTGAAATATGTCGTAAAAAATCTCGTTTTGGAGCGTATTTTTCCATTCTTTTAGATGTTTCACGTAAAATATAAGGGATGGAAAGCGAATTTTTCCTGTATTAGGTAGATATTAAGCATATTCATCAAACTACGACGATTTTTCCGCAATGCGATCATCCTATATTGAAATATTTCGGAAAAAATCTCGTTTTGGGGCGTATTTTTCCATTCTTTCTGATATTTCTCGTAAATTATTTGGTTAGGAAAGCGAATTTTTCCTGTATTCGGTAGATATTGAGCATATTCATGAAACTACGAGGATTTTTCCGCAATGCTATCATACTATTTTGAAATATTTCGGAAAAAATCTCGTTTTGGAGCGTATTTTTCCATTCCTTTTTGAAATTTCACGTGAAATATTAGGTTATTAAAGCGAATTTTTCCTAAATTAGTTAGATATTAAGTATATTCATCAAGCTACGACGATTTTTCCGCAATGCGATCATCCTATTTTGATATATTTCGGAAATAAACTCGTTTTCGAACGTATTTTTCCAATCTTTTTGAAATTTCACGTAAAATATTAGTTTAGGAAAGCGAATTCTTGCTAAATTTGGTAGATATTAAGTATATTCATAAAACTACGACGATTTTTCCGCAATGCGATCATCCTATTTTGAATTATCGTTAAAAAATCTAATTTTGGAGCGTATTTTTCCATTCTTTTTTAAATTTCACGTAAAATATTAGGTTAGGAAAGCGAATCTTTCATGTATTACTTAGATATTAAATATATTCATCAAACTACGACGATTTTTCCGCAATGCCATCATCCTATTTTGAAATATATCGGAAAAAATCTCGTTTTGGAGCTTATTTTTCCATTCTTTTTGAAATTTCACGTAAAATATTAGGTTAGGAAAGCGAATTTTTCCTATATTAGGTAAATATAAAGTATATTCATCAAACTACGACGATTTTTCCGCAATGCGATCATCCTATTTTGAAATATTTCGGTAAAAATCACGTTTTGGAACGTATTTTTCCAATCTTTTTGAAATTTCACGTAAAATATTAGGTTAGGAAAGATAATTCTTCCTAAATTAGGTAGATATTAAGTATATTCATCAAACTACGATGATTGTTCCGCAATGCGATCATCCTATTTTGAAATATTTCGTAAAAATTCTCGTTATGGAGCGTATTTTTCCATTCTTTTTGAAATTTCTCGTAAAATATTAGGTTAGGAAAGCGAATTCTTCCTATATTAGGTAGATATTAAATATATTCAACAAACTACGACAATTTTACGAATGGCGATCATCCTATTTAGAAATATTTCGGAAAAAATCTCGTTTTCGAGCGTATTTTTCCATTCTTTTTGAAATTTCACGTGAAATATTAGGTTAGGAAAGCGAATTCTTCCTATATTAGGTAGATATTAAGTATATTCATCAAACTAGGACAATTTTTTCGCAATGCGATCATCCTATATTGAAATATGTCGTAAAAAATCTCGTTTTGGAGCGTATTTTTCCATTCTTTTAGAAGTTTCACGTAAAATATAAGGGATGGAAAGCGAATTTTTCCTGTATTAGGTAGATATTAAGCATATTCATCAAACTACGACGATTTTTCCGCAATGCGATCATCCTATATTGAAATATTTCGGAAAAAATCTCGTTTTGGGGCGTATTTTTCCATTCTTTCTGATATTTCTCGTAAATTATTTGGTTAGGAAAGCGAATTTTTCCTGTATTCGGTAGATATTGAGCATATTCATGAAACTACGAGGATTTTTCCGCAATGCTATCATATTATTTTGAAATATTTCGGAAAAAATCTCGTTTTGGAGCGTATTTTTCCATTCCTTTTTGAAATTTCACGTGAAATATTAGGTTATTAAAGCGAATTTTTCCTAAATTAGTTAGATATTAAGTATATTCATCAAGCTACGACGATTTTTCCGCAATGCGATCATCCTATTTTGATATATTTCGGAAATAAACTCGTTTTCGAACGTATTTTTCCAATCTTTTTGAAATTTCACGTAAAATATTAGTTTAGGAAAGCGAATTCTTCCTAAATTTGGTAGATATTAAGTATATTCATAAAACTACGACGATTTTTCCGCAATGCGATCATCCTATTTTGAATTATCGTTAAAAAATCTAATTTTGGAGCGTATTTTTCCATTCTTTTTTAAATTTCACGTAAAATATTAGGTTAGGAAAGCGAATCTTTCATGTATTACTTAGATATTAAATATATTCATCAAACTACGACGATTTTTCTGCAATGCGATCATCCTATTTTGAAATATTTCGTAAAAACATCTAATATTGGATAGTATTTTTCCATTCATTTTTGAAATTTATCGTAAGATATTAGGTTAGGAAAGCGAATTTTTCCTATATTAGGTAGATTTTAAGTATATTCATCAGACTACGACGATTTTTCCGCAATGCGATCATCCGATTTTGAAATATTTCGTAAAAAAATCTCGTTTTGGAGCGTATTTTTCCATTCTTTTTTAAATTTCTCGTAAAATATAAGGTTAGCAATGCGAATTCTTCCTATATTAGGTAGATATTAAGTATATTCATCAAACTAGGACAATTTTTTCGCAATGCGATCATCCTATATTGAAATATGTCGTAAAAAATCTCGTTTTGGAGCGTATTTTTCCATTCTTTTAGAAGTTTCACGTAAAATATAAGGGATGGAAAGCGAATTTTTCCTGTATTAGGTAGATATTAAGCATATTCATCAAACTACGACGATTTTTCCGCAATGCGATCATCCTATATTGAAATATTTCGGAAAAAATCTCGTTTTGGAGCGTATTTTTCCATTCTTTTTGAAATTTCTCGTAAAATATTAGTTTAGGAAAGCGATTATTTCCAGTATTAGGTAGATATTAAGTATATTCATCAAACTACGACGATTTCCGCTATGCGATCATCCTATTTTGAAATATTTCGTAAAAGCATCTAGTTTTGGAGGGTATTTTTCCATTCTTTTTGAAATTTCACGTAAAATATTAGGTTAGGAAAGCGAATTTTTCCAGTATTAGGTAGATATTAAATATATTCATCAGACTACGACGATTTTCCGCAATGCGATCATCCGATTTTGAAATATTTCGTAAAAAAATCTCGTTTTGGAGCGTATTTTTCCATTCTTTTTCAAATTTCTCGTAAAATATTAGGTTAGGAATGCGAATTCTTCCTATATTAGGTAGATATTAAGTATATTCATCAAACTAGGACGATTTTTTCGCAATGCGATCATCCTATATTGAAATATGTCGTAAAAAATCTCGTTTTGGAGCGTATTTTTCCATTCTTTTAGAAGTTTCACGTAAAATATAAGGGATGGAAAGCGAATTTTTCCTGTATTAGGTAGATATTAAGCATATTCATCAAACTACGACGATTTTTCCGCAATGCGATCATCCTATATTGAAATATTTCGGAAAAAATCTCGTTTTGGAGCGTATTTTTCCATTCTTTCTGAAATTTCTCGTAAATTATTAGGTTAGGAAAGCGAATATTTCCAGTATTAGGTAGATATTAAGTATATTCATCAAACTACGACGATTTCCGCTATGCGATCATCCTATTTTGATATATTTCGGAAATAATGTCGTTTTGGAACGTATTTTTCCAATCTTTTTGAAATTTCTCGTAAAATATTAGTTTAGGAAAGCGAATTCATCCAAAATTAGGTAGATATTAAGCATATTCATCAAACTACGACGATTTTTCCGCAATGCGATCATCCTATTTTGAAATATTTCGTAAAAACATCTAATTTTGGAGAGTATTTTTCCATTCATTTTTGAAATTTATCGTAAGATATTAGGTTAGGAAGGCGAATTTTTCCTATATTAGGTAGATTTTAAGTATATTCATCAGACTACGACGATTTTTCCGCAATGCGATCATCCGATTTTGAAATATTTCGTAAAAAAATCTCGTTTTGGAGCGTATTTTTCCATTCTTTTTGAAATTTCTCGTAAAATATTAGGTTAGCAATGCGAATTCTTCCTATATTAGGTAGATATTAAGTATATTCATCAAACTAGGACAATTTTTTCGTAATGCGATCATCCTATATTGAAATATGTCGTAAAAAATCTCGTTTTGGAGCGTATTTTTCCATTCTTTTAAAAGTTTCACGTAAAATATATGGGATGGAAAGAGAATTTTTCCTGTATTAGGTAGATATTAAGCATATTCATCAAACTACGACGATTTTTCCGCAATGCGATCATCCTATATTGAAATATTTCGGAAAAAATCTCGTTTTGGGGCGTATTTTTCCATTCTTTCTGATATTTCTCGTAAATTATTAGGTTAGGAAAGCGAATTTTTCCTGTATTCGGTAGATATTGAGCATATTCATGAAACTACGAGGATTTTTCCGCAATGCTATCATACTATTTTGAAATATTTCGGAAAAAATCTCGTTTTGGAGCGTATTTTTCCATTCCTTTTTGAAATTTCACGTGAAATATTAGGTTATTAAAGCGAATTTTTCCTAAATTAGTTAGATATTAAGTATATTCATCAAGCTACGACGATTTTTCCCCAATGCGATCATCCTATTTTGATATATTTCGGAAATAATCTCGTTTTCGAACGTATTTTTCCAATCTTTTTGAAATTTCACGTAAAATATTAGTTTAGGAAAGCGAATTCTTGCTAAATTAGGTAGATATTAAGTATATTCATAAAACTACGACGATTTTTCCGCAATGCGATCATCCTATTTTGAAATATTTCGTAAAAACATCTAATTTTGGAGCGTATTTTTCCATTCTTTTTTAAATTTCACGTAAAATATTAGGTTAGGAAAGCGAATCTTTCATGTATTACTTAGATATTAAATATATTCATCAAACTACGACGATTTTTCCGCAATGCCATCATCCTATTTTGAAATATATCGGAAAAAATCTCGTTTTGGAGCTTATTTTTCCATTCTTTTTGAAATTTCACGTAAAATATTAGGTTAGGAAAGCGAATTTTTCCTATATTAGGTAAATATAATGTATATTCATCAAACTACGACGATTTTTCCGCAATGCGATCATCCTATTTTGAAATATTTCGGTAAAAATCACGTTTTGGAACGTATTTTTCCAATCTTTTTGAAATTTCACGTAAAATATTAGGTTAGGAAAGATAATTCTTCCTAAATTAGGTAGATATTTAGTATATTCATCAAACTACGATGATTGTTCCGCAATGCGATCATCCTATTTTGAAATATTTCGTAAAAATTCTCGTTATGGAGCGTATTTTTCCATTTTTTTTGATATTTCTCGTAAAATATTAGGTTAGGAAAGCGAATTCTTCCTATATTAGGTAGATATTAAATATATTCAACAAACTACGACAATTTTACGAATGGCGATCATCCTATTTAGAAATATTTCGGAAAAAATCTCGTTTTCGAGCGTATTTTTCCATTCTTTTTGAAATTTCACGTAAAATATTAGGTTAGGAAAGCGAATTCTTCCTAAATTAGGTAGATATAAGGTATATTCATCAAACTGCGACCATTTTTCCGCAATGCGATCATCCTATTTTGAAATATATCGTAAAAAATCTCGTTATGGAGCGTATTTTTCCATTCTTTTTGAAATTTCACGTAAAATATTAGGTTAGGAAAGCGAATTTTTCCTATATTAGGTAGATTTTAAGTATATTCATCAGACTACGACGATTTTTCCGCAATGCGATCATCCGATTTTGAAATATTTCGTAAAAAAATCTCGTTTTGGAGCGTATTTTTCCATTCTTTTTGAAATTTCTCGTAAAATATTAGGTTAGCAATGCGAATTCTTCCTATATTAGGTAGATATTAAGTATATTCATCAAACTAGGACAATTTTTTCGCAATGCGTTCATCCTATATTGAAATATGTCGTAAAAAATCTCGTTTTGGAGCGTATTTTTCCATTCTTTTAGAAGTTTCACGTAAAATATAAGGGATGGAAAGCGAATTTTTCCTGTATTAGGTAGATATTAAGCATATTCATCAAACTACGACGATTTTTCCGCAATGCGATCATCCTATATTGAAATATTTCGGAAAAAATCTCGTTTTGGGGCGTATTTTTCCATTCTTTCTGATATTTCTCGTAAATTATTAGGTTAGGAAAGCGAATTTTTCCTAAATTAGTTAGATATTAAGTATATTCATCAAGCTACGACGATTTTTCCGCAATGCGATCATCCTATTTTGATATATTTCGGAAATAATCTCGTTTTCGAACGTATTTTTCCAATCTTTTTGAAATTTCACGTAAAATATTAGTTTAGGAAAGCGAATTCTTCCTAAATTAGGTAGATATTAAGTATATTCATAAAACTACGACGATTTTTCCGCAATGCGATCATCCTATTTTGAAATATTTCGTAAAAACATCTAATTTTGGAGCGTATTTTTCCATTCTTTTTTAAATTTCACGTAAAATATTAGGTTAGGAAAGCGAATCCTTCATGTATTACTTAGATATTAAATATATTCATCAAACTACGACGATATATCCGCAATGCGATCATCCTATTTTGAAATATATCGGAAAAAATCTCGTTTTTGAGCTTATTTTTCCATTCTTTTTGAAATTTCACGTAAAATATTAGGTTAGGAAAGCGAATTTTTCCTATATTAGGTAAATATAAAGTATATTCATCAAACTACGACGATTTTTCCGCAATGCGATCATCCTATTTTGAAATATTTCGGTAAAAATCACGTTTAGGAGCGTATTTTTCCAATCTTTTTGAAATTTCACGTAAAATATTAGGTTAGGAAAGATAATTCTTCCTAAATTAGGTAGATATTAAGTATATTCATCAAACTACGATGATTTTTCCGCAATGCGATCATCCTATTTTGAAATATTTCGTAAAAAATTCTCGTTATGGAGCGTATTTTTCCATTCTTTTTGAAATTTCTCGTAAAATATTAGGTTAGGAAAGGGAATTCTTCCTATATTAGGTAGATATTAAATATATTCAGCAAACTACGACAATTTTACGAATGGCGATCATCCTATTTAGATATATTTCGGAAAAAATCTCGTTTTCGAGCGTATTTTTCCATTCTTTTTGAAATTTCACGTAAAATATTAGGTTAGGAAAGCGAATTCTTCCTAAATTAGGTAGATATTAAGTATATTCATCAAACTGCGACGAATTTTCCGCAATGCGATCATCCTATTTTGAAATATATCGTAAAAAATCTCGTTATGGATCGTATTTTTCCATTCTTTTTGAAATTTCACGTAAAATATTAGGTTAGGAAAGCGAATTTTTCCTATATTAGGTAGATATTAAGTATATTCATCAAACTACGACGATTTTTCCGCAATGCGATCATCCTATTTTGATATATTTCGTAAAAAAATTCTCGTTATGGAGCGTATTTTTCCATTCTTTTTGAAATTTCTCGTAAAATATTAGGTTAGGAAAGCGAATTCTTCCTATATTAGGTAGATATTAAATATATTCAACAAACTACGACAATTTTACGAATGGCGATCATCCTATTTAGAAATATTTCGGAAAAAATCTCGTTTTCGAGCGTATTTTTCCATTCTTTCTGAAATTTCTCGTAAATTATTAGGTTAGGAAAGCGAATATTTCCAGTATTAGGTAGATATTAAGTATATTCATCAAACTACGACGATTTCCGCTATGCGATCATCCTATTTTGATATATTTCGGAAATAATCTCGTTTTGGAACGTATTTTTCCAATCTTTTTGAAATTTCTCGTAAAATATTAGTTTAGGAAAGCGAATTCTTCCTAAATTAGGTAGATATTAAGCATATTCATCAAACTACGACGATTTTTCTGCAATGCGATCATCCTATTTTGAAATATTTCGTAAAAACATCTAATTTTGGAGAGTATTTTTCCATTCATTTTTGAAATTTATCCTAAGATATTAGGTTAGGAAAGCGAATTTTTCCTATATTAGGTAGATTTTAAGTATATTCATCAGACTACGACGATTTTTCCGCAATGCGATCATCCGATTTTGAAATATTTCGTAAAAAAATCTCGTTTTGGAGCGTATTTTTCCATTCTTTTTGAAATTTCTCGTAAAATATTAGGTTAGCAATGCGAATTCTTCCTATATTAGGTAGATATTAAGTATATTCATCAAACTAGGACAATTTTTTCGCAATGCGATCATCCTATATTGAAATATGTCGTAAAAAATCTCGTTTTGGAGCGTATTTTTCCATTCTTTTAGAAGTTTCACGTAAAATATAAGGGATGGAAAGCGAATTTTTCCTGTATTAGGTAGATATTAAGCATATTCATCAAACTACGACGATTTTTCCGCAATGCGATCATCCTATATTGAAATATTTCGGAAAAAATCTCGTTTTGGGGCATATTTTTCCATTTTTTCTGATATTTCTCGTAAATTATTAGGTTAGGAAAGCGAATTTTTCCTGTATTCGGTAGATATTGAGCATATTCATGAAACTACGAGGATTTTTCCGCAATGCGATCATACTATTTTGAAATATTTCGGAAAAAATCTCGTTTTGGAGCGTATTTTTCCATTCCTTTTTGAAATTTCACGTGAAATATTAGGTTATTAAAGCGAATTTTTCCTAAATTAGTTAGATATTAAGTATATTCATCAAGCTACGACGATTTTTCCGCAATGCGATCATCCTATTTTGATATATTTCGGAAATAATCTCGTTTTCGAACGTATTTTTCCAATCTTTTTGAAATTTCACGTAAAATATTAGTTTAGGAAAGCGAATTCTTCCTAAATTAGGTAGATATTAAGTATATTCATAAAACTACGACGATTTTTCCGCAATGCGATCATCCTATTTTGAAATATTTCGTAAAAACATCTAATTTTGGAGCGTATTTTTCCATTCTTTTTTAAATTTCACGTAAAATATTAGGTTAGGAAAGCAAATCTTTCATGTATTACTTAGATATTAAATATATTCATCAAACTACGACGATTTTTCCGCAATGCGATCATCCTATTTTGAAATATATCGGAAAAAATCTCGTTTTGGAGCTTATTTTTCCATTCTTTTTGAAATTTCACGTAAAATATTAGGTTAGGATAGCGAATTCTTCCTAAATTAGGTAGATATAAGGTATATTCATCAAACTGCGACGATTTTTCCGCAATGCGATCATCCTATTTTGAAATATATCGTAAAAAATCTCGTTATGGAGCGTATTTTTCCATTCTTTTTGAAATTTCACGTAAAATATTAGGTTAGGAAAGCGAATTTTTCCTATATTAGGTAGATATTAAGTATATTCATCAAACTAAGACGATTTTTCCGCAATGGGATCATCCTATTTTGAAATATTTCGTAAAAAAATTCTCGTTATGGAGCGTATTTTTCCATTCTTTTTGAAATTACTCGTAAAATATTAGGTTAGGAAAGCGAATTCTTCCTATATTAGGTAGATATTAAATATATTCAACAAACTACGACAATTTTACGAATGGCGATCATCCTATTTAGAAATATTACGGAAAAAATCTCGTTTTCGAGCGTATTTTTCCATTCTTTTTGAAATTTCACGTAAAATATTAGGTTAGGAAAGCGAATTCTTCCTAAATTAGGTAGATATTAAGTATATTCATTAAACTGCGACGATTTTTCCGCAATGCGATCATCCTATTTTGAAATATATCGTAAAAAATCTCGTTATGGAGCGTATTTTTCCATTCTTTTTGAAATTTCACGTAAAATATTAGGTTAGGAAAGCGAATTTTTCCTATATTAGGTAGATATTAAGTATATTCATCAAGCTACGACGATTTTTCCGCAATGCGATCATCCTATTTTGATATATTTCGGAAATAATCTCGTTTTCGAACGTATTTTTCCAATCTTTTTGAAATTTCACGTAAAATATTAGTTAAGGAAAGCGAATTCTTCCTAAATTAGGTAGATATTAAGTATATTCATAAAACTACGACGATTTTTCCGCAATGCGATCATCCTATTTTGAAATATATCGGAAAAAATCTCGATTTGGAGCTTATTTTTCCATTCTTTTTGAAATTTCACGTAAAATATTAGGTTAGGAAAGCGAATTTTTCCTATATTAGGTAAATATAAAGTATATTCATCAAACTACGACGATTTTTCCGCAATGCGATCATCCTTTTTTGAAATATTTCGGTAAAAATCACGTTTTGGAGCGTATTTTTCCAATCTTTTTGAAATTTCACGTAAAATATTAGGTTAGGAAAGATAATTCTTCCTAAATTAGGTAGATATTAAGTATATTCATCAAGCTACGATGATTTTTCCGCAATGCGATCATCCTATTTTGAAATATTTCGTAAAAAATTCTCGTTATGGAGCGTATTTTTCCATTCTTTTTGAAATTTATCGTAAGATATTAGGTTAGGAAAGCGAATTTTTCCTATATTAGGTAGATTTTAAGTATATTCATCAGACGACGACGATTTTTCCGCAATGCGATCATCCGATTTTGAAATATTTCGTAAAAAAATCTCGTTTTGGAGCGTATTTTTCCATTCTTTTTGAAATTTCTCGTAAAATATTAGGTTAGCAATGCGAATTCTTCCTATATTAGGTAGATATTAAGTATATTCATCAAACTACGACGATTTTTCCGCAATGCGATCATCCTATTTTGAAATATTTCGTAAAAAATTCTCGTTTTGGAGCGTATTTTTCCATTCTTCTTGAAATTTCTCCTAAAATATTAGGTTAGGAAAGCGAATTCTTCCTATATTAGGTAGATATTAAGTATATTTAACAAACTACGACGATTTTTTCGCAATGCGATCATCCTATTTTGAAATTTTTCGGAAAAAATCTCGTTTTGGAGCGTATTTTTCAATTCTATTTGAAATTTATCGTCAGATATTAGGTTAGGAAAGCGAATTCTTCCTATATTAGGTAGATATTAAGTATATTCATCAAACTACGACGATTTTTCCGCAATGCGATCATCCTATTTTGAAATATATCGTAAAAAATCTCGTTTTGGAGCGTAGTTTTCCATTCTTTTTGAAATTTCACGTAAAATATTAGGTTAGGAAAGCGAATTTTTCCTATATTAGGTAGATATTAAGTATATTCATCAAGCTACGACGATTTTTCCGCAATGCGATCATCCTATTTTGATATATTTCGGAAATAATCTCGTTTTCGTACGTATTTTTCCAATCTTTTTGAAATTTCACGTAAAATATTAGTTAAGGAAAGCGAATTCTTCCTAAATTAGGTAGATATTAAGTATATTCATAAAACTACGACGATTTTTCCGCAATGCGATCATCCTATTTTGAAATATTTCGTAAAAACATCTAATTTTGGAGCGTATTTTTCCATTCTTTTTTAAATTTCACGTAAAATATTAGGTAAGGAAAGCGAATCTTTCATGTATTACTTAGATATTAAATATATTCATCAAACTACGTCGATTTTTCCGCAATGCGATCATCCTATTTTGAAATATATCGGAAAAAATCTCGTTTTCGAGCGTATTTTTCCATTCTTTTTGAAATTTCACGTAAAATATTAGGTTAGGAAAGCGAATTTTTCCTATATTAGGTAAATATAAAGTATATTCATCAAACTACGACGATTTTTCCGCAATGCGATCATCCTATTTTGAAATATTTCGGAAATAATCTCGTTTTGGAGCGTATTTTTCCAATCTTTTTGAAATTTCTCGTAAAATATTAGTTTAGGAAAGCGAATTCTTCCTAAATTAGGTAGATATTAAGCATATTCATCAAACTACGACGATTTTTCTGCAATGCGATCATCCTATTTTGAAATATTTCGTAAAAACATCTAATTTTGGAGAGTATTTTTCCATTCATTTTTGAAATTTATCGTAAGATATTAGGTTAGGAAAGCGAATTCTTCCTATATTAGGTAGATATTAAGTATATTCATCAAACTAGGACAATTTTTTCGCAATGCGATCATCCTATATTGAAATATGTCGTAAAAAATCTCGTTTTGGAGCGTATTTTTCCATTCTTTTAGAAGTTTCACGTAAAATATAAAGGATGGAAAGCGAATTTTTCCTGTATTAGGTAGATATTAAGCATATTCATCAAACTACGACGATTTTTCCGCAATGCGATCATCCTATATTGAAATATTTCGGAAAAAATCTCGTTTTGGGGCATATTTTTCCATTCTTTCTGATATTTCTCGCAAATTATTAGGTTAGGAAAGCGAATTTTTCCTGTATTCGGTAGATATTGAGCATATTCATGAAACTACGAGGATTTTTCCGCAATGCGATCATACTATTTTGAAATATTTCGGAAAAAATCTCGTTTTGGAGCGTATTTTTCCATTCCTTTTTGAAATTTCACGTGAAATATTAGGTTATTAAAGCGAATTTTTGCTAAATTAGTTAGATATTAAGTATATTCATCAAGCTACGACGATTTTTCCGCAATGCGATCATCCTATTTTGATATATTTCGGAAATAATCTCGTTTTCGAACGTATTTTTCCAATCTTTTTGAAATTTCACGGAAAATTTTAGGTTAGGGAAGCGAATTCTTCCTAAATTAGGTAGATATTAAGTATATTCATCAAACTGCTACGATTTTTCCGCAATGCGATCATCCTATTTTGAAATGTATCGTAAAAAATCTCGTTATGGAGCGATTTTTTCATTCTTTTTGAAATTTCACGTAAAATATTAGGTTTGGAAAGCGAATTTTTCCTGTATTAGGTAGATATTAAATATATTCATGAAAGTACGACGATTTTTCCGCAATGCGATCATCCTATTTTGAAATATTTCGGTAAAAATCACGTTTTGGAGCGTATTTTTCCAATCTTTTTGAAATTTCACGTAAATTATTAGGTTAGGAAAGCGAATTCTTCCTAAATTAGGTAGATATTAAGTATATTCATCAAACTGCGACGATTTATCCGCAATGCGATCATCCTATTTTGAAATATTTCTTTAAAAAATCTCGTTATGGAGCGTATTTTTCCATTCTTTTTGAAATTTCTCGTAAAATATTAGGTAAGAAAAGCGAATTCTTCCTAAATTAGGTAGATATTAAGTATATTCATCAAACTGCGACGATTTTTCCGCAATGCGATCATCCTATTTTGAAATATATCGTAAAAATCTCGTTATGGAGCGTATTTTTCCATTCTTTTTGAAATTTCACGTAAAATATTAGGTTAGGAAAGCGAATTTTTCCTATATTAGGTAGATATTAAGTATATTCATCAAACTACGACGATTTTTCCGCAATGCGATCATCCTATTTTGAAATATTTCGTAAAAAATTCTCGTTTTGGAGCGTATTTTTCCATTCTTCTTGAAATTTCTCCTAAAATATTAGGTTAGGAAAGCGAATTCTTCCTATATTAGGTAGATATTAAGTATATTTAACAAACTACGACGATTTTTTCGCAATGCGATCATCCTATTTTGAAATTTTTCGGAAAAAATCTCGTTTTGGAGCGTATATTTCAATTCTATTTGAAATTTATCGTCAGATATTAGGTTAGGAAAGCGAATTCTTCCTATATTAGGTAGATATTAAGTATATTCATCAAACTACAACGATTTCTCCGCAATGCGATCATCCTATTTAAGGGTTAGATGTAAGAAGAGGCTTACCAGCCTCAATCTCGAGCTCTAATAAAGATGTTTATTATTATTACTATTATATTATTTTGAAATATTTCGGTAAAATCACGTTTTGGAGCGCATTTTTCCAATCTTTTTGAAATTTCACGTAAAATATTAGGTTAGGAATGCGCATTCTTCCTATATTAGGTAGATATTAAGCATATTCATCAAAGTACGACGATTTTTCCGCAATGCGATCATCCTATTTTGAAATGTATCGTAAAAAATCTCGTTATGGAGCGATTTTTTCATTCTTTTTGAAATTTCACGTAAAATATTAGGTTTGGAAAGCGAATTTTTCCTGTATTAGGTAGATATTAAATATATTCATGAAAGTACGACGATTTTTCCGCAATGCGATCATCCTATTTTGAAATATTTCGGTAAAAATCACGTTTTGGAGCGTATTTTTCCAATCTTTTTGAAATTTCACGTAAATTATTAGGTTAGGAAAGCGAATTCTTCCTAAATTAGGTAGATATTAAGTATATTCATCAAACTGCAACGATTTATCCGCAATGCGATCATCCTATTTTGAAATATTTCTTTAAAAAATCTCGTTATGGAGCGTATTTTTCCATTCTTTTTGAAATTTCTCGTAAAATATTAGGTAAGAAAAGCGAATTTACCCTATATTAGGTAGATATTGAGAATATTCATCAAGCTACGACGATTTTTCCGCAATGCGATCATCCGATATTGAAATATTTCGTAAAAAATCTCGTTTTGGAGCGTATTTTTCCATTCTTTTTGAAATTTCACGTAAAATATTAGGTTAGGAAAGAGAATTCTTCCTGTATTAGGTAGATATTAAGTATATTCATCAAACTACGACGATTTTTCCGCAATGCGATCATCCTATTTTGAAATATTTCGTAAAAAAAACTCGTTTTGGACCGTCTTTTTCCATTCTTTTTGAAATTTCACGTAAAATATTAGGTTAGCAAAGCGAATTTTTCCTAAAATGGGTAGATATTAAGCATATTCATGAAACTAAGACGATTTTTCGCAATGCGATCATCCTATTTTGAAATGTTTTGGAAAAAATCTCGACTTGGAGCTTATTTTTCCATTCTTTTTGAAATTTCACGTAAAATATTAGGTTAGGAAAGAGAATTTTTCCTGTATTAGGTAGATATTAAGTATATTCATCAAACTACGGCGATTTTTCCGCAATGCGATCATCCTATTTTGAAATATTTCGGTAAAAATCACGTTTTGGAGCGTATTTTTCCAATCTTATTGAAATTTCACGGAAAATATTAGGTTAGGAAAGCGAATTCTTCCTAAATTAGGTAGATATTAAGTATATTCATCAAACTGCTACGATTTTTCCGCAATGCGATCATCCTATTTTGAAATGTATCGTAAAAAATCTCGTTATGGAGCGATTTTTTCATTCTTTTTGAAATTTCACGTAAAATATTAGGTTTGGAAAGCGAATTTTTCCTGTATTAGGTAGATATTAAATATATTCATGAAAGTACGACGATTTCTCCGCAATGCGATCATCCTATTTTGAAATATTTCGGTAAAAATCACGTTTTGGAGCGTATTTTTCCAATCTTTTTGAAATTTCACGTAAATTATTAGGTTAGGAAAGCGAATTCTTCCTAAATTAGGTAGATATTAAGTATATTCATCAAACTGCGACGATTTATCCGCAATGCGATCATCCTATTTTGAAATATTTCTTTAAAAAATCTCGTTATGGAGCGTATTTTTCCATTCTTTTTGAAATTTCTCGTAAAATATTAGGTAAGAAAAGCGAATTTACCCTATATTAGGTAGATATTGAGAATATTCATCAAGCTACGACGATTTTTCCGCAATGCGATCATCCGATATTGAAATATTTCGTAAAAAATCTCGTTTTGGAGCGTATTTTTCCATTCTTTTTGAAATTTCACGTAAAATATTAGGTTAGGAAAGCGAATTTTTCATGTATTAGGTAGATATTAAATATATTTATCAAACTACGACGATTTTTCCGCAATGCGATCATCCTATTTTGAAATATTTCGGAAAAACTCTCGTTTTCGAGCGTATTTTTCCATTCTTTTTGAAATTTATCGTAAGATATTAGGTTAGGAAAGCGAATTTTTCCTATATTAGGTAGATATTAAGTATATTCATCAAACTACGACGATTTTTCCGCAATGCGATCATCCTATTTTGAAATATTTCGGTAAAAATCACGTTTGGGAGCGTATTTTTCCAATCTTATTGAAATTTCACGGAAAATATTAGGTTAGGAAAGCGAATTCTTTCTAAATTAGGTAGATATTAAGTATATTCATCAAACTGCTACGATTTTTCCGCAATGCGATCATCCTATTTTGAAATATATCGTAAAAAATCTCGTTATGGAGCGTATTATTCCATTCTTTATGAAATTTCACGTAAAATATTAGGTTAGGAAAGCGAATTCTTCCTATATTAGGTAGATATTAAGTATATGCATCAAACTACGATGATTTTTCCGCAATGCGATCATCCTATTTTGAAATATTTCGTAAAAACATCTAATTTTGGAGCGTATTTTTTCATTCATTTTGAAATGTCACGTAAAATACTATGTTAGGAAAGAGAATTTTTCCTATATTAGGTAGATATTAAGTATATTCATCAAACTACGACGATTTTTTTGCAATACGATCATCCTATTTTGAAATATTTCAGAAAAAATCTCGTTTTGGAGCGTATTTTCCATTCTTTTTGAAATTTATCGTAAGAAATTAGTTTAGGAAAGCGAATTTTTCCTATATTAGGAAGATATTAAGTATATTTATCAAACTACGACGATTTTTTTGCAATACGATCATCCTATTTTGAAATATTTCAGAAAAAATCTCGTTTTGGAGCGTATTTTCCATTCTTTTTGAAATTTATCGTAAGAAATTAGTTTAGGAAAGCGAATTTTTCCTGTATTAGGTAGATATTAAACATATTCATCAAACTACGACGATTTTTCCGCAATGCGATCATCCTATTTTGAAATTTTTCGGAAAAAATCTCGTTTTGGAGCGTATTTTTCAATTCTATTTGAAATTTATCGTAAGATATTAGGTTAGGAAAGCGAATTCTTCCTATATTAGGTAGATATTAAGAATATTCATCAAACTACGACGATTTTTCCGCAATGCGATCATCCTATTTTGAAATATTTCGGAAAAAATCACGTTTTGGAGCGTATTTTTCCAATCTTTTTGAAATTTCACGTAAAATATTAGGTTAGGAAAGAGAATTTTTCATATATTAGGTAGATATTTAACATATTCATCAAACTACGACGATTTTTCCGCAATGCGATCATCCTATTTTGAAATATTTCGGAAAAAATCTCGTTTTGGAGCGTATTTTTCAATTCTATTTGAAATTTATCGTCAGATATTAGGTTAGGAAAGCGAATTCTTCCTATATTAGGTAGATATTAAGTATATTCATCAAACTACGACGATTTTTCCGCAATGCGATTATCCTATTTTGAAACATTTCGGAAAAAATCACGTTTTGGAGCGTATTTTTCCAATCTTTTTGAAAATTCACGTAAAATATTAGGTTAGGAAAGCGAATTCTTCCTATATTAGGTAGATATTAAGTATATTGATCAAACTACGACGATTTTTTTGCAATACGATCATCCTATTTTGAAATATTTCGGAAAAAATCTCGTTTTGGAGCGTATTTTTCCATTCTTTTTGAAATTTATCGTAAAATATTAGGTTAGGAAAGAGAATTTTTCCTTTATTAGGAAGATATTAAGTATATTCATCAAACTACGACGATTTTTCTGCAATACGATCATCCTATTTTGAAATATTTCCTAAAAAATCACGTTTTGGAGCGTATTTTTCCAATCTTTTTGAAATTTCACGTAAAATATTAGGTTAGGAATGCGAATTCTTCCTCAAGTAGGTAGATATTAAGTATATCCATCAAACTACGACGATTTCCGCAATGCGATCATCCTATTTTGAAATATTTCGTAAGAATATCTAATTTTGGAGCGTATTTTTCCATTCTTTTTGAAATTTCACGTAAAATATTAGGTTGGGAAAGCGAATTTTGCCTATATTAGGTAGATATTAAGTATCTTCATCAAACTACGACGATTTTTCCGCAATGCGATCATCCTATTTTGAAATTTTTCGGAAAAAATCTCGTTTTGGAGCGTATATTTCAATTCTATTTGAAATTTATCGTAAGATATTAGGTTAGGAAAGCGAATTCTTCCTATATTAGGTAGATATTAAGAATATTCATCAAACTACGACGATTTTTCCGCAATGCGATCATCCTATTTTGAAATATTACGGAAATTATCTCGTTTTGGAGCGTATTTTTCCAATCTTTTTGAAATTTCACGCAAAATATTAGGTTAGGAAAGAGAATTTTTCATATATTAGGTAGATATTTAACATATTCATCAAACTACGACGATTTTTCCGCAATGCGATCATCCTATTTTGAAATATTTCGGAAAAAATCTCGTTTTGGAGCGTATTTTTCAATTCTATTTGAAATTTATCGTCAGATATTAGGTTAGGAAAGCGAATTCTTCCTATATTAGGTAGATATTTAGTATATTCATCAAACTACGACGATTTTTACGCAATGCGATCATCCTATTTTGAAATATTACGGAAATTATCTCGTTTTGGAGCGTATTTTTCCAATCTTTTTGAAATTTCACGTAAAATATTAGGTAAGGTATGCGAATTCTTCCTAAATTAGGTAGATATAAGTATATTCATCAAACTACGACGATTTTCCGCAATGCGATCATCCTATTTTGAAATTTTTCGAAAAAATCTTATTTTGGAGCGTATTTTTCCAATCTTTTAGAAATTTCACGTAAAATATTAGGTTAGGAAAGCGAATTCTTCCTATATTAGGTAGATATTAAGTATATTCATCAAACTACGACGATTTTTCCGCAATGCGATCATCCCATTTTGAAATATTTCGGAAATTATCACGTTTTGGAGCGTATTTTTCCAATCTTTTTGAAATTTCACGTAAAATATTAGGTAAGGGATGCGAATTCTCCCTAAATTAAGTAGATATAAGTATATTCATCAAACTACGACGATTTTTTCGCAATACGATCATCCTATTTCGAAATAGTTCGTAAAAAGAACTAATTTTGGAGCGTATTTTTCCATTCTTTTTGAAATTTCACGTAAAATATTAGGTTAGGAATGCGAATTCTTCCTATATTAGGTAGATATTAAGTATATTCATCAAACTACGACGATTTTTCCGCAATGCGATCATCCCATTTTGAAATATTTCGGAAATTATCACGTTTTGGAGCGTATTTTTCCAACCTTTTTGAAATTTTACGTAAAATATTAGGTAAGGGATGCGAATTCTCCCTAAATTAAGTAGATATAAGTATATTCATCAAACTACGACGATTTTTTCGCAATACGATCATCCTATTTCGAAATAGTTCGTAAAAAGAACTAATTTTGGAGCGTATTTTTCCATTCTTTTTGAAATTTCACGTAAAATATTAGGTTAGGAATGCGAATTCTTCCTATATTAGGTAGATATTAAGTATATTCATCAAACTACGACGATTTTTCCGCAATGCGATCATCCCATTTTGAAATATTTCGGAAATTATCACGTTTTGGAGCGTATTTTTCCAACCTTTTTGAAATTTCACGTAAAATATTAGGTAAGGGATGCGAATTCTCCCTAAATTAAGTAGATATAAGTATATTCATCAAACTACGACGATTTTTTCGCAATGCGATCATCCTATTTCGAAATAGTTCGTAAAAACAACTAATTTTGGAGCGTATTTTTCCATTCTTTTTGAAATTTCACGTAAAATATTAGGTTAGGAAAGCGAATTTTTCCTGTATTAGGTAGATATTAAACATATTCATCAAACTACGACGATTTTCCGCAATGCGATCATCCTATTTTGAAATTTATCGGAAAAAATCTTATTTTGGAGCGTATTTTTCCAATCTTTTAGAAATTTCACGTAAAATATTATGTTAGGAAAGCGAATTCTTCCTATATTAGGTAGATATTAAGTATATTCATGAAACTACTACGATTTTTTTGCAATACGATCATCCTATTTTGAAATATCTCGTAAAAACATCTAATTTTGGAGCGTATTTTTCCATTCTTTTTGAAATTTCACGTAAAATATTAGGTTAGGAAAGAGAATTTTTCATGTATTAGGTAGATATTTAACATATTCATCAAACTACGACGATTTTTCCGCAATGCGATCATCCTATTTTGAAATATTTCGGAAAAAATCTCGTTTTGGAGCGTATTTTTCAATTCTATTTGAAATTTATCGTCAGATATTAGGTTAGAAATGCGAATTCTTCCTATATTAGGTAGATATTAAGTATATTCATCAAACTACGACGATTTTTCCGCAATGCGATCATCCCATTTTGAAATATTTCGGAAATTATCACGTTTTGGAGCGTATTTTTCCAATCTTTTTGAAATTTCACGTAAAATATTAGGTAAGGGATGCGAATTCTCCCTAAATTAAGTAGATATAAGTATATTCATCAAACTACGACGATTTTTTCGCAATACGATCATCCTATTTCGAAATAGTTCGTAAAAAGAACTAATTTTGGAGCGTATTTTTCCATTCTTTTTGAAATTTCACGTAAAATATTAGGTTAGGAATGCGAATTCTTCCTATATTAGGTAGATATTAAGTATATTCATCAAACTACGACGATTTTTCCGCAATGCGATTATCCTATTTTGAAATATTATCTAAAAAATCACGTTTTGGAGCGTGTTTTTCCAATCTTTTTGAAATTTCACGTAAAATATTAGGTTAGGTAAGCGAATTCTTCCTAAACTAGGTAGATGTAAAGTATATCCATCAAACTAGGACGATTTTTCCGCAACGCGATCATCCTATTTTGAAATATTACGTAAAAAAACCTCGTTTTGGAGCGTCTTTTTCCATTATTTTTGAAATTTCACGTAAAATATTAGGTTAGGAAAGCGAATTTTTCAGGTATTAGGTAGGTATTAAACATATTCATCAAACTACGACGATTTTTCCGCAATGCGATCATCCTATTTTGAAATATTTCGGAAAAAATCTAGTTTTTGAGCGTATTTTTCAATTCCATTTGAAATTTATCGTAAGATACTAGGTTAGAAAAGCGAATTTTTCCTATATTAGGTAGATATTAAGTATATTCATCAAAATACGACGATTTTTCCGCAATGCGATCATCCTATTTTGAATGATCGTAAAAAAATCTCGTTATGGAGAGTATTTTTCCATTCTTTTTGAAATTTCTCGTAAAATATTAGGTTAGGAAAACGAATATTTCCAGCATTAGGTAGATATTAAATATATTCATCAAACTACGACGATTTTTCCGCAATGCGATCAACCTATTTTGAAATATTTCGGAAAAAATCTCGTTTTGGAGCGTATTTTTCTATTCTTTTTGAAATTTCACGTAAAATATTAGGTTAGGAAAGCGAACTTTTCCAGTATTAGGTAGATATTAAATATATTCATCAAACTACGACGATTTTTCCGCAATGCGATGATCCTATTTTGTAATATTTCGGAAAAAATCACGTTTTGGAGCGTATTTTTCCAATCTTCTTGAAATTTCATGTAAAATATTAGGTTAGGAAAGCGAATTTTTCCAGTATTAGGTAGATATTAAATATATTCATTAAACTACGACGATTTTTCCGCAATGCGATCATCCGATTTTTAAATATTACGGAAAAAATCTCGTTTTGGAGCGTATTTTTCCATTCTTTTTGAAATTTCTCGTAAAATATTAGGTTAGGAAAGCGAATTTTTCCTGTATTAGGTAGATATTAAACATATTCATCAAACTACGACGATTTTTCCGCAATGCGATCATCCTATTCTGAAATATTTCGGAAAAAATCTCGTTTTGGAGCGTATTTTTCAATTCCATTTGAAATTTATCGTCAGATATTAGGTTAGGAAAGCGAATTCTTCCTATATTAGGTAGATATTAAGTATATTCATCAAACTACGACGATTTTTTCGCAATGCGATCATCCTATTTTGAAATATTTCGGAAAAAATCTCGTTTTGGAGCGTATTTTTCCATTCTTTTTGAAATTTCACGTAAAATATTTGGTTAGGAAAGCGAATTCTTCCTAAATTAGGTAGATATTAAGTATATCCATCAAACTACGACGATTTCCGCAATGTGATCATCCTATTTTGAAATATTTCGTAAAAAAATTCTCGTTATGGAGCGTATTTTTCCATTCTTTTTGAAATTACTCGTAAAATATTAGGTTAGGAAAGCGAATTCTTCCTATATTAGGTAGATATTAAATATATTCAACAAACTACGACAATTTTACGAATGGCGATCATCCTATTTAGAAATATTACGGAAAAAATCTCGTTTTCGAGCGTATTTTTCCATTCTTTTTGAAATTTCACGTAAAATATTAGGTTAGGAAAGCGAATTCTTCCTAAATTAGGTAGATATTAAGTATATTCATTAAACTGCGACGATTTTTCCGCAATGCGATCATCCTATTTTGAAATATATCGTAAAAAATCTCGTTATGGAGAGTATTTTTCCATTCTTTTTGAAATTTCTCGTAAAATATTAGGTTAGGAAAGCGAATATTTCCAGTATTAGGTAGATATTAAATATATTCATCAAACTACGTCGATTTTTCCGCAATGCGATCATCCTATTTTGAAATATTTCGTGAAAGACTCTCGTTTTGGAGCGTATTTTTCCATTCTTTTTGAAATTTCTCGTAAAATATTAGGTTAGGAAAGCGAATCTTGCCTATATTAGGTAGATATTAAGTATATTCATCAAACTACGACGATTTTTCCGCAACGGGATCTTCCTATTTTGAAATGTTCTCGTAAAAAAACCTCGTTTTGGAGCGTATTTTTCCATTCTTTTTGAAATTTCACGTAAAATATTAGGTTAGGAAAACGAATTTTTCATATATTAGGTAGATATTAAGTATATTCATCAAACTACGACGATTTTTCCGCAATGCGATCATCCTATTTTGAAATATTTCGGAAAAATCTCGTTTTGGAGCGTATTTTTCCATCCTTTTTGAAATTTCACGTAAAATATTTGGTTAGGAAAGCGAATTCTTCCTAAATTAGGTAGCTATTAAGTATATCCATCAAACTACGATGATTTCCGCAATGCGATCATCCTATTTTGAAATATTTCGTAAAAGCATCTAATTTTGGAGCGTATTTTTCCATTCTTTTTGAAATTTCACGTAAAATATTAGGTTAGGAAAGCGAATTCTTCCTAAATTAGGTAGATATTAAGTATATCCGTGAAACTACGACAATTTCCGCAATGCGATCATAATATTTGGAAATATTTCGTAAAAACAACTAATTTTGGAGCGTATTTTTCCATTTTTTTTGTAATTTCATGTAAAATATTAGGTTAGCAAAGCGAATTTTGCCTATATTAGGTAGATATTAAGTATATTCATCTAACTAGGACGATTTTTTCCGCAACGCGATCATCCTATTTTGAAATATTTCGTAAAAACATCTAATTTTCGAGCGTATTTTTCCATTTTTTTGAAATTTCACGTAAAATATTAGGTTAGGAAAGCAAATTTTGCCTATATTAGGTAGATATTAAGTATACTCATCAAACTACAACGATTTTTCTGCAATGCGATCATTGTGTTTAGAAATATTTCGGAAAAAATCTCGTTTTGGAGCGTATTTTTCCAATCTTTTTGAAATTTCACGTTAAATATTAGGTTAGGGATGCGAATTCTTCCTAAATTAGGTAGATATTAAGTATATTCATCAAACTACGACGATTTTTTCGCAATGTGATCATCCTATTTTGAAATAGTTCGTAAAAACATCTAACTTTGGAGCGTATTTTTCCATTCTTTTTGAAATTTCACGTAAAATATTAGGTTAGGAAAGCGAATTTTGCCTATATTAGGTAGATATTAAGTATATTCATCAAACTACGACGATTTTTCCGCAATGCGATCATCCTATTTTGAAATATTTCGGAAAAAATCTCGTTTTGGAGCGTATTTTTCCATTCTTTTTGAAATTTCACGTAAAATATTTGGTTAGGAAAGCGAATTCTTCCTAAATTAGGTAGATATTAAGTATATCCATCAAACAACGACGATTTCCGCAATGCGATCATCCTATTTTGAAATATTTCGTAAAAGCATCTAATTTTGGAGCGTATTTTTCCATTCTTTTTGAAATTTCACGTAAAATATTAGGTTAGGAAAGCGATTACTTCCTAAATTAGGTAGATATTAAGTATATCCGTCAAACTACGACGATTTCTGCAATGCGATCATCCTATTTTGAAATATTTCGTAAAAATATCTAATTTTCGAGCGTATTTTTCCATTTTTTTGAAATTTCAGGTAAAATATTAGGTTAGGAAAGCAAATTTTGCCTATATTAGGTAGATATAAAGTATATTCATCAAACTAAAACGATTTTCCGCAATGCGATCATTGTGTTTAGAAATATTTCGGAAAAATCTCGTTTTGGAGCGTATTTTTCCAATCTTTTTGAAATTTCACGTTAAATATTAGGTTAGGGATGCGAATTCTTCCTAAATTAGGTAGATATTAAGTATATTCGTCAAACTACGATGATTTTTCCGCAATGCGATCATCCTATTTTGAAATAGTTCGTAAAAACAACTAATTTTGGAGCGTATTTTTCCATTCTTTTTGAAATTTCACGTAAAATATTAGGTTAGGAAAGCGAATTTTGCCTATATTAGGTAGATATTAAGTATATTCATCTAACTAGGACGATTTTTTCCGCAACGCGATCATCCTATTTTGAAATTTTTCGTAAAAAAAACCTCGTTTTCGAGCGAATTTTTCCATTCTTTTTGAAATTTATCGTAAGATATTAGGTCAGGAAAGCGAATTTTGCCTATATTAGTTAGATATTAAGTATATTCATCAAACTACGACGATTTTTCCGCAACGCTATCATCCTATTTTGAAATATTTCGTAAAAACATCTAATTTTCGAGCGTATTTTTCCATTTTTTTGAAATTTCACGTAAAATATTAGGTTAGGAAGGCAAATTTTGCCTATATTAGGTAGATATTAAGTATATTCATCAAACTACAACGATTTTCCGCAATGCGATCATTGTGTTTAGAAATATTTCGGAAAAAATCTCGTTTTGGAGCGTATTTTTCCAATCTTTTTGAAATTTCACGTAAAATATTAGGTTAGGGATGCGAATTCTTCCTAAATTAGGTAGATATTAAGTATATTTATCAAACTACGACGATTTTTTCGCAATGTGATCATCCTATTTTGAAATAGTTCGTAAAAACAACTAATTTTGGAGCGTATTTTTCCATTCTTTTTGAAATTTCACGTAAAATATTAGGTTAGGAAAGCGAATTTTTCCTATATTAGGTAGATATTAAGTATATTCATCTAACTAGGACGATTTTTTCCGCAACGCGATCATCCTATATTGAAATATTTCGTAAAAAAACCTCGTTTTCGAGCGAATTTTTCCATTCTTTTTGAAATTTATCGTAAGATATTAGGTTAGGAAAGCGAATTTTGCCTATATTAGTTAGATATTAAGTATATTCATCAAACTACGACGATTTTTCCGCAATGCGATAATCCTATTTTGAAATATATCGTAAAAACATATAATTTTGAAGCGTATTTTTCCATTCATTTTGAAATTTTACGTAAAATATTAGGTTAGGAAAGCGAATATTCCCTATATTAGGTAGATATTAAGTATATTCATCAAACTACAACGATTTTCCGCAATGCGATCATTGTGTTTAGAAATATTTCGGAAAAAATCTCGTTTTGGAGCGTATTTTCCATTCTTTTTGAAATTTCACGTAAAATATTAGGTTAGGGATGCAAATGCTTCCTAAATTAGGTAGATATTAAGTATATTCATCAAACTACGACGATTTTTTCGCAATGTGATCATCCTATTTTGAAATAGTTCGTAAAAACAACTAATTTTGGAGCGTATTTTTCCATTCTTTTTGAAATTTCACGTAAAATATTAGGTTAGGAAAGCGAATTTTGCCTATATTAGGTAGATATTAAGTATAATCATCTAACTAGGACGATTTTTTCCGCAACGCGATCATCCTATTTTGAAATATTTCGTAAAAAAACCTCGTTTTCGAGCGAATTTTTCCATTCTTTTTGAAATTTATCGTAAGATATTAGGTTAGGAAAGCGAATTTTGCCTATATTAGTTAGATATTAAGTATATTCATCAAACTACGACGATTTTTCCGCAACGCGATCTTCCTATTTTGAAATATTTCGTAAAAAACCTCGTTTTTGAGCGTATTTTTCCATTCTTTTTGAAATTTCACGTAAAATATTAGGTTAGGAAAGCGAAGTTTTCCTATATTAGGTAGATTATATGTAAATTCATCAAACTACGACGATTTTTTCCGCAATGCGATCATCCTATTTTGAAATATATCGTAAAAACATATAATTTTGAAGCGTATTTTTCCATTCATTTTGAAATTTCACGTAAAATATTAGGTTAGCAAAGCGAATTTTCCCTATATTAGGTAGATATTAAGTATATTCATCAAACTACAACGATTTTCCGCAATGCGATCATTGTGTTTAGAAATATTTCGGAAAAATCTCGTTTTGGAGCGTATTTTTAATTCTTTTTGAAATTTCTCGTAAAATATTAGGTTAGGAAAGCGAATTTTTCTGATATTAGGCAGATATTAAGTATGTTAATCAAACTACGACGATTCTTCCGCAATGCGATCATCCTATTTTGAAATATATCGTAAAATTCTCATATTGGAGCGTATTTTTCCATTCTTTTTGAAATTTCACGTAATATATTAGGTTAGGAAAGCGAATTTTTCCTATATTAGGTAGATTTTAAGTATATTCATCAAACTACGACGATTTTTCCGCAATGCGATCATCCTATTTTGAAATATTTCGTAAATAATTCTCGTTTCGGAGCTTATTTTTCCATATTTTTTAAATTTCACGTAAAACATTAGGTTAGGAAAGCGAATTCTTCCTTAATTAGGTAGATATTAAGCATATTCATGAAACCACGACGAATTTTCCGCAATGCGATCATCCTATTTTGAAATATTTCGGAAAAAATCTCGTTTTCGAGCTCATTTTTCCATATTTTTGAAATTTCTCGTAAAATATCAGGTTAGGAATTTTGAAGCGTATTTTTCCATTCATTTTGAAATTTCACGTAAAATATTAGGTTAGCAAAGCGAATTTTCCCTATATTAGGTAGATATTAAGTATATTCATCAAACTACAACGATTTTCCGCAATGCGATCATTGTGTTTAGAAATATTTCGGAAAAATCGTCGTAGCTTGATGAGTATACTTAAAATATTCCTAATATAGGAAGAATTCGCTATTATAACCTAATATCTTACGATAAATTTCAATAAGAATGGAAAAATACGCTCCAAAACGAGATTTTTTTGGAAATATTTTAAATAGGATGATCGCATTGCGAAAAAATCGTCGTAGATTGATGAATATGCTCAATATCTACCTAATACAGGAAAAATTCGCTTTCCCTTACCTAATATTTTACGTGAAATTTCAAAAAGAATGGAAAAATACGCTCCAAAATTAGATGTTTTTACGAAATATTTCAAAATAGGATGATCGCATTGCGGAGAAATCGTCGTAGTTTGATGGATATATCTAATATCTACCTAATATAGGAAATATTCGCTTTCCTAACCTAATATTTTACGAGAAATTTCAAAAAGAATGGAAAAATACGCTCCAAAATTAGATGTTTTTACGAAATATTTCAAAATAGGATGATCGCATTGCGAAAAAATCGTCGTAGTTTGATGAATATACTTAATATCTACCTAATATAGGAAAAATTCGCTTTCCTAACCTAATATTTTTCGAGAAATGGCTAAAAGAATGGAAAAATACGCTCCAAAATGAGATTTTTTACGATATATTTCAAAATAGGATGATCGCATTGCGGAAAAATCTCCGTAGTTTGATGAATATGCTTTATATCTACCTAATATAGGAAAAATTCGCTTTCCTAACCTAATATTCTACGTGAAATTTCAAAAAGAATGGAAAAATACGATCCAAAATTAGATGTTTTTACGAAATATTTCAAAATAGGATGATCGCATTGAACAAACGTCGTCGTAGTTTGATGAATATACTTAATATCTACCTAATTTAGGAAGAATTCGCTTTCCTAACCTAATATTTTACGTGAAACTTCAAAAAGAATGGAAAAATACGCTCCAAAACGAGATTTTTTTCACGAAATATTTAAAATAGGATGATCGCATTGCGGAAAAATCGTCGTAGTTTGATGGATATGCTTAATATCTACCTAATATAGGAAAAATTCGCTTTCCTAACCTAATATTTTTCGAGAAATGGCTAAAAGAATGGAAAAATACGCTCCAAAATGAGATTTTTTACGATATATTTCAAAATAGGATGATCGCATTACGGAAAAATCTCCGTAGTTTGATGAATATGCTTTATATCTACCTAATATAGGAAAAATTCGCTTTCCTAACCTAATATTTTACGAGAAATTTCAAAAAGAATGGAAAAATACGCTCCAAAACGAGATTTTTTCACGAAATATTTCAAAATAGGATGATCGCATTGTGGAAAAATCGTCGTAGTTTGATGAATGTACTTAATATCTACCTAATATAGGAAAAATTCGCTTTCCTAACCTAATATTCTACGAGAAATTTCAAAAAGAATGGATAAATACGCTCCAAAACGAGAATTTTTTACGAAATATTTCTAAATAGGATGATCGCAATGCGGAAAAATCGTCGTAGTTTGATGAATATATTTAATATCTACCTAATACTGAAAAAATTTGCTTGCCTAACCTAATATTTTACGTGAAACTTCAAAAAGAATGGAAAAATACGATCCAAAATTAGATGTTTTTACGAAATATTTCAAAATAGGATGATCGCATTGAACAAACGTCGTCGTAGTTTGATGAATATACTTAATATCTACCTAATTTAGGAAGAATTCGCTTTCCTAACCTAATATTTTACGTGAAACTTCAAAAAGAATGGAAAAATACGCTCCAAAACGAGATTTTTTTCACGAAATATTTCAAAATAGTATGATCGCATTGCGGAAAAATCGTCGTGGTTTGATGGATATGCTTAATATCTACCTAATATAGGAAAAATTCGCTTTCCTAACCTAATATTTTTCGAGAAATTTCAATAAGAATGGAAAAATACGCTCCAAAAGGAGGTTTTTTATGATAAATTTCGAAATAGGATGATCGCATTGCGGAAAAATCGTCGTAGTTTGATGAATATTCTTAAAATCTACCTAATATAGGAAAAATTCGCTTTAAAAACCTAATATTTTACGTTGAATTTCAAAAAGAACGGAAAAGTACGCTCCAAAACGAGATTTTTTTACGAAATGTTTCAAAATAGGATGATCGCATTGCGGAAAAATCGTCGTATTTTGATGAATATACTTTATATCTACATAATATAGGAAAAATTCGCTTTCCTAACCTAATATTTTACGAGAAATTTCAAAAAGAATGGAAAAAGACGCTCCAAAAGGAGGTTTTTTATGATAAATTTCAAAATAGGATGATCGCATTGCGGAAAAATCGTCGTAGTTTGATGAATATTCTTAAAATCTACCAAATATAGGAAAAATTCGCTTTCCTAACCAAATATTTTTCGAGAAATGGTTAAAAGAATGGAAAAATACGCTCCAAAATGAGATTTTTTACGATATATTTCAAAATAGGATGATCGCATTGCGGAAAAATCTCCGTAGTTTGATGAATATGCTTTATATCTACCTAATATAGGAAAAATTCGCTTTCCTAACCTAATATTTTACGAGAAATTTCAAAAAGAATGGAAAAATACGCTCCAAAACGAGATTTTTTCACGAAATATTTCAAAATAGGATGATCGCATTGTGGAAAAATCGTCGTAGTTTGATGAATGTACTTAATATCTACCTAATATAGGAAAAATTCGCTTTCCTAACCTAATATTCTACGAGAAATTTCAAAAAGAATGGATAAATACGCTCCAAAACGAGAATTTTTTACGAAATATTTCTAAATAGGATGATCGCAATGCGGAAAAATCGTCGTAGTTTGATGAATATATTTAATATCTACCTAATACTGAAAAAATTTGCTTGCCTAACCTAATATTTTACGTGAAATTTCAAAAAGAATGGAAAAATACGATCCAAAATTAGATGTTTTTACGAAATATTTCAAAATAGGATGATCGCATTGAACAAACGTCGTCGTAGTTTGATGAATATACTTAATATCTACCTAATTTAGGAAGAATTCGCTTTCTTAACCTAATATTTTACGTGAAACTTCAAAAAGAATGGAAAAATACGCTCCAAAACGAGATTTTTTTCACGAAATATTTCAAAATAGTATGATCGCATTGCGGAAAAATCGTCGTAGTTTGATGGATATGCCTCATATCTACCTAATATAGGAAAAATTCGCTTTCATAACCTAATATTTTTCGAGAAATTTCAATAAGAATGGAAAAATACGCTCCAAAAGGAGGTTTTTTATGATAAATTTCAAAATAGGATGATCGCATTGCGGCAAAATCGTCGTAGTTTGATGAATATTCTTAAAATCTACCTAATATAGGAAAAATTCGCTTTAAAAACCTAATATTTTACGTTGAATTTCAAAAAGAACGGAAAAGTACGCTCCAAAACGAGATTTTTTTACGAAATCTTTCAAAATAGGATGATCGCATTGCGGAAAAATCGTCGTATTTTGATGAATATACTTTATATCTACCTAATATAGGAAAAATTCGCTTTCCTAACCTAATATTTTACGAGAAATTTCAAAAAGAATGGAAAAAGACGCTCCAAAACGAGATTTTTTCCGAAATATTTCTAAACAGGAAGATCGCATTGCGGAAAAATCGTCGTAATTTGATGAATATACTTAATATCTGCCTACTATAGGAATAATTCGCTTTCCTAAACTAATATTTTACGAGAAATTTCAAAAAGAATGGAAAAATACGCTCTAAAACGAGATTTTTTTAGGAAATATTTCAAAATAGGATGATCGCATTGCGGAGAAATCGTCGTAGTTTGATGAATATACGAAATACCTACCTAATATAGGAGGAATTCGCTTTCCTAACCTAATATTTTTCGAGAAATGGCTAAAAGAATGGAAAAATACGCTCCAAAATGAGATTTTTTACGATATATTTCAAAATAGGATAATCGCATTACGGAAAAATTTTCCGTAGCTTGATGAATATGCTTTATATCTACCTAATATAGGAAAAATTCGCTTTCCTAACCTAATATTTTACAGGAAATTTCAAAAAGAATGGAAAAATACGCTCGAAAACGAGAGTTTTTCACGCAATATTTCAAAATAGGATGATCGCATTGCGGAAAAATCGTCGTAGTTTGATTGATATGCTTAATATCTACCTAATATAGGAAAAATTCGCTTTCCTTACCTAATATTTTTCGAGAAATTTCAAAAAGAATGGAAAAATACGCTCCAAAAGGAGGTTTTTTATGATATATTTCAAAATAGGATGATCGCATTGCGGAAAAATTTTCCGTAGCTTGATGAATATGCTTTATATCTACGTAATATAGGAAAAATTCGCTTTCCTAACCTAATATTTTACGAGAAATTTCAAAAAGAATGGAAAAATACGCTCCAAAACGAGATTTTTTCACGAAATATTTCAAAATAGGATGATCGCATTGTGGAAAAATCGTCGTAGTTTGATGAATGTACTTAATATCTACCTAATATAGGAAAAATTCGCTTTCCTAACCTAATATTCTACGAGAAATTTCTAAAAGAATGGATAAATACGCTCCTAAACGAGAATTTTTTACGAAATATTTCTAAATAGGATGATCGCATTGCGGAAAAATCGTCGTAGTTTGATGAATATATTTAATATCTACCTAATACTGGAAAAATTCGCTTTCTTAACCTAATATTTTACGTGAAGTTTCAAAAAGAATGGAAAAATACGATCCAAAATTAGATGTTTTTACGAAATATTTCAAAATAGGATGATCGCATTGAACAAACGTCGTCGTAGTTTGATGAATATACTTAATATCTACCTAATTTAGGAAGAATTCGCTTTCCTAACCTAATATTTTACGTGAAACTACAAAAAGAATGGAAAAATACGCTCCAAAACGAGAATTTATTCCGAAATATTTCAAAATAGGATGATCGCATTGCGGAAAAATTGTCGTAGTTTGATGGGTATGCTTAATATCTACCTAATATAGGAAAAATTCGCTTTCCTAACCTAATATTTTACGAGAAATTTCAAAAAGAATGGAAATATACGCTCTAAAATGAGATTTTTTACGATATATTTCAAAATAGGATGATCGCATTGCGGAAAAATCGACGTAGTTTGATGAATATACTTAATATCTACCTAATATAGGAAAAATACGCTTTCCTTACCTAATATTTTTCGAGAAATTTGTAAAAGAATGGAAAAATACGCTCCAAAATGAGATTTTTTACGATATATTTCAAAATAGGATGATCACATTGCGAAAAAATCGTCGTAGTTTGATGAATATACTTAATATCTACCTAATTTAGGAAGAATTCGCTTTCCTAGCCTAATATCTTACGGTAAAACTTCAAAGGGAATGGAAAAATACGCTCCAAAACGAGATTTTCTCCGAAATATTTCAAAAAAGGATGATCGCATTGCGGAAAAATTGTCGTAGTTTGATGAATATTTTAATATCTACCTAATATATGAAAAATTTGCTTTCCTTACCCATTATGTTACGATAAATTTCAAAAAGAATGGAAAAATACGCTCCAAAACGTGATTTTTCCGAAATATTTCGAAATAGGATGTTTGCATTGCGAAAAATCGTCTTAGTTTCAATAATATGCTTAATATCTACCTAATACAGGAAAAGTTCGCTTTCCTAGCATAATATTGTACGAGAAATTTCAAAAAGAATGGAAAAGACGCTCCAAAACGTGATTTTTACCGAAATATTTCAAAATAGCATGATCGGATTGCGGAAAAATCGTCGTAGTTTAATGAATATTCTCAATATCTACCCAATTTAGGAAAAATTCGCTTTGCTAACCTAATATTTTACGTGAAATTTCAAAAAGAATGGAAAATTAAGCTCCAAAACGAGATTTTTTCCGATATATTTCAAAATAGGATGATCGCATTGCGGAAAAATCGTCGTTGTTTGATGAATATACGTAATATCTACCTAATATAGGAAGAATTCGTTTTCCTAACCTAATATTTTACGAGAAATTGCAAAAAGAATGAAAAATACGCTCGAAAACGAGATTTTTTTACGAAATATTTCAAAATAGGATGATCGTATTGCGGAAAAATCGTTGTAGTTTGATGAATATACTTAATATCTACCTAATATAGGAAAAATTCGCTTTCCTGAACTAATATTTTAGGTGAAATTTCAAAAAGAATGGAAAAATTAGCTCCAAAACGAGATGTTTTTCGAAATATTTCAAAATAGGATGATCGAATTGCGGAAAAATCGTCGTTGTTTGATGAATATACGTAATATCTACCTAATATAGGAAAAATTCGCTTTTCTAACCTAGTATCATACGATAAATTCCAGAAAGAATGGAAAAATACGCTCCAAAACGAGATTTTTTTACGAAAGATTTCAAAATAGGATGATCGCATTGCGGAAAAATCGTCCTAGTTTGATGAATATTTTAGTATCTACCTAATATAGGAAAAATTCGCTTTCCTAACCTAATATCTTACGTGAAATTTCAAAAAGAATGGAAAAATAAGCTCAAAAACGAGATTTTTTCCGATATATTTCAAAATAGGATGATCGCATTGCGGAAAAATCTCCGTAGTTTGATGAATATACTTAATATCTACCCAATTTAGGAAAAAGTCGCTTTGCTAACCTAATATTTTACGTGAAATTTCAAAAAGAATGGAAAAAGACGGTCCAAAACGAGGTTTTTTTACGAAATATTGCAAAATAGGATGATCGCATTGCGGAAAAATCGTCGTAGTTTGATGAATATACTTAATATCTACCTAATTTAGGAAGAATTCGCTTTCCTAACCTAATATTTTACGTGAAACTTCAAAAAGAATGGAAAAATACGCTCCAAAACGAGATTTTTTTCACGAAATATTTCAAAATAGTATGATCGCATTGCGGAAAAATCGTCGTGGTTTGATGGATATGCTTAATATCTACCTAATATAGGAAAAATTCGCTTTCCTAACCTAATATTTTTCGAGAAATTTCAATAAGAATGGAAAAATACGCTCCAAAAGGAGGTTTTTTATGATAAATTTCGAAATAGGATGATCGCATTGCGGAAAAATCGTCGTAGTTTGATGAATATTCTTAAAATCTACCTAATATAGGAAAAATTCGCTTTAAAAACCTAATATTTTACGTTGAATTTCAAAAAGAACGGAAAAGTACGCTCCAAAACGAGATTTTTTTACGAAATGTTTCAAAATAGGATGATCGCATTGCGGAAAAATCGTCGTATTTTGATGAATATACTTTATATCTACCTAATATAGGAAAAATTCGCTTTCCTAACCTAATATTTTACGAGAAATTTCAAAAAGAATGGAAAAAGACGCTCCAAAAGGAGGTTTTTTATGATAAATTTCAAAATAGGATGATCGCATTGCGGAAAAATCGTCGTAGTTTGATGAATATTCTTAAAATCTACCTAATATAGGAAAAATTCGCTTTCCTAACCTAATATTTTTCGAGAAATGGCTAAAAGAATGGAAAAATACGCTCCAAAATGAGATTTTTTACGATATATTTCAAAATAGGATGATCGCATTGCGGAAAAATCTCCGTAGTTTGATGAATATGCTTTATATCTACCTAATATAGGAAAAATTCGCTTTCCTAACCTAATATTTTACGAGAAATTTCAAAAAGAATGGAAAAATACGCTCCAAAACGAGATTTTTTCACGAAATATTTCAAAATAGGATGATCGCATTGTGGAAAAATCGTCGTAGTTTGATGAATGTACTTAATATCTACCTAATATAGGAAAAATTCGCTTTCCTAACCTAATATTCTACGAGAAATTTCAAAAAGAATGGATAAATACGCTCCAAAACGAGAATTTTTTACGAAATATTTCTAAATAGGATGATCGCAATGCGGAAAAATCGTCGTAGTTTGATGAATATATTTAATATCTACCTAATACTGAAAAAATTTGCTTGCCTAACCTAATATTTTACGTGAAATTTCAAAAAGAATGGAAAAATACGATCCAAAATTAGATGTTTTTACGAAATATTTCAAAATAGGATGATCGCATTGAACAAACGTCGTCGTAGTTTGATGAATATACTTAATATCTACCTAATTTAGGAAGAATTCGCTTTCCTAACCTAATATTTTACGTGAAACTTCAAAAAGAATGGAAAAATACGCTCCAAAACGAGATTTTTTTCACGAAATATTTCAAAATAGTATGATCGCATTGCGGAAAAATCGTCGTAGTTTGATGGATATGCCTTATATCTACCTAATATAGGAAAAATTCGCTTTCATAACCTAATACTTTTTGGAGAAATTTCAATAAGAATGGAAAAATACGCTCCAAAAGGAGGTTTTTTATGATAAATTTCAAAATAGGATGATCGCATTGCGGCAAAATCGTCGTAGTTTGATGAATATTCTTAAAATCTACCTAATATAGGAAAAATTCGCTTTAAAAACCTAATATTTTACGTTGAATTTCAAAAAGAACGGAAAAGTACGCTCCAAAACGAGATTTTTTTACGAAATCTTTCAAAATAGGATGATCGCATTGCGGAAAAATCGTCGTATTTTGATGAATATACTTTATATCTACCTAATATAGGAAAAATTCGCTTTCCTAACCTAATATTTTACGAGAAATTTCAAAAAGAATGGAAAAAGACGCTCCAAAACGAGATTTTTTCCGAAATATTTCTAAACAGGAAGATCGCATTGCGGAAAAATCGTCGTAATTTGATGAATATACTTAATATCTGCCTACTATAGGAATAATTCGCTTTCCTAAACTAATATTTTACGAGAAATTTCAAAAAGAATGGAAAAATACGCTCTAAAACGAGATTTTTTTAGGAAATATTTCAAAATAGGATGATCGCATTGCGGAGAAATCGTCGTAGTTTGATGAATATACGAAATACCTACCTAATATAGGAGGAATTCGCTTTCCTAACCTAATATTTTTCGAGAAATGGCTAAAAGAATGGAAAAATACGCTCCAAAATGAGATTTTTTACGATATATTTCAAAATAGGATAATCGCATTACGGAAAAATTTTCCGTAGCTTGATGAATATGCTTTATATCTACCTAATATAGGAAAAATTTGCTTTCCTAACCTAATATTTTACAGGAAATTTCAAAAAGAATGGAAAAATACGCTCGAAAACGAGAGTTTTTCACGCAATATTTCAAAATAGGATGATCGCATTGCGGAAAAATCGTCGTAGTTTGATTGATATGCTTAATATCTACCTAATATAGGAAAAATTCGCTTTCCTTACCTAATATTTTTCGAGAAATTTCAAAAAGAATGGAAAAATACGCTCCAAAAGGAGGTTTTTTATGATATATTTCAAAATAGGATGATCGCATTGCGGAAAAATTTTCCGTAGCTTGATGAATATGCTTTATATCTACCTAATATAGGAAAAATTCGCTTTCCTAACCTAATATTTTACGAGAAATTTCAAAAAGAATGGAAAAATACGCTCCAAAACGAGATTTTTTCACGAAATATTTCAAAATAGGATGATCGCATTGTGGAAAAATCGTCGTAGTTTGATGAATGTACTTAATATCTACCTAATATAGGAAAAATTCGCTTTCCTAACCTAATATTCTACGAGAAATTTCTAAAAGAATGGATAAATACGCTCCTAAACGAGAATTTTTTTCGAAATATTTCTAAATAGGATGATCGCATTGCGGAAAAATCGTCGTAGTTTGATGAATATATTTAATATCTACCTAATACTGGAAAAATTCGCTTTCTTAACCTAATATTTTACGTGAAGTTTCAAAAAGAATGGAAAAATACGATCCAAAATTAGATGTTTTTACGAAATATTTCAAAATAGGATGATCGCATTGAACAAACGTCGTCGTAGTTTGATGAATATACTTAATATCTACCTAATTTAGGAAGAATTCGCTTTCCTAACCTAATATTTTACGTGAAACTACAAAAAGAATGGAAAAATACGCTCCAAAACGAGAATTTATTCCGAAATATTTCAAAATAGGATGATCGCATTGCGGAAAAATCGTCGTAGTTTGATGGGTATGCTTAATATCTACCTAATATAGGAAAAATTCGCTTTCCTAACCTAATATTTTACGAGAAATTTCAAAAAGAATGGAAAATTAAGCTCCAAAACGAGATTTTTTCCGATATATTTCAAAATAGGATGATCGCATTGCGGAAAAATCGTCGTTGTTTGATGAATATACGTAATATCTACCTAATATAGGAAGAATTCGTTTTCCTAACCTAATATTTTACGAGAAATTGCAAAAAGAATGAAAAATACGCTCGAAAACGAGATTTTTATACGAAATATTTCAAAATAGGATGATCGTATTGCGGAAAAATCGTTGTAGTTTGATGAATATACTTAATATCTACCTAATATAGGAAAAATTCGCTTTCCTAAACTAATATTTTAGGTGAAATTTCAAAAAGAATGGAAAAATTAGCTCCAAAACGAGATGTTTTTCGAAATATTTCAAAATAGGATGATCGAATTGCGGAAAAATCGTCGTTGTTTGATGAATATACGTAATATCTACCTAATATAGGAAAAATTCGCTTTTCTAACCTAGTATCATACGATAAATTCCAGAAAGAATGGAAAAATACGCTCCAAAACGAGATTTTTTTACGAAAGATTTCAAAATAGGATGATCGCATTGCGGAAAAATCGTCCTAGTTTGATGAATATTTTAGTATCTACCTAATATAGGAAAAATTCGCTTTCCTAACCTAATATCTTACGTGAAATTTCAAAAAGAATGGAAAAATAAGCTCAAAAACGAGATTTTTTCCGATATATTTCAAAATAGGATGATCGCATTGCGGAAAAATCTCCGTAGTTTGATGAATATACTTAATATCTACCCAATTTAGGAAAAAGTCGCTTTGCTAACCTAATATTTTACGTGAAATTTCAAAAAGAATGGAAAAAGACGGTCCAAAACGAGGTTTTTTTACGAAATATTGCAAAATAGGATGATCGCATTGCGGAAAAATCGTCGTAGTTTGATGAATATACTTAATATCTGCCTAATATCGCAAAAATTGGCTTTCCTAACCTAATATCTTACGTGAAATTTCAAAAAGAATGGAAAAATAAGCTCCAAAACGACATTTTTTTCCGATATATTTCAAAATAGGATGATCGCATTGCAGAAACATCGTCGTAGTTTGATGAATATACTTAATATCTACCCATTTTAGGAAAAATTCGCTTTGCTAACCTAATATTTTACGTGAAATTTCAAAAAGAATGGAAAAAGACGGTCCAAAACGAGGCTTTTTACGACATATTTCAAAATAGGATGATCGCATATCGGAAAAATCGTCGCAGTTTGATGAATATACTTAATATCTACCTAATATAGGAAAAATTCGCTTTCCTAAACTAATATCTTAGAATAAATTTCAAAAAGAATGGAAAAATACGCTCGAAAACGAGAGTTTTTCCGAAATATTTCAAAATAGGATGATCGCATTGCGGAAAAATCGTCGTAGTTTGATGAATATACTTAATATCTACCTAATATAGGAAGAATTCGCTTTCAAAACAAATATTTTACGAGAAATTTCAAAAAGAATGAAAAATACGCTCCAAAACGAGATTTTTTTACGAAATATTGCAAAATAGGATGATCGCATTGCGGAAAAATCGTCGTAGTTTGATAAACATACTTAATATCTGCCTAATATCTGAAAAATTCGCTTTCCTAACCTAATATTTTACGAGAAATTTCAAAAAGAATGAAAAATACGCACCAAAACGAGATTTTTTTACGAAATATTTCAAAATAGGGTGATCGCATTGCGGAAAAATCGTCGTAGTTTGATGAATATACTTAATATCTACCTAATACAGGAAAAATTCTCTTTCCTAACCTAATATTTTACGTGAAATTTCAAAAAGAATGGAAAAAGACGGTCCAAAACGAGTTTTTTTTACGAAATATTTCAAAATTGGATGATCGCATTGCGGAAAAATCGTCGCAGTTTGATGAATATACTTAATATCTACCTAATTTAGGAAGAATTCGCTTTCCTAACCTAATATTTTACGTGAAATTTCAAAAAGATTGGAAAAATACGCTCCAAAACGTGATTTTTACCGAAATATTTCAAAATAGGATGTTAGCATTACGGAAAATTCGTCGTAGTTTGATGAATATACTTAATATCTACCTAATATAGGAAAAATTCGCTTTCCTAACCTAATATTTTACGTGAAATTTCAAGAAGAATGGAAAAATACGCTCGAAAACGAGATTTTTTCCGAAATATTTCAAAATAGGATGATCGCATTGCGGAAAAATCGTCGTAGTTTGATGAATATACTTAATATCAACCCAATTTAGGAAAAAGTCGCTTTGCTAACCTAATATTTTACGTGAAGTTTCGAAAAGAATGGAAAAATAAGCTCCAAAACGAGATTTTTTCCGATATATTTCAAAATAGGATGATCGCATTGCGGAGAAATCGTCGTAGTTTGATGAATATACTTAATATCCACCTAATAAAGGAAGAATTCGCTTTCAAAACAAATATTTTACGAGAAATTACAAAAAGAATGAAAAATACGCTCCAAAACGAGATTTTTTTACGAAATATTGCAAAATAGGATGATCGCATTGCGGAAAAATCGTCGTAGTTTGATGAATATACTTAATATCTGCCTAATATCGGAAAAATTCGCTTTCCTAACCTAATATTTTACGAGAAATTTCAAAAAGAATGATAAATACGCACCAAAACGAGATTTTTTTACGAAATATTTCAAAATAGGATGATCGCATTGCGGAAAAATCGTCGTAGTTTGATGAATATACTTAATATCTGCCTAATATCGGAAAAATTCGCTTTCCTAACCTAATATTTTACGAGAAATTTCAAAAAGAATGATAAATACGCACCAAAACGAGATTTTTTTACGAAATATTTCAAAATAGGATGATCGCATTGCGGAAAAATCGTCGTAGTTTGATGAATATACTTAATATCTACCTAATATAGGAAAAAATTGGCTTTCCTAACCTAATATTTTATGATAAATTTCAAAAAGAATGAAAAATACGCACCAAAACGAGATTTTTTTACGAAATATATCAGAATAGGATGATCGCATTGCGGAAAAATCGTCGTAGTCTGATGAATATTTTAATATCTACCTAATATAGGAAAAATTCGCTTTCCTAACATAATATCTTACGTGAAATTTCAAAAAGAATGGAAAAATAAGCTCCAAAACGAGGATTTTTCCGAAATATTTCAAAATAGGATGATCGCATTGCGGAAAAATCGTCGTAGTTTGATGAATATACTTAATATCTACCTAATATAGGAAGAATTCGCTTTCAAAACAAATATTTTACGAAAAATTTCAAAAAGAATGAAAAATACGCTCCAAAACGAGATTTTTTTACGAAATATCGCAAAATAGGATGATCGCATTGCGGAAAAATCGTCGTAGTTTGATAAACATACTTAATATCTGCCTAATATCGGAAGAATTCGCTTTCCTAACCTAATATTTTACGAGAAATTTCAAAAAGAATGAACAATACGCACCAAAACGAGATTTTTTTACGAAATATTTCAAAATAGGATGATCGCATTGCGGAAAAATCGTCGTAGTTTGATAAACATACTTAATATCTGCATAATATCTGAAAAATTCGCTTTCCTAACCTAATATTTTACGAGAAATTTCAAAAAGAATGAAAAATACGCACCAAAACGAGATTTTTTCCGAAACATTTCAAAATAGGATAATCGCATTGCGAAAAATCGTCTTAGTTTCATGAATATGCTTAATATCTACCCATTTTAGGAAAAATTTGCTTTGCTAACCTAATATTTTACGTGAAATTTCAAAAAGAATGGAAAAAGACGGTCCAAAACGAGGTTTTTTTACGACATATTTCAAAATAGGATGATCGCATTTCGGAAAAATCGTCGCAGATTGATGAATATACTTAATATCTACCTAATATAGGAAAACTTCGCTTTCCTAACCTATTATCTTAGAATAAATTTCAAAAAGAATGGAAAAATACGCTCGAAAACGAGAGTTTTTCCGAAATATTTCAAAATAGGATGATCGCATTGCGGAAAAATCGTCGTTGTTTGATGAATATACGTAATATCTACCTAATATAGGAAAAATTCGCTTTTCTAACCTAGTATCATACGATAAATTCCAAAAAGAATGGAAAAATACGCTACAAAACGAGATTTTTTTACGAAAGATTTCAAAATAGGATGATCGCATTGCGGAAAAATCGTCCTAGTTTGATGAATATTTTAGTATCTACCTAATATAGGAAAAATTCGTTTTCCTAACCTAATATCTTACGTGAAATTTCAAAAAGAATGGAAAAATAACCTCAAAAACGAGATTTTTTCCGATAGATTTCATAATAGGATGATCGCATTGCGGAAAAATCGCCGTAGTTTGATGAATATACTTAATATCTACCCAATTTAGGAAAAAGTCGCTTTGCTAACCTAATATTTTACGAGAAATTTCAAAAAGAATGAAAAATACGCACCAAAACGAGATTTTTTTACGATATATATCAGAATAGGATGATCGCATTGCGGAAAAATCGTCGTAGTCTGATGAATATTTTAATATATACCTAATATAGGAACAATTCGCTTTCCTAACATAATATCTTACGTGAAATTTCAAAAAGAATGGAAAAATAAGCTCCAAAACGAGATTTTTTCCGATATATTTCAAAATAGGATGATCGCATTGCAGAAACATCGTCGTAGTTTGATGAATATACTTAATATCTACCTAATACAGGAAAAATTCGCTTTCCTAACCTAATATTTTACGTGAAATTTCAAAAAGAATGGAAAAATAAGCTCCAAATCGAGAATTTTTTCCGAAACATTTCAAAATAGGATAATCGCATTGCGAAAAATCGTCTTAGTTTCATGAATATGCTTAATATCTACCCATTTTAGGAAAAATTCGCTTTGCTAACCTAATATTTTACGTGAAATTTCAAAAAGAATGGAAAAAGACGGTCCAAAACGAGTTTTTTTTACGAAATATTTCAAAATAGGATGATCGCATTGCGGAAAAATCGTCGCAGTTTGATGAATATACTTAATATCTACCTAATTTAGGAAGAATTCGCTTTCCTAACCTAATATTTTACGTGAAATTTCAAAAAGATTGGAAAAATACGCTCCAAAACGTGATTTTTACCGAAATATTTCAAAATAGGATGTTAGCATTACGGAAAAATCGTCGTAGTTTGATGAATATACTTAATATTAACCCAATTTAGGAAAAAGTCGCTTTGCTAACCTAATATTTTACGTGAAATTTCGGAAAGAATGGAAAAATAAGATCCAAAACGAGATTTTTTCCGATATATTTCAAAATAGGATGATCGCATTGCGGAAAAATCGTCGTAGTTCGATGAATATACTTAATATCTACCTAATATAGGAAGAATTCGCTTTCCTAACCTAATATTTTACAAGAAATTTCAAAAAGAATGATAAATACGCACCAAAACGAGATTTTTTTTACGAAATATTTCAAAATAGGATGATCGCATTGCGGAAAAATCGTCGTAGTTTGATGAATATACTTAATATCTACCTAATATAGGAAAAAATTGGCTTTCCTAACCTAATATTTTATGATAAATTTCAAAAAGAATGAAAAATACGCACCAAAACGAGATTTTTTTACGAAATATATCAGAATAGGATGATCGCATTGCGGAAAAATCGTCGTAGTCTGATGAATATTTTAAGATCTACCTAATATAGGAAAAATTCGCTTTCCTAACATAATATCTTACGTGAAATTTCAAAAAGAATGGAAAAATAAGCTCCAAAACGACATTTTTTCCGATATATTTCAAAATAGGATGATCGCATTGCAGAAACATCGTCGTAGTTTGATGAATATACTTAATATCTACCTAATACAGGAAAAATTCGCTTTCCTAACCTAATATTTTACGTGAAATTTCAAAAAGAATGGAAAAATAAGCTCCAAATCGAGATTTTTTCCGAAACATTTCAAAATAGGATAATCGCATTGCGAAAAATCGTCTTAGTTTCATGAATATGCTTAATATCTACCCATTTTAGGAAAAATTCGCTTTGCTAACCTAATATTTTACGTGAAATTTCAAAAAGAATGAAAAAGACAGTCCAAAACGAGGTTTTTTTACGACATATTTCAAAATAGGATGATCGCATTTCGGAAAAATCGTCGCAGTTTGATGAAAATACTTAATATCTACCTAATATAGGAAAAATTCGCTTTCCTAACCTAATATCTTAGAATAAATTTCAAAGAGAATGGAAAAATACGCTCGAAAACGAGAGTTTTTCCGAAATATTTCAAAATAGGATGATCGCATTGCGGAAAAATCGTCGTAGTTTGATGAATAAACTTAATATCTACCTAATATAGGAAGAATTCGCTTTCAAAACAAATATTTTACGAGAAATTTCAAAAAGAATGAAAAATACGCTCCAAAACGAGATTTTTTTACGAAATATTGCAAAATAGGATGATCGCATTGCGGAAAAATCGTCGTAGTTTGATAAACATACTTAATATCTGCCTAATATCGGAAAAATTCGCTTTCCTAACCTAATATTTTACGAGAAATTTCAAAAAGATTGAAAAATACGCACCAAAACGAGATTTTTTTACGAAATATTTCAAAATAGGATGATCGCATTGCGGAAAAATCATCGTAGTTTGATAAACATACTTAATATCTGCCTAATATCTGAAAAATTCGCTTTCCTAACCTAATATTTTACGAGAAATTTCAAAAAGAATGAAAAATACGCACCAAAACGAGATTTTTTTACGAAATATTTCAAAATAGGATGATCGCATTGCGGAAAAATCGTCGTAGTTTGATGAATATACTTAATATCTACCTAATACAGGAAAAATTCTCTTTCCTAACCTAATATTTTACGTGAAATTTCAAAAAGAATGGAAAAATAAGCTCCAAGTCGAGATTTTTTCCAAAACATTTCAAAATAGGATGATCGCATTGCGAAAAATCGTCTTAGTTTCATGAATATGCTTAATATCTACCCATTTTAGGAAAAATTCGCTTTGCTAACCTAATATTTTACGTGAAATTTCAAAAAGAATGGAAAAAGACGGTCCAAAACGAGTTTTTTTTACGAAATATTTCAAAATAGGATGATCGCATTGCGGAAAAATCGTCGCAGTTTGATGAATATACTGAATATCTACCTAATTTAGGAAGAATTCGCTTTCCTTACCTAATATTTTACGTGAAATTTCAAAAAGAATGGAAAAATAAGCTCCAAGTCGAGATTTTTTCCGAAACATTTCAAAATAGGATGATCGCATTGCGAAAAATCGTCTTAGTTTCATGAATATGCTTAATATCTACCCATTTTAGGAAAAAATTCGCTTTGCTAACCTAATATTTTACGTGAAATTTCAAAAAGAATGGAAAAAGACGGTCCAAAACGAGTTTTTTTTACGAAATATTTCAAAATAGGATGATCGCATTGCGGAAAAATCGTCGTAGTTTGATGAATATACTTAATATCTACCTAATACAGGAAAAATTCTCTTTCCTAACCTAATATTTTACGTGAAATTTCAAAAAGAATGGAAAAATAAGCTCCAAGTCGAGACTTTTTCCGAAACATTTCAAAATAGGTTGATCGCATTGCGAAAAATCGTCTTAGTTTCATGAATATGCTTAATATCTACCCATTTTAGGAAAAATTCGCTTTGCTAACCTAATATTTTACGTGAAATTTCAAAAAGAATGGAAAAAGACGGTCCAAAACGAGTTTTTTTTACGAAATATTTCAAAATAGGATGATCGCATTGCGGAAAAATCGTCGCAGTTTGATGAATATACTTAATATCTACCTAATTTAGGAAGAATTCGCTTTCCTAACCTAATATTTTACGTGAAATTTCAAAAAGATTGGAAAAATACGCTCCAAAACGTGATTTTTACCAAAATATTTCAAAATAGGATATTAGCATTACGGAAAAATCGTCGTAGTTTGATGAATATACTTAATATCTACCTAATATAGGAAAAATTCGCTTTGCTAACCTAATATTTTACGTGAAATTTCAAGAAGAATGGAAAAATACGCTCGAAAACGAGATTTTTTCCGAAATATTTCAAAATAGGATGATCGCATTGCGGAAAAATCGTCGTACTTTGATGAATATATTTAATATCTACCTAATACAGGAAAAATTCCCTTTCCAAACCTAATATTTTACGTGAAATTCCAAAAAAAATAGAAAAATATGCTCCAAAATTAGATGTTTTTACGAAATATTTCAAAATAGTATGATCGCATTTCGGAAAAATCGTCGCAGTTTGATGAATATACTTAATATCTACCTAATATAGGAAAAATTCGCTTTCCTAAACTAATATCTTAGAATAAATTTCAAAAAGAATGGAAAAATACGCTCGAAAACGAGAGTTTTTCCGAAATATTTCAAAATAGGATGATCGCATTGCGGAAAAATCGTCGTAGTTTGATGAATATACTTAATATCTACCTAATATAGGAAGAATTCGCTTTCAAAACAAATATTTTACGAGAAATTTCAAAAAGAATGAAAAATACGCTCCAAAACGAGATTTTTTTACGAAATATTGCAAAATAGGATGATCGCATTGCGGAAAAGTCGTCGTAGTTTCATAAACATACTTAATATCTGCCTAATATCTGAAAAATTCGCTTTCCTAACCTAATATTTTACGAGAAATTTCAAAAAGAATGAAAAATACGCACCAAAACGAGATTTTTTTACGAAATATTTCAAAATAGGGTGATCGCATTGCGGAAAAATCGTCGTAGTTTGATGAATATACTTAATATCTACCTAATACAGGAAAAATTCTCTTTCCTAACCTAATATTTTACGTGAAATTTCAAAAAGAATGGAAAAAGACGGTCCAAAACGAGTTTTTTTTACGAAATATTTCAAAATAGGGTGATCGCATTGCGGAAAAATCGTCGTAGTTTGATGAATATACTTAATATCTACCTAATTTAGGAAGAATTCGCTTTCCTAACCTAATATTTTACGTGAAATTTCAAAAAGATTGGAAAAATACGCTCCAAAACGTGATTTTTACCGAAATATTTCAAAATAGGATGTTAGCATTACGGAAAATTCGTCGTAGTTTGATGAATATACTTAATATCTACCTAATATAGGAAAAATTCGTTTTCCTAACCTAATATTTTACGTGAAATTTCAAGAAGAATGGAAAAATACGCTCGAAAACGAGATTTTTTCCGAAATATTTCAAAATAGGATGATCGCATTGCGGAAAAATCGTCGTAGTTTGATGAATATACTTAACTTCAACCCAATTTAGGAAAAAGTCGCTTTGCTAACCTAATATTTTACGTGAAGTTTCGAAAAGAATGGAAAAATAAGCTCCAAAACGAGATTTTTTCCGATATATTTCAAAATAGGATGATCGCATTGCGGAAAAATCGTCGTAGTTTGATGAATATACTTAATATCTACCTAATATAGGAAGAATTCGCTTTCAAAACAAATATTTTACGAGAAATTACAAAAAGAATGAAAAATACGCTCCAAAACGAGATTTTTTTACGAAATATTTCAAAATAGGATGATCGCATTGCGGAAAAATCGTCGTAGTTTGATGAATATACTTAATATCTACCTAATATAGGAAAAAATTGGCTTTCCTAACCTAATATTTTATGATAAATTTCAAAAAGAATGAAAAATACGCACCAAAACGAGATTTTTTTACGAAATATATCAGAATAGGATGATCGCATTGCGGAAAAATCGTCGTAGTCTGATGAATATTTTAATATCTACCTAATATAGGAAAAATTCGCATTCCTAACATAATATCTTACGTGAAATTTCAAAAAGAATGGAAAAATAAGCTCCAAAACGACATTTTTTCCGATATATTTCAAAATAGGATGATCGCATTGCAGAAACATCGTCGTAGTTTGATGAATATACTTAATATCTACCTAATACAGGAAAAATTCGCTTTCCTAACCTAATATTTTACGTGAAATTTCAAAAAGAATGGAAAAAGACGGTCCAAAACGAGGTTTTTTTACGACATATTTCAAAATAGGATGATCGCCTTTCAGAAAAATCGTCGCAGTTTGATGAATATACTTAATATCTACCTAATATAGGAAAAATTCGCTTTCCTAACCTAATATCTTAGAATAAATTTCAAAAAGAATGGAAAAATACGCTCGAAAACGAGAGTTTTTCCGAAATATTTCAAAATAGGATGATCGCATTGCGGAAAAATCGTCGTAGTTTGATGAATATACTTAATATCTACCTAATATAGGAAGAATTCGCTTTCAAAACAAATATTTTACGAGAAATTTCAAAAAGAATGAAAAATACGCTCCAAAACGAGATTTTTTTACGAAATATCGCAAAATAGGATGATCGCATTGCGGAAAAATCGTCGTAGTTTGATAAACATACTTAATATCTGCCTAATATCGGAAGAATTCGCTTTCCTAACCTAATATTTTACGAGAAATTTCAAAAAGAATGAAAAATACGCACCAAAACGAGATTTTTTTACGAAATATTTCAAAATAGGATGATCGCATTGCGGAAAAATCATCGTAGTTTGATAAACATACTTAATATCTGCCTAATATCTGAAAAATTCGCTTTCCCAACCTAATATTTTACGAGAAATTTCAAAAAGAATGAAAAATACGCACCAAAACGAGATTTTTTCCGAAACATTTCAAAATAGGATAATCGCATTGCGAAAAATCGTCTTAGTTTCATGAATATGCTTAATATCTACCCATTTTAGGAAAAATTTGCTTTGCTAACCTAATATTTTACGTGAAATTTCAAAAAGAATGGAAAAAGACGGTCCAAAACGAGGTTTTTTTACGACATATTTCAAAATAGGATGATCGCATTTCGGAAAAATCGTCGCAGATTGATAAATATACTTAATATCTACCTAATATAGGAAAACTTCGCTTTCCTAACCTAATATCTTAGAATAAATTTCAAAAAGAATGGAAAAATACGCTCGAAAACGAGAGTTTTTCCGAAATATTTCAAAATAGGTTGATCGCACTGCGGAAAAATCGTCGTTGTTTGATGAATATACGTAATATCTACCTAATATAGGAAAAATTCGCTTTTCTAACCTAGTATCATACGATAAATTCCAAAAAGAATGGAAAAATACGCTACAAAACGAGATTTTTTTACGAAAGATTTCAAAATAGGATGATCGCATTGCGGAAAAATCGTCCTAGTTTGATGAATATTTTAGTATCTATCTAATATAGGAAAAATTCGTTTTCCTAACCTAATATCTTACGTGAAATTTCAAAAAGAATGGAAAAATAACCTCAAAAACGAGATTTTTTCCGATAGATTTCAAAATAGGATGATCGCATTGCGGAAAAATCGCCGTAGTTTGATGAATATACTTAATATCTACCCAATTTAGGAAAAAGTCGCTTTGCTAACCTAATATTTTACGTGAAATTTCAAAAAGAATGGAAAAAAACGGTCCAAAACGAGGTTTTTTTACGAAATATTGCAAAATAGGATGATCGCATTGCGGAAAAAACGTCGTAGTCTGATGAATATTTTAATATATACCTAATATAGGAAAAATTCGCTTTCCTAACCTAATATTTTACGAGAAATTTCAAAAAGAATGAAAAATACGCACCAAAACGAGATTTTTTTACGAAATATATCAGAATAGGATGATCGCATTGCGGAAAAATCGTCGTAGTCTGATGAATATTTTAATATATACCTAATATAGGAAAAATTCGCTTTCCTAACATAATATCTTACGTGAAATTTCAAAAAGAATGGAAAAATAAGCTCCAAAACGAGATTTTTTCCGATATATTTCAAAATAGGATGATCGCATTGCAGAAACATCGTCGTAGTTTGATGAATATACTTAATATCTACCTAATACAGGAAAAATTCGCTTTCCTAACCTAATATTTTACGTGAAATTTCAAAAAGAATGGAAAAATAAGCTCCAAATCGAGAATTTTTTCCGAAACATTTCAAAATAGGATAATCGCATTGCGAAAAATCGTCTTAGTTTCATGAATATGCTTAATATCTACCCATTTTAGGAAAAATTCGCTTTGCTAACCTAATATTTTACGTGAAATTTCAAAAAGAATGGAAAAAGACGGTCCAAAACGAGTTTTTTTTACGAAATATTTCAAAATAGGATGATCGCATTGCGGAAAAATCGTCGCAGTTTGATGAATATACTTAATATCCACCTAATTTAGGAAGAATTCGCTTTCCTAACCTAATATTTTACGTGAAATTTCAAAAAGATTGGAAAAATACGCTCCAAAACGTGATTTTTACCGAAATATTTCAAAATAGGATGTTAGCATTACGGAAAAATCGTCGTAGTTTGATGAATATACTTAATATTAACCCAATTTAGGAAAAAGTCACTTTGCTAACCTAATATTTTACGTGAAATTTCGGAAAGAATGGAAAAATAAGATCCAAAACGAGATTTTTTCCGATATATTTCAAAATAGGATGATCGCATTGCGGAAAAATCGTCGTAGTTCGATGAATATACTTAATATCTACCTAATATAGGAAGAATTCGCTTTCCTAACCTAATATTTTACAAGAAATTTCAAAAAGAATGATAAATACGCACCAAAACGAGATTTTTTTACGAAATATTTCAAAATAGGATGATCGCATTGCGGAAAAATCGTCGTAGTTTGATGAATATACTTAATATCTACCTAATATAGGAAAAAATTGGCTTTCCTAACCTAATATTTTATGATAAATTTCAAAAAGAATGAAAAATACGCACCAAAACGAGATTTTTTTACGAAATATATCAGAATAGGATGATCGCATTGCGGAAAAATCGTCGTAGTCTGATGAATATTTTAATATCTACCTAATATAGGAAAAATTCGCTTTCCTAACATAATATCTTACGTGAAATTTCAAAAAGAATGGAAAAATAAGCTCCAGAACGACATTTTTTCCGATATATTTCAAAATAGGATGATCGCATTGCAGAAACATCGTCGTAGTTTGATGAATATACTTAATATCTACCTAATACAGGAAAAATTCGCTTTCCTAACCTAACATTTTACGTGAAATTTCAAAAAGAATGGAAAAATAAGCTCCAAATCGAGATTTTTTCCGAAACATTTCAAAATAGGATAATCGCATTGCGAAAAATCGTCTTAGTTTCATGAATATGCTTAATATCTACCCATTTTAGGAAAAATTCGCTTTGCTAACCTAATATTTTACGTGAAATTTCAAAATGAATGAAAAAGACAGTCCAAAACGAGGTTTTTTTACGACATATTTCAAAATAGGATGATCGCATTTCGGAAAAATCGTCGTAGTTTGATGAATATACTTAATATCTACCTAATATAGGAAAAATTCGCTTTCCTAACCTAATATCTTAGAATAAATTTCAAAAAGAATGGAAAAATACGCTCGAAAACGAGAGTTTTTCCGAAATATTTCAAAATAGGATGATCGCATTGCGGAAAAATCGTCGTAGCTTGATGAATAAACTTAATATCTACCTAATATAGGAAGAATTCGCTTTCAAAACAAATATTTTACGAGAAATTTCAAAAAGAATGAAAAATACGCTCCAAAACGAGATTTTTTTACGAAATATTGCAAAATAGGATGATCGCATTGCGGAAAAATCGTCGTAGTTTGATAAACATACTTAATATCTGCCTAATATCGGAGAAATTCGCTTTCCTAACCTAATATTTTACGAGAAATTTCAAAAAGAATGAAAAATACGCACCAAAACGAGAGTTTTTTAAGAAATATTTCAAAATAGGATGATCGCATTGCGGAAAAATCATCGTAGTTTGATAAACATACTTAATATCTGCCTAATATCTGAAAAATTCGCTTTCCTAACCTAATATTTTACGAGAAATTTCAAAAAGAATGAAAAATACGCACCAAAACGAGATTTTTTTACGAAATATTTCAAAATAGGATGATCGCATTGCGGAAAAATCGTCGTAGTTTGATGAATATACTTAATATCTACCTAATACAGGAAAAATTCTCTTTCCTAACCTAATATTTTACGTGAAATTTCAAAAAGAATGGAAAAATAAGCTCCAAGTCGAGATTTTTTCCAAAACATTTTAAATTGGATGATCGCATTGCGAAAAATCGTCTTAGTTTCATGAATATGCTTAATATCTACCCATTTTAGGAAAAATTCGCTTTGCTAACCTAATATTTTACGTGAAATTTCAAAAAGAATGGAAAAAGACGGTCCAAAACGAGTTTTTTTTACGAAATATTTCAAAATAGGATGATCGCATTGCGGAAAAATCGTCGCAGTTTGATGAATATACTGAATATCTACCTAATTTAGGAAGAATTCGCTTTCCTTACCTAATATTTTACGTGAAATTTCAAAAAGAATGGAAAAATAAGCTCCAAGTCGAGATTTTTTCCGAAACATTTCAAAATAGAATGATCGCATTGCGAAAAATCGTCTTAGTTTCATGAATATGCTTAATATCTACCCATTTTAGGAAAAATTCGCTTTGCTAACCTAATATTTTACGTGAAATTTCAAAAAGAATGGAAAAAGACGGTCCAAAACGAGTTTTTTTTACGAAATATTTCAAAATAGGATGATCGCATTGCGGAAAAATCGTCGTAGTTTGATGAATATACTTAATATCTACCTAATACAGGAAAAATTCTCTTTCCTAACCTAATATTTTACGTGAAATTTCAAAAAGAATGGAAAAATAAGCTCCAAGTCGAGATTTTTTCCGAAACATTTCAAAATAGGTTGATCGCATTGCGAAAAATCGTCTTAGTTTCATGAATATGCTTAATATATACCCATTTTAGGAAAAATTCGCTTTGCTAACCTAATATTTTACGTGAAATTTCAAAAAGAATGGAAAAAGACAGTCCAAAACGAGTTTTTTTTACGAAATATTTCAAAATAGGATGATCGCATTGCGGAAAATTCGTCGTAGTTTGATGAATATACTTAATATCTACCTAATACAGGAAGAATTCTCTTTCCTAACCTAATATTTTACGTGAAATTTCAAAAAGAATGGAAAAATAAGCTCCAAGTCGAGATTTTTTCCAAAACATTTCAAAATAGGATGATCGCATTGCGAAAAATCGTCTTAGTTTTATGAATATGCTTAATATCTACCCATTTTAGGAAAAATTCGCTTTGCTAACCTAATATTTTACGTGAAATTTCAAAAAGAATGGAAAAAGACGGTCCAAAACGAGTTTTTTTTACGAAATGTTTCAAAATAGGATGATCGCATTGCGGAAAAATCGTCGCAGTTTGATGAATATACTGAATATCTACCTAATTTAGGAAGAATTCGCTTTCCTTACCTAATATTTTACGTGAAATTTCAAAAAGAATGGAAAAATAAGCTCCAAGTCGAGATTTTTTCCGAAACATTTCAAAATAGGATGATCGCATTGCGAAAAATCGTCTTAGTTTCATGAATATGCTTAATATCTACCCATTTTAGGAAAAATTCGCTTTGCTAACCTAATATTTTACGTGAAATTTCAAAAAGAATGGAAAAAGACGGTCCAAAACGAGTTTTTTTTACGAAATATTTCAAAATAGGATGATCGCATTGCGGAAAAATCGTCGTAGTTTGATGAATATACTTAATATCTACCTAATACAGGAAGAATTCTCTTTCCTAACCTAATATTTTACGTGAAATTTCAAAAAGAATGGAAAAATAAGCTCCAAGTCGAGATTTTTTCCAAAACATTTCAAAATAGGATGATCGCATTGCGAAAAATCGTATTAGTTTCATGAATATGCTTAATATCTACCCATTTTAGGAAAAATTCGCTTTCCTAACCTAATATTTTACGTGAAATTTCAAAAAGAATGGAATAATAAGCTCCAAAACGAGATTTTTTCCGATATATTTCAAAATAGGATGATCGCATTGCGGAAAAATCGTCGTTGTTTGATGAATATATTTAATATCTACCTAATGCTGGAAATATTCGCTTTCCTAACCTAATATTTTACGAGAAATTTCAAAAAGAATGGAAAAATACTCTCCATAACGAGATTTTTTTACGATCATTCAAAATAGGATGATCGCATTGCGGAAAAATCGTAGTAGTTTGATGAATGTACTTAATATCTACCTAATATAGGAAGAATTCGCTTTCAAAACAAATATTTTACGAGAAATTTCAAAAAGAATGAAAAATACGCTCCAAAACGAGATTTTTTTACGAGATATTGCAAAATAGGATGATCGCATTGCGGAAAATTCGTCGTACTTTGATAAACATACTTAATATCTGCCTAATATCGGAAAAATTCGCTTTCCTAACCTAATATTTGACGAGAAATTTCAAAAAGAATGAAAAATACGCACCAAAACGAGATTTTTTTACGAAATATTTCAAAATAGGATGATCGCATTGCGGAAAAATCGTCGTAGTTTGATGAATATACTTAATATCTGCCTAATATCGCAAAAATTCGCTTTCCTAACCTAATATTTTACGTGAAATTCCAAAAAAAATAGAAAAATATGCTCCAAAATTAGATGTTTTTACGAAATATTTCAAAATAGGATGATCGCATTGCGGAAAAATCGTCGTAGTTTGATGAATATACTTAATATCTACCTAATATAGGAAAAAATTGGCTTTCCTAACCTAATATTTTATGATAAATTTCAAAAAGAATGAAAAATACGCACCAAAACGAGATTTTTTTTCGAAATATATCAGAATAGGATGATCGCATTGCGGAAAAATCGTCGTAGTCTGATGAATATTTTAATATCTACCTAATATAGGAAAAATTCGCATTCCTAACATAATATCTTACGTGAAATTTCAAAAAGAATGGAAAAATAAGCTCCAAAACGACATTTTTTCCGATATATTTCAAAATAGGATGATCGCATTGCAGAAACATCGTCGTAGTTTGATGAATATACTTAATATCTACCTAATACAGGAAAAATTCGCTTTCCTAACCTAATATTTTACGTGAAATTTCAAAAAGAATGGAAAAATAAGCTCCAAATCGAGATTTTTTCCGAAACATTTCAAAATAGGATAATCGCATTGCGAAAAATCGTCTTAGTTTCATGAATATGCTTAATATCTACCCATTTTAGGAAAAATTCGCTTTGCTAACCTAATATTTTACGTGAAATTTCAAAAAGAATGGAAAAAGACGGTCCAAAACGAGGTTTTTTTACGACATATTTCAAAATAGGATGATCGCCTTTCGGAAAAATCGTCGCAGTTTGATGAATATACTTAATATCTACCTAATATAGGAAAAATTCGCTTTCCTAACCTAATATCTTAGAATAAATTTCAAAAAGAATGGAAAAATACGCTCGAAAACGAGAGTTTTTCCGAAATATTTCAAAATAGGATGATCGCATTGCGGAAAAATCGTCGTAGTTTGATGAATATACTTAATATCTACCTAATATAGGAAGAATTCGCTTTCAAAAGAAATATTTTACGAGAAATTTCAAAAAGAATGAAAAATACGCTCCAAAACGAGATTTTTTTACGAAATATCGCAAAATAGGATGATCGCATTGCGGAAAAATCGTCGTAGTTTGATAAACATACTTAATATCTGCCTAATATCGGAAAAATTCGCTTTCCTAACCTAATATTTTACGAGAAATTTCAAAAAGAATGAAAAATACGCACCAAAACGAGATTTTTTTACGAAATATTTCAAAATAGGATGATCGCATTGCGGAAAAATCGTCGTTGTTTGATGAATATACGTAATATCTACCTAATATAGGAAAAATTCGCTTTTCTAACCTAGTATCATACGATAAATTCCAAAAAGAATGGAAAAATACGCTACAAAACGAGATTTTTTTACGAAAGATTTCAAAATAGGATGATCGCATTGCGGAAAAATCGTCCTAGTTTGATGAATATTTTAGTATCTATCTAATATAGGAAAAATTCGTTTTCCTAACCTAATATCTTACGTGAAATTTCAAAAAGAATGGAAAAATAACCTCAAAAACGAGATTTTTTCCGATAGATTTCAAAATAGGATGATCGCATTGCGGAAAAATCGCCGTAGTTTGATGAATATACTTAATATCTGCCTAATATCGCAAAAATTCGCTTTCCTAACCTAATATTTTACGAGAAATTTCAAAAAGAATGAAAAATACGCACCAAAACGAGATTTTTTTACGAAATATATCAGAATAGGATGATCGCATTGCGGAAAAATCGTCGTAGTCTGATGAATATTTTAATATATACCTAATATAGGAAAAATTCGCTTTCCTAACATAATATCTTACGTGAAATTTCAAAAAGAATGGAAAAATAAGCTCCAAAACGAGATTTTTTCCGATATATTTCAAAATAGGATGATCGCATTGCAGAAACATCGTCGTAGTTTGATGAATATACTTAATATCTACCTAATACAGGAAAAATTCGCTTTCCTAACCTAATATTTTACGTGAAATTTCAAAAAGAATGGAAAAATAAGCTCCAAATCGAGAATTTTTTCCGAAACATTTCAAAATAGGATGATCGCATTGCGGAAAATCGTCTTAGTTTCATGAATATGCTTAATATCTACCCATTTTAGGAAAAATTCGCTTTGCTAACCTAATATTTTACGTGAAATTTCAAAAAGAATGGAAAAAGACGGTCCAAAACGAGTATTTTTTACGAAATATTTCAAAATAGGATGATCGCATTTCGGAAAAATCGTCGCAGTTTGATGAATATACTTAATATCTACCTAATATAGGAAAAATTCGCTTTCCTAACCTAATATCTTAGAATAAATTCCAAAAAGAATGGAAAAATACGCTCGAAAACGAGAGTTTTTCCGAAATTTTTCAAAATAGGATGATCGCATTGCGGAAAAATCGTCGTAGTTTGATGAATAAACTTAATATCTACCTAATATAGGAAGAATTCGCTTTCAAAACAAATATTTTACGAGAAATTTCAAAAAGAATGAAAAATACGCTCCAAAACGAGATTTTTTTACGAAATATTGCAAAATAGGATGATCGCATTGCGGAAAAATCGTCGTAGTTTGATAAACATACTTAATATCTGCCTAATATCGGAAAAATTCGCTTTCCTAACCTAATATTTTACGAGAAATTTCAAAAAGAATGAAAAATACGCACCAAAACGAGATTTTTTTTACGAAATATTTCAAAATAGGATGATCGCATTGCGGAAACATCATCGTAGTTTGATAAACATACTTAATATCTGCCTAATATCTGAAAAATTCGCTTTCCTAACCTAATATTTTACGAGAAATTTCAAAAAGAATGAAAAATACGCACCAAAACGAGATTTTTTTACGAAATATTTCAAAATAGGATGATCGCATTGCGGAAAAATCGTCGTAGTTTGATGAATATACTTAATATCTACCTAATACAGGAAAAATTCTCTTTCCTAACCTAATATTTTACGTGAAATTTCAAAAAGAATGGAAAAATAAGCTCCAAGTCGAGATTTTTTCCAAAACATTTCAAAATAGGATGATCGCATTGCGAAAAATCGTCTTAGTTTCATGAATATGCTTAATATCTACCCATTTTAGGAAGAATTCGCTTTCCTTACCTAATATTTTACGTGAAATTTGAAAAAGAATGGAAAAATAAGCTCCAAGTCGAGATTTTTTCCGAAACATTTCAAAATAGGATGATCGCATTGCGAAAAATCGTCTTAGTTTCATGAATATGCTTAATATCTACCCATTTTAGGAAAAATTCGCTTCGCTAACCTAATATTTTACGTGAAATTTCAAAAAGAATGGAAAAAGACGGTCCAAAACGAGTTTTTTTTACGAAATATTTCAAAATAGGATGATCGCATTGCGGAAAAATCGTCGCAGTTTGATGAATATACTGAATATCTACCTAATTTAGGAAGAATTCGCTTTCCTTACCTAATATTTTACGTGAAATTTCAAAAAGAATGGAAAAATAAGCTCCAAGTCGAGATTTTTTCCGAAACATTTCAAAATAGGATGATCGCATTGCGAAAAATCGTCTTAGTTTCATGAATATGCTTAATATCTACCCATTTTAGGAAAAATTCGCTTTGCTAACCTAATATTTTACGTGAAATTTCAAAAAGAATGGAAAAAGACGGTCCAAAACGAGTTTTTTTTACGAAATATTTCAAAATAGGATGATCGCATTGCGGAAAAATCGTCGTAGTTTGATGAATATACTTAATATCTACCTAATACAGGAAAAATTCTCTTTCCTAACCTAATATTTTACGTGAAATTTCAAAAAGAATGGAAAAATAAGCTCCAAGTCGAGATTTTTTCCGAAACATTTCAAAATAGGTTGATCGCATTGCGAAAAATCGTCTTAGTTTCATGAATATGCTTAATATATACCCATTTTAGGAAAAATTCGCTTTGCTAACCTAATATTTTACGTGAAATTTCAAAATGAATGGAAAAAGACCGTCCAAAACGAGTTTTTTTTACGAAATATTTCAAAATAGGATGATCGCATTGCGGAAAAATCGTCGTAGTTTGATGAATATACTTAATATCTATCTAATACAGGAAGAATTCTCTTTCCTAACCTAATATTTTACGTGAAATTTCAAAAAGAATGGAAAAATAAGCTCCAAGTCGAGATTTTTTCCAAAACATTTCAAAATAGGATGATCGCATTGCAAAAAATCGTCTTTGTTTCATGAATATGCTTAATATCTACCCATTTTAGGAAAAATTCGCTTTGCTAACCTAATATTTTACGTGAAATTTCAAAAAGAATGAAAAAGACAGTCCAAAACGAGGTTTTTTTACGACATATTTCAAAATAGGATGATCGCATTTCGGAAAAATCGTCGCAGTTTGATGAATATACTTAATATCTACCTAATATAGGAAAAATTCGCTTTCCTAACCTAATATCTTAGAATAAATTTCAAAAAGAATGGAAAAATACGCTCGAAAACGAGAGTTTTTCCGAAATATTTCAAAATAGGATGATCGCATTGCGGAAAAATCGTCGTAGTTTGATGAATAAACTTAATATCTACCTAATATAGGAAGAATTCGCTTTCAAAACAAATATTTTACGAGAAATTTCAAAAAGAATGAAAAATACGCTCCAAAACGAGATTTTTTTACGAAATATTGCAAAATAGGATGATCGCATTGCGGAAAAATCGTCGTAGTTTGATAAACATACTTAATATCTGCCTAATATCGGAAAAATTCGCTTTCCTAACCTAATATTTTACGAGAAATTTCAAAAAGAATGAAAAATACGCACCAAAACGAGATTTTTTTACGAAATATTTCAAAATAGGATGATCGCATTGCGGAAACATCATCGTAGTTTGATAAACATACTTAATATCTGCCTAATATCTGAAAAATTCGCTTTCCTAACCTAATATTTTACGAGAAATTTCAAAAAGAATGAAAAATACGCACCAAAACGAGATTTTTTTACGAAATATTTCAAAATAGGATGATCGCATTGCGGAAAAATCGTCGTAGTTTGATGAATATACTTAATATCTACCTAATACAGGAAAAATTCTCTTTCCTAACCTAATATTTTACGTGAAATTTCAAAAAGAATGGAAAAATAAGCTCCAAGTCGAGATTTTTTCCAAAACATTTCAAAATAGGATGATCGCATTGCGAAAAATCGTCTTAGTTTCATGAATATGCTTAATATCTACCCATTTAAGGAAAAATTCGCTTTGCTAACCTAATATTTTACGTGAAATTTCAAAAAGAATGGAAAAAGACGGTCCAAAACGAGTTTTTTTTACGAAATATTTCAAAATAGGATGATCGCATTGCGGAAAAATCGTCGCAGTTTGATGAATATACTGAATATCTACCTAATTTAGGAAGAATTCGCTTTCCTTACCTAATATTTTACGTGAAATTTCAAAAAGAATGGAAAAATAAGCTCCAAGTCGAGATTTTTTCCGAAACATTTCAAAATAGGATAATCGCATTGCGAAAAATCGTCTTAGTTTCATGAATATGCTTAATATCTACCCATTTTAGGAAAAATTCGCTTTGCTAACCTAATATTTTACGTGAAATTTCAAAAAGAATGAAAAAGACAGTCCAAAACGAGGTTTTTTTACGACATATTTCAAAATAGGATGATCGCATTTCGGAAAAATCGTCGCAGTTTGATGAATATGCTTAATATCTACCTAATATAGGAAAAATTCGCTTTCCTAACCTAATATCTTAGAATAAATTTCAAAAAGAATGGAAAAATACGCTCGAAAACGAGAGTTTTTCCGAAATATTTCAAAATAGGATGATCGCATTGCGGAAAAATCGTCGTAGTTTGATGAATAAACTTAATATCTACCTAATATAGGAAGAATTCGCTTTCAAAACAAATATTTTACGAGAAATTTCAAAAAGAATGAAAAATACGCTCCAAAACGAGATTTTTTTACGAAATATTGCAAAATAGGATGATCGCATTGCGGAAAAATCGTCGTAGTTTGATAAACATACTTAATATCTGCCTAATATCGGAAAAATTCGCTTTCCTAACCTAATATTTTACGAGAAATTTCAAAAAGAATGAAAAATACGCACCAAAACGAGATTTTTTTACGAAATATTTCAAAATAGGATGATCGCATTGCGGAAAAATCATCGTAGTTTGATAAACATACTTAATATCTGCCTAATATCTGAAAAATTCGCTTTCCTAACCTAATATTTTACGAGAAATTTCAAAAAGAATGAAAAATACGCACCAAAACGAGATTTTATTACGAAATATTTCAAAATAGGATGATCGCATTGCGGAAAAATCGTCGTAGTTTGATGAATATACTTAATATCTACCTAATACAGGAAAAATTCTCTTTCCTAACCTAATATTTTACGTGAAATTTCAAAAAGAATGGAAAAATAAGCTCCAAGTCGAGATTTTTTCCAAAACATTTCAAAATAGGATGATCGCATTGCGAAAAATCGTCTTAGTTTCATGAATATGCTTAATATCTACCCATTTTAGGAAAAATTCGCTTTGCTAACCTAATATTTTACGTGAAATTTCAAAAAGAATGGAAAAAGACGGTCCAAAACGAGTTTTTTTTACGAAATATTTCAAAATAGGATGATCGCATTGCGGAAAAATCGTCGCAGTTTGATGAATATACTGAATATCTACCTAATTTAGGAAGAATTCGCTTTCCTTACCTAATATTTTACGTGAAATTTCAAAAAGAATGGAAAAATAAGCTCCAAGTCGAGATTTTTTCCGAAACATTTCAAAATAGGATGATCGCATTGCGAAAAATCGTCTTAGTTTCATGAATATGCTTAATATCTACCCATTTTAGGAAAAATTCGCTTTGCTAACCTAATATTTTACGTGAAATTTCAAAAAGAATGGAAAAAGACGGTCCAAAACGAGTTTTTTTTACGAAATATTTCAAAATAGGATGATCGCATTGCGGAAAAATCGTCGTAGTTTGATGAATATACTTAATATCTACCTAATACAGGAAAAATTCTCTTTCCTAACCTAATATTTTACGTGAAATTTCAAAAAGAATGGAAAAATAAGCTCCAAGTCGAGATTTTTTCCGAAACATTTCAAAATAGGTTGATCGCATTGCGAAAAATCGTCTTAGTTTCATGAATATGCTTAATATATACCCATTTTAGGAAAAATTCGCTTTGCTAACCTAATATTTTACGTGAAATTTCAAAAAGAATGGAAAAAGACGGTCCAAAACGAGTTTTTTTTACGAAATATTTCAAAATAGGATGATCGCATTGCGGAAAAATCGTCGTAGTTTGATGAATATACTTAATATCTACCTAATACAGGAAGAATTCTCTTTCCTAACCTAATATTTTACGTGAAATTTCAAAAAGAATGGAAAAATAAGCTCCAAGTCGAGATTTTTTCCAAAACATTTCAAAATAGGATGATCGCATTGCGAAAAATCGTCTTAGTTTCATGAATATGCTTAATATCTACCCATTTTAGGAAAAATTCGCTTTGCTAACCTAATATTTTACGTGAAATTTCAAAAAGAATGGAAAAAGACGGTCCAAAACGAGTTTTTTTTACGAAATATTTCAAAATAGGATGATCGCATTGCGGAAAAATCGTCGCAGTTTGATTTATATACTGAATATCTACCTAATTTAGGAAGAATTCGCTTTCCTAACCTAATATTTTACGTGAAATTTCAAAAAGAATGGAATAATAAGCTCCAAGTCGAGATTTTTTCCGAAACATTTCAAAATAGGATGATCGCATTGCGAAAAATCGTCTTAGTTTCATGAATATGCTTAATATCTACCCATTTTAGGAAAAATTCGCTTTGCTAACCTAATATTTTACGTGAAATTTCAAAAAGAATGGAAAAAGACGGTCCAAAACGAGTTTTTTTCCGAAATATTTCAAAATAGGATGATCGCATTGCGGAAAAATCGTCGTACTTTGATGAATATATTTAATATCTACCTAATACAGGAAAAATTCGCTTTCCAAACCTAATATTTTACGTGAAATTCCAAAAAAAATAGAAAAATATGCTCCAAAATTAGATGTTTTTACGAAATATTTCAAAATAGGATGATCGCATTGCGGAAAAATCGTCGTAGTCTGATGAATATTTTAATATCTACCTAATATAGGAAAAATTCGCTTTCCTAACATAATATCTTACGTGAAATTTCAAAAAGAATGGAAAAATAAGCTCCAAAACGAGATTTTTTCCGATATATTTCAAAATAGGATGATCGCATTGCAGAAACATCGTCGTAGTTTGATGAATATACTTAATATCTACCTAATACAGGAAAAATTCGCTTTCCTAACCTAATATTTTACGTGAAATTTCAAAAAGAATGGAAAAATAAGCTCCAAATCGAGATTTTTTCCGAAACATTTCAAAATAGGATAATCGCATTGCGAAAAATCGTCTTAGTTTCATGAATATGCTTAATATCTACCCATTTTAGGAAAAATTCGCTTTGCTAACCTAATATTTTACGTGAAATTTCAAAAAGAATGGAATAATAAGCTCCAAAACGAGATTTTTTCCGATATATTTCAAAATAGGATGATCGCATTGCGGAAAAATCGTCGTTGTTTGATGAATATATTTAATATCTACCTAATGCTGGAAATATTCGCTTTCCTAACCTAATATTTTACGAGAAATTTCAAAAAGAATGGAAAAATACTCTCCATAACGAGATTTTTTTACGATCATTCAAAATAGGATGATCGCATTGCGGAAAAATCGTTGTAGTTTGATGAATGTACTTAATATCTACCTAATATAGGAAGAATTCGCTTTCAAAACAAATATTTTACGAGAAATTTCAAAAAGAATGAAAAATACGCTCCAAAACGAGATTTTTTTACGAAATATTGCAAAATAGGATGATCGCATTGCGGAAAATTCGTCGTACTTTGATAAACATACTTAATATCTGCCTAATATCGGAAAAATTCGCTTTCCTAACCTAATATTTGACGAGAAATTTCAAAAAGAATGAAAAATACGCACCAAAACGAGATTTTTTTACGAAATATTTCAAAATAGGATGATCGCATTGCGGAAAAATCGTCGTAGTTTGATGAATATATTTAATATCTACCTAATACAGGAAAAATTCGCTTTCCTAACCTAATATTTTACAAGAAATTTCAAAAAGAATGATAAATACGCACCAAAACGAGATTTTTTTACGAAATATTTCAAAATAGGATGATCGCATTGCGGAAAAATCGTCGTAGTTTGATGAATATACTTAATATACCTAATATAGGAAAAAATTGGCTTTCCTAACCTAATATTTTATGATAAATTTCAAAAAGAATGAAAAATACGCACCAAAACGAGATTTTTTTACGAAATATATCAGAATAGGATGATCGCATTGCGGAAAAATCGTCGTAGTCTGATGAATATTTTAATATCTACCTAATATAGGAAAAATTCGCTTTCCTAACATAATATCTTACGTGAAATTTCAAAAAGAATGGAAAAATAAGCTCCAAAACGACATTTTTTCCGATATATTTCAAAATAGGATGATCGCATTGCAGAAACATCGTCGTAGTTTGATGAATATACTTAATATCTACCTAATACAGGAAAAATTCGCTTTCCTAACCTAATATTTTACGTGAAATTTCAAAAAGAATGGAAAAATAAGCTCCAAATCGAGATTTTTTCCGAAACATTTCAAAATAGGATAATCGCATTGCGAAAAATCGTCTTAGTTTCATGAATATGCTTAATATCTACCCATTTTAGGAAAAATTCGCTTTGCTAACCTAATATTTTACGTGAAATTTCAAAAAGAATGGAAAAAGACGGTCCAAAACGAGGTTTTTTTACGACATATTTCAAAATAGGATGATCGCCTTTCGGAAAAATCGTCGCAGTTTGATGAATATACTTAATATCTACCTAATATAGGAAAAATTCGCTTTCCTAACCTAATATCTTAGAATAAATTTCAAAAAGAATGGAAAAATACGCTCGAAAACGAGAGTTTTTCCGAAATATTTCAAAATAGGATGATCGCATTGCGGAAAAATCGTCGTAGTTTGATGAATATACTTAATATCTACCTAATATAGGAAGAATTCGCTTTCAAAACAAATATTTTACGAGAAATTTCAAAAAGAATGAAAAATACGCTCCAAAACGAGATTTTTTTACGAAATATCGCAAAATAGGATGATCGCATTGCGGAAAAATCGTCGTAGTTTGATAAACATACTTAATATCTGCCTAATATCGGAAGAATTCGCTTTCCTAACCTAATATTTTACGAGAAATTTCAAAAAGAATGAAAAATACGCACCAAAACGAGATTTTTTTACGAAATATTTCAAAATAGGATGATCGCATTGCGGAAAAATCATCGTAGTTTGATAAACATACTTAATATCTGCCTAATATCTGAAAAATTCGCTTTCCTAACCTAATATTTTACGAGAAATTTCAAAAAGAATGAAAAATACGCACCAAAACGAGATTTTTTTACGAAATATTTCAAAATAGGATGATCGCATTGCGGAAAAATCGTCGTAGTTTGATGAATATACTTAATATCTACCTAATACAGGAAAAATTCTCTTTCCTAACCTAATATTTTACGTGAAATTTCAAAAAGAATGGAAAAATAAGCTCCAAGTCGAGATTTTTTCCAAAACATTTCAAAATAGGATGATCGCATTGCGAAAAATCGTCTTAGTTTCATGAATATGCTTAATATCTACCCATTTTAGGAAAAATTCGCTTTGCTAACCTAATATTTTACGTGAAATTTCAAAAAGAATGGAAAAAGACGGTCCAAAACGAGTTTTTTTTACGAAATATTTCAAAATAGGATGATCGCATTGCGGAAAAATCGTCGCAGTTTGATGAATATACTGAATATCTACCTAATTTAGGAAGAATTCGCTTTCCTTACCTAATATTTTACGTGAAATTTCAAAAAGAATGGAAAAATAAGCTCCAAGTCGAGATTTTTTCCGAAACATTTCAAAATAGGATGATCGCATTGCGAAAAATCGTCTTAGTTTCATGAATATGCTTAATATCTACCCATTTTAGGAAAAATTCGCTTTGCTAACCTAATATTTTACGTGAAATTTCAAAAAGAATGGAAAAAGACGGTCCAAAACGAGTTTTTTTTACGAAATATTTCAAAATAGGATGATCGCATTGCGGAAAAATCGTCGTAGTTTGATGAATATACTTAATATCTACCTAATACAGGATAAATTCTCTTTCCTAACCTAATATTTTACGTGAAATTTCAAAAAGAATGGAAAAATAAGCTCCAAGTCGAGATTTTTTCCGAAACATTTCAAAATAGGTTGATCGCATTGCGAAAAATCGTCTTAGTTTCATGAATATGCTTAATATCTACCCATTTTAGGAAAAATTCGCTTTGCTAACCTAATATTTTACGTGAAATTTCAAAAAGAATGGAAAAAGACGGTCCAAAACGAGTTTTTTTTACGAAATATTTCAAAATAGGATGATGGCATTGCGGAAAAATCGTCGCAGTTTGATGAATATACTTAATATCTACCTAATTTAGGAAGAATTCGCTTTCCTAACCTAATATTTTACGTGAAATTTCAAAAAGATTGGAAAAATACGCTCCAAAACGTGATTTTTACCAAAATATTTCAAAATAGGATGTTAGCATTACGGAAAAATCGTCGTAGTTTGATGAATATACTTAATATCTACCTAATATAGGAAAAATTCGCTTTCCTAACCTAATATTTTACGTGAAATTTCAAGAAGAATGGAAAAATACGCTCGAAAACGAGATTTTTTCCGAAATATTTCAAAATAGGATGATCGCATTGCGGAAAAATCGTCGTACTTTGATGAATATATTTAATATCTACCTAATACAGGAAAAATTCCCTTTCCAAACCTAATATTTTACGTGAAATTCCAAAAAAAATAGAAAAATATGCTCCAAAATTAGATGTTTTTACGAAATATTTCAAAATAGGATGATCGCATTGCGGAAAAATCGTCGTACTTTGATGAATATATTTAATATATACCTAATACAGGAAAAATTCGCTTTCCTAACCTAATATTTTACGTGAAATTTCAAAAAGAATGGAAAAATAAGCTCCAAATCGAGATTTTTTCCGAAACATTTCAAAATAGGAAGATCGCATTGCGGAAAAATCGTCGTAGTTCGATGAATATAATTAATATCTACCTAATATAGGAAGAATTCGCTTTCCTAACCTAATATTTTACAAGAAATTTCAAAAAGAATGATAAATACGCACCAAAACGAGATTTTTTTACGAAATATTTCAAAATAGGATGATCGCATTGCGGAAAAATCGTCGTAGTTTGATGAATATACTTAATATCTACCTAATATAGGAAAAAATTGGCTTTCCTAACCTAATATTTTATGATAAATTTCAAAAAGAATGAAAAATACGCACCAAAACGAGATTTTTTTACGAAATATATCAGAATAGGATGATCGCATTGCGGAAAAATCGTCGTAGTCTGATGAATATTTTAATATCTACCTAATATAGGAAAAAATTGGCTTTCCTAACCTAATATTTTATGATAAATTTCAAAAAGAATGAAAAATACGCACCAAAACGAGATTTTTTTACGAAATATATCAGAATAGGATGATCGCATTGCGGAAAAATCGTCGTAGTCTGATGAATATTTTAATATCTACCTAATATAGGAAAAATTCGCTTTCCTAACATAATATCTTACGTGAAATTTCAAAAAGAATGGAAAAATAAGCTCCAAAACGACATTTTTTCCGATATATTTCAAAATAGGATGATCGCATTGCAGAAACATCGTCGTAGTTTGATGAATATACTTAATATCTACCTAATACAGGAAAAATTCGCTTTCCTAACCTAATATTTTACGTGAAATTTCAAAAAGAATGGAAAAATAAGCTCCAAATCGAGATTTTTTCCGAAACATTTCAAAATAGGACAATCGCATTGCGAAAAATCGTCTTAGTTTCATGAATATGCTTAATATCTACCCATTTTAGGAAAAATTCGCTTTGCTAACCTAATATTTTACGTGAAATTTCAAAAAGAATGGAAAAAGACAGTCCAAAACGAGGTTTTTTTACGACATATTTCAAAATAGGATGATCGCATTTCGGAAAAATCGTCGCAGTTTGATGAATATACTTAATATCTACCTAATATAGGAAAAATTCGCTTTCCTAACCTAATATCTTAGAATAAATTTCAAAAAGAATGGAAAAATACGCTCGAAAACGAGAGTTTTTCCGAAATATTTCAAAATAGGATGATCGCATTGCGGAAAAATCGTCGTAGTTTGATGAATATACTTAATATCTACATAATATAGGAAGAATTCGCTTTCAAAACAAATATTTTACGAGAAATTTCAAAAAGAATGAAAAATACGCTCCAAAACGAGATTTTTTTACGAAATATTGCAAAATAGGATGATCGCATTGCGGAAAAATCGTCGTAGTTTGATAAACATACTTAATATCTGCCTAATATCGGAAAAATTCGCTTTCCTAACCTAATATTTTACGAGAAATTTCAAAAAGAATGATAAATACGCACCAAAACGAGATTTTTTTACGAAATATTTCAAAATAGGATGATCGCATTGCGGAAAAATCATCGTAGTTTGATAAACATACTTAATATCTGCCTAATATCTGAAAAATTCGCTTTCCTAACCTAATATTTTTCGAGAAATTTCAAAAAGAATGAAAAATACGCACCAAAACGAGATTTTTTTACGAAATATTTCAAAATAGGATGATCGCATTGCAGAAACATCGTCGTAGTTTGATGAATATACTTAATATCTACCTAATACAGGAAAAATTCTCTTTCCTAACCTAATATTTTACGTGAAATTTCAAAAAGAATGGAAAAATAAGTTCCAAGTCGAGATTTTTTCCAAAACATTTCAAAATAGGATGATCGCATTGCGAAAAATCGTCTTAGTTTCATGAATATGCTTAATATCTACCCATTTTAGGAAAAATTCGCTTTGCTAACCTAATATTTTACGTGAAATTTCAAAAAGAATGGAAAAAGACGGTCCAAAACGAGTGTTTTTTACGAAATATTTCAAAATAGGATGATCGCATTGCGGAAAAATCGTCGCAGTTTGATGAATATACTGAATATCTACCTAATTTAGGAAGAATTCGCTTTCCTAACCTAATATTTTACGTGAAATTTCAAAAAGAATGGAAAAATAAGCTCCAAGTCGAGATTTTTTCCGAAACATTTCAAAATAGGATGATCGCATTGCGAAAAATCGTCTTAGTTTCATGAATATGCTTAATATCTACCCATTTTAGGAAAAATTCGCTTTGCTAACCTAATATTTTACGTGAAATTTCAAAAAGAATGGAAAAAGACGGTCCAAATCGAGTTTTTTTTACGAAATATTTCAAAATAGGATGATCGCATTGCGGAAAAATCGTCGTAGATTGATGAATATACTTAATATCTACCTAATACAGGAAAAATTCTCTTTCCTAACCTAATATTTTACGTGAAATTTCAAAAAGAATGGAAAAATAAGCTTCAAGTCGAGATTTTTTCCGAAACATTTCAAAATAGGATGATCGCATTGCGAAAAATCGTCTTAGTTTCATGAATATGCTTAATATATACCCATTTTAGGAAAAATTCGCTTTGCTAACCTAATATTTTACGTGAAATTTCAAAAAGAATGGAAAAAGACGGTCCAAAACGAGTTTTTTTTACGAAATATTTCAAAATAGGATGATCGCATTGCGGAAAAATCGTCGTAGTTTGATGAATATACTTAATATCTACCTAATACAGGAAAAATTCTCTTTCCTAACCTAATATTTTACGTGAAATTTCAAAAAGAATGGAAAAATAAGCTCCAAGTCGAGATTTTTTCCAAAACATTTCAAAATAGGATGATCGCATTGCGAAAAATCGTCTTAGTTTCATGAATATGCTTAATATCTACCCATTTTAGGAAAAATTCGCTTAGCTAACCTAATATTTTACGTGAAATTTCAAAAAGAATGGAAAAAGACGGTCCAAAACGAGTTTTTTTTACGAAATATTTCAAAATAGGATGATCGCATTGCGGAAAAATCGTCGCAGTTTGATGAATATACTGAATATCTACCTAATTTAGGAAGAATTCGCTTTCCTAACCTAATATTTTACGTGAAATTTCAAAAAGAATGGAATAATAAGCTCCAAGTCGAGATTTTTTCCGAAACATTTCAAAATAGGATGATCGTATTGCGAAAAATCGTCTTAGTTTCATGAATATGCTTAATATCTACCCATTTTAGGAAAAATTCGCTTTGCTAACCTAATATTTTACGTGAAATTTCAAAAAGAATGGAAAAAGACGGTCCAAAACGAGTTTTTTTCCGAAATATTTCAAAATAGGATGATCGCATTGCGGAAAAATCGTCGTACTTTGATGAATATATTTAATATCTACCTAATACAGGAAAAATTCGCTTTCCAAACCTAATATTTTACGTGAAATTCCAAAAAAAATAGAAAAATATGCTCCAAAATTAGATGTTTTTACGAAATATTTCAAAATAGGATGATCGCATTGCGGAAAAATCGTCGTAGTTTGATAAACATACTTAATATCTGCCTAATATCGCAAAAATTCGCTTTCCTAACCTAATATTTTACGAGAAATTTCAAAAAGAATGAAAAATACGCACCAAAACGAGATTTTTTTACGAAATATATCAGAATAGGATGATCGCATTGCGGAAAAATCGTCGTAGTCTGATCAATATTTTAATATCTACCTAATATAGGAAAAATTCGCTTTCCTAACATAATATCTTACGTGAAATTTCAAAAAGAATGGAAAAATAAGCTCCAAAACGAGATTTTTTCCGATATATTTCAAAATAGGATGATCGCATTGCAGAAACATCGTCGTAGTTTGATGAATATACTTAATATCTACCTAATACAGGAAAAATTCGCTTTCCTAACCTAATATTTTACGTGAAATTTCAAAAAGAATGGAAAAATAAGCTCCAAATCGAGATTTTTTCCGAAACATTTCAAAATAGGATAATCGCATTGCGAAAAATCGTCTTAGTTTCATGAATATGCTTAATATCTACCCATTTTAGGAAAAATTCGCTTTGCTAACCTAATATTTTACGTGAAATTTCAAAAAGAATGGAATAATAAGCTCCAAAACGAGATTTTTTCCGATATATTTCAAAATAGGATGATCGCATTGCGGAAAAATCGTCGTAGTTTGATGAATATACTTAATATCTACCTAATACAGGAAAAATTCTCTTTCCTAACCTAATATTTTACGTGAAATTTCAAAAAGAATGGAAAAATAAGCTCCAAGTCGAGATTTTTTCCAAAACATTTCAAAATAGGATGATCGCATTGCGAAAAATCGTCTTAGTTTCATGAATATGCTTAATATCTACCCATTTTAGGAAAAATTCGCTTAGCTAACCTAATATTTTACGTGAAATTTCAAAAAGAATGGAAAAAGACGGTCCAAAACGAGTTTTTTTTACGAAATATTTCAAAATAGGATGATCGCATTGCGGAAAAATCGTCGCAGTTTGATGAATATACTGAATATCTACCTAATTTAGGAAGAATTCGCTTTCCTAACCTAATATTTTACGTGAAATTTCAAAAAGAATGGAATAATAAGCTCCAAGTCGAGATTTTTTCCGAAACATTTCAAAATAGGATGATCGTATTGCGAAAAATCGTCTTAGTTTCATGAATATGCTTAATATCTACCCATTTTAGGAAAAATTCGCTTTGCTAACCTAATATTTTACGTGAAATTTCAAAAAGAATGGAAAAAGACGGTCCAAAACGAGTTTTTTTCCGAAATATTTCAAAATAGGATGATCGCATTGCGGAAAAATCGTCGTACTTTGATGAATATATTTAATATCTACCTAATACAGGAAAAATTCGCTTTCCAAACCTAATATTTTACGTGAAATTCCAAAAAAAATAGAAAAATATGCTCCAAAATTAGATGTTTTTACGAAATATTTCAAAATAGGATGATCGCATTGCGGAAAAATCGTCGTAGTTTGATAAACATACTTAATATCTGCCTAATATCGCAAAAATTCGCTTTCCTAACCTAATATTTTACGAGAAATTTCAAAAAGAATGAAAAATACGCACCAAAACGAGATTTTTTTACGAAATATATCAGAATAGGATGATCGCATTGCGGAAAAATCGTCGTAGTCTGATCAATATTTTAATATCTACCTAATATAGGAAAAATTCGCTTTCCTAACATAATATCTTACGTGAAATTTCAAAAAGAATGGAAAAATAAGCTCCAAAACGAGATTTTTTCCGATATATTTCAAAATAGGATGATCGCATTGCAGAAACATCGTCGTAGTTTGATGAATATACTTAATATCTACCTAATACAGGAAAAATTCGCTTTCCTAACCTAATATTTTACGTGAAATTTCAAAAAGAATGGAAAAATAAGCTCCAAATCGAGATTTTTTCCGAAACATTTCAAAATAGGATAATCGCATTGCGAAAAATCGTCTTAGTTTCATGAATATGCTTAATATCTACCCATTTAGGGAAAAATTCGCTTTGCTAACCTAATATTTTACGTGAAATTTCAAAAAGAATGGAATAATAAGCTCCAAAACGAGATTTTTTCCGATATATTTCAAAATAGGATGATCGCATTGCGGAAAAATCGTCGTTGTTTGATGAATATACTTAATATCTACCTAATTTAGGAAGAATTCGCTTTCCTAACCTAATATTTTACGTGAAATTTCAAAAAGATTGGAAAAATACGCTCCAAAACGTGATTTTTACCGAAATATTTCAAAATAGGATGATCGCATTGCGAAAAATCGTCGTAGTTTGATGAATATACTTAATATCTACCTAATAAATGAAAAATTCGCTTTCCTAACCTAATATTTTACGTGAAATTTCAAAAAGAATGGAAAAATAAGCTCCAAATCGAGATTTTTTCCGAAACATTTCAAAATAGGAAGATCGCATTGCGAAAAATCGTCTTAGTTTCATGAATATGCTTAATATCTACCCATTTTAGGAAAAATTCGCTTTGCTAACCTAATATTTTACGTGAAATTTCAAAAAGAATGGAAAAAGACGGTCCCAAACGAGGTTTTTTTACGAAATATTTCAAAATAGGATGATAGCATTGCGGAAAAATCGTCGCAGTTTGATGAATATACTTAATATCTACCTAATTTAGGAAGAATTCGCTTTCCTAACCTAATATTTTACGTGAAATTTCAAAAAGATTGGAAAAATACGCTCCAAAACGTGATTTTTACCGAAATATTTCAAAATAGGATGATCGCATTGCGAAAAATCGTCGTAGTTTGATGAATATACTTAATATCTACCTAATACATGAAAAATTCGTTTTCCTAACCTAATATCTTAGAATAAATTTCAAAAAGAATGGAAAAATACGCTCCAAATCGAGATTTTTTAAAGAAATATTTCAAAATAGGATGATCGCATTGCGAAAAATCGTCTTAGTTTCATGAATATGCTTAATATCTACCCATTTTAGGAAAAATTCGCTTTGCTAACCTAATATTTTACGTGAAATTTCAAAAAGAATGGAAAAATATGCTCCAAATCGAGATTTTTTCCGAAACATTTCAAAATAGGATGATCGCATTGCGGAAAAATCGTCGTAGTTTGATGAATATACTTAATATCTACCCATTTTAGGAAAAATTCGCTTTGCTAACCTAATATTCTACGTGAAATTTCAAAAAGAATGGAAAAATACGCTCCAAATCGAGATTTTTTCCGAAACATTTCAAAATAGGATGATCGCATTGCGAAAAATCGTCTTAGTTTCTTGAATATGCTTAATATCTACCCATTTTAGGAAAAATTCGCTTTGCTAACCTAATATTTTACGTGAAATTTCAAAAAGACTGGAAAAAGACGGTCCCAAACGAGGATTTTTACGAAATATTTCAAAATAGGATGATCGCATTGCGGAAAAATCGTCGCAGATTGATGAATATACTTAATATCTACCTAATTTAGGAAGAATTCGCTTTCCTAACCTAATATTTTACGTGAAATTTCAAAAAGATTGGAAAAATACGCTCCAAAACGTGATTTTTACCAAAATATTTCAAAATAGGATGATCGCATTGCGGAAATTCGTCGTAGTTTGATGAATATACTTAATATCTACCTAATACATGAAAAATTCGCTTTCCTAACCTAATATTTTACGTGAAATTTCAAAAAGAATGGAAAAATACGCTCCAAATCGAGATTTTTTCCGAAACATTTCAAAATAGGATGATCGCATTGCGAAAAATCGTCTTAGTTTCATGAATATGCTTAATATCTACCCATTTTAGGAAAAATTCGCTTTCTAACCTAATATTTTACGTGAAATTTCAAAAAGATTGGAAAAATACGCTCCAAAACGTGATTTTTACCGAAATATTTCAAAATAGGATGATCGCATTGCGGAGAAATCGCCGTTGTTTGATGAATATACTTAATATCTACCTAATATAGGAAAAATTCGCTTTCCTAACCGAATATCTTAGAATAAATTTCAAAAAGAATGGAAAAATACGCTCGAAAACGAGAGTTTTTCCGAAATATTTCAAAATAGGATGATCGCATTGCGGAAAGATCGTCGTAGTTTGATGAATATACTTAATATCTACCTAATACATGAAAAATTCGCTTTCCTAACCTAATATTTTACGTGAAATTTCAAAAAGAATGGAAAAATACGCTCCAAATCGAGATTTTTTCCGAAACATTTCAAAATAGGATGATCGCATTGCGAAAAATCGTCTTAGTTTCATGAATATGCTTAATATCTACCCATTTTAGGAAAAATTCGCTTTGCTAACCTAATATTTTACGTGAAATTTCAAAAAGATTGGAAAAATACGCTCCAAAACGTGATTTTTACCGAAATATTTCAAAATAGGATGTTCGCATTGCGGAAAAATCGACGTAGTTTGATGAATATACTTAATATCTACCTAATATAGGAAAAATTCGCTTTCCTAACCTAATATCTTACGATAAATTTCAAAAAGAATGGAAAAATACGCTCGAAAACGAGATTTTTTCCGAAATATTTCAAAATAGGATGATCGCATTGCGGAAAAATCGTCGTACTTTGATGAATATATTTAATATCTACCTAATATATGAAAAATTCGCTTTCCTAACCTAATATTTTACGTGAAATTTAAAAAAGAATGGAAAAATTAGCTCCAAAACGAGATTTTTTCCGAAATATTTTTAAATTGGATTATCGCATTGCGAAAAAATCGTCGTAGTTTGATGAATATACTTAATATCTACCTAATTTAGGAAGAATTCGCATCCCTAACCTAATATTTTACTTGAAATTATAAAAAGATTGGAAAAATACGCTCCAAAACGTGATTTTTTTACCAAATATTTCAAAATAGTGTGATCGCATTGCGGAAAAATCGAGGTAGTTTGATAAATATACTTAATATCTACCTAATATAGGAAGAATTCGCTTTCCTAACCTAATATCTGACGATAAATTTCAAATGGAATTGAAAAATACGCTCCAAAACGAGATTTTTTCCGAAATATTTCAAAATAGGATGATCGCATTGCGGAGAAATCGTCGTTGTTTGATGAATATACGTAATATCTACCTAATATAGGAAAAATTCGCTTTATTAACCTAATATCATACGATAAATTCCAAAAAGAATGGAAAAATACGCTCCAAAACGAGATTTTTTTACGAAATATTTCAAAATAGGATGATCGCATTGCGGAAAATTCGTCGTAGTTTGATGAATATACTTAATATCTACCTAATATAGGAAAAATACGCTTTCCTAACCTAATTATTTATGAAAAATTTCAAAAAGAATGGAAAAATACGCTCCAAAACTAGATTTTTTTACGAAATATTTCAAAATAGGATGATCGCATTGTGGAAAAATCGTCGTAGTTTGATGAATATACTTAATATCTACCTAATATAGGAAAATTTCGCTTTAAAAACCTAATATTGTACGTGAAATTTCAAAAAGGAATGGAAAAATACGCTCCAAAACGCGATTTTTTTACAAAATATTTCAAATGGGATGATCGCATGTAACCTTTTCCATATTAAGCAAAAATATGCTTAAGAAACGGTATTTTTCACATGATATTTGCATAGTCATCACAATTAAGACGAAAAACGCTCAAAACCCGCTTGTTTGTCAAAATATATGGAAAACTACTCCAGATTCAGCCAAAATTTGCTTAAAAACGACTTTTTTCATATGATATTTGAAAAATCTCAGAAATTAAGCGGAAATTCGATCAAAAAACCGCTTGTTTTCAAAAAGATTTGGAAATCTTTTCCATATTAAGCATAAATATGCTTAAAAAACAGTACTTTTCAGATGATATTTGCATAGTCATCACAATTAAGACGAAAATCGCTCAAAACCCGCTTGTTTGTCAAATCATATGGAAAACTACTCCAGATTCAGCCAAAATTTGCTTAAGAACGGCTTTATCAAATGATAATTGCAAAATTTCCCAAATTAAGCCGAAATTCGATCAAAAAACCGCTAGTTTTTCAAGAATTTGAAAACATTTTCCAGATTAAGACAAAATTTGAATATAAAAACAGCATTTTTCAAAGAATATTTTCTAAATCTTCCAAATTAAGTCGAAATTCGATGAAAAAACCGCATACTAACCAAAATATTTGGGAACGTTTTGCAGATTTAGCCGAAATTTGCTTAACAAATGGTTTTTTCAAATGTTATTTGCATAATCTTCCAAATAAAGCCGAAATTCGCTCAATAAGCCGCTTGTTTTGCATAATATTTAGTAAAATTTTCCCAGAGTAAGCAAAAATTTGCTTAAGAAACGGGTATTTTCAAACCGTATTTGAAAATAACATAATTAAGCCGCAATTCGATGAAAAAACAGCTTACTTTCCAAAATATTTGGGAAACATTTGCAGATTAAGCCAAAATTTGCTTAATAAATGGCTTTTTAAATGATATTTGCAAAATCTTCCAAATAAAGCCGCAATTCACTCAAAAAATCGCTAATTTTGTAAAATATTTGGGAAAATTTCCCAGATTAACACAAAATTTCCTTAAAAAACAGGTTTTTTCACAAGACATTCGCAAAATCTACCAAATTAAGCCGTAATTCGATGAAAAAACCGCATACTTTCCAAAATATTTGGGAACGTTTTGCAGATTTAGCCGAAATTTGCTTACAAAACGGCTTTTTTCACATGATATTTGTAAAATCCTCCAAATTAAGCCGAAATTCGATCAAAAAACCGCTTGATTTGCAAAATATTTGGGAAAATTTCCCAGATTAACACAAAATTTCCTTAAAAAACGGCTTTTTTCACATGATATTTGCAAAATCTGCCAAAATAAGAGGCAATTCAATTAGAAACCCTTTAGTTTTGCAAAATATTTGGGAAAATTTCCCAGATTAATACAAAATTTGCTTAAAAAAAAGCTTTTTTCACATGATATTTGCAAAATCTACCAAATTAAGCCGCAAGTCGATAAAAAAAAGCTTACATTCCAAAATATTAGAGAAACTTTTGCAGATTAAGACGAAATTTGCTTACAAAACGGCTTTTTTTACATTATATTTGCAAAATCATCACAATTAAGACGAAAAACGCTCAAAAAACCGCTTGTTTTGCAAGTTTTTTGGTAAAATTTTCCCAGATTAAGCAAAAATTTGCTTAAAAAACGGGTATTTTCAAACCATATTTGCAAAATAACATAATTAAGCCGCAATTCGATGAAAAACAGCTTACTTTCCAAAATATTTGGGAAATTTTTGCAGATTAAGCCAAAGTTTGCTTATAAATGGCTTTTTTAAATGATATTTGCAAAATCTACCAAATTAAGCCGCAATTCGATAAAAAAAAGCTTACATTCCAAAATATTAGAGAAACTTTTGCAGATTAAGACTAAATTTACTTACAAAACAGCTTTTTTTACATGATATTTGCCAAATCATCACAATTAAGACGAAGAACGCTCAAAAAACCGCTTGTTTTTCAAAATATATGGGGAACTTTTCCAGATTCAGCAAAAATTTGCTTAAAAACGGCTTTTTTCAAATGATATTTGAAAAATCTCCCAAATTAAGGGGAAATTCGATCATAAAACCGCTTGTTTTCAAAAAGATTTGGGAAAATTTTCCATATTAAGCATAAATATGCTTAAAAAACGGTATTTTTCACATGATATTTGCATAGTCATCACAATTAAGACGAAAATCGCTAAAAACCGCTTGTTTGTCAAAATATATGGAAAACTACTCCAGATTCAGCCAAAATTTGCTTAAAAACGGCTTTTATCAAATGATATTTGAAAAATCTCCCAAATTAAGCGGAAATTCGATCAAAAAACCGCTTGTTTTCAAAAAGATTTGGAAATCTTTTCCAAGTTAAGCAAAAATATGCTTAATAAACGGCTTTTTTAAATAATATTTGCAGAATCTTCCAAGTTTAGCCTAAATTTGCCTAAAAACCGGCTTTATTCAATTGAAATTTTCAAAACCTTCAAAATAAAGCCGAAATGCGCTCAAAAAACCGCTTATTTTACAAAATAATCGTAAAAACCTCCCAAATTAAGACGAAATTAGATTTTAAAAATGTTAAAATTGAATTATACTTGCAAAATATTTTAGATTAACCCGTAATCCGATGAAAGAAATGCTTATTTTGCATAATAATTGTAAAAATCATCCAAATTAAGCCGATAATTGATTAAAAAACGGCTTTTTTAGCAAGATATTGGCAAAATCCTCCATATCAAGCCTAAATTCGATGAAAAAACCGCTTATTTTCCAACATATGTGGGAAAACTTTCCAGATTAAGCCGAAATTTCGTTAGAAAACGGCTTATTTCGTAAGATATTTGCAAAATCCCCCAAATTAAGCCGAAATTTCCTCAGAAAGCCGCTTATTTTGCAAAATATTTCAAGAAACCTTTTATAAATAAGCCTACATTCGCTTTATAAACGGTTTTTTTAGGAAGATATTAGTTAGATCCTCCAAATTAAGCCCAAATTCGATCAAAAACCCGCCTATTTGCAATATATTTGGAAAAATCTACCAAATTTACCCTATATTCGCTAAAAAACGGCTTATTTAGCAGGATATTCCAAAAATCTTCTAAATTAAGCCGAGTTTCGTTTAAAAAGACGCTTATTTTGCAAAATATTTGGAAAAATTTTTCAGATTAAGCCACAATTTGCTTAAAAATCGGCTTATTTCTCAATATATTTGCAAAATCTTCCAAATTAAGCCAAAACTCGCTTAAAAAACGTCTTATTTTGCAAGATATTTGGATAAATCTTCGAAATTTAGCCGAAATTTGCTTAAAAACGGCTTACTTAGGAAGGTATTTTTTTTAATCATCCAAATTAAGCCTAAATTCGCTCAAAAAAAACGGCTTATTTAGTAAGAGAGAAGAAGAAAATACTTGCAAAATCCTTCAAATTAAGCCGAAATTCGCTTTAAAAAATCCGCTTATTTTGCAAGATATTTGTAAAAATCTTCCAAATTTAGCCTTTAATAATATCTTTGGTAACATTCGATATGAAAGGTGATTCATGATTTATGATGAGTAAAATGTCTTACACCATAAGTTACCATTGCTGCTGAAGTCATGAATTGCTTTGCAGCAAATCTTGCAGTTACCAAGGCCTCTAATAGCTTCTTATTTGGCCTAAGCATTGCAGGTTGTTCACCACTGTTTTTTTCTACCTTTTCCTTATTTGCTTTACTGTTTTGACTGCTATAACCAAGTGATCCCTGCCAATTATCAATTAGTGAGGTAATTATCAATTGCCAGGTCACACGCAAGGTCTGTCACATCCTAAAGCATTCCCACAATGCATGGACTATAAAATGTTAACGACAGAATATATAATATGTTGATGAGCGAAAACAGGAACCCACCAAGCTGTATAAAGCAGATGAAGAGGCAAAGAATATCAATTTCTAGCACATGACATTCTGAGTTTTATAATTAATTCATTTACTACATGACTGTATGAAATCTGATGTAAAAAATGAAAACAAATGCAGTACACATGGTAATACAGCTCATTTAACGAACAAAAGCAATCATATACTTAATAATGATATTTAGAAAACTGAAGAATAATTAATAAAGATAAGTAAATCATTAAAAGAGTTCAGTAGAGGGGAAAAGGGATATGAGAGCATAGATAGTTGTCATGTACTGTTGTCTTTGAGCTTGGCATTAATTATTGCAGAATATTATTCCATAGTAGATCCAACCATTTAACTTCACCATTCTCCTTTTGTGTGCCATCATGCTCAATGAGAAGAAAAACCTCACTTCAATGAGATCTACTCATTGAATCTAATGTTCTGCTACACCAAGCACATGCTATAATTGGTTGATCTTTTGAAAAAGAAGGTGTTAGTAGCCTTACTCCTCTAGATGCTACAACGCCAACTCACTCCCAGGGGAACCAAGATTTGCAGGGATTCAGTATAACGAAAAAGACACTCGCATGCGTCTAGAACACATTTATTACCACTACTTTCTTCCGGTCTCTACATCACAGATGCCTTCTACATTCATTTTGATTAACTTCCACTAGGTGGTACACAAACATAAAGTACCCTACAATTGAGTAGCGTGAAGCAGAATAAAAACAAAATAAACATATCTATATCAACCAAGAGAAACATACCATCATGATAAAAATTATCGTAAATCATTAATTACTCTAACAGAAGAAATTAAACTAAATTAGAAACTAAATCTCAATGTCAAACTTATTCTCCTAAAAACTATTCTCTCTTAAATGGAATCTACTCAAATATTTATATAATTTTTAAATCTTGATTCATAGGCTACTTTGAGAAAATCGTGAATACTTAACTCTAGGTTAACAGAAAGCATTCAATTGTATCCAAGAATAATCAATTATATGGCTATAGGGAGGAAGAAAGTCTCAGACACTTTGTGCTAGAAGGAATCAGATAATTGGGAGTTAAAAATTACAGGTTCCTTGAAGTAGATACATGATTTTTGTCCAATCATAGAAGCTAATTATTTACTCAATATTGTCATAAAATGAAGTATTAAGTAAGTGAAAAGGAAGGAAAATGCAATTAGGGTTTTAAATGCAAGTAAGAAAAGTGTTTAAACATTTTCATAAGAGCATCTGTAAGTAATTTTCATACTATAGATCTAAAATTTGGTTAAGTGATGGCAACAATATATTTTCACTGATAACATTTTTCAACTCATGTCTGGGGATTATTTACATTAACAATTAATTTTTTCTAAGCTTAAGATTTATAAAAGCTGCTAAGATGCAATTTAAGGGAACATGCTTAAACTTTGTTATAATCAGGATAGCCTTACTAACAGGTTGTTTAATACTGGTTGCATTACATCCCATTTTCTAAGAATGGTCTGCTTTTTGCACAAAGATAATGTATCAGTTTATTAATACAGATCATTTTTAATTTTCGATGAATCAGTTTTTATCACATGGACTATTAGGGATAGCAAGTTATTTTACAGCAGTGGTGAGAGGGCAAAATAATATCTCTGAGACCACACAATAGCCCAAAAAACATTCCTTTTATTATTTTCTCAATGTTTACTTCCTATGCTTGTGACAAAAGGAAACACCTAATAGCAACTTTTTAATCTAATTCTACCCAGCGAAAAACTGAATGAGAAGATTTCACTCTATCTTTAAGTAAGCATAGACTCCAACAATGGAAAAAAGATTACTCTGCTTTGCAATATCTTCATTATATTCTTACAAAATTGGTCATTCAAAAGACGAGACTTGCAATGGACTCCTTCAGAAACAAGTAGAGGAGAGAATGCCAACACAGATAATTTAAAGTAAAAATAATCTGATCTATCAAATGAGATGAACAATTGGCTAAATGCATGAGATGCAGTGCATCTGGGGATGGGAAAAATCCATGGCTAAAGTGGGTAGCAGATCATCTTAGCCATATCTGTACAATAAGCTACATGTGAAATGGCAAATTCTGGGTCATTAAAAATAGCTTATTAGGCAGTATAGTATCTTCAGTGGGAGCATCTTAAACAGACTTGATTGTAATAATTCTCTCCCCTTCATGCAATCAAAAGTGACAAGTCAATAAATACACAAAAATAATCTCTCTCCAATGAGAGGTTTTAGAAGTTGAAAATGAAAGACAATCCCAACTGTATTCTTCTGAAAATTTCTATCATTATATCACATGTAAGATTAATTTATAGCTTTGATGCAAAACATCGATGTGGATAGCATTCATTTGATAGCTAAACAATATCTGATTTAGATATGCCACAGAAATCATTTGATAGCAAAATCATCGATTATTTAGAACAAAAATATTTATTACTTGAAATTTTACTCTTTAAGTACAAATTTAGACCATTTACAGTGCAGAATGTTATATTTCTAAAAAATATTGCCAAATTTTTATTTCCAAAGTTTACTTATACTTTCCTAGCTATGAAATTTCAGATAACCTCTCCAATACATTTCACAAGGGCCTGTTTTTTCCATATACTTGAATGAGGCACTAGTTCAATTATCACATTAGTTGTCTGGGAGACATTGCTTATAACCATAAAATTATACAGATTTTTTGTCTTTTGTCTAAATTCTTACCATTAGAAATTCAAAATAACATTCTACAACAAAAATAAAAATTTAATTTAAATTATTCCCTTTCCTTTCTTCTGATACTTTTCTTCATTTTACAGGACCGTTATTTCTGATTAAATTCTAAGGGAAATATCTCTGGAATAAATTAAAATGAACTTTATGTACATCTTTTATGAGAGTATTTTGATGCTGAGCAGAGTTGAAGCCACTTAGGGTAAAAAATGCTGATATATGATAGTCCATTGGACCTGTAACAAATTTCTACATTTCATAATTCTATATCATTGGGAAGTGGGTGAAATTAATTAAAACATCAATGGAAACAAATTATTCAGATTCCTGCAAGGCACCACCCTACAAATTGCATCAACCAACTTACCAATGCTCCTTATCAGCTGATCTATTAGACTTTGTCTTGCTTGTCATCTGAAGCTGACAATATCATCACCAACCCTCTTGTATTTAGGGAGCTGAACTGGGACCATTACCCAGTCCTCATCAGTATCAAAGGAGCAACAGCAAACAATGAGTTTGTGATTGACACCATCATCAACTGGAAAAAATTTACTTCACAACCATCCAATTCAGGAACCTGGGATAGAATTGACGGACAGATCTATTTAAGCGGTGTCGAGAGAATAATATTATCCACGAGACGACCCGGCTAGTTTCCCGAGAAGACTTCCGACATTTGGAGAAATCATGCAAATTTACCCGAAATTCGCTCAAAAACAGCCTATTAAGCAAGATATTTGCAAAAACATTCAAATTAAGCCTTGTTTCCCTCAAAGAACGGCCTATTATGCATGATAATAACAAAATCGTTCAATTTTAGCTTAAATTTGCACAAAAAACGTCTTTTTTAGTATGATATTTGAGAAAATCTTCCAAATTAATACGAAATTCAGTGAAAAACTGCTTATTTACAGGATATTTTAAATATCATCGAAATTTAGCCAAAATTAGTTGGAAAAAGAGCCTATTGAGCATGTATTTCTGCAAAAAAATCCAAATTAAGCCAAAATTTTCTTAGAGAACGGCTTATTTAGCAAGACAGTTGAAAAATCTTCCAAAAAAATCCATAACTTTGTGGATAAACCGCATATTCAGCAATATATTTCCAAAAATCATTGAAATTTAGCTAACATTTGCCCAAAAAACATCTCATTTTGGAAGATATTTGAAAAATCTTCCAAATTAAGCGATAACTCGCTCAAAAAACTACCTATTAAGCAAGCTGGTTGCAAACATATTCACATTTAGCCGATATTTTCCCAAGAAACGGCTTATTGGGATGATATTTGAAAAATCATCAAACGTACAACGAAATTCAGTGAAAAAACGGCATATTTAGGAAGATATATAGAAAAATCTTCCAAAATAATCCGAAATTCCTTTAAGAAGCCGCTTATTCAGAAGAATTTTGGAAATATCCTCGAAGAGAAGCCGAAATTCGCTCAAACAAAGTCTTACTTAACAAGATATAAGGAAAAAATCATTCAAATTAAGAGAAAATTCGCTGAAAATTTTCTTATTGAGCAAGATATTTAGAAAAATCATGCAAATTAAGACAAAATTCACTCAAAAACCGGCCAATTAAGAAAGATATTTGTAAAAACATTCATACTAAGCCGTATTTCAGTCAATGAACGGCCTATTAAGAATGATATTAACAAATTCGTTGAAATGAAGCTAATATTTGCCCAAAAAACGGCTCTTTTAGTAGGATATTTGAGAGAAGTGATTGCTTCTACATCTCATATTGTGTCCAGTTCTTGTGAGAGTGCAGCACTTTGTGTGATGCAGGATCCATCTTTTGCTACTCCGCCACCTCGTAAAAGGTCTACACAAAAAGGTTAATTGCTGCACTAAAATGGAATTTCATTCTATGCTTTATTACTTCAGCCGACTCGAAGGCAGCAATTCCTTTTAAGATGAGTTTTGATAAGGTTTTATAAATTTTACTATATGAAGTTTGGAGATGAACCTTCATGTTAACTTACGTGTTGGAGAAAATAAATTGGAAGTGTACTTTGTTTGCAATGATATGATAATATCTAAGGATAGTAGAACATAATCTAAGGCTGAGAAGGAAAGGAAATTTATAAATAACATTGTTCAATTCCATTCTGTTTTTATTTACCACTATAGCCATGTACTGGGACAGACGTATACTCTGGAAGGTCATACATACAAAATAATACGTGGATATAAAATACACGCATACTTACAATAAAAATTGTATACATGCAAACATACTATTCCTCTACATACCCCTTACATACGTTAGCTTTAAATTCAAGATCTTAGTTGTCGTACCATACATTGGACATAAGGTACAATGTTTTGTACTATTTTGTATGACACACGGTCATTTGGTAACATTTATTCCTTAAATACTATGGAAGACCATCTCATCTGCAAACACCGTGATTTTGATTGTTCTATCGCATCGAGAACGGCCTCAATACGGATAGTAAAATATCGCCCAAAAGACCGCCTAGCGTCGAACTCAGGACCCTTTCGTGAAGGAAAATAGCAAATTAATATTAGATAAGTGCCATTCTGACTTCTTCCAAAGTTTCGTTTCAATATCTTATCGGAAAGGTCCCAAAATAAGATTCCGTTTTCCCCGTGTGAAATGCATGGTGGAATCGGAATGACCCTCTTGCATCGAACCAAGGACCACTAGACAAACGGAGAAATTCATGAAAGAATTTTTTCAAACGCCTCTGTCTCCGTTCCGGGTTTCATCTTTCCAGCTTATCGGTAAAGCATTGAAAAAAATTTTCAAAAATTGCAGCAATGCATTTCTTATGGAACAAATTCACACGCACCTGGCATCGAACTCACGGTCATTTGGTAACCTTTCTACCTTTGGTACTATGGAAGACTACCTCAACTACAACCTCCGAGATTTTGGTTACTCTATCTTAACGATAAGTGCCTCAAAATAATTTTCAAAAATCCGCGCAATGCATTCTTATGGGAAAATTGCGATTTTTGGGAATTTCTGGCATCGAACCCATGATAGCTAGCGTCGAAGTCTGCATTATTCTGGCATTTAGAGTGTAGGGCCAGTACGTCGAAAAAATCTGACGTCGATGGCACTTGTGGAACATGGTCAGAATTCGTATCCCCTATATATATCTATATAGGTATATCCGGAGAGTTAGCTATATATAATAGATGTTCATTATCTTAACTTCTCCGATTCTTCAATCAATGAATTTACAGAGTGTTTATGGGACTCCCGGATAGCTGTGTGGGCAGCGAGTTCGACTTCAATGAAAGCGGTCCGGGTTCGATTCCCGGTGGGATCTCACGTGACCTCGGCTGTCGAAGCATTTTCCACAATAGCACTACTACAACTACAGTGTGTTTGAGTAGGCCGCTAATGAATGAATTTTGACGAATTTACTCTTCTCAATGTATTATCAATAAGGATCGGCGAGTTAAAGTTTTAACAATCTTTCTACATTACGTTGAAAATTATGAGGATTATTGGATGAAGATCTTGGAAATAATGATTGTATCAATTTCATATTCCCTCCAAGTGGAATCATTTGGGTTTCCCCAAAATAGCCACCTAAAACTTTTCTTTGAAACTTTTCAGTTAAGCAGTTATACTGCCTAAAATTTTATAAGAGATGCTGAATTTTCCTACATTCTTTATTTCAGACTAAGGTATGCGGAACAGGGAAATGTAATTGCCTATAAATATCCACAGGGATCCAGTGAGTGTGGGTTATAGATTTCATAGTCAAGTCAAGAAGGCCGTCTTGGGTATGAAGTCACTCCTCATCCCATTCGAGAAATGAAGAAACATCATAAGCAATCACATGTTCCTAAGAGACGAGTGAGCAGAGAAAAACAGCTTTCCAGTAAACAGTAATTTTTGTGAAGTACTCTCCTGCAGTTTTGAGCATTTGAGACAGAAATGTGGTAATATTTACACGGTTTTGTTCGTTTATACTTTGAAGAATCCCAACCTATATACTCATTTTAAATCATATTGTATCATTGAAAATTATCACTAAATTTGCTGAGGTATTTATCAATTGCTTGATCAAAACATTCCAAGGACATTTGGACATTATTAATAACTTGTAATATTGCATTTAAAAGCCCTTAGCACGAGAGTACCTGGCCAGCAAAGAGAAGTGATTGCTTCTACATCTCATATTGTGTCCAGTTCTTGTGAGAGTGCAGCACTTTGTGTGATGCAGGATCCATCTTTTGCTACTCCGCCACCTCGTAAAAGGTCTACACAAAAAGGTTAATTGCTGCACTAAAATGGAATTTCATTCTATGCTTTATTACTTCAGCCGACTCGAAGGCAGCAATTCCTTTTAAGATGAGTTTTGATAAGGTTTTATAAATTTTACTATATGAAGTTTGGAGATGAACCTTCATGTTAACTTACGTGTTGGAGAAAATAAATTGGAAGTGTACTTTGTTTGCAATGATATGATAATATCTAAGGATAGTAGAACATAATCTAAGGCTGAGAAGGAAAGGAAATTTATAAATAACATTGTTCAATTCCATTCTGTTTTTATTTACCACTATAGCCATGTACTGGGACAGACGTATACTCTGGAAGGTCATACATACAAAATAATACGTGGATATAAAATACACGCATACTTACAATAAAAATTGTATACATACAAACATACTATTCCTCTACATACCCCTTACATACGTTAGCTTTAAATTCATGATCTTAGTTGTCGTACCATACATTGGACATAAGGTACAATGTTTTGTACTATTTTGTATGATCTTTTCAGATTAAGGAACCTAAGGAAATAAGTTTACATATGTATCTTTTATTTGGATATTCTATGATTGATTTTTTTTATTGTTATTATCTTTAAAGAAGCAGGTTTTTTATATAAAATTATTTATTACTATAAAGCAGAAGCCATTTCTTAATTTTTATTTTGAAGCAGTCTCTCTTTTGTCATAAAGTTGAGATATTTTTTTATCATTACTATACAGGGCCCATTTCCATTACTTTTATCTATTTCATTTATCACTTTATGTAACAGGTTATTTATTTTTATTTTATAGCAGGTACTATTTTGTTTTTCTTCATATTAGTGTTTTTTACTGTCATATGATACAATTTTCTTTATTTTAATGCTGAGGACTGTGCTACCAGTGATAATCATTTACTTTCCTTTGAATAAATTTGTTATATAGAGAATGAATATTTATATTCTAATGACCCAAGGGGATGAAAATAAATGAATTGCCTATAGCATGGAAAAGGCTTACTTTTCAATGTATTGTTTCCTTTCTAAGGGACTGTTAGGGATTACAATCCACCATGTTATTACATCCAGTATGTTCTGGGTTTTTGTCTCGTCCTCTGTAGGCCTAACACTGGCATGCCTGAGGCTGACATTAGCACTGCTTCCCAATGATTTTTGGTATCAGCCTTGTGCATAAAAATGCAATGCACAAAGGACAAAGGCCCAAAGGAATTATTCCAGTTATTAATACCATATAGATTTGGTAATATCTATTGTAATGTATCTATATTGTATTATATCTATATGGTTACAATAATTATTTCATTCATAATTAATTATTTTATTTCGAAGACAGAAATGATTAATCTTCCATCATAATTAAATTATTCCAATACAATATATATATATATATATTATTTACTATTACCTACTTTTTTAATACAATACTTACTTTTGGATTTTGTGAGTCATTTGCCTATGGTGCAGTCATGTCTTACTTGAGTTCCTGTATATTATTGAATTATTTACTAATTGTATCATACTAATAACTTGTGGTACGTAATACAATTATCCTCCACGATGTCAGTAATAAGTGTTGAGGTTTGCATTACTTGTGGTGCTGATTTAATTGATGGAGACATTATCAATTGCTGTCGCTGTGTACTTTGTGTACACAATACTTTGGCATGCTCTGGACTGTCGCGGTCTGTTATTCAATACCTCTCCAGCAAGTCCCAACTTAAGTATTTTTGTGTTAGTTGCACGAAAATGGACTCTATACCTGGCTACAACTTGACTGGTCTACAAGAGCTTAAATCAATCATGGGGTTGTTCAAGACTGAGCTAACGGAAATCAAAACCTCTCTTGCTGACTTGAGTAACTGTCGTAACTTCCGATGAGGTGTTTGAGTCGCTTATTGGCAAAGTTCATGACAGGCAGATGAGGTTGTACAATGTATTGCTGTTTAATATTCCAGAGAGTGATGTTGAGGGCGATAGTGATGGTGATTATTGGCGTGTGGTGGAAGTGATTAACCAGGTTCCTGCAGTCTCAACAGAAGGAGTTTGAGAATTTGCCACATATCTCAAGAACATTCAAACAAAAGTTGAGCAAATTAAGAGAATCTATTGAACAAATTACAGAAAACAAACAAAGATAGCAAGCAACATAAAATACATGATAAAGAATTAATGGAACATACACAAGATCTACAAGTCAAATTTTCTCTAGGCCTTATGGTCATTTGCTTCCATAATATTTCAGTTAAGAATACATGAATATCTTCTACATATGAATATTTTCAATGAAATATTGTATTTAAAATTTTAATTTCATAAAAAATGCTTTTTGAGCTGCTTTTGCAACTAAATGATAAACATTGAATTCAGACCTAGTTTTATGGAAAACTATACATGAACTTCTATATGAAAATATTTAAAGAATAGGGCATGAAAAGATCTCAGAGCAGGTTGGCTCATGAAAAGATGGGACCAAAATAAAAAATCAATACCAAAGCAAGGTATTAATAGAAAATTTACCTGATTTTAAGAAATACTGCAATCAAAGATTATGAGTAAGGAAGAATCCATGGAATATGAATCATCTGCATGAAAAGCCTTAGCTAATTCTCATGGTCATGTTTTGCTGAAATTCCAACTACATTATTTATTTTATTTTTTTAAGCTACTTTATTTCCTTGAAATGTATCATATTTTGTTTTGAAAAGTAAGAAGTCAGGCAGAATTTTGTGTATGTTTAACCTCTATGTTGAAACTTAGTCTGTTATTTATTAAAAATAACTTTTCATGATGCTAATCCAGGATATTGATTGAAATATGATATAAAAATGAAAAAATTAAATTAATTGCTAAGGATATACTTCCATAAGTTGTTGCTTTGAAAAGAATACCCAATTTTAACTATGAATGTTATTTATGATCAAATTCACTGGAAATAAAAGGATCTTAGACTCATCATAGAAATATGAAAAATTATTTATCCTGTCATTTGTAATGCTATACCATATGCTAGAAATTGTTTGCCAAACTTCATGAAAATGAAACAGCAGTTTTATTAAATGGAAAGATTTCTTTGAAAAATCTATCTAAAGAAAGAAACAAGAATGAATTTAGCATGTGTGAATACCTAATAGCAAAACAAGCAAGCAAGCACATTTTAAAATGCTGGTCCTTAAAAATAAATTTACCTAAACAGCTTAACTTAAAGCAAATGAGATTTCTCAATAAAATCAATCTTTTCTTTGTGAATCTCAATTTCAACTGAGAATATTTCTAGTCACTTTTCAAGAAGTTTCCTTACAATAACAAAATGATATATTATAACTAAAAGAGTGTTTATGAAGAACAAAGGCTTATTGAAATGAAGAAAAATAATAGGAATCGACTATATTCTTCTGGATGATAATGGCTTTTATCCTAGAAATTTTACTGCAAATGTTGAAAATATGATTGATAAATCAATATGGAAAGGAGTATGTTGAAGACAAGTATGATTTAACTTGACATAATGGAAACTGAATCGATAAAATAAAGACTATGACAACGTATTCAGATATCTATCCAAAGTCAAAATATTTGGAAATACAACTCACTGGTAATTAATGAACCTTTTTAGGAATATTCACAATGTAAAAAAGTTTAAATGCATGAAATTATGAAATAATTGTCATTAGAGGATGAAAGAATAAGTCGACGCTAGTCTTGAATCAGAAACTCAAGCAATCCATTAACAAGAGAACTAACTGCCAACTTCTGAATGAACTGTAAGAATCAATCTGACAAAGAAGATTTAAAATCTAGGCCAATACCCTATCCAATATACTGGATCAGCAGATTGGAATGTCTTACTTGAAGAAGTTGAAATGTAAGAGATTATGGCTATAGATATTTGCAAACACTTCTTAAATGAAAGAATAAACAACAGATAACCACAACAATTTCTGAATAACAATGAATACATGATTAATTGCAACATATATAATTATTTGCAACATGCAAAACCTATCCAAAGACTGCACTAGCCTTTTGTAAAGAAATGATGCCTTTGAGAAACCAAGGGAAGATAAGCTATAAATCAAAACACAAGAAGGGAGAACCTAACTGCAACTAGCATTATACATTTCAGAAGAATTTAGAGCCTGGCTTCATGACAAGAATATGAAATGAAGAAAGAAAGTTACAACATACTTCCATGATTGTTTACTCAAAAGCAGTGAGGAACTGAACACCTCTTAGCATACTGCAAAAAGTCCTCCAGATGATATAACAACACTGCTTGCATATCACACCACTCATTCGCCACATCACTATGTTCTCCTACTTGCAGATGCAAGTTTTCATTAGCATGATGCTCTCACCACTCATGAGATTTCATCCTCTAGTACAACTTAATGTTGAACCCCAAATTACTAACGATGACACGAAGGGAAAGGTTTGACAAAGAAGAAAACATCAAGTTCGGCGAAGAATCAACCACCAGTGGCATGAATAACAGCTACCTTTCCACATAGATACCCTGCAAAAATATCATTTACTTTCACTTTAATAACGAGTAATTAAGTATAAATTACTTTTTATAAAATAAATCCAAACTATAGTTAACTATACATTGATTGACAGGATTTGATCGAGTGAAAAAACTAGGTCAATCACATCTATCACGCCGATTTTAAAACCAGAATAAATTTACTGGAGTAAACATGCGCTTAAAGATTAAATCCACATGTAAAATCTATCGGAAGTTTTCTCTACAAAATCAAAAGTTTCAAAGTTTATACATAATCGCTTTATCGTTTGACAGAACACATCTAGCATTTCAAAACATTCGAAAGCGATAGACAGCCTTCAACAATTTGAAAGATTGCGTTAAAAAGATCATTTGTAACGTTAAACAGCGGAATTGCATTTATTCTGTTGGCCAAAATGGGCATAAACATATCGAACAAGTGGCAAGATATTAAAAAGGCGTAGGAAATTTATCTCTATAATGAAACGTTTCCCTTAATTTTTGATGTTACTCCTCGATATCATTTTTTAGAATTGGTAGGACGTTTGATTCTGATGTAAATAAAAAATCATTCTTCGAAGAAAAAATATTTCCATTGTAAAGAGGAGTACACCGAAGTCGAGCAACAGACATGCGATAGAACGCGCCGTGAAATTCTCAGCGTACAGAGACAGTAGAGTAGCGATAAGTGTGTTTCTTACCGGTAAACACGAAAGTTAATTTTCTACAATCATTGAACATTGCACTGTTAGCGTTCTGATTGCGCAGTGTACAGTGATACCGTATGAATCTCAATAGAATACACACGAGTATTTACTTCCTTTTTTCTTATTTGAAACGGTAGAATTCACATCGCCACATACTGAATCAATGTCAGGCAAATGCCAATAAATTTATGATCTCTTTGCGTTTAATTGAGATGAAGCTTATTTTTTTTAATTCAGCTAGGATTAAGCAATAATTAAGTTTAATAGTTTTTTCCCGAATGCAATTGAATTCATGCGAATTAATTATCTTAATAAAGTATTCATTAAGCAATTTATACAAATAAAAAATTTAACATAATTTATTTCAGATTCAAATGCAAAGCTGAAACTTCTATTACAATATTTTGAAATATTTCTCCAAGTCAAACTTGAGAGCAATGTAAAATATTCTACGTCTAATTTAGACTACAAAGTTTACAACTCCCTGGAGATAATAATAATGTCAGAAGCTACTCCTTTTCCAGGAAAGAATTGAATACACAAAAAATTTGAGCAAATATTTTTTATTTACTTGTATCATTTTAAATGTTTTTTTTACAAGTGATTTTATTAATTTAAAATTACACAATGTATTTTCAATTACAATTAAAAGACAATTATTAACACTACAACTGTTGATGACTGAGCGTATAGCAAACTACTATCTGCGCTTTTAGTACTAATTAATTGATTCTAAGTCATCGAAAGTCGTGCATATATTGGCACTAGAATAAAAACGATCATTCACTAATTCGCACACATCCTTCTTATTCGTATTTTATCATGTAATTATTTGTATTCAAACATTGGAGCAGCGATAACGGGAGCACAGCATTGACGTCTATAGTATGACATTCATAATATTGAATGCTAATTATTTAAACGAAAGCATTGTATTTATACAGCGACATAATTCAAAATATGATTTTTGAAATAGTTAATTATTCCAACAGAAGTCATTAAAAATTTAATGAAAATAGTTTTTGTTTTGACTGCATAGTACTACTAGAGTCAAAGTTTGGCGGAAATCTATTTTCATAACTTTTTAATCAAGTGTTACGATCGAAAGTATTGCGTTGTAAAATCGAGTTACATTAAAATAAGATCACTGATACAGTCCATTGGCTATTCCCAAATATTATAAAATATAACAAGTATTGATTTGACTTCCGGCCACGGACCGAGACAAGGATCTTCTGTAAGCTATTCGCAATACATCCAACAGAAAAGTTACAATGGGAACTTATGTATTCGTTATGTTGCTGTTTATGAATAAACAAATCGAGAAATAGATTTTAATTCGGTAGTTTATGGCAGCCAAGCTGAAATGCCCCTCGATACTCGTTGTGATGAGAAATTAACCATCTTTTTTACGGGTTGATCTATTTATTAGGCTTACGCTCGCCACGGATTTATATTGAGACTTATTGAACTATCTATAAAATTTCTATGGAGATCAAGAATTTGGCAACAGTGGAGTAGTTCTTGCTAATTTCAATTTGGGTAATCTAATATTTCTGTATCACCTTCCACGCACTGGCTAAGTCACAGTTTTTCGTATCACAGGAAATATTTAAATAGTCTGATGGTTGCCATCAGTATGGAAAATTTGATAAATAACATACTAATCGAGACTTACTCGACCATAATTATACGAAATTATTGCAGGTGTTAACTTGGATACCTTGATTTATGATGTTAGTCACCGAAAACGCCTATATGATAGCGCGGCAATACCCTATGAACTCAGAATGTAGCAGAGGCATCGTTCATCCACGATTCATATATAAGGCATTCATTATGAATAAAAGGTTTTTTTTTAGAAGAATTCAAATTGTTTTAATCTATGACTCTAACATCTCTTACGGATGTGTTAAGAGTAGGACATGTAAATTATGTGAATCCTCCGTGATTTTTTATCGGCGAAGCAAATCTAGTTTCGGTAAGGTAATCGGAAATAATCATCAGCTAAATGGAATGCCTTTAGCTTTCTTAGGGTGATCATAAAAACACTATTTGCTCCAATCGCGTTGTTTCACAGGAAAAATGTAGCATGATGAGGAATAGCCCCCTTCCCCCTTTAAAATTTCAAATCCAACCCTTGCACCGGGTGTTAAACAAGGAAAAGAAAAATTAGTTGAGCTCAAGACCGCGGGGCAGGTATTTGAGTATTTCTAACGATTGGTGCATAAAGAGTTGTATGGGATACCATAGTCAAACATTGCAGGGACGTCTTAGAACCTACCACTGCTTCTGGAATGACCTCTGATGCCTATCACCTAATAATATGAGGATGTAAAGTAAGAATATTAACTTACCTTCCAATAATCATTGCATGAGTTCGCGTATAACACCGAATACTACACACACTGACCACTGAAAACTGCACACATCTCAAATCACGATTCACTAACTTTTCCACTCGCAGAGCACTCACTACACACAAATATCACTCCCCTATCTCTTCGCGGTCACCTGAAGGGAAGGACGCCGAATTGTGCCGGGTCGTTCTGCTCGCCCTGGAGAGGATCTCACCGCTGCAGGACCTCTGGTCAAATTATAACCATGAATCCCGAGGCCAATTCCTGCAATCCTTCCTTCAGCTGTGGAATCTCATCCCAGCGGTCGAAGACGCCAAGGTTGATGTCTTTGTGAAACTCGTAGGCCTCCGAGATAAATTGAGAAAGGAATGCATTGAAATTATCTTGCTATGTAAGATCTTACGAAAAGAGCTCAAAACAACGTGATTTCCTTGAATGTGTATTTAAGAAGTCAGTCTCAACACTCAAAATTTCTCTATGGCACTCATTTAAAATTTACCACGCCATCGAACATTGTCAAATGATGTAACAAAAAGAAATTAATTGGGTGAGAAAGGCTTTATATCCTGGGGTTATTTACATTATGAACTCTGCATATGGAAAATTAAAATGAAACTATACTCAGCAATAACGAGAGGAGGTTTTTATGCAATGAAAATGTATTACGAGATATGCACAAGCATAATCATTTCCATTTTCTAAGTTAATCAAAAGCCGCTCATGAAGTTTCTAAAAGGCCTCAATCATATAATTTTAATGCTTTTGTGGAACGACATGCTAATTTGAAAGAAAAAGAAATTCATATATGTCCACATTAATGGATTTTATCAATTATTCATTGATGTAAAGCAGCTTTGATTGTAGGGTAAAAAGAGAAGGATTAATATAAGTTCTTGCACTTTATTGAAATTCAACGTCTCGCTTTCCATAATGCATATATTCAATCTAAGAACCGACCGCAGATGAGGCAAAGAGTGCCGAAAATATGCATATTAAGTTCGTTTAAACTCTTTGAAAGAATTATTCTGTCGGAAAATTGAAAGGAAAACATTAACCAGAATACCTTGAGCCAAGTTCGAATCAGAGGGAAATTCCTCACAGTCTGATAATTTCTCTCATAGAATTAAGGGAACGTGAGAGATGCTTCATGTACTTCTTTAAATTATTTTTAAAACTAACTACCTACATCTTTTGCCCCCGGGAGAATCAACTACTCTGGAGTAGGAACTTCAGTTTCTCTTACACATATTTAGACGGCAGTCTCTCCAACGAGATTTCAATACCATGATTTCATCGAGAAGATATTATAACGTTTAGGATATTCTTACACTACAAGAGGCAAACTGTAAAGTACGTACCCATCTTCCGAGAAGGAGAGCGCTGACAGCCTCCTAAAACCTCAACGTCCGGCGACTTTGCTTGCAACATAGTGAAGAATTATTATTTAGCGCGGGCGAATAGCACAGTGCAAACTGCCGCTCAGAGACGAAGTTATCAGGACACTAGAATGGGAATAAGGCCTAGGAGTAATATAAAATCATCGAATCGGAAGTTCGTTGCAATCGCGAAGAGTCATCCGTAAGATATGATACCGATAAATATTGAAAAACTAGATGTATAGACTTCTCAAAAGTTCTTACATTGCCAAGGAGTCCAACTCCAGCACAGACAGGTTCGCTCCGTTCAAATGCTCCGACTTTTATGAGTCAACTGCACAAAAGTGACCGCACCGATTCCGCCAAAATTGACTTCCTGAACACTCATACCATCGCTACGAATTCATACTGGAGAAGGGCGGTATATGATTTCTCTTGTTCTATCATGGAGAAGCGTGAACAAATATATCTGGGAGTGTAAGGATACGGTTTAATTATTTGAATGCATATTGTTTATTGTGTTTTCATAAAAGACTTTTTTATGCGATATATAAGTAACGAGTAAAAGTTGCTTGCATACTGCAAGCTAATTGGTACAAATTTAACAATAAGTTCCCCTTACGGGTGTCATCTTCGAAGCTTATCCAGCAAAATTCTTAAAAATTGCCGCAATACATTTCTTACGTGAGAAATTTTCATCCATGTGGCATCGAACTCACGGTCATATGCAACCTTTCTTCCACTGGTTCTATAGAAAAGTACTTGAAACGCAAACGCTGTGATTTTGAATAGTCTCCTGCATTGAGAAAGGCCTCAAAACAATTTTTTAAAATTTGCGTAAATGACCGCCTGGCGTCGAACACAGGACCCATTTGTGAGAGACAATGGCATACGAATAATAGATAAGCGCCACTCTGACGTGTTTCAAAGTTTCAATTCAGTATCTTATCGGGAAGGTCATAAAATAAGATTCCGTTATTCCCGTTTGAAATGCATGGTAGAATCGGAATGACACTCTTGCATCGAACCAAGGACCACTGCAGAAACGGCGAATAACATGAAAGAATGTTCTCAAACGCCTCTGTCATTATTCTGGGTTTTATCTTTCCAGCTTATCGGGAAGGATTTTAAAAAAATCATCCAAGATTTCACCAATGCATTTCTTACGAAAGCATTTCGAACCCACCTGGCGTCGAACACACGGTCATTTGCTAACATTTCTTCCTTTGATACTATGGAAGACCATCTCATCTGCAAACGCCGTAATTTTGATTGCTCTATCGCATCGAGAACGGTCTCAAAACAGATTGCAAATATTCGCGCTAATGACCGCCTAGCGTCGAACTCAGGACCCTTCTGTTAGAGAAAATAGCGAATTAATATTAGGTAAGTGCCATTATGACTTATTCCAAAGTTTCGATTCGATATCTTATCGGGAAGGTCCTAAAATAAGATTCCATTTTCCCCGTTTGAAATGCATGGTGGAATCGGAATGACCCTCTTGCATCGAACCAAGGACCACTAGACGAACGGTGAAATTCATGAAAGAATGTTTTCAAACGCCTCCGTCGCCACACCGGGTTTTATCTTTCCAGCTTATCGGGAAGGCATGGAAAAAAATTTTCAAAAATTGCAGCAATGCATTTCTTACGGAAGCATTTCGAACCCACCTGGCCTCGAACACACGGTCATTTGGTAACATTTATTCCTTAAATACTATGGAAGACCATCTCATCTGCAAACACCGTGATTTTGATTGTTCTATCGCATCGAGAACGGCCTCAATACGGATAGTAAAATATCGCCCAAAAGACCGCCTAGCGTCGAACTCAGGACCCTTTCGTGAAGGAAAATAGCAAATTAATATTAGATAAGTGCCATTCTGACTTCTTCCAAAGTTTCGTTTCAATATCTTATCGGAAAGGTCCCAAAACAAGATTCCGTTTTCCCCGTGTGAAATGCATGGTGGAATCGGAATGACCCTCTTGCATCGAACCAAGGACCACTAGACAAACGGAGAAATTCATGAAAGAATTTTTTCAAACGCCTCTGTCTCCGTTCCGGGTTTCATCTTTCCAGCTTATCGGTAAAGCATTGAAAAAAATTTTCAAAAATTGCAGCAATGCATTTCTTATGGAACAAATTCACACGCACCTGGCATCGAACTCACGGTCATTTGGTAACCTTTCTACCTTTGGTACTATGGAAGACTACCTCAACTACAACCTCCGAGATTTTGGTTACTCTATCTTAACGATAAGTGCCTCAAAATAATTTTCAAAAATCCGCGCAATGCATTCTTATGGGAAAATTGCGATTTTTGGGAATTTCTGGCATCGAACCCATGATAGCTAGCGTCGAAGTCTGCATTATTCTGGCATTTAGAGTGTAGGGCCAGTACGTCGAAAAAATCTGACGTCGATGGCACTTGTGGAACATGGTCAGAATTCGTATCCCCTATATATATCTATATAGGTATATCCGGAGAGTTAGCTATATATAATAGATGTTCATTATCTTAACTTCTCCGATTCTTCAATCAATGAATTTACAGAGTGTTTATGGGACTCCCGGATAGCTGTGTGGGCAGCGAGTTCGACTTCAATGAAAGCGGTCCGGGTTCGATTCCCGGTGGGATCTCACGTGACCTCGGCTGTCGAAGCATTTTCCACAATAGCACTACTACAACTACAGTGTGTTTGAGTAGGCCGCTAATGAATGAATTTTGACGAATTTACTCTTCTCAATGTATTATCAATAAGGATCGGCGAGTTAAAGTTTTAACAATCTTTCTACATTACGTTGAAAATTATGAGGATTATTGGATGAAGATCTTGGAAATAATGATTGTATCAATTTCATATTCCCTCCAAGTGGAATCATTTGGGTTTCCCCAAAATAGCCACCTAAAACTTTTCTTTGAAACTTTTCAGTTAAGCAGTTATACTGCCTAAAATTTTATAAGAGATGCTGAATTTTCCTACATTCTTTATTTCAGACTAAGGTATGCGGAACAGGGAAATGTAATTGCCTATAAATATCCACAGGGATCCAGTGAGTGTGGGTTATAGATTTCATAGTCAAGTCAAGAAGGCCGTCTTGGGTATGAAGTCACTCCTCATCCCATTCGAGAAATGAAGAAACATCATAAGCAATCACATGTTCCTAAGAGACGAGTGAGCAGAGAAAAACAGCTTTCCAGTAAACAGTAATTTTTGTGAAGTACTCTCCTGCAGTTTTGAGCATTTGAGACAGAAATGTGGTAATATTTACACGGTTTTGTTCGTTTATACTTTGAAGAATCCCAACCTATATACTCATTTTAAATCATATTGTATCATTGAAAATTATCACTATATTTGCTGAGGTATTTATCAATTGCTTGATCAAAACATTCCAAGGACATTTGGACATTATTAATAACTTGTAATATTGCATTTAAAAGCCCTTAGCACGAGAGTACCTGGCCAGCAAAGAGAAGTGATTGCTTCTACATCTCATATTGTGTCCAGTTCTTGTGAGAGTGCAGCACTTTGTGTGATGCAGGATCCATCTTTTGCTACTCCGCCACCTCGTAAAAGGTCTACACAAAAAGGTTAATTGCTGCACTAAAATGGAATTTCATTCTATGCTTTATTACTTCAGCCGACTCGAAGGCAGCAATTCCTTTTAAGATGAGTTTTGATAAGGTTTTATAAATTTTACTATATGAAGTTTGGAGATGAACCTTCATGTTAACTTACGTGTTGGAGAAAATAAATTGGAAGTGTACTTTGTTTGCAATGATATGATAATATCTAAGGATAGTAGAACATAATCTAAGGCTGAGAAGGAAAGGAAATTTATAAATAACATTGTTCAATTCCATTCTGTTTTTATTTACCACTATAGCCATGTACTGGGACAGACGTATACTCTGGAAGGTCATACATACAAAATAATACGTGGATATAAAATACACGCATACTTACAATAAAAATTGTATACATACAAACATACTATTCCTCTACATACCCCTTACATACGTTAGCTTTAAATTCATGATCTTAGTTGTCGTACCATACATTGGACATAAGGTACAATGTTTTGTACTATTTTGTATGATCTTTTCAGATTAAGGAACCTAAGGAAATAAGTTTACATATGTATCTTTTATTTGGATATTCTATGATTGATTTTTTTCATTGTTATTATCTTTAAAGAAGCAGGTTTTTTATATAAAATTATTTATTACTATAAAGCAGAAGCCATTTCTTAATTTTTATTTTGAAGCAGTCTCTCTTTTGTCATAAAGTTGAGATATTTTTTTATCATTACTATACAGGGCCCATTTCCATTACTTTTATCTATTTCATTTATCACTTTATGTAACAGGTTATTTATTTTTATTTTATAGCAGGTACTATTTTGTTTTTCTTCATATTAGTGTTTTTTACTGTCATATGATACAATTTTCTTTATTTTAATGCTGAGGACTGTGCTACCAGTGATAATCATTTACTTTCCTTTGAATAAATTTGTTATATAGAGAATGAATATTTATATTCTAATGACCCAAGGGGATGAAAATAAATGAATTGCCTATAGCATGGAAAAGGCTTACTTTTCAATGTATTGTTTCCTTTCTAAGGGACTGTTAGGGATTACAATCCACCATGTTATTACATCCAGTATGTTCTGGGTTTTTGTCTCATCCTCTGTAGGCCTAACACTGGCATGCCTGAGGCTGACATTAGCACTGCTTCCCAATGATTTTTGGTATCAGCCTTGTGCATAAAAATGCAATGCACAAAGGACAAAGGCCCAAAGGAATTATTCCAGTTATTAATACCATATAGATTTGGTAATATCTATTGTAATGTATCTATATTGTATTATATCTATATGGTTACAATAATTATTTCATTCATAATTAATTATTTTATTTCGAAGACAGAAATGATTAATCTTCCATCATAATTAAATTATTCCAATACAATATATATATATATATATTATTTACTATTACCTACTTTTTTAATACAATACTTACTTTTGGATTTTGTGAGTCATTTGCCTATGGTGCAGTCATGTCTTACTTGAGTTCCTGTATATTATTGAATTATTTACTAATTGTATCATACTAATAACTTGTGGTACGTAATACAATTATCCTCCACGATGTCAGTAATAAGTGTTGAGGTTTGCATTACTTGTGGTGCTGATTTAATTGATGGAGACATTATCAATTGCTGTCGCTGTGTACTTTGTGTACACAATACTTTGGCATGCTCTGGACTGTCGCGGTCTGTTATTCAATACCTCTCCAGCAAGTCCCAACTTAAGTATTTTTGTGTTAGTTGCACGAAAATGGACTCTATACCTGGCTACAACTTGACTGGTCTACAAGAGCTTAAATCAATCATGGGGTTGTTCAAGACTGAGCTAACGGAAATCAAAACCTCTCTTGCTGACTTGAGTAACTGTCGTAACTTCCGATGAGGTGTTTGAGTCGCTTATTGGCAAAGTTCATGACAGGCAGATGAGGTTGTACAATGTATTGCTGTTTAATATTCCAGAGAGTGATGTTGAGGGCGATAGTGATGGTGATTATTGGCGTGTGGTGGAAGTGATTAACCAGGTTCCTGCAGTCTCAACAGAAGGAGTTTGAGAATTTGCCACATATCTCAAGAACATTCAAACAAAAGTTGAGCAAATTAAGAGAATCTATTGAACAAATTACAGAAAACAAACAAAGATAGCAAGCAACATAAAATACATGATAAAGAATTAATGGAACATACACAAGATCTACAAGTCAAATTTTCTCTAGGCCTTATGGTCATTTGCTTCCATAATATTTCAGTTAAGAATACATGAATATCTTCTACATATGAATATTTTCAATGAAATATTGTATTTAAAATTTTAATTTCATAAAAAATGCTTTTTGAGCTGCTTTTGCAACTAAATGATAAACATTGAATTCAGACCTAGTTTTATGGAAAACTATACATGAACTTCTATATGAAAATATTTAAAGAATAGGGCATGAAAAGATCTCAGAGCAGGTTGGCTCATGAAAAGATGGGACCAAAATAAAAAATCAATACCAAAGCAAGGTATTAATAGAAAATTTACCTGATTTTAAGAAATACTGCAATCAAAGATTATGAGTAAGGAAGAATCCATGGAATATGAATCATCTGCATGAAAAGCCTTAGCTAATTCTCATGGTCATGTTTTGCTGAAATTCCAACTACATTATTTATTTTATTTTTTTAAGCTACTTTATTTCCTTGAAATGTATCATATTTTGTTTTGAAAAGTAAGAAGTCAGGCAGAATTTTGTGTATGTTTAACCTCTATGTTGAAACTTAGTCTGTTATTTATTAAAAATAACTTTTCATGATGCTAATCCAGGATATTGATTGAAATATGATATAAAAATGAAAAAATTAAATTAATTGCTAAGGATATACTTCCATAAGTTGTTGCTTTGAAAAGAATACCCAATTTTAACTATGAATGTTATTTATGATCAAATTCACTGGAAATAAAAGGATCTTAGACTCATCATAGAAATATGAAAAATTATTTATCCTGTCATTTGTAATGCTATACCATATGCTAGAAATTGTTTGCCAAACTTCATGAAAATGAAACAGCAGTTTTATTAAATGGAAAGATTTCTTTGAAAAATCTATCTAAAGAAAGAAACAAGAATGAATTTAGCATGTGTGAATACCTAATAGCAAAACAAGCAAGCAAGCACATTTTAAAATGCTGGTCCTTAAAAATAAATTTACCTAAATAGCTTAACTTAAAGCAAATGAGATTTCTCAATAAAATCAATCTTTTCTTTGTGAATCTCAATTTCAACTGAGAATATTTCTAGTCACTTTTCAAGAAGTTTCCTTACAATAACAAAATGATATATTATAACTAAAAGAGTGTTTATGAAGAACAAAGGCTTATTGAAATGAAGAAAAATAATAGGAATCGACTATATTCTTCTGGATGATAATGGCTTTTATCCTAGAAATTTTACTGCAAATGTTGAAAATATGATTGATAAATCAATATGGAAAGGAGTATGTTGAAGACAAGTATGATTTAACTTGACATAATGGAAACTGAATCGATAAAATAAAGACTATGACAACGTATTCAGATATCTATCCAAAGTCAAAATATTTGGAAATACAACTCACTGGTAATTAATGAACCTTTTTAGGAATATTCACAATGTAAAAAAGTTTAAATGCATGAAATTATGAAATAATTGTCATTAGAGGATGAAAGAATAAGTCGACGCTAGTCTTGAATCAGAAACTCAAGCAATCCATTAACAAGAGAACTAACTGCCAACTTCTGAATGAACTGTAAGAATCAATCTGACAAAGAAGATTTAAAATCTAGGCCAATACCCTATCCAATATACTGGATCAGCAGATTGGAATGTCTTACTTGAAGAAGTTGAAATGTAAGAGATTATGGCTATAGATATTTGCAAACACTTCTTAAATGAAAGAATAAACAACAGATAACCACAACAATTTCTGAATAACAATGAATACATGATTAATTGCAACATATATAATTATTTGCAACATGCAAAACCTATCCAAAGACTGCACTAGCCTTTTGTAAAGAAATGATGCCTTTGAGAAACCAAGGGAAGATAAGCTATAAATCAAAACACAAGAAGGGAGAACCTAACTGCAACTAGCATTATACATTTCAGAAGAATTTAGAGCCTGGCTTCATGACAAGAATATGAAATGAAGAAAGAAAGTTACAACATACTTCCATGATTGTTTACTCAAAAGCAGTGAGGAACTGAACACCTCTTAGCATACTGCAAAAAGTCCTCCAGATGATATAACAACACTGCTTGCATATCACACCACTCATTCGCCACATCACTATGTTCTCCTACTTGCAGATGCAAGTTTTCATTAGCATGATGCTCTCACCACTCATGAGATTTCATCCTCTAGTACAACTTAATGTTGAACCCCAAATTACTAACGATGACACGAAGGGAAAGGTTTGACAAAGAAGAAAACATCAAGTTCGGCGAAGAATCAACCACCAGTGGCATGAATAACAGCTACCTTTCCACATAGATACCCTGCAAAAATATCATTTACTTTCACTTTAATAACGAGTAATTAAGTATAAATTACTTTTTATAAAATAAATCCAAACTATAGTTAACTATACATTGATTGACAGGATTTGATCGAGTGAAAAAACTAGGTCAATCACATCTATCACGCCGATTTTAAAACCAGAATAAATTTACTGGAGTAAACATGCGCTTAAAGATTAAATCCACATGTAAAATCTATCGGAAGTTTTCTCTACAAAATCAAAAGTTTCAAAGTTTATACATAATCGCTTTATCGTTTGACAGAACACATCTAGCATTTCAAAACATTCGAAAGCGATAGACAGCCTTCAACAATTTGAAAGATTGCGTTAAAAAGATCATTTGTAACGTTAAACAGCGGAATTGCATTTATTCTGTTGGCCAAAATGGGCATAAACATATCGAACAAGTGGCAAGATATTAAAAAGGCGTAGGAAATTTATCTCTATAATGAAACGTTTCCCTTAATTTTTGATGTTACTCCTCGATATCATTTTTTAGAATTGGTAGGACGTTTGATTCTGATGTAAATAAAAAATCATTCTTCGAAGAAAAAATATTTCCATTGTAAAGAGGAGTACACCGAAGTCGAGCAACAGACATGCGATAGAACGCGCCGTGAAATTCTCAGCGTACAGAGACAGTAGAGTAGCGATAAGTGTGTTTCTTACCGGTAAACACGAAAGTTAATTTTCTACAATCATTGAACATTGCACTGTTAGCGTTCTGATTGCGCAGTGTACAGTGATACCGTATGAATCTCAATAGAATACACACGAGTATTTACTTCCTTTTTTCTTATTTGAAACGGTAGAATTCACATCGCCACATACTGAATCAATGTCAGGCAAATGCCAATAAATTTATGATCTCTTTGCGTTTAATTGAGATGAAGCTTATTTTTTTTAATTCAGCTAGGATTAAGCAATAATTAAGTTTAATAGTTTTTTCCCGAATGCAATTGAATTCATGCGAATTAATTATCTTAATAAAGTATTCATTAAGCAATTTATACAAATAAAAAATTTAACATAATTTATTTCAGATTCAAATGCAAAGCTGAAACTTCTATTACAATATTTTGAAATATTTCTCCAAGTCAAACTTGAGAGCAATGTAAAATATTCTACGTCTAATTTAGACTACAAAGTTTACAACTCCCTGGAGATAATAATAATGTCAGAAGCTACTCCTTTTCCAGGAAAGAATTGAATACACAAAAAATTTGAGCAAATATTTTTTATTTACTTGTATCATTTTAAATGTTTTTTTTTACAAGTGATTTTATTAATTTAAAATTACACAATGTATTTTCAATTACAATTAAAAGACAATTATTAACACTACAACTGTTGATGACTGAGCGTATAGCAAACTACTATCTGCGCTTTTAGTACTAATTAATTGATTCTAAGTCATCGAAAGTCGTGCATATATTGGCACTAGAATAAAAACGATCATTCACTAATTCGCACACATCCTTCTTATTCGTATTTTATCATGTAATTATTTGTATTCAAACATTGGAGCAGCGATAACGGGAGCACAGCATTGACGTCTATAGTATGACATTCATAATATTGAATGCTAATTATTTAAACGAAAGCATTGTATTTATACAGCGACATAATTCAAAATATGATTTTTGAAATAGTTAATTATTCCAACAGAAGTCATTAAAAATTTAATGAAAATAGTTTTTGTTTTGACTGCATAGTACTACTAGAGTCAAAGTTTGGCGGAAATCTATTTTCATAACTTTTTAATCAAGTGTTACGATCGAAAGTATTGCGTTGTAAAATCGAGTTACATTAAAATAAGATCACTGATACAGTCCATTGGCTATTCCCAAATATTATAAAATATAACAAGTATTGATTTGACTTCCGGCCACGGACCGAGACAAGGATCTTCTGTAAGCTATTCGCAATACATCCAACAGAAAAGTTACAATGGGAACTTATGTATTCGTTATGTTGCTGTTTATGAATAAACAAATCGAGAAATAGATTTTAATTCGGTAGTTTATGGCAGCCAAGCTGAAATGCCCCTCGATACTCGTTGTGATGAGAAATTAACCATCTTTTTTACGGGTTGATCTATTTATTAGGCTTACGCTCGCCACGGATTTATATTGAGACTTATTGAACTATCTATAAAATTTCTATGGAGATCAAGAATTTGGCAACAGTGGAGTAGTTCTTGCTAATTTCAATTTGGGTAATCTAATATTTCTGTATCACCTTCCACGCACTGGCTAAGTCACAGTTTTTCGTATCACAGGAAATATTTAAATAGTCTGATGGTTGCCATCAGTATGGAAAATTTGATAAATAACATACTAATCGAGACTTACTCGACCATAATTATACGAAATTATTGCAGGTGTTAACTTGGATACCTTGATTTATGATGTTAGTCACCGAAAACGCCTATATGATAGCGCGGCAATACCCTATGAACTCAGAATGTAGCAGAGGCATCGTTCATCCACGATTCATATATAAGGCATTCATTATGAATAAAAGGTTTTTTTTTAGAAGAATTCAAATTGTTTTAATCTATGACTCTAACATCTCTTACGGATGTGTTAAGAGTAGGACATGTAAATTATGTGAATCCTCCGTGATTTTTTATCGGCGAAGCAAATCTAGTTTCGGTAAGGTAATCGGAAATAATCATCAGCTAAATGGAATGCCTTTAGCTTTCTTAGGGTGATCATAAAAACACTATTTGCTCCAATCGCGTTGTTTCACAGGAAAAATGTAGCATGATGAGGAATAGCCCCCTTCCCCCTTTAAAATTTCAAATCCAACCCTTGCACCGGGTGTTAAACAAGGAAAAGAAAAATTAGTTGAGCTCAAGACCGCGGGGCAGGTATTTGAGTATTTCTAACGATTGGTGCATAAAGAGTTGTATGGGATACCATAGTCAAACATTGCAGGGACGTCTTAGAACCTACCACTGCTTCTGGAATGACCTCTGATGCCTATCACCTAATAATATGAGGATGTAAAGTAAGAATATTAACTTACCTTCCAATAATCATTGCATGAGTTCGCGTATAACACCGAATACTACACACACTGACCACTGAAAACTGCACACATCTCAAATCACGATTCACTAACTTTTCCACTCGCAGAGCACTCACTACACACAAATATCACTCCCCTATCTCTTCGCGGTCACCTGAAGGGAAGGACGCCGAATTGTGCCGGGTCGTTCTGCTCGCCCTGGAGAGGATCTCACCGCTGCAGGACCTCTGGTCAAATTATAACCATGAATCCCGAGGCCAATTCCTGCAATCCTTCCTTCAGCTGTGGAATCTCATCCCAGCGGTCGAAGACGCCAAGGTTGATGTCTTTGTGAAACTCGTAGGCCTCCGAGATAAATTGAGAAAGGAATGCATTGAAATTATCTTGCTATGTAAGATCTTACGAAAAGAGCTCAAAACAACGTGATTTCCTTGAATGTGTATTTAAGAAGTCAGTCTCAACACTCAAAATTTCTCTATGGCACTCATTTAAAATTTACCACGCCATCGAACATTGTCAAATGATGTAACAAAAAGAAATTAATTGGGTGAGAAAGGCTTTATATCCTGGGGTTATTTACATTATGAACTCTGCATATGGAAAATTAAAATGAAACTATACTCAGCAATAACGAGAGGAGGTTTTTATGCAATGAAAATGTATTACGAGATATGCACAAGCATAATCATTTCCATTTTCTAAGTTAATCAAAAGCCGCTCATGAAGTTTCTAAAAGGCCTCAATCATATAATTTTAATGCTTTTGTGGAACGACATGCTAATTTGAAAGAAAAAGAAATTCATATATGTCCACATTAATGGATTTTATCAATTATTCATTGATGTAAAGCAGCTTTGATTGTAGGGTAAAAAGAGAAGGATTAATATAAGTTCTTGCACTTTATTGAAATTCAACGTCTCGCTTTCCATAATGCATATATTCAATCTAAGAACCGACCGCAGATGAGGCAAAGAGTGCCGAAAATATGCATATTAAGTTCGTTTAAACTCTTTGAAAGAATTATTCTGTCGGAAAATTGAAAGGAAAACATTAACCAGAATACCTTGAGCCAAGTTCGAATCAGAGGGAAATTCCTCACAGTCTGATAATTTCTCTCATAGAATTAAGGGAACGTGAGAGATGCTTCATGTACTTCTTTAAATTATTTTTAAAACTAACTACCTACATCTTTTGCCCCCGGGAGAATCAACTACTCTGGAGTAGGAACTTCAGTTTCTCTTACACATATTTAGACGGCAGTCTCTCCAACGAGATTTCAATACCATGATTTCATCGAGAAGATATTATAACGTTTAGGATATTCTTACACTACAAGAGGCAAACTGTAAAGTACGTACCCATCTTCCGAGAAGGAGAGCGCTGACAGCCTCCTAAAACCTCAACGTCCGGCGACTTTGCTTGCAACATAGTGAAGAATTATTATTTAGCGCGGGCGAATAGCACAGTGCAAACTGCCGCTCAGAGACGAAGTTATCAGGACACTAGAATGGGAATAAGGCCTAGGAGTAATATAAAATCATCGAATCGGAAGTTCGTTGCAATCGCGAAGAGTCATCCGTAAGATATGATACCGATAAATATTGAAAAACTAGATGTATAGACTTCTCAAAAGTTCTTACATTGCCAAGGAGTCCAACTCCAGCACAGACAGGTTCGCTCCGTTCAAATGCTCCGACTTTTATGAGTCAACTGCACAAAAGTGACCGCACCGATTCCGCCAAAATTGACTTCCTGAACACTCATACCATCGCTACGAATTCATACTGGAGAAGGGCGGTATATGATTTCTCTTGTTCTATCATGGAGAAGCGTGAACAAATATATCTGGGAGTGTAAGGATACGGTTTAATTATTTGAATGCATATTGTTTATTGTGTTTTCATAAAAGACTTTTTTATGCGATATATAAGTAACGAGTAAAAGTTGCTTGCATACTGCAAGCTAATTGGTACAAATTTAACAATAAGTTCCCCTTACGGGTGTCATCTTCGAAGCTTATCCAGCAAAATTCTTAAAAATTGCCGCAATACATTTCTTACGTGAGAAATTTTCATCCATGTGGCATCGAACTCACGGTCATATGCAACCTTTCTTCCACTGGTTCTATAGAAAAGTACTTGAAACGCAAACGCTGTGATTTTGAATAGTCTCCTGCATTGAGAAAGGCCTCAAAACAATTTTTTAAAATTTGCGTAAATGACCGCCTGGCGTCGAACACAGGACCCATTTGTGAGAGACAATGGCATACGAATAATAGATAAGCGCCACTCTGACGTGTTTCAAAGTTTCAATTCAGTATCTTATCGGGAAGGTCATAAAATAAGATTCCGTTATTCCCGTTTGAAATGCATGGTAGAATCGGAATGACACTCTTGCATCGAACCAAGGACCACTGCAGAAACGGCGAATAACATGAAAGAATGTTCTCAAACGCCTCTGTCATTATTCTGGGTTTTATCTTTCCAGCTTATCGGGAAGGATTTTAAAAAAATCATCCAAGATTTCACCAATGCATTTCTTACGAAAGCATTTCGAACCCACCTGGCGTCGAACACACGGTCATTTGCTAACATTTCTTCCTTTGATACTATGGAAGGCCATCTCATCTGCAAACGCCGTAATTTTGATTGCTCTATCGCATCGAGAACGGTCTCAAAACAGATTGCAAATATTCGCGCTAATGACCGCCTAGCGTCGAACTCAGGACCCTTCTGTTAGAGAAAATAGCGAATTAATATTAGGTAAGTGCCATTATGACTTATTCCAAAGTTTCGATTCAATATCTTATCGGGAAGGTCCTAAAATAAGATTCCATTTTCCCCGTTTGAAATGCATGGTGGAATCGGAATGACCCTCTTGCATCGAACCAAGGACCACTAGACGAACGGTGAAATTCATGAAAGAATGTTTTCAAACGCCTCCGTCGCCACACCGGGTTTTATCTTTCCAGCTTATCGGGAAGGCATGGAAAAAAATTTTCAAAAATTGCAGCAATGCATTTCTTACGGAAGCATTTCGAACCCACCTGGCCTCGAACACACGGTCATTTGGTAACATTTATTCCTTAAATACTATGGAAGACCATCTCATCTGCAAACACCGTGATTTTGATTGTTCTATCGCATCGAGAACGGCCTCAATACGGATAGTAAAATATCGCCCAAAAGACCGCCTAGCGTCGAACTCAGGACCCTTTCGTGAAGGAAAATAGCAAATTAATATTAGATAAGTGCCATTCTGACTTCTTCCAAAGTTTCGTTTCAATATCTTATCGGAAAGGTCCCAAAATAAGATTCCGTTTTCCCCGTGTGAAATGCATGGTGGAATCGGAATGACCCTCTTGCATCGAACCAAGGACCACTAGACAAACGGAGAAATTCATGAAAGAATTTTTTCAAACGCCTCTGTCTCCGTTCCGGGTTTCATCTTTCCAGCTTATCGGTAAAGCATTGAAAAAAATTTTCAAAAATTGCAGCAATGCATTTCTTATGGAACAAATTCACACGCACCTGGCATCGAACTCACGGTCATTTGGTAACCTTTCTACCTTTGGTACTATGGAAGACTACCTCAACTACAACCTCCGAGATTTTGGTTACTCTATCTTAACGATAAGTGCCTCAAAATAATTTTCAAAAATCCGCGCAATGCATTCTTATGGGAAAATTGCGATTTTTGGGAATTTCTGGCATCGAACCCATGATAGCTAGCGTCGAAGTCTGCATTATTCTGGCATTTAGAGTGTAGGGCCAGTACGTCGAAAAAATCTGACGTCGATGGCACTTGTGGAACATGGTCAGAATTCGTATCCCCTATATATATCTATATAGGTATATCCGGAGAGTTAGCTATATATAATAGATGTTCATTATCTTAACTTCTCCGATTCTTCAATCAATGAATTTACAGAGTGTTTATGGGACTCCCGGATAGCTGTGTGGGCAGCGAGTTCGACTTCAATGAAAGCGGTCCGGGTTCAATTCCCGGTGGGATCTCACGTGACCTCGGCTGTCGAAGCATTTTCCACAATAGCACTACTACAACTACAGTGTGTTTGAGTAGGCCGCTAATGAATGAATTTTGACGAATTTACTCTTCTCAATGTATTATCAATAAGGATCGGCGAGTTAAAGTTTTAACAATCTTTCTACATTACGTTGAAAATTATGAGGATTATTGGATGAAGATCTTGGAAATAATGATTGTATCAATTTCATATTCCCTCCAAGTGGAATCATTTGGGTTTCCCCAAAATAGCCACCTAAAACTTTTCTTTGAAACTTTTCAGTTAAGCAGTTATACTGCCTAAAATTTTATAAGAGATGCTGAATTTTCCTACATTCTTTATTTCAGACTAAGGTATGAAGAACAGGGAAATGTAATTGCCTATAAATATCCACAGGGATCCAGTGAGTGTGGGTTATAGATTTCATAGTCAAGTCAAGAAGGCCGTCTTGGGTATGAAGTCACTCCTCATCCCATTCGAGAAATGAAGAAACATCATAAGCAATCACATGTTCCTAAGAGACGAGTGAGCAGAGAAAAACAGCTTTCCAGTAAACAGTAATTTTTGTGAAGTACTCTCCTGCAGTTTTGAGCATTTGAGACAGAAATGTGGTAATATTTACACGGTTTTGTTCGTTTATACTTTGAAGAATCCCAACCTATATACTCATTTTAAATCATATTGTATCATTGAAAATTATCACTAAATTTGCTGAGGTATTTATCAATTGCTTGATCAAAACATTCCAAGGACATTTGGACATTATTAATAACTTGTAATATTGCATTTAAAAGCCCTTAGCACGAGAGTACCTGGCCAGCAAAGAGAAGTGATTGCTTCTACATCTCATATTGTGTCCAGTTCTTGTGAGAGTGCAGCACTTTGTGTGATGCAGGATCCATCTTTTGCTACTCCGCCACCTCGTAAAAGGTCTACACAAAAAGGTTAATTGCTGCACTAAAATGGAATTTCATTCTATGCTTTATTACTTCAGCCGACTCGAAGGCAGCAATTCCTTTTAAGATGAGTTTTGATAAGGTTTTATAAATTTTACTATATGAAGTTTGGAGATGAACCTTCATGTTAACTTACGTGTTGGAGAAAATAAATTGGAAGTGTACTTTGTTTGCAATGATATGATAATATCTAAGGATAGTAGAACATAATCTAAGGCTGAGAAGGAAAGGAAATTTATAAATAACATTGTTCAATTCCATTCTGTTTTTATTTACCACTATAGCCATGTACTGGGACAGACGTATACTCTGGAAGGTCATACATACAAAATAATACGTGGATATAAAATACACGCATACTTACAATAAAAATTGTATACATACAAACATACTATTCCTCTACATACCCCTTACATACGTTAGCTTTAAATTCATGATCTTAGTTGTCGTACCATACATTGGACATAAGGTACAATGTTTTGTACTATTTTGTATGATCTTTTCAGATTAAGGAACCTAAGGAAATAAGTTTACATATGTATCTTTTATTTGGATATTCTATGATTGATTTTTTTCATTGTTATTATCTTTAAAGAAGCAGGTTTTTTATATAAAATTATTTATTACTATAAAGCAGAAGCCATTTCTTAATTTTTATTTTGAAGCAGTCTCTCTTTTGTCATAAAGTTGAGATATTTTTTTATCATTACTATACAGGGCCCATTTCCATTACTTTTATCTATTTCATTTATCACTTTATGTAACAGGTTATTTATTTTTATTTTATAGCAGGTACTATTTTGTTTTTCTTCATATTAGTGTTTTTTACTGTCATATGATACAATTTTCTTTATTTTAATGCTGAGGACTGTGCTACCAGTGATAATCATTTACTTTCCTTTGAATAAATTTGTTATATAGAGAATGAATATTTATATTCTAATGACCCAAGGGGATGAAAATAAATGAATTGCCTATAGCATGGAAAAGGCTTACTTTTCAATGTATTGTTTCCTTTCTAAGGGACTGTTAGGGATTACAATCCACCATGTTATTACATCCAGTATGTTCTGGGTTTTTGTCTCGTCCTCTGTAGGCCTAACACTGGCATGCCTGAGGCTGACATTAGCACTGCTTCCCAATGATTTTTGGTATCAGCCTTGTGCATAAAAATGCAATGCACAAAGGACAAAGGCCCAAAGGAATTATTCCAGTTATTAATACCATATAGATTTGGTAATATCTATTGTAATGTATCTATATTGTATTATATCTATATGGTTACAATAATTATTTCATTCATAATTAATTATTTTATTTCGAAGACAGAAATGATTAATCTTCCATCATAATTAAATTATTCCAATACAATATATATATATATATTATTTACTATTACCTACTTTTTTAATACAATACTTACTTTTGGATTTTGTGAGTCATTTGCCTATGGTGCAGTCATGTCTTACTTGAGTTCCTGTATATTATTGAATTATTTACTAATTGTATCATACTAATAACTTGTGGTACGTAATACAATTATCCTCCACGATGTCAGTAATAAGTGTTGAGGTTTGCATTACTTGTGGTGCTGATTTAATTGATGGAGACATTATCAATTGCTGTCGCTGTGTACTTTGTGTACACAATACTTTGGCATGCTCTGGACTGTCGCGGTCTGTTATTCAATACCTCTCCAGCAAGTCCCAACTTAAGTATTTTTGTGTTAGTTGCACGAAAATGGACTCTATACCTGGCTACAACTTGACTGGTCTACAAGAGCTTAAATCAATCATGGGGTTGTTCAAGACTGAGCTAACGGAAATCAAAACCTCTCTTGCTGACTTGAGTAACTGTCGTAACTTCCGATGAGGTGTTTGAGTCGCTTATTGGCAAAGTTCATGACAGGCAGATGAGGTTGTACAATGTATTGCTGTTTAATATTCCAGAGAGTGATGTTGAGGGCGATAGTGATGGTGATTATTGGCGTGTGGTGGAAGTGATTAACCAGGTTCCTGCAGTCTCAACAGAAGGAGTTTGAGAATTTGCCACATATCTCAAGAACATTCAAACAAAAGTTGAGCAAATTAAGAGAATCTATTGAACAAATTACAGAAAACAAACAAAGATAGCAAGCAACATAAAATACATGATAAAGAATTAATGGAACATACACAAGATCTACAAGTCAAATTTTCTCTAGGCCTTATGGTCATTTGCTTCCATAATATTTCAGTTAAGAATACATGAATATCTTCTACATATGAATATTTTCAATGAAATATTGTATTTAAAATTTTAATTTCATAAAAAATGCTTTTTGAGCTGCTTTTGCAACTAAATGATAAACATTGAATTCAGACCTAGTTTTATGGAAAACTATACATGAACTTCTATATGAAAATATTTAAAGAATAGGGCATGAAAAGATCTCAGAGCAGGTTGGCTCATGAAAAGATGGGACCAAAATAAAAAATCAATACCAAAGCAAGGTATTAATAGAAAATTTACCTGATTTTAAGAAATACTGCAATCAAAGATTATGAGTAAGGAAGAATCCATGGAATATGAATCATCTGCATGAAAAGCCTTAGCTAATTCTCATGGTCATGTTTTGCTGAAATTCCAACTACATTATTTATTTTATTTTTTTAAGCTACTTTATTTCCTTGAAATGTATCATATTTTGTTTTGAAAAGTAAGAAGTCAGGCAGAATTTTGTGTATGTTTAACCTCTATGTTGAAACTTAGTCTGTTATTTATTAAAAATAACTTTTCATGATGCTAATCCAGGATATTGATTGAAATATGATATAAAAATGAAAAAATTAAATTAATTGCTAAGGATATACTTCCATAAGTTGTTGCTTTGAAAAGAATACCCAATTTTAACTATGAATGTTATTTATGATCAAATTCACTGGAAATAAAAGGATCTTAGACTCATCATAGAAATATGAAAAATTATTTATCCTGTCATTTGTAATGCTATACCATATGCTAGAAATTGTTTGCCAAACTTCATGAAAATGAAACAGCAGTTTTATTAAATGGAAAGATTTCTTTGAAAAATCTATCTAAAGAAAGAAACAAGAATGAATTTAGCATGTGTGAATACCTAATAGCAAAACAAGCAAGCAAGCACATTTTAAAATGCTGGTCCTTAAAAATAAATTTACCTAAACAGCTTAACTTAAAGCAAATGAGATTTCTCAATAAAATCAATCTTTTCTTTGTGAATCTCAATTTCAACTGAGAATATTTCTAGTCACTTTTCAAGAAGTTTCCTTACAATAACAAAATGATATATTATAACTAAAAGAGTGTTTATGAAGAACAAAGGCTTATTGAAATGAAGAAAAATAATAGGAATCGACTATATTCTTCTGGATGATAATGGCTTTTATCCTAGAAATTTTACTGCAAATGTTGAAAATATGATTGATAAATCAATATGGAAAGGAGTATGTTGAAGACAAGTATGATTTAACTTGACATAATGGAAACTGAATCGATAAAATAAAGACTATGACAACGTATTCAGATATCTATCCAAAGTCAAAATATTTGGAAATACAACTCACTGGTAATTAATGAACCTTTTTAGGAATATTCACAATGTAAAAAAGTTTAAATGCATGAAATTATGAAATAATTGTCATTAGAGGATGAAAGAATAAGTCGACGCTAGTCTTGAATCAGAAACTCAAGCAATCCATTAACAAGAGAACTAACTGCCAACTTCTGAATGAACTGTAAGAATCAATCTGACAAAGAAGATTTAAAATCTAGGCCAATACCCTATCCAATATACTGGATCAGCAGATTGGAATGTCTTACTTGAAGAAGTTGAAATGTAAGAGATTATGGCTATAGATATTTGCAAACACTTCTTAAATGAAAGAATAAACAACAGATAACCACAACAATTTCTGAATAACAATGAATACATGATTAATTGCAACATATATAATTATTTGCAACATGCAAAACCTATCCAAAGACTGCACTAGCCTTTTGTAAAGAAATGATGCCTTTGAGAAACCAAGGGAAGATAAGCTATAAATCAAAACACAAGAAGGGAGAACCTAACTGCAACTAGCATTATACATTTCAGAAGAATTTAGAGCCTGGCTTCATGACAAGAATATGAAATGAAGAAAGAAAGTTACAACATACTTCCATGATTGTTTACTCAAAAGCAGTGAGGAACTGAACACCTCTTAGCATACTGCAAAAAGTCCTCCAGATGATATAACAACACTGCTTGCATATCACACCACTCATTCGCCACATCACTATGTTCTCCTACTTGCAGATGCAAGTTTTCATTAGCATGATGCTCTCACCACTCATGAGATTTCATCCTCTAGTACAACTTAATGTTGAACCCCAAATTACTAACGATGACACGAAGGGAAAGGTTTGACAAAGAAGAAAACATCAAGTTCGGCGAAGAATCAACCACCAGTGGCATGAATAACAGCTACCTTTCCACATAGATACCCTGCAAAAATATCATTTACTTTCACTTTAATAACGAGTAATTAAGTATAAATTACTTTTTATAAAATAAATCCAAACTATAGTTAACTATACATTGATTGACAGGATTTGATCGAGTGAAAAAACTAGGTCAATCACATCTATCACGCCGATTTTAAAACCAGAATAAATTTACTGGAGTAAACATGCGCTTAAAGATTAAATCCACATGTAAAATCTATCGGAAGTTTTCTCTACAAAATCAAAAGTTTCAAAGTTTATACATAATCGCTTTATCGTTTGACAGAACACATCTAGCATTTCAAAACATTCGAAAGCGATAGACAGCCTTCAACAATTTGAAAGATTGCGTTAAAAAGATCATTTGTAACGTTAAACAGCGGAATTGCATTTATTCTGTTGGCCAAAATGGGCATAAACATATCGAACAAGTGGCAAGATATTAAAAAGGCGTAGGAAATTTATCTCTATAATGAAACGTTTCCCTTAATTTTTGATGTTACTCCTCGATATCATTTTTTAGAATTGGTAGGACGTTTGATTCTGATGTAAATAAAAAATCATTCTTCGAAGAAAAAATATTTCCATTGTAAAGAGGAGTACACCGAAGTCGAGCAACAGACATGCGATAGAACGCGCCGTGAAATTCTCAGCGTACAGAGACAGTAGAGTAGCGATAAGTGTGTTTCTTACCGGTAAACACGAAAGTTAATTTTCTACAATCATTGAACATTGCACTGTTAGCGTTCTGATTGCGCAGTGTACAGTGATACCGTATGAATCTCAATAGAATACACACGAGTATTTACTTCCTTTTTTCTTATTTGAAACGGTAGAATTCACATCGCCACATACTGAATCAATGTCAGGCAAATGCCAATAAATTTATGATCTCTTTGCGTTTAATTGAGATGAAGCTTATTTTTTTTAATTCAGCTAGGATTAAGCAATAATTAAGTTTAATAGTTTTTTCCCGAATGCAATTGAATTCATGCGAATTAATTATCTTAATAAAGTATTCATTAAGCAATTTATACAAATAAAAAATTTAACATAATTTATTTCAGATTCAAATGCAAAGCTGAAACTTCTATTACAATATTTTGAAATATTTCTCCAAGTCAAACTTGAGAGCAATGTAAAATATTCTACGTCTAATTTAGACTACAAAGTTTACAACTCCCTGGAGATAATAATAATGTCAGAAGCTACTCCTTTTCCAGGAAAGAATTGAATACACAAAAAATTTGAGCAAATATTTTTTATTTACTTGTATCATTTTAAATGTTTTTTTTACAAGTGATTTTATTAATTTAAAATTACACAATGTATTTTCAATTACAATTAAAAGACAATTATTAACACTACAACTGTTGATGACTGAGCGCATAGTAAACTACTATCTGCGCTTTGAGTACTAATTAATTGATTCTAAGTCATCGAAAGAATGAAAGTCATGCATATATTGGCACTAGAATAAAAACGATCATGCACTAATTCACACACATCCTTCTTATTCGTATTTTATCATGTAATTATTTGTATTCAAACATTTGAGCAGCGATAACGGGAGCACAGCATTGACGTCTATAGTATGACATTCATAATATTGAATGCTAATTATTTAAACGAAAGCATTGTATTTATACAGCGACATAATTCAAAATATGATTTTTGAAATAGTTAATTATTCCAACAGAAGTCATTAAAAATTTAATGAAAATAGTTTTTGTTTTGACTGCATAGTACAGCTAGTTCCAAAAAAAACTTACCACCTAAGCCGCAACCCGCATAACAGACGTGAAGCTCGATGAGAGCGAGTCTAGAGTTTTCCACGCATTCTATTGGCTCTTGGAAGGAGGAGCATTCTGACGGCGCCTTTTCAAACCGTTGTGAAACGCGTTGAACGTATTTGTACCGTCTTTATTAGCACGAAATCTAGTTTAAATTTAGTGTTAATTTTTACTATGTCAGCAGCATAGTATTAAAAAATGAATGAGAATCGGATCTCCTTATTTCGGCCAGAAATTTCTGCGTAATTCACCTTTTTCTGGAGGCATCGGGTAAACTTACTTTAGCTGCTTCAATTATCCAATGAAAAATTATGTCATTGCAAGATTAAAAAGGATTGGATTATTATTACGTTTTTTATGCTCTTGACGCCTACAGGAAGAACTTTTAAATTTATTTAGAGGAAATTCACGACTATGACTCAAATAGAAAGATGAACGAAAACTCAGCAAGGAGATAAAGAATAATTAGGAATAAGAACACAATCAACTGTATGTCAACTAATTTATGTTGCAGAAAAATTCTATCGAGAAGGGGAGTATGAAAAAACTTCGAAACCTACTGAGGAAAGCAAAGATGAAAAGAAACTTTATCTGGACGAATACACCGAGAAAGAATCATTTTAAGTCAACCTGGTAGAGAGCTCTGAAAATTAGACCCAAAACATATTACAATAAAGTAAACCAAATAAATTACGATCAACTACATCAGATAATTACATCAAATATTATAAAAATTTTAAATACCACCAAATCATATGATAGAAAGTAAAATATTTATTGGTGTGCTATCATCATTTTCTAAGGTAATTGTTTAAAATTCAAATTGCTAATTTAATATTTTAGAAAATAACATAGGTATTAGAATAGTAGCACAATTTAAATACTGAGGGCTACAAAATTTTTTCACGTATCGAATTAAAAATTAATTTACCACGAAATTAACGCCAGCATCTCGTAACATTTTTCCGAAAATATTGTTCATTGCCAGTCCCAGAAAAACTATCCCTTTAATTAAATCAAGTTCATGTTACTTGCAAAATTATGCTGTCCCATCTTTTATCTGATGCTAAATCTCTTTCTTGCCCCGTGGTGCAAATTTTGACTCGATTTCTTCACAGTTGAATTATTCTGCAATACAGAGAAGTATAAAATTTGCTTGATACGACAATTAACAGAGCTTTAGGAATTTCAGTATATATGCATCAACATGCCACTCTGTTCTTACTTCCACCAGGCATTCGTGGTGACGGTATCAGATGAAGCATTATGATTTTGAGATGAGATTTGGCTGTTTCTGACAAATTCGCGTCTGAGGTTTTACTAATTCTTCCATGGAGAAAGGAGAACTTTCCTTCCCTCCACACTGGCCCTAGGAGTATCCCCTATTCATTCCTTTGTTGTTTCTTTTTCTTTTGTTGCGTCCATCGAAAGGTATTGTCTATTTTCTCAAAGGAACCATAAAACGGCTAATGGGTGAAGGTGAACACCGCTCTGAGAAGAAAAACCCCCTTTTCGGCAGATTGTGGATGGTCGTATGTATCCGGGGTAGCGAATTTGAAAGCGCTAATGAGGATTCCTGACCGCACCCCTGCTGAGCAGGTATCAAAGGTTAGGGTATGGTGGCGGCGACCGATCACAAGTAAGGTGGGAAATGGTGGATCCGCGATTTGTAATCTTCGCCACGGGTATTCCCTTAGGGAATGAAGATATTCAACTCTATTTTTGAGGTAGACGACCTTTCAGGACTTCTTGCAAGGAATACCGTTTAAGATGGTTAAGAAACAACAGTTAGTATGGCAAATCAGAACCTTAAGACTGATTTGCATATTGCATATAAACTCCAGGTTTCCTATACTTGCATATTGCAGGTTTACACGTTAACACCTGGTTTATTTACATTTACATTAATACCTCGCGAGCCGCCGTATGACTTATGTCAGGGGGTGTGAAAACAACCACAACAGGATTTCCAATGTTACTGAAATGATTTTCAGAACTATACGCTAGACTAATGTTTAATAAGACTAATGATTAATGATTGCTGCTTCGGTTTCTGAATGCTTCAAGTAAGCTATATAACCCGAATTGTTTGAATGGTGCATAATATGTATAATAATTAAAAGAAAAATCACTATCAATAATTATGAATGATGGGTAAAAGGAGTCATGGAAGAACACGTTAAAAATAGAAACCAACGGATGGTAACCGGACTTACATGAGAATATTCCTGTAATTCTCATGATTCATACGTTAGCTGTTAAAATATTCTTGGTTCTATATGTAATCCATTACTCCAACATTCACTCCAAGGACCTTCGTAACACCCTCATCCTAGGCACATCATAATTCTCTACGAACTTTGCGAAGATGTTTTTTAAATTTTTTCATAGTATTTTTAAATAGTAATGCAGGGAAGATCATTCCAGTTAAAATAGGACCTTCGGAAAATCTGAATGATAACAAAGTTGACAATGTTTGGGTGCATCATATCAGAATTAGTATCTCTATATTCTGCTTTTAAAGTGAATGGTATAAACTGTATTAGCTTATACTAAATAACTAATTTAACAAAAAAAATGAAAAAATAAGTAATGCTGCCTATCGTCAATTTATATCAATCAAGCTCTTCGTCAATGATTGTTTACTTTATTTATATAAATTGTTTTTATGCTTTGTTTCGTCCCTTCATTGAGCTAAAAATTTCGTAGTTTGGAATAACTTGAGAAATGAACAATGAACTAGAGAAATGCCATCTAATATTTATTCCTTACGCTTACGAGAACCAAATCGTTTCACTTCTCTTATAACATCTATGATACAAAATAGATAGAGCGTTGAAGATGATCTTACTACATCGATTAAAGTTTCTATTATCATGTCACTAAAATATGAATTGAAACGTAAATATGGAATTTTAGATACTCCGCATATTTAGTGTCGCAGAAACTTAGAGTTTATACGCCGATTACAGATAAATCACATCTCTAAAGTTAGGTAAGATTTAGAATAAACCATTGGCTTGCATAGATAGTAATACCAATGTTCGCAATTTTTATCGGTTTGAAAAAACCGAACTCTCTTTCCAAAATAAATTGCTGATAAGAAGATGGTTTAGGTTCTGGCTTAGTAAACTACTCGAACTTTCTTATAGAATTAAAATATTGGTACGATACATTGAACATCGCTATTGTATACAATTTCGGAGATCCTGGGAATTACTGATGCATCAGAAGGAAATTTCTGAAAGTATGATAAGCCATGGGCGTTATATCCTGTATATTTGAATGTTAACCATTCTTGACTAATATATTACTTAAATTGGATAAATGAGTAGTTTCTCTGGAGGCAGTCATAAACGGAAAAAATATATGTTGGATGAGAAAATTGAGAAGGTGAGTGAGTGGGTTATACTTTTAAAAGAGGTCGTTGCTCCTACTCAAAGTAACCAATTGGTCAACGAGGAACGCAAGAAATGCCATTACCTATTGTGATTTATCCAAAAATCTGGAATTAACATTCCTCTTACACTTTCGGTTGTTAAATTCATGTGAGTGTATGTATTACTGTTGCCGTCGTTTCTCACTTCCCTATCTCTATCAAAACAGTCCCCCTCTTGAAGTCCTGGTGAATTCATTGCTTTAACCACTTCTTCCAATCACTCCTCTATCTTGCTTTTCAAATTTGTCATGGAATGTGGAGAGATGAAAAGTTTCTCATAGCCATACATTTTAAATACGAAGGAATATTTTCAATATCACCGAGCGATAAATATGTAGATAGACTATTCATACCAAACCACCGCCCATTCATCTCAATCATTAAAATTCTGTCGAAAAAATATGAGAGTTACGTTGGGCCAGCCATCAACCGAGGGGAGAAAAATTTCAACATGAGCCTCATATGCGCTCCTTATCCCCGTGTGATACTTACAGGGTTGGAATTACAGGTAAAAAGGCCCTAAAACTATTTCACTAAGTCCCTATTATTTCGCGTATTTTTAACGTTTTCTACATTATAATAATTGTAAACGTGATAATAAACAGTTGAAATATAAACAGTGCAAGTAGTTTTGTATGCATTCAAAATTAATTGAAAATTTTACATTCATAGCTTACAGTAGCATTCAATGAGCATTATGACAAAACCTCATTCGCTCTATCTTTTTGTGTATTTTAGAACTTGATAAATACGAGAGAAGAACGTTTAAGAACGTAATGGTTTGTGACTGCAACCATTTCAAGAGGAATCCACAGAAGAAATCACGTTTATTCGATTCACACTTCAATGACACCAAAAAAATTCATTTTGGATTCAAAATCAACGTGAAAGATGGTTGTCTCGTATCCGTCATCTTTATTAATTCAGGAAAATCGATCCTAGCACATTTTCTATCAATTGATTTGGACGGTATATTGAAAATACCAACTGCATAGATGACAAAATTTACTGATTTTTTACCGATCGAGTTTTAATTTTGATGCTTATCAAATTAAACAAAATTTATCTAAAATACGCAGAGAATGCCTCAAGACTTCATACTACATATTTACTTATAGATTTTTATGTATTTAAAGTAATAGCCTAGATATGGCCATGAGTTCACCTTACTTTACTTTTGTAGATTGCATTCACACAGGCTGTGATAAAACAGGTGATCGATATGGACTCCTTAGGTATATAATTTTAAAGGCTAATAACTCTTCTCTTGAACGATGCATAATATTATCTACTATTATAATATATAATACGACCCATTGTTACCGCAGAGTTTTACAAGCGAAGGCGTCGAATTCGAGGTCTATACATTTTGGGTCCGACACTGATTCAAACTGCGCGGAAATTTTCTTCCTCCCATCTCAGTACTAAACATAAGCTCAGAGCGGCTCAGAGGCAGATTTTGCGAAAATTTCCTTCGTCCTGCTTGTGCCTTTCGTCTCAGACTCAAATTTTATGAGGGGACGGGGGTTTGCCTCGGTTTCCTAGGAATAACGGGACCTCGTGTGCGCCGGTTCCCTCGGTGCAAGAAGCAAAGCTAGAATATATACTGATTTGTAATAACCATTTTATAATAACTGAATTCTTGCATTACAACATCCATATTGTTATAATACTATTCTGCTACGCCAATGCCACCAAACTCAGGATACTAATAAATCTTTGCAATATCAATAATGCAAATAAATCCATTTCAACTCTGCAGGCGGAGCCAGGACAGAAGCAGACTATCTCCTCCATGTTTTCCCTCTCTCTCTCTCTCTCTCACTTCTTAAGGCTCGCTTGCAGGAAACTCACTGCCTGTTATGCGGGTTGCGGCTTAGGTGGTAAGTTTTTTTTGGAACTAGCTGTACTACTAGAGTCAAAGTTTGGCGGAAATCTATTTTCATAACTTTTTAATCAAGTGTTACGATCGAAAGTATTGCGTTGTAAAATCGAGTTACATTAAAATAAGATCACTGATACAGTCCATTGGCTATTCCCAAATATTATAAAATATAACAAGTATTGATTTGACTTCCGGCCACGGACCGAGACAAGGATCTTCTGTAAGCTATTCGCAATACATCCAACAGAAAAGTTACAATGGGAACTTATGTATTCGTTATGTTGCTGTTTATGAATAAACAAATCGAGAAATAGATTTTAATTCGGTAGTTTATGGCAGCCAAGCTGAAATGCCCCTCGATACTCGTTGTGATGAGAAATTAACCATCTTTTTTACGGGTTGATCTATTTATTAGGCTTACGCTCGCCACGGATTTATATTGAGACTTATTGAACTATCTATAAAATTTCTATGGAGATCAAGAATTTGGCAACAGTGGAGTAGTTCTTGCTAATTTCAATTTGGGTAATCTAATATTTCTGTATCACCTTCCACGCACTGGCTAAGTCACAGTTTTTCGTATCACAGGAAATATTTAAATAGTCTGATGGTTGCCATCAGTATGGAAAATTTGATAAATAACATACTAATCGAGACTTACTCGACCATAATTATACGAAATTATTGCAGGTGTTAACTTGGATACCTTGATTTATGATGTTAGTCACCGAAAACGCCTATATGATAGCGCGGCAATACCCTATGAACTCAGAATGTAGCAGAGGCATCGTTCATCCACGATTCATATATAAGGCATTCATTATGAATAAAAGGTTTTTTTTTAGAAGAATTCAAATTGTTTTAATCTATGACTCTAACATCTCTTACGGATGTGTTAAGAGTAGGACATGTAAATTATGTGAATCCTCCGTGATTTTTTATCGGCGAAGCAAATCTAGTTTCGGTAAGGTAATCGGAAATAATCATCAGCTAAATGGAATGCCTTTAGCTTTCTTAGGGTGATCATAAAAACACTATTTGCTCCAATCGCGTTGTTTCACAGGAAAATTGTAGCATGATGAGGAATAGCCCCCTTCCCCCTTTAAAATTTCAAATCCAACCCTTGCACCGGGTGTTAAACAAGGAAAAGAAAAATTAGTTGAGCTCAAGACCGCGGGGCAGGTATTTGAGTATTTCTAACGATTGGTGCATAAAGAGTTGTATGGGATACCATAGTCAAACATTGCAGGGACGTCTTAGAACCTACCACTGCTTCTGGAATGACCTCTGATGCCTATCACCTAATAATATGAGGATGTAAAGTAAGAATATTAACTTACCTTCCAATAATCATTGCATGAGTTCGCGTATAACACCGAATACTACACACACTGACCACTGAAAACTGCACACATCTCAAATCACGATTCACTAACTTTTCCACTCGCAGAGCACTCACTACACACAAATATCACTCCCCTATCTCTTCGCGGTCACCTGAAGGGAAGGACGCCGAATTGTGCCGGGTCGTTCTTCTCGCCCTGGAGAGGATCTCACCGCTGCAGGACCTCTGGTCAAATTATAACCATGAATCCCGAGGCCAATTCCTGCAATCCTTCCTTCAGCTGTGGAATCCCATCCCAGCGGTCGAAGACGCCAAGGTTGATGTCTTTGTGAAACTCGTAGGCCTCCGAGATAAATTGAGAAAGGAATGCATTGAAATTATCTTGCTATGTAAGATCTTACGAAAAGAGCTCAAAACAACGTGATTTCCTTGAATGTGTATTTAAGAAGTCAGTCTCAACACTCAAAATTTCTCTATGGCACTCATTTAAAATTTACCACGCCATCGAACATTGTCAAATGATGTAACAAAAAGAAATTAATTGGGTGAGAAAGGCTTTATATCCTGGGGTTATTTACATTATGAACTCTGCATATGGAAAATTAAAATGAAACTATACTCAGCAATAACGAGAGGAGGTTTTTATGCAATGAAAATGTATTACGAGATATGCACAAGCATAATCATTTCCATTTTCTAAGTTAATCAAAAGCCGCTCATGAAGTTTCTAAAAGGCCTCAATCATATAATTTTAATGCTTTTGTGGAACGACATGCTAATTTGAAAGAAAAAGAAATTCATATATGTCCACATTAATGGATTTTATCAATTATTCATTGATGTAAAGCAGCGTTGATTGTAGGGTAAAAAGAGAAGGATTAATATAAGTTCTTGCACTTTATTGAAATTCAACGTCTCGCTTTCCATAATGCATATATTCAATCTAAGAACCGACCGCAGATGAGGCAAAGAGTGCCGAAAATATGCATATTAAGTTCGTTTAAACTCTTTGAAAGAATTATTCTGTCGGAAAATTGAAAGGAAAACATTAACCAGAATACCTTGAGCCAAGTTCGAATCAGAGGGAAATTCCTCACAGTCTGATAATTTCTCTCATAGAATTAAGGGAACGTGAGAGATGCTTCATGTACTTCTTTAAATTATTTTTAAAACTAACTACCTACATCTTTTGCCCCCGGGAGAATCAACTACTCTGGAGTAGGAACTTCAGTTTCTCTTACACATATTTAGACGGCAGTCTCTCCAACGAGATTTCAATACCATGATTTCATCGAGAAGATATTATAACGTTTAGGATATTCTTACACTACAAGAGGCAAACTGTAAAGTACGTACCCATCTTCCGAGAAGGAGAGCGCTGACAGCCTCCTAAAACCTCAACGTCCGGCGACTTTGCTTGCAACATAGTGAAGAATTATTATTTAGCGCGGGCGAATAGCACAGTGCAAACTGCCGCTCAGAGACGAAGTTATCAGGACACTAGAATGGGAATAAGGCCTAGGAGTAATATAAAATCATCGAATCGGAAGTTCGTTGCAATCGCGAAGAGTCATCCGTAAGATATGATACCGATAAATATTGAAAAACTAGATGTATAGACTTCTCAAAAGTTCTTACATTGCCAAGGAGTCCAACTCCAGCACAGACAGGTTCGCTCCGTTCAAATGCTCCGACTTTTATGAGTCAACTGCACAAAAGTGACCGCACCGATTCCGCCAAAATTGACTTCCTGAACACTCATACCATCGCTACGAATTCATACTGGAGAAGGGCGGTATATGATTTCTCTTGTTCTATCATGGAGAAGCGTGAACAAATATATCTGGGAGTGTAAGGATACGGTTTAATTATTTGAATGCATATTGTTTATTGTGTTTTCATAAAAGACTTTTTTATGCGATATATAAGTAACGAGTAAAAGTTGCTTGCATACTGCAAGCTAATTGGTACAAATTTAACAATAAGTTCCCCTTACGGGTGTCATCTTCGAAGCTTATCCAGCAAAATTCTTAAAAATTGCCGCAATACATTTCTTACGTGAGAAATTTTCATCCATGTGGCATCGAACTCACGGTCATATGCAACCTTTCTTCCACTGGTTCTATAGAAAAGTACTTGAAACGCAAACGCTGTGATTTTGAATAGTCTCCTGCATTGAGAAAGGCCTCAAAACAATTTTTTAAAATTTGCGTAAATGACCGCCTGGCGTCGAACACAGGACCCATTTGTGAGAGACAATGGCATACGAATAATAGATAAGCGCCACTCTGACGTGTTTCAAAGTTTCAATTCAGTATCTTATCGGGAAGGTCATAAAATAAGATTCCGTTATTCCCGTTTGAAATGCATGGTAGAATCGGAATGACACTCTTGCATCGAACCAAGGACCACTGCAGAAACGGCGAATAACATGAAAGAATGTTCTCAAACGCCTCTGTCATTATTCTGGGTTTTATCTTTCCAGCTTATCGGGAAGGATTTTAAAAAAATCATCCAAGATTTCACCAATGCATTTCTTACGAAAGCATTTCGAACCCACCTGGCGTCGAACACACGGTCATTTGCTAACATTTCTTCCTTTGATACTATGGAAGACCATCTCATCTGCAAACGCCGTAATTTTGATTGCTCTATCGCATCGAGAACGGTCTCAAAACAGATTGCAAATATTCGCGCTAATGACCACCTAGCGTCGAACTCAGGACCCTTCTGTTAGAGAAAATAGCGAATTAATATTAGGTAAGTGCCATTATGACTTATTCCAAAGTTTCGATTCAATATCTTATCGGAAAGGTCCCAAAATAAGATTCCGTTTTCCCCGTTTGAAATGCATGGTGGAATCGGAATGACCCTCTTGCATCGAACCAAGGACCACTAGACGAACGGTGAAATTCATGAAAGAATGTTTTCAAACGCCTCCGTCGCCACACCGGGTTTTATCTTTCCAGCTTATCGGGAAGGCATGGAAAAAAATTTTCAAAAATTACAGCAATGCATTTCGTACGGAAGCATTTCGAACCCACCTGGCCTCGAACACACGGTCATTTGGTAACATTTATTCCTTAAATACTATGGAAGACCATCTCATCTGCAAACACCGTGATTTTGATTGTTCTATCGCATCGAGAACGGCCTCAATACGGATAGTAAAATATCGCCCAAAAGACCGCCTAGCGTCGAACTCAGGACCCTTTCGTGAAGGAAAATAGCAAATTAATATTAGATAAGTGCCATTCTGACTTCTTCCAAAGTTTCGTTTCAATATCTTATCGGAAAGGTCCCAAAATAAGATTCCGTTTTCCCCGTGTGAAATGCATGGTGGAATCGGAATGACCCTCTTGCATCGAACCAAGGACCACTAGACAAACGGAGAAATTCATGAAAGAATTTTTTCAAACGCCTCTGTCTCCGTTCCGGGTTTCATCTTTCCAGCTTATCGGTAAAGCATTGAAAAAAATTTTCAAAAATTGCAGCAATGCATTTCTTATGGAACAAATTCACACGCACCTGGCATCGAACTCACGGTCATTTGGTAACCTTTCTACCTTTGGTACTATGGAAGACTACCTCAACTACAACCTCCGAGATTTTGGTTACTCTATCTTAACGATAAGTGCCTCAAAATAATTTTCAAAAATCCGCGCAATGCATTCTTATGGGAAAATTGCGATTTTTGGGAATTTCTGGCATCGAACCCATGATAGCTAGCGTCGAAGTCTGCATTATTCTGGCATTTAGAGTGTAGGGCCAGTACGTCGAAAAAATCTGACGTCGATGGCACTTGTGGAACATGGTCAGAATTCGTATCCCCTATATATATCTATATAGGTATATCCGGAGAGTTAGCTATATATAATAGATGTTCATTATCTTAACTTCTCCGATTCTTCAATCAATGAATTTACAGAGTGTTTATGGGACTCCCGGATAGCTGTGTGGGCAGCGAGTTCGACTTCAATGAAAGCGGTCCGGGTTCGATTCCCGGTGGGATCTCACGTGACCTCGGCTGTCGAAGCATTTTCCACAATAGCACTACTACAACTACAGTGTGTTTGAGTAGGCCGCTAATGAATGAATTTTGACGAATTTACTCTTCTCAATGTATTATCAATAAGGATCGGCGAGTTAAAGTTTTAACAATCTTTCTACATTACGTTGAAAATTATGAGGATTATTGGATGAAGATCTTGGAAATAATGATTGTATCAATTTCATATTCCCTCCAAGTGGAATCATTTGGGTTTCCCCAAAATAGCCACCTAAAACTTTTCTTTGAAACTTTTCAGTTAAGCAGTTATACTGCCTAAAATTTTATAAGAGATGCTGAATTTTCCTACATTCTTTATTTCAGACTAAGGTATGCGGAACAGGGAAATGTAATTGCCTATAAATATCCACAGGGATCCAGTGAGTGTGGGTTATAGATTTCATAGTCAAGTCAAGAAGGCCGTCTTGGGTATGAAGTCACTCCTCATCCCATTCGAGAAATGAAGAAACATCATAAGCAATCACATGTTCCTAAGAGACGAGTGAGCAGAGAAAAACAGCTTTCCAGTAAACAGTAATTTTTGTGAAGTACTCTCCTGCAGTTTTGAGCATTTGAGACAGAAATGTGGTAATATTTACACGGTTTTGTTCGTTTATACTTTGAAGAATCCCAACCTATATACTCATTTTAAATCATATTGTATCATTGAAAATTATCACTAAATTTGCTGAGGTATTTATCAATTGCTTGATCAAAACATTCCAAGGACATTTGGACATTATTAATAACTTGTAATATTGCATTTAAAAGCCCTTAGCACGAGAGTACCTGGCCAGCAAAGAGAAGTGATTGCTTCTACATCTCATATTGTGTCCAGTTCTTGTGAGAGTGCAGCACTTTGTGTGATGCAGGATCCATCTTTTGCTACTCCGCCACCTCGTAAAAGGTCTACACAAAAAGGTTAATTGCTGCACTAAAATGGAATTTCATTCTATGCTTTATTACTTCAGCCGACTCGAAGGCAGCAATTCCTTTTAAGATGAGTTTTGATAAGGTTTTATAAATTTTACTATATGAAGTTTGGAGATGAACCTTCATGTTAACTTACGTGTTGGAGAAAATAAATTGGAAGTGTACTTTGTTTGCAATGATATGATAATATCTAAGGATAGTAGAACATAATCTAAGGCTGAGAAGGAAAGGAAATTTATAAATAACATTGTTCAATTCCATTCTGTTTTTATTTACCACTATAGCCATGTACTGGGACAGACGTATACTCTGGAAGGTCATACATACAAAATAATACGTGGATATAAAATACACGCATACTTACAATAAAAATTGTATACATACAAACATACTATTCCTCTACATACCCCTTACATACGTTAGCTTTAAATTCATGATCTTAGTTGTCGTACCATACATTGGACATAAGGTACAATGTTTTGTACTATTTTGTATGATCTTTTCAGATTAAGGAACCTAAGGAAATAAGTTTACATATGTATCTTTTATTTGGATATTCTATGATTGATTTTTTTTATTGTTATTATCTTTAAAGAAGCAGGTTTTTTATATAAAATTATTTATTACTATAAAGCAGAAGCCATTTCTTAATTTTTATTTTGAAGCAGTCTCTCTTTTGTCATAAAGTTGAGATATTTTTTTATCATTACTATACAGGGCCCATTTCCATTACTTTTATCTATTTCATTTATCACTTTATGTAACAGGTTATTTATTTTTATTTTATAGCAGGTACTATTTTGTTTTTCTTCATATTAGTGTTTTTTACTGTCATATGATACAATTTTCTTTATTTTAATGCTGAGGACTGTGCTACCAGTGATAATCATTTACTTTCCTTTGAATAAATTTGTTATATAGAGAATGAATATTTATATTCTAATGACCCAAGGGGATGAAAATAAATGAATTGCCTATAGCATGGAAAAGGCTTACTTTTCAATGTATTGTTTCCTTTCTAAGGGACTGTTAGGGATTACAATCCACCATGTTATTACATCCAGTATGTTCTGGGTTTTTGTCTCGTCCTCTGTAGGCCTAACACTGGCATGCCTGAGGCTGACATTAGCACTGCTTCCCAATGATTTTTGGTATCAGCCTTGTGCATAAAAATGCAATGCACAAAGGACAAAGGCCCAAAGGAATTATTCCAGTTATTAATACCATATAGATTTGGTAATATCTATTGTAATGTATCTATATTGTATTATATCTATATGGTTACAATAATTATTTCATTCATAATTAATTATTTTATTTCGAAGACAGAAATGATTAATCTTCCATCATAATTAAATTATTCCAATACAATATATATATATATATTATTTACTATTACCTACTTTTTTAATACAATACTTACTTTTGGATTTTGTGAGTCATTTGCCTATGGTGCAGTCATGTCTTACTTGAGTTCCTGTATATTATTGAATTATTTACTAATTGTATCATACTAATAACTTGTGGTACGTAATACAATTATCCTCCACGATGTCAGTAATAAGTGTTGAGGTTTGCATTACTTGTGGTGCTGATTTAATTGATGGAGACATTATCAATTGCTGTCGCTGTGTACTTTGTGTACACAATACTTTGGCATGCTCTGGACTGTCGCGGTCTGTTATTCAATACCTCTCCAGCAAGTCCCAACTTAAGTATTTTTGTGTTAGTTGCACGAAAATGGACTCTATACCTGGCTACAACTTGACTGGTCTACAAGAGCTTAAATCAATCATGGGGTTGTTCAAGACTGAGCTAACGGAAATCAAAACCTCTCTTGCTGACTTGAGTAACTGTCGTAACTTCCGATGAGGTGTTTGAGTCGCTTATTGGCAAAGTTCATGACAGGCAGATGAGGTTGTACAATGTATTGCTGTTTAATATTCCAGAGAGTGATGTTGAGGGCGATAGTGATGGTGATTATTGGCGTGTGGTGGAAGTGATTAACCAGGTTCCTGCAGTCTCAACAGAAGGAGTTTGAGAATTTGCCACATATCTCAAGAACATTCAAACAAAAGTTGAGCAAATTAAGAGAATCTATTGAACAAATTACAGAAAACAAACAAAGATAGCAAGCAACATAAAATACATGATAAAGAATTAATGGAACATACACAAGATCTACAAGTCAAATTTTCTCTAGGCCTTATGGTCATTTGCTTCCATAATATTTCAGTTAAGAATACATGAATATCTTCTACATATGAATATTTTCAATGAAATATTGTATTTAAAATTTTAATTTCATAAAAAATGCTTTTTGAGCTGCTTTTGCAACTAAATGATAAACATTGAATTCAGACCTAGTTTTATGGAAAACTATACATGAACTTCTATATGAAAATATTTAAAGAATAGGGCATGAAAAGATCTCAGAGCAGGTTGGCTCATGAAAAGATGGGACCAAAATAAAAAATCAATACCAAAGCAAGGTATTAATAGAAAATTTACCTGATTTTAAGAAATACTGCAATCAAAGATTATGAGTAAGGAAGAATCCATGGAATATGAATCATCTGCATGAAAAGCCTTAGCTAATTCTCATGGTCATGTTTTGCTGAAATTCCAACTACATTATTTATTTTATTTTTTTAAGCTACTTTATTTCCTTGAAATGTATCATATTTTGTTTTGAAAAGTAAGAAGTCAGGCAGAATTTTGTGTATGTTTAACCTCTATGTTGAAACTTAGTCTGTTATTTATTAAAAATAACTTTTCATGATGCTAATCCAGGATATTGATTGAAATATGATATAAAAATGAAAAAATTAAATTAATTGCTAAGGATATACTTCCATAAGTTGTTGCTTTGAAAAGAATACCCAATTTTAACTATGAATGTTATTTATGATCAAATTCACTGGAAATAAAAGGATCTTAGACTCATCATAGAAATATGAAAAATTATTTATCCTGTCATTTGTAATGCTATACCATATGCTAGAAATTGTTTGCCAAACTTCATGAAAATGAAACAGCAGTTTTATTAAATGGAAAGATTTCTTTGAAAAATCTATCTAAAGAAAGAAACAAGAATGAATTTAGCATGTGTGAATACCTAATAGCAAAACAAGCAAGCAAGCACATTTTAAAATGCTGGTCCTTAAAAATAAATTTACCTAAACAGCTTAACTTAAAGCAAATGAGATTTCTCAATAAAATCAATCTTTTCTTTGTGAATCTCAATTTCAACTGAGAATATTTCTAGTCACTTTTCAAGAAGTTTCCTTACAATAACAAAATGATATATTATAACTAAAAGAGTGTTTATGAAGAACAAAGGCTTATTGAAATGAAGAAAAATAATAGGAATCGACTATATTCTTCTGGATGATAATGGCTTTTATCCTAGAAATTTTACTGCAAATGTTGAAAATATGATTGATAAATCAATATGGAAAGGAGTATGTTGAAGACAAGTATGATTTAACTTGACATAATGGAAACTGAATCGATAAAATAAAGACTATGACAACGTATTCAGATATCTATCCAAAGTCAAAATATTTGGAAATACAACTCACTGGTAATTAATGAACCTTTTTAGGAATATTCACAATGTAAAAAAGTTTAAATGCATGAAATTATGAAATAATTGTCATTAGAGGATGAAAGAATAAGTCGACGCTAGTCTTGAATCAGAAACTCAAGCAATCCATTAACAAGAGAACTAACTGCCAACTTCTGAATGAACTGTAAGAATCAATCTGACAAAGAAGATTTAAAATCTAGGCCAATACCCTATCCAATATACTGGATCAGCAGATTGGAATGTCTTACTTGAAGAAGTTGAAATGTAAGAGATTATGGCTATAGATATTTGCAAACACTTCTTAAATGAAAGAATAAACAACAGATAACCACAACAATTTCTGAATAACAATGAATACATGATTAATTGCAACATATATAATTATTTGCAACATGCAAAACCTATCCAAAGACTGCACTAGCCTTTTGTAAAGAAATGATGCCTTTGAGAAACCAAGGGAAGATAAGCTATAAATCAAAACACAAGAAGGGAGAACCTAACTGCAACTAGCATTATACATTTCAGAAGAATTTAGAGCCTGGCTTCATGACAAGAATATGAAATGAAGAAAGAAAGTTACAACATACTTCCATGATTGTTTACTCAAAAGCAGTGAGGAACTGAACACCTCTTAGCATACTGCAAAAAGTCCTCCAGATGATATAACAACACTGCTTGCATATCACACCACTCATTCGCCACATCACTATGTTCTCCTACTTGCAGATGCAAGTTTTCATTAGCATGATGCTCTCACCACTCATGAGATTTCATCCTCTAGTACAACTTAATGTTGAACCCCAAATTACTAACGATGACACGAAGGGAAAGGTTTGACAAAGAAGAAAACATCAAGTTCGGCGAAGAATCAACCACCAGTGGCATGAATAACAGCTACCTTTCCACATAGATACCCTGCAAAAATATCATTTACTTTCACTTTAATAACGAGTAATTAAGTATAAATTACTTTTTATAAAATAAATCCAAACTATAGTTAACTATACATTGATTGACAGGATTTGATCGAGTGAAAAAACTAGGTCAATCACATCTATCACGCCGATTTTAAAACCAGAATAAATTTACTGGAGTAAACATGCGCTTAAAGATTAAATCCACATGTAAAATCTATCGGAAGTTTTCTCTACAAAATCAAAAGTTTCAAAGTTTATACATAATCGCTTTATCGTTTGACAGAACACATCTAGCATTTCAAAACATTCGAAAGCGATAGACAGCCTTCAACAATTTGAAAGATTGCGTTAAAAAGATCATTTGTAACGTTAAACAGCGGAATTGCATTTATTCTGTTGGCCAAAATGGGCATAAACATATCGAACAAGTGGCAAGATATTAAAAAGGCGTAGGAAATTTATCTCTATAATGAAACGTTTCCCTTAATTTTTGATGTTACTCCTCGATATCATTTTTTAGAATTGGTAGGACGTTTGATTCTGATGTAAATAAAAAATCATTCTTCGAAGAAAAAATATTTCCATTGTAAAGAGGAGTACACCGAAGTCGAGCAACAGACATGCGATAGAACGCGCCGTGAAATTCTCAGCGTACAGAGACAGTAGAGTAGCGATAAGTGTGTTTCTTACCGGTAAACACGAAAGTTAATTTTCTACAATCATTGAACATTGCACTGTTAGCGTTCTGATTGCGCAGTGTACAGTGATACCGTATGAATCTCAATAGAATACACACGAGTATTTACTTCCTTTTTTCTTATTTGAAACGGTAGAATTCACATCGCCACATACTGAATCAATGTCAGGCAAATGCCAATAAATTTATGATCTCTTTGCGTTTAATTGAGATGAAGCTTATTTTTTTTAATTCAGCTAGGATTAAGCAATAATTAAGTTTAATAGTTTTTTCCCGAATGCAATTGAATTCATGCGAATTAATTATCTTAATAAAGTATTCATTAAGCAATTTATACAAATAAAAAATTTAACATAATTTATTTCAGATTCAAATGCAAAGCTGAAACTTCTATTACAATATTTTGAAATATTTCTCCAAGTCAAACTTGAGAGCAATGTAAAATATTCTACGTCTAATTTAGACTACAAAGTTTACAACTCCCTGGAGATAATAATAATGTCAGAAGCTACTCCTTTTCCAGGAAAGAATTGAATACACAAAAAATTTGAGCAAATATTTTTTATTTACTTGTATCATTTTAAATGTTTTTTTTACAAGTGATTTTATTAATTTAAAATTACACAATGTATTTTCAATTACAATTAAAAGACAATTATTAACACTACAACTGTTGATGACTGAGCGTATAGCAAACTACTATCTGCGCTTTTAGTACTAATTAATTGATTCTAAGTCATCGAAAGTCGTGCATATATTGGCACTAGAATAAAAACGATCATTCACTAATTCGCACACATCCTTCTTATTCGTATTTTATCATGTAATTATTTGTATTCAAACATTTGAGCAGCGATAACGGGAGCACAGCATTGTCGTCTATAGTATGACATTCATAATATTGAATGCTAATTATGTAAACGAAAGCATTGTATTTATACAGCGACATAATTCAAAATATGATTTTTGAAATAGTTAATTATTCCAACAGAAGTCATTAAAAATTTAATGAAAATAGTTTTTGTTTTGACTGCATAGTACTACTAGAGTCAAAGTTTGGCGGAAATCTATTTTCATAACTTTTTAATCAAGTGTTACGATCGAAAGTATTGCGTTGTAAAATCGAGTTACATTAAAATAAGATCACTGATACAGTCCATTGGCTATTCCCAAATATTATAAAATATAACAAGTATTGATTTGACTTCCGGCCACGGACCGAGACAAGGATCTTCTGTAAGCTATTCGCAATACATCCAACAGAAAAGTTACAATGGGAACTTATGTATTCGTTATGTTGCTGTTTATGAATAAACAAATCGAGAAATAGATTTTAATTCGGTAGTTTATGGCAGCCAAGCTGAAATGCCCCTCGATACTCGTTGTGATGAGAAATTAACCATCTTTTTTACGGGTTGATCTATTTATTAGGCTTACGCTCGCCACGGATTTATATTGAGACTTATTGAACTATCTATAAAATTTCTATGGAGATCAAGAATTTGGCAACAGTGGAGTAGTTCTTGCTAATTTCAATTTGGGTAATCTAATATTTCTGTATCACCTTCCACGCACAGGCTAAGTCACAGTTTTTCGTATCACAGGAAATATTTAAATAGTCTGATGGTTGCCATCAGTATGGAAAATTTCATAAATAACATACTAATCGAGACTTACTCGACCATAATTATACGAAATTATTGCAGGTGTTAACTTGGATACCTTGATTTATGATGTTAGTCACCGAAAACGCCTATATGATAGCGCGGCAATACCCTATGAACTCAGAATGTAGCAGAGGCATCGTTCATCCACGATTCATATATAAGGCATTCATTATGAATAAAAGGTTTTTTTTTAGAAGAATTCAAATTGTTTTAATCTATGACTCTAACATCTCTTACGGATGTGTTAAGAGTAGGACATGTAAATTATGTGAATCCTCCGTGATTTTTTATCGGCGAAGCAAATCTAGTTTCGGTAAGGTAATCGGAAATAATCATCAGCTAAATGGAATGCCTTTAGCTTTCTTAGGGTGATCATAAAAACACTATTTGCTCCAATCGCGTTGTTTCACAGGAAAAATGTAGCATGATGAGGAATAGCCCCCTTCCCCCTTTAAAATTTCAAATCCAACCCTTGCACCGGGTGTTAAACAAGGAAAAGAAAAATTAGTTGAGCTCAAGACCGCGGGGCAGGTATTTGAGTATTTCTAACGATTGGTGCATAAAGAGTTGTATGGGATACCATAGTCAAACATTGCAGGGACGTCTTAGAACCTACCACTGCTTCTGGAATGACCTCTGATGCCTATCACCTAATAATATGAGGATGTAAAGTAAGAATATTAACTTACCTTCCAATAATCATTGCATGAGTTCGCGTATAACACCGAATACTACACACACTGACCACTGAAAACTGCACACATCTCAAATCACGATTCACTAACTTTTCCACTCGCAGAGCACTCACTACACACAAATATCACTCCCCTATCTCTTCGCGGTCACCTGAAGGGAAGGACGCCGAATTGTGCCGGGTCGTTCTTCTCGCCCTGGAGAGGATCTCACCGCTGCAGGACCTCTGGTCAAATTATAACCATGAATCCCGAGGCCAATTCCTGCAATCCTTCCTTCAGCTGTGGAATCCCATCCCAGCGGTCGAAGACGCCAAGGTTGATGTCTTTGTGAAACTCGTAGGCCTCCGAGATAAATTGAGAAAGGAATGCATTGAAATTATCTTGCTATGTAAGATCTTACGAAAAGAGCTCAAAACAACGTGATTTCCTTGAATGTGTATTTAAGAAGTCAGTCTCAACACTCAAAATTTCTCTATGGCACTCATTTAAAATTTACCACGCCATCGAACATTGTCAAATGATGTAACAAAAAGAAATTAATTGGGTGAGAAAGGCTTTATATCCTGGGGTTATTTACATTATGAACTCTGCATATGGAAAATTAAAATGAAACTATACTCAGCAATAACGAGAGGAGGTTTTTATGCAATGAAAATGTATTACGAGATATGCACAAGCATAATCATTTCCATTTTCTAAGTTAATCAAAAGCCGCTCATGAAGTTTCTAAAAGGCCTCAATCATATAATTTTAATGCTTTTGTGGAACGACATGCTAATTTGAAAGAAAAAGAAATTCATATATGTCCACATTAATGGATTTTATCAATTATTCATTGATGTAAAGCAGCGTTGATTGTAGGGTAAAAAGAGAAGGATTAATATAAGTTCTTGCACTTTATTGAAATTCAACGTCTCGCTTTCCATAATGCATATATTCAATCTAAGAACCGACCGCAGATGAGGCAAAGAGTGCCGAAAATATGCATATTAAGTTCGTTTAAACTCTTTGAAAGAATTATTCTGTCGGAAAATTGAAAGGAAAACATTAACCAGAATACCTTGAGCCAAGTTCGAATCAGAGGGAAATTCCTCACAGTCTGATAATTTCTCTCATAGAATTAAGGGAACGTGAGAGATGCTTCATGTACTTCTTTAAATTATTTTTAAAACTAACTACCTACATCTTTTGCCCCCGGGAGAATCAACTACTCTGGAGTAGGAACTTCAGTTTCTCTTACACATATTTAGACGGCAGTCTCTCCAACGAGATTTCAATACCATGATTTCATCGAGAAGATATTATAACGTTTAGGATATTCTTACACTACAAGAGGCAAACTGTAAAGTACGTACCCATCTTCCGAGAAGGAGAGCGCTGACAGCCTCCTAAAACCTCAACGTCCGGCGACTTTGCTTGCAACATAGTGAAGAATTATTATTTAGCGCGGGCGAATAGCACAGTGCAAACTGCCGCTCAGAGACGAAGTTATCAGGACACTAGAATGGGAATAAGGCCTAGGAGTAATATAAAATCATCGAATCGGAAGTTCGTTGCAATCGCGAAGAGTCATCCGTAAGATATGATACCGATAAATATTGAAAAACTAGATGTATAGACTTCTCAAAAGTTCTTACATTGCCAAGGAGTCCAACTCCAGCACAGACAGGTTCGCTCCGTTCAAATGCTCCGACTTTTATGAGTCAACTGCACAAAAGTGACCGCACCGATTCCGCCAAAATTGACTTCCTGAACACTCATACCATCGCTACGAATTCATACTGGAGAAGGGCGGTATATGATTTCTCTTGTTCTATCATGGAGAAGCGTGAACAAATATATCTGGGAGTGTAAGGATACGGTTTAATTATTTGAATGCATATTGTTTATTGTGTTTTCATAAAAGACTTTTTTATGCGATATATAAGTAACGAGTAAAAGTTGCTTGCATACTGCAAGCTAATTGGTACAAATTTAACAATAAGTTCCCCTTACGGGTGTCATCTTCGAAGCTTATCCAGCAAAATTCTTAAAAATTGCCGCAATACATTTCTTACGTGAGAAATTTTCATCCATGTGGCATCGAACTCACGGTCATATGCAACCTTTCTTCCACTGGTTCTATAGAAAAGTACTTGAAACGCAAACGCTGTGATTTTGAATAGTCTCCTGCATTGAGAAAGGCCTCAAAACAATTTTTTAAAATTTGCGTAAATGACCGCCTGGCGTCGAACACAGGACCCATTTGTGAGAGACAATGGCATACGAATAATAGATAAGCGCCACTCTGACGTGTTTCAAAGTTTCAATTCAGTATCTTATCGGGAAGGTCATAAAATAAGATTCCGTTATTCCCGTTTGAAATGCATGGTAGAATCGGAATGACACTCTTGCATCGAACCAAGGACCACTGCAGAAACGGCGAATAACATGAAAGAATGTTCTCAAACGCCTCTGTCATTATTCTGGGTTTTATCTTTCCAGCTTATCGGGAAGGATTTTAAAAAAATCATCCAAGATTTCACCAATGCATTTCTTACGAAAGCATTTCGAACCCACCTGGCGTCGAACACACGGTCATTTGCTAACATTTCTTCCTTTGATACTATGGAAGACCATCTCATCTGCAAACGCCGTAATTTTGATTGCTCTATCGCATCGAGAACGGTCTCAAAACAGATTGCAAATATTCGCGCTAATGACCACCTAGCGTCGAACTCAGGACCCTTCTGTTAGAGAAAATAGCGAATTAATATTAGGTAAGTGCCATTATGACTTATTCCAAAGTTTCGATTCAATATCTTATCGGAAAGGTCCCAAAATAAGATTCCGTTTTCCCCGTTTGAAATGCATGGTGGAATCGGAATGACCCTCTTGCATCGAACCAAGGACCACTAGACGAACGGTGAAATTCATGAAAGAATGTTTTCAAACGCCTCCGTCGCCACACCGGGTTTTATCTTTCCAGCTTATCGGGAAGGCATGGAAAAAAATTTTCAAAAATTGCAGCAATGCATTTCTTACGGAAGCATTTCGAACCCACCTGGCCTCGAACACACGGTCATTTGGTAACATTTATTCCTTAAATACTATGGAAGACCATCTCATCTGCAAACACCGTGATTTTGATTGTTCTATCGCATCGAGAACGGCCTCAATACGGATAGTAAAATATCGCCCAAAAGACCGCCTAGCGTCGAACTCAGGACCCTTTCGTGAAGGAAAATAGCAAATTAATATTAGATAAGTGCCATTCTGACTTCTTCCAAAGTTTCGTTTCAATATCTTATCGGAAAGGTCCCAAAATAAGATTCCGTTTTCCCCGTGTGAAATGCATGGTGGAATCGGAATGACCCTCTTGCATCGAACCAAGGACCACTAGACAAACGGAGAAATTCATGAAAGAATTTTTTCAAACGCCTCTGTCTCCGTTCCGGGTTTCATCTTTCCAGCTTATCGGTAAAGCATTGAAAAAAATTTTCAAAAATTGCAGCAATGCATTTCTTATGGAACAAATTCACACGCACCTGGCATCGAACTCACGGTCATTTGGTAACCTTTCTACCTTTGGTACTATGGAAGACTACCTCAACTACAACCTCCGAGATTTTGGTTACTCTATCTTAACGATAAGTGCCTCAAAATAATTTTCAAAAATCCGCGCAATGCATTCTTATGGGAAAATTGCGATTTTTGGGAATTTCTGGCATCGAACCCATGATAGCTAGCGTCGAAGTCTGCATTATTCTGGCATTTAGAGTGTAGGGCCAGTACGTCGAAAAAATCTGACGTCGATGGCACTTGTGGAACATGGTCAGAATTCGTATCCCCTATATATATCTATATAGGTATATCCGGAGAGTTAGCTATATATAATAGATGTTCATTATCTTAACTTCTCCGATTCTTCAATCAATGAATTTACAGAGTGTTTATGGGACTCCCGGATAGCTGTGTGGGCAGCGAGTTCGACTTCAATGAAAGCGGTCCGGGTTCGATTCCCGGTGGGATCTCACGTGACCTCGGCTGTCGAAGCATTTTCCACAATAGCACTACTACAACTACAGTGTGTTTGAGTAGGCCGCTAATGAATGAATTTTGACGAATTTACTCTTCTCAATGTATTATCAATAAGGATCGGCGAGTTAAAGTTTTAACAATCTTTCTACATTACGTTGAAAATTATGAGGATTATTGGATGAAGATCTTGGAAATAATGATTGTATCAATTTCATATTCCCTCCAAGTGGAATCATTTGGGTTTCCCCAAAATAGCCACCTAAAACTTTTCTTTGAAACTTTTCAGTTAAGCAGTTATACTGCCTAAAATTTTATAAGAGATGCTGAATTTTCCTACATTCTTTATTTCAGACTAAGGTATGCGGAACAGGGAAATGTAATTGCCTATAAATATCCACAGGGATCCAGTGAGTGTGGGTTATAGATTTCATAGTCAAGTCAAGAAGGCCGTCTTGGGTATGAAGTCACTCCTCATCCCATTCGAGAAATGAAGAAACATCATAAGCAATCACATGTTCCTAAGAGACGAGTGAGCAGAGAAAAACAGCTTTCCAGTAAACAGTAATTTTTGTGAAGTACTCTCCTGCAGTTTTGAGCATTTGAGACAGAAATGTGGTAATATTTACACGGTTTTGTTCGTTTATACTTTGAAGAATCCCAACCTATATACTCATTTTAAATCATATTGTATCATTGAAAATTATCACTAAATTTGCTGAGGTATTTATCAATTGCTTGATCAAAACATTCCAAGGACATTTGGACATTATTAATAACTTGTAATATTGCATTTAAAAGCCCTTAGCACGAGAGTACCTGGCCAGCAAAGAGAAGTGATTGCTTCTACATCTCATATTGTGTCCAGTTCTTGTGAGAGTGCAGCACTTTGTGTGATGCAGGATCCATCTTTTGCTACTCCGCCACCTCGTAAAAGGTCTACACAAAAAGGTTAATTGCTGCACTAAAATGGAATTTCATTCTATGCTTTATTACTTCAGCCGACTCGAAGGCAGCAATTCCTTTTAAGATGAGTTTTGATAAGGTTTTATAAATTTTACTATATGAAGTTTGGAGATGAACCTTCATGTTAACTTACGTGTTGGAGAAAATAAATTGGAAGTGTACTTTGTTTGCAATGATATGATAATATCTAAGGATAGTAGAACATAATCTAAGGCTGAGAAGGAAAGGAAATTTATAAATAACATTGTTCAATTCCATTCTGTTTTTATTTACCACTATAGCCATGTACTGGGACAGACGTATACTCTGGAAGGTCATACATACAAAATAATACGTGGATATAAAATACACGCATACTTACAATAAAAATTGTATACATACAAACATACTATTCCTCTACATACCCCTTACATACGTTAGCTTTAAATTCATGATCTTAGTTGTCGTACCATACATTGGACATAAGGTACAATGTTTTGTACTATTTTGTATGATCTTTTCAGATTAAGGAACCTAAGGAAATAAGTTTACATATGTATCTTTTATTTGGATATTCTATGATTGATTTTTTTTATTGTTATTATCTTTAAAGAAGCAGGTTTTTTATATAAAATTATTTATTACTATAAAGCAGAAGCCATTTCTTAATTTTTATTTTGAAGCAGTCTCTCTTTTGTCATAAAGTTGAGATATTTTTTTATCATTACTATACAGGGCCCATTTCCATTACTTTTATCTATTTCATTTATCACTTTATGTAACAGGTTATTTATTTTTATTTTATAGCAGGTACTATTTTGTTTTTCTTCATATTAGTGTTTTTTACTGTCATATGATACAATTTTCTTTATTTTAATGCTGAGGACTGTGCTACCAGTGATAATCATTTACTTTCCTTTGAATAAATTTGTTATATAGAGAATGAATATTTATATTCTAATGACCCAAGGGGATGAAAATAAATGAATTGCCTATAGCATGGAAAAGGCTTACTTTTCAATGTATTGTTTCCTTTCTAAGGGACTGTTAGGGATTACAATCCACCATGTTATTACATCCAGTATGTTCTGGGTTTTTGTCTCGTCCTCTGTAGGCCTAACACTGGCATGCCTGAGGCTGACATTAGCACTGCTTCCCAATGATTTTTGGTATCAGCCTTGTGCATAAAAATGCAATGCACAAAGGACAAAGGCCCAAAGGAATTATTCCAGTTATTAATACCATATAGATTTGGTAATATCTATTGTAATGTATCTATATTGTATTATATCTATATGGTTACAATAATTATTTCATTCATAATTAATTATTTTATTTCGAAGACAGAAATGATTAATCTTCCATCATAATTAAATTATTCCAATACAATATATATATATATATATATATATATATATATATATTATTTACTATTACCTACTTTTTTAATACAATACTTACTTTTGGATTTTGTGAGTCATTTGCCTATGGTGCAGTCATGTCTTACTTGAGTTCCTGTATATTATTGAATTATTTACTAATTGTATCATACTAATAACTTGTGGTACGTAATACAATTATCCTCCACGATGTCAGTAATAAGTGTTGAGGTTTGCATTACTTGTGGTGCTGATTTAATTGATGGAGACATTATCAATTGCTGTCGCTGTGTACTTTGTGTACACAATACTTTGGCATGCTCTGGACTGTCGCGGTCTGTTATTCAATACCTCTCCAGCAAGTCCCAACTTAAGTATTTTTGTGTTAGTTGCACGAAAATGGACTCTATACCTGGCTACAACTTGACTGGTCTACAAGAGCTTAAATCAATCATGGGGTTGTTCAAGACTGAGCTAACGGAAATCAAAACCTCTCTTGCTGACTTGAGTAACTGTCGTAACTTCCGATGAGGTGTTTGAGTCGCTTATTGGCAAAGTTCATGACAGGCAGATGAGGTTGTACAATGTATTGCTGTTTAATATTCCAGAGAGTGATGTTGAGGGCGATAGTGATGGTGATTATTGGCGTGTGGTGGAAGTGATTAACCAGGTTCCTGCAGTCTCAACAGAAGGAGTTTGAGAATTTGCCACATATCTCAAGAACATTCAAACAAAAGTTGAGCAAATTAAGAGAATCTATTGAACAAATTACAGAAAACAAACAAAGATAGCAAGCAACATAAAATACATGATAAAGAATTAATGGAACATACACAAGATCTACAAGTCAAATTTTCTCTAGGCCTTATGGTCATTTGCTTCCATAATATTTCAGTTAAGAATACATGAATATCTTCTACATATGAATATTTTCAATGAAATATTGTATTTAAAATTTTAATTTCATAAAAAATGCTTTTTGAGCTGCTTTTGCAACTAAATGATAAACATTGAATTCAGACCTAGTTTTATGGAAAACTATACATGAACTTCTATATGAAAATATTTAAAGAATAGGGCATGAAAAGATCTCAGAGCAGGTTGGCTCATGAAAAGATGGGACCAAAATAAAAAATCAATACCAAAGCAAGGTATTAATAGAAAATTTACCTGATTTTAAGAAATACTGCAATCAAAGATTATGAGTAAGGAAGAATCCATGGAATATGAATCATCTGCATGAAAAGCCTTAGCTAATTCTCATGGTCATGTTTTGCTGAAATTCCAACTACATTATTTATTTTATTTTTTTAAGCTACTTTATTTCCTTGAAATGTATCATATTTTGTTTTGAAAAGTAAGAAGTCAGGCAGAATTTTGTGTATGTTTAACCTCTATGTTGAAACTTAGTCTGTTATTTATTAAAAATAACTTTTCATGATGCTAATCCAGGATATTGATTGAAATATGATATAAAAATGAAAAAATTAAATTAATTGCTAAGGATATACTTCCATAAGTTGTTGCTTTGAAAAGAATACCCAATTTTAACTATGAATGTTATTTATGATCAAATTCACTGGAAATAAAAGGATCTTAGACTCATCATAGAAATATGAAAAATTATTTATCCTGTCATTTGTAATGCTATACCATATGCTAGAAATTGTTTGCCAAACTTCATGAAAATGAAACAGCAGTTTTATTAAATGGAAAGATTTCTTTGAAAAATCTATCTAAAGAAAGAAACAAGAATGAATTTAGCATGTGTGAATACCTAATAGCAAAACAAGCAAGCAAGCACATTTTAAAATGCTGGTCCTTAAAAATAAATTTACCTAAACAGCTTAACTTAAAGCAAATGAGATTTCTCAATAAAATCAATCTTTTCTTTGTGAATCTCAATTTCAACTGAGAATATTTCTAGTCACTTTTCAAGAAGTTTCCTTACAATAACAAAATGATATATTATAACTAAAAGAGTGTTTATGAAGAACAAAGGCTTATTGAAATGAAGAAAAATAATAGGAATCGACTATATTCTTCTGGATGATAATGGCTTTTATCCTAGAAATTTTACTGCAAATGTTGAAAATATGATTGATAAATCAATATGGAAAGGAGTATGTTGAAGACAAGTATGATTTAACTTGACATAATGGAAACTGAATCGATAAAATAAAGACTATGACAACGTATTCAGATATCTATCCAAAGTCAAAATATTTGGAAATACAACTCACTGGTAATTAATGAACCTTTTTAGGAATATTCACAATGTAAAAAAGTTTAAATGCATGAAATTATGAAATAATTGTCATTAGAGGATGAAAGAATAAGTCGACGCTAGTCTTGAATCAGAAACTCAAGCAATCCATTAACAAGAGAACTAACTGCCAACTTCTGAATGAACTGTAAGAATCAATCTGACAAAGAAGATTTAAAATCTAGGCCAATACCCTATCCAATATACTGGATCAGCAGATTGGAATGTCTTACTTGAAGAAGTTGAAATGTAAGAGATTATGGCTATAGATATTTGCAAACACTTCTTAAATGAAAGAATAAACAACAGATAACCACAACAATTTCTGAATAACAATGAATGCATGATTAATTGCAACATATATAATTATTTGCAACATGCAAAACCTATCCAAAGACTGCACTAGCCTTTTGTAAAGAAATGATGCCTTTGAGAAACCAAATAAGCTATAAATCAAAACACAAGAAGGGAGAACCTAACTGCAACTAGCATTATACATTTCAGAAGAATTTAGAGCCTGGCTTCATGACAAGAATATGAAATGAAGAAAGAAAGTTACAACATACTTCCATGATTGTTTACTCAAAAGCAGTGAGGAACTGAACACCTCTTAGCATACTGCAAAAAGTCCTCCAGATGATATAACAACACTGCTTGCATATCACACCACTCATTCGCCACATCACTATGTTCTCCTACTTGCAGATGCAAGTTTTCATTAGCATGATGCTCTCACCACTCATGAGATTTCATCCTCTAGTACAACTTAATGTTGAACCCCAAATTACTAACGATGACACGAAGGGAAAGGTTTGACAAAGAAGAAAACATCAAGTTCGGCGAAGAATCAACCACCAGTGGCATGAATAACAGCTACCTTTCCACATAGATACCCTGCAAAAATATCATTTACTTTCACTTTAATAACGAGTAATTAAGTATAAATTACTTTTTATAAAATAAATCCAAACTATAGTTAACTATACATTGATTGACAGGATTTGATCGAGTGAAAAAACTAGGTCAATCACATCTATCACGCCGATTTTAAAACCAGAATAAATTTACTGGAGTAAACATGCGCTTAAAGATTAAATCCACATGTAAAATCTATCGGAAGTTTTCTCTACAAAATCAAAAGTTTCAAAGTTTATACATAATCGCTTTATCGTTTGACAGAACACATCTAGCATTTCAAAACATTCGAAAGCGATAGACAGCCTTCAACAATTTGAAAGATTGCGTTAAAAAGATCATTTGTAACGTTAAACAGCGGAATTGCATTTATTCTGTTGGCCAAAATGGGCATAAACATATCGAACAAGTGGCAAGATATTAAAAAGGCGTAGGAAATTTATCTCTATAATGAAACGTTTCCCTTAATTTTTGATGTTACTCCTCGATATCATTTTTTAGAATTGGTAGGACGTTTGATTCTGATGTAAATAAAAAATCATTCTTCGAAGAAAAAATATTTCCATTGTAAAGAGGAGTACACCGAAGTCGAGCAACAGACATGCGATAGAACGCGCCGTGAAATTCTCAGCGTACAGAGACAGTAGAGTAGCGATAAGTGTGTTTCTTACCGGTAAACACGAAAGTTAATTTTCTACAATCATTGAACATTGCACTGTTAGCGTTCTGATTGCGCAGTGTACAGTGATACCGTATGAATCTCAATAGAATACACACGAGTATTTACTTCCTTTTTTCTTATTTGAAACGGTAGAATTCACATCGCCACATACTGAATCAATGTCAGGCAAATGCCAATAAATTTATGATCTCTTTGCGTTTAATTGAGATGAAGCTTATTTTTTTTAATTCAGCTAGGATTAAGCAATAATTAAGTTTAATAGTTTTTTCCCGAATGCAATTGAATTCATGCGAATTAATTATCTTAATAAAGTATTCATTAAGCAATTTATACAAATAAAAAATTTAACATAATTTATTTCAGATTCAAATGCAAAGCTGAAACTTCTATTACAATATTTTGAAATATTTCTCCAAGTCAAACTTGAGAGCAATGTAAAATATTCTACGTCTAATTTAGACTACAAAGTTTACAACTCCCTGGAGATAATAATAATGTCAGAAGCTACTCCTTTTCCAGGAAAGAATTGAATACACAAAAAATTTGAGCAAATATTTTTTATTTACTTGTATCATTTTAAATGTTTTTTTTACAAGTGATTTTATTAATTTAAAATTACACAATGTATTTTCAATTACAATTAAAAGACAATTATTAACACTACAACTGTTGATGACTGAGCGTATAGCAAACTACTATCTGCGCTTTTAGTACTAATTAATTGATTCTAAGTCATCGAAAGTCGTGCATATATTGGCACTAGAATAAAAACGATCATTCACTAATTCGCACACATCCTTCTTATTCGTATTTTATCATGTAATTATTTGTATTCAAACATTTGAGCAGCGATAACGGGAGCACAGCATTGACGTCTATAGTATGACATTCATAATATTGAATGCTAATTATTTAAACGAAAGCATTGTATTTATACAGCGACATAATTCAAAATATGATTTTTGAAATAGTTAATTATTCCAACAGAAGTCATTAAAAATTTAATGAAAATAGTTTTTGTTTTGACTGCATAGTACTACTAGAGTCAAAGTTTGGCGGAAATCTATTTTCATAACTTTTTAATCAAGTGTTACGATCGAAAGTATTGCGTTGTAAAATCGAGTTACATTAAAATAAGATCACTGATACAGTCCATTGGCTATTCCCAAATATTATAAAATATAACAAGTATTGATTTGACTTCCGGCCACGGACCGAGACAAGGATCTTCTGTAAGCTATTCGCAATACATCCAACAGAAAAGTTACAATGGGAACTTATGTATTCGTTATGTTGCTGTTTATGAATAAACAAATCGAGAAATAGATTTTAATTCGGTAGTTTATGGCAGCCAAGCTGAAATGCCCCTCGATACTCGTTGTGATGAGAAATTAACCATCTTTTTTACGGGTTGATCTATTTATTAGGCTTACGCTCGCCACGGATTTATATTGAGACTTATTGAACTATCTATAAAATTTCTATGGAGATCAAGAATTTGGCAACAGTGGAGTAGTTCTTGCTAATTTCAATTTGGGTAATCTAATATTTCTGTATCACCTTCCACGCACTGGCTAAGTCACAGTTTTTCGTATCACAGGAAATATTTAAATAGTCTGATGGTTGCCATCAGTATGGAAAATTTGATAAATAACATACTAATCGAGACTTACTCGACCATAATTATACGAAATTATTGCAGGTGTTAACTTGGATACCTTGATTTATGATGTTAGTCACCGAAAACGCCTATATGATAGCGCGGCAATACCCTATGAACTCAGAATGTAGCAGAGGCATCGTTCATCCACGATTCATATATAAGGCATTCATTATGAATAAAAGGTTTTTTTTTAGAAGAATTCAAATTGTTTTAATCTATGACTCTAACATCTCTTACGGATGTGTTAAGAGTAGGACATGTAAATTATGTGAATCCTCCGTGATTTTTTATCGGCGAAGCAAATCTAGTTTCGGTAAGGTAATCGGAAATAATCATCAGCTAAATGGAATGCCTTTAGCTTTCTTAGGGTGATCATAAAAACACTATTCGCTCCAATCGCGTTGTTTCACAGGAAAAATGTAGCATGATGAGGAATAGCCCCCTTCCCCCTTTAAAATTTCAAATCCAACCCTTGCACCGGGTGTTAAACAAGGAAAAGAAAAATTAGTTGAGCTCAAGACCGCGGGGCAGGTATTTGAGTATTTCTAACGATTGGTGCATAAAGAGTTGTATGGGATACCATAGTCAAACATTGCAGGGACGTCTTAGAACCTACCACTGCTTCTGGAATGACCTCTGATGCCTATCACCTAATAATATGAGGATGTAAAGTAAGAATATTAACTTACCTTCCAATAATCATTGCATGAGTTCGCGTATAACACCGAATACTACACACACTGACCACTGAAAACTGCACACATCTCAAATCACGATTCACTAACTTTTCCACTCGCAGAGCACTCACTACACACAAATATCACTCCCCTATCTCTTCGCGGTCACCTGAAGGGAAGGACGCCGAATTGTGCCGGGTCGTTCTGCTCGCCCTGGAGAGGATCTCACCGCTGCAGGACCTCTGGTCAAATTATAACCATGAATCCCGAGGCCAATTCCTGCAATCCTTCCTTCAGCTGTGGAATCCCATCCCAGCGGTCGAAGACGCCAAGGTTGATGTCTTTGTGAAACTCGTAGGCCTCCGAGATAAATTGAGAAAGGAATGCATTGAAATTATCTTGCTATGTAAGATCTTACGAAAAGAGCTCAAAACAACGTGATTTCCTTGAATGTGTATTTAAGAAGTCAGTCTCAACACTCAAAATTTCTCTATGGCACTCATTTAAAATTTACCACGCCATCGAACATTGTCAAATGATGTAACAAAAAGAAATTAATTGGGTGAGAAAGGCTTTATATCCTGGGGTTATTTACATTATGAACTCTGCATATGGAAAATTAAAATGAAACTATACTCAGCAATAACGAGAGGAGGTTTTTATGCAATGAAAATGTATTACGAGATATGCACAAGCATAATCATTTCCATTTTCTAAGTTAATCAAAAGCCGCTCATGAAGTTTCTAAAAGGCCTCAATCATATAATTTTAATGCTTTTGTGGAACGACATGCTAATTTGAAAGAAAAAGAAATTCATATATGTCCACATTAATGGATTTTATCAATTATTCATTGATGTAAAGCAGCTTTGATTGTAGGGTAAAAAGAGAAGGATTAATATAAGTTCTTGCACTTTATTGAAATTCAACGTCTCGCTTTCCATAATGCATATATTCAATCTAAGAACCGACCGCAGATGAGGCAAAGAGTGCCGAAAATATGCATATTAAGTTCGTTTAAACTCTTTGAAAGAATTATTCTGTCGGAAAATTGAAAGGAAAACATTAACCAGAATACCTTGAGCCAAGTTCGAATCAGAGGGAAATTCCTCACAGTCTGATAATTTCTCTCATAGAATTAAGGGAACGTGAGAGATGCTTCATGTACTTCTTTAAATTATTTTTAAAACTAACTACCTACATCTTTTGCCCCCGGGAGAATCAACTACTCTGGAGTAGGAACTTCAGTTTCTCTTACACATATTTAGACGGCAGTCTCTCCAACGAGATTTCAATACCATGATTTCATCGAGAAGATATTATAACGTTTAGGATATTCTTACACTACAAGAGGCAAACTGTAAAGTACGTACCCATCTTCCGAGAAGGAGAGCGCTGACAGCCTCCTAAAACCTCAACGTCCGGCGACTTTGCTTGCAACATAGTGAAGAATTATTATTTAGCGCGGGCGAATAGCACAGTGCAAACTGCCGCTCAGAGACGAAGTTATCAGGACACTAGAATGGGAATAAGGCCTAGGAGTAATATAAAATCATCGAATCGGAAGTTCGTTGCAATCGCGAAGAGTCATCCGTAAGATATGATACCGATAAATATTGAAAAACTAGATGTATAGACTTCTCAAAAGTTCTTACATTGCCAAGGAGTCCAACTCCAGCACAGACAGGTTCGCTCCGTTCAAATGCTCCGACTTTTATGAGTCAACTGCACAAAAGTGACCGCACCGATTCCGCCAAAATTGACTTCCTGAACACTCATACCATCGCTACGAATTCATACTGGAGAAGGGCGGTATATGATTTCTCTTGTTCTATCATGGAGAAGCGTGAACAAATATATCTGGGAGTGTAAGGATACGGTTTAATTATTTGAATGCATATTGTTTATTGTGTTTTCATAAAAGACTTTTTTATGCGATATATAAGTAACGAGTAAAAGTTGCTTGCATACTGCAAGCTAATTGGTACAAATTTAACAATAAGTTCCCCTTACGGGTGTCATCTTCGAAGCTTATCCAGCAAAATTCTTAAAAATTGCCGCAATACATTTCTTACGTGAGAAATTTTCATCCATGTGGCATCGAACTCACGGTCATATGCAACCTTTCTTCCACTGGTTCTATAGAAAAGTACTTGAAACGCAAACGCTGTGATTTTGAATAGTCTCCTGCATTGAGAAAGGCCTCAAAACAATTTTTTAAAATTTGCGTAAATGACCGCCTGGCGTCGAACACAGGACCCATTTGTGAGAGACAATGGCATACGAATAATAGATAAGCGCCACTCTGACGTGTTTCAAAGTTTCAATTCAGTATCTTATCGGGAAGGTCATAAAATAAGATTCCGTTATTCCCGTTTGAAATGCATGGTAGAATCGGAATGACACTCTTGCATCGAACCAAGGACCACTGCAGAAACGGCGAATAACATGAAAGAATGTTCTCAAACGCCTCTGTCATTATTCTGGGTTTTATCTTTCCAGCTTATCGGGAAGGATTTTAAAAAAATCATCCAAGATTTCACCAATGCATTTCTTACGAAAGCATTTCGAACCCACCTGGCGTCGAACACACGGTCATTTGCTAACATTTCTTCCTTTGATACTATGGAAGACCATCTCATCTGCAAACGCCGTAATTTTGATTGCTCTATCGCATCGAGAACGGTCTCAAAACAGATTGCAAATATTCGCGCTAATGACCACCTAGCGTCGAACTCAGGACCCTTCTGTTAGAGAAAATAGCGAATTAATATTAGGTAAGTGCCATTATGACTTATTCCAAAGTTTCGATTCAATATCTTATCGGAAAGGTCCCAAAATAAGATTCCGTTTTCCCCGTTTGAAATGCATGGTGGAATCGGAATGACCCTCTTGCATCGAACCAAGGACCACTAGACGAACGGTGAAATTCATGAAAGAATGTTTTCAAACGCCTCCGTCGCCACACCGGGTTTTATCTTTCCAGCTTATCGGGAAGGCATGGAAAAAAATTTTCAAAAATTACAGCAATGCATTTCTTACGGAAGCATTTCGAACCCACCTGGCCTCGAACACACGGTCATTTGGTAACATTTATTCCTTAAATACTATGGAAGACCATCTCATCTGCAAACACCGTGATTTTGATTGTTCTATCGCATCGAGAACGGCCTCAATACGGATAGTAAAATATCGCCCAAAAGACCGCCTAGCGTCGAACTCAGGACCCTTTCGTGAAGGAAAATAGCAAATTAATATTAGATAAGTGCCATTCTGACTTCTTCCAAAGTTTCGTTTCAATATCTTATCGGAAAGGTCCCAAAATAAGATTCCGTTTTCCCCGTGTGAAATGCATGGTGGAATCGGAATGACCCTCTTGCATCGAACCAAGGACCACTAGACAAACGGAGAAATTCATGAAAGAATTTTTTCAAACGCCTCTGTCTCCGTTCCGGGTTTCATCTTTCCAGCTTATCGGTAAAGCATTGAAAAAAATTTTCAAAAATTGCAGCAATGCATTTCTTATGGAACAAATTCACACGCACCTGGCATCGAACTCACGGTCATTTGGTAACCTTTCTACCTTTGGTACTATGGAAGACTACCTCAACTACAACCTCCGAGATTTTGGTTACTCTATCTTAACGATAAGTGCCTCAAAATAATTTTCAAAAATCCGCGCAATGCATTCTTATGGGAAAATTGCGATTTTTGGGAATTTCTGGCATCGAACCCATGATAGCTAGCGTCGAAGTCTGCATTATTCTGGCATTTAGAGTGTAGGGCCAGTACGTCGAAAAAATCTGACGTCGATGGCACTTGTGGAACATGGTCAGAATTCGTATCCCCTATATATATCTATATAGGTATATCCGGAGAGTTAGCTATATATAATAGATGTTCATTATCTTAACTTCTCCGATTCTTCAATCAATGAATTTACAGAGTGTTTATGGGACTCCCGGATAGCTGTGTGGGCAGCGAGTTCGACTTCAATGAAAGCGGTCCGGGTTCGATTCCCGGTGGGATCTCACGTGACCTCGGCTGTCGAAGCATTTTCCACAATAGCACTACTACAACTACAGTGTGTTTGAGTAGGCCGCTAATGAATGAATTTTGACGAATTTACTCTTCTCAATGTATTATCAATAAGGATCGGCGAGTTAAAGTTTTAACAATCTTTCTACATTACGTTGAAAATTATGAGGATTATTGGATGAAGATCTTGGAAATAATGATTGTATCAATTTCATATTCCCTCCAAGTGGAATCATTTGGGTTTCCCCAAAATAGCCACCTAAAACTTTTCTTTGAAACTTTTCAGTTAAGCAGTTATACTGCCTAAAATTTTATAAGAGATGCTGAATTTTCCTACATTCTTTATTTCAGACTAAGGTATGCGGAACAGGGAAATGTAATTGCCTATAAATATCCACAGGGATCCAGTGAGTGTGGGTTATAGATTTCATAGTCAAGTCAAGAAGGCCGTCTTGGGTATGAAGTCACTCCTCATCCCATTCGAGAAATGAAGAAACATCATAAGCAATCACATGTTCCTAAGAGACGAGTGAGCAGAGAAAAACAGCTTTCCAGTAAACAGTAATTTTTGTGAAGTACTCTCCTGCAGTTTTGAGCATTTGAGACAGAAATGTGGTAATATTTACACGGTTTTGTTCGTTTATACTTTGAAGAATCCCAACCTATATACTCATTTTAAATCATATTGTATCATTGAAAATTATCACTAAATTTGCTGAGGTATTTATCAATTGCTTGATCAAAACATTCCAAGGACATTTGGACATTATTAATAACTTGTAATATTGCATTTAAAAGCCCTTAGCACGAGAGTACCTGGCCAGCAAAGAGAAGTGATTGCTTCTACATCTCATATTGTGTCCAGTTCTTGTGAGAGTGCAGCACTTTGTGTGATGCAGGATCCATCTTTTGCTACTCCGCCACCTCGTAAAAGGTCTACACAAAAAGGTTAATTGCTGCACTAAAATGGAATTTCATTCTATGCTTTATTACTTCAGCCGACTCGAAGGCAGCAATTCCTTTTAAGATGAGTTTTGATAAGGTTTTATAAATTTTACTATATGAAGTTTGGAGATGAACCTTCATGTTAACTTACGTGTTGGAGAAAATAAATTGGAAGTGTACTTTGTTTGCAATGATATGATAATATCTAAGGATAGTAGAACATAATCTAAGGCTGAGAAGGAAAGGAAATTTATAAATAACATTGTTCAATTCCATTCTGTTTTTATTTACCACTATAGCCATGTACTGGGACAGACGTATACTCTGGAAGGTCATACATACAAAATAATACGTGGATATAAAATACACGCATACTTACAATAAAAATTGTATACATACAAACATACTATTCCTCTACATACCCCTTACATACGTTAGCTTTAAATTCATGATCTTAGTTGTCGTACCATACATTGGACATAAGGTACAATGTTTTGTACTATTTTGTATGATCTTTTCAGATTAAGGAACCTAAGGAAATAAGTTTACATATGTATCTTTTATTTGGATATTCTATGATTGATTTTTTTTATTGTTATTATCTTTAAAGAAGCAGGTTTTTTATATAAAATTATTTATTACTATAAAGCAGAAGCCATTTCTTAATTTTTATTTTGAAGCAGTCTCTCTTTTGTCATAAAGTTGAGATATTTTTTTATCATTACTATACAGGGCCCATTTCCATTACTTTTATCTATTTCATTTATCACTTTATGTAACAGGTTATTTATTTTTATTTTATAGCAGGTACTATTTTGTTTTTCTTCATATTAGTGTTTTTTACTGTCATATGATACAATTTTCTTTATTTTAATGCTGAGGACTGTGCTACCAGTGATAATCATTTACTTTCCTTTGAATAAATTTGTTATATAGAGAATGAATATTTATATTCTAATGACCCAAGGGGATGAAAATAAATGAATTGCCTATAGTATGGAAAAGGCTTACTTTTCAATGTATTGTTTCCTTTCTAAGGGACTGTTAGGGATTACAATCCACCATGTTATTACATCCAGTATGTTCTGGGTTTTTGTCTCGTCCTCTGTAGGCCTAACACTGGCATGCCTGAGGCTGACATTAGCACTGCTTCCCAATGATTTTTGGTATCAGCCTTGTGCATAAAAATGCAATGCACAAAGGACAAAGGCCCAAAGGAATTATTCCAGTTATTAATACCATATAGATTTGGTAATATCTATTGTAATGTATCTATATTGTATTATATCTATATGGTTACAATAATTATTTCATTCATAATTAATTATTTTATTTCGAAGACAGAAATGATTAATCTTCCATCATAATTAAATTATTCCAATACAATATATATATATATATATATATATATATATATATTATTTACTATTACCTACTTTTTTAATACAATACTTACTTTTGGATTTTGTGAGTCATTTGCCTATGGTGCAGTCATGTCTTACTTGAGTTCCTGTATATTATTGAATTATTTACTAATTGTATCATACTAATAACTTGTGGTACGTAATACAATTATCCTCCACGATGTCAGTAATAAGTGTTGAGGTTTGCATTACTTGTGGTGCTGATTTAATTGATGGAGACATTATCAATTGCTGTCGCTGTGTACTTTGTGTACACAATACTTTGGCATGCTCTGGACTGTCGCGGTCTGTTATTCAATACCTCTCCAGCAAGTCCCAACTTAAGTATTTTTGTGTTAGTTGCACGAAAATGGACTCTATACCTGGCTACAACTTGACTGGTCTACAAGAGCTTAAATCAATCATGGGGTTGTTCAAGACTGAGCTAACGGAAATCAAAACCTCTCTTGCTGACTTGAGTAACTGTCGTAACTTCCGATGAGGTGTTTGAGTCGCTTATTGGCAAAGTTCATGACAGGCAGATGAGGTTGTACAATGTATTGCTGTTTAATATTCCAGAGAGTGATGTTGAGGGCGATAGTGATGGTGATTATTGGCGTGTGGTGGAAGTGATTAACCAGGTTCCTGCAGTCTCAACAGAAGGAGTTTGAGAATTTGCCACATATCTCAAGAACATTCAAACAAAAGTTGAGCAAATTAAGAGAATCTATTGAACAAATTACAGAAAACAAACAAAGATAGCAAGCAACATAAAATACATGATAAAGAATTAATGGAACATACACAAGATCTACAAGTCAAATTTTCTCTAGGCCTTATGGTCATTTGCTTCCATAATATTTCAGTTAAGAATACATGAATATCTTCTACATATGAATATTTTCAATGAAATATTGTATTTAAAATTTTAATTTCATAAAAAATGCTTTTTGAGCTGCTTTTGCAACTAAATGATAAACATTGAATTCAGACCTAGTTTTATGGAAAACTATACATGAACTTCTATATGAAAATATTTAAAGAATAGGGCATGAAAAGATCTCAGAGCAGGTTGGCTCATGAAAAGATGGGACCAAAATAAAAAATCAATACCAAAGCAAGGTATTAATAGAAAATTTACCTGATTTTAAGAAATACTGCAATCAAAGATTATGAGTAAGGAAGAATCCATGGAATATGAATCATCTGCATGAAAAGCCTTAGCTAATTCTCATGGTCATGTTTTGCTGAAATTCCAACTACATTATTTATTTTATTTTTTTAAGCTACTTTATTTCCTTGAAATGTATCATATTTTGTTTTGAAAAGTAAGAAGTCAGGCAGAATTTTGTGTATGTTTAACCTCTATGTTGAAACTTAGTCTGTTATTTATTAAAAATAACTTTTCATGATGCTAATCCAGGATATTGATTGAAATATGATATAAAAATGAAAAAATTAAATTAATTGCTAAGGATATACTTCCATAAGTTGTTGCTTTGAAAAGAATACCCAATTTTAACTATGAATGTTATTTATGATCAAATTCACTGGAAATAAAAGGATCTTAGACTCATCATAGAAATATGAAAAATTATTTATCCTGTCATTTGTAATGCTATACCATATGCTAGAAATTGTTTGCCAAACTTCATGAAAATGAAACAGCAGTTTTATTAAATGGAAAGATTTCTTTGAAAAATCTATCTAAAGAAAGAAACAAGAATGAATTTAGCATGTGTGAATACCTAATAGCAAAACAAGCAAGCAAGCACATTTTAAAATGCTGGTCCTTAAAAATAAATTTACCTAAACAGCTTAACTTAAAGCAAATGAGATTTCTCAATAAAATCAATCTTTTCTTTGTGAATCTCAATTTCAACTGAGAATATTTCTAGTCACTTTTCAAGAAGTTTCCTTACAATAACAAAATGATATATTATAACTAAAAGAGTGTTTATGAAGAACAAAGGCTTATTGAAATGAAGAAAAATAATAGGAATCGACTATATTCTTCTGGATGATAATGGCTTTTATCCTAGAAATTTTACTGCAAATGTTGAAAATATGATTGATAAATCAATATGGAAAGGAGTATGTTGAAGACAAGTATGATTTAACTTGACATAATGGAAACTGAATCGATAAAATAAAGACTATGACAACGTATTCAGATATCTATCCAAAGTCAAAATATTTGGAAATACAACTCACTGGTAATTAATGAACCTTTTTAGGAATATTCACAATGTAAAAAAGTTTAAATGCATGAAATTATGAAATAATTGTCATTAGAGGATGAAAGAATAAGTCGACGCTAGTCTTGAATCAGAAACTCAAGCAATCCATTAACAAGAGAACTAACTGCCAACTTCTGAATGAACTGTAAGAATCAATCTGACAAAGAAGATTTAAAATCTAGGCCAATACCCTATCCAATATACTGGATCAGCAGATTGGAATGTCTTACTTGAAGAAGTTGAAATGTAAGAGATTATGGCTATAGATATTTGCAAACACTTCTTAAATGAAAGAATAGACAACAGATAACCACAACAATTTCTGAATAACAATGAATACATGATTAATTGCAACATATATAATTATTTGCAACATGCAAAACCTATCCAAAGACTGCACTAGCCTTTTGTAAAGAAATGATGCCTTTGAGAAACCAAGGGAAGATAAGCTATAAATCAAAACACAAGAAGGGAGAACCTAACTGCAACTAGCATTATACATTTCAGAAGAATTTAGAGCCTGGCTTCATGACAAGAATATGAAATGAAGAAAGAAAGTTACAACATACTTCCATGATTGTTTACTCAAAAGCAGTGAGGAACTGAACACCTCTTAGCATACTGCAAAAAGTCCTCCAGATGATATAACAACACTGCTTGCATATCACACCACTCATTCGCCACATCACTATGTTCTCCTACTTGCAGATGCAAGTTTTCATTAGCATGATGCTCTCACCACTCATGAGATTTCATCCTCTAGTACAACTTAATGTTGAACCCCAAATTACTAACGATGACACGAAGGGAAAGGTTTGACAAAGAAGAAAACATCAAGTTCGGCGAAGAATCAACCACCAGTGGCATGAATAACAGCTACCTTTCCACATAGATACCCTGCAAAAATATCATTTACTTTCACTTTAATAACGAGTAATTAAGTATAAATTACTTTTTATAAAATAAATCCAAACTATAGTTAACTATACATTGATTGACAGGATTTGATCGAGTGAAAAAACTAGGTCAATCACATCTATCACGCCGATTTTAAAACCAGAATAAATTTACTGGAGTAAACATGCGCTTAAAGATTAAATCCACATGTAAAATCTATCGGAAGTTTTCTCTACAAAATCAAAAGTTTCAAAGTTTATACATAATCGCTTTATCGTTTGACAGAACACATCTAGCATTTCAAAACATTCGAAAGCGATAGACAGCCTTCAACAATTTGAAAGATTGCGTTAAAAAGATCATTTGTAACGTTAAACAGCGGAATTGCATTTATTCTGTTGGCCAAAATGGGCATAAACATATCGAACAAGTGGCAAGATATTAAAAAGGCGTAGGAAATTTATCTCTATAATGAAACGTTTCCCTTAATTTTTGATGTTACTCCTCGATATCTTAATTTAGAATTGGTAGGACGTTTGATTCTGATGTAAATAAAAAATCATTCTTCGAAGAAAAAATATTTCCATTGTAAAGAGGAGTACACCGAAGTCGAGCAACAGACATGCGATAGAACGCGCCGTGAAATTCTCAGCGTACAGAGACAGTAGAGTAGCGATAAGTGTGTTTCTTACCGGTAAACACGAAAGTTAATTTTCTACAATCATTGAACATTGCACTGTTAGCGTTCTGATTGCGCAGTGTACAGTGATACCGTATGAATCTCAATAGAATACACACGAGTATTTACTTCCTTTTTTCTTATTTGAAACGGTAGAATTCACATCGCCACATACTGAATCAATGTCAGGCAAATGCCAATAAATTTATGATCTCTTTGCGTTTAATTGAGATGAAGCTTATTTTTTTTAATTCAGCTAGGATTAAGCAATAATTAAGTTTAATAGTTTTTTCCCGAATGCAATTGAATTCATGCGAATTAATTATCTTAATAAAGTATTCATTAAGCAATTTATACAAATAAAAAATTTAACATAATTTATTTCAGATTCAAATGCAAAGCTGAAACTTCTATTACAATATTTTGAAATATTTCTCCAAGTCAAACTTGAGAGCAATGTAAAATATTCTACGTCTAATTTAGACTACAAAGTTTACAACTCCCTGGAGATAATAATAATGTCAGAAGCTACTCCTTTTCCAGGAAAGAATTGAATACACAAAAAATTTGAGCAAATATTTTTTATTTACTTGTATCATTTTAAATGTTTTTTTTACAAGTGATTTTATTAATTTAAAATTACACAATGTATTTTCAATTACAATTAAAAGACAATTATTAACACTACAACTGTTGATGACTGAGCGTATAGCAAACTACTATCTGCGCTTTTAGTACTAATTAATTGATTCTAAGTCATCGAAAGTCGTGCATATATTGGCACTAGAATAAAAACGATCATTCACTAATTCGCACACATCCTTCTTATTCGTATTTTATCATGTAATTATTTGTATTCAAACATTTGAGCAGCGATAACGGGAGCACAGCATTGACGTCTATAGTATGACATTCATAATATTGAATGCTAATTATTTAAACGAAAGCATTGTATTTATACAGCGACATAATTCAAAATATGATTTTTGAAATAGTTAATTATTCCAACAGAAGTCATTAAAAATTTAATGAAAATAGTTTTTGTTTTGACTGCATAGTACTACTAGAGTCAAAGTTTGGCGGAAATCTATTTTCATAACTTTTTAATCAAGTGTTACGATCGAAAGTATTGCGTTGTAAAATCGAGTTACATTAAAATAAGATCACTGATACAGTCCATTGGCTATTCCCAAATATTATAAAATATAACAAGTATTGATTTGACTTCCGGCCACGGACCGAGACAAGGATCTTCTGTAAGCTATTCGCAATACATCCAACAGAAAAGTTACAATGGGAACTTATGTATTCGTTATGTTGCTGTTTATGAATAAACAAATCGAGAAATAGATTTTAATTCGGTAGTTTATGGCAGCCAAGCTGAAATGCCCCTCGATACTCGTTGTGATGAGAAATTAACCATCTTTTTTACGGGTTGATCTATTTATTAGGCTTACGCTCGCCACGGATTTATATTGAGACTTATTGAACTATCTATAAAATTTCTATGGAGATCAAGAATTTGGCAACAGTGGAGTAGTTCTTGCTAATTTCAATTTGGGTAATCTAATATTTCTGTATCACCTTCCACGCACAGGCTAAGTCACAGTTTTTCGTATCACAGGAAATATTTAAATAGTCTGATGGTTGCCATCAGTATGGAAAATTTCATAAATAACATACTAATCGAGACTTACTCGACCATAATTATACGAAATTATTGCAGGTGTTAACTTGGATACCTTGATTTATGATGTTAGTCACCGAAAACGCCTATATGATAGCGCGGCAATACCCTATGAACTCAGAATGTAGCAGAGGCATCGTTCATCCACGATTCATATATAAGGCATTCATTATGAATAAAAGGTTTTTTTTTAGAAGAATTCAAATTGTTTTAATCTATGACTCTAACATCTCTTACGGATGTGTTAAGAGTAGGACATGTAAATTATGTGAATCCTCCGTGATTTTTTATCGGCGAAGCAAATCTAGTTTCGGTAAGGTAATCGGAAATAATCATCAGCTAAATGGAATGCCTTTAGCTTTCTTAGGGTGATCATAAAAACACTATTTGCTCCAATCGCGTTGTTTCACAGGAAAAATGTAGCATGATGAGGAATAGCCCCCTTCCCCCTTTAAAATTTCAAATCCAACCCTTGCACCGGGTGTTAAACAAGGAAAAGAAAAATTAGTTGAGCTCAAGACCGCGGGGCAGGTATTTGAGTATTTCTAACGATTGGTGCATAAAGAGTTGTATGGGATACCATAGTCAAACATTGCAGGGACGTCTTAGAACCTACCACTGCTTCTGGAATGACCTCTGATGCCTATCACCTAATAATATGAGGATGTAAAGTAAGAATATTAACTTACCTTCCAATAATCATTGCATGAGTTCGCGTATAACACCGAATACTACACACACTGACCACTGAAAACTGCACACATCTCAAATCACGATTCACTAACTTTTCCACTCGCAGAGCACTCACTACACACAAATATCACTCCCCTATCTCTTCGCGGTCACCTGAAGGGAAGGACGCCGAATTGTGCCGGGTCGTTCTTCTCGCCCTGGAGAGGATCTCACCGCTGCAGGACCTCTGGTCAAATTATAACCATGAATCCCGAGGCCAATTCCTGCAATCCTTCCTTCAGCTGTGGAATCCCATCCCAGCGGTCGAAGACGCCAAGGTTGATGTCTTTGTGAAACTCGTAGGCCTCCGAGATAAATTGAGAAAGGAATGCATTGAAATTATCTTGCTATGTAAGATCTTACGAAAAGAGCTCAAAACAACGTGATTTCCTTGAATGTGTATTTAAGAAGTCAGTCTCAACACTCAAAATTTCTCTATGGCACTCATTTAAAATTTACCACGCCATCGAACATTGTCAAATGATGTAACAAAAAGAAATTAATTGGGTGAGAAAGGCTTTATATCCTGGGGTTATTTACATTATGAACTCTGCATATGGAAAATTAAAATGAAACTATACTCAGCAATAACGAGAGGAGGTTTTTATGCAATGAAAATGTATTACGAGATATGCACAAGCATAATCATTTCCATTTTCTAAGTTAATCAAAAGCCGCTCATGAAGTTTCTAAAAGGCCTCAATCATATAATTTTAATGCTTTTGTGGAACGACATGCTAATTTGAAAGAAAAAGAAATTCATATATGTCCACATTAATGGATTTTATCAATTATTCATTGATGTAAAGCAGCGTTGATTGTAGGGTAAAAAGAGAAGGATTAATATAAGTTCTTGCACTTTATTGAAATTCAACGTCTCGCTTTCCATAATGCATATATTCAATCTAAGAACCGACCGCAGATGAGGCAAAGAGTGCCGAAAATATGCATATTAAGTTCGTTTAAACTCTTTGAAAGAATTATTCTGTCGGAAAATTGAAAGGAAAACATTAACCAGAATACCTTGAGCCAAGTTCGAATCAGAGGGAAATTCCTCACAGTCTGATAATTTCTCTCATAGAATTAAGGGAACGTGAGAGATGCTTCATGTACTTCTTTAAATTATTTTTAAAACTAACTACCTACATCTTTTGCCCCCGGGAGAATCAACTACTCTGGAGTAGGAACTTCAGTTTCTCTTACACATATTTAGACGGCAGTCTCTCCAACGAGATTTCAATACCATGATTTCATCGAGAAGATATTATAACGTTTAGGATATTCTTACACTACAAGAGGCAAACTGTAAAGTACGTACCCATCTTCCGAGAAGGAGAGCGCTGACAGCCTCCTAAAACCTCAACGTCCGGCGACTTTGCTTGCAACATAGTGAAGAATTATTATTTAGCGCGGGCGAATAGCACAGTGCAAACTGCCGCTCAGAGACGAAGTTATCAGGACACTAGAATGGGAATAAGGCCTAGGAGTAATATAAAATCATCGAATCGGAAGTTCGTTGCAATCGCGAAGAGTCATCCGTAAGATATGATACCGATAAATATTGAAAAACTAGATGTATAGACTTCTCAAAAGTTCTTACATTGCCAAGGAGTCCAACTCCAGCACAGACAGGTTCGCTCCGTTCAAATGCTCCGACTTTTATGAGTCAACTGCACAAAAGTGACCGCACCGATTCCGCCAAAATTGACTTCCTGAACACTCATACCATCGCTACGAATTCATACTGGAGAAGGGCGGTATATGATTTCTCTTGTTCTATCATGGAGAAGCGTGAACAAATATATCTGGGAGTGTAAGGATACGGTTTAATTATTTGAATGCATATTGTTTATTGTGTTTTCATAAAAGACTTTTTTATGCGATATATAAGTAACGAGTAAAAGTTGCTTGCATACTGCAAGCTAATTGGTACAAATTTAACAATAAGTTCCCCTTACGGGTGTCATCTTCGAAGCTTATCCAGCAAAATTCTTAAAAATTGCCGCAATACATTTCTTACGTGAGAAATTTTCATCCATGTGGCATCGAACTCACGGTCATATGCAACCTTTCTTCCACTGGTTCTATAGAAAAGTACTTGAAACGCAAACGCTGTGATTTTGAATAGTCTCCTGCATTGAGAAAGGCCTCAAAACAATTTTTTAAAATTTGCGTAAATGACCGCCTGGCGTCGAACACAGGACCCATTTGTGAGAGACAATGGCATACGAATAATAGATAAGCGCCACTCTGACGTGTTTCAAAGTTTCAATTCAGTATCTTATCGGGAAGGTCATAAAATAAGATTCCGTTATTCCCGTTTGAAATGCATGGTAGAATCGGAATGACACTCTTGCATCGAACCAAGGACCACTGCAGAAACGGCGAATAACATGAAAGAATGTTCTCAAACGCCTCTGTCATTATTCTGGGTTTTATCTTTCCAGCTTATCGGGAAGGATTTTAAAAAAATCATCCAAGATTTCACCAATGCATTTCTTACGAAAGCATTTCGAACCCACCTGGCGTCGAACACACGGTCATTTGCTAACATTTCTTCCTTTGATACTATGGAAGACCATCTCATCTGCAAACGCCGTAATTTTGATTGCTCTATCGCATCGAGAACGGTCTCAAAACAGATTGCAAATATTCGCGCTAATGACCACCTAGCGTCGAACTCAGGACCCTTCTGTTAGAGAAAATAGCGAATTAATATTAGGTAAGTGCCATTATGACTTATTCCAAAGTTTCGATTCAATATCTTATCGGAAAGGTCCCAAAATAAGATTCCGTTTTCCCCGTTTGAAATGCATGGTGGAATCGGAATGACCCTCTTGCATCGAACCAAGGACCACTAGACGAACGGTGAAATTCATGAAAGAATGTTTTCAAACGCCTCCGTCGCCACACCGGGTTTTATCTTTCCAGCTTATCGGGAAGGCATGGAAAAAAATTTTCAAAAATTACAGCAATGCATTTCTTACGGAAGCATTTCGAACCCACCTGGCCTCGAACACACGGTCATTTGGTAACATTTATTCCTTAAATACTATGGAAGACCATCTCATCTGCAAACACCGTGATTTTGATTGTTCTATCGCATCGAGAACGGCCTCAATACGGATAGTAAAATATCGCCCAAAAGACCGCCTAGCGTCGAACTCAGGACCCTTTCGTGAAGGAAAATAGCAAATTAATATTAGATAAGTGCCATTCTGACTTCTTCCAAAGTTTCGTTTCAATATCTTATCGGAAAGGTCCCAAAATAAGATTCCGTTTTCCCCGTGTGAAATGCATGGTGGAATCGGAATGACCCTCTTGCATCGAACCAAGGACCACTAGACAAACGGAGAAATTCATGAAAGAATTTTTTCAAACGCCTCTGTCTCCGTTCCGGGTTTCATCTTTCCAGCTTATCGGTAAAGCATTGAAAAAAATTTTCAAAAATTGCAGCAATGCATTTCTTATGGAACAAATTCACACGCACCTGGCATCGAACTCACGGTCATTTGGTAACCTTTCTACCTTTGGTACTATGGAAGACTACCTCAACTACAACCTCCGAGATTTTGGTTACTCTATCTTAACGATAAGTGCCTCAAAATAATTTTCAAAAATCCGCGCAATGCATTCTTATGGGAAAATTGCGATTTTTGGGAATTTCTGGCATCGAACCCATGATAGCTAGCGTCGAAGTCTGCATTATTCTGGCATTTAGAGTGTAGGGCCAGTACGTCGAAAAAATCTGACGTCGATGGCACTTGTGGAACATGGTCAGAATTCGTATCCCCTATATATATCTATATAGGTATATCCGGAGAGTTAGCTATATATAATAGATGTTCATTATCTTAACTTCTCCGATTCTTCAATCAATGAATTTACAGAGTGTTTATGGGACTCCCGGATAGCTGTGTGGGCAGCGAGTTCGACTTCAATGAAAGCGGTCCGGGTTCGATTCCCGGTGGGATCTCACGTGACCTCGGCTGTCGAAGCATTTTCCACAATAGCACTACTACAACTACAGTGTGTTTGAGTAGGCCGCTAATGAATGAATTTTGACGAATTTACTCTTCTCAATGTATTATCAATAAGGATCGGCGAGTTAAAGTTTTAACAATCTTTCTACATTACGTTGAAAATTATGAGGATTATTGGATGAAGATCTTGGAAATAATGATTGTATCAATTTCATATTCCCTCCAAGTGGAATCATTTGGGTTTCCCCAAAATAGCCACCTAAAACTTTTCTTTGAAACTTTTCAGTTAAGCAGTTATACTGCCTAAAATTTTATAAGAGATGCTGAATTTTCCTACATTCTTTATTTCAGACTAAGGTATGCGGAACAGGGAAATGTAATTGCCTATAAATATCCACAGGGATCCAGTGAGTGTGGGTTATAGATTTCATAGTCAAGTCAAGAAGGCCGTCTTGGGTATGAAGTCACTCCTCATCCCATTCGAGAAATGAAGAAACATCATAAGCAATCACATGTTCCTAAGAGACGAGTGAGCAGAGAAAAACAGCTTTCCAGTAAACAGTAATTTTTGTGAAGTACTCTCCTGCAGTTTTGAGCATTTGAGACAGAAATGTGGTAATATTTACACGGTTTTGTTCGTTTATACTTTGAAGAATCCCAACCTATATACTCATTTTAAATCATATTGTATCATTGAAAATTATCACTATATTTGCTGAGGTATTTATCAATTGCTTGATCAAAACATTCCAAGGACATTTGGACATTATTAATAACTTGTAATATTGCATTTAAAAGCCCTTAGCACGAGAGTACCTGGCCAGCAAAGAGAAGTGATTGCTTCTACATCTCATATTGTGTCCAGTTCTTGTGAGAGTGCAGCACTTTGTGTGATGCAGGATCCATCTTTTGCTACTCCGCCACCTCGTAAAAGGTCTACACAAAAAGGTTAATTGCTGCACTAAAATGGAATTTCATTCTATGCTTTATTACTTCAGCCGACTCGAAGGCAGCAATTCCTTTTAAGATGAGTTTTGATAAGGTTTTATAAATTTTACTATATGAAGTTTGGAGATGAACCTTCATGTTAACTTACGTGTTGGAGAAAATAAATTGGAAGTGTACTTTGTTTGCAATGATATGATAATATCTAAGGATAGTAGAACATAATCTAAGGCTGAGAAGGAAAGGAAATTTATAAATAACATTGTTCAATTCCATTCTGTTTTTATTTACCACTATAGCCATGTACTGGGACAGACGTATACTCTGGAAGGTCATACATACAAAATAATACGTGGATATAAAATACACGCATACTTACAATAAAAATTGTATACATACAAACATACTATTCCTCTACATACCCCTTACATACGTTAGCTTTAAATTCATGATCTTAGTTGTCGTACCATACATTGGACATAAGGTACAATGTTTTGTACTATTTTGTATGATCTTTTCAGATTAAGGAACCTAAGGAAATAAGTTTACATATGTATCTTTTATTTGGATATTCTATGATTGATTTTTTTTATTGTTATTATCTTTAAAGAAGCAGGTTTTTTATATAAAATTATTTATTACTATAAAGCAGAAGCCATTTCTTAATTTTTATTTTGAAGCAGTCTCTCTTTTGTCATAAAGTTGAGATATTTTTTTATCATTACTATACAGGGCCCATTTCCATTACTTTTATCTATTTCATTTATCACTTTATGTAACAGGTTATTTATTTTTATTTTATAGCAGGTACTATTTTGTTTTTCTTCATATTAGTGTTTTTTACTGTCATATGATACAATTTTCTTTATTTTAATGCTGAGGACTGTGCTACCAGTGATAATCATTTACTTTCCTTTGAATAAATTTGTTATATAGAGAATGAATATTTATATTCTAATGACCCAAGGGGATGAAAATAAATGAATTGCCTATAGCATGGAAAAGGCTTACTTTTCAATGTATTGTTTCCTTTCTAAGGGACTGTTAGGGATTACAATCCACCATGTTATTACATCCAGTATGTTCTGGGTTTTTGTCTCGTCCTCTGTAGGCCTAACACTGGCATGCCTGAGGCTGACATTAGCACTGCTTCCCAATGATTTTTGGTATCAGCCTTGTGCATAAAAATGCAATGCACAAAGGACAAAGGCCCAAAGGAATTATTCCAGTTATTAATACCATATAGATTTGGTAATATCTATTGTAATGTATCTATATTGTATTATATCTATATGGTTACAATAATTATTTCATTCATAATTAATTATTTTATTTCGAAGACAGAAATGATTAATCTTCCATCATAATTAAATTATTCCAATACAATATATATATATATATATATATATATATATATATATATATATATATATATATATATATATATATATATATATATATATATATATATATATATATATATATATATATTATTTACTATTACCTACTTTTTTAATACAATACTTACTTTTGGATTTTGTGAGTCATTTGCCTATGGTGCAGTCATGTCTTACTTGAGTTCCTGTATATTATTGAATTATTTACTAATTGTATCATACTAATAACTTGTGGTACGTAATACAATTATCCTCCACGATGTCAGTAATAAGTGTTGAGGTTTGCATTACTTGTGGTGCTGATTTAATTGATGGAGACATTATCAATTGCTGTCGCTGTGTACTTTGTGTACACAATACTTTGGCATGCTCTGGACTGTCACGGTCTGTTATTCAATACCTCTCCAGCAAGTCCCAACTTAAGTATTTTTGTGTTAGTTGCACGAAAATGGACTCTATACCTGGCTACAACTTGACTGGTCTACAAGAGCTTAAATCAATCATGGGGTTGTTCAAGACTGAGCTAACGGAAATCAAAACCTCTCTTGCTGACTTGAGTAACTGTCGTAACTTCCGATGAGGTGTTTGAGTCGCTTATTGGCAAAGTTCATGACAGGCAGATGAGGTTGTACAATGTATTGCTGTTTAATATTCCAGAGAGTGATGTTGAGGGCGATAGTGATGGTGATTATTGGCGTGTGGTGGAAGTGATTAACCAGGTTCCTGCAGTCTCAACAGAAGGAGTTTGAGAATTTGCCACATATCTCAAGAACATTCAAACAAAAGTTGAGCAAATTAAGAGAATCTATTGAACAAATTACAGAAAACAAACAAAGATAGCAAGCAACATAAAATACATGATAAAGAATTAATGGAACATACACAAGATCTACAAGTCAAATTTTCTCTAGGCCTTATGGTCATTTGCTTCCATAATATTTCAGTTAAGAATACATGAATATCTTCTACATATGAATATTTTCAATGAAATATTGTATTTAAAATTTTAATTTCATAAAAAATGCTTTTTGAGCTGCTTTTGCAACTAAATGATAAACATTGAATTCAGACCTAGTTTTATGGAAAACTATACATGAACTTCTATATGAAAATATTTAAAGAATAGGGCATGAAAAGATCTCAGAGCAGGTTGGCTCATGAAAAGATGGGACCAAAATAAAAAATCAATACCAAAGCAAGGTATTAATAGAAAATTTACCTGATTTTAAGAAATACTGCAATCAAAGATTATGAGTAAGGAAGAATCCATGGAATATGAATCATCTGCATGAAAAGCCTTAGCTAATTCTCATGGTCATGTTTTGCTGAAATTCCAACTACATTATTTATTTTATTTTTTTAAGCTACTTTATTTCCTTGAAATGTATCATATTTTGTTTTGAAAAGTAAGAAGTCAGGCAGAATTTTGTGTATGTTTAACCTCTATGTTGAAACTTAGTCTGTTATTTATTAAAAATAACTTTTCATGATGCTAATCCAGGATATTGATTGAAATATGATATAAAAATGAAAAAATTAAATTAATTGCTAAGGATATACTTCCATAAGTTGTTGCTTTGAAAAGAATACCCAATTTTAACTATGAATGTTATTTATGATCAAATTCACTGGAAATAAAAGGATCTTAGACTCATCATAGAAATATGAAAAATTATTTATCCTGTCATTTGTAATGCTATACCATATGCTAGAAATTGTTTGCCAAACTTCATGAAAATGAAACAGCAGTTTTATTAAATGGAAAGATTTCTTTGAAAAATCTATCTAAAGAAAGAAACAAGAATGAATTTAGCATGTGTGAATACCTAATAGCAAAACAAGCAAGCAAGCACATTTTAAAATGCTGGTCCTTAAAAATAAATTTACCTAAACAGCTTAACTTAAAGCAAATGAGATTTCTCAATAAAATCAATCTTTTCTTTGTGAATCTCAATTTCAACTGAGAATATTTCTAGTCACTTTTCAAGAAGTTTCCTTACAATAACAAAATGATATATTATAACTAAAAGAGTGTTTATGAAGAACAAAGGCTTATTGAAATGAAGAAAAATAATAGGAATCGACTATATTCTTCTGGATGATAATGGCTTTTATCCTAGAAATTTTACTGCAAATGTTGAAAATATGATTGATAAATCAATATGGAAAGGAGTATGTTGAAGACAAGTATGATTTAACTTGACATAATGGAAACTGAATCGATAAAATAAAGACTATGACAACGTATTCAGATATCTATCCAAAGTCAAAATATTTGGAAATACAACTCACTGGTAATTAATGAACCTTTTTAGGAATATTCACAATGTAAAAAAGTTTAAATGCATGAAATTATGAAATAATTGTCATTAGAGGATGAAAGAATAAGTCGACGCTAGTCTTGAATCAGAAACTCAAGCAATCCATTAACAAGAGAACTAACTGCCAACTTCTGAATGAACTGTAAGAATCAATCTGACAAAGAAGATTTAAAATCTAGGCCAATACCCTATCCAATATACTGGATCAGCAGATTGGAATGTCTTACTTGAAGAAGTTGAAATGTAAGAGATTATGGCTATAGATATTTGCAAACACTTCTTAAATGAAAGAATAGACAACAGATAACCACAACAATTTCTGAATAACAATGAATACATGATTAATTGCAACATATATAATTATTTGCAACATGCAAAACCTATCCAAAGACTGCACTAGCCTTTTGTAAAGAAATGATGCCTTTGAGAAACCAAGGGAAGATAAGCTATAAATCAAAACACAAGAAGGGAGAACCTAACTGCAACTAGCATTATACATTTCAGAAGAATTTAGAGCCTGGCTTCATGACAAGAATATGAAATGAAGAAAGAAAGTTACAACATACTTCCATGATTGTTTACTCAAAAGCAGTGAGGAACTGAACACCTCTTAGCATACTGCAAAAAGTCCTCCAGATGATATAACAACACTGCTTGCATATCACACCACTCATTCGCCACATCACTATGTTCTCCTACTTGCAGATGCAAGTTTTCATTAGCATGATGCTCTCACCACTCATGAGATTTCATCCTCTAGTACAACTTAATGTTGAACCCCAAATTACTAACGATGACACGAAGGGAAAGGTTTGACAAAGAAGAAAACATCAAGTTCGGCGAAGAATCAACCACCAGTGGCATGAATAACAGCTACCTTTCCACATAGATACCCTGCAAAAATATCATTTACTTTCACTTTAATAACGAGTAATTAAGTATAAATTACTTTTTATAAAATAAATCCAAACTATAGTTAACTATACATTGATTGACAGGATTTGATCGAGTGAAAAAACTAGGTCAATCACATCTATCACGCCGATTTTAAAACCAGAATAAATTTACTGGAGTAAACATGCGCTTAAAGATTAAATCCACATGTAAAATCTATCGGAAGTTTTCTCTACAAAATCAAAAGTTTCAAAGTTTATACATAATCGCTTTATCGTTTGACAGAACACATCTAGCATTTCAAAACATTCGAAAGCGATAGACAGCCTTCAACAATTTGAAAGATTGCGTTAAAAAGATCATTTGTAACGTTAAACAGCGGAATTGCATTTATTCTGTTGGCCAAAATGGGCATAAACATATCGAACAAGTGGCAAGATATTAAAAAGGCGTAGGAAATTTATCTCTATAATGAAACGTTTCCCTTAATTTTTGATGTTACTCCTCGATATCTTAATTTAGAATTGGTAGGACGTTTGATTCTGATGTAAATAAAAAATCATTCTTCGAAGAAAAAATATTTCCATTGTAAAGAGGAGTACACCGAAGTCGAGCAACAGACATGCGATAGAACGCGCCGTGAAATTCTCAGCGTACAGAGACAGTAGAGTAGCGATAAGTGTGTTTCTTACCGGTAAACACGAAAGTTAATTTTCTACAATCATTGAACATTGCACTGTTAGCGTTCTGATTGCGCAGTGTACAGTGATACCGTATGAATCTCAATAGAATACACACGAGTATTTACTTCCTTTTTTCTTATTTGAAACGGTAGAATTCACATCGCCACATACTGAATCAATGTCAGGCAAATGCCAATAAATTTATGATCTCTTTGCGTTTAATTGAGATGAAGCTTATTTTTTTTAATTCAGCTAGGATTAAGCAATAATTAAGTTTAATAGTTTTTTCCCGAATGCAATTGAATTCATGCGAATTAATTATCTTAATAAAGTATTCATTAAGCAATTTATACAAATAAAAAATTTAACATAATTTATTTCAGATTCAAATGCAAAGCTGAAACTTCTATTACAATATTTTGAAATATTTCTCCAAGTCAAACTTGAGAGCAATGTAAAATATTCTACGTCTAATTTAGACTACAAAGTTTACAACTCCCTGGAGATAATAATAATGTCAGAAGCTACTCCTTTTCCAGGAAAGAATTGAATACACAAAAAATTTGAGCAAATATTTTTTATTTACTTGTATCATTTTAAATGTTTTTTTTACAAGTGATTTTATTAATTTAAAATTACACAATGTATTTTCAATTACAATTAAAAGACAATTATTAACACTACAACTGTTGATGACTGAGCGTATAGCAAACTACTATCTGCGCTTTTAGTACTAATTAATTGATTCTAAGTCATCGAAAGTCGTGCATATATTGGCACTAGAATAAAAACGATCATTCACTAATTCGCACACATCCTTCTTATTCGTATTTTATCATGTAATTATTTGTATTCAAACATTTGAGCAGCGATAACGGGAGCACAGCATTGACGTCTATAGTATGACATTCATAATATTGAATGCTAATTATTTAAACGAAAGCATTGTATTTATACAGCGACATAATTCAAAATATGATTTTTGAAATAGTTAATTATTCCAACAGAAGTCATTAAAAATTTAATGAAAATAGTTTTTGTTTTGACTGCATAGTACTACTAGAGTCAAAGTTTGGCGGAAATCTATTTTCATAACTTTTTAATCAAGTGTTACGATCGAAAGTATTGCGTTGTAAAATCGAGTTACATTAAAATAAGATCACTGATACAGTCCATTGGCTATTCCCAAATATTATAAAATATAACAAGTATTGATTTGACTTCCGGCCACGGACCGAGACAAGGATCTTCTGTAAGCTATTCGCAATACATCCAACAGAAAAGTTACAATGGGAACTTATGTATTCGTTATGTTGCTGTTTATGAATAAACAAATCGAGAAATAGATTTTAATTCGGTAGTTTATGGCAGCCAAGCTGAAATGCCCCTCGATACTCGTTGTGATGAGAAATTAACCATCTTTTTTACGGGTTGATCTATTTATTAGGCTTACGCTCGCCACGGATTTATATTGAGACTTATTGAACTATCTATAAAATTTCTATGGAGATCAAGAATTTGGCAACAGTGGAGTAGTTCTTGCTAATTTCAATTTGGGTAATCTAATATTTCTGTATCACCTTCCACGCACTGGCTAAGTCACAGTTTTTCGTATCACAGGAAATATTTAAATAGTCTGATGGTTGCCATCAGTATGGAAAATTTGATAAATAACATACTAATCGAGACTTACTCGACCATAATTATACGAAATTATTGCAGGTGTTAACTTGGATACCTTGATTTATGATGTTAGTCACCGAAAACGCCTATATGATAGCGCGGCAATACCCTATGAACTCAGAATGTAGCAGAGGCATCGTTCATCCACGATTCATATATAAGGCATTCATTATGAATAAAAGGTTTTTTTTTAGAAGAATTCAAATTGTTTTAATCTATGACTCTAACATCTCTTACGGATGTGTTAAGAGTAGGACATGTAAATTATGTGAATCCTCCGTGATTTTTTATCGGCGAAGCAAATCTAGTTTCGGTAAGGTAATCGGAAATAATCATCAGCTAAATGGAATGCCTTTAGCTTTCTTAGGGTGATCATAAAAACACTATTTGCTCCAATCGCGTTGTTTCACAGGAAAAATGTAGCATGATGAGGAATAGCCCCCTTCCCCCTTTAAAATTTCAAATCCAACCCTTGCACCGGGTGTTAAACAAGGAAAAGAAAAATTAGTTGAGCTCAAGACCGCGGGGCAGGTATTTGAGTATTTCTAACGATTGGTGCATAAAGAGTTGTATGGGATACCATAGTCAAACATTGCAGGGACGTCTTAGAACCTACCACTGCTTCTGGAATGACCTCTGATGCCTATCACCTAATAATATGAGGATGTAAAGTAAGAATATTAACTTACCTTCCAATAATCATTGCATGAGTTCGCGTATAACACCGAATACTACACACACTGACCACTGAAAACTGCACACATCTCAAATCACGATTCACTAACTTTTCCACTCGCAGAGCACTCACTACACACAAATATCACTCCCCTATCTCTTCGCGGTCACCTGAAGGGAAGGACGCCGAATTGTGCCGGGTCGTTCTTCTCGCCCTGGAGAGGATCTCACCGCTGCAGGACCTCTGGTCAAATTATAACCATGAATCCCGAGGCCAATTCCTGCAATCCTTCCTTCAGCTGTGGAATCCCATCCCAGCGGTCGAAGACGCCAAGGTTGATGTCTTTGTGAAACTCGTAGGCCTCCGAGATAAATTGAGAAAGGAATGCATTGAAATTATCTTGCTATGTAAGATCTTACGAAAAGAGCTCAAAACAACGTGATTTCCTTGAATGTGTATTTAAGAAGTCAGTCTCAACACTCAAAATTTCTCTATGGCACTCATTTAAAATTTACCACGCCATCGAACATTGTCAAATGATGTAACAAAAAGAAATTAATTGGGTGAGAAAGGCTTTATATCCTGGGGTTATTTACATTATGAACTCTGCATATGGAAAATTAAAATGAAACTATACTCAGCAATAACGAGAGGAGGTTTTTATGCAATGAAAATGTATTACGAGATATGCACAAGCATAATCATTTCCATTTTCTAAGTTAATCAAAAGCCGCTCATGAAGTTTCTAAAAGGCCTCAATCATATAATTTTAATGCTTTTGTGGAACGACATGCTAATTTGAAAGAAAAAGAAATTCATATATGTCCACATTAATGGATTTTATCAATTATTCATTGATGTAAAGCAGCGTTGATTGTAGGGTAAAAAGAGAAGGATTAATATAAGTTCTTGCACTTTATTGAAATTCAACGTCTCGCTTTCCATAATGCATATATTCAATCTAAGAACCGACCGCAGATGAGGCAAAGAGTGCCGAAAATATGCATATTAAGTTCGTTTAAACTCTTTGAAAGAATTATTCTGTCGGAAAATTGAAAGGAAAACATTAACCAGAATACCTTGAGCCAAGTTCGAATCAGAGGGAAATTCCTCACAGTCTGATAATTTCTCTCATAGAATTAAGGGAACGTGAGAGATGCTTCATGTACTTCTTTAAATTATTTTTAAAACTAACTACCTACATCTTTTGCCCCCGGGAGAATCAACTACTCTGGAGTAGGAACTTCAGTTTCTCTTACACATATTTAGACGGCAGTCTCTCCAACGAGATTTCAATACCATGATTTCATCGAGAAGATATTATAACGTTTAGGATATTCTTACACTACAAGAGGCAAACTGTAAAGTACGTACCCATCTTCCGAGAAGGAGAGCGCTGACAGCCTCCTAAAACCTCAACGTCCGGCGACTTTGCTTGCAACATAGTGAAGAATTATTATTTAGCGCGGGCGAATAGCACAGTGCAAACTGCCGCTCAGAGACGAAGTTATCAGGACACTAGAATGGGAATAAGGCCTAGGAGTAATATAAAATCATCGAATCGGAAGTTCGTTGCAATCGCGAAGAGTCATCCGTAAGATATGATACCGATAAATATTGAAAAACTAGATGTATAGACTTCTCAAAAGTTCTTACATTGCCAAGGAGTCCAACTCCAGCACAGACAGGTTCGCTCCGTTCAAATGCTCCGACTTTTATGAGTCAACTGCACAAAAGTGACCGCACCGATTCCGCCAAAATTGACTTCCTGAACACTCATACCATCGCTACGAATTCATACTGGAGAAGGGCGGTATATGATTTCTCTTGTTCTATCATGGAGAAGCGTGAACAAATATATCTGGGAGTGTAAGGATACGGTTTAATTATTTGAATGCATATTGTTTATTGTGTTTTCATAAAAGACTTTTTTATGCGATATATAAGTAACGAGTAAAAGTTGCTTGCATACTGCAAGCTAATTGGTACAAATTTAACAATAAGTTCCCCTTACGGGTGTCATCTTCGAAGCTTATCCAGCAAAATTCTTAAAAATTGCCGCAATACATTTCTTACGTGAGAAATTTTCATCCATGTGGCATCGAACTCACGGTCATATGCAACCTTTCTTCCACTGGTTCTATAGAAAAGTACTTGAAACGCAAACGCTGTGATTTTGAATAGTCTCCTGCATTGAGAAAGGCCTCAAAACAATTTTTTAAAATTTGCGTAAATGACCGCCTGGCGTCGAACACAGGACCCATTTGTGAGAGACAATGGCATACGAATAATAGATAAGCGCCACTCTGACGTGTTTCAAAGTTTCAATTCAGTATCTTATCGGGAAGGTCATAAAATAAGATTCCGTTATTCCCGTTTGAAATGCATGGTAGAATCGGAATGACACTCTTGCATCGAACCAAGGACCACTGCAGAAACGGCGAATAACATGAAAGAATGTTCTCAAACGCCTCTGTCATTATTCTGGGTTTTATCTTTCCAGCTTATCGGGAAGGATTTTAAAAAAATCATCCAAGATTTCACCAATGCATTTCTTACGAAAGCATTTCGAACCCACCTGGCGTCGAACACACGGTCATTTGCTAACATTTCTTCCTTTGATACTATGGAAGACCATCTCATCTGCAAACGCCGTGATTTTGATTGCTCTATCGCATCGAGAACGGTCTCAAAACAGATTGCAAATATTCGCGCTAATGACCACCTAGCGTCGAACTTAGGACCCTTCTGTTAGAGAAAATAGCGAATTAATATTAGGTAAGTGCCATTATGACTTATTCCAAAGTTTCGATTCAATATCTTATCGGAAAGGTCCCAAAATAAGATTCCGTTTTCCCCGTTTGAAATGCATGGTGGAATCGGAATGACCCTCTTGCATCGAACCAAGGACCACTAGACGAACGGTGAAATTCATGAAAGAATGTTTTCAAACGCCTCCGTCGCCACACCGGGTTTTATCTTTCCAGCTTATCGGGAAGGCATGGAAAAAAATTTTCAAAAATTACAGCAATGCATTTCTTACGGAAGCATTTCGAACCCACCTGGCCTCGAACACACGGTCATTTGGTAACATTTATTCCTTAAATACTATGGAAGACCATCTCATCTGCAAACACCGTGATTTTGATTGTTCTATCGCATCGAGAACGGCCTCAATACGGATAGTAAAATATCGCCCAAAAGACCGCCTAGCGTCGAACTCAGGACCCTTTCGTGAAGGAAAATAGCAAATTAATATTAGATAAGTGCCATTCTGACTTCTTCCAAAGTTTCGTTTCAATATCTTATCGGAAAGGTCCCAAAATAAGATTCCGTTTTCCCCGTGTGAAATGCATGGTGGAATCGGAATGACCCTCTTGCATCGAACCAAGGACCACTAGACAAACGGAGAAATTCATGAAAGAATTTTTTCAAACGCCTCTGTCTCCGTTCCGGGTTTCATCTTTCCAGCTTATCGGTAAAGCATTGAAAAAAATTTTCAAAAATTGCAGCAATGCATTTCTTATGGAACAAATTCACACGCACCTGGCATCGAACTCACGGTCATTTGGTAACCTTTCTACCTTTGGTACTATGGAAGACTACCTCAACTACAACCTCCGAGATTTTGGTTACTCTATCTTAACGATAAGTGCCTCAAAATAATTTTCAAAAATCCGCGCAATGCATTCTTATGGGAAAATTGCGATTTTTGGGAATTTCTGGCATCGAACCCATGATAGCTAGCGTCGAAGTCTGCATTATTCTGGCATTTAGAGTGTAGGGCCAGTACGTCGAAAAAATCTGACGTCGATGGCACTTGTGGAACATGGTCAGAATTCGTATCCCCTATATATATCTATATAGGTATATCCGGAGAGTTAGCTATATATAATAGATGTTCATTATCTTAACTTCTCCGATTCTTCAATCAATGAATTTACAGAGTGTTTATGGGACTCCCGGATAGCTGTGTGGGCAGCGAGTTCGACTTCAATGAAAGCGGTCCGGGTTCGATTCCCGGTGGGATCTCACGTGACCTCGGCTGTCGAAGCATTTTCCACAATAGCACTACTACAACTACAGTGTGTTTGAGTAGGCCGCTAATGAATGAATTTTGACGAATTTACTCTTCTCAATGTATTATCAATAAGGATCGGCGAGTTAAAGTTTTAACAATCTTTCTACATTACGTTGAAAATTATGAGGATTATTGGATGAAGATCTTGGAAATAATGATTGTATCAATTTCATATTCCCTCCAAGTGGAATCATTTGGGTTTCCCCAAAATAGCCACCTAAAACTTTTCTTTGAAACTTTTCAGTTAAGCAGTTATACTGCCTAAAATTTTATAAGAGATGCTGAATTTTCCTACATTCTTTATTTCAGACTAAGGTATGCGGAACAGGGAAATGTAATTGCCTATAAATATCCACAGGGATCCAGTGAGTGTGGGTTATAGATTTCATAGTCAAGTCAAGAAGGCCGTCTTGGGTATGAAGTCACTCCTCATCCCATTCGAGAAATGAAGAAACATCATAAGCAATCACATGTTCCTAAGAGACGAGTGAGCAGAGAAAAACAGCTTTCCAGTAAACAGTAATTTTTGTGAAGTACTCTCCTGCAGTTTTGAGCATTTGAGACAGAAATGTGGTAATATTTACACGGTTTTGTTCGTTTATACTTTGAAGAATCCCAACCTATATACTCATTTTAAATCATATTGTATCATTGAAAATTATCACTAAATTTGCTGAGGTATTTATCAATTGCTTGATCAAAACATTCCAAGGACATTTGGACATTATTAATAACTTGTAATATTGCATTTAAAAGCCCTTAGCACGAGAGTACCTGGCCAGCAAAGAGAAGTGATTGCTTCTACATCTCATATTGTGTCCAGTTCTTGTGAGAGTGCAGCACTTTGTGTGATGCAGGATCCATCTTTTGCTACTCCGCCACCTCGTAAAAGGTCTACACAAAAAGGTTAATTGCTGCACTAAAATGGAATTTCATTCTATGCTTTATTACTTCAGCCGACTCGAAGGCAGCAATTCCTTTTAAGATGAGTTTTGATAAGGTTTTATAAATTTTACTATATGAAGTTTGGAGATGAACCTTCATGTTAACTTACGTGTTGGAGAAAATAAATTGGAAGTGTACTTTGTTTGCAATGATATGATAATATCTAAGGATAGTAGAACATAATCTAAGGCTGAGAAGGAAAGGAAATTTATAAATAACATTGTTCAATTCCATTCTGTTTTTATTTACCACTATAGCCATGTACTGGGACAGACGTATACTCTGGAAGGTCATACATACAAAATAATACGTGGATATAAAATACACGCATACTTACAATAAAAATTGTATACATACAAACATACTATTCCTCTACATACCCCTTACATACGTTAGCTTTAAATTCATGATCTTAGTTGTCGTACCATACATTGGACATAAGGTACAATGTTTTGTACTATTTTGTATGATCTTTTCAGATTAAGGAACCTAAGGAAATAAGTTTACATATGTATCTTTTATTTGGATATTCTATGATTGATTTTTTTTATTGTTATTATCTTTAAAGAAGCAGGTTTTTTATATAAAATTATTTATTACTATAAAGCAGAAGCCATTTCTTAATTTTTATTTTGAAGCAGTCTCTCTTTTGTCATAAAGTTGAGATATTTTTTTATCATTACTATACAGGGCCCATTTCCATTACTTTTATCTATTTCATTTATCACTTTATGTAACAGGTTATTTATTTTTATTTTATAGCAGGTACTATTTTGTTTTTCTTCATATTAGTGTTTTTTACTGTCATATGATACAATTTTCTTTATTTTAATGCTGAGGACTGTGCTACCAGTGATAATCATTTACTTTCCTTTGAATAAATTTGTTATATAGAGAATGAATATTTATATTCTAATGACCCAAGGGGATGAAAATAAATGAATTGCCTATAGCATGGAAAAGGCTTACTTTTCAATGTATTGTTTCCTTTCTAAGGGACTGTTAGGGATTACAATCCACCATGTTATTACATCCAGTATGTTCTGGGTTTTTGTCTCGTCCTCTGTAGGCCTAACACTGGCATGCCTGAGGCTGACATTAGCACTGCTTCCCAATGATTTTTGGTATCAGCCTTGTGCATAAAAATGCAATGCACAAAGGACAAAGGCCCAAAGGAATTATTCCAGTTATTAATACCATATAGATTTGGTAATATCTATTGTAATGTATCTATATTGTATTATATCTATATGGTTACAATAATTATTTCATTCATAATTCATTATTTTATTTCGAAGACAGAAATGATTAATCTTCCATCATAATTAAATTATTCCAATACAATATATATATATATATATATATATATATATATATATATATATATATATATATATATATATATATATATATTATTTACTATTACCTACTTTTTTAATACAATACTTACTTTTGGATTTTGTGAGTCATTTGCCTATGGTGCAGTCATGTCTTACTTGAGTTCCTGTATATTATTGAATTATTTACTAATTGTATCATACTAATAACTTGTGGTACGTAATACAATTATCCTCCACGATGTCAGTAATAAGTGTTGAGGTTTGCATTACTTGTGGTGCTGATTTAATTGATGGAGACATTATCAATTGCTGTCGCTGTGTACTTTGTGTACACAATACTTTGGCATGCTCTGGACTGTCACGGTCTGTTATTCAATACCTCTCCAGCAAGTCCCAACTTAAGTATTTTTGTGTTAGTTGCACGAAAATGGACTCTATACCTGGCTACAACTTGACTGGTCTACAAGAGCTTAAATCAATCATGGGGTTGTTCAAGACTGAGCTAACGGAAATCAAAACCTCTCTTGCTGACTTGAGTAACTGTCGTAACTTCCGATGAGGTGTTTGAGTCGCTTATTGGCAAAGTTCATGACAGGCAGATGAGGTTGTACAATGTATTGCTGTTTAATATTCCAGAGAGTGATGTTGAGGGCGATAGTGATGGTGATTATTGGCGTGTGGTGGAAGTGATTAACCAGGTTCCTGCAGTCTCAACAGAAGGAGTTTGAGAATTTGCCACATATCTCAAGAACATTCAAACAAAAGTTGAGCAAATTAAGAGAATCTATTGAACAAATTACAGAAAACAAACAAAGATAGCAAGCAACATAAAATACATGATAAAGAATTAATGGAACATACACAAGATCTACAAGTCAAATTTTCTCTAGGCCTTATGGTCATTTGCTTCCATAATATTTCAGTTAAGAATACATGAATATCTTCTACATATGAATATTTTCAATGAAATATTGTATTTAAAATTTTAATTTCATAAAAAATGCTTTTTGAGCTGCTTTTGCAACTAAATGATAAACATTGAATTCAGACCTAGTTTTATGGAAAACTATACATGAACTTCTATATGAAAATATTTAAAGAATAGGGCATGAAAAGATCTCAGAGCAGGTTGGCTCATGAAAAGATGGGACCAAAATAAAAAATCAATACCAAAGCAAGGTATTAATAGAAAATTTACCTGATTTTAAGAAATACTGCAATCAAAGATTATGAGTAAGGAAGAATCCATGGAATATGAATCATCTGCATGAAAAGCCTTAGCTAATTCTCATGGTCATGTTTTGCTGAAATTCCAACTACATTATTTATTTTATTTTTTTAAGCTACTTTATTTCCTTGAAATGTATCATATTTTGTTTTGAAAAGTAAGAAGTCAGGCAGAATTTTGTGTATGTTTAACCTCTATGTTGAAACTTAGTCTGTTATTTATTAAAAATAACTTTTCATGATGCTAATCCAGGATATTGATTGAAATATGATATAAAAATGAAAAAATTAAATTAATTGCTAAGGATATACTTCCATAAGTTGTTGCTTTGAAAAGAATACCCAATTTTAACTATGAATGTTATTTATGATCAAATTCACTGGAAATAAAAGGATCTTAGACTCATCATAGAAATATGAAAAATTATTTATCCTGTCATTTGTAATGCTATACCATATGCTAGAAATTGTTTGCCAAACTTCATGAAAATGAAACAGCAGTTTTATTAAATGGAAAGATTTCTTTGAAAAATCTATCTAAAGAAAGAAACAAGAATGAATTTAGCATGTGTGAATACCTAATAGCAAAACAAGCAAGCAAGCACATTTTAAAATGCTGGTCCTTAAAAATAAATTTACCTAAACAGCTTAACTTAAAGCAAATGAGATTTCTCAATAAAATCAATCTTTTCTTTGTGAATCTCAATTTCAACTGAGAATATTTCTAGTCACTTTTCAAGAAGTTTCCTTACAATAACAAAATGATATATTATAACTAAAAGAGTGTTTATGAAGAACAAAGGCTTATTGAAATGAAGAAAAATAATAGGAATCGACTATATTCTTCTGGATGATAATGGCTTTTATCCTAGAAATTTTACTGCAAATGTTGAAAATATGATTGATAAATCAATATGGAAAGGAGTATGTTGAAGACAAGTATGATTTAACTTGACATAATGGAAACTGAATCGATAAAATAAAGACTATGACAACGTATTCAGATATCTATCCAAAGTCAAAATATTTGGAAATACAACTCACTGGTAATTAATGAACCTTTTTAGGAATATTCACAATGTAAAAAAGTTTAAATGCATGAAATTATGAAATAATTGTCATTAGAGGATGAAAGAATAAGTCGACGCTAGTCTTGAATCAGAAACTCAAGCAATCCATTAACAAGAGAACTAACTGCCAACTTCTGAATGAACTGTAAGAATCAATCTGACAAAGAAGATTTAAAATCTAGGCCAATACCCTATCCAATATACTGGATCAGCAGATTGGAATGTCTTACTTGAAGAAGTTGAAATGTAAGAGATTATGGCTATAGATATTTGCAAACACTTCTTAAATGAAAGAATAAACAACAGATAACCACAACAATTTCTGAATAACAATGAATACATGATTAATTGCAACATATATAATTATTTGCAACATGCAAAACCTATCCAAAGACTGCACTAGCCTTTTGTAAAGAAATGATGCCTTTGAGAAACCAAGGGAAGATAAGCTATAAATCAAAACACAAGAAGGGAGAACCTAACTGCAACTAGCATTATACATTTCAGAAGAATTTAGAGCCTGGCTTCATGACAAGAATATGAAATGAAGAAAGAAAGTTACAACATACTTCCATGATTGTTTACTCAAAAGCAGTGAGGAACTGAACACCTCTTAGCATACTGCAAAAAGTCCTCCAGATGATATAACAACACTGCTTGCATATCACACCACTCATTCGCCACATCACTATGTTCTCCTACTTGCAGATGCAAGTTTTCATTAGCATGATGCTCTCACCACTCATGAGATTTCATCCTCTAGTACAACTTAATGTTGAACCCCAAATTACTAACGATGACACGAAGGGAAAGGTTTGACAAAGAAGAAAACATCAAGTTCGGCGAAGAATCAACCACCAGTGGCATGAATAACAGCTACCTTTCCACATAGATACCCTGCAAAAATATCATTTACTTTCACTTTAATAACGAGTAATTAAGTATAAATTACTTTTTATAAAATAAATCCAAACTATAGTTAACTATACATTGATTGACAGGATTTGATCGAGTGAAAAAACTAGGTCAATCACATCTATCACGCCGATTTTAAAACCAGAATAAATTTACTGGAGTAAACATGCGCTTAAAGATTAAATCCACATGTAAAATCTATCGGAAGTTTTCTCTACAAAATCAAAAGTTTCAAAGTTTATACATAATCGCTTTATCGTTTGACAGAACACATCTAGCATTTCAAAACATTCGAAAGCGATAGACAGCCTTCAACAATTTGAAAGATTGCGTTAAAAAGATCATTTGTAACGTTAAACAGCGGAATTGCATTTATTCTGTTGGCCAAAATGGGCATAAACATATCGAACAAGTGGCAAGATATTAAAAAGGCGTAGGAAATTTATCTCTATAATGAAACGTTTCCCTTAATTTTTGATGTTACTCCTCGATATCATTTTTTAGAATTGGTAGGACGTTTGATTTTGATGTAAATAAAAAATCATTCTTCGAAGAAAAAATATTTCCATTGTAAAGAGGAGTACACCGAAGTCGAGCAACAGACATGCGATAGAACGCGCCGTGAAATTCTCAGCGTACAGAGACAGTAGAGTAGCGATAAGTGTGTTTCTTACCGGTAAACACGAAAGTTAATTTTCTACAATCATTGAACATTGCACTGTTAGCGTTCTGATTGCGCAGTGTACAGTGATACCGTATGAATCTCAATAGAATACACACGAGTATTTACTTCCTTTTTTCTTATTTGAAACGGTAGAATTCACATCGCCACATACTGAATCAATGTCAGGCAAATGCCAATAAATTTATGATCTCTTTGCGTTTAATTGAGATGAAGCTTATTTTTTTTAATTCAGCTAGGATTAAGCAATAATTAAGTTTAATAGTTTTTTCCCGAATGCAATTGAATTCATGCGAATTAATTATCTTAATAAAGTATTCATTAAGCAATTTATACAAATAAAAAATTTAACATAATTTATTTCAGATTCAAATGCAAAGCTGAAACTTCTATTACAATATTTTGAAATATTTCTCCAAGTCAAACTTGAGAGCAATGTAAAATATTCTACGTCTAATTTAGACTACAAAGTTTACAACTCCCTGGAGATAATAATAATGTCAGAAGCTACTCCTTTTCCAGGAAAGAATTGAATACACAAAAAATTTGAGCAAATATTTTTTATTTACTTGTATCATTTTAAATGTTTTTTTTACAAGTGATTTTATTAATTTAAAATTACACAATGTATTTTCAATTACAATTAAAAGACAATTATTAACACTACAACTGTTGATGACTGAGCGTATAGCAAACTACTATCTGCGCTTTTAGTACTAATTAATTGATTCTAAGTCATCGAAAGTCGTGCATATATTGGCACTAGAATAAAAACGATCATTCACTAATTCGCACACATCCTTCTTATTCGTATTTTATCATGTAATTATTTGTATTCAAACATTTGAGCAGCGATAACGGGAGCACAGCATTGACGTCTATAGTATGACATTCATAATATTGAATGCTAATTATTTAAACGAAAGCATTGTATTTATACAGCGACATAATTCAAAATATGATTTTTGAAATAGTTAATTATTCCAACAGAAGTCATTAAAAATTTAATGAAAATAGTTTTTGTTTTGACTGCATAGTACTACTAGAGTCAAAGTTTGGCGGAAATCTATTTTCATAACTTTTTAATCAAGTGTTACGATCGAAAGTATTGCGTTGTAAAATCGAGTTACATTAAAATAAGATCACTGATACAGTCCATTGGCTATTCCCAAATATTATAAAATATAACAAGTATTGATTTGACTTCCGGCCACGGACCGAGACAAGGATCTTCTGTAAGCTATTCGCAATACATCCAACAGAAAAGTTACAATGGGAACTTATGTATTCGTTATGTTGCTGTTTATGAATAAACAAATCGAGAAATAGATTTTAATTCGGTAGTTTATGGCAGCCAAGCTGAAATGCCCCTCGATACTCGTTGTGATGAGAAATTAACCATCTTTTTTACGGGTTGATCTATTTATTAGGCTTACGCTCGCCACGGATTTATATTGAGACTTATTGAACTATCTATAAAATTTCTATGGAGATCAAGAATTTGGCAACAGTGGAGTAGTTCTTGCTAATTTCAATTTGGGTAATCTAATATTTCTGTATCACCTTCCACGCACTGGCTAAGTCACAGTTTTTCGTATCACAGGAAATATTTAAATAGTCTGATGGTTGCCATCAGTATGGAAAATTTGATAAATAACATACTAATCGAGACTTACTCGACCATAATTATACGAAATTATTGCAGGTGTTAACTTGGATACCTTGATTTATGATGTTAGTCACCGAAAACGCCTATATGATAGCGCGGCAATACCCTATGAACTCAGAATGTAGCAGAGGCATCGTTCATCCACGATTCATATATAAGGCATTCATTATGAATAAAAGGTTTTTTTTTAGAAGAATTCAAATTGTTTTAATCTATGACTCTAACATCTCTTACGGATGTGTTAAGAGTAGGACATGTAAATTATGTGAATCCTCCGTGATTTTTTATCGGCGAAGCAAATCTAGTTTCGGTAAGGTAATCGGAAATAATCATCAGCTAAATGGAATGCCTTTAGCTTTCTTAGGGTGATCATAAAAACACTATTTGCTCCAATCGCGTTGTTTCACAGGAAAAATGTAGCATGATGAGGAATAGCCCCCTTCCCCCTTTAAAATTTCAAATCCAACCCTTGCACCGGGTGTTAAACAAGGAAAAGAAAAATTAGTTGAGCTCAAGACCGCGGGGCAGGTATTTGAGTATTTCTAACGATTGGTGCATAAAGAGTTGTATGGGATACCATAGTCAAACATTGCAGGGACGTCTTAGAACCTACCACTGCTTCTGGAATGACCTCTGATGCCTATCACCTAATAATATGAGGATGTAAAGTAAGAATATTAACTTACCTTCCAATAATCATTGCATGAGTTCGCGTATAACACCGAATACTACACACACTGACCACTGAAAACTGCACACATCTCAAATCACGATTCACTAACTTTTCCACTCGCAGAGCACTCACTACACACAAATATCACTCCCCTATCTCTTCGCGGTCACCTGAAGGGAAGGACGCCGAATTGTGCCGGGTCGTTCTTCTCGCCCTGGAGAGGATCTCACCGCTGCAGGACCTCTGGTCAAATTATAACCATGAATCCCGAGGCCAATTCCTGCAATCCTTCCTTCAGCTGTGGAATCCCATCCCAGCGGTCGAAGACGCCAAGGTTGATGTCTTTGTGAAACTCGTAGGCCTCCGAGATAAATTGAGAAAGGAATGCATTGAAATTATCTTGCTATGTAAGATCTTACGAAAAGAGCTCAAAACAACGTGATTTCCTTGAATGTGTATTTAAGAAGTCAGTCTCAACACTCAAAATTTCTCTATGGCACTCATTTAAAATTTACCACGCCATCGAACATTGTCAAATGATGTAACAAAAAGAAATTAATTGGGTGAGAAAGGCTTTATATCCTGGGGTTATTTACATTATGAACTCTGCATATGGAAAATTAAAATGAAACTATACTCAGCAATAACGAGAGGAGGTTTTTATGCAATGAAAATGTATTACGAGATATGCACAAGCATAATCATTTCCATTTTCTAAGTTAATCAAAAGCCGCTCATGAAGTTTCTAAAAGGCCTCAATCATATAATTTTAATGCTTTTGTGGAACGACATGCTAATTTGAAAGAAAAAGAAATTCATATATGTCCACATTAATGGATTTTATCAATTATTCATTGATGTAAAGCAGCGTTGATTGTAGGGTAAAAAGAGAAGGATTAATATAAGTTCTTGCACTTTATTGAAATTCAACGTCTCGCTTTCCATAATGCATATATTCAATCTAAGAACCGACCGCAGATGAGGCAAAGAGTGCCGAAAATATGCATATTAAGTTCGTTTAAACTCTTTGAAAGAATTATTCTGTCGGAAAATTGAAAGGAAAACATTAACCAGAATACCTTGAGCCAAGTTCGAATCAGAGGGAAATTCCTCACAGTCTGATAATTTCTCTCATAGAATTAAGGGAACGTGAGAGATGCTTCATGTACTTCTTTAAATTATTTTTAAAACTAACTACCTACATCTTTTGCCCCCGGGAGAATCAACTACTCTGGAGTAGGAACTTCAGTTTCTCTTACACATATTTAGACGGCAGTCTCTCCAACGAGATTTCAATACCATGATTTCATCGAGAAGATATTATAACGTTTAGGATATTCTTACACTACAAGAGGCAAACTGTAAAGTACGTACCCATCTTCCGAGAAGGAGAGCGCTGACAGCCTCCTAAAACCTCAACGTCCGGCGACTTTGCTTGCAACATAGTGAAGAATTATTATTTAGCGCGGGCGAATAGCACAGTGCAAACTGCCGCTCAGAGACGAAGTTATCAGGACACTAGAATGGGAATAAGGCCTAGGAGTAATATAAAATCATCGAATCGGAAGTTCGTTGCAATCGCGAAGAGTCATCCGTAAGATATGATACCGATAAATATTGAAAAACTAGATGTATAGACTTCTCAAAAGTTCTTACATTGCCAAGGAGTCCAACTCCAGCACAGACAGGTTCGCTCCGTTCAAATGCTCCGACTTTTATGAGTCAACTGCACAAAAGTGACCGCACCGATTCCGCCAAAATTGACTTCCTGAACACTCATACCATCGCTACGAATTCATACTGGAGAAGGGCGGTATATGATTTCTCTTGTTCTATCATGGAGAAGCGTGAACAAATATATCTGGGAGTGTAAGGATACGGTTTAATTATTTGAATGCATATTGTTTATTGTGTTTTCATAAAAGACTTTTTTATGCGATATATAAGTAACGAGTAAAAGTTGCTTGCATACTGCAAGCTAATTGGTACAAATTTAACAATAAGTTCCCCTTACGGGTGTCATCTTCGAAGCTTATCCAGCAAAATTCTTAAAAATTGCCGCAATACATTTCTTACGTGAGAAATTTTCATCCATGTGGCATCGAACTCACGGTCATATGCAACCTTTCTTCCACTGGTTCTATAGAAAAGTACTTGAAACGCAAACGCTGTGATTTTGAATAGTCTCCTGCATTGAGAAAGGCCTCAAAACAATTTTTTAAAATTTGCGTAAATGACCGCCTGGCGTCGAACACAGGACCCATTTGTGAGAGACAATGGCATACGAATAATAGATAAGCGCCACTCTGACGTGTTTCAAAGTTTCAATTCAGTATCTTATCGGGAAGGTCATAAAATAAGATTCCGTTATTCCCGTTTGAAATGCATGGTAGAATCGGAATGACACTCTTGCATCGAACCAAGGACCACTGCAGAAACGGCGAATAACATGAAAGAATGTTCTCAAACGCCTCTGTCATTATTCTGGGTTTTATCTTTCCAGCTTATCGGGAAGGATTTTAAAAAAATCATCCAAGATTTCACCAATGCATTTCTTACGAAAGCATTTCGAACCCACCTGGCGTCGAACACACGGTCATTTGCTAACATTTCTTCCTTTGATACTATGGAAGACCATCTCATCTGCAAACGCCGTAATTTTGATTGCTCTATCGCATCGAGAACGGTCTCAAAACAGATTGCAAATATTCGCGCTAATGACCACCTAGCGTCGAACTCAGGACCCTTCTGTTAGAGAAAATAGCGAATTAATATTAGGTAAGTGCCATTATGACTTATTCCAAAGTTTCGATTCAATATCTTATCGGAAAGGTCCCAAAATAAGATTCCGTTTTCCCCGTTTGAAATGCATGGTGGAATCGGAATGACCCTCTTGCATCGAACCAAGGACCACTAGACGAACGGTGAAATTCATGAAAGAATGTTTTCAAACGCCTCCGTCGCCACACCGGGTTTTATCTTTCCAGCTTATCGGGAAGGCATGGAAAAAAATTTTCAAAAATTACAGCAATGCATTTCGTACGGAAGCATTTCGAACCCACCTGGCCTCGAACACACGGTCATTTGGTAACATTTATTCCTTAAATACTATGGAAGACCATCTCATCTGCAAACACCGTGATTTTGATTGTTCTATCGCATCGAGAACGGCCTCAATACGGATAGTAAAATATCGCCCAAAAGACCGCCTAGCGTCGAACTCAGGACCCTTTCGTGAAGGAAAATAGCAAATTAATATTAGATAAGTGCCATTCTGACTTCTTCCAAAGTTTCGTTTCAATATCTTATCGGAAAGGTCCCAAAATAAGATTCCGTTTTCCCCGTGTGAAATGCATGGTGGAATCGGAATGACCCTCTTGCATCGAACCAAGGACCACTAGACAAACGGAGAAATTCATGAAAGAATTTTTTCAAACGCCTCTGTCTCCGTTCCGGGTTTCATCTTTCCAGCTTATCGGTAAAGCATTGAAAAAAATTTTCAAAAATTGCAGCAATGCATTTCTTATGGAACAAATTCACACGCACCTGGCATCGAACTCACGGTCATTTGGTAACCTTTCTACCTTTGGTACTATGGAAGACTACCTCAACTACAACCTCCGAGATTTTGGTTACTCTATCTTAACGATAAGTGCCTCAAAATAATTTTCAAAAATCCGCGCAATGCATTCTTATGGGAAAATTGCGATTTTTGGGAATTTCTGGCATCGAACCCATGATAGCTAGCGTCGAAGTCTGCATTATTCTGGCATTTAGAGTGTAGGGCCAGTACGTCGAAAAAATCTGACGTCGATGGCACTTGTGGAACATGGTCAGAATTCGTATCCCCTATATATATCTATATAGGTATATCCGGAGAGTTAGCTATATATAATAGATGTTCATTATCTTAACTTCTCCGATTCTTCAATCAATGAATTTACAGAGTGTTTATGGGACTCCCGGATAGCTGTGTGGGCAGCGAGTTCGACTTCAATGAAAGCGGTCCGGGTTCGATTCCCGGTGGGATCTCACGTGACCTCGGCTGTCGAAGCATTTTCCACAATAGCACTACTACAACTACAGTGTGTTTGAGTAGGCCGCTAATGAATGAATTTTGACGAATTTACTCTTCTCAATGTATTATCAATAAGGATCGGCGAGTTAAAGTTTTAACAATCTTTCTACATTACGTTGAAAATTATGAGGATTATTGGATGAAGATCTTGGAAATAATGATTGTATCAATTTCATATTCCCTCCAAGTGGAATCATTTGGGTTTCCCCAAAATAGCCACCTAAAACTTTTCTTTGAAACTTTTCAGTTAAGCAGTTATACTGCCTAAAATTTTATAAGAGATGCTGAATTTTCCTACATTCTTTATCTCAGACTAAGGTATGCGGAACAGGGAAATGTAATTGCCTATAAATATCCACAGGGATCCAGTGAGTGTGGGTTATAGATTTCATAGTCAAGTCAAGAAGGCCGTCTTGGGTATGAAGTCACTCCTCATCCCATTCGAGAAATGAAGAAACATCATAAGCAATCACATGTTCCTAAGAGACGAGTGAGCAGAGAAAAACAGCTTTCCAGTAAACAGTAATTTTTGTGAAGTACTCTCCTGCAGTTTTGAGCATTTGAGACAGAAATGTGGTAATATTTACACGGTTTTGTTCGTTTATACTTTGAAGAATCCCAACCTATATACTCATTTTAAATCATATTGTATCATTGAAAATTATCACTAAATTTGCTGAGGTATTTATCAATTGCTTGATCAAAACATTCCAAGGACATTTGGACATTATTAATAACTTGTAATATTGCATTTAAAAGCCCTTAGCACGAGAGTACCTGGCCAGCAAAGAGAAGTGATTGCTTCTACATCTCATATTGTGTCCAGTTCTTGTGAGAGTGCAGCACTTTGTGTGATGCAGGATCCATCTTTTGCTACTCCGCCACCTCGTAAAAGGTCTACACAAAAAGGTTAATTGCTGCACTAAAATGGAATTTCATTCTATGCTTTATTACTTCAGCCGACTCGAAGGCAGCAATTCCTTTTAAGATGAGTTTTGATAAGGTTTTATAAATTTTACTATATGAAGTTTGGAGATGAACCTTCATGTTAACTTACGTGTTGGAGAAAATAAATTGGAAGTGTACTTTGTTTGCAATGATATGATAATATCTAAGGATAGTAGAACATAATCTAAGGCTGAGAAGGAAAGGAAATTTATAAATAACATTGTTCAATTCCATTCTGTTTTTATTTACCACTATAGCCATGTACTGGGACAGACGTATACTCTGGAAGGTCATACATACAAAATAATACGTGGATATAAAATACACGCATACTTACAATAAAAATTGTATACATACAAACATACTATTCCTCTACATACCCCTTACATACGTTAGCTTTAAATTCATGATCTTAGTTGTCGTACCATACATTGGACATAAGGTACAATGTTTTGTACTATTTTGTATGATCTTTTCAGATTAAGGAACCTAAGGAAATAAGTTTACATATGTATCTTTTATTTGGATATTCTATGATTGATTTTTTTTATTGTTATTATCTTTAAAGAAGCAGGTTTTTTATATAAAATTATTTATTACTATAAAGCAGAAGCCATTTCTTAATTTTTATTTTGAAGCAGTCTCTCTTTTGTCATAAAGTTGAGATATTTTTTTATCATTACTATACAGGGCCCATTTCCATTACTTTTATCTATTTCATTTATCACTTTATGTAACAGGTTATTTATTTTTATTTTATAGCAGGTACTATTTTGTTTTTCTTCATATTAGTGTTTTTTACTGTCATATGATACAATTTTCTTTATTTTAATGCTGAGGACTGTGCTACCAGTGATAATCATTTACTTTCCTTTGAATAAATTTGTTATATAGAGAATGAATATTTATATTCTAATGACCCAAGGGGATGAAAATAAATGAATTGCCTATAGCATGGAAAAGGCTTACTTTTCAATGTATTGTTTCCTTTCTAAGGGACTGTTAGGGATTACAATCCACCATGTTATTACATCCAGTATGTTCTGGGTTTTTGTCTCGTCCTCTGTAGGCCTAACACTGGCATGCCTGAGGCTGACATTAGCACTGCTTCCCAATGATTTTTGGTATCAGCCTTGTGCATAAAAATGCAATGCACAAAGGACAAAGGCCCAAAGGAATTATTCCAGTTATTAATACCATATAGATTTGGTAATATCTATTGTAATGTATCTATATTGTATTATATCTATATGGTTACAATAATTATTTCATTCATAATTAATTATTTTATTTCGAAGACAGAAATGATTAATCTTCCATCATAATTAAATTATTCCAATACAATATATATATATATATTATTTACTATTACCTACTTTTTTAATACAATACTTACTTTTGGATTTTGTGAGTCATTTGCCTATGGTGCAGTCATGTCTTACTTGAGTTCCTGTATATTATTGAATTATTTACTAATTGTATCATACTAATAACTTGTGGTACGTAATACAATTATCCTCCACGATGTCAGTAATAAGTGTTGAGGTTTGCATTACTTGTGGTGCTGATTTAATTGATGGAGACATTATCAATTGCTGTCGCTGTGTACTTTGTGTACACAATACTTTGGCATGCTCTGGACTGTCGCGGTCTGTTATTCAATACCTCTCCAGCAAGTCCCAACTTAAGTATTTTTGTGTTAGTTGCACGAAAATGGACTCTATACCTGGCTACAACTTGACTGGTCTACAAGAGCTTAAATCAATCATGGGGTTGTTCAAGACTGAGCTAACGGAAATCAAAACCTCTCTTGCTGACTTGAGTAACTGTCGTAACTTCCGATGAGGTGTTTGAGTCGCTTATTGGCAAAGTTCATGACAGGCAGATGAGGTTGTACAATGTATTGCTGTTTAATATTCCAGAGAGTGATGTTGAGGGCGATAGTGATGGTGATTATTGGCGTGTGGTGGAAGTGATTAACCAGGTTCCTGCAGTCTCAACAGAAGGAGTTTGAGAATTTGCCACATATCTCAAGAACATTCAAACAAAAGTTGAGCAAATTAAGAGAATCTATTGAACAAATTACAGAAAACAAACAAAGATAGCAAGCAACATAAAATACATGATAAAGAATTAATGGAACATACACAAGATCTACAAGTCAAATTTTCTCTAGGCCTTATGGTCATTTGCTTCCATAATATTTCAGTTAAGAATACATGAATATCTTCTACATATGAATATTTTCAATGAAATATTGTATTTAAAATTTTAATTTCATAAAAAATGCTTTTTGAGCTGCTTTTGCAACTAAATGATAAACATTGAATTCAGACCTAGTTTTATGGAAAACTATACATGAACTTCTATATGAAAATATTTAAAGAATAGGGCATGAAAAGATCTCAGAGCAGGTTGGCTCATGAAAAGATGGGACCAAAATAAAAAATCAATACCAAAGCAAGGTATTAATAGAAAATTTACCTGATTTTAAGAAATACTGCAATCAAAGATTATGAGTAAGGAAGAATCCATGGAATATGAATCATCTGCATGAAAAGCCTTAGCTAATTCTCATGGTCATGTTTTGCTGAAATTCCAACTACATTATTTATTTTATTTTTTTAAGCTACTTTATTTCCTTGAAATGTATCATATTTTGTTTTGAAAAGTAAGAAGTCAGGCAGAATTTTGTGTATGTTTAACCTCTATGTTGAAACTTAGTCTGTTATTTATTAAAAATAACTTTTCATGATGCTAATCCAGGATATTGATTGAAATATGATATAAAAATGAAAAAATTAAATTAATTGCTAAGGATATACTTCCATAAGTTGTTGCTTTGAAAAGAATACCCAATTTTAACTATGAATGTTATTTATGATCAAATTCACTGGAAATAAAAGGATCTTAGACTCATCATAGAAATATGAAAAATTATTTATCCTGTCATTTGTAATGCTATACCATATGCTAGAAATTGTTTGCCAAACTTCATGAAAATGAAACAGCAGTTTTATTAAATGGAAAGATTTCTTTGAAAAATCTATCTAAAGAAAGAAACAAGAATGAATTTAGCATGTGTGAATACCTAATAGCAAAACAAGCAAGCAAGCACATTTTAAAATGCTGGTCCTTAAAAATAAATTTACCTAAACAGCTTAACTTAAAGCAAATGAGATTTCTCAATAAAATCAATCTTTTCTTTGTGAATCTCAATTTCAACTGAGAATATTTCTAGTCACTTTTCAAGAAGTTTCCTTACAATAACAAAATGATATATTATAACTAAAAGAGTGTTTATGAAGAACAAAGGCTTATTGAAATGAAGAAAAATAATAGGAATCGACTATATTCTTCTGGATGATAATGGCTTTTATCCTAGAAATTTTACTGCAAATGTTGAAAATATGATTGATAAATCAATATGGAAAGGAGTATGTTGAAGACAAGTATGATTTAACTTGACATAATGGAAACTGAATCGATAAAATAAAGACTATGACAACGTATTCAGATATCTATCCAAAGTCAAAATATTTGGAAATACAACTCACTGGTAATTAATGAACCTTTTTAGGAATATTCACAATGTAAAAAAGTTTAAATGCATGAAATTATGAAATAATTGTCATTAGAGGATGAAAGAATAAGTCGACGCTAGTCTTGAATCAGAAACTCAAGCAATCCATTAACAAGAGAACTAACTGCCAACTTCTGAATGAACTGTAAGAATCAATCTGACAAAGAAGATTTAAAATCTAGGCCAATACCCTATCCAATATACTGGATCAGCAGATTGGAATGTCTTACTTGAAGAAGTTGAAATGTAAGAGATTATGGCTATAGATATTTGCAAACACTTCTTAAATGAAAGAATAAACAACAGATAACCACAACAATTTCTGAATAACAATGAATACATGATTAATTGCAACATATATAATTATTTGCAACATGCAAAACCTATCCAAAGACTGCACTAGCCTTTTGTAAAGAAATGATGCCTTTGAGAAACCAAGGGAAGATAAGCTATAAATCAAAACACAAGAAGGGAGAACCTAACTGCAACTAGCATTATACATTTCAGAAGAATTTAGAGCCTGGCTTCATGACAAGAATATGAAATGAAGAAAGAAAGTTACAACATACTTCCATGATTGTTTACTCAAAAGCAGTGAGGAACTGAACACCTCTTAGCATACTGCAAAAAGTCCTCCAGATGATATAACAACACTGCTTGCATATCACACCACTCATTCGCCACATCACTATGTTCTCCTACTTGCAGATGCAAGTTTTCATTAGCATGATGCTCTCACCACTCATGAGATTTCATCCTCTAGTACAACTTAATGTTGAACCCCAAATTACTAACGATGACACGAAGGGAAAGGTTTGACAAAGAAGAAAACATCAAGTTCGGCGAAGAATCAACCACCAGTGGCATGAATAACAGCTACCTTTCCACATAGATACCCTGCAAAAATATCATTTACTTTCACTTTAATAACGAGTAATTAAGTATAAATTACTTTTTATAAAATAAATCCAAACTATAGTTAACTATACATTGATTGACAGGATTTGATCGAGTGAAAAAACTAGGTCAATCACATCTATCACGCCGATTTTAAAACCAGAATAAATTTACTGGAGTAAACATGCGCTTAAAGATTAAATCCACATGTAAAATCTATCGGAAGTTTTCTCTACAAAATCAAAAGTTTCAAAGTTTATACATAATCGCTTTATCGTTTGACAGAACACATCTAGCATTTCAAAACATTCGAAAGCGATAGACAGCCTTCAACAATTTGAAAGATTGCGTTAAAAAGATCATTTGTAACGTTAAACAGCGGAATTGCATTTATTCTGTTGGCCAAAATGGGCATAAACATATCGAACAAGTGGCAAGATATTAAAAAGGCGTAGGAAATTTATCTCTATAATGAAACGTTTCCCTTAATTTTTGATGTTACTCCTCGATATCATTTTTTAGAATTGGTAGGACGTTTGATTTTGATGTAAATAAAAAATCATTCTTCGAAGAAAAAATATTTCCATTGTAAAGAGGAGTACACCGAAGTCGAGCAACAGACATGCGATAGAACGCGCCGTGAAATTCTCAGCGTACAGAGACAGTAGAGTAGCGATAAGTGTGTTTCTTACCGGTAAACACGAAAGTTAATTTTCTACAATCATTGAACATTGCACTGTTAGCGTTCTGATTGCGCAGTGTACAGTGATACCGTATGAATCTCAATAGAATACACACGAGTATTTACTTCCTTTTTTCTTATTTGAAACGGTAGAATTCACATCGCCACATACTGAATCAATGTCAGGCAAATGCCAATAAATTTATGATCTCTTTGCGTTTAATTGAGATGAAGCTTATTTTTTTTAATTCAGCTAGGATTAAGCAATAATTAAGTTTAATAGTTTTTTCCCGAATGCAATTGAATTCATGCGAATTAATTATCTTAATAAAGTATTCATTAAGCAATTTATACAAATAAAAAATTTAACATAATTTATTTCAGATTCAAATGCAAAGCTGAAACTTCTATTACAATATTTTGAAATATTTCTCCAAGTCAAACTTGAGAGCAATGTAAAATATTCTACGTCTAATTTAGACTACAAAGTTTACAACTCCCTGGAGATAATAATAATGTCAGAAGCTACTCCTTTTCCAGGAAAGAATTGAATACACAAAAAATTTGAGCAAATATTTTTTATTTACTTGTATCATTTTAAATGTTTTTTTTACAAGTGATTTTATTAATTTAAAATTACACAATGTATTTTCAATTACAATTAAAAGACAATTATTAACACTACAACTGTTGATGACTGAGCGTATAGCAAACTACTATCTGCGCTTTTAGTACTAATTAATTGATTCTAAGTCATCGAAAGTCGTGCATATATTGGCACTAGAATAAAAACGATCATTCACTAATTCGCACACATCCTTCTTATTCGTATTTTATCATGTAATTATTTGTATTCAAACATTTGAGCAGCGATAACGGGAGCACAGCATTGACGTCTATAGTATGACATTCATAATATTGAATGCTAATTATTTAAACGAAAGCATTGTATTTATACAGCGACATAATTCAAAATATGATTTTTGAAATAGTTAATTATTCCAACAGAAGTCATTAAAAATTTAATGAAAATAGTTTTTGTTTTGACTGCATAGTACTACTAGAGTCAAAGTTTGGCGGAAATCTATTTTCATAACTTTTTAATCAAGTGTTACGATCGAAAGTATTGCGTTGTAAAATCGAGTTACATTAAAATAAGATCACTGATACAGTCCATTGGCTATTCCCAAATATTATAAAATATAACAAGTATTGATTTGACTTCCGGCCACGGACCGAGACAAGGATCTTCTGTAAGCTATTCGCAATACATCCAACAGAAAAGTTACAATGGGAACTTATGTATTCGTTATGTTGCTGTTTATGAATAAACAAATCGAGAAATAGATTTTAATTCGGTAGTTTATGGCAGCCAAGCTGAAATGCCCCTCGATACTCGTTGTGATGAGAAATTAACCATCTTTTTTACGGGTTGATCTATTTATTAGGCTTACGCTCGCCACGGATTTATATTGAGACTTATTGAACTATCTATAAAATTTCTATGGAGATCAAGAATTTGGCAACAGTGGAGTAGTTCTTGCTAATTTCAATTTGGGTAATCTAATATTTCTGTATCACCTTCCACGCACAGGCTAAGTCACAGTTTTTCGTATCACAGGAAATATTTAAATAGTCTGATGGTTGCCATCAGTATGGAAAATTTCATAAATAACATACTAATCGAGACTTACTCGACCATAATTATACGAAATTATTGCAGGTGTTAACTTGGATACCTTGATTTATGATGTTAGTCACCGAAAACGCCTATATGATAGCGCGGCAATACCCTATGAACTCAGAATGTAGCAGAGGCATCGTTCATCCACGATTCATATATAAGGCATTCATTATGAATAAAAGGTTTTTTTTTAGAAGAATTCAAATTGTTTTAATCTATGACTCTAACATCTCTTACGGATGTGTTAAGAGTAGGACATGTAAATTATGTGAATCCTCCGTGATTTTTTATCGGCGAAGCAAATCTAGTTTCGGTAAGGTAATCGGAAATAATCATCAGCTAAATGGAATGCCTTTAGCTTTCTTAGGGTGATCATAAAAACACTATTTGCTCCAATCGCGTTGTTTCACAGGAAAAATGTAGCATGATGAGGAATAGCCCCCTTCCCCCTTTAAAATTTCAAATCCAACCCTTGCACCGGGTGTTAAACAAGGAAAAGAAAAATTAGTTGAGCTCAAGACCGCGGGGCAGGTATTTGAGTATTTCTAACGATTGGTGCATAAAGAGTTGTATGGGATACCATAGTCAAACATTGCAGGGACGTCTTAGAACCTACCACTGCTTCTGGAATGACCTCTGATGCCTATCACCTAATAATATGAGGATGTAAAGTAAGAATATTAACTTACCTTCCAATAATCATTGCATGAGTTCGCGTATAACACCGAATACTACACACACTGACCACTGAAAACTGCACACATCTCAAATCACGATTCACTAACTTTTCCACTCGCAGAGCACTCACTACACACAAATATCACTCCCCTATCTCTTCGCGGTCACCTGAAGGGAAGGACGCCGAATTGTGCCGGGTCGTTCTTCTCGCCCTGGAGAGGATCTCACCGCTGCAGGACCTCTGGTCAAATTATAACCATGAATCCCGAGGCCAATTCCTGCAATCCTTCCTTCAGCTGTGGAATCCCATCCCAGCGGTCGAAGACGCCAAGGTTGATGTCTTTGTGAAACTCGTAGGCCTCCGAGATAAATTGAGAAAGGAATGCATTGAAATTATCTTGCTATGTAAGATCTTACGAAAAGAGCTCAAAACAACGTGATTTCCTTGAATGTGTATTTAAGAAGTCAGTCTCAACACTCAAAATTTCTCTATGGCACTCATTTAAAATTTACCACGCCATCGAACATTGTCAAATGATGTAACAAAAAGAAATTAATTGGGTGAGAAAGGCTTTATATCCTGGGGTTATTTACATTATGAACTCTGCATATGGAAAATTAAAATGAAACTATACTCAGCAATAACGAGAGGAGGTTTTTATGCAATGAAAATGTATTACGAGATATGCACAAGCATAATCATTTCCATTTTCTAAGTTAATCAAAAGCCGCTCATGAAGTTTCTAAAAGGCCTCAATCATATAATTTTAATGCTTTTGTGGAACGACATGCTAATTTGAAAGAAAAAGAAATTCATATATGTCCACATTAATGGATTTTATCAATTATTCATTGATGTAAAGCAGCGTTGATTGTAGGGTAAAAAGAGAAGGATTAATATAAGTTCTTGCACTTTATTGAAATTCAACGTCTCGCTTTCCATAATGCATATATTCAATCTAAGAACCGACCGCAGATGAGGCAAAGAGTGCCGAAAATATGCATATTAAGTTCGTTTAAACTCTTTGAAAGAATTATTCTGTCGGAAAATTGAAAGGAAAACATTAACCAGAATACCTTGAGCCAAGTTCGAATCAGAGGGAAATTCCTCACAGTCTGATAATTTCTCTCATAGAATTAAGGGAACGTGAGAGATGCTTCATGTACTTCTTTAAATTATTTTTAAAACTAACTACCTACATCTTTTGCCCCCGGGAGAATCAACTACTCTGGAGTAGGAACTTCAGTTTCTCTTACACATATTTAGACGGCAGTCTCTCCAACGAGATTTCAATACCATGATTTCATCGAGAAGATATTATAACGTTTAGGATATTCTTACACTACAAGAGGCAAACTGTAAAGTACGTACCCATCTTCCGAGAAGGAGAGCGCTGACAGCCTCCTAAAACCTCAACGTCCGGCGACTTTGCTTGCAACATAGTGAAGAATTATTATTTAGCGCGGGCGAATAGCACAGTGCAAACTGCCGCTCAGAGACGAAGTTATCAGGACACTAGAATGGGAATAAGGCCTAGGAGTAATATAAAATCATCGAATCGGAAGTTCGTTGCAATCGCGAAGAGTCATCCGTAAGATATGATACCGATAAATATTGAAAAACTAGATGTATAGACTTCTCAAAAGTTCTTACATTGCCAAGGAGTCCAACTCCAGCACAGACAGGTTCGCTCCGTTCAAATGCTCCGACTTTTATGAGTCAACTGCACAAAAGTGACCGCACCGATTCCGCCAAAATTGACTTCCTGAACACTCATACCATCGCTACGAATTCATACTGGAGAAGGGCGGTATATGATTTCTCTTGTTCTATCATGGAGAAGCGTGAACAAATATATCTGGGAGTGTAAGGATACGGTTTAATTATTTGAATGCATATTGTTTATTGTGTTTTCATAAAAGACTTTTTTATGCGATATATAAGTAACGAGTAAAAGTTGCTTGCATACTGCAAGCTAATTGGTACAAATTTAACAATAAGTTCCCCTTACGGGTGTCATCTTCGAAGCTTATCCAGCAAAATTCTTAAAAATTGCCGCAATACATTTCTTACGTGAGAAATTTTCATCCATGTGGCATCGAACTCACGGTCATATGCAACCTTTCTTCCACTGGTTCTATAGAAAAGTACTTGAAACGCAAACGCTGTGATTTTGAATAGTCTCCTGCATTGAGAAAGGCCTCAAAACAATTTTTTAAAATTTGCGTAAATGACCGCCTGGCGTCGAACACAGGACCCATTTGTGAGAGACAATGGCATACGAATAATAGATAAGCGCCACTCTGACGTGTTTCAAAGTTTCAATTCAGTATCTTATCGGGAAGGTCATAAAATAAGATTCCGTTATTCCCGTTTGAAATGCATGGTAGAATCGGAATGACACTCTTGCATCGAACCAAGGACCACTGCAGAAACGGCGAATAACATGAAAGAATGTTCTCAAACGCCTCTGTCATTATTCTGGGTTTTATCTTTCCAGCTTATCGGGAAGGATTTTAAAAAAATCATCCAAGATTTCACCAATGCATTTCTTACGAAAGCATTTCGAACCCACCTGGCGTCGAACACACGGTCATTTGCTAACATTTCTTCCTTTGATACTATGGAAGACCATCTCATCTGCAAACGCCGTGATTTTGATTGCTCTATCGCATCGAGAACGGTCTCAAAACAGATTGCAAATATTCGCGCTAATGACCACCTAGCGTCGAACTCAGGACCCTTCTGTTAGAGAAAATAGCGAATTAATATTAGGTAAGTGCCATTATGACTTATTCCAAAGTTTCGATTCAATATCTTATCGGAAAGGTCCCAAAATAAGATTCCGTTTTCCCCGTTTGAAATGCATGGTGGAATCGGAATGACCCTCTTGCATCGAACCAAGGACCACTAGACGAACGGTGAAATTCATGAAAGAATGTTTTCAAACGCCTCCGTCGCCACACCGGGTTTTATCTTTCCAGCTTATCGGGAAGGCATGGAAAAAAATTTTCAAAAATTACAGCAATGCATTTCTTACGGAAGCATTTCGAACCCACCTGGCCTCGAACACACGGTCATTTGGTAACATTTATTCCTTAAATACTATGGAAGACCATCTCATCTGCAAACACCGTGATTTTGATTGTTCTATCGCATCGAGAACGGCCTCAATACGGATAGTAAAATATCGCCCAAAAGACCGCCTAGCGTCGAACTCAGGACCCTTTCGTGAAGGAAAATAGCAAATTAATATTAGATAAGTGCCATTCTGACTTCTTCCAAAGTTTCGTTTCAATATCTTATCGGAAAGGTCCCAAAATAAGATTCCGTTTTCCCCGTGTGAAATGCATGGTGGAATCGGAATGACACTCTTGCATCGAACCAAGGACCACTAGACAAACGGAGAAATTCATGAAAGAATTTTTTCAAACGCCTCTGTCTCCGTTCCGGGTTTCATCTTTCCAGCTTATCGGTAAAGCATTGAAAAAAATTTTCAAAAATTGCAGCAATGCATTTCTTATGGAACAAATTCACACGCACCTGGCATCGAACTCACGGTCATTTGGTAACCTTTCTACCTTTGGTACTATGGAAGACTACCTCAACTACAACCTCCGAGATTTTGGTTACTCTATCTTAACGATAAGTGCCTCAAAATAATTTTCAAAAATCCGCGCAATGCATTCTTATGGGAAAATTGCGATTTTTGGGAATTTCTGGCATCGAACCCATGATAGCTAGCGTCGAAGTCTGCATTATTCTGGCATTTAGAGTGTAGGGCCAGTACGTCGAAAAAATCTGACGTCGATGGCACTTGTGGAACATGGTCAGAATTCGTATCCCCTATATATATCTATATAGGTATATCCGGAGAGTTAGCTATATATAATAGATGTTCATTATCTTAACTTCTCCGATTCTTCAATCAATGAATTTACAGAGTGTTTATGGGACTCCCGGATAGCTGTGTGGGCAGCGAGTTCGACTTCAATGAAAGCGGTCCGGGTTCGATTCCCGGTGGGATCTCACGTGACCTCGGCTGTCGAAGCATTTTCCACAATAGCACTACTACAACTACAGTGTGTTTGAGTAGGCCGCTAATGAATGAATTTTGACGAATTTACTCTTCTCAATGTATTATCAATAAGGATCGGCGAGTTAAAGTTTTAACAATCTTTCTACATTACGTTGAAAATTATGAGGATTATTGGATGAAGATCTTGGAAATAATGATTGTATCAATTTCATATTCCCTCCAAGTGGAATCATTTGGGTTTCCCCAAAATAGCCACCTAAAACTTTTCTTTGAAACTTTTCAGTTAAGCAGTTATACTGCCTAAAATTTTATAAGAGATGCTGAATTTTCCTACATTCTTTATTTCAGACTAAGGTATGCGGAACAGGGAAATGTAATTGTCTATAAATATCCACAGGGATCCAGTGAGTGTGGGTTATAGATTTCATAGTCAAGTCAAGAAGGCCGTCTTGGGTATGAAGTCACTCCTCATCCCATTCGAGAAATGAAGAAACATCATAAGCAATCACATGTTCCTAAGAGACGAGTGAGCAGAGAAAAACAGCTTTCCAGTAAACAGTAATTTTTGTGAAGTACTCTCCTGCAGTTTTGAGCATTTGAGACAGAAATGTGGTAATATTTACACGGTTTTGTTCGTTTATACTTTGAAGAATCCCAACCTATATACTCATTTTAAATCATATTGTATCATTGAAAATTATCACTAAATTTGCTGAGGTATTTATCAATTGCTTGATCAAAACATTCCAAGGACATTTGGACATTATTAATAACTTGTAATATTGCATTTAAAAGCCCTTAGCACGAGAGTACCTGGCCAGCAAAGAGAAGTGATTGCTTCTACATCTCATATTGTGTCCAGTTCTTGTGAGAGTGCAGCACTTTGTGTGATGCAGGATCCATCTTTTGCTACTCCGCCACCTCGTAAAAGGTCTACACAAAAAGGTTAATTGCTGCACTAAAATGGAATTTCATTCTATGCTTTATTACTTCAGCCGACTCGAAGGCAGCAATTCCTTTTAAGATGAGTTTTGATAAGGTTTTATAAATTTTACTATATGAAGTTTGGAGATGAACCTTCATGTTAACTTACGTGTTGGAGAAAATAAATTGGAAGTGTACTTTGTTTGCAATGATATGATAATATCTAAGGATAGTAGAACATAATCTAAGGCTGAGAAGGAAAGGAAATTTATAAATAACATTGTTCAATTCCATTCTGTTTTTATTTACCACTATAGCCATGTACTGGGACAGACGTATACTCTGGAAGGTCATACATACAAAATAATACGTGGATATAAAATACACGCATACTTACAATAAAAATTGTATACATACAAACATACTATTCCTCTACATACCCCTTACATACGTTAGCTTTAAATTCATGATCTTAGTTGTCGTACCATACATTGGACATAAGGTACAATGTTTTGTACTATTTTGTATGATCTTTTCAGATTAAGGAACCTAAGGAAATAAGTTTACATATGTATCTTTTATTTGGATATTCTATGATTGATTTTTTTTATTGTTATTATCTTTAAAGAAGCAGGTTTTTTTATATAAAATTATTTATTACTATAAAGCAGAAGCCATTTCTTAATTTTTATTTTGAAGCAGTCTCTCTTTTGTCATAAAGTTGAGATATTTTTTTATCATTACTATACAGGGCCCATTTCCATTACTTTTATCTATTTCATTTATCACTTTATGTAACAGGTTATTTATTTTTATTTTATAGCAGGTACTATTTTGTTTTTCTTCATATTAGTGTTTTTTACTGTCATATGATACAATTTTCTTTATTTTAATGCTGAGGACTGTGCTACCAGTGATAATCATTTACTTTCCTTTGAATAAATTTGTTATATAGAGAATGAATATTTATATTCTAATGACCCAAGGGGATGAAAATAAATGAATTGCCTATAGCATGGAAAAGGCTTACTTTTCAATGTATTGTTTCCTTTCTAAGGGACTGTTAGGGATTACAATCCACCATGTTATTACATCCAGTATGTTCTGGGTTTTTGTCTCGTCCTCTGTAGGCCTAACACTGGCATGCCTGAGGCTGACATTAGCACTGCTTCCCAATGATTTTTGGTATCAGCCTTGTGCATAAAAATGCAATGCACAAAGGACAAAGGCCCAAAGGAATTATTCCAGTTATTAATACCATATAGATTTGGTAATATCTATTGTAATGTATCTATATTGTATTATATCTATATGGTTACAATAATTATTTCATTCATAATTAATTATTTTATTTCGAAGACAGAAATGATTAATCTTCCATCATAATTAAATTATTCCAATACAATATATATATATATATATTATTTACTATTACCTACTTTTTTAATACAATACTTACTTTTGGATTTTGTGAGTCATTTGCCTATGGTGCAGTCATGTCTTACTTGAGTTCCTGTATATTATTGAATTATTTACTAATTGTATCATACTAATAACTTGTGGTACGTAATACAATTATCCTCCACGATGTCAGTAATAAGTGTTGAGGTTTGCATTACTTGTGGTGCTGATTTAATTGATGGAGACATTATCAATTGCTGTCGCTGTGTACTTTGTGTACACAATACTTTGGCATGCTCTGGACTGTCGCGGTCTGTTATTCAATACCTCTCCAGCAAGTCCCAACTTAAGTATTTTTGTGTTAGTTGCACGAAAATGGACTCTATACCTGGCTACAACTTGACTGGTCTACAAGAGCTTAAATCAATCATGGGGTTGTTCAAGACTGAGCTAACGGAAATCAAAACCTCTCTTGCTGACTTGAGTAACTGTCGTAACTTCCGATGAGGTGTTTGAGTCGCTTATTGGCAAAGTTCATGACAGGCAGATGAGGTTGTACAATGTATTGCTGTTTAATATTCCAGAGAGTGATGTTGAGGGCGATAGTGATGGTGATTATTGGCGTGTGGTGGAAGTGATTAACCAGGTTCCTGCAGTCTCAACAGAAGGAGTTTGAGAATTTGCCACATATCTCAAGAACATTCAAACAAAAGTTGAGCAAATTAAGAGAATCTATTGAACAAATTACAGAAAACAAACAAAGATAGCAAGCAACATAAAATACATGATAAAGAATTAATGGAACATACACAAGATCTACAAGTCAAATTTTCTCTAGGCCTTATGGTCATTTGCTTCCATAATATTTCAGTTAAGAATACATGAATATCTTCTACATATGAATATTTTCAATGAAATATTGTATTTAAAATTTTAATTTCATAAAAAATGCTTTTTGAGCTGCTTTTGCAACTAAATGATAAACATTGAATTCAGACCTAGTTTTATGGAAAACTATACATGAACTTCTATATGAAAATATTTAAAGAATAGGGCATGAAAAGATCTCAGAGCAGGTTGGCTCATGAAAAGATGGGACCAAAATAAAAAATCAATACCAAAGCAAGGTATTAATAGAAAATTTACCTGATTTTAAGAAATACTGCAATCAAAGATTATGAGTAAGGAAGAATCCATGGAATATGAATCATCTGCATGAAAAGCCTTAGCTAATTCTCATGGTCATGTTTTGCTGAAATTCCAACTACATTATTTATTTTATTTTTTTAAGCTACTTTATTTCCTTGAAATGTATCATATTTTGTTTTGAAAAGTAAGAAGTCAGGCAGAATTTTGTGTATGTTTAACCTCTATGTTGAAACTTAGTCTGTTATTTATTAAAAATAACTTTTCATGATGCTAATCCAGGATATTGATTGAAATATGATATAAAAATGAAAAAATTAAATTAATTGCTAAGGATATACTTCCATAAGTTGTTGCTTTGAAAAGAATACCCAATTTTAACTATGAATGTTATTTATGATCAAATTCACTGGAAATAAAAGGATCTTAGACTCATCATAGAAATATGAAAAATTATTTATCCTGTCATTTGTAATGCTATACCATATGCTAGAAATTGTTTGCCAAACTTCATGAAAATGAAACAGCAGTTTTATTAAATGGAAAGATTTCTTTGAAAAATCTATCTAAAGAAAGAAACAAGAATGAATTTAGCATGTGTGAATACCTAATAGCAAAACAAGCAAGCAAGCACATTTTAAAATGCTGGTCCTTAAAAATAAATTTACCTAAACAGCTTAACTTAAAGCAAATGAGATTTCTCAATAAAATCAATCTTTTCTTTGTGAATCTCAATTTCAACTGAGAATATTTCTAGTCACTTTTCAAGAAGTTTCCTTACAATAACAAAATGATATATTATAACTAAAAGAGTGTTTATGAAGAACAAAGGCTTATTGAAATGAAGAAAAATAATAGGAATCGACTATATTCTTCTGGATGATAATGGCTTTTATCCTAGAAATTTTACTGCAAATGTTGAAAATATGATTGATAAATCAATATGGAAAGGAGTATGTTGAAGACAAGTATGATTTAACTTGACATAATGGAAACTGAATCGATAAAATAAAGACTACGACAACATATTCAGATATCTATCCAAAGTCAAAATATTTGGAAATACAACTCACTGGTAATTAATGAACCTTTTTAGGAATATTCACAATGTAAAAAAGTTTAAATGCATGAAATTATGAAATAATTGTCATTAGAGGATGAAAGAATAAGTCGACGCTAGTCTTGAATCAGAAACTCAAGCAATCCATTAACAAGAGAACTAACTGCCAACTTCTGAATGAACTGTAAGAATCAATCTGACAAAGAAGATTTAAAATCTAGGCCAATACCCTATCCAATATACTGGATCAGCAGATTGGAATGTCTTACTTGAAGAAGTTGAAATGTAAGAGATTATGGCTATAGATATTTGCAAACACTTCTTAAATGAAAGAATAAACAACAGATAACCACAACAATTTCTGAATAACAATGAATACATGATTAATTGCAACATATATAATTATTTGCAACATGCAAAACCTATCCAAAGACTGCACTAGCCTTTTGTAAAGAAATGATGCCTTTGAGAAACCAAGGGAAGATAAGCTATAAATCAAAACACAAGAAGGGAGAACCTAACTGCAACTAGCATTATACATTTCAGAAGAATTTAGAGCCTGGCTTCATGACAAGAATATGAAATGAAGAAAGAAAGTTACAACATACTTCCATGATTGTTTACTCAAAAGCAGTGAGGAACTGAACACCTCTTAGCATACTGCAAAAAGTCCTCCAGATGATATAACAACACTGCTTGCATATCACACCACTCATTCGCCACATCACTATGTTCTCCTACTTGCAGATGCAAGTTTTCATTAGCATGATGCTCTCACCACTCATGAGATTTCATCCTCTAGTACAACTTAATGTTGAACCCCAAATTACTAACGATGACACGAAGGGAAAGGTTTGACAAAGAAGAAAACATCAAGTTCGGCGAAGAATCAACCACCAGTGGCATGAATAACAGCTACCTTTCCACATAGATACCCTGCAAAAATATCATTTACTTTCACTTTAATAACGAGTAATTAAGTATAAATTACTTTTTATAAAATAAATCCAAACTATAGTTAACTATACATTGATTGACAGGATTTGATCGAGTGAAAAAACTAGGTCAATCACATCTATCACGCCGATTTTAAAACCAGAATAAATTTACTGGAGTAAACATGCGCTTAAAGATTAAATCCACATGTAAAATCTATCGGAAGTTTTCTCTACAAAATCAAAAGTTTCAAAGTTTATACATAATCGCTTTATCGTTTGACAGAACACATCTAGCATTTCAAAACATTCGAAAGCGATAGACAGCCTTCAACAATTTGAAAGATTGCGTTAAAAAGATCATTTGTAACGTTAAACAGCGGAATTGCATTTATTCTGTTGGCCAAAATGGGCATAAACATATCGAACAAGTGGCAAGATATTAAAAAGGCGTAGGAAATTTATCTCTATAATGAAACGTTTCCCTTAATTTTTGATGTTACTCCTCGATATCATTTTTTAGAATTGGTAGGACGTTTGATTCTGATGTAAATAAAAAATCATTCTTCGAAGAAAAAATATTTCCATTGTAAAGAGGAGTACACCGAAGTCGAGCAACAGACATGCGATAGAACGCGCCGTGAAATTCTCAGCGTACAGAGACAGTAGAGTAGCGATAAGTGTGTTTCTTACCGGTAAACACGAAAGTTAATTTTCTACAATCATTGAACATTGCACTGTTAGCGTTCTGATTGCGCAGTGTACAGTGATACCGTATGAATCTCAATAGAATACACACGAGTATTTACTTCCTTTTTTCTTATTTGAAACGGTTAAATTCACATCGCCACATACTGAATCAATGTCAGGCAAATGCCAATAAATTTATGATCTCTTTGCGTTTAATTGAGATGAAGCTTATTTTTTTTAATTCAGCTAGGATTAAGCAATAATTAAGTTTAATAGTTTTTTCCCGAATGCAATTGAATTCATGCGAATTAATTATCTTAATAAAGTATTCATTAAGCAATTTATACAAATAAAAAATTTAACATAATTTATTTCAGATTCAAATGCAAAGCTGAAACTTCTATTACAATATTTTGAAATATTTCTCCAAGACAAACTTGAGAGCAATGTAAAATATTCTACGTCTAATTTAGACTACAAAGTTTACAACTCCCTGGAGATAATAATAATGTCAGAAGCTACTCCTTTTCCAGGAAAGAATTGAATACACAAAAAATTTGAGCAAATATTTTTTATTTACTTGTATCATTTTAAATGTTTTTTTACAAGTGATTTCATAAATTTAAAATTACACAATGTATTTTCAATTACAATTAAAAGACAATTATTAACGCTACAACTGTTGATGACTGAGCGTATAGCAAACTACTATCTGCGCTTTTAGTACTAATTAATTGATTCTAAGTCATCGAAAGTCGTGCATATATTGGCACTAGAATAAAAACGATCATTCACTAATTCGCACACATCCTTCTTATTCGTATTTTATCATGTAATTATTTGTATTCAAACATTGGAGCAGCGATAACGGGAGCACAGCATTGACGTCTATAGTATGACATTCATAATATTGAATGCTAATTATTTAAACGAAAGCATTGTATTTATACAGCGACATAATACAAAATATGATTTTTGAAATAGTTAATTATTCCAACAGAAGTCATTAAAAATTTAATGAAAATAGTTTTTGTTTTGACTGCATAGTACTACTAGAGTCAAAGTTTGGCGGAAATCTATTTTCATAACTTTTTAATCAAGTGTTACGATCGAAAGTATTGCGTTGTAAAATCGAGTTACATTAAAATAAGATCACTGATACAGTCCATTGGCTATTCCCAAATATTATAAAATATAACAAGTATTGATTTGACTTCCGGCCACGGACCGAGACAAGGATCTTCTGTAAGCTATTCGCAATACATCCAACAGAAAAGTTACAATGGGAACTTATGTATTCGTTATGTTGCTGTTTATGAATAAACAAATCGAGAAATAGATTTTAATTCGGTAGTTTATGGCAGCCAAGCTGAAATGCCCCTCGATACTCGTTGTGATGAGAAATTAACCATCTTTTTTACGGGTTGATCTATTTATTAGGCTTACGCTCGCCACGGATTTATATTGAGACTTATTGAACTATCTATAAAATTTCTATGGAGATCAAGAATTTGGCAACAGTGGAGTAGTTCTTGCTAATTTCAATTTGGGTAATCTAATATTTCTGTATCACCTTCCACGCACAGGCTAAGTCACAGTTTTTCGTATCACAGGAAATATTTAAATAGTCTGATGGTTGCCATCAGTATGGAAAATTTCATAAATAACATACTAATCGAGACTTACTCGACCATAATTATACGAAATTATTGCAGGTGTTAACTTGGATACCTTGATTTATGATGTTAGTCACCGAAAACGCCTATATGATAGCGCGGCAATACCCTATGAACTCAGAATGTAGCAGAGGCATCGTTCATCCACGATTCATATATAAGGCATTCATTATGAATAAAAGGTTTTTTTTTTAGAAGAATTCAAATTGTTTTAATCTATGACTCTAACATCTCTTACGGATGTGTTAAGAGTAGGACATGTAAATTATGTGAATCCTCCGTGATTTTTTATCGGCGAAGCAAATCTAGTTTCGGTAAGGTAATCGGAAATAATCATCAGCTAAATGGAATGCCTTTAGCTTTCTTAGGGTGATCATAAAAACACTATTTGCTCCAATCGCGTTGTTTCACAGGAAAATTGTAGCATGATGAGGAATAGCCCCCTTCCCCCTTTAAAATTTCAAATCCAACCCTTGCACCGGGTGTTAAACAAGGAAAAGAAAAATTAGTTGAGCTCAAGACCGCGGGGCAGGTATTTGAGTATTTCTAACGATTGGTGCATAAAGAGTTGTATGGGATACCATAGTCAAACATTGCAGGGACGTCTTAGAACCTACCACTGCTTCTGGAATGACCTCTGATGCCTATCACCTAATAATATGAGGATGTAAAGTAAGAATATTAACTTACCTTCCAATAATCATTGCATGAGTTCGCGTATAACACCGAATACTACACACACTGACCACTGAAAACTGCACACATCTCAAATCACGATTCACTAACTTTTCCACTCGCAGAGCACTCACTACACACAAATATCACTCCCCTATCTCTTCGCGGTCACCTGAAGGGAAGGACGCCGAATTGTGCCGGGTCGTTCTTCTCGCCCTGGAGAGGATCTCACCGCTGCAGGACCTCTGGTCAAATTATAACCATGAATCCCGAGGCCAATTCCTGCAATCCTTCCTTCAGCTGTGGAATCCCATCCCAGCGGTCGAAGACGCCAAGGTTGATGTCTTTGTGAAACTCGTAGGCCTCCGAGATAAATTGAGAAAGGAATGCATTGAAATTATCTTGCTATGTAAGATCTTACGAAAAGAGCTCAAAACAACGTGATTTCCTTGAATGTGTATTTAAGAAGTCAGTCTCAACACTCAAAATTTCTCTATGGCACTCATTTAAAATTTACCACGCCATCGAACATTGTCAAATGATGTAACAAAAAGAAATTAATTGGGTGAGAAAGGCTTTATATCCTGGGGTTATTTACATTATGAACTCTGCATATGGAAAATTAAAATGAAACTATACTCAGCAATAACGAGAGGAGGTTTTTATGCAATGAAAATGTATTACGAGATATGCACAAGCATAATCATTTCCATTTTCTAAGTTAATCAAAAGCCGCTCATGAAGTTTCTAAAAGGCCTCAATCATATAATTTTAATGCTTTTGTGGAACGACATGCTAATTTGAAAGAAAAAGAAATTCATATATGTCCACATTAATGGATTTTATCAATTATTCATTGATGTAAAGCAGCGTTGATTGTAGGGTAAAAAGAGAAGGATTAATATAAGTTCTTGCACTTTATTGAAATTCAACGTCTCGCTTTCCATAATGCATATATTCAATCTAAGAACCGACCGCAGATGAGGCAAAGAGTGCCGAAAATATGCACATTAAGTTCGTTTAAACTCTTTGAAAGAATTATTCTGTCGGAAAATTGAAAGGAAAACATTAACCAGAATACCTTGAGCCAAGTTCGAATCAGAGGGAAATTCCTCACAGTCTGATAATTTCTCTCATAGAATTAAGGGAACGTGAGAGATGCTTCATGTACTTCTTTAAATTATTTTTAAAACTAACTACCTACATCTTTTGCCCCCGGGAGAATCAACTACTCTGGAGTAGGAACTTCAGTTTCTCTTACACATATTTAGACGGCAGTCTCTCCAACGAGATTTCAATACCATGATTTCATCGAGAAGATATTATAACGTTTAGGATATTCTTACACTACAAGAGGCAAACTGTAAAGTACGTACCCATCTTCCGAGAAGGAGAGCGCTGACAGCCTCCTAAAACCTCAACGTCCGGCGACTTTGCTTGCAACATAGTGAAGAATTATTATTTAGCGCGGGCGAATAGCACAGTGCAAACTGCCGCTCAGAGACGAAGTTATCAGGACACTAGAATGGGAATAAGGCCTAGGAGTAATATAAAATCATCGAATCGGAAGTTCGTTGCAATCGCGAAGAGTCATCCGTAAGATATGATACCGATAAATATTGAAAAACTAGATGTATAGACTTCTCAAAAGTTCTTACATTGCCAAGGAGTCCAACTCCAGCACAGACAGGTTCGCTCCGTTCAAATGCTCCGACTTTTATGAGTCAACTGCACAAAAGTGACCGCACCGATTCCGCCAAAATTGACTTCCTGAACACTCATACCATCGCTACGAATTCATACTGGAGAAGGGCGGTATATGATTTCTCTTGTTCTATCATGGAGAAGCGTGAACAAATATATCTGGGAGTGTAAGGATACGGTTTAATTATTTGAATGCATATTGTTTATTGTGTTTTCATAAAAGACTTTTTTATGCGATATATAAGTAACGAGTAAAAGTTGCTTGCATACTGCAAGCTAATTGGTACAAATTTAACAATAAGTTCCCCTTACGGGTGTCATCTTCGAAGCTTATCCAGCAAAATTCTTAAAAATTGCCGCAATACATTTCTTACGTGAGAAATTTTCATCCATGTGGCATCGAACTCACGGTCATATGCAACCTTTCTTCCACTGGTTCTATAGAAAAGTACTTGAAACGCAAACGCTGTGATTTTGAATAGTCTCCTGCATTGAGAAAGGCCTCAAAACAATTTTTTAAAATTTGCGTAAATGACCGCCTGGCGTCGAACACAGGACCCATTTGTGAGAGACAATGGCATACGAATAATAGATAAGCGCCACTCTGACGTGTTTCAAAGTTTCAATTCAGTATCTTATCGGGAAGGTCATAAAATAAGATTCCGTTATTCCCGTTTGAAATGCATGGTAGAATCGGAATGACACTCTTGCATCGAACCAAGGACCACTGCAGAAACGGCGAATAACATGAAAGAATGTTCTCAAACGCCTCTGTCATTATTCTGGGTTTTATCTTTCCAGCTTATCGGGAAGGATTTTAAAAAAATCATCCAAGATTTCACCAATGCATTTCTTACGAAAGCATTTCGAACCCACCTGGCGTCGAACACACGGTCATTTGCTAACATTTCTTCCTTTGATACTATGGAAGACCATCTCATCTGCAAACGCCGTAATTTTGATTGCTCTATCGCATCGAGAACGGTCTCAAAACAGATTGCAAATATTCGCGCTAATGACCGCCTAGCGTCGAACTCAGGACCCTTCTGTTAGAGAAAATAGCGAATTAATATTAGGTAAGTGCCATTATGACTTATTCCAAAGTTTCGATTCAATATCTTATCGGGAAGGTCCTAAAATAAGATTCCATTTTCCCCGTTTGAAATGCATGGTGGAATCGGAATGACCCTCTTGCATCGAACCAAGGACCACTAGACGAACGGTGAAATTCATGAAATAATGTTTTTAAACGCCTCCGTCGCCACACCGGGTTTCATCTTTCCAGCTTATCGGGAAGGCATGGAAAAAAATTTTCAAAAATTGCAGCAATGCATTTCTTACGGAAGCATTTCGAACCCACCTGGCCTCGAACACACGGTCATTTGGTAACATTTATTCCTTAAATACTATGGAAGACCATCTCATCTGCAAACACCGTGATTTTGATTGTTCTATCGCATCGAGAACGGCCTCAATACGGATAGTAAAATATCGCCCAAAAGACCGACTAGCGTCGAACTCAGGACCCTTTCGTGAAGGAAAATAGCAAATTAATATTAGATAAGTGCCATTCTGACTTCTTCCAAAGTTTCGTTTCAATATCTTATCGGAAAGGTCCCAAAATAAGATTCCGTTTTCCCCGTTTGAAATGCATGGTGGAATCGGAATGACCCTCTTGCATCGAACCAAGGACCACTAGACAAACGGAGAAATTCATGAAAGAATTTTTTCAAACACCTCTGTCTCCGTTCCGGGTTTCATCTTTCCAGCTTATCGGTAAAGCATTGAAAAAAAATTTCAAATATTGCAGCAATGCATTTCTTATGGAACAAATTCACACGCACCTGGCATCGAACACACGGTCATTTGGTAACCTTTCTACCTTTGGTACTATGGAAGACTACCTCAACTACAACCTCCGAGATTTTGGTTACTCTATCTTAACGATAAGTGCCTCAAAATAATTTTCAAAAATCCGCGCAATGCATTCTTATGGGAAAATTGCGATTTTTGGGAATTTCTGGCATCGAACCCATGATAGCTAGCGTCGAAGTCTGCATTATTCTGGCATTTAGAGTGTAGGGCCAGTACTTCAAAAAAATCTGACGTCGATGGCGCTTGTGGAACATGGTCAGAATTCGTATCCCCTATATATATCTATATAGGTATATCTGGAGAGTTAGCTATATATAATAGATGTTCATTATCTTAACTTCTCCGATTCTTCAATCAATGAATTTACAGTGTGTTTATGGGACTCCCGGATAGCTGTGTGGGCAGCGAGTTCGACTTCAATGAAAGCGGTCCGGGTTCGATTCCCGGTGGGATCTCACGTGACCTCGGCTGTCGAAGCATTTTCCACAATAGCACTACTACAACTACAGTGTGTTTGAGTAGGCCGCTAATGAATGAATTTTGACGAATTTACTCTTCTCAATGTATTATCAATAAGGATCGGCGAGTTAAAGTTTTAACAATCTTTCTACATTACGTTGAAAATTATAAGGATTATTGGATGAAGATCTTGGAAATAATGATTGTATCAATTTCATATTCCCTCCAAGTGGAATCATTTGGGTTTCCCCAAAATAGCCACCTAAAACTTTTCTTTGAAACTTTTCAGTTAAGCAGTTATACTGCCTAAAATTTTATAAGAGATGCTGAATTTTCCTACATTCTTTATTTCAGACTAAGGTATGCGGAACAGGGAAATGTAATTGCCTATAAATATCCACAGGGATCCAGTGAGTGTGGGTTATAGATTTCATAGTCAAGTCAAGAAGGCCGTCTTGGGTATGAAGTCACTCCTCATCCCATTCGAGAAATGAAGAAACATCATAAGCAATCACATGTTCCTAAGAGACGAGTGAGCAGAGAAAAACAGCTTTCCAGTAAACAGTAATTTTTGTGAAGTACTCTCCTGCAGTTTTGAGCATTTGAGACAGAAATGTGGTAATATTTACACGGTTTTGTTCGTTTATACTTTGAAGAATCCCAACCTATATACTCATTTTAAATCATATTGTATCATTGAAAATTATCACTAAATTTGCTGAGGTATTTATCAATTGCTTGATCAAAACATTCCAAGGACATTTGGACATTATTAATAACTTGTAATATTGCATTTAAAAGCCCTTAGCACGAGAGTACCTGGCCAGCAAAGAGAAGTGATTGCTTCTACATCTCATATTGTGTCCAGTTCTTGTGAGAGTGCAGCACTTTGTGTGATGCAGGATCCATCTTTTGCTACTCCGCCACCTCGTAAAAGGTCTACACAAAAAGGTTAATTGCTGCACTAAAATGGAATTTCATTCTATGCTTTATTACTTCAGCCGACTCGAAGGCAGCAATTCCTTTTAAGATGAGTTTTGATAAGGTTTTATAAATTTTACTATATGAAGTTTGGAGATGAACCTTCATGTTAACTTACGTGTTGGAGAAAATAAATTGGAAGTGTACTTTGTTTGCAATGATATGATAATATCTAAGGATAGTAGAACATAATCTAAGGCTGAGAAGGAAAGGAAATTTATAAATAACATTGTTCAATTCCATTCTGTTTTTATTTACCACTATAGCCATGTACTGGGACAGACGTATACTCTGGAAGGTCATACATACAAAATAATACGTGGATATAAAATACACGCATACTTACAATAAAAATTGTATACATACAAACATACTATTCCTCTACATACCCCTTACATACGTTAGCTTTAAATTCATGATCTTAGTTGTCGTACCATACATTGGACATAAGGTACAATGTTTTGTACTATTTTGTATGATCTTTTCAGATTAAGGAACCTAAGGAAATAAGTTTACATATGTATCTTTTATTTGGATATTCTATGATTGATTTTTTTATTGTTATTATCTTTAAGCGGTGTCGAGAGAATAATATTATCCACGAGACGACCCGGCTAGTTTCCCGAGAAGACTTCCGACATTTGGAGAAATCATGCAAATTTACTCGAAATTCGCTCAAAAACAGCCTATTAAGCAAGATATTTGCAAAAACATTCAAATTAAGCCTTGTTTCCCTCAAAGAACGTCCTATTATGCATGATAATAACAAAATCGTTCAATTTTAGCTTAAATTTGCACAAAAAACGTCTTTTTTAGTATGATATTTGAGAAAATCTTCCAAATTAATACGAAATTCAGTGAAAAAACTGCTTATTTAGCAGGATATTTTAAATATCATCGAAATTTAGCCAAAATTAGTTGGAAAAAGAGCCTATTGAGCATGTATTTCTGCAAAAAAATCCAAATTAAGCCAAAATTTTCTTAGAGAACGGCTTATTTAGCAAGACAGTTGAAAAATCTTCCAAAAAATCCATAACTTTGTGAATAAACCGCATATTCAGCAATATATTTCCAAAAATCATTGAAATTTAGCTAACATTTGCCCAAAAAACATCTCATTTTGGAAGATATTTGAAAAATCTTCCAAATTAAGCGATAACTCGCTCAAAAAACTACCTATTAAGCAAACTGGTTGCAAACATATTCACATTTAGCCGATATTTTCCCAATAAACGGCTTATTGGGATGATATTTGAAAAATCATCAAACGTACAACGAAATTCAGTGAAAAAACGGCATATTTAGGAAGATATATTTAAAAATCTTCCAAAATAATCCGAAATTCCTTTAAGAAGCCGCTTATTCAGAAGAATTTTGGAACTATCCTCGAAGAGAAGCCGAAATTCGCTCAAACAACGTCTTACTTAGCAAGATATAAGGAAAAATCATTCAAATTAAGAGAAAATTCGCTGAAAATTTTCTTATTGAGCAAGATATTTAGAAAAATCATGCAAATTAAGACAAAATTCACTCAAAAACCGGCCAATTAAGGAAGATATTTGTAAAAACATTCATACTAAGCCGTATTTCAGTCAATGAACGGCCTATTAAGAATGATATTAACAAATTCGTTGAAATGAAGCTAATATTTGCCCAAAAAACGGCTCTTTTAGTAGGATATTTGACAAATATTTAGCAAGATATTTGGAAAAAAGTTCCAAATTAAGCCAAAATTAAAAAAAACTGCTTATTTAGCAAGATAATTATTGTTTGTTTGTTTATTGAACTAAATATTGTACAATATTGTAATTACATCAACTCAAAATAAAAATCACAAAAGAAAAAAATCAAACACACAACAGCGTGCATAGTGCCTGCGACAGCCAAAAGATTATCAAATCTTGTCCGGCCATCCACCATTTAATTGCACATACAATGACATGAAAAAAAAGACATTACATAACATCAAAGTACAATTGATGAAGAATCAGTAAATTAAAAATTTCTATTGTTTACAAATAATGAATTTACAATAACAAAATATATAGATATATATGTAATCGTACAATACATCATATTACATTTATTACAATACTATCCTAGTGTAATTTTTAGGAACTTCTATTTTTACAAATTACAAATACAATAGAAATAGAGAACAGACAAACATACATAAAACCATAAATCTAAAACATAAGAATTTTTCATACATTGCACATTTCATTCTATAAAGAGCTTTTTTAAAGTTTCAAAAAAGAAATGCTCTTTCATCCATATTTGAATAACGTTCATATTCTGTTTATTAAGATTACCTGTTTTATCAAGTATATCTTTGATAACTTTAGGGCATAAATTGAAGATTTTAGTTGCTAAGTATGGTAACTGTAGCTGTGTTCCACTTTTTTTGCAGTAAGGTAATGCTGCAGATTTAGAGGTTTTTCCTCTGGTGACATAAGTGTGGTAATTATTTTTCAATAGATAGTTTTTTCCTTTTATAAATTTTACCACATTGTAAATATATAACTGTCTTATCGTCAGTACATCAAATTCTTTGAATAATTGTACGGTAGAGTAAAGTTTTGGTTTTTTTAAAATTCTTTTTAATATCAATTTTTGTAAGATAAAATTGGGTTTAATAAATTTATCAGCCACCCCTCCCCAGACAACAATAATAAACAACAATTGAAAAATCTTCCAAAAAAAGCCGTAACTCGGTCGATAAACGGCCTATTAACCAATATATTTCCAAAAATCATTCAAATTTGGCTGAAGTTTGCCCAAAAAACAGCTCATTTTGGAAGATATTTGAAAAATCTTCCAAATTTAGAGGTAATTCGTTCATAAAACTTCTTATTAAGTAACATATTTGGAAAAATGTTCAATATTAAGCTGAGATTTGCTCATAAAACGGCTTATTTAGCAAGACATTCGAAAAATCTACGAAAAAATCCAAATTCGCTGAAATAATGGATTATGAAGGAGTATATCTGGAAATGTTTTTCAAATCGAGCCAAAATCCGCTTAAACAACGGCTTATTAAACAAGATATTTAAGAAATCTCACAAATTATGCCGAATGTCTCTAAAAAAACGGCCTATTAAGCAAGATATATGCGCAATCATTCAAATTAAGCCGTATTTCGCTCAAAGAACGGCCTATTATGCATGATAATAACAAAATCGTTCAAATTTAGCTGAAATTTGCTCAAAAAACGCCTTTTTTAGTAGGATATTTGAAAAATCTTCCAAAGTATACCGAAATCTCCTTAATATACTGCATATTAAGAAGGATTTTTGGAAATGTTTTCGAAATTAAGGTGAAATTCGCAGAAAAAAAAGGCTTACATAGCAAAATAATGGAAAAATTTTCCAATTTAAGCCATAAGTCGCTCAAAAAACGTCTTATTGTGGAAGATATTCGAAAAATTTAATCGATATTCGCTGAAATAATGGATTATTAAACATGATATTTGAATGATCTCACAAATTATGCCGAATCTCGCTAAAAAAAAGGCTTATTTATCAAGATACCTGATGAAACATCCAATCTAAGCCGAAATTCGCTCAAAAAACGACTGATATGGTAAATTATTTGAGCATTCTTCCTAATTAAGCTAAAAATCGTTCGAAAAAGGGCCTTTCATCAAGATATATGGAAAAATCTTCCAAAATAAACCAAAATTTCCTTAGAAAACCGCATAATTTAGGAGACAGCATATCCTAGAATATTGAAGAGCAAAATTCAATTTGAATGGAGATAAAACTGCCAATAATATTCTAAAAGTATCCTTTCAAAAATTTCTTCCATCATTATTTATTAAGGAGGAACTAAAGCTTTCGATATGACAACATATTTTTTTTAAATACGAAAAGAGGCTTAAGTAAGACACTACTACTTCCATCAACAGTATACTAATACCTGCCGTCTACTTCTAATATCGGTGAATAGGTAACGAACTTCATTTATGTTCGGTATTAAATTCCAAAGTACATTGGCGACATGAGACATATATGCTTATGAATGTTTACTATAGGATTGTCTGAGGAATTCTCTGGTGGCCGACCAATAAAACATTATGAAGGTTCATGTCAGCGATCAAAATGGAGGAAAACAGAAAGTCTTAGGGCTACAACTTCCGCTGCTTAACTACCTTTCGCTGCATCGATGAAAAACTCTCAGAAAATGCGATGGAGGCGAGAAAATAGATATTCGTCGCTTTAGAAAGTAGAATTTGAGAAAACATTCCAGGTTGGCGGTTAATGATGACCTTATCCGAAGGTTGTTTTTAACTTCTGATCCAATGATTTCTAGCTTGCATAAGCTACATGAACTAAGAAGAAAATGAGGGAATATGATGCGAATTTATACAGACTTTTGCTTTTAAATGATGCAGAAAATAAGTTACCAACTGAGGGAAGTGACGAGTCGGAAGATGAGAACTCTCCGTTTTCGATTTCTCATGAAAATTAAATATACGCGTTTCTTTTACTTTTAGTTCTTTTTATATGAAGGTTTACGATTTCTTCTGACTTATAAATAAGTTTCCATTTTTTATTTTAGAAATATGAAAAATAATATTATTTATTACAGTAAATGCTCTCGGTTTAATCGTATTTTTACTATTTCCATAGTTATTTAGCCACCCTTGTCGTAATTCCACGAAATCCTTACCCAACGACACAAGAAAAGATGAAGATGACCAAGGAAACCAGGGTAGGGACCTGAAACGTGAGAACGATGCTTAGGAAAGGGAAGTTAGTAAACGTAAAGTTAGAAATGAAGAGGTCCAACATAAAAATTCTGGGGCTATGCGAAGTACGGTGGAAGGATCACACATGGAAAAAGCCGGGGGACACGGATAGATACCAAATCGACTATATTTTGGTAAGGAAGAGGTTTAGAAATAGTGTTAAAAACTCGCAAAGTTATCCTGGTGCTGATGTAGACTCGGATCATAATTTAGTAATGATGACAACCGAGCTTAGATTTATAGGGCAAAAACCGCACCCAAATGGAACATAGAAGCCCTCAGGGGTAGGAAAGCTAGAGAGTTTCAAGAGTCAATCAACAGGGCTCTAGATTGTAAAGAAAGGGAACTCAGCGTAAACGAGGGATGGGAAAAGATGAAAACCAGCATCAAGGATAGTGCCCAAAGAACCATTGGGAGGGTCAACCAAAGCAAAATTAGGAAACCATGGGTGACGGTTGAAATGATAAACAAAATGGAGGAAAGAAGGAAATGGAAAAGTGTTACTACAGAACACGGGCATAGAATGTACAGGGCACTGAACAACGAACAGAGCTAGAGAATTGTGGTGGAAGGGACAGTGTAACGAAATAGAGAAGACGGCTGAAAGTGGGAGGGTCGACCTATTATATAGAAAAGTAAAACAATTAACGAAGAATAAAATTAGTAATAAAATGGCCACTATTAGGTATAACAGGGGAAATGTCTTAAGGGAGCCAGCTAGCATAAGGGGATGATGGAAAGAGTATGTTGAAGAATTGTATTCAAAAGACATGAAGCCTACCCACATAAGGACAGAAAGCATACAAGAAGTAGAGGAAGACAATGTTGGACCGAGTATATGAGATAGTGAACTTGATAGAGCACTGCGGGACATGAAGGGGAAGAAAGCAACGGGTGTGGACGAGATTCCAGTAGAATTTCTTAAGAATCTTGGGGGAAAGGGTTAAAAGCAATTTGATTTATGTAGGAAAATTTACGATGAAGGAAAGTGGCCAGAGGATTTTACCAAGTCTATCCTGATTCCGTTACAGAAAAAGAATAATGCCTTAGAATGCCGGGACTACCGCACAATTAGCTTAATATCTCATGCGGCAAAAGTTATTCTAATGGTCTTGAATAGAAGAATAGAGGAGAAAACTAAGGAACACATAGGAAATGACCAGTTCAGTTTTCAGAGAGGAAAAGGGATGAGGGATGCAATTGGGGTTATGAGGGTTCTCGTAGAACGAAGCTTAGAATTTAAAAGGGACGTTTGTGTATGTTTTGTTGATTTTGAAAAGGCCTTTGATAGATTTCAATGGCCAAAACTGATGGTGATACTAAAGAAAATTGGGTTGGATTGGAAAGATAGGCGTTTAGTGCAAAATTTGTATTTAAATCAGACCGCACGAGTAAGAGTTGCTAATGGGGAATCGGAATGGGCAGAGTTAGGGAGGGGAGTAAGACAAGGCTGTCCTTAAACATCATCTCTTTTTAACATATATGCAGAAGAAGTGATCAAAGAAGCTTGGGATGAAATAGATAAGGGAATAAAGGTTGGTGGGGAACTTGTGAAGTCAATAAGATATGCAGACGATAAAGCTATTGTGTGCGATTCTGAAAGGGATTTGCAAATCCTAGTAAATGCATTAAACGATAAAGCAAAGGAGTTTGGGATGAAAATCAATGCAAGAAAGACTAAAATTATGAGGTTTTCAAAGGGAAAGAAAGCTAAGTTAACGATAAGGGTGGATGGGGAAAAACTAGAACAAGTAGATCAATTTCCATACTTGGGCAGCCTTCTTTCTAAGCATGGAAGATGTTCGGCAGAAATTAGAAAAAGGATAGCATTAGCAAAAGAGGCTTTCATGAAACGAAGGGAACTGATGTCAAAGGGACTTGATAAAGGAATCAGGAAGAGATTGGTAAAATCCTTGATGTGGAGTGTAATGTTGTACGGGTGTGAAACATGGACGTTGAGAAAAGAGGATGTCAAAAGATTGGAGCCTTTTGAGATGTGGGTATGGCGTAGAATGGAGAGGGTTAGTTGGGTCGATAGAAAAACGAACGAGGAGGTTCTAGAGATGGTTGGGGAGAAAAGAGTAATGATTGATGTAATTAGAAATAGACAGGAGAAATGGGTGGGTCAAATATTGAGAGGGGAGGGATTGTTGAAGAAAGCGATCGAGGGAAGAATGCTAGGGAAAAGACAGAGGGGAAGACAAAGACAAAAGTTATTAGACGAATTAAGGGGTGGGATAAGTTACCGGGAATTGAAGGAGAGGGAATTAAATAGGGAATGTGGGGGCACATGAACCTACCGAAAGGTAGAACACTTTATATATATTTCAAAGGGAGATAGCGTAATCTTATTTTGGGACCTTCTCGATAGGATATTGAATTGAAACTTTGGAACAGGTCAGAATGGCACTTATCTAATATAAATATGCAATTGTGTCGCACGATCGGGTCCTTAGTTCGACGCCAGGTGGTCTTTTGCGCGAAGCTTTCAAAATTGTTTTGAGGCATTACTTGGTACGGTACTGCATTCAACTGTTAGCTTGCAGTATGCAAGCAACTTTTACTCTTAGTATAAACTTTTATCTACGTACATCTCTTGGTCCGATATAAATATTCCACTTGTTTACGAAGTTACAGCTTATTTCGGCTGACGGTTCACTGCAGCTGTAGGGACGATTACGGACGATCTCGACTAACGTCAACATATCAGCTTACATAGACTTTCAATGGGTCTTTGTTAACTTCTCTATTTTGTTACAATCATTTAACTTGAATCAATGCAAGGTTTTCAGGTTAAGTAAAATTTTTCCGATCTATAATTAGAGATCTACTGATTAATTTATTTGTTCACCTTTGATGCTCGAATAACGCTTAGGGCAGTTTTTTTCGTCTTGGGACTCTCTCCCATAGCAGAGATAAGGTGAATGATACTCAAAACATCTGGAGCGAAAACAGAAAATATCACTTTTCTATGGGAAAGAGATAATTCGCTCATCCCATGAAGAAAATAAAGACGAACGCGAGCTACAAGCACGAAGATATCAACCTTAGCTATACGTAAGGCAGTTGAGAAGTATTTCTATTACCTTGAACTGTTAAATTAATAAAAAATATATTGGGATGCTCTTTGAAGACAATGCAGAAAAAATACCACAAGAGGTGCCTTCAGACCGAGAAATAGAAGCGCTCTTAACTTCAGCGTAAAAGTTAAGTGCGTAAAGCAAAGTCATCGATATTGTTGATTTATCACACAGCTTTAGAATATTGAATGCATTGCTACCTTCTCTACAAGGAGTCAATAAATTGTCTAATTTTGTGAAGAAGAAGTTCCTAGAGTCGAGCGCACGTGGTCTGGGATTTTAACTGATTATCGTTTGGTATGACTGTAAGATGAAAGGAAATAATTCTTGCCTTTTAATGACATGTTGCATGAAGTGAATATTTCACCAACATAGCAGTGATGCATTACTGAAATATTTACTTTTGTATAACGGATAAAGTGTGGAAAATTTTTATCCATCTTATCATCTATTTGTATTTAGTTGCTAAAATATTCCCTTTAAGCTATTAATACCTGAAACGTAAGTATTTAGAAGCGCGTTCGCTCGTAAATCCTTTCAAAAATAAGATCACCGTGGAGGGTGGCCATCCACCATCAGGATAAGGCTCTGTATCCCCAACGAAAAGTTGGTTTATTTATCGGCGTCGCAAATTGTCACAGATTTTTATTTCAATTACTGTTCATAGAGCTTAGATGATATATTAATATAGGTTAGCTCGTGTACATCGTGGTAGGTCACTACTATTTTCCTCGCTTTATGTGAAAACACTGCATTGATTTTTAACCGATGATTGTGCTCATTTGGTTTCAGTATTGGCTTGAAGCTGAATTTTGCGAAAATCAAAAACCGGCATTTTTTTATTTTGGCACCTCTAGAATTTCAATGCGTAGTCATCAGCGCAAATAATTTGGTCGTAAAGGCAGGATTCATTCAAGAATGGCCAGTACTGAAGTCCCCACTCAAAAAAAATTTTGAAAAAGGTTTTTTGACCAGGTTTTTTCGATTATAGCCCACTGTGCTGCGTAGAATTCAAGGTAGCTCTATATTTTTTCATAGTTATGATAAAATTACAATAAAATACTCTGGGATATTCGAGTTATTCATCTTTTTTCTGCCGTATACGAACGAAGTTTTACGCGCCGCGCCGGTTACGCCGCGCCGCCGGCTTCATTTTGCCTCTACGCCGCCGCTGACCAAAATCAAGACGGCGCCCATGTCTACTCTAGACCAGTGATTATGAAATTGGGCGGTACCGCACCTTCTTGGGGGCGATGAGTTGATCTAGAAATGAAGTCAGGCAACAGTAGAGAGGACACTGACCAAAGGTGGGGGTTTGAGTCGCAGAGAAAATTTCCTTTTCTTCCCTTATAGAATATGGTTGGGAAGTGAATACAATTTTAAGAACTGAGGGGGCGATGGATCTTAACAAATTAGAATCACTGTTATAGAACACGGGATCCCACAAAGGTTGTCGCTTCTTCTGCAAGTATTTTGGCTCCTTACAGGCGAAGGCCAAAATCTCTAGAAATATATCTTCTGTTTTATTGATGAGTCATTTTATCACGATATGACAAAATTAGTAGACTTCTTCATTAATGAATCCAAATCTAATTTCTAGCTGACCTTATGCTTGACATCGATCAAAAGTCTCCCGAAACATTTCCTCTCATAAATAACAAATCTCCCGAATTGAACAATTCAAATAAGGTAAATGAAAGTTCATTCACTTTTCCGGTTCGTTAGGTCTTCGGATACGGGACTAGGACAACTCGCCGCCGTCAGCTCGCCGCGGGCCCAACTCGCCGCGCGCCCAACTCGCCGCGGGGACAACTCGCCGCGGGCATTTTTTAAATACGTTTAGAACTATGAAATTACTCGTTCTTCGCAAGGGTTTTAATTATCTAATATCATAGAAAGAAGAAACTAAGAGATCTGCTAAATTTTACGGTAAGACCATAGCACCACTTCATAGAAGCAATTAATCCTTGTTAACCCTTGATTGGTTTCGTGGGGTCGATATAACCCCAGGCGATATACTTCCTTTGATAAAACATAAGCTATTTAAGATATTTATATGCCAATTTTTTACTTATATAAATAATTTTGCACTACATTTATGATCTGATAATTTCGTTAATTTTGAGAAACGAAATGTATGCAATCAATGCGGTGTTAACAAATTACAAAAATCAATTTAAATAATTATTTAATAAGCATTATATTTATTTTAAGCGATGATCAATGAACTAATTCATAGTCAGTAATGAGTAATTCATAGTAAGTACCAGGCGCAGAATGAAAAATACTATCCGAGAGTTAATGGACTACTAGAATTTTGCTATACTTATAATGATATGACAAACCAGTTTTGTCAATTCCACTGATAAAAAGCACTTAATTTTAGCAGTTAACATATTTACGAATTTAATAAATTAAATTATTATTTAATAAAAATAATAATCGTCTTTTTTAGGCGAGATTGAGACTAAAAGTTTCTTCCTCCGTCTAACCGATGAACCCTAAAAATCAAATCATGCTGATCACCAACTAAATATAATTTCCGAAACAAATATTTTGGTCGATATTTCTATCTCTCCCTAATATTTTTATATTATTTATTTATTTATTAACAATACGTTACAATTTGGACAGTAGTATTCTGCTTACTTTAAACATTCAGAATCACAGTTTTCAAATTAATAAAAATAACTTTTTAAATATTTTCTCAATGTTTAAATCAGGACAAACACAATTACGAAAAAACATTTTTAATACGAGAAATCGATTCTTATCATATATTTCACATTATCATTCAATTTCAAAATGGGGTATCAGTTCCCAAAGGCAAGATTATGCCGATAGACCTACCACTGTAGTGCATCGTAGAGCATGTATTAATAAAATAATATATTTTATGGGTTGGTGACATTGATAAGGAGTGATTTTACGATGTTTAAATATTACTAATCGATTTCCGTGGTTGAACATTCTATTTAATGGTTGAAACCATTAAATAGAATGTTCGATATATTTCTGTATGAAACTTACAGTTAAGGGGTTTCGACCATGGCAGAGCGATCATAGCACGTTTCAAAATTCCAGTCAGTATGGAGAACTTACAGGGACTTACAGAATAATACAGGAAAGTGATGCAAGAGTTGGTGAAAGACCATAATACCATGCCATACCATATCAGCCATAGGAGTTTTGTTTCAAAAGAGATGGTAGGAAAGAAAAATGAAGATGATGCCGAAAACCTTATAAAAGATTTTTCAGCTTTTCAGGCATGTAGATCAGATGATTCAGGATGTTTTGGATTTCAATTCTAACATTGTTCAGAGTTCAGAATTTTAAAATAAGATTAAGCAACAACTTGTTTCATCCAGTTTGTTTATGAAACAGTCCAATACCTCAATGGCTCAAACGAACTAGCCACGAAATATATGGCTCATATTAAAATATTAAAGGGGTTAAAAATGATTAGGTACACTAAGTACCATTAGTACAGGGGTTCCTTCTGTCGTTTTCCCACTAAAGTCTTCTGCTCAAGTTACAGCTAAAGATACATATAAGATAAGGCAGATCCCTGATATACAGTAATCTTAGATATCAGGTGAATGTCTAATAAAATAGATGGGGATGTCCATAGAAGTATATAAGGAATCCGAGATGGATGCAGTTTATCATTGAGCGATAGCTTTAGTCGACCAAGCACTTGTTTATCTCAAGAGGATATCCGCTGTTGCAGCAAGCATCATTGAATTTACAGGTAAGAAATTTTCCATGAAAAATCAATGAGCAAAGATTTATAATACGTGATAAGGAGCAATGATTCATTTAGAATAATAGAATACAATTTTGATTTTTTGAAGTTACTGCTTTCTGCACATTTTTGTGGAAATTGACGGGATAAATCTCATTAAGGATTAATTACCTATTCATCAGATAGATAAAAATGATGAAGAGAATAGAAGTGAAAGTTATCTAGTTGCTAAATAAATAAGAACACAATTATCGGGTAAGACAAACGAATGCAAATGATGAGGAATAACGATCGCTTAAATATCCTTCTATTGATTAGAAATTTAACATAATTGAGTAATTTATACATGAAGGATACAAGTTTATAATTTCCTTGGAATAAATTTCACTATGGCAACTAGCTCCTTCTTCATGCTAGTCTTCATCTGGGAAAATGTACTTGGATACGCGGGATAAAGGTCATTATGTAGTTGTATCATTTGTCTACAATTGCACCTCTCCACAAAGTTGGGCTTGAACTCATCGGATTTTGTTTAGTAATGAGTGAAATTGTCGTATTATGGAATGATGAACGAATGCCTCTCCATATTTCCCAGGTTTGCTTCGTTGGAGCATTGCTCTGAAGTAGGTTGACTCTGCTCCACTACAATTTAATCTAAGCACATCAGATCTTAATTCAATCATGAAGGGATTCCTAACGTTTTGTTTCCTGGTAACACTGTTATCGCGATGGGTGCAAACATCTAATTCGATAAACAATTCAGCGAAAGAAGTTGTAGTGAAAGGGAATCACACTGGTAATTGTGTTTGCATCTTCTATACTTTGAGACAGCCTCGGCCATTCGCCAATGTTGTGGAATTTATATATTTTTTGTCTTTTCCAGTGCCTCGATTCCCTCCAGATGGTTACCAATATTTTCCTGGAATAGGATATTATAAAATGAATGATCGACGAGAGGAATTCTTAAATGCGGAGATTCTTTGTGAACAGGATGGAGCACATTTAGCAATCATAAATTCCCAAGGAGAAGCGAATGCACTTGTGTCCGTTTACAGTCAAATTTATACCCCTGGCGTTGGAGGGGTGAGGGTTGGCTTCGGCGATTTTTTTGGAAAGGGAGATTTCCGGACAATATTTGGTGAGATGCCTTAGCTCAGAAATTCGGCTTGAGCATTTTTAAGACCTTAATATATGATGGAAAAAATATTATCTCTATATTGAATATAACATTCTTCTTTGAACACTTTGGTAGGGATAAAAATATATGTATACGTATTTATTTTGACTCTCCTTATAAAAACCTATACTAACCTCTATAACGAATTATAGCAGTATAGTTATAACCTTAACTAAAACAGATATTAACAGTCAAATAGTGTGAATATTTTCTTTGCGTGTGAAGAAACTCAGGTTGTGTGTGCGTGTTTTTGTGTTTATTCTCCTAATGCAAGAAAACGAGAAGTTGCAAGACTTTCCAAATTAAAAGATTATAGCATGCTGATACCACGGTGATGATCAGCCACTATTTATATATGTCCGTATTGTCTCCGATTTTAGCACAAGCCGAAAATTCTCACTACAGACATGAGTAAGGTTCATTTTACTCCATTGAAAACTTTATTAAAATTATTTTTAGACATTTGAAATCGATACAAGTGCTACGAAAATGGTAATTGATTCATTTATGGCATTGAATATTCTTTTCGAATAAAATATTGGAGGACCTCGACAAAAATATATCGGAAACTTTTGTGAAATTTTAAGATTTTAAACAATTGTCCTCTTACGACAGATATGAATGTTGAGTAGGAGTTCATACATTTTCCATTATAAAGACTCGAGTAATTTAGGGCCTTATAGAAATGATGGTAAAATTACTGATAGATTATAGGAATACACAAAAGTGTTCTGAGATTTTTGAAATTGCGCTTACGATGATACATCAGTGAGTTACACTTAGCCCATGCAGTAGGGGTGTTTCTTGCTCAGCCCAAGTTTGTCCGTTGAATACAGGGTATTTTTAAGTTTAAATAATCCTATTAGTATTATCCGACATTGAATCCATTTTAATAATCCTAAATATTTTTCTAATAATGAAATACGTATTAAAAATCTTGAGGTAATAACTTTGGATTTTTCATTTACTATATTTACAACTGCATAGCTACGTGCTATAAGATATTTACATTTTACCTTGTCACGATGATGAAGATGAGAATATATTTATCAGTGCAAGTATGGAAGTCTTTCAACATAGGTAGATTTTGTAGGAAAGGTATTGAATAATAATGATTTTGTTCAGCGCTTGGGTTGCCGAGTGGATCTGTACCCCTTTCTTAGGTATTCATTAGGTCATTTTCTAATATTATTATTATAATCTAATAATATTATTATTATTAATATTTTATCCTACTCTCAGTTAAGGTCCCTTGTTAACACATTCCTTTTATTTACTTATTTATTTATAGATTCAAATACAGTGATGTGACTCATTTTAAAGTTAATTTTCAAACAAAATACCTATGGAAATGAATTGTAACAGAATCTTGGAGACTAAATTTCCTTTTTGTTCTGTTAATAGTTACTTATAGTTATTTCCACTTCTCCTTCATTATATTGACTTTCTATCATTCTTTTCAAAGTCCATATTTTCTTAGTTAAAATAGTATTCATCACATTGCATACTAAACTCTGGTATCTCAATATAGTTCATGAAATATATTCAAGAAGTTAATCGTAATCATCCTTGAAAATGGCAGCGGAGGTTGTTGCCGAAACATCGGAGTCATCCAAAATTACCGGGTTGATAACCCAACTTCCTGAGCAGCATTCACTGGGAAAGCAACAGATCCTTCTGAATCGTAATATATATTGATGTGTAAAAATGGGATCAATTAGTAACGAGCACTGATTTATCATTTGATATATATTCCTTTGAGGGTTTGCATATTAGGAGGAATGATGAAATGGCAGTGATATAAGGGTATCCTAGGAATAGAGCTTTGTCTTCTTATATTCAACCCATTTATGTTGGAGTGATTTTTACGTATATAACCAAGATGTCTATCAGCAATAAGCATCTTGGTATATAGCCCCTTGGTGATTTATAAAGCTTAAGCATGATAAAATTAATAATTCTGAAGTTAATAGCACTGTATTCTATGGAATTTTTTGTCTATTAGAATTGATGAGGTGTGATAGAACATTTGAGGAGGAGCTTCATTCCCTCATTGATTAGTTATTCTTTTGTCACAGGCAAGTAAAGGGAAAGAAAATAGCATCTCATACATCCATTAATAACCATCAATTAATTAAAATAATTATTATAGCCAATTAACAAGGGGAGAGCTCTATTGCTTCTTGTCAGTGCCTAAATTAGTGTTCAACATAGAAATGCTTCTTAAGAATTAATAATCTCAGCCTATGTAGCATTAAGAAGTATCTGGAGGTGTAATGGATATAATCTATAGTCAGGATGACAATGATTATACTATTTCCTCTACAGGAGAACCCCTATCATCCACTGGATATATGGTATGGTATCCTGGACAGCCTATCACTCCAAACGAGAGGAATTGCGGGTCTATGAACATTGAGGGTACACTGGAAATAGATTGCTGCGAAAATTGTTATAGATATTATGTTTGTGAAATAGAATTGCCAAGTTCAAATTGAATCTACTGCTGAATCCTTCAATCTTGATCGAAATCAGCACAGCTTCAGGAGGAATCCACATAAGATGCACTCTGTGTAGTAAAAATTCTTATTCAAAGTTGTAATGCTGATTTATAAATAGTGCAGTAGCTTTTTCATAAATTTAAAGATGAGAATGAAGGGCCAAGTTCTTGGAAATTTTCTTTCCTTGATTTTTGTGATTTCTAACCAAAGAAAGGTTTTTGTGAAATGTATGCCAGGAGTTCAGTGAAGATCTTTGATTCAGTCCAGTTCAGTGAAATGTTTCTTAACATGATGATTGTTCTGTAATCCCAGCAATAAATATTCATTAACTCTGAGATAACTAATTTCTTTTAATTTATCTAAGCATTATGCATATGCAACATGTATATATAATGCTTAGAAGCATATGCTTTAAGTATGCAACAATTTTGCATGAGAAATGGAGCAATAAGCATAATATAATTTCTAATAATATGATGCTTAGTCTTTTATCGCATTTCTTAAAGGACAAAAAGATTTTAATGCACCTCATATGCGAGAAAAACTATTTCATTTTAATCTGCAGTTCATAATCCTAGATTCATTTTAAACTCCAGTAGTTGTTGGAGTAATAATTTTTGGATTGTATAATTACATCTATATATCTATATATATATAGGGGTGAAATTCTGAGGGTATATTGGTTATATTAGATTGGAGTCCCCATATCTTTTATAAAGAAATTGTGAGAGTTTTGATAAAATAGACCAAATTTTTGTGAAGTTATGAATTTGTAAAGAACCCATCCCTCTGCCGACAAAGCCAATTGTATTATCCGAGACTTTGTATTTTCCTATAAAATTTACTAGGAATTTATGCCCTTTTAAAAGCAAAGATGATAATGAATGATATTCTAAATGAAGAAGAGGCAATTTAACCATCTTGTAATTAGGATGTCAATCGCTGGGTCAAATTTACAACCAATTAGGGGCACTACTTGATCAGCTCAATTTTGTCTATTAAGGCAGACAATTATATCTTGAGAATTAATGGCATAGTGCACTAAATGAAAGAGTATTTTCTGTCTCAATATTTGAAGTCTTCACAGTTTTCATCTTTCCAGGAAATTCCCTTTTTCCCTCTCACTTCTTTTAGCTTGGTAGATATTCCTTCTTGCTCCCAGCATTTCTCTACTTCAAATGGTGGCTGTAAAATCTGAATATCTCCTTTTAAAAATTCGGAATGGATAAACGACTTTACGCTCAGTTACATCTGAAACCTGAATATCTTCGCAGTATAGTACAACTACAACCAACGACTTTGCATGAAATATAGAGTTTGTAGCTGCCGATAAAGATTTAGTTGGAAAGAAATTTACAGTTCAAAATAGTTGAAACTAATCGACAAAAATAAGGAAATTTTTCTTTTTAAGAACAATATGCATTCTGATAAATGAACGCAAATAGTCATCCAATTTTCTTCGATGTTTCAAGAAATATAGCATTCACGATTTAAATTATAAACACCCGTGTTTTCAATAAGTACTTCAATTTCGGTCGCACATAAGTTTAATTTTGCGCCCCCTTTTTATATCTTATAATAAAAGAGTCGAGATTTTTTGGGCAAAGCCGGAAAATTGCAAGGAAAGAAGTTAACTTCCAGAGCAGGGTATTCTTATTACTCAAAAAAAAAAGCTTAGCAAAATTGTAAGGAGCCGTTAATAAGGGAGCTCAAGAATTCTATAAACTCGTAAGATATATCCATCATTAGTAGTTAATCATTACAAATATTCGTGAAATATTTTAAAGCACGTATATTAAAAAAACCTTGAATACATTTAACTCTAATTTCGTGCTAAAAATATCATGTAGAAGACGAATGAATTGTTATTTACACAAATACGTGTCGTCTAGAAACGCAGGTCACGAATAAAGAAATTTTAGCCATATATTTTACAGTACTCGAGCATCAATTTGATGAGAATAATCATTTCCAGTCGCCCTCACATCAGCTGAATATAAGATAATCGTTTGGAGGAAATGAATTTTCTATACTAAGTGCACGAGTAATTCTTTTATAATTGTCCTGCTAAAGTCCTGTGCTCACGTTATAGTTAAAGATAAAGCAGATACCAGATATCCAACAATCTTAGATATCAGTTGAAACGTTTAAGAAAATAGATGTCGATAGAAGTATATAAGGTATCCGAGATGGATGCAATTTATCATTGAGCGATAGCTTTAGTCAACCAAGCACTTGTTTATTTCAAGAGAATATCTGTGGCTGCAGCAAGCATCATTGAATTTATAGGTAAGAAATATTTTATGGTAAATTAACGTGCATGAACCATCCATACATTTCGCGTAAAACAATATTTCTAAACTGTATTTCCTCTAATGATAAGTTATAACATTTTTATGTTAACAAATATATTTAAAATCGTTCCAAATGGTATGAAAATTTCCGAGATTTTCCTTTCTCAAGTAAGCCCATTGTTTGTATAGGAAATACGAAGAACGTTTTATTTTTTGTTTTGTTTCATGCAGTATATTAGTAATTGCCATTCATTCTACAGAAACTATATAGCATTTGAAATAAAATGCTTTTGTATAGCTCGTGGATAAAGCCAGCATAAAACGCTTATTATCTGGCGTTTAGGTTGAGGTCCATGTTGACGACTACATCTTTATACTTGGCCCAACGTCATCAAGAGACCTCATGAATTTTATAGTCCGCGTATTGCTCAAGTGGGAAGAGCTGTTGCGACTTTTGCCCAGAAAGAGAACGTTTGTGGTAATTGATTTTAAAGACGTTCAGCATTGTAAAATTGAGTTTTGATGGAACAGTACGAACAGAGTACAGCCAATCTCCCGTAAGGAATACACCGTGCCATAGGATTTAAAGGGTCTCATCATGAGGTTGGATGAAGTATACGAGATGGTCGCACACAATGGATTCCAACTGTAGTTGCTATCTCTTCTTTAATCCCGAGATTTTCTGGGAGTTCCGCCATTTAGCGTCTTTTTTCCGCGAAGTTTTTCTGTAATTATAGTTAAATATTGGATCACAGCACAATATTAAGTAGGAATAAAATATCTTGCTAAGTAATAAAATAAATGAAATGTATTAATTATACATTTTCTTACCTATAATACATTTCATCAATCTAAAGAAGATTTAGCGAAATTTTCCTCGATTTCTCACAACTTTAGTTCACATATCCCGGTAATGAACAACTAAGTACGTGACAACCATAGCTCCCACTTTCTTTTGGTCCAAATGCTTGTAAGGCAAATTCATCACATTAAGCAATAATATCCCAAGTTAACTGTGCACAATCAATTATTGGCTTGGCTTTGTTCACAGGCATAGAAGACATTACTAGTATCGATAAGGAAATCAGTTGAACAGAGCTGCAGCACTTAGATTGAATTAAAAGAGATCTGAACATTCATTAAATCATGAGGATATACCTTATGTTAGTTTTTCTGGCAACGTTATTTATGTTAACGGTACAAATCCCTGATTCAATGAAAAATGGAGCAGAAGAAGTTATGGCGAAAGGAAATCTCTCAGGTAATTATGTTTTGTATGTACCTGTACCAGGAAGTATCCTCACTTATCCCTAAAAAATTGTGAAATTTACACAGCTTTTATCTGTTTCAGTGCCTCGATTCCCTCCCGATGGCTACCAATATTTTCCTAGTGCAGGATACTATAAATTAGATGGCCGACGGGAGAATTTCGAAAACGCCGTGAAAATTTGTGAAAATGATGGAGCACATTTAGCAATAATCAATTCCTTTGAACAAGCATTCGCCATTTTTACTGTTTTTCGTCCATATTATGGCCCTGGTGTTGGAGGAGTGAGACTTGGCTTCGGCGATTTTTATGGAAAGGGAGACTTCCGGACAATATTTGGTGAGATGTATTTGAAGGTAGCGATATTGTAAAAACTCCTTCGGCGTGTAAGGGATAGTTCCTTCTTGTTGTGTTATGGTGCTGAATTAGAACAGCTGATATAATTTCATATAACTTAGTCAAAATTACATATAAAACTATTCTGGATAAATGTTACCAGTGCAGGTCCAATGGACCCAGACAGACAACAACACGACCCTTTTTCCGTCGTCCTAGGGTTGAATGATGCCATAGAATGTTTGCGATTTCTGAATTTCCTCTTTTGTCACAAATTGTCCCACGGACAGTTGACCTATGTGATAACACTGTATTCACAGATTAACAGACCTCTCCCCCCAATAGATTGCGATGTCTTTTAAGGTATGATCACATATGATCATTTAACACCATTCAATGCAGAAGGAGAAATTAATAGAGTACTAGCGGAATTGCCCGCTGATCTTGCCCCCTTTTGCAAGTTGGATGATTTTTCCCAAATATCCTTCAGAAAATTAAGACAAAATCGAGCGGCCGATGATGCGGCAGGTTTAGCGCCATCTTGCGCACCCTTGAGAATACTGGTTACAGTTCAAAGCTTCCGCCAAATACTTTGAATATTGCGGGAAAGTTAGAAGACCAAAGAGTGTGCAGGTATTATTTTATTGGACTGTGTCTTATTTTCGTGAGGTAGTTGATGTTCCTCTCTCATGGACGAGAAATTTAAAGGAAAACTGATGATTTTGTTACGATATTTTGTGATATATATATATATATATATATATATATATATATATATATATATATATATATATATATATATATATATTTATTTGTTACCATGACTCATCTCTGCTAAATAATCCAACTGATACCAATAATCAGCAACATGTATGTAACAGAGAAAATAATGAGCCACTCATTAATTAATAATTACCTAGATTGTTTTTTTTCTTTTCCGGATCCTCTGCAAAAGAATAGTGACATAAATTAGAGCTAACATAAATGTTTAAGCTTTTATTAAACTGGGATGATTTCATTGAAAATCTTCGTTTATTTTACTTCAAAAAATTAGATAAAACTAGCGGAATTGCCCGCTGATTCTCAACGGGGAAAATAGATGTAGGATTTAATTAGTAATGCTATTTGTGTAGAAGTGAAATTATCCTCTCCAAAGATTTCAGATGAAAATGTAGGGGGTCAAGACCCTCCGACCCTTCCTCTATTTTCATATAGGTATGCATTTAAGCTTTCATTCTATGAAAATGAATCAGGTACAATACTTATAATGTTTGGATAGTAAATACATATAAATATAACTCCAGTATTTTAATTGTTTCAATTTTAATGTTATTCGTAATACGACTTAAGTTGCATTTACAGAAATGGAGAAGATATAGGAGCTTTAATGACTCAAATAGATCCCAAGCAAACCACTACTAATAGATTCCAAAACAACTGCTTCGTATTACTCCACCATTGCTTCTGAAATCGTCGGAGAGTATAATTTCACTTCTTCACAAATAGCATTACTAATTTAATCCTACATCTATTTTCCCCGTTGAAAATCAATGGGCAATTCTGCTGGTAATATATAATTCGTAAATATTTCGTCGTTTAGCCAATACGCGCCTCCCACCTAAAAAGGTCATCTCCATCCTCACTGCACACTCACTGGTCTTCAAACTTTCCCGCAATATTCAAAGTATTTGGCGTAAGATTTGAAATATAACCAGTATTCTCAAGGGTGCGCAAGATGTCACTAAACCTGCCGCATCATCGGCCGCTCGATTTTGTCTTAATTTTCTGAAGGATCTGTGGGAAAAATCATCCAACTTGCAAAACGATTAGGCTGCAGTCGTCGATTTGCAACATTTCTTAGCGCGGAAACATAGTTGCGTCCTGAAGAAACGGCCATAGCTGAATCACATACTGACCTCCCCTACAAGTTTTTCTTATGCCACACTGGCGTTGCCGCGTTCGGGTGAACGAAGGATCCGGCACAAGCGGGAAAGAAAAGAAAAGTAAAATAAAAGAAAAGAAAAGGAAGTTTAATTCCTTTTGGTATGTTTTGCAGGTCGTGCTGCCCGACCGACGACAGAATTTTGAAATTCAAAAACATACCCTGATGAGCGGAAATGAAATGTTTGATAAATCTATAAATTATACCCTGCTGTGGTCTACGGGGGGTGCACGCGGCAATGTACTACCTTCAAATATTCTTCCTGTCCCTCTATAATAATCCCCTTCCTTGACGTAATATTTCTTCGTCATCTTGATCACCACAAACGAACGTATAAATGTCATTCTGTAAATCGGTTTGTTAATGAAAAACTCCAATATGGCTGTAATTTTTTTCCTGCTATTTAAATATCATAATTTACATTCGCTGAAATCTCAGTTAATTGCCTCCTCTTCATAAATCCTGAAGTTACTTCCTACAATTAATTCGGTATGGATTTAAAATCCACGTGTATTCCTGTGGGAGAATGAATGTATCGGATTCAACAATCACCCTGGTCGTCAGGGGGACTGGTTGTTTACTACGGCGAAATTTTACAAAATTTTCGTTTATTTTGTCATATTTCTCGTAATTTAGATTCGAAAATTACATTTTACGATAATAATAAGATTCTTCATTCGATTTACCTTCGTTTGGTACTTTTCTTGACTTTTTATTACCATTATTTCCAATTTAATTCTATAAAATTAACAAAGCCTGCAGGGTGAAAAAACGAACTTTACGTGCATTCCTTATGGAAACGTATAATGGAGTCCTGGGTTCGAACCCGAGCCTTCATAAAGATGAGAATAGTTTTCGTAGGACTTTCAGCATATTTGAAATAGAATGCAGTTTGTCTCATGGCTCTACGACAAATATTTTTCAAGATAAAAGAGGGGATGGACAGACAGACAGACGGACACACCGCTAATTATATATAAGATTCCATCGGAATTCTTATAAAGCAGAAAAATGAAGCATTATTCAATAAGTAGCGTATTTCTCGGGATTATCGGTAGTATTCAAGCTCATATAGAAGTTGGAATATTAAGAATTATAATAAAATTACCCTGCCATAATGAAAATTAACAATTTGTGTTTGAGCAGCAGCAACCAAGAATTGAACCAGGGACCAGTTTTACCAAAGAGGAACGCGCTACTCACTTGTCTATTAGGAAGTCCCTAGCTTTGATGCGTGGATTCAGCTTAAGCACTGCGATGGTCCTTAATAAATTATCGAAGAAATATTATTTCCATGTTTGATGTAACATTTTTCTTTCAAAACGAAATGGATAAGTTACGTACTGATCGACTGGTAATGAGCAACGATGTTTCATTTGATGCATATCCTTCTAAGATTTTGCCTATTACAGGAAATGTATTATCTTGAGGACGTCATAGAAATGGAACTTTGCTTTTGTATATACATCCGATTTATGTTGGAGTATAAATATTTTATCATAAGGATGACAATCAGATTTGTACTTTCTATCTCGAGAATTCGCATAAATAGAGTATAACTCACATAATTTGTATTTTACCCTTCGTTAAGATCCTCTTACACAAATCTGAATGCAATAAGACTACTTTTCAGATGCCTCATCTCTCTATTGCTATATATTACGTATGATAGAATTATGAAGTTTATAGTGCTCTACTACATATTATTTCCGCCTAAATCATAGTTACAAAATCAACTCTGTGCTCCTCAATGTATAGCCTAATCCACAGTAATCTTACTGTGTGTGGAAGAAATGTTGTGGAGGTATAATTAGTATGATTTTTAAGTATTATGATACTTAATCGAAAATGTAAATTTTTTCTACAGGTGAACCCATAAATACTACTGGATATTTGCATTGGTATCCTGGAATGCCAAGCACCCCATACGAGAGGAATTGTGGCTTTATGAATATAGAGGATAAATTGCTTATAGATTGCTGTGACTGTGATAGATATTTTGTTTGTGAGATAGATTTACCTAGTACGGATGGACCAAACTGAATCTACAGTTGAATCCTTCAAACTTGATCGAAATAAACATGGCTTCATAAGGGGAATACTTTTGATGAATCCTAATTAGAAAAATCTCTTATTCTAAATTCTAATTATCCTAGTATATTATAACATTTCTAAGGATGAGATCGGGCAGAACTCTTGGAATTATTACCTTGACATTTTCTGAATTTAAATCAAACGACGCCTCAAATGAAATGCACGCATAAACATCAATCGATAATATCATAGAATGATTATACTGTTAATATTCATTGATAAATTCATTTATCTCTGTCCATAGAATTAATTCTTGCTACCCCTAATATTCTCATGTAATCCCTAGTAATAAATCATCCATGAAATTTAACGCAATTTTTCTTTTAGCTTTAATTACAAGTGTAATCATGTAATACGTTTTAATGCAGTAAGTAAATAAACGAGAAATTCTGTTGGTAATTTATTCTGACGCAGTGGTAAACACAGAAACGTCAGAAAGAAAAATACGCCACGTAAATAATCTTCAGCACATTCTGCAAGATGTCATCGGGAAAAAGCAACCCGAGGTTGAAATGCCTAGAGACGCAGCACGTGATACGGATGCTTACATTTATCTATATACATATTTGCGTTCTCAAAATACGCTCTAAAAGTTCATTTTAATAGTTTTTAGTTTCTAGTTCTATCGAAAAATAATGTTAAAGTGAATCACCGCATGAACTATTCTCAGGTAGGAAAAAGAACGAAATCCTAGCAAGTTTCATTTTCTTATCGTCGGCCACAGATTGTTGTTCTAAATTATGAGAAATTTTAAGATTCAAATGTTCATATTTAAGAAAATGTTCCGTTGAATGAGGGTAATACGAGAAATGCTACATCCTCTTATTTAAAAAAATTATTATGAACACTATTACTGCCTACTTCTTTTATCGCTGTTGAGAATGGACGGGGACTTCGGTTTGTTTCGATATAAATCCATGAAGGCATTTGCAATCGATTGACAATCAATAGAAAAGAGCTTACGCCCCGCAGATAAGAGGCTCCTTTACATGTATCTTTTGGTCTTCCATTCGAGACCAAGATTCCAGAGAGAGAGAGGGGTTCAAGCACACTCGTAAAAAATGCATTTAAAATTTATTTTACTCGTTTACCTTCCGTTCTACCTCGTATCTTATTTTGGGACCTTCCCGATGATATATTGAATAGAAACTTTGGAACAAGTCAGAATGGCACTTATTTAATATTAATTTGATATTTTCTTTCACGGAAGGGTCCTGAGTTCGACGCTAGGCGGTCTTTTTCGCGAATATTTGCAATCTGTTTTGAGGCCCTTCTCGATGCGATAGAGCAATCATTATCACGGTGTTTGTAAATGAGATGATTTTCCATAGTAGCAAAGGAAGAAACGTTATCAAATGACCGTGTGTTCGACGCCAGGTGGGTTCGAAATGCTTCCGTAAGAAATGCATTGCTGAAATCTTGGACGATTTTATTTTAATGCCTTCCCCATAAACTGGAAAGATAAAACCCGGAATGGTGACAGAGGCGTTTGAGAGCATTCTTTCATGAGGTTCGCCGTTTCTGCAGTGGTTCTTGGTTCGATGCAAGAGTGTCATTCCGATTATACCATGCATTTCAAACGGGAACAACGGAATCTTATTTTAGGACCTTCCCGATAAGATACTGAATTGAAACTTTGAAGCACGTCAGATTGGCACTTATCTAACATTCGTATGCCATTGTCTCTCACGATCGGGTCCTGTGTTCGACGCCAGGCGGTCCTTCGCGCAAATTTTCGAAAATGGTTTTGAGTCCTTACTCGGAGCGATAGAACAGTGAAAATACGGAGGTTGGAGATACTGTGGTTATCTATTGTACCAACTGAAGAAATATTACAAAACGACCGTGAGTTCGACGCCAAGTGGGTGCAAAATTCTCCGGTATAAATTGCATGACGGTCTTTTTTGATAATTATTTTTAATGCTTATCCGATAACCAGGAATGATATAAAATTGAATGTACATAGAGGCATGTCATATGTTTTATATACGTTGTCCGCCGTTCCTCTGATGGTTCTTGCTTCGATGCCGGAGCGTCATTTCTATTCTACCATGTATTTCAAAGGGGGGTAACGTAATTTTTATTTAGGACCTTCCCGGTAAGATATTGAATCGTAATTTTGGAACAGGTCAGAATGGCACTTATCTTATATTTATATGCAATTGATTCGCACGATTGGGTCCTTAGTTCGACGCCAGGCGGTCGTTTGCGCGAAATTTTGAACATTGTTTTGAGGCCTTTCTTGGTACGATACTGCATTTAACTGATAGCTTGCAGTATGCAAGCAACTTTTACTCGTATATTAATATATTGTTTCATAGCAATATTGTAAGATGCTTTCATAGCGGAGGTTATTTTGCTCCTAGCCTCCCTCCCCCTCCTGAGATCATATCGCTCAAGTTTGGGGCTAAAGATATTCCTATTTACCTTAAGGCGTTCAGTTTTCTTCTTTTAAGCTGTCGGAGGAGGAATGAGTCACACATTATTTATAATTCGGCAATTAGATGAGCAGATGACATTTTTTTCAAGTCCTCCGAAGCTCTATAAAGCTAAACACTCTTTAGTGTTTAGCTTTATAGAGCTATAGAGTGTTTAGCTTTATATTTTAAAACACCAAGGCCGGCAGGTTCTATTTATCTAATCTTCACGACATATAAGTTATGTTAAAGATGAGATAAGCATACACAGAAAACGAGAATTTCGTTGCTGATATCTAAAATTTTCTTTCTGTTGCTGCCAAACAATTCTTTTGCGCACGTTAAATTGCAGATAAAGAAAATATCTGATTTCCAATAATCTTAGATCTCATATATAAACGCCGTACGAAATAGAAGGAGATGACGATAGAAATAGGATTCTCAAGAGGAAAGTAGTGTCTTTCCTAGAGCAATAGTTTTCGTGAGCCAGACTTATAGTCAGTAACTCCGTGAATGCAGCAAGCACCGTTTGATTAACAGGTGAGAAATCTTTTAATGTTTAGTAAATAACGTAAAAATATGACATAAAAGGCGGTCACAAGCGTTAAATAGAAAGATTCCATACAATTTAGATATTACTATGAGCAAGTTTTTGCGAAAATCTACGCGTGCATTTAAACGACAAACCTCATAAGCGATTAAAAAGCGTGTGATCAGATAATTAAAATGATTAAGAGAGAAAACCTAAAAGATTACTTAATTGTAATGGGGAATTGCGATGGAATTGTTGGTTAAGGTAAATGAATGGGAATGATGTGGAGGGATGGGACGATGCGAATAATGACAGAAAACGACTATTTCAACACTAATCTACCATTGACGAAGATTCTAATAATAGATTAGTTATTATTGAAGATCAACATAGAATTAAAATAATCCTTCGATCTGATTGGTTATCAAAATTGAAAATAGAGATGGGAGAATAATGTATATTTAAAGAGAAATGACATTAGGAGAAAATTTGACAACGCTCAAAACTCTGTTAAGAAGTACGTGGGTGAATACGAGGGTGGGTCAATAAGTCCATGACCTTTTAAATAAAAAAGATTTTTCAACAAAAAGACCATCTATTTTTCAATGTTATCTTTTTTTAGCCCAATACACTTTGCCCAACGTTTCTCTCATGTCTTTATCCCTTCCAAATAATAGGACTTGACGAGGACCTCAAAATATGAATTATTTTAGCGATGACTTCCTAATTAAAGCCAAATCTCATCCTATCGAGCCATTTCTTTATATGTGGAAACAGTAAATTAAAGCGGATTCTCGGCGCCGATTCGCCCCGAGAATCCATTGTTTCCACAGCTGCTTGATCTCCGGTATGTTGTCTTGGTCTCCTTTTTCCTTCTATAGCTATGAAATGGCGTAAAAACTAATCTAGATTTCTTTTGAACAACGCCAAGGACTCTTTTGGAGTTGTCACACACACCTTTCCTGTTTAACTGAGAGTTTCTTTCTCAGATACAACATATAACTAATTATCCAAGAAATCGGTTTGGAATATTTCTTATTTTTGCAGCAGGGATATAGCATGAAGGTGTCTAAATAAGATTATTGAAAAGGTAGTTTTTGTTACTTTTTTGAGTTACTGTAGAAATTTTCTGGTAACGCAATCTAAAAAAACACATTGCCTTCTTGGTCAATTTTTTTCGATTATCGCCTTTCTGCATCGTGCAGAATGGTTATTCAGATGGCAGATTGGAATGAAAGAACAAGCGAGAGCTTAGTAGAAGAGAATTCAAATAGGGGACTTTAACAAAGCATTTAATAATAGAGTGAAAATAAAAAGATGCAATAAAGTAAAGGGAGTTTGATTATAAGGAGGGATTCGATTATATCAAAAGCTGCGTTAAGTGAAATGCGATATTAGTCGTAATAAATTCCAAGCAAATCAGACAATTACGAATTGTGGAGTAATACCTAGGAAACCGAGGAAACTGTAAGTGAGATTATTTGCTAGATCTTGCCATTTTAACCCCCGAAAACTTCTATGAGTGAAAAAGTAGAATCCGCTTCTTAGCATCTAATCGTGAGAACTGGATAGGTAAGGGAACGGTAAGCCAAAAAAGTGGCGGGTCTCTTGAACTGTCGCTTATTCGGGTTCGAGTGTATCTGTAATAAATACATAAAATGAATGAATTGGAGGAGGAATAGAAAGACTTATTTTGACTATTGGAATGATTACAGGGGAAGAAATGTGACGGAAGAAATGGGGAAAGATTCAATGAAATGAACATCTTTTATCATATTGAACAATACTATAACTTTCCTTATCATTTCACTCAGAAGCCTGGGTTCATGATGTCTATTGTATTGATTGACCTATCCTTGTCATTTTGTCACCATACACCCTTTGTCGCCTAGAACAAATTTTTCTCATAATGGAAAAAATAATGAGTTTTTATCCCTGAAAGTAGCCGGCAGATCATTAGATCTCGCTTAAGTTGTCTCTTCAGCAGAAAAACCATCCATAGTTATGTATGTTTAGCGTACCTCTCGACGTTTGAGGTTACTGGAATTTTTTTCTGTCATCATAATCGAAAAACTGGTTCACAAAAACCACAAAAGTCAATAAAAAATAACTATTGATTACGTTATGCATTTCATCGATCCAAAGACGACTTCCAGAATTTCCTGGAATTTCATACTCCTTAATTACAAATCTCCTGAAATGAATAACTCAGTCCGTGTTAATGAAGGTTCTCATAATATCTTATCCAAATTCTGTATTCCAATCAAGTCCAACACACCTTATAATTCACAGTAAGCAATCACTTCTCAAGTTTACTCTACAGAATCACACACGGATGTGTAGGTTACATTCACACGCATGGAAGTGAGCAGTATCAATAATTGGACATTAAGTTGAATGGAAGTAAAGTGTAAAAGACTTTTTTACTCGCCTTTATTCCTCAGGTTTGCTTTCTTGGAACTTATTTGGAAGGAATTTGTGTCCGTTCCTCTTCGATTTAATTCACAACAGAGTTCCAATTTTTAATTCAAGTATGAAGGGATTTCAACTGTTTCTTCTCACAGCAACGTTGCTGTCGTTATCGGTACAAACATCCCTTTCGATAAATATTGATACGGAAGGATTTTTCTTGAAAGGAAATCATTTAGGTAAATAATGCAACTTCACTTCTATGAATAAACCTTACTCATTGCTGTGGTACCTAAGACGTAAAATTAATGCAATTGTTCTCATTTCCAGCGCCTGGATTCCCTCCAGATGGTTACCAGTACTTTCCTGGAGTAGGTTACTACAAAATGGACGACCGTCGGGAGACATTCGGGAATTCCATGCGTATTTGTGAAAAGGATGGGGCCCATTTAGCAATCATTAATTCCTTCGAAGAATCAATGGCACTTTTTAAAGTTTTCAGTCCATATTATAGCCCTGGCGTTGGGGGGGCGAGGCTTGGCTTCGGCGATTTCTTTGATAAAGGAGAATTCCGGACAATATTCGGTGAGATGTCTTTGGTATGGCAGTTCAGCTTAAACACTTAAATCAGCTTCATTATATGGTAGAAAATAAATTACCTCCATGTCAGATTTGAGATATTTCTTTTAAGACGTGAGGAAAGAATCCTGTATATGTATGTTATATGCTTATTTAACGAAAATAGATGTTGATCAGAAAATTCTAGACGATATGCTATACATATATATTTATACAATTCCAAAAATCTTGATAAGGAAGTCCATATATGACGTCTTTAATCTATTGAAGATACACTTTCATAATATAAAATAATGTGTTTTGGTGCGAAATATCTGAATACAATACCTACTATATGTGTGTCTAACAATAGGAATCGATTTATCATTTGAGGCATATCCTTTTGAAGTCTTTTGAAGCACAGAAAATGAGTGCATTTTAGGGTCATATTCGTATATTGGAGGGTCGTTTTGACAGTCGCGGAACTGCAGGAAAATGTATATATTTTGGAATTGTATTCCTTACTGAATCCAGCTACTCATCTGAAATTTTACTCAAAAGAAAATTTCTGGATGCTATTGGTATTTTCTTAGGTATTGCGACAAATATAGTATGATAAAACATTAAAAGGAGAATTATTCACTAATTAATTTCCCCACTTTCTTCGCAGCAAACATGGCCAAAGGTAGAAGCTGCGATGACTTCAAAAAGAGTGACTAGTAATAGAGGGACTTTTAAAGTGAAAATTTGCCGCAATGTGCTTATCTTAAAAAAATATTTTTCCTCTACAGGAGACACCATAAATTCTACTGGATATTTGAATTGGTATCCTGGGCAACCCAGCACTCCTTACGAGAGAAACTGTGGAACCATGACGATAGAGACTAAATTGGACATAGATTGCTGTGATTGTTACAGATATTTTGTTTGTGAAATTGAATTACCCATTGCTCATGAATCTAATTGAATCTACTACTAAAACCTTCGAACACGATCGAAATGAACATGGCTAAAGATGGGACGCGCTCGAGGTATGCCATCCGTAGATGGAATATCCGTGGATTATATATCTCATTTTTAATTACTATAGCATCTTTTTCTTATTTTGAAGGATGGCAACGTGGGCTCCACTCGGAAGCGCCTTCATCGACGTTCTGTGAAGTTGAACGAAAAGAAGGTTTTGCAAAATTCAAACCAAGATTTTGAGTCAAGACTTCTTGCTATCATCATAATTGTCTTGTAATTTGAAGTTATAAAACAATCACGAAATTATAAATTAATGGTTTTTGGCATTTATTTTGTAGAAATTACTAGTACAAATTTTGTAAGATCGTCGTAACTGGACGTGTGTCACATTCAAGCAAAAGGGAAAACAAAACAAAAATTACCCCACCAATGTGTATGTGAAGAATTTTAGCTTTCCGGAGAACTTAATGAAAAATTAATCGGTTGCTACGTCTTCATGAATAATCATTATGCATTACGATGAATAAACACTTCGGTTAAAGTAAAACTTTGAAAGTACTCACTGTGAATTCGAAAATCGGATACCGAGAATGAGGAAAGACTTTATCCATTGAATTGTATGAGTGTTCTACCTTTCGGTAGGTTCATGTGCCCTCATATTCCCTATACAGTGCCCTTTCTTTCGCTTCTTGGTAACTTATCCCACCCATAAAGTCATCTAACATCTTTATCCATCTGGAGTTCTATAAATTAATAGTAAACTTATTGGTCTATTTGTTATCCATGAAAAATTCATAATATCACCGAAGTTGGCCGTGCTAGAAGAGTAAGTTCAGTAGTTTCGGTAAAAATTAGATTTCAGTTCGCAATCTAAGTTGCGGAGCATAGATTACAGCATATACGTACATTATATTAGGAAAATGTGCAATATAAGAGTGTACAAGAAAAATACGGCACGAATCGATAATATTCAGCTATTTCCATTTCACAACATTCAGATAAATGTAATGTCTATCTATCATGTGATTATGGTTAACTTTCCGAGGCTGAACAGCTGATTTTGAATGACAATAAGATTGTTTTCAAGTGTAACTGTTAGGAAATAACGAGAAAAATAGCAGCGAATAACGAAGTATTCTTTGTCCATGGCAAACATTTTTTTCTCTCCCTCTTTCTCTCTCTTGACGCGATAAGAATGAGTTCCGAGAATGGAGGACGTGACATAAGGTCAGCATACTATGTTACGAGGCACCAAAGGGTTAGCGAAAAGATTTTCCTTATAGAGATGAAATATTCCATTAGTACTCATGTCTTGTGCGGAATCCGATCTTCTGAGCTCTCAGGCTTCATCATAGCCGTGTCTCGTAAGTGTTCTTTTTATGAGTCGTTCACATAATTTCTAGGACTACCATCCTATGCCATCTGGAAGGTTATGATCACGGGTAAGGCCTTGATAATGGCTTTTATAATGGGAAAATATCTTCTCTTAGTCGCTCACTAGTAAGGGATCTTTAGATTAATGATGAACACTTGTAAATAAGAAGTATTATTTCCATTGAATAAAGCTACATGCGAAAGACTCCAACTGTCAGAGATAATGTTTTGCTAATTAAAATGTATAATGAAAACATAGCTCTCTATTCCTGACTACTTGCGCAAGCCATAGCCTGTTCCCAATTTTCTAACGCGTTAGCGGTTATTATTCAAAAATCCTCTGAGTACGTAAGGTTGGAGATTGTTCTTTTTTATATTCTCAACATGTGTCCCACTTCTTAACATCCAGATTTGAGGTAAATTTGAACTATGATTTGAACTGAATTTTTAGTTTCCACCTTATATAGTGCATAAAAAACGGAGTTAGCCAAAAGTGATAGTGATGTAAAACATGATAAAACACTCAGTGTGGACTTCCTCAAGAAAGATTTATATTCGAATTATCTTTCGTTTCTTCTGGAAATTTTACAAAGGCGCGTTATTGCTTTTGTAAGCCCATGGCAAAGAAACTGTGCCCCAATCCGTTCCTAGTAACTTTTAAAATACTTTGGATTCTTTTATTTCCAGTTGCCGGTGATATTTTTCTATGTTTATTAAATACAGTAAGTCTCTGGAGATATTTAGTAATACCTATGAAAGGAGATGGAGGGTGGTAATGATGAGACGAAAACCGGTGTTCTTAAGAAGTGACTTTTTGAGAAAGATATTAAATTCCTAATACTTCGCAGTAGAATGTTGTTATTTTGTTAATTAACAGTTTTCATTTTTTATGAATTTGTCTTTTAATGGATGTTACTGTTTAAACTAATCATTCCAATCCTTTTCATATATAGGAAAAATAATTGGTATTAATTCGGGGTCCCTTGGAATCGTAAAATGTCTTTTTTTCTTACTTTATAACGCGAATCTGAGGTGATACAATTATTTATCTAGATAAAATCGAGGTTTTTCTGAAATAGTTTAGGAAGATAACTAAAAAGCATTTTCTGTTTCTCATGCAGATTTTCCATTTTATCCAAACTATTATGAATTAGAACAACTTTTCGAAATTATGGAAAACATCACTGATATATATTATTACTTAATATAAAAGCGCAACACTAACCTAAGAGATATATACGAGTTCATTTTTCTTTTAATTCCTCGTAATTATGTTTTAAATATTAGGTAAATGCTAGATCGCTCACTGTAAATTCATCGAGAAGCGCTAAAAATGGCAGGGTTTATTTAGTTGTTCATAGTGCATAGAACTTAGTTTTCATTCTTTTGCCAAATAAAAATTTAATGAGTGTTTAAGAGAGTGCCAAAAGTCAATTCAAGGGATAGCTGCTGCTGTTGGCGAGAATCCATTAAGAGTATTCCATAGCAGGATTGAATTAACTGTGACATTCACGTGAATATCAATTCATATCTCCATCACTTACACTGACATCGACGTGAAAGCCAGAAAGATTTTCTTAAAATTTGAAAACTTTGAATTTGTTTTGCACTAAAAAATTATCGTTCCTTCACTAATACGGCGGCTGCTCTACTAAGGTGAAACAGAAATCACCCTTTTGTATCTTAAATTTAGAAGTACATAAAATTCTGTAACTGCTTTCCCTTCCTATACATTACATACTATATACAAGACCTTCGCCTCGCATGCTCTCGATGTGAATGCCGCATTCAGAAGCTCTGCCGTTATTGTCTCGAATAGACCTTTAGAAAATCCATCATTTATAAAGCTTAGAATTTTTTCCTTGATATCCGAGTTTTTCGTCAATACAGAAAAAAGCCTATATTGTTAGTCCTCTATTCTGTTTTCCTGTTACTTTACTTATTATTATTTAATACGCTTTTCCTATGCTATATGAAAAAAAGACCAGACATATTTATCAGTGTCCTCGATCTTTTCTTGTTTGAAGACGTCACAAAGAGTTTCTGCTAATTTTGCCTACGTTAGAGGGTTCTCAATTCTTTTCTGTTGTAAACAATTTTGATACTATTCTTTCACCAGTGATCGACTGTGAGAAACATAATGTTGTATTTGTTGAAATAAAAGTTATTAATAGTCCTAGGTTCTGGTATCTTATTTTGTATTTTATCAAAGCTCTGGATTTGTGCAGCCGAATTAATTGAGCGCACTTGTATTGTCCTTAGAAATAAATCCTTGAAGTAATAAAAATTATTTTAATAATAAGAATTCTTTCGATAACGAGTCGCAATTGACCGAAAGTCCCTTGACAATAGACCTGTTGGTCGCCCCAGGTCTAGGTGAAGCGGATATACTTTTTCGTATCTCAAATTTGAAATAATGAAAGTGTGAAACTATTTCGCTCATCTTTCTTTCCATTAATATGTGCTGAAAGATAATATTCATGCTCTCACATGCAAATATTTTTATTACCTGGCTGTTTTTCATAGTGCGATTTTTGTATAAAAATTCAATTCTGCAGATATTATAGGAAAGGGATATACATTTACTCTCAATCCGTTGAAACAAAAATCATTGGATGTAGGCTCATTTGTATCTCTTAAATATTATAAATAATTCTTAAGGATAAATTCTAATTCAATTAAAGATACTTGTAATTTATCACTTATTACTGGTCATAACTTACAATGGATCTTATGTTTGTTTTGTATATTTTCAACTTATTTTTGATGAAATTTTTCGATTTTAGTACTCATACATTGCGAAACTTTCTAGGCTAGAACTTTTCTTCTGACTTTTCTTCTCATGCATTTTTTATTAATTGTGAAATAAAATGAAATCCTGAAAATACTGAAAATGAGTATAGTATTTTTAAAATAATAAATAATATTTTTAGTATAAAATAAACTATGAAAATAATATAAAAACTAGTTGCCCCGTGCAAAAATTTCGCAGACGATCAGTAATACTCAATTTCCCCAACCAAATACATTACAGCAACTACTCTAATCACTACAGACGAATACACAAACAATAAGACATGCCAAAAAAATCGTACCTTGATATTCCATGTCAGTGTCCGTTTCGACATACGTCGTTTGTAGCGATAGATTTGTAGAGAGAATTTTCTTTTAGCACTATAATCACGAATAGCCTCCGTGTGACTAAGGGTATGTCGACGTCACAAGGAGTTTGCATTTGCTGCCAACTTTTCAATTCAAAATTTCAATTATCAACTTTTACGATGAGTTCGCTTAGGATAAATTTTTCTTAAAACTTTCATTGTAATCTGACAACCTAACCTGGAAAATTCCTCCTAAAAGACTTTGTAATAGCCTCTCTGTTTTCTCTCCTGAAAATTCTTTAGGAACTGAAATAGCCGAGCTGCTCCGCTTGAACGCATATCCATAATCGAGGTCCATCCCATTTCAAACGTTCTGTGAATCGCGAAATACAGACATGTCATCAATGGGCCGTCCTTACATTATGTTACACATCATAGGGGTGTCGGAGAATCTGTTACAGTGTATCACAAATGGTACTGTACCGCGGGACACTGTGACGGCGGAGGAGAGGTTCGGATATTCCAAAATTCTGTGACATCATTTAAGGACGATCCCTAATGACGATGATCTGCTGTAAGCATTCTCAGGCAATTACTTTGGGTAGGAATGAGTTCATTCAAAATAAATTAATAATAAGAATGAAACTTTATTAAGGCGATTTTGAACTAATTAGTCTCTTACTACACGTAGTAATATACACTACAGATAGGTTGTTGAGATATAATAAGAAATAAGTGATCACCAAAGTTGAATAAAAAGATCCCATTCTGGTATTCGTTAGCTCTTAATTTCTTTAAGCTTTTTTAATCATTTAACTGTATATACATACATTTACAAGATAAAAATACATTTTTCTTTGCCTCTCTTCCTCAGGTTTTTCTTCTAGGAAATTGTTTCGAAGGAGATACTCTTACGCCTCTTTGGTTAAATCCAGAAAAAAAACAAAAATTCAATTGAAACATGAAGATATATCTAACATTTGTTTACCTGGCAACATTTTTATGGTCATCAGAAGGAACCTCCCTGTTTACAAACAGTGAGAATCTATCTGGTAATTATTTCATGCATCCACTTCTCTATGTCTTGCTCTAAAAACCTTGTTCAATCATTAAGCTCCTATGATATTAAATTAAAATTATTTTTGTTTATTTAAGGGTCTCGATCCCCTCCAGCTGACTTCCGACACTTTCCTGGAATTGGATACTATAAATTCGTAAATCAATGGGAAACATTCCTCAATGCCAAGCGTATTTGTGAGGAAAGTGGAGCCCATTTGGCAATTGTCAATTCCCTAGCAGAAGCACGCGCTCTTTTGACTCTTTATCTTCCACATTTTATACCTGCATTTCCATGGCCAAGGCTTGGCTTCGGAGATTTCTATCAAAAGGGAGAATTTGTGACAATATTTGGTGAGATGTGTCAGCTCTATGTGTATTCAGCTTCAGCACTGTAATGGCCTTTAATGGAGGTTCCCAGATTTCTTATCTAGTGAAATTGGACGTATTGTCTAATTCCCAAATTATGGGCAATTCTTAATATATATCTCTATGATCAAGATTTCGCGCACGACCACAAAGTGTACGCTATTCTGAAACTCTGCAAACGATTATTGCGCAGGTCGTGCAATGAGTTTACCTTCCAAAAAGTCCTTTGTATTATATCTATTGATAATGGTATCAAAACATCGGTAAGAGGACCGATACAAATCAGTATTTATGTTTAGTATTACGTGGTAAAGACCTCAAAACCGGTACATATGGTCATCTCATATTTAATATATGACGGAAGAAAAATTACCCACATATTGAATATTATTTCATCTACATATGTACCCTGCAAACCGCCTTTCAGCATCAGTTAGGGGGTGTATGCACTATGACTCTATTTTCCTAATCGATTACTTTGCGATATCGTTAGCGAAAAAAGTAAATTCTTGAATGGACTTGTTTCAGCGCTGTGAAATAGGATATCGCATAATATCGTCTACACCTTCTATGAACATACTTGCTCTGAGTTTATTCGTTAAATTACGCATTCGCTGAATCTTTCATCTAAATATTCCCATCTTGAAGCATCTGAGTACTGTTTCAATTTTTTGTAGCGATTTCTTGCAGAATATATTGCCCATTGATGTATCTTTTCAAATTCCCGAATATAACACTTTTCTGCAAGCAAATTTTTCATCGGAGTCGCCAATTATTTCTTCGATCTTACCGACTTATACCCGTCCTCATATATTACGGATGTGGCTATCCGATGTTAAGTTACTCGTGGGGGTAACAACAAGATATTTCACCTACTCTACGGTAAATAAGTTCTCATACGGAGGCTGTACGAATATTCCACGGAAATGGATTTTCATTTTACTACAAATAATTACCAACTGGGAATTTGGGAATACTCTATTACATATCACCGTTATCCAAATCACAGTTATAAACCTAGAAAGCTGTAATCGTTATGTAATACAACTTAATCACAGGGTACTTGGAAGCAGCATACGAATACGTGAAGGATATAATTTTTAGGGATTGTTATTATAATTATAAAATATATTTTTCATCCACAGGAGATCCTATAAACACTACTGGATATTCCTATAGATGGTATCCTGGAGAACCTGGCACTTCATTGGAAAGGAACTGTGGCTGTATGAACATAGACGCTGAATTGGGTACACATTGCTGTGATTGTAACAGATCGTTCTTTTGCGAATTTCAATTATCATGTGATTAGCAATGAATTTGCTTCTAAATCTCTCAAAATTGATCGAGTTGTAAAGGGAAGATAATCAAAGTGCATCCAGAGAGTAAATGATGGTTTTGATTCCATTGCTTATCTCTAATCACGGCGCTGTTCTATACTTATTTCTATGGATAACAGTCAGTAACTAAATTCTTTGGATTACTAATTCCTCAACGTTTCATGTTTTTTATCCAAAGATAGTTGATTTGAAACAGCCAATTTTTGTTATCATAATTATAATTGAATCCCAAGTAAATGGATATGAATTATAATATTATTGTTTCTTGGCTATGATTATGTTACATATGATCAATTAACCCGTTGAAAAGTATAAAATAAAGTAAGTAACAAATTCTATTGTTATTTTTATTAGTTGATATAGCAATAAATGAATGATACTTGTGCGTTAAGTAAATAATATATCTCTCGATATTATCATGCGAAGCTCACGCAGAGGATGTAAGGCAACATTGGGATTTCATCATAAATTACATCCTTTGGTATATTTAAGAAACAACTAAAATTTTTATGTGCACCTAAGTAATGACCATCGTCAAATTTTCTACAGCTTAAAGGGTAAGATATTAATCTCATTCTCATTTTATTTTTTTCATAGGCAATAATTTTTTATTGAAGTTTAAGGTTTTTTAATATGTTATTCGTTACGAATGCTTGAACTCTATATATATTTCTTTTAAATGAAAAATATTCTGAGGTTACTGAGTTAAGCTCCTGGGGGTGACTAAAATTCGTTATAGGTTATACAAGAAGTGAAAAATTGTCACAATTTTTCACTTCTTGTATAACCTATAACGAATACCGTAATTCGAATCGCCGACGCGTCGGATTACGGTCTTAGATATAAATGTCAAAAACTCAAGTTTTATTCAAGATATCGCATCGAAACAAACTGCAAATGAAAATTACAACATTTATCTCGATTTCTCTAGAGACAAGTTCTTCCTCACGTGAGAAACCAAAAAGTTTTAGGCGACGTACAAATTGGACTGCACGACGAATTTTTTTCTTGCGTTACGTTCCAACTAAATAATTTTTTACTAAGATTTGGTTGCTCTAAAATTAATCTCATGTAGCTTTTATGCATTTAAATGATACAATGAGCGATGGAAGAAAAAATCAGCATTTTATGTTGGATTGTAAGAGAGTAATGGCAGTTTCAAAAATGTTCACGGGTGAAAACTCGGCAATTCATTCAATTTTCGCTTTTAACTTTGTTGTTCTTGCTATAAGAGCGTAAAATTTTCCCTATTGTGTTGATAAAGTTATTTTCAGTCCAAATTCATTAGAAATTAAGTTTGAATCGGTCAATGTAAACTATGATTCTTTATTATACCCGTCCGAATCCGTAGCTCCGCGTAAAGGCGACCCGGCGCGAGGCAAACTTCTTCGCTTATGGCAATTTACATTGAATTATTCTCCCGTAAGCGCTCCATACTGACTGGAATCTTGAAACTGACCTTAGATGAAACAAATCTCGTGTTTCCTTGATTCTCCTTGGCCTTGCATGATCGCAATGGAAATGCCACATTCAGAGAATTATTGTCTCGAATAGTATGTACATAGCCCTAAGAAAAAACGATCATTGTGAACTAAAATTTTTAACTTTGATATTCGACATGTTATCATTACAGAAAAAGCCTATAATGTTAGTATTCTTTTCTGTTATTTTATTATTATTATTATCATTTCATCATCATCAATGCTATGAGAAAGAAGATCAGATGTATGTACTGTACCGGTGGTTTCCTTATAAGGTTTTGAAGACGTTATATAGAGTTCGTGCTCGTCGTTCATCACTGAGCTCCCAACTTCCTCAATGAGCTTACTTATTTGCTTATGAATCGTTCAGCATTGGACCCTCCATGAAGATGGAAGCTTTGTTTCCGAAATGCGCATCGGGATTCTGAATAACTAGTGACCGCCGGGCGATCATCCTTTTCTCAGGAATTGCCCTCGACGGTTGCCGCTGTCGGCGCTTAGAGTCTCTTAGTACTAATTTGAGTTGAATTTTGACTTTTAATCTTACTTTTTAATATGGTAAGCTCTTCCTGTAGGAAGGCATCAATTAGGGTTTGATGAGTGAGGCCGCGCTACGCGTAACAGGCCACTCTTGTGTTGCTCGTTGTACAAATACTTCACTAATATCGAAATTTTATACAAAAAACAAACTCATTCACGGGGTGAATAGAATGAGAATATTTTTACTTTTATTTCCCGTTTTATACCATTACTGTGGTTTGAAAACAGAATTCTTTAAATAGAGTTATTTGTTGTAGGAAGAAAAAAGGAAGAACTTAAAGGCCACGTTCGGTTCCCCACTTCTGTTGTAGAGTATGAAATAAACAGAAATTGAGTTTTGAAAATTATAAAAACATCAAAATAATTTTTTAAAAAATGGAATGAAATAATTTGTGTGAGGGGAAACAGTTCAGCTGAAGGCTTTTAGAGGAAAAAAAACCCTGTGCGTGAAAACGCTCCCAAGAGGAGAGAGGAAGAACTGCAGAAACAGGTTGAGTTTTAGTTAGTTTGATTGAGTTGATTTAGTTATTTAACTGAAGTTCGTAAATATATGTCTCACGACTGCCAACATTTCGGCATCGTCTTATGATAGTGTGGAGTTTTCAATTATGCACATCGCGTAATACCTGTAAGGAAAAAGGCGAAGAGTAGGCGGAGAAAATAAACTATGTATATTTGGGATAGAATATTTTCACAGATTGTTTTCTGAGATAGAAGGGGAGAGATAAAAGATCTAAAGTAATCGTTATACTATAATAATGCAAGTAATAATCGTTAATGAGTTAACCATGCGAGTATAATGCAACTTCCTTTGCTGATATACAGGATTTCCTAGATTCTATCGTTTTCCAAATGAAGTCTTATGCTCCCGTTGTATGATTTCCTAAAATCTTCGACATAAAGTGAAAATAAATGGTTAGTGAAATAGAAGGGATCGACAATTAAATAAGTAGCTTGCGAGCCGCCTTTCGCCGCCGCCGCCCTGTTAATGAGATTACAATCTGATACGCTTTAGTCATTACAATACGAAGGGTCGTATAACTGTTTAGGTGTAAAATCATAAGATAAATCTCATCGAGGATTAATTTCCTTATGAAAATCTAAACAATGTTATTTGGAGAATTTAACTGAAACCTATCTACTTGCGATATGGAATAGGAACACTACCGTTTGGTAACGCAAATAGATGGAAATCATGGGAAGGAAGCGGGAAAATGTGAATAAGGGGGTCGCTATACAATTTGCAGGGCAAAATTACGAAAAAGCATTACAATAAAGATGTCAGAAACTAAATACGATAAGAGTCAGGGAGGAGAATTCGATTCACTCTAACGAAAACAATTAGGAATATGAAATACCACTCTACAAAAGGATTGCCTCCAAATCCACACAAATAATTATAATGAGAAAATAGAGATTAAAAATACTAACAAATGCATAGAAGAAGTTTATATCGGCAGAAAAGGTTGACCACGATAAAAATCTTATATGTATAATTGTATATTTGTAATATATTATATAAATATGTAATAAATTAATGCCACGTTCAGAAAACGGCAGACCAAAAACAAGCAAACACAATACAATCATTAAGACATCTCTTAATTAATCTACAGTCGAAAATTATCGTATTGTAAATGAAGAAAATGAAAATAGTTTAGATATGATGAAAAACTAACATAAAATTTAAAAGATTTCTCGATCGGAATGGCTATGCAGATAGTGAATAAAAAGCAGAGAGATAATACCCGAGTCACAGATTTTCTCAATTCATCACAAAAAAGGCAATTAAATCACGAAAACACGATTTATATTTGCAACACTTAATAAAATGTTTTAGAAGAGGAATGGAACTAACTATATTAAATAATACAATATAATGAACTCATAACAATGAACTTACAAGAAAAAAGAGAGGGAAAAATGAACTGTAGCGATAGTGATGTAAAAGATGAGGGATAATGAACTCGCCGAACCGGAACAATAAAAGGTTTCTCATTTGATAAAACAAAAATACAAAAACCTACAAATTGGAAGACTAATTTCGGCATATTCTTCAGAAAACTCAACTTTTATCCAAAGGAGATCCATGAGCTTAGACTTTCCCATAATTTTTTTGATTCATTAGATCCAACCTTGATATGGCACGATTGGGTCTTAAGGTTATAAGGATAACGATATTCACAATTCCGTTGACTTTTTGCCTCTCTCCATTCCCAGATAAGATTGATTTCCAAGGATCGAAGACGCGTCCAAAATCACGTCCACACATTTTGTGACGAGTCATCGCATGGTTGGAGTTTCCTTATAGAAATGTAATATATACCACTCGACCCTCACTTAGAGACCTCAATCGAATTTCTGCGTCTGCTGGATTCATAATCGTTCTGTTCGGTAAGTGTAATCGTAATATTTATTTGCATTTTGTTCCAATGAGTATTTTATGTAGTTTTTAGGGTAAATATCCTAGGTCAATTCGCAAATCAAGAAGATGAGTAGTAAAATGGGTTTAATCGTAGGCAAATGTCTCCACTTAGTTGTTTATTATACTGTGCTCTTGTTCTAGTCAGCTTTATAGCTGAGAACTATGGTTGAAATTTTCGAACCTAACTTTAATCGCCAAATCGAGGAACACCGCATAAAAACGACCACGAATGAGGCTAATTCTTGCAATAAGGAAAAAATTGGACTTAGGAAGCATAGGATTTGATTCCTATATAATCTATTATTATTGGCTTGAAGAAATGGAACGCACTATAGTAAGGGAATCTGAAGCTTAGGATTTAAACGTTTAATTTTAAATGGGAAACATTGATTTTATTGCAAAGAGAGTTCCTCTTGTAATTGAATTTTCTTCAGTTTCTTCCGGAGATTTTCTAATAGATATAATTTGATAGAGATTATATAGAGATCTTCAAGATTTTCTAGTTTAGTATTTAGGAAATCCTCGATAAGTAAGGAATTTTCACAATAGTTCCCAATCTCTCTCCATGACATGAGTTTGTGTTGGTGAAAAGGTTGTAAACAGCAACATCCTATGAGAATAACATTTCAGGTAAAATTACCCGTAATGAAGTAACCACCAGCGAAGTAAAAGGATTGTTTCTCCAAAAGTAAATGAATTCTAATGTTAAAAAAGAAAATCGTCCCTTAATAAAGTAATTCATAAAACATAGTTTAAGATTTTTTTCAACTAGGTTGTTTGAACATTCGAGGCGTGTATGTGTATGCACACGCGTTATGTACAGTAAAAGTTAATGTTAAGACGCTCTTGAAAGAATTTTAACCGTGTTATGAGAGGGATAGGCGCTGTAACAGAGACATCACAAATTTTTATTCCTTTTACTTCATAAAACAAAGGGAAAGGGTTTACTGTATTTCCAAATAAGTGCGTTACATCTTAAAAACGAAAAAAAATTTTTGGATTTGGTTTACTTGCCACAGTTGTAGATACCTAGAGAATCCGCGAACTATAGGCGTGGTGATTAGGGCGTACCGAAAAACAAAAATTTTTAGTAGCGGGAACGTAATAGGTTGGAAAAGTTGCCTTTTAGGCTCAATAAGAAATGTGCAAAAGATGGGCTCTAACAAAGTTCGTCTTGGGCCTGACCAAAGAGCTCAAAAATTCGAAATTTTAGTGAAAATTGCGTTTTTTTAGGTAAGTTAAATTTTTGACGGAGCTTACATACATTTGATTAAATGGCTGTTTTAATTCGTTTTGATCGAGGAATAATTAAATTAAGCCATTAAAACCGAATATGACGAGATATCATACTTTTAAAATTTTTGGAAACACCATGAAAAGTGGCAGCTTCTCGCTGGTTCAGCTGCATTGAGCTACCCAGGACTCGTCATGAGGTAGAGCCTGCTAATCGAGTCCCACCCGCCAACATACCCGTGGAAGCATACCAGACAACTAGTTGATGTCTTTGAAGGCTGATTTTGATCCAGTTTTTGGTATTCGCGAGAGGATCATCTCTCCTATGAACCCATCTCTTGCATCGTGGCCGTAGACTAAACGTGAGGCCTCTGTGACTTCTTTTACGCTTCGTTCGACTGCTTGAGAATCATTTGGGAGGGCAAATAATGCAGTAAGCTGCTTTATAGGTTCCTTTGCATTACCTTTAATGTTTTGAAGATCCTCGGGAGAAAGACTGACAGTAAGTGACAGTGAGTTTATTCCAATCTATCAATTCTTCATAAGAAGGCACGTCGAACTTCTGTTGCGGGATGAAGAACTGGCAAACCTACTCTGTTTGATGGTTAATTCAACATAACACCTTATACGCTCATCTATAAAGCGTTTTTAAACATAAAAATATTATTGCGGTACAGATCATGGTACTCCACTTCGAAGGTATCACATTATTCATCTCGATAATTTATCATACACACTCATAAGCGATCGTGACAACAAAAACGATTTCTGGGCGAGCATAAAAGACATTATATTGAATTTCATCATCAACAAGTTTTCATGTTTGCAAAGGAAGGTATGGTGCATCAGCTATGGAGTTTTACGGCTTTTTCACTGTGTGATTTCTCTTAATGACATACCACATTGGAATGTAGACATGCATGATAAACTTCGGGTTATGATTGCTATGTTTACTGATGAGCGACCTAAAATAAGAACACAGGTAGGACATAGATTCATCAACACAGGAAACCATCAAACGGAGTAGATTTGTCAGTTCATCATCCCGCAACAGAAGTTCGACGTGCCTTCTTATGAAGAATTGATAGATTGGAATAAACTCACTGTCACTTACTGTCAGTCTTTCTCCCGAGGATCTTCAAAACATTAAAGGTAATGCAAAGGAACCTATAAAGCAGCTTACTGCATTATTTGCCCTCCCAAATGATTCTCAAGCAGTCGAACGAAACGTAAAAGAAGTCACAGAGGCCTCACGTTTAGTCTACGGCCACGATGCAAGAGATGGGTTCATAGGAGAGATGATCCTCTCGCGAATACCAAAAACTGGATCAAAATCAGCCTTCAAAGACATCAACTAGTTGTCTGGTATGCTTCCACGGGTATGTTGGCGGGTGGGACTCGATTAGCAGGCTCTACCTCATGACGAGTCCTGGGTAGCTCAATGCAGCTGAACCAGCGAGAAGCTGCCACTTTTCATGGTGTTTCCAAAAATTTTAAAAGTATGATATCTCGTCATATTCGGTTTTAATGGCTTAATTTAATTATTCCTCGATCAAAACGAATTAAAACAGCCATTTAATCAAATGTATGTAAGCTCCGTCAAAAATTTAACTTACCTAAAAAAACGCAATTTTCACTAAAATTTCGAATTTTTGAGTTCTTTGGTCAGGCCCAAGACGAACTTTGTTAGAGCCCATCTTTTGCACATTTCTTATTGAGCCTAAAAGGCAACTTTTCCAACCTATTACGTTCCCGCTACTAAAAATTTTTGTTTTTCGGTACGCCCTAGTGGTGATGCTGGTTGCATTTTGTACTATTTTTCGAGTCGGTTTTACACGCAAAGAGAGCGTCTTCCGTTGATACTTGATTTTATTAATTTTTCAGTCTACAATGAAGCTATTTTTACCAGTTAGAGAATTGGTGAAGAATAATGTAAACAATTATCAGTGTGATTAATGAGGTTAAGAATTGGCTATAGAAAGAGTGCATCAGAAGAAAGCGAAAATCCGCCTTATATGCGGGTGGTCTACGGTGGTATTTTTACTACATTATATATTTAGTCTGAAAGGACCGAGAGAAAAGCGTATATTAAATGGGGTAGCGTATAAAGCGCGAGCGGTTTAATCGGGTTTTACAGCATATAACATTACCTAACTACAAAATGACTAAGAAGTTACATCTTCATATCTTTTTCCTTAGGTTTTCCTTGCAAACTTGAAGGAAGTAGTCTCGATCCTCATCGCTTGAAATTTGAGAAAACATTTAATGATGAAGAAATTCTTTGTCTTCATTATGCTGCCATCACTTTTGATGCTTACGGATCAAGTGATGAGCACGGACCGTTCTATGGAATTCATTATCTCTAATCGAAAGAATGTCTCTGGACACTGGAATCTCACCTTTGCCTTAGGAAAAGTATCTCCAAATTTTAAGGATAAATTTTGGACATTTAAAATGAATTATGACGTGCCAGTTCATGACGGAAAGCAAAATCTCCTCCTAAAAGGAAGTCTTCTAGGTAAGTACACGACGCATGAACCCTTGCATAATGAGTGACTCCTAATATACAACGCACTTATGTAATAAAAATATATTCTTGGCTTTCATTAGTGCCACCATCACCTCCAGATGACTACGAATTCTACCCTGGCATCGGATATTATAAATTTTATCCAAATCAACGAGAAACGTTCGAAAATGCTTCGCGCATTTGCGAAAAGAGTGGCGGCCATTTGGCAATAATTAATTCAGAAGCGGAAGCCAATGTTCTTAAGGCTATGTACGCTCCTCACGTAAAGGATAATGATACTTGGGCAAGGCTTGGATTCAATGATCGACATGGAAAAGGAGATTTCAGGACGATATTTGGTGAGATAATTTTAATGACTCCGTTCATACACAGCATAAAGGCACTAGTAATTGATGGTATGAGATATATTATTGAAGTTACTATTGAAGTAACTATTGTTAATGTTAACTAACTGTCAATTACTATTACTTTTTCTAATCTTCTTTTACATAGCTATTTGCATTTTTAATTTCTAAAATTTTCTAAGACAAACGATGTGACAGGTGTGAATCAGACATGGGATGCCAGATGTCAGTAGTTAAGATTTTATTCCATCTGGTATAAGGGTTTACTTCTTAAATATTAAGAATATTAATTCAGCCGTAGTATTCATTTACTTTGAAATGTTATTTAACATTCCAATCCAAATCCTTGCTGAATACATTTTATAATTGCATTTAATACGATAAATTAAATAAAAAGGAATCTGAGTGTGATTAAATATTATTTTCATATGATGGTCTATGAATCAATTATGTTTGATAAACTCTGGCATAACATCTAATAAGTCAAAGGGTGTCTCAATCATATGAAGAGGACATATCTTTGCTATAATTTCAACAATATGATTTCATTCACAGGAGTCCCTCTGTCATCCAGTGGGTACATGAAATGGGGCCCTAAAGAGCCAGATTGGTCTGGAGGCATTATTAACTGTGGTTGCATGAATAACGAAGGCTTCATAGGTACTCAATGCTGTTCTTGTCCAAGGCACTTCCTTTGTGAATTTGATTTATCATGGGCAGATAGATCACATTGACTCTTTTGGTAAACCCTGTAATCTGGAGTTGAGTATAATAAAGACAAGACACTTATAAAGGATATTTAAATCTTGCTCGTAAAATATTTAATATATCAGAAGCAAGAACAATTGATTTGAATGTACACTAAGAGCTCAAAAAATAAAACATATTTACTCCAAGTGATATTCATATTATTCTAAGTAGTGCTTGAATCATTCCGTGTATGAAGATGTCTCTTAGCATTGGTTAAAGGATTATGCATTACATTTCAATTCTAGAAAGATAGTGTGAAATGTACATTATTAGCTATATTATTGAAATGTTACTTAATGTTCAAGATAATCAAATGACATAAGCTTTTTCAGACACAGAAAGATTTCCATGTTTGAAACCCTATGTTGTTTATGTATTTGACTAAATTTACGAATGACATGGGCGTATCACAGTTATTCACTTTTCCATACTTTCAATATGAAAATGGCATCAGCAGATGATTTTTCTCTCATAAGTCCTGATTGATTATCTGATAGGACCTGCTACTGTGTTTAACCATTTCGTTACTAAAAAGGCAAGTCTTTTTCAAAGGAATATATCCGATGAGTCTCTCCCATGAGTGCATATGAGATATTTGACATACCTTTAGATTAGCTCCTGGCTTTATTCCGGGACTCTCTGTTGTTTCCAGATCCTAGTCACGACACAGACTTAAAATTTTGACATATTTCGTGCATTTTCAATCCATTTTTTACGCAGAAATCAGATCTTTTATTTCACCCTCTTTTTTCAGATTTAAAAAGGTGTAATCAATGATTCACAGTCAGTTAACGTTTTACCTAACGTTCATTCGTAGATAATTCTTGAATTTAAACTAATGGCTAATTTTAGCCATAATTGCGGAAAGACCTAATAGCATAATGTCAGATTAGGGCTGTAAGTTCATCACAGTACCTATCTTCTATTTCCTATCTGACTCCGCTTCCCTTCCGAAGGCCTATCGCCAACTCTTCCCCAGAAAACTTTTGGTGGGGGAAGCTTGCTGCTTCGCTCCTTGTATTCACCACGTGGGGAGCCACTGTTCTGATTGCCGCGAATAGATCTCCAGTCTAGTGAAAGTAGCACTTGCCTAAGTCCGGATGAGCGCTCGTGGATACAATCGCATCAGTATACCGATCGAGATTTGTTTAGTTCCCGCAGTAGAGTGTGTTCAAATGAGGAAACGTGCGTTGTGCTACAAAAAAGGATACGTGCCTTAGTTATCAGTGAACAACAGGAAGGTGATTTTAAGTCTTAGCGTATAAGAATCCCGTGTATTTTCACCGAATCACTTGATTTTGACCAAGGAACAAGAGAAGACATCGACTAAGGCGTAAAGGAGCTGAATTTCGCTATTCCTTCCAATTTAAAGGTGAGAAAATTTACTCGGATAGCACTTTTATTCAGAAGACCAATCCTCCGAATACAGTGATTTCATTTTATTTTCCGTTCATTCATCCAACCCCAATGATTCTCTCGAAAATCCCATCCCCCTTCTAAATCTTTCTTTCCATCTTCTTTTTAATTCAAATTATTCCTCAGCAAACACTGCTTACCACAATCATTTACCGCTCCTGCGATTGAAGTATATTACGCTAATTGAATATTTGCGGGTCATCGATACTGATTTACGTCAAAATAATCACAAATGAGTGTGTTTACAGCTCTCTCAGCAATTGTGTGTGGTGGAAAAAGATATATTCCCATGGTCTTTCCATGTCCGCGATTACAAAATACTCGAACTTTCACTCGAGTAATTTCTTGCTTAACATATATTATCAGTGTTTTGTTTTCTGCGTAGATACTTTGAGAGGTAAGCGTCTTAAGAAATCTCAAATCTGCGTTACCACTAAATATCATAGACAGAGGAAATTTTATTTACCAATTAACAAATTTCAAAGTTCTTACTTTCTCAAATTACAGATTTTTGACGGAGAATTCTTAGAAGTAATAAACGGTTTCTGGCTATAACTCTCCCATATAGTTACTTAAAATAACAGTTCCTTGGTTTTCATTTATTAAGAATAGCACATTTGGACAATCAATGGTATGAATGTATAAATAAAATCCCTCGGATAGTTAATAAAGTGGATAATATGGAAAGCTTATGAAAACACATCATACAGAAAGTCAATGCAGTTGACGACTTCCTCACAGCCTGCAGTCTTCATCCGCCTACAGACTTTCGGATGTTTGCAAGAAAATCAACTAAAACGAAATGACCAATCATACAAAGAATTTCTGGAACTGCTGGAAATTCTTTGTGCGATCGGTCATTTCGTTTTTGTTGATTTTCTTGCAAATATCCGGAAGCCTGTGGGTGGATATATATGTAATGGAAAGATAGAACATTGTTATGAATATCCATGTTCTACACGACTGAATTCATTGTCGTATTTAGATGATTAACTTGTAACGATTCCGCTCATCCATTGGATTGGATTTATAATTATGACTGGAATTTCAAATTATGATTGGAATGGCTTTTCACAAGCACAATGAAAAATTATATCGGGTTTTACATGCATGTAGAAGCTCGGCATAAAACTGATCTGTTTAACAAGATAGTGCTTCCAATAGATCATTTCTTCATTGTCTTCCCTTCACAATTGCAGATATTTTATTCTTTGGCTTGAAATTTCAATTTTCCGGCAATTATTATTCCCTTATTACTTTTCAAATTTCTTCCGTATTTTCATGTCCTACTCTTTGGGTCCTCCTCCTTTGGGTCCTCCTCCTTTCGGTTTAAATAATATAATATTATGAATTTAGTTTAGAATGCCGCCATAAAGCATGGCGCACCACAAACTTAGCTCATAGACTATTGTTATTGAGTTGAAAATTCGAGTTCTTGACTCAGGTCTATTACCCAAATGTTATGCGCTAATTCGATTGAATTTCCTGCATCGAGTATTATTAGATTCTGATATCTATTGGATAGAATTTCGATACATTTATTACATAACTAATTTCTTGCAGTTTAAAATAGAACTAACGCCATAATTCTGCTTTTGTTTACATTTTCATTCATACCTCGCGAGCCAACAGCGGCAGGGGGTATTAATAACAATATCCTTACCTAATATAATTATTAGCCTCTCTAATATTCAGCTGAAAGAACGATCGGAAGTAACAATCTATTTTAACAATTCCCATGAAGAGTGGAAGGATAATTTTGCATACAAAGGCGAGCACCCAGGAATAATCATAACGAAAAATCATAAGAAAAAAATGGACTTGAAAAAAGGTTGACGGGATCGGGAAACGAGCCTTTGATCTTCCTATATACTAAAGGTTCCCTTTCTGCCAGACTTTTTTCTAGTCCGTATTCCCTTACAATTAATTTATTGTAGATGCCTCTTAGAAACGCTCGCTTACTGGAATTACTATTTTCGTCAAATGATGTGGTTGTCAAAATGTGGCCATCTGATGTGGTCCAACAACAGAAAAGTTAGTGGAAGTAAATGCCTTATTGTTTATTTATAGTGCATTTCCAAATGTTATATAAATTTTAGAATCACTCTTTTATGTTTAACATATAGGTAATTGAGTTTAGTAATTAAAACTCTCAAATATCATTCTCTTCTGAAGCAAGGTTCTGAGGATTGCCGGTGAAGTTGTAAACGCGTTTAGTCAAAAAAATATCAGCAAAACTTTAAATGCCTATCTGTGTCAAATGAAAAACAACACACTGAAAATATTTCATGCAAATAATGCCTCACTCATAGAGTATCCTCATAGAAATTGTTGATTTTAAGAAATTAATTCAATAATTACTTGTTTTTGATGAAGAAAAATAAAATATTGGTCAAAATATTCGATTTCATAGTGAATTATTTGACTTCGGAAGATGGCTCATTAGCATTTTCTCCAAATTCTCCATACCTATGTCACTTAATATCTACACGTGCCAACTAAACATTATTGAGAACATATTATTTGATATGATGACATTTGATTAATAAATCGCGTAAAAATGACTATATGAAAAAAATAAACTGACTAAGGAACAAATTCGGCAATGACTTGTTATGCGTTCCATAGACAAAGCGTACCACGTTTGGTACGCATGCTAAGGGGTGCTCAGCCATGCTCAAGAGCTTCGTAAAATGAATCCTGCGTAAATTACGGCGATTGCTTATTGTTTATTGCTTTATAAATATATCGCTTTAAAAATGTTCCCTATTTAATAAACGTAGGATGTCGTACCTGTTTGTTGAAACGCATGTTTCAACAAACATACCCCTTGATACCAAAAAGAGGACAAGTATTACACCCAAAGTAATTTTCTACTACGCTTCTACTGTATGTACTTTTAATTTATTCTATTAAAATCGAATAACTAATATATGAAAAAGAAGCTTCTGACCGAGTTCGACTACATCTATTCTTCCTCAGATCCAAATTATTCTAATTGGTAACTTTAAATTCGTTATGTAGATGAAATCCTCAAACCAACCGTGCAAAAGAGATAATAGATAAGTCGTGTTCGGAAAAGATGCACAGTGCTTCTCAACAAATGCGGAACACATTGCTAAAACATAGAAGAGCCGCTTCATAGCACACCCTATGTCGCGTCGTTTGTAAGAGATATCAAATATCAACTATCGGTAATTATCGACTGGGCAATTATAAACCGATTTCAATTCCCTTTCGTCGAGTTTACTGCAAGAATCTTAATTAATTTTCAAACGATGACAAATGTATTGATAAATTGAAGAAAATGATGAACAATGAAATGGTAACCAGTTACCTCACGATTTGACGTTTGCTTCTCTAATTGGTGTCGGCGATGGGACCTTATTCCTAATTTTTCAAAATGTAAGTTAATATCCTTCAGTTTCAAGAAAAATCAGGTCTCTAGGACGTACCGTTTCTTAAGGTTTTCTCAAACGTAATTCTTTTCACAATATCTCCTAAGATACTCTTCTAAGAGTATTTTGTACCTTTGCCCGGCTTACCCTTAAATTCAACATCGTTATCTACTCTCCCTTATACTCCACATACATTAACACCATCGATAAATTAGAGATCCGTTTCATAAAAATGGTTTGTTGGAAAGAGAAAATTTCGAATATAAATGTGAATAATTATCCTGAACTTCGGTAGAGAATTATGTTGTCACCTATACTAGTAAGGACTAGGACTACTAAGGCTACTTGACTACTAGACTACTACTAAGGCTGACATTTATTCCTATGTTCCTATGTTTATTCCTATTAACATTATATCCTATAAAGAAATGCTAATGTTGCTTCTATCGATTCAGAAGATATTCGTAATGGGATAAGATTCAATGTGCCTCTGATAGGACACAACATCCTTTTCCGTGAACTCTTCGTGAGGGAGGATGGCTGTAGATTTGAGATACACGGATGACAGCAGCAGAATGTCGTATAATAAGGCAGCAGAATAATGTCGTCTTGGGAAGAGATGATTTTATTGTCTTTTGTACGACTCATTGATCCCCGAAGCGTAAGCTATGCGTCGCATTTTTCCATTCATGATCTTTTTATTGGTGTCTTACCATTCACAATGTAATAAGCATATATTCCATGATAATTCTAATTTTTAATTTTCTCCTTTTTTATATTTTATTATATCATATGTAATTGGGTACTTTTTAAGCTTTTGTGATGATAATTTATTATTAATATTAACATTCGCTAGAAAAAAGAAAGAAACATTGAGTATGCTGTATGGTACAGTGAATAAGGTACTTATCATCGAACTATATTTTGTCGATACAAAATAGTGATTTTTAGAATGTACGAATCATATTTTTTTAAATATGTACTTCTTTTTCAAAAGAAAATTTATCCGTTACGAGATATTGATCGATTATAATATTGAAATTGTAAGATGTGCCATCAGTTTTATCGTGATGGAAGAACGAACTTCCTAAAGGAATCCGCTTGAATGTTCCTAAATTACATTAAATTTGATTATGATTTTCCATCTTACACTAACTACTCCAATGAGTTTAAGTTTCTGTTTCATAACACAGAAGCTAAAAAAATGTAATTGACTTAATTTACAAGACAGAAAGGGTGTTATTTTAATTTGAGAAGGCGGAATATCGAGGATTCAGTATATCAGAAAGTTGAAGAGATTTTATTCTTAAATCAAGAAAATGCTACAAATACCTTAAAACGGTATTGCTTTTTAGGCTCGAATGGAAAGACATAACCTAATAATCTACTGATTATTGTCTATCTTGATTCCGAATATCTGAACTATGAAATATACAGACAGAAATATACAGATTTCTGTACCTTGAAGATATTATCTTCAAGGTACAGAAAGATCGTCTTTAATCGAATGCGATTGATAGCAGTTATGTAAATATTCGAAAAATAGCTTTATCATAATGTACCTCTCTAACCCTAAAGAGAGGTAAAATTATCGCTTATCTTAAATTTTTCCAGACATTAACCTTTGATAACCCATTCTATCATTTAAAATGCTTTTGCGCAAAATATAAAGTCAACGAATTCATGCTTGATAAACTGATTCAAACGCATCATTACGGTTCCCTTCTTACAAAGGCACCCTTGGCAACTGCCCTGGCGTTAAGGGTCTGGTACACTTTCGATTAATATTATACTTAAATAAAGGAGGTTCGAAATAAATCCACCCAAGAACGCTATGGGAAAGGTGAGATGATTACTCAACCCTTAGGCGCCTTAGGCTCAATTTAAACGCAGAGACCTGAGCGCCTCTCCTGTTAAACTCACACTCCCTTTTGGATCGGGCTAATTGGCGACACATTTTATGCCTTGGGTTTTTTGCCTCTGAGAGTAAACTATGGCTGTTATAATCAGGATACACATCAGATAATCAAGAATTCTCTTCCGTCTCTGCAGAAGCGCAACCAATAAAAATGACCCAAGCAAGACCACGATTAAATTAATTTCTTTTAATGTGGCAATGTGAGAAATCTCCATTTGGCCAGCTGTATGCAGTATCACACGAGCAGGAAGTTTAATTAAAATTTCTGCAGTATCATCCCATTTCGCGATAAGGAAGCTATCAAATAACTATTCGTTAACAAACAGAAGTTAAAGGTTTTCACGATTGAGTAATAGTGAAGCGCACAATTTTTTCTTTTTATCAAAGTAAAATATAGTATGGAATGGTACACTGATATCAATATTTTTTACGATCAGACACATTAAAGTGACACCAATTTCCTAATCTATCGAATCGCACGAATCAAAGCATTTGAATAAAGTTCTCTCAGGTTAAAAGCTGGATGGTTTCTTCGATGTCTCTCGACGTTTCGAGAGTCCCTGTCTCCGGAACCATCTTCAGGAGCGAGTATTCTTAGCAAACCAAACAAATATTTAATGCACAACAAATGTATGTATACCTTTAATGTATAGCGTCTTTAGTTATTGTTTTGTTCAAATAAAAAATTGAGTTAGGTTCAATATACTAACAACATGCAAAACACTAATGTTTTCCTAATTTCTAATCAACTTTCTTGCCTTTATTTTTATTCTATTAAATCTATGCTTTGTTCTTAACTGCTCAACAAATCGGTAGGCGAGTTTCCTGGACTCTTCTCCGCATGTTGGCGTTAGCTGATGATCCAAAATTTTGAGGCATGGTCAGACAATAACTGCTCCTGCTCAATGTTAAATGTTCTAGCAAATTCTTTCGTATTTCTCAGTATTGACCTCATCTGTATTTCTTCTCCATTTGAAAACTTTAGGAGAGTGCTTTTTGACCTTGAGAAACGCTCACTTGCCTCTTTATTTGACATATCGTTCGGTCTAACATTTCAACTTTCTTATTCCTTTTTTACCTAAAATGCCTTCTCCATTCCCTCCCACCTCTCTCATTTTGCGGTTGAAACAGAAAATATCGTAATAGTTCGATTTTATTTACGCAGAATTATTAACCGATATAACCCTCCATTATCCATTCCTATATAAGCCGACTGCTACGATACGGATACTTGACTGTAAGATTACCTTTCATCCAGGCATGATCAGCTTTATAGTAAAGTGTAAAACCTACAAATATGGATTATTTGTTGTTATTAATATACAAAGGAAGTGATTCTACTGACGTTCAAGAAGGATATAGTACTCCGAACTTTACACTCCGATTTACATGCTAAAAAGACACTCTCCAAATAGAAAACATCTCCTACTTTCACATGCCAGAACAATGAGATACATTATAGTGTGTCTGTTTTTCTACTGGTTTCTTGTAACAGTCAGTAATACGACAGGGTTTTCTGTGAAACTGTACAGAAACACCACTTATCCAATATAATCTACCTTTCGATGTAAGTAATTTCATCTAAGCAAAGTTTTAAGACACATTCTAAAATGAAGTACGACGTATGTAAGCTCTGTCGTAGTTCCAATATTAAAATGTGCTTCTTCGGCTTGCTCGAGTGTCTAAACAGGAGATTGATAAAACAGGAATAACACGCTCTACTTTAAGAAACATTTGAGAAGGGATATGGAATCCCTACTGAATGTCATTTCCTTTATTTACAGATACTATAAAGCAACCTCATTTATACTTATATTTTCCTTTCTATCCCGTCTAGTTTCACATCACTTTCCAAAGCGGCGCTGGAAAATTTTATTTACGATATCAATAAATAACGGAATAACGAAATAATTTGAGTTAATTAGCGGGAAAAGCTAAAGAAAATTTTAAAAGACCAAAATGAAGAAATAACGAAAATTTTTGTAATAATTTAACGAACCCTTCCTGGATGAAAAAAGAATAGATGCATGCTAAGTTAAAAGGCGAAAAAATAACAACAGATAGGCAATAATGAAAACTTGAAATTTAAATTTCATTTACGTGTGATCAGTTATGCTTTCTTGTTTGCTCTTGTTCTTTTTTAAGACTAACGAAGCTCTGATATAAAATTATTGTTGTAATTTATCATACATGAAAAATACCGTACATATACCACTTGAAGGCAGGTTGAATCCTCAACCACTGTTACGTTTGCTACCAAAAGCACTAAAGAGGAAATGTGGTGCACTAAGAAAGATAAGGAGTCGGGCGATTCTCCTTTCCTCTGGTATAACCTTTAACTAAAATTCTATAAATAGAAAGTCTTCATAACTGCAGCGCAATGATTATATGAATAATACCTTACATAACACACGATAAGACAAAATGAATTCCATTTTATCGGAATAATTCATAGCTCATTGTATTACCACCACCATGAACACATGGTATACAGCGCCGGTACAAAAATAAATGCATATGCATTTTTCTTTATTCTACAGTAAAGGAATATATTTAAACATATAAAATAAAAAATATTCTATCTATCAAGAGCGCAAGAACGACAATTTTCAAGGAAAGATTTTAATTGTATGCAAAACACTCAACTTACTTCAATCATTAAATTAGTAATGCTACTTTATTAGTATACATTATCCATAAAGATAATAAATTTCATCAAATAGTCCAAGGGAATTAAAAATATTTGTTGCCTTACTCATTGAAAATTTATAATAAGTAATAATCATGTATAAGCGTATAAATTTATTTAAAAAGTCTACTTTTTATAATAAGTCATATTTAGTTATGTTAAACATATCATTAATGTTAATAATCAACAGCAATCTTTTATATTTTAACAGTAAAATTAGAGAGGAGTTGATTTCATTTTAGTCATAGCGAAATAAATTAAATGAAAGAAGATTTATTTTCGTTTTTAAAGGGTTAAGAACTCATTTAATAATTTAAGAGCCGATGAAAACCCTTCTCTTTCTTCACAAGTAAAAGAAATAGAAATATGTAATATCCCATCTATAACGCGGTTCTCAGTCGGTTCCCTGAAAAGTGTATTAAACAGGTTTTACTGTCATTTGTTTTGTAATATTGTTAAAGATGTCTAGTGAAAAAAAGAGTGGAAAATGTTCTTCTTCAGTTTAATCAGCGCTGACATTCGATTTCACACAAATTTTTATGTTCATCGATTTGAGTGTAAGCGAAGCACCACACTAGAACGATCTGATAGTTTCAACCGCAGCTTTTCTCATGAGACCGTATGCTTAATTTGGATGGAAAAGGGTGGATGATGGAATCGCCTCTGAAGGAGGACGTTGATAGTACGGCTCGCGAGTTCGTACGTGCCGCAGTGGCGTGCAGATAGGGAGGTAGTCTGGACGGGAGCTATTCCTGGATTAGAAGTTCGGGGAAAGCCCTGAAGGAAGAAGAAAATGGAACAGGGGAGTGTGACAGGAGCCCACGAGGCTGCCTCCTCTACTCATAAAGTATTTTCGTGTGAAAAACGAGGGGGCGCTTTAAATCGATGTTTGATGATGGCTCGGAATGATTTGCTATCGCTTGAAACCCGTAGTCTCCCCCGCCGTAAGATGATGAAGTCGTTTGATGATTGGACTTGGCGCTAAATACGTTTTCAAAAGGAGCTAAATATAAAACACTATCTGATGAATTTATCATAGTGAGAAGATATTTCACAAACTTATTATCATGAATTTACTATATTGGCTCATCGTTATGATGAGATTTAATTTCGGAGAAGCGTAGAGTAAATCGAAATGAAAGGGAAGTTTTTAGCTTATTATGAATTGGAATTGTCTTTTGTGTGGAATTTAATTGAAACCATGAATCACTCACACCATCTCCAATTATGTTCAGCATTATACAGGGAAGGTAAAGTTTTAAAACGGTGAACTCAGGCACAGTAAAAGGGCATCGAAAACTAAAAGAAATAAGAAAAGTAATCAAAGCTAGTGAGGATGAAAGATATTTAGAGATTATCGTCTCTCTATTTAATTATCCTTAATCAAGAAATGTAACAGAATATTTTTAGACATTAATACTAGCTCATTGTCGGAGTTTTATTCTGTACACATATCTTATAGACGACCAAATGCTACGATACGACGATACAGATGTTCTGAATGTACTGTTAGGTTGGGTTACGAGAGAACTTTAATTTTACGGAGCTTTTTACAAAAAGCTGATTCGAAGCATAGGAGCTTCAGAAGTTAGAAGAAGTACCCAAGTTCCTACTTTGTTACTCGTGGGCTACTAATTTCTGAACCTGGACTTCTAGTGTTCGGGATTGTGGAGTGTTTATGTATGCTATGTAATTTTGCTGAAAAATTTATAGGGGTTACCACCTAACAGTAGCCTAATCGCATCATACGTACACAATAATGATTTGTAAGTTTTAAGGCATTAGTTCTACATACTCGAAATTATTTTAAAACTCTTGTTAAATAAATCGCTGCATACAGTCATCTCTTAGTTGAAGAAATGGCACAAGTAGAGATTAACCTTGAAAAATACTTAAGCCTAAGCATAGGTGAACAAAAGTCCTTGATGTTGAAGGACTCGCTGTTTAGATGGAAATTGAATTTAAATGTAGGCCAGATAGTTTTTACTATGAAAGCAGTTATTCATAATATTTAACCAAATGTATCCTTTAGGAAACTCCGTTGGAATCTTTGGAGAGAATACGAAAGTTCTTTGTAAGGAAAACAAGCATGGACTCCTTACGGCAAACTTCCGCGCCAAGGAAAGATAAAAAAATTTCAGTCCATACTTTTTTTACAAAATTTTGTTTTCTACCTTACAAATAGAGAGATGACCGGTTACGGGGAAAGATTGCCATCTTCAGATCTGAGCTGAAGATGGTAATATCTGTAAAGAAGAAAATAAAATTCTATGAAAAAGTTACGAACTTGATTTCCATTTCTGTTCCGTGTATAATTTCATAAACAACTCGTTTGACACTGTCAATTTTAAATCTCTTTAAATCTCTCAGTAATTTATAGATGCGTGAACAGTAGTTCACATCCAAATATCACATATCTAATTCTGACTGATATAAATTTAAACTTGGTGGATTGCGAATTTCCGAAACCAAAAAGAATTTAATAAGTAAGAATGATTCGACACTATCAAATGGAGACGCAACTTTGTCAGGCTCTAACTTTACTAATTTACTAATGCTGACATTGTATTTCAAAAGAAAATTTTTAGGTATCTTTTTTATAAATAACTTGGTGCGTGTATTACGGAAATTTGGGAGCGTTTTACATTTCTATTTATGACATAATCGATTTTACCGATTTATCGAAATTTATGAATTTATCGAGAAATCTATGATTCATTCTAATTTACCTCTCTCTTTTCCCTTCAGACCCACTTTTAGAATCTTTTTTCTCAGTAGCGCAATAAAAATAAATTACCATTTCTTTATTTTATACTATCCTTCGTCTCGGCAAAAGAAAGTAAATTAAATGTTCGCACGAACTTATTTAAGGTTGGCCTCATTTAAGATAAATTACATTCAAACAATACTGAAGCGGAAATATTACATACATTATGTCCTGAGTGCAGTGGTATTATATATAACTATCCTATAGGACTTATGAGTAAGTATCTATATGAATAAATAGTTTTGATTTCAAAGGTAGGAATTTTATGTTTATAAACTGACAAATGGATACTTTCAAAAGATTATAGTTTAGAACTAATTTTTTTATGGTCTCATACGCTACATGTATGGTGAAATCACATGTAAATGGGATTAGTTTTATACGATAAATACTCATAAATACTCATATTATTTTCACGATAAATACTCAAAAAATAACTCACTACTCAATAATTAATTGACGACACTATTTCGGGTATATCATTGGAGCATATAATGACGTGAATGAAACGCCATCTGGTGATGAGGGGGAGGTAGGAAGGCATTAAGGTCTAACACCATCTTTCCGTCCAAAACGCCTCTTCCTCAGCAATAGATGGCGTAGTATAAACTGATCTCCGCCGTGGATTATAAATATAGTTGGAGAGATAAAGTGAAAAATGGGAAATTTCCGATTGCCAAGTCTAGATTTTTACGCCTCAATTTTTCTACGGCTTCTTTGATGAATCAGAGAATCTCGCCTCCGGAACGTGCGTCGTGGGCATTAATTACCCATTCCATAATTTCCTCTTCAATTTATTTTCTTTCCACTTTTACTCCGTAGGAAGACTGCATAAGAAGCCAGCAGAATGGGAAGTCTCGACACTCCGATTCACAACATCCACAGGATCCGGGACTTCGACATGGAGAAGGTGAATACTATGCATTGTCCTCTTGTTCAGTATTATAATACATAGCTATCTTGGAAGTTAACTTTAGCAAATTACAATCGATAGCCAAGTTAAAAGGATGACCAAATGAATCACGACGTAGATAGACAGTATGATTAATTGCAATGCAACTAAGATGCAAGAAAATCATATGGAAGATAAATATCGGTGAAAATCCGGTGACGGTTTAAATAGTTCTATGATACACTCCATGCCGCTAACTATTGGTAGTAGCTTAACCTTCAGGTTATTTAACGATCAGATTTGACTAGGAATCATAATACCGGGCCTCGATGCTCTTAGTTTTATTAGACTAAAGTTTGAAATAATCACCACGATAAATAGCCTCTTGAGAGCTTCGTTCATATCGTAGATGTCAGATCAGGGATGGAGGTTCATCTTATGAATGCCACATTTATTACTCTGCCGCGTAAGAAACCACCTGGCCGAATATCAAAAATCAGAACTGTGTGGCGTAGTGCCAGTATTCATGTAAATAAATATCGAAATCATATGAAGGAAAACGAAATTAATCACTTCGTAAACTAGATGGAATGTTTTCCATTTTATTCCCGCCCCTCAGTAAATTCAATTGATGATGAAAATCGTTGAAATAAATGCATTAGTTCCATTACGTGACGTTGGGATCTATATCTATGTTCTACATTCTTAGACCCTAATTTACGTTTTAGTGCTAGTTAGGATCAACAGAGGCTTGGAAAGGATTTGGGGCGGTAGAAACCTATTTATCTCTCCCTTTTGAAATTTCAAGGTGATTTTTTTTATTTATCTTTAATTTTACAAAGTATTTCGTATTAGTTACTATTTTTGCCCGATTCGATACAAATACGTTTTCCCGCATCAGCAATTAATCGAAAACGGAAAAATGTGTATTAATTACTAAGGAAAGAGTTTACATCTTGGATGCTATGGCTGGCACTATAAATCCGCTTTATAGAACGGCCATAATCGACTCGCGGATTTGGAATCTGCTCAGTGATTGACAACTATTTTTCCTTAACGGTCTACCTAAAAATTGACGCATACTTGTTGCATGGAAAAATTAATTCGAAGATATGCATTAATTAAAAACTGTTAGTAAACATTTGATATCATTAGCTCTCACTGAACGATAAATATTTCGCAAAATTAATTGCTATTTCTTCCTGAAACAATAAGGATCACTTTGCGGCACATCGGATGGGAAGCACAACTCTAGACAGTTGATGGGGAAACGGATTAACCGTGGTCCTAATAAGCTCAATCGTAATACCTTTTTACAATGAAATGTTACGAATCTTTAGTAAATGAGACAAGCATAAATCTGCAACATGCATACTACAGAGTCTCATTTTAAGTACAGCATACCCATTCCATTAGTTTTTCCGAGTGAAATTATCAAATTCGATTTCAGCTCAAGTGAAGCATTACAACGTAGCCCGAGTTTCATCATGAGCCTCAAATTTGAAATGCATAAGTTATCCCATCTTTTTTATTTATCGTGCAAATGGTCAGTAAGAGATGCCATGTTAAATTACGAAATTGGCGAGGATGTTAAAGATGCTTCGAAGATGCCAATATATCTTGAGCGAAGGGAAGCATTACATTAAAAACTGATCCAAATACTGACAAATGTCATTCGTCTCTATACCAAGTAATCCGTTGCGGGATTAAAAATATCTCTAAAGCGTTCATTGACTCTTCCATACGCGTGAATGCACCCTTAGGACAGGACAGAATAACGATTCGGAACAAATGAAGGAATATTTTATTGTACTTAATAGTAAGTTATTACTGTACATTCAATCATTCTAAAAGGATGAACTTGAATTGAGGTGAACATCAAAGGTTCCAACTTACGGTGAGTAGTAGAGTCACAAAGAGGATTTTGAAATATAAGGGATAAGATGACGTGATCTGAAAGTTTCTCTTGGATTGGAAACAGTAAGAGTATTGGAACAAGGAACAAGTTTATAAGGATAAACAAATTGAATTAAAAATTCGGATTTGTAGAGATGCTTTAAAAATTGTGGATATAGAAGACGTTACTTGATTAGGTGCCATAAAAATATCTTTTAGCTATCTCTTTTAGACTTCGCTTTTATTTGAGAAAATTTTGTACAACTGTATGTACCATAAACTCTATCATTAAGACTAAATAACATCTGAAATAGCTTTGTAATCCTACATTATTTTGAAAACCGTCGTATGAACAGAACAGAAAATTATTTATACATAATATACCATTTCCATATTAACTGGATCTTTCACTTCTTTTTAAGATAATTTTATTATTTTCCTTTGATTCTGGTTGAATAGTATTAAAAATAAATTACTAAATAATTCAATGATTAAATTTTAACTTGCATAGATTAACTTTAACTGATATTCATCACTTGCATAAAAAACAGTAGAGTACTGTTGTTTATCTTGCCGTTTCTAATCTCATGGAGTGTCATGAGCAAGAACAATTTGTACTTTTTCCACAAATCTTTTTATTATAAACAATAAAAGACAGTAAAACACACACGATAGTTTAGTTTTCTCTATTTACCTTTTCCCCGCCAGTCTTAATTGTTTATATTATGCTTTACGGCTTTTCTAGGTCACTTGATGATGGAGATCAATCTCTGAAACTAGTCGTGTGTGTTTTACTGTCTTTTATTGTTTATAATAAAAACGATTTGCGGAAAAATTACAAATCGTGCTTGCTCATTATGGAATATTTCCATAAGACATCGCCTGAGACTGTGAATTTCATGGGGTGTCCTTGAATTTTTAATCATGTCCAAAAATGTCCACTAATGACGTTACGAATTTTCTTGCGAGGTAGTAGAAACGAAATTTTTTTCACCTCAATGCAAACATATCTTTCAAGGGTTTCACAGCATCAGCAAAGGAAATATTCGTAAATAACAACTGCCTAAATTAGAAATATCCTTTGCGTCTTATTGTGGAAGTTGAGCATCTTGATAAAATGAAGGCGGGACTTGAGGCTACGAATGTTATGAAACCCTGGCTTAGAACACCCGTTCCCTTTGGGAAATCCGCATGTATCGTTTGGCCGCAAATAAAATCATCATGAGCAGGAAATCAAACCGGAGCCGAAAACCGAAAAACGTTATTTTTGCCGAAAAGGAAACAGAGTCCTGACCCAAGAATTTGAAATTCTCGAATCCAAAAAGGATCCGGAGACCATTATTAATTACGAGCCAATTTTCAATTCCCAGCTATGCATATTTTACATAACTTTAATTGAAGTAAGATTAATTAAATATGTCTAATTACAACTTGCAAATAACTATTACTGAGTTTTATTCAAAAATTTTATGTAATATAATGTAAATGACAACATCTAGAATACAAAAAAAAATCCGAAGAATATAATATTACAATTGCCGGAGCGAAAGAAATAGAATAAACCGGTTCGAAGCTGACAGATGGAAAAAAAATTAAAACTTAACCGAAAAAGGAAACCGAAACGAGAAATGCTTTATTCTCAAGCACCGTCTAGAGTATATTCCAGCTGTTTAGCATAGAAATTGTATGAAGAAAAAGTATTTCATCTCTAATTAAACCTAGGTAGAATGTTTTCCATTTTATTTGCACTTGACGCAATGAACAATGCAAGGAAACAAAATGATTGAAATGCGTGCAACTGTTTCTGAAAGTGGAGAAAAGGACACGCTTGATAATCCCACAGCCTCCTATCCTCCGATGTAGATTAAATTTCTTGGGTTCTAAAGATGCCCCTGATCTCATGTCACGTAATATTCAAACTAGAAGCTCGCTGTTTATTTTTATATCAATATCTTTAAATTTAAAAGTCAATGGTGGAACTGATGCTTGTAAGTTATATACTAAACAAAATCTATATTAAGGAATCTTTTACTATATATTTTACAATATGGATTTTTTTAGAATTAATAATTACCACAAAGGTACGAGTCGTTTAGATACTAAACATTAAAAATAAACATTAAGATTAAAGCAGGAATTATTTCAGCACTGCCATTTTTCCATCCTTACGCAAAAGTCAATATATAAGAGCTACGTAGAGAGTTATATTGGGGTAAACCGCTCACAAAGGAAACACTTATTATTTCGCACAATTACTGATTGTCCAGATATATGGTATATTTTCTCTTCGTGTTATATCTTACATACGTGGAGGAATGAGCTAATAGGTATATATGCTTGTGTTTCGCGAAACTCATGGACATCTAGACCACTTAACGAAGTTATTGTTCCTAGCAGCCTCAAATTGGAAGTTGGCCAGGGATTTTTTGGACAAGGAGCAGTTTCTTCCGATGCGTCTTGCGTAAAGAGAATTCTTCCTTCGTATTTCTTTCTCTTGAAAATGCGGGGCGGACAGTTATTATCATAAAAAATGCGACAAATGTGGTTTATTCTATCAATACGATAACCTTTTGCTCTCTCTTCGGTAGTTTGTTTATGTTCCGATGCTCCAGACTTTTCCTCATTAAGTTTGCTTTCATTGGAAGGAGATTACCTCGTGATATCAACGTAACTAGCATTATGAGTTATTATCTTCAGTGATAATTCATCGATTAAGTCATATATGTCCAAAGTCAACTAACTGTTCCTGAGGTAATATTCTATATGCAAGACGGTTAAAACATTTAACAATTATTTAGCAATTACGTATTTTCTTGTTATTCATGGAGTAGTCAAAGGGCCAATTAGCTTTTGGGGAAACTATCCACCAATTTGAGATAAAATTTCTTTCTTCTTCAGTGCATACTTGATTCCATAGTAAGTTAATGGAAGCTTAAGAGTAACAATTTATAATTTGTGAAAAACGTTAAAAATTATCTAAAAGATAATTGTTTTATGTAAAATTGGAGAATTTATTCTGCATTTATTCACCGATTTGTAAATTGTTTGTTCACCAGTTACTTATAGCGGATACCTCAATTCTGTAGTGAGTGGTAGTTGTTGCTATACCTCAGAAAAATTTAGGGTTCGTCTCACTCCTAGTTGAAAACATTCCCTAATTTAAATTTAAGACAACGATTTCTAATTGCTGCATCAAAAGTGAGATATATATTGTTTTATATCTTTAATACGTAAATAAAAATTCTATGGCAAGTTAATAAGAGAATTTTCCTCTGAAGAATGTCAGGTAGATTGAATAGCTTTCTCTTGTTACCATTTTGTCATACAAAAGGTACGCATTATTACATGAGATTTTGATGTCAGCCTCATGGCTATCTGTGTCCCCGGAACAAGTAAAACAAGATGATTTTGATAGCGTACTTCTACAGGAAAGGTTTACTTAGAAACTAGACCAGTTAATTTATAACGATGAGAAAATTAATTGATGATGACGAAAATGATGAAAATTAGAGAATTCTTTAGAAAAAGGAAGTAATAATTCATGAGCAATAAGATATTGTTGAAATTGCTATAATCTTTTTGCTTTTATCAATTATACTACGAGGGTGGTCTGAAAAGTTTCCTACCCCAGATTTTTCAGAAATCTTCAGAAAACGTGTCGAGAAACAGCAAAATGTCGGAAACTTTTCAGACCACCCACATAATATCCCCACATATTTCATAATCACTATGATGTGTTTTACTAAAAATATGTATGTTATTTTAATCAAATAAACACGAATGGCAGTCAACCATCCAAGATCTTGATTTAATGAAGGAAAGAAAATGTGTGATATGGAGAGTATACGTTTCACTGTTTCCAATCCCATGTTTCTTACGTATTTCTCGTATTAAATCTACGCTGCCGGCACTTCATACTCTCAGAATACGCTTATAATTCTTATAATGGGTGTACAACTAACGATTAAACTTTTCAGATATATCTCGGAAGTACGTAAGTCCATTCTTTCGCCTCATACTGAGACGACCCCCGTGTCATTCTGTCCGATCTCACTGAAGTCGCCACAGTCGCGCCGAAAGGAAGGCAGGCGGGATGCCCTTTCGACGGATGAGTATTTAGAGCAGAAAGAGGACAACTACCGGATTCCCTCGACTTAGGGTCTGGAAAGGCAATCCGCGACTTGGGTTTGGGCCCAGCGTCGTGCACGAGGACGCAGGTGCTGAGTCAATTAATAGACACAGCACTCGATAACCGCACTGTGCGAAGGAAAGATATCGGTAGGAATAGAATATAGAAAGCTATGGCTCCAAATCAAAGGCCTTAAATGCTTTATCAAGGATTCTACTTCGTCAAGCTACGATGCGAAAGGAAATTAAGAAATGCATTAAGAAGCGATGAATTGAAAAATGACTGGAATATTCCCACAGGAGTGAATGATCGATCGTTTCTGCATATGTTGCTACTCCGGACCTTTCGTTCGTTTCCTATAGTTCCGAATATAATATACGGAGTGATGTTAAATAATACCTCTTTCATCGGTCGTAGAAGCGCAAGATGCTTTGGAGAAAATAAAACCCTTTCCCTAGGCCCATGACATTGAAGGAGACAAGTTAAACAGCTAAATATAGAAGAATCCACTTTTAATTTCATCCTCACAAACCATATTCATATATTAAATACATATTGTAATAAAAGACTTCATTTTATAATAATTTTCATAGTTTCATTTTTATATATTTTTTAACTTGCTCTAGAACAACATAATTCGTAAGCTCTCATTATGTTTTCGTTTTGATAATATAAGCTGAAACCTTTTATCCCGTTTTCATCGTTTTGTATCGTCTTTTCCCATGTTCCTTTCAAAATCAATAGATCGAGGTTTTACTATATTTATATTGATAAATATTGCGTTTCTTCATTTCTATGTTGAAATATGTATTTGGCTATTATTTGTAATTCTACAATTATCTAGCCGACTTATTTACATTCAACAATGCAAAGAAAAGCTGTCGATTCCTATCTTTACTACCGCTGTCGACGTAAATGATTATTGTTGAATGTAGATCTTTTATTCACTGTATATTTTTATAAGTTTTTTTATTCTGATTGTGAAGCCCTTAATATAGTGAATTACGCGGAAAAGGAGTCGCACATTACTAGGATTGGACCATGATCTTCCACATTCCACGACACCACCAGCCCAGGAATGGGGAAATCGCAATCTTTTGGGCGACCTTTTTCATTTCTTTTAACAAATGTTCGTATTTAAATAATTTCCTTTCCCAATTGTACATACTTAAAACTTCGAGGAAAGAATTGTTTAAAAGAAATAATCTGCTTAGATTTATTCAGCGATTTAATTCGTTCTCCTCCTCACAAGTTTGAAGTTCAACTATTTCAATCTGTGCAGTCAATTGCGGACTGATGATTTAATGCGCAGAATGATGGTTTCTTATACAGCTGACACGGCCCTCCGTGGATTCCGCACCCTCACCGTGGACAGTATAGTTATCACGAAGAGCAGTTTCACGTCTTTTATTGGGAGGATTTTTAGGATCCCTCACAATCACGTACCCTTTTTTACTTGCATCTATCCCTAAATTTTTCCCAGGCTTACAGAGCATCGTAAAAATTTGATCCTAAATCCCTCGTTTTTTATATGATGGTATAAAATCACGTACCAGCAAATGAAATAAATATATCTAACAACAAAAATGAAAAACAGTAATTTTCATACCTTAACTTTCATCCTTAATGTCTTCTGCATTTCCTCGGTCCTCCTTTTTGAATATCATATTCTTCACACTGTAAGGATAATATTGTGTCAGAAAATTACCTCTAATTTTCACTCTAAAATATGCCACAGAATTCATGTTATCGGCCAACTAAGAAGCCATTATCACTCCCTATGTAATTGAAATGCATGAGAGAACACAATAATATTCATGCAATTAAAGTGACAAGGATTTTTTTTATTATTCAATATTCTTCCACTACGTTATTATAATTTAAATTTGATACAAGAAATCGCTGCTTTGTGAAAGATATTCCTTCTCATAGAATGAATGTTTTATTCTTTTATACACCAGATTATAATATACGTTTCGAACGGGAAAATGCAGGACATGAGGGAAAATTGTACGAATGTAGATTTAATAGAGATGAATAGCATAAGCTCTCTTATTATTTGTGAGCTACAGTTGAAAAGTATGAAAGCGGACTGCCTGTGCGGTTACACTACACTATTAGAATAGATTAAATGATGAGACTGAAGGAAAAATAGAGGCTGAGTCAGACACCCTTGAGCGATGAATACAATGTCTACCAAAATTGTCTGAATGGTCATTATGAAAGGATTCCGTTGCGCCAATCTGGACTCATACAGAGTATGGAGGAAAACATAAGTCACAGAAATGATATGAGAAAAGAACTGGTTCGAATGGTAGAGGATGACGGAGAAAAAGCATTTGAATGGAAATGAGGTGCTGTAGATAAAACATTAACTTTTGTGTAGAATAAAAGGAGACATAAATGGGGCATCCGAGAAGACTAGTAAGTAGCGCGTTCGGCTTCGGTGAAACAACCCTCTGGTTTTATTCCCAGTGGTAGCCTATTTGTGCAAATTTTTTTAAGCTGTCGAAGAACTTTTATCAATGCTACTAATAAAATGTATGAAGAGATATATGGATGCCTATGGATGCGAAGAAAAAAAGATGTTATGCGCATATTTAAAGAAGTCCTACTTATTTGTTATTCAGCAAAATAAGGGAAATATTTTTAAGTTATGTCGTTTAATATTATGCATTTTTTTTAATCTGTACTTATTTCACCTCTTGTTTGTGTAAATCTGAACAAACTGAGTGCGATAATGTAAATATTTGCAAGAAAATTTTAATATAAGTAGTATTAATACTTCATGAAGTAATTAAGTGGAAAGTAATGATTTAAATACACAAAATCAGTATGTGTTAGAAGTAGAGAAATATTACGGTATATAGCGGCGTGGAAAGATTAAAAATAAACGTCCAATTAAAAAATATCAGGTGAAACTATACATAACGAAAGGCAGGGTAATCAGCTAAAATTTCTCAACTTCAGACGAAAAAGAACGTCTTAAATACATTGCTTCCAATGTAGAGTTTTCGAAGCGTAAGCATTTATTGTCATAGCACTCTAAAATAAAGAAATAAGTAGAAACATAAGAGCGTATTTCTGCGTAAAATCAAGTCGACTTCCCGCCTAATAAATATTGCCATTGATGCAAAAGAAGAAAAGATATAGTACTAATAACGCTAATACTAATTTTTAAAAAACGGATTCCGATATAGTATGTAATGTATGGTATCCTACCGAAAAGTGTTGTATCCGAGAATAAAAAAGGTACAGTGAAAGGCAATATGTCCTGAAAAGAATTGCTACGGAAAATAAGCGAGAGTCACTTAGATTCTTCTGTACTAGAGGTTCAGTTTACTTAATAAATTCAGAGAGAGTACGTTCTTAGAAGATTTTGCCGATATAATGCGTCCTCTCTGTTATATAGGTCGTTCTAATACAGAGAGGAAGATCAAGGAAATAGATGTTAGAACAAATCGATTCTAAATATCACTTTTTCAACAAACAATATGCGAATTCAATCGATTAGGGAATTGAATTCATGGCGTATGCACCTGATGGCAGGGGGTGCATCTTGCTTGTAGGGTACATATGTATGCCTAGATAATTTATCACGAAACGATCTGCTGAAGGAGTTATTGCTTTTCTCAAAGTTATGAATCAAATCTAATTACCTTACCATGCCAGTATATATGAGATATAAGGCAGTTTCAAACGAATCAATGGATTCTATGAGCTGCTTTATAACTTGTAAGATCAAATCAAGCAAATTTATTTTCCCTACGAAGAGGTCTTGATTCTACGGACTGGTGGCTTATAATTTCGTGTTCATCTCTCTGTAAGAAACTGCGAAGCTTACTAATGGAGGGTAAATGCATCCAGACATTTCATCAACCGGTTGACTGTCTCACTCTGATATTGCGTAGACGAGAAACCGCGGAAATGATTCGAACAATAATTATAATCGTTACGTGTTTGCGTGTTTTGCACGCGATGTGCGTCATCACAGATGGTAAACAAGACTACACGGACGACTTAGAGGCTCTTTTATGCCAACAAAGGCAGCGTGAGTCCACCCACACTTGCGCCATGCAAAACAGTTTCCTTTGAATACCGCGAGGCGGCGCTCTCCTTTGTTGTTCTCACCACTTTGCCAACTCCATGAAATCGAATGATATCTTAAGGGATGTTTACGAATCGAACTGCTCTCAGCCAAAGAAAATGCACCGAACGCTTAAGCTTTTCCAAAAAGATGCTTCAAAAGAGTGATTACAAGGGGAGGGAAATGGTCTGGAAATAGATGGATCGCGTAGAAAAACCAAAGCATGCTGCACAAGGAATCCCCTTCCTCATCCCTTCTACGCATCCTTTGAGAGTGGACCGAATTAGATGTTTACGTGCCTCTCGTGACATTGGAAAGAAAGAAGACTCACTCCCTTCTGTCCCTATTCTCTCTGCCCTTCTTCTTCCACTTACCCTTTCTCCATCCATATTTCCGCTCTATTTACTCTACCCCACTTCTTTCTTCTAACAACCTTTTTAATCATGTTATTGTATATTTTACTTCACATCCATCTTCGTCCCCTTTTTGATGCGTTCTTATAATTTTGACTACATTTTACCCTTTGAAGGTAGGTTTCCTTCGGGCACCCTCCTCTAAATCCTTTCCTTCGTTCTTATCTTAGAAATAATATTTACGAAATATATGCTGTCGCTTAAGTCTTATTTTACTCCTCCAATTACTCGCCTTGTGAATGATCTATGTCATTATTTTCTTATATTTTTTTAATTTTTCCCTTGATTTTTCATAGAGAAAATAACCACTGTTCACTTCTAATGAAATCTTTAGATTTCGTCATTTTTTATCTGTGATGTTTTTATATTTTACTTATTTGACTCAGAGTTAGCCTGAGAATCAAGAAAAAAGCAAATCTCGGATCGCTTTTACTGATATTTGGGCGAAAATCTGTATTTGCTGGAAAATATTTTTATTTTTTGCACTAATATGTTTAAATCATGATTTCTATAAGATAAAGTAGGTGACCAATAAATAAAATAATTCCACGTATCTGCTAGACGTCGCTCTAATACGTAAGGAAAAAGGGAATTGGGTAAACCTAATATTGAACCATAAAAATATTTCGTATACTTGAGACTCTTACAGATAAAATATAATCTGCTTTCCAAAATTCAGCTTCAATATCCCTTGTCTTAAAAGTCTTATGATTTGATTATGAAACCTCTGTCCAAATGTACCATTTTTAGAAAATTTTATTGTTTTATCTTTATTTAAGAATAATGATTTGTCATCTATTTAGATAGTGGCATTATTATAAGACATCAGCGAGGGCGCCCAATAGGAGGCTCCTCACATGGGGCGCCAAAATACATTGATCTCATCCCTCTTGTATATTTTACTCCCTCTCTCATGATAGTAGTGCTTCATTAAGCAAAAACATATCTAGACACATCGAGATACATATCAAGATATATATCAAGAAACATATCTATGCATATGCAACATCTTCAGAAAATAAAATTCTGAAATCCATTTCGGGGTATACTTTCAAGTAACGAAGAAATGTGCGTTTTTCAAAAAAGAAGTACATACATTCAAGAGGAATGTGCCGCACTTTATACTCCATATTTTTTTATCAATGAAGTTAGTATTCAAGAGAAGGCGATGGAAGAAACTCGGGCTCCTGTATATCTATGTGGGCAGGGATTGCAGGTGAGAGCTATGATGGATTATGCGTGGGAGACCACGTGCGAAAAGACCTCAGCTGTGGAAGTACTTTTAGCGAGACTACTACTGAAAGAAACCCTTCGGATGTGGGTCAACCAAATCCACCTCACTCGTTCAAGATAAGATTTTACATACTTGCTCTAATCTTAATTTATTATGTAAACTTCATGTATTGATGCTGTACGTATTTACAATTTCACACGTATCTACAGTTACAATTAGAAGGCTCAACTGTTTGGTTTAAATTTCATGTCGGCTATATTCTAAATAAAACCTTGTGGACGTTGAGAAATAGACTAGGCAAGGAGACTAACGAGAAGCTGAATGTATTTACACTCTTTTACTCTGTCTCTATTTTTAATCTTTATTCTCGATGGTGGAGATTAGAAATAGAAATTTGAATTGATTTTCACCGATGCAAATGGATAACTACATATTCTCAGATTTCATTGCCCATAAACGACAGCTTTAATCGTTTTGCCTTTCAAATATAATATTATCCGGCTTCATAAAAAGAAATACTAATACTCTATTAGGGCAAAATTAAGATTATTAAGTCTTATTTTACGTATCACTTTTCGTCGTTTAAATTTTACAAGCAAGAGATAGCTTAAAAATAGCGGAGAAGAAAACTATTGATGTAGCTCTGATTAAGTAGCACACATTTTTGATAAGTCTTACAAATCACAGACAGGATTCTAAAATATATTTAATATTATCTCTAATTGAGCTAATTTCCTTTATATGACGGTTGAATCGAGTAGAAGGACATAGAGGACGGATTATTCTAATGATAGATTTACCTTTCAAAGGAATAATAGAGTGCAACTTTTCTATACTTTATTATTCAGATATACAAAACTATCGTAAGCTTAAGCCTTACACGAAAAAAATCATTCCAGAACTCAATATTTTACTAAGTATACCAAATTATTGAATCAATTGCCTAACTTGAGTTTTTAAGTTGTAGAATTCACAAGAAAACGAGATTCTGAATTGATAAATTATCAGGAACAGTACAAAAATACACGCATTAATACAGAAACACAGTTTAGACGCTTCTGTGCAGTCAATAGTACACTTGTGTTTCGTTTGCGAAGTTAATTTCTCTATTTTCTTAATTCGATGTGGATCTCCTCCATTCCTTCAAGGTATTTTATGCTTATGACATTTCACTTATTGTACGGAGCTGCGGGAAATATTGGGAACATGTATCCAAAAAATGAATGAATTTTGATGCATTTATTTATTGAAATAGGAACATTACTTGATTATAAACATTAATTAATCATTGATTTTTATACTTTCCTTTAAATGAAATTGCTCTTCATATAGTATCTATGAAAGTAATTTTTATTGTAATTTCGCGGTAATGGAGAGCATCCGGTAATCACTAGATTCTATAGATACCGATTTGTTTATTTCTCACGCATCATTATTTTACAGTGAAATCAGCCTCCTTCCAACATTGAAGATAATCTATAATCTTATGAATTGTATTTAGGCTGACCGTTGTTGTCGGGACTGTCCGGTAACCATCCCTTCGGTCCTGTCCACATTCCGTCTCCCCTATATGTTTCCCACTAAGATTTTGTCAAAAATTATGATGTTTTAATGAAATCCAACAGCATAATTCAAAGAACTAAAATTAGACAATGCGGAACTGAAAATTTTTAAGTAGGTTAAGAAATAGTAAAGTTGAAATCTAAAATACTATATTCAAAAATTTTCCGAGTAAATTTTAAAATCGTAAAGATTGTTAACTGTTATAAAAACTTAATGTTTGGGTTTCGAATAAAAACGTAAGATATTAAGAACGCCGTTCTCCATGAAAATATACAGATCCTCTGCATTCATCGACACTTTTTCGCATAGGAAATTGGGGTACTTCAACAAAATTGCCAAGAATTGTTTCGAATGATGAGATATGTATTGGAGGAGACATCCCCAGAGAAAAATCGAGCGAAAATATTTGTACCCTTTTCTTAATGAGAATATTTTTAGAGTAGATTGGTTATGGGCAGCCTACTTATCATTCAATTAATAAGGGATTTAATAATGAATTGTTTCGAAGAGCAGGTATAGGAAGAAATCTTAGGAAAACTTTGTTGAAAAGGAAATTAATGTGATTCATCGGGCTCACCTGGAGGCTTGATAGTCTGCTTAGGATTGTATTGGAAGACACAGGAAGAGATAAAGAGAACAAACTAAGTTGAATTTCGTTAGTTAGATCATCTGTTCAGTAAAGCCCGTTGAAAATGTTCCCGCTCAAACGCTATACCGTTTACTGCTGGGATTTCTCACGACCCCGGTCCCTTAAACAAATGGTATAGATACCGCTTAGGCTACCCGCTTAAAAGGCGGATCTTCCAGCAAATGTAAGTAATGTAATCTTCCCGCAAAGCAACCCGCTATAGCCAATCGCTCTACTTACTCGATGGATTTTTTTTAAGAATCTGTGTTGCATGTACCCTATGATGAGTATTTACTTCTGAAACAGTAATATAGAATTTCTATATATCAAATTTGTGTTTTAACCTACATATCGTATTATAGCGTACGTTATTTGTCAGCTACGTAATATTACCATGATAGTGAATGCAATACTCAAGGGAAAAATTGAAATACAATGAATACATTATGATTATGATAATTGTGCCCATATTAAAAAGCACTTGAGAAACGCAAAAATAATTATCAGTGTTAAGATTTCGCATTATTAGGGGAATGAAGCGAACAAGTTGCTAGTGTTAACGTGACCTGGATAGCTATGAAAAGCAAAACCTCAGATTTTGAACCCCTAAGATGACAGAATGATTATAGATGCTGGACGTAAAATTGACGGAGAGTGAAAAATCAGTTTGTTAATTGTAACTAATGTTTCTATCCTCACCATTCTATTTGTGCCGATTTTTTTGCATCTTTTTTCATTCCTGAACAACTTCATTAATTTTCTGTTCGCTGTTTCTCCTCCTCTATCTCCCTTGGCACGCATACGCCAAACAAAGTTTACGTGTCTACTGAAGATCTCCAGAGCAACCGACATAAACGGTGACCAGGTGTAAACGTGTAGCAGATCATTTAATTCATACATATGCAATTTAGATATCTCTACATACTTAATTCCATTTGACTTCCTTCTATCATAAAGAAAGTATTTACCGAGAAACAGGAAATACATAAAGTGTATTCCTAAAAATGGCAAAAAGTTACACTACTCTCGAACACCAATAAATAAATCATTAATAACGAGAATAAATTCATGTTTTTGAAATTTTAGTCATATCGTTGCAGAGTAGAATTCTTCTTTTGATATGTTTTAAAGCGTAGAAATAAGTTAAATTTGTAATTTGTAAGCGACAATTATTAATAGAATTATTTACAAGGAATTTGCAAACATGATTTCTAGGTATGGTAAATCCCTCGCGATAATTGCAGGAAATTATAAACAATTGCTTAAGATCAGCAAATAAGGCCTCGCGAAGTATTGAAAATGTGTTGCCACGACCAAGAATATAAAGATATAGTTTATTAGCTAATGAACAGATTTTCTTTCGTACTCATACGGTTCCAAAATTAGACGGTATATTACTTACTAAGTCATATTATTATTTGATTATCCACTCGAAGAAGTCATCGTAATTCCTGCTATTTTTAAAATAACCATGATTCCTAAATGTAAAGCATCCCGATTCTCGATGAATATTATTAAAAATTATTTCATCCGATTATTATATCATTAGATTCTGTGAGGAATATTTACAAGGCACCTACTTGAAACTATGTACAGTATTTTAAAACTGTCAGTGATAATATTCATTGGGTTTTTGATCAGTACTATTTTCCATCCGGAAAAGCAAGCTGAAAGCAACTGTCACTATTTCTGGAATAAGGCTATTGCCCAACTTTTGAGGAACTGAAGTTCAGAAATGCGGAAGGCGTTGTGCCGCAACAGAAGGAAGCAAAACGGCAGTGATGTCAGGATCCGTGAAAGAAATTTAAAATATTTCAGATGAGTGTTGAAGAATACCAAACCTTTCCACTATAATTTGATTAAGAAACAATATAATCATTTTGCTTTGATCTATCTCTTTTCTAAGCTTTATTTTCAGCTTCTAATATCGCGTTTCAATCGTATTCATGCAATGACACATACTTGTTCTGGTTTTTCAGCATTTTTGAAAAAAAAGTATTAAAGCTGCCATTCAATTCGTAGTGTGAAAGTAGTACACGTTGATTTTACAACGACTCCAAAACTTTGCCATTAATCATGTACAGCTCTAAAACAGAAGGAGAACAATAACATCTATATATTTGCGAGTAACTCTGCTGCATTCCGTAACTTTATATTTCCTGATTAATTTCCAAAACGAGTAAAATTTTACATATATTCGTGAAAAATTTTCCTAGAAGGATAACATTAACTAATAGGATTGCAAAAAAAGATTTTATATCTCCTTCATTCTTTCTTTCCGGTGGAGTAGAAAGATTGATTTTAAAATCACTTTAGCGCGTTTTTTAGGCTTTTAGGACGACTTTAATGGATTATATCCCCTCTACTGCATATTCATGAACGGAATATTACGACCATTTAAAGAAAGATTTTTAGGAAGAGAAAAAAGTACATTTCATCGGTCCCTTTTTTCTTCATGGCTGAGATGATATGGAAGCTGCTGGGGAATCAATTATTAAATGATTATTGATTAATAAATTAACTATCAAATTAACTATTAAAATTGTGGAGATAGTGGGAATCGAACCTGGAGGTCGGAATGCGAAGCGAACGATCCACAACCGAATTACAACCCCTTAACCCTACGGTTACGAAATTAGTAGTTTGAATTATAATTTCCAAGGAATTCCTCTGATTCACAGGTGGACCTTTTCATGTCATACGAAATCCTGCAAGTTCTGGACGCCGGATGGTTTGGACAAGTGCTGTTGGCGGAGCCGAAAGGAGGGAAGGGTCCTCCTGGGAGCAGGAGGAGGAGGGAGTCGAACTCGGTGTCCGACGGTGGAGGGGGCTGCGAAGTGGTGCTCAAGGCGGTGAGGAAAGGGCAAACGAGCAGAGAGGACTTCCTTAGGGAATACCATTACAACGTGGAACTAGGAAAGAGGCATAAGGGCATCCTGAGGACACTCGGTAAGGATCAAGTAGCCAATCATCCCGGATATCGATGTTATGTCCCAAATAGTGATTATACACGGCAAATATCTGGAATCGGAGCAAATTATTTGATTTTGTTCATAAAATAGAAAAGTTAGCAGAATCGGTTAAGAGCACTTTCAGTGGCTTATGGTACTTATTAATATTAATTTATTTAACTTTTGATTTAAAAATGCTGTTCGGAGGCAATAGCTTTCGTATCATCATAAATCATTTTTGTATACAAATTTTAATCATATTTCTCAGGAATTGTAAGGAACAATTAGTGATATCGATACCAAAATGCTTCTGCTGTTAACATCATAAATTCTTTTATCCAAAGTCTGTCCACTTAAGAGGATCTATAAATGTATCGGTTCTTGATTATCACTTACAATCATGGCGTCGATCATCAAACGAACTGACCAGCATTATTTTTCCAGAGTGAAAACAGAACCTGTACCGAAAAATTAGATAATTCTTAAACTTGGACTGAAAACAAGATCGTAAATATATATATCGATTTCGAGTTCAAATTGAAGTTAAAGAATGGGTATATATATTTACGAATTTTCCACCGCACTTCGTTCTTCTAAACTTTATAACCTTTTATTTTCCGAATAAATTATTGATAAAAGTTATAATTAAACATTTTTATTATATGATTAAAAATTACAACTCACTACATTTTTATATCCCTGATAAAAATGTCAATTAAAACGTATATGCTACCACCATGAACATTTTATTTACTCCAAACTCATTACTTACTTTAAGTGATCTAAGGCATGGTTTGAGAACTTCTTTCCACAGAAAAATCGAATATGATTAGAATTCAACCATGTAAGAAATCATCAGGCTAAATTTGAATTGCTCATTGGAAATTCAAGTAATTTAATATCGAAATTGTGCGAAAGAAAACGAATTAAAACGATAAAGAAATAAAAAAAGAATACACATACACAAAACATAATAAGCATGCCTTGAGAACGAAACCCTTTGAGTGAGGCTAATAGTTTCAGGAAACGAAGAAATTTCATTGAACTAATTTCATTGACAATTTTCGTCATCTTTTATGCTAATATATATCGCTGTTTATCGTTCAAATTTTATATCTTTGATCATTTTTCCAGCGCCAACTCATGTTTGGTTTTATGTTTGGCCATTCCGAAGCTAATGGGAGGAACGAGGCTCCGTTAGAGATGAAATACAATGGCCAGGATCGAAGAACTCATGAAGTTTAGATCACATCTATAAAGCCTCGGTCTCGGCCGCTTCTCTCGAGATTGGCAGATTTTCAGATGGTGTGACGTATACAAGTTGGCTGCCTAGAGTATAAGAATAACCACAGAGCAGAAACAAAGAGCATAAAGAAAGAATAATTGACTTAGGAATTCCAAGACGAAGTTGATGGCCAGACGGAAAACGCTAGAATAATACGAAAACGTGTAATGATCCCTACAAGGGGCAAGTTATTAAGGGACATCCGAGAAGAATCCATGTATAATTAAACGGCAAACAATTAAAATTGGTATACTCAAAATAATACTTCAACGGTTCCTAGAATAATGTCATGGTCAGGGCTAGGACAACAACAAAAGCGGACCAAGTATCGCTTGGCAGCAGCATCAATATAATTGGGTCTAATACCAAAAGCCGAGTAATATCAATTTTATGGCGGATTAAATAGGTAACCTCCACATTAACTACTTAATACCTACTACGTAAGCATATACCTTTTGAAGTTACCTTTCGAAAAGGGAAAACCGAATTATTGGAGATAGATTTCCCAACATTCTGTTGTCCAAAGTTTAGTTGTGCATTATTGGAATGTTGTAATTTTTATTTCCTTTACTCCAATAATTATTTTCCGATTTAAAATATCATTTACATTAATGTGCATATGTGGCTTTCACCAAACATAATAAGGGTAGGTTGATTTTTATTCTCATTCTTCTCCTATTTAAATACTATAAGAAGGTTACCGGCGAGAGCGGCCGAATGGTTCCTGACTTTGGGTTTAAACTTTCTGGATATAGTTATAAATTTAATTACTTTTTGAAGTAAACTCAATGCTCTGTTGAGATGGCATCCTCCGCTAGTAATGTTAACCATTTGTTTTTGTTCTGAATCAATTCCCAAACTCGGGTACAAGTACTTTCTGGGGCACCGCGAAGCTTGCTAAGTGGATAATGTGTGTAGTAATTAAATAATTGTATAGTGCTATTTAAGGATTCCAAATTAATATTTTACGCTGTAAATTATTTTACTTTTTTAGTTTCATCAACATACTATTCCGTGTCGGTAATTTTTAGGAAAATTTCCTTAGTATACTGGTACTGTATATAAGCAAATATTATACTATAATAAGCAAATATTATAGAATTTGAACGCATAAATATTAGAATTAAAATTTTGATATTAGTGAAAATATCTACTGGAATTTCCCGTGGATAGGAAGCAATTCTCATTGGAAGAAAATAAGTAAGAATAATTAAGAGTTCTAATAATGTACAGCTAGTTCCAAAAAAAACTTACCACCTAAGCCGCAACCCGCACAACAGACGTGAAGCTCGATGAGAGCGAGTCTAGAGTTTTCCACGCATTCTATTGGCTCTTGGAAGGAGAAGCATTCTGACGGCGCCTTTTTAAACCGTTGTGAAACGCGTTGAACGTATTTGTACCGTCTTTATTAGCACGAAATCTACTTTAAATTTAGTGTTACGTTTTACTATTATGTCAGCAGCATAGTATTAAAAAATGAATGAAAATCGGATCTCCTTATTTCGGCCTCAAATTTCTGCGTAATTCACCTTTTTCTGGAGGCATCGGGTAAACTTACTTTAGCTGCTTCAATTATCCAATAAAAAATTATGTCATTGCAAGATTAAAAAGGATTATATTATTACGTTTTTTATTCTTTTGACGCCTACAGGAAGAACTTTTAAATTTATTTAGAGGAAATTCACGACTATGACTCAAATAGAAAGATGAACGAAAACTCTGCAAGGAGATAAAGAATAATTAGGAATAAGAACACAATCAACTGTATTTCAACTACTTTATATTGCAGAAAAATGCCTTCGAGAAGGGGAGTATGAAAAAACTGCGAAACCTACTGAAAGCAAAGATGAAAAGAAACTTTATCTGGACGAATACACCGAGAAAGAATAATTTTAAGTCAACCTGGTAGAGAGCTCTGAAAATTAGACCCAAAACATATTACAATAAAGTAAACCAAGTAAATTACGATCAACTACATCAGATAATTACATCAAATATTATAAAAATTTTAAATACCATCAAATCATATGATAGAAAGTAAAATATTAATTGGTGTGCTATCATCATTTTCTAAGGTAATTGTTTAAAATTCAAATTGCTAATTTAATATTTTAGAAAATAACATAGATATTAGAATAGTAGCACTCTTAATTTAAATACTGAGGGCTACAAAATTTTTTCACGTATCGAATAAAAAATTAATTTACCACGAAATTAACGTCAGCATCTCGTAACACTTTTCCGAAAATATTGTTCATTGCCAGTCCCAGAAAAACTACCCCTTTAATTAAATCAAGTTAATGTTCCTTGCAAAATTATGCTGTCCCAAATTTTATATGATGCTAAATCTCTTTCTTGCCCCGTGGTGCAAATTTTGACTCGATTTCTTCGCAGTTGAATTATTCTGCAATACAGAGAAGCATATAATTTGAGCATTAGGTATTTCAGAATGTATGCATCAACATGCCACTCTGTTCTTACTTCCACCGGGCATTCGTGATGACGGTATCAGATGAAGCATTATGATTTTGAGATGAGATTTGGCTGTTTCTGACAAATTCGCGTCTGAGGTTTCACTAATTCTTCCATAGAGAAAGGAGGTCTTTCCTTCCCTCCACCCTGGCCCTAGGAGTATCCCCCATTCATTCCTTTGTTGTTTCTTTTCCTTTTGTTTTGTCCATCGAAAGGTATTGTCTATTTTCTCAAAGGAACCATAAAACGGCCGATGGGTGAAGGTGAACTCAGCTCTGAGAAGAAAAACCCCTTTTCGGCATATTGTGGATGGTCGTATGTATCCGGGGTAGCGAATAGGAAAGCGCTAATGAGGGTTCCCGACCGCACCCCTGCTGAGCAGGTATCTAAGGTTAGGGTATGGTGGCGGCGACCGATCACAAGTAAGGTGGGAAATGGTGGATCCGCGATTTGTAATCTTCGCCGCGGGTATTCCCTTAGGGAATGAAGATATTAAACTCTATTTTTGAGGTAGACGACCTTTCAAGACTTCTTGCAAGGAATACAGTTTAAGATGGTTAAGAAACAACAGTTAGTATGGCAAATCAGAACCTTAAGACTGATTTGCATATAAATTCCAGGTTTTTTTATACTTGCATATTGCAGGTTTACACGTTAACACCTGGTTTATTTATATTTACATCAATACCCCGCGATCTGCCGTATGACGTATGTCAGGGGGTGTGAAAACACCCACAACACGATTTCCAATGTTATACTGAAATGATTTTCAGAACTATGCGCTAGGTGAAAGTTAGACTAATGATTAATGATCGCTGCTTTGGTTTCTGAATGCCTCAAGTAAGCTATATAACCCGAATTGTTTGAATGGTGCATAATATGTATAATAATTAATAGAAAAATCACTATCAATAACTATGAATGATGGGTAAAAGGAGTCATGGAAGAATAACTTGAGAAATGAACAATGAACTAGAGAAATGCCATCTAATATTTATTCCTTACGCTTACGAGAACCAAATCGTTTAACTTCTCTTATGACATCTATGATACAAAGTTGATAGAGCGTTGAAGATGATCTTACTAGATCGACTAATGTTTCTATTATAATGTCACTAAAATATGAATTGAAACGTAAATACGGAATTGTAGACACTCCGCATATTCAATGTCGCAGAAACTTGAAGATTATACGCCGATTACCGATAAATTACATCTCTTAAGTTAGGTAAGATTTAGAATAAACCATTGGCTTGCATAGTTAGCAATTTTTATCGGTTTGAAAAGACCGAAATCTCTTTCCAAAATAAATTGCTGATAAGATGATGATTTAGGTACTGGCTTAGTGAACTACTCGAACTTTCTTATAGAACTAAAAGGAGGTTGCTATAAAACATTGAACATCGCTATTGTATACAATTTCGGAGATCCTGGGAATAAACTGATGCATCAGAAGGAAATTTCTGAAAGTATGATAAGCCATTGACGTTATTACCTGTATATTTGAATGTTAACCATGTTTGACTAAGATATTACTTAAATTGGATAAATGAGTAGTTTCTCTGGCGGTAGTCATAAACGGAAAAAATATATGTTCGATGAGAAAATTGAGAAGGTGAGTGAGTGGGTTATATTTTTAAAAAAGGTCGTTGCTCCTACTCAAAGTAACCAATTGGTCGACGAGGAACGCAAGAATTGCCATTACCTATTGTGATTTATCCAAAAATCTGGAATTAACATACCTCTTACACTTTCGGTTGTTAAATTCATGTGAGTGTATGTATTACTGTTGCCGTCGCTTCTCACTTCCCTATCTCTATCAAAACAGTCCCCCTCTTGAAGTCCTGGTGAATTCATTGCTTTATTCACTTCTTCCAATCACTCCTGTATCTTGCTTTTCAAATTTGTCATGGAATGTGGAGAGATAAAAAGTTTCTCATAGCCAATACATTTTAAATACGAAGGAATATTTTCAATATCACCAAGCGATAAACATAGCGATAGTCGATAGACTAGCCATACCAAACCACCACCCATTCGTCTCAATCATTAAAATTCTGTCGAAAAATATGAGAGTTACGCAGGGCCAGCCATCAACCGAGGGGAGCAAAATTTCAACATGAGCCTCATATGCGCTTCCCCATGTGATATTACAGGGTTGGAATTACAGGTAAAAAGGCCCTGGGAAAAACTATTTCACCAAGTCCCTATTATTTTGCGTATTTTTAACGTTTTCTACATTATAATAATTGTAAACGTTATAATAAACAATTGAAATATAAATAATGTAGGTTGTTTTGTATACATTCAAAATTAATTGAAAATTTTACATTCATAGCTAACAGTAGCATTCAATGAGCATTATGACCAAACCTCATTCGCACTATCTTTTTGTGTATTTTAGAACTTTTAAAGGTGATAAATATAGCGAGAAGAATGTTTAAGAACGTAATGGTTTGTGACTTCAACCATTTCAAGAGGAATCCACAGGAGAAATCAAGTTTATTTGATTCACACTTCAATGACACCGAAAAAATTAATTAATGAATTCAAAATTAATGTGAAAGATGGTAGTCTTGTATCCGTCATCTTTATTCGTTCAGGAAAATCGATCCTTGCACATTTTCTCTCAATTGATTTGGACGGTATAGTAAAAATTCCAACTGCATAGATGATAAAATTTACTGATTTTTTACCGATCGAGTTTTAATTTCGATGCTTATCAAATGAAACAAAATTTATCTAAAATACACAGAGAATGCCTCGAGACTTCATACTACATATTTACTTATAGTATTTTTAAATGTATTTAAAGTAATAGCCTAGATATGGCCATGAGTTTGCCTTACTTTACTTGTGTAGATTGCATTCACACAGGCTCTGATAAAACAGGTGATCGATATGGACTCCTTACGTATATAATTTTAAAGGCTAATAACTGCTCTCTTGAACGATGTATAATATTATCTACTATTATATTATGTAATATAACCCATTATAACCGCAGAGTTTTGCAAGCGAAGGCGTCAAATTCGAGGTCTATATAATTTTGGTCCGACAATGATTCAAACTGCGCGGAAATTTTCATTCTCCCATCTCAGTCCAAAACATAAGCTCAGAGCGGCTCAAAGGCAGGGTTTGCGAAAATTTCCTTCTTCCTGCTTGTGCCTTTCGTCTCAGACTCGAATTTTATGACAGGGAGGGAAGGGAAGGGGTTGCCTCGGTATCCTCGGGATAACGGGACCTCGTGTGCTACGGTTCCCTCTTTGCGAGAAGCAAAGCTAGAATGTATACTGATTCGTATTAACCATTTTATAATAACTCAATTCTTGCATTACAACATCCATATCATTATAATACTATTCTGCTACGCCAATGCCACCAAACTAAGCCACCATACTAGTAAATCTTTGCAATATCAATAACGCAAATAAATCCATTTCAACTCTGCAAGCGGAGCCAGGACAGAAGCAGACTATCTCCTCCATGTTTTCCCTCTCTCTCTCTCTCTCTCACTTCTTAAGGCTCGCTTGCAGGAAACTCACTGCCTGTTATGCGGGTTGCTGCTTAGGTGGTAAGTTTTTTTTGGAACTAGCTGTACACGAGAAACGACCTTCAGGTAATTTTGAAGAAGGCTAGTTTGATCGAATATCTCCTCTTTTTAGGTCCACCGTTCGAGACTGCTACTCTATACGTGTTTCCCTTGGAAGCAGCTCCATTGGGAGACTTGGCTTCACACCTTTCTGACAGAGGCGTCGGCGGAGGAGAGAGACCAACAAAGGCCGTCGCAAGGCAACTGGCGTCAGCACTGGCGTATTTAAGGCAAAGAGCGTCACTTGTCCATAGAGACGTCAGACCACAAAGGGTGCTACTCTTCGCTTCGGACTGCTCCAGGTAACGTGTCGGAATTCGAAGCTATGGTTGCTGTTTTTTCCTATTCAATGATGACTATCTAAGAAGAGGGAGAAAATAAATTCCCCGGGTAATCCGCAGAGTACTATCCGAGAGGCACCGACTAATCGTAGCATGGAACCGATCGCTAAAACAGATTGCTAATTCTGGTCGGGAACGGATTTACATTTATTAGCGGAGGAATTCACCGTTTAGGGGGCTCAAAAATTGACCTTTTGTTGAATTTAAAGGTCTAAGTAAGTGGACCGTATGACAAAATGCGCCTGGAGCCTGCAGTTACTAGAATTTGCCCCAAATCCTGGTCATTGACTCTGCACGCCCTTCAGGAGTCACCCTCGAAGGACTGACGTGCCCATTTGGGAACGGACTGCAGATCCGTGTTCTAGTCTCATCCGTGAAATAGTCTTATCGGTTATTTGAGAGTCACCAAATTTTCATCTCAATTGTGTCTAAGGCTTTGTTTCGTGTGAGTTTTCGTGCGGTTAAATCCAGTTAAGTATTTATTGCAATTTTTAACTGAAGTTAAGTTAATATTCGAAAAAATAATGCTCGTCCTTGGAGATTCAAAGATCGGATGTCTCCGGCATTCACAATTTAAACAGTTTGAATCGTCATTAAATCTTTAGTATTTGGTCGACCTTTTAAGCGGAGTATTTCTTATCATACGATAACTTATGAGGACCGTCTGATTAAGAGTTACTTCATTACGAATTTTCTTCCACCATTGTGCAAATCTCTCATAAAAAGCTTCGCACTGTCTAGAAGACAACAGTTTGTCTGGTAAATCTCACTGAATGCTTATTATTATTTTTTGTGATCTTTTGTTTGCATTTCAGTGTAAAAGCGACGCCTTTCTCAATATTTACTTTTATTTAAGTAAATAATTAATCAAAATATTTTAAAAAGATGTACTATAGTTTTCAATGTTTTAATAATTGCGGCCATGTAGACTTGTATTTTAAAAGTACAGCAGAGAAGTTTTGTCTTTTCCTCGGTTAACCATACCGCTTGCGGCAGCTGTAAATTATGCAGCATCAGAGAATATATAATTTCTTGTCAATTTTTAAGAATTCTTTTATAAGAATAGAATAATCTACTTTGACAAATATCCTATTCTAGTTCACGTAAGTTAAGTACATAATTATCCCGCAGCAATCAATAGGGCAGACAGATTTTTTGTAATGATAGTGGTCGTGCCCTTTCACTTAGCTGACTCGGATGAGATTTTATTCGAAACTCTTTACATAAGTAACTTTCATACATTCAAACGAATTCATTCGGAATGAAAAGGTATCCTATGCTTACTGAGATTCCTCATTTTTCTGTGTGAAACTTCTAATATTGAAACAAATAAACTTTTAAATATTCATATTTTTGAGCCTTAGATGGGACGGTACAGGAAGTTGCCTCGCCGTCTAATATATTAGATCGGTCCTCGCCATGATCATGAAATGAAGGGAAATAAATTTATTAATTTCAGAAACATCATCTCTAGAGGACGATTACTACTTATCTCCACTCAAATTGAGTGAGGTAGGGCAAAATCTATCATCCTGCGCAATACGCTACTAAGGGTTCGCGGTTCACTGTATTATGCAATAGCAACATGTTCTTCAGGAATTATTCATTCCAACTGAATCATGCCCACAGCGTATCGTAACCTTTCGCAAGATTTAACAAGAAACCTTACTCCAGCCGTTGATTTTTCTTATCCATTTCAGGGTCAAGCTGTCCGGCTTCGGGGAGGCCCGTCCCGCAGGATCGCTGGTGAAGAGGAGGAGGGGTAAGGAATGGCCACCGTATGCACCACCTGAGGTTGTGGCTGCCACTGCCACCAATAGGTACTCCTCATACTACGACGACATGTCGGAGTCAGCGTCCGTTTACTTTGGGGAGGAAGACAACCTATCCCTATATGGTGACTCACTGATCACGAGCACGTACGACGAGGGAGCACTTCCTTATCAGGCACACCCTGCACAGGACGCCTGGATGTTAGCAGTCACTCTTCTTGTCTGTCTCACAGGCTGCCTTCCCTGGACAAGAGCTTCTAGCGATGACCCAAGGTATACAGCTTACTACATTACAGATAGTCCCTTTTGATTTTCTTGAAAGCCAGTGCAATTTTGGGCTTCTGGATAGCCAAATAGGTAGAGCATTTTCCTGTTGTGAAAGTTTTCCAGGTGTGATTCCTGGTGGGGGTTTCAAACGTGCAATATAATCTCAGCTATCGAAGAACTTTTAAAAATACTCTACCGCCGCTGGATTTTGGAATATTTTTCTAATTGATTGCTAATACGCATGCTATTATAGTGTGATGTGTAGCGCCAATGCTATGGGAGTGGAGGGCAGCAAGTCCAAATATCTGGGGCCACATTTGAATTGGAGACCCGCGCTAAAAACTTTACTTAGTTGAGGAGAAGGGTTCGATGATGGAAAAGCTCCGGGATTCCCCTCCCCGAGAAGTGGTAGCACCCACGCTTATGGTTTTATTGCCGCCGCATACTCTTCAAAATATGATAACCAAAGTTTCGATGATATTTAAATCTTTACATTGCACCGATTCATAAATCTCATTACTATGACGATAATTCACTAATGGCTTAGTAAACTTAGGGTTCTCAAAAAATGCATATTTCGTATACTTGCTCTTTTACCAAAGAAATTTTGTTGTCATACCAGAAAGATGACAAATGGCCCATTTTATTTCATTCCGCTATTTAGAATCGCATTTATTCTAAATTACTCAAAAAGGATGATTATGTATATAGATGGAAGTGGAGACTTCTTAGTCTCAATCTCGTCCAAATAAAGAAGTTTATTATATTTATAATTCAGAAATTAACCATATTTTACTGTGTAGCAACAAAAATTTAAAAAATCATATTCAAGTTGAAGTCTTCTTGGCGAAACGCCCGAGGCTCTTTATTTCTATGTATTGTTCTTGAAAATGTTTATAAATAAATTGTGAGTCGTATACCAAACTAAGAACTGATTTTAGAACATCTACAATGGAAGAAATGAAAGCGAAAATTTGGAATTCTCTCTGAGGCGATGATTTTAAAATCCTTCAAATGAGTGGTGCATTTATGGGAAAGTTTTGCCTTTCGCAATTAAAGTGATATGAATGAGAAAGTTCTTTTACTTCGTATAATCATTGGAAGCTAAAGTCTTGATCTCCATCATATCTTTATGAAAGACTGCTTGTAAAGTATCATAGAAAGCCCGAAAGCTGGTTAAATCCTCATCCCTTTCAACATCACCAACAAAGCCTCGCATAGGTCATGATATATACCAGCCAGCCAGAGTGAGGTAGTCGTTCTTGCCTTTCTTCAGTGTTCTAGAACTATAATCGTGAGAAATATCTACCTAGGTGGATCGCAGCGACTCTCTGAATATCACATTTCATAGTATTCAAAAATAGTGATCAAAATGAATGCCACTATTCGGTATCATACCTTAGTATATTTCATGTTATCGCAGCCACAAATAAGACTAAAACAACAATTAAAAGCACATTTTTCTCGAGCCTATATCAAAATATTAGTGTTGTGAAAAGTGCTTCGACAGCTGAAATCATTTCGCACGTAGGCTCCCACCGGGAATCGAACGCCCTGCCCACACGGCTATCCGGGAGCCCCCTATATCAAAATAAAAATGAATAATTTCTGACTTGCCAGTTATAGTAGCCTTTGTCATGTAAACTCTACACATAACTAAAAACCTAGCCCTTTATAAATTTCACTGTTGTATTACAGGTACGGAAGATATCTCAGGTGGAGAGCGGGTACAGCTAGAAGGATGTCTGCACTTGTGCTTGGGGGCAGAGGCGGCCCTCCGACTAAAGCATTCCGCCTTTTAAGTGCCCGAGCTCAAAGAATGTTTCGGCGACTTCTAGATCCACGGCCAGAGAAGAGGCCTCCAGTCGAAGAGGTAAGAATTTTCGCGCCTCTTTCTTGGTGTGTCAATATCGTATTCCTTCTACCTCTGTCCTATCAATCATAAAATTACCATGTTCAATAGATTCAAAATAGATCTGGGCTGAATTGGAATGCCATCTACCATCACTCGAGAGCCATTGAAAATTTAAATTCTGGATCTCTAATGCCAATTCCGAAATTTTGAACCGCGACTGACTTATGTATCATATTTAAGTTCCTGGTCTGCCACACACATCCGGTTAAGACTTTTTATGGGATCGATAGAAAATCACGTGATATCCAGGATATTACATATTACAAAGTTTTGTTTTTTCCATTAAAAAACTTAAATCATTATTGTTTTAGCTCTTAAATGTTTAAATGAGTTCTATACAGCTTAAAATGAAAAGAAATCAAATTTAATCTGCTCTACTTGCCACAGCTGCACATTGGTAATCTAGATATTCTGTTAACTATGGATGTGTAAAGTTGGTTAATTATTTTATTGGTAAGCCTTCTGATCATGTTTTTAGGAGTGGTTACGAGTCAATGAATTTAAATAACGTCTTCCTTTGTTACTTCACATTGGTCATTGGTTATGTGGTATTTTTAACATTTGTTTCGTGTGGAAGGAACAGAGACCAAGAGACCGCCGCGTATTAAGCGGGATAGCGTTTTAAAAGAGCATTTTAAACGGGTTTATTGTGTGTTGTCTTTCCAATACTCGGCCTTCTAAACTGATGAATTAAGAAATATATATTGCACTTCACGCACTTCTTCAATTAATCTCGTTTAGTTTTCTTAATAGGCGGCTATAGTCACGAAATATTACATTGGCGAGAAATAATTTATTTCAAAGGGATTGAACTGTAACTATAGGTAGTATCACATATTCTTCATCAAAACTAACAATTGATCTTCTAGAGCAGGGGTGCCCAACTTTTCTGCACATAAGATCTACTTCTTATCTTAAAAGTGTGTCGCGATCGACTTTATTGTCATAGGCGTAGTCTAAGGGGGAAGAAGGGGTGTGAAATGCATACTATGTTTATTTACTGTGTTCCAGCATAAGGTGCATTCCAGCGAGGTATGGGTAGATAAGTAAAATATATGTTCAAAACTATTTTTTATTTTTAAATCACTTATTAAGTTTTCGAGATATAGGCTCCTGAAGAAAATAAATTTCCAGACCCAACTTTTGATAGCAGAATTCCGTACATGCGGTACCTAAAAAATTCGATTTTCCGACACTTTTTCGAAATAGATTTTTACTAACTTAAAATGCAATTTAATTTTTTATCAACTGCAATGTATAAGTTGTTGTATTATTTGTTCGAAAATATAAAAAAGTTGTTATAAAAATGCACAGTATGGCTGATAATTTGATTATTTCCATATTTGGAAAATGATTCAGATTATTTTGTTGGAGATCTTCTATTAGCAAAATAAATTTTGTTTTATATGCGTCTATGCAGCTGATCATATCAATTACTGTTTTATTTTTACCTTGTAATTCTAAATTTAAATGACTTAATATTGAAGTAAAATCGGTAAGAAATGCCAAGTCACTAAGCCAAGGAGTACACGGAATTCTACCCCAGACATTGCGAGAGATCGACGATCGACCAAAATTGGCCTCGCGATCGACCGGTCGATCGCGATCGACTTGTTGGCCACCCCTGTTCTAGAGAGTCATTTACATGCAAATAAAAGTTAATTTGAGGACTTAAAAAAAAAAATTCGTTTACAATTAAGTGAATATATTTACTGTTTGTCTGTTTGACTAGACTCTTCTTAGCAAACACTAATATGTATCTAAAGTTTGAGTTAAAAGCGAGAGGATGCCACGATATAGCAAAGGCCGTGAAATTTTGTCTATTCTATCTTTCCCGTTTATTTTTATGATCCTTCCGTCTTTACGCAAGTGGGAGAACATAATAAAACGTGAGAAGAGTAGCGTAAGAACGCCTAAGAAAATATCTTACTGCTAAAAGTAATTTCTATCCAAATAACCGAAAAGTTCTACCACGGAAATTGACTTTAAATTACTATTTTTCTTAAGTTTAACTCCGAAAACTTTTCTCTCATTCCTTCATGACAACTGTTATTCTTTTTCCTCTTCAGTGCTTAATAACAACTTAATAATAATATAATCTTAATCACAACTAGGAAACATATACGTTAAATGGACCAAGTGCGCTATGAGGGTACTTAAATAAGCGAGCTAGACAATTTTTGTCTATGGTAATATTGTCCCTGAATTTTAATTTTTATATATTATTTATTATTATATTATATATCATTTATTATTTTTAATATTTTATTTTTTTGTACCTGTACATACATATTGTACATATTTTTTCTATTACATATGCATCTTTGCAAGAACGAGGGTTTGCCAAGAGGGGAATTTCTGTGGGTGCTTATCATTTTGGCTCCCTTTTCAAAAGAATTATTTTTTATTTTGATGATAGTAAATGATACATCTGTGAGAATAGGCTCAGGTAGACATTTAAACCCAGATCCCCTAAGGTATGTGGTAAACTCTAGCGAAAGCCACACATACAACATGCTTCAAAATCATGCATATATTAATATTGCTCTGACTTAAGTCAGATGTCATGTTAATATTGCTCTGACTTAAGTTAGAGTAAAAGTAACTGATAAGTCGTATTCACAATTTTATGACTACATTTCTTTGATTTTAGAGGGTTTGGCTAACCACGATTTTTATTACATAGAATATTAATCAGTTTTTATTTTGAGAATCCTTCCAAAGCATCACTGGGAATAGACATCATAGTCTTCATTTATGAAGATTTCAACGAACATGAACACTTCAACGGCTACATTAATACTTCAGCTGTTTATCTATTTTGATATCGTAAATCAGTTTTGATATCATACGCGACGGTATCTATATCAGCAATATCAGACCGTGCCGTTGATGACTGGTACAATACTATTGATGTGGCGTCTTTCTATCATCCATCATTATTTCCTAATTACCTTTAATTACATGTATTTTTGAAATGTTCTATGTTAGCATATTTACTTTATGTGAATAACTACGCTTCATTGGTGGTAATTGTGTGATTTTTTCCCATCCTCTGCGAAGGTGGTGAGATACATAGACGAGCGTTGGCTGACCCGCGCCGCATTAGGTGAGAGCAAAGATGGAGAAGGAGAAGTTGAAGATGACAGCGATCTTTGCCCTTCCTTGTACAGCTTTCACAGCAGCCAAGAGGAGAAGAACAAAATATTGAAAACCCTAACCGAATTTGGAGTAGAAACTACAGTCGACAGGTGAAACTACTTTCTGACATACTACGAATACACTATATATGAATGACCATAAGATCTCAAATCGATTAAATTACAAAGTCAAGTCATAGATAATTTAAATAAATGCCATTTTCTTTAACGAAATCATCTAATTAAGTATACATTCCTTGCTTCCATTACTTTATATGATGATTATGTCCTGTGAATTCGAATGGAATGTCGTTCTAAATTCAATAAGATATATGAATATACTGAGATTTATACCAGGAGTACTAAGTGAATTAGTTCAGCTAGAGTACTCAGGAGATTTCAGACTACATAGCAGTGTCTCGTCAATGAAATCTCTCGCTAAGGAAGGATAGAACACCTTGATTACCGACGCGTAGGCAATTTCAACGGTTTCCCACTAAATGAAATAGCGTTCAAAGATTATTGCTGCGCTACAGCAGAGATGTATATCCGATTATATCTGTGGTACTATATGCCACCAATATATGCACATATGCAAGAAATTTAGCATTATCTCAAGAAAGTAAACTAATATATGATATTAATATCGCTGACGTGGTCCCATGCTTTAAAACATAACCAATTTCATTTTTTCAGTTATCACCTTGCGAGAAATGGTGTCTTTCTAATAAATATTGATATCTAAGATATGTACAAAGTATAATAATGCTTATAATCTACTAAAAAAGAATCCGAATCGTATTGGTTTGTTGCTCTTCTCTAATCACGAGAGCGTAACGGAAGATGGTGCTCCGCTGCGCGGATTTAGCCCTTGTAACGTTGTCGAAAAGTCGATTTATATATTATTGGGGCAAATTTTGGGGCAACAAAGCGTTTTCATATTTTTGGCCAGCTTTTTTCGATTCTATCCCACTGTGCGACGGTAGTTATTCGAGAAACTGATCAGTACAGATCTCGTTTCCGAGATGTTTTTGCCCACTCAACAACGATCGCGAGCTCTGAGTGAAAACGAAAAAGCGTTACAAGACAATAATTGTAAGGATGTCTTTTTTTGGTGGAACAATAGAAAATCTAATATCACTTTAAGTTGGATAGGATTATCGGAGTATTTACACCCCCTGCCACACACCTTTTGGCGGCGGCTTTTGGTCGACATATAATTTTAAATATTTATGCATGGTAATATAATTCATGGTACCAAGGTTATTTCGGAAATTAGAATTTTCCTTACTTAAATATGCCTGATTCGGGGGAGTTCAAGAGAATTGAGCTAAGTCAGGCTTTTAGAAAAATTATTTTCAATTTTACATAAAGAATTGAATAAAACTGCAAAGAAAAACAAGCAAAGAATGCCAACGTATAATTATTTATCACATGAGATTGATAATCCTCTGTATATCATAATTTACCAAAGCTTTAATTAAAATATCACAAGTAAATAGATATATATTCTTCTACAGCTGGGTAGAAAGTTTTAACATAAGAACTGAATTCTCTTCAGGGTTGGAGAAGGGACATTTTATTGGATGTAGTTTTCAAATATTTCCTTTCTTTTTCCTTGTCTCATTCCCGAAGTTTTTTTCTGTTACAATAACCCTCTATGTTCTATATTATGTAATGGTAATGGTTTTAAGACCGTTGTTAATATTATCCGAAGGCGTTAAAAAAAAAACACACCCAAAAGTGATATATTATTACGAGTTATAAATATATATTATTACGAGTTGGAAATGCCCAACCTCTACTACTACCCTCTTTTGGTCGTTTAGTAGTAAAGAAGTTTTTGTTCTTTCTCCCAAAGTACATACATATCGCATTTTGGAACTAAGAGGGCATTTTTCCATTCCAGATCGGCGAAGAAAGACCGAATCCGGCAGTGGGTGCAAGCGAGTGGAGCGATCATTGAGGAAGACGAGGACGCAGAAGATAACAGCAGTAACGAAGCGGATGATGGCAGCGATAAAAGCGAAGTGAGCGTGAAGCACTTTCCGATAGCAAACGGCAAAGAGGCCGCTTCATCAGTATCGAAAACAGTGAACAAAAGTACGCCAAACGGCACAGCAACATTGGGATCAGTGGAGTCAGCGAGTCACTAAACATCGATTCATTGCGCAGACAATGATCTCAGAAATTGCTACCACGAAGCCCGCATTAAGAAAATACGGGAGCCGAAATATATGGACCTAATTGAGATAATTCGAGATGGAATTAAGATGTTCCAAAGATTGAGACGGTCGGAATGGGCTGATATTCCTTTGTCGCTAAATGAAAGTGAGAGATTACTTTCTTACTCTTTGGAATAAAAGAGTCAATAAGATGAATGTGAAGATTCCAAAATAGCCATCGGCGATCGCCATTGACGGATGAGAGAGCCTGATCATTCTCGCACACTCTACTGCCGCCAGCCACTACGATTAGAATGATCGAAACTAGTTATGAAAATTCTGAATGTTTTTATTTTTAAATTAGCTGCGGGAATATGACATCAGAGTGATGCATCGTGATGGATTGGATTGTTTTAAGAGGAAGCTCTCAAAGGGCGCATCAAATAGTTATGATCTATTCTAAGGAGAGACAATATCGTGGCTCAAAAGTCTCCTAAGACGAGGATTCCCTCACAAACTCAATATAAAATGGCCCTTTGGGCTCCGAAATACGGGGACCTTTGTTCGACGAAAGTCGTCCTTGATGGACTAAAACGTAGTGATAAAATGCAGTTTGAATTAGGAACGATTCCAATGATTTACGAGTCAAGGAACTCGGTATTTTTTATTCCACTTCATAAACTTCTTTTCCGTTCTTTTTTTTAACGTGTCATGCGATGCGTTAAAATAAAATTAAACCAACATTACTCTCCTGAAACTTACTATTCCCATTGATTTCTATGAATACTAACCAAAGAAATGTGTATCTATGAAAATCTATGCTAAAATTTTGTATCTTGAAACTCATGCAACTGAAATATCAGACAATGCAGATGTTTCAGTGATCCCTGCTCAAATAATTCTTTCAAGTATGCTGAAAATTTACGTGTGTATGCTCAGTATTTTTAAACGCTCTCCGCAAATTTTGATGTATGAAAGTGAATTTGATATAAACCATGCCTTTTTATATCCATTGGTTAATTTATTTAGTTCTCCCTCGTATGAATATTACTATTATCTATGAAATTTCGGATAATAACTTATAATACCTGTGTTGTTTGTAAAAGTTTGGCAATTTTCAATTACGTAGTGTAAAAATTCATTCAGCGAAACGTCCTCTGGATTCATCCTTCAGATACTCTTAAGTGAATTTCATTTAGAAGTGATGTGAAAATCACATTTAGGAGAAGTATCGAAGTCACGTTTGTTTATTAAGTCAAATTTATTAAGTCAAAGTTAAGTCAAATTATAGTTTGTTTTCACAGAGTGTAGATGTTTAGCGCCGTCATAAATTATCGAGCTGGGTTGTGGAGATTTATTCCCAAGTGATTTATTTTTAACTTCGTGCTATCGTCATGTCCGAAGAGAAAAATATGCCGAAAGAGGACAAGTTGAGAGTCAGTGAGAACCACTTTTGTGATTTCTCCATACCCAAGAGGTCTTTCGGTGTTATCAAACTATAAAGAGGCCGCAAAAGTCAGTCAAAAAATTACTGTGTAAGGGAAGAAGGATAAGAAGAAATGCAGAGACGCGTTATTACATACTATATATAGTTATATAAGGCGTTATATACTATATTAATTATATTTTTAGTATATATACTAAAAATATAATAATACTATATAAGTTATACTTGTAGAAACAGGTATAGCTAAAATTTCGATACACGTAATTAACTGATGACGAGCCTGATGTCTTGCACGCCAAAAAGAATTTTTAGCTTAGTGAGATTAACTGTACTATTACTGCATACATCATCCTATTTTTCCCTATTAATTAATTCATTATGAATTAAAGGGCACTTAAACCTGATATCTTTAAGCTATTACTCATACGAATCCGATCGCTGCGTCAAATTCCAAATCACACTTATACTCAGGGCTGGACCTCTACATACATAATCTATGCTTATACAAACAAATGTAGAGTCTATTGATTTTATATGTGTAAGAAATTCGAAAAACTCTCCAATCGCCGAATATGCCGGTGACTGTGGGATCCGAAATAAGGAAGCTGTGGATAACCAACCTACTGGTAAACATCCAATTGGCATTTAGCTAACTATACTACCATCCTCAGAAGGAGTGGATAATACATAATGAAAGGAAAGTAGAGTGTGGGGTATTTAATTGTTTGTTGTGGGAGGGGAGTGGTGAGTTAGAATGTTTTGATAGGAGATATGGGAAACGGGTGGAGAAATGGAAATTCAGAGATTAGCTTCTTTCAGGAATAGGTAACCAGAAGAAAGTGTAGTGGAAAAACTTGAGTTTGAGGCAGCATCGGATATGTGGATAGGTGCGCGCATAATTCGAATTAAGTCTGCGATCTGAGACAACTCTTATCTTGATAAACTCAATGTGGAAAGCTATTACTTCGTATACTGATATTCAGTCACGGGTAATTTCAACTTCAGTTCTTATGATATTTATTGATAATATTTCTATCAATATTAAAGCGAGGATTTTATGCGTTTTAGCGATAACAATATTTTTAAAGCGAAAAAGCAAAAAGATGCATTTTTCTTATGTGAAAATTTTTGAAAATTCGAAACTGTCGCCGAAAACGTTTTTGGCGACAGTTTTCAATCTTTTTTACCCGAGAGCGTTATTCGCCGTGGCAGCGGCCGATATGAATCATTACGGAACGAAATCAATCTACGGCCAAAATTAGTTATAGAAGTTTACATACCGAGGATTTTTATTTCCGCACTCATGGACAGCATGCAAGTAATTATTAGCTAAATGACAGTCTAGCCATGCGTTTATACAAATTATCGTCTACGACTGTGTAGGACATGAATGGCAAATATTTTAACGGAAGAGACCCTACTTTTAAACATGGGAGACGTTCGTGCTTATTTAGATCCATAACATGGCGCATGGGAATGATCACGCCGTAGTATCGATAAAGGGATCGAGACATTTTTATGGATTAAAGTCGAGAAAATTTCATTTATATCTTAATCCATACATCAAGAAAGCCTTCCCATTAAAGTTTCTAGTATTCACTTTTAAGAGTAAATTTTCGACCTAAAATTACTTAAGTCTTAGCCTAGCCTAATTTCTAACAGTACAATGCGATTTCATCGAGGTTAAATAGTGTCATAGTCGTAGGAAATAGGAAAATGATAATTTCTAGAAAATTGGGAACAGATGACAATATTTTTGATTCAATGTATTTTGATCTAATATTAAAGAAGCACGATCTTTCGTGTTATCAAACTTTGGCTCATTTCATACAGTTTTCATCCGTTATCAATCTTATTGTGAAAGATTTACAAGACTAATGAATTGGAAAATCAACGGGACTTCAGAGAGCTTTCGGGAAAATGGCGTTTAGAAATATAGTCATCTATTAACAAGTTTTCAGTTCATATCACAATAATAGGTAAAAGACAGCTTGATGTTATGAAAGACTATTATTTTATTCTGGTATTCCTAGCGTAATACTGGCAATCATCCACATGTAGGCCACAAGATATACCTGCTCGAATTCAAAATAGATTATAAGGACTATAAAGCATGCAAATAAAATATGGTTATGAAAGAGAAGTGCCTTCAATGCATTTAATCTATTTATTACAAGAACAATTTATTTGTTGTATTAAATACAATGAATTTATTTGTAATTTAATATTAGAAAACAAATCTTTCTTGTTATAATTACTTATAAATATGTGGATAAGCATCTCCATTTCCTCTAATTTTATTATTCAATAAAATTAATTTAAGCATTTTAATAAAACTATTTTCTACTGAAACGTTTCTTAATGGAACTTGTCTATTAAATTATATAGAATTGTAATAAATTCTCAATATTTATGTGAAAGCACAAATTTGTCACTGAAACGAGGAATAACAAAAAGGGGTCCATCATAAATCTACCTTCAACTAAAAGTCTGATAAATGCTTATTTAGATCATAGCCTTACAATCCCTATATATTATTTCTAAACATTCCATATCAATCACCAGTAATTTTCTCAATTCCATCCCACATTCACATTCCATCAATACATATAAGTAACCACAATTTTGAAGAGAAAGTTTCTCACTTCTGGCTAAAAATAGACAAAGAAATTAAAAATGCACCAGTTGAATTTTAAATTATTACAGCATTGGCACTTGATTTGTAGATGTAACATATGAGATATATTGAAATGGACCCTGATGTAAAATGTGAAGATCTTTCTTGGTAATGTTCAGTCTTTTCTTACCTATTTGAAGTGTTAAGAGTGTTTGTTGAAATATACTTGGGTAGTAAAATTTAATTCAGGACCCATCTGCACATTTTATTTAAGGGGTAATTAGATAGTCTACAATTAAATTTCCTGATTACTAGTCACTAGAGTTTCGTTTTTTTCTGGTACTACTACTTAATCATTGAAACTCAATAAATTAGCATTAATAAAATATAAATAGAAAACTTAATTAGTTAAATGATTCATATTTATCTTCCTAAATAAATAGCTGAAAAGAAAAAATACTCCCATTCGAACCCTCATTTACCTTCCCAACTCCCCTCCCCTCATCTACTTCCCCACCCATCATTTACCTCCCCTACTTCCCCTCCATTTATATACCTCCCTTACTTCCCCTCCCATCATATACCTCCCCTACTTTCCCTCCCCCGTATACCTCCCCTACTTCCCCTCCCCTCATATACCTCCCCTACTACCCCTTCCATCATTTACCTCCCCTACTTCCCCTCCATTTATATACCTCCCCTACTTCCCCTCCCATCATTTACCTCCCTACTTCCCCTCCCCTCATATACCTCCCCTACTACCCCTTCCATCATTTACCTCCCCTACTTCCCCTCCCATCATTTACCTCCCCTACTTCCCCTCCCCTCATATACCTCCCCTACTTCTCCTCCCCTTATTTGCCTCTCATACCCCTCATCCATTCATTTGCCTCTACTCTTACCCCATTCCATTTTCTTCCCCTACTTTCTCTTTCTTCCCCTTAATAATCTCATCCCCTTCCCCTTCATTTTTGTAATTTTTTATTGATTTCTCACCATGAATTCCTTATCTTAATATTATAAATTTTTACCTATTTTTCTCCTAACCCCCTAAATGAGCCAAGGGTTATTTTCCTAATCTTTTCAAGAAATAAATCTAAACCTGTCTAATACCTTAATCCTAATACTATACCTAATTTTGAGACACCCACCTGTAGTATTGAAGCAATGATATCCTAGCTCCCAATATATGCTGCTCATATCAAAAAGCTAGGGTCATCTCCATTGGTCCAGTCATGTCAGCCACTGGTAATCTGCATAGTGTCATGCTGGTTGGGCTGGCTTCATTCTTCCTTCCTTAGTAGTGCTGCACTGGCCATTTTTGACTTCAACATTTTGGCATGCTCTCCAACAAGGATTCTGTAAAGAATTTCAAAAAAACTCAAACTGAGCAAAATTTTACGAAGGTGTACAACACTACTTGCTAAAAACTACTTGTAAAAAAAGATGCCTTTGAATTGTGAGTCTGGAGGAGGATAAAAGGAATTAATGGGTAGAATATACTGAAGAATGAGGTGTTACAAAGAATTGGAGGGGGAGAGACAAGTGATCGAGAAGTAAAGACAAGAATGAGGAATTGCTTAGGATACTGTACGGAATGAGTGCTCGCTGTGCTAGAGGGAATAAATAGAGGATAAGGAAGGAAGAGTTTTACGCTAATAGGCATAGTTAAGATCAAGAATCTAGCTCAGGAAAGAAATGCATGGAGAATAACATCAACAATGAGTGCTAGCAGATGGAACAATCCCTGATGATTATGATACATTAGGACTGTTTTTGCACATAACTAAGCAAGAAAATCTGATATAAATGCTTGGAAACCTACTATAAATTCCTGAATCATGGTGTTTTATTAGCTTGCATAAAGTTAAAGGTATTCACTGTAATCCGGTGGAAATTTATTTTAAAACCTATTTGTAAAACTTTTAATTATAATTGGATTTAGTTTGCACAAAATATGTCATTTGAACGGTATGGCATGTCATTGCTTCTCCATTAAAAATTTTCAAGGTATATAACAGTAAACTAAATCTTCCATAATTCTTGACTAATTAATACAAATACTTTTAAAATATTTAGTAATTTCACTATAAATATTTTACTGAAAATATTTTTGAACTCTCAATCCTTCATTTGTCACTCTTTCAATTAACTTTTTCTAATGCTCCAATAGCATAATTAGGTTTGTTTTAGATCTGTAGAGTTACTGCAAGTGGTATTTTTCACTACTGCTGGGATATATTCAATAGGCTATATAACCTATATTTCTTGTAACTTGTAACAATTTCTTTTGAATGCCAATCCTTGAATAACCAGGCTCAGATAATCTGGTTTTACTTTATTAAAATGAAAACTATATAAAATTTCCAACCTCTCCTAATCCCTAAAATTTACAAGTCACAAATTCTGCCTATTTCATTTTGTATAATAAAGGAACCCCATTAATGCAATATTTTCTGTCTTAACACTGCAGCAACAGCGACATATATTTCATAAAAATAATTCTTTCAACGATAATGGATATCAGATTAAAGCATAGCCTACCTGGAGTGGAGATGGGTGAAGGCTTATCTTCTTTCTTTGGCGCCATCCTGGTCCGGTCCTCTTCTGATCCCGCAGAGGGCGATGCAACCCGCAAAGTCCAGCGAAGATCTGCGATACACTCCTGCGTACCCCCTGAAAAGAGATTCCTTCATCAGTTGCATAATAGTCACAGCACAACATGATTTATTAAATGCTGCCATTTAGATGTTGAATGTATGGACAAGTACATGTTACACAGTAACAACTTATTCAGACTTTTACCAAGAATTTTGACTTTTGATTTTATTTATTATATTTTGAGCATAATATCAGGTACCTATCAACATAATTAAGGAGAGTATGTGTGAGTTTGTGTATTTTTGCCTCAACTTAATGTTGCATGAATTTCAATCTTTGAACAGAATATTAAATTACCTCACTATTACCTCACTAATTGACTACTTTTCCGTAAATATGGTTAACCTGCCATCCCTCGAACTAAGTGGTACTCCAATTCCGTTTGTCAAATCAGTTAAAAATCTCGGCCTCCACATGAATGAAACTCTTACATGGTCAAATCACATCCTACAAATATGTAAAAAAGTAAATTATTCGCTTCAATCTCTCAGACGAGCAGGGAATTTCCTTTTTCCTCCCGTTAAATTACATCTAATAAACTCCTTGGTAATGCCACATTTCAACTATTGTGATATAGTCTATCAGGATCTATCAGGGGAACTCGCCATCAAACTACAACGCATGCAAAACAGCGCGATGAGATTTATTTTCAACTTGAAAAAATTTGATCATGTATCCGAACATTACACTAAACTATCCTTACTGAGACTAGAATCACGTCGTAAGCACCATATCCTATCATGCATCTATAGGTCGTTAACCACAAGGTCTCCTCATTATATTTATTCCTTATTCCTGCCTTTAAATGCCATCCATGACCACAACACAAGAGGTTGTAGGAAATTCCTGATTCCCCAACATAGGACCAAAATATATCACAAATCATTTACAGTCACAGCCAGTAATCTTTGGAATTCACTTCCTTCGAGTATGGGAAACTTGCCTTCTATACATAGCTTCAAGCGTAAATGCCACTATCATCTCCTAATCCAGCAAGCGAAAAATAAAACATGTTGAACGCCCATAACCATTTAAATTCACGATGAATGCTCCTTGGTCTGCATACATCCACAAAGCTCATTTAATCATTCAAGTCAGTAAAATTACCTTCCTGCTGGCTAGCCCTATATAACGGTTTTGTCCCCCATTTCATGTTGAATATGTATATATAAGTACGAAGTAGCTTTTTTCATGCCGTTGCTCTTCTTTTATGTATTATTGTAATGTACTATCTGTCGAGCCTCACTCTGATAGGTGATGATATTTTTATTATTTCATGCATGTTTCATCTCATTTATTCTCACTTTTTATTATTTTTCATGGTGTCTGGTATCTTTTTATGAGTATATGGTTTTCATTTTTTTTCTCTTCAAAAGAACATTAACGAAGTTGTTAAATGATAGTGATTTTTTTGTTTATTTATTTTATTTTTTCTTTTTCTGTATTTATACTAGTTTTTTTTGCCATTTCCATTTATAACATTCTGTGTTTTCAGTGTTTTTTTTAATATCTTATCTCATGTTATCCTTTTTACTAAATGTTACTCTTTTATGGACTATTTCTATATGCAGTTTGAGGTGTAAATATGTTCCTTGCTTTTTGATTCCAGCCTTTTCTGTAAATTTCAGTTTCTTATATATCTATAGGTTTCGCAGGTTTTTCACACCCTCTTCTGGGGTGTTTTCCTGCTGTGGGCTATTTTTCCTATCCTAGGTTTTTAAGCCCACAGTATAAATTTCTTCCGTGCACTTTTTTTCTGCTATCTCTTTCTTACAAATTGATGAAGGGTTAGATGTAACAAGAGACTTTTCAGTCTCAATCTCGCCCGAATAAAGACGTTTTATTATTATTATTACTTATCATTTATCTTTTAACCACAGACTAGACATAGAATTCTTACAAGAAATACATAGAACCTTCACTTATATCTTTTCTTTTTTTTCTTTTCTTTGAAGCACTGTCTAAGTTTCTATTGCAAAATTAAGTTACAAGGGATGATCTTATAAGCTTAAGACAAGTTTGAGAAGAGTTAAAGATTATATTGTTTTATGTTCTTATTGCTGATATTAGATTTTAATTCCAAATTATGCCGACTATAGAAAGTTTTAAAAGTTATTTTTTGGATAACCTGTCTTATCAAATTAAGCTAAAATATGAGATTAAGATTCCATTCTTTATATATATTACTATATTAACTACATTCTAACAGTCCTTTCAAGTTTTTCCTCTTGGGAATCAATGGGCACTTCAGGAAGTATCTTATAAAACTTTGAAAAATTATCTTCCATAATCTTTGGAAATATAATGTATCAAAATCAGGTTTTGGCATGAAGTGAGGTTCGTCTCAAATGAAAACACAAAATTATCTCATAGAGACTGTCTTTAAATGATGTCAGACTAAGGGGAAGATCCATCACATTGAACTGTTAAAAGTAAAAAATATAACATTCAATAGGCTGGTTCCAGGATACACAGTAAAACCTGGTTAAGATGCTTTGCAGGGGCCATTGGGAAAACCACTCATAAGGGTGATGGTGTTGTAACCGGGTTGTTTAATGCTAGCTGCTTTTTATGATATTTTTGAAGAAAAGTCTGCTTTTCACACAAACAGTATACCTTTATTAGTTAATATAAATTATCTGTATCAAATACCAAAAAGCTTCATCACAACATTTTTATCAAGTCATTGTTATTTCCATCTCATTTTTCATGAGTACAATGTTTACAATTCAGAATTGTCATTAATTGTGAATAAAAGTATCATCATAGAATATCATAATGCTTACTGATACTTTTTATGAGCTACGATGTTGAGTTAAACCTGTCTACGAAGCCACCAGTAGGCTTATTACTAACTTAAGCGAGCGTGTAGCCATAGAATGCATGGGGCTGAGGTGCGGATGATGTGTACCGTTCGATACTCTTTAATGTTACTCTATCTTTATATTGATGTTTTACTTTATATGTTTTTCTATCGATAAAAGACAAATAAATCCGATGATGTATCCCTAAATTTAATGATTGGGTGCAGTCAAAAGTTGCATTAAATAATTTTTTACTAATTTAAACAATTTTATAAACAATATAGAAAAATTTCATTGATAAAATTTCAATATTCAATCCTTATTCAAAACTGAAACTACAATTTTCATAACATGTTTCATTAAAAGTTCTAGCACTTCGAATTAAACCATGTTCGCCGAATTTTGAAAAATTTCGAATTTTAAAAATTAATATTACTGTGAAAAAAAATTCTGAGCTAAAACTTTGGCATAAAAGTTTTAGCAAAGAATGAAGCAATTAAAAAAATTTCATCAATTTAAAAAAATAAAGGTCAATTTCTGTCCGATTTCCCGTAGATGACCCCTACTAGGCCTGATAAGATCTAAAATAAGACGTTTCAAAAACTCGGACAGCCACTTAAGATGATTTTCGGGAGACAAAGTGAATGGTACATCTTAATCCATATAGCATTAGAATTGATTTGTGTAATTTTGGTTGCATTCAATCATGTTTTTGAAGAATTATCTGTTTTTCCATCAAAAAGAGCATCTTTAGTACTTAAGTTAGTTAATTTTTACTCACACATTACAATGAAGGATACAATGAATGAGAGATATTGCAAAATAGACAGTTAGGGATCAATAATGATTTTTAAAAAACAGCAACGGTTCGAGAGAATCACAATCCCTCCAACACTGGATGAAATAATATCCAGTAGTAAAATCGGAAATAGAAAGGATAGATTCCAAAGAAAGAGTATTGAAGGGACTTGTAGTCGTGTAATTACGAAAGGAAAGAAGTATTTGCATGAACGATTACTTTACGATATTAACTTTAGCCAAGAATTCATGGAATTCAAGGATTGTTGATACTTCAGAGAGAATTAAACAATATACATCGAGTGCAATGGCACTGAATAAATAGAGTGATAAATGTTCCACTATCCTCGGATTGCAGCACCTATGTTCCGTAGAAGAGTTGAATGTTAACTGTGCTTTAATGCATGATTGTAAATGAATATATTCTACAAAATCTCCTAATTTTCACATTCTAATAATGATGCTAGATAATGCCACTAATAATGTTTTTCAGCTTGGTAGCCGTAACACACTCGCATTCTATGTGATCTAACACAAAAGTAATAAGAAGATGCAGAAGAAAACAACCATTAGCAGATATTCATGCATTAACTATATGAAAACCTTATAAAATCATTACATGTGAAAATATATCGAAATTTTCAACTCGTACAAAATTATGCGACCACGAAGGAGGTCTAATCAGGAAGCCAAGGAATCCCGTTGAGGTCATTCCAGGGTGTGCACGTGAAAGAGCTCACGAAAAAAGTAAATCTGAATCCTACCACCACTTGTTATAAGCAGTCAAGGACAAAAAAAGGAAATCCAAAAAGAATTATTACGAATAGAATAATCCTGCCTGCAATGAGCATGCAAAAAGTTAAATTAATTAATGAGTAAAATTAATTAATGAGTAAAATTAATTAATGAGTAAAATTAATTAATGAGTAAAATTAATTAATGAGTTAAATTAATTAATGAGTAAAATTAATTAATGAGTAAAATTAATTAATGAGTAAAATTAATTAATGAGTAAAATTAATTAATGAGTTAAATTAATTAATGAGTAACATTAATTAATAACAGTCCAATAATACGGCCAAACTTGGATCTTTAATGGTGGCTACTTGTGACGCGCATGCATAAAAATCATTTGTCATGAAGAAAGAACGACCAAAAATGTTGAAATATATATAATTGAGTTGCGATGCGGCACATTTCGCCGAGACTGATATTGTGGGATCATAAAAAGAATAAGAATTCAAATGGGTGTCCGTAAATTTACGGACCTTTGCTCCTAAGCCATTCACTTGTAACGAAAATTTTCATCCTCGGTCTTTGCGCCTAGAAAAATAAGGCTGTTGAAATGTTTTAATAGCGACGGCTTCGACTTCAGATTATACTAAAATAAGAGCATTCACACAAATGCACGTATCGCTTATTTTACATTCCTGCAGATTTCGTTTCTTTTATAAATTTAAATCTGAAATAATGATTTTACAAAAACGATAATCTTACTGAATCAATGGAAACAGAATGAAGACTTGCATTATTTATCCATGAGTGTGCGTGAGTAAGGAATTTCGATTTCAGGCATTACCTATTCTTTAGATATTAACTGCAAATTGTTTGTGAGGATTTGAGTTTGATTATATTGCCAAGATCCAAAAAGGTTATATAATACAATAAAGATGGTTAGGGTAAATTTGCACGTAAGGACATGGATAACTCATGATAAATCACCTGGAAAAACCTGGTTCAAAAAAGGATGCGCCCGGATCTTCCTCTATACGGAAGGCTCCCTTAATGGGTTCATCCTCGTTCAATTAAGTCAGCTTTGTTTTACCTTTGTGCCAAAAATCATCGAAAAATGGTTCAGTTTACTGTAAGAAATAGTTAAAACAACTTTCAGGGTGCCAACTGAGATCTGCATCGTAAGAGGTTTAGCTTTATAATAGTTTATAAACGTCTTTTTTAATGCTGATTGTCTTACCTATTTTTTTTAAGATTGTACGCTTTCCACACAAAGGGAGCGACGCAACTCTTAATTTCATGATTTTGGTACTTTTAAAATCTACAATGACACGGATTTTATAAGGTAGACTATTAGAAAAGAATAACATCGCTCTTAACAGCCGTTACGGCATCGCAATCCCTCCAAGACCACACTCAAAAGCACACCAAGAAACATATCTTTCTGTTTTGTCGACATGTATACGTTTTATGGACATTGCAATAAATGTGCCCAAAAAAAAATTCCCTACTACGTGCCGCTTCGAGAACCACAGATAAAAAGATCTTACTCTAATTCAGAATTTGTATCAGCTACAATGCTTGGGCAAATGTAGAACCACTAGGTGAAATCATCACTTATTATCCTTAACTAAGAAATTCAATAGAAGATACTTAAGAGAAGAAGTACAGCAGAAGAACATATAAGACAGTGACACACACAAATTCAAACTATTTGTGTCGATTGAAAAAGTAGAACGATTCGATGAAGTGAATATCAATGAAGCTGAAAAGCACAACATAAGTTCTCGAGTGTTTCTATTACTTATCATATACAATGTGTAATAGGAGAAAAGAATCATTATCGTAAGTAAACTTTCTGAAATGGTACAGGATAAAACGCACCCTATTAATGAATTCTAGTGTATTCTATTACGGATATTAAACATGTTAAGAACAAGGCAAAACTCCTCTCTTTGTATATAATTCCTACAAAATGTCTACATTAACCTTTCAATTCAACAGCATCGTTTGCAATTATTTCTATGTGAAATAAAACATTTACCTTGAACGGGCATGGAAAGTGCAGTTCTTCCTACGGCACCATTCTGGTCCCGGACTGGACCTCTTATGATTCTCCGGAGGCCGCCGAAACACGCGAAGTCCACCGAAGATCTGCGATGCTCTCCACCGTAGCCCCTGAGAAAAAGATAAACCGTGAGTACGAAAATATTCTACTAAATTTCACGTTTGTGTATTGAATTCCACTGCATCTTTGGAGAAACTATTTAAATGTCGACATTTACCTAGAACGGAGATGGAAAAGGATGTTCTTCCTCAGGCGCCATTCTGGTCCTCTTCTGATCCTCCGGGGGCCGCCGCAACCCGCAAAGTCCACCGAAGATCTGCGATGCTCTCCAGCGTAGCCCCTGAGAAAAAGATAAACCGTGAGTACCAAAATATTCTACTAAATTTCACGTTTGTGTATTGAATTCCACTGCATCTTTGGAGAAACTATTTAAATGTCGACATTTACCTAGAACGGAGATGGAAAAGGATGTTCTTCCTCAGGCGCCATTCTGGTCCTCTTCTGATCCTCCGGGGGCCGCCGCAACCCGCAAAGTCCACCGAAGATCTGCGATGCTCTCTAGCGTAGCCCCTGAGAAAAAGATAAACCGTGAGTACCAAAATATGCTACTAAATTTCACGTTTGTGATTTAGCTTCCACTGCATCTTTGGCGACACTATTTAAATCTCGACATTTACCTAGAACGGGGATGGAAAAGGTTGTTCATTCTAAGGCGCCATTCTGGTCCCGGTCTGGTCCTCTTCTCATCCTCCAGAGGCCGCCGCAACCAGCAAAGTCCCCGAAGATCTGCGATGCTCTCCAGCGTAGCCCCTGAGAAAGAGATAAACCGTGAGTACGAATATTCTACTAAATTTCACGTTTGTGCATAAGCTTCCTCTGCATCTTTGGCGACACTATTTAAATCTCGACATTTACCTAGAACGGAGATGGAAAAGGCTGTTCTTCCTCAGGCGCCATTCTGGTCCTCTTCTGATCCTCCGGGGGCCGCCGCAAGCCGCGAAGTCCACCGAAGATCTGCGATGCTCTCCAGCGTGGGCCCTGAGTAAAAGATAAATCGTGAGTCCACAAATATTATCCTAAATTTCAAGTTTGTGCATTGTATTCCTTGCATCTTTGGCGACACTATTTAAATCTCGACATTTACCAAGAACGGGGATGGAAAAGGTTGTTCATTCTAAGGCGCCATTCTGGTCCCAGTCTGGTCCTCTTCTCATCCTCCAGAGGCCGCCGCAACCAGCAAAGTCCCCGAAGATCTGCATTGCTCTCCAGCGTAGCCCCTGAGAAAAAGATAAATCGTGAGTACGCAAAAATCTACTAAATTTCAAGCTTTTGCATTGAATTCCACTGCATCTTGGGGAAATTATTTAAATCTCGACATTTACCTAGAACGGGGATGGAAAAGGCTGTTCTTTCTAAAGCGCCATTCTGGTCCTGGTCTGGTCCTCTTCTCATCCTCCGGAGGCCGCCGCAACCCGCAAAGTCCACCGAAGATCTGCGATGCTCTCCACCGTAGTCCATGAGAAAAAGATAAACCGTGAGTACGCAAAAATTCTACTAAATTTCAAGCTTTTACATTGAATTCCACTGCATCTTTGGCGACACTATTTAAATGTCGACATTTACCTAGAACGTAGATGGAAAAGGCTGTTCTTCCTCAGGCGCCATTCTGGTCCTCTTCTGATCCTCCGGGGGCCGCCGCAACCCGCGAAGTCCACCGAAGATCTGCGATGCTCTCCAGCGTGGGCACTGAGTAAAAGATAAATCGTGAGTGCGCAAATATTATCCTAAATTTCAAGTTTGTGCATTGAATTCCACTGCATCTTTGGCGACACTATTTAAAATTCGACATTTACCTAGAACGGGGATCGAAAAGATTGTTCTTTTTCCGGCGCCATTCTGGTTCCGGTCAGGTCCTCTCCTGATCCTCCGGAGGCCGCCGCAACCCGCGAAGTCCACCGAAGATCTGCGATGCTCTCCAGCGTAGCCCCTGAGAAAAAGATAAACCGTGAGTACGCAAAAATTCTACTAAATTTCACGTTTGTGCATTAGCTTCCACTGCATCTTTGGGGACACTATTTAAATCTCGACATTTACTAGAACGGGGATGGAAAAGGTTGTTCTTTCTAAGGCGCCATTCTGGTCCCGGTCTGGTCCTCTTCTCATCCTCCGGAGGCCGCCGCAACCCGCAAAGTACCCGAAGATCTGCGATGCTCTCCAGCGTAGCTCCTGAGAAAGAGATAAACCGTGAGTACGAATATTCTACTAAATTTATCGTTTGTGCATTAGCTTCCTCTGCATCTTTGGAGAAACTATTTAAATCTCGAAATTTACCTAAAAGGAGATAGAAAAGGCTGTTCTACCACAGGCACCATTCTGGTCCTCTTCTGATCCTCCGGGGGCCGCCGCAACCCGCGAAGACCACCGAAGATCTGCGATGCTCTCCAGCGTAGCCCCTGAGAAAAAGATACATCGTAGGTACGAAAGTATTCTACTAAATTTCACGTTTGTGCATTGAATTCCACTGCATCTTTGCAGAAACTACTTAAATCTCGACATTTACCTAATAGGAGATAGAAAAGGCTGTTCTACCACAGGCACCATTCTGGTCCTCCTCTGATCCCCCGGGGGCCGTCGCAACCCGCGAAGTCCACCGAAGATCTGCGATGCTCTCCAGCCTAGCCCCTGAAAAAAAGATAAATCGTGAGTGCGCAAAAATTCTACTAAATTTCACGTTTGTGCAATGAATTCCACTGCATCTTTGGCGACACTATTTAAATGTCGACATTTACCTAGAACGGAGATGGAAAAGGATGTTCTTCCTCAGGCGCCATTCTGGTCCTCTTCTGATCCTCCGGGGGCCGCCGCAACCCGCAAAGTCCACCGAAGATCTGCGATGCTCTCCACCGTAGCCCATGAGAAAAAGATAAATCGTGAGTACGAAAAATTCTACTAAATTTCAAGCTTTTGCATTGAATTCCACTGAATCTTTGGCGACACTATTTAAATGTCGACATTTACCTAGAACGGAGATGGAAAAGGCTGTTCTTCCTCAGGCGCCATTCTGGTCCTCTTCTGATCCTCCGGGGGCCGCCGCAACCCGCGAAGTCCACCGAAGATCTGCGATGCTCTCCAGCGTGGGCCCTGAGTAAAAGATAAATCGTGAGTGCGCAAATATTATCCTAAATTTCAAGTTTGTGCATTGAATTCCACTGCATCTTTGGCGACACTATTTAAATCTCGACATTTACCTAGAACGGGGATGGAAAAGGTTGTTCTTTTTCCGGCGCCATTCTGGTTCCGGTCAGGTCCTCTCCTGATCCTCCGGAGGCCGCCGCAACCCGCGAAGTCCACCGAAGATCTGCATTGCTCTCCAGCGTAGCCCCTGAGAAAAAGATAAACCGTGAGTACGCAAAAATTCTACTAAATTTCACGTTTGTGCATTAGCTTCCACTGCATCTTTGGGGACACTATTTAAATCTCGACATTTACCTAGAACGGGGATGGAAAAGGTTGTTCTTTCTAGGGCGCCATTCTGGTCCTGGTCTGGTCCTCTTCTCATCCTCCGGAGGCCGCCGCAACCCGCGAAGTCCACCGAAGATCTGCGATGCTCTCCAGCGTGGGCCCTGAGTAAAAGATAAATCGTGATGCGTAAATATTATCCTAAATTTCAAGTTTGTGCATTGAATTCCACTGTATCTTTGGCGGACTATTTAAATGTCGACATTTACCTAGAACGTAGATGGAAAAGGCTGTTGATCTACGGCGCCATTCTGGTCCCGGTCTGGTCCTCTTCTGATCCTCCGGAGGCCGCCGCAACCCGCGAAGTCCACCGAAGATCTGCGATGATCTCCAGCGTAGCCCCTGAGAAAAAGATACATCGTGAGTACGCAAATATTCTTCTAATTTTCAAGCTTGTACATTGAATTCCACTGCATCTTTGGCGAAATTAACTTTTACCTTGAATGGGGATGGAATAGGCTGTTCTTTTTCATGTTACCAAGGTAGATTTTTAATGTAATGATTGGGCCAGTCAGAGCGGAGCAATCGTGGGATTTTCATTGCAAAATAAAAGAGATGCTTCCGGATAAGCATATTAGCAGCGCGATCTACTTGGAGGAAAGCGGTGCCGGGTTCGATTCCCGGAGGGAGACCACATGCGAAATGATCTCCGCAGTCGATTGCGTTTTATCAATACAACTCATAAAACGAGAAATAATGAAAGTTTAGTTATCGATATGACTTGATTATTGTGTTTTCTTAGGATAATCGTAGAATAAATATTCTTCTGCAGTAGTTTTTGTTTATATAGTTTCAGCAAGCTCATAGCCCTCGTGCATTTTATGATATTTCCTTTTAACTTTAACGAACGACATTTTAAAAATGATGGGTTCCTACAGATTGAACCTTTATGGCTGCTTTTTCAATCCTGTCGAATTGAACGCGGTTTAAACATGATATTTCAGGATTTTCTTCCTGCTATTTGAAAGCCTGAGTCAGGACATCCAAGGGAAATTTGTTCGAATCAGATTTTAAATTCCTTTTCTTCGATTTAACGATTAATATTATAATATAAATCAGTTATAGTCCTCAATATTCAAGAGAGCTGGAAATTATGTCAGGGTGGAAAATATTGGTTCTCATAAAGAATAAAGAGGAATCTGTTTCTAACTTAAGGCCATTGCTCTTAAAAATAATTCCTTACGATCTACCTAAAATTTTCCAGCAATCGCTGGTATCGCTTTCCTTTAGATCTCGCGGTAGCAGTTCACCTGATCGGACGGAGCGTAGGCACATGGGTACGCCCCGACCAAGCCCCGGCAAAGGCAATATTCCGGTGTTGCCAAAATGTAATAGAAGGGCGGGTAACTGAAAGGGGTAAAAGCTGAAATTTGAAACCCCTCAATTTTATGCACCACGGAATACACGGTTCGATTTTTATTTGGAGAACTGTACTACGCTTGAAGTTTTACAGTTGGGTCTGTTTATTTACAACTATACAAGTGAGGTGTTTGGCAACAAGGTTCACTATCATTCATTGCATCCACTAGCTGTGTAGATAACCCATTAGCGATGTGTAAGAAATGGGATACCTTAACTGAGCCTGTTTTGTTGATTGCTTTTATGGAACGATTTACTGACTGAAATTCAGGATGTGAGTCACAGCCTGCTTTCCTTTCTCTCGCTTACTATTAGTTCTCGAATCGTATGGTGTTGATTACTTTTCAGTAATGCGGGATCATATAATTTTATCATGACTCAGGGAGATGGTGGCAGAATATATAAAAAAACTAACATATTGGGATATGTATATACGTGTTTGTATATATATATATACACACACTTTATCGGCAAAAGGTATTAAAAGTATCCTTTCGATAAAATTTAATTCTAGCCCGTGCGTTCGGGAATGCTAACTTTTCTTATCGAATTTTAGGAATTTTTGTTTGGATAGGAATTCGCACCTCCATTTTCAGCTTTTATATAATGCAAACAATAGAGAACTATTTTTAGCTTCGCCTTTATATGTTGGAGATGCTAAGTGGTAGGCTATTAAGATCATTTGTTGCATATTAATTGGTCATATTTTGAAAACTCATAGTTATCATTCAGGATTTAGCAATGAATTTTATGTTTTTAGTACAGTATAACTGTTTCTTTCCATTTATCCTCATTATAATGGAGGACTACCACCGCTGGAGGGCCAGATTAGTAGATTCTTATTCTATATTATGAGGATATTTGTGTTGCACATAACCTTCTAAAATCATAATATTGGCCATAAAAGTGCACACTTTCTATTTCTGCAAATTTTAATGTTCTTTCCTACAGGTATTAGAGCTAGATACTTATTGACTACTTTATGAAGAATATACAATAACAAAATAACTACTTAGCACCCTGATGCTCATATACAATTACATATATGGTAGATATCCACTTTCAAATTGAGCATATCTAAACCCAATTGGTTCTTCTTTCCATATTATCTGTGCCAACATCAGAATTTTCTAAATTATGAATTTTGAGCCTTTAAGTGTGTGTATGTCTGCATACCTGGTATACCCAAATCCACTCCAGGTATCCATGTTGACTAATTTCCAACTTGTGGAATGAGATCTGTTTTAACATTGGCTCCTTTCTGCATGCCAATCCTTAGGTCCTCATCAATTCTCCAGTTCTAAAAAGGTAAGAAGAAATAAAATTTCTTTTTCTCACTCAATGGAAAATCCATCAAAATTTTCTATAGCATCAAAACTATGTATTTAATTATCTGCTATGTTTAACTAAAAACAAATTATAGTTTAAATCAAACTGCATTTTAAAGGTTTCATATTGTTTAAAATATATATTGCAATATTCTATTATCATTAATATTATTAATTAAGTATAGATCTCTTCATTGACATGGATATCTGAGAGAAGTTTGACAATCTAATGTTTCATTAGAAGAATGGAGATATCAAATATAGACTAAAATGTTTATCTTTAACATGTTTTTTGAATTATGTATGTACTTAGAGCCAATGTGAACTTCTTTTTAGTTCAGGCACCAACTTCAAAATCCTCAGCAGGGATATGGATAGTATTTAAAATGTGAGGAAGTGTATTGCTATAATAATAAAAAATATTTTTCACAGTTTTCATGATGATACAGATAATTTGAAAACTTATGAGATCAAAAAACCTATCCCAGCCTCACTCTGTATATACTGATTACTAAGATATAAAGAGTTAAAATATTATAGTTATATATTATGGATATAAATTTAAATGATTGAAACAGTATAGGAGGTGGAGCATTTATTTTATCTTTCTCTCATGATGAGACTTGAAATTTATGGTGCTTTTAAGGCAAATATCTGCTCTAACAGATATACCAAATAAGATGAAACTAACCTTAGGAAGAATTAATTCCACATTTCCATGCCATATTTCACTTCTTGGAAAAGGCTCTCTTTGCTTCATTGTTTTATCTAAATTAAAATGAAATCAAGGAGATTCTTGATAAATTTTGTAAAAATTCAATTTCAGCAGGAAAAATAAACATACAAGCACACAATATACAAATGGCACAAAAATATAGTGATACAAAAATAAAAAAAAATTAAATCTATAGTATAATCTATAGGTATTATATATCCTATAAGCCTATCTAAGCCTTAACCTAAAAATAACCCTTGGCTCATTCTATTTCCCCTGTAAAACCCACTTCCTAAGATCTCCCTTTTTTGGTATGGTACCCAATCATCTTGAGATACTTGCTAAACATACACATTCACATATATACAGTAAACACACATACATAAACAAATGCAATTTCAATGCAGGTAAATATTTAGGAACAGAATTTATATAACAGAATACAGAAAGTAAATAAAATCAATTCAAAAAGGAAAGGAAAAAAATCAGTAATCATAAGAAAAGCAAAGGCATGCAAACATAAACATAAAATATACATTTTAAACATAATGAAAAATATGGTGAAAGATCAACAGTCACTTCTGTAAACAAGATTTAAAGCATTAGACAGGAAAAATGCTATTAATGACTCAATTGTAAGATGAAAAACTTTCATCATAATTTCCAATTCATTATTTTGGAAGTACTACTCAAAAGTGTCTTTTCTATAACTGTGCTTAATGCGCTGATCCAATGTCACTTTTGACTTAAGGAGAAGTATTTAATTTTTTTATTATGTAGTGCATATTTCCATAAATGAATAGACACTCAAATTTACAGATCTTGATATGCATAGTGAATATTCAATCATGTTGTTCATTTGCAAGTCTAGGAATGACTCACTGAATCAGCTCCTGGAAAAGAAAAAATAATATATTTGGTAAAGAAATACTTGAGCATGTACATATGTTAGTCAAATTATGTTTGTAATGTATTATAATACCTTACCTTCATTTAAAATTCATTCATGTTGTTTCCAATTTATTTACCAGCTATTTACCAACCTCTCAGGAATTCTTACATATGTTCTCGTTATCATTATACATGTTGTTCCTGTGAAGTAAAAATATGTTTCATTAGAAGTGAACTTCAATAAACAGAATCAGACATGACATTTGAAAATAGAGCTATTTTCAAATTCACAGTAATCTTTGGATGCAACCTTTCTTTTTTGATATTGATTTTTCACTCATTAAATACAAAAATTGAAACTGTTAGCTATCCCTTGTCTTCTCTAATTAAAGCAAAGGCATCTGAAATGAATCTTTGAGTAATATCTGCAAAAGCTGAAATGATCAAAATTCTAATAAGGCTTCAGATGACATATTGTAAATTTTTGTATGTTGTCTTGGTTATGAAATGAAAAGTTAAAGAAAAGTAAAGTGATAATAAACACTCAACTGGGTATAAAACTGAGTACATATCTAATTAAAAAACTTCATTCTTCCTAAAAAAAAGGTTAGATAATAATGTGAATGAGGGAATGTATGTACCTCTGAAGAGCTGGTTTTGCATCTGCCATTGAGTCCTTCACTTTCTGACTATGCATTCTTGACAGTTGATCCAGTTGATGAGACTTGTTGATTGCTCATTTCCCATAGGATGGAAAAGGAAAGGAATCAAATTAGCTTAAATATATATATTTATATATAATTTAGCAATAAAATTTGAATCCAAATGTACTTTAAGGAATAATTTGGTTCCCATTACCATAAACCTATATTAAAGTAAAGAATCAAAGTCTCTAGGTATAAAATCATCAAAATTTTCCAATTAATTGATAAAAAAAATTAAATTTGCAAACATAGTCATGATTTACTTCTTGCTAAATAATGAACCTAAATTAGAATCTCCATTATATAATGTAATAGAAACCTCAGATGGATAATTTTTGAGAATTTTTTCTAATAAGATATACTGAATTATTTAAATAATTATTATTTAGAAAGGAAAATTGGAAGAATTCATCTCTAATCTTACTGGAATGGTTTCATGATTTAGTAAATAATCCACAGTCTTTCTATCTGATACTTCTTGTCTATCATTTTCTTTATTATGCATTGTAATTGTCCACTTCTAAGATAGAATTATTGTGGACCTAATAGTAAAAGGCAGTACAAATTGAAAATGAGAGCAATCCCTTGCAATCTAAATCTCTGATACTATTGACAAAACATCAGGTTTAAATCAGCTGAAATTATAAGGGGAGAATTGTGGAGAATGCGAAATTTTATCATGAGCCTATCACTGCCTAATAAATCGAGAAAAAGTAAGGGAGTGAGTTAGAAAAAGTTATTTCTCAAAAGATAACATAGCACATCTACTGTATAATTTATAAACATATTAAGCAATATGAAAAATGATTATCAGAGAAAGTTGTGGATAACTATTTAGTTATTTTTGCATTAAATTTGCAAATTCAGTAACAAAAATATTATACTTATCTTTGAACAGAATCACATTTCTCATCTTCATGACATTTTCAATTCAAGCTAATATCATATTTATTAGTTATAGAATGCATCCAGAATACTAATAAAATCATATCAAGAATTTTCAGTTACAAAGATGGTACTCTGTAACTTAACTAAGATAAGGGATCTTTGATTAGATTATATCGTAATACCATTGCAATAATAGCTGCTTCTTATGAGATTTAAGAGCATTTGTGAAATTATTTAGAAAGATATATTAATTTGGTTATATTGTCCTTTAAGACAGACTAGAGATTCAAAGTATTCCTAGTTAGATATTTACTGATGTAGTATAATACTCAAATGATTCCTTGATCAATCATGTATACAAGTATGCTTCGTGGAGTACTTTGAGCTCAGCTTGAAAGACAGTTTCTAAATATGAAGTAACAGATGCTTTGCATCTAGGCATGGATTAACAGAATTTAATTCTCAGTAGTTTAGTCATATATAGACATTTTACATTAAATTTTGTGAAACTCATAGTATATTGATTCATAACCTTAATATATAAGGATTAATATACGATTTCAAAAAAATCTATTTTCAGCCAACAGAGCTTTTTTCCTTCACACTTCATTAATACATGTAAATGGCAGGCCATTTTCAAAAGAAGTTTCCCACTTCCTTCTAAATACAGAAGAACAAATGAAAAATGAACCATTTGATCCAAAAATTGAGTTAAAATTTGAATTTGCACATAGTTTCATTACTGAATGAGTAGATATGCATTTTTATAATTCTCAACTTTATTATTCTACCCCAATTATTTCATTATTCCTTATGAACAGACTACAGTATATTCATCCTCAAAGCTGTTTTTATTTGTCTCTACAAACAAACTCTGTCAAATTGGCATTATCATCTTTACCTTATCCTTGCAGGCATGCATTTGAACCTATCAAAGCCTGTATATTTACACACTTCTGATGGACCCTAGCCAAACCTTACTCTGTTGCAGCACAAGTTAAACAGTCAAATGATGTTGCCACAACAAATCACTAACTTGAATAACTTTTTATGAAAATTTTATACAAGGCAACTAGTATTGCCTTATTATAAATTTCAAAATCCTCACATCTGTTTCGTTTAAGCAGTAACTACTTTTGTCCATAATATTCGAGATACTAGTTCAGGCTTCACTTTGTGGTAATGTATAACACAGACCATTTCTGAAGCATTCCATAAGGAAGGATGAGGGGAAGGAGGTGAAGGCCTTGGAAGAAATGATACCTAGTAAACAAGCATTCATCTATAATATTTCAAGAAAAATTTTTCAGAATTTGGAACTTTTCCAAGTCCAATCAAATATCTTTGACATAATTGCACACAGACAGGAGTAAATAGTGCTGACTTTCTAAGAAATCTTTAGCAAACTGAGCAGAAGGATCGTTTGCTTAAAAGCACAAATGTGTTCTTTCCTTCTATCAGAAGAACTCAATTGGTTTGTATGATGTAGGTCACACAATATCAAACAAAAGTTTCTGAATATCATATGTTTTAAATAGATTTTACAAAATTAGGTATTAAGTATTTTTGTACAGAAATTTAATTTAATTTCATCATCCATTCTTTTTCTATTTTCTTATGAAAAACACAATTTAAATACAATTTCTCACACTCTCACAAATAATAAGAGATAAATTTTAATTATCATATCAGAGAGATTTAGGAATGGGTTTGGGAAACTCAAAGAAATTCTAAGAACTGGTCCATGCCAACTGACATGAACTGGATATTACCACAAATAACAGAACTAATTGAAGGCTTCTAGGCTGATGATAATATTTTAAATGGCAGAGAATTACAAATGATATTCATGGTTTATTACATGTACAGTTTTGCAATAGAAGTGCAAAAAGATAATAAAGATTCTACTCAACCAGTAGTGCATTCAGGTAGGATTCTAATCATGATAGAATTTTTCACTAAAAAGTTATAAAAGAGACTCTGAATGACATATTTTATAATCCTGTCATCAGACGAAAACCAGGCACTTTCCAATCTACACATCACATCAAAACCAAAGCAAGGAAATTAGTTTCATTTTCCATTCAAGGATATTATTTCAAATCAAATAGTTGAGTGATTCCTTAGCAAGTTATAGCTAAAAATAAACTGGATTTTCATTTTTGCTTCAGACCAATAATAACATACACTGATACAAGAACTACTTAAATCTATATTAATAATTTCTAAGTAAACGTAAAATCTACTCTAACATTCATCTACTATTCTATTCATGCTACTGTAATCATAGCTAACATGAAGAAAAACAATACAAGCATGCAAACAAATCTAATTTCACACATAACAAACATACGGATGAAATAAGAACAGTTTGTCAAGGAAATCCAATGAATGCATTGACAAAAATGAAAATCCATTCAAGTAAAACTAACAGCCAGTAGCTGGGAAAACACTTGATAAATCATAACACTTGCTTTGATTAACTCAGTGAAAATAAATATCTTATATTAAAATTTATCCATGTTACAGAAAACACTTCTTTCCTAGTTACATTACATATATTGCATCTTTCAAAGTTTGGGGAATATTGGTTAACTCTTCAAATGCTTTGAAAAATTTATTATCTTAATCAGCAATCCAATGACAAAATTATCAAATAAATGATGAATGCATCACCAGCCATAAGATTTAGTTAATAACTGAAAAATGTGATAATGATTGAAAAGATGGGTATGTTGGAGAAGAAGAATGTATTTTAGAAGTAGAACTGATGTTTGGAAATGATACCTATGGTGCATGGGTTACTTTACTTTTCATTTCTCTAAGATTTGAAAGTTTCCATTCTTTCCATGTCTCTTATCTCCAAGATTAATAAGATAAATAATGAGAAATGAATTATTTCTTGTGGATCACTTTCATGATTGTTATGGTAAATATTAATCACTACCATTTCTGTAAAATGCTTTCAAATTCATCATGAGGAAAGGAAATAACAATGTGAGTCTTTGATTTGAAAAACCATTTGCGTACTTAGCAAGAGACAACTGTGCATTCCTCATTTCTAATAATCATATATTCATATGAAGAAATGAAAATAATGGAACTTAAATTTTAATCATGAAACTGTTCACTAACTAACCTATAAGTATGACTTCATGTAATGTCTGAAAAAGACAAGAGAGGATGTGGTCTTCTATAGTATCAATGGAAGAAATGTTTCAAAAAGAGCGTGGGTTTGACATCAAGTGGGTGCAAAATTCCCCTTTAAAATGCACTGTGGTGATTTTACAAATTTTTCTGAATGATTTCTCGATAACAATAAGAAGTTAAAACCTAGAATGTGAACAGAGGTCATATATATGTTTCATATATGTAGTATGCCTTTTCTCTAATGCACCTTGGATTGATACCAGACCATCATTTCGATTCTACCATACATTTCAAATGGGGATAAGAGAATCTTATTTATGGACCTTGTCAATATGATATTGAACAGGAATTTTGAAACTTGTCAGGGTGGCACTTATCTAATATTTATGTTCATTCATCTTTCACAAATGGCTACTAGGTTCAGCATCAGACATTCTTAATTCTCCATTATGATATGCATGGCAGGAAATTAATGTTTTAGGAGGCATTTCCTGAGAACATAAATGAAATTTTCAGATCAAACATGTTTCTCCAATCAGCCCACAGGTAAATGCTGCCTTCGGATGAAACAAAAGTCCCCCATCCAAATCTAGAAGTAGAAATACCAATGTGAAACATTCAGATCCTTGTCCCTTTTTGAGAAGTTTTAATCTAATTTTGTCCTTCTATATCACCACCATCTTGATTTGAAATTACCAAAACTATACTTAAAAGAAAAAATAATTGTAGATCTATTGGGTATTCAGTGTATATTTGCGTATCAACTGTATGGTGTAATAGCAGACAAGCAGTACTTATGTAATATGGGAATACCAAGCCCATTTTATAGCCATTATTATTATGATATAGAATTTCTACGGCAAAAGTGATGGATATAAATATAAATGTGTACCTATTATTACATAAATGTGATCATTGTGTATAATCAAAAATAAAATTAATTGATGAAAAAATGGTCAATGTTACTATGGAGACGAAGATATAAAAACATTTAGTTGCCTCATTATTTTGAAATCGCGCCTACGGTTCACTTCGGAATGTGTACAAGGGAAATGTATCAAAAGATTCAAATGGAGATTTTATAAAAAGATATAAATTGACCAAATACTTTTTGACCTTCAAAGAGCCTATTCTAACCGTTATAGGTAATGCGAATCAAATGCTAATATTTACCAGTAGAATTCCGAGGGGATTTTCATCGAGGCTAAAGGAAACAGCGTATTTTTCCTAATGCGTCCTATTTTAAAGTATTGTTCTGTGACTTGGGATACTTACGAAATGCGATTAATCTCCGATCTGAAGCTGTTTCTTTCAAATTTAAAACCATCAAAAGAAAGTTATGTTTCAGACGTTATGAGTGGGAAGTTCAGAAATCCTTCAATAGAAAATTCTAACTTGAAGCTGCAGCCGCAGTAAGCTATAGTAAAACTACGTAAAGCAATGGTTAACCAGGACTGCGTTTTCCAAACTAGGTTCATCGGAAAATTGGTGATAGATTAGTAGAATTTCATAAAAACTGAAATTGTGCTATGTACTGCAACGGTTACAAAAAATGGAACGTGTCTCATAGATTACTGCTCTAAAGTGATTAAATAATCAGTATTCGTGGAATAAAATAAAATTCTTTGAAATGTATCGTTTAAATTTTGATTCTCTGATTCTACATTTACTCTATCCTGAGATCAGGGTAGGGCTATCGGAGACAAAATAAACTGGGTGTTCCGTTAAAACATCACAATTTACGAAAAGTTCTATCGCAGGAAAAATTAACGAAATCCCGAACTGCGAGAATCGGCTACCGCAAGAATGAGACACATTTTTCACTGACGTTTACATGAGATTCATTGCAGGTTTGGGTAAAATAGAGCCAGACAGGTGTATTGGGAAGGAATCTGTATTCATTTCTCCTTAAGCCAGTTACCACTAAGCTTTAAAGCGATTAAAAGTAAAATTTCAGAGCTATGTGCGCAAGTGAATTTTTCAATGAAGTTCCGCTTCATGTTGTGTATTTTCCTAACTATATATTAGCGACGGGTGATCACCCTCTCCTTTTCCTTTCCCTTCCTCTACCATCAACTTTCCACGTCTCCCTTTGCACTCCATTATTTATTCCCTTGTTTTCCTTATGATGTAACCTTACTGCGGTCTTTTGGTAAATAAAAGCCAATATGAATGCCAAGTTAGTGCTCTTTTTCTTATCAGGATAATTCTGCCTCTGCCAATCGTATTTTGGAACCATCTCAGCTCAAGCTGATTTACACAGTTAATTCCTTACCAGATGCTCATCGTCTTAATCCATAAGTAACACGAAGACATTCCGATTGATCAATATTACATAGGGAGGTATTACACCTACTATATCATATTTAATAGAACAGAACGTCATCAGAGCCTAGAAATCATATAAATTAAATATATTTTAAATCTTGATAAGTATGCTGAGCACCGAGTTTTAACTTCTTAAGTTATTTTGGCGAGTTAAAAATCAATAAGGCAAGGTTGTTTTAAGAATTTAGAATGGTTATAAAAATATAATTATTTTAAGAAACAACAGTCGTCGTTCCCACATTGGCTGAGCTATTAAAAATAATGGTGAAACACCGAATCTTATCTTATCTATTCTTCTCCGGTTCAGTTTCATCTCTAGGTATATACACATGATTGACCATCACTAAATTATGAATTTTCAGAGATTTATTCAAAATGCGAGTTCCGTTCTGATATTATTAATCAGAACTAGATGAAATATTTTGGAGTATTAGATTTATTTGAATTTTTAAGATTTTTATCAATAAAATCATCATCTTGAACCACATACAGATGGTATGATACTTGATCATAACTTCCCTTCTTTTGGCAAGTTCTGACTTTTAAACTTTATCCCCTATCATTAAACGATTAAACAATACGCATCTACTTTTGAGGATATAATTATTATTTTTTCAATAATAAGGAAATTTTAGTCACTTCAGTTTTTAAGGCCGTTTTACTATAATTCAAAATTTCAGTCTTAAAAACAATAGCAAACATATTAAGAGAACTGGCTCGAACGGAATTCTAATTGAATAACTGAGGAAACATTTAAAAATATTTCTTAAATCCTGAAATAGTATGAAGAAAGACAGAAGTCGTTAGCAATACTTCTAAGAGGAAAGATAAGATAATCCTCAGGGAACCTCAGGGAAAAATTGAATGGATTGCTCTCATTAAAATCTAATAGTCGGTTTCACTTTCTATCGATAAGAGACGAAAATAACAGCATTAGTAATACATGGAGGAGCAAAGAACATGAAAACGTAAAAAGTGCCTATGCGCTAAAATATCATTATCTGTAACTAAATTAGACTACATTTGTAGAAAACAAGATTTGTCGCTAGAAGGAAAAATGGAAAGGGGGGATAGCTTTCTCTCACGCGTAGAAAGTTGCTCTATTAATGCATAAAATTTGAATTATTACCAACATTTACATACATTCGGATACCACGCGTGCAAGGAAATATCGGTGAATTATACCTAGGGAATTTTTACAATGCAAGGAATAAACTGTTAAGTACGTACCCAGCCTCCGAGAAAGACACCGCTGATTGCCCTCTAAAATTCGTCCTTCCATCAATTTAAAATGTTCCCTCTACCATAGTTCAGAATTATCCAAAGCTGTTAGCGAATAACACGGTGGTTACTGTCACAGACTTTTCCAACCGTTTACAGATGAATTTGAAATTTACCAGGACACTACAATGGAAGTAAGGTAATGTAAACGGCAATAGTAATATAAAATTGCCAATTTGGAAGGCATTATAAATTATAATACTGAAAGTTGACCTTAAAATGAAGTAAAAAAAGATCTTTAAAATCGTTCAAAAAGTTCTTACCTTGCCTAGGTATCCAACGAGTTGAGTCCTCCGCAAACATAGGTCCGCACGACTCGGAAGTTCTAACTGCAATGAGTCAGGCTAGAAACGTAACCTGTTGCGTCATAACCAACCATCAAATGCGCCAAAATTGTCTACCCAAATGACTATCAGATGGAAAAAGGCGGGATATGATGTATGGAAATCTCTAGTAACTTCATCAATGAAATACGGTGCTCCTATAAAGGGCGTGTGTAAATATGACTGGGTAAGTACAGATACTACTTCACAATTCACGTGTGTATTGAATATTTTGTATTCAAACACGAGTAAGTTTCCTCAAATTTAGAAATAGAAACATTAATTGCTTCGCTAGAATTTTTATAATTCTTTAATGAACGAATTTACTCATGCGATAAAATATCATGATGGATGAATTTTCAACAATTACCTATAACTTTTACTTACTCCCAAAATGTTGTATTAATAAGTAGATTTTCAATTTTAGAGCACAGATAAAACACTTTCTTTTATCTATGGACTGGTCACACTCAAGTAAAGTAACACTTTTTCCTACTTTTCTAATTGCTATCACCATATGACTGTGTGACTTGCCAAGTAATAATTAATTTGAGGGCAAGGCTCTTTTACCTCCCCCCCCCCCCCCCCCCTATGGGTGTACCACCCCCAGTAATTGACTGTAGATTGTCATTTTGGCCAACTTTTGATGCTATTGTATATTGTTTGTTTGAAAGGGACTGTATTAACAGGTTTAATTTTAGTAATGCTTTTCTTTTTTTGAAGGTGTCAGCTCTTTCTTCTTTCAAGAAAACATCTTACTATAGTCAACTATGTTCTAGAAAAGAGCTATGGGTTAAAAAAATTATTCACATATCTCACTGTATTCCAAACTGTGCTATGACATACATATTTGATGTAAGTTTCAATTTGAAACATTGAGAGCTTAAGAAATCTCTATTCATATTACTGCATCATACTGCACCCAAGCCAATGAGGGACTTGCTTTTTCAATGTAGTACTGAAGTGGTGGGGGGAAAAGGAAGTCATGAATGAAGAAACTAAGAAAATTAATTCTGCTGTAATTTATCTTCTTTCTCCCACTTTCATTTGTCTTTCCATCATATATATTTATTGGCAGTAAAAGAGAAAATGCCTTTGGAGAGAAATACTCAACTCTTTAAGATTTTCTAAATACCTCAATGAAGCACCTCAAGTACAAAAGATTGATTACATTTTCTGTCTTTATGATAATTAAAAGGCATCCGTTTATAAGTCTAATTCAAACTACTCAGTTCTACACCAAATCATATCTGGAATGGCATAGGTCGGCCATTCAGGAAAAATTGCTTTTATCTATCAAAATCAATTTCATGCTTCTCCATATATAGTGAGGGTAAGAAAATAAAAGACAACAGTACCATCTCATTGGTAGGTTTCTAAATTGTCTTGCTCTGATTTCCTGAAGTAGTTTGTTTGTATGTTGCTTCAGGTATTGTGAAAATTGGCCTTTTCCTGCTGGAATGGATGAAAAAATTGTAGTTTTAGCTAAGAATTATCTTTATTCATCAATTTGGCACCATTTTTGGAAATGTTTGTTGTTTTGTAATATCAAATAATAACCTTATTTTATGTAAGTAATCATTCCTTATTGTGAACTTTTCTTTTTAATTCAAAACATTCATCCTGAAATTTCTTATATATTCCGTTTGAATTTCTTTTTATTAATAATTTATGTTAATTTTTCAGTATTTAGAATTGTTCTCGGTTTAGTCTTTTTAACTCCTGGAAGTTTGTTTCGAGTTATCATATCTTTTTACTCTAGTTTGATATTTAATAACAATAATGATAATAATGATATTTCATTAAATCCATAAGGCAACAGATTACATAACATGGAACAAGTAAATTTGAACAAAAAAAAAACAAGATGATACAACATACAATTATAAAATTATGTACAGTTAGAAAAAATAATGCCATCAGGAAAATCAAATTAAACTGTGCTAGCTATATTTATAGAGCAAAAAAATTTTCTTGCCAGCCATTCAAATTTTAACTTTGAAGCTAATGCCTTAAACTGTTACCCTTGCAAAGTCAAAGACTTGTCATTTAGATAAGATCAAAGATATTGATAGATTACTTTGATACTGGAGAATATTCTTGCAAGTGAATATCTGATGAATGGTGTCAATGTCAGCAGCATTCTTACTTGAATTGGACCCACTAGCTACATCAAAATTTAGAAACATATTTGATACATTCAAGGCAATTATCTTGAAAGATTCATTAACTTCATGCTTTGATTTGAAGTTTGTTATTACATCTCACGCAACATTATATGGTACACACCTTTGAGGTATGCTAATTTTTCTGCTTGGTGAATCCAAAATATTCCACTGTAAAAAGCAAAAATATGGCAACACTCAAGGTCCATTGCACAAAAATCATACCACTTTGCTTTTAAAACCATGTATTCTTTATTTATATCATAATCCCATTAGTTAATGTTATAATGATATGTTTTGCATTATAACCTCCATCATATTAATGAAAAGTATTTAAAGAACCAAATTGTGCATTTGTGGATAAATCAGTTTTGTGCTTATGTTTTTGTGCTTTTTCAAAATGTAGCTGCTATCTAAACATTATCTTATACAATTAATGATATCTATATAATTCCTAGGTTCTGTTATTTTGCCGAAAGTGGATTGAATCGTGGTTCATCTCTCTTTGGAGGTAATATATTCATTTAATGGACCAAATTAATTTCTTGAAAACAAAGGAAGAAGACATATAGCTATAATTTACTTTATACTGGATTGAAGTAGCCTAGAGAAGAATATCATTCCAGAAATTTCCTAACCAGGTAAGTCTTTGTTACTTATGAAATAAATTACTCTGAAAGAAGTGCTCCTATGAGCACAATGTATTAGTTGCTTGTTAACATAAGATCTGTTAACAATTACATCCACAACATATGGTCATTTCAGGAAAATTTGTTGCTCTTATATCTTTAATCTCATAAAACAATCTCTAAAAGCTATCAAAAATATATATTCTGTTTAGAACAGATGCATTCAGCTGAGCTTGTGTTGGGTCTATACATTTAAATCAACATTTGGGAATTAATGTTATATTTTGTTTTGCCCTAATACAACTAATATTATTCAAGTTTAAGAATCAGTTATTTTAATTATAATAAGTTAACCAGATGTCAGCAAATCTTAACCAGTAGAAATATATTATGCAAGGAAATACCTCAGCAATAGTAATGCTGCAGCCAAATGATATTGAAGTGGTGGTTATCTCACCCCATAGTAATAGTAAATTATGCATTGATATTCAACATATTATGATAAACAGGGTCCTGATGTACACTATATTTTATATGCAGACATACAACAACAGTATAAACTTTTCTCCCTTCATAATCACCATTTATTATCTGATTTAATATTCCTGTATAATTACTTAACAATAAAATAGATTCTGCATGAATTTTATAACATATAGAACTTCATGTACTATCTCATATCACTAGAGGCCAACTTATTTGGAGCAGAAAAGGATGTGAATAAAATATTAATAGCATACAACAAGAAAAATATACATTTATCATCATTAAGCTATGCTTTACTCTAATTCATAATAACCATGAAGGAATGAAGAGTTTTATTTACTTTTTCTATTTTTTTACGTGTACAAATTTTCTATGTGATAAACATGTTATAGGAGTGAAAGAATTTTCTTAGCAATGTAAGGCTTTAAGATGCAAAGCTAATCCTTTCAATTAAATGAAAATAAGGAGTGTTATTAGGTTATGTTATTATTTCTGAAATGTCATGTGATGCAGAATATCATGTTTTTAATTAAAATCCATCATTTGATGTTACTTAATCCATTATCATGTCATATGTAACTCATATGTAGCTGTTCACTGATCTTCTCATTTCCCCTTACTTTCTTATTAGCCCATATGTTCATTGGCATTATAGATATTATTATTATCCTTTGGACTAGGCAACCTGCATGAACATGAAGGCTATGCTAGTTTGCAAGTGATGTAGGGGCAATCAGCTGATGCATGTCAATGACCTTTTCTAAGTAGGTCAGGCAAATACTTATGAATCTAGTAAATATTTTTGGTTAAAAGACTCTATTTAACTATCAAATTACTTTATTAAGCTGTAAGTAATATATGTAATGTAGTTTCCAAATCTTTTTACCTAAGAATATTCAATACAGAGTCAGTTTGTTTCAGTTCATCTCAGCACTCCACTTCTCTATATATTTATTATGTTTACTAAATCTTTGTTAATCATATTTTCTTAGTTGGATATACCTCAGATGGGAGCCTGTATTTGTATTTCAGGTCTTGTCTATTCTAACTCCACTCCTCTTCCTTTATATATAGGAATATTTTCTGCTACATCTACTATAATGTGTCAAAGACCCTGCAGAGGAGGATTTAGAAAATTATCAGAGAGGTATGAATTAATACCTTCATAACCTGTCTTAAACAATAGTTGGCCCTGATTTCCTTCCAATCAAAGGTTAAAATGTTCTTGTGGAAAAAACTAATAAATGCTAAGCTACCACATACACATTTACATACTTTGCCTTTTAGTTTAGTTTCTAATTTTCATCAAAACATCTTTTATACCACAAGAAACATTTTTCGAATCCATACGGGTTTGAGGCACAGACTTCTAAATAATAATATTTGATATTATCAATAAACATAAAGAATTTCAATTTGTACAGAAAATAAATAAATTATTTTCACAGAACTATTCTTACTGGGAGTTTATTCCTAAGCAAAAACAAGCAAGTGACTACATTTCTCACTATATTTTCCCAAGAACTCTCTCCTTTATCTTAATTGTTCCCAAGATGCTCCTCTTATAAATTATTAATTGTAAAATGAATAACATAAGTGTAAAGTTGATTAAATTATTTGAATTATGATACAAGAAAAGACCATATGAAAAGTTGCAAATGCTTCAGTTTATAGAATATTGTAATCTGTTCCCAGATTTCTTGCGAGTATTACTTGCAACGTAAACCTTTAGAAACATATCAGGTACTGCCTCAAATTCAAATTTATTTGCTGTACTCTCTTCTGGTCATCTCTTCCCGAAATGAGCTAATCTCTGAATTTCCATTTCTCCACCCGTTTCCCATACCTCCTATCAAAACGTTCTATCCCACCACTCCCCTCCCATAACAAACAATACCCCACACTCTACTTCTTTCCTTTCATTATGTATTATCCACTCCTTCTGAGGATGGCACCATAGTTAGCTAAATGCCAATTAGATGTTTACCAGTAGTTCGGTAATCCACAGCTTCCTTATTTTGGGTCCCACAGTCAACGGAATATTCAGCGATAGGAGAGTTTTTCAAACTTTTTCCACAGAGTATGTATGTAGAAAGCCGTAGTAGCTTAACATCTTAGAAAGGTATCAGATGCAGACTTTCCACATAAATAAGGATAAGATTTGAAATTTTATTACCTTATATATTTTTAGAACTAAAAGGGAAAAGAATAGTTGATTCAGCAAGCTTAGGAGTAATTTTGTAGCTTTTACTCTTACACCATTGACTATTTCTCTTTACTCATGACTTTGACTGATTCTCATAGTCAAGATGCTATTACAATTTGAATAGGTATTATGTAATGTGATGTAATCATTGGGAAGTAGATATTATCACAGAAAAATGTTTACAGATGAATCAGATGACAGACTGATTAGTATCTCTCAAACTCAATCATTAAATAATTTCTTGATAGCCAAAGTGTTTTCATTTTGACTGAACAATGATTATAACATGTATGAAGTGCTCTCGGGTCTCCAACCGGGTTGCCTCCTGCCAGGCAGGAGGCAACATCTTATTCACCGGGAAAAATCTACTTCTTTCTAATGATTATAACAGTTTCAACATACATGTTAAAGTTTAATGGATTCTCAAATGGAGAAAGTTTTTGTTAGAAATTATGTTAGTGCAAGTTTTACAGCCAGCTTATTAAAATTAATTTTATTGAACCAATATTAGAGGGTGCTTGAGTTATATTAAGAGACTACCAATATACAAATGTATGAATTGATTTAGCAGGTAATACTTCTGTTATTTTTCCTCTTTCAGGATCATTAATAACTGCCGTGACATCCTCCCCACCCCTGAAAGGAAATAAACATGTACACATTAACATTTGTGTATTCATTAGGGCGTACCGAAAAAAAAATAAGTAGCGGGAACGTAATAGGTTGGAAAAGTTGCCTTTTAGGCTCAATAATAAGTGTGCAAAAGGTGAGCTCTAACAAAGTTCGTCTTGGGCCTGACCAAAGAGCTCAAAAATTCGAAATTTTAGTGAAAATTGCGTTTTTTTAGGTAAGTTAAATTCTTGACGGAGCATACATACATTTGATTAAATGGCTGTTTTGATTCCTTTTGATTGAGGAACAATTAAATTAAGCTATTAGAACTGAATATGACGAGATATCATACTTTTAAATTTTTGGAAACACCATGAAAAGTGGCAGCTCCTCGCTGGTTCAGCTGCAGTGAGCTACCCAGGACTCATCATGAGGTAGAGCCTGCTAATCGAGTCCTGCCCGCCTACACACCCGTGGACGCATACAGATTACTAGTTGATGTCTTTGAAGGCTGCTTTTGTTCCAGTTTTTGGTATTCGCGAGAGGATCCTCTCTCCTATGAACCCGTCTCTTGCATCGTGGCCATAGACTAACCGTGAGGCCTCTGTGACTTTTTTACGTTTCGTTCGGCTGCTTAAGAATTATTTGGGAGGGCAAATACTGCAGCAAGCTGCTTTATAGGTTCCTTAGCGTTATCATTGATGTTTTGAATATCCTTGGGGGAAAGACTGACAGTAAGTGGTGGCTTGGTGACAGTAACTTTATCCCAATCTATCAATTCTTCATAAGAAGGCACGTCGAACTTCTCAAATCAATCAAAAATCAAATCAAATTGATCACTAGCCTAAGACTTTTTGATTATGGAGCACTTATGGAATGCATATTGACATGAATTGCTAAGTGATTATCTCTGCAAATATTCTGGGAGATTCTGAGAAACATCATCCATATAAATCCATCCAAATAAACAATTCGATTATCTCAAAATTATGACGGATTGATATCCATAGGACTTTGCTAGTGACTTACTAACCGGTTAAGAAGGACAACTACTGTCGAGTTTTCTTCTGTGACAAAGGCGATTCCCTCCACATCCGATGCTCCCTTTTCATCACCCACTTCGCTGCGGAGATCTACACGTTGAGATCCATTTGGTACAAATTTGGCAAAGTGTCCAAGAGCATAGAACATCGGCTGTTTGTAGAATTCATCGGCGGATGCGTTCACAATGACGGCTGCATCGACAGTGTTCTTGGCCCAATTTGGTCCTCCGCTGAGATCGAGGGCAAAGTTCCAGTCGACCCATCCAGTCACCCAGTTGCTCATAGTCTAAAATTAATCAGTGAATCAAGGAGAGTGATTCGATTTAAAATCAACTGAAATCGGCGTGATGTGAATGAAAACAGTTACCTCAATTACGCTGTGGGCGTATTTTTCTCCGCGTAACCATGAACCGAGTAGCACGTTATGCTCGTTTGGTAAATCACCTGTAAAAGCTTCAAGATATTAGCGAAATGGTTAGTAAAAACTGAAAATGAAACTCACTCCGCGTTTGGCTGTATTTTCTGTGAAATGAATCGTGTAGTCTCCTTGTCTAGATAGAAGAATGGCAATTTTTGCAGTAAAATGTGAAATGAAAAAAAAAACGGCTAAAAGTAAGAAAGCATAAATGGAAGTACTTAAGATATATATAAAGTGTTCTACCTTTCGGTAGGTTCATGTGCCCCCCCATTCCCTATTTAATTCCCTCTCCTTCAATTCCCGGTAACTTATCCCACCCCTCAATTCGTCTAATAACTTTTGTCTTTGTCTTCCCCTCTGTCTTTTCCCTAGCATTCTTCCCTCGATCGCTTTCTTTAACAATCCCTCCGCTCTCAATATTTGACCCACCCATTTCTTTGTATTTAAGATAAAAGAAGTAAATATTCTTTATACTATTTTGGACTTCCACTTCTCTCCTCTTGCGTTCTCTTCTGGTGGTTGGAGTGTTTCAATGTAGTTCTAACACGCCACACATATCGCACCATGAAAGCATATTTAAGCTTAATATGCTTTGCACTGATCCTACAAAGTTCCAACAAATTTATCTTATCTTGGAAAAATGCTAAATATCAAAACTAGTCTAAAATTCTTTTAAGGAATAATTAAAAGGTTGAAAGAGTACGATTTGAGGCAAATCAATCGAGGAGCATTGGAAATTTCAATCGCTAATAAAATGGAAAAGAGCTCTTAGACACACACTTCTTAGACTATTATCTTTTCTATTTATCAGTGTATCTGTAATCTATTGATTTTCACAGCTCAGGCAATTTCTTCCTTCTTCATACCAACATTGCCGAGACATATATTCAATGAGATGAATATTTTTAGCTGAAAAAGTGAAACGAAAATTAAACATTATATTTACTCAGGTTAAATCGTCTTTCCAGTAATTAATTATAACTACCAGTAATAAAAAATTTATTCTCTGATTAACCAAAATCATTAGTCTTATCAGAGAAGTTTTTGTTATATGTAACATTTATGAAACAACACGTAAAATTTCTGTTACATTGGTGAGTAGTGCACGCACCTATTGAAGATGGGAAGTCATTTACAAGTAAGAGAAGAAATGAGATGAGAGTACTAACCGTTGCATGCCTCCGTGTACATGAGAAACTTGTCTGGATGTAGATAGTGGGTCTCATTCAGTACCCTCGGACCTAATACAAAATCTACATACCAATGGACCGCTATTCCTGAGGCATATTTCTTCACCCGGTCATCTGCAAAGAGCTGTGTGAAGAAAATTTCAGATAAATTCCTCTCTAATTCAGAAGAGGAAGGTATAGCTAAAAAAGTGTTACGTGTGATTTCCTTGAAATTTATAATAATAAATACCTAATATAGAGTTGTTAAAATAAATTTTGTGCATTTTGTGCAGTGTAAATTAAAATATAGATCAAAATATGTTGGTACTTTTCTGTTAGTCACCACTCAACGATTAAATAATAGCTGTGAGGTTTTGAATCAGTGTTTTGTTTGGAAATAAATTTAAACTAAAAATCATTAAAAAATATATGCTTGTAAAATTTTAATTTTACGTCACTAATCGTACTGATAGAATCGATTCTTACGAGTTAACCTTATTTTCTAAATTTAATTTTTTTTCTTTTACATTGTTTTGAGTGCTTTATGTACAGAACATGCAACATAATTCTCTAAAGTTCTTTAATTACGAATTAAAACTAGGGTAGCATGATAGCAACTCGAACAGGAAAGAGTAATGTGGACATACCTAAGTAAAACACCTTAATTAAAGCTAGACGAAGACATACCTAAACTAACCAAAACTTAATTTTTAGAAAACTACCTCTAATAAGCGTCCTAAAGAACATGCGATGAATTCTTAGACCGAGTCAGTGCAGTTGACTGTTCTGTAAAATTAAGTAATAGTGACAACGATAGGAAACTCGCCGTTCAGTAATTACAACAAAAAAAAACACTAAAATCATTAATTTCTTCTATTAAATATTGAAAATCATTTGAAAAACGTAATTTGTAATAACCCTTAACCAATTTCATGGAAGGACATAATGTAAAACTTAGGATCAATTGTCACGTTTTGTAAAGGGAATTATTACCATCAGCTATTTAGCGTCACTATATTCAGGAGCTGATGGAGGAATATTAGCATCTCTTTATTGACTCGTTGTTAACAAAAAATTTAAGTTATTATAAGTATATCAGATATTACCTCTTTTACCCTTAAGACAATAAAGCATGTTATGTTTTGACGGACTTGGAAATTAGAGGAATTGAACGTGAATTGAATAAATAAGTGTTAAAGCTTCCATCAAATATAAGTTACGAAGAACTCACCGTGTTAGGCCAAGAAGGCAAAGAAAATCTGCTATCATCGACGACGAGCAGCTGAAGATCCCCGTAGCCATTCGCATGCAGAGTCGGTCCCAAATTCTCCGCAACCCAAAGTCGTGTCTGATCGGCAGTCCATCCCATGCAATTGAATGAGAAGTTGGGCACGGTGCCGTCGAACGGCTCATTCTGTGTTGTCATTCCCCAGAATTTGAAACCATGTGACCCGTACTCGTTCAGAAACCTACCATGTTCACATTCAAAAATATTTTATGTTTTGATCGTTGACAGGTAATCTCCATACATATATCATCTAAAATTATCGAACATATCAGTCTTCTTTACTTCAGCAATCGCAATACGGATTTCGTAATTCTCGTTATCTTATTTGAAGTCCGTTTGATTCTTTTGCAGATGCGATCATTTAGGTGACTGGGTAATGCGCATCGTATAAGAAAAAATATAATGAATAAATGCACCGTTGTTAAATTTCTTCGAAAGAAAAAATTGCATTTAAATTAAATGTGTAATATAAATGGTATAAACATAAATGTAGTCGAATAACTTGCATATCTCAGGATTACTCTTACAAACAATTTAAACTAGAGAACACATATCCAATATATCTGCTTTTAAGCAACTAAGCTCAAAATTACAAAGCGTATTGTCAGTGGCTGCGATGAAAATATTAGAGAGGGATGTTATTTCACCTTGGTCGGGCCCCATCAGGAATATACAACAAACATATGGGATTGGGTAGATGGACTATTGTAAATTTGATTTAACTGATGCTTTTCCTAATAATCCTCAATGTCCTCACCACACGTAAAAGAAAAGAAAATTAGGAAATTACCAACGAAGGAAAGGGAAGAGACTTGTGAAAACCATACTACCCCAAAAGCGCCTTCGAAGTTATCACGAAATCTAAATGACCATGACCATACCACAAAAGAAATCCAGTGAATAGAGAGCCCTTTTCCCTCATTTCTGAAGTGGATCGATATCTTCCATGCATGAATGTTTAATTGCGTAATATTGAGAACTCTCGGAGAAGCCTTTAAGCTACTAACATTTCAATATGAATATAATAAACTTGACAGGATTTTTTCCAGCGTGAGGAAGTTTTCTAATGATATACGCCATCCTACTTAACTTCTCATATGAAAATATAATCAACCTTGCTCTTTTTGAAACCGTTACAATCGTTATTCGGTCAAAATATGTCTATTATAATATTTACTTCTCAATAGTTCCATTCGATGTTAGTTATTCTAAATTTAATAATTTCTTGGATTCGCAAAGGAGAAAGATATAAAAGCAAGAGCTATATAATCATTCCTCAGTTTGCTGAATCAATCATTCTTTTCCCCTTTTCTTTCTAAAAATATGTAAGGTAAGAAAATTATAAAACGTTCGTGTGTTTACAGTATCGGATACATTTGGCTCCGCTAATGAATAATAGAGAAAGATATAAGAATAAGGGCGATAAAACTTATGTCTCAGCGTAGTTGAAGCTGAGGTCTTTGCTAGTTATTTATATACTTGAAATATGCATGAAATTAGGAGGTCACAAAACGTATGCGGTATTTGATGAGTGAAAGTGTTTCACGGATGACGCTGGATCTCTGTTTTGCATCGCCAATGCTGTCCAAAATTTTACTTTCAGTCCGTATTATAAAATTAATTTATACCATTATACCATAAATCAATACAATTTTGGTGCACGCATTAAAAGGAAGTAAGAAAAATATTTCTCGAAAATGTGCAAAATGAGGTGAAAAATGCTCCGAAAATCGGTTTTTTTCAGAGAAGAGGCGGAAATAATTTGACTAATGCTAACAAAAGGATTTGCCCAATTATCGAAGTTCAATCTTGAAATCCGAAAGTTTTTGCTTTGGATGTGTCAATGTTGTGAATTAAAAGTATTCAAAAGTATTTGAATGAAAATTTTCAAATACTTTTCTTACATTGTAATCCGGATTCGAATCAATTCAGAATAGATATCGTCTTTGAAATTGAAGTAGCTGTGAATTTTAAGCAGGGCATCGAAGTAGAACTGAAATATTATCATTTATTCATCTCCGATGAATGACTCCCAACTATGCACATTAGGTGTATTTAGTAGTTGTATTAGTAGTACTACTAAAAATGCTTCGACATCTAAGGTCATTTCGCGCACATGGACCCTCACTGGGAATCTAACCGGGGACTGCTTTTACCGTAGGCGAACGCGCTGCCCCATTGGCTATTCCACTTGTGTGTATTTGGAGGAAGGTTTACTAAACATGTGAAACTACGACTTTTCGAATAATTTTTCTTCTAAAATTCAATGATGATGCAAATGGGAAACTGCTTGTAAAAACAAGACAGATTTTTAAAAGGAAAAAATGAACGACAGGAGATAGTTTTTGTAATAAGAATGATAAAAAAGCGAAGACTAAAACTAAGATTTTCGAAGACGCAGGCTGAGAATTCTTGAAAAAAAAGGAAATTAGAACCTAGTGTGAGATTGCTTAATAAATTTCAGAGGGATTTCGTTTGAAGAGGGCGTGATCGGTATTCAGTAAGTATGCGACCCTCCTGATATTTCTGCCGATCAGATTATGAGCGCAAGGTAAGGGATTAGACAAGTCGTGGAACGCGAGCAATATCCGATAGCAATTAGCGAACGAAGTACTGTGGAAAGAAGTTTACACCCCTTGCTTGATGAATGTAATTATAACGCTGATGACTTAATTAATCAACAGCATTTGAGCATTTCTAATTAATTATACCATCACAAAAAAATGACATCGCGAAAGATTAATAGACATACAGAAGTGAAGGAGTTTGCTAGATTGTACATACATATATTTATCACTAGCATTTCCGCAAAATTTTCCATAATTTATTTTTAAGTTGTTACAAAAGTAGATACCCGAGTTTTTTCATGGAGAATTGTACAGTATTGCTTCTCCATCGCACCATTTTAAAGCACGCCTGATAGAGAACGCATCTGAATGGTTTACTCACTTTATGAAGTAATCTGCCCACAGCTGATAGTATTCATCTTTGAGTCTTCCCTCTCCGATGAAATCTCCGTTAGTTTTCATCCACTTGGGTGCGCTCCAAACGCTGCCAAACAAAAGTATCTCTTTGGTACTCATTTTGATAATCCTCTCTAGGTATGGAATCTGAAAGAAGGAGAAACGTTTGATTGTAAGATCACTGGCGTAAAAGGTACATTTTGTCAACTGCAGTTGCTGAGAAACCGGGTAAATTTTCAAAAATGGGATAAAACTTTAAGTCGTTGAGGTTAGGCTAAATAAACAGAATTAATTATTTTCCGCTTAAAGATCAAATCTGAGCTGAATTCCTTTCGCCTGTCTTTCTTGTAGATATTTGACATTTCGACTGATGTCCCCCAGAAAATGGCATACGTGGAAAGCATTAAACTTTTGAATGAAACACCAGGTAAACAATAAATGCTTATCTTCTTCTGGTGAAAAAAATAGTAACAAAATTTAAATGAAAAGAAAGCTTTTTTTTAATGTCGCGTCAGCGTTTCGTTTAAGAGAGATGTGTATTTAGTGGGCAGCAAACTCAGGCGGGAGTAGCGTAGGCCGGGAGCTACAAAGTGTGGATTCGCCGCTGTATAAGAAATGTGAAATCATATCTCATCTTTGATTTTTGCGAAAAGTTACTCTACTAAACTCTATACTTTAAGCAAACTAACCTAAATTGCCTCGCTTTATGCTGCATACCGATGTATACTTTCCAACTGTAATTTATTCGGTAACTACCGATTTCGGCACATGGCCATCCTCAGGTTACAAGAACACTAAACGTCAAACAGACTCAATCAAATCATGTTGGACATTGATAACAAAGTGATACAACGAGTCATGGGGGAGGAGGAGAGGAAGGTGGGGGAAGGGTTAGTGGTATTGCCAATGGTAGTGGAGGTAATGGTGAGAGGGTTGATTCTACTATGGGGGAGGGAGAATGGAAGAGGCATTTGTTAGTAAGGAAACAATGGGGAGAGGAAGGGGGGTGCGCGATCTTCGTTTGTTCCAGGGAATTAAAGCGAGGACTTTTGGAAGGTTCCGGGACCTTGTCATGTTCAGGATATCTTAAAAATGACGGGTTTGATACATTCTACTTGGTAACTGCTTAGAAAATGGATGTTTTAGCTTTATGTTAAAATGTACTGCATTTTACTTGGGAGACCAAGTAGAATGCAGCTAACACGTCATTTTTGCGACTCTCTGTATCGAGGAGGTACTTCTGTAGCTTTTTCACCTTGTATTTCATATCCTCCTCTGCTAATTGGAAGTGGGTGAGGTTGACATCCATGGGTTCATCGTCATATGAGTACGGCCGCGTAGAGAAGTCCGTTCCACCCATCGGAACGCGAACCACGTTGAACTCCAATCCTTCCTTCGAGAAGTACGACCTGACGAATGATTTATGTAATACATAACATAAAATAAAAATACTTTATTAACATTTCTTTAAGTTATTCAACACCCTAAGATATTAATGTAAATTTGTTTGATTATAGATGCAATGAATGTTTGAAGCTGATTTGAAGAATTTTTGAAGGATTATGAAGCATATCAAGCCAAACTATATCTGAAAAAATTATAATTTATCCACTTCCATTCTAATATAAGTTTTTCTTTAGAAGTCAAAACACGTTTCGTGTGCAATAAAATAACGAATCAGCAAAGGAGAGAAATAAATTTTATAAAAGAGAATGGAAATCTTGTAAAATTGAGAGATTTTCCTTGATGATTAGGAACTGGCTTTAAATATGGACGACTGACAGAGAAAAACCTTTGCGTTACTACAAAAAGGATATATATTAATGGTGTATGCGAGGTTTGAGGAATCTGTAGCCTTTCTGGACGTTCGATGTGGCCTTTTAGTCACTCTGTATAACAACTAACGTATTTAAATGATTTTCCCAATCTTGCTCACGACACTAAATGAAGATGAAACGAAAAACATGCTATCTGAATTTAAGTGGCCAATAAATTAATTTTCTCATTCACGATTTCGATGGTAATTTATTTGATTGTAAGCAACACGTAACTTGAGATTAGCCTCATGGTTTCACTAGCGGCTTTTCTTATGCAGTCTATCGCAAATCCTGACTTCCAATGGAAAAAGATTCCTCACCCCTGTCAAAAACTCATGTCTAAGCGAGTATGGCGCACAGAAGGGCACCTTCCAGAAATGTTCAAAAGTGAGGGAAATCATGACGGGACTGCCGAGGTTAAATATATTTTCTCTCTTGCTACAACGTTACCTTAAGGGGATTGGATACCTCGCCCGAAAATGCGTCTTTGAACCGTTGTTTCTCAAATCGCTACGTAGGTATTACTAAAAATTAAATATCTACGTCTTCGCTATTCGACACTTAAAGGATGGAGCTAGTCCTTGAGTGTTTGTTTATGTAGACAACTTTAAGGATGTCGTAGAAAAAAAATTAGTAAACGTTCCAAAAAATCGATCATTTTCGATCACGTGGTTCTCTGCTGTGAAAGGCATGAAAATCGTATGAAAATGAACCTTGACTCTAGGTGTAGTTCAATTCTTTATATTTGAATGGAAATATTTTATGAGAACGTAAGTGTAACACAATCAATATAATAGATATCTATATATATAGGTAAATCCGGAGAGTTAGCTATATATATTAGATATTGTTCGTTTCAAGATTCCAGTCAGTATGGAGGGCTTAAGGTACCCTTTCGCTGGAACTGCCAGCCGTAGCGGCTGGACGCGACTGCCAACCGTAACTTCCGATCGCGACTGCATTTCGCTGACACTGCTCACAGCAGCAGCCAGCTTCTCTCGAACCATTCAGTTAGCTATTAGCTAAGGTGAAGGGAGTACACACGCGAGTTCTTAATATGGATTCTGATGTCATTCTAGCTTTTTTGTTAGATGAGGAAGAAGAGGAGGAAGAAATAAATGTAATTTGCCGTAAGCGAAGAAGTTAGCCTCGCGCCGGGTCGCCTTTACGCGGAGCTACGGATTCGGACGGGAATAATTAAGATTCGTGGTTTAAATTGAGCGATTCAAACTTAAGTTCTGATGAAATTTCAATGAAAATAACTCTATCAACACAAAAGTGAAAATTTTATGCATTTAGAGCAGAAACAACAAAGTTAAAAGCAAAAATTGAATGAATTGCCGAGTTTTCACCCGTGAACATTTTTGAAACTGCCATTACTATCTTACAATCCAACATAAAATGCTGATTTTTTCTTCCGTTGCTCATTGTATCATTTGAATGGAAAACAGCTACATGAGATTAATTTTAGAGCAACCAAATCTTAGTAAAAAATTATTTAGTTGGAACGTAACGCAAGAAAAAAATTCGTCGTGCAGTCCAATTTGTACGTCGCCTAAAACTTTTTGGTTTCTCACGTGAGGAAGAACTTGTCTCTAGAGAAATCGAGATAAATGTTGTAATTTTCATTTGCAGTTTGTTTCGATGCGATATCTTGAACAGAACTTGAGTTTTTGACTTTTATATCAAGGAGCGTAAACCGCTTCGCGTCTCGAATCGCCGACGCTTCGAAATCTCTTCGAAACCTTTCCAGGTTATCGAAAAGGTATTCAAAAGAATCCTTATCGAAAGAATCGCCGCAATGTATTTTTGAAGGTAGACATTCACATCCACCTGGAGTCGAACCCAAGCTCATTTGGTGACATTGTTGGTGTAGAAGACCACTACATATGCAAAGTCTGTGATTTTGAATCCTCTATCTTACGGAGAAACGCCTCTAAAATATTTTCAAATATTCGCAAGAAAGACCGCCTGGTGTCGAACTCAGGACCAGTTTGTGATAGACAAATGCATATTAATGTTAGATAAGTGCCATTCTGACCTGTTCCAAAGTTTCAATTCAATATCTGATCGGGAAGGTCCAAAATAAGATTACACTTTCCCCCTTTGAAATACATGGTAGAATAGAAGTGACGCTCTGGCATCGAACCAAAACCCGTCAGAGGAACGGCAAATGGCGTATATAAAACTTATAAATCACCTCTAGGTACCTTCCGTTTTATATCATTCCCGGTTATCGGGAAAGCATTCATAATAATCGTCAAAATTTACCGCCATGCATTATATACCGGAAAATTTTGCACCTTGACGTAGAACTCGCGTTCGATTGGTTACATTTCTTAAATTGGCACAATAGAATTTTCGATTTTCTATTTCGATTGCTCTATTGCAGCGAAAACTGCCTCAAAACAATTTTCAAAAAAATCGCACGAAAGACCGTCTGGCGTCGAACTGGCGGAACCAAAATTCGTCTGGCGAATTCCCATGATGCACTTCGAGCACCTTCGGATTTGCTTCTGAAGTCTACAAGTGAAATCTTTTCTCTCTCCCCTTTCCCACTTGTCACTCTACACCTCAAAACGAACAGCAATCATCTTATCTTACAATGTATTGAGACTACCCCACCTCCACCCCTCTCTTCCCATTCCACCTCTGCAAGGGGAAACCTCTCCCTCCGGATGGTGGAGGTTTTACGAACTATTTTGGCCGACCGTTGATTTAAATCCCGTCTCGAGGTATCCAATCCCCTTAATTCTCAATCGCTCGCCGATGAATATTTAAGGAATTCGGTAACGGGATAGGAACTTGCATTTGGGCGTCTGGTAAGTTTATTGCCTAATTGCTTAGGGAGGAACTTCGAAGACCCCTTGCTATTCTCTGTTTTGAAGAGAGGGATTGATAGCTTAGGTAAGTTATAGCTTTCTTTGGTGTTGGAGGGTGAATACTACCTCAGAAGTAACTCTTGTGCGCCTTCGCTCAAGGAAGCGATGTTAATGCCTGCAGCGTCTGTCATGGCACCTCCAAATCCGATGACCTTCTGGTATCGGATGGTGCGATCCACAGTGAAAACAGCGGTCCCCGCTTTCGACTCTATATGACCATGAGAAAGAGATGTTTATCATGCAAGTTTGTAAATAAATGGAAATTATAATCAATTGCAATCATTTTTGATACTGACACGAATTACGTCGCTTTAATGTATAGATGAAATATTTGACTATCCCGTATGAACATCATATTACCTATGATTGATTCTCGCATTCTTCGTATAAGTAAAAAGAATAGATTATACCATAAATCCATATTTCAGTGGTAAACAATTAGAAATAATTTCACTGTCTCCTTGAATTATTTCTGATTTTTCAATCTCTGTTCCACTTGCTACGACAATTTTGGCGAACGATTCTGTTCCCTAATAAATATGAAATTCAAAATTAACAACCAAATGAAATCAAAGGAATGAACAGAAGTAAAAAAAATTGATAATAATAAAATAAACTTCGGTTTTATAGGACATACATCCAAATGTGCTAAGATATTCATCTATCACTTTTGTTCTTGATTGAAATCAGAGTGTTTACCTGATCATAGAAAAGATAAGAGACCATTAAAATTTGGTTAAGTTTGAAATATGCTCGACTCGGAATGAGCGTATTTGAATGCGTATTTTACAAAGTATCTATCATGCAAAGGTTTTCTCGCTATATGCTTCCCTATGTTTTCAAAGCTTTCCGTTTCAAATCGTCTTTCGAGATTGAGGAAGAGGCATTGCCCCATTCAACAGAACGTATTTCACTCTTTTTTAGCCACTGTGCCTCATCCCACCTTTTTCACGACTGAGGGAAGATTGCCTAACAATTTCTTCAAGCACCGACTCAGAGTCAACTCATGCAGGAAGACTCAAATTGTCTTATAATCGTTGAACTTTTTACCTTTAGTCCGAAACATCCAGAAGAAAATATTAAAAATTCGGTAAGTTTTGGAATCCATTAAATTGTGACTTTAGAATTGAAGCGAACCTTTTGAAGAAGTGCTGGAGAAGATGTCTGTGGAATGCTTGAAGCGCAGTCCACCTTTGGAGGATGAGTAGAGGTCGTATGTGCCGATGGGTCTCTTCTGAGGGGCCTCCAGAGTGTCGCAGTAAGTGGCGTTGCATACACAAACGATGCTGTCATCTCCGTAATTCCGAGATATACACTCCTTTTGCTCTGCTGAACCGCTGATTGCTGCCCAATTTGACAGGATAATAGAATATAGTTAACATTTCCGATAATTTAAATTCTATCAATGAAATAAATTCGATTAAAACTTTCGGAATTATGATGTGTGGATTATTAAAAGATAGATATTTAAAGAACCTGAAATACCTCTTACAGTATGTTGCCATACCCTTCCTTATTTCCGGAATTTTTATTAACCAATTTATTAGAGAATGGATTCATTTCTAGCAATATCACCTTTATTTGTAATCATCTATATTATCAATTGATAATATTATCAACTTATAATTGTCAGTGTATTAGTTGACCGAAAACGTCAATTCATCTCCTCAAATGAATTCCAACTGAAATCCAAAATCAACTACATTTCTTACTAATACTAAGTATTTAGTTAATAATATGTTGCATGATTTAAGGAAATCATATGGTAATTAACACGAAGTAAGATGGACATCAGGTGATTCGCGAATAGAAGAAAGGCATTCGCTACTAAACGTTGGACCCTCCTCATATTATCAGGTATCACTGTATCAAGTAAGCAAATTTAAAACTCAACAAACACAATTCATTCTTCTTAACCCAAGAAATACTTCCCTGACTGTCGTTTTCACATTATTTTTGGTTAATAGTTACTCTGCGTAAGTATTTTACCGATATTGAGAACTAGAAAATAGTTTTCTGTAAATATGAAAAAGTGGCTAACAGGGAAGTAAGGTAAGAAGTGTAAGAAGGGAAAAATTCCTTCACTCTCAAGGTGACCTGATGATATCCCAGCGAATTATATTAAAAGTAGTCAAAAGATGTATTGCAAATCTAGTAGTAGTTTTGTGATTAATACATAATGCCAACAAAACATGTGTTTTTAGTTTTCCTTGGTCCCGCTGTAACGTCGAGTCTAATTGCAGAATAAATCAATTTCATAGAGGCGGCAATGCTTTGAAATTTATTAAGATGGAAAACATTGTCTTATTTTACAAAGTGAAGGCAAAAGTAGTGAAAGTTTCTCTAAAATTTAGTTAATATTTCACGCTCTTCACGTTTGTCGTTAATAATGCAGCGAAAAAATATTGAAAAAATCACCTAGTAAGAAGTAAAGGAAAGAGTTACCGGAATAGCTGAAGAGAAGAAGGAATATATAGATACTCGATGCCGGTATTCCGTCCATTCTGCAATCCAGAGAAATACTGCAATGCTGTATTAGCAGAAGAGGCTCTTATGTAACTTATCACCGTATGACTCAGATTACCAACTGATAACTGATAAGCAAGAATTTTCCAACCGAATCTCGGAAAAGTTTTATCTCGCAATGCTTTTTTGTAACCGAAGCAAAAACGCTAAGAATTCAAGGTCGCATAAGAAAATACGTTCATAAAAACTGATGTTTTTACACTATGCAGAGGCATTTGCAGACATATATCTCCTTCAGGTGGTAGGAATTCTCAGGTGCTACATTTCAAAATTGTTTATCGAAATCTGTCATAAAACTCATACAATGGCGTAATAAAATAAAATCATCACCGATTTTTCACATCAATTTAGCCCATTTCGCGCATGAGGGCGTATGAACTAGGAATCTAACCCGGGATCGCTTTCATCATAGGCACTTGGCTATTCCGGAGTTGTGTTCTTGTCATATGGAGATCTAAATATGAAGAATTTAGCCTCTTATTCTAGTTACTTTTGTATCTCACTTCGTTGGAAATTTGGCTTTGAAATCCAATGAATATTCATGAATGATCCCCAGTGAAGAAATCCATTATAAACAAATAAATTTTGGGAAACTCATGATAGGTAGATTACAAGCCATGGAAGTAGAAAGATTCAAGGTGGATTAGCCTAAGCGAAGAGAAAATTCTACCAGTAAAAAATAATTACTTAAAGTGAATAATGTTCATATTATGAAATATTTTGTCAAAACCTGCATGTGGAGTGCCCTGCGTGGCTGGCTGTAAAAGCAGCAGAATAATATGATTTCACATATGTTATACATTCATCCACCAGCAAATAACTACTGTTTCATCTATAGTATATTAACTGCTTTAGAAATCTTCATCAGTTTAAGGTGAGTAACCCATCAAATGGCTATATTTGCTCAAACTTATATTCTTAGTGAAAGTAAAATGAATCACCGAATCTATTAAATCAATCTATTTAAACCTCATTAACCAAAATTGACTTACAAGGAGGAATGTTTGCAAAGTGATGTCAAGAACCATGATGAAAGCAATTGCATGTAAAACAAGACAGTGAGGTATTAAAATGTAAAGCGGGTTGGCCCGGGTTAGAGGTTTAAAGAAAAGAGAATTTCTTATCATACATTGTACAAAATTTTTGCCCATGAACGCATAGAATTTGATGGCTCAGCGGTAACGATTCAGACTCCGACGGCTATGTAACCAGGATCGAATCTCGTTATATGTATAACATATTTCGTAATTATCGGCCCTTACCTTTTTGCAATAAATGGTGTTGTGATAGTATCAATTACTGCAATTGATTATTTTTGTTTTTTAAGTTTTTTTAGCTGGGCGAAGATTCGTAAATGCGTTAGCAAAATGATATTTAACCGACTATCCCTTGCTCGGGTCCCTATCCTAGGCTCGTTTATAGTAAATACGTATTATACTTCATATGTGGTGATGTCATACCAGCTACGTCTTCTCTCCTTGAATAATTTGTGACAGTACTACATCCTTGAAGCAGGAGTTAGTTATAGAGTATAATAGAGAATTTGAAGTCGAATAGCCGATTTAAAAATATGGTAGATAAATTGAAAAATAATCATTCGTTTTATGAAGCAAAAAGGAGGTAGGGAAAGTTCGGTATGTCAGTTATGTGTTGTAGAGGATAAGGTTGCAAAGAAGACAAAGCCATCCAAACCTAAGTTAACCAGATATAAGTGGTCAGATAGGAGGACATTGAGTGCCACATGCAAGATAAAACCTAAAATATTTTAAATGCCAGGGGAACAAAGGACTACGGATGAAACTCAATTTTCACCTTTCCTCATCATACCCAAATAATAGCAAACGGAAGCTGAACCCTAACCCTCATCACGACCGCCTCAGGTCCCGTTTCCCGTAGTAAGTGAAAAGTAGTCCGAATGTAAATATCGAGCTAAATTCAAATTGGGGCATATTAAGATAGACTGATGGTTTAGGTACACGAAAACAAACTTCATACGGTGATATGTGCACTTTTACCTTCTCCTTTGTCCGCTGTATGTGAAGTTAAATACCTACATCAATAAAATAAAAGAATCGCACTACAACTACGAACTAAGGAATGAAGTGAATAAATTTGAGAAAAAAGCATGTAAATGTATTGCCTATTTATTACTTGTTTACTCGTTGCATTGAGTCGTATTCCTGAACAATATTGTTTAATAAATATTAAAAGGAATTCTCTTTTAAGAACGTAAGTGTAGAAATTTAGAAGTAGACGCGTGCTAGCCATAGATAAAAAAACCCTTCGATAGCCAGAGTGATCTCATATTTAGGAAGTGATTAAAAGTTAATATCCATAAAAATACTGAACCGTAAATCTTACGACCCTGTTGTATTACTTACGAGAAATTTGTTGTTTTACTAGTTTTACTAGCAGTTACGACTTTTGTACAGGAAAAGAGAGTTGGCGATAATTGATTTTGAAGACATTCAGCATATCGTAACATTGATTTCTAATAGAACAGTACGAACAACGCGCGACATTCTCCAGTAAGGAATACTCGGTGTCATAAGATTTACGTGGTTTCTTCATGACCTTAGCTGAATTATATTAGGTTTTCAGTGAGAAAAATGCCAAAGAAGCATACGATATACTCGCGAAGCAAAACTTATTTGATAAATTCGACTGAATGGATAACTTAAACTGATAATATCTATTTTCCATTGTCACAAAAAGACCAATTAGGTGGGGGAACGAGCGGCCCCAGCGGACGAAAAAAAGTGTGACAAGTGGGGTGCTGCCCGATTTCACTGTGACTAACCCTTTGAGATACCTTTACAGTGCCACGGAGGACTTGCGGGAGTGTGATTGCTTCGTTTCGAAGGTGACTCCGCCTGGCGGCTAGACCTTGCACTTGACCTGTTGCCTGCCTCTCTCCGGATCAGTCTCTTCCCAACTGCAGACATGGACGTCGCAGGCCTGCTTCCGATCCTCTTGGGATTCTTGGCGACCCTACTGGGGCCCGCCGTTGGCGAGAGAAAGCCTCCGCTGGTGGTGATTCTGCAAGGAGCCATGAAAGGCTCGATCAGTAAAACAGTCTCAGGAAAGGAAGTGGCGTCATTTCGAGGGATCCCTTATGCGGAGCCTCCGGTCGGAGATCTGCGATTCAGGGTAAGCTTAGGACGTTGTTCCGAAAGCCTTTGTATTACGATCCGTGGATCATTGCAGTCTTCGATTTATCCACGAATTCGAGAGCCTTTGTATCACAATAATTATAAAGGAGGCACTAAAATTTTGTGAACGCCAAAGATTGACATGTAAAAACCTAAGAGAAATTAGTAGTTGTAGTATTTTTAAAAGTGTTTCGACAACTAAGATTATTTTGCATGTACTGGACCCTATCAGGAATCGAACCAAAGTTCGCCTTTACTAAAGTTGAACACGCTGCTCACTTGATTGTCTAGTAACACTTGAGAGAAATTGACACAAACGTAGACGTTTGAATACACAAAAATTAAGAATCTGAGATGAATGTACAGTATTACCACAACAAAATGGGTATTCCTATACCAACCATTAGAGTATCCTCTTAACTCAACATAAAGGGGGTGTGGTACTTCCCTCAAATTATGGACTGTGCAATGATCAGGTCACAACAACCGGTCACTTTACCCCCAATGGTTTTTGTCCTATTTATAGGCCATCTTGCTGAATAATATAGCGAATACATCCTAATATTACATATTTAAACACTGCTGGTAAATAACTAATGAAGGGTAAAAAAATAGGATTGGAACATACAATAAAGTGTAGGAGGTAACAACAGGATCATTCATCTACAGAAAATGCAGAGATAGGAAAAAGTATGTAAATGTATATGAAAAATCTATTAAGGATTGGTTTCCTGTGACAAAATCAATAAAAACCAAGAATGTCATAGTGATACAAATATAAGCATTTGCCTACTACATACCACAGTAATAAGAGAAGGATATCTATGAACCCATTTCAAAAGTAATAAAAGAGAAGAAAGATGTATAGTTATCCTTAATTGGAATAAGAATTAGCAAATATTTTTTCTCAAGAAAATATTAGCAATAGTAGCATATTTTTTTCCTTTCTTTTAGGCTCCTGTCCCTAACAACGGTTGGGAAGGTGTCTTGGATGCTACAAAGGAACGTGCACCATGTATTCAAAGGGATTATATATTTGATGAAAACGGCCCTATAGTTGGGAAAGAAGACTGCCTTTTCTTGAATGTCTACACACATCTGGTAAGTTGTTGTGATAATCATATTAGTAACATACACACTCAGTAAGGCAAGAATTTTTTCCTTGTGGAAAAGTGTCAAATCTCCATTATCATGAAACAGGGATGATTAAGTTATCCAAATGCTTGAATTATTTAGAATGTTTTCATGAAAATTAAGCTGCTTTGCAAACACTTAGCTAATCACAATCCTAACTTAGTTATTTTTATGAATTCATCTGACCAATATACACTGTCTTATTCAGGAATCAAGTAAAAAGGATTAAAATTTGCCTCCATTGCATGGCTCATTTTCCTCTGGATCTTTCACTAGTACACTGTTGTCTTATATTTTCTGCATATTTATTCTCGGATATGTTACATACCTTGTGATGTAGTCTTTGTAGGTTTCTCTGAGGAAACATACATAAATTATAAATTTTTTTAATTAAACCAATATTTTAAGTGTAACTATCACAAAGCAATTAAAACTATTTGATGTTTAGCTGACAATGAGGAAAGTAAATTGCAATGAAATAAATTCATGGTTAAGCATTATGGATTTGGATGAGATATGGTGAAACTCCAAGATCATACACAAAGAAAAACTTGCTTAGTAGAGTCCAAAAACTTTCTTTATTAAAATGACCTAGGTTTCATTACTAAATAACAGCTTGAGGCTGAAACCTCGGTCATTCATTTAGAAAAATTTTTCGTGGACTCGACCAAATGTTTTTTTTAATGTGTGAAAAGCATGCTTGCAAATAGCACACTGTAAAAGAGTAAAAAACGAAAGATTAAGCTGTGAAACATAACTGGAGAATGATTACAGGCATTATTGTGCACCATTACCTTGAAAGCTTATGGTCCTTGTCTTAAGCTTTCTTCTGCTCTCATTAGTTTGTTGAAGAAAAAGATTTGAATGTGGACTCCAACAATTACCTTTTCTGTATAAATTAAATGAATGAAAGTCTTTTGAGCTGATCATAGGTATTCTTGAAAATAATCATATTTCATTTCAAAGGAAGTGCTGGAAAATGTAAAGATAGCAGAGATGAAAGGGGAAGAACCAAAGACATTTCCTGTTATGGTGTATATACATGGAGGTGGTTGGCTTGGAGGCAGTGGCTCTGCCTTTAACTTTGGTCCAGATCTCTTGCTGGAGGAAGATGTAGTATTAGTAACCATGAATTACAGGCTCTCTGCTTTTGGTGAGTGTAAAATAACCTGATGAATGTAAATTCATCAAAATTGAGTGATTCTAATATTTGTATTCTCAATGAATAATCCTAAAGACAAAGCCTTTCTGACTTTTCTTTTGCTTTAGGTTTCCTCAGTACAGGTGATAATGCCTCACCAGGTAACTACGGTTTGAAAGATCAGACACTTGCAATGAAATGGGTAAATGAAAATATTGTTTCTTTTGGAGGAGATTATAAACAAGTAACAATATTTGGCCAAAGTGCTGGAGGAGCAAGTGTCCATTATCACATTCTTTCTCCAATGTCTAAAGGTAATTTGGATTCAAGTAAATCAATTAATTTAAGATTAGATTACAATTACTTTAATTTTTTGAGTCCTAGTCTTAAAAAGTGTGACACAATCAGGTATCAAGGAAAGAAATATGAATAAAATATAACTTGAAAATTTTTAATTAGCACTCTTCAACTTGGATTCTTAAACATTCCCTTTTAAAGAGAATCATGGTGTTAAATTCCCAGATAGATCAAATAAATTAACTAGGCATGTAAAATTAGATTCTATTTCAGTGTAATTTAGTAAATCTTTAGCAATTTCATTTATTATATAATTTTCTGTATTTTTCCTCAACATGAAATGTCATTTTTATTCATCTTTAGGATTATTCCAAAATGCAATCTCTCAAAGTGGAAATGTATTGGCTCCTTGGGCATTGGCAAGGGATGCCCCAACACTTGCTAGGACTCTAGCAAGTTATGTGGACTGTCCATCAGATAATACAAGTCAAGAAATGGTAGATTGCCTAAGAAAGAAAGATGCAAAAGAAATCACAAAGCAGTTTGACCGCTTCAGAGTTAGTATTAACTTAGTTTACTAACAATTATAATTTGTAATTTGTTGTTAAATGATAGAGCCTTATTTTAAACATAGATGTGGTGATAGAATATCATTTCTTTCTGCAACATTGACAGATAGAATCTTTCACAGCTGATTTCCTTAATTCAGTAAACTTGAGAGCAAAAAGTTGGCAATAACTCAACCCAATCTTAGTTAACATATATTTTGATTGAAAACGTTGGAAAATAGAAAATGGGTATCATTAAAAACTGAAAAAGTCTGTATTAGGTACATTCATGTGCTACTGGTAATTACCACAGTGTTTTTGTTTTCTGGGATTTGTTATATATAAATGAAAGTATTATACATATAAAGGAAAAAGTAACTTAAGGTCTCATTTGCAGAAATGGGATATGGATCCATTGCTGGTTTTTGGTCCAACAATTGAAAGAGAAGATAATGATGAACCACCATTCATCACAGCACATCCTTATGAAATATTGAAAACAGGAAGATTCAATCAAGTGAACTGGATGGCTGGAGTAACTAGTGAGGATGGATCATGGAGAACAGCAGGTTAGGAGGGTTTAAATTATAATGCATTGTCAGTTAATAAATTATATTTGGATTTGATACACAACTGTTAGCTATGCTGATGATATTAAGTCTACCTTAATTAAGTATAAAATTATATTTTTAACATATTCTAAAAATTAAAGCAGACTTTTTAGTTGATATTACCAAGATTTTGTAAAGCAAAGGATCTTTTGCAGAAACAATAAAGAAAAGATAGAAATATCTTATTTTACTGAAAGAAACTTCCTGCATAACTTGGTTTCTTTTCAACTTGAAAGAAGTATAATTAATGCTCTGATGCTCTATTTCCTGCCATCATAAGATACTGTTATTTCTATTTATTCTTCTCAAGCTTAGGTAACAGTTAAATCTTTTCAAAGAATGGAAATGATTTCTTTTAGATACTATTTAGATTGTTATTTTTAGTCTTTTCATAAATGATAAAGAAAATTTTGAAGAATTGATCAATTAATCTTTATTTGCACACATTTGGTATTACACAAAAGGTTAAATAAGATCCTTATGTAATATATATTTCATATTCATGAATAGAATTTTTATATAGCAGTCATTGAACTTGGAGAAAAATGTAGCATCCATTCAACTTTTTCTCAGTATTTCTCATGGCTATTATAATATGAACACTTCTGAGGTTCTCTTGGTTCATAAAAGAGAGAAGTAATTATTTTATGAAATCCAAACTCTGTGGAGGCCAATATGGACAAAATGAAAAAAATCTTAGGCACTCCTATAACTGTTGAGAAATGTTTCAAATAATATCTTCCATTGTACATATAAAATCTATTTAATGATAAGATGGTAGAAATTCAGTGCTGAAAACTATTCTTCATGTACTTTATTTCTCCCAAACATATTTCAGGACTCTTATCAGATCAGACAAAGGTAAGAGTGTTTAATGAAGACTATGACACTGTTGGTCCAATTACTACAAGAGTGGAAGAGACAGCCACAGATCCAAAGGAAGTAGCTCAGAAAATTCATCAGTTTTATTTTGGTGAAGAAAACATAGGACTTCAGACTCATCAAAACATTACAGATGTAAGTTTAAATATTTTTGATAAAATAAAATCTTTGCTACTACAGTTTAATGTTTACTATTTGCAAAGTGTACATTTTAATAACTAAGGATGTTTTTAATTATCTATGCAATGATTTATTTTCACAGCTTTATAGTGATCGACTATTTTTTAATGGATTAGTGCAATCATTTAATATTTTGACAGAAGTGTCAAATCCATCTTTCAAGACTTACTTCTATATTTTCTCTCACCGTGGAAAATATTCCCTAAATGATATAACACCAGTGATAAACGAAACTTCCAACTCCAGAGTGGATTTAGGTATTTTTATATTTGTTTTAAAACTTGTTTTCTCATATTTTTAAATGGTTACCTTCTTGACTTATTTAGCTTTATATGAGCAATATCCATTTCATATTTAATATTGATTGCAATTATATGGCTAAATGCTGCAAAAAATACATCTAGCTTTGAGTAGATGAGAACAGTAGTGTCAGATTAAAGGTAAATATGTATCAACAGTAGAGAAACATACATGGGCAAGTTTAAATGTTTTTTCAATTTATTTTAATATTATATGACATGAAGAGCTACATGAAATATTCTCATATCAAGTATTGATTAGTATTTGTTTGTAATAAATATCAATGCTATCAATCTGATGACTATTAGATCACTGAGAAATGAAATGTCAAGAATCCATTGTTTTCCCAGAACTTAATTTGAAACTTGAGTTCTTGCATATCAATAGCTAAGGAATTCAAAATGGTTATGTGCTATGGTTAAGAATTATAATATCTTAGCCATTACAAATAATGGGTTTTTAACATAGTTAAATAATCATCATTATCTTTTGTGTTGTGATGCACCTATAGACACTGTATTATTTTATTTTCTACATAAAATCATGGCAAAAAACAATGCATCAATATGCAAAAATAATGTAAATATTTTTCATATATAAAAATATGGGAGAAACGATAGTTACCACAAATTTCTTGCTATATCTACTTTATCAATTCATTTTGCTCTTTTTTCTCCAAAATCTAACAACTTTCACTCATAATTATTATCATGTATATCAAAATTTAATATTCTTTTCTAAGTCTTTTTTTTAAGATATGGCTAAAAGAACTGGCCTGATAATTTACTGTACTGTTTCCCTTTTTAACTATAGAATTATTACTCATTTCCTTCACCATTGCATTATTCAGCACACTGTCATTGAAACAGACCCAAAATAAATAAGAGTGCATTCATTGTCAAAGATTAATTTGGATTCAAAGAGAGTGAGGAAACAAAGAATGGATATGTCCACTTTCTGGAAATTTGCTATTGACAAGACATTCCTCAAAGGCCATGTGAAACATTTATAGACATGGAGAAAGTGTTTGATATTATTGATTAAAAAATAGCATTTAGCAATAGAAACAACATATCTACATTTGAGAGATAAAAGATGTTACAGAACATTTATAGATCTGTTAGCTGAAATAAACAACGAGCTCAAATTGATGCAAAAATAAGGAATGGCAAATGCCAAAGCTTCCCACAAACTATTCTTGCTAACTTTTTTCTTGAGTATAAAAAAATAGGGATGAAAATGAAGATGCGCTATAAAAATAATTTTTATAAAGTTATAAGTGAATTTTCCAAGTTGACATTCTTGTTGATTACATATAGCAAATTGAAATATACCAAAGAAATGAAATATAACTTCTAATTTCTAACCAGATAAATAATTAACGGATGGCATTTTCTCTATTGCCTAATAAAATCATTTGCAATTGGGCTAATCCAAATGTTTAAAACAAGTCATTATTTCCAGGTGTGGCTCATTGTGATGACCTTATGTACTTATTTCCAATGAAGGCATTTGTAGGAGCACCTCTTAAAGATGCTGATGCACACATGTCAAGAATAATAGTGAGATTATGGGTTTCTTTTGCTGAAAAAGGGTGAGTAATATAGCATATTCTCTATAAATCCTGATTATGAGTTATATTCCTTATCAATTAATTGGTTTTCATTTTCAGCAATCCAACTCCCCAACAAACTTCATTGATTCCAGTAAGTTGGGAACCAATTAAGCCAAATGAAGTCAATTTTTTTGAAATAGGAGGTTCTCCAGATGAACTGCAAATGAGACCTCTCTCACAAGAATACCTCAAGCGTTATGAATTCTGGCAATCTCTTCAGTTGAGAGAAAATGAAAATTATAAGGGAGGGAAACAAATTTGATTGTGAACCCTCCATCTTCTAAAATGCATATGATCTAACACATTTATTTGTATGGATATTTCTCATAGCAGAAGTTCTCATGAACTTACACATATATGTGTAAGTTCATGAGAACTTCTGCTAAGATGGTCTAATTATTGACCCATCCTCAAAGAAAAATAATGTTCCTTTTATATATGTTTAAATAGATAAAACAATTTTCTGGGATGAAATTGTTGAAGGCCATAGTTTTAAATCTTTATGCAAAAAGTCAGTGTATTCCTCTGCTCAATTTCCCTTTCCAAAAATGGAAATACCTAAAATTTATGCAAATACTCCAACAGAAAAGGACACTTGAAGGATATCTTGACCATATTATGGGAAAGAGACATTCTTCAAAGCAGCAGGTTAAGATAAGCCCACAGAGAAGAATATCCAAAGATTTTTTCCAAATAGATTTTAACGATTATGTAAATTACTTCCATTTCTCAATTGTTAATGATTTTATGGGTAATTAACCCACCATAATTGTAGTATACATAGACTAAATGCAACATTGTAGTTTTATTTTTTAATAAAAGCCATCAATATGCTGAAATGGTTACAAAATGAGTTCTTAGTGTAGCATAAAAGCCCTTTTTGGCTGAAACACCAAACACTATATCTATTAAATTTCTATCCAGTTCCAACCCTTCATTACCTTGTAAAACATAGGAAATGCTATCTTTGGTGACAATATCTGAAAAACAGGAACTATAATACGGTATTGGTCTACTAAAAGAGAGACTTTCCTGTTTGCTGGTAAATTTGAGATTTTTTCATTAAGGTAATAATTGTGATTTATATCTGATAATCAGTCTATTTTATGAAATTTAGAGGCTTTGCTATTGGTGTACTTAGTATGGAAAAATTTTACTCATTTTCATCTGTTTCCATAGATGACCTAAAAATATTTAATTTTCATGGAAAAACGCCCATTCTGTCTATAAGCACATTTAAAAAATGTGGATTTAAATCATTTTTCTGAGCTCCAGTACTAAATATTGTCTAATAGTTATGATGATAATCGAATGGAAATAGGAATCCTTTTCATAGTATTTGAGCCTACTGAGGATGTTGCCCTTATTCTATTCCAAATGCTGGCCATTGTATATTATAGTATATACCAATTTATGTTGGCTATTATTGTATATCCCAATTTACCACAGTCAATGTGTAAACTTGTGTAAATTATATATTAGGAATCCTAACATAGGACCAGGGCTTGATAATATTCCACAATTTTATTGTGAATTAATTGATATTCATATGACATTTTATATGGACTTGTGGTCACTTCCCTACCAATTGTTGATCATACTTGGAGTCATTAAGGATAGGAATAGGACCTAGTATATGGAATAAAATTTATATCAGTAGGAGAAAATCTGAAATTTCTGATAAATTCAATGAATTATTAAAAGTATTTTCAGTTACTCAAGGGGATTAATTTTTCTACTTTTTGGGTAAATTCATATTTCCTGTACAGCATGACTTTTTCAATGATATATCTATTACAACAAACTTGTGTATCTAGCAGATGTCATAGTTTTTCCAGTAATTGTCTGTTAGAACACAAATGGTAAATTTCATCCTTTTACTGTTCAGAGTTTACCTCTGAGATTGCACAGGGATGTAAATTGGCTCCTCTTTTTATGTAAGGTTTTTATTTATTAATGATATTGCAGGTCCACTCTACAATGTTGATAATCTTTTTTATGTGAATGAGCTGACAATTTAATGGGTGATTTGAAATACTGATGACTCAAGGTTCTTCAATATAACCATAATATCTTGCTCAAATGCTGTAGTAACTATAAAATGGAAGTGAATATTTGTAAATTCTTTTGGTCACAGAAAAACAGGTATTGCTTTTCTTTATGATATAGTGTGTTAATTGGTTGATTGGAGATCTTTGTGTTTTACTTGGTTCAGCATTAAAATTTCAGTCCCACATTTATTTAGTCCCACAATTATTAAAGCATAGACGATGCTCAGCTTTTTTACCAGACACAGCAAAAACTTTTAAAATGTTAAAATGATCAAAATTCTGTATTGTTCACTAAGTGATACTTCTACAGGAATTGTAATAAAAATTAATTCTCATGATGTGAACACATTATGTTTATAGACCATATAGCCTAAGACCTTTCCCTAAATTGCAGTTTTGTTGTGTTGGAAAGGCTACGTGTTCCTATGATCTAGAGAGATAAACTGGCTGGAACTCTATTTCTCATAGGGTCATTCATGCCAGAAAGGTCAATAGGTAAAGGTAAATGATGATGAAAGGTAGTCTGTTCTCCCAGAAACTGTATCCCAAGATTTCACTGATGTCATGTTGCATTAAGAACACAGTTTGGAAAAAGACAAAGGGAAACCACTATCAATATCTATTCCATGACTATGTTACTGACCACGACCCATTACTAGCAAATATGGGGGTGAGGCTATCTTGATCACCATTCCATGAACTTTTTACCCAAAAAACAACAAGAGAGTGAGAACATGAGAGTGCACAATGTTAGGTGAATTTTTAATGAGGTGCAGAAGGGCAGGCCCTTAATGAAATATTGTTTATTGGATAAACCCAACTAAACTCGAAGCATTCTCAACAATTTGTGGAGGTTATTTGCCATATAGATTAAACTTTGATTTAGATATACAGGTCAGGAAGTTTTCTAATTCTTATTTCCTTAGTGAAATAGTCAAATCGTTTCTTCAGAGAATATGTGATAAATCAATCGATCGCAACTTCTAATAATTGCCAATCATTTTGGTACAGTAACTTCTGAATAAAAAGATCCATTTTCGTATAATGTATTGCTATTGTGATAATAATTTGAGGAGTAGTAATGATATTGCCATTATAATTATCATTTATTGACTGAATTAGAGCGTACATCAAAAGTCTCTCTCGTAAAGATAAGCAATTCATGAAATAATGGATGTTTCACAAGTATTTATTTAGAAAGGGTGCAAGTATGACATTCATTCTGGAGCACCAATGCACCTCAGGCTTATCCTTTTAATTACATTTTACTTTTAAATTTAATTCATTATTCTCACTCATTTCTATGCACTCACAATATCATCCCAGAGATTTTTAAAAACGGGGAATGAAAACAGAATTGATACATGCCCTCTGTGGTTATAACATTGGCCGAGAAAGACCTTGGTAGACAAAATCAAAGAATTACCACTACTAGTGGTTGCCAAAATTTTTCATACACTGCCTTCTGTTTAACTCCTATTAACAGTTTAATCTCCTTACTGTCCTAATAATTGAACTTTGCACTCATGGAAATAATTTTTGTGAATATATTTAAAATATTAGTACGATAAATTTACATAATTCATCAATTTGAATCTTTTACACAGTGTTCCATCATCCCATTAATATCTTTTTTATTCCTTTTAATCATCTAACCAACCATTTGAAAACTTAAGTCATTCACTATTGTATGATTATTTCAGTGACCTATACAATGACATTTGAAGAACTATTATTACACAATCTCCTAAGGGCTTCCTCTAAGTTGCAAACCTGGGCAGCCTCGGATTACTTTTTTATTAATTTGTCGAACACCCACCACTTATTAAGAAATTTGAATGCTGATATGTAGCGTTATTTTCCACAATTCATTATCGACTTGGCATATTTTTTTGCTGCGCTACTACAGGTTCCCCCGAATTGGTTTGAAGTCCTCCTAAGCTCTATAGAGCATATCAGGAGGTGCTTAACCAAGGGAAACAGTAACAATGAACGAACACACACAAATATTCTCTCATCTGAAAAATCCGATCAGCCAGAATTCGAACCCGGGGCCTTGGGGTCAGAACGATAACGCAGCTAGAACATTAACCCCACGGCCAAAATTCTTTTTATGATAAAAAAATGCAACTTTATACTATTCCATGGCAACAGGGAAAATCTCCGAAAACGAAGCTCCTGTAGCAGTTTCCTTTCCGCCCAATCACGAAAAATACTATGGAGAGCTATGCCAAGTATCAAAGGAATTGATTTATTATAAATAAATAAATTGTGTTGTAAGTTTAGGAAGTGACTAATTGTAAAAGTAATGCACGTACTTATAAAGTTCCCGCACAAAATTTCAGAGCTAAACATAGTCACAATCAGTTTAATTGGTATGACCCTGGACGAACGTACGATGATTAATGCACGAATAAGAAGCTAACCTTCTATAACTCTGGAAGAATCTGGTGAGCTCGGGCTAAGTGGAAACTACTTATCACATGTGATGGGAGGTTGCTCTAGGGCACACTAGGAAAAATTTGATACTATCAGAAGTTTTTAATTTAAGGTTTGTAGATAACTCTATCGGTAAATTTCGCTCATTTATAATCTGCATAGGACATATGCGTATGATGACGTGAATGGGGTTGGCGGAGTGAGCGGCTCAGCTGCGGATGGCAAAAGACAAGAACACTTGAGAGTGGCGACCGATTTGTCTGGGGGTGACCCTTTGAGACACCTTCACGGTAGAGTGCTCGAGCTCACAGATTGCGCCCCAATGCATAAGAATACGATGAGGGAAGGCGCATCCTTAGAACTCTACCACGGAGGACTTGCGGTAGCGTGACCGCTTCGAAGGTGACTCCGCCTGGCGGCTAGACCTTGCACTTGAGCTGCTGCCTGCCTCTCTCCGGATCAGTCTCTTCCCAACTGCAGACATGGACGTCGCAGGCCTGCTTCCGATCCTCTTGGGATTCTTGGCGACCCTACTGGGGCCCGCCTTTGGCGAGAGGGAACCTCCGCTAATGGAGGTTCTAACAGGGACCATTAAAGGCGTGATGACTAAAACAGTCACGGGAAAGGAAGTAGCGACTTATAGAGGGATTCCTTATGCGGAGCCTCCGATTGGAGATCTGCGATTCAGGGTGAGTTAAGAATTCATTTTTCGATTCGAGTGCCTTTTCATCCCTTTCTCTGATCGCATTGTGTACTACAAACTCCTCTACTTTATGTCGCATCACTGTGCGACGTAGATTGATCCGAGATCTTAAGATATTGCGTATTGCGGAGATGTTCTCTGAGCATGAGTAAACTCAAAATGCGAATAATCAGAACCAATCACTCAATGACAAACGAACGATCTATCCGCAGGAAAATATAGCTTTTGAGAACTATGTGAAACAAACAAGAGAAAACCTAGTTACTGCAAACTTTGTTTTTGCCGAAATCCCGAATGATGCCGAAAAGTTAATTAGGAATACTGAATTATGAGTGCCGAGAAGCCGCGAAGGCGGCCAGTTCTTAAGAAATCAGAACTTCTTAAACATTACATTTGGTGATTGGTGAGACACTTAAAGAAAGGGTTCGTTACATTCGGTAGGGAATCAGATGTGATTCAATAAAATAACCCGATAGAATGTTCGTTTGCGGTTGAGGGAAAATATAAATAAGAAAACTACTATGTGAAGCAAACAAGAGAAAATCTAGTTTCTGCAAACTTCGCTTTTGCCGAAATTAGCGTGATGCCGAAAAGTCAATTAGGAAGAGCACTGGGAAGCTGATAAGGACACCAATTCACAGGAATTCTTGTATTAGAACCTTTTAAGCATATCATTTGTATAGTAATTGGTAAGTAACTTAAAGAAAGGGTTAGTTGCATTCACTATGGAGTCTAATACGTTTCAGTAAGATAACCTGAACTAAAGTTTGTTTTACTGCAAGTCTAAATAAGTGAATCGTTTCGCCTTATGTAAAATGCAGAAATTACTGCAAAAAATAAGCCTTCCATGCATCATTGGCAGTATATAATGTTTATGTATATATGAAATGTTGCGCGGTTGCATTATTTCCTTAGCTAAAGCCATATTTTTAGTACTTCATGAGGCAATAAGTGTTCTAGGGAAACTTGTGCCCTGCCCACTTTGCCATCCATCAACATTTTAGCTTTATAAAATTTTGACATCGCAGCTTTCCATTTCCTGTTTTCAGTGTTGCAAAACCTAATCAAGAAGAGTTTATTCATTGATACAATTACCAAGAACATTAATTACGTACATGATACATCAGATAGAACTGAAAACACAGCTCTCCATTTAAAACTTTCCGAAATTTGTATTCGGAAAGAAAGAAAACACAACACAGAAAAGAGAGAAACACTTAATTCAACCGAATCGCTTAGGAATTACTTGCATTGATTGAATGAAGAACAAAGATGAATGAATCAGTGGAGACGAATGCAGTGAAACTGAATGGTGAATGCATAACGAATGCGGAAGATTAAGGAAGGAAGGAAATTAAGATGGGATGAAAGAATGCTGAGTATGGAAAATGATGCGTTGAAAAAATTACTCAATCGGAAGAGAATTTTAGATATAAAGAAACTGAAGAAATGGCCATGGACATTCGAAAGAAAAGAGTTAAAATTTTTAGAACTGGTAGCTTAAGTGTTTAAATGTAGGTATGCAGTACACGGATAAATTTACAAAAATAGTTTATTATGTTAAGAGATGAACATAACAGTTCAATTTTATTATCTTCCAGAAGAATCTTGGTTGTATTCACAGAGACACGTCAACAATTTCGCAAAATGGAAGTTAAACTTAATTTCGTTCCATAAACGAAAGGAACAAGTGTAAAATCATCCTCGTTCACGGTCTAAATTACAAAATCGAGAGCCTTTTGGCCAAATCCTGTACTTCTAAATTTTTATTCATTAAGGCCTTTTTGGATCCCCACTAATTTATCTTTTAATTTTTATCTTAAAATGTTTTTTTTCCTTTTCATAGCCCGTATATGAAGAAATTTCGATTTTAACAGACAGCGGAACTAGGAAAGCAAAAGCAAGGCTGGAAGGCGTTCCCCTAGCGTAAATGTCAAGGTTCCGTAATCTTTTTCCTCAAGACTGTCCCGAAAACCTGCCTCTAAGCCTTGTTTTAAAGATGATTATTACCTCCACACACGGACATTCATTTTAGGTAACGTGGAGAACGTGGCACTTCCATGAAGAATCGGTAAATCATATATTTACGTCTTACCATGCTTATACTAAAATCATATGTTATAAAACTCTTTAAACCATCGCGAAAAATAGTAAAATAATTACTATGTTTTCATAGAATCCATTGCTTTATATGCATAACTTTGCGGCCTGCTTGATTGATATCGCATATTTCTTCCGTAAAAGGAATTATGAGAGTTATTTAAAATAGAAAGCTTGACATGATTACTTTCCAACAAGAGGTAGTACGAATAAATTCCTCGACGAAGGTTACTTTTATTTTTGGAAGGAACATCCTTTTTTCATCCTATCTGATAATGTGGGAGAAATGTTAATCTTATTTAATCTACCTGCGATTAATTTGCGATTGAGCAAAGCAAAGCCCATTTTTTGTGATTTAATCTAAAAATAATTCCGAAATCGGAGAATACAGCATTCGTTTGGCTTTTTACGGAATTAGTAGAAGTAATTGACATAGAAAGTTCTTGGAGGGACACCTCTTTGAGAGATATGACCTAGCCAGGCTGCAGGCACTCATGGTGAACGTATCCACTCACACGACTCCGTATTGGCTTTTCTATAATTGGCATGAAGTCAAAAATAAATGATAACGAATTGCATGAATAAATCAAATACTAAATGGGAAAGGATATAAAATGTTTGTATCCAGTACTAGTTATTGAATGTCTTAATTTAACGCTAAATTTATTGCAGCACTTTTCATCGTAGAGGCTCCTCTTCCGCAAATTAAACCAAGTATTTGTTTCCATAATAGCGTCATCTTAAAATGCATGATCTAGGACATGTGTATTATATGGCAGGAAACCGATCGAAGACAATTACTCGTAAATGTCTGCTTCTTACGAACACTAAATACTACAGATCAGGAGCTCCGAATTTCTGAAATATGAGCTTTTAATGTCAATCGTTTCCAATTATGTGGTTCTTGCCGAGGACAGAGAAAGTCGCGACGTTCCCACTCTCACATCCGAAGGTGAAGGCCAAACTCCACTGCTTTTATGCGCACGCTAATACATACATTCATACATATATGGGCAAGGTATCGAAGAGGAAACTTAATGGATACTTATCGCACTCTATTTCTGGTTTCTAAGTATTTTATGAACAGTGGATCTCGAGGCAAGGTTTACGGCAGGGAGAAATTTTAACTTACGGCAGCATGGATTTGGAAATAAGCGATCGTGGACTTAAGTCGTTTTGGTAAATGAAGATTATTTTAAAATTTACAACTCCAAGCGGTCCTGGGTTCGATTCACAGTTGGGACCAACATCTATGTTGCAAATTTAAGATTTATTTCCCATAAAATTGTTAAGATAATTTGAATGAGTATTCTACATTCCCTATCAACGATTTCCTTCTGTTTTTGAAACAATCGGCAAGTTGCATGAATAACAATATCTGCTGGAAAAAATAATAGAATTTTTTTACGAAAATAAGAAAGAGTACATACAGGATAAATCTCAAGGAGAAACGGACTTCAATAAAGTCTGATGGAACCAGGAATCCAACCGTGGATCTTCTTCCTCAATCCTAGATAAATCTTCTTCCTCTATCCTATCTCCCTAGTAGAGGAAGATACCGGGATCGATTCCCAGTCCCTTCAGAATTTTTTAAGTCCGTTTCTCCTTAGGATTGTAAAATACCATTAAGGACAAATCAGATCCCCATTACTCTTATCAAAAAGTGGATAGAAGGGTAACCATGTAGTTGTAAATGGCAAGATAAGTTGAGGAACTGTATATCGATTAACGTCCTGTGATGACGTTCTTATAGTAATTTAGAGAAATCACTTATGTTAGTTCTAACGGAAGGTGAAATTCAGATACGAACGACATTACTATAAAATATATGTTAGGAAATAAAATCAGATCATTTCGGGTAACTTCCTAATTTATTGGAGAAATGCGCTAAAGAGTTTATTTCTATTTATTTAATATTCCTCAAACTCTCCGCGAATTTGGCGATGAAATGAGAATGAATACTAAAAACTATTAAACACATAATATTTATCCAAAATACTTTTTTCTCTTAAATCGGCCTGAAAACAAACCATTTCCACAATTAATCGTTATGAAAGAAAAATATGCTGAAGAATTATACACCAAAAAATCTTATTTGGCATTTAATAGGCTCACAGAATTTGAAGGAAGTAGTTCTTTTCAAAGCTAAAGAGTTGTTCAAGCACTTTGTTGTTTGAGCACTTACCATTTGCAAATGGCAATAAAAACTTGATATTAAGGTTTGATACATTCTCGTCCTCAACTTACTGCTTAATTAATTCAAAAGAGAGTCTCTTTTTTGCTGCAATTCTCCTGCGTAATTTGAATGTTAAACTTATTCTACCACTAAAAGAACGTAAAATGTTCTGAAAAATAGTAACACCAATCTTGTACTGTACATACATTCATAGATAAAATTATGACCCTGTGCCCATATGGGTGCAGTTTTCTTTTAAATTTAACATGCCCTGAAATATAACGAAACAGAGTTTTCCATCTTCTGCTAACCATCTTAAACAGGCTAAATCCTTCCTTTCTACTCCAACTGTCACCATTACCAATTTTTTTTCCTTTTCAGGAAACTTTTTCATTCATCTTTCCAACTGCCTCTCACTTTCCATTCTCTTCCCACCAGAGCTTGTGTGATTGACTAATCAGTTGCCAGCATCAGTATTCAATTAGTACAATATCACTTTCATTTGCTCATTATGGTTGTTTCCAGTTATTTAAGTATTAAAAATTAATTTATATCAATGAATGTGAAGGAATTAAATAAATGTGGTAAATACTGATATATTGATTATGGCCAATAGTAGAGTAATATAGGTCGGTGTAAAATACTAAGAGCAGCAATTAAGATTAACCAAACAGATGGGGTATCCTTTAAATGAAAAATCAAAATTTCTTAAAGGTTTTTCTAATAACGTAAATGTTCATATTGCAGTAGTTGTTGAAATTTTCATTAGTGAAGATAACGTCAGTCAGTGAATTAGCTTCACTGATTACCAAAATGGATGCTCTATCTTTTAATATAATAAAAACAGGTGTGTGTGTATATATATATATGTGTGTGTGTGTGTGTATGTATGTATGTATGTTCGCCTAAAACTCGAGAACCATAAATGGCACAACTTTCAAACTTTCAGGATTGATAAATGTACTCTCTGCGCAGATAATAGGCTATTTTCATTTTCATTTACTTAAATGTCCCCAGTTCGAACCAAAACAAGAAAAACTGTTCTCGTAAGAAATGCAAGTAAACCTCACTTTTATCGGTTGCAGGCTACATTTCTTTTGCTAAATTAAATTAGAAATAATAGGCTTACGAAATCGAGAGAAGCACCAATAAAGTGAAATGAATAAAGATTCTTATTTTGGTCGTGAAATATCGTTATCGAGTCGAAATGGCGAGAATTTGGTTAAAATAAAGTGAAATTTCGTGAAATTTTGAGGCTATAAACAACGAGTCCCCTTGACGACGAATGCGATTGTTGAAACCGAGGTATTGCGTTTTCTCATAAGAATACACGGGTATTTTAGGTCCATATGAAAGTAATGATTAAATATTAATTATAGTATATGTTCATAGCAGGTAATATTCTGAAATTTCAGCATTTGCATTTACGAAAAATTTGCAGTATTGATATACAGTTTCTCGTTGTTATTAATATATTTATTATTATATTATTCATTTATCAATTACTATATTATTGTATTCATTATTAACTTATTATAATATTAATGATTAAATTATTGTTATGTATCTTATTATGAACCTACCGAAAGGTAGAACACTTTATAAAATCTTATTATATTACTATATATTAATTATCAAGGTATCATCATTACAAAAAAATGGTTTATTCAATAATTTATTTATTATTTATATAATAATTAAAAAATCCGCCATAAAAAAACGTCGAAAATAGTTCGGAAACCAAAACACGGATATAAAAGCGAATAAATAATAAAAAGAAAAGTTAATTAAGAAAAGAATGGAAATTGAAAAGCAGAACATGTTTTGTGAGTGAGATCGATCTCAGCGCCGCCAATCAATCTGGTGGGATGAAAAGGAATTTGAAAAAATGCGAATTGCAAATTCGGGAGGTGACAAATGGGAGCCAATCAAGTGGAAAAAAAGAAACAAGCAAACGACGAATTTATGTGAAGGGAAGGAAATTCGAAAAGGGATTGGGGAAAACCATGAAATATTGGCGATTTTTGTGCTGTATATGTAATATTCACCGATTTTCACATATTGATGTATATATTTTTTATTTATATATTACTATGTAATATTCATTGGTTTTTACACATTGAAGCAAATATTTAACGCCATTATATATAAATTCATATATTTATAATGTAATATCTATTGTTTTCTACATACTTATAAAAATATTTACGCATTTATTTGTTTATACATAGATCTAAATAATAATCATTTTCTTGTAATTTATAATTATTTCTAAAGTATGTATGTTCATAAATCTTCAGGAGGTCATTTTAATTTATTTAGTCTCCTGTCCCAAGCAATGGATGGGAGGGCATCTGGGATGCTACGCAAGAACGAGCACCATGCATTCAAAGGGATTACATATTTGCTGAAAAAGGTCCTGTGTTTGGGAAGGAAGACTGTCTTTACTTGAATGTCTATGTTCCTATGGTAAGTTAATATGATATGCATGTTTACCTCTTTTACATAAAGTAACAAAAATTAATTCTTATGAAGAACTATGCAAAATCTCTGTCATCATAATACAGGGATGTTTAAGTTATCAAAATATATAAAACTTATTACAAAATTTTCATGAATAGCAATAAGTTTGAAAAAATTAAATTCCTCCGATCCAATTACAATTATTAGCACTAAATATGCTATACCCAATGTACTGATGGGATGTTTAATTTGAAATGCTGAAAGGATTTCATCTTCATTCTTGATAATTCATTACATAATTAACTCAACTATTGTAAGGAATCTAGAACTCCATAAAGATGAAAGGTTTTGATCTTTGACTATCCCATTAGGATTTGAACTTTTACCCCTATTTAACAGACTTTTGTTCCCAATAGTTAGATTTTTTTTAAACAGTAGGTTGAGATATTGACTCCAGCAACTTATGTTTTCCATATACTACAAGAAAAGCGAAAGCCCTTCTACCAGACTAGAGAAATTCTTGTAAAATAATATATCTATTGATTTCCACTAAAAGGAATTGTTAGAAAAGGTAAAGATGGCAGAGATGAAAGGGGAAGAGCCACAGAGAGTTCCTGTTATGGTGTATATACATGGAGGTGGATGGCTTGCAGGAAGTAGCTCTGCTTCTAACTATGGTCCAGATCTCTTGCTGGAGGAAGATGTGATTTTAGTAACCATGAATTACAGGCTCTCTGCTTTTGGTGAGTGTAGAATAATCTGATGAATGTAAATTCTACAAAAAAGAAGGGACAATAATATATATCATCATTACACATGATAATATATATTATCATCGCATATATGCATTCTTAATGAATAATCCTAAAGATAAAGCTTTTCTGACTTACTGACTCCCATTTCCTTAGGTTTCCTTAGTACAGGTGATAAGGCCTCACCAGGCAACTATGGTTTGAAGGATCAGACACTTGCTATGAAATGGGTAAATGAAAATATTGCTGCTTTTGGAGGAGATTATAAACGAATAACAATATTTGGCCAAAGTGCTGGAGGAGCAAGTGTCCATTATCATATTCTTTCTCCAATGTCTAAAGGTAATATGCACATTGAAGAATTTAAAATTTTCATACCATTGCTTTAATTCTTTCAGTAAGTATTTTTAGTTTTTGTCAGGATTAATTATGTTTTGAAGGAAGAAATTTCTCATAGAAGCAAAGTAATACTTGAAAGTTTCCATTATAAAACTAAGATTCTGAAAAAAAATCTTTAAAAGAAAGCCAACCTTAGGAGAGTATATGGAATAAAAATTACAGAGACCAAATTTTTCATTACAAATTTATATATGTAATATCTTTTAACTTCCTTGAAGAAATAACAGTCATATAATTGTTGACCATGCTTACATTGATTAGTTATTAAGAAATAAACACTGAACTAGAAGAGATTCCATTATAGATGAAATAAAATTGCTATCAATCGCCCCATTTCATGATAAGCTAGGTAACATTGCAATTTTACCAAATCTTAACATTCTATACAGAGTCATTAAATATTCTATCTTAAACAATGAATTAACTATAATTTTTATCATCCTTATTTAGGACTTTTCCAAAATGCAATTTCTCATAGTGGAATTACATTGGCTCCTTGGGCAATGGCAAGGGGTGCTCCAGAACTTGCAAAAACTCTAGCAAGTTATGTGAACTGCTCTAATGGTTCAAGTCAAGAAATGGTAGACTGTCTTAGAACAAAAGATGCAGTGGAGATTGCAATGCAGTTTGACCGCTTCAGAGTATGTATAATAAAATTAAGAAACCACAGAAATACATATATGGATGAGATGATGTTGAGCAACAAGTTTAGTATCTACAAGCTCTTTCCTACTGATTGATTTCATTTAGAATCTGAAGAGTTGATCATTTTTCTTATAAATGCCTAATATTATTGTTTTTAAAGTAGCTGATCCATTGATTCTTTTAAAACCTGTTCTTAGTTAAGTTGTAGTTAATTAGAAAAACTGAAAAGAAAAATTGTTGAAAATAAGAAAAGGAAGTCAACCAGTATGGCATTAGGTATAACCATGTGCTTTCTTCGTATTCATGCCAGAATTTTGCTAATAACGGTATTTGTTAACTGGTAATTTAATTAATTAATGAAAGTCATTGTAATTAAAATTTAAGTGAATTATCAAATTATTAATTAAATAATTACATTATTTCATTAAATTCCTCATTTACAGAAATGGGACATGGATCCATTGATGGTTTTTTGTCCAACCATTGAAAAGGAAGATAATGATGAGCCACCATTCATTACAGAACATCCTTATGAAATAATGAAAACAGGAAAATTTAATCCAGTGAACTGGATGGCTGGAGCAACTCGGGAGGATGGAGCTTTTAGATCAGCATGTAAGGGTGATGAAATGAAAATTAAATAATTTATAGATTTACTGCTAGTTAATTAATTATGCTTGGATTTATTTAGAATTCGAAGCTTTAAGTTCATGCTGCATTTAGGTGAATATTTAATAGAATAGCTATATTGAGCTAATCAAGTAAATTTTCTACCCCCACAGGGTAACACTAAAGCCACATGTTTCCTTCCACTTGCATTTGTATAGCTATCTTGTCCCATAAGTAGTAGTTTCTTTTTCTTTTTTTTCATCCCTAAAATTCTGTATCAGCTTCCATCTTAAAACAGTTTAATTCCTTAGCTGATGCAGCCTCTATTAGTAAAAGTAATTTCTGTATGCTAAAACATGAAATACTGGAGAAAATTCTAGAAAAAACTCTTCCAAAAAAAAATATTCTTCAAAAAGTAACATTTATTTTTGGGACAAAGATGGTTGGAAATTTTTTGTGAATACCTCCTATTAACAACTAGGGACTTGATGCACAGCATTCTCTCATAAACTTAATTTAGAATGATATTAATCTTTTGACCATTATTTCTCTGTCATGAAAGCATTTTAAAAAATTTACAGTCAAAGAGAGGTGAATTGTCTTCTACAGCTGTAAAATATTAAACGATTCTCTTATTGTAACCTCTTTTGAGAAGGGAAATGCCAGCCAGGGCTAAGACTATGAGTTAAAATGACTACATATTTTGTCATTTGTCAAGTTCTTAGGGTCATGTGGATAGAAAATATGATCAAGGAAGTTTAAATTGATGATCAACAATTTGAAAGCAAATTTTAAGGAAACAATACAGAATTCATTTTTAAATTTTTTATATATATATATACACACACAAGCAAGTAAAAGTTGTGAAGGATTTGATGTCGACTACACAACATCCCTGAAGATGGAGACAGAGGACTTCATCAAAACAGCAGTTTACACCAATGATCTGACCCAGTTGTCTATCCAAGAATATTTTCTTAGCAAGTTAAAGTTTGCATACTAGAAAGTAGTAGGTGATATAATTCTGCATATATGCCATATTGATTTGGAAAGTGCTTACGGAAACAATCCAAGGCTTACCTCAGAGTATATGCATGGTGATTAATTCTAAATTCATAGGATAGAAAATTAGATATATATACTATCAAATCTTCCCAGATACCAATATGGTTTAATTTAAATAAAAGCTCAGCCTCTTCTACTCCTACCAAGATAGGTTTTTAACATCTAGTTCTGTTTTAAATATTGTTTTCTCTCTTCCTAATTAAAATATTGTTGATTAATGGTAAAAACTATACTCCTGTCTTTATTACATAAAAACTGCCAAAAATATATCAGCTATCCTCACAGACCAGAATAAGACAAGAGAATTAAATGAAGACTATGACACTGTTGGCCCTATTACTACGAGAGTGGAAGAGACAGCCTCAAATCCAAAGGAAGTAGCTCAGAAAATTCGTCAGTTTTATTTTGGTGATGAAGACATAGGAGTTCAGACACATCAAAACCTTACAGATGTAAGTTAATCTTAATATTATATACTTAATATTTTGTCTTTAAATTTCCATATTTAGTCTTTACAAAATATTATTTTAAAAATTAAGAGAGTTATGAATTCTCTTTATCAAAAATTTCTCTTCACAGCTTTATAGTGATCGTCATTCTTTTAATAGTCTAGTGCAGTCATTGAATGTTATGACAACAGAGTCCAACACATCTTTCAAGGCCTACTTCTACATTTTCTCTCACAGAGGAAAATATTCCTTAACTGATTTGAATCCAGTGATCAACAAAACATCTAACTCCAGAGTGGACATGGGTAACTTATTTGTTTTACAAACTTATTTTCTCAATATATTTCAATGGTTATCTTACTGACATAATTTGCTCTGCATGGGTAACATTCCATTTCCAATTCCAAAAGCAACCTAATTAATGCATATAAATCTAGCTTTGGTAAATACAAATATAGTGTGTTATCAGAAACTAAATGTTTCTCACTCACTCACTAAAAACTCACTTGTTATGTTTTCTTCAAAAAAAATAAATACCCAAAAATGACTTTTTGGGTATTTCATTTAATGATATCATTTTTGATTTATTTGTACAAGTCTTATTCCTTGGAAAAATACTACTGTTAGTTAGAAAATTATGTACAAACAGCCTGTCAGATTAATGACTTTGCTATCATAGTTTTTCAATTACAGATACATGGCTTTACTCTTACAATTTTAAAAACCCAGCTAAACTGGCCTAAAGGCGAAATAGAATATAATGTTGATAAAGATGTTTTATTTCAAAACAGTAAGGGTGGTATTTCAGCTCCAAAAAAAATTTAAAGGAAGATAAAGTCAATTAATTCTGATTAGGACATATGTGTGAATATGTGATAATTTGAAAACTAAATTATCTTTATATAGCATTCTATTTCTCATAATTGCAATTCATTTCTCCTAAGTAAGACATTTGCTCCATCTATACATATTTTATTTATCGTCTAGTGCAATATTTACCAAAAATCAGAACTAAAACATAGCATACATAAAGAAATAAAAAAGGATGAAAATTGTACTATGTAGGAAGTCAAATTGTCAATGAGATCAAAAGTTTCAATGATTTGAAGTAGAAGGTAGATGAAAATATGAAGTGTTCTTTCTTAGATTAATATTGTTATGTGTAGCTACTAGGGAAGTAAGAAAGATTTACAATACAACTAGCTCAAAAGTTAATCAGGTAGAAAATTATCAGGTAAACCTGTAGGACTGAAAGAAAAAGAAAGAAAAGTGATCAATGAAGTACATTTAGTATAACAAGGCTCAAACTCATAGTTTCCATGAAATAAATGATTTTTATAAAGCCAAAGAATTGCAAATCCTTGCAAGAGTCAAAAGAATTAGCATATCTAGGCATGATGATTGGGAAAGTGATGAAAAAGCTAAGTTGGAAGATTTCAGAATTAAATTAAACGCATTTTAAAAGGCAAAGGTTGTGAAAATTATCTTGATACCCTTGTTGCACTGCTTTGCTATTTATCCTTCCGTAGAGCTGTAATGTTCAATAAATGTCAGTTTAGTAAATTAATTGCAGCGCATAAATGTTGGAACAAGAGAAATACTACTTAATTTCTGTGGAAGCATTGCTATTGCTGAATCTTGGATAACTTTACATCCCACTGAACCAGCTTGCTAAATAAAAATTTAGACCAAAGCAATTAAAGCAGAAGATGTAGATGAATTTTTACAATGAAATGTGAATATTCCTTCACCTATGTTTTCTAGATTAATCCATTTTCCTTCCAATTGAATATGATCAGTGTAGGCACGTTTCAGGAAAATTTTATTACAGGCAAACCATTTCACTTTTCCCATTTCATTGCTTCATATATTATATGTTTTTTTGTATTCTTCTGTGTGTTATATTTTATGCTCTTTTATAGGATTTCTTTCTTCTAAATCCAGAAATACAATTGAAAACCATTTCTATTTTCCCTATATATATTATTTTTATCATATAGCAAATTGAGTGAAAACTCAAAATAAACTGCTTGTAAAATACACTGGAATTCTATGGAGATAAACCCCTTAATCATGATGTGCTAAAACCAGTCAGTCAAAAACCAGATTTGAGGTTGTTGTTAATGTATTGCATGGCTTAAATCCAACATTCTAAATTTGATTCTAATAATATTCTAGAGAATATGAAAGTAATGAATGCAAATGTATGAATGTTGTTTAAAATTAATAATAATTTTATTAATCAAACATCTGGCTTTAACTGAATTTCCCAAATCGATGACAAATTACAGATACCAGAATATAAATTCTTCCCAGATTAGCAATAGTAACTAATGTATGTTTATTTTCAATTAAAACTGCTTTAAGTTTAATTCCTCAAAATGTTTAAAACAAGTCATTATTTCTAGGTGTGGCTCATTGTGATGACCTGATTTACCTATTTCCAATGAAGGATTTTGTTGGAGGACCTCTCACAGATGCTGATGCACACATGTCAAGAGTTATGCGTAAATTATGGGTTTCTTTTGCTGAGAAAGGGTGAGTAATATAGCATATTCTCTATAAATCCTGATCATGTGTTATATCCCTTATCAATTAATTGGTTTTCATTTTCAGCAATCCAACTCCCCAACAAAATTCATTGATTCCAGTAAGTTGGGAACCAGTTAAGCCAAATGAAGTAAATTTTTTTGAAATAGGAGGTTCTCCAGTTGGACTACAAATGAGACCTCTCTCACAAGAATACCTCAAGCGTTATGAGTTCTGGCAATCTCTTCAGTTGAGAGAAAATGAAAATTATAAGGGAGAGAAACAAGAGATTTGAATGTCAGCATACATACTTATAACATCTGTCATCTTGAAAAACAAAGATTGCAGAACCTTATATCGAAATTCTCTAGTGTAAGGGGACTATTATAAGTATCCTCACATTATTGGAAACTTGGCCATTCCTAGGAAAATGTTATTTGGTACCTTTGATATCCCTTGTCTTACAGCATAAACAGGAGTATCTTAATTTCAGAGCTCAAACAAATTTTACTATTGCTTTGCTAGAGTATAATCATGTTATTATTAATGTATTAATATTTTTGTTTGATATGATAAAACAATTCTATAATTTGAAATCGTTGGAAATCATAGATTGCATTTTTTATGCAAAAAGTCAGGGTCTATTTCTCTGCTTTATTCCCCTTTCCAAAAATGGAAATACCAAATATTTATATGAATCCTCCAACAGAAAAGGACACTTGAAGAAAGGTTTGCCAATTTCTTGGGAAAGAGATACTCTTTGAAGCAGTTTAGCTTAAGATAGGCCCACAGAGAAGGAAACACCTACAGATTGTTCATGAACATGCATAAGATTCTTAAGGTTTATGTAAATTACTTCAATTTCTCCATGTTAAATGATTTTATAGGCGATTAACCCAACATACATAAAATACACATAGACTAAATGAATCCATGTAGCTTCATTTTTTAATAAAAGTATTGATTTGCCGAAAAAGTTTCAGAACGAGTTGTTAGTGAATCAGACATCCTATCAAAATCCTTATCAAAGACCAAACATTTATATATTCTAGTTTAATTCCTATTCCCTGATTTTACTTTTTATCTTAAGTGATCATAAATTGATAAGGTCAGATTCTTGTCAGGTAAGAAACATTAATAAATATTTATTTATTAACTTACAGTTGTGGAATAACATATAATAAAACAAAGTTAAAGAAGAATAAAACAAGTATTAACATTCTTATTCCTATTAATAGAGTCTAAGCTACAGAGGACAGAACTAAAGATATTTTAGTAATTTACAGGTGAATTAAGTAATGTAATTATGTTATACTTCATTTTCATTCTTGAGGAACCAAAGTATGTTAAATGCACATAAAAAATATGCAACGTGTTGATCATTGAATGTTAACGGTTTCCTAGCTTATTTCTAAATAACCCATATAATAATTAATAAGTTATTATTCTTTATTTTTCCTGATTTCTTCGATTTTTCTGAGCTCCAGAAGTAAATGAAAATATTTAAATGTTTTTATTAAAATTTTATCAATCAAATGGAAATAGGAATCACTTCTAACTCAAAAATCTTTTGGGATCATCTTAGTTTAACTAGAAAATACAATAATATTCCTAATTACATTGCATTGTGTGATTCTATGGCAAATAATGGTCAGTAAACAGTAAATTAATTTGCTGAATATTTTATTAGGGTACTTAAACGTGATGAAGAAGTTGACTTTACATTGAATCCGAATACTGGTTTATGATTGCATACCCCGATTTGACCTCAAAGTCCATGACCTGTGGGGTAGATTAAATTCTGTTAATCCCAACAATGGAATAGGGCCTAATAATGTTCTATCTACTTTATTCAAGACCTGTGATATTATACTTTTGATTGATTGTAATTAAAGAGTTACCAAGGGTTGACATAATTCCTGGTAAATGGAGGAATCGTTGTAATGTATAGGTATATAAAAATGGAAAAAATTGAAATTTATAACTTAAGACCCATTCAAGGATCCATTAGCAATTTTGTGACCATTTGATGTGATAAACTTTTCTACTACATGGAAAAATTCATATCTCCTATACAGCATGGATTTTTCAGTGAAAGATTCACTACTACGAACTTGTGAACTAATCAGATGTCCTAAAAGCCATTGCCAGTAATTGTATGGTAGAACACAAATGGTAAATTTCATCCTTTTAATCCCCAGAGTACAGTGTTACTTCTGGTGTTATTTATAGCATATAAATTGGCTTCTCTTTTATTAATGATTTTGTAGGTCAACACTATAATGTTGAAGATCATTTGTATTCCAATGACCTAAAAATACAACGTATGATTGGCAGTACTGAGGAGTGAAGGTTTAATAATCAAACCCTAATATTTTACTAAAATAGTATAGTAACTATAAAACGACATTAAATTTTTCTAAGTGCAATGTTATATCTTTTATTCATAGAAAAACAAGTATTAATTTGTAAGTAGTAATCAAGTATAAGCTCCACATTTACTTCTCAATTACTAAACCTACAGACAATCCTTGGCTTCCTTACAGGAATGGCAAAAACTTGAAAAACTTCAAATGATTAAAACCCTATATTGTTCATTAGCGAGACCTCTGAAGGAATTCTCTTCCGCAGTTTGGTCTCCATACTACATTGCACACATTGAAGGATTCGAAAAAATACAGAATCGATTTTTAACAATTTACTTTAAATTAGGCGATATCTCGAACAACATTTCCTATGCTGAAACCCTTTACCTTCAGAACTTATCGTTGCCACAGGATAGACAAATACTTTCAAACAATCACATTATATAAAATAATTCACGGTAGTTTAAGATGTGTGGATCTCTTTTCTAATATTAATTTCCATGTTCCCTCATACTTCTGTAAGTCTGTTCATAACCATTCCTCTCAAATATTGATTCTGATCCTTTGCTCACTCAAGTGGGAATGGTAATCTAGTAGATAACTTATCGGCCTGTGAAGGTGCAGAGTTGTTATTGGTTATTATGATTATTTAAGTGTAGAATCTACGCAGTATGGACTAACCTTTTTGTTGTACCACTATCTTTTGACTTTTCTGGTATGAATGACCCAACCGCCAAACAGAGATGTAGCCTGTTTTGCTCTCTAGTTTATAGGAATACACAGCGTCCTGAGGACTATGGCGGAGTTAGCCTTCGAAACGAAAGCAGAAATTCATCGGCCTGTGGAGATCCCGAGAAGAATTTGAACACATCATACACCAGGAGAGCACCAAATCTTTCATAACATGATTAAGTCTGAACGTATGTGTCTATCCTGTAGCAAAGATACATTCAGAAGAGAAATGGTTTTAGTATAAAAATATTGCTCGATTTTTCGCCCAATTTAAAGTAAATTGCAAAAAAATAAATTCTGGAATTTTCGACTGCTATGAAGTATACAACGTAGTATCGCATGGTACGATAGACAAATACTTCCAGCCTTAATCATATTATTTAAAATAATTCACGGTAGAATCACGCTGTAGGAGACATCTAGTCACCGCTGCTAGACTACGAGTTTTCATAGAGCGCCTGCGAGATGGCTCTAATACACGCGCAGACGATTAAGCTTACCAGTACAAACTTCAAATTATTTACGAGTAGGTACTATTTCCTCACGGAAAACGTTTTACAGCGCCGCTAATATTAAGGGGGCTGGATACCTCGCCTGAATATCCGTTTGCAGGCTACTGGCACTTACATCGCCATAGGGGCATCTAAATCTATGAAAAATTTTTGTTTTCACTATTTGACGCTTGAAAGATGAAGCTACACGCTACATGTTCCCGTTTCTAGATTATGCAAACCGTATCGAAGAAGAAAATTAGAAAACATTGAAGAAATCGACCATTTTCGATGTCGTGGCACTCAGCTATAAGAAGTGATACAAAGATTTCTTTCGATGGACAGTAGAGGTGGGAGTTCTCAATAAAAAGATCGATCTCCTGAATCGAATTAAATCGTTTGCTTCGAATCGATTCAGTCACGAGGTCGTATTCGAAGCATCGATAGCATCTACTGCCGAGAAAAATAAGATGTCCTCTTAGCTTCTTTTTTATCGTTAATTTCTTTTCTTAACACCTTCGATAGCTCCTTCGTTATCTCGGATGCGATAACGGCGGTAAGGATCCTGAGATACTAGAAAGGGAGATACAAAGGTGATTAAAACTGCACTTACGACACAACGAGCTGCTGGAAATCAGCGATCTGCGACAAATTGCTTAACAACAGTATGTTTATCCACAAAACAGTAAGACCCAGTAAAGGCGTTTTCCAGGGGACCTAGCGAAAACCGCGTCTTAAGCGGGATAATGTTTTAACTGGGTTGGGTAATGCTGGTTACCTCACATATTTTCTAAGAACATTACATCACGGAAAAAAGAACGGAATGTTTCTTTTTATTACACTTAATGTTTATTTATTTTTTCCCTGATTGATTTCTGCAACATTTCGCCTGATATTTTGACGTTTATTATTTGATCAATATACAAACGAGCAAAATTTACGTGTTTCATGTAAGAAAGGAGGAACAATAACACAAAGTTTTTCTTCAAGTAAATATTATATTTATATTATTATTGTTATTAACATTATTAAATCGGAATTAAATTTCACATACCAATTTAGCCGAAGAAGAAGAAAAGGAAAACCGGAAAAACTTGAATGAAAACTATTTCCAGTTTAATACCTTAGCACAACCACAGTAAAACACAGGGAACACAACATGTTTCAATGCTTAAGCATCATTATTAAGTCATATTATTCATTGTCACGTACTTCCACAAAGTTACTCTTCGTTGACTTTAGCTGCAAAAGTTATCAACCCTTATTTGCTCCGTCGCCGCCCCGAGGCTATGACGGTGTGCACCAGAGGCGATATATTATATTCTTCTGAAATTGCGAGTTTTTCATAAAGAGTCTTCATTTGCAAATACAGTTTTAGCATTATGTACAAGTATGTAACAATAAATAGCAATTTGTTACCAATGTATACAGAGATGGATAAATACAAATAGTTCGTCGCTGTTGGCAAGAGGCTGTTACGACGCATCAAGACGTTTCACAGTGTGAAGCATCTTGTGTATGTGAATCACTGTACTGCCAATCTACCAAATTCGAATTTTTAGAACTCGAAAAGGAAAATATGTGTCCAAAAGAAACACCACGTAGAGACTTTTTTCTAGTTTTCAGCAGGCGAAGAATTTGGAAATTCTTACCCTGTCTTGGGCTAAAATGGGTTCCGAAGATGGGATGCAGATTGTTCTGTTTCGCCATATCTTCTTTTTATTCTCGCGAAATAAGTCATCGAAAACATGAGAGTCAAAAGGAGCCCCATGAAAGTAAGGCAGAAGGGAGAGAACAGCGAATCAGATACCGTAAAATATTTTTTTCTATCAAATGAGTTGGACAATCGGTTAAAGCGATTTGTTAGCGTATCTAGGAAGGGAATTTGCGTCTTAAGCTGTATTTTTTAAAGATTTCATGAGACTTTTGATATCAAGAGATTTTTAAAGATTCGCGAGAGTTTTGAGCAGCAAATTATGGTCCGAATATTCACATCCAATATGGTAACTATTCAAACCAAGCAAATACACTAAGGAATGAAACCTGTGTTCTAGTGTTTGCACTTTCAGGTGTTAACACTGGAAAGATAGAAAAGTATTGAGACCGATTTTCTCTATCCGTGAAAGGTTTTGATGAGTACTTCCTATACATACATTTTTTTCAATTGCTACATATTTATATAGATATTTTATCCTTTTGAGCGGTACATTGAGGCTTGTACAGGCATACTCTTCGGTATAGGGATTACGCTTTTCTGAGTAAGTATACATGGCCAAAATGGTAGAATATTAAGTGGTTTTTGAGTCTTGGGAATGAAAATAGTGATATAGAATGACATTGTGGCAATTTGTGGGGAGGAAAGACTCCCTTCGGCGTGCCGATGTAAATTTTTACAGCACGTGCCAAACGTAGGCAACGCAGTGGTTTTTGCTGTAATTGTTACTTTATCTGAAGAGTATACTAAAAAGCGGCCGCTTCCCTTCAACCGACGCTATTGCAACATAACCGCGCAGTTTTGAAATCTCTTTTCTGCTGCACCTCAGCATCGGATTTTTACTTTCTTAATCAACATAATTTTTAAAATTGTTAGAAATACGATTTTGCTCCAACACTTCAGCCAATTTTGCGAATCTAGCATGCGAAAAAAGTGAAAAGAGGAGCAGTATTTCGTAATATATGTAATAAGTGTATCTCGTCAGCTCTGATGGTTGTAATTCATTACGTCAAGCTTACCACTTCGCCCTCGCTTGTTATGTGGAACGAAGCACCTGGGCCATTGCCAAGGATCAGAGGGCAGATCGGACTGAAACGATCAATCGCAGGTAAATGGACCAACTACATACTTTGTAATGTAGAGACAAAAGAAGTAGAATATATTATCATCTTTTGAGATTGTAAGTGTTATTGAATGGCGCATATATATGGATTAGCCTTACATATGCACAACCGAGGAATTGTTTCCAGGATAAACCCAGCTTAATTAGCGATTTGCGGAGTTTATTAGCCGTATGGATTAAACCTTGGCTTAGATTTGCCGGTCAGGAAGTTTTCTAATAAATATTGTCTCAGCGAAATTGGAAAATTGATTTTTCAGAGAAAGTTTAATGAATTAATCGATCGCAACAGTCAATAATTACCGATCGTTGCGGTACAATCGCCTGCTATAAAAACTATCCATTCTCTTACATTTCAATGCTGTTATGATAACAATTCAGGGATTAATAATATTATAATCTTAATAAATACTATTTGTAAAATGAATTCTAATTTATGCACGAAATATTCACTTGTAAAGATAAGCAAGATGTACTCCTGTTAGCGGTATAAATTCCCTACCGTCTTAATTACTTAATTTGACATCAATGGAAATGATGTTAGTAAATGTATTTATAAAAAAATATGCATTTATGCAATTAATTTACATAATACTGGTATTTGATTTTATTCACATTGTTCCATCAGTGTCATTACCCCTTTTCTTTTATTATTTATTTTTATCTATCATCTAACTGCCCATTGGGAACTCACTAACGAGAGATGAGGTCGGTGACATTTACAAAGACATTTGAAGACCGATCCCTATTATTACATGATCTTTTACGTTCTGTTTTGTAACAGTAAATTCGTTCTTTTGCAAGGTATAAATGCCAAGTGAACAACCTATCTCTGATTACCATTTCCCTCTCTCTTGCATTCCCGTCGTCGTCGCCCGTCTGTCATCTCACCTCTCTGAGAACTTTCTCTTCGAACTTCACTGCGATAAGGAGAAGTAATTTGGGCCGATAGGGATGGGTGACTCTTTAAAATTTGCGAGAGGGATATAAGTACTCGGAGGGGAAGATTCAATAGATTTTAATATTACATCATCACAGAAGAGGGAGATAGATTACTTTCAATCGACTCAGTACAATCTACTTCAATCTTTATGTTTCTCTTTACTTTGGAATAGAAGTATAAGTTATGCCTTAATCTTTCAGGTGGGTAAAAACAGTATGGAAGACTGTAGCTTTCAGATATGTTTGGATAATTACCTTATTTTCCGTAGCAAAAAAATCCTCAAAAGAACACACTGAAAACAAAAGCAAATTTGAAATGTGCACACGGACTATTCTTAAAAATGAGTAATTAGGTAAAATATAAGAAGGAGTTCAAAATAAAACCAATATGGAAGAGTTTCTGCAATCACTATGCATATACGGGGTTTTCTTAAGCCAAAATGGCATTAGAAGAAAACTGGAGGTTGTAGAGGCCTGATACCGTTGACAATTTCAGATGAGAATATAAGGAAATAGCCTGAAATCACTTACTCATGGCCACTTTATAGATCTGCCTACGTGTCATACATCCCTGAAACCGCTCCAATTTTGTTGCTTTCACTTAAGCGCGGGCTAGGGCCTGGCCCACGGATCCTAGTCCCCATGATGGAACCTCGGATAGGGACCATACTGCATAGATATGTATGTAGATATCTGGCCTCACCGGGACTTTCGTGTCTCAAAACGAAAATATTACACATTTCCGAGTTCGACTAAATCAATTTGGTTTCCCCTCTAGAAAACAAATCAATATAGATGATAAGTGAAATGATACATAAAAATCTACCAGAACTGATAGACTGAATGTGGACTGATTTGAAAAAATGTCGGACGCGTGCCGGAATTCGGGCCTCAATATGCGATACGGTCAATAGGGCCGTTGTTGGCCCGAGTTCTTTTATGAACGGGTCGGATGCGCACTAGAAATTTCGACCCATCCAGACGCAGGGTCCCTTTCTGCTATACGTAGGCAAAAGCACCACTTTCCAGTTGATCATAAATGCGCCATGCGCTACATCAACAGCTCCATCAGCTTGCACTTCATCACCCTGTGGCAGGAAATTTGTCGAAAGAAAAGTTTCTTCATCAAAGTTTTATTTATTTTTGCCTTAATTTTCAATTACAGTCTTTCAACGGTGATTTCTTTGTAAAGAGATATGATTTTTCTCTCAATTACCTACTGTCTTATATTTGCTGTTGCTGCTTAAAGAATTCCTATCGAGAAATTTTCTTTTTTAAGATGGATGATTTCTCAAACGAAAATTGAAAAGCGCTACATCGAACGATGGATAAAACATAGCTGATGACGATGATGATATGAATCAATATTCAAATGATACTTCACTTCATATCGAGAGAGAAAAAATCAGGAATATCTAACTATAGATATAGAGTCGAAGTGGTGTGGAAAAATCGAAATGAGAAATAATACGTCGAGAATCGAGAGATCGTATCCCTATCTCACGAAGGATTCTGCATCTATTTTTCTATCTTTTACTGTCAACCTAGCCTCAGTTACCTTCCCTATCATGGAAAACCCATTTAAAATGCTCTCGCTTCAGAGACTATCCCGCTTAATGCGTGGCTATCTTTTTCAGAATCGTTAAATATGGAGTTTTTACCTTAAACAAAGATTTCAAATATACAACACTATCTCTCTTTTTGTCCTCCTGCCTCGAACTGAACATGATTTACCCTTCATAAATTTGTTGTCTCATTCCTTTTCAAACCTTCCTCTCCTAATTTCTCTTAAATTATCGTGTTCCTGAAAGAACCACCGGTTGGGCATATTATCTTCATTACTCTGGTCCTAAAGTTTCACTTGTCAAACTTCTCCTTTCGCCTTCCCTTATTTTTCACTTACTTCCGACTTACCTCTTTGACTTACCTTTGATCTATTTTCATTAGTTTTTGAGATAATGTTACGTTTGGGTTTATCTCTTGCAAGATATTAACCCCAAGATGGGGTAGCGTTAGATTAGGGCAGAGAATCTATTGCTTTTTACACGTTTGTGATTTCGAATTTCATATCATATTTTTACGTTTTCTTGTGTAAATTGTTACGCATACTAGCTCTAAATATCTTTCTTTTTATTGTTCTTCTATTATCTTTATATGGGAGTTTTCCGCTTCCTGTTTTTCATTAAAAAGTACATAAAATAAAATAACTGCGGTATATTACACTAAAAATATGAGCTGAGGAAAAAATTTAACAAAATGTTTAAAAGGAACATTTCACTGCATGATCTCTACGTGGCCATGCTTGGCAAATTTTTTACTTGTTTACCCACTTCATTCAGTTGTATTCATGACAAATAATAAATAATGAGTATAAAACAAATTCTCATTTAAGGATGTAACTTCCAAATTTTGGAAGACTACGCTATCTAAAGATAAGTAACCATTTATAACTTAACAACCATAGAGAAGGATTCCTCTGGCTGCGAGCATGGGAGTCGCGGAATGATTTTTATTTTATTTACTCAGTGTTCAATATTTGATGAAAATTTTCAATAGATCTATCGTTATATTTAAAAATGCATTGTGAAATGCATATTATGATCATAAAATAGTAACACAAAACTCTTACTTAGCAAAATGGACTAAACTAAGCGTCCACAGTTATTTTTTCTACCCTAAGAGGGAAAAAGTAGTACTCTATAAAGTATTGATCACATATACAGGAAGAGAATAACTGTAATACTAATGCATTTATAAGATCCTCGCACAAAACTTCTGAACATAAACGAAACATAGTAGAACGAAGAGAGGTGTTGCACATTTTCAAAAAATGCTTTTATTTTTCACTCGCATTTCTCTACCTAGCCTCTAACTGTCGTTTATGTAGGAAATAACCTCTATCAAAAAGAACGCAGAAACACGGCCTATGCAATTTCGTTTTTTAAATAACTTTTCCATTGCTTCTATAGAGAAATTTGGGCAAATAGTTATTTTCTGTAAAGGTCGTTCCATTAGACAAATTGCGTTTCATAGCTATTAATTGTCATTTCACAAATATAAGCTAAACAAGCATAAGATTTACTTGCAAATATATTCGACTGCATGCAAAAAAATAAATAATAAATATAAATTTTCCATTGTCACACAAACAGATCAATTGGTATGCCCTTGGAGATCTTGATTTCGCTACTATAATAAACTTCTATGACTTCGGAAGAATATGGTGAGTTCAAGCGAAATGGAAACAATTTATAACAGGTGATGGTATATCCCTCAAGCGCACGCTAGTAAAAATTGGATTCTATCAAAAGATCTTAATTCAAGACTTGTTGGGTAATTCTATCCATACATTTAACTCGGCGTATGCTCTGCATAGCAAATATGCGGATGGCGGTGAGAATGCGAATGGGGTTGGCGGAGTGCAGAATGTGGAACGACAGCAGACGGAAAAGAGTGGAACGCTTTGGGTGGCGCCCGATTTCTTTGGGGTGACCCTTTGAGACACCTTCACGGAGGACTTGCGGTAGCGTGACCGCTTCGAAGGTGACTCCGCCTGGCGGCTAGACCTTGCACTTGAGCTGCTGCCTGCCTCTCTCCGGATCAGTCTCTTCCCAACTGCAGACATGGACGTCGCAGGCCTGCTTCCGATCCTCTTGGGATTCTTGGCGACCCTACTGGGGCCCGCCGTTGGCGAGAGGGAACCTCCGCTAATGGAGGTTCTAACAGGGACCATCAAAGGCGTGATGACTAAAACAGTCACGGGAAAGGAAGTAGCGACTTATAGGGGGATTCCTTATGCGGAGCCTCCGATTGGAGATCTGCGATTCAGGGTGAGTTGAGGATTCATTTTTTGAGTTCGAGTGCCTTTGCATCCCTTTTTCTGATCGCATTGTGTACTACAAACTACTTTATGTCGCATCACTGTGCGACGTAGATTGATCCGAGATCTTAAGATATTGAGTATTGCGGAGATGTTCGCTGAGTATGAGTAAACTCAAAATGCGAATAATCAGAACCAATCGCTCAATGACAAACGAACGATCTATCCGCAGGAAAATATGGCTTTTGAGAGCTATGTGAAACAAACAAGAGAAAATCTAGTTTCTGCAAACTTTGTTTTTGCCGAAATCCCGAATGATGCCGAAAAGTTAATTAGGAATACTGAATTATGAGTACCGAGAAGCCGCGAAGGCGGCCAGTTCTTAAGAAATCAGAACTTCTTAAACATTACATTTGGTGATTGGTGAGACACTTAAAGAAAGGGTTCGTTACATTCGGTGGGGAATCAGATGTGATTCAATAAAATAACCCGATAGAATGTTCGTTTGCGGTATGTCTAAAAAGTGAGGGAAAAGATAAAAAAGAAAACTACTTTTCCAGGGAAAACTACTTTTCCTTATTTATTATAAACAACTCTGCAAATAGAACAACTAAAAAATATCATATTCAAAGCTTCAGCGTTGAAACATGTCGTGTTCTTAGTTGTACTGTGGTATTTTGCAAAGTTATTTTTAATAGAGAAGGAAGTAGTTTCCCCTGGAAAAGTAGTTATCCGTTTTATTTTTTCCTTTGTCATGGAATACCACGAAGTCACTCCTCAGTCACTGATTTTATACTAAAAACGTGAATCGTTTTACGTTATATAAAATGCAGGAAATAAGTATGCCGTATATTGAAAAGGAGATTGTATCATAAATTTTCAATGCGTTTTAATCTGTATCTGCAACCGGTAAGTCCTCGAAGATTATTAAACAAATCTATATCTATGGGCAGAATCACTTCTTCCAGATCTCTGTGAGCCTTATAAATGCGAAAAAGTTTTCTCTGATATTAATGGAATTATTCTTCTGCAAAAGTTTACCGTTCAAAACGATTAACTTTGAAATCGTCTATTTTCAGGCGGTTTTGAAAGAAAAAGTCGTACTTAAGATAAATTTTGTCCTGCGTATTTTAGTAGTTTACTGTAATCATTCTCATACTACTGCTAAATTCATGGAGAATTTGAGAGGAGTTTTAAATTAAGAGAAGGAGACTCTTTATCGCATTTCTTCAATAAATCCAATAAAATAGCTTGTAATATATATATATGAAATAATCATAATACCATAGTCTCTAGCAATACTTCCTTCTAATACAATAAAAGTAGCAAGTAGCAGTAATTCAATAAAAGTTCTTGTCACGTTCTATAAAATAGAATTGAAAAATAAAATTAAGGATTATGGAATTTAGGAATTATGATTAAAATTTTAGTTTCTTTAGAATCTTATTTTGGTACATTTTGTTTCAAAATGCGGAAATGCTTAGATAGTTTATTATGGCATCGTATTTTCGTTCAAGTTCCCACAAATAGGCTGAATATAATCTCCAATGAATACCGTTTTCAAACCTACTGTCCCTTCGTGGTCATAAAAATAATACTTTGTTTCATTTTAAAGCCTTCGCTACTAATGATGATTTTTAAAGAAATTCCTCTGATCGTACTGAAGTGTAAATTTTAGGTAACAGCCTTTACTGAATTACTTTTAAGATAAAATTGAGATGCAAAAATTATAGAAGTATTTCATGAAAATTCACAATTTAATTTTAAACTGAAAAAAATTTGAAAAAGTATCCCTCAGTATTACTGAAAAAATTTTGAAAAAGTATCCCGTTTACTCGAGGTAACATCTCTTTTCCAACTAATTGGGGTATGGGTAGCTTTCCTGTAAATGATGTAAGAATCGGCACCGTCTGAGGCGTCTGAATCTCCTCCATTGCAAATCAAAAAAAAAAGAAAGCAGAAAAGTGTTATTTCGGTTACTGATTACCGCAATTCCGCTCGATATTAACATGTTTCCGAAAATACGATGACCGTGAAAACGGAGATTCAAGGTCCATCAGATAAATTGCTCCGTTTTAAAGAAAATACCAACCGAAAGAAAACGAAATACCGACCAATTTCAATATATTTTATTTAAATTGAAACCAGAATCGATAATCATCAATACGCGAGCTAAAAGGTTTAGATTTATCTAGAAATATTTTGACAAAGAATCTTACCAAAATGCCATGGTTATTCACACTTCCATTTGGAATATTTCCTACTCTGAGTTGTAGCTCCTTTATTTAGTTTTTTTTGTCCACAAGCTAAGTTTTTTTATTTTAAAGTTTTACTTTTTAATGCCTAGTGAGATCTATTTCACATTGAAAAAGGGAAAGATAGGCGAGGGGACTCTATAAAGTCTCAATAAGATACTTATTGATATATCCCACTTGTTTTAAATGCGCATAAGTACACAATCTACTACTTCCGAGCACGACAACATTATTGAATTCGTTGATCCTTTAATTGGTTGTCACGCTGTACACCAGGCCTGCACGGCCCGCGGCTCACATTAAGCTCGGTGGAGCTCACACTGCGGCCCGCGATGGCTTTTGGAAATTAATCTTATTCAATAATTTATAATTATGATAAAATATATAATCAATTTGTCAGATTCCCGGTTTTGGTGTACTTCCTACTTTATTTCTTCGTCTAAAAACAGGCATGCATTCCTCTTCGCTTATAATTATATTTGGTTGGTATCAAAGGCAGTAATCAGAAATAGGCATTGACGACTTCGTTCAAGAATTTCCTCTTCATTTAATTCCAAAGGAAAATACTTGAAAGTAAAAGAATATACAGACAAATAAGAAAAAAAAAAGTTAGCAAATTTGAGTATATAATACTGCCTTATTTGGAGCTTCACGCATTGACGGCTTCGTCAATTGATTGATTTTATTCAAATAGATTTATTTTAAATTTTAAAACAATATTTATAAAAAAGAATGATATCCGCGATCACTTTTACTTTCATGTAGCTTTTCTTTTCTTTCAAGTTGAAAGTTCTCTCTTCTTATCTCGAGATCCGCTAATCATAGAATCCTGAGACAGGAGAAAGAGAGAGCGATTAGCACCCGTCTGCTCTTCAATCGTCTTGCCTATATTTGTACGGATGTGAATTCTAGCGTACGCGTAAATGCAGCAAGCGGCTTGACCTTCACCTTCGGTTGGAAGATAGTCAATGCGTGGCAGCGGGACCGTTCTCGCACGGCTTTCAGTCCTCGTGTCGGCAATATGATAAGAAGCGATTGATTTATGACTTGCATTTTCCTGAATAAGAGTCCATATTTCAGAAATTCGGAGCTGTGAATTTTCTGTGTGTAAGGAGCAGACATTCACGGGTCATTGCCTCTGTTCTGTTTACTCTTATCCAATACACGTGTTTTGCATTATGTAATTTAGGGTGACACTACAAAGGAGACAAATATTTGATACTCCGAAAAAGACGCCACTATGTGGAAAATTGCTGTAATAAATGGAACGTCCGATTCAAGAATGCGAGAATTTGTACAGCATAAAAGCTTTCGTATTCTTTCACATTTAGAAGATGATTTTGTATTTTCTGTTTCATTTCATGGCACTATAAATCTAACTGCGTAGGATTCGTTGCTCTGACTGTGTGTACTGAAAAAGTCGCCTGACCAGGCCGTTACCCTCAAAGAAATGCTGCACTTTATAGGGTAGAAATTGCTCCCTAATCTTGTTAAACTGACAAACAAATACTCCACTCTCCTATTCTAACATAATTCTTGAGATTAAATTACGGAAAACGGGTTATGCAAATAATCAAGTGATGAATAAATTAAATGAGATCTCCGCCGTATCAAATTAGACAAAACTGAGAGGACCTTTGCTAAAATAAAAAATATCGTGGCGATCATTCTTTTCGTCTTTTGTTGGAAAGGAGTCGTGTCGTCCTCGAGATTTCTATTTTAAATTAATCTTTTCAGTCATTTTACGGCAGGGATGAGATGTCAACCAAGCATATCGCAAAAGTATACACGAGTAAGCAGAGCATTCTAGCAAGGTACTATATACTAGTATATGTAATCTTTTACTGTTCGTCTCGATGTTTCAAAAAGTTGAATCACTTTACTTTTGGTTTAAGTATCGTGAGACATGAATAATTGACCGGTTATTCATGGAAGTGTCACTTTCTCCTCGTTATGTATCTAATATGAATTTCGGAGTATAGAGGTAATAATTATCTTTAAAAAATGGGCTTTAAGGCAGGTTTTCGAGGCAGTCTTGAGGAAAAAGATTACGAAACCTGGAAATTTAAGCTAGGGGAACGCCTTCCGGTCATGCTTTTGCTTTTGCTCTCCTGCTTCCGCTCTCTTTAAATTCGAAATATCTTCATACGCGGAATGTGAAACGAAAAAAGATAAAAGTAATTAAAAGATAGCGCAGTAATTATTTCAAAGGCCTATTTATATATTTATTGTACAAATATAGGAAAATTTAAACAATAATAAATATAGTTTTACATTTATTAGTTTTGTTTTAAGGAACAACGCAAGTTTAACTAATCGTCCTGCGAAGGTTTAGGTGGATCCTTGGAAATATGATTTTTCTGAAAAAGGGATCAGAAACTGAATATTTTAAATACATTTTTTGACGTAATAACCTTATTTCTTTTGAAGTTTATCCATGTACCGCTTAAACCTTTCATTTCTGTAACTTTTATTTCCCATCTTTAAAATGTTCTTCGACATTTCTCTTACATCTTTAAGTCGAACGTTTTCTTCCGTTAGAGTAATTTTATTTGACATCTGTTATCTTTTATATACCATCATTTTCATGGACTATTAAGCATTCTTTCATTCGATCTACATCCCCAATGCAAATTAGCACTCACATTTTATCTCCATTGGCAGGCCCTACCTTCTACATTCGTTATCCAGCTAAACAGCTCACGTCTCTCGGGATTTATTCACCATTGTTCTTCAGTCAATTGATGCAGGTAATTCATAAACGATTCAGTTGAATTACGTGTTTCTTCCTCTCAATTTTCGGAATCAAAATTTGAGAAATTTTTAAATAGAGAGTAATTCTAGCTCTATCTTATGTACATAGTTAGTGTTTTCGGTTATCGTTTTAATGAACAAACTCATATTAGATTTGTTACCTGAAAATAGGAAATGGAAAGCTTCTAAGATAAAACTTCATAAAGGTGAAATAGTATTGGAGGCACTGAACTAACTGTAAATGCTCAAGAGAAATTTAAACGAACATACCTAAGCTTTTGCATTCTTTAGAACTTGATGTCTGTGATGAATCCTATCGGCATGATTATCGATCGCATGTTGATTCGGTTACTTAAGATGACGCACCTGGTCTTTTTGTTGCATAATGTTGTAGGATATATTTAGATGTAGATGAAGGGTATGACAAATTACATGAAAAAAGACAAATATCAGAGCGGTACGATGGTGAGATGGTTGAAAAAAGAGGTTGGATGGCTTTTACGATTTTAAGAAGACAAAATTCCTTACTACGCTACTATAATAAGAGCAATTTACATGTTTCAAGATGATGTATGTAATCTATATTTGCCCAATGAGATCGTAGATAATGTTTGCCTGCCGAATGATTATAGAACGGCAAAATCTTGCATAATTTTGGTTTATTTAAGATTTCTCAAATCATGAAGATTAGCAGTGATGTGTCGAAGAGGATTGCTGCAAATAAAAATAAATTACTTCTCTTTCGAGAAATAAACAAGAAATTGCGCTGAGAATTATGTTGATTTTTGGAGAATTCGTTTCCCCATCATACAATGGGAATTTGCCATGTGAATAACCCTCTTGCATTTTTATTCTAGCATTTCTTTACGATGGGCTCCCGTCATGAGGGAAGCGCGTTCGCCTTCGATGAAAGTGGCCCCAGTGGCTAGGTGCCAAATGACCGTAGCAGCTATCGAAACTTTAAAAATAAAAAATACTCCGAAAATACTTGTAATTAGTAATATTATTTAGAGTATTTTTTCAAACCTTCCATTGTTACTACAATTTCAATGAGAAATACATATAGGGTATCTACGAGAGCTTAAATTTTACCGTGTGTTTATTTTCACAATAAACCGTGAGAAGTCGTTGGTAACCTAGCCTTTTTCGATCTCCCTGCATTAGCAAGAGCGGCTTTCGCCTGACTTATGGCGGAGACCATATGAATCAGCACGCGCTGCTAAAAAGCAATCAGATAACTATGATCGTCTCAGCACCTCAATGGCTTGCTATGAGAAAATCGTTATCTTGATGAATTCTGAATTGGCAGAAGCTCGAGTGAAAAGCAATTATTCAGCACCCAAAAAAGTCTTTTCGGCTTAATCTTAAATTCTTACAGACAGTTATTAGCTTTTTTCTGGCTTACACTTGTTACATGTTATGGCAATACAGAATTTCAATTAAAATCGAAAACCGCTGAATCAAAACATAGAAAATCTTCGTCTTTTTGAAAGACATGACGAAGGAATTTCTTGAGTTTTTACTCGGAATACTTAGGAAATGTCTGGGGATAATTATTACGAGTAGTAGAATTATTAAAAGTACTCCGACAGCTGAGGTTTTGTAGATATTGTACACAGGGAATCGAACCCGGGACCGCTTTCATTTTAGTCGAACGCGCTCCCCACACAGCTATCGGGAACTCGAGATCATTATCGCTTGCCTACTTTAGCTATTCCACAAGTCAACCCAAAAAGGTATAAAATTCATGTGTTCAAGCGTAACTTTGTGAAATTTGACGCACATGATGGAGAAGTAATGAAATCTTAGTATTTACAATCCCACGAGAGATCATTCGTAAGTTCTTGGCTACAAGTTTATTCTGTATGTAGTATTGAAGGCTCACAGTTCAGGGTATGAAGATGTTCATAGATAGTTGTGACATTCCAACTGTAATTAGGGAGAATACAGGCAAGGGGAGAAAACATCGGTGTATTTTCAATTCTCTCGATGAGGTTTTCATAACTTTCGATCATATAAACGAATATTAATTTATATTCGTACAATAAAACAACGGTGTATAGATGTACAATTAAATCTCTCCTTGTTAAAATTAATTCTACAGTACTTTAAATCAAACTAATTATATTTTGCTCGAATCAATATTAATTAAAATCAAGTACTTCATATTCCTTGAAGAGTAATACCATGTAAATTAGAAATAACTGGAAAACCAGGGCTGTGGAGTCGGAGTTTGAATCAATTTTGGGTGGAGTCGGAGTCGGCAGAAAGGCAGAAATTCACCGACTCCTGTTGCTTCAGAATAAAAACTTTTATTTTATTGTTTTATTATAAACTTAATCCTTATTAGGCTGGTCCTCGCTACTAGTGCCGTGCCTGGGCGGAAAGAAAAACTACGTACCAAACTACGTCGCTAACAAATATTCCCTCGTCAACTGAGGATGAACTTGGTTTTGAAAAATATTTTAATCACTTGGAGCGTGCAAAATTTCGCCGCATAGAAAAGGATTCCTCTAAACCCAAAGAAAACAGTATGAATAAATTTCAGATAAATTTCTCACTTGCATTAAAAGAAGTGGAAATTTTTGATCGTTCATCAAAACTAACAGTGAAAGAAGCCATTCCCTTATATCCTGAAATTGTGAGAGATGTTGCCATAGTGGTTACTGCTTTACCACCAACCCAAGTTAGTGTTGAGAGGTTGTTCTCTGCTCTAAAAATAATTAGATCAGATTTGAGGGCATCCATGAAGAAGGATCTGATAAAGGCTATTCTTTTTCTGAAGACCAATTCTTTATAAATTTATTAAAAATATTAAGTATGTAACAGTTTATTGTATATTTTCATTTGACAGCCTTATTTTGTTCAGGTAATTTTCTCAAACGTATATTTTGTGGTCTATTACTTCTTAACTTTGTAAAATTTTTTATTAAAGAATCATCCTTCTTTAATAAATTCATTTGTTAATATATCATACTATTCTGTAATTAATCACCATGACTCCGCATATAAGAAGTAAGATAGAACAAAAACTGAGGAGTCGGAGTCGGACAGTAGAAAATAAGAGGAGTCGGAGGCTTGTGCACCGACTCCACAGCCCTGTGGAAAACTATTGATTTCTTCAGAAGCTATTATCTTTAAAACTAGTTTCCGCTTAGTGGCATCATAAGGCACTGAGATAACATCATAAAATCACAGAAGCTTTTAAATTAAGTGGGAGGGAGGAGGTGGAAAATGGATGGTAATTTCAAGTTCAAGAATCCTTTTCAGGGAAGTGTCACATACTGCAAAATTCTTTTAAAAAACACTTCATATCGTAATCAATTTAAATTTTCCGAGGAGCACCTTAATCAGTTTATAATGAACATGGTAATGGCTAATGTAAATATAAACAAGAACATAATAAATTTAGAGTTGATAGTTTTTCCAAATTTGAAAATCCAGCCTTCTCTTTCATTAGCAATTATCTGCCTTATATCCATTGTAAGGGAGAGTGCAAATCTCAGCAGATGGAAAAAATACATGATGAGTTAACCTGCTAAGATGTAGAAAGTCTTGCTCTCTATACTTAGTGAAAAGCCTTTAGTTGCCAGCATCATCATCCACTGTCTATGCTATCACTTTCAGGCACTAATGATGTTTTTTTACATTCATTCAATAATTTAAAACTTACATCAATGATTATAAAAGGGATTAAATAAAGATGGTAATGGCTTGTACAAGATATAGATGCTGGCCATTAGTAGAAAAATACAGGTACATGCCATGTTCTAAGAGCAGTCATTAAGGTTGATTTTTCCATGATCATGTCCCACAATAAAGTCATGACTCTTTTTACTCTAGCCTAGCAGATGGGGGTACCATTTAAATGAAAAATCTAAACTCTCATTTTATCATAACATAACATATAGCAGTTAAGTTATTAAATTTGATATTATAACATTTTTTCTGGAGATCTAAATAGCTATAGTATGATTATATCAGATTATATTTTTGTATGCAACATTTTTATGTGGTCATTTTAATTTATTTAGGCTCCTGTCCCAACTGATGGTTGGGAAGGTGTCTGGGATGCTACACAAGAACGAGCACCATGCATTCAAAGGGATTACATATTTGATGAAAAAGGTCCTGTGATTGGGAAAGAAGACTGCCTTTATTTGAACGTCTATGTTCCTTTTGTAAGTTTATGAGATAAGTTTTTTTTGGCATATTATAGAAAGTAACAAATAAATTAATTCTTTAGAAGAACTATGCTAAATTCCTGTTATGATAGAGGAATGTTTAAGCTATATAAATATATGAAACTAATTACAACATTTGCATAAATATCTAAAAGTTTGAAAAAATTAAATTGCTCCCATAGAATAATTAGTATTAAATATGTTGCACTTAATGTACTGATGAGTTATTTAATTAAACATTCTAGAAGGGATGCATCTTTTTTATTACTTTGATGCTTCGTAACATAGGCATAATCAACTGAACAATTATAAGCAATTTAATGAACCAATCAAGATGATAGATTATGGCCTTTCTATAACAAAACTGTTTCATATACAATAAAAACCAATTGAGGCCATTTTCAAGGAGAAATGTTAAAATATATTATAGATGGGATGTCATTATAAAAAGGATATTAATTCCTATTTCCTTTCCATTAGAAAATAAAAAGTATTAAGGATCTTTAATTTTTAAATAAGTACTTAACACCTAAAAAATGATAAGGAGTCATCTTTAGCTTTCTTAACTTCTGTCAGCTGTAGATGTGTATAATAGCGAGTTTACAAAGCTATTTTTGTGTAATACTGATAATCTATTTGTCAATTTTCTTAAGAATGGTCTGATTTTTGTACAAAGAGAATGTCCCTTTTATCACGTAATTCTGGCCTTATTCACACTAAAATGAAGCAATTTTTACCAGATAGACAATTAGGGACAAATAATGTGAACAATATGTGGTGATCAACTGAAGTAGAGAATTGGCTAAAGCAAGTTGTATTGCATCTTAGGATAGTAAATATCCATCTATTAAGCCAGTAGCAGAAAATCTTAATTTGTTTTTTTACTATGTTTTTAGTGTGAAAGGGACTCAGGTGGAGAGAAATATTGTATATTCAGTAAGATTGCATCTCTTAAGTGTCTTAAAGGGGAGAGTTTTAAATAGGTTTTACTGTAGTATATTTTCTTGAATGAGTAGAGATGAATGTTGACTCATATAGTTGACATTTTTCATACCTGACCAAGAGGTGAACTTTTTGACATTACCGTGGGATTATTTGCAAAGTAGAATTTGTACTGATTTTAATTCAAAGGAAGTGTTAGAGAATATGCAGATGGCAGAGATGAGAGGGGAAGAACCACAGAGAGTTCCTGTTATGGTGTATATACATGGAGGTGGATGGCTTGGAGGCAGTGGCTCTGCCTTTAACTTTGGTCCAGATCTCTTGCTGGAGGAAGAAGTAGTATTAGTAACCATGAATTATAGGCTCTCTGCTTTTGGTGAGTGTAGAACAAGCTGGTGGATGTAATTTCTACAAAAATGAGTGATGATAATATGCACATGCTCAATGAATGCCTAAAGACAAAGCCTTTCTGCCTTTTCTTTTGCTTTAGGTTTCCTCAGTACAGGTGATAATGCCTCACCAGGTAACTATGGTTTGAAGGATCAGACACTTGCTATGAAATGGGTAAATGAAAACATTGCTGCTTTTGGAGGAGATTATAAACGAGTAACAATATTCGGCCAAAGTGCTGGAGGAGCAAGTGTCCATTATCATGTTCTTTCTCCAATGTCTAAAGGTAATGTGCACATTGAAGAAATTAAATGTCTGCTTACCATTGCTTCTACTTTTTAAGTTATTCTAATTTTTACTGGGGGATAATCAGAATTTGAGGGAATAAATACCTCATAAAAGCAAACATTAACTTGAAAATTTCCTTTGAAATAGCATTCTTAAACTAATTTTCTGAAAATATTAATTTTTGAGAATATGAAACTCAGAAAATGTACTGAATGAAAATTACTGGGAATAAATTTTCCATTAAATAATTGTTTTTATGCAATAACTGTCATGTTTCTAATAATAATCACTCAATGTTCCTAATTTAAACATGGTTATTGTTGTATGGGATTGTTATAATGGATAAAACCTATAAGAAATTTTATTATATATTAAATTGAATTGTTATGAAAAAATATTTCCCATATCATGACAATTTATGCAAATTTTCATTTATTTTATTAAATGTTAACATTTTACACAGCCATTCTTTCTTAAACAATGAATTAACTGCAATTTTTACTATTCCCATTTAGGACTTTTCCAAAATGGTATTTCTCATAGTGGAAATGCATTGGCTCCTTGGGCATTGGCAAGGGGTGCTCCAACGATTGCAAAAACTCTAGCAAGTTATGTAAACTGCCCAAATAGTTCAAGTCAAGAAATGATTGACTGTCTTAGAACAAAAGATGCAGTGGAGATTGTAAAGCATCTTGATCGCTTCAAAGTAAGTATAACACAGTTTACAAAATGCATTATTTTATGAATTAAATTATATTTGGCAACAAATCCAAAATCAACATTATCTTTCACATCTGATTGATTTAATTTATAAACATGAGCAAAATAACTTGAAAATTTATTCATAAATGGAAAAATATCACTGTATAGTTTATAAAAAAGTTGATTCATTGATTCCTTAATTGATTGGAAAAGTTGAAAATTAAAATTACTGATAAAAAAGAAAGTAGGTCAGTTTTGCATTAGGTATATCCATTTAATTTTTATAGAACCTTTCCATTTGGTCTTGCTTCATTAGTGTTTGTTATAGATATTTATAAAAGAAAATGTCTTGCTGAAACATATGAAGATAATTCACATGTTCATTACAGAAATGGGGTATGGATCCATTGTTGGTTTTTGGTCCAACCATTGAAAAGGAAGGAAATGATGAACCACCATTCATCACAGCACATCCTTACAAAATATTAAAAACAGGAAAATTTAATCCAGTGAACTGGATGGCTGGAGCAACTCGTGAAGATGGATCCTTTAGAACAGCAAGTAGGGGGTTTTAAAATTTTAATTAATTATGTTTGGATTTATTTACAAATCCATGCTTTAAGTTCGAGCCACCTCTGGCTGAATGTTTAATAGAATATCTATATTGAGCTAATCAATTAAGAAAATCACATCTAGGGAATACACCTAAGAGCTTTATATTCTTTCTACGCATATTTGTATAGCAGTCATGGTCTGTAAGTGTAGTTGCTCCTGCATCTCAGTTTCTTCTTGGAAGTTCCATTCTTGTTTATGTCCTGAACCAATTTTATTCCTTGCTCATTGAGCTTCTCTTAGTGAAGTTAACCTCTGTATACTGAAACTGAAACTACAGGAATATCTAGAAACATCTCATAAAAAAATAATTTTCATGAGCGTTGAGTTACATTGAGTTCTAAGGATGGAAAGCACTGTAGTCAAGGAAACCATTCATGTAGACTGTGGAAAGAAATCTTTGATATTTGACTGGATGATCCAAAGTTGGAGCTAGCATCTTTCTTGTCTATTACAATCATTGCCCATGCACAGTGCATACATTGCATTGTTACAGTGTTGTCATTGGAAATTGATTCATTTTAATTGAACACAATTCCTTCATATGTTTATAAAAGTATGTATTTATGATCTTACATAGCAAGAGAAGGAACCATAGGGCTTAAGAAATTCTTTGTTCTTAAAACAGAAAATCAGATTACATGTAGACTTGAAAGTCTTTCTAGATACCAATATGACCTATTTGAGATAAATGTTTGGCCACCCCTACTCCTTTTGAAAAGGGTTTGAGAGATTCACTTTTGATTTAATTACAACTCAGATATTCTTTCTATTTCTTAAATTGGACTTATAGAATGAAATACTTGGAATTCACCTGCAGGAGTGTTTGAGTCCTTCCCTAAAATTCATAGTGTATTTGTGGACAGGTTATATAGCTTTTGCCATGTTATTAGATTATAAGACTACTGTAGAAGTTGCCTGTGGAATTATTGTCCAACTGCTAGTAATGTATAAATAATGATAATAATTGTAAGATGATAGAAATTAAATTGTAATAAATATATATTTTTCAGTTTAGTGTATGTACATACTTGATTTCTTTTCAAAATATATCAGCTATCCTATCAGACCAGAAAATGGCAAGAGAATTAAATGAAGACTATGACACTGTTGGCCCTATTACTACAAGACTGGAAGAGACAGCCTCAGATCCAAAGGAAGTAGCTCGGAAAATTCGTCAGTTTTATTTTGGTAATGAAGACATAGGAGTTCAGACTCATAAAAAGCTTACAGATGTAAGTTCAACTTAATATTATTAAAGTTAATATTTAGTCTTTAAATTATAATTTCATATTCGATTTTTACAAAGTGTATATTTTAATAACCAAGGACATTATTAATTCTCTATTTCAATAAATTCTCTTTGCAGCTTTATAACGATCGTCATTTTTTTAATAGTTTAACACAGTCATTGAATATCATGACAACAGTGTCGAATCCATCTTTCAATGCCTACTTCTATGTATTCTCTCACCGAGGAAAACATTCCTTAAATGATCATACACCAGTGATCAACAAAACATCCAACTCCAAAGTGGACATGGGTAACTTGTTTCTATTTTACAACCTTATTTCTCAAATAATTCCAATGTTTATTTTCTTGGTATAATATGCTCTGCATGTGTAACATTTGTTCCATTTTCAATTGCAAAAAGATTCTAATGAATGAATGTAAATATAAATATGGCTTTGGTAAATACAAATATAGTCGTCTGATTAGAAACGGAATATTTTAAAAACTCATTTGGTAGGATATCTCCAAAATCCACATCGCAAACAACTTTCTTCAGTATATCATTCTATTATTTCATATAATTAATCATATAAATTTATTTATATGAAAATCTTATACCTTGAATAAAAATACTACTATTAATTTTAAAAATATGAATGAACAAACAGCCTGAATGTTAACTATACTAATCAAGTTCTATAAGTACATCATTGTAGCTTTACTATCTCATGATTTGATGCTATAAAAACAGGCCCAAAGGAAAAATAGGATACCATGTTGATCAAGATCGATTTTGATTACAAAGAGTATGCATGGGATTTCTTGTCTAAAACCAGTTCTAAAAGAAACATAAAGTCAATAGATTTTGATTAGGATGGAAGTAATTTATACTTAGAGAAAAAGAGAGAAAGAGGAAGCAATTAATAAGGTAGATTGACATACAAGAAAATGAAAAAAAATAGTATCAACTAGATTTGGGAGAGAGATAAGAGTGATTCTAAGCCTTATAGATCTCAATGAGCTGAATAAACACTTAAAAGCTCAAAAGAGGTCAAAGTAAGGACTGGCAATAGCAAAGCTGCTCTCTTTTAGCCTAAATGAACAATCTTTTTCTTGTGGAATAAAATTTATTGAAATAAAAGGGATGAAAATATAAACACGAGATAGTAAGATGGCAAACACATCAGTATTTAGCAACATCATCAGTTTGTTTTACCAGTCACTCTGTATTCGTAGCAGACCAAGGTTTTTCTTTTGGAACAATAATAATTTAATAATTTCTATACCTCATTATTTAGCTTTTTTATTATGCATTTCTCTTGCAATCAGCTAAACAGATGTAGAGAGCAGTAACATTTTCTCCATCAATCCATTTCTTTTTTGTCACTAGAAACAATACTTACCAAAAACCAGTCTTTTTCTTTGCTTATAATATACACTGGATTTCTATTTTGATAATATCACTTGAAAACAGCAAGTCACTGACTCAGATTTAAATCCATTACTTATGTATCACATGGCTTCATTTTGACATCCAAAAATAGTTTTTGAAAATTATGTAGAGATTACAATAGTAATGAGTGTTAATGTATGTGTAACATTAAAATTGATAATGTTTTTTTTAATCAAACAACAATTTGGATGTAAAGCAAATCCCCAAGTTGATGAGAAATTTGACATAGAATATGTTTTAACTTTTTCAGATTAATATTAGTAACTAATGCATTCTAAGATTTTTAGGACCTAATAAAACCATTTGAAATTGAATTTTTCAATTTGTCTGAAAATGTTATTTTTTCTAGGTGTGACTCATTGTGATGACCTCATTTACCTATTTCCAATGAGGGATTTTGTAGGAGCAACTCTTACAGATGCTGACATGCGCATGTCAAGCATTATGCGCAGATTATGGGTTTCTTTTGCTGAAGATGGGTGAGTAATCTGACAATTATATTTTCTATAAATCCTCATCATTCCATCTGTACTGTAAGTATTGTAAGTTCCTTAATCAATAAATTGGTTTTCATTTTCAGGATTCCAGATTTCGAAGAAAATTCAGTAAATCCAAAATGGGAACCAGTGAAGCCAAATGAATTAAAATATTTTGAAATAGTAGAATCTCCTAAAGATATGAAAATGAAACCTCTCTCACAAGAATACCTCAAGCGCTACAAGTTCTGGGAATCTCTCCAGTTGAGTGAGAATGAAAACTATAGAGAACAGATAGAGAAAGATGAACTTTGAGAAATATAGAAATTCTTGAGAGCTTATTTTCAGACTGAATTTTGCCATTTTTACCTTCGCTTCATTACCATAAAAGTAAATACATATAGGGAATGATAAAGGAAATTTACTATTTAGTTTTGTTTTGCATTGCTTTCTAGAGATTGTTAAATATAACTGTGATTCATACCAAAATTGATTAATTATGCGATCATTATTATTTTTGGGTACCTCTATAAGCTTTTGGATGTAAGAAAAGAACCTATGTACTGCAACTATAAAAAATATCAGATTATGTAACCTTTTGATAGAAAATAAAATCATGTCTTACTAAAATGTTTTGCTTCATAAAAATTTGGTAATTGGTGGGTTTATTTTATGCTATTTATGACTTCTTAAGATTGCATGTTGGTTGCATAATATAGAGGTAAGGTAAGAAAGCAAAACTAAATGATGTTAGAGATTGTCATGCATGAAATAAGTTAGCTTGGCAATGATGTTAGTAGTTATTAAGAAAATTGTACCAACAATTAAAATTTATGTTCCTGAATTCCTATGATTATTTTATAATCTGGGAGTAAAAATTTATTTCCTAAATTTCTCAGAAATCGTGAGGAATTTGTTGAAGATTTACTTAATATTGAAGGATAAACTCTTACCAAAATCAATGGATGAACCAAAGTAAAAATGTCCATCCTTTGGTAATTTTACCACCGACTTTTGATTTAGGGTAAAAAATACTTGAGAAACATTTAGGAGATCACTGAAAGTATACTAGGTAATGTTACCATAAAAAATGGCCAGGAAAGGATGGCATGACTATTTTTACAGAAAGATATTTTTATGCTTTTAATTCCTGATCATATGAAAGCATGTCCCTCGGTTTTTTAGTTTGGTGAATGAATAAAAATTTGTTACTTTGTTAAAGAAAGTTGTCCTAGATTAATGTCGCTGCGTGTGGGATGTAATGGAAGAATGTTTCTGAAATTGTTTGACAGTGAGTCCTCTGGCTTATAGTTTACAGTTGGATCATAATTCTGTTTCCCTTTTACATAACAAAAATAGAATAACTTCACTATAATATGTTTTTGAAAAAAAAACACATACGGTTATTTGAATAACGTAAAAAGCTTGCTTTCATCATTAAAAAAAATCTCCACCTATAGCAATACCTTTTCAATTATATAAATATCATGAAAAGGGTGTTTAACAGAAGCATTGGATTCACAAAGGATGTTTATATCATTAAAAATAATACACTGTTATCCAAGAGCATTGAAGGAAGGAAGCATGTTACAGAAGAGGACAATGATACCTTGCAAACCAAATCTGTGAAAATGTCATGAAACAGAAAAGAAATGAGAAATAATTTCTAAGCAATGTTTTTTAGAATTCTTTTATAGTTAAATCTGTACCTAAGGTAACTAAATTTTAGAGTTACTGTTGAAGAAAGTCTCTAGATAGAAAATGATACTAGTAAATACAATTATTTTTAGTGTGACTATTCCATGATCAGCTGAGTGTGAAACATCAATGATAATGAGATAAAAAACAAAGAATTGACTGGGAAGAAGGGTGATATTCTTCAAGGGGACATAATTACGAATGAATGATTCCATTTTTAATTATCTTGTTTAGATTAAACAAACGAGGCAAGTCATGCTTAGTATATTGGGGTGTAAAAAACTGTAGGTGTTATATAATTTAAATATAGACATGTTACAGCATGAGCTAGAAATCCTTAAGTTTTTGCATAAAAACTCAAGGATTTTTAGCTCATGCTGTTACATAAAAATAGTTACTTAATAAAAAATAGTCTATATAATAAAAGAATACATCAATATTGAAGTTTTAAACAGATTTATCATGAAAATTTTTTCCTTGACTGAAGATGAACATAGATGGATAAAATAATCATTTCTCATCACAGATCATGGGAGTTGGTGAGATGAAATGGGTATTTTGATGATTGTACCAACACAGGAACAAAGAGATCTGCAGGATCAGAGGGAGTAAGTCAGAGGGTGTTTTCCTATTTATTCATATAAGATATTGGAAAAATAATTTTAAAAATTATTAGAGCAGATACTGTTCCTTTTCACATATTTTATTACTTGAGTGAATATGGGAAATTTAAGAAAATATTCAGTTATTTTAAAGTCCATGCACCATAGGTGACTAGCACCATTATGTAAAACTTGATAGGTTAAGGAGTTGGAAACAAAGCCAAATATTATGTATTTGGAAAAGAAAATTTTTATTCTTAAATACTACAAGTAGGCACCAGGCCAGGTGGTAGTATCAAATAAGACAAGCATTTGGGCTAGTTGACTCAAATTGAGCCAAATAATTTAAACAGTTAGTAAGAAAAATATGCTGTGAATTAAGTTGCTTAGAAATCCTTTAAATACATGAGAATTATTAGAATTGTTTTTATTTCAATATTTATTAAGAGTAAGAAGTAGTAAAGTCTAGTCCATGGGACAGTATCCCTGTTAGGAAAATGTCACCTGGACTAGCCAGGTGGAATAGGTCTAGCCAATATTTACATTATTGAGGATCATTATCATCATTTTACCAGAAATTGAACCTCATACAATTTTCACCTAGGCAAAAGGATTACTCAGTTGGGGGTCAAGTTTAGTGAGCAATCTACTAATTTTTAATTTAATTACATATCATTATTCACTTGAATTTGCTTTTAATTTTATATTTATTTAAAAAATAAAATAAAACTAACAATCAATATATTTATAAAGATATTTGAATATGCTGAATGCTTTACTTATGTAGCATTACTAATATTTTTTTAGAATCATTAATGACACTTAGACTGTAGTAGGATTCATTCCAGATTGAGAAATTTTGTGAAGATGAATCATCTGAAGTGATATCTGGAGGTAAAGTTTTTCTAAGATATCATGTACTTGTATCAGCATAGCTGCTATGATGATAACAGATAGCAGTTTGGCTCTGTTGTCTGGTGTGGATGGGAATACCTATGATAGTCAATAAGAATAAGATTTGAATGTATGAAGTATGATGTAAGAGAGATTTTATTAATGTCAGTCTTCTGGCTGCCATGCATTCCTTTAGTGAAGATATTTTGCAGAGTGATGTTAATAACATATCATACCTCTGTAAATGAGTGAGATAGTTTAGAATGAACTTTGGGAGAGTTAGAGAGTATTTGTACTTTGTGATACAATGCAGCTGACAAATAAAATAAATAATCTTGAAGTCATGTAAGATGCACAATGTGACATTAAAGAGTATCAAGAAGAGTTGAAGTGGCCCAAGAGTGATTTACTGTGGTGAAAGTGCACTTTGTACATCAATGTCTACAATAATGCCCTGCAAGCTGCCTTTCAGATAATTGGGGTATAAACACCAAACATTTGAGCTATTTCTGGCTGCAGAATAGCCACATGGCCAGTTTGTTTGACATTGGAGAAAGCTGTCCTGGGTTCAATTCCCAGTGAGAGCTCACATGTGAAATGATTCAACCATTCTTAACACTAATAATACTAATACTACTACTTTAGCTACTTATTTAGCTTATTGTCATCCCAGAAAGTTGAAAGGTTGAAAGAATGAGTACCTAAAGCTACTCCCCAAATGTCATCTTAGCAAGGCCTTAGCCCATGTAGGCTGTCACACAATGGATTAATCTTTTTAACTTCTATACAGTAGAGTTGTGCAGAAGTAATGAGGTTGAAATTTATAAAATACTTCTTATTGAATGCAAAATATGAGACTTGAGATCAAAGAGTTCATAAAAATGTTGAGAAATTGGAGAGAATTATGAGCGGGTGCGTTTTTTTTGTGAGAACTAATGTGTGCAAAAGAATTAAGAGTTGAGAAGGTTAGCTGTTTGAACTGTGTATCAGAAGGTCAGCTGTTATTGAAAATAATTTGAAAAATGCTTCAATTTCTTCCATTATACTAAGGGAGAGAAACAGTAGTTGTATTGTTAAAAGTGTATTGACAGCTGAGGCCATTTTGCACATATGGGATCCCTCCAGGTAGGAAAGTTAGGTAAAGTCTATAAATAATAGTATATGATAACAGCTTTTGGAGACAACTGAAATTTAGGAATTGCTTGAATAGGGGGCTGGTGAAAGGTTAATGAATGCCACATTTGCTATTTATGACGGAAATGAACATGCATGCTGATGAAATGAAATAATGCAAAACCATTTACCGGCCCCTTAGGCCATCTTCTGAAGATGGCCTAAGGGGCCGAAACCTTGGTAGTGATCAATAAAATTAAGTGGTACGGTAAATGGTTTTGCATTATTTCATTTCATCATAATGGAAGCCTACCACAAAGTCAAGGCCAACATAGTAAATTCTATGCATGCTGAGTTAAGATTGAAATAGATGTAAGTAAATAATGTATGATTCTTACACAGTTTTATGACTTTTACGTTGATAGATTTATGAATAAATTCTACAAGTAGTTCAAAGGCTAGAAATTCAGGAATCATGAGTACAGTGACCATATCTTCAAAGTATAAAGAAAGGTCAAATACAAAATGAGTTAGAAAGAACAAACAACAATAATGGAGAAAATGAATCTAGATATTTATGAAAAATTGGTTACATGGTTTATAATTTTTGAGATGACTATTTATATGTAAGATGTTCTTTTTACAATTCAGTTAATAGCTTAACTACTGAAAATTCATATGGGAGAGAAATTTGTGGAACAAAATAAGCTTCAAATGGAAAACATTAATTTCATTATTTTGTGAGTGAGAAATCATGTGATTGATTAGCCTAATTGTGTTTCCCTTTCCTTAGTAAATTTAGCACTAATGAAAACAAATTAAATGCAATAAAATTTACAAAAATTTAACGACAAAAGAAAAGAATATGAATAAACCTCAAGGATAGAAATTTGAAATAAATGTCTGACCTTTCAAATAAATTATGGTCACTGTACGTATAATTGCTGCTCTATGCTTAGAATCAGTATCGATTGTGAAATCATCATGTGAATTGCAAATTTTCTTAGATATTAATAGAAGCCTCTGAGATGATGGGTCAGAAGACAGATGCTATGGAAAAAGGATGAATTTAATAAAGTAATTTCTTAAATGATTATTACTTGAGTTAGAGAAAGTTGAAATCATTGTTGAATTTGTGTACTTGGGTGGAATGTTTTCTAATGGAGAGAAAGGAAGTCCCAAAAATGAAAGTAGTGATGTCTAGGCTATTTTCAGTAGCTGAACATTAAGAATCAAAAGATGTAAAAACAGCTGTGTAATGAATTCTACCGACACCCAGTTTATTAAATGGCAAAAACAGTAAAAACTATGTTTTACAGGAAAAGCAGTTGAGTAAACTGTAATCTCAATGAGGTTGTATGAAGAGGATCTATGACAAAAACTAGAGAGAAAAATATAGTTCCCTAGTAAATGAAAGAATGTAGACTAAGGAAAGGCTGACTTAAAAATATGAAAAGGGTAGCTTACTTTGGTATGGACAGGTATGGATGATATGTATGATGGAAGATGAGAATGACATTGGTTCATTCAAAGGTATAGGAAGACAAAAACAAATCTTTAAATGTTTTGAGCTGGATCATCAAGAAAATATTGTAGAATTTTTAAAGAATAAGAAGGGAAATAAAAATATTTGTATGGTTGTGTATGAAATTAAAATAATTTGAAAATATAGGAATGCATCAAGGAGCACTATGGATATAGGATGCTATTAGTATTTTTACCCTGATCATTGTGATAATTATGAGTAGATGTTGTATTTATCAGTTGCTGTTCATAAATTATTTAATAAAAATAATACAATTCAACATAGTAATTATCTCAAAACACACTTTAAATTAAAAACTATGATTACTTTTGCACTCTTTTAATCAACATATATCTCAAAGGAATTAAATTTTAAAATTCCAGAATCATGCCATTTTTTAATAGCATAGAATGAATAGAATGTCCAAATATGAGAGAAAGAGAGAGTAATATAGTAATAATGAACCAGGGAAGAAATAGAAAACAGGATGTAGCTACCCGGATATGGCCTACATGGAGAAAAGGAGGAGTATAACAATGATGTTCTAACTTTTATCTGATTTATTTACTATTTTTCTGCAAGAATATAGCAATGATAATATTTCTAGGTAAAGGAGAATGAGCATCTCCCCTTATGAAGGATTATTATTTATGCCCACATGGCTTTGAAAGTGGATATATATGAAAAAGATTAATAACCAACGTAAACAAAGTTTTTAATACAGCACTTTCAAAGAAAAAACATGGTTAGAAAAATTTACTGAGACCATAAATACTACTTGGCTCTTTTTGGTTGAGTTGATAAATGATGGAAAGTAGCAAAGTTTACATAAATAAGTGATACTCCCAAATCCAAGTGAGTAGAGTAAAAGTCCACAAAGGAATATGAGGTCAGGTTAACTCATTAAACTTGGTTTTTTTCAGAACCTTTCAGTCTCATTTCTCAAACGATGAAAGAATTCACAATAGAAACTTAATGACTAGTTTTGCATCCTGTGCAATATGAAATAATCTTCTTTTGCTGAAGTTTTCATATTTGTAATTACATTGCATTTATGATTTTTAATAAATGCATGATAAGTTAATAGAGAAAAATAATTTACACCATCAAATAATGATATAAATCAATAAAATTTTATGTATATTATTGAAAAATAAAGTTGTAAAGTTAAAATATTTAGCACTTGATAAAAGGAAGGTGGTGTGTTGATAGTCTGGACCATCATCACTCTACTTTATTACACACCATTACTTTTCTCTGTGAGGCTCTCATAGACACTGGTTTTGAAACTACCCATTTGAGTATAAGCCAATGAATGACCAATTATCTGTTGCCTTTCAAAGTGTCATCCTTGCACTCCTAAAGTGAAAAGTCTCATTAAAAACCAAGGATCGGACACAATTTATTTAAACAAAGGATATTCCTAACCTACATAGATTTCTCAAACATACAATTTCATAGACCCTAATGCATCCCTAATTTCAGAAACATCACTACGAAAACGCACAAAAACGTGATAATCCCACGATTTTCTCTATTAACGCAAAACACTTCTTCAGTATTTTCAATTAACTTAATCCGGTGTAGGATTCACAGTGAAATATCCCTCCAGCACGCAAATATTTAAAGCTCCGGCCATTACTCGCATGCAAATATCATTCTTACTCACTTTGCATTAGATTTTGGGCCGCGTTGCATGCACGTTTCATTTGGAGGAGTCGGCAGGCGTAACACATTACATTGGGAGCGTCCCGAATGCTATCACGCCGCTCATAAGTGGCTCAATAAACTCCACCTCTCGTCCACGATGCAAACAGAACCGGATAGCAGTTTTACATTTTCGAACGGAAATGGAGGCATTAGTAACCGCCGATGTATCCCAGATCCACCGGCGCTATTTGATTTACCGCACCCCAAACCCAACTACCCATTTTCATGGAAAACATCTACCCGCCACTTACTCCCTCCTTGTCTCTTCTTTGTCCTTTATACGCAGAGATTCCCTCATTTTATATCCGTTTTCCCTTCTAATTATTCTTCACGCGGTTAACCCCACTCTATGTGCACACACCTCTCGCATTATCTATGCATTGATTTATTTGATTACTATTTGTTCCATTCATCACTCTCTCTACACATGTCATAAACTTTAGAAAATCTAATTAGATGAGGCGCGCGTAACTTATTTCCAATTATAATTTTATTTTTCAGATATTCGCTCAACATGTTAAGAATTAATTAAATTTTATTTATTTATCGAAAGACTGTAGGTGTGGCTTGTCGATAAATAAAATGGGTTCAGATTAGAGTTGATATGATATTGCAAGTGTTCATTTTTCAAAAATACGCATAAACTGAATTATATTCAGAAAGTGTAGAATATTTAAACAATTTACACTTATTATTTATTTAGTTCAATTTAATTTGTCAACTAAGTCCCTTTTTACGAACTATTTACAATGATTCGATGATTGTAAATGAGTCCGGTAAAATGATGGAACTGAATAGTGCCATCTTGCTAGATAATGCCAGAATATAGGGCTTTTTTCCTACGCCTCATTTCCTTTGATTCTCTTTTGAAGAGCCATTTGAGACAAGTGATAGGCATATGCGCAGAGTTGACTGAGGGAAAGCCTTCGTCTTATTTTATGCTAAGGGGAAGCGGATCATCATTGCTTCTGGTAGTAGACTGTCTAGAGCCATAGAGAGATTCAATATTTTTCTTTGTAGCTCTTGCACGAGTATAAATGTTTGTAAGCTAAATTCCTAGACTAAATGCATCCACTATGATGCTTCTAGATAAAACGTTTCTCTACTATATAAAAAGGTAAGACATCTTGGACTTGGATGTGCATCCCTTAGATGCGCTTCCACACCCTTCAGCAGCCCTTGCACTTAATCCATTGAAGTAGTTGAGTAATACCATTCTTAGTTTTATCTGAGAAGAATACATGCTATAACATAACCTCGTGTCCCACCTCAGCTATCATTGTAAAAATCTTAGAAAATGTTTCGGTTCGAAGCTCTATCTTTTTTTTAATCTCGAGAGCGAGCCAAGTAACATTTATGGGAAAGGCTTTATGGCTCGGTTCAGCAGCACTGATTGAATGAATAGATTGAATTGAATTTGAATTTAAGACGCAATATAAAAACAAAATATGGACAATGATAAAATATGAATTAGTTTGATGTGTGGGCAGGAAATGAAATGTCTGCATACCAAGTCTCTCTCTCTCGCTCTTCTACTTAATTTTTAACCTTTCCTTCAGCTAGTCACCGAAGACACAATCATGTCTCTATAGGATGGCTTAATTCCCCTTTAGCATGAAAAACCTCTCACATCAAATTATGCGCAGCATTAAATTATTAGTAAATGTAAGAGAGATGCTTCCAAATCAACATTTTATTCGTGGGATTGGAGTGGTTCGTCGTGTTGTTTGGATTTACGAGCTGCTCATATGATGAAAGAGATTTCTTCAATTGACGAAACTAAAATGTTACTTAACATTTGAGCTAAGCTGTATTATTTTTACTTGCGGAGAAGAAGTTTTGAAATCAAAGTTCGTATGAATCTCAGTTCCCTTGGCTAGAAATTTCTAGTTCTCACAAGTTTTGTTTTCATTTCGTAATATTTTCCTCGATGATTTCTCATGAAATATACAACAAAAAATTTCTTCTGTTTCATCTCAATACATTCGCGGAAAGGAAGTTCCACGGAAATTTATGGATAGTGCCCTTTCAGATTGTGATTTTATGTAAAATGGTTACCTTTGAATTCCAAAGCAACACAAATACATTGTTTCTTTGTTAAAACGCGAGTTTAATGTAAAAAACAAACACTCATCATATGGTAACTGTACTAAAGCCGATACCTAAAATGGCGCTTCGTTAATTATAATTACGCTGCCACCTGGCCAAAGTGCAATGTAAATAAAAATAAATAAATTAATTAAATCACCCTAAGGATCACAGCTACACACTGAAAGAAATAATCAGCTGAAACAGCTACCACTTGTGCTCTACTATGTGGACTATACGCAAGCATTCAGCACATTTTTACATTAAGTATATGCAGTATATTTTATAGATGGTATTTCATACATCAATTGCACAGGAGGGATGGCAAAACTTTCACCAAAAGAGTGCCATACTTCATATAATGAAGAACCTAAGACTTTCCAGGCAGAACTAAATAAAACTCAACCAAAGGATGAAATCCCAGATGTAAGTAGAAGTAGAATTAAGAGATGGCAGCAGAGAGAGCTATTAAATAAATATGGGAATCTATGAATGAAAGAATAATCTAAGATGCCAAAAAAGATATTGGCCCTAGGAAACATGTTAAAAGGAAACCTTGGGTGACAGATGAAGTTTTTCTATCGCTAATACTAACGAAGAACAAAAATGCTACACATAAATAAGAAATTAAGTTTGCCGAAAGGAAAGGAGGATTAAAGAAGAATCGATGAACAATCTGTGCGAAGAAGTTCCTGCCAGTAAGGCTGGAACAGTATAAATTCAAAGTAAGATGCTTATTTAATGAATTTCAGGAAAAGTCATTGCTATTTGACAAAGAAATAGTATAATTCTCATTGAATACGGAAACCATACAGTTGGAAGAATATTTGAAATATTTGTGCGGCAGTAAAGTTATGACTGCTAGAATGATCGAGGAGAACCCATCCATAAATCCTAATTTAGAGCTGAAATTGATGAGAAGAAAAGTCTAAGGAGTAACGGAAACACTACGGGAACTAATAAAAAAACTAGGAAATAAAACTTAGGACAAACTATGTAGTTCGTGGCTAACATAAATGGACATGGGTTCCTATGGATTTTCAACAAAGTGTGATGGTCCGTAAGCCCCTAAAGACGACATATAAATTTAAAAAGTTTAGGACATTCAGCCTGACTTCCTATGCTTCAATGATTTTCATAAGAATTTTCTATAGAAAAAATGAGAAAAACGGAGTTATTTTAGTGAAGAACAGTTTGAGTTTAAAAGCCGAGTCTTAAGAGAGGATTTTCATGTATTGCGATACAAGACAAGTTATATTTTATTGCCTTCGGATCTAAAGAATGATAACTAAAATGTCGACTGGAACAGAACTATCATGGGTTCTAAAAGAATTGGGATTAATTAGAATAGAAGACTAATCATCATTCTTGGTAATTTATTCAAATCAATGATCTTCATAGAGAGCAAACAGTATGGATCAAAAGCATAGAAAGTAATGAAAAACTCGCATAAAGAAACCAATATGACTGAGATGACGCTTATCATCATTGATTTACCATGTATTCATTGAGAAGGCAATTAATTAAGTCAACCAATGGAAAGACGGCAGTAAACTTACGAATACAAAGAGAAGCCATGAGCACACTGTGGTATGCAAAGGATATAATTTAGCGTTGATTGTTACAGAGAAAGAGGCTTTAAAATAAGAATTACATATTCCGTGGGAGTCATAAAATATGACCAACAGAGAAGAGAACGAGAAAAGTTAGACTCGAATAAATAAAATTAAAATAAAAGTGATCATTTGTAGCTGATAGAGGTGAGATTTTTTTAAAATTTAAACTAGGAATGGACATTCTTGATCGAGTTGATGAATTCTATTGTCTGGGCTGCAACATCACCATATGGAATTAGCAAAAGAGAATTAATGGGTAGAATAGTTTAAGCAAGTATATCCTATGTCCTTAGTATGGAGCATATCCTACAACAAAAAGAAGAGAATGTCAGAAGCAGTGAAGATATGTTGTCATATATATAACAATAAAAATTAAATTGACGGAAAAAGTAACTTATGAAGAAATTCTTAGATATATAAACTATGAAAAACTTAGGGAAAAAGAAGGTGGAAATTTTTCAGTTACACTCCATGAAGACGGAAATGGAAAGGAGGAACCATAAAGAAAGAGCTGAATAAGATTCTCAGAAATAAGTAGTGGTTGATATTCAGGGTAGCAATTACGAGGGAATGAAGAAATTGGCTGGGAAAAAGACAAAGAGCTGAGATAAATCAACCCATAAAGATGATTCCTATGAAGAGAACTTGGCTTTTTGTGGATCCATTTCCATCTTCAGTGAAGATGTTTCAACTTCAATGATTCAACTAACTCATCAGTTATGCATTCACTATGAATAAAACACTTCGACTTATTTTCGATTACATATTTCCAATCACCGATTTACACTAACTGCCTACGAATTCTCAACTGCCTTTTAACATTTCCTGAGCAGCATTTTCTTCCGAAAATATTTATCTTTTCCAAAATTTTGATATCATAGATGTCTTTATCTGACGGCTAGAGGAGCCAGAGAAAATTTTCCATTATAATCTACCTTCAAAAGGTGGAAAACTATAATTTGTAAATATAATTGAAATCTTATCAATGAAGTAGAAACGATAAATGACCATTAAATAGAAAGTCTCTATTTACTACATAAACCCAAAAGTGTATAAAATCATGTGGGGCATCATATAAGAAACGTCCATCTGCCTTATTTTTCGGATATTCGCCCAAGGTCTTATGATTTTACTTATTTATGGAGAGACTACAGGTATGATGAATTTGATAACTTAGGTCAGAAGTACCTAATAAAAGAGATGGAAACAAGAAAATTTATATTTTCGGTATTTATGTTTCGGTACTTGCTCCTACTGTCGAAGTGAAGGAACATGATGCTGATTTATCAGTGTATATTTTTATAGGTTATCGTTTCATAGTTAGGTTTTTTAAACATCATGACATTAGATAAAGATATGTAATAGGCTAGATAATAGATCTACGAATATTTGCTTATCGTTACCGTTATTATCTCCAAGTGACTTCAACACGCGTCTGTCTGCCTGATAAGGAGACTGAGATTAAATTCTCTGTAAATTTAATAAAAATATTGACTTAACCATCACTCATTAAGAATCAATTTTTTTTGCTGAATTCCACAATATTAGCGCTCCGTAACTATATAATATTGCTAACATAAAAGTTGCTTACTTTGGGCTTAAATATGAGCATAGGGTCAATTATGTACAGGTTTTTTGTAAATGACATGACATAAGGCTCAATAATCATCCATACATTATTTCTTAATTCTCTATATATTATATTTTAATATCTATTTTCAGTGACTGGGGTTTTTCTCCTTCCACACTCCATCAAAACATATAAATGACTGACCATTTGAAAGCAGAAGTATCCCGGTTCCTGCTAAAGATAGTTCAACAAATGAAACCATTTGGTCAAAAACTAGAGTTAATTTTGAATTTTCGTTACTAAATATTCATATATCGGCGTTGTGATGTTTGGAGATTGCCGATCACTGGTTATCTTAGTTGTAGTAAAGACATAATTTTTCCTCATTAGTCAGAGATATTATGTTCTCGGTTTCATACTAAGAGATAAAGGTTCTCCAAGCGCCGAAATTGCGGCGACCGTCTAAGGGCGATTACCGGGAACGGATAATCGTATTAGCGGTCCCAGTTCTTTAGAATCCCGATGTACATTTCGGAAACAATGCTTCCATCTTCATAGGGGGTCCAATGCTGAAAAAATTTTTTCAGCATTGGACCCCCTATGAAGATGGAAGCATTGTTTCCGAAATGTACATCGGGATTCTAAAGAACTGGGACCGCTAATACGATTATCCGTTCCCGGTAATCGCCCTTAGACGGTCGCCGCAATTTCGGCGCTTGGAGAACCTTTATCTCTTAGTTCATTGACCGCCGAGTTCCTTTTTTCTCCTTCTCGGTTTCATAGTTAATGAGTCAATCTTCTTCAAGTACGAGGGCTGTTCAAAAAGTTCCCGAACTTTATTCATTACAGCACAAATATTTCACTTACAAATTATTGCTCCGGGTCACCTTCAAAGTACTCCCCACCCCAACGTATTCACTTATCCAAATAGTATTTCCACTATTTAAAACAGTCTTGGGACGCTTCTTTCGGATTGTTCATAAGCTCCTCCGTCGAATTTTTCTTTATTTCTCGAATGGTGGCAAATCTTTTTCCTTTGAGCGGGGTTTTTAGCTTAAGAAATAGGAAAATGTCACATGGAGCCAGGCTTGGTGAATAGGGTGGTTGAAGAAGCACAGTGGTCTTGTTTTTGGCTAAAAAGTCACGAGTTGCTCGTGTTGCTCCTGGTCTGCTGTCATCAGGCGAGGCATGAATTTGTCTTCGACTCGATGCATCCTCAATTTTTTAGTAAGGGTTTTGTAGCTGAACCAATCGGGATGCCACGCTCTTCTGCAAGCTCCCTGACAGTCAAACGTCAATTTGCACGAACGAGATCGTTCACTTTTTCGATGTGGGGGTCATCTGTGGACGTTGATGGTCTTCCGGAATGCTCGTTGTCTTCCACTGATTGCCGCCCGTCTTTGAACCGTATAAACCACTCATAACACGCGGTACGTTTCATAGCATGCTCACCAATAGCCTTGGTAATCAACTCAAAAGTTTCCGTGAAAGATTAGCCCAGTTTCACGCAGAATTTTACAGGAGAACTCTGCTCCTTCAAAGAGCTCATTTCCGCGGACCCGATTTTTCGCCGCACTCTACGATCATCTGTTCACATAAACATCCATAACTAATAAACAAATCAAGATATCGACAAAGTGATTGAAGGTGGTTATTTGGGAAGCTTTTGCGGATACAACGCCTACATGCAGATTAAAAAATAACCAACTGGAGGCACACTATAAAAAAAGTTCGGGAACTTTTTGAACAGACCTCGTAATAGTCACCACAAACGAAGATCTCGAATTCGCACGCAACGATAACGACATTATAATGGACCGATCTCATTGCTTCATATTGAAACAAAACGACAACCACAGAAACATACGTATAACCGAATATCAAGGTTTGGGTTATATTTTAAGGTAACTTATATTGTCACTTCATTCAGACTACCGCTTCCTTATCATAAAATTGCATGCACCCCATTGATAATTTGTGCGAAATTTTCGCACGTGACTAGTGTAATTTACTTTGAATTATCACAAACCCAAAATATTTACGATATTTATTTAAAATTGTCTATTCAAGCTAAGAAAACTATTTAGAAGGATGTAATGGCTTTAAAGAAATAATGAATATAAGATTCTCCAACACGGCAATCATCTTCCTGTTGCTCATATAATTCTTTGGAAAGAAAAGGGCTGATGCAAACGAGCAATGTGGAGAGGAAACGAAAGAATGCGGTTTAGCGAAGTGGGGAGCGAACCATACTCCTGCGAGTAATATCTTGAGTTGTCGAAATCGAACGCAAAACGAAATTTAATGAACGGTCAGTGATTGTGCTTAATCTCTCACACGCTCCCCGTCACAAAGGCTAATGGAACATACAGTCCACCAAGTGTGACGAGCTTTATTTCTGTTTATTCGCCACGGAATGCTTTTCACGACAACTCTGCCTTTGCCCCTCCACCCTTCGTCAACCCCTTCCTTGATACTTATCGCAAATGACCATTAGCGGGATTGGAAGAGAAACCTCAATATTTGATCGCAGAGAAGTCCTCGGCGTTGCAATCGCGGATCCCTGTTCTAATGGACGCTCTTCAAATCCCCGTTCTTTTTTTAACAAACCCATTACACAGTCGGACCTGCATTAATTCGCTCTGACCGCAGCCGCACTGCGTTGTCGAGAGAAAGGGAGAACACATGACTATCGCTCACTTCGCATCCTGCAGCGCCATCGCACATCGCAGCGGCGGCCGACAGCAAATAGGGCGTTCTTTTTTTTCGATGGAATGGGGAGATTTAAGGGGGAGGTTAATCAAGGGAAGAGGAACACGGTTCGCGGTGAGAACACCGGACGACACTGTGTCCTGTATCCACTGGACAGCATTTTTTCTGCACTCTCTTTTTTGCACTCGTTAGTTTTCATTCGAAATGAAAATTCGCTAGGTGCGGAGAGCATCCATTCGAGCCTTTGGAAACTTTTCTCTCCGATAGGAGGGTTTTCCAATGGTTTTCTTTAAGATTACAAAACTTATTCCCAGGAAGCGATCCCAAACAAGGTGGGATGTACAAAATTTGAAATCTTTTAGGTGAAATAACATCAAACGAGAACAGAGATCAACTAAATAAAAACTCAAGAAAGTACTCAATAGATATACACCTATGTAGAAGACGAAACAAACTCTCTCAATGAGTGGTAACCTCGGTCCAAAATTGAAAAAGGAAGGAAATGTTCAATATCGTAAATTGGGGTAATTTTACCCGTTTTTCATAGCACATATTACACTGCGAATATGATACGAATAATAGGAATTCTTTACTAAAACATGGAACAACATCATTATAGAAAATAAATAAACCATTTGAAATCCTATTCAAAGGAGTGTTTAAAACTGAGCCGATATCATTCTTAGTTGGGGTGGCATTGGCATATGAGTTAAAAATAGTATAAGACCTACAATATGACATGAGCAGGAGCGCCAAAGCATTAGTGGGGGTAGAGGCCCGACACTTTCAGAGAAAGAAAAAAAAAACGTCTACTTCACAGGGGCCTTCACAGGTATGACATTATTCGTAAAAAATGACACTCTAGAAGAGCGGGTTCGAATGAAGGAGTTTGGACATGCGAGATGGCGCCAATACTCCTACCAACGAAATTCCGAATGCGGTATTTGTACGAGGTCTGTTCAAAAAGTTCCCGAACTTTTTTTATAGTGTGCCTCCAGTTGGTTATTTTTTAATCTGCATGTAGGCGTTGTATCCGCAAAAGCTTCCCAAATAACCACCTTCAATCACTTTGTCGATATCTTGATTTGTTTATTAGTTATGGATGTTTATGTGAACAGATGATCGTAGAGTGCGGCGAAAAATCGGGTCCGCGGAAATGAGCTCTTTGAAGGAGCAGAGTTCTCCTGTAAAATTCTGCGTGAAACTGGGCTAATCTTTCACGGAAACTTTTGAGTTGATTACCAAGGCTATTGGTGAGCATGCTATGAAACGTACCGCGTGTTATGAGTGGTTTATACGGTTCAAAGACGGGCGGCAATCAGTGGAAGACAACGAGCATTCCGGAAGACCATCAACGTCCACAGATGACCCCCACATCGAAAAAGTGAACGATCTCGTTCGTGCAAATTGACGTTTGACTGTCAGGGAGCTTGCAGAAGAGCGTGGCATCCCGATTGGTTCAGCTACAAAACCCTTACTAAAAAATTGAGGATGCATCGAGTCGAAGACAAATTCATGCCTCGCCTGATGACAGCAGACCAGGAGCAACACGAGCAACTCGTGACTTTTTAGCCAAAAACAAGACCACTGTGCTTCTTCAACCACCCTATTCACCAAGCCTGGCTCCATGTGACATTTTCCTATTTCTTAAGCTAAAAACCCCGCTCAAAGGAAAAAGATTTGCCACCATTCGAGAAATAAAGAAAAATTCGACGGAGGAGCTTATGAACAATCCGAAAGAAGCGTCCCAAGACTGTTTTAAATAGTGGAAATACTATTTGGATAAGTGAATACGTTGGGGTGGGGAGTACTTTGAAGGTGACCCGGAGCAATAATTTGTAAGTGAAATATTTGTGCTGTAATGAATAAAGTTCGGGAACTTTTTGAACAGCCCTCGTACTTGTCTGGCGAGGCGAGGAGTCATTGGTAGTATTTCTTCAGACACCTTGAGGAAGGACCGTTTCCGTTGGCCCTGTAGAAATTTTGGTGTTAAGATAGGGTCAGTGTGAACGAGCCCATGCCATTGGTAAGCGACTCAACAACTTCTTCACCAGTTTTAAAGCCCTCCTAAAAACCTTTCGAGCTGCCTGACTTTATATGCGGAGTCACAGTGATAGAATATCAACGAAGACATCTGCGCTTTGTTCGGAGAAAGGGAATGCTTTAAAAGGCTTGAATTACGAAGTTCTTCGTATTCTTCCTTTTGGTCCAGCAAGAAACTACCAGCATATTAGGATTCGATTTTCCTTGATACATCTTTTCCACAGCTGAAATCTCCAAATGAGAGTTTTCCCCGAGCACATCGCTCACTAACGTAGAGATTTTCCGGGAAATGATCTAGTTTCGAGTGCAGGACGTGTACTTTTAAGGATATAATAGACCCCAAAATTATGTAAGATGTTGTGAAATCGTTTAAAATATCATACCGGTAATATTCGCCTTTCCATTTCCCAAAATTCATTACGTAACATTAATGAATACTTGTCAAGCTGTTTTCTCCAGTGAATTTATTAGATACAAAGACTTCATCATGTATTAGTAATATAATATACAGACCCACAACTATTACTTCTTTATTTTTTTATCGCGAATTTTAGGAAACTTTTGTTATATGTACATGAAATCGGGAGTATTGTTCATGGTATTGACATAATTCTTTAATAATCCTATTTTGATGCGTAAAGGATACACATTTTTTTATTATAACAGTGAGTCACGTTTGTAAATTTTTCTGTTCAGGAATTAGTGATTCGGGTTTCTGCCAATCTTTTCTAATTAAATTTTTCATCTCCCTACTATCCCATTTACTATAAAACAACAGTACCTTGTGTAATGAAGCTGTAGACCAAGAATAAATTCAAATACCTTTGAATAACCACAAATATTCCATTCGTACACTGCATATTAAAGCTATTTCAATATAAATTTCCAGTTTTCATACTAGCAGAGTTACTAATGGGAATTTATTTCCATTATGGAGAAGCATACCTTTTAATTCTTTTCATTTTTAGAGGAATCAATGAAGGAGGGTATTCTGCTGGATTATGTTCACTAAATTGCAAAAGTGTCTCCGTATGAGAAGAAATTTCATCACAAAAAACTTAACCATTTTCTTCAGAAAGATAGTCTTTAAATTCAGAATGAGAAGTACGATATGTTTCTTTCCTTCTCTTTAGCCGAGAAGCAAGTACTTCAGACATTTTCTGATAACTTTCAGTCTCATACGAGATCATAAAGATCTTCTGGAGTCAAGAAATGAGGCTCTGATCAGGAATACCCCTGAATGTATCCTTCACTAGATCACGTTTGCACAATGTTACCAATACTCCCATAGACATTCAATTAAGTAAATTTGTAGCATGGCATTATAATAGATTTATTTAATAAATCGTTAAAGCACAATATCAATTAAAAAATCCGCTCTCCGTTAGGAACCATATTTTTCCCTGTTGAAAAGGTTAAAGATCCAACAAATTTAATAGAAATTATGCTAAGTTGGCTACACTTTTTGTAAATGTTTATATAAGTATGAACCTGCAATACAGTTGCAACGCTATCACTTGAGTTAGCTCACTGGTTCCATTATATTTACAAGACTCTAAGATCTTCAACTGGAAATGGACAAATGGACGAAAAAGTTTAAAAATTTCAAAAAATAACAATAAAACTGAGGTTGATAGAACAATACCAAATACATATTTGAAAATAAGATAAAAATAACTGAATTAAGTTCAACTATTGCTGCTCGTGAGACAAAAATCATGTTGCCTATTATTACTTTTGAGAATAGTCTACGTTGTTCATTTTCGTAGTAAAATGCATATGTGGTATAATCTCGTCTTACCAGTAACTTCGTGCAAATGGATGCTTGTAAAAAACATTAACCTTTGACTAAGTATTTCTTTTTACATAATATTGATTGAATAAACGGCTGAACTTAGAATTTCCTTCTTATTATGAGCAAATATTTTTGTTCTAATTTTTCTAAGTTTCTAATTCTAACTCTCCAATGCTAGATAAATAAACCTTGGACTGCCTAATTTGTCTAATGACTACGTTTTAAGTATATCTATATAGTATGCACACCAGTAAGAAGGAGATACTACATGCAAGTGGCGCTTTGACCATATAATGCAATAGTAATGTAATGCAATTTGTCTTTCATTGTCAGGTGAATATCGATAAAAACATCTAAATTTATAGTTACAATGTTTATTATTTCTTTTTGGAAAAGAGAGATATTTGAGTTCAACTAATCAAAAATTTCATTTGCTATCTAAGATCGTGTCTATGGAGGCTTAGGAGGTTTTTCGTTCATAAACCTCCGAAAGACACAATATAGCTTCCTTCACACTCATATAGACACACATGTAGCTTTCCCGTGTCAACTTCACAGAACCATCGCAGTGCAAACATTCACTTGTCAGTTTTAGGTAATCCTAGATATAGTCCCCTGGATAAGGGCGGAATGTTGATACGACCTATCGCGGACGTTGAAAGCACCTGCTCTACATTTGTCGAACCCTAATAATTTCATCTCCAAACAGTCTTCGATGTAGTTTGGGATATTTCGGACTCGACGCCCAAACCTCGGGCTGGGCTGTATTCATAGGCTCCTCTATTCTCGGAAGAAATTTTCATTACCTCGTCCAGGAAATGGACTGATTTCCCAGAGAGTGGAATTCCAGGATCAGGTGAATTCATTTCTCATTAGCCGGGATCCGAGAAAGCGCGCTGTTTAATATTTTCGCTGAACGCCTGCCGACCTCCTTGGTTTTGAAAATGTAGCGCCTCCTTAGAAGAGGGTAACACTACCGAATTTTATTATATTTTAGTTTATCAATTTCCGGTTGTTGGCTGGGATGTCTGAGCGTATTCTAGGAAAAGGTTGCTGTAGAAGTTTTGGTATATTCCTGTTATAGATCCAAAATCGGATGTGTTGTGATTCAAAATATTTGATTATATCAAGAAATGAAATTTCATTGAGCGATACGTAATTTATTTCCTTACTCTTTTAAAACTAGACCTTAATGTTATATAACTTCCAAACAACTTATGCTGAAGATTGTGCAGCGTAAGATATTCATCTGCGACCGAGTCTCCAATTCGATGAGATTTTTTTTGCATGCAAATTCTCACAACCGACGATGGCGAAGAAAATCCGAAGTGAAAATCAATTCCTTGCCAATACCGATTTCCCCTGCCATACGCCGGCTTGCAGAGTGCATATGTAGATGTCGATGAATTTAATGATTTTATCGTTAAATGCGCTCAAAAAATGACAGATTTTGAAGATGAAACGGCTTGATCTCTTAATGAGCGTTAGGAAAACTTGATTCCACCTCTTTTAGCTATGAATATACTCATTAAAAAATAATGAAAATGTCTCAGGAACAAAATTCTATACTCTGGTGAACTTGCTGCTCTGGGCAGACCCTTTTTCAGTTATGAGCGGTATAAAATAGCTACTGAAGTAACAAAAAGGTTTATGAGAAATTGAAAGTAATTACAAATAAACGTTCGAACTCAGAGAAAGGAACAAAGGAGGGGAAGAAAGTCAAGAAGTGATAAAGAAAACTATTCTCCAGACAAATGGATATTGAATGCATATTGAAATACACGTGATCTTATTTGAGATGGACAAACAAATTTTAGTAATATCATCAATCTGTCTTCACACATTATTGTATTTAATCACGATTCTTCTTAAAACTGTAAAATATTTTTAACGTTTGAAAATGTGATTAATGAATCTCGGAAAATATTATTCAGTCGTACGTATCTTTTTAGATATACTAATGGACTGAATTCCAAGAAGTTGCCTACTTTTTGAAATTACTATAACAAAATTTTGGGCAGTATTTTAGACAAATTTTATCTTATTAAACCTTAAACACAAATGTACTCAATGACCCAGAAGAATACCATTAAATTTATTTCATGGTCTCTATTATAATGGTATTCAAATTCCGGAGTAAGCAGTAACATATTGGATTTGTTTTTCATAAAGTATGTCATTAGAAAATGAAAAGATGCTCTCGTCGTAAAAATATATTTATTAAAAAGAATAGCATTACTTTCCAGCAAATAATCCTTTGATTCATCTGAACATCCGCAAAGTCAACTTCAAAACAATGTAGGATTAGAAATGAGACAGTTAATGGAACATTATTAGTCCCGCCGATAATCGTATAAGGCTTGAGAAGTCAGCTGATATCATTCTTTGCGTTGATAGTTCACTCAAAAGTCCATAATATAATTTCTCATTCCCCATGAGAATGAACATCCTTTCTGATTATCAGTGCAACCAGCGATGTTGAGAGGAGCGTATTTGGACGATGGCTCCGATTAGAATGATGGATCGAGTAGATTCATTACAGATAAATCATACGTCAACAACCTCCTCCTAAACAAGCGGGACACAAAATTAAACCATTCCCGGAGAGTCGATGTTCAAGTCAAGGAAGAACCATAATGCAAACTCATAAAGGTTTAAGCGGCTAATAACGCGGATCCATTTTCGATCATCACGACGGGGCCCATCTTGCAGCCTCCCTTTGACGATTATTTGCTCATTAACACGAATTTGATATTACTCCATGGATACCGTAGACGTTGGGATGTGAATATAATGAGCCGTGATAAAAAAGAGTTCTCCGGCGTAAGCAGCAATATCGCGGTAAACGAAATTAATATCACATCGGAGGGAAGCAGCCACTCTGCAAACTCAGTTGATGAATCTCTCTCTTCTCCTATGGGAGATATATGGCGCTTAATAAAGGGCAGCCGCTCCCCCATCCACCGTCAGGGAAAACACGAAATGATAGCTATGAGCCCTCCAAGGCAAACACTATGATGCCGGGTAGTAAATCACTCCGAAAGCTCCCGATGAAGTCCCGGAATAGACAAATTGGTGGACGGCGTCTCGGGTAAACAGATGGGGGAGGATTGAGGTAAGGTTGCCGCTCTCCACAAGAGGGATATGATGAAAATGTGCACGTAATACCGGACGAGAAAATTGCAGCACGTTCCAACGCCGCGGTCGCCTCCCTCTCTTGCTGTTTTCTTTCTTTATTCGCTTCCACGTCTTTTTCCCGAGCTAACGAGATTACGCAGACCGCGATGCACTAGCCATCGACTCCGTTCTCACGCTTTTGGATTAATAAGAGGCAATAAGGAAGGTCGGGACGCTGTTATTGGCGCGCTATTTCCACCCGTCGCGATATCGCGTTTGGAGACTTTAACGAGTTCACTGTCGACAGGTGAGACGAGCGACCAAATGTACAAAGCGTAATTGCGGTGGTGTGCCGCGGATGGCATTCTTAGTGTCATTAAAGGTCCGAAGGAACATCAAAATGTTTCAGGACTATGTTGGTCATGTATTTTTTTCTGTGGGCAGAACCGACAGCCTGGCTCATTTAGAAAAAATGAATTCAACACTCAGGGTTGATGCAACAGCTTCACATGTTTTTGATCATTTAGTATTTGGGGAATTTTTCTTGATCGTGCGTTAAGAATGAGTTAAAATAGCAATTTTGTAGAGTATCCTTTGGAATGATACCCTTAATTACCCAATTAACACTCATTGTGCAATATTTTATCCCAGTTTTTTTATTATCATACTCACGCTTGAGGCATCGGAAAAGATAGCGAGAAGTTCGCTAAAACACGTTTCTATCTTCTTTAAATTCGTTTGTTCATAATGATTTAAAGTAATATAATAGTATCGTTTGCTAATATATAATTTATAACACATTAAAAAAAATATAGCGAGTTTTCTGTTATATTCATGACACATGATAAGACTGACCGATCCTGCAGCAATATCAAAGTAATGGAAGTTCAGATAGCGCTGGTGAAGCAAAATATGCGAAAATACTGTGAGATTAGACACGAAAGACGGATAAATTTTCTCGAATTTAAAAAAGGGATCATGATATAGTCGTTTCTTGATTTCAGAATCGAGTCTTCAATAAAATAATTGGCCTATTTCCGGTGCCGTTCGTCAGGATAACTACAATGAAACGTACGATCAAGAACATCTGCACAGCTATGTATGTGTGTCTGAATTGAATAATCCTCCGATATTTGTTTGGGACTCTATTTGTTTTTGACTTCATACGGCCACGTGGGTACCGTTCGTCTTGTTGAAAGTGGTATCGGATTCGAATTCTTACCTGGCGGGAATCGTGATCTTTATGTTAAGTTGTGAGGAAATTTTGGATCTACCTGAATCAGTAGCTAATTGTATATGAATAGGAATTAATAGATCTATTTCTAAATATGCTAGCGTGAAGGTCGATACGATGCTGACCGTTTATCTCCTACTATGACGCAGACAGACTAAGTCTTGGTCCTACATGGAATCCTGAGCCATGGATTTACTTGTTCCTTTAAGTTTCACCGCTATTAATGTCGAATTGTAATGTGTCTTACCTTTTATACCCTCTGGAGGACATTAAAAACAGCGAAGAATCGTAATAGGTGGATTTAAATTTCTACTCTTTTAAGCCAATATCATTATTAGGCTGTCATTACCATTTGTTTTATCAATGACGAATGACAGGTTATTAGGCATAAGTACGAAAGACGCTTACGAGTGAAACCTTCTTTGGCTCAGACGGAACAATCTGAAGAAGTAGTGTGACACACGACCGAAGCTAGTGCATCTCTCTTTTGCCTTTCGTCGAAGGAAAGCCCTAGAACCTCATAAGGATGCCATTAAATCCTATCCGATATGAGCTTCCATTTGCCACAAAGCGCCAACGGTGAAGATCAGACGAAGTTTAAAATGGACGGGAGGAGGGGAAAAGTCGGGAGGAGCGAGAAAAAAAACTTTCATTTGTGTAGCGATTTTCTTGTTTCTTGTGCGGCCTTTGAAGGCACAAATAGCAGCCGCGTAACCCAACGGCGTACGCATGGTCAGAGAGAATTAGCATGGAAACGAGTACTGGAATTGGAGTTCTAAACAGGAGGGGTACTTTGGTCAATGGAGATCAAACGGCAATAAGAGACGAGAGGAGGAAAATGGAGGGAATTTTATCAACGGTTTTAAGCACGAGAAAGACAAAAGAGCATCTAGCGGAGCCGTTGTAAAACGCAGCCGCTTTAATGAGAGAAGGCTTTTGAGCAAAAGGCTTCCGATAGGGGGACTCTCCTTGTGGCGGCTTTGAACCACCGATATATGTCCACTAAATCAATCTCCAATAAATGGAGGGAGAGAGCGCTGAGCATGCTGGGACCTCATTATGGCGCCATCTCGTAAAAATAGCGCTTGTTTATTTTTTCAATCCTCCCTTGTCGTTCACATCTGGGCAATTAAAAATGTCTCCATAGAAACGAGGATAAGTCAATATTCGGTGTTACTCAACGTCGCCCTGAATACTGCGATCGAGGTCGGATCTATGTCACCAAACACAAAAATTACAATAATAACGTAACTCAGGAGTTATTCGAATGGATTGTTTGAAAATTATTACGATGCTGTTTCTATATCCGAAGGAAATAAATATATACCGACGTCGAGTTGGAGAGACACACATTATAGTTTTCGATCAATGAAAAACTTCGATTTAAAGTTAAAGAAATGTGGAGTCCGGAATTGGAAACATTGAAATTTTGAATTGGAGACAGGAAAAAATAAGTATTGTCAATGTTTCAATGGTTATTTCCGATGGTGAATATGTTAAAGGATACGTGGGAATGCTGAAACTTATTATAAAATATATATTATTATATAAATATTATTACTCAGATTATGCCATGCATAATTTATTTATCATAAAGTGTCGTTGGAAATTATTAGCAACGGCCGAAACTTAAAGACAGAAAATATTTGGCAGGGATTGATGATTCCGCTTGTTGATGATGTGTGGAAAATGTATGACTTTAATGTGTGAAGTACTGTATAATGAGAAAGGAAAGGCATTCGGTAGAGAACCGGGAGATAGAGTACAATATAAGTAAAAAAATACTAGAAAAACTAAAAAGATATTCTTTTATTAAAAGTCGTTTAATTTAGTAAAAGTTAAAATACCTTTCTGATAGAAACTTGATCTCGAATAGGAACAGACGGGCTCATCCATAACAAATTAATAGATTTTGAAAAATTTAAGTGGAAATAATCTATAAGGATATGGAAATGGAAAGAAATATTATTCAGGGGAGAGGAAAGAATGAAAATTGATTGATAGATGATGTTATGGAGTAAATTTAATATTTTCAGAAATAAAAATTCAGAATTTATTTATAGAAGACCATCTATAAGTCCAATAGCGTAGAAGACTTCTAGGAGAGCACATAATAGGGAATAATTTTTATCTTAGGAGACCGAGTAATTTTACGGAAATCGACCTTAGATTTGTATACGATTTTCAAAATTTATTTATTTATTCAATTGGTGGTGGGAAACAGTGAGACCACTATTTAGAGGGGGTTCAAAAGAACAAAATATACAGATAATATTAGAGAATGCATGAAATAGAAACTATAATTAAATCTAAAAATATATTCATATGTAAAGATTATTTTAAGAATGAGTTATGTGATAGTCTGAAAGAGTCGATGGAGAAAGACTTTTTATTTTATTATTAATGAATTTAATGATGATGGAATTGATTTTCATCGAATGATATTTTGCATTCAATTGAATGAAATTTTAACTGTTTTTAATAATCTACAATAATCGGTGATATATCGCAATTGGGCGATTGAGAAAATGATTTTGGAAGAATTTTCAATCGTAAATAAGCTTAGCTTGTGAATTTACGAGTCCACTTCATGCATGGTAATCTTTATATTATGCTAAACAAACCTATATTACGTAAACTTGGTTTTTCATGAAGTAATTCACTTATTAAATCATTAAATTACCCAAATGTCTCTACAAAATGGGAAACGACGTTTCATTTTCAACAAAGAAAGAATGATCAACAAAACAACATGATTGAGAAGAACACATAATATGAGATAGAATACAGTAAATGGTAATGGTTTTATGATCTTACTATTAGTTATACCTTACAGACGATATTTTAGAAAGTGGTGAATTAAGGGCGAGATTGAGAAAGGATAACAAGACATATTTCTGTGGTATTCAGAAAAAATAGAGAGTTGGAAGCTAGGAGTATAAAAAGTGAGAAGAACAAGATTCGCGAAAATGGAAAAATTTATAATCTATGTAGTTTTATATTTTAGAGGAGAAAACGGAACAGATCATTGCGTTAAGGGGAAAGATAACAACTTAATACAACATGAAAACCTTTAATGGTATAAAAGAATATTTCCAATGGTAATCAAAATCGATTTTTTGATGAATACTCCATACAAAATCTTATAGAAATTCAGAGAGGAAAAAGTGCACAGAGTATGTGCAACTATGCATCTCTAAATTAGAAAATTTTCCTTAAATTCAAATATAGACGATGTAAGAAAAGAAAACGGCTAACGGAGGGCGGCTAAAGGAACGTTTTCAAAGCTCTAATTCAAGTATAAATATCGATTAAAACTTCGATTTTTTCTTCAAAAGTATTCTCGAAACTTTGAAGTGTTTCAGGAATCTTCCTTGGTTTGGAGGAAGTGATACAGCTTTTCCATTTTTAGGATATGGAAGAAATAAATAAAAATTTGAAAGAAAAGAAATTATGAGAAGAAAGAGGGTGATAAATGAACAATACCAAAAGTTCCAATATTTTTGCAATGGAAACGGGTGACAGTTGATTTAAAATCTTTCCTATTTTCATTAAATTTTGGATGCATGAATCCAAGTTAGTTCCAAATGTATTTTTATCTCGCTTCTTTTAACTTACTGTGTTTTGGAGATCAATATGGGATGGGCATAAAAGAAACCAGCATAATCGGTGATTCGGTTAAGTGGTACGATGTAATTAACCGCCTAATCAACAATGATATCTTTTCACTAATAGGAAACAAATTTCATATTTTCGAGTGAATATATTAGCTACATGATAAGTTTTCATTGGAAAATGATAGCACATATCCTGGAGTGATAGAAAATTATGCTGATATACAAAGAAAAATCGAGATTATATGAGATGATTAAATTTAGAAAGAGATAATAATCTCTTTAGGACAGAAATCAGGATAAAACCACAACTGAAACATTTACGGCCATAATGGATCATGTATCTGATGGCTACGTTTAACTCACTTAAATTACAAGCTTATAATTTTGTGACGCAGATGCCACGACGTGAACAGGATAAATACAAGGTAAAAGAACAAAACATGACCAGAGTTTATTGGCTAAATATAGATTGCTGAAAGCTAATTCATATATCATGTAGAAAAATTCAGCATTGGGTAGTACATCATACGTATAACCGACAGTTGTAAGTTTCCCAGAATTTTAGACAAACGAATGGTTTTTAAGAAATGCCATTTATACTTACATGCTATTTTTTACGCCTCAAAACGCAAAATTAAATAAAATTGAATAATCGAGGCAGATAACCGTTTTTTCACGAGAGAATTCAGTGAAAATCTGGTCAACCCCTAAAGGGTATAACCCGATTGGTATCCTAATGAGGGAAGTTCGAGGTCTCCATTTCTTATGCTTTCCGTCTATATATTTGATATATGATATATCTTTGAACCTAACAATTCACAAATCATGGGAATTCTTAAGCCTAACAAATGGTTTTCTACATCTACATCTCTACCCTGCAAGCCGCCTTTCGGCGTGTGGCAGGGGGTGCAAGCACCAGGACTCTATTTGCCCAGTCGATTATTTTCGCGTATTGTTCTCGGAAAAAAAGAATTCTTGAATCGACTGGTTTTAGCATCTATTTCTCTGATCTTTCTCGCTGGATCAGAACGGCCTATATAGCAAGGAGGGCGCATAATATCGGCTATATCTTCTATGAACGTGCTCTGTCTGAATTTATCAAGTAATTTAAATCTCTGATTGAGCCTTCTTTCTTCTAAAGATTCCCATCCTGCCTCCTGAAGCATCCGAGTAACACTTACCGATTTATCATAGCAATTTTTTACAAAGCGTATTGCCTTTCTTTGTACCTTTTCTATCTCGCGAATACAACACTTTTCAGCAGGGTCCCATACACTGCATGCGTACTCGAGGTGAGGCCTAACTAGCGCAAAGTAACATCGCTCGCGGACTTTTTCTTCGCTTCTACCGACTACCGACTATTTTTGGTTAAATTGTATAAATAATGACAGCACGATATATAATATGTATCCAGAATTGTGATTTACACACGTGTCAATAGGTTACTATAATATGAGGTTAATTACACTGATATTGAGTTATGTACTTGAGTATAAAATACGCAGAAAATTATCGCCGACATAAGAGAAACTAAATGATTTTAAATGTTATATAAATGATTAGCGCGGCGTTTAAATATGAAATGATATGTAGTACCTTTCGTCGTGATGGTGTTACTTAGATAATAGATACTCGAAAACACCACCTCATATTCCTATACTCATGGCCAACGTACCTAAGAAAATACTTGGATAATTCACATCTTGATGTACGCACGATCTTCGAGAGAATTACATATTTGACAGTTAACTCCAAAGGAACTTAATTAAGGCTTCTGTTTGGCTGACATATTTATTGTTTCTAATCAGGAAAAGCACTGATCGAAGGAAGTTGAATACATTATTATTATTATGGGATTATGACCCATCATCATCGGTCATTGAATCCATAGATTGGTTGATAGTCCTTTCTGTCTAGCGCTCACTCTACTACATCCTGATATCTCTTCTTTCCTATATCTCTCTTTATTTGGCATATGTGTTCGTCCCTTGGTCTTCCTCTTGGTGCCTTTCCTTCTATTATTGCTTTCAAGTACGTATCCGTTGTATCTGAAGATATGTATGCACAACAGCAAGTTAAATTATTCACCTACCTTGGAAGTAGCATAACAGGGATTATGATTATAATTTATTAATTCAGAACCGCTGGACGAGTAGTCCAGTGACGTTATTGACATAGCTTACATCACCTTATACTAGTAAAGCTGTTCGTCGTTATGATACATATACCTTTTAGCTACACTAAACACTATTAAACTATAGCTATCTCCTGATTAAAACGAAAGAATACTGGTATACAGATGTCACATAGCTACGACAATGCATACACTATTACAATACAGGTGTCTCTTGCCAGGGACGGTTTTATTATTAGGCACTATAGGCGCAAGCTGAGGGCCTCTCTGTTAAGGGAGCTCAAAAAGATACGTTTTGTCCTTTTATTATGATGGATGATCTGTTGTTGGTGTCGCAAAATAGTCCTTGCGTCTTCGCTGAAATCCCCGCCTGTCCCTTACCGTAGAGTAAGTATTTTTTATTGAATTTTCTTAAAAATAGCACTTTTTCAAATAAAAGATAGAAGCTACTCCAAAAAATTACATACATCCATCCTTTATTTCTCTTCAATATCAAACTAACTTCTCAGGATTCCTGTTAGATTTCCAAACTCAACGTAGTGATCCCGGGGTCCCCATCGTATATTACCATACTATACAATCCCCAACAACACCTGCAATTTGTCAACGCCTAGCTCACGTACATGCTCTACATATTCTTTGTAAAAATTCTCCCGATTTTTAGAGCATTAAAATTAAATATCGAGAATACTTTATCGATATAAAAATTCGTTATTAGCGGCTTAAGAGGAAATTATTCGGTCAGAAACAGCTTAGTCACGTTCACTAGAAAAGACTGATGAAATGAATCGAAATGAACTGGTGCCTAAAAATTGAAAAGTTACTTCCGTTATGCATGGTCCTCAAGAGATGATGGTCTCTATGAGACGCCTCTCAGATACTCGCAAAACCACGCGAATCCGCGTTCTCGGAGGCCGCGTTCTTCGTGGTTCTCCTCCGCCAACGTGATACACGGAGGATCGATTTATATAAACACCATGGAAAAGCCGTGTCGTTTGAGGTGTGGGCGTGCTTATGACGCAGAAGAGGAAAAAGAAGACCTTTCATCGCCAATCTGCGTGGAGCTGAAGTTGAGGTTGGCGGGGGTGGAATTGGGAAAGAATGGGAAGGGGGAAGAATAAGGTGGGAGAGGGACTACCTGTCAGAGGCACCTGAGCTGAGAGCAATAATCACAGGAAATTGTTCCTCCGCAGGGACTAATTTATTAGGCCGATGTTTGAGCCTTGGTGGAGGGGAGTATATGAGGGAGGGTGCGCCATTAGGGGGTGATTTTTGGGGATTAAGGGAGTACTCAAAGGTTTCAAAGGGCGGAGGGGAAGCGACCGCCGCGTAATTAACCGTCAGGCTTATGCGGTCCTTATACAGAGACTCATCCTGCGATTATGCAGCGGCCGTTTCGCCTCTGTTTTTGAGCCTTCCTTTGCCCTCCTTCGAGAGTGCCATTGAGGACTACAGCGCAGTTAATCATTTTCGGCGTCCCGGATGGGAGCGGTTAATTTTGGCCCAACTATGGATCTTCGATTCGATCGTTTTCCGTGGAACAAAGGGAGAGTAAATTGACTTTATCAGGCAATTGATCGGTCTGCCGAGGGTCGAAAGTAGCTGCTGATGTTCAGTTGTCGAAACGATTGAAAGAAATATTTTTGTAGTACGATACGGATAGAAAACGATCGCGTACTGAGCGCTTGTGAGGTACTATAGCCAGAAAAATGAGCGAAATAAGTCGATGAATATCTTTGAGCATTTAAGCTATTTGTCATTATTTTTTGAGTGGGGACATTTAAGATAAAGATTAAATTTATTAACAGGCCTCATTTACCTTGTTTTTGTGTCACACAGATGATTAAAAAATATTTATTTTAAAATATATCTATAAATAATCAAATAAACAAGGATTACTATCCTTCGAAAAATTCGAACGCTAGTTTAAGATAACACATTCCACAAACAAGGCAATGGATGCAAGAAAGGACAGAAAGCTAAATAAATTAATCAAAAAAGGAAATATAACCGCGCTGTCATCTGAGATGATGAAGATCAAAGCTTAGATAAAAAAAGCGAGGTTGAGAACAGTGGGGCCCCAAGATATTTTGGGTCCCCAAGCAATGAGTGCCTTCGCCAGTATTATTTTTAATATTGCAACTATCCTAATATCAATAATAATAAATGTTAACAGATTAATAATAAAAAGTGATATTGCGGTATTGTGCGAAAGAAAAATATCATAAAAATATTTTATCAAACAAAATGTGTTTATTGAGGGTAAAACTCTCCCAAAATTTTTTCCTATCCTAATCAACACTTGCTTTGCTTGTGTAGTTCCGGCTTTTCCCGGCTTCGGCCCTGGTTGAGAGCAAAGAATTCGGCATGAAATGAACTGTTTGTAGACCAAATTTAGAAAAAGGGATCAGAATGATCCAGGAATGAAAGCAATGAAAATAGCAGTTACATCTTGTGATGTAACTGCTATTTTAAATACAGAAAAAACCACCAATGATAGTAAAATATTATATCTCGTATTTTTGTAAGAATGTGTGAGGAGTGAATGTAATTATTCATTGCAAGTTATAGTTGATATGCCTATGAAGACGAGAGATATGAGACTTAATAGAAATTTAATTTCTTTCAATACCTTGGATGCATTCACGGCATCATTTTTGATGTTTGAAAATCAGGCTCCCCTTAATGAGATTTTACCATTGAAATGATGGAAAGTGAAGCGCTTTTCAATAAAAATCGAGATTCGCTTGATTTGAGTATTGTTAATTCAAAACGTGGCTCTGTTTAATCGCTTAGATTAATATTATTTTTATGGATAAATATATTGCAATAAAATCAGATTTTTCCAATAATTTCAATTAGTGAAACAATCTAGAAGAATTAATTGTATTCCAGATGGTACATAATTGTTGATGAATTCCTCATATGATGAAGATTTTAGAAAAACGCTGCTCTTAGTATAAATGAAATATAAATGTATCATTGGTAGATTAATTACTACAGACTAAAGCAAAAATATCCTATTTGGATGACGACGATGATGATAAAGTGCAATTCAGCGGAGAAATATTTTATAGCTGATGAATAAATAATTCGGCGATTCTTGCCTTATGCACTTGTTTCCATTTATATCTGTGTCTTAAAATTCCGCAATGAAAGGAGTCTCCATTAAAAATTTAACGGCTATAAAATTAGATATGATAATTTCTGAAGATATCAACTCATGCTAGCTCATTTGAGGTCATTTAGATACCCAATATTCGATTAATACAATTTTACTAGGTTAGTTTAATACGCAAAAGAGGAACGATTGGCATATTATTATATATATATTATATCATACACCAGGTTTTTGCAATTCCTTTTTGATAATTTTTGTGAAGAATGTTTGTGCTATGACAAATCGGTGAGCTTTACTCGGATGCTTCAGGAGGGATGGGAATCTTTAGAAGAAAGGAGGCTTTATTCAGGACTTAATGTACTTACTATTTTCAGAGAGTGTAGGCTAGTTTTTAAATGATATAGCAGATTTTATATACCTTCCTTGTTAAATAAGAGCTCTGATAATGCGAGGAAGGTCAGAGAAACAGATTATAGAATCAGTCGCTTCAAGAATTCATTTTTTTCCGAGTACGATACGCGAAAGTAATGGATTAGGAAAGTAGAGTTATGGTGCACGTATGTACTCATTTTCCTTTAACTTCAACTCCATTCTTTTTATAGTAATATGCATCCGGCACTCACAACTTGTATACATTCGAATCATATGGTTAGAATAGAGTCCTGTTAAAACGGCAAGTCCTGTTATTAATGGAAAAGAGTTAGTAGATTTTCTGCAATATTTCTAGAGAGATACGCCAAAGTTTGAGAATATTTGCGGTGAGAGAAATAGAAATCAAGCTCGTAAAATTTCCATTTATGTATAGAATTAGATATACAAATTAGAATTATGATGCCATTTACTCACCAAAGTTTGACGTTATCGGGTCGTTCAGTTATTGGCAATCCTGAAATAAAAGAAATTGAAAAACAGTGGTAGATGGTCTTTTTATTGACTTTATTTATTATTATTATTATTATTATTATTATGTACATTGTTGCAGATAGACTGCTTGTCTGGTGGCAACATTACAATCAACTACGGTAACTTTCACAAACATATTTAAACAACCCAGAACAAATTATATAAAACCCTTACAAGATTAAACACTTACATACAACTACTTGACATGATACAAAACACCAATATAACACAAATCCCAACTCCATTGCTATTTCCCTTATATTTCCTTTATATGATGGTAAAAATAGTATTACGCCTAAAAATCTAATAATAAGGGTTGAATGTTACCTTAACACTAAGTTAATTGATCTTAGCATAAGAAGAAGCATTATATTAACCTTAAGATGCAATTAGTCAATATGCGATGCTAATAAATTAAAGAAATTTCAATCTAAGTGAAGTAAATATCACTCATTCACTCTCTTGTTATACTAGAAGCTAATTCACATAATTCGTTAATTTAAAACAAATCTCAATCAAATTTAATCAAAGGAATCAAGTCGAAATTTGAGAATTTGAATAAAAATAAAAAAGTTTACTTGAATATGGTCAAAAATTGACACAAAAATTTATATGATAAAGTTGCTTGGAGAAAAATATATAGGGAAGAAAAGAAAGCGAAATTTTTATGGAAAAAATTAATGTTGGTGTTCAGCGGTATAAAAAATGACAAAGTTATCAAATAATTTCAAAAATTTAACTTCAATCAGCTCAACAATTATACCAAACGTAATGATGTCATAATGTACCGCATTTGCTGGGTCAAAAATATCACATTGAACCAGTTCAGTGTTTATTTTTAAAAAGCAAGGAATGCCTCTCCCAAGTTTTGAGTAGTTCACGGGGCAAGCAAACAATATAGTAGTTAAATAAACGTCACTTCAATATAGGTTTTTTAAGAAAATGCTAAAGCTTTCCTCTTTAAGTTCTATGTAACAGATGTTCAACTATATTTTCAATCAAAATAGGTTTAAATGCTAAATCAAAGTAGCAGAGTATTATTGCACACAAAGAAAAAGTTTCATGGAGGTTTATTGCTATCTAAAGATCATGTATTTTCTATTCTATATTTCTGTTAAGTACAAAGATACCAAGCAAGAGATTTTCTTTAAGGAGTGGCCCGCAAATGTTATAAACGTGTATTACCTTGTCCTTATTTTGATAAAGAGAGACAGTCTTGAAAATTTTGTGATCAGATTTGTGTGTTCAACCTCAAATTAATAGAATTTTGTGACGTTTGAGGATTTATGAAATTTCGCGAATTTAACTACCGTACACTTCTCCGATTACGAAACTAATTCCTGCATTGGACGCGCGGCTGACGTTATTAAAGGGCTTCACAATCGCTCAATTCGGTCTCTTCCTCCTCATGGATAAAAGGTTTGGATATCGTCTTGGTCTGGGCCAATCAGGGCCTCTGGAGGACCCCCCAAGTCGCCTCGTAATTGGTTTGAAACATGGCCCAAAAGGGCGTTTTGTGAGCTTTGTGGCGCCACCACACGAGCGCCTGCTTCGGACGGGCCTACAAAGGATGGAGGGGAGAGGACGATGCCGTCCCCATGTAACCGAATCTCCTTTATTCCTCACGAGGCTGCGTGGGTGGTAGTTTTGTGGGGGAGTGGTTTTAGTCCCCGGGGTGAGACGGGACGACCTTTTGTGTTCCGCTAATAAGGTATGGTTTCGATGGAAATAATTGAGAAAACGTAAAAAGTAAAAAATGGGTCTGGCAAAAGGAGAGAAGGTTTCTGTCAGGCATAGTTTTGCGACGTCAACTCTTTCTCCCTATTTTGACGGGATTTAATGAGTGCTCAAGGCGTGCTAATAAATGCATCGCCAACGAATTTCATCGCTTAATTAGTCCCTTGGAAATGAATTCGAAGGCAGATAAACGTGGTTAATAATTTTACGGATTCCTGATTGAAAAATAGGAGACATACCAAAATTCGCTCTCTTGATTATCCTCGACAAAGGGCGGATTTGCGAAATTTTAAAAAATTCATTTTTTCCCGGTATTTTAAAGGATTTATCTTCAATTACTGTAGGATCGCATTTGAGGAATTTATTCGTCAAAGGAGGACTTACAAAAATCCGCATGCACGAAAACTCTGAGCGGTTCCCCAATTATTTTCAATAAATGTGCGCGGAATAATAATCTTTGTTGAAATTGAGAGTGCATTTTACGTGAAAAATTTTCGTAGCCCCTTTTCAAAAATTGCGGATACCACGCTCGTTTTAAGTGGAGAGAAACGCTAAATCCTTTCAATGAAGCTTTCTGCTACCGCAGCTTTTGCTTCCCATTTATGTTCCATTTATTCTTTTGAGAGATTCGCGCGCATTTCTTCCATTTATCGCCCTCCCTATACCGATCGTGGTTGTTTTTTTAAAGACGAATGTGTACTTTGAAGAAGCAATTTTTGTGAACGAAAGAGGCGTCTTTAGCTCGGTAAACGTTCCTTTTCTGATTCGATGGATGTTTACGTAGAGAAATTTCCCGGTTTCCGCTAAGTAATGGTGCGCTACGTTCTCGTGCCACCAAGTTGGTATTACAGCCGCCCGTTAATGCACGCCATCTTCGAGTAGTGTTTATCCACTCGCGCGCGAGGGATGCCTTTCTTAGGTAAGTTGACTTCATTCCATTTATATATGTGTGAGGGTGGAATTGAATTTCAGCTATCACTTGCCTCTGCGAAATGCGTTAGTGAACATTTAAATCCGTTGGGTGCTTTCTGTTCTCGTCCCTTGTAATTTGGCTGACTGAAGTTTTCGCAGAAGAGGTTTTTATATAGAGAGATGATTCGACGTTTAGAAAAGCATTACGTAAATTTAAAAAATGACTCGGTTTACAAAACTTTTGTGCTATTTAAGGTTATACAAATCCTATTGTTGTTATTTATCCACGAATGATTTTGATAAAAAGGCGTATTGTGAAATATTCGTCTCTATGATGAACAGATTGTTAAATCATATTTGTAAATGTCTACTCAACATTCAAATAGCTTACCGTTGAGCTCTTTAGTAAGAATTTTTGGTTCAGATTTGGAAAAGCATTTAACTTCATTGCTTTGATATATATTTATATTCTGACAAAGCACGTATGGCTGATTTTTAACATTCAAGATTCAAAGTCGAATATTTTTTGTTATAATATGAATATAAATCTATTTAAATTTATTTTTATAAATATAAAAATAGTGGATAATGTTAACGTATCATATTTATATGATGTTAGGGATAGTTGAAAAGCCATAACTACTAGGAATGTAGATGAAGTTAATTATCTCGAAGATATTCTGAACAAGTAAGTCGTTGCGAATGATTTACGCTTATAAATAACATACTAATTTTGAACCTTACTTTTGAAATTTACTTCTTTTATGCACAAATATTAGTCTCAATTTGTACGATTTTAGTTTGCACCTTTGTCTATCCACCGTACAAAGCAAGGGTTAGCTGTACTTAAAATAGAAGATTGTTGAAGTTTTAGCTTATTTCTCTGACCATTTATTAAGTGACGCTATGCCCGTCTTAGTCCATGTATATACACTACTATGTCAGCAAAAATTAACCTGCCAGTTCTCTATACGTGGCATAAAATTATTCTAGATTCATTTAGAAATTCTACGCTACAGATTTAGTTTTCATCAATTTCATTCAGTGGACCCAATTACAAAAATTTGGTGGATTCACAATGAAAAAACGTTTTTTAAAACGAAAAATCCTTTTTAACAACGAAAGCATCAAATATATATCTTTATACCCAATATGTCTCATTCTGAAAGAGCTTATTAAATAAATTATATATAAATTAATATATTAATTCCTCTGTCGTTTTGAGTACGTAGATATCTTCCATGAATTAATCATGAATCAAAATTATTTCATTAACATTTCACTATCCACAGCATTTGTAGGAACTATAGAAAGATATCCTCAATAAAAGACAAGATTCAAAACTAATGAAAGGTGAAACTTCACAAGGACGAGTTTATCTATCCTACGAAGATACCCATATTGGCTGAAATTTTTGTGAAGAACACTATAATATTAAATACATAGTCAATAATAGTGAAGAATTCTAAACTTTAGGCGTAGATATCATAATACGGCTTCAAACCCTGTTTATTAGCTTTTTGATCTCAATTTTCATTAGTCTAGTTGCATTCTCACAATCAAATATATATTTTACACGATGAAATGTGGAAGATACAGGGCTCTTACTGCAGACAAGTTTCTCAACGACAGATTAGATCAGTGAACTGATAAAAGAAAATTAATAGAAATGCGTCTGAAAATGAATAAGAGGCTTGAAAACAGGAAATTCTCAGAAAATCGCTTACTTTTTCCATCTGAGGAATTTGCCCGCCGTTCACAGGCAGATTCGGCGATCGGAGTGTTTTCCGAACCTCTTATTCAGCGAACATAAAATGCAGAGCGTCAAGAGGCATGTGTTGCAAGATCTTTCGTCTCTCATTTTTCTTTACTGAGAAGAATAATTGAAACAGGAAGAGAAAAGAAAGTAAACAACGCAAGTCGCAGTGACAAATCGCCTGATAAATCGCTCCAATACTGTAGCTCTAAGGCCAAATTTACATCCTATTTTACCTCCACAAAATTAATATTCTCAGTAACTAAATTCAAAGAAAATATAAAAAATATTCAAACAGTGTGCCTTTTTAGTTTTGTCACTCAAGTAGTCGGCATTCTTGGTATTTTTTGCAAACTAGATGATCAATTCTGAACTATCATTGGGATGGGAGATAAAATTGTGAAGATTACTCAATGGGGAGCCTTGTTTAACTCTATTAATTTATTGATAAAATTATATTTATGTCAATTCATTCAGATATTTTTATCAATAGACGAAAACTGATTTAACATGTGACTCGCTTCCAGATTGCAGGAAGTTAAATTACGAGGGGTTAGAAATAGATAGTGTACATTAATAAAACATAGAGTGGCAATGGCCGAAGAGCGTTTCCATCAGAAGAGGTATTGACGGGCGAAACAGAAGAGAACAACGGCAATATAAAGTAATAAATAATAAACCTTTGAGTAATAAAACCAAAAAATAATGGCCATTTAATTACAATAAAACCGGATAAAGACGCCGTCTAGGTAACCGAGTGAACCACGTCATAAGCGGCATATTGTTATAACCAAAGCATCACAAATTCCGACTCTTTTTCATCATAAAACGGAAGAAAAAGATTTTTCTAGCTCTTTTATTTTAAATAAGTTCCTTACATTTAAAACGATAAGGTTATTTCTTAAATATGATTTACTTTACACACCTGAAGTTCGATATCCAGAAGTATCAGTGGTAAGAGAACACGATCTCTCCAAGACTACGCTCAACAACACGCAAAACACTGCACTACCTTTTTGATTTATTTGGTACGTTTACAACTTGATATTGGGACGAAAGGAGATATCACAAATCGAACTCTTAATGTAACGTTCTGCCATGAGACAAAACTGATCTAACCATCGCTCTCCATCTCAAAGTAACTATCGGCTCCGACAGAGGAATAAAGATTGCTCTACTTCGCGATATCTTTATTTTCCTCTCACAAAATTAGTCATTCTAAACAAGAGACTAACGAGGAACTCCTTCAGACGAAGCAGGTGAGGAGAGAGACATAGAGAATGAGGGGCATTTTGGCTTAAGTGGGTTTGCAATGCATTTTGAGATTGGAATATCCGCGCTATAAGCGGGTAGCAGAGCGTCTTAAGCGATATTTTTAACATGAGATTCGTATGGTCGGGGCCGGAAGAAGGCCCCACATTAACCCGGATAGCGTCATAATCGGGAGCTTATTAAACAGGTTTTACTGTATTAACTCAATTCGTTACTTTTCGGACACTTATCCAATATTTCAGCCTCTTTGACACCTATTATGAAAAATTAGAAGAGAAGACTTATACCCTTATCATCGATCTTAGAGCCTGAAAATTACCCAAATAGTCGAAAGCATAGTAACTCATTAAAAAGATCGATGTAAGTGATCCCTTATTATTTTTCATCATATTGGAGACCTACTACAATGTCGAGGCCGAATTAATACTTTCTATTCAACAGGATTTTCTACAAGTAAAATATAGTCACGGAGTATCTCTAAGGAATCGACACTAATTATAATAAGGGATGGTACGTATTCAAAGCAAAAGACTGTTCGTCTGGTTTAGTTATCGATTCCCATTTTCATCCCTCTCTGCCTATATTCGCAATAAACCGTTGGATCCTTTTGACGACTCTCAAATCTGCAACGGTCTTGACAAACGCTTGACACGTCCAAATAAGGCGCATTCATCAGTCTCGTCCTAGAGTCTTTTATTAGGCACGCACAGAGAGCCAATCCGAGGTAATTATGGGCTACACGCCATCAACGTCTGAAGATGCAGCAGCGCTGAGAAGCTGCAATTAAGAGATTTTCGAATCAGAATCAAATATCTTTCTCTTCTCCATATTCCACCTCTCCTTTTGACGAACACGCTTGTAAATCCCGGAAAAAAATCAAACGTACATTCCAATTTCGAGCGCTTTCGCTTCACATTTTTTCTTTTCAAATTCTGAAGGATGCTTATTTGATTCCCCTAATTTCCATCTCTTGAGTTCAACGCAAGATTAGCCTTTTCAGGCGAAATCTCTTCCAATAAAGTCCATTCTATTCCACCTCAGATCCGCCGTTTTTGGCCCATTCATCGAAAGCATTGTCTCCTGCTCTTCCCATTTTTAATAACACTCTCCCCCACTGAGGATTAATCGTTCTCTCCCCTTTCCTTCCTTCGGCTTCCCTTTCCTCTCTCACATCGCTTCCTCATCCTTCTGAGTGCGACATTTAAATTGGAATAAATTTCGCGGTAAGAAATAAGCCCCGAATGTCTCTTCGTCTGCAGTCTCAGGGAACCAATAGTATAATGACGGATATATCTTATGAGACGTATGATATACCTTTCTATAAACAGACTCGTTTTATGCGTATCTTCCAAAGACCTGATAAAAGAAAGTGTAAATTAGAACCAAGATGAAACGACCTAGCACTTAAGTCAGACTAACTTAAGACTTGAGACTTAAACCAATGAGATGTTCCAGAAAGATTCGACTAATGTAAATGCAGCTGTTGTTTTTGGTGAGTTTCTGTGGGTTCAAAACTAAATTCATCTTTCAGCGGAAAATCCTAAAATCAAAAATGCGTGGATTCGAAGCAATTTCATTATCACCAAAAGTTTTTAGGAACGATACCATTTCATAATGATTCGAAATGTTAAACGTTCATTAAGCGTACGCATATTTTACATAAAAATAAAATACTTATGTTGTGGGATCCATAATCCATCCATTAAAAAATAAAGAAATCTACTTAATTTCATTGAATAAGTTTATCTTGTTGTTCAGGAGTAATAAACTTCAGATTCAATAAGAGTGTATCTACATATGAATATCGAAATAAACATTACACACTAATTCCTGGATGCAGAAGTACTGCTGTAATAGGAAACATTGGAAAGTTCATTTTCCATATTTTGCTTCATTGTATCTCTATATTGATTCTCAAGGGAAAAATTTCCGAATTTTCCTCTACTTGAAATTGGCAAAATCGAAACTAATCACATTACATTTTATATTGATGAATGTCAGTTTCAATTCTTGTTTCCTACAGTAAGTTACAGCCCCACCCGTAACTTCTACCAATAATTTTGCTCATTTAGATCATTCATCACATGCATCTTACAGTCGTTTCATTCAACGCTCGCTTTTGAATCGTTAAATGCGAATAGTGCATAATTAGAGGTCTACGGATGCTTAACCATTTATACCCTCATCAAATCTTAGGCAAACATGATGAAGTCTCTCATATTCATTCTTCCGACTTCGATAAATGAATTGGAGGAGCTCTTTCTTTCTGTAGGAATTCGAGTCATTCATTGAGCTTCGCGAATTAAAGTAGGAATCTTTGAAATCGAAAATCTCGGAGGAGATTTTCTTTAGAAATGTAATCCAGGCTTTCTTACGAAATGAAGGAGTGGCACAGATAGAATGAATGCATTCGGAACCATTTGAGAGTTACCGAACGCGGTCAGAAAGGCATTCGTCGAGGAAAGGATGATAATCGCTTCTCTTCGGACATGAGACTCGATTGAGAGTTAGAAAATGTAATGAGATTACTTCCCATAAATCCTTCACATGTCTCATACTCTAAATCTCGGATAACTTCATTCAGACGAAAGTAATTTCGTTCCCAGAGCCTTTCTTCCTGAAAAGCGAAAATGTTAATGGTAAAATCCCTCAGGAGTATTTAATACTTTGTACAAAGAATTAGAAATGGAATGGGAAACTTTTAAAAATTTAATTCAATCGACGGTTATAGCTCTAATTCACTTGAAAAATGGTAGATCGTCTCTTGCATTGAAAAGCATTATATGAATACATGTGCTAATTGTATTAAATTTTATCCATTTATCTAGAAAGATTTAATCACATGACTCAGCTGTTTATAAAGTAGAAGTAAAATTCATGAATTAAATTTAAACTTGAGATGAAACATAGACTGTTAGTATTTACGTTGATTGTAACCATACCATAAATCCATTTCCGTGTTATATCATTTCGTTACGAAGAATTTTCTGAAGAATGTGGGGATAATAATGATTATCCCTTGAAACAAGGAAATTTTTTTTTGATAAATTTTGTTTAGTGTTAACCGCTCAGCGTAAACAATTTAATATACATTGAATGTTATATGTTATAGAACGTACCAATAATCTATTTAATATTAATCGATATTTCATATTTTCCGTTTTCGTGAAACCCGTCCTCACAGTATACTACTATAGTATACCGTACTTCAATCTCTTTATGAACTAATAATTTCATGTTGATTTCAAAATAAAACAGGTTGAGGGATGTAGTCTTTCAGACTATTTGCACTAAGAAAAAAGTGACTCTATTTTTAAAGACAGTATAGAATAATAGTTTTGGTATTTTCTCAAAAACCTATATTCAGTAGACAATTATCTACGATATTATTTGCTTGCTGTAATAATTTTCATCACCGCGGAGTCTGAAGTGCAAGACGTAAGCAAAGAGATATGGAATAGTGTCGCGATAAAACAGAAAAAAACTTGTTTATTACGAAAGGAATAGCAGTGCTTTCATAGTCAATTTACTATAATCATCACTGTCATAACATAATTTCATGTATCTTATATCAGTAAGTTCCTTCCGAAATAAACATAGAATTGATTCTTGTTGCTGAACCTTATTGTTTTTTTTCAAATTCAAATGGTAATAATGGACGATTTAAATCTGGAGTCATGTTTGAATAAGGATAAGGGTAGAGTTTATTTAAGGCAGAGTTATTTTTATTTATATCGAATTATATCGAGTTTTGTTTGAGAAACTAAATCGTAGAAACTTTGATAAAATATGTAATAAAATCTTTCTTAAAATATATGAAAGTGATAAAGTAAATGTTCACGTCGCCAACATTAAAATTTTGGTTGCTAAAACTATCGTTTTATATTTCAGTAATTCAATGAATGATCCCTTCAGCCTTTGCCGAGAAGAATGGGAAATATTCGATAAACTTCGAAAATTTTTTTTAACTAATCACAGCTTAAACCAAAAACTGCTACAGAACCGTAAGCATAAGATGATTGTTCAAATTTAGGTATTTTAATGAATGAAAGAATCAAGCCTTGCATTTTGGAAAAAGGAAAGTCGTATCTAATTTAGAATCTTAAAATTGAGATGGAGGTTCTAACTCGCCTTTTCCTAAAGATGAAAATAGTTTTATCAGAGCTTTTGAATAAGAAAACATGCATAGGTAATGTCGTAATTTTTGACGGCACGGGCGGATAGAATTATTAGAATTTATTACTGTAATACCACGTCACCAGGTTCAAATAGACATTTCGTTATGCATCAGACAGTTACCAAAGTTACTGCCTGTTGCAGGATTAATGGAAGATGAAGAATCAGCCCATCTCTGAAAGATCGGTGAACATCATTCGATAAGTTACAGGAACTTGAGAACAGGTTTCACGTACCAAAATTGCTTCTGATTGCCTTCTTTACAAGCAAGGATTAAATCCGCCTTTTTCTGGAAAATGCGCGTGAAGAATGGGTTCGAGCGTACTAATTATTTTTCAGTGCCCTCTGCCAGCCAACAAAAAGGAAACCTTCTCACTCACACTTCAGCCGAAGTTCGTTCCTTCCTGCCCTTCTTTCTTCTCTCTTATCGCCTTTTTAACTTTCTACCTTATCCCTTCTTATTTTTGTCATCTATCCTATATTCCGTATTGATATGGCCGTGCATCTACTGAAGGGGACCCTGGTTTCCAATTTTCACCTAAGGCTCCATTTTCGCTTTCCTGCCCTCGTGATAATCAATTTATAATAACTAAAGCATGATCTTTGCCATTTGATAATTCTTTCGTACTCTTTCAAATTATTGTCTACCCTCTGAAAAAAGAGAAGTTACGTTTTCAAAGAGGGGGCCCCTTCAAACCGAGGGCCCAGATAATAGGCATCCACGGAACCGCCACTTGGATGTTCCTCAGTATTTGATGATGCATTCATTTTGTATATTGCACGATATATTTTACTCTTCATTAGCCAAGTATGCTTACATAACCGTGCCTGAACACACATTTTTATTCTTTTATTATATGTTATTCATTAAGAATATTTCAACGCTTAATGTCAGCTGGTGTGCAAACATTTTCATTCGCTTTTTCATTTTCTTTAGCTAAATGTTACTTTATAGGTCTAAGGAAATGTATTCCTGTATATATTTAAAATTTGCATATTACTATTAGTAGTTTTTACAGGTTTTTCACCCCCTTTCTGAGTGTTTTCTTGACTCAGAAATCTTCCCTAAGGATTTGACTCAGGATTTTTCTCAATCTACATAGTGCTTTCTTCCATATTTTCTTTTCTACATTGGTTGATTTTCCTCTATCTCTACCTTCTATCAAAAACGACAAAGGTTTACATATAAGAGGAAACTATCTATCCTCAACTTTGCCCTACTCAGTTCTTCTTTCCCTCTCGTTCGCGGAGACTCTCAAGTCTCAATTCCGACCGGCGTTTGTCCTCCTCTTCCACCGATTTGCCTCTCCTTGGATAGTCTCTCTTGCGAGATCTCCTTCCTCTCCTTTTATGTGTCGATAGACAAGCTTAATGGCCGAGAATACGCCTAATTTGATCTAAAGTGTTGTCAATAGTGCATATGAAAGGCACTTTTGGGTCGGGCAAATTGCTTGGAACGTGTGCCGGAAAGGGGGAAGCGGAAGGGACTGAAGAGGGGATATTGGAGAATTTTGAGTATTGGAGGGGTTGGTAGGACTGGCTGATGAGGGGATGGACCGGCTGGAGAAGTGTCAGATGGGGAGAGAATGGCATTATTCTGAATAGTAAAAAGGTAAATATAAATAGAATCGGATTGGGAAAACCAGTTAATAAATGCGGGATTGACTCTCTATTTACTTAATGACTTCGATGGAGGGGAATAAGTTAATTACATCATACGATAAATGGAAGAAACGAGCCGTGCACTAATTGTCTGCAAATCCAGATACACTCGTCGAGTATATTAATGTGTAAACTTGGGGAAGCGTGCAATGGAACAAAATGAAGTGACTATTTGATTGGATGATTGGAATCTAACACACTGACCTTTTCACCACCATCAAGTTTATTTTTCAATTTCAAATTGAGGTATTTCAGTTCCATTCTGAGATTTATCTGAATTTACCGTAAGCGAGTTGTAAACGTAACATTTCTTGAATATAATGTAATAAAAAACAGAAATACTTACTGATGAAAATTGGTGCTGATAAGGAATAAATACATTGAATATCTGAATATCATAGCAAAATGATGAGTATATTCTTAAGCACTCATATATGCTCGATAAATAAATATTAGATGCTGCATTGAAATATTTAGTCATATTTCAGTTATTTAGAAATGAGATTAGCGATAAATCCATCAGAATTTTCCTTATTGAAAATTATTAAACACGCACGAGAGGTGCCTGTACTTAAAACAGTACAAGTTCCTCTTCTGAATAGTAAAATAGTGGAGGGTAATTACTTTTAATTCGTTGCTTCGAAAATACTTTCCAAAATTCTACGACTCTCTCCCACGTTTCGTTGTCTGCGAACAGGCTGAGAAATATTTCGTGACACACTCTCAAAGGATCACTTCTAGTGCCGGCAATCCCTCTTTATAAATCGGAATCCTCACTTTTTTTAAAAGTAATAAAAGATATTGAAGATTTTATGAATCATTGATCCACATTGATCTGTGACAATGATGAAAGCGCCATAATTTTTGGATAATTCGGATGAAAAAGCAATTTCAGTGTGCCGCATCCACGGTAGGGTTCGCAGATAATGCCTAATTTAGCAAATGGTTCAATTTCCTCTCTTCTAGTTAATGATCGCAAACAAATGACGATGAATGGCAATAGAATATGATCGGATGGGAATGGAAGGGAGGGGAGAGGAAGTGTGGTTGAGAGAACGGCGATCGCAGAGGGACAATTGCAACTTTGCTCAATAAAATTCCGAAAATAACTAGGCGTCTTGAATGGGTTCATTTCCTGCGGCATTATTCCCTGAGCTGCCAAAGCCATTGGATCAGATCAAAGGACTCATCCGCTCTCTCTGACAACCCCTCTTATCTTTCCATCCCCTTTCACTCCCTCAAACATTCTCTCTTAAAAGTTATTTATCCTCCCTTCGAAAATTCCTCTCTTTCTCTAGCTCATATCACCGCAAATTCTCCGGCAAATGGAACGCAAAATGTCTGTCGCTCTTCCTCCGGACGAATTACATTATAAAGCTATCGAAATTTTGATTTAATCGCGTGGATTCCTCGACTTGTTATTATAAACTGCGATTTTGAACTATTTAAAACGCTCTATAGAATTGGCAGAATGGCCCAACAAATAGATCATTTCTGTAATTACTTCCTACAAAAGAAAGTAGCAACTTACATTTTTGCCTGTTTATGTAATTCATAATTTATGTAAAATAAATTTATTCCAATCGATATTACTTCAGTAAGCAAGTATTTACTTTTCTATTTTATTATCATCATTCATTTAATATCTTACATATATTGAGTTTTTTTTCTTCATTCAGATCATCATGTTATTGTTCGTGATTGCAGAAGATTATATTTATACACTTTTTACTTCGTACAGTAAACGCATCATGATTTACCAAGTCAACATACCGGAAACATATAAAGCCAAGGGAAGAGACGATCATCCCGGGAAATTCTCCCATCAAACGGCAACGGGTTTCATTCATATGAAAGGTTCAGGCATTATGGCAATCTGTTTTTAGAGATATATTTTAAATATCATAATTTAGTATGGAATCGATAAATATATTAAAGAACTCTTTTCGTGATATTGAATTGAGAAATATTCATACTATTCATGTGATAAAATCATATTATTGGTACAAGTATAACAATTAGACTGCTAAGTCTGTGTTTTTTCTTAAATTTAATATTCAAATTGGAAATCTTGCTGAAGTGGGAGTTCTTGAAAATAGATCTACACGAAAGGAAGCAAGTTTTTTCTTGGATTTAGTATAATGTTTATAGGAAATTAAAATTCATAATAAATTTTAATTATTAAAATTTTACTAAATGATTTAAATAAAACTAAATAAATATTTACTAAAACTATAAAGAATAGACAAATTCACCATAAAAATACATGTATCAAAAAATAAATCGTAGCAGTTAAAATAGAGTAGACTTGTTATTCGCCATACTTTATTTTGGATAACGAACATTTCATAAATGGAAATATTTATCTCAAGTATGAGAGTTGGTGATGATATATCACGCGTGAAAATATTTTTCACTGAACCTCTAGTATAAACATATCTATAGCGTTTATCTTCTGATATAGATGCAAAATGAATAAGTTAATTATCGTCCGCGTGAATAGTGAGTGATGATCACGAATGCGTACGCTGAGACGAGTCTTTCCGAAAGAATCAATTCCTCCGCTTTTCGGAAAAGATCAAAGATGTAATAATAATCCAAAATACGTATATTCGCCTAATTGAATTAACACGATCAGCTTAGGGACCTATTTGAAAAAAATAAGATAAATATCCCAGCACAGGTGCAGCTTCAGCTTTTAAACGCATTTTTGTATTAATCTACCGTGAATTACTTACGATCTTGAGGAATTTTGAACTAAACATCTCGTAAAAGAAGATACCCATAAACTTTATTGTTCCGATATTCGGTATAGAGAATGTTACCTTATTTACTACATAATTTCTCTATACTCAAAGTATTTTCCACAGAGTTTTCATGGTGTTCAGCAGAAGTGAAGTTTTCGATTGACGACGAAAAATACAGGATATGCATAAAATCAATGCAAGAAAGAGTTGTTGTACGAGACTATAATTATTCATATACTCGTATATTGTAGACGATATAATGATTCATTTACATTCATATTTAAGAATGATTGATATTTGGATTTATTTTGTTGCAGTTGTGATGGGTAAAAGGGGAAAACATGATTCCCGTTCTACGAGCAATATTTAGCATTTACACTAATTAAAATGTACTGTAATGTAATGTAATGTATTAAGATACTGGTTACATTTGAAAATAATCCATAAGGTAAACGTCTCATAAATAGGACCAGAAATATATAGAAAAATAAATAAATAACTTCTTTATTTTGGATATAACAGAGAGTTTAAATTTTTCTTCTGCTTAGCCAATTTCCATATTAAATACATCTAATTAGTGTATAATTATAAAAGGTAATATAAATTAATGAAAAAAAGAAAATATTGGCTGCGGATTAAATAAACCTAAGTGAAAAATAGAAAAGATCCACGGAAGGAAAAAATCCACAATGAAGGGGTGTATATGAAAAGTCTGCGAAAACCTACTTAAGTTAATTTAGGTATTAACACAGGTTAGTCTTATCGTGAATTAGAAGTAGAAAATGATACGAATAAAAGAAATTATTTTCACCAGAAATAGTACACAATATCAGTAAATAGCAGGAATAAAAATAATATTTGCAATAAATAGAAACAGCATAATGGGCGTCGACATAGCTGCAATTAGATAACAGCTTGATATTCCGGAAAAAAGTTTGCCTTCGAAGTGAGCGGAACGAATCGATCCTTGTTCTGGGAAAGAGAACCGCTGCCGAATAGAGGGCAGCATCCGTTGAAAGGCGTTCTCTGAATTCGTTAAAATGGCAGCTTTCGATTTATGAGTTCATCCATCTTTCTTCCCTCTCCTAAGCCAACATCTCTCTCCCACGCAATGCACGCAAATCAAACCGTTTTCATCTCCTCTTCCATCTCCATAATCACTCTTCATCTCTCGGGGTTAATTGCACCCTCTTTTCCCGTCTTTCGGCGCCATAGTTAGCTCTGAGGTGCCTCTCAATCCTTAACTCTCTGCCCTTCAACATCATCGCGCTCCTCCTCCCATCTACCATGCTCCTCTCTCTCTCCATCTATCTCGCTCTCCTAATCCATCCGATTTCATTCAGAATTCTCAAAAATATTCACGAAATACGTCCAAAATAATCTCAATGATAATTAGAATTTTCTATCAGAAAACTAAGGAGGCTAGTGTTCATGAAAATACAATTTGAAAGCATAATTTAAGCCAATAGGTTTATTTAAATACATCAAGTACTATACTTCATTACCACTCATCTCGGTACTGCATATCTAGACGTTTACATACTTTACAATAATAATAACAAAGAGATTTTTATTGAGGCGAGATGGAGACCAATGAATCTCTTCTTGCATCTAAGCTATATGAAATTGAAAGGGTAACTTGAGAATAAATGCACGAGAAAAACTACTTTGCGCGTTTAAAAAAATTATGTTTGCACTTAGGAAAAATAAACTCCAAGTTTTGTATGACCATCTGCATATCCGCATGGGAAGAATATTTCTTAGGTAATATAAATTGAGCTTTGGAAAAATTTTTCTTTTGATGAGGAATTTATTCACGCATAATATGTAAATATAGTCTTACATTTTAATTTAATTCAGAGGAAACGGAAAGAACAGTTTTCGTTGAAATAAAGATATTTTGGTTGTCTCTGTCGACCATTGAAATGGAAATTGTCCCCATTATACAATAGAATATATTTTGAGGCACTGTCCCTTACTCCTCAGTGCGTTGAAATCAGTTGAATTTCAAAAGTTATCAAAGTTATTATACTGTTGCTATGTTGTTGCATATTGAGCCTGCATCATGTTTTGCATCTCTAAATTTAATATTTTAACCGAATTTTAGCTTGTTTTTTTTCTATTATTTGTAGAGAAACCAAACAATGATTTATTTTTTTAAGGAAAAGGACCTTTTTGTAAGGACCAAGTCGTTCATCTGACACCCAAATTTTAATCATAATAAAAAGATATTTCTAATTACTATAATCTGACAGTGATACAGCTCAATGAATTCTTGGATACAAACACTTAACAGTAAATCATTATTGATCCTGTTGTTGTTTCACACACCCAAAACATTGAGCGTCTATAGCAGAATGGAAAAGAGAGAAACTACTGCCACAATGGAACACACCGTTTCTTCTGAGATACACATATAACTGAGTTTTTATGGCGATACAAATAGAGATATCCATTCGACTAGATTATTAGATATCGTATTGCGTTCAAGAGCATATTGAATAAGAGGTTCCAAAAACTACGATGGCCGAATATGCTAATAAACGTCGGGCCAATTCCTCGAATGGAGAAAAGAAGCAGCGGATTACTGACCTGGGAATCATCCTAAATCATGTGTGATTCGAAGAGGATCAGTAATCCGTGGCTTCTTTTCTTCATTCGAGGAATTGGCCCGACGGTCATTAGCATATTCGGCTATCGGAGAGTTTTTCGATCCTAATTTTCATTAAAAGACGGGTTCCAATTTCTTTTCTTACAACGTGTTGAAGATGGAAATTCATCATTTCTAAACTTGCTTGTTAATCGATCTTATTCACAACATTAAATTAATCAGAAAATGTGATTATTGCAATGATTTAAACATTTTTGCAATTTTAAAATGTATTCCTTTTTTTCGTTGGATATAGTGCAAAACTGAATGGGCGAGGTGTAGAAGAAACAATCCCTACTTTAGAAACTAAACATTTTATTTTTATTTCAATAGATAGGAATTATTTCATTTAGTAAGCGAGACACAAGGCTCATAAGAGTCATTTATAAAAGGCGAAAGATGATGTAAATGGCGCGCTCTTTAGCATTGAGCTTCTTCTACTAACAAAAAGTCAATAGAAGTTATCAATTATCTGCTCTTGAAAAACTCCTCCCCCTCCTTCTCAATTCATCCTCCCCATACACTCGACCCTCCTCTTCTCAGCTCCCCGCAATTCCTTTCTTTTGAGTGCTAATCACGCGAATTTATTGTCCCGCTGCGCACGCAAAGAAGGATTTCAATCCGCCTCGTGGATTCGAACAAAGAAGCTCATCTCTCTTTCTCTTTCTGATATAGCTGAAGGAGCATACGACCGCTTTTAAATCGTTCTGTTGGTTGATTATGATATTATTTATACTGAGATTTTCTGAAGTCCTTGAAGAATATCTTGTAATTTCTCTTATATGTTTTGACGCACATTCGTGATGTTTGTAGAGAGATTTAATCTCGTTGTAAACTGCACACTCACTTCATATCGACGACGTGAAAATACGAAAAATATACGGACATGTACGTACATGCGAGTCAGGCCAGGACACCATAAATTTTAGTGCAAGCGAAAAGGTTTTTTCGGAATATATCAGCTAATCGCTAAGTCCTTGCTGAAAGCCTCTAATGTCCCCGAACTGTATGAGAAGACAGAATATACACGTAAAGTGAGATGAGCCTTCTGTCAGTGGAAACAGAAGGTGATGTGCAAGTCTAGGAAGATGCTGCTATCATGCACACTTTCTCTCGCGTGCATTTATTACATATATTTACTCAGATGGGTAAAGGTGACAACTGTAGCACATAACTCCTTTAGAAGGAATGTGATATTATTCTTTACACAACTCACAGAGGAAGGCGTATTATGTGGAAATCCATCACAACTAAGTAGAGACGGAATAGTACATTTTCCACACGTTTACTTTCAAACAAGCGAATGATTGCTGTTACTATATCGTCACAAAAGTCTTGGCTATCCAAAAGAGCCGTGAGAGTGCTATTCTGCTTCTTTTCTTAGTTATGGTACCATTTTTATTGTTGTTACAGTATTCTTTACTTGCTTATACAGGGTCTAGCCACTCGCTCTTTGATCCATTCATTCTGAAAGAAATTACCTTGGTTTGGAAGAATTATTGTACTTTTTATGCGAATACCTCAAGATTGCGATTCTTATCGAAGAAACAGACTAACACGGCGTCTGCGTAAATGTATCTTTATAACTAAATTATCAAGAGAATCTATTATATACATTAAGAAGTAGCGAAGTTCTATTTCCGAGTGCATAATTTTGGCGGAAATTATTCCATCTCTTATTCAGGATACTATTTCGTACTTTATTTTCAGATTTGTGAATTCTTCCGCAAAAAATGATCAAACTAAATTCGAATTATTCAAGAACATAAAACCATTATTGTGTACATCGGATCCTTTACAAATTTTTTTACTCTCTCTATGCTCTGATAAATATCTTGACCTTTCACCACCTCGGTCGTGACAAAGTAAAATATAACTCTCTGGTGAATCGGGTGGGATTAGAAATATTCCTTCATGTTGTTTTTTCTAATTTTTGTTTATTGCAATTGTAAATACCGGAATCAAGAGAAATTTCCCTATAAAAAAATATCACCTCCCTACCATTTACTTTGAGTATATGGATCAGAATTCTGAGAGTATTCTTGCGGAAATCGCATGAGCTCGGATTCAAAAATCGTCTTTGGTCATCATGGGGACGGGTTGCTTATAGCCTCAAAATAATATAAATTTTTGATCTTTTCTCCGAATTCTCACAAGTTTGAATACCAAACGATTATGTAGAAACATTAAATAGAATTTATAAGCTTCAGAGGAACTAATTTCTTCCGCATTATAGTCGCTTTTATCTTTATGCCTCATTCCTTTTCTTTCCCTTTCAGTATTTCTTCTCCCCTTTTCAAACTATCCCCAATTTGGGACAGAGCGGTTCCTCCTTTACGCTCAGCATCATCTCCATGGCAAATTGCCAGTGTCCGCGGATGCTGTTCTATCTCCTTCTCTCACTGCTGTTGTCTACCGACGCTAAGACCAATTAAATGTCATAATTATTTCAATCGTTCTTCGAGACTCAAAGATGGCCGCTTTAATAAATTAAAAGTGCGCCTACCAAAGGTCACAATTTTTTCTCAGGAGTTAAAAAAATGGATTTGGATCCAGACAGTAAAGTCGTGCTTTGATTTAAATTATCACTCATTCATAACCGGGGTAAACATAACGGAAGCCAGTTTCATATTGTATCCAAATAGTAATTTAATTGGCTCTTTGTTTTCTAAATAAAGAGATACATAAAATAAGAATAAATATGGCAAAAATCAAGTGAATCGAAGACGATGATAAGGATGGAGTTAAACTCAAGCAAAAACATACACGGAAAAAGCATGAAAGGACTCGAACTCACAATTAAGTTACCGTATCAATTGTAGAATCCCATCTACCATAGATGACTAATTCTAGAATCTATAGTCCAAATACAATCAGTTGTTGAATCTCCCAGTTAGCATAGCAGGTTGTGCAATCTAACATTCCCAATAGTTCGTAGAATTGTCGTAGAGCTGGAAGTACTAGGAATTCTAATATTGAAAAATTTATCCGCCCCAAAACTGCCCACATTATACAATGCAGCTACTTATGAGTTCTTAGAAAGAGCTAGTAACTATTAGTGGCTACGTGCGGGAGTAACTACGTAAGTTGCAGCTGGTGCTGTCACCTCTAATGCAATTCTGTGAATCGTAAGTCTGGATAAGTCGCTTGAAGTGCAATCAACCCAAAGTTAGAATCTCCCTACCCAATGCGTAATTAATTAATTGATAATTTTTATTTGAGTTTCAAAATTATTAAACTTACAGAAATCGGAATGATAATGGAAAAGCGGAATAAATATTACGAATCAGCACATTTTCAATGCAACTATAGAAAATGAGCGATTCGAATTAATTTAATTCGATTCGAATTAGTTTAACGGATGGAAATGAATGAACGGACAAAGCACTTTTTGGGAGAAAGAGAAAGAATGAGCCAATGGGTGGATGCCAAATACAAGACGATCAGGAGAAAAGACAGAAAGATGCACGAACTAATGACATGTAAAATGATTTCATACAATCAGAGCTTAATATTTCGAAAGAAATGGTAGTGCTGTTTTACTAGGAAGCTGCAGAAATTAAAATTAAGGTCACAGCTTTAATTGTGCGCCGCCTGATGAGATTATGCTCGTATATTGGTGAAGATTTCGGTATTTGGAAGAAAAGAATTTCAGAAGTTGATTATTATTTTTTCACAATCGATTGATGCGTCAAGAGTATCAGTTTTAGGAGAACGTGAAGAAGAAAGTGCGAGGATCGTGGAATTTCTATTCACAGTCGAAACGGAAAATTCTCTCGTCATGGAGAGATTATGTATCGCTGACTATTTGAGAATCCATCTTGAGATATGCAGAAGTGATAGCATTGACGACCGAAGACATGGGAGCGCGAAGCTTGGGGGGAAGCATCATGTTAGTGTGAGGTATCTCTGCAATTAACCTTTCAGAACAAAAGTTGTACAAAACTTTTTAGGGTTGAAGACGAACCCCTGGTTTATAATTATTTTAAGAAGTGATACTCAATTAAAGGTTAAATATTCATGTTATAATAAAAATGATACATATTAGGAAATTTTCTGGTAAAATTTTTCTAGATTTCATTTTCAATAAAAATTTCGATGAACTTATTGATTATGATTGATAACCACCGATTCTTTGAATAAATTCTCTTTCTATTAATCTATTTATTTTTAGATTTAATATCAAAGTAATTTTAGTGTTATTTTCTCAGTAAAATTTGTCGTTGAAATTGATTTCAACGAATAAAGAGGAGCTCTAATAAAATTGAAACTTAATCATGCTTGATTGGGCGCCTGTATGACGCCAATATTTATTAATGCCGGCCCTGCTGTACGATGCAGTAACCCGATTGGAGAATCGTGAAAAATCCGTACGTTTGTGATCTCTTCATTTTCCCGCTCTTTCTCCCGCCTTTTCTCCTAAATGCCTTTGCTCCTTCCTCTCATCGTTACACTCCTCTCCGCCAGAGTGAGCCACTGTTTCATACGTCTTCGAATCAACTCCCTCGTCTTTGCTGCTCTCTACGAATTTCTTACGATGCTTATTTCCCTCAAAAAACGGTATTCATGACTGAGAATCCAATATTTACCGTTTAAAGGACCTTTTTACGGGCATAACAGTTGGTATAACTCAACTTCCAATCACTCATTAATTATTATTATTATTATTACAAATTTACTACAGATAGGCTATTAGCCAGGTGGCAGTGTCCCTTGCAATACAATAACAAATGAAAAAAAAATTTTACCAACAACCCTCACATAAGACAAATAGCAAGAGAATATGGCATAAGATAACAGATAAATGGAAACATTACAACCCAATGAATAATCATGAATAAGACAACAGAAAATGGAGCATTGAAATACACCACAACACAAAAAATATTTCACATAAAATTTAGATAATTTTTAGCATAAAATTTTTCCCCAAAGAAAAAAGGTTGTCCAATACACACAGAAAACGTATTACACTACACTACAGGTATCTTTTTTAATCTATTTTTAAAATCCTTTATATTTTCCGGCAAGGGTTTAAGTACTCCTTCAGGTAACCTATTCCACTCCTTTATTCCCCTATTTACGAAAGAAAACTTTGCTACATCTGTCCTTTGTTTCCTTAATTTTAATTTTAGTTCGTGATCCCCTTTAGCTATGTAACTTGGCCCTTGCATTCTTGATTTAAGTTCTTCCCAAGCATCACCCCCTGTTCTAACCTGGAATATACCTATCAATCTGTTTATTTTTCTTCTATTTTCTAATGATTCCCACCCGAGTATTTTTAGCATTTCATTTACGCTGTCCCTCTTCTTTTGCCTACCCAACACATATCTTGCAGCCTTTCTTTGTACTTTTTCAATCTTATAAATATTTGACTTGTCGTGCGGATCCCAGACATTGGTTGCATACTCTAACATTGGCCTAACTATTGCTTTATACCCTAATTCCTTTGCCTCTTTGCTGCTTCCCTTCAAATTTCTCATGACGTAATGTAAAGTTTTCAGCGCTTTGGACGAAATTTTATCTACGTGAGGTCCCCAGTCTAAGTCTTTTGTCAGTATGATACCTAAGTATTTACATTCCTCTACCCTTGGAATAAGTTCTCCATCGAGCATATAGTTAATCTGCCTTTTCATCCTCTTGTTTGTAAAAGTAATATGTTTGCTTTTCTTTGTGTTTATTTTCATTCCATTACATTTAGCCCACTTCTCAACCATATCTAAATCTCTTTGAAGTGCAATTGAGTCTTCCTCAGTTTTTATTTCCCTATAAACAATGCAATCATCTGCAAAAAGCCGAATACTGGACGAAATATTTTTTGGTAAGTCATTAACGTAAATTAAGAAGAGTAGTGGCCCAATTACACTTCCCTGTGGCACGCCGGAAGTAATATTGACATCTTCGGAGAAGCTCTCGCCAATTTTAACCCGCTGAGTTCTTCCTATTAAAAAACTTTTTAACCACCTTTTGACCCTGTCATCTATATTTAATTTTTCTATTTTTGTAAACAACCGATCATGTGGAGATTCGTGAGTATTATATTTTATTCCTCCTCGCGATCTTCATTTAGGAATAATTGAGTAGATAGAAATTCCGATTCTACGAAGAATATTCCATAATAACCACTACAATTTAATTTTCTGGTTCTAAGATATTAACATTTACTCTTCGTCGACTTTTACATTCCTTTACGACTATCAAAACAATATACTCATAAAAATAATTTAATTTATTAATGCATCAAGAAATAACGATCCATTTCCTTCTAAGTGTAGAAATAGTTTTCATTTCGCTACATGGCCGTTTTGAGACTTTTAAATAGCTACAAACAAAACTATTACGTTTATCAAACGATCTAATTACTTTTCATAGAGTGAGTAGAATTTCGCCTAACATTGCCGAGAAAATATTCAAAATTAAAGTTATCTTTTGGTTCATGATTTTATATTAGAAATAGAAAGCGGAGAATAGAAAAGATATAGATAAGAGCAGTAAGATTAGTTTTAGGCAGGTATGATATGGATGACGTCACGAAGATGATAAAATAATTAGGTTGGGAAAGTTTATAGGAGAGGTTAGAGAAGAAAGTAATAAGCTTATTTTTTTAAAGGATACATGGAATTCTCAAGGAATTTAAGGAATTCTCAAGAGAAGTTAAGAAACATAATTTTTGGTGGAAGAGACCATGGAGCAATAAATTTACGTTGATTAGGCAACAAATGAATATACGTAAATTCTTGCTTTTAAATCTTAATGGAAATAATGGAATAATTTAACTACAAGTGATTTTGAGCTCCTAAAAATCATAAGATATTTTTAAGCAGAGTATGTAAATCATGTGTGGAAGAGTGAGCTTGCCGTTGTGCAGGTGGAGGAGAGGATTGCCTGGTGATGCACGGTGTGGACAAATTACCGGGACCACTGAGGTGGCCGTGAAGTTCTACCAGGAACCCAGAAAAGAAATCTCTTCGTTTGACTAGTAAGGTATGTATGGGAAAGAAATAGTTGGATGCAAAATTATATTTCGTAAGATAGCTTTATGTGAATGTGCATGATTTTTAAGATTATTAGTGATGAAATTTTAGGTTGTTTATACCACTGTGCTGTGGTAGCCTGATGTAGCAAGGTGTTATTCGTAACATAATATTTTATTGCTGTACGTAAATGACATATGCTTGTCAATAATGATGAATAATATGATTGGTATTGTATATAGCATAGTATGTTTGGTCCTATTGCAATGGACTTGTTAATAATAATACCTGATAATAATACGAATAATTTTTAGATTGAAAATTAAGAATATAATTGCTGAAAATTACTCATAGTTGGAGTTGTTACTCACCAAATATATATGACGGTTTCTTTCACGCGATTTTTAAACACGGATACAGAGCCAATTATTCCGTAATGATTGAGCCAATGATTGGCAAGAGTAAGGTTAGAGATGGGTTTCTTAAACTAATTGCTTTTGCCGATTGAATCATTGCTTTATCTCTTTTGATATAAAATCCTGATTGATTTTTATTAGCAAAGCTTCAATATCATGAAATCCAATAATTAACGGTAATATTAATGGCTTATAGGCGATAGTCACTGACCCATACGTTGTTCTTTGGCAAGGAATTAGCTGATAACGCAGCCCACCACACTACGGAGATCGTTGCAAATAGTTTTTGATTTTGTTTTTTTTCACGCTGATTTTTCCGCTTTTGTTATACTATAACTACATAATAAATTACATTTACAGTAGACATTTTTTTCCAAACATCGGGTCCCAAACCCAAGATGCGTCTTACACTATATATAAAACATGGATTCCTTGAGCGATAATAAAATTCAGAACTTCGCATAAATAATATGATTTTTAATGTAACACAGAAGAGGAAATTGCGTCAAATGATTGAACGCACATTATGAAAGAGCAAAGGCTGTTGAAAAGTCCTTAAGTCAAGGGAAGACATGCGGAGAACTGAATAAATTAACTTTCAATGAAATAAAGTAGATTAAGAAGAAACTCAATTCTCACGATGATGAGATTTGATCTTACCTTTAGAATAAAAATCAGATAATTTCATGACAGTAAAGCACTTTCCTCGCATTCAAGAAAAACTGAATTTTGATGAAGAAATATGAATGGCACAAAGGCCTCAAAGATGCTAAGTCGCGGTTTTTTCCTTATTTGTGAATCGCACAGCTGCTGCAGGGCATTATGATTGGAATGAATTTGAAGTTTGCAAGGAAGTTTAATTATTTCAGGCAGAGCAAATATAATAAACTTCGTGGAAAGATTACACTCCAGTAAATCTAATAGCGGAGCCATTTTCTTAAGGCAGATTTCGGAATTAGCGCAACAATCAAAACAGCCGCTCTTTGTTGGAACAATTTTGTGATTGTATTAGCTTTATTACTTTCCAAGGTTCTGAACTTCTACACTTCAAAAGTTATCATCTCCCGGAAAACCCAACTTTTCCATAATCTTTGATCGATTGCCTTCAGTGGCTCCATTCAATAAGTTAACCTTGAGTCTTCTCCGCCCACGGAACCAAAATTAGATTCTCCAATCTTTCATCTTGAGAAGCAAGTCTATTACAAAGTCTATAATCCGTACACATCAATTTTTGGGAAATTATTCTCGGAAATCAGATTTTTCGAGGGTCTGAAGAGGCATCTGCCGCTAAGAAGCTTTATATTGAAATTTTGTTGCGGGATGAACGAAGATCGAGCGAAGTTGTGGATGAAACCAAATTTGTTATAAAGACATCATCGCTATATTTGAGTTTAGATCGAGCACTCGACTTAATCTTCGTCTCATAATCTTTATCGTTTTCGTGGATTTTTTTTATTTCAAACTCTATTTGCCACTTGTTTCATACTGATGGAGTTTGATTACATTTTGCATTACTTCAGAGATTGGCTTACACATTTCACATGAACATCATGAATCTTATTTGCATGGAAAACCCCCTCAAAGTTTTTCTTCCAACATACAAAAAATTTTCAAAGATAATAAATAACAATCGGGCATCGGTGGTCTTCGTTCAAAAGATCATTGAAAATATTCAGTTATTTCAGTAATGATGGCTGCATGCAGTAACTTTATGAAGAGTAATAAACCATAAATAAAGAATATTGGCTATGTAAATCTGTTTTATAAGACATTACTTATTCGGACTGGGGTTTAAAATACATTCGAAAGGTGAATAGAAGGATTACCAAGATGATCAAAGAACATTTAGCTAATTTTAAATCCGGTAGATATCGCTGATCCAGCGCTATTAAACGTATGAAAGACACGCCACCTTTCTAAAGAAGACTTAAAACTTTTTTGTAATTCTAATTGTGAAAATCTATGTTTAAAGAGCTTCAGATAATTTGTGCATTTACAAGAATGAAGAGTATCTAATGAATAAGTTTCTCGATTTTAATATAAATTTATTTAAACTGCTGGATATAATTATTTATTGTTATCCTTTTTATTTTTATTTATCATATGTTTATTTATTTTAAACTATTTATTTTCTGCTTTAATTTGTTTTTCATGTGAATATTTCAGTCTACTTCCAGTTAACCCCTGAGGAATTCTGCATATGGGATGAAATGTACATAGATCGGGCATTAAACTGTAGTTTGATGATTTATTGAAGTTCTTTCCTTTCGCATAGCTAAAAGTGCCATAACTTTCATCCAAATGGCTGATTTATTTTAACAACTTAATGCAAACTTATGTAATATAATAGGCAAATTTTCTTATAATGTTCCCTAGAAAAGATATTTTTGTTTAGTTTGTTTATTTACGCTTAAGAAAGTTTTGATTTTCCAATAAAACTTCCTAAAGTTGCATTACCAGTATCTTCAAAGACTGATGTCAGTGGATATAAGTGATAAAAATGATACGAATATAATACAATAAAGCTAATTAGAATAAAATACTCGGAGAATGTTAGGGTTCTCTCCAAAGAAGCGTACTACTTTCCATGGATAACACGCGATTCGGTTGAAATAGCGAAATGGCCGGAGAATATTCTCTGTCTTCCACATGGAAGCTCCTATTCTACAAGGAAGCTCCTGCAACCAATGAGAGATGAGCCGAAGTCAAAAAGTGAATGGAGACAGGGTGTGTATATATTGAACAAAATTAGAATGGCGTCCGAAAAATCAAACTGCAACCGCTGGGGAAACCGATTTGTGTAGACAATCGTATTCTCAAAAATAATCCCATCATAGAATAAATATTTTTTATTTTCTGCATCATTAAGTAGGCTTTTACACAGAATAAGTACTAACGGTAATTTGGCAATCATTAAAAGAAAAGTTGCACATTATAATAGTTAATACACCTAATGATTGATAACAGCGTCAATCCTGTATTCTTGAGAATTTAACTATTCAACTACATAATATACAATTTGTCTTTCTATTAGCAGGATAGATTCATAAGCATTGTGCTTAAAATCTATTTGAATTTACAGCTGAAACATTATTCAGGATACTGAAGATATAAGTTGTTATTGTTAACAAGGAAGGATAATGATCGTAATAAACTATTTGAGATGCTACAATTTACGACTGGATGGTTACAGGGTTGTATATTCATAGTTCATTGCTTTGATATGGCATACACTTGTTCTCTACAATCAGACGCTTATCCTTTGCGCGGAAAATACGCAACGTTAAATCCGGCACGGTAAAAATATCAAATAATGATATTGCGACTTTTCAAAAAATGTGAAATACGATTTTGGTGTATTCAAATATATTTGCGTGGTAATGCCGAATTTAAATGGAGGTAATTTATAATTACACGGTGAAATACGCTCTTCTCATTTATATCTGAATGGTTTCGATAATCAATAAAAAGGCATTGAATTCCGACCGAATGGACTGCCAATTAAAAATCGCTTGTTACATGTAAAAATGTTTTAATTCGATTAAATATTTTTTGAAGGATTAAAAGTATTTAAAGCGAGAAAATATCGTTGCTCTCGACGATATCAAATTAATATTTTTTCATAATGATTCCACATTAATGAAGTATGTATTTTTGAATCAAAAGGCCAAATATGCGGTTTGGCTTTACATGATATCTAATAGCGTTAATGAGCATTTATGGCATGTTAAATCCATCGAAAAAATAAGTTGTGAGGAATTTTCGAGAAAAATCTATAACGAGGTTTACATTTCCGAAACCCGTCACAACTTTCCTGAGCATTTTTATGCTATTTTAAAATGTATACTTGCGACAAATTCCACTCGCTTTTACTAGCTACATAACTTCCAAGTTTATGATGAATTTACAAATATTATTCAACCAGGGATATTTTCTATTTCCTTTGTTGAATTAAGCTGCATATATTAATGAAAAACAGATGTATAAACGACTCTAACATTACAAGAATATGAATATAAAATTACTGATAATTTGTACAGTATTTATTATGCTAATGATACATATATATATATCTTATTTCTGATTGCAGTTAACATTGAATATATCATTCAAATAAAAGTCAGTAACTATTAGCGATAGAGATAAAAGTGTATCGCTAAAAACTATTCAGACAACTTATCTGTTGTCTTATCTTATTCAAACAACTATTTTTAAAATTCCTGGTTTTGGATTCTTAGAAGTTGATTGAACTAATGTCAGTACCCAAAAAAACAGATTAAGACGATTTTTAAGAAACTGATTAATTACCGAGTCCGCTAACTATTGCTGCGTAATACTGGTTGTCTTCCGGATATATTTGAAGAATGGCCTGCATTTTATACAAAGAGAGCGCCTTATTTTGTTATTTAACTTTCTTAATTTTTCACCACAATAAAGTAATGTTTATCTTGTATTTAATTAGATAAGAATAATGTGAATAATATTCGGTCAATCGACTGAGGCGGTGGATTGGAAACAACGACATCTGAGGACGGCAAAAGTTGACTTGATACTTTGACTACGTAAAATGTGTAATCGAGGATGTACGTTGGTATATTTACAGACCTACTAAGGTAGGGATGATTTTGGACACTTTAATTTCATGATTCTATACTGTTAACCATTAAGATGCCACTAGGTTGTGGTTAACGTAATATTCAGTAGACAAAGCCTGCTGTCTGTTTTACTAAACTTATTTTATTCTCTATTAATCTTAAACCGCCTTTTATTATTGTTACAATGATAGTGATCGATACGATTTTCTTAGATGCAAAAAATAACGGAAGAGGATACTTAATAGTTTCAACTTCGACCTTGATAAAGACACCCCTTATTTATTAATTTGTTTATTTTAATTTTATCTCTTCGTTGGGAACTCTTCTTCTAAGGAAATATAAAATAAAGGAGTGCATCTTCTAATCAACCACTGCCTTTGTCAATTCTCTGACAGTTGCGCAGAGAATTTTAAGACTGCTAATTGAATCAAAACAAATGAGGAATGATTTCAATTCTTCCTAATATTTATCACTTCACTTTTGATACGAAATTAATCATTACCATCATTTTCAAGCCATATTAACTTGAACTAATGATTGGCAAGACCTCAATCGTGGATAATAAACCGCTACAATTATTACTGCTACATCCCTTGAAAAACCTTGTAAAATGTGAATTCACAGGAATTATATTTAACTTCAAATCGCCAAACTTACCTACGGCGACATCTTGCTGCGAGTTTTAAAAGAATCCTAAGTTTACGCTCTCAATCAAAGCAACTTCTTACCTAACATAAATAGCGGATTCTAATAAAGGTCCCATGCGGTCGAGTGGGTTTGCATTCTTATTTAATCTCTAAGCGGTCTCCATCCAACCCTTGTTTTGCGAGTTTGTCTCCATCTATTCATCCATTGATATATAAAAGTCCGCCAAACAGCGGGAGGAATCTTTTTCCCTTGGGATCGTGTTATTCTTCGAGTGCCTCCAAACTTTTTCTCTCCCTTTTTTTCCGATTCTGCCGAAGAGCTCCTTTTATATATCCCGCCTTCCAAAGCACTGATTTATTATTGCCAGAGGTCCGCGACTCGCAACCGCGAGCGGCCAGAGAGTTAATAACGCGGAAGTTGGAGCCGTTCTAAAGGGTCATGTCTTGCCAATATCCTCCCACTTGTTCTCTTCTCTTCTTCCACTTTCTCCTTCTTCCTCTTCTTTTACACACTTCCTTCTCTTACGTACGAAATGAAAGGTGTAATTTCGCTCCCACCCCATCCTTCTCTGCACAATGCCCTTAGGCCATCGCTCTCTAAAAATATCCGTCGCCCATTCCATTTTCTTATCTTCTTTCGGCTTTTTTTATCTCTTTTCCTCTTCTCTCTCTCCTCGATTCCTCTTTCTAAGATTTTCGAATTGGTGGTTGTGATTTTATCCGTCTAAACGGTAAATAGTTAATATAAATTCATCAATGTTAATATTTTATACACTGCAATACAGTTATAGTCCGATATAACGTGATAGGTTGGACGAACGGAAACCACGTAATATGCATTGGTTTTAGTCGGAGTATTACTCGGCATAAATAAATAAAAATTTGTTTAAACGAGGGATAACAATACCTCTAGTTCAGAGGTAAAATATTCAATCAAAATTGCAGTTCTCTATAAATAGAGAATACAAAGTAATAAAAAAAATCAACTACAGAAATTGCCGTTTATAATACGAGCAGGATTAGAAATATTAAAAAGTAAATAAATAGCTTAAAACCAAGTTATTTCAATATCGATAGCTTTATAGAATCAAACAAGCTCATCTAGAGAATCTGAACTCTCTCTTCTTTTTAAGGCAGAATTTCTTTGTGGCAAATTAATATTTTTTTCTTCCATTGCTTCGAACTCAGAATGTCGGCTCCCCCTATTTTGAGTGCCCTTACAGATCAAGTGATAACATATTGACATGGGAGCAGATGAAAAAGGCATAGCAATGGGAAAGGAAGTAGAATATAGCGGAAGCATTTCAGAGAAAAATAGAGAAATTGATAAAATATAACACTTTCTTTACCTAGAAATGATTTAGTCAAAAATCAATGGTATTCATACTTATACCCAAGCCTCTATATTCGGCTTCTTCAAAAATGGAAGTTATTGAATCAATGGAAGGATTCTTTGATATGAAGTCTTGATTTACTGCCTGAATCAAATATAAGTTAGGTTCATCAACAAATAAAGCTAACTGCATAATTATTATTTATTGAAAATTAAATGTATCCTCACTTAAAACCGTTTTAATAACTTCCATCAGACACAGCATTGATGACAAAAACGATGGCCTAGTTAGGAAAAACCAGGTTAGTCGGGACTCAAAATCGGGATCTTGATGATGGGAAGCTAGTGTTCTAATCATACTTCTTTCGGGGATAGCATAATATTTTAATTTCCTTTAAATATATGGTTTGGATTTTTATATGATTGAAGTATTCACCACAATTCCTTCATCCCTCAGTTTTCGTCTGCCGATCTTCAGGATATACGAGAGGCGGACCTATTGAGGCTTTTCCGCCGGTAGATGCGTCCGCTCACGAAAATTTCTCGCCAACCCCACACAATCAACCCTCTTATACCTCTCCTCTTATTCCGCTGTGGCCATTTCACGAAAGAACCATTACTTTCTCTTCCCTTCTCCCATTTTCCATGCGAAGTGACTTCCCCCATTCCCACTCCCTTTTGTGGCCATCCACTCCCCACAGGAGGAGGACCTGAATGGAATGGAAGTCACGGGGATATCAGCCTCTCTCGTTGTATTTACTTTCTCCTTGGGCGAGTCCAATTTTCTACCGAATAAAAGATGAAGAAGTTAATAAACGTGGCAGATGAAAAATACACCCCGTGGAGTGAGCTTTGATTAAAGTAGTTACAAACACTGGAGAAGAACTACGGCAAACAGCGGGTGGGACTCCAATAAGTGCCGATACGGGAAAAGAGAAGAGGGAAGGAAGAGAGAAAGAGTGACATAGAGAATGGGGAGAATAGGAAGTTCTCTATCGCTTCGTTCCTTCTTTCATCTACTTCACCTTAGCCCACTTTTCCCTCTCTTTCTTCATTTGCATTCTCTAGCCTCCCCTGCCATCAATCCCGACCATCTGTTTTAATGACGCATTCCATATTCTGCAGTCGAAGCTAGTTCGCCGCCGATTCGCTTACCGCGGTTCCCAACTACGCGATGTTTAATGAAAATGATTTTTTCATCGATATATCCCTAGGGGCAACATCGCTCACCGACAGCCATGAATCATAAAATATAAGAAATATAATTTCAGAAGTTACTAATATGGTCATATATAGAGGATTTACAAAATTAAATTATGTTTTAAGAACTATCAATGCGATTTTCCTATCCTATCCTACGCTAGAATTAATGTGGTACGTTAGATACCTTGTGATATCTTCAAAGTTAATTCTCTACTTCGTTAATTTTAACATATTTTGAATATTTTTGGTACGATTTCGGAATAATTTTGTTAAGTTCTGTTTGCAATATTTTACAAAAGTTAACAATATTTTTGCATTATGTCGGAAATATTTTTAAAATATAAAAGCAATATTTTTCAATATTTTATAGCGCATAAGCAATATTTTAACATTATTTCTGCAATATTTTTTCCAGATTGTACTGACAAATTTATTTAATATTAAATTACGAAGCCGATTCGCCAGTAAGAATTTAAATTTGTACGCCAGTTAGCGACACTTATAATAAGATTTTATAAATGCGACCTCTTACGCCCTTGTATCTTCCCCCCTTCTGTCCTCGGTTAAAGTCTCTTTTTATCCCCATTCCACTTCATTGCGGTTCCTTCCCAACCTCACTCTCGCGGCTTTTTAGGCAGCTCTCATCCGAGGTCTTCTGGCGCGGTCTTGGAAAGATACATACATACTATTAAGGAGATGAGTTTTATGAGGGAACCTTTCCAGTTTCGGATGATGAGATCTCTTTTAAAGGAGAGGAGGTTAGGCTCTCAGGAGTCTCGGTAATTAAGGAAAAAGGAGGGGTTCCTTTCCACGTCTTGGTAGCTGTTTAAAGGCATTGTTTTGTGTCTTGGAAGGTGGGGATGGGATCTTCATCTCACTGGTGGGAAGGGAAATTGACTCTGCTAAGGAGAGACGGCGGGAATGATAACAAGGAAGAGAAATGGGGCGAAGGGAGGGCCCTACTTGGAATGAAGAAAGACCCCAAGAAGTTCCGTTGAGTCAACACGGAGAGAATGTTTCTTGGCTGGCGAAAAGGAGATTGCTTCTGCCGTCCTGCTTATCCCTTCTCGCACTGCGGAGGAGTGATTAACGAGTGTAAACTTTGGAGATTCCCAATCAGTGTTTATTGCGTGAAGAGAAGTTCCGATTTCTTAGGTCTTCTTTGAGAGAAAAAAGGAGAAAATTTTCGCCGATTGGAATTTATGTAGCGATTAATTGTGTGCCGTCGCTCTCCTTTGCCGAAGGCGTCGAAAAATTCGAAAAGAGCATTTGATGGCAAACCGTCGTCGAATGTTTTCCGCATCATTTCGAGAGTGGCCGGACACCGTGGGTGTTCTTTCCCTCAAGGCGAATACGGATCTAGAACTTCATTAAAAAGTTTCTTTTGGATTAGGTTCTGGTTCCATAACTAACCCATTTTGGACTACCGCTTTCAGATTAAATTTGGCGCATGAGAAAATTAAATTATCGTAAAAGATCCTAGGAAATTTGAACGACTCAAGAGTAAGGAACGGAAATTAAAAGTATTTTTTTATGAATAATTATTCCTATTAAAATAAGTATTTTTGATTATATGATAGATATTGCAGATAATTATACTATAGTCTAAATTTCCTTCTGAATGATAAAGTAATATTTCTTATATAATTTACTAAGAAATGGCATAACATAGAAGAGCAATTGAAATGGATTAGTAGGCTATGAGGTATTTGTATAATGCATATGGATACAATTAATCCTTTGTAAATTAAAAATAAGGATCCTTGTTTCTTCTTTCATTAATTGACGAAATTATGTTTCTTAACTTTATCAATAAATAAATGAACTGAGAATCAACTTTAAGCAATGAATGTAGCAGCCATGTTTCTTAAATTTCCTCCTGGCACAAGTACCTGGAGCTAATTTTGTCTTTGAGAAAGAGAATTTAAAATAAGTTTAATTTCACATAATTATTATTTTAGGTCAAAATTTTTCCCTTGTATCTTAAATTTAATAGCAAAATAATTACTATTCTTAATAATTCACAAAGGTCGAAAAAAATAATAAGAAAGTGAAGCTAAATTAAGTTACGTTCAACATAGAATGGGTAAAAATCATTTCCAACGAGTGAATTAGTGCACTCTTAAGAGTTTCGTTTCTCATATACTTATTATAAGAGATGCTGATGCTCGAAAAATTATTAATTGTAAAATAATGATCAGTAAAAGTATGATAGGCTTCTGTATTTATGGGGTTATCATGGTATGAGGATGGGGTTCCATCAAAAATAACCAAGGTAGAATGAAATAAATTTCTAACAACAAAGTATTTATATCGACTCAGGTTTTACGGAGTGACTCCTTAATAATACCCGAAGATTAGACCGGTTATGTATTTACTGCAGTTTCTACTTTTTTCTAGCTTTCCTTAGTTTTTATGAATTCATGGAGCAGTAATTCCTGGATTATTTTGTAGTCAAAATATTTGATGTAATAAATTTGATTTTAATGCTGAGGAACATGAAATTGGTGAAAAATGAATGAAAAAGAATGATTATGCTCGCAAAGAATTGTAAATATCATCTTGACGAGAGTATCGCATTTGAGTATAGAAAGATCACTAACAACTTTATTTTTTATTCTATTATATTAGGTAATTTACTAAAGATTACTCTTTTTGGGGTAGAATCATTTATATCTTTGGAAGATTATTACACAAAAGCTGCCCGTGGCCAATTATTAAGCAAAATTCGATGGCAGAATGAAGAGAGGTAACTGAAGCGAGAGCATTTGAAAAAAGAATCTGTCGATAGCGATTCTGATCATAAGAAGGACAAAAATTGATTGACTGACTAAAGATTGAGAATTGCTTTGGGAAATGAACTCCAAATTTTGGCTACGAAAATTATATTAATCATTTTCCTCTTATATTTCACGCTTCTACATTATCATTTGCAAGAAAGAAAGTGATCCTTGTATAGACGCGATATGGGGAGAAACGGAGCGCAATTCTTCATACATATTTTCAAAACAGTTTATTTAACCTCAAGGGAAATACAGAGTAAAGGGATGCGTAGCGGTGAACTAAATGTAAAATGATACAGCTCTGTATTATTTGGTGGGATTTTAATGCGCACAAGTACTGCAAAAGTGCCATCGAAGTTCTTTTGAAAATATTATGACTATTTTTCCTCATGACGATAATGCAGAGCCTTGCAACTCACTGAGGTCGAAAACGGTCTATAAATAAATTATAATACTATACTTATTGAATTCCATCCCTTGTTGTAACATTTTATAAAAAATATATTAAAGAAATCGGTATAATATTTATACATAGAAATCCGGATAACTAGTCACATAATTTCATTAAATATAGTCATCAATGATGAAAATGAAATGAAAAAGACCTATCGTAAAGAACATGTACTTGTATAATGATTTTCGTAACATAAATGGATCACTCCAAAATTGCAATTCGACTACTGAATGTTATTGAATGTATATTGAATGCATATATGTATATATATACATAGAAAGCCTTGACTTATATCTCATCCCATTTTAATGCTTAAATTTGTATTTCCCGTCCATCTCCCAAAGAAATGTTTTTATGCAACGGTTGGAAAAGTAGTGACAGTGATTAAAAGAGCTGTAAAAAGTTACGCGGAATGCGACCGTCTCGTTTGCATGTTAATTCACGAATCTGCCTGCGCGTCGTGCACATAAAATAACACGATCACTAAAATATTTAGCGGAGTGGGATATTCGGGCGCAAATTACATTTTTGCTCAGCAAGTGCTCTCCTCCTCATTTAAAAGCATTTCCATTAAGTACGTCCCGAAAATTCATGCCTTTCCACCAAATATATTATACGGTTTTTCAAACTAACTTGGGAATTTTAGAGCGGGCGATTACACGGGAGAAACATTTCAGGTGTATTTTTATGACACACGCCAGAAACAAAACAACTTTCATTCATCATATAGATGAATGAAAGTTGCTCTGTCTTGATGTCTCTTAATAATTTCATCTCTTTGACGATTTTTTAAAATTTAATGAAAAATTTCATTTTCTGCGAAATATGATGGTATATCTAGTGATTATTCTTACATCATTTCTATGCATTATCTTACTATGGATCTGTGCTGACAGTTGAGGAAGTCTGAACATATCTGAAGAATTCTAGCCTCATTTTCTGCTGGGTAGTTTTCATTTGAAGTGATTGGAATATAGGTCATTGTGCGAGATCTTCTTCTAATACTTTAGGTCGTAGAAAAACTCAAAAGTCGTTATCTGAACCTCAATCAAGTGAATTTTAAATAATGTTTCAATAATATTAGGAATAGCTTGAATTGATATTTTCATGGCAAGTCTGAACGAAATTGTTAATATAATCAATTTCCACCTATAATTCTAGAGACTAATTTTCTATATTATTAATTTTTTAATAATTGTAACGCAAAATACAATTCGTAAGTTCCGATGATGAATTTCGATTGATTATCTTATCACTACATCAGAACTTAACAAATCTTAAGAACCGAAAATTTCGTTCAGAGATTACTCTTGAAATCTCTCTATGAGAAATCAATTTGCGTATAACTACCTTAATGACGTTCACACGTAGTTATATTCCGTAAAAATGACGTTAATTCTTTTCAGTTTATTCATTACTGAATTTTAAAACTGTGTTACTGTGTAAGCTTGCTTAAGGAACGAAGAAGACAGATCTGATAGTCCATATATAAATACTGCTTGATACTTAGATAGTATTATATAGATTTTTCTTTCATCGTCCATTGCAATATATATATAACTCTGTAGTTAGATTGTCAACACATTTCTGTGATTGAACCCATCTTCTGCATGTTAGCAGAGAATATTTATGTGTTCGAAACTTTTTTAGCCTGGTCAATTCTGAAGTGTAAAAACTGAAGAACTGCGCTGTAATTTAAGCTTGTTATTGACATCTGATAAATAGACAGAAGTTTTTCATACAAAATGTCAATACTTATGCTATACTATTCTTATTGACGACTAAAAAATTAATTGAAGGAAACTATTATTATATTATTATTTTTTATATAATACTTTGAAAAATAAGTTCATGTGAGAAACATCCTAATTTGGGTTACATAAGGAGAAGTGCTAAAACAAAAGAAGTCTTGAAATGGTGTTAAGGGAACAAGCAACGTACAATTGAGGATGAAAATTATATTTAGATTTTAAAAGAACTTTGTACTTGCTGTTATTAAATGCCACTCTTTTTCGATAAAGGTTGCTATTAATAAAACGAATAAAAAATGTTTGAGGATTTTTTGGTGATGTTTTAATGTATAGCAGACCTTCACAACTTAAAAGAATATTTGGGCCGTGTGGATATCACGAAAAACGATCACGGGCCGCAGATGAAAAATTTTCAGAAAACGAAGGTTATTTTGCTGATAATTTTTAGTTGCGATTGGCGAATAAATTACATATTTATCCATTTTTCTAAAATTTCCTATCGGCATAAGATTAAAACTGTGCTACTTACACTGTCCCATGTGGTCTAGTGGCTAGGATATCTGACTTTCACTCATAAGGTTGGGTTCGATTTCCAACATGGGTAAAAAAATTTGCCACCCTCGGTGGTGGTTAGCTTTTCTAGCAGTACTGAGGTCTCGGTTTCGAGTCCTGGTTATGGTATGGTTAATTTGTTTTTGTCTTTAAAAGGTTAGTTGCAAGAGTGGTTTATGTAGGCTAAAATTCGTCTGATGAATTCATGATTATCATTATTATCAGTTAATGTCATGTAACTATTATTTATTCTATAAGTAAATGGAGATGCTTTAACAAAAAGTTTATAGATTCGGTAGTTATTTTCAAATTTTTAATACCTATTTCCACTTATCACAACTGGAGATATAACACTTGTCATCCGCTGGAGATTTCTTATATTTGAAATTTGGAAATACAAGAAGATGAGAGGTGAATTAATCTTCATTAATTAATAATCCATTAAGAATCTCTCTTCGATAATCAAAATTTTATTATTGGCCGTAATCTGAAAATTGTAAATAATCATCGATGTTTGTAGATATGGATAGTCGAAACTCATTGAAGGCCTCATGCGGTCTGCTGGATTTATTGTCTCCTGGCCCGCTCTACGATACTTTTTGACGGCTCTCCGGCAATTACTTTGGAAAATAATTTTGTTAACAATTATTATAACACTTCAAAATCAGATATGAGTGTGAGATCTTAATTTTATGAAGTGAATTTGTGGTAGTTATAATTTCTCGTTTCTGCTCAAGATCTCTCGCTTCAACTTTCAAGTTCACTACAAAGAGTGCGCAATATGAACGAACGAAAGGAATGTTATCATAAGAATGTTTATCAAGTATTAGCATAACAAGAGGTGAATATCACAGACAAAGTATGTTTCCTTCAGATAAAAAGAATAAAGTTTCTTCAGGTGGAGCAACTGCTTGAGAAACATTTAGTTTCATTTGATTTTTTCGAAATGAATAAAACTGCATAATTATTTCTATAAACGCTTTATGTTTTCTTTGTTTGGTATGTTGCAAAAAAGAGAGATATTAAACCATAACTTGAAAACTCTCAGTTTCAGCTACTGCCCAATACATCTAGAATCATCAAGTCCTGACTTCAATCTAGAAGGATTACAAACGTGAGTTCTTAAAATCGTACACCGATTTTTATTACAATTTATTCATCCGCCTGTTAAAGTATCTTCTAGGCTATGGTTTTCTTTGTAAGATTTAGTCTCGTTGTGCTTATGTATTGAAAATTCGGAACTATTTATATGATAAAACAGAGCAATAATATTGTATATTCAGTCCACTGCTTATTAGAAACAAATATAATCTGATTTCTGATAAATAAGATAAATTCTTTTGTCATGAATTGTACTATGTGCAGTGCATATAATACAGAAAAGTGGTTTAATGTAATATCACATAAGATTTCCTGTTAAGATCGTTCTTATGAATGACTAATTGCTATGCTAACTCAATCAAATTTGTATACGCGAAGTTCATACGTATGATTAGATTGACTTAGGATGTCTCTAACTCTATTTCGTAACGTGTATTTGGTTTCAAGTTCAGTAAAAAATCAACGATTCGAAAAAATATTCAATATGAATGAACGTGAGATTTACATGATGCAAAATAACTAGCAATAGCTGAACATTTGAATTATTAAAAACAGGCGAGAAATAATTTATTTGCTACTAACACCAGAGAGTAAAATATATGTCAAAATACACTGTTTATATTAATATCTATTAAAATCTTCTCCCGTGATATACAGGTATTTCGATGAAGTCAAGGAAAGCGTGAGAGCACGTTCGTATGAAGTCAATTAAGGTAAATTGATCGTTCGATGGGGATTTCACAATGGCGATAATCTGCAAAGCATTTATATTGGGATAAAAATCTCATCTTGTTTTCAATGGTGAAATGCGTGCGCTGTTAAGAATATTTTCCCCATTTAGGGCGCAATTACGCTCCCAATCGGTGTACGATTCAGCGTCTGAGTGGAACAAATTAATCGCAATGGGACGTCGTTCCTCCAAACGGACAGCGATTCTCTATTGTTTTTTTCTTGACGGCCATTTCCTTCTCAAAATGCTCAGCACTCCATCCTAAGTGCTCAGCCACCTGAAGCGGCCTCAAAGAAGACGTACCTAAGTGTGCATTTTTGCGCATTTTTATACCTGTTTCCCGAAGCGTCTTTCTTACTTCCAACCATTAGTTTCATCTCGTTTCTTTTCATTTGCGTCATCACAAAAATCGTATTATTTCAACGCAGTCATTACAATTCTCGGGACGCAGTTGGAAATTTGCGCAAAATCAAGGAAGACGTTTTCGCGATCAATTCAGCTGCAAGATTATAAACAGGGATAAAAATGTTTGTTTATAAAACAAATTTAATTTAATGCGGTCATCGGATGAGAAAACCCGTTGAGTATTGAGCGTGATTTTCTCTAGCGATGATATAATCTCCGAAATCATTTTCAGGAAAAACACTGTGTATGTAATTTATTGATACATATGAAATGTAATCTATTGGGAAACAAATTTGATTGTTAATTTCGATAGAATATATATTTATTTAATTAATTCGTGAATTTGAAGTTCTATCGACATTTTTCCCGAAATCAAAAGGATGAAACACGAGCTATTCATGACTGATTCAATACGAGCATTAAAGAAAATGATTTTTATTTTTAGTAAATGCTACGTTGTTCCATTATTGATCATTAAGTAGGATAGAAACTTCAAGTGTTGGTCACTGGATATACTGACCTAAATAGTAAAAACGCTCGCAAAGCATGAAAGATTATAAAATGAAATTATTTTACACAAGAAGTTCACTGATAAAAATTAAAATTGAGGAAAGCAAGGACCGATGTGGTTAAATACTCACTTATAAACAGACAATTAAAATAATGGAATATGTCACCTGTAGAACTCTTCAAGATCTTACCGAAAATAATTAAGATGTTTAGAGAAGGATTAAAGAAGTTCTTCCTATAACGTGAATGCAACTAATTAATAATATTATATTTATTAAAAATAATGTATTTGATTGTATTGTAGATAACCTAGAGTAATTATGTCTGATTCATAGCAGTAAAATCACAAGTTTTTCGTAAAGAGTATTGCCCGTAAATACTCATGTGATAGGGTAATGCTAATAGGGATCTGTAAGAATAGTTAACTTCTATTTATAAGTACAGTGAAAATTTTGACTAAATATAAGTGATACATTGAGTGAATTAATGAAAAATGTGCATGTAGAATGACTTATGTCATACAGCAGCAGTATTTTAATCAATTAAAATATATTACTTTTTTGAGAGTACTCACCATAGTTAACTCCGTAGACATCATGTCTACGGAGTTAACTATGGTGAGGTCTATATATAAATAATAGTAATTTTTAATTTAAGAAGCTATATAGAATGCAATTTAGAGCCCAAATATTAATTTATTAGTGAGGAGTACATTTCACGTTTAGCCATTCTCTGGCTTCGTTAATGTTTAATATGCTGTGAAAATTGTTTATAATATTCCTCCACATTAAAAGAAAATATATTCCCAAGAAGTATCCAGAAACGCGATAAATTCCAGCCGTGTTATTCGTCTCCCTTCCTCAAGACTTCGGAGAGCGAGTCATTAATATAAATCGAAATTCTCATAAACTCGTCTCGATATTTTCGGAAATACCGCAATGGATGCGCAGGGAAAAGATTCCATCTCCGGAGAGAAGTCCTTAAAAAGCGATGGAAAAAAAGAGAAATCGAAATGATCGATCGAAGACTAGCAATGAAAACGCTCGATCCGTAAAATGCGAATGAGGCGACGTCATTATCTTCCAATCACTTCCTCTCAAGAACATCTCCAAAGCAGCAAATGGCGTCCATTGTCTCAAGGCGCTCATCCCAACTTCACTCCAAATACACGTCCCCCTTCGCTGCGTTTGGTCCAAATGCAGTCTTAGTTCGTTCTACTTAAAAATGACTGAACGCCCACTGATGTGTAGGATTAAATGCGGCGAGGAAAACGCGGGGAATGGAGAGTGGCGAGGGAATTCAGTTCGTCATTATTATTATTGTACTAAATCGGGGAGACGGGGGACAATTAAGGCGGGAGGGGCCGCTGCTAAGTAAGAAAATGGATACATAGCCACAAACACTTTCCGTACATTACGTCGAATAGACCCCAGTAATGCTTGCATGGGGAATACCTTGCGCTATACTCACGGCTTAATGAGTCAATAATTATCTCCTGCACACCACGTTCCAGAGTATGAATGATTAATGCGAGGACAAATACTCGCAGAGCTGAAATAATTTTATACATATATGAATATATAACGAAATAAATCAGCAAATAAGTTTTATGTAATAATATTGCTTATCAATTCATTCTTTATAACTCGTTGCCTTCAATTTTCCACTTCCTTTTTCGACTTCCGTTTAAGAGATGTTTAAACTCTCTGACAAGAAAATATTAATAAACATTGAATAATTTTATGAATAAAGTGCATCAACAAACATAGATATATACTTCGATAAGCATAGTCAATTTCTTGAAAATATATTTCATATGAGGTACTTAAACATGAAATACAAATAAATAGAATGGTAAATGATAAAATAATGATAAACGAAATAACATGCTTCTTCATTTCAATCATTAGTTAGGAGCCCAAAAATGGAATCGGTTGTTAATATTCTACGAAAACTAAACGAAACATTTCTATGGTTATTTAGGAGGCGGGTGTTCCGTCAATATACTTATGTGGCTGCAGTACCACCATTCAGTAGGCCCAAAATCAATTAAATTACTTATTCAACTCAATCACTTAACAACTTAATTTAGTGAAACTTATCTATAACTAAAAATGAAGTAAGCAATTACGGATAAAGGGATAGAAAAATAAGGATTCAGCAGAAAGATTCTCGTTCTTGAAAATCAAATTCTATCATATAATGTTTTTCCAATAATTTCCGGAAAATTCTCTATTTTAACACCTTACCAAACGAATTGGAATGAAGCGAATGTGATGAACTCGCTAATTTTCGATTTCTTAGCGTTAGTATTTAACTCACTACACCACGCAAAAGACAAATTCAAAAACTCCTTTGCATGTAACAGAGTAAGATTAGTCTATGAGTCACTATAAATAAATTGGGATGAGTATAAAGAAAACGCTCGGGCATAGAAGCTGAGGAAAGTTACTCGGAAATGCTTTACATTCAATACAGAAGAGCTGTATCGTGTAGGTATTGATAGAGTTAATTTTGGATTTTAGTTATCTCCAGTTCATCGCTGAATCAAAATTCTACAAATTATCTATTTAGACCTTATCTCACGAACATTTCCGAGTAGAAAATAGTTTTATGAGCACTAAGGATAAGATAGGACAGCAGAGCGTAATGCTTCTTAGCTCTAACATAGCTTATCGTTATATAATTTAATGATATTCTGGGACAATTTAGTGAATGTTGTTTTCGGATAGGAAAACCAATCGGATCGGATGATGCCATTGATCTTGGTTTACTCAATAAATCCCATCGATCCTGAAAGCGATACAATAAACTCCCAATCGAGTCAATGCTTTACCTCTATCGGATTTTCTCATCCTTCAACTTCCTCTCCATCTTCTTCGCCCCACTCTCTCCTTCTCACTCCCCCGCATCTCTCCATCTTTATACCTCTAAATTCCCTTCTATTTATTCATTATTCTCTTTAATCTTCTTTGTTTTCTTTCAGTTTCAATAAGCTCTATACATATCTCAATTGATCCTAAGAATGTGTCATCCCTACTCACTTAGGTTTCAAGCAGTATCGCCCTAAAGTTCCCCCTGGGAAGAACGCACCTATCCGCAAATAAATAACATCTTCTACAACAGTCAAATCCTGCTTAGAAATACCATTTTTATACACTGCCCACTTATTATTCATTTCATAGCAAAAATACCGATATCAATGTCCATTTAGCCAGAAAAGGATATTTTTTCACCTAAGGGTGTGCACCCAGGAATATTCCCAGGTGTAAATGGACTTGAAAAAAATTTGACGGAACCGGGATTATCATATAACGCACACAGTTATGAGTGTGAACAACGTAAACCACCTATAAGAAATGCGTTAAGAAGCTAATTCAAATTTAATGCGCTGCACTTCCTTGCAAGATATATATACTTAAGGCATTTTTTAAAAAAACATCGTCAATGGCTATGAAAGTTATCCTCGTTCGACTCTATAAGACTTGACAATTCTTCGATGAGAAATGCACCTAAACTTTGTTTCTATCTTTATCTGCAGATTTTAGTTCTTTTATTAAATTAGCTTAGAAATATTCTTTCTATGAAATCGAAAACTGTATCAGAATAAGGTAACTTTAGCAAAGATACTTGATCACGAAATTTCGTTTTTTATTCTATATTCTAATTGCGAGAATTATGATTAAAGAAGATAATTTTGCGAACTTTTTTGCTTGTGAACACCTCGTTTCTTTGACGACCAAGATTATTGATGAATCCCATAAGAATAATACGGGGAATATAGGTCCACAGAAGGCCATTATAAACTTGCAATTCAGGCATTTCTGCTCAAAAGGTTCATATGTATATCACAATAGATTTGTACTTTCTTATATTTCTGTTGGACATCTCAATAATCTGATAAATACGCAGTGTCTTCCGCTATTTCACGTGATTCCTTCATTATAGATATGGATGACGATTTTTCCGGCTGGATCTTTGGTTTTCCATTATCCCCTTTTTCAATCGCTTCTCAGTCTTTTCTTCCGTATCCACCACTACACCAATCTCACTGAACCACTACACCGCCTCTTCAAACTTTCCCTCCTTCGCACACCAATTTCCACTTTCCATTTCCTTTCCTTCCCTACCTTCATTCTCATTCCACCTACACTAAATAATTCCCTTTCATATTTCTCTTCTTACATTTTCTCCTTTCCACCGATCGACTCTCTCACTGATATCTCCTAGCATCTTATTCCCTTATATCTCACCTTTCTTCTTTTATATCGTCCTATCTTGATATCACCTGTTCCTCAACATTCGTATTGGGTGAATTTCGCAGCGATCATAGTTTTTTAACATTTAAAGTAAAACTCACATACTTAAGTTGACAATAACCAGTCACTAATTAAAAAGGAAATTTTGTAAATTCCTAAACAATCGCTATACATTAAAGGAACAAATGTGTAAATAAGAAGTGGTGAATTTAAGTGAAAATGTTTTCGAAAATAAAACAGCGCATTGAAAAACAATTACTATATGCGATCATTTTCTTGATTAATAAGCCCTCTTCTCTCAATGATTTTAGGATATTATGCAAGTACTTTCAGTTATTTGAAATTGCATTAGATATTTAATTACTTCTTAAGTTACGCGTATGTACTTATTTAAAATTTCTAATACATTTATAATCTGAAAGAGTTCTGTAAGCTTAAAATTTATTAATATAACTCATGAAAGATAAGTTGAATGTTTAGATTTATTCCTAATAGATACCTCCACTCTGACCTGATTTCCTGTTTTTAAGATCTGGAGGGAATAATAATTAATAAATAATTGTCGTTATAGTATTCCATTCCTAGTGTTACATTACAAATGTGGTTTTCATAACATTATTCAGTTACAATTAAAGGATCATTGATTTTCACGAGTTAAAAAATTTTATGTAGTGTGAGCTTGTAATTAAAATTTTAAAAACAATCATATTTTTTCGTTCACGAAAAGGATATTATTACTTCGTCCTAAAATTTAGATATATTTGATGTCTGCGCAAAAAATGTTAAAAAGTTAAATTTTTTACAGTTGCAAGAAAAAATGGGAGCTCCTTGTTTTGGTCAAAATCCAAATTTATGTTTTCATTTATATCTCTTTAACACACCGACTTCGTCAACCTAATGTTTAAATAATCTCGTTTCTTTGCTTACGATGCTGGAAATTAGTGAATATAGATACTCGAAAGACTGTTTTTCTTCCTGCCTCATCGGTCCTTTCGTCAGACTTTCTAAATTCCCTCGTAGTAGTTCTTTCGTCTCGTATTCCTCCGCTAAAAAGAGATCCATTATAATCCCTCCTCCCTTTCACCTCCTAACACACGTCGAATAAAATAGTCATGAAGAGGGAAAAGCGAAAAAGCCTCTCCATGACTTTCGCATTGATATCTTCCGCCGGAATATTTCACGAGAATTCCAACTCCACTCATTCTCCACCGTCGCGCAAAATGAATAGGAATTAGCCAATTTCTGTCAAATTAAATGTGCATTAGCGTTAAGTAGTGTGCGGCGGCTGGCGTGGAGGGGTGGATGAGGGGCGCCGGATGTGACGCATGGCGGTGGCTGCCACTTCCGCTATGGGGAAGAGAGTGGTAGGGCTGCCAACTGATGACGACTCGATTATAGCACATTTTTAATTTCTGACTCCCTGCTTCCGGTTGAATATCTCCGAATCAATCGTTAAAGTCGCCACATTTCCACTAACCACCAGTCCACGTACTGATTTGCCAATTTTATAGCACCACACTTTTTATCTATTACATCTATTTTCATCCGGCGGAAAGTAATGTTTCACTGCCATCTCGAATGAATTTTTTAGAGTCGAAATCAAAAGACTGAATATATTTTGATTAATGATATAATTCTGCTCCTGCTGGGATGTTGCACAACGAAGTAAACGAGACATTTTTACGAGATTTTGGGGGTAATTATTCATCGAAGTAGCTCATAGAAGTGTTCATGGAAGGTATTAAATAGAAATTAAAAGGAAGATGTTCGTTACGTTTAGGATTCGATTTACGTGTAAGATACAGCTTGGGGTCTCAAAATCTGCAGGATTCTCAAAAAAAATTATTTTCACAAATGAAAGTTTTTTTTAAAATATAATTTGAAAATGAATGACTGTGTAATTTTTTTAACTAATTATTTAAAAAATGTCTATATCTCAAAGTTTTTTCTGAAATTTTCTGGTGTCCTTCAAAAAGGTAGAGGCCTCAGGTTTTGTAATGCTTGGAGCCTCATCAAGTCTAAATTCGACCCTAGTTATGATATTCGCCTTGCTGTGTAACAGAAAAAAAAAAATAATTCATAATTCAATGATTTCGTGGAATATACTGTTTCGATATTTTGGTGGACTACTTTGGAATATCAGGTGCTTCAGGTTCGATTTGTATAAAAGGCATTATTTTTTAATCATGTCTTGAACCAAAAAATAGTTTTATTACGCCGCATCCGAGATGACTGTTGGAGGAAATAAAGGTTTTAGTTCCATGATGTAAATATAAACTACTCCTAAATGTACGGAATGAACAATATGATCTAAATTAGAAAGCTAAATTTGATCTAAAACACCTAGAATGGTACATTAATGAAAATTATATGCCTGCGTACTTGGAAAAATTATATCACTTCATGTGCAGGAATACTTTGCCATCAAAACAACGGAAGATTTAATTACGGATGTAATCCTTCACACTCATCAAATATGAAGAGACTTACGGTGCAATTTGAGATTGAAGATGGCGTCATGAGCATTATTTCGAATCCGCATTTTTTTAATTCAGCAAAGTTGGTATCTCTAATAATAAGAGGGAAGGTGAGTGGGATGGGAAAGGAAGGATGGTGTGGGGGCGGATTTGAAAGTTAGGGCTGGAAATGTATAAATAAAAATATTCCCAAATGAGGAGGGGAGAGCAATATCGGATAGGGGAAAATTACGACACCTATACCACATGGCATCGCCGTCCCTCTGGTGGTGGTTTCCCTCACTTCAGTCTTTCGCTTTGTGTTTCCAGGCGTTAAAAAGCGACGAATATAAATTCTAAAATCATCTCGTGCCTTCGTTTGTTCTCGGCTGCGAGCTGTCTATTTGCTATTTGTCGCGGACACAACTCGCGTCTTTGTCCTAGAGATTTGCATTTCTCTTTCAGAGAACAATTCTCGTTCACTTGCTGACGATGAAAAGTCCGATTCTAGATTTTCATAAAAAAGCATAGCGCCAATGCGAAATACTCGGGAAGGTGTGGAAGTGGAAATAAAATGAGATGCATGGAATATCCCGGATCACTCATTTTCTTCTCTTTGTTCTTTTGGAATGTCTTTTTATCATCACTTTTTATTCATCAATTCTCATACACCTCAAAGTCTAATTAAACTATTTTTGAGCCAATGTATTTAATAGTGTTAGATCAATCCGGTCTGTTGGTTTGTAAATGGTGTATGATTAAATATATAATAGATCAGATATAACAAGAATAGAATAATGTCCAAGATAATAAGTATAATTATTTGGTAACACCCATTAATGATACTTTTCGAAAGTTTTGATAAAGATAATAAACCATATGGTATTTTCAGGATGTAGTTTTTACCTTCATATTTATTCGATATAATTGTTAGCTCGCTTTCTCTAGAATATCGAGTCATCTTTAAAATACAAAAGCTACTTTAAATTCATGTCTCATTACTCATGAATGGTCTGATAAACTTTGTGCAGAAAAATATTTATTCCGAAGTACAGTCCCATATAGTTTTTGTTGCATTCACCAAATGAATGAAATAAACACTAATGGAATATATAAAACAACGGAAATCGGATTACTTGAAATGCTATCAGACCCTGCTTTTTAGATACCGTGGATAGAGTATGCTGACTGACAACTATTTGTGTGGCAATAAAAACAAAAATTATCTTCATCATTGATCATCATCATTATCTATCGGGTCTTAATTGCAAGCCTTTTGTTATAATGATGTTCCAAAAGGGTAATAGAAGACTTATTAGTCTCTCCCTAAATAAAGCCGTTTTATGATTTTATTATTTTTATGAATCCAAGAAAATCAATCACGATCATGGAATTTCTAACAAGGAATGCAAATCTCATAATAAGAGAGGTGGAATGTTATCCTCAATGGTACCATAACCGGTCAGTAACCGTGAATCAACTAAGCCGGAAAAAATATCACCATATTTCAACGAATTACAGGTTCAAATCAATAAATTCCGTTAGAAAAAGTTCGATGTAGGAATTTGTAGTGGTATTTTAGCTATACTGGTTTATGAATGTTTATGGTGGGGTATTCTTTCTTCTGGGGGTTTCAGAATCGCTTTGGAGAAAGAGACCAAAACCTAAAACGGTACCATCGCAATCTCTGGATATAAATAGTAAATTAAATCTAGCGGTATCTGATCCCAATTGTATCTTTTGATACTCCAGTATTAACTAAATTTCTATTGCTGTTATGGCCTCGTAATTCTGAAAGAAAAAGCTATCTGAAATCCCTTTGTTGATTCTTCTCTAGATTTTATTTTGTTTTTCAAAAAATATGAAGAAACTGGTATGAAAAGAAAGCTGCTGTTAATCCTGAGAAAGGGCTCATTAAGTTCAATAGAAACGGATATAAGCAGACCAAAATTTAACCGAAGAATCATCAATTTGAAGGAAATATGAAGGGTAAACTGAAGGATTAAGGACTACGAGTAAGATGGTTGGTTCACAAGAGACACTGCGAACGTCAAAATATTGGAATGTTTTAAATAACATTGTGAAAATACTATCAAGATGAATTTGATGTGAGATAATATTTAAAATAGTATATCATCATAATAATCACGGAATTTTTAAGGGTAAAATTTTAGCCTTTCTAGAAAGTAGCTGCAATTTGTTCCCGTAACCGGGATAACTTGCTTCGGATCCCAGTTTGGTGTTTGGCCACCTCGAAATCATCCACAAGAGAAAAAAGTCTGTGAAGTATTCACAGCTACACCTTTAGCTATGCAAAGACCTAGAGAGAATGAAGCTCACCAGGCAAGATGAACTGTGAGGAAGCTAAGCATTCTTCACTAGGCTAGAATGCAATGACTGAAAATGCATCCATGCAAGTGAAGTACAATAACCCTTTCATTATGTATTTTATTGTACGTAATAAGAGCTGACCAAGATAAATGCTATTATTTAAACTCACATATAGATCAGTAGTCTTTATATTGCCACAGCTATGAAAGAGAATGTACAAAAGTAAATGAAGGATACATCCTTTATCCTGTTTCGAAAGATTAATGCAAATTATTCCATTTCCAATGTAGCAGGACCAAATAAAAGAGCAAGTAAGGAGGGAAGAAGGTTTTTAAGATAAAAGTAAGCTGCATTTAACTCGAGAAAATTAGGAATAATTTATAAGGATTGATCAGCTGGTTGCCGACAATTAGTTATCATCAGAAGTAAAATGAAAGCAAGAAAAAAACCAAACATTCCCATCGATGCGCTTCTTAATATTTTAATATACCAATCAGCTTGGGTTCTGGGGAAAGAAACCTCAAAATATGAGTTTCATTTCTTTAGTTGCGCGAATAAATGGCTTCTATTCCATTTTCGGCGATATTTTCGTTCATATTTTATCATGGCAGAATTCGCAAAATCTTTCATCCGAAATAATCGAAAAAGTGCATTTAAGAAACAAATTTTGTTAATAAATTTAAGATAAATGGCGAGATTCTTTATAAATGTTGTTGATGTAAGGTATAGCTTTAAAATTGACTGATATAAGGAGATATTATATATCAAGTTATTATGATGAAATAATCTCAACTCTCCAATATGGTAAAAGTGAACACAGAGCTTTCAATATTACATTTAGAGCACGTTTTTCTCAAATAATCTATCTACACACTTATTTTCATGCGAAAGATCTTCAAATATTTATTACTACTAAAAGATCCTTCGATGTTTTCTGAGGAGAAATCTCCGTATCAGTAAGATAGCAGATAAAATCACTTATGTCCATGTATAGCTACTTAGTTATACTTACTAATAAGGAAAGGCTTTTTATATTTATGAATACTGTCAAATTTTTCATACATATTTTGTGTAATATTATGTAACAGTTATGTTTGTTTTATATACTTCGTCCTAAATGTATTTGATGTGTACTGATAAAACAGATTGATGTATATACTGGACTTTGCTTCTTGATGCATTAAATATATGCATGTACTCGTCCGTGTATTTATTTTTGCCATATTCTTTCTCATCTTTACGCAATTACTATCGTTTGGTTTGCGCTGCCTTAGCCCTGACTTCTTGACTGGTGTTTTCCTTGAGTGAATATTTTCCCCAAAGGATTTTTTGGGTTGTTTATATCCACGTTTCTTCTCTTTTTCTCAAACCTCTACTATAAATCAATAACTTTACAAAGTATGACTATGGGTTTGATAGGAGATAATACTAAGGATCTCGCAAAAAGAAAGATGATTTAGTATGCTTATTATCACTACCAATGGTCAAGGTTTTTCTAGTAAAATGGCTTCTTTGCTTGGGTCATTCTACGTTCTACTAGTATTACTCCTTCAAGTGATGGTGGTCTTGCAACCTACATACTACGAACATCTCCGAAGTGCCTCAATTCCGAATTTTATCTGGAAAATTTCTATCTTGTTTTGAACACGAAATTTCTATTACACTCTAAAACAAATTTTACATATTATTGTTATATTTTATTTATTTTAAGTGAGTATAACATTATCCTCTCCAAACTCTAGCATATTTTTAAAATGTTACTTTCTTACATTCTTAACCCTCGTCTTATATTTACCTCCAATTCAGTAATTAGCTTCTCTTTGAGTACATACATACGTGCATTGAAGAATACTGGTGATAATCAGTATCCTTCGCATTCTTATTTCTTTGTTCCACCTTGATCACTACTTATTCTGAATTTGATCTCTGCTGTTTGCTCCAAATAAGCAAAATGAATTAACCTTCTCTGGCGGCAATCCACTCCTACTAGTATATGTTTAATGATTTGTACTAATCTGTCCCAGTCGGCGACGTCAGTAGTTTTTCTTCAAATAAAATATAAAACAGCCTTGAAAACTTTTTTCTAGTCTATTTATAGGACCTGGTTTGTTTGTAGGACCTTTTTTTGGATAAACATAAAAATAGCTGAATGTAGCGGCGTGCAGTAGGCCTTAAATAAAGTTCGCTAAGAGTACCTTACTACCAGAAAGAAACAATTACTTCAGTTTGGAAAAAACTGAATTAGCTATGTTCCTTATGCAAAAGCATTTCTATGTTAGAAAAAACGTACAAATATACGAAACACATCTTATAGAGCATACGGGTTAGACTAATCTTAAATACCGACTGTAAAATTAGACTTAAAAATAATAATTTTGCGTAATTCTTTCAATGACTATCCAACTGCTGATGGAATTCCAACCGAATTCATTTTACTTGGGGGAAATTCTATACTTTTCTCGGGGTATCAAATTTAATAACAAAGACCCGTAAAGAATTTAAGGAACTTGCTTATTCTGGGCAAATATTTAGACTCTTTTGTGAGTTTTTGAAACAATTAATATCCATAACATGTGAAAACATTCCTCATTAAAATACTTTATCAATTACGGATCCATTCAAAGGATCCTGTTTCGCCTGTTTGATTTTCGGTCAAAAATATTATGATTAAAAATTATTTACAATATCCAACTAAAATATTATATCAAATAATGATTTCTAAGATGTGTATTTAAATATTAATTATAAAATAACATCTACATCTACGTAAATATCCTGCAAACCTCCTTTCGGCGTGTGACAGTGTGGAAAAATATATAATAACTAAATAAAAAATATAATGCAGAAACTTGAATTAAGAATATTTAAATCCATCTTTCTGAACACTTGCTGAATTTTCTTATTCCTTGATTCGTGACGATATTATAATTCTAATTCCTTTATAATTATCAGATTGAATCGTTTGGGAATGTATTACATGAGTTTTACAGCTACTAATAATTATAAAGAGTGATTTGTGTTTCAGAATAAACCCATAGTATCTGTTGGATGTTATACATTGACTCAAGCAATAGGAATAAAAGTTTCGGTATAGCCTTCAGTATACATTTATCTCCAAATATAACTTTACCTAAATACTGAAACTAAGATAACATAATCCTTTATATGAATGATCTAACTTTAGTTAAATTGCTAGCGGAGATAAAAATCTTAGGGAAAATTGTAAATACCATCTTTTGATAGAGTTTGAGAGAGGAAGTCAACAAGTATTAGACCACCGTATCCATCACACCGAATTGGAAGAAAGAGCAAAGAATAGAGGAAGAGGAGAAAGGTAGAGAAAAAGGACGAGAAGAGATATATGTATATGCACGCATTTTTTCCGACTTTTTTATCATTCCCCTCAAATTCCTCTCCATATCCGAATGCGCAGGGCCCCCAGTCTTTCTCTCGCAGAACACAATGCATAAGCCGTCGAATTAAAGGACGAATTTTAGCGAAACTGCCCCGAAATTGAAATCGGAGGGGGAGAGGGGGGGGCAACATACGTGCGAGTGGAAGGGGGAGGGAAGGGGAGAGAGAGAATAGTGGAAGGGGGAGGGAAGGGGAGAGAGGGATGGGAAAACCTTCCGGGCGTTTCAGACTGGAATTGGCGATGTGGGTAGGAAATTCATTTCATTCCATGTCGACTCCCAGATAGAAGGAAGGAAGGAAGGGGAGGACCTCATCGGTAGCTGAAGACGATTGCCCTCGCCGCCGCCGAGGCCCTAACTCGATGGTCCGTCTCCGGAAGAGGGCCTCAAGACGGGTCGCCCCCACGGCCAACGAGACGGTTCCTTCCGGTTAACCGTGGTCCATCCGTGGAATCCATGCGCGATTCTCCTCCACTAAGCTACTCGGAAGTTTGAAGGATCGAATGGAAGGGCTGCAGATGGGGAGTGGCGTTATCCAAATCTGTAATATTAGTCCCCTGAGAGAGAGAACCCATCAAAAGCCTCCTCCCTCCCGACTCCTACAACCTCCCTCCTTTTCTTCAGAATAGCTGAAATTGAAATCCAACGGCTTTGAAGGGTAATTTTGAACTAACCCGATTCTTAGCGGTCCTTGCGCCAAGGAATAAAATGGCGATAAAAATGGAAGACTCGAAGGGGCGAAATTGGTACAAAAGGTTGCATAGCGGTGGGTGTATATGAGGGTGTAATAAATACTGCTACCGAAGAACTCGAATGTCCTTATGTACATGCATACACGAATAAACAATTGTTTATACACTAACAGAAAATCTCATTAATTTCACGAAACAAACGACATCGTAAAACTACTCATGCAAGAAACATTATTTCTTATTTTCCCAAAATTATTTTCCACATAATATTTGTAGAGAATAATTTTGGAAGTTACTTTGAGATTTTAATTAGTGTACCACAAAATCAGGATAGAGCACCTAGATTTAAACAATGGATTCACAATACGAGATTTAATCAGCCTAATACGATTAAGGTTGTCAGATATTAGAAATATTAACACCAGACAGCTTTCCTGCAAAATTTTAAAATCATTTTGATAAATGAATGCAATAATTCTTCAAGAAAGTTCTTTAAGGATATTAATATAAATATATACTGAGGTTTAAATGCCATTTGGATTGTTTGAAATGTTTTATGAGTGTCTTTTTCACTTAATTTTATGATTCTACTTTATACACATATTACGATAGGCAATTTTGAAAAAGTTATATATATGAAACCTAAGAACTAAAACTTGAAAACTAAAAGTTGTAATGCATTTTTTTATAATAATTTTTAATGCAATTTTTTAAATTTAAATATTTTAAAAGAATCATAAATCTAGCAGAAGCAGTAACAGACGAGATACCAGCTTATGAACAGTTTATTTCTATTTCTGTTAGTGATGCAAGTGTTACATATCACAGATTTTTACTTTTCATAAAAATCTGTTTTCAGTTATGCATTTCCACCATATCTCGGCCGAATCGATAGATTATACATTACATATCAACTAAATATTCTGCTCTTAATCATCCTACACTATTATTTCTTCGCTACCTATCGCAGCAGCATCACCACTTCTAAGTATTGGAGAAGTTCTACCTAATGCGTGATTTTTCTTATTGCCTTCAACCTGGCTCGTATTAAAACACTGTAATGGTGTAAGTTTTTAAGACTTCTGTCAAAATTATTATTAAACCCGTTCAATCAAAATCAAATCGAATCTAGCGAAAATGATATAAAGATCAAACTTTATACATCATTATATTTAGCCTTCAATAAATATAAGCATCAGAACATCCACATCCACGGATCAGCATTTCAATGGAAAATTGGACAATCCTCGAAAAATCCTTTCATATTGAGTACATTTGTGACCACAGCATTCATCGTGCTGTAATTTCCACTTATGTGTGTGGGAAATAGTTTAAGGAATAAGAGGGAGAGGTGACGGATATATCAATCTCTCGTTGGAGTCCTCCGTCACTGGAGTCAGCCGTATTATAATCCGAGATTTGGAGCGGAGATGTGTGAAGGGAGATGACGAAACTTAGCTCTTTGGCCAATAATGGAAGACGTGTGAGAAGGCATCAAACGAATCGGAAATCACAGCGGAAGTTAATTTCGGGTGCGAGTGATACCAGTTGGCCCTAATCTTTTACCGAGAGGAAGATGTGGCTGATGAAAGAAAACTTTCTCAATGAGACCCAATATTCTTTTGCTTCCTTTTCCTCTATACCTCAGAAAAGGCCCGTGGAAGAATCAGTGAGGTGTGTTAACCAACAGCTCTCTTAGTTTAGGAAACATTAACTATTTCATACGAAGTTTAGTTTATAGCTTCAGATTTTAGTAAATCAAAGCAGTTAGTGAAGCACTCTACGTATGGCTCATACCTTGCTTTTCTCTTCTTCTTAGTTTTATTTCATTGAGGGAGACAATCTTTCTCAGTGAATAGCATTAATGAAGAATCTAATATGGATTATTTTTGTAAACATAAGTATGAAAAACTTTGACCAAGGAGGACCTAATTGCAGAAAGTATCAGCTGTATAACTTTTTCAAATATCCTCTGTTGTTCTTTAATCGGAGGATTTTTATGGCTTTTATGAGAGCTGCCTTGGTTTCTTGGCTTTATTTTATTCGAGATATCAGAGGCAGGAATTACCTTAATAATCTTAATTTCATCAGTGTAATATCCAAGTTTAATTTCCTTACTATGCAAATTCTTCCTAGTTTCTTGCTTCTTTAGCATTCGTAGTCACTCACTAGAAAATCAAATTTCTAATGGAATCGAATGCAGATTTTACAGATATCATCACCGCAACCTTTCCTTACTTGTTAAGAAAAGAGTTGAATATTTAAGACCAAGTTTATGAAGAATTATTAAAATTATAATGTCTTCAATAGAAATTCAGTATAATTTATTTTCACTATCATCTTGAGTTATTTACTTCTGAATGAACTTTAAGGAGTTAAAATTTAAGACATAAAGGTACATACTATAGCGAAAAATTAACTGAGATTTCGTACGTAAGATTAGTAAATCTGGAAAGACAGTCTTTTGTCACCAAGTGAACTTTCTCAATGTGATCGTGAATGATATTACTTACTATAACTCCAACTTATTGATTCGGTATTAATTTACATTTCTATACTTTCCCTGTAAGGTGCCACTTTCGTATTTCAGCAGAGGTCTCATCAGACAAATATCTAACTAATCTGAAATCCCCCTTGCTGAGTCCTACTCTATGCACTGTACATTTTTTTAATTAGCATCTAATACTTTGTCACGCCTATTTTTAGTCAGCAGAGAGACAACAATAAAGGACTTTACTTTGCTATAATTTTAGGGAATTTTCTTAAAATCCTACTTATATAATGCGATTTATTTCCGAATTATTAAACACATATTAATAATATATTCAAGTTATTATTCGAATCATTAATCACATATAATATTTTAAGTTTATCTTAGAAATATAATTATTTTTGCGTTTACAATGAAATAGACTTAGAAATCATAGGTCATCAATGCCATCTTTTCTCTGCTTAGGCTGAACAGCATTTATTTGTTTAAGTGATTGGTTTAATTTCCGATCAAGTTTTTATAATTGCAGATGGAAAATATCTGAGAATAACGCATATTCATGTACTGAAGAAAGGTTTTAATAGCAACAAATATATTCACAAGATGCGCCTTGTACGGGAAAATTTTTAGAAAATATCTTCGACGAAATCATGCGTTGGAATATCCGCTGGCCCTACATTTTATCTTTTATGTTTGCAAAAAAAACACGATTGGGATATCACGAAAAGTAGAATGTTCCTCTCAATTTAAAGCATTTTACAAAATGTAAAAATTAGCCGAATCATTACACTAATATGTTGAGAGTGAACAAGGAAGTTATGTTTACTGGCATATTGCCTTATATTCTCAAATGACAATGTCCTTGCTATGAATCATATGTATATGAATCCTTTTTAATTCCTATTCCACGAACTGAAGTTATCAAGAGGCTGAATATGGCAGAATAAATAAGGTAACGTCAGCGATGAAGTAATAAGGAGTATAATGGATAGCTAATAAAAAAATGGGAGGATTCTCCTTTTTCCAACTTCTTTTGATCTGTACCTCTTAAAGGACAGTGGTCGAGGACAATGATGCACAGTCCGGTGAACTAGTCGTCTTTAGATAGTTTTCTGGGGGGCTATCTACAAATTAAATGTACACAAAGCAATAGTTATTACTAAAGCTCTCTTTTACCAGCTTTCAGATACATTTCGTCTAAAAATTAACCATTAAATTACCTTGAGAATGGTAAATATAATTCCGTGAAGAGTAGAAAGTAAATAGTAATGTAAATAATATAATCACGACGTTTTACTTGCTTTCACTGTTACTGTGGTGAAAGTATTAACAGTTTATTAATCGAATGCATCACTCATTTCTGCGCATGTGCTGGAAAATGCACATCACATTCCGTGGAATTAAAAAATAATCGTCTGCGAAGAAATCTTCCGGTTTACCATTTTCTGAAAAAATGACTGGATATCGCTACAACCTCCATGAATTTCGCATTTGCAGCATTTTATAATCCTGTCGCTCGTCTCTCAACGTGTAATAGGCCTGCAACATATGCGCTCGAAGCTGAAACGAATCTCAGTTGAAGTAAATCTGCTGGTGACTGCATATATCGAGGGGTATTGTTGGGTTTATTGGCATACTTCATTCTTCCGAGGAAGATCAGGAGAGAGAGAGAGATGTGCCTTTATGTCATATAATCCGCTCGCCTGCATGTTCTGTCCTTGGAAACCACAATACCCTTTGTTTATTAATCTTCCATCTTTGTATTAGCAAAAACTTGGACGCAATTTCTCCTCCTCACGTTTCCCATTGACAGAAAATTATATAGTCTAATAGTGTTCGCATTTTCTCACTAATAAAATATAATCATATACAATGAGCTACTTAACAAACGACATGAATTGAATATCTAAGTGCCACCTGCTACTACTTATGTCTAGCTGTCCGTATTATTATTTGATTATTTCCAAATTCAAACGAATCATTTCGTAATTTATAGTTTTGTTTTATATTCAGTTCTCACAAGGATTCCTATTGAAATTTTACTCCAGGAATATATTTATATCGAATCTGATGAGTGATCTAGAAGTCTAAGAGAGAATCAATTCATGAAATACTTTTCCTAAAGTATTACTTCCTCTCTCATTCATCTCGTTCACTAAGGAAGTGTTTTCCTCGAGGATATTTCACAAAATTTAGTTAAAAGAACATTGCATTGAGATATCAAAAACTTATATTACGCAACGACATGGAATTGCATCTCTCGGGGCAATGAGAGAAGTATTTTAAGAGATTATAAGTATATGATATAAAGTAAGAGCCCATTAAATACCTTCTGAAGATCCAAATACACATCATATTTTACTTTTGTAGCAGAGTGAACAAGTAAAACCCACCATCATGAAATGTACAGAATATTAAATATCACGAAACTAAAAAAATTTCGAATCAAGTTGGTGATAGGAAAGATTTCGGTTTGTATCATAAAATTATGGAAATTCATAGAGGATTGATTTTCAATAATACATAAGGAAGTAATCTGCTCATTCCAATTTATTCCCTAAAGTTATTCACAAAATTTTGCGTATTATAATATACGTTCTCTACTTTATGAAACATTTGAATATTCAATATTCAAAAGCAAATAATTTTTCAACAATTTCCGAAATTTGAGAATGAGATGTAATGTTACAAATATATTCAGTGACAAAAGCACCTAGTTTTTGTTATATAAATTTTTGGACTTAAATGAAGGAGATCTACTTTCAATTCGGTAATTAGCGTGAAATACCGTTATTTTCTATTTAATGTCTATCGGTTGCAATCACTATGGATCACTTTTAGCAATCACTTTTGGATGCGCTGCTTTATAGTAAAACATCCAATAATTTGAATTTTTATGTTTTATCTCTCTCTTTTTATTGTTTATCTCTGTTTGAATGCACTCTTTATCAAGATTGCATTCAACACAGTTTATGTTATAAATTTTTAATTTCCAATATGGTAAGAGAAACTTATCATAAGTGGAGCTGTTACTCAGAATGTGTATAATTGTTTCCACTTTCAACCAAACAATAAATTAAATATTCAGGGGAGAAATCAATTCTAAAATTGTTTAAAATTATATCCCTTACGATATTCATAATATTAAGTTGATTTCGTTTAATTTGCTTCAAAAGCTCAATAATATGGCAAGTTAACCCCTCTGATATATGCAACTATAACAGCAGTTATCCCTGACAATTGGCAGCCAGCGATGCGTTGCTGCATTGTGTTTTGCCTACTCTCCAAGATATTCTCCTTTACTCTGGACGAACTTGTTTCGTGAATTAATTTATCCATTGATAGATTTTGTTCAATGAAACAATAACAGCAAAAGAATCCATATGAAATAAAAATCGTAATGTGAGTAGATAGTTAAATACTTTTTGTTTCTGGAAACTTAATTTTTTAAATAAATTACATTACCCTAAATATGACCGGATCTAGAAACTTGCTAAGAACGGCTCGGTTCTTGTCAAGGAGAGGAGAGCATTCCTTCCTTATAACTTCATCTCTGGTTAAATTTTAAGTACCATTTCATCGTGATAAATTTAGTAGATGTTTAGTAATCTTCCAAAACATTTAAAATCTAAATTTGAGACGAGCTCCAAGTCAGATGCTATACTAATTTCTTGCATTACTAAGTCATCAAAAGAGGAAAGCGATCGTCTTCTTCTCCTTCCCATCTTTGGATCTCTAAACTCTTTCCTTAGTTCTAAAAAAAAACATTGATAACAAATGGGTAAATCATTGAGGTAAAACAGCTCTCGTGATGTCTTATCTTTACAAAAAGAATTACATTTCTATCGTAAATTAATCTGACATAACTTTCGCAATTCATCTAATTTATCTAAGAATGTCCTATCATTTATAAATTTATTTATGCAAATATTATTTAAGTCACTTATAATTTCGAACATATTGGTACCTTTTCTATATGAGAATTAGTAGAATTTTAATGCTCCGTCTTCTTTACTGATAATAATATAGACGTAAACATCAAGTTTCAAAAAACCTATGTTTTATTTTACTTCAAGGTAAATTTTTAGATCAATGTTCAAACAGCTTTACTTCTTATTCTCCACATTTTCATAGATTGTATAAATTTATATTTTGGAGTTTTCGTTCCATTAGATCGGTGATTCCGAAAGTGGGCAAAAAGAAGTAAGGTGATAGTAAAGGGCGCTCGATGCTGGTCTCTCACTATAGGCTAGGGTTCAGGTCACTAACGATCTTTTTATTTCTTCTGCTAAGGATCACGGTTGTGAAAATTTGAGTATTGGCTTATTGAACAAAGAAAGCAGTACTCAAAAAGGTTGAAGAAATTTTCCAGTATCGTGCTAATTCTCTGTCTTTTACACAATGTATTAATCTAGAATCTACAGACCATGCATTGGCTAATTATTTTCAGATTATCTATGCAGCATCTGACGGATGAAGGGTACGAGTATTATCATAATATCGTGATAAATGGCAACTAAGCCTTAGCACTCAAAAGATGCATTGGTATACAAAATGGTAATTAAATTTGATATGCATTAATATGACATTTCTGTACAATCTTCAGTCAGAAGGCCGATTTGAAACTCGTTATCTCAACTATTAGCTACGAAAGCTTTTGAGAGGGAATAAGGCAGTTAGGCTTGATTGAGGTAGTTTGTCTCATTGATCAAATATCTTATAAGTGGACAAAGCAAACGCAAGTTCAGCACCAAGTCCCGATGAATTACACTTTTATAAACATTTTAAATAATGAGTAATAATTAATTAAAATTAATGGCAGTACTCAACATCACTCATCTTGTTGTGTTTTTCATGTTCATATACGTTAATTAATAACTTAAATAATGAAAATAAAGGAAAGATACTTCCTCTATTCAGAAGACTGATGAAAATGTTCCATCCATACAATAAGTATATTTATATGCATATAATCAGAATTTGAAATGCAAGTAATACCTTCCTATTCCCAAGTTTAAGTAATTAGGGAATATGTGGCTGCTTGTTCGCCGCCAATTCGGAAGCAGAGAATGTTAGCCATGGCGTATCCCAAAGGGAACTCGCATTGAATGATACCCATTAAGGGCGTTTAAAAAAGTTAGTCATGAAACTAGCGAACAACTAACCGCGTCATCTAAGTCGAAGTAATAGCTGCGCCTCTCATTTCGACGGCACTAATAATCTCGTAACTTTAGGGATCTCATTAAACGGTTGAATGCGTGGGCAACTGAATCGAGGACTTCGCGCGTGGACCAGCAAATGAAATAAGATGAATGGCAGTATCATAAGAGGGGAGGGGATTTCCTCTTTCGCAAGGTGAATATTAGGAATTCCGAGAAGGCGAATTGAATGCGGCCGTAGCCATCCAATCTCCATCTGCGCTAGAGGACGGTCTTCAGTGAGCCAAGATTAGCAGTTGTGCGTCCGTGGGTGTGAGGGTTCGTGAAAGGAGAGAGATATTGCGGGAAGAAGGAGAAGTTGGGGCTCGCGTGGAACTCCGAGAGAGTTTGTGCTGTGAAATCGCGGTATGTGAAGAGAGAGATGAGCTGGGAATTTGAATGCCGACCGTCATATTAGCGGCTAAAACCTCCCCAAGGGTGTGAGGAGTGAGAACGGGGGGTTGAGCTTTTGCAAGCCGCTTTTGTGCCGTTAAGGTTGGGAGGGGGCGAAATTGCTTCCCCCATAGTTCTCTTCTCACCTTCCCCCATTGGTAAGGGAGGCGGTTATCTTACCGGTACATGTGCCGCTGCTATGGTGACATCTCCCGCATGACGGCCTCGCGGACTTTATTAACCCCCAGAGGGAGGGGGCCTGCGGATTGGTATGGAGGTGTTCCTCCGTGGCGCAAGATATCTGCGGTTTCCGTCCGTCGAAATGGTTATCTCAAAGGCCTCATCGCGAAATTCCGCCGCCGAGGATCGCATTGCGTCTAAGTGTATTGAAGCAATTGAGCCCATTGTCCATGACGTCGATTAGGGTCGCCACGCGATGTCCTCGCGGATGAGCGCTTGGGACGCTTTGATACGGTGACTCCGTTCACGCACACGGAGATGATGACTCCCTCTCCTTTATTTCTCTCCCTTTGAACAACCATTCCATTTATGAGATAAATTTCCCCGCTCGACTCGGATATAGTTACGAGGCAATATTACGACTCACAATAAAGCAATTTAAATAAACTGTGTTTCAATCCAGGAAAACACATTCTTCTCGATACTCGCTTGATTCAAAAGCTAATTTTGTTTTGACTTTATGTATCTTTATAAGTAAGACTAACCACAGAAATGTCTGTACTTTTGGCTACACAAAGGTGATTCCTAATCAGCGGTGACAAGAATAATTTATACTAAAGTGTTCTTAAAAAGTATGATAGTTTAGATCTTTTATCAAGGTATTCCTTTTTTTAGACTACGGTTTCATTCCAGTAAAGATGAAGGCTTAAGAAACTCCTTGAATTAATGGTTACTTATGGTTTATTGCGTCGACCAGAGTAAAATTGGTATTTCAATCAGTTCAGATTATATTAGTGCAACGAAAAGTATACAAAAAGGTAAATAGAAACCAAATATGATAAAAAGAAGAAATGAGGAGTATCAGAACCAGAGGATCCAAGTAATGTCAATCAGAGCAGTGAAGTGGTAGACTGGTAGATAAGCATAAAAATATTGACGAGTTCTAAGAATAAAGCCAGACTTTTGACAAGTAACTGAAAAAAACGAAGATAAGAAGGCTAAGAAACAGAACTAAGGAGGAAGTGAAAAGCATCAGAGATAAAAGGAAAAGAAACAAAAACCCACAAAGAAACAAGTCATAAAGCAACGGACGAATCAAATGAATGACGAAGTTGATGAATTTGCAGAGATAAAGCAATTGCTTGACGATAAGAATTCAGTTTTCATTTCTTGTAACATGATATTAAATTCCAATCTTACATCCAACCCGAGCAATGACTTCCGGAATTCAAACCAATATATTGTATCTTCTCCGACATCAGAACAAATAAATAAAGAGCGGAAATCTAAAAATATTCAGAAATAACTCTAAAAGAAGCTAAATTTCTCTGTATCATTTATTTGTTAGTGATCTTTGAAGCATTTTAACTTATTCACATTGGAGTCGGTCTCTGAGAAAGCAATGGGAAAATTGACGAATTAAGTAACCTGAAGGTGGCTGTTAAGGAACCGGTCTTTACTTCATGTGGTGTACGTTATGTAGTATTATTATGTTTAGAGGTTCCTGAATCCATATTAAGTTACAATAAGTGTATAATTTAGAAATTAGTCACAAATTCACCTGCAGGTGACTCTTGGTTGGATGAAGTAGCCTCCATTGCCTATCTCGAGCCCGGAAAAAAGAGATGGATTAATCTATATTGGGCTATTAACCTGATCGGGTAAAAGTCAACTTAATTTCAAAGCCTCGGACATGGACGGATGAAATTTATATCAGAAAGCCCAAATAGATAAAGGAAAAACGATTAGGCATTGATAAATGTATTAAAATTGCGACTAAGAAAGTTCGTGGAACATCTAAGAAAACTACTACAACAATCCACTCTATAGAAAAGAAAAACAGATGTAGAACTTAAACCAGAAGCAAAAAGAAAGATAAAAGATGTATGTGGAATGAAAAAATATACAAATCTGGAATAGTATAGCATATTAGAGTGTCGGCGGAAGGAGCACATCATATAAATGAAAAGTGGACACAAAGAATTGCTTTATATAGTTAGAAAGATGAAAGTACTCTCAAACTCACGTTCTCTTCCAATTCCAATCAGAAGTGGAAGAGAACATCTAAAAATAATAAGTATATGCCTACGGTTTCGAAGAAGGTCGCAAGGAAGAAACAAAGAGGCACTACAAGATCTTAGAATCCTTCAGAGAGAGAATGATACTACATATTTGATCGGCGGAGACCTGAATGTCAGAGAGGGTAATATTCGAATCGATAATGTAATCGGAAACCATGGAAAACCTCTCCTTAATAACTATGAATACAATATGATATATTTTACCCGATACAACGAGTTGTGTATCATAAAAATTTTATAAGCGCAAAGAAATAAATAAGTTCGCATTAGTTTCAAGAGGGCACCAATGGATTTTTGTAATTTTTTATGTAGATATGAGAATTTTGAGGGGTCAGACGTAAATAGCGATCACTGTATAATAATAGGAAAGTTAAGATAGACATGGTATAGAGAAAACAAGTCATCCAAAAAAGGAAAAGCTCTCAAAAGTACATCAATACATCAAAGAGCATCAACGCATAACTAAAAATGAAAATATACCAAAATAAATAATGCTTGAATATTGAAATGACAAAATTAAGGAAATTTTTAGATAGAAGGGGGCAAAATGTTCATACTGGTTTCAGAACTCAGGAAATAAAGAATAACATTGATTTATGTAAACGCAAGTTTAAAGAGAAATTAAATAGCCAACCAAGATAGTTGTAACTTATTTATATAAAATAGAACATAATATTCACAAAAGACTCGAATTTGCACATAAGATGATTAGAAACTTATGAAAACAAAAAGGATATCGCTAAGATGAAGACGAAATAGTACCTAAATGGATAGATAAAAAAACCCTTTAGGCAAAAGAGAAAAGGGTAAGAGCTATGGGTATCAGTAAAAGATTACGGTGATTAAGATACTAAAATGGAAATAAAAGGAAGAGATAAGGACTAAAGTTAAGTTGAGGAATCGAAAGATGCAGTAAGGAGATCTAAAAACATAAAAACTCCTGGAAATGACAAAATTTAGAACGAACTGTTAAACTTTAAGATAGAAAAAGTGTACAGACAAGATAAAAACTGATAAGCATATAAAATGAGCCGATGAATTACACCACCTTTTAAAAAGAAATTCAGTATTTACTTTGCAAAATACTCCTTTATATTACTCCCCAAATTACTACTTTATAAGATCGCCGTTCCATCGAATGATGGGAAATGTACTAGAAATATAAATCAATACACGCATGATCATACATACACATGATAGCTCAGTATATTTACTAACATTACTCTTCGCAGACGATCATGCATAATCGCCAACTACGAAGGCTCACTCAAGAAAGCTTATGAACTTTCAAGATTCCAAAGAATGCGATTTTGAGATGTCGATCGTTAAACTAAAACCAAAGTTAAGGCTTTCAAAATTTATTAATTTAAAACAATCAGAGTAAAGGAATGTCTCTCTTTTACTTTCTTGGAACAATGCCATCATATAATATAGACATTACCATAATATAGACATATGCAAAAAAATCGGCGATTTCAACAGCATAAACGGTACCAATCAGCGGACTTAATTTAAAGAAAGGAAATATTTAAAGTTAAAGAAACTTCTATGAAATGGTGGCAGAAAGATTAGGAATTGACTATGAAAGACGTGAAATGAAATTTTTAGGAAGGATTGCTGGCCAATAAAATGGACAGTAAAAAAATGCGGAAATAACATAGGAAGATATTTAAAATTTAAATGAATTAAGAGGAGAATACACAAACAAACTTATTGGATACTAAGAACGAATGAAAGGAGAACGAATTCGGAAACCAATTTGGAAATGCACTGCGAGAGGTTTTTCAGATTAGTGGACTGTCCACATAAGAGATAGTTAGACCATAGATAAAGAAGCTCGTAACAGATTTAATGCCTGACAGATGAAGGGAGAAGAAATTGGTAGATCTACGCAAGAGGACTAGACAACGAGGTTAAAATAATTCCTGATGTTTCCTGAGTCTTAAGATTAATATTTTATATAGTCGTTTTCATCAAGGAGATTCATTTACTTTGACATGGTGCCATCATTTCATACACAGCTCCGTACACTTTATACGAGTAGAAGTAATTAATGTATAAATCTCTCATATTTTTGTTCGTTATTTTAAACCATTGATGTAGCTTAAAAGAAGAAGTAAAGAAATAGGGTTGATTACAACATGAAGTCAGGTGAACATTCTATAATTCTTAATTCATTCTATAAATCATTCTATTATGTAACATTCTATGAATCTTTATGCGTGCAGCATGATAAAACAATCTTTTCTATAAATTTCATTGTTTGGCCTATTTTTCTTCTTCCGCAAAACTATTCTTTCAGGAATATTTTACTTAAGCTAATGCACTACTCGTGAGGGGTTCAGCATAGCACTGGTATCTCAAGTGTAAAATAAATGATACAATGATGTATACAGGACATGCGCAAGGACGGAAGATGACGTTTTTTAGTAGAACGAGAAAATCAATACGACCGTCTTTAATGGCTTTCTAATATAGCCTCATTATCGTTTAAATAGAAACGGCATTTCGCAGAGATAAAATTAAAAAGTTTCAGAAAAATCCCCCAAAGGATATCGGCATTATGGAAATCCATCATCTCCACAATGCAATATTCATTATGATTGATTCTCCCTTTCAAAGAATACTCAAAAAATGAATTTCTTGCGGAGAAGGGTTTTGTGCGGACCATTTTGATTCTCAGCAGGGATTAACGCGGATCTCGCGAGTGATTACCGATCTTCCTCTTTTTTGGCAGCGGAGAACGACAATTTCTTCAAAACTATTCGTCGTAATCTCACTTAAGCGAACGAGTCTCTCCCGTTATTTTTTTCCACAAAAATTGGAGATTTCCATCTCTTGCCGATAGTCATTTCCCATTGTGATTCGAAAGAAACGGGAGGGAATAAAAAAAATGTCCGACTGAATATCTGAGCTTCCATATTCTGGAGGCGCATTCCTTATCCGGCGATTCCTCCATTTGTGTCCGCGTATAATGAGATCAGAATGATCAAATATCTAAAACGAATGAAGAGCCGCAGGTTTATTCATTTTCATTATGAAAATAGGAGCTTAGAAATAGTTTCGCGAGGTTTGTCGAGACAACTTTTACGTTTTTAATTTTGAAGAAGTTGATTATATAATTATATGCGGATATTCTAATAATTTAAAAACGAAATCAGAGGAGAATTAATTATATATTTTGGCGCTGTTTGAAGTTTTTTGATGAGTTAATGAATGAAGTATATTTCCGATATAACTTCCTAACATAAGAACGTGAATTTAACTAAAAATTTTATTTGACGATTAATTTTACAGGCGAATTATTATTATTATTATTATAATTAGTATTTTTGCGAATTAGAAAAAGAAGAAAAGGAAAGGCAATACGTTTTAATAAATTACTACGCCAATTTGTAGAGCGTTACTCAGACACTTCAAGGTTGGGAATTGTTTAGAAGAAAGAAGATTCAAACAAAGAATTGATTCACTTAATAATTTCAAAGTGATTATGATATTTTGTATAAGATGTATACGATTGTACGCCCTCTCCTAATTAAATAGACCGTTCTGATACTGCGAGAAAGATCTGGGAAACATTATAGAATCATTCGGTTCAAGAATTCGGTACGCAACAGTAATCTCTCCTCTATTAATCGCTCCTATGGTGTATATTAAATATTTATTTTCCAAGTAGAGGAATTTCTATTGATTTTCACTTCTTAAACTATTGAAATGTTTCCGATTCTCGATTCCGTGTGTACATAGATCTTTAGTGATTAAAATTTTATGTACTTCAAATTCGGTGGAAATTATAATCCCACATCCTGAAATTAATCCGAAACTCGAAAATATGTATTTGATGAATACAATATGCATTTAATAATCAATATTCATAGGTAGGATTGAAAGAAATATTTATTATTATGGCTGGCATTACTATATTCATATAGTATTCATGACTGTCAGATTTCTTCATAATTTTAACGACTCAAATTAGCTTTCAAAATGAGAGTAGAGAATTTGAGATAGTAAAAAAGTGAGTATTTAAACCATTTGCATTGTTAATACGTATGAAGGAAATTAAGGAATATATACATGGAATATTTTGGAATTAGATATGAGTGATTGAGTCGTTTTATTTTCTTTTTTAAAGGATTTCTCTCCTTAGCTATTCTTTCATATTTCGGTCGGATGCTGATTGTGGCGTCAAACACTCATCAGAATGATGAGACGAATAATTGATCAGAATTAGTACGAATAACCATGACTACCTTATTTATCCTAGTTACTATTTTCCAATAAAAATATCGAATTTTTTTACCGTAGAAATTATTGATTTCCTGCAAAACACAGGTCGTGCCTGTCATATTTAGTGATAACATAAAGTCCTAATTACGGTCTCTGTCTCTGTGTCTAACTACCACAAAGTTAAGTCTCAACTCAACTAATTATTTCTAAGCTTGAAGTCAAGTCATTCCATACTATACTATGTGTATTATTATGGTGGATCATTCAGTGGACCTTCGAGGCAATTATCGCGATACTACGAAACATTATTTTCTTGAGTTAACTGTTCACGACTTTTACGACAACATCAATCGACGATACTTCGAAATACACAGATGAAATTCAATGATCACAAAAGGGTGCTGGTTTTCATTCGATGGCATTAGGTGATAGTGAATGTAACCTAATAGAAATATTCTTACAATTAAACGGCTCAGAGGAATAAATTCCCCTAAAATAGGTTGGACTTCGTGAGGCGACATTGATGATAACGATCGGATGCCACTAGTTCGATTATAGAGGGTGAGTAATCTAGTAGTTTTAATTCGTCCATAATCTTGGCGATAAGATTAAGAGGAGGGATGATAACCATCGCTCCACTTTGCTTCCTACATAGGATACCTGATGAGTTCTAAAGATTCAGTACCCCTCCACTCCACGTCTTCTCAAGTTCCGAGTACCAATATAACGTCCATCAAAGTGCCGTCCCATAAGAACCTCTTCGTATGCCTCACTTCATAGGGTCACTCCACTCGTCCGTACTATGATTCGCTGTGTATACATTTCGTTCGGAATTGAGAAAGCACCCTTTGATTCGAGGGAGACAGTTTGATGGAGGAAGAATGGCAGAGGAAGAGCATGTAAATGGGAGGTCAGGGGAGGGAGGGAAGTCCATAGATTGGCGCATCGCCTGCAGCCAAGAGAAGATATAAAATAGAGTGAATGGTGGAGGGGAATACTCCAAAGTCAAACCTCTCTCCTTCTATTTTGTGGGGGGGGATGTTTTGGCCCCGTGTACCGAGTGCCTGGAGGCCAGGGAAGGGGCCCCAGTGGGGCCGAAAGGGGAGGGCGTTTCATTTCGTGAGTCAGATGAGAGAGAGATTCACGCACACGCTCTGCCTTCGAATGGCCGCCCTTTAGCTCTCCCCCTCCCCCCCCCCCACTCCCCAACCGAAACCAATAACGTTAGCTCGGATTAGAGCAAGAGATTGAGGCAAACCTTTATTTGTTTAAACTTGATTCGGGAAGCGACTGCTGGTAGCTGGATGGCCCTTTCTTTCCTCTCTCTTTCCCTTCCTACGTCTTTCCCTGCCTTTGATCTTCGTCCATATTACCAATTTCGATGACTAATTTTTTTCGACTACAGCCTCCAACATTTTTGTCCCTCTATTTGTTTGTTTGTGAGACTTTATCTTACGCTCGGCGTAGAAACATTAATTATGTCACCGAAGGGGAGCTATTTATTCATCGACGGGCGTTTCACTTTTGATCTTCCCCGAGATAACTTTCTGAATTTCCATCGAAAATATATCTATAGACCGAGATGCGACCTGATTTCATTTCTTCGTTAATTCGCAGCTGAAGGCGTTTGTGCTCGCGCTAACTGAGATTCGCTGCGTCTACTGATCTCGGAAAGAAGACGCATTTTGCTGGAGTAGAGCAAGAAACGGATCTTTATGAGATGCGATCCTCGTTATTGACGAAAGAAGGAACGGGATGCATGGATTGATCTTTAATACCGAGGTTATCAGAAAATACTCAAAGTTAAGCGCGAGGGAGAAACGAAACGGATATTGTGTAGGATTCATTGCGCGAGATTGAGGAACTTTTCCGAGGAAATGGGGTGTGTGAATTGAAATGAGAGAGGCCTGAGACATTCTTTACATTCACCTTAGGCAAGCGACTAAATTAAGTCAGCCTTGGTTGCTGAAGATGAAATTAAACTCAGCTTTTTTCTATTTTGGCAACCGGAACGATTTTTCGCTATCTAACATATGATGGAAAATCCCTATTGCTTCCAACATACCGAAGTCTGTTTCCATACTGCACGTTCACCTCAGAGTTGTATTGCCAATATTGTGTTATAGAAACGTTTTAGGGCTCTCGGATGGCCAAGAGGGCAACGCATTCTACTTTTATGAAAGCGTTCTTTGAAAGGTATCGCGTTCGATGCCCGGTGGGGGCCTATATGCACGAAATAAATTTTTCCGTTGAAGTTAGAGAAATACTACTAGTAAAACTCTTCAGATAATATTTTAATGGCGATCACTCGCTGAAACCGGTTGTTTAAGACTTAACTTGTGGAAAATTTACTTTTCTATTTATCTATTTAGTTGTGATGGATTTCCGCAAAACCACACTTTCCTCTGTGAATTATAATAAATGGTAGAGAATTAAGAATGGTATCTCATAGTTGCTATGGGTAAAGTAATTTTATTCTGCATAATAGGAAAGGTAAGCGAGCAAAACGGCAGGATTTTTCTACACCTAAGAACTACCTGACCTATCCTATAATATAATAAAACTCACCTCACCAAGTCCCGGGTTCGGTTCCCGGTAAAGGTCTACATGTACGAAATGACCTTTGCTGTCGAAGCAATTTGATAAATACTACAACTACTACAAATAAGGCTTTCGAATTCTATCGGCAATAGATGAAATCATTCAGTCCTATCCCGCATATGTGAGACGAAATTTTTTCTTCAGGAATCTCATTTCGTTTCCACTTCTCCTTCAACGTCTACTATGTTTAGTTTTCCTCACCGTGTTTCTTTTTCTCTGAGTATCGAAGATAGCGCAACCGGAGCTTCGGAAACGTCACCGCCAATAATATCTCAATCTTCGCTTACATTTGAAAAATACTTTCCTCGCTTATTCCACTCTCCCCCTCCCACACCCACTCGAGACCTGCCCTCGCATATAGTGCAGGAGTTCTCTCTTTTTGCCACCAGATGGAAGCGCTTTTCACTCATTCTTTTCATCCGATTCGTGCTCCAAACTTTCCTTATTATTTCCTCTCATTGCTCGGAACTCTTTCTCTCTTCCCTCATTCCTGCGAATTCGCCCATCGCTCAGGTGCAAACACATTCTCTCCCCTTCCCGATAACTCTTCCCTTTGCCAATCTCTCCACCAATCTCCATAAAGGCACCTTGGATCCGATATTTACTTCGACAGGTAACCGAGGGAATCCTAGGGAAGCCTTCATCAGTTAACTCCGAATGCTACAAGAAAGTCGTTTCGTACAGGTCCAATTCGGCGTTCTTCGAGAGTTTTGTATTGATCTTTTTCAGTCAGAAAATTACTGACCGAGCAGTATTTTCCCTCTCAAAATCTTTCATTCTTAGTTGAAATACTTGGCTCAAGATACTTGAAGAGAAACTGATAAATTCTCTAGTATCAAAGACTTACACAGTGGAACTCGGTAATCTATGAATTAATGGAAGTCAATCAACCATATAATCCTTCTAATTAGGTGAATCTTGGCCTACTTGCGAAAGTACAAATATTATAAGAAAGACAGAATTAATGAAATATTTCCTTTATGAAGAATGTCTTAACTTATATGATCAGTAATAGGTGAATTTATATATAAAAATAAAGAGTCTTTCTCTTGTAAAAATTTGTCAAAGTTGGGCTTTCATTCATAAGTTTTAAAATCAAAATATGTTGAGAAAGCAAATACTATGGAGCAACAAGAGAGTTTTAAATGTATCTACAACGAATATTTGACAAGCGTAGTCTTCTCATTATAGCGTTCAGTTGTCAAATCTAATAGTCTGTGCACCTTTTTTATGTATTTTATTTTTTATAGTTTAAGTTACAATTAAACCAATTTTTTATTTTCGCCGCTATTTACAGAGCGTAAAAGTATTAAAATTTCGCAATAAAATATAGAGTGAAGGATACCTCCACTCATACAATTTATTTTGTAGGATTGGATATTAATCCACACATAATGAAACTCGTAAAATTGAAATTAGTCATAGGCGGATTCACGAGAGGGGGGCAAAGGGGGTGATCGCCCCCTATCCCCAAGGGTGGACTTATATGAACTACAAGCAATTTTCCTTACATCAGACGAAGAGCTTGAATTCAAATCTGATGGTGAGAAGCCTCTCCACGATCACTTTACATCTGATGCATTTAGCACATTAAAATGGCATCAAAAGTTAATTGGAGTTGACTTCATAAGGATATTGTCTTAATTGCCCCTCCCCCTTCGCAAGTATCTCCCCATAGTATGATATCTTTTCCTCCCCCACTTTGCGGAAATTCTATACCTAATTGTTATCTCAAAAAATCTTTCTGCTCGAATACAACTACAGTTCACAGAATAAGAGAATCTTCTTTATCTTCCATAGTATCTTCCACGTTCCATATTTATCTTTCATAGTGAAAAATATTTGAACATTTCGAGAAAATTGGACGAACCTTGTTAATGTAATATAGATGGATTGAGGTGTCAACATTCCATAAATATATTCTTAACATGTCCCTCTGATTCTGTCCGTATATTATGCCCTAAAAACCCTTTATTCCACACTTCTTTTGATGCAGATTGTGCGAAGGTATCAGAGGTAAGCTGTATTCAGAGAGAGGAAAAGAAACGACTGTAGATTAATGGGAGAAAAGCTGACGAATAAGTAATAAATTGAAGATCCGACAAGGGCCGTAAAAATCTACACCGAGAAATGCTCGCTTTGAGTCTCTCCGAAGGCGATCGCAAAATGGAAGGATCGTATTTTCATTTTGCAGATAAAGAATCTAAGATCAGTCTAACGTCAAAACCTCTCCGAAAACATGAATCTTTATGGACGTTTATGAGAAGTCTGCGGGGAAAAGGGAAGGTTTATCCGAACGTATTGGAAGAAGAGGACCCTTATAAGCCAGTGACAAGTTCAGTGGCAAAGAAATAATCTCTGGGAGCATCACGGAGATTCAGCGGAAATAAGAGAGGACGGGAGCGAACAAAAGAGGAAGGGGGGGGCTGATTCCTGTGGAGGAGGAATGGAAGAGAGAGATGGGGAACAGACTCCGTAAGTAACAGCATTCGAGTGCAACTGAGGCTAGAAAACACCACATTGGCCTAAGAATAATATTGGAAAGAGATGCATGTAACAGAAAGGGGAAATGGAGAAATATCGGAGGAAGAGTCAAAGTAAGACTATTTGCGTCCTTAAAAATGGGACTCGAAAGTACCCAATAATACGTAATTCTGCGTGTACTAATAATTGAATGTTTGTATTTATCCATCTCAGTTCTCTGTAATTTATTGTGGAGAAGATTGAAGGTTTATGCAAACATATAAATAGGGTCAACAAAGTAAACTAAGAATAAGAACGCGTAAATATCGCACAAAATTCTTTTCCGCGGAATGTAAGAGTAAATGAGTGCAAAATTTTGGACGAATATAGCTTTAGACAGCTAGTTTTTTTACTGCGCCTCAGCCCTTTCATTCACTGTTTGGTTTCGAAAGGCGGAAACTGGAAATAAAAACTGGCAGAACGCGCTTAGGGAGTAAACAGGGAAGGAGAATGACTGGAGGGAAGAATAGAGGAGAGGAAGAAGAACCGTGGAAAGGAAGGGCGTTTGAGGAGAGAGGGCAAGAGTTCGACCCCAGCGGAGTATATTATCGAAGGATGGAGTCTATAAAACGCATCCATATTTACCGCACTTTCCACGAAGCGCAAGGAACGAGGCAAATTGAGGGATGAGATAGAATTTAATGGGGAAATAAAGGGGTTTGGGGGGGAGCTATTTGATCGTGCCTGGGAGGCGAGAATATCCCCAGAAGAGTATCAGTCGGGAGTTAGCCCGGGGGCTGCGGTTGGGGGGGAACGCGGATATTGGGTGCCTTGTCGGCGATAAAATGGTTACCAAGTGTCCACACGGAGGTGGGGGTCGCCAAGGTTTAGGCAAGGAGAGGGAGTTGTTGGGCTATATTGGTTCCAAATACCAATTTCGTTCTTTCCCGAAGGATTGGAGAGAGCCTCTAGGGAGTCCGCCACTTGGAGTGGTCGATTAGAATACCTCCGCACACTGCGTATTGCCCGCCGAGTTTACAGTGGCTCTCAGTTCCTCGTTTGCGGCAGTGTTTGCTTAAGCGACATATGCACGAGGATTGGAAGATGCGCTAAATTCGAACTTGGGTTCGTGCGTGTTTTACGAAGAGTTCTGCCTTCCGTTCATTTCGCGTCCGACGGAGCCGTTTCATTTTCGGTTCGCCGCAATCTTGCCGATGATTGAATTCCGGGGCTTGGAAAGGGAGCGAGTTTAAAATGGAAAATAGCGTGAAATCAACTGTGATTCGACCGCAGCTTCGCTCTTTTCCAGGATTCTATCTTGATTAAAATACGCAAATTATTATGAAAGTCGGAATGGAATTTCTATTTACAATTAATTTTTTGAGTAAGGAAATGTGAAAGTATTTTGAAAATCCCAATGTTTCGTATGTAAACGTATATAATCATAAAGAAAAGCATTCTATTATTTCATCCGACTTGCGCTTTATTATTATCATTAAATTAGACAATTATATTGTAAATAGTTTACAGGAGAAATAGTATAATTATTCTAGAAAGGTAGAGTTTTATTAAAAGCTTCTAAGGTGTTACTACCTGCAGATCTTTCCGTTCCTGCCAACTTCACTCGTTATAAATTTTTCTCGAGTTACTAGCTTATGGCTTGATATATTCCCCTCCATAAAATATCTATGTAAGCTAGGATTCCTGTTGTAATAGTATGTTATAATGCGGCGTTCAGACTATTCCACAGGGTTGGTGGAATGATCCGAACGGGTCTGTGAGGATAAATGTTTTTCCTACTTAATTTAGCGGTCAATCTTACAATTTTCTGTTATTCTTTTAATGAAATCAATCAAAGCATATTAATTCCAAACTTAATGAATGGTATCTTATAGCATAACTCATAATATAACAGTACTTGAGATTATTTGTCCCCCTCTGAGGATGGTAGCATAGATATCGAAATGCGCATAGGGTGATTCTTAGGAGGTCAGTAATCCAGCCATCTTTCCTCCATCCGAAGAGGTCCGACGTTTCATTGACGTATTTGGATTGAAGAAAGTTTGATAATCCAAATAAATCTTAATATACGTGAAAGCATAAAATGTTGGAGATCCGCGTAAAAAAATGGGGCCAAAGAAAGCATAAGAACCGCTGCTCAAGATAATTACTACTTCAATTATTTATATTGATATGAAGATCATTTTCCATATTAGTGGACAAATAATTTACGGAATATTAAGTTTAATGATCATTGAAAAGGAAATGAAAATCTTGGGTTATTTTGATACCCCGGTGGTGTTTTCTCTATTCGGTTGAAAGATATTGAAAATAAATACGTACCATAGTAAGTACGTACGTACGTACCATACCATAGTTTCTCCAAAATCTTTAAATGATACGCTTACAACTTTTTAAAATTTCTTTTTCTTTCCATGCTCTGGGAAAACAAAGGAAAACCAAGGAAAGCCGAAGCTAAAGGAGACTGTTCACACTTCAAGTGGGGATATCGGAGAAAATGAAAGGAAAGAGAACATTCTAACAGTTGGATGAATGGAAAGAGGATTATTCCATGAACTGATAAGCTGAAGATATTAGTGTGTAGTAATATCAGGATTAGACCGAAAGAATGATGATAATCGATGTATAACTCTTATGTGTTTTTTTAGTATTTCTATTGAAATTTCTACCACCGACCGCCTCCCTAATCGTCACTTATCTCTTGCTTACTAACTGAAACTTTTGCTTTATCTACTAATCTCCAATCTCTATAATATTATATATCAGCTCATTCATTTGAAAATAAAATTATTTAATAAATAAATGCTGCATAATTTTTGTAAAATATAAGCTCAGAGTTAAGCTAGCTTTGCATTACTTTTCATAAGCTCAAGAATAACCTCGCTAATTTTACCCTCTCTCATTATATCACTCCCTATACAGACCTGAATTATAGATTAATGGACGTTTACATGTGGTATGAAATGTATGGTAATTTATAATTATTAAGCAACATAAGAAATAAGTAATTTTTTAAAACTATGATGGAACACCCTTCTGTAGATGGGAAATAAATAGTGTAGAACAGGAACATTTATGAGAAATCTTTCTCTATTTACATAATGGCCCAGTGTTTCGTACAGCATTAGCCAATTAAATGTTCTGTTTCCAATATCAACCCCATAACATGAGCCAAAAGATGATGGGCTTTCTGTTCGGATGTTAATGTTAAAAGGAAGTTCTTGTCTGTGTGGCAAACGTTGCGAGTTGGTACATAATTTTGCTTTTAACCGTATGCTTTGCTTGACAACGAAAAACTCCATGAGAAATCAATGAAACAAAAATGAAGTGGTGATCGTAACTGAATCTCATTTACTCTTTGTGAAGCCAAACGTAGCACAGAAGTATTTCTCGATGGTTTTAGTACACAGCCCAAAATATGTTTTAAAGCAATACTTACCCCACTATAATTTGTTTATTGCCGATTTTAACGGAATTTATCACTAACAATATCGCTACTTATAAATTCGATATTTTGCAGACATGACATAATTTTCATAAGTGAAAATATCACATCACACGATTCTTCATCTTAACTTCGATTGCAATACTTTTCAGTCTTATTAAAAAAATAATAACCCACACCTTTCAATAAAATTGATAATTCGGAAGCAGTTAAGTGATTAATATCATGAACCATATTTATATTTTAAGATTAACTAAATTTTAATCGCATTGTTTAAGACTTCTACATCTACATATGTACCTTGTAAGCCGTGCTATAAATTTTTCTAAATCGTTACACAGTAATGGCGTGAAAATTCTTCATTACGTAATTCTGTTATATTTATATAAAAACATCAATGAATTATTTTGAACTGCTCTGAGGTTCTCTTAAATATTTTCTCGAAAAGGTGACAGAACTAACAAGTCAGAGACTTGAAATTTTCTAGCTATGATAATTAATATAGTTCTTTCACGGTAATATCTACACTATTGATAAATACAAGTACCGCATAAAAGAATGCCTGACAGCATCATAATTAGTCTTAAAATCAATGTTTGAAACTGAAGAATAATGCCTTGAGTTAAAATCTACCAATTGGTGAATCCATTCTTTCCAAATAAAGTTTCTTATTTACTCTGCATCAGGTAATTTAAGGCTTCAGGTCTCAAACGGAAAGTAAGCGTAGGATTAGTATATAGTATATCTTACTGCAAGATATCCCCATTCCGTCCAATATCAATCTTCGATAATCAATCAATCCCGTAAGCACTCATAAGTACCATGATTTTGCTAAGACGTAATAAGTAATTTCATAGAAATCAGGAATTTTAATCATTAAAAGAGATCATTATCTCGTTTTATCGTTTGAAAATATAAATTTATCTACCACCAATAGAATCCAATTCATTCTGAATTGATCGATTTAAAAATGCTGAAATTTCCGATTTAATATAACTCGTTATGAGGACTCAATGTATTCCTCGCTAAAAATAATATTCATCACTGGTGCTATACTGAAGATTGACTCTGGATGTATCTTGCTTGTCTGCAGCACCTTTCTTTATTCTCCTTCATACCACTCAATCTCTTTCTGCATCATCCGGGGATCCTAGACAAAGTTCCTCTTAGATATTCCTTAGTGATTTCTCTTCCACATTCTCTTGCTCTATTCTTTGACTCTAATTTGCTGTAACATTATTACCTTTCCCTCTATTTCCATAAAAACGTTTTCTATTAAAGAAGCTTTCCTTTTTTTCTTTCTTGAAATTATTCTCAATCTCCTTATACCATTCATGATTCAACGCTGTAGGAAACTCACACGTACGTCTACGTATTCTTTACTACCATGCTGAAAGATTTTCAGAGTCTTCTTTACATACGGAAAGAACAGATTTGATTTTCACCCAGTTTAAATGAAGTTTTCTTCTCGTCATACCTGGAATAAGCCTGGGTAGACGATACCATAGAGATTTTTATCCCACTGACGATGAATTTAACGATATTAGATTGATGAAAATATAACATAATTATATGCTATTAATAAGTGTTAGAAATAGTCCCTTATATAGCTAATATTAAGTCAGTAAATAGAAATTTACTAAGTCAATAGCATATATTATTAGGTGAAGTTTTCATTATATCGCTCTGTCGCGCTCTAATTTAATTATATAAAATCCCGCAAAAAAAGAAATTCTCTGAAAGGATCTTTTCAGTATCGTTCTGAACTGTTCACCAACAATTCTACTACCATCTAAACGATACAAAAAAAAACGATAAGATGCTAATGAAACCGTCAAAACATAAACGATTGTCATTACCTTTAGTCGTATCGTAAACAATGTAACAGATTTTAAAAATCCGTCTAAAATCCAGTAGCTTAAATTATAATGGGATATAGGCGTATTGGTGGAAGGTACTGCGGAGGGCGATGCAGTCCTCAAAGATGACTTTGTTTTGTCGTCGAGGGAGGCTTTCATATCTTGCACGCATTGCCCCCGGCTTCGTAAGCACGCATCCGCATTATTATGTTGACAGTGGTGATTGTGTCGCTCCCCCAATCTCCTCCTCTAACTAATTAAATTGCCGCTCTCCTCACTCTCATTCACGGAAGATTCCACTGCGGGATATTAATCTAAATTAATTAATTTGCTTCATCTAATTACCTTTATATTTGCTGGAATTCTAATAAGATGAAACTCTATGTATGACTGATGTTTTCTTATGGATCTCGCAAAGTATTCTCAATCACACTATATTTTTCCATGAATCGTAAATCGATCAAAAAAAATGCATATTATGTTACTTACTTCACGAGAGATACCTCTATCAAACGATAAATAGCACACTTGAAGTGAACTGTCGGGTGCGCCCCTGTTCAGGGCCGTCCTGAGACAGGTGGACGGTGGCCCGGGACACCCAAGTTTGGGGACGCATGTCGTTATTCTGATGTTTTTAAAAGATACTTTCAAAGGTGCAGATACTTTCGAGATCTTTGAATTGACAGACCATTTATGAAACAATATGTGGGAAACTGCTCACTAAACCATTGAATTATAGTTCCATTAAGACTGATATTCGATTCTTTGCAAAAATACTTAGAATTGTAAAAAGAATGCATATTAGGAGGCATTCTGGTAAATTTTCGTAAAAATAATTTGAAATAATATATTTCCTGAATTAATCAACCGGAATCAATAATTTATGCCGATTATTATAGAGTATTTTCTTTCCGTTAATCAACCTATTTCCTTAGTTTTAATGTAAAACTGCTAGTAATTGGCCCATCAATACTGGTATAGTCTTGCTAAATATATTTTTTGAAATTTACTTTAATGAATTTAAAAAAATTCTGTCTTTAAAAAGTGCATTACTATCCCGAGGCTCGAATACATCTCAGGCCGTCTTGATAAACTTACTCAGAGTGCAAGATAAAGTTAAGATTTAAGATAAACCCACGGAAATTACTTTTCCCGAATACGTAATAGGAATTATATTAAATATCAGAGAAAGCTACAATATCCGATTGATAACATCCCAACGAATTTCGTATAACTCGCTCTTAGTTAGATAATTATAATTTTCTCTTTTATTTTTTAAATTTATAATTTTATTTCCTCGATCATATAAGAAAATAAAGAAAGAGCATATGAAGTGACTTATTTCCACTCATACGCACTAGCGCAAATGGAACGCTACCAACAGATAGTGTAGCAGAAGTGATAGAACTTTACACTGCCAGCGAGGAAGTTTTGGCACGAAAGAACGTACGTTATATTGTCAATGCGCAGACGCGGAACTTCAAGTCTCATGTCCAAGTTTAACCAGACCATACCACGGAGTCATATAAGAAGTAGCAAAACGAAACACACTGACTTCTCCATAGGATGGTTCGTAAAATGTGTTTTCTTATTCAATTTTTCTTAACAGAACATCTTCATCCGAAAACTTTGAGTGATGGATTCATCAGCCATTCTCTAATGTACTATATCATTCTTTACAGGTGGATCTGTAAAGTATCAGAGATTGGAAAATCTTCTTGACGTGCAATGGGAAACTACTATGTTAAAAAGAGATGGCGATCCAATATAAGGCGATAGTATTTCGCAAAGGAATGCTCTGAAATATAGAAATGATAATTGAAATTATGTCACGAAGGGTAATTTGCAGTGATTTCTACATCATCATGATTATCAGGGAAATGTATAATTATTTAGACACCATATCGCTAATGCATCTGAATTGTTGATTAATCATTTCTGCCGCGTTTTTTCGGACAGATTTCTTTCTGACTAGAGGGATGATTAACAGGCAGGTCTTCAAGTGGCTTGAGAACTAATTTATGTATTACCGCACAAATTAATACTTATACATTACCGAGCACATTTATGTTTATATATGATTCATATCATACAGTGTTTCTTTATACTCCAATTTGTCACCGCGGCTCCTCATGGTGGAGGAATATGATTCATAAAATTGTGATTCTTTCCCTACAGTATACAAATCTTTCTTTTTTACGAAAAAATGCGCGAGCATACCTAGAAATAGCCCATTACTTATACCAGTATCTCGGTTCGAGTTAATTTAAAAATATTCCAGAGGGTGTGGGTGCCACTGCGGCTTATTGGCCTTCCTCTCATCTCAAAATGATGCCAATCGGAAGGTGTCACGTCGGTGAGCAGATTGTCACGCCGCTGGGAAAAGCTCCAGTGCTCCAATTAGACGGCATTTGTTTCCCTTGTGCTCAGTGCCCCTTCTTTCCCACAACACTGGCCATTAGCGCGACCCCACCTGTTCCCACTCCCTCAACACCTCCAAATTATCCCCATTCTGACACTCGCTCATCATCCGATTATATCCCGAGTCCAAGCTGCTCCGCCCTCCAAGCCCTCTGAGGAATACTAATAGCCTCCCTTTTCGGCATAAGTGGCCCACACATTGCCGATGTCCATTACGAGCGATTCTTAAAGGGACCCAAGTGCTCCGTCGACCTCCTCATTTAGGAAAGCTGAAGTTTCCTCATGGCCTCGGTTGTTACGGTTTGCGTCCTTTGCGTGTGGTTTTTCGACGGCTTCAGATGCTCTTTGGACCAATTTGTGGCGCGATTCCAAAAGGCGGAGTTCTCTACGGCCGCCGTGGAATTTAATCGAATCAGGTGCGGCGCAATTCAACTAGCCAAAGTCGTGAATGGAATTCGCCGTCATTTTCGATATTTAATATTTAATTATCTGGTATTATCTCCATTCCCCCTTTTTCTCTCATCTTTGGCGAGAAGAAAACTTTATGAACGCTTAAATCACGGAGCAGGCAAATGACTACTAAAGATAAATTACTAATCTATAACTTTCATTCCATCAATGTCAATCAATTAATTGCATTAGTTACTATGAGCAATATCATTAAGAAATATACGAAAGGTAGAGCTGATGGATTTCAAATTTTTAAACAAATTTTGAGCAAAAAATATCGGTTTGGAACCATTCAAAAAGTTTTGGATGAAGACCCAAACGTTCAGCTTAGAGAATATACTGGCGTTTTACATGAAACCCTTCGATTCCTAATGAAATAACTCAACTGCGAGTATAACGTAAATGTTTGTGAAAAAATGAATCATAAAAACCGGGTTCGAAGCTATTTTTTCAAAAACGTGATTTTAAGCTGAAAATTGAAAATGCTTTCGAAATCTCTTTTACATCTCCTACTTTTAATTAAAATAAATGAAATAATAGTTTGATTATACATGGTGATTATATCTAAACTTCGTAGGGGTTCATATCATACAAAGAAAAGTCTACATACATTTTCCTCACAGTTTACAAATTTCAGAGAGTTATAGCCTTGCACAAAGCCTGGTCACATCGATTTCATAGGTGTTATTTTTTTTGAGAAAATGGTTTATGATTTCGCATAAAAATATAAAAATGATTGTACAGAAGTTTCGGCCACATTTAATTCAAATTAAGCGACGTTTCATTGAATTAATGAAAGAGAAAAGGTTGAGGTGCATTTTGTGAAAGGTGCCCAACACGAGTTACCTTTCCCCTGTGCCACACAGGATGTATTTACCAACGTTGGCTGTTATTTTTAGTCCCTTAATTAATACAAATGAGCGTGGTCAGCGGGACGCCTCCAAATCCTTACAACCGCCGGCAGCCGCGTCTTAGGCCGCCTCGACTAATTAACAGAACGCTGAGAGAAATCCACGCGCCCGATATTTTTAAGGAATTCTGGGTAAAGAGCGTTTTAAGACAGGCTGTTGAGGCACTGTTGGCTCTTTATGGAAAACTAAAAACACAAAAGAATATTACCTGGGCGTCGGGCGTACGCTTTCCAAAAACGGCTAAGCGCAACCCATGGAAACTTCCTGTTCGGAAAATTATCCCCATTCTCTACGGCAGAAATGAATGAACTTCCAAATGGAAAGGGTACTCTTTGAACTTCTGAAAGAACCCCTCATTCCTCATAGTTCCACCATTGCTTCTTATCTACTTCTCGTAAAAACTAATCCATATTAAAAATAAACAGAGGTCTAACTAATCCTTTTTCTTCAATAAGTAAATTGTTTGGTCTCTGTGATCATTCATAAGGTCAATTTAGCACAATCATAGTCTGAAATATTTATTAATGATTCGCCATACTATCCTGTTTTTATTGCGAAAAAGGGTAATAATGGGTAAATAATTAGAAATATGCTGGTCATGAACTATTTATTCAGTAGTTAATGAAAATCTTGGAGAGTACAATCCCTCCTTTCTCTTATATTCTTTATTATTATTGAAGCAAAAAACATGGTGATAACGACGGAGAAGAAAAAAATTCTGGTCGCAGCAGTTAAATAGCAAACGCCTTAGGGCTCACTTGCTAGAAGGTAAATTTCTGTATTGTTATTACTATGAAAATGATCTTTCAGTTTTATTTCAATAGACCTTGAATTGAATCGTTTAGGATGAGTTACTGATGAAATGAAATTCTCACAAGTGTATTTCACTCCCTCCGTATACGGTATCCGTGTACATTACAATATAAGTATAATTTCAAGTGAAAAAATTCCAGTAGATAGTCTCTTTTCTTTGGCTGCAAGGATACTTTCGTCAATTTAAACATATTTTGTGTTTCTTATTCTCGCTAAAACGTGACTATTTTCATAGGTGCCTTTAAAAGAATCCATGAAGAGTTCGTTTCATCAGCAATAGTAATCTATGGATCTCAGCTGCTTATTCGCTAAAGTGAAAAGTTAAATATCTAGATTTTCAGAGGTACAATTTCAGTTATTCGCCAAATTTTACTTGGCAATAGATATGAAAATATTGAAGAATCGATCGGCAATCGAAATTAAATATCTTATTCATGAAAAGCATTTGTTTGGTATTTTTTAATTGATTAATAATCCTATTTCCAATTTCTCAGAAGAAAACCTGATTTGGTCATTCTCAACTATGTGAATGGGAGCCATACTAAAAGATTAAAATCACAAAGTTTACTATTATGCTAAAGGAATGAAATTTTTGTTTGTATTTAATCCTGTAGTGCTCATAAGAAGAGCTTCGAGATCATCATTAATTACTTATTGTTCTAATTACATTTAAGAAAAGACATTGTACATGGCCTTTCTTTCATGCGAACTGTATTAAAAAATGTGTATCTTATGAAGGGAGAAAATGTTGCTATTTGATGAAGATGAACCTGAAGAATCAAAATATTATCTGTAGCTGATGTTACTGTAGTTTGACAGCGATTTACTAAAAGTTGGCACCTCTGAAACGCATTCAATAAGATTTATGACTGCTATCCTCAATAATGGCACCCCTAATTTTGTAACATTCAGATGTAATATAACCAATAATGTCAATTAAATGAGTATGCAATGTCTTTACCTTCACTTCATATATCTTAAATGATTTGATAGAAAAATTCCTAACAGATAAAGATGCATGTTGTAGATACTCAGTGGTCCAACAATCGCTTGGATCAGATAGAAAATAAAATGTTATATTCTTGTTCATGAATGATTCCATATCTTCTGAAATATAATATTCCTCTTCCATTGCCGCTAATTCTTCAACCGATTGAAAAAAGCAGAATCGCCGTCTTTGATCGATAGTGACCGAAAATCGGAGGCCTATGCCAAACCAATGTATCTCTGAAATGATTTTCGTTTCATTTTTGAAAGGCTGTGCGGATACGGCTCTTCGAAATTACTTTTAAGCTCACAGATAAAAGAGCAGGAGAAATTCAACCAAGTTATATTTACGCCGGAATCTCGCATCGAACGATTTTCAAGCTCTTCAGGCTGAGCTTCGATTTCCAGACATCAGGTATAATTTTAACTAAAAAAAGATACAAATATTTCCACATATATACTTTATTTCCGCATTTCCATCTCAAGATAAATGCTTGACTCACTCTTGTGCAAACGTTAATGGTTTTTGAGACGGTGATACTAGAATATAAAGGAGATTAACCGGAGTGAGACAAAAGTTTTCCCCTATATTAGGAAGTATTCCCCTGTATACCATGATAACTGGGGCGGATCTAAGAACTTAGCAAAGGGAGGGTAAACTTGTCAAAGGACGGGAGTTTAAGACAATTTCCTCATGAACTCATCTCCAATTAACTTCTAAAATGCCGTTTTGATGTAATAAATGCAGTAGATGTATAGTGATCGTAGATACACTTCATCATCAGATCTTAATTCAAGCTCATCGTGACATATTATTGCAACTTATTGCTGATTCGTCTTTCATTGATTCTACAAACTGTCAGATCTTTCTGACGAACAAATAAACTTTTATGCTTCAACACTCTATTTACAGGTACCAGTAAAAAAATCACTCTTATATCGATGCTCGACTTTGAATGAGCGATGTAATACACTCTGATAAAGCTAATTCTATTTACATCTCGAAGAATAAATATCGCAAATGCAAAAACCTCATATTTAGAATAGCATATTCAAAACAGTAACCATAGCCGAAATTTAAGAAATTGAGAAAAGCCAACAGAACTAGGTCGAATCATTTTCACTGATGCAGGCTAATATTCTTTCTCCCTATTTAAAACTTAATTCTTCATAAAAAGAATGGGTGAACTAAAATTCTATCAGAAAATTTTAAAATGAAATCAGTCTACCTGAATATGAACTTGCAGGTTTTAAAAGCTTATCGAAATCTGTCTTAGACTATATCTCCAAGTAAATTTCTTGATTAAAATACGCCAGCGAGCGATTATGTTGTATACACGTTTGTATTTACTACTGAGCAAGAAACTTTCTACATCTACATCTACATCTGTACCCTGCAAGCCGCCTTTCGGCGTGTGGCAGGGGGTGCAAGCACCAGGACTCTATTTGCCCAGTCGATTATTTTCGCGTATTGTTCTGAATTTTTTCATTTTGCACATTTAATAAACTGTATTTTCTAGCCTTTGTAAATTTCAAAGATATTTCACATATTTTCCATGTTGGAAATAAATTTGACAAACGAAATTAAGTTTGAAAAGAGGTAATATTATGCACGTAATACAACAAAGAATCATTCATTTATGCAGTACTTTTAATTTGACACCCATCGGCTCGGAAAGAAGATATACACATCTAATACCCTAAGTTTACAAACCTAAAACATATTAGTAAGATAAATCTACGATACAACACTCATTTAACACTCGTCATTGGGTAAATAGTATTTTCTCCTAGTTAAGAGAAGCCTATGTCTATGCCTGGCATTTTCAATTTTTCTCCTCTTATATAATATTCTATTTTCGCTAACACCGAGGTTGTTAAAGTTGACTAATGCCACACAAATATCACTCGATATCACGCATAAAGAAGAACTTAATGCATATCATTCTTATATTAACATGTTGCATCTTTCAGGTATTTCCTGAAATGTAGCAGAAATTTTATTCACCGTAGCTTATCTAACCGCATTCATACTCTTCTGACACATTCAATAAAAATCTCATTTGCAAAAGCTATCAAAATATGTATAAAATGAAGGTAGGAAAATTTCTTTCTCCGTTGAGAGTTATTCAAATTAGATATGCGTAAAGATTAGATCAAAGTAGGGAAATATATTAAGTCGAAGATTATCACAACTCAGCTAAGAAAAATTGTATAAACTATATAATAAAAATATATAATAAATTGTGTATATATAATTTTGAAATGCTGATACTTGGCCTCGTAGATGGTCATACGTTGACGAAATAGTCGCACAATAAAGATATTCCTTAGGGAATTCGAAGTGTTCTTACATTTTCACTTTTCAACCAATATATTACATGGAAAATCAAAAAATGAAATGCTGAATGACAATACCTTACCTTATTTTAGCTGAAAGCCGCTTCAATGCAGTCTTGAAGGGCGCCTCTTAGGAAGTTCTTCAATCCTCATCCAAATATGATTGACTCCAAGTAACCAGTCTCAGTAACTAAGACTCCAGCGTAACCAGTCTGTAATTACAGAAGATGAACTCATCAATTTTAAATTATTTTTCAGAAGCAGCTATTATTAATTAAAACTTTTCAAATTAAATAAATTTATTCTGGGTTCCAAAATTCAATATTTTGAGCTGATATCAACACCTTTCTCATTCCACAAGCATAAATGAGAGTATTAAAAGAGGAATTAATTAGAACAGACCTTAATTAGAGATACTCTTAGATGATAAATACCTATAGAATGCCTGTGAGGTATTCTGCATAGCGAAAATCAAAGTTACGAAGATTTATATCGCCATATGATGACGTAAGTAAGTATTTACAATGCTTTCGCTACATTTACACACATATTCCTATAAATTTTACCCAAAATTTTTCTTTTGGTAGTTTTGGATATATTCTTTATTTTTCTGTTCTCACTTTAAGGTCGGTGAGTATAGTATTTATGCAATGGTGAGGATAATACTTATGCTTATTACAAATTCCCTCTGATTGTTTTGAAATGGTCTCATTTCAATATTTTGGACTACTTTTGGAATAGTGTAATTCCAAAAAGACAACGGAGAAATTCCTTTATTCGATATATATTCCTCGTCATTCTTTATAGCTGTTCTCAAATTCATGATTCAAGAGAGGAAGTTTTTGAACTGCATCTTATTTTTAATATCTACGATGGACATTCAGGAAAACAATTAAGGGAGGGAAACTTCTATCGCGATAAATAAAACAACTCACGTTCTAAATACATGAATTTGAGGTTTTTCGGTAAGTTGACAAGTTATTTTAGCTTTGTTCTTCATCTTCAAACCAAGTAGCTGTGTATTTCTTATATAAATACGTTGCGTAAAACTGCGATATATAATATTCTCACCTAGAGGATCGTGTTAGCGTACTGAAGGACTTCGTTTCTGCTTTTGAAATGTAAACTGCCTTTTGAATTCCTTAGAGAAAAAGTGTTACTATCTTCCCATCATCATGAAGCTAATGTAGCAATAGGAGCTAATGCTTCTATCACCTCATTTTTTTCGCAATTAGTTTTCCAAGTTTAGTTAAAATCGAATAAATAGCCACTCTCCTTTTTTTATAAAAGTTATGTAGAAACAATATTATGCGCAACCCATCTTCCGAAATATTTCGTACTCTTAAGAATGAATGACACATTGTAAATTTTATTGATTAAGATTTCACGAATTCGTTTGTAAGCCCATGACAGGAATGGATCTACAGACTTGCCAAGGGAGAGGATACATGCTAAAGTGAGGGAAGAGCGATTTAAGACAATTTTCTCACAATTTCATAGAAAACTCACTTTTAAATGCCATGTTGTCATCATAAATGGATAGTGATGGTAGAAAAATCCTTTTTCCAACCCCTGGTTCCGCTATTGGTTCATGAACGAAATTCGTTTATCTTATCTGCGATGTTCGAATTAAGGAAATACTTCAATAGAAAAATCGCCAATATATCCTTATCATTAGCTTTAGTTATTTCCGTGATCGTATTTAATTTGAAGCTGTAAAAGAACTCACTCTAAACGTTAGAAGTATAACGAAGGTTCATTTGTTGGCCTTCGACATCTGGTATGTTTTTTATAGTAAAATTTAAAGTTTTAAGCAACTCTACGACGGAGATACTTCTAAACCAATGTTCAAAAGAGTTTGAGAAGCATTTCTTAAGTATTACCATAACATTGCTTTGAATTTCGAAAGACCGAATTTTAATTCTATAACCTCTATGGGGGTATAGAATAAAAATTTCATGTTGAAAATATTTCACATTCATTTTTCAGATGGCTAATAAATTTTTAATGATTCAATGTTTTTAATCAACTTAAATTCTAATTCCTATCTGTTGGAAAAAACTAAAAGCATGCATAGTTAAAATAGTGAGCCATGACTCACGAACTCAATAAGATTGTTAAATTTTCAATCGCTTTAAGCCTTTATTTCATGTAACCTTTGCAAAATGTGCAAAATTATTCAAATTCAATGAACTTTTCAGCATAAAATTGTGAAATGGAATTGTAGAAGAATTATATTATCATCCTACTATATCTATTAGACGGATACTTCATGGAAGACAATAGATTTCTTTTGTTTTGTCATGTTTAGCTATTTAAATAATATTATTTTTCTACTGAGAGTAGATGCGTAAAATAAGATGAGATTATGATGAGAAGTTCAAACTATTCCATAGATCATTCGATTATGAAGCGTAAGCGTTTTGATTGGTGAGAGTTAATCCCAGGAAATGATCTGCTGAGGCGTTTTCAAGGCAGAGGAGGAAATTCAATCATCCTTCCCCTCAGGAAGTCCGAAGTTAACGAAACTCTTTGGCTTCCTGCGTAGCTGGAAGGACGGCTTCATTGTTATCGATAATTTTTGGTGTGCAATTTTTACTGAAAGTTAATTCATCTAACATAAATGTGTAAATGATTTTTCTCATTCACCAGAGGCGATCTGAAGGAAGCCATTACTCTTAATACCATTATAAGGATTAAATAATATAAACGATTTTAGTAGTGGAAATCTTATGGGTGTAGAAGGAGCGGAGTGAGGCCAAATATTTCTCCTCATTTGTACAAAAACAAATCATTTATACTAAGAAATGCTAACCTGAAAAAGTCGAACAAGATTTATATAATCAAGGTACTTGTTCACTGAAAGTGTCAGTGCATAATTTACTGATTTTACTTGCGGCATTCGAGGCATTATTGAATTCTCCCCAATTCAATATCTTTGAAGATCGGATTCCTTCCTCTGATATATAATGTACGTAGATATGTAATGGTGAGAACGGTGGGTGATTCTATGCACTTTATAAGAATGTTTGCTAAGAATTGAAGAATGCAAGGAATAGTAAACAGGCAAGTGAATGAATTCAGAAGTTGTCAGCAATTCAGTGTGTGGAATGGAGATAAGAGGATAAAATAAATGCAGATTTGTACTTAAGTGCATCTTGTTGTTTGCTAGAAAAAGCTGTGTGTGGTGAAAGACGCAGATGATTAAATTGAACTAAATTGAAATTAGTCCATTGGGTACATGAGGAGGATGGGTGGCAAGACTATTTCTTCTGTTTCAACAGTTTAAATAAAATTTTCTTTAGAGTTTCAATATCTGGGATGTGGAATTTCAATAGTATGTTCATTCTAGGGAAACAATTTTTGTTCGAAAAAAATAATACACTCCTATTCGCTAATCAATCTATAGAAATTATAGTTTAAAACATTTTCATCTTTGTACTAGAAATATACATCTATGAATTATAAATATTATAACACCGGCGATTAGATGAAAAAATGAGGTGTTCACTTTCCCCACCTTTTTCTCATCTACATTTCATTTTTATATATGGCCAAGGTCTTGCAGTTTACTTCTATTGAGCTATTTATTAAGATTGAATCATATATGAAAAAAAACCTTGAAGTGAATTATTTTTCGAAATTTTTGTGCTCCAAATTCGATTTTAGAAATGAAATGAAGGCAGATAAAATTTCCAAAAATCAATTGGATGATTTCGATGAACTGTCATGGAATACCTCACATCTACATATAACTGGGCAAAAGAAATTTGACTTAAAATGAATTATCTAACTTTAAGGGAGAACATTTTATCCTTTGTTGGTTTGTAAAGATAATAAATCCAGAAGTGTGATGTAAACATAACTTATAAAGAATTTGGAAGCCTTAAATTTTATTATCAGCATCTTTTTATCGTTCTTTGATTAATTCAACGTTGAAGATACATAATTTCGTCATATCTCACACCCTCTACGGATTTTTCTACTATACTAATTAAACAGAAATTTATTGCCCTACTGAGAATTTCATCTGTTCGTGACATTTCCTTCAATTTTAATTTCTTCCAATCTCAAAAGTTAACTTTTCGAATCGGTAATACTGAAATAAAAAACAATTTCAAAATGTTCAACATATTTTCACCATAAGTAAAGAAGAAATGTCTCTTCATCACATACAAAGTAAGGAAATATTAGAAAGCGGACATTACCAATTTTCATGTTTTGTAAAAATTTTATAATTTTTCCTCTTAGAAAAGGTAGCTTTCGTTACATATTGGGTAGATATCTTCCTTTCCCAATTAACAAGACATATTTTGATGTAACGCCTCGGGATTCCTGAGGCGTCCATTGTGTCTAATTACTGTCTGAAGCAATCGGATTCATCTAGTTGTCTATATTAACACATGGAGCGTCTGTTTTACCTTCTAGTATCAAGGTAAAGTAAAAATAGAGAGATCAAAATAAAGAATGTAGCAGTATATATTGTCCTTTTCCCCAGAACCCTATGTCTGGGAATTTGTTCTACCTGAATCGTAAAATAATCTCCAATTAAAATAAGTATAAATAAAAATAAAATGACATTTATTTCAAAGGAAATTTTCTCTACTATTGTTCAGATACAGATATTAAACAGTATGGACCAATAACCAAAATTCAACGTAATTTTTGGATTTTCCCCCGCGCAAATGTAACCATTTACAGTTCCGAGCGCTCTTAACTTCTCCCAGTTGTTAAAAAAATCCTCCAGTTATCATCACCATCCTTTTAACATCCCAAAAAGTCTATACCTCAATATTTTTCGCAGATTGATTCCAATTGCTTCATAATAGTCGGAAAAGGATACATTCCAAAAGCGATACGTTTAGGCGTTAAACAGTTCATTCCTTAAGCATCAATAAATATTATTGCATTCGGGGCATTTTTCTTTACGAGCTCATCAGATGTGCAGCGATTACCACCTGATGAGGTGCGGTTGAAGACGTGCGCTCCATTAAGAAAGTCTCCCTTCGCGTGCCCGTCCAATGCAAGTGCTCTCGGCATCGATTTCGTCCGCCCAATGGGGAAGTCGCTTCCCGGATCAGCCTCAGTCAACACCCCATTACCCACTAACGAGTCAGCCAACCGTGCGAGTTGAAGGCCCCCACCCCCACCCCTCGCCTCTGCATCCCTCTATCGCGGCCTCCCATTGGCCGCCCCTCTTGTTAGGGCCGCCCTCATTGGCTGCGCGTGGCGAACATGGGAGATGTTGCCGGAGTCTTTATATTACTGTTTTTGTGTGTTCTGGAGAGGAACGGGAGGGAAGAGATGTTTGATTTGGGATCGCGAAGAGGACGATGAAAGGAGGGGAAGGGAGGAGTAGGGGATTTATTATCTAAGTTAGTCGAGTTAGGGAGGGGCGGAAGGTGCCTTCGGCGTGTGTGTCCCCCTCTTCACTCGCTCGCTAACCTTCGAAGGGTACGGACGCCCTTCTCTGTGACTCCCGAGTTCTTCGTTGGAAAGCCGTTCTGCGGTTCGATTGTGCCGCAGCCATGATGGACAGGGCGACTGCTTTGGCCACGCAGACGAGACCGGGTGCAGAAGCGTCTTCGCACCCTCCTCCGAGGTCATCTCGTGTCTACAGCATCGACCAGATACTCGGAAGGCCGACGTCGCACCACACGGCCGCCGGAGTGCCGTCGTCGCCGGCGGCCATCGGCTGTCGATTCCGTGACGGTGAGTCCAAAGGACCAGCGGAGAAGGATGTACGCACGTGCTATTTCTGTGTTGCTTTGAAATCCCTTCCCAGAGAGTTACCAGCTTCTCTATAGTGTTTCTACCACCGACGATAGTAGACCTTAGAAATAACAAATTTTTATATGGATAGCTGTATCGGACTTTCCGAAAAAAAAAGTTTTCGTTTCATTCAATACAGCTCGGAAGAAATTTTCCCTCTAGAATCTCGGAATATCGTAATGTTTCACGTCTCCTTATTCCGGAAAAGATCAACGTATAAATGGACCAGTCCTCGTCTTTGCGTGGGACTAAAATGCACTATTTATGTAGTATGTTACCAAACGCCTCAAACTGATCCCTTTTGTTTCGGCGAAATTATGACATCCCAGTAAATAGGTAGACTGAGCTATAAAAGTTTGACTGACGCCTCTGTTAAGGAAGCATTTGTGTCAATATTAAGAGCGTAATCGTCCGAATTCGTATCCGGATGTGTTTTACTAGTCCCCGCGTATAGGTTGGTCTATAGAAGTTTACTAGTGCACGGGTGTCAAAGCAGAATGTTTACCGCAGTATCCGCTGCTTTCAGTCGGAATATTCCTCAAATGCAATAGTCCTGATAGAAGTAGTTATTACTGTAGCAATTTGATATTATTCCGTCAATCGTAATTTTTGCACGCAAGGAGTCGGTTATGAACGAGATATAGTTTTCAGATATTTATTTACATACGTTTTCAGTGTTAGTTAGTGAAAATCCAAAATTAAAAGCTGTTGTATCTGAATCAATAATATTTTTCATGCATGAAGTTTTAACAAAGTGGTCATATTCATAATGGTAAAGTCTACTTTAGCAGATCTTAGCTAAGAACATGTTAAAATACGAAAATAAATACGTAGGTCTCCTGGTAAATTGTATGAAACGATGTGCTTAATGCTAAAAGGTGTATTTCAATTGTTGATATTGCGATATCTGTTTTGGATTTTAAGACTAGAAAGAACCATGAAACGTCTCCCCCTTTTTTAAGGGGAAATGTTTCATGATTATCCTTTTAACACAGGAATCATTTCTAAGGATTTCTGTGTAAAATGTTAAGTGTTAAACACTGAATTTTTCACAATGGCCGTTAGTGTTTCATATTTGATTAATATGAGAGTTATCTCAAAGCTTAATTTTATATTATAAGGTTCCTTACATACCTTCTAATTAAAAAAGGGGACAAGGTATGTTCAGTTTTTCCACTCATAAAAATGAGTGACGCACTTTCTTCTCTAAAAAATCTTCGAGGAAGATTTTTCTCGAAACTCCTCGCCGTTCACTCTTAATTATTTGTCATTAATAGTATTCAAAGTTGATGGATTTGTCGTCCACTTGCCGGAGTAGGTTCGCATTTCCGTTTGAAGGTCGTGTTTCTTTCTGCCCATTTCGCTTTCATGCTGTGCCAGCTCATTTGCTTCTCACGCCACCCATTAAGATAGCATCTCCTTCATGTAGTTGGACTGATAGCAATTGATTTCTCGCCACTCGGAGAAATGTATCCCTTGTCATCTTTTATTTTCATCAAGTGGATGAACAATTTACGCTAATCTAATCTCTCATGTGGTCTTTCTATTCATGAGTTCCATTTGTTGATTGCTAATGTTTAGTATTTTACTGGAATAGTTTTATTCGTAAAGGTTATCATAGAACTATTGAGCGACGGTTGAAATTTCATTGCCCCCTTATTTGATTTTGCTATGTTTTAGTTTCGTAATGAAGTGTCCACATACATTTAATAATCCTAATAAACGCTTAAAATTGTAACTGCTTTTTAAAAAATGGACCTTTGAAAGCAAAGATGGATTTACAATTATGAGTATATAGGAGGATATAGGAGAACATTCTTTTGCTGGTGCAATTATGTAGTACTTGTATCATCACCTCTGCTAAAATTTACCTCTGGATGAGTAATATTTTTCTCCTATCTTTGATTTTAATATTGAATGATTAACGATTATATTAAAAATAATAACAGGTATTTGTGCTTATAAATATAAATAAATTCTTATAATTTTTCTATCGAATCTGCTGCCCGCTAATTCACGGCAGTAACTTGTGCCGTAGACTTATCATAGATAGCTCTTATGATTAGCTATACTGTCCTGCTGCTTCTTCGGTTTGCTCATAGCGGTGACATATGTCTCATCCCGTATCAGTTTATTCACAGTTACATATGATATAAACTATAGAGTAACGATAAAGGATATTTTAGTCGATAAAAATTAATGTGAGCAGTATTCTCTGTGGTGTTGGAGGTTATAAAGATATTTATCTATCTCTTCCAAATGCAACAGTAACTTGAGAGCAGAAACCCGTTTCAAAAGCCTACAATGAACAGAATAGAATCACTACATGTGCTTGATCGACAATGTTCCAATCCATGATGTTATTTACCGAAACATTATTGTAATTCAATACATCGATTTGCAACTTACTAGAATTATCTTTCTTGTAAGCGCTCAATGCATTAGCTTCGAAATTGGAAAATACTAGGCGGCCGCCGTCTACTGCAAAACAAGGTGGCAGACATGTGGCGTAGAATTTAGAGTGTCGTCGGCGACTCCAACGTGTCTCCAATGATTGCGGCGTCAGTCCTTGTGTAATTCTAGTCTGCTCAATTGCAAAACGTTACTTGTCCCACCTCATTAATTAGCTTCCGAGGCGCCGGGACATCTCGTCTCCGCCTAATGTACGGATTAAGTCTAATTTTCCGTTGCTCAAGATCGCCGCTCCATTTAGTGGTCTACTTCATCTGCCTCCCCTCCCCTCGAATCCATTGCATTGCTCCCTGGGGATTCCCCCACACCTCCCGAGGGATCTTTCCTTATCCCTACGGATCCATTCAAAGAATTTGCGGTCGCTCGCACACCCCTCCTAACCCAAACCTATAGGGGTTTTCGCGCATTATACCATGCCATTGCGATGAGTTAACGCTGTAACATGCTGAGTAAATGATCATCTTATTGTTAGAATGACGGGAGAGGGTGGTCGTAACGTAAAATTACATTAGGGATTTGGGTTTTCCAACCATTACGACGGATGAATCTCGCATAATGAGAAAGATGAGTATTTAATGTTGTGCATGTGTTGGTAATTTGTATATTTTCGCAACTCTTTTGACCTTTCTAGCTGTTACTTGCATTAGTAGAACTTTTATGATAAATAAATGAATGGCAAATAAGAGACAATTATTTAAATCGCTTGACAACGAAAATATTTAGATTTAGATTTTAGATTTAGGCACAGTTTTGAGGCAGAAGAAGCTGAAATGCATTGCTATTCAAATGAAAACCTTCAGTTATTTCAGTTACGTTACGGCTATTCTCTCCCACGGTTCTAGCAATAAGATGAACATATACTCAACATCTTACAGCGTTAACTCAATGGATATCTGACGAATCCAGCTCACCGAAGAAAAGCGAATGCTCCAGTATTAAAAGATATAAATATTCATCAACGTTTATATGATTTTCTGCGTCTCTAGCTTCTTACCCTTCAATATTATTTACATGTAAAGATAAGTACTCTCTATAAGTTTTTATTTTACGTCATTCTGTATTAAAATGAAAGAATTGCCTCATTAGTTAGTCAGTTGGTACTTATTCTAAAATGTATCATCTTATAGAGTTTCGTTCGGCTTTCTCTTCTTGCAGATATGTTGTCCTAAACCTTACGTATGAAGATTTCCCAGAACACTGAGTACTTATTTGAATCAGTCCGAGTTCATTCTGGGGAGACTATCTGTTCTGTTTTGTGATGTAGGCCGAATATTACATGTATAGTGAATTCTCTCTTTGTCTCTAGTAGTGAAAAAAATAAGTGTTGGCGAGAACGTTGTTCATTCCAGAATGGTAGAGAGTGTTTTACGTTAATTTCTCAAGTTTTATACACGTAGAATTTTTTATTGACAGAACCTCATTTGGATAGCTTTCATTCCAAATGGAGCACGTCGCAACCTTTTCCTCTCCTAATTTGATGGAGACACTGAAGATGAGGTAGATAATTAAGTTTCTTCTTCATAATTTCCTCAAAATGCTCTGAATATTGTGCCTCGCCAAGGTGAAACATCTGGAAAATTCTCAACGAAATTTACCTCTCATTACGTTCATTTATGTAACGCATCGACTTCAAAAGATGGAGTGATTACACTCTTAGGCGTTTTAAGAATTTTTTAATATACATTATCGCCCTGTTCCATTCCATATAATCGTACGCACCTCCACACAACTAAAATAACTGAATAGTAATACATATTTTCGTTGTCTAGAGATTCAAATAGTTGTATGATATTTTAACTTCCACGTAATCAATTCCTTATACTTATTGAGTTATTTTGGAAACTAAGAAAAAAGTATTCAGTATAACTGTTTGCATTTCCGTCACATTTAGTTTTGTGTAACTCCTCCATTTCTATGGGGTTTTACGTTACTGCAATTCGTATTATTCGTTGTGAAATTCTATTTCTTTCGGCATGTGTTCGTACACGTTGAAACAGAATCATCCTTCGATTATCGTCATATGCCGATGCTTTTTCTATACCTCTGTTAATGCATCAGGATTCTGAATTAAGAGCTCGCTTAGCTTTTCTCAGAAGTTTGCTACAAATTTAGTCTCTCATCTGTGTCTAAAAAGCTATTCATTGCTGATCATCCTACACTAATATACTCTGTACAATGAAGGTATTATGTAAAAGTAATTTTTAGTAATATTGAAGGAAAATCTTACACTTTTCCATTCATTTGTAATACTTGATGATCCTCATCAAAAACTCTCATACAATTGAGCTCTTATGTATTTAGATAATATATTTTCTACTCAAAGTTGTTGAGAGGGAATGGAATTGAATAGTTCAACCGGCACGTTAGAGAGGGAAAGGCTATTCACATGCTTAGGGGCTCGCAAGATAAATCCAAATAATTTGAATAGATATTTCTGGAGAAAAGTTACCGATACAAGACGCTACTGACGAAATACTATCAGTAGTCACAGAATAAGATGGCAGTGTTTACGATAGAAGTTTCTATGCTAAATTAGCATCTGATCCTATTTCATTTTATTAGCTATAAATGATTACAGCAATTTAGCAAATATTTTATCAAGGTTGTAGGAATTTTCGTTTAGTTTTTTTATTGATTTTATCGCTCTTACACCCCTTCTCTCAGTAATGATTGCCATAATAGCAATAGCTTTTCAATTGTTATTTGTAAATTTCATCTTGTTCCATTCTATCAGAATCGACGCTTAGAGGCGTTTCCTAAGTCATTCTCTAAGAGGTCCCTTAAAAATTACATTTCCTGCTTTATCACACAATTCGATGCAAGAAGAGGTTTCGTTTTCTTGGGTAGGCATCGTCCTAGGCCATGGAATATGTAGTTCGGAAAAAAAGTGAACGGAAAGTGGGCTGTCATCGTTCCCTAGATTACGAAGAAACACTCATCCGACTTCCCGAGGAAAGGGATGATTAATTCCTCAGCAGTTGGCACTCGTACCCTTCCTCATCTGTCGCCATATCCCAGTGGATTACTTCAATCCTACCTCAACGTGGACATGTGTTCTCCTTCCAAGATCTCGCCGACGTCCAAAAGGACTGGAATGCGTGCGGCTCTTTCGGAGAGAATAATTGAGTGCGGCTCGTTGAGTCGAAATCCGACACTTGGACCGTTTGTTTTTATCCTCGCGACTCTTGTTTCCATCCTCCGCTTTAATCCTCAGTTTTGGTGGTCACCTGACACTGCGTTGTGTGTCCACACAGACTCTCCCTCGCGTGCTCACGATTGAATAATAGCACGAGCCACCAAATAGACCTACCGAACTATTTCAACACATGGCGGTTGAGGATTTGTTTTTGGCAAAGTGATAATTTATTTTAGATATTTTGATAAACATAAAGCAGATTTAATTGAACTGTTACGATAGTAAGGTATTTATTTGGGGATCGTGAGATTATTGGGAACGTGCCCCTCAAGGTTATAGTGGTGCTATCGAAGCGCATTTGCTTTCAAATAATTTTAAGTTGATCTACCCTTTTTACTGTTTTAATACAGGTTTTGATAGGCTTTCGTAAAATCGAGTTACTTTGTGAGTGTAGGAATGATAAATTTAAGTATGTCCTGGGCTGTATGTATGTACTTTATTGATCTCTCTAACACATTAATGTCACTGTTGTAAACAGATAAATCACAGCGTAGGTTGTAGATTCTACCTATTAAACGCGGCACTACTGGGGGTAATTTCTGGACATGGTTGCTAGCTTAAAACCCAGAATTTTGTCATTTTTGTTTACAAATGAAGTTTTGGTAATGATTTCAGGGATCAATAGGGGAAGTGAAATGTGTAGAAAATTACTTGGAGCAAAAGTACAAAGATTATCCATAAGCAGTTATGTACTAAATGGCTAATGTACCTGAAACGAGGAGTATTGATAGCATTTTGTTTCCTAAGTTATAAATTAACGATATTTAATACTCAATTTCATTGATTTAGCCAAAACAGCAGGTAAATTCATTCGGTATCATCACAAGCAGACTGAGTAATAGCTAGACTAAAATCATAATCAATTCTCAGCATTCACTTCTAAGAGTTAGTTACAGCTCGTGGCTGAAATGTATTCTGTTCGTTAGATAAGTCTTGGGATGAAGTATTATATATCATCTCGAATCTAAAAATTTCCTCTGGTATGCATATTCAAATACGTTGTGTATGTTTATCTTGGTACTTAGTTATTATTATTTACTCCTCTTGTGTCTACAGAGTGTTAACTTCTTAACTTCACTCATTCACGGGTGATAAGTCCCATTTTTAGTATATATTTCGGAAATTCGGGGATACTTAATTGAAGCGCTAAGATACCAGAACATCGGTTCATAAACGATTCACATTTCATCGGAGCATAGAGGACTAAAAAAAAATAACTGGTTCGGCTGCAGGTAATCCCAGGGAATCGATATGCGGTAAAGCGACACAGATTTGAAAACGAGACGAATTACGAATGCACATTTCGTTGCAATCAGCCATTTTGTATCATTCTGAAATTTCTTACTATTTCTCATAAAAAGCAGTTAGATATTAGTTCATCGGCTTCTTGTTCCTGTGCTTTCCTTAAAGATGGATGATCTGGCCTGAGGGGAAGTTGTACTAATTTATTTGACTAGAGAATGAGCGCGCACAGCATTATGTATTTATAAAGTATATTCCTTTTCTGCGAATTCTGCATAAATATAGTCATTTTGCGTCAACCATTCCATCGATAAAAGGGGTGTCAAGCGCTTTATAGGGAGGTAGTGAGATATGTGGAATAATAGCCACGCTTTGTTATACAGATATTCTTATAGAGGTTGAATGGAGTAAGTTGGTGCATGGTGCACCTTTCTTATGGATATGTATACGAGGAAAGCGTTATTCTTATTATCAAGAATGGGATTAAATATCTTGAGACACTAAATTATAGAAAGTTAGTCCAATTAGCTTAGGGAGTCTTCCGAGATATACAGAATTAATGTATACGTGTTTCGATATATTTGAGAGCAAGAAAAATATTTCTTTAAATATTGATACTCATTATACGCAATATGTGAGCCTTTATGGAAAATGAGAAATGTTAGTTACCATATCAGTTACCATAGCATCATTGACCGACATTGTCTAATGTATCGTTTACAAATAGTTAGCTGTCTCTGTTTGAGCCAGCAGATGTTTCATCATCATCGTCAAATTGTTCATTCGGATTTTCGTAAGTGTATTCGCTTCTGTAACTCTTTGAGTGTACATATTACTGAATAACGTTTCATTGGCGCTATTTGTGTTGGGCTCTCTTTATGTTGGTGTCCCGCAGGGTACCGGTCTCGCTCCCTGTGAGTTGTTGGTCCCACAAAGCAGTCCTTTTCCGCACCGACACCTCTCATCCCCTCCTCTTGTGGAGTGGAGGAGGAATCCGCGGGGTGCGCGACCACAGCAGCCGCAACTCTCCTTCTGCGACACTTGTGCCATTGTGTCCCACCAATGCAGCCTCCGATTATAGTACACTTAACTTTTCCTACGGTGAATGCTATATTGTCGCGTCCACTTGAGAGGGATATATATTTTTTAGCTTAAGCCTTTAATATGCAGATTAGATGACTAAGAGGTGACTCGCCTCCAGAAAGAGGCAATGGCTCTCACCTATTCGTTGAGATGTTGGAACGAATCTTAACTAGCATCTGCCGCCCGTCCCTTTTGCCATTTTTCTCAAGTGTTTTTTTAGGAGAGGAAAGCATTTCGCTCTTGATTCCAAAGGCTGTGTATGAGAAGATCAGTTCTATTTATCTTCTCATCAGCACTTTACTTATTCATGGCTGCTCGTTCGGGTATTATGCACGAAATATTATTCTAATAACTATACATCCTCCCTCTGGGATTTTTCTGAATGAAAATACATTCAACGAGCCTTGCCTGTAGTTCGGTGACTTTGTTACAATACCCTGGGTTATGATGTTTTCGCTTTCGCATAGTTTTTCTTTCGGAGGATATTTCGCGGAAGGCCAAACAGGGTAAATATAATTCGTGACGTTCATTAACAATGAATACTTGGCGATAATAATTTTCTCGCGCCATGGTTGATATTATTAAGTGTAGAAAAAAGAGAGTGGATCAGTGATATCAATTCAAACTAACCATCGAATAAGTAAGTATCAAATTATAGCGGAATGTATATTGAAGATTTCTGAAGAAATGACCTTAGACCTTCAAGGAAGTTAGTGTTTAAGCAGGAATTTCAGCTGTTGATCAGTTAACTGTTAGCATTAAAATGCTTACGCTGATTATTTTATATCCGGAAGTCATGAGTAGAGTAATGTTAATTGGTGGATATCATTTAAAAGGGGCGCTAACTCCACTCTTATGTTAGTTCAGGGATGAAATACATGGAACCACCAGTTATCTCTCACGTACATCTCTCCTCAATCCGTAGATTTCCTGGCGACAACTCTCCTTCTCTATTTTCATTCATCTCTATTTTCTGATATCCTTTTATGCATAATTTCCCCGATTAAGCCGTTGACTGCTGAAGGAACGGCTCTTTTAGCGATTCAAACCAATGAAATGTTCTCGGAAGCAGCGCTGTCTTGGCGATCCCATTACAACCCTCTGCTTAACGGTACGCGGTCTTCTGGTTTAAAGGCCGATCACGCTTCATTAAGAACCCATCGCGCAAACCGGTGTTAAGTCGCCTTTGTGGCTTTTTACCGCTTTAAGGAACGATTTAGTTCGTGATTCCCATTCTCTCAGCCGAAATAACCCTTTAGAATCGCGTCCTTTAGCGATTTCCTCTCTTAGATGCTTCTCAAAGGCCTCCGCATTCCTCTGCAGAACAAATCGAAGTAATCCATTCCGTGAGAAACCCACACCGACCAGTTGAACAGGCAGAAAGAAGGGTTCGTAGGGCGCGGGTGCCGCCTTCCCTTCCCGTCATGCACCTCGTCGCCCGCGCATAATAGACTCACTCCTCATCGCATTACCGCCGGACGAATTGGCGCCCATCTGGCGGGAGCCGTGAGAAACACATTTTTATGGGATCACCATCTCTTGTCTCACCTTCCTCCTCCACACCTCCACTATTCTAGACGCTCTTCTCACGGACATTAGCTCTAGCAATGATTTTAGGTTAAGTGACTTCGAAGAAACCCGCGGCTTCTCCGGCTGTTTCTATCTTTCTGAAGTTGTGGGTCTACGTATATCCCATTAACTGAATGCCGTTCGATACTGCTAAATTCACGTTGCCGGCAAAAATATTCGCAAACTTTGAGCATCTAACGTTTTTACTCGCCTTTACACATTGCCTTTAGCTTTCATTTTAGAAAAAAAACATATGGTAAAATACAACTCTCTTAGTATCTTCAAGCTTCGGAAGCAAGTGTTATACCTCGACTTAGATTTGAACGAAATTTTAAAATAAAAAAATTTGAACGATTCGCACTCCAATATTGGCTGAATATTCTAGCAAGACCACAATCCGGTTGGCTTAGATGCTTCACTATTCTGGCCTCTTCCTATTCAATTATCAAAATATTCATACTAAAATTGTTTTATCCACGGTGACTATAAAGAGAGAAATATGCTTAAGGACTGAGCATTACTGGAAACAAGTGTATGTTTGAAAATTAGTCACGTCTCCTTGGGTTAGGTCGGTATTCTTTTCTATGATATTCGATTCCTTCAAAAAGCCAGTACAGGAAAAGATTTTTAAGCTCAATCATGAAGCATTTTGCTTTTCTCTTCAATTTTGGATTGTTTTTCCGTCAATTTTATCTTTATCGCCTCAATGATCATTTATGCTCTTCCTCTCCTTTTTTATTCATTCCCCTAGCTTTATCATTATTTGTTTATCAGAAACAGGTTTCCAAGGAAAGTCCATTTTAATAATTTGAACGATCGCAGTCACAAACGACGAACATTATGTGGTCATCCATTTAGAGCTGATGTTAGGAAGTTTGCTAGGAAACGTATCCTCGTCTGAGATGCGGGGGAGGGACACAGGTGGGGAGCAAGGAAAGTTTCGTGGCCACTGATCCCAAAAAAGGGCCCTTATAATCCCTCTTCGCTCCGTCGCTCATCCTTTCCTCGAGGCCCTTCTTATTCCCCATTCACGCCTCCCTGAATAAGTCGAAGACGAGTCCATCTGAGAAACTCCTTCTTTTTTTAACCCTCATTTACTCCTTCATCTCCTAGTTTCTCTCCTTCCTCGGAATTTGCACCTTTTTCGGCACTAGGAGAAAGTCTCGCCGTAATTTGTATTTATTTTCTAATCTCTTTTTCCTTTTGAAGACGTTCCCTTGGCGACAACGAAGGCCTGCGGTGGCTTTCGCAAACCCTTTTGCATCCTCGTTTCACGAATGCTTCTGTCGTTTTGTGTCTCCGCGCGGCGGTTGAATACCCTTTCGGTGTGTATGCCAATGGAGGATTGATGGGAATTTTTCTCCTTTCTGAGCTACGCACTTTAAGCCGAGCGGCTATAAAAATAGGCTCAGAATTCTCTATTCATTTGCTGCCTATCATCCTTTCTCTTGGTCTTTCAGCTAGATATTGATATGGCCAGCGGCGGAGTGCGTCGACGAGAGAGATTCTGTGGGAATATTCGTGGTGGTCTCCTTTATCCCCTCTCTACCATAAAAGGGTTCCTTTTTAGAATAAATGTAGAAAATGGTCAAAAGAGCAATGGATCTCAGCGTTGGCCTACTATGTCGCATTGTCTGTTGCCAATCTTATACCTACCTCAGAAACCGAGGACAGAAGTGGGATGACAAAGATGGTGCACGACGAAAATGGTACTAAAAGGAGAGAATGAATGATTCCTGGCTGAATATGGGAAAGGGTGATATAAAGATACCTTTTGAAAATCAAAGGATGGATACAAAGACGAATGCAAGAATAGGAGAGCATAGAGAATAATCTAGGCCTCAGCGTATTTAACCCGAAACCATGCACAACGATTGGATGTTTGTAGAGTCGTTCATAAGTACACTATTTATTGTCTGCTTATCCCTCAGATGAGTTTTTTAAATAGATGATAGACACTAAGATGTTTCTACACCTTTCATTTACTAGTAAGTTCTAATGGTCAGGGAATGCCCTTCAGAAGATGATGAATTATGGAATGCAATAAGACTAAATCATGAAAATTAACTCAAAATGTGTAATAGTTTGGTAATTGCCGGAAATTGAAGTGAGATATTGATGCTACGGATGCAGAAACTTTTCTATGTAGAGTCTATGATCAATGGTTTGCAAATTAAATCTATTTATCTCGTACTGCAACGGCAAGAGGAACTTATTTTCACGAGATATCTTGCTATATATAAGATTCATTGTCCATTTTAGAGTATCTCCTCATGAAATGAATCGAGATTTGTTCATTCCCACCACAGATGCGCCCCCTACTACGCTCAATAAAATAATTTCGCGATGGGACACATAAAACTTCAGGGTAGACGTCCTTCCATGTTTTTGACTGTAATTCGATATATTTCTATTTTTCTCCATACGTGGACCATGTAAGATACGTTGATACTTTAATATTTTTCTCCTCCACAACCTCTCCTACTCATTCCTTCTTTATAAATCTTTTGTCCCTCTTTTACTTCTTCACTCACTCTTTGGCTCTTTCTTGTGTCCTCTACGCACTCCATCTCACGCATCTCTCATTCCCTAACACTGCCAATTTCCACAGCCTTTTATTTCCCTTTCATATCTCCGTTATTCCGAGGTTAGCAGATAATGACGTATAGAATTCTTCTATTCTGTTGGGCAATCGCTCCACTTTGTTGGAAAGATCTCCTCTTTATATGAAAGCTCATTTTCATGCTTACGCAAGCAATTTCCAGTGGAGAGGGTTTTCAGAATGCGTCCCACTGTTTATACCTAGCGGCGACTTCGAGTGCTGAACGTTATCCTGAGAATATAATATATGCATTATCCATGAGTTTCCCCTTCTCTGCGATCTTATTCATACAAAAGTGATTTTGTATCACTCTATTCAGATAAAGCCTATTGAGATTTATGGTTTTACATATTGAATTTTAAGTGCCCTGAGAAGTTCAGATTAGCCCAAGTGTTATGAGAGACGCAGTTATTTTCTCGTTTTGCTGAACATACTACAAATACATATGCGACTCAAAATAAAAACATCAGTATGAAGTGACGGTTCGTTTTACCTGTACGAGGTATATTATCTTTATACCTTATCCTTATACTTACTTTTCAGCAAGATTAATATATATGGTGATCAGATAGATAAGCACCAGCTAAATGTGAGGCGTAATCGCATCAGTTGGGTAGTCCTTTTAATACATTCAATACCATATTCTGGAATATACTGGAAATTGCACAGATGCAACGTATTTGTTTGATATTGAGTTACAGAAAATTAAACCTCGCCTGAAGTGATACTGTAACTATAATGTATAGCAACACGGAGAGAGAGAGATATTCATAGCTTCGAAGAATATGTGAATGCCTTTAAATAATTTTCTTGTGTTAGCGAAGTTTAGCGGTGGATAGGGTTTGAATTAAGGAAGCGCTGATGATAACCCAAAAACGGTAGGATTGGGAGCCTTTTTCACTCGATTACTATAACAGAAATGAACAAAAAATTGCATGCTCTGACAGTAACCTCGAGTTAATTTCCACTGGAAATTAGACTTGAAATTTTCAACGAATCATTTTAGTGCGGGAGCTATGTTTTAAGCTGAAACTTTGAACGAATATTGACGTGCCATTATGATGTTGTTTTACCATTAGAAGTATGATCTTGCCATTTACCTAAGTTTAGTTTTGCTCATAATTCAAATCGATTCGTGGGAGACTACACGGACCTTTTGAGGCAGGGAACCCGAAAGACATACTTTGACTGTTTAGAATCCCTGTATAGATCCTCCAGAAATGGTTTCAGAAACTACTAATTGTTAATAAAAATACTCAGGAGACAATTTCGTTTTAAATATGGACTTTATGACGGTTTTCTGTTTGTCTGCCTCTCAATTATTTCCGCAATCTGCAACCAACTCAATCGAATGCTCGTGATACGAGTAATTAACTTTTAATAGTTTACACCGAATATAATAGAAGTACATGATGACACGTGCGTATTAATGACCCGTATCGAATCATTTCGCCAGTCCCATACCGTTTCGCTTTAAAAGCTCTTCCCACAGATCAGTTTATTTCGGGTGTCGGCAATTCTTCGATTTCCATGGAGGAACCCTTTCCCTGCAACCGCTCCTTGCCCTCAGCGACAGCCCCCTGCCCCTCGAACCCTTTCAAATCGACGCCCCCTCCCTGTGATGTGGCGGCTGTACCAATGCAAGGGACACGTGTTCCGAGGACCCTCCGCTGCCTTTTATTACCATTAATAGGGACACATGTTCTAATCTATTACCCTTCTAATTCTTTACGATCGTGAATTACCCCTAAATCGTGCTTTTTCATTCTTTCTCTTCCAATTACGCATCCTTTCATTCTCTTTTAACTCCACTTCACATCCAGTCGATTTCTTTCTGATCGCCGGGAATTGTCCATCTATATTTTCGCGTAAAATTCACAGTCATTTGGACCATGACAGACTGGTAATCTTTACCGTACATCGCAGACGTGATTATCTGTTACCACGTAACATGATAAGAGCTACACACAGAGGTAACTTTCATCTCTTAAGGAGTCTGTGGAGACACAGACGAAGACGAAAGCAAGATTTTGATTCGATGTATTTGCATGTATCTTTTTTCATTCTATATAATAACATTTATTTCCTGCTTTGATGGTGCATTTTATACTTTCTTTCGACCCCTGGAAATTAGAAACTTTCGAAGCGTCATTTCATCATTAGGCCGCAAATATTTGATCGGTTCTGCATCCTAATGGTTGCTGTTTTTCTATCATAACTTGATATCTAATACCCCGCTATGATATGGTTATTACTAAAGAAGCTTTCCTTTAGTGTTTTACTAGAGCTTTCGATCTCTCACGATTAGAATTCACGTAACATTTTTCCGCAACGAGCATTCTAGCATAATAGTTCTGACCTGTCTTGCTACATCTTGGTATCCATTCAAATGATGGTGATCTAGAGTAGTTTCCTTTGTAAATCTTTTATATTTGAGCATGACACGTAATGACAGGAATACAATCGCTTTAATCGTTAGGCTTACATTCGCAACTATATGAAGATAATCAGCTAATGCTCCTTTTTAGTGATTCAGAGGGTACACAAGTATTCCAAAAAAGTAACCAATTAAGCCCACAAATCCTGAAAAGGTCGCCGTCCTTTTCATTAGAGGGGCGCGTGTCGGAAGAATGCAGGTGGGAACATAAGAACATAGAAATCCTCTTTCCGATTGTGAGTTAATCTGGTTGGCTATAAGTAGGAAATAAAGAAGGCTTGAATTGCGGACCTTTTTATAGATCTCTTGTCCACCCCTCATTACAGCTATCTCCCACGCCATCCTCGGGTATTAAGAACAGGTAGGGAGAGGAGGAGGGGTGCTCCTGCGGGATGTACTGTGATTGGCCGTTCATCTGTCGGTGGGGGCGTGGGATCGGCTCGCAGTCAATTAATTTTTCATGAGAGTGTGTTAGGGGAAGGAAAAAGGCGATTAGCCCCGGGTGATTAACGATGATCCATAATCGAGCCAGTGTCGGTTTGCTGCACCTTTTTATTATTTGCCACGTTAATTATGTCCTAAGCTTTTGAAATGCTAAACATTGTTCCCTCTCCTATAACCGGATGATCTAATGAAAATAGCCGGTCAAATATCTCGAAGGAATTATAAACATCACGATGTTAAGCGAGACGCTTCCATTAGTGAGATATGGTCTCACACGAAGGGAGATACCTAGAAATTTATAGTAATTGCATTAGTGTTAAAGTGCTTCGGAAGCTCCTTTCACACATATCGGCGTCATCAGGGATCGAACCCGGGCCTCTATCGTCAAAACGAATGCGCTGCTCACTTAGCTATACGGTAGTGGATGGTGATTAACGATAATACTTACTAATGTTGGCTAAAGAAACAGTTGCGGTACCTGAAGTAAGTTATTCTCTGGAAAGGAACTATTAAAGACTTGTACTTTTACCACAAAAATATTTTATTTTAACACAAACAACCACTTCACGACCGGTTTCGAAGATTAATCTTCGAAACCGGTCGTGAAGTGGTTGTTTGTGTTAAAATAAAATATTTTTGTGGTAAAAGTACAAGTCTTTAATAGTTCCTTTCCATTATGGATTACCACAACACCTCGCCTGAATCTGTGAAGTTAAGTTATTCTCTGTTATTCCTCGGCGTATGCAGCCGTTTGTGAAAGAGTGGGGAAATAGTAATATTCGGACTTAGACTCATTTATTACTTAAGTGTTTTTGGTGCAGATGGAAGATTTATAACGATTAATATTTTCGGAAATATCCTAAGTCAACGCGTATCTTTCCATGTCGATTGCTTACTGAAATTAATGCAATCCAAATGTGATTAAATAACCTTATTGAAGGGAAGTAAATATTTGCCCCGGTGGTATAAGATTTTATCTAATTCGCAGTTTCTTTATTTCGCAGCCTTAATATTGAAAACTTGACTTTTGAATAATTTTCTATTTACCGCAATATTTTAATGACGACCGGTTTCGGTCTTGCAGCCAACTTCAGGCCCTGCCCTGATATGAACTGATGATGGCTGCGAGAATGAAAACGGACATTCATTAAAATATTGCTGAAAACAGCAAGTTCAGCTGTCATTCATTAAATGGCGTTCCACTGTCTCAGGTCAACTTACACTGATTTCATTGGCTTTTAAGTTTCTTTCCTTTCCATGAGACAAAACAGATGATATTGCTTAATTTAATTTGTTAATTAGAGTTAATTGCAATTTTTTTTCTAGTATATTCTTGCTGTATTTATAACAATTTTTCCTTAGACATGTAAAATTCGTCGACCCGATGTTTATGATATAGTCAAACAGAATATTCCTAGTGGTTATCGTTTCACCCCAGGAGTGAGAGTATCTTACGTAATATTGAGATACAAAAAAAGGGAATCCGTTATTTATAACGCATCTCCTCAGCGAACCCTATTCTCCTTCCCTTGCGGTTTACTACAGTTCAAGTAGAAAGATTTTCCGCATCAGCGCAATTCATAACGATAATGTTCGCATCCAACTTTCTTCTACGGCCTTCCTCTCATTTGCATATATCATCTTCCTCTTTCATCGCTCCACTCCAGAGCGTTGTCCGTCCCATTTCTTCTCCCCTTCTTTCCATTCACCTCTTTTCCAGTCTCCGATCACAATTTCCCGCAGCCTCCCCTTCGCCACCTTTAAGCCGTCGAATATCCTTTATGTTTGTGAACTGGGGATAGAGGGATAACTAACTGCTCACTCGCTTCATTCTTCTCCGTGAAAGGTCGAATCGAAGTAATTAGCCCGTGGCAGAGGGATAGGCGTTTGTGCGTGCATGTATCCGAAGAGGTCATAGGATAATGAAGCCCGTTGAATTCGGCGGTGAGTTAATGCGGCAGAAGGAAATGGGGCCTCTCTTTCTGCTCAACAAAAGATGGCTCGAAATTGGGACTCTCGATTTGATGGTTAACGGAATTCGTTGCCAATATTATTCGATTAAGGGAAGGGTTCTTTAAGGATGGGGTTAAATGAGTATTAAGTAGATCAGATGTCGGGATTGTGGGCTCCAGATATTTTCTCAGCTCGTTGTTGGCTGACCATCTATGATGGGAATAGTAATGGTCTGAACATAGATTGTTCCCTCTTTCGATGATTTTGATATTCGGTAATGTTAGAAAATAGTTGATTTGTAAAAGCATTTAGCCATTTTGGGCCATTAGTGAATTTTTTAAATCCTCTTATTATTGTAAGACGAATTTCTCGTCTTCCTGGAAAATTCGCGAATGCAACTGTTTTTCATTTTACGATACCTCACGTAACGCCACGATACTTGTTGTTAGTCGGACGAAAATGCCGCTATAAAAAGTAGTGTTTTAGTGAATACTACTCGTATATTCCTTGATCCTTGTATTTTCAAATGTCTCTCGACGAAGGTAATTGTTTTGCCAATCATATTTACCCTGATAATAACTTTTCAAGTTCATTTATTTATACTTTATTTTTACACCCATTTAATCTTAACTTTCATGAACATAGATGTCCCTTCATGTCGTCTCCACAAATTCTTTTTTTCAGATCTTTTATGTCCACTCATTATTTTCTCCACATCTCGAAGCTCTCTGAACTTCAAACATCCTCTCCCCAAAAAGCACATATAACCGCATCATATGGGGATGTATTCCTTTTTCACTTTGTGTAATCCCTTCCTTATTGGAAGCCTCTTTTGCTTTTTGATATTCAGACAATATCCAATCCCTAATTTCATACGGTGTAAGGGTACTACCTTTGTATTTACTTAATACATTCGTGCAAATCCCCTACAAAGTGACAGCAAATCACAGTTTTCAAGCATTTTATCACGAGAGCTTAATCTTCTTCGTATATGTATTCCCGCGGCTTTAACTGTGATATCATATTTTAATATGTATCGATGATTAAAAATTGATAAAAACTCGATGTTTAATCAAACATATTTGAGGATTTCTTGAATGGGAGGGTTATGTTAAGCTTTCAAAGAATCGATCACATATGAGGAAATTTACGGACCGAACCATGGATATCGAGCCACATATCTCTCACTTCTACAGCAGTCTCATAAACCAACAACAGCAGCATCCCAATTTTCAACCATAAATTCCCAAAAATATAGTGTGGCGAACTTCCTATAGTTAATTTTTAGTATCAGAACGGATCCATAGTAAATGAATGTAATCAGTAACTATATTAAAAATGCGGCTATTTGAAATCCCGAAGATAATCTATTTTCTAAAATGGAACTTGTAGAGTTTGGTCACCTCAGCTATGTTACATCCACACCTGCTCACGCATTATTACATTTCAGAAAAGTATATCTTCTGGAGATCACCGAGGAGACAATACGAAGCATTTATTAAATTTAATGAAGTGGAGAAACATTTATGAAACATAAATATCTCTTGCTTTGGATTTCTGTGCTCTTTTTCAAAGGGAAGTAATTAGGGAATATATTTCCGCGAGAGTGATGGTAAATAGTAAGCAGAGGGCGATTTTCCAATATTCCCATCTGAAATTGGATTTTTCATCCCGCGCATAACGTTGATGGAGGGGAAATATGATTTACCTTATTCCGAATCGATTCTCAAAATTTTCGTTTTAATTTCTTTTCGCCCAATGCGTTATTTTTACGTTTCGAACTTATTGCTCAAACAACAGATGTTTCTAAATTCATATATTTCTGCATGAAAGGCTATATTATCCTTCCGGATGCTTAATGTATGTCCGTCGAAATTTGTGCCTCGGTGAAATTAGTATCCATGACATTTCCTTCTTCCTAGAGAACATAGATTCATCGAACACTGTATCATTTCTTTTTGTAGTCAATCCTTTTCTGATCTTTTCTCCTAATCACAGTCTTATTGCCCCATTTCGTCTATGCAATGCCTTCGCTCGAACGCGATTCTTCCCTCAAATTTCCATTGATGTCCCTCTTCTATTTATTCACATCGATGTACACTTTCAACAGTTCGTTTGATTCCAGCTTTCGCACTCTCTTTGCCTCTCTCCTCCGCTAAGCCAACCGAATAAAAAAGGAATTTTCGATGCATTGAATGATTTCGAAATATAATTCGGGCGAATTTATTGCCGTATAAATATGGGTAATAATTTCATCGAGTAACATGAAGAGACCGCACAGCGAAGCGGATTTCGTAAATGAGTTTTTATTTTATCTTTGCGTCAGAAAGAAAACACGGTGTTTCCCCCCTCGTTCATATCTCGAATGGCATTTCGAAGCAAACTGGCCATCGCAAATGAGAAGCGGATTGAGCGCCCACAGCGGATGCCGTTTTATTTTTTAAATTTTCGGGACTCGCGTTTTTATTTCGGCCGATGTTTTATTTTGCGAGGGGAAGGTGGATGAAAAGGGGATGGCTCTATGGAGGCACCTGTGCTTTCTTTACCTCAGCTTTCCATTTGGGGACGCAAAATGCTCTCCATCTCTATGGAGCCTGCATGATATTTTCGGCCGTGTTTTTTCAATATATTTTGTTTGGGAGATTGGCCTCCTCCATTCCAGCACTGGTTGCCCGTAGCACTTTGGAATCCCTTTTCAAAATCCGAAAATTTTTCGCCATACGAACTGTGCGGGACATTTAAGAATAATTTTGTTTTCAGTCCGCGGAGCTTTTTTCTGCACTCGCTATTTTCGCAGACTATATTAAACACCGCTTGGCAGAACTCTGGTTTATTTTATCGCGTTCCAAAGGGCAGCCATCTCAACAAATGCCTCTTCCCTGGTTGTGTTATTTTATGCATTTTCGTCTTTCTGTTGACTCGTGGGGTTCAATCTGTGATGACAGCCCAACGGTGGTCTTCAAAGAGATCGCTATCGGCTCTCGAATACACATCTCAGAACTCACACTAGAATCTGCAACAGAAATATTCTCGTATTGAAATGCTCTTTCGATATTGGTAAGATGACATTCATAACAGCTTCAGATTATCATATTTCGCATTCGGGGGAAACTTTTTAGCAATCCGAATTTCAATCACTTTTCTGTTTCCTTTTAACGGAACAGTTATTCACGTTCATAAATAAACAAAGTGAGAGCATTTTAATTTTTGCCGCTATAAATACAGCACAAGTTCTTCTAGTGGTAGGTTCCTCGAGGATTATGTAGTAAACGATACCACAGAATATCATGATGCAGGAACATAAAGATATACTAGACGTCATAGAATGTTCTACATTGATACCATCCAAGCTGCCCATTGGATTTTGTAAGAAGAAATCATTCATTTAACGATTGCGCATTAGTTAAAATTCGACATTTGAAACGATATAATCCGTTAATTATCGGTAAGAACCCGATACGCTTGCGGAAACGGCTGATGTCTCTAAAGTTTCTACGTACCAAATACCATTTTGTTTATCTGTCACTACATTGCAAGGATCCTCGCTGAAAGGGACTGAAGAATGTAATCCAAACTAAGTACATTTTTCTTAATTTCAAGTTTGGCTAAATCATAACAATCTCAGAGTGGCTTAAGAGGAATCCTTATAATATTTCCTTCGTCAGTTTATTAAACTTCTTTTCTTATAATCAGTTCTCCAATAAAAGATACAGATGTTTCAATGTATTTGAGAGCTTCCTCAGTAAATTTTTTCCTAGCTTACCTCAACAAATCACGTATTATACACTTATAATCTAAAATCCATATATAATCTCCAAAATTCCAAGTTGTTCAAGTGTTTTAGCGTCTATGAAGTTCGAACTCTCAGAATACCTATGGTAATTCATGTTTCGAAAGCTTCCGTCCAGCACTTCTTTCTCTATATTAAAATCTCTGGAAGCTAATGGTGTGGGCTTAGAATGTAACAAGCTTTCGGACTGATGTGTTGACGACAGACTTATGAATGCGTGAACCATTTTTCCGTACGAAACTTTGAGAACGGCGCACTCCAGTACGACCTCAACACTTAGAATAGTCCAGCCCTAGAATCTTTATTCGAGTGTTCCTAAAGATATGTTTTCTTTGTGATCAGATGGCGACTCAATTCGTCAGGAATCCGGATCCTCGTCTTCGCCATCGCCATCCTCCCCGGGAGATGTCCACGAGTCTGACCATTGCGACAGGAGGACCCCTCCGAGGCCCTCAGGGGACTTACGCGCAGAGGACTGCGGCGTGGAAGGGGGAGAGGGCGGGGGCGGTGGGGTGATCGGGGCCGGCGACGACGGACAGCAAGGGCCGGACGGAGAAGAAGAGGAATCCAAGCCGAGGAAGATTCGCCGAAGCAGGACCACGTTCACCACTTACCAATTGCACCAATTGGAAAGGGCGTTCGAGAAGACTCAATACCCTGACGTGTTCACTAGAGAAGAGCTCGCAATGCGATTGGACCTGAGTGAGGCTCGTGTTCAGGTGAGAAACGCTCTATTACTATTATATTTCCCGTTTGTAATTATCGCACCACGTTTTCATTAATATGAGAGAGAAATACAATGTAACTTCACCATTAATTGCTGAAGATTTACCAAATCATTAAACGACGCGTATTAACACTCGCTACTCGCGGAATTCAGGTAATATACATAATTAACGGAAGTAGTGACGTTTCTCAGTTCGTACGTTTCTTCAGAGTTTAAGTTTTGGTGTTTATATATTACAGTGGCGATATCAAGACTTTAAGCCTTACTTAATGGGTAACAATAAACCGAAACGAATAAGTAGCAAGGGATTATTAGTTCAATTACGTAATTAGCTAATGAATTCAGTTACAATAGTTAAAACTTAGCGTATTCAATGGGATATATCCCTAGATAGCACTTGATGACCCTGTAAACATTCATTCGGCGCAAATATGTAATATTTTCGGGCTATTTATTCTCTGTTCCTCCTTACAGTTAATATTCTCACACCTACGGCATAGATTTTGTAAATTACAATTCATCATCTATCACTAATTCAAGTCGCTTGAAGAATTTTCGTTTCGCTTATGAATAAAATTCTGTAGTTAACATTGGTATTATTACTCTTGTTCATTTACAAACTGGTGCGATATGTTACCTAAAACACCTTCCTGTTTTCGAGCATGTGAATGCTGATGAATTTAAGCTGTAATGTCATTTTTCTGTATTCCGTTTATCTGCAGAATAATTACTGTTTGGTTTGGACAGCTTTTAGATGCTTATTTCTATTTAGAATTTCTGTGGCTCTCTTAATGATTAGTTTCATCTGAGAAGGCCTGAAGGTTGTGTCTTACAGAGGCAAAAGGAGAGCTTCCCTCTAAACAGCCCTACGCAATTGGAAGGTGATTGACATTATGCATTAGAGAATTGTTTGAAAATTACTTATTCCAATAATCCACTCTAATATGAATGCAATTTCAGAATGAACCCATATTTTTTAAAACAATTCCAGTAGTTAATGCCATTTCCGGGGAGCACTGTCTATAGTTAGTAAAGTAAAAGTCTACATTAACTTATGAAAGGGTCCTTGTGAATGACACGAGACAGCTTCTTGATTTAAAAAAGACAGATATTCCTCCGACTTCCCTCTCAGACTCTATTCATCGAATCCATTCTCCTCACAGATCGTCCTCTGCCGTCAACGATTTGAACTCATCCATTCCGTTCCTAATCCAATTGATCGGTGCGCTCTATTTTAAAGCCGATCGCGCATTTTCGCCTCCAAAAGGAACTGTTTTCATTCAGATCAGGAACTTGTTAAATAGAGCCTAACTAAAATGATGAGTGAGATTTCATTTTTAGGTATAAGGAGAAACATATGCATAAATGGTGCATGTGTATCATCTCTTATGCCATCGATGCCTAGGAAATGTTTCGTGATGGAAAATTAAATCATGCTCTCCTTCTGCCTTTGCGAACGTATCTTCTTCTTTGTATCCTGTTGATGGAACTGTTTGCTATTCCAGATAATATTGTATGCGTACGCTACATCTTGCAATTCCTTCTTATGTGCCGAAAAGGATTTTACCCAAATTCTGCCTTCTGATTTAAATGATCTTTTTCGCATATTCTAAGAAACGAACCGATTTTCCGTTAGCTCATATCGCAATTTGGCTAGAATTTTTAAATTAACAAGGATGCGAATATTAATTTCCTCCGTGCTATTTGCGAATCAATAACTTCACTTGTAACAGAATTCTTCTCTCTCTCTCTGTTCGTTGTAAGTACAATCAGTCTAAAAATAAGACGTTTTGAGAATTTTTCATTCATTTACAAGTTTTCCTCCGCATTTAGAAAAAGCCTAACTAATGGTATCGTTTTGATATATTGTAAACGAATTATTGTAAAATACTAAGAAGTAATATATGTGCTATAAATTGGAGGTATAAAAAATTCTTATGCAAAAATTATATAATGCAATTAATCAATTAGGACAATATAGATTATTTTAAATACATGGTAAAACATACGCAATTTTTTAAGGACTTTTCAATTATTACTCTGTGATTTACTTCTGTTGCGCTGGTGAAGTATTCAAACTAAATTTGTTAAGACTGTTGCTCTCTCGAATTTCGACGTTTAGGTGAAAGGTAATCTCTATGTTTCAAAATGTTATGCTTCTCAAAGAATTTTCCCCGAGTTTCTTTTGTTCTGCCAAAGAAGAATAGGTCCTTTCTTAAGAAAACCATTTGTAAGATTGCTTTATTTAGAGGTTAGTCGAAGAGCGGGGATAAAAGGACGGAGTAAGCCCTGAGTATAGACTAAGCAAGGGACTAGAGGAGGATCGAGTTAAGTCCTCCAAGACGGCAGGAGGTCTTGAGCGACTATCCCATTAGCATTCCTCTCCCACTTATCTGTTTCGAACAGAAGCGTGTTTTGGACTAATCGTAATTTGGGAATAACGATTTTTCTTCCCCATCCTCCAGTCTTTCTCGTTCGTCCTTGGAGATTCTCCTTTAGGCAGTTCTCTTCTGCTTCGCGGAGCATTTAAGAAAGGTGCCACATTGGGCAGTTTTTGTTACCATGCGGACAGCTGAAACAAATCATAAATTTTCAAAGCCATACAGATAATTATGTTATTGGAAAACGAGCAAAACTGTCAGTCGAAATTCGTTAAAAACTGCCTATTTCTGAGCCTCCGGGATTATACAGGTAAACTTTGGTTTGGCTGGGAAAGTCTAATTTTTACTTCTAATTTGCTACTTATTTTCAATGTTTCACTTTTCACCTTATTGAAAAGGCATGAGCTTCTTCCGGTCACATTAATTGTGAGTTGCAAGGTGTAAAGTAATATTAGAATGTTTTAAATAACTATGAGTATAGCAGCATGTAACGTCAAATAATGAATTACTTTAATTATAAGAATAACTGTTTACTGGGTTTCATTTCAAAGGCATTGTAGAATATATTTATTTTTATGATCATAATGTTATCTATGCTATTTGTAAGTCGGAGTTGGTTATTATTATGAACGTATTATAATTTGTTGTATGCTTCCAGTAATTGAATTGTTGAACATTTATTGTTATATAGTATACTTCATATCTTTTACTGACAATCTAGTTTACTCTAGAGTTGCTTTTGTTGTTTGCCAATAAGTTTTTAGCCAATTGACTCTTCAGTAGTCCATGATATGTTTGTATTTTGCAAGCTGCCATAAAAGTTACTAGCTCATCCTCTGAGTAAACCAGAACTAACCAATAGAAGTTTGGGCGTGCCTTGCCAGCTATCGAATTACATTTGCAAATACATTAATACCCCGCAGGCACCCGTATGGAGGATGGCAGGGGGTGTAAAAACACCGATCTCCCTAGTTGCCTGATTTACGAACCTAATTCTATCAGGAAAGAGAGACTAGAATAGCCATCGCTTCTCGCTATTATCTCGCGGAATCTGTTTGACGTCTGGCATCGAAAATTGTGTTTCAGTTATCGTTCACATGGTACTAGTATTTATGCTGAGTTTCGGGAATTTCAATTGAATTTTTAATTACATTTATTCATACGCAATAACTATCACGTTTTACTGTTCGACTTTGTGGTACAAGTAATTCCTTGCCCTAAATGTGCGTTGACTATATATTGTGTGCCATGTGCTTTTATCTTGTCACCTCACTTCAAAACTCTTTTCATTCAAAGATTTCCCACCCAAAGTGTCACAATATGTTAGGGTCACCCCTTCCTCACCGTAAATCCTTTCTCTTCTCAGGGGTTTTCCAATTTATGATGAAATGAATGCTCAAGGGATGGGAGGCATTAAGAGAAGTCACCCGGGGCTTAATCCCTCGCCAGGAAGCAAAGGTCTCTCACCTTTGGAACCATAGTTCGCACTTCCATTCCATAAATAGTTTTCTAACGAAAATTTATAAATGCAAATGGATACCTTTTACCTTTTAATATGTAAAAGTTGAAAGTACGATGATTGGTCGGTTAAGAATAATCTTAAGATTGATTCAAGTTATTATCGTGAAGTTGAAACGGTCAAGAGGGATTATTCTGAAATTCCCCGTTCATCATCATCACATCGTCTTTTATTTTACATGAAATTTATAGCTGTGAAGGAAGATCGCTTTTTGTGTGTTTTCCTTGATGTCATAAAAATCCAAATAGCTCGTTATTTCAGCCTCATTGTTTTCCCAACAACAATTATGTGCAATACTGGAAGCTTGCAAATTTCAAACGTTGGCGCATGTGGAAAATTATATATTAGAAATTTTTGCCAGTGATCGCGAATTACTATTCAAGATTCATTAACTGTATATATTCACATTAATAAACCGCGAGCTGCCATATGGCGTATGTCAGGGAGAATTATGTACTTTACTTGTATTCTATACTAAATATATACTTTGTATGCTCTGAAATATGCTCAGTAATTTGTAGTTATATAATTATAACTAGATACTTTGTAGCATTTAATGTTTAATATTGCATTGAAATCTTTGCTCTTCATGTATGAATGAAACGATTTCAGGAAGAGATTTCACGTTCTTGAATTATGGGTGCTATTCATATATATTTTTATAAATATCTGGATTAGAAGAAAGGAAGGACAGTATCCTAGAGATCATAATGTTGATATAGGATTGAAAATTTTAGATGTTGTTTCTTAGTGCAGTCCAATCTTAATCATCTAATCCAATTAGATTAGATGATTGGACTTTCATTCTGAAATTTCGTATCTACAATACCTTTAGTATCAAATAAAAGTCTTTAGATAGAGCTCTGGTTTGTGTGCCACTCAAAACCTAAATCTCACGAAATAAACATCTATTCTCTCTAAAACTTATCCCTACGTCCATTAAATATCAGCCGCGCTATATTTCGTATTCAACTCCGTTCCGACTAAAATTAACTTTCCATAAATAGCAATCTTTTGTCGCGAGATCTCGATCGGGGATCGCTCGACCACACGTTAAAGAGAATGCTCCCAATTTAGCGATTCGATGAGCCATTTGAGCACATCTGGTTCAACGCTGCTTCTCTACGTGACAGATATAGTGGGGCGCACGTTCGAATACCATTCTGCCTTCCTTTCATTGCTCAAATCACTTGGTAACTCATTGTCCTCTCCCCCGCCTCCCTTACACTCGCCAGAGGAACTCCCTCCGAATTATTCGCCTTCTACCCCCAATTACGACTCCTCGAATCGGAGCCCACATTCAGAGTAATTGCCGGGGCCACCGCTGCGAATTAGCCGGGAATTAGTGCAATTTTAATCCCCTTCCTGAGCACCGACAGTAGCTCGGACAAGGGATTGTGGGAGGAGATGAAGCGTCGGAAGGGAGGATAATGATGCTCCGTCACATGGCTGACTTAAGTGAGGTGCTTTCTTCTTTATCCTATCCAGGAGAAATTTTCGAGTGACCATTCAATTCATTGTGGCTTATTTTGGTAAATGAGAGCACCCTCCCGTATCTCGTCTCCGTAATGTAATTTGCTGCCGAGGATCTACTTCCGATGATAATTGGCAGTGTAATGCTCTCCTAAAGTGCTTGTTGTGATCCAAGAAAACGTTACTTAGTCTACGGTGAGAACGAGCTTTTTGGAGGAGTCTTGCAGAAAGGAATGTGGATTCCATACAGAGCGTTATTAAGTTCGGTTGACAGCGGTAAGAAGTCTATTCGAGAGGTCGATGGGCGACGTTTAAGTGATTATGCTTCAAAATTCGTATTTCCGTGAGAAATCAAAGATAGACCAAGCTAATCTAGTTAATGATCGAACGTCGATCAAAACCCAAGGTGAAGTATTAGGGCATCTTAGAAATTTTTAATTAGTTTAATGGAGTGCTCTTTAGGTTAAATTATTAGTAGTAGAGGTAAAAGTGTTTCGACAGCTGAGGTCATGTCGCACATATGGGAATCGAAGCCGGTACCGGTTTCGCTAGAGACGAACGCGGTACCCACTTGACTATCTGGAAGCCCCTTTTGTTGAATTTTTGTAATCATGATTTGATTGAAGCATTATTATTACGGAAGGACATTTTTCCTTTTTTAAGAACATTTTTAAAAAATTAATCTAAAAATCGATATTGGAGTAAATTCAATCTATAAATTTTACCCTAATATATTTACGAATCAGTATTTTGAGATATATCGAATAAGCGCCCTTCAAAATATTTTCCTCCATGAAACATACAATTTTAATTACTAACAATTGGACGAATCAGGTTTAGGGATGGTAACTATCGCAAGCAGAACTAACCCTATAAGAGTATGAGTAAGAAACTACTCACGTATAGGCGTGCGCCTGAAAATCCAAACCCCTTTTATAATAATTTCTTCTGCATAAATAGGGGAGCTTGATGGCTCAAAACTTTCAGAAAAAATCAATAAACCAACTACGTTTGTGCTGGCCCAGGATATGAGATTTTGATTGAGGGACACAAGCACATAAAAATTGATTTTTATGTGTTTTCTAACACTATTTGCCCTATTACTACCCAAATCAAGCGATTTATTCTAGGATTAATCAGCTTAATCTTTGCAAGGAAAAATATCCATGGGAATACAAAGCATCGCGCTCATTTTCAGATACTCAAATATATTTGCACTTCCTATGTATCGATGAGATTACTTGATATTACATGCGAACACCTCCCTCTTCATCTTATAATGTGTAGAGTAAGCGATGCGTGTATGATGTTGACATCAATTAGATTCGATCCTAGATCAATAGCTCCCCTTCCTCGATTGACCTTTTTGACATAGATATCATTACGAGCAAAGCCCTCGAGTTAAAAAACCCGTTATGGATTAAGCACCCATGGGTCCTCCTTTCAGATTAAACAGAATACACGCAGGCACACACGCGCGGGCTGTCATTATTGCCCACGATTAGGTCCGCCGACTCTTTTAATTGTGGACCTTCGTGAAAAAAGCACCCCTTTCTCAATGCCGATTAATCGCTCACCTGGCAGAGGGGCTAAGTCCCCTACTAAGCCCACGCTTTTATGAGAGAGAGGAAAAGGGGGAGGGGATTAGGGTGTGGGGGGGCGGCCGTCTTGCATTCAGCCATGCTCTCTCACTCGTGGGAACTGCAAACACCACTTGCCTCCTATTCTTCTCCCGATTGTTAGCTCTTATTATTACGTTCCAATCTGCATGCCTCGGCTCCTGCCTATCTGGCCGATGCGTCTAATTTTCTTTGATGCCAATCTTCGATTGCAAGCGCGGGAATGACGCGCGTTTCTTCCGCTCATCGAAATCTCCCGAGAATCAAATTTATCGCACCGTTGACTCGGGATTTCATTCGGCATCTGATTTGGCAAGGTGGAGCAGAATGGAAGTACACGATTTAGGATCAGAATGTAAATATCAATGAAAAATTTCTCAAAGTTGTCAAGCAAGAGTCCCGATTCAATGCATCTAGGGAAAAGTTAGATTTCTAGGAAGGTACAAATAGACCATATATTGCACATCTCACCTGCTTATTTTTGGAATTGAATTGCTGATAGAAGAACCGGACTAGTCAGCCTACCCTTTGTGATTTTTTAATGCTTAATTAACTAATTTTAGGCTTAGATCATGTTTGATAACTGTTGTATGCCATCTGTAAGTCGGAATCATGGTTGCAAAATCCCTATGTAAAACATAGCATGCATACATTCACCATAATTAAAATTCGCTATATTTTAAATAAATATATCAAATTAAAATAAGCTTAAGTGACGGCAGAACTGGCTAAAAATATCATATACGATAGTAGCGGTAGTCAACTTATCTCCTGCTACGATCGACTTGGAAACTTATTTTTCTATTTGCTATTTTTTTAAACAATCATTATTAATGTGCGTATTTCAGCATCTCCGAGTCTTATTTTGTATTTTATCAAAGCATTGGAAATTTACGTTCAATTTAATTGGAAACAGACGTTTCATAAATATAAATACTTGAAGTTATAGAAATTATTCGAAAGGAAGGATATTTATGATTTTTTCCGAATCATCGGCCATATTTCCCTCGACGATCGATAGGTTAGTCTCAATGGACTTGATGGCCTCCTTCGTTATATGGGGGTAGGATTTTATAATGGTGATATGTACAAGGAATATATTTGAGGGTTAAAATTTATAGGTGCCATAAAATATCGGATGAACTCTAACGCAGAAGCACGTTCTTCCTTCGTGTTAACTACGAGCCTGAAAATCACTGCCGATAATAGAAAGTGTGAATATGAGTAAGAGAAAATTAAATTGATGTCATTCATATTAACTTAAAATCCACAGGGAAATAGAATATCCCATAATTTTGGCTAAGCATGCATGGAAATGTTCCGCCGTGAAAAAGAATGTAACGGTAGAACATCTTTTCCCACGACGCGTCCTTGCTAATGATAGGCGATAGACAAGAATAAGATCAGTTTGGCGCCATTCAAAGCCCCTTTCACACCCGAGTTATCCGAAGTAGCGGAAAATCGACCGAAATGAATGAGAATTACGCCTTCAAAGGGAGATTCATTAGGTCAGTGTTCCTTCTTTTGGCGCACAATGCGGGGCGGAATCTGTTTGCTTAAAGAATTCGCGTGTCTACCCGAAAGGGTTAGATGCGGTCTGAAAATAGGCAAAATTAGGCGATGGCTAACAGTTGGTTTGAGTACACTTCCAGCAGCGAATTGCATCGGAGGAAGGTGTGGGGCGAGAGGTCCACAATGGGGGGCAATCGGATGTCCTTTCAATCTCGCTTCCCCATTATCATCCTTACACTTCTCCCCGACCACTGCAATCACGTGATCACCGAGAGATATGTTCCATGTTTACGGAGCGAAAAATCTATTTTAAATGGATTACGGAGTAAAGGCGTTAGAGATGAGTTCTTCGCAGTTTTCCTTTTCTGATCCCCAGAGAGATTTACAAAATCCTTTAAGAGAAGAAAGAACTAATGCGTCGTGTCAAAATATGAAATCTTTAGAAGTTATGAGAAATTATGTAATTATTGGCACAAATCATCTTATAAAAACGATAATTAACTTGGTTTAAGGACCCTTTGCGTGATTGTGATATTTTAAATATCTTTCGAATGCCATTGGGAGACAACTTTCACTGCTACATATTGCATTTTCTCACAGATTCGTCAGCGTATGTTATTTATGCCTCATAATCGTCATATAGACGATTTTTTTGGAATATATGGCTAACGTATCCGCCTATAACGATCGATTTACTTAGGGAATGTATCATAGCATTAATATTCCTTCGAAGTAATGCGGGTATTATTGGATTAAATTCATTTGGAATATTAGTCGATGATTGTCTTCCCACGCAAGGAATTAAGAATAATTTTCATTTGATTAGAAATAAGGCCATTGTGTACAGTCTTGAGCCATATATAAGTAAATTATAAAATGTAATCTCATAGCATACTTTTATCAAGTATCTCATAAGTAATGCTTCGGTGAATCGTTATAATCTCAGCGAAAAAATGGTCTTTATGTAGGAGTATACCATTTCTAACAATCATTGATATATTTTCTAAATAATATTAACTTAAGGCATTAAAATTGTATATTAGGTACAGAAGAGTTAATCAGAAATAGTCTCATTGAGAAATTCACCATCTGACTCTCTCCAGCCATCTTAAAAACGTTAACATCTACTCAGACTCAGAAGATGAAGTTTCCTAGTCTCCTTGAAAGACAGACATCAACACACTCGAAGGGACTTTTTTCTCCGTCGTCATAGAGCGTCGTCAGCGAAATGAATTCACGTTACTCTCTCATCTACGAGGGATTAATTATTATTCCCACTGTCTTTATGGCAGCAAATTCTAATTCCGGTTCGTCCCTCGCTAGTGAAATTAAAAACTCCGTCAATGCAGCGCCGTCCCCCTTAAACTAGCCACTCCTCCCCCGCCGCGACTCACAATGGACACCAATCGGCCGCACAAAACACTAAATGATCCTGCCTCACCCTTCCACATCGCTTGCAATTTCCCCGTTTGTGCGGATTAATTGGAGAAATTGTTTCCAATTAAGATGCAATTCAGAAGGTTGTTGACGACGGGTACATGAGTCTGCGAAGGGATGGATAAAGAGGGAATGGAGAGGAAAGAAAGAGAATTTGGAGGAAATCTTTGTTAGGCGTAGATGGGGTTCGGTTACTCATCCGCGTTCATGATTATTGTCGAATATCATTTCATGTTTGCACTTTTCTCATACGCTCACGAGCTTCAAAAAGAACAAGATTGCATACAACTTCGGAATTTCCACCTTAATCGTCTTTCTAAATAATTTCAAATATTTCTAGCAAAGCTTTGTGTAAGTTCTTGTTTCCTATGACTTACGCCTAATTTTTCTCTGAGCCTTATGACAGTTGTATTTGTGTTATTATTTTGATTGTATTTTTTAGATATTTTTGAGCGAGAAAGACTGAGTGATGGATTTTTGTTACAATTGGAGAGAGTTGAGATTAAATATAGACTAAATATGTTCTTCGTATTTTATTATTTTTATGATAATTATTTCCGATTCCTGCAATTATTGAAATTCATAATTTTCTAATTTATTGCTTTCAGAATCAAATTTTTAATGAATAAAATATATTTATTGACGATACAGTCAGTAGAATTGTTTATAAAAGTATATAAAATGGATTAGGGTGTCTATTGAAACCAAGTAAAGTGTTAAGTCTAAAAATAAGTATTTTGAGGTTGAAGCGAACTAGAACCTACGAGCACGACGGAATTCCGCAAATTGCTTAAAAACTCTCGAGTTCCATAATTTTGAATAAGAATATGTGAAATAAATTCTAATATAATACTGTACTCAGTCGCTGTTAAGATCTATAGAATTTACTTCTACTGATAGTTATTCGACAAGTATATTTTCTATTTAGAAATAAAAATCAAAGAAATTTCGATTTTTTCATTTCAGAGAATCGTTTTTGGAATCGGAAATCAGATTAAGACTTCTTCGATTCCAATACCTTATAGTTCCGATATTCCCGATTCCGTTTACTTGTCCCATCTGTTCTGCAAAAGTGTAAAAACTCCCATTCTGCCGCAATAAATTGTAAACGATAAGTAGTAAATAGTAAATGAAACATTATCATCAGACATAAATATTTCACTGCCAGATCCTAATTCCTTTTGAATCATTTTTCGATACTTATGCAGTCCCTTCTTCTCGATTTTCCACTCCGCGTTTCCCAATTTATTTATTTCGTATCGACGCAGCGATGGAAGGCGCTCTCAGATTCGCTATTGTTTCCGCACGTAATCCCGCTCTTCCAAATCCCACGATTGCGAGAATGCTGACGAAATGTAAAAACGATATATTGTTATTTATTTTCGCCGCACGGCGATGTTTATTTTTTTAACGCAGCGGATTTTTTCGACGTGGCCGGGCAGCTTTTATCAAAGACCATAAAAAAATACATTTCGCATTTGGAAAATAGGTTTTCGAAATGTTGGTGCCGAGGGAACGTTCCATCGTCTATCGAGACCGAAATTTGGGGGAAAAATATTCGAGAGGAGAATGAGAACGATGCCCATATGAAAAGACGCCATTATTTGGCATTCTCGTTTGAATAATACAGTTTTTGGAGAGAGTCAGTGCACGTCAAAAGCTAATTTTGAACATCGCTACTAAACGATGGATGCATTTTGTGGGGAAGGATTTTGCAAATCGACCAAAGAAATCAGTATTGAAAAACGTTTCAGTGAGACTGCTGAATGAAGTAGATCTTGAAGATTATATGTGATTGAATGAGTCTGAATTCAAGCCATTAAAACTTAAATTCGAGAAACAAAACTTCCAATCACGTGATCATAGGACTTCACGGTCAATTAGAAAAGTTCATCTTCATTACTAAATTAATCACAATTTCATTCATTCTTCTTTCCTAGGAAATTAAACGGAGGATGTTCCCTGTGAAGCATCGAAGTAAAAAATAATTTTTATCTACACCTTTATAGAGCCTGATATTTCTTCTATTTAAAATTCGATTAAATTTTGCTATGAAAAGTGAGAATATTTTTTAAAAATCCACCAAGAAGTACGTATAACGTTCTAGTAGATTTCAATGGAATTATCAAATGTGATAGTAATTTATCGTCAATAGATAGATACATATAATACGAGGATTAGTTCTATATCAATATGAAATTCCACTTAGTTTAGCCTGATTATCGATTTTCTACTTATGTTATGTACGAACATTCCATAATTCTGCAGGCAGTAATAAGCAACACTTACGCTTTCCTCATATTTACTGCAAAAAAATTTGAAGATGAATTGCTTGTAACATCCTGTTAAGGAATGTAAAAATGAAGTGATCGATGCGTGAAATGTAACTACCTTTTAAAGATGCCTTATTTTCATCCGACGCTTACACTTACATCTTTTACAGAAGAAAGAGGAAAGACTGTAATTGCCGAGGACATGTGGTTACAACTTACCATACTTTCCCTATGCATTAGAATAGAATGCGTTGAATTGCATGAAGCATTGTGTAGGAGTATTGTAGTGTAATGGAGAGGCTACCGATCGAAAAGTGTAAATATTAAACGGCAGACGTCACCTCAATTACGCCAGGCGCACGTGCTCTTCTCTTCCGCTCCCCTCTTTTCATTGTTCCCAATGCGAACGATAGGCACTTTTGCCACTCCTCTTCATTGAGACTTTCTTCCTTCTTTTATCGACTACTCTCCTTTAGAGGCTTTTCATCATTTCCTATCGAAGATTCTCGAAAACGGAAGCCTATTTATTGTATCCCAATCATTGTTGATTTTCTGCGGCGCGTCCAATTAGGGACGTCTTTCCACGGACTTAGTTTGAGGCACGTGTCCCATTGTTGGGCGAAAGGGACGCTTTATTGGCCAAGCTCATTTAAAAGAGATATTTTATCTCTTTGTGTCATTACGGACTATTATCTTCTTTCTTACTCTGTCGCAACATTCTTCCAAAAAGAACTCTCGTTGCTTCCGCGTCCTCTTTTCAGGTGAAAAAAGAGCTGTGAAATGATTGATAGAGAGCGGGAGAAGTATCACTCTTTGGCGACTTTTTTGAGAATGACAGTAACTGAGATTTCTAATCTCTTAACTTACTGCAGCGTTAGATTGTAAGGATTCTTGTAGTTCGTTTTAGTCAACGTTTAAGTAAATTTTACTAGTTCTAGAGGAGTGATTGAAATGTGTAGTGACTAATTACGATGTTTTCTTGTTCTTTGTAGGTTTGGTTCCAGAACCGTAGAGCAAAATGGAGGAAAAGGGAAAAGGCCCTTGGGAGAGAAAATTCCGGCTTTATCCACGGTGATCAGTCAGGTAAGAAACCATTACAGATAACAAATTTGAATTTTATCTTAATTTAGTAAATTTACAAATTTTCGTAGCCCTTAATAGACAGTATTCTTCTTTTGGTCTGATGAATATTTTTCTAAGGGTCCATCCTTTCTCCCGAATTGAAAAGATAGTATACGCGACTCTACGGTTAATTTTAAATCATCCCATCAAAATTAAATTAATAATACATATCAAAAAGGTAAAAGTCTGTGATTAAATTTTATAGAATAGGAGATGGATATATTTCTCCTGGAAGGCGGAATTGTTAGTGTAAATTTGAAGGGATTCAAGGATGATGATTCGTGATTTTTATGCATGCTTACGTTCTTCTACATTCTTAAATTTTTTGGTTTAATTATGAATCTGTAAATATATTTTTGAGGTTTCAATTCACTTTTCCTTATAAAATTACTTTATCGATCCTAAGAAACAATAATCTAAAAGATGCGTCTTCCTGAAGAAATTTGTTGTGAAATCTTATGGTTAACTTTTATATCCATATCGATCGCTGATTTTTATACATTTCCTTGATTTTCACCATTGCTTTCTTAAAATTTCGTTATTTTGTTATTTCGATTTCTTGTGCATAACGGAGACTATTTCGGAATTTATTCAGCTGCAGCAGTGACAAAGCTATAATTTTATATCGTGCTCCTTTAGGTGACGGATTTTATACGATATATATAGGAATTATTCGATCTTATTCTCATTCAACTTTTCTGAAATTCTTCTTCAGGTCTTCCGGCAGAGTTCAGCGTTCATGCTCAACTTGGAGGAATGCCCCCATTGGGAGGCCCTCATCACGAAGCAGCATTTTGGCCTGGAGGCCCCGCCTTAGGCGCCTTAGGATTTGGGCCCATGCTAGGCCTTCACCCACCATCAGCGGCTGCAGCCGCGGCAGCAGCAGCCGCTTTGGGCTTGGGACCATGGGCTCCACCCCATTCGGCAGTAGAGCCTCCTTCATCGCCTCCAACATCCGCTTCTTCTCCTTCTGGACCCCCCAATCCCTCCGTCACCACCGTCCCTTCCGCGGCCCACGCAGCTGCTGCCGCCGCGGCCGCTGCAGCCGCCACCGCTCCCCTGCACACGCTCCTCTCCCACTACGTGTTGGCCGGATTCCCACCCTCTGCAGCCGGCCCTCCTTCGCACGCCCTGGCCGGTCTCCTTCCGCCGGGTGCCCTCGCAGCGGCCCTGCACCATCACCACCATCATCATCACGGTCCCCCTTCTTCGCCGCCACCCACGCACCCCGCAACGCCGCCTCATCACCTCCTCCACCACCACCGACACCTCCCCGCTCACCATCCTCAGATGCACCCGGACGCCAGGCCGGGTACGCCTGCCTCAGGGGCCAGTCCTGCACCAGTCAGTCCCCAGATAGGCGATGCGCCAGAAGGGGAGCAAGTCCCCAAGACGGGCGTCGCAACGGTTGAGAGTCGCAGAAGCAGCATAGATGCGCTTAGACTGCGTGCTAAAGAACACCAGGCCCTGCTGGAACTCGAGCAGAGGTACCTGTCCGTCAAAGTTGGCATGCCACCACAGCAGCAACAGTCACCCCAGCAGCAAGTTCAGGTGGCGAAGTCGTAGGTGTTATCTGTCGAGTAGGATCTCCAAATATTTAAGAATCTACTTGAGCCTGAAAAGATGCCAAACTAAGAAAACCAACGTGAAACTTCGGAAGTTTTCTGTTGAACTCGATCCTTGTCGATCCCCGGCGAATCGGGAAAGACTGGTCATTTAGCTGTTCAAAGCGATAGATCTGGGTATGTTTATCAGTTTTTAAGCAAGGGAGAGACGTTTTCGCTCTCAGGTATGATAACGTGGGAACAGTGACATTTCTCAAGTAGTGATAATGATGACAGCGGCCTTCTCGGATAGTGTTGAGATTGCGCGTTGGAAGTTAATGAACAAGCGCCGGAAAGAGCCGAAAGTGAGATAAGGAAAGGACCATAATTTGTCCCTGCCAATAAACCCCCGATTCCCAACCTCATCGTGCCCCAATCACTTCTATCTCGTTGTATATCATCCTCATATCTCGCTCCCGAAAAAGGATTCCATTGTTTGACGACGCCTAAATGACTTTCGCTTTGAGCAGGGAGCAGGTGTTGTGTTGTTTTTTCTTCCGAGCGACGTGTTTGACTCTTTTTATGACCCTTCTGTCTCGATAGTTCGGAGCAACGTGGAGCTAATAATCTTAGCCTCGATATGGACCTCATCAAAAGGCACATTCGGAGGTGTATCTGATACCATGGTGATGCTGTTTTACTTTGATTGCCTCAGGCGGTTCGTTTCGCTTAAATATGTGTTCTTCCAGGAAAATCTTGAGTGAATGGGACAGTGGATATTTTGCCTCATTTCTTAACTGCGTCCTTTAACGTGTTGATAAAACCAAAAAAAAGACTGGTGAAATTCCTTCCCAAATGTATTTGTTTTCATCTGAAAGCGACGTAAGCTCCCGTGATCGGAGCTGGCGTCACTTCACGGATTTGTTATTGTGAATTTGTTCTTCCCAAAGTTTTTTTCATGAAACTTAACTGTGTATAATCGTTGTATATGTAATTATGCAAAGAGTGAGGATATAGACAATACTTAAAATTAAAATATTACCAACTCTTGACCGCTTGTTTTATTCGAATGACCTTTACCATTAAATAACCTCAGGAAATTGTCGATGAGAGTTTTACCACAGGAAATTTGATTCGGAATGTTATTAGGTCTCACTTCAAACCATATTTCTAGAAAAAATGGACTCTCTTTAGGATTCCTATACACATAAACTGGATAACAACTATATAAGCTTTGAGATTTTTAGTCTCATTATTTAACTAAGCTTCTCGTGCATTCCTGGGTATATCTCTACAGAAGAGGAGAGTCGATCAGCTTTTCTTCTCAAGTCTGTTAAAGCTGGTCTTATCTAGCATTGATACCTCCGTGTATTTTACTTAGCAGCTACGCTTTCGACAATAGCAATTTTTATAATTCTGTTTTTCAAAATTAACAAGATAAACTTTGAACGCAAACATGATATATTTATCCTTAGATGAAACTATTAATAAAATTTAAATGGATATCATCCAAGTATCGACGATACGAAAATCTCTTGGTATTGAGTAAGTACTTTATTTTAAATTAAGTCAAACATCTAACGCTATTGAATTTGGTAAATTATCAAACTGAAATAGCAGGGAATAAAGACTTCAAAGGAAAAAACTTCGGTATGAAATTTTTATGGCAGAGGCTGGAAAATGAGAAACATGAATACTTATATACACGAATTTTTTTTGAGATATTCATGGATGATATTATTATAAACGCTATTTGGAATAAAGGCCTCATAATAGCTAACAAGAAATTAGTTATTTATAAAAACGATAAAAAATATTTGCAAGCATATATTTGCTTCCCATACCCTTTACTTCTCTCTTGGATACATTAGTGGATGTGATATCAGAAAGGAAAAAGTAACATGACTATTCCAAATGTTCTAATGATAATGAAATTAAACAGAAAGTACACTGTCTATTTCATCCTGTCACGAATTAAACTGATTTGATTGATTTGCAGCGTAGCGAAATAAATGATGGAATCAAGGAAAGGGTTGGTTGGGTCGGCCCCGTATGAAGCCATTGCATTTGAGTACGAACTCAAGGGAAAGACCAGGTACTATATACATACCATCATAAAAACGCATGCGCTGCGTCGCCGGAGGGATTTGGCCTTAAAAGTAACTTAATGGTGGAATATTTAAGGAAGTCTCATTATAATTGTGGTAAAATTCCATGAGGATGAATATGTTTTTCAAACTTTTGACAGAAAGTTACTAATGTTGAGGAAACGTTTTCATAAATTCTGTAAATATTTCGGTCAAAATGCGCATAAGTCAATTTAATTGATTTGGTAGTCGTTGATTTATTCAGGATAATCATATTTTATAAATAATATTAAGACGTTTAATAAGCATATATAAATTAATGAAAAGTGAATATCAATGAATACTTTACGAATTAATGAAACACTCCTTATATGCTGTGATTGTAGAGGGAAGTATAAAAATGTGAATTTAATATAATAATTGCGTACCGCACAAGGAATCTCTGATATTGGATTTTGTTAATGATGTAAATATATATTGTTCTATTAGATTCGAAAGTCATTATTGATAATGAAAAATTTTTGCTCGTGCTATATTTATTCATCATGCGATTCTGCTCGTAAATCATGCTTATCGAACTATAATATAAGTTTTTTTACGATATGATTACTATACAATGAAAAGGTAAATTTCAAATTAATTATTTAAATATAAAATATTTAGTTAATTAAATGATTAAATAATTACTACACGATTATGATTCATAATTTACTTATGTCAAGTAAGTTAAAAATGAAATACAAATGGTGAAGTCCAAGTAAGCATTCTCAGAAAGATTTTTATAACTAATTATCTCTGTGTTCGAAGGGAGATCCTTCACAGAAAACCTTGATTGAATTATATTCTATTATTTTTCTACCTTTTATCAAAGGAATTCTCAACTTAGAATTCTCGAGCGACTTGTTCTTAAGAATTCGAAATTTATAAGTAATCTCGTTAAAACAAAGAAATCTTTTTCTATAAAATAAAGAGGTTTACCTAGAATGGGAATTTTTCATTTCAATTTAAAACTGGTCGTGTGCTTGGACTTGGAAACGTCTACTCTCTTAAAAAGAAACGTTAAGTTGAATTGTAAAAATATTGGCAAAATTACAAGCATTTGTTAACTGAAGTTATATTCTACTGTCACAGAATCCTGGTTCTTCTACATTGTATGTAATGTTTTCTTTGTGAATATGTTAGCTTACGATAAGGCCAATTTCAATGCAATAAAATAAAATAAATATTTAATTTTTGATGAATGCAACTTAAATCGAAAGCAGACACCAAACCAAAAGCAAAATATAACGTTTGATTTTATATAATAAAATAGTGAATTCCCCGTCAAAAGTGACTGGAGTTAATTTAAATTATAGATAAAAATACTACTATTTTCGCATATATCTCATATATGCATGTACGAGTAAAATACCCCGTCAAAAATGTCAAGAATTACTTTAAATGTACCTGTCACTTATCTGTAATTATATGATACGCAGGAGTCTACTTAGCCAACCTTATTCTCATCATCAAAATAACCGAGTGTGTGTGGATTCTGGTTCTAATTCCCAAATATTAATCCAAAGGTTTAACATTAGTGGTTCAAATCCTTTAAAGTGAAAACATTTTTTCCGGAAAATTAGGAATCAGGTTTATTTAGAAGTTTCATAAGAAGAAGCTAAGAAGTTTCCATAGCTTACTTGTTTAAATACAGGAATTATTTACATGTTTACTCAATTTTTTATTTTAATGACGCAAATTTACGTAAATATATAGAGATTCATAATAACTTTAAAATGTTTGTAAGTTTCCTTATGTTATTCAATACCGATAAGTTACAAATAAATTTTGAAATTTCAGTTTAAAGTAAAGAATAAAATCAAGCTCCATAATATATAAAATGAGAATTACGTATGAAAATGTACTACTGTGGATGTTTCACATATCTTACTTGAACAAAAAAGAAAAATGCCGCTGATGGAGAAATTTGCAGATTCTGTTATAACGCATAGAAAATCTCCTCTGAACGTACAATAAGTATTCTGTAAGGTTATTCTACCATTGAAATCACTTTTTCACCAAACTTCCAATTTTCCTCGCATTTAATTTAGGAGAAACCAGTTAACTTGTAAAATAATTGACGTAGTATTCAGATTTTTCATTCGCGAATAGATCGTAGATATGATATATGTATTACATTTTCTAATCATTTTACCAACTTTCCAAACTAAACCATCCGATAAACTAACGCATCCGATATTTGAGAAAAGTGAGGAAACCATATCCTAAACGCTGCATTGCGAGTCTTAATGGAAAGGGACGTAGTGTCTGGAGATTCGGTGGAAAGTACACGAAAAGAGCTCAATGACTCAATATGAGATACAGTAATACGCAGTGATTACTGCTTTAGTACGGATTCAATGCACGTCGAGAGCTCTTGAAAGTCATGAACTTACAGGAGGAAAGTTTGGCAGACGCGCGTGAAACACACTTTAAAAGCTACGTAAAAAAGCAAAAGCTAAGGCATAGGAGATAGATACAGTAACTGTCGGTAGACATTGGTTGAGACAACCTTGGTATTCCTTTTATTTACGAAAACGTAAAATCTTCCGAAGGTAACAGAGCATTTCTTTAAAACAAATGAAGTGAACTTCTAGAGACGATGTCCTATTTGTTTCTCGTACTAGACAGATCATGTAACGTGCATAATATCATGGTAATGGCATAGTTTACTATACTAGCAACTATGAGAGATATGGGAGTATAATGAATTAATCTGCGGTGATGCTACCAATGCTTCCTGAGCCAATGGTCCGTGAAAGTTTATAGTGGACCTTGAATTTGGAATTAACAAGGTATTTGTTCTGCTTTAGTACATGCTACATCGGACTTTTTACAAGTCCATTCTTCCTTGGGCACTTTGGAATCATTTGCCATTTCTATGATCATTATATTTAATTATTATCTGAATCTTCATGTTGCTAGAGGGTGGAAGAGCAACAATATGCATTTAACAGACATAAAATAAAGCTTACCTTAATGATAAATATGTTTGATCTTATTAAAAAAAACTTCATATTCAAAATGTATTTATTGGTCTGGGAGGTCTGAAATGTTAGCAACTCCTAGAATAAATAAAGATAGTCATCCTCTTAGGAATGGGGATTAGCGAGCAAAGCAGACATTTTTGCTGTCCTGGATTTGAATACTGGCTGCAGCGTGTTTTTTCTTTTCGACCTCTTGAGTGTTTGACTCCCTCAGAGATTTTAAATCTGTTGATATTTAAAGAAAATAGACATGATAATTAAAGCACAACTTGAGAAAATATGATTTCGATAAATAAATTATTACGTTACTACGTGGAAAGTTACTACTACATGGAAATACATGGGAGATAGTTAATGCTGTATTCATTCGATGCATCGGGATGAAAGGCGTTCTCTATGGTTTCCAAAAGAGAATTATATTGATACATATTCAAGTGTAAAGCCTTAAGTTGGATAGTAAAAGCAAAATCTTATCGCCATATACGTATGCACGATCGTGGACTGCATAACCAACATTAATGGAAAAGTAATTGGCGCTAATTGTACGAATAAATTGTAGATGCCGATATGACGCATAGAAAATCTTTTCCGAGCGACTCCAATGATAATAATGGTTTTCTCACGAAAATGTCGAGGGAAACAGCAATTCCAGCATCTTCAACTTCGAAGAGAAATATCGAATGCTCGATGCAGAACAATTACATAGCGATTTCATTCAGGATTATTTTCCTCACTCAAAAGATCATCCAGTTTATACCGGAACGAAAAAACGCTGAAATGTAATAGGAAACGCGAAATAAACGTTCATCTATATTCCAGTAGATCTTAAAACCGTAATAGCATTTTTAGAGGCGCATTTCCTCCGTTTCGAGAGATTCCATATCGCGAGTTTTTCTGCATTCCGTCGGAGTAGAAATGCATTAATTACGATCTCGGAGTAATCAGTTAAAGGGAGGGAACGGAGCACTCGATATGCACAAAGCGAGCGACAGCGTGTCAAGCACCGCGTACCACCGAATCACTTGCAAGAGCACTTTTTTTAACACCCCGTTCGATCGCCCTTCAGCAAACCATTCCATTATAATCCCATTTGGGCCCTTCTTACGCCTCGAAAATCCTTCAGCCGCCATCCAAACCACCTCATTGTTCCAAGGAATAATGGGGAGGGCTCATTTTCCGCTCGCAGCGACGCTCGGCGGAGGCGTCGCGAATCAACTGGACGCCTGCGTAATTCGTCAAAAGAGTCGGCTCAAGATTGCCGCTCTGTTTCCTTAGAAAAAAAGGAGAGTTTGTTTAAACGATGGAAGTTTGCTTGACTCGGTAAAGCGGTCTGGTTTTCGTAGAAGAATGGATCCTTAGCAAACTCTCTCCTTGCAAAATAATCCGCGCGCCGAGATGATTATGCTTTATTTGATCTATTGTGAAAGATGTTTGTCCAGTGGAGAGAATGCTATCTTTATTAATAGAGGAGAAATGGGCCTTAACCTTGCGATGGAGATTACGGTGTTCTATGGAAAATTTTCAATTTAAGGGAAGCGAGGCATTCTTTTGTTAGAGGCGCTATGGGTTTAGATTTCTCCGAAGAATCTCTTTAGATATTCGAAAAGTTTCCTCATGAATTTATTTTTCTTCGTAACTTCATAAGGACAAGAAATATGGAAAAATTTTCTACTTAATAGGGATTCCCAGGTATCAAATTTAAAAGTACTCAAGAATGATGCCAATGATGGTGGAGAATTACTCGTATCTATCAGCGGGTTTTCAGTTTATAAATAAATAAGGTCTCTTTTCAATTAAAATGTTCGCATATATTTAAAAATCTAATCTGCATTTTGTATTGCCTATATTTATACATTAATATTATACCCTTTATCTCAAATAAAGGGGATTCTTAAATTCTTGTTCACTAAGGAAAGATTATGGCGCTCTTGAGACACATTCCTCCAACGATAACATAAAAAGAATGTGGAAATGTTTTTCTATCATTTGCAAGTACTGTTCTTAAATGAAAAACACAATTCATCAAATCCAAGGCCCACGTAAAAAAATGGTTTCATGCTCATAAGGAATTATAAATACATAAATTAATCGTTGTCATCGTAAGAAACGTTCATTAGAGTGGTTCTTAATGCTTTCTATTGACTAAATTCTGAGAATTTCGGCAGTTGGATATTGAGGAACACGAACTGAAAATATTTATGCGTTCCCTTTAGAACACAATTCAACTCCGTCTGAACAGGTGCCTCGTAATAAACAGTTTCTCATTCGCCGTCTTATCTAATCTCCCTGAATTCTGTCGCATCTTATGTCGCGCATAACTTTTATTTAAGAAAATCTGTAATTGATGTTAAGTCAAGAATTGTTGATAAGTGAAACAATAAATGAATTTAACTTTTACTTTCTTTACTATACCAGAACAGCAATTTCCTTGAGTAGCAGTAAATGCTTCTCGAATGACTCAATTCTCGAATTGAGTCGTAATCAGGATTCCCTGTGCGCGTCATGCACAATGCACAACTCAATTAATTTTTCGAGTGCCCACTATTAACTGAAAAATTAAAAGCCATTAGCTTTATTTTTCATAAATGGAACAATGCTTTTGCTCATTGAGAGTTTTGGAGAGGATTTCATACTAATTCCATCATTTAAATGAAAAAATCGGAAAAATTGCAATTTAAAACTCTGCCTTGCAATAATGGCACAGCTTTCTATACTTAGCGCCCGCGATAATTTTTTTCCAACCTAAAGATGGAAAAATTATAGGGAACTATTCGACAGTCCAAAGCATTTCCGAAAGTTAGAATCGGAGATATAAACGTATCTTAAAATGTTTGCAACACTAAGACAACAGACTTATTTTATTAGAGTTTTTACCTGGGCACATTTATTTAAAGATAGGTGACGTATTAGGTGTAGAATGTCTCAAGTGAATTATCAGTTTAGGAAAAAAATGTTTACCATTGATAGCGAAAAGGAAACGACGCTAAAAGCGAGGCACGAGAAATGGTGTAACACAACGTTTTCGCTGCTGTCCGTAGGAAACCATGGCTAATTTGCGCGGAAATTGAATCAGCCTCAGTTCAGACGTTTCCGAGAAAACGAAAGACTGAGTGACCGCTCAGCGGAGACGGAGTCCCGGCTAGAGGAAGGGAAACATTTCGGCCAATCTTTCTCTCTCACCCCCAAATGCACTCCCGCCATTCTCTCCTTAAAAAATCTACCATTTATCCCCCTATATCCTCCCCTGCACTCCGTTCTCGCTCCTATTACAGAGTCGTCATTGTTCACGTTCTTTGTTTCAATTTTGCTCTCGAGTCGACCGCGGGAGGGAGACACTTTGAGTGGGAGAAGGAGAGATCGTAGTCGCATTTCAGGCGTAATTATCGCATCCGCTAGCAGCCGTTGGAGTCGGGGGCTCTCTATAGAGCGAGGGGTCCAGCGCAGCCTCCTCGAGGGGTTACGGAAAGAGGCGGATGAATGCCGTCCTTCTCGAGTGGGCTGTTGAGGAATTAGGTGCCGAGGGAGATCTTTAAATGGATTTCCATCACCGCCTTTTTTGTTCTCGTTTGATTGTATTTGAGCACTTGCGCATCTCTCACTGCCACCGCCTCCCGAAGATTCGTAATTTGCGACTCCTTGGATCAGACTTTGTAAAAGGATGCTGGAGGATCTATTTTCTCAATCGGGTTACGCCAGATAAAAACCAATGATGAAATTAAGTAAGATGCTTCCTTTCGAAAGCGAGAATTCTTGCCATCCTCAAAAATCTTAAATGTCTCCAGATTATCTAAGACATACAGGGATTACGAAGATAAAGTATGTGCACTAGCTACGGTGCATTGTTTGAGGTTTGAATAACAGAACTTGCTGAAATACTTCAATTCTCTATCATCAGAATGGCTAAAATTTTACATCCGTAAATCTAAATCCTCTGAAACAGAAAGTACGATATGAGGCCTAATGTCTTACTTCATCCATTTTATGCTCATCAGCTACATATGATGGACAATTTTTAGCCGTTAGAAATTTCGCTAACGTGATTTTCTTGCAGAAATTGTTATCAACCATGGTCAGAGTAGCGATTTTTTGCTCCCTATCAAGAGGGAGAGTTTCTTTTGGTTTCATTCTCTAAATATTAGAAATACCTTCATGAATTTCTAGTCATGGTTCCCGAAGATTAAAGACGGTTTACCTCTACTGATGGTATTGGTCTTTACTTGGTGGTAGTCCATAACGAAAGAATTGTAGAACAAAATAGACTTATTACACTACGTCACAAAAAGTTTTTTTGGAAAAGGCATATTTCTGGTTAACAATGCTAACGGTGAGGTCCAAAAATTTAAGCACCCGTTGGATTCTATTTCAGATATGACTTAAATTGTGAGAAATTAAGTATTCAAGTATTTAGCGAAGGCGGCGAGCTGTCTTTCCGTTCCCTTCCCTCCTTGTGGCTCAGTATAATAAATCTATTTTGCTCTACAATTCTTACGTTTTACCTCCTTTTAATATTAAAAAAAATATTTAATAAAAATTACACTTTTTAAATTTAATTTTAATTTTATGATATATGCTTTTTTCGGATTAAATTAAATTCCATTTATCTAATTTTTACACTCTGTAGAAACTAAAATAATAAGTTGGTATTTTTTATATTGGCGCTAATATTTCATAATTATACTAATAATCTAATCTGATCTATCACTGATATTAAATTCATTTTAAATTAATATCAAAATTAGCATTCTACCAAACTGTTAAGTTACTTTTCGAAGCCTATTTACTTTATAATAATGGTGCTGTCTTCAGCCTTCTATACCTATATAAAATTTAAAAAGCCATTCTTCCACCATTACAGCAGCAGTCATTTTACGGTGGTGAATTTCACAGGGCTACTTTTACTCAAAAGAATTACGTAATCACATACATTAAATGCAGGCATTCGCTACAATGTCAATTTTACATGTCCCATATTCCGAAAAAATAAAATATTAGCGAGCTCCGCCTACATTTCATCACGATTTAGCAGAGATATACTGTTCGACTTCGGGGACAGGATCTTAAGCTAGGAACATTAGGCAGCTTGAATTGAAATCGCTTTCCCACAGAGCTCGAACTGAAAAGACGTTGTAACCTTGCGGTATTTCATTTCTAATAGCGGCCATTTTAGCTAAAGCATTAGTGAATAGATTCAAGCTCAGCCATGGAAAAACAGTTTGATGGAGTGATTTTTAGAAACCCTTCTTGAATCGAGCAATATCGAATATTTAATGATATGTCATGTGACTGACCTTCTGTTTCGATGCGGTAATCTTCAAAAAAATTGTAATTTTCTGGGAGATACTCCACTTCTTAAATAACACTATAATTAATTTCCAAAGAAATCAAAATCAAAATGCACAGCAGAATTTCTTGCCTTTTACCTCATGCTAAGAAAGCTTATTTTTAACTGTGATACAGATTGATAATAACGAGGTATAGAAGATGATCCGGTAGCTTTTATTGCCCTTCAGTAAATGCTTTCAGATGAAATTAACCTAAAATAGTAATAGTAAAATTATAGATTAATCAAATTAATTTAATTATAGTCAATTCAAAGCAGATAGGAAGAAGAAAATACAAACCTTGATGAGATCCTCTACGAAAGTTTTATAGAAAAGAAAAAATTTGAAATTAATTGAACTTCATAGATTATATAATCTTTCTTGGAGTCACAGAGCTGAATTCAAGGATAAAACGAATCTTGATTTTTAACTATCGAAAATATTTATTTCAAGATTCCTTCCAAAGAAAGTTTATTCGGATATTCCTTCAGAAAATGGATCCTAATCCGCCTTCATTAGAGATAAAGCAATTAAGATTTCTTACATCGCGAGAGAGACACTCTCTTCCCTTCCTTCAAATTTCCCATCGCCTCCTTTACTCTCATTAACGTAACGATACCCCTCAAAACAACTAATCCCTTTCGCCTTTTGATTTTTAAATGCGCGTAGAAAGAGACTTCTCCTCGACTGATAACTTTGAGAGAAATAAAAGGAACTCGGAGGGAAAAGTTAAATGGGGATAAAAAACAAGGCCATTGTTAACCACGGCTGTCGTGTGTTGAAGACGTCGGATGGAGTGCACAATTACGCCCAAATCCCCGATAATGGAGAGGGCAGCTTCGAATTAACGTTGGAAGTGTTTCGAGGAAAAAATGAGGGTCCGAAGGGAGGACTCGAGCGTGGATTAATGATTCGAGAGAGAGAGAGGGATTATGGGAATGAAGGGGGGACACACAAGGACTTTCCAGCCGAGGACTTTAATAATTATTTCCTTAAAAGCTGGCGTTGAATAGGCGAGTGATGTCTACACGTTTTTCAGCGAGGTACTTCTTTAATGCGGTAATACGTTCCACGGAATGAAACGTGGAGCGAAAAGAAAAACTACGCTATAATAAGTTGGCCGAAGGAATTTTCGGCCTATGTAATTACGCTATGTAACAGCTAATGAAGGGTAAAGTAGCCGAATGAAGTAAGGAAGCCTTAGATTATGAGCAAGTGCGAGTTTTTCTGAAAATTTTCGGATAATTTTATATTTAAATATCTAAATAATGAATTAATGAATATATCATAATTCTGTAAACCCCATATTTTTTCAACTTGGCATGTAATAATTATTGTAAGAGACGTAAATAAGTTGCAGATAATGTAGTAATATTATTCTATTATCGCAAGAAAAATATGATTTATTTTTTTTTAGTAAATAGAATTAATCACTAAAACTTTACAATGGTAAAATTCATGGGCGAATCTAGAAACTTTTTAAGGTGTTCGGTGCAGTGGGAATATTAGATGCAAATAATGGGGACAGTTTTAGACAGTTTCCTTAAGTTTTTAGCTCATCATAAATTAACTATCAAATGCCATTTTGTCGTGATAAATGCAGTGTATGTGACCGTGGAAAACTTCGCCATCCCCTTTTAATTCATGTTCTTTGTCATATCCTAGGCAAATTTGTAATACTAAAAGATCATCAAGAAGGATTGAGCGATCACTCCATTTGCACTACCCTTGATCTGCCAATGGTAACATTATTTTAATTTAATGAGTATTTCCTCTACAATTATTCAATTTTTTCGGTTTAAAATCAACAGTAGAATATTCTGGATGCTAGAATGCTAGATGCTAATTTCTAGATACGATCAGAGACCCTATGAAATCTGTCTGTTTCTTCAGAGAAATTGTGTAGCATAATTATAAAGCTCTCAAATTTTAGCTGGTTCATAAAAATCATCAGAAATTTTAACGATTTTTTCGTAAATAAGGAATAAGAAATTGAAACTTTTATCGGCATGAGTGACTCCAATTTCTCCTCGATTTCTCACTATTTTTTCAACTTTCATGAAGCCTTGAACTTTGACTCAATTACTGATCTATTACAGAGAACGTTAATGAGAATGTACGCTCACTTGCTCATTTACGTGAACTATGAACACAGTAAGAAATAAAAGCGAAAGTTTGGATTATCCATGATATCTGATTATTCAAACATCCTCTCTCCCTCAATCATCGTGAGTTCACTTCACTAACATTTGATATCTATCCCTGTGATGGAAACCAATCACTATACAATGTCTCTTCGTGGAATAGTTTCCATTGATTCATTACTTAAATGGGAACCTCCAGGTCGATCCCTGAAAGACATTTGGCTCATCAGAACATCTTATAAGTTTTTCCATCCGTTGAAACTAAGGAAGATATTTTTACATCTCATCTATTCTCTGGATGATTCTTTTGCCTTATGATTCTGGTAGCTGTTAAATTTTATAACATTTCTTCCACATTAAATACAGCATCATATTTCTGCTCAGGAGGAATATGATAACATTTTCAAATTTGTCCTATGAAAAAATAGGGAATAACTGAGCGGAGGAGGATCGAAGAGAAATGAAAGATAGTGCTTTCCAATAAAATTCCCATTCGTTGCTTCTCAGTGACTGTGTGCTATGAATCGCTTCTTGAAATAAAACGAGCGCTAAAGTCGCATCTCTTCCACCGAAATCAAATGATTGAAAATTCAGCATTTATTGAAAGATATTTCCTTCCAGGAATCATGCGCAAGACAAATATGACGAGGAAACTGGTAAATTTCGGTCCGTGAGCTCCATCTGATTCAGGAAATATTTTCATGCATGAGGATGGTGCATTATTACTCTGTGATCGACTCTCAGGTCCACGTTCATGTTAGAATGTTTTTTATTTATTTATAATCTCATCGAACGAAAGCTATGGTTAGTAACTTACTTTGGATACCATAGCAAACATGATAACAAATGTATGGTAACATAAAAGGAAAATGATCACATTTAAAATAACGAAACTAGGGATTGAAAGTTGAATGACCGAGCTATGGATGTTGTTTCTGATAAATCTCGTATCAAAAAAATGTTATAGTTCGATGGAAAAGGAAATTTTCTGCACAACTGTGAAAGCAAAATGAGGTATAAGAATCCTTAAACCATTCCCTTTTTGAAATACAAATGTCTCGTCTTTCTAAAATATTTCCTGGGCGTCTAATTAGCGAGCAGAATCTGAAATGTTTGTAATATTCTTTTTGGCTGATTATAAATGAATAACTCTTGGAATTATTAATTGAAAAAATTCACTACCAAAAGAAAATTAAGGGTAGAACAAGGATCTACTTCAACGGAGAAATGATATTTACTATCGCTTATTCGACTTAATTCGTTTTGAAATGATGAGGATAGAAGGAAATGCCTTTTAGAGTGATTACAAATCTTCATTAAGGTGCACTCACTTGTGTTAAAATCTCTCATTACTTTAAAAGCTTTCAGTGAAAGTAACACTCGTTCAAATAATGGAGGAATACGAAAATTACTACATTATAGTTTATGTTCAGATTGTTCAAGAAATTGCATCGCAAGTATCAATCAAGTCAAATGGATATGTGACAGAATAAATGCACTCGGTATCCTATGCAATCATAGTATAACTCCTCTGCAGCACATTTTTCGATTTATTGTTGAATCGTTAAATTATATAAAATATAAAAATATATTCAGCATAATATTTAGTGTAATATGAGTAGTTAAAAGGGTCTGCCTTATTTTCAAAGCTTTGGAATGATATTCATCCTCATCTTTGCGCGAAGTCAGGTTAGAACGGCCCTTCTTACACGGAACGCATGGAAAAATACCGCTTCATACACTGTGCTAATCCTTTATAGTGTAGATATTTTCTTCCTCAAATACACTACAAGGCGCTGTAGCAGATTCTCCGCTTCATTTCATAGACCAAAAATTGTTTATGTTATGTCTATCACAATATTCTACTCTCCTATCTAAACCTCGCCTTGTCTCTAGAGAAATTACTATAGACTCTTTTTTGCTATGAATACATTTGTGAGAATAAAATGAAATATGTTTAAAATGAACACCTCATCGTCGGAGTCTATTCAAAGTCTAAAATAGAGTGAGACCATCAGTCTCTTCTGAGAAAGGAGAATCTTTTAAAATGTAATATGGTCTTCTTTCGTTGCAAATATAAGTTGTAGCATATCAAATTAATGAAAATTTCAATGCAGGATTCGGTGGACTTTTGAACGTCGTCTTGAAGACATCGTTGTCTGTAGCAGCCTCTCATCTGTTTTACAATTCGATATTCATACCTTATCGTCGATCTGATAAAAGGCGTTTTGTTTATAAAATGAAAAATGACATAGGTGAAGCAAATAAAGGAGAAACTCTCCGAAATAATGACCATTCTTCAAAAATATGACGAGAAAGTACACAATTTTACTTAGAAATAGTTCGCAAACTCTCTCGATATCCCATCTTCAATTCTGGCAAATAAAACTATATAAAGACCCTTTAAGTAAATCAATTATTTAATAATAAAAGAACCAGAAACCCTTCGCTGTTCTATCCTAAGGCCCAAAGAAGGAAAAGTCGTCATAGTCGGTTATAACGTACCGGTTTTCAGTTGGTCCCCTGTAAAGCCCCTCTAACGGGCTTCACCTGAAGATATGAGAAGAAGCATAGGAGTAGTATTAATAGGGTCTCTTTCATAGGAAATCGTATCCTATCTTTGATTTTGTTTAAGAATTGAGTTCGTGAATTCTCGAAGCTGTATTTGTCGTATCACATACTTCTTATGAAGAGAAGTTATACTTACCGATTTGGCATAAAATACTATGATAGTAAAGCAGTTTTCGGAAATTTTTAGAAGGAATTAAAGGATATTATCCTGCAGTCTTTGCATTGCGTTGAAAGATTTACAAATGCCGAAATATTTCAAAATCGATAAGGTAATTACCATACCTCTTAACTTTGAAACTTCAAATCCAATCTTCTGTTGACGGTTTAATACGATGGAATGATGGAATAGAAACGTATATGTTTTAACGTAATTCCATTCATCAAGCTATATACTTATATAAACATGATGTAGCCAAAATATTATAGACAGTTATTCGGTAGGATTATTTTAAAACAAAGAGTTGAATCTTAGACGGGGAAAAGAAAATAAAAATGAAGACTGGTGACAGTGAACCCGGTATTATATCTAAGTTTTATGCAAATGATATTTGAGGACTACCGGAAAAATTCCGCGAGTACCTTGACCGTTTGAACTGATTTAAGTGCATGCGAAGCAGTACTTTTTTTAACGCTTCTCAGTGCTTTTCCACTTAAGAGAAGCTAATTTATCTCTTCCGTGTACCTTAAATACGCCTTTGAAAAGCGATCCATCAAGCCTTTCACGTCTAAATTCTTAGATCAGTCAATGTGCACGTGATATAGCGATTTCCTTTCATTGCTCTTCTTAAGAAGCGTATTTTAAGTGCTTCCTCATATCATATAAAAGCACCTATAAGTTCTTACGATAATTTTCCTGTTGGAGTAAAGAACTAAATATTCAGAACGAATTACGCCCTTCTGCTTTGACAGAATGCTTTTAAGGAGATAGTTTATTAGGTAGATCTTACATTCAAAGTTAACTTAAAAATGTATTTTTTTGGTGTATAATAAAATGTATCATGATCAATGGCACACAAAAGATAACTGCTATCAATTCAAAACAGAGAGCGAGGGTCTACGGAAAGATTCCTTCTACTTATATTGAGTAAGTTCAGCTAATATAGTTTATTATTTGCAATAGCAGTTTTATTGGATTGGATTTACAGGCGAGTCGCCCATATTTCAAAAGTTACATTAATGAAAAAATACAATCAGACAATGAAATAAAATACACTTATACAGTATAAATATTCAAAAAATCCACAATAATATAAGACCAAATCAACAGACTCCATATATGACAATTACAAGCATGCATATCATAATAAAATAAAATCAGAACAAGTAACAATCATACAAGTGAACTATATATTAAGATACAAAACCTCATATACACATATCACATACCCTGTTGCAAGAGATCTGTAAATCTCTGATTTGGGTGGCAGAACAGTTGAAGATATCTAGGGAAGTACCATAAAGATTAAAATTTCTTAAAATTCTTTCCATAGGGGCATCATGACCATAACAAGTCCTATGGTAGTTATTAGAAAAAACCAGGTTAGTTCTAGTATTATATGAAGGGACTCTTAAATTAACAGACCCAAGAAGATCTGAGGAAATAGTTTCATTATTTAATAGTTTATATAAAAAGATTACATCAGTTTTGAAAAAATATTCATATTCATTCCTTATAGCATTTGAGAATATTAAGTAGAGTACAAAGGAGAAGAAAGCTGGGTAAATCCGATGTGGATTTCTAAATCATTTAAAGGAAACAATTGATTCTAATCGGAAAGCACTTTATGTAAAATGTATTTCATTGAAAGTGATCAGTAGCAAAACAGAGAAAACTCTTTAGCAGAATTGTTTGTTGATTTTTATTATCAAGAAAGACGTCATGGTGACTCTCTGAAGCGTCGGAAGTTAGATGTGTGAGAATATTATTCCTCTCACGATACTGAGAAAGGGAACTTCAAATATTTCATTCTCTTATTTTGTATACTTCTATATTTTCCATCCATTTCTCTGAACTCATTGTTTAATCCTTTTTCCAATATAATTCCATATATTTTATATGAGACTGTATTATAGCTATTACATGTCGAAGATTTTTCTGCTAGTATCAACTAGCTGTTTTGAATTGTCCTGGAGTAAACTAAATAGAAAAAAATAAATCTCTTTTGTTTTGTAGCTGGAACGGAGTTCTCGGTTCCATCTCTGCTATTTTTTGTTTACTTTAATTTCAAATAATTTATATTTTTAATGTCTTTATTTGCAATTTTCTGTCTGATACTTCTAAAATCAGGCCCCCCGGTTATCCATTTGGGAAGAGCGTTCGACTTCGATGTTATGGGTATGGAGTTCGATTTCCAGTTGGAGCCCACGTACGAAATGACCTCTCCCGTCGAAGCATATTTAACAGCACTACTACATGTACTGCTATGCACTACTCATAACATCGATATATTGTGAGGACTACAGTGCGTGGTAAGTTCTCGTTGAGCTAATAAATGAATAAATCAGGCAGATATTTGTGTATAAATAAATGTCTCTTTTTTAATTCAATTCTCGAAGTCTTTACTTGGTAGGACTTCGTATTATGAAGCATGGTGAATCATGAGTTGAAACCGCAGAGGAATATTTTAATGGTTTCAAATGTACACTGGCCTAACCTCACCAAAAGGGTTAAAGAATAATAATTTAATTGAAGAAATTCAGAAAAGGTACTCTTTCTAATCTGCCCTTGGCAATAGTAGCTTATGTCTGTAAATTAAGAGCCCGCAGTAATGAGAAAGAATGGAAAGATTAAAGGGAACTATTGTGGAGAGCTGCAATATTTCCATTTTATTTCCTCCTGCGGGTGCGAATCGAACTGCGGAGAAATTACAGTCATAGAAAGTGTTTACTAATATCGAAATACAGGCGAAGAGAGAGAAGGGGTTATGAAGCGATGTACGGCTATCGGAAGGAGAGCATAAAAAGCGAAGGGAACGTGTGTTCGCTTAATTCATCGCTCCCGAAAAAGGCTGAAGAGGAGGGAATTGGGGGAAGAGGGGATATTCGGATATTTAATATCGGCGAAGACGGCTGAGCGGTCCACTTTGGAGGACCACCGCAAAAACGAGATCTTTGTTCGACGGATCCCCAATCTCCATTATTCCGGGGAAGGGTTGAGGGGAGGTATTTTCCTTCAGTTGAGGTGCAATCATTCCTTTTGTTCCTCCCTCTCTCTCTCTGGTGGGGATCAGAAAGAGTGGCCTTTTGACGGCACGATGATGGATTTGAATAATGAGAGCGAGGGGGAGGGGGGACAGCGATTTCGGGTAGGGGAGGGGTAGGGGGAGGATTGAAGGGGGGATTAGAAGAGGAAAAGCGAGGGAAAAGGAAGGTGATGAAAAGAAGTGTATAGGAGAGACAATAGAAGAGATATATATATAAGGAGTGGGAAAATACAGTGGGAAGAATAAGGGTTTAAAGTGAAAGAGACATATATAAACAACTTTTCTGAGAGTGAATCAGCGGAGCAGTATTTCAATTCCATCCATAAAAGAAGTTGCGGACGGATATTTAGCTATTAGGAATAATGTATTGATGGATTCCTATGTAAACAAATCATTAAGAAGCTATTTATGCAGGTAAAGGATGGAAAGGTAATATCGAAAGGCAAATAAGTTAAAAATATCGAGTGAAGTTCAGTGTTAAATAAATTTGTGGCCCTGAAAAGTTATTCTGAATTGGATGATAATATATCCTTACTAAATCCACCACGAAGATATAAATATATAGGAAGTCATCGAGCTTTGGAAAGAAGAGATGTAAATGAAGGATTATCAGCGAGAATAGATGCCAATTTAGCAAACTAGCCGCTTCATCTAACGAAAATTCTCTTCTATTGGAGACTATTTTTCTGTTTTAACCACATTTCGCAATCTATCTAGAACTCTTTGTTACGTAAACTCTTCACTACGAATCTGTAGCATTAAAGGCTTATTTTACTTACAAATAAAAATATCAATGAGTTCCAGGTCCCCGATTAGCCCAGTAAGCATTTCGTAATATAGGTCTCGGGTTCGATTCGGTGGTAGCCCGAGTGTGAGAAATAACTGCTGTCGAAGCACTTTTCAGAGTACATGAAAACGCTTTGGTGATATAAGGCAAATTTCTGTTTACATATTGGAAGTCTTCAAATCCTAATTTAATATTATATTTGTAATTTTTTAATCTTATTTTAATACAAATCTTTTCTTATTAAAGCTATTTTTCAGGATTAATATAGAGACATTTTAAAAAATAAGTTAGAATGACACACAATTAGCGGCATGGAAAAAATATGAATATAAAAATTTATAAAAACTCAAATGGGAGAGATCTTTTTTAAGCTATTATGACGAAGAGAGGAGACCGGTGTCAATGTGAATACATTTATTCACTGTCAAAACGAAAGCAGTCAATAAATAAAAGGAGTCAATAAGAAGATTGTACGAAATCGTAACAAAGATCATTCGAAAGTTATCAAATCAAGAGTTAGTGGGGGAGTTAGCATTAAAAATAAGCATTTAATAGACAGCCTTTTAATCAAATGGATTCTGTCTATATAATAACTAAGGTAAAAATTTGGAGCTGAATGTTTGAGAAGGAGGATCTACAAAGCGCGATGAAAGAGGGTGAAGAAGAATGAGAATCAACGACATCGGTAGTATATACGTACAGATCCATAGTGACAAATTTTTCCGTCCTGTACAGAAATTATGGCGCTCCAAGATGATAAATAAAACATACCCCCGTAGCATTCAAAAGTGTTTTTATGGAACATTAGATGTGTATTTCTTTAGATATTTACTTCCCTAGCCATATTTATAGTTTGGCAAAATGTTTGGTTCGCCGTTGAAGTCTATATCTTTAGCGGTATCACATGTATAATAAGGACAGACCGGAAATTTTCTAGGAAAATCGATGGCCGTAAATAATTTTTCATTAAATTCTTTTTACTCTCTTCAGTCGAAATCTATGCGGAAAATCTTAGTAAATTATTATTAAAATTTCGACACTGGGATCTGAAGTTAAAATTAGGCCTGAAGTTATTTTCTGTGTCTTTTTAACACTTTTCACCAGTTTGTTCACTAACATAGTTCGAGAAATATATTATTTCTAATTTAAGTATTAAACGTAACAACTTTCCGGGCGAGGCTCAATGTTTCGGCCCACGACAGCTTCGACTCTGCGCCCCCCCTAAAAGCCCCGGGAACATGCCCCGCCCCCTTCTGTATACATATATGGATTTAGAACGTGAAGAAGATGAAGAGGACGGGAGAAGGATGTAGATTACGAGGGAATTCTAGGAAAAGAGGGGGATATTTGTGAATGGGACAAGTGACGATAAAAAGCGTTTATGGATGGGTTTTGGGGGAGTCTTTTGAGCGGAGTCGTATTGGGGAATCAAATGAAAAAGTCTTAGATTCAAGTGGCGTGTGTGGCGTATTAGGGATGCTTTAATGAATATGAGGCGGAAAAGTGGAAAGGTCGGGATTTTTAGGATTCGCTTCGATCGATTTTTGATATCTCTTTCAAAGTTTTTCAATAACAGCCGTTTCAATTTCGTGTTTTCCTCGTTCAAATGGAAGCGAATGTGTGTGATTTGAGCGAGGTTTTTGCCTCGTGTATTTCCCTTTCCCAATGGTATAAGGCCTTTGGAAATTCTTCCGAGTTGCCCTATCATTTATCGACGAACATCAAAGAAGCGTCTGATATAAACTTATAATCCCACGCTCTCATATGCATGCGCTGCTAAAAATGTTCCATTTATAGCAATCGATGAGCAAAGAATATTCTTATTCAAATGTAAGGAACGTAAAATTCCCCTTATGGGGTTCATATATATGAGCCATATTGGCTTGTGAATCCCATTTCTTCCATATCTCATCTCTCGAATGTTTCATAACTCATAATTTCGAGAGAAGACCGCAATAACCTCGATGCATGTTACGCACAACCGTCGTGTTTTACATCTTTTTAACATCTTTTCTGAGTTCTTAGAAATGTACACATCATTGAAATCAAATAAAAGCATAAAAGACATTCTATAGTACTGGTAAAAAGAATATGATGCTAGTTCGGTTATGCAGAGGTTTCTGAAGAAAATTTCATATTTAGGGCAATGATCCGTGTATTAAGTGACAAATAAAGTAGACAATACCGTAATTAAGCCGATTTAAAACGATTAAAAAAGTCTATTTCCACATGAGAGTTGGTGCAAGATCGTCCAAGACGTAAATATCTGCATTAGCATATATCGCAATACCAAATTGATTTTACTTCAGCATTCTATTTTTTCCTAACTTCAGTAAAGCGACTAAATTTTCTATCACTTGTACTTTTACGATTTCTATAAAAAATGAGGATATTTTCCTGATGGATTATTTTCCCTATTATGTGACCCTTGATCTAATATTTGTGCTTCGGGTCTCTGACAGCTAAATTCCCCCCGTTCCGAGTAGGGATCTTTGAATATACTGAGCGGACTTTTAATCCTCCTTTTAACAATTCCCATTGCATGCTTACACGTCTCTTACAAGGAGAGTTTCTCCATTGGAATTGCGATTTTGTGACGCGAAGATGGCTTAATAAGATCGGTACATTACGGGATTATCTATCGATGTTCACACCCCCTGCCATGCGCCATACGGTGGCTCACCGGATATTAATGTAAATGTATATGTCATGTTATCTGTTATTATCTGGCGGGCGTACGCAGTTGTTTACTTAATCAGAATCTTTGTTGAATTATAGTATACTTTTTTGAATAAGACATATTATTAAAATGGCCGAGTGCTTGGAGTGTCTGGACCAGTTTCCAAATTCCAAATTTTCCGCAGTTTATCCTCAGTGGTTCAAATCCTGTTTCTAGAAAATTAATTTTACACAAAAATTACTTCTTCAGGTCCTGTGACGTCGACGATCAAGATGGCTGCCACCCAACTCCGCTCTTATGGTAGGCTCTTAACCCCCATCCCAATGGTGAATCAGTGGATCTAATCATGTATCTCTTGTTTGTCTCGTTTGTTAAATATGAATTATAATTAGAGAGTTTGTTTTACTGTGACTGTTACTACTTGAGCTAGTAAGCGAAAACAATACAGCCACAGCGGCTGGCAAATTCTGTCACAGTCAATGAAACAGTCTTAGTTATCAATAAACCCCTAGGATCCCGCGTCTAAACCCTTAGGATCAGGGGATCCTGACTGTTTTGACAGTCAAACTTATAGGCCTGCCCTTCCTCACCCATTATGACACATCTTCGTAAGGTTGGTTCACCCATGTATCACTAAAAGTTATGCGGTGGGTTATATCTGAGGTATATTTATGAATGGTAAGTATGCTTATTAAAGACATTTTAAACGAAGAAAAAATAATCAGTTTTGAGTCGTAGCCTAGCCAGAGCAGCCAAAATGAACGGCGATTTTCCGCAACGAAATCGCTGCCACTGATTATCTGCTAAGAAGCTTATCATCAGGTATCTAATCTGCTACTTTTGAAGTTAAATTTAAGCAACGATATCATGCGAACTAGTGGAGAGATCCTCTAGGTCAAAAACGGTTATTTTTTATATTCGGTTCTCTATTACGCTAAACACACCTCGTCTCGAAATCGCGATTCCACTAGGGAACCTCTCCTTGTTAATGACGCTTATACATTTATGGTAGATATCACTTTCTAGAAGAACGTACGGCATATTCGGCCATTGAAGTGTTTTACGAACCTCTCATTAACAGCCGAGTTCGTATTTCTTTTTTTCCATATAAAATGGTTCAAGAATTTTTGTCCTTTTAAAAAATTCGCCGCTTAGAATATTTGAAGTTTTACCCAGGAAAACATCGGTTCTACTTCCCATTTCGTTTCATTAACTCCTGTTTCACAAATTTCCTTCCATCTAATGCTTTAGCTGCTTCCACTTCCTTTTACACGCTTTATCTTAATAAATAATTTAATTATGAATACACTCAAACTTTTGACGAAACATATTTAACTTCATCTGACTCTTATGTTTCCTTTAAATAGGCACTTTCTCCTCTTTTGAGAAATTAAATCTTCTACAAGTTCATCTAAAGTAATTTGAAATTTATCTCTATTAAGAATTGGAATTTATAAACTACATTTTAAGTTCGGTTAATGGTGTGTACATAAATATTGTAAGTAGTGATAAATGATGCACGATTTTTTCCAAAAAAATCAGCATAAGTTTGAATTTATTTTACTTGATATTTGGAATCTTTGGTACATAATCATCACTCGATATGCTTCGTATACTTGTTAATTTTTGCCCAGACTAGGAAGCACTTTCGGTAAACTTCATTTGTAATTATCTCTGAATTACGACCGATGATTACATACAAAACAGTGACCGATCGTCTATCTATAATATTTCTCAAAGAAAGGAAATCCAGCATTGGAAGTTTTTTCATTGACTCCTTTTATCGAGAAGCCAATAAAATTGCTCTCCGGCTTACCTTTTGAGTAAGTTGAGTAAGTAACTATTCGATAAAGGATAATTCTAAGTACCGGCGAAGGAAATTCAAGTCGAATTACCTCCATTCTACATCAATCGAGGAGCATTAACATTTCCGAAAAGATTATGCGACACCGTAAACGAATGCGGGAAGTAGCGTCCTCTTGCAGGAGCGATCAAATCCGTCTGGAAAACGTGCAGAAACAAAGGAGCAGAGGGAGCGCATCGACGCCTTCGAGAGACACTCGGGGAGTCCGAGAAGCGATAATAAGATGAGAGCGGCGTACCGAGACGTAATGGGAGCAATGAACGACCGCCAATGGCAGCTAATTCCTCGCACTCACCTTTCCGATCTGCTCCAATCAGCAGCACCCTTCTCGCTCCTGGTGCAAAATCCCTTGAGGTGGGTTGAGGACCAAGTTCCCGAGCTGATTATGGGCTTATTCCAACGCCCTCTCCCATACACTCTTTCCTTATGTGCATTCCTCTTCTTTCGGGAATTTCGGGCGATTGCGCTGAACTGAAGAGGGCAATGGGAAGGCTCATGCCACTAGAGGCCTAAAAGACAATGGAAGAAGGATTTTAAATATTCTCCACCTTCATTACATTAATGCGGAATTGGGATACAATAAAGCGCGATAAAAGGGGCTGGAAACTTGTTTTCACGAACTTATTTTCTACGTTTTCTCGCGGTTTCCATAGCAACGCTTTCATTAAAAAAATGCAAGTGACGAAATTTAAGATTGCGATGAATTTTTTCATATATCGGCGCAATTATATGACATTATGCGCAGAATAGAATGATAATTTAAAATTAATAAATTTATATTCATTTTGATCCAGTATGAATGAATGAATCACATTCGCATATTTACCCTTCAAGTTGCCAATTTGTGATAGGTAAAGAACTAAGATAGATAACCTTATCCACCTACATCCCTATTGTATATTAGGTTTTTAGGATTTAACTTCCATCTTTAGAGGCGGTGTTTTATTTTCCTCTACATTTTATTACTTTTTGTCGCATAATTAAGTTGATAAAAGTGTATAATAATTACAGGATTCCTCATTCAACGACTTTTGGAAAGACTACCGTTATATTCAGAGAAAAATGTAAATATCCGGAGGGTAATTAGGACTTCTGCAAAACTGTCATTGAAGTTTTCGCTTTTTCTCTCCTTCTTCGTACTTACTTCTTCTGTTTTCTGAGCGTTTTATAGTTTCACTCAATATTTCCTTCTGAAAGACATTCCTTTATATCGCCCTCAACTACCTTCTATTGAAATATTGATTAATGTAATTTATTTCGGAAATAAAAATAAATCTAAGTAGAAACAACTACCAATAAAAACCTTCGTCGTATAAACTAAGAACGATTTGTTGTTTTTTCTCACAGACGTAAAACTCGGTAGTTTAATTTTAAAAGAAAAACTATAGCCTTCCTCCTCTAGCTCCTTCCTAGATTAGCCTAGTACCCCCCGCAGGGCGGTGTCGCCACTTCAGAAATCACTGGCCTAAAATGATTTTCATGAGAGAAGAAATACTCCGGAAATCTCTAACGCTTTCTTCAAAAGGAATATTCTCCCTTATTCGAACTTCATCTTCTCTATTATTCATTCCTAAAATCTTAACATAGCCCTCCACTTCATTCCATATCAGTTCCTCTTCAAAATGGTACCTGCGGAACGTTTGTAAGGATTACTCAAGCGAATAAAGGCACAATAGTTGTATGAAAACATCTTCAAACAGGACATTCGATGTAGGAACATGAGGGGCGGATCTAGGAACATTCCAAAGGGAACGATCTTGCCAAGGGGGGCGTACTAGTTAAGGAGGCAATTTAAGGCATTTTCCTTATGAATTCATCTGCAATTCTTTAAAATTGCATTGTGTCATGATATGTGTAGGAGATAAACACGAAGCCCTGAGATACTTGTAAGTCAGATATTAATGCTTCTTGCCAGAGCCAACTCATCAAATTGCTGTACTACAGTATAAAGGAGGAACCAATAGCTTCCCTCGCCCTCCCCTACATTCGCCATAAAAGAAAATGCGTACCAAATAAGATCTCAGGAGGGCTCTTTTGCAACAATATATCTATAAAGCGTCTCAATTCCTTTTTTGCTGAAATATTTTAAGTTGTTAAAAATAATAATACGCATTGTAAAGAGATTAAAGTATTTTATGGAGACAATTCTAAGTGAATATTACCCATTAATCCGGGAAATAATATAAACACGATAAATTTTCGTAGTCAAGCAATTAATTATGTGAAACATAATTAATTCTTTGCGACACAGTTCTACGAAGTCACTGCTCGCGGCTTAGTTTATTCAAACAGACACTTGATCCCAATTTCCTACAATACATTTTTTTTTAAATCCGGGAGAAATGATGATAGTGGAGAATCAAATGAGAAAATAGATGTGATTTTCTTTCCCGATTCCTACAGAAGATTGCTCAGCAGTAAGGATTATTTTCAGAAGAAAGATAAAAAAATATAGTTCTGTGAGCAATGAACGCTTATAATTGGTTCCTGAAAAGGAACTTACCTTCAAATTGTTAATATACAAATTACGTTTTAATTTTGACTCGTCGAATCTTATTTTTTGTTATTAGTAGAAAGGCAGAAAAGACTTAATAGAAGGAAACGAAATAAAATACGTTAATCCGATTAAGGCATGAGTTAGGAAAATCTAAAGAATAAAATTGTCCGAAAAAGTCTGGAAAGTCAAGTTTTAGAGCCAGAACCTTCTAATTTCCGAGTGAATGTGCCAGCCAATTGATCAATCTCGCTGAGTTTGTGCACTTTGAACTACTTCAGGAATCATTTTCGTGGGATATATTTGAGCCGTAAGGACCACTTCCTTGCAAACCAATGGACCCCAATTAGAAAGTTCTCAATTTTCCCCGCTTGCGCTCAAGATAATATCTTATACTAATGCAGAATATCTATGTTTTGACTTTACCTTAGGATACTATGATATAAGTCTAAGTATATCACCAAATTTTTTAGCAGATTATTAGTAGATTAAACAGGACAATTTATCGCAGCTTGAATAACATCAGAACATTGACAAGAATGGGCGACGGATGCATGGTGCAGATGCTTATTTTATACATAAGGTAACCAAATTAATTGCCCCACCTTGAGTAGACATTTTATATGGGACCCGCTAAAAAGTGTTGAATTCGCGAATTAGAAAAGGCACAACGAAAATGGCAATACGTTGTAAAAGATTGCTTCCATAAATCGGTGAATGTCATAAGGATGATTTAGAAGGCAGGATGAGAATCTTTAGAAGAAAGAAAGTTCAATAAAATACTTTATTTACAGTATATAATCAGAGAGAGTACGTTCGTAGAAGATATACCTCTACGTCCTTATTCCTACAAAGACTGTTCTGATACTTCTAGGAAAATCAGAAAAATAGACACAGGAACAACTCAATTTAAGAATCCATTCTTACCGAGAATTAAGCGCAAAAGTAATCGATTAGGAAAGTAATATCATTCACCTTCTGCCACACGCCAAAAGGCTCGTAGGATACATATATAAATTTAGATGTATCGAGGGTAGAGTATTTCTCTTTTAGGCAAGTTCTCTTAAATAAACCCACTTTTTAATTCTCGAATTATTCAAAATTAATAATAATTATCAATTAACTCTTGAATTTACTTCTCCACAGTGCCCTTACAATCTGCCGATCGTCCTATGAAAGACCTCATTGAAATACAAAATGATAGAAGTTGGAAAGGAATCGGTGGAGAAACTTTATGAATCTCGAAGATAACTATTTTAATCTCGTTCGAAATGAAATGAAAGTAGTTCTGAGTCAAAAAACGAAATAGAAGTAAATACTCGAAATATTATCTTTAATAATTTAATGTACAACTAGTATTGCATTAGTAATATTGCTAAACGTGCACCCGTCGACGGCTACGGTGATTTTGCACATATGGGCTCCCACCAGGGATCCCTCCAAAGTTAGGCGTTCCACCAGGAATCGAATGCCTTTAACCAAAGGCGAACGCGCTAAGATAGTAATAATATAAAAACTGAAATTCAAATACAAGTTTAGTGGCTGTGAATTGAAATATCTTTATTTAATCGCAGCACACGATAGACACAGCTACTTTTCCAATTACTTACATAGCCAAAACGACGTAAACAGAGGCTGTATTAATTGCTAGAGAATTTGTTCCCTTGATAACGTAGGAATGACCTATTTAGTTAAGTTAATGGGCAGAGATCAACAAAACACGATAATTTGTGAGAGAATAAGGCGCAGTTCGTCTGAATTGCGTCGATGGAAAAATGAATGGAAATCTGAGTCATTTCCGAGAGAGCAATCAAGGAAGGAAGCGTATTATCAACAGCAGATGAAAATGGGCACTAATGATCCAGGTATCGTTAGTCAGCAATCTTATCTCAATTCTCCCAACGAGAAGTAATGAGGAAAAATTAAGTTAACGTCATTAACTTTAACGACAAGGTAAATCACCGACAACGTAGGAAATGTTCGAATCAGTTCGGAAATTCAATTCCTTTTTATGAAGTGTATTCGATAGGTTAGAGGTATTTTGGAGGCGATATTGAGAGTGAAAAGTCTCTTCTTCCGTTTACCTATAGTCAATGATATTTATAAAAGTAGAAAAGAATTATACGTAAATAAAAAAGAGAGGAAAACTTCAGGAGTAAATTTAAAAAATAATTAATATTATAGGAAAATAGATTCACAGCAGCACCGCATACATTACCAAATACTGTATAACATAGAAGTCACAAAATCAGTACTATAACCATAGTTACAGAAAATTAAACCAATAGTGGAACATATTACAATAATTTATTACGATTGATTGACTAGCAATAATATTGTAAAAGGAGAGAAAAGTAGAAATCATTAAGAACGTTAAAAAATCAAAGATATCAAGGTATTTAAATGTTTAATTTGTATAACTTTATGACTTTTGAAATGACTGTTTCCATGTATCTTCTTTAATTCCCCCTATAGTCTGTACAAAAAGATTGTTCTTCGGATTAGTAGTAAAACCAAATTAAATTGTCATTTTCAAGGAATTTAAGATCCCTGACATCTTTTCGTCATAATGAGTAGGTATTAAGCCATTTCTGTTTTATATACGATTCGTCACATTTTTAGTAGGGCTTCCAATAAAAGTATGTTTACAAGGCTTTTGAAATATTTCGAGTTTGAGTAAGATAAATTTCTATCGTATTCTATCCTTTATTTCAAAGGAGTTTGTCACGAAATACCCTGCTCTAGCAAGAAACGCTGACTTCCCAAGAATGCGAAAGGACCTTCGTTAGCAAGGATAATTTTGCTTATGCATCGGTGGAATAGAATTAATTAGCCTTCATAATACGATGGGGATCATTTCCTTGGGTCTAAAGGGCAAGAACAAGAAGGTTACGTATGCAGTTCGTGCAAGAACAGATATTCCACGATGACCTCTCGGTCATTTTTGTAATTTTTAATCTAGTATATGGATACGGGTTTCTACTACACAAAGAAAATCTGTGGCTATAACAGTTTGATTAATTTAACTCATTTCATTTTATACATAATGACATACTTTGATGAAATATTCGATTCAAAAGGGATACGCTTCCACCTAAGCGAAAAACTTCTTGCTAAGCTACTCACATTGAAACAGTTTTTATATGAATCTATTCCTAGTTTCCCACTTTAATATTTAGTCCAACGAGATTGCAGTGAGGCAAAAATTACATTTCTTTGAAAAAGATGGGAGCTGCAGATATTAAACGCACTTTTGCGAATGGTCTTTGGACTGAAGTACTTTTCAGGAAGATCTGCCATTCCACGCAGACATATTATTCAACACTAGAGATTCTGTGAAGCATCGCTAAAGCAAAATAACAGGGAAATAACTTTTCGTAACGCTCTGTTATAAAAATTAAATCCCATGAGGGGTAAATTGGAAAAAAACGCGCGACTTGGATTCGCAATTTTTGCGTAACTGAAGAGTAATTTGCAGAAATCAGACACGAGTCCCAGTTTGTTTTATGGCGACGTAAAATTCCGCAATGAGTGTATGAAGCAAACTCGACCATACTTTAACCCAATAAGCAAATAGTCCAGCAAAGAGGCAATTCACCTACATACTCTTCGGATGAAAACTCAGAATTCGATATTTTTTTACGACGTCACAGAGAAGCAATGTTGAATTTCACAGGCGCTGACTCTTTTGCTGGGAAGGAAACGTCAAAATATTGCACTACGATGAAGATAAAAGAAGCAAAATTAAACGGGAAAACATTCATATTTATCGGGGCAAAAGTAATTTCAACTTGGTCCTAGAAATCCTTCTATTTCACCTAATCTTCGATGATAAATTCAACTTACGTACGTATATACCTTTACGTTAGGAGGACTACAGAAATTAAAGACACAAGAATAACTGTTTGGTAACTATCAAGATACCCAAAAATCGGAAGGAAAGAATTCTTACTTTTTGCTTTCTCCTTTTTCTCTTCTCTTGGGAAATATCCGCCAGTATGATTGACTCCATTTTAATTTTCTCTCTTTAATTCGTAGCTTCCAAAAGTATGTGTGCAGGTGAATAACAAATTTAACTTTAACATTTTTAATATAAGTAAACAATTTGGCTGCAATGACTATCGATATCGTCAACAGCACACAGATACTTTTCCCTTAAGGAATTTGATAACGCTCTAATCCGAAAATAGTCCCCTCTCTTTATATCATTGGGATTTCATACTTATTCTGCATGTCATTCGGGTAATATAACAGATAAAATTCATAAAAGAATGCTATTCGAGCAAGAACTATACGGGGCATAATTTAAGTACCTATATTTTAATCGGACGCTTTAAAAAAAATTCGTCTATTAATGTCTCCTATATTTTTTGTGCTAAAATTGTAGTAAATTTTATCATTGTATGTATCTTAAGTTTTCGAAAATGTTTATTCTATTTCTTTTTTCTTTTTAGAAATTTATGAAATGAGAACCGGAGAACGGATCTTTGTTCTGATAGCCTGTGTCAGAGGTGTATCACTGAATGAAATAAGGAAAACATTTTCAAGAATATTCACAGAAACCTTACCTACAGATAAAGAGATTCGTAAACATGTGAATACCTTTTAAAGAACTGGATCGGTACATGATGAGAACAACCATGCATAGACCTTAGTCAAACTGAAGAAATTCAGGAATTTTTAATATAGGCTTATGTTCAACTTTTATGAATAAGCCTCACAAAATTAAATTACTGAACTGATTTCATAAGGAATATCATCCTACCACTTTCTGAATATTTTAAACATTTTGGAAATGAAGAGAGGTGTTTTTTTTTAAGTTCCCGATTTCAAAAAAAATAAGTGGTTACACCCAGTATAATGAACTTCGGGTCAATATTGAATACATTCTGTTGGTTTTATCTGCAACTAAACCAACATTAATATCTTTCCAGCCACCTGCACTTGCCTGACAAGAGTATGAACCCCTAGCAGTAAACATATTTCCCTTATAAATTACTATAGTGGATCGCTCTAGGAAATAATGATTTTTTAAACGTTTCTATTTTGCATGTATTGTAGAAGAACAAGGAAGTTACCTTATCTTCCGTAAACGTACTGTTTCGGAAAAATTTATTAATTTAAATACAGCTTCTAATCTTCCTCTCTTCAAATAATTCCGAACCTGGTATGAGAGGATTTTTTTATTTTAGAGGAAATTTATTGCATTGCGCTACACTTCCTTGAGTTCGAGAATACATGCTTAATCCGTAGGATTCCAAATAAATTCCGTGTACTCCAGATTGAGTCTAACTTAAGTAGTATCGCTCTTTTACCTTTAGCATTCTATCCAAAAACTTCACGCTTTATAAATCCTAATATTTCATCTGCAATACTTGCCGATTTTCTCAATATGTGCGATTCATTTTAAATTGTTTGTGGACGTGATCCCGAGGTATTAAATTGTATCTACCACTTTAACGTTCATCTATTAATTTTAGATGGTCAATCGTGACGTAATTGATTTCCTTCTTAGTATTTAGCTGAGGAGAATTTTTATCACTGAATTCACTTCGCCACTTTTCTTACCAATTATGCATAACTACAAAATCGCTCGATAGAAAATTACTCATTTTGATGCTTCTTTATGTATCGTCGAATCGCTACACAAAACTGTCTTTATACTGCTACCAATCTTTTTTCTAAGTCATTCATATACATTGAAAAAAGGAAAGTACCAGAAAATTTTGTGCATGAGATCTAAATTGAACTTAACAAAGTACACATTACTATCAAGAATGTTTCCGTAAGTAGACAATCTTCCGCGATATAAAGATGGATGCTATGAGATTTAGCAAGGGTCGATACTGCCTCCTCTTTGCTAATCCGCGCTTCTCCTGAAGGGACCTCGGTGGTCCTTAACCACTTATTTCCCCTGAAAAATTGAATGCTACTCCACTATTCTGCTCCCGGAGAAAAGGATTGGAGGAGGGATAAGTGAGGCGAGGGATGAAATGGGAAGAAAGGGCAAGTGGTCGCCTCTCACCTCCTCAGCCTCGATTTAGCTCTTTTCATCCTTTGAACTCGTCCCTCTTAAAATTTAACGCAGGTAGAAACATCTTCTTAGCAAGAAATACAATCTGTTTCCAACGAAAGAGAGCGTAAAAAAAGTTCCTTTCAATTCCTGAAGTGTTTTTTTACCGCAGGACTTATCGAACAATATTTATAGTTTTTCAGCGCAACCTCTTTTAAAAATCGAAAGGAAGAGGGGTCGGGAGGATTTTCTAAGGGACAGTTCCTGAGGTCTCATTACCCTTAAAGGATCGGACGTTTGGTGCTCAAGATGGGAGTTGCCTTCTTTTTTGTTACAGAATCGTTTCTTTTCCGTCGGAGGTTTTTTTAGAGAGCTCATGTGAGGCGATTGTGACGTGCGGGTGAGTGAGATATCTCATTAGGAAGGCCGAGGAGTAGAAAGAGTTTGAGCCGCTTATTTTATTGGGGCCCCAATGGTTAAGGACCCTCACCAAATCAATGCTCGGATGGATTTTCGGATCAGAAGGGAAGGATTCTGCGGAATAGAGGTTCGTCGGTTAGTTTTACTCACGACTGGAAGAATTTCAAACGGCTGTTTCCAGATTACCTCCATTTTATCATTTAGGGGTGAGCAGTTCTTTAGGCGCTTATATTGCGCCTTTGTACAGATTTTTGGCGAAAAAAGTTAGGGTTATGAATTTGATTCCGTTCTTTTCGCAAAATCCTCCCGCAGCGAAAGGCTTCAAAGGCGCCGGGAGCCATTCGGAACCTGATACTCTGCAGAAAGAATTTGTTTTTCAGTTTCCCCGTAATACAGAAGTAAAGACTGGGAAAAACTGATTTGGCAGTGCGTGAAAAATCTTTAATGGTCCTCCCAGATGTTAAGGGTTTCGCAAACTCTTCCGTCGACGGCAAACTTGCGAACTAAACTTGGTTGGCCCTCTAGAAGCCATGATTCCTGGCCTCTAGTTGCTCATTCTTACATTAATACCCTGCGATCCGCCATATAGCGTATGGCAGGTGTGAATCAAGAGAAAGATAAGACATTTGACTAATTTCGATACAACTTGGTAAAATGATGGTACTTAAAATAATTTTCACGTAGCTTAGAAACTCAATGGTTTGAGTATGAATCCAGTATAGTATAGCTTCGACAGCTGAGATCATTTGGCACGTGGTCTCCCACCGGAAATCGAACCCTGGACCGCTTTCACCGAAGTAGTGTCGTATGGAGCATCTCAGGGAGCCCTAAATATGTGGATGATATTTTAATTATAGAAAACGACTTCGCTTGAAAAAGCTTTATGACGGCCAAAAGCATCATAAATATTCGCCAAAGACGTAGAAACGTTGAAGGCAACAAACGTCCATCCACATTGAGATGCTTTCGGCCGTCAGAAGTTTAATCAAGCGAAGTCTATTTGCAGAATAAAGTGTTATTTACGCTTAAACTTCTGAGTTTCAACATCCAAAACGGGATATTCATGGAAGGTATTTTGAATGCCATTATCCTACCAAATTTTATCAAAATCACTAACCCAATTGTCTTGTCTCTCCCTTGTAAGAAGTAAACGAAAAGTATATTTAGTGTTACATTACAAAAATTCCTACCAAACAACCCGAGTGATATTACGTTTTAACTCATAATTAAAGCTTTAATAAGTCAATACAGTCTTCTCTTAATATTTCTCGCAAATTTCAGCGCATACAAAAGGTAGCGTTATTGAGCCTTATAGCTATTGAAGATTACAAGAAGCATCAAAAGTTTTCTCAAAGAACTTTATTGTCATGCGGCACATTTGCTGAGAATCTCCGAGTTGATTGATCCTCATTTAATTGACTCTGTTTGAAGCACTACAGAGATATCAATAAGTCAATTAAGCATCAAAGATTGATATGATGAATCTTCGGCATCGTATCGCTACATAGGCCTCATATCTCTCCGTAATTCGTAAAGACTCCCGTCTCTTTTACCTTAATATAATTTAAATTATCGCGTATGCTATCGAATACCTCCCATCTTTCAGTCCTATTATCGAAAACTTATCAGGAGTAATTTTAATTTGCAAACCTCTAATTCTTTATAGAACTTGACCATAGTGCCTTCTCAGTATAATTACATTATGTATTTCATTAAGACAGCTTTTTTCTCATTGTTCAGTTTTATAATTGTGTAGGTAGCAAACTATCTAAATTATAATTTTCGTAGAAAATCCTATTACATTCAAATGCAAAATTTTCAGCAGTTCTTAGTAATTAATCAAAAAATTTTTAAAAAACGGTGTACATCGCTCTTCGGGTATGTTTCTGAACAAGGTATTTAAAAAACAAAAGGCTACCTCTGAATAGTATTAATGATAACTATTAGTAATAAGTTATTTATTAGTAGTAATAAAAGGCTTGGAGATATTCGAAGTATTTGCTATAACGATCAATCTTAACTATCGCAGAATAGTATGCACTAGTAGCGTCTTTTGAAGAAATAAACTGAGAATGTCGAAGAGAAATGTAAATTTCAAATTTCAGACATTTTTATTATAAAAAAGAAGCAGCAATACGCAGAAATAATTAATGCTACATCACTTGGAGTTTTTCTGAAAGTAAAAAAATATTACATTATGTTAAACACATTCTGATAAGTTATTGATAACAAAACTTTCTTGTTGTCAAAAATGTGCCAGCTACAGAGTACATAACAGCAACGAAATCGTTATGTGATTACATAACTCGTAATTTCTTTTTAATTGCAGCCTTTGTACAAAATCAATAACGATAACTATAAGTGATACTTTGTAGAGGACATCAAATAGTTTAATTAATTTACGTTCGTTAGCGCATTATTGCTTAAAAGTCAACTCAAAATTGGGAGAAAATTATTTCGACAAAATTAATTAGTAGTATAACAGTTTTCGAGAGTAATTAAAAGTTTCGGGAGTCATTTCGGAATCTTCAGTTCCAATAAGGGCTCGGGGTATCAAAGAAAAGAGATCTTCGTAAAAGTCAGTTTTTCGGCAGTTGAGGGGCAAATCTCTTATATATATAAAGGAGCGCATTTTTATCTTCATAATATAAAATTAGATGTACACGATTTATGAATATCTTTAACCTTAAACATATTCAATGTCCTTACAGATAAGTGTTGATGAAATGAGGACAAGACAATTCATCTTTCAAATTTTCTTTTTTCTGACAATAAAGGCAAGAAATCCACTCTGAAATTTCGTTTCTATGCATATGAGCTTAGTCGAATAGTTGCGAGATTTTCCGAGGATATTTAATCATAAATCTACACTAATGTAGGTGATAACCATCCCGTATCGTTCTTTTTATCATATTTCCTCTTTTCAAGGAATTTTCTTTTTATCACGATCACTATTTTCTTCTACAATTTGTACGAAAGTCAACAGAGTACTGATGAATAGGATGCTCAAGCATGAAAATGGTTACGGCGGAACAATATAACTATATACAACAGATTTAAAAATTATTTATATTTTTATATCGATCGAAACACACTTCGGAAGATGGCGGATATCTCTTCGACATCTTTGCCATGAAACCCTTTTATAGTGCAAAGGTGCAAGTTAACAACTTCAAACTATCGGTAAAAATATAACCTGTCCAATATGAAAAGCAGAATAAAGAACTGCTTTATTTTGGAACGAAAGCAAACCAGTTTAGGATCATTAATTAAAAATTAGGTGCCGAAAATACAAGTGTCGAGATAATGGACTGTCTAGGCTCCTGTTCCTTCCATCCATTTCCATTTTTACTTTCAACGGAGAGGTTCAAATAAATTTATGTGGAAAAAGTACGATATACCCTTTCATTTCCAACATTTCATATGGTTGTATGAAAAATTTGCTTTTGAAGAAGATTCGGTTCATTCATTCACTGATTTCTTTTTGCTGGGTAAATACGGCATGTAGAGAAAGAGAAAATGCTCTCATAAATGAATTTTATGAAATTAAATATCACGAGTAAATGCGCGATAAGCAAGTAAACCTCAAACTCCCTTTCCACGCAACAATGGTGGTTTGCAGGGTAAATATGCAAACTTATACATAAATTGTTGACTGAGAGTGTTACCTTGAGCCAAACAAGCAATTTTCCATGACTCTTAGATGACAAATGATTTTCCAGAATTAAAGGAGGAACTTCCTTGAGAAGGAGTTATTAATCATAAGGGATTAAAGTTTCTTAAGATAAAATAATGATAACAAATGATTTCGCGAGGAAACAATTTCCTCATAAAATGTACGAAACAATGACGACGAAGAAACGTCAATTATTTGGTATGTTTCATTCACGAGATATATCTCTATCAGCTGTCATTTCAAAGGCAAATTCCAGCATTCCGTAGTCGCTTAGCTGGAAATATATTTGAATCGTTTTGCGAACTAATGAGAATCTTATGACCAGATGAATCGGAGGAAATGATGAAATTTAACTCAGAGGAAGGGAAGCATGCGATATTTGGCTTTGTAATTGAGTTTCCTCAATCTTTCCACTTTGCCCGGGATGACTATTCATTTCATGAACGCTGGATCGCAGTCCTTTCATATATTCCCCGAATTTATTCTACGCGATTTCAAAGGCATAGAGCAGGAGATAAGGAAAAACGCGGAATCGTTATTAACCTTCGATTCATCGATTCCTTCCATTTCTTGCGAACATTCCGATTGCGGTATTAACTTCCGTTTCCAGCTAATTACCACGATAAAGAGATCCGTACGCATCGCGAAAATATCAAGTTTCCCTAGGGCAGATATAAAGCATCCTTTGTGTAAAAGGATATGGCATCTCTGCATTAATTATATCCACCAATCACGGAACACTCGTCCGCTTTTCGATTTCAAAGCTCTTTTAATTTTCAGTTCGAAAGACGAGGATCGAAGCAAAAGAGAGGCCTCCGAAAAGGCGATTAAAACGGTTTTGGTGCTCTCAACGGCCGAAGAGAAGAAAGAGATAGAAAGAGGGGATAAAAAGTGAAATAAAAGAGGGAAGATGATGGAAAAATGAAAAGAGTGGAGATAGCGTGGTCTGAGTGAAGGGTGGAGAGAGGAAAGAAGAGAGAACAAATAGACCAAGGAAAGGAAAGTATGGAATGGAACAGTTCACACTCCTGTGGAAATAGTCTAATTGGTAGGTGAGATACTGTAGTAATAGAAAATTAAATGGAAAATTGAAACCAAAGGGAAACAGTCTATTAAGGGATAAGGCTAAACCAAGCGGCATTTATAGTGGTCAGCCCATCGCCTCCCACATTATCGTGGTACTTCTAGACCGCAATTCTCTTCCTGTCAATTTAGATAGGTTCTCAACTTTATCACGGTGTTCGTTAAATATTTTATTTCTCATCAGTTATCGAACCTTTCATAACAAAGAATACGAAAAGGCCATTCCCTCAAGTATCTAGGGCAGAGTTGCACAATACGCGAGCCACATTGCGGCCCTTAAAGGTTATTATGCGGCCTCCTTTAATGCCTGTAGGATATCTATCTCATGAAGATCATCGCTCAATATATAATTTTATGTTCATGATATTTGTACTCAAAAAGTAATGTAAGCCAGGCCATAAGTTCACATTAGCAGAAAGGCCGAAGTAAAAATTAGTAGAGATACATTTTCTACCGATTTTTCTATTATTTTGAAATTAATTGATGATACTCTTAATTTTTAATATTCATAAAATATTGTTTTCCACTTATTAGTCACTTTAGATATCTATTAAGTTAATAAATATTTGAAGTAATGTAAAATGTACGTAAGTAAGTAAAATGTATGTAAAGTAAGTAAAATCTACGAAGTAATTTATTTCTTGTAAAGTCCCTTGATTGATGAAAGGGCACCGCTGATGTAGGGATACCATAACATGATATATGCAAAGAGAAAAGTAACAAATACAATCAGAGAGTGAATAAATTCGTCATATTCGAAGGGGGAAGTATAATTTTATAGATATTGAGGAATCACGGTAGCCGTAATATGAAGATGAAAATACGTCGCGAAGATAGGTCGTATTTATATTGATGGCTGTTGAAGTCACTTAGTGAAGTAAGAATTTTTAAGAAAAGTATAGCGTTACCGAACATAATTCGTAATTAGCTGAAAAAATGTGCTCTATTAGAAAAGAAAATTTGATAAAATGTGCAGGAAGATTTTTAAGGGAATTTTAAAAGGAGACTAATACTGATTTAGTTTATGAGATTGAAATTTCAGAGATGGTCAATGGTAGGAATAATATAGGATGATACTTAATTGCCTTTGTTTCTTATGTATATATTATAGTATAATCCTGTAAAATGGATGATTTTGGCCAGCTTTTTCTCTGATTAGCCTCATTTTATGCTAATGATTTGTCTAATTATTTACGCTTTGGATACCTATATATGTTTTTAAACCACTTGTTCCATTATAGTCTTTTACAATGACCAAATGGATTCTAGTCAATAATAATATGTGAATAATTTCGAACACATTTATATTTTTATTTCCAAATCAATTCTCTACGCTTTCCAGAACTTTTCCCCATTACCTAGGTCATTCTAAGAATAGATTATTCTGCGAGAGCAAAAATATGTATCCAAAGTAGCTCTTCTTAACTTCTCGTGATAATTCGAATAATCTTCCGGTTTCTTCCAATCGTTACTTTCATAGATTTAAAAAAGTTGGATTTATTTGTTTTGAAGCGTAAAATAAATAAATAAACGTAGCGTTTTTGTCTGGGGAGGGGTGGCTGATAAATTTATTAAACCCAATTTTATCTTACAAAAATTGATATTAAAAAGAATTTTAAAAAAACCAAAACTTTACTCTACAGTACAATTATTCAAAGAATTTGATGTAATGACGATAAGACAGTTATATATTTACAATGTGGTAAAATTTGTAAAAGGAAAAAACTATCTATTGAAAAATAATTACTACACTTATGTCACCAGAGGAAAAACCTCTAAATCTGCAGCATTACCTTACTGCAAAAAAAGTGGAACACAGCTACAGTTACCATACTTAGCAACTAAAATCTTCAATTTATGCCCTAAAGTTATCAAAGATATACTTGATAGAACAGGTAATCTTAGTAAACAGGAAATGAATGTTATTCAAATATGGATAAAAGAGCATTTCTTTTTTGAAAATTTAAAAAAGCTCTTTATATAATGAAATGTGCAATGCATGAAAAATTCTTATTTTTTAGATTTATGGTTTTATGTATGTTTGTCTGTTTTCTATTTCTATTGTATTTGTAATTTGTAAAAATAGAAGTTCCTAAAAATTACACTAGGATAGTATTGTAATTAATGTAATATGATGTATTGTACGATTACATATATATCTATACATTTTGTTATTGTAAACTCATTATTTGTAAACAATAGAAATTTTTAATTTCCTGATTCTTCAACTGTACTTTGATGTTATGTAATGTCTTTTTTTTTCAAGTCATTGTATGTGCAATTAAATGGTGGATGGCCGGACAAGATTTGATAATCTTTTGGCTGTCGCAGGCACTATGCACACTGTTGTGTGTTTGATTTTTTCCTTTGTGATTTTTACTTTGAGTTGATGTAATTCCAATATTGTACAATATTTAGTTCAATAAACAATAAATAGAGATAGATATTTCCATTCCTTTATGTGTATATGTATTTATGTTCGCTATTTTGCGAAGAGGAAATGAAGAAGAAATGAATGAGAACAATGGGCGCTTGAAGAAATAGACGAGAGAAATAAAATGTGATAAAGGAATGAAAGAACGAAGAGAGGAAAGCGAATAAGAAGAAAAAGAAGGCATAAAAGAGCGAATGAGAGAGAAAAATCCATCATGTTTGAAATTAAGAGATGAAGTTAAAAAGTGCGCTTCAAAAGTCCTCGAGATCGGCACAATGGATTTATTTCTACGTTAATCCTTACGTTTATTTATCGAAGGAACAAAAAAGGATTACAGCATCCTGAACGAATACATCTGCCTCGAATCCTTTCGAACGATTTCTCGTTTTCGCTCATTTCTCTTCGTTATCCCTCCTATCGTAACATCATCACTCCTATTCTCCTTTCTCTTCGATTCTTATCGCCCTTCCTTCTCTCTTCGCCTAATGTTTTATTCCCCTGCGATGGATACTTAAAATCCACTCCAATTTTCAATATTTACGCCTCACTTATCGATAATATTCATCTTGTTTCCATCTATGTTTTTAAATCTGATTCGTATAACAGGACAAAAGGTCAATAGCGATCGATCTATCGAACTTCGAGGGATATTCAGTCGATCGCATCTGGTAATCGAAAACATTCTTATCTTTCGAATAATTTTATTCCTTCGAGTACATTTATGGTACATCTACATTCAATTAAATTGACTAATTCCACAGGTTTTACGGAATATGAAATAAGTTTCGGAGACGCTAAAATACGGTAATTAATAATTTTTGTTACAAAATTTGTTGAATCCAATTGAATGTTGTTTCGGTAGAAAGATTATTATCAAAGAAATAATCAAGAACACCTCGCAGCATTAAATATACGTCGGTCAATTCTGTCATACTATATGTCATTTATCGTGCAGTTCAATATTCTATTGGTTTATAATCACTATCTTTGCACATCTATGTTTCGTATCTCGTCTTGACTACATTTTCTGGATCTGGGTATATTATTCAATTTGACAAATCTTTATGTTTCCATTTTGACTGTTATCTCTTACGCTCTCTTCTGCGAGATTCAGTTCTCCATCGCAAAGCAAACATGGGCCCGTCATCAACAGCGACGGAAATGCCGTCATCGGTGGGATTCCTTGTTATTAGATTGAAATGGCGCACCAGGAACAAATATTCCAAGGAGAGTGGACATTCCAGAGGCGGTATTACAGCCTATGAATAGACTCATGTTTTCCTATAGTAAATGTTGTGATCAGATTTTGTAATCAGCTCTTATTGCAGATCTATAAAGGTGATCAGTTTTACAGCATTTTGATGATTGCTTCGTGGTTCACCATGTTTTGAAAATCTGGGTACAGTCGAGCCTCGCAAACCTCGATTAAAAATTCGGAAACCTCAATAAATCCAAGATAAAACCTGTTCTCTTGAGAAAACTTCGATCAGTCAAAGGATTTACCAAAGATAACTCGAATTTTTAACCGACCTCTTCGAGACATGAAAACCTCAATAAGTGAAAGGTTAGGAGGTGCAACCTCTACATCTCGAGTATTTTGACGTGGACAACCATAGAGTATTTAGTTGTGTCTTTTTTAATTATAATCTTATGAGTACATGAGTCAGTTATGTGAAGCTTGCGAAGGATATATTTTATTTTTATTTTCCTACATTTACAAAGTATATTCTTTACCATAGAAAAGATGAAAAAGGAACTCGGCTTTCAATGAACTAAGAGACAAAGGTTCTCCAAGCGCCGACAGCGGCAACCGTAAGGGCGATTCCCGCGAAACGGATAATCGCTTAGCGGTCACCAGTTATTCAGAATCCCTAATGCGCATTTCGAAAGCAATGCTTTCATGATCACAGGGGGTCCAATGCTGAATGTTCTGAAGGGATTCTGAATAACTGGTGACCGCTAAGCGATTATCCGTTTCCCGGGAATCGCCCTTACGGTGCCGCTGTCGTCGCTTGGAGAACCTTTGTCTCTTAAACCTTTACCATGTTTAAAAGTAAACACATTATTAATGTACGCTACTTAAATACTTTAGGCAGACTTTTTGTTTTTTAACGTTAATTATTAATTTACTGTACATAATTCATATTTCCATATAAATATATTTTTTAGTTTTCATTGCCTAAGTTAAATAAATTAACATTTTCTATATCACGGTTACTCTCGTCTTTATTTTACTCCTATTTACTGTTTAGCCAAAGTATACGATGCTTCAGCTCCATCTTTTTTATATAAGCTGTATTGCAACACACACGCGAATACAATATTAGGAAACAAGTCGAATTTCTTTTGTAGAAATCTCCATAACTCAAAGCCTATCCTCGAACTGATCCTTTTCTGTTTCTCTTTTTGCTGAATAACATACTTGCTATACCAGTCGCAGTAAAGAAAGTGTGGAATAACACGAAGTGTCTAATTTCAGACCTCGCTCGACAACTCGAACTCGAAGAATTGCGGCCGTCCCTTGGGATTCGAGGATCGACTGCATTTACTTTTATTCTACTTTTTCGTTTCTTCCCATTCCTCTTTTCGTCTCATCTAAATATATCCTATTTTCCGTTCACCCACTTGAGTTCCATCCTCACCTTCCTTCACATACGATTCCCCTCTCTTTTCCACAGATAATCCTCCCACTTCCTCTTTTCCTCCTTTTCCCGTATAATCCCCTCTTCCCATTCATTTATCGACTTCCTTTTTTATCCCTCTCAGCAGTCATCAGATGACTTTTCGACTAAATAAAACCCTGTTCATTATTTCTCATATTCCGCTCGCCAATTTCCCAGAAAACGCTTTATGACGTCGGGTATCTCTTTTGTGCTCTCCAAAGGCTGCAATGTTTTCAATCGCGCCTCTAATTGCTTGTGTAAATAGAGGAAGTTATAGAAGAGACTCTCGAAGCACTCCCAAAAGCGCGATAAAAACGTATCGCTGTATATTGACACGTGCTTGGGGATATTTGGAAAGCGTTTCTATATACCTTGATTTTTGGATGATTTTAGAATAGAGAAGTCCGTTTCCTTATCGGCGTAGATGAAACAGGTCACTGAAGGATATTCGTTTCGCTGAATATGAACGGCATCAGTCTTCAAAATCATAGAATTAAAATTTTTGGTACCGAATCGATAAAAAAAACAATATCTGGACCAGCACAGTTCTTAATGTGTTCATTTTTTTTGTTCGTTTTTCGAATTTTCTTTCGTTCATTAATGTTATTAATGAACGAAAATTCTCGAACAAGAAATAGAAAAGACCCATTTCTTGGCAGATTCATTGCTGAAACAGAGTCAGTCTTACTATTATTCAATTCTTCTGTACGGCAGACTTTCCATAAAATATTTTTTCTTATTACTTTACTCAGTAATTCGCAATTTTTATACCTGGAAATAATACAACGCTTCCTAAAGCCATCTATTCAATAACTTTCATATAACAGCATTATATTAATAAAATATATCTACGAATGATTGTCTATCTTAATGTATTAATACTAAGAACTTAATCGAAATCACATGCGTAATTTCTCATGGCTAATTTTAGAAATAAAGATACAGGCCACTTGTTGTACGATATCAGAGCATTTCTTCGGGAAAATAAAACGTAATTCATGGTTAAAAAGGTGAACACAAAGGACTGGATCTTGATTCCATAATCTCTTGCCGAAATAAGAAAATTATCTTCTTTTTTGGTCCGCCTTATTTCCGCTCGTGGCAGCCACGTTAAATGGCCATCGATTCTCTCCACTCAATAAATCTCTACTCCTTCCGATTGGCCCCTTCCGCGCCATTTTTATCATACTCCCCTCTCCTTCCATAATCTTTTCTACACAGGAAAATCATTCAATATCACTCCCTCTTCCATCTAATCTCTTCTCCATCATTTTTCTCGCAAATCTTTCGTCAATTCGATTAGTACCTTTCAGTCGACTCCAGAGCGTATGCTCTTGTTGCTGCTTTTATTATATGGCGGATAATTTAACCATAATTCATGTCTAAACGATAGATTTATTTCGAATACTTATAGATATAATTATTTATATTTATATATGACTTTGTGTTTTTAAATATAAATTATTGTCTATTTTTAATGATACATAATACATTGATGGTTTTATATGATTTCAATACAATAACACACGTTGTATAGAACCTAAGGATTTAATATTTCACTGGAAATAAAATCAACATATATCTTCGTAATGTTTTTCTCTAAAAGCTTTTAAAAATTAATCTTCCTATAAACAATTACCAATCTTTATCCATTCATCCTATCCCTATCAGTAATAACCTTTACCCATGAAATTCTAAGTATACTTCGAACATTATATACACAAATAAATATAACCTTCAAATGCACATAACCTTTAAACTATTACATATAATCTTCTGAGACAAGACGTAGTAACATTTAAAGGTATTACTGGATAAGAAAGGAAATAATAAGCATAACCAGGTTTGTTGTATGGAAATCTCTGCCTTGGGGGTATACACTGCTCAAATTATATCAGTTAATTAATACTATCGTACGAATTGTTTCCATAAGTCAAATTAACTGCACTCTTAAAGAGAATTACCGACAGATTCCCCCAATGAGATTTTTAAGAACTCAATTTTTGTACAGGAGCCACTCCACAGGAAAAAAATAATCTTCAATGTGAAATCAAGATATGCTTCCAATAATTTCCTGTTTCAAATAACTTAGAGAGTTATCTTCTAGATTTTGAACGGTAAATAAATGTAAAAATCAATTTATAAATTTTATTAATTTCTCATTTCTTTAGCTTCTTTTTAATATATCCATGCCTTAATGCAATATTCAGTTTGAAAGTAATTGCTTGATGGTTTGTTACAGGTATTTCCTCAAGAAAATCGTCCTTTTATTTCGTGACGATAACATTTCTAGATTTTCTTATCTGGAATCAGTGTTCCGGGAGTTAGGATTTTGAATGTATTCTTCTCTCGGAAGTCATTATAGATATCGTATTATGAATCTGAATAATATGAAAGTGAGCGGTTTGGCTTCCTATATTCTGTAACTTCGGCTTCGAACTTATTTCATTCCAGGCTATGGTTAAATTCACTATTGACCTTTCCCTCGTTTAATGCTTGAAACAAACACGAATTACTACCTTTTTTGTCGATTTCTGATAAGATTTTATATTGCATGCTAAACAAGTTTATTTTCGAAACTTGCCTTTCTACGTATATCGAATATTTTAATTTACCTCCTGTTATTAATCCCTTGCTATCTTTGCGCTGAGACTTATTACTCACTGGCTCGGGATATTTTGTTCAAAGCCGCAGATAATAACCAAATTGCTACAAATTAGCAATATCCATTGCCAGTAAAATTATCGGAGCAAATTTCTGGAGACATTTTCGGATAATTCGAGATAATCGCAGGTTATGCGAGAGAGTGAAATTTGCCAAACTCGAAAGCTTATCTTTCTTTTAAAAGCCCCAAAATGAGTTTCCCGAAACCGACTTTTTCATATCCAAGATTTCCCTAAAATTATGAATGGGATCTTGTCACGAAATATTTGATGGAGTGTTTGAATTCCAAATATAGAGGATTAAATTATAATATTCCTCTACCTCTTAAAATGAAATACTACGTGGGGCCAGTCAATGACCAGAGTTGATTGCATTTACTTCTAATTTTCTTCTTCAAGTCAAGCAGTTGATGGAGGAATCGTTAAGATAAATTTACAGAATATAATTTTTAAGGATACAAAGTTATAAAACAGTGAAAATATACTTTCCATATTTTCTCCATCATATTTCCTGCATTAGCTAGTTATTAAAAATACTAACCACAGCACATGCACTACCACAAACCATCGAAAAACATCTTTTAGATCTTTAGATTAATTCTTATTTAGATTAATACTCATTTTCTTACAAACTACGATCGTTCGGAGGTAATATTCAAGCATGTTCTGTAATGGTTCATCCTGTGTTTTTGATGGCTCATTGGAATATCTCATATAATAATCACCGTTGGGCATACTTACTTACTTATTTACTTTACTTACATTTATTTATCCTTTTTCAGTAACTCCCGTAATTAACACGTGGGAGAAATATTGGAAAATTAATTTCACGTATTTCCCGACGAGATGGAAATATTAAATTTAAGTATTAGTGTCCTTGGTTTGACGCCGACAGACACGAAAAGGCTCTCAAAAGAAATGCACGTAAAGTTCATTTTGGTCGATTGAAGACATTTTTTTCTTTTGCAGTGTTAAATTAGAATTACTGGTCCTACGAAATAGAGATAGGTGCCGAAAAAATTAATTGATTCTAGGATTGTCTCTTTAATGTCATTTAGTGGAATAGAGAGTGCCCACCTCCTGCAATACGCCCAAAAGGATTAATGTGATATATTCGTATGTTTATGTAATAGGGTAATATGTAGATATAATTAAGTAATGGAATAAGATAAAAGTTAATTATATACGATAAAAGTACCCCATTAATTCATTTAAGAAGTAGGGGATGGGGGATTGTTTTGTTGAAATAATCAAGCCGTGGCAACGCGTGATGGATGAAGAAATGAGACAAAATGAGAACTAAAGTAAACGTTAAATGCATTATAGAGTACGAAATATACGATAATCATAGTTATTATGAATACCTATATATCTTTGTAAATTTGCGCAATTAAAATAACAAATTGAGTAGCTAAGTAAAGAAACGTTTTATTGAAACGAGCAAGTTAATGAAACTTCTTATGAAGTTTCTTAGCAAACCTGAATCTTCCGGAAAAATTCCTAATCATGATTCAAAACACTTAAGATGGTCTATCGGATTAAACTTAGGAAAATTTGGTTATTATAAGCAAACACTATAACCACTCGTCCATTTGGATTATGTAGAAGACAGGTTATAATTCAATAAAAATGCTTGTTAAGTGGAATACTGCATGACAGATAATTCATAGATACATTTAGATTAATCCTTGACACTATTGACGGGGAATCAGGACAACATCAGATATATTTGATAATATTAGTACATTTTCAATAAATTAAATTAAGTTCAGTCATTTTGGAAGGGGGAATTCACTAGTAACTTTAATATTTATACTTTGCCATCTGACGATTCTTCTCTACTGCAATCATTAATAAATAATTTTTTGTTTCCATCACCTGAATAATTTAAGGAACTATTTTCAAGATAATACAAATATTACATTTTTCCCATTTTTCTTTGAAATAGTTTTATGATCCCAATTATTTTACTTAATATTTACTATTATAATGATCTAGTATTTTTCTATTGAATATCCTGATCAGAAAGTCCCGAATTCCGATAAATCAACGGTATAAAATAACAACTATTGTCCTAATTATAAAGTAGGAAAATAAAGTTTTATGTAAATAAGTATTAGATCGATTCAAATGTTTTTTTATGCCGTAAGAGACTCCAATAAATACCTCTGCAAAATATCGCATGAGATAATGAACGAGGAAAAACAAGAAAATTGCCTAAAACAAACAAATGAAGTGAGCAATGCTGCAGATAGTTTTAAGTACAAAAGGCTTGATTCGAATTCTCGGAAGGCGAGAAAAGACGAGGAAGTAATTCAGGAGAGTAACGAACAAGGGCGCTGTTTCAGAATCCGAACGCCAATAGAATAGAAGCAGTCTGTGGAAAGAGGAGGAAGTTTACGGAGAGCATTTAAGGTAATAATCGAATATTTAAGAAACGCTCCGAGCCCATATTCCGAGAACCCATAAATAACTCCCTTTAAACTTCGAGGGTATAAATTAATCACGAGAACATTTGCTCACATGTAAATTGAAATTCCAGTCGCTCGGATGCTCATCGTCACCTTGACTCACAATTGATAAACCCCTCGTTACAGCTGCTCTAATTATCCCCCTGCAAACTCTCCCTTTAGAGAAAAGGAATTCTTTCCCCCTCCCTCAGCATCATTGCTTCATTACGACTCATCCTTTCAAAGAATCACTTCAAGTGGAATAACTCGCTCTTCATTGTTTTCCCTGGTCCAATTTAAACTTTTAAGTCACATCACAAAAGTTGATCTGGTTCGTTTTGTCTGCCGAGAGTTGATTACCTCTCTCGGAGGACTCCTTCCTACCTTTATCCTTTTCTTCCCTCCTTTTTAAGGTCCTTGGAAATTGAGTTAGTTCTCAAATTCATTATTCGGACGTATGCTTCGCAGCCGGTCCAAGAAACGGTTCGGACATTAAATTTCGAATGTTTCGGAAGGGGATCTTTGTGAACGAGATTCGTTTAATTTTTCTAAATTGTGTCGCATTTTCTCGTTGTATATCGAACTTTGTGAATTACTTTTACCTTTGTGGAATCTCGGAGCGTTCATTAACTCCGTGCCACTTTATCCGTCCTCGTTTTTCAATTAACACCGGCGTATAAAAGGCAAAACTCCATTTGCCATCCGGCTTGCTTTCAATTAAGCCGAGGAAAAAGTAACAGTCTGTGTTCGATGTAGCGTGCGTTTCCGCCGAACGCCGTGATTAATTTTCCTCGGTCGTTATTGCCGTTTAACTCTCAGAATTATTTCTTGAATCATTTCGCGCCGGGATATTTGCTTTTATATAAAGATGATTATACGTTCGGATTGTTCTTCGCAACCTCACCGACATCTTTCATTTTGCACATATATTATTATATTTCCTAGAATCAGCAAAAATATCTCAGCACTCTAGTATTCAAATTATCTACGTACGAAATATTTGTGTGTGTTCGGATTAAATTAGTAAATGGCCGATCGGTATTTGCGAATTTTCGAAATGAATGAAAGACGAAAGGAAAATATATACAGAGATCGTCAAGCTTTTTATCCATAATGAATATACTTAATGAATTTCAAATATAACATATTATTTTAATATCGTAATATTTATTGATGCATGAAACAATACAAATTTAAATGTGTACACAGATCTATGACGAGATGGAAACATCAAAGACCATAATAAAATACATATATTTTATAATTTAAAACAAAATATTAAATCGCTATTACAGATCTAGAAGAATATCGCAAACATTGCTATTTTCGGCTAAGTTAGGCCATCATCAGTTGAGTTTGTTTGTTATAAGTTGGTCTAACTGTAAGTGATTTTATTTCTCTTTGTAAAATAAATATACTCCATTGTAAAGGAGTACACACGGAGCATTTATTAATTGATTCTGCATAATAACCTACATCTTAAGGTTTCTATAGGCTTTTAGCTAAGCTTTTCATTGCTATCAAAGAAATAGAAAATCATTTTCCGTTTGTAAGTCTTTGCGAAGAAAGGTTAGCTTAGCTTAAGTTAGCTTAAAAAATTTAATTCCAATGATAAGAAAGTGATATGATGCAAATTTAAAAATTATTTCATTGCGTAGGTAAATTCATTCTCATCCTGAGTAACGCGAACTGTTGTTAAGTTGATAAGAGGATTCTCATCATTAATTAATTTACTGTTAAAAGTTTCCACGATATCGTATAAATGAAAGGAGCCTCTTATGAGAAAAAAATATTGCTAGATAATTACTAACCATTTGTAGACTATTCAGCTTTCCCTAACTTTTACGGACCAGTAATTGAAAATTGAGCTCGTAATGGACTATGAGAAACACGGCCTTAAGTAACTAATAAAAGAGATTGGTCTTTGAATTATATCGGTAAACGAAAATCTATGGTAGCGAATTTATAAGACCTAGTTTCGAACTGAAGGGCTAATTAAATCAAATAGGAAATTATCTTTGTATTGTCGCTATGCTGAATCCCTTTATTCAACAAAAAAGGTTTTTTCGTAGAAGTTGCTTCCTATCCGATGCACTATTGCGGGAAAAAGTTCCAGTAATCTCTATTAGTTCTCTAGTCTCTCCATTTAGACGTCCCTTTTTTTAAAATTTTACTTTTGATTGAGAAATAGAGAAATAGAGAAATAGAGAAATTCCATTCCCTTTATCTGTAGAGCTCGATTGTTCTAAATTTATAGACGCATTTAGCATTTTAAGAATAGGACTTTTAAACTTTAGATTTACATTTGTACCCCGCAAGCCGCGAGTGTCTTATGCCAGGGGAAAACATCAAAGACTGATCTAGGAGAAATAAAATATATCATCATTAACTTAAAATTCACAGTAGACCAAAATTTCCAGAGTTTTCAAATTTCAGTAATTCCATCTAAATATAAAATCTATTAAATAGAAAACTAAATTATTCAAGGTACAACATTTGAGCAATGTTATTCTATCTCCGAACTTCTACGCAATTTTGAGGTTTGAATTTGCATATAGTTGAAACCTGATTAAATCTAAATTCCGTAGCTTACAATGTGCACTTGAGTAGAGTATTGCATTCTCAATAAATTCGCGCTTGAAATTGCGGTCCGCGAATTCACTCCTTCGTCATGGAGTCGAATGGGCACTTTTGAATTGCCTCCGATTATTTTTCATTATCCTCTCTGACAAGTTTACGCCCACGGACACGAGGGAATCCGAATAATTCCCAACTCTCAGTAACGAAGTATTTCGACGAACGAAAAGGACATTTGGGCGCTAATTGGCATCTTTGAGAAGGAATGATAGCAATCCTCGGACTCCTTCAACGGCTAATCCAATCCGCGGAATCAAGTCGAAGCGAAACGCGAAAACCAATCACGACGAGAAAGACGCTTCTCTCCGAGAGAGAGAAAAAAATAAAACCGTTTATGAAAGGGTTCCTGCCGTTTATTTTTTTCGGAGAGATTTTCCATTGAAAAGGAAGGAATGCTGCGAGAGCGTTTCACAAAGTCCCGAAAGAAAATGAAACGAAAAATGGGAAGAGGACGCTAATTGCCGTGGATACGCTTTGATTTCCTCCGAAGCATTAGCTCCAATCTAGAAAGAGTGTTCTCTGACGGGCTCTTCGTCTTTTGGTTAGCGCGCGGACGAGTGGAAAATTGAAGGCGAAAGAGAAGAGAGGAAAACGCGGTAAATGAGGGATTCTATAATGGGGATGAAACAAGAGGGATTTTTCGGAAGGGATGGTCAGGAGAGGAAAATGGCCAGAATTATTGGGAAATTAGCGACTGGAAAGAGCTCTGACGTAACGTGTATTTCATTTGGGAGCGAGATTAATTTTTTCCTAATTCCCCATAGCTTACGCGGAATAAACCGGGAGATTTTTCAAAAAATTAACGCTTGACCTATTTTTCGTGGGAGATATAATGGAGGCTCTCTCCTCCTATCGCATTTCTATCTGGAAAAAGCAGAAGCGGTTAATTTATTGCATCAAGCGGAAGAATTAGACGGTAATTCGCCATTAGTGTTTGGACGGCTCAAAGGCCTACACAAGATTATAACCTTGGAGCTTTGATACAAAAGCATCCTTTGCATTTGGAGAAGTAGCTCCGCATTTAAGTTATTTTGCTGCCCATCAAATGGGGAGGCATTTGTGCGCGGTTTTCCAGTTATTTTTATCGAGAAAGCTTCTCCAGAATGGAAAGGTTTTCGTTATTATTTTTTTAATGACGTCTTTTACCGACCGCGATTATTAAAATCTGGGACATTGCTATCCTTCCTCCATCTAATGAAGTTGGATTGAAATCTTTATCGTATCAATCTGGGGTACGTTCTTAATGATACATTTCAACGAAAAAGGAATAAAATCCCATAAAATACCGAGAAATTATAAACGTCAATCAATACCGAAGCTCTGTACCCCGAGTTCTTAAGCATTCTTTTGGTATTTTCTAGCATCAAATGGCTTTATATGACGAAATTTTGAATACTAAAATATATATCGTTTGTTAAGTACGTAAAACTGCCTTAAAATAATATCTTAGCCAATTTTTGGAATAGCTTGGAACCTTAATTGCTAAACGACAGGACAAGTCTTTAAACGAGAAAAGTAGTGTTTTACCTTACTTTATAGATCTTAGTTTACTTTCAATTTAATAAACTTCCCTAAATTCACTTATTAATGTATAGGTTAGTTAAACGAGATATTTTCTGTCAGTCTCAGCTCATTTATTTCTACATTCCTGCAAGCATCTTGTTTGATATGATACAGGAGCGGGTCTAAAAACTCTCCAAGAGAATGAGTTTTCCAGAGAATACGATTTAAGATAGTTCTCTCATCTCCACTTAATGTTTGTAATACCATCTGGAACTGGAAATGTAGTATAACAAACGAGGAAAAACTTCACAATCTAGTTTAAATGGGAACTCATCGTCAAATCCTAGGAAAATTGCATTTCTTACAAAATCGCCAATCAAAGTTGCCAATTTAGTATTTTTTCTATATTTAGCGACCTTTTCCTTCTCCTGGCGAATATTTTCCTGTTTTAGCGAAATCTCCCTCTCAATGGAGAATGTTCTCTAATATCGATCTCCTATACGTTCTCTTGACATAATGGGCTTGAATTATTTTACAGTCGACAAACTACCGCATTCAGTTGATAAAAGATATAATATTTATGCTACAAACTTAACTTGTATAATTTCTGAACTGATATTCTATTTTTAAACGCTAATTCAAGTCGTTTTATTTTTTAACTATTTTTAGAGAAACATTATTCTGAGTTAAAAAGTAGATTACATTAGTTTTTTAGCTGCTTTTCAGCGCATCTATAGTAGTGACGTTGTAAAAAGTAAACTGGCTTCTTTGCCGCCAATGTTGCAATGATAAATCATGAAGTACATATACGCATGTTTTCTAATACAATTTTTAATGTTGCAATAATTGAAAAGTTAGTTAGCTAAAAATTTGACATCAAATTTGGAACTCTCCATAAAAAATTCACTCGTCTTTCTGACGAAGTTCAATTCAGATAAATTCGGCCGAGATTGCAAGAGTGCGTTATTAGGCACGATAAAGCCTTTGCAACTTTCCTCTTTCCTGATCAGCGAAGAATTCCTAGAAAATAGCTTACAAAAAGGCACATACATATACGGCGAAATCGTTCATTTCATCTTTATAGGACGCTCTCATTACAACGAGAACTGACCGTGAATTTCGGTGACATTTCGCCTCCAAGGAAAATTGTTTTTCTACGCAAAATTCAATAAAACGCCGTCTCCGAATGAGATTGGAACCGAACTCTTCGCTCGTTTCCCCGAAATTCTTGCTCATAAAACAACTCGGGCGAAATTCCGCGCGAAATTATAGGATACCTTCGGTTTCTTTTTCATTAACTTGATGGAATCGCGTCCGAATTCCCGCCTCTTTAACGAAACCTTTTGAGACTTTGAGTCTCTTTGTGGAAGCCGAGGGAGAGAATGATTGCCTAATGGGACATTAACGGCGCCATTGTAAAGACGACCAAGAACAATGGAAGGCGAACAATGAACGGGGATCATAAAAGGTAATTGCAGCACTCGCGAACGGCAAAAGGGAGCTTATTTATAATTTTCTGATGCGATGATGGTAATTCCGAGGGATGTCTCTTTTGCCTTTGTGAGCGTTTGTATCGATTCGGGTGGGCAACCACTTCTTGCTCACGGTGCGCTTTTGATGGAAAATAGCTCTTCCATCGCATATTTCCTTCGCAGTAGGTGATTTGATCGAAAGGTGAAAGCTTCCAGGCTCTTGTGCCGTGCGTAGCTCGCAAATTGAGGATGAATTACAAAGATTCGTGAAAAGCTGAAGCGCTCAATACTGAGCTGGTTACGGAGAGGACTGCATCGAAGACGATAAAATACCTATTATTCCGCAGCGATTCGGGAAGAAATTTACTTGAAAATGCGTGAAATGAAAATGGAATGTGCCCCATTGTGCAAATAAATGAGATATCTTCTTTTAAATGCGACGCTAGTCCATGTGAATAAAATAGAATGTAATCCATAGATGGGACCGTATCTCCTACGAAGGACAGAGCTGTATGTTAAAGCTATACAGCTATAGTGACTCTTAGATACAATCCATCTTCAAAAATAAGCCAACGCGATTGCAGATTTAGGCGCTATTCTCAGTAACAGAATTTCAGATATTACTTAGGTTTTTAATTTTTATTAGCTGATGCTCTTGAAGTCGGTATGCTATTATAAATAATTTTAAAATAAAAACACTATGAGAGAATAGACGCGGATGATTGATATCCAACCGTTGGCTATACAATTCCGCTAAAAAGAACATTCCTTACTAATTAAATTTAAGTATTTTGAATCAAACGTGCGTTATCTCAAAAAAGCTCTGAAAATAATGTTTTAAATCGATGGGAGTATTCTTTCATATTTTATGCCAATGCTCTTTAAAATATAATACTATGAATTGCTTATTTTATTCGGTCTTATTCGTGAAAATGAGGATTAATTATCCTTGAAAGATAGTTTATCTTTCTTATGAGGACTCGAATGAACCATTCTGTCAGCAGAGAAAAATATAAAGTATTATTTCTCAAATATTTAAGTGTACTCTTTTATTAGAAACTAAACGAATATAACTTAAAACTTTAAAATAATCCAATTGGAATACCCTGGAAGTTCACGGTTGCATTTTTCATTCTCATTCATTAATTTTCAGCTTTACTTTTGCTGGATTGAATGTGAGAATGATTGAACAATTTTCCTAAAAGCAACAATTCACAAGTCCTCTCAGGCCTTAGATACACTCTACGGCCTTACTGCTACTTTTATAATGAGGAAGGTTTTTCGTTTTGAAAAATTGTGGCACTCTCTTTAACCTCAAAAATCTCGCTCATTGCGTATAACTTTGAACTAAAAGTTATCAATGCGGGTCATATTTTCAAGGAAGAATAAAGAGTCTATAATGAAATTTAATTCTTTTCCTATGGAATTTTTCAACTAGCATAAACTGTAATGCTTTTTTGTTGATGGCTCATTCAGTATCATCAGAAGTCAACCATACAGCAATTCATGGAGGTTTCCGATATCTTATTTTCTGAAGCGTAAATAAACAGTAATTACCATTCAATAACTGCAGAGAGTAATTTATGGTGAATAATTGGTTTTGGGCTGGTGAATTTAAGTAATATTAGAAGAAATTAAATTTGGGCACGGCATTCTAAATCCCATGAATCGTCTCACGCTCGTTGATGTTCAGAAATACAGACGTGTTCTCGTTCAGGAGGAGCACATGCATTTCATTGAGGATTCATAAGGAAATTTGAAAATTTCTTTTAAGTGGAGACTTATTTGCCATATCCATAATGGAAGCAGTGGTGAAGGACCTTTTCGAAGAGATTTTCCCACAGCGGAAGACTCATGAGGAAGGTGAAAATGTAGAGAAGAGGGTGGGGAGAAGCAAGCGAGCTACTGGAAACTAGGGGCTGGGTCGGGGGAGGGAAAAAGGGACCACAGGGAAAGGTAATTAAGGGTAAGGGGTAAAAAGGGATAAAGGCAAATGGGAGCTAAAAATTTGAAGAAGTAACAACATGTTCGAATGTCAGACAACCAGACTAATAATGTAAGACATACTTCGAAAGGGAGTTGGGTAGAAATACTCTCAAGTACTTTCGGAGTGGAAATTCTATACACAATTCCTTTATCTTATATATTTGGAATGATTTATGCAAAACAGTTATAAGTAAAAGAACTAAGTGAGCAGGTATTTCATAGAATTACTTTTTAGCAGCTATAATTTATTAACTTTCATAAAGAAACCCAAAAAAAATTATGAAGAGGATAAATGTTGAATGTAATGCCACGCTATGTTAACTTTCCTGAAACTAGTAAAATTTGTATCCTGTGTTTTAAAAATTCTCAACATAACGAAAAAAATTCAAAAGAACATATATACTCCAAAAAAATAGACCTCCAACGAGAGGAAAATAACCAAATATATAATGAATAAAAGTAACTAAATGTTATGTAAACTATAAAGCAAGCGTCTTGTAAAGATTACATTCTCTTGTTCATTCTCTGTATAATAATAATTGCTAGTTTGCAACTTCGTTAACAACCACATCTCGAGTTATGTTATTATGTCTTTCCTAACTTTTAAATGTACGAAGTCCAACTCAGCTCGATTTCTCGTGAAATGGCCAACAATTTGTGTTATCCATGTTTGAAAATATTTATAAATATAATACAATAGTCAAATAAATCTAAATTGCAATTCTGATATTCTAAATCTAAATTGCAATAAATCTCAATTGCATTTCTAAACCTAATTTAGCTTCAAATTATCGATTTCAATTTTCTGCGGACTTTTGAGGTACAGTCACTTACAAAAAAAAGTTACCACTAAAGGATGCAACCCGCTTAACAGACATGAAGCTCGATGAGAGCGAGTCTATGAGCGGCTCTGCTTTTAGCGCGCGTTTCGTCTTCCTCCTTACGCATGTTTTGAGGCTTGTTTGACGTTTTATCTTTAAAGACTGGCTAAAATTCATTCATTTGGATGCTGTATAAGCAATATAGTATTATAAAGGAACTCAATTCGGATTTTTCTTAAATCGGCTCAAATCTCACGCGTACTTCACTCTTCTTCGAAGAAAAATCCGACAAGAAATAATTTAGTTACCCATATTTTCTGCTTATGTATAAATTCTCATCAATGGAGGTTTGGAAAGGACTCCATTATTTTTCTTCATGCTCTACATGCCCGCAGGACGAACTTTTCCGTAAAAAAATAATAAATAATAGGGCTTAAATAAATGATAAATAAGAGAAAATGCAATACTATGAATTATGTCAAAAGAAGGGGAAATTAGAGAAAACGTAATTAGAATAGAAATGGAGTAACAGTGAAAGAATACGTTAACCCTTCTAAATCCGCTTACAGGGATGATTTTGTTTCGCGTAATAGCGAACACATCGGATGAATAAGACGTTCTATGCGTTATTTCTCTGTTGGATAATATTTCTAAACGAGATTAGTGAAACCGTATTGAATATATTTTTAATTATTTCGTTGATATTCATTTCATCTCTCCAGATACATATCATCATGACTGAATGGAAGAACCTTAAATGAGTTTCGATACTTGATAAAGAGAGGGAAATGAACGCTATTTCTTCACCCTAAGCCGTGCCGTCCTATGGGTGCATCGCACCCGGGCAAGTAGGATGCCATGGGTATTATCCATAAATAGGAAAATTACAACTAAAACACCTACAAATTACGTCGATCTATTTAATGCAATATATTTTAATTTATATATTTAATCCACTGACGACCAGATTACAATAAAGCGATAGTGGGTGAGGTGAGGGTGAGCCCTGGCGCTGAAGTTGTTGGTGGTAGTTTTGTTAAAAGTTTTTTCGTAGAAATTACGCCCGGAATCACGTGTGGGATTAAGTGGAGAAAGATTAGCAGATAATGGAATGGCTAGGGAGTAGCAGGTAGGCGAAAGGGGTTCACTGAATTCTGCCTATGCTGATCTCGGAAAGAATAGCGAGGTCTAAGGCGTAAGCAGCGGGGGAAGAGATGGGGTCAATGGGATACAAGCCGTGAAGGTCCATTTTAGAACGTAGTATTTCTAGGAAGTAATCAATGAATATGCATTTTCGAGAACCTTCTCCCAAAAGCATCTGGGTTTTCCACACCTTTTCGTCCATTCTAATCGGTGAAATCTCAGAAACGCTGAGTTCTTCACTCGAGAGGTGCATTGCTACAACATTTCACTTATTATAAAGTATATTTTCATGCAAATAAAAAAACTTTGTAAATTCCATACAGATATATTAAAGGCAACTAGTTATAGGAAATCATCAGGCACTGAAATATCGAAAATGAGAAAGACCGAGAGGAACAAGGAGGTGTGGTGGGAAAAACCGGGAATTATCAACGGAAAAGGGCTGAGGGGATGAGAAAGGAGGGGAGGACTTGTGGAAGAGGTATTCGTTGGTAAGGATTTTGTCCACACCCCACGCGCCGGGATGGGCATTCATTGCAACGGTGTTCGTACACCCCGCTGAGAGAGTCGCTGGGTCTTCTATCTTTGTGGTGGCCGATGGCTCTCCGCAGATTCCAGGGGACATTGAAAGCCGCTCTCAGGTCATTAGGAAGCATGTGTCCCAATCTATAGGATGAGAGGATATTTGGTTTTCTCCTCAAGAGTTTATCCACCATATCTGCGCTGTATCCGTTATTTATAGCAATCTGTTTGATAATTAAAACTTCTTTAGTCTAAAGGGAATTGGCGGGTGACAATGGGATGTGGGTGGATCATACTGTGGAAAGCGGGTAACTTCTGGGAAAAAGGATGGGAGGAATGAGAGGGGATGGTGAGGTCAGAATAGGTGGGTTTTCTGGAGGGAGTTGAGATGATGTCTGACAGACAGACAGAACTAGTTGCCGATTAATTTATTTACGTGGAATTTACAAAGTGTTTTTTTCTTTGCATGATGGCACCATTCCACAAAGTTAGGCTGTGAAATGTCAATTTTAATAATATATCTTCTTTGTATACCAAACTATTATATGTCGATTTCTCATTCTTTTACTCATAGATATAGATTACTCATAAATGCCTCTTCTTACGGTGTGACCGAGGTTATAGGACACTGCGGAGTTCTTCCTTATCGCTTAATTTCTGTCTAGCTCTATTCCAAATCATTTTCTATTACACTCCTTGCCATACACGGATTGAATACTTTTCTATGTGCACCACTGCTCGGATTTTTATTTTTAATTTTCGAAGAATAACCTTTGCAAAATTCTTTTTTAATCCAAATAACATTTAACAAGTTATAATCGTTACCATTACTCATTACTCATATGAATATGGTATTAAAACCTAATGAATTATATTGCATTTGCACTGAAGTGGCAAGCATGATTTTTTCTGATTCAATAAATGCACTAATCATAATTGATGCAAGATTTTCATTTTAAATATGTTTACCGGAAAATTCCTTAAAAATATAATTTTCTGTTATTCTACAACATGTTATTAGCAATGAAAATTTAAATTATTATATACATATGGATGTCTGCGTTATCCTGAGACTCGTTTATACAGCTGATTATCTTCGCAAGTTCCTTTCAACGGGTTTGTTTATAATTTTATTTAATTTAATCAACCCTTTATTAGGCGAGGTTAGGCCCGAGTGGGCCTCTCTTCCACCTAACCTCGTATGAAGTTACATCGCTATAAAGATTCAAAATAATAATAAGAGAATAAAAAAAGAGAAAGGAAAAAAAACGGAAAAGAAAGATTTGATTTGCGGGAAAAAACCTCTATAACTGAAGGTGTTTATATATAGAATCTCAAAGCTTGCCGCATTCCCTTAAAAATTCTACTTACTTTCCGTACCTTGCCCCCTCTTGTCATCGTTGCCCAGGGCAACCCCCGGCTCGCATGATCTCCTTCTGGCTTTGGTAAAATATGTAAGCGTTTCTACCAGAGAAGTTCATCCAAGAAGAAGGAAAGGGACTTCTAAAATTTCTGCAGGTCATAAACAGCCCTCAACTTTATTGCTGTTTTCCTCCCCCAGATAAAGGGGGAGGGGGAGAGTCCTTGCCCGTCCTTCACTACCCACTCCATTTTTCCCTGAAATGGTCGGCACGGCTACGGAGCACGGTCGTGAAAATTTCTGAAAAAGTTTACTCTACCATTCATCCCCTCAGATGTTCCTAACGCCTTATATTAAAATGCAATTGGTAATTTCAATCTGTGATTTATTGCAAGAACTAGCTAGCAAGACGCAACGTGCCCAGAATGCGTCTGTTTGATTTATAATTAACTTGAAAAAGTATGACCATACTTCCGATACGTTTAAGAAAATATCTTGGATTAGACTAGAACATTGTCAAAGAATTTATGTTGTAACGCCAGGTTTCAGGGTCTTGCAAGCACAAACTGCGGAATATCTCTTTTCTAAAATTTTTAGCTTGGAATATATTCACGATTGCTATACTACATGCAAAAAATCTAAAGTAAAACTATATCTAAAAAACAACTTTAAAATCACCAAATTAATCCATTCCGACCTCCGAATCGTTATAATATTACTCTGCCATGTTAATGTCACTAAAAAATCGCTTTAAATAAGTTATTTTAACAACAATAACGAAAACGAATCCTTTCAAACGCTCAACGTGGACCTGCATAGCAGACAACGTCCTCCATCTTTATTTTCGCTCTCTCTCTCTCTCTCTTCTGGAGGCTCGCTCGCCCGAAACGAGGGGTCTATTGGACGAGTTGCCCCTTGCAAGTGGTAACTTTTTTTTGTAAGTGACTGTACTTTCGAATCTACTCCTACAATGATTTAGCGCAGTAAAAGGGAGAAGGAGATATTTTATTATATTTATTTATTTAAAACGAAAAAATCAGTAAAACCTTGAGATAAGTTCGTTAGCATCAATGACCTCTTTTTAAAAACTCGTTATAGGACCTCATTTAATTACTCACAATTAGCCACAAAACACATAATTACGAAATATATTTCCCGTAATTACACTAATAGGGGGCAATTAGAACGAAAGCGAGAAAAAATGCAAATTTTCAAATCTTCCCGTTTAAATTCCAATGGAAATTCGAACTGAAATTACGTTAACTCCTTTTCGACTACTCCCGAGGAGAAGACATTATCCTCGTATTTGCCATGAATAGGAATGAAATTAAGTAGAGGAAATGGAGGAAAAGCAGCCGAAAAACTTTTTTTCCCGGAGTGAAGTAGCCTTTTTCCAACTTTTTACCGCAATTAAACGTTCCTTTCCTCACGTTATTGAGACTTCACGAGCCTCACCATAATCATTCTCAAGCGATGAGTCCCGAATAAGTCCTTCAGTCGATATCGATCACCGACATCGCGGCGTCCCTTAATTTCCGAAGAAAAAACAAGTCCGCCATTATCTCCATTTGCGGTAATTTTCCCTTTTCGCATTTGGACGACTGGCGCCTTTGGTCGGTGGCGCCCTCCGCTGCATCCCTTAATGGCATTAATTAGGTGCAGTTTCGGAGATAGAGATCTAAAGGAGCATTTGAGGGGAAAAGGAGTTTGGAAAATGCCGCAAAGAAAGAAAGCGCCGTGTGTGTGATGCGTCGGCCGGGATTGGACTCTTCAGGGGATTCTCAAGTGTTTTTGAGGGAAGAAAGGAAAGTGCGGAAGATACTACATCCTTAAATGTACATACAATAAACAAATAATACCTTCAATTTGGGAGGAATTGAGACTTAAAATTCTATGTAATGCATGGTCAATCTAATAAAGGATCTAAATACTAAATAGTATTGAGGTATTCAAGGTATTTCAAATTAATCCAGAAGAGGAAAAGTTTATTTGTGAATTATAAAAGTATCTACACCAGGAAATCACCTCGTTTCGCGGGTGTTTGTACAAATTCAGTCTCTTTTGTCTTGGATCGAGATAAGCATCGGTTAGAATAGCAACGATATATTAAAGTTCTATAATCAACAACCAAGGGTACACGATGAAGGATGGACTTCGGAAACGAACTGCGAATCCTTTCTTAGGGTCAGCGTTTTGGATTAACCTACTTCTCTCTTAGTTCTTTCATTGATAGCCGAGTTATTTAACTATGAATGGCTGCAGAAGATACCATTAATAATATTGGGCAGTTACACAGACGACGGTTTTGCGGCTCCTGAAAGAGGATCCATCCTCAAACTATCTTTGTTTGCCTGGTCTTTCTTTCCCAGCCTTTTCACATAGACTATCCATAATTTTGGGATACAGTATTGTATTGTCGGGAGCCCTAACCATAGTTTTATGTTTGATGAAAACTTAGAAAAATCCTTATCACAATCAACTACTGCATTCATGAAGAGGATAATCTTATACTATTACCTAATGAAAATTCATGGACTTGAAAATTTTAATAAAGTATCCTATTTCACAAAAGTAGGTACATACTTACTTTATGGGAGTCCTATCCTTCGGCTGTGACTATGCTGCGACAGAAGTAAAACTCAACTTTTTCTTTGGTGTCTTCCTCTAAATTAGGACTAAATAAGCTATCATCCTCCTTCCCCCCAGATTGTCCCTTATCTGAGTATTCCTTTTTTTACTTCGATACTTTCGGACGATGAAGCTACTCTTCGAAATCATAGCTTCTTGGTAACAAAATTTTGAGTAGCATTATAGTTTATCTTTCTTCTTCGAAATTCGTATGATATGGAGTCACATAAAACTCTAAATTAAATATCAGAGGTATTTCCAAGACAGCGGATGAACTCTGCCGAAGACATTACGAGCATTGCAAACAACATGTAGAACCGAGAACCAACTCTTTCAATTTTTATCATTGAAAACCTAGGATTGTTTTTCTCTTTCTGTACCTACGTTTTTCTTTGTGTCTGATGAGCCTAAGAAAATAAAAATTGGATAATGTAGAATAATATAAAGAGCTTCCTATAGCAAGAGGAAGCCTCAGCGAAAGGAAAATAGAATTTCACATCATACCAAATGAAATTCATGATATCACAAATATTTTTCGTGGGAATTGTTAACTCTCAAAAAGAAAAGCTTTTTCATGTATGCAACTCAGACCTATAACATAAAATTTGGAAAAATAATTCAGTGCTAAGATATTTACGGTATTTTCGTTTTCAGACTCAGATGAATCTGGAGGTCGCAAGCGAAGGGATAGGGAAGTAATCTGGAAAACGGCACTCTAATTAAAAGACTTACAGAAGTAACTCACCTCAGCAACTACTTTTAAAGTCGCTCATCTTTTTGAACTAGAATGAAGTATAAAACCGATAATTGACTGATAATTGATAAACCAAAAAATACATAAATAATTCGATCACATTAGGGATATTTGATAGGAATATCTACCCCCTGTTTACGTTGAAGTTTTATTTCAAATAAGGATTTCATTTGATCCAGCAAATGATATATGAAACGTGATATTGGAAGCTGGGTAGAGTACACTAAATTTGTTTTGTATTCTAGAAGTTTTAGTGTACCATTAACTCATGTTCGTTACCACATATTCTCCTGATCGTCACCGTAATTATGGCATGAGGATATTCCGCAATTTCATCCAGATAATTATCGAGTACTGGTTTAATTAAGGGGCAAGATGATTCCGAAGAGAAAATCCTGCGCAAATTGTCTGCTCACTCCTTCGCAACCAAGTCACTCAAACTGCCTCCAATCGCAAAGTTTTTGCACTCGCATAACCCTTTGGGGGATTGTTTGTTCGTCCGTCCTAGATGGAGTCGACAGGGGGACCCGTACCTCGGGGGGCCCCTTCCTGCAACTCAATCACGCGACGAAGTTCCGAAGTTGGCGCTGTTTGACTCCAGACCTTCTTGCGCTGTGTGGTTAGGCTGCTTTGTGGCTGTGATCATGTGTACTGAGGTGTGAGTCCTGAGATGAGCGATGACCGAGTCGCAGTTGAGAAAACGACCAAATATTCGATATCCTACGAATTTGAGTTGGAAATGCTATTTGGAGTTTCTGTCAATATCGCGACACAACTGTGTGCTCGGATGTTGCGTCGGAGGGGATTTATCTCGTTGGAAATCGTTTCGGAAATGTCAATAAGGTACTTTCAGAGTATTTGCTGGGTAATTCAAGACTAACTGTAACTCAGTGGAGGGTATTAGGGAGAATTCGCTTCAATATCCGCATTTAACGAATAATTATTTTAATTCGTGAAATTGATATTCATTAATGAATGGTATTAGTAGATTAATTAGGTCATCGGAAATGAAAATGCATCGTGCTGTTTTTAGTTCCATTGGATTACAGTGTCTCTTTGTTTTTTCCATCAAAAACTCTATGTATTCTTGCAACATCGTGGTGAATGAAAGAAAAGAATATAATAATTTTCTTATCAATACTGTATATGTTAGAGGAAAGTTCTTCTTTCATGTACTCTCAACTTGGCACTACTTATGACTGTAAGGGTGATGTTAAATGATTGCATCCATCATGGTTGCTCAATAGTTTAGATTATGGAGAGAGTTATTCTTTGGGGTAATTTGGTTATGATTACGTACACGTTACCCACTAACAGGATTATGGCTCATCTAAACGAGTGAAAGAAAACTACCTCACTCCTCATCTTTTATAGTACCTTTATTTCCTAAAAAGGTTTTTGTCGGCAAATGGTGATGGCATAATTAATGTACAGCCCTGAACCATATGGAAACTCATTATGATCTATGTGAACTGTTTTGATAGTGAATTTTACTACCTATACTGGCAGATAGGTGGAGGATTCAATTAGCCTTTTGCTGATTACCATTTGTCTGTACCATTATTATTATTATTATTATTATTATTATTATTATTATTATTATTTATTATTATTTCACGCTGCGAGTTGACTTTCGCTAGGTGGCAGCATCTTACATTGTCATATTATACAAAACATTTTTACAATACAACAGTGAACTATTTACACAGTACAAGTAAGAACTATTTCCACAATACAAGACAAATGTTATTTATGAACACACATATTTAGATCACATACACATCATTACATCACATATATATTAAAACTACCTTGATACCCTCACCCATACAAGCCAACATAAAGTAAATATAGAAATGAGTTTTCAAGTAAGGTTTTTCAGGGTTCCTGATAGGCCTTCACGGCTACCGAAGCGGTCCCGGGGCGCACGAAGTCCCCGCCGTACTTCACCCTACCAGGCAATCCCCTACTCATCTTACTTTTCGTCCTCGGCAGGCTCACAAATCTTTATTAAATTTTTCTTAAATCCCCTCAATGACTTTGGGAAAGGCTCTAGAGCCTCTGCAGGTAAACTATTCCAATTTTCAATTGTTCGGTTCAAGAAGCAAAATTTACTTGTATTAGTTTTTTGTTTCATATAGTTAACTTTATAGTTATGACCAATCAATCAACAAATTACACAGTTTTTATCGGCAAATAATCTATTTGATCCGTTTCATTCAGGTTTTAGGCGCCATCATAGTACTTTTACTGCTGTAACCAAAGTCACGGATGATATTAAATTTGCAATGGACAGCAATAAAATTACATTTCTAGTCCTGCTTGACCTCAGTAAAGCCTTTGATTCGGTGGATATAAATTTACTCATAGCAAAAATAAAAGCGTATAATTTCTCCAGTAGCGTTCTCTCGTGGCTTTCCTCTTACCTTGCTGGAAGGTCACAATCGTGTCTCTTAAACAGGACACTATCCCCCGTTCGAATGAATCATCACGGTGTTCCCCAAGGATCTGTTCTTGGGCCTTTATTGTTTACCCTTTATATTCAAAACTTATTTTCGCAACTAAGCCATTCATTTTACCATTTATATGCAGATGATTTGCAAATATATCTTTCCACTGAGCCACGTAACTATCATAAAGCCATTGAAAATATAAATCAAGATATCTGTAGGCTAAGTGCATGGCTAAAATCTCTAGCGCTGGAAGTAAACCCTGCCAAATCCCAAGCTATGGGATCTGCGGACACTCGAGAATTCTTCAAAATATTAATCGCTTGAATGTACCAAAAATAAAAATTTAAGATAAAGAAATAGAATATAGCTCATCAGTTAGGGATCTTGGCATCTACCTATGCAGCGCTTCATAGCATGAAAAGATTAAAACACATACTACCCATTCAAATAAAAAAGACTCTTGTACAATCCCTTATTCTCCCAATTTTCGACTACTGTGACATTGTATTAAACGAATTGCCTACCTCAGTATCTTCTAAATTAGACCGTGCCTTCAATCAGTCTGTTAAATTTATCTTCAATGCCAAAAGGTCTGATCATGTTTCCCCACTTCTAATTGAACTAAAATGGCTTCGGCTTGATGGAAGGCGCAAACTTCATACCCTCAGTCTTGTACACAAAGCTCTTAATCAATGTTGCCCGAATTATTTATTCTCATATTTTCAATTTTTAAACCAAAATCATACACAAGGAACTCGCCCATCTGGAAAGCTATTAATCCCCAAACACAGAACTGAATTATGTTCCAGATCTTTCATGGTACTCGGTGCGAAATATTGGAATCAATTATCTAGTACCAAAATGAATTCCCTACCATTTTCTTCCTTCAAAAGGATGGTCTATGAAGAACTTTATAACCATCAAATATCGAAAAAGTAATAGAACTTCATTTTCCATATTAATACATTCTAACCTATCTTCAAGTCGATTTTGATTACTCTCACTTCAAGCTTATTCATTTTTAAATCAACTTCCCACTCAAACATTTTCAAACAATAATGCTCAAATAGTCTATGCCATCTACTCTTTCTCTTCTCACTTTATTTCAGACAATACTCAACCTCGACTGTTGTTGATACAGAACATATTAACTGAGGAAGAGACAAGCCTATGACATCGGCTGGTCATTATTATATTATACTGATGTCATTACGCCATTTTCATTATTATTTTTTTTTAATTTTTTATTTTTACTTTTTTGTATTTTTACTTATATATTTTTTACTTTACTTTTTGCACTTTTCTCCATGTTTTGTGAATTTTAAAAATTACTTTATTTATTATATGTTTTCACTGTGTTTTCGCGGGTTTTTTTGCCCCCCCTTCTTGTGTGGGTGTTTTCCCGCACTGTGGGTTTTTTCTCTATCAACCTTCAGTTATGGAAATTTTTTCCCGCAAATCAAATCTTTCTTTTTCGTTTTTTTCTTTCTCTTTTTTTATTCTCTTAGTATTATTTTGAATCATTATAACGATGTATCTTCATACGAGGTTAGGTGGAAGAGAGGCCCACTCGGGCCTAACCTCGCCTAATAAAGGGTCAAATAAATAAATAAAATAAATTTTTGCTTCTTCATACTCCTGGTCCTAGAAATTTCTCGATTCTAAATACACTTGTATATGTTTTTTTTACCTTCGCATATTTCTCATTAACACCAATGAAAAACCCAGGAACTAATTATCCGTAAGGAATATGTAACATCATTTTTATTAAATAGAGCCTTATCTTTACGAGCGAATAAATTTCCCCAGCTTTACACTGAAACGTCTACTTGGCTCTAACGTTATTATTTAAATACGTTCGACAAAGATATTCCACATTTAAAGAAAGGTATTCCTGAAAACACAGGTATTTCTTATTGTTTCTTAGAAACCATATTTTCAGAAACCCTGCGATGTTTATAAGCTCATATAATATAGACGATAGCGAATAACGGGTGGAGAAAATTGTACATAAGTGTTAACTATTTTTCTTCAATCTTATCAAAAATTGCTTAGTAATACCACAAAACCATATGCAATGAACGGACACAGTGTTTCTACCTGTGAAATGCTTCCTTTCTCATGGTTAGCATTCATATTTCGGCTTTTATCATAAACTAGTGAATTCCCCCGTCCAAAATAACGGATAACAATTTGAAAAATAGAAAAAATGTACTACTATTATCGAATAATCTGATGTATGTCAAAATACCACTTAAAAATATCAAGAATTACTTTAAACGTATCTGTCATAATATCTGTCATTATCTGGCATGTAATAATTTACTTAACCAACCTTTTTCTTGAAATGTAACCATTATCAAAATGACCGAGTGGTTAGTATCTCTGGTTATAATTTCCAAAATTTCCAAAGTTTAAACGGCCTATGTAACATGGATATTTCTATGTATATATTCTAAGAATGCATAAACTCGTATTCAACTATCACATTGGTCGTCAAGGGGACTGATTATGTTCAACAAACTTCGCTGAATTATCTTTTATCTTATCAAACTTCTCGTAATTTGGAATCTCAAGCAATAATTCACGCTCAAAATAAAAATATTTATTCAATTCCCTTTCTTTTGGCACTTATCTAGATTTCATAGGACCATAACTTCTAATTTAGTTCTGATAAAGAAAAAATGTCTGCAATCGATCAAAATGAACTTAATATGCATTAAGTGCTTAAGAGATAAGCCCCCCTGCCACACGCCGAAAGGCGGCTTGCAGGGTACATATGTAGATGTAGATGAGATAGTTTTCGAGTCGTCCAAAGTCGAATCAAGGATATTATTGATAGAAAAATGTGTGTTAGGTCACTGATCGTCCAATGAATCTTCAAATTTCATATTTCTTTCCTGTCGGGAAGTGCGTGAAATCTATGTTCCAAAATTTCTCCCATACATTTCTTAAGGGAGTTACTGAAATAAAGTAAATAAATTGAAGTACACAACTGTGATTATTATATAAGATAGCACTACGTAGTAGGCACATAGAGGGTATAGCCCTATTTGTTGAGTCTGTTACAGGTAACAGCCGGGATATATCCTGCATCCAGATATATGTCTGCTGAAAGTATGTTATTGAGTAAAAGAGTAATTGTAGACGATATATCAGAGTAATGAAATATAAAAATATCTACAGATTATTCCTAGAATACGGATATTCCTAGGATTATTATTCCCATCATTTACTGAATCGGCTGATGATGGTGATAATAAACGTTGGCGGGACTGTACTCGGTACCCACACGTACCAAATTCTGGTTTACCACGTATTAGGCTGAGGGAGACTTGAATGCGCTGCTAAATTGAAGCAGCGGTAATATTACGTACGTGTAAAGCCCTAAAAGCAGGCAGATGACACATTTCCAAATATTTTCCGACTGAGCAAGTTGTTTTCGGGAAACTTACCCAAAAGCTGAGGATCTGCTCGATCATGCCTTGAATCCCCATTTAGCGGGTGTCCAGCAGAGGAATTCCAACGACACCATGGGCGCAGCACGTAATCATCCTCCGCCCACGACAGCCGCCTCTTTGAAAAGGTGCTGCAGGTCGCATCGCATGGTAAGTGGTCTCCCGCCGTACTCTCTATCCTTATTGTATTTGCTCTGTTTGTATCCGAGGGCATAAAGAGCCTTGCAGACACCCTCTGTTAGCGCGGCGGGAGGTCTTCCTCTTTTGGTGTCGTTACTTCGCACTTGGAAGGCGGCGGCTCAAAGGGAAAAGGCTTTTGTGCTGCAAAGAAGGGAAAATCCCGACGGGAAATTCGGTAAAGGGTTCGTCGCATGACGCGGACCGTTAACTGGACCATTTCGTGAAATGCGCTTCCGATGTTCGATTGTCTCCGTTCATTTGGGCTCGAATGGATCCCATCATGCATCGCTCTTGTGCAACCTAAGGAGAGGACAAGTGTAAGAGTCATCTTTAATAGTTTTCAAGACGTCGTTTAAGCAACGTATAATCACTCTTACTTTTATGCAATGAGTTTGAATGCAATTAGGATTTAGTAACATATATGTTACATTTTGCGCAAGGTATAAATTACTATGCATTTTCAACTCATATTTTGTGAAAAAAAATGAAGTGTTATCATTAGTGAGAAAGCATATGTATTAGGTAATCTCCATAACCAACTTAGCGACATGCTACAAAAAGGGCAACGTATGAAACTTACACGTTACTCTATTTGTTATTGTCAATGATTGTTGTAAGTAGAAATAAAGCTCGATGCTGTCATCATATTTAAATTGTTCACAGATTATTGGATTATTAGATTATTGTCACTGTTACGTTACTACTGTTACTCCTTATTTCCATTGTGTATACGCTTTGTACACTATTTAATAAAATAAGTAATATTTTGGAAAATATTGAGACAGCTTTTTTTCTAAAAGCATATAAAATAATTTAATTAATTATAAGAATCTGTCCAGTATGCACGGTATACCTCACAGAACGGATTGTTAAAAAATGATAACAAATAAAATTATAGCTAAATATTATTGCTGACATGGGAATATGTATTCATATTCCCATAATTCTTCATTCCGGAATTATCCGAAGTCCTACAACTTCCATGTCATTTGGACCACTTCATACAAGATTAAATTCAACTTAAATTACATTTAGACGCTTTTATAGAGCCATGAATATTTCTCTCTAGAAAACGCGCTCGCTTTTTGGTCTCATACGTTATGTCCGTTGGACACTTTCTCAAAGCGGAAGGTTACCGATAAATCACCTCAACACTAAAAAGCCCAAATTTCCGAAAATTAAGAACGAATTTCCATTCAAACAATTCCCTCTCCGTGTTGCGGGATGAATGAATAAGTGGAGAGATTTTTCGTTTTCCGTATCACGTCCAATCGAGCGAAAGCTGTTGTGCGTCCGGAGTGTGAATCGGAGCGCCTCGAGAGAGGATCGTGTGGTTTCAAGTCGAAGAATAGCAAAACATGTTCCCATTATGTCTTTTACCTCTTCTTAAGCCACAACACCTATCCTTCCGCGACCAGGTGCGTGCGTGCATGAGACCTCTAATTCCATGTCCACAGAATCGCCCATTGAAATGTTTCCCCTTCCGAAGTCCTTTTCTCCTCCCAGATACTGATGACAAAGCGGTTCGCCACCAAAAGGATGGGCGGACAAAGAATAGGAGATGTCTTTCAGCTAGTTTTGGAAAATTAGACAGCTGAAGATAGTAATGGCGGAGTGATTGACGGGTGGATTTTATTTCGTTTATCTTAGATTATTTTCGGTTTCAGAGATAAAGAGAGGAAAGGATGACCAATGGCCCGTGCTTCACTATGTCCAAATGTAGTCAACACAAATTACTCTGAATTCGAAGTTATCTCAAGTCTCGACAATATAACTTTTTGAGGTAAGTAGATTTTTAAATCAATTTTCTAATTTTATTGTAATAATTTTATTATATTTTGAGGGCGAATATCATTTCCAGAACGTTTCAAAGCTGATTTTTGGGATCATATAATTCTATGGTTTTCCTAAGATAAAACTGACACGCTGAAGGTGGCTATCATTTGGTGGAAGAGGATTAAATAATAATAAACATGAACTGTCCATTTCAAGGAAAACCTATAATAACTGAAAACAGATTTTTCAGGAAAGTTTTGATTAAAAACGTTAAAGATTTCTTTGTCGTTTTTTATGAGTTCTTATCTAAAAATTAAAAAAGGATACATCATTTTAGAAAAGATTTAAAGAGGGTATCAACATGAGCCAAATCAATCATCTCAAATATTGTAAGGTCAGTGTTGGTGTAATCCATTAATTTAGTTTCAAGAAAGGTTGAAACTTTGGTTAAGAACTCATGCTTTGAATTTCTACTTTGGAGATTTTTACTTTAATATCAATGAAACAAGTTTCTTCACAAAAGATGTGAGTTTTACAACAAGTACTGGTTATGCAAATACAACTCCCTTTAGGTTATTTAGTTTTAAATTGAAAATGAAGAACTTCTTGAATAAAATGACATTTGAAAAATGTTCTACACCGTACTTCATTACTATAAATCTTGTTCTAACACACTGATTACCCATTTATCATAGAATCCAACAGCGAAAAAAATGAATGAAACGTTCGATGTAAATTACATTTTTCATATTATAAATTAAATTATATCATGTGTAAATGTTTATACGCATATTTTCCTTTGCAAGAATGTAATATATGGCAAAAACCTACAAAATATTTCGATTACAAGTTAAATAAAAGTTCGTGTAGCGAAATTTTTGTCTGGGGAATATATTAGGCTATATCAAATAATTCCGATTGTTATTTGCTGTTTTACTACTCGTTAAATCAAATTTAGATCGAAAACAACAAACAAATGGTTTAGACTGTTGCGAAGTTTGAGCTCATACGTTGGTGAGTCGTGGAGGAAATGAGGTTGAGAAGCTAAGCATTAGTGGAATCCCCGCCGACCAATGCCCCACCGCATAATCCTTTTTCAATAATGGATCATCACAAGCCATTTCACTTCTCGCCTCCCTTTGCAAACCAGTCCCACGACCCCGTTTAGCGCTCCCACAGCCTTCCAAATCCCAACGGAAACCACCTCTCCTTTTCTATTTTACGCTGTTTCCACACCTCACTCTCCCATGTATGCCCCGATAGCCCCTATATCTCACACAACTCTATGAGAAAATGTGATTTTTTATTGAACATACCTTTAGTGAATAAGGACACTTAAATACTATATATTTAATAATACAAGTGCTTTGTGATGAATTCTAGAAAGAAAGATCTGGTTAGAAGTTGGTTCTCATAAAATATTATCATTAAGTATGCGTGCTGCTTATTTTTCAACTACTTTACTGTGGAAAACCGCCATCAATCTAAACCCGAATTCACAATTGTATGCATGAATTTACAATAATAATTTACGTGCATGATTTTACAACTATGTATTCTGTCACTAAAATTGGACCTACGGCCATGTCGAGGATTGTAGAATTCAATATTCCTTTAGCATTCACGAGATTTATCTAAAAAATATTTTGAAACAAATTTTTGACCAAAAATCATTTGAAGAATTCATCATTTCGAGACCGATCCGCGATTTTAAATAATTCAGTAAATTGGTGGATTTCTTCATGAGTACACACAAGTTCAATGGGTGGCATGAAGTTGCAGATGACGACCACTCTCAACCATAAAATAATTTATAGTAAAAAGTAAATGATAAAATAATACATTTAATAGTGAAATCGGAGAACACCGCATAGAGACGGCCTGCATTGCGGTGATTTTTGCAGTTCGGAGTTAAATATAATGGATTTATTTCCATATAATCTATCGTTACTGACTAGATAAATAGAAACACCCTATAGGTTCGAGACTAACATCAACTGTGATAGTTTAAAATCTCTGAGACGCCTCGCAAATGGACCACGCCGAAGAATTTCGGATGCACGCGGGAAGAGAAGGCGTAGTGTGAAAGAAAGAGGGATAAGGAGAGGTGAGATGGAGGGGAGTAAAATAGGGGAGAACACAGCGGGGGGCCCTCCAAAGGATAGCCACAAAAGCACTTGAAAATGATTCTCCTTTGCAAAGGGGAGGGACGGAAGTGAGAGCGAATGCAGACAAAAGAAAGAAAGAATCGGAAAGACGGAAGCGACTGTATTTTTCTGTTCGCGGTTTGTTTTGGTTTTGAATGTCGTATTCGGTCCAAATGGCATTGTGACACCTTGTATTTACGGGGAAATTTGTCACCGAGCTGAGGAAGACCTTATAATCTTTGTCGGTAGTCTTTCGACCTTTTTTCCCCCGAGTTCTTTCACTTCGCCGAAGAACACCCCTGGGTCAGTTGGTTTCGCCCGTTCTATAGCGCTCACAACATATAACTGTTCTTCTTCAATCGAATCAAGTTACTGATGATCATAGGAATACACCGGAAAATGCTTCATTTTCTCAAATTGCGAAGTTTCCCTTCCCATGAAAGATTTTCCCAACATTTGCTGTCATTCTCCTCCAAAAAACTGGCTTCTTTTCTCGTGAAAAGATCTAAGCGAGCTACATTTGACAAAATTTTATCTGAGGGATATATCACATTCTGTGCCCCGCAGGAAATTGTTCTAACGCTTATTTTGTTTCATATCCATATGAAATACAATAAGGAAACCAGATGTGGCCTACCGGTGTATTCTTTTACCTTGCGGTCTACGTTTAAAATACTGACAGTGAGAGTCTAATAGCTGATGATTTATTCTTGCGTTTATTTAATACTGCGCCTCCAAATACTTCTACACCATTATTTTATTTCATGTTATTTGACTTATCATTAGAAATACTAGGGGTACAATAGAGGATACATTGATTTCAATCTCTCTTTCTGCCATCAATTGCTGAATAATATTATTCCGAAGTTTAATTTCTTATGATTTGTTAACCTGTTGTTTCTGACTTTCATACTAAGGTTAATTATGCGCCTGAATATAACTCATCAAGTAGTAATGTTACGAATTTAGATTTCTATTTACTATCACACGATAAAGAACTCTTTTCCCTGTGTAATTACTATGAATTGTTTTTATCATAGTTTTCCCATCATGGGATATCTGATCATCTTTTTATGGGATATCTGAAAATTTTCTGGCTGGTGAATGATTGAATATGTTCGATTTTAACAATAATTATTAAAATTTCGGTGATTTGGCCTTACAGTTGTCATGAAATAATTTACTAACACTGTATCTTCTATATGGCGTAGTCTTTCTTGAGAATTCCACCTTTATTTAAAGTTACATATCAGTAGTTGGACTAAATGAAGGATTTTTATACTTGAGAGTCTCATGACCCTAAATTAATCGGTTCTATTTGCTTCTATTACATCAAAAATTTGAAGCATAATTATTTGTGAAATTCTATTGCACAATTACCTCTTCTGTTTACAAGTTATGCTGAGCAGCAAGGTTATTCTGTATTTTGTACACCGATGATTGCATAAAAATACATCCAATTAAAAATAAGTATTTCTAATAATTAAACTAATCAGTTATGTAAACTGCGAGGTAATAGACAACAGCACCAAATTTCAGGCAATTGCGCCCATATGAAAACATCACCACTGCTTTGGAAGGAGAAAAAACTCTATGAAATTTGACGAATTGTCATTTACTGACGTTTTTCTGTCTTTTTCAGGCAAGCAACAAAACTGTAATAAGTTACGGAACAAAACTTCGCTGAATATCTCATTCAGTGCATAAAATCTCCATCATAATGTAAAACCTACACGGATAGCTCTATTAATGCTTGGCGAACATTATTCAATAACGGGTCGGATAATGACATTAAATCCGTGTGGAAACTAAATATCACGTAATTAAAGTTGTCGGTTAATCCATAGAAACTCTCGAACCGAGTAAAATAAGCTCGGAGGATGGATTATGAATTTTAGTGAAGGGTTCAAATAATCCGGGAGTATCACCATCGCCCTTTCTCTCCACGCTTTTTCCTCATTTATCTTCGCAAAGCGTAAACTCGGCATTTCAAAATGAGTGCAACTTTTCTGAATCTTATTGCTGCTCAAACCACATGAAACGAGAGCTCATGAAGAGTAAGTTCAAAGCGGTAATTACAATCATATAAATTAGGAGTTTTAATGCAGTGGGGATTTACGTTTTGGGAAGCCATTTCACCAAATTAATAGCCGTAATTTCATAATCATGATCTGATTTGGAATTTCGCATTTCATCGGGGGCTTTGTTTCAAAAAGGTCGTTAAAGTAGAGAGGATATTCATTGACAAAATTAATCTCAGGCATCGGCGACTGTAATTTTCAGTTTATATTTATAAAACTCACTGATAGTGATTATGATTTTAAAAGTTACATTTTTCGCCTCATTCGCCAAAAATTGCAAATTATACATGAAATATGGAAAATATCATTTGAAAATACCTTGGATTTTAATTGAATGATTTTTTCTTTAGATTTTATCATTATATTTAACCTAATTGCAGTTTTATTGTGTTTTCATTGTCACATCTATCGTAAATACTTTGTTAAAGGTTAAGCGGTTTAGAAAGCCATTCTGACATAAAGTCTCACGAGAGATCGAGAAATAAAAGTCATAAAATATAAAAAAGACCAAATATTCTCTCCTTACAGCCAGGGCCAGTGGACAAAACGAACGGAACAAGCATCTCTTGGAGCGACGACTTTTTTATGTATATTAAAGGATACTTTTAAAGGGCGCAAGTTTGAAAGATAATGATCAAAAATGATGTAAAGAGATATGTAAAACACCTTCATTAATCTTGGAAACTTTGCAGACATTTGATAACGATAAGTCGTCAAAGTGTAGCTTTGGAACAGTATGAGGATTTACCCTTGTTCAGGTGTATATTTTTGAGAATGTATCCGTGAAAATATCATTTTATCATAAATATTTATTATTTCACTTTTATCGAAGATTACAGTTCTATCGCTTCTTGTAATTCTTTCAAATAAAAAAAATACCAATCGGGGTACCGCAACCTTTTTACACTTGAGGTGCCAATATAATCGTATAATAGGCCGTAACTTTTTATAGATACCGAGATTAAATACGGTATTATAATTTATTTGATTTCGTTTCAGTGTAATAATAAATATTAAATCCCATTGCAAATTGAAAGCATAGAGGGACATACCAAAATAACTAAAAAAACTGAAGCGGGGGCTTTCTGTATCTCATCATACTTGAAGACAGATACCTTTTATATTCTAAAATATTCTTAAAATACTATTGCTGGGAAGATGGTTATGATACGTTTTCGTCCATATTGATTTTTGAATATATTTTATGAGTAACTTTAGGTTTAGGAGTTTTATAACGATTTGCAAAAACATCAAGGTATTTCTCATAATTAAGCTAAGAAATTAACTCAATCAGCGACTAAAATTGGTTAGAGGCATAATACTTATCCAAGCAATCAAGCGATTTTTTCAGGACATGCCATTCCCAAGTTTGGTGTCAGCCTATTGATGACCTTGCATTGTCAAAAATGCATGGGGGACACGAGTGAGTGAGAGGAAGTGGACAAGAGGAATACAGTCACGACGCACGAATCATTTTAAGTTTCCAACACGTGATCTCTCAAACGCAATTTAATGGATTGTGTGTTTCCTCAAATTATGCGTTGGCAAAATTAATGATGGCATGGAGTATATAAAAGCGGCTGTGGATAGCAGATAAGGGTCGCGAGATAAGAAGCGGAAGGGAAGTGCATGAGGGGAAGAGAGGAAATAGAAAAAGTCAGCGGGGGGACGTGCTTTCTTTTTAAGGGTGCATAGGAAATAGGGAGGGAAATTGGTGGAAATCGCTTAGGAAAGGGAGATTTTGGGGAACCTCTATTGAATGAAAAAGGATCGATGCATGGCTAATCTAAATCTCTAGTGTTCGGGGCTATTAAGTTTAGGGAGAAAGGAAACAAATGACAGATGGAGATATTTCCCGTTCAAGCACGTCCGGATCAGCATAATCATTCAAGTAAAATGTTATTGTTACTGCAATGATTTAATTTCTCTTTTGGTTCTTGAATGTTAAGATGTCAAATTCTTACATCTGAAAGGGTGACGATTATAAATCCTTCGAAAGGGGGAACCAACTACCGCCACTTCCCGGAATACCGCCCGGGATACTTGGGGTTCGAGCCCAGGTCATGTACATATTTTTATCTTCTATTTCTCCATATGTTTCGAAGAGTTATTTACAAAAGAGTGCTTCGGTAAAGCAAAATACTTGAGACAGTTCGATAGATTATCATTTAGTCATCATAAAACTAAATGACTAATAAAAAAATATGATATGGCAGTTAGAGAGAAATACGAAAGTATGTGCAGATAGAAAAGCTCACATTTACCGACTTACAATGAGTGAAATGTGAGAAAATATACATTCAACATATTCCTAGATGAATGAGTATTCATAACCAGTGAAATAACATGAAATGAGGCTCATTTTTCTCTTGAGAATTAAATTCTGATAACATGGCAAGTCTACCAGATTTCATTCATTTGATAAAAACCGTGACATGTTTTCACTAAGTTTGTTGAAATAGAAACAAAATGATAATTTTAAGATGAAACATATGGAACACATCAAATACGTATTTCAATGAATGATAACGGTAAGCGGTTCAATTTTTTATGATTTATACGACAGGGTTCTACAAATTAAGAATGGAAATTTTAATATATATACTATAATGTCTTATCCTTATTGTGTCAGAAGAAAATATTCTCATGAAAATGTAGTTTTCAACGGAAAAAAGATTGGAATGTATTAATTTATTTCCCTTGTGATCTCACAGATAACGAATAAAATTATTCAACTCTGGTTCGAGTATGTTTCCATTATGACTTCACATCGATCAATTTTTTCTCTCGAAAATTTCGCGAGATTATGATCATAAGATTGTTACTTATCATGTTGGAAATATTCTCTTCCTTTCTCGAGAGATAAATCAAATTATGTCTTGACATCGACTGTGGTCCTAAACTAAAACGGCGAATAAGAATAAAGGGAGTGTTTCATTTTAGTGTGGATTTGGGCTATATCGTATAGTAGCAGTCAAAGCGTTTCAATTAGACGTGGCGTGCACGCAAGTGAGTCACGGTGGGGAGCGTGCCCAACGGCCACCGATAATTCCCCCGCTTATATCGGAGGATCGCTTACTCATAACCACATCCCCGCGATATCATTGTTTATATGGAAATATAAGTGCATATAATTGTGTATACATACATCAATTTACGGAGATATTCGAGCATTTCACGCTCCAGGAGTCATATTAATATGCATGAGATGAAGTCATTGGGAATGGGCTGAAGGGCAATAAAACGGCAATCTTTTGCCCTCTCTGTTCGCGCATGCGCGCTTGACCATAGCGGTAATCGGTTATGCAACATTTAGGCGTTCGTGATGGATGTTCGTTTGAGGCAGTGTCTTTGTGCATTTGCCTCGCATGACCTTCCCATTACACTCCCACGCCTCTCCCCCTTCTCTATCTCACAGAACAATATTTATTGCCTGCATCTCATTATCTATATTGTCAAATTCGTCCTTGTTCAGTCCTCTCTTAACGTGCAAATCATCCATTTCATAAACCAAGCATTCGAATTCTTATATTTGACTGCTCCTATAAGGAAATTTCTTTTGATAGTCATTTAGTCGCAACTTCATCTTGTACACTAAAGGATAAAATTTATTATGACGTATTATTATGACTCGGTGAAATTATACGTTTGAAGCAACGAGTTTCACACCCTGATCGCAACTATTAGCTATGATATGAAAGGACATTAAATGATGTAAGAATTTTTCAAGTTTCTCCCATTTACGGTAACATGATTACTTTACGCTAGTTAGACTTTACTTTGTGTGAGGGGCCAAAATAGTTGTATCCACGAATTAGAAACGGTACGATGAAAAGCAGTATATCTTGTGAAGAATTGACGACAAATTAGTGACGTTTATTCAGATGCTTCAAGACTTAGGATAGGAATCTTTAGAGGATAGGAGATTAAAAAAAAGCTTAATCTGCATAAGAATATTCAGAGAGAAAACGATCTAAAAAGATATAACCGGGATTATGCGCCCTCACTGTTACATTGGCCATCGCGATGCTGCAAGAAAAATCAGAGATATAAATGCCAGAACAAGTCGATTCAAGAAATGACTTTTTTCGCGAAAGGTACGCGAAAATAATGGTAAATCATAATGCATGTTACATGCCGAAATACAGCAAAATGGGTATACATATTGGACTGGAAATGGACAAGACTAAGAAATAACGGAGGAATATAACGTATAAAGAGGATTTAATGTAACCGTATTTCTAATCGATTATTTTTATTACGAAATAAATGAAGATAACTATTCTAAACTCTTAAGCGTTGATTACTTGCAGTAGGAATTCCACCGCAGCACAGATAAAATTTCTACGGCTTCCATAATGAACTAGAACGATGTAGTATCTAAATAAAAGTTCGCCCTAAAATGTGAACACTACTTACCTAATCTTTTCATTAAATAGTCGAATAAAAAAATAAACTTAAAGTTGCTTTTCATAGGCAGTTGAACTTCGTGATATCATTAATTTTCAAGACACTGAAAACATTCTGTTCTCGCTAATACTCTCACGAAAAATCCTGTAAATGTCAAAAGAAGATTAAATATCAGATGACCATTTCATTACATATTTCTGAACAGACGGAATGTTTATTTTAATTTGGAATCGTCTCTGTTATCTAGAAGCATCTTCATTATCTCTTCCTCCCTACAGAGTGTTAACTTCATTTATCATGACCTTTACCGCTCTCTCTCGCGCCACATTTCTTCAATATGTTGTTCAACTCATTTCAATTTGATCAGGATGGCGAATTTCCTTCCTCAGTCCCACCCACGTTTCTTCTCCTATCACTACTTTGCATGCTTTTACGTAATTTTCTTTTAAAGGCCAATATTCAACTCGTAAAATCCCCTTGACGCCTCAAGGAATGTTTAGATTTTCAACAAAAAATTACCGTTTTGCATTTTATGAAAAATTTGGAACAGTGATAAAAGGAGAGTAGCAATTCTCTCCCTCTATTTTATTATTACTATCAACGTAATAGTTCTACTTGATCAAGTTAATTTAATTTTCCATATCTCTTGTCTTTCTTCTTTCTATCTCACTATTCCTAATATAGTATCTGATCGTCAAAAGGAGTTTACCTGCATTCTATTGAATTTATGACGGTGAGTTGTTACCTCTTGTTCCTCTGTATATCCAATTTTCCTCTTTTTTCTATTTCAGATTCTCCTTTTCTCCCACCCTCTTTACCTCTCCCGCTCACTTTCCTACTATTCTCTTCGCCTTTAATATCCAACATTCCTTTCGTCACTGTAAATTGAATGAACACGTCAGTTCCTTTCTTTGACATTGCTCTTCTCTCAAATTTAATGAAATATGTATTATTAAATTGTCATGGAAGTTAGACTAATATCAACATTAAGGCGTTTATTGCATATTGAGGATATAATGTTGTTAGAAAATTAATCATTAGACATTCCGAAAAATTCATCCTTTTCTTAATGCTCCAATTTTACTACATACGCCAATGGGAGATACTTGTTTGACTTTTTCCTTTTAGATACTATTTTGAAAAACTTACCAAGATTGAACAATGTGTAAAATCACAGCTGGTGATTAGGTCCACGGCGATTTCGTTACTGGGCAAGGATGTGATTTAAATTACGGTTTCTGTTGTATGTAATGCAGTAATTTTCGTAATGTTTACATCTTTTACGAAATAATTAATAATATGCCATACCCGAATTAGTGGGTGCAACGGGGGAGAGCAGCAGTTTTCCGGAAGCCAAGAAGTGGCAAGAGTGTTGTTTATATTCGATTTCAAATCTCTTGCACTCAAAAATTATTGAGCATTTTGAAGTCCGTCTAATTACCCATATGTCTTATCAATGGAAGATTAAAATTTGGCTTTCAAAGGTTTCTTAATTACTTTCTTTTTCATTTTAATACGAAAGTATTTAAGACAATCAGAAAGTTGAACCATCCAAAATTAGCATTCAAAGATATTCTTGTAATTCCGTCACTTGCCTTAATTAAACGAAATCTTGTTTTCACAAAAAAATCTACCATTTTCGATTGTCGCCGGCGTTCGAAGAAACGCATTTTGGTCGAAATCAAGTTCATATAAAAGTTGGAAATCGTAACTAGCATAAAAATATTATTAAATTATAGGCAAAGCAGGAGCGATTCTTGATAAGTTTTAGTATCCAAAACGAAAATTGCTCACCTTCGGCATCTGATATCCATCCAAATCCTAATGCAGTCCACCATATATAATGGATTGAGATTCTCTTTTTTAAGTTTAAATTAAGGATCATTCGGTAGAGATTTCTCCATACATTTACAGTAAACTGTATCGAAGGATGAGAGAAGGGTTATTTACCTTTCCAAAAAAGCCGGAGATACTACTCGTAGTACTACATTCCCGCCCTTCTTGTTATCCTGAGAATACGGTACTTCCTTCGACCGCAGGAATCCTTTTGCGAGATAATCCCCACCGCAAGCCGTAATCAGGGTATAGCAACGCGATATCGAAAGCCTTTTACTTTAAGAAACGAACGGAAGTGGGATTGAAAGTGTGGTCTTTGAATTTGCGGATTCTCTAATCCGCGCTCAGGAGATCTTCGCGTGGGAATCGCAGAGCGGATGTTTTGGAGTGGAGGACCCTGCTGTGCCTCAAAGACGCTCTTTCGGCAAACCGCAAAAATCCGCAACGCTATCGAGTGGCGTCTCAATTTCCCTAAAAAGCGGTTTCGAGTGGAAATTAGCGTCGGGCAGCCGCAAATCTTCCTACGACATCTCCATTGAGAGCGACACAAACAGCCGCCGCTCGTCATTCTTTTTTTTTTCCTCCACGACTATCGCTTCCTCCCTCACATTCGGACTATTCCCACACACCCCCATTTACAATGTGACTCCCCTTCAACACAATGCTTTCCGAGTTTTTGTATCGTTTTCCTCATGTGCCGGTCGATTGGGCGGAGGGGACGTCACTTCAATGCCTCTCTCATTTACTCCGCCCTTAAACACTTGAGCAGAGACGCATTCTTCATACGTTCTCAGATGATGACGCTTTTCGCCAAGGGTGGTGACGAATCTATTCCATTACCGAATATTTCTGCAAATTTTCTTTTCCTATAAGAGTCGAGAGTTGGTTTCATAACGTCTATTATTAGTCCCTTGCTGTCGGTTTCCTTTGTTCTTTCTCCCTCCGTTCCTAGATATCCAAATGTTAGGAAAGGCCTGACCGTCATTATGGTGTCCGTTTTCCTTCCGTTTTCTTTCCATGAATGGAGCTATGTTCACCAATACATTCTTTTTAGTACCGCATTCTCATTTTTAGTACATTTTCCAAGCCTTATTCCAATTGGTATACCCATTACATATATGGTATTCCAAATTTGTGTGGTTTGTGTTAACGAGCTAACCCCCAACACCAAGGTTCCGGGTTCGAATCCCGGCGAATTTCTTTGTCTATCGAATGGTTGTAATGTGAGTTTGATTTTCATTTTTCATGTGGGTAGGAGGAGATAAGGCTGTAAATATCAGTGCCTAAATTAAATATATCGTCACCTCCAGTATTAAAAGATAAATTATAAGCCGAGTCCTTAAGTGATACGAAGAAGGAAAAAATTATTTGGTCATTCATTAGATGCGAGGTAAACACTCTTACAACTAACATTCGATGCAGCTTTTGCAGTAATGAAAGTCTACGATAAATATTATGCCAAAACTTAAGCCACGTCCTCCTTATTTCTGGAGCTTTTATGAGCAAGGAAGTGGTGCTCCGCGTAGTGGCTCCAAAGAACCCCAGAGGTCCTCACCAACTCACTCACGGCCCACAAAGCGATATTATATCCTCTCTAGGAAATTACACAAATGATGGAAATGAAGTTTAACTATGCACTTAACGCTATGGTCTTAACCCAAGGTTGAACAAGAGGGGCAAAATAGCGACTTCATTCAAACTCGAACCCAGTTCTCCCACGAAGTGATCCAAAGTATAATGAATAAGCATGTTCTGTAAATTTATACCGCTATAATTTGTTTGATAAGAGCAAGCTCGTATTTGTCGAATGGTGCAATTGTGCAGTAAGAGAAGAAGACTTAGTACTTCTACAGAGTATGTGGGTGTTTTTCCCTGTTAATTTAATAAATTCCTCGGTTAGAATAGTTTTAGTTTAGGTTTAGAATATTTTATGTACTTGTGTTTCATACGAAAGGCTAAGCGTTCCACAATTTATCTTCCCAAAATAAAAGCGAAAAACAAAGAGCAATTCAGATAAAAAAAATAAAAAAATCAATAATAATGTGGTGATTGTAAGTATCACTGCCAAAAAATTAATCGAATTTCATTTATTCATTTACAATAATAAATTAAGGAAAAGATTAAATGCATTTCGTTTTATAATAAGCTAAAAGTCGCCAACTGGAAATTCATATGATTTCGATTACCAGAAGAAATGTAGCAGCCATTACAGGACATTAAGTAATTTCAAATAGTTATCCTGAATGACGTTAAATGGAGCCACTCAGCTCTTAGCTATCTCAGACATTCTCCTAATTTATTTTTCTACCTTCCCTAGAACAGATGGAAACATCGAAAGATGTTCCTATAGTGGGCGAAACGTAAGATAAGATCTTTGGAAGGGTAAAACAGAAAATTTCTTATGATGGAATTATGCTGGATGAGTAGTGAGAAAGCATAAAAATTGGCTATCTAAAAGGAAAGAAATTAGGCCTTTTGGAATGAGATAGTACGCCATTCCTGTAAATGTAATTATGGCACAGTAAGTGGCTGTTGGTGAAGGATCTATTAATGGTAAAGCCGATAAAGAGATCAGAAAACTTCGAAGATGTTGTCGAAAGGACTACATTAAATTTTAGCTGGAATAGTAAGCCTTAAACCGTAGAAATTAAAATTGGGAAAAGCTCGAATAGGACAGTGAGAGTCTTTTCGCAGTTGTCCAAGCACATTTCCCACAAAAATTCTGCTGTATATTTAAGCTGACATGCTAGTTTTTCTTAAGTTTTTTTATTACGGCCTCAAATTTATGTATCCTCAAAAATTGGGAGAATTTTTTCACAATTTAACTTCATTTACCTGTGAAAACAGTTTAAGTTAAACTTTATTTCTTAATCCAAGTAGTTTATCAACATGATGAAAAATTTAATTCGATTTGTGTATATTCTCCTTAAAGTAAATAACCTTCATAATAATATTTATGTTAGAGTTCAATATATTTTCTGATTCAAAGATCCTTGTTGGACTGCATGGTTGATTCAATTTTTAATACGAAGTTTGGAATACCCTCTTTAGAAAGAACGAAGAAAAGTGTTTTGGCGAAGAAATCAACGCTCACGACGTGATTTTTCAAAGGATAAAGCGGAAGGGAGTGAAGAGGTCACGAAAGTGAAAGTAAGAAAAGGACTGAGAAAATCAGATTTCATTAAGATATAATTTCTGCTGTATAGGGCGCTTGATTTATGTGTTCTTTCCTCGACTTCGTTACAGTCAAAGCAGCTGATTTCAGGTAATTCCACGAATAAAAGAATGCAAGGTTTGCAGCAGAAAAAAGACTGAAAAAAATATTATCCATAGGCTAAGCTTATGGAAATGGTTTTCGAGAATAAGTATTGGAATATGAAGAGGAAAAGTAATAAGTAAATTATTAGTAAAAAGAAAGCATTAGTAATAAGTATATATGGAATTGTATGAAATATATAAAATTAATTATAAAGATCTAATGAAAATTTTAAAAACGCGTATAAGAGTACCTCAGGTAAGTCCTATACAAAATATTTCCTGCGGCAACATTACAACACGTAATGGGTTTAGGAAAGCTATTCGCACAAATCTTGTTCATTGATCATTCGTTTCTCTGTTTAAATAAATATTTTTCGTAAATGGTGAAAAACTTTTTGCGAAAAATTCTTCATCTGTCTGTAAAGATCATTTTCTACCATATACATATACGCTGCCTCTCCCTACTTCCAAGTTGCCTAAGCCTGCATTCGCTCCTAAAGTAGTCATACTAGTCAAATTTGTGGATTGGATATGCATTTTGAATGGATTTTAAAATGAACCGTCGACGTAGAGAGATTTATTTGGCAAGATTGGTACGAGTTGACAGTTGATGAGAAGTTCTGATCAAAGTCCTATATGCTCACATTAACACAAAAGTCAAACTCATTTTGGAGTCAAACGTCGCTTTTTTACAGGTTAGCGTGCAAGCCTTGCAACACTTAAGTCTCAGGTTCGATTACTGGTCAGGAAATTATTATTACGATTAAAAATAACACCATCAATTTACATAGTAAGCGTTACAGTCGGGATATGTTATTAGTGAATGCATACTAATAAATACTATCTAAAATAACTTGCGTATATGATTTTTAAGGAAATAAAAAATTAATAATAATATAATAAATGATCCATCTCTCTGTAGAACAGGTTGTAGCTACACGTCCAAGGTCCTTTTGTCCACCAACTTAAGGAATGTGATTTAATGAGATTCATTTGATTTGATTTCTATTATTAGATTCCCTATTAAATCCATTCCCGGATGAGAAGTTTTCTCTTCCGTCTTAAAATAAGGATAAGACGGAGGAGATAAGAGAAAATCTTCCATTGTCAGCCACCCCTGAATAAAGACGCCTGTAATTTATTTAGTATCAGCAGTAATAAATGTGCATCCATAAGATCGCTTTGTATTTAGGAACGCGTGTCGACGACTGAAGGCATCTCGAAAAACACGACGTTCCTTCGCTTTGGCACACGTTGACGATCTAATCTAAAAATAAACGCGCGGTTTTCTGTTCGAATTCGAATTGGCATGAAAGTGCATGCGGCGGCTCCTTTGGCCCGCCTCATCTTCCAAGTTTATCAGAGACCTCATCGAACGGTGTTCGTATTCAAAATGTAATTGGAGGATTTCGAAAAACTCCATTCGGTTGTTTCCCCTCTCCTTTGGTATTGGGGAAGGCAGTGGGTAGAAAGGCGAGACGGGCTTAAGGGCCGGTCGGTGCCTCTATGTCGCGTGGACATTGTCGGACGGGAACAATATGGTAAAGCCGCCGGCAAACAAGTTTCAAAGGGCTGACCAACATAAAATACCCTTCCCCACCTCTCCAACCGTCCCACCCGACCTCCTGTAACAGTTCTCCCTTGTGTCCCTGCGCGACCTGCGTCCCCCCCCCCCCCCTACACCCTGCCCCCCTATCCCCCAACACACCCAGAATCAGCAAACCGACTCCACTGTTCCCACCCCATCACGACTCAATTTATTCGGAGGGAGTGATGGGAATGTGTTTTTAGGGTTTTGAAGGCCTGAGTTAGTCCCCTGCCAGCTAAAGGCTTTGGGAAAGGTTTTTCGCCCTAATGAGGGATCTAATCTCCTTGCAATTGTTATTAATGGGGGCTGTAATTTGTCCCGATACTGCTCTCTCTCACACACGCTTTTTCCCCTCCTTACATTTATTCTTCCGCTCCGTTGCCTCTCTTTCGCTTTTTTCATAAACGTAACCTGTACATGTGCATACATCTGCACATTTTCTTCTGCTCTTTGATATTTCCTATCGCTATACGCCATCTCGATTCATTTCAACAAAAACGATTTTAATTAGCCGATATGGAAATATTTCATTGTATTGTGGAAGTAAAACTTTTATCTTGTGTAAGGTCTGGAATGTTTCTGTATATATTATCCTAAAGTCAGCGGTAGTAAAATTAATTTTAATTGAGAGCGCTAGTTGATTTCTAATTAAGCGTGCTAGATGCTAGCTGAGGACCTCATTCATTTGAGAGCCTCGGCTATACTGTTCTGAATTACTCTCAATAACATACGTTTTCAATTTTTATTGAGACTTGGTGGGTTTTTTTACTCTTGAGATTAACTTCGAGAATGAAGTTTGTATACAAGGAGTAATTCAGAATAAAATTCCTAAGGAATACATGACATTTTTACACCTCAATGCAATTTAGAATCTGTCATTACCTGTTGTGGTTACACCTTTTCGTACATGTACTAAAAATTAAATATTTCGTTTCGTTTTGAGGTCATAAGCGATTGTACGATTTTACGAATGGTATATATTTGTATGTTTTCTATAACAAATGGGTGATTTTTAGTCTTATGATTCCTATGCTTAATTGCTATTTGGGAACCAAAAACCCCAAATCCGACCCTGATTCACACCGAATAATAAACTAATTTTGTTATTTGTATGAAAAACATCGATCTCGGAAAATTTTACCATCATCTAATTTAATTAACAAAATATACGAAGTAGATATATTACCGTATATTTTTTAGTCTATCTGGACCCCCCGAATTGCTTCCGAAAATCTCGTTTCCAAATCTCTTTATTGCTTCTCTTTCCAAATTTCTTGTTTTAGTTGACCCTTAGGGGTTGTGCATAAAATACATTATCGTTTTCGGTATTTTTTTAATCTTTCCTACCCCTTCGTTGATACCCGTAGTATTAATTCCAAACCCCTCCCTCCTCCGGAATGTAACATCTCTAAAAAAAACTTTTAATTTAGAAATATTTTCTCAATTATTTGAGTTAATTCAAATATGGGGATAGTTTGAAATAAGACAAAGTTGCCGAAATTGTGATAATAGAAATATCTAATCACAATGGAGAAAGTGAAACTCATTTTTAATATTTCTGTAGTGTTGTCAACATAGTAGTATTATCATCAATCAAACTGAACAAGTATGTTGCCTAACAAATCAATATTTTCTCTCACAAAATTTTTCTGCTCCAAGCGTTGCTTGGTTTGCTTCTAATGTCAGCCGGCCCTGATTAAAGAAAAGAAGGATTGGTCAACTCTCGAGTCGATCGATGAGTTAAGCAAATAAAGTTTTTTCTAGAATTATGACTTATCATTATTATTGAGGTATTATCTTTCATTAATTTCCCCAACAACTCTCTCGTAAACATCTTATTTCGTTGATCATTCTTATGAGACGATTATTTTTTTACTGGATAGCCGATAAGTTCGCCAAATTACACCGACACTGAAATTCATCAATCTGGATCCAATTAAATGGAAACCCTATCAAAAGTTAATGAAAGGAAATTTCTCGTTCCATTCGTTTGACTTTCATCTTGTTTATCTTTGAAATCAATGGAGTATCAATAATGACTTATTTCGATATTAACCAGAAATTTTCTTAGCGTTTAAACGGGTTCTTAAGATAGCGGTTCCATCAAGATGGAGAGTTGTTATCAGATGCTATACACGAACGAGACTTTTACGTTTGTTCTGAATGACCACTGTTGCCGTCGTAAACAACCGAAGCTATTGTTTTCGTGATTTTCTTTTTAAATATACTTCTGCACGAAACAAGAGAATGATCTTCAGGTGATATAAATCATTCCCAATGGAAAATTCAGACATTTTTTAAGAAAATGTTCTAGAATAACTGTATGCCTGCGTAATAAATATTAATTAATGTATAACAATAGCTGTATGAGATTCGTGTAGTTATGAATATGAAAAGTGTCAAATTATGCCTGCCGTTGAATAGGAATTCTTTTCAAATGTTGCATGAATATTTGGTTTTGTGTTTGAATTTCGTTTGTGAATTTTTCTTTCTCACTTTGAATTTGAATCGAAAACATATTTACAAATTTTTTTTGTCTGTCCGATATATTTCTGTGGCTTAGGTTGATAATTACAGGCGATCGATGCCGACTTTTGTAAATAATACTTGGCTGAAAAAGGAAAGGAATTATAAGATAGGGTGGAAACGCTTGATTTTTTTTATTTAATACAGTTTCCTATTTGAAAAGTTTTGTAAAACTGCATAGTTTAGCTTATTAGTTATTCTTTAATTAATGCAGAAGTTAGATATCGATCACAGTGATCATCTTCGGTGAATAAAGAAGAATACAGTCAAGTTGATGGGCAAGCAATTTAAAATTTCTAGGATTAAACGATCACGTATATGATACACAGGGAGTGGAATCTACGGATCTATGACTCAACTTGCTCGAAGTGAATCTTAGAAACTTTTCATTCTAATTAGCTTGGAGTAGCAGTTCTTTAACTGGGATGCCACCACCAAGGCGATTTAGAGTTGAGAGCTATATTGATGTCTCTTATTACATAGTTGTTGATACCAATAACTCGACGGTGATCTGCCATCCAAGTTTTCGAAGAATCACTCAATTTACTGAAGCAATTTTATTCCAATATGTAACTCAAAAGTATCAGTCTGATTCCTCAAATATTAAAACATTAAAATATGGCTATTTTATATTTTAAAAGTGTAAAACAAGTAGATTTATCATATAATGCCTGTGTTAATACCAAGTATAATTAAATCTATTGGATTCATATACATTACAGGGCAGATGGGCAAAAATTGAACATTTCCGCAAAGGTGTTAGAATTCGAAGATTAAAAGCCACTGCATTCGACGTGATCATGTCGATGTTCGGACCAGCCAGCCCTTTTCCCGTTTGATGCATATCTCAAGTCAATTTATCGTGAAAAACGTTCAACAACCAAAGCTAAAATACAAGTTAAATCTAAGCACGTGCGTTTTACACCCCATGAGGACTATAAAAGCATTTCTCAAAGTAGTGTCCCTCGGAGTCCAGAGCCTTCGTGTCCTAATCCAGAGTTCTCTTATCGACACATCAGAGACTGAGCACGCACGTCCTTAATAATCCCGGCGCGTGCGGCATGCATCAGATTTCTGCCACTTCGTGCGACTCTTTGAAGAGAGGGGATAATTTGGACCAGTAAATTCCTGCGTCGCTAAATTAACTTTCAGATTTATATCCAACGCACCCCTATTCCACGAATTATAATAACCGCCAATTTCGCATTGGGTCATTCGGAGAACCTTAAAGTTTCATCATGGTAATAATAACATACAAGGTTTTTCCGTGCTGCGTAAGGGCTTTTCGAATTCGCTTCCGGCGCACTTAAGAAGGTCCGCTTAGAAGTTCATATCGGCTCGAAAAAAAAATTGCGGAGAGGGAAAGGAAAAATTGGACTTGGGTAAGATAAAAACGCAGTTTAAGCTCGCGATCTTTCATGCTGGAAATTGAATTAACGAGCCCGCATTGAGGTAGAAATAAAGAGTTATGGAAAGGCTATTTCATGATCGAAGTAGTTCCACTGTCGTTTTATTATTTAGTTAGCAATGTTTACATGTTGATTGTTGTAAAAATTCAACAACTAAAAAATTGTATACTTATCGGTGATGAAATTTAATTTAACGTTCTTGTGGAGAGATATATGCGCGGTTTGACTTTGATAGTGATTATGTAGTTGATCGTAATTATTTTAGTAAAATTTAGATCGTAAGTGCTGATTTTCTTCTCATTTCCGTAAATCTTCTTTGGGATTATCAGAACCCTAAATATTTCCATACGTGCAGTTGTTCCTTACTATTTTTTGGGCATTATATCCTTCAAGGTTAGTCAATTTATAATGCGTACAAGTAGTAGGAGTGTAATTTTTGGCCAAAGTTATTGCGTTGTGAAATATGATTTTCATTTAAACTTCAAACAAATGGAAGTGAAATATTTATGAGCGATTTTTTCGTGACTTTAACCCACAATTTTGCAATTTTGTGAGGAGTATTTGTTGTAACGTCACAGAAATATTCTTTGCTATAAAAGTACTTTAGTATCTTCCTTCAGCGTTTCATCAACTGATTTGCTCCCTACTCAGGGACGCATTTTTGTAAACAAAGGCTCTAAGCGCTACCATCACCTCGAGGCCTCACCAAAAGATTTTTTGTCAAAAAAAAATAAATAAACACGACAAAAAGTCTATTTTAGGAACCCCTTAAGGAAGAGACCCTCGGGTCAGCGCCTAGTGCGTATAATAGTAAATCCGTCCCTAACAAATCTAGTCATTCCACTCATATACTGCAACAACCAAAATTCAAATACTTTTAACAGCTTATCATGGGCAATTCATTCAAATTCAATATAAAACCGGGTAAGCATGCGAGCAACTCTCAAGCCAATTCGTTTTCCTTATCACTTCGAAAAGTAACGCATGTCCCACGCTCAAAAGAAGTGTTAATCCACAAATCAATGGACGGGATGTCAGAAATAAGCTAATGATTTGCGGGCAAACGACCAGCACGCGCCTCGCATTTGAGAATTCGATCTGCAGAAGCCATGGACCACAAAAGAGAAGCCGAGGGAATCGAAGCCGTCGGATTTAAAAGTGATGCCCTCTGTCGGATAAGAACGGCGATTGCTTGCCGAAAGCGATATAAATAGATGTAGACGCGTGTCCACGTGTCGCTTTGATTCGTGTCGAGGGAGTGCGCCAATGAGATAGAGGGCGTGCCTTCGGGGGATATTAACATTCTCTATTCATCGACCACCACTGATTCGTCACCTATATTGATATTCATTCCAATTCTATCGCGGTGATCTCTTTCTTCATCTCCTCTATGAAATATTCAATGTCACAATTTGTAACAGAGGAAATTTAATATGAAAAAATGAACCAATTTACGAGTAATTTCTTCTGATTTCCTACAGGAGTAGAACCAGATGTAGAATTTACGTATGTCATCTTACCTATGCTTTTACTATTAAGTCCGTAATATTAATACGGAACTTAGATGATCGAATTAATTTTATTTTCTCGAAGTAAAATAATAACTATAAAATACCTATATAAATAAATCAAGAGAATAGAACTTATAAAAATTATAATATATAGATAATGGGTATATTCTTATAGTTCTTAACTTACTTTTTGAAAATATCATCGCGGAAACGAACTTCCCCTTAGTCCAGCTGGAACTTGTTGAGTCTACCAGAAATTAGAGTTATGATATTTGTAAAATTATAATGTAAATATTATTAATTCAATATTCGGCGGTGGAGGAGACATTCCAATTTTTAATGTGAAAGGCCGTTGATTTGAGTCTCTTTTTTCATCGACGTGAAAAACCTGCCGAAACGCAGGCAAATTTTCTTAAACAAATCAGGATCAATAATGCGGTAAAGAAGATCCAGGTCAGCCAAAGCTTAGAAAAACTACGATTGCGCACCCCGTAATAAGTTATGACACTTCCAGTAATATTTAATCGTCAAAGAGTGCTGAACGACATGAATTCTACCTCTACCGAGATGTCTTTATCACTACTGCTAATAGGGATCGGTCATTGATAACGACTGATTACAGGTGTCTCTTTTTGACAATCAGACGAGAAATGATGGCCGAAGTGTTTATTTAAATTAAAAACATGCGCTTGTTCTTTCAAATCATATTGGAGATTGAATGATGAAAAATCGATTCCGAATACTTATGGCTGAATTAGCGTTTTCTGTCCATATTTTAATGAGGCGTTTTTCATCAACCATAAAAAATGTCCTTATATTTAAACTGAAAAGCACCAACCACCACTGTAACGGCGATGTAATTTATTTACTCTCATTTGCACCTCGCATGAGCAGTTAGTGAGAATATTAACAAGCGGATTCGCAATGTAAGTGGATAATTCGCATCGTTTAAGTTACTTGAGTAACTATAAATATCTTCCCGAGTAGGTAATGAAGTATATTAACATGTTCGCTAAAAATCCTGATAAGTTGACACTGAATTACTGTCAATATTATTTTCAGTTGATATGAAACGAGATCAGTGACCTTTCGCATTCCTCTGAATCTTTATAATTAGAATACAATGACTTTTTTTATAGAGAATGGTATTGAGTTAATATAATCGAGGAACTAATTCGGCACTAAGTATGAAAAACCACTGAACACTCATATTTTACTTAGACTTGAGTTGCTAAACGCGGTAGTGGAGTTCTTTTCAAGAAGGCGAGGCCGAATAGAAAATGTCCTTCGTTATCTCACCTAAAATTCATCCATCATTGATTCAAGTTCCATACTGCGCAAGTTTAATATTAAATGAGAAGATATAAAGCGAGAAGTATTTCTTAGCCCTAAAAGTATATTAGTTTTTTACTTATAGATAAAATAATTAGATCCCATAGTTAGATGCTTCACGCTATACATCCAACAGTTGACTTAAGTGTTTGTTCGCCTAAATTGACTCGTTCATACGATTTCAGAAAGTGACATATTTTCACACAATAACCTCATCACACGGTGAATGCACGTCGTTAATAAGTTATTTCTTCATCATGTTTCGAGAGGTGACGAATCTTTTGAGCATCCCCTATCTGCCCTCCCTCGGGCCACCCTCTTAACTCCTTTCCCTTAATAGCTATCTCCCCTTCTTCCCTATCTTCCTTTTCAATCTTCCCCTCCATTTCTTCCCGCCTCACTCTTTTTCCTTTTATTTCATCTCCACCTTATCTTTTCCATTTCCTTGCTGCTTTCTCTACCCCTTCCATTCCTTTCAGCCCTTTTTTTATCCAAACCCCGTGTTCTCAGTTGCAAAGGCATCTATCTCCATGCACTCTTCCTTTCCTTTCACCCCGCGTTTACTTACTTCTAGAGAAAGTGTGAGGGTTCACATTTGATCATTTGGCGCTTTGAAGAAATTGCGCCCAATTTAGCGATGGGTAAAAATTTGCTTTCTGCACGACCAATTCTCGCGGTTATTCCCACTGGAACCAACCCCAACCATAACCGAATCAATGGGGTAAGAGATTATTAGATTTGATAGGCCTAGGGGGTTGCCGGAAGTGACGTGTGGCAAAAAACGAGGGAAATCCTCTCTTCAATAGAGCTTAATATATCCTTGATGACTTCGGATATGCGTGTATCAAAATTCGATTTTCCAAGTATAGCACTTGTTTTGGACATAAATGTATTGATCTTTAGGAAACAAAATTTGAATGTTACAAAATTCACTGTCGAAGGCGATGTCTTCTGAAAAGCCATCATGTAGAACTAATAATAGACGATACACTTTTTTCAGGACACTTCTTTTTCCATAAACTCATTGAAAAAGAACGTCTTTACTATTTGTTGTAGGTTTCGCGAAAGAGACGAGTCGCTATTTCATTAGTGACATCATACTCAAATGTTCTCTTTCCTCCACCAAAAAGCTTTCTACACCCAAAAAGCGGTAATCAGTCCTTAGACTTTTTTAGAGACAGACCTTAACCTCTTGGAAGAATATTTTAATAGGAAAAGTTTATCGACCTCCATCGTCACCATCTCTTCTTAGAAGAAATAATTCTTGACGAGCATTTCTGGCACGTCCTCGCGTTATTCATTTTAACATATTTTTGTCTTCCCACTTGACTCTCTCCTAGAGAATCCTTTCATGGTGACCTCTCTTATTAACCGGGGGCCCTTAGGCCATCCGCCATCTTCCCGAGATGCTGTGCACACAGTGCTCAATTGCCATTCATCCTCCTTTCAAAGAAAGTGAAAGAATCCATGAATATTGCAAGCGCTGCTAACGGAAATTCTCCAAAAGAAAACACGGTGCATACACCTACTTGACGCTCCTCGTGTGGCCACGACCCTCTTGTGATGACTCCCTATCCTCATTCGCAATCAAATTGGAAAATGAATCTCAAAGAGGACTTCAATTAAAGCAGTTTCGAGGTGTATTTTTAGAGAGTATCACCATCCTTGGGTGGTTCTCGAGCAAGCGATATACATACAGCACGCTGAACGCTTATGTAAGGAGGTAACGTAGGAACATGAAAATCTGCCTTATACTTATTATGTGAGTATATTTAATGTTCTACTCTATAAATTAATCTAAGTTGGAGCTGCTTTGGCATACCTTGAGATGGAATCTAATGCATTATAAAGTTTTCTATAAGAAAAGATGTTTACTGAAACTCAAGAAGAAATCAGTACTACTTACAAGAAAAGAAAATATTTTTCTGATTCTTCTCGTAGTTCGCATGTGAAAAGTAATCCAATTGTTTACGTAGGTTCTTCAGACCTATCATTAGTTGTGTATCAGTAATTTTGCTTTTTATGTATAATCAAATATATGCGACGAATGATATATGCTCTTGTTTCTCTGGTTATCACTGAATTTTTTATTCAGGATAAGATTGAGACCCGAGTCCCTCTTCTACGTTATGCGATTTAAAAACTATTTGTTGAAATGATATATGGACATAATCTCTTTCAATTTTATTAAATGCTGTTTTACAATTCCATTAGAATTAAAAACATTACCTTGATAATTTAAAACTATTTCAAAATGCGTCTTCATGGTTATCTCACTGGAATTTAAATAAATATTTTAATTTAGGAGGAATAAAAATACATTCTATGTCACTTTCAAACTTTTCTCGATCCTTCATGCTCGCTAATGAAAAGGAGCATGGCAATTAAGACTTACGTTTTAGAAAACGAGGTATATAAGCTTTTTATGTTGCACTTTTTTAATTGTTCGACAATGTATACTAAAGCATATATTAGCAACATATCATAAATTAACAAATCATAGCGTTAAAGATCGAGACTTTGTCATGAAATAACACTTTTAATTCATTTAGTAATAAAACAAACTTTTACCTCGCAATATGGAGATGAAAGGAATTTCACGAGAAGTGATAAATAGTGGGAGACCTGGGTTCGAGTCCCAGTCAAGTCACAATTTTTCACTTCTCGTAGAACCTTGTGTGAGTCGCGCAACTTCGTATGCTAAGTCATATTTCATTCCATCCAATGAGAAAGGAATTACGCAATACGCTATTGAGATTTTTTAAGGATAGATAAGCTCTTTTTAACTAACGTAATATCCCATACGGAAATGCTGGGGCTATATTTAGAATATGATATTTTGGTATAATGAGTCTTTGATGAGGAGACATTAATACGCATCTCAAAATTCTCTGCGCTCAGTTTTGAAATATCAGATATTAAAAAGCGAGCCCGAGAAGTCATTAATTTCTCTTTTATTCGATTTCAGAAAAAGCTACCTTCATTGATACGCACATCAAGCGTGTTATTGGGACGAAATGAAGAAGGATATTCTCTCGGGGCGGATTGGAAATACAAATTCAGAGGTCGTCTTAAATAAGCCATCGCAAAATATCTCCGTCTAACTTCGTTACGGAAGTGACCTCGGGATATCCATCCATAGACAATCTCGCAACTCATTCGAATCTCATTTAAGCAAATCTCGAGAGGAATCTTCGAAAGATATCCCCGCTAAATCGCAGTTCGGCCAAACCAAACGAGATCTCGTTCCCTTTCCGTCTTTCCCAATATCAATCCCAGAATTCCCGTATGCCATGTGACACGTTGATCCGGAAGGACCTCCAAATCGCCCTCCTTGCCATTAATGCGCCCCCCCAGTGCCCCACTGTGACCCCCGCAAGGACCTCCCGCCAACAAAGCATTCGGCATTTTTTCATCGAAACGCCAAAGCAAAAGTGAATTGACGAAGGGAGCGCATGTGTCGAGAAGAGGAAAATGGAAGAGTATAAGTGCTGGAGATGGAGTAATCGAATTTCGGTCCATGAATGCCTCTATCCGAGTCTTTCTCATCGTAATATGCTACGACTTCTCCCGCTAAACAATCCCCAAGTATGAAATCATCGAAGACCTCGTGCTCTTCTTCTCCCCATTATTCCCACCGCTTGGAGAGGCAAGCGAGCGTTAAATTCTCCATCTATGAATGCATTTATTTCAACTATAGTAGATCCCCGTTGATAGTGTCGGAAATGAGGAGAAGGTTCGCTTTTATTCTATGAATTGATTCGAGAATCTCAATGTCAAAATATCTAAGAGGTCTCGTTACATTTGTGCAAATAATTGAAACATTGCAATCCGAATATTGTTTACTTTATTACTTTACGCCCCAAATATTTACGTCAGAGCGGCATTGAAAAAATTTGATTAATAGTAAACTAATCAAGTGCCAGTCTCATTCTCTGCAAAAATTAAATTATTACATACAAATATAATTGTTGTTAAGTTAAACGTTGTTTAACGCATATTTGCATTGAGCTGTTATTTATGTCTGAATAGGAATATCAATATGATAATGCTGAAGAGAAATCAATAGAGTTACTGATACGTAATTAATTCATGAAGAAATTTCAATGTTATAGGTGTCATTAAAATGTAAAAATAGTTGAATCTTTAAAAATATATTTGCTCAAATTTTGAGAGTAAGTCATCCAAGAATTGAAGTCAGACTAAATGAACAATCTTTTGAAAATATTGATCATATTAATATTGTCTCATTTATACGAAAATATCATTCGGAAACGAAAAATTCATCGTTTTTTGAGGTATGCAGTTTCTTGAATATATAGAGATAATAGGAGTCGCTTCCTACGGTGTATGAGGTGACGAAGAGTTTATAACATAAATATTTATAGCCAATTACGACTCAGACGAAATTTCACGTGTCTTTTGTTTCAGGGATACTTCAATTCTAATATATAATGCTCATGCCTTGGGCCGTCGTAAAAACCTCAGCAGCTGTTTATTGCCGTTGTCGGTTTGACTCCCCAATGATCCTCCTTATCGCCCGATTATAAAAAATATGGCACCATGTGTAAGAAAGACATGTGATGTGTTTCATAAGGGGATTGAGTTTGCTTTGCTCTCCATTGTGCCGTGTCCAAGTTGGTGGAAGACGCTCTCCGATGAAGACCAGTGAGACTCACTCTGTCGGAATAATTCCGCATCGAAGATACTCATTCCTTTTGTTCCTTATGAACGCTTTCCCCACCAGAGGTCCTTTTCAAAGCAGGACACACCGCATTTAATCGAAATATGTTCATTTTCTTCGGATATTATTTCCTTTATATGGTTATTTACCCTTAGGAACACTGCGAGATCTCTTTGAGTCGCACGCCGTTCGCTCAAGTGCTCCATTCGAACCGCTTTTATATCTTCCTTTGTATTTTGTGTAACGCCATTGATTTGCTGATTGTCTTGATTAATTCGCTATTCGCGGAATACGCTGGGAATTTCGAGCGTAAACATCTAAAGACTGATATTGAGGAAACGATTGGAAAATTCTAGCTAATCTAATCACTTACTTGATTCTTAAAAGTTTGGGAAAGCGGACTTAAATTCGATTTGAAATTGGAAGGGATGATAAGAGTATGATCTGTACTTTGTTGCGCTGTATTTTCCCTTGTACCATTTCCTTTAGTTATCAACAAAATTCTATTAGCGGTTTATAGGCTATCCTTGTACTAAGGAGTACAATTGACGGAATCCCACCAAAATTTACAAATAATTACTTCGTTTCGTGCAGTATATTTTTAATATTATTTAATTAGTGAAAAATATTATATTATACTATATCATATGTAGTATAATTGTTCAAATTGCTTCCACAGCATGTCCAAGTATTCGAAATTTCTCTTCCCACATCTTGACCCCGACTGAAAATCGAATCCGGGACCACTTTCCAAAGACCAATGGGCATTACCAAATTGGCAATCCGGAAATGTTGGACGATACTTTACTGGACCTTAACATTTCATAGTTTCATGGCAGTGTTCGTTCTATTATTAATAATTAGGATTCTGAGGCTTCTGGGATTTTATTTTAGCAAACGAAGGTTACGCAGGAACGAATAATCCTCCTTGGCCGAAGTATATGAGAAATGAGTGTACACGAATATAATTGCTACGCATTTAATCGAGCTACGCAACTAACGCTTACGTGACGTGAACTTTCTATCCGGAGATTCAATCAGAAACTTTAAATTGATGTCCATGACGCAAAAGGTTGAAATTGTTGATCCTCAAGATCTTTCGCTCTCGACTGCTTCCACGTGCCTCTTTTGTATTCCATCCGCATTGTCAACCGTCTCCTCATAAATGACTATATCTTTCGCTTTAGTGAACCGTTTTTACCGCTTCAATGAAGGCTATTTAATGTCGGAAGTCAAAAGGTTCCCTCGACTTTAAACTGCTATTTTAGAAGGATATTTTAATTTTTAATGAACAAGATCAATGCGAGTGGGGTTTCATTATTCGTGGATTTAAAAATAATCTCGCATAATGGACCGAATTTGCCAACTGAAGGGTTTTCGTCGATATGCTTTCATCGCTTTTGTTTTCTCATATGAGATAATTAGAGGGGTTGTGTCAAATGCGGAGGACAATACTCTTGGGTACGTTTAGAAAAGCTATTACGTCTACGGGCAATTTGAAGTAAATTAGGACGAAATATTTATGACTCTATTACCTTCATTACGTACATATAAATAGCACTTGAAATGCTAGGATTATCGGTGATGTGTTTGTAGTTATCACGACGTGATTACACCTTATCTTAGTTCCATTACCAGACATGTTAAACGGAAAATATACGATAAAATTTGCTGAAATTTTCTAGATTACTGAAGCAAATTGCATGAAAATCTTTATACTGAAATTTGAGCCATTTCTTTTAAAGGTAATAATGTCGCCAAAGTGACATTTTCTTCGCTTTGTTCTCTCTTTGGAGACTGTTTATTTTCCTTTAAAACTATTCGAAGCAGTAGATTTTCTAAAATTAACAAATCGTAGATATCTTACAACGATCGTGATACAAATAAATAAGCGACTCAACCAGAGTAGCTATTTCTAGTAAAATGCCTACTTTCATCCTTTCCCTCTCTCACTATTTAAATGAATTTTTCATATCCTTTGAGAGAAATACTCTTCTTATAGACAACGCAATGAATATTCCGGTCGGTCATCATGTCTATATTCACTTTGAGTTTTGTTAATTTTCGTCTGTCACTTATTTTTAGTGAGATTTTTCTTAGCAACCAAACATCTTTAGAACATCTCAACGAAATCGGTGGTCGACCAATCTAGGAAATATATTCCCTCATCTCAGAAATTATTCATATGGAAATAAAATAGTTTAGTAGATATTATCTTCAAGTAGACCCATAATCATAATTTATAAAATGATGATTCTGGGGGAAGAATAGCTCACATCAAATGGATAAAATATCCATGATTTATGGTGATAGTATTAGTTTAAATTATAGCAATAGGGTTACGAAAGTTCAGCAGGGTATGCCTTAAATATTTCACCCGACGTGCTCATCTCCAATTTGATCCCCAAAGACATTTTGCGATCTTCATAAACCCCTCTTAATTTCGATTTAACGTCACAGTACCATTTTAATTTGAGGATCTTCTTTGTAGGAAATGGGACTTCATCAAGAGTCGCGCATCGGAGTCCATAAGCGCATTAGGGGCGACGCAATCTCAGCAGAAGAAGAGTCATATTTTCATAGATTCACTCCATTACAATTATCTCCCTTCATCTCACTCCATTTCATTTAAATCCTTTTGTAGCCCCTCCTGGATAACTGCATTTCCTAACCCCGCACTCTCAATCCTTAGATCCATTGTGTACCCTTTTCCAAAACACATCTCCCGAAAGACTTAATCTCCAGAATGACCACGGGCAGCAAAGTCAAAAGAAGGTCTCTAATCTAATAGGAAAAGCGACTATCGAAATTGTCCACAAGCATCGGCGACAGCGTTGTCGGGACGAATTTCTTTCACAAACTCCCATTATCCACTCCTAGGTGGGGATCTTTCATCGCTGAGGGGGCCGTTATTATTTTGCCCTCCGCATCTGTCGCCCGCCTAAAAAAGTCCCTCTGGGGGACGCGTAAGGGGCGGCGTAAATTTTTCATTTGTTTATCTCGTGTTTGAAATTGTTATGCTGATGTCGAGGGTGGCGCTGACACACAAATGAAAGAATAATTTGCAGTTTTTCCGCGAGGGGGCGGAAGAGAGATAAAAGAACGCTGGAAAATTTTTAATGGGTAGGGTTTCGGAAATTGGACGTGAATTGAAGCTCAATTCAGCGGTGCCTGTGGCTGTTTCGCAATATTTAAATTACAAGCAGGATCTCTAATTTCGGAGGAAACGTGAACAATTATAGATGCGAAGTCGTTCAAAGATTCGGTAATACTGTAGTGCGAATCACCGTTTTTATGAGACTCGAATTGGGTTCGTGGTTAAGGAAAAGATATTCTAACCAAAGTTATGTTGCTATGGTAAAATCAATACTCAAATATATTGGAGATATATCACGCTTGCAAGTAGATCTATGGAAAGTTTTTTACTAAAAGCCGCGAAATACAGAAAACTCGGTTTTCAGTAGATGAACATCATTACAAGAGAAGACAGGAATGCGATATTATGTAGTAATCTACAGTAATATTATTTACAAAACGATTATCATCATACCACATTTTGAACTTTGTCCTGCTATTTACTTATGTACATACTTTACTTATGTACTTACTTTTATTAAAGTAATCATCTCAATTTTCATATCACATAGTTTTCCATTCTATCTTTTAGCCCATACTATCAATTGGTCATCGCGAGTTTTTCAAATCCCATTCTACGTTAGATTGCTTTACAGCCAGAAAAATCCTATTTTTTTCTATTTCCGAATGTATTATTTATATTTTATTAATATTATTGTTGACAGCTTTGACGGAAAGTGAGACTCTCCAGTCTCAGTCTTGCCTTGATAAAGAGTTTTAAATGCATCACTTCGGTCAAATTACCCACATTGCATTGAATACTCGCTAATTTACATTGTAACCTGTATTACAGTTTACTCTAATCAACGATATTTGTTAAATAAATTGATATTCTTATCTTTTATTTTCTTTTTCAAAAGCTAATAATCTTCTTTTCTATTTCTCTTCTTAATATTAAACATTCAATCGCCTCATGGCTATCGAATTAATTAGCATATATGTTCCAAATATCAGGTTAACAGGAAGTATTCCTGCAACATATGAAGGATCAAAACTATGTGTATTTATATTATCAATTACCTTGGTATTCTTTGTAAACTTCAGGAATTAAGGTAGTGAGATTTGTAGCAATATGTAACACTATAAAAAATTTGCTTCCACCTCTCGCCACTAAATTTAATTCCAGTTTATTTTCCCAAAAACATAGAATTTAGGAATTATGGATGATTTTTGTATTAAAATGGTAGAAATGTTTCAATAAAGGTCCTTATTTCAAACAAAGAATGAAGACCCTTAAATAAGTTGCGGCATGCGGCACGGGTAGTAATAATTTGAGCTACTGCTATAGCTTGTTATCGTGTATAGTCCGTGGAAAGAAAATCCTTAAAACGACTTTTCTTGGCAACCATTTCTTTTATTTTACGCTCATTTTCGTATCGGTAGAAATACAATGAGGTTTGCATGATAAAGTTTATGTCTTCCACAAACGTACTTCCTCAGAATATATCAAGCAATCGCAGCGTTGCTTCTAATCTTCTTTCTTCTTAGGATGCCCAACCATTTTCGTAGCGTTTGCTTTTTTTATCGTAGCATTTTTAATAAAACGTATCGCTTTGAGTTACATTTTCTCCAATTTAGAGATACACCTCTCATCCACCTTAATTCCGTATACCTGATGCATATTTCAGGTAAAGGTTCATAAGAAGAGTTCACACCTCTGTACCACTCTGATCTCTTGCTGTATAGATATAATTGATATGTTAGAAGATTCTTAAAGAAACTAAATTTCAATGCAATATCCTTCTAGATATATAAGTGGGAAATAAATTTTGAGATCTTACGGATTAAAGAGCAGCAGCAACGTCATAATAAGAACACTTTTTTAATCGAAATACAATGAAAATTTGAAAATACCTAGCCACGAAGCCCCTTATAAGTAAATTACATCAAGGAATGTCATAGAATAATTTAAAGATCTCCAAAGTGAAATTCAAAACCCATTTTAGAGTGATTCGATAACTCCGTGACTAAATGAAGGATCTTAACTCAATAAGGAGGAAATAAAATTTAATATAGTTTTCTAGAACCTCATTATGTAGGGATATGTTTAATTGGAATGATTCGAATCTAAATGTTAATGATTTTAATCAGAACCATTGATTATGCAGCGAAAATTTCACCCTTAATTTATCATAAACATTACCGAACCAAGTATGTATCTGCAACAAATTAATTCTGCCTCGAATCCGAGGTTTTTATTTTTCGCTGATTGAGTCTCATCTAACTATGGTCAAAAAGTCTTTTGATTCTATGTATACAAGCAGTTCCATAAATATAGAGATTTAAATACTAAGCTAGGAAGGAATGAAAAAAATAATATCGGCACTAAAATGCTTTGGCACTGCTGCTTCATCTCCGCATCCTGCTTTTTATTATTGTGAATCTATATTATATTAGCGATCACTACATAAGGTATTGTGCGTTGATAGTGTCTCGATGCATGCGGAATGTATCAGGGATGGGGTAAATGAGATTTCTGTTGATATAGGAAAAGTATGCCCCTTGGTAAAAATGGTTTAAGCCCAATTTAGGTATCCCAAATACGTGAGGATTCTTGTAAAAGGCTAAGTTAAATTTTTAAATCATGACCGAATCTATTTCAACCTTTATAGACTGCGATGTATCACCAATTAGCAAAATCCGCATATTCAAATCCCAACAGTCTTTTACTACCTCAGATTCGAGCCATCGCGAATTCGGACATCAGACACGAAAAGGTCTCGCATTATGAAAACTCGAAGCATTTGCGTGCTTGGCTGGTTCCCCAAGGGAAAACAGTACGTAGTTGCCCTCTGACGGCCATTCGGTGAACTACGGCGAGTAAGTGAATTGAAGGGCAGAATGGAGGCGCCAGCGCCACTGGATGCTGGATGGGGAGGTTTACTATTTGGCGGGGGCGGGGCTTTTGACTCCGCCTTCCCGGACCACTAGTGACATCTAGCGTATCGAGCGCCGAAAGAGTCATTTCTCATCGGGAATCGCGCGTTCGTGGTTGATGTTTTCCACAGAAAGGATTCGTTCACTCGTAAGATTCGATGTTTAGTTCGAACGCAAGTGGGAGCTTAGGTGTGATAAACAGAATTTGCCAACGCTGTGGGTTCATATTCTCTGATCTTTTTTCATTTTTACTTTCCAATCTCATTTTAGGCGCTTTCTTCAATCAAGGTGAGAATTACATTCTCATATAGCAGCGGCGTCGTTCCGCGGGATTTTAAGCCAAATTCCACTTCTAAATCTACTCTTTTTGAATAGAAACAATATTTTCCGTTTTCATTTTTCTTAATTGTTTACATCAGTGTGTGCAAACCAGATGTCTACCGACCATTAAAGTGCGTTTTAAAATCTTGCGGTGGATGAAGTTTGAATATTTCCCAAACGATAAAACGATCGAAGTTTAAAATGAATGTAATTTCGCAATTAAAGGAATTTAAATGTTTTTTGAAAGGTCTACAAGGAAAATATTTTTTCGTCCAAAAGTGTTCTTATAAGATAAATGATATATTTAAGTGAATCAGATCTTAATTTACCAATATTTAAAATATTCTAAATGTATTTTCCTCGTTGAAATTTTGTACTTTAATTCCTGTAGGATAGTATTTCTGAGAATTTCATTCGCATTTTATACTGAACTGGACGTAGACACAGATTTACACTGCCATATTCGGCTGTATTACAAATGTATTTTTTACATTGTCATTCCATTTAATCTTTGCGTATTTTGACAAGCGCTAGATAAAGGTATTGGGACACCTGTGAGCGATAAGCAAATTATTATCAAAAAAGTAATACATAAACATATGTCACCATAGATGAAAAAATCCATAAAAATTGTGGCCAGTTCCGGAAAGTATGAATCAATCGATGGATTAAAATACCGAATTCAATGAAGTAAAGATATTCGGCACGGTTGATTTACGATAGTAAAGTAGCGTAGCGTATTTTTTATACGGAAGTATTAAAAAACTATGAATGTTGATTTTAAAAATTAATGGAATGTTTTGAAGGAGTAGACGGCAGTAATTTGTTAAAATCTACATGTAAGAACTAAAAAATGTAATTCTATGGTTTATTTTTATAAACATAGAAATAAGGTACTACAAAAAACTTGTAAAAGTTTTTGCCGGAAGTTAATATTTCTGCGGCATAAGCATCTTGCAGGAACCCCTTCGTAATAAATGCAATTTAAGCTCCATTAGAGACTGATGAACCTGTGAAACGACGTTCACGAATAGTTAAGCGCGGAACAAAGACAATTTAAAAAAATGTAATTGTCTCTTTTCATGAAAACTTTAATGTCAAATTTTGAAAAAGTGTTTTTATAGCAGCTTTGAATTATCCTCATAGTTAATTTGAATATCTTTGCTGAAAATGAAAACAAAAACAATGAAAATTGAAGTCACACGCATCAATCAAATAATTTTCAAAGGAAAAGGCCAAAGTGTATTTTGTTGACCTTTTGGCGGAAGGGAAATTTATTTTGTATTCAAAGAAGAAGGAAAATATTCATAAGTGTTTAAATAAAATATTACAGCCAGCAAAGGCCAAAAATTTGGATTCTGTATTTCCTTCCTAGTAGTATATATTGTCAAAATTTCACAGTTACACAGAGAAATCTGAAAGCAATATATTCAATTTTTCATTTATATGCATTTAAAACACTGTATTCCTACTTGAAATCATAGAATTGTCTAATGGTTAGAAAAATCTTTAGCAAAGGTTTTCTTTGTTGACAATTATGCTTTACTTTTATAAAACATTAATCGGATTAACCAGATAAACTTCCTTCTTGAATATCAGTGAGCAGGAAAATGTGAAGCTCAAACCTATCTCTACATTTACTTATGTTTGTATGTATGTACTATGCGAGCCGCCTTTCGTCGTATGATATATCCACGTTGATTCATGTTTACCTCCATCAGAGTGAAAATGATAGGGTAAGCATGGACTGAGATACATATAGTTGCTCTATGGGCACAGAAATATGTAGCTGAATCATAATGATAGAACACAGCATTATTTACGAAAGTGATTAATAAAATAGAAAGAATAAAAACTAATATCTCTTAGCTACAAGACCAATAAATGGTTACTCAGTCAGGCCTTCATCAAGGTAGGTTTTCGATCGATAGTATCCGTACAACTGAATGTAAAATAGTTAACTTAAATAAATTAATTAAAAAAAATTTAGTATGCAAATGACTGTTTAGTTATATTTTTAATTTCCGAATTATTATAGTTTCATTTTGAAAAGGCAGTAACGTTTATTTAGCTTTTAACGCGGCAACATAATACGTAAGTTAAGATAAATTATTTTAAGAATTATAACGACATTATATTACCTTTTGGTTTTATGGTACTCGCCCTTCAAAAGGTTGAGGACTTCTCATCGGCTTAATGAATATATAAGGACAAAATAGACATTTCTAGAGTACAGGGAGCAAGGGTAAGGAAAACTTTGCATGTATGGTAGCATGTCTTAAAAAATCAAACGAGAAGAGATGCGAAAATACCTGCACGGAAAGCTCATCCGCTCCGCTGTCCTCATTATTTTAAAGTGATTAGTACACTTATTATATATGAATTGATAATATAGGATACAGTATAAATAGAAGTCCAAAATAACGGCGTAACATTCCCTTCCTGGTGTTGTGTTATCACTAGTACTCGAATGCTTAGAGCAGGCTCCTTGTCTTATGGGCGGTCTTTTTAATATCAACAAAAATTATTTCCCCCTCATCATTAATTCACAATATTCTTTTTCTTCTCTTTTCTTTGTAAAACCACCATTACCGAAAATTCCCACAGTTTTGTCTCCACTTTACGCAAGTCTTCATTCACGTAACTTTGGGTTAACCACAAACCTCCTGCCATACGCCACTGGCGGTTCGCGGGGTATTAATTGAAATATAATTAAATAATTTAACTCGATCGAATATTTTTCAGAATCAACATGGTAGATGGATGAAATTCTTGATTCCAAATGAAATCTTGCCCACTTTTTTTCAAAAACTTCAATCAGCATTGAATATCATATCCTAGTTTATGAATTAAATTCATAACGTTATCAAATTAAGAATTTATCACCAAGAAATGAAAATTTAATACTAATATTTGATCCTAACTGTCTCACCAATTCTCCAGTCCTTCCTAATAATTTTATGTCTCCGTGAGTCTCGAAGTTTGAGTAAATTATCCACAGAGGGCAAAAGCACCACATTAAGACATCACTCGCATCCATGTACTGTTATCTAACTTAGAACCCCTCTGTCTCCTAATGAACGTAACGACAAAAAATGAATGAAAATTCTGCCGTACGTTTGGAGTGGACGTGTTGCATTAATTTGGAGCGTAGGAACCGTTTCCAAGGACCAAAGGAAAACTCATTAGTTTCGTTTGATTTTCGAAAGGGAGCAAAGGACAGTTCCGAAATTGCGTCCTCCCTTCTCATCTTCCTATGATAAAATTCAGCGCCGTCAAATGGTCCGCGTCAACGCAAGTCAAAAGGGACATCCAATTCCACCCCCGCATCCTATTATCTCTCTCAAGATACTCCCTCATTCAATTAACGAGGCCAGTCCACTATGCGGTCATTTGACTCCCATAACAAGTCCGACGTCTTTCGCGGGAATTGAAACTCGACGGGAGAGTCTTTTGAAAAAACCGCCTTTAATGTCCTCTGCGCTTCCGATCCAAATTCATTAGACGCATGAAATTGATCCTCCGCTCTTCCTTAACAAAGACGTGCGGATTAGAATGGTCTCGAAATTGGGAATGAACATCGTGAGCTTCAAATAAACATGCGTTTACGCTTAACTTTGCATTGAGCGAATTATCGAACGTTAAAAAGAAAGTATCGGTGTTGAAATAAATGTGCGTAATTGTGGAGGAATTGGTAGATAAGTATTAGAGCCTTACAGATCTCTTTTCCAGCTAGTCTTATATATCATTATAATCATTATAATATCATTATCATTAATATCATTAAAAAATAATCAAAAACGTAAAAGAAGAATACAGTGTGCGAAATAATCTGTCAACTTGAGGTTGATAAAGAAAAATCAACGTGTGGGAGAGTACTCACTAGGAAAGAGGTGAATAAAATACGGCGAAAATACCGTAATATTTTGATGTAAAAATATATACAGTAGGGTACAATAAAAAAATTACCCTAAAAAATATAGCGAGGTTAAAGTTTCTGTTTGATATTCCTATATTTTCATTGGAAGGAAGAAAATCCAAATACACAATAAATGAATAGAGAAGCTAAGTGAATATGTTCATTATCTTCAAGTAGTCTGATTTATGATTTATCTTTGATTGTAATGAACCTAGCGCTTCCCTATGGTACGCCAGATGAAGTTATAAAATTTATTAAGATTGTTTCTTTTAGTATTCTGATGTTTTCTATTTTAAACACAAAATGATTTATTTCCAATCAAATAATATGTTATCTCCAATTCTCAATCAGTTTCTCGTATTCCTATGAAACATTTTATCCTATCTTCAATGCCAATTAAAGATTCATAACAATTCGACTGAGACAGCAATAACCTAATTTTTATGATGCAGTGTACACTTTTCTGCAACGCATGTTTGGTTTAGTGCATTTGGCTATGATGACGATAAATCTAGCTTGTAATTAGTTTACTTTTTAAGTAGAACATAGCATTTTACCAGAATATTTCGAAGCCATACTTGGTGATAATCTATTAAAAAATAACAGAGATGTCACAACTCATACAAAATATTTTTGTGATATAATACTTGTATTGTGTTATTTTTAATAGGCGTTTTTTATTTCCGATGAATTGTAATTTTTTAGACCAATCTTAAAAATTTACAACTAAATTTAAAGAAATACTATAGAACTAAAGATATCATACCACCAGAATAATAACGTTATGCTAGAAGTGGCGCTCAAATAAAATTTACCTCTTTAAGATTTTATCAAAACTATATTTAGTAAACCTTAAAAAAGCGAAGAAAAACTATTCCACTTGATATATATTTGCTCAGAGAAAAATAGAAAAATTTATGAGACCATACTTCTGCATCATATTTCACGACACGAGAAGTCCGGAGCTTAAATTGTTATTCTATGACGATTCCTTTTGGAAACCATAATCTTTAAGATATGAATTATGCTTTCCATTCTCTGGGGCATTCAATTTATAGTTCCTCAAACACGGAATCGCCGCGGAGATGATACACATCAGTGTCTTCATCACTTTCCACGGAAAATAGACTTTTATTTTCAAGTTGGCGCCGCCGCTCGATACATTTTAGAGTGCAAGAAGAATGACGCGATGAAAGCTTTTATAAACTGCCGAATTTAAAGCAATCTTCTCCCCTTTGGACTGAAAAAGGAGCAAGAGGGGGGCGCTCGAATTTCGTGAGGAATGGTTAGAGAAGCGGGGGCGTATGGGGTGGGGGGGGTGAGGGGGGGGCACGAAGATATTGGGGGGAGGAAAGGGGGCCTTGGGGGGGGGGGGGGGGAGGAAGGGGGGACAAACCCAATCGCGTGTTTGAGTGGAACGACATTCGGATGAAGAACACGATGTTGTAGAAGGGGAGATAGAAGTGAAAGGAGGGAAATAGTGAAAGTGGGGTTGAAAGGATGGAAGATTAGGTTTCAGAGAGGGGGAGGAGGGGTTATAGTTAATATTAAAAATGAGAAGTTATCGTGAGGTCTTTCTGGTTTGCACGCACGCCGACGTCGGTGGCGCAGGAAAACACACTTTGACTGCGACGGTTACACCACCTAGCGGAGTAATCGAATAACTGCTTTTCATGAAATCTTTCAATCTCCGAAAAAGGCCCGCCGCTTGAGAACTCCCACGTCTTCTATCGATTCCTCGAGAATAGCTTCTGTGCTTGAAATAATTACCCCCTTCAGCTGCCGTCTTAACAGACATGTTTGGGATATGGAAAATTGACTCTCATGGATGGTCTTTTCCATCTTAACTCTGTCAACAAATAGCATCTCTTGGCGAAGGGAGTTATTTGATTCAATTTAAAATTCAAGCTTCCTTTTCGAGGAAAGAGAAATTGACTTTTTCACATACAAATCAAGGTTTTTGAGAAGATAATTGCTGTTTTAACTAATTCTCTAAATACATTGCAAATCATCGCACTTCCCACTTGGATACCTTTCTTCAATTAAGTATAAGCGAAAAGTACTATGAAAATCTTGTATATAGGGTGATACTTTTAAAAACCCGATTAGATTGGGAACGTTCTCACAACTCAGGAGTCATCCCATCTTCACAAACTGAGAGCTGAAAGTCTTAAGCTGATTTCGGATAATCCACGTTTTATTCAATGAATACTCACAGCAATAAAATTCAGGGCACAGGAGACATTGCCTACAATATCTGAGGTACCCATCTTAAAAGGGAAATGCAAAATATTCAAGCAATAAGTTAACGTGAGACGTAAATGTAATATCCAATTTAAACGAACGCAAACATAAAACTTGACTCTGTCCACTAAAACATTTCTGAGTAAAGTTTTATGCTTTATTTCGTTTTAACCGATTTAAACCGATTAATATTCACGTTAATTTCATATTCAAAAGTTTGGGAGGAAAGTAAAAGGTATGAGCAGTTACATCGAACAGAATATAATAGACTTTTATTGCATTTTTATATAAATGGATATTTGAACAAAATTGCCTTTCTTTTGAGGTACATTTATCATCTTAAGGCAAAATTACATGCTGATATTATATAGTTTTAGTAGCTCCTGATAGATTTATAATGTGTCAGAAAGTTATGGATTCTTAGGTCACCGGCATAAAACTAACGTATTGATTCTCTGTTTATGTATCTCCTCCATGAATATCAGACCGCTGCTGATATTTCACCATTTATTCCACAAAAAGAATATTAAGGCGATTATAGATTTATAGAAAAATTGGTATTATTAAAACTTCACGGTTTTTCCCAATTCTTTTTTTGGTATTGGAGATATTACTATATTTATTTCACCTAAATTAATGATGGAATATAGAAAATGAAGTTTCGATTTTTCATTTAATCTTTGCAAGTATTTCAGCTTTGTTTTTTTTCACAGAGAATAACTATTTTGATTAATTAGAGCTGTTTTCATCGAACTTAAGCAGCATACATCAAGGGGACGAATCGATAAAGCAAGTTTTCCTCCAAGGAAAACTGCCAGTATTATAGTCAAATTTAAGCTCATCTTTCAATTAAACTAATTTTGATAAGAGAATCTAATTTCCTGTCCCTTAGCTTTTTCAGAAGGGATAATTAAAAGAGGAAGAATAATATGTCGGTCTGCTACTCCAACGACGTTAAAAAAATTCAAAAGTTGTCCGACTCAGACTTTGTGTTTAATAACTCCTTTAATTTGGTTACGGCGGCAAAAAACATCTCGGACGAGTTCGCCCGGGAAAAATTCTCGGGCGATATACTGCTCCGTAATTACATCTCTATGTTTTCTTTGGAGACGGGAAGCCATCCAAAGGCAGTTAGGATAAATTTAATATTTCGACTCGGTATTAATTTGATACGAAATTCCATTTTCCCTCTTTTAAATCATGGAGATTTCTGCCTTGTAAAACGATAAGATGAATCGTGTCCGAGTCTCTCACAAAGAAATCTTGTTCTCCGGGGATTGAATGTTATGACTTAATATATCTTTCTCTTTCTCTTTCTCATAGATATTCTTAGCGACAGGTCGAGGACAAAGAGAGGAAATAAGATCGACCTCCGCCTTATCAAGCCGACATCAAATCATTGGAACACGATTACGTGATCCATTTCTATTGGTGGCAAACTGCGCTCTACACTATGAGTCGATTAGAGAGTGGGCGGCGAAATACGTGGAATTGGGAGAATGTTCTTATCCAATCGGTCCCGGGAATGGGGTGCTATTATGGTGGAAAAAGAGGGAAAATCGGGTTTTTTAGAAAAGGGAAAAAAGTTGGGAAAATAAGAGCCAGAGGTGGAAGCTATCTTTATATGCGGCGGCGTATAGAACAATGGCTGGGGTGTAGTCAATACACCTCTTGTGGAATAATTATTAATTCAAATTTTATCCGGCTAAAACTTCTCGAATACAGATTGTATACCTTGCCTATGTGTGCCTAAATTTAATCTTTAGGTAGTATTATTATCATTAAAAGAGCTCGTATTTTCCAAGAGAAAGGAAACTGTACCTCCAATAAATTTACTGTTGAATGACGGAGAACCTATCGACTTAAATACAGAAAGTATATTTGTTCGGTACTTTTAAGAAATGGATTAACTAATTCTTACACAGTTATTGCATTCTTCCTCTTGGATACCGTTTTATCTACATATCAGAAGATGAAGACGAACATGAATTACAATTACAATTACCATTGGTAATGGTAATGTAGTACCATTTGACAAGTTTCTATATCCATCCTTCTGATTTGTACAATAATATATATCCACATGGAGACTATGGTACAACATGCTTTAGATGCTTCAAGAAAGCCATCGTGTCTCTCAACATTTAAATATTTTACTGATTAGTTTTAATTTTAAAATTTACCGATTTACTAAAACAGAGATGTGGGCCTTTAGGGCATGTGTGGCCTTTTTGGGTGCTCATTGTGATGTTTTAGTCACTTCCTGAAACGAATGTTCCTGTTTAAATTTATTTTTTCTAATCTTGGTAGAGAGGCCAAAAAGAGGAAAATGTTCTCTTTCTGTTTAGTCAGCGGATGAAATCGTTTTCTCTTCTAGTATTTCAATGTTAAACTATTTGAATGTGGACAACATGCAACACAAAAGTGGCCTTTCTTACGAGATAGTATTCTAAATGTGGTATTACTATGGAAAATGTTCCTCATTTCTGATCTATACCGATAAAATGTAGTGTTTCTCTCAGGAACCTAAGCTGAAATATTTTCCAGTAAGTTCAATTCAAATGCCAGCAACGCTATCTAGCATGTGAGCTCTTTAATTTAGAAATTGTCTGTAATACATCCTAATAACTCGTGCTTGGACTACAGCTGATTCTACAATTATATGATAGTTAACAGTGCAGAATTATGATGTTTTGACTGCGAGTAAAATAAATTTTGAGAGTGCATTGATTGCTGAGGACATTTCTCATATACTGGCTCCCATCGAGAATCGAACGTGGGACCGCTTGCATTAAAGACGAACGCGCTACCCACTTGGCTCTCCGGTAGCTCTTTAGCATGAAAGATAGTTAAACTTAATTTTTTCTTGAGTTTCTTGAGTTGAGTTGAGTTGAGCTCTCAACTTGCTGCAGCATGAACTACAGTCATGATTCATATTCCAAATCGCACATGAGATTTGATATTTTTAATTGAACTGTAACAATTTCCTCGAGTGTGAGTAGGCTAATCCCTGACCTCCCGAGTATCAAGTAGGAAAGGTGTCAAATAAAAATGGGGAATGGATTCAGAATTAATTGTATTGCGGGTCACTATGGAAACTTGTCTCCGAATTCCGTGAAGGAGTTGTATTACACGCTCGTTTATACTGAAAGATAAGAGAGCCGTTGAGTGCGATAAGGTTAATATGAAGAATTTGGCGCGACGTGCGCAGGGGAAAGTGATGAAAGAGCATGAAATACGGCATTCATATTACGCTGTGCATAAATTAGGTAATCGGGTTCATATCAAGAGTTAAGGGAGAAAGCAATTTTCAGGAGCGAAGAGATCGTTTCATGGGGGAGTGACGAGGAAGAATCGTAAAAGTGTGTATTAAAAATGAAAATATGCTCCATAACTTCACCTTGATATAGTATTCCATTTTTATATGCATAAGCAAAGCAGATAGGGACGCATTGGTGTCATTTTGCATTTTCTCATTAGCATCAAAATTATAAGTGGAAGAGGTAGGAAAATATGACTAACTGTAGGAATCGTGGAGGAAAGATCAATTTTTAAGTTATTTGTTCATGCTTCACGGATAGTTAATAAATTAATAATTAATAAATTACTAAGCTTAGCGTGAGAACATAGAGATTTTTACAAGATACACATTGTGTATTCTAATCCAAAGAAAACAAAGACTGACTCCGGCCACATAGAGAAAATTATTAAATATGTAAAAGCAAGGCCAGTTTTGCAACCTGATTTTCAGCTGGTCGTGATTCTCGTTAACATTTTTCTGTGGACGGAATCAATTCTTATTTGTATTAAAACATGAGGAAATGTTCCACCAAGTATCGCTTGAATTATTTTATTACATTCGATGCGTAATCGTACATAATAGATAAAAAGTTCTCGAAATAAATATAAAATAAAACATCACAATATTGATTATACGTACGGGAATAATATGGACAAAACTGATCAATCAACACCTTGGAAACAATAACAGTTGATACGTTGGAAATCGGGACATCGATAAAAGAATTGAAATCACATGGCCATAATATTATTTTTATTGCTAAGGGGTAATGTTTACATTTACATACACGATAGGCAAGTAGCATAAGCAAATTTTCCTATTAAATAATTATCATTTCAAAGCATCGTGATTGTTTCGAAACAACCACTCATTCACGGCTGTTTAACCAACGCCAATATTTACGCATTATCTTTAATGGAGTCATCGAATGAATTTCCGAATCGTTGAAAAACCGATTTGTAATAACGAAATATATCTGCATTCCGAGAAATCATACAATTACGCCGAATCAAAGAATGGTAATTTCAATCTGGAAATCCTGGAATTGGAAACAATAAAAACAACGGAGATTACGGACCGTAATTTTGGGCGGGATTTGAGTCGTGACTGTGGAAATGTGGCGATAAATTGCAAAGGAAAATATTATTCGGAAATGAGAGAGGAAAGAGCGGATTGTGAAAGAGAGTTATAAATAACATTGGAGAACGTGTGTTCGATGAAAGGAGATTTTACAGGGAGAAAGAATAAATGTAAGGGAAAGAGGAGACGGAAGAGAGAGATATGGAAAAAAGAGGGAGAGAGAGAGAGAAGGGGAGCTCGTAATTTGGGTGACAATGGCAGATAAGACGTGGCTGAATCACGAGCACCTTTAATGTTCACGATCACGCAATCAAATATTCGGGACACATAATAAATTCCTGCCAGGTGATCGCAAATAGGAGACCTCCATTGATTTATTGAATTCGAAACCCGTTTATTTTAGCCTATTAATTTCCATGCTAAATGCACCTGAGAAGAGGTGAGTTGGGAGATTGATATCTTAAACGTACGCGCCTTCTATTTGGTGAGAATAATAACCGGATTTATGACTTCTTCTCGGCTAGACCTGTTGAGTAATGAAAAGGGTATTTTTGAAACGGAAAGAAGCGAAGAACTAACTTTGGGATGGTTTTCAAAGAATATCTGATCTCGATAGTATTCCATTCCCTCACTACCAGAAATATATCCTGACACATACCCCCTTTAGATTATTTTAATCAAAAATAATTTGTAAAACAAAAATTTATTACACCAGGTTTTCCTCATTGGCCATGCATCGTAATAGTTGAGAATCCTATAATATGATAGTGATTAAGTTGCTTTTATTTTGTATTTACATTTCGATCGAAAACATTAGCATAATTAAGAGAAGTTAGGAGTTATAAACGAATATTTTCTGAAGGGAAATATTTCCACGTGCAAAAGGCCAATTTTCTTGCCTTTATGAGAAGTAATTAAATATGTCGATGGCATAATCTAGGATTACTTATATGGCAAGGCAGTGATGTCGAATCTTTGTTCTTTCTTGCGATGGATTTGAACCTCTACCTTAGCTAATATAACTTTCTTAAAAGAAGCCGAAATATTGCAGATTTATATTTTCATATAGATCTCATTAAGAAATTTCTTTCTCAATCATATTTTTATTCGTATTTTGTTTTCTCTAAATTTTCATCGGCGCCATATTATTAGCCTTTATTATAATCAGTATAATACATGATGTGAGTATATATTTTAAAATTAGTCAAAAAAGACAACTAGAACTGACCATATCTTTGTTTCTATACAATAAAACGGACTTTATAAAGCAAAGGGAAATTAAGATGTATTATTGATGTTGGTACTAATTTACGGATTGATTTCCTTAAAGATATGAACATTTGATGATGTTAGTGTTGATGTGTGATGTTTAAATTATTGTTCATGAACTAATGACCAATAAACTTGGACATTCCATATATTATAATATAATGAATAAGAAAACATGGACCTAACTTCTATCCCACGGAATATTTTTTAAATCATAAATGAATTTTAACAATTAATCTATAAAATGGAAGTGTAAGTTGTACGAAAACAAAAATTCAGAAGCCTCAATATTCCCCAAGAGAATTCGTTAAAATTACATTAGATTTTAAAACAATCAAAATAAGATTATAAAATAAAATCACATGCTTGAAACGCCTAAGTCTTGCTGTGCCTTTTTAATAAGTTCTGTTATGATAATATATAGTTCATAAGCATTTTATATCAAAATGAAAAACATAATATCTTCGTATTTTCATTTGATACATACATTAGAAATATAACTCAAATATTTTGTAAATTTTTTAAGTTTTCATGCCACTTTCCGAGAATAAAGTCAACATGTCCTTCAGCTGAAATGGATCATTTATATGAGCTTTACAAGAAAATATGGTTAGTAATTTACGTCAGGTACTTTTATATCTAACCTTAACGACTGGATTTCTCTTTTCTTGTTGAGTAAAGCCAAAACTTTGTCAAAGATTATTCCTAAACTTTATCTCGAAATAGGATTTTAAGGAAAAATATAGCAGATATTTCGCTAATATACATGTTTAACAATGATTATGATTAGAAATGGGTTGCGTGCTCGCCGCTGGTAATCTGTGTATCTCGTATCCTAATAACGTTTTGTTCTTTTAAAGTATTTTTAACATTTAATAGATTTTAGCATTATGGACTTAAAACAAAAGTCTCAATTAAGCCAATCTCGAAGCTAAAAATCGTTTAGAATAATCTGAAGTCCTGAAGTAATTTTTTTTCCTTTTGAAGGGCTTAAATAAATATCGCTGTCAGAGTATTAAGATTCCGCAAGAAAGCCCTTTTTAGGCAATCTGGAGGGAGATAAAAATTCGTTAACAATTGGATAAAGTAATGCATCATCACCAAGAGGAGTGGCATGCGTGCCCAAAGCACGGCGACCTTAAGTGGCACGCGAGACAAATTTGCTGCGACGTTGGCTATATGAGCTGGAATTTCCCCGCTTTATCTCTCTTTTCATTTCATTTCGGAAAATAATGCTTAATCGACCAGATTTCCATCCAGATTCCGATCCGACAGCCGTATTATGCATTCTAATCTGGACGCAGCGCAATGGATATTACACGAATGGGGAGAAATTTAGGGCCATTAAATGAGCTAGCCTGTTTAGATCGCCTGCTTAACCCACGTCAAATTCCACTGGATAAGTACGTTAAGAGATCATTTCCTCAATGCGGAGGCGGTTGTTTGCAATTGTTTATTTCGTAAAATGAGGGATTTTTTCGGGAAAAACGCTGTTTGATAAAATGAGGCTGAATGCCACGTCTCGAGATATCCGATGCGAAATGTTGAGAAGACGAAGGCGTATTGCATTGCGTGTTAACAGCACTCGAGTTGAGGAGACGACTGATAACAAGGACCAAAAGATAGACACTGAAGGAATGTGTAACATTAATTCACCCGAAAGATGAAGCCGATGGTGTAAGAAAAAGTAGTTAGACATCAGCAGAAATTCAGAGATTAATTTTGCATCGAGTGTAAATTTAAAAAGCACTTTGAAATCCTTGAAATTTGGAGGGATAAAAATATGATATTGTGTATCGTACTAATCAAGAGAACTTGTAACGAACCTGATACAGCACCGGAATTCAAGTAATCAATATTATCGTCCTTAGGTTCAGAAAAGTAGTTGTTGCTGGCAATAGAACAATGAAGTAGCGCTTCCTGGTGTAAATCTTTGGAATAATTTTTTATTTATAAAAAGGACGATATATTATATTGTTGAGGTTAGAGGATAGACCTTATCGATGTCTTTTGAGATTTAGTTTACTCAATACATTGCATTAGATTAAAATGGACGACTCAATGTAAATATGCTTCTTAGGATATAATTGTTTCCGACTTTTTAATTAATATGCTAATTTTTACCCAGTCTTTAACTTAATTCTTCTTACAGAAGTTTCTATGCCATCATAATTCTAAGAATGGTATCTCAAATTATTTTTACCTTATTGACATATCCCATTTTAATTCGCTATAAATTAAATACATTTTCTCCAAGTTAAATATGATGGATCGCTGAGAAAATTTCTACCCTGTGTTTTCTTTGATCGATTGGCTTCATTATTTATCATTAACGGTCATAACGATATTAATGTCCTAATAGTTATGAATTCACAAATGAGTTTGGAGTAGAATAATAATATATAAAATCCGAAGGGAGGCAAGAAATCATAATTAGTAATAAATATAAAATATTATGTTTCTCTAATTGAATTTCTTCCTTCAAAAGGAGATCCGTCCATAAAAACTCAATTATCTCCGCTTATATCCCCCGCTAAGATCCCGAATTTCCTCTGAAGGAATTGGGTCTTCGACTGGATAAATCGATGAGTAATAATCTCACGTAAGCACTGTAACTTCTAAATTGAATTTATCTCTCGCGGCGACTTCCAGAAGTGGAAAGAAGTTAGAAAAATACTTTGGAAGACTTTCAATAGATTAATTGAAAATTAGCGGAGCGAAGCTTCGAAGAACCACCAGAGGAATTCTTTTTTGTCTCTAATTACGAAAAGAGTTCTCTTCGTCCGGAGAAGTTAATAATTCCCCTCTTCCTTTTCCAATCTTCCTCACTCATTTCTCCCCACTTCTCTTCTCATCTCTTTGCTTCCATTCCCACCCTTTATTTTTCTATACACCCCAAATCTTCAATCATTTTTTCTACGCTGAAATTTTCTCTAATTTCGCTTCGCCCACACTTGTCTGTTACAATACAGAATCAATAAAACGAATAAGGGAAATAACCTATGGAAAGTCCAATCTACTCTTTTACCCAATTCAAAACTGTTACAAAAATTACATAATACAATGAAGCTGTACACCAAGTATTTACCTTAAAAAAGCGAATATATAGGAATTCGAGAATAATTATGTTTTTATGGGGCTAAAAATATATAGAAAAATTACAGGGCATTTGTTTCCGCTGCAAGAAAACACGCACAAAGATGATAGTAATTTAAAAATATTTGTAAAAGATATAGAAAATAAAAACAGACATTGAGTAAGAGGGTTTTCAGAATCATGAAAGCTATCAGTTTTTATAATAGAAATCGGAATATCCGTGGTCTTTGCGGTAGAGTACATTACTCAATATAACAAAATATATGAAAAATTCATTGATGAAGCAAAATAAAGAAAATATCTGAAAATCATGTCAACTAGAATATATATCGAGACATCGAGAGCGGAATAGAAGATTTAATAAGTTTGTCCCTAATATGAACAGTAGATTGAATCTTAAATTTTACTATACTAATTTTAATTATATGATACTAACATAACAGAAATGAACGATTGATAGATTATTAAGAACCTCGTCATTTAGTTTTTATTTAAAACTTTTAATAAAATATGTATTAAAAGGAAAACTGAAACAAAAATCTTAAATGTATGTACTAAAATAAAAATCGAAGAAGGTTGAGGTAATAGGAAAGAATCTTAAGGAGGAAAATAGATGTTGAAAAAATTATTGGATTCAAACAGCGTCTCTAAATATTGTCCTTGAGCAATATGCAATGCATATTTTTGGTTAAGGTTAAAAGAAAACGTGCCTTTAATTTCTGGTGGAAGTGCCTTCTGTAGTCTATAGGTTGGCTTTAAAGAAAGATTTACTCTTTTACTCTTTACTTATTTAAAATCCGGTGTTGTACTTTAATGTTTGGAGAGTATGGTTACCTCTTGCTCCGCGGTGATGCAAAAGGTTCATTAAGATGAATATATCGTCGTTAGTTTCCACTTAGATTCCTGTTTAGTAATATACTTCTGATAAATGCATAACAGTCTTCAGAATATTATTACAGAAATCCAGTTAAGAAACAGTGTTTTAGGAACTCATTCCTCGTATAATATATCAAGTATGTTTTTCGTGAGGTGCCATTATATCATACTTGTGACGAATGTGCCGAGGTTTTTTCGTTAATTAATTTAAAATCCTTGCTTTATGAGTTGACTTTATCACACCAATTACTTTATTTCCGTTTCTCACTTTTAATCTTGCATCGATTCCCTAGACAGAGAATCTGATGTTAAATTTACTGATTAGTTTGAACTGATACATTTTTGTGCCGGCCAGGAGAAAATGTTGCGATTTCTGTATGGTACATCTATTTTCCTTCCTGTTATGGTATTTATACATAGAATGTATGTATGAAATTAATCTAATGCTCTTTAGATAACGCAGTAGTATTATTTTTAAAAATTTATTTAACAGCTGAAGATATTTCGCACCTATGGTATATTCGGAAATCGAACCCGGATCCGCTCTCATCAAAGGCTAGCGTGCTACCCACTTGGCTATACGGGAACGTATAGGTAGATACCTCTTTGTTGAATATACGAAAAGAAGGTTATTTAGAGCTACCTTATTTGAGAACTAATTTAGCCACCGCTAATAAACAGCTACGTAACGATTTGATATTCCATGAGAAATTGCTGTTGCGGGACAATATACCAATAGTCGAGACAGCACACGTCTTTGCTTTAATAAAGATTCCAAGTGAAGTTTAGATAAATCTTCAATAATTCTCCTTCAAAAGACACTCCCCATTAAAGCAGTTATCTCGGCGGTATCAGTGTTTTTTCATCCTCCCTTTCATTTCCATCCGTCACCTCTTTCATTTCCTTCCTCTTCTTCGTCTCCTTCCCCAGGGAACGCCTCCCTCAACGGGGGGAATAATTTCCTCAAGTTGACGGGGTAAGTTTCTCCGGAAACTTTTCACGAGGCAAACAAGATGAGGAGTAGGCGTGGAAGATGGAACTTTTAGCTGAGCAGGAGACATCTTGGGGGGGAGGGGGATGAAGGGGGTTTGGTTTGAATAAAAGAAGGGATTATAAGGTCGAGGGGGATTAAGAGGAAAGGATTCATAAGGTATGTAAACAAGCAGACCATTAGGCCATAAATTAAAGTTGGAGACTACTAAAGCATTGTATTGGATTTCCTCGATTCGTACATATACGCGGGTCGGAAATTTACCCCATCGATTATTGAAAAAAACCCCGGTTGAAGTTCTGTAGATTCTTCAAACTATGCGAACAGCGGAAGTAGGTTACTAATAGAAACCGAAATCAAATTCACAAATTGAATAACCGCCTCAAGTATTCCGATTTTTCATAAGAAATTATTGAATTACCCTGGAGGAAGCGAGGGAAATTTTCTCCGGATTTAATTTTGCATCCGATTATAGCGGTAGAAAAAACTGCTTTCTCATTTCCTGATTAATGATTTCTTGTTTCATTGGATTATTTCATTAGTGGCTTAATTTTTTTTTGAGAAAAAATTTCAATATATTTCCTAATTTTTGAGACGTGAGAGTTGATTGGAAAATGTTCACAAAATATTGCCTTTCTACACTGAATGCAAGAATAAATAAGATATTCTATACAATAATGCTCGTTCAAAAATTAAAACTATGTTTCTCTAACTGGGCAATTTCACCGAGCTCAATAGCATGAGGAAATGAAAAAGTAACGTCTGCTACCCGTACCACTTATATGTTTTACATGTTAGCCGGGTTTCGTCAGGTAGGGAAATATAATTCTTTTAATATTTCAGTTGTAGGGGTAAAAATTATTACTTTTTCAATTTTTCACGGTATGGAAGTCTTACTATGAAGTCGTGTCTGAATCTACTGACAAGTGTATTAGATTTATATTTCTGCTAACACTGATGAATTCATGCGATGATATGGTTAAGACGAGCCCTATATGGGCTATAGTGTCGAAGATGATAGTGGCGATGAGAATCTAAATCTTAAAAGCACAATTTTAAACGCACAAATCAATATCCTGATGTTTTACTCACTTAAATGGAACTCGCACTCAGTAACGTATCTCAATTTTTAATATTCACGAAATAAATTTTAAGAATATTCCACCCAGACTTTTCTACAAGGTAATGCACACAGTTAGTTAGGATTTTTAAATAATTAAATTAGAGTTAGGACCCATGAATAAAGCAGAAATCAACCTTCTAAATGGTTTTGATCCATTACATTGAGACCTGCTTGGACGACTAAATCTAGTTAGGACAATTTTCAGGGAAACAAGTGAAAATCTCGTTATAAGTGAGATCACAAATTTCGTCAAAGAAATCAGGGAAGGATTTTTTGACTCTTTTATTTACACACTAAAAACTAAAAGGAATCTTCTTCAGTTTGTTTAAATTTGCCACAGCTATAAGCATATGGAGATTTCGTGAACTACAATTGGATAAAACTTGTTGCCTTCTCACCATATTATTTAAGATTGGCCAGATCTTCATAAATCAGAGGGTTTTACATTGACAATGTTGGCCATTTTTCACTCTACAATGAAGCAATTCTTACTATAAAGTAGGAAAAAATTATGTAAACCATTTTAGGTCTGTCGCGTGGCTATAGCGGATTGCTACGCATCTTGGGACGGGGAAATCCGCCTTTTAAACGGGCAACAGAGCATCTTAAGCGGTATTTTTACCATGTATTTAATTGGAAAGGAACCGAGAGAAAACTGCGGAATAGCTTCCTAGGCGGGAGCATTCTAAACGTGTTTTACTGTATTTCCATTTTCGATGAGGTCAAATAGACGTCGATCATAACTATGTTAATTGAAGAAGTCTCTACACTATTAACTACCATGCGGTAGACTATTTCTATAGTACAAACTGTACACTAACGACTGCATTGACGTCTGGTTTTTGGTGGAATTTTTAACTCTTTAACTAAAGACTCAGAAGAAAACATAGTCCCAAAATTTATTTACCAATGAATTAACAAGTGAAATGTTGTCATTAGCAACAAGCGTTTCATTTGCATTAGATGCTGCCGAAACTTTCTCTGTCTTAGACGCTAGAAATTGCTTCATTCGATGAAGTTATCTAATAGAGTTTAGTTTTAACATATGTGACGCCGATGGAAATGAAGTTAAATCTTATGGAACTTAATACGAAGAGTTGAGATGAGCGCTGACATTAAATGCGTCGCTGGAGATCATATCAGAAGAGATGAGGTTTAATATTCTAAACACGTCAACTCAGACGGGACGAGATCGGAAAGGATTGCATCTGACATAACTGACGATTTTTATATTCTGTTAGACGTAAAAACTGCTTAAAGTAATAAAGCTTTAGCCATCGAGACGTTAATTCTGCCGAACGATAGAGCGCTTATTCCTCAGAAAATATTCGTGAGGATCTTCTTTCGCATAATCTGCTTATCTTTCATTCAAGGAATTTAATCTTTACCCTTTTCAAATCATCGACTTCATGTGTTCGTCAAAACTGCTCAGAGATTCAAAAGGTCTTTTCTCTATGCTAACATCTTATTCTTTCATCTTAGGAAAGGAACTATTCCTATTATTGAATGGAGGTCCTGAGTATACCCACACACTTTACAAGAGATGTATATATACTTAAGAACGCAGTCGCGGAATGTTAGTGTAATATTCGTCAAATAATCCACTGGAATCTGTTGCAATGCACGCATTTCCAAATGAGCGATTTCCATCTATTAAATATGAAAGAAATTTCACAACTCTAATAACGTTAATTAGATTATTAAGGAACTTCTTTAGATAATTCATGAAGAAGAAATTTGCTAGTTATATTTGTTGAAATTCTTTTTCTATTACACTAAAAAGATAATTAATATAAGTGAAAGTATGCATGTCGCTATCCTCCCCATATAACAAGAAGGCCGATACCTTAGTGCATCTTTCATAGGAATCATCTGTAGACGTTTTTCAATCATAAAGAAATGGCATTTATCTTTATCAAGATAAACAAATTGCAGCCATTCAAAATGCTTCTTGCTATGTAAAACGGCGAAATTATCTAAGAAAGATATCAGAACATATATTATCTGGTAGAAATTTATTACTACATGGAAGTAAATATGTAAGCGATGAAAATCAGCCGTCAAAATCGGATCTGGTTTCGACTCCTAATAAAGTGCGATTACCGTTACTTGTTCAGATCTCTGTTCTGTATTGTTTCATGAAACGTTGCCCTTAAATATATTTAGAATGCAGATAGAAATCAGCATCTAGCCATATAATAGAGAAAACGAAAATTGAATTTTTCAGAAAAACATCTTTCAAATGTGATGACTATAGTTTTAAAATCTCAATAATCACTACGTTGTTTTCTATTATCTATTGGAATAGAGTTTGTGATCAACTAGCCTCCTTATGTCTCACTCATGGGTTTTACGGCGACCAAGCGAGAGCTTATGAGTACTGATGGATTCTCGAGAAGAGTGTGAAAGGGTTGTGTTTACGTTAGGAACACAAGGCGAGATAATGGGAGGAGTGACAAAGAGGAGAAAAGAGGATTTGGTGTGACACCATGTGATCGGAAGACCGTGAAATCCTCCCCTGGGATTACCGCTGCGGTTGCCGCCTCCAAAAGGCATTCTTCCGCCGTGAGTTACTCCACCCTAATCCACCCCTCCCTCTGTACTTTATTTCGGCTTTCCTTTGCCGCCACTCCATTTGCCCTTCTTCTTTCTCATTTCTCCGATTCCATCCCAAACATGCTTTCCTGCAGCTCCTTTTTCATCCAGCAAATACGGGGCGATTGGATTTCTAACCATCGTCTGATGGAATTCTTTCGATCTTCATTGCTTGAATCTCGTTTTATGTCCTTCGAGAGGGTCAAATTGATGCAAATCCCAAATTAATATAAAGAGTTAGGAGATTATTCGGTTACAATTATCGGTCGATATATATATATTATATCTATAATATATAATTTAGAGGCAACTGCTAATAGTTTCACAGAATATGACTTTATGAATAGCTCTGGCTCCATAGAATGATACCATTATTAATTTTGATAAATTTCATTAGCTGTCGGTGTCAGTCTTTCGTTGTTGTTTGTAGTTGAGAGAATTGTAGTTTATATTTCTTTTTCCTAAAGTAACCATTTCAACGAATTTATTTCAAATTAAAGTCCAACATCGCTCCACATTTTAAGTGGCTTGAAATGGCAATAATTAGCCGAAACTAGTCGTTATTACATATTTTGTTTTGTGTAAATTAAAAAAGATTGAACTGTTGTTAAATTAAGGTGTTGAAGTATTAGTTAACAATTATTGACCTTTTCCATATTATTTCTCTCGAAATTAGTTATTACATACCACAAAATTTGAGAAGCTACATATTGAAAATGCGGCCTTCAGGCTGCATGAGTCTTTCTTGGGAGTTCATCGAGACCTTTAAGTCACTTCTCGAAACAATATTCCTATTTAAAATTTCTTCTAAACATTGTAATGATGCCTAGTGAAAAGTAAGGCGGAAAATAATGTCTTTCAGTTTACCCGGCGAACGAATTCGTTTTCTCACATAAAATTGCGATGTTTACTATTGGAATAGATGAACTACACCGCAGATCAAGAGTGGTCTCATAGATTCACATGAGGCCAATTTCATCAGACCCAAATGCTAAATGTATTTTTCTGATGAAGGAAGGTTCCTCACCCCCTATATTACCATATATAAACCATTCGAGGTAGAATGAAACTCAAACACGGTAATGCCATCAGACTCAATCGGTCATCTGTATTTCTTATTCTTTCTAATTGACTTATATAGTATTCGTGACATAATCTCGAAATATTTTAGGCGGTCTGATCATCATTAGCCATCCAGTTTCGGACAGATCTGTCATATCTAATGCAAGCTGGGGCCAAAGTGAAAGAAGTTTCGGACGTCTTTTTTTTTCTTTAGGAAGGTGCGAGAATGTCGACGATGCGTGCGAAGACGTGCGAGTGAAGAAAAGTGTTCTTTCCAAAGCCTCCCTTAATAAAGAGGGTTTTTTCTCCCTTCCATCCATGCCTCGTCTCATCCCAATGGATCCTTTTCGAACGGAATTCCATTGTGTCCGGATCGCGCTTTTCTCTTTTTTAATGTTGTTGCCACCTCTCGGAAGAGGTGCCAAAGCAAAAAATAAGGATGAGAAAATGGAGGGATTTTGGTCGCGCGGCCCAAATTGGCCAGAATGAGAGAGCTTTTGGAGGGTCCGTTGGCGCCGAGGGATTTTTACCTGCGCCTCAACTACGGAATGCGATCCTCGAGGAATTCGCGGAAAGGTTTTGGGATTCTGTGAAGAGGATTCGGCGAGAGATGCGCTCCGTTTGTGGTCCTCCGAACAGCCCTTTAATCGGAGGGACCACTTTCTCTGGAGACATTCAAAATCTACGCATGGGAATGAATAGGATGGAGCTCTTACACGCTCTTCATCCTCTTATTCTTGAGGTGTTTGCTTTCACATTCGCGGTCACTTTATTGTTTACAAAATTTATATTCGAACCTAACCAAATCCTTTTACCTATTAATAAATATCTTGTCACTTCCATGTTTATATTATACCTTGGATTATTTTATTTTCCATTTATAAACCAGTATAATAATTAATAGAGTTACGGACTTTCAAATCATCGCATATATAGAGCAAAATCAATTATAAGTGCAAGGCTTCACATCTAATGAAAACCAAGCAATTGATGACTGAAAACAATTTACGCGATACTTACAGAGAATATAATTGCAATATAAATTGTTTTATGCTTGTTTTAATATCAATCTACATTTATTCGTTATGTCTCGAAACTGTGAGTAGTGAATATTTAAAACATATTATCCAATTTATTTTGAATTTTTTTATATATGCTCTAGTGTATTTAAAGGGTAATTAAAATACAATGAAATTTTGAGTGATTTGAACACATTAGATTCAAATATATTTTCTTAAATGAAAATTAATTTAATTGGAGAGTGAGCAAATTTAAGAAAGGAAGGCATCTTATATTCCAATACCTTTTATTTGGAACGCGGCTCAATCAAAAAATGTGTCTGCTGTTTGAAAAATATTGGATCATTTGATAGGAAAGACAAAGGAGGCAAGAAATTTCAAATTATCTAAGTATGACGGGTAATAGATTATCGATCTGAATCTATAATACACTAAAGAGAAATACGAAACTTCCATATAGTGATGCAACAAAATGCTTTTCTAATATCTCTTGCGGATGAACTTAACTAGAGAAACTTATATAAAGAGAAATTAGTTGAATTAAAAGGAAGAATTATTGGAAATCAACCCTACTCAATAAAACTGAAAACTATACAGATGCCTATTGATATTTCCGATCTCCTGCTTCCTTTTCGCAGCTAATTTATACGAAGTGAAGAATAGCAGCGTCTCACCCTGTGCGTGTGTCCAAATATGTTAGCATATAGAGGTACATGTTACTCAACGACATCTGGGGTGAGGCTCACTTAACTGACACGCGATCTCATTGTCCTGTAGTGCTTTCACTTAGAAGAAGGAAATCATTTATAGCCCATCACCCTTTCACCAATATGAAAAGGCTTACTATTCATATTTCGTTTAAAAATTACAATTCCGTTTTCTTTTTTCAACAAAAAATGCGGAAGAAATCTTAAGAATAGCTAGATAAAACGTAGTAAGATAATTTGAGATTTATTAATCTATTTTACTTTTAATACTGTTTATTTTCCATGCAGTTCTTATTTTCTTATCGAACTTTAGCTGTTATCCTCACTCTTTTTTCTGCTCGTTTTTCTATACATGACTCCTCTAAAAAAGAAAATATGCATCGTTATAAGTTCTCTGCAATATCTCTTAATCTTTCACTTTTTTCAAGAGGCGTTTCAATTATAAGTTGCATTAATTTTATTTTCGTAACACCTGAGATTAAAAAGACGTATTTCAATCCCTCTTAGGTAATTAATTGAGGCCATATCTCAAATTCAGAGAGAGGCCGTGCTCACAATGACTACAAAAAGTGTTTTACTCTCCAAAAATAATAATAATAACAACATTTCAATTTAAAAAATCAATTACTGATTCTGATTATACTTCATAGATACTTCATATCTAACTGAGTGATGAAGGGTTATTTTATATAAGAATTTTTAGCATTTAATTTTAGTTGAAACGAATAAATATTAGAATATTTTTAGAAACCAAAATCATGCCTTTATTCTCCACCAAGAGACTAGTTAATAAACTAATAAATTTATGAATATCAAACATTTCCGAATACCGGATTGAATCCAGCTACGCTACATTATAGCAACTTAACTAGTTGCGTTTACTAATAACAGAATTACTTTTGCATTTCATGTGTTACTTTAATTTATCAACAGAAAATGATCATAAACAGTTTTTCCATTTTGCAAGATTAAATTCATAGATTCAGACTCCCTTTGACATAGATGAGTGCATCAACAAAAATGAATCCAATTGATGCTATTATTTTCTGAAAGCAAATTTGAAATAATTTTTCAATGGCATTATGTATGTATTTAGCAACATTTTGTACATATTCGTTTTTCAGATTGTTAACTTTAATAAAAATAATCTGTATGTTTATCTTGGAGCCTAAGTGATCCGAGTCTACATACCTAATATTAATAAAAATATTATTTATTGCTATTTATTATACTTAGCAACGGAGACGTACCTAATCAGCTGGGCGCCTGGATACTGAGAGTTAATATTGTACCGGTAACCTTTTCTAAAAATATTCAAATGCTCTTGTCATACCACAAATATTTCCTCGGATATTATTGCATTATAATATTTAAATCAACCATATGTTCAATGATTATCCTCCAAGTTTCAACAGTAATGTTAGCCAATTTTCACCACCACCGGTATAAATGATTCCGCTACTCTGCTGAGAGTATTTTCCAACTCGGAAATTCGGGGAAGCGGAATATATAAGAATATCCGAATTTCCCATCGCCTCACAATTACCCTTTCGCTACTGTTTTTTCGGCCTTAAGCGTTGACGATTGGAGGCAAAAGGCCATAAATCACTTCCAAGAAAATTAAAAGATAATCTCGCCCCCAAATTATTAACAACGCCTCATTTAACAGTTTCCTACGGCGCAGGTGATGGATTATTGTCGGTCATGAATTCCTCCATCGCTGATATATTGGCTCGCTGTGGCGCTCGCCTCGTTACATTAATCATCCCTTATGGTCTCCAATGCCACATTAAACCACTTCTGACACACCGTAGAAGCGGAGTTTTTCCACCAAATAAAGGAAACGTCTGATTTACTCTTCTCTCGCTAAACAGATTTCTATTCCATTCGTTGCTTCTTCTTCACCATGCACACAGTATCTGATTTTATTGCATTTATTTTTCTAGTGCAGTTTCAAATAGACAACTTTCAAAAACAGAATTTTCAAAAATAGAAGGCTCAATTAATTTCAGCTCGAGGTAATAAAAATATCCCGTTCCAGTTGCTTTCAGGATATCTGAGTAATTTGTGCCATGGAAAGGGAAAAGTAAAGTAAATAAAATGTAACTTAAGAAAAGAAAATAAAAACTTTCTCCCATATCACAGTATGTTTGATTCTGTGACCATGGTTTCAACGCTTCCCGTCGTCATAAGGAAAAGAGCACAAATTTAAGTAAGAGTACATATTTTATACGCTTTGCCTAATTATTCATTATTTATGCTATAATACACAGTCCTACCATTCATTCGTACTTGAAACAATAAAATCTAAGTTGCAAGCACATAAGATAATGTTTTGCTTTCAATAAATGATAATTGAGTGATTCAATCTTTTGAAATCTACGAATTCACTTGAAAGTGCCTCGTTTCAAAGTTTGAAAATTTGTAGATGTATATGAAGACTCGATACCATTCAATAATCTGTTTATTATGGTATATTTTTCCTGCATTTCATTCTCTTGTATGATATTCTTGTATCTCAGAATGATTTTTATCGCTCGTGATGGTAACTGCCTTTGTTAGAATTATCCTTGAATTACGAAAATACCTTTACTATACTAAGACGCAAAAATTCATTAAAATTTATAAATTTTGAAGTGCATTTTACTAAAGATATTCTGAAGGACGAGGAGGAGAGCAATTTTTGTGATTGAAATCTAAGATTGTAAGCTTCATCTACACCTGCTCTATCCAGTTTATGATTACTTTTGAGAAGTACTTTTACTTAAGAAATTTGTAAACGTGTGCATATCCTTCTTAAACACGAAAGTAATATTTAATAATAATACCGTTTTAATTAAAAACTTTTAACAATTCATAAAATGAATTTCCTGATAATGATATTGGTTTCCTGCAATTTCGGTAGCCATGTTCTCGTGAATCCGTTCAAAAAGATTGGTTGATTGCTTCCTATTTGACTTAGTCCCGTTAATTAATTTCATTTCTTTTTAATTACTCCTTGACTAAATAAGGCCTGCAGGAAATTTTCCAGATTAATTATTATAAAAAATCAAGATATATCCCTATTATCTCTTCGAAAATTCATCATACAGGTGATTGGAAAATACAAAAATGAAGAAAAATATCCATGGAGTTTGATTAAATAACAAATTAATAACTACGAACTTTATTTTTTGCTGAGAGATAAATATAAATTTAGGAACTCCGGAAAATGTCATTTGCTAATGAAGATGGAATGTACCTCAGCATTTTTCCACCAGCAACTTTACTCTCAATGTAGCAGTTTCATAGGAACGTTAACATAATTTTGAATAGTCGCAATATATAAATAGATAAATAGCTGCCTATTGGAATGCTTCAATTCTTATTCGCTCGGAAAGAGTATCTCCCAAATTGATGATCTCAAGTCTCTCTTTCAATGTCTTTAAGACAAGCAAATGTGCAAAGAGGTCGTTTTGCTAATTCATGCAATTTGCGAAATCTTTGTTGATTAATAGCAGTGAAACATATTTGAAGTTAGTTTTGCAATGAATCAAAACAGAAAAAAATAAAGTGAAACGAGTAAGATAAAACAACATTTGCAAAATGGGTTGTAGATAAAAAAAATATTCGCAAACATTGGTCTACCTCTAGGAATTATTTTTGTGAAACGAAGTCACCATTCTCCGCCCTCAGGACGGTTTCTAAATACACTATATCAATAATATATTGCGCTTGGCGGTGTTTCAATTATTCAGTTAGTCAGGTTGAATCGCAAATGATTTAATCCATGACGAATTAACAAAGAGACTAAATTCTCGCCATAATAAAGCGGATTTGCCGCAGATTTCACGACCCTTTCGTAGTAGCAGAAGTAAAACATTTATAAAGGTCTCTCGACAGCCATGTCGCACCTTAGCAGTAGTTCGTAGTTAAAAACTAACTTGATGTCACCTCAATATATTTTTTCTACAGAAATCAATAATAAAAGCGAGTGTCGAGTCAAGCAGTGGAAGGATAGATTGAGATCTCTCGTAAATCATTAAAATATAGTTCAATAAAACTTACCCAATGGGTTTTTCTATAGAATTTTGAGAGGAGTCTCAGTTTCCTTCGTAAAGGAGATAACTTTTTCTGTTTATCTATGATCGTAACCAAGAATTTCTGTCAGTATCTCTATTCTGAAATATTTCTACTATAACACTGAAACATTCGTCACATCTATTATCTGTTGTTTTATTGACAGTCCACTGAATTGCGATTTTTTATCGATAGTATTTATCAAATGGTATATGTCAAATTACATTGAGGATCAACTAATAGTTTAGTACTGAATATGCGTCAGTAAAATGACCCCTATCCGGGCGTATTACTTGCCAATACACGATACTGATCATGATAATGAAGCAGTGAGATAATGAATAGACAGCAAACGTCAGCGTGCAATAGCAGATCGATCCGGTAACTTTCTCATCGAATCTTCTCAGCATCTTTCATAGAAAGGACAGCTAGCGATCCTTGTCTGCAGTTTCATTCCTCCATGGCTTTATCTCCTCAACTTCTTCCTAAAGACCTCCTTCGGCTCATTACGAATGGGTGTCGTGCTCAAGAGCCTCACCACCACACAAAACACACACACATACCCGTGTCACCCTCTAGCGGTGACAAATAGCACTTCCGGGGCCGTGGAGTCACGCGACGTGGAAGGAGGGGTGGAAAGTGGCGGGAAAGGGTTTTGGGGAAAGGGTTCGAGTAGGGGGGCGTGTATTTCGAGAGGAAGCTTCCCGGCATGCATCACGGCCCCACCTTCTGCGTAATTGAATAATTGACGACGAGTCGTGGGGCAGTGGGGGTGGCGTCCGGAAGAGGAGATTGAATCGCATCGTAGTTCCGGTCGTGTTGTTTTGCCGCACGGACATTCCCTCTCCTGAGGAACATTCTTTTTCCTCGTGACTTATTGGGGCAAAAATGATTCCACCTATGTTATCCGGGATGGGTAGAAATTGAGACGTGATCCTACTGCGGAATTCGGAGCGATTCCTTAAAGTCACTTGATCTTTGTTTGGTAATCTCGGAATGGGAGGATCTAGAATTGACATCATGTTCAGCTCTTATTTATTTATGACCGAAAGAATTTAACGAATCATTTTTACGATGGCATCCACGGAATTTGATTGAAAATTTCCAATGTTCGATTGCATGAATAAGGAATAGATAAAATTCCTACGAAGTTACCCATGCTTCATCTTCAAATTTAGGGGAAAATGAAAATGTACGTACCTTATTTTGCATGGGACGGCTTTGATCGATTTGGCATATTACTGGAAGCAGCTATTTTACTTGTTACAAATTTGACGATGCTATTTCACTTTTGAGTTTTTATCTCACTTTCTTCAGAAACAATGAAAACTGAGTCTCGCGAATACATTGGGAGTATTGTATAAGATATTATTTATCATATTGAGCGATTAAAATTGATTGAATTAATTTGAGAACAAATGCCCAACTGTTGGTTAATTGGTCACTAGAATTAATTTTTGCTCAAAATAAATATCTAACATTAAAATAACCTCGAAGAAAAATTATTCATCGTTATACACATGAAAACTTTTAATTCTTCGTTTTGCTTTAAGAGAAATCGAAATTAAATATTCTTTGAAGTTCTGATGAAACTATCGTCAGACTAGATGAAGCACAAAGAAAAGTATCGAAATCGACAAATCCTTTAATCCAAATTCTGCATATTGTTTCATCGGTTACTGACGGAAGTTATTTGAAAAAATTATTAATACGGATCTCGTCGATAGTTGCTTTTGCTACCCCAGTAGTACTATTTTCGCGAGCTCCTGAGTGTTACGGCATCTGGAAATAATCGCGAGAAAAGAACAGAGTACATCTGGTCGTTTTTTTCTGCGGAGATTGAGAGAATATAATAGCAGTTAAAGTTAGAAATAGATATCAGTGGTATTGAACCCGCTGCCGCACGCCTTGCAGGGTCTGTATTTATCCCTTTTGTTGAGAGATTATCACAGATTCGTTCCCTATCATTCAACGTATTAGATGGATGGAATCAGATTTGGTACTCATCGGTTCCTTTTGCCTGTCCTATTTCAGAAGTTGTAGAGTATAATTCTTGTATATAATAGTTGTATAATATAAATATTCGCTTTAATGGGATTGAAATGTTAATCCCCTGGAAACAGTGGAAGCTCCACGAATGAAATTCGGTCTTTCCTTAGATTCGTCGTTCTTTGTCTCTTCTCAGACTTTGATTGATCAAAGCCTCCGTCGTCCTTCCTGAATGCATCAAAAGGTACGACAGGTGGAGAGGAGAAGACGAATGAAGGAAAAGGGAGGAACGAAGAAGTGAATGTATTGCTTTTAGGATTAATTTACTATCGCAGGAAGAGCACACGAAATGCCCATCTTCAACACGCGCTGCCTAATCGAATGTTCTATTAGCAGCACTAGATACACACGAAAAATTCTTACTGTATTACACTCAAAGGCCAGAGTGAAGACTTTGGTAAATTAACCTCATATCGGAGTGTAGCGTGGGATGTATCACATATGTACTGAATTAATTAAAAAGAATGATTCCTTAGTTATTTAAAATTTCAATACGATTTCGATTTTAACTATAGAAAATGCGATATCGATTATAAATATTCAATTAACTACTAACTAATTAAAAAATAATATGTGCAATTTTATGTATGTTTTAATGAATCATGCTCAAAAATAGAATGAAATTCCTAATTTTTCTTATTCTCAGCTCAATTTGTTCCACCCTAGAAGAGGCTAGCTGCCGATTATGATGATTAATGATGACGATGAGATTATTTTAGGTACTATGGTAATTTAAGTAATTTACTTATGCAGTTCTTTCTTATGATCTTTCTGCTGCTAGCCCTGGAAATAGGGTTCCCATAGGGATCGAATCTGCGACCGATTACCCCCAGAGTCTGTCTGCCCTCTGCCTCAACTATAAGATCAAACGTGAACCCCGAAATTTCTTTACTTCCTACTATGCTAAAAGAGAATATTCCAAAATTTAAGGGAACCACCCTGTGTTTGGTATTGGAATGCTGTTTTTACCAAATCTAAGAAGGAGGTATTCTCAGTTAGAATCGCTATTTTGATACGAGATCTGTTTGGCGTAATAGAGAATTGAATGAAAAAAATAAGATCGTGTCACGGGGTAAATGAATGAATGCCTGTAAATGAGATCGTGGTCGAAAAATATCAAACCTAAGCCTATTAAAATTTATATGAGAAGGCTGGACTCCGTGGAACTCTATGAAACTTTTTAAGAAATACCAAATTTAGTATCACAGTATACTTTAATTGCGACCGGTTTCAGCTCTCAGCGGTCATAATAAAGATATCTTTTGGAACTTGCTAAGTTAAGTAATGTTTACCCGGTTCAAGTCGATTAATATTCACTGACAGATAAATAACTGCCAGGGAAATACTATGGCGAGGCAAACTTCCAACATTGAAAATGCGGTGCCATGAAGAGGACGAATGGAAAGGGGGAGTTATTCGAGGAGGGTTTGCGAAGGAAATATGCGCAGATAAAAAGGGAGAAATCGATGGGCAACTCTCGTCCCTATGTCATCTCTTCTCTACATTACCAGTGTCTCTCATGCACGCGCCCTTGTCCTCAGTTCCGACTTAATGGAGACGCTGTTTGTCTTAACAGGAATGTCCAACTTTAGTCCAGACTACCGGAAGTCCTCCAGTCCCCTCCCAAATTGCCACGCCATTCATTTCGCCCTCCATTTCGCACAAAAATAAGGATATGCAGAATGAGGGAGGATGAATGGTTTATAAAGCACGGCCGATTCAGATATACTACTTGATGTGCATGAGAAATGAGGTGTAAATGTGCTCAAACTGTTCGGAAGTTAAACGAATTATTCTTTATTGGAAGGAAACACTTCGAGAATCCGCCGGATATATACTGGCATTGTAACGAAAGCCAAGTCTCGGGGTGAGCTCCTCAAAGAATTTAGACTATGTTAATTTTCCCCAAGGGTATTATGCCTAGAACTACGCATTCCACTAATAATTATGATCAAACTCTGTCAGATATTTAAGATTAATTAAATCAAAGATTAAAGAGATATGCATTAGTTCAAAATGGAAAAGTTATCTAATCGTGAACAAAGTCTAAGCAACGAAATAGTCAACTAAAACCAGCGATTTGATTAGTAGAATTTGTCAAGTCTTGTGATTCATTTCATGTAATGAAATAGTTATCTAATGTGCTAGTAAACTTTAGTAGAAGTACTATATTTCACTCCTAAGTTGATCTAAAATTATTTTTATTAGCATCGTCTGCACTACATATTTTAAACAACCAAATAGAATTTATTATATATGCATTACTAACGCAACCTGCCTTAACCAAATTTCAATCGTACTTCACGTAACACATGAATAAAGAAAATTTTTCCACAAATTACCACAGTCTGTACATAAATAATTTGAATTAAAATTTCTACTCAACTCTATTGAACAACAACTGAGTTCAACTTTTGTATCAACTTATGAAAATTAAAGATATTCATGTCTACTCCATTTTTTCTAATAAAATCGCCAAAACTTGCGATTATCTTCTAGAATATTTAGGTTTCTTGAGCTCGATTTGATATCATGGCACATAATCTATATCAATATCGAACGAAAGAAGAAATATATCCCTCTATGTAATGTAATACGTATCTCTCATAGGTCAAAATGATCAAATGAACTAGCAATTGAATGAGATTAATATCTAGAATCGCAAAAAAAATTCGAGATTAAAGAGGAAATTTGAAGATTGCAACGAAGTATGCATAAAGGATACTTTTAAAGTGAGATATTCTGTCATTATACTTTAAAAGAGTAACTGATATAATGAAAATTGCTGTATAATATTAATCATTCTAGTTTCCGATTTTTCTAAAATGTTCAACTTTTACCACAAAATTTTAGGAAAATATACCTTCCCTATTCTATTATATCATTTAAAGACATTACAGTTCCTTCTGAGTGAAGCCAATTATTGCGGTAAAAACAGTTCGAGTTAGTGTTTTTTTATGATAACGTTTTGATTTTTTCCATAAAGTATTCAAAATTTCAACTAGTCTTAATGGCACGATTTTAATAATATAAGTTATATCGTGATAATATTAGTTATTATAATTTTCCAGCGAAGATTTCCAGTAGGTGGTTCAGCATCATATTGATACCGAGAAAGTAATCTGACATTATTGCCAATCGTCCATAAAAGCTGCTTGTGTTGGTGCTGTAGCTTTTTAGAAGACTAGAACATTTTATTTATCTCTGAATTTAATGTAGTTTTTTATTTTCAGTCAGTTAAAATTTATTAAGTGAAATGTATTCCAAGAATTATTTAAAGAATAATCCCCGTTTTAGTTATACTTCGGGAAAGCCTCCATCTTTCCTTTAATTGTGACCGGAAATCATGACTTTGTTTACTCTGTGCTGTTAGCCAATCACGTTTCAGGTTGATAATCTGTTGCCAGGGGTTATAGTTGTTAAGAGCAGATAAGATATAAAAGCTCTTACTTTAATTGATTCGAATATTGCTATTAACATAACTTCTGGAAGAATTATTCCAATCTTTGAAACCTATCATAATCCGCGCAGAATACTAATGTCAAATTACGCAATATATAAGGAGTATTTATCGGTAGCGATGAAAGCATAAACTTTGTCAATTGAGTCACAATCTTAGATATAAAATATATTCAAGGTAACTGTTGCACTTTTTCTTAAATGCTAAGTATGCATAAACTTGACTATTAAACTTAAATTATTTCCTTTCTTTTCATGAAAAGGGATGTATCAGCAAATTCAGTTTCTACGTGGAAATATGATACTATTTGGCTCTTCGACATCCAGCATGGTCATGTATCGAAGTCACCGAAGAATGTGGAAACTTCGCTCAGAGTTTATATAAGAGAGTGTATTCATGAAATCAGTATCAATCCGGCTTGTCCCCAATGAGGAAACAATAAGAAAAATTATATCTACTCACCAATCTTGACCGTATATCAGCAGCAGGAGGTGCAATTAGTTAACGCAACTCCATTGGATGAAGACAGCCACTTTAGTTAGGCTCCATGATCTCCATTCAACTATCACTGGCACAAATTTCAGTTAAGCTAACGCTGTTCTTCCACAGTTACTCGGGAATCACTTGGTATAATAGGCACTTGGAAACAACACCATCATCAAACGTATGTTCAATAGAGAGGTCACTTTCACAAACAAAATGCAAAGGAGATGACGAAGAGGTAGCTCAGACGAAATCGTATGGACCTTGGCACAACCAAACAGGCTCAAAAATTGTTAGGTAATTTTCAGTTTATCACTATACGCCATTCTCTTTGAAATAAAGCGATATTCATGTACGTCCCATCCTGTCTGCGTCCACTCTCAACAACATCATAACTATGACTGCATTTTTTCAAAATCTATCCAAAAAAATAGGCTTCGACCTATGACGATCCCTTTCATTGGCGCGATGTCGTTTGACGTATTGTATATGAAATACTGGCCTCGGAAACTGGTATGTTGTTTACTCGCTTAGCCACCCCGTAGTCTCAGCGCCTGGAAGTAAAAGCTTCATTTTTCTCTCTCAAGGTCTTTTCATGAAACTGCAAGGATTTGACATTCGTGTACATAAATTCAAATGTAACTCAAACTCTGATGGACAAATTAACCTATACGTTCTCGTAGGGCCAATGCATACCAATGGCTTAATGACTTTATTCCGAAATTTATTCCGAATTAATTTCTTGAAATCCTTTATACACATCACTAAAACTCAGTTCTTCTTAAATGTGACTACAACTTTGAGTAAAGTAGAGCCGTTAAGGCTCAAAGTATTTTACATCACAAACTTTTAATTTATCCGATACTACATGGCCTTATAATAATTTGCGGATTTTGAACATTGAGCAAAACATGGATCTCCGATTTTAGACCACTACTGATGTTTATACACTCACAAGAGTAAAAGAATAGAAAAATTATTCACTTTACACGATAGGAAACATTAATATTAATACATTTATAATAATTGCGATCGCGGCAATTCCGTTTTCGTAAATAGACATAAAAAGTGAATTCTTCTTGTCTTGCGGTATTTGATGGCATTAAAAGCACATTTATAAGAGAGAAAGTGATCTTATTCACGAAACAGAACAAACAACGCAGTGGCTATATCGACTCAAGTAGCTTACTTTATCAGAATTAAAAATCAAAGATCGAAAATCATGTATTCCTTAACTCTCAGCGTGCATATTTATGTCCTGAAGATTGCGTTTACCTCGCTTCGTCTTGTTAAGTGTCGAAACTTGAATTATAAAATAATCGTGTTGACCAAGTTGATTTCTTATACAACACCATTCTTCCAACCATTTGCTGATCAAAGGGGCATGATGTCCTTTCCCCCTTCAATGATATTTTAGTACTAGTAATTTAACTAGTATCTGACTAGGAGCTTAAATTAAAATCAAGATGGCAAGAGTTTTCCTCGATCACTTTAATATACAGACGAAAAATACTCTCAAATAAATGGTTGTATTTTAATCGAATTTTTCAAAGACTTCATTTCCGACGACCTGAAAAAAGGCCTAGGATAGTTAAAACTCCGTGAGATTCCAAATATAATAAAATAATATTAATTACTGATTGTGCTTTACCAGTGACATATTTGTTAGTCAATTTCGATTCGTAAGAATTCTCTTAAGATTCATCTACTCCCTGTGTCATATATATATATTCAGTGGTAGTAATTTTGAGTTCCTGAAACTCCTGAGAACTGACATGAGACGCCAGACACGAAAATAAGGTTCCGATGTGATGACAACCAATCTCCTAACTTTTTCGCAGTCAATCCATCTGAAAGGGAGGCACATCAAACCCACCTTCCCTCCAACCTTTAATCGAATCAACCTCAGTGCGTGGGAAACGACGGCTATTGAAATTTCCTCCCTTGTGACGTAGGGAACAAGTTAAGGAGGAAAAAGAGCGACGAAAAGCAGGAGAGCAATTTGATATTTGCCCTCCATCAAAAAATATATATTTCCAATACACATTCAGATCTCGGTTCCCTCCGAAAAAGAAAAGACGATCCCTCAATCTACCGTTAATCCATTTTGCATAATTCCTACTCTTCCGGCATGAAAGAATTACTTAATTTTTATTATTTAAGTATATAAGATTCAAATTTTCAAGAATAATTCGGTCAATATTTCTTATGCTATTTCTAATTTCCGTTTTTGTCCTTATCGAGGAGTATCTGACTAAAATATACGAGGAATCAAGACGATTTCGATGCATCACGACATAAAATAATGTGTTGAAATTTGGCTTTTGTTCTATTTTCTATATAGTTTTAGCGAAAAAATTTATATCTTAGATGAGATTAGATAGAATGTCTAGTGCCATGACCCCTCCGTTGGTGCAGGGGTCATGGCACTAGCTTAGAAACTGAGGTACTGGGTTCGAATTCTGGCTCGGATGTGCTTGTTGTCCTGATCATAAGTAGCTATCGAATTATGTCCATTGGTAGCTAGTAAAATATTAATATTTATTAGATATAGTTCTTTCAATTTTCGCGAACTATCAATTTAAGGGCCTGATTATTTCTTTTTTCTTGAAATGAACGAAAACTCTACGCATTCATATAGAGTGAAAACCATTTAAAATGCTCCCACTTAATACGCGGTCTTGTCTCAGTTCTGGTCCCTTTCACATCAAAGATATATAAAAAATACCGCTTAAGACGCTCTGCTTCCCGTTTATAAGCCGTATTTTTTTCTTCTGATGCACTGAAACCCTCTATTCCCAAGCGTCCTCTTCATCCGATCGACCGAATATTGTTTACATTATTATTCCCTAATTGCCTACCTGATAATAATTGCTTTTTTATTTGTGAAAATGACGAAAATTAAGTGACAAGGTGAGACGCTCTCATTGTCCGAATAGCAGATCATTCTTCATAATTAATAATGGTTAGGAGGCAGCTAGTATTACACAACAATAGTTTACGGACTCTCTAGATATGTACAACTGTGGCAAGTAAAGCAAAGCAATGATCGCATTTCGTTTTCAAATATTTATTTAAAAATCAAAGAGCCAAAAAATCCGTCCCTTTTATTTTCTCGCATAAAACAAATGGAATTTTTTCATATCTCGGTTATAATGCGGTTTTTACTCAGTCCCCTGGAAAGCCTCCTAACCTCCTAATTTTACTGTATATCACATACGCATTTATTTATGTAATGATTTCATATTTTGTAATAGCATATTCCGGTATTCAAAAGACAGGGTGATTGAGACGAGTGACATTCAATTTAGCCTCAGTGTGTGTGACATGATCTCATGCGCATGGAATCTTCTCCTTTACAAGATTCTACAGACCTTTTCGAATGTTTCTCCATGTGAAATAGTTTTTTTACGGAGGGTTCCTCTTCAAACAATCGATAATCGAGGATTCCTTTTGTGTAGTACGTATGCGTTAGTGTGTTATGTGTCACGCGGTGTGTGGCGCCGTGCCAAAACCTACAGCGCTGAAAGCACGTGGCGGTCGGAATCGATCTATCGAACCAAGCCGCGATAGGTAGGGTGCGCCTGCATGAAATCTTGCTCACAAAATCTCACGTGAAAGGGCATATGCTGGAAAACCAGTCGCGGTTACACGGGTCTGGGTAAAAATAAATCGGAGGGTCTCTTATTCATCATCGTTGGTCTGGTAAAATAATGAAACCAGTATTTACGTATTCCGCTTTGATAAACGTAATCTTTGTGATAGTCGTATTTATTTATTAGTGAGTCCAATGCCTTCCTTAGTTAGCTCAAATCACAAAGATATTATGGACATTTATATTTTTGCCATCATCCATAAGCATAAAGGAGTTTTAGAGTTACTAATATGAATAGTTCATAAGTTATAGTTCTGTTTTAATTAATCTTGAATGAGGTACTAAGAAATTAATTTCGTAAATGATAGTTATAATATTTATTTTAATGCATACTTGGGTTTCATACTGAAAGAAAATCTACCAGCATTGAAACTGGAGCTCTGAAATAAACATATTTGTAGCTGAGTACTATTACAAGTGCTTCGAAAGCTGAGGTCACTTCGTGTGTGGGCTTCCACCGGGAATCGAACCCGGGACCGCTTTCACCTCAGTCGAACGCGCTGCCTACATAGCATTTCCAGAGCCCAATTAACATATTGGTGCGTTTGGTTGAAAATGACGTGGTAAAGTGTAGACTAAATTCCGAGCCAATCAATTTAAATTTTGATATACTGTAGTTCCTGAACTATTCTTTTAAGATATCGGATTAATAGACTACCAAAGATATTTATTTGTTCATAATTCCTTCTCTTTACTTTATCCCTTACGTGAATCTAAATCCATTTCCAAGGACGACTTCGGTAAAATTAGTTCATGTCTAAAAATGTACTGCCAATACCTTGTCCTTCCAAGAAATTATTTTATCTCAAACTGCTTTCACATGTTTTTTTTCCTACACGTAGTTTTTTTCTACGTTTTTCAATGTATCAGAAAAATGGTGAGACGTTTCCAACGAAATTCATAAAAGTAAGGGATGACATTCTATGTCCTATCTAATTTCCTTAAAAAAAAGGCAATCACTTTTGGAATTTATTCAGATTTCTTGCACTCAAAAATGAATGAGTGTAAGAGGTATAAAATATTAACATAAGGAGTGAATTTTTAATCGAGCACCATTTCATATTAGCATTGAATAACACAGAAAATCATGGGAGTTTAAAAATAAGCGTACGTAGGCATAATGTATGCATAAATCTATAAGTAGAGGGTGTTTTAAGTACATGTGCGTAAACGCGAGTAAAGTTAATTGTAAGTAAATTTACAGTGTCATACACAAAGAGAATTTTGTGAGGGAAATGATTTATCGTTCCTAAAAACCGAGAGGCAAAAACGGTTGAGCTCATTTTTCACCGCAAAGAAATTAAGATCATAATAAATCTATCTACATTAATCAAATTGAGCATAAGTATCTTTTGATTTCCTTGAGGATAAGGGTTTTGACCCGAGAAAAGAAACAGAATGCCTCATTATTTGCTCCTATCTGATGAAAAAGGAATTATCTCAGTCTAAGGTCCAATTCTTTAATTATTGTAAGAATATTGTTTTGAAACGTTTCCTCTGACAGGTAGTCTTAATTAACTAGCGTATGATATTAGTCATATTTGAAGAAGTATGTCTGAATATTAAAATCGTGCGGAAAAATGGTACCAGTTTATATTTGCATTAAGTAACACAGAGAATCATAGCTGTAGAGAACGAAACGCCTCAGGTAGACTCCAAATAACACGATATAAACCAAAATTCAATATCAAGTTACCATTGATAAGGTAACCTTATCAGATTTGGCTATCACGCAAAAACAATTTCAAGGGCCTTGCCTTCGTCCGCTGCTAGATTATCTTAAAGCGTCGACTTTGCTTGGTTACCTCATTTCAGTCTTTATCATTTTACTCAATCACTTTTGTTATTTAATAAAGGAACGAATATCCGATCAGCCCATGGATAATCGAAATTCCGTTTCTTGCTGCAGATTATCCCTCTCTTGGAAAACTAATCAACGCTTTTGATGGGGAGCTATGAGAAGATATTGTGACCTATGGATCAGAAAACTAGTTAATTGGTTTTGGCTACGTTTTACTGATTAAGTGATTAGTTGTAGAGGCTCTTTAATTGGTATCGAGGGCTCATTACCAGAGTTCCTGTTGCTGACCACATGAATCCAGAGTATTCTGAGATACATACGTTTTAGTTAGACATTTTCATCGATTTCCATACAGTATTAAATACAAGAAATCGAAAAATATATCGTTGCATTGGGAAAATTGGACCAAAACTTTTTATTTTGTTGAGGTATATGAGGTCAATTATTCGATCACTATCTGTTCAACGAGCTATTCTTTTTAACCTAATATTTTATGGTATCAATTCAAGAAAACGATTCCATTATCCTATGAAATTCATTATTAGGTTTATCAAAATATTTGTATGGAAAGTTTTGATTTCCCGCGATGTCGATGTAAACTGGTTACTACCTAAGAGCAACATGACTCATTAATTTGTTGTTTTCCAAGAATCAACCAGTAAAGACAACTCTTTTACAACTCCATTCACGACAAACTCACTGATTCCAAGAAATTTAATATATCCTTTGTTAATTTACCTTTAATGATTTTGTAGCAAACGTAGAGTCTAGGCTGCATTTTCTTAGTTGATTAATTCATCTTTAATGCGATAATAATCAATCATTTCTGGACATAGTCCGTGGAAAACCATAATGAAATAAGAAAACAAAAGAAATTACAAAGTTTTCCTTGTTTCTTTAATGTAGTGGTTGCCATTATTCGGGTGCAGTTTCATAATCTTTCCCTAGTATAAAAGGATTTATGTTTTGAATGTTTTAATCATATATGTTAAACTATCTTCCGAAAGATAATGGATACATTTACATGTTACTGATGTCGCAGTAGTATTTTCTCTGTTTTTGTTATTGTGGTGACTTCTTAGAGTTTTCCTAATTAAAAATTTCGATTTCATGGACGAATGAATCCTTTGATGATATAATGTCTAGCAAAGAAAGAAGAAAGACATGAAAGAAAATGTGAAATTGGGTATCGATTCGAAATCATGGCGATCAAGTAGATTTTCCTGGTGTAAAACTGCTCCTCTTGTATTCGCCATATAGCACCGTCACGAAATCCAGGCAGCTGAATTTCTTTATGTATTTATGCCTATATTATGTTGCATTGGAATCGTTGCATCTTGCTGTCCTCAGCCGAAGATATGTATGTAATTACCCGCTCCTTGTTACGGCCATGTTTGGAGTCAAAGAAAAGAAAAAATGCAACTTGATGGACGCCTCTCAATAAAGTAAAAATGATAATTTTTGCATTGACACTAGGAAGACATTTTTGAGTAGTTTTGTATGCAGTGTGTCATGGAACATAAGAGAAAGTGAAATAACTAAGCTTGAAACTGCTTTTGGAGGAGACTGATGAGAACAAAGTGAGCAGATAGAAAAACTAATGAGCAAGCACTGAATCAAGGTCAGACAGAAAGAGAATAGTTAAAAACGATTATGGCAAGGAATGCAAAGCTGGTATAAAACAGTATGAAAGAATACAAATATATATTATATATAAGAAAAAGTCAGTGAAAAAACTGGAAAATAGTTGAGGAGTGTTCGAAAAGCACGAAACACAAAATATCACCATATTTAATAAAGAATCTAATTTCATAGTCTAAAATTAATTTTATGAAGTATTCTTCATTACTTTCTGAAGATATTAATGCTCTTCAATACAGTTATCGCTACGAAGATGTTAGAACACTTAGGAAGAAAATAATTAGAAGAAAAATCAGTTCATTTACAACTGAAATATTTAGGAAGGAACAAGAGGATATTCAGTGCTGCCATTGGAGAATTTTATGTAGTAATTATATTTTTGGGATACACGAGAAACTCAGTGGAAGAAGCCAGGATTATAAATTTTAAATATTACTATTAAAAACCATTTCGCCGTCGTAAATCAATTTTCATATAAATCTGCCAAGACCGTTTAGGGGGGTAGTTAGAACCACCGTCTGATTATCGCAGCTCTGGTTTTCTTAAGCGCATTTTCGTTTTAGCTGTCTAACTTTCGAGTGGTCTGCGGGAAGCGCACACGAGGTAGCAAATAAGCAGCCTTAATAGAGGAGAGCGAAAACTTGGCATCGCGTGAGAAGCTCGCTTTGCATGCTAATCGCTGTTCCCTCCCAATCCCTGTCTTCCCCAATACCTCTTTCCTCCCTCAATTGGAAGTCCGGCCACCTTGCTTCCGCTCCGAAATTGGCGCTGCTCATGTTAGCTCGTTATCTCGCAATAACAGATGACTGACAAAGACGGATTTCAGGAGGCCTCTCCTCCATCAACTGTGTATGGCGGCTGCGGTATCGGAGCCGATGCTGATTGGAGGCCTTTTATCCCTAGGATTTTGTTATCGGGAAAACGGAAATGACGTTTTCGGGAGTTTGCGATGGATAATGGAAATTCGTTTTCCATACAACAGGCGAGATTTCCGATTCGGACCGGCGGTCGTAATTAATACGTAGTCGCTAATCTTCCGATATTTTGATAAATTACTGGACCGAATCGATTGTCGATTAAGCCTATTAAGTCGAAATTTTGTTTTGGGAGAGTCGATCGGGATAAATAAACGATAATTAAAGAACTTAATTACGTTTTTTAATTCTTCCATCAAAATGCGAATGATCTGGAAGGGGGGTTGAATAAAAAAGGGAACATTTCCATCAGTCGATAGCGGAGAATTTCAGGAAAAAATTCCCGCGAAGGTAATACGTTTTCAGATTAAATTTTGTCAGAAATGTATTGCATGACTTATCTCCGGAGAAAGGTGGAGATAAAACTCCTATACTTTGTTTAATACCAGTGATGGAATATTGAATTTCGCGATACCCTCACGAATCACCTTCCGTCTTTGAGGTCTAGCTTGGCGACCATTTTCCTGCCAAATTTTAAGATTGATGGTTTGTAATATATCACAAATAAAACTTCGGAGTCGGGAAAATTAGCAATAAATCTCATAAATATGCAAAAGCGTGGAATTAGCTGTTGTTTAGGAAAGGGTCTGAGTACCGATTACCATCTAGCGGCTTTATCTAGGAATCATTTGCGCAGTTGTTCTCTAATCCGATTTCATAGGTCGACCTCGTCTAGATCGTCGATAGACCATGTTTTGTTCCCTAATCCATACAAGTGTAAGCGACACGTTTTCCTTTCACCTTGCTAGGTGATCTTTTAATCAGAAAACTTAATTAAAAGATGCAAAAGACAATAAAGAAACGAAATTTATCTACAGTTACCACCTACCAGTATCTAGGTCGATACCTGAATTTTTAATGTACTTTTCCATTTCTTAAATTATTAATTTTTCCACCTTTTCCAAATTACGGTGCTTATATGCGGTATGTAATCGATATTTATTTCGATAACTTTATCGGCAACTTTCATCCATGAGAGATTTAAAAAAATACTCGCGACTCAAATAATAAATTTTATTTAACTGACGATAAAAATAATATATTTCATTTAATTAGCGTTAAATATCATTTTCCTGCGTAGATTGACTTTATATTTTCTCATTGAACATTTCCCATTTATAATTTCATCTTCAAGTTGATAAAAATTATATATTTTGCGAAGATTTTTCTTTTTAAAGAGGGAAAAGACTCGAAGGGAAAGGAATGAATGATTCATTTACCTGTACTGCATGCTGTTAAATAATACTATTAAATTAATTATATTGATTTATACTAGCTTCAAAGCTTTCCCATTTTCGTTAATATGCAGATCAGATGAAAAGTTTTCATAAGATTGTCAAAAGATCTGTCACTAATATTTAAAATGATTCTGCTGGATTGAAGAAAAGTAGTTTACGGTACAAATCCATACTATAGGTAAAGTATCATAATCTTCGGATATCTGAAATTATATCCAACTAATATAAAAGAAAAAATTCAATGTAATATAGTTCCCGCGACGAATTAAAAATTATTTGCATTGATACGCCAAATTTGTTCATACATAATTAAAAAAATCATGAACATATATAAGACAATAAGGAGGAATATTTAGATGAAAAATGAGATTCCGTTCTTCTTACTTATTAATAACCTTAGAATTACTTACCTTAAATTATTAGTGGGAAATTTGATTAGTGAGAAAAAGTTTAGGTAAGCCGATCCTTTGCCTTTAAGTTCAATAAGCCAATTTTTTCCATCCAATTTCCATCCAGTGTATTCTTATCGGATAACCGGAGCTCTATTCTCGGAATACCCTTGGATAATCTATAGAAATACGTTGGTTGGTAATGGGGCGCATTTCATCTCTGCCATTGCCTCAAATGTGCGCCGACGCCATTTACGCAATCTCGGCCACGCAAATCCCAACAAGATAGGCCGCTTAAGTGAGAAGCGAACTCAAACGAAACTAGGTGAAGCTTGGAGTATTGCTCCTGCTAACCCCATCACTTCCTCCCTTCAACAACTCCTCTCCTTCCCTTTGTAATTTCCTCTTCCATCGCTCACTTCGTTTATCCTGCCACGCTTTACCAAGAAATCCAATATATCCTAAATATATCTCTGAATTCGATGCTTTTAAGGGTGATCTAATCTAATATAATAATACTAATACGTAGATCCATCTATTTTTTCGGTCTTGTCTATATTTACTTTGTGGATTCATTGGTTGTATATTATTATTAAATGTTGTATATTATTCCATATTTATAAAACTAATATTTCTTCCCAATTTATATAACTAAAACAATAATTAAGAAAAATTAAATAACCAAGATAAATATTCTACATCGGCAGATTGTATTATTTTTACATTTAATTTTCGTTTTAAAAAATTCTCTGCTGACAGCTGAAATTTCAACTGAATATATTTCAGTTTCAGTGAAGATTCTATCAATAACTGCATCCTGGGCTATGCCCTTAAAATTATTTGCAAATTCATATATATCTCGATCCTAAACAGATTATCAGCAAACTCTTCATCGATATAGAGCCACTATTATATTGTTATAAAAACAGCAGCCATTCATCTGTTGTGCAAGTAATATCCTTTTAAGATATCATCTGTTCATACAAGCTATGACATCACAAACTTCCCGACCCTCCCTCCTTTCGTTCAGGCATAATTAAATTATGCGAAAACCTTCCGAAATCACGGATATTTTAATTTGTGCGTTATTATTTACATGCGGAAGAGTGCACAATGTTTCCTCGGATGCTACGTGAAAATCCTTTTCAATACTAATTCGCAATCGTCTACGGGAATTTAAAATTTTTCTCTCCCACGTAGGAGCAAACATGGTCGTTATCAAGATTAACACTTTTATTTCAGTAGTATATCTTCTAGAGTGCTTCGACAGCTATGGTATTTTCTCATACGTGGGCTCTACCAAGAATCGAATCCGGATGGGCTGTCACCATAGGCGAACACGCTATCCACTTTGTACTCCTGAAGCTACTCTAGTACTATGAGTGGTAAATTAGAAATAAACTTTATCATCCCGTTGGTGCAAATCTGTTATATCGATGTATTTGTGAAATTACAATGTAAAGGAAGTTAGATCAGCGTAATAATTACCAGTTCATAAACTCTTTTAAGTATACCTGCATGGCTAGGGTAGAGAGATTAAAGGTAGATGCGATTATTAAAATGACTTGCAAACGTGAAGTACTTAAACTGTATCTATCTATAAATATTATAATCATCCTTGGACGGGTTTACCGTTGTTATCTCAGGGTTTTGCCTTTAAGGTGGTCGAAAAAGATTTTCTTTCGCTTTTCAATATTACTGGTCTCTTGGTGTGGTCTGAAAGTAGTCCTTGCGCTTAAGGCCTCTGATTGCGAAAATTCATCCCTGTCTAGAGCGATCTTAAAAATGTCCTGGAACAAGATAATATCTGTAAGATTGTTAAACTATAGCCTAAAAATGATAAATGTTTTCTACATAAGGAAGAAGATGCTCACTCAAAAATAAATATGGACATGGAATTATCATAATTGATTATAAGCTTCACTTAATCCCGTTCATGACATCGTGCAAAGGACTCGCCATATAATCCTTCTATGACCGTACTTTCAATTATTTCTTTCCTCGCTCATTTACTTCCCATCTCCTCGGCTACCCTTCTCTCCAAAACTTTTACTCTCTTCCCTTCGTTCGGTGGAGCGGAAACAGCCACAGGAATCTTTCTCACTGGACGCCAGTTAATCAAGTAACTCGACCCTCTTTCCAAACCCCGCCGACCAACCGCAAGTCCTTTCTCCCCCTCTTCCACAAAAATCTCCCTTATATTCCCTTCTTCTCTCCGAATTTCCCTCTAAATTCGCTCTTCGGCCATTTTCCCTCAAATTTACTCTCCCGAAATATTGCGTTCCCTTCCACATATAAGGCTTTTTATGAACTCATCAAGTTCGGACTTTGATGGGGTAACCATGGGTTATGGCATTACCTCGCAATTTGTGAGATTGAGTTGATGAATTTACGCAGAAATTTATTTTTAAAAGATTTCTAGAGGCTTAGTCATAATTTGCCAAACCGTATCAGCACGCTCGATTTTCGCGCAAAGCGTCTGTTATACTTTCAGATCTTTATTTGTTTTTGTTAGACCAGCGGTGGCCGATTCGCAGTTCTCTTCAATGCAACACCCTATCTTACTGGGCATACGTGCTCACCACAAACAAAAACCCACTTAAAAAAGTTTTATAAAAACCGCAAAGAAGAAATTGTTATTTAATTAAGAACGGATAATAGTAAATCATATTAATTTCACTGAAATGTTATGTTAAGTTAATGTAATTTTATAATATTTTTAATGAATATTTTCGATATTCCAAAATTATTTTCACGAAAAATGTATTTCGGAAAACCGAGGTTCCCGAGAATGTGATTCGTAGAGCATGAAGTTTGACCACCCGAGCATTAGTCTCTGATAAAGCCAGCTACATTCAAAAGCTTATTCGTTTTGAATTATCGTCATTTATTCAAAATTGTGAAATTTCCCAATTATTTAAATGTGTTTTCCATGACAAAGATTCCAAATTGTAAGAACAAGAATTTCACCCCAGGCAAGAATAATGTGTAAACTTAGGCGTTTTCTGTATGCGATTTTAATTGATGAGATGCATTCTGAAGGAATGGTTCGCTTCCCTAGCGATTTTGACCACAGCTTGTGGGAAAACGGGAATTTATTTCGAACTAACTTGGTCTGGGATGCTTTTAGAATCAACGATACATGATTCTTATATCTACATATTAGTGAAACTACCTAAACTAGCATTACATGATAAAGAAACTCAATAAAATTATTTATACATTAAAATGCATGCTAATTTGTAAGTAAATGTATTAGACTATTTCCTAGAATATATTTCCGAGCTCAGCACGAAAAAAAATCCTTAGTTTGAACTCGTATGTTATCTTACAAACACGCTAGAGATTAGCTAAAACGAAAAGTAATTCGAATTTTATAGGGAGAGATTTGGACAGGACAGCAATTTACATTGGAAACATTTTGACACTAAATTACATTACCAAATTATTTTATCTTGAACATTCTTTGCTAGAAGCGAAGTCAAATTAATATCTAAAAGTAATTACGTTCATATCAATAGATATCTCTCTCTTGACTTTGACTTAACAAGTAAAGGTTTGAGAATGCGGATGATGCCTTTTTAAATCTACTTCAGCTGAAGTAAAATGAGATCCAAAGTCCGCCGAAATATTAAATCTTGCTAAAATATATTTAATCCATTTATTTTTAATTAAGCTCGTCCGCTGAAAAATGAAAAATCGCCTTTATTAATTTGCTTGCTCCGAGTTTTTATTTTAGTTCCATCATGGAGAGACGTTACTTCCAAAGCAAACAGTCATTAAAAGACTTTTAATCAAAATAAAATTGCTTTCCCTTGCCTCTCCCTTCTTTGTCTTTCCCTTTTCAACCTTCATTTGTATTTCATCCCCACCTCATTCTTTTCCTCTAATTTTCCGCTCTCTTCGAATTTAAAAAATCCGAATTTCTTTGCGATTTAAAGTTTCCTTTTGATTCCACTTCAACTGCGACTATTTCTTTTGACGAATTTCCTCCGGTTAATTTCTTTTTCTCGAGGGGACATTAACGGTATAATTATTGATTGCGTACTGCTTCCTTTCATCTCGATTATTAGTTTTTCTCAGAGGGGGATTTATTAATTACACTAATAATTATTTCCTATTCCTCAGCGAGGCCGTTTTCATTTGTAATTCAATTCCAAGAAATTAAATTTGTAATGGATTTTAAACTATGCAATGCTATTTCGGATATTAAATACAGCAGAGGTCTGTTTAATATAAAAACGGTCAAACGTCTTCGATGTTTAGCTCTTCATTATTTCAACTCAGCTTGACGATGCTTTAAAAGTTGTTTTACAATCATATAGCAATTTTTTGCATTTGCGTGGTTCCATAAAATATTAATATATATTCAATTAAGTTGCCATTGATACATATTCAGAAAATCTAATTCTGTATCACATTCTTCGAACTCTAGGTAAATAGGGTTAATTTAAAATATGACAAGAGTAGGGTGATGAAATTACATTTAATTTTCTTTCTATTTATTTAATTACTTTTGGTCATGATTGATTTGCATGTAATTAACAGATACTCAATTAATGAATAATATTAAGAATATCTTTCTGTCGTTTAGAAGCATATTTAGTATTTATCTTAACTTGGTAGCCCTCTTTTTATTTTTTTAAGAGTGATGTTAGGTTTCTTCTTCACAAAGTACCGTAAATGTGTTGAAACAACTTTATATTTGGGACCAAAGTAAGTTAATATCACCATAGGGTATTTTCATTGCTCATTAAAATACTTGATTGATTGAATGATATGAAATTTTTGAAAATTTATAATTGAGTTGATAACTTAGAATTAGAAAAAGATATATAGTGCCCTTCTGTTAGTAATAACGCTGAATAAGTACTTTTCCAAAATAGTATTTACGAAAAATTAATTTTATGAATTTAATTAAATCAAAATTTCAAAGAATATTAGGATTAGCAACCTTCCGTTTTTGAATATGTAACTTGTTAAAAAAACGTAAATTGGCAAGTAGCTTTAAAAAGTTGAAGTTTAGGTGTCCATTCTCAGTTTATGTTGAAATATATTTTCTAAAAGAGTGAAAGGTGAAGATCCTAAAACACATAAATTTGAAAGATTATTTTTTAAGACTTAGTGGTTATCCATTAGTCTCAGTTTATTAACCAATTAGTCCAGAAAAGTATTTCCAAGTCATCGAATATCGATATCTTTGACATTTTAAAGCACTTTTCTTAATGCAGAAAATCACAGATCTCCAACGTTCTTTATGATTCTGCGCCAAGAGAAATTCGATTGTTTTTTAAACGAGGAGTCGAGTGCACGCATATTTGGGTTTTATATGCGTTTAGCGCATGGATAGAATCATCCGTTCTAGGAGGACGAAAGTCTTCCGAACCCAAAAGAAAACGATTTCCATTTGCGAGCAGAAAAAGTAAGGTTATCCCATTGGCTGAGGGGATAAGTGAATTATGAGCGACTGTAAGGGCAGCGGCAAGTGGTAAATGCGGCATCTCCAAATCGATAGCACCTCTCTCCCTTTCCCTCTCTCTCCATTTTTTCATTAGTTGCCAATCGGCTCTCTCTAACAGAGAAACGTTTTCTTTCCACTTTTTCTTCCAATTTACTTTTGATCGATTTTCGGCTCCAGAAGACCTCCTTTAGGGCGCTCCGATACTTATTGAGGAATTTATCTTATTACGCCAGTCTTTTTGGCTGCACTCTAATTATCTCGCGGTGAATACATAAGGTGCTCTACTTATCTCTTTAACATACTCTTCTTAGGCGATATTTCATCGATAGACATGGTAATCATCTTATCACTGATTAATTAGCTGATTTCATGGATTATAACGCTATGAAATGGTAATTATCCAGTGTTACGATACATCATTTTACTTATTACCCTAATGAGCAAAGTCTACATGATGACAATCACTTTATTAAAGTGAATGTATATCGGTTCGTTTCTTATGTAAGTATTGATATTTAATATTTAGTAATTTGAGCTTTGAACCGCAGTAAGAATTGATTGTTAGGTACTTTTAAATATATGTAGTACGTATATTTCATACTGTAAATTATATACATAGCAATCTAAATTAGAATAGGAAACCTCAGGTATATATTTTGTTGCTGAAATGATGAATAAAAACTTATTGTCAAAACTTATTTAAACTTCCATTAATTGAATAACTTATTTTCTCAGCCTCCCCTGATTTTATACGTTAAAGAAAGCTGATATATTTAGGCTGTAATTACAGTACAAAATGGTGAGCTAAGAAGATGTGGGCTTGGTTGTTATTAATGCTATTAAATATAAATTATCGTATAATTGGATTAATACGTGATATTAGTTAATATTATAAAAAGTTCATCGATGAGTATCACATTTTTGGCGGATATTTCAAGTTAATAAGACGCAAATAGGTTGTATTAGGAATAAACACAGAAAATCTCTTGCAAGTCATTATAAAGTAACTTGGTTTAATTAAGTATCTGCAAACATAAAACAGTTAATTAATCACGAATTCAGTAAAATATTCATCCAATTTATAGAGAAGAAGCATACTTGATTTCGGCATAAAACTTCCAACGTGCCGTAATAAATTTGAGCTCGTATGCATAAATCGATCCTCGAATCGAAGAATTTCATAAGAAACGAGCTAATTTACATTAAATGAGGGATATTTCCGCGCGAATTTACTTTTCCGAACCCTTAGGAAGACCTTTTAAGGTTTAAATTTTCGGAAGCGACGTCTTTCTACCTCTTAGGTTCATCTTCCAATCAAATTTCGCCGAACCTCTATCCTTCTCTCGTCCAAACATCTTTATTTCCCATCATGCCCCTCGACCCATCCCTTAATGGATTCCTCATCCCTCTGCAGCCCACGCACACCGCACCACGTTTTCCATATTTGCCTTCCAATGACTTGGAAAATTTTATTGGAACATGTTCTTCGAGGCCGCACCGCCTGATTAGCAACAACAAACACGGATTACCATTTTATTGCCTCGCCTTAAACTCCCGCCCATCCTTCCTTCGCCCTTTATAACGGACGCTCTCCTCTCGTTTAATCTCTTTCTGCAGCGAAAAAGCGATAAACGAAAGCTATCGGATAAGAGGAGGACTTGAAAAGAGGGACGTCTCAACTGGGACTAATATTTCTGGTTGTTGCTCTATCCTGTAATGGAAAAGGGAAAATTATGTATTGGAACTCGAAATTTCGCGCTCATTAATTGAGTTTGTTTCTTTAAAAAAGTCTTCAGAATGAACGTTTTTGCATTTTTGCGCCTATAAAATCAGCGTCAATAAAAGCGTTTGTTATTGTTAGAATTTGGGTTTTATTATCAAGTATTAGCTAATAATTGTGAGAAATGATATTGGTTCCTTTTCTTAGAGAAAGACTTTCTGTTCATCTACTGAACCTCTTTGCGATTTGAGAATACTTATATCGTCCTAATATTTTAATTAGGAGTTACACATTTATGACAAGTAAAAGTAGTGCTGAAATTTATTCGAAAAAAATTGATTTTCCGAACAGTTATTTCCTTATTTTTTTAATTTTATAAAAAAAATAATTAACAGATTCAATATATTCCACTGCAATTCATCCAATAGTGGATCCTCTTTATCCTAGAAATTATCTATTTAAATTCACTATTATGACAAAATGGATGTGGCTGATCATATAAATCTCTTTCATAATTTGCTTGGATAAAGAATCAAAGAGGCTTTACCTACGACTTAAATGCAAGATCAACAAATTTAGAGGTGTTTCTGTAAACTTAAACTTGCGGTAAAAACTAATTTTTCATCATTACGGCTTTCCACGAAGTGACTATACTGCGCATCGATTTAACTGATCCTTCGTGTATTCCCAATATCATTCCCAATAGTTTTGAGGAGAATATAGAGATAGAGAAAATTTAACTAATTTTCTTTTGCCACCTATCTATTTCTGGATACTTCATAAATTGGGTACGCCTATTAAAAATTGATGACATTTTCATATTTTTTCTCTTCCTGTTATATGGTTATCTGTAAATATTTAATATTAATAAAGTTGAATTGAATTGAAAAAGAATATCTAGCTATTATCTTAGTGTTTGTATCCACAATAGTTTAATGTTAGTAACGGCGCTAGTTGGTATCCATAAATAAGTTTGAGATGAATGAATGTCAAAAAGAAACAACACACGAACCCAGTTCTCGTTCGTCATTTTTCAGCTTGATTCTATTTATCGTACACGGACAAGTATAATTAATCAAATTACACTTAAAATGGAATGCAGGTAAGTATAACATAAATCCGAAAACATTTACTCATAAACCCCAGGAATTAAGTTCGGTTGCTAAATTTCAGCAATTCAACATATAATGCAATCAACCGGTTACTTGGTCGACGGATGGAAATAGGTAAGGGTAGGAAAGAAGGGTAGAAACGTGGAAGAAACAAGTGGGATACAGATGAGGGAGGGGAGAGAGAGAGAGGGGGGGTCCAGAGGGAGTAAATTAAAACGGGGTCCTTTCCTTTGATGCTGCGATATTGGAAGCTGTGGGTGGCGGTGGGTTGGGAGATGAGTGGCGTGTGGAAGAAATCGCTCAGGCGAAGGATTAGCGCAAGTGTTTGGAGAAGGAGAGAGAGTATTTTCAACGAAGATGAAATTTCAATTGCGCGGGATTTCCACAATGATATCACAAAGGAGACCTGGAGAGAATAGTAATTAACGGGTTACTCAGGTGGCTGAAATTCATGATCTTCAAATAAATGATGGGGTTTCAATTTTACGGCGGAATGATGTTCTGAATTATGATACTTCGAGTCTTCTATTTAATCCTCTAATAGTATCATTCATACATTGTTTTCCTGCCTTTCATTATGTCTCATCACTCAAGTGTCACCATATCAATTTCTCCTCATCACTTCTTAATTTTTTGGAATTTTTTTCCTAAAACAATCAGCGAAATATTTTTTGCTAGCTCAATCATCATTATCAACCTAAACTCACTGCACAGTTTCAAAAAATTTCCTTCATCGTTCAAAAGTCCAATTTTGTTGCGCTAACATTAGCGAATCTTTCTTTTTAAACGGTTTATATAATAATAGATACATGGGTATGTAATTTTTATACGTACTACCCTCAAAACGTTTTCTCATTGTTCTAAAGTTTTATCATTTCCCATTTAACTCTCCCACATGGCTAAAAGGACGCAAACGGCGAAGATCAGTGCTTTTTCGATCCGCTCTCTTTCTTTTTCATTCGGATACTTAAAACGATGACAGTTAACTTGAATAACATAAAATAACGTTTTAATGTGTGTTGCGGTTGAAAATAGATATTTAAAACTAAGACTTAAGCTATCACGAAAAAATCAAATTCTTTCAAATAGTTTATTAGAAGAAAATTAATTTCTTCTTAGGATTATTAATATTAAAGTTGGGTTAATAGACTTCTTAATCCTTATTTCGCCTAATAAATACTTCATTAACGTGTTAAAAATAGTCAAGGGTGTCTTTTCCTGTTTTTTCATCAATACTTCACAAATGAGAAAACATGGAGTTTATAAATTCTGTTAACCAAAATGAGATTACTTTTCTCTGGAAATTTCTCAAACATGTCTGATTTATGTGAACAATTCTAACTTTCTCTACAGATTGATTCCCTTGAGCTTTATTTACGATTTTTTCTCTCGATATTCCTACTCGCGATAGATTAATAAAGAAGGAATAAAATATCTTTGGTGACAGATTTCTACGAATCGATGGTGAAGAGATCACCAAACAACGGTTTATTAATTTAAAGTGTGGCTTTTTAGGGAGTCTTGCGAAAGCCGAAAGCAAATAAATCATTACCTCCTTTTATATTATTTTAAAATTATTTAATATTTATTTTCAAATTATCCAGAGCTTGTCCAATGAGAAGTAGTCATTTACTTGAATTTTTCCAAAATTTTAATTTAATATCAAACGATGATCTCCTGTAAAGAGTTCTCTGTTTAATTAATTTCACTGTTCATTTGAAAGAAAAGAAATTGGGTGATTTAGCGATAGTAAGAACGTTTCTAGGCATCAATAATATTTATTCTCCAGAGAATTTCTTCGAACAGTAATATCCTCTAAAATCGATTTCTTGGGCTTACGTTGTGAGAGTTTAGAGTTAAAGAAGTAAGCGTCGATGAAGATAGAAATCTCAATGCATCAAAGATCAGGATTGAGAAAATTTGGGTTGGCTAATATATTTCATCCTAAATAAGCTTTAATATGAAAGTTCAACTCTCTCGTATCTTTACCTGGCATATGAATAGAAAAAGTGACATACAAAATATTATTTGACAGAATTGGCTCACAGAGCGGGAGATGATTGTTTAAAAAAAGGGCTTTTGATCACAAAATCAAATGCAACCAACTTTTCAATAAGAGAATGAGTACTTCACATTCGTTTATATTTAATAGATATATCGGAAAGTTGATTCTTGTTCAGAAAATGGGGCACTCAGGAATAATGTGATCCTGTCTTTCTGCAAGAGACATGTTAGTAGTATAATAAAAGAGTAATTGCAGGGCGATTTTACTCGTCAGACCATTTTCTGTGGCCTGAGATGTATTCAAAACTGGTATCTGCAATCGACTATATCTATGAGATTAATTTTTCTTTTAGGTATAACTTTAATTTTTATATCTCATATAAGTGTTGTACTATCAGTTATTGAATCTGAGTGTGTATATCATTATTTCCTTGGCATAAATTAAAATAAATGTGAAATTTCAGAATTGCCCCTCGAAATATCATTTTTCCCTTCTGCTGCCTGGCTGGTGAAAAGTTTTTCTGCCCAAGTTGTCGTGACGGATAGCCAGGTCAGTGGCGCGCTCGCCTTAGGTGAAAGCTGACCCGGGTTCGATTCCCAGTGGGACCCCTTATGTGCAAAATGCTCTCGACTGTCGAAACATTTAAAAAAAAGAATACTTCTACTATCAGCGTAGTAGTAAATACATAAAAAAGCGAACATTACATCATTTTCAATCCGTTTTCTCTTCTCCTATCCTCGGCTCACTCATGAACTTACTCTACTGTTGAATCATTCAGTAGAGCAACGGTGGAGAACTTTCCTTCATAGGAGTCCACTATAAAACAGCATTTGAATCCATCAGGCCACTCTTGACCGCGCATTACCAATATTCAAGTACTAGTAAAACATCGAAACTGTATGAGAAAACGAATTTAATTTCAAAGTATGCCAAACTAAAATATTTCCCATGCGATCTTCATTTGATGTCATAAGCGGGACTAAAGATTATGAATTCCTTGATGAAGAAAGGACTCACGTGGCTCGAAAGCCGCAGATTCTCAACCACTGGTGTAGATCGATATCCTTTTATTCAACGAGAGCAAAATTAAGACTGATTACTGTGCGTCCATCAACGCTGAAACATTTTCTCTGATGCTGTCCTCATGGTGGCGCTGTCCCGGCGCACGCGCCCATCTCTTGCTCTCATCGTCCTTCATTTGTTGTCTGACAAGCAGGGGGAGGAGCCTTGTCTGCTGGCGGGAAGTCTACGGATGCTTTCGCTCCTGGGGCTGTTGAATCTGCGATACGTGGGGGAGCTCTTTATCGATGGCGAAAGAGGAGAAACTGTGGTGTGACGACAATAACCGCTCTCTACTGAGGGAAACCATCATAACAAACTTCCAATTGAGGTCAGCCTTTTGTTTCCCCAAATTCGATTTCATTATCGTGTGCGAATGGTACATACATACATGCTCCTACGTTTACGGATCAACCAAAGTCACAATTCTGACACAGGAAAGTGTGAAAGATGAACTGATTAATCCACATAAATATCGTAGAAGAGCATATAAAACACGACTTAAGTTTCAATGCGAATGCAACATGGTAGGAGGAAAGCGATAAGTGATTCACTTAATAAATCATCCCAACATTTTTCCTTATACTAGAGTAAAATATCAAGAATTCAAACGAAACTATCGATTTTATCGATCGAATAGCCATTCGGAAATCAATCTTTAGTTGAACCCCAATTAAAGTGAAGGCGGTTATACAGTCTGTTTAGACAGAGGATCCGTTCGTGTTAGAAATGTTGACTTCGTATTGATCTACAACTATCCGCATGATTGACTTTTCATGGTTGTGTTGCAGAGTAGAGTAGACACACTTCTACTGGGAAATAAACCCAGAACCTCATATACCAGGCGAGACATTGATGAATATGCTAATCTTTGGCTATTTGCATGGATATAATTTAAGGTTCTTAATTATCACGAGTTTTTGAAAGATTCTTGTATGAGAAAATACTGCTTGTATGCGAAAATACTATTGAAAAATGATCAAATGTTCGATAATATTATATGTACCCAAACTTAAAGAGATACCACCCCTTCTTGTGATGTTTAGAGATATATTTCATCATGTATTGCAGAATTCATAAAATCTGAAGTAAACCAGCCTTAATAACCTTGTATAATTTGTATAGATTTCAAAATCGAGAAAATACATTCTTAAAGACATTTTAGATGCGTTCGTATCATTACTTTTGAAGGTGATAATTATAATAATAATCATCTTTATTGGGTGAATTTTAATCCTTTCAGGTCCCTCTTATAATTAACCTTTGATGTCATACCCTGTCCAGAAATCGAAACCAGGAGTCTGGGTTCCTAGGCTAGCAGTGCCACCCTCACGCAACTGAGTTTGTGTGTGTTTACAGCGCAATGATGTCAAAATGTTCCATTCCCCATCAGTAGCCCCTCTCTCAAACTCTCGTTGTATTCTCGCAATAAAATTCTAAGAAAACGTAGTCCGAACACGGAGGTCACAAAAGCAAATCAACGAAAGGAAAATAATATCGGAAACATTCGAACACGGCCTATCGAGGTTCTTTCCACTGATTCAGACTTTTGTTGGCCCATTGACAAGTTAGGATATCGTCCCTCAGGAGCAAACATATCCAAAGGCAAGATTTGTGGGTCTTTTCTTTTCGATTGAAATAACTTCCCTCGGGGACGGAGGGCAAGTCCGCGGAGACGCTCGTCCATTAGTCGATCATGATGGCCCTTTCATTGGCCGGCGAATCACGAGTGGATTGCACAATGTGCGGAAATCAAGAATTCCCTTCTCCCCTTCGACATCCTCGTCGATGCCCCAAGGGAAAAAACACTGTGGAGCGTTTGACCCCGCGCGCGGTGGAACTTCATTTCGAATGCGGTGCTGTTGGAGGAGGGGAAAGGCGGAGAATGAGTTTTAAAGGATGGAGAAGAAGAATATGGAGAAACGAGTTATTTCTGAGAGAAGTAGGAGGGAATGAATGGACGTTTATACGAAATATTAAGTTCATATAGTTTCACTCGGATGAATCATCGTGAGCATATTAAACTAAATCAATTTAAATTCAATATGTATTTTTCTTAATTTTTATGCAAAGATATAAAGTAGTAGTAACATTGTGTTGCTTTAATACGAAGTCTCTCAAACGAAGTGTTTTTTTTCCTTTTACTAATGGACTAAATAAACGAATTACCGCAAAATCACAACCGCTTCGATTCAAAATTTTGTTTCTAGTTTGGAACGAGAATGGCGAAGAATGACGCTCATACACTAAAGAAGGAAATCAATCATTCCAGTTTTCATCAGGTATCATAAGATATATACACGTACATCGGATATAAAAAGTGAAACTCATACCATGTTATTTATCTCATTATTTACCAAGGAAAGTGGATGAAACATTGGAAATTGTTTGACAGAGGTTAAATATGCAGAGAATTGAAGTAAAACGGATATAATAAAGTTTACTTGAAGGGAGAAAGGAAAGAGAAATGAATGTGACAAAGGAGAGAAGAGTGGGAATGTAAGAAGGGAAGAAAGGAAAGAGAGTTTCGATGGATAAAGGAAAAGAGGAAGTCAAGTGGGTGGGGAAAAGGGTGCAGCCTCCGAAGCATCGGTAAACTCCTGGCTCGTCGTATTATTGCGTCCCTGGGGGCGGAATGGGAATAGGACGGGTGCCGTCAAGTGGAGAGGGGCCCGATTGAGGGAGCGCCAAATCAGCACGCTATTGCGGCAAATATTATGGAAAATACTACAACGAGAAGTATTCCATTACGAGTTCCTTTCTTGATTGGACTCATAAATGTTGGCCCAATTTACTAGGAAAGATACGATTGAAATTTCTGGGGCGAAAAAATATCGATATTTTGGTTTCATTGGAACTGGTGGATTAAAAGACTGCGATGGGCTGATGAGAGGGATTGATTGAGATGAAGTTTTTCCAGAAAGTCCAAGAGATATAAGTATTTTTAACGAATAAAATCCTTTTTGGCTTATTGGCTTATAAACAATATTTGGATCGAAATGGAGCCTTCCGACGATTCCAAAGCGAGTTTCCAATCGATTTCAACGTGTTCTTGCATGTTTGTGAATGGCGATAGAAATGGACAAATTAGCACTATTTGGGTTAATACAATGAATAATAGTATCACCCCGATTTCTTTAATCATTTACTCATGATATTCTCCATCTTCAGCTTCCTTTATGAAAAATATTCTCAACCTTCTCAACTAACAGTAAGCCTCGAGCGGGTTCTAACTGGCTCAAATAATTTGCAAGAGTTTTCAGTATTCTATAACTTCATAAATACCTTCGGTAGTATTATTTAATGATATAGTAATATATAGTAATATACTGTTATTTAATAGTTTATATCATTTAAAGTACTTCGATAATTAAGGTCATTCCGCACATTTAGGCTCCCACCGAGAATCGAACCCAGGACCAATTTATGGACCGTGTTCATGAAAGTTGAACGTGTTGTCCACAAGGGGAGGGCCCAGGAGCACAAATAATATAATATGTAAGCCTCGAGGTTTGCTAGATTTTTCGGCAAAGGGAAATTTATATCGATTTCATTGAGAATTTTTAATGTACCCTTAGTGTTTCACTATAATAATGATTGCACGCATATAGATCCGAAACACAGGTATATTTTAGAGCCGTTGGAAAGTATTTTGTTATGAGGCCCATATTTACAATCTCCTAAGGCCCTTAGAATATGGATCATACAACATTCCAAATTATTTCGTTTATGTGTTCAATATTTCGCATCGAAAAATAAACTTTTTGATGTTTGAGATACGAAAGAGTGATTCGATTTCTGTGAAGCGCCACGTTGTGGAGAAAGCGGTTCCAAAGGCACAGCACCTCTATTTAATGCATTAAAAGAGAGAGGAGAAATGAAGGAGCGAAAAGAACAGACATAGGGAGAAAAGAGGGGAGGATGATTCGAAACCTTTGAACCATTTCCAATAAGCAATGAACATCCATCCTTATATTTACACGCATGTTTCCGTGCTATTGAGGTACGGAAGAAGTGCTTCTGTTCTCCCCCTTTTGCTTCGTCCACTGCTTCCTCTTTCTACGTGTATTTCTATTTCATTCTCGAGACTTATTTCTTAACCAACACTTCGTTAATTCAAATGTCATTCACATACACAATAATAGGAATAAACAGATGTGAGAGAATTCGTGACATCATATTTCAAAGTCATAAAAATGCATCACATCTCTTATTTTCCTTTTCATGCCGTTAGATGTGATATTTAAATATGAATATTTTACTGACGTGAATTTTCATAATCTTACATTCGGTGCGGTTGAAATTGGGAAAATTTTATAATTCATAAATGAATTTTCGTGCATCCGTTTCAATTAGACTTTTTAGTATTGGATTTGGGTAATATTTTTGAGGTAACTATTCCTTAAGAAAAGTAACAGACAAAGATAATTTAATGACACTATTTCGTTGTCTGTTAATTAAAGCTTGAATCACTCTAAAGGTCATAAAATTAAAGTGAAACTGACTCACTTGCCTCTCTATTTAATATACAGGATAAAATATGTATATGGAATCCCTTTAACGGTTAACAATGTGAAAATATTTTTTCAGAGCTTTTATATCACAAAAATAAGGAAAATGATGAAAGCGTTAGGCAATATAATTTTGTTTGTTTCCGAATTTATAGAAACTTTAGATTTGATTGAGGAAATAGCTATCATGAAATACAAATATTTATTATGGATGTGTAGCGATATTGGAAGATGAAAAATAAATATTCCTCCATCCAGAAAATATCATCTTTCAGCTTACAATTATTTTAAATACAATTATTCGATGTATGATATAAGAGGAAAATAAACGCCTGTAATTTTTCGGAGGTCTTTGAAATGGAAATTAAAAAGCAGACTTTGGCAAACAACTTCATTCACTGATTGATACGAAAGGCAGACGATGAGATTATTACATTCTTACTTTATTTACCTCTAGAGAATGAACTCATAAATTTTAGCCTTTTGGGAACTATTGTCACGTTGTACATACTATTTCCCGTTGTACTTTGAATAAATGTACCTCTATTTTATAGCCTCAACTTCAATAAGAAGGTCACAGGATAAACTTCGAGGATAGTGGATTAACAAAGAGCATAAACGGAGCAGAAGATTTCCCCATCCGTCATAAATTAGTAAATGTACATTCATTTCAAAATAGCAATGCAATAAAATTTGAATTTATCGAATGACACATCTTTACTTCGATGAGTTGTTAATTTACTCTGCGTTATTGTAACCGAAACGACCTACGATTAATACTTCAATCCATTTCATATCGCTTTCCTCATATCGGAAATTGATGCTCATATGCCTAATTTTCTTTCGAAAAATTATTACGGTTTGAAACAGCGAAATCATCAACAAAAGCCAAATTTCTTCGAAAAAAGAAAAACCATTCAGTTCAACCAACCAATCTACCAATCGAACCATTCCTTGATAGAGCCATGGTTTCTACACTTGGGACATTATCAAAAATTTCTTTGATACATATGATTTCTTTCTTGTCATTATATCTGTCACTACCTAGCTGTGAATGGGAGCGATTTTGTTTGATCTATTTTGCCGGAATTATCACAATGCAATTTTTCAAAGAGTTTATGACTGGAACGACTAAAATGGCGTGATTTGTCTGCTTCAACAAGAAAACTGAAAATTACTTTGTTAGTTTTTTCTTATGTCATCTGGGAATTATAATAGTTGAATATACTACAAATTGAACAAAATTTTCTATAATGAAATGCAAATGAAAATTTCTTAAATTTAAGAAAAATTTATTTATATCTCCTGATTTTCGTAATCGAGCAAAATTTGAACCATAAAAAGGAAAAATATGAAGTAGCGCCTACAAAATTAAATACGCAATAAATTAGAAAATTTCTTCTTGAAAGCGATAGATTAATGTTACAAAAGTGTTGTTGATCTTCTTTTCTGTCGAAAGTGGCTATTTGATTTCTTGATCATTCGCTTAAATACTTACAAGGTTGATTGGGCTTGACATCAAAAGCCTAACATTCAAAAGCTATGAAGACTATCTTATAATTACCCCAAAAATTTATCTTCCTCATAAATTTTGAAATGAAAGATTTCTAATGCTTTAATGACGACCTATTAGTTTTGTTACATTATTTTCTCAGAAAAGATAGGAAGCCTCCGTTGATTTCATTACTTCTCATCTGATGACCAATATAATCTGCTTTTTTCTTTCGGTAGGTATATTGAGGAGGTATTAAATACCTTATCATGCTTCATTAAATTAGTAGAACATTTGCATGACTTTGGCGAATGTCGCGAGGAGGTTGTAAGGATGAATTACTAAGTCAACATCTGCAAAGCAAAATAATTCAATTAACGATATAATGCGTCTGAAGAAAACCTTTTCACGTGTTATAGGTTTTGGACTGACCGTTTCAATGTTTCGGTTATTTTCAGACATCTCATATTGACCTTTTATCCTGAGGGTACAGATAGTTACGTCCATATACTCCAATCACTTCCGTTACCATGTATACAAAACAACGCAGAAACGGACGGACATAAACATGGCTAATCAGAGATTCGAACCAGAGATTAGCGTTGCCGGTTTTAGAATATTATTCCCTACACTACCACCATCTTTCGTAATACCAAAAGATAGGGATAAATAAAAAAATACTGATTGGTATATATTAATTGCTGTATTGAGTCACTTACAGCTGCCAAATCTCCCAACCATTCGCATCGATTGATGTAATTTTTAATTGGCATAAAATTATAGACTTGAAGTCTTTTTATAACATTTTTTCAGTCAGAATTTAAACGTAAAACACAGCAAGTGAGCACAGTTAGCAAATTAAAGTTTGTAAAGATCACGACAAAATAATAACTCTGGAGACTTGAAAATCTGTGTTGGGATCACGATGAGAGGTAATTTAGTCACGGAAAAAAGTCACAATCATTTTTGGTGGCCGATAATTAAATCACAGGAACGTATTCATAGAAAGAAGTCACACTTTAGAGTAGCTAATTTCAGCGAGAAGCTAATTCAGAGAGAATAAATTAGCATGCATCATCATCATCACAATGGCTCATAACATAATTAAATGTTATTATTATCGCTGTTAGAATGTACCAATTTTCGTCCGTCAACTCTTCATACGAGTAATTAGCTGCATTAGGATTTGTTGAGTTATCGGTTGTCAACTTCTTTCACTTTGTTTTGATATTCCACATATATCGTAAATACAGAAGTAAACAATTGCCTATCAATGTGATATAAAAATTATGAACCGAAAAAATGTATTTTTTTATATATTATTTTTACCTATAACTATTTTATTGTGACATTAATACCTGATTTCGGCAACACGCACCGACTCCTTCAGTGAGGAGTTAATTGCAGACGCAAGAATGTTTCACGGACGTTACAATTCCTTTAAGATCTATTTCACGGAAATAAACGGAGGAATTACGTCAGCAAAAATAACTCGGCACGAGCGCGTTAGGGTCCCACCCTGGTGACAAGAAGAGACAGACTCATTTGGGGTTAAAGCGACCCCAAACAAAAACTCATGAAGCGACCCTCCGCTGCCTTTGGGGCAATGGTGACTCCCTCGGATATCGAATGCTTCGCAGTGCATGAAGTCTTTTCATGAACACCGCTTTATTTGATTACGGTTGATGCCCAAAGTGTGCTAATGGGGAGTGAGGGGCCCCTTTGCCCTTCGAAGAATTGCACTCGAAATGAAATAGCTGTCGAAAGTGAGAGTGCTGGGGAATGGAGTTTGATGAAGGACAGGAGTGCATTATAAGATGGGGGACGGTTCCTTGTTCACAAATGAACCCACCGAGCCAAGAAATAGATTCAATGAGAATCTTTCAGTTGTATACGTCGTTAAATCCTAAACGGAACGTTTCAATTGCTAGTATGTAATGACGAGTGTTAATTGGGAAAACTTTCACCACAAAATGGCCGTAGTTTCTTGATTTAAAGAGGAAGAAAGCAAATGTTATTTCAGCTGATTCCGTGATGTCTTCCTCCTTACGGAAAGTGCCCTACGTGACGCCCGTCCCTTTATTTCACGATAACTGCTACTTACATCAACTTACAACTTTTGCCAATCCTTTCCCCCGTCTTTTCACTTTAATTTCGCCTTTTACTTTTTTCTTTAGCGATCTCCATACTTAGTCTTACCTTCATCTACTCTTCCACCGCCATCTGAAACACCACTATGTTTGTTTTTCAAACAACCCAACTTACTTTTTTAAATCCATGCCACTCTGAATTTTGTTTTTCGATGTCATAATTTCTTAGGGTCCACGTTTCACATCCATGCTACATAACGCTCCACAGGAAGGATTTCACCAATATTTTTCTGATTAAATATAACTTACATTTTCCGTTCCATGTCACAACCAATTTCGAAATCCTTGTTTTGATGTCATACTCTCTTGGGGGACCAAGTCTCACGTCCGTGCAGTGAAACGACCCACAGAAAGGTTAACCAATCTTTTTATGATACCCTCTCACCGTTACTCATTGTTCAGTAACATTCACCACCTCAAAATTTTTCTGAGGAATGTAATTTTGATATCCGAAATTTTTCCCTTTCGAAGAAGTATAATTAATATATGAAAACTAAAAAAATCATCGTTGCGATAAACTTATTTTGCTTTCATGTAATGAACTAAATCAATAATATTATACAAGGTTCGGGTAGTCTTGGCCAAGGCCAACTTTTTGGCAAGTATTAGTAGCTCACTCTCAAGAAAGAAACATACAATGAATCAGGTTTCAATGCAAGTGATTTAATGTACATACTTTTTTACAACTCTGAAATTTCACAAATCACATACGCTCAATTAATTCACGGTCGAAATATACTAATGAATCACCTCCTTAGCGTACAAACTAAATAATTTAAATAGTATTGGATTTCTAAAGCAAGGTTTCATAACAACACTTACCACTATCCTTATGACGTTTTATTTAAACATTCATATGATATCTTGATTTCAATCTGTCGCGTTAAAAAATCTAGTTGAGATTCACATTCAGTTTAGTATAACATGAAGTATATTTGGAGTCCGTTCACAACGGCAAATTCATTACGATATGGCGTTGGCATAAAGAGTTCACTGACGTCTTTTCAATGAAGACTTAATTAGTGCTGGCATTTTCATGTGATTAGTAGCACATATTTACTCATTCCAATAAAATAATCGCGCAATATCTTACAATTACACAGCGCTTCGCTGAAGTTCACCATATAAGATTTCCATTGCACTAACATTTACGCTTACCCCAGAAATCGCTGAATGATCAATTTTGGTAGAAAATTACAACTAGAAAAATTACCAATAAAAATTTTGATTGTTGCGTCGATGATTTTTACCTCCTTTGCTATTAATCTGACGTTCACAAACGACTGCAAAATTTCAGTAGAATGTTTCGAGATAGCTTAAATCGAGAAAATGAATTTAAGAAAGAGAAAATTTGGTCTCTAACGATTCAATTTTCTTATCAAAGTCACGTCATAAAAATTTGTCAGAGAAAAGAAGGAATTCTATGACAACCTTTGAGTATGAATGTAAGGTCCTGTAATCGTTTGAATGGATTTAATTCACCGACGCAAAGTGGGATACTCAGGTAGGAAAACACCATAAACAAGAAAATTGTTTAAAAAAAACACAAATTCGGATATCCTATCGTTATAATAACAATAGAGAGGAAATATAAATAATTAAACCAGTAATTTATGGAATGACTTGGCAGCGATCGGCTAATACCACAGATTACCATAGCGCCCAAAGATCTTCAACAGTTGAGTTCCGACAATTGTTCTCTCTTCGACTTAGCACCAATTCGGATAAATAAAGATCTTTCCGCTGCCATAGTATTTGTGAAAAACACATTCACAGCTTCTACTTCCCTCCTAATCGTTCATCCGCACAGTTTCTTCTTTTTCGTGCACCAAGTGCATTCAACATACGGTCCATTCCCGCACGGTATTCTTGCGAATGCACGTCCAGTCACCATCACTTCACTTCACGCCATAGTTTTTAAGCTATTTGGAGTCCTTTGCTAATGGATTCCACGTGTTCCTTCGCCTTGAGCCTCAGGGTCGCGATGCTCGAACTCCTGGGGTCTCCCGCTCCTGGGGATGGTGGTGCAGGCAGCGACGCCGGTGGTGGAGTTTGCTGCTGCACCGGAGACGTGGCTCCCGTGACCGCCGCCGTCACTGCTGCTGCGGCCGCCGCATCCAGCGTCATCTTGTCAGGTGCGAGTGGAGAGGCGACTAGGTACGATGGGTATCCGGCGGGAGGATGGGCCAGGAAACCCGGGAGTGCGTGGGAAAGAGCGGCGGACGAGGCCGCTGCCGCCGCGAGGATGGAATGGGCGTGGTGGTGAGCGTGGTGGTGTGCGTGTGGGTGGTGATGGTGCGGGTGATGGTGGTGGTGATGAGGAGGAGGCGGTGGAGGGGGTGGTGGCGGAGGAGGCGGACTCAACCAGGGGTCTACGGGCAATGCGAGACCGCCGCCTCCGGAAGGTCGCCCGAGGGCTGCGACAGCCGTCGAGTACTCGCTCAATCCCAATCTCGCTGCTTCCATCTTCTCCTGCCTTCGCCATTTGGCTCGACGGTTTTGGAACCAGACCTAGAAGAAAGGAATAGCCAAGTTAGGGATTTTTTACTCTGGAAGAGCAAGGTGATTAAAATCAAGGTAATCAGTGAAGAGAACACTGTTGTAAGCAAAAATATAGGAAGTATATTAGTAGGTTGCCTTATGTTTAACATACTAAGGAATCAAATCCATTTGTCTATCAAGTCATCAGAATTGTAAGCTAACCTATGAAACGTTAGTAAACGAATTCGTTCACCCCATCATCCATCACATCTACAATAGCATCTTGCTATTTTTATTATCAAATTTTAACAATAATAACAGTACGTGATAAATTTACTAAAAAGTCTTTCATTCATTGATGACAAGAGATAGGATTCCCATTAGAGAAAAATGTAATTTATCATAAGCGGCCATTGAACAGCCCTGAAGCAATAGTTTCCGAGGAACATCCAGTAAGAATTATTTACCACATTGTCTCCAAAAGGGAAAACGTAAGGTCAGACGATGCCTATGACTAACAAGCATATAACATATGAGTTCTCATTGAAAGTACACTACGAAGACAACATAAAAATGTTTGTCAGGTGTGGGGTTCGAACCCACGCTCCCAATCGGGAACCAGAACTTAGCCTGGCGCCTTAGACCGCTCGGCCAACCTGACCTGGTGAACTTACGGAATAATTAGTCAATCATTTATTTCCTCTGAGTTTGTTAAAATTAATGTTACAAAAAAATATAAATGTTCTATCCTGTCCAAAAAGAAATGAAAAATATTCCATTCATCAGGACAAGGTAGCAGGATAATAATTTAGCTATATTGCTACAATTTCCAGAAGACGTTATAAGGCATGATATCCCATAAGGTTCATATTCTCTCTGTCTCTTTGACTATAAAAGTTTTAGCATTAGAGCTATGTTAATTATACTGTGATTAAATACTATAAATAAATTTGTCATTCCTTAAAATTGACACCGAATAAAACGTTGAGATGATTATACTGCAGAAATTACAAAAAATAATCCGATAGCTTCATCGTAGAATGTCTTTCACAGAAGCGAGTGTCTTTACATATTAACCGTTAATCGTTTTATAAATTAAACGTCGAATTCTTTGAAAGGGATGAATTCGTTGGGAGAGCACACTTTTTCATTTAATCTGCTTTTGGGTATAAAACGGTGCCATCTCGTTTGCATCTTCCCTCGTGGAATTTAAAAGAACTTCCTCTCGATTTATGCGAGATTAAGACCCCGACAAATTTTCCCATTCGTATTACTCCCGTCACCATTTTGTTTCCCCGTCTTCTTCTTCTCATTTGAAACCACTTCCACTCCTTCCCTTCCATCTCTGCCTTCATTATTCCTCCGTCATCTCCTGTTTGTATCCCCTCCAAACGCCCCCCCCTTCCCTATTCCCCGCGGCAGAGTGCTTCAAAAACTCGCCAGTTACGGCCAAATTGGTTTTGAACTGATACATTAATTGACAATTTAGCGCAATTCTTTCGCGAGGGTAATGGCTTGCCGAAGCTGTCTCAAATTGGGAAAATCTAATAAAAACTTTGAGAAAAGCCCTGGCCTGAGAAGCGCCGAGGGAGGGGAAAAGGTCTTGGGAGGGTGCGGATGGGATTGGCGGGGAAGAAAGAGGGTCTCAGCCGATGAAAATTGCCAAGAGAAAAAAAGGAGTGGATATTCGAGGTAAGAGCGTAAAAAAGAGAGTTTTCTGGGGAAGAGGAGACGCCGAGGGCTGTCAATGATGAGTTTAGCGATATCTCGTCCGTGTCCACACTAATGCGTTTTCGCGTGCTTTTGCAAGGCGTGATGCCCCACAGGAAGACCTCTTCCGATGGTTTGGACGTGTATTGGAAGGAAACCTAACAAAATAAAGGTTCCGTTTAATGTGGAAGTGCTAAATCTCCCCTTTTGAAGCATGCATTAGTTGTTCCATTAGGCGAGCACAAAAGCTCCCGTAAAATACATAGGGGCGGCGATCTTGCTTTTTCCGTGAGCGAGCGAAAACCTCGATCGGATGAATAATGTGAGCGCAAATTGAGTATTGAGACGAAAGCGGCAGGAAAGTCGCTGATGGATCGAAGGTGTCTCTGTTATTCGGGATACGTTGCATTGTGGGCTTAAGAGTGAGCCTCGCCAATTAGGGTACAGTGGAGCAAACTCCTCTCCATTACAGTCAGCCATTTGGCTCACTTCACAGTAATCCTTGGAGAATATCTTCGACTCCTCGATTGTACCATTCAGTTGAGCTAATACAAGAATCAACATCTGCCTACTCGGATTCGTAAACAGGATTTGTGTTATTTCCACCTCTAAAATAGGTTAGTTTTCAAAGTATTCATCAACTTTTGTCAATATCAAACTTTTATATTCACTTCATGAAAGTGAAGTCCATATAAGCACGGAATGTACGCAAATTTGTAGAAAAAAATAAAATACTCGTGCTAAAATACTCGATGAAGATTATTGAAAAAGAGCACTAATGAATATTTTCTTTCCTCGATCTGCGGTCACGATATTGATTAATTCAATAAAGACATTGATTTTACCAGCACGTTTTCACAGAGACTTTTCTTGTTCATAATTGTTATATAATAGAATATTCTCGAATAGAATTTTTATTAAAACTCCAGCCTAAAGCATTTGTTAGCTATTTTTCGTTCACTTCCCACTAGCGATATCTATCTGTAATAATGTTTCTTAAAGCGATTCAGAATTCATAGAAAACTGAAGTAAAAACTATTGATGTGATAAGAAACAAAGCGAGCCAGTTACTTTGACGTAGAAATAAAATTATCATGAATTTAGATTGCGTTTGGCTCTCTTTATTTATAAATGATCAGCTATCAAAGACAAAGTTCAAAAGTAGACCTTAAAGATTCCGCACTCAAATATATGAGAGCACTAAAATGATTTGTATGCTTCCATATTTTCTCATCAATGACTCGTAGGTGACCATCGTCTTAAGGTGATATCATGAAAATGAGTTTCACTTCTTGCCGTCAAAGTTTCGAAAATCATTCTTTTTCACATTTATAGGCTCTCGGCTACAAGAAAAATTACATGTTGATATCTTGATAAAATTTCCATTAGTATGATCGAAGGTGAATTGGGTTCCATCCGCAAGATAAAATCAGAATCATCTCATGTCGAGGCAATTTTCTTCAAGAATCGGCTGCTCCCTCTGAAAATATTTTGGGAGATTGGCATCAAATTATTCTGTTGTTTATCTATATTGCTCATGTCTTTAGGATGGGTTGCAGCTTATATCGCAAGTAATAAATAACTTAATTGGCAAGATTGTTATTAAAAGGCTTTTGTTTATCTAATTATCGCAATAATTCCTAACATCATATATTATATTGATAATGATGTATTCTTTCACAACAATGAGAATAACGTATTCTCTAACGAAACATGGAATCCTCTTTTATATCCCTCTTAATGATTTCAACTATCAAAGCACATACAAGTGTAAAAACACTCATGCACTAACCAGCTAAACCGGGTACAGAACCAGGGAACTAGGAGTTCAAAGCAAAACTAAACATCTCACCACCATCGCTGCGAATTTCACCGGACTAAAAAAATGAAGTAGAAATACAGAAAGATCTACATTTTCCTGGAGGATTTAGCTAAGAAACTTTCCTCGGGTTTTCAACCGGGTTAGGATGTAGGATAATTCCAGGAAAGTTCTTCAACCGGGAATATTTCAACATCCTTAACCGGTTGGAGACACGAGAAGTTTCTGAGAAGGAAGAGGTATGATTTTCTTGAAATATGATTTTCAAGACTTGCATACAAATTGCATTGGTTCACCTACGACTGAAGTTAATATTTATATAATATAATATTTCTGAAATTATACGATTAAAAAGATTGAATTTCATTTTTGCAGTCGCGTAATTTCTTTGAACATTAAAATTCATCAATCAGATGATTCTAATAAAATGTTAGTTAAAGTTTCAAAACAGCAAAAATTTCAAATAACTAATTTAGGCTGTATCTCATTACCTATAATTGTAGAGTCTTCTGCTTATTTATTCAGTACATTCTATCTCACCAATTTAATCTCCATTTATTCTTCCATTAGGCTCACAAATCAATTCCGCTCCTTTAACTTTGGCATCGTATTCATCATCTGTCCACTTTCATTCCTTTCCTCCTTTGTCTCCATTTTTCGCCATCCCCTCGCATTTCCTTTGTCATTCGAAACGCAGATCGAGTTATGGAAATAACTTAAGCATCGTTCTTAATTTCAGCAGTTACCTTTCCCATGCTACATTACGGTTCCTTTCGTCAACTGAATTTTATAATTTGGTCGACGTATATTATGCCAGCGATTCTCGGAATGACAAAAATTCCCTCATGAGAAGAAGCCAATAAACAGAGAAAAACATAACGCTGGCAATTCCCTTCCGCTTTGGGTAAAAGTTTGATTCCCTAGCATCTAAGTTAATCAAGCCCTTAAAGAGAAATGATACGTCGAGATTGATATTTTTAGAGCGATTTGGAGCAAAGTAAAGCCGCGCAAAGGAGAGCGTGATTGAGAAAACGAGGATGTTATAGAGCATCCCAACGTGTTATATTTTCATCCCGAGTACGCATTCGTATTCAATCACATCCTCCCTTTGTGAGGCTTGCTCCCGTTGCCTTGACGACCTCTTTCCCTTCGAAAAAATAAAAAAAAACATCTCTCCGCCTCGTTCATCCCTCCGGCAGCACTTTTAAAAATGGAAACTCGTTTCATATGAGGATTGACGAAAATGTTATAACGTCTAGGGCGGAATTCTTTTCGAAATGCATTTACCTTCCCGCCCCCTACTCCTTCTCACCTCATCCTCCTCTTCCTCCATTTCCTCTTTTTCCCTCCCCTCATTCATTTTCTCAATTTCAGTCAACTCGTTTGAATAGAAAAACAACGACATTATTCCCTTCCCCATTTTATTGCTCCTCACATCTTTTCCGCATTGTCTTTCTCTCTGATGTCTCTCCCCCACACCTGCGCTGACGGTGACGCGCGCTCGCTAAAGTTAAGGCCCTTGATTTTAAGTAATCTAGAATTCCGAAGATAAATTAAACGCCTCCTTCGAAGAATGATTCAATTCTCGGCTGAAATGAAATGGCCGAAGGAAAGGGCGTTGCGAGGAAGATGCAGTCAATTGGTCTTACGTTTGTTATCGAATTACAGTTCCATTTTCCTGTACTCCATTTTCAATTCTATCAGAAAACTCTTCTACGAAATTTTCTTATCACGATTGTATCACTACAGAATTATTATTCTATATTATAACATTACTTTCATTTCTATTAGCTTCTTTTATTCTTATAATAATAATGATATATGTTTGATTGAACATTTGATCCTTACTTCGTTCCCCTCAACTAATTTCTCATTTTTATACGTCTAGATTTCCCTCTGGAATAAACTTAATCATTCCAATCTTCCTACATTCTATTAATCATTGAAATCCAGTTAATTTTTTTCCAATGCCCTTTTATTAAGTAAAAATTCACGAAGGGCAATTGTATGGATGATATCAAGCGCTTAAGCACATAAAATAACAGTACTTATCAATTGCAAAGAAATCTTACTTTGACTGGATCAATTGATTATTTGTACAAGATTTATTATAAGTTATTTATTATATTGTTCTATAATGGATATATTGACTAACGTGCGGGAGAGGATATTCATAAGTTTTCCAAATCACTAGCAGGATCAGAGTTAATTTTTAAACTCTATAAGAGTTTAAAATGTTTAGGAGAAAAACTCTAACGCTTATTTATTAACTTTGACATAAAAATTTACTTTAACTATCTTATGAATCAGCGTCTCGTAGATATATACCCAACTACTTCCACCTTAACTTTGAAGAGTCTAATGACCGTTCTATTTGTATTAAAATAATAAAATATGCTTAAAGAAGGTATCAGGTACTACCAAGTCTTTTTTTCTATCCTATAGTCTTCCGCTAAGTTCTCAAAAAATTCATTGAAACTTGGGTGAAGGGAAGAAATTTAACTTTGCACGATATCCATGAGGTAGAAAAACCTAAGCAGAAACAGAAAAATTATCGACACGACTAAATTTTCAACTTTATTGTAAAAATTTCAACTTTAAAAGTATTGAGAAACCAGAATACTTAATACGACGACACATAATCTTCTTTTTGAGATTTATCCCCATCCTAATCATTACGTGGAGATTAGGACTAGGAATCTAGGCCCAATGTAAGAGATTAAACTCTTTTAACTATTATTATATATATGCTTCAGTTAGTCTCCTGTCAGGTGGCAGCCATTATACTAAGTCAGTTAAGAAACAATAGATCCAAAAAATTATGATAAATGTAATTCTAATGAATGGGTGTTAGGATTAGGATATACGTGATTCGGAAGTGTAATGGATGTGTAGTTGTTTTTCGGTATATTTGAAACTGAGGGGCATCATTTTTTTGTCTTCGTATTTTTCTCTCTTATATTTATATTTATCTGATGAATTCCATGCTCAACATAGAGAGTTATTTCGCGTATTTTGCTGCTTACGACATTTTCACAAATTATCATTCTTCACCACAATGCATAAATAATTGATCGAAAATGCAGTGCAGACTGACAACATTTGGGTGTCAAAGCGTGGCACAGATAAACAACAGTTGTAGATAAGGAAAATGTATTTACAGTTAAAAACCGATTAAGACGCTATTCAGGGGACTAAGCGAAAGTCTTGGGCGGGATAAGGTTATAATAGGGTTATATAATGCTAGTTGTCTTAAATCATATCATTGAAGAATGGTTTTTTGCGCACAAAGAGAGTGTCTTAATTACTTTGTTTAGGTCACTTTTCGGTATACACTTAAACATTTTCCTTCGCTCAATGGAACGTTATTTACCTTTCTTCCAAGGAAAACTGAGTTTTCGCTATTGAGATAAAGAAGATACATTTAAATATTTTACCAAGTATATCAGGGGAAATAAAAATTAAAAATACTTACGATGAATCGTCATAGTTTTCCAAATAGTTTCTAGAAACGTAGATAAAATTAAAGATTTTCTTTGTTTAAACTAATATATTTCCTGCAGATTATGCATTACCTTTCATAGAGAGTTGAAGATAATATTAATATATACTTCATAATGAAAGTTTAATCAATGATCTTTGCGAGTTTCACAAAGTATAAGAGTGCATAGACTGATTATAACTTACTTTTCTACTCGAAGAAAATATATTTACTGCCAGGGTTATGCCAAATATTTAGATATTCAGGAAAGTAATTTGCACCTGGTGAAATTTTAAGGAAAACCATTAGGAAATCCTCCTAGAAAAGTTAAAAACAAATGAAGAATGTAGAAAACAACAGATGAAGGCCACCTACATATCTTTGTGTAAAGTAATGTGATTATTACGGAGTACCTATGATAAAGAAAATATTCGAAGTACAAAACAGTGAATGGATATCCTAACAAGTATACTTAACTGTTCTAGGCAAAGATAATTGAAAACCAATTCTTAGACAAGGAGTCACGCCTTTTCCAAGAATCTGCCCGTCAAAACAGTTGAAAAAACATGCTAATTGATTATTGAGACACGAATAGTTATGGCTAGTGAAGGTCATTCAAGGATACGATGTTTTTCAAGGTGTTTTTTACTGTATTTCATGGCCAAACCTACCTACGCCATATTAAAACTGGGAAGTGACAAATTTCTTTCAAAAGAGTTTCTAATAGAACCCATTAAAGTCTAAGGGGATAAATAGAAAAAGAACCATTCTTTGTATTATCTTCTTCTGGAAACTTCGAAGCACGTTGTTTTCTTTCTAAAGAATGTTGCCAGAAATTACAGTTAGTTTCCATTCACATGAATTTAGGATGTTTGTTAAAGGAAATAGAAGAATGAATAACATGAAAATATTTACTCCCTCTCTTTTAAATAAGTAAATTTTGATAAAGCAGTGATAATTTTTATAGAAAACGAGAGAAAATCTGGAAAACACAAACAAGCTCAAGTGATTTTAGCGAAATATCTCAATTGCTTTTATCCTTTGACAACAGTCTTTGCGACTGATACGATAAATTTAGTATGAGGTAAACATTTTCTACGTGAGAATCCTCTTTTCATTTAATGTGAAACATATTACGTCTATCCTTCCGATTCCCAGGATGAAACCATTGATGAGCTTTTTGACAAATAGTAGCTTAAGTATTGTTTATTCATTAGTGATAAATAAAATCTTCATAGTATTCTGGTGAAACTTTTCTATGAGAATGAAGCGACTTCGGACGTAACCTTTTCGATAGTAGAGTTTCTTCTAAGTTTGAAATTCATAGCGATTGAACTAAGCAGTTATTCGCTTCGTAATCGTGAGTTAAAAACGCCAGAAATTTGAAAAGCTTGACTAAAACATTAGAAATAAAGAAATGAAATTTTAGAAATTCGGCTAAGGAAATAAAAACAGATTTCCATAACCCTCGTGAAGTATGCAATGTTTTCGAGCGAGAAAAAGATTGATCATTACTACTTTTCCTTGGATTCATCGAGGAAACGTTTCAATTAAAAATATCGTCACATACGCATCGAGTTCTTTTCTTCTCCTTCTTTCACAAGAAAAACTATGCACAGCCTTCGATTTTAAGTACTTACGTTAGTAAGAGGTTAAAAAATCTCTCCAGACGTCGAATATGCCGGTGACCGTCGGGCCGATTCCTCGAAAGGAGAAGGAAGCCGCGGATTATCGACTATCTAGGAAACACCCAATGCGCATTTCGGCGACTATGCCTCCATATTCAGGAGGTACATACGTAATACATATACGCTAATCATTATACGCGGCATATTCATATTCCTTTTACTTAGATTACCCGTTTTAAAATAGTTTTAATATTTTGATATGATAATTTTGTCATAAAATTTGATGAAAATTTTAACGAAAATTAAATTTGAATCGGGAAGCCCGAATTCTTTTGAAACACACAAGAGGATAAAGCTGATTTAAGGCTAAAATCTGCTTACGCACGGCTCGATACCAACTCTTACAAGATATATATGAAATGCTTCAACACTTCCAAAGAACAGCGGAGAACGCAGAAACGGTAAATGATGACGCAGAAACCGCAAACCCCTAGATTCATTCAAAAGAGAGGGAAATTTGGAATAGGCCTTTTTCTACATGTCTCCGATGGTCCTAATAGAAGAAGGAACAAAGAGTCGCCCCGCTAAAAAGGGGGCGTATGTTGTTGGTCTCTTAAGTAGGAGGATGGGTAAGTAGGTGGTAATTGCCCCCTCCATCGACGGCGGGGAATTAGCCGCGACAGAAGGTGTGGGGTGGAGAAAGGTGCATCCAAAGAATTTTTCAATAAAAAACGGCGAAGAACATAATGGCGAGGTTCTAATAAGAAAAGAGCGAGTTAAGGCGGGTGGCGGCGATTTGAAGGGATATGTCAAGGGATGGAGAGCGACATCCTCTGTTGTTTTACGGATGCGGAATGGTTTGCTGCAGAGGGCCCATTTAAGCAAGAGGAAGAATAAAAGCGCTTTTTTATGGGGGAGCGGAGGGTCTCTTCATTAGCCCCGGATTCACGTCGGCTGCCGCTTGAGGCGAAAATTAATGGCGGCGGATGATATAGGCCTTTGTGGCTGAACCGCTTATGGCCACCGGAATAATGAAGGGAGGGAGCACGCGACTAAATCGAACGGAAAAGGACGCTTTTCTTTCTTTTTGACGTTTTCATTCCTCGATGCCGTCGGCGTCTTCGCTTTGTGCTCATTTTCGATTGAGTTATAACTGTCCGGAGATCTTTTCTTCAAACGGATGAATGGATTGTGTAATTCTTATGGTGTGGTGATTGAGGCGGTGATTTCAACGATACAATGAACGAATTTACGCGTAGCTTTAATCGAGCGGCAACTTTTGATTATGGTTTGATGGATGTTTGAATTTTTAATTGGTAAAATCACTATGACATGGATAGATTTTCGTAGATTCATGGTATCTGAGATCAATAGACGAAAATACGAAGAATTCTAAGGACTATTTTTTTTATCTGAATGCCTGCATTAATTTTTACATGCAGGAGAATCTTTTAAACTTTGTTTAGTAAAATACTGTATGCTTAAAGACGATAAAGATCATATAAATATTATATCAAGAATCCTCATCGTCTTCGAACTATTGATAACCAACTATATCTGAAGAGATAAAAATTCCATGGTTCATATACTTATATCCGTAAATTGTTTTCTGAAGTATAACTACAGTTTTTTAATATTTGTAAAATGAAGGTACTATAATATTGAAGTTAAGAATGTCAATCGTATTCCATAGTAATATTTTGGTTTAGCTAAAAAATAGGTCGCAAAAATAATAGCTTCAGGAGATTGCGTATTCGCTCTCAATGGAACGATGGTCTGTCATCCACCAGTTATTGCATTAATATTTATACCGATTTATCGCGAATTCAGATATTACGGCATGCTTGTCCCTTCCTCCATCTCACATCCACTCTATTCTCCTCTAAAAGCTCCCTCCAATTACTCCCTCCCCTCCTTCACAATCCATCAATGCACTTCACTCACACCCATTATCAAAATCCTAGGCCTCTCGCGATATACTCCCATCACGTAAACCTACGGACAAAAGGATTTTTAGCGAAGGGAGTTTTTTTTTCAGTCGGGAGGAGAGGAGAGGACCTTCCGCTAAAGAGTGGAGATGGCGTCACAAAAGAAGAAGAGACTGGAAACCGGCCGAGTGACGTGGGAATGAAGGGGAGGGAATCACAAACATGAGAGTGGTGTGGAAAGAGACGAAGAAAAGGTTTCCTGTCGGCTCCGCTGCCGATTCACAATAAGAGACCGGTGTTGCTTCGGGCCAATCCTCCCCTACCTTACATCATTCCTACCTTCATTCTTACCTCGTTTTTCACCCTTCAATTATCCCTCTTTTCTATGCAGTACCGCAATTTATACGCATATTTTATACGCAATTTTTTTTTACGATTAAATAAGCTGGTTGTCTGCATTATTTCTATTCCACCACATTTTTCTTAATCTCTCTCCATTTGTAGGAGCTCGCTTTTCAGGTAGAATTTGAAATATTTCATTATTTTTTTACTCCATCCTAATCCTCATTAGCTTTGCTATATTATGCGATTGTAAATTGCCGTTGTGATTGCGTATCATATACTTACTTTACCGTTTTTCGATCTTATTTTTCTTCCGCCTTGGAATATTTTACCGTGCATTAGTAGCTTCGTTTGCATATCTCAGCATTTCTCCCTGTTTTTTCAATTTCTCTCAAATCTCTACTTCATACTGAAAAATCAGAACGCCTAAATTAAAGCGGAAAAGAAGAAGATCCAGCAAATTATAGGCTCATTAGTTTAGCGTCGTCAAGTTATGAAATAATGAAATATATATTTGCTAGTTATGTAGTGAATATCCTTAAAGCATCATAATTCGTAGTTAGGAATCAGAATAGTTTTCATATGACACGATCTAGAGTGTCACAGTTTTCGTTATTAGTTCCAGATGTCTTGAAAACTGTCAAAAATAAAAGGCATTGGAATGGAGGAGGCATTTTATATTATCGGAAATCATTTGGTGAGGTCCCATATCAAAAATTATTATGCAAATTAAAATATGCGGGGATCGATGTAGAGGTGATATACTGGACAAAGGACCTTCTCCCAGAGAGAAAAAACGTGTAGTACTGGATGATATTAGTTCCAATATCATGAAAGTGACGTGTACATAGATGAAAATTTTGTTCTTCACATTTATGTCTTTCTAGCTTTCTCTCTTTCTCGTTAATTTCTCCTCTGTCCCAATCCAAGTCTCCTTTCGTAATTTTTTTCCTCCCTCTTAGTGCTCCTTTCACATTATATCTCCTCCTCTTCATCCCACCTTGTCCCTTTTCTCCCCTTCCCTTCAACTCCGCCCCATCCGTCAATGGGACGCCTAAAACCTTATGCATCTACTCTTTCGACCGCCTTATCAAGTCTGCTTATTTCGATCTGCCCTTCGCATCCCCATTGAGAATCACTTAAGAGGTCTTCACTTAGGGGACTACGAGTTTTTTCAATGCCTCTCGGATGAGTGTCGCAGGGAATAACCTAACGTCCGCGATCTCTTCTATAGTTTGCCTCCAGTTTTCACTCGTGTTCAATTCTGTTATTATTCCCTTTCCATGCGCTTCTTATCTGCCTTCGCTTAGGGATTGCAAAGTGGTTTAGTGGCCGTTGTAAAGGGAGTCCGATTGCGTCCTTTCAACGACTTGAGTAGGATAATCTCGATCTTGACATGGCAAAGGGTTGACACCCTGCCATTTACGCTGAATGGGGTTGCGGCTAGTTCCATTTTTCCTCCTTTCTAGAGCTAACGAATAACAAAGTATCGCGCATTTGCGCTCTCTTTTGAACGAGACCGGTCCGTCGAACTAATGCCGTAACGTCTCTTTTGAGTGAGAGGCTCGCTTTGATGGTTTCAGGGTTACGATAATTTCCTTCGCTTAAAGAGCGCTGTTGAAATTTATGAGTAAACAGTGTGAGAAAGGAAGTATCAAGAATAACTCGTCGTAAATGTGAGGTATGAAATTACGATGGAAAGAACAACTATTTATGGCTTAGATGGATTGAAAGGATAACTTTGAATGAGAAAGGAATGAGGAAAAGGGAGGAGGAAAGAATGAAAAGAAAGGAATTTTGAGGGAGAAGCTCGAGGAAGAAGACTTTTAGGTGCTGTCATTTATTCTAATAAAAGAATACAGTATTCGAGTATGTGTTAAGAAAGCGCGCTAGGTTTTATTCCAAAAATATTGATCTATAGTAAAACCCGCTTAAGACGTTTTTCAGGAGACCAAGCGTAAACTGCACTATTGGCGGGTTAGCGTTTAAACCGTGCTAAGCCACAGTTAAAGATGGGATACCTAAAGTGTCCGCGAGCTATTCCTGAGTATGATTGGGTGCCTCATATTTTGGATTAATGTTCAGTTTGTTAACCTAAGAGAGTGCGGTCCTTAGTTTTTGCATATCTTTCATAATCACCATATGATAAAGCAATGTTAACGATAGACAATTAGAGATGTTAGAGGCAAGGCAAAGCAAAGGAGGAGAGAGAGGAGGACGGTGTTGTAATCAATTTTAGGTCTGTCTGTTGAGGCAGACAATCGGTTGAAGCGGGTTGCAGTGTATTTAGAGATGGGAAAAATCCGCCTTATAAGCGAGTAACAAAGCTTCTTAAGCGGTATTTTTACCATGAGCTTCGTATAAAAGGGACCGGGGTCACGAGAAAAACGCCGCTTAAACGTAATATTTTTGATTAGGTTTTACAGTATTTTTGAAAATAAACAACTTACATTTAGCTTAGCTAGACATAGCATGCGTGTTATCGATAAAATATTATCTCTACGGTGTCTCCCACCGGAAATGTGCAGGAGATATTACTGTCATTTGGTATTTTCTCACCGTTTTCGATAGGTAATTTCTAAATTCGTTATTATGTAAGTACTGCTATGGATGATAAAGATTCACAGGTAGGAAATGATTGCCGTCGATGAGAATTGCCGCAGAAGGCCCTTCAGAACTCCGTTGACACAGCAAGCCACGCGTTGTCCTTTCTGATCTGAACATCCGGGCAATTTCAAGAGCTGATGCTGTTTAGTTTTAATTGTTCTAAAATATATAGATAGATTTTTGCGTGGAGAACGATGTTAGCTGAGAGCTGGAGTGTTGAATTTAGTCGTTTGCATTTGGACGGCACAAAAGCTCTTAAACATAAAAACACACATTTACTTAGCAGTTGTAGTTTATTTAGTGTTTACGAAATAACAGGATGCAAAATACATATTCGTTTTATTATGTTTCGGTTGTAAAGTATCTACCGGATTCAAGCAAGTATTTGCACACATTAGCGACTCTGCGACCAGATTGATGCCTGTTACCATAGGCAAACAAGTCAGCCTTTTTTCCTCTCGCTTTATGCTCCACTCATTCACAAAGAACTTAAAAGAAGAGGAACACTCAAACCACACACTTTTATCCCCACTCTCTCGACTTTCTAAAACATCATCTCGCGCTTTTAAATGATTTATTTTAATTCCATTTGTGTTTCTCCCGTTAGCGACCCGTATACTTTCATACCCACCCCTTATTCCCAAACGAGTAAATAAGTTAACCGCAGCACAAAGATTCCCATTGTAAAAGCGCAATATGAGCCTGCCTTCGCTTGTGGGTGCGGTCCTCTATTTAGGTGTATTTAAGGGTAGTCACTTATATTTAATGCAGATTTCTCAAACGGGACCACACCCCGCGCGTTGAAATCTCTCTTAGATCAATGGAGAGGTAAGCGTGAAAACAAGTTCTCCTTATTGTCTGGGTGTTTGCAGAGAAGGAGGAGTTGAGGGCGGAGATTGATATGAGCGATGGCAGGCACAGCAAAAAGACTTGCTATTTTAAGCTCTTTCTTTAAGCATTGGAGCGCTAATTGGTCAAAAATGACTTCAGTCAGCGTTTGCAGTTTTTATCATTTTAGCATAAATATTGAACAGAATAACTGAAAAGATATTTTAACGCTTGAAATTTTTTAGAAAGGTGGTTCAAAAGTTCAACCGGTTATTCCATAGGAGCAGGAAATTTATGACTTTCATTCGACATCGGTGAATTTCCAGAATCCAAAGGTGTGCGGCTTACTTAATTACGATATTTGCACTAACTGAAATGAAGGGCTTTATAATTTCCATTAATTACGTTTACCAACTTTACTGGAGAAAATTATGATGAAATAAATGAAATAAAATAGAATTATCAGAATTTAGACAACTCTATTGCTATATACTATATATACTCGTAGATACAATATATACGTATCAGATGGATGAACGGTATCTTTTCCATATAAAAGAAACTGCTTAGGGTTTCATGACTCGGAATTTGGTAGCATATCCTTAATAATAATCAAAATGGCCCTGTACTATAATTATCAAAATCAATGCTCCTTTCTTTTCTTATAGATAGATTATGATCAGATATCCGCCATACATTTAGATTCTAACTAAAAAGATCGATTGTTTGATGCAGAGCATACGTAAACATTCAGATCGTCCTTAGGGATTTTGGATAAAAGAATACCTATAGCACGAGAAGGAAATCATTCTAGAAGAGATCAAAAGATTTCGATTCCACTTTTTGGTCGGAGGGAAGAAATTGGGAGGACTGTCGACGGAAATTGACGGAGAAATTGTATTTTGGAATAAAATTAAAAGAGAACAACTGGAAAAAAAATGTTTTTATCCGATGGAGAATTTCATAAGCCCAATTTTTGCAGAACAGTCATAAAGAACATTTATCAAAATAAAGGAAACTCTTCTGCATTGTATCATCAGCCGCTAAACTACTTAACCTTAGACCTTAAATTTCAACTACTTTCACTTAAAATATCAGCAAAACATTTCAGCATAGATTCCTGGTTTTTTGATTCAAATCTCTTTAACATGCATCATTCTAAGTTATAATGAATTGACTGAGATTATTTAATTTTTATTTCGTTCTATTTCCATTAAATGCCACTGTTGCTGTAAATCGTCTTGAAGATACAAAGTATGGAAATGTGAGCGCGCATAAATAAATTAGGGGGAGACCTCATGTGCCCTAAATATATCTAGTTTCCCTAATTTTTGCAGGCATATTCTTCTTTACTTCAGAATTAAATAAATAGTAATAATTAACGTGATCTTAGGCTTTCCTGGTGGATTGATTGCAAAAAGGTTTCTCGGGTTTCCAACCAGGTTAAAAGAGGTGACATTGCTGTCGCCAACGTTTCGATGACGAACTCTGTCATCACCTCAGTGCAGCCCTGAGGAAGATGACAGAGTTTACAGGGATGACAGGGTTTACAGATCTGTTAAAGTACATTTTCTTGAGGCAAAAAATAGTGAGATTACGGTGACGGACAACTTTACCTTTATTTATACCCATGATGGATGAACGGTTAAAAGGATTCCTCTTACAGTGGTTCGGTGCGGTATGGTACGTCAACAACAGTTAACAGCAATATGGTGCCGTCGTATCAACGCGGCAACGCGGTTTAAGATGTTTAATAGCAAATATGCCTCGCGAATCATAGAATCGCCCGCTATTGATTATTAATTTTATTGTAAATATGAGTGAGCAAATATCGTTATGAGTGAGTAGTCCGATAATCTAACTTCTTGTATAATCCAAGCGTGGAAGTGTCGCATTTTGAAGAACCGGAAAAAAGCTAAACGTCACTTCCGCAGCAGACTAATAGCAGACGAATTTCTCATTATTATTTTCCTCAGTACCGTCAACCGACATATCAATTTGAATAACATAATGGTGTTGACAAAGCCTCAAACGCATAGAGAGAGGTATATGAAACGACCATGCTCCTTTATGAGAACACGTGACCTCGCCCACCCATTCCGTTCCTTAAATTACCCCTTGGATGCCGGAGGGAGCCACCCATTTTAATCTCCTCGCACCCAGACAATTGAAAGCACGCTCCCGAGGTCACGTGACCACGGCATCGCCGCCCTTTCAACTGCCATGCTAATGACAAGCCTCAGGGATATGCCTCTCGGCGTCAAACAACTCACTCAGTTACAGATGCGAGCATACAATGCGGCACACCCTCCCTCTGGCATCGACATTCTGCTCGTACTGAGTTTCACACACTTTCGTAGAGGCAGAAAAGGTAGGCGCGAGAACGAGAGGTTGCAACGTGTCGGAGGATAATTTGGGCGCGGGAAACTGAATGGGTCCCCGACAATCGATGGCTTGCTGTTGTTCCTCAATGCGAGCGGACGCCTGTTTCATAACCCCTGTTGCTGGTCTCTGCTAGGATTATAGATGCCGTTCCAAACATCGGATAATAACTCACTCTAATTATGGCCGATTCACATCGATGGCGACTGTCTGTTTATGTTTTTCTTCTCAGTCTTCGGCTTTATGAATTTTTCATTCTATACTTACTGCGGGCGTTTTTGTGAATGGTTGGTAAAAAATTCGGATCCTGAAGCTGCTCTGCTAGTAGGTTTGAATCTACTGCCGATTTAGGTGCTTTGAATAATAATTTGTAATCAAAACCCCATTTGCATACAATTATTTAATATTTCCATAATATTTCTGCTTTACTTTTGAGCTACTCGTCACGTGAATTAGAATTGGAAATAGTAAGCTGAACCATTAATTTAATGCCTCTGTGAATTATAGAGTATTGATCTAATTTTAAGGTCTCTAAATTTTTATTTAATTTTTAATCGCTTTTTAAATCTGATTCACAACTAACTACGATATTCACTTGATGGAACAAATGGAGTTTTATTTTTCTTTCGTTTCGATTTCGTTTCGAATTTCGTTTGTTGTGATGCACACCTTTCAATAGAGGGATCTAGCTTTTGAGTTTTAAGGAAATTTGTGTACTTAATTGTAACTAATAGACATATGAATTCAATAATTTAATTCTGAATGCTGGAAAGATTCACTATTATCGATAGCGAGGAAATAATGCTTTCCTTCCGGTTAAAATGTTTAGTTTATAGCTCTACTTTCCTCTTCCGTTACAGAAAATATATTCATAATAAAACTAGCAACACCCGTTTCAGTTCTGAATTTAATTGCAAGGATTTTATCCATATAACTGACACAAGCCATTTTATCCTCCAATTTGGAATCAGGCACAAAATTATTTCAAACGCCGTAGTAGAGCTTCGCCGCATCACTCGCCACGTGCTTGATTTAATTCAGTTTTAGCCAGATCTATTAACAAGCAGGACGACCGGATTTGATGATCTCTTAAGCAATGAAATGCGTTTCCCTCTTCTTAATTACTGCCATTGAATGACGTCTTCCTTTCCGCTGTTGCCCTCTGCAAATACTTCTCCGCTCATTTCCATCGCATTTCTTACCATTTCCCTCGATACTCTCGCACGGTTTCTCTTTTAGCCTGTGGGCGTGCCTCACAAACAGTTCGATCCCCCTCAAACCACGCATTTCTTCCTCCCCTTTGGTTTATTTTATTCCATTCTCACCCTTGGGGACACGTGCCCGCTTGGCATAGGATAAGCCGTGCTATTTGCCCTTTCTCGGGGGAGGGGCGTGTGGCCACGCGTTTCACAATGACACGCAGCATCCGAAGGTTCCCTTAATTAACTAGGAGAAGACGCGAGGCAGAAGGTTACCCCAATTTATTCGCTATTCCAGTATAAATAGCCATCTAAGCACCGGGTTTATCCTGAGCATGACATTCTGAATTCAGTCGATGATTTCTCACGTTCTTACAATGCAGGGCTAGTGTTACAATAATAGGCTAAATTGGCTCTACTGCTATATTTATCAGTGTTTTCATAAGGATGAAAAATCGTATACGAAACTAGAGAATGCGAATATTTTTTGACGGAACATAATATTTTTGGGGAAGTTTTCAATTCATTTTTTTCAGATCAGAGGTAACCCTCATCAAAGAAATCATTCAAGTGATTAACCATTTAATCAGTGTATAAGAATCAATCACTTTCATTCTACTTCTCATAATGCATTGATTTGCTTTCATTAGAAAAAACTTGTTTCTTGGTTTCTTGAAAACCGTAAAATATTTTAAAGTTATCTTCGATTCTGCAAAATTACCTTGCCTTTTAAGTTTGTTGTTAAAACTACTATGACAGCTGAAAACATATTTCTCGTGCTCTTCCACTCTAGAACCAAGGACCGCTTTCACCAAAGGTGAACGTGCTGTCGAAGTGGCTATCCGTGCCCCTTAAGAATTGATGTTTTGCTTTTTCCGAGAGTATTCAAGTAACCCTAAAATTGATGCGTACTACAATGGTTCCTGATAGAGCTTTTAAAAATTAATTTCGAATAAATGTTTTCATGAATTAACATATCGTAGTCAGTGATAATCGCCGATTTTTAGAGTGCATTATTTTCAATAAATCAATATTTTTCTTTGTTTAACACTGTATAGATAATAATCAGAGATGTGATAATGATATCAGCTTAAAAATTTTGATGAAATAAAATTTAATATCAATTTTTAATATTCTTTTATAAGGTGAACATTTTTAATGTGTTCTCGTCTGCATCGGTCTGAGGGATGGGTGCCAATATACCTCGGACCGGCCGTACTTGAAATATTTAGCAGATTTATATCCCGAATCCTCAGATTTTTTAGGAAATCAAAATGGTTCGTTTAACGTGTTTACTTAAGGGTACGTTCATGTACAGGGTTTAAGAAAAGAAGTCGTTGTTTAATTTGATTTGTTATTCCTCACGATTTTTCGAAGCTGAAAATGAAAGGCGTGGAAATTGTAAGTCGACGCGACAAGTCACAGCTAAAGAAGCATTCCAATCACACCATCAGAAACGTTTATCCTTCCGTCAACAAATTCCTCCTTTTCTTGCGAAAATGGAGGGAAATCGCTACAAAAGATGGCTGATGCGAAGACGGACTAGGAATTGCTTCTTCGCGGAAAACATCTAATCTGTCAAATCCATTGCGTTCTCCAACCCTCGCCTTTGGAGTCGCAGAGAATACATCCTCAAGTGCAGTCGGCCACACCCGCCAACCCATTTTCAAAAGTCAAAGAACGTCACACGCTGACAAGAGTCCCACGAGCACAAGAAGTTGACAGGACCCGATCCGTTCCCCTCATTCTTGAGCCTACGACAAGAAATATTCGGGAAATTGCTTCCCAGGTGGTGGAAACCTTTCCCCTCCATTACTTTGTTATGCTAACCTTCTCGATTGCTCCTATTTCGCTTTTACCGAAAATGTAATTTCGCCGCAGTCAGATGATAATAAAATCCCCATCTTACAAGCGATGATTTTATTGTGAGGAAATAAGAAAGGAATCACACCGTAGTGAGTAACCCTTTCTTGGATATTCAAGGTTAATTTTCTTCTGACTTATTAACTTGCTGTTTCATTCCAAATTTAAGTACCAAATTAAACGAGAGATTCACCCGAGTTACTTTCATTTCTCTTGTAGAAAATTAGCTTCGAACTTCCCCTGTAATTGATACAAGTGCCCATCAGCTAAAATTATAGCTAGTAAGGATCGAAATGACTTCTGAAATACCGAAACATGGGCTTTTGATGTAAAAGTTTAAAATTATCATGTAATAAAAATTAAAAGATAGGTGGAAGTGGGATCATTTTAGCGTAATATCGCCGTAAAATTGTACATAAAATGGTAGGTATTCTATATCATATATTCTAACTACTATTCTATTCAGGTATCATGTATTATATCAGGTTTTCTAACCACTAAAATACATAACATGTTAGTTCAGAGGGACACCTGAGTCGAATGCCAGTCATGTCGATATCTTACACCTCGGTTTATCTTTAAGTAATTCATATAATTCATTGATAAAGCTAATAAAGGCAAGATTTATTCCTCCATTTCTTTCCTTGGAGTAATTGATGTAAAGTTGAGGAATCCCACAATGTGTATAATAATAAAATATCTAAAATATCGAAGTTTAATGTAGACGCTAAAATGATTAATTATTCGGTTACTGCTATATTTTCGTATTCCAGTTGGATCTTCGAGTGAAGAGAAAATTCGCGGAACTGGAAATGTTTATCGAAATACTTTTTCACCCGTTTTATCCAATTTCCAGCGTTTTTCTATCTTTTACATTCCGACCATTTTCTCGTTTCCGGACAGACGCGCACAACCTCACACCGACGACACAATACACCGATGTTTACAAAAGGGATGAAATTCCCGCTCTCAATTCCCACGAAATAGTTTCCTCTTTTCCCTAACAAAATCCTTCTCCAATCCCTTCACATTTCACTGCTCAATACATCCAATTCCTCCACGGCCAGGAAGCCATCCTTTCCTTTCTCTCCCTTATTTTCTTTCCTTCCCCCTCTCTTCATCACACGCGCTTTTACCTCTTATCCGCTCTATGTATTCTCCATTTCATTTAGCATTCTTGAAGCTTGGTAATACTTCTCATAACAGTTCCTTTAATTTAAATTAAATTAATTTTAATCTCTTTCTGCGGTTAGTAACATTGGGAAGTCTTAAAATACACAATAGTAAGCGATTTCCTTAGGGAATCCATCATGAGCAATGAAGGAAAGACGTACCTTTTCACAACCGATTCAATAAACACAGCAAACAAACCGCGAATAATTTCAATATCCTTGATGATGACAATCATTCATCGAAACTAGTTGTGATAATTTATTGTGCTGATTAAATCATTTGTGGAAAAAGTACTTTTTGTCTTCCTTCTTAATAGTGAAGTTCTCTTCCATCATTTTCAATTTCTTCCTAGTGTTCTTGCCCTTCAAATTACGTCAATTTTTTTGGTTTTAACCAATAAAAAATAGTCAATTTCAATTGAAAATTCTTCAGTTTCCTCAACTTAAAAGCAATTTTATATGGTACCACAAATAAGTTACATCAATAAATATGTTTGGCTCCTCATTCATAGTAATATAATATATTTTAGCATCGGTTGATGAAGCAGAGCAACTTTCTATATAGATAAATATACTTATGATCGCTTTCTATTCAACTACTTTAAATATATCAATAAAATTATAACATCAGACACTTAGACGTATCACATCCTCCATATTTCTGTGGAGAAGATTTCAAAATTATTCCTAACATATTATTAATATAATTTTATCGAGAGCGAAGCTCAATTTTATTAAATTACATTTTAATAGTGTTCTCGATTAAATAACATTATTATTACTACAATGATAAGAAATAGGCATTCGAGCCACGTACGTATATCAATGAAAATGGCGTTGACAAATAGATGGACATCCTTAACTCAATTCAAAAATCGAGAAGAAAGGCTAAGAATTTCAATTAATTAATGAAATCTTATGAAGGATAACAACGCATAATCATAAAAATTGAAATATTGCAGCCACAGTTTAAATTTACACTAATTTTACTAATCTACGATTAGAGCGTTTCTTTAAGACCAGATTTCGGTGTTTGATCTTTCTTTCAAATACAGCTGTATTCGAAGTTACAGTGTGTTTACCTTCTCCCTTAAATCTCATTTCAAGACAGAAATTTCATCCTCTTTTCCGTTCTCATTTCGTCTCTGTAACGCCCGTTTTCCGCTAGACGCTCTTTTTAACCTGCAAAACCAGTTATATTTTGCTTCAAATAAACGTACAGTTCTGAACCACCCTCTCCGCGCCCAATCAATCAATCATTCAATCAACCTTCTTCTCATCCCTCTTTTTCGTCTCCAATTTCTGACTCCATTCGCGACTCCTTTTCCAGCCATCGAAATTTCCAAATTAGTTTATTCCTTTCATTTTCCTCGGGAACTCTTTCCATTTCCCGATATTTCCTTTTCCTTGGATGCTTCTCTTTTCGTCTCCATTTGCACCTCTGCCATTGCTTCCTTCCTCAGCTCATTTTATTAGCGAACGACTCTCCTTTCCTTTCGTCTTATTTCCTCACTTTTCTCAATTATTCTCACTTTTTCTTCTCGATATGGACGAAATTCATTTAAGTCTTTATACGAACATCGCTCGGATTTCATCAGGGTTTGGCCTTAATATGGGTAATAATACATCGAATATTGCCTTAACTTAACCCTTCTAATTATTAGCAATTTCATGAAATCAGCACCTATTTATCCACGTGTTTTTGGTAGAACTTGCATTTTCCTTTTATAAAAATGTGCTTATTACTTAACACTTCGATAATTACATTGCGATGAAACTATCTTTTAGGGATAAGTAAATTAATTATTGTTATATGTAAAACATATCCAAATAAAACATCAAAAACAGCTATCCGCCTAGTGCGCATTTCGAAGAGTGATGCAGATGGGGAAGCTTAGAAAAGAGAAAAGATAGATCCAATAATTCTTTAACTGACTAAATCCATTATCGATAAAACGTTTTATTAAAATCTGTATTTATCTAAAGTCAGTATTCCTAAGATGTTCCTTGTTTTTGTAAATATGTGAATTTTCAATTGCATTAAAACTTATTAAAGTTACTAATTAATTTTAAATCTTCATCAGATATATCACGGGATAATGAGATATTTATGAATATGAAAATTATGTCTCCTCTTTTGACAAAATGCGCATCGTGCTGGTAGCAGGTTTATGAAGATATTATTGAAGCTATTTTTAATAATAAGTAGCTTTTGCCATCAGTTTCGACTGAAAATTGTCAATGAAAGATATTGCCGTTAAAAGTAAATATAATTTATCGCGATGACTCCCGAAGAGCGCGCTGCCTACTTGTAAGAGGCTTATAGAACACTTGATGCAAAAGTGTCGTATCTTGTTAACGACCTTCTTCCTTTCCATTATACATAACTCTGCTTTCTAGACGACAAAAAAACATTGCATAATCTCTTTCCTTCTGATATGTGGAGGTTATTATTTTTAACGTTTATTTAAAATATTGCGATTGTATGTTTACTTCATTTTAATTAAAAACATTTATGTTTTTATTTACAATTGGTGAAGGATATGCTAGGGGTGAAGGGCAATAGCACGAGACATTTTGGTAAACAATGAGATAGCGTTTGTATCGCTGATGTAGTTTCATACGATGTAAGGGTGCACAGCGTAGGCTCTTAGATAGCTAATTAGAAGTGTCCAGGGTTCTATTCCCGTTAGGAGTCAAAGTTACCCAAATACGAGTAGGCGACAAGAAGGCTATTCGGCCACGAAATTCATTCCAAAAACCGAAATTCATCATCAGCTGACCCCATAAGTGGTGAGAATAAAACGAAGAAAAATTGAAGTATGCGTATCTACCATAATTATTGAATTCTTTTCCCATTCCAGCAATCAACGAATCAACTTAATAATTAATTGATGAAAATGGAAAACTTTATTTTTTACTTTATTGAATGATTTTGTACCAGTTGCGCGTATATAACCTTTCCATCATCCATCAGCAAACACAGTAATTTTTAACTATCCATTATTACGAGTAAGTACTGTAGAAATTTCCTTCACTTTCAGGAATTCGGTTCTTCTCAATTCTTTCGCGTTTTTCCTTCCCATATTCTTATCCCTTCTTTTGATTCCTTTTTTCTTTAATCTCCGATTCTTTCGATTCCGATTTGCCTCCGTATCCTTCGCATTCTCCGGCGTTCGCGCAAAGAATGTTCCCTCATCCTTGAGGCTTGTTAAAGGTGATTCAAGGAATGAAAAAGAGAAGTGGAATGGCAAAGGAGGGGGGAAAGGGAATAAAGAAGTTTACAATTCGATTTGGAAAGTGTATTTCCGGAGGGTGAGGTTCTTTCTTCAGCACAATTCTTTTTTTCCTCTCCCTCTTTTCCTATCCTTCTTTTGCCTCTCGTGTTTTCCTTTCGCTTTGGCAACTCGCTTTTGTTTTGCTCGCCGAGGACGCCTCCTGTTGAGGGAAATTGGACTCTCCTTTGATGTCTCTATCACGCGAAGATGTAAGCGGAGGGCAAAAGGAATGAGAGAAAAGCGTTTATCTTTGCGCGCGATTTGCGTTTGTTTGAAGGGCATTAAAGCAATTCTGGTATTTTCATTGATATTGTCTATATCTCCCGACAAATGCCTTAATGGAATGTACTAACATTTAAATTATACAGTGATGATGGTTTTCAGTCGGACGACTCACATCAAAGGAGAAATTAATTCTTGGATTTTGTTTGCGCCAGCATCCAATTATTTCGGTGACTTAACAGACTTCAGAAAATTTATATTTCCAGCGTTTCGTCCCATCTTATCCGAATGAACTTTACTGAATTTATTTATCTTACATTACGTCATTTCGCGGATGTTTGCGCAAATTCAGCCTGTTACATCTTGGGTCGAGATAAAAATCGGTTGGGAGAGCAAAGATTAATTAAAGTTCTACAATCAACAGAGACGAGATATCAAGGGTGCACGATAAAGGATAAAGTAATGGACTGAGGAAACGAACTCCGAATCCTTTCTTTGGGTCAGCGTTTTGGATTAACCTACTCCTCTCTTAATTATTTCATTGATAGCGGAGTTTCTCAATCATAAATATTATAAATTCCTGTATGAATACTACTTATTATACCTCAAACAATTTCGACCATTCAGTTTCCTTGGCCATAATGCTAAATATTTTGATAATCCTCATCTTAGCAAAAGGTTTCTGAGAGTTGCTTTATCTGAATAAAAAGCTATGCTAGTTGATTCCTCTTAATTATTGGAAATTATCTCTGATTTCGTAAATAAATATAATCAATTACGTCTTTGAGGATTACGGCTTTAATTGAAAAATGGTGCATACTACAATTTAACTCATCGTTAATTTGATGTATATCTTTCATTAATAAATAATACAATTTAAATAGAGAATAGGACAAATTTAGTTGTAGATTTAAGATACCTGCGAAAAGCTCAGAAAAAATATCCATAGCGGAAAAACACCTTACTGAAAGGAGGCAAAAAATCTGCAAATACCTATTTACATTGGCAACTATAAAGTATTGAAACAGATACCGTTATAATGACGTAAAAATAAATACATAGTACTAGTAACTTAAACCCAAGTTATTAAAGCTGCAAATATAATACACTGCCAAAAAATCAACAAATAAAATAGCCCTAATTACAGTACAAGGTAGAAATTTGATGAAATTTACAAATAAATGCCAAAAAAATTAAAAATAACAATATAATACATGTGCGATATAAGAATAATTATTCACGATAGCTTTCATAGTCACTAAGGTTCACTTAAAGTTTACAATCGTTCTTTTCAATATAAATAGCGGAAAAAGCATACGAATGAAGCAACATATGAAAATGCGATATTAAAATATTTTTAAAATACACAAGTAATCTAGAAAAAGATCAAGTATATAAGAGGAAGGAAAGAAAAAAAGGAAGAAAAATGAATAAAAGAAGAAAAAATTGTTATAAAAAAATATCGTAAAGGCATGCCAACCTCGAATTATCTATAGAAGTCAAAGAAAGCCCTTCTTGCAAAAAAATGTTAAGTATACTATTATGAGAGATTATGCTAAACTTCTAACTACACCAATGAGTGCTACGTTTCGTTTGATATTTATTGATGGAGACCACAACCTCTCTGGCAATTTTTCTCCTTTCTCGGTACACGGAAGTTACACTCCAACAGCTTGAAGAGGATTTCAACAGAAATAAGGTCTCCCAAGTAAGATGATTTACAGTTGTTTTATTTCACTCGTTGCATAGTAGAAATCCAGATAGAAAGCTCAAGCACTAATGAAATCATAGACTAACGTGTTCAAAATGGCTCACTCATAATATTTCTTCAAATTCCTCGATATTTATTTGCAATAATCTTTTCAAATACGAAATGTGTATAAGGATGAAAATGCTGACTCGACATGCACGTAATTGATATCCTTTCGCCTTTATGATTTACGCTTTTTCTCACGCGTCCACGAACTCTTTTCCTGTATTATTTATCACAGTTTACGGCGTGGGTGACATCTCATATCCCCATACATACTTTATCTCCGCAGAAAATCCCTCCGTCTCCCGCTACTCTTTTGATGTACATTCATCCGTATTAAATACACGGTTTTCTCCAAAGAAGGAATAAGATATTTCATCGTATAAAAGTAAACTGAATTAGACTTTGAATGATGCGTTAAAATAAGCAAATGATTACAAAAGTACTTCTAATTATAGGAGACGATATGATCTTATTGTGTGTTCAATCAGCTTCTGCTTAATCTCGTTCTACATAAAAATGCATATATTCGTCAGTTTCGATTCCATGTCAAGCATATAATATGCCAATATAAGGATCAGTCATAGCAAAGGGCTAATGCGCATTTACAATATGAGTGAGTTCAGGTAGATTCTTAGCATTAGAAAGAATCTCAATAATAAGTTTTAATTTTAAATAAATGAAATTTGTGAAATGATTACAGAAAAAACGGCATCGATCTAGACTTATTAGAACATTTACACTTGCATTGAGCTGATAGGATTAACTGATTTATTTTAATTCGTTACCGTATCAGAATTTTATTCTTTGTTAAATATGATAGAGCTGATATCGCTTTGGAATAGCCGCTTTGCAGTATTTGTCATTGCAATCGGATAAGTGAAAATAAACCTTCTGCGTAAATAAGTGATCTCTCTGCAGTCTCGTTCTGTTAGAAATGAGGAAATCCGCAAAGTTGAGCAGTAAACATACCTTTTATTTAACCTCAACCGCATATAGGTGATTGGGTGATATGAAATATTTGCAAAGCCACTTGGTGTTTTCACTACTCCGTAATTTTTTCATGATGAGAATGTCCTGTTTTTGTTGTTTTCTTATTTGCTATTATGATGTGCGCCCGATCGCAAGCTCTCAAGAAGACACAGTTTGGAAGAATCTCGAGTTCACTGGTTGCAATGCCAAAAGTATACAAAAGTTTCTCTAAAATATGGATCGTTCTTTTCATTACTTTTACATATCCCTTATCTCTTCCCGTTATTTTTCACTGAATAACTGTTAAAAGGAACGAATTTAATTAGATAGCCGAGAGGTAAATTTACCACTCTATATGCGAGGTGTTATGCGTCATAGTGGGAAAGATAATTTGGTGGAATTATATGTCTGACCTCTTAATTTTTTATATTTTCCGTAATACCGCAACACCGGAATATGCCTGAGATATAAAATTTCTGAATAATTTTTGAGAGGTGAATTTTAAAGTATTAATTTATCACTCCGTCATTGCTTCAGAGTTATTTTTAGACTCAATGTGTTCATTGGAAAACAAAGATATAATCTATTATTTTCCGAGTTGATTTGATGGATCATATCCAATATCAACGATAATTAATTTTGGAATTGGTGTATGACATGATCATAATCGTCCATATCACTGAAAAAAACTCGAGGACACGAATGTCCTTAAAATAATTTTCAAAGAATGGATTCAAAGAAATATTGTGCTTTGAATAACCTAAATCACACAATCTTACGTAGAGACATCTCTTTTATCTTCTACACTTAAATTTCTATTATATTTTCATACTTAAATTTGAAATAGTATTAGTCACAGTTCTTACAATTACAAACTCTTATTATAGTACTTTGATGAAATTAAAGGCCAGAAATTGCGTTGAAAAGTTGGGGCACGTGAACCTTGAGAAAGTCAAAACATATTTGATGATTTTGGTACTCTCATCCAGCATTGAGAAGAATTGCATATAAGTAATAGGTAAAAAGAAATAAAGTAAAATTTAAAACCTATGTTTGTACACCTATATTTGCAAGAAAATTTTCATTTCGAGTATCTCTACCATGTAATCAATCAAATCTGTTAGTAATAAATCAAATTGTAAAATTCTCGTTAATTAATTTCCATAATTACAGTCGATCTCAAGAGCAGATAGTTTCTTTTTCCTTTACCCGCTCCATTGGCACTTCTCGATGCCACGCAACAAATCTCCGCTCCTTGGCGTGCTCTGATCTCTTCATGGATAAGCAGATTACTGGACAAATGGCCAATTCGCCTGCTGAGCGCGTTTCACCCGAGTTTTTGGATATTGCTTGATCAAGACTTAAGTATTTTTTATGGCTATCTTCAACATTCATTAATGACTATATATTTAAGTGAGTTATGTTCATAGTGCTCAGTCTGGTAATGAGAACGTAAATTGACGTGAATAATTAGGTTCATTGCACAACTTTCAAGCTATTAAAGGTACTGGCAAAAAGAATACTTGAACATTATATCATAGTAGAAGTAACTAAAATCAGTATTTTTCTTTTGGAAGACAAAAGGAATCATGTTACGAGACAATGCCCATTTTTTCAAAGTTGTAACAGCAGTTCAATAATGGAAAATTTTCTCCTACTTAACGAACATATTATAAGGTCAATTATAATAATATTTCAGTAAGTAATATGATTGCTGGCATGCAATGTCATCAGCCTGAAGGCTGGCTGAGTCTGTAATTCCATTCTTTAACAAAAGTTTTGGAGAAGGAATAGTGCTTACAACGTAAGGTGAGGTGTACGATTGTTCTTCTGATGGGGAGTGAGGTGGTTAATTATTGCTAGGTGATTTTAGTGAGATAATCCTCTCTGCGTTGAGTGCTGCTAGTTGAAAAAGTCCTCTTATTGTGGAAAATGACCATTTGAATAGCGCTTTCTACAGAATTCTTTAAGTAGTGACCTAAATCAATAGTAAAAGTATCAGTCATCCCTTAGTAACTATTATATCAAAGCATAAACAAGACCGGTACAAAAGTAAATGGAAGATACTGTTACCCTGCACAGAATGACAAACGAAAAATATTCTTTTCATCCGTAAATGGTATCTTGCTTGCAATTTCAAAAAGAATAATATCTTATTGTTTCATTTTTCAACTGTTGGCAAATGGACGCATAAGTTATTGAAGATAAATATACTATTTATAAAAATTGCGAGAAAATGTAATATTAGAGGTAAATGATTTTTTTTGGATTAGAAACGAGACCTTTAAGTGTCGTCATAATGCTACCAATTTATGTATTTATGAGTTTAGCGATACGTTTCCATCTCTGTAAAATACGACTGCTGAGCTCAGCTTTATTAATGTTTATTCTTTCTGCCGTCGAATTTCCTTCTCAAATCTCGAAATTTTCCTTCCATGAGTCCCCAATATCTATTCCATTTCCATGGAGTATTCTTAAATCAATTATGGAAATTACCTCAAATCAGAGAACATTTCCAGGCATCATTTCTCCGAATTCAGTTAAGCTATTCACTGATAGGGATTACCCGCCCTCCCGCTTTGATCGCTCGTATCACTTTCCCTCGAGGAAATAAATCGTTTTCGGCGATTTTCCAAATCAAAGGTTTAATTTAAATATCGAAATGTAATTCACGTCTCCGTAATTTTATTCCGTTTTTCCGCCATTCGCTATCGTAGCCATTTGATGAAATTGCCCTTCAAATCATCGCTTAATACGTTTTCAATTTGAACCCTTCTTTTCCCCCTCGTTTATAACCCCTTCCTTCCTTTTTATCACTTCTCCTCCATTTTTCGGGGATCGCATGCTGCCGAGTGGAGAGTTTCCGTGATGGTTTACACTGCAGTCGATGCGGGAAAGGGCCGTGACAAATGACCCCACGCGGAGTCGGACACGGAAGGGACTTGTGAGGTATGTTTATCGAAGGCGACTATTTCAAAAACGATCCTTTGAATTTTAGGGGCGGATTCGCAAGAAAATCCAATACTCTTCATCTACTTACCTTCCTAAAGTCCTCATTGCAAATAGCTGGAATCTGTAATGTCACCCAGTTCCTGTGAAGTATTACGTATGTATTTTTTTTTAAAGTTCGTTGAAAATAAAGATTAATTTCCCCTGGGCGAGTTACGATTTCCAAATAAATCGTAATTCTTAATTCTATGCTCTTCATAATGAAATAAACTGATAACGGTATTGCATTGGTCTCCTGGATAGCCAAGTGGACAGCTCGTTAGCCTTTGGTGAAAGTGGCTCCGGGTTCGAAACCCGGTCGTAGTCCATACATGGGAAATGACCTCAGCTGTCGAAGCATAGTAATATTACTACGGTTCTCTATTAGAAAGATAGTAATCGATGGGAAAACTAAAATCTTGCTTCACCTCACGCTGGTATTTTTCAAGGAACCAATTCTTTAATACACGGGAATAAAGCAGTCATTAGTTCTTTCTTAGAACACTTGCTTCGGATTTACATCTCATTCTACACGAATTTAAAATAACGCTAAAATTCATCTCTCCTCATACATTAGGTGAGAACCAGTTTTTTCTTCCAGAGATTTCAATTGGACTCGAATTGATGTCCGATGATCTTTAAATCTGAATAATCGAAGGAAGAAAGCATAGAATTCAAAGTCATCACAAGGATACGCGAATTCAGGTGCTAAAAAACAAACGGCGACTAAATTCAACTAACAAAACGTACGTTCATTGAAAGTTTACATAGGAAAATAGCATTTAAAATAAATTTGAATAATAAGAATTATCGAAGATAAGGGACAGGTTTAAATTTTGCACATTCCATCTCAACAGAATTGAAATTAATTCGGCGTGGTAACTCCAAATATCTGCTCCGAAAGTAAAGGGACCTGTGTTCGAGTCCCCTTCATATAGATATATTACTCTTCTGTTAATACATGGGATAAAATTTACCTCTTCCACTAAAATATATTAAAAATGACCGATGTCGGTTTTACTCTAAATTTTAAGCCAACTAAGCAGTAGTACTTAGAACTTATGCCCAAAATTTCATCTTATCTCACACGAAGGTGTATTTGGTCGTTATTTTCCTCAAATGTGAGTTATCCACACCGAGCAAATAATTTAAAATGTCCACTCCAAGTGAAGCAGTCGGAAACCCTCAAGGGTCTAATGAAGGGAGAGGAAAAGAAAGGGTAAATGGAAGGCGCCCATCGCATCATATCGTCGGACCCTATCGACCCAATTATGCGGAAGGTTAGATAATTAAATTAATAGCGCGCCTGGTGCACGCAGGACAGCGTGCTTTGCGGCATGCCGTGTACGGGATTAAGAGAGATTAGGGTGGGTGGCAGTTAAGGGTCTCCGGTATAAATCGCCGATTGTGTGATAATGCACATATATCCTTCGAAGCCCTCGCCTGAGGAACTCATTCTCTTCTACAAAGACCAGGTGAGAGTGCGGGAGGGCAACATTAATTCCTCGTAAGATAAACAGGTTTACCGATTGTCGGACGTTTTTGTTGAATAGTGAACGGAGTGAAAGGGGAGAGTTTTGAATTAATGTCCTCCGATGCAACGACATCTCCTCCAGCCGAGGAAGTGAGAATGTGTTTACTTCATGTTGTGTTATGTCGTTACCTTGGTACCGCGATACGATCCTCGCCTTTATATTTAAGACATGTGGGAGGCATTCCAGAGTTAACTTTATGCCGTCCATTTTGGTTTGAAATTAAATACTTCCAGGTGGACTGTTTCATTCATATCAGCATGAAATGTATACTGCGTTTATTTTCAATTAACGACATAATTCAATTAACAGGCCGCCTTTCTATTTGGTTTATGGCTTCAAATTTCCCCCCCTTAGATATATAAAATCTGTATGTCTAGAAATCTTATTAATAATTAATTACCGGAAGAAAGTTTAATTTCGAGCTCATGCCGAAATATTTTCTGCGATTAAAATATTACAACGAGACATTTAACTTCCTAGACTGAAATATTTAACTTATGCACTTTTCAAAATCTATTAAGACTTTATGTTGCATAGATTAAGTCAATCATCATGTAATAAAGGTGTGATAATTCTCGGTTTTAGTTCACATTTCCGCCTTTACCATAACCAAAGGTATTTTTTTGCAACACCACAAATAACTTCTAGCTTTCATCGGGCGAAGAATATTTTTGTATGAGGACAATAACATATATATGCTAATCATCCTATTTATGTGTAAGATATTAATTATTGTATTCTGTATCCCTGGGGAAGACAAAATCGAATCTTGATAAAATTCAGTAAGTAATTGTAAACACGATAATTCGAGCTATTTCATAAGTGACCTATTATATCCTTGCAGACTAGGTTTCTGCGGCGCTTTTTACTGAATGTTTATCATTATTTTATTTATTTGTTATTATAAATCTATACTATTTATTGAGGTAAAACCATGAACAGCATGCAGTTGTTCTGTCACCAACTATATTCTATTTAAAAACCCAATCATTTATATGCAACACTCCACCACGTATGCATGCATTACCATACTTAATTCTTCAAACTTATTATTTATGTTGCGTTGGCAATAACTGCACTTATAAATCAGTCCCTTTCCTTCTCATTTTACAAAATGTCTTTCTTCTCTTTCCTTCTCCCCTCGCATATTTTCCAGCCTCTTCTCTATCCCCACTTCCTATCTGGACATGAGAAGATAAGGCGTCACTCCCCCTCCTCTATCACGTGCCATCGACTCACGCACCTTGTATTTGGAAACTCTGAATTATTTTATCAGCTCAGATTTGTCCCCACCAAAGCACTGTCCCTTTCCTCCAATCCCTCGACCTTTGCTCTCTCTCTTCCTTTCGTGTTTTCATTAGCCTCACTCCCTTTTTCTCTTCTTTTTCTCCTGGCGTATTTCCCCTGTCCTCCGCATACTCTCAGCTCCGTCAATTAAGCGCTTTTTTCCGAGTTTCCTTTCTCGATGATTACGTGACCAAAAGGTAAAGCATTCCGCTTTGATTCGTGCGATCGAAAGCTTCAATTAGCGAAGAAATTATGCAGATTGGTATCGAAAGGCCTCACGTTTTTTGGGCAAGGAAAAAGGAATAACGCCGCTGAAATGCGGACTGTCTTTACGGATTGGAGGTCTGCGACGGATAGGAAATCTACTAGTCTAAAAGGGCGCCTTTAGTTACTCAGCCAATTCCACGATACAGGTACTCTGATCAGACAACTAATAGACTCGCTGCTTCATTAACTCATTAGATATGATTCCAAAGATCGAGTTTAAGTGTTGAAACGTTTGTACCGAGTAAAAATGAACTCCAGTTAAATTGAAGCGTTAAAAGCATCATTGTATTATATATATTGAATTCTATGTAATTATGTATTCCTTGCTATGAAATGAACCCAGAACCCAGTGGTCATTTCTGTTGACTCATTCACCTTCCCTTGATTTTATAATCATCTATAATCATCTATATTACAGACATAATTAAAACGCTGAGTAAATCCCTTAGAACTGCTAAAACCATAAGATAATTATATTGAGCTAAACAGGGTTCTACCACTCTAAAATTGTTCTAGGTAGGAATTTTTGGACCTTTATAACGTTAATATTATTAATAAAGACGATAACATAATTTGATTGCTCAACTTTAATTTGAATTGATGCTTGATTTAAGGCAAATAGCTGAAAAATACACATTTTATTAGCCTCGTCTTATCTCTGCTTAAACACGACGTTTATTTCTTCCTTCTTATCGAAGCCGTCCAATTTATACAGATGATAGCAAATATTTTCTGAATATATATCCAAGAATAACTCCTTTCAGCCAGAAGTAGTGATAAGGCAGTGTGAAATATAGCAAGCGTTATCTGGCACGGAACTAATAATTCAATTTATGCGAGATGTTTTCACGATTGACGTTATTAATTCCACCTTTTATCTTCCATTTATTATATGTAACTCAAGACACTTGAAGATAAAGAAACACTCGTCTGGCTATTAATTAAACTTGTATTCTTTGATACGTGCTCGCTTTTGCTTTATATTCTACGGTAAGAGCCTTGGCTTGCAGTAGAAGTTACCTTATTAGCAAATGCGACGTTTCTAACCATAATAATCATTCCTGATTCGAACATTATCTCTGTAAATTACTTTAGAGGTATGATTTGTCAGAAATATATTAAAAAGTTTTCATAAGAAAAACACGTTATAAAAAGTACATGCGATTCCTTCCATAATGCTCATTTAAAGAGAAATAACCCCTTACTAATCTTCTTTAGCGAAATTAGATGGAATCCTAAATTTTGGATGCATTAATATATAGTAATATTTGTGAAGATTCCAAAATTTTATTTAAAAAATGCGTCGAATAGTAGCTGCAAATTTTTAATTCCAACCCCACTATTATTTAAATCAAAGAATGATTCATATCACAAGAGGATGAATTTAAAAGATAACACATTTCTTCCATATTAATAAGTGCTATACAAAAAATCGCAAATTATAATTTAAATATATCGTCATTTTAACTAAAAAATCAATACCCTGCCGTTATTGTTTGAACAAGGCTAAATTGAAGTAAAACAGTAAAGGGAAAGCGGACAGGGACTGTGTCAAGGCTGTGTGAACGAAGAATGAGACAGGGTTACCTAAAAAGGGTGCGAAGAGCGGAAAATTGAGGCAGAAAGTGAAAGAAAGGAAGAAGTCAAGGAAATGGTCGGAGAAAGGAGCAATGGAAAGAGAAAGAGGAAGTAAAGCAATTCAAGAAGCAACGAAGAAGCACTGATAAAGATGTGTTATGGAAAAAGAGGAATGGTTCGGGGAGTGTGAAGAGGGTGGAAGAAGGGCGGAAAGGGGATTATGGGAATGATGTACCCTTCGGATTGGTTCAGTTTCACGGTTCACCTCCTTCGCGTCTGTCCGTTCCCACAGTTATTGCTCTCTTCCATCTCTCTCTCCCCATCTCTCTCTCTCTCCCTCTCTCTTGAAGTGGCATTTTAGCGAGTTTGCCATACTTCGAAAACGCCTCATTCACTCAGGTTAACTTTCCAGAGATGATGTTGTTTAGCCATCGAGGGTTAAATTTTCTTGGGAGATAATAATGTTAATATAAACAATAAAATCACATAAAAATGAACCCATTACTTCCTATTTATAAAGTATAGACTGAAATTCAGTTCACCTAACATGCGCACCTTAAGGCAGGTTTATATGCATTTTGAGTGCCCTTTTCTTCGCTTCTTGGTAACTGATCCCACTTTTAAGTTATCTAATACCTTTTGTGTTTGCCTTTCTGCTTGCATTCTGCCCTCAATTACTTTTCTCAACAATCGTTCTCCTCTCAATATTTTCCCTCTTATTGCCACTGTCTTAATTACTTCGATCAAAACCCTCTCCTCTCCAACCATCTGAAGAAGAATTTTTTATCAACCCAGCTTACTTTTTCCATTATACGCTGTACTACAGATAATGGCCTTCAATCAACCTCTCTCAAGGTCTCACACCAATACGTCGATACAATTCACACTAATTATTTTACTAATATTTTCCCAATTCCTTTATAAAGATCCTTTCATTTCGCAAATACTTCTTTGGCTATCCTTTTCCCAACCTCAGCTGTGTATCTTCCATAACCCAAGTATGAAAATTGTTCAGCCTCTTATAGTTCTTTCCTGTCCACTCTGATCGATGAGTTAACCTAACCTAGCATATATTACTTAAAATACTAAATCATCATAGGTATCCAATCTATCTACATCTATATTGACAAAAGCCAAAAATAAAAATTTTCTCGATGCTAATGGCTCTTTTTTATTGGTGGGCCTCAAAACTAAATTTTATTTTAATGAGATAGATAAGTATTCCCATATGCGAATCAATTCGCATATGGCGAACTCCAGATGGATATGAAAGACCTTGTTGAGGATTGGTTTTTATAGAGCGAATTAGTGTAGGGGTTAGCTGTTTTCCACATCAAAGTTTCTTAAGTATCGGTATGCAATTGTGGTGAAATATAATGGTATCATACACAGTTCTACACGTTCTACTTCGGGTCACGATCACAGACATATTTTCTAAGATATTATCTTGTAGAACATATTCCGAGTGCCGTTTTATACTTGTCGTTAAACTAATATGAAATTTACCAAAAGAAGAGAGATTTTCCTAAGATCTTTAACTGTAAAAAACGAATTTCTAGAAAAACCATACGTTTATTCCAATAATTGTTTGATAAAATAATAGGTCAATTAGTTTCCACAAATTTCGGCTATTCAATGAGAATCTAAAAAAACATTTAGAGAACTTATTGAAGATCGAATTACAACCTACGACGCATCCAAAGTTCAATGACAGTGTTTCTTTTTGGAAGCCTCTTCTTGTTCCATCATCACATCCTATTCCCTGTCACAGTATCCCTCCTTCAGCATGCCACTTCTCACCACTTCAAACCGTCCGATCGAACACCCGATCACACGGTTCGTTTCCTTATTTCTCAGGGTTCCTTCTCCACGAATTTACTGCCAATGCTCCTCAAGGGATAAGATTCCCACGCTTGAGTGCTTCCTGAGGAATCCAATCAACGGATACAAACACATTTATCTGGAGGAATGAATTAATTGGTCGAATGCCCTCTCTTAGGGTCCAATCGCTAGAATTCCATCTTTTCAATTTTTAGCCCGGTTATTTTAAATCGTTTTCAATAAATTATCTCTCTTGATAACTCAAGTTCTAGAAATGAGTCATTCCCAAACTTAGTTATGCGTAATTACCAAATCTAAATTTAAATGATTACCTAAGTCATCTAAATTTAGCACAACTTAACAATCTTTTTATTTCAATTACTGATTCAAGGTCAACATTTTAATGTTTTTTTCGTCTGCAATAGTCATCAATCATAATTAACCTTCTAGAAATGCACATGCTTAGGTAGTGAATCCAATCAAGTCGTTCTCGTGTGAAAGGCTGGTTTTGATTTGAAGAACTGAATACTCTAGTAAATATTCTTAAATATTTATGAACATATCGAGAGAATATCCATCTCAGAAGCGAATTTCTATTTTTAGGAAACAAAAGTCGGAATCCAAGTGAACGGCACTCCCTATGAGCCTGAAAGGTATCTGTCGTGTTTCTGCGATCTCCAAGGTGGTGAAGAATTTTCATAAAACTATTTCTAGATCGTATGGAATCCCATGATCTGCGCAAGCGCCAGCTTAGGAAGGACACTTCCTTAACGATATTGATCCTGTAGACATAATCCCATGCAGTCTCAACTCTTAAAATAACACCGCACGTAACCGTTCTCATTGACGGAGTTTGCGTAAAGTATCAATCGCGATAAAACACGGATTACATTTCAAGTGAAAATACCAAAGGTTTGCGGATTTATAAGTTTCAAATCCATGGGATTTATTTTCAGACTATATTACACATCCTCTAGCATATGATCTGGATCGGTTTTAATTGAAGAGAGATTCCACTAGTGAGATCCCTCCATCCCGTTGATTATAAGAAGGTGAACGAGTGTTCAAAGCTATATTGATATAATTATAGCACAAAGTTTCATAAAGTATTAATTAAAAAATGTATCAAGATTAAAATTATAACCGCCAATATATTTTAATAACTAAACTTAGCCAACTTTTTTCTGAAAAAAGCATAATTTTTCAGGAAAAGGAATTGGCAAGTATATTGACATATTATTATGAAATTTGAGATTAAAAGCGTTACTATTAAGGTACTCTTCAAATACTTTCTTGGCTCAGTATTTAAGTTATACCTCTAAACTGTCCTTTTCGCAGAACAAAAAAAAAGGAATCAATGTCGAATTATGGGTTAAAGACAGTTTTGCTATGAAATAGAACAGAATATATGAGAACATTCGTGAATCATCTATAGAATTTTCTGAATCATGGCGAAAATGAATTTCAAAAAAACTTCAAGAAAAATTCTTGAAAGGTTGTTCAGAGACTATAGCAGCATATTATGGTAGCATGTTAATAGAGAAAAGGAGATATTTATGGGATATTTGACGAAAAGAGAAAAATAATCCATCATATTTCGTTTCATACGAATAAAGGATTGAAGAATAAATTCCGATGTGTTAAATAAATACTTGAAGAGAAATTTACTCGGGAACGTTTAATGCAAGCACATAAAATAATTATGGAAATTTGAATGTAAAAAGGAATAAATAATACAGTGCCCCCTTAAGTCTCTATTAAATGAAATACTAATTATGCCAATTATTGCTTCAATGCTATCCATAACTGATTTATGATTTGTCTAAATTGTTTCGAGCATTAAGAAGTAACGCGGAAAGTCCATCGCTTGCCACGAAAAAGATGGAAATTATTTAAAATTTATTTATTCTGTTATCATTTTCCTTCCCAAAGTTAGCGCGGTAATTATTTTATAATAATCCGTAAGAAATGTGTATTATTATTCATTGGCTTGGTCTTCCTTAAAATAAAAAAAACTAATGACAAATTTGAATATTGAATGCTTGGTTTTTTACGCTCACTATTTCTTTTCACTTTGTCTCTATCATTAGTTATATTTTTGTGGACGAAAATTCCGAATTATTGATAGGATCATAAACTTAAAGAAACACTAAAAATGCATTTAAGAATCTAATTTCAAGCTGGCTTTTTTGGGCCAGGTTTAAGGGAAGATCTTACACGTAATAAAATCACTTTTCAGTGCCAACCAATGCATGTATCCCAAAGTTTTCAACATCTGTATGAATTTTAAAAGGAAATAAAAAGTAAGGATAACTGTAGAATCTCCATCCCAAATGTATTTAATTGTAGATTCAATTAGAAACTATGAATTCCACTACCCGTAGCACAATTTTTGATTGAGGATATATATTTGAATAAAAGATGTTTGTTAAAAATATATTATTTTATAACAGAATGTTTTCTTATATTGAAAGTATTTCCTGCCCTCCAACCGATCCAACACAGCTAATTACAAGCTCTTAAAAAGGTCTGACTCCATGGTGGAATCATACGTCCTTAGGAGATAGATTCTACTATTGATCCGACATTACATAAAAAAACGAAAACGACTTAAATAAAAAATAACTATTTCTCCATTGAATGAGAGAAATGGAAATGCATTAGATGAGTCTCTTGGTACTTAAGACATTAATGAAGCCTTCTCTCCCTAACCTGTTAGTGGTCGATAAAAACGATAATACCCAACAAGTCATATATAGTCTCAGTGTAACGTGTTTAGACACGCGTAGGACTATTAAGGTGATGACCACTTCATTTAGACCATTTCTCTGGAGGATCCAAAAAAAAGCGATGATAGGGAGCGAAAGAAGAGAGGTGAAGAAGGAGAGAGGTGAAGAAGGAGAGAGAGGAAATGAGGATAGTAAGGAGGCGTCGGAATGGAATTGGTCTTTAACGCGTGGTCCAGGGGAGCGGAGAATAAAATGAGGGAGGATTCAGAGGGATCAAGGGAGCTTAATCGTCCAAGTGCGGATCTTTTTTTGCCAGCAATAAATTGATGTGAGGAAGATGGAGAGAGACGTAATCCTCCCTCAAAACAGTTTCAATGGCGCGAGAAGGGTGCCGTTTCCGCTTTCACCCGAGTAATTGCTTCACTGCTCAATCTTCCGAGTGTTTAGTTTGATTCGCTTATCGCTCGCTCGAGTGGGAAATTTCGGGATTCAACTGCGAATACAACTTCAGTTATGTTTCTAATAAGTATTGAATTGTAATGAAATTTTTCGACGAATGGATATGTTAACTCATTCTGCATTTAATAGATTAACTAAATGCATTAAGCTAGTATGTTGCGGCTTATTTATTTTATCACGCCAATGCAGGAACCATTTGAAATCATAATAAATATCCTTAATCGAGTTATAAATTCACAGAATTTTATTTTAAGTATGTCGAATTACCACCTCTTGTAGAAGTAATTAGCGCTGCTTCTAAATTCACTTTATAGAAGAGAAGGATTCTTTCAGACTACATTTCGCTAAGACTTTATATGGATTAAAAATATTTCTCCAAACAGATTTTCATCGTTCTTTTCTTTCCTTCATCAGAATGACTCTTAATTTTTTGCAACTCTTGAAAAGTTATCGCTAGTTAAGTCTCCCATATACCCTATAAACAGAGCCATAACTGAGTAAAAGGTAACGTTAATTTCTATATTTATATTTATGTAGTATTTGTTCATAAATACTGCATCAGTTTTTTACTCATCGCTTGAATTTCAATCAGGTTTTTATTAGTTTTATTTTCGACCCTATGACAATTTTTATAGTTATAGTTAAGGAAATATTATAAAGCTATTATTCATAAATTTTAGCACCATTTCTGACACCGATCGATATTAATTAGTATTATTTATTAGTACTATATATTTTAATATCCTTCATGTCATTTCAAACATATCAGTCTCTCTAGGCAGACTAAGAATAATTCTTTCTGAAAATCTTAATTTCACTGGTCATAGGATGGTAATTGTCATAGCCTCGTAACCGTATTCGTCAACATAATGTAATGAATTTTCAAGTATTTGCTTCTAAGCACATACATTCATCGAATACTCTAAATGACGCGCGATGTGTATGGCGACCAATAAAAACCCCAATATCGGGATAAATTGGACGAAAGGGAATATGAAAAGGAAGGACAGGGATAAAGACTGGGAAGTTGGTTTTCGGGGTGACTTGATTTAGTGAGGAAATGCGGTTGATTCTGTCATATTGAGGGAAAGGTAGGGAGGCTATACCCCGGGAAAAGATGAAATAAAAGATGCAGGAAGGGTCGTGAGTGAATCAGAGGGCAGGACAGAAGGGTGAGGAAATCAACTAAAATATATGTTAGGAGGAAAGTAAATGGAGGTTTTCTCGAAAAGTACTAAGTTAAATGTTCAATCATAGTGAAAAGAGATGATATCATCAATATAATTAATTTTTAAAATATACGATTGTTATATGTAAAGTTTCCGTAACTTCTCTGTCTGTTGGTCTGTCTGGCCGCATATTTACACTATGAGCCTTTCATTAGATCAACCATATTTCACCTTTGAAACACGAAAAAGAGGAGGTGAAAATTTCAAATAGTAATAATACTGATTTCGACTGCAAGTCATACGGAATGGCTTCTGTAAGAAATGCACGTGAAATTTGTTTTCATCTCTTGATGACTACTTTATGTTTAAAATGATGAAGTAAGAATAACGGTCTTCCGAAATCGTAACTAGTACCAAAAGAAGGATAATCGAATGAAGATTCATATTATTGCTTTCTTTCTGAGTTGCAATTGCGAGAATTTTGATAAAATCCCTTTCCTCAAGAACTACCTTAATGGCAACCATTTTCGCTTTTACTTTATTTTTATATCAATACGTGAGGTTGAGTTTTCGATTTTTGGTCATGTGATAATATAATTAAAAATCGTAAAGATTTGGGTAATTTGCAAGCAATTTATCTCTCTCTTTCTATAATGTGTGTTAAAGTCGTAATTAAGCACTTCTGCCCAAAACGTGTTTCTCCGTATTCGTAACACAAACAAATGGAATAATTATAATTTCAGAAGACTTCTTGTCTATAAACTATAATTATTTCGGAGATGGATCGATAAGAGTTTCCAAAAAATCCATTATTTGGTTTTCCGAAATGTAGAGTGAAAGATCTGAACACCTTATGTTTATGTCTTTAAAGCGATTAATTTTTTATCTCCATGTCAACATTTTTATCTCCGCTTTTGCTTTAACTGTCTTCTGTCTAAGGCAGGTGAATTCGCTTCAAAGTTTGCACGAGTGCTATCGCCATTTTTACCATTCCCTGTCCATAATTCTTCCCCGTCCTCTGTGTCTCCCCTCGTATAACGCGATTGGTTTGACGTTGCCAGTTTGTTCCCGGCGTCAAACCTAAACGTGTTTACCACCCCTTTCACCCACTGCTGATACATGCGTTTGCGAGGTTGCCAGGATACGATGGACCTCCCATCCCCATAAAGAAGCACCTCTCCCTCCCCTGTGCACATGTGGCCGGCGTCACTACTTTATTACGAAACCACTCGACGCCCATTGGCGGTCCGGACGGGGGTCCAAATCACCGATCCAAGACGCCCACGCTCCCCTAGATAACCACTCAATCACATCCTCCTTTTTCCGCTTCTTTCTAAAATGAGTTCCTAAAACAGATTTGTTGGAGGTACTGCACCGCTTCCATCCTAATAGGCTTTATTTTGAGAAATTCTCTTTTCGCTAGACTGGGATTTTCGTCCCTTCAGCGTCGTTACAACAGTTTACCGAGGGCGTTCTTTTTTCGCTTTGACCTCAGAAAAGACTGCATTGTAGTCCATCTTCTCCAGAGAGTTATTTACGAGCAATATTTGATTTTGCATTCTCATTCATCGATATGGAAGAACATGAAACCAAAATCAATTTTTGCTTGAATCATAGAAAATATCACCATTGCATTTTAAATCGAGCTTTCTTTAATATTTTCTCAATATCAGGTTTTTGAAAGGAAATATTTTAAGTGAAGTAAAGGTAATTTGTCCTTTCAAAACCTTAATTGTCTTTTCGATATGCTTGTTCATTTTCTGATAAAAAATTTGGAATGATGGAAACATCTCCTCATCGAATTGAAATTACGAAACTCATCTCTCATTAATTTAATTCCCGAAAAGAAACTAAAGGCAACTTTTAGGCAGTTATTGCAAGAGCTGTCATATGTTTACGATTCAAACGTTTTCTGTTTTCTTTAAAAGTAAGCATTTCGATTATTAAATTTTTATCTTTGTTATGTTCCGAGTGCTGTTTGACTGAACATGTGATGGAAAGTCCGCGCTTTTGATTGTCTCTCTAACGATTATTCTTTCATTACCAGCTAAAAAGATAAAACAGTCGAATTCGGTGTCCTTATTGAAGCTCTCAGATGCGGTTGATGGCATACTTTGACACACATCTCCTCGATGCACGAAAATTTGTTTAGCGCTCATCTCCAAAACGCTGTATCGGTTTTTATTTTCCGCCATGGTGACAAGGAAACCATCTTCTCTAAAGCATTTCTCACGTTAGGCCACGCCCCGAACATGCGCAGAAAAGAATGTTGTTGTGACAGGAGGGTGAAGAAGAAAGCAGCGATCGCATAGCAACGCATCGGCCACAGGAGCACAATAAAAGGCGTTTCGATCGAGAGAATCAGAGATCAGCTAATCCATTCATCTTTTCGAGCCACGTTCTGTTATCATTGATATTTCAAGACCCGGGTTAATCACATAAATGATGGAATCGACAATCATTTTGGATGAAAATAAGGACGATTGTACTTTATTATTATAGGTCGAGAGAGACTGTTTATCAATCATAAATCTCTTTAAAATCGAGACTAGAAACTGATGAGATAAACACTGCTGAAATTCTTCAGGGTTATTTATAACATAATATTTGACTTATCGTGTAAATGATGGTTATTTAATTTCAAAGAAAATAGAGAAATATATTCTAACTAGGCAATGTTAAATAACTTTTATCAATAATATTCATAAAAACTTATCTTTAAAAAATATAACTTAAAACACTCGTGGAGAAATTAGTTGATCATTTTTTAATCAAAGAAAGTAGAAAATATATTTGAAGGTTGTTTCGTTAGCTACGTGGAACTGCATAGCGGAGTAGAAAGTGATGTGACTATTATGAATTTTGACAAATTTTGGCTAGCGGAGGTTTTGAGTGTATATTTGATCTACGACTGAAGTTATGATTATTTTACCGCCGAAAGTCATCGGGATCCTTACGCGTGTGACTCCCTGAGATAAAATGGTGTTAGGTAGACGGAAGGAAAAAGATGAGGCTAATATTTCTAATATGAAACTGTTTTAATACACTAACTAAAATACCGTGAATCTAAATTCAAAAAGATAAACGGTGAAACAACAAATTAAAGAAATTTCAAGAGAATCGCACCGCATAGACGTGGAAATATTTTGGCAGAAAATGAGAGGTTTCACATTATAAAAAAATCTTGTTATAAGAATTCGTTAAAATGCAAGCTCTTATGTTTGCAGATCAACCACACTAATTAAAGGGTTGAAATAGAGAAAGGTTTTAGTGACAAAGCGAAGAAATTTTCAAAAAAGACGAATTAAAATTTGGAAGAGTGGAATATAATTTCGGCAAAATTGAGTTCACAAATCACAAGCGAAGGTAATAAATTTAAAGGTTTTTCATTAAGGTTTTTTCACTAAAGAGAACGAGCATATGAATATAGCATGATTTATGTCTATGGAATGTATGTTTGAGGTATTCTTCCCACCTTCTCAATAGCGATAGATCGATTGTCCATTCTTAACTCCCGCAAGCTTCTGGAAATCAAATTCTTCACGAGGTAAAATTTATCAATATTCAAAGTGGAAAGTGCTGCTCTATGCCCCAGAAATCCTCCTTTACAGCGCTAACGAAGGGCTCTCTCCCCTTTGATTCGCCCCTCCCCTTTTGCAAAATCCCTTAACCCCAAGCGGCGGCTCCGTCCCTACCCTCTTGCATTAATCACGTTAGCCAACGCCACGGAGTGTGTTAGTAGTGCTCTTCCGTCCCTCAAAATGCAAATTTTAACCAAGTTACCTCATCCGTACCCTCCCACATCACATCTCCTCTCTCACCTATTCTCCTTCCTCCTCTTCATCCCTTTATTCCATATTTACCCTCTCTATCCTTCGTAGATGAGCCATGGGAAATTATCTGCGTGCCTATACATTCCTCTCTTTCCTTCCCGTATATCTGATCCATCGCTGTTTTCTACGAATGATGAGGATTTACGGACTCAACCAACAAAACCAGATCACAGATTTAGTGGACCTCTAAAATTCATTTTTGGAAGTTTTTGGATCATTTAAATAACAATAATCATTAGAAATTATCCTTAAATGCAAGTCAAAGCAACATCCTAACAATACGAACCACTAAAGGTTAAACGAGTTATTCACTTTATTAAAAATTAGGAAAATGAATTACTCCATAGCCTGAAATATGTTTTACTTAGCTTCAAGAGTGCAATGGCACGTGTAATCAATTTACTCATTAAAGGCAATAGTACTCTTGACCCTAATTTCTTATCTTTATTTCGATTGATAAATCCGCATCTTACGCTTACATCTTTCCGGGGTGAAAAGAAATCTACGAAGTATATGATAAATCGAAGAATAGATTTAAATCCGTAAGTATAATATTTCTCTCATGAATAAATTTAAGGTATCCAAAACTCATACTGTCTTTAATCATTATTCCCTAAGATTCATCTTCACCGTTTCCTTTGCCAACTGTATTTATCCTCCCTTTTCTTTTCACTTCATTCCATGGATTATCTTCCTTCCTCTCTTCTTTCTATCTTACTTTCTCTCATCTAGTCTCCCTTCCTCTAAATAAAGACGTTTATCTGTCTGTTTCTCACCCTCTTCTAGTCTCACTTTCGCCTAATAAAGCCGTTTTTGTCTCATCTCTCGACGGCTTCATCTCCACATTTTCCTCTCTAATCTCCGTCTCCCGCTCTTTGCCCATCCTTTCCTCCTACGGCGTCTTCCTCTCACCACCTCCTACTACTCCGACGGCGCGCCGGTTTTCTGCAATTACCAATGGTTAATTAATCCCTTAATTTATTCACTTTGCCCCTAATGGATTTAACACTCAATTTAGCGGTTATTAATCAACGTTTTAATCAAGGACCATTATACGAAAGGCACAGAGAATATAAAGGAGATGGGAGCGAAGGTAGGGGTCGTCTTCGGGAAGAGAAGAGGGTTGCTAATCACGGTTTAAGGGGTTGTTTGCGTCTGAAATTAAGCAGAGGGCGTTCCATTACGCGTATTTACTCTTAGAACGTCCCATCCTCCTTTCCTCGCCGGGATCCCATTCCCTTTAGGATGATGTAGAGTAAGTAAAATTGGGATAGAGGGACAGTAAACATCAAATATTAACTACGTTTAGGAGGTAATTAGCATTACCATTAGAATGCGCCACGATGAAATTTCATGTACGTTTTCAATTCATTACAATTTACGCTGTCCTCAGAATTTTCTAAGAATTTCTGGCATTATAATTACGTAAATGCATACTTACGTGAAGTCGCTAAAACACTAAAAAGATAATTACAGTGCGGAAAAGGTTGATTAAAACGCTTTTAAGGTAACTAACCTTTGTTTTGTTATAACAAGGATTTTGTTACATCCAAAATACAGCATATTCACGGGGGTCATCGTAGGATCGCAGGATTTTTTGTCGTTAAACATCTGCATAACCGCAATAGATTCTTCACAATCGTCTTATAGCATAACCTTTTTTATTTCCGCTAACATCGCTTACACATATGTAATTTTATCTATCGATGCTACTTCCTCAATTATAAAACACACTCATAATCGCACTGTTCCTGGGTTATAAACCTCAATATATAAATATTGAATATATCTTCTACGTCAACGCAGTTTTTATGGACTTTGTTTACATTTTTTTCATAACTCATTTCATTTTAATCGAAAGAGCCGGAAAGAGGTGAAAAATCTTGTGATTTTGTGATACTCTTTTAAAATATCGTTTCCTAAGGTAATTAAATTTTCCAGGCAATACTTTGGGGATAATATTTACGAAGGATATCTATAAAAGGTTTCTAGTATTCCTATGATTATGAATAAATTTAAAACTATTTTTAAGGTGATAAATTGACTATGTACAATTTTCCGACGTATTTTATCGTAATTGAGCATGCCAATGCACTTACAACGCAATGGTTATCCATATATATGTAATGGGTAATAAGAAAACAAGGTGAGCGTCATCGGTGCGATAAGCGATAATTTTTGTCGAAATAGATTACTGATACAAAAATACAAATTTGAAACAATACTTATCCTTTCCAAAAACTATGGAGGGTAGAAATTTATTTTATTCACAGAAAATTAGGCAGAACTACTCCTCAATCACAAAAAGAGTCTAGCTCTGATTAACCTTATTCCGTCTTGAAAGCTGATGTTTACTTTTCCACATAATGTTTTATTTGCGAACTACCGGTTTCGGTGTATAACCATCATCAGGTTCGAACAGACTTATCTTATTCCGTCTGTTCAAATTATTTCACCGGTAAATCTTATTTTCCCAACAACTAGAAGTTCGAAAGAAAATAAAAGGAGAAGGAACTCGGCGTTAAATGATTAAGAGGCAAAGGTATTCTCCAAGCGCCGAAAGCAGCAACTGTTGGGGGCCATTCCTCGGAAAAAGATTATCACCCATGTGGTCGCCAGTTATCAAAAGTATCCAAATGCACATTAAATTAAAAAATTTCAATTAAAGTCCGAAAAAGTAGGTGAACAGTACCTCCCGTTTGCGATTTGCTTCAATATTTCAATTAAATACGTGCGTGTGTTCACATAAAAAGAGAAGAATTCCAATAAAAAATAAAATAATAGCATGAAACCGGATTACGTACAAAGAGGGTTCACACATACACAGGGTTGTGCCACAAATACAGTGGTCGTGATGGGAGAGGCGAGGTAACCGCCTCAGGTGCTAAGTTGAATGTTAAGGTCTTAATTTCCTATATTTTCATCGTTTTATGTGTAAAAGACAAATTCTAGTCAAAGAATGTTTTTTACTCACTTTATCTATTAATTATCCTACAATCAAGTAGAAATACTTGGCAATAACATGAAAATTGGGGTATGATGTCTCGCCTCAGGCGAGGACTCGCAGCACGGTCCTGTACATACATTTACTCTCCAATGGAGACTTAGTCAGAGTTAATCAGTCTACTTCCTGGTAGAGGTAGAGATTTTGAGTCTACTTCCAAGTACCCCTAGAGGATTTCTCCCCTAATGGAGAAAATATACATCAGGCATCAAACTTTTATTTGATGGTTGATTGAATTTCTGTTCCTTAGGCTATACAATACTATCAGTCTTCTAAATTTGGGTAATACGTATGTTTTTGAATGAGTAACTCTCTATAAGCAAACGCATTGTTTATGAGAACTCTCCATTAAAGACGCGTAGAGATTTGCTTATTACGGACGTACTGGATAGCGTGATTTTTGAGTTAACGAACAACCGAGAGAGCGAGATAAGTACAGTTTTAAATTTTACGCTGCCTTCGAGATGTCAGCAACCTCGTTAAATGTGAAGTGTAATAAATATATATTTTCATACCCAAACGAAGAATTCCTTGCATGACAGGGAGGCTTTGTCGGTGACTTTCTGCGTAAGAGAATTTTAAAAGGATGAATCACTTCTGCATCTCTTTTTCTCTGAGTGGCACGAAGAAAACTCTTGTTATTAAGCCAGCAGAGAACTCATAAGGAAGTGTACATGTGTCTTTGTTCGTGATTCAGTCATAAAACTATCTCAGAAGTTGTCCACAGTCGGAGTCAAGATGGTTTGTGTACAAGTTAGGTCCAATAAGAATGATAACATCCTACCAAGACATCCAGAGTTCAAATGCCTTGGCTCATACATAAGCATCGTCGAGGCGGATGAGCTCTTTCATGCATCCAAACTTCCCCAATGTCTTTATAAATTATGGATGTTCGTATTGTTATTTGAACTGTTTCTATGAGCAAGTTAGTGAGTCGGAAACATTAGCATAAACATGAGCCGTGACGAAGACCGTGTGACCAAACCAATCGGCGAAACGGGAAGAAGCCCAAATGAAGTTTATTAGCAGAAAGAGTCGAGAACGTTTACTTTATTTTAGTGAAATGAGATGAAAGTCGATTCTTAATGCTTTTCTATGCGTCATAAAAAGCCTTTCAATCATAACTGAGGTTTCTTTCATGTAAAGTTTGTATTTTCCTGACTAATATGTTTAATCTTATGAGGAAATAATTAGGTTCCTAGGAACTGAGACCTTATAATTTATTAAATATCTTTACCTCGTTTAGTTTCCTCTGTCGATTCATGAGTTACTTAATGAACGGCAATATTAGCGAAAGCCATGAAGAGGAATTGAAAGAAGTATTTGACCTACGTCTCTCAGACATGAATGAATGTTCGGTGTATTTTATGAGGCTAACGAAGTCTTAAAATCATGTATTTCATTCCATCCGATGTACAGAAATTTCAGGCAAGAGATCTTAATAGATCTAATTACTCAGATCTTAATATTCAAATTCACAAGACTACCCAATGAACAATTTTTGACCTCTAGTTTGGATGACATACGTTCACAACCTAGCGTAGTTACCATTCACTGGTAAACAGTGACCCTGAAAAAGCCAGGGATGTGATCAGTATCGGGTATAGATGTGCTAATATTTAATTTTCGAGTTCTCGAATCAAAAATTGACTAAAAATTCAGCGGAAAATTATATTTTCGTTACCATTTTTATTATTTCGTTTTATTTTTAAGCTCTGAATCAAAAGTAATTTACTAATCAAAATCACCAAAGCTACTACATCATAGCTAATATAAAAAATCTTTACGATAAATTTGCGAAGCTTTTTTAGCGGCTGAAGACGATAAGCAGGTGACGAAGAAAATGAGGGCTCAAGTTCAGTAAATTTTATGAGAAATAAACGGACATAGTATCGTGTATCGAATCGAATATTCAGTCAATTCGATGAAAGCAATAATTGTTTCATATTGTCTCCGCTGTCATAAATTCTATCTCTTCTGAGAATGCACTCTTGTTTTCTTCCTTTTTCAGATACAAATAGAAAGAAATATGACTGGAACTCATGTTGTATCTATTTCATGGGATGAATGAAAAAAATAAACAATTTTCCTTATTTCGTGGACGTACTCCTGTGTTCCTACCGCCATTTATATTCTAAAAGAAAGAAAATTCTTGAGGAATTCCGTCTGAAAATGTCAGAGAATTCCCGTTCCTTATTCGGAAAAGTAGTTTGGGGCATTTGAAGGCTGTTTCCATCCCCTTATTCAGCTTTTCTTAACCATTTCCCTTCATTCATTTACTTTCCCATAACGCCATTCGCTCTAATTGTCACCTCAAATCTGGAAGAAGCCCTCTCTCAGCGGAGATCTTTTTCACTTCCACACCCATTCTCAATCTCTTTCCCATACTTTTGCCGACGCCACACCTTCTTCATTTCCGCCAATTCTGCAAAGTCGGCCGAAAGAAAGCCCCTTCACTAAACTGCTCTCTTTTCAACAAATTTCCTTTCATTTTCTCCTCCATTCGGCTACACTCTTCCCATAAGCCACGCATCGTCTCTTTTAAAGCCTTCTTTCCCTCTCACGCCACTTTTCTCACTTAGCAGTTCCCTCTATTCTCCTCAGCCTCCCTCATTAACATGTCCTTAAACAGCCTTTCCTCCGAAACCACGTAAAATAATCTCTCTCTCCATTCCTGCAGGTAGAGCGGCCTCGTCTTTGTTCGGAGATCACGTTGAAGGTTGCCGCTGCTGCGAAGAAATGAATGCGTGAGTTGAAGGTGGGGGCGGGCAGGCCCCACTCAGCGGGGCATTCGTTAACTCATTAAGGTTTCCCATCAAGAAAGGAGAAATTGGCTTTTCAACGCGAGAAGGGATCCGCAGCACCGTGTTTTCCTCGAATGATCCAAAATGTTTTGCGTCTCCAGTCAATTATAACTCCACTCGATCGTTCGATGTCGAAATTGCCTGCGTAACATTCATTTAAAACCTCCGCCTCCTTTAAGATTGATTTTCCGCCTGCCATTTATGTCGGGCGCGAGCTTGCAGGAGGAACTCAATTAATTCGCGTTGTTGATTCCCGAATTATCTCCAATTACTATTCATGTCTCATTTTGTGGAAGGCGTAGCGGTGAGTAGTTCCTCAGATTTCTCCGTGTGGAAGCTAATTGGGAAATTAAAACAACTAAGAGCTGGAAAGGTCACGCTCTGAAGGACTGCGCTAATCGAAAGAAAGCTGAGGGATTAATATAATGCGGCCATGGGAATATTAAATTAATTCATTATCTTCAGTCCGTATTAAACTAACATACCTTTCGAAGGCCTTTCCTCGACTTCAATCCAGGCCTTTCTTGTTGGGTATTTGGCTTGTCTGACACGTATGAAAGGCTTTCAAGCTGGAAATTAAGCAGGAATGAACACGGTTGTGCATGCATTTATTAAATTGAAAATCTCTGTAGGACAAATTTTGGTGCATAAACTCGGAAAGCATCTAATTTCCCAAGAGTGCATTCCTTTGTGTCTAAATTTCCTAGCATTCGAGCAACAAGAAAATTGTGATGGCATTTTACTACGTACTTGGGTATTTCTATTCTTGAAAAAGTTAACATTATATGTACATAAAATTTCATCTTCTGGCTCTGAAATAGGAAAATGGCGTTAAAATAAATTTACTAAAAAAATCTTTACAATCACTTCCTTCGGCTATTCAGGCGACAATAGAATGAATCAAGTATTTTCCTCTATCTTCAAGAATTTTTTTCCTTGTGATCATTGGGCAGTCATACATTCACTCAAGTTAACTCATGTGCCATTCCCTAAAAAAAATATATTACCTGCATTCACCATTTTTGAATTCATTAAAAAGGAAACGTCTTAAAATCAACTGCTTCGTTGCGTCAATGAAAGATCACTTCAACATTTTTACTTTTAGAATATTGGAAAATAAAAGGTTATGATAACTTATAGAAAGATTTTTAGACATTATCCCCCTAAAATTACTCATATTTGATCTATCAAAAAATTACGGTGTTTCGTGATTATTGAGAAAAAGATGAACAAAATAGTCTTATTTTCAACCTGCCCGATAAAAAATTAATTAATATTAAATTTAAATTATTGATATTGTACGAAATTCAAATTTCCTGTTGGCCACCTTATCTAAGCGTTCCCTATGAGTAACATGTCGGATTCTCCTCTTTTATACCAAGCAGATTAGTTAGTTGTTGTTTGTAAGTATATTTTCTAAACAGCTGCCTTCAACGGGTTCCATTTTGGTCGCAGCATATTTTAAAAGGTAATCATATTCATCGCAACTGTAAACCCCGATTATTTAACTTCAATGACGTGAGAAACTACACATACAGCGGCGAATCGGCCCGCGGCTGTAATAGGGGGAATTTCAAGGGTATAAAGGGGCCCCGTGGGGCACACTGGTTGTGTGTGTGTTTGGGGCCCTCGGGGGCAAAGCACAGCCATAATGGGAGATTGTGTTACGCGTGGAGCACAGAGTCCTGCCGCTGACAGCTGATTCGTTGTCTCTCTCTCAAAGGACCATGCGCCGGGTTTTGTACCCACGCACCTCCCTCTCTCCCATTTTCCTCTCTACTACCTCTATCACTTTCTTATCCTCTTCCTCGGAATCTTACCCCTACTGGAGGATCCCCGCGGTTCCCCGTGCTTGCCTAGTAATCCGCTCCCTCTGGTTCCCCTTTTAATTATCCCACTGCGAATAGTGATCTCCCGCGGTTTGTCAGCACGCCCATGCGCCGAAGGCACAATGCCCTCCGCCAAAATAGAAAGTGCGCCGATCTAGTTTTCGGCTGCAACTGCCTTTGTGAGGACACCAAAGATCGCGATATCAGATCGTGCGTCCGTCGCAGACAGAATGCTACACATACGAGGACAGCTGGAGTAAATTGCGGAGATTTTACCGGGTCGATAAAAATATTTCCCAAAGGAATAGGAGAAGATGTTCGAGTAACGTTTTCCTGGAATTGACCGAATTTATTTGGGCCTGCGGATGAAAAGGAGATGAAAGTTTTATGTAATTTTTTTTAGGCTGCAAGAGTAACCTTATCGGCAGGAATAATTGCTCTGGTAAGGAGATGCTCTGCTCAAGAGCTATGGATATAGGGTGATTGAATTAATTTTGGAGAAAAAGGACACCAGAGATACTAACTAAGACTAGTTTTTCTAAACTGAGGAAACACACATTTTTACAATTTTTATTTATGAAAATTATAATCGTTATATGAATCATTAACAAGATAGAAATTTCTGTTTTGTAAAAGAAAATGGACCCTCTTTTAAAAATCTATGAAAAACTTAATTTATTTAAATATATTGATATCTTAATGCTTCCATGAATACATTGGGTGTAAAAAAGTAAAAAATATAAATCTCGAGTTGAAAATAGATTAAGTTAGATCAAGGAGGACAGATATTTAAAAGAGGACGCCCGAGAATCAATCAAAAACGAGGAAATTTTCTTGGAGACCTGGACGTATGATTACCCTGCTATAACATCTTCACAGCCAGCAGTTTGAAAAGTAGTTGAAAGCTATTACTTTTTACACATTTTAATTCAAAATAATTCGGATGAATTCTTTGAAGATCGAATATGAAAAGGTTGCAAATGTGGGAATTTTACAGATTTCCTTGAATCCAACTATTTCGATAATCTATCACAGGCAGAGAAAATAATATAGAAATTCTATGCATTTTTAAGAACAGGATGAATTTTTCAGGTATACATGTACTGGAAATTTATCGCATAGAATTTATAAGATTAAAGAAAAATTAATAACTACGAAAGGCAAAATGAATTCGAAATGAAACACAGGAACTCATTCAGTCGTGAACTCATACATAAATTTCTCGATGCTAAAGCAATTCATATACGCTCATTAATTTGCTACTATTAATGTTTTCCAGAAATTTCGATGATATAAGAGAGAATCCCTGAAGCGGAATATTATTCAAACTCTTCAGGGAAATTTTTCAATTTATTTTTGAGAGAAAAAATTATATCATCTAATTCTTTCGTACGAAGGTTGTGTATGTGTATGTGACATTTGCATCCACTCTAGCAGAATTCCAATTTCATCTTCCAATGGCAACATGATTATATCGCAAGATAAGGAAACTGTTTTGTTATTAAAGAAAAGAATGTTTAGGGAATTTTATGAACATCAATTTTCTGGTAGAGTAGAAAGTTTTCGTCAGTGTTAGTGAGATGGGGAGGCATGATCACATTTTATAAACAAACGAAGAATAATTTTAAGCCTTTTTACCTGTAATGCAAACCAAGGGAAAGATAACTAAGCGAAAATCGCCTTCTGTCTTTGGATTATCATACTAGTGGAAAGAAACTATCTTTTTTAGGACAAAATTTCCGCACTTTTGTAGTATTTGATCTCATTTCTTTTCGGAAGCTGATTAAAAGTTAGAAAACTAGAGAGCGTAATACAAGAAAAGAAAGGAATATATTACGAGTTACTTCATTTTGACCGCATCGGAAAAATTGGCGAAATTTTAGTAAATCCTCGAGCATTACCCGTCAACTATAAGCATCTATATTTTCATCCACTCCCTCAAGGATACCGAATCTATATTCACTCCCTTCGGGATATACTCCTCTACATAATATTTCCCCTTCCGTCTTTCCATTCGTTATCGCATTGTCTGAAAAAAGGTCCAATCGGTTCCGCAGAAGGTGGTCCAGTTCAGATGGTTATCTCCATCACCAGTGGATGTGCCGTATCTTTCATCTCAGAGCACAGATGTTATTTCTTCTCTGAAAACCCCCTCATTGCGCTATCTGCGAATCAAGTTGTTTCCATTACAGAGGGTAATCAAACCAAAGTCAAACTGCTTAGCCGTAATCAAGTGATCCCTGGTGAGTTGTACTGGCAGTTAGTACCGGAATGCATTCACAGGGGAAAAACATAAATCCACTCTATTCTCTAGGGATCGACGCTTTGTATGCTTCCCAAACTTCCCTCATAAGAAATGCTTTAGTGACGCCGACTCTAAGGTAAAAGTGGACACTTATGGTGAATTTACGAGAAAATGATTAAACGCTTTCCAAGGAGTTGGCTATTATTTCAACAAATGGAAAAGCATATGGAAGTAATTAGTTTCGCATTCAAAATAAATTTGAAGGAGAGATTTTTCTTACTCAAGAAAAGCAGCCTAACCAAAAGAAGGGTTGTATATAACCATATCTAATTAAAACTTTGTATGAAATTAGGCACTCTCTGGGGAATAGCAGAATACATCCAGAGCTCCGCAACGGTAGTCTTAGAGCGTATGGGGGTTGAGCCAATGGTGCATTTTCTTTTCCTCATTAATTTAAATTTCATGGATAATCAAACACTCATGGAATTGATTCCAGAAACTGAGAAACTTCAAATTATTCAAAAAAGATTCAAATACCTATCACATTAGCTAAGGAGTATTCTCCAAGGTTCAACTACGTAATTGAATGAGAGAAGCGATGATTAAATGTTTGTAGAGAGATTTCTTATTCCTTCCATCGATACCGTTAAACAAATTTTAATAATTTACGTGAAATACTTTTCATAAACACAATCAATTAAGGCAACTTTTGTTATTAGAAAATTAAATTTAATCACAGAGCAGCATCCGCAGATAGCTTCAAATATCAATGGTCTTGAAAAGAGAGAACATTTGGCTAAGTCGTACGTGTGGCAGAGGACGGTCAGAAACCTCGCGCTTCGGGGCAAATGAAAGTCTGAAGTCGACTCTGTCCTTGTAAAACACCGATTTTCTCTTACGGTCATGGATTTATTTAACTCACTTTACACCGTAGATAACCGCCTAAAATAATACATAACGTTATCCTACTGAAGGAATTTTTTAATCGTGTTAATTACATTTATATACGTAGGATGCTTGTTTGTCATTTACATGAGAGACACTAAACATTTACGAGTATGTTATAGATTTACTATCACTTATAATAACCCCATCAATAAATGAAATAGTACTAGTTTATAAAATTCAAGCTTTTTAATAGATTGGACATCGGGCAATGATTCAGGCGATAGAATCCTCCTATGATATAAATATAATAACAATTCCTGTTAAGTCATTGATTCCTTTTTATTATTTTTCTAATTAATGGAAGTGATCCTTACAACTAAATGAAATGGAGCCAGAAATAGTATACAGGCAAAATTCAGGTGACATACCATACAGTTGTAATGTAATAAGACATATAGCAGGCAGTAGACTTCTAAGATATTATGCCTTATAAGATATTCTACCATCCCAAGAGAGGAGTGGTCCAGGCGCACTAGTCGGTAATTGGTTTTGAGATTGCAACCATCCTAATAAGTGATTATTCATTCTTGTCTTATGGAAAAAATAAAACTTTGTGGCAACAGAATATCTTTACAGAGGATTTACTATTTTATCATGCAGAATTATAAAAATTAAGGGAAAAGAAAAGGAAATCCTTTTTCTAACTGTCTGCATATTGTCAACTGACAACTTTTACAGTAAGATTTCGTAAGAATTTTGGGATGATAATCTGGTTCTACCACACTCTTTTTGCCAAGTCTTAGATCATCTGTAAAATATATTTAAATTTATATCCATTAGTACTTCTTAAGTTGATATTTCAATTCCTGAATTTTTAACTGCTAATGCGATAGAATGTTTTGCAAATCGAGTTCATCGCCCCCAAAATGTCCCCTAAGCATTACTTGGTTCGTTTTTATTGTCTAGCAAGCCCTGAGACGACGATCTGTCAGATCTAAGGCATCGATTTCACATCAAACCTGTTTCCTTGGATTCTTTCGCTGCCAGATCTAAAATATTCACGAGATTGATAAATAGCACGAAGGAAAACTGCGCATTCCGATGTACGAAATATATCGAACCGAAACTCAAATATTGAACCGCAGTTGCGGCCTCTATTGATCGAAGCGGAATAAATGGAGCTAATCCTCAAGTTAGGATCTATAAATCAAATAAAGCCCAAAGATTACCTCGCAGCGGACGATGATTAATGTCCGCAGAAAAAAGAAGGCGGACTAGGCCTTATCCGAAAGAAGACTAATCATTGTTAACCGCTTTTCATGGCGATAATCGCGGAATGGGTTCAATTGTTTTGTCATCAAACTGTTGTCGTATCAGCGGTGGCCTTTGTAGCCCATTCCACGCACCAATGCGCCCAAACTCTTTATTTATGCGTCGTCACAGGAAAATAAAAAAAAGAGAGGAACCCCTCGAAACCGTGCGCGATTGAAAATTTTCGGAGGATTATAAAAAAAGGAGAATTCAATTTGGTGCGCTAAAGGATCAACAAAAAATATAATAGCAATAACGATGAAAGAGACAATATAATTAAACTTTGGTCGATTTTTTTCCTCCCCCGTGCTCGCGGACGCGCATTTTTTCCTGCGTTCATTCGAAATGAAAAAACAATCACCAAAGGTAGGAAGTAATTGCAACGAGTTTCCGAACTCGTTTGTTTGTTAACACTCGGGTGAAAATTAATGGTTTTTTAAATTTGCTTTCCACCTCCTTCTCTCTCCTCCATCTAACTGCATGACTTCTCTCTCTTTCCCCATCTCTCTTTCGTTCATTTTCCAATTTTTGATTTACTGGGAACTTCTCAATAAACAAAAAAATCCCCTTAATTACATTCCGGGAGTACGTCCGAGGGGAGGAATATGCCGCTTTTTTCCCCGCAATTGTTTGCTTTCTTCCTCGCAATTTATTTCCATAGGAGCTATGGGAGTGGACGGGGCATGAATTAATGGACCATCCACTGAAAAAATAGGCCATGCCGTTCTAATCTCCCGCATTTGTTTTACTCGGAGTTAAATTTTCTCAGTTTCCCTCGGGCGTTTTTCGGAGGGAGTCTCGATATGCGATGTGGACCCTAGAGTTGGCCGATCTTTCCGATATGATAGATATCGAAGCTTTTATCCAATTACGTTCGGCGGGCGAAGAGCTTGGTTCCATACGAAACCACTCTACGTTCTTCGTATGATTTTCTTTTGCTGTAATTTTGATCCTAGATCACAGAAATTAAAATCTCACAAACTTCGATCAATTTCCTGTATTCGTTTTCCCTCTGGAAAATGCACGAATTCCTGTGCAATAAATGGGAAGGAATTCTGTGGAATCAAAGATGCATGAGTGTTACGATAACGCTCGTAACAGAACACTCTTTCGAATTCGGCTGGTTTTCCACTTTATTTTGTACTTATAGATATGTATATTATAATAAAATATCTGCCCACTTTCTTCTGCCACTATTTAAACCAATATAAATATCTGAGAAAAGTTATGCTATACTGGTAAAACAAATTAAGCTATACACTGGATTGAACGAAAAATACCGGATTTTCTAAGGAAATCGAATAGAAGTGTGCGGTCAATACGAATGAGTGGCGAATCAATTGTAAATTTGCCAATAAGAAGGATCAAAAGGCTATTGAATCCGTTTCGAATATGCTACTCGGAGTGCTGCGTTGAAACCTTTCGACAAGAAGCATCCATTTTCAATATTAATTAAATTTCCAATCGCTTCGTGTAACTGCCAGTGAGTCGTTTTATTATGAGTACTTGGATTATAAGGTTTTTTATTATCTGGGGATTTAACAAATAAATATTTGTAATTAAAAACGGGTAACACTCATGAGAAGGCCGTTATTTATTAAATGAAATGAACGGAAAGAAATAGTACTTTTGCCACAAGTTTATTTAATGAAACACGACCGGTCTCGACGAGTAATTATCATCTTCTGAAGATGAAGAAGAAGATGACGATTACTCGTCGAAATCAGTCGTGTTTAATTAAATAAACCTGTGAAAAAAGTACTATTTCTTCCCAATCATTTCACATGATGGATTTCCACCATATATCGCCTGACTCTGTGAATTTTATTTGTTATTTATTAAACCTACAGCGCTCACTCTCTCAAATTTCAAGCTGATGTCTTATAGATAAAGAAAAATACGATAACAATATTCAGTGATGCTTAAAATAAATAATACCTCCAAATCTTTCAAGAGTAAATATTATCCAATGTTACTATTCCCCATACTTTAGCTCCGCTCAACTCAATCTCTTTCCATTATGAAATCGGGAGCGATTCGATGAGAAAAATCTTACTGTAAGATTTCCGCATGTAAAATTTGTGCGAATCGTTTCACTATATAGTTAATTTTAAATTTCTTGATAAAAATAAACCACAAGAGTTAAATAGGAACCGTCAGTTGTCTCTTAAGATTATAAGTACTATTAACTAAAACTGATAGGACCAGATCGGTATGTCCACTCAAAAAAACTCAAAAAAGAGTTCACGACCATCATTCCATTCTGCAATTAAAATAAAGTTAATCATCTTAAAATGGATGGAAGAGGTGATTTATTCAATGTCGACCAAAAAAATATATGAAATTTAAAATCTAAATAATTTCCAAACGACAAATCTTTGAAAATATCGCATTTTAAGTATATCTTTAATGTTTCTTATTTGGTATTAAATCATACAACCATGGCATATGTATATATATGCGACAAATCCGTGTTGAGTCAAAATATTATTGAAGATCGCCAACTGAACGATTTCTAATTTGATCAGAAAAGTTCTAATATAGAAGGACCTAAGCCTGAAGTGCGGTCTTTAGGCCACATGCTTTCTTTAGGGGCGTTTATTGCGACCTTAAAGTCACTTTCTGAAATCCTCCCGTTTAAATTATAATGTTTTTCTTATCTTATTGATGTATCCAACTGAAAACAGCGCAAAATGTCAAAATGTTCAGTTAACTCAGCGAATGCATTCGTTTTCTCAAATAACGTTTCGATGCTTAACTACTTGGAAGCAGACAATCACACGAGGGCGGCCAGATAGTTTCACATGCGACCTTTCTTATACGAAATACTAAATAAGGCCTTCCGATGGAAAAAAGGTTCCCCACCCTAGACCTCTCTCTGTATCAATTACTTTCAGGTAAACCTTAATGCAGATCTAGATTTAGATCGCAGAAATCTACGAAAAACATCGGTGAATTCGATGACCTTAACGAGACACATTTCCGCATGACCACTGCCACCAGTCGTTCCTCCGCCCCGCGACCTCACCGGCAAAAGAAACGGCTCGCGCCCGTGAAAGGGAATGCTATCGGGATGAATTTTGGGGCGTCGGCGGCGTCCATGTTGTCTTTCGACGTCCCACGAGACACGCACGGAGCGTAATTAGATTTCATAAATGGAACTCCGTTCTTTGCTCATCGCGAAATTCAGTTAAACGGGCTGAAAGGGGATGGAAAAATTGCCTTTCAGGTAGGTCGTATTATCGCCCTAACATGTTTTAGTTTGGTTTTCGGCTCGTTTAGGGCGCTTGGCAAAAAGGGCGAGCACTCCCAAAGCTAATGCGATTTGTGCACAATGGCAATGGAACGCGATTTTTACGGGGAACCTTTTTTCGTGCGGAGTAATTAACGAAAAAATGTTCCGCGAATTATGGGGGAGTTTGTTTTTTCTCTTCCGTGGCGGAACGAGGAGAGAATTGCGCTTAAAAAAATTAAGTTCGATCGACCGAAAGCAAATTAATTGAAATACTTTCTCTCAGAACAAGAAATGTTCGGTTGGTTAATTAAAAAAAATAATTTGAGGAACCTAACCGGAAAGGAATCGATAATTGCTTCGTGAAAAAATCTCCTTTTTTTCACTCCAATTTACGGTTCAACGAAAACAGTGTTTTTTCAGATGTAAGTTTTGGCTATACGAAATTGAACTCGTTCGCCCAAATAATGGATAGAAAATTAATTAATACTGCAGAATGGAATAGTTCTCGCGTGCTATGTATACATTTATAGATATGACGCAAAGTGTACAGGGGAATAAAAATTAGGATTATACTATGGATTTGGACTAGGAATTTAATAGACGCTACGATATTTGCAAAAGAAAATTTCGTTTCTCAAACGAATTATTAGCAAACTAAAGCATATCCTGCATTTTTAAACAATATGATATAAATACAATAAATGTTCAGAGATAGAATACATGAAAATAGATCTCGTTCCGCTTGAAAATGTTTTTACTGTTAAACTACACAGGAGTGCTGCTACTTCTACGAACTATAGATGAAACATGATGGTCGTGTAAGAATGATGTGATCATTTAATTGTTTATTTTCCGTTTCGTGAAACTTCATGGAAGAATTCAATTACTTCATAAATATTAATTGTATAAAAACACTTATAATGAAATATTTTATTTTATCATGAGTGATTTTCTCGTTTCCATGCTACATAAAAATTCCTTTATAAATTTATGCTTTTCTCGGACGGAGTATCATTTTTCTTGAAGATCACGTAGTGAAGAGTTTTTTCAAAAATTAATAGAAAACTTTTCTTGTATTTTCTGAAATTTACATTGAAATCACCCAAACAACTGAATGTAAGTTGAGGTTTAGGAACCTTCTCTTTTACCACTGATTTAGGAGATGATTCTATGAAACTCAGTAGTTATATCATTTGTCTTTGTTTAGGTGTATGGACTGTACCTCTACAAAATTCATCACGTAGCATTGAAGAGACTCGATTACTCATCGTTGAAGTAATTATATTACATCGAAACTACTTAAGAATCCGATTTTGGTAATGTTTAAAAATATTGTAGTAGTCACATTTTTCAGCTCTATATTTTTTGCTTTTCAATCAAATGAGGAATGGAGTGAAAACAGATGATAGACAGTGTTCTTGTAATGGTGGAGAAAGAAGTCGAAAATTACATGAGATGGATTATATCTACCTATATTGGGCGTATCATAGTAATTAAATGTATTTTGCAGCAATTGCGTTTTCCTCCGACTGAGAGAAAGAATTAACATCATGTCTTGTTATTTCTCATGAATTGAAATTAAAGTTGCCTCTCAAAAGAAGCTCTTTACTCTAAGAAGTGTTCTTCACTCTAAAATTGCACTTATAGCTCAGGAAAATAATTTCCTACAGTATCTTACGCGTTTCTTCGTCAAATTAATACCTCAAATAGCAGTTCTGATTCGAAAGAAGGCAAAAAGAAAACTGCTAGAGACAATTAATAGATGGCATTCCTGATTGCTTCAGAAATGTAAGCTTTTAAAACGGGAGGATGGGTTGATGGAAACATAGCGGTTGACATGACAGCTTAAGTGATTAATTGGGCCTTTTTGTTTCGCCTATCGGATGACTGAAGTGTTGATAATCGTGAAACAGAATGGTTATTCCTACCTGCACCCTGACTTCCGGCAAGTTGACCTTCATGGCCAACTCCTCCCGGCTGTAAACGTCTGGATAGTGGGACTTCTCGAAGGCCCTCTCCAGCTCATGCAATTGGTAAGTGGTGAACGTGGTCCTGTTGCGCCTGTGCTTCTTCTTTTGCTCGCTCCCTCCGCCGCCGTCGCTGCTGCCGCTGCCTCCGCCGGGGGAAGTGGCGGCCCCCGGAGGAAGGGCGTCCGAGGAGGCGGGACTCGCGGCGCCCCCGCCTTCCATCACTTCCGCGGGGGCGGTTGACCCTCCCAAGCGCCCTCCACCCGCCTCATCATCCTCCTCCTCATCCTCGTCTTCCTCCTCATCCTCCTCGTCTCCCTCCTCATTCTTGCCCCCCTCCGCCCCCCTCCGAAGCACCCCGCATTGACCCGAGCTAAGCTTTTGATGTCCATAAGGGGACACGTGATTGTTCAGCTGGTGGTTCAGTTGCTGGTTCAACTGCTGGTTTATTTGGTGGGTTAGCTGATGAGACAACTGATGAGATAGCTGGTGGCTAATTTGATGTAAATGATGATGGTGGTGCCCGAGGTGGTGGGGTGGTTGGAATTTCCTGACTGGGATGCCGGTGGCTCGAAGACCCAAGTGGTCGTCGCAGTGGTTGCTGTTCTCTCCTGAGAAAAAGAAGTAGATCTCCATTTTAATTCCATTTTTTTCATTTCTTAAAAGAAATTCTCAAAATTCGATGACTTAAAGAAGATTTATATTGATTTGCTGCAGTGAAATTCGCTTGAACCAACGCTTGAACTTACGTCTTAAAGAAATTATAATTGTATTATATTGCTTGTAAATGAACTCGAAGTTTCCTTAATTTACCTCAATATACGTTGAAGTTCATTACTTTTGTAATGTTGAATGTTTAGCCTAAGTTTTAGCCAAGGCGCTAGTTCAAAAATAATTTAGGAGCCAGGAATGGTTAATGATTAGACCAAAATAGTTTGTGCTAGCCAGCAGAGACTCACAGTCAAGAATCTGACTAAGCGATAATATATACTAGTTGAAACGGTGAACAAACAAGTTAGAAGTATTAAGGAAATGAAATGGCGCAAGACTTAAAACTGCTAGAATCTATACATCGGTAAAATATAAGAGTTATCTTATCTTCGACGTTATTTAAGATCCCGTTTCGTAAAATTCATCGTCAGTATAACCCACTAAGGAAACTCATAAATAGTTAGCTATGTATGAGTTTTTTATGAGGCTATGAATAAAATAAATAAAATAATAATAAAAATAAATAAATAAAAAGCGTATTCATTCTGAGTAAAAATAAGGACTGTTAAGTCTCCTGTTCCATTTAATTATTATTACATAAATATTTAACCTTGAGCTTCATTGTAAATACGTAGCAGTATTATCAGTAATTTGTTGTCGTCACGTGAGGTAATTATTTTGCAGCGCATACATGCTTTGAATTACCCAAGTCGCCATGGGTCAGATTTTAAACAATCTTTACTACTTCACAGAAATTTACAAAATTTCCGCCGAAATCCAGATAAGGAGGTGAACTGCTATGTATGAGATGGCAACATCTCCAAATATATTTCTGTCCTACCCTCGAAAGCGTGCTTACTTCCAAGTAAAGTGAGTTAGATTTAATGTAGCGGCGATGAAGCAAATATCTGGTGCGGTAAGGACAGAGGGAATCGGGCAAAGAATTCAGCCTTTTACTCATACCTGGGTGAATGCGGAAGCAATGAATTAGCTCTTAACTGCCCGACCCCTCCGTCGGTGTCACCGCGCGCAATCTACGACCCACAGCTAGGACACTCTCCGTGGACCTTTGATTTATCAGCCGTCGAGATAAAATCCGTAGATTCGCATATTCCTCTGTGAGCAGTCTCGTACACGAATCGCTTCCTCTCTCGTGTTCCACGCGTGTCTCCATTAGTCATCGCACTCCTTTGTCTTTTAAAGTTGCTCTCGCAATTCACACAATGACCCAGCGGACACTTCATGGCGCGACGGTCCTTATCGCCGCCAAAGAAGCCTTCAGTCTGCTGTTAATTACATGTTGTCCTTTCCTCATCGCATTCTTAAATGTAATCTGAGATAAGATTTTAATAACACCTCGGACTGAATCACTCTTATTTCCAACCAGATAACAGGCTTTTGCAGAGCTAAGCCTTTGAGATGATGGGCAAAATGATGACAAATTTTTCGTCGATGTATGCTATTTTTTAAGATTTTAGATTTTTTAACCTATCTTTGAAAATATTTATGCTATTTTTCCTTTATCTTGATATTTGCACGCCAATGTTTGAGTATAACTATTTTTGCGATCAGCACATTAGAATCTCTAGGGTAACATAGGGAAGACAGAGATAGAAATAAAAATAATTATTTCACTAAGAGTGTACAGCAAAAGAATGATTTTCCATCACAATGCGTTGCGGTCTACTTCAATTGTAAGACGGGAAGATCGGATGACTTCGTTTCGTTAGCGGTAGAGTAGACAATCGTAACGATTTGGTAGGATTGACAAAAGAAAGTGTAGAAAGGATGGGAATTCCTCTGGGACTGTATTCCATTCCATGGAAAGCAGCTGGATGAAAATCGGATACATTCCTTCCAAAGTATATAATGGAAGAATTGTATACAATGAACAATAGTTTTCTAGGGGACAGAAAATTTTTATCTTCGAGATTTGCATACTGTAATCAAGCGATAGAAAAGATTGAATTGAGTAAGCTAGAGAAACTATCTATTTGAATGTAACTACACTATTTGAAACTATCATATCGAATTTTAGGATAATCATACTGTGAGACTTACAATGTTTCAGACAATGGCTATCCAACTAATTCACGATCGATTTAAAGCTACGAAAGCTAAAAGAAAATGAAGTAAAAGAGAAATACATCAATATCATAGCTAAGGAAAGAAAGATAGAAATAGACTCTCATGATTCCCTACTGATGTTCATCTACATCTACATAAATACCCTGCAACCCGCTTTCGACGTGTGGCAGGGGATGTAAACATATGATAATGCTGAAATATAATTCCGTACCTATATTATTTATAATTACGTTTCACCTGGTAAATAAACTAAATTAGTTCAAGATTTAGTTGAAATTCCATTTTAATTCTGTAAAAGTAAAAGAGAAGTAAAAACCAATGCATTTTCACAAATCAATTAGTTACTTCCGCACAAGAATTAGTGAAGGTGTATTGTATAATTTTCAATTTGTTTTTATATTTTACTTTGTGAAAAAAAAATAATAGTTTCCCTTGTAAGTTTATTCTGGATTGCATGAGGAAACCCCGAGATAGTTTCTACTTATAAACATCCCTTACTTTTAATTAAAGGGAAAGAGATTCTTGTTGCGGCAACGTAGCGCATTCCATTCCACTACGAACGTGGAGTGACATTTTTCTCCTTTTGGAATTGGTCGGCTATTTTGATTGTCACTGAGAGACACGGCGGATGTCTACAGCCCGCGAATATTCCGTGCATCTAAATAAGTAGGCATGCGAGAGATCTTAATTATATCCACCGCCTAAACATTTAACGCTATCGTAGGTGCATTCTTAGTGAGACGATTTTCCTCACGATTCAAATCACATGCTAGAGGAATGCAATAAACCAGTGTCTTTAAAGGCGTTTTTGAAAAGGGGACACAAGTAGCTGTCTCAAGGAAGTCTGAGAGAACGAAACGAGTAGCGTGAATACGGAGAGTGACGCGAATGAAGAAGTCTGCATAGTTTTCTGTAAATAGGGACTCTAAGGGGAAAAGAGCACGTTTTTTTTAAATGCCTTACTCAGAGAAAGGAAAGAGAGCGATGGATTCATAGGTATAGTCATTACTTTAATTATGTAGGTGTTGTTAAATATGTTGACCGTAGAGTGACACTTGGTCTGGTGGCGAAGTTTACACATAAATTATAACTAGTCTGGTTGTCACATCAAATTCAGTGGTTAATAATATAGTAAATTTACAAAATTATGGAAAATTTACCGATTGCATATTTAATAAATGTAACATTAATAAATAGATAGACACAATTTAAAAACTCAAATTATCAAGCTTTAAAATAAATATGTGTAATATACTTTAAAGATCTTTACTCTTTATCATATCAGATTTACAGGATTTCTTCTTTGTCATCCTAGCGATTCTGAGGTTCACAAAATCCCCACCACACATCACCAAACACATAAACCTCCCGACCTGAATAACACCGACAAGCTTATTAGTCCAAATTATTAATTTTATAATTTTAACGTAACTCTAATGTTTTTGGGGAAGAGACTCAAACACTTATGCCCCCAAACTCTTCTACTTCCCCATTGCTTCATTTAATAACGAGCATTCTCGGTATTTTCTTTTTTAAAGTCTAACTTTTTAGATGTGATTGCTCGCACCCATGTTATCTGCCTCCTTAGTTCTAATCTATACTATTTTAAATTTATTTTCCGATAGTCCTCATAAAATAGTGTTTGTCCCCCCCCCCCCCCTGCCAGCTAGTTTTCCTAGACTTTATTCCTTAAACATATGAGTTACACCAAAATATTTTCATCAACCTATCTTACTGTTATTATAAAGTTCTCTTGAAAAACTAATGTGCAAAGACGAATCTGCAAAGGATTAAATCAAAAAACGATTTAATCCTTTGAAAAGAGTTATCTTGCGAGAAAGTTAATATATTTGCCATTAATAATAACTGTTTGTGTGAAAAAAATTGGGAGTTTTATTAAATTTCTCATGATTTCCACCGATATTTTAAAAATCGCGTATAATCTTCTCTGTATACATGTAGAATTTATTTCAATTACATAAAATAATATGTTGTCACTGATTCAAATTGGTATAGACATTACTCAAATTCAAGCTATTTTAAACAAAGATTTAGCGTCGTATTGATAAGACGGAACAGTATACTATTTCGAATAAACTTAATACAGTGTTTAATGATGAAACATATTTTTTCCAAGCGCTATTCCTTATCATGAATAGGCAATCCACTCACTGAGGGATGGCTCTTTACTCGTGTTAAATTCATTTCCGTATTCTCTCGTTGAGGAGGACAGACGAACCAACGGAAAGAATTCGCCTGAGGGGCTTATCGGTGTGGATTCAGTATACCAGTTCGTCGGGATTTTCTTTGAAAATGAACAAATCATCGATCAACGTTTTTCTGACAAATTTTGCTCACCGTAAGCTGCATTTAATTTCATAAAAAAACAAATCAGTATTGTAATCAGTGATGAAATTATATGACCATAAGGAAAAAGTCGTTTGTTTTTCATGATAAGCATCAATGGAGTATGAACAGTGATGCTAAAAACATTGGAATACATGTAGTAATATAAAGAGATCGAATTAGAATTCAGTACGCCTATATTTAATGAATTATTTTTGATCATCTGGGAGGAGATTGAATTTTCGTTAGGATCAAGTTTTTGTTCATAATGTTACCCTACTTTATTTCTAAATTATATACCAGATTTCAGAAAATAACTACTCCAAATTCAATTTTCCGTGGCTAAGAAAGCAAACAGAAGGTCATGCGATGTAAATACCGCACTGCGTACGACCAAAGTTTCACATTTTCACGAAATGCATTCATGTAACTTGCTCTAGAAGAACCGATTTATAACCAATTCTGAATGGATTAATGAAAGATGTAGATTCCAAATGTCTTCTGCTATCTGATTTATTCCTCTTGAATTTTAAATCATGCCTAAGTAACATTGATAATTAAGGTGGCTGTTACTTGATGAATGTTACCGAAAAGTACTTAGAGCTTACATTCAGAAAAGTAGTAAATGAAATATGTTATACGTTAGGGGGTTTTGTTTATGAAACTTGTGAAATAATTGGTAAACATGAGGATTAAGACATCTGCTGATGAGGAGTAATAAGGTCAGCAATCATCCAATAAGATTACAATATTTCAATAAACTTTTGCGGTAAATTCAGTCTGTTTTTACTGTAATTTTTTATGGTGTTTCTCAAAGTTAGTCCAGAGCACCACTATTTTATATTAAATCTCCGCCTACGTAACAGAACAAGGTTGGAAAAACTTTTTTCGCCTGCATGGGTCTGTATACAATATAAAATCCATAAGGCCGCTTTTAAGTGTTCTATTGACTGCAATTTTACAGTCTAATATTGTAACTGAATGTATAGAGGAAAAAACGCAAAGTAAACTGAAGGAAAAGATGTTTCATTTTAATCAAGACATGAGCCAGAAAATGAATATATGCGTTTCAATAAGTTTCGAGAAGTAAATGATAGGCTGCATTGATCACTAGTAATGGGCAAATGTGGCCTGAAGGCCGTAGGTTCCACATCTCCGCAATGAAGGTATTTGAAACGCCATTAATTTACATCTGAGAAAGTGATTATAGTCATATTTTGCGGAAAAATTATAAATTGCCTTGAAAACCGCAGGAAAATAGCAATGAGGAACTGAATAAAGTGACTATTCTAATATTCCATTCCTTTGTTGCGTAAAATGCAAGGCAATTCAAATTTAATAAAGCTCACCGAGTGGGTTCGGTTTATCATTTCGAGACATTCCCCTCTAATTACGTATCACATGCAACATCGAAAATAATCAAGAAATGTTAAGTGATCACTTCATGCTATGCCCTAGGCCTCTGTTCAATAACTCACATCTAATGCCGCTTTTATTTGACGTCCATGTGATTACCGCACGCAAAAATGAGATCACGACTTCTAAATCAATTTGGTCACGTGATAAATGCGACTTGCTCACGCCCTTTCGCCTGCCCAAGGTGCTCATTTACGCCGTATTAGCGCACTACCAAATTCATTTATAAGCGTTCTGCTAAATGATTAAACATTTTTCTCTCGTAATTATTTTCAATTGAATTTCTTCGGCGTCCTTTGGACCATAAACACGCGGGTTCCTGCGATCAGTGCGTTTTGGATTGATTTTAAATGACGTTCCTGTGCTTTGTGCAGCTGTAGTCGTACACGAGAGAGACAAATGTCTAATGGCCTCCGGTTTTTGGAGCCCTTCATATTTTCTCCGTCTATTCATATTTTCCCTGAATATAATACGGAAAGAATGAGAACATTTATTGAAAACCAATCATAAGTACTAAATATTTTCCTTGCGTGCAATACAAAAATGTAATTAATTAAAAATAAGTCAATTATGATGAATTGGAGTGAAATTTAAAATTGAAACTTGCTGTAATTATTAAACTATTTTTACTGTGTCTCTCTTGATATTTTTTATGGTTTAACGAGAAGAAAAGGTAGAAAAAGGTTCTTTTAAATTTATCGTCATTCGTCAGATTTTCGTGGAATATTCCAATATAAATCAATTTACATTAGGTAATTGAGTAGATCGGATTTCCGGTAAGATATATCATTTATTTATTTTTGCATATTTACACTGGAATAACATCCAGTGGAAAATTAGCGATTTAAATATGTGCCGTTACTGTAAATAAACTGCTGTAAATGTATTATCTACATTTAAATGGTTCCTTTAAAGCTACAGGCAACGGATATAAGTATATGTCATAACAATCAATTCAAAATAATTAATTAATTAATACAAATTAAATGATAATCAAATGAAAAATAAATTATGAGCAAATATTAAAGAAATACACTATGCATTTTAAAGAAATATTAAATAAATAAGCATTAATTTAAATATATGTGTCATATTATTTGTCATTATCTGGCATAAGGTAGTCTACTTAACCAGGATTTTTCTTGAACTATAAGCTAGTTTTTATCGACATCAAAATCACCGAGTAGTAAGAGTTTATTGTATAAATTTCCAAGAAGTTCCAAAATTTCCGAAAGTTCAGTGATTCAAATCCAGTTCTGAGAAATTTTTTTCCGGAAAATTCTGTAGCAGGTTTGCTAAGAGGATTCATGAGAAGAAGCTAAGAAGTTTCCATAGCTTTCTTGTTTTAATAAGACGATTCATTGCTTGATTTCGCTTTTGTTTATTTTAAATACGCGAAAATACTTTATATTTTTAATATTTCAATCTATTTCTAATATTAACCTTTATTTCGTACTACTATAGAATTCATAAAACTCATTTTGTCTTATTTGTTCATACATGTATTATCATACACAATATGTATATGAAGATACAACGTTATATTGTCAATTACTTTATTTGCTCTGTGTAGAAGCTATACATTAACTTGACGGGGGATAAAAGGGAACATTTCATAAGAAAAAACTTCCATTCCTTTTTCATTTATTATATGTAAAACCACTGTGATAGTGAAGAGCAATCAATGAAATTGTTTATTATTCAGAAGGAGCAGATGTATGCGATAATAGTAGAACATTTTTCTATTAATAAACTTTATTTCCGTCATTTTTGACGGGGGAATTCCCTAGTTTCTTAATGATTTAAAATCAAGCATTGTTTCTATGGTAAGGCTATGGTGGTCTGCTGAAGTAACTGGTAATTAAGGAAGCGTATTAACGGAGCGTAATTTAATCAAACTGCCGAGGAGATGGCAGTAGCTATTAGATTTTCGATGAGTTCATCATTTCGTGCAGTAAGTGAAAGAGAGATTTCGAAGATTAAGAGCGGTGATCGGGAAAATTTCACAAATTACCCGAGGAAATTTCCAAATCTCGACCCTCTTGATTGCCTCCAATCGACTTAAGTAGTGACCCAGTTCGTCGGGGAGAGGTGGAGGAATAGCCGGTGTCACCGAAAAAACCCCTGGACAAACGCACACATGACCACACGCTAATTGATAAGAGATCAGTAGACCCATAATGGAACGGTGGGAACAGATTAAAAGGCCCTTCGGAAATACACGCTAACTGACTCTTAACTTCCACTCTTTCTTCCTCGTTGGCCCCTAATGGAGCAGACGGCCCTCGCTGATGGCATCTTTGGCGACCGCCGTTGATGGATTGCTTTGCCCGTTGCCCAGGAGACGATTGTCGTTGGACGCGATTACGGCAGTCACCACATATTCTTCACGGAAGGAAAGGGGAAAGTGGAAAATGGCGCGTTATAGCTGAAATACGCTCGAACTGTAATATTCGATGCGTGGCGTGATAGCACGCGCACGCCATCGGCGGCGGAACTGGGTAACAGCGACCGCGGGCTGGCGTTTTTAAAAATAGCTGAGGAAGGAAATCGAATTCTCTTCTTTGAAACGTCGTTCGGATGTCTGAAAATTACGGTAATCGAGGCAGTGACAGTGAAGTGCGAACTCTAGCGACGGATATTTCCAGTTGTAAATAGCAGTGAGACGGATCTTCTCACCTGTCTTCCTCTTCGGGAGACACGCAATCCAGAAGGAAATGTATTCTCTCAGAGAAAACTGCATCTCTTGATTGTGGGTGCCGGTGTTGACTGGAATCGATTGAAATGTGGATGCTTTATAATTTCTCTTCACCTACACTTTCATTCGTAAACGCAAAACACTAACAGCGGGAGGATTTTTCGGCGCGCGAACCCATGATTATCAATACAATGATACGAGTATCTAGCTCTTCATTTTTTCCCATGTGTTATTAGGTATGGTAATTTTATCTAGCACGACATAAATGTTAGTCAATCCCAAGAGGAAATGTAACAACCTTTCTATCCAATTGTATCCACAACAAACAAAGAAGATTCACTCTCAGGTCCCCTAACGACGAGGCCCTCAGCTAGCACCAAATAGTAAATCCGTCTCTCCACAGATTTACCTATTTCTCTTTGTTTAAATTACTCATTTAGCTCTTTTTAAAAAAATATTAGATACTTGCTGATCGGAAATTACAGCAAAAGATAATCAGGAATTAGATGTAACATCTCACCAACCAATAATTAGCATTGTCATAAATCTTGGAGGTGAGCAGAGACAAAGAAACAAAAGCGAAATATGCAAACAAATTTTATGCGTCGAGGTTCAAGCTCATTAGATCAATCAAACCATAGCAATTTGAACTGATCGGACGTCAGATTTAGCATTCTCGAACCAACAATTTCATTCATCATCAACATATGAAATGCATTCGCTTCAGCTATCCATCAAGTCTGCATGGTTTCGATCGTCGTGAGGCGCGTGGGAGAGAATTAGAAGTAACGGAAAAGCGCTCGCAACCGGACATGACGTGAGGAATCCCACGCCACAATCCTCAATTACCTTTAGATCCACTCAAACTATCTGGACAAGAGAAAGAGATGGTATCTGCCGCGAGGTGAGGAGTGGGCGTGCGTTCAATGTGTGTTTGAGCGTGCGTGTGTTAGGGATAACACGTCGCGGGACGTTTTCCCAGGCGACGAGCGCGGAGAAGGCAGACGGAAACCTTCATTCCGTAAAATTAAGGCACTAAAAGGACCACTCCGTGGGCCGTAATCAGCCCGAAGAGATTCCCGTCTCCGGAGGAGAGATGAACGGTCGCCTTGGCCAAATTAACACCTGCCACGGCTCAGGACCGAAGCTCCCTACCTTGTGTTACGATCTTGCTCATCGCCTTTTTTATACCCTCTCTTTCTTCCTCGACCCAAAGTTTTTTCTGGCGGACTCGGTTGTCATAGAAATGGAAATGAGTTGCGGAAAGAGGAGGGATGGGGTAAAAGCATTAGTGCGATAACGCCATCCGCATGATTTCACGCAATTTTCCCCGTAGAGCTGCTCTTTTCCGGCGTTAACCATATGTGGATGCTTCGCCGTCGATGGAGAACTTTTGAAAAAGCTAACCTTCCGAACGGCAAGGAAACCGTTAAGATACCATCGGTATGGTCGACACTGATTGTCGATGGATTGAAATAAAATGTTACGACGATTGATGTCCTTTACGGTGATAATGTCAATTAACAAAGATATAATTAATTGGAACTGATTTAATTTTAGATGTGTAACATCTTGATCTTCTTATTCTTGCTAACTCGTCTTCTCATGGCTATTGTATAGAGCAAATCTTTATAATCTTGGGTTCAGTTCCTTTCGCTATGAAGGTCACATTGGCTTCGACAACGTAGTGACATAGTTGCAAACACACCATCCAATAGGTGATCGCCCAACATGAACCTTTTGAGAATAAACTGGTTTCCTAAATGATTCTATGATACACAAAATCCCACATAGGCATTAGTGGATTTTTTTATTTTTTCACACAATTTATTTATATTCATCAAATGTTTTATTAGGATGAATTAGGTAACACACCTAAAAATTTCCTATTGCTTCTCACAGGCAGTAATCGAAGGAATGGAATAGAGATTTATAATATTCCTTAACTAATAAAGTGGTTTCTCAAGAACCCCTGAGGTGATCAGACAAAGGAAAACGATAACCTCTCGAATAAAACATCCACAGGGGCTAGATGAATTAAATGATACAATACTGTATTACACTACTGTCTCATAATACTTCAAACCCCTGAAGAAGAGTGAAGAGTCTCCGGATAGCTAAATGGGCAACACGTTTGGTTCTGGAATAAGTGGTCCCGTGATCGATTCCCGGTGAAGGCTTACATGTGAAATGACGTCAGCTGTGGAAGTACTTTAAAAAAATACTACAATGATAGCTTAGCTACTGATATATGTATGTAGGACCTTCTCAGAACGGTGTTTCTTCCTAAGGTTGTCGGTTTTCTTGATCTAGTCATCGCGGGAACTCTAAAGAAACCATCTAACGACTTGAAGAGCATTTTATATCTCTATCTAATTAAATTCGTCTAAAATTTTACATTTGAAGATATGTTTAATTGTAGGGATTAATCAATCTTGGTGATAATTGGATGAAGAAGACTTTCCTTTAATTGTTTACTTTAAAATTTCTCGGAGGGATTGTTTGCAACCTGGTTATGGCTAGTGTGGGCATCTGAGAGGTGCGGAGGAAGAGAGGGTTAGTTATACAGGCGCCCCATGACAAGAAGATGGAATGAAAAGTGTTTTAAAGAGGGTTGGTGGCGTTGCATGAGGAGGCCTCAGGTCGTCCTGGAAACGCCTTCTCTTCTCGCTGTGTGTCTCTCCTTGAGTGAGACAGGACCCTGAGGGGGAGTCCGTCCACTTCCTTTAAGAGGCTAATTGAGTGCTGTCAGTTCCTGCGGATGGAAGGGCCAGATAAACTCGGTCCGGTTTGAGTGGGAGGAATTACGTGGAGATGAAGGGGCGACAGAAGGAGAGAAGATGGCTGGAGGAATTAGTGGGAAGGCTACGTTGATGGATGGATTAGGCGGTTGGCGTTGTGAGGATGAAAGGGAAGGCTGATTAGTCGTAATTGATGTGAAAACATTTGAGGTAACGCTGTTAAACACTTCCACTTTATGTTCGGACCAAGAAAAAAATTGTTCTGCTGGATTGGAAGGATGCTGACACAATTTTATGTAAAGGGTTTTACATTTCTTGTTCGCTGGCTGTCATACGACTTTATGATCGCTGAAACATAATAGTGGAGAGTGAATTATTTAGGTGATGCTAAGCTCAAGTGCGACATAGTGATGTCAGGAATGTAAATTACTCTTAATGCTATTATAATAGTAGACGCGAATCAAACAGATATGCAGCATTAATTATCCTGTCATGAGTGTTTACTGTCACTGCTGTGTTGAGTGAAAAATTAGTTATTTGCATAATGGAAGAGAAAGCGTCAGAGATAATTGATTTCCACATCTTATATTTAGTCACACTAAGGAAGAAAAATAAATTATGCTATAGAAAGCTCTATTAGTTCAGAGGAAATATTAGCACAATAATGCAATGGAATAGCAATCGATGATTTATAGCGAAAGATTTAGCACGAATTAAAATCATCATACTTTTTCTTCTGGAAAGGAGACAATATTTCAGGTATTTTCGTCAAATGCCATATTTTAATCCCAGTAATATTATCTGTATGTAACAAGAAAGGGACCCAAACCAATTAGTCACTGAAAATATCCAAATCCACTTATGATCATCGTTTCAGAAAGCTTTCAAAGGAACACATTAGTATCGAAATAATCCAGATATGAACCAAAGGATAAAGTAGATGGACAACATTCTAACTTAGAACTGAGATGGATTTCTTTAAACGGAATCCACTTCAACTCTTATATCAGAATCTCATTTATGTCTCATAATTTCCAGCTAGCTGTATTGAAAGACATTTTATCGGATAATTGATTTCATAATGAGAGATCTATTATGTTGCATGAATTCTATAATTTATCATTAAAGCGGTGATGAATTGAGGAGTCAGGATGCTAACTTCAAAACCCACTCCAATGAAAAAACAATGAATATGTAATTTGAAATAACTAAGATCATAGACATGGGATGCATATTGCATCTTCAAAGTTAACATCATTTTAGTGTAGGAAACCATATATAAATCAAGAAATTTTACTTAGATTCCAAATTATTCGTTTTTAAATAATTCCGATTAGCTCAGTTTGCAGTTTCTAATTTCATCTTCGTAAAGAAGGAATATTTACGAAAATGCTCCTATATTCACCGTATATATTTGAATCGGATGTGATGAAAGTTGGTAAGATTAAAATATGTAAGGAAAACAATTACACTTTATATCCTTTAAAAGATGTAAGAAAAAGAATTATACTTTACATTCTTTTTTGCAAAGTAAAACTTTCAGGAATTGATTTAGATAACATATAGTAGAAAGGAATAATTTAAAATTCTCTAGGCTCTATCCTCTTTGACATTCATTTGTCCTTCATTTGATAATACGTTCACTCTTGTATGGTATGTACAATGACGTCAGATTCGGTGCTAGTGAAAGCATTTGTCGATTTTGAATGAAAATGGTGTTGCAACATAAGATTGCTCCGGAAACGTTCCTCAACGAGCCGTGGTCCAATGTACAAAAGACCTTTTTAAAACACACACTCGGCCCTTCGCATAGCTTTTCCTAATGCTTTTCCCAACAGATATTCATATCAAACGGACAGCCTTTCATAAGCTCCCTCCCCCACATCCTCTCATTCTTCCGGAGGCCGTCGTCGCTCAAATTTTCGGCCTCCTTTTCCCGCCCCCGCGGCCCTTCCAAGGGTTGAATGAGTTCCCTCCTCTTGTTAGACACGAGGGGATTATTTTCTTCGGATGAAAAGAAGATCCCGACAATCTCCTTCTCCTCGGAATGTCTGTGGACGAGTTTCTTCTCCGAGTGCACTAGATACGAACTCTGCTATGCGAAAAGAAAAGTATGTCTGCTTTCTTACGATGGAGATAAGGAGGCTAATTATGGCACAACTGAAGTGTCGCTCACAGAAGAGGTATTTTCAATCGATTTTGTCATACATTTTTTCTCTCTAAGCATAAGCAAGCAGATACTATACGCAAGGTCCAAGACTCACGAATACTTCACATGTCTAATGTAATACATGTCGCAAGTGACTCATGATTACCCATTCGTATGTATATATGAATTTTGCATTCTTAATGAATCAAAGGTTTTCAAAGTTTCTTTATTATGGGAATATTCAGTAAATTCATCATTAACTCCAGGGAACTTGGAAGACTTTGAGCTCATAAGTTAGAGCTTTATCCATTTAAATTTATTAGATTCAGACTTCCTAAATACGGGCAACATTTAAGCTTCGATATTAACAGTGTACTCAGGACCAACTGCTTTTCGAAGTTGTGCAGGGCTTCCACTAAGTGGAGAAAATTTCTTGATGAACTAAGAGCCTGTTGGTACGATGATAGAACTTAGCATCAGTTTGATAAATAACCCTCTAATACTGCACACAACTAAAATGGAGTATCACGTTATGAGTGGAAAAATTACTTCCTTAAGATTTTCATTCATATTTCTATCATCCAAGCAGTTGGCGGTAAATGTAAAATACGCACAAATAGTTCTCCAATTTGCCACGTTCATTCTATAGTATCTCCGTTATTTCATTTACTTATTTATTTCAGTAAAAGTAACATAAAATGTAATTTATTGATAGTGTAGTCGATATTCTTATTCATTGGAAGTAGAACCTACAAGTAGAATCTACAAACCTAGCATATTTTCCAAATAATTCAATAGCTATAACCGATTGACTAAAATTCAAGCCCTGATGAAGAATGTAAGACTCAATGAAAGAGACGCTTAAGTTAGGTATATTAGAAAATACAATGAAGAGACGAAATGCTTGAGGAGTACGTAAAAATACGCACAAAAAAGTGAGAATAAATATTTGTACTTTTTCCATTTTCCCTAATTTTTATTGTGTAGGAAGAGTTCCACTAGTTTTCACTTTAGGTTAGTGATATTTCTCGTAAAAATAAGGAAATAAATATTCGTATTTTTTCCTTTCTCTTCACATTTAAATTTTCATTGCGACAATCGTTCACACTTAAAAAGCTAATCAAAAAGATATGGATCAGAGTAGAGGAAATATAATACTACATAATCAGATGTAGAGGAAAAGAAAGAAAAACTGCCTATGAAAAGGATAAAAATCTACGAAGAGAAAATACATTACTAGAATATAAAAATTATAATTTATAATGTATAGTTAATTTCTCCCGCTGGCTACTGCAAATAAAATGGCTATATGTGAAGGTTCATATCTTTTAGTAACTTAAAATGAGTCATAACAGCTACAATATCAGTTGGACACATAATTGTAATTTATGCTTTACCTCAGGAAGACATTTGTTTTATCGGAAGAAATACGAGCTCAGGAAATAAAACGAGTGCCTACTTTTCGTACGGGTCAAGATGAAAGATCAAATTTTAAGAGGTTCTGCAGTAAATCCCAAGAACAGCATGGGGCTAATGACCACGATACGCGGTCTTATTCCGTAATGTATTTCTTCCACGCGGTATCAGGGCATACATACTGTTCTTACTTTAGAAAACGTCACTAAAAGTTGTGTACTATCTTGTATCTCATGAGCCTACAATCACAAAATTTAAACGTTCATTACTTTCTTGTAACCCCCAGGATTCATGGAGAAAGTTTCTCAAAAGTGTTATGTTTGTATTTGAACTCTTAAAATATAATTTTAGTGATGTAATTTTATATATAATCCAGTAAACCTTTTATTGGCTGTTAAATGTCGTATCTAATGATCGTAATATTTTTCATCGTATTTCTTCGGAATATTTTATCTTGAGCTGTTTGATAACCCCTCTTCGATTCATTGCCAGTCCCGTTCACACTTGTTTCGGTTAATGGCAATGCTTAACGGGTTCTTAATGGTTTCACCGCTATGTCAATCCCTTGTCATTCCTTCTACTAAAATTAATTTTAAAGATATTCTAACGACGTGCAAAATTATCCGACAAAATTTTAAGATGCACGCAAAGTGTCGATCAGAGTTTATCAAAATTCTGTTTTCATCCACAAAACTCCTCCTTTCCACAAAATTAGCCCAACTCTTCCCACATTTCAGTATTTTGGGAGATCATATTTTTATAGACATTCACGATTTTGTAATTCAAGACTTAAGGTTAATCAACAATGATTAAGCTAACTGCATTAAATACTTTGTACTATGTACAAATTAGTACTGAAATTCATGATGCTTTCTCTGATTACATTTTATCCTCAGCATTACTTCTAGTGTTTACATTCAAAAATGATTCTGAATTCTGCCTTTTTAACCAGCTGTACTGCATTTAGAAAAAATAGTCTCTAATTCGATATTCTTCATTCTTGATAAAATTGCGAGTAGCATTACCAAAGCAAATTTAATGAAATTTCACAATGAAATAAGAAAGATAGGCGAGGCTCTTAAACCCTTAAGGAAGATAGGTAGCTCTCATTCAAAAGATGGCGAACTATTAGAATGTTCGATATTTCTATTCTCTTGCTCAAAAAAATTTCTTAACTATTCATCAGTCTTACCTGTCTCAGATAGTTATCCATTTTTGTGAAGTCAACGGGATCACGCAGATTATTAATTTATGCACAAAATATATTCAGTATAATCATACGCACCGTTTTTTATTTTTGTAACCAGATATATAATTATTAAGACATTACTTTCGTTGCTGAATTACGGCCCATACATTTAAGGGAGGCTTATAAAATTCTATCGGCAGTTCTCATCAAATTCCCTTTTCTGAAAATTCATATCTCCTCATCGTTGAAAATGAGGAGGAAATTAACAGAAGGTATTTGCATGAAAGCCGTTTTACAAACGCGTCTTTATGAAGCGGATAAAACGGCAATATTTCACGAGCGAGCGTTGAATTCTCCGGGTTGCCGCCCCGTGTTGAGTAGAAGATTAAGAATTAATTCCGCATCGGACGTGAGAAATCCTTCGTGGGGTGGGTAAGAAAGAGAGAGTAGGATAATCAGAATGGAGGAAATAACTAGTACGGATTACTATTCCGCCAGCGGCGTAATGATGGTAGAAGGGACTATACTCTTGGCGGCACGTGCATTAGCGCAATATCTTAAAAACTCGAGCAGCATTAGCGTCAACTTTCCCCCTCGGGGATCTGCAATTCGAAGTGGTACTACGATAAATAATTTTCACTCACCTGAAAGCTATCTCGACTGATAAAATAGTTAGTCCACTTCATAAACGTGCTTCGAATTTCCTCTCACTCAGGCGCTTATCTTTTCATCTCTATCGATCGTCTCCTTCCCTCATTTATTGCCCTCTCTTCTTATCGCCCTCCACTTTGACTCTTTCTATACATAACTCCTTAATCTCCCCCCTCCCCCTCCTTACTAATTACCTCTTCTCACGTCACACGCCCCATAACGTGACCGCTTTCATTTTTTTTCGCGCTCTATTTTTCCCTTCGCCGCGCTCCTTAGGGTATCTGTTATCATCGGCTCTCTTTTTACGCCCAATCCCTTATCTGCTTTTATTTCTTTTCCCCTCCTTATTCCTTAGTTCTGGTGGCTTTTTCAGGCACACACCCCTGGATTGCTGGGGTAATTAAGCGAGACTCTATCTGCCTCACACACACGAAATCGCCCCCTTGAGAACCTAAAAAAGAAACTTATTTCTTAATCGCGCTCCCCTCCAATGAGGCGACTCTTTTAAACGGGTGACCACGCACGCGTCATCCCTTTGTTAATCTTCTTCGAGGCTCAATGGCGTCCAATTTGTTCGAGGGATTTTCGGTTGGAATTGAACCGTGCCAGCTTACTCCTGTTATACTCCGATTACCAAGGAAAATGTTTCAAAAAAAGTTAAGAATCCTGACATGCTCGCTTGAGACACTTCCAAGTGCACTGATCCTCAACGGGCAGACGAAAAAGTAGAAATGAATTCCACCTTCTTCGTAAATTGAAAAAAATCTAGATGCGACTCTTTTAATGAGAAATAGAGCATTAGATAATTGAGTTTCTCCATTATTAAGTTCTCATAATTATCTTTTGTTTAGTATATATTGGAATTGAAGGATCTATTTAATTATTATTATTAAAATGAATTGATAATAATTCTAAGTATTTCAGTACAGTACATCACAATTCAAGGCCAAGTATACCCAATATATCCGTGATTTTATTTTGTTCATGAATTCTGGAAAACCAGGAGCGTGAATTAAAAGACTGTCGAAGATTTTTCTGAGTGTCTGTCAGCACCGAGGGATAGATATTATTTACCTTTGTTTTTAAAGGAATGTCTCTCTACTCAAAATAAAGTTTCCCTCTGAAGAATCCTACAAACTATGTACTAATCATTTTTAAATAGAGGAAATGATCATTTGAGTCGCAAATGATCTGATTACTTAAGTATCTGATTCTGAGACAAACCTATTTTAGGAGTTAAGAATTGATTTTTCTTTGAAGAAACCTATGTCTTGCATGTAACAACTGAGCCACATAATCACTTTTTCTCAGAAAAATGCATCCGCTAATAAGCTACCGTGGCTAGCTAGCATTATCATGAATATCTTAGTGGTATGTTTTTTAAGCCTTTCAACAGCTAAGATAATTTCGCACATATAATTCTCCACCAGAAATCGGATCCGGGGCTGCTTACGCCAAAGTTGAACGCGTTTACCAGTCCGGGATTTTGGATTTGGAATTACCACTGTCCGGGATATCCTCTCGTTCTCATTAACTGCTAATTAATAAAGAACCAACCTACCTCTTTCTTGAATCACGTTTGAATCGAATAATTGAAAATGAAATTTGTTAATGATTCCAGTGTCTATTATCATCACCTTTTATTCCAAAACGGAATCCACCTCCTAAACTAATTTAATCTTTGAGAATTTTTTATTTCATAGAACGAACTAAGAAGCACCCTCTTTTATACAAGAAATATTTCACCCATTACTAATCATTGATTTGCCTGAAAGTAGAAGATATTTACACTGTTATTTCCCGAAGAATATACCCGAGTCTCACAACATAAATTATCTCCACTAAGTTCCTTGTTTACTAGATTCAACATATGGATTTGTTTTAGGTGACTAAGGTTTAGTTGAGAGCTGCTAATATTAGGAAAAAGAGCGCGAAAATTCAATTGCTCTCATCATCCTGACAGTAGGGATCTCATGGAAGACAGAAGGTGAAAAAACTGATATTTATCGAAGGAAGCTACGGAAATTAGCTTGAACAATAAAGGATTTGAATTTAGGTAGTATAAATTATGCAGAATATCTTTTATTTTAATGTTATTTTAATTCCAAATGTTAGGACAAAACTTGTTAATATTATTAGCTACATATAAATTCGACATTTTAGCTTCCTTGGTGTGATAAAAGCGTATCTAAAATTCGATAAATACTTTTCAAGATAACTGTTTAATGTCGACGGCAAAATAACCATTTACCAAATATTCTACTCGATTTGTTATAGAATCTGGCCGTACATATCTTACTTAAAGTTGATGTAACGAATTCAGTATTTTCACTACATTTATTTCTGAACCGAAATCCTCAGATTCTTAAACACGCCAAGCCGATTACTGAAGATCCAGACTGATACAACCGAAGCCATTTCTTCCGAGACCTCCTCTCTTTTATTCCGACCTTTTCCCTGAGGAAGAATTTTCAGCCGGCGTAGCTTGACCACGAAGGCATGTCCACTCAGAACCGGAGAACTTTTTAAGGCAAGGGATATCAACCTTTATAGCAATTCGCATTAATAAATATTTTATCGCCTTCATCAAACATAGCCGTTCGTTGAAGGTTTTGATTATTAAACAGCGTCACGCGAGAAGCCATCAAGGGAGTGAAATATGCTTCTTCAGTCCCCGATAAGGATAAGAATATTGCTGCCATTTCATTTCAAATTTAATTAGTACACGGATAGATTAATCGCCAAATTGATTCGGTGTCCTTTCTCTATTTATCTCCTTGCCTTTTTTCCTCTCTCGTTTCTTCTCCTCCGCATCGACCTTTATCCACTTTCTTCCTCGCATTCTCCTTCGGATATCCTTCCTTAAACCCCCACTCCCTTCTCTCGGTTTGCAACCAGGTCTATCCAATCCGGTCGTCTCTTAATTATCGATTGTTGGCGCTAATTAGTCCCGGGGCGAGTTGTATGCCAGAAAGTCATGGGGAGGAGGGTGAGGGGAAGGCTATTGTGGAAGGTGACGGCCGTGATTGGGGTAGGGGGCTAAGAGGGGTCTTGTCTGCTTCCAGCGTAAGAGGGCGAGTGATGTGAGCTATTATGGGAAGGGGGAGGAGATGTCAGAAGGTGGATGGGGCCCGCCCGCCGTCCAATTTACTTGACAGCAGCGCTGGAGGACTTGGGGAAGTGGTTCTGAAAGGAGAGGAAAAGATTCAAGGATTTGTTTACTAAAACAGCGTGCTGCTCCGCTACGAAATGGAGATGGGCGAAGAAGCGGAGTTGTTGAATCGAGAGAGGATTTACTCGGCTCTGCCGAAAAATTAATCATCCGTGCGGAGAAAACGGGTTTCTGGAGGCAAAAGTGAATTTGTCGGATTTGATTAATGGTGAGTGAATTCTTAATGCTCTCCCTTCCCTTCTCCGCGTATGCACGAATTATAAAAATTAATGCTTCGGGTGAGAATATTTGGCGGGGATCAAAATGCGATGGAAGAATTTACATGAAATATACATTCGTTTAAAAAGCGATATTTCTGACAAATCAGGATCGTCAGGTTAACACGGCAAATATGAGTCGCTGTAGATGGCAGTTCAAGGAGGTTTTTATTTTAAATATTAATTGATTTCAATCGAATGTCAATTTATTATAACGGTATCCTGAATGTCAATTGTCATATACTATTTCATAATAAATATTCTCGATCCATTAAACTACCTTTCAGCTGACTACAGAAACCTAAGCAATACTTCTGAAAGGAATTTTAGAAAATTATAATAATATGTGGAATGGAAGATAGAGACTAATAGACTCTCCTAAAATCTACCCTCTTGCCATGATAAAATTAAAGGTAGAGCTTTTGGGAGTTAAACAAAAGAAAAACCAACATTAAGACGGAGGAACAGTGATGCGGTTTCAAAGCATATCTGAATTATAGGAATAGGCAAATCTACCCTTTATGAAGATATTAAATCCTTGCAGGAAGTCACCCACGAGAGGTTGCGTGAAAAACCTGCGAAACCCCTTTGACAGTTTCAAATAAAGTTTTCATGAAAAAAATAAAAACGGAATAATAAATAATCAGTGTAAAAATATATAAAAATCTCAAAATATATGATGATATCAAAATATATGAAGATATCAAAATATATGATGATATCAAAATATATGATGATATCAAAATACAAGTCAATATTAAATATGATAGAGTCGATATAGATTGATTTAGAGTTTGTTCAATTGCCTTGACTAACTAGACGTCCAAGTGAAGTCAAAGGCGAATTCGATAATTACGTTACATGTTTTAATGCTTATGTTCCATCGTGTAGTTAAATTCAATAGCCTTAAACTGTATCAAAATATAGAATACTGAAATTATTTCTAAGTTCTTCCGAATTCTTGCAGCCTATGTTTTCACGTTTAACGGTTTGAAACTCACCCCCAAAAAGGCTACTGCTTATTACAAACAAAAAGATGAATCGTTTCTTTATCTTTATGGCGGAGATAGTCTTGAAATATAAAACATTATCCTCATTTATTATAAAAAGCCTAGTCCTACATGAATTATATTTGCCTTAATTCCGGACAGATATAAGAAATCTTTTCTATAGGAGTTACGAGTTTACTTCTTCGTACTTCTGAAAGATAACAGAAAGAATAATTGCTTTTCTAAAAATCGAGATCGAGTTTTTCCATTATTTTAACTTAAATTTTCTGATATTTTTGTCTCGAATCCGCCCGGAATTTTTTTATTTTTCCACCATCTGATATGGATAAGTATTATACTCATGCATTAATTAATTTCCTTGTTATTGCTATTGAGTTATCATTTACACTCGGATAAAAATCAAAATCATTCTATAATTTCAGTTAAATTAATTCCTTAGCATTTGATTAAGCACTTGCGGTAAAATTTCTTTGACTTACTCTTCATTGAAGGAAATCATTATAAATTGATTGAAACGGATCTCCCCTAAAAATTGATCCATGTAAATATAGGTAATAGCAGTTTTTTATGTTTTATTCGTTTTGAAACTGTGAATAAATATTAAGGATATATCATTATGGAGCATCGAAAAAATACTTCATTTTTCAGGGAAGTAGTAGTATTTTTCAAATCTTTCCGAGGTCATTTCGCGCATGCGGGCTTCCACCGGGAATCGAACCAGGGACTGCTTTCACCAAAGTCGAAATTGTTGCCTACATGGCTATCAGAATCCTTTATAGGAAATATGTTAATGAAGATCCAGAATAAAATTTTAAGTAAAATTCCAATTCTGGCAAGGGGGTTTTATAATTTTCTATTTAAAATATAAGATATTAACCTTTTTCTAAAATATCGATATATCATCTGATTAATGGTCTCTGCTAAATCTTAAAGAAGTGATATGTACGAATAAAAATTTGCATGAATCGGACACGAAGAAACGGACTTCAAATTACTCACAATATATTGGACGTTTTAACTATAGCTTCTTAATGCCATATAATTTACGCTTATCATTACATTACATTACAATGGTGGCGTAAATAGTTAAAATATGAAGTAATCATCAGTAAGTGATGAAGAACTCGTATTTTAATTACGAAAACCATGCCGAAATAAACCTTTAAAATTAAGCTCATTTAATCTCATGGAAATTATTTGCTGAATAATATGATATCTGCGCTATTTATTTTAAATTTGATGGGAGTAATGATCTCATAAAAGAAATTATACACATTCAAAAATTTTAATGTATAAATATATTAAATAATGGAAATTAAACTAACTTTAAAAGTAAAACTTTTGCTATCACTTTTTTAATCTTCTTGAGGTTTACCTTTCTGAAATAGATAAATGAATTTGGGTATCAAGAAAAATTATTCGTATTATTTTGGGCACTGGAGTTGCACGCAAGCAGGGAAAAATGGTAGTTAAGGAAAGCCTTTTTTAATGTCATTGCTTTATTTTGCTGACGAAGTAGCCATTTTTCAACTAAAACACAGAGAAAAATCAAGAGCGAAAATGAAAACATAAAGAGGACCGTAATGGATGCTCAATGGCATCTTCATAGCTACACACTTTGTTTAGAAGATTTTAATTTAATTTTCTTTTACAACACTGGTATCTTCATAAGTTAATGTATATTGTAGATATCCTTGATTTGCAATATATATGTGACACATTTTTCACCACTGATATACACAGAGCGTTCAATTGAACTTTCTTTCATTTCATTAATGCCTTCATAAGTTGATTTCTAGATACGTTGGTATATAAATGCATATTATATTTATCTCAGATAAATCTTTCACTACAGACGTAAACGGGTTCTGTGTCTTAATCTTGCCTTCGTTTTTCATGCGATCTATCTGCGTTCCATAAACTGCGTTCCTGCGTTTTGTAAGCATAATTGTCGATCACTCAATAGACAGGATGGATATCTATGAATGAAGTAATGCTAGTTAGGAACGAGATCCTTATTTTCTTAGGCTATTAAGGCGTCTCCCCAATTTCTGAGTCTCAAAGACCGGTAATTGAACATTCAGCGTGCTATTCAGCAAACTGTAATTTCCCAAGGATTGGTTCTAGGACTCGGAGGATGCATTGGGAAATGCTGGTCTAGGACATTCACACGTTTCTACAGCCCACTATCGGATGATTATAAGTTTTAGGTGGGCGGTGAGTATATTCTAGATGATAAAAGCGGTTGCTAAAAGGATAATGATACTGATGTAACAACATGAAGTAAGTTGCGTACGGCTGTATTGTATAAATTTATTTTATCCATAAGCAATATTATCATAAATGCCTTTACTGTGTACGAATGCGCGAATGAATGAAATTAATTATTCAAATTTCAAAAGGAATGGAAAAAGTTAATGGATTCGATTCGATAAAAAAAAGATTTCTCCATTTATCTCTCATAAAATTCTCCAACTGGAGCTCACTTTTTCTTTGGTTCCAGGTTATTATCGCCAGTCTCCAAACTCAGATTGTAATTTGTTCATAAAGGAAATCGTAGATTAGATATTATGTCATAATTACAGTCATTTTGATCAGTATATTTTAAATGTTTGAAGTTTGAATGGAAGCTAGCATGATATGTCAAACAAAAGTCTTGTTGAAAATCAAAAAGCAAAAGAAAAAAATGTAACGAAATGACAATTTTTAGCCACTCCAATTCGTCGCACGTTTTGATTCAATTTTGTTTCATTCGAGTTCTCCGGATGCCAATTCAGTTTAAATCGGTTTTTGCGGAACAAAAAGGGATTCGATTCGAAATTTTGAGTATTCGCACATCTCTGGCATATAATAAAATGATTCCTTTTAACCCTAAATTAAGTTTTTGAGATGCTAAAGAAATTATACTGTTAGCAAGAGTACAACGGTGAGTGGCAAGAAAAGAAAGGTGAGCGGTAGGTAAAACAAATCAGAGATGTACGTTATGTACTATAGTCTGATGCCATGGATGCTTCGAGACCCTCGTCTTGAGTATTGGGATTGATTCCATGATTTTGAGATTCGATTCGGCCTTCTCTTACGATATCCCATCGAATATCGATCAGATGAAAGAGAAATTTGGTTTTCCTCGCTCTCTATCGAACACATAATTTAACCCTCTAATCTCACGGTGGAAACAGCCAACAAGTATTTTATCGTCCTCCCTTAAATAACAGCATTCCGATTGAAAGGGAGCGCCGTTTAAGGGGGAAGTTGAGTGGTACGATTTTGCATAGCCTCTCTATAGCGTCCAATTACCGCACTTCTTCTAAGGACCTCCTCTAAGCACGCAACAATTGGTGCCGATGCCACGCAAAGCGATTAAGCCTCTTTGGTAATAATACGGGTCTCTTCATGTACGTAATCCACTTTGCTTTCCTTCAGGGGGAGAAAAGGAGGAATCGGAAACACGCTCTTCGTCGTCGGCGGAGATATTTATGGACGCGGAAGATGATGATAATATGTTAATTTCACGGATTCTGTTTTGCGGTGAAACACAGTGTTAATGGATAATTGGGAATGGCGGCCATAAAGTATACGTCTGCGCGTTCTCATTCAGTCGTACGTATTTATAATGTGGATGAATACAATGTTCGCTCTGAATACGACTTCCTGATTTGGAAAACTGAGCAACAATAAACAAGTGAGATAAGCGAATGATACTTAAATCTTATCTCATTTAAGTACTATAATTTATTAGCTTTGGTCTACTTCGCCTTTCTTCTTATGTGGTACAATAAAACAACTTCATTCTACGTTCTTTTCCGTTGGTTCGCTTTGGAACGAGGGAAACAATTACGGAAGGTAATGAATTCTCTGCTTTCATGTATCTCCTCTTATTGAAATGTATCTTTGCTTGTACGGCGCTCATTTAACGCTGCTTGTCTACGGACTTCGCAAATTATTAAAATAAAAAAAGCGCATAAGCTGTGTAAAAGCATTATGACGTGCCTCTCGTTATCTTTATTACTCCTTATATCATATCTGACTGCACTTTAAAGAAACCCTTCATTTTCCAGTCATAACTAAACCTGCATTAATGGTTGAATTCGTTAATATACTTAGTTAACAGACATCAGTCACCACAGGACATAACATTCAATTTGTGAGTTATTTTTATGATTAAACGCAGTTTCTTTTTATCAAACTTGTTCATTGAAACAGGATATCTCATAATAACGTGAATGACGTATACATTTGTTTATATCAATTTAATCTATGTAGGGGCTTTTCAAGTTTAAAAAAATCTTCTTAGGTAAAAAACACCTTTTCTCATTTAACCACAAAGTTTATTGAGTAAACATTTTGGTGTATTATCCGCCTAAGAGAGATATTATTATACTAAATCGACTAATAATAGGAGAGAATATATTAACGCTAGAGTAATTATGAACATATCCAACTGCTGGTAAGTAGATAAAGTTGCAATGAACAACAAATTACAACTGATTTTACGATGGTGAGGTTACTATTAAATCTCTTCTGAAACCATCTTTCTTAGTCTTGAATTCGTTTCAATCTGGACAACATAGTCTTGAGGTCATTTCTGCCTGAATAAATACTCCTGAACATACTCGATGAAAAATTGTAAAAACCCCAGGATTCCTTCTTGTCTTCTCATTTTTTTTCGACCACCGAGGACTGTAGCATGGTTATCAATACAAGCTTTCTTATGGGCAACCCGCTGTTCCCAGACCATACTCTTCGAATGCAGACAAACAGCTTTAGGAGTATTTTCAAATTTACAATTCATTTACAGCCTTGTTACAATTTCTTTTCTTACTGAATTTTTATTGAAATATACCGTAATGACTCTTCTAAATACGATACTTTTTTAGCATCATCGTATTATAATTAGATTATCTCTGTCTAATTGATCTGAAGTCGAATTTTCACGTCGGTTATTCTTTAGATACCACAGTGAAATGAGATAATTAAGACTATTTTAGCCGAGTAGCAGGAAAATGGCAAATGGTCCTAATTCCCTCATTAACAACGCACGTGAGCTCCAAGTTTTACGGGAAATAATTCTCGACGTAAACCAATAAAGCTTACATTAAAGAGGCGGTAAATACTTAAACGTCTGAATGGCTTAACAAGGCAAAGCAACATTTTCAGTAAGTTACTCTCTGCCATCCGAAGAGAGCCAAGTCAATTGGTTTCCCAATGACCCCTCGTTTTTGATCGTTTCCCGTTAAAACATAATGCTCCCTAAAATTGGCTTTAAAAGTTCCTCGGCGGAAAATTCAGGCAAATGATTGTGACTGCGCCCGAGTTAATCTTTTTCAAATAAACTTTCCAAACACTGGTCCCTTATCTCGCTTACAGGGGGCACAAACTATCCCTGTTCTCCCTCACGCAATTGCTTCGGCGGGTGAAGAATGTCACGCGAGCGCAGTCCGTGCACAAGGCGCACGCGCGCCATGCAAACGCAGTGTTTCGTGCACCCAATTGACAGGCTGTGGCTCGCGAGCAGCATTCAGCTCTCTGGTGTCGTCACTGACATCGTTTGCTCAGCCTCGAATTTGAGGACTACTATTAATATATCAACGGAAAAGCTATAGTTATCGGATTTCTTTTATTACTTGCGATTTTGTAAAGCATACATTCCTTTTGGTAGATCTGTGGTAGGGAAAGTCTTTTCATCGCATGAACAACGGGCCATATAAGAAACAGCTAGGCCGCACTTGAGTGACCTAGCGGTGACCTACAGTCTAGTAGTATAACATCGAAATTATAATAATATTAGAATAGCCAAGTAAACCAAACTATAATATATTATACTTTTTCTGCTTGACGTAAAAAAAGATGCTGGGAAAAACTAATTGAAAGTGTCCATCTGTTCTAGAAATATGATGATCTAGAAATATTTTATGAAATAGCCACACTGAATGCACGTGGCACAAAAGTCCTCACCCCTGTGATAGATTATTACTTATGGAAATATACTAGTGAATTTAAGTGTGAAATTACAGTCTCCTTCCTATTCTGAAGCCACTGACTACTCCCTAGTATTAGAGATTCGAATGAGCGTAAATGTGTTCAACACCTCTGAAACCAGCAGGACTGTTCTCCCTTTACTCACCAGTGAGCTGCATTCATCCCCGTTAAGGCTTCGAAGATAATGCACTGCGCTGTAAAAAATATCTTAATTACGTTAGTTAAATATTTTCAATACAATGTTGTTAAAACAGAAAGCATTGCTTCCTTTTTCAGGGCAATTCCAATGTAAAAAAAAAATTCTTTCCCGCTACCATTACTACAGATACAGTAGACTGTGGTTATTTCATTAAATATAATTTAACTATTGATTAACTTTCTAAAGTTTCATCCCGTAGAACTACTGCCCTTGGGATTTTTCTCTGGGGCTCAGTATGAGTTACTCTTGCCTCAAACCAAGCATTACAAAAATTATTCTAAAAAGGTTCCCTCTCTCATTGTTCTTCATTGTTCTGTGGAAATTACTAGAGAAAATCTTCATCGTAATTTGTAGGCGGAAATGGTTTGTTTTTGCAATAAAAATAGTAAAATGGAGAGAAGAATGGGCATTTTCCAAGTTTTAATCCGCCTGAGATTTGCCGGTGTGTGAAGGATCAGATAAGATAATTAAAATGTACATCACCATTTACGAGAAACCCATTTATGTCTACTCGAGTCCAAGTTCCTTACGCAACAAATCCACGCCTGGACAGTTTCTTATTTAGGGCGGAATGCATGCGAGAAATGAAGAATTTAAAAATCCGCGAACAAGGAAAAATTGATGTCATCGGTCAGGGGAATGAAAATTAAAATGGAGTGGGGCCGTGAATTGAAATACTGGCATAAGCGTCATTCTAACCTTTCTTTTACAGGTTTTTCAAAAAATGTCAGCCTAACCTTGTAATGCCGAAGCCGAGGAAAAGTTCCCCAAAGCGCCCGAACACACGGAAAAATAAGGATCCTTTATGCGGAATTTGTGACATTTTTGTTTCGATAATCGCCATAATTTTCCGCGCAATTGTCGTCAAGAACTCCCGCAAAACTCCCTTATGAAAACATTTTTCCCATTCTCCGTCGTTGATGAAATATTCACCCGAAACGGCTGCCAATCCACTCAATCATATTTCCTCGGCGCAACAAAGAAATAAACTCCCGCCTTTTGAAAATCAGCGTAGCATTGTGGGGAAAACATTTCCACTCGGAAGGCGGCATCCAGGGGGAGTCAGTTTGTTGTGTATGTGTGTGTGTGCGCGACCGGAAGAGATGTGTGCATGCACGAAGGGGTGTATTTCAATGAGCGTGTGCCTCACGCGGCGAATGGCATGAAAAGGGGGAAAATTCTTAATGCGTTTACGCACACACATATATATTTTTATACGCGCCCTCGTAATGCAATAATTCCGCTTCTTTTTTTTCTCGGGACCATCGCTGAGAGGAGGGCATTGTGGCTGGAGGAGCGATGAAAGAGCACCCGCTCTGGAAATTCTGGAGCGATAACATCGCTGTGAGGTGAAAGGAAACGAAGGAAGAGTTTTTTCTCATTCCATTCAATCGCCTCTCTCTTTATGGGCAGTTTATTAGGCGCAAATGGTAATCTGTGGGAGACGACATCTGCTTCTCCTCCCCTCGCGCCCCCCACTTTCCCTCAAATCGCTACTTAATGCATATCTCATCCTCTTTGCCCTCTTCATCAGCGCAGAGTCAAACCATAACATTCACTCCTCCTTGGACTCTCCTCACCCTTCTTTCATCGCCCCCATTGGGAACTCCAGATGAAATATTGCGCTGTGTAGTCGCCCCATAAAGATGTCAATTTATTTCTCTGCGTCAAATTCAGTTTGCTCTTATCCATGCGTATCATTCGCCATTTTGTGCTATTCCATCGCGATTTGTCTATATAGCGAATGGAAATAATTTTGCTAAGCCTAGTTTCGATTCTTCAATTTTAGTTTCAAGGATGCTTCTGAATTTCCAATTTAGGCTTGCCTAGGGTTTTATAGCTATGACGTTAAATAAGTAGAAATATTATGTTCATACAATTAGTTGTAATTAATTTATAAGTAACGCTATCGATAATGTTGCACCATTGAAATACACTTTCACTGATGAAAATTTAATCGAGACAAAGCTGAATTTTAAATTATTTTAATAGATCATTTCGCTAAAAAGATTTTTACCTCTTAAGATAAAAATTTCTCAAAGTATACCAATTCCCAATGGTAAAAATAAGGGACAATATTTCCTAATTTTTAATTTAACTAAATTACACAGTAATACTTTCACAAGATGTGCAATAAAATATGGTAAAATTAAGGAACGAGTAGTGCTATATTTCAGGAGTTACAGAGTAATTCATAATCCTGATTTAAAAATGGAAATAAGTAAACTGATGTGTAGGGTCATACTGTAATTGCAATTTTCCCAATCACTCAACTAAATTAGTCATAATTAATAGTTATTTTGGGATTTCCGTAAAAATTTTAAATATAACTGAATTTTTTATATTTACACCGACAAAGCTCTTTAAATGCCAATTACACTAAATAAATTCTTAAAAATACTCGAATGAAAATACAAAATGTAGACTTAATAAACATTTTCATTTATAGGCAGAGTCATATTCTACTCGATGTCGAAGATTAGTTTCCTCGCCTGTTGTTGTATCTGTTGTACCTCTGTAATGCCGCACAATGGCTAACCTTGGAATTTTCTCATTCCAATCCTATCATCATCTCCGTCCCCCTAACCCTGCCTAATATTTATTCACATTTTCCCACTGTTGAACGCTCCTTCCATTCGAGATCCCCTTGGAGGTGTGGGAATGTGATCGGATGACGTGAATTATGATGGGAGCCAAGTGTGTAGGCGTTTGTGGTGTCAGATGGGAGTTGAGTTGGGTCGGAAGATGTATCAATGGTCCAAACTAACGACCCAAGACAATAAAAAGAATACAACCAAATGCTGGATTTTGGAGCAGATGCCTAGTGCTTGATTCAATGGTAGGGGCTTGATTCTGAAAGTATAGCCATCAAAAACACATGTAAGTGAAATATTATTCTTCACATTAGGCCTTTGCTGGAATGAACTTCTATGGTTACTGAAGAAAATTGATAAAGTAGAAAATTTTATTTCCATATATTTCTAAGATTTTTCTAAGGGCTGTTTAACTTTTGTGTTTGATTTGTGAAGTATTGAATGTAAACTTGCGGTTTTCATGGTCATGCACAAAGTTATAGTAATGCTCCTAGGGGATTACTACGAGTTTATGTTGTTAATTGTAATATCTATCGTATAATTAATAATATTAGGATTCCTATAGATACTATTAAACTGAGATAATTAATTTTCGTGATCGATCACAATAAATATGCAAGCTCCAAAAAAATAGATATATAGGTCGTAGATGTTAAAGTTGATTTCGAACATTGTTTTTGGATAAAAAGTATTCACGATGCGTCTGAGTGGAAATTTTTACCTTTTCACAATCCACCCGAGATTTCAGTCGGTTTGGCCGAAACAGTTTACGTTCGCTGGTAGGGGTTTTCAGAAAAATGTGAGGGTTTTTACAAGAAACGATGCGTAAAAATAGAGACTCTGCATTAATAACAGGACAGCGAATGGCGAGTTATAGCATTATCATTTATTCTTCGATTAATCGTTTCTTATAGTTAGATTTTTTGATGCAGTTGCTCCAAATATCGACAAAACCTAACTTTCTTAGTGCCAAGCTTCTACACTCTATTCTTTTCCAATACCGCCACAATCATCAAATGCACCGTCTAGTCGCCACTACCACCCAAGGACGCAGCCACTTAGCACTTCCTCATTGCCCGCGGCGAAGAAGCCTCTTGGGGCCGCAGGATTACAAGCGACGCCGCAACAGAAACAAAAGAAGAGGGATTAGCAAAAAGGAATAATCTCACGCTCACAAATGGCTCTGTAAGTGGCTTCCACGACCCATCACCAATTCCATCGCCTCCGCCCCTCACTCCCTCTAATTACGCATCACTCAACTCCTCGCCCTTTTTCTGCACTGCCATTCTCATTCATTCTCACTCCTATTACTTCCATACCTTTCTACTCCAGCGTCAAAGTCTCTCCTCAATTCGCTCAATTTTTCCTTTCCGTCTCTCAAGACTTCGGATGGACTTTTTGCTGCAACTCATCCCCTCCTTCTCTGCCACTTTATCCGTGGAAAAAACTCCTCGCACATGAATAATTCCTCGGCATTCATTTCCACTCCTCCTTTATCCTTGCCTTTTTCTTGTTGTCTTCCTACCGGTTTTCAATGACTCGAACTGCTTAATATGATATCATTATTCAGAATGTCTACTTCTTTAGTGTTTAATCTCGGTCGGTCAAAATGGAACAAGAAAGGAATGAGCATTTAATTACATATTGTCTCCAATTCATTAATATTATGCTAATTGTCAGATGGTGAGGTAAGTATTTCGTGATGATTAGCGCTGAAGGGTATTTACGAAAAGTTTGTTTAAGTTTATAAAGTTTCACTATAGTTGTTCCAATTGAAAAGCTTCGATAAGAATAATCTTCTTGATGATTTTGACTCAGCTTCTTAACCAGTAACAATCTTCAAAACCCATGCCACTCATATCGTTGGCAAAATTCTCTGCTCACAACCACGGTTTCCAGAGTAGAATAATATTTTCATCGGCTAGAGGATTTAGTTGGCTAGGGCAGCCTACCGGATAGAGGAAGATCCTGGGTTCGATTCCCAGTCCCGTCAGACTTACGGTGTTTCCATCTGATTATTTTTCTGTTAGATCTTCGGGACTAAAATATACAATTCACATATCTTCGGAAATGATTGCTACTCGAAGAGACTCTGGAGTATGTGAAATTTCATGAGTAATGATTAATCCGTTCCCTTCTTTGCTCTTCTTCGGCGAATGACGGTTTATCTGAGCTACACAATTATCATTTAGAGCTCCTGAGTTAATAGAATATAAGTGGATAATTTGTTCTTTACATTCTTTTTTTTTAAACTTCGAGCGGAACTGTTTTTATTTCATCGTTGCGGATGAGTTATTTGAAAAGAATTTGTCATGTATTTATTCCCAACCAAAGCCTAATTTATTGCATCTCTCATCGCAAAGAGGTGGCATTTCCTTTAGTTCAGAGAGAAAACTTCGATTAAGAGCTAAATATGATGACTGTATTCTACCGTCATAATTTTTTTTAAGATCTATGAATTCGTGATTTTCTCTATTGTAAAAAACTTATTTTGTATTAAATCGGTGACTATACAAATCTGGTAGTTAATTAACTATACTGTAATGGAAACTTTAGAAAATATATATATTTATGATTATAGATACGAGCGGATTCTTTCCTAGGTTATCAAAAAAATTTCGCTATATCTTCATAGCATTAATATGTTAGAACCAGTAGGTTAATTTTAAAATCTGTAGAATAACTTCCTAGGCTGCTGATGACCAGTTGTTGCAAGAAGACCGAGTGTATCTCATTGTGTATATTCTTTCTTTGATGTACGCACAAGATTCTGGAGGCTCTGTAGGGAGATAATTCAGCTTTTACACTACGATAGACTTTCCTAATGCAAAATATTAAGATAGAAAAGTAAAGAAAGTAGTATTACACTACCGTGTAAGAATGGAACGTGATTTTTGTCCACGATTCTGAAGTATCTCATACATTACGCTAGATTATTTAATGCCATTGAAGTTATTGATCGTTGTAGTATAAAAAAACTCAGCATAAATTCATCATTGCATTATGCTTCCTTTGGAAAACATAGTGAATGTTTTCGTTAATAATAATATTTTCTAGGAGGAAAATCTACAAGAGTTATAAATAATCTATATTCTGTGATAAGGGAAATTTGGGTATCATTACCGAAATTGGGAAATTTCCTATCTTCCGGTTACCACCCAATCTTCTGGGTTATTTCACAGAATAAAGCCAAGTTATCAGGATATAAAATTTGGCGAAACCTATTCAGCACAGTGTCCTGTTACTCATAATAGCTTGGCGATAAAGTCCTTCGATCAGCCTGAGGCCGATACATGTAAATTAACCCTAAAATCCCCCGCAACGCGCCTCCAATCGCCTTAACGAATCTATTCCTTTCAGATAGACATAAATCTCTCTTCCCCACACCACTGCCCGCCGTCTAATCAACCTCTGACCTCCAACCCATCCCAGGGGAGGGCATTACCTTACCTCTTTTCATGGCATCTCCTTTTGCTATCTCCGTCTTCTGTTGCAGCCTAATGACTAATGACGCAGGCCGCACGCGCAGGCCGCCGCCCGGCTGTCAAGAGCCCACGGTCGCCCCATCCATCATCCGCCTCCCCTTAGCATCTCCATCGACATCCACCCCTCGCAAAATAATCCTGCACCACCCCCGCACTTCCCCGATACCATTTCAACCACTGCCAATAATGTGTTCCTCTTCCCAATGCAGTACAAGAACCTCTAAAGGGAGCACTCAGTGAACATGGTGTTAAAACGTCTTTCATGGTCGTCACAGTACATAGAGATGATGTACATAGAGATGATGCTAACAGCTTTCCGTCAGAGGAAGAGATGAGAAAATGGAGAAAATTATATGATTTACTCATACGTTTACGAAAGAAGTGTTAATTCTAGAGAGGATCTGACAATGATCTCGAGACATTAGAAAACCTATTTTGTTGAAATGTTTGAGAGTACCCTCTCAGACTTATTGCCTGTTCAACATGATATGTACCCCATTTTGAATAGCGAGTATATTAGTAATGACTGGTAAAAAGATGAATATGAATGTATATATCGTATTTTAAAAATCATTGGTCAGAGAGAAAGAATTTTGATGAAAAATTTGATTTTCGAAGAATACATTTTGGTTATCAAGCTAATTGTAGATACGTATATACTATTTATTTTTTCTGATATCTGCACATATCCATAGGCTTTTGTAATTGTAATTCCACCTGTGCCAGTGATGGGGAAAAGAAGGATGTTTTTGTTTTGTATCAGGAGGAAAAAGTCATCTCTTATGCTAAAGACATTTTTTTAGCTTTATCAATGGATATAGCGTTTCTAAAATTAAATGCGCAACGGTTGACGTAATTTTCGTGTTAACGATGGATTTTTATTTGGAAGCATAAAAATGTCATGGTAATTCTAAATCGAGAAGAAAAGGAGGAGTGATTGAATGTGGCGAATGATATCATAAAGAGAAGGGAGGTACGTGGTCTGAAGAATAACAGAGAACGTTTGAGATTTATGGATGTATTTGAAAGGATATACGCATACTGTGATAGGATAGTATCGAAAATTATTGCGAATATAAGAAGCCGTTAGTTAATTCTGAAAAAAGCAATACTGTAATGCACGTTTGTACTTAACTATTATCTTCACAGACTTCAGTGATCTGATCACGATTACATCGCTATTGAACCCACAATGGTTTCAGCTATAAATTATTTGCAATGGCTATTTTTAAGAATTGAAAAACAAACTATGAACAAGAGATACTTATAAAAGAATCGTCAAATAAAAACAGAAGCTGAAAATATCTGAAAAACAGGGTTGGAATCAGCAGAAAAAGACGGTATTATGTATATATATATATATATATATATATATACATAATACCGTCTTTATATATATATATATATATATATATATATATATATATATATATATGGTTTTTCAACATCATATTTAAAAAATCAGAGCCCAAATCACGATTTAGAAATCAAACTAAAATAGAGATGTTAGGAAAAAGCATTAACTTTCCTCATCGTCAAAAAGGTGCGATTTCTTAAGCATCTAGCTATGCAATGATTATCTGGTCTTGAGTTGACTGCATTGGATATATATTGATTGTATCATTTTGATAGTTTTTGCAATTTATACAAACATTCATTTTGATTTAACTGAACTTAAATCATTCACCTATTCATTTGTGAGGGACTCCTCCCGTTTCTAAGCTATTTTGATTCGATAACTTAGATAACCAAAGGCTGATTAGACGAGCATGACTGTCAGTCTCTACTGAGATTGGCTCTAAACCTATAATAACGACTAAGTGCTTTATTAAACCGTATCCTAAGGGAGGTAATACTACAGTTGGATACGGCAATCATTCCATGCTTCGACGGTACCTGGTGAAGCGCTTGCAAAGTAGGCTGCTGAACTTGGCTCTCGCTCCCTCCCGTGTTTATTCAAAAGAAGTCATTTCCATCGGAAAATCTGTCACTTCTAAAATAGCACTGTCTGGCGTATTTCGAGCGGAAATCAATGTCATTGCAATCCATCGGAACGCAAATATTTCCGACTTTCAGAGCAGCGACAGAGACGCGAACACGTCTGGATTTTGTTCTATTATTGTGTGCCTCCGGGGAAGACCTCAAGTCCTTTCACCCCATGTCAAGGGGGTAAAAATCACGAATGGCAAATCAGTGCCACGCCTCACTAAATTGGCACGCTAAATGGAATGCCGAGTGTGCTTCCCTGAGCGCAATACTCAGCCAAATTTTATTTCATTACTCAAAAGCCTTTGCAGAAGCAGATTTAGTACTTGGGAAGTCGTTGATTAGTTTTGTCATCCCTTTGGGCCCACTCGCGTCGATAGTGACATTTTCTCGCAGGTTTGTTGCATGCCACTTTTTTTCGAGACGAATTTCCGAGTTAATGCTGTAGTACCAGCTTAGAATAACATCTCATAACAGTGATGAAGAAAAATTCGATTACTTAGGAGTTAATGGTCTAAATAAAATCCTCCACCAAGAAAATGAAAAAACGCTAAATCTACATTATTATTAATCCTTCACTCAGTGCATCATCAACTTATACTCTATAATTATACTGTATGAAAATGAATGGCGAAGAGAAAATAATTGAAGGTCTCTCAACTTACGAATTAGCAAATAATCTTGATATGGTTAGCGACGTCATATCTTAGCCTGAACGTTTTCACCGAAAATAAATTGTCAAAATTTGGCAGCGATATTTTCTCGGACTGATAATGTCTTATTTACATCTTATGATGCATTTTTTGTATCTTAATTCTCGACTAACAAATTACGTATCGAACCAACCGAGAATCATCATTTCATCAAATCATCATAGGGCGTAGAGATAGATAACAGGAAAATTTACTATGCCATGGCAGTAATTAATTACTTTTGATTGTTTTAGGTGCCGAATTTGCAAAGACCATCCTTCATCGTGAAATAAAAGATAATAATAACTGACCAGTCTCAACGGCAGCCTGCTTTATATCCGAGTAAATGTTCAAGTTTATAGTCGTTGCCTATATTCACATTCTTCCAAAATAAGTCGAATTTTGCGGTGAAATATATTCCTGATTTCTTCTATTTGGATGTAAGAGTCGAAAGAAAACGCCTGTATTTATTCTTGAATGATATTATAGCGCGCCGGAAAGGAATGTAATAGCGCTGCAGTCGTAGGCGAAATCGCGGGAAACAGAGGGATCGCTTGGCCAATTACAGCGAAGAGGATAAAATTAAGATCAGTAAGATTTCGCGGCGAAGGAGATAAAAGGTGTCCTCAAATATCTGAGATTTTCAATTAGCGGAGGGCAAAGTGATATCGCCATGAACCGCAAGGTATTTAGGAGACAATGTTGTAAACAGTAGCTCAAATCTTTCCAGTCTGTTGACTATATAGATAACGAATGCATCCATAAAACAATTAAACTTTAATTTATAAACACTCGAGATTGCAATTTAAAATGATAATAAGAGGCATCTGTAGAACGGTTTTTAAGTGCGGTATTTTCTCAATAGCTTTCCATTAAGGTTATCGAGAATTTGAAATTTCTTTAATGAATATATAATTTTTGTAATCGACAATTGATACGGCTAAGTGACGAGCTGATTTATTCATTTTTATTTTAAAAACGTGCTAACTAAAAAATATATTCATCTTTTTCTTTGCACACGAAAAAATATATTAGTTTTGATGTTGTTCTAAGAACAGCTAGATCTATTTAATTGTTTAATGCAAAGTTAACACTTAAATCGGATGATTCACGGGCTACTTCAAATAAAAAGTTTTGCAGGGCTGAAGATATCGGGTAACTAATTAAACGCGACCATCAAGAAGGAAAGATTATATCCAAAACTTGTGCTTAAATGCTGAAAATTATTGCTTCCTAAGCAAAACCGTTAGTAGAGTAAAGATAAATAGTTAAGAAGCTAGCGGTATGGAAGGAACAAGAAACATGTGATTCATAGTATAGCACTACAGTGGAAGTATTATCCAGAACACTGAACTATGCTATCTCCGCTTCCAATTTCGTAATAGATTAAAATTATATAGTTTTCATGTATACGAAACGACCATCTTTACGATATTGCAGATAAATTTTCTGTTATCATTAACTCATAAGGTTAATTTTTCTATCTAGAAATGTTGGAGAATCTCATGCGTTTCAAGCGGTAAATCAATGGAGACAGTGGAGGTCTTTCATGAGAGTATTATTTGAGAAGAACAAATCCAATTACGTGGCCGTTGCGGCAACTTACTTTCCAGGAGCCCCTACGTCCGCTTATTTTAAAAATCCAATTAGCTTCGTTTATTTCGTTTGGAATCTCATCTCGGATTGTCAGAATGAATTTATCCATAGCTCTCTTGTGGAATTCTCCTAATTGGAAACATATTTTCCGCTCGCATTTCATTGTGAATTGCGCTTTTCACGAGAAAAAATCAAGATGTGCCAAAAGACATTCCAGAAATCACTTTATTTTGCCTATTATACACGGCACAGTTACATTTTACAGTTAAAAACTATCCTCAATTAATGTTGTTATTCAACATAAGGCGATACTTCGATTTCGTGAGTGGACAATCTTTCCTTTCGTTAACGGATAGTAATTTCTACAGAAGGTGAGGATCTTATGACAATACAATCCTCCATTTATTTGAGATGTTAGAGATACATAAATATGTGATAAAAACTTAAGAAAAAGAAATGAAGGAATGAGAAATTTCTAAAGATATATTCAATGATATTTGGTGAAATACCTAAAAGGGTTTGATTTCTCTCTGAAAGACAAAATTCTAACGGAAAATGAATGAAAACCAACTTCTCAATTAAAAAATTCAACTCAAATTAAAAAATCTGGAGATAAGTTTATAAATATAATCATGGCAGCATAAGAAAAAATGATAGAGACTAAATTAAATTTATGATGTCATTTATTGAGAAAATCATAACTTTAAGTTTGTTTTTGTGAAGCAGTTTGAATGAGTCAGTCCTTGACGAAGAATTAGTCGGTGGTGGAGCATCGTAACTTTGTTTTTCCATGTCTCTAATCTATTAGTTAAAAGAAGAAGATTTTGAAATAAAATAAAATAAACATTTCTGTATTCCACTAATTGATTATTTATGAAAAATCGGTTTTAGATGAAGTGCAAATTTATAATGCGATTATGAAATTCAAATTATATGAAACATTAATTACCCTGTTCATGACCAGAATTCAGTGAAATATTTTCACTGTAGGTATGTTTTCATTATATTAACTCTTGCGAGAAATCTATGTACACATTCCGAATTTCCAGTTATATAAATGTTTGGCAAATTATTGCAAATTTCTGAAATATTTGATAAATTTAAGAACATCGAGGGAAGCCCGCTGTATTCGCCAATGATAAGTAGGATGGAGAGTATCATTAATTACGAAAATAACTTCCTTAATTTATTGCGTTATTACCTGTAATGATAGACAGTTTTCAACAACATAATTCGTATTTCTACCATTCAGTCTTTTCTACTTTCAGAGACTATAATGAATAAAGACTGATATACAGAAAAATATTGCACCATTATTTCGAGTTCCTATGAGGAATAAGCCGTATAGAAAAACGAATAGAAAGAACAGGGGAAGAGTTCGGACGAAATGTTATCCTAGAATATACTGTTAATCTGAAATCTAGTTGACAAAATCAGGGGCAGATACAGAAACATGCTAAGTGGGGCGATTTAACACAATTTGCTTATGAACTCTCCAAGTAACTTTCAGAGTGCTATTTTGTGATATGTGTAGTGATCGCGAATAACTTTTCAATCTGATTTTATTTCAGGCTACTTGTCATATATTAGGCAAATTCATTTACCACAAAGTCAACAAGGGAGTGGGGAAAGAGGGTCCCTTTCCTGTAGATAAATGTTACCGTAAAGTGAATGACATAGTTCAATTGTACATGTTAATTTATCATAACAAGTAATATAAATAGTTTTAGGTAGTTTTAATGCACTTGATGTTTCTGTTTACTTTCTGTCTACAAAAAATTGTAGGATAAACTTAATATTCTATGGGAAATACATATTTTGCTTACATTAACTTACAACGTAAAGTAAATTCATGAAATGCAGTTTCATCAGTCGTTCATTGAAGAGGGGCTGATGAAACTTTATCCCATTGCTTAATTATTGAACTCTATCCTTTTGTCTCTTTCCGCATCATTCCTTTTTCACCTTTCTTTCTTCCTTCCGCTTCTTTCACTGCGTCCCTTCCCCTCACACACTCTGAAAGAGCGAGCTAATTGAGTGGGTGGAGAAATCCCTTTTTTAATCCTTGTTATAAGGTTTTGTAGCGATTAGGCTTGTTAGGGGAAGTGACAGCACTATTAATTTGACGGAGTAGCTCCGTGAAGTGGTTCGGGAGATGGAAGTGGGATACGATAAAGGAGTGGGGAGGGATAAGAAGGTAGGGGAGGAAGGCGTCTGCTGAGAGAGAGGCACGGGGTGTTGTTAACATAAAAGTAGCGTTTGAAGCGTGCTCTCGCCACGGAAAGTGCCGTTTTCCCGTTGAGGGAAATGAAGAGTGAATAATGTTCTGCGCCTACTTCAACTGTCGTTGGACTCAGATTTTCTCTTCTTGTAAATACCAAGCCTTTATCACAGATATCGATAACTTTGTATAATATCAGAGGAATTATTTCTGAGCAGTTATAACGAGCGTTATCAGAGCGTCAGCGCATTAAAGTTTATTTTTCTATGTTCTAGTCGCGTGAATGTATGAAAACCTTTCGCGGAATATTCTATTTAATTCCATCGAGTGGAAGAATTGAGAGAGCAGATTTAAAGAAATTATGAAAAATACTATCGTGAATCAAAAGAGTGAGTATACATAGATTTCTTGCGTTGTAGTAGTAAGAAACCCTGTTAGGAAATCATAAGAATAAGAAATTATCAATACATTTGGATGACTGACGAATCTACTAAGCCAATAAATAATTCTATTCGTCTGAATACAAATCATCCACACAATTGTCTTGATTTGTCTTAATTGTCAAAGCACTACTATTTTTATTCCTACTTCTATCTAAAATGGTCGATCAGTGAAATCATATCTTGTGAATCGTTAACGGAAAATTAAAAATTACAGTTTAATCCAGCGATCTAAGGAAACATTGCATGAATAGCATTCAATTGTTTTGTCATATTTTACTATCTAAGTTGACTCCGTTTTCTTAATTTAGACCAAATAAATAACAACAAAGAGGTATGAAGTAATCAAGAGTGACTGAAAAATCAAAAACGTAAAAGAATAAATTATAACAAAAAGAAAGCTATAACACTAACTACAATAGAAGGCTTGATATATAAATTTAATATATTTCAATTAACAAATGATGAATTGCATTCATGAAAAGATACCGATGCTTTCAAGGAAAGAATCCTTAGCTTCCTCGTTCTTTGGTGCTACCGTAAAACGCTAGCGTAAATCTTGAAAATGCGTATGAAAAAATTGAGTATAAGAGAGTTGAGGTGCAATAAGAATATTACCTTCAAATACACATCACTTACTCTCACTTCAGCATGATAGACGAGTTTGAATACTTGTTTATGAAAGATATCAATTTACTTAAAAATTCTTAATTAAACGTGCGGCGGTTTCCTCATCTTTGAATCGGTCTTTCGGACTTCTAAATCAGTTAAATTTCCTTTAAATTCGAAAATCTGTATTCCAAACACGCTTTATATAGTGTAAACACATTTTTAAAGCTCTCGTTTATCGAGCGTTGTTTGTACGTTTCATACGCTCCCATTGGCGTCGGGAATCAAAGATACCGACAGATCTAATTTTAAATAAAGAGAGATGTATCAAAGGATACACCGCTGCTTCATTAATTGACACCTCCCAAAAAAAGCTGCTCTCGCCTCGAGTTCAAATGTAAGATTCGACGGAAAGGGCTTTTGTGGCCTGAATTCCGCTGGCGAAGAGTTCTTTCCTATCCTTAAATGCGCCAGCGGGCGAATTTGGAATAATTTTCGCTAATGCATTTATCGCCATTAACGAGTGAACAGTGATCCACTTAGAGAGCTGAAGATAACTGAGAGAATTGCGAGCACATTTCATTTGAAAGATTTCTACGAATAGGATATCAATCGTGGCGCACTAATTACTGCTTCTTTCATGCCATTTGTTGGCTGAATTTGAAATCCTTTTTTCGACCCTTGGTGGAAAGATTTTTAAGATTTATGGAAACAGATATCTTATTTCGAAAATATCCTCGCATTTATGCACGTGTATAAAATCAGCTAAAGAATCTCTCGTCATTTTCTCTTTTTATTCTTTTGCGTATCTACATCAATATTTCAATATTAAATGAAGTTAAAGAGAGCTCATCGTAAATATTGAATCTACTACTTCAATCACCCGTTTGTCCAATAAAAACTAAAATATACTAAATGTTGTTCAGAACTGCCTTTAGTTCAGGTTAACCTTATATTTCGGAGGAACCAATTTAGCATTGGTAATTATTAAGAACAAATAATGAAGGAGTCAATAATAATTGTCATTAAACGGTTTTGGTTAATCATGCCATTTTCAAGTATTTCCTTCAGGTAGTATGCACAATTTTATTACTGTCACTGATTAATGACAGAAGGTCTATGAGACAATATGTGCAAGAAATAGAAACTATAATTTAGAAACTTAAACTGATACGAAAGCAATTATCCATAAGGGTATCGACTGTTTTATACAGAAATTATAGTTTTTTATTCAAACATAAGAGTTTGCTATATAAACTGTTTCGTACATTTACACCTATTTGAAATAGTAAAATGACCGGCTACGCATTTTCTTTTTAATATTTTCTTATTTCATCACCTGTAGATATTTCTTACTAGGGTATCTCCAATAGTTTTCTACTTCTTTAACCAGTAATTGCAAAAACACTGAAATTGACTACGTTTATGCAAAAACGTCCACTGGTTTTTGCTTAAAATAACAGATTATAATGAACGCATGGTGAAGTTAAATGAAAAACTTATCTCATAGTTTCATATTTTACGGTATAAATTTGTTAGGACGTTTGATTAGTTATATGTGTGATATATTAGAGATTTTTAAGTAAAGTTACCTCTTCAAGACCTGAATCTGCTCGTGTCCTTCGCAAGGGAAAGTAAATTAAAAAATTTCACGGATGATTTGAGCGACCGACGAAGTTAATATTGAATGTTCTCATTCATCCAATAAACATGCTGCTGATCATCCTACCAATCGCTTCGACCAACAGTTCATGTATTGAAGTGGTGAGACACTTCTTGTAAAACTAAAAGTTGCCGTCAATACAGTCATTTTAAGTATCGAACCTTTCTGAAGATATAGTATTATATCTTCAGAATGGTATTTTTTCGTCGCGCACTTCTAACCGACGTATCTCAGTGTTCACCCAAAGAAGAAGTTAAAATTAAGATTTTGACGCTTCAATTCTCTGAAGTGTACGTAACAAAGGCTTCAGAAATTACCTGTGAAAGGATATTGGAACATGGTATTCGGAAGAGATGGAATGAAGGAAAGAGCGAAGGGTCATCACGGGAGATGCGTGAGCAGTTTCTTCGCGTGTGCCGCTTTGCTTGAAACGAAGCACGATCCACGTTGCTTGGGAAAACGCATAGCCCGCTTGCTAGGAGCACGAGACTGAGCCATTGGCACTATGGCTTTTGAATGAAATTACCACAAGAACTGGTAAGGGCTTTGAAATTGGATCTTATACTTACTGTCGCAAATACGAATTTAACGTAATCAAGATGGCGATATCGCACCCATGTAAGATATCTTTATATTGCGGCTATTACTATCTAATTATATTAGATAGTAATAGCCGCTATTACTAAGAGAGGGAATGTAATTATTTCTCGACTTAAGGTAAAATTTCCTCAGCAAAATCAGAAACATACTTAAAGGAAAGATTCGAAGATGTGGATGTTTCTTGCTTACTTTTCAAAATTAAGCTTTTATTTATCATTGGATTCGAATATTGCCGTTGAAGAGTATTTATTTTTATCTTCATATTAAGTTATTATTAGCTGCGAAAAATTAGAATGCATAACTTACTCAGTTGAGAAAAAGCGGGATTTCTAATTCAAGTGAAAGGATTTTTGCATATCTAGAGCGAAAATCTTAATGGCACTTACTGGTTCGCACAAGACCACTACCATAAACCACTTCTTATTCTTGAGCATTACAAAGTTTAACTGGAATACCAGGATTATCATCAGGTACATACATTTCAAAATTACATTTTTCAGAATAAAGTCTAATATCATCTTGAAATTGCCAAATTTAAGGCCAAATTCAACTACATTATCATTATTTTTAGAAACCACCAATTAAGACTTACCATCTTTACGAAAAGCTGTTTCAAGTAGAAATAGAATAAATTTTATTTGAAAAATATAACGATAACATGATGAGTATAAAGTACCATAACATAAATAAATGAAGATTCATAAAGAATGGGAAACAAGTATAGGTATATGACGTAATTGATGTAGTATTTAGCTGTTTGTAATGACAACGATCGCTGTTTTGAAAATTGAATTGGAATTCTCATTACATATAAGTGCTAATGGAAAAATTCTGAGAGAGAAAAACTAACAAAAGGAGAATTAAAATTTTTCTCTCAAATATTCCCTTGGGCCCTTTCTCGGTCTCTTTCGTGTTGTAATTTTAACATTTAACACAAATTCAACAGCTGAGGTCACTTCAAGCAAACGGATAGTTCGCCTTCAGTGAAAGTAATCCCGGGTTCGATTCCTGATGAAAGCCCATATGTACGAAATGACCTCAGCTCTCGAAGCACTTTTAACAATACTTGTACTATGGCGTTTCTAGACTATAAAGATAATCGATTGGAAAAATCAAACCTTGCTTCAAAAAATTGTATTTTCAGGGAATCAACTTCTTAAAACGTGAAAATAAAGCAGTAAAATTTGTTTCTTTGGAAATCTGATTAGAATTTACATCGCTTCCTAAACTAATTTTAAAATCCAGCCAAAACTTAAAAAACTGCCACCCATACTGGTCATGTCCTATGTTTGTATACCTTGTGTAGGATAACATTGGGAACAAGATTAGATGGAGTAAAATTAAGGTAAACCAGTTTTAAAAACAAATGTGAAACGAAGGATAATCAGTTGTTGAAAGGAGGCGAGAAGAGATGAATTAGGTTTGGATTGAGAGCTGACAGTCCCAGATACCGCAGAGCCCATCTTGGAGCACACATTCGGAAAAAGAGAAGATTTATGCCCGAAAGCGGGAATTCACGGCCGATAGACGCTCACGCAATGAAAGCAGCCAAGACATGGTCCCTAAAAAAGGACATAAAACAGAAAATAATTCGAATCGTAAACATAAGCGATGAATGAGATGTCGTAAAATATATTTTATCTGCGGAATAAAGTAAAGAATTGAGGAAGAGCGGAATATAAAATAACGCACATGACAAAAAGAATTTGCCTTAAAAGGACGAATTCTTCCCTCGAAAAGAAATCGTTCTATGATCAGAATGCACTGGTGAACTAAATGAGTAATCTTTTATTTTAAGTCAAGGAATTTTATCCGGTTCACCATTAATATATTATTTATGCCATTCAAAGGCAAGCATTTGAAATATTTGTTTCCTTCCGATGAAATAGGACCATCCTGACTCTAAGGAAGATAAAAATACACAGAATGCATGAATTATGGGTGAAAGATATTGACTGAAGAAATAGTCCTATACATTAAGCAGAGAATATTCATATATAAAGAAGCGCATTAAACATAACATTTTCGGAATGGACAGACAGAATGTTATAAAAGACAAAGTATACCGACGGATTCGGAATGTATCATTGCTGTCACCTTTTATACATTGAGTAATGTGGTGGAGCAAAGGCAACGAAGTGCGTTATAAAATCCAGTTTCTCCTTATTTCAGCTACTCTCGAATAACGATTCTTATGAATGTGGTTTGAATAATACTTTTATTCTTACATTGTCTCCACAACATACAAAGAAACCTATTTTTTCAATCCTTCTAATTACTCTTGCATGAATCTGACACCTACCTGAAGTTTGTAATATGATTTTGGACATAGAATTGATGTGAAATAAGAACTGATTACTTTGTCTCTTACAAGAAGTAGAGAATGAAACATAGTGCATACTATAATATTCGCGTGGAACATTTTCAATCCCGACTGCACCTTTTGTCTTGATATGAATATGGCAGAAATAAGGTCCAAGAGATACGAGCAAACTATTTATTTCATCTTGAAAAATCAACTACTTTTCTCAAACCGTTCCGATGGTATGGCTTCCAGCATATCAAATGTTTCATTCTTGGATGCCTCTTAACATGTGTTACTGTATGTTGAGAACTTTAGCTAGAGAGATGAGCATTAAAAATCCCTCGCCCAAATTATGCATAAGGATAAATACAATTCAAATTGAGGGGCGTCTGAAATCTAATATCTTTCGGATTCTACCTTTTTTTAAAGAAAAATACCATCTAAACTGTTTCCTATTCATTCCTCTATTCCTGACAATAAGTAAATAAAACGAAGACATATATGGCAAAGAAATTGATAGTTAAAACATCGATTACTTGAATCTGGGAATAGTAATGGCATCCGGAATTCCATACAATTTTCACCTAAATTAATCAATTAGTACATGACTTGATAAGCGTTCTCTGTTCACCCGATTTATATCACCATTACATCCAACCTTACTTCCATCTCCTTTTATTCACATCCGTGGTAGAGGTAGAAAATTCTCTCCATATCTTTCCTTGAGATATTTCTCTATCAAATGTGGCGACAGTATTTCCTCTTCTGAGGAATCTCCCCTCGAATCGACTTGTTTTGTTGTGAGAATTCGCCTCTTGCGCGAACCTCCTTTCTTATTTTTGTCTTGGCGTGACAAATGGGATTGCTCAGCGAATAAGAGAGGGCTGAGGGCAGCTGAAAGGGTACCACGAAGATGGCAACTCCCTTTTCATGAACACTAGCTTTCAAGCATTGGGCACAGATATGTTACTCCAATATGTAGTCCCATACATGCCATTAATCATTTTGTTAAGTCCTTTTTTCCCGTATCCTTATTAACTCGATCGACTTTTTCATGCCTCCTTCAAAAATGTGGTTTCAAATTACTAAAATGCTTATTATACTTCGAGGTTTAATCAATCCATAAAGGTTTACTTTAAGCATGAACCTAAATTAGAGATTTCCTTCGTACAAACACTTTATTCTTCCTTGCAATCTATGTTCTAGCACTGCTTTCATATTCATAGATTTTTCGTCGATTTTAGTTTTCCATTGTCTTGTTTTCCAGAAAGGGATTGAAATTTTGAGAGCACCTCCATTTCCAGAATCATTTATATCCAAGAACAAACTTATAGACTGCTGCATAACATTTTAACAAGTTTCCTGCTTCCGTTGCCAATGTATTTTTTTAAGGTCAGCCGATTATTTTTTATATAACTGTCAGAAATGATCAGCTTATTTTTGTTCTTAATATCTCGAAGCTGAAATTCTATTTCGAAGCATTATATCTCTGATGTATTTCGTAGAAATATTAGTTGACAGCGAAATGAATCCCTCTAAACAAGAGATGGAGTTGCATCAATCCGTCATCTCACTCTATTTTTAAAGTAAAATAACCGTGGTCTTGGTGCCAAACCTTGAAACTCTGCTTATGGGAGTGTTGCTCTTCCAATACATCGTTTTATTTTTACAGCATAAAAATATACTGGTTGAACGAATGTCAGGATGTTTCTCAGTAAATATTTCCAGAAAAATTAACTAAAATAATTTTTAATAAACTGGTATCCATAGAATACTTTGTTGTCGAACTGGTAGCTTTAGTATCCTTAATTACGGAGTTTGGTAGAATGCAAGAAATCAACAATAAGTAATCATTATCATCATACATTTATTATAAATTAAATATTAGCTATTATTCCGGGAACTTCATTCCTTTAAATGTCTAACTATTGCTAAGCTAACTCTACTATGTTTTGCTCTTTTACCCTCTTTTATCATATTACAAAGCATTTTAGCAGTGTACGTATGTACTTACCGTCTTCTAATCAAAAATGCGAAAAGATAACATAAATTTTAGAAGACTACAAAATAATTTTTATCGCCTTTATTTATAGATTATTTTTCTAAAATAACTTGCCAGTTATTTAAAATATTGAAGTGTTTTCAAAGAATGACCTAATCTAATTGTGATTTCAGGTTGTATTATTAATCAATAGTAATCAAGATCATTATTAGACTACTTTCGTAATGATCGTGAAATTTCTTTGAGAAGGGACAAATAGATGAAGAATATTTTTCGACAGTTTTCGAAAAATGTATATTCCACCGATGAATGTGTTCAATCCTCAGTGCAGTAGATAAAAAACATCTACGGCACTACTCCTCGCCATAAGACTCCTTTCAATGGGATTCATGACTGGAATTTTTCTTTTCAACGTTATCCAAAAATGTATCAATCATTGTTACTGTACTGAAAAGCGGACGAATATCTTTATTGTATGATGGTTATTGTAAGTGGATTAGAAAAGGGTGGTGTGAAGGTTACCGTTAATGTACGCATATATAGCGTAATCGTAATATATAGCGAATTTTCTATATTTGATGGATATTTATGATGGAATATCAACACGTATTATTACGCCGAAAATATATACATATTCTCGCATTCAAATTCACAACACTTTGCTATGTAAGCATTTGTTAAGGAAAGCATTATCGGATCTGATCCCCATTGCCGTAGGTGACTAGAGTTTTCTGAAGAATTTTATCCAGAGTTTAAATCTAAAACTTTGAAGAGTCTTGTTTATAAGGTAACTGCTTGTATTTGGATCAATTAATTATGCAAAGATGTTCCGGAGATTAGTATAACATGTTAATCAGAAATAACGATTATAACACAGGCAAGGTTGAAAAGCTACAAGGTTAACTTAAAAAGGTTAAACAGGCTGTTAGATTTTTTCTAGATATGTAGAAAGAAAATAATGATCAATGGTAATATTTTATAAGTAAAATAGCAATCATAAGCTGATAAAAAACGATTCGTGTTCATTATTCTATTTTGAGATTGGTAGCTTTATGCGAGACGGTATTTCCTCTTGAGTAGGCATTCGATGCATTAACCAATGAATGGTTACGATATGACTTTGGAAACTGATACAATAAGAAGAGGTTCTTTACAAAAATAGAAAATGCTACTGTTGCAGTACGACTAATTTTTATGGGTTGATAGATTATGGATATTTCGCACGTTTTTCCAACGAGTAACAAATTTTGAAATGTCAATTGACTTTTAGGATAAACCTCTCTATTTGAATCAAAATTATTACAATTGCATGAGATCGTCCGTCTACAGTGGAGATACGTATATGATGTAATTTAACTCGGATTTGTAACGCATAGAGGCAATTTTCTCTCATTACAATTCAACTCAATATGACAGGATTTAGGCTATTTATCTTATAGAGAGCTGATACTAAAAGGACTTCGTTATTTTCACTTTTATATCGCAGCTGTTCTTACAAATAATCGAGTGAACCCACGTAGTAGTGCAACCCCGGTTTGTCCAGGGTTATAAAGATGTATTTCCTCGATCGCCAACCAGTATATCAGAAATAATAACAGTGCTGCATAATGCAGGAGAAAAAATTCACTCTCGAAAATAAATTACCGAAATTCTTCCTGAATAAGACGTTCCCATATATATGACACATTTTGGGACCCCAAATGACGAAAAGAAATGTAAAAATTATCTCATATCGTATACAACAAACGTTTACGTTCAACAACACAATTTTCAATCAATTTTGCTTACTGGGCCACTTATAATTTGAATTCAATACTTTACGGGGGGATTTACAGGAAAACCAAAGCCCAATGTAATAAATGCAAGCGCCAAAGAAATAAACGCGAGAATTATTAGTCACAACCTCAGTTTCAGCATGCGTTTCAGTTGTTTTAAAAATTCACCAGTACTTTATGAGGCGTTCATTTGCCAACCAGTTTTTCGAAAAAAATGCGTCTTATGCATCAGGAAATATGAGACATATTGAAAATTTGGAGCTTGTTTTTAATTTCATTTTAAGTGCTTAAGTCAGACGCAAACACTGGATAATTAATCAGCATATCTTTACAACTTTGGTCGATAAGCTTTGTCTCTAGTGCATAGAGACAATTTAGTCTAATCATGAATACGGATATCTTAGAAAAATTCTTCACTTAGGTCTTACTCCTCGACCCGCTTTTCTAGCGTGCTAATCATTAGGTCGAACTATAATTGTTTCCGTGCTTGTTTAGAATAGCGTGAGCATACTTATCTTCGAGCGATTTCATACTGTATAGCTTTGTAGTTTGTTATTATTTCTAATCAGCGATGTAGGAAATATAATTAAGATTACGGAAGTATTTCCAGATATCTAACCGTCTTTTTCCGTCATCACTTGGTAATCAAAGGAAGATAACCCACGCTGCTTCCATTCGCGGTCGAAGCGTGTTCACCTCTGACGGCCGTTATGGGTTTGGGAAAGCACACTCAAACGAACAAAATCTAAAATTATACCTGAAAAGGCAGTCGGGATGGAATGAGAATTGGACCATAAATGTCCACAAGTTGCCTCGGTGTAAATAGGGGGCTCGATGAAATCACTTTGTTATGCTGTTCTAAAATGGCGTTTGTTTTCCAAACTGATTACGGAGCTTCGAATCGGTAAACTTCAGCCGTACACATGAAAACATCGGCACGTGTTTGATTCCAGCGACTCTAAACGGAAAATAGATACATGTTTTATGCCCGATGATCACCCTTCCCATAAATGGAACCAATATCCTAAAACTTCCCGTTTTTTCGGTATTTTACTCAACATTTAGCAATGTTGCGAGTAGTTTACCGAATAAACTCGATGAAATGACTTCACAAATTAAAAAAATCCATTACTGGGTTCTCCCTCACCACATTTAAGGAATTTTACATTATAAAACTTGTTTTTGGATATTTTGTTTTAAACATTTGCCACACATTCTCTTATGTCGCTTTTACATATGTTTCAGGCTGTTCAAAGTATTAAAACGTAAATAAAGCAAAGGAAAAACGCAGTCTTATTCCTAGAGAAATAATTTTGAAATTACTCTCCATTGTAACAAAATAAAGATAAACAAAATGTTGCTTTAAAATAAAAATAGACGCAACGCCATGGCGTAGCTGTGAGACATACAAAAAAGGATTGATCGAGTTGATAATGCACGATTTATGATTTCATACTATAGCTTTATTAATAGTTTCAGGTGATGTAAGTATATATATAAAGAAGTATTTTTCTTTTAGCCGACCTTCCATTATTGTCCTACTCAATTCCGACTTCAATAAGAATCTTACGGAAGTATTGCCTTAACTGGATTTTTAATTTCCACGCCGTTTAACAAGAGTTCTAAGATAAAATGTATGACAGTCAGTATCAATTATTACTAATTACTCTGTTAATTACCAAGAAATGCAGCTAAGAGCCAGGTTTGGTACACACCAAACCCAAGTATACTCTTAAAGTCTTAATGCATAAATATTCATGAATGTTAATTCCAACATTTAGCAACCCCATAAAAATAATTAGCCAAAAATCGTTTCATCGACTGAACTAATTACCAAAGGAAAGTGTGGGCTGTCTTACTTAAATCTTACTTTTGAAAGCAAGAAGGATTTTCAATATCTCTCATTTTTAATCTCTGAAGTTTGAGCAGTGTTGAATGGCCAATGTATGTGCAGTACTTAATTTCTAGTCCGTTATCTCCTCTGCGCAAGAACAACCATTCATTATCCCAATCCTAATTAAATCTAGTGGATACTTTGCGCGGTTCTTGTTTACTTGGGCGTTGGACGAGTCGCCAGTTGCACGTATGTCGAGGGCCTCGTACCTCCAATTAAATGAACGGGCGGTAATCGAACGCTTTTTCCGCTTCTCTCCACTAGACATGCGAAAAGAGAGGCTAAAGCGGGAAAAGAAGAGAAGGGATAAATGGACTAACGGGAAAAGGGGATAAATATCGGTATTTCTTGTATTTAGAAGCAGAGTTCTCATAATCGAACGCATACTAACAATACCGTGAAAGAATGAATAGTAATGCTTATCTTATAAACTTGTAACTTGACGAAATTCTGATTTGATGAGATATTAAATTACTCATTTTATTACACCACTTTCCATGGATTGGATATTATACATTTGCTCACGCTAACAGTCCGGGAAAAGTTGTCCAGATTAAACCTGAACTCTATAGGACATAAAAATACTAGCATTTCTGACAGTAAAAATGAATGAATTTAATCTCAATTCCAAATTTTAGAGGATGGCTGTACATATATTTGGTAAAATTCATTATATATTACCTTGACGAAGCTAATCAAATATGGTTAATATAATCAAATACGCAAACCTTTAAACTCTTGGTGTAAGACGGTTTTCTTCAATTAATTCTTATCTGATTATTGCATACCATTTGATTCATTTGGAATTGAGCACATCTTCGTGGCTTCTTGTTTATAGGTCTTTGAAATAAATATATGGAAAGAGCTATTCCTATTAGCTACGAATAATTTTAATGAGATAATAGGTTGTAGATATTTAGGTTGTTATCCCAATCATAAGGAAAATTTAATAAAGAAAAGAAAAGGTATCGTATAGGATACCTCATGATTCTAAAATTTTACATCTAGATTCGGTGAAAATATCATGAATTAAATATAACTTTCCAAGAGCGTTTTGCAGAAATAGCATGATTTTTGAGGATATACTGTTCTTGCTTCGCTCATTCAATAAAATTGGATTTAATTTTAAAATGCTGAAGGTAGTTCCTTTCAGAGAAAGATAATAAAAGGGCTAATAATGGATTGCAGTATTTTATTGTAAAAGAAGTAGGTATTTTAACTTTTATTATCTATAGAGAAACTTCAAAGCATGTAGTGATAGAAGAAGCAAAATTATCTACAGAATGCGTATCTTTGCGTAGGTGACTTATTAGAGATTTATTCAAAACAATATGTAACGAAAACTTCTTTCCCGCTCTGAAAAATTTACCATCATATCTTCCCTCGGGTAAAATGATCCATGAAATGAACATTTGAATGATTGCTACTGATATAAATCACTGAAGAACATTCCAAAGAATTGAGTGGTGTAATTGAAGCCAAATTAGATTATTAATATTAGGAATTTCCCAAGGGGAAACGGACATGAATAAAAGGCTGACAGGCCCGTGACTCTAACCATTGGAAATTTTATTTATAATTCCTTTCCTATAATTATCCATACTCATTTTAAGTAGATTATTTTCCTTTCGTATAAATAGAGAACAGTAATTTTTCTCATATAGACTAATTCAAATTTAAGAGATAATGTTTAAAAAGAGCAACAGCTAATTTAGTACTGTTGCTCTTAAGATTAGCTTCATTATTTTGCTGCTAATTTCCCATAAATATATGGACTGCTAGAATTTTTATGGAGAGTGTTTTCATATAAATCAAATTCGTCCATTTATGATTATTTATTGCCAAAAAGGATTCATGGAATCAAAAAATATATTTTCTTGCAAATAATCATGGATATGAGCCATTATAGATTAAGGATCAATTATAGTACTTCTATACCCCAGTGAAGTGAGAACTCAGAAGAGAAGAAATGTTACGGAATATCTTTTTAGATGTAAGAACGCTAAATATTTGGATCAAATTAAATAACTGGGTGACAGAGAAGATAATGGCAAAAGGTATTAATATAAACTAGAGCAAAGAAAAATCTTCTATGCATTTTGGAAAAAAACCCATGCTGATTTGATTTATAAAATGAGAATTAAAACGATGTTAAGACTAATCCTAATAGACATCACACAGCATGCATTATATTAGAATCGAACTTGAAAGTTTAATGTTTTAAGTATTAATATACCGCTCCCATATTTTAAATGATATACTGTTATTACATAATTACTAGGGAATCGAAATAATTACCATATGTAATATGGAATGGGAACATCAATCTTTCGATGTATATTAAATAAATAAGTAACACCTTTATTTTAGGCTAAATTGAGAATATTCGTTTAGGATATATTAACTATGTTGAAAGAATTATGAAGTATGTGGTAAGAATTTTCATGAATATCAAAACCAATAGTAAATATTAAGAAGTGTTGGAACTTAAAAACTTCAACTAGATAAGAAATTTTGTATCATCCTATGCAAAACCAAAATATTTCTACAACAAAAATAAGTTTTTTATTTGTAAACAGTTTTTGCAAATATAACCGGAAAAAATTGAAGATGATATTTGACTTCTTTCGTGAGAACTCCCCAAAAAAACGTACTATGTAAAACCACAGTTTCTCGTATCTACATATTCAACTCTCTGATGCTTGAAACTTGAGTTGACTGAAAGAGTAGGCGTGACTCCGCGCCAAAGTTTTTCATCAACTGTAAACTGATCGATCCTTGTCCGCGAAACTCATGCACATTACCACTTTGAAGGTTGATTTACAGCGCCATGCAAGAACCACGTAATTGTAAAACGAAGAAGCCCTTCAGCGAAAGATTATGGACAGGTTTCCCATACCAAACCTTCTATAAGGACGAACCTCATGCCAAAGATATAATTTCATTTTCCGAAGTTGATACAGCTTCGGATAAACATATTAATGAGATATGATTTATCTTGTCAAATTAAGTCGCTGCCACATCGTAAACAAAAGCGCGTACCGAGGAAACAAACAAATTAAGAGCTTGCACAAATTAGTCACTCTCATCCAGTTTCAGGCGGAATTTCGTTATCCAAACGGAAGTGCCTAATTTGCTAGTCTTCTTTTCATTTCGAAATTATAAACCACAACAACAACCTTAGCAGGCATGCACGATTGATTTGTTTACTAATTTCTACAGCGTCGACGCTCCGTATTTGTGTTTGTTACAGAATGAAATTCATCTCTGAAATGATTTTGAATATTTATTCTATCTTTTGGTGTATGTCGAATTTCAATATTTAGTAAATATGATTTCGGATTTGAATGCAAAGGTGTCCTCTCTTGTTTTTCATCAAAATCAAAACAACGCATGCTTTCCTTTAATAAATAAACACAAGCTTTAAAAGACATTTCTTTTGACTTGTATGATGTACTATGTTTGTTTCTTGAATATTAGTATTGTTGTTATATAGTGTCGGTTGTTTTGATTAGTTGATAAACACTCGATAAATCTTGGGAAAAATCAACATTAGAGCTACGTTAATCCCTTGTATCATCGGTTTAATTAATTAAATAGCAAAAGGAAGTAAATTCTTCAAAAATATATAGTTTTTCTTTGATTACTTAAATTATGAAGAGAGTAGTAAGATTTCTAATGCAATATTTGGCATATCTGAATATTAAGTACCACAAAAAGTGCTAAGAAAATACTGCCAAGGATTGATTTTTTGCGGAATATTGGTAGCATTCATGTAAAATCTTTGAAAAGGTTTTAAAAGGCAATCATACGATGGTCTGAACTTGAAAAATAAAGCAACAACAGCAGCTTTTTTTATGTACTTCTCAGATTTAATCAAAATAATAACAACATGAACTTCATGAAGCCAAATTTTTCATTCTTAATTCGGAGTTTATATAAAAACGCATTTAATCATAATGTATCAGGGATTAGAGCATGGAATCCGATGTCAAGGAAAGCGCGCCAAGGATACTATTAACAAAGCCAACCTGCAATATGTAATCAAAGAATACAACCAATATTATTAAACCAATGATTAATTTTCAAAATCACATCTTGAGACTGAATCTCTTCTTTAATATAAATGTATAATTTAATTTTGTTACTCAGAATATGATAATTTTATCCTCTGCTGTTTGAAAATAATTTTTCCTCAATTTTGTGGCTAGCACATATCTTATTCCTGCATTTTTTGCGATGCCGGTTCTTTAAAAAAAACGTAGTTGATATCAAATTTTGTAGGAAATTTCGTAATTGACCCGACTATCAACATGATCACTGTTACGTTAAATCAAGTTACTGAAAATTACACTTTAAACAGAACCAAAAACATCTGATCCTTTAACATTATTCATTTTTGTCGCAGCAGCATTTTCGATAGCAACTTACATATTTACAGATTAATGCGTAAATTCAGAAGGGGAATCATCGCAACTTAATTGTTTTCTATTTTAATTATTAACATCGAACACCCAACATGAAAATTATATAAATCCATATAGATACGTTTAATGACAGTCAATTAAAAACGCCGCAGTTGCATCGCGCTCAGTTCTTAATGACATTCTAAAACGTTTGCGGCAAAACAAAGAAGTGTATTTTTCTGTTTATCCTCGTTTACCTCTTAGAGATTATCATGAGATGATTACGGATTTTCTGGCATCTAAGGGAAGATAAACAAGCAATAAAAGACACTCACCGCTCGGCTGCAGCCTCGCCGCACCATCTCCTCTGGCTTCGGCATCGTCGTTGGCCGCGCTCAGCCCTAGGATGGCATCAATGGTGTGTCTAGGTCCCATCTGCGGAGGCACCTTAGTGGCCGTGGTGATGGCAGGGGGTGCGGACGCAGTCGGGGCCGACGGCACAGAAGCGGCGGGTGGCGACGAAGTAAGCGGCGGGGACGACGGCTGTTCCGCAGCGGCTCTCTCTGCGCCTCCGCTCGGCCTCCTATCCAGCTCCATGCCCACCGAGGACTGACTCTCCCCCGACGCCTCCGGGAGGGGAGGCCGCCCTGCGCACCAAATAACACTCGATCGAACGCCTTACACAGCGCGCCTTTTCTACTTGGACACTTCGCCAGACCACAACGTCCTTGTTTCCACGGAGGCTCGGATCGCTCTATCCCAAGAGTTCTTCACTCACCTCACACTCCTCTCCCCTCATCAAAAAGGAGAGAAAAAAACCCTTCCTACCTCGACTAAAGCTGTGTTTGCTCTCTCGCTTCCTGCGGAATTTCTATTATTCCCCGTCTATTGGTCTCCTCACGGTTTATTAAGGAGGAATGGGCGTGGAAAAGCGGTGCGGTGGGGAAGGGGAGGGATGCTGGGGGCGTGACGAGGCGCCGGAATGCAGCCAATCAGAGAGAGGAGAGAGTCTCTCTTTTCCAAATCTCCCTTCCACGCTTAATATCCTTCCTGACATCCCTCCCTTGCCGCTGACGCAAATTCTGCCACGAACTTCCCGCACCCTTTTTCCTGCGATGCCAAAGCTGCGGATTAAGATAAGTCCGTTAGGTAAACTGGCTTCGGATGCATCTACGGGGCGATTATAAAGTCCTCGACACATTTTGGGTGTTGATAAAATGCGTGAAATGGGAAGGAGGACTCCCTTGATGTTTCGCTCTCGTTATTGCATTACGAGTCTATTGCGTCGTTTGCCTTCGCCTAATTGCAATCACTGCGGATTGCTGCCGCACATTTCCTAAGCTGATAGTTTTCTCTCAAAAATGTTTTGACTGCATAGAAGGATTTAATTCTTTTATTTCTTTCATTCTTAAAAATATAATTGCATCAAAATTTCTCTCGTAAGAACTTTTCATAATACCTATTCAATGAAATCAAATGAAAATTAATAATGATCTCTCCTACGGAGCATCTCGGGTCAGAAGATGAATGAAACCCGATGATTGTAATGCATTATTGTTTAAGAGTACCCTGGCCCATCTTATATCTCTAGATGTTCTTTAAATTTCTTTCCGAAGCTTTTTCTAAAATTAGCAGCTATAAATTTTCTTTTGAAAATTAAAAGTAATGAAAAGATGTGTAGAACATATTTAATTTTTATTTACTAATGTTAATACGCTAATGTTATTTATTTGTGAATAAAATTTTTCTTACTTCTAAGAGTTCCGACGCTCATCAATCGACTCATTCATTCATTTGTTTTTCTCTAGAGAAATCGTGTGTTTTGTTAGATAGACATATAAGGAGTTTCCCTAAGATTGCTGTGGTTAATTGAAATTCACCTTTCCGTATTTTCCTATGCAGTTAATATCAGTGAAAATTATTTCTACACAGTATACACTGTGTAGAAATAATTTTCAGTCAATATGCGTAAACGTTTGTTTCAGAATATATTTATAATTGATGAATAATTATCGGGTATTTAAATGTGACTGCAAATCTTTTATCATTTTCATTACAATGAAACCCAAGTTAGATTATATGAACTCGCATGTATTCATTCAAATCAGTTTTCGTCAGCGAAGGAGTTAAAATATTTTCAGACTTTAAAAAAGAGATGTCACTGATGAAAAGCACAATTTGATGGATTGCAAATGACTGATGGCCACATTTATCGTGCTAATCACTTTCCTTAGCTCCTTTACCACCTCTTTTCTAAATCATGTCCATGAAATAGTCGTTGTTAATTAATTTGCATACCTTTATAAAATCGCTAGATTAAATAAAAATATAGAAGTATTCGTGAATCGAATTTAGGGTTGAATACTGTCTTTGGAAATCATTCATCAAATTCCATCAAATTTATACGCCGTTTTCTTCGTCATTCTAGAAATTCCAAACGTGTAAAATTTGGTAATTGTGAGGAATTGCAAACTTCTGAAGCATTATTTCCTAGAAATTCTTTTCTATTCATTTTCCCGTGCGACCTCTCAACGAAGATGGATTGTTTTATAGTTCATCTCATATTTTGTTGTTCAGTGAATGGATGTTAAGTTTGAATTTTGAAGGAGACTTTAATTTCATCTTCACTAAATGAAGGGTTATTGTAACAATAAAATATTTTTTTTTAATTTCTAAAAAATCTTCCGGTTCCATTTTAAACTTATGTACCGTAAACCGCGGTAACTTTTATCCAATATCCTACGTTTCATGATAAGTTTAAAACTACCACTCTACTTTTTCTTTTTTACATTCAAAATCTATGATTTTTTATCTCTGAAGAAAATATAAAACGACGACAATATATAAATATCATAAATATCTAAATATTTTTCCTAAAATAACTGTTTTTAATTGTGGGCCAATATTAGATTGAATTGGGGTAACCCATGAGTTAAGATTTTTGTAAGACCTGACACATGAGTCAATGTTAAACCACTTAAAGACAATTTTTTCAAATATTCATTCATTCGTAAACTTAATTAAATTGGATTCTAATAATTTAATGTAAATACTTCGGAAAATAATTTTAATTCGAGGGAGATTGAAAAAAGAATATGAATTTACTAGGAAAATAAATTTATATATTTTCGAATTATTTTTACGAAACCTATTTTCTTTCTTTTCGGGTCTTCTTAATTGTCTCTCTTTTGGCCTCGGTGGTTCCAGATAATGTTTTTGAACGTATTTTTAGTGATTTATCATCCAGATGGCTCTTCTTATTTCTTTCTTCTTCCCTTGCAATCGCCTGAAGGGGTCAAAAAATCTTGGCCCAACTTTAAAGTATGCTATATTTTTTCTGATTGCTAGTCAAAAAACAGCAAAAATCTTATAATATGTATTTATGCATACTAATTAAGCTTAAATAAATTGATTTACCAAGGTTCAAATACTGTAATTCCTATATGTAAACTAAAGTTTTAAATATGGAATGGTTGCTATTAGTGCATATTGTAACATAATCAATAATGACCTCATAGTTTCGGTACTTGAAGACATCATCATCATGGTCCAAGAGGCCTAAACATTGAACTAAACCTTGAAGGAACAAGGCTGGCTGGCCCGAATCACAAGACCGAACCGCAAGGAATGAATCTTAGGAATTGTCTCAGTAAAAAATTACACCCTCTTATAAAATACATTGAAGTTGGTAAATACCATAGAAAATTTATTTGTTGAAAATTTATTTGATTTCCAGGTTTTTTCTCATCATCAGAGATTTAAGTATCTTATAATATAACATCCTCTGTTTCTGTATCTTCAACGAGTTATTAGATGAACATCTTCGGTTGTCTTTCCGCCTATCATTCATAATATTCGTAAATCAAATTCTATATTTAAACATTTTCTGCTGCAAAAACTTGAAACTATCCACTACTTCATCTGAGATGTTATCATTTAGAAATACTGAACTATTCCCACGTTTAACTGTCGTTGTCTACATTTTCAGTGTTTAATAATTAAGGCCAGGGAATCTTCATATATAGTTATTGATATCATCATCATCATTATTGATTCATATATAACTTCCATTTATGTTTTAGACGAAAAGATGATGACTTGGTTCAACCAATTTCCAAGGACGAATAACTTTCCATTAATTTCTCAATAAGTGTATGGTTGCGAGATTGAGATAATGATTGTAAACCCTCTTTCAAGAGGCTCATAAACCTTGACGAGTTTGTTAGCAGCTAAAAGAGCAACCTCTAACTCGTTAAATTCTCAGGTGAAAACTTTCATGAATAGGATCGCCGTTTCCTTATTGCTTTGATTCCATGCGGTTGAAATGTTAATGCGTGACGATCCCATATTCTATTATGAAAATGCTAATCCAGCGATACTTTAATCCGTAGCTTCCGGAATTTGCGCCGCCATAACTTTAAAGATACTTCATAATTGCATTACTCATTTATTTTCCCATACTCCCGACTAGCGTAAATCAGCATAATTGTTGATTCATTCATTTTCTTGGGCAAAGTTTGTCTTTCGCGCAACTAAAACTTTTACACAAAACTCTTAGCATTATGATAACGAAATTAGAAGATAATTTTAGAAGCGCACATTTTTCCTAAAAACAATATATGGCTTGTAAGTCCAAAGTACGATGGGTGATGTTCAGTGATAAGGGAATAAGCATTGTAAGAGAATCAAGCGATTGGCTGGCGATGGGATGGAGAGCTGCAAAAAACTGATTCCTAATCCCTACTCTCCTACCTTTTATCCCTTATACAGAGCATTTAATAAATCGTAAATCATTTACCCTTTCTGAATCATCCCTCAAATCCATCTAAACAAACATAATTGAACTCAAATCTCATAGTAGACTAATTTTTTAATCCTCAGTCGATAATTACCTCTATTTGACTTCCCAATCAATTTCTGTATAAAAATGAGGTATCAAAAATTTTCTCTTAGGAGTATGATAAGAATTTTATCCTATTTTTCTCTGTACAGAGTTATACTTTTTTTTTACAAATTTCGAGTTTTGATTAATATGGAATAATATTTTACGTGTAGAGATAGAAACAATTGAAGCTGTTATTGGATTAGGAGTCTATGGACGATCTTATAGCCGCATTTACTGATTTTTGAACCAACATTGATGCCAGGTTCTGTAGACAACGCAAAGTAAGGAATTACCGACCATCTAAGAATATCAAATTAGCGTATCTATAGCCATGACACAATCCTCAGAAAAATAATGAGACGAAGAGAAAGGGTGGGGTTTTTATGGTCTATCGTAGGTTCAGGAAAATTTATTCAGGTAGATATGTATTCAAGACTAAATAAAACTCATTAAAAGGAACTCAAGGCTAAGGAAGATGATTATAGATGATTTTCAATATTATTTCTCACCATCGTAAATTCAGTTGTATTTTATTTGTCGTTGTATTCTTATGTTATCATCATAATTTGGAACTGATATTAATCATTCTAGCGTATATATATCATGTTTTAGGAGAGTAAAACGAGCCTGAATAACCTTCCCTTTTTCATTAGAAATTATCCTTATTAGTCGGATAAGACTTCGAAATATGTACTCAGCAACGTAAGTAAAAATTTAAACTTTAAATACTTCTATATTTAAATGAAAATAATGCTAAGTCGAAGAATCAAAGAAAAATGATAATCATTACACTATTATCAAGATGGTAGCATGGCTATCGAAATACGAAATGGGCGATCCTTAGAAGGTCGATAATTCTTGACTTCCTCTTGTTTCCTGATCCTAGTATCAACGCCAGTTCGAACACCAATGAATGAGGATAGATGAGCGTTTTTATGCCTCTAATATCCTCCATCACTAAAACTTCCATGAAATCGTGCGGAGAGCGATTTGACCAATAATCAGCATTATCCCCAAAAAAGGATTGCGTTATTGCTCCATACCTTCCTTTTCTCATTCCTGCATCATTTCGTTCCCACCTTTTCCTATTACGCACAAATATTTAGAAACTAAACGTGCGCGAGGTGAAAATACCTCTTCCGCGTAGGTTTCGCATCTCTTCAATTTCAAAAGTATTTATTGAATTTCCCAGAGAATTTGAGTGCGATCGAGAGCGCATAAAGGGACGAACAAACAACGGCCAAAGGTACCGAGGGAATTATTTTTCGGATGATGAAAGATGTAAGGAACCAAATCGAATGCGAAATAATTGGTTTCCGTACCGCATTTTTCCTTCGCATGTTTTCACGTGCTGCTCCGTAAGCAACTTAAGGCACGGTTTAAGCGATTACGCGGGGAATAAATACGTAACGCCCGAAACAACATTTGTTCAGCATTCGCTAAATAAAACACTCCCCTTTGTTTTAAACTCCTTCTTCTCCCACAAATATGTACACATAAGTGCGTCCCCCACTGGATGATTTTATAAGCAGCTTGCTCTCGGCGATCTCGAGAGGCGTAAAAAATTAAGCGCGCGACTGTTTACGGAAGACTTTCTCATTTTCGTGTTCACCGCGACGTAAAAATGTTCGCAACTTTCCGAATCCAAATTAAACATCGCTCCGACCGCGTCCTAACTACGAAAGATCGCTCGATGACAGAGCGTCACCACTTTTCTACTGCCTCTACCTCGCCTGCTCCCTTAGCATTCTAATACCATGGTCATATATAGCTTACAAATTACTCGAAGTTTGGGTATCGTGCTCTTACAGTGATATCCCGCAGAGATATACAGCCACCCGGGGATATTTATGGATATTTATGTTAGAAAGCTAAATTAAAATGTAGGTAATGAATCGGCAGATATTTCATTTCTCTACACCTTTTTACGGTTTAAAGTAAAAATGAGAATTTTTAAACTAATAATATTCTTATGAACTACGAAGAACGTATGATTCATATGACTAAAATTTTAAGAAAGAAATAAAGCATAATTTAATGAAGGAAAAAATCCACCGTGACTGAGACTTAAACCCGGATCTCCCATTCGACGACCGGTTTATTTATCCAATTAAGTTACCTTGATAGAAAAAATCTCTCCTCTAATTTTTAAGGCTCTAATGGGACCAATGACATGAACGGTATGACAATGTCCTTCATATCTTTCTATACTTTATTCATACTGTTTTGAAACTTCGACGAAACGATACATCTTCAGAAGTCGAAGTCGGCTCATCGTTCAGCTGCACTTGAAATAGGTATATTACCCTTCTAGTATGTAGAATAGATTAGAGTATATTACAGTCAAGAAAATATTTTTGTGAAACAGAGTACTATCAACCGAAATTATAAGATTTCGATAGGGCACATTCCCATGTTCTGCTTCCCAGAGTATGTGAATTTCATGGCTCGTTTTACCACTCATCTGCCTAAAATATACCAAATTTCTCTGAGTAGTATATATTTTAAATTGTACTATTTAGGTTCATTCTAATAGATTATGAATGTAATTGCATTAAAATATTGAATTTAGCTTAGACTTATATGGCTAGGTGAATGACCGATTCGTCACAGAAAATATCGATTGGTCGGACATAAAAATAGCCATCTGCCGATACAAACATGTTCGTGGAAGAACCATATAAAATTCTCTTAATATAATAAACTATCCACTATTGCTGGAAAGGAGTTTAGTACGAAGCTTGAGAGTTAATGAATGCCTTTAATTGATCGTAAAATAATTTATATCCGATCATGAATACGAAGTGGTAGTATGAAATGATATAGAGCAGTATAACTCCAGACCGAATGCCATTGTCGTTTAACGACATCAGAAGTAAAAGAATAATAATCTGCAATAATTTTATTCTGCTTTTCGTATCCCTTCTAGATCGTTCTTCTACTTTGTCTTTCTCTCTACTTTCTTTCTACAATATTTACTATAATACGTCATCTCGTCCATTATTACGGTCATTCTTTTCAATACCCTCACATCAAATTCTCCTCCCCTTCATCGTTACCCCGTCGTTTACGGCCCCAAACACGCAGCTGTTTCTTAGCAAATCCTCCCATAAACTGCCGTTCTTCACATTACTGCCCTTCCAATTTTACGGTTACTGAAATAAAATAGGAGCGATCACGTCTTCCATATATATTCAAATACATCATCCCGTCCATTTTTATCTGAAACCACCGGGTTTATGTATTTATGCATTTGCCTAAGCGTGCCTGTATGTCTATAATGTGGATCTGCTACCTTGAAAAGTAGGAACGTCGTTTCTTTCTGTAGGCCATGGAAATTACATCGGTATCTTAATTAATGACATAAAACGACTAACTTTTTGTTATGAGTTGCTCAAACTAAGATTAATATATTAAGAATAAACAGGCTTTCAAATTAGAACTATAATGGCCTGTGTCATTACCTATGTGACTTTTACAGATGTCATCAAGTTAACTTTTTCCCACATGGAAAACTTAAAGCCGATAAATGGCAACTTGCGACATACAATGCCTTCTCAAAAACAGTATAAGATTTACTTGTTACTGAACATGTTCATTTGTGACATTCAATTATGCATACCTGAAAAATATTTAAAATGGATCATCATTCAACTGTATATGGAACTGTTCACTTAAACTTTAATTGAGATCAGAACTATACCTCCTAATATTAGTAATGCGGTTTCAATATTCTTAGGGCTTTCGTCTTGAATCAATAATACGGCATGAAAAACTGATGTTCTCTTTTATTCCCATTTCATAAAATAAACTCCTTGGTAAATATTTTAAAGCATTGATTCAAAGCTTCTTTTGTCTATATTATATTCCAGGAAAAACGAAGAGCTAGGAAACTCAAGGCATTCATACGCGAATGGGCAATTTGTACATTTACAGTATATTTTTAAATACATCATCCATCAGTAGCAATTATTTGATATGATAACGAAAGCAATTCATATTTTCTTGGAATACAGAAAAATTTTATCGTCATCGAACTTGTAATTGAAATAAAAAAGAAATTTCAGCATCTCCCTTATTTCTAATTTTCATTCTCATACATTAAATTCTTAATTCCTGTTATATTTTCAATCCATCTCTCTCCTATTTATATTGAATCTAAAATGTAATTACGTGACTGAAGTATGAGAGAAAAATTACCACGAATTTCTTTTATTTGTATTTTGAAGTTTAAATTACGTTCATAATATCAAAAAATATAATTAGTTTATTTAACGAACCAAAGCCAAAAATAGTCGTCACTATTCTACGAAAACTCTTCATCATTATATCTGGCAAGAAGAGAAATATTTTTTAATAATTTCTCTTTAAAAATATCCAACTAGGAAATTGAAAAGAAATATAAACGTTTTCATGATTAATAGTCTGCACAGGAACAGAATAACACGGTGCTTGAGAAAGATACTTCTGCTTATTATTTCTTGGCATGAGGTCTGGGCTTGGGAATTGAAGAATAGTATAAGCGGCATAAGTAAGAAATCCAATTCAATATCTAATGAAAATACATTTCTGATTTATGTAAATTATATATATATATATGTATTGGTAGATGTAAAACCAATTTCAGTTATTACTCTTTGTGCAAAATACATTATATTTTTGGAGGTATTTATAGGAGAATTACCTTTCTAGGATATACCTTAGAACCGGCCTGCCATTCTCTTTCTGTGAACTTATGCGTCCTGCTTCTCGAAATATTTGGATATACTAATTATTGCTACCATTATACCACCTACCGTAGAGCTACTATGCAGAAGAATCTACTCTGTATTTAGGGAAGCTCAATAGTAGTTGTACCGTTTAGTGTGACAGTGTTACCATTGAGGCAGCCAGTATGAAAGATGGTGAAAAGAGCTAAATAGTTACATCAAGAAAATAGATTTAGATTATAGAGTATTTTGCCCGATCATTAAGTGTAGTCATGCTCTTAGACTTTGACTGAAGTGAAAAGTAATATTAGACTGGCCCACTTGACATCTTCCTGAGTGAGGCTGCTCAGCGTGGTCGCTCAATAGACTATAGAGCAGGTAAGGAATCTGCGACCTTCAAGCCAAAGTTGAAGCCTTTCATTGGGGCCTTTAAGTTATTCCATGAAACAAATACTCATGCTTAGAAATTTTTGTACTTGATAACGCCTAGTGAAAAAATAAAAAAGGAAAACGTTCTCTTTCAAAACTCAGCGAATTTATTAGTTTTTTAACATGAAATCTCGATATTTAAGTTTCTGAATATTGGCAACATCCAAGGCGAGTGGATTTCTGGTTTCACATGTGACCTTTCTTACCGAATGCTACAATGCTAAATTTGGCCTGGTGATGAAAATGGGATGGTTCCCTACCCCTGATCTAGAGTATCCGCTCTGAAAATGGAAGATCTGAGTTTGAGTCCCTGTCACAAATTACTTTCATCACTTTCGTTTGTTTCTCGAATAGGAAATTTTCAGTTACATATGTTATACAATTAGTGGGATTCGTTTGGGGTATGAGTCACGGAACCGAGAATATTTCTGCGCTCATTGCAGAATTTCATTTCCTGCTCCAACAGCATTACTCCACACTTTAAGAGTACAACGGGATTCAAATTTGGCATGACAGACTTTCAGCGTTGCTCTTTCGGAATTCTCACAATCGAGTTTTCGCCCCAAAGATCTTTGAATTAGTATTAAAAGGATTCAATCAGGGAATCCCTCCCACATCCGTTGTCATCCGCGATTTAAAGTTTAATTGCGGATATATGCTCCCCTAGGCGACGTTCTCTTTGCAAAGCAACTTATTTGCCGTTCGATCGAAATAGCTTTCGACGCATTTGACTGATGATCCAAGAACATCTCCGCCGCCCCAGTCTCTGCAGGCGCCGAATCCAACACAGTGCCAATTCGAGAGAATATTCACCATTCCTTCTGGGTCTTTTCTGTGATTCATCCGACTCTGACTCCATATCGAAGAAAATCAAGAAATAACTCATTTTATAAGCGGAGAAATAACGTCATTTTAGTTTGCGATTACGTGCTTCCCTTCGATTTTGTCGATATCGATTCAGATCATGAATCTAAGAAGATAGCATTTTAAATTAATAGGGAATTTAAATAAATCAAAATTTTGTCGAAGACAATTCTGTTATTTCTGATAGAGGGACTTCTTCCGCACTATCGATCGAAACGGAAATCAATCGTGAGCAAACAGTAGAATAAAAAGCAGTGTTGGCCCTCTGAAGGGATAACTGGAAATATTTTCTCACTCAGGAGTAAAAAACTAATTATTTCTAAAACATAACTACGTTCAACTATGCCTAAAACACAATGAAGAAAACTCTCCGAATCTTTCAGGCATTTCTTCATCAGAATAATAATAGTTGCGACCATATTACGGCGAGTTTTAGCTTTTCCAAACCGCTCCTATCCCTTTATTTTACAATCCATGCTAAAACTGGAATTTGAACCCTAGACGCCGGTGTTGCTAGGCTCCAACGTTACCTCCAACACCAAGGATAATAATAAAGGTCCTTTGCATCATTAGTCCTAGATTTTACGCTGATATCTTATTCTTATTGTAAACTAAACTTAAAAGGAATTAAACTAATTGGTCGCTATAGCAAAAGATGGTGGCTATATCGCCAATGATGGTTATTCAGAAAAGAAGAAAGCCGTATTTCTTTGTTATTTGTAATATTGTAGTATATTTATGATAGAATTTACTTCACTCCCGCTAAAAACACAGTCTATGAAATATTCAGTATTAAGATCAGAAATAATACTGTTAAATTAAGCCACATAGAATAAAACGAGTTAAAATTAATAAGGTTCGTTGATATTCAATCATACGTATAATACAACGTAATACGCGCAACTGCATATTAATCATGTCTTAAGTCGATTTAACATGCCTTGTTGTAAATTATCAATATTAGAATGACAGGAAATCGATGAAACAACATTTTTAGAAAAATCTTATTGTCAACCTTTATAGACACAGACTTAATATGCACCATACTGAGCGAAAAATTTGTGCTAAATGACATCAAAGTAATAATTTGCTAACCGAGAGATACGCGTCGTGAAAGTAATTTGAGATGAGGTCTCATGATATACGTTAAATATTAGAGCTCAGAATTTCTTTGGGCAAAGTTTGCGTAGTGATCAACTCACTCTAGCATCATTTTATTACAAACAAGTTCCTCGCCATTAGAGCATTAACTGGAAATTACGAAGAAACGGACAGATCTCGAAGTTTAATCACGTCAGACTTGATTCTATTACACATATTTAGCGGGCCACGAAGAAGTTCTGAATCTCATCGAAACTCCGAAAAGAAAACGGTATTTACTTGATGGCAATTAGTTTCACTGCGGCAACTTGAAATCTGTTCATGGAAGCGGAGAGTCTCATCTCTTGTTTTCCAATTCGGGTTGAAACTAATTTTTAAATTCTCTTCCAGAATTCTATTAAAAACGCTCCATCCCTCTAAGGCATCTTTCGTGTCCTTCCTTCATATCTCATTATCCTCTTCGTTTCTTTTTCTTATTTGCAATTTACCTCCATTAATTCGTCCCTATCATCCACCCTCTCCCGTAATTAATTCAATTTTCTTTCATTTTCACACCTTTTTAATTTCGACTCCATGAAGTTTTTTTCAATAGCTTCCCTCCGAAAAAAGATGGTGGGATCTTTCTTTTCCATGCTAATGTCTTTTATGATTCAAGGTTATTCTTAATGTTCTATTTTCTCGTAATTAAAAAGTTTAAGCTATCTATTTTTATCATACTGAAATATACTCCCATTTTAACGTTCACGAAATTCCTTTCCGCGTTAAATTTGCTATTAACGATACTTTTAACAAGATCTAATTTATAGGAAGAATTGTTTCAGTTAACCTTTCATACCCAACCCAACCGGTTCTCCTTAACATTCACCTTCGCCAATGAGTTTTCAACGACAATCGGTCAAATTTTAGAATTAATAACAACGAAATTTATACGTAATTCTATTGTCGGACGCCAGAATAATATTTTACATTTCTATTAAACCCTCTGAAGTCTCCAATATATTTGCTATTAATGTAAATGTTTAAATGATTGTTTGTTTAAAATCTTCTCATCGACTGATTAGATCACGATCAGCCAAATTACAATCGATAAGGTCGAATAAATGTTCAGGCCAATAATAGTGCATTTGGTTCTCCTCTTGATAAAATATCTAACTAAAGCTCACGTTGGCTATGTGAAATCAATATATTCCGCGAAAAATTTTAATAGTTTTGCGATAAACATCCTTTCAGCTAAAATTGTTTTTGATATGAGATGGTAAAGTTTTGCATTCTTACTTACATTCTCAAACTTGCAATTGAAAGGCTGAGCATTAGTAGTCATTACAATATTGTAGTCATTTCATTTTTCATTCCATTTAACAATTCCACTCTTAATCTTTGCTAGTCGGATTGTTTTCAAAGTGTATAACTTATTCGACCAAAGCCGTTACGTATTTCACACGTAACCGTCGGTATGAGTAAATCTCTTCACAGCATCTTGGGCGCGTAATACTATCCGATGCACCTTTTCGACAACTTTCCATTCTATTATTCGCGCGCTTAAAGAAACGCCTTACAAAGCTCTCTTCATTTTGGTATATAAGGAAGAGGCCACCCACATGCTTTCCCTTTCTTTGGAGAATATCTTCCGCACCTGTGACTCTCAGAGGACAACCCATCAACGCTAAAAAGAAGCTTTTCGGCATAATGGAAAGACCGATGTCAGCACCTCCAAGTGGCTGCAGTGATGGGTCCGTCTCTCGGAAAACTTAAAATTAAGGTAAGATAACCGTCAATGTAAACTGTGTCTCAAGAAACCAATCATGGTTAGTATAAATCAAATACAGGATTCCGTAGTTCTTCTATCTACATGGATTTCCTAAGCTGTTGATCGGTTTACATAGCGTAATATAATGCAACACATTACCTCTGAATTTTTGTCCTTTTATAAAGTGGAGAAAATTTTAAATACATTATCGAATAGCATTGCAATATCTTCTCTGTTTATGTGGTAGATTATTTCCATCAAACATGTAACCAATGCAAACGTCTTTGATTTTCATGGCTATAAGGGAAGTATTTCACGATATAAACAACTGTTATTCTTTTTTGAGAATCAACTGGCAGCTCGACTTGTTAAATAGACACCTGAATACACAAAAAGTTTTTCAGAAAAATCGGTGTGTTTAAAATGGAAGCAGAATTACCGAAGGAAGAAGCAGAATGGAAGCAGAAATACCTCCTCTGTCCCATGGAGCTGCAAACCCTATGTAACAGATTCCAAGACTCCCCCTAGAGTGTGGCATCATTCCAGGTCTACCTAATCTAGTCTTTTATAAAACAGTGCTTTACACATGTAAATCAATAGTTTCTTAAAACAGAAAAGGCTTATATAAAATATAGAAAATTATAGGAATAATATAGTATAGGAGTAAATATTTACGCTGATATCTCTTGTAACATCGCGTAATTCCAATCTCGGCTATTCTAGCATCATGTATCATTTTCTAATTATAGAAAAGAAGACCAGATTCCAAATAGCTAAGGAAAACAGTTTAAGTAAAGTGCAATCTAAATAATTGGAAATTTTTAATGCCATAAATGGCACATTCAAAGGCGCAAAATATTACTTCAACTTTTGTGATCAGCCCCTTTTCTAATGCCTCTTTTTCCGCAATTACTTGATTACTTCGTTCATTTCCTCTCGCCTCCTCCATTCTCTCTGTATTCTCACAACTCCTTCCCTCGCTTGATCCACTTTCTTCCCGCCCACACCATCAAAAGCTCCAAGCTGTGAGGTTTCGAGCCCTCCTCTAGTTTACTTTGACGCTAATGTATACAGGGAGCAGCACCTTCATTAAGTGTTAATGAATGTAATTAAGACGGTAAAGCTTGGTAAGATTTCATTAAAGACTGCCCCCTGTGTTTCCCCTCCCTCTTCTTCCTTGCCAAACGTATTTTGACTCGTAACCTTTCACGAGCGCCTTTAATCTTCATCTCTTTCATTCTCAGCACGCTCTTCTCTGATCGAATTCTCCCGTCCTTACACATTCTCCATCAACTTTCTTTCCACTCTTCCTTTACTTCTTCATTATCTTCATCTCCCTTTCTCTCTTTACTCTCTCTTTACATCTTCACTGGCTTTATTTATTGCTTTAGTGCACATTTTTCAATTCCATTTTCAATTTTATTTTCAGTCTCTTCTGCTATCCTCTTCTCTCGCTGACATGAAGAGCATGTGGAAGTTCTTGAAAGATCCTATCTAGGTCTCTCATTATTGCATCCACATTTGCGGTTAAAGTAGATCTCTTGATATCTTGTAAAAATTTACTTCCACTCTCCTGCGCTGCATGAATTGCTGGGAGATACTAAAATGATGAAAAAATTCATCCACAAAAAACGTCCACAAAAACATCACCAACATCAACGCCAGTAATCCAAGTAAGAAGGAATTGCCAATGAATCTCTTGATATTAGAAGAGATCAGTAATTCCTTTCGAACGTGTGCGACTTACAAAGCTACTCCAAAACTTACTAATCCTACAGAATTACAACTTATACCAAAGCAAAAAGAAACGATTTAATACTAACTCCATTATATTATAAACCGATATCCAAAGTGTGTGAAAATATATAAAATATCACCACTCTAATAAAGGATGGTTCGACTGAAATAATTTAGCAATACTTAGTAAGATGAAAGAAAAAAGTAATATAATAAATGATAATACAATGAAAGTAAAGCAAAAAGGTAGTAAATGGTTCGGTGGAGAAAGAAGACTTCAACTTTTTCTTTGATAATTTAATGCAATTTTACCTCCTTTCATGTGTTGCTAGAAATCGGAAATCTTTCCGAGATTTACCTTAAACAAATGATTTAACATTAACGCAACAACATAGAAACTGACTGACCTTTATTCTTAGGATTTTACTCAATGCAGAAACCCTGAAGTCTAAACTGTGCTCTTTGCAGGTTCTCCTCTTCTCTCATTCTTCCCCTTTGTGTCATTTTCTCTCCCTCCACATATTCTCCCTTACTTCGCCTCTCCTTTTCCGCTCCGTGCCGCATTCTCTAATTTTGAGGGGGCGTAAACGCTAAACTCCTTTGCATCTGTAATCAATTCTCCTTTCCAATAAAGCCCAAGTTAAATACGTTCCTATTTCAAACTCCGTTTCCATCGCTTATCTCTAAATCAATTTTCTCCCGGCTAATGTTGGCTGCGCTGAGGTTCAAATAAAACGTTCTGTATAATTAGTTTTGGCTTTTATTTCACATTTTCGCGGTCGTATGAAGGATTCTCATCTCCTCGCTTATTTAATCATAGGACGATGCCGAGAATTCGTGGAGCAAATAAGTGGGAACGTTCGGGATGCTGTAACAACTCTTGGGAACTACCATTTTAATTAGATTTCAGCCTTATATTGTAGGAGTAATAGTTGGGAAGGAATGGAGTGGACAACGTAACAGTTTGAGGCTTTGAGGTCCATGTATGTTTCCTTCATAACGCAAAATTATACATTTACCGTTCTTGCGGGAAAACACTTTTTACGAAGATTCTTTTGAAGCGTGGTTTAACTATGATATTAAGTTTTTCCAACTCTTTATGTAGGATAAGATAAGAAATAAGATATTCCATTTTATATAAGGAAATAAATGAAACAAAAATGATTATGTTGGAGGTTATCCAGCTAGTCAATAGTCAATTAATCTAAGTGCTAATTAATCGTCTCAGCTGATTTTTGTCTATGAATTCTTAAGGATTTCTTAATTAATAACTATTCATAGTTTAATGGGCCATATTTTTGACTCAATGAGTAATAGTGATAATACTCCTAACTACTATAATTTCTGACGAGCTCAAGCTCAAAGCTATGGTAGACTAAGGAACGTTATAACTTTCACAGAACATATTTCTAATATGGCTACTAGTTTATTTAGTGGAATAACTTATTTTGTGAAAATTCTACAGCTGTTTCAATTTTCTTTGATAATTTCTTTAGCGTTCTCCTTTTTACCCGAATCTTTTGAGCATTTACGGTCAGTAATTTCTCCGCACATATCCTTTTCATTGAAGCCCTAACGAGATATAAATCCAAACTTCTCTTTCCTTAATGGATGATAAGTCCTTAATATTCGTCTTTATTCCTTTAAGTCTGACTTATTTTGTGCAATCAGTGTACCTTTCTTTGCCAAATGAGAACTTTTTGCCTGTCAGATCCCATAATGAGTGAATAGCAAAATTAAAGAGAACGCACCTCACAAATGAACATTCGAAAAAAAGATTGAACGGTAAAGGCTATCCTTTGTCGAGTGGCTTAAAAGGATTACATTTTGGATTACTTTGGATTTTAGAGCTCATATATTCAATCCCACTCACTGAAAAGAGTGAATTTTGGTATTGAAATCAATCACAAATCATGCCAAATGGTGCTAATTGATTTCGTTTTGAGCTAAGATATACATTAGTTTGTGAAATGCAGCGTACTTTGGAAATTTCGTTTTTTAATCTCACATTTTGACTCAGCATTCAGGCCAAAGAGTTTCGCAACTGAGCGTTACAAAAGGTTTTTGAGGAAAAATCGAATGAACAAGAAAGAAACGCTTTGGAGGTTCTATTTGCATCAATATCCATTCATTAAAAAGAATTAAAGAAATAATAGTGTTTGAAGAATTGAAGAAATATAACGAATTTAACATTTTGCTGAACGTGAAATGTATGTCTGTGCTAAGCCAAAACATTTTCACACCAATAGATATTCCAATGAATTCTGGATTTGAACTTCAAAGTAAAAAGTAGTGCTGTGCAAATCGAGCCTTTTTACTTCGAATAGAATTGACTAAATTATTCGAATCCGAACAGAATTGACTCGATGTCTGATTCGATGCTCTGTCCATTTGTTTCCTGTAAATTTCTCAAACTGGAGTTCGAATTTTCTTCGTCTCCCACTTATTATTCCTATCCGCTGAACAACAGCATAGCAAATTTATAGTAGGGAAATTCTTTAGACCAGAAATACCTGAAATGTAGTTATTTTGATTAGTAAATTAGTTTTGATTAGAAACTTATATAAGGTGTGCCTAAGAGAGTTCACAGAGAAGATTTAATAACGAAACAGAAAAGATAAACGAAATTATTAGTTATACTACATAAATTTGCATCCGATTTTTGAATGGATTAAATTCTGTTTGAGTTCTACGGATGTAGATTCGGTTCGAAATCTTAGTCAAACCAAAAATAATTCGATACGAATTTAAATATTGAATATTTGCACATCCCTAGCAAGATAATATGCTCATTAAATTTCCCAAAAGTATACTGGAGTTTTCTCATTCGCTACTTAGTTTGAATATTTTCGAAAGAGATAAGACCAAACCTCAATTCAGAGTTTAAGTTCGATAGTTAATGGTAAAAATATCATAATGTTCCGCTAAACAGATCTATTTTTAAAAAAGATTGCCTTAAGCAATAACTTGTAAATGTGTAAATGGATTAGGAATCCGGAAAAAGATGCGTAGAAAAATCGGAGTTGGAATGCTTTTGTAGTTAGTTTCTATCTTTAAAGATTTCTATTTATGTTTACACCAGACTTATGTCTAATCGCAGCTGAATTTTTGTAATAATATTTGCGAGTGATTTCTGTTCAAGCATTCTGTATCATACTTTTGATGTTGTTTTTATTGTTTCGTTGTTGTTTTTATTTTCTTTATTTCCATGTTAGTGTATTTATGATACCTGATTGTGCTTTATTTATGATGCATAATACTGTAATTTTTTGTTAACTTTTAATTCGTTGCCACCTAGCAAGTCACCTAGCCTAACTTGCAGAGTTATATTTAATAATATTAATATGCTGCTGAATTTTATATTTTTCTGCCATCATCGTCCGTCTGCAGTAGAGTTTTTTTGCTGATAATGAAACAAATGTTTGAAAGCATAATATCTTAATAATAATAAGTCACCTCTAGAATAACAATCCCTCCTTTGCTATTTCAGATTTGTATTATGTAGTATGCTGGTGTAAGTAAGAACATCTACAGTCTACTAGTAATCATCATTACTTTAGAGATAATATAAAAATAGGTCCGAATACCAATATTCTCAAGGCCTTCTTTTTTTAGTTCATCCCCCAGCTTCCCAAAAGTAACAAGCATAGGACGCCAGAAAACATTCTGGAATTAGGAAGTTCCCGCAGAAAGGAGCGACACGAGGGGAAGGATAAGTAAGAGAGGAGAGAGATAAAGATTGAACGAGAAGTTGGGAAAAAGACTGGAAAGGAATGAGAGAGGTAAAGGAAATGATGAAGTTCGGCAAAATGGAAGGAAAAGGGGAGGTTGCCTTCGCAGAAGGAATCACGCGCAAATAGCCATTTTAATTAAAATGGGACGAGGGAAGGGAAAAAGCGACTTCATTTGCAAAAGGGCGTTCCTCAGTCTTTTGGCGCGCGTGTGCTCGCCGGAGCTTCGTTTGTCACTCAGTTATGCTGTTATTGCATTCGACAAAATGAGACTCATAAGATTTCTCACTCCTTTTCACACATTTCGAGGGTGGAGCAAAATATTGTTTTATTCTACGCAATGAAGTAATGCCAATCGGCTTGAGGGCTATTTTGTAAATAAGCTAATTTCAATTGCTTTTTATCTAAGGGTAGGAAAAATTTGCACTCCTCTAGGAAATAATCCAGGGATAGGTCAAGGAAGAATGATCAGGGAAAATTCGTTTTTATGAATTCATTCATTCATGGAGAGATACCTTTTTTTGATAGAGAAATGAATATTCCTCTTAAAGTTATTACTTGAGAATGCTAGATTAAAATGACTTTCGTTCATTGGATCTAAGTTTGTAACCAATTTAGGTTCCACTGTTAGTTGTGATGATCGCAATCTCAAAGAAAAGCTGAGAGGGGATTTCGCTCTACCTCCCGCAATAAATCAATGAAATTTTCCGTTCCATAGGCCCTGAAATATCGAGATTAAGGTGGCTCTGTACTTTTGGAAGCATTGCTATATGATGCATTGTATCCTTAACACGTTTTGCTAGGCGTGGGTCATTGGTGAGTCACCACTACATACGAGGGTCATCCGGAAAGTAGTACCCGTTCGTGAAATAAAGACACAAAAGTAAATATTAACAAACATAAATATTTTATTTGAAAGAGGATAGTTTAAACTACTTCTCAACATAATCTCCAAGCAAATTAAGGCATTTGTCATAACGTGTGACAAGTTTCTGTATTCCTGCTGCATAGTCCTCCGCCGCCAGCTCATTGAGATACAGGGTCACTCCTTCTTTAAGTTCTTCATCGCTGTCAAATCTTTTCCCCACCAAAAAGTCTTTAAGCTTTGTAAAGAGATGAAAATCTGAAGAGGCCAAGTCCGGGCTATACGGTGGATGGTCGAAAGTTTCCCATTTGAATTGCTGCAAAAGTCTTTGTGTTATCCCAGCTGCATGAGGCCTGGCATTGTCATGAACGAGAATGACACCAGTAGACAATAGACCTCGCCGCCGATTTTGTATTGCCCGCCGTAATTTCTTTAATGTTTCACAATACGCATTGGCATTAATAGTGTCTCCACGGGCCATAAAATCAATAAGCAATACACCTCGTCGATCCCAGAAAATGGTTGCCATGAGTTTCCTGGTGGACAGAACTGTCTTGAATTTTTTTGGTTTGTTTGGTGAATGAGCATGATGCCACTCCATTGACTGTCGTTTACTCTCAGGTGATGCATAACAAACCCATGTTTCGTCACCAGTAATTATGCGAGTCAAGAAAGAGTCTCCTTCATCAGAATAACGTCCCAAAAACGTCAGTGCTGCAGCCATACGCTTGGTTTTGTGCTCATCTGTAAGCATGCGAGGGACCCATCTTGCACAAATTTTTGCATAATGCAGATGGTCTTTAACAATTTCATGAACAATTGTTCGAGAAACATTGGGAAAATGCTCACAGATGTCATCAATTGTGACGCGCCGATCGTTTCTCACGAATTCGTCAACTGAGCTCACCAGTTGGTCTGTAATGACAGACGGTCTCCCCGAACGCTCATCGTCGTGTGTGTTCCCCCTCCCCATGTTGAACTTGCGACACCACCGCCGAACAGACGACTCGTCCATTACATTGTCTCCATACACCTCCTTTAATTGGCGATGAATATCACATGGGCGAACGTTTCTTGCATTGAGGAATTTAATCACTGCCCTCACTTCACAACTGGCGGCGTTCTCAATTTTTTTAAACATTGTAAACAATCACAGAAACAACACAGGCAATGCTAGCGTCACGCAACTTGGCTCAGAGAAGGCAGACAAGCCACTGAAGCTATTTGACCTTGTCCAGCGGCTACTCGCGTCGTCAGCACTTCATGCGGCACTAACGGGTACTACTTTCCGGATGACCCTCGTATATTCACCATTATTTCTCTAACGGGGATTATAGAATATTCAAAAATCTGCCGTACTTAGCTGGGAAGTCCGCAGTTTCACTATAATTACCTCCAATTACCCAATATAATTTAAGAAATGTACAAGTTAAGGCCAATAAAAATGTCGAAAAACGCCAAGGACTAATATGGAAAAGATTTCATCCTTACGCTAGGACATAGTCATAAGAAGTTTTATGGAATTTGTCCCTATTTTTACAGATATGCTGGAGCCATCAATGTTTATTTTAGGACAATATGTTTTGAAAAGGTGTTTACTTAACTTGCTCTCAGTCTTTATTTTCTTAAGGTAGTACCGCTTTGAAAGTATGAGATGGGGAAAAGAAGAATGAAAATACAAATATATAAAAACATAATCTATATTTTATGAAGGATACAAGATTAATGCAATCTAGAAAAGATAGCTTAGAATGCCACTTCTTCCATTTTTTTCTACCATTTCTACCATTCTTTTTATATCTTTTTATTTCAAAGCATTATTAATTTAATATTTAATTTCTTATAATTTAGCTTTTATTTCAAATCAAAAAGGAATCAAAGACCTATAGGTATTTTATCAATATAATTCAGTCTTAGTTGATTGAACGCTATAGAGAAAGTTATAACAATACTTTGTAGTTTCAATTGACCTGATCACCTGATGATGACTCGATGGAGTCGAAATTCAAACGTATATTTAATCTATTTTCTGTATCTACATATATAAGTAGGCTTACCACACGACCTGGCTTTACCGGGACCGTCCCGATTTAACTTACAGTCCCGGTAAATTTTACTCTTGTCCCGGATTAAAGGAAAAAAGAAAGAATGTAATGTATATAACCAAGATCTCATCTATAGAAATCGTTTGAACTCAAATTTTCATAAAGCAGTGACGCATTTATTTAAAGTGTCTTGAAAGCACATGAAGTGAACTCAGAATGAGTTTTAAGGCAATGTCCCGATTTTACCGCTTCAGAATTAGTCTGGGTTGTATCGAAATATGGTAACTCTATAAATAAAGGAACCTTCGTCCGGTATACCGAGATGCCGTAACTCTCAGATAAATCTAATCAATAAACATAACTTTCCCTGGAATATACTTTTAGCCGTATCTTGTTTCTCAAAATTTAAAAATGTAGAAATTTTTCCTGCTTACTTACTTACCTTTGGAATTCCTTTTTAATCGTTCGGTTTAATGTATAATTATATTTCGGTTTTCATTCCATTTCGTATTCTGCTTATTCTAAGATTTGATTCAGTTATTTTATTCAAAGTCATCTTGCCTACAAGTGTAAGATTAATTTTGGTGTAATGAACCACCAAGACTTTCACATCTTATGCTAGGATTATTTTCTTATGGGACTTGGATCTTACCGCCGAAGCTCAATAAAACCACTAATTCAGAAAGCTTTTTCAAGGCAGAATTAATTCTTTTAAATTCAGTGAGCTCGGATGATTATTCAAGCCAACCTCACTCGAGATGTTTGGATTCTGAGATCGGGTTGAAACCGGACGTGGCTCTTAGTTCATTGACGCCACTTCTAATAAGCATCAAAGGAAGTCAACGTTCGTTTAATTAATTTCGTTTGAATTTTAAGAGAAAGAGATTTTTCTTTGTTAGCCATTATACAAGTGTGAATTCGCCCGTCAAAGTTTGTTCGTTCATTAGGACTTCCATTGACTTGCCTAGTTAAGTCGGTCTTTAAAAGCCCCCATATGCATAATAGAAACTCCGCATCCCACTCATTAATTACATTGGGTTTTAAGGAAAAAGAAGCGAAGAAGAATCATTACTCACCTTAAACGGTATATTAAAGACGTATGTCCATATCTACTGAACATAAATAATTAATTATTTCACCAGGGAAGTCTTTCAGTAAAAGCATTGCAGAAAAAAATCAGAAATATTTCATTTCTACCTGTTTATAATCTATGAACGATTTTTTCTTAAATTTAATTTTAAAACAGTCACGTTTTCCATACTGTAAATGCAAAAAATAGGCACCCCTTAAGCGAATATTTCATGAGTTTGGGTAACTGTCTCTGTCTTCTCAATAATAAAATCAAAAAGAAAGCGAAAGACCATGCGTATGTAAAAGGATAGCCTAGTAGGTAAAGCAAGCATCAAATTATTTACGTTTGATAAAATAGGTGTGAGGAAAATATTTACATGTGCACATGATGTAACTCAGTACATAACTTTTTACACAATTAATTAACGATAGGTAATGAGATTACGCACAATATTAAGAAGTAGGAATCGCAAAAGGTATTCATTATTCTAAACAATAATCATCATCTTAACGTAGGTAGGCTTTAATTTTAAGGATGTTTGATTCATATCTTCCAATTTAATTTGTTGATGGGTAAACTTAAAGAAGTCTGAAAAGAATTAGCTACCATTTCGAAATAACGATTAACCCTAAGTATGGCATTCTTAAAACTGTTACACTGTTAAAAAATTACTTTACGCTTTAATACTTCGAATAAATTACAATGTTCATTTTAATTACAAAAGAATCTAACAAATTAACAGTGGAAAAGTTCGCAGAATTGGGAAAAACCTGTTAAATCCTGTTTTGCTCCTGTTTTTCGCCAAGTTTTATTTTCATATTAGCGACAATTAAAAACGAAATCTTATATTCAAAATCTTTTCATCGACAAATGAGGGACGAAACCCAAAATTAAGTCAGTGAGAGGAACTTTTTGAGAGAAAACTGCGAAAACATTCCGTATTGGGAACCAAAAGACATTCGGTCATCCAAATCGTTGTTCTGAAGGTCATCGTTAGTATTGCCATCATTAGTCAGTTGGTCTGCGACAAATCGAAAAACACACACAATTATTTAATTTATTCCCTATCGATAGAAGCCAACTGCAGTCCTCTTCGATGATTCACGTGGGAATCGTTCGTTGATTAGAGGTTTCAGTGACCTCGCCATTTATGCTAAGAGAGAATTTCGCCCTTCTGCCGTTGCGTGGCGCTGCTCTCCCAAGCGTCGGCGGCGACTTCACACGAGCCATTATTTCGCAGTGCGCTAATTGTCTAAGTTAAACTTCATCCTTTTTTTCGGAAGAAACACTCAATGAATATTTAAAATCGTGATGGATTCGTTCACCGGTGATTTGCAAACCTTTGAAGCGCCAATACCAGTCTAAAAAGAAGCTTTTAAGGACTTTTTGGGGCACAAAAGAAACTTCTAAGAGGGCGCACTTATTTGACGCTACTGAGAAAGTTAAACATTTAACGTCGCCTTTACTCTTGTTAAGCCTCAATAACTCGTGTGACTACGTCTACGCCTGTTAACTGGAAAAGCCCGCCATCTTCTGGGAAAAATTAAATTACCGACGCTTGGGAGGCAAACCGGCTTCGGTGAAATTTTGATTCAGCAAAACGTTTGAGCGAGTCACAGGTGCATTATTCGCCGGCAGGTGTACACTCAGGCGTAACTGGTTGCCATGGCTGAAAATAACTACATGTAAACAAGATATTGCGATGAAAACTTATAAATACGTGGATGCTCTACTGAAGTGAAAGTTTCCGTTTGCTTTCATTCGTATGGGAATTGCGAATAGACTTTTCATACAAAGATTGAGAAATACGACAACCGTTAATGTTATTTCCGAAATTCTTCGTTTTCTAACAGAACTTTTCTAACAGCCTTTCACGTAGAATCTAACGTGTTGACTAGTTTTGAATAAAATTTAACTCAAATATAATTTCTAAGATTAAGAAAAATATTTTTCCGAAAAGCTCTTATTAGAAACTAGGGAAATGAAATCCTTCTTAAAAAGTACAGAAAAAGCTGACGCTCAGATACTAAAATCTCTGTATGGAATCACATTAAAAATGAATCGTATGTTTTTGTTTATATGTGATTGTGATAGCTTCAAAGAAACGGTATGCGTTTATTATGGGATTTTGCAAAGCACGAAAATCTTTCATGTCGGCCAAATACTGTGATTTTGTAAAGAATCATCTTCATTGTTTTAGGTTTTTATCCCAAGAGAGACTAGTGGAAAAATGAATGAAATCGTAAAAATATCAAGATTCTGAAATCCGAGCCGATATATACAGGGATTGGTCCTAAGAAATTCATTAAAATTCTTCCCCTTACTTGCAATTCAAGAACTTCGTAAAATATTTGAATAGAGAAATTAAAAACGCAGAGATGAAGAATAGGAAAAGAGAGACTACAAATCGTATGACTCTAAAATAAACACTCAATGTAGAGAATTTCATATCAATGAAATATGCAATAAAAAGAGAGTGATTAAGAAAATGTTTAAAACTGACGAAAAAAATAATTTCAATATCACTGAGATGTCAATCAAATTTATTACTTCTCTCTTTACATTTTCTTCCAACTAACCGTCAATAACGTCTTTCAATTGAATCCACCTCAACATAGACTCAACTCTGATTCTTTCCCCTTAATGCAGTGATCGATGCGGATCGCGAGCCACATGCGGCTCTTCAGCCTATTGAGTGTTGCACAACATTCCACATACGGGCGGATCGACGGAATAAGCTGGCGGGATGTTATACTAATGACAATGTACGTGTTCATGTAGTTAAAGCTTAAAAATCTAGCTTTAAAGATAAATTTCAATCGTTGTGCTGTTTATATTTGGCTCTTTTGACTCATGAGTTTTCCGATCGCTGATTTAGGGCGTTTAGCATATTTCACCAAATGTATGTTAGTACTACGGCGCCCGGTTGCAAAATCATAAGAATCCATTCTACAACATTCCGTACAAAGTGTAAGGAAAAACTTTCTAGGGGTGCCTATAGCTAGAGCGCGCCCAAATAATTTGCTTGTCTTGTATATTATTATTATTCGACCCTTTATTATGCGAGGTTAGGCCCGAGTGGGCCTCTCTTCCACCTAACCTCGTATGATGGTATTACATGGTAATTAGAAAAGGAAAAATATTAAATAAAAATAAAAAAGAGAAGAAGAAAAAAGAAAAAGTAAAGCTTTGGTTTGTGGGAAAAAATCTCCACAACTGAACGTTGATAAAGAAAAAACCCACGATACGGGAAAATACCCACACACGAAGGGGGCGTAAAAAATGCGAAAACGTAGTGAGGGAAAAAATGTCCAATAAATAAGACAAGAAAAAATTATAAATTAACTATCTTGAAAAAAATATCAACTGAATTCCACTACCAAATTCCCTAAAGCATTAGGCTAAATAACTTCTCATGATTCCATAAAGTAGTACATCATCAAGTTCATATAAGAAATCCAGAATGATTTGCTTCGTACATATGATGTCATGCAATACAAGATGTGCGTGAATACACAGTATAAGTCAATGAATGCCTCTTATTTAATCGAAGATATATTCCTAAATTGTTGCCTGTGTGTGTAGATATCAATTCAATATTATAGAAAATAAAAGCTTTCAGGAAAAGATAATGACTTTCTAAATAATGTAGGAAATGTTGGGAGCATAGAAAACTAGTTCATTTGCGTAGATCCCGAGAGGTCCTCGAAGGGACTTCAAATTTCTCTTTGTTCCTGGGCTTACTCAATAATGGCTGTTCTTTTGTTTTGAAGTCACAATGCTAAATTTAAGGAATCACTATGGAGAGAGATTGGCCATTAACAATAATGAAAATGATGCAATGTAGCAAGAGTCTTAAAGAAATCTGCTAATAAATACGCGATTAAAATTATCCTTAAGATTGTTTTAATTGGTATAATAATTTCGAGGAATTCTACTCTTGCAAAAACTCCAAAAACCGTTTGATATTCAGCGAAGAAAATTACTAAACGGTGCACAGTGGGCTAGAATCGAAAAAAGCTGGCCAAAAATACGAAAACGCTTTTTTTGAGTGAGGACTACGAAACTTCGCATGATTGATTTAGAATAAATTCTGCATAGAACTATGGAGGTCATTTAAGTAGAATCCTCTCCATTAAAATTATACAGGGGGTCAAAGTTGACCAATTTTTGCGAAAATTTCCAGTTTTCGATTTTTCACGAAATTCTTCAACTTCAAGTCAATTGTGAACACAAACTAGGAAAATTATCGAGTAAAATATGATGCCATTTTATAAATATGTTCTTTGTCCTTCATAAGACTTGGTTTTAATGAGCTCTGGTGAATATTTATGTACTTTACATGACAAAATGGCGGACCCTGATTTTGGAACAAATTTTTACCTAAAGCGAGAAAAAAAGTTGATTGAGACACCGTGTGACACGGAGTTATTTACACCACGATAAACTACAAACCTTCGCTAATGGGAATCTGAAATAAAATCTTGCCCCAATTTGCCCCAATAATATATAAGTCGACTTTTCGACAACGCTGCAAGGGCCAAATCCGCGCGGTGGAACACCGTCCTCCGTTACGCTCTCGTGTTTTGGGAGGAACAACGAGCAAATACGATTCTGATTCGTTCTTTTTGTATATTTAGAGCATTATTATACTTCGTACATTTCTTAGATAACTATGTTTGTGATTTTGATACTGAATGCTTCTTCACTCTCACTCTCAACTATACTGAAAATTTTCTTACAAAATCGATACAAAAAGTCACCACTTTGTGTAATTTCATAACAGTAATGAAATACAATTATATATTATGAAAATGGTGGCATATAGCGTAGCATTTTCTTCAAATACAAAAATTGGCCACATCTGGAGTTGTTTTGGTGACCGTCGCAGTGCTCTGGAAAAGTTCGGCAAAGGGCTCGTTTTATGACAGGCAGCTGCGCTTTTTCCGGATTAAAAGTACCCTAAGAATTGCATGTCCGTGATTTTTCCTTACAAGCTTAGGAATAGTTCAGTTCTATTTGAACATTGGATAAGAAGGTGTTGTGTTTTGTAGCTACGACAGTTCTGTGAAACAAGAAGTCTTCGACAATCTCCTGGTAGCATTCCTCGAGTGAGGTTTTAGATATTTCATAGGAATTATATGTGGTGAGGTATGTTTTTTCATTATATATTCCCTTTTATTTAATGTATCAGAATACGGTGGTAAATATGATGTATTTTCTGATCGTTTTAAAATGTGCTCACATTATTTGAGTGTTCTCTACTCCCTTTGTCCTGCATGTATTATAAAATGCTACATTTGCGGTGAGAAATTTTCGAATGTGAACAATCTATCGGCGATTAGTAATCGAAAAGTGGACGCAGAAAATTTGTACTATAGCATTTCTACGCTGCATGGTTGAATTAGAATTTTTTGAGTGTTTATTACATATCTTTCCTACTTACCTTTAAGCAACTGTAGGTGAGAGTACCATATTGATGAGTATGATGTTATGTCATAAGACGTACCCATGGAACTTATCTTAATATTCTTAAGTAGGCTCGTGGTAATCACAAATTACTGTTTGAGGAGAGAAAATATCATATTCAGGAGAGAAAATATCATATTCAGAAAGAGTTTAGAAAAAAGATGGGACTGATTGTAGATGTACCTAAACCAGGATATGGCTCCACAAATTATGGAAATACATCAAAGCGTTTCTTTAAAAGTCCGCTAGTTAAATCTAGCAGCTGAAATAACAGGTGCGAGGTTGAATTTATTTTTATTAATGCGTAATCTTTTATTAAAAGTAAAAAAACAGGACACTGAAAAAGATAAAGAAGAAATTTTCACTCACAAAGATAAGAGTTCTGTATATGGTTTGTTTTATATTATTAATTTTTTTCCTAAACTACCGTCTCCCAAATTTAATTATACATTTCCTAAAAACAATTGACTAAGATCTCATAAAAAGATTCGCCAATATCTTGAAGGTAATTTCAAGTGGTTTTCCACTAAATGAAAAAGCGTTCAAAGATTATTGCTGTGCTACAGCATAGATGTATGCCCGATTATATCCGTGGTACTATATGCCATCAACAGTACATAAAGTACTTATACACGGGGCTGAAATAGCATAACAGGTAATCCTTCCGTTAGGGCAACTGACAGAAGAGGCAATGGAGGCCCGGAATAAAGACGCAAGGAAATACCGGGAGAGATACACAAGGAAACACTCCAGATTGGCCACGAACGAAGATTTGTTCCGAAGATTACTTCTAACTTCTGATCCGCTAATTTTAATATCGGCACCAGTTAGAACAACGAAAGGATCGAGGAATATGAGCAAAGAGATTAAGGGGCTCCTAGTCATGAACAATGAGGAGGAATTGGCTTATGGGGATGAAGATTCTTCAGACGAGGAATGCATTTAATAGAAAAGGTAATTTATAAAAACACCGTATACTTCATTATAAACTCACTTAAAACTTTGACTGCATGATTTAGTAGAAATTTAGCATTATCGCACAAAAGTAAACTAATATATGATATTAATATCGCTTACGTGGTCCCATTCTTTAAAGCATAACCCTTTCATTTTTTACAATCATCACCCTACAAGAAATGGTGACTTTGTAATAAATATTGATGTCTAAGATATGTACAAAGTATAATAATTCTCAAAATATACAAAAAGAACGAATCAGAAACGTATTAGTTCGTTGTTCCTCCCAAAACACGAGAGCGTAGCGGAGGACGGTGTTCCGCCGCGCGGATTTGGCCCTTGCAGCGTTGTCGAAAAGTCGACTTATATATTATTGGGGCAAATTGGGGCAAGATTTTATTTCAGATTCCCATTAGCGAAGGTTTGTAGTTTATCGTGGTGTAAATAACTCCGTGTCACACGGTGTCTCAATCAACTTTTTTTCTCGCTTTAGGTAAAAATTTGTTCCAAAATCAGGGTCCGCCATTTTGTCATGTAAAGTACATAAATATTCACCAGAGCTCATTAAAACCAAGTCTTATGAAGGACAAAGAACATATTTATAAAATGGCATCATATTTTACTCGATAATTTTCCTAGTTTGTGTTCACAATTGACTTGAAGTTGAAGAATTTCGTGAAAAATCGAAAACTGGAAATTTTCGCAAAAATTGGTCAACTTTGACCCCCTGTATAATTTTAATGGGGAGGATTCTACTTAAATGACCTCCATAGTTCTATGCAGAATTTATTCTAAATCAATCATGCGAAGTTTCGTAGTCCTCACTCAAAAAAAGCGTTTTCGTATTTTTGGCCAGCTTTTTTCGATTCTAGCCCACTGTGCGGTGGCAGGTTTATTTTCTAGAGTTTTCGTATCTGGTAAAGTGGTTTTTGTCGAGTTTTTTCCAGAAAAATTCTGTACTCGGTCGGGCAGCAGGACCGACCAAACGTACTGAAAGGAATAAATTTCCTTTTCTTTTCTTTGATTTCACTTTCTTTTCTTTTCTGGTTGTGCCGGATCCTTCGCTGATCCGAACGCGACATCGCCAGTGCGGCTCCTGGAAAATCTAGTGGGGGAGGTACGTGCGCGATTCAACTATGGCCGGTATTTGAGGACGGAACTAAGTCACCGCGGTGATAATTGTTGCAGATCTACAACAGTGGCCTAATCGTTACACAAATGGGATATTTTGCACCTTAGATACTTAATAAACTCATGTAAAAATCGAGCTGCCGATGGCGGCATGCAAAGAGACATCTCCCGCACTTGTCTGAACTCTCTTACGTACTTCAACTTTCCCTCAATATTCCTACTATTTGGCGCACGAATTGAAACTTGAATAGTTTGGTCAAGCTTACGTTCCTCTCTTCAAAGATATTTTCTTTTTACTCTTCTATTTTTTAGCCTTTCCGTAATATGTATATCTTTCACTCTACCCCCTCTCAATGTTATTATTTAGTCTTCGTTTATTTCACATACAGGCAACACTGTAACCAACTCCAACTGTTCAAATATTTCGTGTTCCCCTATACTTAGGGCCATCTGACGCATATCATTAACGAATCTAATACAATATGTAGATCCAATGGTAGATGCCTCAACTTGGTGAAACTCAGTACTTGGAAACATGGTGAGATAAGCAATTCAGAATTTCACAAAAGATTAATATTTAAGATTAATTAATTAAATTGACTATTCATGGTGTTTGATAAGATTAATTATAAATCTTCGTCTTTTCTTCAGCATATTTATTAAAGATATTGGATGAAGATCACTATCACTGTTCGTTTGCTTGTATTCAAATAACCTGTGTTCGCAAAATATAAAAATTATAACTTGAATTAAATATAAAGTTGGTGATATACTCTCTGAAATACTTATCCTGTGCAAAAATCAAAAACTGCACACAGATCACGTAGAGCTTGTCATTTTCACTGAGCACTATCAGGTGTAGGAATGCCGAGAAATTATTTATCGTGAGAATATAAGAGTGACTGTCTACATAAGCATCCGATGACCCCAAGGGGAACCGAATGAGATCACTAAGATGACAGATGGCTGACACTCCACATCTCAGGCAATCAAATGTTCATTTCTCAAATCGATTTACGATTTACAACTCCCCTCATTTCCGTAACTCGCATTGAACTTCGCTGACGCAGGGAATGACGTCACTGGCGACGAAAAAATCGGAATTATGTTCGCAATTTTCCTTCTCGGTAAATTGAATTTCCCTCACCGAGCTTTTTCTTAAACACTTTGGGTAATTTTCATTTACTTTCGGCAAAAACGAAACTACGAGCGAAATTAGTCGAACAACGAATGACTGGAAGCGTTAAATTCAAAAAACCTTTTAAATAGAGATTGGTTTTCCACGGATTTACCTTTCCTATACAGTAAAGTAGTTGCCAAGCTTACAGGTGAAGACTATTTCTTTCAAATTATTTTTCCGATATCCTAAATTCAATGTACTATATTAAAATTTAACTATCATTATAGAATAAACATCATGATTGATTTCACCTGATGATGTGGCTTCGCCACGAAACCTAGGTCGTGTATCTATTTTATTTTCTGGTATAGTATAAGAAATTTATCATGGAGAACTTTTTTATCATTATAGAAACTTATCACATTTAAGAAGGAAAACACATATATACTTATTGACTGACAAGGAGAGATTTGAAAGACGTGTTATCGAGATTTTGAGACGAGATCTGTTTCGCGAAATAGAGAATTGAAAATAAGAATAACTGTTTTTGTCTTAAGTGTTACCCTCCACTGGTTCGCGATTTATGGTTGTTCAAGTATACCTTCATAAGCAGCAGACTGCTGCTGAGCTTCTTAGCAGATAATCAGTGACAGCGATGTCTTCGAGAGAACTCTCCATTCATTTTGGTTCCTCGGATTCACCAGCAATCGCGGCCTATCAATGTATTGTTTTTCTCTTAGTTTAAGATATTTTTAATACACATATTTGCCAATACACATAATACACAATTACAATACAATTTTAATCTACATGTAATAGTTTTGTTGAGTGTTTCATTGATTACTAATTTTAATGATTTAAATTATTGAAAAATAAGGACAAAAAATTTTGCCTTAAGTTCAATTAATAAAAAAATGGCGAGGTTTTATATTTTTGTCCCTTTTTGGCAAACCTGGCACCTTAATAACTGTAAATAGCTTTTAATCACCTCGGAATTAAAATAGATTGGAATTATTTTCTCTTATAGCTAGCGTTCCTTTGTTTGCAATAGAAACCCTCTAACCGGAGAGGCATGGTTAAACCTCACCACTACTGAACTACAGCTTCCTCCATTAATATGGGAGACAATTTTTATAATTTTGTATTTTCATACATCTTATATTAGGATCCTTTGATTTCATGAAATCTGCTCATCTCTCTGCTTCGTTCACCTTTTTTTGTATCCTCCTACTTATCATTACCTTACCCTTATCTTACTGCATTAGTATAATTTTAGAATGAAAGACAATCTTCGTATTTATTGTGTTCGTTCATTGAATGGCAGTCGTGATCAAAGCGAAGAAACCAAGTTATCGCCATTAGAATAAAAGATTAATTTTAAAAAGCCTAGAGCATATAATCGTTGAAACCCTTCTGTAATATTAAATTCATTACTGCGATACGAATCATATGAAGCCACGAAACTTTTATTCTACGAACTGCACCCAGAATTAGATTACCCCTAATAAATAAACTTCGTAATAAATGCTCTCCAAGCAATTACTGAAGGCATCGTAATGTTCGTAATAGATGAACCCACAGGATATTTCTTTCGCTTCTCAATGCTTCCTCTAGAAATACTCCTTAATGTGCTTTCCATCTTCTTAAATGAGTACGTTCACACGCCAAACGGAGGCGCCGATGAACAACTCCCTAATCTGCTAAGAATGAGTCGAGAAACACATCCTTGTTAGGAAAGAGTATTATTTATTTTGAAGGCGAACACATTTCATCTATTCATGGCCTTACCTCCGTTTCCGGTGTGTGAGAGGAATAATATAAACGTGCGAAATGGTTCGTCTTCAGCAATCGCAAGAAATTGCATTTAGAAAAGTGGATGAACTCTAACGGAAGTCGAACTTCAGTGTTTCCAGCTAGCAGTGCTTATCCATATGCCACCGAGACTATCGATATTTCTTTCTATGATACCTGAATAGTAAGCATTGAAATACCTGCATTCCGTTGCGTTATTTAAATGCCTTCGAAAACTGAGGTCATTTCACACGTGGGCTCCCACCTGGAATTGAACCAAAGACCGGTCGCCAAAGTCGAACTCGCTCCCCATTATTCTATAATATCCCAGGCTATCCCAGAATTTCCGGTGAACTTTAATCAGGTACTTCATCGAATTAATTTTCCACATTGCTATATTATCAAAGACATTTCACTAAAGATTTATGAATCGTGTTCTAACTTCATTGCTGCTGGCATACTATACATTAGTGAAACGACTACTATTTATTATTTCTTATTATATGCTATAAAAACTAGTAGAATACATTAGTTATTTCAGTAAATAACTTGGATTAAGACTATCGCTATGCACGAGAGCTAAATGAAATTTCCTGCGTCGAATGTATATCCCATTATTTTAGCAGCATTTTAGAGGGTTTAGTTGGATTATAGTCAGTCACTGTCATATAAACCTTAACTATAGTTAGTTGGCTGCGTGAATAACATGCAATTATTTACCTCGTTACTGTTTGTAATCGAGAATGCTCTTCCTATTAGTTTAAATATCTCTTTCATCTCTCCCCAAAGTAATTTCATCGCGTCAAAACCATCATTTACGTCCATACCTCAAAATAATTATGACGTTATTGAGGCATTTTCCCTATCCGTGCATGCTCTTCATTTATCATAGACATGAAACTCATCCACAAAATTAGTAAATTACACATACTTGAAATGCTAAAACATGTAGATACGTATATTGTGCCTTTGTAGTATTTTTATACTATTTCTGATTCATTTTAGAATGAAGTACAACCATATTTCACTTAAATGGATTCTTTTTTATTTATTAACGTCGCAATTTTAGCAAAATCTTCCTAATTCCTGCTCAAAATTTAAGATTGCTTTCACCCCGCCTACCGTTCTAAATTGTTGTCGCATATATATATATGATGAAGTACCATATACTACATCCAATATACACTTTTGAGCGGAAAAATATGAATCTTTTTAAATCATGATCGGTTAGGAATGGTTTGAAAAATCGTTGAATTGAAGACTTTCACTGGAAGAATAGTCAATCGAGCATCCCTAATAACTTAACTCAGATTTTATAACGAGATTTTAAATGTGTCAATTTAACCATTACACATTCCGAACGATCAATTTTGCATACTCGTTCAGTCTCTTCATTTCCTTATAATATGTTTATCGCCTTCCAAAAGGAAGACGCATCGTTAGAGGGAGTGAAAAGTCGCTGAATGTGGCGACAGAATGGCTAAATTGGCAACCTTGATCGAGATTAGGGAGGTGCCAAGTGAAAGAGCGTGAGAGAAGTAATTGAAGGAATGGGGCTCCTGAGAAAGCGGCAGATGCGGCTGATGGGAAGCTTTGTTCCCTTGCGAAGGGGGAGCCGCCATCATGATCCCTTTTTTCCCCTCGCCAAATTGGAGTTTGTATCGCATTGGGGCATTTAAAGACTCCCAACAGACCCTCGAGGACTTTTTTTGGTCCCTCAATGTGGAGAAGATGAAATGGCGTTGGTTAGTTCAGAGAAATTCCTCCGGAAAAGGCCACTGATAAAACATGCATCAACATTCACAAGCCGCATTGTGGCATGGGATGTAAACACCGAGGATTCATCGATTTTTTTTCTCTTGTAGTTGTAAAAGTATGGCTGTAAGTTGTAAGACACTATGACTGAATTAGCTGATACAATTGAACTGAGAGTGAATTCTATAAAACGCTTTTGTGCTATAGAATAATCACTGAGGTTGCAATTTAAATTCAAGCTCTGCCAACGATAACGATAATTCAAAGATATCCTTATTATTTGGTTCGTAAATTCTGATTGATGAAATTAAAAATGTATTCGTTGGGTAAGTTATTCTTTGGATGAAATATGTTTCAGGTGAAGCGACTCTTGGATGAAAAATCCTTGTGTGAAATGTCATCGGAAGAAACGCTCTAGAACAGGGTCTGCTTGCTTCCTTGAGATGAAGTAGTGTGAAATCCCTGTATGTATTTCGGAAGGGCTCCTTTTCTGTGATCGTTACGGATGGAAAAGGAGAATAACGAAGGAGAAGTAGCAGAGGAAAAACAGAAGAGTAAATCGAGGGGACCAAAATGGAGAAGTTAGAAAAAAGCCAAAGAAAAAAAGCGAACGAGCGATCCATTAAAATCTAATGAAGGTTGCTACCGATTCTTCAAGCGCAGAATTGTTTCTCGCATTACAGAAAATGAGTCATCGTTTAGGGATCCATTTCAGAAGTTTACCTTAACTTTCCTTAATGTTCCCTAAAATATTTCTAAACTAAGGGATCCAATAAAATTAATATGATCAATCTTCAGTTAGTGAAATTCTGCAGCAACTATCTTGAACGGAAATCACTTACAATTGTTAACTTTCACAGTAGATGTAACATGGAATTTTTTAATGCAACATATTTCCCCAACGACCTGAGGATGTCAATGCGAAACATGTCACATTAAAACGCATTAAAAACCAATGTGGAAGTTACTAAGTGTTTTCCTTTCAAAATGGTCACTAAAGAATTCTTCTTATGATGAACTTAGTAATCTAAAGGGAGTCGATCGTGAATTTCTGCAGCCGCTGTAATGGCAGTAGTCAATACATTTATTTCCTGACAGAAATTATCTTTTAGAAATAATATAAAATAGGAAATAATCAAAAGTATCAGTATCTCTTCTATATAGAATGTTCCTTTTCGTAATCCACGAAAAATAAAATTCATTTCCATAAATAACTGTTTTCGGTTTCTTAAATACTCACAAAGAACTTTTTGAAACCAAATTGTCGCATTTTCTCAATTTAATGATCCTAATGTCTACAATTTGGGCGTAAGGAAAAGAAAAGCAGAAAAGTTTAAGAGATGCCAAACTATATCTCTCGCTATTATTCCAAAACTAGACGATTGTATGCTTTAACAATAAACTATACTACACTGCAGCTAGAAAGCAGCGATGAATCAGCCATGACTAAGTCAATTAAATCATGGAAAAAGTTCGTTTCATTTTTATTTACCTCATTGATAGGAAACGAAATAATTATCGGCTGAAATTTATTCGGCAATTAACTTCCGATCATTTATTCAGCAATCAATCCTTTTTCGATTCATTTCAAACGAATGCGGCTATTTTATAAAAAGGCCTGAGGGCTTAAGATCATTATCTGAGAAGTGTTAACACGTTTAGCAAGATATGATCATAAATCATTAGCGGATAATTATTGACGTGCTTAAATTAATGGTATATTAAATTTTCGTTACACTTAAGACCTTGAAATTCCTTCTCTCAAGAAGATTGACGTAAACTATCAGACCCTGATTTTTAAATTGGCAATTTCAGGTATAAGGAGAGATATTCTTAACGTGTCTTCGAAAATAATGGTTGTTGGAAGAGTGCCTTTCAATGATCCGATTAGTAACAGTTATTTACTAATATTTCATTGTCGACTCACGTTAACTCTCTTTATTATGCCAGTAGCATTTCATTCAAATATTCTATATTAATAAATAAGTTTTCCCGTGTTTTCTAATACTAACAAGGAGACTACACACCGTCGGACGCGATTTAAGTGGTAAGACTCGGTAATTTGATAGATATCGAGTCAAGATTGACGAATCACCCCCAAAGTTGGGTTTTATGAGCGATAGTTTTCACGGAAAATGAACTTAAAGTTTACGAAAAATTGTCAGGTAGGCTATAAAGCTAAGCGTAGCGACCTTCGTCATTCGTCATTTCCCTGGAAAGGCAACACAGCCTAAAGCAGGGGAACTTCTCAATGTAATGTATAATGACCAAAAGACCAATAAACGCTTTTCAAAACAACAACTTCGTCATTCGAACGTTTGACGCAGTGGTATGGTATCCGCTTCCAAAGTCCTTTTGGTCGGGTTCGAGCCCTCATGTGGGAAAATTTCTTTTCTCTTTTTTTCTTTTACGTACTCTGTCATAATCTTAATCTGTATCTGTTTTCTTCTTTTGGTGGATTTTGAACTTATTTTCCAAAAGTTAGAGTATTTTTCCGCTGTGAGTCACCCGTTTCTTCAAATTATGCGCAAATACTTATGTCCGCATTTATTATCTGAAAACTACAATACTAGAGAGGTAACGCAGAGGACTATTTCAAATCTCTCCTACATCCAGCTGCTCGCTCTAACAGCAACTTTTATTGCAATACCCGACTTACATTTACCAATTCTGAACTCTGAACACATTGGTTTAAATATAGAAGCCGACAACTGTTTGAGTAAAGTAAAGATTTTTATTTCGCGCATTCAGAATTCATTCCTTAATAAAGAAGAAAACAGATATAAGTTAAGATTATGACAGAGTAGAAAAGTAGAAGAGAAAAGGGGTCTCTGAGATAGAACGAAAGAAATAACAAGCTAAATTTCCGATTACGACGAATGCCGAATGGCGTACATATCTTGTACAGTCGGCAGTCGGCCCAAAAAAAATCGAACGGTGTACTACGTGGTGCATAAGATTGAGGGGTTTCAAATGTCACTCGTTACCCCTTCCACCCGCCCTTCTATCACATTTTGGCAACACCGGAATTTTGCCTTTGCCGCGGCTAGGCCGGTGCGTACCCATGTGCCTACGCTCCGTCCGATGAGGAGGGCTGCTATTGCGAGGTCTATAGGAAAGCGATACCAGCGATTGCTGGAAAATTTTCAGTAGATCGTAAGGAATTATATTTTAAAAGAGAAGTGTAAATTAGGAACAGATTTCTCTTCATTCTTTATGAGACCCAACATTTTTCCACCTTCATATAATTTCCGGCTGCATTGAATACTGAGGGCTATAACTCATTTATAAAAAAAATATTAGTCGTTAAATCGAAGAAAAGAAGTTAAGATTCTGATTCCGACAAATTGCTCTTGGATGTCCTGGCTCTGTCAGTGTTTCCAAATAGCAAGATGTGAATCCTGAAATATCATGTTTAGATTACGTTAAATTCGTCAGAATTTAGAAAATCCATGAAGATTCAATCAGTAAGAACCCATTGTTTTTAAAAAGTCGTTTATCGCAGTTAAAAGACCATATGATATTTTAAAGCAAAAGAGGGTTACGAACTTGCTGAACCCATATTTATACAAAATAATGAGGTAAAATATTTATGCTATGATTATTCCAAGAAAATCACCATTACGCAAGTCTTATCAATAACTCAACGTTAATTATTTCCCGCTTTTATGAGTAGTATTATGAAAAGGGATTCGACAGCGGAGGTTATTTCGCACATGGTATCCCACCAGGAATCGAACCCGGGACTGCTTTCATCCAAGAAAAACGCGCTGCTCAAATGACTATCCGGAAGCCTCTCTTATATTTTTGCATTAAAAGCTCTTCCTGGTGAAAGTAAAGGAAATGGAATTCGGCTATTAATGCATCAGAAATTTAAGAATTCTCCGATCGCTGAATTCCGGGGACCGTCGGGTGCAATTTCTCAGAAAAGGATAAACGCCAGGTACCAGTTTTCAGAAACTGTTCATGCGCATTTCGCAGAGGATATCAAGGGGAGTTAAATGCATTATGAAAAGAAAGTGAGGAGTGTGAGGCATCCGTTTGTCGAAAAGAGCGTCAAGGAAGAACTCCCTATGAAGAAAAGGAGATACTGAGATTTAAAAAGCACCTTCACGGCTGGGCATCTGTCGCACATCTTTGATCCCCCATCCCCCGCTGTTCACTTCGTTTCTCTTTAGACCTCACCATTGTTTCTTAGATCCTTCAGTCCTATACACTCCTTCCCTCGCTATTCATATCTCTCAGCATACGCGGAATTCAGTGAACCCCTTTTGTATACCTGCTACTCTCTAGCCAGTCCATTATCTTTAAATCCTTCTCTCCTTATTCCCACACGCGATTTCGGGTTTTTCCTAATTTTTCACAAGCAGACGTTAGCGAAGCCTGCAAACCGCCTTGGACCACCGGATCGCCATTATGTGGTCTCCGGTTCGATTCCCTACGATGGCACTTATGCACGGATGGACCTTCGCTGTCAAAGCTTTCCGGGATAATACAATGATTAGACAATGAGCAATGAATGCCGCGGAAAAGAGAAAAGTGAATGAATTGTCGAGATTTTTACCGGTGAACATCTTTGAAACTGCCTTTACTCTCTTACAATCCAACATAAAAGGTTTCTTCATTAGCTCATTCTATTATCTGATTGCATCGAAGTCACGTGAGATTAAGTTTCGAGTAACCACATCTAAGTAAAAATTACTTAGTTGGAGCGTAACTTTAAGAAAATTTCGTCGCGTAGTCTAACTTACGCGTCGCCTAAAACTTTTTGGTTTCTCATTCGAGGAAGAAGTTGTCGTTAGAGTAATCGGGATAAATATCGTTCTTAACTATCACAATGGTTTTATATATTTTAAATAAGAGAGGATCCGAATATTTTCCTTCTGAAAGTTCCATTTTATCCCCCGTAATGTTAAACTCTAGCCTTCATATAGATATCGATGTGGAGAGTATTTGTTTAATTAGTAGCTGAAAGAATATTACTATTTATTTATATTGTTATCTTCGGAATCATTTCAACGAAAATTACCAATGCTTTGAGAACGAAAGCATATATTATTTCAACTTTCATTTACAAGGTGCAGTTTTAAACCATCTACAGTATACAATATTATTTCTACCTGCGCACTCGAAAGCAGGTTTCTACACTCCATGCAGTCTAGAGAGGTCATTACCGCCTGTGAAAGATAAGGTGGAAGACAAAGACCGACCGGGGGTTTACCAGCTCAGTTCTGATGATTGTGGGATGGGGTATATCGGACAATGCGGCAAAAAGATAAAGGTGAGAGTGGCCGAACATCTAAGGTGCTACCGATTGGGAACTTCCCAATCTGCATTCGCGGAGAACCCTTTGGAATGCGGACACAAAGGGAGGAAACTAGATAGCCTGGTGGTCATTGAGATCGTGTCAGCGACCTCTGAACGCACCAATGACATTTTGGATGTATTAATTTGGTTGTGTCTGAAGTGAGCTAAGTGTTCTTTAAAGCTATTCTTTTGAATCTCTTCTTTGAATCTAATATTCAAAACGCAAAATAGAGAATAGATTCAAAGAAAACTTATCTCACTTCAGACACAACCAAATTTATAAATCCAGCGTTGCGCAACACATACAAGAACACAACCATAGGATTAATTTAGAAAATTTAAAATTAAAGAAATCGATACAGAATAACTCAAAACTAGATGAATTTTCATTCAATTATACACACATTCGTGATTATTATATTAGATACTTATGAATTAATTCGTTGAAAGCTTCAAAATTACAGTCCTCAAATACCATTCCAAATATTTTGAGCTTCTTAGAAATAACGTCGAATCTTTATTATTTATTGTGATTTGGAAGTAAACCTAGAATATACTATTTTTTAAAAGACATAAGGGTAAATGGAGTAAATAATCCTTTAAAATTCAAAAACGCAATACGCTAATGCTTTCGAATAACTTTCGTGGATAATGAAGCAATTCTACCGGGCAGATATTAAGAGCGAATAGGGGGAAAATTTTTAGGAAATTCCCCCCATCAATATCACCCAAGTTGAACGCTAAGTTTTCGTCAATAACATTGTCAAAGATGAAGAATGACCGTTTTCGATCGAAATGGACTTCTAAACCAATAAGTTTTTGAGTCCGCACGAAAATATTTTGGAAATCGGCTTCTGTCCGCAGAAACGGCCTCTCAAGACCTCTGTGTGTTTCGTAGACCATACCATAAAATTCGACCGCGGGCCATGCGGCCCTCGGTAAAATTGAAGGGATGGCCTCGGGAGAATATTCCGGTGTTGCCAATAGCTAATAGAAGGGCGGGTGGAAGGGGTAAGGAGTGACATTTGAAACCCCTCAATCTTATGCACCACGTAGTACACCGTTCGATTTTTTCTTGGACGACTGTACAAGATATGTACGCCATTCGGCATTCGTCGTAATCGGAAATTTAGCTTGTTATTTCTTTCGTTCTATCTCAGAGACCCCTTTTCTCTTCCCATCGGACACCTTATTCATCTTGTGGCGATCTGCTGACACTAATCACTGGGAGCCACTAATAAATGGACTGGACGATTGATTGACTCAACCCTTTGTGGCCCATCTCCTTGGAAACTAATTACACCCAAGAGTTTGTCTATCTTCCCTCCCTCTTTCTTCTTTTAATCTTTCTCTCTATTGAGCTGCAACAAAAACTTAACGAGTTTCTTCCATAAGAACTACCTGAGGCAATGGAGCAAATGATGGAGCTGCTAATATGACGACAGTAAAAAGTCACACAGATGACGTAATCGACTTAGACTGTAGGCGAACTATAATTCGTCACCGAGAAACCTATCTCTAGTCAGTGCAAAGCATAATTTATCTCATGATAAACACGTTATTGTAGTTAATATTTCTTGATTAATGAAGCAGACTTTAAAGGTATAGCTTCCCTATCTGTTCTATGACCAATGGGCAAAATCCTTTCTGCTGAACTTAAATATTTAAGTATAGCCATTTTAGCTCATCGTATTAGAAAATATGTGCCATGTTATTTAATAATAGAACGAGGCAAAGACGGGAATCATTTTCTTAAAAAAACACAGTTTTGCTGTACCGTTTTATCTGTTATTTATTGAGACAGTTACATGGAATCAAGCAGCTTTTCCTTTGTGAGAACGTTATTTTGAAATTATAAAAATGATTTTTAACCATAAAAGTTAAGTATGTGATCATTTCAGTTATTGCACGAAACTTACTTCTTTTCTGCTTAAAATTGTTCTTTTACTTTACTTTGGAACTACATTTAAAGGAATGAGAACAAAAGAGGGTTACTCCACTTCCGATTCATTGAATGGTAACCCATGATCCAATTTCGATGGTCGGACGAGATTTATTCACTGATAAAACGGAGAAATGACGCTCCATCGATAGATCATTATTTTCCCATTTTCGTGATTGCATTGAATCTGGACATGCCAAATTTATTTTATCATGCAGAGAAGCCGCAGAAAAGTAAAACCCATTTCCAACTCGGGCTCTTTTTTATTGGCGCTCGGTAACGATGCTCTTCGAACGTATTTGCATAGCCTCATTACGTGCATATATCCCATAATTCTAATTTTCCGTCACTGCCGCCACCCCGAGGGAGAAAATAAACAAGCAAAACGATCTCTTCCTCAGGCGTCACTCGGAATTGTCGTCATGCGACAATCAAAATCCGTCAACGCCCATTAATATCTGATAACGAGTTTATGAGCGATTTTTTTGAGCAATCAGCATTGAATACATCTCTTTGCATTCGTTCTAAACGCCTTGGATTGGTAATTACGTTCCAATTACACCTGCTGAAGTCTCAGGCAGGGACCCCCTTACATCTCTTTCCACCCCATTTACTTGTACAGAATCTATATTCCCATATTCCTCCCCTTCACACTCGATCACATCCCCCAGTTCCTCCCTGGGGTGAACGTTTATCACCCCCTCACAAATGTTTTCCCCTTAACTTATCTATTGAGTACTTTTTGCATTTTCCCTCCGGCTCTCAATCTTTGCTCCGCTGCGCGCAAAATAGGACAATAATCGAATTATTTGGTGGAAATAGAGGCCACGCAAAGGGGCATGCGTTTATGTGCTTTCACAGAGAAGGAAACGGATGATTCAAAGGCACATTCATCGCGCTAAAATGACAAATATGCAGCTTTTAGTCTTATTATTAAAAACCATCAGGAAGTGGAGTCAAACGAGAGGTAATGCAACCCGGAGTTAAATAAAGGATGATTTACACTCGTTACGGTTTGATAAATATTCATGGATGCATCGAGTCCAAGAAAGAAATTTTAGCGCAGTCACCTCTTTGAGTCTCGTCGATGGAAAAGTAAATCCGCGGGAATTTTGGTATTTCGCGTATATTTGGCTTCACTCGGGAAGTGCGTATCTTTTAAAGGTAATTCACACAGTTGGTTTTTTTCGATGTTAGGACGTAACTGAATAAGGTTGCGAGAATAATGTCGCTGAAATTGACATTTTACATTATCGATACAAAGTGCACCAGAAAACGGGATGTCAGAACTTTCTTGTGAGCTTTCGTAACCGATGAATTCATCTGCCGTGTCACTGAGAATGACACTATACCATACACAGGATTGCTAAATCTTAAAAAGAAATTATTAAAAAAAATAAAAGAAAATAGTTTCCATTTAGTAGTGCAATGCAAATCGTGATTTTCTTACTCCGAATCTAAATCAAATCCAAATATCAAAATCATTCGAGTTTCGAATCGAATTTATTAAATATATGATTTGATATACAATCCTTTGCCAGCTTGTTTTCCATTTGGAGTAGGCACCTTTTTTATTATCTTGATTTGAAAGTTTTTATTCTCCTGAGTCCTAAGAGTCTCCTGATTATATTCCTCAAAATACCATTGCAAGTTTATAATGGGGAAATTTTAGACTGAATTTAATTTCGTAATTATAGTAATTATGACTGGTAAATTATTTTGATTTGACGCGTACTTATATTAAATATGTTACAAATATGTAAAAATTTCATACAAAAATTACAAGCATAATTTTCCACCACGTAACTTTTTGTTAGAGATGAAGTTTTTTAGATGTCAGTTTAGTTAGAATTTTTTAACATCTACCATTTAACAAATCGTTGGCTTATAGTTGTCAAATTTTCCTTCCATATGTTTACAGATTTTTTCTCGCTTTATCACACTCTATTACGTTATCTATTACTAACGCCAGTTCCTCGGATGAAATCTATTTCCTGAGAAGGAGATACTGATTTACTGATCAGTATAATATTTTCACTACAGTTTGAAATATCAGAGAGCATAGGGCATGAGTAAAACGGAAATCATAAGTCCAACGAAGGTTAATACTTTGCTCCTGGATCATGTTTGTTTGCCGAAAAGATTTTAATTTTCGCTGTACACAAAAGAACTGAAAAAATAAGATTTAAACGCTAGCCACAAAGTAACTATTTGAATTATCAGTTCGCAAGAATGGGAATTAATCGTTGTGTTCAGGTCAATTCTGAATTTTTCGTACTCGGCTACAAGCGCGAGTCACACATAAAATTCTTAAAGTGATTAATGAATGTATATTATCAATTAATATTCGTTATCCGATGTCAAAAATCTGCAAATAATTCTTAGAATCGATTTCAAGATCACTCGTGAACCAATGTACAGATTGAGTAAATTTAAATTTGAGAATTTACCTTGGAGAAAATTAATTTTTGACATAAAAACAAGAATAAAAATGCAACAGGCAAAAAATACAAAAGAACATTTACTTATCAATTGAAGTTGATGGACCAAGAACTGCATCCTCTAGGAACTAAAAAGAGACATCTTAGAGGATGGACTTTTTGAATTTGTCCATGTATCGAGAGATACATCTGATGAGGAGTGAAATATACATTCTTAAGGATTTCGGATTATTCTGGATTTCTTAGTAATGAATTGGGTATATTCAACTTGCATCACATTCACAAGACGCCGTGAGGGTCTTTACTATCTCTGTTTCATCTTTATTCCATTTATTTTATTTCCATTTCGATGTATTTTTGAAACCTTCATAAATAAGTAATGAGCGAAATCGAACCAAGAGTTATTCAACACGCTTCAACCGATGTCAAATAAATATTCTCTCATAATGCCAAAAAGTGTTTAATTTCTATTAAAGTCTCATTTACGACTGGTAATTTTTAATTCAAAACAAAAACGTTCGTCGAGGATGAAATCAATCGAAAAGAGGCCCTCCGCGGCTTTGATATTCTCCCAATTACTAGGAGGGGTCGAAAAATAAGTGAAAATCGCATCCGAGGGCCTTTTGAAATAAACTCTCCCGCCGTCAGATCAAAACGCGACAGAGGTTAGTGCTCGAGCAAAAAAGTAACAGAGATTCTTTCGGCGGATCCATTATCACGGCATGAATACAAAGTGAAAGAGGGGATGGGATAGATTTATAGAACAGGGAAAAGAGGCGTCTGTAATGGCGGACGAAGTAGTGACACAATGAGTAATTTCATTTCGGCGTTTTTCGGTGGAAACGGGGCGAGTGGGGGCCCTTTGTTTGGAGAGACCCCGAGGCAGGGCGGCAGGACAAAGGAGTGGGGCAGCGGGGGGACGCTAAAATGATTTCCAATCAAGTTAAAACGAAAATATTACGGACACGAGGAGTTTTGCGTCGGATTTTTTCCGTTGGCTCCTCCTCTTTTGCATGATTGCCCGCGGAATGACATAATCAGCCGCTTCATAACCGAATGGGATTTTGGGAAAAAAACAGTCAGCCAAAGCGAAATCTTCCCTTCATCCCCATATCTCTCCACAGTCTATCCATTTCACTCCTTCCTCTCTCCCATCAAAAAGGTTCTCTATAATCCCTTTTTCCTTCTCTCCCCCTTGACCTCCTCGCAGTAAATGGATTTCCAGCGTGAATGTTTTCTTTGTTAATCCGTAAAAATGTACCTTAACCATCCATATGTATTTATGCCCCTCAAAGAATATAAATAAAGATTTGGATATTGGAATTTTTTATTCTAAATAGACCGTGAATTCATGTCCGCGAATACAAATATTTGTTCGGCTCTGGATTTGTTAGTTCGATGAATATGTATTGTCTCGAATTTATTGAAATTTATTACAAATAATATGTGGTAATAAAACTTGATTGTATCAATTTCTTACCCAAAATTAACTGATATGCAATTACAACATAATCACTACCTCGCTCCGAAATCCTAAAAATTCGATTTTTGACTTAGGGAAGGTAATTTTGGTAAGGAATGGATTTTTTAAATTACCAATAAAATCATCATGACCTTTAGAAAAATACTGACCCTATTTAGTTCTCGATAATGAACAATCGTTCAGGGAATAATCCATAAAAATGGAACACTCTCACATGATCATTTGGAGGGAATATAAAGAATTGAAACTCACATAAGGGAATATATAATATGCATATGCAAACCATAAAAAGTGATCTTACGTCACATAATTAAATATAGAAACATAAAGGGATTTTGCTCGAGATCTTTATATCACCGTAGTCATCACTCTCATATTCTTTATATCACTCTCTGCTTTGATAAATAATAAAAGTAGTTCCTCCCTTAGTAAAAACACAGAGGTTGGTGGGCCTTATCTTCATTAGCTGAAAAAGAGCATTTTCATCATTTTTTCCCATTTCTTATTTTCTAGATCACGTTTCATTTGGTTGCAGTCTTGAAGCAGAGTGCATTAGGAAATCCAATGAGAACCAAACAGAAATCAAACTTTAAACGTTATTTTCAGCATAGTGAAAACCGAATCCGAAACCAAAAAGAAATCCTAAACGAAACCCTTGAAACTTAACCCAAACCGGAGCCCGTTATTTTTTCCATTCCAAATTTCGCAACGATGACTAGCAGCTCACCAATTATCATCTAAATTTTAATAGCGTCACCTCTCCTTTGATTATTTATTTGCATAAATTACATCATCCTAAAATTTGATCGAAAGATATTCTATCTAAGGGTCATGTTTCCCATAAACCTTGCTCGGGGATTATTTTACCGCACCAAAAACACCTATTAGACTGTTGTTGGAGCAAAACTGGACCTGAACCGAAATTTTTCGTTTTCATTGAACCAGAGAGAAATCTAATAACATTAAGTTTCGATTTCCTGGTCTTAATAAAGTTTCTTAATAAAGTCCAGTGGTTTCAAGTGTTGCCGAATGGTACATCCCCACCATATTTGTAGCTGTAAAAAGAGACATTTGTCTCAATATCGCCCTAAATCAACTCGTTTCATTATTATTACTATTATATTATTTATTATATTTTTATTACTATGGGCAAAGTTTTCTGCACAAGTTCTCATGTCGCGTTACATGGATTCATCGTCCGTACTTTCATATTCAACTTTTTACTTCAAAAATAGTTTGTAAGCATTTAATTTGCTAGGTTAAATAATGATGCCAGAGATAAAATCCTTTTTTAAATTAATTTTGTCTTGGTATTATTCTTTTCTTTTATATTGAGCTTTCATGATTGAATAAAAAACTCAATTTCTTAAAATACTGTCAGCATCGATTGCTTCGGTATGATTAGATAAAATCAAAAATTCATCCAAGATTTATCGCAAGTAAGAACTTTTCCAGGATTTCTTAGGCTAAAAATTAATAGCGATCCCAGAGGAACATCATGTAATTAAAGTGGGACATCAAGCATCAAAGTCTTGATCACTGAAATAGGATCAAAAGTTAAATCTCAATAGGAAAAATTCAGCGAAAAGCACAAATATATTGAAAACTGGACGCAAAAATGTCTGTCTTTGATGATGTATCGATCGCAAGGCCACTAAAGGCATCTTCGAGAGCGGCGAAAAGTAAGGGTTCAGAGATGAGCACGTGGCTCATACAGGGTTAAAAAAGGGGAATGAAAGAAAGAAGGTCATTGGATCGGAGGCACTGTGGATCCGGAAGGGAGAAAAAGAGGTTCGCAGATTGATCGAGAGCAGAATGGACACAAACAATAAATTGAAAGTTTAATTGGCCGGAAAATGTGTAGCCTCAGGGGCAGGAGAGGAACTCCGCGGAGGTCATTGGTGAGGGGAAGTCGATGGTTAAGATGGCGCCGAATGGACTGTGGATGCCATTCGATGAGTGGACTTAACTCGGTTTTGCTCCAACTGCTCTCGGTTTGCTTCATCGAATAGCCTAAGGAACAAATGGAAGGGGAAAAGAAATCCACGTTTGGCAAACGAGTCGTACCACCGACAAATCTTCGTGTCCGACGAATCGTTCATCATTTTATCTTTCCTTGAAATTTTGAGTTGATTGGATTTATCAGGAGGTCATTTCCGAAAGAGTTCCCCAGTACTTATAGTTACTTTTCTTTGACTGAGAGAATTGAATATTTTACGCAAGTTTCAAAGGATTTTTTTTCTCAAAATTGAATTTCTCGTCAAGTCAGCAGCATTTCTCAAAATATTATAGCATCAAACAGGTGATTATAGAAGAAATATAAATGACGTTTAAGAATGTGATGTCCTATATCTTTCAAAGTGAAACATTCTGTCTAGCTCATACATTGTCAAAGGTAACCTAGAGTACCAGCAATGGCATAAAGTTTTGTTTACTTCATTTTCAATTCTCATTTACATCTATGGAATCCCATTTCTCCATTTACTTTGTTCAGTTAGCGATGCAAATGTTATATATCAACAAAATATAAATTTCTAATTACTTTATAGTAGCCCTTCAACTTACGCAACCCCTATTCATGCAAACTCGGTTCTTGATTTACCGTCTCCCACGGCTATTGCATGTATAATAGAATCTCTCGGCCCAATCGAAAAATTTTTACAAATGTTAAAAAACACCAATTAAAGAACATGTTATAGGAAAAACGCAAGTAATGAAAAATTATAACCTTTATACGAAGCAATTTTGCGTCGAAAAAGAAAACACTGTGTAAGACGAGTTTTTGTTGATTTTCTGAAGGCATCCGCATCTAAATAACTTCATCACTCATAACTCATTGATTTTTTAAACATTTTGTAGGTCAATTTTAGGTATCTATTAAGATCAATAAAAAACAATAATTTTAATAATATATCTAACTGCTAATATTCTGTTGTTGTTGAAAAATTGCAGGAAGGGTAAGTTGATAGATCCCGTTACTCCCTGATTCATAAATGGATATTTAAATTTATCGTTCCCTTGTTTTAATTTGTCATTTTATTTTGTAGATACATTTCTGGAAAAAAGGAGACAAAGACAAAGACCCAAGATGTTTAATAATATATAGGAAGGGAGTTTTAGTAAGAAAAGCGGTTTCAAAAGAGACTTTAGAACACATGTGAGGTAAAAGTTTTCCATACGTAGAATGGCTTAAAAGCTTTAATATCGAATGTTTTCATTTTTATCATATTTGATTTTATTTGTATGTGACGCATTTATTTTGTTTTCATTGTGGCTAAACTTAGCGGATCCAACATGTTGGGGTTAAATAAATAAATATATGGAGACTTATGAATGCATATTTTCAAATTCCATATTTTTATACCAAGAAATTACTTCTATGTCGAGACAACCATATAAAATGAACTTAATGTGCATTTCTTATGGAAGCTGTTCCGAATGCTCTGGTTCACTATCACGTTTAAGAAATCTTCACAGGCTCACGTTTTATGTTACAAAGGCCTCTATTGAGAGGCATTTCATTGAAATCGATGGAATAGTTTAGGAAGAAAAGCCCATAAATGTAGGATTGCGGAACGAACGAGAAACAACGGAAACTACATTAATGTATAATATTTCGTTGACAGTTGTGTTAGCTCCTATAGAATCGTTTATACCACATGGAGATGAAACTAGATAGGTATCTATTCCGATTCACCGCTCCGCTATCCATTTGGAAGTATCAGTCGCAAACTATGAACCGGATTTCCGCCGGCGGCTCACAGATTCACGTCAAATAGTTAACTCCTCGAAGCGTCTGGAATGAGCGTTCATTACCGCCGCATAAAGTAAGAGGGCCGACACGTCAAAACGTGTATTTTTAAGAGCCGCAAAGCGCTAAATAAATAACGCTCGAGCTCATTCTCTTCTTTCAAGTGGTCCGCCGGGCGAATTAGCTCTCCTGTGAGAGCGGATTTGAAATGAAAGCGGTCCACATTCATTCTTCAAAAGCCACGCGGGACGCCGCAAAAGATGAGGCGGAAAAAAATGACGGCGCCGAGCGATTTGGGGACGGAAGTCGGAGAGTTAAAAAAAAATATATAAAATAACGAGGGATAGGACGTTTTCGTTTGAAAGAAAGGATTTTTAAGCCCTGTCACTCTACATCCAACTCGTTGTGACAAGTTCCTCACTCGAAGGGGACGCTGAAGTAATCCGCATCGTCCCTCTTTCTTCTGCCCATTTATCACCCTCTTCAACGGCGTCTTCATCTCGATCTTCTTTCTCTTCACACCTTGATTTTCATCCGGCTCTTGCGCTCCATCTTCTCTTTAAAGCAAGTTACTCTCTCTGCATCGCTATTTTCTTGTTTTCTCCATTCGCCACATCTTCATCTGCTTCTCTCTTTACGTAGGTTCCCACTCAGTATTTTCCCAGTTACCTTTTTCACTTTTCTCCCACAATTTTTCCCCCAGTTTTGTCTATCTAACGAAATGTTTCTCTGAGGGCCACAGTTTAGTTATTTCCCTTTATCTTCCTCCACTTCTAATTCCTTATCCGTATTATTTAGATTCTCATTATCAGTATTTTTTTCTGTTTTCGCAATCCTTTTTCAAATTCATTTTGAATATTTAACGAGAGCAAAGCAGCAAAAGGGAAAAGCGGAATTCTTTTGTTTCTCTCTTTTCCATTATAATATCTCCCCATTTCACGATATTCTTTTCAATCTCTATCTCTTTCACTGCTTCTTCTTATGTACTTCAACCTCTACCTCTTATGTACTTCAACCTATCCTCCTCTTTATATACGATGTATTAATCCGTCTTTTTCACATCTTCGATTTGGTCTACTTTTTTATACTCTCTCTCCCTTCTGCTCTTTTGAACGTATATTTGTTCCCCTCTTCTTCTCTTTCTTTATTATTTTCCATCTTTTGATCATCTGCTTTCGTCCTTCTTCCATCCTAACATCTTTCTCCATATCCTCCTATGCAACTCTTTCGTTTAACTGACAGTTTTCGTTATTGATAGCATACCCTGATATCTTAATATTACCTTTTAAAAGAAGTCGTTTGTCCGTCCCATTTCCTCCCCTATGCCTCTCATCCCCTTCCTGCCCTAAACTTCTCTCCCCTCAAACCCTTCCCATAATCCCCTTTTTCTTCGCTAACCCTTTCCGACGCCTCTCAACCGTCAGTGGTTCTGTCCCATCGATGGCCGCTCCATTACCTCCTCAATTCCATCAATCACCCACTCTTGTCTTCTCCCACTGATTGCTCTTATTCCCATTCTAATCGCATCCAAACCGTGAAATTGAAACCGCTTTCTCATTATTCAGTGTCTCGTTAAGAAAATTGTTTATATGAATTACTATATGCCTTCACTTCGTGGGAGCTCATAAATGATAAAACTTTGAAATATTTCCGCTATTTTAATACAAAAATCTGCGACCGGTTTTTGACCCACTGCGTCATCCTCTGATAAGAGAATCAAATCCCTGTTTAAATGAATCGTTTTTCAAATAAAATCTTTTTTGTTAGCAATAAAATAGACGCATAGCAAGTTAAGAATCATTTCAACAACGTTTCCAGCTCTATGTTTCTTGCTTTCTATGCTTCTATGTTTCTCTCTATGTTTGTTTTTTGTGTTTGTTTCTTTCCTTGTTTTTAGTTTCGTTTCTGTTTGTTATTATATTCAGCCTGTATAATTCGATTGTGTGACAAGAAACGGAAATTTTTAAATCACTGCGGGATACTTAACCAACTGATTAGAGCACCTGCTCAATAAGCAAAAGATCCGGCTTCGAGTATCAACAACGTCAGACATTTTCTCTTTCCATTCTATCTCGAGCATCGAATTTCATTATTTTTATTCTCTTCTGGAAACTATAAGAGATCTCTCTGAGATAATAATACTGCTGCTTATTCTTATTTTTATTTGCATTACGTTTGCACATTTTTGCATCATCAAAACTCAGGACATTCTTTTAGTTTTTTACTCTCGTCATAACGAGGATTATCTCGGCGGTGAAATGTCTCCTAATTTTTAGAGCAGCCATTGAATTAGAATTAACTGTTTACTTTCCAAGGCAAATGAATCTTAACAATTTATTTGGTAGAGGAAGTTTACCAAAGAAAGACACAGCGTATTATATTCTCTCGCAATATAAAATGGTATATCTTTTGGAGTTCCATTAAATATAGAAATCTCTTTCGGCTTAAATTACGGCTTATGAAAAATACGCTAAGCCTTCATTATTTCGTATTTTGAAAATAAAATACCTTTCATTATTAAAGTTCTTATTGAGATAAATTTTTTATTTGAATTTATATTGTATTTTTAATTGACTTTTTATTTTTTCGGTAGGAAAAGCAATCATTTACAATGCTAAAAATTTTAAAATTTTGTAGTTTATCTTCAGAAACGTCATTTCCGATCATTTCCCTATATATCGCTGATTGAATCTGATATATGTATACAGCTGTAAGTCCTGAAAAATCTGCCAAATAAATGGTTCCGCAGTTTAATTATTGGAAAATATGAGACAAATAAAGCACGTTAGATAACATGAATCATATATTCAAACATAAAACGAATGTCCTCTTTTAGCTAGTCGTGACGGCAGAATAGTTGGCATGCTAGTTCTGAAATGAGTGCCGTACTTTTCCTATGACTGGATAAATGTGGGGGTATAACAAATAAGAAAATGATTAGCCAGTGAATTTCTCTACTGATAAGTCTTATTTTGACGAAATTGAGATAAAACTATCCCCTTCCATTCAACTCACAGTTATATACATAAGTCTACTTTAATGTGAAATTCTAAAAGACAGACGGGATCCTGAAATGGAGTCTTGATTGATCCTAAAGGATTACTTGCCGTTAATGTTTTAAACCAGCAAAGAATATTTCAAATGTCAAGATAATTAACCCTTGGTAAATTATTCCTTACTATTTGTATGCATTTCTTCCAATTAGTAACATAGCCACATTCTGAATAGAAAATACTATCTCCGTTGAAAAACCCTCACCTAAATATCGTGTTATATTTTTTCTTAAAATTTTTCCAACCGATGAAAGTACAAAGTACGTGTAAACGTAAGCAAAATACGTAAAAATGTACGCGTTTAAATTAACAAAACGAGGAGTAAAGTAAGAAAGGAGGAATTTTAAATCTCTCTGCAAATTAAATGGTGAAATGGATGAACAAATAAATCAATAAACGAGAAATGGGAGAACAATAAATTTTCGACGAAGTATCACTTGGTCGAAAATTTATTGTTTCCTCCCCTTCCTAGAGAATAATATTGGTCACAATGCCGTTTTCTCTTGTTGCTTTTTTAGTTTTAAAGACGGAAATGAAGTTGCGTAGAGCATGATTTAACAGTGCATTTACTCTGCGGTGACATTATCACGCTCTTCCTGGGAAAGAAGCCGCGGTGTTGGTCCCAGTGTTTGTAGAGACAACTTCCTGCTACTTCCTCACCTCTACCTCTTCCTCCCACTTTTCACCAAAAACTCTTTCTTTTCCCACCTCAAACCACCCTCGTTTTACCGCAAAACCATTTCACCCTCAGACGGAGGAAACCTCAAACCGCAAAGCTGAGAGCGTCCAATGAACAACGGGAACAATCCGTGTATATGTTTCGGAAACGCGCGCACAAAGACACAATAGAGAGAGGGGAGATCTTAGATGTCCTCACGAGACAATCGGGGGCACGAGGAGGTAAAGTAAACTTAAAAACTCACACCTGGAGGCACCTGGGTTCACCTCCTGATCCAGCGTTCAACTCACCTGGGATTGGTGGACAAAGAGTGTCGTCTAGTTCGGCATTGGCCATTGTGGAGACACAAACGCCCACTATTGCTCCTCCTCCCATGCTTTTGAAGAAGAGAGTGGGAAATATAGCGGAGAAATAGACGAAGGAGAGATTCGAAAGAAGCAGGAAGTGCTGTTAGCAGATGCGGTGAGAAATAATGTCGGATTGGATGCAAGAAGCAGGATGGCGATTCAGAGAAGGGATCCTTAGTTTTCATAGAATAACCGAGAGCCTTTTTAAACAAAGTTCTCAATCTCTTACACTCTGACAAAATTTGGTGGATTAAGAGAAGGCTCATGAAAGAGAAGATCTGTTAACCTCAGCCCCAATCTGAAAAATAATTTGAGAGAAGAGGAGGGGTTCTGCTTTTATCTGCTGCATTCGTGCGGGAGATAAAATATTAAAAAAACTTCGTACACATTGAGGAAGCATCCGATGAATTTAATATGTACATTATTAAAGTCTTTGCATGATCCTCAGTGAATAATATAAATTACTTAATAATAGTCATGAATTTTAGTTCTAAAAGATCACTTTACCACTTTGCTTCAATTTGCAATTTCAAATATGATTAAAAATCACTAACCCCTAACCTAGGATTCGAACCCGGCATCCTGTTGTTGCTAAGCTTATACATTAACCCTAGCTGCACCGATGCCAGAAAATGAGTAACACAATGGAATTTTAATTAAATATTTGTGATTGGTTAAATTTCAGAGTTTTATCTTGCATTATTCCCTCAGTAGTAGAACTAAAGCTATACCAGCTGTCGTTAGCGAGGACGTTTTATTATTTTAAAATTTTATTCTTTAAATTCCTAAATAATTTGATATTTATAAAACAATATGCAATGAAAGTAATGTACAATAAGATTTCAAATAAATATCTATTTGCATTCATAGGTTTTGTCGTGCTTAAACACAAATAATACATTTTCAAGTATTCTAAAAATTTCATTATATATTTGATAACTCAACTTGCTTCTTCTACAGCATAATAATTGGAAACCTTTTCTAGATATATGGTCAAGGATTCTGGTATTATTTTCGTAAAACTGCTGCCTTGAATCTTCTTTCATAGAGGCGGATAAAAGTATCGAAGTATTTCGGCAGCAGGACCGTATAATCCTTCAAATCTATGTCGTACACTCCGCAAAGTTTTTGTTTTACGCCCCGTTGCATACCCATATTAATCCAAATATTCATCAATCCAAGGTTACTTTTCACATGGATTAAACTTCATTTAAGAATTCATACGACTGAAACTGAAGTTCAGAAACTTATGCCGAACGCAAGGCTCCTAATTTCGTTCCAAGCCGATGAACAGTTGGAAAAATGGCAGGTTAACAGTATGTGAACATACCTATATTATGAAAAGATGAATATTTTAGAAAGAGATATCTGAGAGGAAGAATTATAAGAGAAATATCGGTGGAAATCCGGATGGCGGATATGAGAGGAGAGGCAATGGAAAGAGGAGGAGGAAATGACGTTAAGTGCGGGAATTGGAAGCGATGGCTCACCACTACTATCTGCTCATCGATCTCTTTTTTTGGATCTCTTCAAACGAAGATTGATTTTTCGAGGATGAATCTGAAGCATCTCCCCGTTGATACGCATTGTCTCGATTTTCCCTTACAGTACTTCCTTCAGTCTTGCAACAGTAAGTTTCTCGAGAACCTCTGTTAAGTATGTAACACCACATTATGTAGTCGTCGCTTGAATTCGATAAATACATGGTCCATTGCAAGTATATAAGACTCGACTTATTCGAATTCGTACTAAAGTCATACTTTGATTTGAAAGGCCTATAGATTAGTAAGCGGCTTGCAATTGGCTTGTAATAAACTTATTATAATTTTCATCAGTAGTACCGACTCGTAACGATGTATGAGTTGCTAAAAATTAACTAATATTTTCTTTGGTAATTACCAAATTTGATCACTTTTATGAGGAGATTTGTAGATTCAAATTTATTGATATGCCCTCAAAATCGGGAACTGAACCTAAATAGAGTTCTTTCCTCCAGCCTGTCACTGATACATACACTTTTTGCTTGTATCTTCGTGTTCTTCTCTCTTAGTTCAGATATTACTTATAATCTATCTCTTATTTTTCAAACAATAAATTTAACACTCGTATATTTTATTCTCCATTCAGCAATAATTCATCTCTTTCTTTATAGAGAAGTATCATTCGCGAAATTCGTTTTTCGAATTCAAAACTGAGCCTTAACTTCCATCTTCATTTTTCATCTCTGGAACATTGACTGCGAGTGACAACATAAGCCAAAATTTTACCTTTCACCTTTTTCGTTCCACCATTTTCGATAAACACGATAGTAGCCTGTTTTGCAAATCGCCCTCACTATTTCTGTGGAAAGACGTGATTTCGTAATCCTCTTCAAGAATTACGATTTTTCGAATTCCCAGTTTTATTTTTTGACATGCAAATTGTTCGTAAGTGCTGATGTCCTTAGGCTAAATTTTTTACAATAATCTCATAAATAATTTCTTTTCTAATGAAACCTATATGGCATGGCATTATTTTGTAGAGGGCCACAGCACAGAAGAAAGAGTCTTGGTAATTTTTCCACACAAGTGGATTTTGACGAACAGTTTCGCTATCGGTGTAGCATCCTCAAGCGCAATAAAAAAGAGAACATTTTTTAAATAAAAAGGGAAATATGATATGATGATATTTTGATTAGGAAGAAAAATTTTACAAAGTAAATAGGAAGCAGATGCTAACTTTTCCTGCATAAGCCAAAAAAGTAGTTCTTATAGATAGAAAAAATAATGTGATTTATAATGAAATAAACCAAATAAAGCAATTTACCTTCGCAATAGTAGCAGGAGTGATTCTCATTAAAAAATTGATATCTCGAGATATATTTATGACTTTTTATAGGTTTAGTCTTTGGTCTTAGATTTGATAGCGCAAAATATGTTTTATTGTACTTCAGTTGACGAAATCTCCTTTTATTCATAATATTTCCACGTGAAATGGAATCCAGTCCGTAGCCCGCACATTATGTATTGACCAAAACATCTCCCCTGAGAAAAAATGAATCAAAAGATGTCTTATAGTATACTGTTCCCAGCTTACATTCCCGCGAATCCTATTGCGAAATCTTCATATTATATGAATATCTTTTCTTCGATCCCTCTTTTTTGAGAGAGAAATTAATACTGAAGACAAGGAGATGAGTGAAATGATTAAGAAAGCGAGATCAAGTTGAAAAATTAAGCCGTGACATGGACGACGGATTAATGCAGATCAGAAATAATCTCGGCCGTGCGATGAGAGGGAAATCGCTCTGGAAGTGGAGATTCAAAAGAGCAGGATCGCCAGAAAAGATAAAGGGCGGAATTGTGACAAAGAGGGGGAGGATAAAGCCAGTTGCATTGCTGCCAACTTCCAAGAGATGTGCTCATGGTTAGAATGAGCTTGTGGTTACTTACATTCTCGAGTTCTCGCTTTCTTCCCAATATTCAAGTGTTTTCATTTACAGACATTCAAATAGAGGCAACTTTGATTATCTCATTGACTTTGGGATTTTGTTCTCCAAATCTTCATTAGCACCAATCAGTGCAGTATTCTGAAAATATAAGCCGCATGCATTAAGTGGCTTTGAACAATTTCACTATCTAGATTTGGCTTTTTTGATTTGTATAGAGTAGTCTTAAACTGCGACTAAATGAACTGCAAGTTCTCGAAACGAATAAATTGTTTCCCCCTCGTTTTATTTGTGTGATATTAATATACTTTACTTGCTTTGATATATTCATCTATTGGCGGATATAAGCTATCAGAGGCCATAAGCGCAAAGATCAGACCGAGAACACTGCTGTGAATTAAGAATTAAAAGTCGATTTTGTACATAATATACATGCCATAGAAAATTCAGCTGCTTTACTTCGGCAAAATATTGAATTCTAACTAATATTTCTGTTAATTACATTGAATGATGCATAAACTTTACATTATATAATGAAATTAGTTACGTAATGTACTGTGACAGCATGGTATTTAGACTTAATATACAAAAACCTTTTCCTGAATTATTCTTTTTTGAAAAACAAGTACCCACGAATACATCGTACATTTAAAACGTAGTTCGTTCCGGGAAAGTCATCTTGAGACACTTAAATGGATCTTTTGCTAGCGCATTTTCACCTGAGAATACTTGTAGTCATGTGTCCATTAGGTCATAAATGAGAATTCCAAACTTACAGTTTTCAAATCCCCGTTCTCTAGAGTTACAGCGGGAAATGATTCACCAAACTGAGCGGCCTAAGCCTGCAATAGTTTGAGGAGGCAGCAATCGGTAGAGCTTAATGAATCTGCTTCCAAAAATAATGTTAATGCCTCATATTAAAAAGGAGAGAAAATGTATTGCTAGAGATATTTTTCGAGTACAGCGATGGCGCCATGTAAAATTAATATTTAATTGGTGAGAAGAGCAAGATATTGTCAAATAACTACAAAAAATATATCAGATGATTGTTACCGCAAAGCTAGAGTAACATTACAACATTGTAAAGGTTGTTCAAAGGTTAATCGAAAAAAGAGGAAAACGAAAATTCCGAATTGAGCTGAATTGAGCGAAAGTGTTGCCTCTGGGCGGTCCATCATCTAAAGTCAAAGAAACTTAACTAAATATGACAAAATTTTTGTTGATACATAAAAGAAATTTACTTCCAGTAAGATGTTCTATTAATGGACGGAATAATGTGTGTTAAAAATAAAGATGAGGTACGCTTCCTATTCTTTAGGAGAAACTGGTTAAGTTGGCACCCTTTGCATGGAAAGGTGAGGAGAGGTAAGGCGATGGGGGCTTAAGAGGGAAAACATGGCCGGCGTCTGTGAAAAGAGCTCGGTGCATTTGTTTATCTGAAAATAGTTGACCTCATCCTTTCATTCGCATGGATTAACCGCACCTTCTTTGCGGCTTTCCAGCCTCACACCTTTCCCTCTGCGCCATCGCTAAATCTTCCACCGCTCGGAAAAAAGGGTTAAACGCAGGATTAGTTGTTCCAAAGGGACTCGCGGTAATTCGAGCGAAGGAAATAAATATAGGCCGCTTAAGGAGCAAATGTGGCAGATCGTCAAGATTTCTCGGAGGTATTCCATTCCATTTAACTCAAAGCGAAGTTCATTACTGCCGTTTTTTAAGTTTTCAATGATTAGAAGAATTTATTCTGCAGTTGTGATTCATTTATTATCAACACGCTATTAGACGTTTCGTTTGTTAATTTGTTTGATACTGACTGTAATACAAATCAAGATATTATTCCAAAAATACTTAAAGTTTATCAATTCCTAGATTATTTGAATTTTAGTCGTGAAAATGGTCCAGAGGAACAGCATAACTTCTGAAGAGCAATCTAAGAAGAAAAGATAAAGATTTATAATTATATTATATATTTATAATTATTGAATTTTAATGCAACTAGGTAGATCGAGAGAAGTTAGGATTCTAAAGATTCACTTATACGCACTTCTTTCGATATTTAAAGTTTATAAACTCCCATAGATCTTGGATGAGGGTGCCTTATCTCAAGGTATAACTTACTAAGAATACATTTTCTGATAACTCTAAATATGTTATGTAAAATCGTTAAAGGTCAATTAAAACCAACCGAATATCCCATCTATTACAATGTTGACGGGTTGAAAAAATATTTAAATAGTCTGAATTTCTAGAGGTGTGAGATGTTAGCAAAAGTCTCAACCAACGATTTACTAAATACAAAACATTATTATATATTTTGATTTATAAAATGCTTTGGAAAACCGTTTAATATTACGTTTTTTCGCTCAGTTTATGTTATTTATCTTTGCAACCAACTAATTCTTGCTCCATAGCAGTACATATGTCATCTGTAGATTTGCCTGTGCTATATTGCCTTCATTGGATAGGAAAGGAACAGAATTGGTTAATACAAAATGCGTTTATTCGTACACAGCAGGTGATGGATAGTCAACACCTGCCGTTGGACTCAACCGGTTGGGTCACCGCAATTATACCCCTTTGGCTTTATCGGGTCAGAGAAAAGCGGAGAGCGGATAGATTTTGGTAAGCTGCGGAAGATGGATTGGATAAGGAAGCCGCGCCTCCTTCACAAAGTAACTTATTTGTCGCTCATCTCTACACACTCGTTACTGCGAAAAGAGAGAGTTGAGGGAGGAGATCGAAGATTTACTTTGGAGGGGGCAGGAATGGGATTAGGAAGGGTGTTGGAGTTTGCAACAAGAAGAGAGTGTTTTGGCAGAGCTCAGTGGCGGGTGCTTGAGTAGTTGAGATGTTGCTCGCTAGGGTGAAGCACTAACAGGAAACGGAAAGATCGAAGAAGAGGATTGCGTCTGTGGAAAGATCTCTTCTTTTTATGTTCTGGATATTTTGATATTTATTTCGAATGTAAAATACATAGCGTAGATGAATTATCTTTATGATCAGCTAACTTATCTTCTCTTAGAAGGCTTCATATCTTAAATTCGAGCGAGAAATGTTTATTTTAGTAAAAGGGAGATCGTGAATCCGATCTAGAGATAGATTTCTACCATAAATGATAAAATATATATGTTGTGAAAACACTAGGGCCATATAAAACATAATTCTATCAACCAGTAGTGGAGTTTGCCAAGATTTATTTATCTTTTGGATTAATATCGTTTAGAGACGTAGCGGGTGAGAGGATCTACTAGCAACAAAGAAACATTCTCCGATCGACATTCTGTATTCACAGAAATAAAATCACTGAAATTGTTGCAAACAATTTACAACAGCCCAGAATTTATCTTATTGTATTTAGCAGCCCTTGGCATGTTTTAGAGTTGGATGTAGAATTACTTTCATATTTTACATTATATCACGTGATTTGAGTTCGTCTGAAGGAGAATTTGTCTTCAATTCATTTGGGTTAAATTAATTAATTTATTATAGTTAAGTCAATTTCTTATCTGGATTTTAACTCAGGAACATTTTATGGATATCATTTGGAGACCTTATATTATTGAAAAATATTCATTGGCTCCGTTATAAAACTGTGTATTGTTAACAAAAGCAACAGATCCTCGATGTTGAAGTCACTTGATCGAATTTGTCAAGTTCATGAAACACGCTCCCGAGCACGGGATAATATTAGCCATTCTCTCGCTCTATAGAAAAACAACTTCAGTGCTTTGGTACGTTGGCCATGGACCCTCGAAAATGACAAAAGTTTTTGTGTAAGGATTTCTTTCACACCTCTGAAAAGCTTTCCTCAGTATATAGCCACTCACTCTGCTTATACTCTTTTGAGCACCACCTCTATTCACATCTTATGCCAACAACGCTCCCGCTTTGTGCCTCCAAGTGTAATCCCAAAAGGAGAGCCGCTGCAAATCCACCCATAATACCTCCCAACACAACCCCTCGCCCTACCTGAGCCCTCCCCTTACTCCACTCGCGCTATTTCCTACCCTCTGTATTTAACCGTAACTATTCTCTATAAATATCTATTTCAGAATTCAGGAAGTAACTTATTTACTGATCCAGCAAATATAATTGTGAAATATGCTATTCCATGAACAGCTTTTCTCCAATCCTTATTTTTAGAAGGAATCATAGCTTCTCTAGCTATCATAAAAAAGCTATGTCTCTTGTTTTTGGCAGAATTTCCCTACTTAACGAAGAGATCCTCGCGTCCCGACTTATGCAGCAGTCACGTGTTAGATGCTACTAAATATTAGAGCTTGCAAAACGCTGCTTAAGTGGTAGGAGAATTAACTGTATGGTAGTTGAATAGATTTGCAGTCAGATAAACCTTAGTAATAAAATTATAGAGAACACGGTAAGCCTCTGGAGTATGAGAGTGATAAGGATATTATCGAAAAGATTAAAATCAAGCCTCAAATACAATTTATAAGTGTAATTTGAATAGCTATATATTTTTGAAGAATTACCTTTGATGTTCTTAAACTACATAAAAATTTTGTTGAAAGACGTGTATCTGTAACGTAGACTGAAAAGACATCTCTGGAAATGATCCAGAGTTCGTTATCAAGCTGGAGCAAATTTCTCCCATGAGAAATTCATTGCGGAGAAGACTACTTAAAAGACTTTCCCTAAATTATAGATGCTTGTTAATTTCGTGGCAACTGTAGAATACAATAAATTTGAGTCACAGGACTTATTCCAAAATCATTTAATAAAACTCATAGAATACTCTGTTGATTATAATGCTTACATGTTAGATCAATTTCATATTTCTCTCTTTCGTCAAACCCGTCTTTTCTTACTTGGTATTGGGTACGATCCTTCACTCTCTTAAATGCTTTAACAGTACAGAGTTTGGTGGCAGATCTATACGTGGATGCGCAAAAGAGTGTAAATGTAGGGGATTACTGAGCGCGGAAATAAATGTTCAGCAGAAAATAATGAAATACCCAGAAAGTGTGTATTGAGAGTATATGACCTACAAGATTCTTTGAAGATTAATATCATAAACAGATTGACGTTGGTCTATTAAATAGACATCTCTTATTTGTTTCGCAACACATTCGTGTCTTCCGCCTACTGACGTAGTTAAAAACATGCGAGACTAGTTAAAGACAAGAAATGTTGCGGGAATGTTAAGATTCGAAGGTATCGAAGTGAACGCACTCGAGATGGCTCTACTCCTTCAGCCATCGTTAATGCATTTTTTGATTTTTTCAATAAAACTGGAGATATTATTCCTACAATAACCTTTCGGCGCATTTCTTTGGTATCTGATACACATTTATGCCAAAAACTACTTCATCATGATAGGTCATTCAATCCGTAGATTGGTTGACTGCAATCCTCTATTCCTCTCTCCCTAATGCTGACTCTACTGCATCCTGATATCTCTTCATTCCTACATCTCTCTTTATTTGGCTAATATATTCGTACCTTGGTCTGCTATTTTGCCTTTAAGTATGTTCCTAACAAATCCATTGTTTCTCAAGTTATGTCCAATCCATCTGGTTCTCCTTTTTCGGATGATGCTCCATATTGTTTTAACCTCATCCATTCTTCTGTATACTTCTTTGTTACTACCTTATCTGTCCATTTGATCTTCAAAATTCTCCGCCAGCACCAGGTTTCGAAGGCTTCTATTTAATAATTCCCTACATTTACAGTCTTTTGCAGATTCACGGAACGGTCGTTTATCTGCCTCTGTACCTTTCACGTATTTAAGAAAGTGAAAAGTTGAACACAGAAACAGTTAGGAAAAGAAATGATCGAAAAAGAAAATAATGAAAGATAAACAAGCAGAGATTTTTCGCTTATAAATCAGTAATTCCTGATTGAATGATGTCCAGTGTGCAAATTCAGTATCCAGACTTATTTTAAATAGATCGCTGTCCTCAAAACAAATGACTATCATCTGTAATCTCGGAGACAACTCCGAAAAATATATGATACTCTTCACAATGTAATTCTTATGGGAGAAACGGTACCTTTTACGCGTTCGCGTGAGTGAAGAGTCGTATGTAGTACTTAAAGCCAGGCAAGAAGGGAAAGGATAGGAGAAGAAAAGCAAAAAGAAGAGTCGAAAAAATTCGAAAATAACATCAAATGAAGTGATGAAATATTATTTTACTTTCGACAGGAAATACTGTCTGTTACAGAGGAAGGACTTAGAAAATATCTAATGTACATTCATATAGAACTTATCAAATATTAGGCGTTCAACATATTCTCTGTCCTCCATAGTGACTGAATAATTCAGGAGTGCTTCTTTTTACTTACTACATCTTAACTTCGACCATCTTCTTGCAAAATAGGAAAGAAGGTGCTTAAGGTGAGTGAAGAGGAATACTATCAACTCGTACGAAAGGTGCACACAACTCACATCCATGAAATTTCTCATGGCAGTCTTTCAAGGTATATGTACTACATTAATTTAACATGAATAATTTCTTGTACTTCGTTCTGGGATTCACTACATTGCAATCAGTTCCTTAAAAAAACGTTTTGATAAGAAACTCTTTGTTATATGGATGTCATATTTCGCAAGAATAGACAGAAAATTATACAATTCGCATTTCGTAGTTTTACCATGGCCACCAAATAGCTACCGAGAATAGCTGACAACCCTCACAGTAAATAACGGGTTATATGGAGTAACCGTGAAAAATTTAGTAAATGGTATATTTCCTATTCTAGAAGGTATAAAATAATACATGCTTCATTACGTTCGATATTATTTTCTTTTCCATGTTCTTATTTTCTTATTTGATTTACTGCTCTTTGGAATGCGTGAAAGGTACGGAGGCAAGTGACAGAACATTCCAAAATAATGTTCAAGTCGAGGATTCATAACCTGGCGTAATTGTGCAGCAGAAATCGACGCCATGCACCGAAAATAATTATTGCAGGGATATTTTATATCTTTCAAAAATAGGAATCAAAAGCGGACTGATGATGGTCTGATTCTGTTTGATAGTCTGAGCTTTCTCGCATTCGTTTGATTATACACATTCAAGTTTACAATCTTCAGCGCAGGAATATTAAGATTCGAAGGTATTGAAGTTTACGCATTCGATTTACTCCTTACACTCTAGTTAATCCACTTCCAATTTTGTTTTTTACAAGAAAATTGGAGATTATATCTTCAAAATAAATGTTTTCGGCGCACTTCACCGATTCCTGCAGCACAGCTATGTCGAAAATTTCTTCCGAAAGTAGTAATTTCTTTCTTTTACACTGATTTGCACTTCCATAGAATGTTCTGTTACTTGGCACTACCGTTCACCCATTTGAAGCATCGTAGATAAAACCAAGCTAGAATTTAAGCAATTTGCGAGAGAGAAAAAAGTAGAAGGCGGTGATTCATTAATAAAAGTTTAAGTACTTCGTTAGGAAATTCAGATAGAAATACTAATGGAAATATAAGGTATAAATACACACATTGCTTTATCGTTACTGTTGACATTTTTACTCAATCTTTTTCTTTCTAGATAGATGTTTCTCTATCTTGTGAAATATAATATTTCACTTTATGTCCACCATTTGATCCTCTAAGATTCTCTTTTATTTATTTATGGTTTACTTGCTGCATTCAAGCACAAGTGAATGAGCGAAATTATTGATTGAATTTAGGGGTACGTAATATACGAATGCATCCAAGTTGAAATTCCTCTATCTTCCTCATTATTTTCGGTCAAGTTTGATATTTTTAGCTCCTATTTTCATCAATATTTACCTTAATTTACAGACACATGAATCAGTATCAAACTAAAGAAACAAAGGGAAGAATTATAAAAATTTCTTTTTCGTACAAAAAGCAATCATTACACAGTATAAGGTAAAGTGTTGCGGAAATCCTAATTGGAATATGATAGCTATCAGTTATGGAAATTGCCATTTTTGTTTAAGAATAAAAATTCAAAAATAGCAGTTTAAAAGTAAATCAAATCAGAATTTTATATTTGAACCGCCACATTGAACGAATCATGTAAGTCGGAGAACGGATTTGTTTTCAGTTATGCATTTTTTTTCTTCAAGTACAAGGGAATATATCTGATCTTACATGGCCTTCTTTAGAAGGCCATGTAAGATCTTGCTTTGAAATGTGTGAAACACGTTCTAACATCGTTAAGTGATTACTCATCATTTAAATTAAATGCTATGAATATTTGTTTCAATTTGGATGGATGAGTTTAAGACAATTACCTTTAAGTGTATAAAACTAGGGTACTTTCCAAAAAAATCGGCAGATAAAGGTAATACGAGGCGTGTTTTTTAAGTAAGGTCCGTTTTATTGTACACACTAGTATTTCGCGCGCATACCGCAACGAGCGCGTGCGTCGTGTACCGGCATGCCCTGGGAACAACTGTGCTCAGTTTCAGCTGTGTTGCTAACCTGTTTGATCCTGTTCTGGGCTTTCAAAATGTTTAAGACTATCAACTCACCCGCCACGTGTGAGGTTCGCTCAGTGATACGGTTTTTGTCAGCAAGGAACCTGACTGCTGCAGAAATTCATCGACAGATTTGCGAAGTGTACGGTGATACTGTTATGAGTGAAAGCAAAGTGCGTAAGTGGGTACGAGAATTCAAAGATGGCCGTGACAACGTCCATGATGAGGACCGCTCCGGTCGCCCTTCTTTGATTACAGACGATTTGGTGGCTTCAGTTGAAGCGAGGATTCGTGAGAACAGGCGCTTCACAATAACAGGTCTATCAAACGAATTTCCTAAGGTGTCTAGATCAGTGCTTTACAAAATTGTTTCTGAACACCTACAGTTTAGGAAACTGTGTTCCCGTTGGGTCCCGAAACTCCTAACAGAGGACCACAAAAACCAAAGATTTGAATGTGCGACGAAGTTCTTGACTCGTTATCACGAAGAAGGTGACGGCTTCTTGAGTCAGATCGTAACTGGTGACGAAACATGGGTTTCGCATATCACGCCCGAATCAAAGCAACGGAGCATGGAATGGAGACACACACACTCGCCTGTAAAGGTGAAGGCCAAACAGACTCTGTCCCAGCGCAAAATCATGGCGTCGGTGTTTTGGGATAGGCATGGTGTTTTGTTGGTCGACTTCATGCAACGAGGAACCACTATCAACGCAGAAGCATACTGTCAAACCCTGAGAAAGCTACGCAGAGCGATTCAAAACAAAAGACGCGGCATGCTGACAAAGGGAATTGTCCTTCTCCATGACAATGCAAGACCTCACACTGCAGGTCAGACCCGCAATTTGTTGGAAAGTTTTGGCTAGGAAGTTTTAGACCATCCACCCTACAGTCCTGATCTTGCGCCGAGCGATTACCATCTGTTCCTCCACCTCAAACAGCACCTCAGTGGCAAGCGTTACGATGATGACGATGACGTGAAAACGGCAGTGAACTCTTGGTTATCGGAGCAGGCGGCAAGTCTTTATGAAGAGGGTATTTTAAAATTGGTTGAGAGGTATGATAAGTGTTTGAACAAACTTGGCAACTATGTCGAAAAATAGAGTTAAGTATGTACTTTCTGAAAATAAATTTACTTTTTTGAAATAACCTTTCGTTGTGTACTTATTTCCAAACGGACCTTACTTAAAAAACACGCCTCGTATATATATTTAAGATTACAGCTTCAGATCTTATAATGAGAATAATTTTCAGATAAAAGTTTTAGTTTCGATTATCTGAATGATGATATCTTAAAGATGGCCACTAACGATTACTTTAAACACGAATTTTTTGAGTAATCATCATTGGTCTACATTACTATTTAAGTATTACAAATTCTAAACATCTGAAAACGATCTGTAAACGTTTTTCCTGTGTCTTTGACAGTGTATTTCAAGCATTTCAAAATATTACCTGCGGCAAATTTTATTCTATATAATAACCTCAATAACTTTACAAATTTAAGCATGTAATTTTTTTCCCACTAGAAAAACAATTTCTAAAAATGCGTCTAATTTTTAGTGAGAAACGAAGCTAATCGATATTACGTAGAAAACACCAGACAGGTGTTACAATAAACTGGGAGCAAATACCTTTGGCACCCAATTAAATATTTCACAAAAGAAGTTTTAGGAAACATCTGGCTATCCTCCGTTTGAACTAATCTCTAAACTAGAGTAAGGAAGCATTGAATTCAAGGCCTTATCTTTTAAAAGCACGACTTTAGTTGTAGAAAATGGCCTCTTCATTTGCCATTTTGAGTTGAAAGCATAGTGAGTTTTATCTTCCGCATTCCAAGAGATTCGATTGGCTATCCTCTCCGAATCCCTCATGTCCTCCCCTTCTTTCCCCTCCACTTGGCATTAAGGGTCCTCTTGGGTCCCAACGACATCACCCACCTCAACCAAACTTTGTTAACATCAAGGAGCATTGTTGTCCTGGGCGAACAGCATGCTTCCTTCCAACAATGAGAGCTAAAAGAAATAATGATGCACGTGGCCATGGGTCATTTTTCCAGAAGTTCGGAATGGAAAGTTATATTGGGTGCTGACCAACGGACAGGCGGCCTCTGAGATCTGTGCGTCGATATCCGAAGAAAGGAAGATCCCTCTCACTTCCAAGTAAGCGGCAAACCTCAAGGTCTCCATATCTACAGCGCGGGCCCAAAAGTGAAAATATAGGAGCTTAAAATGGAAAGAAAGACCGTCTTCGGAAAGGTGCGGCGGTGTACAGTCGATGGCTATCTTTGCCTCTTTCTCCATTACTTCCGTAAGTTCTTTTCTTTTCTATCTCTGCCCATCCGTATCCTTATCTCTCTTATCTCGTATTCCGCCGATTGCTTTCCAGATATTTCTTAGTTCTACGTCCAAGCGACCAACCTATACCTTTAAGTGATGAATCCAACTGATTTTCCCATTTCCCATCATTTTGAAATTATACTCCTTATCAAGGATATTCCCTTGTAGCAATTTCTAATTATCAGTTCTCTTTTCGTGAGGCCCAAATGAAAACCCGATGAAAATCTGGGTAGTGTCTACTTGAAAAACTTCATTTATTTTGAAAGAAAATAATTTTTTGCACAAAGAAACTGGTCGTGTTTTTCAGCAATATGTGGTTTTGTACAAATGATTTTATTTTTATTGTAGACCCTTGGCGCAATAAATTTTATGATAGAAGTCTACCAAGTAATTTTACATATGTTTAATTTTCATTCATTTATTTAGCTCACTTTTAGAGTTTAATGATACTTTTCTGTTAAACTAATTTACAATTTGATGTATCACCATCAAAAATAGTTTGCAGACCCATGTGAAATTATATTATTATGCGTTAGCTAAAGGAATAAGACGAAATTCTCTCTTTTATCCTTCCGCAATTTTCCTTCGAAATATCTTTAATGTTATTTCATCAAAAAATATTTCTAAAGAATATTGTGAGACTAAATTACTTATAACAGGATTTCTTTGATAAGCGATGTAGAAGACCGCCTAGAAGAACCAGCCCGTCGAAGATTTCAAAACAGTTTTATAGAATTTTCCAGTTTCATTATTTAAAAAGAATTTTTATAAATACTGTTACTGCTTCATTCAAAGTAGTCATATTAAAATATTTTGGAAATACTCTTCTTCAAATTAAAAGGGGCTTAAAATAAATTTTATTGGTCCACTATTTTTTACTTTTCTCACTCTTTAAACAGTTTCCCCATCCTTGGTTTGAACTGTTTTTTTTTCAGTTTGAATAAAAAAAATGTAATGGCAAAAATATCAAAAATCAGGATTATCAAAATTGTGACTCAGCACATGCTGAGAAAAGGGAAAGATAAATATCAGTCCCTCCAAAATCGTTTCCTTGTTCGAGAGAAAATGTCTATTCCAAAGAGGAGATTCCCTCGAATGGTTTTCTTTTCCAATCGTTCGGACAAATTAACATTATTTCCCAAGAAAAGATGAAAAAATGCGCACCTTGGGAAAATTGAAATCCTCCAAGTTGATGGCGGAAAAAGTCCAAGGCCGAGAAGATTTCGATTGCCGGCCTCTGCGGAATAACCAGATTGAAAAAATCACGGAAGAATCGCCGGAGAGTGGAGTTCGGGGGCTCCGAAGTAATTAAAAGAAAGCGGAAATCGCCGCCCATCTAAATCATCGCTCTCTCTCTATTCTCCCTCTTTCACCTCAATCAACTTCTCCGAGAAATCGCTTCTCTCTCCGTCCACTGCCTTTTCTCTCTAACGCAGTCATCATCGGCCCATTGACAAATAAAGAGTATGAAAGAAACTAACCAAAGCTCAAAAACAAGGGAATAAACTATTTGCTGAAGACCCATGAGAAAGCACAGATTAATGTTTGAGAATGAACTAAGAACGTAAGGAAAAGAAATAGATAAGGTTAATTGCAGAGAAAAATAAAGATTATGGTTAGTAAATTTTGTTAAAGAATTAAGTATCCATAACTAGTTAAGAAAATAGGGTAAAGCAAAAGATTCCGTGTAACAAATGGTGTGTATCAAAGATTGCAAAACTAAGCCATTTTATACAGTGAAGAATCCAGAATGATTTGATGAATCTAATTGTAATTATTTCTTAATAATTTAGATAGTATGCATGTTGTAATAATTTAGATGACTTAGAAACGCTTTGAAGATGGATTATGGAGTCTTCTGTAAACTAAAAATCTAGGAAAGTTCCGATATAATTTCCAAATTAATTATAACACTGATAACTTCTTTGGCTAAATTTTAGTCTAATTATACCACTCCTGCAAATAAAACTTTGCGTATAATATATATCACAATATAGACAATTCACTCAAAATAAATAGGAAGACTATTACGCGTAGAATGGATGAACTGATTGAGTGAATATAATTAATAAAACGTTCTTTAAATAATTATCGAGAGGAATTCAGCAACAAATAAAATCCAACACGTAGGACTTTGAGAGAAACAGCATCAGCGAAGAAAATCCAACTGAAAGAAACTCTAATAAAGACAAAGTGTTTAAGTTGGAGGGATTACGAGAGAAAGAGAAAAAAGGTGAAACAAACAAGCTCTAAAAAGAAAAATGGATCATAAAGAAAGGATGAAAGAATATTGGAGGAAAAAAGGCAGAAAAGAATGAGGGATAGAAACTGGAATGTGGTCCTTAGGTTGCCGTAACAAAGAAAAGAAGAAGATAAAACACAATCCAAATCATTAAATTGTCTTGAACACCTGAAAATAGTGCTTGATGTAGGGCTAACGATGAGAACTAGGGAATAGAAGTCAGCAAATAGAGAAAAAGAGGAAGACCTAGTATTTCCTGGAAAGAGGATGACAACAAAGCAAAGAAAGGGATGGTGGATGAAGATTGTCTTGATAGGAAACAATTCGATCATCTCTAATCACATTGTGTGTCCTTACACAGCGAGATTTCACCACCCTTTCGGTTTCGTCTGAGTTCACATTCCTTTTATCTGACCTTCTGCGATATCTTTTATTTTTCTAACTTTATAGGCCAGAATATTGAATCTGTAGCATTTTGTCCCAGTTTTCGCTGCGGTTAAATAAAATCACTTTTTCGGTTCGAATGCGGCTTTGGTCCGGCAGATACCGCCGAACCATTTTGAAACGGTATTCCTGCCCTGATAAAATAATCCATGTTCAAGAAATAAAATTAAGGTAATTTTAGTACAAAACAATTTATACAAAAGAATAAATCAAATAAAGATTTAAATATTAAAATTCAAGCGTTAATTAATGAGTTTAAATTCACTCCTGCATATTTATTAAATATAATAACATTTGCTCTTGAAAATGGAAACCGATATTCGGAAAAGCAAATGTGATGGTTACTGGTTTATATTCAGGTTGATTAATTCGGAATCGGTTTTAACTCCGACATAAAGCTGTTTGTTTCCCTTTTTAGCTCGGTTTCTGTTCGATGCTCTACAAGTAGCGCAACGTTGCCGAAAATTATTATCGACAAATTTCGCCCTACAAAATCAGCTGAATCTTCCAGCTAAGTGTATGTGAAAATTTTATTTATTTAAGCTAATTATAGGTATCTGTGATCTTTGAGTTTCATCGTAACATTTTGGCTAACTCTAACTAAAGGTAATAAATACATGATGTATTAATTATCTTTAATTTATAAGACTCCAAGAGTATGATACGGCATTTCTCTCTCTGAAGACTCATGCAAATGTTGGATTTACGATACTTATTTTTGTAACTCATCAAACTCTCTGGATTCAATTACGTCTACTTACATGGGCTCGACATTTATAGTCAGATACTATATGAGTCAGAACTTTGGGAAAACATGAAAAATTTGTAAAACAAAATATTTGAATTGTTTGATAAAAGATTAGAAGAATCATAAATCAAAGTATTCCATTATAAACTGATGTAATTGAGGAAATTATCTATCTAAAAAGAGCTTCTTTTGAAAGTATTGAAGAATATAGCTGTTAATTGAAAATTTTGCCATTCTTTCCTAAGTTGGAAAGTCGATAGTGTTAAATAAAATTGAATTTCTGAAAATTCTATTCAAGAAACCTCATGGATACGAGAAGACCGAAGCATCATATTCAAAATTTTAAGCTATAAAATGTTTGAGATCAACCCTTTGATGATCAAAAATATTTTTATAATTCGTAAAGTTATGAAACTTCATCGTATGTACTCCCTGAGTTATCAGTGAGATCCGCTCCACATCTAAAACTTTTACCCTATAACGCAAATGTTATTCAAAGTTAGATTTACGCGCTTTACTTTTTCAGACATTTTCTTTGCATATTTTTGATGAGAAATTAAAAAGATCAATTTCAAGGATTGCTTTCATGAAGACGGTTTAGCTCTTGGTTACCCGCTATTTAAGAGGACAAATTATCCCATTTATATAATGATACAGACGTAAATCTTTTAGAAAATATTCACTTGGCAACTGTCATACTTGCGAATAAATCTATTTTCTCTCTTTATCCATCTATGTCCATCAACTTGAAACATTTTTTATGTCAAACTGAATGCCTTCTTGAAGCATCAGAAAGTCGTAACGTTTCATTACAGGAATCATCCTCAGGATGAACCAATGCATGGATATCTGATACCAAACACTAGCTCCAACAAGACAGGAAAAGAGGTAGGTGAGTAGATACGTATGGATGAGTCAAATTTTTTTCAATATTTTCAAATAGAAGTAATTTCCTCACGATGAATTTTCCGAGAGCTAAAAGCGACTTAATTCAGAAATGAATCTCCAGAGGAACTTCGCAATATATTGCTAGAATATTTTTATAAAATAGGGTAGCATTCAGCGTCGCTCCTTAATTTCCGATCTTCTTTTTCGCCGTGTGACGATGCGTATGCAAAATATTTCCATCTCCGAAGGCAAAGGAAGTTTTTGCGATCGAGGAAGGAGACTGATGGGGAAATAGAATTTTTATCTAATTAACGAAGGGAAAAGTATGAGGAAGTGGAGCATTTAAAAATAGCGACGGAGAGTCGTAGGTGAAGGAGAAAGGTCGGAGATTGGGAAGAATCGAGGATATAAAGGAATTGGAGGGCGACTTCCCTCATTAACGTCTCGCTTAATACAGTTAACGACTCTCCGGCGAAACGAACTGTCTGAAATAAAGAAAAAGGCTGAGGTGAGAAAGGTACAAGTTGGGGAGGTAAGAGAAGACGAGAATTAGGACATTTGGGCAGAAAGGGTTCTTCAGAAAGATGTGGTTGTTCTCTGATAGATTTGACATCGATTCCTAGGTTCTCAGATTGTATTCTTCCTAGTCAGATTACTTCTTATGACAAGGTTCCTCCATTCCTGGTTGGACATTTGTAACCAAGCGGTGTTTGCACAATTTATAGTAATTCGTTATTTTTAGAATTTTGAGGTTTTTAAGAAGAATTTGATTTTAAGATACGGTATTCGGCGGTAAATTTTCTCTTCTACTTTACTGTAGATGCGATTGATCAGCAGTAGTAAACTTTCCATGATATTCGTGTTAAAAAATAATCTGTTAATATCTTATTCTCTCACGACGCATACAATTTTCATTATTTCTGCTTAAATTTCATTTTCCCAAAAGGTTATCTCAGCTATTTCATATCTTATTGGGTGACGGCACTTATTCACTAATCCTGCATGTAAATGATACTAATGATATATTTTCCAATATATCATTAGTATATAGGTCACTGTTGCCTGTGACAATGTATCTATCCTTTATATTTGTCTCAGGCTTGTTCATGGTTGTGATGATATGATAGCTGCTGAGGTATGAGTGGTGATGATTAATAATGGCAGTAATTAAGGTTTCTCCTTAGCCTTACTCCTCTCCTAGCTTTGGTAGCTAATTGTAAAGTGGATGAGGATTCAATAGCTGTACGTGTTATATACAGACATCCCTCCCTAAATCCATCAATATATTTTTCATTTCCTTCCTCAGCCTTATGTGGTATTCATATTATTTGATCTTAATCAATGATCCCTGTAAGATAGCGCAATATACTTTTTCAGTATTATTATGGTTCACCTGTAAAAATAATTAGGAATGTTTCATCTATCTTGTATAAGAAATGTAGTTTGATTGTAGTAGCATTCCATTCATCCAATCCTCATAAACTCGTATTACATTCGTTATAACGATCCATATTATAGATATTTTCAGCTGGTCGGATTCACAAGCCCTGCTTATAGATGCCAAAAGTATTGAAGGCATAGTAAAAGCAATATGAGAGATAGTGAGAGATTCCATTCCGCAGTGTAACAGTGAGATATCAGAGGAACAATTCCACGAATGTGCAGCACAGAGATGATATTTTTGATCTCTAATTCGTCATCTGCCCATGCCTAGCTAGCTTTCAAATTGTCAAATCCAAGAACAAGTCTAATCAAGAAGTGAAAGTAAGATGATTATCGCTCCTTCTCTAGGCAAAAAGTGAAATTCAAAAATACTTTTTCTTGTTTTCTAAATACTTCGTCTATATAATAGATTTCTACAACGTTTTTAAATCTTTTAACTGATAAATATAATGATACCCTCGTATAAAATCTGTTCTTTCAAAATACACCGAAGATGTATCGAATTTTGAAACCAAAGTAATAGATTCCGTCATCGAATGAGATTATTTTCCAAACATTATATTTAATATTTCCAATGAACCTATTGAAGTCTATTCATGGGAAATGAGCTTTTAAGATATATTTTTTATGTTCTTACGCAGTAACTCAGTCTCATTTCGTCGAATTGCTTTCTTCCGTCCATCCTTTCTATTTCCTCCCTTGTAATAGTCGGACACATTCGAAACTCAGCTTGTCCCTCCATTCTATCTCTCCTTTTTTACTTCGGAGACGGGAAAAAACCACTTCGCACCGGTAAAACGTCGAAGTTAATCTCCTTTCTCAAACAAAGTGGAATGGGTTCATCATCAATCGGCTCAGGATATGGCATTCCTTCTTCGTCTTCCTCCCGCGAAAAAACATCAGCGAAAGTAGCGCCACTCCGAGGAAATACTGCGAACTCTTTCGAACAGCTTCGGTAATTACGTTCCAAAATCCGCGCGAAATTCGTCCCAACGATTAACTTTTATCGAGGCATTTCTTCACCTAGGAAGATATTCCGGGTTTTATCTATTATATCACCGCTACTACTACTACGCTATTATCAGCGGCTTAATATATTCCAATGCAATTACAGTTGTAATAATAAGATTATCATTACACAACTTATATACGTAATGAGGCTATATATATTTTAATGTGCAAATCGTGCTTTTTCACTTCGGACCGAATTGTTACTCGAATTTCGAACAGAATAAACTATTCTCGATTCGATACACTATATTTCGTCAGTTCGTTGCTCGTATATTTCAAACTAGAGCTCGCATTTTCTTAGACTCTTGATTATCGTCGTCCGCTGATATAGTTTCGCAACGAAGATTTCTTAGATAAAACATTATTTCATGACTTTGATCGTTTTGATTAGTAGGTAAATCCTTTTTGTTGGTACTACTTAAAAATAACGCATCATATAAATTTCATGATGAAAATTGAAAATAGAAACGAAAAAAGAGTGTTAAAAACCATAATTTTCTGCCACTTTAATTTGTATTCGATTTGATTCTATTCTAGATTTGCAGTTTTCGATTAGCTTCGAAATTTCAGGGAAACAAAATATTATTCGATTCTACGCGAAATTTCGAATATCTGCACACAACTTGCACTATATAAAATTACGGTAAAATATTAGTTTTGATTACTCTTCCGAATGACGAAAAATGCGTATATTTCTAAAAGGAAAAAATAAAGCTGATAGCTGATAAGACATTAGGTTAAATCGGGTTGGAGCTTGCGATTTTCGTACATTATCACTCATTATGCAGAGGAAACAATGGGGAGCTAAGTATCTCATGCGGCAGCCAATAGATAGTGCGGTAATAGGGCAATGATTGTATCATAAAAGAAGCGATATTCTCGATAGTGATATAATTGAGTCGATGGGGGAGTCGAAGAGCTCTCTTATTCTTCGTACGGCGCTTCGCAACAGAATGTGCGACAATAACCAGTCTCATTCATCGGCGGGAGTGATTTTTTCATAGAGGGTGCGAATGGGATGGAAAAAGAGGGAGGGAAAGTATAATCGGCTTATGCGTTCTCTCTTCTGTTGAGATGACGCGAGAAGTTCCATTTACGGCCTTCAGTCGACCTGTCGTCGTCTTTCTTTCGTCATCTGGCAGGTATTTGGGATATATGAGGAACTAAACGAATCTGAGGACTAAGCCCCTTGGTTCTTGATTCGGATCAAAAGGAAATGACGTGGGTCTAATTCCCTCACAATATTAAGCATTTTATCCCTAACATCACCTATTTGGAAAATTTAATTTTGTCCTTTCGAAAGAACAGCTTTTCAACGCTGCTGTCATAGATACATATCTATGTTATGTAAGCCTATGAAAGGATAAAAAATCTCCATGCTCAAAAAACAACATTCTTTCAGAGAAAAGAGGGCATACTCAAAATTCTTTCCTAATCTTTTTATTCCGGTGTGGTGTACCACGCGCATAATATCTACTGAGAAAGAGCTAGAGGAAGGTAAACTTCATTCTAGGCTGTACGAAAAAGAAATTAATTTAACCAACCCACTTGCAGGTTTAAATTTAGATGAATTCATAAGTGAATCTGAAAATTATGGCGTTATATCTTAAAATATAGGACGTTTCCAACAGTAACTTGTCGTTTACAACTTAAAACTTTGTGATTTTATACCAATTTGTTTCGTCAAATATCCTGCCAGTTAAATGATAATCCATGTAAGAGTGTTACATCATGAATTGTCTATGTTTTGCTTCATTGGGAAGCTGTTATAGCGGCCGCTTACTTAGCTTAGCCATTCAAAATAATTAAAACCGGCATTTTTTGAGATTATAATTCCTTAGATATTTTACTCTAAGCATTATAAAGTACAGATTTTAATTGACTTCCTACTCAAAGATGTAGGCCCGAGTAGACGTAGATCCGGTAAGACAACCAAGTAACTTAAAAGGACGCAGGTGTTCATAAATATCGTTGAAATATCACTATTTTTTTACCAATCCTTCTTTCTCCTAACCTTTTTCGGAGCATTGAAATTAAAGATTGAAATCAGTTACTTCAAAAGTAGACATTTCTTCTATTTTATTAAATATCTCAGCTACTTTAATAACGCTTTCAACTATTACTACTACCTTCATTTTCGTTGCTGACGACTTTATCTACAATATTCTAAGAATTCGTTATTCTTTCTGAATACATTTCTTCCAAGCTATAAAATTATTCGAGAGAACACAACTAAATCCATGAAATGATTACGAAAGTATTCAGATAAAGATTACTACGGGCGAATATTTCTTCGATTTCATAATTATATAGAAAATACGCTACTTTTTTGGTAAAGCGAATTATGAAGACTGGACGGACTTGGTAATGATACAAATTATCCTTTTATTCGTTTCCCCATTGAGAATCGTCGGATATAATCGTGCGTTTTAGTATGTACTCGCGAGAATTTTCATAAAGAATAGCTGCTGAAGGAGATGGTCATGATTTGAAAGGAAAGAGTTCAATACAGGGAAGAATCACTAACTACTGTGATTTACATATCGCTCTTCTTTACAAACGATTTTACCAACATGGGTATCAGAGATCAATCTGGAAGGTCTTGTTATCACGCCTTTTAAGAATTTGAATATGATAAATTTGCCTGCCTAAAAGGTATTAATACTATAAAAGGAGGACTTACTATATTTTGTGGAAAGCGAATCATAGTTGCGTGACAGAAGTATGTTCTCGAAAGCGGGAAAGTTCCAGAAACGAGGGAACAATTGTAATGTCTGCCAAATTCACTTCTATTTATAACACGTAGAGGGAATACTTTTCTCCTTAATTTCTCCTTATATCCTTGTTTCGTAAACCTAATCCTATCCTCACTTTCAAAGATTCCTAATGTTGAGTCTGAGATCATTTTTGTAACGCTTGCTGTCGTGGAAATCGTTTAATTTGAATTTAAATCATACGCAATGATGATCGATAGAGAAGTCGGGGAACCATTTTTATTACTATTCATATATTCTTATTCAAGCTTTCTAAAATTCGCTGCATTTTTTCAAGGTTTTCCATATCACAAGAAGTGAGTGAATGAGTGATTTGTAAACTTGGTAATGTCCTTTTGAGGTTCATAATGAAACTATGTTCCTGTTGACGGATATTAATTTATATTTTGTGATATCAGTAAATGCGGATGGAATGTGGAAGTCTTTAAACATATGGAATACATGCACTGAAAATACTTACGATTATGAAGAATGCGCAGATTATTTTTCGCATAATTTTGACGCGTTGTAATTATTTAGCGAGTGTTTCCACTGAGAATATTGCATACACACAAATCAATGAGAGAACAATTCAAATTTTCCAAAATCCATATTCGAGAGCATGGACGAGGGAGCAGAATCGGTTTTGAAAAGCGCGGCAAATGGGAGCAAAGCGGAGGTGCTTAGTTCATTCGTTGCTAGATGGCAGAAGCAACAGCGATTTACGAACGTCTTGGATAAGGTCAAAGCTTCATATGAATGAAATTTGGTCACAGTCTCTAAAAATGATAGAAATATTCTTTGATGAACATACACATCCGCGTATCAGCTTGAACAATTCAATCGCCTCTTGAGTTACACATATAATATTTTTAGACTCAAAGTTACCATTAAGATTCCTTGAATTTAAATAAATAAATTTCTTTTGGTGTTAGATGTATTGTAAATTTCTTTAGTGGTGCATCTGAGAATTTTTTAAGAGAATAAGGAAAAATAATACCGTGGGAAATTTCACCATTAAAATAGTAGAAAAGGAAAAATCAATGCATGTATTCCTTCAGAAATTCAATATTGAAAAATTAATTTCACGAATTTTTCGGCGAGATTGAAATATGTAATTTAAAGATTCATTAGAGGATCGGTTAAAAAAATATCGATATTTTCTACTAAATGTATCCTTGGTTCGACTCTGGACGACTCGAAAATGCTCTCATAAGAAATCCACATGAAGTTCAATTTGATCGATTGCAAACGTTTTACCTTTAGCAGAATAAAATTAGAAGTGATAGTCCTACAAAAGTCAGGCGAGTGCCAAAAGAAAGGAAATTCAATAAAAAGTCTTAGGGATTCTTTTGGTCGTTCATTCCAAATTGCGAGAATTTTAATAAAATAAACGAAATTTTCGCGAAATTTTGCGGTTGTACGTAACCAGTCCCCTTGACGACCATTGCGATTGTTGAATAGGAGCTTATGCATTCTTAGAATATATACATAGAAAAATCTATAATACATAGGCCGAAATTATGTAGTTGGTAAAGGGATGATGCTAAAGCAAGTTGGTTTTAGGATTAACTTTTTAAAAGTCTGTTAATGAAATATAGTCCGTGTACCCTCTGCCATACACCAAAATGGTTACGTATTTAGATATACGGATGAATGAATATGATAAAAGTACCATATTAATCCATTTAATAAGTAGGGGAGGGGGAATTCCTTTGTTGAAATAAACAAGCTACGGCAACGCGTAATGCATGAAGAAATGAGGGTTAAAGTAAACGATATATACATTTTAGAGTACGAAAGAAAGGAAATAATAAATTTATTATGAATACCTATATGTCTATGTAATTGTGCGTCAGTAAAATGAATAATTTCATAACTAAGTAAGAAATGCTTTATTAAAGCAAGCAACCAGTGGAAACTTACAACCTTCTTCTTATGAAGCTGATTAGCAAACCTGAAATTTAATTTTCCGGAAAAAAATTTTCCCTAAACAGGATTCGAACCAACGACATTAAATCTTTAGTTAAATTATTCCGGAAAACTCGGGAATTTTCGCAGTATGAACCAGACACTGTAACCACTCAGCCATTACGATGATAATAAAAAAATGAAGGATTGTATTGAAGCAAAAGGCTGTCTGAGAAGACTCGTGCATGTCAGATAATGACAGATAACGAGTTATACACTTAAATTAATCCTTGTCTTTTATAATAATCACCGATGAGTGAGAGAGGACCCGGTTTCGATTCCCGGTGGGGGCTATGATATAATACCCTTAGATGGCAAAGTGCTTTAGCAATCCTAATACCATTAGCATTGAATTGCAATTAAATACTGACTTAACTACTGACAGAATTTTGCTTCCCTAAAAGCCTTCGGAATAAACTTTTTCCTAGCCTCAAACTTGTTAAAGCGTTGGCTTCCATTTCCGTCGATAAAATGTTATTCTTGGGCATCAAATTGACTGCGGGGATTAATTAACATTTTCAGTAATAATTCTGCTGTAAGGAGTAGGCAAGTCTTATGATATGAACGAATGTAACTGAAATGAAATCTCTACGTACGACTTCGCCGATAAAGACATTTACAGAAAACCCTGACAATTCGTTATTATTCATTAAATTTTGTCCTTTGATTCTCACCAGCGAATACGAAGCGAGTCTCTCATTGTAATTTCATAGTAATCGATTCACTTTTCATTAAATTTTTCGCAACAGCTCATTCGCATGAATAACTTTACGACTGGAAAAATATTTTTAACATATAATCGTGTGAGTAGTAGTAGTAAAGTGGGGCTGATTAGGGTAACAAGGTAATTTTTAAATCAATGCAAGAAACTTTTTGCACCGCAACCATTTTCATTTTTCCTCTCCTATGGAAAAGAAAACTTGCTCAGACGCCTTCATCGATCACATAATTTGCTCAACAACTGTAGCCTACTCTGGTGATAACTTCGGTTTGATAATGGAAAGTAGAGCAGATATTGATTCCACAACACTTCTGCTTAAATTCATTCCCAAATGATACGAAATCATCCGAATGAAATCTGCGAGCGTCTTCTTCCGCTGCCCCAGTACTCCGTCTTCTCTTCCCTTGTCAATCTGCAATCTTTCTCTTCTTTGTGGTCCAGACAGATTATGATGATGTGATGTCACGGATAGTCCAAAGCTCACAAGGGAGCTTTGGACTTTGTCCGCAACACACATCTCTTCGTTTGCAATTGCACCTAGAGCAAGTACGCAAAGCAGAGGATTGTTACTTCCATGCTCATGACGGATATTGATAATATGATTTTCATTAGATATTTAAGAAGTGGTAATCTTTGATGAAACATTTCTGGGTCCGTTTCATTTAGAAAATTCGCATGGTAGGTATTCCCTACGTTGAATTTTGAACGAAAAATTTATGGATTGTATAAATAAGGTTTAAGGTAAGGTAATAAAATCATCCCAATGTTTTATGAAGTGATTGCTGCATTAGGTGAACCATTAAGAGCATTAGTATTCTGGTTATGTCTCCCTGATCACAGTTTCCAAATTAATTACTAAGCCATGTTTTATTTTTCAATATTTCATGGCAATACTGTATTCATTATGGCAAACCTACATTCTATGGAAGATAAGATTTCGCCATTCCTGGAAAATATTTTTAAAGTGACTTATTTATATATCTAAAGAAAAAGTTTACACCATTCGCTATATGGCGGCCTGTGGGGTTTTAATGTAATTTTAATGTAAGATTTCACGTCTTAATAGTCGATCATCGACATCCTGCCACCGATTTTAGCTCTTATCGTTTGTCAGTTTATTTTTTCTAAAACTTCCTCACTGTTTCATCCGTTCATCTAATATGTTTCTCCTATTATAATTGTTGACTCGTATGTTTCATTAGAGATATTATGAGTGATTTTTGCAGTTTTATACACTGTCAAGTATTGAAGCCTCACCGTCACAGCGGCCGGCAATTCGGGCGACAAATATGTTCCCGTCATCCTGGTGATACCGAATTCTCCCGACGTCACTGATTTAACTCAAAGAAGTTTAGCAGAAGGCATCGTATTTTCTACTTTTGAAGATATATTTAAACAACCATATCTTTTGAAATCCGTAGGATGAAAATGGTTATTTTTATATTCAATCTCCATTACGCCAAACAGATCTCGTCTCAAATTCGCGATTCTACCAGGGAACCTTTCCTTGTTAGAACACTTAAAGCACAAACACTATTAACAATCCCTTTAACGCGATGTCTTACATAGATACTAATTCCGATATATCACCACTCTTTTCATAAACATACCATATTTACAGTATGAGAGATTTACATAAATTACAAAAAGAGTTAATTTTTAGAACATCCCCCTTGTAACCCTATGCTACCTATTAATTTACACCGCATATATCCCATATCTAAAATTACTACTTCAACAATCACAGTATACAACGCTCCTTTACCAGGTCACTTCATCAGCTTAATATCGTCACATTTACATCTGCACAAATTTTTACAAAGCTTGACACATTCACTCCACTTAATGGCACAAACTAAATTCCCTGCTTCTAAACTCCTTTCTATTTTTGTTAGGGGTTTGAAGACTTCGTATTCCATTTTTAACCCCTTCTTTTTATAATCGAATATTTGGTGGTATAAGTCCTTATCTGTTGCTCATTTTTAATCTCTGCTCAGGATCGTGCTATATATTGTGGATATTCTGTTTTTTTTAAGTCCATCCATGCCCTTCCCCGTTTCTTACTTGAAAGATTCCTTAAATTCAGTTTACAGTTTTTAGCATATCCGCTATCCCTATGTTCTTTCTTACGTCTCCTTAACTCATCCTTAGCTGCTTTCCGTTGTAGCGTTAGAAGCGACTTTCCTACAAAGTCGAATTCCCCGAGTCACCATTGTTTCCAGAGCTCAGCTTCGATGCTAGTCCGAATACCGACAGATACAGCGTTCATATGTGTATTTTCACACCTCTAATTGCATTCCTACTTACCGAAATTCCGTCCGTAGCTGCAATAACCTGGCCCCCAATGTATACTGATAGAATGGGACACTAGAAGCGACGTGGATATGGCTTTCAAATCCATGTCTGATTTTGAGAAGTTTTATTAAAAAGAAAACTTTTCGGTTCTAAATGAGAGAGACAGGCAAATCGGTGAATGCCCTGCAACCCAATTGAGTCAATCGTTAGGGTCTGTCCATAGGCTGTATATTTTTTTAACATCATCGATGCCGTCATCATATGCTTCACCTTATTCCTAGAATGTTACTTGTGAATTTCTTCTTAGGAAAGAATAATTTTGTGAATATAAAGTTAAGATATCGAGAACAATCTCTCTCCTTCTGTCAGACCTGGTATGAACTCTGAGGAAAGGTGAGATATTCCATATCAGTTTCGTCGCAAATAATAATGTAATATTAAGTATTCACTCTGTGGGGTTAACCAGAAATGGAGTGAAGTGTTTTGTGGGCTGTTATGTGCAGTTTAAGGAGAGATCATGATGCCCTATCACTCCCCTTAGATATACTTCCATCATACCATATGGCAACATAAATTACATACTCCTAACATCATTGGCTTGATGGCAGCCTGTGTGTTAACTAACCACTGGTATAAAAATAGTTTCAATTAAAAACAAGATATTATACAGTAGTAGGATCAAAAATGGAAAGTATAACAGTGAAGAAACAGCAGATACAATATACATATTAGTGGGCTGGAAAGAACAATTAGCTTCATAAATGGGATGGGCTCACCAAAGTTGACTAGCCTGTAATATGAAACCAAAAGGGAATGTAAGAATCAACTTATAGCGATATTTATTATAAGTCTATTTGGGCATAAGTGAGATACTCATCATATTAGGTAGTTATTGATCAAAACGATACCTCATAGCAGATGATAAAATACCAAGAAGTTTATTTGGAAATTACAGGGGTTCTTGGTGCAACCTGCAGATTGCTGATGACTGACTGATATCTGTGTTTTTCTTGCATGAAAGATGGCTTGAGTGTCATCTAAAGCAAGACAGACAACTGATGTCATAAGTGTGACAACTCATTTGATGCATTAGTCAACCATTGAAAGCTGTCAGATAAGATTCAGATTGAATTTTGCAAAATATCTGTAGTCTCTAAGAGAACTTTTCTGATGTCTGCATCCTCAAAATTAGTTTGGATGGATATCATTAAATGTTCTTTAGAACTTTTTCAAAACTCTCTCTGAAAAGACAAAGATCCTTCTTATTGGACAAAATAATTATTGATATAAAATAGAAATTACCTAGAACTAGAAATAAGACCTCAAGCATAAATTATCTCACCAGAGAATATTATAATTATGGTGAGAACACAAGCAATCAGAATAAAATATACTCTTCCATTATTTTTGTGTTTTACTGGAATCTGCCAAAACTGTTATTCAGGGAGCAAAATTTCTCACCCTTGTCCTAGCATTTTCTTTGAAGTTGTGATCCTGCTCTTTTAGGCTGTTAACAGCATTATATTCATCAGATGATTAGCCCCAAATACATGTATGTCTAATACATAACTCAATATAGGTTAGTGAATTATGGATGAATATTTATCAGAGTAGACAAAATTTATTGAAACAAATCACAGCTTTTCTTTGAGCCTTCTAATAATGAATCTTGGTAGCCTAACTGATGACTTAGATTAGAAATTAGATTTTTTCCAAGAATTAAAAGTTTTATTGAAAGACTTGGCAGAGAAATTTATTACATAACTCATGAGATATGTATTAGCATTCCATGTTGTTGTCTACATAATAAATATATACAATGTTTATTATATCACTGCAAATTCATCCATGGTTCTCCTCATTGATCAAACATGAAAAAACAGATCTGTGCATCATGATAACTTAAGTTTCTGTATAAATCATTGAAAAATAAATAAAAGGTACTAAAATTTCATATAAAATCTTTATAAGACTTCTAAAATGATGTTTATAGTCATGCAACTAGACTACATCATGATCTACATAAAACTTCATGGAGAACAAAATTTCATCAATAGGACCCAAGCATATAGGACTGCAACTTTTAATCAATTAACTACCATATAATGTGAAAATATGTCTCATTCATAATGTATTCAAGCACTATGCCAAGTATTACCTTCTTCATAAGTTTCAATGTTCTGTCAATGATTAGGAAAATAATTTTATGGTTAACTTATGTTCTGATGGCAATTCACCTTTACAATTTTAATGTACTTTCATACATTATCCCTTACATTATTTTATCTTCATTTTTAAAGGCGTATTTTGACTTACCCTAACATTAAGACTTATTTCTATGAGAATAAATTGTACTGTTGATATCCGGGGATTATTATTATCAGTTTTCATTGTTGAGCAGTAAATGTAGTCTTTTAAAACAAGTAAACTCTAATAAGAAAAGACTACTATGAAATATGTTATATACTTGAAATATGAAAAGGATACTTGATAGATTTTAAAGATGTGCATTTTTACTCAGAATAACTAACCCTTTGAATTTATCATAGAGATCCATAAAGAGCTCATAGAAAATACTCTTAATTATTTTTTCATCACTGTTATTGCCATTTCACTTATGCAAGAGTTGTGAATTATGATAGGTCAAACTCATAAATATGGTCGACATTATTGAAGAATATAGTCTATTGATAATCTCTCTCCATTTCATTGAATTTTGAATCATTGAATTTTAGCAATGATTTTCATGTATACATCATGAAACATCCCTTTAAATGATAGCAAATTGTATTTACAAGGGTGATCAGATTATATAAGCAGGAATTGAAAAGTCTGTAGCTTTCATTGCATTCAAAGAGGTGAAGGAAAATTATAGAAGTGCATTTTTATAATTTATATGATGTATGTGATAAAATATAAACCAAGCTCATGGTGCTAAATGAATAATAATTCCATATGCCTTTGCAAGCATCTATCCAGCTCAGGAACAACTTCAGTAAGTGTAAGAATTTCCCAAGTTTGCTGAATCATTTCTGAATCCATTCAAGTATATAATAATAGAATTTTACATTAAGAGGTACTAAGATCCACTTGCTGCAACAACAATTTTACTTCCCATGTTGGATCATGGAACACTTTCCTTTCATTTCAGTATTGTGAATAAATATTTCAAGAAATGTAAGGAGGAGATATGTATTAATGACTGCATTGGGTGGTTGAATACCATATAAGAAATAAGTAAATATATACATAATATAAGATTCTATTTCTAAAATTTTAGAATCCTAACACTGCTTGCCACCAATTTTCTTAAGTAAAAAACTGTGGTTACTTCACTGTACATAAAGGGCAATCCAAGGGTATAAATACATAAAAGGAAATCTAAGAAAAGATGTTAGAGAGTTTGAGAAATGGAAAAGATACTTGTAGTGAGGAAAATTGTGATTGATGAAGCTCATAATGTACTTTTTCTAAATTGGAATTCTATGCTTTCTGCTTTCTTTCACTAGGAAATACTTGTCTGCATTCAGAGTGAGTCAAGTAGTAGAAAAATTAGTAGAGAGTAGAGATTGCATTTGTACAACTTCCATCATTCTTTAAAAGTCCAAGAGTTGATATTTTAGAATATACATTGAAAATTTTAAAATAAACTCTTAAATTCTAATCTTACTTCTCATAAATTTTATATTACCTTCTGTATATACTATTCTCCATAATTGTAGATTAATACAAAGTAAATTTAGATTCATGCATAATTGAGATCACAATAATTGCTAAAGTTGGATATGGTAATGATTAAATCTGAGGTGGATTTACAGCCAGGCAAGCCCCAACAGCAAATAGGGTCTTCAAGCACAAAAAATCTCATTGGCTTGCAGTTTTGCAAAATTAGCAATGTATTGCAAACTGAAAACATTACAGCCTCCAATGATGGAATTCTTTCATACCATGGAAAGAACTTTTCATAGAGTGACAAGAAGGAGCTTGATGGGATTCTCGATTTTATTTAGAATATTTTCAATTCATCAAGGATATATTAAGGATACATCAAGGATATTCATATTTTCAATTCATCAACTTGTACATTGAATGGAATTTTTTTTATTTATTCAATAAATAATCTGATTAATATTACCAAGTTTTCTAAAATTGAATGAAATTAATAATTTCCCTGAAACAACTGATTGTGATTTAATTAATAAAATTCATGCTAAACAGATTATTCCCTTTCATCAAACTAACAGATTTTATCTCTCTTCAGTTTTATTTTTGATGAGTATTTATAGAAGTAATGCCAACCAACTCGATTTGGAATAAAATTTTAGAGAATTATTACAAGAATTGGTAATGAAAGTGTCACACGTAGGTCACTTTCCTAAAGGAAACTGTTAAAAGACTAAATAAAGCACTTTTCATTTAAATTAAAACATTTTATTTAGTTATATGTACAACTTAAAAGAAAATCTTTTAAAGTAGGTTAAGTTTTGATCAGCCTGAAAGAATTCCTCTAGCAGTAGTAGAATTTTCAAAGTACTTCTGCAGCTGAGGTAATTTTTCTTGTATGGGCTCCTATGAGGAATCCAACCCAGAACTGCTTTCAAAGTCTGGTGAGCTACCCACTTGGCTATCTGCGGTCCCAAACATACTGAAAGAAAAAAAAACATGCATGAAATACAGCTGATCCAGTAGATTAACTTACTTCAGAACTTCATTAAAGAACTTAAAAATATTTGAACATTCTCTGGTTGCCACGCTAATGACAATTTCAAATTAACTGAGAATGCTAAAGCACAAGGAGTTTGATTTTCCACTGCAGCACATGCATTTAAAAATTACAATAATAAATGCTAAAGTTGATAAGACTCCATATGCAAGCGATTTCAATTTAACCGATTTGATTGATACGTTAGCAGGCAAAGAAATCTCTTTCAATTAATAAATCTTGCAATTACAGTTACTGAGGAATATTTCCAACAAATGTAGCAGTGAATTATTAGAACAACTCGCTATATTAATTCGATAGCAAGATGTCGAAAGGAATTTACCACAAAGACCTAGATTCCTTCTGCGAGGTTAATTCTTCCTGGAAGCGATGCTTCAGGCAACCGCATCTTCTGGATCATTGTGTTTGCAAATCGTACTCTATCCTGTAAAATAAAATAGAAACATTTCTTTAAATCAGGAGAAGTCTCAAATAAAATAAGAGATTTAAATGCATGCATGAATGTCGAAATTACGAATTGCAGTTGGCAAATGCAACTGGCCAACCACAAATCAAAGTTCATTAAGCATTTTTATATATCTAAAGATTATTGCTAATTGAGTTTAAAGAGAATTTAGAGTAAAAAGGCACGGGTTTCCGAACCACGCAAAGACGTACCGTGCTCAGCTCGTTTCCCCTTTTAAAATGGAGGGGATATCGCCAGCTAAGTGCAATTGGTAAATATTTCGGGGGACGCTCGCGTCATCAATTGCAGTTAACCAGCCCTATGAAACCATGGTGTGGCTACGGCATGAAAACCATAGCCACGGAAAAGATAGAAGAGGAAGACTTTTAGAAGACTAATTAAGTTTATTTCTCTAATGGCTAAAAAGCCGGTCTGTATCAGTGTGTGTAGTGCCTAATCACGTTAATTTCCCCATCCCCCCAAGTCACAAAGGCCCATTGAGTGGGCCCTAGTTCACTTCATTTCCCCACTCCCCCCAAACTCTAATGCAGACCTGTTCTCTAATGCCCGTTGGTTGGGCCCTTTTCTAAAGAAACCTGCCACTCTCTCACCTGAAAGGCGTAGACTCCTTACCTTTGCTGCGGGCATCCTCCATCGTCGGCCGAACTCCGCGATCCATCGGCGTACTGAACCTCCTCTTGAAGTCACTTTCACTATTTCACTAAAATGACCATTAAATCACAAACACTTAGACACTGCACTCACTTTCTTCATTTTCTTGTCCCTGCAGATATGATCTCTCCCTCGATGTCTTCGCCGGAGGATCTTCCAATTATGCTCCAAGTCACCTTTGCTGAAGACCTTGGTAACCGGAATTTCTACCGAGTGCCTTGGTTCTGCACGACGTTGTCTTGAAGACCCAACTTCGTTCGTCCATCTAGTTTTGAGAGCAGTGAAGTAAACTTTTAAGGTTCGAGGGACTTCACATTTCATGATGATTCTAGTTTGAGACGTCTCGCGGGAAAATCTAAGGACATTCTTCCTCTGCAGTCTCTCCCAATCATGGAGATATTACTGGTCCATCTTCCGGAAAACAGAAGGCCTTTTGATCGACACGAGCGGGTGGCAGTTCGGAAGAATGCGGCGTCGCAGCAATGATGGAAGTGGCTTACAGAAGTAGACGTGGTAATATCTTCGTTATGAAAGGAAGGTCTGCTCTCAGCATGTTGTGGCGATTCGGACTGTCTTTCGCGAAATGAGACAGGACGAGAATTCGCACTGTTTATATAGGCAGGTTGCTGTGAGGGACGGGGAGCGAAGGGGGTTTCCTCGGACGGATTCGATTGAATGCAGGTTTGTCTTACTCCTTACTCTTGCCCTTTACTACTTCTGACATTTAATATGTATTGTCGTTTAGACCTATCTGTTATAATAGGCCAACAAGCAATAAGATTTGGAAATCGAGAATGAGGGTTGCATTATATTTAGCAGCTGCATATTGTGTCTTGGTGTTTAATTTGGTGCATGGTGGTCACTGGAACACGGAAAGAATACGAAAAGTATCGGCATGATATTATTATATTTTGCGTATTAGACATATTTTACGAGTCATGTTAGATTCCTTTAATTTTAGCAAAATAAGGGCACTTTTTGCAAAAGATTCTAATGCCATCCAGAGAATTGTAAAGTCGAAATTGAATAGTGACATTGTTGGAATTCGTCTTTTTTGCGTTTTTCCTTTTTCGCGGACGATTTTGTTTTAAATTGAATGATAAAACCACATTAACCTTTCTATAAATATTCGACACTAGTTGAAGAGCCCATTGATTCTCAACGAGGAAATTGAAGTTTCCCTCTTTCTTACTAATTGCGTCTCAGATGGTTGTATGACTCTTTTTTTAATAAAAATAGGATGCTCTCTCGACTAATTCCTTTTTGTAAGATAGAGATAATCGCTCCTTGTTTTTTCATCATATTTGCTCCACATGATTTTGTCCTACGACGTTAAGATTCCTAATCGCCACCGTTCCATTTTGATGCTTCTTTAAAAGAAGATTGAAACAGAAACGCCCTGTAATTATTATTATACGGTATTCATAAAATGAAACATAACTTCCTAAAAAGAATATCCACGCATTTATTTGAAATGCGATTAAGAACAAAATAGAACAAGTTAATTTAAAATAAGATATATTCTAAATTTTAATAAGAGTGTCGATATAGGTTTTCAAGATATTTTAAACTTGTATGTTAATACGATATATGCCTGGGAAAACTTTGTACCACAGAACTTACCAATTCTATTTTTATCTCTAGTGCCCCTTTATTCTCCAACGAGAAAATTATACAACCGACGACAAAAATGAGGATCTTGAGTGAATATTTTCATATGTGATCTGTATTGTGTTCATTCGACAAGTCTTTGAAATGAAAATCTGATATAGAAATAAAGTCTAAAAAAGATCAGAATTAACAGTCGTTAGAGTGGTGTAATTATGACACAATGAATTTGCAAATTCACCAGCGGGATAGTTTCTTTTTATTTTCTTAGGAATACGTAATTATACACACGACATACTACCACGATAAGTGATGATAATCCATTGGAGATGCGATTGCATTTTGCAAGAAAAGGATTGCGAATACAATGTTAAAAGTGTGATGAATGAATGTGCAAATTTAATTTATGATTAATTCTCCATTCTACCATCGCCTGTTGATAAAATATGCGTCATCAACCTCAGGTTCAGGTCCGAGAGACCAAATTTTTAGCAGATTGGCGAAACAACAGGTTCTTCTCACGCAGCTAACTTACAGAAAATTTTATCGGAAAGAATTTCTATGCATAGTATAAAATACTTCATCAATATCAAAGGTTCAAGATTATCACCGCGAAGCCCTTTTCGTCCAGGAATTGATTCATTGTGGCTTTCAAATGGAAACGACGTGCGTCCTCGATAAGAAATTTGTTTTTAACCTTACATTTTAGCAGTTTGACGAACCCACTTATCATACGGCTAACTTACAGAAAATTTTACCGGGAAGAATTTCTTAGTAATACAATCCTTAACATGGCATTCGATTCACTTACAGTAACGTGATTTGTAATGGCAAATGCTATGCTCCAATTTTCTCGTGAGAGTGTACTCGTAAGAAACAGCGTTCCTCTGAGTAATTTCGAAAATGTTCAACCTCAAATCGGGAATGATAAGAATATCATGTCTATGGCAGAGATAATCAGGTTAGCAGTAAGATTAGACAATGGTTGGTGCAAAAGGCATTTTAAGTGCAGTAGAAACTGGTGAACTGAAGAAGTAAACGAGAAGGGAGATAATGAAATGGGAAAGTGCTAATTATGGGGTTGATGGTGAATAAAAGTGGGATGAGTTAGAAGTTCGTAAGTACACACTCACAATACGAAAGAGTGAAGAGTTAGTGTTTGGCCAGAGGTGGTTATCCAGCGGCCTCATCGGGTTTCAATGCAGCATTTTAGTCACTCTTTCAAAGATATTCACCCAGTTGGATGATTTTGTCTCCAGATCATGTTTATTACTCGAACATATGTTATACATGGAAAAGATTTTACCGACATTAACCGTGAGATTCTGAATCCTTGGTTTAATGCAGACGTTGGGATATTTATTCAATTGCATTTTAATATAAGGCGATAAGAAACTTCCTAAGCATCTGAGGATATGGACTAATTAATGGAATTACTGGACTTTGGTAAATCCTTCGATTCTGTCGACGCGGATATATATTAAAAATTAAATTATATTAAATACTGTAAGCATCATTTATCCGCTGATGACCTGCAGATATATCTCGATTATACAGTTGTCTGCTTCCCTGAATGTGTTCAGTATGCGAACCATGACTTCCAGCAAAGTCACAAATGTAGCAAGGACAATTTTTTGAAGATAAATCTTAAAATTACAAGCCATTTTCATGGGATATCCCAAGTTACTAAAACGAATTATTGGAAATATTAATGCAAACCTCTTGAACAATTTTGAGATCCCATTCTGTAACGCTCTTAATAATATCGGTGTTTGCATAAACATCTGACGGGATGAATGGAAGAGTAAAGTTTTTCATAAATTTTCACGATGTGCTCCGAAGTCGTACCGAGCATTTCAGGGAAAAATGGAGTGGGTATTGAAGGACGGGAAAGAACTCTCCCCCTCCCCCACATCTGGGAGAGGAAAACAGCAATAAAGCTGAGGGCTGTTAATGACCTCCAAAAACTTTCGAAGTCTCTTTCCTTCTTCTTGCATAAACTTGTCTGGTAGAATCGCTTACACATTTGACCACAGCCAGGAGATACTGCGAGCCGGGGGTTGCCCTGGGCAACGATGATAAGAGGGGGCAAGGTACGGAAAGTAAGTAGAATTTTTAAGGGAATGTGGCAAGCTTTGAGATTCTATATACAAAAAAACCCATTGAAAGGCACTTGCGAAGATATTCAGCTGTATAAACGAGTCTCAGGATAACGCAGACACCCACATGTATATAATAATTTAAAATTTCATTGCGAATGATATGTTGTAGAATAACAGAAAATTATATTTTTAAGGAATTTTCCGGTAAACATACTTAAAGTGAAAATCTTGCATCAATTATGATTAGTGCACTTATTGAATCAGAAGAAATAATGCTTGCCACTTCAGTGCAAATGCAATGTATTTCTTTAGATCTTAATACCATATTCATCTATATCTATGAGTAAAAGAATGCGAAATCGGCATATAATAGTTTGGTATATAAACAAGATATAATTTTAAAATTGACATTTCCCAGCCTAATTTTGTGGAATGGTGCCATCATGCAAAAAACACTTTGTAAATTCCACAGAAATAAATTAATCGGCAACTAGTTTCGTCTGTCAGACATCATCTCAACTCCCTCCAGCAAACCCACCTATTCTGACCTCACCATTCCCTCTCATTCCTTCCATCTTTTTTCCCAGAAGTTACCCGCTTTCCACCGTAACCGGAAAAGCTTCGCAGGAAAAAGTCCCGCAGGAAAAAGTTCCGCCGGAAAGGATTCCGCGGTTATTAATTGTGATGCATCTGTTTTATGCTCCAATATGCAAAGAGAAGAGTGTGGGGAAATACTTTAAGGCGGGCAATAATTTTTACGTGGCTTTGATGGAAAGTAAATGTGCGAAATATGACAGACTCCTGTTCGCCTAAAACTCGAGAACCGTAAAGCGCACAACTTTCAAACTTTCACGATTGTTAAATGTACTCCCTGCGCAGATAATTGGCTACTTTTTATTTATCTGAACGTCCCCAGTTCGAACCCAGACAAGAGAAAACTTTCTCATAAGAAATGCACGTAAACCTCAGTTTTATCGGTTGCAGGCTACATTTCTTTTGCAAAATTAAATTAGAAATAATAAGCCTACGAAATCGAAATAAGCACCAAAATAAAGAAAAATGAATAGAGATGCTTATTTTGGTCGTGAAATATCGTTATCGGGTCGAAATGGTGAGAATTCGGTTAAAATAAACGGACATTTTGTGAAACGCATAATGCATATTTCCATAAGAATACACGTGGATTTTAGGTCCATATGAAATTAAAGGTTAGAATTGATGATAGAACATGTTAATAGGAGGCGATAATAAACTGAAATTTTAGTATTTCCAGTTACGAACATTTTGCAGTGTCGATTTGCAGGGAACGAATATTTAGTAGTTTCTTTTGATCAGCTCGACTTTGTATACTTTATTTAGACATTATTTAACTACTAAGACAAGGTTAAATCTACAGCATAATTTGTATCCTGCGAGTCGTCTTTCGGCATGTGGCAGGGGGTGTACGTATCATGCCTCTTTATTATGTCACTATTTTCAATCATTATTTTATGTCACGTATTATAGTAGTATATCGAGTAAAAACGAAACTACACGTTTATTTTGTTACTTAGCTATCTACTATTTTCTTATGGGTATATTTGTGCAAATAATCATCTTTCAAGCTTCATAAAAGTTCATAAGAAGTATATTCAAGACTAATCGAGACTAATTCTTATTGTCGGTTTCATAATCATCTCGGTTGAGAGATAAGGGGCACTTCAATTAGAAACGTTTCAAATAATAATCTTGCAAATCTAATTTTTCAGACAATTATTGCATTAACATAGAAATATAAAATATATTGCAAATGTTTAATGACACATTTTGCACATAAATTACACAACTTTCAAACTCTCAAGATTTCTGAATATACTCCCTGCGCAGAGAATAGGCTTCTTTTTACTTACCTAAAGATCCCCAGTAATTTACAAGATGAGGTTCAGAAATACTGTACAATTACATCTTTTTTAAAGAAAAAAGACACTAGAAAAGAAGAATTGATCACAGCTGCGGAGGTTACAGCTTCGATTCATGGTGTAATGCACCTTTATAATTAGAACAGCCCAGATTTTGAGAATAAATTGTCTCAAATTATTTCCGCGATTCATTTATTGCGAAGAAGCAATCCTATGGAAAACAAAAGTTGAAAATGTATTGTATAATGTATCGTTGAAAATGTATTCGCTTCAGCAGATCAGGAAATCCAAGTTTATAGCTCAAAAAGATAAATATTTTTCTTTAGCTTTAGACGTTTCCAATAAAGGAAATTTAAAACTATTTTCCGTGATTGTGCAAGTTTTTTGAAAAGAGAGTGCCATAAGAACAGCACTAACGTATTTTTACGAAGACGCGAAAGAAGAAAGTGAATCGACATCAAACAACTTAAAATCTATTATTCACAGTAATGTCCTTGCCTTAAAAATATATCCGCCTACTCTGTGAACAATTTTACAAAGAGGTAAAAGAAAATAATTCAGGTGAAGACCTTATAAAACTGGTCTCGTTTATCCTGTCGATATCAATTTCAAACGCCGCCTGAGAAAGATCATTTAGTATTATGAGACAGATTCTTATGTAAGGAAAGAAAAAGATTAAGTAACAAGCTGCTTAAAGCAGAATTGCAGGTATTTTACAAAATTAGTTAACAATGTCAGGAATTGTATACATTTCTTAAGAATAATCCAAAAATATTGGAAGTAGCACGGAATCAGTCAAAACATTTGTTTAAGTTGTAATAAAAATAATCTTTATTATCTTTTGCTATAGATATTCAAATGTTTTTTAAAATTCTTATTTATTGTGGCATAATGTTCATTACATTCAAATAACAGTATTTAAAACTTAATTTCCATATATTAAATACAAAATGTATCTTACTCGTAGATAAATAATTGTATGATAAATAACTGTGATTGTCCTTAGTTTGCTGTCAATATCGAGAAAAATAAACATTATAGATATCGTGCATGTTTATTTTCTCATATACCTTTAGATTGACAATCCTTCTTAATTTTTGAGTCATGTAAATTATATCTCATCTTTATACAAAGATATTTTGAAATATTTTAGAAGTTTCTAGGAGTGCTAATTTCCAAGTTTCTGTTATGAAAGTTTTTTTAAGCCAAATTAAATTATATTTATAAGTAGAGCTAATTCACGTATGATCAAGTTAACATCATAGATCAGTTAGATCAAGTCAACAAACATATTTACGCTGTTCATCAATGATGAATATACATTCTACGGAACTTAAAATTATATTTAAACTTAACCTCCCGGAATTTACCACTCTTGAAACTGAAAACTCCCGGAATCAACCTTTAAGACGTTGGCAATCCTATTAATAAATAACCCGCGGAACTTTTTCCGGCGGAACTTTTTCCAGGTCCGATCCACCCACATCCCGATGTCACCGGCCGATTCCCTTAAAGAAGTTTTAATCATCAAACAGATTGCTATAAATAACGGATACAGCCCAGATATGGTGGATAAACTCTTGAGGAGAAAACCAAATATCCTCTCATGCCGTAAAATCACTCCTTCCCTCTAATAATCCTGCACAACCTCTTCCTCATGGCGGAGAATCCCCTTCCTCGGAAGTCTCTCTTATAGATTGGGACATATGCTTCCTAATGTCCTGAGAGCGGCTTTATATGTCCCCTGGAACCTACGGAGAGCCATCGGCCACCACAAAGATAGAAGACATAGTGACTTCCTCAGCGGGGTGTGCGGTAAAGGTATATTAGGTAAAGTATATTATAAATTACTTAATGAATAAAGCACATTAAGGGTTGATTAAGTTAGAGGCAATCAGGTATCTGAATCAGGAAAATATATAATAATTATCTCGATTTCTTTTACAATTATAGATAATTGGGATCCGCACGAGAGGGAATGGAGTTCATATTCGCTGAGAAATATTTCTTTTACATTTATTATACTGATTTAACATATCTTAAAGTTGATAGCAAGGTCATACTATGTTTCGACCTAAAATTATTATAAAATACGTCATTGCTTACTAGAAAGCATGCATATGAAAATGATAGCATTAAGTAAGAAAACAAGATCATGAGAAAAGATGGAGTTGTTGATTATAGCAACAATGTAGACAGAATGGCAACGATGTAGACAGATATAGTAAGGGTTCCAAAAAGAGCAAAGAATATTCAAAAGAAAAAATAGCATGAAAACTGATTCGTCAATATTCAACGCGATTATATAAATTATAAAATTATGTGTACAAATTTCACATTTTTAGTGTATAATATTTTTGAGAAAGTTTAAACCATATTTTTCCTCTCTTATATAACTCATCCATATCCTGTGCCACGCCATTGGTAGAGAGTATCCCCAAACCATTACTTAGTTCCTCCCCCCCTCTACTTGCTTTCATAGATTCCTTCCTCCTTCTCATTTCTGGACTTCAATGCTTCAACGTCAGTCGTCTTCACATCGTGAGCTCTTCTGGTAAAGAATATCAGGTAAAGTAAAGATTTCGATTCCTACGTTACTTAACTCTGCGTCTATCCTCTTTATTATCTTCAGATTCTTCATGGCTTATAAATACGTAATTTACGACATTCTAGTAGTTTAAATACCTTACAATCTTCTAAATTTCAGGAAAGCGTTTCCTAAATTGGAAAATGCAGTTGGATGTGTGTCTTGTCTTCGGAAGACTTTTCCTGCCAACAATGTGCTCTGCCATGCCGAGGAACTGCGCGGAAGAAGCTTCAGTGAGACTTGGAAGTTAAGTGATTTCAAACATTTCTTCCAGATTTTATTATTCAATTCTTCTAGTCATGAATTCTAAAGCGTGTCATCCCTTCTTATTTCCCAAGTAATTAAATCCAGGTTTTCCCCGGTAAATCCGTCATTGTCATGGTGAATCGCCCCATATTTTCGAATGTCGGGCATCCCTTGGAAATTACGATCTGAATCGTGGGCGTTTGACGAAATGGTTGGACAGGCGTTGAGCAATTAGAATCCTTTGGTCGGTTTCAGTGTGCATAGTAAATCCATTCTCCTTTACCGTAATTTGTCGATGAATGTAAAATACTCTTAATTCTTGCCAAGGTATCTTCAGTCTGAAGTATGTTCTCGGGTATACCGCTCGATTTTAAGTTAATGATCCACATGGGCAAGATTTCCCTCAGTCCCACCATTTGATAGAGAATTCATTTCTACTCAATAATCATCTACGGCGGGATGCTTGTCAGGGTTAATATGTACTTTCACAGATGTGATCGCCAGAAACCATAGGGAATACTTCTACTACGTCGTAGTATCAGTGGGATTTAAAGATTGTGGAAATATTTTCGTGCTAGGAAAGTTTAAAGTCAGTCCACATTCCTCCGGAATTAAATTCAGTCACGACGAATAGTCGATCATGGATAGTTTTGGAGACCATGAGATTTTAGTAGGTCTTACTGAATGGAAGATTTCCAAAAAGTTCGTGCATTAATTCTTACGGATTAGAGATCATTATTTTGAGATCCCTATCAAAATTCAATTATTTTGTCGTTTCGAGAGCTCCCGAACAGCCAAGGGAAATATTTCTGTAAAAGCGTGTGGTAGGTCATGTGTGCGGAACGACCTCGACTTTGAAAGACATTCAACCATATTACCAGTATTACTTTTAAGTTTATTCGGTTCACCAATGAATGCCATTATTTTTTCCCACATAATGTGGACACGTACCTCGGCGAACAGCGCGCGACTCTCAATCTTGTTATGCAAGATTTCGAAAGCTTCGGTGCATCTTTGATTTAAATGCGTGCTTGATTGTACAGGTGTAGCTCAGAATTCGATTATCCTTTATAAGTAGTCTACATTTTGTTTTTAGTGTATTTTTATTCCATGAAGGAAACTCAATATTTTCGGCCATTAAGACAATCTCCACCTGAAGATGGTCTTAATGGCCGAAACCGTGATCGTGAATGAAAAGTTTTAGTGGTACGGTATACGTATTTAGTTTCAATTATAGTTACTGTGGATGACTACCACAAAGTCGATCCTAGATTAGTAGAATCCATGAATGAAGTGATCCGTTGCGATGAATTTGGGAGTAGATCACTAGGTCATATAATTTATTCTTATTCAAATTTTCTTTATGCATGGAAATATTGCCACATTGAGTAAATAGAAATTTTTCGTTGAGGCAAAGCGAGAATTGTATGGCTTATAACGTCTTGTTTCTCTATCTTCATTTAAGATTGGATTTTCATTTTTATTAATTTTGGATGTGCATGTGTTGGGTATTGGTTTCCTATGTATTTGTCTGCTCAGTGCGAATAGAATTAGTCTGCTGCTGTGAATGGAATTCTCTTTTGTGTGTGTGGTAATGAATGGATTATGGTATTGGTATTTCGTAGTTCTAAGGTTACTAACAGCTATTCAGTGTGTGATCTACAATATTAGTAAATAATGAAAATCCAATTCGCATATACTATCAAATTTAATTTATTTTCTGATGTATTTTAAAGAAACACTCAACTGCTAGTAATTAAAATTCTTCTGCTTTGATTCAAATCCACTTATCGCGGAAGATTTTGACTGATGCTTTTAAAATATCGATCTAAAAAGAAATTCCATAATGAAATGAATATTTCATTTATTTCTGCTGGAATAGTCGTTAACGTTTTTTTACTTTTGAGTAAGTTTATTATAATTTACTTCGATTTGAAAGGCTTCGCTCATTTGATTATCAGACTTTTCAGCTTTTCATTCATTCATAGTGGCGTATGTTCATTAAAATTAGCTTAGATATTTGGTGGTTATTTACTGTCATATAGAATATTTTTCTCAATTCATTTCAGTATACTGTACTTGATCGATTTAACGCATTAAAAGAAAGCATAATTTAATAAATATTGAATGTTTCTAGGCATTCCTTTTTTGTCTTAGATTTTGATTTGATCTCTATATACCGGTTTTATTCAACATTAAACTCGCCAATTTTGCCTTTTCAGAGTTTAATTTGATACTTCTTAGATCAGAGTATAGTAGTATTGGTTGAAGTACTTCAGTAGCTGAGGTAATTTCGCACGGGATCTCTCTCCGGAATCGAACTCGGGACATTTTACCCAAGGTCCTCAAGGTTTACCCAACGGGAGCCCTCTTATATTAGTGCGTATTGACTTCGCAATTCATCTTAAGCAAGTATCTCAGCAAGGGTACTTTAACTCAGTCATTTAAATGTATGGTTCAGTTTCCTCCGTGTTAGTGCACTTATTCTAAGCAATCATGACCTGTCTAGGTATGTTTGGACACATCTGTCACGGTGAATATGATGCGGATTTCACCTCAGCTATACATTGAGGTGCTCGCGGCGCGCCTGAGTTTGATGCATCATTCAGTAATCCTGTGAAGAGTTGCAGAACTTTAATGCGACGACTCCAATTATACGTTGCGATTGCTTATAACCCGATAGCGAATTATTTTATTCTACCAACAATTGAAATTCACTGAAACATTTTAGGTTTTTGTTTCAGTTTAAACAAAAATTATCACGAAATATTTAACTAATTGAGTTATTATTGCATTTATTCTTGGAATACTTTAATGAATAATTAGCTTAAATTCTGCGAAAATATCCCTATTGTACAGTGATTAGGTGATGAAGCTGTTAACAGATTCTCGGAAAGCATCCCCCTGAAGTCTTACGCGCAATTAGTACTTTGAATAAATTATTTTTTCCAGCTGGTAAGGGTAGTACTACTGGAGTTATTTAAAGGTAATATACGTATATTCAAATACGTTTAAATAAAAGTATCACTTTCTCAGAATTACATTGCTTGATTATCCTCAATTCTGGTAAAACCTTTATTCGATCACCTTAATGTTGTAAATATATTTTAAATGGAAAATATTCCGAGAATGATTACTAGTTTAAATTGTTGTAGGGGATATTCCTAATATCTTTTGCAGATGCTGCATTTATTAATTTAAGAGTTATTATATACATATATTATAATTTAAGAATACATTCAGCAAAATTTTGCAAAATCTTTATTGTAGGGATTACAGCTTACATCAAGTAACAAATTAAACCTTTTTAACCTTGTGTCATACTTTTCAGTAAAATTATTCGAGTGGAATGGCAATGGATGAATTAATTAGTGGTGTTTCAAGAGGTTTCTTCCCCCACATCAGGCAAGCTTACTATGCAGTTGGAAGGTGAAGGAATATAGGAAGCAGTTAAGGGCCTGAGGAGGTAAGATTATCCTTTCATAAAAGTATATATTTTAAGTTTGGGTGATGGAAATAGAATGAGTTTTGCAATGCTTGTTAAGACAGTGATGCTGCTGGCTTGAACCGAAGCTCTCTCAGCTTCTACACTCACCAATAGTATAGCTTATAAGAAAAGAAAGCTTCCAGCCAATATGTTTCAAAACTTAAAGAAATATTTGTCCATAGATTTGCATGATGAAATTAATCAAATAGTAATAAAATTCTACCTCAACTTTTATTTGTGGTAGTTTTGCATAGTTTACTTCATGTAAATTCAAAAAGGTGCATTCAGCGAAAAAATGGTAATAGCTTTTAGTTGGAAAGAGACATTTCGACAATGATTATAGTTACTTAGCCCATTGATGGGGAACCTGCAGCATAAGTGCCATGTGTTAACTATGTCATTCATCACAAGCTTAACTTTTTCTGAATTTACATGGTTTTGAACATGACTTTTTACTCTCTTTCTAAGTTTCTAAGCACTCTCACAGTTAAAGTATAAAGAATCCACAGATTTTCTGATTGAAGAGATTAAATTACGATATTAATCGTAATTCTTTTACTAACTTAAGCATTGATGGTATTCTTCGGAAAGCTTGAATTGCTATTTGTTGAAGACACATGATATTGCATTCCATGAAACTTATAATCATTCTAAAAATAAGGTTTAATATATTTTCGTGGTTTTCCTTTTACTATAATTTTACTTTGAATTCCTATGTAATTCATTTCATTTACCATCTTTGCTGCTTTTCGTTAAGTTGACTATGGATCGCCACTTATTTTAGAGTTTGCTTGCAGAACCTGAGAATATAGCCTGCATGCGAAGCATTTGGAAGGAGTCTATGATTATTTCCTGAGGAGCTAACATGACTTAAAGGAGACAAGCCTTGGCACACTGAATTCAAGGAGAACGGGTGGATCCCTTGAGCAGTACCTAATAGGATGTATAAGACGACTCGATGTGCCTAATGGAGCCTGCATACATTGCAGTTTAATATTGCTAACTTTTATAATAAAGACTTGATTGAACACTGGAAGTTAAATGCAAATCTGTATATTAAATGGGACTTGGTTTAGATGTAATGCATTTATAAGATTTGTCTTTTGTGATCCGTTTGAATGTCGGGACGGCAGTCAAATGTATTAGGTGCGGAGGGAGGCTGTGCAGGGACCTGAGGAAGGAGCTTTCACGTCAACGCAGAGAAGATTCTTCGAGCAGAGGAAGCGGTCAGGGAGCCGAAGCGTCGAGCCGATTCTGCGAGCCTAGCTTTGTGAGCGAGGCCTGCACGTGAGGCTTTCGTGTCGACCCTTGAGGCCGTACGCGTGAGGTGTGCCAGTGTGGAATGCCTGCGTGTTTGTCGTCCGTAGGAGGTGCCGAGAGTTACGCCACTGCAGGTTGAGCCTCACAGCGGTGGCCGCAGGTCGAGCTCGACAGCAGTGCAGAGGGAAGAGAAAGAAGAGCCTGCAAAAAGCAGGCGAAGCCAAGCAACGAAGATAGCCTGCGAAGGCATTCACGTACGAACCGAATTATAGCGGCAACACTTCGTCTCTACAAATATTTCTCGAAACGGAGCGTCCACAATACGTCTAAAAAGTCAGATTTAACGCTTTATCCTCGTAATGCGATTGAACACTGCGAATATGACACAGCGAACATATCGTTTTTTAACTCTGCGTTCTTAAGACAGCGATTTTAAACTGTTTTCGAACGCTGCGTTATCACAATTACTGGATTATATTATCACCTTGCGTCGACGTCATGCGTACGACAACTGTGTCAATGTCACCAGTTTCTGCAGCCGATGCTCTCTCGATACTACGCAATGTTTCCTCATACGGCGTCTGCAGTCGACGTATGTGTATAACGCCTTTATATGTCTCAGCCTGTTAGATGTTGCGATTAGTTGTATGCGAACTATTTTAATAGCCATGTACTTAGTGTGAATGATCCAGCTGCATTTCGGTGTCCTTCCTACGTAGAATATTACATATGTCGCCTCATCCTTAGGGCTATTTTTTATGATGGAGTATGTTTTTATGTGAAGTCGTTAAGGTTAAGGAAGTTGTTTTAATTAGTGTTTACTTGGTATGTTATTACTGATATGATTTTATTTTGATGAATTGCTTTATGGACTGGTATAATTTGTGCATGGGCGGGCAAAGCCAAGCAACGAAGATAGCCTGCGACGATTTTCACACACGAATCCGAATTTCAGCGGCAACACTTCGTCTCTACAAATATTTTTCGAAACGAAGCGCCCAAAATACGTCTAAAAAGTCCGTTTTAACGCTGCATTCAAGTAATGCGATTGAACACTACGAATATGACACGGCGAACATATCGTTTCTTAACTCTGCGTTTTTGAAGAGAGCGATTTTAAACTGTTTTCGAACGCTGCGTTATCAAATTATTGGATTATATTATTTATATTACTTGTCGCCTCATCCTTAAGGCTATTTTTTATGGAGTATAAGTTTTTATATGAAGTTGTTAGGCTTAAGTTGTTTGAATTAGTGTTTACTTGTAATCAGTATGTTATTGCTGATATGATTTCATTTTCATGAATTGCTTTATGGACTGGTATAATTTGTGCATGGGCCGGCGAAGCCAATTATCGATGATGGCCTGCGACGATTTTTACGCACGAATCCGAATTTCAGCGGCAACACTTCGTCTCTACAGATCCCACGAAACGAAACGTCCACGATGCGTCTGATAAATACGTTTATACGCTGCATCCACCTAATGCGATTGATTACTGCGTTTTTTAACAGTTTTTACTGCACTATACTATGCAAGTTTTTTTGCGTATGGTATCCTCAGTCGACTTATCTATATAACGCCTGTATATGACTTAGCCTTTTTGTTTTTGCAATTGGTTTTTACAAATTTATTTATTATTTATGAACTTACTGCGAAAGATACTGCTGTGTTTGTCCTTCATTTAATATTACATTTCGTCTTATCCTTAAGGCAATTTTTCTGCTAGATTATAAGTTGTTTTTATATCCCTTTGATACCATACCCAATTTTCTTATTGGATGTCAGTAAGGTTATTGAGGGTTTTAGTATGTCTTTCCTCGTTATGTTATTACTGATGATTTTATTTTCATTGAGTGTTACATGGTGTTATAGTTTGTTTTTTTCCTATTGTGAGAATTTGAGTATCATATGTTGCATTAAATTTCTAATATTTTCTATGGTAATCCATATGGTTAATTTTCCCTTTTTTACAGGAATTCTTCAACATTCTAAGGAATTTCTTTGAGTCCGTGGATTCTCATTATCTGTAATTACTGATAAGATGTATTTTTCTTGAAATTTTAGTCTAGGTTGTAAGGTGTATCGTTCCTTTCCTTTCCGTACTTGTTCGCATATCAATGTTTGCATTAAATATCTAATCTTTTTTCCAGTCTTCGCATATGACTATTTTTGTTTTTGAAAGGTCTGTTTGGTGTATTTTCTGTTCCGTGTAATTTGCTCAGAATTTCCAGGTCCAGCCTCATATTTAGCCACAATTTTCATTTGCTGGTGGAATTTTACTGGAGAAAGTGCTGTTTGAGCCGTTTTATGTGCCCAAAGATAGGATAACCTTGGTCTGCCTGATTCTTGGTCTCTTGCTGCCAATTGAACGACATGTATGCTGAGGTTCTGGAGGAGTTTCTTCGAGTCCATCAGATTGCAACCCTTTGGTTCAGTTTTGGGAATCCTACAGACAGAAGTGTGATGCTGCAGCATATTTCATCCACGGTCATCTTCCAGAGGGGCGCCCGTAATGGACACCAAATCACTTTCTGGCATTGTTAAGTGAAATTTGACGTGTAGCAAGTTCAGATACATTTGCAGAGCATTTACTTGAACTATAGTCTCTTCCACCAGTGAAGCCACACTTGACGTGCTGAAGTGCTTTTTAACCCATGTTCTCGGAAAGAGCTGACCGCATTTTTAACTGTTGTTTTAACCCTGTACTATTAATTCTTCATGGAGCAATTAATCTATTTTGTGAACTTAATGTTGTGGCCTATGGTGCTATACATAATCGTTCAGGAGAAGTGAGTGATGAATAATACAATAGGTTACCAGATCCAGTGAAGAACTTAATTTTACCAAGTTTTCTATTCATGTAAATGTTTTATCACATACTTTAATTATTACGTGTTCTCTATATACGTACAGTCCTCCAAGAAAAAATCGAACGGTGTATTCCGTGGTGCAAAAGATTGAGGGGTTTCAAATTTCAGTCTTTACCCCTTCCACCCGCCTTTCCATTACATTTTGTACATATAATTTTGCCTACTTTTGGAATCTTGTCAGCTTTCAGCTTGCATTGCCAGATAATGTATTTACATTACGCATTGATGGAGTTATTGTATTATTGTACATTGTATTGTATTTGTACATTATTGTAAAAGTATCTGAGGAATCGCTTGTAGTTAAATAATTCTTTTATAAATCACTGAATATGAGTTGTTTTGCTGATAAACTTCTGTGGTTTTGGCTGCCTTTGGGAGGTTTTTTACGGAGGGGTTTTCCTCAACTTGGGGCGAATGCCAGGCAGACTTGTTCTTCCCCTCCGGTCTTCCTTGTGATGTCTGTTTTACTGTTTTGCTATTTGGTTAGTTTTGCCTGATGTAATTACAGGGAGATTTAAGTGAAATAAAATTTAATATTGAGAATTGCCTGTTCTGATTCTTAGTGGCCTTTTGTTCCTACAACCTAACTAAAAGGAAAAGCAACCATGTATTTTCACAGTTCAATCTAAAATTAACTACTGCTTATAAGGACGATAATGCCTACTATCCTGCGATATGAAAGGCAAAAATGCTTCTGCTTGGGTGTATTAAAAGGCCCTTAAAATTCGTTTTAATAGTTTTACTGTACATATAAATGCGTATCTGAGAATGTAGAAAAAGCCGCGATCAATTCGAAGATCGCAGGTTTCCCACCTCTGTCATAGAATTTTTCGATTCTGGGACGAGCTTCGCGGAATTATCGATTTAGGATTTCAGAATTCCGTTTGAAAATGTACGAGAGAACTATTGTTATCGCCTACATAACTTTGGTCATTATTAAAAAGACTTAAACATTGTTGATGTTGTGCATGTTCAGTTTGGTCTCTTTGGTATTCAACATAGCCGTAAAAGCCTATAACCACTAACTCCCAAGCGACAGCTTTAACAATCTGGTGGGGTCACTTGTCTATAAATAATTTTATCGTAAAGCTCTCATAAGAAAAATAATTACGGGACATTTGCAACTTTCGCAGATTAATTTGACGTTTAAATTTAAACTAGTATTTTAGTACCATATATTTTTATAGAAAACTTACTCAATTCTGCCATTCATAATTTAATTCGTAATTTATCACAACTTTCACATATTTACAATTTGCGTTAAAGAAGCTAAAACTGCGTAAATCTATATCATCAAATTAACAATCGCTATTACGATGGTGATAGTTAAATAGTGGCCCTTAATAAGTAACCTAGTTAAAACTTCTTTTAGGAAGTATTTCCTCATAGACAGTTATCTTGAATACATGGTCCCGCTACCATATATTCGTAAATTGAATACTTCTTGCCTTTAGGTACACGGATAGACCATAGTAGTTTTATACGCTGAAAATAATTTAATAAAGAATGACACGCTGAATAACGCAAATTTCTAGATTACGCCGTCAAATCGAAGTCGAGGATTTTGCTTACAGTCTGAATGATTTCCTCTATTCTTCGGATGTACAGTCACTTACAAAAAAAGTTACCACTTCCAGGGGCAACTCGTCCAGCAGACACCATATTTCGGGCGAGCGAGCCTCCAGAATAGAGAGAGAGAAAATAAAGATTGACATTGTTTGCTATGCAGGTCTACGTTCAGCGTTTGGAAGGATTTCGTTATTCTTATTAAAATCACTTCATTACTTCAGTTTTTAATGGCATTAACATGGCAGAATAATATTATAGCGAAAAGAAGGTCGGAATGCATTAATTCAGTGGTTTAAAAGTGGTTTCCTAGATACAGTTTTACTATAGATTTTTCTCCCTCTAGTATTGCAATTATGGACAGATTCTAAGCTAACAAAAGACATGTTCCGCAGTTTGTGCTCGCGAGTCGCTGAAAGCTGGCGTTAGAACATGAATTCTTTGACGATTTTCGAGTTAAATCCAAGATATTTTCTTAAATGTATCAGAAATATGGTCATACCTTTTCAAGTTAAATATAAACCAAACAGACGCATTCTGGGCACGTTGCATCTTAGTAGCTAGTTCTCGCTACATTAATCACTCGCGGCAATCATGGATTGAATTTACCGATTGCATTTTAATATAAGGCGTTAGGAAACTTCCTAAGCATCTGAGGGAGTGGACTAATTAATGGAATTACTAAACTGTAGTGAAACCTTCGATTCTGTTGACGCGGATACATATTAAAGATTAAATTATATAAAATTCTGAAAAAACATCATTTATACGCTGATGACCTGCAGATATATCTAGAGACTACAGCTGCCTGCTTCCCTGAATGTGTTCAGTATGCGAACCATGACTTCCAACAATGTCACAAATGTAGCAGGGACAAGTTTTTGAAGATAAATCTATTAAAATTACAAGCCATTGTCATCGGATATCCCAAGTTAATAAGACGAATAACTGGAAATATTAATGAAAACCTCTTGAGCAATTTTGAGATCCCATTCTGTAACGCTCTTAATAATATCGGTGTTTGCATAAACATCTGAGGGTATGAATGGAAGAATAAACGTTTTCACAAATTTCACGACCGTGCTCCGACGCCGTACCGAGCATTTCAGGGAAAAATGGAGTGGGTAGTGAAGGACGGGAAAGGACTCTCCTTTTCCCCCACCTCTGGGTAAGAAAAGAGGAATAATGTTGAGGGCTGTTTATGACCTCCAGAAATTTTCGAAGTCTCTTTCCTTGTATAAAATTCTCTGGTAGAATCGCTTACACATCTGAGCATAGCCAAGAGACACTGCGAGTCAGGCAGTGGCCCAGGGCAACAATGATAAGGGAGGGCAAAAGTGTGGAAAGTAAGTCGAATATTTACTGGAAAGTGGCAAGCTTGAAGAATCTATTAATTAGCAAACCCATTGAAAAGCACTTGCGAAGATAATAAGCTATATAGACGAGTCTCATGATAACGCAGACGCACACACCCATAAGTGTATAATATTTTAAAATCTCATTGCTGATGATGAGTCGTAGAATCACAGAAAATGATTTTTTTAAGGAATCTTCCGGTAAACATATTTCAAAGTGAAAATCTTGCATCAATTATGATTCAATCAATCATTCAATCAATTATTGCATCAATATGATCACTTATTGAATCAGAAAAATAATGCTTGCCACTTCAGTGCAAATGCAATATATTTCATTAGATTTTAATACCATATTCATATGATTAATGAGTAATGATAACGATTATAACTTGTTACATGTTATTTGGATTGAAAAGGAATTTTGTAAAGGTTATTCTTCGAAAATAAAAATCCGAGGAATGGCGCGCAAAGAAACCAAATTGAATTCGCGCATGGTAAGGAAGCTATTAGAAAATGATCTGGAATAGAGCTAGACAGAAATTGAGCGATAAGGAAGAACTCCGCAGTGTCCTATGCCCTCAGTAACACCGTAAGAAGAGGCATTTACAAGTAATCTATATTTATAAGAATAAGAGTGAGAAATTGACATATATTAGTTTGGTATACAAACAAAATATGTTTTAGTATAAGTGAAATGTGGTTGCAATGCACCTCTCGAGTGAAGAACTCAGCGTTTCTGAGATTCCATCGATTAGAATAGACAAAATGGAATGGAGTGGAAAACCCAAATGCTTTTGGGAGAGGGTTCTTGCAAAGGTCTCGCAGCGTCCTTATCTTCCTGCTATTCCTCTTGGATTATATGCTTGTTTACGACCTCAGCTCTCTCTCTCTCTCTATTTCTTGCAAAATATCTCAGCTTGTGCCCTCTTCCACATGCCATTTATCACGATGTCCATCTCTCAGCTGAAATCTAACGCATCGCACAAGTTTGCGTATCATGAAAAATTGCAGAAAGGCTATTTGATTCCTTGGTATTCAAGGGTGATGGTATGAGAATCTTCTTATGCAACTTCAGCCCAACCTTCTTCTGTGAAGGCCTCCAAATAGCCATGTGGGCAACGGGATCGACTTCGGTGAAAGCGGTCCCACGTTCGATTCCCGTTTGGGGTTCACCTGCGAAATGACCTCGGCTGTGGAGGCACTTTTGAAGTTTGTACCACTTCTTTAATGAAAATAAAATGTGAAAAACTTAGTGAATATATTTAATATGGAAAAGTAATCAGTCAACATATAGATAATAAGTTATATCTGAGAGTTCAAGAACTGGAATTCACGCTTATATCGCGAGCAGAAGGGTCACGAATTGAGGATAACGAAATATTTTCATACTGACCCTTATAAACATAACTTTATGACAAGTTATAGCTTCTTACGTGAATGGAAGAATTATCGCACACCTTTGAATTTATAAAATGTAGTACAGAAATCCGAATTTGTATTGATCCTAGGATTGTCAAATGACGTAAGCCGGTGGAGACATGTCACATCGTGCCTCGTATGACTCGTCCGTGATTCATCCTTGTAAACAAACACCTCACAATTATTTGCCTCACAGGGCGCTAGGCAACTTAGTGGAGTCTCTATAGAAGAATGATTGATTTTTCAAATTAAAAAATTAATCTCAATTGCGATATAAAATTATACAGTTCTTATACCTTTCATTGAATTTTCTCATCCCAAAATAAACTTTTTCAATTTAGTTCTTATAAGTTCTTCATGGATTTTATATTTCACAATAGGCTACAGCAGGAAGAAGAAATGAAGACTTCAAGCAACTCTTTTTACATGTGATTTTATTGCATAATTTCAAAGTGTGAATTTATTACAGTGCTCTATAAAGAAAATTGCAGAGACAGGACCTTTTGAAACTTCATTCAAAACATGTCCTGGCCCAAACCCCCAAAAGTTCCTGATATTGGAAGAGCCCATCTCCAAGATTTTGATGTGATGTGATTTGTTTTCTGTTGCTGCAGCATCCATCTGGACCATTTCTGCCTCTTTACTTGCACTCTCGGAGGGCAGTGCCATGTTAATGGCTGCACTGGGAATTATTTAGAGTAATTCTCAATGCAGCCATTAATGTGACATAGCCCCTCTGAGAGTGAAAGTACAGAAAGCAGAAATTATCTGAAAAGAAAATGTTATAAATATTATAATGCAAATAAATACATGAAAAAGAGAAATGACATTTATTTTTTAACCAACTGAATGACCTTTGGGACTTTCTCCACTACTAGTAATGCCCAAAGGGTTAAAGAATGAGAACTTTTTAATGAAGTTCTGAAATTTCTAGAACCATCTAGAAGCTACTAGAAAGATATTTTGAAGTATTATTTGCAATGATGTGATAGGACTATCAAAAAGATTATTACATAATGAAATAAGCAAGAGATGCAGCATTTGATTGAACTGTCACAGAGACTTTAATTTTGATGATAAGAAATACTCGGAGATCAATTAAAAATGAAAACATTTACAAAATTGTGACATCAAAATTCAAGAAAAAATATAAGAAAGAAATTGGAACTAAAAATTAATCAAAAGAAGCTATGAAGTGGAAGCCCAAAAGGAAACAATTCCTAATTTATAAGAAATACAAACAGCAGTATTATCAAGCTCACAATAAAATTCTGTGGGTATATACTTGACTGATTTGAAAATTACACAAAAAAGTGCTGTCTTGTGAAACGAATAACTCACAACTTAGAAATTATTTATTTTCAAAAAATGGCACTGCAAAAGTTGTTATGGAACCTATTTCACACAACTTAGAATCTAATATTCAAACAAGAAAGAAATAAGCCATGATTATTTTAAATAAACTTCAAACATGAGGAAGAATTACTATTTTAGCCTGATGACCCTGAAATTTTTCTCTGTTCTTAGAAGCAAATGAAAACCTTTGGAGCTGCAGTGATTTCTTTCTAAGAAAAATTAACATTTGCTCTGAATGATAAAACTAAAAACATATCACAAATATTGGAAACAGTAAAACAGGTTTCTGATGCAAGTGCTTGGCACATACTCTTTTTTATGCAGATGTTGAAGTTGTGAGCAAAATATTAAATTAAATATATTGATTTTACTTAACAATGACATAGGTTACCAACCGAGTATGACATATTTTCATGATAGGATGTTTCCAGCCACATACTACAACATCCTTCAACCAGCCCATTGATCAAGGTATTGCCTTTGCATTCAAACACTATTGCCCCCACTGCTTGTAAACAAATTATTGAAAGTATATGTCCAAACTCCAAAACTTAAGAACTATTAGTGAAAGTAGAAAATCTTTTCATAAATGCCATTAAAAGCTTGATGCTTGAGAGGCATGAGAGGGTGTTAAGTAAATGACAAAGAATATAGCTTAATAAAAAGGATATGGGCATATACTTGAATAAACTAATATCTCTAGTAAAGCATCACCAAACTATAGTGAATGAAGTTATGGACTTCAAGGGATAGGTTTCAAAATTTGGTGAGAGAGTAAGTATTGGATGCAACATAGTTTTATGTGGAAGAGTTAATGCCCCAGTACCTCAACCATATCACATTCTAAGGACCCTGAACCAAAGAAGTCCTTCGATATTCACGAAATATCTGATTCATATTAATTGGAAATAAACATTAATTCATTTTTCTAGATACTATACAGATATTTAAATACTAAGTCACTTATTATTTGTGCATTTTAATTGCATTTATTTTTGTGAATTTTTGATAATAATATGAAAAACAGAACAACAGTTAGAACAGAACTAGAAGTTAAAGGATTCATATTTTGGTGTTAAGAGCCAAATAGAAGCAGAATTGCTAAGTCACACTATTTCAATGAGCTGTGACAGAAATTAACATCATTCATAAACAAATTGAAAGTGCATATCATCCAGATTATCTATTAATTACTATCTAATCTAACTAATTTTATTTTGGGAAACTACTATCTAACTAATTTTATTTTGGGAAACTTCATGCTTCATAAATTCCATTCTGCCTTTTTATACATAAAAAGTATTGAGTCTGTTTGTGGGTTTTATATTATATGTTGCTTTACTTTGATCAAGGAGGGGAGAAAAGAAGTTAATTGTCAGTAGATCAGAAACTGTTTTGGTCACCTTAGGCACTTCAAAGCTTAAAATGTACCAATTTAGCCTCTATTATATTCTCTTCGTTTTCCCTTTAAATTTGCATAAAAGAATTCAATAATTGCTCGAAATTAAAAAGGCAAAATTAGTGGGAGATGCAAGTAACAATGAAAATTGAGGTATAAATACTCCAGCAAGAAGGTAAGCATGATTAATATAATTATAATCTTAAGTTGCCTAATAAAAAAATGTCTACAAGATCAAACAAAGGAGCTAAGGATTATAGTTATTGGTAAAGCTATTTCTTACATATGTCATATTCTATAATAATTATATTATAATCCTTTAAGCATAAGTTTCCATTCTTTCATAATATTTAATACTGACAACCAAAGAGGATTCTGTCATCTTCACCAAAAATTGTCTAAGAAAATTGATTGAAATTTTGAAAAAATAAGAAAAATGTCTAAGAAAAACTAAATATATCACTGCATAATCCAAAACATTTCCAGGTAAAGTAATGAAAGACTGAGAAAAACTGATGAATTGCAACGCTTTAGTAGCTCAATGAGAAATGATATCTTTTAACCACACATATGAAAGTGGAAGTCTACTTCCAAATTATGTAAGAAATTAAGTGATTTACAAAATATTCACAATTCCAGGGAAAATGTGTAACTATCTACAAACTGTGAAATATAACTGAGTCCACATCAATGTTTCCAAAAATATTGAAAAACAGAAACAACATGGAATATAAATTCTACAAAAACCCATGTCAGAATTATAGTAAATGTAATATTTTGCTGCAAAGAGCATTGGAATAAGCAGCACTGAATCCCACCACTTCCCTGATAATAACAATCATACTCATCCTGATAGATGGCTCATTTTCTGATGTGGCCTTGTGTAATCACACTTAAAATTTATTTAAAATAAAAAAGTGCAACACTACAATTAAAAGTAAATCTATTTTGTTTATTTTACTTTGAACAAAATTCTCAAAAAAATCAGGAAAGGGATCTAACTCTTTGTTTTATCAAACTTATTTATTATTATTGAAACTTCCCAGTACATCAAGGGTACCCTAAGGACCCTGAACCAAAAGTGTCCTTCACAGAATAATGTGATTCATATCAATTGGAAAGAAACATTAACTCATTTTCTGGTCACAATTAACACATCTTAATTTCCAAATCATCTATTACTTGCAATTCTTTTATTTAAGTTGCAGAGAGAAGTCAAAAAAGATGAGGGGAAGGTTTTGACATTCATTGAAGAAGGTCAAATGAACAGTAGCATTTTATATTAGGATGAATCAAGCAAGTTGACAGATTAAAAAAATACATATGTGATGAGGGAAAAGTAGAAGTTTGATTACAACATAATGGCAATACTTCTTTGCAAAAGTAAAATTTTGAACTTAATAACTCAAGTGTTTTCTGACCATATTTTCTTGGATAAATGTACAATGAATTCATAAAGAGTAAGGGGGCAATAAAGGAAGAATAAAATTGAGAATCTATTGGTACTATATGAATAAATTATGAGGAATACTCTAAATAATTCCTGATCTTGTATAATTTCATGAAATGATGATGAATGATTTTAAAAAATCATTGGAGTTATATTTTCCGCAAAACAAAAAGGAAAACAATAAAACTTGGTATATAATGTAACTAAATTTCATGGGGCATTTCAATGAGTTGAAAATAAGAGATTTTACTAAAATATATTTTATCGATTTTCCTGATTGTTGAGTTGAATACATGGAACATTTCATATAAAGTGGCAATACTTCTATAAATCCTATTGGCGTTAGCAGCAGAGTAGCAAAAAATAGTTATGACAGAAATATAAGTTTGCAATTACTTCTTCCTTTTTACTTCTTTTTGATTGAGTAACTCCCATTTCTATCTAGAATATCACTCATTAACTCGCTCTGTGTTTGTATGAAGTTAAAATATCAGCTATCCATTCTGCTAATAGAATACCCTTCCCACAGTTACAGCACGGAATTATCCAAATAAACCTTCCAAACACTGAAATAATCCAAACAAGCTACTGACGCCTGGTATTAATCTTCTATGACTAACTGGAAACTCAAGTTTATGAAAGATAAAACAGAGTTTTGGCACCAAAAAATTTTAAGCTCACTCACTGTTAAAATTTAACCATTGTCAACGAATAAGGAACGGATTATATGAAATTAACTTTGGGTTAGTCAATTCCTTCATGAAACAATAAAAAAAAAGAAGCACTCACCCATGCACAGGGCTACATTCTTTCATGGACATAGTAGACCACCCTCCTCCATGGAAGCAGTAGAATAGCATGCAGTCGATACCTTTTAAGGCAATCAATCTTGTCTTCTTAATCACCTCCTACTACTATACTAGTATAGAGGCGCTCCCTTCACATTGAATGAGATGAGTTGGATTTCACTACAAAAGGAAAAGGAGAAGAAGGATTACGATCATTTAAAGAATTTGATAAGAAATTTCTACGTTTAACACTGACTGATCATACACCTAAAGAGTAACACTGATGGTGATTTAGAACAACTTTTCACTGTCCAAAAAGGCATTCTATTGATATGCAGTAAAACATGTTTTTCAAAGAGCTTTCTAACACTTTGGATGGCTCAATTTTTCCAAAGAAATGCTAGTATATACGTCTCATTAAATTTCTGATGCATAAAACTTTTCCGTAAATTTTAAAGAGCGTATTTACGTAACTTATTATATTAACAGTAATTATTGAGATAAGTTTCAACTAATGACAGCATAAAAGGAAAATAATTATTTACCAACAACATGAGCCACCTGCTATTCGGCAATCACCAATTCCCCCGTCTGAACAGAAATAGTCGAAGCGCCTTCTCTGCGCGATAGTTGTCTCTCGATAAATGAACGGCAGCGGGAAACACAAAGTCTACTATGCTCTGTGACTTTCTTTCGAGAGAATGGTAGACTATATGAAATAAGCTATTTTTTCTCTTCCATCAGTTTTCCTTTTCTGTCAATTTGGAATCGTCTGGGTTGCTGTCTCCGTTTTCTAACGAACGAACGAAAAATTCACTAATTTCAAAGAAACTTTAGAATTGTTTACATAATTTTATATTTAAAATAAAAAAATTGATTACTTATTCAATGTGTTAGCAACTTCAAGAGAACATTTAAAATTGAAACATCGGCCATAAACTATAGCTAACGGTATTTAATCGTCTTAATTTTTCATTTTTTCTTTCCATCTTCTTTCCAGTTAACCCATCATTTGTAATTCTTCCTTGTCAGCGGTAAACATTTTGTTGGTGTAATCATTGGGAGTTTTAAAATCAAAGTTATATTCATAAAACATGAATTCATACCTGCTGCTCATAGAATTGGCTTTTTCAATACGCCCAATTTATTTTGGTTTTCTAAAACCTTAAATACAAAATTTAAGTTGGAAACAAAATGCTTTACAAATTTGAGAGTAGAATGATTAAAAAAATAAGTGTAAGTAAAAGTAATAAATTAAAGGAATTCTCCGAAGAAAGCACGTTTACTCTAATGAAAGCAAAGAAGAGGGAGTTAATTGGAATTCCCAGGTATAGGTGAAAGAGTGACGCAGTCATAATAGACCCCCTCGTATACCCTCTCCCATGCATTTACATTACATTTTATTTAAATGTCGCCCTTCCTTACCTTCTTATCATTAAAAGAGTGAATATTTCATCTGCATAAAATCTGTAAAATGCAACCGATTTTGAATCCAGAAACTTATCAAAGGGAAATTATTCTAGTTCAGTTCTCGATAAATTGGAGCATGCTTCAAAAGTTATACCACACTTTTACAACAAATTTTGTATCCTGTGAGTCATGATCGTTGTTCAGCAAGGGTGTAACATGACCTAGTCGTGAATTTTCATGTCTTGATTGGATTTACATTGACTCAGATTAAGCATGTGATCGAGATTAAGTCCCAATGTATATAATTTGAAAGACAAATAATTGCTCTTTCGAACTAAATATAAAATATCCTATGATAATGGCAGATCATCATAAGGGAACGCGTCAAAATTAAAATTTGTATGAGATTCTAGGAAATCAGGTTCCTAGGATCCAGTGCGAGAATCCTGTGGCACTGGAATAGTCAAGTGGACAGCAAATTCGGCTTTGGTGAAAACGTTACCGGGTTCGATTCCTAGTAACGGTCCATATGTGCAAAATTACCTCATCTGTCAGAACACAATGGCAATTCTACCACTACCAGAATCCTTAAAACCTTTAATAAGTGTATTCCATACATCCTTAACAATGAATTTAAAGGGAAAGTGACTCAATTGCAGAAGTACATAGTATCAGCAAAAAATTGTCTCGAAATAAAAAGATCGCGACATCATACCCGAGAGAAATCCTTATCTATTGAAAGAAATAATTTCTCAAGAATTGTATGAACTAAAATCAATCACATTGGCCTTGACATTGACAATATTATCTTTTGTTCCTCGAATCATTCTTTTCCTAACAAACTCGTTGTCTTCCACACATTGTGTTGTTAGTAATAGTAATTTTTATTAAAGTTGGTTCGATAGCCATCGTCATTTCGCTCATATAGGCCCCCACTGTAAATTGAACCCTGGACCGCTTTTATCAAAGCGCTGCTCACTTAGATATCCCCTACGATCCGGTAACTTCCACAGAATCTTTCATCTTCTAATTTCATCAACATTTTTGACAATGAATATCTTCTATTTGAATTAATGGAATTCATTCTTTAATTTTACGTTTGGCTGTTTTCTCGCGAACACGAAAATAGAAAATAGCAGTAATTTGTAAATTATTGAAACTTAATGATTACGTTTGATATCGCTATCGGGGGTTAAGAAATAAAAAAGGAATCTTGTCCAACCAGACTTAAACACTTCCCAAAACAGTTCAGCAATAAGCGACCATAAGCCTTCTGTATTTTTGACGAAAGAAGATTTAATCCATCTTTCAAACGTCGATATCTTTCTTTCATTCGAATCACTTTCATCAGGCCGTAAACTTCCCGCCCACTGAGGAAGTAGTTATACGTTTGGCCACAGAGGACAGCTGTTGGAGAAGCTTTCATCTCCATCGGCCTCCTGGCGTGCGTGACGGGAATCTCGACGGAGAATATTCTCTTTTATTATTCTGCGCATAACTTGGAATTGTATCATAGCACTTTTAAATCGTGTTTCGCGTCTTGCATCCGTCTTCGTCTGTAAAGTGGATCAACGGTTTCCTGTTGTCTTCGCTTTATCCTGTTTGATGCATATCCTCCTAAATTTACTGGTCGAACGTGATTTCTGTCCCCATCCAGCGATGGAAATGCATCTAATTCAGATTGGCGTATAATTTGTTTTTATTTTATCCACGAATACATTTTCTATCTTAGCAATGGAATTATTTACTCCATTTTTTCTAGAATAAATTTAATAATATTTAATGGGGAGGAGACTTTTCTTCTCAGTCTCGCCGATATAAAAAGGCATTATTTTAGCTCGTTACCCCAATTTCTGCTGTTAACATGGGTACAAATTTGTTCTGAATATCACAATATAATATTTGTTATTATCCGAAACTGCTGTCATTTAAAGCCATTGCCAATTATTTCAACAGAATTCAAATAGATTTATAACTACTAGTCTCTATTTAATTAGCTTCGAATAATTTCACCATCTTTTTAACATTCACAGTAACTTGCGTTTCAAATTTGATTGAATATAAGAGAGTTAATGTTTTCAAAGAAGATTATCAGTCACTCTCAATCTCTTAACCAGAGGTAGGATTTAGCCCAATCGCATAGGATCGAGCGAACTTGTTCTTAGATTTTCCCAAGTTCTCCAACCGGTTCCTAAATCTATCATGCAAATGCAATAGCAGTAAAGCAATATTTGTAGAGGTATTAAAATATGTAATACAATAAGAATATAAAATCAATTGTATATTATGAAATTCTTCATTCATTTACAGCGTAAATTTTCACATACAAGTTTTTAAATACTAATAGTGACTGGAAAAAGTACTCAGGACTGCAGTGCGTGACTGCGTACTCCGTGGAAATAAGAATCTGTTTCTTAAATTTTTTAATTCCAACATTTTTCATAACTCAAACCAAACCTATTCTGAGATTTTGCTATATTATTTATGAACTACATCATCATGCTCTTCTTAAGGAAAAAAAGTTTGACGGAATGAAGAAACAAACCTAGGATCGTTCTCTATCCTATATATTATCCAACTAAGCCACCCAGTCAGGACATTTTCTTGAGCCGTTTAGGAAACTTTGTAGACGAGGGAAAGTGTAGATTCAAGAATATGGAGAATTTGATTATAATACACATCAATCCACAGAAACTTCAAAGATAAATAAAGTTTGACATAGCTACATATAACTGTGTATTGTAATTAGGTGTTTCCGTTTTTAAATATTTTCCTCGCTAGTTCGGGAAATTCTTTTCTCCTAATACCAAAATACTTTCTTTTTATGGCTAGAAGATTAGAAAGTTGGTAACTAACGACATTTTTATTGGCCTTAACTTGTACATTTCTTAAATTATTTTGGGTAATTGGAGGTAATTATAGTGAAACTGCGGACTTCCCAGCTAAGTACGGCAGATTTTTGAATATTCTATAATCCCCGTTAGAGAAATAATGGTGAATATATTTTGTAACCCTACGCAATGTATTTTTCTATTTAATTTGCGATTCTGAATTCAAGGGTAGTAAAATAGCAATCGAATAAATTTACATAAGGGATTTGTACGCAAAATTTTGTTCAATTTTTCATTGTAAAATTTGATGAATACTATCACTAGGTATAAGTCATATACTGGGATAATATGCGTGCAACATTCTAATCTTCTGTATACCCCTTACTTTTTAGTTTAATATACATAATAATTGTATTAGTAAATAATAATGAGATGTGATATTCCACCATTTAAAAAAAATCTTTTCCGAAAAAATATGATTCTTTCTAATTGTCATTGGATATTTTTATCTTCCATCTACTACCCTACATTGTCAAATGAAATATTTTTCATTAATCCTTTAATAGGGGATAAAGAAAAATGTTCGTACGTATCTTGCAATATGAAACCTGCCGAGGTGTGAGTGATGCTTAATAAAGATTTATTGATATTTATTTCTGAGAAAAGTTTTAATATCAGTATCAATATATAGCACACGCGGACTTGTTCCGCTTGTATAACATACAGCAATCTAGCTCTCTAAGAAAAGCAACAACCTCATCTTGTTGAATCGCCTCATTCTCACTTCCAGTAGCCTCCTATCGAGTTTTAGCAATTATTAAGCATGTAGTTACTGATCCCATATAAGTATCGGTATGCTATATTTCCTGTGTGTATTGAATCAGAAATGATGAATTGTTTTCTACAATTATCTTGATAGCAATGCGATACGCGCATTGTAACAAAACCATCGATCTGGAGTTATCAAATAAATCTTATTGTACCCTCCTTGTTAATGAAGTCAGTAATTTCTCTCTAATCAAACGAATTATTACATGATATCTCGAAATTATTCCCATGCGAAAAGGCTTTCTCTCATAATCATTATCGTTCAATTTCCCTTTCATTTAGACAATCTGGCGTTGTTAAGCATTAAAGAGAACGAATATAGGAAATTTAAAAAACTATCAACAAATGAAAGGATGCATTCTCAATAGAAAATAAGGTTGATCTTGATCGAGAACTTTAATTCTGAATGTTTGAGATCGTTTCCGTAAAAAATGTGAAATTCTTCACATACAAATGGCATAAGGAAGTTATGAAAGAATTTTCCTGTTTTAGGAAAAAATAGATTACAATTCTCGTTGGTTTTAACTATTTCTCCAATTTGCAAATCCTGTAAAGCAGATCCATCGCCAATCCTAAAATACCAATTTCACGAGATCGTTGCTTGAAAAATGGTCAAGAGCATGCAAAGAAAACATTTTTATCTGGTGAAATATTAGATTATGTTTTTCCCAGCTGTAAAAGCATCGTTTTTCTGCAATCATTCATAGATAAATGGAATATTTCTATTTATAGTAAACCTTTACCATATGGTAGAGCGCCCTCAGAGAAACGTCTTCTACTTCTTACTTCAATTTTTATTTTTGGACCATTTTTGGGAGAATAACTCGTCATCATCAGGCCAATTGCCGAACAAGTAAGGAGTAGAAGACGTTGACTTTTTCCGCTATTTTTTATTTATCATTTTGTCTAAGTTCAAGAAAATGTATTTTTCGATTGGATACTTTTTCATCCGGCTTGCTCATGACTGAGATAATATGAAGGTTACTAAGGTATGAATGATACCTAATTGGCCTAAATTGGCCTAAATTTTGTCTTATATTATTGAATTAAGTAAATTTTTTTTTCGTCAATTTTCTGTACACTTGGACTTTTTCGGCGTATAAGAAAGCACGGAAAGCCGAGAATATAACTGAAAAACAAACACTCTTACCATTTCTCTAACTAAACATAAGAGACAACAAATATAACAAGAGAAACATGTTTAGAATAACTGATTCACCAGTGGGTTGGATAAGATAAAGTGACTAACCATAGTATGAGCGGAGGTGGATGGCAGCCATCTTCATCATCGACGTCACAGGACCTGAACACTCAACTTTCCGGAAAATCCAAATCCGGAAAAAGATTTTCTTCAAACAGGATTTGAACTCGCGGGATATTTCGGAAATTTGGAATAATTATAATTTTGAAACTAAAGCAGTCACCTTAACCACTCAGATATGTAGCATGCATATGGAATGATTGTCAATCAACAAAGAGGCTGGTTTAGGCTACTACGTGCGCCCGATGATGACAAAGAATATGACAGATAAGTTTACATTAATACCCTACGAGCTGCTGTATGGCGTATGGCAGGGGTTGTAAATAGCGCTAGATATACTTTAATGCACAGATTTAACGTAGCCATCTTCGATTGTGGACTTTGATCGATCTGCGATTATATTCCAGCGTAAGCTGATAAAACTCGGATTGGTATGCGGTGCATTAATTAAAGGCAAATGATTTTATTTTAATTTCTTCCAAAGTTAAGTTTCAGCAGAGCCATTAAAATTTTTTTTCATGAGTTTCCACGTATATCTACATTTCTTAGAATCAACTCGTGGAATTCTGCCATCAGGAACAAAATAAACAGCAAACTTAACTCCCCACAGGAGTTATAATTATACGACCATAGTTTCGACTAAAAGAGTTATCTTCAGGTGAAAATGACTCTTTGAATCGAAAGCATGGTCGTATATTAATAAATCCTGTTGAGAGTAAAAGTTTGCTGTTTACTCTGTTCCACATTTCTTCTCATTTTTCTCAAAGTGGTCCCTCTCAATTAATAATTGTACAAAACATGACGATGGGTTAGATGGAAGTCTTTCTAGATGGAAGAACTTTTAGTCTCAATCACGTAAAAATAAAAACGTTTTATCAATATTTTGTCGATGTACACCTTTGGTGAAGTGTCTTTGGAATCGGTAGCCTCTGTTGCAGAGTGTGAATCACTCAATACCAACAGAAGGACGTGAGAATAGCGGCCGAATTGGCCCAAGTGAGCGCACATCAAGGAGAGCGCGATAAGAGACGACTTATTTCGCAACTTTCGGAAGAAAGCCCTTTGAAACGAAAATACATTTCATCCCTTGTATGTGAGCTTCCCATTTAATACACCGCGCTAAATGGATCCGTTTCAAACTTTCGACTGCCTTTATGTCGCTTACAAAGACGATCATCATACCCCATTCATTACCACGTTCAATTTTGGACAAGTAATTCTTTATTGTGCAATAAGAGAGACAATATTTTAGCAACCGTAATGAAACCATCCTAGATATATCTACGAATGGCTTGCTATTAACTGCACCACTATTTCGTTCAGCGAGTAAATAGTAAAGTAAATGGTAAATATCGTATTCGATGGTATAAGCCCTTTTTCGAGTAGAGAGAACTCAAAAAAGTTTCACTGCTGAAACATACACTAAAGTTCTCTATAATTCTTAAATTTTCGTTTCCTGATTACAATCAAACATGTCATCCATTTTAAGATCAAATATTCCAATTTATTAAGGTATTTCAATATCTCGATATGAAGAGGTATTCCATATTGTAGAAATGAGCTAAAAGGAAAAGAACCTCATAAGACGCGTGGTCATTTTTAGCAATAAATTTTGAGAAAAGGTGCGCCTTACATAGATCAGATACGTTGTATCGGATGTGAATACCAAATTTAATATAACGCGATGATATTGAAGTTTTATTTATCCTTTAGTATTCACAATCATTTCGAGCAATATGGAAACAAAATCGCTTAGACATTGAGTTTAGTATGAACCGAATGCAGTTCAATACGAAAGATTAGTGAATCATTTTATGAGATCCGTTCCGAAATCCTCCAAAAACTTTGAAACTGAATAGAAATTTTCTAAATTTTTTTCAGACATAAAGAGAGAAATTCAGTTATTTCATTATTCTTTAGTGTTCCGCAGATTCTCTGATGGAGATTAATAGATGTCATCTATCGTGTTGAAAAAATCAATTAACTACTGATTTTCGGCCATATGCCATTTAACAATGATATTTGCAAAAGCTGTAAATGTCAACTGTTAGGGTATGAAGACGAGGAAGTCTTAAGCCTTGTAAGTATTAGCTATGATTTAACTTTTATTATTATTAGCTCGAATTTTATTTAGCGAAACTGGAGTAAAATGAGGAAACAATGACGAAGAATAGTTTAGGCTCATAAGCTGAAGGCGGTTGATTAATGCGAATGAGGGATGAGAATATTAATAAATTAATATGAAGAGGTATTCAAAGCCTTATCGGGGTGACATCTAAAAGTAGTAGAGTAAGTAGTAGTTTTTCAAAAGAACATCGATACCTAAGATCATTCCACATGGGGGCTCCCACCAGAATCGAGCCCGGGACCCCGAATGCGCTGCTCTCTTGGCTATTCGGGAGCTAAAAGACAAACCGATATGATTACACCTTTTTTAAATTTTAAATCGCAAAATATCTATTTTTGTTAGACTAAAATATTGAAACAATCATAAAATCTTAATGAGGTACCTAGTAATTACCAAAATTTTGATATTGGAATGGAACGGATACATGGACATGCGCGCGATTCCCATACACTCCTGGTATTGACAGCAAATATTATAGAATACGATCAGGGTAGCCATCTAGACTGACTGACCATCAAAACTTAACTAGAGTAAACTACTGGCAATGGCAAAAGAGTGAGAAAGACTTGAACGTGAATCAGAAGGTAATTGATTAAAAAGAACTTATGTTCCAAAAGAAATGGCGGGATGGCGTTCCACTAATTTCAAACGTTTCATACCAATTTTAAGATCATTAAAGTTAGTTTAGGTCGAGAAGAAACCAGGAGAATGGAAATTGAAAGATGTTGACAGACTCCAGACATCTCCAGAGTAGTTCAGTTCAAGCCTTTAAGAGCTGATGAGCAAATCATTCAAGGGAAAGGAGATTTAAAGGTAAGTAAGATGTTAGAGTAAGAGATCGCATAATTAAAATCAGTGACCAATGCAGACAATACGGAGCTGTGGAAAATGAATAATAAAGTTGAAATATATGGAACCGAATATGATGCAAGAATAAAAGAAGATATTGAGTGAACATGAAAGTTGAAAAAAATCGTAGACTGAGTGAAAGATCAGATAGAGTAGACAAAATTTCCAATTCTATTGCTGAGGACTTCTCAAATATGAGAAGCACATGATGAAAAATTGGTCAAGAATTACAAAAGACAAGGAATACGTAGCGAAAGGATTGCGTAAAGTGTTAACCCTTTTGACTAACATAAGAGTAAGTATAGGAAAACGTGAGAATGGAGCTTATCGAATGCTATGTTAGCAGTATTGCCAACAAGCAATGAAAAGGTCACCAATATTCATATAAGGAAATTCCAATCCCAATATAAAAATGCGTGGAGAAGAATGCAAAAGACTTTTGTGACAGACAAGATCGTTCTGACGAAGTGGATATATCAAGGAGCAGAGGATTGTCACCAACACTAAGTTTCCCATCATCTGAAAAGAAAAGAGAGTTATTTGGTGACTGACGGTAACTTAGGAAAGTAATTTATCTAATATCCAAGCTTATACAGAATGATGCAAGTATCAAGAACAATGGGGACAATGAAGAACTTGCTGAAACATCCAAGTATCGCCTTCGGTAATAAATAGTGGCCATGGTAATGATGATTACTACAAAAGAGAGAAATTAAACTACGGAATTAACCTCCAATTTATCTATCAGGGATGAAATCATCTATATATTCAATGTTACTTATTTCTGCGCAAAATTATTCATTATAATTCGTTATTATAATCAAAGAAAATTTATATTATTTTTCAGTATTCTTAGTTTTTGATGCCGAATAATTAAGCCCGGAAGAATAAGTTTTAGCATTTGCCTCATTTTATCTCGCGGCAAGAAATGGAATCCTAATACTAATAAGGTGTTCGGACGAGTTGGAATTGAACAATGGGGTAGTGTTGGCTCAACTCACTCCACTCCTGGATTGTAGAAGTAAAACATTTGAAAGTCAACTCGCTAATCAACTTTATTCGCCTGTTCCAAGGTACGTTAACCCTTTCCATGAGATTGCGTGTGGCCTTCGGTTATTTTCTGCTTTCCTGTTCTCTTCATCGATCTCATGCATCACCAGACAGACTCTTCGAAATCTTAAACATTAGGGATAGATGCGATGATTATTATATATTTATCATCATTTCATTTCTTTCCTATTTTTTATTTGCCAAAGAGATATCAAATTCGGGGACTGAGTGTGAAGTAAATTTATAATAACTGCGAAGTAATTCAAATATATCTTTACCTCAGTAACGTTTTTGTCGAAATAAGTAAATCATTACCTTAACGATATGTAAGACGTATCTTCAATTCAGCTGCAAAAACTCAAGAAAAAAATTCAATGGCACTGTTGAAACTTATGCTATAGTTCCATTTAATTTTTAAATTTCCGTTTTCAGGTTACGTTTTTTAGACGCGTCCTCTAAGCCATCAAATATGGTAATTTCATCCTATCCCGCACCCCTCAATTGTTCATGGGACCACCGTTAGCTATGAATATGTGAAATTCTACAGGGAATCTAGTCCTTCATAACTCCATTCTAGGCTATGCGTAACCTATCCATAAAAATCCGAAATCTGGATGAACGTTAATTTAAAAAGAAAAGCGGAATTTTACCCTGCACGTGATATCTCCGTATATTCTGAAATCGAGTGACAATGTCTTTATTTAAAAAAATTACGTCAATCTAATTCACTGAACATCAGCAATTATTAAATAAGACATGTTCAAATGCAAACATATCGGTGTGAAGTACATAAATTCTTAAATATGAATAGCAATTAGAAGTGTTACTGCCCAAGGTTGAAGTCATGCTGATGTTAGATAGGAATCTATTCTTAAGAAGAGAGATGCCGTTACGATGATGCTCCCTTGAATTTGTAAACTGATCAAGATCATGAAGAAATTTCTATATACGATGCATGAACTGAAGTTACTCGTTTAATTTTTACTCGTCGTTTTAATTGTTAGTTTCTCAAGTATTATTATAACTATTATGAATAAAATATGTTATGATATACATATTATGATAATGTATATTACAATAAGATGTATAAAATATGACGAACTAATTATATTCCATGCAGGGCTCCCGGATAGCCGCGTTCGACTTCAACGAATCGAATCGATCGCGGTCTCGGTTTCGATTCCCGGTGGGAGCCCACGTGCGAAACGACCTCAGCTGTCGAGGTACTTTTCACAATATTACTACTATTACTATATTCCATGCATGCCACTAACAGTATGCCAACACATTAAGCAAATCTAGGACAGAAATGTAGGCCTACATTCAGTAGACAAGAAAGTTCTACCCTCAGCGTAACCATGCAAGAGAATTTAGCGAAAATATTTGCAAATTAATGGAATTATAGAGTTAATCATGAATACTATGAGTTATTCGAGATAATACTTGGAGTTTCTTGCCGATTTAATGATAACGTCTTTCCTTGCATTTAAAGCGGCAACCGTTGATGATGAAACAGAAGAATTAAGGAACTGAATACTTTGTAATTTATTGTAAGAATTTGGATGTTTACCACAAGGACGCATGTAAATTCGCATGTAGAAATGCCATTCGGAAATGAAACCCCTTTGTTCTTCACCCACATCATCCTGCCGACGTCATTCGCTTTCGAGAAAATTTCAATCGGCGAACCGCCGAAGCGAGAGATTCAAACTCATTCAATATCTGTTCCTCTCGCCTAAGCGCGCGTTCAGATTGGACGTTTTGCGCTCTGATTCCGAATTTATCCGTCGGAAAAAAGGAAGGGAGGCAAAGAAGTGAGATAAATAGGTCGGAGAATATGCGGAACGACTTTTTATCTGCGATTCGCGGGGGAATAAAGGAGTGAGAGGACGGCTCAATGTCTTTGAAATATAAATAAGGCTGGTGCTTTGGGGAATTGGGGGGAGAGAGATATGGAGCGCGGAGACGAATAAATCCAAGAGGGACGCCATTCTGGTGGATTCCCTGTGATATTCTTCTCTTCAGTAATGCATCAGAGACTCTGGGAAAGAATGGCTGCAGGGAAACTACTGCGATTTTTAATTGTACGAGAAATCCGCGAATGACAATGCGAAAAAAGTTGTACATTTTCGTTGGCTCGAACCTCGGATTAGATAGAAACGCTATTGAAATTGCAGCAAATTAGTAACTGATGCTAATTATATCAGATTTTCTGCAAAACTACAAATTTCTTACTATGAAATTTATTATGCTGTGAGCGCAGCAATCAATGAGTCATAGGAAATACGTATTAATTGCGTTAATAAATTTTGACAGTTCTAGCAATATATACATACAGTGACAGCAAAATTTGTACTGTGCTTGTGACTTTCAAATAATGAATAATAGTTATAAAATGTTAATGTGAATATAGTGATTAGATGCATACGTTGATATGTATTTAGTAAATGATTTATAAGTAAATCAATTAGAATGAAACTAATGACAATGAATTGTCATATACATGCTTTTGCATGTCATTGGATTAATAAATTCATTATTATCAATAATTATTCAGAGATTATTTTGTTTACGTATCAAATATTCGATTCTATCTACTAACTTTAAAACCTATTTCATTTTGAAGAACGTTCCGTGAATCGACTTCATAAATATCAGTAGTTGTACATATGCATTCTATTGTAAAAGAAAAGTAATTGAATAAGTTGATCAAAATATGGAGTTTCCGAATTGAAATTAATCTGAATCTATTAAAGCATACATTTGTATGTATTTTACATTAATGGTATGTATTACGATATAGGTTTCATCATTTCGGCATTGTGTTATCGCAATCCCTTTGGTAACATGGCATTTGGAAATTTCCATTCTCCGGTCCCTCTCAAACCAAATTTCAGTCACAAGTGGACCGTAGCTCACATTAGGTGGAAGCTTTGAGACGAACAATTCAGCGATACTCGTTTTCTCATTTCCGAGTGAGTTCCAAAGTCAGAAATCCGGAGAACTCGGTGAATGAGAATGAAGCGTTCTTTTGGTATGAAGCTCAAATGACACCGGATGAATCAAAATCTTTTCAATATTATATTAAAAGATGACAGTATCGTTATATATGACTATCACTGAATTACCTAGAGTTCCGTTTATATACTAAGCTTAATATAACAATAAGCAGGGGTGTTTTCAACCGTTTCACCGCTAACTGATGTTGCATGATTCAGACCACAATTGCATGAACGAGGAACTTTTTGTTTGCCAGGTCTTTGTTTTGTTTGTATCGCACTGATTCCTTTACGTAAAGTTTAAATCATCATTAAGACTAAATCCTACAGTTTGTAAAAAGTGGGCATCTCAATCTGACTTTAATAGCTTTCAATTAAATCTAGTTATAGTTCTACGTTATTGATTTGTAACGTATAGAAGTATCCTATATAATCAGCAACAGTGAGGCTATTTATGATGATAAATGTATTTTTATTATAAATAAATTCAGAAAGCAGCTAATTCAATCTTCCGTTCGCTTATAATACTTTTCCTTAACCCTGACTACAAGATATTTACTCAGTTTATCCCATAATACTTGCTTTGCTATGATGCAGGGAGGGTAGCATGTTTTAGTTCATTCCTAGATAAAATTCGTTGATGCTGCGATCTATCAAATGGAAGTTGGAATAATAATTTGAATGGAAGATATTCTTCTTTTATTTACTTTCAAATTCTCCATATTTTATAACTTAATATTTGTGGTTTTCTTAGTGCTAGCTACATCCTTCTTATCACTTTTACATGAATTAATATTATAATTAATATACTAATGTTTGTGTGAACATAATAATGCATGTACATATTTACGAATACCTATAGAATAACGAGAGATTCCAACTTATTTTCTGTATTCTACTCAATGGTTGAAATTTAGGATTAGTATGTTTTTCACTCCTAGAGAGTTATATATCTCTATATTTTATATTTGTTTATACTCACAGTATCATTCTCCCCCAGCCGACATTCCAAAGATGATAAAATTTTTGCAAGTGCCTGAAATTACTTTATTTCGGCTTTTCCAATAGTATCAATTTACGTAAACGATTTTCGTTAAAACTGACGCATACAATTCCCAACTAAGCCTATAATATGCATAATGAGCTGTACACTTAGAGCCCCGCTGTCTCCTATATTCATGGGGTGATAAAACTGCAGGAAATGAGCTTATCTCAAGTATCACATATTTCCTCTCTTTCCGTCTTAATCTTCACACATTTCCTTACCGGAAAATAGTCGCATTGTAATTTCAATCCTTTTCGGTTCAAATTCCAACAGCTGTCCTACAGTTCCATGAAAAGGAAAATTCATAGGAGCTTCATATCTTGGATGGTGAATTTTGGTTCGAAAATTTTTAAATACGATAAATTTTAGCGATGTAAATATTATTGAATTCTCGCGTTGGAGTCTTACTGTAAAAGCAAAGATAGATTATCTTTTGCGGATATGCTCTGGAAAAAATCTAGGAATTGAGGAAGAGCTTAATAAAATTCTTAGAAGTCGAAAACTGGGACTGTTCTGATGTCATGCTTTCTTAGTAACGATTTGAATTAATAATCTACTGGAGAGTTAAATGAGGTGATATCAACTCTAAAAATATATTTTTACAAAAACACCATGAAATTATGGCATGAATGATGATGAACAGTATTGGTTACACAGCTTAAAAAGAAACATTAATGAAAATATTGCAACCATAAATTCTTCTTCTTCTTCCTCTGGCGCTACAGTCCTCCGTGGACCTTGGCCTCCTTCACGACTCTTCTCCAGGCGTTTCTATCAGTAGCAACGGTCCTCCAGTTCCTGACTCCCATTTTCCTCAGATCTTCTATCATATCATATACCATCATACTACCATATTCTACCATAATCGCTAAAATGTAAGTTTTCTCTCATATTCCCAGTCCATTTTAGGAATTTCTATCCTAAATCGCGATGAATCGTGTAACAATCGAAGTATCTCTACGATTGTTACACGATCACCATGGTGGTGAAACGAATCATGGCACCATCTGCTAAGGTGAACGCACTCCCCATTTGGCTAACTATATATGTACTAGAAAATTTCATTCTGAATTCAAAATTCTATCTTGCAACCTCAGAAACGCTTCCATATTTAAAATGGTGCCACAAATCCAAAATATTATGAATTCACCAAATATAAAAATATTTGTCTCGATCTTAAAATCATTCTTCATAATATCTTGTCAAACTTTTAATCATCGTGTACAAATAATTTTGGAAAAATATTACAAAAATTTCAATACACGTTAAGAGTTTGCATATACTTGTCAAGAAAACAGTCTGTGAGAATTTTGTCGTACATTGATGCGAAATGAGGACGTAAAAGAAATTTTTGCCAATACCTCTTTCCATGAGGGTTAATTATTCCCATGAGGATAATTAACGGGGTCCTCTATATAAATATTCCTAATTCTGCCATCAAGCGAAAAGTTTGGAAAACGCTGTTATATAAAGATATACATAGATATTTATTTCTTAGTAAAAAATAATATTTATTTGGATTTCTCAAAAAAATAAATAAAAATCGTAATTTATTTTAAATGACTTATTCTGCCCAAATAAATAAAAATATCGTGAAGTAAAATACTCCATCGCACTGTCGGAGATGACACGAACTCTGAGATAGATCTAGATTTTCTTCACAACTTCTGTCTCACGATCAAAGCAGAATTTTAGATTAAAATTTCGGCTTGGTTCTTTCCGTCAGAATCTCAAGATATAAAAAATAATCGAATAATCCAGAAAATAAGTGTTTCGTGGGCTGTTGAGCGTAGCATCATTCATAGTATTCATTCACAGGAACTGAAAACTTTATTTTCCGAAAAAAAGTTTTCTTTAGACAGGTTTTAAACCGCTGAGGATTAACCTTTGGATAAATCTTCGGAAACTTCGGAACTTTGAACCAGACACTCTACCAGGCTACCAATTTAATGATATGAAATAAATTCATGCAATGCACATTGCAATCACAAAAATGCAATTTAGGTAGACTACTGCAAGCCAAATAATGATGAATAATATGATAGATACTCTTACATCCTTGTTAGATTCAGCGAGATTTTCTCTGTCCGTCTCTTCTTAGAACGTAGCTTTAGAATCTGCTTTTTGGTGTTTCTATCTATACGAACTTTAAGATACAGTTCGCAGATACCAAAGGTCTTCAATATCACTTTTGTCTCACGGTCAACACAGAACGTTAGAGCAAAAATTCGCTGTTGAGAACCCTTGAAGAATTTCTAAGAACGATTCACCGGGAAAGCATCAAGACTTCCTTTAAAAAAATATAGGTTGCCATTTAGGAAAATGTTATGAGATAACTTGCATAAAGAAATAAATAAAAAAGCTAAAATCACAAAACTGACAAATGATTAACTTTACAAAATCAGAAAATAAAAACAAAGTGAAAATTACGAAATAATAACATAATATTTTATGTTAACTGTATAAATTCAAAAACCTTACAATTTCCTCATCAGCATACAGCCGAAACTTTGTTTGCCAAAAATATTAAAACATTTCATACTTTTTATGCATAGAGGCGGCAAATTATAAACCTAGAGATTCTAATTGTAATAAATTGAATTTAATCAACATCAAATCATCAATCTATAAATCATATATACAAGCGTTCATTTGATAGCAGTTCTATCAGGCTGAATGAAATATGAATTCCTTGCTCAGATTAAAGTTCACTGTGTTAACACTTATACTATTATATTGCGATTAAACAAAAATAGATGTTGGAGAGAGAAAGAGAGTAATCCCAGATTTACCAATAACGGGCAAGAGTGTACAGATTAATATTTCAAGCTAATGAATCTGATTATCTTTTGCAGGATTATTGCTGGCTTAAGCGTGTATATAAAGGCATTCTGTATAATATAAAGAGATTAAAATTCATGATATAATTCGATACCTATATATAGTATGCAAGAGTTAGCTAAATGAGATAATGTACATCCGCATAAATAAATGTGTATTTGCTAAAAATATTTACCGTTTAAAATTTTTTTAAAGATTGCTCTTTTATTATTGTTGGTAATTTATCATCTGATATACCTACCAAGAAATACAGTAACGGTATTATTTACGCTAAAAGTAAATTTCATTCACAGGAGCACATACGAAGACGCATTTTTTCGCAACACTATTTTTGGGATACCATGCCTTACTAAATACTGAATCATACAACTAACACTCTGCTTCATAAGACAAACGCATCTCGCCTCAAATAGCATTCCAGAGTGCGAGCGCTTCATAACGATGTGCAAATTTGACCTTTTTTGACGCAGTGTGGTTCGCTTTTGCATTTTCAATTATTCAGCCTTCGCATACTTCTTCCGACCGTAGCATTCCATTATTTATTGAATATCCTTTCGGGACACAATGGCTCTCTATTGCTCTTTTGGGCCGCTCGTAAAAAGCGGTTCGACGCTCTGAATCACGTGATCCGGAGACACTCGCAGCGCAGTGTGTCTTAATATTAGCGGAGCGATGCCAAGACGCGAATATCCAATGAGCCGCTGACGATGGAATGGAAACATGTGGATTCCTATCACTACGGATGCCTTCTTACTTATATACTTTGTTTCTATAAATATGAAAATATAAAATTTGTTTTCTTCGACAAGATTAGACTACGAATGAAGTTTTCAAAGTGTCAAATATTTACGAAAGTACTAGCGAAATACCAGCGAGGGAAGCAAAGTTATTTTTTAGCGAAGTTTTCCTTTGCCGCTAAGATATTCATTCCTATTGAAAATACCAACAAAATCCCTAAATATCCTTCTTTTTTGTGGTTTCTTCGTAAAAATCATAGATTCTATGTAGCGTGTCCTAATTTTTATTTTATACTTCTGTGATCTTTATGGTGAAATCTTTTCAAATCTGCAAAATTTTACCATGAATTCATCTTTCAAGATTTCGCTATTTCTTGCCAAACTAAATTTCAAGTCAAAAATAAGATTCATTCTATGAAATTCTCTTTCTGTTAGTTCATGGTTCCAGTTTAATGATTAATAAATAGTAAATAAATCTTATGAAAGGAGGTAATAAAGAAAGGTGAAAACCAATTTTTAGATATTTTCTTAGGGAAAAATATAACAAAGCGTAAAGTCGAACTAATGGTTGTTAGGTGAATAAAAAGTAGCTGATGTTCGGCTGGATGACGACATTCGCAAGTTTGAAAACTGTTGTTATGCTATAGTTGCCCAGTATCAGACAGACATTGATTTAAGATACATATAAACACTCATATTTGTATAAAAACTTTTATTTTTTATGCATAGATAAAAGAACAAGCAAGACAAAATAATTTTCGTAAAATTCATGACAGTAACACTTTCAAGATAGTGAACTCTCAAGGTTAAAGGGAATATATCCTACAATTTAATAAAATAACTCCTCTTAAATACTTTAAATAAAAAACACAATAAATCCTCATTTGCGTGCTATCTTTGGATTCTATATCAACCATCACTCAAGTTGGTTCGAAGTCTCAAGCAAGCTCGATCTATTATGTCTCATTTCCCTATTTAATCACAAAAAATGTTTGTTTAACAAAAATTCGAGTTGAACCTTACTGAACAAGTTATAAATAAATACTTAAAAATTATTTCTTAAGAAAATATACATCGTAACATTAATTATTTTATAATAGAGAAAATATTATTGCAATGATTACGTATATATTTCTCTTAAAAATTGATTAACCCCACTTATGATGATTAATTTACTCAAACTCCTATTTTTCATTTTCATCATTCAGATTTTGAAAGGATTTATAAATAACTAAAAGCACGTACATATTCTTATTGTAGAATGAATCACATTTTTCTGCTTTACGTTCCGGGTTTACGCTATTTCTTCCGTAATCATTTAAAATATTATTCTAAATTCTTGAATAAAAAATAATCGATTTTTTTCCGAGACGAAGGAATAGAGTCGGGGGAGAAAGGCCTGCGAATGGAGATTATGGTATTATGTGGTCAATGAATATACGTTTACGAAAGAGGAGAAAATGGCTGTATACAGTATACATATAAAATGTGTATTTGCGGCCACGATGTATGACAGAGGAAACTGTGTACGTCAGAAAACCGTAGTAAACCAATTAAGTTGAAATAAATATTATCATGAGTACCTTAGGGAAGTGGCGGGATTGAGATAGTGGTAGGCAAGTCCAAACTGTAAACAATGTTTCTGATTAATGCTCCTGTTCAGCAATAGCTCAAGTTTATTTTGGCTTATTGCGTTTCAGGAATGTTTTGTAGCTCAAATTGTCGTGTAACTTGCTTCCCACTGAATTAGGAAACATCCTCAAGGTAATAAGCTATCCTAATGGATAGCAATATTGATTGTTTTAATGTTGCATTTTTCTACGGTATATTTCCCACGATCAAAAACGAATAGTTTAGAAACCGCTCGGAGACGTTCTTGTAAAATTCTGACACAAGTTTGTCACCATAACTGTTACCTTCCCTGAGTGCTTTACGCATTCACCAGGGTCTTCTCTTTATTACGCTGGCCACGAAGTAAAAATATGAACTTGTCGCACAATTTCCTGCAACTACTTCACTAGACATATCCACTTGAGAAACAATGATACATTGTGAGACGTCTAGACTGGAAAAAAATGTTTCGGAACTGTTTTTAAAATGCTAACGAATGTTCAATATTGTTTATAAACATTTTTTACAGTCTGGGCTAGCATTAATATGAGGGTGATGAAAGAATGTGGACTAGAAGGAAATTTGCCTAAGGAATCTAAAGAGTGCAGTTTGCATTCATTTAAACATATGAAGAGAATAGATGAAAATGAGTAGACAAAGGTGGTTTATATCGATTAAAGGTACACCTCGTCTTTCGTGGGAGTTATGTTCCTGAAAATGCCGTGAAAGACAAAATTGCAATTATGAGTAGTTGGGGAAATGAAAAATGTTAGGTTACGTTCCGATTCTAATGGAAACAGATCAAGATGAATTTCCTTTTATACTGATTTGAGCTGATAATAAGGAATCATATATCAGATTAATTTTTGAGAGATCTGATGAGATAACGTATGTATATAAAATAAAATTTTACAGCAGTTCTATTCTAGATATAAATAAACCATAAGCGATGTTTGTTTACTTTCGGAAGCTACTTTAGTTTAAACTAGAGAAATCGACATTATTAAAGTTTGATATAAAAAGTATACTAATGAAGATCGAGTAAAAATCAACCATAAACTTCTTGAACCGAAATTTTGAAACCATGCTGTATATTTTATACTAATATGGATGATAAAGTAAGAGAAGAACTCTGTTACAACCGCTTGCCAAGATCTAATCTTAGGTGAATATTTGCTGCTCTAGCGTCATTTTTTGTGATACCAAGGTTTGATTCCAAAAGATCCCTTACTCTTTATCTTAATCAGCTGCATTAATTATGTCTTCGCAGTACCTCGGCAATGTAAGCACTCATTTGCACAGTCACGATCATATAAACAATGCATGCTATTTAGAAGAATCCGTCATTCCAAGATATACACTCGGTTACGAATGGTGGAAGACGGATGAGATTTTTTCCTTTACCAACGCTTCTCCATCTTTCACTGTTATACTCTGGATTCACATTTTATCTGCTTATATTTTTCATCATTAATTAGTTGTATCCTTCGTATATAAGCCCTATTACGTTTCCACTTTCATTTTAATAAAAGCAAGTCACATTTCGCGATGTTAAACCGCGAAAAAGTTAAAAATACAAAAGATAAAGCCTTGTGAAAGTATGTATATGCCTGCATGTATATGAATGTCTCTAAATGGGAATACTGAGATAAAGCCTTTATGCTTCCATGTATCTCATTCTACCAAGGATAGTACGTGAAAAGGGAATGAAGGAAGGAAGTCTGAAGAAAAGGGACGATCGTAATATACGAAATAAAAGTAAATGAATCATTAAAGCCGACATTAACATGCAAAATAAACTAATCACTAATGAAAAGTAACTTCGTCGAATTTGTTATAAGTATTTATAATGCTCACTTCTTCCTACTCTCCGATTCAAATAGCCAAACGGCCTTAAATCCCTCTGGAAGTGTCAACATAATATGCGACGTCACCGGCAACTGATTGCTAACATAATATGTTCTAAAATGAAATGCACATTTCATAATGGCATATATGCAGAAACATGCATACATATATATCTACATATGTATGCCTGTTTCTGTGCGTGCGCGAATCGATCCGAAATTTGAAATGTTTCGCGTACGTCGTATAGTTTGGAGAAGGACCACGGGAGATTATAAGAAGCATGCTCAGGCATATATATGAAGCGGGAAACGTATAATTTCTATATTTATAAGTATAAAACATGAAACGATTAAGAGAGGTAAGATGAAATCCATGGAGTGGATGGGGTATTTAATGGGGGTGAGGAATGGAGGAGAGAAGGGTGTTCCCAGCGGAGAGAGAGTGTCTCATCGCCATCACTCAGTCATGGGGGATTTCCAGAAAGGAGCGCAGCATCAATCAGACGCCTGCATTAAGATGTATCAACCTTCGCCCTCTCCGCAAGCCTCTGCGATTCCCACTCTCGATGCCATCAGAGCATTCTTCGTGCTCACCCAACACTAAGAGAAAAATGTAAAATACTTCTCGCTTGTGATCAATTCAAGCAAATGTATTCGTTTGATTCCATGACTTTAGACGTTTTGATTTCTTTCATTTTATATTTTGCGCGATACTTTAGAGGTCACTTAGAGGGCTTAGAGAATTCTTTAACCAATCATGTTTTTGATACACTTATGTATTTTGTTCAGAAAATTTCTCTTTTAAAAATAATTATAATATCCTTGCTTCCTGTAAATTATCTGCTCGTTCTCACAGGTACTCCTTATACAGAGAGCTAGTTTTCTTTTATACGGAGATAAAATATTTTACCATAACTTAAAATTGGTCTCGTTGAAAAAGTATGGATAATTTTTTTTTTTTGGCTTCAGACATGAAGATTATCTTAAATACTAAATTTAAGTTCTCCTAATCGTTGCATATTAAGCAAACTTTATGAATCTTACTTTTCTTTACACATGTTCGAGATACGATTAGGGGCGGATCTAGAAACTATGTAAGGGGGATGTAAACTTGCCTAGTGGAAGCAATTTAAGAAAATTTCCTTATGAACTCGTCACCAATTAATGCCATTTTGTCGTAATAAATGTTTAAGATATATAATGATAGAGGGAAACCTTTAAAATCAATTTTTATTGAAACTTCTCGTCACACAAAAGGAAAATTGCTTGTACTAAAAGTCATCAAGGGCGATCGACACTCCTGGATACGATAAAGTAAGTTCTTGATTTCCTAGTTCATCCGTATTCCGCCAGTTTCGGTCAAAATTTTACAAATGATAAATACAAATCATCATCTCAGGAGTTCCCGAATGAATATTTCTCAACAAAATTACATCTCACTCAATAGTAAACAGCTGGGTGATATTCTCCGAAGAAATCGAAAAGAAGGAATGTTCGGAAAAAGGTTCGCCACCGTCATGTGTCATCGTTTGAAGAGGTGACACTTGGTCTCGGATTCCGGGGATATACAAAAATTAGCACGATTCTCCGTATAAAGTTTGTATAAATGTTATTTCTGAACCAGTGTCCACAACTTGATTCGATTAGAATGCCGGCAATGCCCCAAAGAAAGTGTCTAAACGTGAGAAGATGGAATTTTATGTACTTCTACTATACGAGAGGACACTCAGCCACTGGATTTGCCAGAATCGTCCCGTTCCATGTACAATTCGAGCAGTTGGTTGTGGAGCGCTAAATGGTTATCGAATTCTCGCCTTAAATTCATTTACACCCACTCATTTTGGAAGGGAAAACTCGCGAAGCGCCTCCTTAATATACTCTTCTTCTTATCGCACGAATATTTTCGACAGTGGAATGTCATGCTATACATACTCTTACTTTTCATGCTGGTAAAATCTTTTATACAACAAATTAGCAAATAACTGACATACTGAGAAATACATTTTAAAACAGCTGATGATTTCCATGGACATCTAATATCCTTGCCCACCACCTCATGTCTCACCTTGTTAATAAATGTTAGTTCTATTAATAGTTTTTCAATTACTTGAATGATAATTACTTATTTAAATTGGTGTTCAGAAATGTCTCAAAGGAAAATTATTTTCATTCTCAATAAATTAATCGCTGATAAAGAGTCATTTCCCGCAGCTTAAGATTGGAATAACTAGTATGAGATGTAATCAAATACAGGTCTAGAAGAAGCGAGATCCAATATAAAATTCGGTTCCTTTATTTGTTAAATCATATTAGGAATGCACTCTTTCGTTCCTTAATCGTTCAACTGGCAAATAAATGTGGAATTGCTCTTCCTCTACAAATAGAATCTTTTACCTGATAAATGGATCAATTTGGACTGCATAATTGTTTTCAGGCATAACGAAAGTTCAACCGTATGATTTCTGTTAAAATGACCAAATGTCAATTAGCATTTCTGATAATATTTCATAAAACTTACGTTTTGTTCCTATTTCTTAAATGAGATGTAATTAGCGCGAAAAGAGTGAAAAGAACTAACGCCTTTTGCCTACCAACCGAGCTAGAGGAGTGCTGCGATTCATTTTTAAGTTGCTATCCAAATTTTTTCGCTTCTTTTCCTCCTTAGTCAATAAAGTAGTATCATTGGTTTCTATAAAGGGAACATCTGACCTTTTTGCTTCTTACCGGACCAAAAACATCACCAAACTAATTTTGATTCATCTCAAGTTCATTAAGATGGCGAAGGAAATCGAGTTAGCTAAGTAACGTCTGTTTATTTAATTTTCATTGTTGAACGAGGTGCAACTTCACGAGACACCTGGCGGAGATTTAGAAAACTACGTGCTCGATGAAGGGAAACGGGAGTCTCTTCCAAATATTGATTCCTTCGAATGGAGAGGAGATATTCCAAGGAGGAAAGTTGTAAAGGGCGAAATGGCATCGCCACACTTGGCCTGAGCGAGGGCTTTGAGCAATTTTACGAGTGAGGGAAATTGTTTGAAGAGAGTGAACGCCGTTGTAGAAGCGGCAATTACGCGTCACGTAGACCCCTTTCTCTCGACCTTTTCGAACGAACACGTGCTGACATAAAACGCTCGGCTGCCCTTCCGACCCAAACTTTGGCGCACTGCTCGTTATTAGCGATTGCCCCCAATCAACAACAGGTAGTCTGTAAAAATAACCGGCAGATGGCGATTCCATACCGAATATTCACATTTCAGAAGCTAGTGACTCATTTTCCGTTTTCATCTTCCCAATCCTTTATCGCAGTGTTTCGTATAGAAGTGTTAGAAAGATTATAAAAACTGATGTAGGATCCGAGCGAATTTCAATACTGAATTGAAATACAAGGAATCCACTCTTTACGTGCAGGCTGTGCTATCACAAGTTTTTGATATTTGCTTATTTGGTTCCATTATTATTTTTTCCCACAAAACTAACATAACCACCATGTTTTGACTGCTTTGATATATCAGCCGTGATAATGATTAACAATTTTAGTACCCCTTCAATCCATTCAAGGCAAATTAAAGGAAAAAATCATGAAAACTATTTCACAACTTGATCTACTGTAATCGAAAGATTTCTGTAGTTCCTATTCCACAGAAAGTAATTTTGTACCGCTATAAAAAGACAACAAACCTCTCATTAGGAGTCTTCAGAACTCTAAACTGATAATAGACGAACACTTATTTTCATGATTCATTAATTGAAATCACGAGGCAAGCCGCCTAAGGACAAAATCTCAATCATACATAATGTGCAAACATATAATTCGTCGAAGTGAATATAAATAAAGAAAAGAGTGAATATAACAATGCCATTTTTTTGGATAATTCAGTATGAGATTTTCGAATCAATAATGTCTGAATTTATGTCATAAAATATTCATTAAAAATTTATTGACACTTTTTTGACGCGCTGTTTTTAGATTACAAGACAGGGGACTCCAAAGATTAATGGCAGAAACGGTGTAAGATCTTAGGAGATTGGTCATCCTAGGAGTAGAATAATAGAAGTTATCACCAACTTATCTTATTTTTATATAAAGAAATACATGCAGTAATTATTTTGAAAATGAAGACGTAACTTAAGTCAATTTTAACGGTATTTTATGGAAAGTACTTGCTGTACTTGTCGACATGCTCTAACCAACTGTTATGGCTGTTGTGGTTACTCGCAGTATATATCTTCTCATGAATTTAATTCATATCTTACCTCAGCAGCGTATTATGAGAGAATGAGACGCAATGATTAGAAGAGTAAGCAGAAAATCATTACAGACAGAATAAGAGGGCGAACCCGATGAGGAGGTTACCCAACCAAAGGAATTCCTCTTATTATTTATAATTAACATATTTTAGCGTTTCCTGAATCAGAGGCAACTTAGCACTAAGGGAAACGTATTCAGTCATTGCATTAAATATTTGTTGAAAATACTTTCACTGCGTATTGGAGAAAGTTGTAATTGTAATTTACTCCGGAAATCTTGAAACGCATGTCCGAGCCGAGTGAGGTTGCATTTCAAATTTTTGGGAAAAAACTTTCTCTGATTAGAGAAAGTGGAAATCCATTATGTTAGTATCGAACTTGAAATGGCAATGATTCTATTTTAAATTATATGTATTCGTTGATATAAAGATACATTATAGGCGTAGTCAGATTATGTGCGTTTCCTTAGTTTGCAGACTCTCTCGTAAGGCACGAAACATAAATTTGAATTGATGGCCTTTTCAAACCGAAGGGCCGCAAGTATGTATATACCTTTAACCAGTATATTAAAGCACTAGACCGCAATTTAGTCGTGTTCTGCCTACATTCAGACAATTTTATATTAAGAACTCACGAAGAAAAACGAATACAAAAGTTAGGTAAACCTTGGTAGAATATTTTCCAAGTCATTTTAAATTGAAGCGATTGATAACGATATTGTATAAATGGAAGTGTTTGAAGAAGAGGCCGCACTAAACGCCCCAGAAGATCGTAGATTAGAGGATGTACGGGCAGCTCGAATACTCCATTGGCATTGAAATTTATCTACACATTTTCTGCTCTCAATTCCACAAAATATTTGTTTTATTCGTTAGTCCATACTTCCTACTGCGAGATTGACTTCCACAATACAGTATAAGTAGTACGATAGCATAAATATTATTGAAAAACAGTTCAACTAAATTACCCGATTCCGTAAATAAGGATAAATTTGACAGTCCCAGATCGGCAAGAGGAAGACCCGTGCTCTAGACCCGGTACTGCCAGCCTTTCTTGATGCCTCCTTGGAAATTTTCCTAAGCGCACCTCCTAAAATATCTCCTTTCACCCTTATAAGGATAAATTTGCTTATTACTCTCATTTTGTCATTTCAGGGAATTCAGTGCCGTGCCAAATATTGCTACTATTGAGTAATGTCATTTCCTTTTGTCATTTTGTCAAAGAATACATTTCAGTGATTAATATCTATCTATACAGCACTTACAAATAAGATGAATTTTCCATATGACATAAAATGAGAGCGTTGAAAGAGACCTAATTCATGCTGTTTCAAAATTTGGAAACGTGAGTAATTATTCATTTCTAGGTAGTGAAATTTGGGTCAACCGATTTGGACCTTATCCAACTAAAGAAAACTAAATTTTTTACTTTTTTGTACCCTGAGAACATTTTTCTACAATCATTTAAATGAAAAATTTGAAATAACTTAGCCGTGGAGATTTTTCTAGCTCTGAGATAATCAATTTTGCCTGCTCTACCTTACAGTATCCTTGGTAGTAATATCTTATTTTTCGGTATTCTAAATCTTCAATTCACGCAATGAATTTGAATTTCATGTTTTCTACTAGTAAAAAATTACCAAGCACTCGCACTTGAACACTCAAAAATACCGAGCATTCGTTAATGGATACGGAAACACACAATGAACATAAAATGATGCGAAAGGAACTTTTTCCCACGATGTTACGCAGTGACCACTATCGGTATGTGCCTAATGGGTTTTTTAAATACCGGAAATGGCGATTATTAAATATTAAGCGTAATACGTATACTGTTTTTACTTCATAACTTATTATGGAGTTTTCCAAGAAAAGCGAAAAAGCGAACTGCTTAAATTGAAAGGGTAAAGAATTTGAAAGAATATCAGCACCTGCAATGTGAATTCACAAACAGTAATTGTTATCCAAATGAGCAATATAAGTTTTGTGAATATTATCCTATAGATACAGAGTTACGAGCATTTGTGTTACTGTATTAATAGGACTAATAATGAATATATTTCGGAAAACTGTTGAATCAAAAGAGGCATTTCCACTTTAGGCATTAAACTTCCTTTTTGGTAATATCTGAAGGTCGGTTATCTCCGAAAAAACTTTAATTCCACATTCTATCACTCGATCAGGTTGAAATAATCACTTTGCCTCAATCACGCAGAAAACGAGTCACTGTAATTACTTGCGAATGCAGTACGAAGTCACTTCAATCTTCAGATTTTTGAATTTACGGGAGAAACGAATTAGCTTCCCACAGAAAATTCTCGCTTTTCAGCACATCTGCTGAAGCCAAATCTAAAGTTTTCATTTGCATAATTTGAATCTGTTTTCGTATTATGCCATTAAGTGAAACATGTCTTGAATCTAAATTGGTATTTTTATTGCTTTTCGCAGGAATAGTTTAAACGACTGCTGACTTTCCCGCACCTTTTCACAAACGCATATTTTCTCCTCTCTTTACTATACGTTCGCATAATTTTGTAATTTTAATTCTTCCATTTTTCATATAAATTGCGCAAGTGAGATCATTACTGTGTTTTGAGAAGGATTTCGATGCTTTGGCAAGGAATTATTCCATATTTATCTAACTATTCGACATCAAAGGATATTGAAATCTTTAACTACTGCTGACATTGGTATTGCCTTATGACCCAATCAGATACAATTAATTCTAAAATTTTTTGGAATCTTAAATAAGACTGTTATATTAATCTATCCTCTTAAGGTTAAAGTCTCGAAACTTTTTGAGAGGCTTAAGTTCATAGAAAAGTAGGCCAGATCTGAATGGTCTTTATTTTGTCTCCTAATAAATAATATATCGTGCATTGAAAGTAATAACTAAATAAGGTTTCTTATAAGAATACATATAATTAAAATAAGTGAGATGTGCACATATTTTATCATTTCGGATACATGTAGTGATGGAAGGTTGTGAATACTATTTTTCGAAAAGTATTTTACAATATCCCTTTCCTCTAAATAATTCACGGCACCTATAATTGTTTTTGAAATTAGGAAATTTCCTCCCAGACAAGGGTTATTCCTCATATTATCAATTAGAGCAATTTAAATTGTATTATTAACATTAATAAGATATCTAACATAAAATGAAGATAAAGATTGTATTAATCATAGCACTTTCAGAGTCACACATTAAGATATCTTACCTCCTCCCGTATAGAGTTTTCCATTTGAAGAGGCTGACATTTCATATTAAGTCCTAGTATTCAAATTGAATTGTCTAAGCCTTTCATTAATTGAGTCTGAAGCGCAGCAAAGAACAAAGGTTACGAATCTGTGGATGAGGAATTGAATTTGGCTCCGGATTCCGCCCTCCGTTATGAGAATAGCTTGTGATCTACATGAGCGCATTAGTGCCTTTCCAGAGGATGAGTCGGCGCTTGTGTCCGTCCGTTGGATGATCCCAATTGAGTTTGACGTTGTCCGCCCCAAAGGCATACCTGTCCCGCACGGCACGTGCACTCATTCCCTTTTGAAGTCGTGGGAAACACAGGCGATGGAGAGGTTAGGTGAGCGCGAATTTGCCAATGGTTGTCATAGAGGTAGCGAACAACGGTGTGTGTGCACTTCCAATATGTGCTGGCCAAAGGGTGCGTTGGATAATATAAGGGATGAGAGCGTCGTGTGCGTGACGGAGAGCCTTTGATCCGGCAATTCGGAATGAATCAGCGAAATAAAGAGAATGGCTTGTCCGTTTCATTCTATCGTCGACTGTTAGGATGCGCTCTCACAAAATGCACTCTCATTCGGCTCTTTTTTGCTCCAATACTTTATCATTGACGCGCGATATCCAACTGAAATTTCGCTTTAAGAGTCTCCTAATAAGGCGAAGTCGAAATTTCATATTTACATGTGGAAAATAAGTGAGAATCTCCTGACTGTCTGATTTATAGATTGATTTCAATACATATTTATTCTTAAAGTAATTATATTCACTTATCGCATGTGGTGTTGACAGAGTATAAGATAATTTAATTTATATGCATGTTCATATGCTCTCTATCCTCAATATTTCAAACCTTAGCATTTCCTTTTTTCTGCTAGATACAATAACAAGTTAAACTACGTTTTCGATGTGTTTGGAAGTGAGTTACACTTGCTTCTCATCTGTTAACACTGAAAGCAATTCAAATGAAATATCCACCTCTCATGGGAACGTTATACAGAAAAATCCTTGCCCTGATATGCATCTGCCTTCTATCCGTGATAGGTTAAATTTAACCAATAAACCGTCTTTTGGTGCACCTACATCCTAGGTGGGGAGGAAAATCATCAGGTGCGATGGAAAACTTCGCCTGATCATACAGAATAATTTTCAGGTTCGTTTTGACGTATAGATTCTTCATAGATCGGGAAATATACTAAATAAATAAATCGGCGGACAATTTAATACGTTAGCGATGGTATCAAATTGTCAAGATTACATGGCAGTTGCTTGATAACACAGAAACAATTCATGTAGCTCATGAAGAAGCACTACTTCGGTTCGATTTGATGTGTGACTTGAAATTCAGTTTCTTCTTATTGAAATATTTTTATTCTATCAGCATTTGCTCAAGTTAGCGGCAAAGACTCGACGGTATTTTAAATAGAACAAGGCGCACTAAAAGTTGAAAAGAATTAAAATGAATATTTATGAAAGACTGTACCCCAATATTCATTTGTCACCCGCAATTATCTTCATTTCCATATTCATTGTTCAATTAACATTTTTAAAGTCCATCTTCGCTGGGCAACAAGTCGGCTTTACGAATAAATATTAATTAACGGAAAAGCACTAATCTTTTCTGAAAACTAATACAATGAGTGAAAGACCGAGACATAGCAATTGGAATAACATAGCAAGAGTTCAACCTCTTTTAGCCGTTATTTTGTGACTAGTGGATTTTCCTCTCAAAAATAACAGAAATAGATTTATTTTATAGAAAAACGTCTCAACTATTACTATCACATACATCTGATGTATGTCAAAATACTTCATCATAAATGTCAAGAATTAATTTGAATGTGCCTGTCATATTATTTGTCAATATCTGGGATGCAGCGTTCTACTTAACCAACCTTTTTGTTGAATTATAACCTAGTTTGTTTATCATCATCAAAATGGCCAAGTGGTTAGATTGTCTGGTTCATACTTCCAAAATTAACATTGGAAACACCAAAATTTCCTAAATTTAACCATAATTTTATCCTCAGTGATTCGAATCCATAGAAGGATTCCTTCTTCCTATACTTAAATATTTTCCGGAAAATTAAGATTCAGATTTGCTAAGAAGCTTTATAAGAAGAAGCTAAGAATCCTATGCAAGCTATCGAAAGCTTTCCATATCTTGCTTGTTTTAACTAAGCAATTCTTCACTTGGTTTCGCAATTGTTTATTTTAATGACGCGCAATTTCCAAGATATATAGGTATAACGCGAAGGTAATCAGTATAACACAAAAATACTTCACAGAGTCTCTAGTTATCCTAACATCATCCGAGGTAAATAAGACAAACTAATCAAGTACATACTTTTTTCATTTTAAGGTATAAAGCACCTATTCAAAAATAAAAAATCTCGAAACTCCTTTCCTTTCGTTTTCCAACGGGCGAGAAATAAAATACTATTACACGCAAATGAAACACTATTCCGCTAATAACACGCCTGTCACTCGATCCAATGAAAACCGCATTCATACAATTATATAACTCCCTTTTAATTCACCCCTATAATTGCACAACCCACCCACTCAAGCCACTTCAATTCCTCCCCTTTATTAAAAGTAAGTTTGCCACCCCTTGCTTCCGCACTCGTTTCTGTTTCATTTCTGCGGGGAATTACAAGTCCTTCGGTATTGAGATCGCTGAAGATAAGCCTTGCCTTTGTAAGTCCCAATGATCATGCTTTTTGATGTTGGAGAAAGCGGATCTAGGATCGTCTCTAGATTCTAGTGGTTTAATGACAGATAAGTGAATATTATGATAGTTACAGAGCTTCGTAATATTCCTTTCCTATTTTACGCTCATTGTCTGATCGATCGGTTTCAATGTCGGATACCAATATATACCATTAGCTTAGTGCCGTTTACACCTTGCGAAAACTTACTTTCTCTGAACTTAAATCATATTTTATATCATGAGCAGTGTTTACCAGTTTAAGTTTTATTGTGCTTCCAGTTTATCCGCAACGTTTCAAATTCTGCATAATTTTTGTACGATTGAAAATTTGAATACTTCCTCCTTGTTTCCAATCTCCAGCGGCCACGCGTTTGACCTTAAATATCGATGTTGCATCCTAAAAAGTTTAAAAGGTATTAAAAATTCAGTATTCATGACTATGAAAAGTAAAGGGTTTGGTCGAGTTTGGAACTATTTCTTCCATTACTCTCTAGATATCTCCCACTTCCGCAAGTCTCTTCTGTTGAGCAGCTGAAGGATACGTTTCGGTCCCATTTCAAGGAAGAGAATCTGTAAGGATTAAATAATAATGAACTATGTCCATTCCATGTTATCTGATTTCTAACTATTTCCATCAGTAAGGGTTCCTGTTTGAGACTTTCTCGTATGTTTGTGTTACTTTCCATGTCACTTTTCGTTTTGTGTCTTATTCCTCTTAGGAATTTCACTTCTGTTATTTAACTCTCTGTATTGGTTGTGATAGAACACCTTCAAATCCATATATTATTGCAAGCAAATATAATGTATGACATATCTCTATTTTTGTTTTCATATCCATTTCTTTTACTATCATACATTATTTACTGATAGAAAGCGATACTTTCTTGTTTAATTCTATGCAAAATTTCGTGTCTAATTTTCCCAGCCTTTGTTAACTGGGGGAAAAGTAAGAACTTATTTTTGTGAAATTTTTCAAAACGGACACTTTTTTAACATACCCAAGTCTATTAATTTTTATCTAGTTTAAAATATGATAAGAGTGACATGATAATCTACTCCGAGAAGAAAATGAAGTAATTGAATTCGATAAAGCTTTTTCGTAAGTTTTGAACTCAAACTGAGAAATGTTGTATTATGACTTTTGAGTCTCAAACAGGCCTCTTAACCGAAGTTGTTGGTTCAGTTTGAAATAATAGTTGAATTTGTTCCGTGTTGTTAGCCTTTCTGCATTGTCGTTCTCTTCTTCCTCGTCTCGTATGGATTCAGTTCTTTAAATTTATTAACAAATTAACCCATGACTTTGTACGTAGGACCGGGTTCCTTTATTCTGTGAAATGTTTCTCTTACTTCATCCAATTCTCTGATACCGGTTTAAAAGAGTGTTTTTTCTTCTATATTCATTATTTCGTTCATTTAATAAAGGAATTAAAACAAAATAGAAAGTTTGGTGAATCTTTACATGTAAAATTAAATTAAGTGGTTTTAGCACGTTATAGACGCTATAAACATTAAGAGAATTATGTTTTTTTTAATTCGATTTCATAATAATAGGTGCTTACTTTTGAGGTAAGCTGCATTACTCCTGAATATTTCTATTGTGATACCTACTTATCTTTTCATACACAATTCCTATCTCACGGCTCTTTTAGAATTCTCTCCTTATGTGTATAATTCTACTTTTTTGCGGCTTTGCTATCCTCATATTAATTCCACTGTTAATTTACAATTATCATCTCAACAGATATACCTTAGAATATTGTGAAGTCGGTCATAAAGTTCATTCCGTTACTCGTATCTGATGGTGCTATCTTGCTTTAACATTTAATTACATTCCTTTCCGCTGAAAAATTCTTCTTTTAATTCTCCTGATTAAACATATTTAAAAATTTCCCTTCAAAAATTATTCATAGATTAAGCTCCTACCCCTAAAGATGATGCATGGATCCTCCCCAAGGTTCAAAAGTTAAGAACTGCCGATCTACATAATCTAATAAAAGATTTTCGAATGGACAATGAAGATGTAAAAAACAGAAATCTGAATTGCATGATTTTTCAGTTTACTTTATTTTTTCGTCCAGGTCAATAAATACCAAGATTGATCTAATAAAACATTAACAAAATTTTTTCATTGAGTTCCAAAAGTTCGCCTAATTTCAATACTAACTTCCGAAACAATTAATAGCGTGAGTACCACAAGTGTAGCCCTACCTTCTGGACGTTGGCGGTTGGCAGAAACGGCAGCGTATTTTTCGGAGAAGACCTTTGAAATCTGAATTTTCGGCATCTTTTCATTTTTACCGAGAAAACGCGCGGCACAAAATCCGATTAAGCACAAGACGAAAATTACGGCTAATTAATTTGCGCGTAGAGTACAGTTATGAGTCAACAGACAATTAAAAAGGGCGCTAACGCAAGGGACTTCCCAGTGAATGACCACTTCTCACTTCGGAAAGGACAAATGTCTCTTCGAAACCAATCGATGGCTTCTTTTTTTTCCAACGGCGCCGACGTCCTGAATTTGAAAGAGAAACATTCCTTTGGGAACTACTGAGACTCCATGAAGTCTTATGAAATACACGGCTTAGAAAATCCTCTGCAAACACCAAACGCTCGAGTAAACACTAAAATCCTTTGCATGGATAAAAGCTGAAGTTGTAGGTGGATCTAAAAGGAAACCGTGGAACAGAACATTTGAATTCGAAGGCTCTCTTTCAAGATGGTGTCCCTATTTTTACACTTGTTTAGGTTTTTAAAGTTATTTGAATTTGGCTACCTAATATTCCCCCTATTGATATCCTTCATGCATCAGATTTGCTGTAAATGTATATGAAAATAAAATTAATTAGTCCCTTAGCATTGGAAAGAAGATAATAAAATATCTACGTGAAACTTAAGTACTATCTGTAATGTTTTTTTCAAAATAACCTTTCATTGAAAGCTGTCAAAGTTTCAAAATTAAGAGGTGACTAGAAAGATACGAACACGAACGTGAATAAATAAGATTCCATGATCCACTGTAGAAACCAAATCAATGATTATTTTGTATATTAAAAAACCAATTGTGGTGAAATGGATAAAAGCAAGCCAAAATAAGTTGATGAAGAACTGATCTATAAATTATATCTATTGTAAGTAGAAAGCGTAAGCAATTTTTATCAATAAATATTTATGTATGATATCTCTGTCAGTAGAGAAGTATATATAAAATTTTTAAGATTTAAGCACTGAGTAATCATAGAAACTATAGTGGAAATCGTGAGGAATTTCCAATGAATTATCAACGAATAACCTTTATTATATTTGCCAATTGTGGATTTGTATAATCCATTCATCCATTGTCTAATAACCAGATTTTTCCATTGTCCTCTGTCATATTAAAATGAAATATTATATCGCCTGAGATCTGATCAAAAAATATAAACATGCGTTCAGTGAGTCTGCGATTCTCAAGGGAAATAGGCCATCCATCATGGACGAGCGAAATTGAAGTATTATCTTAGTACTTATTGGAGAATAGCAGGATTTTTTTGTAGAATAACCGAAATGAATTTTTAAGAATATTTTTCATTACAAGATAAAATTTTGGGCTCATATATCTTGAAGTAAATAAGCCGTGGCAACGCGTGATGTATGAAAAATGAGCACTAAAGTAAAAGTTGTATGAATTGTAGATAACGAACATTATAAAGTTGTTATAAATATTATATATCTATGTAATTGTGCGTCATTAAAATAAACAATTATGTGACCAAGAATTGCTTTATTAAAACAAGCAAGCTATGGAAACTTCTTAGCTTCTTATGAATCTTCTTAGCAAACCTATAATTTAATTTTCCGTAAAAATATTTACCATAAACAGAACTCGAACCACTAAAGGTAAACTTTTGGAATTCCTGAAATATGAATGAGACACTCTAACCACTAGGTCATTCGATTATGATAAACAATCTTGCTAATATTTAAACAAAAAGGTTGGTTAAGTACACAACTGCATGCTAGATAATGATAGATACATTTCAATTAATCCTTGTGATTTTCGACGGAGTATTTTGGCATACACCTGATGTGTTAATTGTCATATGGATCAAATTAATTTCCGTCATTTTTCACGGGAAAATTCACTAGTGACTTATAATGACTAATATTGTCATTGTAGGCCACCACTAACGCACCGATGTTAATGTCCAAAATAACTATCACAAAATACTGAGATTTTTTTTCTTAGCGAACACAAATCTCAATAAAAGCCTAATAGAGAGAAATCAATAACTGAGTTATATTCATCACTTAACATTCTGCAATCCGTTCTTAACTCTAATTTTGAATATACACATAAAACCTCCTCATTTCTCAAATTTGATTCTATTATTTTCCCCTTCCGTACAATTTGAAGATCATTTCTTTAGATCATATAATTAACTATAAAACTGCGCTTTGTTTAGCCTCTATTTAATTTATTCTTTTCTTTTGGCGGATATAATTAAGGAGATTGCTATTAATTTGAAGCTTCTTGATTATTAAATCAGAAGAATCTCAAACGTAATTACTGGTTAATTACTGGTACATATTGACTGGTTTTGTAAAAGTGATAAAAATGAAGTAATACTTACCCACAAAGATAAATCTAAGTTTTCAGTTACGCATCTCCTTAAAAATGTATGAAAAATAATTATTAATGAACATAAGACGCTAAGCAATAGCATAAGGTAGAATATCGAGAGCTTTATTTGCAATTACGCAGAAGAGGATGCTAAAATCGTCACTCAAGAAAGACTAAATCAATAATTCTGTCGTGAATTCAATGATGAGACGAAGAATCCCAGATTTCACGAGTAAATAAAAGAATTATTTCCGAGACTAAGTTAAAAGGCCTTCGATCATCGGAGATATCTTCTGAATGTCAACTCTGATGAATAGATAATTCCACGTGGAATCTCAAGACTCTGGAGAAAAGCTAATTTGAAGCAAGAACAGATGATGATTTCATAGAAGGATCTCTATCTAAGGATCATATCGTCATCCGCTAAAATTGCATTGAAATCATTATGAATGATTCTGATATCATATAATATCATAATCATAGTCACTTTCATTGGTAAATTAGTTGTAAAGATTACTTATATAAATCATGTGCGGGTCTAGAAACGATCCAATGGATAGCATATGGGTTGTTTTTTCGCCTTTCGTGAGCGCAATCCCAGCTTTGATTTCCGGTGCAAGCCCATATGTGCGAAATTATCAAAAACATATAAACAAGGGAACAGCTTGATTATTTTTTTTAATTTCAACTCACTGCTACCATAAAATCAATAAAACTAATTATTTATCTTTCTTCAATTTTCAGGATCAAGCAAAGTATGTCTGCTGTAGAAAGTAATGCAGTTTAAAACTCCTTGAGGAGACGAATTCAGTGCCTGGGAAAAAGATAAAATGTAAGAATCAGTTGTTAGAATCTCATTAAATAATCGGACAATTATATCGGGAAAGGGCAAAGAGCAATATTACTTACTTTACTAAGAATGCAATTAGAGGAGGCTATCTTTGAAGATTTTTGCTTCTCTAAATGTTTGAATTTGAATGAATTCCTTATTCTTTAAGATGATCGGTGATTTAGAATCTTAAAATTTCACCCATGTGAATCACAGACTTAAAATTTCTTTAAGCGTGAATTCTAACCTGTGAGGAATAGTATTCAATAGTATGTAAATTTAGGGTATTTCATTTTTCTTAAATTACAAAAAATAACACTACGTGAGACTATAGAGACTTATTAGCCTTTCCTTTTTAACCTTTTGTCATTTAAGAATTAAAGGAACAACTTTATGGAATTAGAAAAGAGACAGAAGCAGAAAGAAGAAAATATCATAAAATAGTTTATCATATAATGAGTTTAAAATGACCCGAATCTTCCTTTCGAAAGATAATTAAAATCCTGCAGGAAAATACCCATGGGAAGGTGGGGAAGAAAAACCTGGGAAACCAAATTTGGTAGAAGAAGAAAGAAATATATAAAAAAGAAAGTTATACAGAAGGAAGAGGAAAATATGTAAGAGGAATTGTCACAAAAAGCGAGAAAAAAGCAGTAAGAATGCACATTCATACAAGAGATAAAGACAAAAATAGATGTAGAATTAAAATTAAAAGAAATTAGCAGTCGAATAAAATAAAATAAAACAAAGAAATAAAACAAGGAAATAAAACAAGGAAATAAAAAATAAGGAAATACTAACCCAAAGTTATCCATATGGGTCTTATCCTTTAGTACACGAAAAGTCTTTCTTTCTTATAACCCTTACTTACATAATATCAATAATCAGGTTTTGGACATTTTCTTTCTTCTAAGAAGACTTGAAAGCAAAGTACCATCTTAAAATCCCAATGTAAATTGTATTTCCTATGCTGGGGTGAATTAAGATGATTTAAAGTACTCTGAACTTGACATACTTGGAAGTATGAGTTCTGCTCTAATTTCTTAAGTGGAGGCTACAGTTCCCTTTAACTAGGGAAATAGGGCGACCGCACTAAATTTTTTTGTTCCGCCCAACTATTTGTGGGATCTCCTATTGATCTAAAAATAATTTAAAAAGGCATCGAGCCGGAAACTAAAAAGAAACGTTATTTTGTCAGAGAGAAAACCGAACCAGGACCGAAAAAGATGAAATTCTAGAACCATAACTGATAACGAAAACCGATATTTATTTTGTTCGGGTTTTCGGTACCAAATAATTCGCATTTTACTTAACGAGTAAATGGAGGGAGGTTAACTAAGAATGTGTACGTTCGTGCAACTAATAAGAAATTTAATTCTAAAATTTAGTGTGATGTATTGTAAATGAGAAGCAAGTAATAATAAACAAACTTTCAGAAGTATGTAACGTTACAATGGTCGGAGCCAAATAAAACTGTTTGAACGGATTTGACGTTGGTAGAAAGATCGAAAACGGAAAGAGACATTTGTTTTTTTATTGAACCAAAGAAGAAACCAGAACAAAAAAATATTACGGTTTGATTAACAGATTCTTAAGTATTTCAGAAATTTTACAATGCATTCCGTTTACATACAGCACTAACTATCACTAGCAACACTCAAATGAGATTCTATAGCTATTATTTCTACTTAAAGAATGGAATGTACAGATTTGAGGTTTGTATAACAAACGTTGCCCTACACCGCAAGGTAAGTACCAGTGCATAAGCTTCTTCCCTTAAAGAAGCAAAAAAATTGAGTGAAATAGTGTGAAGATCCTTGAACATCTGCAGTGCAGTTAATGGATTAAATCCCAATGTAAACCTTATGATTCTTTGGTAGTATAAGAATTCAAATTCTAATAGTTAATGGAATTAGTCTTACTTATGACATTTTTTTCGTCACACTTTAAGCATTGGAAAATTTGCAGTAGTCTGCATCTTTAAGCACACCTTGAACGACGCTGATCGTAAATGTTACTGCGTATAATTAATTTATTAAATGTCAACGATAGTTAATAGATTAGCTACAAGCATTATTAGATATTGTTAATAAATCAATCTGTATTTATTTCATCGTCATTGCCATTGATATAAAGAAAGCTTTCTTTCAACCAAAAGAAATGCGAATTTATTTCACTGGTAATTTATTTCAGCAGCTAAAACGGAGAATTTCCTAAGCATCCCGCCAGTCGAATTATAAAAGACTCCTTCTGTGGCCAGTTTTGTAAGTCTGCCCTCTCCTGCACTAAGATATGCCAGAATATTGGAACTATCTCCCTCAATACACGTCGCTAAACTACGATGACACCAATTAATTCACTACTTTTTCATTTTCTTACTTGGAATGCCCTCAGAGGCATGCGTTTCGTTTTGCATCGGCGGACCTTAGGAAAATAAAATAAAAGTATGTGTGTGGTGGAATCACCGCTTGACATCACACGATCGATCATCCTCAACCCGTTTTAACGCCCCTTTATTCCTTTTCCCTCTTTTTTGTTTGCGTGAACAATCGCCCGCTGAAAAGGTTTTTGACGTCTGGAGCTGATGAGCGGCTGTTTGAGGAATGAGTGATGGCCGCACAAGTGCGAAAGAAAGCCTGCCTTCCGGCCCTGATGGAACCCCCGCTCACTAATCAACTTATATACTACGCCGCCACTCTATCGATTTTTAACTCCCTTTGAATATCTTTTAAAATTTGCTCATAAAGATGACGATTTCTCTTTTGAATGAAATTTTCATTCGTTTTCATGTTTAGAGATTATTTTCAGGAACCAAAAAGCGATAGAAACGGTCTAAGAACATCTTGGAGGGAAGAAAAGTGTTTTGATAAAAGCTATAATTTTTCGATGGAATACTTCGATTTTTGTCGGATAATGATTCAACACTCAAGAACAAGAACATGCTTACTCACTCTAAACTGCATAATAAAAGTACGTGACATTGAATCATATAATCATAGTTATCGATGGCTAGCTCGACTTAGTTTGGCTTTCTAAGAGGTTAAACTGGAGCATATTCAACTGTTAAGAGCATATTTCTAAAAAAAAATTTATGGAAGAAAGGAATTATCATTTTTTAAATCAACCCAGAGCTGTGTTTGTTAGGTAAGATATAAAAATTTATAATGTTATCTTGAATTTTTACATCTTACTCAATATCTTATAATTTCTTTCATTATTTGATTTTTTGTTTAATTGTCTGGAGGTATATGTTGGTTTTAATATGTTCAGATGTACAAATATAGGTTTTTAAAATTAAATTTTACTGTCTGATCCTCATGAGGTTAGCTAGTGGTTAACCTTTAAACGGGCAAGCCTAAATTGTTACGTTACTATTCGAAAAGGATCATATTTGACCGCTAATGATTTTCTTTCTACTAATCCACTAAGTTTACATTTACTTTATTATCCTATATTTTACATTGCGTAAGATATATATCACCGGATCGATTGGAATAATTTCCTAAGCGTAAGGGTAGTACCTAGATCCAAAGTAAGCTAAAAATGTATAATAAAATTTAGGAATGTATCATTTATTAATACCATATTTATTATATTAAAAGCAATATAACATCCTAATTTTAACAAATTTTATTATAAATTATTATCAGCCTCGTTTAAAATAAATGAATGCTGTAGGTGAAAGGTGTTACTGTCCCGACAGTCGAGTTCAAAAATGCCTCCATCCAGAAACTTACAGGTATTTAAAAACCAATAAAAGAATAGATAATTTTCCCTAAATAATAGTGATGAAATATGGGATATATAATGGGTATATGCATGAAACGTGAAAGTGATAGAGGAACATTTGAGTGGTAAAACCAATGAAATAAAAGTTGTGGTGCCAAATTTTACCATAATTACCCGTTTAAAGGTTACAAGACATTGTTCCTTTTCTTTTCCTTCAGTTATAAGACATCTTTAATGTATGAAGAGCTTGATGATGGTAGATTAGAGTCAAAACCGATCGAGTTTATATACGGATACGAAATTTTCCCGAATTTTCTTCTATCATCCTTTTTCTCGAATCAACGTCTCTTGGTTTACTGGCAAAACCGCTGCTTTTCTGTTTTTACTTGGAGCGAGCGACGATCGAGAAAGGATTAAGAGCGTCAAGTCAGCAATATAACAGTGATTTAACGGCATATTCCTCCTTTATTTTCCCAATGACTTTAAACGTTCACGCGATGCGACCAGATGCAGCCGATGTTATCGTAGAGTGCAGGTGGGCTAACAAGCCCCTGGCGCACCGAAGCAGCTGATCTTCAGATGAAAATCCCCGCCGATGATTAAGCCTACGAAACATGCAATGACCTCATCCACTAATCATCCTAGATCCATCTGCCCTTTAAAAAAATGTTAAATCACCACGAATTGCTCGCAGCTCCCAAGTCTACCCGTGTTTACACGGATGTATTATCTAGGGAGAAAAGATACAGAATTCGAACCCTTAGCTATTATGAGTAGTGGTTAATATTTTGCTTACATGATATTTAAATACAGAATCTGTTTCAATATTTTTAACTCTTTATTTAATGTAGGTTTTGGATGCAAAACTCAATAGACTTAAGTACGAAAATCTGATCACAAGACTAGAATATTTACAAAATATGTAAGTTCTAATGCACCTGCCATGTTTGATGTAAAATGACAGGAAATTTAAATGAGAAAACTTTAATGTAATCTATAACAAAGTTTTGTAACCTTCCGTTTCATTGCATAGAATTATAACCCAAACATTATATTTAGTGCGTTACTTTAACGAAGGGATATTTTTCCGATTTCACTTGTATTTTCGTTGTTTTAAATGTATTTATATTCAGATTCCTATTTAAATATTTGCATTTTCTCTCGGTTTTATATTTTTCACTTTGATTTTGTTTTTTTTTGCTACCTTCACTTTCCCTTTTACTCAAGTTTTGTAAAATATTAAAATGAGATACGATATAAAGGAAAAGAGAGGCTCCCTCCGGCATAACCTCGCCAAATTAAGGGTATATTTAGTTTAATTTAAAATACGATATACCGTACAAATACGATAACCTTAAAGATGAAGATAAATAATTATTTATAAATTCAGCTAGTGCTAATATTTGCTTTTTAAAAATTGTTATAAATGCAAGAAAAATTGATTTTCACTTCGGCGTTATCACCTGACAATGGCACCTCACGAAACGTTTTATCGATGTGTTCGGCTGAGATATATTGGAATTATTTCGAGAAAATAATGAAAAATTACTAGGTGTGTAGGCAGTTTTATATTTTTCTACATACATTAATTTATGAAACGGTTCGAAATTAAAAGTCTCAGTAAATATTGAATTCCTAATAATATCCTCAGATTTTGTAAATTTTTTCCCGATTTTCCCATATCATTGCAGAGAGAGCATTGCACAACAACATAATTACAATGAAAAATATATATTTTTCCCGAAAAAGGAAAATTGAACAACAAATTGTATAAAATATGAACTTTTACAACACAGCAACTTTCAACAAATCTAACGGACGTTAGATAAGAATCATGTTTAAGTTTTAATTGCAAGAGAGAAGATTGCAATACGCAATGTCGATGCAAAAATTGTGATCTTTCAATTATTTATACAACATGAAGATAATCAACCTTCTCATAAATAATTTTTGTTTTGAATAATTTACATTCATTAAAATTGAATTAATTTGGATTCGCATTCAAGAATTTAGATTACATTTACTTCATTTCCTTAAGCAAAGCTGACTCTTGCTTGAGGAGATGAATGTTAAGGAGATTTGAAGGCACAGAAGATATCCGCGGAAGTTTTTCTAAATATTAAAAAAATTTAAATTAGCACAAATTCACCTTCGTTGAGAAGGCTTTGAATGTCTTCCAGAGACAAGAGCAGGTAATCAACTGAGACGAAGCAGAGGATTATCAAACGAATGGATTCTGGGAGTTCCTTCCCATGGGGAATCTACAAGAGAAGCTTGGGGGTTCGACATGCGTGGACGATGTTAAATCAGCGTTAATCGAAGGAAACCACAATTTACCTCACGGAAGCTGATCGGGGACTGATAGCGACCCTCTATTGTATCACACTGTATTTACTCTGCGTGGAAATGCATGAAGATATTTTCTTCTGATCAAGTGGCTTGATAATTTGTATAGCTCTCACAGGACAAATACGGCAATTCAGTCGGAAGATAACTGAATAAAGATACATGACACATTAAATCAAAGCTCAGGGTACAATCAGCGGGTAACCAAGGCACAGCACAAGAATTATTTTAATCGTAGGCCTTTAAATTTATTAGTCAGAGATCAATTACGTTGCTTCAGAGTCTATACAATGCAGTTAGCTTAATCTTCTAAAGTGATAACATTATGTGCTTTAGCGCAAAAACATACGAAACTATTCATTCCATTAGAGATATTCCTAGCGATGAGGTTCATTAAAATAAAAATTATTATTGTATACACAAAAAGTGTATATGTTACACATATCTGATTAGCAAACTGTTACGAAATTAATCAAATATCGATGGTAAGAAAAATAGTGAAACAAAAAATAGTGGAACTTTAAAAATATTTAGACTTGCAAAAAAGTGAGCACCATCAGTTAAATGAGTTAAAATAGAAATATACAAATTATAATTTAGCTACACTTTATTTATTGATTTACGATAATTATCGTGGCTAAACCGCCAAAATCACTTGATCACACTTGTGTAACATAGGGAAGTCGAAGGGAACAAGCATTGCAACTCGCATTTAAGAAAGTTGCGTAGTATCGAGTTATTTCATTATAAATGATTAAATTTGTTTAATGTAAAATGAAAACTTACGTAGATTGGAGTTATTAGCTATTTTGGAGGACTCTTCAAAAGTGAATTATATTCATAAAATTGAATGTTCACTTGTAAACAATCGATCAGAATAATGTGTAAAAACAGCAGGTTTGCTGAATCAAATGAATCTTTCTAAGCAATACTTAGAGGAATTGTATTTTGATAATCGCAAACAGGGTCAACAGAGAACTCTGGTATACTACCGCAAAATTATTTTTAGTCTATTTGTGATTGTCATCGAAATCACCATCCTTTTATCTATTATGTCTATACGCAATTTTATAACGATTAAATTTCCCTATTTTTCAAATTTTCAGGTACCATAAACATTCCTAATCGTAGACAAAGATATTTCTACTTTGGCTGAGAGTTTATACTAACGTATACCCCTTCGACAGAGACAAAACACAAGCTTTTACTTCAAACATAAAGTAAAAGAGAGCATTGTACATTTTAAGTGTTCCAAGGAAAATAGAATACGAGGAAGAATAGAGAATGAAATGTAGAAAGCAGGTGGAGGTATGGTGACAGACATGGATGGATGAAATGGAGAGATGTAAATGACGGAAGAACGGAGATCCTTGTAAATGAGCGAATGTTATAGAGTGCGAGATGGATGGCGAAAGAGAGAGGCTTGCCGTGTTCGTGAAAGGGAGAATGGTGTTCGCCTTTCTATTCGCTCCCCTGAGAGGGGGAATCGCTGACCCCGTGTGGGGGACACACCAAAATAAACGCCGCAAAGTAAATGTACTCCAAAGGGTGTCAGGTAGTGAGCAAATACTCGGTCAATACACAGGAGCGAAGGAAACAGGCGAATTAAATCACGGCGAGATGAACTATTATCGCTCATTGAGAGATCATTAGATTCAAACGATTTTGAAACAACGCAAGGATGAATCACTCGCCAATAATACTTTCCACGTTGGATTCAAGTGTATTTATATCTTGTTTCCTTCTGCCACAGCATATTTTAGAAGAATTGTAGTAGTAGTATTAAAAGTGCTTCGACAGCTGAGATCATTTCGCACGGATTCTGGGAGTTCCCACCGGGAATCGAACCTGGGACCGCTTTTGCTAAAGCAGAACGGGCTGCCCACATGGCTATCCGAGATCACGTTTGAGAAGAATATAAATATCAAGCAAATGAAATATAAACATACGATATATCGAAATCAAACGAAATAAGTAAAATATGATACCGAGAATCTGCTTGAAGCAGTTTGAAAAAAAAATAATATTTTCATCGGTATTAATCAAATGTGCTAATTGAATTAAATATTTCGATAGATTATTATTTTCGAATAAATATCTCGCCCTAAACATTTCAAGTAATGAAAACTACTTGAAAGCTCCCTAGTTTCAGATTTTATTCATGTTTTTGAAAACAGAAACCTATTTTGAACTCCGAATGAAATATATTTAAATTTATCGTAAATCAATTCGACATAATATAATTCGATCTAGATTCAACTTCAGGAAAATCATGGAAAATATTATCCTTTTGATCATTTTAGATTAGTTCCATTGTCGTAGTATCCTTTTAATGTGCAACAACATATTTATGCAAAATCCATGCGAAATATTTTGGAATTGCTAGAATAGCGATTACTTGAAATAATATCAATTTGACATCGGTTTAATTTCTCGGGTAGTTCTTCTGTTCTAATTTCGACACTGGTAAACAACCGGCAACCTGGAGTTTTGACTCGCGAAAACCGGCAAAAAGCAAAGTAATGCACACATGAAGTCTCGCAGTCCCTTCCGAAAAAGAAGAGCCTGACTTCCATCCGATGGATCATAAATTACAAAACAAAGAAACCGCACCTTCCGAATGCTCTTTTAATGGCGCGGAGGCAAGTGTTGCGTGGCCACATAAAAAAGAACGAGAGGACGGGAGTAGGGTAAACAATGAATGTCATTACGGTCAATTCCTCCCATCATATCTCTTGCCACCCCTTCACAAATCCGATCGGCAGCGCAATAGTCAGGGTGGTGTCGCCGAACAATGACAGCAACGAATGGGAAGGGGCTTATGGGCAAACCATATGCTGCCCCAAGAGGTAGTGGCCATCTCGTCCGCCCCCAGTGCGTTAATTCACCATTAATCACGTGAGGGAGAGGAAATCGGGGCAGATGTCCTGTGGAATGAGGGTCCTTCTTTTCTTCTCCTCCCATTGTGTCTTCTGCCCCACCGTCCCCTCGGGGGCGACGGGGGGATGATTGTTTAGCGCGGGGGCCCCTGCGGGAATAGAGGCCGCTGCGATTTCTGCGCTAGCCTCGCTTATTTTTTAATCAAAGCCGTACAAACGACGCCTCGTGCTTCGGGGATTTGAATGAAAAGTATTCCAATTTACGAGTTGGTTAAATATTCTTTTTTCGGGAGGAATCGAAATTGGAAGGAATGCGGTTGGGAGGACAATCGAGGTTTTTTTCCGGACTGATTCACGAGGTTTTGCGCCTTGTTATTGAGTTTGGGCGTCGCGTCGTTCGAGTTGGCCGAAAATGAAAGTTATCTCCGAGCACGAGATGAAGCAAGTCTACTGCTCAAATTTTTACTCACAAATCACCTCTTTGCCCTTTTATAATGAGATGAAACTGGCAAGTTATGCGAATTCACCAAAAATATCCCATTGAGCTTTTAAAGGTTTACATAAAAATCTGAAGCACGTTCGCTAGACTAAACTAGATCGCCGCTTAGAGAATCCCTGAACACACATGATGATACCATATAGAAAATATTAAGTGCAGGGTGAATTATAACCAGATTATTTTATAACCAGGTAATGATTGTCACGAACAAATGAATATATAGAATACTTCAAATTCTTAATGATTGGTTGATATTACTAAACGAAACTTGGGGTACGTTACTTCACACCAAATTATCCTTATAGAGTATTCTCGCAGATCACAGCTTTTGAAACTTTCTTTCTTATCTAGGTTGCCTAAAGTCAAATAGTTTCCCTACTAACCTCTGCTCCTAAGTTGCCTAAAAAGCTCCTCATTGGTACTCTATTCACAAATAATTACTATCTCGCTCGCACTCACAACCAATCAAATAGTTGTCTTTAGTTGTTTTAAAATATTAAAGTAATATTCCATAATGACAGATAAGTAGAGGTGCATTAAAATGATAAATTAAAATTATATTAAATACAGTTGAAAAAATTAGTAAGACAAATTTTCATGAGCTTGTACTTCTTGCAAAAAATAATGATCGCTAGCTGTAAAGCGAGTTATAATTCAAAAAGGAAACGAAGCCATTCTCGATCACCAGAATAAATTCTCTGAGAAAATCTAAAACGACTTATTGATAAATTTATTACGAAATAATGAAGTCCATCAAAATAAAAAAATAATATAAAAGCTGTTGAATTTCCGAAAAGATTTTCTGAAATATTTAAATTAGATCAGGAATCTAGACATAAATAGAAAATAATTCTACAAGAAAATTTTATAAAGCGCGTCATTTGAAAGACAGGGAACATTTAGCCTCTATGTAGTTTCAAAATGATTCAAGAGAAAAGGATGGATGGAAAGTTTTACAGAGTGTTTTCCACGATTTAACTGAGTTATGCATTAAGCCATTCAGTCAAAATACATCGAAATACTCCGCTTATCTTTCATCTTTCATAGCGGAAATTTCATTGAAAGAATACGTGAAAGATTGAAATTTTTAAACAAAGAGGAAAAGAGAGGGAAGAGATGTCGTTCGATGATGCATTGTGAAGTGATGGGAAGGGATTTGTGGCCCCCGAAGAGAAGGGAACGTATACGTATGTATATGTATACTTTTTGTGGCTGGTGTTATATTTATAAGGGCGAATGGGGATGTCGAGGGGTTCCTTTCTGCTTGTCGTTTGGAAGAGGCGTAGCTAATGGGGGCATACAAAGAGGAGTGAGCAGGTTGAAGTCGACGTGTGCGTTTTTATGCGTGTTCTTTGTCCTATCTCTTCCCAGTGGAAATTGTGTCAAAGGGTGGCGCATTGGGATATCTTACGTTTTCCTTTGCTTACATACATTCCTCGTTAGATACACATCTGGACACGCGTGTCTCCTCTTACAGCTGGTACTTTCATGAATCAGATGTTTATTTGATATAGCTATTACTTGGTTATAAATTATTACGGTTTGCCATTACAAAATTTTACACGTATTAATTACATTTGTTACTTATTAATCAAAACAATTATCGCAGGAAAATTTTAGTGTGCTTCATCGTTCATCAGTTATCCTCTTGATGCAATTTCTGTATTTTATTTTAATTTCTCTGGTTTGGATGGAAACTAGCGATTTTTTTCCTTTATAGCAGTCAGCTAAAGCTAAAAATAAGAATTTGTTTAATATGATATTATGTTCTTATTAAAGTTATTCAGCATAACTTATACCTTAGTTTCTAAATAATTAATTGTCGGATTTTTTTAAAGAAGTTAATGCGATGTTGAATTTAGCTTTTTATTCTCAATTCTTCGGTTAGTAAAATGAGTCATTTTTGAAGTGTGACATAATGTTAATGTAATTGAATTTAAATTTTCTATAAATAAAAATTAAGCCCAATTTGTTAAATCATTGATTTGACAAACAAAATATATTTAGCCAGATAAGTGATTTCCTTTTAGCAAACTTATGAAACAATAGGCTTGCTACCTATTTACTTTATCCTAGAAATCAGTTTGAGAACTCTTGTGAATGTAGAACTTATTTTCCCTTCATTTACAAAGATGCATATATGGACACATCCTAGAAAACATTCTAGTAAAGGATTGAGGAGATTTTTTTCCAATTCCTTAACTACAGGTATGAAAGGTTTGTTATCAGAAAATATCATTCATTTATACTCTTAGATAAATCCCTTGAGCTGTCTTTTTATTTATTGATTTTTATTTATTGATGTTTCTGATCCATCAACTCTTCAAATCAACATCGACTTTCAGGATTTTGAATTGAAAAAATGGAATATGCTTTTCTTTTGTGCGGCGATTTTTAAGGGCTGATACTCAATATTTTTTATCATGAGAAATTCACCAATATCATTCCGGACAAAATAGTCTAAAGATCGATGATTTAGCAGTAAATGATATTAATAATTTACTAAAATTAATATCAAGTTACAACTTCTAATATGATAATACTTTTTGTATATCCCTCTCTCGTCCTTAAGGGAGAATAGATCTCATGATTGAGCTTCTTCATACTATTTTAAAGAGCCAACAACATTCTTTTTTTATTCTCCTACCAATTGATCACAAAGATCTGCGAGGCTCGGACAACTTGAGAAATTGATTTAATTCTCAAGGTGGAAACGATTAGATGAATTATCTCTCAGCAGAAACTGTACTCTAGCGGAGAGAAACTTAGAATGCGAAAATTGACCATTTAATCAAAGGAACGCTTCTCACCGAAGAATATCTTTAACTCCGGGAGAGGCGGAGTTAACTTTTTGCTCGATTTTCAGGGAGTACCACAGTTGTTTTCATTCCATTCATCTAATAATCGTTTCCTCGACTTCGATCCCGCAAGCGTAGTAACGCTTAATGTTTCTAATTCCTATTTAGCCCGCAATTACCTCAACTCTCGAAGCGTTTCATTTTCCTCTAAGAAGTACCTCGCCGCATCCTTCCATTTCTTCAGTTTTGTAAATGCTCTGCCGTGTTCCCCTCCCCTATCAACGCCCACTACAAACCCGTCACCGCCAGAATCAAGACTAATGCCGACACGAAACTGCACTATAACGCCGAGTGGGGGGGCGTGGAGAGTGTCAGGGAAGAAGCGGGAAGAAGTTGGGAAGAGAGGGAGGATGAAAGGTTTTTTATTGGAGGGGAGGAGAAATCCCAAGGGGAAATCCAATATGGCGCCGGTCCGAGGAAGTTACGTCGCTGAGAAAAAAGAAGAGCGATTGCGCAATGGGAGAGAATTGATTGGGAGGATTGTTGATGATTTGAAGGAATGGTAAGGTGGTGCTTATGAGTGATAAGACGCTTCCAGCAATTGTCGATGACTTTCATTTCTTCACGTCCTCCTCTTAGTCCTCTATACTTTAAGCTCTACAGTTTTACTAGAGGAATACGATTTCACGTCTCAATTCCAGAATATCACAGCTTCTTTTGTCTAATAATGAGTAATGTAAGTAAAGTAAAAGCAAGAGGTATTGCCGTTAGCCTTCCGGTGAATTCTGCTATTCGCATAGATCAAGGATAGGGAAGCTTTCATCGGGAGGACGCATTAGCCATGCATTGTATAAGATAGACCACATGTGAAAGAATCGCACCACTCTTGAGTAGCTTGTTCCCTACATTCAAGTAGTTTAACATCCAAATTTCATATCAGAACATACATTCATTCGCTGTATAGATTAAAAGATGATTTTTTCCATTTTGTTTTTCATTAGCAGGGGAAACAAAACTATTTTATTGCAGGCATTTGTTTTAGAAAGTAACAAAAGGCCACAGTAAAGGACCAAAAAGACCACGTTCGTCCTCTAGGCCGCAGGTTCATCACCTATTGCAAAGACTGTATAAGACACAGGGTGACTTTCCGCGAATTTCTTCGTAGCTTATCAATTTACATTTTATGACAGCAAATATACATTTATCCTGGTGGCAATGAATTGGAGGGCAAATAGAAAAACAAAATTCCAGTCTGGCATTCACCCTAGTCGGGAGGAAAACCCTTCCAAAATCCTCCCGAAGTCTTACAGAGTTATTTATCAAATATTACTACTATACAATGACAATATCAGCAATTCTACAGTGCGACTTAAAATCTCAGTTACTTTACAAGACAGCACATGTTATAATTAATACAACACGCAAATAATAAATACATCATACAAAAAAATATATACGAGTATATACACAACAACAAACTTTTTAGCTTCTTTGTGAACATTTTAATGTCTTCAGCATTGTAATGAGAATTTCGCGATGTAAGTCACAACATATCTTTATATTTCTACTAATAAATGAATTTAGTCAGAAAATAAGTAAATAAATATTATTTGTTAATTCCATTAAAACTCTCAGTACATTTCATTATAGGAAGAATCTTCGTGTACTTGTTAGAAAATGTTTTATGATATCTTTGCGATTAAGTACGCACATATTTTCTATGATTCTTAATAAGTTGTTTAATAGGGGAACCCTGAATATCCAAGGGAGTAGCGCATTCGTCTTTGAAAAAATCGATCCAGGGTTCTATTCCCGAAGGGAGCCCCTGTGTGAAAAAGACCTCAGCTGCCTTAGCACGTTCAACAATACTACTACCTACTTCTAATTGATTAATACGTATGTACTCCTGCACGCCCGAGTGCCACTACGATGAAGGCTATTTTTACTGAATAAAAATCCACAAAATAGAGCGAGATATTTGCTCTCATCCAAATCTATAAATATAAAGACTGTAACTGCCCTTCGACTTCAACTGTCAACAGCTAAAGGGAAGTTTAGACCTTGATCTCTCTGCAATTAGCTTCCAAAAACCGTGAATGAGTGAGATTACTTAGTGAGAGAAGAGCTTTAGCAGTCTACTCTTGCTTTACACACTGAAACAATATTATGACTGTAAAATTACTCTACATATTATTAAAAGATTTTGAGGTGATTATTTCTTTTATAAGGTTTGCTTGGTTGTAATCCTTCAATTGAAGATGTACCGGATTGCACCCTTTCAAATAATCTAACATCGAATTTCTAGCTACAGAGCAGGAATCATTATTGGTTACATATTTAAAAGAAAATTCCTTCTTTCACATTATCGCCTGACAGAATAAACGTAAACACGGAAAAATTACGCCGTATCCTCAAAGAGTCTCTTCCAAATCCAGATTCCTAGATTAAAAAATTTGCTGATGTATTAATTGGAAAAATTCACTTTTCAATTCCTGAGTTTCTCGTCTTTTGTCAAAAAGTTTAGAAACAATGAGAGGATTACTTCCTTTAATAAAGATGCATGTGAGGTGTCCATAAACATGGATCTAAAATTACATTCGATATTTCACATACATCTATTATGTAGTTAAGGATATTACGAATGAAATTTACCTTTAAGGTATTTATACTAAATTTCTTCGTCACTTGCTTTCCCATGACATGATTCTTAACCATTAATTCAAAGTTAAAATTAGATGAGATAAGTGTTAATATAATAGAAATACATTTATCATTGGAAAAACGTTTAAAATAGATGATTTTACCATATTCTTATGCATTAATTCTAACATCAACAAAACAAAATTTCGTTTATAATCAATTTCCTACCAGGAATTCTTTTCAAGTCTCCCCAATTTGATTACATATTTTTGAATCTTTTTTCATTCGATTAACACTATTAAACATATTTCCCATCCTCCCACGAGTACCATGCCTCCCTCTCACACATCTCTATTTCGTCTCCTGTTTCATACACCTGTTCAAATCCATACATTTTCATCTGCTGTTACTAATTTGATATGACCCTTTTCTTGATGACGGATACACACATATATAAAAGTAAATATGTCAGTTCTAACATTTGAAGCAAACCCAGGGCGATTCGTGAATCATCATCGTGATCACTTGGGTTCGAAAACCATTTGCGTGGGAAGGCAATCAGTGTCAACACTCTTTTTAAATATCTCTGAATTCTTTGACCCCTATTATCTCATTTCTTTTTCATCGCAGATTCCTCGGTGGTTCAAGAAATTAACACCATTCTACGGCCTCAGATACAATAATGAGACGGTGTAAGTTTTCTTTCCCGCTAAATGGCAAAAAAGCATAAAAAAGTCTTCTTCATGCATTTAATGCGGGCTTTTCTTTTATTCAAGTGTTTTCGCAGTCAGAAGTTTAAGCTATATTTGTTTGCGTGCATTCAAACTTAAGGTGACTAAATCTTATGATCATCTCGTTTTATTTCGCTGAGATATGTTTTTATGTTGATTTGAGAGATTTTCTCTTGCAATACATCAAGAGGCCATTTTTTTATACTTTGGTGCTAATATTTCTATAAGATTATGAGTGGTGTAAATATTTCTCATAAAGTATTCAGCTGAAGTAGATTTTCTTCGTGAGCGAACTTGAACGCCACAAATCGATCCTCCCGAAATCTAAATTATTCTTCCTTTCAACTGCAATGATATAAAAGAAGAACAATAAACCAGGAAATTGGCTGATTCTAGCCAAAATATTATAATGCTATAAAGGTATTATACTCTAGTTCAATACACTATTACATTAAATCTTGCTGTAAACTAATTTTAAGGGGCCGATCTTTTATTTCGTTAAAAACGGGATTTTGTCACATCCAATCTACAGCATATGTTTTCGTGCTTATTGTAGAATTGCAGGCTTTTTGCGTTAAATTGTTTGTATCAACGCAACAGATTCTTCTTAATTTCCCAGCGACCCGCAGCGTAATCTTTTTTATTAATACTTATATTTCTTACACATACGTAATTGTATTTATTGTTCTAGTTCTTTACTCATAACAACGCAATAATCTTTTATTTACTTATTTCATTGAATGATAATTGAAAATGTCCTCAACAGCCGTATGGGCGCCTTTTTTTGAGATCAGTTGAGGAATAGGCATTTACATACCTCTATTCCTCTGTTAACTCACATAATCTCTCTATTGAAATGCATTTAGTATTTCATGCCCGTGGATTTTGACATTAGAAATCAAATGTGAGATTTACTGGTACCACTTGCCTCGATAAATTGTGGAAATCTAACTAGCGAATAATCTTGTCGTACTACTTCATATTAGTATTTTTTAAGCAAGGAAGACATAAAGGAATAGTAATAAAACCCCAAATGTCAGGTGGCAGGACAGGGTCAGGAAAGGTTAAGTGACGGAGATGACGAGAATTTCATTGTAAAAGCTGTAATTATTAGTGAAGTAACCAAAGAGTAGTTCGCAATAGTAGGGATTTAGCATCATTCGTACTCGTTATGTGTGGAGTAATTAACATCTGCTATCGGTTACCAGGTATAAGGAAGACCAGAGAACCGCAAGAACTCATCATGTTATAAACGGGATTTCGTTGGATACGTTGAATAATTTATAATAATAAATAACTATTTTTACTGTATTTACTATTACGCTGTTTCGTTATTAATTTGCATCAAATATGAAATAAAGGTTCGTCAGCAGTAAATCTATTGTCGAAAAACTTTTCTGCAAAGCAAATTACATATATTTAACGATCGGTAGCAAATTACATAATTTAACATTTGTCGTGTCGTTGTGTCGTTATCGTCTCATCTTCGTTGCTCTGTGCTATTTCGTAAGCCGTTTCCCTTTACAGAGTAAATGTCCACCAATCTTCCTTTCATGATTGCAGCTTTATGTAAAATATCTATATGATAAATTAATATGATACCTGTCTGTTATGATCTCCGAATTTTACATCAATCAAGAAATTAAGTGATGATCAGAGTTAGGAAATTATATAAACATACTATGTGGAATACGGATAAGCCTTAGTTAAAAGTTTAACTAGCGCTGATTTATTATTCTATCATGATCAATTTCAAGGAATATTAAGCCCAAGTCAAAAATTGCACGGTGAAAAGAAGAAAAAATTAACATCAAATGGATCAACCGCAAAGGACACTTGTTTTTAAATTTTAAAAGTAGTTAGAGAAGAGTACGCAAAGCTGGCCATCGGGTAAGGTGAATAATTATATTGTGCTGTTAAAGTATTTCAAATGTTGTTTCAAGTATATTTCCAAATGATTCCATGTTGAAACCATTTTGAACATTTTATTACAATATTTCTTGCTGGGATGGAAACTAAATTAAAATTAATTTAATATTATGGCAAAAATCATAAGAAAATTACTTTCACTGGGGCGAGATCGAGACAAATGAGTCTCTGTTTACATGTGACCTTTCGTCATATGAAATTTAAAAGAAAGAGACAGCATAAAAGAGCATATAAGAATGCTTATAAAAATCTTTGCTAAGAAAATAGGCCACTGCAGAAAAACACTCGCAAGAATGGGGTGTGATAATCTGCGAAACCTACCGATAGTTTACTAGATTTAGACAAAAATATATGCTACGACATCTGAAGGCCTAAATAAAAGAAAATAAAAAATCTGTACACCGTTCTGACCTATAACATATAGAAAATTGTTTCTATGAAAAATAAACAGGAAAAGAAACATATTTAATTGAGAAAAATATGTACATTGATACAAAAACATCAGTCAAAAGGAGAGCAAAGAAGTAGTACTAATGATATTCCCAACAACTTAAAGTTTGAGCAGTACGGTGCCATAAAGGTGACAAATCCCGGTTTTAGATGAATTAATTTACATTTATGACATTTACTTGCGTCGATTTTTAGACGTGTTTGGGACATCCATCTTCCTGAATTTTATATATGAAGAAAAGGATAACTTTATCCAAAAAGGCTTAATATTAAATAAACCATCTCATCTCTTTGACATCAACTAAAACCAAATTCCTTGTCTCATTTATACTGTCTCGTAATAGACTACAAATATCTCAAAGCAAAAGATATAATTTCTATGTGTAATAATTATTATACACAGAAATTCGATATAAATCTGAATTTTATATTTCACGAGGTATTCTTCCGCCAAAGTTACGCGGAATTATCGGCAGAAATTAAAGGAATTTACCAAATTAGGTTGCTGCGGACCTAATGATATGACTTTTCCAGATTCATTCACGTGTTCCGTCTTGAAACTACACATTAACACTTTTGTCGTAGCTGACCAAATGCTTAATTCCTCTTGTTCCACCTTCTAGTTATATGTACGTATACTAAGCGATAATAATACCAGTGAATTTCTTTTAAAGAGAAATCTCCCAATTGACGTCAAAAACTTTAATAAATAGGACGTCCCGATTGTGGTTTCTTATTTTGTGTCAAGCATTTGTCTCAAACTTCCTCAATCTCTCATTCAAAGCATAAATATGCATAATTTCACCACAGTTTCAATTTGCGGAGCTAACTAAGGCACATGAATATAATTTCACCAAGATTTATTTACTCGACTTCATTCGAGGAATGGCTGAAATAGAAAAGGATTTACCAAATACATATGATAAATAATTGATTTGTTGAAGTGTTTGCATTCGCCTCCTATATTTAAGTCACGATTCTGACTCACATTCAACGTCTTCTTCCAGCATTTCTAACCTATCGCTTTAAAAATTATTTTAAAATCACCGAAACTATGATATCTATTTTTTTATATTTAAAACAATTTTAACACTTATTATCAATAAACCAATATTTCCAAAGAAAGAAAAGCTCAACTCTGCGTTTCTAGTTAAGTAAAGTAAGTTCAAAAGAATGATTTTAAATCTATGACTTAACTTACAGCCTATAAAATGAGAAATAAGACAAAAAGTTGATTAATGTATTCAGGGACCAAAATATTTCCCAATCAATTTTTAGTATGTGCGAATTCAAATTAATAATTACTAACTAAGGACGGATCATCCATACCTTCTAATACCTTAATGAACAAGACAAGTAGAGCATACAAGTCCGCGATTAAACCGCACCGGTTTAATCGCGAGTAAGGAGAAAGTTTAACTAGATAAGTTACCATATAATCGAAGACGAAATTAATACTTCACGATTTTGGCTAAGCGATTCATCAACTATCAGAGAGGGACATACAGCTACACATTGTCCTTTGAAAGTATACAAACACATGAAAACTTCCCGAGGACGTAGAAAACCGAGCAAAGGAGAATCCGAATGCGATTTCGAAACACAAAAGGCGATCCGGGGATCTTTCTCATCTTCTCCGGTAATAAAGCAGCGCCCTTCTGGGGATGCTTCTCTCATCCCTTAGAGATCAGCTAGAGATCGCAGTGGACACTCGAGCAGTGCCAATTCCGATAGCGGCCCATAATGGAGAGAGAGATGCTTCAATGGAGAAGAGGTATGGAGAGAGAGGAAGAATATTGGAGGTATAGATGCTCCGCTGGACTAAAGTTACAGGGGAGAGAGATGGAAAAAATACAGAGATTGTAGAGGAAAGGTGTCCTACATGAAAAAGACAGAGATGTGGAAATTAAATGCAGGTTGAAATAAAAAAAGTGATGGTAAGAGGTAAATATGGGAAAAAATTATCGTATAAATATGGGAAAAAATTATTATAAATTTTCTTTCAAAATTTTGCTATCACGTTATATTCTAAGACTATACCCAAATTAATATTGATGCATAACGGAAGAGTTTTAGAGCAGCAGTCTGGATTCGGAAGAAAATTTCAGAAAATAATAAGTAATTATTTTCTATATAAACAAATTATTAATCAATTTAATTAACTTGATTGACTTTTATGCACAATTAACTGCATTGGAGTAAATTTATAAGATAGAAAGCTTACATATTTACTCATCTCTAAATACTGTATTTATGAATTAGTTTAAGCATTTAAATGTTAATGATAAAGATGTTAATCAAACGGTTTGAAATGAGGAATGGAAGACTTTTCTGAGCATGAAAACAATGGCATTGTTAAAATTATAGGAGTATTTAAATGTCAGGATTGCATTACAATCAGAAAATTTTAGTGCGGGAAACATAGTTCCTTTATATTTAACTATATTTTCTCTTTCTTGGGTAAATTTTACTTGTTTAAATCTGACGAACGGAACTCTAAGATACAAGTTTTTAGAAAGTGCATTAATCGGAATTCTGATGGCTATTTCTGCGGGATAAATCATAATTATTATTTACATATAAGCATTTTATAAGTATTTAAATTATAAATATTTAATCATGATAGAATTTATTATTATGCATTACTTCTTATTTGTATTTAGGCAACCATACCATAAAGATAAGAATTCTAAAGAGAAAGTAAGAAAGTTATTCGACAAAAAGTTTCAGGAAAAGAGTTTCACGATAAATGTATGTTTATAACGTCATGCGCCAGGACTTGAATACGAATCTTTCACTTAATCATATCCGTTTATCTCTGGGATTTGTTCTATGTGCACACCTTTACGTACAAATATACCTTTCACTACTTACCTTGACAGACCTTGAAAGAAAGGAATAATTCATAGGTAATACTGAGGGTGATTGTCTTTCAAGAAATATATATTATGCAAAAATCAACATCCATTCTAACAATATGCTGAATTTTATCTACAATCAATAAGTCAATATCCATGATCGACTCTGGGTTATGCGGCCAAAGATGCTAAGACTATAACAACCATCTGTTCAATACCATCTATCAAACGATTTTTAATATCGCCCAAATTAAAGAGGTCGTTTAGTTTATTTATTTATTCCCCTGGCGTGCATCGTATCCAGTAGAGGCTAAAGGAAGATATAACAAACATTATAAAAGAAGAATCATGAACATGAGTAGCAACGAAAAAATTTCCGAAATTTCTCTTTTGTAAGGGAAAGTCTTTTTGGCAATCTAAAAAATATTCATCGATATATCTTGGGCGATGATTCCATGGAAAGCATTATATCAGTATCATCGCAACCAGGCCATAAGAATGCAGGAAGAAGTAATTGCAGGAAAGAGAAATTGAGCAGAAGAGGGAGAATAAAGAGAGATAGGAAGAAAAGAGGAAAATGGAATAGGGGGAGAATAGGATTTCCCCGGGCGACTTGGTCCAAATGTCCCATATGTACTCGTCCGAGTGGCGGCAGTGGCGCTCAGGGCATTAGTTGGTTGGACACGCCTCCCTTCCCCTGACTCTCTCGAATAACATCAGTTTCTATAAAAGAAGACAACGGAATTGAGCCTCGCATGTGAGCTGCGAAAAATATGCGTCGAATCTCCCTCCGCTCTTTCCTTTTTTATATTAAAATTTTTTCTCTCTTCCTGACACCATCACCCTTTTATAAGTCCTTTTTTATTCCTGCAATGGCGCAAAAAAGGATTTCGGCATCCGATCGCTGGGCTCAGCGGAGAAAAGAGATCGTAGAGTATGAAAGAAGAGATCCGTTGAATGGCTATCCAATGACGACTAAGAGTACTACTTTTGGAGAAGACTCCATGAAAACGATGAAAAGGGACAAATAATATGGAAAAAGAATGTTACTATAATTGTGGCAAAATGTCGCCGTCTTCATAAATATGGCATCTTTTGCACTTGCCATGACTTAATGAGATACAATGAGATCAATGAGATAGTTTCATATACAACTCCACTTGTTTGAAAGTTTTCTTTCGGTAGCGGCACAATTTTATGCATGTTTTCTTCAAAATCGATTATGTGGGCCTTAAACTGGTGCTATTCCATGACAAATGAAGCAAGCTGACAAAGAATAGATTTGTTTACACAAAAACATCACAAAATATACAAACAGACGTTCGGTGAAGATGATGGCTTGCATCGAAAGTGAAAATCGAAAATGCCTTGCATTCAGGTATAAATAAATTTGCTCTTTGTCAGTTGCTTCCGTTGTCATGTTTTCTTCATTGTAATTTCATTACTTCTTCGCAGATGAACTATATCGCTTCATTTCACTCCAACGCGCTAGCTTCTTTGGTGTATTAATTTTTTCTCTGAATTACTGTCGCAAGATTAGAAATTCTAACAACTAAGTCATATTTTAGGGGACGTTACTGACACTTCGATATGCAAGGACGTAGTGCATTTTCACTTTTCGATGAACATAAGAATATTCTGCGCACAGTGTAGTCCTATGAATGTATCTGTTCTCAGAGGAATTAAACATTCAATTAGTACGGGGCTACTTGAAAAAAATTAGTAAATCATAGAAATCGTAGACTAAAAGAAACAGTAGTTTTAACTTGATTTTTTTTTCATTTTCAGCTAAATTGTCATCATCACTTAATATCAGTAGAGCAAACATTATCGAAAATCCGCTTCTAGTTCATTTTTATTTTTTTTTTTACTCTAACGTATCAGTTTCCTAACTTTAACTGAAGTTCTCAACGTTTTATTTTTTTTTCAATTTCATTCTGCCGTCAGTTTGGTTTTCCTGACAATCACATTAACTTTAAAGAATTGCATATTATTTCATGCCGCCGTTCTCTTCGCAGAGATGCTCCAAACCTCTTCCTGTTCTTTACGCTGGAGGGTAATCTTTCTCCATAGAAGTGTGTTCATCGAATTCTCAATGTGATAGAGGACCATTTTCAGCGATACAGATGTAAGCCAATCGACTAGGGGCGAATTAAGCCAATGCATGGCTAGGTAACCATGGCAATATGAAAGTGGAGTGAGCTCGATCGTTGCAAGAGATGAATAAGGTTGAAAATGAGAGAGAGATGGAAGAGAGAGGGAGATGGTTTCGGCAGATCCTAACTGCGAAGCGGCTCGTGACTTATGGTTTCAATCTCGTCCGCTAATGGCAGCACTTTCACCCGCACGCGACGCTTTACGCGGTAAAATGGGGCAAAGGGTCGTAGGAAGGGGTTCGAAAAGGGAGACGGAAAGCAAGTGTACCAACTCCTCTGAGATAATTGAATCGAACCACGATACATTCAACGACGAATAAGGCGGGAGGCACAACGACCGAGCACGTGCCCCCCTCCCAGATATGCCCCCTGTGTACCCGTGTTGTGTTTATTTGTGCAGTCTCATTAAGCGGACGAAGGCAGGGTGAAAACGTCTCTATCGACGAGAGTTATGACGCACTTCCTTGCGCAGGCTATTGGTTGGGTTCCCTGCGTGAGTTCATAAAGCCACTCCTCTATATCAATACAGGATAACGGGAGAAATAAGAAAAGTTTGATTAATAAGTTGGTGAATATATAAAGGATGCAGAATAATTCACTATGTAGAAGATATTTAGCTGTTTTCGTGCTTTACATTATCATTCTACTACTTTTTCCTGATATGCCGATTGAATGGTTTGCAAAATCTGCTTAGATAACGATTCTTTCTTGTTTATGCGTGATTATAATTTGCAGTGGTGTATTTATGCTTAGACGTAAGCTGAAGGAGCTCAAACGTTGATAATACCCTAGGGTTTACCTTTCTTCGCTCTTATATATATCGAACGATTGGATAGAGGGACCACATAAAGATGCTTGCACTTTTAGCATTCAGCTGCGCAGAGAAATTCATCCGGAATTTTTAAATTGCACCTGGAAATAGCCACTAATTCCTACAAATTCTATGATATTTTCAGTCATTCATTGAACCATTCAGTTCCACATGAAACAAGGAAATCATTTAAATGAAATAGTGATTAAAAGAATTAAAATTAGAAGCAAATTTGAATTAAACTACTTTAATGAGATTCAGTATATATCATCGTTGATAATTGCTCTAGTTTGATGCTCATTTGCTTATGATACAGTTCTATACTCCAGCAATCAATTTATGATAAACTACGTTAATTAATGAAAAATCTCAGTGTAAAGCAGAGAAAATATTATTGCTAGTTTAATTTTCTAGACCTAATAAAAAAGAAGAAGATGATTAGGGCAAAGAGAACTGAAAAGATAATGCTGAACGAAATAGGCGTTAGATTGTTTGCTGGAATATTTTAGCATTCCCTAGGTATAAGTAATTATTACCTTTGCTAAAAAGTAATTCCGAGAATAGAAAGGAAAATTCTAAGAATTTCCGCATAATGTTGAGGAAAAAATGTCTTTCTCCGAAGAGAGAGAAAATTCTGTTATCTCGGGAATCATTTTCAAGGAGCAGATAAGTTCCAACGAGGAAATTCGAACGGAAAGGAAGAAGTACTTCTCAGGAAAGTAGCCAGTTGCAACGCAGCCATGGAAACCGCAAGTAATTAACTTACAAATTGGCCGATAAAAATACGCAGCTTTGAATATTTAAAAGGAAGAATAGATACATTTCAGTTAACTGCGAGAAAAACCATAACGGGATGACTTACATTTAAGAAAGAGCTCAATATTTATAAAAATTCAATTTTTCTTTCTATTGGGAGATCCTTTTTCCATTAATATTTAAAAAAATTGCTACCTCTAATAAACTTTATACTTTGGAACTAAGAAAATTGAATTTCTCGAGTAATTGAAATTGAGCAACTGAAACTGTCTTACGCATTATTCTTGCGGTAGAAATTCAATGAAGTCAGGATACGTTCATTTTTATCAATTTTTACTCAATGGATATACAGCTGTTTAAATTTAATTAGATTCACCTGGAAAGGTTAAATAAATATTTTAATCAAATTTCTTTAAAGCTAGTCTTAACGACACGAATTAAAAACAGGCTTTCGTGCATCTTTTCGAACATTTAAGTAAAGACACTCGCGCTTTTTATGTAAGACACCGGGAAATGTAAATTTTAATTAGTTTGAAATATACGCTATTCCTCAAAATAAGGAGCTGTATTTTGCGATGAAGCTTTCGAGAAAGAAGAAGGATGTGCGCCAATGAGAGGGGGAGAGAAGCATCAAAACATTACTCCCGCGCGGCTAATAAACCATTAGCTTTGTGAATCTTTTGATGTCTATTGTCTTCAAGTATAAGCTGAGGTTCAATTTCCAGTCTCTCATAAAGTGCCACGGCGTAGGGGTTTACGCGTCAAGGTTTATTTTTTATGAAGGCCGTAAATTTTTACGGTCTACACCTACCGCATATGTAATACGGTTAGCGAGGATGAGGCGTTTCAAAAGCGGGCGCCTGATTCAAAAGACTGCTTTTTTCGTAAAGCTAAACCGAAAGTGATAATAAAAACGGTTCTTACTATGAAGAAGAATAAGAATGTCTTTAGTTAAAAAGTTATTGAAAATGATAGCGGACAACGTTTAAAAGAATGAACGTTGAACGTGTGATGAGTTTTTAGTCATTTTTACTTGCAGATTATGCTGGTGTGGTCATCTACTTTCCTTACCCAACATTTCTCTTCATTTGATAGATAATCAGCTTCTCTATATATTTCTCTTAAGGCGCAATAAATGAAGATGATGTGAAAAGATGCGATGCTAAATAACCATCAGCTCCATATCGTTCGATATTCAACGACAAAAGTCGATTTCACTCTCACAAAATCTTCCTTTGTAATTTGCATACGATCGCAATTCTATCAATATGATAGCATAACTTGATTAGCGGAATATTCTGTTTATCTTTTGGAACAGAATAGAAAAAAATGTATCCTTAGTTTACTTCGTCTCTTTCTTGCTCATGGCTGTAACAGTATTTACTTATTTATGAAGTATGCGTTATGCTGATTAATGGCATTAAGGCCTCTCCTTATGGAATGCTACAGAAGCTGTTAGCCGTAGTGTCATTACGCTTCCCGAACGTGAATTGGTCCACTCATAGAATCCTGACTCGGTGAGGAAAGCAAAGGAGAACTACCTCACTCCTAATCTTAACTAGAAAGCCTCATTTCTCTCTCCTAGCTATTGGTATCTAATAGTTGAAGGGATGAGGTTCTTACCAGCCATCGGGATGAATATTTTATTTTCTTAATTCTAATATTAAGGAATTAATATTATATTATATAACTATGATGAATAAATTTACAATTATCTCAAAAGCGAAATTGTTTTTCATGTATCATAATTATCATGATATTTTAATGCCAATTTTTAGAAGATTTTACCATTATATTATTTTAAAACATTCAGTAAATGTAAAAGACTTTTCCAACTTGTTCTTCATAGCTTCAAAAGGTAGAGCGAAAAGGTCACTTCTCTTTAGCATACCAAAGTTGGAACAAAAGATAACTTTCCGGGTAAGAGAGAAAAAATTCGAGCCTGGAGAATATGAATTAATTATTTCTGCTAAAACAGGATAGCTTTCGTAGATTCGTCACCGGATGAAGTACTTCCTTATTCGCTATCTCACTCTTGAAATTGGAAAAAGAGGTTAACCTCCCTTCTTTAGGTAGAATTATTAATCGCTCTGTAGTATATATAGATGTATATTGAAAAATTTTTCTCTCCCTGAAAGTAAAATTCGCCACATAATCAGGAACATGCTTAAAATTTTAGCACAAAGAACCGACACTTTTTTAAACGTTCATCCTAATATCTTTATATTTTAATGATTATATATTTCAAACATTGTGAAAACCGTAAGACTTAGTGCAATTTTTTCAGGATGTAGCAAGGTTTCACGAAGTGAAAGCTGATGTAATAGGTAATTTTTTATTTACATCTCTGATGGATCAGATTAGTAACTGCAACTTTTTCCTTTATTACATGACGACGCGTCTCGTGTTTTATACAAAACTAGTAGAAATCAACATCATTAAAAGGATCACTTACAGTACAATGTATGAATTTGTCTAAAAACAAAACAACATGTAAGGAGGGCTCAAAGAGAGAAATTTTTTCGAGAAATCGAGTCTAAAGTTTCGTTATTCTACCCCTGCCATTGGCATAATAAATACTTAGGTTTTTATATGATGATGCAAAATATCAATGATGAATTGAGTTTTTAATAATGAGTTAAGCTGAAATTTAAGTGACATTGTCTCTATAATAGCATAATTTGAATAGGTAAATTTGTAAATTTTCTGTGCTCATGAATCTTTTCTTTTAATCTTTTTGCTACTTTATCTATTTTATTGCTTTATTATTACTGTATTGGTTAAATGAAAGATAGGATTTCCAAGGCTCAGGTTTGCCAAATAAAGCCATTTGTCCGTCTTTTATTCAATGTGAGAGTTTTCTAACCGAAACCACCGCAAACTGGTACTCCAGCATCTCTTAAATAAGAATAAGTGTCAGAAATCACAAAATTAAGCTTCTAGCTGATAGGGAGTAGAGCAAAAGCTAGTCTCCGAGTAAATGAAACTAATTTAAAGGTATGTTTATAAAAATCAAACACTTAATATCTGATGGAGCAGTATTCTATTCAAATACTTTAAGATATTTTGTATAACATTAACAGAGTTCTAAGTTTACAACAGTGACATAAGACTTTATGAAGCGGCCTTGCATCCATTTTCATTAATTTATATTAGCTCTGTTAGTATGAGGGGAACATATAAAGCTAAATCCACACGATCTGAGTTGGCTGCCTTAAAGCTTCCACCAGTTTTACGGCTGGGGATTTGCTACACTACTAGGTTAGCAGCCGTAAAATGTTAGGCTTCACTTTCTCCCAACATTAAAGTTTTTTCAGGTGTTTAAGATAATTCTTATTGAAAGACCATTACGAACTATATTTATCTATCAAAAACATCAATGAATGATCTAAAATATAAACATTTAGAACATTTTTGCAAATTCTAAGACTTAGAGCATTAACTCTTAGACCATAATATAGTGAAATGGAAAATGGAATTTCCTTATCCAAAAGAGATAAATTCTTTATTAAAGAATATTATCACATTTCACACCTTTTATTTAAGAGAAACGTCGAAGATATTTATTATTTCTTGATTTTGGGTATTTCCACCCTCAAGAATGTTTTAACTGATTTAGAATAAAGTATTTAAATATTCTTGTCGAAATAGATTGGGATATTTAAAAGCTTGAAATTTTGATAGTCGTGAGAGATCACCTATTTTTAATTTTTAAGGCATCTGATTTATGAAACTAGTTTATCTATAAGTTTATGTTATGAGAATAAGCCTTAGAGACATGGGATTATTTATGTTCTATAGTATTAGTCTGCTTAATTTTTTTCGTGGGTATTTTCTTCACTACAGTATAAATCTCTGGTATCCTCTTTTCAGTCCGAATCCGTAGAACTTCAAAGCAGAACGGAATCTCCGCTCTCGTTTACAGTTATAGATATTGTGACGCCGAAAGGATGGACGAGCGATGCCTTCCAATAGAGCCTTTCCTTAGATGATAATATGCCGAACAATATGAGTATTTCATACTGGAGACGGAACTAGAGGAGAGCCAGAAAAAGATTCTCCGCGAATAGAATTACTGGCGATCGCTTCTTTTAGCTCTTCAGAACGATTGAAGAACAACGTAACCGTCTGTTAAAACCGGTTCCTCTTATGGACAAAATAAGAATTTTCGAAGCCACCGAGAGGTTTCCCAAGGAAGAGGAATGCTGTCGCGAGTTTATTTTGCGGTATATTCACAAATGCCCTTTGTGCTCTAAATTACCATGCATTACTTTCCTGCGGACATCAAAGGAAGCAAAAATGTAGACAGGATGCCTGAGAGCCATGGATGGGAAAAATTTTATCCCTGAATATGGAAGAATGTTTCGGTGTAGTGGAAACATGGTTTCAGCCTGAAAAATAAACTGAGAAGTCTGAACCGCATTCTATGGAATTTCGCATATGGCCCTTGAAATAAAACGGTTGTCTACTCTCGAGAATAAATCTACGGCAAACTTGCATCAGAGATAAAGAGTCTACAAATTCTCTGAGAAAATCATTTCAAATAGTTGAATATCTTCTGAAGCATTTTATTGTTCGTAATTTCCATCAAGTGGAGCAATTACTTTTGGTTTATTTTGAATATTTATAACAGAAATTTTCATGACTAAAACATGACTGAACATAAAACGATTGGAAGGGGAACCTCCATCCCCAAAGACACATCAAACACATTGAAATCACTGGAAGGAAAACGGTATCGTGCAAGCCTGTGGTTTTTCTGGAATAATTTAATGCAGATATCATCAGCAGATAAATCCAACATTGCGTTTTCGTTAAGTTTTGAGAAATAAAAGATTCCCGAAATCAAGAGAAAGACAGGGATTACTTTTCCGAATAAAAAAAGAACAATCTTCATGATCCTGAAGCCAAAACCCATTTCATTATTATTATATACATTGCCTCTGCGGTTAGTCATTAGGACGGGTGGCGACGTCAATTTCCACTATAACAACAACCAAAAAATATTTAAAATATCTACTTGTACATACAATCATTTACCAGAATCTAAAACTTGGACAATGGAAGTGACGAAACGCCAAAATGCCAGTGTAAGACCGTGTAGCTATCTGATTTCATAAATAAGAGATTCACAATTAGCACTCTACTATGATGTTAAAAATTTTCCGTTAACATGGCTTGGAGGGTAAATTATAAATAAGCCCGGAATGATACGTCTGTAACATTACAATTGGTTGTCTGCGATTCCGGAATTCAACCCAATTACAAATGAGGCTCATTGGAACAATACAAACATCTCTTGGGGCGGAAACATTTTAGGACGTAATTTTTCATCTCAAGTCAATATTCTTGCATTAACCAAGATCGGGAGTCATGCTAAATTGAGAAAAAGCCTGAAATACTAAAGATAAAGAGTTTTAAAAATAACAAAACGTTCTAAGACGAGGCAAAGGGGCAATAGGAAAATTTCTCTTTCATTATGGATCCTCGTAAATATTACATAATGATTAATTGACAAATTGTGCCTGTGTAGCAGAATGAAGATTTTCCTCTTCTCTGCACAGTACGTATGATAATCAATCCTATATAACAATTTGGTGCATCAAATTGAGGTAAGTATTCTATTTGGTAGAATGCGTACATATGAATGTATTGTGGAATATGTGATATAATGAGTAATATGGGCTTTACTTAGTGGTTAAGAAATTTCATTACAAGATGTATTTACACACATATGTAGTAATTAATTTCAATTTGTCGATTTCTATCTTCTTTCTTAGTTAATTTAACTTCCTCATTCATATAAAATGTATACAAAATACAATAATAAACATAATACATAATCACTTATTAGAACAGTTGAAATTTATTAAATTTGTCAAAGGAGGCCCTGGAGACATATCTTACTTGAGGTTCCAAAATAGTTTGGGCCGTTACTGGCTCTGGTTAATACGTACTCATGCTTCTAAGGATAGCAATGCATTAATACTATCGAATTACATTTAAAATATTTCATCCTCTACTTAAGCGATCGCCATCTTGGAAGAACGATCGGCATTCGACACACCGTTAATAGGAGAGAATATCTGAGTTGGCGAAAAACTTCGCGTAGATTTCCTTCGGCCTCTAAGATCACACGCTCACCACTTCGGTTACCTTTTCTCACGTCTAATTATACTTCGGCAGCGAATAAGCGCTGGTCTTTGAAGAGAGAGGATGCTCACGGTATTCTAAACGGTCGAAATTCGAAAAATGCGTCAGAGAAAACCATCTCTCTCTCTCTCCCCTCCCAAAAGAGGACTCCGAGAAAGGAATCGCGTAGAAACCAATCGCCCTCCGCATTTCTCGCGCAATTTTCGGCCATTGCCCGTTAAAAGGAAGCTCCGTTTGGAGGGACTTCCGAAGCCTCCCCTTCCTCTCCTCTCCACTAAAGCCGACTTCACAAGCTTCCGCTGGATACATCGACCCGACAACTTTTTAGAGCGATTTTACTTTCTCATACAGATCGCATTGAGACAGTATTGTATCCCAACTTGTCGGATCGATCGTGATTCACGCCTTAACAGAATGAGACGCTGTTACATTTTATCGTGACCTGTCCGAAGGTATGCGTTCCTATCTTCTCGGGGTTGGTTTTTCTTGAAAATATAGGAGAGATATATTTCGGAAAAAATTCCTCCATGAAATAACAAAATTAGCAAGCCCTTGCCTTTTAAACTTTTCGCGTTGCAAAACTAAGGATATAAAGAAAAGATTAAATTCATGGCGCAACAGTCCATGAAGGGCTATGACCATGCAAGTTGGCATTTATGGAGCCTAACGAGTCGATATCGCATCAATAGTCTCATTGGTCGTGGGGAGAGCGAGCTAAATCTACTGTCTATTACTTCAGTTAGCTTACCAATTTTGGTACTATGACCATTCAACACAATGGCTTATCTACTCAGCTATACGGGGTCATACTAAATCATTACACAATAATACATGGACTATTAATGATTCTCGTATATCGACTATCTATAACTTATAATAATTTTACCCTCAGTAGTCTAAATGTTACAGTTAATTCGAATAGGACCTCTTTTAACATTGTTTACCTCTCATAAATCACTGGTGGACCCCACTTGAGTTGATTTATGATACCTAATTAAGTTAGTATCTTGAGATTTCTCATCTGAATGAAATTTTGAATCTTTTACCTCAAATAACGTTCATTAAACCTTGAATCCTTTAGGTAACAAATACATTAACAAAATACGTTATATTCCTATTATGTTAGTGCTTCGTGCTATCGATTGTTTTTTTAGTATGTCAATATATTAGAGTGGTAATACACGCAATACTGTAGCATCTCAGTAATTCCTAAGTGAGAAATATATTCAATGAAGATGATAATAACTTCTCTTTTTAAGACTCATTAATCAAATATTTGAAATGTAAATATTTCACTTTCATATATGAGCAACGTGCAATATTTTAAATCAAAATATTCCATATTTACAATAAGCGAAATATGTAAAGGTATAAGGTATAGTATGAGGGTATCAAAGTGAATTTTCTTATTATTTATTCGTTATATTGATTTGCCTACGATAACATCGCCATACCGTAACAATTTGTGCTCATATTTGAAAGCTAGTAATAGATCATTTTCAACGATAATTTATCGTAAAAGTGAAGGATTTTTCGCTATAGATTTCCTCGCCTTGACCCCCAGTTAGTCGCAAGGCATCTGTAGACGATAATGAAGTCGGTATGATCAAAGGAAAGTTGAATACCACACGTGCCCAAAAAGAGGCACGCGGAACGGTCCTCTTTGACGTCTTAGTTTCTAAAAATATTAGCAAAGGTAATTTTAACTCTTTTTCTGCAAGCACTTACTCATGTGACACAATTCTCCAATGTTAGACGCAACACATTCTGGAATGAAGTATCCTGCGTATTGCCGCTGATTTTTAAAAACCTTTCAAAGCAGAAAAACCGATCAATCATGAACGCTATGATTCCCTTGTATTTAATTATATAAAATTAAAACGTATCTGATAACAATAAATTATCGATTTATTACCTATTTCTAAATCACTTTTCGAAGTAGTAGAAATAGTGATACTACTCAACAGAGTTAAATAGATATAATAAATGATGAAATAATTATAGTTTGTATCAACAGGAAGAAACACCAATTCTATCGTGTTATTGCCCATTCTTCATTAAAATAGCTGTATAATAAGTAAAAGTTATCAACGTCAAGTGATAACCGTCTCGAATGCCGTGGGCAGAATTTTCCGGAATGGCTCAACTCGCCGCCGCCAGCTCGCCGCCGCCGACTCGCCGCCGCCAACTCGCCGCGGGCCCAACTCGCCGCGCGCCCAACTCGCCGCGGGGCCAACTCGCCGCGGGGCCAACTCGCCGCGAGACCAACTCACCGCGGGCCCAACTCGCCGCGGGCATTTTTTAAATACGTTTAGAACTATGAAATTACTCGTTCTTCGCAAGGGTTTTAATTATCTAATATCATAGAAAGAAGAAACTAAGAGATCTGCTAAATTTTACGGTAAGACCATAGCACCATTTCATAGAAGCAATTAATCCTTGTTAACCCTTGATGGTTTCGTATAACCCCTCGATATAACCCCAGGCGATATTCTTCCTTTTATAAAACATAAGCTATTTAAGATATTTATATGCCAATTTTTTACTTATATAAATAATTTTGCACTACATTTATGATCTGATAATTTCGTTAATTTTGAGAAACGAAAGGTATGCAATTAATGCGGTGTTAACAAATTACAATAATTAATTTAAGTAATTATATAATAAGCATATTATTTATTTTTAGCGGTGATCTACAAAGTAATTCAGCAGTAAATATCAGGTGCAAAATGAAAAATAATATTTGGGAGTTAAAATATCACCAGAACTTTGCTATACAATGCTGTGACGAATCAAATTTGTTGATTTAACCGATAAAATGCATTCCATTTTAGTAGTGTTACCATATCTACGAAATAAATGTAAATAATTATATAATTAACAGATCATGGTTTATAAGTGCCCTTATATTAAGTAATTCATTTGTAAGTACCATGTAAAGAACAAAATCAGATCATGCATACCAACTAATAATTACATACAAATCAACTTTTCATAAAAAGATTTCACAGAAAGATATTCCTTCCTAACTGATCTTTACATAATACAATAAACGCAATTAACCCTTAATTAGTCTCGTGGGGTGAATGAGACCCCAGGTTGTGTAATTCCCACGGTAAAACAAAAACTTATCAAGATATTTTAACCAAATTTTGTTTTGAAAAGATTTTTACCTTCTTAAGATAATCTGAGAATTTAGTTAATTTTAAGCAATCAAAAGTAAGCAAATTTGGCAGTTTCATCAGATTTCTAAAAATAAATTTGAATAATTTTCAAACAGTATTTCAATACTTTCTAAGCGCCTATACATAACATAACTCATTGGTAAGTACCTGAAAAATAATGAACACCATATCTTGCATATACAAGTATTTTGCATTATAGGTTCCGAAGCCCCGGCGATTCGAGGCCCGAAGCGGAATACGCTCTTTGATATAAAAGTCAAAAACTAAAGTTCTGTTCAAGATATCGCATCAAAACAAACTGCAAATGAAAATTACAACATTTATCTCGATTTCTCTCGAGACACGTTCTTCCTCACGTAAGAAACCAAAAACTTTTAGGCGACGTATAAATTGGACTGCACGACGAATTTTTCTTGAGTTACGCTCTAACTAAATAATTTTTTACTAAGATGTGGTTACTCTGAAATTAATCTTATGTAATGTTTATGCATTCAGATGATACAGTGAGCAATTGAAGAAAAAACCAGCATTTTATGTTGGATTGTAAGAGAGTGATGGCAGTTTCAAAAATGTTCACGGGTGATCGGCAATTCATTCAATTTTTGCTTTTAACTTTGTTTTTTTCCTATAAAAGCATAAAATTTTCACTGTTGAGTTGAAAAAGTTATTCTTATTCAAATTTCATCGGAATTTAAGATTGAATTGATAAATGTAAACTACGAATCTTAATTATACCCGTACGAATCCGTAGCTCCACGTAAAGGCGAACCTGCGCGAGGCTAACTTCTTCACTTACGGCAAATTACATTGAGTTATTCCCCTGTAAGTTCTTCATACTGACTGGAATTTTGAAACGTGCTATGATCGATCTGCCATGGTCGAAACCCCATACAGTTTCATACAGAAATATATCGAACATTCTATTTAATGGTTTTCAACCACGGAAATCGATTAGTAATATTTAAACATCGTAAAATCACTCCTTATCAATGTCACCAACCCATAAAATTTATTATTTTATTAATACATGCTCTACGATGCACTACAGTGGTAGGTCTATCGGCATAATCTAGCCTTTGGGAACTGATACCCCATTTTGTAATTGTATTTTTTAAAATATCAATTGTTGACAACAATTTTTAATAAGTATATAACAATTATTATTTACAACCGTTTTCAATATTTTTATTCAGCTTACTGCACCTTTGGTTGGAAAGCAGAAATGAGATAAGGATACATTTCTATGAGACAATTAAAGCGGAAAATAATCAAATCCCGAATGTAATAAAGAAGTAAAATTTACCATAATCTTACTCGTCAATAATGAAATATAAATGTTTATTTATTATAATGTGAAATATATTATAAGAATCGATTTCTCGTATTAGAAAAATGTTTTTTTCGTAAAGTAAAAAATTGGCATATAAATATCTTAAATAGCTTATGTTTTATCAAAGGAAGTATATCGCCTGGGGTTATATCGACCCCACGAAACCAATCAAGGGTTAACAAGGATTAATTGCTTCTATGAAGTGGTGCTATGGTATTACCGTAAAATTTAGCAGATCTCTTAGTTTCTTCTTTCTATGATATTAGATAATTAAAACCCTTGCGAAGAACGAGTAATTTCATAGTTCTGAACGTATTTAAAAAATGCCCGCGGCGAGTTGGGCCCGCGGCGAGTTGGGCCCGCGGCGAGTTGGGCCCGCGGCGAGTTGGTCTCGCGGCGAGTTGGCCCCGCGGCGAGTTGGCCCCGCGGCGAGTTGGGCCCGCGGCGAGTTGGCGGCGGCGAGTCGGCGGCGGCGAGCTGGCGGCGGCGAGTTGTCCTAGACCCAGAATTTTCTGCTGTTGACGATGTCAAACTTTACCCAATACAATCCGAAAACGGATAACTCAGAGAGGGTGTTCCGTCGGCAAGCAACTCCCTCCGATGGAAATCTTACGGCAAAAATGAATTATGAAAAATATTTACATTCAGTTACCCGTGGTATTAAAAGCTTTTTAGATTCCAGATGAGGAGCATTAGTCTTCGAAAGGGGATGAATGGAAGATCGCTTTGTCATGTGGTGCCGCATCCATAGGGATTTCTCTATTGAAAAGATACTTTACATGGAAAAGCTCTCTCACGGATGCGATCCGTGCAGAGGATGGATTCCAAAGAAAATGTATTACCATAAAAGTAAGGAGAACTAATTTTTCATTTCTTTCCATTACAAAATATATAAGGAAAATTTCATTCATCAGGAGCAATTACCAGTTTCTCTGAATTGACTGTAAGTGATCTCAACGTTAGGCTTAATGGTTTTCTGTCAAGTACACGAAAGCTTCGTAAAAATTACAAAAATTGAGGATCCACTCGACTAAATTCATTGGATTTCCAAAACAGACGCTCATAAATTTTTATGGATGGCGTATGAATGATTTTTAACCAGTTGCGTAATATCTCAAAGCTTTTACCTCACTGAAAAGCCAATTTAATGTGCCTCGTGTTATAAGAGGCACCTTAAATATAAAGTGAAGTAAGTAAGAAATAATTTTGAATTCAAAATCATCGATATAATAAGAAAAAATAAAATTAAGGCGCAAATTATGTATGATTTCAGCTTTTGTGGAAATATACTTTTGTGGATGTGAGTCAACTTATTTTAATTGCTTCCATGACACATTTTCAGGAAGTGATGTGGGATGATTCCTAATCGTTACTGAGTTCTGAACCGGAATTTTCCTCGTTTAAGGTATGGGCAATTCCAGGACAGAAATCGACCTCTATTTTCTTAAAGTTATGAAATTTTTAATGCATTCATACTTCCTCGAAAACCGTTAGTAAAAAAGTTTCAGCCTATTCATATGTTGATTGAAAACTTATTAATTCTTCGAAATTAGAAATTTTTGCTGAAATTGGCGAACATGGATTATTTTAAGGATAATGAATTTTGAATGAAACACGTTATAGATCTTGTTCTTTCATTCATTTATTTTGATTCATGTATCCACATATTGTTTACATATGCAAAATGTTAATGTTTTAGAACAAGATTCGACCAATGTGCCTAAAAATTTCCGGTATTTAAAATGTGTCAACGGAATTTGTAATCTCCTCTAAAATACGAGTTTATGTTACATCGAACAGCTATTAGAATATGATGTGGAAATAAAGAGGAGAGAGAAAGATAACATCACGAGCGCCTCAGACATACGCTTTCTAAGGGTATGAAAATATACATTGTTCTGCCATAATCCAACAGCTTTGATGAAGAAGTAATGGAAATTGAGTAATAGGACATAATATTTCTCTTTCTAACGCTCTTAAATTACGAAGAAAAAAATTAGTGTCCCATGGGAGGAGGAGAAAGAGTGTTAATGATCGCAGTTCATTATGGAAAAATATGTACTTCTATGTAACAAATATCAAATCACTCATACTTGCTCTTAATAAGTTTATCAGAATTATGTTAAGAGCACTTTACGGAGAGAATTCGTTTCAATTGTTAGATGTGTCTAAATTCTATTTTTAAGGCCTTTATTTGTTTACAAGGTTATAAGTCTATTTTAAAATCATGGAGGTGAAAAAGGTGAAACGTCAGTATTCAATTTGAGACCATCTAAAGTTTCAATCCCAAACCCTTACAATGAACACATTAATTTTATTAAAGTTTATAGAAAATCTTAACCACATTATAGTTATACAATTTTCTCTATTTTGCCTTTAGACATCTCCACTGCTAAAATTGAAATTTGTTAAACATAACAAAATATTGGCTTATAAATTATAAAGAATTATAAAGAAAAAATATTGGCTATAAAATTATGAAGAAGATTTTTTTACAAAAATGGTATGAATGCGTTCAATTTATTCCTTGGTAAGTTTATTATTTAAATATTTTTAGTATTTTTGCGCTAACAAATGATCATAGTTTAATTTCCATGTAAGTTTTAATATCTACTGATTTTTTTAGCAGTATGAAGTACTTTAGAGAATCGGTAACCCTAAAGAGAGCAATTTTCACTTATGTCGTACCTATATTCTTTAAAACAAACTGTTTCGTGTTATCCCTTCAGTTTCCTGTCGAAGGATAAACATTATTAATAATATATGTATCTCTCACAATTTGCTGACAAAGAAATTCGAATAGATTTCATATAATCTAAAAATGTATGTACTTGTATGTTTTTCGCGAGAATTTTGATGCTTTGATGCATCATAAATTTGTGTTTACATCAGAGGTACAGTTGATCTTTAAGGCGATAGTGAGGCAAAGAAATATTACGAAAAAATCTTTGCCCTGCAGACCATTTAAACGATATTCGTAGCCTCAATTCAAGTTTCAAGGTAAATGAAATTTTCTAACATACTGAACAACTTTTTATTATTTATCTATCTTAAGAAGAATAGTTTTCCATCATTCAGCGCCCATTATCCTATTTAGAATAATCAAACCAGCCATTCCCTTCCACTCGCACTTGTAAAAATCAACAAAACATAAGCAAGAAATTAGGATGAAAGAAGTAAAATGAAAGAGACGGGAAGAAAGAAATAGTGAGAAGGAAATGGAAAAGTTAAGAACAGATGGTGTAGTAAAGTTTCTGTCCCTAAATTATTGTTCACAGTATATTCTTCTTCTATTTTTGAGAAGTTATAACCAAAATGGCAGTGCTAAGAAACAGATGTTAAGCTGCTATTGACGGATAAACCTGCGGATGCTATCAAACCGTGGTAAGAAGTACGTTGTGATTGGTTGGCTGAGGCAATGGTGGGGATGTTTACTTTACACTCCCAAAGCTAAATAAATCTTCGCGCCCGAACGAGTCGATAACTATGTCTTCTCCGCGTGATGATAAATTTAAATCATGGAGTTCGTCAACGTGGAACATTTACTTTTCAAATGGATAATGGTAAAGGTCTGCTCCGTACTTCATTTTTTTCGAAAAGAAACAACTGCGTCAGAATTACCCGCACATTATAAATGGAATAAATATAGATGTAGACGAATCAGATGAATATATTGGGATAACTTTCTCAAATAACTTAAACTGGAGCACTCATATCCAATAAATCTGCGGAAATGCAAATAAAAAGCTCGGCTTTGTAGTGTGTAATATCGGTAGATGCGATGAAAAGGTTAGAAAGCGGTGTTATTTCTCCTTGGTGAGGCCTCTTCTGGAATATGCAGCAAGTATGCTGTATCTAGCTTGTGAAACGGGTACCAAGTGTACCAACCACTGAGAAAGTGCAACGTAAAGCGATACGTTTGATTAAAAATGCAAGGATAAAAGGCAAACTATATGAATATGTTCTCAGACGCAGATTGGGAATCCTTGAAAGAAGAGAAGAAGGGGACTAGGAGTTAGTTTGCGATTGCTTGAAAAATTTAGGGAAAGTACGTTTTCAGTGGACGCCATTGTCTTTATACTATCTCCCTGCTATTTTGAACGATCCGACAATGATAAGAAAAATAGATGCGAGAACATGTCCTCTTAAGGACTCATTCTGTCCGCGAACGATACGCGATAACTCGTTAAATCGTAAAAACTCGTTAAACGCGATAACTTTAAAATAAGCTCAAGTTTCTTCTTGAGCTTATTTTTAAGTTCTCTGTTTACACCCCCTGCCACACGCCGAAAGGCGGATTGCAAGATATCTATCTAGATGTAAAAGCATGCAAGTTTAAAGGATTCGGCGCGCGTCCTAAAACCCATATTATTCAAAAGTTAACCCTACACTTTACCAAAAACTTCTATTTTAAACCAAACTAAATAAATAGCCTTCTTTTCCTATTCTATTATGGCAGATAAAAAAGCATAAAATTATAATAAACTCACTCTTTTAGCCTGAAAAACAGTTGGAGGAGATAATTTTCTAATTAGCTTACAAAATTGCTAGTTAAAATAGCGTTAATCTTCATTATGTTAATTTTTGCAGGTGTTTACCACAGCATAGTTAATTTTAACTTCAAATTAGGTTATCTTATCTAAAGAAGAATTTCGCAATTCAGCTTTTTGTGAAGACGCTACATATCAGTGCTATTGGGCAACATAAGCTCATGAATGAACATGAGCAAAAAAAATATTAAATTGAATCACTGAAAATTTCAACAAAAGAATTAATTCAGAAACTAAAACTAATCTAATTCATTCGTGTTTAGTGAAGGGAGTCATGGCGAGTTTTTTTTTAAATTAAATCGCCCTTTGGATCTAATAACTGATCTTTAATCATTCTTTAAAAAAATCCACAGAAGAGAAGCCCTAATAGCTTCATCGCGGAGAATTTGACAGGAATGTTTTATCTAATAATGCCAAAGCAGCATGGATATAACCACATAATGCAACTCCTATAACATTATATCAATCTTGACGCAGTAGCTTTATGCTCATCATCGGCTCATATTTATATACGGCAATGCATGATAAAGTCAGCAGTTGGGCAGGTAACAACGAGGGAACATACTCGGCAAAAAACCCTCTGTCCCTTCCTCTCAACATTTGCCGGCTGAGGGGGATAATGCCCCTGCTGCCTTGTTCTTTTTTAATGGCGATGCCTTCGCACACCAAGGATCGCTGGAATGAAGCTAGCCCAGGAGATTAACTGTTATTTTTTCGATGAGGATTCCTTTTATGGAAGAGGGAGCATAGTCATCGTACCCCATACATTTAGGCTTTGCGCGGAAGTTATCCTTTGGCGGGGGGGCTTTAATAATGGCGTGGATTTGTCGATGGCCTCTAATGGCCCTTTTCGTCGTGAATTAAGGAGAAATGGCTTCGATTCCGTAAGAAGGGGAGGCGATGGCATCGCTGCCCTAACGTACATACTTACGGTCGAAATCATTCCTTATATTTTATAACACACCCACACTACGATAGATATCTCAACATTTTTAAATTTTAAAAATTTAGGTGAGCGTTCTTTGAGGGTTCCATTGTGGAGCAAGATGTCACCGAATACGAAGAGAGCAGCGGTGAATTCGAGAGGCTTACCTAAGTACATCCTTCGTCTTATCCCCGGAAATAGATCAATGTTTATAAAGGTTATATGTTTATCTCATAGTCATAGTAAAAGGTAGACTATAAACCAATGGCTTTACGCCGTTTGAGTTGCGCGTAAATTTAAATCCTCTGATGATATTATTGATTGCATAAATACATACTAGAAAACACATCTCACTTTTTTTATTATCTACTCAGGCTTGGTACTTTGTAACATGGAAACCTATGGAATACCATGAACCAATGAAAAATTAAACTTTTTATGAAGTTGCCTCAGAAGCTGAGCTCCTTTTGCAAATAATGACATCACCCAGAAATTGAACCCGGGACCACCAAAGAAGGACCTGTTACCCAAAGTGCCTCCGATGTTATCATTTTAAAACGTTTTACATAATGATTTTCAATTCCCATTATTCCCTAATTTAACAATACAACGGTATAAAGTATATGTTTGGAAATACAGTTTTATGAAAAGCTGTATTCTTTCCATTGAAGATGCACATTCTATTATTATACGATAGTCATGCAGCGTGTATACTTCTATCCGTAAGGATAGTTTTGCCACCTGATTTAGGTCCACTCGCGAAGTTTTCTTTTTTTTTAATTATCAAATAGATTGTTCCTTAAATCAGTAGGTTGTGCAATTTTCGGTCGCATTTCTCGAATTTGTAAATAACGAATCTACTTGATAGAGAGCAAGCAAATTGATGAAAAAATTGTTTTCTATATTTTTTTGGGAAACATCAAAGTGTAAACTAAATCTGAGAGAATGAATTTAGCATTGATATAGCATGATTAAAAAGACACCAGCATCGAACTTCAAAACTTGCAACACATTAAGATCAATTCTTTAGAATCCTATCATTTGAATGATATTTATATATTATAACGTTTAATAATTATTATTAATAACTAACATGAGCACTAATAATATGAATTTTTAGTTTGGATTGACAGGTATTTTTTTCAGTATTCTCACTTTATTAATATTCGCATCAAGTTTTCATTGATATATAATTAGGAGGTTATTTACGAATTTCTCCTGCATGGTCTATCATACTAAAATATAAATTACGAGAAAATCTAGAGATATTCTGCATAGAAAAATAAATTTAGTTAATGGTTACATTTAAAAGAATATTAACGTTAATATTGTAAGAAAGAATTCCGTTCTCTAATAAAATCTATCGTATTAATTTTATAAAGACGAAAGAGTAGTTTTTTGTATTGCTTCTAATTTCAAAAGTCAATCCCAAACTTGTTTTTAACTGATTGTGGAAAATTAAAAGGCGAGGTTCCATTAAAGAAAGATTCATTTCGAAATGACAAGCGAAAGAAATCTAGGAAAAGTATTTCGAGATTTCATATCCAGTCTCTTTCTTAAATTTCTACTAATTGATAGTCAGTGTTTTCGTTAATTCAAATACTTTCAAACAATGTTTACAGTTCGTAAAGCGACTTTATGGCTCTAAATGTTAACTTTGAATAATAGATATCATTCCCTCTGTCTACAAAAAAAAGAAATATATAAAAATAGAATTCGTTATCCGAGAAAGGAAATGAGACAGCCACTACCGAAGATTACTTTCTCGGCCATAAAAAGTTGACGGTTTTTTATCGCTCCACTGAAATTAAATGTAGCTCTTTTATCTTAGAGGCACTCCTGAGATATAGTATCTTGGAAGTCTTCCTAAGATACGCATTTCCAAAAGACTAATGAAAATTAATTTGTCCTCTGCTACTAAGTCGCCGGAGCTCAAATTAAGGAGCGGACCTTATTTTCTACAACAACCCTCTCCCCTGTTTCCTTGCAGAATATGAAAGTAGGAAATACACTCATTTGATGATAAACGAATGAATTGCTTACGGGTTAATGGTTTGTTCTTTTCTATTAAATCGCACCAAACAAAAACAATGAGTAGACCCAGACGCTACGCAGAGATTATGTTTAGTAAATAATAAAAATTATCATAAATTTAATGAATTAGATTTTAACTTTATTAAGTATCGAATCTATCCTTTGAAATATATCTTCTTATGCAACTCATAAAACGTTATTCTTGTTTTTGGACATGCTTTGTATGCTGAGGGTCTTTTTAACTTGACTCTCGTTTCATTTGTTTGCACATTATGAAAACTATTACAAAATATATAATTGCTTATATACTTGAAAAATTATAAATTAAGGCACTAGGTGTCTTTCACCGGTCATTGTCAGCCTTACATGATCAACGGTTATCCATACTAGCTTCTGCTCCCATTACATCTTATAGTAAAGAATAGCTCACTGAAATTACGATAGAGAAAAGTATTGGTACGTTAGATACTATTTATTCAAATTAACTGGATTTATATTAGTTCATGAAATTCCTGATCAGAAAATCTGAGTACTATCAAAATTCCCTGCTTAAAAGATCGGAGGTTGGCCATAGCCTTCTGAACTTCATATACAAGACCAGTAAGGTGTTTTTGTGCTAGCATCAACTTTGTCAGTTAGTATAACACCCTTAAGGTAGAAGAAAGTAAGGTAACTTGTTTCCAAGATTTCTAATACCCTTCGAATTAAAAGTAGTACTTATACTGTTACAGTAAACATTTATTTCTTATGTGAGATTTGAATTTAGATTAGCAAGACATCAAAATCAGAGTCGGAGAACATTCACCTCATCTGATTATTTAAAATTAGGCTTTGTTTAAGAACAGCTTAATTTCAATTCCTCCTCATAACCACTTTTCCCCTTTCTCTTTCTTTGCCTATCCTGCGTCTCATTTCATTTGATTTCTGTCATTTCCTTCCACATTCCATCACTTTCTCCCCTCTCCACTTTCTCCGTCGCATTTCGCTATTCAATTTGTCTCAATTCCTTCTCGTTTCCACAGCATCCCACTCTCAATTTAAACTCCTCTTCCCTTCTTTTCCTATCTCTCGCTCCATTTCTTTCCATTTGCCGCAATTTGTCTCTAGCCAAGCCGTTGACCGCTTCGGTGACCGCAGAGCCCTTCTGAACCTCGCTTCTCCATTCCAAACTCTCTATGTTTCACATTAGGACTACCGCGAGTGTTTTCGTTCACCGTTATCGTCCTAATGAAGTCCCAATTCAGTTACTCTGCAGAGGATGTAGTGCGGAGTGACTCTCGTTACCCCTGAGCTGTTTACAAACAAATCGCGAATACACCCAGAGATACCCAGAACAAATTGATGACACTCAGGTAACTAAACTGGGTAACTATGTATGCACAAGACTGCAGATTGAGGAGAAGATCATATCATATCATAAGCATAACTTCTGTAAGAATGAACGAAAATATTGAGTGTCATTATGAATTTACTCCCTGAGTAATATAACTTAGCTATCAAAATGCGTATTGGGTGATGTCAAGAAGGATGATAATCTGGAGTTTTTGTTTCCATTCAAGGAAATAATTCGACATTCACCGACGCCTTCGGCTATCAGAGAGTTTTTCGAAACTTTTATCCTACTAGATTGCTTTAGTGTGACAGAAATCATAGGCAAAGAAACATTACTGAAATGGAAAAGGGTAGGCGATAATCATTGGACAGAAAGAGAAATTAGGAGGCCAATATATAGAACGAAGGGCAGATGGAACAGAGAATTCATCAATAATATAGGGGTGACATGATAACGCCAAACTCGTATGAGTTATCACAAACGTATCACAAAAACGTACTATGCACAAACATGCTGAAAGGGAATCCATGATTGCCATCTGATATACCAAAAGTCAACTTTCGTTTATTTAAATGTCTGCCTTCGTCTTTTCTCTAAGAATATTGTGATCAATGGATAAACTCCTTTTTCTTTAACACAATATTGCTATTGCTTGATCAGAAAGAATTCATATATATTAACGTGAGCCTTGAGAAGTAAAGGAAGTACATGGAATATGATGGAATAGTAATGATGGAATAACTACGCTACAATAATATGAGAAGCTGAGTAATACTACATTACATAAAAGTAATGTACTTAGTTACGGTATATTTGCAATAACCACACAGTCATAATACAGCGAGGATCTCGTATATTACGTCAACTGAATTCATTTTTTCTTTTCGATATAAGAGCTACAAAAATATGACAGTTCTTACTCGTGAAGATGCAAGAAAGTAATTCTCAAATGTCTTTATAAAAAATATTATACGAGGGTGGTCTAAAAAGTTTCCGACCCCAGATGTTTCAGAAATTTTCAGATAACATGTCGAGAAATGGCGAAATGTCGGAAACTTTTCAGACCACCCATGTATATGGATCTAATTCTGTCAATCATTTTTAGATATTACTCTATAACCTGGCTGTAATTCCAGGAAATAAGAAGATGACAGGGTGTGGAAGAGCAAGAAAATATTCATGAAAATTCCACTAAAATAATGATAATAATAATAATAATAAGACGTCTTTATACGGGCGAGATTGAGACTGAATAGTCTCTTCTTACATCTAACCCTTAAAATTATATCATATGTGCATTTTCATGTATTTCAAATACCTCCCCCTATGCGAGATAGAGGATATATTTAAAAATATAAATATGTTAATTCTCAGAAATTCGAATCAGATACAAAGACATTATCATATAGATCGTTTACTTAAACAAAAATTGCATAAAGATATTGCTTTGGATTTTCCTTGCACTAAATGCCTAATATTTCTTAAGATGATGCGAAAATATTTTTCGCGAAATCAAAGACTGAATTGATACTCATAAGTTTGCTACTTCGTTTTTTGCTAAAATATATTTCGAATTTATTCCAATAATTTCGAATTCGAACAAAAGTCGTCGCATAATTAAAAGGCTGAGCAATGCATTTTCTCTTAACGTGAGTATCCCCTCTCTTAAAACAAATTTTTAATTCCTCTTTCCCGAGATTTTCAAACTCGGAAGCGCCTCCGAGCCGCTTTATTGGATTAATCTAGCGCTTAAATAAAAAGGAGCCCTTAAACGTAAAGTACCCTTTCCATCGTAATTTGAAGAATCGGGGGAAGGCAGCCGAGATAGAGTCCCCGTATCGCTTGTTATATTAGCGAAGCGAAGGCATTTGCGGCCTCCAAGAAGAGTCGCAATCTTGGATCGTCCAAGGAAGACACTAAGTACTCGAGAAGATCCAGAGGCGATAACTGGATGGAGCGCGTGGTTGCTAGGCGACGAGAGGCCCTCTGATCCCGTGGATTCCGCAGCCCAATCCGCAGTAAATATAAAGGGAGCGAGCCTTTATCCCGGTCACAGATCACATAGGCTCAGCGAACCTGTGGGTGGGGGCGTTCTTTTCGCAACGGAGGTCATTTCTCCATATGCCGCTTTAACATTTCATCCCCTCTTTTTACAAAACCCATTTTCCAACTCCGTATCCTTTCACTGGCCTCTCTTTAACGCCCTTTCTTTCCAATTCTTCCACCTCCCTGTTTTTTTTCCTTTCTCGCTCTTCTCCCTATCCTCGCTCCTGAAAAGAGAGAATGGCTTGCGGAGTTTGCAATCAGAGCTTCGATTCTAGACAGTGGACGGATTGAGTTTATATATACTCGAGATAACCTCGAATTATCTGTTTCCTTCAGTATATTTCCTTCCTATTTTCATTCTTCGAAATTAATCTGTACGTATTCTTATTGGCTGTGTTAAACAAACATTTTCCTGTAAAACTTCTCCTAATTAGGAATTTCCTTATATCAAAGCTCTTAATCCTGCGTCATTAATTTACGAAAATTATATCTCCTCAACTTCTTACAGATTTAACAAAGGGATGTATCTAAATTTCCACCATTTCATCAATCCAGATGATTATAATAAAGATATAGATTAACCTCAACTCTCTCCAACGAAAAGAGTGTTCGAGAGATACTGTGCCTGATAAAAATCTGTTGGGGTAGATTAGCCAATACAGCCCAATGAAAACATTTCCTTAGATGATGCAGTCGCGCAGAATGGCCGCAGTGTAATCAGACTCCCCAATTCATTACGGCTTACTATAATATATTATACTTATTATGAGACAATTTCAAGAACTCTGGGAGGATTTTAAAATTTACACATTAAATATAGAGTTGGAGAAAGGGAAATAGGAATAAAAACTTATAGCAATATAATGCACCACTCTCCGATAACAGTCTTTAACATTCGAAGTCAATTTGAGAAAAGTATGAGAACCTCGACAAAAACCTTTCGTTTTATTTCCAATTCACATTTGCAATAAATTCGTTCCATAGCTATACCTAATAATACAGGAGATACATTGAGGACTAAAACTAAGCAATAATTAATTGCAAAGGCTTGTTGTGTAGTATTGTGAATGTATAATACCATAATTTATTTTTAAATATAAAATATATCTTAACATGAAAAAGAGTAGGGTACAATTCAAATAATTCTCAACGCATCCTTTAAGTTACCAACATTTTAATTCACATCAATTCTTTAGCTATCCTCATTTCATATTCCATTTTATCTTAAAATCTTTTATTTTTTATGCTAACCGAAAGTCGAGCACCCAAAAAACGAGGGAAGTAAGTAACTCCTCAGAATCCGCAGGTCCAGAAAGACACTCTAAAGCACTTCCTTTTTTCCTACTGTTTCTTTATTCTGCTCTTTGGAGGGATTGAGCCGCGGTATGACCTTAAATCTTTTGCCGGAGAAAAGATACCATTTCAGAAAGACCACAGGGATTGCGCACGAATAAGGGAGAAAACTCTTTCTTGCTATTTCAGCCTTAAAAATAAGGCTCGTTTATTTCTAGGAAGTTGAGTTTATTACGGAATGAATTCTCGAAAAGTAGATAATTTCTCATTCCTTGCCCATCTACAAAATAATCTCCATCTCCCATAATGGTCTCCAAAATGACGAACACACCAGATAAACTTTTGATTTTTATTGAAATTCCTCGCTATTATTTCGAATTGATGTCTTTTAATGCCAAAAATAACCCTCTGCTAACCTGCAAATGGAAATAAAATGTAACCAGGAACGTGTATGTGATAGCTATCCGTCCTTGGCTCAAATTTCACAACGAGATTCCATCTTTGACTGACGCTAATTTAAGGAAAGAATGTCCGCGCTGCAACCACCGGAAAACTACAAAGGGCAAGATCTCGGAAGACAATCTTTTCCTTGACAGATTTGCCATTTTAATTAAGGAAACGTTTTATCGAAATTAATTTTATTCGACGCAAAGATAGCGCGTTAATGAAATCGCGAAGGGGTAATAGGATGCGTCTCCTTTTTCCCGGAACTGATAAGTGTGCTCAAACGAGGAAAGAAACATGCAGCGTACATGTGCTTCAAGTACGACCTTTCAATTAAGTATGTTGATAGCAACGTTTATTTTATCAACACTCTTGCCGCTACGTAATTAATTTACTAAAATTATACATGCTCATCTACCTAAACGATCAAAAGTTTAGATACCTTAATTGGCACTACTTCATTATATGTAATGAATGTAAAAAGGAGTAAGATAAGATGTAATTATTTTAATGAAAAAGATGCACGAGAAGAAAATTACGCGAAATATGTATTGCGGATGAATACTTAACTTGCATTAAATTCCCTGGGATACAAGATAAGGGTGAAGGGACTAAATGTGAGCACTTTTCCATTCTATGTGTTATGTTGTTTTCGAAATATTGAAAACGGCTGAAATTCAATAATTATTAATGTTCAACGACAAGCTACCTTAAAATAAATACATGTTTTGATATTAGGTATTCAGGTATACATGTTTTAAAATAAGGTAAAACGACAATACTGAAAGAAGGATTGTCTTAAAACTTCGAAATGTTAAAAAAAATGCTCCCTTGATATGCGATTGTGAAAATATTTCCTACACATAGTAATATAATCATTGCGTAAAATGCAAATTTTCTCAGAATATATCCCAAAAATACGCATATTAAATATGTACGTCGAATCATTTCAACACTAAGAAATAGAGAATGTAATGTCCGCAGGTTAATTCACGATAGGGGAAGAAAGGTAAGGATCAAGGATGATGGTGTGATTCAACTCCGAAACCATGGTCATCAAATAAATAACCTATGAGCAATAAAGACTAACTTCTTTGTGTATTTTTTCAGTATGGCGTCCAGATTTCACTGGAGTTGATCAAATACCTAAAAATTAATTTTTCCTACACATGTATGTAAATAGATAAATACTTTATAAATGCATTACATACAAAATATGAGATTCGGAATCTATTTTTATCAATACTTTCTCAGCCAGACGCATTCATTGATCTTAAGTCTTAGGAATCTTTATCTTTATTCTAAATTATTAGATTCTATGTGTTTTCGCGGTTTTTTTTCGCTCCACTTCTTGTGCAAGCATTTTCACGTACTTATATTTCTCTCTGTAATCCTTCATGTGAGCTTTTTTCCACAACAGTGTGTTTCATCTTTTTTTATTTTCTCTTTTTAATTTATATATAATTTGATTTCTGTAATATTCCAAATTTGTACCAACTTTGACCTCAGAAGTTAAACGTAAAATAGTGCCTCGATGGATCTAACCTCACCTCCAATTAAAGGACGATGTAATAATATACTGGAAAAACAAGTTACATTGAAAGCGGCATTGATGTAGCCCATAATGCATAGGGTATTGATATTCATTAGTCAAGAATTGGATCTACCAATAGTCAGTTATTATATGGAAATTTATTCTTTCCCACGGTTTGATTACACCGCTATGTATATTATCAGGTGATAAATTATCTTCAATTTTAAGTCGATATTTATTAAAGCCCCGAGCTCTGGACGTATACATCGATAAAAGGCATTTGATGATCGGAGTATAAAATATGCTCCTATTTTAATCAACTTAGATCAACACAAACGCGTCATTTATAACCCCGGCTATATATTTCGAACGGCCACTTTCTTATTAACTCTTCAGGAAAGAGCTGTCAACGGCGTGTGTCAACACACCACAGTAAGAACATAGCGCATGTGCTTCTATTAGGGCTCAATAAAATGGCATGAATTCCAAATGCATTCCGCCTCGGGATGATTGATTCCGTCTCCTCGGGTAATTACTCGGCAGCGCATCGTAAAACGGCCGAAAAAAGCGATGACGTTGCGCGAGGAGTCGTTAACGGTGCTCATAGGGGGCAACACTTGTCCCCGTGGGCGGGAAGCAGCTGCAAATGGCGTCTCCCCAGATCTAATAAAAAGTAAACTTCCTCCCCCAGCCACGACTTATCCGTGCCGGTTATTCATTCACCCTTCCTGTGACCCCCCGCAGGAGTGGCAGCCAGCCCCCGCCTTAACCTCACAATCGGACTTCCAGATTATATTCGCCCTAATAACTGCCGACCAAACATTAGCTTTGGTAAACCTGGATGACAGAGCTTAGCCTCCTTTCATGCTGAAGAATAAATATCTGATGGATTTAATGGTCGCGTGATTTGTGTCTTGACGATTAAACATGATTCCGATGGAAAATTCATGCTTTCTGCTTTTGGATGTAAATCGTGAAGGAGTCACACCCAGTGTGAAACAATTATTACAGGCGCTAATTTGCTGCTGCAAATATATCGAGCCATTACAGAAATAATGTTCCGAAGAATATGTATCAAATATTATTTCCTTATCTTACATACGAGTGATGCATTCACTTTGTTTGTAATTTGTATTTAATGTAGGCTGCCTTTTTAGAATCCTATCGCAGTAGTTGCGTATTTCCGACTTGTGAGCAACCAAAAGGATATCCTTTTTTCATTTGATACTTCTCCACTTAAGTCAACATTCATCACCAAAAGCCCATTTTACAAGTCATTAACTAAATGAACATATTAAACATTTATACTCTCGACAGATAGATCAATAGGTTTGAGAATAAATAAACGAACAAAATCTTGCATCCATACAAAAGTGAGATGTGATTGAGTGAATGTGATTTATGTTTTATTAAAAACCGTTTCATTCATATAATGAAGTTTTTGACAGGGACGGAATGTAAATGTGTATTTTCACGAAAAGATCTCTACATTGATATAGAGCAGTGTATTTCAAGAAGTGTGCCTCCAGAGGCAGGAAATGTGCCGCAACAAAGTTGATGCTAATGTCGACATGAAACTTGAGTGTTTGCAAATTGTATGAAAGCACATATGTTCAATATTTTGGTGTAAATGAGAAAAAGTTTACTATGAAACTGACGATGTTTGCAAATTCTAACAGGTATATACCAAAATTGATCATTCTGTTGAAGAACATCAACCCTTAGTCTGCATTCTCAACTATCTACCATTGCTGTCTAATTACCAGCTGCTATTTGGAAAATAGATAGAACTTGCAAGGTAGATTTTTTAGTCATTAAATATTCCGCGAAATATTGCAATTTAGAAATGAAAAGTTAAGAGTTAATGAAATATGGAAATAATTATAGAAATATATATATCAATTTTACTTCATAATAAAATTAGAGATAATTGTTAGTATTTGGCATGGTGTAAACACCTGAGAGTGTGCCGTAGGGTAAAATAGTTTGGCAGAGCAAAGAGTAAGTAACATAAGAGTATTATAATCTGTTTACCTGTAATCTGCATTATCTGGTTATAATCATGCTATTTCTGCCTATTATTTGTTATCTGACTGACTGACTAATATCACTTTAATCTGAGAAGGAATTCAAAATGTGTTGATATTATCGGCAGAGATTGTTTTCAAAGGAATATTTCCGTTGCCGTAGGAATATCCTTCCACTTTAATTTAATTCATTGTAATAATAGAAACCTACCAAGGGTAATCATTAGCTAGATAAATCACCTAGAAGTGGTAATCTCAGTGGTAACTCAGGAATTCCACTTTTATATCTCTTAGACGCTCAGTTCATTATGCAGTCTTCTCTAACACAGCGGCCTCAAATTCCGCGGCGGTCCTTCCGACAAAGTGCCCTCTAAACGGCAGCATTCTTATATTCCATTTCTTTGTTTGTATCATCTAAAAATGCTTCCATTATCGCTCCGTGAGGGGTGACTTCGCGTGATCGCCTTTTCGTGGCAGTCATCTTTTCTCCCCTTCTCATAGCGCATTACTTTATGGAAAACAGTGGCCTAACCCCTCTTCTTCGTCATGCAACAGCATTCCCTCTCTCCCCATCGATACCCATTTCACAGTCCCTAACCCGGGATAAATAACCGCCTACGATGAACACGGCGCCCAAGTCACGCCCCAGATTTCACAGCGGTCGCGTGTACTTCTCCCGAAAGTCGAATCTTCCACTTACTCTCTCTTTTTTTCCCTTTCGTCACGTTTCCTGGATCACCCACAATGGCACACGTTAGGCCTCCCTCTCTTGCAGAAGAATCACTGAGGGTAAACTGAGAGAATTTCATAACAGCCAACGAGTCTAGAGGTCCTCTAATGTCTTTTAATTAGAATTCATTCACTTGGACAATCTTTTCTCGATATTTCTCCTTATTTTAGGTAAAACGCCTACTGAAGATCACCCTTTCAACTGCTTTTGTCTACTAAGATTACAGTTCTTTTCACCACCAAAAATTTAAGAACGATACATTCTCCGACAGAACTAACAGTAAGATGCGAAATGATAAGTGATATACGGGAAACCATTATATTTCTGTAAAAAGATATTATTTAAATTCAAAGTAGACAGCGAAATTTAATTTAATTCGGTTTATTGGGTTATCCGAAAAGTACTGTACATTTTCAAACTCTCATGATTAACGCATTTCTAATTGAAAAATACTTGTAGGACCTTCTAGGATGGCCATTCTCATCCAAATCTAAAACAATCTAAACTTCGCAACGCGTCAGCACAAGGTGATCAATCAAAATAGAAAATAATTTATTGAATAAATCTGTACATATCTTTTCAAAATTCTTGATTATATTTCCTATTTAAAAAAGGACTTTCTGGATGGTCCAATATGTTCTCCATCTGCGATAATATAACTATGCATTTATTGAGTCATGTTATTTTGTATTATAGCTTCTTCAGCCACTAGAATTTTAAAATAATTAGAAGGAAAAAGAAACAAAATATAGTTTGAAGTGCAACTAAATTTGTTCTTTGAGAGTGATACGATAATAAATCTTCATAAGCTCCTTAAAATAGATTAGGAGGCATTTATAACATTAAAATCAATATAAATCAAAACTTATCCGAAAATTGTTAAGTTGAATATTACAGCTTAAACTGGATCTAGCAAGAACAAGATTGCCTCTATTCTTGGTGGAGAAGATACTCCTCTCTTTGCAGTGCTAACTCTACTGCATCCTGATATCTCTTCTTTCCTATATCTCACTTTATTTGGTTTATATATTTGTCTCTTTATCTTCTATTTTGCCTTCAAGTACGAAAACATGCATTGTGTCTAAAGATGTGTTCAACCCATCTAGTTCCTCTTTTTCGGATGATGCTCCATTTTGTGTGCATTATTTATTAATATTTAATCATATCACTTAGAATAAAATACACTTAGCGTATCATGTCACGTGTACAGTGGAGTTAAACAAGTTCAATGGACTATTAAATGTCGATTGCTTTGAAGTAATATAGATAACACTCATGCAAAGAACCTTTACAAACATATATATAAACATCTTAACCTAGACTATTCATTGAGGTATACCCATAAATAGATATTTTCCATCAATGAGGGCAATTCAAAAATAGGCCATCGATTACCGGACTGCATGCGAAATCGGCTTTCCAAAGAAATTTTTTCGGAGAAATTTGCACGGGGTGAAGAAAGCTCGAAAAATCTGAGAAGCTGACTTCTAATATTGAAGGACTCACTCAGAGGTTTCATTTTCAAAGCATTAATTTTTTCAGAAATCATCTTCGAAGGACCTTGAGTGACTAAATACGCTTTGATTTTCACCTCTCTAATGCATTGCGTTCCAAAACATTGATTCAATGAGCATACTGTGGATTACTGAATCCCTTGCATCCGGGTTTGGCACCAAACGAAAAATGTTTCCGAGGCGGAGGAACGAATATTTGGAGTATTGAGGAAGTAGGAATTCCGTGTAAGCGGGAAGAATTCACTTTCGAAGAAGTTGTGTGTAGGGCAAAGAAGGAACGCAAATTGAGAGAGGTATTTCGATAAGAGCGGAGGAAGCAAGGAAAGAGGGAGGGGGCGCAAGTGTATCTGCCTTAATGAAATTTCCCTCATCCCCACTTGTGCACGTCCAATGCATCCCCTTTAAAGGCCCATCCCTCCGCTTAATTCAGACCCCCTGCAGAGGGCACCCCACCCATGGCGTGCGCCCAACGCTCCGTCATTTGTCTGCGGAAGGCGACGGATATGAGGCCGAGTGAATCGGAAGGTGGGCGGAGAATATGGCATTTCGTTATTGTGATTGCGTCTGTTTATTCTGCGGCGGCGTGAGGGGGACTTTCCCACGGGATTACCGCCATCGAATTAACCGGGCCAGTTTTAATGTTAGGTGACGGTTTTTCGCTCGAATGGCGCGAATATTGGCGACTTCCAAGTAGAGCGCGAGGAAAAAAGTTTTAATTTCGGGAGATTACATTTACGGGAAAGGTGTGGGATACAAAAATTACGCGGGAAATCTCCATTGTTAGCTAAGCTGGAAAACAAACACGACGAATCTAATGAAAACAATACTCCAGGGCATGCTTTTGTAAAACCAGAGGCTCAAGCTCGTAATTTGAAAACCTTATGTTGAACCAGCACTTTAGTCGACAAAACATTCGTACCATATAAGTGTAAGTATGGAATGGTACCCATTAAACCTATTATTGTTCATTGAGTCATATCCAAAGAATGTTTCCTGATACTCTTATTCAGGTTATTAATGCATTATTAGATACAGAGATAGGCCCATGAGGGCCTCTCTTCCGCCTAATCTCGTATGACGTCATAATACATACAAAGATTAATTAAAAGCAAAAAGAAAGAGTACACTGTGGGAAAAATCTTTGCAAATTAAGTCCAACAAAGAAAAAACTCACTTTTTCAGGAAAACCGACAGAGAAGCGAGATGAAAAAAAATCGCAATAACCCTGACAAATATATACAAAGGCAATATGCAATATAGCATAGTTAAACAAAGAAATAAAGAAAATGTAATTAAAAAAAGAAAATAAATCTAAAATACGTGAATAGAAAACGAGTTGAGTTTACGTGTAAACGTAAGAGAGTGAGATGGTATAGAAACCAAATTTTCATGGACGAATCAAAAGCACCTCTTACGACTGATTATTACCATGGCTTCATGGAAACAAATAACATGTAAACACACTACAGAATAGTTATTCTAGCTCTGCCATGGTTTCCATCATAATCTGAATTATTTTTAGGAATTTTTACAGCTTGACTGCTCCTCAGTGTCGTTTCAACACAGCCCTAGATTTGCAGCGTTAATCAGCAGAATGCAGTCACCATCCAGTTTCACGAAAAGTCATTGTTCAGTGGAAATAGAGTACGCAAGTTCCGCAGGATTAAATCAAACATGTAGATGAAGAGTTTCTCCTTTACTGAGGTTATTTCTCACGAAAAATACTCGTTCAAACGTGAATTATTTCTATGAAAATGACGTATTTCATCCTAGAAAAGGAATTTCGATCAAATTTGCAGCAAAAATCCAGATAAGTCATCAATAGCATATCAGAATACCGTAAATTAAGGTTTTTGTTATTTACTAACCAATTATTGCAGCTAATAACACGCTCCAAAGAATACTTCATTCACATCTTAGTTCACAAAAAGCGGAAAACACGAGATTGTCTTATTCAATCAGTTTCCAGAATTTGAGGTACTCTTTCCGAGCTTCAATAGTTAAGTAACGCTGAATTTCTGCCACATTTTAATTTGTCTACAATGTGTGAATTTGCATACATCTCAACTTAAGAACAACCTATTTTCATGTTCAAAAGCGATTGCTAGCGATAGTTTATACATGTGCTTTGGAATAAATGTATTTCCCGTATTTATACAGTTTCTTCATATTTTAATTTTCTTCCAAAAGTAGATAGGGGAGACAACCTGTATTTCTCTTTTATATAATTTTTCGATGCATTCATTTTGTAGGGTAATTATTAGTATTATTATCCGCCTATATTAAAGCATTTATTTCTTGTAGTGAATTCTCCTTAATGAATGTTTAATACTAGCATGATAACGATAAAATTCCTTACAACGAATTCTTCCTTCGATATCTTAAATATTGTCAATTTTGATACTTGTAGAAGTAATTGATTCCATTCCATATTTACTCGTGCCAAGAGTTCAAGCGGTCTTTTTCCTTCAGCTTCACTTTAGAACTATTTCCAAGGAGGAAAATGGCGGCGATGTTAATGTTTTTATCCCAATTGATGAATAAGCGTTTTCTCGAATTCGGCTCTCCATTTGGGCGACCGGGAACAATCTACTTCTGAGATCAATTTCCACGCCCATATTTCCACCACATTTCAAATATTATTACCACCATATTAAAATTATTCTCATTGAATATTTGACAAGTTTTTGCTTGTATTTATATCATCCATGTGATCTGATAAGAATTGCGAGCTACAAAAGGAACAGTTCTCACCAATTCACTAATAGTTCTCGTGGATTGATGAGACACCACCGAAATAGACATTGGCATCCGATTCTGTTTCAATTCAAATAATATAGTATAATAAGTTTTCGTAAATATTAGCTCAGGCGTTCAATTGATCTCAGTGAAGGATGATCAGCATATCTGCAAAAATTATATACAATGTAATCGAGCATTACTGTATAAAACGAGTATCTAGCGGCTATGAATCGCAGACCAATTCGTTTGGTGAAAACACATTTTAACAAAGACTTCCTTTTTCTAAGACCTTAAAAAAAGTTACAAACAAAGGATACGGCTTTTTAAGCTATAATACGAGCAATTACTGACATATCTCAAGGTACTTAAGACTAACTCTAAGCTTTCGATACCTCATTCTTCCATCTTCAAATTAGTCCTTAGGTTTTCGTCTTAAGATTCGTAAAAGTACAACTTTGGAAGAAAGAGAACTCTTCCTATCTTCCACAAATAGATTCGATCTCTTTTATTTCAACTTACTCCTGAAACAATACAACGTCTGAGAAGAGTTTCCGAAATACATGTGTAGGCGTACCTGAAAGAAGAAAGAGTAGGGAAGGAAAAAAGTTTTCAGAGGATTGTAGACGTGGGATATAACCAATGGAAAAATAGCTATGAGTTAGAAGATTGAGAGAACGTCTCGTTTGGACAAGTTTACACGATGTTCAGTCGTTACAAAACGTACATATTGAAGAGAGAATGAAAAGTAGTTTATGATATCAGAAAACAGTTTCTTTTAGGAAATGATAATGCCAATTCAACAGTTGTTTAAAATAAATGCTTAAAATTCAAAGGTTGCCATGTGCCCTGTTTGCCCTGTTTTTTTCTTTAATAAAATACCTTTCGATACCATGACGCCACTTTGAAATTCAGTAGAACCCAGTTCCCGCACCAGTCGTTATCTATTATATATACCTATTGTACTTTATCATTAGTTACGACTTTAACAGCCAATACGGAGTAAGGTTAAATAATACCTTACTCATCGCTTATAGAGGCACAATATGGAGGAAATAAAATAATTTTTCTAGTGACAATGAAGAAGACGACAAGCATAACTGCTAAATACAGAATAATCCCTATTTAATTTAAAATGAAACTCTGGAAGAGAGCCTCTAAACCATCGCAAGTTTATTCAGGAAAAAATACATCACCATCAACGTAAACATTTTTATAAATCTTTTCTTTTACTATTCTCTTTTTCAATATTTTAAAAGTTATTTTAATACCATGCAATTTGTCTCTGTTATGTTTTTATTTTGCTAACATAAGGTTACTCCTCATTTTCCCGCATCCACCGTCTTTTTCCCTTTCAAAAGAGATAGATCCTGGTTCTACTACCTCTGGTGAGTCGAAGAATTAATTTCGTGTTGATTCGATTATTTCCTTGTGTTCCATAGCAAAATAGAATAAGAGAAACACGCGAGAAGAAGAGGTATTCGAAAAGAAGATGGCGTAGAGAGAAAAGCTTGGCAACGAGGAAGGAATTCGAGAGAAAAGAGAAGGGAGAGGGGTTTTGAAGGAAGACGCTTATAGCCCTCGCTCGGGAGATATTGCGCTTAATTTATTTGATCGAAGGGACCTGGAAACTCGTGTAATGAAAGTGTCTTTCCTGGCTGATTTGGATCTGATTAAAGTGGGGGAGGCGATTGAGAAGGTTAGGAAGTGGAGGGGGCATCTCAAGTCTTCATCAAGGCGTGGAGAGGAGAGGTATGAGAGGATGGATTGAAGCGGAAGGATTGGTGAGGGTGGAAGGGGAGTCCGAAATGGAACTCGGCAGATGAAGGCGAGAATCTGAAGCAAAAAGCACTTCACGTGCAGATGCTGAAAAAGCCATTTAGCACTTTTTACGTTTCAGCCGTTTTTCTAATTTGCAGATAAAGAGTGGCGTGGATGGCTATTAATCTAAACGCGTGTTTCTCGCTAAGGAAAGTCGCGCTAGAATACTTCTCTCCCGCCTCAAATAGTTGAACCTTTGAAATCGTAGGAGTGAAGTGGTGGTGAGGGCTGCTCATTGAAGTTGTATTCTATTAACGGTGTAAAGCTGCTCATTATCATCTCACTATTGGGAATGCGAACTTATCGAATCACAGACCGATCTAAAAGGATAACTAATGTTAAGAATTAAGGATTTAATTTCTAAAAAGAAAAGATTCAACTTCAACTTCAACTTTGAGAAAATTAATCAGTATATATTATTCTAAGGAAATAATTTTTGAATCCTTTTATTAATTCCACGAATGCATGGAGAACTTTTGATACTCATATCCCTAGTCGTAGTTGAATCACATCAATTGAGTAAACTGTTGCGATCGTTATTCACAAGAAATTTTTACAAATTGTATAAGATGGAAACGAACCTAACATAATCTAACATATGGATTTAACTTAATACTGAGATTTTATTATTCAATTGCTGGGCTGAATTTTACAAATGTGTCATTAAAAATAGCTGTTTTCAACTCCTGAAGCGATAAATATTCGAGTTTTTCTTTCAAAAACTGCAACAAGTTAATGAAAGTAATGGTTGATTCGCATTAATAATTTGTTAGTTGATCATCTTGCCCATTTTCAAATGTTTGGTAAATTACGGAATTTGACTGTGACTAAACCGGGCACGTGACATTTGTAAATATGATGATAATGAAAAATTAAACTCAAGTAGAAACAATTTTTCTAATATGTTTGAATAAACATTCGTCGTTCTATCATTTACTATATTACCATCAATTAGATATCCATCGTTACTGATACTATTATAAATAATCATAAAAATTGATGAATTTACAAAAATATTTTCGAAGTTACTTGATTAACTTTTACTTTTATCAATTACTATGACTTCCAATATTTTCCTCGTGCCTGGAAATGGAATCTGGATATCATACGGACTAAAATAAGATCAAATTGTGTACTCCACATCCATGATTCGATGTTAATACATCAAATACCTAAGTGCATAATTACAGGGACATCGTTCGAATAAAACTATTCAATTGAATCGCCGTCATGGCGGTTGTTTTAGCCTAATTCCTAAATAAAATAAGAATCCTATCTAATAAAACCTGTTATATATATCATAATTTGAAATGCTACCGATTATATAAAGGCGTATTATTTCGTGCTTGTTTAATTCTCATGGTTTTGTTAGCAATAAAAAATATCGTGTGTAAAAATGAATTTTACAGAGGAGGGATTCAATAATTTCATTAGTCAGACACACTACTTGTCAGTTGGATTAATGTTTCGGGGGATTCGGCGAATGATCGCGAGGAATCTTCTTTTTTTCCACAAACAATGTACGCACGAGATGATATTGATATTTTTTACGCCAGCGCCTACATTAAGTGGATTAATATCTCTTGCGTTCGTAAAGCTCCCGGATGTAATCATTCTGAGCCATCAACGACCTCACGGTATCGCTTGAGTGATTTCTATATATTGCAATTTTTCCATAACAGTTGACCCATAAAGAAAAAATCACTCTATGAATCAAGAAATTATTAAAAAAGAAACCTTGATATCAAATTACGAAACCACTTAATCCTCTGAGTGCCGAGATACTTAACAGGAAGGTTTATCCTTAACCAGAAAGTTTGGGATTCATGAACTTCGTATACACCATTAACATGTAGCAATTATTATATTCAAAAATATATTTTCAGATTGTGATCGGGCCGAGAATTTAGAATAAGAATAACTCGCTGAATACGCGATTTTCTCATAGTCCCGTTCCCTATCGCACAAAACAGATAACGCTTAAGACGCTCTTATTCCCTTTTAAACCGCGTATTTATCCCGTCCTAAGATGTACTGCAGCTCAATACAGCCAATCGTACACCTCACTTTTTAGATTGGAATATTGTCATCCTCTCTCCAATCCTAGTCTCTGAAGGAGACCAATCTATGATCTTTCTTTTGAATGAATGATCTAATTTTGTGAGAATGAAGTGAAGATATCGTGAAGCAGAGCAGTCTGCATCTCACCGTCGAAGCTGATACAAACTTAGAGTGATATCTTCTCTATCAATTTTGTCTCAGAGCAGAACGTAAATTCGCTTTTAGGTGTTTCTTTTCGCCACAACATTCAGAAGTAAACTTATAAAAGGAGTGTTTTGCTGGCTGCTGAGTGTATATGGCTATGAAGCCAACTGCTCTTGAAAAATCTTTATTTTTCCGCAAATTTCTATCAATGGTGCGTTCCAGCTTTTCTAGTCAGTAACTATGGATTATATGAAAATTGAATTCTATGATTATTCTCCTTCTCGCAAGAATAGCTTAATTTCAAGTAGTCTCTATGCGGTTTTCTTCGATCTACTGATTAAAATTACGAATCGTAGTTAACATTGGGGGATTTCAGCTACAGTATTCAGCTATCGAACTGAGCAGAAAGACTGGAATGCACTGTAGGAAAATCTATTTCATTATAGAGTGAAAAATGACTAAAATACCGGGAAGTACCTAAGACTCTCTTTATGCGAAAAGCAAAGTAATCTTAGAAAATGTGATGCTATGCAACCATCATTACACAACCCTGTTATGACGCTATACCGTTGCTGTTGACGCTGTTTCGCTGGTTCATCTGAAAATTGTCCACGAGGGGACCAGAATCGGCTGTACTAGAGAAGGGTTTCTTCCTAGGAAGGAATATTATTAAAAAACTATTTCTACTATTAAAAATAAAACTATAATGTTCAACGTCAAAGATTGCCAAGCAATTCTGCGTCCACCTACTGAGTCGAGGTAATATCGCTTCAATTTTCTACCTGATGTTTTCTTGAGAGTGCTTCCTTTGAACAGAAAAACCAGAATATTCATCGCCACAACTCACGCAAAAAGAATGCTCAACTGTGGATTAAAATGCAATCGGGCAAACAACACATTCGTGACTTTCCTGTTCACGCCCTTGTGATGGAGAAATTGCTGTTTTCCAACAAGTCACTCAGTTAATATTCAGTTTTTCATCGTCTGTGGTGTTTTTTCCTCAAATTGAACAGTAGCTAACATGAAATATTTCCACGATATGTTTTGGTTCTCAGATTCATTGAAATATTGATCCAATGGGACTGAATAGAAACAAGCGTGGAATTTTGATTTGTTTGCTTTTGTCAAAATCTGAAAAAATCGACTGTATTAAAAAAATTTTAAGTTAGAGCTACGCGGAAAGAAAATATATTCGCGAAATTAACCATCTAAATTCAAATATAAAAGGTTAAATTCCACCTCAAGGTGATTGCGTTTGAAATTCGAATATTTAGAGTAAATTATATGCTATTTTATCAAATTTCATATTTTTTATATATTTCATATTACATATTTCAATGTATAAGTCCCAATTAACGTTTTACGATATAAATATGAATCTTGAATTGAAAATTTCAAAGCTTTGCTATTTTTTGTTCTCTTGTTTTAGGCGGTCATAGAAAAGCATATATCCTAAACTCGTAGGGATCCCCAACCTGGTCTCCACTACACACCAATGGGTGATTTGAAGTTTGGATAGTGAATATTTCTTAGATGATAAAAGGGAAAATTAAGGGATAATGACATCGACGTAACAATATGAGAACAATTTGCTATGTCCGCATTATGTAAATTATTTGTCTCAATAAGCATTACTATCATAAAGACGTTTGCTTAAATTATTTTCATGAGCGCTAAATTAATGTACCATAGAAACGGCAGGTAAATTATACCGTTAACAAGATTACAACGATAGCTTCCAAAAGGGCTACATAAGATAGCTGAAAAAGTCGAAGAAACCAGCCTTAATATTGAATGACCGAAGTATAAGAAAACTATATTGCAATAGAAATGAAAAATATATGTCAAAAGGGAAAATGGTATTATTAAAGCTCGCTTCAAGTCATAAAACATAGCAGAAGACCATGGTTAGCACTTACACATAGATAATCACATCTCAATCAAATAATGAGTCTTGCGTTATGGTAATCTCATATCATCAGTAACTCAAAGAACTAAGATATTTTAATCAACTTCTTGAACTTATTTCGATGCTGTTTTTATATGAAAGAGACTAATATAAAGGCTTACGAAGCATCACACGCACCAGAATCAACGTAATATCGCTTCAATTAAACCACCAGAGTTGTCCATCCCTATCTACATCAGGAATATCATATTCCAAAGAGGGTTCCTCAAACTAGGCTATCATTTTCTCTTGGAAGTATTCCGTATTTCTGTAGATCTACTTTTAAAATTGTTAACGCCAAAGCACATGCGAGTAAGCAATCCTATTACTTGTATCATATTGTAATCATATCTGTTAATTTTTGTACGCAAATAGAGTAACAACCTATTCGGTACACTAACGAAGTTAATTTTTAACCAAAAAATATACGTTAATTTTAACCAACATTTCAATTTGGTAGAACAATATTTGTGCAACTCTTCTTCTGCCATCCTCCGAGTTGCGGTTCTGTTTTTCTTTCGACCACCTCCTTTCCCACTTCTTCCTATCCATACTTTCCTTACTTGCTGTCATCCCTTGTTTTTCTCCCACGTATCACCCTTTGCTCTTACCTTCCCTCGTCCTCCTTGCTTTTACCCGGACAACATTATATCTGTGTGTATATACACTTTGTCGGGCTACATAATGCTGAGTTTTGGAGCATCTCTCGCCCGATATTAGAGCAACGCTTCGAAACCCAGGTCGCTCATTTTATACATTTGCTTTGGTGTAAAGTGTAAATAAGTCTATTTTCTTTATCCAAATCAAGCGTAGCTTTCACGAATGATTGTACTAGGTCTTCGTGAAACTCTTATTATCTACGTTTTTGAGTTCAAACTTTATTATAGAATTTGGCTGGCTTAAAAAGACCCGTACGTTGGACAATCCTAACATGGACGATTACAAATATGAGTAACCAAGGATGTGCTAACGTTTCGAAAAGTAAAACAAAAATACGTATGAGATATTTGTAGCAGTGTTAGAAAAAAGAGTCATCTAAGAATAGAACAATGGGAATTATGGAAACGAGGCCTAAGTATCTCCAAAATAGATTTCTCTTATAATTTTCAAAGTAAAGTGGAATTCTGCAGGTACGCATTCTCCAGGATGCGAATGCGATTAATAACTAGGTTCTTTAACCGCAATGAGATGCTTAACACTCATTTTTTCCCATCCCACACTTCGAAAATATAACTTGCAGACTTCCTCGACACGAAATGAAAAAGTTCTAATTAACATGCTTTCTGTTTGGAGAAAATATTTTTTATGTTCATGCCTACGGAAAGGAATGGTACTCTGCCTCGATTGCCAAATTTCGTAGTATGAAGTCGAACATAAGGAAAAGATCATGATGATGAGAAACAGCTCTGTTAGACTCTGTAAGTCTTTTCATTTCTTAGATTGAATTAATGCAATATTAATTACCCTACATTTATACTTCAAATTATTGCTTCCAATAGACTTAATTAAAATTTTGTAGGCCTTAAAATGATATATTCTTTGTCCAAAATATGTTTTGTGCAATTAAAGACTTTCAGCAACCCAATGTTTAAAGAACCGATGATATATAAAAAATAAAAACTCGTCATATGCCATTCGAATATGTCGTTTGCCATAGGTCTCAAGTGTATACAGGTAGTTGAAGGTTCCGCATTGTGGTAATTGAGATCTATGGGCTTTTAAGAACCATCGAATATCCTGCAATAAAAGCTTAAAACTTACATACGATACGACGAACACATACGTTTCCATACGAAGAACAAAAACTGATTTATTAAAGGACTCGATAAATTAAAATCTGTGATAGTCACATTCAAAATTCAGGATGTTATTCGTAAAACTGGTAAGTAATTTGGGCTACTTTTTTAATTCCGAAGTAAACTAAAAGTGTTCGTAAAAAAGAATTTAAGCATGAATAAGTTATACCGCTTGGATTTTTTATTGAGATATAATTATCAAAATCAAAATTTGGTGTAATAGCAGAGTATTATGATACTGCGTTATATGTTTTGATCATGATTTGTGGTGAATGACATATCCAAAGGATCGATGTAACATGATTTCTTCTACTACAATATGACTAAATAACGATGAAGGCGAAACTGTAAGACACAAAACTCGTAGTTTTCATCTAGAGCCAATTATCCAATTCTTACGTAACTGTAAAATCTGAATAATAAGATAAATAGGTACCTGATTAAATTCGGATAACTGAAATATTAAGAGAATGGTCTTAAGTAAGAATGCTGCGGATGAAAATTTTTAATTGAATTTCAGTTAGAAATGTTTTGATGCAAAAAATTCTCAGAAATGCCACACAAATAAGGAACTGTAATCTTTAGGGATTTGTATCATTTCAATACATTATAACTGATTTTTCAAAAAGAAACAGAAGCGAAAATTATCGACAAGACATTCTAGGCAGGCAGAATATTTGTTCGGAAATAGCAGACCTGTGTTCGAGACCCAGTCATTGTAGTCGTAATTTTGAAGTGCTTCGATACCTAAGATCCTTTCTCACATACAGAATCAAAACAGAATCAAACCCAAGAACGGATATCCGGTAGTCGTAATTCGTCGGGGTTCATATATCCTAAGATTAATGAATTCCGAATACTCAATTAATTTAGCAACAAAAATTTTCTGGATTGATGGAGCGCCTGATAAACTAGTTATTTCCTCGAATGCGGGTGCTTAAGTTTAGAGGAAAATGAATGGTTTAACCCGACATAATTTAATAACAGAAAAGGTCACTGGTATAGAAGTTGCGGCACTTTTAGAGAACTATTTAAATTACAAAATTGTCTCAGTAAGGTAATAAAATTCGATATTCAATTCACTATCTAACAATTCAATCGAAAAATTCAGTTCTATCTTTCGAACGAACGAAAGTTTTTCATTAATGATTTTGCGAAGTAAAACACAATTTTTTACAGTGTAATATAAGTCATATAGTTTCCCGAAAGGAATTCTATTTCCATTGTCATTTCCTCCCGACTAAAGCAAGAGATGAACCCCTTTTTCCCTTTGACTCTAACGAAACGCTCATCCGCCTCTGATGAAATGAACGCAAAGGAACAGAAAAAATAATTCCCTGCCGATATTGTTGCGGGACCTCTCCAAAAAATAATTTTTTCTCTTCCGTTCCTCTTTCTACTCCACCCTCTCGCCTCCGCAAATAAAAAAAGAAACGCGGAAAAAAGATGCGCCTTCATTTAATTTGAAACAAATGATATCGAATTCCAGATGGCTCCCTCACCTGCGGGCCACCCTCTCCCCAGACGACTTCAATATCGGCACACCCCTCGGCACGTCAAGAGCGCGGCTATATTGCAGAATGACGGCATCAAAGAATGAAAATATTATCAATCCCACTCCCATCCTCGTCTTCGCCCCACCCCCTCAACTGTTACCTGTGTACTCACGCAAGCGCCGTTATTGCCAAGTAGTGTTTCCATGCCTCTGGAATGTAATAAAGGAAACGCAAGGGGAGGAGGCGGGGGTGGAGGCAGCTTTAAAGAGGAGTTGTGGAGTGGAAGGAAGAGGGAATTTCCAGGAAGCTTTGGTCGGGCAGAGATAAAAAGTGCAAGAGTCTGTCGTGTCAGAATGAAAAACGGATTGTTTCGGGCATACACTGTACTGGAATAAAGGGCTTTAACCGAAGTAGATTTTCCAAAAATATATCGAGAGATTTTTGCTTGCTAGATTACTTCCATTTGTATATTCGATCGATATGTGGTTCTGAACTCCCCTATGTGACATGTTCCGAGAGATGAAATATCACTAATCGAAATATATTTGTTGAACATAGTCGCAATGGTGATGTGCATGAAGAACCTTACTAGAAATTAATTCCTTTTCTTCAAGAGTTAGGCTCAGTTGTGACGTCTATCAAAAGTCGCATTTGTATTTATTGTTTTCATAACAGCCAAATTTCGCTGGTAAGATCTTTAGTTACGCAAATTTACGTTTTCTCTCCATTTCTTCAACTATACAGAAATCTCTTTGCTTCAGGAATTTTATCAGAAAACACGAACTATCTTTTGCTATTTAATCCTTGAAATTTTCATTTATTACATAACAAAATAAACCTCCCAAAACCATCAAAAAAAGCATAAAAAGTCTATGTAAATACACACATACATTTCCCCCTCCATGATACATCATCATGAGCGCAAACTAAAACTATATAGCTGCTGTGGTATTCCTAATTATGTCCTTATGGAGAACGATATATAAAGTAACTAATATTTACAGACTTTTTCGGTGATTTTGAGAGATTAACTGGATAGTTGGAATGGTGGGTTTACTTTGTTCCATTATAAACTAGTTTTAGTGGCTTTTTTCATTTTTTATTAACTAACTCGATGACAAATGAATATTTGATAAGAAGCGTGATTATGACTGTATACATCATATACTATAAATGATTAACTATTTTCTGACTATGTGTAATTGTTGCAGTGGCTAAAGGTTTCTTTTGGTGTGTATTCATGTGCATTGATGGTGTGTACGGGTGAGGATTTTCACATGTACCTGTGCAATAATGTATTAGTGACATCATCTGTGTTTCCCCAAATATTTTTGTGATGTATTTTGTATAGGGTGATTTTTAATGGATTCTAATGTAGTTATGTTTTGATCATGATGCGTGGTTTATGAGATATCCAAAAAGCCCGACGTAAACTGCGGCTATTTAGTGATATTAATTATAGGATATATGTGATGTAAATCTATCAGAAGGGATACTAGAAAGAATTTCTATAAATAAATTCTTGACGCTTTTTTGGGAGTTTGTACTGTTGTACTGTTACTGTTGTACTTGTACTGTTTGTAATTATAGTGATGTTATTTTGGAATATTAAAACTTCTGATATTTCTAGTGTGCGGGATTGTGGAGTGTTTTTGTTCTGTGTAATTTTTACTTAACAATGTTCAGGGGCTGACGACAGAAAAATTTCAGCTAATAACAATCTAGAAATGATACCAAGGAAATATACAACTTTAGACTGAAAAATTAATTTCTCGCTTAGACAGAGGGGATTAGAAAGAAGTAGTATTAGAATCAGCATCTCTCTCATAAATAAAAAAAGCGTCAACAGCAGTATTTTCGGAAAATAATGAGCAGGAAGCTAAAGAGATATGAAAAATGAGAATCTGTGAAGATTTATATTTTATAATGCAATGATTAGTTTTCTGGCACTAAGATCTTAGTATAAGCTATGTATGTATGTCAGTTAAGTATAAAACCCAATTTATTGCTTTAGGGGGTTTTAAAATGTACCTTCTTAACTATTCCTTCAAAGATAATAACTCGATTAAATATTTTCTGCTGTAAACGGTGAATATATCTTTTTTCCTGAATTGATACAATTTAAGCCCCAATTAATCATATTATGAAATTTTTCGAAGACTGAATGGCAACTCATTGACGTCACAGTTAAGAAACAAATCGTCATTAAAATTTCTTCCGTTAAATATGATGATATCCGCGGAAGTAAACAGAAGAGATTATTCCATTCACTTCAATTTCCTAATATTTTGACCTTTAAACTATCCGACCAACCCGATCCAAACCCGAAAAACAGTGAAGTGCAGCTGAAACACTCTTCAAAGCACATTTAAGTCCTAAATTAGAATTGCCCTCCTCGAAAATGATCTTCATAAATGTACATCACAATTACAAAATTATTGCACTAAGGTTTTAACTACACTGTCAACTCATGATTGCTGAGACAATTCTCTTGGGTTTCCCTCCTTTGACCTCTGATGCACTTATTATTCTCGGATTTCTTAAGAAAAAATGCCTGAGAAAAGTTTCTCGTGAAGACGAGAGGATTCCGTTCATTCCAGATGCCTTAGAACACTTCCGCAGAGAAATTTGTCAGGAACTATGTTGCCGTCACATTCACTTCGTAAGAGGCCATTTTTATAAGTGATACCTAGAAGCATGAAAGAGCTTCTTGCTGAAAATCTCTTATGCTTCCGGGGATGGAGAAATCACATTGGAAAACCACTGAAATCTTATAATACAAAACATGTGGAAATTATTAGATAAAGACATCACAGATGTATTTGCTTAAGGTTGTAAATAAAAAGTACTAAATAGCCTTTCTCTAAAAGCCAAATTCAGGAGCATCCATCCCGGTCAGTAAAAATTTTCGCAATGAAATAAATTTTTCACGTTTAAAATATCAAGTTTAAGAATAGTATTTCTTAATGCGCTAGGTTTTTTGTAAAATATGTTCCTAAAATGATTCTTCAACTCAATTAGAAAGCCATTGCATATAAAAATTTTGTGGTGCAAAAAGAATCCATAAAAATTACAATATAAAGAGATTTTAGGTTGAAGAGATATTCAAGGACCAATCATTTGTTCAAAAGCTGGTCCAATCGCTGAAACATTAACCCTTAAAAAATTAATATCATATTAAATTCTTAACTTTATGGCATCTTCTAAATCGATGAATCTAATATATCAATACGTTTACATTTCTTTTATGAGCTAGAAGAAAATACATCAAGGTCTTTTTTCGGTATTTTCAACATCTATTAAATCATTATTGAATCTTGGATGACATCGATTCATTTGTGGGCATAGAGGGCTGTGAGTTATCATTAAGACTTCGGAGCTTCAATTTAATTGCATTTCATCCAAAATATATTGCATAAGAGTGGATACAGTTTATTTGAAAATGAAAAAACGAATGGATTGGTCCGATTTATAATGATTGCTCTAGTTGTGTGACATCAAACCAAGGTGAGGATGTTCACAATTTCATGTTTGATAGTTGGTTTTAAATCATAAACTTCACGCGCTTATAAAAGTTAATTTAAATACTAATTTGCCATGTAAGTGCTTCATTATTTTCTTTGAATTCTTTCCTTGGAAATATTTTTACTTTGCGTAAAGTGGAACTTTGCAAAGTTATTTCGTCCTCAATCGCAAGGATGGAGTTCCACGAAGTAAAAGCTTCATTAGCTGAAATACAGAGGTATTTCATTATGTGGTGAATAAGTTTTATTGACGTATTAGAACTTGTATTATCATATTTTTTAGGCGCCAAAATATAAACTCCGTCAGTATACTCTTTGGTATACGTCAAATCTTCTACTTTCAAGCAAAAAGAAGTCAGAATCGAACTTCTTATACATACTTACGGTAAATACAAAATCGTCTACATCAATTTATTACCTTCTTTTACAAACATTCCTTCCACTGGATGAAATGACAGATTGGTTTTTCCAAAGGTTAAATTTCATTCAATTTAATAGTTTTCATTCGTAGAACTCATTTCATATGTTACCAAATATCAATCAGTTGGTTAGATATTTTAGAATCAGTGAAACTGGATTCCCTTACAACAACTAACTGTGGCCACCCACAGCTCCTAAAAAGTTAGTAAAATACGACTATCCGAATATATTTCTCTCTAAGTTCCCAACCTTTAACTTTCTGTTTAGAAAGTGTATCCGGGTTTGTTGGGGCAAGTGGTCAAGAACCTCAATTCTCGCAATGTCCGGGTGAATGGGAAGCTGGTTAAGTAGAACCATCTTCATCCATATTCATTGCTCGTTAGAAATCTTAACGAGTCCGCGCACTTTTCGGTCCATCAATTAGTTCTCATCAATTACTGCGGAAGGCAAAAGCTGCCATTACCTAAGTCAAAGAAAAAGATATTTTCTCCTTAATGCTTTCCTTTAAAATTCAAATTTCCCTTTCGAACCTTCGTTCCTCGTTGAAGTTTCTGAAGCTAGGAAAATCATCGTCACGAGAATTTAGTGTTCTCGAGATCAAATCTATTTGGATCTTTGAGTGACGTCGTTGTGTTGTCTGTATTTAGGTTCTACTAGGGAATTTGTGGTTTCTTTGTATTTCGAGCTCAATTCGGAGAATATCAAAGCATGCTTCGCTGAAGCTATGATTGGAAACTCTCTGGAGATCAAATTTAAATCAAAAATTTACTCTAAAAAAGGTTTCCCCTTCTTGGAGAACAAAAATCTTAAATAATTAAGATCAAGTTAAAAAGCTTATTCTATTTGGACTGCACCGAGATGGGGTAATTCAGTAAAAAGAGCATTGTAATGGGAGAAACATTATAGGATACAGAGCAATATTAACCTTGTTGAATCCTACTGATAAAATTGAATTTTTAATTATCAGCAACAACTGGTAATTAATCTTACATTCAGGTACTTTCAGATTAGTCATGTTTTCTGGCTAACATATCTGATACCATTTACCACCTATAGAGTGGCCGTAGACTCAGTCATAATCGGAAATACTATATATGTACTCCATTGTTATTTGTAACCTGTTTTTTGAAAATTTGTATCAATACATATTCCTTTCTTGTAAACCTAGTTAAAATAGCAATCAGAGGTGGCCTTAGACTAAATCTTTTCGGTTAACCAAGGATTAGCGGTGCATTAACTTCTAAGCAAGAATATTATCATTAATTTTTAATACTGTTTAGAAATATATTTTGCATATATAAAATGAGTATTATCTATTACGAACTTCTTAGGAAGATATCGATAATTACCTTCCTTGTGATTGAAAGAACTTTTATGAGAGCAAAACCCGGACTAAATGATTCACATACGATCGATATTTAGGAGCATATTACGCTATCACGTCACATAAAGAGAAATTGCAAACTCACTCATTTCAATCGCAAAGTATCTTTGGTGTTAAGGCGCTGATGTCCCCTAAGTTTGTTTATATTCAACTGCTCAATCGAGAATGAATATAGCGTCGTACAAACATTCTATAAGGATCTCATAAGTCAAATAAATAATGCAAGAAATGAATCAAATATATTATTTCTTCGTGGGAAAAGGAATTGCAGAGGATTGGAAGCTCTAAGAATGATTGCTGGAAGCCCACATATAACACCCAAGTTCTGTTATCGAATTGTGCGCTCCGGAAAATCAAGTGGGTAGCGCGTTTGTCTTCGGTGTCCAGTCCTGGGTTCTGGTCCCGGTGGTATCCCATACATGCGAAATAACCTAGGCTTTAACAACTACTAGCAATTGAATAGTTCGATTTGTGCTATTTAGTGAAGTATTATAACTACGCGATTTCAAAGGAGAAATCATTATCATATTTTAAGAGAAAATATTTTCCAGATTGAAAAATCCAGATTCGGTTTTATCATTGATGTTTTCGAGCTTAAGAAGTTAATGAAAACATATTAGACATAAGAAAAAATAGAGAAAATAAGATTGATGATACATTCGTATTCAATCATGTTTCATTTATCCGCGTGGATCGTATTCTAATTAAAATGTGATCCATTTAATTATAGCAATTCCCAAAAATTGAAAAGTAGGTATTTTTCCTTCGGTTGGATGCATTTTCAATGTCAGAATGTGGGTAAACACAGATGTTGGCACATGGAAAGAATAATTAGCAAAACTTCTTTTTTATATGTATACTAATTGCGTGGTCATACGATTAAACTTTAGCCATAACATTTGGAGAAAGCAGTGCCTTTGATTTCACTTCTGTCGCAAATAATCTTCGTGAAAAATATAAGGATACACTTTTATCGATGACACATTCAGCGCGTTATTGGGGGAGACTGCGCGTGGGATGAGAAGAAGAGTGCAATTCACAGCATTGATTTCTCTTCCATTCTCTTTCTTCTTACAATCTTCCATTAATTAGCTAAATATACAAAACTGAGCGAAACTTAACAGTAATCTGTCGTAGCAAAAGAGGGAGTCACGGCTGTTGGAATAAGGCAAAAAGTTCAACCTCTTTCGACATAATGTTTTCATTGGTTTGGTGGTGGAAAAATTCAATTTTTCCTAGATAATTAAATGGAAAGTCAACTAAAGACAGAGAGAGTCCTCTGGAAAACAAGAGGACAAAGACTCCCGGACAGCGTGTTCGACTTGGCGCAAAAATTACCGGCTTCGATTCCCGGAGGAGCCCAGATAAATTACTTAAGTCGTCGAAGAACTTTTAACAATACTTGTAATTCGAACTAGGACATCAAAAGGCTCAAAGAAGCCACTGAAGGGAAATCTAATGTATGAGTAGCGCGTTAGTCAAATGTCAAAAGCAAAATATGTATATTTTATACGATTAGTTTTCTTTTTATCCTCAGAATACTCACACTCAACCACCCAATTCCAACCCTTTCTTTTTTCACCCATTAGAAACAATCATAGACATTCGAAAAACTGGATGTAGTGTCGAAAGAAACACTGGGTAAATATAGTGCTTAAGTAAAAATAAGAAATATAAGAGAAGGAATATGGCTAAAGGAGGTTGGACCTTGTTGAATACAGTATAATAATATATGTATATGTAATGCATGTCTCGGGTAAAGAAGGTAATCCGTTTAACAATAGTTTTCTCTAACATAAACTTTCCATAATGGAAATGAAATTTTCATCACCAAATTATGATGTACACATAAACTAAAACATCCTTTTACCAGTAAGTATTGTCTAAAAGTATTCTTTCGGAAGGGCGGCTGGATCTCCATCCCCTCTACCAGCTGGGAAAGGGGAGGCTTACTAGTCAAGACGAGGGGTGAGGTCTTTTGCTTTCCTTACCGCTATAAGCAGAACAACTCCACGTAACTGAAACACTATGATTCTAAGAGTAATTATATTTTGTAGCATTCCATAAGGAGAAACCTCAATCAATGTCAGTATCATTCATGCCTCAACATATTATTTATCATATCAGCCTTCAACGAGACCGAGATAGACGTAAATTAGAGATACATGTACCAAAATACGTATGATAAATATTCCATTCATCAAGATGTGATTGCAGTACCAGGTAAGTACTACTATATTATTCTTGGCTGCAACACATTGATCTCATCCTTGGGGAACACATCCAATTATTTTACCGGTTAGCCGAAACAGCGAAAACTGGAAAAGCTTTGCTTGCATACAAATAGATCTTTGCTCGTTATAAATTTAATTTTGTATCAAAATATAATTGACTTATTATATTTTCCAAACACTGATCGAAAACACAGTAACTTTAAAAACGCTTCTAGGGTCTTTTCGCTCGTGAGGCCCCACTGGGAATCGAACCCGGGACCACTTTCACCATAGATGAACGCGTTGCCCACTTAGCTACCCATAGGCCCTAATTTACATTACAAGATTCTTGATGAATGCATTTCCATTGTAAGTTGGATGTTCACATTGTTACATTAAACCCAATTTTGTGCCTGCGTATAGCATTAGTGAATCGGAAGCAGTGGAGAGAGAGAGAGAGTTCGATCGAGACTAACCTCGTAAATGAATGGTCCAAGCATCCTATCAATTTGTCTCTCTTTTCCCCTCCTTCCACAAGAGGACCTGCGGTTGAGTTCAGCCTGTTTATTCGATTCTTTCTCGACTGATTTCCGATTTATCAAGAGATTTGGAGCATGATCTCCTCTACTCTCAAAGCTGAATAGCAGTAAGTAAGATGCTTCCGAACAATATTGACGGTTTTTTCAAACAAAGTGAGGTATTTACTAAATTCGCAAACTGGGTTTGGGGTCGTATAAAGTAAAGTCTATCGAATTCATCGGCGGTTTGGTTAGCATGCGACCCTTCCAATGCCGAGTTTATGGGTTCAAGTTTCAGATAAGTGGGATTTTCTTTGCTAGAGCATGGATGCTTATGCTCGTTGTTTCAATTAGTATTGCACAAAATTATGGAAACAGATATAGCACGAGACATCTATTTCCTTTAAAGAAATAATAATCATGAAATGCTTTTGTAGCTTATGCCTTCGTTTGCTTCAAGTTCGTTTCAACCGCTATCCACCGCGAACGACGTCAATTAGCAATCATTTAATGCAAATTTTAAATCATCTCAAACACGCCAAACCTAAATATCCAATCATATAAACAATCATGCTTGATAATCTTCTGGATTTTTTATCTCTAAACTTCTAAAAATAGATCAATTCAACCAAACTTATTACTATGCATTGCTCCTACCTCCGGCTAGATAACTTTCATCAAACGTGCTTGATAAGAAAGTCAAGTTTCATACACCAAGCGTAACCTTCCTCCGTAAACGCAAGCGATCCGGCAATCGGTCCTCATCACGATCCACCGACTTTCATATCGCTCCACCAAACTCCTCCCCAACCCATATTTTCGATAAAATTCAATATCGCGCCGAGAAAAAAAAGAAAATTCGGCGCTACGTCAAGCGGTCTCGGTCGAACTCACTTCGACGGTTCAATTAAAAAAAATCCTTTCCGAATCTCTAGACTCTTGCGGAGCCTCGTCTCCCTCGAAAGGAAAGCAGAAAATGACCCCTTCCACGAGCCCCCCCATCTGGCCCCTCCCCTAAACAAAGATCCCGCCCACTACCTCCTCCCTTTAGCCGGGATAATGGTGCCCCCGCCCTGGGCCTCAGTGAATCCGTAGAGGATTGGATCTTACAAAGGCCCTGATTGGTCCGTGGCCGTGCCGCCCTCCCCCGCCCACCGCCTCGCCCACGCACACCCCCTCCTCCTTCGCATTCAAGGACTCTCCCGAATCGAAGAGTTTGGATTGATGTGTTACTCTGGATCAGGATAATCTTGGAAAGGCAGTGAAAAGCGATGACCCTATGCCTTCCCTACTTTCTCCGTTCTACGTGACGGAATCTCTAGCTCGATAAGAACTGGGAAGCGGAAGATATATTCTGGGAGAGCTCAGTACACCTCGAGCGATTTCCAGAATGTCGAACACCCAACGCGTTTGAGAACGAGGGTACGTTTTGGTTGAGTATTATCTGAAAAAAATCGCTATATCTGGGTTTACCATCTGTCCTGTTTTGAACGGGACTGTCTCCGTTTGGACGTTTGGTCCCGACAACTTTTCTGCTATTGATGGAAAAACTCGGAGAAAGTATATAAATGAAGACACGAAGATTTTATCGATATGAATCATTTAAACGCAAATTTCCAAAAATAGTGACATCGCACATAATTAGAAAATCTTATGAACGCATTAAACTAATTCAGACTAGGTTCAGTTAATTCAATATATATAATAGTTATATTATATTATTTGCTGGCAAGTTGCATTTGGTGCCTTAGAATATCTCTTTCTGTCGATAATAATACTTATACAGTATTACTCTTAATAATGTTTGAACGGACGTATGAGATTCAGCTGAGCTGATCGAATCTTCCACGTAACTTGCCTAATCGGTACATTATATAAATACTATATGACTTATGTAGTAGACTACTTTAAAAAATATAAAATTAAGAATTAATGGGCGATCTGTGTAAATCATTTAACTAGGTGCATCATAATGTCTATTTAGGTGCTGCAAAGTACCCAGCAATTAGTTCCACATTAAGATCTTGTAACTTAATTGAATAAATAACAGTAAATTTATTAGTATTGCGATTTTATTAGCCAATCTATTGATTTAGTCGCCATAACTCAATGTTTTTCTTTCTACGTCATCTTTCTATCTCTAAAGCTTGCGCTGTTACGTAGATTCTCTCTCTCTTTACACACGTAATATATAATTTCTAACTTATTGGTGAATTAAAAAATAATCCCCTTAGTTGAAAATTCATTAAAATTGAAATATTTAAGCATTTTATTCCTGTAAGATGGGCTTTTGGATAGCCAAGTAGATTCGCCAAACACGTTCGCCTTTGATGAAAGCAGTCTCAAGTTTGGTGTGGGCGCATAATGACCTTTCCAGTTAAAAGCGCTTTTAAAAATACTACTGACTACATGAGCTGATATCGTATTTATGATAGGGAAATAAAATAATTCCATTATTTGCTAACATTTAAGCAAGATTTATTCTAATTCCAACGACGTTTCATCTACTCCTCAATACATCTAGGAACGTTTAGGAAAATAAATTGACATTGCTTTATCTGATCCTCTGATTTCAACTCATTTAGATAACTAACTTACAAGAATAAAAAAGACATTATCAAAAGGTATTGTAAATTACTTGAAACTCTGCGAGAAACATGCACTCTGAACTATGCCAGAAATTTAGCTGAAATGAATGTTCTAAGGTGCATTTATTTAAAAGCGAGCAAATCCCATATAATTACCTGCATGCATATGAAATAATAGGATACTGAAGTGATGTATACTTCTTTTATAAATAAAAACATATACAATTAAGGTTAATTTATAATAACTTGGATGTTTATACAATTAACAATTACGATCGAGGAGTAAAAATCAAACTTTTACGGTGATCGTTCTGAATTAAAAGTGTAGCAGATAGTTTTAAGCATATATTTTTACGAGAGGAGATTATTTGAACAATTCTCGTTTCGTGAAAAATCACCATTAATATTTCAGAAGCTGAATTTGTCGCGATAATATTGTTATCTGACAATGGATGGATTTAAAATTCTAAGAAACGATATTTACACCATTTATTTGTGTGTATTCAAATCCATGATAATACGAAACCTTCAATTCTCCTCCCACAATTTCCTCATTCCCAAATTTCGATGTCGAATTTAAAGGTGTAAATATATCTCTCGTCCTGAGATGAATAACTTCCGAAGCTTATTAATTGGATAAACACGAAATATATTGGATATTCATCGGATTAAATCATCGTTGGAAAAGATCGTGCATTACCTCTCGAGTCTTGGAATTGGGTCAATTATCGGCAGTTATTCGAGATCATAAATCAGCTATGCAAAGCGAGTTCTTTTCATGTAAAATTTTCCTCTCGTTCCTTCTTTACGTGATACGTCCGCGGAAGGGTGAAGATAAAAGTGAAAATCGAGAGTGTAGTAAGTAATCCCCGCACACGTGATGTGAGGAGACTTTGAACTTGGTACAGTAGAGCGAGTAAACCCATTGCGAGTACCTGCTACGGCCTTCGTCTCTCCTCTTACTCCATCGTCCTAACTAACAACTCGCCCACACTTTTTACTATCCCTCAACTCCAGACGAGGTCGTGGACGGCTTCGAATCTATATATAAATGTGAATACTTTCAGCTATAAGTGTTGCTACCGCTGTCCTATGATTATAAGAATAACTAAAAAAACTATGAGATGCATTCATTTACAAGTCACTTTTTTCCTTCGAAATTAGGAGCTGCTGTGCTTGGTATAGGATGATTCTTTTCTGTTAAATCTATATCTAAATGTAGCGGATAGGAGACCTTTCAGCGTGTGGCAGGGGTTGCATTCGCCATAAGATTACTTCTCTATGCAGTGATTAATCCTGGCATCTATTTCACCGATATTTTCAGCAGCAGATCGGTAAATGTCGCAAGAGCGAGGCGTAATATATATAATTTTTACAATGTTCAAACGACAGAACTTAGGAAAAATTTTCATGTAAAATTTAAGTTTTCCTAAGTTTTTGTTACACGAACACTTTTGTTGAACGAAAAATGCTATTATTCAATTAAAGAATTTGTAGATTAGCCTCTCTTCTCCATCTATTCTGTAATTATTATATAGTTAATGGCATGAGTAGAGGTTCCATTTCCTATAAATTGCGTAAAATTCTACCAGTTTGTGCATTTTGGTGAGAATGTGTGCTACTCTTAAACCATATAGTAATGCATTTTTTTATATTCATTTTGTACTATGGAATATTTAGCTATATAATCTTTTGAATCCTGACGAGATATCAGTTCTATTTCAGTGTATTTCTGAAAATATTTGTGAATTTTTTCAAGTCAATAAATTATTTTCTAACTATGACTCCTCATTCCGTGCAGTCTCTGAATTTATTGAGTGAGTTTAATCTAAAAACTAATCTCCTTTATCCTAAAGATCCCCCTACTATATCGAGTGTTGTGGGATCCAGGTCAAGGGGCGACTGCCCTTTCCTTGATGACTTTGTAAAACAGGTTGAGTATCCCTAATCCGATATCCCCAAATCTGTAATATTATTTCAACTCAATTTTCTCTACTGTGTAATCTAATATCTTTGGATACAACCATCTCTCGCTCTCATTATCCGTGTCTTTTAATAACCGGAAATTTAAACAATATCTTTCCAGAACGATATCTCTTATTCATCCCTAAAGAATTATAGTTCTTGGTCTATCAACCTCACTTATTTTATCTCAATTTATTTTTAAGCAATATTCCATCCATTAAGATATTTCAAGCACGCGGGAACTATAAAATGTCTACAAAGAAATATTGATAAAATTTCCGTGATAGCAAAATATTTCTATAATCTTCCACGGCTATCTAAAATTACAGTTACATTTTACATAAATTAGGAGGATGAGAAAAAAACTTGCACAAACCTATTGAGAATATTCTTCATAGTATTATAATAACTAAAATATATTAAAGTATATACCTACAAATAAAAATAAGATACAATCAACAAATATTCAAATAATATATTCTTAAAATAGTATACACTAGCATATAAAATGAACTGCAAATAAAATAAATCATAATTAAAGTACGAAGTCAAATTATATGATTGAGAGAATAATTGAAAATAATAATAACAAACGTATGTGATATAGGAATAATTAGTAATGACGCCTTTTATTGTTACTAAAAGTTTGCAAATGATAGGTAGTTCATTTAAAAAATATCAGAGATATATATAAAGGAAATGATGAATTAATATGATAACATTACAAATACCATTTCAAAAAAGCAATTGTTTATTAGGAAAAGATTAAGATTGGGCATGATGACGCTATTCACCTCACATATAATAATAATTTTAAATACTATAAAAAATTTCAGCCGTACAACTATCCGTGCCAAGTGAAAAACCTCTTCATATTTCTTACAAAGCAACTTGTTTCCAAAAGCATGAATTTAAATCCTCATCACATCCAGAACTACTTCTCACCTCAAAATTTAACCCATAGATAAAGCCATAATTCAATCTTATGAAAGCTTTAAGAAGAAATGGCCCACCACTTACCCTTTTCAAGCGATTGACACAGGAGTTTCAGACAGTCCACGTGGCAAGCAGTTGAAGGAGTACCAACGAAGTGTGCAGTCCAAAGGACTGAGATCCCTCTATTCAATTCCACCTGAAAACAAAAAGATACTTGTTCAGAACTCACACAGAAAGTGTGTGAAAGCTTAAGTTTTCTGCGGCTCTGGCTAGACGTGAGTGGAATGAAAAATGCACAGCGCTGTATCCAATGAGCCTCAGCCGGGCGCCACGGTTGCCTCTCAATACTTTTGAAAATTACTGTTATGTGTATTTTTGTTTGTGCATATAAACGCGCTTACACACAATCACACACGAATGTTCAATGTTTACCTGAAATTTTCATGAAACGGCGAAGACGAAATGAAATTCAAGAAAACAAACTTTTAAATTGTGAATATCCTAGGAGATTTACTCGTAGCTATTTATAATCGCTATTGCATGTTATCCGGAACGTCTTTCGAAAATTATATGCATATAAAATAGCAATATTAGTATTTTTTTTAAAGTTCTTCGACATCTGAGTTCATTTCACACCCGACTCCCATCGGGAATTGAACTGGGGACAGCTATCACCAGATTCGTACGCGCAGATCCAATGGCTGCTCGGGAGCCCAGTATAATGATGGCATAGATAATGCAACTGGTAATTCACTTTTAAAATAACAAACTAGATTCATAAAAATAAGACGATTTACGCATATCTTTAATAAGTCACTTCTCAACTTCTTGAATTTCAATTTCAAATTACATTACCATTATCTTTCCACAAGGCGAAATGTGGCTTCTAACAATGTATCCCTGATTTCTTAAAAAAATGATTTTACAACTCCGTTAAAAATTCAAAAATAATATCGAAAACCTTTATCTTTTTGGATGTTTCAATTTCTATCAACAAAAATACAACTGCTCTAGAAGGTCCCAATCTAGTTGTAGCTATGAAAAACGCAGCTTTTGATTCACTTTATTCCTACGAATACACAGTGAGGAGCACAAACAAGAAATTAATTGGAGATATGAGCACATGAATATATGAGCTTTGCTTTCAAATTATTTTCAACCCCAGCAATTCAGCGTAATTCTCCAGCGGTTTATTACTCTGACATTCCTATTGCCCCATTTTCCATTTAATACCAGAATCGTTTATATTGGAGATAATTCATCTTTCGAAGTAAATGTTTTCATTTGTTAGTTGTGTCATCATTTTGTCTGCTTGTTTGTTGCGAGTTAATTGTTTTTTCTTCATTCTGCGCCATCGGAAGAGAGTATGTTATTACTTATCCGAAAGAATACTCTATTTTTAGTCGTATGGGATAGTGGGTAACAAATCTCGTTACTTGCAGTACAGCTCGCACTCAATAAATCAGAAGCACTTAGGGTAGTCATATATCTGCTTTTCGCACACGATTACAAAAAAAGGTACGAATCACTTGTTTTCAGCAATACAAAAGCATTTCCGGATGAAATTTCCTCTCTAGCTCATGGAAAATCCTGGAAAGATCATTTTGCCACGTGCAAACAGTAAAAATTGAAGGTAAAAAATTTTTGTCAAGCAATAACAGTCTCAGTGATTTTCTTATATTTTTATATTCGAATAGATCAATTCGAGCGATTCTTTCAAGCCTCTTTGAAATTGAGGAATATTTTGACTGTAAACAGAAAGCGTTTCTATGTATTATGTTATTGGTAGCTGGAAACTTTTTCTCTTCGTAAAGATTTGTTTTCTAAAGTCTCAATGTTTCTGCCTGATCGAATATATTTATAACGTGGTAAAAGAAAAATGTCTTTCACATCCCTTAAGTTGCGTTTGCATCGACAATATTAATCACGAGCTCTCCAATTTTAAAATCAGTATAATCGCTATCATTCCGCATGGCGCCTTTTCCTGAATAATTGGCTTTGCAAATCGTAAATTATGGTAATGCGGTCAAAATTATAAAATTTATAAAATATTAGCGGAGAAATCAATGTATTCTAGACTAAGTTCACCCAGGAAATGCTTTAAAGGCTTTTATATTTCACTGGTGCTGTGATTCTGTTCTAAGAGAAAAACGTTCTCGGAAAGGGGGTCTTGGGATTAATGCGCAAACGCTCAGTAGAGCTTCCAAGTAATTTAAAAGACGCAAAATTCAATGAAATCACACAACAAAAAGATGCTTCATATTAAGATGAAAAAGAAGATTTAAAACATAAATGAACTTCGCTCTCATATCAGTGTAATGTCTACTGCAATGCACTTTAATGCGATAGAATCGAATGCAATACGCTATTAACTTGCAATTCTCAGAGACAAACAAATTATTTGTCGCTATTTTGAACGACCGATAAGGTAAATGTGAAATTTGAACTTGCGGCTATTAATTAATACAAAATTACTCTGTATCTTCCCAAAATGTGAAATTAGTGAAATTATGAAGGCCTATGACAAACGTCGGTCTGATTTCAACCAAAGCGTGCATCCAATATTGCAGATTAATTAAGAGATCATTGTCGAATCATTAAAGGGAATTCATAGCGTTCATATTCGTACCCATCATATTTTATTCATGAAAGGGATTTTCTATATCGGAAAAATTTATTCGTCAGTCAATTGTCATGTCCACAAAAACAGACAGTGTTTCCCCATTATTCACTTTTAGCTTAATATTGGGAGTCATTATCCATCATAATCAACCTCTTGAACTCTGAAATCAACTTCAGATTCATCTGACTAGGCGTGAACGATTAGTATGTCTACCATGAAATTCCACTGTCACGACCTCGCAGTCATTTGGGAGGATATGTTAATCATTGTTTTCATCCATCCATACATCTGCCTCTAAAGCTGTTCAAGTATTTGTAAGATACAAGTAAATAATTCCAGACCTATCCTTTTGTAAGCTTTTATGTAATGGATTTATTTTAATTTATTTACTCTTTCTTTGTATTCATAAGCAAATTATTCGTCTCATCCACGAGCAAGTTTTTCGGAGTCGCTATATTTTATGCGTTGCAATAACCGTGTTTCATTTCGCCTTCTTGCACATGGGTTGGACTGGAGACAGAATCTCTCGAATATTAGTCATCAATTTCAGCTCACGCCGGCGCGGAATTAGCCGTGAGATTCCAGGAAAACAAAATAGATCTTCGCAAAAGCCTCCCACGCATCGCTCGCAATTGCCTCTCCCACACCCACTCCGCCATGATCGACATCTGACGCTCGCGGAGCGGGAGAGATATGAACTACATAAAATAAAACAATAAAGAATCGAAAAAAGTCCGGATGAAAAGAAATGAGGCGGAATGGGGGGTGGATGGAAGGGATGAAGCAGGAGCAGTGGGGGGGGGGGGGGAAAGAGAGATGGGCGTTCGAGAGGCGAATGGATCGGCTCATTAGTAGGATCCAGGTCCCAAGAGAGGAGTCGTGCTTGCCGAGTCTTCTTACCGAAGGAGGAGGAGCCCTCTCCCTCCAGAGGATGCTAGGTCACGTGAGTGGATTCCACGGTGAGTACCCCCACCCTCCACCCACGCCGAAGATGGCATCCATTTATCCCATTAGCGATAAAGACCGACAAAAGCCACCGGAGTAAAGCGGCTGTCCCGGCGATGGATTTAATTATTCGGAGTTTTTGGAGGAATAACGGGAAGAGTCGGCGGGAAGAGGCGGCGGGAACACAGGTGCCGAAATTAGCGATCTCCGCGGGTAATGAGACGCTTTCGTTCTTGTGTTGCGTGCGTGCGCCAGCCACTGGTTATGCGCACCTTCTCATCTACGCCGTGGGAGATCTAACGGGAAAGTCGGAGCATATTGTTAACGACGCTAATCACTCATTTACACGAGAAAAGAGGAGTGTTCGAGGATAAACAATGGGTGCCAATGTTGGGCGCTTCGATGCACGCCTCATTACTATTTCGGATTTCTCGAGATGCACAAGGTGGGCTCAATAGCCATTCATGAATATCTCTTTTCAAACGCCGCCGCCCTTTTTCGCGGGACGATGGATACAGATGGCGGAGAACACATCTCAAGGCTACTCTTTTCAGTGTTTTTTCCTTGAAATAAACCATGCATTTTTCTGACTAAAGTCAAATCTGCCGAATTCGTTTCTTCTATTTCTTGTCTTTCTAGCCAGGTTGGCGCGTTTAGGAAGTTTATCGATATGCAGTCTTCTAAGATCCTAGATGCAGCAAAGCAGTAGATCTTGAATTAAATACACATGCCAAATTATAAAGCAGGAGTGGGGATAAAGGGTTAGAGAAAGGAGTTGTTTGATAAATTTGTTTAATAAAGGATTTGTTGTAATAAATCTACTGTGGAAATTAATTAGTGTTTTCGATTCAAGATGGGTTATGTAGAATTCCACCAAGTTGAGATGTACCATATTAATTTCATTTAAAATAATAATTCAATGGAAGCTTGATTTATTGAAAGTCTAAGGCTACAAAATTCACAATTGAAGTGGAACAATAGACTTCGCTACCTGAATTTATGTCTTGCTGTTTGTGCAAAAGGAACACCTATCGTCTTATTTTCCCTTTAGGTTATGAGCGATTCCAAACTAACACCGAAACTTACGGAGGTATCCTTTACATGTACTAATTGAATCTCAATAATAACATCTCATAACCTACCTTTTCATCACCGAATACGTTTAAGGAATCTAGCATGAATGAATCTGTCTTCACAAAGACAAACTACGCCCCAGAACGACCCCTCTCCTCATTCACTCACATTCTCAAGTGCTCAAGTCAGCTCGTTTACGTTTTCTTCGGTTGTTTAGCCGCGGGCTTGAGACGGCGGGGGAAGCATCCAGATCGACCGGTCACCGTAAACGCGGAAGAAAGGGGTTGAGGACACCTTCATCAAGACTGCAAATTCCCTCTAATTGTTAAGGGTAAGAGTGGGGATGGGCGGCCCCTGAGGAGCGACGGGAGGAAGAAGGTGTGGATGCGGCCTCCCCTCTCTGCCCTCCCTTTCCCCTTCCTGCCTCACCTCCCCGTTCATTAGTTGCCTCTACTTTGATAGGAGAACGAAAGATTAAATTTCTAGAAGCGCTGGCGTACGACGCTCTGTGTGTTGGCGGTGCCGGATTAACACCCATTACTTGGTCCTCCGCGGGAGGAAGTAGAGGCGGTGGGGGAGTGCACCGCCACACAAACTCTGCCCGCCGTCAGAAGGCAGCGGGTCGCCCTTTTTGAGCGCATCTCATCACCACGGAGGACATTCCACGGATAATCCATTCCACGCATGGGATTCCAAGAAATCGGGAGTGAGGGTGACCCACCCACCACCCAAGACCACCGATTCTGCAACGGCTCCTTTGAACCGACTGGAAGGATTCCGTCGCCGCCTGGATAACAGTGGTGCCCTTCGGAGGACCTTCAAGACACCAAAAGGACCCCACCAGAGATGGAAATAGTGGGGAAATCGTGCACGAGGGCCTCCTCCCCCTCCCCTATCTGCGTGCGTCGGGTGCAGAGGGCCGTCGGCACAGCGGTGGTGGATTGGTGGAGGGGGAGAGGTGGGGGAAGGGTGCGTGAGGGGAGAGAGGGGAGGGGGCGAAGTTTTTCGAAGGGTGTCACGCAGCGAAGGGGAGGGTGCGAGGGAGGGGAGAGAGCGCAGGGAGAGACGCGGAGAGAGGGAGAGCTGAGTTTTTCCGTGTGCTGGGCCCCGAGAGAGAGGTAGACGCTGCGACCAGCTCTCCTTTCCCTACTCACGCGGCCGAATCCCACGCGCGATGTGTTGCAGTTCGCAAGTCGGACATCACCTCTACCCTTCGGACTACTATCTACCTCTCCCAGGTAAACAGAACGCTTCTTAAGGATCATCTTTTTTCCGATTCATTTCCCGCGCTTAATTAGTGCGTAAGAGTGTGCGTTTTTAAGTGTTGCGCGATGGTGGACCGAATGAAAAAAGTGCGGTTTTTTAACGTTTATCGGGCTTTTTCCCGCCGTAAGTTCTGGCCATCTTCGGCACCTATTCCGTCCTCAAAGTTTACCTTTTTTAATTATTCTTCGCCGTGTGAATGTGTTCACTTCCTCTCGATCTATCCGCGGAGAGCCCGAGTGCGTGTGTGCGGATGAGAGAACCCGCGACGAGGGAAGAGATTTTCTCTACTTAGCCGTAATCCACTTAGTCCGCATTACTTCAATTACTCTTGCGACCACCCACTGACCCCCTCCTCCGGCATCACTCCCCCCTCGACCGCCCTCTCCTCTCGTACCCAAATGAGACCTCCCTTGCCGTGCATTTGCTTTCACTTTCGGATGGATTTTAATGCCTTTTGTTCCCTGCGTTAATGGACGGGTCTTAGATTTGCTTTTCTTTCCCTTCCGTCATTTTCAGTTTCCGATGGCGTGGAGTCACGTCTTTCTCTCACGCATTCTACCATTTTCCGTGGCGGCCACTACCTTGCGACTTCGTTTCTGTTAACTCCTGTCCAGATACACGTGATCTTATGAAAAATTTATTTAGGTGATTGCTATGTTCATTAGTTTTTATAATAGAAACAATAGTCGAAGCTTCATACTCTTCCTTTCATTCCGAGGTGGCTCGCACCTGCTATCCGAAAATTTGTTTCCGGTGTGTAAGTAATTACATGTATTGATATCTAATTAGTGATAATTAATTAATATACGTAATATAATACCCATCAATTTACTGTATTTTCATCCAAGTTTTACCTAAAATTCGGTCTTTTCCGAACAATCTTTCCTTGTAGGCAATCCTTGTAGGATAGGCACAACGTTAAAAATACTTTGGCTGAAAGAAAATTTTTACACACTTAAGATGTTTTCATAGATATAGAGTGATTATTCAAACACTTATATGTGAGATAAACTGCTTCGTTCCAGCTTATACATAGAGCGAATCCGGTTAAACGTGTAAATCCGGTAATCCGGTAAACGTTAACGATCTAAAACATAACTTCATTTTTAAGAGTGGGCTAGCGTCAGAAAATTAAATACTAAAATTAAAGCAAACCGAAGTTTTTTAACCATATCGAATTTTCATAGCAAGGAATAACATAAATGTGAATCAGGCGGACTCTGTTATACCGATTCAGTTTAGCGCAGCTATGTTCTATATTAGAAGCTAAGATGCATTACTGCATGTTAATTATATTTAAAATTACTTCCTATTTATTTCTTTTATATTACTTCTTCGTAAGTCTTCTTCATTAGAATCTAATTTCTTTGCCATTAATTGAGCTAATTGTATTCGTTAATGAACTCACAACCTTCAAGAGAAAAAGAAATATCGTATTATTTCTTCTGTATCGCTCTGAAACCTAAATCACTGAAAGGGATTAGAAATTCAGCTATAAAAATGATTTGATGTTGGGATGCTAGATTTTTGATTCATCAGCCTTTCGTATTCGTAGAATAATTTCGGATTAATATTCTATACCATCTTTCCTTACCTCTGTTATTATTGCATCAGTTCGATTGTTCTATCAATCACATTTGTCATTTTGAATACAATCAAACGCGTTAACTCAAACGACCGCAAATATCTTGAGGTATATGAAACAATCAACATCATGTAATCATTCCGATCTTCTGATTAATTAATTCTGTCACCTATGACTTGTAATTTTACGTCTTAATTTCATCGCAAAGGATACCTTTTCGCTGCCTTCTTATCGCTTTTGGTTAACTCAGTCTGTTGCTCGTCCAATATGAGAATTAAATATTATGCAAATGATTTTTCACTAAATTAACTCACGTAATTGAAACCTTCAAATATCAGATCTCATTTTGAATTTGGCAAAATGAATGGGCTATTTTGTAACAACTTCGTACAACTAAATACCCAGCCGAAGAATATGAGAAATACACTGAATCTGTATTATTAGACCCTTCTCAACTAAGGTTGAACGAGAAGTGAAAATTGTGACTTGGCTGGGAAATTACCCGTGCATAAATTCAAAATCGCTTTTTCGGTAAACATCAGAATTTTTTCAATAATTTAATTTTTAATGGTATCACCAGTTTGGGGGATTCCTTTGAATTGGCTCTCAAACACCCCAATGATAAGAACTCACTTTATTGCTCACTTCGTTTTAGAGCTTGCAATTTAAACATTTACTTTCTTTTGTCGACTATTGTTTAAGTTTGAATTATAAACAATATTCCATTAGAATCTCTCCTATTCTTCATGTAACAGCAAAATCGTATAAAATTACTTTTCATAGGATAATACATCCAAAGAAAGGTGCAATATTAATGGGATATTCATCTGCTTTATTGAGAAATAACTAAGCGATGAGTGGAAAGGTAAAAAAATAAGTTGTTTATAAATTGACATGGAGAAACAGAAGTGAAAAATATCGGCGTGACAGGGACTCGAGCCTAGGTCTCCAGCTTTCGGTGCATGTTTTTTAACACTCACTAGAATCTTGCGGTATTGGGTGAAACCATGTTTAGACTTTATACCGGCAAAGTTATCCTAGTACCCATCAATGAAAACATCTTATAAAGGAAAATATTTTCATTCTTTGAATTCATCAGAGGTATCCAAAAATGATGATACTGTCTTCGGAACCTACTTGGGCATCATAGGCGGCAATAATTAGGGCTGGTGTTTATTTTTACTTTAAGTTGTTTTAAACTGATTTTTAATCGTGTTTTTATTAAACTCCACCAGAACAGTTTCCTACTTGTAATTTCTCTTTAACAAAGATTAATTAAAATAATATTCTCTATCTCCATCTAAAAATATCTCAAAATATAGCATGAGAATGATAATCGAAGCGATAGAAATAGAATTAATGCCACTTTCTGACGAGATGATCTCAAGCGTAAGACAACGTCAAATTTCTGCATAAATTTTAATTCGTTATTGCGTCTTGTATATCTACTTAGAATTACCGTGCCACTAACTGAATAAAAGACAAGATCTTTTGATGTTGCTATTGATGGTATGTTTTTATTTTCAGTCCATATTTGCCTTCGCCAATTCGACGCCCTTTTGCCCGAATTCGTTAGTGCGATACATGCATGGGTGGTCTGAAAAGTTTCCGACATTTCGCCATTTCTCGACATGTTTTCTGAAAATTTTCTGAAAATTTCTGAGAAATCTGGGCTCGGAAACTTTTCAGACCACCCTCGTACATTAAGATTTTTCTACGGAAATTTTTATCAATATTTTATCGTGTATTTCAATTTTGGTTCAGATGGAATATGCAACCAATCTAGCCGCTCATATATCGAGCTTTAGACGGAAAAAATATTGCGACTCAATCTTATTTACACTGGCATGATTAGACTTTTTGACCATTAAATCTAGCAGGGAGAAAAAATAGTATCACCCTGTGTAGAAATTTTCATGTTTTATCGTTGGATCTCCCTCAGTAGTAATAGCCAGCAATCAGTATCTTAGAAACAAATTGATAATTGCCTGCTTTCATATATTCAAAACATATCGCCAAAGTATTCACATAAGGCAATTGGTTAGGGAGAGTCGGTAGGGACGTCGATGCCGGGATCCGCCCTTCGGAAGGCCATCGACAGCCGTCCGCGCCGCGCGCCCTAACCACATCGCTCACCATCCTCTTGAAAATTCTTCGTTAATTATTCCAAATGGTCATTGCACTTCTTAATGACTTATTGTCTAAAGAATGCCTCGTCAACAGCGGGGTCTAAACAAAGCTTCTTTCTCTCGGTTAACATCATCATTCACCACTAATTAAAAAAAGCATTGCAGCAACGATGCGATCTCATTCATTGCGAAAGATACCGTCATCGTCATTTTTGCGATATTTCATTGCTGAACAGCTTGAGTCATTTGAAGACGCTCCTTTCCTCTTTCACATCCGAGTTTTCGTCGAATGTTTCTCTTCCGTTTCCTACACTTGGAGGGAGTCGATTCGTCTGGGTAGTTTCTATTTCTCAGAATTGCTTAATATTGTAGTCATTATGAGGGAGTGACTTCTTCACATATACCGAAATAACTTATTATTTGACCGTTGTTGCATTATAGTTCCAAGTTATCGAGATCACCTCCTATGAATGTAATTCTAAGAATTAAGAAATCGTCAGTATTCCAAGGGAGTTAAAATAGATTTTCATGGCCTCGTACAACAGTTCTTTCATCTCACAATAAAGCATTCTTCAGCAACCACAAAGCAATGGAAATTTCCTTGAATTCATATTCCCTTGAAACTATTTTTAAGAATATTCTACGAACATGATTTAATTTCTAATATGCCCAATAGCGACATGAATGGGACTATTTTTCTCTTCTATATATCCTTGCGTTTTAAGACGCACGCCTCCTCGTGCAATATTAAACAACACCTCTTCCTTGTCCTTTATTTAATATTCTTGAGAATCTCAAAAATTAATTTCTGTTGTTAATAATCTAACGAAAGTGGAACGCGAGCAAAGAAAGTAATCCTGTTTACAGCGAAGGAAATACGAATTTCTACATAAGATGGGGAAAAACAGTTTTTCCAATTCAGTTTTCCTTTTATAAATTGCACGAATGATTATCAATTCTAAACATTCAAATACAAGCAACCCAATTTTCCATCAACTGTTCACCTACTCTACACAATACAAAACCTTATTTTCTTTTTTCATATGCTTCAATCATGTTTTAATCATAAATTAGCGCGGCGCAAAACATTTCGGAGCAATAAATTTAAAATTAGTTACGATTTTATGATCTGCTAATTAGAATTTAATTAGCGCGACATCAAAGACATTTCGTTCGTGAATTAGTACAATTTTGATATGCGTGGCATTGAATTTAATCATATGTTGGTCATTCGGTTATTTATGCGGCTTTTTATACTTTGGACATAATACATTAGCTCTGTTTTTATATCGATGGCTGCTAAAGAGCAGTGATAAATGACACTCTTAATTAAACGAATTTTTACACTCCGGTTGTTATAATTATAATAATATATTCTGAAAAATCAACTTTGCCCCATTTTTAAAACTGGTACATTGTAATTAAACGTTGAATTCAGCCATTGGTGCACATAAATGCGGTTACTTTATTTATTATTTTTATGACCATTCTATCCTAACGATCTGGTGGAGTTGATTTTGTGAGAATGGATTTTTCTCTAAGAAATAACTTGATGCACAAAAAACCTCTCCTCTGGCCGTATTTACAATAAGATGAATAACGTAAGAAAATGACATCTCCGATATACTTGTGATATGAGACAGAGAAGCGGAATAAATCATTTTTAACACATCAGAAGAAATTTAGGATTTCATTTTAGCATAGCATTTAGCGAAACGAACCTGAAAAAATTATTGCTGGTCTGAAACGATGAAATGGCCGCGATAATTCCCTGTTGATACTTATTCTTTGCGAATGAATCGAATTTATTAATGAAATAAAAGTTGCAAAATTTCTTTTCGTAATCCTATCTAATGAAGGCGTTATCTAATGATATTTATCAGTTACCGCCGAAATCCGAATCTTTCATGATATACGGTCATTAAAATTTTTTAACATTCGATAAAGAATTTCGAGAAACCGTTCTTGAGCCAAGAGTTTACATGAAGATCAGTAATAGAGTTTTGCAGCCATAAAACTAATTTTTAGACCAGAGGTGGGGAACCTGCGGCTTTCTGGTCACATTCAGCCTCTATTCGCGTTCGCCTTTCTTCCTCTTCCTAAAAACAACTCAGAAATTTAACATTATATTTACTCCATCTCGCCGTACGCGACCAGTGTAAATATAAAATGGAAAATATTTTCTCTTAGTTCACTTAACGAATAAATTCCCTTCGTGCACAGAGTGTCAATATTTGAATACATTCAATGGGCCAGCCGAGCTTAGACTGTGTTATAGTTTCACATACAGCTAGGACTATCCAAATGATAAAAGCGAGCCAAGCTTGGAGCGACAAAATCATGAGAGCGAAAATCTTTTTTCGTTCGCAGCCTTGCTATGTTAGAAGGCTCTCTAAAGTTGATAAAAATAAAATGAATAGTGCAAATAGATATGATTAAATATATTAGGAAAATAGTCGGTGTAATTAATTACCATATTCAGTTTAGTTAAGGAATATAGGCGCAAATGAGGAAAATGAAATTTTACTTTGCACATGAAGTTGTGCTAAAGCTAATGTTATACAAATGTAATGCTGCCTAGAATAAATTCAATCTAATTGTTCCGTAGTTTAGTTACTTCTTCTTATGTCTTCCTCCAGTGATGATTCTATTTGGGAAATTGAACCCAAGACTAAATTAATTCTGGAGTAAGAAAACACAGATACTAGAATGGCTTCGAAATCTTGGCAATCAATCATCCAATGTAAATGGTTGAATTCTTGTAATAGCAGCGTAAGAAAATCCTTCCTAGGACTACAATTTCCTCTTGAATGATTGTAGTGTTACTTAGTGACAATCATTAGCCGTATATTTAAACACACCACGCGTTAAAATGACTTCAATGACTCGATTTGGAAAGAAAATCGGTTTTCAAAAACTTCGAAATACTAGATTTCGAAAATAAAGAAACTTTTCTATGTTCTTTATATTAATTACGAGACTTAAATCGAAAAATAATTATTTGCCCCTATTTTAAAACTATCATTTGAAATACAGCGTTTGATATCTTGATCAGCTAGCTCAATGCATAGGATTTATCAAGGTGATCTATGAAAAAATGTATATAAAAGCTTCTGTGGAGATTTTGAAACATAATTCAAAGATAGTGATAAGCAATAAATCAACAGTTTCCGAGGAAAGACAAGTAAATGTACGTACATTGAATTTATACAACCGACACGTTCGAATGATGTCTTCAAGTCCATGTAGAATAAGTCACAATGAATATCAGAACCAACATAAGACTTCCTAACACTGCCTGGATCGTCATAATATTTGTTCTCTGAACATCTTTATGAAGAACTCATTTGCTTATATTTCTGATTACATGAATTCCAAACGTATACCTTCAATAATCTGAATATGAACCCTCAGTTCAAAAACTCTCCCGAATCTTTCGGAATATTGTACGCAGAGTCGAAACAATCCTGCTAAAAGCTAAAATCCAAGCATAAATGAATTTTATCACTAAAAAATAATGACTTATTCCCCCTCAAAAGCAATACTCTTTGAGACAGTACTCGTACTTTGTACCCTCACTCCATGTTTCCATTAGAGCCTTCATTAAGTCATTTACAAACATCGATTCAGACATCACATGACCAAGTCCAATAAAATCAAATAGTTTTGAAAAAATATTTGCAGCCGAAAGTAAGAATCGACTTCAAGGGCGGATTTAATTTTCAATAGATTATAATCTTTCGAAAAATAATCATAATTCAAGTCTTGCAGAGCAGCTTTTTGCATTCGGCAGAGGAGTTAAATTAGATAAATAGAAATAGAAAACGTGAGATCAACTTCAGAAGGGCTTGACATGTTACATACACCACGTACCTACATTTTAATCGATCACACAGTTGTACGCAAGAACTCCAGCGCAATCACATTAACCTGCTTCCATTAACAAGGGGAAATTACAAAAACTGAATGGTCCGATGTAGTTTGCCTCGTGTAGTAAAGTAGTTAATGGAATATAGTAAACAAAATTTACCAGCAGAAGGTCTGTTAGATGCTGAGCCTATAACAGTTAGCGGACGATCTAGGTAAGAGAGCTATTTAATACAGTTGAAAGTATTTTGGCTACCTGGATTAGAAACAGATATCTGAATATAGCAGCGATTGAAGACAAAATAAAATTGAAAAGGTAAACGTCAAACGAAAATTATTAGTTTAATTATTTCTCATTTTATATGCTGTTAGATACATTTTAAGTAAACTTTAGCTCCTTTGCCCTTTTCCGATCTAGTTATGATCCTGTGGCACTGACAGAACTGGAAAAAAGTATTATGAATAACAAGTCTCATCGATCTATTAGAGATTTAATTAAAGATGGCTATGAATTTATCTACTTTGAGTACCCCTCAACCATTAACCCTGGTGTTTAAAAAATTCTCCTAAATGTTATCCTCATTACTATTAATTATTATTATAATAAGCCACAAATAAACGCAAATTGTTTCCATTGTCTTCATTTTTATGAACAATCATGGAGTTTCCTCATAACATTATCTTCTTTATAACGATTTGATCTATTTATTATACGAATAAAGCAATTTTGAAGAATATTTACTTACTTTTAGATAAACGTATCAGGTTTTAATTTACTACGAATGTGCTCGTTGTAATTAAATATTTTCAAATATTATTTTATTTATATTTAGATCTATTTCTCACTCTCGTGACGACGCAAACTACTGTGAACGAAACATGAAAACTCTCACTTGAGCACGGTAGAGCTTGAAAATTGGCAAAATGAGGCTTGGAGAGGCTGCAGTCCTGAAAAATTCCTTGGTTCGATTCTGAGGCGTGGAACGGAATAACCGTTCGCCATAGGCCATTTGCAAACTACGACAGTTCCCTGAAATTTGTGGCCGTAGCATTTGAGTCGTCGGTTTCCGCACTTCATTTGCCTTCGCATAATTAGACGCTGCTCTCGCCCGCACGTACACGTCCTCCTTGTTTAATTTGCCCATCTCTTTTTTTTTCGTTGCTCTATACACACACTCGCTCCGCCCCCTCCCCGGAAATCAATTTGCACCTCCTGCATGTTTTTGAGCGTGGCGATCTATTTAACACCGCTCGTGACTAAAATTTCCGCACGCATTGCCATTCGTAATTTATTTGGAGGGTAAATCAACAGGATTCGAACGCAAAACGCGTGCACATGTCCGCTCGTGTGGCCGCATGTGTGCGGTCCCGTGCACCGCTCTGAAATATGTGCAGTTGCTCATTTTTCAGCCGGAGTCCGAAGCGAACCATAAATCAAAGGAGCAAAGTTAAAACCTCCATTGCGCCGAAAAGGCCCTCGTTTGTTTTTCACGGCCGTATTTTAATAATCTCTCTTTTGTTCATAGACTTTCACTTTATGTTCAAAAATTGTTTGTGAAGATACGGTGATAATTTAAGGTGATAAATTAGAGGGAAAAATTCATCTTTCAAATATTGAAACACTTTTATTTAATGGAAAATGTGACGGAAAGTGTTTCCGCGTAATTTATGCGATAAATCCGTGCACTCTCGCGTTTTCCTCTCGAATATTTAGGCTTTAAGTCGATATCTTCGTCTGTAAATGACCGAAATTTTCCGATATAGGGGTTGGATAATCTATTTCGCTTCTTGTAAAATGTAATGCGTCGCAGACTTATTTTTAGAGGCGCGAAAAATTACCATTTGAAAAAATCATCCTTGTAAAGTTAAATGTATTTTCCAACTACGTTATATCACAAAGTTTATGTATGCGTTGCCAAGGAAGCAAAATCAAAGCAAACAAATGCCAACGCAATTACTGCAATTTATTGAGGCAAAAATACTTTTGGAAAGAAGAAGGGACAAATTAAACCTGCAGTTTTTACTTGTGGTCTAGTTGTTTCGTGGAATTATTTAGGATTATCAGACACAAAATAATTACTGGCGCACACTCAGGCAGCGGTAAAAGGACTTCTGCGGCAAACGGATGAAAAATCCGACGCATTACCCACATCAGGCGCACTCGTTGGACAAAGCTGACTCAATTCCCTTCTGATAGAAAAACCGATCGAATACTAATTGTGTCGTTATGAACTCGTCATAAACAGACTCTCGCAAATTCTTTTCCGCTATACTGCTTTTGTTGTATCACCATCACATTGCAATGGACAAGCTCGCTTCGAAAGTAGGCACTCGGGTGTCCTCAAAGAGAAACTTGGTACATTGTTTCATCTATATACAGACATCATAAAGCTACACCCAACGTATTTACGATTGATTAGTATATTTTTTGTATTTCAAATTTATGAATACATTTAAGCGCCCTTGTCATAAACCATTTCCTCGTATCGGAAGTGTCGACAGACCCCAATTTATGAACTACAAGCGTTAGCTGCGATCACATTCCTCAGTTTGCTTATATATGACATTCAAAAATAGTGATATAAAGTTTATAATATAAATATAATGATGTGAGTAGGTAGAAATTGAAAATGTAATCGCACATAAGTATCCTAACTATGATCCTTGCGTTCCTCACAAGGTCCACCAAAAGTACCTGCACGTACCGCTGTTCGAAGACCGCTACTATATATAGACCCCAGTCATCGGAGAATAGGAGAGAGCAACTTATCTTTTTCCTCGAATAATTACATTACTGTCAGTGGCTTGTATATTTTAATCTCCAAGAAGTATTCCGTATGTTTGCATGACTATACTGCTCAGATTACTTAAGCCAAAATTTTCACGAATTATTATATAAGGATTTAGATACCGTTCCATATTTCATCCAAGAAAACAAGTTTCTGATATAGAAAATTATTTTACCAAGCCTCGAGAAGATAGGTTGGTTTACAACTTTCAGCATTCCTTACTCTGGTTCCTTGCCTTGACGTTAAACAAACTTGGATGGATATGTTATTAATATTTTTTTTAAATACCTTAATAAATCATGAAAATTCTCCTTTCTTGATCATTAATGACCAAAGGTTTAGAAAAACCGCTGCATTGATTTTTTACACTTCTTCTCATAACGCAAAGAAGTTTTTGTGAAAAGTCAGTTATACTCTTATATCGGTTAAAACCTGAAAGTTATATCTAATCCGATAAACCGACTCGCAATCATAAACTACCGATCAAGATCAAGGAAGAAAGGGTCTCTGAAAACAGTTATCATACCTTCCTCTTTTCTTTATATATATTCATAAAAAAAACAAGAATCTATGAAGGACAACATCCGGTCGCCAACGTGACTCTCACGTCCGAGAAGTTGAAAACCGTGTTCCAAGAATGAGACTGAAAGCAACAACCATCGTCCAACAGCTTCTCTACCCTCAGCTTTCTCATTTCCTCACCTTCCTCTATTTGTCTAACATCCCTCTCAGGCACTGCTTCTTTTCTCTAACAAAGATGGACGTCTGCACCTCCAAGTTCCCCACCTTGGTGGAGCTCAGAAATTAAAAGGTTGGGACCAGTTAACTATAGAAACAATAGAGAAGAGAGAAAACTACTGGCGTGAAAAATCAAACAGTGTGAAATGCTTAAGAGATTGAAGACAAAGATTTTTATTATTTATATGTATGAATATTCTATTTTTCTCGTCAATCTCAGCTGGAAAATGTATCTAAATGAGAAGTATCATCTTGGAACGAAGGGAAAGATGTTTCACTACCAATCAAAATTACTTCTACCTAATTCTATTCTGCGACCGTCATTCGCTGTAAATTTATTGATAAATAAAAATAATGCTGTTTTTCGCAGAACAATGAATCCGATGATAAGATGACAAAATTTCGAAAAATAGAGCAGGGCATTTTAGGATGAGATGGTGAAGACGATAATGCTTGAGTAAATAAGACTAAAGATAACTAAGAACCGAAGATGCTCATAATGAAAATAGCAAAAGTGACGTAAGCAATCAAACTATTAAGTTATTTTACTAAGCTAAGGTATGAACCTCAGTGTTTTATTATAACCGACAACAGTTTAATCCCCGGTGCAATAAAGCATGATGTAATTTTTTAGTTGCCGCAATGTTAATAATCGGTGTGCGCGGCTTTTTCTAATACAAAGTATTCTATTTCCGAGATTAAAATGGTGCTCAAAATGAATAGTCATTGCGCAATTGGCCTAAAAGTGGTACTGGAAAATAAATGAGGTTAGAGTAGCAGTGGACTGATTAAATGATCAATAGTACAAAAGTGAAAGATTTGACTGTCAGCAAACCTAGAAAAAAGTACTTCATAATCTAATGGGGAATGAATGAACGAAAGGATGACTGGATGTAGTTTTAAGTAGCATTTATCTAAGAGGCTATTCCTTGGTTGCACTATTTCTCAAGGGAAAATGCTAAACAAACAGGGTTAGGATCGCAAGCAATTTCTTCCGGCAAGAGCAGTACCATTCAAGATCGTGTGAAGTCCAATATAAACAAACTTGCTAGGTTCAAGCCAACATCGTGGCAAAGGAAGTCTCCGTTGTTTGTAATGTGATGAAATGTTAGTAGAGCAGGGAATCTTTAAAATATCACTTTAGATCTTTGAGAAAGAGTGTTTTTCTAATCATACTGTGAAATGAATTACTGTAATGACTTTACAGTCGCTCTGATTTAGAGTTTTATTTTGCTTCACAGAGGTGGGATGGATTTCTGTTTAACAACATACAAACCATATACTAGAAAATATGACAATTTAATCTTCTTCTGCCAATAAGAAAGACGCGAAATGAGGTGAGGAAATAGTACACAATAAACTCAGAATGATAATATCATAAACGAAAGTAGTTAGTCCAAAAACACAAAAGAAATATTTGGGTTCACTTCCTTGTGAGAAATAGCGTATTAAAAATTCTACCGCCAATTCAACAGAGTGAATCATAATAAGGGATTGAAAAAGATATCGCTTACATTTTGATCGATCAATCGCCAACTCCTATCTCTCCCAATCAATTTATATGAAACGAACTCGACTTCTGAAACAGATATTGCTATAAATCTAGCAAAAAGATATATATACAAATAATATTATGGGTGTGCATTTTTGAGTAAATTTCTAAAGGCCCCAATCATAAGAATTTCTCAATGATTTGAATTTCAACGACCATCAGATCAAAACTACTCTTCATCCAACTCCTAAGACCGCACTGTATAAGACTATACCTTCGAGTATCAGAAGATTGCGTTATTTGGTGAATTTCTAAGCTGCAAAATAATTGTTAATGAATTATTGAACTGAATAAGTAAAGATAGTATACTGAGAAGATAAAGAGGAAAACAATCTTTCCAAAATTAGAGCTAATATTTAGAATTGCACCTCTCCATTAGTATCGGGAAAATTCCAAAATGACATCCGATGCAGTTAAACCGATGTAATGCCTATGAAATCAAAGAAAATTCAATATTTTTCTTGGAATTTGAATGTCTTTGACACCGGAACGATCATAAAACATTACTCTTCATTGCTAATTTACCGCTTACCAAAAAGTAATTATACGTTTTCAGTAGTATCAGTAGCTGCTATTTTTAAAGTAGTTAAATCATTTAGAAATAACATTCATCTGCTTTTAATAAGGTATGTCTACCACACAGAAGGCAGATATATTTCCTTTATAGAAAGGACATAATAAACAGATAAAGAAGAAATTACGAACGGATGTGCAGCAAACATTCAAAAGCAAATAGAATCATAGAAAATCTCATGAGTTGTTTCATGAATGATAGTCCCATGCATATAATTGACCTCAGCATTCCTGAAATTTAAGTAACAACATACGGAAGGAAGAGGATATTTCAGTTTCCTGAGTTTACTACGGGCGCCGTGTCACCGAGTATTTGGATTTGAGCTTTTTCAAAAGTAATAGCCCAAACTGCAAATAAAATTAGGAAGTTCTGAAAATGTTTTCCAAAGGAAGGTTGAAACTAAATAAAATTTAAGATCTTTGGAGAAATTTTGTGTTGGAAGGTTTAAAAGTGTTGTAGAGGAAAATACCTGAAGGCTACCGAGATGGGTGAACTTCCGCCAAAAAAATCGGCCGCAGAGAAGCACTCATTTGAAAGGTGTGAAAAAGTTTCGAATCTCAACGACACAAAAAAGGCAGAATAAAAAATTTCAAACTCTGAACAACTCCGGAATATCTAATTAATTATTAAATTCATTACAAACAATGATGTATGAAGATGAAAAAGGAGGTAGAAATTCAGACTTTCACGGTCAAAAATCATGCAATTTTAGAGATTCGTTAACTGAAGGAGTTAACTTATTTTAACGTTCAGTAAACTTAGTTGCAAAAAATCCTTTCTCTCATTATACCAATGTTTAATAATGACCCTTTTTCAGGTACTTTCACATGTGAGGAATTTTGAAATTTATTCGTAATTTAGCCATTATGACCGACAAAATGCAATTATGTAAAACAGTTCTCTTAGAAAGATGAAGCGCATTCTCTTCGGCGAATTCTGAATTTCTGGGAATAGACAGCTGTAAAGAAGGTATCCTGAACGCAATATCCACAAGTACGCCATTGCTTCCTAGAAGCCTTATATTTCCCATATCATCATCGACCCCCCTAAACTAGATATCTAGATGGAAAAGATCAAAATTCGATCGGAATTTACCTCCAAAATGGCGGTAGATTCCGATCTAACTGGGAGTAATATTTAGGCTTAACGAATACGTTCGCACCAATTTGCGTTAGAAGGTAGAAAACAGCTTGATATAGACTGTTTGAGTTCAGAGGAAACACCTGCGCTAAACGCATGGGAGTTGGTGGAAGAGAGTGGACGGTATAAGAGAGAGTATGACAGAAGTTATTAAAATCGACCAATTAAAGCGCTATCCATAATCGGATTTCCATTTCGTAACTTCAATACATTTTCAACCGTTTTCCTCTTTCCCCACGCATTTATCGGACGCTTAAAAAAAGATTCCACGCCTTTTATGGACTAGATAGTCTCCCAGCAAACATAATTATTCCGTAGAATTACTTCCTGTGCTGATTTAGATGGTGAAATAGCACTCAGGCCGATAATCGATTCGATTCGATTCGAATTTTATTTAGAGAAAATTCGAATTCTAATTATTATCGTCAGATCATCTAAAGCGCGAACGTAAAGGTACGATTGAGTTCACTCTGGAAATTATAACTTCCATTCAATAGTGAGGATTCGGGGAATCTCGTGCTCACATGCAAACTTTAATGTTTTTTGTGGGAAAATAGCATACGTTGGGTGATCCCGGAAAGCAAAGTGGACAAGGCGTTCAATTTTGGTGAAAGAGGACCCAAGTTCGATTCCCGATGGGGCCGAAATGACTATCGAAGCTCTTTTAAAATATGCTACTGACTATATATTTTAGCGTCATCAATCAAACCAATGAAATTGCTTGAAATCACGCGTAGGTATCTTATTTAAAGTCGTGAAAAAGAGGCACACGTATCACAAACCAGCATAATGTGAAGTAAATATACGAACGCTGAAGAGAAATCGGCATCGATTCACCGGAGATGGGAGAAAGATAATTAAAGGAGAGATACGATGAACAAATGAACAAGCAAAGGCGAAAGAAAAAGTCTTTTGCAAGGACCGCCCAACTTGGAAGCAAATCCTCCGGTGTGGGGTTTCGCAATGGGAATGATTGCCCAAAGGTGAAACTGGAAGATCTCGAAATTGGAAGATCGTCTCAAGGATAGGAGAGGTAAGACAGCTACGTCACGATGTCACGTGACCGCGGGGGTGGGGAGTGAGATGCTATGGCGCCTGAACGGAGGCGCGAGCATTTTGGCGAAGGAGGCGTTACTAGGCGATTAGAGCTTTGGTGTCATGGCTCTCCTTCTAAGCAGCCAATCACGATCTCTTGTGGTCACTCCGATGCCGCAAGAGAGGGAGGACCAGGTGCTCACCCCCGCCATGTCCTTGTCCTCATCTCTGTAAAAATTTCCACGACGCTCAAATATTAACGTAACGATAATCTACGTATGGCAAGTCCACGCTGATGTGGGTAACACCGGCGAAACCGCGCTTAACGAGGGTCTGAAGAGGAGGAAGCTTTCGGGAAACATAAAAAAAGACGTTAAAACCCTGATATTGATCGTACTGTAACCATCCAAATCAGCGGCGCAAATAAGCTTCTATTAGAAGATTGGTCGAAGAGGTTAGCGCGGGGGAAGTATTCTTCGTTGACAAAAGCGCTGTTTTGCGAAGATGTAAATTCAAAGGAACGAGGTAATTCAAGGGGGACAACTGATGATTAATCACAAATCGCTACTTCAAATTCGTACTAATTGGAAAAGGAAAACAAACTACGAAGGATTACCTGTTCTCTCTAGCATTCAACACACCTCGGAGCATTGTTCACGTTGGTAATTCGTAAAAAGGATCTTGGACTTGATACCTGAACGAGATAAGAATTTGAAAGATTTTTAGAGGCATTGTTACAGAATATAATAAGTAATCAACGTTATTTACTCTATTTCTATGTTCTGGACCTGCTCATTGGAAGAACTGAAATTTTAAGCCGTAAAATTTGTCAGTAAAACACTGGATGTAATAACTGTTAAGCATACATATTAAGAGAAATTTAAATTCTAATTCCTGAAATTATAGATGTAGGGACGTTGAAAAATGAATGTATGAATCCTGACCTTAAAAATCTAAAGGTAAAATCTTAAGGTTTTGGACGAAATAGCGTTTAAATCATTAAATATCTTAGGGTTCCTATTTTTGAGCTGTATATTCATCATCGCGTCAGGATTTTAAGTCTGATGTGATTTTAGTAGTTCCGCTTCTAATTAAAATAAAATACTTGAGTTTCTCGCTCAGACTATAAATTAAGAACACATTAGAAAAGGTTTAGCAATACAATTTTTTAGAGAGGTGGAATTGGAATCAATTCAAAATGGTGTAGAAATTGGATGACTCACACCAACTAACACTCCATGCAGAATAAAAACTAAAAATTTTTATGACAGCTATCCGTTTATCCTATACGTTCAACGTAAATATCATCACTATTCCTCCCTGATTAATGAATAGAATTTTCTTTAAAAATATCGTCTTTTATCAATACTAAAATTTGAATAATAGATATAAATGATTAATGTCCTTTGATCTACATATCAATAATGTGCTCCAGTTACTACACATAAATTATTGGAATATATTTTATTTTTATTATGGTACAGTATAGCGGAAACTGTACTCTTACTGTGTTATTGCATATTCTTTCATTTACTTTCGTCTAATTTCACAACTGTAATCATATGAAGGCTACTGGGATAAGAATGGTGCCGAATAAGGGTATTCACCCTAATCAATCGTTATCAGAATAAATACTGAATAAACGTACTTAGCATAAATTTTAAACGTAAGCCCTCTGAACGATTTCCGTTACAATACATTATCTTATTTTTCATTAAAGATTTTATGTCAATATTGAGATCTCTTCTAAGAATAATAGCTCTTTTATATTGCCTTTTTATCACTGTAGATATCCATATTGACTATTTTGTCTATCAAAGAAGATTCAGCAATTCTCAACTCAAGATCTATTAACACCATTATATCGCAGTGTTCACTGATTTGAATGGCAATATCGACGTTTACTTGTAAACATTAGAAAAACTTCTTTTCTTTGCCGAAAACTCCTACCTTCTGGATCAAATTCAATATGCTTCTCTGGTGAAAGATAGCCATTCTTGTTAACATCTCTCCTTGTTTTTATCAATGAAAAGAATCCATAATCATATCCGGATCAATGAATAATAATTAATCACTTCGCAAAATCTCAAATGAGATAGCAGGAAATATTCCAGAACGAATATGTTTACTGTTACTCCATTGAATCCAGATATTTTCGCTTGAGTAAAGAGATATTAGTTACACTTCATAAACCATTGTGTGAATTCCAATGCTCTCGTCGGTGTGCTGAGTAAATACTCAATGGGAAATTCCAATTAATCATTGAAATATGGAACTTGAGTGAAGATAATTGGAAAATATTTTGATTCAAAGATCTGATTTGAGTGAAAGATTAGCGGTCAAACATGAGTTACTTTGACTGGATGAATTATCAAATTTAATTACTTAAACTTGCATTTCTACTAATGCATTACTTTGAATTAATCGTTTTCATTAAATTAATTTAATCTAAAGGAAATAGTTAAATGCCTTGCAAATATTAAAATTCTGACTCATTTCATCCTATATGGATATGGTATTCCAAAACTTTTTTAACCCATTATGATGGAATAATTCTTTCCTCCTAATTTCCCAATTTAAGGATAGTTATATAAAAGCTAGAAGAGATCCCTTCTTGAATTATACCCTTTGAAATAGCTAGAATTATGTATATTTTCAAAAAGTAGTTAACATAATGCTCGAGATAAAGAATTTTTAAGTTCATAATTCATACGTAGCAGCAGTTTTCCGGTTGTATATAGATTACATGCTTTGCCGTATGCTAATAGAGTACTAGATAAACAGGAATAGAAAATGTCAGCGGAGCTCAAATTAACACCTGGAAATATTCTGACAAAATATGCTTCTTGAAAACCGTAAACAAGGCATACTTCTTGCACTTTCTAAATATTCATAATGAGATCTCTTCTAGAAACATTCGTATATTTAATGAATTGTAGTTTTAAAAAAGTTCTAGTAAGTAATAGTAATAATTCTAGTAAAAACCCAGGGATTCTGTTTTGAGAGAATGTTTCGATTTCCTCCACTCAAACTTCACGGACTTTGTTAAAAGGACAGATTATAGAATGCAATGAGAGACTAACAATTTCGCTTAAACTATTGCACAAATATCATTCTCATTAACAAAGCCGATCAAACCAGAATTGAATCACTGTTCACTTTATAAAAGTAATTACCCGTTACGTTCAATCAGCCACCACTAGTTCTCCTATGTATTATCTAGGAAAACCTATTTCCCTCCACATGTACTGGGTGCTGAGAATTGGAAATCTGTAGAAAATTCATTAAACCGCAGAGACGAAACTATGCTTTTATATCGGAATATCTTGATACTTTTACAATCCTAGGACTGTCTTGCAATCTTCTTGTGTACTTTATGCCAATCTCTCACAGAAACGTTGGTCCTAGTTACTTAATGAAGAAGAGCATTAAATTTTAAAACCAAGTCATATCATTCTCCTCTAGTCCTAAAGTCTCCTAAATTGCCCTAAAATACCCAATAAAAATTTGAAAACTGTTAAAGATCTGTTAAAGTATTGAATCTTATAAGAGCGGTCTCAACACACTGGTAATGTTTTGAAAAATAATTTATATTAAACGGATTCACCCATGAGAAAGAAGCTTATGAAATATCCATGTTTCTTTGTATAACTTCTCTGTTAACATCTTTATGTTGGACCATCTCTGGCGAAACCTTGAGAGATGATGCCTCTATCTGGAGGCAACTTAGCTTTTATTCCGTAATGCGTTCATCGATTTCTATAATTTCTATTTGACAGTCACAGGGGAAATTGACTAACTCGACGAAACTGCTTTATATTTCCGTGAGGAAAATTTTGTATGTTTTTCTTAATTCTAAATAAAATAGTTGTTCAGACAGTGTGGATTTCAATGGCAGGATTTCAAGATGAATTCGTTTAATAAATATGTTTACAAAAATATATATTGCAGGTCCCTTTTGCCTGCAATAACTACGAATTCGGTGTAGATTCGTAATTATGATTCATAATGAACTTTTTATAAGTCTTACATAAATTTTATTTTACTATTATATAAATCCTAAAGTGGGAAACCATGACATTAAAGCAAAATAACGAATAATTTAGAGCCGTAGTACAGAGTTAAAGCAAGAATATGTCGTCAATAGTCTTTCATTAGTAGATCGAATGGAAATCATTCCTCAGATGATTGAACACTCTATTTATCCCTCAGGAAATCTGTAAAGCCAAATTCATTTAAACTAATTCGCAGCAATAGTCAGAATATACCACGAAGATTACTGCTTGCAAAACATTTGGATGAAACACGAACACGATCCAATATTTGCATAAAAAATGAATACATACTTCATTTAGGAAAATATACACATTACTCATGTAGGAGTTTAATCAAGACAATCAATCGTATGTATTCAACTCTCCTGTATAAAAGAATTAAGGCATACATCATCCAAAAATTCAATAGAAAAACCTCCATAACGAGAATTAAGTCTTAAAAATCTTTTGCACTATCGCTGACATTTAGCCAGAGTCGGCAGCGATGAATTTATCAACGAGGTGAATTTTGCGAAGAAAATAATCATTAGGATAGAATAGCTCGTGATCATTTACCAGCAAGTCATGAGCGAGCATCGGATCGGAAGGAGTTCCCACGGGAGAGGCATCCCAACAGTGTGTTGACCACGCAGATGGGGTGGGGTGTAAAAGAAGGGCAAAAGGGGGCGGCGGTGGGCGGCAATGGAATGGAGTCCACCGAACGTGGCGTCGGGGAGACACTGGTCGGTCGCCTCACAGCCGCGACGGAGGGCAGAGTTGCCCTCTGGTGATAACTAGCAGCGCAAACAACTCGCCCTGTGTTGTCCTCTTCATTCTCACCTTCTCCTTCCTTCGCATTTCTCTCTCCCACTCTCTCTCCCTATGTCTCTCCGACGTTCTCATGAGCGTCCATGGAAGAACTTACCTCGCAGATTAATTACTCTTTACTTACGATTAATTATTACTTCCGATAACTCTTCATAGACTTGATCGTAGTTTAATATATCATAAGATTTTAGTGAACACGATGTTATAATTGCAATAACTTTAATGTCTCCATTTCTCCATTAGAATTAGCCGCGTACATATCTGCACATCCTTATTGATTCGATAAGGAACCTGCTCGGTCCCAATGGTTGGGTAGACGATATGATTCAAAATTGAATTTGCATTACAGTTTAATTTTCGCTAATGTTATGAAACACTCTGAATAATGAAGAAGGGCAATGAAGAGCTCATGAAGGAAGAAGTAATGAAATACTTTGATATGAAAAAGAGGGAAGTTAACTGAGCACAAAACAAGGCACCGCTGAAGAAAGTTGGGAAGGAAAGAACTATAGAGGAAGACATCGAAGGATGAGTTTAGATCATGAGAAACTAGTAATGGTTTGTGTTTCAGTAAGGGAATGCTATGTATGAAGTAATTGGCATAGTACGTCTGGAATGGATGCAGCAAATCAATATTTCCTTTGTTGAAGGCGATGATGAAAAAGAGGAAATTTCTCTTAGTTTTAAATATGGATTATTAAGCTTAATTTCTAGTTATTACCATTGTTGCCAGAAAAGCTAAGAATTGCTTTTCTGCCATTATCCTGCGTTCACTGTCACGTAAGTAGCAAATATGTATCTGCACATCTCTGCAAGAAACGATAAACATCTTTACGACAAAACCTCCCGTTAAACCTTCGAAAGTTTGGCTCTATTTGGATTCAGTCCCGTAAAGTAGTCTAACACACATGTTCGTCCTCAAAAAAGAAAGGATTTTGCCCAGGGCGTCCAAATTTCGGGAGCGAGACCTTCTGGATAAGCCGTTCTTTCAAGAAAAGCCCAATTTTTTTGTGGTAAGAAAAAGGCTCCATTGGTATTGTGAACGTGATTTCCGTCCGTCAGTTCGCTTTGGAGAATGCATACAACAGAAAAGAAACGCCTGCGTTGATTTTTAACTCCCGCCGTCTCTCCTCTTGAGCGCTTTTTTCCTTGGGAATATTTTTTGTACTTGTTTCAACGAGATGGCGTTCGCAAATGTGATGAGCGCGCGAAATTCTTTATAAACCTTATTCCTTGTTTTTCCGCAAATACTTCGTAATATCCTTGACTCATACGAAGAAAAGCGTATTTTGAAAACATACACTCAAAGCTCTAAGCACATCTGTAGCCGTGGTGCGAGTAAAATATCCGCCTTCGTCATATCTTACGTATTTTGTCAGAAACGGAGTTTCTCATGAGCGTAGACAGTGATTAAGTAGTAATTAAGAGTGAAGCTCTTAAACGTTAAAGACAACTTCGATCAAGTACATTTTATGACATATTACTCTGGAATGGGCGAATCAAATAGAAGATACTTCTGAATAATATATGTTCACTCCAGAACGTTGTGTATGGGTGGCTCTAGTGCATAAATCGAACCGCTGAAATGTTACGCAAATATTTTTAACATATCCAATGTAACAAATACCCAAGGGTAGGTTTAGTTAAACGTTTTGAACTTAGGGTTCAGCTTCGACTTGTTTGAGACATCAATACTTCCGCATGATAAATACGACATTATGATCCAACCTCACACTTCATAGACAAACTTATTACTCGGACTCAGCTGTTGATGATTTTTAAGAGTATTATGCAGTAGGAAAATTTATTAATACTTAATTATTCGTCGGAATACTTGAAATATTGAGTTAAAAAATCTTTTTGGTATTTTGGGTACGTAATAGAATTTAATTGTTACTCTTACTAATTTATTATCATAGAAAACTACTCTGTCATCGATTATCATAAAAGCAATGCTATACCAGCACAGACTGAAGGGTGATGAGAGAATACGAGAAGCAAAACAAATAGATTAAGCATTAGGACTAATGTCATAAAAGAAAAGTTATCCATTCTTGTAGAGATTTACGCTTGATTTTATTTTTTAACACCTTCTGGTCGTAGAAACCCGCCAAGCGACACCATGTGGCCAGCGGACCACACTTTTCCCACCCTTTTACTTTTCAGTCACATGTAAAATTAATTTTGCGTAACATTTAATGTGAGTCAAAATGCAAGACTCATGGAGAGCATCTAAACACATCTAAGGGTTGTTGAATCGGCTTTAAAGAAAGGATTTTTCATCTGCATGAAATGTTAGAGACTTTATTAAAACTTGCGAGTAACTTTTTGATATTAAAACATTTCAAAGTTAGCGCACAAAGTAATACTTCGAGGTATAATTTTCAGTTTTTTTCACATTAGCATTTATAAAAGCGGACCCCTCTCTTCTCTTTCTCCAAATCACGACGATTAAATGAAAATATATTACCTATTTTATGTTTTCCTTTCTTAAAGGAAAGAGGAAAGGTGTCTTCGTTTACTTTGTCTTTGCCTTGTCCATGGCTATGATAGTATGTAAGGTTATTACGGAACCAGTGATTCTGAGTAATAAAATACATTTTGCTTTTATGCCTTACTTAGACTTATTTATAGGGCGTTGGAACATTACGAAACATTTTCCTATTATAGCATTCTAGCTCAATGAGGAAAGAAGTAGCAAATTAGCTCACTCTTTATCTGGTGTGATGCCTCAGTTTCTAATAGTAACCGGCAAAGAACTCTCAAAGCAGTGAGATAATGGTTTTCTAGAAGAAAAGAATAGGACAGGAAGTAGCCCTAAAATCAAAGGATCGATTTGCATAAAAATAGTTAAAAATGAACATTTCAACCGATGCTAATTCAGGTGAAGGTCAGCTCCATCACCGAATGTTAAAATAAACAAGACCCTTTGCGAGAATCGTGAAGGCTAAAAGATTGTTTTCAGTACTTAGAAATCTTTAATTCCTCCGCCCCCGAAGAGCTTTATACTAACATTTTATCTATATAAAGCCACATTCCTTAAGATTTTAATCAGGTATGGTATGGTAAATTGATTTTATGATTTTCATGCTTTGCATGGATCCATAAATAGTTCTTGTGTATCACAAATCCACCGAAGTAATAATGAAGAAAATAATAGCTGCTGGCGTTTTACCGTTTCCATTAAAAGGGTATATTATCTATAGGGAATAAGAAGTAATCATTCCTATTATTCAGAGTCGTCATAAATGAATAATTACTTACATTACAAGAAAAATTGCTCGAATGAATAAGCCTTTGACATTATCTTAAATCATTCCCTAAGTTCCTTTTTATATTTTTAAAATTTCCACTAACGAAAGGGTTTATTAGAAGGATTTAGAAAATATAAAAAATGTTTCTAAAACTATTTAATAACAAATTACAATCCCTTTTAAACGGTCAAAATATTTATGTGGCAGCTATATGAAACTCTCTAATACTACTGCTTGGATAGTTAACACAACGCTATGAATATATATGAAATCAAATATTCAAATCAAGTATATGAAATCAAATATTTTATCAGTCGATATTTAATTATTTATCCGAATTTCGATATGATTATTGTCGTCCAATGTTAACAATATAAATACGAGGTAATGTTTGTGAACATTTTCTTATTGCCTTTTCTTATTACTGACTAAATTATGCAATTAATTTGAATAGTTTCTGAATTTACAAGTCAGTTGATACTTCCAAGATAAGTTTTAACATCCTAAGCACTACTGTTATTTCATTCTTAGCTAGTTTTTCGGCAATCAACAAACACCTGATAAATCAATTTACTAAATAACGAGTAAAAACTCTTCGGGCATCTTTTTCCTCATTAAATAAGCGCACAAATTCTAAAGGAAAATCAATTTGTTTTAAGTTTACTCCTAATTGTTTAAGTGTTCTAATGAACAATTATTAGCAGCGTAATTAACATCTCATTAGACTGTAATGAATTAGGAAATTACTTTAACGTTCAAATGAAGAGATAATTAATTCTTGTAGATAATTTGTATTTGGTCCATATATCATTAATAAAATCAATTAAGATTTAGTATTTTTAACTCTTTGCGGACGTTATTAACAAAATTAACCACCTCATCTTCACCGTTAAAAAGAATTCACATTTTAATACATTAGCATGATTGATACATTCCAGATTTGTTTTGAGAAATGAATGCCTCTGCCGACAAGGAATATGAATGCTCTACATTGATACATGAAATTGTGCTGTAATAATAATTTTGATGGCCATGGTTAATTGTTACTATCGCTATTAATAGTGGTACATGATTGTATCTTTTAAATAACATTCATCAAAATCACCATTGGAATCTCAAGCATTAATTCAAGGACGAAAAACCATTTGAATGCAAATCGTTCACTTCACAAGAACTGAACAATTCTAGATGGCAATTTTAAGTATATCAACGAGGTTTATTCACGCTTTTGTTTGGAATATTTCTAGAGTTCAAGAATCTAAGTACGATTGATCTTAATTACACTGATCAGGTTGCCTCTGAAATACTTCCGTAATAATATTGTAAGTTGTAGTGAAACACTGAAATGTTACATTACCAGAAAACTTTCAGCGTATTTAGTCTTGCTTCAAAAAAATGACATCAAAAGAGTTCCAAATGGTAAAGAGCTTCTCAAATATTAGAATGCTTCTTTCTAAATGAAATCTTGAAAACCTTTATTACGTTATGTAATAGTTTCATTTATTGGGTATTTAGACGCCCTACGTGACATTATTTAGCATCTTCATTGTAATATTATATGAATGATATATTATCCGAATTACTTTAGAACCTCCTGCGTCATCTAGCAGCATTTAAAATTTTTATCGATCTTCCCTCTAAACATAAGTGTGCTGAGGATCAAATCAGGATTGATCACAACTTTTCTTAATAGCAAAGGACAGCCACACTAGGAATTACCGTTAAAGAATATCTAGGATATTTTTATTTAACAGGCATGAAATTCAACGCTTTAAAATAATCGAAGGTTCCCATGATTACACCATGCATCGATTCTCAATTGTAGCTTACGGACTCCAACGAGTCTATTGGTTATATTATTCTTCCGCGATATAGGGGATTGATTTACTCTTTTCAAATTTTTATATGAAAAATTAGACTTTGGAAATTCTCTACAGGATAATATATAACCTGTGATTATCTCAATAGATATTTTAACCAATATAATTGAGAACTAAAAACATGCAATTTACTTCAATACCATGATAAAAATTATAAATATATTACATAAAACCGACTGATGCTGTCTCAAAGTTTAGAATCGTAGCTAATAATAGGATTTTCAATTCCCAAGCAGTCAGTCTCATTGAAAATACATTTTTCATGTACTTACACTCCTATGGTAATATATACATATTCATCTGAGCCGAGTTACGCGTTTATAGTCGGCTAGAAATGATAATATTCAAAAGATGCAAATTTCTCGATACCCTTTGGCTATCGGCTGCTCATCCGCGGGATTAATAATATCGCAGATTCTTCACAAGCGCCTCCCACACAGCGGTTCGAGTTCCCACGGAGGGCCATAAAAGATAGCCAACGCAAATACGACGTATAGAAAGGAAAGTGTTGCTTGTACATTTTTCTTTTTGAATAGCGCCTCTCATGAACAAGAAACAAGTTGATGGCGGTGGTCTACCGCGGACTACCGTAGGGAGATGAGGCTGGGTTTGGGGGGGCTTAGGAGGGGGGGAGGCTCAGAATGGGTGTAAAGAGCAAGAGGAGGATGAGAGAAGAGTGGAAAGAGCAGCCTCTTGATGCAGATGACCTCGAGATGGAGCTGTAACTTGCCGACTACCACGTCATCACATGGTCCTTAAAAAGACGTGAGAAAACGCTACCGACTGGAAAGAAGCATTCTGCAGATACTGGGAAAGGCCCAGTTGAATAGGAGCGAGAATGTGTTTGGAAGAGAGAGATGCGAAAGAAAGTGGAGAGATTGCTTAGGTGTGGTCCGCTATGCTAATGCCAAACAACAAATAATTGACCTTCAGCCCCAACATGTCCGTGACCGAATGTAATTTTCCTTCCGTTTTAATTTCACACTCGGGATCGTTTGCAAAGATGAGCGTCGCGATTTTAAAGCCATCGCGAATTCAAATATGTACATCTTCACAAATGAACGCGACATAACGTGGGAAAAGGATACTTAAGCTCAGAGTGTTTGCGCGCACACTTCTTGAGTACTACTTCACCAATACCAAATTCTGACAGCACCTCAAGGAAAAAATGACATTGAAAAAGTCCTTAACTTAAAGAATTTATTTTCCTAACATATAATACGGATAGGATATTACTTATGTTACTAGTATAAATCTAAAATATGATGAACTAAAGTTCTGGCAAATATAGTCAGAAGTAAAATGTGAGAAAATTTGTCTTGATTCTTATCATTGATGATCTGGAATGTACACTTAATTCGAAACTCAAGTAAACCTTCTTCTGAAAAGGTGATTTTTACTCTTAGAATTTTAAATAGGCGTAGAATGCAATAAGTATATTCTTAGCTTACATTTTAAATGAATTTTTACGTCAATATACTTATTTAAAAAAAGACATTTTGAATGCAGTACGCAACTTGTTCCGATGTTCATCTTAGAAGTATTTATTCGTGAAAAATCATTGATGTGATGTATTTGCATGCATAAATAATAAATTAATGTAATTCAAAAATAATATATCATCATTAAGTTTGGTATATTAAAGCATGGTATCACATTATCACAAAATAATAGTTCTTTGGTACAAAATATGGTATCATAACCCGAATCGTGTTGAGATTTTAAATGATATTTAGTTTCTGAGATAATAATACTACTATTTAAAGGAAATAAACAAAGCCCGCCCAGCTTTCTGAAATCATTAGAGAATAAAAAGAAACAAAAATGAAGAAAATATCAGCGTTATACCAGTCAACATGGTGTTCTGAATCATAAAATATCATTTCTTTCTCACATAATCCACAGTTATTTCCAGTTAAGTTTCTAACCATCGCTGACTTTAAATACCAATGTAAAACGTTCCGTCACAATAGCTCGCCTATTTTATCGACATTTGCCAAATAAGGAATTAAATTTTCATTATTCGAAGGAAAGTATTCACGGGTGCCAAAAATAAATATAGACTCAAAGAATAAAATTATAGTAGTCCGCAATATGGTGCTCCATCTTCCTTGTCAGCCCAGGAAAACATATACGCATTAAGGAACGGAAATTAAATTTCTTCTACTCCCATCCTTTACTATAATTAACCAGAGTAATTCAGATTTCTCCACGTCCGGTAGTTCCTGCTTCGTATACTTCCCTGTTATTGTACTGAGAATTTGTTGGCACGGTCTCCACGCTAACTTTCCTGCAACTACATTTTACGAGTTCTGTGTGATAGTTATTTTTGGAATTCTCGTCCTATAGTTTGATTGAATGAAATGAGTCTGATTATGCTCCATAATGAGGCGATCGCTGCAAATTGAAACTCGTTATTCGTAAAAGTGAGTGAATCATCGACAGAAATCTCGACAGCTTCGGAAGATAAATTACAGCTCCACCATTGATCACTGAAATCAATAATCATTAATTTAATGATGTATATCTTCATTAAAAACAGGCCCTGCAAATTTATGTCAACAATATCCTGTGGAATATTCCCCAATCGTCATTCAAATCTCATAAATATATGTCACTGCAGCAACACCTCCTTCGGTTCTCGCCCAAAATAAAATTGGGCTCTATATTAAAACATATATCTTTCTGATTCAGAATGTTACTATTTATTTGTAATTATTTTTCCTATGAAACTTTAATCCTTCTTTATTATCCGAATTTTCCACCAAAAATCCTGCAGTAAAATTGCGAATTCGTTCTGAATTATTTTTCGTCTGAATTTTATTCCTGAAGAATTTAATTTGGAACAATATCATCTTCAAGAAAATTGTATGTGAGCACATATCACTGATTTAATGATCTTTTGAGTTTCAACTTGTATAACTATCTCTTTAAGTACGATAAGTCCATGGCGTGCCATTCCTTTGAGGAATATGGGCTAGCCATTCATGGGTTACACGTGGTCAGCTCATCGACTCCCAAGCCATCGTATTTGGCTTTCGTAGATTGCTCGTACCCGCTACTTATTAATACAAGTAGCTTTTCTATTTTTCCAAAATGTTTGGTTCCGGGAACCGAACCCGGAGCCGCGAAGCCGAGCACCCTTTGGATATCCGGCGGCCTTTTGCTACAAGTATTATCATCTACAATATTATATATATTAGCCTGTCTCAGGAGATGGAAATTAACCTATGTTCGATGGAAAATTAACTCGACTCATGAACTTGTTAATTGTAATAATATTTGAGAATACTGATATCGTGGTATCAAAATCCCTGGTACAACTCTCATAATTTCTGACAAAAATTAATTTTAAAATTAGGTTAATTTTACCTTATGACTCAGCCTCTTAGTATCTAGGAATGAGATGACTAGGAAAATAACAAGACTTAAGTGGATCGTTTCAAAGTAACAAGAGAAATATTCAGTGTATGAAATGAACCAAAACCGAAAATATCTTAACATAGAAACTCGCATAAAATATTTGTATTTTTCACATTTTTCGGTTTTGCCTGAAATAGAGGTGGCCTGAGGGCACTTAGTATTTGAGCAATAATTAAGCGTGAGGTTCTACACCTCTAAAGACGACTTCAATTCAAGTAAGTTTTATTATATCGTATACGAAAACATTCTGTAACTTTGCTAAGCTTAGAGGATAACTCTGAATGGTAATCATATACATCACATTAATTATTCATGTATTGAATGGCTGGTTAAGGCGGTTCCTTTTGAAGAAGTCGATGCTAGCAAACCGCTTACTCATCTCCGGAAGCTACTTCTATTGATATTTAATGACCTAGCATATACTTAATGCCAAAGATGAGCTCCATTACTGAATGGTGAGACCACTCAACATAAAACAGTTCCTGAAAGGGTTTTTCATTTCTTTCTAAAGGTCCAAAAGACTCCTGCGATGAGCTCAAGAGTTCCGACTTGAAGGCCTCCTTGGAGCATGGCAGCGGAGGGCAGTCGCTACCAAATGGGGGCGGGAACAACCGCGCCTCGGCCATCTCGCCCGCCGGGGGCGGTGGGGGCGGATCAGTGGTCGGTGGAGGCGGCGGAGGATCCGGAGGAATTTGCGATCAGTCGCCCCCGCAACCGCCCCCGGGTCTCGGAGGCCCCGGTCCGGGTGGCGGAGGCTCAGGGGACGGCGGAGGTGACAAAGGAGGCGGTGGGGGCGGGGCGGGGGCAAAGCAGAAGCGCCACCGCACCCGATTCACCCCAGCTCAGCTCAACGAGCTGGAGAGATGCTTCGCAAAGACGCATTATCCGGACATTTTCATGAGAGAGGAAATCGCTATGAGGATAGGGCTCACGGAATCCCGGGTGCAGGTGAGCTCTCCTTCCAGTATTCGAGGAAATATGCTTTTCGGCGAACTTCTGAGCAATTTTCTAACCAAATGCTAATTCTTAAAACATTGACCGTACAAACAACCTTCCTTTCACTGTATGGCGTCTTTAGTAGTACAAATATCAATACGAACATTCCAGTTTCACGGAAAACATAAATTTATTTTCTTTTTCATTGAATAAACATGTGAAATTTCTTATTCGATAAAATTTTCAGAAAATTTGTGATTTTCCTTCAAAACATGACATGATGCCGAATTTTGCGATGAGGACTGTGAGGTGAATGCTATCGACTAGAGAAGTAATTCAGTTGCGAGCGAAGTAGGATGAATTTAAATGGTGAACATTCAAAATATTTCAAAGCAATTTGATCATTACGGCATTAATAGTAATATTATTTATCGGTCAGTCATATCTTGTAATGTATATATATCCTTCTTCTACTTCAAGAAATGTAACCGTGATCCTCAATTATCGGGTCCGACTCGAAAACCATCTTACGTAATTAGTGATTTGGAAATAAACTCACACATACGCGGACACCCTTGAGATGTTTCGGAAGCCCTGTCCATCTTTTACCAAGAATTAGTACTGTATTGATTAGCGGTCAACATCTTCGTCGACGCAATATGTATATGGATGGATCTCACAGCTAAACGTAAGCGCTAAAACTTCTGTTTTATACACGCTCATTCACAATTAGTGAGATTTTGGAGCATTTCACAACCTTCGTAATCTGAACACTGGAGTTGTCATAAACGAGAATGAATCTTGATGGAAAATCAATATAAAAAGGCTAAAATATACAATTGTATTAAACTCAGAAAGACCTTTTTTTGACTTTGGATTTTTTAATCTCTATTTAATGGAGATTAGTCCGTAATGAAAATAAATGTTTTACTTATTATGGGCTTCTATTGAATGATATTACAGTTCAATTGTTTAGAAAACTGCATCAATAAGTCATTTCAAACGTAAGTACGAATATTTTCACTATCAAAAAATATGTGCTTCAACAAATTGAAGCTAAGGAGACAAAGCTATCTCTGATACTGTAAATTGTCCGTACCAGATTATTTATTCACGCCTACCGTCATAATTTTGGCACTTTTTGATAATTCGAAGCACAAATGATGCGGAGATGATTCAATTTCTTATTCAAAATATTTAAGTCGAATTGAAAGTTGCAATTTTCTAAAACTCATTTACAAATTAAAGGTTAGCCTTCACAAAGAAAATTTAACATATGTATCATTTTTAAGTTTCGTTCTTAGTGTTCGATTCGATGGTATTTAATGATAAGAGAAATAAACTCAGAGGTTTTATTTATTTCATGAAAGAGAAAGACCGCGTCCCTGCGATAAGTTTCAATTGCCCAATCGATGTATTAATATCCTAAAAATAAATCTTTGGTTTAAATGCTATGGTTTGAATAATAAAAAAATGATCTTTTGAATGAAGTTCTAAAGTCAGGCTTATAGAAAAATGTAACTCCTCCAGCATTTCAACGCATCTAATTTAAATAAAACGAATTTTCGGAGGAATTCGAAATAGCTAAGCGCGGAGACGTGCTAATGCGATTTTAAGCCTTCGCATCTGAGACGGAATGAGAGAAACATAAGTGAAAAGAGGTATGAAAGGAGATGTGGTCCCTGTTGCGTGCGAGGGAATGTGGATTAATGCCTCCCGAAAGTTCTAATCCGAGGGATCAAGCGGTCTTTCCCAGCGCCACCTCTTGCGGCCGCCCACCGACCGAGAATGACAACTGCTTAACATTTGTCCTCCCTGCATTCCACTCCTAATTGTTTCTGCATTTCCCCTTCCCTGATCCTTGAGGACGAAACCACTGTCATCATCCAGCGAATGGGATTCGGAGCGTCTTTGTGATATCATCTAATTTGATTACCGACATCAAAGGTCGGATTAAGACAATGATTATCACCAACATGTTACTCAAACTCCTACACAAGTCAGTCGCGCTGAATGCTTCAGTTATTCGTCCGAGGTTGAATTTCCATATTTCTGTAACGGCACCTATTTGTTGACATAATTAAAAGAGAAATCAACCGGTTATCTTATCATCTTTTCGCGATCCATGCCAATAGCACCCGTCCTTAAATATTAATTTGTAACGTAGCGTGAAATTAAGTTTGAATTTCCCCAATCTAATGATGTGATGATTGAGGTTGAAATAATCGGTGGATTATTTTGTGTGTTTCAACTAAAATATTGATAGAAAATCTACACTAAGCTACAATTAAAAATGTTCACTCATTTCCTCTCATTTTCCTAAAAGAATTCTCGTAAATAGAACAACAGAGCCCTTATTCTATCCATTATTTAATTCATTTATTCTTCAACGACGTGCATATTTGTTTCGCACGTAAGGGATAGAGATTAACTTCATGTAAGGATAATCAGCTCTGTAACTGTGGAGAGATTTGGGAAGAGCACTCTCGACCACTTCCTCTGAACGTTCGCTCTCAAACTTTACTTCGTATATTCGGATATTAGTGGAGATCTGCCGGTTGTTCGGAGTAGACGTTCTGAGTATCAACCGAAAAATGCAGTCTTTGGGCTCCAATCGACGGCCTCTTCCGACATTCCGAGGTCTTTCGCAACCCACCGAAAGCTCCCGGTGATGGACTGAGTCGGCCATCGCATGAGCTTGTGAGACGTCGCAGGGAAACACGGGTTGCGTGCAGTGGGTCTGCTCCGTTGAGGAATCCATGCTTCTCTCCTATCTAATTGCCTTGGCAAACATCGGACGAGAGAAGCGAGACGCGGACGTCATTTCTCCCTCCTCTTTCCTTTTCTCTTCCCTCCATTTTCTAACTCACACTGGTGTACTTCACGACAGAGATCCTTGTAAAGAGTCGTGTAACTGCCTGGACCTTACTAATCTTTGGACCACTGTAATGATCACACTATATGGAGCATTTGGAAAGATTCGCTACCGTTTGTTCGGTTCTTTGTGAACCAACTCCCCTTTCAACAGCCCGGTCACTCATGCAATATGACAAAATCATGTCGTGACCGATTTGAAAAAATATCAATCATAGATGTCTTGATATTGTCGCAGTGCGATAGGTGCTAAGTTTACCACGTAAACACCTCGTATCACACCACCTCGTGATGTCATGGAGTAAAGATGCCGGCCAGATAACAAATGAACCACAGAGAAGCAAAAATCGACCACTCATCAAAGATATCATGCAAATACAACTATAATTATAAATAATAAGGATAAAAATTTTCAGTTTAGCAAGTATCCCATGGTGAGAGAGCGAAAAACGGACTTTCATAATATGAAAACAGTGCCCGATTAAATATATTTTAAATGACGTAATGTATTATTTTCAAGGAAGGCTACCTATTATCAGACTATTCACTTCACTTGGGTGTGCTTCAGATTACTAAGTTATTCATTCAGTTTAAGAAGGCCAGTTTCAATGTTGAGAATGAAGAGGACCTCCGTAACTTCCTCCTAAATAATTGAGTGAAGACATCCAAACATGAATACCAAAAGGATACTGTTGTAGCCACTCTTGAAATATTGCAACAATAGTCGAACTTTCCGATTGAGAAAATCAGGTTACGCGTTAAATATAAAGGATTTTTGGCACACACATTTCTCGAACACTACCCGACTTTTCAAACTATTTCGTCGAAATAAAATAAGAGTCGAACTTTCCCATTGAAAGAGCAAGTGGAAATATGACCCAATGATCAGTTAGTTGAGGGAAGAGATAAAAAGACAAAGCAAACTAAGGAATCAGAGGATGAAAATTAAGGAATACGAAACGCACATGCTCGAGGAAATTAAATGTAAGCCTGCATACGAAGAAGAAAATATTCCTACAAAGAGCAAGAAGACGACGTAGGAGAAGAAGAAGATAAGTAAAGAGAAAAGAAGATTAATCAGGAAAACGGCGCGATGAAGATTAGAAGAAAACTCATTAGGCTACAGAAGAGTGCGGGTAAAATAGACGTACAAATGGGCAGATTATCGACCTCATTCGTCTGAATTGGAGACTGTTGAAGGCTTTTTTATCTATCCTATTATCACTGCAATGGCGCTTAGTTAGTTATGGTCTCTTCGTTAATAAAGCCGGTAAAAACGCATCCTTAGCCAAAGAGAATTCTTAATTAATAATAAGAAAAAAGAAGTATTTTAGGAGAGAGGTGGTGGAGGGGGAAGAGTTGGTTTAGGAGAGCGTGCAAAAGGGTTTCTCAGGTAGTGCGTCGGGCGGAGATAAGGGTAGCGAGGGCATGTTTTTTAGGGTGAGGCGAATGAAAGGGTTGGAGGGACCACCCACGCGGCCGCGGAGGACCTCCCGAGAGGTGAAGAGAGTTCACTTTGGGCTGCAAGAGTCCAATAAAAAGCGGAAGGTGCTATGCGCTCCTTCTTATGGGAGACAGCGCTCCTTTCAGACGCGATAAAACGTTGCTTCTGTTGCCCTCAGAATTTTTTCCTCCGCGGTAAACAACTCCCAGTACGAATCCCGTAATGAACCAACCCTGCTAGCGTTTGGGAAATAATTTGAGCGAATGAAACTGAAGTTTATGCCAAAGGACATGTTCCGCGGGCATGTCGGAGGAACAGATGGTAACGGAGCGACCAGTATTACGTGGAATTCCACGAAGTTGAGCGGAAGCGAAATAATGCGGAAGACAGAGACAGAAGACAGAGGATGTTCTGGCCAAGTTAAAGTAGGAATGACTGGTTTCATACCTTTTCATTATCTGATTGCAGAATCAAATCAGGAACAATAATACTTCGAGTAAAGTAATACTTCAAGACATACTTCCTGTAAAATGTGCAGAAAACTAATAAGAGAGCAAATGGGTATAATATAAGATACAATAGGAATATTAAGGGAAAATACTTCAGGATCTTCCCTATTTAATCCCGAATGGATAGTATTCTTTCATGGAGTTACTGATTCCAGGCTCGAATCCTGGTTGGCGTTGGGTATAAGGAAGAAAGCAGATGTCGTATGATATTAAATATGGGAGTATCAAGAAACAAAAGAAATGGCGTTAAATAGGGAAACTTGAGAAATATGAACCTAATCTAAGGAAGAAGACATAATGAACTCATCTTTGAAGGCACGCGAAGAAAATTTCACTGCTCCGTAAGGGAAAATACTGAACTATTTTGACGATGGGATGTTTCAGAGTCAAGTGAATAAGTAAAAAAATACCTAATATTTTTTAATATAAGTTATTACTATATTGTAAAATAATGCCACACTTGGAAGATACAAGAACAAAAAGGATGTGTGTTTAAATGTAAATGCACGAGCCTACTGCTCATAGGAGTGATTGAAATGAGCCTTATATAAGAAGATGCTCACAGAAGTTAATCCAGTTCATACTTCCCTAACATGAGCGCATTCATAAAGTATGTTGTTCTTTCTACGTTATTCATCACCCACCCAGCCTCCTCTCGACATTTTTCTAGCTTCTTATTATATCCTCTTAAGCGTGTGAACATAATTCCTTTAATCTCCGTCGAAGACATCGTTCTCCGGCTCGAGAATTTCGCTGGAACCGTCTCGAGTGTGCTTCCCTACAGATCACATCGCACTTCGGCGAGAAATATTTCCGCGCAGAAAGAATCCCTTTACAGAGCCCGTAAAAGCCGTCGGTATGCCAACCTTAAAGGACGCACTTTCCGCCTCGTCACGGCACCGCGGTTCCCAAAAAAGAATATTTTCGTCCCTCCTTCCAATAAACCAAATAAATCGTCCACTTTTGTAAGTGACACTTCAAATTCGCGAGGGAATCAAAACACGCCGCTCTCTGAGATGTCTCGGCATAATTAACCTTCGGCAGCGGAGTGCTAAATGGGTCAGTGCTGCACATCGATTCTCCAACTCTAATATCCTCTCCTTCCTATATTACTCCCTCCTCTCACTTCCATTCCCGCTTCTTACCTTCCCCTATTCCATTCCCCCTCCTCTCGCATTCGATCCCTCCAAAATTTTCTTCTCTACCCTCACTTCTATTTCCCCTTACTTTTAACCTTCGTCTTCTTTGGGATATAGCACAGGAGCCTTTGCTTTCGGGAAAAGTCCGTCTATCTCAACCATTCCGCTTTCCCAAGCTATCAAAATTCAATACATATCTCCCCTATCCATTTTTCGTCACATCACTACTTTGCAACTCCCTCTTGTTCTTTAAAATTGTATGCTAAAACAGATCAAACTTAGGCGTCGTCATTAAATTATAGGTATAAAAACGCTCTGATAGCTGTATTTGTCGGTGTTCAAACCTGCGTTAATGCTGGAGTATGTAAAAAGCGGAAAGTCCAGGATCAACCTTCTAAGATCCACCCAATGCGCATTTCGATAGTTATGCTACCACCCTCAAAAGTCAAAGAATAATGATTTCATTATTGAGTTATTCTTTCTTACTAAAAATTTAAAAAATACAGATTACCGCTTTTAATGTAATTTACATTTGTTACCATAAATTATCGTAACAGCGGTAATCAATTAAATATTTAAAAAAATAATTTGGTATAAAATTGAACTTTCTCAGGCCCTGAACTGAAAATAGCTCACAATTCTTTAGGAGAGGGATTTCGTTTCCCCGTTAATAACTTTCCCTCCCAAATGCAACGCCAGCTGTCTCAATAGAGATATTTGTCAGCCTCCTCATCGCACTTCCCAGTCACCGTGGGATTCCAGTGGCTGAGGGCTACCGAATTGGTCAACCGCTGACCTCTCTCTCCGTGGGTGGTGAGGCCGTCATATCGCACATGGGTGCCGACTACTGCCGCCATCACGTGGGTGGCCTCGCGGCAGCCGAAGGTCGCGGTGACGCGGAGGTCGTGATCTGGCCGTTAGTGTCTCCGAGGGTGTTGCTCTTGTCAGCAGGTGTTGCGTCCGTTAAGAGGGTCGCGATCGATTGGCTAACGAGATTCACGAGACGTGAAGCTCACGATGTCGCGACACGGAGGAAAATGAGAAACTCGAAGAAATTCGTGACACTGCATTACTTCCCGTTACGCAATCTCTTCGGGACCATCTCCGCATTTCTCTCGCACTACACGTCTTTTTTTCCTCGAAGGTTATTGCCAACTGTCGGTTTTTTCCGTTCCTCTGGATGTCGGTCCAGTTACCGTCGGCGCTTTTCGGATCGTTTGACGCCGCTGAGGAACGCAAACCTGTTTTCGCGAGGAATTTCGGGAGTTTCCACCGGATGAGAGAAGATTTTGATTTCGCAGCCCCTTCGCCTCCAAGAGTCTTTTTAGACTGCTCCAATTCAAGAATATCCTACCTGGATATACCTTCGGACGAATCGTAGTTGACTCACATCTCCTAATGCAACATCTCCATCCGCAAACGAACCACAAAGAGAGAATCATTGGCCGGAAAATAAGGAACTAAACATCTCATAAATCCACGACGACAAATCGGTTCGAATATGCTCAAAGTAACCCGCGCATGCATTTACTCTTGAAATAGCTTCGACACATGTGTCATCCGCTAATATATAATGTATGTTGGCGGCCGACATTAGTGCTGATGTATTCATTAATTCACCTGCTAACTATCCGTAAGCATTCTAACAGGAAGATTCACTTTCGGAGAAGTTCATTGATAAAATTGGTCTTGGTATGGTGCCAAACGGCATTCCCGGAAAGCTCCAACTAAATAGATTGTGATAATAGGAAAAAAGTAACCCTAATTTCGCTACTAGTTAATCATGTTACGACCGAGAGATTATGACTTTTGGAACCTTCATATAAATCCTGCTTTCACTTTCAAATTTGAGTGGAGCATAATCAGTAACTAATGAACGAATTATTTACCGTTTAGAGCCAGAAAAACGTCTAATATGCTTTTTATGACAAAGGAACATTCAATCCACCTGTCCGGACGAGGCGAAATTCCGGAGACTTTTTTCTTGTGTACTTAATTGATATTAAAATTTCGACTTTCTTTGAAAATATTGCAATCCCGTTTCACTTCTATTACTATACTATTAACGCATATTAAAGAAAACTTATAATCTTTTGCTCGAGATTGATAAATTTTTGTGATGGTATTACATTTGGGGAGAAGTAATTTTTCCATTTCATTCTTACCTTGTAGGAAAGGAAAGCACTTACATTGAAATTCTTTAGAAGCATGCTTCCGTATTACTACATATTGAGATGAGTTTTCAAAGAATCCCAGTCATATCAGTTGATTAGGACTATCAATTAGATTTGAATTGACTGTATATACTTTGCATTAATATTGGCTATATTAATGCAAAGGATACTAGCTGTAGGTAACTTAACTTAAAATCAAAAACTATCATTAGTTTACATGTCGCGACTTCCATGGAAATATCTGTCTGAATTGAAGAGAAAAGAACGATATTCACTTTTAAGAGCTTTCACATTTTTCAGTAAAGTTCCGAATTCGCTAGCAAAAATAACGTTAGCTTTACTACCCAAGACTATACCAAACCTTAGCAAGGGCATCATTTCCTGACTCCCACGGTGAAATCTCTGTTATCTTCACGAAAACATCCGAAGCTTAGAAAAAAAGCCAATAAAAAACCCTTTTCCCCACCTAGGTAGGGGATCCCCCGATTCGAGGAATTCCACACCATCAACACACATTCCCCGAGGCAATGCAATGGGATTGTGCAGCCGAAAAAAAGAAGGGTTTAGAGAAGAAAAGGGAGTGCAGAAAAAGGGTCGCTGGCGAGAGAGGTTAATAATCCAAAGCGAATGCATAGAAAAGGAAGTTCGGTTTATAACAGAAGAGAGGGAAATAATTCAACAAAAAGAGGAATGGCTTCGTTTACGATATTGCTTCGAATGAATTTGAATCTGATACTTTTCATTACCAATATACAAGTATAGTAACTGAAAGAATCATATAATTATACAAAATACTATATTGAAATAAAACTATTGAAATAATTCTGTTTTAAACGATTAGCGTTAGGAAGAGACTTATTAGTCTCAATTTCGCTAAAATAAAGTCGTTTGATTATTATTATATTGAAAAGGTCACTCAGCAATCGCAATAAAGGTTTGAAATTATGTAGATATCATGTTTTAAAACCTTAAAAAGGATCACATTTGAAGTCATAATAAAAGAATTATAACTAATTATAAAAATTCCACAATTTCTTGATACCTTCAAGGTTTAGCCGATGTTCTTCTTAGGTAAACTAAAAACTAAACTTCTTGAAACCCTACATGTTTTAAATGAAACATTTTGTCCTAACAATGTTCTAATAGCAATGTTCATAGAAATAACTTGCCAATGGATTCTCCCTCTATGGACTTCTTCGTCTTCCAATACATAACCATTAAAACTCATGCAGCGATATTATTACAATCTCAGATATAATTTCCTGTTCTTATAACTAAAAATACATTCAATATGGTGCTTTATATTGATGACTGTCATTGTTGAATGCAAAAAGAGAACCTTGCAAGAATTACAGAAGGCACTTAAATTTAAGTGAAATTTTTCTTTTATACTCAGTCTGAATCGCGCAAAATTAATAACAAATACGCTCATCAAGTAACCACTTGAAGAATAAAAAGTTTATTTGAATAAAGATATTTAATTTTTTGCTTTTTAAATGAACTAATTTGAGAAAAACTTCTTGTACAGTTTCTTAGGAGTGAATTTATCACTTGTTGGGCAACCACTAAGCCAGGTGGCAATATTTTGTGCAGCATCCGTAATCAGTGCATTAACGCCATCTGCTTGACAGGTGGATCCGATACCTATTAATATCAGTAGATTAAAATAAGGTAATTTTTAAACGCTTTATAAACAACATGAGGTCCTCCGGAGTGAGTAGCCAACTGAGCAACGCGTTCGACTTTAGTGAACGGTCCCGGATTCAATTCCCGGTGAGGGCTCACGTCCAAAATGACATTAGCTGTCATAGTACTTTTAAAATTACTACTACTTGCAAAAATAAGCCAGAAAATAATCGACAAAGGACCACTCCCACCGAGGGCAAGCGCGCTACCAAGAAATGAAGGGGAGGCCATAGGTTAAGTTTAATTTTTTCGGATCACATCCTCCCAAAAATTTTTTAATGAAATTTAAAGAGATAAACAATAATAATGATACTTCCATCATTATGTCTCGAGCTTCTTAAACTAAGATAGCCGGAGAAATAACGTCATACATCTGATAGAGGACGAGAATGGAAGGTCTGAGTGTAGTGGAGAAGAGGGGGAGAGAGGGACAAAGAGGGTCGTGTCAAAGCGCCGTTAAAACGTCTTTGGGCGAGGTGCGATTTTTTCTCCTTCCCTCGCTTCTTCCTTTTCATATTATGTGAACGAAAAAAACCCGAGGGTCGTAATAATATACGACAGTCGCACACTGTGTAAGCACAGGGAAAATTTCCGCTCTTTCCAAAAGATTTTTTCTTGGATTTATGTCCCGTGCATAACTTTCACGTGGATTCGGTAAATATTTTTTTCGAAAAGTCAGTTTAAAATCTGAATAAAGGGAAACTTATTTTTCAGTAACCCCAATTCTAAAATTCTACCCTACGAATGAGTTTGAAGGAATTTCAATGCAATCCAACCATCAGATACGTTAATATAAAAAGAGATATATAGTGGCGTACTCCAAAACCGGATGCTGACTTCGATTCATAAATAGTTAAATAACTCCTTTAGCAGAAAATACCTGCCTTCCTTGATGAGATTAATTATGGATGGAAAAATGTGTGAAGAAACCAAATTAGTTCGCGAATTCTCAGTATAGGACATCACCGAAAACGATACAAAAGAAAAGGAAATTAGACGGAATGTTACGAGTAATGTTAAAGGAAATTTAATCGCAAATTTATAGTTTCATATCTTTATCGTGAATATTTTCTCTTTCTTTTTTAAAGGAGGAAAACTTGATGATGATAAAATTGCAAAACCCATATCCTGTTGAGTGCAATATTCTTGTTGTAATAGAGCCTTTAAAAGATAGCTTTTTCAACCGACGGATACCATAGTATTAATTAAAGGTTTTCCCATCCTAGCTCTCAAACATTAGACGTGAGTTAGAATACGAAAACTTCATTTCTAAAATCGCAGATTTTCTTCGGAAATTGCAAAGCTTTCTTTGACAAGCATTTAAATGTATTTTATGTCAGATTATTGAGAGAATATGTATAAGGTGTAGTCAGAAACATAGATAATGAACAGGCGGCAGATTTTCAAGGCTAAGCGTAAGGTCAGTTTAACTGTCAGAAACAGAATAATTGAATTCACCGCTAATTGGCTTAAAAGTAAAAACGAAAGCGCAGAGGGTGTGACTGGAAAGGGCAATTGTATTGGAGGAAGAAAGAATCGAATATCTGCCCAGCTGTCTTGTGTTTGTGTTACATCCGCTGACTTCTCAGACGACGACTCATTCGCACAGTTTGTGGCGTGTTTTTTAGCGTCCCGGTGTCCATCCTGTCACCATTCTACGATGTTCACACCCACTCATACTTTCGCAGGATGCAGCCATTGCTACGTTTATTCGCGATTGCGCGTAATGAACGCAAGATACGCCGCGGAAATATTTCGCGATTCGATTATTTTTCCCGATATACGAGTCAATGGGATTCCCCAGCCCTAGATTGCAGTGTTTGGGAAAGTTGCGGGTGTATGATCTCTCTCAAACTTCCTACGGCTTCTTATTTGATTTCTTAACACATATATACGCACATATCGATCGCGCTGTTCTCTTTCCTGAGAAGCACGCTATTGGCCATTAACCCTCCATACTGCGGTATCCATGGTTCCGTAATTATATCTGTACCGGTTTTCACTCCAGTTCGACGAAAATGCCTAATTTCGGTTTCTCTCCCGAACCCGTTTTATCGATAAAATAATCCCTGTGCAATTTTTATGTGTGATAAATGGATTTAATTTTCTTAATTAAGTTTTGGAATAAAACAATTGATATTATTGACCAAAGAATAAGCTCAGCTAAAAATTTTAAATCTTAATAGCTTTAAGACATCGTTGCATATATTTTTAAATTTAAATATTGTAACACTTCATAAGGATACACATCGATAATTTGCGCACAATAGAAAACGGTTTCCGCTTTGGGTTGGGATTTCAAAGTATTAATTTTTCAGTTCGGCTTCGGTTTTCACTCTGGCAAAAATTGCTCTATTTTCGGTCACGGGTTCGGTGTTTATCTCGATGCCCTATGCACTGATAATTTCGCATGAGCGATTGATTAGATAGAAGAGGAGACGTTTAGTCTGGATCTCGCCAAAATAAAGAAGTTACGGCTATCATTATGTTTACTATTCTTGCGAACGTCTTTGGACTTTCACCAATACATACACCTTTTCATATTATCGATTTTATTTCTTATTATCCCCGTTTTATATCTAATTATCTTCATCAGTAATTCTTAAGCCAAAATCAATCGGATTTCACTAGGTTCTGAACTTTCCTTAGTACCACTTAATCAATTTCTTTCCCTCGATCTTTCCTGCGTGCGCAAACCGAACAAAAACCTCTTTACAGGTTATTTTTATTTCACGCTTATTCGTTACCCAGTCACGTAATTTTACATCTACTTTTTTTACACGTTCTCTTCATTATCCATTCCAACTGCATTCAATTTACTCATACACTTCCCTGACACACCCAACTAATACACTAAGATAGACCCTCTTTTATATACAGTTTCCGATCACTCGTTACGAATCATAGAATACTCTTCAACTTACTATCACCCAGTCTTTCAACTAAAAGATGCAAAATCAACCACGATTACAATATTCTCTCTATCTATGCTCAAGTCATACTTATTCGATTTTACAATCAATTTAAATCAATAGCCCTCGCTTCAGCTGGATTTATCCTTTTTCCTATTCTTTCTGCTAGAGCGACCTGATCTAGGAACATTTTAAACCGATTTCGCGATTTTACAATCAAAATCCTTGTTGTAAAAAAATTACTGCACAGAGATCCTCCTCAGATTTTTGCGAGCTTCTTTTACCCCTGTATCAAAAATTTCATATGAACGGTTTCCAGTTTGCTCAAAAACATTTGGAAATCCATCTGCTGATTATGGGAGAATCATCGGAATGAAATCATTACGAAAAATGGTGCATTCCCAGCAGGGTCAGCTATAGGCGAAAGCATAGTGATCAAAGGATATAAAAGGTCAAATTTTCAAAGACAACAAGGGCATATAATCGTAAAAATATGGCACGACCGTGATTCTAAATAACTTCAATCAGTGAGAAAACGGAATTGCATGTAAGCATTGGTTTAAGTTCAATTTTGTACGTGATAAGATCCACCAGTATTCCCAATAAAATCGCTTTCAATGTGTATGGAAATGCCATACTATGTACACGATTGTAATGACTTTCGTGAATGAATGCACTCTCAAATATCGGAAGCTCATTTACAACGTCGCTCCGATGAATTACGTCCATTAATTATTTCAATCGAGGCGACAAAAATTGAATTATTACCCAATTACGGAACGAAAGAGAAAGGTGAAAAATACCAGCAGGTAGCGTCATTAAATAATACGTATGCTAACGAAGTCCGTGAGTTGAATTTTGCTGTTTATACACATTCATTACATTAGGCACGTTATAATTTGAAAGGAGAATGAGACCCATCTACATGCGAATAAGAAATATGTCACCGTTTCTATGGTTCTCTTGCAATTAGTTTTTCTTCATTTGTCCTCCGCGATGATTTCTAACAAAGAGGTAAGATTCCCAAAGACACAGAACCTTTTTGTGGAAACTTAAGTCGCGAATAAATTCTAATTGAAACAAAAGGGAATATATTATATTCAATTTCAAATTATCAATTGCAAGCTAATTGGAAGCCTATGAAAAAATGCGATGGCACTTAAATTAACAACTTCGTCTCAATATAAAAACGCGAGATTCTCTCTCGTAAACTCAAGTGCTTCTGAAACATATGTAAATTTCATTCTCATCGACTATTCTCTCATGTCACTGAATACGAGTTCACAAACAAGTCTCTGAGGAAATTCTTCAATGCAATGTTTGACTAGAAGTGATATTTTGATGCCGCTCCTTACCCTTATTTGAAACTTTGCTCTTAATACGCTCAGTATAATACTAATTTTAATTAAGAAAGAGCGCACTTACGGACGGCAAATCCAAATCTTTCGTTATTTCATTAGAATAAAATTTTATGAAACCCTAAAAATACCGATGACTTTAGTATTTTATTTCTCGCACCCTGTCTTTAGGGAAGTATGCAGATGTACAGAGAAATCAAACAAACTCCATTCAAGAAAAAATATATATAGACTTTCACAGATAACTCAATACAAACGTTAACTACAAAAACCACGATAAGATTAACTACTAACTAGTAAGAGTTCTAGAATCAAATAAATGTATAGATAAAACTCTATTTCCAATGTAATTCCTATGAAACTCTACCCCTTTGATGAAGTTAATTGATTAAATCGTGATTCAAGCGTATAATTAAATTGAAAGAATTCCAGCAAAGAATTTTACGAAATATTGGTTATAGGTGCCGATAGATATGATGGCTATTGGATTTTTTTAATAAAGAAGCAATTTACTTTAAGAGAGTTACTACAAAATTATTTAGTTAAAACTAACTTTTTTCCTATTGTGAGCAGACAGCATATCATTCGCTGCAATCTAGTTTTTACACTCAAAAAAATATTAGCGGCTATGGTATCAAGATGAGTATGACCTTGATAAACCATATAGTTTAATTACCACTTCGATATTAGTTTGATTTAGTCTTTCTACAGCGTTGAGTTTTGGTTTACTTTTTAGATGAAAAATACAAGTTTAATAACTTGCCATTTAATTATGAAAATAAAAACTAGATTTTCTGCAACAACTTCATAAGCATTCGCTACATTTTCATTCTGAAGGATAACTGGATAAGGGCGAGATATTTTAATTTAAAATCAGAAAGAAAGCAATTTACAATCATCATCTATTATAGTGACATGATGTAAAAGGTCTCACAAGTCTTTAGCAAAGAAAAAACGTTCTTTTCCCTGATTCAACTAGAAAAAGAATTTAGCCCTCTTTTAACGAATACATCTTTTAACGGTATTTAATTTTTAACTATGAATCTATATGAAACACTACGATATGAAAATCTCAGGTAAAGAAAATCCAACTCAAAGCCCACATTATGTAGGAAACGCAGAAAGGTATTGCATCAACGAGGTTCATTGGAAAAAAGGGCAGCTCATTCAATGAGAGCTGCCTCTCCGCCATTATCGATGATGGCCCAGCGACCGATTGCAAAATAAAAAGAATTCAATCGTCGATAAGAGCAAAACGTTTCACGCGTTTTGAATGCAATTTCGACTCTACTTCTCGTGAAAGCTTTTTGAAACTCAAATGAACGGAGAACATAGCAAATAAATCTTAAAATTATGTCAAAAATTTTGACAATCCTTTGTCTCCATTTCCGAAAATCTATTTACAAACACGAGTTGTAAATTCTATCTCTTAAATATTTTGCGACGAACGATTTTGACTGATGTCGGGACGTAAAGTTCGAATTCTTATATGCCATAACATAATAAGATGTGATATATTCCTACTCTTCCACTGTATTGCATTCTCGAATTCGCTTGCGAGAAGACATTTCAGCTCTTTTAGTATAAGGATTTTATATGGAATCGAAAGGAGACCCAGTTATCTGGATTGGTAGATCCTGGATGAAGGCTGAGGCGATCGCTCCCTGAGGGACACTCCATAGTAATTAAGTTATTTGCCTTGAATGTGACGAGTAGCATATGTTAAAATCAGAATTCGAAGATGTTCCACGGTCAAAATATATCTAAAATATCCATCATGAAAAAAACGGCAATTACAATGTTAATCGGAGATGATTTTATAAGGAAATTTTCTTCAACATTCTAGATCTACAATTAAAATGAACACTATAAATTACTTATTTTTACTAAGAAAACCATAGACCTTAGTTTAATCAACTATTCCCAACTAAAAAGTTTGAATTATTTAACCGTATAATAACATCAGCTCACGGTCCACCTAAAAATCCGTCTTATATAGCACTTTATTTAGTTATTTTTATCAACGCTGAAATGATGAGTTAAATATTTTACGATCCTCCTTTGAAAGGTTCCCAAAAGTGTTTGCAGCATAAGGAGCTATCAAAATGCGGAGGATCATCATACAGTTTTAAAGCGGCGTTTTCCCGAGCATTTTGAGAAAGAAAATCTTGCGAGAGAAACTGTTTTTGGGAGGCTGGAATGGATTCGTGGGAAGGAGAGAAAGACGCTCCATCGAAAAACTTTCAAACAATCAATCAATCACTCCATCTTCCTTGGGAATCCACCGTGATGGCTGTCGCACAGAGGACTTCAGAAGCACTCATCCCTTTAAAATACTCTTCTCCCATCCCTCTCTCCCTTTAAAATGCTCTCCTCCCCCACCCCCATCCCTCTCTCCCTTTAAAATACCCTCCTCCCACAGACAATCGATAAGCCACGCCCTCCAAACGGAGGAGAAAATGGGATGGGGTTTATTCGTTGCCTTGGTAACTCCCCTCCTTCAATTCCAATATCTCTGGGAGAGGGATGAAGGCTGAGAGAATTGGCTGCATTGCCTCCACAGCAGCAGGTGAAAGGTGCAACTTACCTTTAGATAAAAGCCCACCGTTAGGTGATTTTCGTTTGTCCTTCGCTAACGTCCTTTTTCGACGCCAAAAGTTTCGGTAACAATGGAAGGCGTTCTTTCTGAGAATGGATTTATGGAGGCATTGCGACGTAATTGCTACACTGAACGAGTGCCTTATATATCCCGTGATGCCACTCCGAGAGTATTTGCAAACACTTTCCAGAATCATCCTTCGGTGGGAGAGCATGAAATATTCATCGCATACCTTCTTATTGTTCTGATGCGAAGGGTTCGCGAGAATTTTCTCGTTTTCATTCCTTGGGTGCATCTCATTTGGGATGAAAGGCTCACTGAAAAAAAATATATACGAATCGACATAATTCGCTCTCGTGGAGATGGACGTGAGTTAATCCTACTTCACGTTCTGAATATCCATGGTTTGACAAAGATCAAAGTATTTCACACGATTTTAGTGAGAGTAAACAGTTGAAGGTGTGAGTTGAGGAGATTTGAGGGTCAAACTGAAATATTTATCTTAAACATTCCAAAAGTGGTGGAGGCAAAGCTGCATACAACTATTTCAGATGTTATAATAGAGAATCGTGCACGAAACTATCGTCAGGTTCGGTGAATATTTACCTTCGGCGTTAAAAACAAGTATAAGAAGCGCACGACAATTCTATATATAAAAATTGTCAGCTTCTTTGATTCTGCTAGATTCTTCTTCTTAGATTCCGGGTTAAAACGACACGTACCTATTATTTCGAAGATAGACAGATTCATCCATAAACTATTGCAAACCCACGAGCATATCAAGTTTAAACTCTTAATTTTATTTACGATTTTACAAAAAAAACATATTTTAAAATAAAGCAGATTCGACTATCTGCGTCCATCGAATTGTAGATAAAAGCAATCTCTCAAACCACTTTTTAATGTTAAGTTAATGTTAAGAAGATGTGTATTAGCTTCATAGCTAGGTCACCCCCGTTATAGATTTCATCATATTCCATATTATTTCTGCCAAATCCTGCTGCTTTTCTGCTATTTTTACTGATAACCCTAAAAACAATTTTACCAACTAAATTACTAACACTGACGTCTTTGAAATTTTGAATGTTTCATATTATCAATCGTCACCTTTAGCAGCGTATTGCTTTCTTCAGTATTTGAATTCGCAATTCGTCAATATTTAAATCGCCAAAGTCAATTTTATGGAGATTTTAAACCTCCAATTGTCTTTGATTTTAGAATACTTAAAAAGAAGTATCGGTTATTATTCCATCCCCCCTTATATTTCTTTCATATTTCATTACGGTTTGCAAACATTTAACGAATATATTATAAGTAATGAGCGTGTTTTATTCAAGTAATTGATTCATAGTCTGCCACGCTGCCTTCAACCTGTGGGCTGCCTTCCTAAAGATTCAACCGATCAGCCAGAAACGATCGATGAAGCAATTCATCAACCCAATTCTAGATTCGTCAAATGAAGGAAAACCATTATCGATCCTTTATATCCTTGCAAATCAAAGTAATCTGATAACTCAAACTAATTATACATACTAAATAAAATATAAACGTTGTATGAATTCCGAAAAGATATTTATTTATTTATTATTATTTATTTGACCCTTTATTAGGCGAGGTTATGGATGATTTCCAAATTTATGTTTTCGTAACAAGAGATACATATATAAAAAGGGTGCCCCTCGATGTTAAAATACCAGTTGAATTTTTTCGTCAAGCCGTATTAGGAATCGGGAATGTTGATGTATAAATGAATCCCAAGAATCAGGGAATGTTTCTTAATTTAAAATAAATTACATACAATATCCGAGAAAATTGGCCTCTTTATTTTTTCTTCGAAATTTGATCAAAGCAGTTCTTCATACAAATAATTGACCTCCTAACTATTCCTTTACGGTGATGAGAAGAGAGAGAGAGGCAGATTAATATTGCAATTAAAAATACCTTGTTTCTTCCCCTTGAAAACTGTAAAATTTGGAAACATCAAACTTTTTAAGAAGGCTACTGAAATTGAATTTTACTTTAAGATACTATTTCGCTAATATCCATAATTGATTAAAGAATCGACAATCACCATCGACTCAATCTAATGCTTCAACCATCAAATTCTCCTTTTCCCTCCGATTGCCGTTAGATCGAAGCGTCTTCCACAATAAAGGAAAACTCCCGTATTAACGAATGCATCAGTTTCTTCGGAGGGAATTTCACAAGTTGGCGAGCGACACTCAGCCTTGCAGAAAGTAGCAATAGCAGGCCAAACTCATCGGAGAAGACTCTTAAAACACAATTAGGAAAGAGGCGGTTTGAGCAGAGTTCCATAAGATGGTGCCCCACGGTGGCTCGATATCGCCCCGCCCCCTTCAAAGGCGAGAGCGCATGCGCGGGGGCGAGATTGCGACGCCCCTAAGAAAGGGGAGGCAGTTTAAGGAGATGGGCAAATTGCGAAGGTGGGACGGAGGTCGTTTCGGCTGGTGATGGGCAATCATCCGCGTAGCAGTGCTTCCAAGACGCTTTTGGGGGCCACGGAAATAGAGGAGATTCTCCGGAATGGGATTTCGGAGGTCCGACGCCCTCAAATGATTATGTTCTGCGAGAAAAGAATGAGGAAAGCAAACCGCCATCAGAGCAGCCAACTTATCTTTTTACGGTTAAATAATTTCCATCGCTCCATTACACGATTGGCGGGAAGAGGCGACTGGTTTTCGCTTAATGCGTCCTTATCTCTTGCTGAAATTACCCGCTTCTGCAAATTCTGGAGTAGAGGAAATCATTACAGCATTTGTCCGATTTGTGCTAGATCATTAACCAACCCATAAAAATTTGTGAAGAAAACATGCAAACTTATGAATTAGTAAGTTATCTTCCGCTATTAAAATCATCGTGAATTGCGTTTCTGCATGACTTTCTGTATGACGGAAATTTAGGTCTGTGTCTTCTGCTTTTCCACTTTTTACCTTTTTCCTCCGTCAAATAGAAATTAGATAACCAAGATATTACATGATCCAAATTTCAGTAGTAAAAGCTAAGAGACATCGATAAACGGATAAATTTAAACTTAAGAGAGCATTTAACGTGTGATTTTCTGATAAATAAATCTAAAGAATCGCAATCCTTCTACACAATGAAATTTTTCTTATGGCATATGAAAGAAACTGAGTTAACAAAAATATGATAGTGCTCGTAATAATGATTTAAAATTATTTATAGCAGTTATTGAAAATGTCCCTGTGGAATCACCCGGTTAATTTTAAGTTTCATCAAATACATGATTTCAATGAGCCATTAAAGCCACTCTCATTTTTCATTCAACAAAATCTTTCGGTCGGTTTGAGTATGGCATTAGAGAAGTGTAGAATATATGGAGACATTAGTAAATGCTGAAAATTTTAAAATTGAAGAAGCGCAAAAGTGAATGTAAACATGATTACAAATACACGTGCTTATTTCACGAAGGAACAGCTACCGTTGAGACCAATGGAATCCACCGCTGTAAACTTTATAACATTAGGACACATGTCATATGAATGCGGGACAATCAATTTGACAAGCAATGGAAGGGTAGGAAGAAGAATTACATCTCGTATTCTATCGTCTTTGATATAAAAATAAATACAATATTCACAAGAAGTTATGTGCCTGATTCAGGCATCACATTCATCACGTGAATTAGGGAATTAAAATAAAATGAAGACGCGAGGAAAGAACATAGAAGGATTTATTCCTCAGAAAATCGATTAAAATCTGAGATGTACGCGCTTAAATTATCTTCACAGGCGTGGTTCGCTCCCACACTTGCCTTCGATCGGCTACCAATGGCAATAACGCAGGGCTCAAAGGGATTTAGATTTAATGCGGTATTATTCCCTGGCTCAATGGAGGTTCATGAAATGAGCATTACTCAGTGACCCCGAGGGCGAGGATTCTTAATCGCTGATCAGAGGAACCGACTGTGGAAGAAAACTTACGATTGGCCATTTTCCGATAGGAATTGAATTTTGATTAACATTCTAAGATTGAGCTAGTTTTACACCCATTGGGGAAGTTCAAGATAAACCCGAATAATTCGAGAAATGTTTTTCTCGCTTTATGCTTACTTCTTGCCTCTCAAAGCTTAAAATTTAACAAAATCTCCGTATTCACGTATGTCCAGAACTTGTTTTTGGTTTCTTAAGCAAATGAGTAATTACAATAGATAATTTTGCTGTCGTGGACATGGGATGGTTTTCACAGAAATTTAAAAATTTGAGACGTTCCGAATATCTGTATAAAAATTAGAATTATCTCCGTGGAGGAACTAAAGTTTAATTTATTGTTCTGACGTGAAACCCGAATACAGAAACAATGGAAACTTGAAAGCTCATCTCCCATATACATATGAATGATTAAGCTAAATGGATTAAGCTAAAGGTTTTATAGATTATGTATTTAATAATAATATCATGCGGAAGTTCTCTTTGTAAACTCTTCAGTACTTAAGTAGGTTCTTTAAATACTAATAATTCTTAAGAACACGCACTCCATCTGAATGAGAAACATGTTAAGATATTCCTGTTATAGCTTTCCTTATCTAACTTGAATGGTTTAAACTTCCTCCTAATGATTTCAAACACCGTAATATTATCCTCTGCTACATCATTGCATCCCTATACCTTCTCGCATATGGAGCACTCGGTGATTAAAAGTATTCATCGATATAAAGTACTACACTGCCAACAAGAATGCCCTTATACTTTTAGAAAATTAGAAAATATTTACTCGAGTTATCTCAGTGATCAGTATCCGGTATTTTTAAAGTTATCGATATACTGAAGCTCCCTGAAATGTAATCAAGGGACGGATACACCATTATGCGCACTAAATGCTATCCGAGGGACTCAACGTTAAAGGGACCCAAAAAGGAACATTTTGCCCTTTTTTATAATAAAAAATCCCTTGGTAGAGTCTCAAAATGGCCTTCTCGCCCAGGGTTTCTGATTGCTAAAATTCGCCCGTTTGAATTATCTTCGACAAAGCAGAGCTGCTCTAGCGATGACGATCTTAGAAAAGAACAGAATAACTTGGGAAATTGATATCAAATTGCTTCCTATTAGCTCGGGGATCGTCCGCAATTGTTCTGAGCGGTCGATACCTTCATTCTCCGCAATCCCAATTCTCCTTTACTTTCATCTCTCCCCGGACTCTATTTATCCCCTCTTTCTTATCCTTCTTTGAGACGTGATGATAGGCCCAAACGTTTTCTTTCCGCCCATTCCCTCGGCCCCTGATACGATTTTTATGCCAGTGCTTCTCCCACGCCCTCTTCGGGGGATTGCGGAAACTGCCGTCGGAATGGAGGAGAGAGATAGAAACGGGATGGGAAACTGTTAAAGGAATGACTCACTCCCGCCCTTTTCTCCCCTTACGAAACAGGAAAATGTTTCATAAAACTACTCCTGCGCATCGTCAAATGACGTCGTCCATGTTATTTCTGGTTTAACTCGAATTCGACAGTCGAATGTTTTCACTTTGCGCGTCAAAGGCCCTTTGAATGACGTGCTTCTCTTTTATTTTTCTTTTCCGGAGAAGCTCTTGTCTTCCGTTCTCTTGGTAAAGGCCCTTTCATCAATAGACATGGCGGATAACGCTCTTTTGCCGTGATTCCATCTCAGTCATTGGTTAGGGGAGTTTTTCATAAAGGAGTTTTGAGTGCTTTTTTCCGTAATTTTCGGTGAGCATAAAAGCGATGCGATGAAACAAATCTCGGAGCAAACCCTCGAATCATTTTCAAAAAAATCTCTATTTTCTCAGGAAAACAGTATGGGGATCCCATTCAAATGAATTATTTCCGAGAGTACCCTAGCCATATCACCGTCTTATTCTAAGGGTATCCCCATCTCTGCATCCTTGGGAAAGTCATAAATATTGGGGTTAATCCACCGTATATATGCATGAGTTAGCTGAACAATGTAAAAATATACTATGCAAATTTTTATTTATCTCCTCTGAATATAAGAACACGCTAATGCCCATCCAGTTCCGTTAGATCTTGATTAAAGAGTATGTATCAAAAATATTTCGATACTGTTCCAATATGTGATATATAAAGCTACTTCCTTTATGTCCCCGCATACCTCTAGCGGAGAACTATAGAGTATTTTTTGGTATTTTGTCCTTAATCTTCCTTGCCTTTATGGTTTGTTATCCGAAGGTTTCACAGAATAAATAAATTTATTTCCTTGGAAGCGTAATTCAATTTTAACAAATTTCATTGTTACACCGTATGTGAAATATTATGAATTTTATGGATCATGAGCGCTAGTAATTAGAATTCTGTTCATTTTAGCGAAGCTTAATAATAATAACCCGCTAAATAACTTATTTACATTTAGTCTAGAGTTACCTTAAATAAATGCAATAGAAGAAAGGAATTCTTTTCACTAATTGTTACATTGAAATCAGTTGATGAATTAAAAATCTTCTAACGTCATTTTCAAATATGAAATGGAAGCTCACATTTTCAGGATAGTAAAACAGAAACATAAGCGATCCACCAACTGAAATTAAATCAGGAGATAAACTTCCTTTCTTCTTCCTTCCAAGATACTCTTTGGGATAATATTTTGAACGCAATTTAATATCTTATAATAGTAGAGGAATGCAGTAACTAAACTTTTATTTAAATAAATAAAAATATGATAAAGTTAAGATCACCGGAGACGAGGAGAGATGCTAGTTTTGTTTAAAATTCGGTTGATGAAAACAAATCTCTAACATCACCTTCATCAATGTTTAAGAGACAGGGAAAATCGAGATCAAAAGGAATCTAGATGAAGTGTAGATATTTATGGGATGAAAGTACTTAATTTTGTCAATATTTTAAGGATGACAAATTCTATAGATATCGAAGATTCTTGTTTATCAGGTACTCTCTCAATGCGTCAAAACAGGAAATTTACACGAAATAAACAGCTAATCCTCAGGCAAAAAACTGTACAATATTATCTTCAGAAAGACAAATTCACATATACTTACACCAAGAAACTGATAGCCCACTTATTGATGATAAATATACACAAAATGTACACACATATTACATTTTTTGGAACTCGTTTTGTCCAAATATACATGACATTTTCTTCATATATTACACATTATTCATGATATATCTCCAATGTCCATTAAACGCTAAAAAATACTCACTATACTTACTATGATCAATCATCAATAAATTCTAATACTATCCATTGTAACAAGCTATGTGATAAATTATTGGAGAGTGAATTTCAGTTTAAGAAGCCTGTCGTGGCAATTAAAAGTGTGGAGTTAATTATTAATAAGGGCAAGTAGTTTCAATACGAATCCACCCGAAATCTCACTTGGCACTAGATTCATTGCACTAACAAATCCACAACTGAAGCTGATCATAGTGAAAGAATATAAGTCTCAATCCGCCAAATTAAGCACTTTTTCCTTTACACTTTGCTACGCAACTGTACTTGGATAAAACCTTTTTCAATGGGAAATATTTTAGCAATATCGCTCAAAATTGATGTGATAAGAAAAGACTGTCAGCTATTTATTAATCATCACCATGGTCCAATATCATCAACTGTACTCTGACGTGATATTCGCTCTATATTGAACGCCAACTCATCATGAAGTTCACTTCAGCAACAATTTTGGACGCTTCATTCATATTACCAATAAAACAATGTTAGCAATAATACAATACAAATCATATTACAATAATAAAATTGCTTATCACTCGTTTAACCTCTCTTAATGAAATCTATCTTCAATGTTGAGAAGAAGGAAATGCGAAGACCTGTCTATGGAAGAACATTTATTATTAAAGAACATTTATTACATTCTTCTATGCGATCGATTTAATGCCTCTTTCAAAATTTGAATCAGCGAATCACAAATATTTGTCACCTTGCGTCGAAAAGTTTATCCTTAAACTTCTTCCCAATTCATAACAAGGAGACAAAATTAACGATTTATTGGCGGCGATTGAGAAGGTAATACTTAAAAATTCCGATGATGGGTTATCCATGGTTTTATTAGGAGCCACAAAAAATATTTTTAGGGAGCATCAAATGGAGAAAAAAAAGAAGGGAAAAGAGCTCGTGTACGCATTTTCACGCATGCGCAACCCAAATAGAGGGTGAGAGAGATTCTCCAGAAAGGATAAAGCGTCAGAGAAAGAAAAACGGAGGACGAAAGAATAGAAAAGGCGAAAATAGAGCGAGGAAAAATGCTGCAAGGAAGTGGAATAGACGAGGAAGAAAAGGAGAGGAAAAAAGAATGAGTCGTAGACTCATCACAAATTAAAATAGGCCTCTTCTTTCCTTTCTCGCCAAATCCCCATCCCTGCCACCTCATAACCTTCGCGGCGTTAATGCGACTGGATAATTTAGCGCGGTCCCGAGAGGGGCCTCAGATGGGGCGGGAAAGGGGTTGGTGCGGAATGGATAACTGGTGTTCAGGGACCCTCTCTTGGGGTGCCATTACTCAGGAAGTAGGCGGCGAAGGGGAGAGTGATAGATGGAGGATCGTAGGGAGGGCTTTTCACGCCCCCACAACAACATCAACCCTCCAATATCTCCCCACACCTTTCTCTGGTAGCTTAGCGATGCAGTTTGCTGCGAATGTTGACTTTGGCGAAGTTAATTTTGGCGAAAGTAATTGGGAATTGAGGATGGAAAGTCAGTTTCGAAGTCTGGGGAATGGAAAGTCCGTAGATGCTACCATGTTGTGGCAATGAAAGGTGAAGGGAGGTTCTCTGCCGCTTTTCCGAGAGGAAAAATAGCTTTGATTTAAGAGGGTAATCGATTCGGAGGATACATGGATCATATTCTGATTGCATACAGATTATCTTTTTATCGCAGCATTGTATTATATTTAGAATACTGAAGCATTAGTCACAAAATGAAAGACTGAAAGTACTTAAGTTTTAGCAAACGTGAGGAAAAAAGTACTTTTAATATTGATACAGTTAAACATTTCTTCAACAGTGGAGGAAATTTCCACAACGTGCAACATAAGTTGAGCTTGAAGTCAAAAAGTAAACCTCCCAATCATCGTAATATCGTAACGGTTGCAGATTATTCTTCATAAAAGAGCGAGCGCGAATTTCGCCCTCATGCAAGTGATGTGTACGTTTTCACTTTCACACAGTACCCTCCCCGTACAACATATGCCTATAAATTTGCTCACTCAAACTCATATAATATTGATTGATTAAAATATTCAACCCATAATCAGTTCGTGCATTCCTGAGATTACTGGCTCCTTCTATGTATCATAAAAATAAAAAAAAGCTTCATGACTGACGAAAATTCATCATTCATTAAAATTCTAAGGGAAAAAAGCAAGACAAATTGAAATGCCAGCTCGTTCGTTTTTATCGGCTTAGTAGTAACGAATAATGATAATAAGGAACATGGTAAACTACAGAAATAAGGAAATGGCATAAGAGGCTTGATTATCCTCACCAAGGAGACCATCTCGAAGAGGGATCGAAACACAGAAATCTTTTAAGAGTATAAAATTAATTAACTGTAACATGTCAGACTCCAATTTTCAGCGTCACTTGTGTAACCTATTAATTTCTAATGCTAAGTTTAATGGAAAAAAGTGTAGCCTAATCAAAAACTCTCATTCAATTTATAAATTATTTCTACCGTTCCACGCACTACGACTTTGTTAACTCTTACTCATCCCAAAAAGCTAAGTATGATAAATATGAAATTTACAGACATGAAAAATTTTTGAAGATAACTTTAAAAAATTTAGATTTTTTAAATTATCCATTTCAGTAAGAAATTATGTATAATCACAAATTTAAAGTAATTAAATGTTATTCTATCGTATTTTTCAAGAACGAAGGATATATTAAAGATATGTTTGCTTAAAAGTATAAATACAGCATAAAATGTGTCAGGCAAGAAGGATATGTTAGAATACTATAACCAAAATTGTTGACAATTTTCTATTAGGTTGGAAGAAATCTATTGTTTCGTTCCACAAAAGTCAATTCCACATTCCTACTATTTGGAACAACAACAACGTCCATACGCAGGATGGACGTTGTTGTTGTTCCATATCCAGCATGCCATACGCAGGATGGATAAAGCTTCAAAAATTCACCAGATTTTATTAAACGTTGTGACAACTCAAAACAACGTACAACGTTTTCATTGGCGATAAGGAAAGAAATTACCCTACCTTTGCAGTTTCCTGTCCATCTCCAATTATTTTAATACATATCGAAATACCTGAAGTATTTGAGTGATGAAAGATGGTTCACATTCAGATCTTACAGAAATTTCTTGGTTATAACTAGTATTAGTAACCCACAGCTTGTATCTACTTATAATCTATTCCTAAATATGAAGGAAATGAAGGGAATTCTTGAACATGTTTAGGATAAAATCTGTTGTAGGCTTATATATGATTTTTGGATGTAGAAGTTGCTTTCTTGTCTAATATCTGACTAAAATTTTCAACTTACATAAAGACCCTCGTAATAGGCTAATTCACCTCATAATAACCATCATTTATACATTTGCTTTTATCATTTGACTGTTGTTAGACATAGATTGATATTTAGCTTATAGATAGCATCATTATTAGCTCAATAGCCTCATTATGTGCACCTAGGGAGTGGAAGGATATATATTTATAGAGTAATATTGGGAAATAGAAGGCCGGAAATAAGATGAGCAATCTAAAGGAAATTATATTAACCCATTAAGATATCGCCATTTAAGTACGTAAACAAATCCATGGCGCAATATCTCATGGGGGTGGCATTTACTATGTTGAAACACGCTCAATTCATCGACATTTTGCACCCCTATTAGGCTTACTATACTGAAGTTGATTCGCTATGCAGCCAATCTTATGGCCATATAATTTTTTAACGATGCTAGGAAAACAAACCGGCCCCCACCGGGCTTCGAATCCGGGACCTATGCGAACTCGCCCCATTTTGGATGTCCGGATAGCCATCTTTATTATAATAACGTTAATACTTACACTTACGCTGATAATTCTTATGCTAATATATATTATTCCTTTGATATATTTATTCATTTAAGGTATCTTTAACCTCCCTACAATACATTCAGACTTATAGGATCTCTCCAACATGACGAAATTTATATAGTATTCTTTCAGATGGATTGAATTTTCTCTGAGACCTTACCATTCCATCACGGGCACGTCTCGAAACGTCTTGCTCTCTCCGAAAAACATTTCCAAGAGTCCCTTTGGATCCTCAGGAGGAGTTTCCTCATCTGGACCCAACTCACGTCCTCTTGAGGTTGCCCCCACGAGACGCCGTACCTGATATGTAAACTGAGTTGGAAAAGTCGAAATGTAACGCATGAACAGCGCCTCCTTCGATTCTTTTCGGAAACAACGCGACCTTCCCCTTTGTTTGTATCTGTTTGATGTTTCAATTATAACTTAAACGCCGTGTGAAAACATTTTTGTCCGCTGATTGAAAGTGGTGACCGAGCGCTATTTGCATTCTCTTTGAGCCCTTTTTTCAAGATAAACAATGAGGGACGAGGGCTACAGTCTACGGGGATTTTTTTATGTAAAGCGAGCCAAAGGCGGCTAAAACGGTACTTTTTCGAAACGTAAACATGCAGGAGACTTTTCTAACAATATCGAGGTGAGTTTTCGTCTGTTTTGCATCAAAATTCCCGAGGTAACCGATCGGTTTGCCTCGACTGGGATGAGAACTTCCGAGGACGGAAGTGCAGGCTATTATTTTAGATCCACGATTCTGTAGAAGAACTGAACCGCACTGTCTTGCTTCTGCCCCCGAAAAAAAGAGCGACTGGAAACCTCGGTACCTTACTTAAAATTCGTCCTTTGGACTCCTCATTAGCAGTTCTTAAATCTTTGAGAGGCCTTTTCGTGATGGAGATGCTTACTTCTACTCAGTATATCTTTGTCAGATTCCCTCTCACTCTCACAGGCTAAAATATTCCATCCTTTTTCTTCGAGATCCCGTTCACTTTCGCGAAAGTCGCACTTCTTTACAACTCCGGATAAAGAGCTTTTGTACGGAAAAATTCGGAGGAATGGGAGACCGAGTGAACCGCTTTTACTTCTTAAACCGACAGACGCTATTGCAACCGAAATTTTAAAATCGGCATTTGGATATCGCGCCTTGAATTCATTTGATTTTAAGAAAATTCTATATTATCGGGTTGTGTCATTTCCAATCTTGTAATGAGATGTTCAACGTGTAAAACAAAGTATCGCACTGCTTTCCGATCGCGTAGAAAATTTAAGAATAATAATAAGAAAACGGATTTTAAAGTAAGAAGATTGTGCTATTAAGTCTATTATATCTAACCCTTATCCATAAGAAGTTTAAAAGAAAGGGACAGCTTTAAAAAAATGCATAGAATAAAACTACTTTTGGGGTTTACATTATTTATCAAATTATACAATCGCGTTCAGGCTTATATCGACTTTTTTAAATTATCATTATTTAGCCTTATTAACAACATGTTCAGATGAATGTCGAATTATTCCAATTAATAGAGCAGAGGAACTATTTTATACAGAAATGTTCAAATTTTCCTTTCAGCCATTTTCAGAATATTATTCACGCATTACCATTTATTATATGAAATTAACATTTGAGATTATAAATAAGCATAATTAGAAACAATCAACATAGACACGGATTAATATAATCGTAATATACTCTAAATTTATTATTACAAATTTGATTATTGTTTATTATTATTCTGTAATGTAATAGACACCGCGTCGTTAGCTTCATCTTTCTCAGATTATACTGCACACAGAAGAATTGATAAAGTATAGCTAAAATTGTACTTTGTAACTAAATGATACTCTAATCTTGTATATTGTCTGAGGAATCTCTTTTGCCTGCCACCATATCTTGGGTTTCAATTTTAGATTCATTTTTTTCAGTCAACCGAATTTTTCTTCATTTTTCAATGCACGCATATTTTTTTCACAGCATCTACGTGTCTGCTATCTCTCCGCCGCAATCTAAACGGTGACTTTCAACTTTTCCACGGTTTCGATACCTCTTGTATTTATCCTTTGCTCGCCCTGAAGGAGCGATTGTTTTTACCGTCCTTCCAAGGGAAGACCATGCGGCGAACCTTCGCGAAAAACAAACCGTTCTATGTGTTTTTCGTAATAAATTCAAAATTTTTCTGAGATACCCCAACTCACGTTTCATCCGTCTGCATTTCTCCTTTCAAAGGTAAGATATAACAACTGTGGTCTGTCGGCTACTTTAAAGAATTTTTACATGAAAAATTATGAAATGCCCGCAATGCTTCGAGGCATAAAAAGTGTCACATCGATAAATTGTAAAAAATATTCTTGAAATGAAACTAGCTTCCTTTATGATTCGTGGAATCAATTGATCGAATCTTAATAATATGCTACTATCATACCAATAATAATTAATACAAAGAATGCTTTATATTAATTAAGGGTATAAAAATAGATATCACTGAAGAAGAAAGAAGCCAACTTTCCAGGGAGCAGTAGATTTCAATTCCAATAAGATATCCAATTCAGTGATGAATCTTACAAAGTTTATAAGTAAAATTAGATTGAAGCATTGTATTGGATAAGTTGGAGAACAAACAGTGAAGATTGTAGCTTTTAAGATAGATAAGAATTCCTTTTCTAAGGTAAAGAGAAAAAAGCATAAAAAGAGGTTTTTACGTCCAATGATTTGACTTCGATATCTGCAAGTGGTTTATTCGGAAAGAAGAACAATCTGTCATCCATTATAGTGGGAGAAATCTACTTCTTTCCTGGGAAAATTTTGATACAGTTGTGACAAAAAAGATCGTCTCAGTATTATTATTTTGAAGTTACTTAAAATAGGTAAGACATCGATCAAAACTCAATTTCCCAACAAGCAATTGAAGATACGGTTCGTCAAACGAGGGCATATGTGAAAGCGAGATGATCTATCAAAGAAAAATAACCTAACGCATCGATGAGTATATCTGATTTCTTTTGCTGTAAATTTTTCACCGTTCATACGGTCAGCTCCGAATCCATGAATGGACTGACAATTCTCAAACTGAGTCGCTAAAGATATAACTTTAACAGTGTATTCTGCGTGTTGATTCAATAGTTTTCCGTACGCGTTTCGATTGTGAGAAAAAGAGATTAGTTCTTTGCGCGGAGAAGATACTAAACACGAGAGCCTTTACAAAAAACTGGTTTATGAATCCGCTTGCAAGCCATGTGCACTGGAAACACAAATCCTATTTAGCAGGACGTCGACAAATCGACACCACAAAGGAAACAGAGGAGCTGAAAAGTCCGTTAGCATTTTTTTTCTCTAATAAGTTCTAAAAGCCGATTGGAAAATAAATGAAGGAAGGAAAGAAAAGAAATATTCTCTTTTTTAAAATTCCAATTCTAACAAACGGAGTGAAACTATTGGAATGGGTCTGACAAAAATCTTAGGTAAATAATCCGGGTGAAGTAGAATGCCATGAATCTCTTTCCCACAGAATAGACGAAATGTTGCAAAAAGCAAACATGGATATTACTTAACACAGTTAATGCATGTGACAGGCGAAATTATTTTGTCTCTCTTATTTGATCTATTCATTCAAACCCATATTTGCTTCTAATTTCGACTCTGCTCATGAGTCCCCCTTTCTTTTCAAACTTGGAATGTGTATCTGAACTCAGAAACTGTCATCTTCTTTCCAAAAGTATGATTTCAGATCTCTTCTTCGTGTCCACGGAATGCTAATTAAGTAAAAAGCCTTCGAAATAAATACGCAATTAGGTTTCCATTGCTCATTATTGATAGCAGAAGAAAGCTTATCAAGGGGTTTAAAGTTATTCAAATAAGAAATCGAGAAACTTTATCCTACGATATCTATTTTCTTCTAGTTTTTCAGTAATGATTGTCCATATCTGTTATAATCGGCATAATGCTTTAAGCACATGAACAAGTACAGTACAAGTAAGAAAAATAAAATTCACCAAATAAAGAGGGAAAGAAATTTTTAAACAATTTTTTAGCAGATTGAAGACACTCGAGTCCATGCTATTGCGCAATATTTTAGGAGCATTTGTTAGAAGAATTGCCTTATAGAGAGGAGTTCCTGACAGATTTTTTAAAATCATTTATTGCTAATCAAATGTGATATTTACGTGATATTATGTGAAAGGCAATCAGAGAACATCCTTACTTGTGTCAATTATCGAACGAGCTATTGCTCTCATTCCCAATCAATCGGCTAGAAAATGAATCAGATGTTTGTGATATACAGACCACCGATTCTATGAATTGAAAATTTTTGGATTTAATATCAAAAGATGCTGAGTAATTTATTTTCAGATTATTGGACTTTTTCATTATGTCTATACAATCTTTTGTAAGGCCGACTTACAATACATTCCTTCAGAATCTGAAAATAGCATAAAAATGCGTAATATCCTGTTTTCCTTTTGTCACTGCCATAAAACTTATCCCCCTATTGAAAAATACAAAAATATGTTCTTTTGTAACGTATTTCTAAAAGTATTTTCACATTCAAAATAATCAGGATTTTTCAAATCTTTTATGTAAGTATAAGATAAGGAAACCGTTTCTTCTGAAATTCCTAACGGTCACATAAAATCCCCGCAGTCGTTGTCAGCTGCCATCCGTTGAAAATGTATCCTTTTCAGAGCGTCTCTTCTTTTCTCCGAAAAAGATGAGAATTAAAATTTCGCTCGCATTTTCTTTCCTTCAAACTCTCTCAAGCTCGCATCCCTTAAGAAAAAGAAGTTATTTCTGCCCTCGCTATCGTGAATCCTTTTCTTCTGTGTCAATAAACTACTCAAATACATGACATTCTCTACATTTTAAGACGTCGAACGAAGCGGAGCTAATTTTCAAAGATTTCCTTTTAGTTTTAAAGTCACGAGCTATTTCGGCATCGCAAACAAACATCCTTGCGCTTCTTTTTTCCGTATGCAAATTCAAAAGGGATCCATTCATTTGCATCTCTCCGTACTTTTTTCTCAGGCCCTTCCGTGGATTCCATTCCCGATAATGCCCTTTCAAAAATCTGGAGAGCCCTCCCCGAGCGCCGCCTTACGAAATGCCGCGATATTTCAATTTCCCCCCGCAAAATATTTTCTCCGAGATGAGCCCTCCTACGAACGCTATGCCCTCCTTCCTGCGAGTAGGCGGAGGAAAAAAATTGAAAATCGTTTTTTGAAGGTGCGCACGCCGCGACGGAGGAAGACATTTCGTATGCTAGGAAGAGTGCGGGTCTCGATTGGTGGATGGAAAAGAGGGGAGATGAGAAAAAGGGGAGGGAGGAAGATGGAGACACTCCGATTACTTTGTCTTGCTATAAAATGTAAGCATGTGTGTCATACGCTTTTTCATCGCCTACATTGAGTAACTACAGAAAATAACGAGTTTAACTTCCTTTTATCTGTTTCATTATTTATTTGTCTCTTAATTAAGAAGGTAGTAGATAAATAAATCTCATGCGAATTACAAATACCCGAAGTATTAGCAGCTGAAGAAGGTTTATCGTTAGCCATGTGTAGATATAATCTACAGAGCCTCCCGAAAAACGGCGTGTAAGTGGTCCATGGGACGTTCTGATGGTTAGGACAGCTAATGAAAGATCCACGATCAAGTCCCGGTATCGTCATATTTTTTTCATGTCCGTGTATCCCTTTTGTTTTTTCCTGGAAGCATACCTTATCGTGCTAATTCAACGCAAATCATTCTTAATTGAAAAATGATCGCGTATGCGATAGACGTGCATTTGCTTAAGTTTTTGTGCATAATGGCAAAATAGTATTGAAGTTTAATCATAATATGATTAAATAGAAGTAAAGATGGTTGTAGCAGATTAAATAAGACACAAACATACTTAACTTTAAATAGCATGACCCAGGGGAGGTATAGAAATTTGCCATGGGGTATGAGCGGTACTTGTCAAAGACAATTTCCTTACAAATTCATCTCCAATTAACTTTGTAAATGTCATTACGTAGTGATAAATGCAGGAGATGTAAAGCGATCCTGGAAATCTGAAATCTGACTTTATCGTGAGCTCTTGGTAAGGTCCTAAGCAAACTGTTAGTTCTCCAAACACATCAAAGGTGGATTCGGCCCCCTTCGCATCCCAGATCCTCCAATGCCATTAATAACAAAAATATAGAGGCTATAACCCAAACAAATAAACAATGACAAAAAAACAAATAATAAAAATATTTTCTTGAAACCAAGATATTTATTTCTTATCTGCTAAATGATTTATTTGATGTGAGAATAATTTATTCCAAATACTAGGTATGTTTTAACATTTGATAGTAGTGTCATTTGTGCGTCTTTCCTGGATGTTACGGGAAACAAATCTTATTACTCCTGATAGTGACAGGTATGCTTTTAACTCACACTCAGAACTCAACTGGTTCTGAATATACTCTTATACGGCTATGATCTTAAATGCCAGCTATAATACATCATTTTTAGCAGCTTACTAACCTTGTCCGTGTCTCAGTTTAATCTCGATTCCCTCATTTAATTTGCCTAATAGTCCGTTTTCCCCTTACGCCTTCTTCTTCGGATCATCCCTTCTGTGATCTCTTTCCAATATTCTCCGTTTTATTCCCTCTCGTCCCAATCCATTTTCTCCCCACCAAATCAGTCGTCGTCTATATACTACCTATCCATTTATCAAACGGTGGCATCACTTAAGGGAATCCTCTTTCCTTCCGCAGCCCATTTGCGACTTGTCAACGCCCTTAACTCCTTCCATCTCTCTTCTTCCTCCATCGCTCTTTCTTCTCCTCTATTTCTTTCTTGTTGATTCATGTTCCTTCCCATTTCCTTCTTACTCATTACTCTTGGGCTTTCATATGAGTTTACCCCGATTACTCCCTGTGCAGACAATTGCTGGCGAAATTTGCTCCCAAATACATTACAGTTTTGTTTAAGGGCATTTGTATTTTAAGGGTTTGTTACATTCGGGTACTTCTTCAGTGATTCCTTAATGAATGGGCCAATGATTGGGAGGGGTCGAGTTTAAACCTCTGGCTATGGGGAGTGGTTTCTATGCCAATTATGCCTATCCCTCCACAGTCTCAGGCGATGTCTTGTGGAAATATTCCATAACGAGCAAGAACAATTTGTACTTTTTCCACATTTTTTATTATAAACAATAAAAGACAGTAAAACACACACGACTAGTTTCGGAGATTCATCTCCATCATCAAGTGGAAAAAGTACAAATTGTTCTTGCTCATTATTCCTATCCCTATTGCAACTTCTTTTCATCTTTATCCTGGGTATTTCTACTATTTTATATAAAAATGGGAGGATAACAAAGCACTTACAAAAACTAACAATCGAAAATACACGGCTTCCGGTAATTCATCAATGGCGAAATATGTAGGAAAGAAGAAACCCTGAATTTAGAAACGCTCACAGAAGCGGAAAAAACGGAGGAAATAAACGTGTTTATTATTTATACAATTTTAATTGTCTTCACTCCTGTAATTTTTCCAAAATATCAAGAAAATGAAGTTTCGTGGCGTGTTAATGTTCAAACGAGCAACCTTTTTGGGGATAAATAGCCCGTGAACTGTATATTTAACCTCATTCATAAACGACCGATGATTTATTTTATATTAACTGTCAGGGTTACCGGTTATAACATTCTTCTCTTACGAAGGAAATTTTTAGACTGCGAGAATAGCATATCTTAGTCAGACAACGAAGTTGATCTCGGAGATACTGATAATCTCTCGAAAGATATATAGGCATACGAAAGTTTCGTTTATATTCGAGAATTTCTCAAACCGACGCCTCAAGTCATGCGAATTGATAATCTCTTTGACTAACCACATACCTAATCATTATGCAACATTAGATAACGCCACTTCTTTTGTGAAGCTCAGATTTTGGACGGAAGTAAATTCATGAGTTATATCTACATGCAAAAATTTATTTTAAAAATATCTTAATATTTATAACTTTAGTTTAATTAAAAAACCATTACCCTGACTAAAGTGACAGTTTAATAAAATATGAATTGAAAATTCTAAAAGGAATAGAGAAATTATGAGAGAAAATCTATACGTTCTATCAACCAGAATTAAGAATTTTATGTAGATAAAGGACGTTTAAAAATTTTCTGTCCAGAGTGAAAATTCAATCTAAAAGATTGTTTTCGTAGATAACAATTAATTTATAAGTAATTTATCTTTATCCCCCATTAATTACATTACTGTTTCATGTACACAATAGCTTGCGCTGGACTCAGAAGTATGGAACTTCAAATGCAAGGGATAAGCTATACTAGGCAACCGAAAACCTCGCTCAAGGATATGACCGAATTACTTCCAGTGTAGAATTTATATCTCTATTCCCGTAGACTAGACTTCCAGGTCATCTATTCCTCCCAACTATTAGTTTTAGCGATGAACATCGCTGAATGTGGCCATTAGGAAATGCGATAATGAAGCAAACGATAGCAGTTGACATTGGTACTCGACGTGAACTGCAATCGTAAACCAATAGAGAGCCCAAGTAACCAAAGGATGATTATGGCTTGCGCCGTCGCCTAGGATATGGTTCTCCAATGCACCAATTAGTATTTTATTTCATCTATTCTAATCCTTTTTCTAGCAAATTTATTTGCTCAGACTCGCAGTAGGCAGCAGATATTCTGAGATTTCCTTATTTTGATTATGATTAGATAAGAAAATGAGTTGAAGAATTAAAGGAAAAATCCAGGGTGTCATTTTTTAGATTTATGCTTCATCCTTTCAGCTATTTTTGTCGTCAGAAGTATATGACACCCATTACTGTGACTTTAATTAAGATTTCGACAATTTATCTCGAAGTCAGTCCAACTTAAATCACTTTGCTAACTTAAAGTTACTAAATAGAGAAGCATCGATAGAAAATCGTGCTAATCGATAACATTAATATTTAATCCAAATCCATTAATTCTTATCTTAAATTCATCCGTTAACGTTAAACAAGCTTATAAATCCAGTATTAGATAACATGAACATTTTATTTCAAACAAGCCGAAATTGCCGAATTGCCGAAAAAATATAAAATCTGCATGATTATTCTTTCCCTTACATTAGCTGCAAAATTTAAGGTACTTATGGGGAAAAGTTGTACATTGTTATGATTTTGCTCAATTTTTACTCCTACTATATTACTATGATGAAATACAATTAGAAAGCTAATTTGTTTATTTCAAAGTATCTGTTACGTTTGTCTGTTGGTATCTTTAGAAAATGCTCAAGAGGCACAAATTCCAGATAGTCTTGCAATAGCCAATGGATAAACAGGCATGAGTAATTCTAAAAATAAACACGTCGCTGAAATAATTTCATTCTTGGACTATAATATTCTTAAATCAGGTTTAGAGGATCAAGTCCATGTGAATTGCTTTACCATGAAAAACAATACCTCTCAAGGTATAAAAGAGCTATTAAAGATAAGAATGATAGAGACAACTAAAGGAGAGAGGACAAGCAAATGAATAGAGAAAGGATAGGGATGCATGTAGAAAGAGCGAAAAAGATACCGTTTATGTCCGTGAATACACAGCGTCGGGAAATAACGAATAAGAGAAGCCCTTTCAAATAAATAGAGCAATACAAAGAAAAGAATACGGGAGAGGAATGGATGGGAGGATCGTCGGTCGCAATGGGAGAGAACGTCTACGGTTTACCGCCGGCGCGATCCGGAGCGCAGTGGCCATCATTTGGTGCTCACGAGGCGTGATTGCCCATTCATTTATGCGATTCTTCCTGCACGCCCTCCCCACGGAGCCCGCTTTATTACCGGAGAGAGAACGGCCTCTGATCTATGAACTCGATAAAGAAGGGGAAGGAAAAAACCCTTCTCCGGGTCGCAAATCCCTGTTTCCCACTCCACCCTTTGCATGCATGATTTAACAGCGGAGTAGTCCCCCACCGCACTCGCATATACTTCATTCAGAGGCTGCTGGGGAAGGCCGCTGCAGTCAGACTCCATTTCGAGAGGTTTAATAAGCTACAGTTAAGCCGGACTCCACTGGAAAGAAAAGGAGACTTGTATGGAAAGAAAAGTACTTTGTTCGGATTTTATGACCTTCTCTCTATTCCGAGCCTAATCCGCTATATAAATTCCTTTCCGATAGATGTTTGACGTTCCGAACATAGACGTGGACGTATCTTTTCACGCTTGAAGGAACATAATGAAAAATCCTTAACTGGAGGGCTTGCTTCCTGACAGCAAATGAGACGGCTATGACTTGCCCGGGTATGAATTACGAATTTCCTATGTTAGTTCGTATAGATTCTTTCCCCCATTACACTTGACGTTTCTAGAACAATAATATTGCCACTTGACCATATAACTTTGTAATCAGTAAGTCGCCAACGAATTAATTCTAATACCTGAAATATTTTTGAAATCCTAAGTCTCTATGGCGATAACCTGTTTTCTTCGCAATATCATATTATAGGGCAATTTTCGCAGTTTTAAACTCGTATCCACGAAAATTCATATTTAATAGTTTTCCTTGTACATACCTACATCTTGCTTTTAAAAGAGAGTTATTGGCCTTATTCCTGTTCTTGAGCCGACAGCTTAAATCGATAAATTGTCATTAAAATTGAATCTATAAAAATTATAATAAAAGGAGAGAGCTACAGAGTTTTTGCAATAATTATATCGGTAAATTTCCTTTTATTTGCAATCAGTTAAACTGGGAATGAATGTGAGAAGATTCATTTGAAGAGAAATGTGAAAAGTTCTATTACACGGAAGGTGTAAACATCTCCTATATTCTTGGAATATATATATAATTATATTCTTGGAAGATATTTGGAAAATCGATCCTCAGATTCGATGTTTCGAGATATCGAAGAAAATCCTCAGGCATAGAGGATTGAAGGTGCTTAATCCAAAATCGTTTCCAAATTTTTCCGTTATATCTCTTTTCTCCCCTGTTTCCCCTCTCCATTAATCAATGGCTGTGTATTCGATCAATCATGAATCCATCCGAGAGGGATTAAGAAAGCGTCTGATCTCTTTGGGGAGTTATTTAAGGTGTTTCGACACCATCAATATCGGATAAGACCAATGCGACGTCTCACCTTTAAACACACGGGAAATATCCGTTTCAATATCGAATCACTGGATAAGTTACAGACTTAGTGGTATCAACCTATTCATTCATATCTGAGCCCTTATTTTTCAGATATCCTCTTATAACATCTTTATAATTATTGCCTACTTTAGATTTCTTAATCTCAATCTCGCCCCAATAATGTTACTCGATAGGCAAAACGTGAGCGAAGAAGATAGTGCCTTTGCTAATCATTTCCTTTCCAGTAAATCCCTTATTTATCTTATTATCTCTATTATCAAATATCATATTATCCCTATTCCTTATATAAATTGTGAGTTGAAAAGAAAATAAACAATGGCTTTTCGCATCGGCGATCTTTTTCATCGTTGGTCGACTTTATGATGGAATTATAAAAATCGCCAATTCGTTGAATCGAGAAGTAACCTAAACAATTCTGGGGATTGATGAACGCCGTAATAGATATATTCTACGAAGAAACTTGAACATTAGAGAAAGAAATTTCGAAAACTGGAATCGACAAAAGAGATGCATGAACTGCGTTGATTGAATGTAGCAATTGAGAATACGCGGTGAACCTTAATTCAATGCCGCAGTATGTCCCTGATTTTTCGCTAAAATCTCGCCTTTCTTTTGGTACCGCAAAGTTGCACGCCACGAATGAGTTTGGTGATGTAAAAACCCGAGAGGAAACGTATTTTAAGATAGAAAGATATGGATGAGGGAGGGGTTTTATATCTTGTGAAATATGCAGCAATAGCAGCTGAGTTAGAATAGCTGCAGAGAGAGCAATGTATCGAAGGGGAGAGAGAATGTATGGGAGAAGAAGAGGAAAATGAAGAAGGTGCATTGGGAGGGAGGGTCCGCTCTCCCGTATTATTTATTGCGGCCTACGATATTACTGGGATCATCAGTGGTGTGGGCGCGTGTAATTAGATCGGGGATCTATGAGGGCGGAGAGGAAAAGGGGGAAAAAGAATAGAAGGGCCGTGAGGAAAACAGGCTGTTGATGTAACGGTGGGTAATTTGCCGTTTGCCATCGACCGCAGGATTTGGACCCATTTTATTCCCGATTCCAATTCAGGTCGATCGGAAAATGTCTATCGTAACAACTGGGATGTTCTGTTTTGTCCTACCGATATCGCGCTTTCACTATGAATGAATCAACTACCTGGTTTTGACTAATGTGTTCATGAAATCATACATGAAAGCTTCATTCAAAAATTAAGCAAAAATTTGCTTGATGATGCAAACATGCCGAGGATTGATTATAAACTTTAATTAATATAATCGTACTGGCTGTTATCTAAGATAAGTTTGTAAAATGAGTTTTTCTCTTTTTAACGTCCAATTAGAAAGATATGAAAAACCTATAAATAGATGTACGAAGGATGAACATCTTGTATACAAAGACATTGGAACGAAGAAGTTAGATAGTCGCAATCGATACAATGGGTTTTATGGAGAGAGATTAATCGTAATTCGTGATGACACATTTAGATTGAGACATTATTCGGTAAAGTATTGTTTCCAGAATTTGAGAATCAACCATGAGACAAAGAGGAGAACTAGGAGAAGAAAGAGAACATTATGAAAGGCGCAGAGAGATATTTAAGTATTAAAAGAATAATAATTGAAATTGCATCGTCCATTGCAAAAGGCTTTTGCGTTCTATTTTCGACATATACTATATATTGCGTTAATGATTCTCGCGCAGATTATTTTCTTAATAAAATCATATCAGAGCACAGTATCAGTATTAAAAGGGACCCTATAATTATTGAAATTCAATGCAAAAATTAAGATTACTGGCACTAAATTGATCCTTGGAAAATATCCAATTGCCTTTAGAGAAAGCTCATGCACAAATGGAAGTTTTTCGGAGGAGTAAGAAAATACTTTTTTAATAAATTCTACTGCTTAGATTTCCTATTTTTCATTATGATTCCTTTATTACTAAACGGCATAGCATTCTAAACTAAATCTGAGTGTACAATAAAGATTTGAACAAAAGTGGGAAGTTTTTATTTCACCAACTGCCTTTACACCCCAATTCATTACAAGAGAACACTTGAAATGAAGGGAAATGTGAATATTGTCACATATCTTTTTGAAATACCAGTTATCATGAGAAAAGTCTGTTGTTAAATAAGTTTTCATTTAAAACTGAAAAAATGAATGACTATCTATGACTATGACTATTAGAAATATAGTTTTCCAAATTTTCTCCAATGTTATTTTTTAAATTTACACTGAATCTTGAATCTTCTATTCCCCCCTCCCCTAATTCTATGAATTAGGGGGGAATTATTAGAATTCATAGGCTTTTACCTAAAGATAACACTCCGCTAGTATATTTACAACGAGTTTAAAAGTTGTCAAAAACTAAATAAAAAATTCCTGCGCAATTGCGATTATGCACTAAATCTCTAAAAATAAAATTAAATTAAAGATAAGAGATTATTAATAAGAGATTATCAATAAGAAATTATTAATAAGATAATTTTTTTTTTGCCCCAATTAAAGAAAAATCACATTCATTCGGCGGAATTAATATAGTTATTTACAGGTACAGTAGTACAAGTAACTCAGGAAACATAAAACGGAAAGTAAATATGAAATAATTTAATCTGTAAAGCTGGTGTCATTATGAAATCCGAAGATCATGATTGCTTTGGTGAGAATCTGGCTATTATAACTTAATCCAGATTAAATAGGCAATAATATTAAGTTAAATTGTTATGTTTTAATGCGTCCATTTTTCCATGACCGTGTGCTATGCTCTTACTAAAAACAGTAATTTTTAACTATCAATTTTAAGTCTTCTGGAGAAGTATTATATCCTCCTACCTATCTTTCATTGTATAGGTGTGGTTCCAGAACAGGCGCGCAAAGTGGAAGAAGAGGAAGAAGACCACAAACGTGTTCCGCAATCCGGGAGCTCTGCTGCCATCCCATGGCCTCCCACCATTCGGCTCCATGTCCGAGGGCCTCTGCCCGTCCGCCGCTGCCGGCATGTTTGGCTCTCCGGACACACGTTGGGGAGTCGCTGCCAGTATGACTACAGGTCAGAGCAACACTTTTCTAATCAAGGCAAAAATAGGACATAGATAATCCTAGGCAATTCTAAACTGTACTTTGATGCCCTAGTATGTATCTTAAATTTATATTTCTTCATGATATCACACCATGTGCATACCGATAACGATAATTACTATACGCTCCGTTATTGTGAAAATATGAAATTAAAACCCACAGTTATCGATCTCAGGTATCAGTATAAAATATAACATTTTTTCCTTTAAAAAAAGGGGTTATTAATTAAACTCTTTGGTGACTTCAATGCTCAAAAATCCATCCTCTGCTTTGTCATTTGCATTCATTGCAAAATGCACCGATATATCGCGATATTTTAAGACATTCTCTTGATGAGAAACTTTGTCTAAGCCATGTAATAACATGCACTCGTGTAATTTAAAATCTTAAACTATATTCCTTAACTAACCTCATCTCATAAATTGAAACTTAGTGTATCTCGTAATTGCTGATAAAAGGAATTCAGTTTCACTTTTGGATTGCTAAGCAATCGCTATAAAATATTGATGCTGGTGAGAAAAAAAGCAAACAATATTCATGGCAGAAAATTCTCTTTATAAGGTCACTTAAAACGTTTATTTTCAATCGCTGCCAGTTGAAATATAGTATTCAATTTTTAAGATGTATTAATTCCCGATGAATAACTCACAAGCATTGTGCGGTAGAATAATTGGTCATGTTAACTGTGTCATTTACTGTTCAACTTAAAGGTCATTGAGTCTGAATTAACAATCGCTTAGAAAGAAATTATCAGTGATTTCATGAATTTAAATTGCGTTAGTTATTCCTTTGCCATGAAATTGGCAGACACTAAGGATTAACACATCCTAAGTTATAACACTGTTTTACAATTATTCGCTTGGGGTTTTAAAAGTTAATATTTACGATCAATCGATATTATCGAAGATTTAACGTATGAAGTTTCTCGCTAACTTACTAATTTGTAACCAAATGGAAAAGAAATACAAAGGATATTTGTTGCCTATTTCGCGGATACAGTTTAAGTTAAATTAATTAGAAATAATTACGTTTAATATTTCCAATGTCCATGCAAGAAAGTCCATTTTCATGAAAATTTACCAGACGTTTGATGTTTTAGAAACACAGCTCTTAGATAATCTCGGGTATGACAAAAATTCCTGAAAAATTCACTTAAATTCAAACCTATATGCCTTAAGATTAAGTAATTAATGGCATTATCAATGGCAGCATAAAAAGTATAGATTGATCAAGAACTAAACGAAATATTGCAATTTGTTACGATTCTCTACCTAGCTAGTGACTTATTCATAGCCAGGAAGATATATTCAGAAGGAGGCAGTGATTGAGTTCACGTATGGAGCACTCATTAATCTTCTTATTAGAAAGAGAATGACCTCTCAATCAAGTGGTACAGAGTAACGGACAAATATCACGAACCTATTGTGTGAGGGCCCCGTTAAAAAATGAAATTCCGAAATATCTGCAGAATCATTTTGGTAATATGTATGTTGTGTTTGTTCTGTGTATTCGCAGCTGCTGGTCTAACCTTTTACCAAAACCTCTCTTTAACCCCAGGGCTTGGACAGCTCAGTCAGGGCGTTGTCGGCGGCATGGGAGGCTTCGGGCAGTCTCTGGGTCAGCTGAATCAGGCCCCGCACCCTGGTTCCCATCCACCCCCGCCCCACTCGCATCCCCCGCCACCATCCTCCGTCCCCTCATCCGCCCCCCCGTCCTCTTCCTCCACTTCCACGCCCGCCCCCGCTTCCTCCTCATCCTCGTCCGCCTCTGTGGCCGCCGTGGCCGCCGCAGCTGCCGCCGCGGCCATGGCCTCCAACGGCGGCGCGCCCTCCGTGTACCAGGCGCATTATGGACTCAACCCACTCGGAGGATGGGTGGAAGCAACGGGAGCCGCCAATGGATGGATGGGTGAATATGCACACCACTCTAGTGCTTAGCAAACTTGAGTAAGATCGTGTCTCATGGCCTCTCCTCACTCAAATGTGGCACGAGAAGTGGCAACATTTGGTTTACGCCCAACATTTCCCAATGGCAATGAAATGCACACAGGAAACCAAATAAGATTTGGATTGGGGCTCATTGAAAAGATTAGACACTAATGTGAATAAATTGGAGCAGTGTACAAATGATGCTGAAATAATTTTGATATAATCCCAGTGTCAACATTCTAATGCTGCAAGTAATTAATTATTATATAGATTGAGGATTGAGGTATCTTTTCGGAATAGGCAAAATTAAAATTGTGTAATATATCTAAACATACTTGGGTTGAGAAAATAACAAAACAACGAGTTTAAAAAGCTCAAGTAGCATTCAAAGATTTTGCTATATTTTGGGGAAGTCCAACAGGAACTCATAAAAATAATTTGACGTTTCATCTAAGAAATATTCAGTTTTATGATAGCAGTGGTACATATAAAATATCAGAGCAATCAAAAAGCTGGTTCGAAAAATACAAATTAACTCGTTTCAGTTCTTGTGCTCAAAAAGCAAGAGTTTTCATAACATCTAATGACTTGAAAGATATGCATATTGCGATTTTGTGAATGGTTTTCGAGCAGGGATAAGACTTTGGGTTTTATACTTTGATTTTAGCTTGAATTTTAAATTTAAACAACCTGGAATATCAACTAATCTTTAACTTTAATCATAGTTCTAAATAATGCTTTAAAACGAGGTTACAGACTTTGTTTTGAAAAAGTTTATATTTTATTCCTTTGCCATATAATATACATTTAAACAGATGCATACCTATAAATTTTAAAAATCTGATTAGTATGTTATTTTTCTTTTTAAATTTTACTAAGTTTAAATCCTTTGAATTAAAAATGTATAAATCGATTGTCGTTTACAAAGTTTTCCTACGAAATTTTTTCTATAACATTTCATATCTAATAATCTCTCTGGTAAAAATATTAAGAAAGAATTGATTTTAATATAAAATATTCTTAATCTTTCAATTGAATTTCCATCCGAGAATTTCCTTCATAAGCTCACAATGGTTTGATATATAAAAGAACTTAATAATGTTTTAATTGTAGTAGACAAAAGTTACAGGATTCAGTTGAAGGAAATGCTGGCGAGTCTCATTAAAGTAAACACACAGTAGGATCCTTTCGTTAATCTCGAATTCAAAGCTAAATATATAAAGTTCTCTAGCATTTCTCTATATATCTAAGGCGTTGATGCTACGTTATTATTTGAGGAGGGTTATTGCTATGAAAAATCGTTCTCATCCTAAATTAGGGGATTTTTACTCTGCTGAAATCTTATCAGATAAAGGCTTTGCTAAGTATTATGATTTATGAAGACAAATAATATACTGAAAATATATATTGCTTATTCACAAGTTTTTTAGACAAACTTTTGAGAAAAAATGCTAAGGAAGGCTCGGGATGTAAAAGTAAGCAATAAATAACCATCACAAAATAAGTGAATATATTATTAACAAAAGTAAGGTAAAAACGCAATAGAAAATACATGTGTGAGCATATTATATACGTTTCGATATTAAAATATGAGAAAGTATGTATATGCTCAAGTAAGACTTTAAAAGCGACGAAAGTTGATCGGGCGGATAACTCAATAGTATGGTTCTAGAAATATGTTCTTACTAACAAACAATCAGAGTAGGAACATTCTGACTCTATGCTCTCTTCTGTGCCTCTTTGCAGTTGAGTGGTCCGACAACAAAAACGGGAATCGATCGGGAGAGAAGTGTCTGAGCACCCCGAACCAAAGCGGAGGGATCCGAATGAGCAACGACCACCTGCTCTTCAACAGAATAGACCCCGTGTTCTACGGTCACGAGGGCGGCGACGGACTCAACTAAGAGGCCCTCGAGAGCGGCGGCAGAAGCCGACAAGAAAGACAGCGTTCGACGGAGATGGCACTGGCGGAAGGCGGAGGCGCCGACGCCGAGGAGAGAAGACGGGCCGCTCCGTCGCTAACAGAACGGAGATGTAGAACACGAAAACCCCGAATGGAAAGCACGCGGAAGAGTTTCGTTCGGAAGAAACCTTAAATTCTGCGAGTGGTGAAGTCGTGTTGGAGTGGGACGTGTTCAAGACACACTTCGTTCTGGGACCGAACTCTGAGACTGTTAAATCTTTTTATCGTGTTGAAGATTCTTCGCTGATCCCTGTGGAATGCGTCTCGTTGTTTTCCTTGTGTGTATGATCCGTGTGTGCGGGTGTGATTGCGGAAGCAGAGGATGAACGAAAAAGGACGTTTTTTATGTTTTCCAATTTTTTGTCGCTCGGTTCTTCTCTTACCGGTTTATAGATATCCACTGTGGTACCTCGAGGGACATTGAGGGCTTAGGGAATTACCGATCGCCCTCGACAAATGAAGATCACTTCGTAGATTCTCAGGAGAGGGGGACGACCGCGAGTTTTTTTTGGCATCAATGGAACTGTTGACGCGATCTTCTTCTTAATGCCCATGGAATCTTCCGAGGAATGGGTTCCTTCGAATCGGAGGCGGTCTTCATGTAGTCCTGCGCGCGGTTTTTGTCCGCACGCGGTCTGCGAGGTGGGAACCAGTTCGCGGAGAATGGAGCGTAGAATAGGACTCTTTGAGGGAGGCGGTATTTTTTTTATGGATGGGTTTCAGATTTATTAAGTTAAAGATAACTGGAAATTCTCGCAGTCTATAAAAACCGTCAAATTTGTTTGGGCAAGCTCCAAATGAAAACAAAACAAGGTCCAGGTCAAAAATCTATTTTAAAGTGTTTCTATGAGAAGTCGATTCAAATTGTGTGTTTGTGAAGAGGCGTAAATAATTACGCCCGGTAGATCTCCAACATTTTATAGTGTTTTTAATGACAATTTATCTCGGGAAAATGTTGTTTTTTCTATTCATTCCTTTGGGTGTGCCAGAAAATAACCCTAAAAAATCAAAATTCTGCCTTTTCAATCGGATTCCACGAATGAGGGCTTTAGATCGTTTACATTTGAATCGCTCCACAGTCTTTTCTCGGATTTTGTGAAAGACGATTTCGATTATACACCAAAGAGAGTGATTCCCGCGCATTCTCCAAAAAATATAGCGCTTAGTTATAAAAATGCATTATTTTTTTCTTTAAAACATTATTTGTGTTGAGTGGGTTCCACAAAAATCTTAATAGATTCTTTCTTGTTATTTCGTTTCAAGTATGTCTAAGAACTTGTTGCATAAATGTCATCTTATGTTTTGTTTTTTTGTTCTTCTCGTTTATTTGATCAATGAAAGTATACGATTTTGACCAAATATATAAACGACGAAGAAATCATAAGGCAATGTTAGTGAATCTTTTGTAAAAATTAGGGAAAGATCTGAGTGTTTATATCAATAAATGATGAAAATGTATGGAACTTTCACTATTTGTAAACAAATTAGCAATTGAGAATTGTAATATCCTCACATGTCTTTACGATGAGATAAGGCCAGTCGTTTTTTATTGTGATCGTTATTAATTATATGTTTTTAAACAATATATATCTGAAATTTTGACTTACTCGTTCTGAGTTAAACAATTTCTTACTATTTTTATATTCATACAGCATTGATACGTGAGTTTAAAAATTTACATTAAACTTCGAGTTAACGCATCTTATTTGCACAATCTTTCACTATTTTAACAGTACGGCCTTATCTGTTTATGAGGACCTGTGTGCCAAGTTTTACTTTAGAATTTCATGTCATTTGGTGATTATAACGTCCGCATGGAGGCATATTGTGTGTGTTATAGCGTTAAAACTTCATTCGATGGAAAATCTTTCAATATAAGTAAACAAAATTACAAGTAGATGTTTAAAATTTACCTGTTCTATATTTCAATCGAGACGACTCAAAGCTTTATTGATTAGTTCTACCATTATGATGAGAATTACCATAGGGGTCCTATCCGCTTTCCATCTATATTTTTATTAATTCACCAAAATAGACAGATGATGTGAAATAACAGGAAGCTTGTACAAACATTATCACAAATTACTTAGACATTATACGTGCAGGTAATCTATTGCAACAACCCTTCGGAATGTAATACTGGCATAACGCTGATATTATTGTGGTCCATGTGGTATGTTTCCCAAGTTTGGGTTGGGCAATAAATATTGTACATAGTTTTTGCCTTTATTTTATTTAATATTATATTTGTAGAAAGAAGTTGCAGTCAATATAATATGGGAATAGATGGGAAAAGTAAGTTATCCTCACGTCACAGAGAATTTATATTCTCTCGGTTTCATTACGTACTAGCTGCAATATATATATATATATATATAAAATTGAATCAACTACGATTTATCTTTCTGAAAAAGATATTTGAACAACATTTACGTACCTGTGAAACAGAAACTATGATAGAGAAAGAGTTACTATAGTAATTCTCTGTTAACTATAAAACTCTCCATCTCGAAAAAAATGCATCTCTAGCACTGCTTAAATTACCTATATGTAAAAAATCTAAAGAGAAATAAGAAGAAACTACGGCGCAATGGAAGCTGCTGTTCAGATTTGAAGAAATGAACGTACCTAAAATCGATGAACTGATAATTAATAGCGAAGGTACTCTAAGACAAAAGGTATGTTAGGAAACGAAAAAATATGAAGAGCTAGATTTGGGTTGTTAAAGCTTTAACAGCTCGTAATTTGAACGGAAAATATCAGGCTGAATATTTTTCCCTAATTTTCTTCCTCGAGATTTTCCGATAAGAAATTACTTGTCGTTTTCTCATAATAATATTATGAGTAGAGCTCCCGATTTAAGTGAGGAGTATTTTCAACCTCAGTTGTACAGACAAGTGATAAGAAATGCTTTGTAGAAAAAGAAGACCTTATACAACATCAATCTTTATGTGATGTCATCAACTCAAGGTCTGGTTAGATCCTCAATCCAATTAGAACAAAATCAGACTTATAAGGCAAGATCTGGAGTGATATAGCATCTCTTTTCTTTTGTTACTGAACTAAAGCAAGAATTAGTGTGAGAAACAATTAAACAATAGCAGCTTATACTCAAGTATTTCCAGTCATTTTACAGTTTTATTTTTTAACTAAATGAAACCACCTTTGGTGGTGAATAAAGACCATAAGATTGCGTAATTTCATTGCATTGGGTTCATGATAAAGAGTAAATGGGGCAAAACGCTACTTAGGCAAGGACATCGAAGATTAGCAGAGAAAGGGCAATTCTTTATGAATGTCACATCAGGTATGCTGCATATACAGGGGTGCCGTGAGTCGTAAGTAAGCTTTTGCTATGCAATGCTGCATAATATCCGTCTTCCTCTAATTTTATCACATAGCTGTAGTTCATGAGCTATTTTATTGTTCGATTTAATTGGTTAAACCCAAAATATATAATACATATTAATATATCCACAAGCATTAATATCCTTCCCTTCCTATAATTTGATAATAAAAGTTTTGCAGTTTTCCAATTCATGTAGTGTCACTTTGTCAATCTCTATTCAAATTGAAGTTGGCATACAGTAATTCAGTATAGCAGTAGTGTGCCCATACAGTAGGTGCATAATGTATTTTGTCACCCCTAACGCGGAGTGTTTCAGGCGCCCTTGTCGGTATATATCATTGACAATACAACCATCATAATGGGGGATAATGTAATGATGTTTGATAGAAAATTTCTTTCGTAACACCAAATATTTTCAGAGGATTGATTGTGTTATGATGCATAATTTAAGAAGAGGAAAATCCTCCTCCTGCTACATATCTTACATAGTTTGCAAAGGTTTCTAACATAATGGATAGATTTCCCCTCACTCTTTTTATTTATACTACATAAAAAGTATATCTGCTGAGTCGTCTGAGGCTGATATAATTCCAGAATTTTTAACCACCAATTCAACAGAATAAGTGTAACTAATCAATTTCTCCCTCAAAATTTTCCGCCCCAAGCAATGCTTGTATTGTCGATTCGGCCCTGCATTCACGTATCATCTTAAGGAGGACAGAAAGATTGGATTGTTTGGGATTAAAATTAGATGCCTCTTTTAAAGATTTAATGGAATGACAAATATCATAAAGGCTCAGAAGTCGGATGTCGTTGAAAAGCAAAGGTTGATTTCGATCACTGGTGTGACGAGACGCTATGTCAATTATGACTATATAAGAGGAATTTATAATATTGGTAATGAGTTATAATAGAAATAAAACAAATAAGGAACTAAGGGAAGAGGGATGGAGTGATAATTGAGCACTAGGATCCGTAATGAGTGGAGAAGAAGATCGAAGATGGAAAGCACCCAATTTAATTGGATAAGGTAAAAGAAGAAAATAAGTCCCTTTACTTGCCTCTGATTACGGCGATAGTTTAGAGCAGTGTCTTCCAAATCTTTTTACTCCCACGACACATTAGGAGCTGGGAATTGGTTATGTTAATTACAAGAAATTGTAGGTTTTTTTAATTTAAAGCTATGAAAGACAAATATATACGTCATAGGTAAAATTTCGATATAATAATCACCGTAAAATGATTACTCTCAAAACGAAGATATCAGCGTTCATAGGAATTAGATTACAAAAACTTGAGGGAAAACTGACAAAGGTTAAGGAAATAGTGCGAATCGAGCTACTTGTTGAGGTGGGGAAATGTTAAGCCAATCTGCTTCAAGCAACTTCATCAAAATAAATAACATTTCCTCAGTTACGATAATGAAAGGTCGAGCGAAAGACTGCAATTTAAGGGGATTCGCCCCCTTTGGTACAATTGTACAATTATTTTTTATTATGAAGAAAATTCAAATTCTAAAATTTTTATACCTTTCTATATAACTAATTATATTATCTATGGTAAAAAAATTTAAAGATCGATTGACTACTATTTTTAAAAATTCTTTGGTACTTTGCGATGTTTTCAAAAACGCTAAATAACTTTTTTGTTTTTCAATCAATTTTGAAAACTTTCCTGTTGTTACACTTTAATCGAAGTAATGAAAAATTTGTTGCATCGAAGTACCGCTTGATGTCCACTGAACAAGTAAGCAGTAGTTCCTAGAGGCAAGAAAGGGAGGATACAATTTTCCCGGGCAGAGAAAAATATTGCTATCATCACGTAGGGAAACAGTTTTACGAGCCGGGGAATTCCCCCGATTCTCCTTGTTGATTTACACAGGTTAAGGAGATGTTGTATTCGCTCTAAATCTAAGCAAGCGATAACCGACAAATGTCCACTTTAATCTACGAATGACTATTTCTTCTATACAACTACTGCTACACTAACCGAATAATCGATAATAGTACAGAACTGTTAACATTTACAGGCATCTATCACGCTGTAGAAGTAGAATTTCAAATCTGCGCAAATCTATGGCTCAGAAAAATGGACAATTACGACAACATTACGACATCTCCTGGAAACTTACTCCAACACTGAAGTATGTGTAACAGTGTAGTTTTTGAAAGCTAAACACCTGTATTGCATAAAAAACACCCAATTCTGTACCATTTTTTTTATTCAAACAGTATGATTTTACTTGAGTATGGATGGAGGAAGCTATTCTATATTTTATTCATATTCTCATTTCTGGCACAAAAATATGGAAAACAGACAATTTCCACTTATGAGGATGAGAAGTTTTTATTACTATGAGCTCCCATCTTACCAAGTACTTCATGTTGTATATAATGAAATGTCTGGCCAAAGCACAACCAAAGTAAACATTTGTTTGGCTTGATAGTAAATTGATCCTTCCGCTCCCTTCATACCTTCTATCTCTTCCCCCTTCTCTTGTACCCTTCCTTTCAAACCCTTCCTACACCCTATCCCTCCCTTCTGTTTGCCCCCTTTCCCTCTAACCACTTCATAATCTCTGCCTCCTTCATTCAACTGCTCATAAATGATATAAGTATATGTTACAATTCAACAGCCCTGGCCTTATGACATAAGAAAATACATTTATCAACATGTAACAATGAACTACTTATTATGCATAAGTTGAATATAGAAGTGCATTAATTAAATTAAGATTGACATCAATGTCAAAAATTATAACTTGACCTAGACTACTATATAATATTGGCCATAGATGAATGCAAAAATTTGACTTAATATTTTTAGTGGAATAGGATGCAAAATAAATTCAATAATTAAAAATTACACTAGTTTTCACAACAAGTAAAATAACTATTTATACTAACTATTGTCCATGCCAAGTAAAATAACTGTTTATACTAACTATTGTCCATGCCTTATCTTAATAAATAGACATATAAAAACTAGGCCTTGGACTCAAGAGAATTGTTCATTTATGAGTTTCATAATTTACAATATTTTTATTCAGGTAGGTGTGCCTATTGTCCATTCACCGTCAGGAAGGCACAGATTCTTTCCATTTAAAATGGCCCGTGGTCTCGATGGACCTGTCTGTAAAGATCCTTCCTCGCTCCCAGACCCGACACTATGGCTGCCCGACGTGCTACTGTTACTCGTCAGCCTTATAATGAATGACTCCACATCATCTTGAAGCTCGTCAGCTTTCCACATCTCTTCCTCAACCATTTGAGTGTGCCTATGATAGCTTGTCCTGTTCGCCACTGAGATTTCCTCAAATGCGTTGTCGATAAGGGATGACATCTTTTTGGCCGCAAATGATACATTATGAGAGGAAATATGTCTCTTTAACTGGCTCCATACCAACTCAATGGCATTGAGTTCACAATGATATGGTGGACATCGGCACACAATAATATTCTTTTCCTTAGCAACCTTGTCTACCTCATAGGAAGCTTTGGGCAGAGTTATAATTTGTAGAAGTTCGACTTTCTGACTATTATAATCAATTTCTATCGATTTAAGCCACTGTTGCATTTCCAATTTATTATTTGAAGAAGTTGGGATCTTTTCTCGTCTCCGACTATGGTACGAAGCATTGTCCATCACCGAACCATACCTCAGATTTGGCAGCAACTGTTGCTTGAACCATTCCTCCATTTTTTTGCTGTCCATTTCCTCATGGTAATCCCCCAAACTTTTTTTTCGCTAAGAAGATCCGTTTGGCGTTTTCAATGAATCCACGAGCACCTCCTGCATAAAGAATCACGTACCGAGTTCCTCTTCCTCTTGGTGACTATAATCCATTAGAATGCCCTGCTGATTGCGCATCTTTTTTAATATTAGTGTCTTTCCACTCTCTTGATACCGTGTGTCCCGCATTAACCCATGTTTCGTCAAGGTAAATTGTCTCTCGGCCTTCTTCGCGATACCTTCTCATTTTTCTCAAGTGTGCATGTCGCATGGCTATAATCTCATCACTTTCGATGGGGATGAGGCTTTGCTGCTACTTTTCCCGAATTGAAACCCAATTTCCTTCAGCAACTTCCAAAATGCTACACTTTTAAAATTTGGAAGTGTTTCATCGTCATTTACGACTCATAGAACTGATTTTATTGTTGGAGGAATGTTTTTAAAGAAGAGGGAATGGACATACCGGCGAATTGCACTTCTTACTGGTTCATTGTACTTTATTTCTCGACTATTGGTGTATATAATGCCAGACTTTTCGTGGGGTAACAAGTTGTCCTTCAGCACATTCTTTCTTAATTTGATAGGTCCTTTTGCTGACACCAGTAGTCTCACGCATTTTATCTATAATTTTCGTTTCACTTTCTTCAGGGAAATGTTTCAAGTATTTTTTACCCCGTTAAAACGGTTTGTCCCTTACAACTTTTTGGGATTTTCCCTTTCTTTCTGCTTTCCATCTCTAAAAATGCAGCAGAACGATTTCCATCCCATAGCATTACATTAAGAAACAAATACAGTAGACTGTATGAAACAGCGCTGAGTACATTTAACAAGATGTATAGAGAAAATATCTATATATCACCGATATACTAAAAATTTCAAATAAAAAGAGACAATGAAGTATTAAAACAACTCACCAGAAATATTTCCTCAACTCGAACAAGAAATTCTGCGGGGAACTCCTAGAATACACTATTAAAGGAAGGTAAAGAGTGAATTCCCATATTTAATAATGTACTTCGAGAAAGCCGCCATACTTGCAGTAAAAAAGATGTTTCCAATCTCTGAGATAGGTCTCTGCCTACTTCACTTTGAGCAATCCTTACACCTCCTTGAGAACGTTACAGATAACATAGAAAAACATTCATTGCAGACACTCTCAGCAAGATAGAAGATCAACCTATCTAGTGGAGATGTGTTACATGTTCCAAAGATCAAAATATGATATTCAAAGAACAAAAATAATGAAAGATGGATGGTAGAACAAATTTAATAAAATGATACATAATCTAAATACTTCAATGTTTTCCTTTTTGGAAATAAGGAGAGAGAAGAATGATGCTGAAGCTATCATACTACAAATCAACTGTAGATATATGAAAATTAAGCCAATTTCATGCAAGAACTTGGTAGTAAGAAATCAAAGGATTAGAAATATTGTTGGGTGATACATGGGATTGGAAAGGAAAATGGGAAGACATTAGAATATCTAAAAAATTATATAAAATTTTTTATTATTTTCATTTTATTAAAATTTGAGGCCTTACAGACAGAAACCAGAGTGTGAAAAAAGGATTTTCTTATTTGAGGCCTCAACATTGCAGATGAGTAGAAATGTTTATATTTTTACTTCTGAAAGAAGGGAAACTTGCAACAGTTTATATTGAAAGTGAATTGCTCCACTATAAAAATATAAGTACATATTTAAATCCTTGGCAAAGAGGATATTTTAAATAAATATTTGCATTAAAGCAGGAGAGCTATTTCTTTGCATCTGAGAGCAGTGGAAAGATGGTCTTAAAAGGAAGATATTGCAATTTATCATTGTAAACCAGCTGATTGCTAATTCAACCAAACAGGTTTAGAATTCAAATTAGATATAATATAAGCAAGACTATCTTCTCCCTCCTATTTTATGATGACAGATTCAGTAATAAGAATATAGGAGATTTTGACATCATCCCATCAGCAGTATTGTTCATTGTATTTTTTGCTTATGAGAAGACATTCCTTAGCAACAAATTTGGAATTCATACATAAAGGATTCATTTGATTGAATTTTAGGTTTTTTATTATGTTTTAATTTTCATGTGGTATACTTTCTTTGGCTGTGGTTTCAGGAAACTAAAACTTCTTTGAGTCTATTTTCTACCTGTTGCTGTATTTTCTCTTTGTTGTGGTCTTGTTAGGATAATTTATACACTCCAGATTTTTGTTTTGAGAAATATTTTGGATTTAAGGAAAAAGATGATCTTACAGTGACATTTGGGTTAAATAGAATTTGTAAAATGTTTGTCTTAATTAATGCTCTTTACCAAGGCAAAGGACAAAATTGTGAAATTGCATATCTTATGAAGAATATTAAAATTGCGATTTTAAAGTTACTCTTAGTGTTTTCTCAGGATGTTGTGAATCAAGGATTCATCATAGCCATTCTGTATTTGGAAAAATGGTGTATAGCTTGAAACTTCACTATCAACTTCAATGCAATATTGAACTAAACACATTGTCTACAAATAGTATCCCTTTGATTTATAAGATCTTTTAATGTTAATTACACACCTTCCATTTCTTTCAGTAAATATTTCCTTCACTCTTTATGAAATAAGAGTCATAATTACCTAAATTTGTTGTTGTTTTCAATATTTGAATATTTAGCTTGATGAAGGTGAGCCATTTAGCCCCCTGGGGCCCCAATGTTTTTAAGGTGAATCACATCAAACATTCATCAGTGGTATGGAGTCTATTTCACAGGAACAGATGGTGAAGTGCCTCGTCTGAGGTATTTGAAAATTACTTGAAATAGTTGCAAGTTGCAAAGGCAAATTCATTTAACAGAGAAATGCTCCTCTAAAGAAGGATTGACTATAACCTGATATAAAGATCTATCCAATTGGTTTTTTGTAATGAGGAGGGTTTTATATCTGATGTAAACTGATGTTTATTTATATATTAGGCCCTTTAATAATTTTGAATATAATTCATTTTGTGCTCTAATAGCCAGGTTCTGACCTTCATGTTTAAGAATAGTATCTCAATCTAACTTAAAAAGGTTCATATTCAGTTCATAAAAAAAGATCTTTCCTGAAATACATGAAATATATGCAGAAGACAGATGTCAATATTTAGAATTATTAAACATAATGGAGGGATCAGCTAATGAAGCTACTGAGTTTGACTCACCGAAGTATTCTTCTAATTTCTCAAAAGAGCCAGGCAGCTATTAGTCTTCCTAAATCATATATTCCTTTCCCTCATTCAAACTGCTAAATAACTTCTCAGTAAGAGGAGTTCACATTTATCAAATTGAACACGGAAAGAGGAGCAATCTAATGAGAAGAATATCGACTGTGGTAATAAATCTCTCGTGGATTTGTACTAAGATATCATTACTTCTCCATCATGTGAAATATATTGCCTCGACCTTTCAAGACATAGAATAATATTAAATATTTCCGACACTATTTTTTTGTAAACAGTATGTTGACTTGATTGCTTCATTATCATTTATAAATTATCAACAATAAAATCCACTTGACGCATAGGAGATGTTTGGCAAATAAGTACTCAAATGAATTCAATATAAATCAAAAGTGATACTTATATTTTTTAATGCTCGATGTCGTAGGTTGAGATTTTTCGGTCTTTCTAACACAATTTTCAGCTTAACAGGTCGAAGAAAGACGGATGCACAAAAGTCGCAACGGTAGTAGCAACCTAGAAGCCAAGACATGGAAACGTAGAATGGTTGATAATTTGGTTTACAAACAACTATTCTTGAGACTTTAGGCGATCGGTATATTTCCATATAAGCTTTCATCACTCTAGTCTACGCCTGTTTAAACTCGATCTAAGTCCGGACTGAGCTTCTGCAGACAACATTCAAGTGACGAAAAAAATTCCTTCTTCCCAAAGCCGTCAGATTTACCTACTATGACAACAAACAGTCAATTTTATCGTCTGCAAAGAGGTTTAAAATTTAATTAAACGTTGTACTCCTGGCGTATGTAAACATGTGTTTGTAAATTACTATTTTATAGTTAACAATAATTTTCCAAAGAGAAACAGAGGTCAAAAATCGTTCGTACGATGAGTACGAGATTCGTGTAACTTTCCGCAATCAACCTGTTCATCAAGTGGGATAATGCTCACTTCTCGGTGAAGACGTATGTTATCTGCGACAAAGTATTCTACGTCTTCTAGCACGTTATTCAAGGATTGTGCATTCATTGAGTTTCTCGAAGCCTTCACGCCAACTTTGCTGATAAACGAATTCGATGCTTTGTGCACGAATTATGACATTTTGGGCTATTACTATTGTTAGTTTTGACATTATTAAAAGGTAATCAGACCAAGCAATGTTATAGAGAAGCGAGAAAATTAGAATTCGACATGGCCAGAAGGTAATTTTTGAAAATATGTAGCTACATGGTAAAACTTTATAATTTCTTATACGCATATGTTCGCTAATCTGTTTATTCTTCCATTGTTTCTTACACCTTATCAGGGAATGAAGGAACCGATCAACTTTGTGACCAGGTACATTATGAAACAGAAAGAATAGCTGTGGAAAGAATTTAGTTCGAGGTAAGTATCGCGGATTATTGTAAACATGTAGTTGAACGAGTTGTATTGCTGTATTTCATCGGAACTTGTCAATTATCTATCAAATTACTTTTCTCCATTGTAATGTATTTACATTCAAAACTTTTGCTTGAAAAATGGTGAAAAACCATATATACTATCTAAAACTACGTACTACTGTTCATTATAGGCATCGTTCTTTCAAGTAATATTAATACATTTGAGCGTGATTTTGTAAATTGAATGAAATTCACGTCTTTTAGAGAAATTCTACATGATAGTTTCTCCTCTCTTTTTGTAACTTCGAATTGGTTTTATTTGTTATTATTATTGATTTTTTACATCCATTGTTTTTGGAATATATTTTCTCTTAAATGTTACAATTACATACATTTTGGAACGATGCTATGATTTTGTTTAAACCTACTAAAGTATCTTGGTGGCTGGATAGTAGTTATCAAAAGCTTCTTTACTTATGTCTTACATACCAATAATTTAATTCTTTAAGTCATGAAATAATTTTACAAATTTAAATATTATGTCTTCTATTACTTAAGTAGATGTTAGATTACATTTATGCTCATTTATGGGTTGAATGGAAACAATTAAGGATAGATCTTAATGTTTATAATTGTTAGTTGCAGCTGTCATATGAATTTAAGAGATGGTTTTTATCTTATTTCTTGGTAATTCCTATCTGGGTTCGAGATGAAGGTAGTATAACTTAGCCTCCTGTAATACACAAAATAGTTTTACCACTGTAATATGTTTCTTAATAGTTTCAGTTAGTATTGGGGTAGAATTATGAATGATCATGGAAGACTTGGGTGCTTTTGCTTGCTGGAGGTCTGCTCAGTTTATGTTCTGATGAATGTGGTGTTGTGAAACAAATGCAAAGCCATTTTCCTTTGTTGTATCCATAAAATTAGATTGTTCATGCATAGACTAAACATTTACAATGTTTTCAGAACTTCTTTTAAAGTAAATTCATGATGGTTCTATTTTAAATATTAATCAAAACTTAAAGAAGATATTTCTCTTAATTTTTTTTACCTTTGTTGAAGTCAATATGCAAAATGAAAATTTTGTTGCTCAGCTTAGTAATCCTAATAAAATACTTTTAAGTGAAATTTCTATTTAAATTATTGTTGAGTATAGTTCCAACTCCCATATTTCATAAATATCAGATTGAAACTAATTATAAAATAATTTTATTGTTTGTTTTTCAGTGATGTAATTTTTCACAAACCCCTTTTTTTCTTGCCTAGGAATTACAGAAAATCCCTCCTGGAAGTGAGAAGCTAGCAAATATATCTCTAGATGAAGAGAAAGCATTTATTTGACTGTGCTGTATCCTTCAGTGGATGGAAAATTTTTTGCCCCCTCACATTCTTCTGAAGCTGAACTTGGAAAGAAACTCATTCTTAATTTAGGTAAATAGGGTAATTAAAAATTCCAAAAGCAGGCAGGTGGGGGTCAGGCAATGAGAGAAGCTGGTGGGATGTAATAATAATGACAATGTTTAATACATAATGACAACTGGGTTTGATTCCCGGTGGGAGCCCATGTGTGGTATGTCCTCAGCTGGTGAAGCACTTTTCACAATACTACTACTATACCATAATGACAATATGTAATATTATAGTATATTATGTTATCTGTTATATATAGTTATATATCTGTTATATATTTTTAAAAATCTGTGTAATGAATTCTTATGGGAAAATTCTGATTTTTTGGGACCTCCTGGTATCAAACCAAAAATGATAGCTAGCATCTGAGGGATACAGGGGATAGGGGATACAAATATATAGAGAATACAAACCCTAACCATGTTCTACAAGTGCCATTGACTTGAAATTCTTACAATGCACTGGCCCTACCACGTAGCTGTCAGAATAATTCAGCCTTAGATGCTAGCTATCCTGGGATCAATACTGGAAGGCCCCAAAAATCTAAAATTCCCCATAAGAATGCATTGAGTATAATTTTGAAAATTATTTTGAGGTCCTTCTCGGTAAGACAGAGAATTAAAAATCATGGAGTTTGCAGATGATGTGGTCTTCCATAGTACCAGCAGATGATGTCACCAAATGAGCATGGGTTTGATGGATGTGAAATTCTCCTATTTGAAATATATAACAGTAATTTTTTTAATGCTTTCACGATAAGCTGGAAAGATAAAACCCAGAATATTATCAGAGGTGATTGTTAAAATTCATATACCCAGTTTGCCATTTCTAGGATGATCCTTGGTTTGATGTGAGAGCATCATTTATACTCTACCATACATTTCAAATGGGGATAACAGAATCTTATTTTAGGGCCTTTCCAATGTGATATTGAACTGAAACTTTCGGAATGGCCAGAGTTGTTCTCATATAATATTAACATACATTTAGCTTGTCATAAAAGTTTCTAGGTTCGACACCAGGTTGTATTAATTCTTCCACTTGTTATGTGTGGCGGGGAATAAAAATATTTTGTAGTAGCATTTCCTAAGAAGATAGAATGATTTATTTTGGCATATGACCAACAGTATAGATTATGTTTTGAAAATTTAGTTTATTGTTCCCCTAATGGACCTTGGTTTGATGCCAAGGCCACAATTGTTTTCTACCATGATATCAAATGGGGAATATAGGATTATGCTTGATGACCTCCTCCATATGATATAGACTTGAAATTCTGTGCATTGAGAGGACCTTTAAAAAACTTAATGAGTAAAAGTATCCTCCATAATGGCTCCAGTTCAACACCAGGTGGTCTTTACGCACCTATAAGAAATGTATGGTATGAAATTATATTTTTTTAATGAGGCTTTTCTGGGAAGATGAAAGTCTGTAACCTGGCATATAAACAGCAGTCATAAATATGTTTTAAAAGTGCAATTTGCTGTTCCCCTAATGGTCTTTGGTTCAAGGAAAGCAGACCATTTCCAATCTACAGTACATTTAAATTGGAAATACAGTTTGGGGACCTTCCTGATACAATACTTACAATTACAATAATACAATTTGTTTGGGGACCTTCCTGATATGATATTGACCAGAAACTTTATGAAGCTCTTACCAATTATACCAATTATGGTTCTGGGTTTGACTCCAGATAATCTTTATGCTCCCATTTCAAATGTGTGGTGAAGATGGCAAATATTTTTATGAGGCACTCCCCGAAAACATAGAAATCAATATTTTGGCCTATGAACAGCTATCATGAATATATTTTTTAATGCAGTGTATAGTTTCTCAAATTGTCTTTGATTCGACTCCAGGGCATCATTTGCATTCTATCATTTACTTAAATAGGGAATTCCGATATATGTTTGAGGACCTTTCTGGAATGATATAGACTTGAAATTTTGCGTATGGTTAGAGGACTCATTTCGGTAACTTGATATCTAACGAGTTCTTCTGCAATGGTTCTGGGTTTGATCCCAGGACAATTACATGATACACTTTGTTATACACAGTGGTAAAAATTAATCGTGTATTCTTCAAAATATTTATTTTATAAATATTTGCAGTATGCAAGCAACTTTTACTTATACACACATATATATAAACACACCTTTATGTAGAATACTTTACTGTAAAATAATACTTTCTACTTATACAGTCATTCTCAACTTAGAATCAGATTATGTGTTGAGCACCAATTAAATAACCACCATATCCTGAGTGGGTCGTTTGTTTGATATATGTTGTGAGTTGTTGCATAACCCATCCATAGATGGGGGCTGATTTTGTGCATTACCTGAAAGAACCTCTATTCATTAATGAACTTTTTCACTATTATATCCTCAGATTATAACATATAGATTGTAATATAACATCACTGTAAGTATTTTAGTGATTTTATTGAAATTTTTGACTCTCTCTCTAATAAAAATACAGTCGAGCACAAGGATTTCAAAATTAAGTGAATGGGAATGTTTAAGTGGCTTCTAACTACAATAAGTCATCAATAAATTAGGCAATTTAGTAATTTGGAATTCATGTTGTAGTATATGTGTAGAAATATACCAAAAGTTAGGACTCAGTATATTTTTCAATTTATGTAGAAATTTTTCTTCCATCTAATCAGATAGTTTAATCATTATTTTGCTATGGTTTCATTACATTTATGCCCATGCTGTATGTTGTTTGGTAGTAAAATAGGTGGTATTTTCTTTAGATACATATTTATTTGCCATAATCTTGTTATATATCAACATTTTCTTTGCTCTCATCTCAAACTGGATTATTGTATTTAAGGTTAATCTTTATTGTTTCCTATCCCCTTTCACCAACTGTTCTTACATTCAACAAATGAAATTTTTTTGTATTTAACTATTTTAACAAATATGGTAAGATTCAGAGATTTTCTTTCACTCTGAACTGTTTCTTTCAATTGAAGAACTTGGAATGACCTTTGTGATATTCATTGGTCACCCAATCACAATTTCTCTTGAAACCTTGGTGTTAAAGTTTTCTTTGACAAGGGAATTTTGAGATATGTCCACTATAATGGTTTTCTAAATTTACTCACTTAGCACATAAATATCTGCAGCTAGTTGCTTCATTTCAGCACCATCTCATTGTCTTTAGACCCATTCATCAAGTTGTATTGTTCTTTATATAAGAAGCAGGTATGCTGATGTCTATTTTGCTAAAAAACATTAGAGGCTGATTAATTATAGCTTATTTAATGGTGTGTCTACTGATTATTATATATTACAATGTGAAATTATGAGGAGGTTCTGTTCTAATTCATCATAATGTAAGAATGTAAGAGTATATCCATGTGAGAATGCCTTCTTTATGCTTTACTCTTCCCAGGAATAAAGGGCTCATCATTACTTTCTCATCAAATCCAAGGAAGGATGAGATTGAATTTACTCAAGATAACATTAAATTTACTGAGAGACAACGGTTCTCCAAGCACCGACAGCAGCAACCCTGGGAGGGGCAATTCCTGGGAAAAGGATACTCGCTCGGCGGTCACCAGTTATTCAGAATCCCGATGCACATTTCGGAAACAATCAATACTGAAAGATAGAAGCTTTGTTCCTGAAATGCGCATTGGGATTCTGAATAACTGGTGACCGGCGAGCGATTATCCTTTTCCCAGGAATTGCCCTCGATGGTTGCCGCTGTCGGCGCTTGGAGAACCTTTGTCTCTTAGTTCATTGAATGCAGAGTTCCTTTTTCTTTCTGCTAACATTAAATTTACTTGATATAAGTGTGAAGATCATATTATTTCATTAATGCATTTTTATATCTGAACTGATATTATACTTGTGAAAATGATTTCAAATAATTATAATTTTTAATTAATATTTTGTGACTTCTATGACATAAGTTACTTCTTTGGGTGCAGTTTGCTATATTCAGAATATTACTTGGCCTCCCTGACAGACTTGTCAGTCAGAAAAAAAAATTCCCCTAGGGAAATTTTCCAACTGGTAAAAAGAAACTCTGGGAGATCTGGTGAACAAGGTGGGTGTAGCTGCAATTAGAATTTTAGTTTGGGCAATTTTGTCATTGCAGAATTGCAGGTAAGCACCTGAGCATTATGTTATTTATGTTACAGCACATTTTTCTTGGTAAAAAATCAAATTAAATAAATTATATTAATGTTATACATGAATGATTTTTACTTTCGCAAGGTAATCAAATTATCGCAGAAAAGTGTATCCGTCATTTTACTTTCACAGAGAACGACTCGCTTTATTCGGAATAGGTTCTATCATTGCAATCCAGTGCACTGACTGCTATTTATCTCTGGTACATGGTAATGGATTTAGGTTTCATCCACAGGGATTAATTTTCGCAAAACTTCGGTTCGATTTTTTTGCACGTTCGCATTTTAGCGCATTCGCGCCGTACGCGCTTTTGATAGATTGCCAAATATGCGGTACCCAAAGCGTGGATTGTTTTCTCATCTACAAATCATGATGTAAAATGTTGTGCTGCCCTTCACATGATTACCCACGATCTTCCATCACAGTTCGACGTTGTAAATCAACATTTTCTTCCATTGAATCAATTTAGCTGTATATCTGAAGTTTTAATTTCAGAAGACTCCTTGATTTACGAATATTCCGTTGACAATTTTGCAAAACATTTAAGAGACACTGCAATTGCAATTTAACAATAAAACAATATACTGAGGACTTGAAACAATTTCACTGTTTTTATGAAAAGTAATGATCACGAAATTCTCACTGCCGTCGGTAATTTCCTTTTATTCGTCCGTGAAAGTCTCGAGATTTATAACCGCGTTTATGGAAAGAATGGATTATGGTATCGAAAATACTGAGTGACGAAACGAGTAATTTCGTCATGTGACTGGGCCCTTTCCGTTCTTCTTTAGTCCGCTTACTTAATGGCACTGTTAACGACGTCTGTTCGAGCTGTGAAGGCGGCTTTTATATTCTCTTGTGGGTGTGAAAGTGTGCTACAAATTGAATAGAGTTATCTACAGTAAATACAGTGATTGCAAAGAATGATATGTTTTAAATAGTGGTGTGATAGTGAAACAACGTGTAGAAGAAAAGTGTGTCGTACAAAAGTGTTTCTTACGCATTACTACTACCGATTTTGCTGTACTTTAGGTAGTAGTAAATGTAATCCTCACCGTCACCATCCAAACCGTCAGAGTAGCAGAGTCCGATTGTGTAAGATTCTCCTGTTCCTGAGAATATTCACACCTGCAGTGGAAGAAAGTTTTTCTGTGCAAGGGTAATACGGGATTTACAAGAGTGTGAAGGTGAGTAAATAATATTTCTGTGTTTGAACGAAGTATTATGAATTAGAATGAATTATGTACAAATCCATTTTCTTTTAATATTTCACACATTGCTATCATCCTCCATTCTGTTTTATATTATCAATGAAAATCTCTCTTCTCCCACCATCTCTGGTAATTACACCCACTTGTATCAAAGGTTTCACTTCGAAAAAAACGGGATTATTACTACATTCATGAAATTAATGAAACATAAATCATTGTATTCAGGTTAATCGAATATCATAAGACTTCAAATTTGAGAGAGACATTACTGTCAGAAACTAACTGAAATATTTGTGCCAAAACGTAATTGAAATATCTTCAATACCTCCATATATATAATGTCAATAACATCACATAGTTACGTGTGTTTTCTTGACATAGTTATACATTGTTACATCGAAACTAATGAATTACCCTTAAGAAATGATGGGACTAAATTCAACTTATAATTTATATATATGTCGATACTGTTTCTTTAAATAGTTGCCAAGACAACATCGCATTCCATAGTTGCGTGGCTACCTTCGAAGTCTTTTCTATTGCTAAATTTTCCATGATTTCGAATTCATTTCTTTGTGTATATTAATGCTATGATTCATTCGAACTTTTGCAGAAGTTATAACTTTGGTATTCCCTACTTAATATTGTTTTGAGGTTGGTTGTGATATAATGTAAGGTTCTGAGACATGAGTATTTGGATTCCATTGTATGATATGATATGAATAGCTTTTTACACATTTCTGCTTCATGACTACTATCGTTACATTCTGACTCAGTGAGGAGAAATAAGGCAAATTATGTCATTCCTTATCAGCCCTCATTCCTTCCAATTACTCATAGAAGGCTGTCCCTTGCGAAAATTCCATGCCAAACGACAATACTGCGTATTCCTGTGTATTTAAACACATGTATTACACAAGGTAGAACGTTTTATGACTCATTGAGTAGGTTATGTAACATGACTCTCCCCTCATTTGACTTGTAAGCCTCATTCCGTTTTACAATTACGTAAAAGACAGGTTTAAGGAAGTATAACCACCTCTTCACTAGTCTTGATGTATTCAGCCCACCAAATCCTTTCAAAGGAAAAGCTGCATAGCTTTGTTCTGTTTTCTTTATGTTCTTATATATGTTAGTATTTCCCGAATATTTCTTTCTTTTATGCAAGAGAAACCAAAGAATAGGTTCATTTCCTTGTTAATTTAGTCATACTTACCTTTTCTATCTTTTATAACTCAGTATATGACACGCAAAGAAACCCGTATCCATCGATATTCGAGCAGAAAGACGTCCAATTCGTTTTCTTTAACGATTTGACACTCTGAGGATACTAAGGAGATCACAATCACGATGGCGTACAAGTACGATATTCGATGTTTTAAGTTCACCAAAGGTTTAGCGGTCTTTCCTTCATGATTTCACGAATTGTTCACGAGTTTTCCGCGCTTCTTGAAGAGAATTGTGGTCTTGAAAATCGTGAATAACGACAAATGAAGTCAGCGTAACCTTCGTACATGTTTGTCTCTCTTACGTCTTCCTCAAGACGGTGTCTTTTCATTTTCTGCGTATTTCTAATACAACAAGGAACATAATAGAGTTTCTATGGTTATTTCTTTAACAAAATCGTGTATAGAAACGCTATATATACTTTGTATTAAGTGCATAACTTAAATGTAATTTCTATACTAATTCTGTGGTGATTTCTTTATCATAATCGTGTGTGGTAATGCTCCATAACCTGTGTATGAAGTGAATTACTTAAAAGAAGTTTCTACAGTGTTTCCGTTGTTATTTATTTCACAAAAGCGTGTGTAGTAACGCTGTATGTACTGTGAATTAAGTGCATTACTTTTATCGAGTTGGGATCCTCGTCATTGCTTCGAAAATTCGTTCTTTGCCACCTGTAAAATGTAATTGAGGTGATCATAAGTGTATTGCATCTTTTAAAATTGTGATTTCTTCGCATTTGGATAGTAAAATTCATCTTCAGGAGCGTTCGAAGGTAAGCCCGCGATTATTAGGGTAATTGGACGTAATACAGCGAGTTATGAGTGCAAAATGAGTGAAGTGACCACTATAAAATAAAATTGTTCGTATTTTTATTTCAAGACTAGGGAATTTACGTAGAATGTTTCCTAGTTGCACAGTTTAATTTGAAGTCATTTTATTGCTAAACTTTCCGTGATTTGAGAATGAAAGCATTTATATACTGAATATATATTACATATAGATTACAAGTCAAAATTGCAACAATTATATGGAAATTATATTGCAATTTTATATATATATAGAATAATTATAATGCATTATTTTCGTTTGCCATTCATTAAGAGTACATGATGATTACGTCATGTGAATTTTCGTAAAAATGCACGTTGAATTTAAACTAAGCAATTGAAAGTTAAGCTATTATTTTTAACAACTTAACTTAACTTTAACAGCATTAAAATTCAAGTAAATATTGTACGAATAAAAATTTATTTAAATAGTTATGAACAATTACGAAATTAGTTCTTACTTTGAACTATAGGGGGAACAGGGGGGGTATTTCGCACGCAAATTGTAACAGCCACAGCGGCAGCCAATGAGGTGCATCCGTTTTGATCAACCGTTTTTTTTTGGAGGGAAAATCTTTAGTTGATTCGAAGATATCAGATGGTGAAGAACTGCTGAAGGATTTTCGAGAGAAGAGTTTCGAAATTCGAGTTTCTTTGAATTTCAGTCGATTCGGAATTAATTAATCGTATTTTAAGTTTTTGCGTTGGAGTTTAATCTTTTTAATATTCTGATATAGTGATTAATTTTTGAATTAACGATATTTAAGTGTATTTCTGGTGTCTCGATATCCCAAGGATTGCTTTACGACTTCATCATTGCTTAGTAAGTAGCATTAATTTATCATAGTTAAATTAGTTGTAATAATTCATCTTTTAAATGGAACATCATTATCAGTCGTTTCATACACATATTTAACTATACTCAGAGCGTAATCTTAGCTAATACGAGTGAAAGTTGCTTTCATACAGCAAGATAATCGGTGAATAGTTTTAAGAGAATTACCCGATTATTTTTTCGGCTATAATTCCCGATAACTAGGAATCGTCTGAATTCGCATGTAAACAGAAGTCATTAACATGTGTGTTTATGCCCTAATTAGACTTGCTTCGAAGCCAGAGCGTCATTTATTAAATTTTTCCTATATAATTTCAATGGGAATTTTGGAATTTTATTTTTAAGGACAATCCCGATACGAAAATTCACTCGTAATTTTTATTAAAGAGGAAGTGCAATACAAAATCATTACTGTTACTCGAATGATGTTTAAATATTCTTTCTCACGATTTCCATACTTATTAACTTTTAAGTAATAAATAACATAATAATTTTATTTATTATTTACATAGATATAGAGTTTGAATAGGTATCGGATGTAATAAAATACTTCCTAAATAAGTTAATGTTGATTTAAATCTATTGAATAAAGTACGAAAATACGATCGCATTCTGCTAAAATATTTCAGATGCGGCATACGACATTATCAAGTATCATAGAAAACTATTGTGATATAAATTCGTCAATACAATATTACCCTAATTTAAATCTAATATCGATGAATTAATTTCTTGTTTGTATCTTTTTCTAGATTTTACTTTTACCTCTCTGCATTACTTTTGGTGTATTTGAAGGACACTGAAAAAGATGAGGAAGGCTTACCTGAGGACCACAAGTGGTAAGTTTTCTAAAAACAATTGATAAAGTTTTATGTTCTTTCATTGAAAATGCAGAAATTCTGATTTAATCTGAACAGCACCTGAGTTTATATGGAATCACACAATAAGTAATTCCTTGGTCTGCTGTTAAATTGAAACTAATAATTTTAATTAAGATGTCAAAATTTAGACAGCTAAGATATAAAAATGCTGAACATGAAAATTGGCAAGGTTTTATTCCCAAATTTACAATTTCATTGAAAGAGATTAATTTAAGTAGAATTGATCGATTTTCTATAATTTTGGTTCATTTCTCAGCATTTAATTAATTCCTTCTGAATTTTGATTACAGTACACTATATAGGCTTAATTTTACAAAATTTTGATTCATATATACCATGTTTGATTTTCTGATTGTAATATACTTTTAATTGATCGCATTAATTTTTAATAAATGTGACTAATTTCACCTGGATTTGATACATTTTAAATAAATGTAAATGATACTTCATGGATCCATTATAATAATAACAATTCATTCTTCGTCATTTATTCTGATATTGTCTGAATATCAATCACATTTACTGTATTTGATTCATTTTAACAAAATTTGATATTTATTCTTTACATTGAGTAAATTTAACTAAATTTTATTCATTCTCACTGTATTTCAATTTAGGTTACATTACATTCAGATGATGTACAGAATAATATAAAAATAATATTCTTTTTGCCAATGATTATTATCATAACATTTCTGCTTACTGTAAAACTTCATTAGTCAGGTGAACCTTGTCAAATTCCCATCAGGGTTTGACGTTTGGTTTGCTTAATCAGTTTATTATCTCTATACTTTCTTTGTTAACCAATGATTTCAATCATTGATCTTAATCGGTATCTTGCGTCTTTGTATTTTCGATTAGTAATTAGGGTTTACTCTTAGCTTACAGATTCCTTCCTCCCTCTTTGGTGACGAGTGATACGAAGGACTCATGGAGGCAGCTGTAAGAACGGTAGGTGTTAGCAACAATAAGTATTTAATCTTATCTCACGTAAATCTGCTAAATATTAATATACTGTTTGAAACCGTGCCAGGGGAATTGGTAGAAAAATGGGGGAACGCGGATGAGATAAGATTTGTGATATGTCAAGGGAAAGGCACGGTGATCAATTGCATTTCCTGGTAATCTTAAGTATGTTCAATTTTCCAGCCATTGCTAGTCTATACAGAGCTATCTTGTTCAAAAATCAAATGGAGCCTTTACAATTCAAGATATTCTCTGTTATGCTGTCATATCTTGTTAACAAATATAAAGAAAAATATTTGTGGTCTTAAACGTAAGCAGGGGAAGAATCTTTAGTAATTGATGAGTATTGTCTATGGAGTTGAAACTCAACTCTTCTCTTTGAATTTTGCCACATTAGCATATTATCTTACATTTACAAGTAACATCTAGATATTGTAGGGAGATCCTTCTGATTACCCTATTAGAAGCCATGCTTGTGACGTTTCATCCTTCACCCAAAATCAATTTGTTGCTTAGCTTCAATGAAGTTTTAAGATATGCGCTCATGCTTGATGAAATATCTCTGTAAGGGGATCGGTGTCCATGTCATTAAATAAAGAAAACTGAACAGTCGTTGCTCTACCTTTCAAGTGAAATTGGATGCATTGTTTTGCATGGGCTGACATAATAATCGATTGGACATTCATTGATATCAGTTAACGTTAAAGCTTCAAATTGAATTCAGTACCCTCAAAAGCGAGTGAGGCAAACGGTTAAAGCCAGTATTTTTGGGTTAAATGGAAATAGGTTCCCTTCCATTAGTATGGTATTGATTGCCTGGGAATTCTCCTTGGAAAGAATGTTGGAATGGGATTAAAAGGGACCGTAAAATTTTTGACAGTTCAATTTGTTTGTCCCCTAGGATCACTTTAAGAAACGGTTGACTGACAGTAAGGAAGAATCGGTAGCCTTGATAACTCTCAGCATTAAAGCCACTGTTTCAAAAGTTAAAGTAATGGATTGGATTTTCTATTTTACTTCAGGTTGTATGAATGTTTGGGGTGAGTGGCCACTCAGTACTGGTGTGTGGGGAATATATTCTGGTGTTATGGGGTGGGGGTTGGGTGGGGCAGGGCCTGGTTTTGTTTTTGTGATGAGTGAAGTTTAAAATGGAAATCCAATCCTATAGCTTTGTTTGCATTCTTAGGTATTCATGTAAAAATATCTCAAAATCCCTCTGTAATACATCGCTCTTGAATATGGAATCACTCCGGGAATAGAATACCCTTGCTGGGTGGAAAGTTTATGCTTCACAAAACTTTCTATATTAGAGGTTTGCTGCGGGATCAACGAGATGCACTGCAGTCTGCCTAGAGCGATACTGGCTTTAAAGTTAGCTCACAAGACAGTGAGGATTTCCGTGGGTAGCAGTTGAATAAATTCAATACGTCAGAAACATGAAATTAGCATTGGTCGATAATTTGCTTTTCAATTTTGGGTGCACATTGTCAATAACTTAGTTACGAGGAATGAAGAGAGTAATGTTCAGTTCAAGATTTTTGTATAATTCCTCATAATTGCTTACAAAATCAATGTCAGTAGTATAATCTAGTCAGCCCCATGCCTAAAATTGAAACATTTTCATAACCGTGGCATCCTTTGAACCTGACTTGTGGCATTTGAAAATCATTTTGATCCTTCAGATAAGAACATTTTAAGAGTTTGGCATTTTCACAGGTCATTTGTGGACACCTCGAAAGTTAATTGATGGTCAAGGGTTGTTTTCTTGGCTCCATAGTCAGTGAATCAATTCTTAAATTAAATTGGGTTTACTTCACATATGCACGTAAAATAATGGGATAGGAATGAGATGAATTTTATTGGAGAGTCTTAGTAGGTTACTTGTTTAACAGTAATTTTCTCATTGTCTTTATTAAATGATTGGCTCTAGTCAGTAGATTTGTATCTCATTCCTAATTTGTTAAACCATGAAGAGCATATTGAAGGGTTTGCAGCGATTGTTAAAGAATGACCACGTTTGCTTTTGTTAAGTAAAGGGACTGTATCACGAGGAATGAAATTACGATCGCAGTTAATGAAAATTTGATTTTGGTGTTGCAATTGATTGCCGTAGTGGGTTATTTAAGACATTGCTTGTGTTGATTACCTTTATGATATTGAATTGGGCTCCAGAGAGTACTGCCATATGTTTATTCTGTTTGAAACACTTCCCATTGACGATTCTCTTTATTAAAAGCTTTATTATGCATCAGAGATTTATGGGAACAGGTCAGTCAAATTTTGTTACACAAAGTCATAGACGTACATTGACTGATGAATCTCACTTTGGACTCTTGAAAGCTTCTTAAGTAAACTGCAGAGTGTTTTCCCTATGCACATAATCAATAGCAAAAGAATGGTGGGAGCTCGTTAGAATTGGTGAATGTCCATATTAATCATCAAGTTCTGGTATGGTTTGCCATTTAGATGCGGTGCAAAGCCAGTATACGATCTTCTTTTAAAGTTAGGATTCACTTTGCAACTCATGACCTTTACTTGAAGACCTTTAAGGGTCTATAATTTCCCAAAGAGTAGTAGTCTGAACTTAGATTAATGAGCATTGAAATTCCAAGCATGTTTTTAATTAAAAGATGTTGGATGTCCATCATTACTTCCTGAGTGGTTGTTGTATGTATGTTTGTGTGGAGTATACTCCGGAATGAATGAGTATTGAAGGTTTTGAATATTTAGTAGAGTTGCTAGCTTGGTTTACTAACAAGTACTAATGTGGTGTTGGGTTGTAGATAGAGTTTTATCTGATTTTTGGGAATTGTTAGTGGTTGTAGATGTAATCTTTTGTTGTGAATTTTTGGAAGGAAATGATGGAAGTACAACATCAAAAATCTTTTCACGGATCCTTATTAAAATACTTAGATTTAACTATTTTTGCCTTATATTTCACTCGTAATCCCTCAGTGATTCAACTCTCGATTTTCTTTGTTAATCGTAGCTGCTACATATCCACAGATATTAGTGATTGCTTTCCCGTGTTTACTGCACTACTGTGATGGGATATCTTTTGCTTTCTCATAACTACCTATCCATAAGTATCCCAATGCATCAAATAAGTCTCATTTCTTAATAATGGTACGAAGGCTTTGCACCAAACTCAGGTGGCATGTGGATGGTTTCAGAGCAAAAATATTCAATTATTGTTGATTAATCTGGTAGGAGAAGAGATGGAAATTAGTAACTTCATTTTGAGATTGAAATAAGGGAAAACAGAGTCATTCATATAATTCATTGTTTGCTTTAGTTTATTACTTATAATGAAGATTTCAAATTCAATTCATTGATCAGAAGCTCGCCTAGTCATAAAATTTGGGCCATCGAAAACTGGTCATTCTGCATTGCTTTTGGTTAATACTGCCGTGTTTACCATCATGCTCAAAGTGAAAATGTAAATCTCTCCTTTGTTGATCTCTTGGTTGAAGAGCGGTAGAATTAGAAGTAAAATTCTCTGCATTACACAGATGTACATCTTTGACGTTGACAAAATTAGTCTGACTTGAATTGATCAATTTGTAGTAATGGGAAAGTCTCTTAGAAAGTTATTGAATCCGATCAAATATTAATCTTAAATGTACTCTTTGGCTTCATTTCTAAGGAGTGAATGGGAAACTTGCAAGACATCATTTTATGGGTAAGACCGCTGCGTAAGAGTCTTCGGTTTGATGTAACTTGACAGAAGCGGTTTAAAATATTCACATCATAATGCCAAGGGTCTTTTGGTGATAATAATTCATAGGATATAATGGGGTCGAATATTTATATATTTTATTAAAGGGATTTCACCCATCAAGTAAATGATCGATACTGCCTTTGGAGGTAGAGTTTGGCTCTTCTTATGGACCATAACCACCTTTGCATAATGATAATCAGGGTTAGTGTTAATCATTGATATGCAGTATGCAGTAGAATCCTTCCCAAGTTTGCATTCAAATACCATCCATCAGTGAATCAAATTTCCCTCCCTGTAAAGCATCACATCAGCCCAAATGTGTTAATGAAACATTGAGAAATACTGACTGCTATAACAATCCACAGCTTGAGTTCCTAGGATGATAATATCATTACCCTGTTTTTATGTGTGCATTGCTCTCAGGTCACCTGCTTCCTATCCTTCTCTAGATAATATCATAACTATTTCATTAATCTGATTCACGCAACAGCTCCATCAAATCGTAAAGGGGAACTGGAAACCTTCTCATTTGATTTTGAGGGCTCTTTTTTCCGATGACTCAATTGCCTTTACAGTAATGTGCTTTTGATATGATCCCCTTTAAAAGAAGTACCTTTGATAAGATTCATTTTTTAAGGCTTATAGTTTAAGCTGTAATGAAAATGGTTGGACTTTCAATTTCACTTAAGTATGCCTGTTGTGTGTTTAAATGGATTGCGCACTCAAAAAAAGGATGGCTGTGTGTGGGTTATGTTCTGGGGAGGGGGTTGGGTGGGACATGCATAGCATGATGTTGATGTTTGATGTGTGAGAGGTGAAATGAAAGTCCAGTCCTGTAACCTTTTTTGCATTCTTAGCCAAAGCGGTATATATCCCCAGCAAAATCAGTTTCTATTTTGCCACCTTTGAAGTTACATAGAGAGCTAAAAATCCTTATGATGTATTCTTGTTGATAACATGAAGTTTGTGTCATTGAAGTACTATCAGCTCTTACCAGTAGCTCTTAATTGATGTTTGAGTGGGTCACAGATCTTATTGCTGTTATATCTTAGTAGAGTACTATCTATGGTTGATTGATCCTAGCTTTGCTCAATATCTCCTAGCCTCAAAGCTGTGCTTGTTTACTGGTAGTAATTACTTTCACAACTTTAAAAAAATCAGGTCCACATTACTCCTCTCACTTCCGGTGGAATGTTTTTTGCTTCTCATTCCCTGTTACTAATGATAGGCCAGATAAACAATCAATGCTACAAAAGTAAACTCATTCAAGTGTTAACATAGCTCCATATTTATTAGAAATTTCAAACTATATCCAGCATCCCTTATAACTGAGTGGGAGTCTAATAAGGAAGAGATTTCAGCTATTCCCAGATTCATGCTCTTAATCAATTTCGATTCATTTGGTAATCAACGGCTCCCTAGTAGATCAAATATTTCATTTTGTCATTCAAAATAACTTTCATATTATCAGCCCTTTGCTAGTGTCTCATAAAATCAGAGAAGTAAATGGTCAAGAGTTTCTGTCTCGATTCCAAAGGCAGTGAATGAGTAGATAATTAAATTGGGATTATTAAATGAGTGGGTTAAGAATCTGAGGGTAGGGAGTACCTCTCAGTTTTTTAACGATGAATTTTGAGATGGTGAGGGCAATGTGAGATAGCAATCTGTGGTTGATTCACATATTGTACGATTATAGCCCTCCTATCTTGACATCCGGTTTTTGAAAGGGGAAGGCAGTACTAAACTCTGGAGCCCAATATTCATAGACTATGGGATAGGTATATTTCCGTCTATGAAGATCCCATAATTTAAGTAATTGTTTGCATCTCTTATCATCCACTTTATGCATACACGTTTGGTAGTGCATGGTAATTCTTGCTTTCCAGATGATAATGAACATAGCATTTCTGCTTAGTGTACCACTTCATTAGTCAGGTGAACCTTGTCAAATTTCCATCAGGGTTTGACTTTTGGTTTGCTTAATCAGTTTATTATCTCAATAATTTCTTTGTTACCAATGATTTCAATCATTGATCTTAATCGGTATCTTGCGTCTTTGTATTTTCGATTAGTAATTAGGGTTTATTCTTAGCTTACAGATTCCTTCCTCCCTCTTTGGTGACGAGTGATACGAAGGACTCATGGAGGCAGCTGTAAGAACGGTAGGTGTTAGCAACAATAAGTATTTAATCTTATCTCACGTAAATCTGCTAAATATTAATATACTGTTTGAAACCGTGCCATTGGAATGGTAGAAAAATGGGGGAACGCGGATGAGATAAGATTTGTGATATGTCAGGGGAAAGGCACGGTGATCAATTGCAACTCGTGGTAATCTTAAGTATGTTTAATTTTCCAGTCATTGCTAGTCTATGCAGAGCTATCTTGTTCAAAAATCAAATGGAGCCTTTACAATTCAAGATATTCTCTGTTATGCTGTCATATCTTGTTAACAAATATAAAGAAAAATATTTGTGGTCTTAAACGTAAGCAGGGGAAGAATCTTTAGTAATTGATGAGTATTGTCTATGGAGTTGAAACTCAACTCTTCTCTTTGAATTTTGCCACATTAGCATATTATCTTACATTTACAAGTAACATCTAGATATTGTAGGGAGATCCTTCTGATTAACCTATTAGAAGCCATGCTTGTGACGTTTCATCCTTCACCCAAAATCAATTTGTTGCTTAGCTTCAATGAAGTTTTAAGATATGCGCTCATGCTTGATGAAATATCTCTGTAAGGGGATCGGTGTCCATGTCATTAGATAAAGAAAACTGAACAGTCGTTGCTCTACCTTTCAAGTGAAATTGGATGCATTGTTTTGCATGGGCTGACATAATAATTGATTGGACATTCATTGATTACAGTTAACGTTAAAGCTTCAAATTGAATTCAGTACCCTCAAAAGCGAGTGAGGCAAACGGTTAAAGCCAGTATTTTTGGGTTAAATGGAAATAGGTTCCCTTCCATTAGTATGGTATTGATTGCCTGGGAATTCTCCTTGGAAAGAATGTTGGAATGGGATTAAAAGGGACCGTAAAATTTTTGACAGTTCAATTTGTTTGTCCCCTAGGATCACTTTAAGAAACGGTTGACTGACAGTAAGGAAGAATCGGTAGCCTTGATAACTCTCAGCATTAAAGCCACTGTTTCAAAAGTTAAAGTAATGGATTGGATTTTCTATTTTACTTCAGGTTGTATGAATGTTTGGGGTGAGTGGCCACTCAGTACTGGTGTGTGGGGAATATATTCTGGTGTTATGGGGTGGGGGTTGGGTGGGGCAGGGCCTGGTTTTGTTTTTGTGATGAGTGAAGTTTAAAATGGAAATCCAATCCTATAGCTTTGTTTGCATTCTTAGGTATTCATGTAAAAATATCTCAAAATCCCTCTGTAATACATCGCTCTTGAATATGGAATCACTCCGGGAATAGAATACCCTTGCTGGGTGGAAAGTTTATGCTTCACAAAACTTTCTATATTAGAGGTTTGCTGCGGGATCAACGAGATGCACTGCAGTCTGCCTAGAGCGATACTGGCTTTAAAGTTAGCTCACAAGACAGTGAGGATTTCCGTGGGTAGCAGTTGAATAAATTCAATACGTCAGAAACATGAAATTAGCATTGGTCGATAATTTACTTTTCAATTTTGGGTGCACATTGTCAATAACTTAGTTACGAGGAATGAAGAGAGTAATGTTCAGTTCAGGATTTTTGTATAATTCCTCATAATTGCTTACATAATCAATGTCAGTAGTATAATCTAGTCAGCCCCATGCCTAAAATTGAAACATTTTCATAACCGTGGCATCCTTTGAACCTGACTTGTGGCATTTGAAAATCATTTTGATCCTTCAGATAAGAACATTTTAAGAGTTTGGCATTTTCACAGGTCATTTGTGGACACCTCGAAAGTTAATTGATGGTCAAGGGTTGTTTTCTTGGCTCCATAGTCAGTGAATCAATTCTTAAATTAAATTGGGTTTACTTCACATATGCACGTAAAATAATGGGATAGGAATAAGATGAATTCTATTGGAGACTCTTAGTAGGTTACTTGTTTAACAGTAATTTTCTCATTGTCTTTATTAAATGATTGGCTCTAGTCAGTAGATTTGTATCTCATTCCTAATTTGTTAAACCATGAAGAGCATATTGAAGGGTTTGCAGCGATTGTTAAATAATGACCACGTTTGCTTTTGTTAAGTAAAGGGACTGTATCACGAGGAATGAAATTACGATCGCAGTTAATGAAAATTTGATTTTGGTGTTGCAATTGATTGCCGTAGTGGGTTATTTAAGACATTGCTTGTGTTGATTACCTTTATGATATTGAATTGGGCTCCAGAGAGTACTGCCATATGTTTATTCTGTTTGAAACACTTCCCATTGACGATTCTCTTTATTAAAAGCTTTTTTATGCATCAGAGATTTATGGGAACAGGTCAGTCAAATTTTGTTACACAAAGTCATAGACGTACATTGACTGATGAATCTCACTTTGGACTCTTGAAAGCTTCTTAAGTAAACTGCAGAGTGTTTTCCCTATGCACATAATCAATAGCAAAAGAATGGTGGGAGCTCGTTAGAATTGGTGAATGTCCATATTAATCATCAAGTTCTGGTATGGTTTGCCATTTAGATGCGGTGCAAAGCCAGTATACGATCTTCTTTTAAAGTTAGGATTCACTTTGCAACTCATGACCTTTACTTGAAGACCTTTAAGGGTCTATAATTTCCCAAAGAGTAGTAGTCTGAACTTAGATTAATGAGCATTGAAATTCCAAGCATGTTTTTAATTAAAAGATGTTGGATGTCCATCATTACTTCCTGAGTGGTTGTTGTATGTATGTTTGTGTGGAGTATACTCCGGAATGAATGAGTATTGAAGGTTTTGAATATTTAGTAGAGTTGCTAGCTTGGTTTACTAACAAGTACTAATGTGGTGTTGGGTTGTAGATAGAGTTTTATCTGATTTTTGGGAATTGTTAGTGGTTGTAGATGTAATCTTTTGTTGTGAATTTTTGGAAGGAAATGATGGAAGTACAACATCAAAAATCTTTTCACGGATCCTTATTAAAATACTTAGATTTAACTATTTTTGCCTTATATTTCACTCGTAATCCCTCAGTGATTCAACTCTCGATTTTCTTTGTTAATCGTAGCTGCTACATATCCACAGATATTAGTGATTGCTTTCCCGTGTTTACTGCACTACTGTGATGGGATATCTTTTGCTTTCTCATAACTACCTATCCATAAGTATCCCAATGCATCAAATAAGTCTCATTTCTTAATAATGGTACGAAGGCTTTGCACCAAACTCAGGTGGCATGTGGATGGTTTCAGAGCAAAAATATTCACTTATTGTTGATTAATCTGGTAGGAGAAGAGATGGAAATTAGTAACTTCATTTTGAGATTGAAATAAGGGAAAACAGAGTCATTCATATAATTCATTGTTTGCTTTAGTTTATTACTTATAATGAAGATTTCAAATTCAATTCATTGATCAGAAGCTCGCCTAGTCATAAAATTTGGGCCATCGAAAACTGGTCATTCTGCATTGCTTTTGGTTAATACTGCCGTGTTTACCATCATGCTCAAAGTGAAAATGTAAATCTCTCCTTTGTTGATCTCTTGGTTGAAGAGCGGTAGAATTAGAAGTAAAATTCTCTGCATTACACAGATGTACATCTTTGACGTTGACAAAATTAGTCTGACTTGAATTGATCAATTTGTAGTAATGGGAAAGTCTCTTAGAAAGTTATTGAATCCGATCAAATATTAATCTTAAATGTACTCTTTGGCTTCATTTCTAAGGAGTGAATGGGAAACTTGCAAGACATCATTTTATGGGTAAGACCGCTGCGTAAGAGTCTTCGGTTTGATGTAACTTGACAGAAGCGGTTTAAAATATTCACATCATAATGCCAAGGGTCTTTTGGTGATAATAATTCATAGGATATAATGGGGTCGAATATTTATATATTTTATTAAAGGGATTTCACCCATCAAGTAAATGATCGATACTGCCTTTGGAGGTAGAGTTTGGCTCTTCTTATGGACCATAACCACCTTTGCATAATGATAATCAGGGTTAGTGTTAATCATTGATATGCAGTATGCAGTAGAATCCTTCCCAAGTTTGCATTCAAATACCATCCATCAGTGAATCAAATTTCCCTCCCTGTAAAGCATCACATCAGCCCAAATGTGTTAATGAAACATTGAGAAATACTGACTGCTATAACAATCCACAGCTTGAGTTCCTAGGATGATAATATCATTACCCTGTTTTTATGTGTGCATTGCTCTCAGGTCACCTGCTTCCTATCCTTCTCTAGATAATATCATAACTATTTCATTAATCTGATTCACGCAACAGCTCCATCAAATCGTAAAGGGGAACTGGAAACCTTCTCATTTGATTTTGAGGGCTCTTTTTTCCGATGACTCAATTGCCTTTACAGTAATGTGCTTTTGATATGATCCCCTTTAAAAGAAGTACCTTTGATAAGATTCATTTTTTAAGGCTTATAGTTTAAGCTGTAATGAAAATGGTTGGACTTTCAATTTCACTTAAGTATGCCTGTTGTGTGTTTAAATGGATTGCGCACTCAAAAAAAGGATGGCTGTGTGTGGGTTATGTTCTGGGGAGGGGGTTGGGTGGGACATGCATAGCATGATGTTGATGTTTGATGTGTGAGAGGTGAAATGAAAGTCCAGTCCTGTAACCTTTTTTGCATTCTTAGCCAAAGCGGTATATATCCCCAGCAAAATCAGTTTCTATTTTGCCACCTTTGAAGTTACATAGAGAGCTAAAAATCCTTATGATGTATTCTTGTTGATAACATGAAGTTTGTGTCATTGAAGTACTATCAGCTCTTACCAGTAGCTCTTAATTGATGTTTGAGTGGGTCACAGATCTTATTGCTGTTATATCTTAGTAGAGTACTATCTATGGTTGATTGATCCTAGCTTTGCTCAATATCTCCTAGCCTCAAAGCTGTGCTTGTTTACTGGTAGTAATTACTTTCACAACTTTAAAAAAATCAGGTCCACATTACTCCTCTCACTTCCGGTGGAATGTTTTTTGCTTCTCATTCCCTGTTACTGATGATAGGCCAGATAAACAATCAATGCTACAAAAGTAAACTCATTCAAGTGTTAACGTAGCTCCATATTTATTAGAAATTTCAAACTATATCCAGCATCCCTTATAACTGAGTGGGAGTCTAATAAGGAAGAGATTTCAGATATTCCCAGATTCATGCTCTTAATCAATTTCGAATCATTTGGTAATCAACGGCTCCCTAGAAGATCAAATATTTCATTTTGTCATTCAAAATAACTTTCATATTATCAGCCCTTTGCTAGTGTCTCATAAAATCAGAGAAGTAAATGGTCAAGAGTTTCTGTCTCGATTCCAAAGGCAGTGAATGAGTAGATAATTAAATTGGGATTATTAAATGAGTGGGTTAAGAATCTGAGGGTAGGGAGTACCTCTCAGTTTTTTAACGATGAATTTTGAGATGGTGAGGGCAATGTGAGATAGCAATCTGTGGTTGATTCACATATTGTACGATTATAGCCCTCCTATCTTGACATCCGGTTTTTGAAAGGGGAAGGCAGTACTAAACTCTGGAGCCCAATATTCATAGACTATGGGATAGGTATATTTCCGTCTATGAAGATCCCATAATTTAAGTAATTGTTTGCATCTCTTATCATCCACTTTATGCATACACGTTTGGTAGTGCATGGTAATTCTTGCTTTCCAGATGATAATGAACATAGCATTTCTGCTTAGTGTACCACTTCATTAGTCAGGTGAACCTTGTCAAATTTCCATCAGGGTTTGACTTTTGGTTTGCTTAATCAGTTTATTATCTCAATAATTTCTTTGTTACCAATGATTTCAATCATTGATCTTAATCGGTATCTTGCGTCTTTGTATTTTCGATTAGTAATTAGGGTTTATTCTTAGCTTACAGATTCCTTCCTCCCTCTTTGGTGACGAGTGATACGAAGGACTCATGGAGGCAGCTGTAAGAACGGTAGGTGTTAGCAACAATAAGTATTTAATCTTATCTCACGTAAATCTGCTAAATATTAATATACTGTTTGAAACCGTGCCATTGGAATGGTAGAAAAATGGGGGAACGCGGATGAGATAAGATTTGTGATATGTCAGGGGAAAGGCACGGTGATCAATTGCAACTCGTGGTAATCTTAAGTATGTTTAATTTTCCAGTCATTGCTAGTCTATGCAGAGCTATCTTGTTCAAAAATCAAATGGAGCCTTTACAATTCAAGATATTCTCTGTTATGCTGTCATATCTTGTTAACAAATATAAAGAAAAATATTTGTGGTCTTAAACGTAAGCAGGGGAAGAATCTTTAGTAATTGATGAGTATTGTCTATGGAGTTGAAACTCAACTCTTCTCTTTGAATTTTGCCACATTAGCATATTATCTTACATTTACAAGTAACATCTAGATATTGTAGGGAGATCCTTCTGATTAACCTATTAGAAGCCATGCTTGTGACGTTTCATCCTTCACCCAAAATCAATTTGTTGCTTAGCTTCAATGAAGTTTTAAGATATGCGCTCATGCTTGATGAAATATCTCTGTAAGGGGATCGGTGTCCATGTCATTAGATAAAGAAAACTGAACAGTCGTTGCTCTACCTTTCAAGTGAAATTGGATGCATTGTTTTGCATGGGCTGACATAATAATTGATTGGACATTCATTGATTACAGTTAACGTTAAAGCTTCAAATTGAATTCAGTACCCTCAAAAGCGAGTGAGGCAAACGGTTAAAGCCAGTATTTTTGGGTTAAATGGAAATAGGTTCCCTTCCATTAGTATGGTATTGATTGCCTGGGAATTCTCCTTGGAAAGAATGTTGGAATGGGATTAAAAGGGACCGTAAAATTTTTGACAGTTCAATTTGTTTGTCCCCTAGGATCACTTTAAGAAACGGTTGACTGACAGTAAGGAAGAATCGGTAGCCTTGATAACTCTCAGCATTAAAGCCACTGTTTCAAAAGTTAAAGTAATGGATTGGATTTTCTATTTTACTTCAGGTTGTATGAATGTTTGGGGTGAGTGGCCACTCAGTACTGGTGTGTGGGGAATATATTCTGGTGTTATGGGGTGGGGGTTGGGTGGGGCAGGGCCTGGTTTTGTTTTTGTGATGAGTGAAGTTTAAAATGGAAATCCAATCCTATAGCTTTGTTTGCATTCTTAGGTATTCATGTAAAAATATCTCAAAATCCCTCTGTAATACATCGCTCTTGAATATGGAATCACTCCGGGAATAGAATACCCTTGCTGGGTGGAAAGTTTATGCTTCACAAAACTTTCTATATTAGAGGTTTGCTGCGGGATCAACGAGATGCACTGCAGTCTGCCTAGAGCGATACTGGCTTTAAAGTTAGCTCACAAGACAGTGAGGATTTCCGTGGGTAGCAGTTGAATAAATTCAATACGTCAGAAACATGAAATTAGCATTGGTCGATAATTTACTTTTCAATTTTGGGTGCACATTGTCAATAACTTAGTTACGAGGAATGAAGAGAGTAATGTTCAGTTCAGGATTTTTGTATAATTCCTCATAATTGCTTACATAATCAATGTCAGTAGTATAATCTAGTCAGCCCCATGCCTAAAATTGAAACATTTTCATAACCGTGGCATCCTTTGAACCTGACTTGTGGCATTTGAAAATCATTTTGATCCTTCAGATAAGAACATTTTAAGAGTTTGGCATTTTCACAGGTCATTTGTGGACACCTCGAAAGTTAATTGATGGTCAAGGGTTGTTTTCTTGGCTCCATAGTCAGTGAATCAATTCTTAAATTAAATTGGGTTTACTTCACATATGCACGTAAAATAATGGGATAGGAATGAGATGAATTTTATTGGAGAGTCTTAGTAGGTTACTTGTTTAACAGTAATTTTCTCATTGTCTTTATTAAATGATTGGCTCTAGTCAGTAGATTTGTATCTCATTCCTAATTTGTTAAACCATGAAGAGCATATTGAAGGGTTTGCAGCGATTGTTAAAGAATGACAACGTTTGCTTTTGTTAAGTAAAGGGACTGTATCACGAGGAATGAAATTACGATCGCAGTTAATGAAAATTTGATTTTGGTGTTGCAATTGATTGCCGTAGTGGGTTATTTAAGACATTGCTTGTGTTGATTACCTTTATGATATTGAATTGGGCTCCAGAGAGTACTGCCATATGTTTATTCTGTTTGAAACACTTCCCATTGACGATTCTCTTTATTAAAAGCTTTTTTATGCATCAGAGATTTATGGGAACAGGTCAGTCAAATTTTGTTACACAAAGTCATAGACGTACATTGACTGATGAATCTCACTTTGGACTCTTGAAAGCTTCTTAAGTAAACTGCAGAGTGTTTTCCCTATGCACATAATCAATAGCAAAAGAATGGTGGGAGCTCGTTAGAATTGGTGAATGTCCATATTAATCATCAAGTTCTGGTATGGTTTGCCATTTAGATGCGGTGCAAAGCCAGTATACGATCTTCTTTTAAAGTTAGGATTCACTTTGCAACTCATGACCTTTACTTGAAGACCTTTAAGGGTCTATAATTTCCCAAAGAGTAGTAGTCTGAACTTAGATTAATGAGCATTGAAATTCCAAGCATGTTTTTAATTAAAAGATGTTGGATGTCCATCATTACTTCCTGAGTGGTTGTTGTATGTATGTTTGTGTGGAGTATACTCCGGAATGAATGAGTATTGAAGGTTTTGAATATTTAGTAGAGTTGCTAGCTTGGTTTACTAACAAGTACTAATGTGGTGTTGGGTTGTAGATAGAGTTTTATCTGATTTTTGGGAATTGTTAGTGGTTGTAGATGTAATCTTTTGTTGTGAATTTTTGGAAGGAAATGATGGAAGTACAACATCAAAAATCTTTTCACGGATCCTTATTAAAATACTTAGATTTAACTATTTTTGCCTTATATTTCACTCGTAATCCCTCAGTGATTCAACTCTCGATTTTCTTTGTTAATCGTAGCTGCTACATATCCACAGATATTAGTGATTGCTTTCCCGTGTTTACTGCACTACTGTGATGGGATATCTTTTGCTTTCTCATAACTACCTATCCATAAGTATCCCAATGCATCAAATAAGTCTCATTTCTTAATAATGGTACGAAGGCTTTGCACCAAACTCAGGTGGCATGTGGATGGTTTCAGAGCAAAAATATTCACTTATTGTTGATTAATCTGGTAGGAGAAGAGATGGAAATTAGTAACTTCATTTTGAGATTGAAATAAGGGAAAACAGAGTCATTCATATAATTCATTGTTTGCTTTAGTTTATTACTTATAATGAAGATTTCAAATTTAATTCATTGATCAGAAGCTCGCCTAGTCATAAAATTTGGGCCATCGAAAACTGGTCATTCTGCATTGCTTTTGGTTAATACTGCCGTGTTTACCATCATGCTCAAAGTGAAAATGTAAATCTCTCCTTTGTTGATCTCTTGGTTGAAGAGCGGTAGAATTAGAAGTAAAATTCTCTGCATTACACAGATGTACATCTTTGACGTTGACGAAATTAGTCTGACTTGAATTGATCAATTTGTAGTAATGGGAAAGTCTCTTAGAAAGTTATTGAATCCGATCAAATATTAATCTTAAATGTACTCTTTGGCTTCATTTCTAAGGAGTGAATGGGAAACTTGCAAGACATCATTTTATGGGTAAGACCGCTGCGTAAGAGTCTTCGGTTTGATGTAACTTGACGGAAGCGGTTTAAAATATTCAAATCATAATGCCAAGGGTCTTTTGGTGATAATAATTCATAGGATATAATGGGGTCGAATATTTATATATTTTATTAAAGGGATTTCACGCATAAAGTAAATGATCGATACTGCCTTTGGAGGTAGAGTTTGGCTCTTCTTATGGACCATAACCACCTTTGCATAATGATAATCAGGGTTAGTGTTAATCATTGATATGCAGTATGCAGTAGAATCCTTCCCAAGATTGCATTCAAATACCATCCATCAGTGAATCAAATTTCCCTCCCTGTAAAGCATCACATCAGCCCAAATGTGTTAATGAAACATTGAGAAATACTGACTGCTATAACAATCCACAGCTTGAGGTCCTAGGATGATAATATCATTACCCTGTTTTTATCTGTGCATTGCTCTCAGGTCACCTGCTTCCTATCCTTCTCTAGATAATATCATAACTGTTTCATTAATCTGATTCACGCAACAGCTCCATCAAATAGTAAAGGGGAGCTGGAAACCTTCTCATTTGATTTTGAGGGCTCTTTATTCCGATGACTCAATTGCCTTTACAGTAATGTGCTTTTGATATGATCCCCTTTAAAAGAAGTACCTTTGATAAGATTCATTTTTTAAGGCTTATAGTTTAAGCTGTAATGAAAATGGTTGGACTTTCAATTTCACTTAAGTATGCCTGCTGTGTGTTTAAATGGAGTGCGCACTCAAAAAAAGGATGGCTGTGTGTGGGTTATGTTCTGGGGAGGGGGTTGGGTGGGGCATGCATAGCATGATGTTGATGTTTGATGTGTGAGAGGTGAAATGAAAGTCCAGTCCTGTAACCTTTTTTGCATTCTTAGCCAAAGCGGTATATATCCCCAGCAAAATCAGTTTCTATTTTGCCACCTTTGAAGTTACATAGAGAGCTAAAAATCCTTATGATGTATTCTTGTTGATAACATGAAGTTTGTGTCATTGAAGTACTATCAGCTCTTACCAGTAGCTCTTAATTGATGTTTGAGTGGGTCACAGATCTTATTGCTGTTATATCTTAGTAGAGTACTATCTATGGTTGATTGATCCTAGCTTTGCTCAATATCTCCTAGCCTCAAAGCTGTGCTTGTTTACTGGTAGTAATTACTTTCACAACTTTGAAAAATCAGGTCCACATTACTCCTCTCACTTCCGGTGGAATGTTTTTTGCTTCTCATTCCCTGTTACTGATGATAGGCCAGATAAACAATCAATTCTGCAAAAGTAAACTCATTCAAGTGTTAACGTAGCTCCATATTTATTAGAAATTTCAAACTATATCCAGCATCCCTTATAACTGAGTGGGAGTCTAATAAGGAAGAGATTTCAGCTATTCCCAGATTCATGCTCTTAATCAATTTCGAATCATTTGGTAATCAACGGCTCCCTAGAAGATCAAATATTTCATTTTGTCATTCAAAATAACTTTCATATTATCAGCCCTTTGCTAGTGTCTCATAAAATCAGAGAAGTAAATGGTCAAGAGTTTCTGTCTCGATTCCAAAGGCAGTGAATGAGTAGATAAATAAATTGGGATTATTAAATGAGTGGGTTAAGAATCTGAGGGTAGGGAGTACCTCTCAGTTTTTTAACGATGAATTTTGAGATGGTGAGGGCAATGTGAGATAGCAATCTGTGGTTGAGTCACATATTGTACGATTATAGCCCTCCTATCTTGACATCCGGTTTTTGAAAGGGGAAGGCAGTACTAAACTCTGGAGCCCAATATTCATAGACTATGGGATAGGTATATTTCCGTCTATGAAGATCCCATAATTTAAGTAATTGTTTGCATCTCTTATCATCCACTTTATGCATACACGTTTGGTAGTGCATGGTAATTCTTGCTTTCCAGATGATAATGAACATAGCATTTCTGCTTAGTGTACCACTTCATTAGTCAGGTGAACCTTGTCAAATTTCCATCAGGGTTTGACTTTTGGTTTGCTTAATCAGTTTATTATCTCAATAATTTCTTTGTTAACCAATGATTTCAATCATTGATCTTAATCGGTATCTTGCGTCTTTGTATTTTCGATTAGTAATTATAGTTTATTCTTAGCTTACAGATTCCTTCCTCCCTCTTTGGTGACGAGTGATACGAAGGACTCATGGAGGCAGCTGTAAGAACGGTAGGTGTTAGCAACAATAAGTATTTAATCTTATCTCACGTAAATCTGCTAAATATTAATATACTGTTTGAAACCGTGCCATTGGAATGGTAGAAAAATGGGGGAACGCGGATGAGATAAGATTTGTGATATGTCAGGGGAAAGGCACGGTGATCAATTGCAACTCGTGGTAATCTTAAGTATGTTTAATTTTCCAGTCATTGCTAGTCTGTGCAGAGCTATCTTGTTCAAAAATCAAATGGAGCCTTTACAATTCAAGATATTCTCTGTTATGCTGTCATATCTTGTTAACAAATATAAAGAAAAATATTTGTGGTCTTAAACGTAAGCAGGGGAAGAATCTTTAGTAATTGATGAGTATTGTCTATGGAGTTGAAACTCAACTCTTCTCTTTGAATTTTGCCACATTAGCATATTATCTTACATTTACAAGTAACATCTAGATATTGTAGGGAGATCCTTCTGATTACCCTATTAGAAGCCATGCTTGTGACGTTTCATCCTTCACCCAAAATCAATTTGTTGCTTAGCTTCAATGAAGTTTTAAGATACGCGCTCATGCTTGATGAAATATCTCTGTAAGGGGATCGGTGTCCATGTCATTAGATAAAGAAAACTGAACAGTCGTTGCTCTACCTTTCAAGTGAAATTGGATGCATTGTTTTGCATGGGCTGACATAATAATCGATTGGACATTCATTGATATCAGTTAACGTTAAAGCTTCAAATTGAATTCAGTACCCTCAAAAGCGAGTGAGGCAAACGGTTAAAGCCAGTATTTTTGGGTTAAATGGAAATAGGTTCCCTTCCATTAGTATGGTATTGATTGCCTGGGAATTCTCCTTGGAAAGAATGTTGGAATGGGATTAAAAGGGACCGTAAAATTTTTGACAGTTCAATTTGTTTGTCCCCTAGGATCACTTTAAGAAACGGTTGACTGACAGTAAGGAAGAATCGGTAGCCTTGATAACTCTCAGCATTAAAGCCACTTTTTCAAAAGTTAAAGTAATGGATTGGATTTTCTATTTTACTTCAGGTTGTATGAATGTTTGGGGTGAGTGGCCACTCAGTACTGGTGTGTGGGGAATATATTCTGGTGTTATGGGGTGGGGGGTTGGGTGGGGCAGGGCCTGGTTTTGTTTTTGTGATGAGTGAAGTTTAAAATGGAAATCCAATCCTATAGCTTTGTTTGCATTCTTAGGTATTCATGTAAAAATATCTCAAAATCCCTCTGTAATACATCGCTCTTGAATATGGAATCACTCCGGGAATAGAATACCCTTGCTGGGTGGAAAGTTTATGCTTCACAAAACTTTCTATATTAGAGGTTTGCTGCGGGATCAACGAGATGCACTGCAGTCTGCCTAGAGCGATACTGGCTTTAAAGTTAGCTCACAAGACAGTGAGGATTTCCGTGGGTAGCAGTTGAATAAATTCAATACGTCAGAAACATGAAATTAGCATTGGTCGATAATTTGCTTTTCAATTTTGGGTGCACATTGTCAATAACTTAGTTACGAGGAATGAAGAGAGTAATGTTCAGTTCAAGATTTTTGTATAATTCCTCATAATTGCTTACAAAATCAATGTCAGTAGTATAATCTAGTCAGCCCCATGCCTAAAATTGAAACATTTTCATAACCGTGGCATCCTTTGAACCTGACTTGTGGCATTTGAAAATCATTTTGATCCTTCAGATAAGAACATTTTAAGAGTTTGGCATTTTCACAGGTCATTTGTGGACACCTCGAAAGTTAATTGATGGTCAAGGCTTGTTTTCTTGGCTCCATAGTCAGTGAATCAATTCTTAAATTAAATTGGGTTTACTTCACATATGCACGTAAAATAATGGGATAGGAATGAGATGAATTTTATTGGAGAGTCTTAGTAGGTTACTTGTTTAACAGTAATTTTCTCATTGTCTTTATTAAATGATTGGCTCTAGTCAGTAGATTTGTATCTCATTCCTAATTTGTTAAACCATGAAGAGCATATTGAAGGGTTTGCAGCGATTGTTAAAGAATGACCACATTTGCTTTTGTTAAGTAAAGGGACTGTATCACGAGGAATGAAATTACGATCGCAGTTAATGAAAATTTGATTTTGGTGTTGCAATTGATTGCCGTAGTGGGTTATTTAAGACATTGCTTGTGTTGATTACCTTTATGATATTGAATTGGGCTCCAGAGAGTACTGCCATATGTTTATTCTGTTTGAAACACTTCCCATTGACGATTCTCTTTATTAAAAGCTTTTTTCTGCATCAGAGATTTATGGGAACAGGTCAGTCAAATTTTGTTACACAAAGTCATAGACGTACATTGACTGATGAATCTCACTTTGGACTCTTGAAAGCTTCTTAAGTAAACTGCAGAGTGTTTTCCCTATGCACATAATCAATAGCAAAAGAATGGTGGGAGCTCGTTAGAATTGGTGAATGTCCATATTAATCATCAAGTTCTGGTATGGTTTGCCATTTAGATGCGGTGCAAAGCCAGTATACGATCTTCTTTTAAAGTTAGGATTCACTTTGCAACTCATGACCTTTACTTGAAGACCTTTAAGGGTCTATAATTTCCCAAAGAGTAGTAGTCTGAACTTAGATTAATGAGCATTGAAATTCCAAGCATGTTTTTAATTAAAAGATGTTGGATGTCCATCATTACTTCCTGAGTGGTTGTTGTATGTATGTTAGTGTGGAGTATACTCCGGAATGAATGAGTATTGAAGGTTTTGAATATTTAGTAGAGTTTTAGCTTGGTTTACTAACAAGTACTAATGTGGTGTTGGGTTGTAGATAGAGTTTTATCTGATTTTTGGGAATTCTTAGTGGTTGTAGATGTAATCTTTTGTTGTGAATTTTTGGAAGGAAATGATGGAAGTACAACATCAAAAATCTTTTCACGGATCCTTATTAAAATACTTAGATTTAACTATTTTTGCCTTATATTTCACTCGTAATCCCTCAGTGATTCAACTCTCGATTTTCTTTGTTAATCGTAGCTGCTACATATCCACAGATATTAGTGATTGCTTTCCCGTGTTTACTGCACTACTGTGATGGGATATCTTTTGCTTTCTCATAACTACCTATCCATAAGTATCCCAATGCATCAAATAAGTCTCATTTCTTAATAACGGTACGAAGGCTTTGCACCAAACTCAGGTGGCATGTGGATGGTTTCAGAGCAAAAATATTCACTTATTGTTGATTAATCTGGTAGGAGAAGAGATGGAAATTAGTAACTTCATTTTGAGATTGAAATAAGGGAAAACAGAGTCATTCATATAATTCATTGTTTCCTTTAGTTTATTACTTATAATGAAGATTTCAAATTTAATTCATTGATCAGAAGCTCGCCTAGTCATAAAATTTGGGCCATCGAAAACTGGTCATTCTGCATTGCTTTCGGTTAATACTGCCGTGTTTACCATCATGCTCAAAGTGAAAATGTAAATCTCTCCTTTGTTGATCTCTTGGTTGAAGAGCGGTAGAATTAGAAGTAAAATTCTCTGCATTACACAGATGTACATCTTTGACGTTGACGAAATTAGTCTGACTTGAATTGATCAATTTGTAGTAATGGGAAAGTCTCTTAGAAAGTTATTGAATCCGATCAAATATTAATCTTAAATGTACTCTTTGGCTTCATTTCTAAGGAGTGAATGGGAAACTTGCAAGACATCATTTTATGGGTAAGACCGCTGCGTAAGAGTCTTCGGTTTGATGTAACTTGACGGAAGCGGTTTAAAATATTTACATCATTAAGCCAAGGGTTTTTTGGTGATAATAATTCATAGACTATAATGGGGTCGAATATTTATATATTTTATTAAAGGGATTTCACGCATAAAGTAAATGATCGATACTGCCTTTGGAAGTAGAGTTTAGCTCTTCTTATGGACCATAACCACCTTTGCATAATGATAATCAGGGTTAGTGTTAATCATTGATGTGCAGTATGCAGTAGAATCCTTCCCAAGTTTGCATTCAAATACCATCCATCAGTGAATCAAATTTCCCTCCCTGTAAAGCATCACATCAGCCCAAATGTGTTAATGAAACATTGAGAAATACTGACTGCTATAACAATCCACAGCTTGAGGTCCTAGGATGATAATATCATTACCCTCTTTTTATCTGTGCATTGCTCTCAGGTCACCTGCTTCCTATCCTTCTCTAGATAATATCATAACTATTTCATTAATCTGATTCACGCAACAGCTCCATCCAATCGTAAAGGGGAACTGGAAACCTTCTCGTTTGATTTTGAGGGCTCTTTTTTCCGATGACTCAATTGCCTTTACAGTAATGTGCTTTTGATATGATCCCCTTTAAAAGAAGTACCTTTGATAAGATTCATTTTTTAAGGCTTATAGTTTAAGCTGTAATGAAAATGGTTGGACTTTCAATTTCACTTAAGTATGCCTGTTGTGTGTTTAAATGGAGTGCGCACTCAAAAAAAGGATGGCTGTGTGTGGGTTATGTTCTGGGGAGGGGGTTGGGTGGGGCATGCATAGCATGATGTTGATGTTTGATGTGTGAGAGGTGAAATGAAAGTCCAGTCCTGTAACCTTTTTTGCATTCTTAGCCAAAGCGGTATATATCCCCAGCAAAATCAGTTTCTATTTTGCCACCTTTGAAGTTACATAGAGAGCTAAAAATCCTTATGATGTATTCTTGTTGATAACATGAAGTTTGTGTCATTGAAGTACTATCAGCTCTTACCAGTAGCTCTTAATTGATGTTTGAGTGGGTCACAGATCTTATTGCTGTTATATCTTAGTAGAGTACTATCTATGGTTGATTGATCCTAGCTTTGCTCAATATCTCCTAGCCTCAAAGCTGTGCTTGTTTACTGGTAGTAATTACTTTCACAACTTTAAAAAAATCAGGTCCACATTACTCCTCTCACTCCCGGTGGAATGTTTTTTGCTTCTCATTCCCTGTTACTGATGATAGGCCAGATAAACAAAAATTCTGCAAAAGTAAACTCATTCAAGTGTTAACGTAGCTCCATATTTATTAGAAATTTCAAACTATATCCAGCATCCCTTATAACTGAGTGGGAGTCTAATAAGGAAGAGATTTCAGCTATTCCCAGATTCATGCTCTTAATCAATTTCGATTCATTTGGTAATCAACGGCTCCCTAGTAGATCAAATATTTCATTTTGTCATTCAAAATAACTTTCATATTATCAGCCCTTTGCTAGTGTCTCATAAAATCAGAGAAGTAAATGGTCAAGAGTTTCTGTCTCGATTCCAAAGGCAGTGAATGAGTAGATAATTAAATTGGGATTATTAAATGAGTGGGTTAAGAATCTGATGGTAGGGAGTACCTCTCAGTTTTTTAACGATGAATTTTGAGATGGTGAGGGCAATGTGAGATAGCAATCTGTGGTTGATTCACATATTGTACGATTATAGCCCTCCTATCTTGATATCCGGTTTTTGAAAGGGGAAGGCAGTACTAAACTCTGGAGCCCAATATTCATAGACTATGGGATAGGTATATTTCCGTCTATGAAGATCCCATAATTTAAGTAATTGTTTGCATCTCTTATCATCCACTTTATGCATACACGTTTGGTAGTGCATGGTAATTCTTGCTTTCCAGATGATAATGAACATAGCATTTCTGCTTAGTGTACCACTTCATTAGTCAGGTGAACCTTGTCAAATTCCCATCAGGGTTTGACTTTTGGTTTGCTTAATCAGTTTATTATCTCAATACTTTCTTTGTTAACCAATGATTTCAATCATTGATCTTAATCGGTATCTTGAGTCTTTGTATTTTCGATTAGTAATTAGGGTTTATTCTTAGCTTACAGATTCCTTCCTCCCTCTTTGGTGACGAGTGATACGAAGGACTCATGGAGGCAGCTGTAAGAACGGTAGGTGTTAGCAACAATAAGTATTTAATCTTATCTCACGTAAATCTGCTAAATATTAATATACTGTTTGAAACCGTGCCATTGGAATTGGTAGAAAAATGGGGGAACGCGGATGAGATAACATTTGTGATATGTCAGGGGAAAGGCACGGTGATCAATTGCAACTCGTGGTAATCTTAAGTATGTTTAATTTTCCAGTCATTGCTAGTCTATGCAGAGCTATCTTGTTCAAAAATCAAATGGAGCCTTTACAATTCAAGATATTCTCTGTTATGCTGTCATATCTTGTTAACAAATATAAAGAAAAATATTTGTGGTCTTAAACGTAAGCAGGGGAAGAATCTTTAGTAATTGATGAGTATTGTCTATGGAGTTGGAACTCAACTCTTCTCTTTGAATTTTGCCACATTAGCATATTATCTTACATTTACAAGTAACATCTAGATATTGTAGGGAGATCCTTCTGATTACCCTATTAGAAGCCATGCTTGTGACGTTTCATCCTTCACCCAAAATCAATTTGTTGCTTAGCTTCAATGAAGTTTTAAGATACGCGCTCATGCTTGATGAAATATCTCTGTAAGGGGATCGGTGTCCATGTCATTAGATAAAGAAAACTGAACAGTCGTTGCTCTACCTTTCAAGTGAAATTGGATGCATTGTTTTGCATGGGCTGACATAATAATCGATTGGACATTCATTGATATCAGTTAACGTTAAAGCTTCAAATTGAATTCAGTACCCTCAAAAGCGAGTGAGGCAAACGGTTAAAGCCAGTATTTTTGGGTTAAATGGAAATAGGTTCCCTTCCATTAGTATGGTATTGATTGCCTGGGAATTCTCCGTGGAAAGAATGTTGGAATGGGATTAAAAGGGACCGTAAAATTTTTGACAGTTCAATTTGTTTGTCCCCTAGGATCACTTTAAGAAACGGTTGACTGACAGTAAGGAAGAATCGGTAGCCTAGATAACTCTCAGCATTAAAGCCACTTTTTCAAAAGTTAAAGTAAGGGATTGGATTTTCTATTTAACTTCAGGTTGTATGAATGTTTGGGGTGAGTGGCCACTCAGTACTGGTGTGTGGGGAATATATTCTGGTGTTATGGGGTGGGGGGTTGGGTGGGGCAGGGCCTGGTGTTGTTTTTGTGATGAGTGAAGTTTAAAATGGAAATCCAATCCTATAGCTTTGTTTGCATTCTTAGGTATTAATGTAAAAATATCTCAAAATCCCTCTGTAATACATCGCTCTTGAATATGGAATCACTCCGGGAATAGAATACCCTTGCTGGGTGGAAAGTTTATGCTTCACAAAACTTTCTATATTAGAGGTTTGCTGCGGGATCAACGAGATGCACTGCAGTCTGCCTAGAGCGATACTGGCTTTAAAGTTAGCTCACAAGACAGTGAGGATTTCCGTGGGTAGCAGTTGAATAAATTCAATACGTCAGAAACATGAAATTAGCATTGGTCGATAATTTGCTTTTCAATTTTGGGTGCACATTGTCAATAACTTAGTTACGAGGAATGAAGAGAGTAATGTTCAGTTCAGGTTTTTTGTATCATTCCTCATAATTGCTTACATAATCAATGTCAGTAGTATAATCTAGTCAGCCCCATGCCTAAAATTGAATCATTTTCATAACCGTGGCATCCTTTGAACCTGACTTGTGGCATTTGAAAATCATTTTGATCCTTCAGATTAGAACATTTTAAGAGTTTGGCATTTTCACAGGTCATTTGTGGACACCTCGAATGTTAATTGATGGTCAAGGGTTGTTTTCTTGGCTCCATAGTCAGTGAATCAATTCTTTAATTAAATTGGGTTTACTTCACATATGCACGTAAAATAATGGGATAGGAATGAGATGAATTTTATTGGAGAGTCTTAGTAGGTTACTTGTTTAACAGTAATTTTCTCATTGTCTTTATTAAATGATTGGCTCTAGTCAGTAGATTTGTATCTCATTCCTAATTTGTTAAACCATGAAGAGCATATTGAAGGGTTTGCAGCGATTGTTAAAGAATGACCACATTTGCTTTTGTTAAGTAAAGGGACTGTATCACGAGGAATGAAATTATGATCGCAGTTAATGAAAATTTGATTTTGGTGTTGCAATTGATTGCCGTAGTGGGTTATTTAAGACATTGCTTGTGTTGATTACCTTTATGATATTGAATTGGGCTCCAGAGAGTACTGCCATATGTTTATTCTGTTTGAAACACTTCCCATTGACGATTCTCTTTATTAAAAGCTTTATTATGCATCAGAGATTTATGGGAACAGGTCAGTCAAATTTTGTTACACAAAGTCATAGACGTACATTGACTGATGAATCTCACTTTGGACTCTTGAAAGCTTCTTAAGTAAACTGCAGAGTGTTTTCCCTATGCACATAATCAATAGCAAAAGAATGGTGGGAGCTCGTTAGAATTGGTGAATGTCCATATTAATCATCAAGTTCTGGTATGGTTTGCCATTTAGATGCGGTGCAAAGCCAGTATACGATCTTCTTTTAAAGTTAGGATTCACTTTGCAACTCATGACCTTTACTTGAAGACCTTTAAGGGTCTATAATTTCCCAAAGAGTAGTAGTCTGAACTTAGATTAATGAGCATTGAAATTCCAAGCATGTTTTTAATTAAAAGATGTTGGATGTCCATCATTACTTCCTGAGTGGTTGTTGTATGTATGTTAGTGTGGAGTATACTCCGGAATGAATGAGTATTGAAGGTTTTGAATATTTAGTAGAGTTGCTAGCTTGGTTTACTAACAAGTACTAATGTGGTGTTGGGTTGTAGATAGAGTTTTATCTGATTTTTGGGAATTCTTAGTGGTTGTAGATGTAATCTTTTGTTGTGAATTTTTGGAAGTAAATGATGGAAGTACCACATCATAAATCTTTTCACGGATCCTTATTAAAATACTTAGATTTAACTATTTTTGCCTTATATTTCACTCGTAATCCCTCAGTGATTCAACTCTTGATTTTCTTTGTTAATCGTAGCTGCTACATATCCACAGATATTAGTGATTGCTTTCCCGTGTTTACTGCACTACTGTGATGGGATATCTTTTGCTTTCTCATAACTACCTATCCATAAGTATCCCAATGCATCAAATAAGTCTCATTTCTTAATAATGGTACGAAGGCTATGCACCAAACTCAGGTGGCATGTGGATGGTTTCAGAGCAAAAAAATTCACTTATTGTTGATTAATCTGGTAGGAGAAGAGATGGAAATTAGTAACTTCATTTTGAGATTGAAATAAGGGAAAACAGAGTCATTCATATAATTCATTGTTTGCTTTAGTTTATTACTTATAATGAAGATTTCAAATTTAATTCATTGATCAGAAGCTCGCCTAGTCATAAAATTTGGGCCATCGAAAACTGGTCATTCTGCATTGCTTTTGGTTAATACTGCCGTGTTTACCATCATGCTCAAAGTGAAAATGTAAATCTCTCCTTTGTTGATCTCTTGTTTAAAGAGCGGTAGAATTAGAAGTCAAATTCTCTGCATTACACAGATGTACATCTTTGACGTTGACAAAATTAGTCTGACTTGAATTGATCAATTTGTAGTAATGGGAAAGTCTCTTAGAAAGTTATTGAATCCGATCAAATATTAATCTTAAATGTACTCTTTGGCTTCATTTCTAAGGAGTGAATGGGAAACTTGCAAGACATCATTTTATGGGTAAGACCGCTGCGTAAGAGTCTTCGGTTTGATGTAACTTGACGGAAGCGGTTTAAAATATTCACATCATAATGCCAAGGGTCTTTTGGTGATAATAATTCATAGGATATAATGGGGTCGAATATTTATATATTTTATTAAAGGGATTTCACCCATCAAGTAAATGATCGATACTGCCTTTGGAGGTAGAGTTTGGCTCTTCTTATGGACCATAACCACCTTTGCATAATGATAATCAGGGTTAGTGTTAATCATTGATATGCAGTATGCAGTAGAATCCTTCCCAAGTTTGCATTCAAATACCATCCATCAGTGAATCAAATTTCCCTCCCTGTAAAGCATCACATCAGCCCAAATGTGTTAATGAAACATTGAGAAATACTGACTGCTATAACAATCCACAGCTTGAGGTCCTAGGATGATAATATCATTACCCTGTTTTTATGTGTGCATTGCTCTCAGGTCACCTGCTTCCTATCCTTCTCTAGATAATATCATAACTATTTCATTAATCTGATTCACGCAACAGCTCCATCAAATCGTAAAGGGGAACTGGAAACCTTCTCGTTTGATTTTGAGGGCTCTTTTTTCCGATGACTCAATTGCCTTTACAGTAATGTGCTTTTGATATGATCCCCTTTAAAAGAAGTACCTTTGATAAGATTCATTTTTTAAGGCTTATAGTTTAAGCTGTAATGAAAATGGTTGGACTTTCAATTTCACTTAAGTATGCCTGTTGTGTGTTTAAATGGAGTGCGCACTCAAAAAAAGGATGGCTGTGTGTGGGTTATGTTCTGGGGAGGGGGTTGGGTGGGGCATGCATAGCATGATGTTGATGTTTGATGTGTGAGAGGTGAAATGAAAGTCCAGTCCTGTAACCTTTTTTGCATTCTTAGCCAAAGCGGTATATATCCCCAGCAAAATCAGTTTCTATTTTGCCACCTTTGAAGTTACATAGAGAGCTAAAAATCCTTATGATGTATTCTTGTTGATAACATGAAGTTTGTGTCATTGAAGTACTATCAGCTCTTACCAGTAGCTCTTAATTGATGTTTGAGTGGGTCACAGATCTTATTGCTGTTATATCTTAGTAGAGTACTATCTATGGTTGATTGATCCTAGCTTTGCTCAATATCTCCTAGCCTCAAAGCTGTGCTTGTTTACTGGTAGTAATTACTTTCACAACTTTAAAAAAATCAGGTCCACATTACTCCTCTCACTTCCGGTGGAATGTTTTTTGCTTCTCATTCCCTGTTACTGATGATAGGCCAGATAAACAATCAATTCTGCAAAAGTAAACTCATTCCAGTGTTAACGTAGCTCCATATTTATTGGAAATTTCAAACTATATCCAGCATCTCTTATAACTGAGTGGGAGTCTAATAAGGAACAGATTTCAGCTATTCCCAGATTCATGCTCTTAATCAATTTCGATTCATTTGGTAATCAACGGCTCCCTAGAAGATCAAATATTTCATTTTGTCATTCAAAATAACTTTCATATTATCAGCCCTTTGCTAGTGTCTCATAAAATCAGAGAAGTAAATGGTCAAGAGTTTCTGTCTCGATTCCAAAGGCAGTGAATGAGTAGATAAATAAATTGGGATTATTAAATGAGTGGGTTAAGAATCTGAGGGTAGGGAGTACCTCTCAGTTTTTTAACGATGAATTTTGAGATTGTGAGGGCAATGTGAGATAGCAATCTGTGGTTGATTCACATATTGTACGATTATAGCCCTCCTATCTTGATATCGGGTTTTTGAAAGGGGAAGGCAGTACTAAACTCTGGAGCCCAATATTCATAGACTATGGGAGAGGTATATTTCCGTCGATGAAGATCCCATAATTTAAGTAATTGTTTGCATCTCTTATCATCCACTTTATGCATACACGTTTGGTAGTGCATGGTAATTCTTGCTTTCCAGATGATAATGAACATAGCATTTCTGCTTAGTGTACCACTTCATTAGTCAGGTGAACCTTGTCGAATTCCCATCAGGGTTTGACTTTTGGTTTGCTTAATCAGTTTATTATCTCAATAATTTCTTTTTTAACCAATGATTTCAATCATTGATCTTAATCGTTATCTTGCGTCTTTGTATTTTCGATTAGTAATTAGGGTTTATTCTTAGCTTACAGATTCCTTCCTCCCTCTTTGGTGACGAGTGATACGAAGGACTCATGGAGGCAGCTGTAAGAACGGTAGGTGTTAGCAACAATAAGTATTTAATCTAATCTCACGCAAATCTGCTAAATATTAATATACTGTTTGAAACCGTGCCATTGGAATTGGTAGAAAAATGGGGGAACGCGGATGAGATAAGATTTGTGATATGTCAGGGGAAAGGCACGGTGATCAATTGCAACTCGTGGTAATCTTAAGTATGTTTAATTTCCCAGTCATTGCTAGTCTATGCAGAGCTATCTTGTTCAAAAATCAAATGGAGCCTTTACAATTCAAGATATTCTCTGTTATGCTGTCATATCTTGTTAACAAATATAAAGAAAAATATTTGTGGTCTTAAACCTAAGCAGGGGAAGAATCTTTAGTAATTGATGAGTATTGTCTATGGAGTTGGAACTCAACTCTTCTCTTTGAATTTTGCCACATTAGCATATTATCTTACATTTACAAGTAACATCTAGATATTGTAGGGAGATCCTTCTGATTACCCTATTAGAAGCCATGCTTGTGACGTTTCATCCTTCACCCAAAATCAATTTGTTGCTTAGCTTCAATGAAGTTTTAAGATATGCGCTCATGCTTGATGAAATATCTCTGTAAGGGGATCGGTGTCCATGTCATTAGATAAAGAAAACTGAACAGTCGTTGCTCTACCTTTCAAGTGAAATTGGATGCATTGTTTGCATGGGCTGACATAATAATCGATTGGACATTCATTGATATCAGTTAACGTTAAAGCTTCAAATTGAATTCAGTACCCTCAAAAGCGAGTGAGGCAAATGGTTAAAGCCAGTATTTTTGGGTTAAATGGAAATAGGTTCCCTTCCATTAGTATGGTATTGATTGCCTGGGAATTCTCCTTGGAAAGAATGTTGGAATGGGATTAAAAGGGACCGTAAAATTTTTGACATATCTTGTTAACAAATATAAAGAAAAATATTTGTGGTCTTAAACGTAAGCAGGGGAAGAATCTTTAGTAATTGATGAGTATTGTCTATGGAGTTGGAACTCAACTCTTCTCTTTGAATTTTGCCACATTAGCATATTATCTTACATTTACAAGTAACATCTAGATATTGTAGGGAGATCCTTCTGATTACCCTATTAGAAGCCATGCTTGTGACGTTTCATCCTTCACCCAAAATCAATTTGTTGCTTAGCTTCAATGAAGTTTTAAGATATGCGCTCATGCTTGATGAAATATCTCTGTAAGGGGATCGGTGTCCATGTCATTAGATAAAGAAAACTGAACAGTCGTTGCTCTAGCTTTCAAGTGAAATTGGATGCATTGTTTGCATGGGCTGACATAATAATCGATTGGACATTCATTGATATCAGTTAACGTTAAAGCTTCAAATTGAATTCAGTACCCTCAAAAGCGAGTGAGGCAAATGGTTAAAGCCAGTATTTTTGGGTTAAATGGAAATAGGTTCCCTTCCATTAGTATGGTATTGATTGCCTGGGAATTCTCCTTGGAAAGAATGTTGGAATGGGATTAAAAGGGACCGTAAAATTTTTGACATATCTTGTTAACAAATATAAAGAAAAATATTTGTGGTCTTAAACGTAAGCAGGGGAAGAATCTTTAGTAATTGATGAGTATTGTCTATGGAGTTGGAACTCAACTCTTCTCTTTGAATTTTGCCACATTAGCATATTATCTTACATTTACAAGTAACATCTAGATATTGTAGGGAGATCCTTCTGATTACCCTATTAGAAGCCATGCTTGTGACGTTTCATCCTTCACCCAAAATCAATTTGTTGCTTAGCTTCAATGAAGTTTTAAGATATGCGCTCATGCTTGATGAAATATCTCTGTAAGGGGATCGGTGTCCATGTCATTAGATAAAGAAAACTGAACAGTCGTTGCTCTAGCTTTCAAGTGAAATTGGATGCATTGTTTGCATGGGCTGACATAATAATCGATTGGACATTCATTGATATCAGTTAACGTTAAAGCTTCAAATTGAATTCAGTACCCTCAAAAGCGAGTGAGGCAAATGGTTAAAGCCAGTATTTTTGGGTTAAATGGAAATAGGTTCCCTTCCATTAGTATGGTATTGATTGCCTGGGAATTCTCCTTGGAAAGAATGTTGGAATGGGATTAAAAGGGACCGTAAAATTTTTGACATATCTTGTTAACAAATATAAAGAAAAATATTTGTGGTCTTAAACGTAAGCAGGGGAAGAATCTTTAGTAATTGATGAGTATTGTCTATGGAGTTGGAACTCAACTCTTCTCTTTGAATTTTGCCACATTAGCATATTATCTTACATTTACAAGTAACATCTAGATATTGTAGGGAGATCCTTCTGATTACCCTATTAGAAGCCATGCTTGTGACGTTTCATCCTTCACCCAAAATCAATTTGTTGCTTAGCTTCAATGAAGTTTTAAGATATGCGCTCATGCTTGATGAAATATCTCTGTAAGGGGATCGGTGTCCATGTCATTAGATAAAGAAAACTGAACAGTCGTTGCTCTACCTTTCAAGTGAAATTGGATGCATTGTTTGCATGGGCTGACATAATAATCGATTGGACATTCATTGATATCAGTTAACGTTAAAGCTTCAAATTGAATTCGGTACCCTCAAATGCGAGTGAGGCAAACGGTTAAAGCCAGTATTTTTGGGTTAAATGGAAATAGGTTCCCTTCCATTAGTATGGTATTGATTGCCTGGGAATTCTCCTTGGAAAGAATGTTGGAATGGGATTAAAAGGGACCGTTAAATTTTTGACAGTTCAATTTGTTTGTCCCCTAGGATCACTTTAAGAAACGGTTGACTGACAGTAAGGAAGAATCGGTAGCCTTGATAACTCTCAGCATTAAAGCCACTTTTTCAAAAGTTAAAGTAATGGATTGGATTTTCTATTTTACTTCAGGTTGTATGAATGTTTGGGGTGAGTGGCCACTCAGTACTGGTGTGTGGGGAATATATTCTGGTGTTATGGGGTGGGGGGTTGGGTGGGGCAGGGCCTGGTTTTGTTTTTGTGATGAGTGAAGTTTAAAATGGAAATCCAATCCTATAGCTTTGTTTGCATTCTTAGGTATTCATGTAAAAATATCTCAAAATCCCTCTGTAATACATCGCTCTTGAATATGGAATCACTCCGGGAATAGAATACCCTTGCTGGGTGGAAAGTTTATGCTTCAGAAAACTTTCTATATTAGAGGTTTGCTGCGGGATCAACGAGATGCACTGCAGTCTGCCTAGAGCGATACTGGCTTTAAAGTTAGCTCACAAGACAGTGAGGATTTCCGTGGGTAGCAGTTGAATAAATTCAATACGTCAGAAACATGAAATTAGCATTGGTCGATAATTTGCTTTTCAATTTTGGGTGCACATTGTCAATAACTTAGTTACGAGGAATGAAGAGAGTAATGTTCAGTTCAGGATTTTTGTATAATTCCTCATAATTGCTTACATAATCAATGTCAGTAGTATAATCTAGTCAGCCCCATGCCTAAAATTGAAACATTTTCATAACCGTGGCATCCTTTGAACCTGACTTGTGGCATTTGAAAATCATTTTGATCCTTCAGATAAGAACATTTTAAGAGTTTGGCATTTTCACAGGTCATTTGTGGACACCTCGAAAGTTAATTGATGGTCAAGGGTTGTTTTCTTGGCTCCATAGTCAGTGAATCAATTCTTAAATTAAATTGGGTTTACTTCACATATGCACGTAAAATAATGGGATAGGAATGAGATGAATTTTATTGGAGAGTCTTAGTAGGTTACTTGTTTAACAGTAATTTTCTCATTGTCTTTATTAAATGATTGGCTCTAGTCAGTAGATTTGTATCTCATTCCTAATTTGTTAAACCATGAAGAGCATATTGAAGGGTTTGCAGCGATTGTTAAAGAATGACAACGTTTGCTTTTGTTAAGTAAAGGGACTGTATCACGAGGAATGAAATTACGATCGCAGTTAATGAAAATTTGATTTTGGTGTTGCAATTGATTGCCGTAGTGGGTTATTTAAGACATTGCTTGTGTTGATTACCTTTATGATATTGAATTGGGCTCCAGAGAGTACTGCCATATGTTTATTCTGTTTGAAACACTTCCCATTGACGATTCTCTTTATTAAAAGCTTTATTATGCATCAGAGATTTATGGGAACAGGTCAGTCAAATTTTGTTACACAAAGTCATAGACGTACATTGACTGATGAATCTCACTTTGGACTCTTGAAAGCTTCTTAAGTAAACTGCAGAGTGTTTTCCCTATGCACATAATCAATAGCAAAAGAATGGTGGGAGCTCGTTAGAATTGGTGAATGTCCATATTAATCATCAAGTTCTGGTATGGTTTGCCATTTAGATGCGGTGCAAAGCCAGTATACGATCTTCTTTTAAAGTTATGATTCACTTTGCAACTCATGACCTTTACTTGAAGACCTTTAAGGGTCTATAATTTCCCAAAGAGTAGTAGTCTGAACTTAGATTAATGAGCATTGAAATTCCAAGCATGTTTTTAATTAAAAGATGTTGGATGTCCATCATTACTTCCTGAGTGGTTGTTGTATGTATGTTTGTGTGGAGTATACTCCGGAATGAATGAGTATTGAAGGTTTTGAATATTTAGTAGAGTTGCTAGCTTGGTTTACTAACAAGTACTAATGTGGTGTTGGGTTGTAGATAGAGTTTTATCTGATTTTTGGGAATTCTTAGTGGTTGTAGATGTAATCTTTTGTTGTGAATTTTTGGAAGGAAATGATGGAAGTACAACATCAAAAATCTTTTCACGGATCCTTATTAAAATACTTAGATTTAACTATTTTTGCCTTATATTTCACTCGTAATCCCTCAGTGATTCAACTCTTGATTTTCTTTGTTAATCGTAGCTGCTACATATCCACAGATATTAGTGATTGCTTTCCCGTGTTTACTGCACTACTGTGATGGGATATCTTTTGCTTTCTCATAACTACCTATCCATAAGTATCCCAATGCATCAAATAAGTCTCATTTCTTAATAATGGTACGAAGGCTTTGCACCAAACTCAGGTGGCATGTGGATGGTTTCAGAGCAAAAATATTCAATTATTGTTGATTAATCTGGTAGGAGAAGAGATGGAAATTAGTAACTTCATTTTGAGATTGAAATAAGGGAAAACAGAGTCATTCATATAATTCATTGTTTGCTTTAGTTTATTACTTATAATGAAGATTTCAAATTTAATTCATTGATCAGAAGCTCGCCTAGTCATAAAATTTGGGCCATCGAAAACTGGTCATTCTGCATTGCTTTCGGTTAATACTGCCGTGTTTACCATCATGCTCAAAGTGAAAATGTAAATCTCTCCTTTGTTGATCTCTTGGTTGAAGAGCGGTAGAATTAGAAGTAAAATTCTCTGCATTACACAGATGTACATCTTTGACGTTGACAAAATTAGTCTGACTTGAATTGATCAATTTGTAGTAATGGGAAAGTCTCTTAGAAAGTTATTGAATCCGATCAAATATTAATCTTAAATGTACTCTTTGGCTTCATTTCTAAGGAGTGAATGGGAAACTTGCAAGACATCATTTTATGGGTAAGACCGCTGCGTAAGAGTCTTCGGTTTGATGTAACTTGACGGAAGCGGTTTAAAATATTCACATCATAATGCCAAGGGTCTTTTGGTGATAATAATTCATAGACTATAATGGGGTCGAATATTTATATATTTTATTAAAGGGATTTCACGCATAAAGTAAATGATCGATACTGCCTTTGGAGGTAGAGTTTGGCTCTTCTTATGGACCATAACCACCTTTGCATAATGATAATCAGGGTTAGTGTTAATCATTGATATGCAGTATGCAGTAGAATCCTTCCCAAGATTGCATTCAAATACCATCCATCAGTGAATCAAATTTCCCTCCCTGTAAAGCATCACATCAGCCCAAATGTGTTAATGAAACATTGAGAAATACTGACTGCTATAACAATCCACAGCTTGAGGTCCTAGGATGATAATATCATTACCCTGTTTTTATCTGTGCATTGCTCTCAGGTCACCTGCTTCCTATCCTTCTCTAGATAATATCATAACTGTTTCATTAATCTGATTCACGCAACAGCTCCATCAAATAGTAAAGGGGAGCTGGAAACCTTCTCATTTGATTTTGAGGGCTCTTTATTCCGATGACTCAATTGCCTTTACAGTAATGTGCTTTTGATATGATCCCCTTTAAAAGAAGTACCTTTGATAAGATTCATTTTTTAAGGCTTATAGTTTAAGCTGTAATGAAAATGGTTGGACTTTCAATTTCACTTAAGTATGCCTGCTGTGTGTTTAAATGGAGTGCGCACTCAAAAAAAGGATGGCTGTGTGTGGGTTATGTTCTGGGGAGGGGGTTGGGTGGGGCATGCATAGCATGATGTTGATGTTTGATGTGTGAGAGGTGAAATGAAAGTCCAGTCCTGTAACCTTTTTTGCATTCTTAGCCAAAGCGGTATATATCCCCAGCAAAATCAGTTTCTATTTTGCCACCTTTGAAGTTACATAGAGAGCTAAAATTCCTTATGATGTATTCTTGTTGATAACATGAAGTTTGTGTCATTGAAGTACTATCAGCTCTTACCAGTAGCTCTTAATTGATGTTTGAGTGGGTCACAGATCTTATTGCTGTTATATCTTAGTAGAGTACTATCTATGGTTGATTGATCCTAGCTTTGCTCAATATCTCCTAGCCTCAAAGCTGTGCTTGTTTACTGGTAGTAATTACTTTCACAACTTTAAAAAAATCAGGTCCACATTACTCCTCTCACTTCCGGTGGAATGTTTTTTGCTTCTCATTCCCTGTTACTGATGATAGGCCAGATAAACAATCAATTCTGCAAAAGTAAACTCATTCAAGTGTTAACGTAGCTCCATATTTATTAGAAATTTCAAACTATATCCAGCATCCCTTATAACTGAGTGGGAGTCTAATAAGGAAGAGATTTCAGCTATTCCCAGATTCATGCTCTTAATCAATTTCGATTCATTTGGTAATCAACGGCTCCCTAGTAGATCAAATATTTCATTTTGTCATTCAAAATAACTTTCATATTATCAGCCCTTTGCTAGTGTCTCATAAAATCAGAGAAGTAAATGGTCAAGAGTTTCTGTCTCGATTCCAAAGGCAGTGAATGAGTAGATAATTAAATTGGGATTATTAAATGAGTGGGTTAAGAATCTGAGGGTAGGGAGTACCTCTCAGTTTTTAACGATGAATTTTGAGATGGTGAGGGCAATGTGAGATAGCAATCTGTGGTTGATTCACATATTGTACGATTATAGCCCTCCTATCTTGACATCCGGTTTTTGAAAGGGGAAGGCAGTACTAAACTCTGGAGCCCAATATTCATAGACTATGGGATAGGTATATTTCCGTCGATGAAGATCCCATAATTTAAGTAATTGTTTGCATCTCTTATCATCCACTTTATGCATACATGTTTGGTAGTGCATGGTAATTCTTGCTTTCCAGATGATAATGAACATAGCATTTCTGCTTAGTGTACCACTTCATTAGTCAGGTGAACCTTGTCAAATTCCCATCAGGGTTTGACTTTTGGTTTGCTTAATCAGTTTATTATCTCAATACTTTCTTTGTTAACCAATGATTTCAATCATTGATCTTAATCGGTATCTTGCGTCTTTGTATTTTTGATTAGTAATTATAGTTTATTCTTAGCTTACAGATTCCTTCCTCTTTGGTGACGAGTGATACGAAGGACTCATGGAGGCAGCTGTAAGAACGGTAGGTGTTAGCAACAATAAGTATTTAATCTTATCTCACGTAAATCTGCTAAATATTAATATACTGTTTGAAACCGTGCCATTGGAATTGGTAGAAAAATGGGGGAACGCGGATGAGATAAGATTTGTGATATGTCAGGGGAAAGGCACGGTGATCAATTGCAACTCGTGGTAATCTTAAGTATGTTTAATTTTCCAGTCATTGCTAGTCTATGCAGAGCTATCTTGTTCAAAAATCAAATGGAGCCTTTACAATTCATGATATTCTCTGTTATGCTGTCATATCTTGTTAACAAATATAAAGAAAAATATTTGTGGTCTTAAACGTAAGCAGGGGAAGAATCTTTAGTAATTGATGAGTATTGTCTATGGAGTTGGAACTCAACTCTTCTCTTTGAATTTTGCCACATTAGCATATTATCTTACATTTACAAGTAACATCTAGATATTGTAGGGAGATCCTTCTGATTACCCTATTAGAAGCCATGCTTGTGACGTTTCATCCTTCACCCAAAATCAATTTGTTGCTTAGCTTCAATGAAGTTTTAAGATACGCGCTCATGCTTGATGAAATATCTCTGTAAGGGGATCGGTGTCCATGTCATTAGATAAAGAAAACTGAACAGTCGTTGCTCTACCTTTCAAGTGAAATTGGATGCATTGTTTTGCATGGGCTGACATAATAATCGATTGGACATTCATTGATATCAGTTAACGTTAAAGCTTCAAATTGAATTCAGTACCCTCAAAAGCGAGTGAGGCAAACGGTTAAAGCCAGTATTTTTGGGTTAAATGGAAATAGGTTCCCTTCCATTAGTATGGTATTGATTGCCTGGGAATTCTCCTTGGAAAGAATGTTGGAATGGGATTAAAAGGGACCGTTAAATTTTTGACAGTTCAATTTGTTTGTCCCCTAGGATCACTTTAAGAAACGGTTGACTGACAGTAAGGAAGAATCGGTAGCCTTGATAACTCTCAGCATTAAAGCCACTTTTTCAAAAGTTAAAGTAATGGATTGGATTTTCTATTTTACTTCAGGTTGTATGAATGTTTGGGGTGAGTGGCCACTCAGTACTGGTGTGTGGGGAATATATTCTGGTGTTATGGGGTGGGGGGTTGGGTGGGGCAGGGCCTGGTTTTGTTTTTGTGATGAGTGAAGTTTAAAATGGAAATCCAATCCTATAGCTTTGTTTGCATTCTTAGGTATTCATGTAAAAATATCTCAAAATCCCTCTGTAATACATCGCTCTTGAATATGGAATCACTCCGGGAATAGAATACCCTTGCTGGGTGGAAAGTTTATGCTTCACAAAACTTTCTATATTAGAGGTTTGCTGCGGGATCAACGAGATGCACTGCAGTCTGCCTAGAGCGATACTGGCTTTAAAGTTAGCTCACAAGACAGTGAGGATTTCCGTGGGTAGCAGTTGAATAAATTCAATACGTCAGAAACATGAAATTAGCATTGGTCGATAATTTCCTTTTCAATTTTGGGTGCACATTGTCAATAACTTAGTTACGAGGAATGAAGAGAGTAATGTTCAGTTCAGGTTTTTTGTATCATTCCTCATAATTGCTTACATAATCAATGTCAGTAGTATAATCTAGTCAGCCCCATGCCTAAAATTGAATCATTTTCATAACCGTGGCATCCTTTGAACCTGACTTGTGGCATTTGAAAATCATTTTGATCCTTCAGATAAGAACATTTTAAGAGTTTGGCATTTTCACAGGTCATTTGTGGACACCTCGAAAGTTAATTGATGGTCAAGGGTTGTTTTCTTGGCTCCATAGTCAGTGAATCAATTCTTAAATTAAATTGGGTTTACTTCACATATGCACGTAAAATAATGGGATAGGAATGAGATGAATTTTATTGGAGAGTCTTAGTAGGTTACTTGTTTAACAGTAATTTTCTCATTGTCTTTATTAAATGATTGGCTCTAGTCAGTAGATTTGTATCTCATTCCTAATTTGTTAAACCATGAAGAGCATATTGAAGGGTTTGCAGCGATTGTTAAAGAATGACCACGTTTGCTTTTGTTAAGTAAAGGGACTGTATCACGAGGAATGAAATTACGATCGCAGTTAATGAAAATTTGATTTTGGTGTTGCAATTGATTGCCGTAGTGGGTTATTTAAGACATTGCTTGTGTTGATTACCTTTATGATATTGAATTGGGCTCCAGAGAGTACTGCCATATGTTTATTCTGTTTGAAACACTTCCCATTGACGATTCTCTTTATTAAAAGCTTTATTATGCATCAGAGATTTATGGGAACAGGTCAGTCAAATTTTGTTACACAAAGTCATAGACGTACATTGACTGATGAATCTCACTTTGGACTCTTGAAAGCTTCTTAAGTAAACTGCAGAGTGTTTTCCCTATGCACATAATCAATAGCAAAAGAATGGTGGGAGCTCGTTAGAATTGGTGAATGTCCATATTAATCATCAAGTTCTGGTATGGTTTGCCATTTAGATGCGGTGCAAAGCCAGTATACGATCTTCTTTTAAAGTTAGGATTCACTTTGCAACTCATGACCTTTACTTGAAGACCTTTAAGGGTCTATAATTTCCCAAAGAGTAGTAGTCTGAACTTAGATTAATGAGCATTGAAATTCCAAGCATGTTTTTAATTAAAAGATGTTGGATGTCCATCATTACTTCCTGAGTGGTTGTTGTATGTATGTTTGTATGGAGTATACTCCGGAATGAATGATTATTGAAGGTTTTGAATATTTAGTAGAGTTGCTAGCTTGGTTTACTAACAAGTACTAATGTGGTGTTGGGTTGTAGATAGAGTTTTATCTGATTTTTGGGAATTGTTAGTGGTTGTAGATGTAATCTTTTGTTGTGAATTTTTGGAAGGAAATGATGGAAGTACAACATCAAAAATCTTTTCACGGATCCTTATTAAAATACTTAGATTTAACTATTTTTGCCTTATATTTCACTCGTAATCCCTCAGTGATTCAACTCTCGATTTTCTTTGTTAATCGTAGCTGCTACATATCCACAGATATTAGTGATTGCTTTCCCGTGTTTACTGCACTACTGTGATGGGATATCTTTTGCTTTCTCATAACTACCTATCCATAAGTATCCCAATGCATCAAATAAGTCTCATTTCTTAATAATGGTACGAAGGCTTTGCACCAAACTCAGGTGGCATGTGGATGGTTTCAGAGCAAAAATATTCACTTATTGTTGATTAATCTGGTAGGAGAAGAGATGGAAATTAGTAACTTCATTTTGAGATTGAAATAAGGGAAAACAGAGTCATTCATATAATTCATTGTTTGCTTTAGTTTATTACTTATAATGAAGATTTCAAATTTAATTCATTGATCAGAAGCTCGCCTAGTCATAAAATTTGGGCCATCGAAAACTGGTCATTCTGCATTGCTTTTGGTTAATACTGCCGTGTTTACCATCATGCTCAAAGTGAAAATGTAAATCTCTCCTTTGTTGATCTCTTGGTTGAAGAGCGGTAGAATTAGAAGTAAAATTCTCTGCATTACACAGATGTACATCTTTGACGTTGACAAAATTAGTCTGACTTGAATTGATCAATTTGTAGTAATGGGAAAGTCTCTTAGAAAGTTATTGAATCCGATCAAATATTAATCTTAAATGTACTCTTTGGCTTCATTTCTAAGGAGTGAATGGGAAACTTGCAAGACATCATTTTATGGGTAAGACCGCTGCGTAAGAGTCTTCGGTTTGATGTAACTTGACGGAAGCGGTTTAAAATATTCACATCATAATGCCAAGGGTCTTTTGGTGATAATAATTCATAGACTATAATGGGGTCGAATATTTATATATTTTATTAAAGGGATTTCACGCATAAAGTAAATGATCGATACTGCCTTTGGAGGTAGAGTTTGGCTCTTCTTATGGACCATAACCACCTTTGCATAATGATAATCAGGGTTAGTGTTAATCATTGATATGCAGTATGCAGTAGAATCCTTCCCAAGATTGCATTCAAATACCATCCATCAGTGAATCAAATTTCCCTCCCTGTAAAGCATCACATCAGCCCAAATGTGTTAATGAAACATTGAGAAATACTGACTGCTATAACAATCCACAGCTTGAGGTCCTAGGATGATAATATCATTACCCTGTTTTTATCTGTGCATTGCTCTCAGGTCACCTGCTTCCTATCCTTCTCTAGATAATATCATAACTGTTTCATTAATCTGATTCACGCAACAGCTCCATCAAATAGTAAAGGGGAGCTGGAAACCTTCTCATTTGATTTTGAGGGCTCTTTATTCCGATGACTCAATTGCCTTTACAGTAATGTGCTTTTGATATGATCCCCTTTAAAAGAAGTACCTTTGATAAGATTCATTTTTTAAGGCTTATAGTTTAAGCTGTAATTTAAATGGTTGGACTTTCAATTTCACTTAAGTATGCCTGCTGTGTGTTTAAATGGAGTGCGCACTCAAAAAAAGGATGGCTGTGTGTGGGTTATGTTTTGGGGAGGGCGTTGGGTGGGACATGCATAGCATGATGTTGATGTTTGATGTGTGAGAGGTGAAATGAAAGTCCAGTCCTGTAACCTTTTTTGCATTCTTAGCCAAAGCGGTATATATCCCCAGCAAAATCAGTTTCTATTTTGCCACCTTTGAAGTTACATAGAGAGCTAAAAATCCTTATGATGTATTCTTGTTGATAACATGAAGTTTGTGTCATTGAAGTACTATCAGCTCTTACCAGTAGCTCTTAATTGATGTTTGAGTGGGTCACAGATCTTATTGCTGTTATATCTTAGTAGAGTACTATCTATGGTTGATTGATCCTAGCTTTGCTCAATATCTCCTATCCTCAAAGCTGTGCTTGTTTACTGGTAGTAATTACTTTCACAACTTTAAAAAAATCAGGTCCACATTACTCCTCTCACTTCCGGTGGAATGTTTTTTGCTTCTCATTCCCTGTTACTGATCATAGGCCAGATAAACAATCAATTCTGCAAAAGTAAACTCATTCAAGTGTTAACGTAGCTCCATATTTATTAGAAATTTCAAACTATATACAGCATCCCTTATAACTGAGTGGGAGTCTAATAAGGAAGAGATTTCAGCTATTCCCAGATTAATGCTCTTAATCAATTTCGAATCATTTGGTAATCAACGGCTCCCTAGAAGATCAAATATTTCATTTTGTCATTCAAAATAACTTTCATATTATCAGCCCTTTGCTAGTGTCTCATAAAATCAGAGAAGTAAATGGTCAAGAGTTTCTGTCTCGATTCCAAAGGCAGTGAATGAGTAGATAAATAAATTGGGATTATTAAATGAGTGGGTTAAGAATCTGAGGGTAGGGAGTACCTCTCAGTTTTTTAACGATGAATTTTGAGATGGTGAGGGCAATGTGAGATAGCAATCTGTGGTTGATTCACATATTGTACGATTATAGCCCTCCTATCTTGACATCCGGTTTTTGAAAGGGGAAGGCAGTACTAAACTCTGGAGCCCAATATTCATAGACTATGGGATAGGTATATTTCCGTCTATGAAGATCCCATAATTTAAGTAATTGTTTGCATCTCTTATCATCCACTTTATGCATACACGTTTGGTAGTGCATGGTAATTCTTGCTTTCCAGATGATAATGAACATAGCATTTCTGCTTAGTGTACCACTTCATTAGTCAGGTGAACCTTGTCAAATTTCCATCAGGGTTTGACTTTTGGTTTGCTTAATCAGTTTATTATCTCAATAATTTCTTTGTTAACCAATGATTTCAATCATTGATCTTAATCGGTATCTTGCGTCTTTGTATTTTCGATTAGTAATTAGGGTTTATTCTTAGCTTACAGATTCCTTCCTCCCTCTTTGGTGACGAGTGATACGAAGGACTCATGGAGGCAGCTGTAAGAACGGTAGGTGTTAGCAGCAATAAGTATTTAATCTTATCTCACGTAAATCTGCTAAATATTAATATACTGTTTGAAACCGTGCCATTGGAATGGTAGAAAAATGGGGGAACGCGGATGAGATAAGATTTGTGATATGTCAGGGGAAAGGCACGGTGATCAATTGCAACTCGTGGTAATCTTAAGTATGTTTAATTTTCCAGTCATTGCTAGTCTATGCAGAGCTATCTTGTTCAAAAATCAAATGGAGCCTTTACAATTCAAGATATTCTCTGTTATGCTGTCATATCTTGTTAACAAATATAAAGAAAAATATTTGTGGTCTTAAACGTAAGCAGGGGAAGAATCTTTAGTAATTGATGAGTATTGTCTATGGAGTTGAAACTCAACTCTTCTCTTTGAATTTTGCCACATTAGCATATTATCTTACATTTACAAGTAACATCTAGATATTGTAGGGAGATCCTTCTGATTACCCTATTAGAAGCCATGCTTGTGACGTTTCATCCTTCACCCAAAATCAATTTGTTGCTTAGCTTCAATGAAGTTTTAAGATATGCGCTCATGCTTGATGAAATATCTCTGTAAGGGGATCGGTGTCCATGTCATTAGATAAAGAAAACTGAACAGTCGTTGCTCTACCTTTCAAGTGAAATTGGATGCATTGTTTTGCATGGGCTGACATAATAATCGATTGGACATTCATTGATATCAGTTAACGTTAAAGCTTCAAATTGAATTCAGTACCCTCAAAAGCGAGTGAGGCAAACGGTTAAAGCCAGTATTTTTGGGTTAAATGGAAATAGGTTCCCTTCCATTAGTATGTTATTGATTGCCTGGGAATTCTCCTTGGAAAGAATGTTGGAATGGGATTAAAAGGGACCGTAAAATTTTTGACAGTTCAATTTGTTTGTCCCCTAGGATCACTTTAAGAAACGGTTGACTGACAGTAAGGAAGAATCGGTAGCCTTGATAACTCTCAGCATTAAAGCCACTTTTTCAAAAGTTAAAGTAATGGATTGGATTTTCTATTTTACTTCAGGTTGTATGAATGTTTGGGGTGAGTGGCCACTCAGTACTGGTGTGTGGGGAATATATTCTGGTGTTATGGGGTGGGGGTTGGGTGGGGCAGGGCCTGGTTTTGTTTTTGTGATGAGTGAAGTTTAAAATGGAAATCCAATCCTATAGCTTTGTTTGCATTCTTAGGTATTCATGTAAAAATATCTCAAAATCCCTCTGTAATACATCGCTCTTGAATATGGAATCACTCCGGGAATAGAATACCCTTGCTGGGTGGAAAGTTTATGCTTCACAAAACTTTCTATATTAGAGGTTTGCTGCGGGATCAACGAGATGCACTGCAGTCTGCCTAGAGCGATACTGGCTTTAAAGTTAGCTCACAAGACAGTGAGGATTTCCGTGGGTAGCAGTTGAATAAATTCAATACGTCAGAAACATGAAATTAGCATTGGTCGATAATTTACTTTTCAATTTTGGGTGCACATTGTCAATAACTTAGTTACGAGGAATGAAGAGAGTAATGTTCAGTTCAGGTTTTTTGTATCATTCCTCATAATTGCTTACATAATCAATGTCAGTAGTATAATCTAGTCAGCCCCATGCCTAAAATTGAATCATTTTCATAACCGTGGCATCCTTTGAACCTGACTTGTGGCATTTGAAAATCATTTTGATCCTTCAGATAAGAACATTTTAAGAGTTTGGCATTTTCACAGGTCATTTGTGGACACCTCGAAAGTTAATTGATGGTCAAGGGTTGTTTTCTTGGCTCCATAGTCAGTGAATCAATTCTTAAATTAAATTGGGTTTACTTCACATATGCACGTAAAATAATGGGATAGGAATGAGATGAATTTTATTGGAGAGTCTTAGTAGGTTACTTGTTTAACAGTAATTTTCTCATTGTCTTTATTAAATGATTGGCTCTAGTCAGTAGATTTGTATCTCATTCCTAATTTGTTAAACCATGAAGAGCATATTGAAGGGTTTGCAGCGATTGTTAAAGAATGACCACGTTTGCTTTTGTTAAGTAAAGGGACTGTATCACGAGGAATGAAATTACGATCGCAGTTAATGAAAATTTGATTTTGGTGTTGCAATTGATTGCCGTAGTGGGTTATTTAAGACATTGCTTGTGTTGATTACCTTTATGATATTGAATTGGGCTCCAGAGAGTACTGCCATATGTTTATTCTGTTTGAAACACTTCCCATTGACGATTCTCTTTATTAAAAGCTTTATTATGCATCAGAGATTTATGGGAACAGGTCAGTCAAATTTTGTTACACAAAGTCATAGACGTACATTGACTGATGAATCTCACTTTGGACTCTTGAAAGCTTCTTAAGTAAACTGCAGAGTGTTTTCCCTATGCACATAATCAATAGCAAAAGAATGGTGGGAGCTCGTTAGAATTGGTGAATGTCCATATTAATCATCAAGTTCTGGTATGGTTTGCCATTTAGATGCGGTGCAAAGCCAGTATACGATCTTCTTTTAAAGTTAGGATTCACTTTGCAACTCATGACCTTTACTTGAAGACCTTTAAGGGTCTATAATTTCCCAAAGAGTAGTAGTCTGAACTTAGATTAATGAGCATTGAAATTCCAAGCATGTTTTTAATTAAAAGATGTTGGATGTCCATCATTACTTCCTGAGTGGTTGTTGTATGTATGTTTGTATGGAGTATACTCCGGAATGAATGAGTATTGAAGGTTTTGAATATTTAGTAGAGTTGCTAGCTTGGTTTACTAACAAGTACTAATGTGGTGTTGGGTTGTAGATAGAGTTTTATCTGATTTTTGGGAATTGTTAGTGGTTGTAGATGTAATCTTTTGTTGTGAATTTTTGGAAGGAAATGATGGAAGTACAACATCAAAAATCTTTTCACGGATCCTTATTAAAATACTTAGATTTAACTATTTTTGCCTTATATTTCACTCGTAATCCCTCAGTGATTCAACTCTCGATTTTCTTTGTTAATCGTAGCTGCTACATATCCACAGATATTAGTGATTGCTTTCCCGTGTTTACTGCACTACTGTGATGGGATATCTTTTGCTTTCTCATAACTACCTATCCATAAGTATCCCAATGCATCAAATAAGTCTCATTTCTTAATAATGGTACGAAGGCTTTGCACCAAACTCAGGTGGCATGTGGATGGTTTCAGAGCAAAAATATTCACTTATTGTTGATTAATCTGGTAGGAGAAGAGATGGAAATTAGTAACTTCATTTTGAGATTGAAATAAGGGAAAACAGAGTCATTCATATAATTCATTGTTTGCTTTAGTTTATTACTTATAATGAAGATTTCAAATTTAATTCATTGATCAGAAGCTCGCCTAGTCATAAAATTTGGGCCATCGAAAACTGGTCATTCTGCATTGCTTTTGGTTAATACTGCCGTGTTTACCATCATGCTCAAAGTGAAAATGTAAATCTCTCCTTTGTTGATCTCTTGGTTGAAGAGCGGTAGAATTAGAAGTAAAATTCTCTGCATTACACAGATGTACATCTTTGACGTTGACAAAATTAGTCTGACTTGAATTGATCAATTTGTAGTAATGGGAAAGTCTCTTAGAAAGTTATTGAATCCGATCAAATATTAATCTTAAATGTACTCTTTGGCTTCATTTCTAAGGAGTGAATGGGAAACTTGCAAGACATCATTTTATGGGTAAGACCGCTGCGTAAGAGTCTTCGGTTTGATGTAACTTGACGGAAGCGGTTTAAAATATTCACATCATAATGCCAAGGGTCTTTTGGTGATAATAATTCATAGACTATAATGGGGTCGAATATTTATATATTTTATTAAAGGGATTTCACGCATAAAGTAAATGATCGATACTGCCTTTGGAGGTAGAGTTTGGCTCTTCTTATGGACCATAACCACCTTTGCATAATGATAATCAGGGTTAGTGTTAATCATTGATATGCAGTATGCAGTAGAATCCTTCCCAAGATTGCATTCAAATACCATCCATCAGTGAATCAAATTTCCCTCCCTGTAAAGCATCACATCAGCCCAAATGTGTTAATGAAACATTGAGAAATACTGACTGCTATAACAATCCACAGCTTGAGGTCCTAGGATGATAATATCATTACCCTGTTTTTATCTGTGCATTGCTCTCAGGTCACCTGCTTCCTATCCTTCTCTAGATAATATCATAACTGTTTCATTAATCTGATTCACGCAACAGCTCCATCAAATAGTAAAGGGGAGCTGGAAACCTTCTCATTTGATTTTGAGGGCTCTTTATTCCGATGACTCAATTGCCTTTACAGTAATGTGCTTTTGATATGATCCCCTTTAAAAGAAGTACCTTTGATAAGATTCATTTTTTAAGGCTTATAGTTTAAGCTGTAATTTAAATGGTTGGACTTTCAATTTCACTTAAGTATGCCTGCTGTGTGTTTAAATGGAGTGCGCACTCAAAAAAAGGATGGCTGTGTGTGGGTTATGTTTTGGGGAGGGCGTTGGGTGGGACATGCATAGCATGATGTTGATGTTTGATGTGTGAGAGGTGAAATGAAAGTCCAGTCCTGTAACCTTTTTTGCATTCTTAGCCAAAGCGGTATATATCCCCAGCAAAATCAGTTTCTATTTTGCCACCTTTGAAGTTACATAGAGAGCTAAAAATCCTTATGATGTATTCTTGTTGATAACATGAAGTTTGTGTCATTGAAGTACTATCAGCTCTTACCAGTAGCTCTTAATTGATGTTTGAGTGGGTCACAGATCTTATTGCTGTTATATCTTAGTAGAGTACTATCTATGGTTGATTGATCCTAGCTTTGCTCAATATCTCCTATCCTCAAAGCTGTGCTTGTTTACTGGTAGTAATTACTTTCACAACTTTAAAAAAATCAGGTCCACATTACTCCTCTCACTTCCGGTGGAATGTTTTTTGCTTCTCATTCCCTGTTACTGATGATAGGCCAGATAAACAATCAATTCTGCAAAAGTAAACTCATTCAAGTGTTAACGTAGCTCCATATTTATTAGAAATTTCAAACTATATACAGCATCCCTTATAACTGAGTGGGAGTCTAATAAGGAAGAGATTTCAGCTATTCCCAGATTAATGCTCTTAATCAATTTCGATTCATTTGGTAATCAACGGCTCCCTAGTAGATCAAATATTTCATTTTGTCATTCAAAATAACTTTCATATTATCAGCCCTTTGCTAGTGTCTCATAAAATCAGAGAAGTAAATGGTCAAGAGTTTCTGTCTCGATTCCAAAGGCAGTGAATGAGTAGATAAATAAATTGGGATTATTAAATGAGTGGGTTAAGAATCTGAGGGTAGGGAGTACCTCTCAGTTTTTTAACGATGAATTTTGAGATGGTGAGGGCAATGTGAGATAGCAATCTGTGGTTGATTCACATATTGTACGATTATAGCCCTCCTATCTTGACATCCGGTTTTTGAAAGGGGAAGGCAGTACTAAACTCTGGAGCCCAATATTCATAGACTATGGGATAGGTATATTTCCGTCTATGAAGATCCCATAATTTAAGTAATTGTTTGCATCTCTTATCATCCACTTTATGCATACACGTTTGGTAGTGCATGGTAATTCTTGCTTTCCAGATGATAATGAACATAGCATTTCTGCTTAGTGTACCACTTCATTAGTCAGGTGAACCTTGTCAAATTTCCATCAGGGTTTGACTTTTGGTTTGCTTAATCAGTTTATTATCTCAATAATTTCTTTGTTAACCAATGATTTCAATCATTGATCTTAATCGGTATCTTGCGTCTTTGTATTTTCGATTAGTAATTAGGGTTTATTCTTAGCTTACAGATTCCTTCCTCCCTCTTTGGTGACGAGTGATACGAAGGACTCATGGAGGCAGCTGTAAGAACGGTAGGTGTTAGCAGCAATAAGTATTTAATCTTATCTCACGTAAATCTGCTAAATATTAATATACTGTTTGAAACCGTGCCATTGGAATGGTAGAAAAATGGGGGAACGCGGATGAGATAAGATTTGTGATATGTCAGGGGAAAGGCACGGTGATCAATTGCAACTCGTGGTAATCTTAAGTATGTTTAATTTTCCAGTCATTGCTAGTCTATGCAGAGCTATCTTGTTCAAAAATCAAATGGAGCCTTTACAATTCAAGATATTCTCTGTTATGCTGTCATATCTTGTTAACAAATATAAAGAAAAATATTTGTGGTCTTAAACGTAAGCAGGGGAAGAATCTTTAGTAATTGATGAGTATTGTCTATGGAGTTGAAACTCAACTCTTCTCTTTGAATTTTGCCACATTAGCATATTATCTTACATTTACAAGTAACATCTAGATATTGTAGGGAGATCCTTCTGATTACCCTATTAGAAGCCATGCTTGTGACGTTTCATCCTTCACCCAAAATCAATTTGTTGCTTAGCTTCAATGAAGTTTTAAGATATGCGCTCATGCTTGATGAAATATCTCTGTAAGGGGATCGGTGTCCTTGTCATTAGATAAAGAAAACTGAACAGTCGTTGCTCTACCTTTCAAGTGAAATTGGATGCATTGTTTTGCATGGGCTGACATAATAATCGATTGGACATTCATTGATATCAGTTAACGTTAAAGCTTCAAATTGAATTCAGTACCCTCAAAAGCGAGTGAGGCAAACGGTTAAAGCCAGTATTTTTGGGTTAAATGGAAATAGGTTCCCTTCCATTAGTATGTTATTGATTGCCTGGGAATTCTCCTTGGAAAGAATGTTGGAATGGGATTAAAAGGGACCGTAAAATTTTTGACAGTTCAATTTGTTTGTCCCCTAGGATCACTTTAAGAAACGGTTGACTGACAGTAAGGAAGAATCGGTAGCCTTGATAACTCTCAGCATTAAAGCCACTTTTTCAAAAGTTAAAGTAATGGATTGGATTTTCTATTTTACTTCAGGTTGTATGAATGTTTGGGGTGAGTGGCCACTCAGTACTGGTGTGTGGGGAATATATTCTGGTGTTATGGGGTGGGGGTTGGGTGGGGCAGGGCCTGGTTTTGTTTTTGTGATGAGTGAAGTTTAAAATGGAAATCCAATCCTATAGCTTTGTTTGCATTCTTAGGTATTCATGTAAAAATATCTCAAAATCCCTCTGTAATACATCGCTCTTGAATATGGAATCACTCCGGGAATAGAATACCCTTGCTGGGTGGAAAGTTTATGCTTCACAAAACTTTCTATATTAGAGGTTTGCTGCGGGATCAACGAGATGCACTGCAGTCTGCCTAGAGCGATACTGGCTTTAAAGTTAGCTCACAAGACAGTGAGGATTTCCGTGGGTAGCAGTTGAATAAATTCAATACGTCAGAAACATGAAATTAGCATTGGTCAATAATTTGCTTTTCAATTTTGGGTGCACATTGTCAATAACTTAGTTACGAGGAATGAAGAGAGTAATGTTCAGTTCAGGATTTTTGTATAATTCCTCATAATTGCTTACATAATCAATGTCAGTAGTATAATCTAGTCAGCCCCATGCCTAAAATTGAAACATTTTCATAACCGTGGCATCCTTTGAACCTGACTTGTGGCATTTGAAAATCATTTTGATCCTTCAGATAAGAACATTTTAAGAGTTTGGCATTTACACAGGTCATTTGTGGACACCTCGAAAGTTAATTGATGGTCAAGGGTTGTTTTCTTGGCTCCATAGTCAGTGAATCAATTCTTAAATTAAATTGGGTTTACTTCACATATGCACGTAAAATAATGGGATAGGAATGAGATGAATTTTATTAGAGAGTCTTAGTAGGTTACTTGTTTAACAGTAATTTTCTCATTGTCTTTATTAAATGATTGGCTCTAGTCAGTAGATTTGTATCTCATTCCTAATTTGTTAAACCATGAAGAGCATATTGAAGGGTTTGCAGCGATTGTTAAAGAATGACCACGTTTGCTTTTGTTAAGTAAAGGGACTGTATCACGAGGAATGAAATTACGATCGCAGTTAATGAAAATTTGATTTTGGTGTTGCAATTGATTGCCGTAGTGGGTTATTTAAGACATTGCTTGTGTTGATTACCTTTATGATATTGAATTGGGCTCCAGAGAGTACTGCCATATGTTTATTCTGTTTGAAACACTTCCCATTGACGATTCTCTTTATTAAAAGCTTTATTATGCATCAGAGATTTATGGGAACAGGTCAGTCAAATTTTGTTACACAAAGTCATAGACGTACATTGACTGATGAATCTCACTTTGGACTCTTGAAAGCTTCTTAAGTAAACTGCAGAGTGTTTTCCCTATGCACATAATCAATAGCAAAAGAATGGTGGGAGCTCGTTAGAATTGGTGAATGTCCATATTAATCATCAAGTTCTGGTATGGTTTGCCATTTAGATGCGGTGCAAAGCCAGTATACGATCTTCTTTTAAAGTTAGGATTCACTTTGCAGCTCATGACCTTTACTTGAAGACCTTTAAGGGTCTATAATTTCCCAAAGAGTAGTAGTCTGAACTTAGATTAATGAGCATTGAAATTCCAAGCATGTTTTTAATTAAAAGATGTTGGATGTCCATCATTACTTCCTGAGTGGTTGTTGTATGTATGTTTGTGTGGAGTATACTCTTGAATGAATGAGTATTGAAGGTTTTGAATATTTAGTAGAGTTGCTAGCTTGGTTTACTAACAAGTACTAATGTGGTGTTGGGTTGTAGATAGAGTTTTATCTGATTTTTGGGAATTGTTAGTGGTTGTAGATGTAATCTTTTGTTGTGAATTTTTGGAAGGAAATGATGGAAGTACAACATCAAAAATCTTTTCACGGATCCTTATTAAAATACTTAGATTTAACTATTTTTGCCTTATATTTCACTCGTAATCCCTCAGTGATTCAACTCTCGATTTTCTTTGTTAATCGTAGCTGCTACATATCCACAGATATTAGTGATTGCTTTCCCGTGTTTACTGCACTACTGTGATGGGATATCTTTTGCTTTCTCATAACTACCTATCCATAAGTATCCCAATGCATCAAATAAGTCTCATTTCTTAATAATGGTACGAAGGCTTTGCACCAAACTCAGGTGGCATGTGGATGGTTTCAGAGCAAAAATATTCAATTATTGTTGATTAATCTGGTAGGAGAAGAGATGGAAATTAGTAACTTCATTTTGAGATTGAAATAAGGGAAAACAGAGTCATTCATATAATTCATTGTTTGCTTTAGTTTATTACTTATAATGAAGATTTCAAATTCAATTCATTGATCAGAAGCTCGCCTAGTCATAAAATTTGGGCCATCGAAAACTGGTCATTCTGCATTGCTTTTGCTGAATACTGCCGTGTTTACCATCATGCTCAAAGTAAAAATGTAAATCTCTCCTTTGTTGATCTCTTGGTTGAAGAGCGGTAGAATTAGAAGTAAAATTCTCTGCATTACACAGATGTACATCTTTGACGTTGACGAAATTAGTCTGACTTGAATTGATCAATTTGTAGTAATGGGAAAGTCTCTTAGAAAGTTATTGAATCCGATCAAATATTAATCTTAAATGTACTCTTTGGCTTCATTTCTAAGGAGTGAATGGGAAACTTGCAAGACATCATTTTATGGGTAAGACCGCTGCGTAAGAGTCTTCGGTTTGATGTAACTTGACGGAAGCGGTTTAAAATATTCACATCATTATGCCAAGGGTTTTTTGGTGATAATAATTCATAGACTATAATGGGGTCGAATATTTATATATTTTATTAAAGGGATTTCACGCATAAAGTAAATGATCGATACTGCCTTTGGAGGTAGAGTTTAGCTCTTCTTATGGACCATAACCACCTTTGCATAATGATAATCAGGGTTAGTGTTAATCATTGATGTGCAGTATGCAGTAGAATCCTTCCCAAGTTTGCATTCAAATACCATCCATCAGTGAATCAAATTTCCCTCCCTGTAAAGCATCACATCAGCCCAAATGTGTTAATGAAACATTGAGAAATACTGACTGCTATAACAATCCACAGCTTGAGGTCCTAGGATGATAATATCATTACCCTGTTTTTATCTGTGCATTGCTCTCAGGTCACCTGCTTCCTATCCTTCTCTAGATAATATCATAACTATTTCATTAATCTGATTCACGCAACAGCTCCATGAAATCGTAAAGGGGAACTGGAAACCTTCTCGTTTGATTTTGAGGGCTCTTTTTTCCGATGACTCAATTGCCTTTACAGTAATGTGCTTTTGATATGATCCCCTTTAAAAGAAGTACCTTTGATAAGATTCATTTTTTAAGGCTTATAGTTTAAGCTGTAATGAAAATGGTTGGACTTTCAATTTCACTTAAGTATGCCTGTTGTGTGTTTAAATGGAGTGCGCACTCAAAAAAAGGATGGCTGTGTGTGGGTTATGTTCTGGGGAGGGGGTTGGGTGGGGCATGCATAGCATGATGTTGATGTTTGATGTGTGAGAGGTGAAATGAAAGTCCAGTCCTGTAACCTTTTTTGCATTCTTAGCCAAAGCGGTATATATCCCCAGCAAAATCAGTTTCTATTTTGCCACCTTTGAAGTTACATAGAGAGCTAAAAATCCTTATGATGTATTCTTGTTGATAACATGAAGTTTGTGTCATTGAAGTACTATCAGCTCTTACCAGTAGCTCTTAATTGATGTTTGAGTGGGTCACAGATCTTATTGCTGTTATATCTTAGTAGAGTACTATCTATGGTTGATTGATCCTAGCTTTGCTCAATATCTCCTAGCCTCAAAGCTGTGCTTGTTTACTGGTAGTAATTACTATCACAACTTTAAAAAAATCAGGTCCACATTACTCCTCTCACTTCCGGTGGAATGTTTTTTGCTTCTCATTCCCTGTTACTGATGATAGGCCAGATAAACAATCAATTCTGCAAAAGTAAACTCATTCAAGTGTTAACGTAGCTCCATATTTATTGGAAATTTCAAACTATATCCAGCATCTCTTATAACTGAGTGGGAGTCTAATAAGGAACAGATTTCAGCTATTCCCAGATTCATGCTCTTAATCAATTTCGATTCATTTGGTAATCAACGGCTCCCTAGAAGATCAAATATTTCATTTTGTCATTCAAAATAACTTTCATATTATCAGCCCTTTGCTAGTGTCTCATAAAATCAGAGAAGTAAATGGTCAAGAGTTTCTGTCTCGATTCCAAAGGCAATGAATGAGTAGATAAATAAATTGGGATTATTAAATGAGTGGGTTAAGAATCTGAGGGTAGGGAGTACCTCTCAGTTTTTTAACGATGAATTTTGAGATGGTGAGGGCAATGTGAGATAGCAATCTGTGGTTGAGTCACATATTGTACGATTATAGCCCTCCTATCTTGACATCCGGTTTTTGAAAGGGGAAGGCAGTACTAAACTCTGGAGCCCAATATTCATAGACTATGGGAGAGGTATATTTCCGTCGATGAAGATCCCATAATTTAAGTAATTGTTTGCATCTCTTATCATCCACTTTATGCATACACGTTTGGTAGTGCATGGTAATTCTTGCTTTCCAGATGATAATGAACATAGCATTTCTGCTTAGTGTACCACTTCATTAGTCAGGTGAACCTTGTCGAATTCCCATCAGGGTTTGACTTTTGGTTTGCTTAATCAGTTTATTATCTCAATAATTTCTTTGTTAACCAATGATTTCAATCATTGATCTTAATCGTTATCTTGCGTCTTTGTATTTTCGATTAGTAATTAGGGTTTATTCTTAGCTTACAGATTCCTTCCTCCCTCTTTGGTGACGAGTGATACGAAGGACTCATGGAGGCAGCTGTAAGAACGGTAGGTGTTAGCAACAATAAGTATTTAATCTAATCTCACGTAAATCTGCTAAATATTAATATACTGTTTGAAACCGTGCCATTGGAATTGGTAGAAAAATGGGGGAACGCGGATGAGATAAGATTTGTGATATGTCAGGGGAAAGGCACGGTGATCAATTGCAACTCGTGGTAATCTTAAGTATGTTTAATTTCCCAGTCATTGCTAGTCTATGCAGAGCTATCTTGTTCAAAAATCAAATGGAGCCTTTACAATTCAAGATATTCTCTGTTATGCTGTCATATCTTGTTAACAAATATAAAGAAAAATATTTGTGGTCTTAAACGTAAGCAGGGGAAGAATCTTTAGTAATTGATGAGTATTGTCTATGGAGTTGGAACTCAACTCTTCTCTTTGAATTTTGCCACATTAGCATATTATCTTACATTTACAAGTAACATCTAGATATTGTAGGGAGATCCTTCTGATTACCCTATTAGAAGCCATGCTTGTGACGTTTCATCCTTCACCCAGAATCAATTTGTTGCTTAGCTTCAATGAAGTTTTAAGATACGCGCTCATGCTTGATGAAATATCTCTGTAAGGGGATCGGTGTCCATGTCATTAGATAAAGAAAACTGAACAGTCGTTGCTCTACCTTTCAAGTGAAATTGGATGCATTGTTTTGCATGGGCTGACATAATAATCGATTGGACATTCATTGATATCAGTTAACGTTAAAGCTTCAAATTGAATTCAGTACCCTCAAAAGCGAGTGAGGCAAACGGTTAAAGCCAGTATTTTTGGGTTAAATGGAAATAGGTTCCCTTCCATTAGTATGGTATTGATTGCCTGGGAATTCTCCTTGGAAAGAATGTTGGAATGGGATTAATAGGGACTGTAAAATTTTTGACAGTTCAATTTGTTTGTCCCCTAGGATCACTTTAAGAAACGGTTGACTGACAGTAAGGAAGAATCGGTAGCCTTGATAACTCTCAGCATCAAAGCCACTTTTTCAAAAGTTAAAGTAAGGGATTGGATTTTCTATTTAACTTCAGGTTGTATGAATGTTTGGGGTGAGTGGCCACTCAGTACTGGTGTGTGGGGAATATATTCTGGTGTTATGGGGTGGGGGGTTGGGTGGGGCAGGGCCTGGTGTTGTTTTTGTGATGAGTGAAGTTTAAAATGGAAATCCAATCCTATAGCTTTGTTTGCATTCTTAGGTATTAATGTAAAAAAATCTCAAAATCCCTCTGTAATACATCGCTCTTGAATATGGAATCACTCCGGGAATAGAATACCCTTGCTGGGTGGAAAGTTTATGCTTCACAAAACTTTCTATATTAGAGGTTTGCTGCGGGATCAACGAGATGCACTGCAGTCTGCCTAGAGCGATACTGGCTTTAAAGTTAGCTCACAAGACAGTGAGGATTTCCGTGGGTAGCAGTTGAATAAATTCAATACGTCAGAAACATGAAATTAGCATTGGTCGATAATTTGCTTTTCAATTTTGGGTGCACATTGTCAATAACTTAGTTACGAAGAATGAAGACAGTAATGTTCAGTTCAGGATTTTTGTATAATTCCTCATAATTGCTTACATAATCAATGTCAGTAGTATAATCTAGTCAGCCCCATGCCTAAAATTGAATCATTTTCATAACCGTGGCATCCTTTGAACCTGACTTGTGGCATTTGAAAATCATTTTGATCCTTCAGATTAGAACATTTTAAGAGTTTGGCATTTTCACAGGTCATTTGTGGACACCTCGAAAGTTAATTGATTGTCAAGGGTTGTTTTCTTGGCTCCATAGTCAGTGAATCAATTCTTAAATTAAATTGGGTTTACTTCACATATGCACGTAAAATAATGGGATAGGAATGAGATGAATTTTCTTGGAGAGTCTTAGTAGGTTACTTGTTTAACAGTAATTTTCTCATTGTCTTTATTAAATGATTGGCTCTAGTCAGTAGATTTGTATCTCATTCCTAATTTGTTAAACCATGAAGAGCATATTGAAGGGTTTGCAGCGATTGTTAAAGAATGACCACGTTTGCTTTTGTTAAGTAAAGGGACTGTATCACGAGGAATGAAATTACGATCGCAGTTAATGAAAATTTGATTTTGGTGTTGCAATTGATTGCCGTAGTGGGTTATTTAAGACATTGCTTGTGTTGATTACCTTTATGATATTGAATTGGGCTCCAGAGAGTACTGCCATATGTTTATTCTGTTTGAAACACTTCCCATTGACGATTCTCTTTATTAAAAGCTTTATTATGCATCAGAGATTTATAGGAACAGGTCAGTCAAATTTTGTTACACAAAGTCATAGACGTACATTGACTGATAAATCTCACTTTGGACTCTTGAAAGCTTCTTAAGTAAACTGCAGAGTGTTTTCCCTATGCACATAATCAATACCAAAAGAATGGTGGGAGCTCGTTAGAATTGGTGAATGTCCATATTAATCATCAAGTTCTGGTATGGTTTGCCATTTAGATGCGGTGCAAAGCCAGTATACGATCTTCTTTTAAAGTTAGGATTCACTTTGCAACTCATGACCTTTACTTGAAGACCTTTAAGGGTCTATAATTTCCCAAAGAGTAGTAGTCTGAACTTAGATTAATGAGCATTGAAATTCCAAGCATGTTTTTAATTAAAAGATGTTGGATGTCCATCATTACTTCCTGAGTGGTTGTTGTATGTATGTTTATGTGGAATATACTCCGGAATGAATGAGTATTGAAGGTTTTGAATATTTAGTAGAGTTGCTAGCTTGGTTTACTAACAAGTACTAATGTGGTGTTGGGTTGTAGATAGAGTTTTATCTGATTTTTGGGAATTCTTAGTGGTTGTAGATGTAATCTTTTGTTGTGAATTTTTGGAAGGAAATGATGGAAGTACAACATCAAAAATCTTTTCACGGTTCCTTAGTAAAATACTTAGATTTAACTATTTTTCCCTTATATTTCACTCGTAATCCCTCAGTGATTCAACTCTCGATTTTCTTTGTTAATCGTAGCTGCTACATATCCACAGATATTAGTGATTGCTTTCCCGTGTTTACTGCACTACTGTGATGGGATATCTTTTGCTTTCTCATAACTACCTATCCATAAGTATCCCAATGCATCAAATAAGTCTCATTTCTTAATAATGGTACGAAGGCTTTGCACCAAACTCAGGTGGCATGTGGATGGTTTCAGAGCAAAAATATTCACTTATTGTTCATTAATCTGGTAGGAGAAGAGATGGAACTTAGTGACTTCATTTTGAGATTGAAATAAGGGAAAACAGAGTCATTCATATAATTCATTGTTTGCTTTAGTTTATTGCTTATAATGAAGATTTCAAATTTAATTCATTGATCAGAAGCTCGCCTAGTCATAAAATTTGGGCCATCGAAAACTGGTCATTCTGCATTGCTTTTGCTGAATACTGCCGTGTTTACCATCATGCTCAAAGTAAAAATGTAAATCTCTCCTTTGTTGATCTCTTGGTTGAAGAGCGGTAGAATTAGAAGTAAAATTCTCTGCATTACACAGATGTACATCTTTGACGTTGACGAAATTAGTCTGACTTGAATTGATCAATTTGTAGTAATGGGAAAGTCTCTTAGAAAGTTATTGAATCCGATCAAATATTAATCTTAAATGTACTCTTTGGCTTCATTTCTAAGGAGTGAATGGGAAACTTGCAAGACATCATTTTATGGGTAAGACCGCTGCGTAAGAGTCTTCGGTTTGATGTAACTTGACGGAAGCGGTTTAAAATATTCACATCATTATGCCAAGGGTTTTTTGGTGATAATAATTCATAGACTATAATGGGGTCGAATATTTATATATTTTATTAAAGGGATTTCACGCATAAAGTAAATGATCGATACTGCCTTTGGAGGTAGAGTTTAGCTCTTCTTATGGACCATAACCACCTTTGCATAATGATAATCAGGGTTAGTGTTAATCATTGATGTGCAGTATGCAGTAGAATCCTTCCCAAGTTTGCATTCAAATACCATCCATCAGTGAATCAAATTTCCCTCCCTGTAAAGCATCACATCAGCCCAAATGTGTTAATGAAACATTGAGAAATACTGACTGCTATAACAATCCACAGCTTGAGGTCCTAGGATGATAATATCATTACCCTGTTTTTATGTGTGCATTGCTCTCAGGTCACCTGCTTCCTATCCTTCTCTAGATAATATCATAACTATTTCATTAATCTGATTCACGCAACAGCTCCATCAAATCGTAAAGGGGAACTGGAAACCTTCTCATTTGATTTTGAGGGCTCTTTTTTCCGATGACTCAATTGCCTTTACAGTAATGTGCTTTTGATATGATCCCCTTTAAAAGAAGTACCTTTGATAAGATTCATTTTTTAAGGCTTATAGTTTAAGCTGTAATGAAAATGGTTGGACTTTCAATTTCACTTAAGTATGCCTGTTGTGTGTTTAAATGGATTGCGCACTCAAAAAAAGGATGGCTGTGTGTGGGTTATGTTCTGGGGAGGGGGTTGGGTGGGGCATGCAGAGCATGATGTTGATGTTTGATGTGTGAGAGGTGAAATGAAAGTCCAGTCCTGTAACCTTTTTTGCATTCTTAGCCAAAGCGGTATATATCCCCAGCAAAATCAGTTTCTATTTTGCCACCTTTGAAGTTACATAGAGAGCTAAAAATCCTTATGATGTATTCTTGTTGATAACATGAAGTTTGTGTCATTGAAGTACTATCAGCTCTTACCAGTAGCTCTTAATTGATGTTTGAGTGGGTCACAGATCTTATTGCTGTTATATCTTAGTAGAGTACTATCTATGGTTGATTGATCCTAGCTTTGCTCAATATCTCCTAGCCTCAAAGCTGTGCTTGTTTACTGGTAGTAATTACTTTCACAACTTTAAAAAAATCAGGTCCACATTACTCCTCTCACTTCCGGTGGAATGTTTTTTGCTTCTCATTCCCTGTTACTGATGATAGGCCAGATAAACAATCAATTCTGCAAAAGTAAACTCATTCAAGTGTTAACGTAGCTCTATATTTATTAGAAATTTCAAACTATATCCAGCATCCCTTATAACTGAGTGGGAGTCTAATAAGGAAGAGATTTCAGCTATTCCCAGATTCATGCTCTTAATCAATTTCGAATCATTTGGTAATCAACGGCTCCCTAGAGGATCAAATATTTCATTTTGTCATTCAAAATAACTTTCATATTATCAGCCCTTTGCTAGTGTCTCATAAAATCAGAGAAGTAAATGGTCAAGAGTTTCTGTCTCGATTCCAAAGGCAGTGAATGAGTAGATAAATAAATTGGGATTATTAAATGAGTGGGTTAAGAATCTGAGGGTAGGGAGTACCTCTCAGTTTTTTAACGATGAATTTTGAGATGGTGAGGGCAATGTGAGATAGCAATCTGTGGTTGATTCACATATTGTACGATTATAGCCCTCCTATCTTGACATCCGGTTTTTGAAAGGGGAAGGCAGTACTAAACTCTGGAGCCCAATATTCATAGACTATGGGATAGGTATATTTCCGTCTATGAAGATCCCATAATTTAAGTAATTGTTTGCATCTCTTATCATCCACTTTATGCATACACGTTTGGTAGTGCATGGTAATTCTTGCTTTCCAGATGATAATGAACATAGCATTTCTGCTTAGTGTACCACTTCATTTGTCAGGTGAACCTTGTCAAATTTCCATCAGGGTTTGACTTTTGGTTTGCTTAATCAGTTTATTATCTCAATAATTTCTTTGTTAACCAATGATTTCAATCATTGATCTTAATCGGTATCTTGCGTCTTTGTATTTTCGATTAGTAATTAGGGTTTATTCTTAGCTTATAGATTCCTTCCTCCCTCTTTGGTGACGAGTGATACGAAGGACTCATGGAGGCAGCTGTAAGAACGGTAGGTGTTAGCAGCAATAAGTATTTAATCTTATCTCACGTAAATCTGCTAAATATTAATATACTATTTGAAACCGTGCCATTGGAATGGTAGAAAAATGGGGGAACGCGGATGAGATAAGATTTGTGATATGTCAGGGGAAAGGCACGGTGATCAATTGCAACTCGTGGTAATCTTAAGTATGTTTAATTTTCCAGTCATTGCTAGTCTATGCAGAGCTATCTTGTTCAAAAATCAAATGGAGCCTTTACAATTCAAGATATTCTCTGTTATGCTGTCATATCTTGTTAACAAATATAAAGAAAAATATTTGTGGTCTTAAACGTAAGCAGGGGAAGAATCTTTAGTAATTGATGAGTATTGTCTATGGAGTTGAAACTCAACTCTTCTCTTTGAATTTTGCCACATTAGCATATTATCTTACATTTACAAGTAACATCTAGATATTGTAGGGAGATCCTTCTGATTACCCTATTAGAAGCCATGCTTGTGACGTTTCATCCTTCACCCAAAATCAATTTGTTGCTTAGCTTCAATGAAGTTTTAAGATACGCGCTCATGCTTGATGAAATATCTCTGTAAGGGGATCGGTGTCCATGTCATTAGATAAGGAAAACTGAACAGTCGTTGCTCTACCTTTCAAGTGAAATTGGATGCATTGTTTTGCATGGGCTGACATAATAATCGATTGGACATTCATTGATATCAGTTAACGTTAAAGCTTCAAATTCAATTCAGTACCCTCAAAAGCGAGTGAGGCAAACGGTTAAAGCCAGTATTTTTGGGTTAAATGGAAATAGGTTCCCTTCCATTAGTATGGTATTGATTGCCTGGGAATTCTCCTTGGAAAGAATGTTGGAATGGGATTAAAAGGGACCGTAAAATTTTTGACAGTTCAATTTGTTTGTCCCCTAGGATCACTTTAAGAAACGGTTGACTGACAGTAAGGAAGAATCGGTAGCCTTGATAACTCTCAGCATTAAAGCCACTTTTTCAAAAGTTAAAGTAATGGATTGGATTTTCTATTTTACTTCAGGTTGTATGAATGTTTGGGGTGAGTGGCCACTCAGTACTGGTGTGTGGGGAATATATTCTGGTGTTATGGGGTGGGGGGTTGGGTGGGGCAGGGCCTGGTTTTGTTTTTGTGATGAGTGAAGTTTAAAATGGAAATCCAATCCTATAGCTTTGTTTGCATTCTTAGGTATTCATGTAAAAATATCTCAAAATCCCTCTGTAATACATCGCTCTTGAATATGGAATCACTCCGGGAATAGAATACCCTTGCTGGGTGGAAAGTTTATGCTTCACAAAACTTTCTATATTAGAGGTTTGCTGCGGGATCAACGAGATGCACTGCAGTCTGCCTAGAGCGATACTGGCTTTAAAGTTAGCTCACAAGACAGTGAGGATTTCCGTGGGTAGCAGTTGAATAAATTCAATACGTCAGAAACATGAAATTAGCATTGGTCAATAATTTGCTTTTCAATTTTGGGTGCACATTGTCAATAACTTAGTTACGAGGAATGAAGAGAGTAATGTTCAGTTCAGGATTTTTGTATAATTCCTCATAATTGCTTACATAATCAATGTCAGTAGTATAATCTAGTCAGCCCCATGCCTAAAATTGAAACATTTTCATAACCGTGGCATCCTTTGAACCTGACTTGTGGCATTTGAAAATCATTTTGATCCTTCAGATAAGAACATTTTAAGAGTTTGGCATTTTCACAGGTCATTTGTGGACACCTCGAAAGTTAATTGATGGTCAAGGGTTGTTTTCTTGGCTCCATAGTCAGTGAATCAATTCTTAAATTAAATTGGGTTTACTTCACATATGCACGTAAAATAATGGGATAGGAATGAGATGAATTTTATTGGAGAGTCTTAGTAGGTTACTTGTTTAACAGTAATTTTCTCATTGTCTTTATTAAATGATTGGCTCTAGTCAGTAGATTTGTATCTCATTCCTAATTTGTTAAACCATGAAGAGCATATTGAAGGGTTTGCAGCGATTGTTAAAGAATGACAACGTTTGCTTTTGTTAAGTAAAGGGACTGTATCACGAGGAATGAAATTACGATCGCAGTTAATGAAAATTTGATTTTGGTGTTGCAATTGATTGCCGTAGTGGGTTATTTAAGACATTGCTTGTGTTGATTACCTTTATGATATTGAATTGGGCTCCAGAGAGTACTGCCATATGTTTATTCTGTTTGAAACACTTCCCATTGACGATTCTCTTTATTAAAAGCTTTATTATGCATCAGAGATTTATGGGAACAGGTCAGTCAAATTTTGTTACACAAAGTCATAGACGTACATTGACTGATAAATCTCACTTTGGACTCTTGAAAGCTTCTTAAGTAAACTGCAGAGTGTTTTCCCTATGCACATAATCAATAGCAAAAGAATGGTGGGAGCTCGTTAGAATTGGTGAATGTCCATATTAATCATCAAGTTCTGGTATGGTTTGCCATTTAGATGCGGTGCAAAGCCAGTATACGATCTTCTTTTAAAGTTAGGATTCACTTTGCAACTCATGACCTTTACTTGAAGACCTTTAAGGGTCTATAATTTCCCAAAGAGTAGTAGTCTGAACTTAGATTAATGAGCATTGAAATTCCAAGCATGTTTTTAATTAAAAGATGTTGGATGTCCATCATTACTTCCTGAGTGGTTGTTGTATGTATGTTTGTGTGGAGTATACTCCGGAATGAATGAGTATTGAAGGTTTTGAATTTTTAGTAGAGTTGCTAGCTTGGTTTACTAACAAGTACTAATGTGGTGTTGGGTTGTAGATAGAGTTTTATCTGATTTTTGGGAATTCTTAGTGGTTGTAGATGTAATCTTTTGTTGTGAATTTTTGGAAGTAAATGATGGAAGTACCACATCATAAATCTTTTCACGGATCCTTATTAAAATACTTAGATTTAACTATTTTTGCCTTATATTTCACTCGTAATCCCTCAGTGATTCAACTCTTGATTTTCTTTGTTAATCGTAGCTGCTACATATCCACAGATATTAGTGATTGCTTTCCCGTGTTTACTGCACTACTGTGATGGGATATCTTTTGCTTTCTCATAACTACCTATCCATAAGTATCCCAATGCATCAAATAAGTCTCATTTCTTAATAATGGTACGAAGGCTTTGCACCAAACTCAGGTGGCATGTGGATGGTTTCAGAGCAAAAATATTCACTTATTGTTGATTAATCTGGTAGGAGAAGAGATGGAAATTAGTAACTTCATTTTGAGATTGAAATAAGGGAAAACAGAGTCATTCATATAATTCATTGTTTGCTTTAGTTTATTACTTATAATGAAGATTTCAAATTTAATTCATTGATCAGAAGCTCGCCTAGTCATAAAATTTGGGCCATCGAAAACTGGTCATTCTGCATTGCTTTTGCTGAATACTGCCGTGTTTACCATCATGCTCAAAGTAAAAATGTAAATCTCTCCTTTGTTGATCTCTTGGTTGAAGAGCGGTAGAATTAGAAGTAAAATTCTCTGCATTACACAGATGTACAGCTAGTTCCAAAAAAAACTTACCACCTAAGCCGCAACCCGCATAACAGACGTGAAGCTCGATGAGAGCGAGTCTAGAGTTTTCCACGCATTCTATTGGCTCTTGGAAGGAAGGCGCCTTTTTAAACCGTTGTGAAACGCGTTGAACGTATTTGTACCGTCTTTATTAGCACGAAATCTAGTTTAAATTTAGTGTTAATTTTTACTATGTCAGCAGCATAGTATTAAAAAATGAATGAGAATCGGATCTCCTTATTTCGGCCAGAAATTTCTGCGTAATTCACCTTTTTCTGGAGGCATCGGGTAAACTTACTTTAGCTGCTTCAATTATCCAATGAAAAATTATGTCATTGCAAGATTAAAAAGGATTATATTATTACGTTTTTTATGCTCTTGACGCCTACAGGAAGAACTTTTAAATTTATTTAGAGGAAATTCACGACTATGACTCAAATTGAAAGATGAACGAAAACTCAGCAAGGAGATAAAGAATAATTAGGAATAAGAACACAATCAACTGTATGTCAACTAATTTATGTTGCAGAAAAATTCTATCGAGAAGGGGAGTATGAAAAAACTTCGAAACCTACTGAGGAAAGCAAAGATGAAAAGAAACTTTATCTGGACGAACACACCGAGAAAGAATCATTTTAAGTCAACCTGGTAGAGAGCTCTGAAAATTAGACCCAAAACATATTACAATAAAGTAAACCAAATAAATTACGATCAACTACATCAGATAATTACATCAAATATTATAAAAATTTTAAATACCACCAAATCATATGATAGAAAGTAAAATATTTATTGGTGTGCTATCATCATTTTCTAAGGTAATTGTTTAAAATTCAAATTGCTAATTTAATATTTTAGAAAATAACATAGGTATTAGAATAGTAGCACAATTTAAATACTGAGGGCTACAAAATTTTTTCACGTATCGAATTAAAAATTAATATACCACGAAATTAACGCCAGCATCTCGTAAAATTTTTCCGAAAATATTGTTCATTGCCAGTCCCAGAAAAACTATCCCTTTAATTAAATCAAGTTCATGTTACTTGCAAAATTATGCTGTCCCAACTTTTATCTGATGCTAAATCTCTTTCTTGCCCCGTGGTGCAAATTTTGACTCGATTTCTTCACAGTTGAATTATTCTGCAATACAGAGAAGTATAAAATTTGCTTGATACGACAATTAACTGAGCATTAGGAATTTCAGTATATATGCATCAACATGTCATTCTGTTCTTACTTCCACCAGGCATTCGTGGTGACGGTATCAGATGAAGCATTATGATTTTGAGATGAGATTTGGCTGTTTCTGACAAATTCGCGTCAGAGGTTTTACTAATTCTTCCATGGAGAAAGGAGAACTTTCCTTTCCTCCACCCTGGCCCTAGGAGTATCCCCTGTTCATTCCTTTGTTGTTTCTTTTTCTTTTGTTGCGTCCATCGAAAGGTATTGTCTATTTTCTCAAAGGAACCATAAAACGGCCGATGGGTGAAGGTGAACTCCGCTCTGAGAAGAAAAACCCCCTTTTCGGCAGATTGTGGATGGTCGTATGTATCCGGGGTAGCGAATTTGAAAGCGCTAATGAGGATTCCTGACCGCACCCCTGCTGAGCAGGTATCAAAGGTTAGGGTATGGTGGCGGCGACCGATCACAAGTAAGGTGGGAAATGGTGGATCCGCGATTTGTAATCTTCGCCGCAGGTATTCCCTTAGGGAATGAAGATATTCAACTCTATTTTTGAGGTAGACGACCTTTCAGGACTTCTTGCAAGGAATACACATTAAGATGGTTAAGAAACAACAGTTAGTATGGCAAATCAAAACCTTAAGACTAATTTGCATATTGCATATAAACTCCAGGTTTCCTATACTTGCATATTGCAGGTTTACACGTTAACACCTGGTTTATTTACATTTACATTAATACCCCGCGAGCCGCCGTGTGACTTATGTCAGGGGGTGTGAAAACAACCACAACAGGATTTCCAATGTTACTGAAATGATTTTCAGAACTATACGCTAGACTAATGTTTAATAAGACTAATGATTAATGATTGCTGCTTCGGTTTCTGAATGCCTCAAGTAAGATATATAACCCGAATTATTTGAATGGTGCATAATATGTATAATAATTAAAAGAAAAATCACTATCAATAATTATGAATGATGGGTAAAAGGAGTCATGGAAGAACACGTTAAAAATAGAAACCAACGGATTGTAAACAGACTTACATGAGAATATTCCTCTATTTCTCATGATTCATACCTTAGCTGTTAAAATATTCTTGGTTCTATATGTAATCAATTACTCCAACATTCACTTCAAGGACCTTCGTAACATCCTTCATCCTAGGCACATTATAATTCTCTACGAACTTTGCGAAGATGTTTTTTAAATTTTTCATAGTATTTTTAAATAGTAATGCAAGGAAGATCATTCCAGTTAAAATAGGACCTTCGGAAAATCTGAATGATAACATAAAGTTGACAATGTTTGGGTGCATCATATCAGAATTAGTATCTCTATATTCTGCTTTTAAAGTGAATGGTATAAACTGTATTAGCTTATACTAAATAACTAATTCAACAACAAAAATGAAAAAATAAGTAATGCTGCCTATCGTCAATTTATATCAATCAAGCTCTTCGTCAATGATTGTTTATTTTATTTATATAAATTGTTTTTTATGCTTTATTTCGTCCCTACATTGAGCTAAAAATTTCGTAGTTTGGAATAACTTGAGAAATGAACAATGAACTAGAGAAATGCCATCTAATATTTATTCCTTACGCTTACGAGAACCAAATCGTTTCACTTCTCTTATAACATCTATGATACAAAATAGATAGAGCGTTGAAGATGATCTTACTACATCGACTAAAGTTTCTATTATCATGTCACTAAAATATGAATTGAAACGTAAATATGGAATTTTAGATACTCCGCATATTTAGTGTCGCAGAAACTTAGAGTTTATACGCCGATTACGGATAAATCACATCTCTAAAGTTAGGTAAGATTTAGAATAAACCATTGGCTTGCATAGATAATAATACCAATGTTAGCAATTTTTATCGGTTTGAAAAAACCGAACTCTCTTTCCAAAATAAATTGCTGATAAGAAGATGGTTTAGGTTCTGGCTTAGTAAACTACTCGAACTTTCTTATAGAATTAAAAGATTGGTACGATACATTGAACATCGCTATTGCATACAATTTCGGAGATCCTGGGAATTACTGATGCATCAGAAGGAAATTTCTGAAAGTATGATAAGCCATGGGCGTTATATCCTGTATATTTGAATGTTAACCATTCTTGACTAATATATTACTTAAATTGGATAAATGAGTAGTTTCTCTGGAGGCTGTCATAAACGGAAAAATATATATGTTGGATGAGAAAATTGAGAAGGTGAGTGAGTGGGTTATACTTTTAAAAGAGGTCGTTGCTCCTACTCAAAGTAACCAATTGGTCAACGAGGAACGCAAGAAATGCCATTACCTATTGTGATTTATCCAAAAATCTGGAATTAACATACCTCTTACACTTTCGGTTGTTAAATTCATGTGAGTGTATGTATTACTGTTGCCGTCGTTTCTCACTTCCCTATCTCTATCAAAACAGTCCCCCTCTTGAAGTCCTGGTGAATTCATTGCTTTAACCACTTCTTCCAATCACTCCTCTATCTTGCTTTTCAAATTTGTCATGGAATGTGGAGAGATGAAAAGTTTCTCATAGCCATACATTTTAAATACGAAGGAATATTTTCAATATCACCGAGCGATAAATATGTAGATAGACTATTCATACCAAACCACCGCCCATTCATCTCAATCATTAAAATTCTGTCGAAAAAATATGAGAGTTACGTAGGGCCAGCCATCAACCGAGGGGAGAAAAATTTCAACATGAGCCTCATATGCGCTTCTTATCCCCGTGTGATACTTACAGGGTTGGAATTACAGGTAAAAAGGCCCTAAAACTATTTCACTAAGTCCCTATTATTTCACGTATTTTTAACGTTTTCTACATTATAATAATTGTAAACGTGATAATAAACAGTTGAAATATAAACAATGCAAGTAGTTTTGTATGCATTCAAAATTAATTGAAAATTTTACATTCATAGCTTACAGTAGCATTCAATGAGCATTATGACAAAACCTCATTCGCTCTATCTTTTTGTGTATTTTAGAACTTGATAAATACGAGAGAAGAACGTTTAAGAACGTAATGGTTTGTGACTGCAACCATTTCAAGAGTAATCCACAGAAGAAATCACGTTTATTCGATTCACACTTCAATGACACCAAAAAAATTCATTTTGGATTCAAAATCAACGTGAAAGATGGTTGTCTCGTATCCGTCATCTTTATTAATTCAGGAAAATCGATCCTAGCACATTTTCTATCAATTGATTTGGACGGTATATTAAAAATACCAACTGCATAGATGATAAAATTTACTGATTTTTTACCGATCGAGTTTTAATTTTGATGCTTATCAAATTAAACGAAATTTATCTAAAATACGCAGAGAATGCCTCAAGACTTCATACTACATATTTACTTATAGATCTTTTATGTATTTAAAGTAATAGCCTAGATATGGCCATGAGTTCACCTTACTTTACTTTTGTAGATTGCATTCACACAGGCTGTGATAAAACAGGTGATCGATATGGACTCCTTAGGTATATAATTTTAAAGGCTAATAACTCTTCTCTTGAACGATGTATAATATTATCTACTATTATAATATATAATACGACCCATTATAACCGCAGAGTTTTACAAGCGAAGGCGTCGAATTCGAGGTCTATACATTTTGGGTCCGACACTGATTCAAACTGCGCGGAAATTTTCTTCCTCCCATCTCAATCCTAAACATAAGCTCAGAGCGGCTCAGAGGCAGATTTTGCAAAAATTTCCTTCGTCCTGCTTGTGCCTTTCGTCTCAGACTCGAATTTTATGAGGGGAAGGGGGTTTGCCTCGGTTTCCTAGGAATAACGGGACCTCGTGTGCGACGCTTCCCTCGGTGCGAGAAGCACAGCTAGAATATATACTGATTTGTAATAACCATTTTATAATAACTGAATTCTTGCATTACAACATCCATATTGTTATAATACTATTCTGCTACGCCAATGTCACCAAACTAAGGATACTAATAAATATTTGCAATATCAATAATGCAAATAAATCCATTTCAACTCTGCAAGCGGAGCCAGGACAGAAGCAGACTATCTCCTCCATGTTTTCCCTCTCTCTCTCTCTCTCTCACTTCTGAAGGCTCGCTTGCAGGAAACTCACTGCCTGTTATGCGGGTTGCGGCTTAGGTGGTAAGTTTTTTTTGGAACTAGCTGTACATCTTTGACGTTGACGAAATTAGTCTGACTTGAATTGATCAATTTGTAGTAATGGGAAAGTCTCTTAGAAAGTTATTGAATCCGATCAAATATTAATCTTAAATGTACTCTTTGGCTTCATTTCTAAGGAGTGAATGGGAAACTTGCAAGACATCATTTTATGGGTAAGACCGCTGCGTAAGAGTCTTCGGTTTGATGTAACTTGACGGAAGCGGTTTAAAATATTCACATCATTATGCCAAGGGTTTTTTGGTGATAATAATTCATAGACTATAATGGGGTCGAATATTTATATATTTTATTAAAGGGATTTCACGCATAAAGTAAATGATCGATACTGCCTTTGGAGGTAGAGTTTAGCTCTTCTTATGGACCATAACCACCTTTGCATAATGATAATCAGGGTTAGTGTTAATCATTGATGTGCAGTATGCAGTAGAATCCTTCCCAAGTTTGCATTCAAATACCATCCATCAGTGAATCAAATTTCCCTCCCTGTAAAGCATCACATCAGCCCAAATGTGTTAATGAAACATTGAGAAATACTGACTGCTATAACAATCCACAGCTTGAGGTCCTAGGATGATAATATCATTACCCTGTTTTTATCTGTGCATTGCTCTCAGGTCACCTGCTTCCTATCCTTCTCTAGATAATATCATAACTATTTCATTAATCTGATTCACGCAACAGCTCCATCAAATCGTAAAGGGGAACTGGAAACCTTCTCGTTTGATTTTGAGGGCTCTTTTTTCCGATGACTCAATTGCCTTTACAGTAATGTGCTTTTGATATGATCCCCTTTAAAAGAAGTACCTTTGATAAGATTCATTTTTTAAGGCTTATAGTTTAAGCTGTAATGAAAATGGTTGGACTTTCAATTTCACTTAAGTATGCCTGTTGTGTGTTTAAATGGAGTGCGCACTCAAAAAAAGGATGGCTGTGTGTGGGTTATGTTCTGGGGAGGGGGTTGGGTGGGGCATGCATAGCATGATGTTGATGTTTGATGTGTGAGAGGTGAAATGAAAGTCCAGTCCTGTAACCTTTTTTGCATTCTTAGCCAAAGCGGTATATATCCCCAGCAAAATCAGTTTCTATTTTGCCACCTTTGAAGTTACATAGAGAGCTAAAAATCCTTATGATGTATTCTTGTTGATAACATGAAGTTTGTGTCATTGAAGTACTATCAGCTCTTACCAGTAGCTCTTAATTGATGTTTGAGTGGGTCACAGATCTTATTGCTGTTATATCTTAGTAGAGTACTATCTATGGTTGATTGATCCTAGCTTTGCTCAATATCTCCTAGCCTCAAAGCTGTGCTTGTTTACTGGTAGTAATTACTATCACAACTTTAAAAAAATCAGGTCCACATTACTCCTCTCACTTCCGGTGGAATGTTTTTTGCTTCTCATTCCCTGTTACTGATGATAGGCCAGATAAACAATCAATTCTGCAAAAGTAAACTCATTCAAGTGTTAACGTAGCTCCATATTTATTGGAAATTTCAAACTATATCCAGCATCTCTTATAACTGAGTGGGAGTCTAATAAGGAACAGATTTCAGCTATTCCCAGATTCATGCTCTTAATCAATTTCGATTCATTTGGTAATCAACGGCTCCCTAGAAGATCAAATATTTCATTTTGTCATTCAAAATAACTTTCATATTATCAGCCCTTTGCTAGTGTCTCATAAAATCAGAGAAGTAAATGGTCAAGAGTTTCTGTCTCGATTCCAAAGGCAATGAATGAGTAGATAAATAAATTGGGATTATTAAATGAGTGGGTTAAGAATCTGAGGGTAGGGAGTACCTCTCAGTTTTTTAACGATGAATTTTGAGATGGTGAGGGCAATGTGAGATAGCAATCTGTGGTTGAGTCACATATTGTACGATTATAGCCCTCCTATCTTGACATCCGGTTTTTGAAAGGGGAAGGCAGTACTAAACTCTGGAGCCCAATATTCATAGACTATGGGAGAGGTATATTTCCGTCGATGAAGATCCCATAATTTAAGTAATTGTTTGCATCTCTTATCATCCACTTTATGCATACACGTTTGGTAGTGCATGGTAATTCTTGCTTTCCAGATGATAATGAACATAGCATTTCTGCTTAGTGTACCACTTCATTAGTCAGGTGAACCTTGTCGAATTCCCATCAGGGTTTGACTTTTGGTTTGCTTAATCAGTTTATTATCTCAATAATTTCTTTGTTAACCAATGATTTCAATCATTGATCTTAATCGTTATCTTGCGTCTTTGTATTTTCGATTAGTAATTAGGGTTTATTCTTAGCTTACAGATTCCTTCCTCCCTCTTTGGTGACGAGTGATACGAAGGACTCATGGAGGCAGCTGTAAGAACGGTAGGTGTTAGCAACAATAAGTATTTAATCTAATCTCACGTAAATCTGCTAAATATTAATATACTGTTTGAAACCGTGCCATTGGAATTGGTAGAAAAATGGGGGAACGCGGATGAGATAAGATTTGTGATATGTCAGGGGAAAGGCACGGTGATCAATTGCAACTCGTGGTAATCTTAAGTATGTTTAATTTCCCAGTCATTGCTAGTCTATGCAGAGCTATCTTGTTCAAAAATCAAATGGAGCCTTTACAATTCAAGATATTCTCTGTTATGCTGTCATATCTTGTTAACAAATATAAAGAAAAATATTTGTGGTCTTAAACGTAAGCAGGGGTAGAATCTTTAGTAATTGATGAGTATTGTCTATGGAGTTGGAACTCAACTCTTCTCTTTGAATTTTGCCACATTAGCATATTATCTTACATTTACAAGTAACATCTAGATATTGTAGGGAGATCCTTCTGATTACCCTATTAGAAGCCATGCTTGTGACGTTTCATCCTTCACCCAGAATCAATTTGTTGCTTAGCTTCAATGAAGTTTTAAGATACGCGCTCATGCTTGATGAAATATCTCTGTAAGGGGATCGGTGTCCATGTCATTAGATAAAGAAAACTGAACAGTCGTTGCTCTACCTTTCAAGTGAAATTGGATGCATTGTTTTGCATGGGCTGACATAATAATCGATTGGACATTCATTGATATCAGTTAACGTTAAAGCTTCAAATTGAATTCAGTACCCTCAAAAGCGAGTGAGGCAAACGGTTAAAGCCAGTATTTTTGGGTTAAATGGAAATAGGTTCCCTTCCATTAGTATGGTATTGATTGCCTGGGAATTCTCCTTGGAAAGAATGTTGGAATGGGATTAATAGGGACTGTAAAATTTTTGACAGTTCAATTTGTTTGTCCCCTAGGATCACTTTAAGAAACGGTTGACTGACAGTAAGGAAGAATCGGTAGCCTTGATAACTCTCAGCATCAAAGCCACTTTTTCAAAAGTTAAAGTAAGGGATTGGATTTTCTATTTAACTTCAGGTTGTATGAATGTTTGGGGTGAGTGGCCACTCAGTACTGGTGTGTGGGGAATATATTCTGGTGTTATGGGGTGGGGGGTTGGGTGGGGCAGGGCCTGGTGTTGTTTTTGTGATGAGTGAAGTTTAAAATGGAAATCCAATCCTATAGCTTTGTTTGCATTCTTAGGTATTAATGTAAAAAAATCTCAAAATCCCTCTGTAATACATCGCTCTTGAATATGGAATCACTCCGGGAATAGAATACCCTTGCTGGGTGGAAAGTTTATGCTTCACAAAACTTTCTATATTAGAGGTTTGCTGCGGGATCAACGAGATGCACTGCAGTCTGCCTAGAGCGATACTGGCTTTAAAGTTAGCTCACAAGACAGTGAGGATTTCCGTGGGTAGCAGTTGAATAAATTCAATACGTCAGAAACATGAAATTAGCATTGGTCGATAATTTGCTTTTCAATTTTGGGTGCACATTGTCAATAACTTAGTTACGAAGAATGAAGACAGTAATGTTCAGTTCAGGATTTTTGTATAATTCCTCATAATTGCTTACATAATCAATGTCAGTAGTATAATCTAGTCAGCCCCATGCCTAAAATTGAATCATTTTCATAACCGTGGCATCCTTTGAACCTGACTTGTGGCATTTGAAAATCATTTTGATCCTTCAGATTAGAACATTTTAAGAGTTTGGCATTTTCACAGGTCATTTGTGGACACCTCGAAAGTTAATTGATTGTCAAGGGTTGTTTTCTTGGCTCCATAGTCAGTGAATCAATTCTTAAATTAAATTGGGTTTACTTCACATATGCACGTAAAATAATGGGATAGGAATGAGATGAATTTTCTTGGAGAGTCTTAGTAGGTTACTTGTTTAACAGTAATTTTCTCATTGTCTTTATTAAATGATTGGCTCTAGTCAGTAGATTTGTATCTCATTCCTAATTTGTTAAACCATGAAGAGCATATTGAAGGGTTTGCAGCGATTGTTAAAGAATGACCACGTTTGCTTTTGTTAAGTAAAGGGACTGTATCACGAGGAATGAAATTACGATCGCAGTTAATGAAAATTTGATTTTGGTGTTGCAATTGATTGCCGTAGTGGGTTATTTAAGACATTGCTTGTGTTGATTACCTTTATGATATTGAATTGGGCTCCAGAGAGTACTGCCATATGTTTATTCTGTTTGAAACACTTCCCATTGACGATTCTCTTTATTAAAAGCTTTATTATGCATCAGAGATTTATGGGAACAGGTCAGTCAAATTTTGTTACACAAAGTCATAGACGTACATTGACTGATAAATCTCACTTTGGACTCTTGAAAGCTTCTTAAGTAAACTGCAGAGTGTTTTCCCTATGCACATAATCAATACCAAAAGAATGGTGGGAGCTCGTTAGAATTGGTGAATGTCCATATTAATCATCAAGTTCTGGTATGGTTTGCCATTTAGATGCGGTGCAAAGCCAGTATACGATCTTCTTTTAAAGTTAGGATTCACTTTGCAACTCATGACCTTTACTTGAAGACCTTTAAGGGTCTATAATTTCCCAAAGAGTAGTAGTCTGAACTTAGATTAATGAGCATTGAAATTCCAAGCATGTTTTTAATTAAAAGATGTTGGATGTCCATCATTACTTCCTGAGTGGTTGTTGTATGTATGTTTATGTGGAGTATACTCCGGAATGAATGAGTATTGAAGGTTTTGAATATTTAGTAGAGTTGCTAGCTTGGTTTACTAACAAGTACTAATGTGGTGTTGGGTTGTAGATAGAGTTTTATCTGATTTTTGGGAATTCTTAGTGGTTGTAGATGTAATCTTTTGTTGTGAATTTTTGGAAGGAAATGATGGAAGTACAACATCAAAAATCTTTTCACGGTTCCTTAGTAAAATACTTAGATTTAACTATTTTTGCCTTATATTTCACTCGTAATCCCTCAGTGATTCAACTCTCGATTTTCTTTGTTAATCGTAGCTGCTACATATCCACAGATATTAGTGATTGCTTTCCCGTGTTTACTGCACTACTGTGATGGGATATCTTTTGCTTTCTCATAACTACCTATCCATAAGTATCCCAATGCATCAAATAAGTCTCATTTCTTAATAATGGTACGAAGGCTTTGCACCAAACTCAGGTGGCATGTGGATGGTTTCAGAGCAAAAATATTCACTTATTGTTCATTAATCTGGTAGGAGAAGAGATGGAACTTAGTGACTTCATTTTGAGATTGAAATAAGGGAAAACAGAGTCATTCATATAATTCATTGTTTGCTTTAGTTTATTGCTTATAATGAAGATTTCAAATTTAATTCATTGATCAGAAGCTCGCCTAGTCATAAAATTTGGGCCATCGAAAACTGGTCATTCTGCATTGCTTTTGCTGAATACTGCCGTGTTTACCATCATGCTCAAAGTAAAAATGTAAATCTCTCCTTTGTTGATCTCTTGGTTGAAGAGCGGTAGAATTAGAAGTAAAATTCTCTGCATTACACAGATGTACATCTTTGACGTTGACGAAATTAGTCTGACTTGAATTGATCAATTTGTAGTAATGGGAAAGTCTCTTAGAAAGTTATTGAATCCGATCAAATATTAATCTTAAATGTACTCTTTGGCTTCATTTCTAAGGAGTGAATGGGAAACTTGCAAGACATCATTTTATGGGTAAGACCGCTGCGTAAGAGTCTTCGGTTTGATGTAACTTGACGGAAGCGGTTTAAAATATTCACATCATTATGCCAAGGGTTTTTTGGTGATAATAATTCATAGACTATAATGGGGTCGAATATTTATATATTTTATTAAAGGGATTTCACGCATAAAGTAAATGATCGATACTGCCTTTGGAGGTAGAGTTTAGCTCTTCTTATGGACCATAACCACCTTTGCATAATGATAATCAGGGTTAGTGTTAATCATTGATGTGCAGTATGCAGTAGAATCCTTCCCAAGTTTGCATTCAAATACCATCCATCAGTGAATCAAATTTCCCTCCCTGTAAAGCATCACATCAGCCCAAATGTGTTAATGAAACATTGAGAAATACTGACTGCTATAACAATCCACAGCTTGAGGTCCTAGGATGATAATATCATTACCCTGTTTTTATCTGTGCATTGCTCTCAGGTCACCTGCTTCCTATCCTTCTCTAGATAATATCATAACTATTTCATTAATCTGATTCACGCAACAGCTCCATGAAATCGTAAAGGGGAACTGGAAACCTTCTCGTTTGATTTTGAGGGCTCTTTTTTCCGATGACTCAATTGCCTTTACAGTAATGTGCTTTTGATATGATCCCCTTTAAAAGAAGTACCTTTGATAAGATTCATTTTTTAAGGCTTATAGTTTAAGCTGTAATGAAAATGGTTGGACTTTCAATTTCACTTAAGTATGCCTGTTGTGTGTTTAAATGGAGTGCGCACTCAAAAAAAGGATGGCTGTGTGTGGGTTATGTTCTGGGGAGGGGGTTGGGTGGGGCATGCATAGCATGATGTTGATGTTTGATGTGTGAGAGGTGAAATGAAAGTCCAGTCCTGTAACCTTTTTTGCATTCTTAGCCAAAGCGGTATATATCCCCAGCAAAATCAGTTTCTATTTTGCCACCTTTGAAGTTACATAGAGAGCTAAAAATCCTTATGATGTATTCTTGTTGATAACATGAAGTTTGTGTCATTGAAGTACTATCAGCTCTTACCAGTAGCTCTTAATTGATGTTTGAGTGGGTCACAGATCTTATTGCTGTTATATCTTAGTAGAGTACTATCTATGGTTGATTGATCCTAGCTTTGCTCAATATCTCCTAGCCTCAAAGCTGTGCTTGTTTACTGGTAGTAATTACTTTCACAACTTTAAAAAAATCAGGTCCACATTACTCCTCTCACTTCCGGTGGAATGTTTTTTGCTTCTCATTCCCTGTTACTGATGATAGGCCAGATAAACAATCAATTCTGCAAAAGTAAACTCATTCAAGTGTTAACGTAGCTCCATATTTATTGGAAATTTCAAACTATATCCAGCATCTCTTATAACTGAGTGGGAGTCTAATAAGGAACAGATTTCAGCTATTCCCAGATTCATGCTCTTAATCAATTTCGATTCATTTGGTAATCAACGGCTCCCTAGAAGATCAAATATTTCATTTTGTCATTCAAAATAACTTTCATATTATCAGCCCTTTGCTAGTGTCTCATAAAATCAGAGAAGTAAATGGTCAAGAGTTTCTGTCTTGATTCCAAAGGCAGTGAATGAGTAGATAAATAAATTGGGATTATTAAATGAGTGGGTTAAGAATCTGAGGGTAGGGAGTACCTCTCAGTTTTTTTAACGATGAATTTTGAGATGGTGAGGGCAATGTGTGATAGCAATCTGTGGTTGATTCACATATTGTACGATTATAGCCCTCCTATCTTGACATCCGGTTTTTGAAAGGGGAAGGCAGTACTAAACTCTGGAGCCCAATATTCATAGACTATGGGAGAGGTATATTTCCGTCGATGAAGATCCCATAATTTAAGTAATTGTTTGCATCTCTTATCATCCACTTTATGCATACACGTTTGGTAGTGCATGGTAATTCTTGCTTTCCAGATGATAATGAACATAGCATTTCTGCTTAGTGTACCACTTCATTAGTCAGGTGAACCTTGTCGAATTCCCATCAGGGTTTGACTTTTGGTTTGCTTAATCAGTTTATTATCTCAATAATTTCTTTGTTAACCAATGATTTCAATCATTGATCTTAATCGTTATCTTGCGTCTTTGTATTTTCGATTAGTAATTAGGGTTTATTCTTAGCTTACAGATTCCTTCCTCCCTCTTTGGTGACGAGTGATACGAAGGACTCATGGAGGCAGCTGTAAGAACGGTAGGTGTTAGCAACAATAAGTATTTAATCTAATCTCACGTAAATCTGCTAAATATTAATATACTGTTTGAAACCGTGCCATTGGAATTGGTAGAAAAATGGGGGAACGCGGATGAGATAAGATTTGTGATATGTCAGGGGAAAGGCACGGTGATCAATTGCAACTCGTGGTAATCTTAAGTATGTTTAATTTCCCAGTCATTGCTAGTCTATGCAGAGCTATCTTGTTCAAAAATCAAATGGAGCCTTTACAATTCAAGATATTCTCTGTTATGCTGTCATATCTTGTTAACAAATATAAAGAAAAATATTTGTGGTCTTAAACGTAAGCAGGGGAAGAATCTTTAGTAATTGATGAGTATTGTCTATGGAGTTGGAACTCAACTCTTCTCTTTGAATTTTGCCACATTAGCATATTATCTTACATTTACAAGTAACATCTAGATATTGTAGGGAGATCCTTCTGATTACCCTATTAGAAGCCATGCTTGTGACGTTTCATCCTTCACCCAGAATCAATTTGTTGCTTAGCTTCAATGAAGTTTTAAGATACGCGCTCATGCTTGATGAAATATCTCTGTAAGGGGATCGGTGTCCATGTCATTAGATAAAGAAAACTGAACAGTCGTTGCTCTACCTTTCAAGTGAAATTGGATGCATTGTTTTGCATGGGCTGACATAATAATCGATTGGACATTCATTGATATCAGTTAACGTTAAAGCTTCAAATTGAATTCAGTACCCTCAAAAGCGAGTGAGGCAAACGGTTAAAGCCAGTATTTTTGGGTTAAATGGAAATAGGTTCCCTTCCATTAGTATGGTATTGATTGCCTGGGAATTCTCCTTGGAAAGAATGTTGGAATGGGATTAATAGGGACTGTAAAATTTTTGACAGTTCAATTTGTTTGTCCCCTAGGATCACTTTAAGAAACGGTTGACTGACAGTAAGGAAGAATCGGTAGCCTTGATAACTCTCAGCATCAAAGCCACTTTTTCAAAAGTTAAAGTAAGGGATTGGATTTTCTATTTAACTTCAGGTTGTATGAATGTTTGGGGTGAGTGGCCACTCAGTACTGGTGTGTGGGGAATATATTCTGGTGTTATGGGGTGGGGGGTTGGGTGGGGCAGGGCCTGGTGTTGTTTTTGTGATGAGTGAAGTTTAAAATGGAAATCCAATCCTATAGCTTTGTTTGCATTCTTAGGTATTAATGTAAAAAAATCTCAAAATCCCTCTGTAATACATCGCTCTTGAATATGGAATCACTCCGGGAATAGAATACCCTTGCTGGGTGGAAAGTTTATGCTTCACAAAACTTTCTATATTAGAGGTTTGCTGCGGGATCAACGAGATGCACTGCAGTCTGCCTAGAGCGATACTGGCTTTAAAGTTAGCTCACAAGACAGTGAGGATTTCCGTGGGTAGCAGTTGAATAAATTCAATACGTCAGAAACATGAAATTAGCATTGGTCGATAATTTGCTTTTCAATTTTGGGTGCACATTGTCAATAACTTAGTTACGAAGAATGAAGACAGTAATGTTCAGTTCAGGATTTTTGTATAATTCCTCATAATTGCTTACATAATCAATGTCAGTAGTATAATCTAGTCAGCCCCATGCCTAAAATTGAATCATTTTCATAACCGTGGCATCCTTTGAACCTGACTTGTGGCATTTGAAAATCATTTTGATCCTTCAGATAAGAACATTTTAAGAGTTTGGCATTTTCACAGGTCATTTGTGGACACCTCGAAAGTTAATTGATGGTCAAGGGTTGTTTTCTTGGCTCCATAGTCAGTGAATCAATTCTTAAATTAAATTGGGTTTACTTCACATATGCACGTAAAATAATGGGATAGGAATGAGATGAATTTTATTGGAGAGTCTTAGTAGGTTACTTGTTTAACAGTAATTTTCTCATTGTCTTTATTAAATGATTGGCTCTAGTCAGTAGATTTGTATCTCATTCCTAATTTGTTAAACCATGAAGAGCATATTGAAGGGTTTGCAGCGATTGTTAAAGAATGACCACGTTTGCTTTTGTTAAGTAAAGGGACTGTATCACGAGGAATGAAATTACGATCGCAGTTAATGAAAATTTGATTTTGGTGTTGCAATTGATTGCCGTAGTGGGTTATTTAAGACATTGCTTGTGTTGATTACCTTTATGATATTGAATTGGGCTCCAGAGAGTACTGCCATATGTTTATTCTGTTTGAAACACTTCCCATTGACGATTCTCTTTATTAAAAGCTTTATTATGCATCAGAGATTTATGGGAACAGGTCAGTCAAATTTTGTTACACAAAGTCATAGACGTACATTGACTGATAAATCTCACTTTGGACTCTTGAAAGCTTCTTAAGTAAACTGCAGAGTGTTTTCCCTATGCACATAATCAATAGCAAAAGAATGGTGGGAGCTCGTTAGAATTGGTGAATGTCCATATTAATCATCAAGTTCTGGTATGGTTTGCCATTTAGATGCGGTGCAAAGCCAGTATACGATCTTCTTTTAAAGTTAGGATTCACTTTGCAACTCATGACCTTTACTTGAAGACCTTTAAGGGTCTATAATTTCCCAAAGAGTAGTAGTCTGAACTTAGATTAATGAGCATTGAAATTCCAAGCATGTTTTTAATTAAAAGATGTTGGATGTCCATCATTACTTCCTGAGTGGTTGTTGTATGTATGTTTATGTGGAGTATACTCCGGAATGAATGAGTATTGAAGGTTTTGAATATTTAGTAGAGTTGCTAGCTTGGTTTACTAACAAGTACTAATGTGGTGTTGGGTTGTAGATAGAGTTTTATCTGATTTTTGGGAATTGTTAGTGGTTGTAGATGTAATCTTTTGTTGTGAATTTTTGGAAGGAAATGATGGAAGTACAACATCAAAAATCTTTTCACGGTTCCTTAGTAAAATACTTAGATTTAACTATTTTTGCCTTATATTTCACTCGTAATCCCTCAGTGATTCAACTCTCGATTTTCTTTGTTAATCGTAGCTGCTACATATCCACAGATATTAGTGATTGCTTTCCCGTGTTTACTGCACTACTGTGATGGGATATCTTTTGCTTTCTCATAACTACCTATCCATAAGTATCCCAATGCATCAAATAAGTCTCATTTCTTAATAATGGTACGAAGGCTTTGCACCAAACTCAGGTGGCATGTGGATGGTTTCAGAGCAAAAATATTCACTTATTGTTCATTAATCTGGTAGGAGAAGAGATGGAACTTAGTGACTTCATTTTGAGATTGAAATAAGGGAAAACAGAGTCATTCATATAATTCATTGTTTGCTTTAGTTTATTGCTTATAATGAAGATTTCAAATTTAATTCATTGATCAGAAGCTCGCCTAGTCATAAAATTTGGGCCATCGAAAACTGGTCATTCTGCATTGCTTTTGCTGAATACTGCCGTGTTTACCATCATGCTCAAAGTAAAAATGTAAATCTCTCCTTTGTTGATCTCTTGGTTGAAGAGCGGTAGAATTAGAAGTAAAATTCTCTGCATTACACAGATGTACATCTTTGACGTTGACGAAATTAGTCTGACTTGAATTGATCAATTTGTAGTAATGGGAAAGTCTCTTAGAAAGTTATTGAATCCGATCAAATATTAATCTTAAATGTACTCTTTGGCTTCATTTCTAAGGAGTGAATGGGAAACTTGCAAGACATCATTTTATGGGTAAGACCGCTGCGTAAGAGTCTTCGGTTTGATGTAACTTGACGGAAGCGGTTTAAAATATTCACATCATTATGCCAAGGGTTTTTTGGTGATAATAATTCATAGACTATAATGGGGTCGAATATTTATATATTTTATTAAAGGGATTTCACGCATAAAGTAAATGATCGATACTGCCTTTGGAGGTAGAGTTTAGCTCTTCTTATGGACCATAACCACCTTTGCATAATGATAATCAGGGTTAGTGTTAATCATTGATGTGCAGTATGCAGTAGAATCCTTCCCAAGTTTGCATTCAAATACCATCCATCAGTGAATCAAATTTCCCTCCCTGTAAAGCATCACATCAGCCCAAATGTGTTAATGAAACATTGAGAAATACTGACTGCTATAACAATCCACAGCTTGAGGTCCTAGGATGATAATATCATTACCCTGTTTTTATGTGTGCATTGCTCTCAGGTCACCTGCTTCCTATCCTTCTCTAGATAATATCATAACTATTTCATTAATCTGATTCACGCAACAGCTCCATCAAATCGTAAAGGGGAACTGGAAACCTTCTCATTTGATTTTGAGGGCTCTTTTTTCCGATGACTCAATTGCCTTTACAGTAATGTGCTTTTGATATGATCCCCTTTAAAAGAAGTACCTTTGATAAGATTCATTTTTTAAGGCTTATAGTTTAAGCTGTAATGAAAATGGTTGGACTTTCAATTTCACTTAAGTATGCCTGTTGTGTGTTTAAATGGATTGCGCACTCAAAAAAAGGATGGCTGTGTGTGGGTTATGTTCTGGGGAGGGGGTTGGGTGGGGCATGCAGAGCATGATGTTGATGTTTGATGTGTGAGAGGTGAAATGAAAGTCCAGTCCTGTAACCTTTTTTGCATTCTTAGCCAAAGCGGTATATATCCCCAGCAAAATCAGTTTCTATTTTGCCACCTTTGAAGTTACATAGAGAGCTAAAAATCCTTATGATGTATTCTTGTTGATAACATGAAGTTTGTGTCATTGAAGTACTATCAGCTCTTACCAGTAGCTCTTAATTGATGTTTGAGTGGGTCACAGATCTTATTGCTGTTATATCTTAGTAGAGTACTATCTATGGTTGATTGATCCTAGCTTTGCTCAATATCTCCTAGCCTCAAAGCTGTGCTTGTTTACTGGTAGTAATTACTATCACAACTTTAAAAAAATCAGGTCCACATTACTCCTCTCACTTCCGGTGGAATGTTTTTTGCTTCTCATTCCCTGTTACTGATGATAGGCCAGATAAACAATCAATTCTGCAAAAGTAAACTCATTCAAGTGTTAACGTAGCTCCATATTTATTGGAAATTTCAAACTATATCCAGCATCTCTTATAACTGAGTGGGAGTCTAATAAGGAACAGATTTCAGCTATTCCCAGATTCATGCTCTTAATCAATTTCGATTCATTTGGTAATCAACGGCTCCCTAGAAGATCAAATATTTCATTTTGTCATTCAAAATAACTTTCATATTATCAGCCCTTTGCTAGTGTCTCATAAAATCAGAGAAGTAAATGGTCAAGAGTTTCTGTCTCGATTCCAAAGGCAATGAATGAGTAGATAAATAAATTGGGATTATTAAATGAGTGGGTTAAGAATCTGAGGGTAGGGAGTACCTCTCAGTTTTTTAACGATGAATTTTGAGATGGTGAGGGCAATGTGAGATAGCAATCTGTGGTTGAGTCACATATTGTACGATTATAGCCCTCCTATCTTGACATCCGGTTTTTGAAAGGGGAAGGCAGTACTAAACTCTGGAGCCCAATATTCATAGACTATGGGAGAGGTATATTTCCGTCGATGAAGATCCCATAATTTAAGTAATTGTTTGCATCTCTTATCATCCACTTTATGCATACACGTTTGGTAGTGCATGGTAATTCTTGCTTTCCAGATGATAATGAACATAGCATTTCTGCTTAGTGTACCACTTCATTAGTCAGGTGAACCTTGTCGAATTCCCATCAGGGTTTGACTTTTGGTTTGCTTAATCAGTTTATTATCTCAATAATTTCTTTGTTAACCAATGATTTCAATCATTGATCTTAATCGTTATCTTGCGTCTTTGTATTTTCGATTAGTAATTAGGGTTTATTCTTAGCTTACAGATTCCTTCCTCCCTCTTTGGTGACGAGTGATACGAAGGACTCATGGAGGCAGCTGTAAGAACGGTAGGTGTTAGCAACAATAAGTATTTAATCTAATCTCACGTAAATCTGCTAAATATTAATATACTGTTTGAAACCGTGCCATTGGAATTGGTAGAAAAATGGGGGAACGCGGATGAGATAAGATTTGTGATATGTCAGGGGAAAGGCACGGTGATCAATTGCAACTCGTGGTAATCTTAAGTATGTTTAATTTCCCAGTCATTGCTAGTCTATGCAGAGCTATCTTGTTCAAAAATCAAATGGAGCCTTTACAATTCAAGATATTCTCTGTTATGCTGTCATATCTTGTTAACAAATATAAAGAAAAATATTTGTGGTCTTAAACGTAAGCAGGGGAAGAATCTTTAGTAATTGATGAGTATTGTCTATGGAGTTGGAACTCAACTCTTCTCTTTGAATTTTGCCACATTAGCATATTATCTTACATTTACAAGTAACATCTAGATATTGTAGGGAGATCCTTCTGATTACCCTATTAGAAGCCATGCTTGTGACGTTTCATCCTTCACCCAGAATCAATTTGTTGCTTAGCTTCAATGAAGTTTTAAGATACGCGCTCATGCTTGATGAAATATCTCTGTAAGGGGATCGGTGTCCATGTCATTAGATAAAGAAAACTGAACAGTCGTTGCTCTACCTTTCAAGTGAAATTGGATGCATTGTTTTGCATGGGCTGACATAATAATCGATTGGACATTCATTGATATCAGTTAACGTTAAAGCTTCAAATTGAATTCAGTACCCTCAAAAGCGAGTGAGGCAAACGGTTAAAGCCAGTATTTTTGGGTTAAATGGAAATAGGTTCCCTTCCATTAGTATGGTATTGATTGCCTGGGAATTCTCCTTGGAAAGAATGTTGGAATGGGATTAATAGGGACTGTAAAATTTTTGACAGTTCAATTTGTTTGTCCCCTAGGATCACTTTAAGAAACGGTTGACTGACAGTAAGGAAGAATCGGTAGCCTTGATAACTCTCAGCATCAAAGCCACTTTTTCAAAAGTTAAAGTAAGGGATTGGATTTTCTATTTAACTTCAGGTTGTATGAATGTTTGGGGTGAGTGGCCACTCAGTACTGGTGTGTGGGGAATATATTCTGGTGTTATGGGGTGGGGGGTTGGGTGGGGCAGGGCCTGGTGTTGTTTTTGTGATGAGTGAAGTTTAAAATGGAAATCCAATCCTATAGCTTTGTTTGCATTCTTAGGTATTAATGTAAAAAAATCTCAAAATCCCTCTGTAATACATCGCTCTTGAATATGGAATCACTCCGGGAATAGAATACCCTTGCTGGGTGGAAAGTTTATGCTTCACAAAACTTTCTATATTAGAGGTTTGCTGCGGGATCAACGAGATGCACTGCAGTCTGCCTAGAGCGATACTGGCTTTAAAGTTAGCTCACAAGACAGTGAGGATTTCCGTGGGTAGCAGTTGAATAAATTCAATACGTCAGAAACATGAAATTAGCATTGGTCGATAATTTGCTTTTCAATTTTGGGTGCACATTGTCAATAACTTAGTTACGAAGAATGAAGACAGTAATGTTCAGTTCAGGATTTTTGTATAATTCCTCATAATTGCTTACATAATCAATGTCAGTAGTATAATCTAGTCAGCCCCATGCCTAAAATTGAATCATTTTCATAACCGTGGCATCCTTTGAACCTGACTTGTGGCATTTGAAAATCATTTTGATCCTTCAGATTAGAACATTTTAAGAGTTTGGCATTTTCACAGGTCATTTGTGGACACCTCGAAAGTTAATTGATTGTCAAGGGTTGTTTTCTTGGCTCCATAGTCAGTGAATCAATTCTTAAATTAAATTGGGTTTACTTCACATATGCACGTAAAATAATGGGATAGGAATGAGATGAATTTTCTTGGAGAGTCTTAGTAGGTTACTTGTTTAACAGTAATTTTCTCATTGTCTTTATTAAATGATTGGCTCTAGTCAGTAGATTTGTATCTCATTCCTAATTTGTTAAACCATGAAGAGCATATTGAAGGGTTTGCAGCGATTGTTAAAGAATGACCACGTTTGCTTTTGTTAAGTAAAGGGACTGTATCACGAGGAATGAAATTACGATCGCAGTTAATGAAAATTTGATTTTGGTGTTGCAATTGATTGCCGTAGTGGGTTATTTAAGACATTGCTTGTGTTGATTACCTTTATGATATTGAATTGGGCTCCAGAGAGTACTGCCATATGTTTATTCTGTTTGAAACACTTCCCATTGACGATTCTCTTTATTAAAAGCTTTATTATGCATCAGAGATTTATGGGAACAGGTCAGTCAAATTTTGTTACACAAAGTCATAGACGTACATTGACTGATAAATCTCACTTTGGACTCTTGAAAGCTTCTTAAGTAAACTGCAGAGTGTTTTCCCTATGCACATAATCAATACCAAAAGAATGGTGGGAGCTCGTTAGAATTGGTGAATGTCCATATTAATCATCAAGTTCTGGTATGGTTTGCCATTTAGATGCGGTGCAAAGCCAGTATACGATCTTCTTTTAAAGTTAGGATTCACTTTGCAACTCATGACCTTTACTTGAAGACCTTTAAGGGTCTATAATTTCCCAAAGAGTAGTAGTCTGAACTTAGATTAATGAGCATTGAAATTCCAAGCATGTTTTTAATTAAAAGATGTTGGATGTCCATCATTACTTCCTGAGTGGTTGTTGTATGTATGTTTATGTGGAGTATACTCCGGAATGAATGAGTATTGAAGGTTTTGAATATTTAGTAGAGTTGCTAGCTTGGTTTACTAACAAGTACTAATGTGGTGTTGGGTTGTAGATAGAGTTTTATCTGATTTTTGGGAATTCTTAGTGGTTGTAGATGTAATCTTTTGTTGTGAATTTTTGGAAGGAAATGATGGAAGTACAACATCAAAAATCTTTTCACGGTTCCTTAGTAAAATACTTAGATTTAACTATTTTTGCCTTATATTTCACTCGTAATCCCTCAGTGATTCAACTCTCGATTTTCTTTGTTAATCGTAGCTGCTACATATCCACAGATATTAGTGATTGCTTTCCCGTGTTTACTGCACTACTGTGATGGGATATCTTTTGCTTTCTCATAACTACCTATCCATAAGTATCCCAATGCATCAAATAAGTCTCATTTCTTAATAATGGTACGAAGGCTTTGCACCAAACTCAGGTGGCATGTGGATGGTTTCAGAGCAAAAATATTCACTTATTGTTCATTAATCTGGTAGGAGAAGAGATGGAACTTAGTGACTTCATTTTGAGATTGAAATAAGGGAAAACAGAGTCATTCATATAATTCATTGTTTGCTTTAGTTTATTGCTTATAATGAAGATTTCAAATTTAATTCATTGATCAGAAGCTCGCCTAGTCATAAAATTTGGGCCATCGAAAACTGGTCATTCTGCATTGCTTTTGCTGAATACTGCCGTGTTTACCATCATGCTCAAAGTAAAAATGTAAATCTCTCCTTTGTTGATCTCTTGGTTGAAGAGCGGTAGAATTAGAAGTAAAATTCTCTGCATTACACAGATGTACATCTTTGACGTTGACGAAATTAGTCTGACTTGAATTGATCAATTTGTAGTAATGGGAAAGTCTCTTAGAAAGTTATTGAATCCGATCAAATATTAATCTTAAATGTACTCTTTGGCTTCATTTCTAAGGAGTGAATGGGAAACTTGCAAGACATCATTTTATGGGTAAGACCGCTGCGTAAGAGTCTTCGGTTTGATGTAACTTGACGGAAGCGGTTTAAAATATTCACATCATTATGCCAAGGGTTTTTTGGTGATAATAATTCATAGACTATAATGGGGTCGAATATTTATATATTTTATTAAAGGGATTTCACGCATAAAGTAAATGATCGATACTGCCTTTGGAGGTAGAGTTTAGCTCTTCTTATGGACCATAACCACCTTTGCATAATGATAATCAGGGTTAGTGTTAATCATTGATGTGCAGTATGCAGTAGAATCCTTCCCAAGTTTGCATTCAAATACCATCCATCAGTGAATCAAATTTCCCTCCCTGTAAAGCATCACATCAGCCCAAATGTGTTAATGAAACATTGAGAAATACTGACTGCTATAACAATCCACAGCTTGAGGTCCTAGGATGATAATATCATTACCCTGTTTTTATCTGTGCATTGCTCTCAGGTCACCTGCTTCCTATCCTTCTCTAGATAATATCATAACTATTTCATTAATCTGATTCACGCAACAGCTCCATCAAATCGTAAAGGGGAACTGGAAACCTTCTCGTTTGATTTTGAGGGCTCTTTTTTCCGATGACTCAATTGCCTTTACAGTAATGTGCTTTTGATATGATCCCCTTTAAAAGAAGTACCTTTGATAAGATTCATTTTTTAAGGCTTATAGTTTAAGCTGTAATGAAAATGGTTGGACTTTCAATTTCACTTAAGTATGCCTGTTGTGTGTTTAAATGGAGTGCGCACTCAAAAAAAGGATGGCTGTGTGTGGGTTATGTTCTGGGGAGGGGGTTGGGTGGGGCATGCATAGCATGATGTTGATGTTTGATGTGTGAGAGGTGAAATGAAAGTCCAGTCCTGTAACCTTTTTTGCATTCTTAGCCAAAGCGGTATATATCCCCAGCAAAATCAGTTTCTATTTTGCCACCTTTGAAGTTACATAGAGAGCTAAAAATCCTTATGATGTATTCTTGTTGATAACATGAAGTTTGTGTCATTGAAGTACTATCAGCTCTTACCAGTAGCTCTTAATTGATGTTTGAGTGGGTCACAGATCTTATTGCTGTTATATCTTAGTAGAGTACTATCTATGGTTGATTGATCCTAGCTTTGCTCAATATCTCCTAGCCTCAAAGCTGTGCTTGTTTACTGGTAGTAATTACTTTCACAACTTTAAAAAAATCAGGTCCACATTACTCCTCTCACTTCCGGTGGAATGTTTTTTGCTTCTCATTCCCTGTTACTGATGATAGGCCAGATAAACAATCAATTCTGCAAAAGTAAACTCATTCAAGTGTTAACGTAGCTCCATATTTATTGGAAATTTCAAACTATATCCAGCATCTCTTATAACTGAGTGGGAGTCTAATAAGGAACAGATTTCAGCTATTCCCAGATTCATGCTCTTAATCAATTTCGATTCATTTGGTAATCAACGGCTCCCTAGAAGATCAAATATTTCATTTTGTCATTCAAAATAACTTTCATATTATCAGCCCTTTGCTAGTGTCTCATAAAATCAGAGAAGTAAATGGTCAAGAGTTTCTGTCTTGATTCCAAAGGCAGTGAATGAGTAGATAAATAAATTGGGATTATTAAATGAGTGGGTTAAGAATCTGAGGGTAGGGAGTACCTCTCAGTTTTTTTAACGATGAATTTTGAGATGGTGAGGGCAATGTGTGATAGCAATCTGTGGTTGATTCACATATTGTACGATTATAGCCCTCCTATCTTGACATCCGGTTTTTGAAAGGGGAAGGCAGTACTAAACTCTGGAGCCCAATATTCATAGACTATGGGAGAGGTATATTTCCGTCGATGAAGATCCCATAATTTAAGTAATTGTTTGCATCTCTTATCATCCACTTTATGCATACACGTTTGGTAGTGCATGGTAATTCTTGCTTTCCAGATGATAATGAACATAGCATTTCTGCTTAGTGTACCACTTCATTAGTCAGGTGAACCTTGTCGAATTCCCATCAGGGTTTGACTTTTGGTTTGCTTAATCAGTTTATTATCTCAATAATTTCTTTGTTAACCAATGATTTCAATCATTGATCTTAATCGTTATCTTGCGTCTTTGTATTTTCGATTAGTAATTAGGGTTTATTCTTAGCTTACAGATTCCTTCCTCCCTCTTTGGTGACGAGTGATACGAAGGACTCATGGAGGCAGCTGTAAGAACGGTAGGTGTTAGCAACAATAAGTATTTAATCTAATCTCACGTAAATCTGCTAAATATTAATATACTGTTTGAAACCGTGCCATTGGAATTGGTAGAAAAATGGGGGAACGCGGATGAGATAAGATTTGTGATATGTCAGGGGAAAGGCACGGTGATCAATTGCAACTCGTGGTAATCTTAAGTATGTTTAATTTCCCAGTCATTGCTAGTCTATGCAGAGCTATCTTGTTCAAAAATCAAATGGAGCCTTTACAATTCAAGATATTCTCTGTTATGCTGTCATATCTTGTTAACAAATATAAAGAAAAATATTTGTGGTCTTAAACGTAAGCAGGGGAAGAATCTTTAGTAATTGATGAGTATTGTCTATGGAGTTGGAACTCAACTCTTCTCTTTGAATTTTGCCACATTAGCATATTATCTTACATTTACAAGTAACATCTAGATATTGTAGGGAGATCCTTCTGATTACCCTATTAGAAGCCATGCTTGTGACGTTTCATCCTTCACCCAGAATCAATTTGTTGCTTAGCTTCAATGAAGTTTTAAGATACGCGCTCATGCTTGATGAAATATCTCTGTAAGGGGATCGGTGTCCATGTCATTAGATAAAGAAAACTGAACAGTCGTTGCTCTACCTTTCAAGTGAAATTGGATGCATTGTTTTGCATGGGCTGACATAATAATCGATTGGACATTCATTGATATCAGTTAACGTTAAAGCTTCAAATTGAATTCAGTACCCTCAAAAGCGAGTGAGGCAAACGGTTAAAGCCAGTATTTTTGGGTTAAATGGAAATAGGTTCCCTTCCATTAGTATGGTATTGATTGCCTGGGAATTCTCCTTGGAAAGAATGTTGGAATGGGATTAATAGGGACTGTAAAATTTTTGACAGTTCAATTTGTTTGTCCCCTAGGATCACTTTAAGAAACGGTTGACTGACAGTAAGGAAGAATCGGTAGCCTTGATAACTCTCAGCATCAAAGCCACTTTTTCAAAAGTTAAAGTAAGGGATTGGATTTTCTATTTAACTTCAGGTTGTATGAATGTTTGGGGTGAGTGGCCACTCAGTACTGGTGTGTGGGGAATATATTCTGGTGTTATGGGGTGGGGGGTTGGGTGGGGCAGGGCCTGGTGTTGTTTTTGTGATGAGTGAAGTTTAAAATGGAAATCCAATCCTATAGCTTTGTTTGCATTCTTAGGTATTAATGTAAAAAAATCTCAAAATCCCTCTGTAATACATCGCTCTTGAATATGGAATCACTCCGGGAATAGAATACCCTTGCTGGGTGGAAAGTTTATGCTTCACAAAACTTTCTATATTAGAGGTTTGCTGCGGGATCAACGAGATGCACTGCAGTCTGCCTAGAGCGATACTGGCTTTAAAGTTAGCTCACAAGACAGTGAGGATTTCCGTGGGTAGCAGTTGAATAAATTCAATACGTCAGAAACATGAAATTAGCATTGGTCGATAATTTGCTTTTCAATTTTGGGTGCACATTGTCAATAACTTAGTTACGAAGAATGAAGACAGTAATGTTCAGTTCAGGATTTTTGTATAATTCCTCATAATTGCTTACATAATCAATGTCAGTAGTATAATCTAGTCAGCCCCATGCCTAAAATTGAATCATTTTCATAACCGTGGCATCCTTTGAACCTGACTTGTGGCATTTGAAAATCATTTTGATCCTTCAGATAAGAACATTTTAAGAGTTTGGCATTTTCACAGGTCATTTGTGGACACCTCGAAAGTTAATTGATGGTCAAGGGTTGTTTTCTTGGCTCCATAGTCAGTGAATCAATTCTTAAATTAAATTGGGTTTACTTCACATATGCACGTAAAATAATGGGATAGGAATGAGATGAATTTTATTGGAGAGTCTTAGTAGGTTACTTGTTTAACAGTAATTTTCTCATTGTCTTTATTAAATGATTGGCTCTAGTCAGTAGATTTGTATCTCATTCCTAATTTGTTAAACCATGAAGAGCATATTGAAGGGTTTGCAGCGATTGTTAAAGAATGACCACGTTTGCTTTTGTTAAGTAAAGGGACTGTATCACGAGGAATGAAATTACGATCGCAGTTAATGAAAATTTGATTTTGGTGTTGCAATTGATTGCCGTAGTGGGTTATTTAAGACATTGCTTGTGTTGATTACCTTTATGATATTGAATTGGGCTCCAGAGAGTACTGCCATATGTTTATTCTGTTTGAAACACTTCCCATTGACGATTCTCTTTATTAAAAGCTTTATTATGCATCAGAGATTTATGGGAACAGGTCAGTCAAATTTTGTTACACAAAGTCATAGACGTACATTGACTGAGAAATCTCACTTTGGACTCTTGAAAGCTTCTTAAGTAAACTGCAGAGTGTTTTCCCTATGCACATAATCAATACCAAAAGAATGGTGGGAGCTCGTTAGAATTGGTGAATGTCCATATTAATCATCAAGTTCTGGTATGGTTTGCCATTTAGATGCGGTGCAAAGCCAGTATACGATCTTCTTTTAAAGTTAGGATTCACTTTGCAACTCATGACCTTTACTTGAAGACCTTTAAGGGTCTATAATTTCCCAAAGAGTAGTAGTCTGAACTTAGATTAATGAGCATTGAAATTCCAAGCATGTTTTTAATTAAAAGATGTTGGATGTCCATCATTACTTCCTGAGTGGTTGTTGTATGTATGTTTATGTGGAGTATACTCCGGAATGAATGAGTATTGAAGGTTTTGAATATTTAGTAGAGTTGCTAGCTTGGTTTACTAACAAGTACTAATGTGGTGTTGGGTTGTAGATAGAGTTTTATCTGATTTTTGGGAATTCTTAGTGGTTGTAGATGTAATCTTTTGTTGTGAATTTTTGGAAGGAAATGATGGAAGTACAACATCAAAAATCTTTTCACGGTTCCTTAGTAAAATACTTAGATTTAACTATTTTTGCCTTATATTTCACTCGTAATCCCTCAGTGATTCAACTCTCGATTTTCTTTGTTAATCGTAGCTGCTACATATCCACAGATATTAGTGATTGCTTTCCCGTGTTTACTGCACTACTGTGATGGGATATCTTTTGCTTTCTCATAACTACCTATCCATAAGTATCCCAATGCATCAAATAAGTCTCATTTCTTAATAATGGTACGAAGGCTTTGCACCAAACTCAGGTGGCATGTGGATGGTTTCAGAGCAAAAATATTCACTTATTGTTCATTAATCTGGTAGGAGAAGAGATGGAACTTAGTGACTTCATTTTGAGATTGAAATAAGGGAAAACAGAGTCATTCATATAATTCATTGTTTGCTTTAGTTTATTGCTTATAATGAAGATTTCAAATTTAATTCATTGATCAGAAGCTCGCCTAGTCATAAAATTTGGGCCATCGAAAACTGGTCATTCTGCATTGCTTTTGCTGAATACTGCCGTGTTTACCATCATGCTCAAAGTAAAAATGTAAATCTCTCCTTTGTTGATCTCTTGGTTGAAGAGCGGTAGAATTAGAAGTAAAATTCTCTGCATTACACAGATGTACATCTTTGACGTTGACGAAATTAGTCTGACTTGAATTGATCAATTTGTAGTAATGGGAAAGTCTCTTAGAAAGTTATTGAATCCGATCAAATATTAATCTTAAATGTACTCTTTGGCTTCATTTCTAAGGAGTGAATGGGAAACTTGCAAGACATCATTTTATGGGTAAGACCGCTGCGTAAGAGTCTTCGGTTTGATGTAACTTGACGGAAGCGGTTTAAAATATTCACATCATTATGCCAAGGGTTTTTTGGTGATAATAATTCATAGACTATAATGGGGTCGAATATTTATATATTTTATTAAAGGGATTTCACGCATAAAGTAAATGATCGATACTGCCTTTGGAGGTAGAGTTTAGCTCTTCTTATGGACCATAACCACCTTTGCATAATGATAATCAGGGTTAGTGTTAATCATTGATGTGCAGTATGCAGTAGAATCCTTCCCAAGTTTGCATTCAAATACCATCCATCAGTGAATCAAATTTCCCTCCCTGTAAAGCATCACATCAGCCCAAATGTGTTAATGAAACATTGAGAAATACTGACTGCTATAACAATCCACAGCTTGAGGTCCTAGGATGATAATATCATTACCCTGTTTTTATGTGTGCATTGCTCTCAGGTCACCTGCTTCCTATCCTTCTCTAGATAATATCATAACTATTTCATTAATCTGATTCACGCAACAGCTCCATCAAATCGTAAAGGGGAACTGGAAACCTTCTCATTTGATTTTGAGGGCTCTTTTTTCCGATGACTCAATTGCCTTTACAGTAATGTGCTTTTGATATGATCCCCTTTAAAAGAAGTACCTTTGATAAGATTCATTTTTTAAGGCTTATAGTTTAAGCTGTAATGAAAATGGTTGGACTTTCAATTTCACTTAAGTATGCCTGTTGTGTGTTTAAATGGATTGCGCACTCAAAAAAAGGATGGCTGTGTGTGGGTTATGTTCTGGGGAGGGGGTTGGGTGGGGCATGCAGAGCATGATGTTGATGTTTGATGTGTGAGAGGTGAAATGAAAGTCCAGTCCTGTAACCTTTTTTGCATTCTTAGCCAAAGCGGTATATATCCCCAGCAAAATCAGTTTCTATTTTGCCACCTTTGAAGTTACATAGAGAGCTAAAAATCCTTATGATGTATTCTTGTTGATAACATGAAGTTTGTGTCATTGAAGTACTATCAGCTCTTACCAGTAGCTCTTAATTGATGTTTGAGTGGGTCACAGATCTTATTGCTGTTATATCTTAGTAGAGTACTATCTATGGTTGATTGATCCTAGCTTTGCTCAATATCTCCTAGCCTCAAAGCTGTGCTTGTTTACTGGTAGTAATTACTATCACAACTTTAAAAAAATCAGGTCCACATTACTCCTCTCACTTCCGGTGGAATGTTTTTTGCTTCTCATTCCCTGTTACTGATGATAGGCCAGATAAACAATCAATTCTGCAAAAGTAAACTCATTCAAGTGTTAACGTAGCTCCATATTTATTAGAAATTTCAAACTATATCCAGCATCCCTTATAACTGAGTGGGAGTCTAATAAGGAAGAGATTTCAGCTATTCCCAGATTCATGCTCTTAATCAATTTCGAATCATTTGGTAATCAACGGCTCCCTAGAGGATCAAATATTTCATTTTGTCATTCAAAATAACTTTCATATTATCAGCCCTTTGCTAGTGTCTCATAAAATCAGAGAAGTAAATGGTCAAGAGTTTCTGTCTCGATTCCAAAGGCAGTGAATGAGTAGATAAATAAATTGGGATTATTAAATGAGTGGGTTAAGAATCTGAGGGTAGGGAGTACCTCTCAGTTTTTTAACGATGAATTTTGAGATGGTGAGGGCAATGTGAGATAGCAATCTGTGGTTGATTCACATATTGTACGATTATAGCCCTCCTATCTTGACATCCGGTTTTTGAAAGGGGAAGGCAGTACTAAACTCTGGAGCCCAATATTCATAGACTATGGGATAGGTATATTTCCGTCTATGAAGATCCCATAATTTAAGTAATTGTTTGCATCTCTTATCATCCACTTTATGCATACACGTTTGGTAGTGCATGGTAATTCTTGCTTTCCAGATGATAATGAACATAGCATTTCTGCTTAGTGTACCACTTCATTAGTCAGGTGAACCTTGTCAAATTTCCATCAGGGTTTGACTTTTGGTTTGCTTAATCAGTTTATTATCTCAATAATTTCTTTGATAACCAATGATTTCAATCCTTGATCATAATCGGTATCTTGCGTCTTTGTATTTTCGATTAGTAATTAGGGTTTATTCTTAGCTTATAGATTCCTTCCTCCCTCTTTGGTGACGAGTGATACGAAGGACTCATGGAGGCAGCTGTAAGAACGGTAGGTGTTAGCAGCAATAAGTATTTAATCTTATCTCACGTAAATCTGCTAAATATTAATATACTGTTTGAAACCGTGCCATTGGAATGGTAGAAAAATGGGGGAACGCGGATGAGATAAGATTTGTGATATGTCAGGGGAAAGGCACGGTGATCAATTGCAACTCGTGGTAATCTTAAGTATGTTTAATTTTCCAGTCATTGCTAGTCTATGCAGAGCTATCTTGTTCAAAAATCAAATGGAGCCTTTACAATTCAAGATATTCTCTGTTATGCTGTCATATCTTGTTAACAAATATAAAGAAAAATATTTGTGGTCTTAAACGTAAGCAGGGGAAGAATCTTTAGTAATTGATGAGTATTGTCTATGGAGTTGAAACTCAACTCTTCTCTTTGAATTTTGCCACATTAGCATATTATCTTACATTTACAAGTAACATCTAGATATTGTAGGGAGATCCTTCTGATTACCCTATTAGAAGCCATGCTTGTGACGTTTCATCCTTCACCCAAAATCAATTTGTTGCTTAGCTTCAATGAAGTTTTAAGATATGCGCTCATGCTTGATGAAATATCTCTGTAAGGGGATCGGTGTCCATGTCATTAAATAAAGAAAACTGAACAGTCGTTGCTCTACCTTTCAAGTGAAATTGGATGCATTGTTTTGCATGGGCTGACATAATAATCGATTGGACATTCATTGATATCAGTTAACGTTAAAGCTTCAAATTGAATTCAGTACCCTCAAAAGCGAGTGAGGCAAACGGTTAAAGCCAGTATTTTTGGGTTAAATGGAAATAGGTTCCCTTCCATTAGTATGGTATTGATTGCCTGGGAATTCTCCTTGGAAAGAATGTTGGAATGGGATTAAAAGGGACCGTAAAATTTTTGACAGTTCAATTTGTTTGTCCCCTAGGATCACTTTAAGAAACGGTTGACTGACAGTAAGGAAGAATCGGTAGCCTTGATAACTCTCAGCATTAAAGCCACTGTTTCAAAAGTTAAAGTAATGGATTGGATTTTCTATTTTACTTCAGGTTGTATGAATGTTTGGGGTGAGTGGCCACTCAGTACTGGTGTGTGGGGAATATATTCTGGTGTTATGGGGTGGGGGGTTGGGTGGGGCAGGGCCTGGTTTTGTTTTTGTGATGAGTGAAGTTTAAAATGGAAATCCAATCCTATAGCTTTGTTTGCATTCTTAGGTATTCATGTAAAAATATCTCAAAATCCCTCTGTAATACATCGCTCTTGAATATGGAATCACTCCGGGAATAGAATACCCTTGCTGGGTGGAAAGTTTATGCTTCACAAAACTTTCTATATTAGAGGTTTGCTGCGGGATCAACGAGATGCACTGCAGTCTGCCTAGAGCGATACTGGCTTTAAAGTTAGCTCACAAGACAGTGAGGATTTCCGTGGGTAGCAGTTGAATAAATTCAATACGTCAGAAACATGAAATTAGCATTGGTCGATAATTTGCTTTTCAATTTTGGGTGCACATTGTCAATAACTTAGTTACGAGGAATGAAGAGAGTAATGTTCAGTTCAAGATTTTTGTATAATTCCTCATAATTGCTTACAAAATCAATGTCAGTAGTATAATCTAGTCAGCCCCATGCCTAAAATTGAAACATTTTCATAACCGTGGCATCCTTTGAACCTGACTTGTGGCATTTGAAAATCATTTTGATCCTTCAGATAAGAACATTTTAAGAGTTTGGCATTTTCACAGGTCATTTGTGGACACCTCGAAAGTTAATTGATGGTCAAGGGTTGTTTTCTTGGCTCCATAGTCAGTGAATCAATTCTTAAATTAAATTGGGTTTACTTCACATATGCACGTAAAATAATGGGATAGGAATGAGATGAATTTTATTGGAGAGTCTTAGTAGGTTACTTGTTTAACAGTAATTTTCTCATTGTCTTTATTTAATGATTGGCTCTAGTCAGTAGATTTGTATCTCATTCCTAATTTGTTAAACCATGAAGAGCATATTGAAGGGTTTGCAGCGATTGTTAAAGAATGACCACGTTTGCTTTTGTTAAGTAAAGGGACTGTATCACGAGGAATGAAATTACGATCGCAGTTAATGAAAATTTGATTTTGGTGTTGCAATTGATTGCCGTAGTGGGTTATTTAAGACATTGCTTGTGTTGATTACCTTTATGATATTGAATTGGGCTCCAGAGAGTACTGCCATATGTTTATTCTGTTTGAAACACTTCCCATTGACGATTCTCTTTATTAAAAGCTTTATTATGCATCAGAGATTTATGGGAACAGGTCAGTCAAATTTTGTTACACAAAGTCATAGACGTACATTGACTGATGAATCTCACTTTGGACTCTTGAAAGCTTCTTAAGTAAACTGCAGAGTGTTTTCCCTATGCACATAATCAATAGCAAAAGAATGGTGGGAGCTCGTTAGAATTGGTGAATGTCCATATTAATCATCAAGTTCTGGTATGGTTTGCCATTTAGATGCGGTGCAAAGCCAGTATACGATCTTCTTTTAAAGTTAGGATTCACTTTGCAACTCATGACCTTTACTTGAAGACCTTTAAGGGTCTATAATTTCCCAAAGAGTAGTAGTCTGAACTTAGATTAATGAGCATTGAAATTCCAAGCATGTTTTTAATTAAAAGATGTTGGATGTCCATCATTACTTCCTGAGTGGTTGTTGTATGTATGTTTGTGTGGAGTATACTCCGGAATGAATGAGTATTGAAGGTTTTGAATATTTAGTAGAGTTGCTAGCTTGGTTTACTAACAAGTACTAATGTGGTGTTGGGTTGTAGATAGAGTTTTATCTGATTTTTGGGAATTGTTAGTGGTTGTAGATGTAATCTTTTGTTGTGAATTTTTGGAAGGAAATGATGGAAGTACAACATCAAAAATCTTTTCACGGATCCTTATTAAAATACTTAGATTTAACTATTTTTGCCTTATATTTCACTCGTAATCCCTCAGTGATTCAACTCTCGATTTTCTTTGTTAATCGTAGCTGCTACATATCCACAGATATTAGTGATTGCTTTCCCGTGTTTACTGCACTACTGTGATGGGATATCTTTTGCTTTCTCATAACTACCTATCCATAAGTATCCCAATGCATCAAATAAGTCTCATTTCTTAATAATGGTACGAAGGCTTTGCACCAAACTCAGGTGGCATGTGGATGGTTTCAGAGCAAAAATATTCAATTATTGTTGATTAATCTGGTAGGAGAAGAGATGGAAATTAGTAACTTCATTTTGAGATTGAAATAAGGGAAAACAGAGTCATTCATATAATTCATTGTTTGCTTTAGTTTATTACTTATAATGAAGATTTCAAATTCAATTCATTGATCAGAAGCTCGCCTAGTCATAAAATTTGGGCCATCGAAAACTGGTCATTCTGCATTGCTTTTGGTTAATACTGCCGTGTTTACCATCATGCTCAAAGTGAAAATGTAAATCTCTCCTTTGTTGATCTCTTGGTTGAAGAGCGGTAGAATTAGAAGTAAAATTCTCTGCATTACACAGATGTACATCTTTGACGTTGACAAAATTAGTCTGACTTGAATTGATCAATTTGTAGTAATGGGAAAGTCTCTTAGAAAGTTATTGAATCCGATCAAATATTAATCTTAAATGTACTCTTTGGCTTCATTTCTAAGGAGTGAATGGGAAACTTGTAAGACATCATTTTATGGGTAAGACCGCTGCGTAAGAGTCTTCGGTTTGATGTAACTTGACAGAAGCGGTTTAAAATATTCACATCATAATGCCAAGGGTCTTTTGGTGATAATAATTCATAGGATATAATGGGGTCGAATATTTATATATTTTATTAAAGGGATTTCACCCATCAAGTAAATGATCGATACTGCCTTTGGAGGTAGAGTTTGGCTCTTCTTATGGACCATAACCACCTTTGCATAATGATAATCAGGGTTAGTGTTAATCATTGATATGCAGTATGCAGTAGAATCCTTCCCAAGTTTGCATTCAAATACCATCCATCAGTGAATCAAATTTCCCTCCCTGTAAAGCATCACATCAGCCCAAATGTGTTAATGAAACATTGAGAAATACTGACTGCTATAACAATCCACAGCTTGAGTTCCTAGGATGATAATATCATTACCCTGTTTTTATGTGTGCATTGCTCTCAGGTCACCTGCTTCCTATCCTTCTCTAGATAATATCATAACTATTTCATTAATCTGATTCACGCAACAGCTCCATCAAATCGTAAAGGGGAACTGGAAACCTTCTCATTTGATTTTGAGGGCTCTTTTTTCCGATGACTCAATTGCCTTTACAGTAATGTGCTTTTGATATGATCCCCTTTAAAAGAAGTACCTTTGATAAGATTCATTTTTTAAGGCTTATAGTTTAAGCTGTAATGAAAATGGTTGGACTTTCAATTTCACTTAAGTATGCCTGTTGTGTGTTTAAATGGATTGCGCACTCAAAAAAAGGATGGCTGTGTGTGGGTTATGTTCTGGGGAGGGGGTTGGGTGGGACATGCATAGCATGATGTTGATGTTTGATGTGTGAGAGGTGAAATGAAAGTCCAGTCCTGTAACCTTTTTTGCATTCTTAGCCAAAGCGGTATATATCCCCAGCAAAATCAGTTTCTATTTTGCCACCTTTGAAGTTACATAGAGAGCTAAAAATCCTTATGATGTATTCTTGTTGATAACATGAAGTTTGTGTCATTGAAGTACTATCAGCTCTTACCAGTAGCTCTTAATTGATGTTTGAGTGGGTCACAGATCTTATTGCTGTTATATCTTAGTAGAGTACTATCTATGGTTGATTGATCCTAGCTTTGCTCAATATCTCCTAGCCTCAAAGCTGTGCTTGTTTACTGGTAGTAATTACTTTCACAACTTTAAAAAAATCAGGTCCACATTACTCCTCTCACTTCCGGTGGAATGTTTTTTGCTTCTCATTCCCTGTTACTGATGATAGGCCAGATAAACAATCAATTCTGCAAAAGTAAACTCATTCAAGTGTTAACGTAGCTCCATATTTATTGGAAATTTCAAACTATATCCAGCATCTCTTATAACTGAGTGGGAGTCTAATAAGGAACAGATTTCAGCTATTCCCAGATTCATGCTCTTAATCAATTTCGATTCATTTGGTAATCAACGGCTCCCTAGAAGATCAAATATTTCATTTTGTCATTCAAAATAACTTTCATATTATCAGCCCTTTGCTAGTGTCTCATAAAATCAGAGAAGTAAATGGTCAAGAGTTTCTGTCTCGATTCCAAAGGCAATGAATGAGTAGATAAATAAATTGGGATTATTAAATGAGTGGGTTAAGAATCTGAGGGTAGGGAGTACCTCTCAGTTTTTTAATGATGAATTTTGAGATGGTGAGGGCAATGTGAGATAGCAATCTGTGGTTGATTCACATATTGTACGATTATAGCCCTCCTATCTTGACATCTGGTTTTTGAAAGGGGAAGGCAGTACTAAACTCTGGAGCCCAATATTCATAGACTATGGGATAGGTATATTTCCGTCTATGAAGATCCCATAATTTAAGTAATTGTTTGCATCTCTTATCATCCACTTTATGCATACACGTTTGGTAGTGCATGGTAATTCTTGCTTTCCAGATGATAATGAACATAGCATTTCTGCTTAGTGTACCACTTCATTAGTCAGGTGAACCTTGTCAAATTTCCATCAGGGTTTGACTTTTGGTTTGCTTAATCAGTTTATTATCTCAATAATTTCTTTGTTACCAATGATTTCAATCATTGATCTTAATCGGTATCTTGCGTCTTTGTATTTTCGATTAGTAATTAGGGTTTATTCTTAGCTTACAGATTCCTTCCTCCCTCTTTGGTGACGAGTGATACGAAGGACTCATGGAGGCAGCTGTAAGAACGGTAGGTGTTAGCAACAATAAGTATTTAATCTTATCTCACGTAAATCTGCTAAATATTAATATACTGTTTGAAACCGTGCCATTGGAATGGTAGAAAAATGGGGGAACGCGGATGAGATAAGATTTGTGATATGTCAGGGGAAAGGCACGGTGATCAATTGCAACTCGTGGTAATCTTAAGTATGTTTAATTTTCCAGTCATTGCTAGTCTATGCAGAGCTATCTTGTTCAAAAATCAAATGGAGCCTTTACAATTCAAGATATTCTCTGTTATGCTGTCATATCTTGTTAACAAATATAAAGAAAAATATTTGTGGTCTTAAACGTAAGCAGGGGAAGAATCTTTAGTAATTGATGAGTATTGTCTATGGAGTTGGAACTCAACTCTTCTCTTTGAATTTTGCCACATTAGCATATTATCTTACATTTACAAGTAACATCTAGATATTGTAGGGAGATCCTTCTGATTACCCTATTAGAAGCCATGCTTGTGACGTTTCATCCTTCACCCAGAATCAATTTGTTGCTTAGCTTCAATGAAGTTTTAAGATACGCGCTCATGCTTGATGAAATATCTCTGTAAGGGGATCGGTGTCCATGTCATTAGATAAAGAAAACTGAACAGTCGTTGCTCTACCTTTCAAGTGAAATTGGATGCATTGTTTTGCATGGGCTGACATAATAATCGATTGGACATTCATTGATATCAGTTAACGTTAAAGCTTCAAATTGAATTCAGTACCCTCAAAAGCGAGTGAGGCAAACGGTTAAAGCCAGTATTTTTGGGTTAAATGGAAATAGGTTCCCTTCCATTAGTATGGTATTGATTGCCTGGGAATTCTCCTTGGAAAGAATGCTGGAATGGGATTAAAAGGGACCGTAAAATTTTTGACAGTTCAATTTGTTTGTCCCCTAGGATCACTTTAAGAAACGGTTGACTGACAGTAAGGAAGAATCGGTAGCCTTGATAACTCTCAGCATTAAAGCCACTGTTTCAAAAGTTAAAGTAATGGATTGGATTTTCTATTTTACTTCAGGTTGTATGAATGTTTGGGGTGAGTGGCCACTCAGTACTGGTGTGTGGGGAATATATTCTGGTGTTATGGGGTGGGGGGTTGGGTGGGGCAGGGCCTGGTTTTGTTTTTGTGATGAGTGAAGTTTAAAATGGAAATCCAATCCTATAGCTTTGTTTGCATTCTTAGGTATTCATGTAAAAATATCTCAAAATCCCTCTGTAATACATCGCTCTTTAATATGGAATCACTCCGGGAATAGAATACCCTTGCTGGGTGGAAAGTTTATGCTTCACAAAACTTTCTATATTAGAGGTTTGCTGCGGGATCAACGAGATGCACTGCAGTCTGCCTAGAGCGATACTGGCTTTAAAGTTAGCTCACAAGACAGTGAGGATTTCCGTGGGTAGCAGTTGAATAAATTCAATACGTCAGAAACATGAAATTAGCATTGGTCGATAATTTACTTTTCAATTTTGGGTGCACATTGTCAATAACTTAGTTACGAGGAATGAAGAGAGTAATGTTCAGTTCAGGATTTTTGTATAATTCCTCATAATTGCTTACATAATCAATGTCAGTAGTATAATCTAGTCAGCCCCATGCCTAAAATTGAAACATTTTCATAACCGTGGCATCCTTTGAACCTGACTTGTGGCATTTGAAAATCATTTTGATCCTTCAGATAAGAACATTTTAAGAGTTTGGCATTTTCACAGGTCATTTGTGGACACCTCGAAAGTTAATTGATGGTCAAGGGTTGTTTTCTTGGCTCCATAGTCAGTGAATCAATTCTTAAATTAAATTGGGTTTACTTCACATATGCACGTAAAATAATGGGATAGGAATGAGATGAATTTTATTGGAGAGTCTTAGTAGGTTACTTGTTTAACAGTAATTTTCTCATTGTCTTTATTAAATGATTGGCTCTAGTCAGTAGATTTGTATCTCATTCCTAATTTGTTAAACCATGAAGAGCATATTGAAGGGTTTGCAGTGATTGTTAAAGAATGACCACGTTTGCTTTTGTTAAGTAAAGGGACTGTATCACGAGGAATGAAATTACGATCGCAGTTAATGAAAATTTGATTTTGGTGTTGCAATTGATTGCCGTAGTGGGTTATTTAAGACATTGCTTGTGTTGATTACCTTTATGATATTGAATTGGGCTCCAGAGAGTACTGCCATATGTTTATTCTGTTTGAAACACTTCCCATTGACGATTCTCTTTATTAAAAGCTTTATTATGCATCAGAGATTTATGGGAACAGGTCAGTCAAATTTTGTTACACAAAGTCATAGACGTACATTGACTGATGAATCTCACTTTGGACTCTTGAAAGCTTCTTAAGTAAACTGCAGAGTGTTTTCCCTATGCACATAATCAATAGCAAAAGAATGGTGGGAGCTCGTTAGAATTGGTGAATGTCCATATTAATCATCAAGTTCTGGTATGGTTTGCCATTTAGATGCGGTGCAAAGCCAGTATACGATCTTCTTTTAAAGTTAGGATTCACTTTGCAACTCATGACCTTTACTTGAAGACCTTTAAGGGTCTATAATTTCCCAAAGAGTAGTAGTCTGAACTTAGATTAATGAGCATTGAAATTCCAAGCATGTTTTTAATTAAAAGATGTTGGATGTCCATCATTACTTCCTGAGTGGTTGTTGTATGTATGTTTGTATGGAGTATACTCCGGAATGAATGAGTATTGAAGGTTTTGAATATTTAGTAGAGTTGCTAGCTTGGTTTACTAACAAGTACTAATGTGGTGTTGGGTTGTAGATAGAGTTTTATCTGATTTTTGGGAATTGTTAGTGGTTGTAGATGTAATCTTTTGTTGTGAATTTTTGGAAGGAAATGATGGAAGTACAACATCAAAAATCTTTTCACGGATCCTTATTAAAATACTTAGATTTAACTATTTTTGCCTTATATTTCACTCGTAATCCCTCAGTGATTCAACTCTCGATTTTCTTTGTTAATCGTAGCTGCTACATATCCACAGATATTAGTGATTGCTTTCCCGTGTTTACTGCACTACTGTGATGGGATATCTTTTGCTTTCTCATAACTACCTATCCATAAGTATCCCAATGCATCAAATAAGTCTCATTTCTTAATAATGGTACGAAGGCTTTGCACCAAACTCAGGTGGCATGTGGATGGTTTCAGAGCAAAAATATTCACTTATTGTTGATTAATCTGGTAGGAGAAGAGATGGAAATTAGTAACTTCATTTTGAGATTGAAATAAGGGAAAACAGAGTCATTCATATAATTCATTGTTTGCTTTAGTTTATTACTTATAATGAAGATTTCAAATTTAATTCATTGATCAGAAGCTCGCCTAGTCATAAAATTTGGGCCATCGAAAACTGGTCATTCTGCATTGCTTTTGGTTAATACTGCCGTGTTTACCATCATGCTCAAAGTGAAAATGTAAATCTCTCCTTTGTTGATCTCTTGGTTGAAGAGCGGTAGAATTAGAAGTAAAATTCTCTGCATTACACAGATGTACATCTTTGACGTTGACGAAATTAGTCTGACTTGAATTGATCAATTTGTAGTAATGGGAAAGTCTCTTAGAAAGTTATTGAATCCGATCAAATATTAATCTTAAATGTACTCTTTGGCTTCATTTCTAAGGAGTGAATGGGAAACTTGCAAGACATCATTTTATGGGTAAGACCGCTGCGTAAGAGTCTTCGGTTTGATGTAACTTGACGGAAGCGGTTTAAAATATTCAAATCATAATGCCAAGGGTCTTTTGGTGATAATAATTCATAGGATATAATGGGGTCGAATATTTATATATTTTATTAAAGGGATTTCACGCATAAAGTAAATGATCGATACTGCCTTTGGAGGTAGAGTTTGGCTCTTCTTATGGACCATAACCACCTTTGCATAATGATAATCAGGGTTAGTGTTAATCATTGATATGCAGTATGCAGTAGAATCCTTCCCAAGATTGCATTCAAATACCATCCATCAGTGAATCAAATTTCCCTCCCTGTAAAGCATCACATCAGCCCAAATGTGTTAATGAAACATTGAGAAATACTGACTGCTATAACAATCCACAGCTTGAGGTCCTAGGATGATAATATCATTACCCTGTTTTTATCTGTGCATTGCTCTCAGGTCACCTGCTTCCTATCCTTCACTAGATAATATCATAACTGTTTCATTAATCTGATTCACGCAACAGCTCCATCAAATAGTAAAGGGGAGCTGGAAACCTTCTCATTTGATTTTGAGGGCTCTTTATTCCGATGACTCAATTGCCTTTACAGTAATGTGCTTTTGATATGATCCCCTTTAAAAGAAGTACCTTTGATAAGATTCATTTTTTAAGGCTTATAGTTTAAGCTGTAATGAAAATGGTTGGACTTTCAATTTCACTTAAGTATGCCTGCTGTGTGTTTAAATGGAGTGCGCACTCAAAAAAAGGATGGCTGTGTGTGGGTTATGTTCTGGGGAGGGGGTTGGGTGGGGCATGCATAGCATGATGTTGATGTTTGATGTGTGAGAGGTGGAATGAAAGTCCAGTCCTGTAACCTTTTTTGCATTCTTAGCCAAAGCGGTATATATCCCCAGCAAAATCAGTTTCTATTTTGCCACCTTTGAAGTTACATAGAGAGCTAAAAATCCTTATGATGTATTCTTGTTGATAACATGAAGTTTGTGTCATTGAAGTACTATCAGCTCTTACCAGTAGCTCTTAATTGATGTTTGAGTGGGTCACAGATCTTATTGCTGTTATATCTTAGTAGAGTACTATCTATGGTTGATTGATCCTAGCTTTGCTCAATATCTCCTAGCCTCAAAGCTGTGCTTGTTTACTGGTAGTAATTACTTTCACAACTTTGAAAAATCAGGTCCACATTACTCCTCTCACTTCCGGTGGAATGTTTTTTGCTTCTCATTCCCTGTTACTGATGATAGGCCAGATAAACAATCAATTCTGCAAAAGTAAACTCATTCAAGTGTTAACGTAGCTCCATATTTATTAGAAATTTCAAACTATATCCAGCATCCCTTATAACTGAGTGGGAGTCTAATAAGGAAGAGATTTCAGCTATTCCCAGATTCATGCTCTTAATCAATTTCGATTCATTTGGTAATCAACGGCTCCCTAGAAGATCAAATATTTCATTTTGTCATTCAAAATAACTTTCATATTATCAGCCCTTTGCTAGTGTCTCATAAAATCAGAGAAGTAAATGGTCAAGAGTTTCTGTCTCGATTCCAAAGGCAGTGAATGAGTAGATAAATAAATTGGGATTATTAAATGAGTGGGTTAAGAATCTGAGGGTAGGGAGTACCTCTCAGTTTTTTAACGATGAATTTTGAGATGGTGAGGGCAATGTGAGATAGCAATCTGTGGTTGATTCACATATTGTACGATTATAGCCCTCCTATCTTGACATCCGGTTTTTGAAAGGGGAAGGCAGTACTAAACTCTGGAGCCCAATATTCATAGACTATGGGAGAGGTATATTTCCGTCGATGAAGATCCCATAATTTAAGTAATTGTTTGCATCTCTTATCATCCACTTTATGCATACACGTTTGGTAGTGCATGGTAATTCTTGCTTTCCAGATGATAATGAACATAGCATTTCTGCTTAGTGTACCACTTCATTAGTCAGGTGAACCTTGTCAAATTTCCATCAGGGTTTGACTTTTGGTTTGCTTAATCAGTTTATTATCTCAATAATTTCTTTGTTAACCAATGATTTCAATCATTGATCTTAATCGGTATCTTGCGTCTTTGTATTTTCGATTAGTAATTATAGTTTATTCTTAGCTTACAGATTCCTTCCTCCCTCTTTGGTGACGAGTGATACGAAGGACTCATGGAGGCAGCTGTAAGAACGGTAGGTGTTAGCAACAATAAGTATTTAATCTTATCTCACGTAAATCTGCTAAATATTAATATACTGTTTGAAACCGTGCCATTGGAATGGTAGAAAAATGGGGGAACGCGGATGAGATAAGATTTGTGATATGTCAGGGGAAAGGCACGGTGATCAATTGCAACTCGTGGTAATCTTAAGTATGTTTAATTTTCCAGTCATTGCTAGTCTGTGCAGAGCTATCTTGTTCAAAAATCAAATGGAGCCTTTACAATTCAAGATATTCTCTGTTATGCTGTCATATCTTGTTAACAAATATAAAGAAAAATATTTGTGGTCTTAAACGTAAGCAGGGGAAGAATCTTTAGTAATTGATGAGTATTGTCTATGGAGTTGAAACTCAACTCTTCTCTTTGAATTTTGCCACATTAGCATATTATCTTACATTTACAAGTAACATCTAGATATTGTAGGGAGATCCTTCTGATTACCCTATTAGAAGCCATGCTTGTGACGTTTCATCCTTCACCCAAAATCAATTTGTTGCTTAGCTTCAATGAAGTTTTAAGATACGCGCTCATGCTTGATGAAATATCTCTGTAAGGGGATCGGTGTCCATGTCATTAGATAAAGAAAACTGAACAGTCGTTGCTCTACCTTTCAAGTGAAATTGGATGCATTGTTTTGCATGGGCTGACATAATAATCGATTGGACATTCATTGATATCAGTTAACGTTAAAGCTTCAAATTGAATTCAGTACCCTCAAAAGCGAGTGAGGCAAACGGTTAAAGCCAGTATTTTTGGGTTAAATGGAAATAGGTTCCCTTCCATTAGTATGGTATTGATTGCCTGGGAATTCTCCTTGGAAAGAATGTTGGAATGGGATTAAAAGGGACCGTAAAATTTTTGACAGTTCAATTTGTTTGTCCCCTAGGATCACTTTAAGAAACGGTTGACTGACAGTAAGGAAGAATCGGTAGCCTTGATAACTCTCAGCATTAAAGCCACTTTTTCAAAAGTTAAAGTAATGGATTGGATTTTCTATTTTACTTCAGGTTGTATGAATGTTTGGGGTGAGTGGCCACTCAGTACTGGTGTGTGGGGAATATATTCTGGTGTTATAGGGTGGGGGGTTGGGTGGGGCAGGGCCTGGTGTTGTTTTTGTGATGAGTGAAGTTTAAAATGGAAATCCAATCCTATAGCTTTGTTTGCATTCTTAGGTATTCATGTAAAAATATCTCAAAATCCCTCTGTAATACATCGCTCTTGAATATGGAATCACTCCGGGAATAGAATACCCTTGCTGGGTGGAAAGTTTATGCTTCACAAAACTTTCTATATTAGAGGTTTGCTGCGGGATCAACGAGATGCACTGCAGTCTGCCTAGAGCGATACTGGCTTTAAAGTTAGCTCACAAGACAGTGAGGATTTCCGTGGGTAGCAGTTGAATAAATTCAATACGTCAGAAACATGAAATTAGCATTGGTCGATAATTTGCTTTTCAATTTTGGGTGCACATTGTCAATAACTTAGTTACGAGGAATGAAGAGAGTAATGTTCAGTTCAAGATTTTTGTATAATTCCTCATAATTGCTTACAAAATCAATGTCAGTAGTATAATCTAGTCAGCCCCATGCCTAAAATTGAAACATTTTCATAACCGTGGCATCCTTTGAACCTGACTTGTGGCATTTGAAAATCATTTTGATCCTTCAGATAAGAACATTTTAAGAGTTTGGCATTTTCACAGGTCATTTGTGGACACCTCGAAAGTTAATTGATGGTCAAGGGTTGTTTTCTTGGCTCCATAGTCAGTGAATCAATTCTTAAATTAAATTGGGTTTACTTCACATATGCACGTAAAATAATGGGATAGGAATGAGATGAATTTTATTGGAGAGTCTTAGTAGGTTACTTGTTTAACAGTAATTTTCTCATTGTCTTTATTAAATGATTGGCTCTAGTCAGTAGATTTGTATCTCATTCCTAATTTGTTAAACCATGAAGAGCATATTGAAGGGTTTGCAGCGATTGTTAAAGAATGACCACGTTTGCTTTTGTTAAGTAAAGGGACTGTATCACGAGGAATGAAATTACGATCGCAGTTAATGAAAATTTGATTTTGGTGTTGCAATTGATTGCCGTAGTGGGTTATTTAAGACATTGCTTGTGTTGATTACCTTTATGATATTGAATTGGGCTCCAGAGAGTACTGCCATATGTTTATTCTGTTTGAAACACTTCCCATTGACGATTCTCTTTATTAAAAGCTTTATTATGCATCAGAGATTTATGGGAACAGGTCAGTCAAATTTTGTTACACAAAGTCATAGACGTACATTGACTGATGAATCTCACTTTGGACTCTTGAAATCTTCTTAAGTAAACTGCAGAGTGTTTTCCCTATGCACATAATCAATAGCAAAAGAATGGTGGGAGCTCGTTAGAATTGGTGAATGTCCATATTAATCATCAAGTTCTGGTATGGTTTGCCATTTAGATGCGGTGCAAAGCCAGTATACGATCTTCTTTTAAAGTTAGGATTCACTTTGCAACTCATGACCTTTACTTGAAGACCTTTAAGGGTCTATAATTTCCCAAAGAGTAGTAGTCTGAACTTAGATTAATGAGCATTGAAATTCCAAGCATGTTTTTAATTAAAAGATGTTGGATGTCCATCATTACTTCCTGAGTGGTTGTTGTATGTATGTTTGTGTGGAGTATACTCCGGAATGAATGAGTATTGAAGGTTTTGAATATTTAGTAGAGTTGCTAGCTTGGTTTACTAACAAGTACTAATGTGGTGTTGGGTTGTAGATAGAGTTTTATCTGATTTTTGGGAATTCTTAGTGGTTGTAGATGTAATCTTTTGTTGTGAATTTTTGGAAGGAAATGATGGAAGTACAACATCAAAAATCTTTTCACGGATCCTTATTAAAATACTTAGATTTAACTATTTTTGCCTTATATTTCACTCGTAATCCCTCAGTGATTCAACTCTCGATTTTCTTTGTTAATCGTAGCTGCTACATATCCACAGATATTAGTGATTGCTTTCCCGTGTTTACTGCACTACTGTGATGGGATATCTTTTGCTTTCTCATAACTACCTATCCATAAGTATCCCAATGCATCAAATAAGTCTCATTTCTTAATAATGGTACAAAGGCTTTGCACCAAACTCAGGTGGCATGTGGATGGTTTCAGAGCAAAAATATTCAATTATTGTTGATTAATCTGGTAGGAGAAGAGATGGAAATTAGTAACTTCATTTTGAGATTGAAATAAGGGAAAACAGAGTCATTCATATAATTCATTGTTTGCTTTAGTTTATTACTTATAATGAAGATTTCAAATTCAATTCATTGATCAGAAGCTCGCCTAGTCATAAAATTTGGGCCATCGAAAACTGGTCATTCTGCATTGCTTTTGGTTAATACTGCCGTGTTTACCATCATGCTCAAAGTGAAAATGTAAATCTCTCCTTTGTTGATCTCTTGGTTGAAGAGCGGTAGAATTAGAAGTAAAATTCTCTGCATTACACAGATGTACATCTTTGACGTTGACAAAATTAGTCTGACTTGAATTGATCAATTTGTAGTAATGGGAAAGTCTCTTAGAAAGTTATTGAATCCGATCAAATATTAATCTTAAATGTACTCTTTGGCTTCATTTCTAAGGAGTGAATGGGAAACTTGCAAGACATCATTTTATGGGTAAGACCGCTGCGTAAGAGTCTTCGGTTTGATGTAACTTGACAGAAGCGGTTTAAAATATTCACATCATAATGCCAAGGGTCTTTTGGTGATAATAATTCATAGGATATAATGGGGTCGAATATTTATATATTTTATTAAAGGGATTTCACCCATCAAGTAAATGATCGATACTGCCTTTGGAGGTAGAGTTTGGCTCTTCTTATGGACCATAACCACCTTTGCATAATGATAATCAGGGTTAGTGTTAATCATTGATATGCAGTATGCAGTAGAATCCTTCCCAAGTTTGCATTCAAATACCATCCATCAGTGAATCAAATTTCCCTCCCTGTAAAGCATCACATCAGCCCAAATGTGTTAATGAAACATTGAGAAATACTGACTGCTATAACAATCCACAGCTTGAGTTCCTAGGATGATAATATCATTACCCTGTTTTTATGTGTGCATTGCTCTCAGGTCACCTGCTTCCTATCCTTCTCTAGATAATATCATAACTATTTCATTAATCTGATTCACGCAACAGCTCCATCAAATCGTAAAGGGGAACTGGAAACCTTCTCATTTGATTTTGAGGGCTCTTTTTTCCGATGACTCAATTGCCTTTACAGTAATGTGCTTTTGATATGATCCCCTTTAAATGAAGTACCTTTGATAAGATTCATTTTTTAAGGCTTATAGTTTAAGCTGTAATGAAAATGGTTGGACTTTCAATTTCACTTAAGTATGCCTGTTGTGTGTTTAAATGGATTGCGCACTCAAAAAAAGGATGGCTGTGTGTGGGTTATGTTCTGGGGAGGGGGTTGGGTGGGACATGCATAGCATGATGTTGATGTTTGATGTGTGAGAGGTGAAATGAAAGTCCAGTCCTGTAACCTTTTTTGCATTCTTAGCCAAAGCGGTATATATCCCCAGCAAAATCAGTTTCTATTTTGCCACCTTTGAAGTTACATAGAGAGCTAAAAATCCTTATGATGTATTCTTGTTGATAACATGAAGTTTGTGTCATTGAAGTACTATCAGCTCTTACCAGTAGCTCTTAATTGATGTTTGAGTGGGTCACAGATCTTATTGCTGTTATATCTTAGTAGAGTACTATCTATGGTTGATTGATCCTAGCTTTGCTCAATATCTCCTAGCCTCAAAGCTGTGCTTGTTTACTGGTAGTAATTACTTTCACAACTTTAAAAAAATCAGGTCCACATTACTCCTCTCACTTCCGGTGGAATGTTTTTTGCTTCTCATTCCCTGTTACTGATGATAGGCCAGATAAACAATCAATGCTACAAAAGTAAACTCATTCAAGTGTTAACGTAGCTCCATATTTATTAGAAATTTCAAACTATATCCAGCATCCCTTATAACTGAGTGGGAGTCTAATAAGGAAGAGATTTCAGCTATTCCCAGATTCATGCTCTTAATCAATTTCGAATCATTTGGTAATCAACGGCTCCCTAGAAGATCAAATATTTCATTTTGTCATTCAAAATAACTTTCATATTATCAGCCCTTTGCTAGTGTCTCATAAAATCAGAGAAGTAAATGGTCAAGAGTTTCTGTCTCGATTCCAAAGGCAGTGAATGAGTAGATAATTAAATTGGGATTATTAAATGAGTGGGTTAAGAATCTGAGGGTAGGGAGTACCTCTCAGTTTTTTAACGATGAATTTTGAGATGGTGAGGGCAATGTGAGATAGCAATCTGTGGTTGATTCACATATTGTACGATTATAGCCCTCCTATCTTGACATCCGGTTTTTGAAAGGGGAAGGCAGTACTAAACTCTGGAGCCCAATATTCATAGACTATGGGATAGGTATATTTCCGTCTATGAAGATCCCATAATTTAAGTAATTGTTTGCATCTCTTATCATCCACTTTATGCATACACGTTTGGTAGTGCATGGTAATTCTTGCTTTCCAGATGATAATGAACATAGCATTTCTGCTTAGTGTACCACTTCATTAGTCAGGTGAACCTTGTCAAATTTCCATCAGGGTTTGACTTTTGGTTTGCTTAATCAGTTTATTATCTCAATAATTTCTTTGTTAACCAATGATTTCAATCATTGATCTTAATCGGTATCTTGCGTCTTTGTATTTTCGATTAGTAATTAGGGTTTATTCTTAGCTTACAGATTCCTTCCTCCCTCTTTGGTGACGAGTGATACGAAGGACTCATGGAGGCAGCTGTAAGAACGGTAGGTGTTAGCAACAATAAGTATTTAATCTTATCTCACGTAAATCTGCTAAATATTAATATACTGTTTGAAACCGTGCCATTGGAATGGTAGAAAAATGGGGGAACGCGGATGAGATAAGATTTGTGATATGTCAGGGGAAAGGCACGGTGATCAATTGCAACTCGTGGTAATCTTAAGTATGTTTAATTTTCCAGTCATTGCTAGTCTATGCAGAGCTATCTTGTTCAAAAATCAAATGGAGCCTTTACAATTCAAGATATTCTCTGTTATGCTGTCATATCTTGTTAACAAATATAAAGAAAAATATTTGTGGTCTTAAACGTAAGCAGGGGAAGAATCTTTAGTAATTGATGAGTATTGTCTATGGAGTTGAAACTCAACTCTTCTCTTTGAATTTTGCCACATTAGCATATTATCTTACATTTACAAGTAACATCTAGATATTGTAGGGAGATCCTTCTGATTAACCTATTAGAAGCCATGCTTGTGACGTTTCATCCTTCACCCAAAATCAATTTGTTGCTTAGCTTCAATGAAGTTTTAAGATATGCGCTCATGCTTGATGAAATATTTCTGTAAGGGGATCGGTGTCCATGTCATTAGATAAAGAAAACTGAACAGTCGTTGCTCTACCTTTCAAGTGAAATTGGATGCATTGTTTTGCATGGGCTGACATAATAATTGATTGGACATTCATTGATATCAGTTAACGTTAAAGCTTCAAATTGAATTCAGTACCCTCAAAAGCGAGTGAGGCAAACGGTTAAAGCCAGTATTTTTGGGTTAAATGGAAATAGGTTCCCTTCCATTAGTATGGTATTGATTGCCTGGGAATTCTCCTTGGAAAGAATGTTGGAATGGGATTAAAAGGGACCGTAAAATTTTTGACAGTTCAATTTGTTTGTCCCCTAGGATCACTTTAAGAAACGGTTGACTGACAGTAAGGAAGAATCGGTAGCCTTGATAACTCTCAGCATTAAAGCCACTTTTTCAAAAGTTAAAGTAATGGATTGGATTTTCTATTTTACTTCAGGTTGTATGAATGTTTGGGGTGAGTGGCCACTCAGTACTGGTGTGTGGGGAATATATTCTGGTGTTATGGGGTGGGGGTTGGGTGGGGCAGGGCCTGGTTTTGTTTTTGTGATGAGTGAAGTTTAAAATGGAAATCCAATCCTATAGCTTTGTTTGCATTCTTAGGTATTCATGTAAAAATATCTCAAAATCCCTCTGTAATACATCGCTCTTGAATATGGAATCACTCCGGGAATAGAATACCCTTGCTGGGTGGAAAGTTTATGCTTCACAAAACTTTCTATATTAGAGGTTTGCTGCGGGATCAACGAGATGCACTGCAGTCTGCCTAGAGCGATACTGGCTTTAAAGTTAGCTCACAAGACAGTGAGGATTTCCGTGGGTAGCAGTTGAATAAATTCAATACGTCAGAAACATGAAATTAGCATTGGTCGATAATTTACTTTTCAATTTTGGGTGCACATTGTCAATAACTTAGTTACGAGGAATGAAGAGAGTAATGTTCAGTTCAGGATTTTTGTATAATTCCTCATAATTGCTTACATAATCAATGTCAGTAGTATAATCTAGTCAGCCCCATGCCTAAAATTGAAACATTTTCATAACCGTGGCATCCTTTGAACCTGACTTGTGGCATTTGAAAATCATTTTGATCCTTTAGATAAGAACATTTTAAGAGTTTGGCATTTTCACAGGTCATTTGTGGACACCTCGAAAGTTAATTGATGGTCAAGGGTTGTTTTCTTGGCTCCATAGTCAGTGAATCAATTCTTAAATTAAATTGGGTTTACTTCACATATGCACGTAAAATAATGGGATAGGAATGAGATGAATTTTATTGGAGACTCTTAGTAGGTTACTTGTTTAACAGTAATTTTCTCATTGTCTTTATTAAATGATTGGCTCTAGTCAGTAGATTTGTATCTCATTCCTAATTTGTTAAACCATGAAGAGCATATTGAAGGGTTTGCAGCGATTGTTAAAGAATGACCACGTTTGCTTTTGTTAAGTAAAGGGACTGTATCACGAGGAATGAAATTACGATCGCAGTTAATGAAAATTTGATTTTGGTGTTGCAATTGATTGCCGTAGTGGGTTATTTAAGACATTGCTTGTGTTGATTACCTTTATGATATTGAATTGGGCTCCAGAGAGTACTGCCATATGTTTATTCTGTTTGAAACACTTCCCATTGACGATTCTCTTTATTAAAAGCTTTATTATGCATCAGAGATTTATGGGAACAGGTCAGTCAAATTTTGTTACACAAAGTCATAGACGTACATTGACTGATGAATCTCACTTTGGACTCTTGAAAGCTTCTTAAGTAAACTGCAGAGTGTTTTCCCTATGCACATAATCAATAGCAAAAGAATGGTGGGAGCTCGTTAGAATTGGTGAATGTCCATATTAATCATCAAGTTCTGGTATGGTTTGCCATTTAGATGCGGTGCAAAGCCAGTATACGATCTTCTTTTAAAGTTAGGATTCACTTTGCAACTCATGACCTTTACTTGAAGACCTTTAAGGGTCTATAATTTCCCAAAGAGTAGTAGTCTGAACTTAGATTAATGAGCATTGAAATTCCAAGCATGTTTTTAATTAAAAGATGTTGGATGTCCATCATTACTTCCTGAGTGGTTGTTGTATGTATGTTTGTGTGGAGTATACTCCGGAATGAATGAGTATTGAAGGTTTTGAATATTTAGTAGAGTTGCTAGCTTGGTTTACTAACAAGTACTAATGTGGTGTTGGGTTGTAGATAGAGTTTTATCTGATTTTTGGGAATTGTTAGTGGTTGTAGATGTAATCTTTTGTTGTGAATTTTTGGAAGGAAATGATGGAAGTACAACATCAAAAATCTTTTCACGGATCCTTATTAAAATACTTAGATTTAACTATTTTTGCCTTATATTTCACTCGTAATCCCTCAGTGATTCAAATTTTCTTTGTTAATCGTAGCTGCTACATATCCACAGATATTAGTGATTGCTTTCCCGTGTTTACTGCACTACTGTGATGGGATATCTTTTGCTTTCTCATAACTACCTATCCATAAGTATCCCAATGCATCAAATAAGTCTCATTTCTTAATAATGGTACGAAGGCTTTGCACCAAACTCAGGTGGCATGTGGATGGTTTCAGAGCAAAAATATTCACTTATTGTTGATTAATCTGGTAGGAGAAGAGATGGAAATTAGTAACTTCATTTTGAGATTGAAATAAGGGAAAACAGAGTCATTCATATAATTCATTGTTTCCTTTAGTTTATTACTTATAATGAAGATTTCAAATTTAATTCATTGATCAGAAGCTCGCCTAGTCATAAAATTTGGGCCATCGAAAACTGGTCATTCTGCATTGCTTTCGGTTAATACTGCCGTGTTTACCATCATGCTCAAAGTGAAAATGTAAATCTCTCCTTTGTTGATCTCTTGGTTGAAGAGCGGTAGAATTAGAAGTAAAATTCTCTGCATTACACAGATGTACATCTTTGACGTTGACGAAATTAGTCTGACTTGAATTGATCAATTTGTAGTAATGGGAAAGTCTCTTAGAAAGTTATTGAATCCGATCAAATATTAATCTTAAATGTACTCTTTGGCTTCATTTCTAAGGAGTGAATGGGAAACTTGCAAGACATCATTTTATGGGTAAGACCGCTGCGTAAGAGTCTTCGGTTTGATGTAACTTGACGGAAGCGGTTTAAAATATTTACATCATTAAGCCAAGGGTTTTTTGGTGATAATAATTCATAGACTATAATGGGGTCGAATATTTATATATTTTATTAAAGGGATTTCACGCATAAAGTAAATGATCGATACTGCCTTTGGAAGTAGAGTTTAGCTCTTCTTATGGACCATAACCACCTTTGCATAATGATAATCAGGGTTAGTGTTAATCATTGATGTGCAGTATGCAGTAGAATCCTTCCCAAGTTTGCATTCAAATACCATCCATCAGTGAATCAAATTTCCCTCCCTGTAAAGCATCACATCAGCCCAAATGTGTTAATGAAACATTGAGAAATACTGACTGCTATAACAATCCACAGCTTGAGGTCCTAGGATGATAATATCATTACCCTCTTTTTATCTGTGCATTGCTCTCAGGTCACCTGCTTCCAATCCTTCTCTAGATAATATCATAACTATTTCATTAATCTGATTCACGCAACAGCTCCATCCAATCGTAAAGGGGAACTGGAAACCTTCTCGTTTGATTTTGAGGGCTCTTTTTTCCGATGACTCAATTGCCTTTACAGTAATGTGCTTTTGATATGATCCCCTTTAAAAGAAGTACCTTTGATAAGATTCATTTTTTAAGGCTTATAGTTTAAGCTGTAATGAAAATGGTTGGACTTTCAATTTCACTTAAGTATGCCTGTTGTGTGTTTAAATGGAGTGCGCACTCAAAAAAAGGATGGCTGTGTGTGGGTTATGTTCTGGGGAGGGGGTTGGGTGGGGCATGCATAGCATGATGTTGATGTTTGATGTGTGAGAGGTGAAATGAAAGTCCAGTCCTGTAACCTTTTTTGCATTCTTAGCCAAAGCGGTATATATCCCCAGCAAAATCAGTTTCTATTTTGCCACCTTTGAAGTTACATAGAGAGCTAAAAATCCTTATGATGTATTCTTGTTGATAACATGAAGTTTGTGTCATTGAAGTACTATCAGCTCTTACCAGTAGCTCTTAATTGATGTTTGAGTGGGTCACAGATCTTATTGCTGTTATATCTTAGTAGAGTACTATCCATGGTTGATTGATCCTAGCTTTGCTCAATATCTCCTAGCCTCAAAGCTGTGCTTGTTTACTGGTAGTAATTACTTTCACAACTTTAAAAAAATCAGGTCCACATTACTCCTCTCACTCCCGGTGGAATGTTTTTTGCTTCTCATTCCCTGTTACTGATGATAGGCCAGATAAACAAAAATTCTGCAAAAGTAAACTCATTCAAGTGTTAACGTAGCTCCATATTTATTAGAAATTTCAAACTATATCCAGCATCCCTTATAACTGAGTGGGAGTCTAATAAGGAAGAGATTTCAGCTATTCCCAGATTCATGCTCTTAATCAATTTCGATTCATTTGGTAATCAACGGCTCCCTAGTAGATCAAATATTTCATTTTGTCATTCAAAATAACTTTCATATTATCAGCCCTTTGCTAGTGTCTCATAAAATCAGAGAAGTAAATGGTCAAGAGTTTCTGTCTCGATTCCAAAGGCAGTGAATGAGTAGATAATTAAATTGGGATTATTAAATGAGTGGGTTAAGAATCTGAGGGTAGGGAGTACCTCTCAGTTTTTTAACGATGAATTTTGAGATGGTGAGGGCAATGTGAGATAGCAATCTGTGGTTGATTCACATATTGTACGATTATAGCCCTCCTATCTTGACATCCCGTTTTTGAAAGGGGAAGGCAGTACTAAACTCTGGAGCCCAATATTCATAGACTATGGGATAGGTATATTTCCGTCTATGAAGATCCCATAATTTAAGTAATTGTTTGCATCTCTTATCATCCACTTTATGCATACACGTTTGGTAGTGCATGGTAATTCTTGCTTTCCAGATGATAATGAACATAGCATTTCTGCTTAGTGTACCACTTCATTAGTCAGGTGAACCTTGTCAAATTCCCATCAGGGTTTGACTTTTGGTTTGCTTAATCAGTTTATTATCTCAATACTTTCTTTGTTAACCAATGATTTCAATCATTGATCTTAATCGGTATCTTGAGTCTTTGTATTTTCGATTAGTAATTAGGGTTTATTCTTAGCTTACAGATTCCTTCCTCCCTCTTTGGTGACGAGTGATACGAAGGACTCATGGAGGCAGCTGTAAGAACGGTAGGTGTTAGCAACAATAAGTATTTAATCTTATCTCACGTAAATCTGCTAAATATTAATATACTGTTTGAAACCGTGCCATTGGAATTGGTAGAAAAATGGGGGAACGCGGATGAGATAACATTTGTGATATGTCAGGGGAAAGGCACGGTGATCAATTGCAACTCGTGGTAATCTTAAGTATGTTTAATTTTCCAGTCATTGCTAGTCTATGCAGAGCTATCTTGTTCAAAAATCAAATGGAGCCTTTACAATTCAAGATATTCTCTGTTATGCTGTCATATCTTGTTAACAAATATAAAGAAAAATATTTGTGGTCTTAAACGTAAGCAGGGGAAGAATCTTTAGTAATTGATGAGTATTGTCTATGGAGTTGGAACTCAACTCTTCTCTTTGAATTTTGCCACATTAGCATATTATCTTACATTTACAAGTAACATCTAGATATTGTAGGGAGATCCTTCTGATTACCCTATTAGAAGCCATGCTTGTGACGTTTCATCCTTCACCCAAAATCAATTTGTTGCTTAGCTTCAATGAAGTTTTAAGATACGCCCTCATGCTTGATGAAATATCTCTGTAAGGGGATCGGTGTCCATGTCATTAGATAAAGAAAACTGAACAGTCGTTGCTCTACCTTTCTAGTGAAATTGGATGCATTGTTTTGCATGGGCTGACATAATAATCGATTGGACATTCATTGATATCAGTTAACGTTAAAGCTTCAAATTGAATTCAGTACCCTCAAAAGCGAGTGAGGCAAACGGTTAAAGCCAGTATTTTTGGGTTAAATGGAAATAGGTTCCCTTCCATTAGTATGGTATTGATTGCCTGGGAATTCTCCGTGGAAAGAATGTTGGAATGGGATTAAAAGGGACCGTAAAATTTTTGACAGTTCAATTTGTTTGTCCCCTAGGATCACTTTAAGAAACGGTTGACTGACAGTAAGGAAGAATCGGTAGCCTAGATAACTCTCAGCATTAAAGCCACTTTTTCAAAAGTTAAAGTAAGGGATTGGATTTTCTATTTAACTTCAGGTTGTATGAATGTTTGGGGTGAGTGGCCCCTCAGTACTGGTGTGTGGGGAATATATTCTGGTGTTATGGGGTGGGGGGTTGGGTGGGGCAGGGCCTGGTGTTGTTTTTGTGATGAGTGAAGTTTAAAATGGAAATCCAATCCTATAGCTTTGTTTGCATTCTTAGGTATTAATGTAAAAATATCTCAAAATCCCTCTGTAATACATCGCTCTTGAATATGGAATCACTCCGGGAATAGAATACCCTTGCTGGGTGGAAAGTTTATGCTTCACAAAACTTTCTATATTAGAGGTTTGCTGCGGGATCAACGAGATGCACTGCAGTCTGCCTAGAGCGATACTGGCTTTAAAGTTAGCTCACAAGACAGTGAGGATTTCCGTGGGTAGCAGTTGAATAAATTCAATACGTCAGAAACATGAAATTAGCATTGGTCGATAATTTGCTTTTCAATTTTGGGTGCACATTGTCAATAACTTAGTTACGAGGAATGAAGAGAGTAATGTTCAGTTCAGGTTTTTTGTATCATTCCTCATAATTGCTTACATAATCAATGTCAGTAGTATAATCTAGTCAGCCCCATGCCTAAAATTGAATCATTTTCATAACCGTGGCATCCTTTGAACCTGACTTGTGGCATTTGAAAATCATTTTGATCCTTCAGATTAGAACATTTTAAGAGTTTGGCATTTTCACAGGTCATTTGTGGACACCTCGAATGTTAATTGATGGTCAAGGGTTGTTTTCTTGGCTCCATAGTCAGTGAATCAATTCTTTAATTAAATTGGGTTTACTTCACATATGCACGTAAAATAATGGGATAGGAATGAGATGAATTTTATTGGAGAGTCTTAGTAGGTTACTTGTTTAACAGTAATTTTCTCATTGTCTTTATTAAATGATTGGCTCTAGTCAGTAGATTTGTATCTCATTCCTAATTTGTTAAACCATGAAGAGCATATTGAAGGGTTTGCAGCGATTGTTAAAGAATGACCACATTTGCTTTTGTTAAGTAAAGGGACTGTATCACGAGGAATGAAATTACGATCGCAGTTAATGAAAATTTGATTTTGGTGTTGCAATTGATTGCCGTAGTGGGTTATTTAAGACATTGCTTGTGTTGATTACCTTTATGATATTGAATTGGGCTCCAGAGAGTACTGCCATATGTTTATTCTGTTTGAAACACTTCCCATTGACGATTCTCTTTATTAAAAGCTTTATTATGCATCAGAGATTTATGGGAACAGGTCAGTCAAATTTTGTTACACAAAGTCATAGACGTACATTGACTGATGAATCTCACTTTGGACTCTTGAAAGCTTCTTAAGTAAACTGCAGAGTGTTTTCCCTATGCACATAATCAATAGCAAAAGAATGGTGGGAGCTCGTTAGAATTGGTGAATGTCCATATTAATCATCAAGTTCTGGTATGGTTTGCCATTTAGATGCGGTGCAAAGCCAGTATACGATCTTCTTTTAAAGTTAGGATTCACTTTGCAACTCATGACCTTTACTTGAAGACCTTTAAGGGTCTATAATTTCCCAAAGAGTAGTAGTCTGAACTTAGATTAATGAGCATTGAAATTCCAAGCATGTTTTTAATTAAAAGATGTTGGATGTCCATCATTACTTCCTGAGTGGTTGTTGTATGTATGTTAGTGTGGAGTATACTCCGGAATGAATGAGTATTGAAGGTTTTGAATATTTAGTAGAGTTGCTAGCTTGGTTTACTAACAAGTACTAATGTGGTGTTGGGTTGTAGATAGAGTTTTATCTGATTTTTGGGAATTCTTAGTGGTTGTAGATGTAATCTTTTGTTGTGAATTTTTGGAAGTAAATGATGGAAGTACCACATCATAAATCTTTTCACGGATCCTTATTAAAATACTTAGATTTAACTATTTTTGCCTTATATTTCACTCGTAATCCCTCAGTGATTCAACTCTTGATTTTCTTTGTTAATCGTAGCTGCTACATATCCACAGATATTAGTGATTGCTTTCCCGTGTTTACTGCACTACTGTGATGGGATATCTTTTGCTTTCTCATAACTACCTATCCATAAGTATCCCAATGCATCAAATAAGTCTCATTTCTTAATAATGGTACGAAGGCTATGCACCAAACTCAGGTGGCATGTGGATGGTTTCAGAGCAAAAAAATTCACTTATTGTTGATTAATCTGGTAGGAGAAGAGATGGAACTTAGTAACTTCATTTTGAGATTGAAATAAGGGAAAACAGAGTCATTCATATAATTCATTGTTTGCTTTAGTTTATTACTTATAATGAAGATTTCAAATTTAATTCATTGATCAGAAGCTCGCCTAGTCATAAAATTTGGGCCATCGAAAACTGGTCATTCTGCATTGCTTTCGGTTAATACTGCCGTGTTTACCATCATGCTCAAAGTGAAAATGTAAATCTCTCCTTTGTTGATCTCTTGTTTAAAGAGCGGTAGAATTAGAAGTCAAATTCTCTGCATTACACAGATGTACATCTTTGCCGTTGACAAAATTAGTCTGACTTGAATTGATCAATTTGTAGTAATGGGAAAGTCTCTTAGAAAGTTATTGAATCCGATCAAATATTAATCTTAAATGTACTCTTTGGCTTCATTTCTAAGGAGTGAATGGGAAACTTGCAAGACATCATTTTATGGGTAAGACCGCTGCGTAAGAGTCTTCGGTTTGATGTAACTTGACGGAAGCGGTTTAAAATATTCACATCATTATGCCAAGGGTTTTTTGGTGATAATAATTCATAGACTATAATGGGGTCGAATATTTATATATTTTATTAAAGGGATTTCACCCATAAAGTAAATGATCGATACTGCCTTTGGAGGTAGAGTTTGGCTCTTCTTATGGACCATAACCACCTTTGCATAATGATAATCAGGGTTAGTGTTAATCATTGATGTGCAGTATGCAGTAGAATCCTTCCCAAGTTTGCATTCAAATACCATCCATCAGTGAATCAAATTTCCCTCCCTGTAAAGCATCACATCAGCCCAAATGTGTTAATGAAACATTGAGAAATACTGACTGCTATAACAATCCACAGCTTGAGGTCCTAGGATGATAATATCATTACCCTGTTTTTATCTGTGCATTGCTCTCAGGTCACCTGGTTCCTATCCTTCTCTAGATAATATCATAACTATTTCATTAATCTGATTCACGCAACAGCTCCATCAAATCGTAAAGGGGAACTGGAAACCTTCTCGTTTGATTTTGAGGGCTCTTTTTTCCGATGACTCAATTGCCTTTACAGTAATGTGCTTTTGATATGATCCCCTTTAAAAGAAGTACCTTTGATAAGATTCATTTTTTAAGGCTTATAGTTTAAGCTGTAATGAAAATGGTTGGACTTTCAATTTCACTTAAGTATGCCTGTTGTGTGTTTAAATGGAGTGCGCACTCAAAAAAAGGATGGCTGTGTGTGGGTTATGTTCTGGGGAGGGGGTTGGGTGGGGCATGCATAGCATGATGTTGATGTTTGATGTGTGAGAGGTGAAATGAAAGTCCAGTCCTGTAACCTTTTTTGCATTCTTAGCCAAAGCGGTATATATCCCCAGCAAAATCAGTTTCTATTTTGCCACCTTTGAAGTTACATAGAGAGCTAAAAATCCTTATGATGTATTCTTGTTGATAACATGAAGTTTGTGTCATTGAAGTACTATCAGCTCTTACCAGTAGCTCTTAATTGATGTTTGAGTGGGTCACAGATCTTATTGCTGTTATATCTTAGTAGAGTACTATCTATGGTTGATTGATCCTAGCTTTGCTCAATATCTCCTAGCCTCAAAGCTGTGCTTGTTTACTGGTAGTAATTACTTTCACAACTTTAAAAAAATCAGGTCCACATTACTCCTCTCACTTCCGGTGGAATGTTTTTTGCTTCTCATTCCCTGTTACTGATGATAGGCCAGATAAACAATCAATTCTGCAAAAGTAAACTCATTCCAGTGTTAACGTAGCTCCATATTTATTGGAAATTTCAAACTATATCCAGCATCTCTTATAACTGAGTGGGAGTCTAATAAGGAACAGATTTCAGCTATTCCCAGATTCATGCTCTTAATCAATTTCGATTCATTTGGTAATCAACGGCTCCCTAGAAGATCAAATATTTCATTTTGTCATTCAAAATAACTTTCATATTATCAGCCCTTTGCTAGTGTCTCATAAAATCAGAGAAGTAAATGGTCAAGAGTTTCTGTCTCGATTCCAAAGGCAGTGAATGAGTAGATAAATAAATTGGGATTATTAAATGAGTGGGTTAAGAATCTGAGGGTAGGGAGTACCTCTCAGTTTTTTAACGATGAATTTTGAGATTGTGAGGGCAATGTGAGATAGCAATCTGTGGTTGATTCACATATTGTACGATTATAGCCCTCCTATCTTGATATCGGGTTTTTGAAAGGGGAAGGCAGTACTAAACTCTGGAGCCCAATATTCATAGACTATGGGAGAGGTATATTTCCGTCGATGAAGATCCCATAATTTAAGTAATTGTTTGCATCTCTTATCATCCACTTTATGCATACACGTTTGGTAGTGCATGGTAATTCTTGCTTTCCAGATGATAATGAACATAGCATTTCTGCTTAGTGTACCACTTCATTAGTCAGGTGAACCTTGTCGAATTCCCATCAGGGTTTGACTTTTGGTTTGCTTAATCAGTTTATTATCTCAATAATTTCTTTTTTAACCAATGATTTCAATCATTGATCTTAATCGTTATCTTGCGTCTTTGTATTTTCGATTAGTAATTAGGGTTTATTCTTAGCTTACAGATTCCTTCCTCCCTCTTTGGTGACGAGTGATACGAAGGACTCATGGAGGCAGCTGTAAGAACGGTAGGTGTTAGCAACAATAAGTATTTAATCTAATCTCACGCAAATCTGCTAAATATTAATATACTGTTTGAAACCGTGCCATTGGAATTGGTAGAAAAATGGGGGAACGCGGATGAGATAAGATTTGTGATATGTCAGGGGAAAGGCACGGTGATCAATTGCAACTCGTGGTAATCTTAAGTATGTTTAATTTCCCAGTCATTGCTAGTCTATGCAGAGCTATCTTGTTCAAAAATCAAATGGAGCCTTTACAATTCAAGATATTCTCTGTTATGCTGTCATATCTTGTTAACAAATATAAAGAAAAATATTTGTGGTCTTAAACCTAAGCAGGGGAAGAATCTTTAGTAATTGATGAGTATTGTCTATGGAGTTGGAACTCAACTCTTCTCTTTGAATTTTGCCACATTAGCATATTATCTTACATTTACAAGTAACATCTAGATATTGTAGGGAGATCCTTCTGATTACCCTATTAGAAGCCATGCTTGTGACGTTTCATCCTTCACCCAAAATCAATTTGTTGCTTAGCTTCAATGAAGTTTTAAGATATGCGCTCATGCTTGATGAAATATCTCTGTAAGGGGATCGGTGTCCATGTCATTAGATAAAGAAAACTGAACAGTCGTTGCTCTAGCTTTCAAGTGAAATTGGATGCATTGTTTGCATGGGCTGACATAATAATCGATTGGACATTCATTGATATCAGTTAACGTTAAAGCTTCAAATTGAATTCAGTACCCTCAAAAGCGAGTGAGGCAAATGGTTAAAGCCAGTATTTTTGGGTTAAATGGAAATAGGTTCCCTTCCATTAGTATGGTATTGATTGCCTGGGAATTCTCCTTGGAAAGAATGTTGGAATGGGATTAAAAGGGACCGTAAAATTTTTGACATATCTTGTTAACAAATATAAAGAAAAATATTTGTGGTCTTAAACGTAAGCAGGGGAAGAATCTTTAGTAATTGATGAGTATTGTCTATGGAGTTGGAACTCAACTCTTCTCTTTGAATTTTGCCACATTAGCATATTATCTTACATTTACAAGTAACATCTAGATATTGTAGGGAGATCCTTCTGATTACCCTATTAGAAGCCATGCTTGTGACGTTTCATCCTTCACCCAAAATCAATTTGTTGCTTAGCTTCAATGAAGTTTTAAGATATGCGCTCATGCTTGATGAAATATCTCTGTAAGGGGATCGGTGTCCATGTCATTAGATAAAGAAAACTGAACAGTCGTTGCTCTACCTTTCAAGTGAAATTGGATGCATTGTTTGCATGGGCTGACATAATAATCGATTGGACATTCATTGATATCAGTTAACGTTAAAGCTTCAAATTGAATTCGGTACCCTCAAATGCGAGTGAGGCAAACGGTTAAAGCCAGTATTTTTGGGTTAAATGGAAATAGGTTCCCTTCCATTAGTATGGTATTGATTGCCTGGGAATTCTCCTTGGAAAGAATGTTGGAATGGGATTAAAAGGGACCGTAAAATTTTTGACAGTTCAATTTGTTTGTCCCCTAGGATCACTTTAAGAAACGGTTGACTGACAGTAAGGAAGAATCGGTAGCCTTGATAACTCTCAGCATTAAAGCCACTTTTTCAAAAGTTAAAGTAATGGATTGGATTTTCTATTTTACTTCAGGTTGTATGAATGTTTGGGGTGAGTGGCCACTCAGTACTGGTGTGTGGGGAATATATTCTGGTGTTATGGGGTGGGGGGTTGGGTGGGGCAGGGCCTGGTTTTGTTTTTGTGATGAGTGAAGTTTAAAATGGAAATCCAATCCTATAGCTTTGTTTGCATTCTTAGGTATTCATGTAAAAATATCTCAAAATCCCTCTGTAATACATCGCTCTTGAATATGGAATCACTCCGGGAATAGAATACCCTTGCTGGGTGGAAAGTTTATGCTTCACAAAACTTTCTATATTAGAGGTTTGCTGCGGGATCAACGAGATGCACTGCAGTCTGCCTAGAGCGATACTGGCTTTAAAGTTAGCTCACAAGACAGTGAGGATTTCCGTGGGTAGCAGTTGAATAAATTCAATACGTCAGAAACATGAAATTAGCATTGGTCGATAATTTCCTTTTCAATTTTGGGTGCACATTGTCAATAACTTAGTTACGAAGAATGAAGACAGTAATGTTCAGTTCAGGATTTTTGTATAATTCCTCATAATTGCTTACATAATCAATGTCAGTAGTATAATCTAGTCAGCCCCATGCCTAAAATTGAATCATTTTCATAACCGTGGCATCCTTTGAACCTGACTTGTGGCATTTGAAAATCATTTTGATCCTTCAGATAAGAACATTTTAAGAGTTTGGCATTTTCACAGGTCATTTGTGGACACCTCGAAAGTTAATTGATGGTCAAGGGTTGTTTTCTTGGCTCCATAGTCAGTGAATCAATTCTTAAATTAAATTGGGTTTACTTCACATATGCACGTAAAATAATGGGATAGGAATGAGATGAATTTTATTGGAGAGTCTTAGTAGGTTACTTGTTTAACAGTAATTTTCTCATTGTCTTTATTAAATGATTGGCTCTAGTCAGTAGATTTGTATCTCATTCCTAATTTGTTAAACCATGAAGAGCATATTGAAGGGTTTGCAGCGATTGTTAAAGAATGACCACGTTTGCTTTTGTTAAGTAAAGGGACTGTATCACGAGGAATGAAATTACGATCGCAGTTAATGAAAATTTGATTTTGGTGTTGCAATTGATTGCCGTAGTGGGTTATTTAAGACATTGCTTGTGTTGATTACCTTTATGATATTGAATTGGGCTCCAGAGAGTACTGCCATATGTTTATTCTGTTTGAAACACTTCCCATTGACGATTCTCTTTATTAAAAGCTTTATTATGCATCAGAGATTTATGGGAACAGGTCAGTCAAATTTTGTTACACAAAGTCATAGACGTACATTGACTGATGAATCTCACTTTGGACTCTTGAAAGCTTCTTAAGTAAACTGCAGAGTGTTTTCCCTATGCACATAATCAATAGCAAAAGAATGGTGGGAGCTCGTTAGAATTGGTGAATGTCCATATTAATCATCAAGTTCTGGTATGGTTTGCCATTTAGATGCGGTGCAAAGCCAGTATACGATCTTCTTTTAAAGTTAGGATTCACTTTGCAACTCATGACCTTTACTTGAAGACCTTTAAGGGTCTATAATTTCCCAAAGAGTAGTAGTCTGAACTTAGATTAATGAGCATTGAAATTCCAAGCATGTTTTTAATTAAAAGATGTTGGATGTCCATCATTACTTCCTGAGTGGTTGTTGTATGTATGTTTGTATGGAGTATACTCCGGAATGAATGAGTATTGAAGGTTTTGAATATTTAGTAGAGTTGCTAGCTTGGTTTACTAACAAGTACTAATGTGGTGTTGGGTTGTAGATAGAGTTTTATCTGATTTTTGGGAATTGTTAGTGGTTGTAGATGTAATCTTTTGTTGTGAATTTTTGGAAGGAAATGATGGAAGTACAACATCAAAAATCTTTTCACGGATCCTTATTAAAATACTTAGATTTAACTATTTTTGCCTTATATTTCACTCGTAATCCCTCAGTGATTCAACTCTCGATTTTCTTTGTTAATCGTAGCTGCTACATATCCACAGATATTAGTGATTGCTTTCCCGTGTTTACTGCACTACTGTGATGGGATATCTTTTGCTTTCTCATAACTACCTATCCATAAGTATCCCAATGCATCAAATAAGTCTCATTTCTTAATAATGGTACGAAGGCTTTGCACCAAACTCAGGTGGCATGTGGATGGTTTCAGAGCAAAAATATTCACTTATTGTTGATTAATCTGGTAGGAGAAGAGATGGAAATTAGTAACTTCATTTTGAGATTGAAATAAGGGAAAACAGAGTCATTCATATAATTCATTGTTTGCTTTAGTTTATTACTTATAATGAAGATTTCAAATTTAATTCATTGATCAGAAGCTCGCCTAGTCATAAAATTTGGGCCATCGAAAACTGGTCATTCTGCATTGCTTTTGGTTAATACTGCCGTGTTTACCATCATGCTCAAAGTGAAAATGTAAATCTCTCCTTTGTTGATCTCTTGGTTGAAGAGCGGTAGAATTAGAAGTAAAATTCTCTGCATTACACAGATGTACATCTTTGACGTTGACAAAATTAGTCTGACTTGAATTGATCAATTTGTAGTAATGGGAAAGTCTCTTAGAAAGTTATTGAATCCGATCAAATATTAATCTTAAATGTACTCTTTGGCTTCATTTCTAAGGAGTGAATGGGAAACTTGCAAGACATCATTTTATGGGTAAGACCGCTGCGTAAGAGTCTTCGGTTTGATGTAACTTGACGGAAGCGGTTTAAAATATTCACATCATAATGCCAAGGGTCTTTTGGTGATAATAATTCATAGACTATAATGGGGTCGAATATTTATATATTTTATTAAAGGGATTTCACGCATAAAGTAAATGATCGATACTGCCTTTGGAGGTAGAGTTTGGCTCTTCTTATGGACCATAACCACCTTTGCATAATGATAATCAGGGTTAGTGTTAATCATTGATATGCAGTATGCAGTAGAATCCTTCCCAAGATTGCATTCAAATACCATCCATCAGTGAATCAAATTTCCCTCCCTGTAAAGCATCACATCAGCCCAAATGTGTTAATGAAACATTGAGAAATACTGACTGCTATAACAATCCACAGCTTGAGGTCCTAGGATGATAATATCATTACCCTGTTTTTATCTGTGCATTGCTCTCAGGTCACCTGCTTCCTATCCTTCTCTAGATAATATCATAACTGTTTCATTAATCTGATTCACGCAACAGCTCCATCAAATAGTAAAGGGGAGCTGGAAACCTTCTCATTTGATTTTGAGGGCTCTTTATTCCGATGACTCAATTGCCTTTACAGTAATGTGCTTTTGATATGATCCCCTTTAAAAGAAGTACCTTTGATAAGATTCATTTTTTAAGGCTTATAGTTTAAGCTGTAATTTAAATGGTTGGACTTTCAATTTCACTTAAGTATGCCTGCTGTGTGTTTAAATGGAGTGCGCACTCAAAAAAAGGATGGCTGTGTGTGGGTTATGTTTTGGGGAGGGCGTTGGGTGGGACATGCATAGCATGATGTTGATGTTTGATGTGTGAGAGGTGAAATGAAAGTCCAGTCCTGTAACCTTTTTTGCATTCTTAGCCAAAGCGGTATATATCCCCAGCAAAATCAGTTTCTATTTTGCCACCTTTGAAGTTACATAGAGAGCTAAAAATCCTTATGATGTATTCTTGTTGATAACATGAAGTTTGTGTCATTGAAGTACTATCAGCTCTTACCAGTAGCTCTTAATTGATGTTTGAGTGGGTCACAGATCTTATTGCTGTTATATCTTAGTAGAGTACTATCTATGGTTGATTGATCCTAGCTTTGCTCAATATCTCCTATCCTCAAAGCTGTGCTTGTTTACTGGTAGTAATTACTTTCACAACTTTAAAAAAATCAGGTCCACATTACTCCTCTCACTTCCGGTGGAATGTTTTTTGCTTCTCATTCCCTGTTACTGATGATAGGCCAGATAAACAATCAATTCTGCAAAAGTAAACTCATTCAAGTGTTAACGTAGCTCCATATTTATTAGAAATTTCAAACTATATACAGCATCCCTTATAACTGAGTGGGAGTCTAATAAGGAAGAGATTTCAGCTATTCCCAGATTAATGCTCTTAATCAATTTCGAATCATTTGGTAATCAACGGCTCCCTAGAAGATCAAATATTTCATTTTGTCATTCAAAATAACTTTCATATTATCAGCCCTTTGCTAGTGTCTCATAAAATCAGAGAAGTAAATGGTCAAGAGTTTCTGTCTCGATTCCAAAGGCAGTGAATGAGTAGATAAATAAATTGGGATTATTAAATGAGTGGGTTAAGAATCTGAGGGTAGGGAGTACCTCTCAGTTTTTTAACGATGAATTTTGAGATGGTGAGGGCAATGTGAGATAGCAATCTGTGGTTGATTCACATATTGTACGATTATAGCCCTCCTATCTTGACATCCGGTTTTTGAAAGGGGAAGGCAGTACTAAACTCTGGAGCCCAATATTCATAGACTATGGGATAGGTATATTTCCGTCTATGAAGATCCCATAATTTAAGTAATTGTTTGCATCTCTTATCATCCACTTTATGCATACACGTTTGGTAGTGCATGGTAATTCTTGCTTTCCAGATGATAATGAACATAGCATTTCTGCTTAGTGTACCACTTCATTAGTCAGGTGAACCTTGTCAAATTTCCATCAGGGTTTGACTTTTGGTTTGCTTAATCAGTTTATTATCTCAATAATTTCTTTGTTAACCAATGATTTCAATCATTGATCTTAATCGGTATCTTGCGTCTTTGTATTTTCGATTAGTAATTAGGGTTTATTCTTAGCTTACAGATTCCTTCCTCCCTCTTTGGTGACGAGTGATACGAAGGACTCATGGAGGCAGCTGTAAGAACGGTAGGTGTTAGCAGCAATAAGTATTTAATCTTATCTCACGTAAATCTGCTAAATATTAATATACTGTTTGAAACCGTGCCATTGGAATGGTAGAAAAATGGGGGAACGCGGATGAGATAAGATTTGTGATATGTCAGGGGAAAGGCACGGTGATCAATTGCAACTCGTGGTAATCTTAAGTATGTTTAATTTTCCAGTCATTGCTAGTCTATGCAGAGCTATCTTGTTCAAAAATCAAATGGAGCCTTTACAATTCAAGATATTCTCTGTTATGCTGTCATATCTTGTTAACAAATATAAAGAAAAATATTTGTGGTCTTAAACGTAAGCAGGGGAAGAATCTTTAGTAATTGATGAGTATTGTCTATGGAGTTGAAACTCAACTCTTCTCTTTGAATTTTGCCACATTAGCATATTATCTTACATTTACAAGTAACATCTAGATATTGTAGGGAGATCCTTCTGATTACCCTATTAGAAGCCATGCTTGTGACGTTTCATCCTTCACCCAAAATCAATTTGTTGCTTAGCTTCAATGAAGTTTTAAGATATGCGCTCATGCTTGATGAAATATCTCTGTAAGGGGATCGGTGTCCATGTCATTAGATAAAGAAAACTGAACAGTCGTTGCTCTACCTTTCAAGTGAAATTGGATGCATTGTTTTGCATGGGCTGACATAATAATCGATTGGACATTCATTGATATCAGTTAACGTTAAAGCTTCAAATTGAATTCAGTACCCTCAAAAGCGAGTGAGGCAAACGGTTAAAGCCAGTATTTTTGGGTTAAATGGAAATAGGTTCCCTTCCATTAGTATGTTATTGATTGCCTGGGAATTCTCCTTGGAAAGAATGTTGGAATGGGATTAAAAGGGACCGTAAAATTTTTGACAGTTCAATTTGTTTGTCCCCTAGGATCACTTTAAGAAACGGTTGACTGACAGTAAGGAAGAATCGGTAGCCTTGATAACTCTCAGCATTAAAGCCACTTTTTCAAAAGTTAAAGTAATGGATTGGATTTTCTATTTTACTTCAGGTTGTATGAATGTTTGGGGTGAGTGGCCACTCAGTACTGGTGTGTGGGGAATATATTCTGGTGTTATGGGGTGGGGGTTGGGTGGGGCAGGGCCTGGTTTTGTTTTTGTGATGAGTGAAGTTTAAAATGGAAATCCAATCCTATAGCTTTGTTTGCATTCTTAGGTATTCATGTAAAAATATCTCAAAATCCCTCTGTAATACATCGCTCTTGAATATGGAATCACTCCGGGAATAGAATACCCTTGCTGGGTGGAAAGTTTATGCTTCACAAAACTTTCTATATTAGAGGTTTGCTGCGGGATCAACGAGATGCACTGCAGTCTGCCTAGAGCGATACTGGCTTTAAAGTTAGCTCACAAGACAGTGAGGATTTCCGTGGGTAGCAGTTGAATAAATTCAATACGTCAGAAACATGAAATTAGCATTGGTCGATAATTTCCTTTTCAATTTTGGGTGCACATTGTCAATAACTTAGTTACGAGGAATGTAGAGAGTAATGTTCAGTTCAGGTTTTTTGTATCATTCCTCATAATTGCTTACATAATCAATGTCAGTAGTATAATCTAGTCAGCCCCATGCCTAAAATTGAATCATTTTCATAACCGTGGCATCCTTTGAACCTGACTTGTGGCATTTGAAAATCATTTTGATCCTTCAGATAAGAACATTTTAAGAGTTTGGCATTTTCACAGGTCATTTGTGGACACCTCGAAAGTTAATTGATGGTCAAGGGTTGTTTTCTTGGCTCCATAGTCAGTGAATCAATTCTTAAATTAAATTGGGTTTACTTCACATATGCACGTAAAATAATGGGATAGGAATGAGATGAATTTTATTGGAGAGTCTTAGTAGGTTACTTGTTTAACAGTAATTTTCTCATTGTCTTTATTAAATGATTGGCTCTAGTCAGTAGATTTGTATCTCATTCCTAATTTGTTAAACCATGAAGAGCATATTGAAGGGTTTGCAGCGATTGTTAAAGAATGACCACGTTTGCTTTTGTTAAGTAAAGGGACTGTATCACGAGGAATGAAATTACGATCGCAGTTAATGAAAATTTGATTTTGGTGTTGCAATTGATTGCCGTAGTGGGTTATTTAAGACATTGCTTGTGTTGATTACCTTTATGATATTGAATTGGGCTCCAGAGAGTACTGCCATATGTTTATTCTGTTTGAAACACTTCCCATTGACGATTCTCTTTATTAAAAGCTTTATTATGCATCAGAGATTTATGGGAACAGGTCAGTCAAATTTTGTTACACAAAGTCATAGACGTACATTGACTGATGAATCTCACTTTGGACTCTTGAAAGCTTCTTAAGTAAACTGCAGAGTGTTTTCCCTATGCACATAATCAATAGCAAAAGAATGGTGGGAGCTCGTTAGAATTGGTGAATGTCCATATTAATCATCAAGTTCTGGTATGGTTTGCCATTTAGATGCGGTGCAAAGCCAGTATACGATCTTCTTTTAAAGTTAGGATTCACTTTGCAACTCATGACCTTTACTTGAAGACCTTTAAGGGTCTATAATTTCCCAAAGAGTAGTAGTCTGAACTTAGATTAATGAGCATTGAAATTCCAAGCATGTTTTTAATTAAAAGATGTTGGATGTCCATCATTACTTCCTGAGTGGTTGTTGTATGTATGTTTGTATGGAGTATACTCCGGAATGAATGAGTATTGAAGGTTTTGAATATTTAGTAGAGTTGCTAGCTTGGTTTACTAACAAGTACTAATGTGGTGTTGGGTTGTAGATAGAGTTTTATCTGATTTTTGGGAATTGTTAGTGGTTGTAGATGTAATCTTTTGTTGTGAATTTTTGGAAGGAAATGATGGAAGTACAACATCAAAAATCTTTTCACGGATCCTTATTAAAATACTTAGATTTAACTATTTTTGCCTTATATTTCACTCGTAATCCCTCAGTGATTCAACTCTCGATTTTCTTTGTTAATCGTAGCTGCTACATATCCACAGATATTAGTGATTGCTTTCCCGTGTTTACTGCACTACTGTGATGGGATATCTTTTGCTTTCTCATAACTACCTATCCATAAGTATCCCAATGCATCAAATAAGTCTCATTTCTTAATAATGGTACGAAGGCTTTGCACCAAACTCAGGTGGCATGTGGATGGTTTCAGAGCAAAAATATTCACTTATTGTTGATTAATCTGGTAGGAGAAGAGATGGAAATTAGTAACTTCATTTTGAGATTGAAATAAGGGAAAACAGAGTCATTCATATAATTCATTGTTTGCTTTAGTTTATTACTTATAATGAAGATTTCAAATTTAATTCATTGATCAGAAGCTCGCCTAGTCATAAAATTTGGGCCATCGAAAACTGGTCATTCTGCATTGCTTTTGGTTAATACTGCCGTGTTTACCATCATGCTCAAAGTGAAAATGTAAATCTCTCCTTTGTTGATCTCTTGGTTGAAGAGCGGTAGAATTAGAAGTAAAATTCTCTGCATTACACAGATGTACATCTTTGACGTTGACAAAATTAGTCTGACTTGAATTGATCAATTTGTAGTAATGGGAAAGTCTCTTAGAAAGTTATTGAATCCGATCAAATATTAATCTTAAATGTACTCTTTGGCTTCATTTCTAAGGAGTGAATGGGAAACTTGCAAGACATCATTTTATGGGTAAGACCGCTGCGTAAGAGTCTTCGGTTTGATGTAACTTGACGGAAGCGGTTTAAAATATTCACATCATAATGCCAAGGGTCTTTTGGTGATAATAATTCATAGACTATAATGGGGTCGAATATTTATATATTTTATTAAAGGGATTTCACGCATAAAGTAAATGATCGATACTGCCTTTGGAGGTAGAGTTTGGCTCTTCTTATGGACCATAACCACCTTTGCATAATGATAATCAGGGTTAGTGTTAATCATTGATATGCAGTATGCAGTAGAATCCTTCCCAAGATTGCATTCAAATACCATCCATCAGTGAATCAAATTTCCCTCCCTGTAAAGCATCACATCAGCCCAAATGTGTTAATGAAACATTGAGAAATACTGACTGCTATAACAATCCACAGCTTGAGGTCCTAGGATGATAATATCATTACCCTGTTTTTATCTGTGCATTGCTCTCAGGTCACCTGCTTCCTATCCTTCTCTAGATAATATCATAACTGTTTCATTAATCTGATTCACGCAACAGCTCCATCAAATAGTAAAGGGGAGCTGGAAACCTTCTCATTTGATTTTGAGGGCTCTTTATTCCGATGACTCAATTGCCTTTACAGTAATGTGCTTTTGATATGATCCCCTTTAAAAGAAGTACCTTTGATAAGATTCATTTTTTAAGGCTTATAGTTTAAGCTGTAATTTAAATGGTTGGACTTTCAATTTCACTTAAGTATGCCTGCTGTGTGTTTAAATGGAGTGCGCACTTAAAAAAAGGATGGCTGTGTGTGGGTTATGTTTTGGGGAGGGCGTTGGGTGGGACATGCATAGCATGATGTTGATGTTTGATGTGTGAGAGGTGAAATGAAAGTCCAGTCCTGTAACCTTTTTTGCATTCTTAGCCAAAGCGGTATATATCCCCAGCAAAATCAGTTTCTATTTTGCCACCTTTGAAGTTACATAGAGAGCTAAAAATCCTTATGATGTATTCTTGTTGATAACATGAAGTTTGTGTCATTGAAGTACTATCAGCTCTTACCAGTAGCTCTTAATTGATGTTTGAGTGGGTCACAGATCTTATTGCTGTTATATCTTAGTAGAGTACTATCTATGGTTGATTGATCCTAGCTTTGCTCAATATCTCCTATCCTCAAAGCTGTGCTTGTTTACTGGTAGTAATTACTTTCACAACTTTAAAAAAATCAGGTCCACATTACTCCTCTCACTTCCGGTGGAATGTTTTTTGCTTCTCATTCCCTGTTACTGATGATAGGCCAGATAAACAATCAATTCTGCAAAAGTAAACTCATTCAAGTGTTAACGTAGCTCCATATTTATTAGAAATTTCAAACTATATACAGCATCCCTTATAACTGAGTGGGAGTCTAATAAGGAAGAGATTTCAGCTATTCCCAGATTAATGCTCTTAATCAATTTCGATTCATTTGGTAATCAACGGCTCCCTAGTAGATCAAATATTTCATTTTGTCATTCAAAATAACTTTCATATTATCAGCCCTTTGCTAGTGTCTCATAAAATCAGAGAAGTAAATGGTCAAGAGTTTCTGTCTCGATTCCAAAGGCAGTGAATGAGTAGATAAATAAATTGGGATTATTAAATGAGTGGGTTAAGAATCTGAGGGTAGGGAGTACCTCTCAGTTTTTTAACGATGAATTTTGAGATGGTGAGGGCAATGTGAGATAGCAATCTGTGGTTGATTCACATATTGTACGATTATAGCCCTCCTATCTTGACATCCGGTTTTTGAAAGGGGAAGGCAGTACTAAACTCTGGAGCCCAATATTCATAGACTATGGGATAGGTATATTTCCGTCTATGAAGATCCCATAATTTAAGTAATTGTTTGCATCTCTTATCATCCACTTTATGCATACACGTTTGGTAGTGCATGGTAATTCTTGCTTTCCAGATGATAATGAACATAGCATTTCTGCTTAGTGTACCACTTCATTAGTCAGGTGAACCTTGTCAAATTTCCATCAGGGTTTGACTTTTGGTTTGCTTAATCAGTTTATTATCTCAATAATTTCTTTGTTAACCAATGATTTCAATCATTGATCTTAATCGGTATCTTGCGTCTTTGTATTTTCGATTAGTAATTAGGGTTTATTCTTAGCTTACAGATTCCTTCCTCCCTCTTTGGTGACGAGTGATACGAAGGACTCATGGAGGCAGCTGTAAGAACGGTAGGTGTTAGCAGCAATAAGTATTTAATCTTATCTCACGTAAATCTGCTAAATATTAATATACTGTTTGAAACCGTGCCATTGGAATGGTAGAAAAATGGGGGAACGCGGATGAGATAAGATTTGTGATATGTCAGGGGAAAGGCACGGTGATCAATTGCAACTCGTGGTAATCTTAAGTATGTTTAATTTTCCAGTCATTGCTAGTCTATGCAGAGCTATCTTGTTCAAAAATCAAATGGAGCCTTTACAATTCAAGATATTCTCTGTTATGCTGTCATATCTTGTTAACAAATATAAAGAAAAATATTTGTGGTCTTAAACGTAAGCAGGGGAAGAATCTTTAGTAATTGATGAGTATTGTCTATGGAGTTGAAACTCAACTCTTCTCTTTGAATTTTGCCACATTAGCATATTATCTTACATTTACAAGTAACATCTAGATATTGTAGGGAGATCCTTCTGATTACCCTATTAGAAGCCATGCTTGTGACGTTTCATCCTTCACCCAAAATCAATTTGTTGCTTAGCTTCAATGAAGTTTTAAGATATGCGCTCATGCTTGATGAAATATCTCTGTAAGGGGATCGGTGTCCATGTCATTAGATAAAGAAAACTGAACAGTCGTTGCTCTACCTTTCAAGTGAAATTGGATGCATTGTTTTGCATGGGCTGACATAATAATCGATTGGACATTCATTGATATCAGTTAACGTTAAAGCTTCAAATTGAATTCAGTACCCTCAAAAGCGAGTGAGGCAAACGGTTAAAGCCAGTATTTTTGGGTTAAATGGAAATAGGTTCCCTTCCATTAGTATGTTATTGATTGCCTGGGAATTCTCCTTGGAAAGAATGTTGGAATGGGATTAAAAGGGACCGTAAAATTTTTGACAGTTCAATTTGTTTGTCCCCTAGGATCACTTTAAGAAACGGTTGACTGACAGTAAGGAAGAATCGGTAGCCTTGATAACTCTCAGCATTAAAGCCACTTTTTCAAAAGTTAAAGTAATGGATTGGATTTTCTATTTTACTTCAGGTTGTATGAATGTTTGGGGTGAGTGGCCACTCAGTACTGGTGTGTGGGGAATATATTCTGGTGTTATGGGGTGGGGGTTGGGTGGGGCAGGGCCTGGTTTTGTTTTTGTGATGAGTGAAGTTTAAAATGGAAATCCAATCCTATAGCTTTGTTTGCATTCTTAGGTATTCATGTAAAAATATCTCAAAATCCCTCTGTAATACATCGCTCTTGAATATGGAATCACTCCGGGAATAGAATACCCTTGCTGGGTGGAAAGTTTATGCTTCACAAAACTTTCTATATTAGAGGTTTGCTGCGGGATCAACGAGATGCACTGCAGTCTGCCTAGAGCGATACTGGCTTTAAAGTTAGCTCACAAGACAGTGAGGATTTCCGTGGGTAGCAGTTGAATAAATTCAATACGTCAGAAACATGAAATTAGCATTGGTCGATAATTTCCTTTTCAATTTTGGGTGCACATTGTCAATAACTTAGTTACGAGGAATGTAGAGAGTAATGTTCAGTTCAGGTTTTTTGTATCATTCCTCATAATTGCTTACATAATCAATGTCAGTAGTATAATCTAGTCAGCCCCATGCCTAAAATTGAATCATTTTCATAACCGTGGCATCCTTTGAACCTGACTTGTGGCATTTGAAAATCATTTTGATCCTTCAGATAAGAACATTTTAAGAGTTTGGCATTTTCACAGGTCATTTGTGGACACCTCGAAAGTTAATTGATGGTCAAGGGTTGTTTTCTTGGCTCCATAGTCAGTGAATCAATTCTTAAATTAAATTGGGTTTACTTCACATATGCACGTAAAATAATGGGATAGGAATGAGATGAATTTTATTGGAGAGTCTTAGTAGGTTACTTGTTTAACAGTAATTTTCTCATTGTCTTTATTAAATGATTGGCTCTAGTCAGTAGATTTGTATCTCATTCCTAATTTGTTAAACCATGAAGAGCATATTGAAGGGTTTGCAGCGATTGTTAAAGAATGACCACGTTTGCTTTTGTTAAGTAAAGGGACTGTATCACGAGGAATGAAATTACGATCGCAGTTAATGAAAATTTGATTTTGGTGTTGCAATTGATTGCCGTAGTGGGTTATTTAAGACATTGCTTGTGTTGATTACCTTTATGATATTGAATTGGGCTCCAGAGAGTACTGCCATATGTTTATTCTGTTTGAAACACTTCCCATTGACGATTCTCTTTATTAAAAGCTTTATTATGCATCAGAGATTTATGGGAACAGGTCAGTCAAATTTTGTTACACAAAGTCATAGACGTACATTGACTGATGAATCTCACTTTGGACTCTTGAAAGCTTCTTAAGTAAACTGCAGAGTGTTTTCCCTATGCACATAATCAATAGCAAAAGAATGGTGGGAGCTCGTTAGAATTGGTGAATGTCCATATTAATCATCAAGTTCTGGTATGGTTTGCCATTTAGATGCGGTGCAAAGCCAGTATACGATCTTCTTTTAAAGTTAGGATTCACTTTGCAACTCATGACCTTTACTTGAAGACCTTTAAGGGTCTATAATTTCCCAAAGAGTAGTAGTCTGAACTTAGATTAATGAGCATTGAAATTCCAAGCATGTTTTTAATTAAAAGATGTTGGATGTCCATCATTACTTCCTGAGTGGTTGTTGTATGTATGTTTGTATGGAGTATACTCCGGAATGAATGAGTATTGAAGGTTTTGAATATTTAGTAGAGTTGCTAGCTTGGTTTACTAACAAGTACTAATGTGGTGTTGGGTTGTAGATAGAGTTTTATCTGATTTTTGGGAATTGTTAGTGGTTGTAGATGTAATCTTTTGTTGTGAATTTTTGGAAGGAAATGATGGAAGTACAACATCAAAAATCTTTTCACGGATCCTTATTAAAATACTTAGATTTAACTATTTTTGCCTTATATTTCACTCGTAATCCCTCAGTGATTCAACTCTCGATTTTCTTTGTTAATCGTAGCTGCTACATATCCACAGATATTAGTGATTGCTTTCCCGTGTTTACTGCACTACTGTGATGGGATATCTTTTGCTTTCTCATAACTACCTATCCATAAGTATCCCAATGCATCAAATAAGTCTCATTTCTTAATAATGGTACGAAGGCTTTGCACCAAACTCAGGTGGCATGTGGATGGTTTCAGAGCAAAAATATTCACTTATTGTTGATTAATCTGGTAGGAGAAGAGATGGAAATTAGTAACTTCATTTTGAGATTGAAATAAGGGAAAACAGAGTCATTCATATAATTCATTGTTTGCTTTAGTTTATTACTTATAATGAAGATTTCAAATTTAATTCATTGATCAGAAGCTCGCCTAGTCATAAAATTTGGGCCATCGAAAACTGGTCATTCTGCATTGCTTTTGGTTAATACTGCCGTGTTTACCATCATGCTCAAAGTGAAAATGTAAATCTCTCCTTTGTTGATCTCTTGGTTGAAGAGCGGTAGAATTAGAAGTAAAATTCTCTGCATTACACAGATGTACATCTTTGACGTTGACAAAATTAGTCTGACTTGAATTGATCAATTTGTAGTAATGGGAAAGTCTCTTAGAAAGTTATTGAATCCGATCAAATATTAATCTTAAATGTACTCTTTGGCTTCATTTCTAAGGAGTGAATGGGAAACTTGCAAGACATCATTTTATGGGTAAGACCGCTGCGTAAGAGTCTTCGGTTTGATGTAACTTGACGGAAGCGGTTTAAAATATTCACATCATAATGCCAAGGGTCTTTTGGTGATAATAATTCATAGACTATAATGGGGTCGAATATTTATATATTTTATTAAAGGGATTTCACGCATAAAGTAAATGATCGATACTGCCTTTGGAGGTAGAGTTTGGCTCTTCTTATGGACCATAACCACCTTTGCATAATGATAATCAGGGTTAGTGTTAATCATTGATATGCAGTATGCAGTAGAATCCTTCCCAAGATTGCATTCAAATACCATCCATCAGTGAATCAAATTTCCCTCCCTGTAAAGCATCACATCAGCCCAAATGTGTTAATGAAACATTGAGAAATACTGACTGCTATAACAATCCACAGCTTGAGGTCCTAGGATGATAATATCATTACCCTGTTTTTATCTGTGCATTGCTCTCAGGTCACCTGCTTCCTATCCTTCTCTAGATAATATCATAACTGTTTCATTAATCTGATTCACGCAACAGCTCCATCAAATAGTAAAGGGGAGCTGGAAACCTTCTCATTTGATTTTGAGGGCTCTTTATTCCGATGACTCAATTGCCTTTACAGTAATGTGCTTTTGATATGATCCCCTTTAAAAGAAGTACCTTTGATAAGATTCATTTTTTAAGGCTTATAGTTTAAGCTGTAATTTAAATGGTTGGACTTTCAATTTCACTTAAGTATGCCTGCTGTGTGTTTAAATGGAGTGCGCACTTAAAAAAAGGATGGCTGTGTGTGGGTTATGTTTTGGGGAGGGCGTTGGGTGGGACATGCATAGCATGATGTTGATGTTTGATGTGTGAGAGGTGAAATGAAAGTCCAGTCCTGTAACCTTTTTTGCATTCTTAGCCAAAGCGGTATATATCCCCAGCAAAATCAGTTTCTATTTTGCCACCTTTGAAGTTACATAGAGAGCTAAAAATCCTTATGATGTATTCTTGTTGATAACATGAAGTTTGTGTCATTGAAGTACTATCAGCTCTTACCAGTAGCTCTTAATTGATGTTTGAGTGGGTCACAGATCTTATTGCTGTTATATCTTAGTAGAGTACTATCTATGGTTGATTGATCCTAGCTTTGCTCAATATCTCCTATCCTCAAAGCTGTGCTTGTTTACTGGTAGTAATTACTTTCACAACTTTAAAAAAATCAGGTCCACATTACTCCTCTCACTTCCGGTGGAATGTTTTTTGCTTCTCATTCCCTGTTACTGATGATAGGCCAGATAAACAATCAATTCTGCAAAAGTAAACTCATTCAAGTGTTAACGTAGCTCCATATTTATTAGAAATTTCAAACTATATACAGCATCCCTTATAACTGAGTGGGAGTCTAATAAGGAAGAGATTTCAGCTATTCCCAGATTAATGCTCTTAATCAATTTCGATTCATTTGGTAATCAACGGCTCCCTAGTAGATCAAATATTTCATTTTGTCATTCAAAATAACTTTCATATTATCAGCCCTTTGCTAGTGTCTCATAAAATCAGAGAAGTAAATGGTCAAGAGTTTCTGTCTCGATTCCAAAGGCAGTGAATGAGTAGATAAATAAATTGGGATTATTAAATGAGTGGGTTAAGAATCTGAGGGTAGGGAGTACCTCTCAGTTTTTTAACGATGAATTTTGAGATGGTGAGGGCAATGTGAGATAGCAATCTGTGGTTGATTCACATATTGTACGATTATAGCCCTCCTATCTTGACATCCGGTTTTTGAAAGGGGAAGGCAGTACTAAACTCTGGAGCCCAATATTCATAGACTATGGGATAGGTATATTTCCGTCTATGAAGATCCCATAATTTAAGTAATTGTTTGCATCTCTTATCATCCACTTTATGCATACACGTTTGGTAGTGCATGGTAATTCTTGCTTTCCAGATGATAATGAACATAGCATTTCTGCTTAGTGTACCACTTCATTAGTCAGGTGAACCTTGTCAAATTTCCATCAGGGTTTGACTTTTGGTTTGCTTAATCAGTTTATTATCTCAATAATTTCTTTGTTAACCAATGATTTCAATCATTGATCTTAATCGGTATCTTGCGTCTTTGTATTTTCGATTAGTAATTAGGGTTTATTCTTAGCTTACAGATTCCTTCCTCCCTCTTTGGTGACGAGTGATACGAAGGACTCATGGAGGCAGCTGTAAGAACGGTAGGTGTTAGCAGCAATAAGTATTTAATCTTATCTCACGTAAATCTGCTAAATATTAATATACTGTTTGAAACCGTGCCATTGGAATGGTAGAAAAATGGGGGAACGCGGATGAGATAAGATTTGTGATATGTCAGGGGAAAGGCACGGTGATCAATTGCAACTCGTGGTAATCTTAAGTATGTTTAATTTTCCAGTCATTGCTAGTCTATGCAGAGCTATCTTGTTCAAAAATCAAATGGAGCCTTTACAATTCAAGATATTCTCTGTTATGCTGTCATATCTTGTTAACAAATATAAAGAAAAATATTTGTGGTCTTAAACGTAAGCAGGGGAAGAATCTTTAGTAATTGATGAGTATTGTCTATGGAGTTGAAACTCAACTCTTCTCTTTGAATTTTGCCACATTAGCATATTATCTTACATTTACAAGTAACATCTAGATATTGTAGGGAGATCCTTCTGATTACCCTATTAGAAGCCATGCTTGTGACGTTTCATCCTTCACCCAAAATCAATTTGTTGCTTAGCTTCAATGAAGTTTTAAGATATGCGCTCATGCTTGATGAAATATCTCTGTAAGGGGATCGGTGTCCTTGTCATTAGATAAAGAAAACTGAACAGTCGTTGCTCTACCTTTCAAGTGAAATTGGATGCATTGTTTTGCATGGGCTGACATAATAATCGATTGGACATTCATTGATATCAGTTAACGTTAAAGCTTCAAATTGAATTCAGTACCCTCAAAAGCGAGTGAGGCAAACGGTTAAAGCCAGTATTTTTGGGTTAAATGGAAATAGGTTCCCTTCCATTAGTATGTTATTGATTTCCTGGGAATTCTCCTTGGAAAGAATGTTGGAATGGGATTAAAAGGGACCGTAAAATTTTTGACAGTTCAATTTGTTTGTCCCCTAGGATCACTTTAAGAAACGGTTGACTGACAGTAAGGAAGAATCGGTAGCCTTGATAACTCTCAGCATTAAAGCCACTTTTTCAAAAGTTAAAGTAATGGATTGGATTTTCTATTTTACTTCAGGTTGTATGAATGTTTGGGGTGAGTGGCCACTCAGTACTGGTGTGTGGGGAATATATTCTGGTGTTATGGGGTGGGGGTTGGGTGGGGCAGGGCCTGGTTTTGTTTTTGTGATGAGTGAAGTTTAAAATGGAAATCCAATCCTATAGCTTTGTTTGCATTCTTAGGTATTCATGTAAAAATATCTCAAAATCCCTCTGTAATACATCGCTCTTGAATATGGAATCACTCCGGGAATAGAATACCCTTGCTGGGTGGAAAGTTTATGCTTCACAAAACTTTCTATATTAGAGGTTTGCTGCGGGATCAACGAGATGCACTGCAGTCTGCCTAGAGCGATACTGGCTTTAAAGTTAGCTCACAAGACAGTGAGGATTTCCGTGGGTAGCAGTTGAATAAATTCAATACGTCAGAAACATGAAATTAGCATTGGTCAATAATTTGCTTTTCAATTTTGGGTGCACATTGTCAATAACTTAGTTACGAGGAATGAAGAGAGTAATGTTCAGTTCAGGATTTTTGTATAATTCCTCATAATTGCTTACATAATCAATGTCAGTAGTATAATCTAGTCAGCCCCATGCCTAAAATTGAAACATTTTCATAACCGTGGCATCCTTTGAACCTGACTTGTGGCATTTGAAAATCATTTTGATCCTTCAGATAAGAACATTTTAAGAGTTTGGCATTTTCACAGGTCATTTGTGGACACCTCGAAAGTTAATTGATGGTCAAGGGTTGTTTTCTTGGCTCCATAGTCAGTGAATCAATTCTTAAATTAAATTGGGTTTACTTCACATATGCACGTAAAATAATGGGATAGGAATGAGATGAATTTTATTGGAGAGTCTTAGTAGGTTACTTGTTTAACAGTAATTTTCTCATTGTCTTTATTAAATGATTGGCTCTAGTCAGTAGATTTGTATCTCATTCCTAATTTGTTAAACCATGAAGAGCATATTGAAGGGTTTGCAGCGATTGTTAAAGAATGACCACGTTTGCTTTTGTTAAGTAAAGGGACTGTATCACGAGGAATGAAATTACGATCGCAGTTAATGAAAATTTGATTTTGGTGTTGCAATTGATTGCCGTAGTGGGTTATTTAAGACATTGCTTGTGTTGATTACCTTTATGATATTGAATTGGGCTCCAGAGAGTACTGCCATATGTTTATTCTGTTTGAAACACTTCCCATTGACGATTCTCTTTATTAAAAGCTTTATTATGCATCAGAGATTTATGGGAACAGGTCAGTCAAATTTTGTTACACAAAGTCATAGACGTACATTGACTGATGAATCTCACTTTGGACTCTTGAAAGCTTCTTAAGTAAACTGCAGAGTGTTTTCCCTATGCACATAATCAATAGCAAAAGAATGGTGGGAGCTCGTTAGAATTGGTGAATGTCCATATTAATCATCAAGTTCTGGTATGGTTTGCCATTTAGATGCGGTGCAAAGCCAGTATACGATCTTCTTTTAAAGTTAGGATTCACTTTGCAACTCATGACCTTTACTTGAAGACCTTTAAGGGTCTATAATTTCCCAAAGAGTAGTAGTCTGAACTTAGATTAATGAGCATTGAAATTCCAAGCATGTTTTTAATTAAAAGATGTTGGATGTCCATCATTACTTCCTGAGTGGTTGTTGTATGTATGTTTGTATGGAGTATACTCCGGAATGAATGAGTATTGAAGGTTTTGAATATTTAGTAGAGTTGCTAGCTTGGTTTACTAACAAGTACTAATGTGGTGTTGGGTTGTAGATAGAGTTTTATCTGATTTTTGGGAATTGTTAGTGGTTGTAGATGTAATCTTTTGTTGTGAATTTTTGGAAGGAAATGATGGAAGTACAACATCAAAAATCTTTTCACGGATCCTTATTAAAATACTTAGATTTAACTATTTTTGCCTTATATTTCACTCGTAATCCCTCAGTGATTCAACTCTCGATTTTCTTTGTTAATCGTAGCTGCTACATATCCACAGATATTAGTGATTGCTTTCCCGTGTTTACTGCACTACTGTGATGGGATATCTTTTGCTTTCTCATAACTACCTATCCATAAGTATCCCAATGCATCAAATAAGTCTCATTTCTTAATAATGGTACGAAGGCTTTGCACCAAACTCAGGTGGCATGTGGATGGTTTCAGAGCAAAAATATTCAATTATTGTTGATTAATCTGGTAGGAGAAGAGATGGAAATTAGTAACTTCATTTTGAGATTGAAATAAGGGAAAACAGAGTCATTCATATAATTCATTGTTTGCTTTAGTTTATTACTTATAATGAAGATTTCAAATTCAATTCATTGATCAGAAGCTCGCCTAGTCATAAAATTTGGGCCATCGAAAACTGGTCATTCTGCATTGCTTTTGCTGAATACTGCCGTGTTTACCATCATGCTCAAAGTAAAAATGTAAATCTCTCCTTTGTTGATCTCTTGGTTGAAGAGCGGTAGAATTAGAAGTAAAATTCTCTGCATTACACAGATGTACATCTTTGACGTTGACGAAATTAGTCTGACTTGAATTGATCAATTTGTAGTAATGGGAAAGTCTCTTAGAAAGTTATTGAATCAGATCAAATATTAATCTTAAATGTACTCTTTGGCTTCATTTCTAAGGAGTGAATGGGAAACTTGCAAGACATCATTTTATGGGTAAGACCGCTGCGTAAGAGTCTTCGGTTTGATGTAACTTGACGGAAGCGGTTTAAAATATTCACATCATTATGCCAAGGGTTTTTTGGTGATAATAATTCATAGACTATAATGGGGTCGAATATTTATATATTTTATTAAAGGGATTTCACGCATAAAGTAAATGATCGATACTGCCTTTGGAGGTAGAGTTTAGCTCTTCTTATGGACCATAACCACCTTTGCATAATGATAATCAGGGTTAGTGTTAATCATTGATGTGCAGTATGCAGTAGAATCCTTCCCAAGTTTGCATTCAAATACCATCCATCAGTGAATCAAATTTCCCTCCCTGTAAAGCATCACATCAGCCCAAATGTGTTAATGAAACATTGAGAAATACTGACTGCTATAACAATCCACAGCTTGAGGTCCTAGGATGATAATATCATTACCCTGTTTTTATCTGTGCATTGCTCTCAGGTCACCTGCTTCCTATCCTTCTCTAGATAATATCATAACTATTTCATTAATCTGATTCACGCAACAGCTCCATCAAATCGTAAAGGGGAACTGGAAACCTTCTCGTTTGATTTTGAGGGCTCTTTTTTCCGATGACTCAATTGCCTTTACAGTAATGTGCTTTTGATATGATCCCCTTTAAAAGAAGTACCTTTGATAAGATTCATTTTTTAAGGCTTATAGTTTAAGCTGTAATGAAAATGGTTGGACTTTCAATTTCACTTAAGTATGCCTGTTGTGTGTTTAAATGGAGTGCGCACTCAAAAAAAGGATGGCTGTGTGTGGGTTATGTTCTGGGGAGGGGGTTGGGTGGGGCATGCAGAGCATGATGTTGATGTTTGATGTGTGAGAGGTGAAATGAAAGTCCAGTCCTGTAACCTTTTTTGCATTCTTAGCCAAAGCGGTATATATCCCCAGCAAAATCAGTTTCTATTTTGCCACCTTTGAAGTTACATAGAGAGCTAAAAATCCTTATGATGTATTCTTGTTGATAACATGAAGTTTGTGTCATTGAAGTACTATCAGCTCTTACCAGTAGCTCTTAATTGATGTTTGAGTGGGTCACAGATCTTATTGCTGTTATATCTTAGTAGAGTACTATCCATGGTTGATTGATCCTAGCTTTGCTCAATATCTCCTAGCCTCAAAGCTGTGCTTGTTTACTGGTAGTAATTACTTTCACAACTTTAAAAAAATCAGGTCCACATTACTCCTCTCACTCCCGGTGGAATGTTTTTTGCTTCTCATTCCCTGTTACTGATGATAGGCCAGATAAACAAAAATTCTGCAAAAGTAAACTCATTCAAGTGTTAATGTAGCTCCATATTTATTAGAAATTTCAAACTATATCCAGCATCCCTTATAACTGAGTGGGAGTCTAATAAGGAAGAGATTCCCAGATTCCCAGATTCCCAGATTCATGCTCTTAATCAATTTCGATTCATTTGGTAATCAACGGCTCCCTAGTAGATCAAATATTTCATTTTGTCATTCAAAATAACTTTCATATTATCAGCCCTTTGCTAGTGTCTCATAAAATCAGAGAAGTAAATGGTCAAGAGTTTCTGTCTCGATTCCAAAGGCAGTGAATGAGTAGATAATTAAATTGGGATTATTAAATGAGTGGGTTAAGAATCTGAGGGTAGGGAGTACCTCTCAGTTTTTTAACGATGAATTTTGAATGGTGAGGGCAATGTGAGATAGCAATCTGTGGTTGATTCACATATTGTACGATTATAGCCCTCCTATCTTGACATCCCGTTTTTGAAAGGGGAAGGCAGTACTAAACTCTGGAGCCGAATATTCATCGACTATGGGATAGGTATATTTCCGTCGATGAAGATCCCATAATTTAAGTAATTGTTTGCATCTCTTATCATCCACTTTATGCATACATGTTTGGTAGTGCATGGTAATTCTTGCTTTCCAGATGATAATGAACATAGCATTTCTGCTTAGTGTACCACTTCATTAGTCAGGTGAACCTTGTCAAATTCCCATCAGGGTTTGACTTTTGGTTTGCTTAATCAGTTTATTATCACAATACTTTCTTTGTTAACCAATGATTTCAATCATTGATCTTAATCGGTATCTTGAGTCTTTGTATTTTCGATTAGTAATTAGGGTTTATTCTTAGCTTACAGATTCCTTCCTCCCTCTTTGGTGACGAGTGATACGAAGGACTCATGGAGGCAGCTGTAAGAACGGTAGGTGTTAGCAACAATAAGTATTTAATCTTATCTCACGTAAATCTGCTAAATATTAATATACTGTTTGAAACCGTGCCATTGGAATTGGTAGAAAAATGGGGGAACACGGATGAGATAACATTTGTGATATGTCAGGGGAAAGGCACGGTGATCAATTGCAACTCGTGGTAATCTTAAGTATGTTTAATTTTCCAGTCATTGCTACTCTATGCAGAGCTATCTTGTTCAAAAATCAAATGGAGCCTTTACAATTCAAGATATTCTCTGTTATGCTGTCATATCTTGTTAACAAATATAAAGAAAAATATTTGTGGTCTTAAACGTAAGCAGGGGAAGAATCTTTAGTAATTGATGAGTATTGTCTATGGAGTTGGAACTCAACTCTTCTCTTTGAATTTTGCCACATTAGCATATTATCTTACATTTACAAGTAACATCTAGATATTGTAGGGAGATCCTTCTGATTACCCTATTAGAAGCCATGCTTGTGACGTTTCATCCTTCACCCAAAATCAATTTGTTGCTTAGCTTCAATGAAGTTTTAAGATACGCGCTCATGCTTGATGAAATATCTCTGTAAGGGGATCGGTGTCCATGTCATTAGATAAAGAAAACTGAACAGTCGTTGCTCTACCTTTCAAGTGAAATTGGATGCATTGTTTTGCATGGGCTGACATAATAATCGATTGGACATTCATTGATATCAGTTAACGTTAAAGCTTCAAATTGAATTCAGTACCCTCAAAAGCGAGTGAGGCAAACGGTTAAAGCCAGTATTTTTGGGTTAAATGGAAATAGGTTCCCTTCCATTAGTATGGTATTGATTGCCTGGGAATTCTCCGTGGAAAGAATGTTGGAATGGGATTAAAAGGGACCGTAAAATTTTTGACAGTTCAATTTGTTTGTCCCCTAGGATCACTTTAAGAAACGGTTGACTGACAGTAAGGAAGAATCGGTAGCCTAGATAACTCTCAGCATTAAAGCCACTTTTTCAAAAGTTAAAGTAAGGGATTGGATTTTCTATTTAACTTCAGGTTGTATGAATGTTTGGGGTGAGTGGCCACTCAGTACTGGTGTGTGGGGAATATATTCTGGTGTTATGGGGTGGGGGGTTGGGTGGGGCAGGGCCTGGTTTTGTTTTTGTGATGAGTGAAGTTTAAAATGGAAATCCAATCCTATAGCTTTGTTTGCATTCTTAGGTATTAATGTAAAAATATCTCAAAATCCCTCTGTAATACATCGCTCTTGAATATGGAATCACTCCGGGAATAGAATACCCTTGCTGGGTGGAAAGTTTATGCTTCACAAAACTTTCTATATTAGAGGTTTGCTGCGGGATCAACGAGATGCACTGCAGTCTGCCTAGAGCGATACTGGCTTTAAAGTTAGCTCACAAGACAGTGAGGATTTCCGTGGGTAGCAGTTGAATAAATTCAATACGTCAGAAACATGAAATTAGCATTGGTCGATAATTTGCTTTTAATTTTGGGTGCACATTGTCAATAACTTAGTTACGAGGAATGAAGAGAGTAATGTTCAGTTCAGGATTTTTGTATAATTCCTCATAATTGCTTACATAATCAATGTCAGTAGTATAATCTAGTCAGCCCCATGCCTAAAATTGAATCATTTTCATAACCGTGGCATCCTTTGAACCTGACTTGTGGCATTTGAAAATCATTTTGATCCTTCAGATAAGAACATTTTAAGAGTTTGGCATTTTCACAGGTCATTTGTGGACACCTCGAAAGTTAATTGATGGTCAAGGGTTGTTTTCTTGGCTCCATAGTCAGTGAATCAATTCTTAAATTAAATTGGGTTTACTTCACATATGCACGTAAAATAATGGGATAGGAATGAGATGAATTTTATTGGAGAGTCTTAGTAGGTTACTTGTTTAACAGTAATTTTCTCATTGTCTTTATTAAATGATTGGCTCTAGTCAGTAGATTTGTATCTCATTCCTAATTTGTTAAACCATGAAGAGCATATTGAAGGGTTTGCAGTGATTGTTAAAGAATGACCACGTTTGCTTTTGTTAAGTAAAGGGACTGTATCACGAGGAATGAAATTACGATCGCAGTTAATGAAAATTTGATTTTGGTGTTGCAATTGATTGCCGTAGTGGGTTATTTAAGACATTGCTTGTGTTGATTACCTTTATGATATTGAATTGGGCTCCAGAGAGTACTGCCATATGTTTATTCTGTTTGAAACACTTCCCATTGATGATTCTCTTTATTAAAAGCTTTATTATGCATCAGAGATTTATGGGAACAGGTCAGTCAAATTTTGTTACACAAAGTCATAGACGTACATTGACTGATGAATCTCACTTTGGACTCTTGAAAGCTTCTTAAGTAAACTGCAGAGTGTTTTCCCTATGCACATAATCAATAGCAAAAGAATGGTGGGAGCTCGTTAGAATTGGTGAATGTCCATATTAATCATCAAGTTCTGGTATGGTTTGCCATTTAGATGCGGTGCAAAGCCAGTATACGATCTTCTTTTAAAGTTAGGATTCACTTTGCAACTCATGACCTTTACTTGAAGACCTTTAAGGGTCTATAATTTCCCAAAGAGTAGTAGTCTGAACTTAGATTAATGAGCATTGAAATTCCAAGCATGTTTTTAATTAAAAGATGTTGGATGTCCATCATTACTTCCTGAGTGGTTGTTGTATGTATGTTTGTGTGGAGTATACTCCGGAATGAATGAGTATTGAAGGTTTTGAATTTTTAGTAGAGTTGCTAGCTTGGTTTACTAACAAGTACTAATGTGGTGTTGGGTTGTAGATAGAGTTTTATCTGATTTTTGGGAATTCTTAGTGGTTGTAGATGTAATCTTTTGTTGTGAATTTTTGGAAGTAAATGATGGAAGTACCACATCATAAATCTTTTCACGGATCCTTATTAAAATACTTAGATTTAACTATTTTTGCCTTATATTTCACTCGTAATCCCTCAGTGATTCAACTCTTGATTTTCTTTGTTAATCGTAGCTGCTACATATCCACAGATATTAGTGATTGCTTTCCCGTGTTTACTGCACTACTGTGATGGGATATCTTTTGCTTTATCATAACTACCTATCCATAAGTATCCCAATGCATCAAATAAATCTCATTTCTTAATAATGGTACGAAGGCTTTGCACCAAACTCAGGTGGCATGTGGATGGTTTCAGAGCAAAAATATTCACTTATTGTTGATTAATCTGGTAGGAGAAGAGATGGAAATTAGTAACTTCATTTTGAGATTGAAATAAGGGAAAACAGAGTCATTCATATAATTCATTGTTTGCTTTAGTTTATTACTTATAATGAAGATTTCAAATTTAATTCATTGATCAGAAGCTCGCCTAGTCATAAAATTTGGGCCATCGAAAACTGGTCATTCTGCATTCCTTTGCTGAATAATGCCGTGTTTACCATCATGCTCAAAGTAAAAATGTAAATCTCTCCTTTGTTGATCTCTTGGTTGAAGAGCGGTAGAATTAGAAGTAAAATTCTCTGCATTACACAGATGTACATCTTTGACGTTGACGAAATTAGTCTGACTTGAATTGATCAATTTGTAGTAATGGGAAAGTCTCTTAGAAAGTTATTGAATCCGATCAAATATTAATCTTAAATGTACTCTTTGGCTTCATTTCTAAGGAGTGAATGGGAAACTTGCAAGACATCATTTTATGGGTAAGACCGCTGCGTAAGAGTCTTCGGTTTGATGTAACTTGACGGAAGCGGTTTAAAATATTCACATCATTATGCCAAGGGTTTTTTGGTGATAATAATTCATAGACTATAATGGGGTCGAATATTTATATATTTTATTAAAGGGATTTCACGCATAAAGTAAATGATCGATACTGCCTTTGGAGGTAGAGTTTAGCTCTTCTTATGGACCATAACCACCTTTGCATAATGATAATCAGGGTTAGTGTTAATCATTGATGTGCAGTATGCAGTAGAATCCTTCCCAAGTTTGCATTCAAATACCATCCATCAGTGAATCAAATTTCCCTCCCTGTAAAGCATCACATCAGCCCAAATGTGTTAATGAAACATTGAGAAATACTGACTGCTATAACAATCCACAGCTTGAGGTCCTAGGATGATAATATCATTACCCTGTTTTTATCTGTGCATTGCTCTCAGGTCACCTGCTTCCTATCCTTCTCTAGATAATATCATAACTATTTCATTAATCTGATTCACGCAACAGCTCCATGAAATCGTAAAGGGGAACTGGAAACCTTCTCGTTTGATTTTGAGGGCTCTTTTTTCCGATGACTCAATTGCCTTTACAGTAATGTGCTTTTGATATGATCCCCTTTAAAAGAAGTACCTTTGATAAGATTCATTTTTTAAGGCTTATAGTTTAAGCTGTAATGAAAATGGTTGGACTTTCAATTTCACTTAAGTATGCCTGTTGTGTGTTTAAATGGAGTGCGCACTCAAAAAAAGGATGGCTGTGTGTGGGTTATGTTCTGGGGAGGGGGTTGGGTGGGGCATGCATAGCATGATGTTGATGTTTGATGTGTGAGAGGTGAAATGAAAGTCCAGTCCTGTAACCTTTTTTGCATTCTTAGCCAAAGCGGTATATATCCCCAGCAAAATCAGTTTCTATTTTGCCACCTTTGAAGTTACATAGAGAGCTAAAAATCCTTATGATGTATTCTTGTTGATAACATGAAGTTTGTGTCATTGAAGTACTATCAGCTCTTACCAGTAGCTCTTAATTGATGTTTGAGTGGGTCACAGATCTTATTGCTGTTATATCTTAGTAGAGTACTATCTATGGTTGATTGATCCTAGCTTTGCTCAATATCTCCTAGCCTCAAAGCTGTGCTTGTTTACTGGTAGTAATTACTATCACAACTTTAAAAAAATCAGGTCCACATTACTCCTCTCACTTCCGGTGGAATGTTTTTTGCTTCTCATTCCCTGTTACTGATGATAGGCCAGATAAACAATCAATTCTGCAAAAGTAAACTCATTCAAGTGTTAACGTAGCTCCATATTTATTGGAAATTTCAAACTATATCCAGCATCTCTTATAACTGAGTGGGAGTCTAATAAGGAACAGATTTCAGCTATTCCCAGATTCATGCTCTTAATCAATTTCGATTCATTTGGTAATCAACGGCTCCCTAGAAGATCAAATATTTCATTTTGTCATTCAAAATAACTTTCATATTATCAGCCCTTTGCTAGTGTCTCATAAAATCAGAGAAGTAAATGGTCAAGAGTTTCTGTCTCGATTCCAAAGGCAATGAATGAGTAGATAAATAAATTGGGATTATTAAATGAGTGGGTTAAGAATCTGAGGGTAGGGAGTACCTCTCAGTTTTTTAACGATGAATTTTGAGATGGTGAGGGCAATGTGAGATAGCAATCTGTGGTTGAGTCACATATTGTACGATTATAGCCCTCCTATCTTGACATCCGGTTTTTGAAAGGGGAAGGCAGTACTAAACTCTGGAGCCCAATATTCATAGACTATGGGAGAGGTATATTTCCGTCGATGAAGATCCCATAATTTAAGTAATTGTTTGCATCTCTTATCATCCACTTTATGCATACACGTTTGGTAGTGCATGGTAATTCTTGCTTTCCAGATGATAATGAACATAGCATTTCTGCTTAGTGTACCACTTCATTAGTCAGGTGAACCTTGTCGAATTCCCATCAGGGTTTGACTTTTGGTTTGCTTAATCAGTTTATTATCTCAATAATTTCTTTGTTAACCAATGATTTCAATCATTGATCTTAATCGTTATCTTGCGTCTTTGTATTTTCGATTAGTAATTAGGGTTTATTCTTAGCTTACAGATTCCTTCCTCCCTCTTTGGTGACGAGTGATACGAAGGACTCATGGAGGCAGCTGTAAGAACGGTAGGTGTTAGCAACAATAAGTATTTAATCTAATCTCACGTAAATCTGCTAAATATTAATATACTGTTTGAAACCGTGCCATTGGAATTGGTAGAAAAATGGGGGAACGCGGATGAGATAAGATTTGTGATATGTCAGGGGAAAGGCACGGTGATCAATTGCAACTCGTGGTAATCTTAAGTATGTTTAATTTCCCAGTCATTGCTAGTCTATGCAGAGCTATCTTGTTCAAAAATCAAATGGAGCCTTTACAATTCAAGATATTCTCTGTTATGCTGTCATATCTTGTTAACAAATATAAAGAAAAATATTTGTGGTCTTAAACGTAAGCAGGGGAAGAATCTTTAGTAATTGATGAGTATTGTCTATGGAGTTGGAACTCAACTCTTCTCTTTGAATTTTGCCACATTAGCATATTATCTTACATTTACAAGTAACATCTAGATATTGTAGGGAGATCCTTCTGATTACCCTATTAGAAGCCATGCTTGTGACGTTTCATCCTTCACCCAGAATCAATTTGTTGCTTAGCTTCAATGAAGTTTTAAGATACGCGCTCATGCTTGATGAAATATCTCTGTAAGGGGATCGGTGTCCATGTCATTAGATAAAGAAAACTGAACAGTCGTTGCTCTACCTTTCAAGTGAAATTGGATGCATTGTTTTGCATGGGCTGACATAATAATCGATTGGACATTCATTGATATCAGTTAACGTTAAAGCTTCAAATTGAATTCAGTACCCTCAAAAGCGAGTGAGGCAAACGGTTAAAGCCAGTATTTTTGGGTTAAATGGAAATAGGTTCCCTTCCATTAGTATGGTATTGATTGCCTGGGAATTCTCCTTGGAAAGAATGTTGGAATGGGATTAATAGGGACTGTAAAATTTTTGACAGTTCAATTTGTTTGTCCCCTAGGATCACTTTAAGAAACGGTTGACTGACAGTAAGGAAGAATCGGTAGCCTTGATAACTCTCAGCATCAAAGCCACTTTTTCAAAAGTTAAAGTAAGGGATTGGATTTTCTATTTAACTTCAGGTTGTATGAATGTTTGGGGTGAGTGGCCACTCAGTACTGGTGTGTGGGGAATATATTCTGGTGTTATGGGGTGGGGGGTTGGGTGGGGCAGGGCCTGGTGTTGTTTTTGTGATGAGTGAAGTTTAAAATGGAAATCCAATCCTATAGCTTTGTTTGCATTCTTAGGTATTAATGTAAAAAAATCTCAAAATCCCTCTGTAATACATCGCTCTTGAATATGGAATCACTCCGGGAATAGAATACCCTTGCTGGGTGGAAAGTTTATGCTTCACAAAACTTTCTATATTAGAGGTTTGCTGCGGGATCAACGAGATGCACTGCAGTCTGCCTAGAGCGATACTGGCTTTAAAGTTAGCTCACAAGACAGTGAGGATTTCCGTGGGTAGCAGTTGAATAAATTCAATACGTCAGAAACATGAAATTAGCATTGGTCGATAATTTGCTTTTCAATTTTGGGTGCACATTGTCAATAACTTAGTTACGAAGAATGAAGACAGTAATGTTCAGTTCAGGATTTTTGTATAATTCCTCATAATTGCTTACATAATCAATGTCAGTAGTATAATCTAGTCAGCCCCATGCCTAAAATTGAATCATTTTCATAACCGTGGCATCCTTTGAACCTGACTTGTGGCATTTGAAAATCATTTTGATCCTTCAGATTAGAACATTTTAAGAGTTTGGCATTTTCACAGGTCATTTGTGGACACCTCGAAAGTTAATTGATTGTCAAGGGTTGTTTTCTTGGCTCCATAGTCAGTGAATCAATTCTTAAATTAAATTGGGTTTACTTCACATATGCACGTAAAATAATGGGATAGGAATGAGATGAATTTTCTTGGAGAGTCTTAGTAGGTTACTTGTTTAACAGTAATTTTCTCATTGTCTTTATTAAATGATTGGCTCTAGTCAGTAGATTTGTATCTCATTCCTAATTTGTTAAACCATGAAGAGCATATTGAAGGGTTTGCAGCGATTGTTAAAGAATGACCACGTTTGCTTTTGTTAAGTAAAGGGACTGTATCACGAGGAATGAAATTACGATCGCAGTTAATGAAAATTTGATTTTGGTGTTGCAATTGATTGCCGTAGTGGGTTATTTAAGACATTGCTTGTGTTGATTACCTTTATGATATTGAATTGGGCTCCAGAGAGTACTGCCATATGTTTATTCTGTTTGAAACACTTCCCATTGACGATTCTCTTTATTAAAAGCTTTATTATGTATCAGAGATTTATAGGAACAGGTCAGTCAAATTTTGTTACACAAAGTCATAGACGTACATTGACTGATAAATCTCACTTTGGACTCTTGAAAGCTTCTTAAGTAAACTGCAGAGTGTTTTCCCTATGCACATAATCAATACCAAAAGAATGGTGGGAGCTCGTTAGAATTGGTGAATGTCCATATTAATCATCAAGTTCTGGTATGGTTTGCCATTTAGATGCGGTGCAAAGCCAGTATACGATCTTCTTTTAAAGTTAGGATTCACTTTGCAACTCATGACCTTTACTTGAAGACCTTTAAGGGTCTATAATTTCCCAAAGAGTAGTAGTCTGAACTTAGATTAATGAGCATTGAAATTCCAAGCATGTTTTTAATTAAAAGATGTTGGATGTCCATCATTACTTCCTGAGTGGTTGTTGTATGTATGTTTATGTGGAATATACTCCGGAATGAATGAGTATTGAAGGTTTTGAATATTTAGTAGAGTTGCTAGCTTGGTTTACTAACAAGTACTAATGTGGTGTTGGGTTGTAGATAGAGTTTTATCTGATTTTTGGGAATTCTTAGTGGTTGTAGATGTAATCTTTTGTTGTGAATTTTTGGAAGGAAATGATGGAAGTACAACATCAAAAATCTTTTCACGGTTCCTTAGTAAAATACTTAGATTTAACTATTTTTGCCTTATATTTCACTCGTAATCCCTCAGTGATTCAACTCTCGATTTTCTTTGTTAATCGTAGCTGCTACATATCCACAGATATTAGTGATTGCTTTCCCGTGTTTACTGCACTACTGTGATGGGATATCTTTTGCTTTCTCATAACTACCTATCCATAAGTATCCCAATGCATCAAATAAGTCTCATTTCTTAATAATGGTACGAAGGCTTTGCACCAAACTCAGGTGGCATGTGGATGGTTTCAGAGCAAAAATATTCACTTATTGTTCATTAATCTGGTAGGAGAAGAGATGGAACTTAGTGACTTCATTTTGAGATTGAAATAAGGGAAAACAGAGTCATTCATATAATTCATTGTTTGCTTTAGTTTATTGCTTATAATGAAGATTTCAAATTTAATTCATTGATCAGAAGCTCGCCTAGTCATAAAATTTGGGCCATCGAAAACTGGTCATTCTGCATTGCTTTTGCTGAATACTGCCGTGTTTACCATCATGCTCAAAGTAAAAATGTAAATCTCTCCTTTGTTGATCTCTTGGTTGAAGAGCGGTAGAATTAGAAGTAAAATTCTCTGCATTACACAGATGTACATCTTTGACGTTGACGAAATTAGTCTGACTTGAATTGATCAATTTGTAGTAATGGGAAAGTCTCTTAGAAAGTTATTGAATCCGATCAAATATTAATCTTAAATGTACTCTTTGGCTTCATTTCTAAGGAGTGAATGGGAAACTTGCAAGACATCATTTTATGGGTAAGACCGCTGCGTAAGAGTCTTCGGTTTGATGTAACTTGACGGAAGCGGTTTAAAATATTCACATCATTATGCCAAGGGTTTTTTGGTGATAATAATTCATAGACTATAATGGGGTCGAATATTTATATATTTTATTAAAGGGATTTCACGCATAAAGTAAATGATCGATACTGCCTTTGGAGGTAGAGTTTAGCTCTTCTTATGGACCATAACCACCTTTGCATAATGATAATCAGGGTTAGTGTTAATCATTGATGTGCAGTATGCAGTAGAATCCTTCCCAAGTTTGCATTCAAATACCATCCATCAGTGAATCAAATTTCCCTCCCTGTAAAGCATCACATCAGCCCAAATGTGTTAATGAAACATTGAGAAATACTGACTGCTATAACAATCCACAGCTTGAGGTCCTAGGATGATAATATCATTACCCTGTTTTTATGTGTGCATTGCTCTCAGGTCACCTGCTTCCTATCCTTCTCTAGATAATATCATAACTATTTCATTAATCTGATTCACGCAACAGCTCCATCAAATCGTAAAGGGGAACTGGAAACCTTCTCATTTGATTTTGAGGGCTCTTTTTTCCGATGACTCAATTGCCTTTACAGTAATGTGCTTTTGATATGATCCCCTTTAAAAGAAGTACCTTTGATAAGATTCATTTTTTAAGGCTTATAGTTTAAGCTGTAATGAAAATGGTTGGACTTTCAATTTCACTTAAGTATGCCTGTTGTGTGTTTAAATGGATTGCGCACTCAAAAAAAGGATGGCTGTGTGTGGGTTATGTTCTGGGGAGGGGGTTGGGTGGGGCATGCAGAGCATGATGTTGATGTTTGATGTGTGAGAGGTGAAATGAAAGTCCAGTCCTGTAACCTTTTTTGCATTCTTAGCCAAAGCGGTATATATCCCCAGCAAAATCAGTTTCTATTTTGCCACCTTTGAAGTTACATAGAGAGCTAAAAATCCTTATGATGTATTCTTGTTGATAACATGAAGTTTGTGTCATTGAAGTACTATCAGCTCTTACCAGTAGCTCTTAATTGATGTTTGAGTGGGTCACAGATCTTATTGCTGTTATATCTTAGTAGAGTACTATCTATGGTTGATTGATCCTAGCTTTGCTCAATATCTCCTAGCCTCAAAGCTGTGCTTGTTTACTGGTAGTAATTACTTTCACAACTTTAAAAAAATCAGGTCCACATTACTCCTCTCACTTCCGGTGGAATGTTTTTTGCTTCTCATTCCCTGTTACTGATGATAGGCCAGATAAACAATCAATTCTGCAAAAGTAAACTCATTCAAGTGTTAACGTAGCTCCATATTTATTAGAAATTTCAAACTATATCCAGCATCCCTTATAACTGAGTGGGAGTCTAATAAGGAAGAGATTTCAGCTATTCCCAGATTCATGCTCTTAATCAATTTCGAATCATTTGGTAATCAACGGCTCCCTAGAGGATCAAATATTTCATTTTGTCATTCAAAATAACTTTCATATTATCAGCCCTTTGCTAGTGTCTCATAAAATCAGAGAAGTAAATGGTCAAGAGTTTCTGTCTCGATTCCAAAGGCAGTGAATGAGTAGATAAATAAATTGGGATTATTAAATGAGTGGGTTAAGAATCTGAGGGTAGGGAGTACCTCTCAGTTTTTTAACGATGAATTTTGAGATGGTGAGGGCAATGTGAGATAGCAATCTGTGGTTGATTCACATATTGTACGATTATAGCCCTCCTATCTTGACATCCGGTTTTTGAAAGGGGAAGGCAGTACTAAACTCTGGAGCCCAATATTCATAGACTATGGGATAGGTATATTTCCGTCTATGAAGATCCCATAATTTAAGTAATTGTTTGCATCTCTTATCATCCACTTTATGCATACACGTTTGGTAGTGCATGGTAATTCTTGCTTTCCAGATGATAATGAACATAGCATTTCTGCTTAGTGTACCACTTCATTTGTCAGGTGAACCTTGTCAAATTTCCATCAGGGTTTGACTTTTGGTTTGCTTAATCAGTTTATTATCTCAATAATTTCTTTGTTAACCAATGATTTCAATCATTGATCTTAATCGGTATCTTGCGTCTTTGTATTTTCGATTAGTAATTAGGGTTTATTCTTAGCTTATAGATTCCTTCCTCCCTCTTTGGTGACGAGTGATACGAAGGACTCATGGAGGCAGCTGTAAGAACGGTAGGTGTTAGCAGCAATAAGTATTTAATCTTATCTCACGTAAATCTGCTAAATATTAATATACTATTTGAAACCGTGCCATTGGAATGGTAGAAAAATGGGGGAACGCGGATGAGATAAGATTTGTGATATGTCAGGGGAAAGGCACGGTGATCAATTGCAACTCGTGGTAATCTTAAGTATGTTTAATTTTCCAGTCATTGCTAGTCTATGCAGAGCTATCTTGTTCAAAAATCAAATGGAGCCTTTACAATTCAAGATATTCTCTGTTATGCTGTCATATCTTGTTAACAAATATAAAGAAAAATATTTGTGGTCTTAAACGTAAGCAGGGGAAGAATCTTTAGTAATTGATGAGTATTGTCTATGGAGTTGAAACTCAACTCTTCTCTTTGAATTTTGCCACATTAGCATATTATCTTACATTTACAAGTAACATCTAGATATTGTAGGGAGATCCTTCTGATTACCCTATTAGAAGCCATGCTTGTGACGTTTCATCCTTCACCCAAAATCAATTTGTTGCTTAGCTTCAATGAAGTTTTAAGATACGCGCTCATGCTTGATGAAATATCTCTGTAAGGGGATCGGTGTCCATGTCATTAGATAAGGAAAACTGAACAGTCGTTGCTCTACCTTTCAAGTGAAATTGGATGCATTGTTTTGCATGGGCTGACATAATAATCGATTGGACATTCATTGATATCAGTTAACGTTAAAGCTTCAAATTGAATTCAGTACCCTCAAAAGCGAGTGAGGCAAACGGTTAAAGCCAGTATTTTTGGGTTAAATGGAAATAGGTTCCCTTCCATTAGTATGGTATTGATTGCCTGGGAATTCTCCTTGGAAAGAATGTTGGAATGGGATTAAAAGGGACCGTAAAATTTTTGACAGTTCAATTTGTTTGTCCCCTAGGATCACTTTAAGAAACGGTTGACTGACAGTAAGGAAGAATCGGTAGCCTTGATAACTCTCAGCATTAAAGCCACTTTTTCAAAAGTTAAAGTAATGGATTGGATTTTCTATTTTACTTCAGGTTGTATGAATGTTTGGGGTGAGTGGCCACTCAGTACTGGTGTGTGGGGAATATATTCTGGTGTTATGGGGTGGGGGGTTGGGTGGGGCAGGGCCTGGTTTTGTTTTTGTGATGAGTGAAGTTTAAAATGGAAATCCAATCCTATAGCTTTGTTTGCATTCTTAGGTATTCATGTAAAAATATCTCAAAATCCCTCTGTAATACATCGCTCTTGAATATGGAATCACTCCGGGAATAGAATACCCTTGCTGGGTGGAAAGTTTATGCTTCACAAAACTTTCTATATTAGAGGTTTGCTGCGGGATCAACGAGATGCACTGCAGTCTGCCTAGAGCGATACTGGCTTTAAAGTTAGCTCACAAGACAGTGAGGATTTCCGTGGGTAGCAGTTGAATAAATTCAATACGTCAGAAACATGAAATTAGCATTGGTCAATAATTTGCTTTTCAATTTTGGGTGCACATTGTCAATAACTTAGTTACGAGGAATGAAGAGAGTAATGTTCAGTTCAGGATTTTTGTATAATTCCTCATAATTGCTTACATAATCAATGTCAGTAGTATAATCTAGTCAGCCCCATGCCTAAAATTGAAACATTTTCATAACCGTGGCATCCTTTGAACCTGACTTGTGGCATTTGAAAATCATTTTGATCCTTCAGATAAGAACATTTTAAGAGTTTGGCATTTTCACAGGTCATTTGTGGACACCTCGAAAGTTAATTGATGGTCAAGGGTTGTTTTCTTGGCTCCATAGTCAGTGAATCAATTCTTAAATTAAATTGGGTTTACTTCACATATGCACGTAAAATAATGGGATAGGAATGAGATGAATTTTATTGGAGAGTCTTAGTAGGTTACTTGTTTAACAGTAATTTTCTCATTGTCTTTATTAAATGATTGGCTCTAGTCAGTAGATTTGTATCTCATTCCTAATTTGTTAAACCATGAAGAGCATATTGAAGGGTTTGCAGCGATTGTTAAAGAATGACAACGTTTGCTTTTGTTAAGTAAAGGGACTGTATCACGAGGAATGAAATTACGATCGCAGTTAATGAAAATTTGATTTTGGTGTTGCAATTGATTGCCGTAGTGGGTTATTTAAGACATTGCTTGTGTTGATTACCTTTATGATATTGAATTGGGCTCCAGAGAGTACTGCCATATGTTTATTCTGTTTGAAACACTTCCCATTGACGATTCTCTTTATTAAAAGCTTTATTATGCATCAGAGATTTATGGGAACAGGTCAGTCAAATTTTGTTACACAAAGTCATAGACGTACATTGACTGATAAATCTCACTTTGGACTCTTGAAAGCTTCTTAAGTAAACTGCAGAGTGTTTTCCCTATGCACATAATCAATAGCAAAAGAATGGTGGGAGCTCGTTAGAATTGGTGAATGTCCATATTAATCATCAAGTTCTGGTATGGTTTGCCATTTAGATGCGGTGCAAAGCCAGTATACGATCTTCTTTTAAAGTTAGGATTCACTTTGCAACTCATGACCTTTACTTGAAGACCTTTAAGGGTCTATAATTTCCCAAAGAGTAGTAGTCTGAACTTAGATTAATGAGCATTGAAATTCCAAGCATGTTTTTAATTAAAAGATGTTGGATGTCCATCATTACTTCCTGAGTGGTTGTTGTATGTATGTTTGTGTGGAGTATACTCCGGAATGAATGAGTATTGAAGGTTTTGAATTTTTAGTAGAGTTGCTAGCTTGGTTTACTAACAAGTACTAATGTGGTGTTGGGTTGTAGATAGAGTTTTATCTGATTTTTGGGAATTCTTAGTGGTTGTAGATGTAATCTTTTGTTGTGAATTTTTGGAAGTAAATGATGGAAGTACCACATCATAAATCTTTTCACGGATCCTTATTAAAATACTTAGATTTAACTATTTTTGCCTTATATTTCACTCGTAATCCCTCAGTGATTCAACTCTCGATTTTCTTTGTTAATCGTAGCTGCTACATATCCACAGATATTAGTGATTGCTTTCCCGTGTTTACTGCACTACTGTGATGGGATATCTTTTGCTTTCTCATAACTACCTATCCATAAGTATCCCAATGCATCAAATAAGTCTCATTTCTTAATAATGGTACGAAGGCTTTGCACCAAACTCAGGTGGCATGTGGATGGTTTCAGAGCAAAAATATTCACTTATTGTTGATTAATCTGGTAGGAGAAGAGATGGAAATTAGTAACTTCATTTTGAGATTGAAATAAGGGAAAACAGAGTCATTCATATAATTCATTGTTTGCTTTAGTTTATTACTTATAATGAAGATTTCAAATTCAATTCATTGATCAGAAGCTCGCCTAGTCATAAAATTTGGGCCATCGAAAACTGGTCATTCTGCATTGCTTTTGCTGAATACTGCCGTGTTTACCATCATGCTCAAAGTAAAAATGTAAATCTCTCCTTTGTTGATCTCTTGGTTGAAGAGCGGTAGAATTAGAAGTAAAATTCTCTGCATTACACAGATGTACATCTTTGACGTTGACGAAATTAGTCTGACTTGAATTGATCAATTTGTAGTAATGGGAAAGTCTCTTAGAAAGTTATTGAATCCGATCAAATATTAATCTTAAATGTACTCTTTGGCTTCATTTCTAAGGAGTGAATGGGAAACTTGCAAGACATCATTTTATGGGTAAGACCGCTGCGTAAGAGTCTTCGGTTTGATGTAACTTGACGGAAGCGGTTTAAAATATTCACATCATTATGCCAAGGGTTTTTTGGTGATAATAATTCATAGACTATAATGGGGTCGAATATTTATATATTTTATTAAAGGGATTTCACGCATAAAGTAAATGATCGATACTGCCTTTGGAGGTAGAGTTTAGCTCTTCTTATGGACCATAACCACCTTTGCATAATGATAATCAGGGTTAGTGTTAATCATTGATGTGCAGTATGCAGTAGAATCCTTCCCAAGTTTGCATTCAAATACCATCCATCAGTGAATCAAATTTCCCTCCCTGTAAAGCATCACATCAGCCCAAATGTGTTAATGAAACATTGAGAAATACTGACTGCTATAACAATCCACAGCTTGAGGTCCTAGGATGATAATATCATTACCCTGTTTTTATCTGTGCATTGCTCTCAGGTCACCTGCTTCCTATCCTTCTCTAGATAATATCATAACTATTTCATTAATCTGATTCACGCAACAGCTCCATCAAATCGTAAAGGGGAACTGGAAACCTTCTCGTTTGATTTTGAGGGCTCTTTTTTCCGATGACTCAATTGCCTTTACAGTAATGTGCTTTTGATATGATCCCCTTTAAAAGAAGTACCTTTGATAAGATTCATTTTTTAAGGCTTATAGTTTAAGCTGTAATGAAAATGGTTGGACTTTCAATTTCACTTAAGTATGCCTGTTGTGTGTTTAAATGGAGTGCGCACTCAAAAAAAGGATGGCTGTGTGTGGGTTATGTTCTGGGGAGGGGGTTGGGTGGGGCATGCATAGCATGATGTTGATGTTTGATGTGTGAGAGGTGAAATGAAAGTCCAGTCCTGTAACCTTTTTTGCATTCTTAGCCAAAGCGGTATATATCCCCAGCAAAATCAGTTTCTATTTTGCCACCTTTGAAGTTACATAGAGAGCTAAAAATCCTTATGATGTATTCTTGTTGATAACATGAAGTTTGTGTCATTGAAGTACTATCAGCTCTTACCAGTAGCTCTTAATTGATGTTTGAGTGGGTCACAGATCTTATTGCTGTTATATCTTAGTAGAGTACTATCTATGGTTGATTGATCCTAGCTTTGCTCAATATCTCCTAGCCTCAAAGCTGTGCTTGTTTACTGGTAGTAATTACTATCACAACTTTAAAAAAATCAGGTCCACATTACTCCTCTCACTTCCGGTGGAATGTTTTTTGCTTCTCATTCCCTGTTACTGATGATAGGCCAGATAAACAATCAATTCTGCAAAAGTAAACTCATTCAAGTGTTAACGTAGCTCCATATTTATTGGAAATTTCAAACTATATCCAGCATCTCTTATAACTGAGTGGGAGTCTAATAAGGAACAGATTTCAGCTATTCCCAGATTCATGCTCTTAATCAATTTCGATTCATTTGGTAATCAACGGCTCCCTAGAAGATCAAATATTTCATTTTGTCATTCAAAATAACTTTCATATTATCAGCCCTTTGCTAGTGTCTCATAAAATCAGAGAAGTAAATGGTCAAGAGTTTCTGTCTCGATTCCAAAGGCAATGAATGAGTAGATAAATAAATTGGGATTATTAAATGAGTGGGTTAAGAATCTGAGGGTAGGGAGTACCTCTCAGTTTTTTAACGATGAATTTTGAGATGGTGAGGGCAATGTGAGATAGCAATCTGTGGTTGAGTCACATATTGTACGATTATAGCCCTCCTATCTTGACATCCGGTTTTTGAAAGGGGAAGGCAGTACTAAACTCTGGAGCCCAATATTCATAGACTATGGGAGAGGTATATTTCCGTCGATGAAGATCCCATAATTTAAGTAATTGTTTGCATCTCTTATCATCCACTTTATGCATACACGTTTGGTAGTGCATGGTAATTCTTGCTTTCCAGATGATAATGAACATAGCATTTCTGCTTAGTGTACCACTTCATTAGTCAGGTGAACCTTGTCGAATTCCCATCAGGGTTTGACTTTTGGTTTGCTTAATCAGTTTATTATCTCAATAATTTCTTTGTTAACCAATGATTTCAATCATTGATCTTAATCGTTATCTTGCGTCTTTGTATTTTCGATTAGTAATTAGGGTTTATTCTTAGCTTACAGATTCCTTCCTCCCTCTTTGGTGACGAGTGATACGAAGGACTCATGGAGGCAGCTGTAAGAACGGTAGGTGTTAGCAACAATAAGTATTTAATCTAATCTCACGTAAATCTGCTAAATATTAATATACTGTTTGAAACCGTGCCATTGGAATTGGTAGAAAAATGGGGGAACGCGGATGAGATAAGATTTGTGATATGTCAGGGGAAAGGCACGGTGATCAATTGCAACTCGTGGTAATCTTAAGTATGTTTAATTTCCCAGTCATTGCTAGTCTATGCAGAGCTATCTTGTTCAAAAATCAAATGGAGCCTTTACAATTCAAGATATTCTCTGTTATGCTGTCATATCTTGTTAACAAATATAAAGAAAAATATTTGTGGTCTTAAACGTAAGCAGGGGAAGAATCTTTAGTAATTGATGAGTATTGTCTATGGAGTTGGAACTCAACTCTTCTCTTTGAATTTTGCCACATTAGCATATTATCTTACATTTACAAGTAACATCTAGATATTGTAGGGAGATCCTTCTGATTACCCTATTAGAAGCCATGCTTGTGACGTTTCATCCTTCACCCAGAATCAATTTGTTGCTTAGCTTCAATGAAGTTTTAAGATACGCGCTCATGCTTGATGAAATATCTCTGTAAGGGGATCGGTGTCCATGTCATTAGATAAAGAAAACTGAACAGTCGTTGCTCTACCTTTCAAGTGAAATTGGATGCATTGTTTTGCATGGGCTGACATAATAATCGATTGGACATTCATTGATATCAGTTAACGTTAAAGCTTCAAATTGAATTCAGTACCCTCAAAAGCGAGTGAGGCAAACGGTTAAAGCCAGTATTTTTGGGTTAAATGGAAATAGGTTCCCTTCCATTAGTATGGTATTGATTGCCTGGGAATTCTCCTTGGAAAGAATGTTGGAATGGGATTAATAGGGACCGTAAAATTTTTGACAGTTCAATTTGTTTGTCCCCTAGGATCACTTTAAGAAACGGTTGACTGACAGTAAGGAAGAATCGGTAGCCTTGATAACTCTCAGCATCAAAGCCACTTTTTCAAAAGTTAAAGTAAGGGATTGGATTTTCTATTTAACTTCAGGTTGTATGAATGTTTGGGGTGAGTGGCCACTCAGTACTGGTGTGTGGGGAATATATTCTGGTGTTATGGGGTGGGGGGTTGGGTGGGGCAGGGCCTGGTGTTGTTTTTGTGATGAGTGAAGTTTAAAATGGAAATCCAATCCTATAGCTTTGTTTGCATTCTTAGGTATTAATGTAAAAAAATCTCAAAATCCCTCTGTAATACATCGCTCTTGAATATGGAATCACTCCGGGAATAGAATACCCTTGCTGGGTGGAAAGTTTATGCTTCACAAAACTTTCTATATTAGAGGTTTGCTGCGGGATCAACGAGATGCACTGCAGTCTGCCTAGAGCGATACTGGCTTTAAAGTTAGCTCACAAGACAGTGAGGATTTCCGTGGGTAGCAGTTGAATAAATTCAATACGTCAGAAACATGAAATTAGCATTGGTCGATAATTTGCTTTTCAATTTTGGGTGCACATTGTCAATAACTTAGTTACGAAGAATGAAGACAGTAATGTTCAGTTCAGGATTTTTGTATAATTCCTCATAATTGCTTACATAATCAATGTCAGTAGTATAATCTAGTCAGCCCCATGCCTAAAATTGAATCATTTTCATAACCGTGGCATCCTTTGAACCTGACTTGTGGCATTTGAAAATCATTTTGATCCTTCAGATTAGAACATTTTAAGAGTTTGGCATTTTCACAGGTCATTTGTGGACACCTCGAAAGTTAATTGATTGTCAAGGGTTGTTTTCTTGGCTCCATAGTCAGTGAATCAATTCTTAAATTAAATTGGGTTTACTTCACATATGCACGTAAAATAATGGGATAGGAATGAGATGAATTTTCTTGGAGAGTCTTAGTAGGTTACTTGTTTAACAGTAATTTTCTCATTGTCTTTATTAAATGATTGGCTCTAGTCAGTAGATTTGTATCTCATTCCTAATTTGTTAAACCATGAAGAGCATATTGAAGGGTTTGCAGCGATTGTTAAAGAATGACCACGTTTGCTTTTGTTAAGTAAAGGGACTGTATCACGAGGAATGAAATTACGATCGCAGTTAATGAAAATTTGATTTTGGTGTTGCAATTGATTGCCGTAGTGGGTTATTTAAGACATTGCTTGTGTTGATTACCTTTATGATATTGAATTGGGCTCCAGAGAGTACTGCCATATGTTTATTCTGTTTGAAACACTTCCCATTGACGATTCTCTTTATTAAAAGCTTTATTATGCATCAGAGATTTATGGGAACAGGTCAGTCAAATTTTGTTACACAAAGTCATAGACGTACATTGACTGATAAATCTCACTTTGGACTCTTGAAAGCTTCTTAAGTAAACTGCAGAGTGTTTTCCCTATGCACATAATCAATACCAAAAGAATGGTGGGAGCTCGTTAGAATTGGTGAATGTCCATATTAATCATCAAGTTCTGGTATGGTTTGCCATTTAGATGCGGTGCAAAGCCAGTATACGATCTTCTTTTAAAGTTAGGATTCACTTTGCAACTCATGACCTTTACTTGAAGACCTTTAAGGGTCTATAATTTCCCAAAGAGTAGTAGTCTGAACTTAGATTAATGAGCATTGAAATTCCAAGCATGTTTTTAATTAAAAGATGTTGGATGTCCATCATTACTTCCTGAGTGGTTGTTGTATGTATGTTTATGTGGAGTATACTCCGGAATGAATGAGTATTGAAGGTTTTGAATATTTAGTAGAGTTGCTAGCTTGGTTTACTAACAAGTACTAATGTGGTGTTGGGTTGTAGATAGAGTTTTATCTGATTTTTGGGAATTCTTAGTGGTTGTAGATGTAATCTTTTGTTGTGAATTTTTGGAAGGAAATGATGGAAGTACAACATCAAAAATCTTTTCACGGTTCCTTAGTAAAATACTTAGATTTAACTATTTTTGCCTTATATTTCACTCGTAATCCCTCAGTGATTCAACTCTCGATTTTCTTTGTTAATCGTAGCTGCTACATATCCACAGATATTAGTGATTGCTTTCCCGTGTTTACTGCACTACTGTGATGGGATATCTTTTGCTTTCTCATAACTACCTATCCATAAGTATCCCAATGCATCAAATAAGTCTCATTTCTTAATAATGGTACGAAGGCTTTGCACCAAACTCAGGTGGCATGTGGATGGTTTCAGAGCAAAAATATTCACTTATTGTTCATTAATCTGGTAGGAGAAGAGATGGAACTTAGTGACTTCATTTTGAGATTGAAATAAGGGAAAACAGAGTCATTCATATAATTCATTGTTTGCTTTAGTTTATTGCTTATAATGAAGATTTCAAATTTAATTCATTGATCAGAAGCTCGCCTAGTCATAAAATTTGGGCCATCGAAAACTGGTCATTCTGCATTGCTTTTGCTGAATACTGCCGTGTTTACCATCATGCTCAAAGTAAAAATGTAAATCTCTCCTTTGTTGATCTCTTGGTTGAAGAGCGGTAGAATTAGAAGTAAAATTCTCTGCATTACACAGATGTACATCTTTGACGTTGACGAAATTAGTCTGACTTGAATTGATCAATTTGTAGTAATGGGAAAGTCTCTTAGAAAGTTATTGAATCCGATCAAATATTAATCTTAAATGTACTCTTTGGCTTCATTTCTAAGGAGTGAATGGGAAACTTGCAAGACATCATTTTATGGGTAAGACCGCTGCGTAAGAGTCTTCGGTTTGATGTAACTTGACGGAAGCGGTTTAAAATATTCACATCATTATGCCAAGGGTTTTTTGGTGATAATAATTCATAGACTATAATGGGGTCGAATATTTATATATTTTATTAAAGGGATTTCACGCATAAAGTAAATGATCGATACTGCCTTTGGAGGTAGAGTTTAGCTCTTCTTATGGACCATAACCACCTTTGCATAATGATAATCAGGGTTAGTGTTAATCATTGATGTGCAGTATGCAGTAGAATCCTTCCCAAGTTTGCATTCAAATACCATCCATCAGTGAATCAAATTTCCCTCCCTGTAAAGCATCACATCAGCCCAAATGTGTTAATGAAACATTGAGAAATACTGACTGCTATAACAATCCACAGCTTGAGGTCCTAGGATGATAATATCATTACCCTGTTTTTATCTGTGCATTGCTCTCAGGTCACCTGCTTCCTATCCTTCTCTAGATAATATCATAACTATTTCATTAATCTGATTCACGCAACAGCTCCATCAAATCGTAAAGGGGAACTGGAAACCTTCTCGTTTGATTTTGAGGGCTCTTTTTTCCGATGACTCAATTGCCTTTACAGTAATGTGCTTTTGATATGATCCCCTTTAAAAGAAGTACCTTTGATAAGATTCATTTTTTAAGGCTTATAGTTTAAGCTGTAATGAAAATGGTTGGACTTTCAATTTCACTTAAGTATGCCTGTTGTGTGTTTAAATGGAGTGCGCACTCAAAAAAAGGATGGCTGTGTGTGGGTTATGTTCTGGGGAGGGGGTTGGGTGGGGCATGCATAGCATGATGTTGATGTTTGATGTGTGAGAGGTGAAATGAAAGTCCAGTCCTGTAACCTTTTTTGCATTCTTAGCCAAAGCGGTATATATCCCCAGCAAAATCAGTTTCTATTTTGCCACCTTTGAAGTTACATAGAGAGCTAAAAATCCTTATGATGTATTCTTGTTGATAACATGAAGTTTGTGTCATTGAAGTACTATCAGCTCTTACCAGTAGCTCTTAATTGATGTTTGAGTGGGTCACAGATCTTATTGCTGTTATATCTTAGTAGAGTACTATCTATGGTTGATTGATCCTAGCTTTGCTCAATATCTCCTAGCCTCAAAGCTGTGCTTGTTTACTGGTAGTAATTACTTTCACAACTTTAAAAAAATCAGGTCCACATTACTCCTCTCACTTCCGGTGGAATGTTTTTTGCTTCTCATTCCCTGTTACTGATGATAGGCCAGATAAACAATCAATTCTGCAAAAGTAAAATCATTCAAGTGTTAACGTAGCTCCATATTTATTGGAAATTTCAAACTATATCCAGCATCTCTTATAACTGAGTGGGAGTCTAATAAGGAACAGATTTCAGCTATTCCCAGATTCATGCTCTTAATCAATTTCGATTCATTTGGTAATCAACGGCTCCCTAGAAGATCAAATATTTCATTTTGTCATTCAAAATAACTTTCATATTATCAGCCCTTTGCTAGTGTCTCATAAAATCAGAGAAGTAAATGGTCAAGAGTTTCTGTCTTGATTCCAAAGGCAGTGAATGAGTAGATAAATAAATTGGGATTATTAAATGAGTGGGTTAAGAATCTGAGGGTAGGGAGTACCTCTCAGTTTTTTTAACGATGAATTTTGAGATGGTGAGGGCAATGTGAGATAGCAATCTGTGGTTGATTCACATATTGTACGATTATAGCCCTCCTATCTTGACATCCGGTTTTTGAAAGGGGAAGGCAGTACTAAACTCTGGAGCCCAATATTCATAGACTATGGGAGAGGTATATTTCCGTCGATGAAGATCCCATAATTTAAGTAATTGTTTGCATCTCTTATCATCCACTTTATGCATACACGTTTGGTAGTGCATGGTAATTCTTGCTTTCCAGATGATAATGAACATAGCATTTCTGCTTAGTGTACCACTTCATTAGTCAGGTGAACCTTGTCGAATTCCCATCAGGGTTTGACTTTTGGTTTGCTTAATCAGTTTATTATCTCAATAATTTCTTTGTTAACCAATGATTTCAATCATTGATCTTAATCGTTATCTTGCGTCTTTGTATTTTCGATTAGTAATTAGGGTTTATTCTTAGCTTACAGATTCCTTCCTCCCTCTTTGGTGACGAGTGATACGAAGGACTCATGGAGGCAGCTGTAAGAACGGTAGGTGTTAGCAACAATAAGTATTTAATCTAATCTCACGTAAATCTGCTAAATATTAATATACTGTTTGAAACCGTGCCATTGGAATTGGTAGAAAAATGGGGGAACGCGGATGAGATAAGATTTGTGATATGTCAGGGGAAAGGCACGGTGATCAATTGCAACTCGTGGTAATCTTAAGTATGTTTAATTTCCCAGTCATTGCTAGTCTATGCAGAGCTATCTTGTTCAAAAATCAAATGGAGCCTTTACAATTCAAGATATTCTCTGTTATGCTGTCATATCTTGTTAACAAATATAAAGAAAAATATTTGTGGTCTTAAACGTAAGCAGGGGAAGAATCTTTAGTAATTGATGAGTATTGTCTATGGAGTTGGAACTCAACTCTTCTCTTTGAATTTTGCCACATTAGCATATTATCTTACATTTACAAGTAACATCTAGATATTGTAGGGAGATCCTTCTGATTACCCTATTAGAAGCCATGCTTGTGACGTTTCATCCTTCACCCAGAATCAATTTGTTGCTTAGCTTCAATGAAGTTTTAAGATACGCGCTCATGCTTGATGAAATATCTCTGTAAGGGGATCGGTGTCCATGTCATTAGATAAAGAAAACTGAACAGTCGTTGCTCTACCTTTCAAGTGAAATTGGATGCATTGTTTTGCATGGGCTGACATAATAATCGATTGGACATTCATTGATATCAGTTAACGTTAAAGCTTCAAATTGAATTCAGTACCCTCAAAAGCGAGTGAGGCAAACGGTTAAAGCCAGTATTTTTGGGTTAAATGGAAATAGGTTCCCTTCCATTAGTATGGTATTGATTGCCTGGGAATTCTCCTTGGAAAGAATGTTGGAATGGGATTAATAGGGACTGTAAAATTTTTGACAGTTCAATTTGTTTGTCCCCTAGGATCACTTTAAGAAACGGTTGACTGACAGTAAGGAAGAATCGGTAGCCTTGATAACTCTCAGCATCAAAGCCACTTTTTCAAAAGTTAAAGTAAGGGATTGGATTTTCTATTTAACTTCAGGTTGTATGAATGTTTGGGGTGAGTGGCCACTCAGTACTGGTGTGTGGGGAATATATTCTGGTGTTATGGGGTGGGGGGTTGGGTGGGGCAGGGCCTGGTGTTGTTTTTGTGATGAGTGAAGTTTAAAATGGAAATCCAATCCTATAGCTTTGTTTGCATTCTTAGGTATTAATGTAAAAAAATCTCAAAATCCCTCTGTAATACATCGCTCTTGAATATGGAATCACTCCGGGAATAGAATACCCTTGCTGGGTGGAAAGTTTATGCTTCACAAAACTTTCTATATTAGAGGTTTGCTGCGGGATCAACGAGATGCACTGCAGTCTGCCTAGAGCGATACTGGCTTTAAAGTTAGCTCACAAGACAGTGAGGATTTCCGTGGGTAGCAGTTGAATAAATTCAATACGTCAGAAACATGAAATTAGCATTGATCGATAATTTGCTTTTCAATTTTGGGTGCACATTGTCAATAACTTAGTTACGAAGAATGAAGACAGTAATGTTCAGTTCAGGATTTTTGTATAATTCCTCATAATTGCTTACATAATCAATGTCAGTAGTATAATCTAGTCAGCCCCATGCCTAAAATTGAATCATTTTCATAACCGTGGCATCCTTTGAACCTGACTTGTGGCATTTGAAAATCATTTTGATCCTTCAGATAAGAACATTTTAAGAGTTTGGCATTTTCACAGGTCATTTGTGGACACCTCGAAAGTTAATTGATGGTCAAGGGTTGTTTTCTTGGCTCCATAGTCAGTGAATCAATTCTTAAATTAAATTGGGTTTACTTCACATATGCACGTAAAATAATGGGATAGGAATGAGATGAATTTTATTGGAGAGTCTTAGTAGGTTACTTGTTTAACAGTAATTTTCTCATTGTCTTTATTAAATGATTGGCTCTAGTCAGTAGATTTGTATCTCATTCCTAATTTGTTAAACCATGAAGAGCATATTGAAGGGTTTGCAGCGATTGTTAAAGAATGACCACGTTTGCTTTTGTTAAGTAAAGGGACTGTATCACGAGGAATGAAATTACGATCGCAGTTAATGAAAATTTGATTTTGGTGTTGCAATTGATTGCCGTAGTGGGTTATTTAAGACATTGCTTGTGTTGATTACCTTTATGATATTGAATTGGGCTCCAGAGAGTACTGCCATATGTTTATTCTGTTTGAAACACTTCCCATTGACGATTCTCTTTATTAAAAGCTTTATTATGCATCAGAGATTTATGGGAACAGGTCAGTCAAATTTTGTTACACAAAGTCATAGACGTACATTGACTGATAAATCTCACTTTGGACTCTTGAAAGCTTCTTAAGTAAACTGCAGAGTGTTTTCCCTATGCACATAATCAATAGCAAAAGAATGGTGGGAGCTCGTTAGAATTGGTGAATGTCCATATTAATCATCAAGTTCTGGTATGGTTTGCCATTTAGATGCGGTGCAAAGCCAGTATACGATCTTCTTTTAAAGTTAGGATTCACTTTGCAACTCATGACCTTTACTTGAAGACCTTTAAGGGTCTATAATTTCCCAAAGAGTAGTAGTCTGAACTTAGATTAATGAGCATTGAAATTCCAAGCATGTTTTTAATTAAAAGATGTTGGATGTCCATCATTACTTCCTGAGTGGTTGTTGTATGTATGTTAGTGTGGAGTATACTCCGGAATGAATGAGTATTGAAGGTTTTGAATATTTAGTAGAGTTGCTAGCTTGGTTTACTAACAAGTACTAATGTGGTGTTGGGTTGTAGATAGAGTTTTATCTGATTTTTGGGAATTGTTAGTGGTTGTAGATGTAATCTTTTGTTGTGAATTTTTGGAAGGAAATGATGGAAGTACAACATCAAAAATCTTTTCACGGTTCCTTAGTAAAATACTTAGATTTAACTATTTTTGCCTTATATTTCACTCGTAATCCCTCAGTGATTCAACTCTCGATTTTCTTTGTTAATCGTAGCTGCTACATATCCACAGATATTAGTGATTGCTTTCCCGTGTTTACTGCACTACTGTGATGGGATATCTTTTGCTTTCTCATAACTACCTATCCATAAGTATCCCAATGCATCAAATAAGTCTCATTTCTTAATAATGGTACGAAGGCTTTGCACCAAACTCAGGTGGCATGTGGATGGTTTCAGAGCAAAAATATTCACTTATTGTTCATTAATCTGGTAGGAGAAGAGATGGAACTTAGTGACTTCATTTTGAGATTGAAATAAGGGAAAACAGAGTCATTCATATAATTCATTGTTTGCTTTAGTTTATTGCTTATAATGAAGATTTCAAATTTAATTCATTGATCAGAAGCTCGCCTAGTCATAAAATTTGGGCCATCGAAAACTGGTCATTCTGCATTGCTTTTGCTGAATACTGCCGTGTTTACCATCATGCTCAAAGTAAAAATGTAAATCTCTCCTTTGTTGATCTCTTGGTTGAAGAGCGGTAGAATTAGAAGTAAAATTCTCTGCATTACACAGATGTACATCTTTGACGTTGACGAAATTAGTCTGACTTGAATTGATCAATTTGTAGTAATGGGAAAGTCTCTTAGAAAGTTATTGAATCCGATCAAATATTAATCTTAAATGTACTCTTTGGCTTCATTTCTAAGGAGTGAATGGGAAACTTGCAAGACATCATTTTATGGGTAAGACCGCTGCGTAAGAGTCTTCGGTTTGATGTAACTTGACGGAAGCGGTTTAAAATATTCACATCATTATGCCAAGGGTTTTTTGGTGATAATAATTCATAGACTATAATGGGGTCGAATATTTATATATTTTATTAAAGGGATTTCACGCATAAAGTAAATGATCGATACTGCCTTTGGAGGTAGAGTTTAGCTCTTCTTATGGACCATAACCACCTTTGCATAATGATAATCAGGGTTAGTGTTAATCATTGATGTGCAGTATGCAGTAGAATCCTTCCCAAGTTTGCATTCAAATACCATCCATCAGTGAATCAAATTTCCCTCCCTGTAAAGCATCACATCAGCCCAAATGTGTTAATGAAACATTGAGAAATACTGACTGCTATAACAATCCACAGCTTGAGGTCCTAGGATGATAATATCATTACCCTGTTTTTATGTGTGCATTGCTCTCAGGTCACCTGCTTCCTATCCTTCTCTAGATAATATCATAACTATTTCATTAATCTGATTCACGCAACAGCTCCATCAAATCGTAAAGGGGAACTGGAAACCTTCTCATTTGATTTTGAGGGCTCTTTTTTCCGATGACTCAATTGCCTTTACAGTAATGTGCTTTTGATATGATCCCCTTTAAAAGAAGTACCTTTGATAAGATTCATTTTTTAAGGCTTATAGTTTAAGCTGTAATGAAAATGGTTGGACTTTCAATTTCACTTAAGTATGCCTGGTGTGTGTTTAAATGGATTGCGCACTCAAAAAAAGGATGGCTGTGTGTGGGTTATGTTCTGGGGAGGGGGTTGGGTGGGGCATGCAGAGCATGATGTTGATGTTTGATGTGTGAGAGGTGAAATGAAAGTCCAGTCCTGTAACCTTTTTTGCATTCTTAGCCAAAGCGGTATATATCCCCAGCAAAATCAGTTTCTATTTTGCCACCTTTGAAGTTACATAGAGAGCTAAAAATCCTTATGATGTATTCTTGTTGATAACATGAAGTTTGTGTCATTGAAGTACTATCAGCTCTTACCAGTAGCTCTTAATTGATGTTTGAGTGGGTCACAGATCTTATTGCTGTTATATCTTAGTAGAGTACTATCTATGGTTGATTGATCCTAGCTTTGCTCAATATCTCCTAGCCTCAAAGCTGTGCTTGTTTACTGGTAGTAATTACTATCACAACTTTAAAAAAATCAGGTCCACATTACTCCTCTCACTTCCGGTGGAATGTTTTTTGCTTCTCATTCCCTGTTACTGATGATAGGCCAGATAAACAATCAATTCTGCAAAAGTAAACTCATTCAAGTGTTAACGTAGCTCCATATTTATTGGAAATTTCAAACTATATCCAGCATCTCTTATAACTGAGTGGGAGTCTAATAAGGAACAGATTTCAGCTATTCCCAGATTCATGCTCTTAATCAATTTCGATTCATTTGGTAATCAACGGCTCCCTAGAAGATCAAATATTTCATTTTGTCATTCAAAATAACTTTCATATTATCAGCCCTTTGCTAGTGTCTCATAAAATCAGAGAAGTAAATGGTCAAGAGTTTCTGTCTCGATTCCAAAGGCAATGAATGAGTAGATAAATAAATTGGGATTATTAAATGAGTGGGTTAAGAATCTGAGGGTAGGGAGTACCTCTCAGTTTTTTAACGATGAATTTTGAGATGGTGAGGGCAATGTGAGATAGCAATCTGTGGTTGAGTCACATATTGTACGATTATAGCCCTCCTATCTTGACATCCGGTTTTTGAAAGGGGAAGGCAGTACTAAACTCTGGAGCCCAATATTCATAGACTATGGGAGAGGTATATTTCCGTCGATGAAGATCCCATAATTTAAGTAATTGTTTGCATCTCTTATCATCCACTTTATGCATACACGTTTGGTAGTGCATGGTAATTCTTGCTTTCCAGATGATAATGAACATAGCATTTCTGCTTAGTGTACCACTTCATTAGTCAGGTGAACCTTGTCGAATTCCCATCAGGGTTTGACTTTTGGTTTGCTTAATCAGTTTATTATCTCAATAATTTCTTTGTTAACCAATGATTTCAATCATTGATCTTAATCGTTATCTTGCGTCTTTGTATTTTCGATTAGTAATTAGGGTTTATTCTTAGCTTACAGATTCCTTCCTCCCTCTTTGGTGACGAGTGATACGAAGGACTCATGGAGGCAGCTGTAAGAACGGTAGGTGTTAGCAACAATAAGTATTTAATCTAATCTCACGTAAATCTGCTAAATATTAATATACTGTTTGAAACCGTGCCATTGGAATTGGTAGAAAAATGGGGGAACGCGGATGAGATAAGATTTGTGATATGTCAGGGGAAAGGCACGGTGATCAATTGCAACTCGTGGTAATCTTAAGTATGTTTAATTTCCCAGTCATTGCTAGTCTATGCAGAGCTATCTTGTTCAAAAATCAAATGGAGCCTTTACAATTCAAGATATTCTCTGTTATGCTGTCATATCTTGTTAACAAATATAAAGAAAAATATTTGTGGTCTTAAACGTAAGCAGGGGAAGAATCTTTAGTAATTGATGAGTATTGTCTATGGAGTTGGAACTCAACTCTTCTCTTTGAATTTTGCCACATTAGCATATTATCTTACATTTACAAGTAACATCTAGATATTGTAGGGAGATCCTTCTGATTACCCTATTAGAAGCCATGCTTGTGACGTTTCATCCTTCACCCAGAATCAATTTGTTGCTTAGCTTCAATGAAGTTTTAAGATACGCGCTCATGCTTGATGAAATATCTCTGTAAGGGGATCGGTGTCCATGTCATTAGATAAAGAAAACTGAACAGTCGTTGCTCTACCTTTCAAGTGAAATTGGATGCATTGTTTTGCATGGGCTGACATAATAATCGATTGGACATTCATTGATATCAGTTAACGTTAAAGCTTCAAATTGAATTCAGTACCCTCAAAAGCGAGTGAGGCAAACGGTTAAAGCCAGTATTTTTGGGTTAAATGGAAATAGGTTCCCTTCCATTAGTATGGTATTGATTGCCTGGGAATTCTCCTTGGAAAGAATGTTGGAATGGGATTAATAGGGACCGTAAAATTTTTGACAGTTCAATTTGTTTGTCCCCTAGGATCACTTTAAGAAACGGTTGACTGACAGTAAGGAAGAATCGGTAGCCTTGATAACTCTCAGCATCAAAGCCACTTTTTCAAAAGTTAAAGTAAGGGATTGGATTTTCTATTTAACTTCAGGTTGTATGAATGTTTGGGGTGAGTGGCCACTCAGTACTGGTGTGTGGGGAATATATTCTGGTGTTATGGGGTGGGGGGTTGGGTGGGGCAGGGCCTGGTGTTGTTTTTGTGATGAGTGAAGTTTAAAATGGAAATCCAATCCTATAGCTTTGTTTGCATTCTTAGGTATTAATGTAAAAAAATCTCAAAATCCCTCTGTAATACATCGCTCTTGAATATGGAATCACTCCGGGAATAGAATACCCTTGCTGGGTGGAAAGTTTATGCTTCACAAAACTTTCTATATTAGAGGTTTGCTGCGGGATCAACGAGATGCACTGCAGTCTGCCTAGAGCGATACTGGCTTTAAAGTTAGCTCACAAGACAGTGAGGATTTCCGTGGGTAGCAGTTGAATAAATTCAATACGTCAGAAACATGAAATTAGCATTGGTCGATAATTTGCTTTTCAATTTTGGGTGCACATTGTCAATAACTTAGTTACGAAGAATGAAGACAGTAATGTTCAGTTCAGGATTTTTGTATAATTCCTCATAATTGCTTACATAATCAATGTCAGTAGTATAATCTAGTCAGCCCCATGCCTAAAATTGAATCATTTTCATAACCGTGGCATCCTTTGAACCTGACTTGTGGCATTTGAAAATCATTTTGATCCTTCAGATTAGAACATTTTAAGAGTTTGGCATTTTCACAGGTCATTTGTGGACACCTCGAAAGTTAATTGATTGTCAAGGGTTGTTTTCTTGGCTCCATAGTCAGTGAATCAATTCTTAAATTAAATTGGGTTTACTTCACATATGCACGTAAAATAATGGGATAGGAATGAGATGAATTTTCTTGGAGAGTCTTAGTAGGTTACTTGTTTAACAGTAATTTTCTCATTGTCTTTATTAAATGATTGGCTCTAGTCAGTAGATTTGTATCTCATTCCTAATTTGTTAAACCATGAAGAGCATATTGAAGGGTTTGCAGCGATTGTTAAAGAATGACCACGTTTGCTTTTGTTAAGTAAAGGGACTGTATCACGAGGAATGAAATTACGATCGCAGTTAATGAAAATTTGATTTTGGTGTTGCAATTGATTGCCGTAGTGGGTTATTTAAGACATTGCTTGTGTTGATTACCTTTATGATATTGAATTGGGCTCCAGAGAGTACTGCCATATGTTTATTCTGTTTGAAACACTTCCCATTGACGATTCTCTTTATTAAAAGCTTTATTATGCATCAGAGATTTATGGGAACAGGTCAGTCAAATTTTGTTACACAAAGTCATAGACGTACATTGACTGATAAATCTCACTTTGGACTCTTGAAAGCTTCTTAAGTAAACTGCAGAGTGTTTTCCCTATGCACATAATCAATACCAAAAGAATGGTGGGAGCTCGTTAGAATTGGTGAATGTCCATATTAATCATCAAGTTCTGGTATGGTTTGCCATTTAGATGCGGTGCAAAGCCAGTATACGATCTTCTTTTAAAGTTAGGATTCACTTTGCAACTCATGACCTTTACTTGAAGACCTTTAAGGGTCTATAATTTCCCAAAGAGTAGTAGTCTGAACTTAGATTAATGAGCATTGAAATTCCAAGCATGTTTTTAATTAAAAGATGTTGGATGTCCATCATTACTTCCTGAGTGGTTGTTGTATGTATGTTTATGTGGAGTATACTCCGGAATGAATGAGTATTGAAGGTTTTGAATATTTAGTAGAGTTGCTAGCTTGGTTTACTAACAAGTACTAATGTGGTGTTGGGTTGTAGATAGAGTTTTATCTGATTTTTGGGAATTCTTAGTGGTTGTAGATGTAATCTTTTGTTGTGAATTTTTGGAAGGAAATGATGGAAGTACAACATCAAAAATCTTTTCACGGTTCCTTAGTAAAATACTTAGATTTAACTATTTTTGCCTTATATTTCACTCGTAATCCCTCAGTGATTCAACTCTCGATTTTCTTTGTTAATCGTAGCTGCTACATATCCACAGATATTAGTGATTGCTTTCCCGTGTTTACTGCACTACTGTGATGGGATATCTTTTGCTTTCTCATAACTACCTATCCATAAGTATCCCAATGCATCAAATAAGTCTCATTTCTTAATAATGGTACGAAGGCTTTGCACCAAACTCAGGTGGCATGTGGATGGTTTCAGAGCAAAAATATTCACTTATTGTTCATTAATCTGGTAGGAGAAGAGATGGAACTTAGTGACTTCATTTTGAGATTGAAATAAGGGAAAACAGAGTCATTCATATAATTCATTGTTTGCTTTAGTTTATTGCTTATAATGAAGATTTCAAATTTAATTCATTGATCAGAAGCTCGCCTAGTCATAAAATTTGGGCCATCGAAAACTGGTCATTCTGCATTGCTTTTGCTGAATACTGCCGTGTTTACCATCATGCTCAAAGTAAAAATGTAAATCTCTCCTTTGTTGATCTCTTGGTTGAAGAGCGGTAGAATTAGAAGTAAAATTCTCTGCATTACACAGATGTACATCTTTGACGTTGACGAAATTAGTCTGACTTGAATTGATCAATTTGTAGTAATGGGAAAGTCTCTTAGAAAGTTATTGAATCCGATCAAATATTAATCTTAAATGTACTCTTTGGCTTCATTTCTAAGGAGTGAATGGGAAACTTGCAAGACATCATTTTATGGGTAAGACCGCTGCGTAAGAGTCTTCGGTTTGATGTAACTTGACGGAAGCGGTTTAAAATATTCACATCATTATGCCAAGGGTTTTTTGGTGATAATAATTCATAGACTATAATGGGGTCGAATATTTATATATTTTATTAAAGGGATTTCACGCATAAAGTAAATGATCGATACTGCCTTTGGAGGTAGAGTTTAGCTCTTCTTATGGACCATAACCACCTTTGCATAATGATAATCAGGGTTAGTGTTAATCATTGATGTGCAGTATGCAGTAGAATCCTTCCCAAGTTTGCATTCAAATACCATCCATCAGTGAATCAAATTTCCCTCCCTGTAAAGCATCACATCAGCCCAAATGTGTTAATGAAACATTGAGAAATACTGACTGCTATAACAATCCACAGCTTGAGGTCCTAGGATGATAATATCATTACCCTGTTTTTATCTGTGCATTGCTCTCAGGTCACCTGCTTCCTATCCTTCTCTAGATAATATCATAACTATTTCATTAATCTGATTCACGCAACAGCTCCATCAAATCGTAAAGGGGAACTGGAAACCTTCTCGTTTGATTTTGAGGGCTCTTTTTTCCGATGACTCAATTGCCTTTACAGTAATGTGCTTTTGATATGATCCCCTTTAAAAGAAGTACCTTTGATAAGATTCATTTTTTAAGGCTTATAGTTTAAGCTGTAATGAAAATGGTTGGACTTTCAATTTCACTTAAGTATGCCTGTTGTGTGTTTAAATGGAGTGCGCACTCAAAAAAAGGATGGCTGTGTGTGGGTTATGTTCTGGGGAGGGGGTTGGGTGGGGCATGCATAGCATGATGTTGATGTTTGATGTGTGAGAGGTGAAATGAAAGTCCAGTCCTGTAACCTTTTTTGCATTCTTAGCCAAAGCGGTATATATCCCCAGCAAAATCAGTTTCTATTTTGCCACCTTTGAAGTTACATAGAGAGCTAAAAATCCTTATGATGTATTCTTGTTGATAACATGAAGTTTGTGTCATTGAAGTACTATCAGCTCTTACCAGTAGCTCTTAATTGATGTTTGAGTGGGTCACAGATCTTATTGCTGTTATATCTTAGTAGAGTACTATCTATGGTTGATTGATCCTAGCTTTGCTCAATATCTCCTAGCCTCAAAGCTGTGCTTGTTTACTGGTAGTAATTACTTTCACAACTTTAAAAAAATCAGGTCCACATTACTCCTCTCACTTCCGGTGGAATGTTTTTTGCTTCTCATTCCCTGTTACTGATGATAGGCCAGATAAACAATCAATTCTGCAAAAGTAAACTCATTCAAGTGTTAACGTAGCTCCATATTTATTGGAAATTTCAAACTATATCCAGCATCTCTTATAACTGAGTGGGAGTCTAATAAGGAACAGATTTCAGCTATTCCCAGATTCATGCTCTTAATCAATTTCGATTCATTTGGTAATCAACGGCTCCCTAGAAGATCAAATATTTCATTTTGTCATTCAAAATAACTTTCATATTATCAGCCCTTTGCTAGTGTCTCATAAAATCAGAGAAGTAAATGGTCAAGAGTTTCTGTCTCGATTCCAAAGGCAGTGAATGAGTAGATAAATAAATTGGGATTATTAAATGAGTGGGTTAAGAATCTGAGGGTAGGGAGTACCTCTCAGTTTTTTAACGATGAATTTTGAGATGGTGAGGGCAATGTGAGATAGCAATCTGTGGTTGATTCACATATTGTACGATTATAGCCCTCCTATCTTGACATCCGGTTTTTGAAAGGGGAAGGCAGTACTAAACTCTGGAGCCCAATATTCATAGACTATGGGATAGGTATATTTCCGTCTATGAAGATCCCATAATTTAAGTAATTGTTTGCATCTCTTATCATCCACTTTATGCATACACGTTTGGTAGTGCATGGTAATTCTTGCTTTCCAGATGATAATGAACATAGCATTTCTGCTTAGTGTACCACTTCATTAGTCAGGTGAACCTTGTCAAATTTCCATCAGGGTTTGACTTTTGGTTTGCTTAATCAGTTTATTATCTCAATAATTTCTTTGATAACCAATGATTTCAATCCTTGATCATAATCGGTATCTTGCGTCTTTGTATTTTCGATTAGTAATTAGGGTTTATTCTTAGCTTATAGATTCCTTCCTCCCTCTTTGGTGACGAGTGATACGAAGGACTCATGGAGGCAGCTGTAAGAACGGTAGGTGTTAGCAGCAATAAGTATTTAATCTTATCTCACGTAAATCTGCTAAATATTAATATACTGTTTGAAACCGTGCCATTGGAATGGTAGAAAAATGGGGGAACGCGGATGAGATAAGATTTGTGATATGTCAGGGGAAAGGCACGGTGATCAATTGCAACTCGTGGTAATCTTAAGTATGTTTAATTTTCCAGTCATTGCTAGTCTATGCAGAGCTATCTTGTTCAAAAATCAAATGGAGCCTTTACAATTCAAGATATTCTCTGTTATGCTGTCATATCTTGTTAACAAATATAAAGAAAAATATTTGTGGTCTTAAACGTAAGCAGGGGAAGAATCTTTAGTAATTGATGAGTATTGTCTATGGAGTTGAAACTCAACTCTTCTCTTTGAATTTTGCCACATTAGCATATTATCTTACATTTACAAGTAACATCTAGATATTGTAGGGAGATCCTTCTGATTACCCTATTAGAAGCCATGCTTGTGACGTTTCATCCTTCACCCAAAATCAATTTGTTGCTTAGCTTCAATGAAGTTTTAAGATATGCGCTCATGCTTGATGAAATATCTCTGTAAGGGGATCGGTGTCCATGTCATTAAATAAAGAAAACTGAACAGTCGTTGCTCTACCTTTCAAGTGAAATTGGATGCATTGTTTTGCATGGGCTGACATAATAATCGATTGGACATTCATTGATATCAGTTAACGTTAAAGCTTCAAATTGAATTCAGTACCCTCAAAAGCGAGTGAGGCAAACGGTTAAAGCCAGTATTTTTGGGTTAAATGGAAATAGGTTCCCTTCCATTAGTATGGTATTGATTGCCTGGGAATTCTCCTTGGAAAGAATGTTGGAATGGGATTAAAAGGGACCGTAAAATTTTTGACAGTTCAATTTGTTTGTCCCCTAGGATCACTTTAAGAAACGGTTGACTGACAGTAAGGAAGAATCGGTAGCCTTGATAACTCTCAGCATTAAAGCCACTGTTTCAAAAGTTAAAGTAATGGATTGGATTTTCTATTTTACTTCAGGTTGTATGAATGTTTGGGGTGAGTGGCCACTCAGTACTGGTGTGTGGGGAATATATTCTGGTGTTATGGGGTGGGGGTTGGGTGGGGCAGGGCCTGGTTTTGTTTTTGTGATGAGTGAAGTTTAAAATGGAAATCCAATCCTATAGCTTTGTTTGCATTCTTAGGTATTCATGTAAAAATATCTCAAAATCCCTCTGTAATACATCGCTCTTGAATATGGAATCACTCCGGGAATAGAATACCCTTGCTGGGTGGAAAGTTTATGCTTCACAAAACTTTCTATATTAGAGGTTTGCTGCGGGATCAACGAGATGCACTGCAGTCTGCCTAGAGCGATACTGGCTTTAAAGTTAGCTCACAAGACAGTGAGGATTTCCGTGGGTAGCAGTTGAATAAATTCAATACGTCAGAAACATGAAATTAGCATTGGTCGATAATTTGCTTTTCAATTTTGGGTGCACATTGTCAATAACTTAGTTACGAGGAATGAAGAGAGTAATGTTCAGTTCAAGATTTTTGTATAATTCCTCATAATTGCTTACAAAATCAATGTCAGTAGTATAATCTAGTCAGCCCCATGCCTAAAATTGAAACATTTTCATAACCGTGGCATCCTTTGAACCTGACTTGTGGCATTTGAAAATCATTTTGATCCTTCAGATAAGAACATTTTAAGAGTTTGGCATTTTCACAGGTCATTTGTGGACACCTCGAAAGTTAATTGATGGTCAAGGGTTGTTTTCTTGGCTCCATAGTCAGTGAATCAATTCTTAAATTAAATTGGGTTTACTTCACATATGCACGTAAAATAATGGGATAGGAATGAGATGAATTTTATTGGAGAGTCTTAGTAGGTTACTTGTTTAACAGTAATTTTCTCATTGTCTTTATTTAATGATTGGCTCTAGTCAGTAGATTTGTATCTCATTCCTAATTTGTTAAACCATGAAGAGCATATTGAAGGGTTTGCAGCGATTGTTAAAGAATGACCACGTTTGCTTTTGTTAAGTAAAGGGACTGTATCACGAGGAATGAAATTACGATCGCAGTTAATGAAAATTTGATTTTGGTGTTGCAATTGATTGCCGTAGTGGGTTATTTAAGACATTGCTTGTGTTGATTACCTTTATGATATTGAATTGGGCTCCAGAGAGTACTGCCATATGTTTATTCTGTTTGAAACACTTCCCATTGACGATTCTCTTTATTAAAAGCTTTATTATGCATCAGAGATTTATGGGAACAGGTCAGTCAAATTTTGTTACACAAAGTCATAGACGTACATTGACTGATGAATCTCACTTTGGACTCTTGAAAGCTTCTTAAGTAAACTGCAGAGTGTTTTCCCTATGCACATAATCAATAGCAAAAGAATGGTGGGAGCTCGTTAGAATTGGTGAATGTCCATATTAATCATCAAGTTCTGGTATGGTTTGCCATTTAGATGCGGTGCAAAGCCAGTATACGATCTTCTTTTAAAGTTAGGATTCACTTTGCAACTCATGACCTTTACTTGAAGACCTTTAAGGGTCTATAATTTCCCAAAGAGTAGTAGTCTGAACTTAGATTAATGAGCATTGAAATTCCAAGGATGTTTTTAATTAAAAGATGTTGGATGTCCATCATTACTTCCTGAGTGGTTGTTGTATGTATGTTTGTGTGGAGTATACTCCGGAATGAATGAGTATTGAAGGTTTTGAATATTTAGTAGAGTTGCTAGCTTGGTTTACTAACAAGTACTAATGTGGTGTTGGGTTGTAGATAGAGTTTTATCTGATTTTTGGGAATTGTTAGTGGTTGTAGATGTAATCTTTTGTTGTGAATTTTTGGAAGGAAATGATGGAAGTACAACATCAAAAATCTTTTCACGGATCCTTATTAAAATACTTAGATTTAACTATTTTTGCCTTATATTTCACTCGTAATCCCTCAGTGATTCAACTCTCGATTTTCTTTGTTAATCGTAGCTGCTACATATCCACAGATATTAGTGATTGCTTTCCCGTGTTTACTGCACTACTGTGATGGGATATCTTTTGCTTTCTCATAACTACCTATCCATAAGTATCCCAATGCATCAAATAAGTCTCATTTCTTAATAATGGTACGAAGGCTTTGCACCAAACTCAGGTGGCATGTGGATGGTTTCAGAGCAAAAATATTCAATTATTGTTGATTAATCTGGTAGGAGAAGAGATGGAAATTAGTAACTTCATTTTGAGATTGAAATAAGGGAAAACAGAGTCATTCATATAATTCATTGTTTGCTTTAGTTTATTACTTATAATGAAGATTTCAAATTCAATTCATTGATCAGAAGCTCGCCTAGTCATAAAATTTGGGCCATCGAAAACTGGTCATTCTGCATTGCTTTTGGTTAATACTGCCGTGTTTACCATCATGCTCAAAGTGAAAATGTAAATCTCTCCTTTGTTGATCTCTTGGTTGAAGAGCGGTAGAATTAGAAGTAAAATTCTCTGCATTACACAGATGTACATCTTTGACGTTGACAAAATTAGTCTGACTTGAATTGATCAATTTGTAGTAATGGGAAAGTCTCTTAGAAAGTTATTGAATCCGATCAAATATTAATCTTAAATGTACTCTTTGGCTTCATTTCTAAGGAGTGAATGGGAAACTTGTAAGACATCATTTTATGGGTAAGACCGCTGCGTAAGAGTCTTCGGTTTGATGTAACTTGACAGAAGCGGTTTAAAATATTCACATCATAATGCCAAGGGTCTTTTGGTGATAATAATTCATAGGATATAATGGGGTCGAATATTTATATATTTTATTAAAGGGATTTCACCCATCAAGTAAATGATCGATACTGCCTTTGGAGGTAGAGTTTGGCTCTTCTTATGGACCATAACCACCTTTGCATAATGATAATCAGGGTTAGTGTTAATCATTGATATGCAGTATGCAGTAGAATCCTTCCCAAGTTTGCATTCAAATACCATCCATCAGTGAATCAAATTTCCCTCCCTGTAAAGCATCACATCAGCCCAAATGTGTTAATGAAACATTGAGAAATACTGACTGCTATAACAATCCACAGCTTGAGTTCCTAGGATGATAATATCATTACCCTGTTTTTATGTGTGCATTGCTCTCAGGTCACCTGCTTCCTATCCTTCTCTAGATAATATCATAACTATTTCATTAATCTGATTCACGCAACAGCTCCATCAAATCGTAAAGGGGAACTGGAAACCTTCTCATTTGATTTTGAGGGCTCTTTTTTCCGATGACTCAATTGCCTTTACAGTAATGTGCTTTTGATATGATCCCCTTTAAAAGAAGTACCTTTGATAAGATTCATTTTTTAAGGCTTATAGTTTAAGCTGTAATGAAAATGGTTGGACTTTCAATTTCACTTAAGTATGCCTGTTGTGTGTTTAAATGGATTGCGCACTCAAAAAAAGGATGGCTGTGTGTGGGTTATGTTCTGGGGAGGGGGTTGGGTGGGACATGCATAGCATGATGTTGATGTTTGATGTGTGAGAGGTGAAATGAAAGTCCAGTCCTGTAACCTTTTTTGCATTCTTAGCCAAAGCGGTATATATCCCCAGCAAAATCAGTTTCTATTTTGCCACCTTTGAAGTTACATAGAGAGCTAAAAATCCTTATGATGTATTCTTGTTGATAACATGAAGTTTGTGTCATTGAAGTACTATCAGCTCTTACCAGTAGCTCTTAATTGATGTTTGAGTGGGTCACAGATCTTATTGCTGTTATATCTTAGTAGAGTACTATCTATGGTTGATTGATCCTAGCTTTGCTCAATATCTCCTAGCCTCAAAGCTGTGCTTGTTTACTGGTAGTAATTACTTTCACAACTTTAAAAAAATCAGGTCCACATTACTCCTCTCACTTCCGGTGGAATGTTTTTTGCTTCTCATTCCCTGTTACTGATGATAGGCCAGATAAACAATCAATTCTGCAAAAGTAAACTCATTCAAGTGTTAACGTAGCTCCATATTTATTGGAAATTTCAAACTATATCCAGCATCTCTTATAACTGAGTGGGAGTCTAATAAGGAACAGATTTCAGCTATTCCCAGATTCATGCTCTTAATCAATTTCGATTCATTTGGTAATCAACGGCTCCCTAGAAGATCAAATATTTCATTTTGTCATTCAAAATAACTTTCATATTATCAGCCCTTTGCTAGTGTCTCATAAAATCAGAGAAGTAAATGGTCAAGAGTTTCTGTCTCGATTCCAAAGGCAATGAATGAGTAGATAAATAAATTGGGATTATTAAATGAGTGGGTTAAGAATCTGAGGGTAGGGAGTACCTCTCAGTTTTTTAATGATGAATTTTGAGATGGTGAGGGCAATGTGAGATAGCAATCTGTGGTTGATTCACATATTGTACGATTATAGCCCTCCTATCTTGACATCTGGTTTTTGAAAGGGGAAGGCAGTACTAAACTCTGGAGCCCAATATTCATAGACTATGGGATAGGTATATTTCCGTCTATGAAGATCCCATAATTTAAGTAATTGTTTGCATCTCTTATCATCCACTTTATGCATACACGTTTGGTAGTGCATGGTAATTCTTGCTTTCCAGATGATAATGAACATAGCATTTCTGCTTAGTGTACCACTTCATTAGTCAGGTGAACCTTGTCAAATTTCCATCAGGGTTTGACTTTTGGTTTGCTTAATCAGTTTATTATCTCAATAATTTCTTTGTTACCAATGATTTCAATCATTGATCTTAATTGGTATCTTGCGTCTTTGTATTTTCGATTAGTAATTAGGGTTTATTCTTAGCTTACAGATTCCTTCCTCCCTCTTTGGTGACGAGTGATACGAAGGACTCATGGAGGCAGCTGTAAGAACGGTAGGTGTTAGCAACAATAAGTATTTAATCTTATCTCACGTAAATCTGCTAAATATTAATATACTGTTTGAAACCGTGCCATTGGAATGGTAGAAAAATGGGGGAACGCGGATGAGATAAGATTTGTGATATGTCAGGGGAAAGGCACGGTGATCAATTGCAACTCGTGGTAATCTTAAGTATGTTTAATTTTCCAGTCATTGCTAGTCTATGCAGAGCTATCTTGTTCAAAAATCAAATGGAGCCTTTACAATTCAAGATATTCTCTGTTATGCTGTCATATCTTGTTAACAAATATAAAGAAAAATATTTGTGGTCTTAAACGTAAGCAGGGGAAGAATCTTTAGTAATTCATGAGTATTGTCTATGGAGTTGGAACTCAACTCTTCTCTTTGAATTTTGCCACATTAGCATATTATCTTACATTTACAAGTAACATCTAGATATTGTAGGGAGATCCTTCTGATTACCCTATTAGAAGCCATGCTTGTGACGTTTCATCCTTCACCCAAAATCAATTTGTTGCTTAGCTTCAATGAAGTTTTAAGATACGCGCTCATGCTTGATGAAATATCTCTGTAAGGGGATCGGTGTCCATGTCATTAGATAAAGAAAACTGAACAGTCGTTGCTCTACCTTTCAAGTGAAATTGGATGCATTGTTTTGCATGGGCTGACATAATAATCGATTGGACATTCATTGATATCAGTTAACGTTAAAGCTTCAAATTGAATTCAGTACCCTCAAAAGCGAGTGAGGCAAACGGTTAAAGCCAGTATTTTTGGGTTAAATGGAAATAGGTTCCCTTCCATTAGTATGGTATTGATTGCCTGGGAATTCTCCTTGGAAAGAATGTTGGAATGGGATTAAAAGGGACCGTAAAATTTTTGACAGTTCAATTTGTTTGTCCCCTAGGATCACTTTAAGAAACGGTTGACTGACAGTAAGGAAGAATCGGTAGCCTTGATAACTCTCAGCATTAAAGCCACTGTTTCAAAAGTTAAAGTAATGGATTGGATTTTCTATTTTACTTCAGGTTGTATGAATGTTTGGGGTGAGTGGCCACTCAGTACTGGTGTGTGGGGAATATATTCTGGTGTTATGGGGTGGGGGTTGGGTGGGGCAGGGCCTGGTTTTGTTTTTGTGATGAGTGAAGTTTAAAATGGAAATCCAATCCTATAGCTTTGTTTGCATTCTTAGGTATTCATGTAAAAATATCTCAAAATCCCTCTGTAATACATCGCTCTTGAATATGGAATCACTCCGGGAATAGAATACCCTTGCTGGGTGGAAAGTTTATGCTTCACAAAACTTTCTATATTAGAGGTTTGCTGCGGGATCAACGAGATGCACTGCAGTCTGCCTAGAGCGATACTGGCTTTAAAGTTAGCTCACAAGACAGTGAGGATTTCCGTGGGTAGCAGTTGAATAAATTCAATACGTCAGAAACATGAAATTAGCATTGGTCGATAATTTACTTTTCAATTTTGGGTGCACATTGTCAATAACTTAGTTACGAGGAATGAAGAGAGTAATGTTCAGTTCAGGATTTTTGTATAATTCCTCATAATTGCTTACATAATCAATGTCAGTAGTATAATCTAGTCAGCCCCATGCCTAAAATTGAAACATTTTCATAACCGTGGCATCCTTTGAACCTGACTTGTGGCATTTGAAAATCATTTTGATCCTTCAGATAAGAACATTTTAAGAGTTTGGCATTTTCACAGGTCATTTGTGGACACCTCGAAAGTTAATTGATGGTCAAGGGTTGTTTTCTTGGCTCCATAGTCAGTGAATCAATTCTTAAATTAAATTGGGTTTACTTCACATATGCACGTAAAATAATGGGATAGGAATGAGATGAATTTTATTGGAGACTCTTAGTAGGTTACTTGTTTAACAGTAATTTTCTCATTGTCTTTATTAAATGATTGGCTCTAGTCAGTAGATTTGTATCTCATTCCTAATTTGTTAAACCATGAAGAGCATATTGAAGGGTTTGCAGCGATTGTTAAAGAATGACCACGTTTGCTTTTGTTAAGTAAAGGGACTGTATCACGAGGAATGAAATTACGATCGCAGTTAATGAAAATTTGATTTTGGTGTTGCAATTGATTGCCGTAGTGGGTTATTTAAGACATTGCTTGTGTTGATTACCTTTATGATATTGAATTGGGCTCCAGAGAGTACTGCCATATGTTTATTCTGTTTGAAACACTTCCCATTGACGATTCTCTTTATTAAAAGCTTTATTATGCATCAGAGATTTATGGGAACAGGTCAGTCAAATTTTGTTACACAAAGTCATAGACGTACATTGACTGATGAATCTCACTTTGGACTCTTGAAAGCTTCTTAAGTAAACTGCAGAGTGTTTTCCCTATGCACATAATCAATAGCAAAAGAATGGTGGGAGCTCGTTAGAATTGGTGAATGTCCATATTAATCATCAAGTTCTGGTATGGTTTGCCATTTAGATGCGGTGCAAAGCCAGTATACGATCTTCTTTTAAAGTTAGGATTCACTTTGCAACTCATGACCTTTACTTGAAGACCTTTAAGGGTCTATAATTTCCCAAAGAGTAGTAGTCTGAACTTAGATTAATGAGCATTGAAATTCCAAGCATGTTTTTAATTAAAAGATGTTGGATGTCCATCATTACTTCCTGAGTGGTTGTTGTATGTATGTTTGTATGGAGTATACTCCGGAATGAATGAGTATTGAAGGTTTTGAATATTTAGTAGAGTTGCTAGCTTGGTTTACTAACAAGTACTAATGTGGTGTTGGGTTGTAGATAGAGTTTTATCTGATTTTTGGGAATTGTTAGTGGTTGTAGATGTAATCTTTTGTTGTGAATTTTTGGAAGGAAATGATGGAAGTACAACATCAAAAATCTTTTCACGGATCCTTATTAAAATACTTAGATTTAACTATTTTTGCCTTATATTTCACTCGTAATCCCTCAGTGATTCAACTCTCGATTTTCTTTGTTAATCGTAGCTGCTACATATCCACAGATATTAGTGATTGCTTTCCCGTGTTTACTGCACTACTGTGATGGGATATCTTTTGCTTTCTCATAACTACCTATCCATAAGTATCCCAATGCATCAAATAAGTCTCATTTCTTAATAATGGTACGAAGGCTTTGCACCAAACTCAGGTGGCATGTGGATGGTTTCAGAGCAAAAATATTCACTTATTGTTGATTAATCTGGTAGGAGAAGAGATGGAAATTAGTAACTTCATTTTGAGATTGAAATAAGGGAAAACAGAGTCATTCATATAATTCATTGTTTGCTTTAGTTTATTGCTTATAATGAAGATTTCAAATTTAATTCATTGATCAGAAGCTCGCCTAGTCATAAAATTTGGGCCATCGAAAACTGGTCATTCTGCATTGCTTTTGGTTAATACTGCCGTGTTTACCATCATGCTCAAAGTGAAAATGTAAATCTCTCCTTTGTTGATCTCTTGGTTGAAGAGCGGTAGAATTAGAAGTAAAATTCTCTGCATTACACAGATGTACATCTTTGACGTTGACGAAATTAGTCTGACTTGAATTGATCAATTTGTAGTAATGGGAAAGTCTCTTAGAAAGTTATTGAATCCGATCAAATATTAATCTTAAATGTACTCTTTGGCTTCATTTCTAAGGAGTGAATGGGAAACTTGCAAGACATCATTTTATGGGTAAGACCGCTGCGTAAGAGTCTTCGGTTTGATGTAACTTGACGGAAGCGGTTTAAAATATTCAAATCATAATGCCAAGGGTCTTTTGGTGATAATAATTCATAGGATATAATGGGGTCGAATATTTATATATTTTATTAAAGGGATTTCACGCATAAAGTAAATGATCGATACTGCCTTTGGAGGTAGAGTTTGGCTCTTCTTATGGACCATAACCACCTTTGCATAATGATAATCAGGGTTAGTGTTAATCATTGATATGCAGTATGCAGTAGAATCCTTCCCAAGATTGCATTCAAATACCATCCATCAGTGAATCAAATTTCCCTCCCTGTAAAGCATCACATCAGCCCAAATGTGTTAATGAAACATTGAGAAATACTGACTGCTATAACAATCCACAGCTTGAGGTCCTAGGATGATAATATCATTACCCTGTTTTTATCTGTGCATTGCTCTCAGGTCACCTGCTTCCTATCCTTCACTAGATAATATCATAACTGTTTCATTAATCTGATTCACGCAACAGCTCCATCAAATAGTAAAGGGGAGCTGGAAACCTTCTCATTTGATTTTGAGGGCTCTTTATTCCGATGACTCAATTGCCTTTACAGTAATGTGCTTTTGATATGATCCCCTTTAAAAGAAGTACCTTTGATAAGATTCATTTTTTAAGGCTTATAGTTTAAGCTGTAATGAAAATGGTTGGACTTTCAATTTCACTTAAGTATGCCTGCTGTGTGTTTAAATGGAGTGCGCACTCAAAAAAAGGATGGCTGTGTGTGGGTTATGTTCTGGGGAGGGGGTTGGGTGGGGCATGCATAGCATGATGTTGATGTTTGATGTGTGAGAGGTGGAATGAAAGTCCAGTCCTGTAACCTTTTTTGCATTCTTAGCCAAAGCGGTATATATCCCCAGCAAAATCAGTTTCTATTTTGCCACCTTTGAAGTTACATAGAGAGCTAAAAATCCTTATGATGTATTCTTGTTGATAACATGAAGTTTGTGTCATTGAAGTACTATCAGCTCTTACCAGTAGCTCTTAATTGATGTTTGAGTGGGTCACAGATCTTATTGCTGTTATATCTTAGTAGAGTACTATCTATGGTTGATTGATCCTAGCTTTGCTCAATATCTCCTAGCCTCAAAGCTGTGCTTGTTTACTGGTAGTAATTACTTTCACAACTTTGAAAAATCAGGTCCACATTACTCCTCTCACTTCCGGTGGAATGTTTTTTGCTTCTCATTCCCTGTTACTGATGATAGGCCAGATAAACAATCAATTCTGCAAAAGTAAACTCATTCAAGTGTTAACGTAGCTCCATATTTATTAGAAATTTCAAACTATATCCAGCATCCCTTATAACTGAGTGGGAGTCTAATAAGGAAGAGATTTCAGCTATTCCCAGATTCATGCTCTTAATCAATTTCGAATCATTTGGTAATCAACGGCTCCCTAGAAGATCAAATATTTCATTTTGTCATTCAAAATAACTTTCATATTATCAGCCCTTTGCTAGTGTCTCATAAAATCAGAGAAGTAAATGGTCAAGAGTTTCTGTCTCGATTCCAAAGGCAGTGAATGAGTAGATAAATAAATTGGGATTATTAAATGAGTGGGTTAAGAATCTGAGGGTAGGGAGTACCTCTCAGTTTTTTAACGATGAATTTTGAGATGGTGAGGGCAATGTGAGATAGCAATCTGTGGTTGATTCACATATTGTACGATTATAGCCCTCCTATCTTGACATCCGGTTTTTGAAAGGGGAAGGCAGTACTAAACTCTGGAGCCCAATATTCATAGACTATGGGATAGGTATATTTCCGTCTATGAAGATCCCATAATTTAAGTAATTGTTTGCATCTCTTATCATCCACTTTATGCATACACGTTTGGTAGTGCATGGTAATTCTTGCTTTCCAGATGATAATGAACATAGCATTTCTGCTTAGTGTACCACTTCATTAGTCAGGTGAACCTTGTCAAATTTCCATCAGGGTTTGACTTTTGGTTTGCTTAATCAGTTTATTATCTCAATAATTTCTTTGTTAACCAATGATTTCAATCATTGATCTTAATCGGTATCTTGCGTCTTTGTATTTTCGATTAGTAATTATAGTTTATTCTTAGCTTACAGATTCCTTCCTCCCTCTTTGGTGACGAGTGATACGAAGGACTCATGGAGGCAGCTGTAAGAACGGTAGGTGTTAGCAACAATAAGTATTTAATCTTATCTCACGTAAATCTGCTAAATATTAATATACTGTTTGAAACCGTGCCATTGGAATGGTAGAAAAATGGGGGAACGCGGATGAGATAAGATTTGTGATATGTCAGGGGAAAGGCACGGTGATCAATTGCAACTCGTGGTAATCTTAAGTATGTTTAATTTTCCAGTCATTGCTAGTCTGTGCAGAGCTATCTTGTTCAAAAATCAAATGGAGCCTTTACAATTCAAGATATTCTCTGTTATGCTGTCATATCTTGTTAACAAATATAAAGAAAAATATTTGTGGTCTTAAACGTAAGCAGGGGAAGAATCTTTAGTAATTGATGAGTATTGTCTATGGAGTTGAAACTCAACTCTTCTCTTTGAATTTTGCCACATTAGCATATTATCTTACATTTACAAGTAACATCTAGATATTGTAGGGAGATCCTTCTGATTACCCTATTAGAAGCCATGCTTGTGACGTTTCATCCTTCACCCAAAATCAATTTGTTGCTTAGCTTCAATGAAGTTTTAAGATACGCGCTCATGCTTGATGAAATATCTCTGTAAGGGGATCGGTGTCCATGTCATTAGATAAAGAAAACTGAACAGTCGTTGCTCTACCTTTCAAGTGAAATTGGATGCATTGTTTTGCATGGGCTGACATAATAATCGATTGGACATTCATTGATATCAGTTAACGTTAAAGCTTCAAATTGAATTCAGTACCCTCAAAAGCGAGTGAGGCAAACGGTTAAAGCCAGTATTTTTGGGTTAAATGGAAATAGGTTCCCTTCCATTAGTATGGTATTGATTGCCTGGGAATTCTCCTTGGAAAGAATGTTGGAATGGGATTAAAAGGGACCGTAAAATTTTTGACAGTTCAATTTGTTTGTCCCCTAGGATCACTTTAAGAAACGGTTGACTGACAGTAAGGAAGAATCGGTAGCCTTGATAACTCTCAGCATTAAAGCCACTTTTTCAAAAGTTAAAGTAATGGATTGGATTTTCTATTTTACTTCAGGTTGTATGAATGTTTGGGGTGAGTGGCCACTCAGTACTGGTGTGTGGGGAATATATTCTGGTGTTATAGGGTGGGGGGTTGGGTGGGGCAGGGCCTGGTGTTGTTTTTGTGATGAGTGAAGTTTAAAATGGAAATCCAATCCTATAGCTTTGTTTGCATTCTTAGGTATTCATGTAAAAATATCTCAAAATCCCTCTGTAATACATCGCTCTTGAATATGGAATCACTCCGGGAATAGAATACCCTTGCTGGGTGGAAAGTTTATGCTTCACAAAACTTTCTATATTAGAGGTTTGCTGCGGGATCAACGAGATGCACTGCAGTCTGCCTAGAGCGATACTGGCTTTAAAGTTAGCTCACAAGACAGTGAGGATTTCCGTGGGTAGCAGTTGAATAAATTCAATACGTCAGAAACATGAAATTAGCATTGGTCGATAATTTACTTTTCAATTTTGGGTGCACATTGTCAATAACTTAGTTACGAGGAATGAAGAGAGTAATGTTCAGTTCAGGATTTTTGTATAATTCCTCATAATTGCTTACATAATCAATGTCAGTAGTATAATCTAGTCAGCCCCATGCCTAAAATTGAAACATTTTCATAACCGTGGCATCCTTTGAACCTGACTTGTGGCATTTGAAAATCATTTTGATCCTTCAGATAAGAACATTTTAAGAGTTTGGCATTTTCACAGGTCATTTGTGGACACCTCGAAAGTTAATTGATGGTCAAGGGTTGTTTTCTTGGCTCCATAGTCAGTGAATCAATTCTTAAATTAAATTGGGTTTACTTCACATATGCACGTAAAATAATGGGATAGGAATGAGATGAATTTTATTGGAGAGTCTTAGTAGGTTACTTGTTTAACAGTAATTTTCTCATTGTCTTTATTAAATGATTGGCTCTAGTCAGTAGATTTGTATCTCATTCCTAATTTGTTAAACCATGAAGAGCATATTGAAGGGTTTGCAGCGATTGTTAAAGAATGACCACGTTTGCTTTTGTTAAGTAAAGGGACTGTATCACGAGGAATGAAATTACGATCGCAGTTAATGAAAATTTGATTTTGGTGTTGCAATTGATTGCCGTAGTGGGTTATTTAAGACATTGCTTGTGTTGATTACCTTTATGATATTGAATTGGGCTCCAGAGAGTACTGCCATATGTTTATTCTGTTTGAAACACTTCCCATTGACGATTCTCTTTATTAAAAGCTTTATTATGCATCAGAGATTTATGGGAACAGGTCAGTCAAATTTTGTTACACAAAGTCATAGACGTACATTGACTGATGAATCTCACTTTGGACTCTTGAAAGCTTCTTAAGTAAACTGCAGAGTGTTTTCCCTATGCACATAATCAATAGCAAAAGAATGGTGGGAGCTCGTTAGAATTGGTGAATGTCCATATTAATCATCAAGTTCTGGTATGGTTTGCCATTTAGATGCGGTGCAAAGCCAGTATACGATCTTCTTTTAAAGTTAGGATTCACTTTGCAACTCATGACCTTTACTTGAAGACCTTTAAGGGTCTATAATTTCCCAAAGAGTAGTAGTCTGAACTTAGATTAATGAGCATTGAAATTCCAAGCATGTTTTTAATTAAAAGATGTTGGATGTCCATCATTACTTCCTGAGTGGTTGTTGTATGTATGTTTGTGTGGAGTATACTCCGGAATGAATGAGTATTGAAGGTTTTGAATATTTAGTAGAGTTGCTAGCTTGGTTTACTAACAAGTACTAATGTGGTGTTGGGTTGTAGATAGAGTTTTATCTGATTTTTGGGAATTGTTAGTGGTTGTAGATGTAATCTTTTGTTGTGAATTTTTGGAAGGAAATGATGGAAGTACAACATCAAAAATCTTTTCACGGATCCTTATTAAAATACTTAGATTTAACTATTTTTGCCTTATATTTCACTCGTAATCCCTCAGTGATTCAAATTTTCTTTGTTAATCGTAGCTGCTACATATCCACAGATATTAGTGATTGCTTTCCCGTGTTTACTGCACTACTGTGATGGGATATCTTTTGCTTTCTCATAACTACCTATCCATAAGTATCCCAATGCATCAAATAAGTCTCATTTCTTAATAATGGTACGAAGGCTTTGCACCAAACTCAGGTGGCATGTGGATGGTTTCAGAGCAAAAATATTCACTTATTGTTGATTAATCTGGTAGGAGAAGAGATGGAAATTAGTAACTTCATTTTGAGATTGAAATAAGGGAAAACAGAGTCATTCATATAATTCATTGTTTCCTTTAGTTTATTACTTATAATGAAGATTTCAAATTTAATTCATTGATCAGAAGCTCGCCTAGTCATAAAATTTGGGCCATCGAAAACTGGTCATTCTGCATTGCTTTCGGTTAATACTGCCGTGTTTACCATCATGCTCAAAGTGAAAATGTAAATCTCTCCTTTGTTGATCTCTTGGTTGAAGAGCGGTAGAATTAGAAGTAAAATTCTCTGCATTACACAGATGTACATCTTTGACGTTGACGAAATTAGTCTGACTTGAATTGATCAATTTGTAGTAATGGGAAAGTCTCTTAGAAAGTTATTGAATCCGATCAAATATTAATCTTAAATGTACTCTTTGGCTTCATTTCTAAGGAGTGAATGGGAAACTTGCAAGACATCATTTTATGGGTAAGACCGCTGCGTAAGAGTCTTCGGTTTGATGTAACTTGACGGAAGCGGTTTAAAATATTTACATCATTAAGCCAAGGGTTTTTTGGTGATAATAATTCATAGACTATAATGGGGTCGAATATTTATATATTTTATTAAAGGGATTTCACGCATAAAGTAAATGATCGATACTGCCTTTGGAAGTAGAGTTTAGCTCTTCTTATGGACCATAACCACCTTTGCATAATGATAATCAGGGTTAGTGTTAATCATTGATGTGCAGTATGCAGTAGAATCCTTCCCAAGTTTGCATTCAAATACCATCCATCAGTGAATCAAATTTCCCTCCCTGTAAAGCATCACATCAGCCCAAATGTGTTAATGAAACATTGAGAAATACTGACTGCTATAACAATCCACAGCTTGAGGTCCTAGGATGATAATATCATTACCCTCTTTTTATCTGTGCATTGCTCTCAGGTCACCTGCTTCCTATCCTTCTCTAGATAATATCATAACTATTTCATTAATCTGATTCACGCAACAGCTCCATCCAATCGTAAAGGGGAACTGGAAACCTTCTCGTTTGATTTTGAGGGCTCTTTTTTCCGATGACTCAATTGCCTTTACAGTAATGTGCTTTTGATATGATCCCCTTTAAAAGAAGTACCTTTGATAAGATTCATTTTTTAAGGCTTATAGTTTAAGCTGTAATTTAAATGGTTGGACTTTCAATTTCACTTAAGTATGCCTGCTGTGTGTTTAAATGGAGTGCGCACTCAAAAAAAGGATGGCTGTGTGTGGGTTATGTTTTGGGGAGGGCGTTGGGTGGGACATGCATAGCATGATGTTGATGTTTGATGTGTGAGAGGTGAAATGAAAGTCCAGTCCTGTAACCTTTTTTGCATTCTTAGCCAAAGCGGTATATATCCCCAGCAAAATCAGTTTCTATTTTGCCACCTTTGAAGTTACATAGAGAGCTAAAAATCCTTATGATGTATTCTTGTTGATAACATGAAGTTTGTGTCATTGAAGTACTATCAGCTCTTACCAGTAGCTCTTAATTGATGTTTGAGTGGGTCACAGATCTTATTGCTGTTATATCTTAGTAGAGTACTATCCATGGTTGATTGATCCTAGCTTTGCTCAATATCTCCTAGCCTCAAAGCTGTGCTTGTTTACTGGTAGTAATTACTTTCACAACTTTAAAAAAATCAGGTCCACATTACTCCTCTCACTCCCGGTGGAATGTTTTTTGCTTCTCATTCCCTGTTACTGATGATAGGCCAGATAAACAAAAATTCTGCAAAAGTAAACTCATTCAAGTGTTAACGTAGCTCCATATTTATTAGAAATTTCAAACTATATCCAGCATCCCTTATAACTGAGTGGGAGTCTAATAAGGAAGAGATTTCAGCTATTCCCAGATTCATGCTCTTAATCAATTTCGATTCATTTGGTAATCAACGGCTCCCTAGTAGATCAAATATTTCATTTTGTCATTCAAAATAACTTTCATATTATCAGCCCTTTGCTAGTGTCTCATAAAATCAGAGAAGTAAATGGTCAAGAGTTTCTGTCTCGATTCCAAAGGCAGTGAATGAGTAGATAATTAAATTGGGATTATTAAATGAGTGGGTTAAGAATCTGAGGGTAGGGAGTACCTCTCAGTTTTTTAACGATGAATTTTGAGATGGTGAGGGCAATGTGAGATAGCAATCTGTGGTTGATTCACATATTGTACGATTATAGCCCTCCTATCTTGACATCCCGTTTTTGAAAGGGGAAGGCAGTACTAAACTCTGGAGCCCAATATTCATAGACTATGGGATAGGTATATTTCCGTCTATGAAGATCCCATAATTTAAGTAATTGTTTGCATCTCTTATCATCCACTTTATGCATACACGTTTGGTAGTGCATGGTAATTCTTGCTTTCCAGATGATAATGAACATAGCATTTCTGCTTAGTGTACCACTTCATTAGTCAGGTGAACCTTGTCAAATTCCCATCAGGGTTTGACTTTTGGTTTGCTTAATCAGTTTATTATCTCAATACTTTCTTTGTTAACCAATGATTTCAATCATTGATCTTAATCGGTATCTTGAGTCTTTGTATTTTCGATTAGTAATTAGGGTTTATTCTTAGCTTACAGATTCCTTCCTCCCTCTTTGGTGACGAGTGATACGAAGGACTCATGGAGGCAGCTGTAAGAACGGTAGGTGTTAGCAACAATAAGTATTTAATCTTATCTCACGTAAATCTGCTAAATATTAATATACTGTTTGAAACCGTGCCATTGGAATTGGTAGAAAAATGGGGGAACGCGGATGAGATAACATTTGTGATATGTCAGGGGAAAGGCACGGTGATCAATTGCAACTCGTGGTAATCTTAAGTATGTTTAATTTTCCAGTCATTGCTAGTCTATGCAGAGCTATCTTGTTCAAAAATCAAATGGAGCCTTTACAATTCAAGATATTCTCTGTTATGCTGTCATATCTTGTTAACAAATATAAAGAAAAATATTTGTGGTCTTAAACGTAAGCAGGGGAAGAATCTTTAGTAATTGATGAGTATTGTCTATGGAGTTGGAACTCAACTCTTCTCTTTGAATTTTGCCACATTAGCATATTATCTTACATTTACAAGTAACATCTAGATATTGTAGGGAGATCCTTCTGATTACCCTATTAGAAGCCATGCTTGTGACGTTTCATCCTTCACCCAAAATCAATTTGTTGCTTAGCTTCAATGAAGTTTTAAGATACGCCCTCATGCTTGATGAAATATCTCTGTAAGGGGATCGGTGTCCATGTCATTAGATAAAGAAAACTGAACAGTCGTTGCTCTACCTTTCTAGTGAAATTGGATGCATTGTTTTGCATGGGCTGACATAATAATCGATTGGACATTCATTGATATCAGTTAACGTTAAAGCTTCAAATTGAATTCAGTACCCTCAAAAGCGAGTGAGGCAAACGGTTAAAGCCAGTATTTTTGGGTTAAATGGAAATAGGTTCCCTTCCATTAGTATGGTATTGATTGCCTGGGAATTCTCCGTGGAAAGAATGTTGGAATGGGATTAAAAGGGACCGTAAAATTTTTGACAGTTCAATTTGTTTGTCCCCTAGGATCACTTTAAGAAACGGTTGACTGACAGTAAGGAAGAATCGGTAGCCTAGATAACTCTCAGCATTAAAGCCACTTTTTCAAAAGTTAAAGTAAGGGATTGGATTTTCTATTTAACTTCAGGTTGTATGAATGTTTGGGGTGAGTGGCCCCTCAGTACTGGTGTGTGGGGAATATATTCTGGTGTTATGGGGTGGGGGGTTGGGTGGGGCAGGGCCTGGTGTTGTTTTTGTGATGAGTGAAGTTTAAAATGGAAATCCAATCCTATAGCTTTGTTTGCATTCTTAGGTATTAATGTAAAAATATCTCAAAATCCCTCTGTAATACATCGCTCTTGAATATGGAATCACTCCGGGAATAGAATACCCTTGCTGGGTGGAAAGTTTATGCTTCACAAAACTTTCTATATTAGAGGTTTGCTGCGGGATCAACGAGATGCACTGCAGTCTGCCTAGAGCGATACTGGCTTTAAAGTTAGCTCACAAGACAGTGAGGATTTCCGTGGGTAGCAGTTGAATAAATTCAATACGTCAGAAACATGAAATTAGCATTGGTCGATAATTTGCTTTTCAATTTTGGGTGCACATTGTCAATAACTTAGTTACGAGGAATGAAGAGAGTAATGTTCAGTTCAGGTTTTTTGTATCATTCCTCATAATTGCTTACATAATCAATGTCAGTAGTATAATCTAGTCAGCCCCATGCCTAAAATTGAATCATTTTCATAACCGTGGCATCCTTTGAACCTGACTTGTGGCATTTGAAAATCATTTTGATCCTTCAGATTAGAACATTTTAAGAGTTTGGCATTTTCACAGGTCATTTGTGGACACCTCGAATGTTAATTGATGGTCAAGGGTTGTTTTCTTGGCTCCATAGTCAGTGAATCAATTCTTTAATTAAATTGGGTTTACTTCACATATGCACGTAAAATAATGGGATAGGAATGAGATGAATTTTATTGGAGAGTCTTAGTAGGTTACTTGTTTAACAGTAATTTTCTCATTGTCTTTATTAAATGATTGGCTCTAGTCAGTAGATTTGTATCTCATTCCTAATTTGTTAAACCATGAAGAGCATATTGAAGGGTTTGCAGCGATTGTTAAAGAATGACCACATTTGCTTTTGTTAAGTAAAGGGACTGTATCACGAGGAATGAAATTACGATCGCAGTTAATGAAAATTTGATTTTGGTGTTGCAATTGATTGCCGTAGTGGGTTATTTAAGACATTGCTTGTGTTGATTACCTTTATGATATTGAATTGGGCTCCAGAGAGTACTGCCATATGTTTATTCTGTTTGAAACACTTCCCATTGACGATTCTCTTTATTAAAAGCTTTATTATGCATCAGAGATTTATGGGAACAGGTCAGTCAAATTTTGTTACACAAAGTCATAGACGTACATTGACTGATGAATCTCACTTTGGACTCTTGAAAGCTTCTTAAGTAAACTGCAGAGTGTTTTCCCTATGCACATAATCAATAGCAAAAGAATGGTGGGAGCTCGTTAGAATTGGTGAATGTCCATATTAATCATCAAGTTCTGGTATGGTTTGCCATTTAGATGCGGTGCAAAGCCAGTATACGATCTTCTTTTAAAGTTAGGATTCACTTTGCAACTCATGACCTTTACTTGAAGACCTTTAAGGGTCTATAATTTCCCAAAGAGTAGTAGTCTGAACTTAGATTAATGAGCATTGAAATTCCAAGCATGTTTTTAATTAAAAGATGTTGGATGTCCATCATTACTTCCTGAGTGGTTGTTGTATGTATGTTAGTGTGGAGTATACTCCGGAATGAATGAGTATTGAAGGTTTTGAATATTTAGTAGAGTTGCTAGCTTGGTTTACTAACAAGTACTAATGTGGTGTTGGGTTGTAGATAGAGTTTTATCTGATTTTTGGGAATTCTTAGTGGTTGTAGATGTAATCTTTTGTTGTGAATTTTTGGAAGTAAATGATGGAAGTACCACATCATAAATCTTTTCACGGATCCTTATTAAAATACTTAGATTTAACTATTTTTGCCTTATATTTCACTCGTAATCCCTCAGTGATTCAACTCTTGATTTTCTTTGTTAATCGTAGCTGCTACATATCCACAGATATTAGTGATTGCTTTCCCGTGTTTACTGCACTACTGTGATGGGATATCTTTTGCTTTCTCATAACTACCTATCCATAAGTATCCCAATGCATCAAATAAGTCTCATTTCTTAATAATGGTACGAAGGCTATGCACCAAACTCAGGTGGCATGTGGATGGTTTCAGAGCAAAAAAATTCACTTATTGTTGATTAATCTGGTAGGAGAAGAGATGGAACTTAGTAACTTCATTTTGAGATTGAAATAAGGGAAAACAGAGTCATTCATATAATTCATTGTTTGCTTTAGTTTATTACTTATAATGAAGATTTCAAATTTAATTCATTGATCAGAAGCTCGCCTAGTCATAAAATTTGGGCCATCGAAAACTGGTCATTCTGCATTGCTTTCGGTTAATACTGCCGTGTTTACCATCATGCTCAAAGTGAAAATGTAAATCTCTCCTTTGTTGATCTCTTGTTTAAAGAGCGGTAGAATTAGAAGTCAAATTCTCTGCATTACACAGATGTACATCTTTGCCGTTGACAAAATTAGTCTGACTTGAATTGATCAATTTGTAGTAATGGGAAAGTCTCTTAGAAAGTTATTGAATCCGATCAAATATTAATCTTAAATGTACTCTTTGGCTTCATTTCTAAGGAGTGAATGGGAAACTTGCAAGACATCATTTTATGGGTAAGACCGCTGCGTAAGAGTCTTCGGTTTGATGTAACTTGACGGAAGCGGTTTAAAATATTCACATCATTATGCCAAGGGTTTTTTGGTGATAATAATTCATAGACTATAATGGGGTCGAATATTTATATATTTTATTAAAGGGATTTCACCCATAAAGTAAATGATCGATACTGCCTTTGGAGGTAGAGTTTGGCTCTTCTTATGGACCATAACCACCTTTGCATAATGATAATCAGGGTTAGTGTTAATCATTGATGTGCAGTATGCAGTAGAATCCTTCCCAAGTTTGCATTCAAATACCATCCATCAGTGAATCAAATTTCCCTCCCTGTAAAGCATCACATCAGCCCAAATGTGTTAATGAAACATTGAGAAATACTGACTGCTATAACAATCCACAGCTTGAGGTCCTAGGATGATAATATCATTACCCTGTTTTTATCTGTGCATTGCTCTCAGGTCACCTGGTTCCTATCCTTCTCTAGATAATATCATAACTATTTCATTAATCTGATTCACGCAACAGCTCCATCAAATCGTAAAGGGGAACTGGAAACCTTCTCGTTTGATTTTGAGGGCTCTTTTTTCCGATGACTCAATTGCCTTTACAGTAATGTGCTTTTGATATGATCCCCTTTAAAAGAAGTACCTTTGATAAGATTCATTTTTTAAGGCTTATAGTTTAAGCTGTAATGAAAATGGTTGGACTTTCAATTTCACTTAAGTATGCCTGTTGTGTGTTTAAATGGAGTGCGCACTCAAAAAAAGGATGGCTGTGTGTGGGTTATGTTCTGGGGAGGGGGTTGGGTGGGGCATGCATAGCATGATGTTGATGTTTGATGTGTGAGAGGTGAAATGAAAGTCCAGTCCTGTAACCTTTTTTGCATTCTTAGCCAAAGCGGTATATATCCCCAGCAAAATCAGTTTCTATTTTGCCACCTTTGAAGTTACATAGAGAGCTAAAAATCCTTATGATGTATTCTTGTTGATAACATGAAGTTTGTGTCATTGAAGTACTATCAGCTCTTACCAGTAGCTCTTAATTGATGTTTGAGTGGGTCACAGATCTTATTGCTGTTATATCTTAGTAGAGTACTATCTATGGTTGATTGATCCTAGCTTTGCTCAATATCTCCTAGCCTCAAAGCTGTGCTTGTTTACTGGTAGTAATTACTTTCACAACTTTAAAAAAATCAGGTCCACATTACTCCTCTCACTTCCGGTGGAATGTTTTTTGCTTCTCATTCCCTGTTACTGATGATAGGCCAGATAAACAATCAATTCTGCAAAAGTAAACTCATTCCAGTGTTAACGTAGCTCCATATTTATTGGAAATTTCAAACTATATCCAGCATCTCTTATAACTGAGTGGGAGTCTAATAAGGAACAGATTTCAGCTATTCCCAGATTCATGCTCTTAATCAATTTCGATTCATTTGGTAATCAACGGCTCCCTAGAAGATCAAATATTTCATTTTGTCATTCAAAATAACTTTCATATTATCAGCCCTTTGCTAGTGTCTCATAAAATCAGAGAAGTAAATGGTCAAGAGTTTCTGTCTCGATTCCAAAGGCAGTGAATGAGTAGATAAATAAATTGGGATTATTAAATGAGTGGGTTAAGAATCTGAGGGTAGGGAGTACCTCTCAGTTTTTTAACGATGAATTTTGAGATTGTGAGGGCAATGTGAGATAGCAATCTGTGGTTGATTCACATATTGTACGATTATAGCCCTCCTATCTTGATATCCGGTTTTTGAAAGGGGAAGGCAGTACTAAACTCTGGAGCCCAATATTCATAGACTATGGGAGAGGTATATTTCCGTCGATGAAGATCCCATAATTTAAGTAATTGTTTGCATCTCTTATCATCCACTTTATGCATACACGTTTGGTAGTGCATGGTAATTCTTGCTTTCCAGATGATAATGAACATAGCATTTCTGCTTAGTGTACCACTTCATTAGTCAGGTGAACCTTGTCGAATTCCCATCAGGGTTTGACTTTTGGTTTGCTTAATCAGTTTATTATCTCAATAATTTCTTTTTTAACCAATGATTTCAATCATTGATCTTAATCGTTATCTTGCGTCTTTGTATTTTCGATTAGTAATTAGGGTTTATTCTTAGCTTACAGATTCCTTCCTCCCTCTTTGGTGACGAGTGATACGAAGGACTCATGGAGGCAGCTGTAAGAACGGTAGGTGTTAGCAACAATAAGTATTTAATCTAATCTCACGTAAATCTGCTAAATATTAATATACTGTTTGAAACCGTGCCATTGGAATTGGTAGAAAAATGGGGGAACGCGGATGAGATAAGATTTGTGATATGTCAGGGGAAAGGCACGGTGATCAATTGCAACTCGTGGTAATCTTAAGTATGTTTAATTTCCCAGTCATTGCTAGTCTATGCAGAGCTATCTTGTTCAAAAATCAAATGGAGCCTTTACAATTCAAGATATTCTCTGTTATGCTGTCATATCTTGTTAACAAATATAAAGAAAAATATTTGTGGTCTTAAACGTAAGCAGGGGAAGAATCTTTAGTAATTGATGAGTATTGTCTATGGAGTTGGAACTCAACTCTTCTCTTTGAATTTTGCCACATTAGCATATTATCTTACATTTACAAGTAACATCTAGATATTGTAGGGAGATCCTTCTGATTACCCTATTAGAAGCCATGCTTGTGACGTTTCATCCTTCACCCAAAATCAATTTGTTGCTTAGCTTCAATGAAGTTTTAAGATATGCGCTCATGCTTGATGAAATATCTCTGTAAGGGGATCGGTGTCCATGTCATTAGATAAAGAAAACTGAACAGTCGTTGCTCTACCTTTCAAGTGAAATTGGATGCATTGTTTGCATGGGCTGACATAATAATCGATTGGACATTCATTGATATCAGTTAACGTTAAAGCTTCAAATTGAATTCAGTACCCTCAAAAGCGAGTGAGGCAAATGGTTAAAGCCAGTATTTTTGGGTTAAATGGAAATAGGTTCCCTTCCATTAGTATGGTATTGATTGCCTGGGAATTCTCCTTGGAAAGAATGTTGGAATGGGATTAAAAGGGACCGTAAAATTTTTGACATATCTTGTTAACAAATATAAAGAAAAATATTTGTGGTCTTAAACGTAAGCAGGGGAAGAATCTTTAGTAATTGATGAGTATTGTCTATGGAGTTGGAACTCAACTCTTCTCTTTGAATTTTGCCACATTAGCATATTATCTTACATTTACAAGTAACATCTAGATATTGTAGGGAGATCCTTCTGATTACCCTATTAGAAGCCATGCTTGTGACGTTTCATCCTTCACCCAAAATCAATTTGTTGCTTAGCTTCAATGAAGTTTTAAGATATGCGCTCATGCTTGATGAAATATCTCTGTAAGGGGATCGGTGTCCATGTCATTAGATAAAGAAAACTGAACAGTCGTTGCTCTACCTTTCAAGTGAAATTGGATGCATTGTTTGCATGGGCTGACATAATAATCGATTGGACATTCATTGATATCAGTTAACGTTAAAGCTTCAAATTGAATTCGGTACCCTCAAAAGCGAGTGAGGCAAACGGTTAAAGCCAGTATTTTTGGGTTAAATGGAAATAGGTTCCCTTCCATTAGTATGGTATTGATTGCCTGGGAATTCTCCTTGGAAAGAATGTTGGAATGGGATTAAAAGGGACCGTAAAATTTTTGACAGTTCAATTTGTTTGTCCCCTAGGATCACTTTAAGAAACGGTTGACTGACAGTAAGGAAGAATCGGTAGCCTTGATAACTCTCAGCATTAAAGCCACTTTTTCAAAAGTTAAAGTAAGGGATTGGATTTTCTATTTTACTTCAGGTTGTATGAATGTTTGGGGTGAGTGGCCACTCAGTACTGGTGTGTGGGGAATATATTCTGGTGTTATGGGGTGGGGGTTGGGTGGGGCAGGGCCTGGTTTTGTTTTTGTGATGAGTGAAGTTTAAAATGGAAATCCAATCCTATAGCTTTGTTTGCATTCTTAGGTATTCATGTAAAAATATCTCAAAATCCCTCTGTAATACATCGCTCTTGAATATGGAATCACTCCGGGAATAGAATACCCTTGCTGGGTGGAAAGTTTATGCTTCACAAAACTTTCTATATTAGAGGTTTGCTGCGGGATCAACGAGATGCACTGCAGTCTGCCTAGAGCGATACTGGCTTTAAAGTTAGCTCACAAGACAGTGAGGATTTCCGTGGGTAGCAGTTGAATAAATTCAATACGTCAGAAACATGAAATTAGCATTGGTCGATAATTTGCTTTTCAATTTTGGGTGCACATTGTCAATAACTTAGTTACGAGGAATGAAGAGAGTAATGTTCAGTTCAGGATTTTTGTATAATTCCTCATAATTGCTTACATAATCAATGTCAGTAGTATAATCTAGTCAGCCCCATGCCTAAAATTGAAACATTTTCATAACCGTGGCATCCTTTGAACCTGACTTGTGGCATTTGAAAATCATTTTGATCCTTCAGATAAGAACATTTTAAGAGTTTGGCATTTTCACAGGTCATTTGTGGACACCTCGAAAGTTAATTGATGGTCAAGGGTTGTTTTCTTGGCTCCATAGTCAGTGAATCAATTCTTAAATTAAATTGGGTTTACTTCACATATGCACGTAAAATAATGGGATAGGAATGAGATGAATTTTATTGGAGAGTCTTAGTAGGTTACTTGTTTAACAGTAATTTTCTCATTGTCTTTATTAAATGATTGGCTCTAGTCAGTAGATTTGTATCTCATTCCTAATTTGTTAAACCATGAAGAGCATATTGAAGGGTTTGCAGCGATTGTTAAAGAATGACAACGTTTGCTTTTGTTAAGTAAAGGGACTGTATCACGAGGAATGAAATTACGATCGCAGTTAATGAAAATTTGATTTTGGTGTTGCAATTGATTGCCGTAGTGGGTTATTTAAGACATTGCTTGTGTTGATTACCTTTATGATATTGAATTGGGCTCCAGAGAGTACTGCCATATGTTTATTCTGTTTGAAACACTTCCCATTGACGATTCTCTTTATTAAAAGCTTTATTATGCATCAGAGATTTATGGGAACAGGTCAGTCAAATTTTGTTACACAAAGTCATAGACGTACATTGACTGATGAATCTCACTTTGGACTCTTGAAAGCTTCTTAAGTAAACTGCAGAGTGTTTTCCCTATGCACATAATCAATAGCAAAAGAATGGTGGGAGCTCGTTAGAATTGGTGAATGTCCATATTAATCATCAAGTTCTGGTATGGTTTGCCATTTAGATGCGGTGCAAAGCCAGTATACGATCTTCTTTTAAAGTTATGATTCACTTTGCAACTCATGACCTTTACTTGAAGACCTTTAAGGGTCTATAATTTCCCAAAGAGTAGTAGTCTGAACTTAGATTAATGAGCATTGAAATTCCAAGCATGTTTTTAATTAAAAGATGTTGGATGTCCATCATTACTTCCTGAGTGGTTGTTGTATGTATGTTTGTGTGGAGTATACTCCGGAATGAATGAGTATTGAAGGTTTTGAATATTTAGTAGAGTTGCTAGCTTGGTTTACTAACAAGTACTAATGTGGTGTTGGGTTGTAGATAGAGTTTTATCTGATTTTTGGGAATTCTTAGTGGTTGTAGATGTAATCTTTTGTTGTGAATTTTTGGAAGGAAATGATGGAAGTACAACATCAAAAATCTTTTCACGGATCCTTATTAAAATACTTAGATTTAACTATTTTTGCCTTATATTTCACTCGTAATCCCTCAGTGATTCAACTCTTGATTTTCTTTGTTAATCGTAGCTGCTACATATCCACAGATATTAGTGATTGCTTTCCCGTGTTTACTGCACTACTGTGATGGGATATCTTTTGCTTTCTCATAACTACCTATCCATAAGTATCCCAATGCATCAAATAAGTCTCATTTCTTAATAATGGTACGAAGGCTTTGCACCAAACTCAGGTGGCATGTGGATGGTTTCAGAGCAAAAATATTCAATTATTGTTGATTAATCTGGTAGGAGAAGAGATGGAAATTAGTAACTTCATTTTGAGATTGAAATAAGGGAAAACAGAGTCATTCATATAATTCATTGTTTGCTTTAGTTTATTACTTATAATGAAGATTTCAAATTTAATTCATTGATCAGAAGCTCGCCTAGTCATAAAATTTGGGCCATCGAAAACTGGTCATTCTGCATTGCTTTCGGTTAATACTGCCGTGTTTACCATCATGCTCAAAGTGAAAATGTAAATCTCTCCTTTGTTGATCTCTTGGTTGAAGAGCGGTAGAATTAGAAGTAAAATTCTCTGCATTACACAGATGTACATCTTTGACGTTGACGAAATTAGTCTGACTTGAATTGATCAATTTGTAGTAATGGGAAAGTCTCTTAGAAAGTTATTGAATCCGATCAAATATTAATCTTAAATGTACTCTTTGGCTTCATTTCTAAGGAGTGAATGGGAAACTTGCAAGACATCATTTTATGGGTAAGACCGCTGCGTAAGAGTCTTCGGTTTGATGTAACTTGACGGAAGCGGTTTAAAATATTCACATCATAATGCCAAGGGTCTTTTGGTGATAATAATTCATAGACTATAATGGGGTCGAATATTTATATATTTTATTAAAGGGATTTCACGCATAAAGTAAATGATCGATACTGCCTTTGGAGGTAGAGTTTGGCTCTTCTTATGGACCATAACCACCTTTGCATAATGATAATCAGGGTTAGTGTTAATCATTGATATGCAGTATGCAGTAGAATCCTTCCCAAGATTGCATTCAAATACCATCCATCAGTGAATCAAATTTCCCTCCCTGTAAAGCATCACATCAGCCCAAATGTGTTAATGAAACATTGAGAAATACTGACTGCTATAACAATCCACAGCTTGAGGTCCTAGGATGATAATATCATTACCCTGTTTTTATCTGTGCATTGCTCTCAGGTCACCTGCTTCCTATCCTTCTCTAGATAATATCATAACTGTTTCATTAATCTGATTCACGCAACAGCTCCATCAAATCGTAAAGGGGAGCTGGAAACCTTCTCATTTGATTTTGAGGGCTCTTTATTCCGATGACTCAATTGCCTTTACAGTAATGTGCTTTTGATATGATCCCCTTTAAAAGAAGTACCTTTGATAAGATTCATTTTTTAAGGCTTATAGTTTAAGCTGTAATGAAAATGGTTGGACTTTCAATTTCACTTAAGTATGCCTGCTGTGTGTTTAAATGGAGTGCGCACTCAAAAAAAGGATGGCTGTGTGTGGGTTATGTTCTGGGGAGGGGGTTGGGTGGGGCATGCATAGCATGATGTTGATGTTTGATGTGTGAGAGGTGAAATGAAAGTCCAGTCCTGTAACCTTTTTTGCATTCTTAGCCAAAGCGGTATATATCCCCAGCAAAATCAGTTTCTATTTTGCCACCTTTGAAGTTACATAGAGAGCTAAAATTCCTTATGATGTATTCTTGTTGATAACATGAAGTTTGTGTCATTGAAGTACTATCAGCTCTTACCAGTAGCTCTTAATTGATGTTTGAGTGGGTCACAGATCTTATTGCTGTTATATCTTAGTAGAGTACTATCTATGGTTGATTGATCCTAGCTTTGCTCAATATCTCCTAGCCTCAAAGCTGTGCTTGTTTACTGGTAGTAATTACTTTCACAACTTTAAAAAAATCAGGTCCACATTACTCCTCTCACTTCCGGTGGAATGTTTTTTGCTTCTCATTCCCTGTTACTGATGATAGGCCAGATAAACAATCAATTCTGCAAAAGTAAACTCATTCAAGTGTTAACGTAGCTCCATATTTATTAGAAATTTCAAACTATATCCAGCATCCCTTATAACTGAGTGGGAGTCTAATAAGGAAGAGATTTCAGCTATTCCCAGATTCATGCTCTTAATCAATTTCGATTCATTTGGTAATCAACGGCTCCCTAGTAGATCAAATATTTCATTTTGTCATTCAAAATAACTTTCATATTATCAGCCCTTTGCTAGTGTCTCATAAAATCAGAGAAGTAAATGGTCAAGAGTTTCTGTCTCGATTCCAAAGGCAGTGAATGAGTAGATAATTAAATTGGGATTATTAAATGAGTGGGTTAAGAATCTGAGGGTAGGGAGTACCTCTCAGTTTTTTAACGATGAATTTTGAGATGGTGAGGGCAATGTGAGATAGCAATCTGTGGTTGATTCACATATTGTACGATTATAGCCCTCCTATCTTGACATCCGGTTTTTGAAAGGGGAAGGCAGTACTAAACTCTGGAGCCCAATATTCATAGACTATGGGATAGGTATATTTCCGTCGATGAAGATCCCATAATTTAAGTAATTGTTTGCATCTCTTATCATCCACTTTATGCATACATGTTTGGTAGTGCATGGTAATTCTTGCTTTCCAGATGATAATGAACATAGCATTTCTGCTTAGTGTACCACTTCATTAGTCAGGTGAACCTTGTCAAATTCCCATCAGGGTTTGACTTTTGGTTTGCTTAATCAGTTTATTATCTCAATACTTTCTTTGTTAACCAATGATTTCAATCATTGATCTTAATCGGTATCTTGCGTCTTTGTATTTTTGATTAGTAATTATAGTTTATTCTTAGCTTACAGATTCCTTCCTCCCTCTTTGGTGACGAGTGATACGAAGGACTCATGGAGGCAGCTGTAAGAACGGTAGGTGTTAGCAACAATAAGTATTTAATCTTATCTCACGTAAATCTGCTAAATATTAATATACTGTTTGAAACCGTGCCATTGGAATTGGTAGAAAAATGGGGGAACGCGGATGAGATAAGATTTGTGATATGTCAGGGGAAAGGCACGGTGATCAATTGCAACTCGTGGTAATCTTAAGTATGTTTAATTTTCCAGTCATTGCTAGTCTATGCAGAGCTATCTTGTTCAAAAATCAAATGGAGCCTTTACAATTCAAGATATTCTCTGTTATGCTGTCATATCTTGTTAACAAATATAAAGAAAAATATTTGTGGTCTTAAACGTAAGCAGGGGAAGAATCTTTAGTAATTGATGAGTATTGTCTATGGAGTTGGAACTCAACTCTTCTCTTTGAATTTTGCCACATTAGCATATTATCTTACATTTACAAGTAACATCTAGATATTGTAGGGAGATCCTTCTGATTACCCTATTAGAAGCCATGCTTGTGACGTTTCATCCTTCACCCAAAATCAATTTGTTGCTTAGCTTCAATGAAGTTTTAAGATACGCGCTCATGCTTGATGAAATATCTCTGTAAGGGGATCGGTGTCCATGTCATTAGATAAAGAAAACTGAACAGTCGTTGCTCTACCTTTCAAGTGAAATTGGATGCATTGTTTTGCATGGGCTGACATAATAATCGATTGGACATTCATTGATATCAGTTAACGTTAAAGCTTCAAATTGAATTCAGTACCCTCAAAAGCGAGTGAGGCAAACGGTTAAAGCCAGTATTTTTGGGTTAAATGGAAATAGGTTCCCTTCCATTAGTATGGTATTGATTGCCTGGGAATTCTCCTTGGAAAGAATGTTGGAATGGGATTAAAAGGGACCGTTAAATTTTTGACAGTTCAATTTGTTTGTCCCCTAGGATCACTTTAAGAAACGGTTGACTGACAGTAAGGAAGAATCGGTAGCCTTGATAACTCTCAGCATTAAAGCCACTTTTTCAAAAGTTAAAGTAATGGATTGGATTTTCTATTTTACTTCAGGTTGTATGAATGTTTGGGGTGAGTGGCCACTCAGTACTGGTGTGTGGGGAATATATTCTGGTGTTATGGGGTGGGGGTTGGGTGGGGCAGGGCCTGGTTTTGTTTTTGTGATGAGTGAAGTTTAAAATGGAAATCCAATCCTATAGCTTTGTTTGCATTCTTAGGTATTCATGTAAAAATATCTCAAAATCCCTCTGTAATACATCGCTCTTGAATATGGAATCACTCCGGGAATAGAATACCCTTGCTGGGTGGAAAGTTTATGCTTCACAAAACTTTCTATATTAGAGGTTTGCTGCGGGATCAACGAGATGCACTGCAGTCTGCCTAGAGCGATACTGGCTTTAAAGTTAGCTCACAAGACAGTGAGGATTTCCGTGGGTAGCAGTTGAATAAATTCAATACGTCAGAAACATGAAATTAGCATTGGTCGATAATTTGCTTTTCAATTTTGGGTGCACATTGTCAATAACTTAGTTACGAGGAATGAAGAGAGTAATGTTCAGTTCAAGATTTTTGTATAATTCCTCATAATTGCTTACAAAATCAATGTCAGTAGTATAATCTAGTCAGCCCCATGCCTAAAATTGAAACATTTTCATAACCGTGGCATCCTTTGAACCTGACTTGTGGCATTTGAAAATCATTTTGATCCTTCAGATAAGAACATTTTAAGAGTTTGGCATTTTCACAGGTCATTTGTGGACACCTCGAAAGTTAATTGATGGTCAAGGGTTGTTTTCTTGGCTCCATAGTCAGTGAATCAATTCTTAAATTAAATTGGGTTTACTTCACATATGCACGTAAAATAATGGGATAGGAATGAGATGAATTTTATTGGAGAGTCTTAGTAGGTTACTTGTTTAACAGTAATTTTCTCATTGTCTTTATTAAATGATTGGCTCTAGTCAGTAGATTTGTATCTCATTCCTAATTTGTTAAACCATGAAGAGCATATTGAAGGGTTTGCAGCGATTGTTAAAGAATGACCACGTTTGCTTTTGTTAAGTAAAGGGACTGTATCACGAGGAATGAAATTACGATCGCAGTTAATGAAAATTTGATTTTGGTGTTGCAATTGATTGCCGTAGTGGGTTATTTAAGACATTGCTTGTGTTGATTACCTTTATGATATTGAATTGGGCTCCAGAGAGTACTGCCATATGTTTATTCTGTTTGAAACACTTCCCATTGACGATTCTCTTTATTAAAAGCTTTATTATGCATCAGAGATTTATGGGAACAGGTCAGTCAAATTTTGTTACACAAAGTCATAGACGTACATTGACTGATGAATCTCACTTTGGACTCTTGAAAGCTTCTTAAGTAAACTGCAGAGTGTTTTCCCTATGCACATAATCAATAGCAAAAGAATGGTGGGAGCTCGTTAGAATTGGTGAATGTCCATATTAATCATCAAGTTCTGGTATGGTTTGCCATTTAGATGCGGTGCAAAGCCAGTATACGATCTTCTTTTAAAGTTAGGATTCACTTTGCAGCTCATGACCTTTACTTGAAGACCTTTAAGGGTCTATAATTTCCCAAAGAGTAGTAGTCTGAACTTAGATTAATGAGCATTGAAATTCCAAGCATGTTTTTAATTAAAAGATGTTGGATGTCCATCATTACTTCCTGAGTGGTTGTTGTATGTATGTTTGTGTGGAGTATACTCTTGAATGAATGAGTATTGAAGGTTTTGAATATTTAGTAGAGTTGCTAGCTTGGTTTACTAACAAGTACTAATGTGGTGTTGGGTTGTAGATAGAGTTTTATCTGATTTTTGGGAATTGTTAGTGGTTGTAGATGTAATCTTTTGTTGTGAATTTTTGGAAGGAAATGATGGAAGTACAACATCAAAAATCTTTTCACGGATCCTTATTAAAATACTTAGATTTAACTATTTTTGCCTTATATTTCACTCGTAATCCCTCAGTGATTCAACTCTCGATTTTCTTTGTTAATCGTAGCTGCTACATATCCACAGATATTAGTGATTGCTTTCCCGTGTTTACTGCACTACTGTGATGGGATATCTTTTGCTTTCTCATAACTACCTATCCATAAGTATCCCAATGCATCAAATAAGTCTCATTTCTTAATAATGGTACGAAGGCTTTGCACCAAACTCAGGTGGCATGTGGATGGTTTCAGAGCAAAAATATTCAATTATTGTTGATTAATCTGGTAGGAGAAGAGATGGAAATTAGTAACTTCATTTTGAGATTGAAATAAGGGAAAACAGAGTCATTCATATAATTCATTGTTTGCTTTAGTTTATTACTTATAATGAAGATTTCAAATTCAATTCATTGATCAGAAGCTCGCCTAGTCATAAAATTTGGGCCATCGAAAACTGGTCATTCTGCATTGCTTTTGCTGAATACTGCCGTGTTTACCATCATGCTCAAAGTAAAAATGTAAATCTCTCCTTTGTTGATCTCTTGGTTGAAGAGCGGTAGAATTAGAAGTAAAATTCTCTGCATTACACAGATGTACATCTTTGACGTTGACGAAATTAGTCTGACTTGAATTGATCAATTTGTAGTAATGGGAAAGTCTCTTAGAAAGTTATTGAATCGGATCAAATATTAATCTTAAATGTACTCTTTGGCTTCATTTCTAAGGAGTGAATGGGAAACTTGCAAGACATCATTTTATGGGTAAGACCGCTGCGTAAGAGTCTTCGGTTTGATGTAACTTGACGGAAGCGGTTTAAAATATTCACATCATTATGCCAAGGGTTTTTTGGTGATAATAATTCATAGACTATAATGGGGTCGAATATTTATATATTTTATTAAAGGGATTTCACGCATAAAGTAAATGATCGATACTGCCTTTGGAGGTAGAGTTTAGCTCTTCTTATGGACCATAACCACCTTTGCATAATGATAATCAGGGTTAGTGTTAATCATTGATGTGCAGTATGCAGTAGAATCCTTCCCAAGTTTGCATTCATATACCATCCATCAGTGAATCAAATTTCCCTCCCTGTAAAGCATCACATCAGCCCAAATGTGTTAATGAAACATTGAGAAATACTGACTGCTATAACAATCCACAGCTTGAGGTCCTAGGATGATAATATCATTACCCTGTTTTTATCTGTGCATTGCTCTCAGGTCACCTGCTTCCTATCCTTCTCTAGATAATATCATAACTATTTCATTAATCTGATTCACGCAACAGCTCCATCAAATCGTAAAGGGGAACTGGAAACCTTCTCGTTTGATTTTGAGGGCTCTTTTTTCCGATGACTCAATTGCCTTTACAGTAATGTGCTTTTGATATGATCCCCTCTAAAAGCAGTACCTTTGATAAGATTCATTTTTTAAGGCTTATAGTTTAAGCTGTAATGAAAATGGTTGGACTTTCAATTTCACTTAAGTATGCCTGTTGTGTGTTTAAATGGAGTGCGCACTCAAAAAAAGGATGGCTGTGTGTGGGTTATGTTCTGGGGAGGGGGTTGGGTGGGGCATGCAGAGCATGATGTTGATGTTTGATGTGTGAGAGGTGAAATGAAAGTCCAGTCCTGTAACCTTTTTTGCATTCTTAGCCAAAGCGGTATATATCCCCAGCAAAATCAGTTTCTATTTTGCCACCTTTGAAGTTACATAGAGAGCTAAAAATCCTTATGATGTATTCTTGTTGATAACATGAAGTTTGTGTCATTGAAGTACTATCAGCTCTTACCAGTAGCTCTTAATTGATGTTTGAGTGGGTCACAGATCTTATTGCTGTTATATCTTAGTAGAGTACTATCCATGGTTGATTGATCCTAGCTTTGCTCAATATCTCCTAGCCTCAAAGCTGTGCTTGTTTACTGGTAGTAATTACTTTCACAACTTTAAAAAAATCAGGTCCACATTACTCCTCTCACTCCCGGTGGAATGTTTTTTGCTTCTCATTCCCTGTTACTGATGATAGGCCAGATAAACAAAAATTCTGCAAAAGTAAACTCATTCAAGTGTTAATGTAGCTCCATATTTATTAGAAATTTCAAACTATATCCAGCATCCCTTATAACTGAGTGGGAGTCTAATAAGGAAGAGATTTCAGCTATTCCCAGATTCATGCTCTTAATCAATTTCGATTCATTTGGTAATCAACGGCTCCCTAGTAGATCAAATATTTCATTTTGTCATTCAAAATAACTTTCATATTATCAGCCCTTTGCTAGTGTCTCATAAAATCAGAGAAGTAAATGGTCAAGAGTTTCTGTCTCGATTCCAAAGGCAGTGAATGAGTAGATAATTAAATTGGGATTATTAAATGAGTGGGTTAAGAATCTGAGGGTAGGGAGTACCTCTCAGTTTTTTAACGATGAATTTTGAGATGGTGAGGGCAATGTGAGATAGCAATCTGTGGTTGATTCACATATTGTACGATTATAGCCCTCCTATCTTGACATCCCGTTTTTGAAAGGGGAAGGCAGTACTAAACTCTGGAGCCCAATATTCATAGACTATGGGATAGGTATATTTCCGTCGATGAAGATCCCATAATTTAAGTAATTGTTTGCATCTCTTATCATCCACTTTATGCATACATGTTTGGTAGTGCATGGTAATTCTTGCTTTCCAGATGATAATGAACATAGCATTTCTGCTTAGTGTACCACTTCATTAGTCAGGTGAACCTTGTCAAATTCCCATCAGGGTTTGACTTTTGGTTTGCTTAATCAGTTTATTATCACAATACTTTCTTTGTTAACCAATGATTTCAATCATTGATCTTAATCGGTATCTTGAGTCTTTGTATTTTCGATTAGTAATTAGGGTTTATTCTTAGCTTACAGATTCCTTCCTCCCTCTTTGGTGACGAGTGATACGAAGGACTCATGGAGGCAGCTGTAAGAACGGTAGGTGTTAGCAACAATAAGTATTTAATCTTATCTCACGTAAATCTGCTAAATATTAATATACTGTTTGAAACCGTGCCATTGGAATTGGTAGAAAAATGGGGGAACACGGATGAGATAACATTTGTGATATGTCAGGGGAAAGGCACGGTGATCAATTGCAACTCGTGGTAATCTTAAGTATGTTTAATTTTCCAGTCATTGCTAGTCTATGCAGAGCTATCTTGTTCAAAAATCAAATGGAGCCTTTACAATTCAAGATATTCTCTGTTATGCTGTCATATCTTGTTAACAAATATAAAGAAAAATATTTGTGGTCTTAAACGTAAGCAGGGGAAGAATCTTTAGTAATTGATGAGTATTGTCTATGGAGTTGGAACTCAACTCTTCTCTTTGAATTTTGCCACATTAGCATATTATCTTACATTTACAAGTAACATCTAGATATTGTAGGGAGATCCTTCTGATTACCCTATTAGAAGCCATGCTTGTGACGTTTCATCCTTCACCCAAAATCAATTTGTTGCTTAGCTTCAATGAAGTTTTAAGATACGCGCTCATGCTTGATGAAATATCTCTGTAAGGGGATCGGTGTCCATGTCATTAGATAAAGAAAACTGAACAGTCGTTGCTCTACCTTTCAAGTGAAATCGGATGCATTGTTTTGCATGGGCTGACATAATAATCGATTGGACATTCATTGATATCAGTTAACGTTAAAGCTTCAAATTGAATTCAGTACCCTCAAAAGCGAGTGAGGCAAACGGTTAAAGCCAGTATTTTTGGGTTAAATGGAAATAGGTTCCCTTCCATTAGTATGGTATTGATTGCCTGGGAATTCTCCGTGGAAAGAATGTTGGAATGGGATTAAAAGGGACCGTAAAATTTTTGACAGTTCAATTTGTTTGTCCCCTAGGATCACTTTAAGAAACGGTTGACTGACAGTAAGGAAGAATCGGTAGCCTAGATAACTCTCAGCATTAAAGCCACTTTTTCAAAAGTTAAAGTAAGGGATTGGATTTTCTATTTAACTTCAGGTTGTATGAATGTTTGGGGTGAGTGGCCACTCAGTACTGGTGTGTGGGGAATATATTCTGGTGTTATGGGGTGGGGGTTGGGTGGGGCAGGGCCTGGTTTTGTTTTTGTGATGAGTGAAGTTTAAAATGGAAATCCAATCCTATAGCTTTGTTTGCATTCTTAGGTATTAATGTAAAAATATCTCAAAATCCCTCTGTAATACATCGCTCTTGAATATGGAATCACTCCGGGAATAGAATACCCTTGCTGGGTGGAAAGTTTATGCTTCACAAAACTTTCTATATTAGAGGTTTGCTGCGGGATCAACGAGATGCACTGCAGTCTGCCTAGAGCGATACTGGCTTTAAAGTTAGCTCACAAGACAGTGAGGATTTCCGTGGGTAGCAGTTGAATAAATTCAATACGTCAGAAACATGAAATTAGCATTGGTCGATAATTTGCTTTTCAATTTTGGGTGCACATTGTCAATAACTTAGTTACGAGGAATGAAGAGAGTAATGTTCAGTTCAGGTTTTTTGTATCATTCCTCATAATTGCTTACATAATCAATGTCAGTAGTATAATCTAGTCAGCCCCATGCCTAAAATTGAATCATTTTCATAACCGTGGCATCCTTTGAACCTGACTTGTGGCATTTGAAAATCATTTTGATCCTTCAGATTAGAACATTTTAAGAGTTTGGCATTTTCACAGGTCATTTGTGGACACCTCGAATGTTAATTGATGGTCAAGGGTTGTTTTCTTGGCTCCATAGTCAGTGAATCAATTCTTTAATTAAATTGGGTTTACTTCACATATGCACGTAAAATAATGGGATAGGAATGAGATGAATTTTATTGGAGAGTCTTAGTAGGTTACTTGTTTAACAGTAATTTTCTCATTGTCTTTATTAAATGATTGGCTCTAGTCAGTAGATTTGTATCTCATTCCTAATTTGTTAAACCATGAAGAGCATATTGAAGGGTTTGCAGCGATTGTTAAAGAATGACCACATTTGCTTTTGTTAAGTAAAGGGACTGTATCACGAGGAATGAAATTACGATCGCAGTTAATGAAAATTTGATTTTGGTGTTGCAATTGATTGCCGTAGTGGGTTATTTAAGACATTGCTTGTGTTGATTACCTTTATGATATTGAATTGGGCTCCAGAGAGTACTGCCATATGTTTATTCTGTTTGAAACACTTCCCATTGACGATTCTCTTTATTAAAAGCTTTATTATGCATCAGAGATTTATGGGAACAGGTCAGTCAAATTTTGTTACACAAAGTCATAGACGTACATTGACTGATGAATCTCACTTTGGACTCTTGAAAGCTTCTTAAGTAAACTGCAGAGTGTTTTCCCTATGCACATAATCAATAGCAAAAGAATGGTGGGAGCTCGTTAGAATTGGTGAATGTCCATATTAATCATCAAGTTCTGGTATGGTTTGCCATTTAGATGCGGTGCAAAGCCAGTATACGATCTTCTTTTAAAGTTAGGATTCACTTTGCAACTCATGACCTTTACTTGAAGACCTTTAAGGGTCTATAATTTCCCAAAGAGTAGTAGTCTGAACTTAGATTAATGAGCATTGAAATTCCAAGCATGTTTTTAATTAAAAGATGTTGGATGTCCATCATTACTTCCTGAGTGGTTGTTGTATGTATGTTAGTGTGGAGTATACTCCGGAATGAATGAGTATTGAAGGTTTTGAATATTTAGTAGAGTTGCTAGCTTGGTTTACTAACAAGTACTAATGTGGTGTTGGGTTGTAGATAGAGTTTTATCTGATTTTTGGGAATTCTTAGTGGTTGTAGATGTAATCTTTTGTTGTGAATTTTTGGAAGTAAATGATGGAAGTACCACATCATAAATCTTTTCACGGATCCTTATTAAAATACTTAGATTTAACTATTTTTGCCTTATATTTCACTCGTAATCCCTCAGTGATTCAACTCTTGATTTTCTTTGTTAATCGTAGCTGCTACATATCCACAGATATTAGTGATTGCTTTCCCGTGTTTACTGCACTACTGTGATGGGATATCTTTTGCTTTCTCATAACTACCTATCCATAAGTATCCCAATGCATCAAATAAGTCTCATTTCTTAATAATGGTACGAAGGCTATGCACCAAACTCAGGTGGCATGTGGATGGTTTCAGAGCAAAAAAATTCACTTATTGTTGATTAATCTGGTAGGAGAAGAGATGGAACTTAGTAACTTCATTTTGAGATTGAAATAAGGGAAAACAGAGTCATTCATATAATTCATTGTTTGCTTTAGTTTATTACTTATAATGAAGATTTCAAATTTAATTCATTGATCAGAAGCTCGCCTAGTCATAAAATTTGGGCCATCGAAAACTGGTCATTCTGCATTGCTTTCGGTTAATACTGCCGTGTTTACCATCATGCTCAAAGTGAAAATGTAAATCTCTCCTTTGTTGATCTCTTGTTTAAAGAGCGGTAGAATTAGAAGTCAAATTCTCTGCATTACACAGATGTACATCTTTGCCGTTGACAAAATTAGTCTGACTTGAATTGATCAATTTGTAGTAATGGGAAAGTCTCTTAGAAAGTTATTGAATCCGATCAAATATTAATCTTAAATGTACTCTTTGGCTTCATTTCTAAGGAGTGAATGGGAAACTTGCAAGACATCATTTTATGGGTAAGACCGCTGCGTAAGAGTCTTCGGTTTGATGTAACTTGACGGAAGCGGTTTAAAATATTCACATCATTATGCCAAGGGTTTTTTGGTGATAATAATTCATAGACTATAATGGGGTCGAATATTTATATATTTTATTAAAGGGATTTCACCCATAAAGTAAATGATCGATACTGCCTTTGGAGGTAGAGTTTGGCTCTTCTTATGGACCATAACCACCTTTGCATAATGATAATCAGGGTTAGTGTTAATCATTGATGTGCAGTATGCAGTAGAATCCTTCCCAAGTTTGCATTCAAATACCATCCATCAGTGAATCAAATTTCCCTCCCTGTAAAGCATCACATCAGCCCAAATGTGTTAATGAAACATTGAGAAATACTGACTGCTATAACAATCCACAGCTTGAGGTCCTAGGATGATAATATCATTACCCTGTTTTTATCTGTGCATTGCTCTCAGGTCACCTGCTTCCTATCCTTCTCTAGATAATATCATAACTATTTCATTAATCTGATTCACGCAACAGCTCCATCAAATCGTAAAGGGGAACTGGAAACCTTCTCGTTTGATTTTGAGGGCTCTTTTTTCCGATGACTCAATTGCCTTTACAGTAATGTGCTTTTGATATGATCCCCTTTAAAAGAAGTACCTTTGATAAGATTCATTTTTTAAGGCTTATAGTTTAAGCTGTAATGAAAATGGTTGGACTTTCAATTTCACTTAAGTATGCCTGTTGTGTGTTTAAATGGAGTGCGCACTCAAAAAAAGGATGGCTGTGTGTGGGTTATGTTCTGGGGAGGGGGTTGGGTGGGGCATGCATAGCATGATGTTGATGTTTGATGTGTGAGAGGTGAAATGAAAGTCCAGTCCTGTAACCTTTTTTGCATTCTTAGCCAAAGCGGTATATATCCCCAGCAAAATCAGTTTCTATTTTGCCACCTTTGAAGTTACATAGAGAGCTAAAAATCCTTATGATGTATTCTTGTTGATAACATGAAGTTTGTGTCATTGAAGTACTATCAGCTCTTACCAGTAGCTCTTAATTGATGTTTGAGTGGGTCACAGATCTTATTGCTGTTATATCTTAGTAGAGTACTATCTATGGTTGATTGATCCTAGCTTTGCTCAATATCTCCTAGCCTCAAAGCTGTGCTTGTTTACTGGTAGTAATTACTTTCACAACTTTAAAAAAATCAGGTCCACATTACTCCTCTCACTTCCGGTGGAATGTTTTTTGCTTCTCATTCCCTGTTACTGATGATAGGCCAGATAAACAATCAATTCTGCAAAAGTAAACTCATTCCAGTGTTAACGTAGCTCCATATTTATTGGAAATTTCAAACTATATCCAGCATCTCTTATAACTGAGTGGGAGTCTAATAAGGAACAGATTTCAGCTATTCCCAGATTCATGCTCTTAATCAATTTCGATTCATTTGGTAATCAACGGCTCCCTAGAAGATCAAATATTTCATTTTGTCATTCAAAATAACTTTCATATTATCAGCCCTTTGCTAGTGTCTCATAAAATCAGAGAAGTAAATGGTCAAGAGTTTCTGTCTCGATTCCAAAGGCAGTGAATGAGTAGATAAATAAATTGGGATTATTAAATGAGTGGGTTAAGAATCTGAGGGTAGGGAGTACCTCTCAGTTTTTTAACGATGAATTTTGAGATTGTGAGGGCAATGTGAGATAGCAATCTGTGGTTGATTCACATATTGTACGATTATAGCCCTCCTATCTTGATATCCGGTTTTTGAAAGGGGAAGGCAGTACTAAACTCTGGAGCCCAATATTCATAGACTATGGGAGAGGTATATTTCCGTCGATGAAGATCCCATAATTTAAGTAATTGTTTGCATCTCTTATCATCCACTTTATGCATACACGTTTGGTAGTGCATGGTAATTCTTGCTTTCCAGATGATAATGAACATAGCATTTCTGCTTAGTGTACCACTTCATTAGTCAGGTGATCCTTGTCGAATTCCCATCAGGGTTTGACTTTTGGTTTGCTTAATCAGTTTATTATCTCAATAATTTCTTTTTTAACCAATGATTTCAATCATTGATCTTAATCGTTATCTTGCGTCTTTGTATTTTCGATTAGTAATTAGGGTTTATTCTTAGCTTACAGATTCTTTCCTCCCTCTTTGGTGACGAGTGATACGAAGGACTCATGGAGGCAGCTGTAAGAACGGTAGGTGTTAGCAACAATAAGTATTTAATCTAATCTCACGTAAATCTGCTAAATATTAATATACTGTTTGAAACCGTGCCATTGGAATTGGTAGAAAAATGGGGGAACGCGGATGAGATAAGATTTGTGATATGTCAGGGGAAAGGCACGGTGATCAATTGCAACTCGTGGTAATCTTAAGTATGTTTAATTTCCCAGTCATTGCTAGTCTATGCAGAGCTATCTTGTTCAAAAATCAAATGGAGCCTTTACAATTCAAGATATTCTCTGTTATGCTGTCATATCTTGTTAACAAATATAAAGAAAAATATTTGTGGTCTTAAACGTAAGCAGGGGAAGAATCTTTAGTAATTGATGAGTATTGTCTATGGAGTTGGAACTCAACTCTTCTCTTTGAATTTTGCCACATTAGCATATTATCTTACATTTACAAGTAACATCTAGATATTGTAGGGAGATCCTTCTGATTACCCTATTAGAAGCCATGCTTGTGACGTTTCATCCTTCACCCAAAATCAATTTGTTGCTTAGCTTCAATGAAGTTTTAAGATATGCGCTCATGCTTGATGAAATATCTCTGTAAGGGGATCGGTGTCCATGTCATTAGATAAAGAAAACTGAACAGTCGTTGCTCTACCTTTCAAGTGAAATTGGATGCATTGTTTGCATGGGCTGACATAATAATCGATTGGACATTCATTGATATCAGTTAACGTTAAAGCTTCAAATTGAATTCAGTACCCTCAAAAGCGAGTGAGGCAAATGGTTAAAGCCAGTATTTTTGGGTTAAATGGAAATAGGTTCCCTTCCATTAGTATGGTATTGATTGCCTGGGAATTCTCCTTGGAAAGAATGTTGGAATGGGATTAAAAGGGACCGTAGAATTTTTGACATATCTTGTTAACAAATATAAAGAAAAATATTTGTGGTCTTAAACGTAAGCAGGGGAAGAATCTTTAGTAATTGATGAGTATTGTCTATGGAGTTGGAACTCAACTCTTCTCTTTGAATTTTGCCACATTAGCATATTATCTTACATTTACAAGTAACATCTAGATATTGTAGGGAGATCCTTCTGATTACCCTATTAGAAGCCATGCTTGTGACGTTTCATCCTTCACCCAAAATCAATTTGTTGCTTAGCTTCAATGAAGTTTTAAGATATGCGCTCATGCTTGATGAAATATCTCTGTAAGGGGATCGGTGTCCATGTCATTAGATAAAGAAAACTGAACAGTCGTTGCTCTACCTTTCAAGTGAAATTGGATGCATTGTTTGCATGGGCTGACATAATAATCGATTGGACATTCATTGATATCAGTTAACGTTAAAGCTTCAAATTGAATTCGGTACCCTCAAAAGCGAGTGAGGCAAACGGTTAAAGCCAGTATTTTTGGGTTAAATGGAAATAGGTTCCCTTCCATTAGTATGGTATTGATTGCCTGGGAATTCTCCTTGGAAAGAATGTTGGAATGGGATTAAAAGGGACCGTTAAATTTTTGACAGTTCAATTTGTTTGTCCCCTAGGATCACTTTAAGAAACGGTTGACTGACAGTAAGGAAGAATCGGTAGCCTTGATAACTCTCAGCATTAAAGCCACTTTTTCAAAAGTTAAAGTAAGGGATTGGATTTTCTATTTTACTTCAGGTTGTATGAATGTTTGGGGTGAGTGGCCACTCAGTACTGGTGTGTGGGGAATATATTCTGGTGTTATGGGGTGGGGGTTGGGTGGGGCAGGGCCTGGTGTTGTTTTTGTGATGAGTGAAGTTTAAAATGGAAATCCAATCCTATAGCTTTGTTTGCATTCTTAGGTATTCATGTAAAAATATCTCAAAATCCCTCTGTAATACATCGCTCTTGAATATGGAATCACTCCGGGAATAGAATACCCTTGCTGGGTGGAAAGTTTATGCTTCACAAAACTTTCTATATTAGAGGTTTGCTGCGGGATCAACGAGATGCACTGCAGTCTGCCTAGAGCGATACTGGCTTTAAAGTAAGCTCACAAGACAGTGAGGATTTCCGTGGGTAGCAGTTGAATAAATTCAATACGTCAGAAACATGAAATTAGCTTTGGTCGATAATTTGCTTTTCAATTTTGGGTGCACATTGTCAATAACTTAGTTACGAGGAATGAAGAGAGTAATGTTCAGTTCAGGATTTTTGTATAATTCCTCATAATTGCTTACATAATCAATGTCAGTAGTATAATCTAGTCAGCCCCATGCCTAAAATTGAAACATTTTCATAACCGTGGCATCCTTTGAACCTGACTTGTGGCATTTGAAAATCATTTTGATCCTTCAGATAAGAACATTTTAAGAGTTTGGCATTTTCACAGGTCATTTGTGGACACCTCGAAAGTTAATTGATGGTCAAGGGTTGTTTTCTTGGCTCCATAGTCAGTGAATCAATTCTTAAATTAAATTGGGTTTACTTCACATATGCACGTAAAATAATGGGATAGGAATGAGATGAATTTTATTGGAGAGTCTTAGTAGGTTACTTGTTTAACAGTAATTTTCTCATTGTCTTTATTAAATGATTGGCTCTAGTCAGTAGATTTGTATCTCATTCCTAATTTGTTAAACCATGAAGAGCATATTGAAGGGTTTGCAGCGATTGTTAAAGAATGACAACGTTTGCTTTTGTTAAGTAAAGGGACTGTATCACGAGGAATGAAATTACGATCGCAGTTAATGAAAATTTGATTTTGGTGTTGCAATTGATTGCCGTAGTGGGTTATTTAAGACATTGCTTGTGTTGATTACCTTTATGATATTGAATTGGGCTCCAGAGAGTACTGCCATATGTTTATTCTGTTTGAAACACTTCCCATTGACGATTCTCTTTATTAAAAGCTTTATTATGCATCAGAGATTTATAGGAACAGGTCAGTCAAATTTTGTTACACAAAGTCATAGACGTACATTGACTGATGAATCTCACTTTGGACTCTTGAAAGCTTCTTAAGTAAACTGCAGAGTGTTTTCCCTATGCACATAATCAATAGCAAAAGAATGGTGGGAGCTCGTTAGAATTGGTGAATGTCCATATTAATCATCAAGTTCTGGTATGGTTTGCCATTTAGATGCGGTGCAAAGCCAGTATACGATCTTCTTTTAAAGTTATGATTCACTTTGCAACTCATGACCTTTACTTGAAGACCTTTAAGGGTCTATAATTTCCCAAAGAGTAGTAGTCTGAACTTAGATTAATGAGCATTGAAATTCCAAGCATGTTTTTAATTAAAAGATGTTGGATGTCCATCATTACTTCCTGAGTGGTTGTTGTATGTATGTTTGTGTGGAGTATACTCCGGAATGAATGAGTATTGAAGGTTTTGAATATTTAGTAGAGTTGCTAGCTTGGTTTACTAACAAGTACTAATGTGGTGTTGGGTTGTAGATAGAGTTTTATCTGATTTTTGGGAATTCTTAGTGGTTGTAGATGTAATCTTTTGTTGTGAATTTTTGGAAGGAAATGATGGAAGTACAACATCAAAAATCTTTTCACGGATCCTTATTAAAATACTTAGATTTAACTATTTTTGCCTTATATTTCACTCGTAATCCCTCAGTGATTCAACTCTTGATTTTCTTTGTTAATCGTAGCTGCTACATATCCACAGATATTAGTGATTGCTTTCCCGTGTTTACTGCACTACTGTGATGGGATATCTTTTGCTTTCTCATAACTACCTATCCATAAGTATCCCAATGCATCAAATAAGTCTCATTTCTTAATAATGGTACGAAGGCTTTGCACCAAACTCAGGTGGCATGTGGATGGTTTCAGAGCAAAAATATTCAATTATTGTTGATTAATCTGGTAGGAGAAGAGATGGAAATTAGTAACTTCATTTTGAGATTGAAATAAGGGAAAACAGAGTCATTCATATAATTCATTGTTTGCTTTAGTTTATTACTTATAATGAAGATTTCAAATTTAATTCATTGATCAGAAGCTCGCCTAGTCATAAAATTTGGGCCATCGAAAACTGGTCATTCTGCATTGCTTTCGGTTAATACTGCCGTGTTTACCATCATGCTCAAAGTGAAAATGTAAATCTCTCCTTTGTTGATCTCTTGGTTGAAGAGCGGTAGAATTAGAAGTAAAATTCTCTGCATTACACAGATGTACATCTTTGACGTTGACGAAATTAGTCTGACTTGAATTGATCAATTTGTAGTAATGGGAAAGTCTCTTAGAAAGTTATTGAATCCGATCAAATATTAATCTTAAATGTACTCTTTGGCTTCATTTCTAAGGAGTGAATGGGAAACTTGCAAGACATCATTTTATGGGTAAGACCGCTGCGTAAGAGTCTTCGGTTTGATGTAACTTGACGGAAGCGGTTTAAAATATTCACATCATAATGCCAAGGGTCTTTTGGTGATAATAATTCATAGACTATAATGGGGTCGAATATTTATATATTTTATTAAAGGGATTTCACGCATAAAGTAAATGATCGATACTGCCTTTGGAGGTAGAGTTTGGCTCTTCTTATGGACCATAACCACCTTTGCATAATGATAATCAGGGTTAGTGTTAATCATTGATATGCAGTATGCAGTAGAATCCTTCCCAAGATTGCATTCAAATACCATCCATCAGTGAATCAAATTTCCCTCCCTGTAAAGCATCACATCAGCCCAAATGTGTTAATGAAACATTGAGAAATACTGACTGCTATAACAATCCACAGCTTGAGGTCCTAGGATGATAATATCATTACCCTGTTTTTATCTGTGCATTGCTCTCAGGTCACCTGCTTCCTATCCTTCTCTAGATAATATCATAACTGTTTCATTAATCTGATTCACGCAACAGCTCCATCAAATCGTAAAGGGGAGCTGGAAACCTTCTCATTTGATTTTGAGGGCTCTTTATTCCGATGACTCAATTGCCTTTACAGTAATGTGCTTTTGATATGATCCCCTTTAAAAGAAGTACCTTTGATAAGATTCATTTTTTAAGGCTTATAGTTTAAGCTGTAATGAAAATGGTTGGACTTTCAATTTCACTTAAGTATGCCTGCTGTGTGTTTAAATGGAGTGCGCACTCAAAAAAAGGATGGCTGTGTGTGGGTTATGTTCTGGGGAGGGGGTTGGGTGGGGCATGCATAGCATGATGTTGATGTTTGATGTGTGAGAGGTGAAATGAAAGTCCAGTCCTGTAACCTTTTTTGCATTCTTAGCCAAAGCGGTATATATCCCCAGCAAAATCAGTTTCTATTTTGCCACCTTTGAAGTTACATAGAGAGCTAAAATTCCTTATGATGTATTCTTGTTGATAACATGAAGTTTGTGTCATTGAAGTACTATCAGCTCTTACCAGTAGCTCTTAATTGATGTTTGAGTGGGTCACAGATCTTATTGCTGTTATATCTTAGTAGAGTACTATCTATGGTTGATTGATCCTAGCTTTGCTCAATATCTCCTAGCCTCAAAGCTGTGCTTGTTTACTGGTAGTAATTACTTTCACAACTTTAAAAAAATCAGGTCCACATTACTCCTCTCACTTCCGGTGGAATGTTTTTTGCTTCTCATTCCCTGTTACTGATGATAGGCCAGATAAACAATCAATTCTGCAAAAGTAAACTCATTCAAGTGTTAACGTAGCTCCATATTTATTAGAAATTTCAAACTATATCCAGCATCCCTTATAACTGAGTGGGAGTCTAATAAGGAAGAGATTTCAGCTATTCCCAGATTCATGCTCTTAATCAATTTCGATTCATTTGGTAATCAACGGCTCCCTAGTAGATCAAATATTTCATTTTGTCATTCAAAATAACTTTCATATTATCAGCCCTTTGCTAGTGTCTCATAAAATCAGAGAAGTAAATGGTCAAGAGTTTCTGTCTCGATTCCAAAGGCAGTGAATGAGTAGATAATTAAATTGGGATTATTAAATGAGTGGGTTAAGAATCTGAGGGTAGGGAGTACCTCTCAGTTTTTTAACGATGAATTTTGAGATGGTGAGGGCAATGTGAGATAGCAATCTGTGGTTGATTCACATATTGTACGATTATAGCCCTCCTATCTTGACATCCGGTTTTTGAAAGGGGAAGGCAGTACTAAACTCTGGAGCCCAATATTCATAGACTATGGGATAGGTATATTTCCGTCTATGAAGATCCCATAATTTAAGTAATTTTTTGCATCTCTTATCATCCACTTTATGCATACACGTTTGGTAGTGCATGGTAATTCTTGCTTTCCAGATGATAATGAACATAGCATTTCTGCTTAGTGTACCACTTCATTAGTCAGGTGAACCTTGTCAAATTCCCATCATGGTTTGACTTTTGGTTTGCTTAATCAGTTTATTATCTCAATACTTTCTTTGTTAACCAATGATTTCAATCATTGATCTTAATCGGTATCTTGCGTCTTTGTATTTTTGATTAGTAATTATAGTTTATTCTTAGCTTACAGATTCCTTCCTCCCTCTTTGGTGACGAGTGATACGAAGGACTCATGGAGGCAGCTGTAAGAACGGTAGGTGTTAGCAACAATAAGTATTTAATCTTATCTCACGTAAATCTGCTAAATATTAATATACTGTTTGAAACCGTGCCATTGGAATTGGTAGAAAAATGGGGGAACGCGGATGAGATAAGATTTGTGATATGTCAGGGGAAAGGCACGGTGATCAATTGCAACTCGTGGTAATCTTAAGTATGTTTAATTTTCCAGTCATTGCTACTCTATGCAGAGCTATCTTGTTCAAAAATCAAATGGAGCCTTTACAATTCAAGATATTCTCTGTTATGCTGTCATATCTTGTTAACAAATATAAAGAAAAATATTTGTGGTCTTAAACGTAAGCAGGGGAAGAATCTTTAGTAATTGATGAGTATTGTCTATGGAGTTGGAACTCAACTCTTCTCTTTGAATTTTGCCACATTAGCATATTATCTTACATTTACAAGTAACATCTAGATATTGTAGGGAGATCCTTCTGATTACCCTATTAGAAGCCATGCTTGTGACGTTTCATCCTTCACCCAAAATCAATTTGTTGCTTAGCTTCAATGAAGTTTTAAGATACGCGCTCATGCTTGATGAAATATCTCTGTAAGGGGATCGGTGTCCATGTCATTAGATAAAGAAAACTGAACAGTCGTTGCTCTACCTTTCAAGTGAAATTGGATGCATTGTTTTGCATGGGCTGACATAATAATCGATTGGACATTCATTGATATCAGTTAACGTTAAAGCTTCAAATTGAATTCAGTACCCTCAAAAGCGAGTGAGGCAAACGGTTAAAGCCAGTATTTTTGGGTTAAATGGAAATAGGTTCCCTTCCATTAGTATGGTATTGATTGCCTGGGAATTCTCCTTGGAAAGAATGTTGGAATGGGATTAAAAGGGACCGTTAAATTTTTGACAGTTCAATTTGTTTGTCCCCTAGGATCACTTTAAGAAACGGTTGACTGACAGTAAGGAAGAATCGGTAGCCTTGATAACTCTCAGCATTAAAGCCACTTTTTCAAAAGTTAAAGTAATGGATTGGATTTTCTATTTTACTTCAGGTTGTATGAATGTTTGGGGTGAGTGGCCACTCAGTACTGGTGTGTGGGGAATATATTCTGGTGTTATGGGGTGGGGGGTTGGGTGGGGCAGGGCCTGGTGTTGTTTTTGTGATGAGTGAAGTTTAAAATGGAAATCCAATCCTATAGCTTTGTTTGCATTCTTAGGTATTCATGTAAAAATATCTCAAAATCCCTCTGTAATACATCGCTCTTGAATATGGAATCACTCCGGGAATAGAATACCCTTGCTGGGTGGAAAGTTTATGCTTCACAAAACTTTCTATATTAGAGGTTTGCTGCGGGATCAACGAGATGCACTGCAGTCTGCCTAGAGCGATACTGGCTTTAAAGTTAGCTCACAAGACAGTGAGGATTTCCGTGGGTAGCAGTTGAATAAATTCAATACGTCAGAAACATGAAATTAGCATTGGTCGATAATTTCCTTTTCAATTTTGGGTGCACATTGTCAATAACTTAGTTACGAGGAATGAAGAGAGTAATGTTCAGTTCAGGTTTTTTGTATCATTCCTCATAATTGCTTACATAATCAATGTCAGTAGTATAATCTAGTCAGCCCCATGCCTAAAATTGAATCATTTTCATAACCGTGGCATCCTTTGAACCTGACTTGTGGCATTTGAAAATCATTTTGATCCTTCAGATAAGAACATTTTAAGAGTTTGGCATTTTCACAGGTCATTTGTGGACACCTCGAAAGTTAATTGATGGTCAAGGGTTGTTTTCTTGGCTCCATAGTCAGTGAATCAATTCTTAAATTAAATTGGGTTTACTTCACATATGCACGTAAAATAATGGGATAGGAATGAGATGAATTTTATTGGAGAGTCTTAGTAGGTTACTTGTTTAACAGTAATTTTCTCATTGTCTTTATTAAATGATTGGCTCTAGTCAGTAGATTTGTATCTCATTCCTAATTTGTTAAACCATGAAGAGCATATTGAAGGGTTTGCAGCGATTGTTAAAGAATGACCACGTTTGCTTTTGTTAAGTAAAGGGACTGTATCACGAGGAATGAAATTACGATCGCAGTTAATGAAAATTTGATTTTGGTGTTGCAATTGATTGCCGTAGTGGGTTATTTAAGACATTGCTTGTGTTGATTACCTTTATGATATTGAATTGGGCTCCAGAGAGTACTGCCATATGTTTATTCTGTTTGAAACACTTCCCATTGACGATTCTCTTTATTAAAAGCTTTATTATGCATCAGAGATTTATGGGAACAGGTCAGTCAAATTTTGTTACACAAAGTCATAGACGTACATTGACTGATGAATCTCACTTTGGACTCTTGAAAGCTTCTTAAGTAAACTGCAGAGTGTTTTCCCTATGCACATAATCAATAGCAAAAGAATGGTGGGAGCTCGTTAGAATTGGTGAATGTCCATATTAATCATCAAGTTCTGGTATGGTTTGCCATTTAGATGCGGTGCAAAGCCAGTATACGATCTTCTTTTAAAGTTAGGATTCACTTTGCAACTCATGACCTTTACTTGAAGACCTTTAAGGGTCTATAATTTCCCAAAGAGTAGTAGTCTGAACTTAGATTAATGAGCATTGAAATTCCAAGCATGTTTTTAATTAAAAGATGTTGGATGTCCATCATTACTTCCTGAGTGGTTGTTGTATGTATGTTTGTATGGAGTATACTCCGGAATGAATGAGTATTGAAGGTTTTGAATATTTAGTAGAGTTGCTAGCTTGGTTTACTAACAAGTACTAATGTGGTGTTGGGTTGTAGATAGAGTTTTATCTGATTTTTGGGAATTGTTAGTGGTTGTAGATGTAATCTTTTGTTGTGAATTTTTGGAAGGAAATGATGGAAGTACAACATCAAAAATCTTTTCACGGATCCTTATTAAAATACTTAGATTTAACTATTTTTGCCTTATATTTCACTCGTAATCCCTCAGTGATTCAACTCTCGATTTTCTTTGTTAATCGTAGCTGCTACATATCCACAGATATTAGTGATTGCTTTCCCGTGTTTACTGCACTACTGTGATGGGATATCTTTTGCTTTCTCATAACTACCTATCCATAAGTATCCCAATGCATCAAATAAGTCTCATTTCTTAATAATGGTACGAAGGCTTTGCACCAAACTCAGGTGGCATGTGGATGGTTTCAGAGCAAAAATATTCAATTATTGTTGATTAATCTGGTAGGAGAAGAGATGGAAATTAGTAACTTCATTTTGAGATTGAAATAAGGGAAAACAGAGTCATTCATATAATTCATTGTTTGCTTTAGTTTATTACTTATAATGAAGATTTCAAATTTAATTCATTGATCAGAAGCTCGCCTAGTCATAAAATTTGGGCCATCGAAAACTGGTCATTCTGCATTGCTTTTGGTTAATACTGCCGTGTTTACCATCATGCTCAAAGTGAAAATGTAAATCTCTCCTTTGTTGATCTCTTGGTTGAAGAGCGGTAGAATTAGAAGTAAAATTCTCTGCATTACACAGATGTACATCTTTGACGTTGACAAAATTAGTCTGACTTGAATTGATCAATTTGATTAATGGGAAAGTCTCTTAGAAAGTTATTGAATCCGATCAAATATTAATCTTAAATGTACTCTTTGGCTTCATTTCTAAGGAGTGAATGGGAAACTTGCAAGACATCATTTTATGGGTAAGACTGCTGCGTAAGAGTCTTCGGTTTGATGTAACTTGACGGAAGCGGTTTAAAATATTCACATCATAATGCCAAGGGTCTTTTGGTGATAATAATTCATAGACTATAATGGGGTCGAATATTTATATATTTTATTAAAGGGATTTCACGCATAAAGTAAATGATCGATACTGCCTTTGGAGGTAGAGTTTGGCTCTTCTTATGGACCATAACCACCTTTGCATAATGATAATCAGGGTTAGTGTTAATCATTGATATGCAGTATGCAGTAGAATCCTTCCCAAGATTGCATTCAAATACCATCCATCAGTGAATCAAATTTCCCTCCCTGTAAAGCATCACATCAGCCCAAATGTGTTAATGAAACATTGAGAAATACTGACTGCTATAACAATCCACAGCTTGAGGTCCTAGGATGATAATATCATTACCCTGTTTTTATCTGTGCATTGCTCTCAGGTCACCTGCTTCCTATCCTTCTCTAGATAATATCATAACTGTTTCATTAATCTGATTCACGCAACAGCTCCATCAAATAGTAAAGGGGAGCTGGAAACCTTCTCATTTGATTTTGAGGGCTCTTTATTCCGATGACTCAATTGCCTTTACAGTAATGTGCTTTTGATATGATCCCCTTTAAAAGAAGTACCTTTGATAAGATTCATTTTTTAAGGCTTATAGTTTAAGCTGTAATTTAAATGGTTGGACTTTCAATTTCACTTAAGTATGCCTGCTGTGTGTTTAAATGGAGTGCGCACTCAAAAAAAGGATGGCTGTGTGTGGGTTATGTTTTGGGGAGGGCGTTGGGTGGGACATGCATAGCATGATGTTGATGTTTGATGTGTGAGAGGTGAAATGAAAGTCCAGTCCTGTAACCTTTTTTGCATTCTTAGCCAAAGCGGTATATATCCCCAGCAAAATCAGTTTCTATTTTGCCACCTTTGAAGTTACATAGAGAGCTAAAAATCCTTATGATGTATTCTTGTTGATAACATGAAGTTTGTGTCATTGAAGTACTATCAGCTCTTACCAGTAGCTCTTAATTGATGTTTGAGTGGGTCACAGATCTTATTGCTGTTATATCTTAGTAGAGTACTATCTATGGTTGATTGATCCTAGCTTTGCTCAATATCTCCTATCCTCAAAGCTGTGCTTGTTTACTGGTAGTAATTACTTTCACAACTTTAAAAAAATCAGGTCCACATTACTCCTCTCACTTCCGGTGGAATGTTTTTTGCTTCTCATTCCCTGTTACTGATGATAGGCCAGATAAACAATCAATTCTGCAAAAGTAAACTCATTCAAGTGTTAACGTAGCTCCATATTTATTAGAAATTTCAAACTATATACAGCATCCCTTATAACTGAGTGGGAGTCTAATAAGGAAGAGATTTCAGCTATTCCCAGATTAATGCTCTTAATCAATTTCGAATCATTTGGTAATCAACGGCTCCCTAGAAGATCAAATATTTCATTTTGTCATTCAAAATAACTTTCATATTATCAGCCCTTTGCTAGTGTCTCATAAAATCAGAGAAGTAAATGGTCTAGAGTTTCTGTCTCGATTCCAAAGGCAGTGAATGAGTAGATAAATAAATTGGGATTATTAAATGAGTGGGTTAAGAATCTGAGGGTAGGGAGTACCTCTCAGTTTTTTAACGATGAATTTTGAGATGGTGAGGGCAATGTGAGATAGCAATCTGTGGTTGATTCACATATTGTACGATTATAGCCCTCCTATCTTGACATCCGGTTTTTGAAAGGGGAAGGCAGTACTAAACTCTGGAGCCCAATATTCATAGACTATGGGATAGGTATATTTCCGTCTATGAAGATCCCATAATTTAAGTAATTGTTTGCATCTCTTATCATCCACTTTATGCATACACGTTTGGTAGTGCATGGTAATTCTTGCTTTCCAGATGATAATGAACATAGCATTTCTGCTTAGTGTACCACTTCATTAGTCAGGTGAACCTTGTCAAATTTCCATCAGGGTTTGACTTTTGGTTTGCTTAATCAGTTTATTATCTCAATAATTTCTTTGTTAACCAATGATTTCAATCATTGATCTTAATCGGTATCTTGCGTCTTTGTATTTTCGATTAGTAATTAGGGTTTATTCTTAGCTTACAGATTCCTTCCTCCCTCTTTGGTGACGAGTGATACGAAGGACTCATGGAGGCAGCTGTAAGAACGGTAGGTGTTAGCAGCAATAAGTATTTAATCTTATCTCACGTAAATCTGCTAAATATTAATATACTGTTTGAAACCGTGCCATTGGAATGGTAGAAAAATGGGGGAACGCGGATGAGATAAGATTTGTGATATGTCAGGGGAAAGGCACGGTGATCAATTGCAACTCGTGGTAATCTTAAGTATGTTTAATTTTCCAGTCATTGCTAGTCTATGCAGAGCTATCTTGTTCAAAAATCAAATGGAGCCTTTACAATTCAAGATATTCTCTGTTATGCTGTCATATCTTGTTAACAAATATAAAGAAAAATATTTGTGGTCTTAAACGTAAGCAGGGGAAGAATCTTTAGTAATTGATGAGTATTGTCTATGGAGTTGAAACTCAACTCTTCTCTTTGAATTTTGCCACATTAGCATATTATCTTACATTTACAAGTAACATCTAGATATTGTAGGGAGATCCTTCTGATTACCCTATTAGAAGCCATGCTTGTGACGTTTCATCCTTCACCCAAAATCAATTTGTTGCTTAGCTTCAATGAAGTTTTAAGATATGCGCTCATGCTTGATGAAATATCTCTGTAAGGGGATCGGTGTCCATGTCATTAGATAAAGAAAACTGAACAGTCGTTGCTCTACCTTTCAAGTGAAATTGGATGCATTGTTTTGCATGGGCTGACATAATAATCGATTGGACATTCATTGATATCAGTTAACGTTAAAGCTTCAAATTGAATTCAGTACCCTCAAAAGCGAGTGAGGCAAACGGTTAAAGCCAGTATTTTTGGGTTAAATGGAAATAGGTTCCCTTCCATTAGTATGTTATTGATTGCCTGGGAATTCTCCTTGGAAAGAATGTTGGAATGGGATTAAAAGGGACCGTAAAATTTTTGACAGTTCAATTTGTTTGTCCCCTAGGATCACTTTAAGAAACGGTTGACTGACAGTAAGGAAGAATCGGTAGCCTTGATAACTCTCAGCATTAAAGCCACTTTTTCAAAAGTTAAAGTAATGGATTGGATTTTCTATTTTACTTCAGGTTGTATGAATGTTTGGGGTGAGTGGCCACTCAGTACTGGTGTGTGGGGAATATATTCTGGTGTTATGGGGTGGGGGGTTGGGTGGGGCAGGGCCTGGTGTTGTTTTTGTGATGAGTGAAGTTTAAAATGGAAATCCAATCCTATAGCTTTGTTTGCATTCTTAGGTATTCATGTAAAAATATCTCAAAATCCCTCTGTAATACATCGCTCTTGAATATGGAATCACTCCGGGAATAGAATACCCTTGCTGGGTGGAAAGTTTATGCTTCACAAAACTTTCTATATTAGAGGTTTGCTGCGGGATCAACGAGATGCACTGCAGTCTGCCTAGAGCGATACTGGCTTTAAAGTTAGCTCACAAGACAGTGAGGATTTCCGTGGGTAGCAGTTGAATAAATTCAATACGTCAGAAACATGAAATTAGCATTGGTCGATAATTTCCTTTTCAATTTTGGGTGCACATTGTCAATAACTTAGTTACGAGGAATGAAGAGAGTAATGTTCAGTTCAGGTTTTTTGTATCATTCCTCATAATTGCTTACATAATCAATGTCAGTAGTATAATCTAGTCAGCCCCATGCCTAAAATTGAATCATTTTCATAACCGTGGCATCCTTTGAACCTGACTTGTGGCATTTGAAAATCATTTTGATCCTTCAGATAAGAACATTTTAAGAGTTTGGCATTTTCACAGGTCATTTGTGGACACCTCGAAAGTTAATTGATGGTCAAGGGTTGTTTTCTTGGCTCCATAGTCAGTGAATCAATTCTTAAATTAAATTGGGTTTACTTCACATATGCACGTAAAATAATGGGATAGGAATGAGATGAATTTTATTGGAGAGTCTTAGTAGGTTACTTGTTTAACAGTAATTTTCTCATTGTCTTTATTAAATGATTGGCTCTAGTCAGTAGATTTGTATCTCATTCCTAATTTGTTAAACCATGAAGAGCATATTGAAGGGTTTGCAGCGATTGTTAAAGAATGACCACGTTTGCTTTTGTTAAGTAAAGGGACTGTATCACGAGGAATGAAATTACGATCGCAGTTAATGAAAATTTGATTTTGGTGTTGCAATTGATTGCCGTAGTGGGTTATTTAAGACATTGCTTGTGTTGATTACCTTTATGATATTGAATTGGGCTCCAGAGAGTACTGCCATATGTTTATTCTGTTTGAAACACTTCCCATTGACGATTCTCTTTATTAAAAGCTTTATTATGCATCAGAGATTTATGGGAACAGGTCAGTCAAATTTTGTTACACAAAGTCATAGACGTACATTGACTGATGAATCTCACTTTGGACTCTTGAAAGCTTCTTAAGTAAACTGCAGAGTGTTTTCCCTATGCACATAATCAATAGCAAAAGAATGGTGGGAGCTCGTTAGAATTGGTGAATGTCCATATTAATCATCAAGTTCTGGTATGGTTTGCCATTTAGATGCGGTGCAAAGCCAGTATACGATCTTCTTTTAAAGTTAGGATTCACTTTGCAACTCATGACCTTTACTTGAAGACCTTTAAGGGTCTATAATTTCCCAAAGAGTAGTAGTCTGAACTTAGATTAATGAGCATTGAAATTCCAAGCATGTTTTTAATTAAAAGATGTTGGATGTCCATCATTACTTCCTGAGTGGTTGTTGTATGTATGTTTGTATGGAGTATACTCCGGAATGAATGAGTATTGAAGGTTTTGAATATTTAGTAGAGTTGCTAGCTTGGTTTACTAACAAGTACTAATGTGGTGTTGGGTTGTAGATAGAGTTTTATCTGATTTTTGGGAATTGTTAGTGGTTGTAGATGTAATCTTTTGTTGTGAATTTTTGGAAGGAAATGATGGAAGTACAACATCAAAAATCTTTTCACGGATCCTTATTAAAATACTTAGATTTAACTATTTTTGCCTTATATTTCACTCGTAATCCCTCAGTGATTCAACTCTCGATTTTCTTTGTTAATCGTAGCTGCTACATATCCACAGATATTAGTGATTGCTTTCCCGTGTTTACTGCACTACTGTGATGGGATATCTTTTGCTTTCTCATAACTACCTATCCATAAGTATCCCAATGCATCAAATAAGTCTCATTTCTTAATAATGGTACGAAGGCTTTGCACCAAACTCAGGTGGCATGTGGATGGTTTCAGAGCAAAAATATTCAATTATTGTTGATTAATCTGGTAGGAGAAGAGATGGAAATTAGTAACTTCATTTTGAGATTGAAATAAGGGAAAACAGAGTCATTCATATAATTCATTGTTTGCTTTAGTTTATTACTTATAATGAAGATTTCAAATTTAATTCATTGATCAGAAGCTCGCCTAGTCATAAAATTTGGGCCATCGAAAACTGGTCATTCTGCATTGCTTTTGGTTAATACTGCCGTGTTTACCATCATGCTCAAAGTGAAAATGTAAATCTCTCCTTTGTTGATCTCTTGGTTGAAGAGCGGTAGAATTAGAAGTAAAATTCTCTGCATTACACAGATGTACATCTTTGACGTTGACAAAATTAGTCTGACTTGAATTGATCAATTTGATTAATGGGAAAGTCTCTTAGAAAGTTATTGAATCCGATCAAATATTAATCTTAAATGTACTCTTTGGCTTCATTTCTAAGGAGTGAATGGGAAACTTGCAAGACATCATTTTATGGGTAAGACCGCTGCGTAAGAGTCTTCGGTTTGATGTAACTTGACGGAAGCGGTTTAAAATATTCACATCATAATGCCAAGGGTCTTTTGGTGATAATAATTCATAGACTATAATGGGGTCGAATATTTATATATTTTATTAAAGGGATTTCACGCATAAAGTAAATGATCGATACTGCCTTTGGAGGTAGAGTTTGGCTCTTCTTATGGACCATAACCACCTTTGCATAATGATAATCAGGGTTAGTGTTAATCATTGATATGCAGTATGCAGTAGAATCCTTCCCAAGATTGCATTCAAATACCATCCATCAGTGAATCAAATTTCCCTCCCTGTAAAGCATCACATCAGCCCAAATGTGTTAATGAAACATTGAGAAATACTGACTGCTATAACAATCCACAGCTTGAGGTCCTAGGATGATAATATCATTACCCTGTTTTTATCTGTGCATTGCTCTCAGGTCACCTGCTTCCTATCCTTCTCTAGATAATATCATAACTGTTTCATTAATCTGATTCACGCAACAGCTCCATCAAATCGTAAAGGGGAGCTGGAAACCTTCTCATTTGATTTTGAGGGCTCTTTATTCCGATGACTCAATTGCCTTTACAGTAATGTGCTTTTGATATGATCCCCTTTAAAAGAAGTACCTTTGATAAGATTCATTTTTTAAGGCTTATAGTTTAAGCTGTAATGAAAATGGTTGGACTTTCAATTTCACTTAAGTATGCCTGCTGTGTGTTTAAATGGAGTGCGCACTCAAAAAAAGGATGGCTGTGTGTGGGTTATGTTCTGGGGAGGGGGTTGGGTGGGGCATGCATAGCATGATGTTGATGTTTGATGTGTGAGAGGTGAAATGAAAGTCCAGTCCTGTAACCTTTTTTGCATTCTTAGCCAAAGCGGTATATATCCCCAGCAAAATCAGTTTCTATTTTGCCACCTTTGAAGTTACATAGAGAGCTAAAATTCCTTATGATGTATTCTTGTTGATAACATGAAGTTTGTGTCATTGAAGTACTATCAGCTCTTACCAGTAGCTCTTAATTGATGTTTGAGTGGGTCACAGATCTTATTGCTGTTATATCTTAGTAGAGTACTATCTATGGTTGATTGATCCTAGCTTTGCTCAATATCTCCTAGCCTCAAAGCTGTGCTTGTTTACTGGTAGTAATTACTTTCACAACTTTAAAAAAATCAGGTCCACATTACTCCTCTCACTTCCGGTGGAATGTTTTTTACTTCTCATTCCCTGTTACTGATGATAGGCCAGATAAACAATCAATTCTGCAAAAGTAAACTCATTCAAGTGTTAACGTAGCTCCATATTTATTAGAAATTTCAAACTATATCCAGCATCCCTTATAACTGAGTGGGAGTCTAATAAGGAAGAGATTTCAGCTATTCCCAGATTCATGCTCTTAATCAATTTCGATTCATTTGGTAATCAACGGCTCCCTAGTAGATCAAATATTTCATTTTGTCATTCAAAATAACTTTCATATTATCAGCCCTTTGCTAGTGTCTCATAAAATCAGAGAAGTAAATGGTCAAGAGTTTCTGTCTCGATTCCAAAGGCAGTGAATGAGTAGATAATTAAATTGGGATTATTAAATGAGTGGGTTAAGAATCTGAGGGTAGGGAGTACCTCTCAGTTTTTTAACGATGAATTTTGAGATGGTGAGGGCAATGTGAGATAGCAATCTGTGGTTGATTCACATATTGTACGATTATAGCCCTCCTATCTTGACATCCGGTTTTTGAAAGGGGAAGGCAGTACTAAACTCTGGAGCCCAATATTCATAGACTATGGGATAGGTATATTTCCGTCGATGAAGATCCCATAATTTAAGTAATTGTTTGCATCTCTTATCATCCACTTTATGCATACATGTTTGGTAGTGCATGGTAATTCTTGCTTTCCAGATGATAATGAACATAGCATTTCTGCTTAGTGTACCACTTCATCAGTCAGGTGAACCTTGTCAAATTCCCATCAGGGTTTGACTTTTGGTTTGCTTAATCAGTTTATTATCTCAATACTTTCTTTGTTAACCAATGATTTCAATCATTGATCTTAATCGGTATCTTGCGTCTTTGTATTTTTGATTAGTAATTATAGTTTATTCTTAGCTTACAGATTCCTTCCTCCCTCTTTGGTGACGAGTGATACGAAGGACTCATGGAGGCAGCTGTAAGAACGGTAGGTGTTAGCAACAATAAGTATTTAATCTTATCTCACGTAAATCTGCTAAATATTAATATACTGTTTGAAACCGTGCCATTGGAATTGGTAGAAAAATGGGGGAACGCGGATGAGATAAGATTTGTGATATGTCAGGGGAAAGGCACGGTGATCAATTGCAACTCGTGGTAATCTTAAGTATGTTTAATTTTCCAGTCATTGCTACTCTATGCAGAGCTATCTTGTTCAAAAATCAAATGGAGCCTTTACAATTCAAGATATTCTCTGTTATGCTGTCATATCTTGTTAACAAATATAAAGAAAAATATTTGTGGTCTTAAACGTAAGCAGGGGAAGAATCTTTAGTAATTGATGAGTATTGTCTATGGAGTTGAAACTCAACTCTTCTCTTTGAATTTTGCCACATTAGCATATTATCTTACATTTACAAGTAACATCTAGATATTGTAGGGAGATCCTTCTGATTACCCTATTAGAAGCCATGCTTGTGACGTTTCATCCTTCACCCAAAATCAATTTGTTGCTTAGCTTCAATGAAGTTTTAAGATACGCGCTCATGCTTGATGAAATATCTCTGTAAGGGGATCGGTGTCCATGTCATTAGATAAAGAAAACTGAACAGTCGTTGCTCTACCTTTCAAGTGAAATTGGATGCATTGTTTTGCATGGGCTGACATAATAATCAATTGGACATTCATTGATATCAGTTAACGTTAAAGCTTCAAATTGAATTCAGTACCCTCAAAAGCGAGTGAGGCAAACGGTTAAAGCCAGTATTTTTGGGTTAAATGGAAATAGGTTCCCTTCCATTAGTATGGTATTGATTGCCTGGGAATTCTCCTTGGAAAGAATGTTGGAATGGGATTAAAAGGGACCGTTAAATTTTTGACAGTTCAATTTGTTTGTCCCCTAGGATCACTTTAAGAAACGGTTGACTGACAGTAAGGAAGAATCGGTAGCCTTGATAACTCTCAGCATTAAAGCCACTTTTTCAAAAGTTAAAGTAATGGATTGGATTTTCTATTTTACTTCAGGTTGTATGAATGTTTGGGGTGAGTGGCCACTCAGTACTGGTGTGTGGGGAATATATTCTGGTGTTATGGGGTGGGGGGTTGGGTGGGGCAGGGCCTGGTTTTGTTTTTGTGATGAGTGAAGTTTAAAATGGAAATCCAATCCTATAGCTTTGTTTGCATTCTTAGGTATTCATGTAAAAATATCTCAAAATCCCTCTGTAATACATCGCTCTTGAATATGGAATCACTCCGGGAATAGAATACCCTTGCTGGGTGGAAAGTTTATGCTTCACAAAACTTTCTATATTAGAGGTTTGCTGCGGGATCAACGAGATGCACTGCAGTCTGCCTAGAGCGATACTGGCTTTAAAGTTAGCTCACAAGACAGTGAGGATTTCCGTGGGTAGCAGTTGAATAAATTCAATACGTCAGAAACATGAAATTAGCATTGGTTGATAATTTCCTTTTCAATTTTGGGTGCACATTGTCAATAACTTAGTTACGAGGAATGAAGAGAGTAATGTTCAGTTCAGGTTTTTTGTATCATTCCTCATAATTGCTTACATAATCAATGTCAGTAGTATAATCTAGTCAGCCCCATGCCTAAAATTGAATCATTTTCATAACCGTGGCATCCTTTGAACCTGACTTGTGGCATTTGAAAATCATTTTGATCCTTCAGATAAGAACATTTTAAGAGTTTGGCATTTTCACAGGTCATTTGTGGACACCTCGAAAGTTAATTGATGGTCAAGGGTTGTTTTCTTGGCTCCATAGTCAGTGAATCAATTCTTAAATTAAATTGGGTTTACTTCACATATGCACGTAAAATAATGGGATAGGAATGAGATGAATTTTATTGGAGAGTCTTAGTAGGTTACTTGTTTAACAGTAATTTTCTCATTGTCTTTATTAAATGATTGGCTCTAGTCAGTAGATTTGTATCTCATTCCTAATTTGTTAAACCATGAAGAGCATATTGAAGGGTTTGCAGCGATTGTTAAAGAATGACCACGTTTGCTTTTGTTAAGTAAAGGGACTGTATCACGAGGAATGAAATTACGATCGCAGTTAATGAAAATTTGATTTTGGTGTTGCAATTGATTGCCGTAGTGGGTTATTTAAGACATTGCTTGTGTTGATTACCTTTATGATATTGAATTGGGCTCCAGAGAGTACTGCCATATGTTTATTCTGTTTGAAACACTTCCCATTGACGATTCTCTTTATTAAAAGCTTTATTATGCATCAGAGATTTATGGGAACAGGTCAGTCAAATTTTGTTACACAAAGTCATAGACGTACATTGACTGATGAATCTCACTTTGGACTCTTGAAAGCTTCTTAAGTAAACTGCAGAGTGTTTTCCCTATGCACATAATCAATAGCAAAAGAATGGTGGGAGCTCGTTAGAATTGGTGAATGTCCATATTAATCATCAAGTTCTGGTATGGTTTGCCATTTAGATGCGGTGCAAAGCCAGTATACGATCTTCTTTTAAAGTTAGGATTCACTTTGCAACTCATGACCTTTACTTGAAGACCTTTAAGGGTCTATAATTTCCCAAAGAGTAGTAGTCTGAACTTAGATTAATGAGCATTGAAATTCCAAGCATGTTTTTAATTAAAAGATGTTGGATGTCCATCATTACTTCCTGAGTGGTTGTTGTATGTATGTTTGTATGGAGTATACTCCGGAATGAATGAGTATTGAAGGTTTTGAATATTTAGTAGAGTTGCTAGCTTGGTTTACTAACAAGTACTAATGTGGTGTTGGGTTGTAGATAGAGTTTTATCTGATTTTTGGGAATTGTTAGTGGTTGTAGATGTAATCTTTTGTTGTGAATTTTTGGAAGGAAATGATGGAAGTACAACATCAAAAATCTTTTCACGGATCCTTATTAAAATACTTAGATTTAACTATTTTTGCCTTATATTTCACTCGTAATCCCTCAGTGATTCAACTCTCGATTTTCTTTGTTAATCGTAGCTGCTACATATCCACAGATATTAGTGATTGCTTTCCCGTGTTTACTGCACTACTGTGATGGGATATCTTTTGCTTTCTCATAACTACCTATCCATAAGTATCCCAATGCATCAAATAAGTCTCATTTCTTAATAATGGTACGAAGGCTTTGCACCAAACTCAGGTGGCATGTGGATGGTTTCAGAGCAAAAATATTCAATTATTGTTGATTAATCTGGTAGGAGAAGAGATGGAAATTAGTAACTTCATTTTGAGATTGAAATAAGGGAAAACAGAGTCATTCATATAATTCATTGTTTGCTTTAGTTTATTACTTATAATGAAGATTTCAAATTTAATTCATTGATCAGAAGCTCGCCTAGTCATAAAATTTGGGCCATCGAAAACTGGTCATTCTGCATTGCTTTTGGTTAATACTGCCGTGTTTACCATCATGCTCAAAGTGAAAATGTAAATCTCTCCTTTGTTGATCTCTTGGTTGACGAGCGGTAGAATTAGAAGTAAAATTCTCTGCATTACACAGATGTACATCTTTGACGTTGACAAAATTAGTCTGACTTGAATTGATCAATTTGTAGTAATGGGAAAGTCTCTTAGAAAGTTATTGAATCCGATCAAATATTAATCTTAAATGTACTCTTTGGCTTCATTTCTAAGGAGTGAATGGGAAACTTGCAAGACATCATTTTATGGGTAAGACCGCTGCGTAAGAGTCTTCGGTTTGATGTAACTTGACGGAAGCGGTTTAAAATATTCACATCATAATGCCAAGGGTCTTTTGGTGATAATAATTCATAGACTATAATGGGGTCGAATATTTATATATTTTATTAAAGGGATTTCACGCATAAAGTAAATGATCGATACTGCCTTTGGAGGTAGAGTTTGGCTCTTCTTATGGACCATAACCACCTTTGCATAATGATAATCAGGGTTAGTGTTAATCATTGATATGCAGTATGCAGTAGAATCCTTCCCAAGATTGCATTCAAATACCATCCATCAGTGAATCAAATTTCCCTCCCTGTAAAGCATCACATCAGCCCAAATGTGTTAATGAAACATTGAGAAATACTGACTGCTATAACAATCCACAGCTTGAGGTCCTAGGATGATAATATCATTACCCTGTTTTTATCTGTGCATTGCTCTCAGGTCACCTGCTTCCTATCCTTCTCTAGATAATATCATAACTGTTTCATTAATCTGATTCACGCAACAGCTCCATCAAATAGTAAAGGGGAGCTGGAAACCTTCTCATTTGATTTTGAGGGCTCTTTATTCCGATGACTCAATTGCCTTTACAGTAATGTGCTTTTGATATGATCCCCTTTAAAAGAAGTACCTTTGATAAGATTCATTTTTTAAGGCTTATAGTTTAAGCTGTAATTTAAATGGTTGGACTTTCAATTTCACTTAAGTATGCCTGCTGTGTGTTTAAATGGAGTGCGCACTCAAAAAAAGGATGGCTGTGTGTGGGTTATGTTTTGGGGAGGGCGTTGGGTGGGACATGCATAGCATGATGTTGATGTTTGATGTGTGAGAGGTGAAATGAAAGTCCAGTCCTGTAACCTTTTTTGCATTCTTAGCCAAAGCGGTATATATCCCCAGCAAAATCAGTTTCTATTTTGCCACCTTTGAAGTTACATAGAGAGCTAAAAATCCTTATGATGTATTCTTGTTGATAACATGAAGTTTGTGTCATTGAAGTACTATCAGCTCTTACCAGTAGCTCTTAATTGATGTTTGAGTGGGTCACAGATCTTATTGCTGTTATATCTTAGTAGAGTACTATCTATGGTTGATTGATCCTAGCTTTGCTCAATATCTCCTATCCTCAAAGCTGTGCTTGTTTACTGGTAGTAATTACTTTCACAACTTTAAAAAAATCAGGTCCACATTACTCCTCTCACTTCCGGTGGAATGTTTTTTGCTTCTCATTCCCTGTTACTGATGATAGGCCAGATAAACAATCAATTCTGCAAAAGTAAACTCATTCAAGTGTTAACGTAGCTCCATATTTATTAGAAATTTCAAACTATATACAGCATCCCTTATAACTGAGTGGGAGTCTAATAAGGAAGAGATTTCAGCTATTCCCAGATTAATGCTCTTAATCAATTTCGAATCATTTGGTAATCAACGGCTCCCTAGAAGATCAAATATTTCATTTTGTCATTCAAAATAACTTTCATATTATCAGCCCTTTGCTAGTGTCTCATAAAATCAGAGAAGTAAATGGTCAAGAGTTTCTGTCTCGATTCCAAAGGCAGTGAATGAGTAGATAAATAAATTGGGATTATTAAATGAGTGGGTTAAGAATCTGAGGGTAGGGAGTACCTCTCAGTTTTTTAACGATGAATTTTGAGATGGTGAGGGCAATGTGAGATAGCAATCTGTGGTTGATTCACATATTGTACGATTATAGCCCTCCTATCTTGACATCCGGTTTTTGAAAGGGGAAGGCAGTACTAAACTCTGGAGCCCAATATTCATAGACTATGGGATAGGTATATTTCCGTCTATGAAGATCCCATAATTTAAGTAATTGTTTGCATCTCTTATCATCCACTTTATGCATACACGTTTGGTAGTGCATGGTAATTCTTGCTTTCCAGATGATAATGAACATAGCATTTCTGCTTAGTGTACCACTTCATTAGTCAGGTGAACCTTGTCAAATTTCCATCAGGGTTTGACTTTTGGTTTGCTTAATCAGTTTATTATCTCAATAATTTCTTTGTTAACCAATGATTTCAATCATTGATCTTAATCGGTATCTTGCGTCTTTGTATTTTCGATTAGTAATTAGGGTTTATTCTTAGCTTACAGATTCCTTCCTCCCTCTTTGGTGACGAGTGATACGAAGGACTCATGGAGGCAGCTGTAAGAACGGTAGGTGTTAGCAGCAATAAGTATTTAATCTTATCTCACGTAAATCTGCTAAATATTAATATACTGTTTGAAACCGTGCCATTGGAATGGTAGAAAAATGGGGGAACGCGGATGAGATAAGATTTGTGATATGTCAGGGGAAAGGCACGGTGATCAATTGCAACTCGTGGTAATCTTAAGTATGTTTAATTTTCCAGTCATTGCTAGTCTATGCAGAGCTATCTTGTTCAAAAATCAAATGGAGCCTTTACAATTCAAGATATTCTCTGTTATGCTGTCATATCTTGTTAACAAATATAAAGAAAAATATTTGTGGTCTTAAACGTAAGCAGGGGAAGAATCTTTAGTAATTGATGAGTATTGTCTATGGAGTTGAAACTCAACTCTTCTCTTTGAATTTTGCCACATTAGCATATTATCTTACATTTACAAGTAACATCTAGATATTGTAGGGAGATCCTTCTGATTACCCTATTAGAAGCCATGCTTGTGACGTTTCATCCTTCACCCAAAATCAATTTGTTGCTTAGCTTCAATGAAGTTTTAAGATATGCGCTCATGCTTGATGAAATATCTCTGTAAGGGGATCGGTGTCCATGTCATTAGATAAAGAAAACTGAACAGTCGTTGCTCTACCTTTCAAGTGAAATTGGATGCATTGTTTTGCATGGGCTGACATAATAATCGATTGGACATTCATTGATATCAGTTAACGTTAAAGCTTCAAATTGAATTCAGTACCCTCAAAAGCGAGTGAGGCAAACGGTTAAAGCCAGTATTTTTGGGTTAAATGGAAATAGGTTCCCTTCCATTAGTATGTTATTGATTGCCTGGGAATTCTCCTTGGAAAGAATGTTGGAATGGGATTAAAAGGGACCGTAAAATTTTTGACAGTTCAATTTGTTTGTCCCCTAGGATCACTTTAAGAAACGGTTGACTGACAGTAAGGAAGAATCGGTAGCCTTGATAACTCTCAGCATTAAAGCCACTTTTTCAAAAGTTAAAGTAATGGATTGGATTTTCTATTTAACTTCAGGTTGTATGAATGTTTGGGGTGAGTGGCCACTCAGTACTGGTGTGTGGGGAATATATTCTGGTGTTATGGGGTGGGGGGTTGGGTGGGGCAGGGCCTGGTTTTGTTTTTGTGATGAGTGAAGTTTAAAATGGAAATCCAATCCTATAGCTTTGTTTGCATTCTTAGGTATTCATGTAAAAATATCTCAAAATCCCTCTGTAATACATCGCTCTTGAATATGGAATCACTCCGGGAATAGAATACCCTTGCTGGGTGGAAAGTTTATGCTTCACAAAACTTTCTATATTAGAGGTTTGCTGCGGGATCAACGAGATGCACTGCAGTCTGCCTAGAGCGATACTGGCTTTAAAGTTAGCTCACAAGACAGTGAGGATTTCCGTGGGTAGCAGTTGAATAAATTCAATACGTCAGAAACATGAAATTAGCATTGGTCAATAATTTGCTTTTCAATTTTGGGTGCACATTGTCAATAACTTAGTTACGAGGAATGAAGAGAGTAATGTTCAGTTCAGGATTTTTGTATAATTCCTCATAATTGCTTACATAATCAATGTCAGTAGTATAATCTAGTCAGCCCCATGCCTAAAATTGAAACATTTTCATAACCGTGGCATCCTTTGAACCTGACTTGTGGCATTTGAAAATCATTTTGATCCTTCAGATAAGAACATTTTAAGAGTTTGGCATTTTCACAGGTCATTTGTGGACACCTCGAAAGTTAATTGATGGTCAAGGGTTGTTTTCTTGGCTCCATAGTCAGTGAATCAATTCTTAAATTAAATTGGGTTTACTTCACATATGCACGTAAAATAATGGGATAGGAATGAGATGAATTTTATTGGAGAGTCTTAGTAGGTTACTTGTTTAACAGTAATTTTCTCATTGTCTTTATTAAATGATTGGCTCTAGTCAGTAGATTTGTATCTCATTCCTAATTTGTTAAACCATGAAGAGCATATTGAAGGGTTTGCAGCGATTGTTAAAGAATGACCACGTTTGCTTTTGTTAAGTAAAGGGACTGTATCACGAGGAATGAAATTACGATCGCAGTTAATGAAAATTTGATTTTGGTGTTGCAATTGATTGCCGTAGTGGGTTATTTAAGACATTGCTTGTGTTGATTACCTTTATGATATTGAATTGGGCTCCAGAGAGTACTGCCATATGTTTATTCTGTTTGAAACACTTCCCATTGACGATTCTCTTTATTAAAAGCTTTATTATGCATCAGAGATTTATGGGAACAGGTCAGTCAAATTTTGTTACACAAAGTCATAGACGTACATTGACTGATGAATCTCACTTTGGACTCTTGAAAGCTTCTTAAGTAAACTGCAGAGTGTTTTCCCTATGCACATAATCAATAGCAAAAGAATGGTGGGAGCTCGTTAGAATTGGTGAATGTCCATATTAATCATCAAGTTCTGGTATGGTTTGCCATTTAGATGCGGTGCAAAGCCAGTATACGATCTTCTTTTAAAGTTAGGATTCACTTTGCAGCTCATGACCTTTACTTGAAGACCTTTAAGGGTCTATAATTTCCCAAAGAGTAGTAGTCTGAACTTAGATTAATGAGCATTGAAATTCCAAGCATGTTTTTAATTAAAAGATGTTGGATGTCCATCATTACTTCCTGAGTGGTTGTTGTATGTATGTTTGTGTGGAGTATACTCTTGAATGAATGAGTATTGAAGGTTTTGAATATTTAGTAGAGTTGCTAGCTTGGTTTACTAACAAGTACTAATGTGGTGTTGGGTTGTAGATAGAGTTTTATCTGATTTTTGGGAATTGTTAGTGGTTGTAGATGTAATCTTTTGTTGTGAATTTTTGGAAGGAAATGATGGAAGTACAACATCAAAAATCTTTTCACGGATCCTTATTAAAATACTTAGATTTAACTATTTTTGCCTTATATTTCACTCGTAATCCCTCAGTGATTCAACTCTCGATTTTCTTTGTTAATCGTAGCTGCTACATATCCACAGATATTAGTGATTGCTTTCCCGTGTTTACTGCACTACTGTGATGGGATATCTTTTGCTTTCTCATAACTACCTATCCATAAGTATCCCAATGCATCAAATAAGTCTCATTTCTTAATAATGGTACGAAGGCTTTGCACCAAACTCAGGTGGCATGTGGATGGTTTCAGAGCAAAAATATTCAATTATTGTTGATTAATCTGGTAGGAGAAGAGATGGAAATTAGTAACTTCATTTTGAGATTGAAATAAGGGAAAACAGAGTCATTCATATAATTCATTGTTTGCTTTAGTTTATTACTTATAATGAAGATTTCAAATTCAATTCATTGATCAGAAGCTCGCCTAGTCATAAAATTTGGGCCATCGAAAACTGGTCATTCTGCATTGCTTTTGCTGAATACTGCCGTGTTTACCATCATGCTCAAAGTAAAAATGTAAATCTCTCCTTTGTTGATCTCTTGGTTGAAGAGCGGTAGAATTAGAAGTAAAATTCTCTGCATTACACAGATGTACATCTTTGACGTTGACGAAATTAGTCTGACTTGAATTGATCAATTTGTAGTAATGGGAAAGTCTCTTAGAAAGTTATTGAATCGGATCAAATATTAATCTTAAATGTACTCTTTGGCTTCATTTCTAAGGAGTGAATGGGAAACTTGCAAGACATCATTTTATGGGTAAGACCGCTGCGTAAGAGTCTTCGGTTTGATGTAACTTGACGGAAGCGGTTTAAAATATTCACATCATTATGCCAAGGGTTTTTTGGTGATAATAATTCATAGACTATAATGGGGTCGAATATTTATATATTTTATTAAAGGGATTTCACGCATAAAGTAAATGATCGATACTGCCTTTGGAGGTAGAGTTTAGCTCTTCTTATGGACCATAACCACCTTTGCATAATGATAATCAGGGTTAGTGTTAATCATTGATGTGCAGTATGCAGTAGAATCCTTCCCAAGTTTGCATTCATATACCATCCATCAGTGAATCAAATTTCCCTCCCTGTAAAGCATCACATCAGCCCAAATGTGTTAATGAAACATTGAGAAATACTGACTGCTATAACAATCCACAGCTTGAGGTCCTAGGATGATAATATCATTACCCTGTTTTTATCTGTGCATTGCTCTCAGGTCACCTGCTTCCTATCCTTCTCTAGATAATATCATAACTATTTCATTAATCTGATTCACGCAACAGCTCCATCAAATCGTAAAGGGGAACTGGAAACCTTCTCGTTTGATTTTGAGGGCTCTTTTTTCCGATGACTCAATTGCCTTTACAGTAATGTGCTTTTGATATGATCCCCTTTAAAAGAAGTACCTTTGATAAGATTCATTTTTTAAGGCTTATAGTTTAAGCTGTAATGAAAATGGTTGGACTTTCAATTTCACTTAAGTATGCCTGTTGTGTGTTTAAATGGAGTGCGCACTCAAAAAAAGGATGGCTGTGTGTGGGTTATGTTCTGGGGAGGGGGTTGGGTGGGGCATGCAGAGCATGATGTTGATGTTTGATGTGTGAGAGGTGAAATGAAAGTCCAGTCCTGTAACCTTTTTTGCATTCTTAGCCAAAGCGGTATATATCCCCAGCAAAATCAGTTTCTATTTTGCCACCTTTGAAGTTACATAGAGAGCTAAAAATCCTTATGATGTATTCTTGTTGATAACATGAAGTTTGTGTCATTGAAGTACTATCAGCTCTTACCAGTAGCTCTTAATTGATGTTTGAGTGGGTCACAGATCTTATTGCTGTTATATCTTAGTAGAGTACTATCCATGGTTGATTGATCCTAGCTTTGCTCAATATCTCCTAGCCTCAAAGCTGTGCTTGTTTACTGGTAGTAATTACTTTCACAACTTTAAAAAAATCAGGTCCACATTACTCCTCTCACTCCCGGTGGAATGTTTTTTGCTTCTCATTCCCTGTTACTGATGATAGGCCAGATAAACAAAAATTCTGCAAAAGTAAACTCATTCAAGTGTTAATGTAGCTCCATATTTATTAGAAATTTCAAACTATATCCAGCATCCCTTATAACTGAGTGGGAGTCTAATAAGGAAGAGATTTCAGCTATTCCCAGATTCATGCTCTTAATCAATTTCGATTCATTTGGTAATCAACGGCTCCCTAGTAGATCAAATATTTCATTTTGTCATTCAAAATAACTTTCATATTATCAGCCCTTTGCTAGTGTCTCATAAAATCAGAGAAGTAAATGGTCAAGAGTTTCTGTCTCGATTCCAAAGGCAGTGAATGAGTAGATAATTAAATTGGGATTATTAAATGAGTGGGTTAAGAATCTGAGGGTAGGGAGTACCTCTCAGTTTTTTAACGATGAATTTTGAGATGGTGAGGGCAATGTGAGATAGCAATCTGTGGTTGATTCACATATTGTACGATTATAGCCCTCCTATCTTGACATCCCGTTTTTGAAAGGGGAAGGCAGTACTAAACTCTGGAGCCCAATATTCATAGACTATGGGATAGGTATATTTCCGTCGATGAAGATCCCATAATTTAAGTAATTGTTTGCATCTCTTATCATCCACTTTATGCATACATGTTTGGTAGTGCATGGTAATTCTTGCTTTCCAGATGATAATGAACATAGCATTTCTGCTTAGTGTACCACTTCATTAGTCAGGTGAACCTTGTCAAATTCCCATCAGGGTTTGACTTTTGGTTTGCTTAATCAGTTTATTATCACAATACTTTCTTTGTTAACCAATGATTTCAATCATTGATCTTAATCGGTATCTTGAGTCTTTGTATTTTCGATTAGTAATTAGGGTTTATTCTTAGCTTACAGATTCCTTCCTCCCTCTTTGGTGACGAGTGATACGAAGGACTCATGGAGGCAGCTGTAAGAACGGTAGGTGTTAGCAACAATAAGTATTTAATCTTATCTCACGTAAATCTGCTAAATATTAATATACTGTTTGAAACCGTGCCATTGGAATTGGTAGAAAAATGGGGGAACACGGATGAGATAACATTTGTGATATGTCAGGGGAAAGGCACGGTGATCAATTGCAACTCGTGGTAATCTTAAGTATGTTTAATTTTCCAGTCATTGCTACTCTATGCAGAGCTATCTTGTTCAAAAATCAAATGGAGCCTTTACAATTCAAGATATTCTCTGTTATGCTGTCATATCTTGTTAACAAATATAAAGAAAAATATTTGTGGTCTTAAACGTAAGCAGGGGAAGAATCTTTAGTAATTGATGAGTATTGTCTATGGAGTTGGAACTCAACTCTTCTCTTTGAATTTTGCCACATTAGCATATTATCTTACATTTACAAGTAACATCTAGATATTGTAGGGAGATCCTTCTGATTACCCTATTAGAAGCCATGCTTGTGACGTTTCATCCTTCACCCAAAATCAATTTGTTGCTTAGCTTCAACGAAGTTTTAAGATACGCGCTCATGCTTGATGAAATATCTCTGTAAGGGGATCGGTGTCCATGTCATTAGATAAAGAAAACTGAACAGTCGTTGCTCTACCTTTCAAGTGAAATTGGATGCATTGTTTTGCATGGGCTGACATAATAATCGATTGGACATTCATTGATATCAGTTAACGTTAAAGCTTCAAATTGAATTCAGTACCCTCAAAAGCGAGTGAGGCAAACGGTTAAAGCCAGTATTTTTGGGTTAAATGGAAATAGGTTCCCTTCCATTAGTATGGTATTGATTGCCTGGGAATTCTCCGTGGAAAGAATGTTGGAATGGGATTAAAAGGGACCGTAAAATTTTTGACAGTTCAATTTGTTTGTCCCCTAGGATCACTTTAAGAAACGGTTGACTGACAGTAAGGAAGAATCGGTAGCCTAGATAACTCTCAGCATTAAAGCCACTTTTTCAAAAGTTAAAGTAAGGGATTGGATTTTCTATTTAACTTCAGGTTGTATGAATGTTTGGGGTGAGGGGCCACTCAGTACTGGTGTGTGGGGAATATATTCTGGTGTTATGGGGTGGGGGGTTGGGTGGGGCAGGGCCTGGTGTTGTTTTTGTGATGAGTGAAGTTTAAAATGGAAATCCAATCCTATAGCTTTGTTTGCATTCTTAGGTATTAATGTAAAAATATCTCAAAATCCCTCTGTAATACATCGCTCTTGAATATGGAATCACTCCGGGAATAGAATACCCTTGCTGGGTGGAAAGTTTATGCTTCACAAAACTTTCTATATTAGAGGTTTGCTGCGGGATCAACGAGATGCACTGCAGTCTGCCTAGAGCGATACTGGCTTTAAAGTTAGCTCACAAGACAGTGAGGATTTCCGTGGGTAGCAGTTGAATAAATTCAATACGTCAGAAACATGAAATTAGCATTGGTCGATAATTTGCTTTTCAATTTTGGGTGCACATTGTCAATAACTTAGTTACGAGGAATGAAGAGAGTAATGTTCAGTTCAGGATTTTTGTATAATTCCTCATAATTGCTTACATAATCAATGTCAGTAGTATAATCTAGTCAGCCCCATGCCTAAAATTGAATCATTTTCATAACCGTGGCATCCTTTGAACCTGACTTGTGGCATTTGAAAATCATTTTGATCCTTCAGATAAGAACATTTTAAGAGTTTGGCATTTTCACAGGTCATTTGTGGACACCTCGAAAGTTAATTGATGGTCAAGGGTTGTTTTCTTGGCTCCATAGTCAGTGAATCAATTCTTAAATTAAATTGGGTTTACTTCACATATGCACGTAAAATAATGGGATAGGAATGAGATGAATTTTATTGGAGAGTCTTAGTAGGTTACTTGTTTAACAGTAATTTTCTCATTGTCTTTATTAAATGATTGGCTCTAGTCAGTAGATTTGTATCTCATTCCTAATTTGTTAAACCATGAAGAGCATATTGAAGGGTTTGCAGTGATTGTTAAAGAATGACCACGTTTGCTTTTGTTAAGTAAAGGAACTGTATCACGAGGAATGAAATTACGATCGCAGTTAATGAAAATTTGATTTTGGTGTTGCAATTGATTGCCGTAGTGGGTTATTTAAGACATTGCTTGTGTTGATTACCTTTATGATATTGAATTGGGCTCCAGAGAGTACTGCCATATGTTTATTCTGTTTGAAACACTTCCCATTGATGATTCTCTTTATTAAAAGCTTTATTATGCATCAGAGATTTATGGGAACAGGTCAGTCAAATTTTGTTACACAAAGTCATAGACGTACATTGACTGATGAATCTCACTTTGGACTCTTGAAAGCTTCTTAAGTAAACTGCAGAGTGTTTTCCCTATGCACATAATCAATAGCAAAAGAATGGTGGGAGCTCGTTAGAATTGGTGAATGTCCATATTAATCATCAAGTTCTGGTATGGTTTGCCATTTAGATGCGGTGCAAAGCCAGTATACGATCTTCTTTTAAAGTTAGGATTCACTTTGCAACTCATGACCTTTACTTGAAGACCTTTAAGGGTCTATAATTTCCCAAGGAGTAGTAGTCTGAACTTAGATTAATGAGCATTGAAATTCCAAGCATGTTTTTAATTAAAAGATGTTGGATGTCCATCATTACTTCCTGAGTGGTTGTTGTATGTATGTTTGTGTGGAGTATACTCCGGAATGAATGAGTATTGAAGGTTTTGAATATTTAGTAGAGTTGCTAGCTTGGTTTACTAACAAGTACTAATGTGGTGTTGGGTTGTAGATAGAGTTTTATCTGATTTTTGGGAATTGTTAGTGGTTGTAGATGTAATCTTTTGTTGTGAATTTTTGGAAGGAAATGATGGAAGTACCACATCATAAATCTTTTCACGGATCCTTATTAAAATACTTAGATTTAACTATTTTTGCCTTATATTTCACTCGTAATCCCTCAGTGATTCAACTCTTGATTTTCTTTGTTAATCGTAGCTGCTACATATCCACAGATATTAGTGATTGCTTTCCCGTGTTTACTGCACTACTGTGATGGGATATCTTTTGCTTTCTCATAACTACCTATCCATAAGTATCCCAATGCATCAAATAAGTCTCATTTCTTAATAATGGTACGAAGGCTATGCACCAAACTCAGGTGGCATGTGGATGGTTTCAGAGCAAAAAAATTCACTTATTGTTGATTAATCTGGTAGGAGAAGAGATGGAACTTAGTAACTTCATTTTGAGATTGAAATAAGGGAAAACAGAGTCATTCATATAATTCATTGTTTGCTTTAGTTTATTGCTTATAATGAAGATTTCAAATTTAATTCATTGATCAGAAGCTCGCCTAGTCATAAAATTTGGGCCATCGAAAACTGGTCATTCTGCATTGCTTTTGCTGAATACTGCCGTGTTTACCATCATGCTCAAAGTAAAAATGTAAATCTCTCCTTTGTTGATCTCTTGGTTGAAGAGCGGTAGAATTAGAAGTAAAATTCTCTGCATTACACAGATGTACATCTTTGACGTTGACGAAATTAGTCTGACTTGAATTGATCAATTTGTAGTAATGGGAAAGTCTCTTAGAAAGTTATTGAATCCGATCAAATATTAATCTTAAATGTACTCTTTGGCTTCATTTCTAAGGAGTGAATGAGAAAATTGCAAGACATCATTTTATGGGTAAGACCGCTGCGTAAGAGTCTTCGGTTTGATGTAACTTGACGGAAGCGGTTTAAAATATTCACATCATTATGCCAAGGGTTTTTTGGTGATAATAATTCATAGACTATAATGGGGTCGAATATTTATATATTTTATTAAAGGGATTTCACGCATAAAGTAAATGATCGATACTGCCTTTGGAGGTAGAGTTTGGCTCTTCTTATGGACCATAACCACCTTTGCATAATGATAATCAGGGTTAGTGTTAATCATTGATATGCAGTATGCAGTAGAATCCTTCCCAAGATTGCATTCAAATACCATCCATCAGTGAATCAAATTTCCCTCCCTGAAAAGCATCACATCAGCCCAAATGTGTTAATGAAACATTGAGAAATACTGACTGCTATAACAATCCACAGCTTGAGGTCCTAGGATGATAATATCATTATCCTGTTTTTATCTGTGCATTGCTCTCAGGTCACCTGCTTCCTATCCTTCTCTAGATAATATCATAACTGTTTCATTAATCTGATTCACGCAACAGCTCCATCAAATCGTAAAGGGGAACTGGAAACCTTCTCGTTTGATTTTGAGGGCTCTTTTTTCCGATGACTCAATTGCCTTTACAGTAATGTGCTTTTGATATGATCCCCTTTAAAAGAAGTACCTTTGATAAGATTCATTTTTTAAGGCTTATAGTTTAAGCTGTAATGAAAATGGTTGGACTTTCAATTTCACTTAAGTATGCCTGTTGTGTGTTTAAATGGAGTGCGCACTCAAAAAAAGGATGGCTGTGTGTGGGTTATGTTCTGGGGAAGGGGTTGGGTGGGGCATGCATAGCATGATGTTGATGTTTGATGTGTGAGAGGTGAAATGAAAGTCCAGTCCTGTAACCTTTTTTGCATTCTTAGCCAAAGCGGTATATATCCCCAGCAAAATCAGTTTCTATTTTGCCACCTTTGAAGTTACATAGAGAGCTAAAAATCCTTATGATGTATTCTTGTTGATAACATGAAGTTTGTGTCATTGAAGTACTATCAGCTCTTACCAGTAGCTCTTAATTGATGTTTGAGTGGGTCACAGATCTTATTGCTGTTATATCTTAGTAGAGTACTATCTATGGTTGATTGATCCTAGCTTTGCTCAATATCTCCTAGCCTCAAAGCTGTGCTTGTTTACTGGTAGTAATTACTTTCACAACTTTAAAAAAATCAGGTCCACATTACTCCTCTCACTTCCGGTGGAATGTTTTTTGCTTCTCATTCCCTGTTACTGATGATAGGCCAGATAAACAATCAATTCTGCAAAAGTAAACTCATTCCAGTGTTAACGTAGCTCCATATTTATTGGAAATTTCAAACTATATACAGCATCTCTTATAACTGAGTGGGAGTCTAATAAGGAAGAGATTTCAGCTATTCCCAGATTCATGCTCTTAATCAATTTCGATTCATTTGGTAATCAAGGGCTCCCTAGAAGATCAAATATTTCATTTTGTCATTCAAAATAACTTTATCATTATCAGCCCTTTGCTAGTGTCTCATAAAATCAGAGAAATAAATGGTCAAGAGTTTCTGTCTCGATTCCAAAGGCAGTGAATGAGTAGATAAATAAATTGGGATTATTAAATGAGTGGGTTAAGAATCTGAGGGTAGGGAGTACCTCTCAGTTTTTTAACGATGAATTTTGAGATGGTGAGGGCAATGTGTGATAGCAATCTGTGGTTGATTCACATATTGTACGATTATAGCCCTCCTATCTTGACATCCGGTTTTTGAAAGGGGAAGGCAGTACTAAACTCTGGAGCCCAATATTCATAGACTATGGGAGAGGTATATTTCCGTCGATGAAGATCCCATAATTTAAGTAATTGTTTGCATCTCTTATCATCCACTTTATGCATACACGTTTGGTAGTGCATGGTATTTCTTGCTTTCCAGATGATAATGAACATAGCATTTCTGCTTAGTGTACCACTTCATTAGTCAGGTGAACCTTGTCGAATTCCCATCAGGGTTTGACTTTAGGTTTGCTTAATCAGTTTATTATCTCAATAATTTCTTTGTTAACCAATGATTTCAATCATTGATCTTAATCGTTATCTTGCGTCTTTGTATTTTCGATTAGTAATTAGGGTTTATTCTTAGCTTACAGATTCCTTCCTCCCTCTTTGGTGACGAGTGATACGAAGGACTCATGGAGGCAGCTGTAAGAACGGTAGGTGTTAGCAACAATAAGTATTTAATCTAATCTCACGTAAATCTGCTAAATATTAATATACTGTTTGAAACCGTGCCATTGGAATTGGTAGAAAAATGGGGGAACGCGGATAAGATAAGATTTGTGATATGTCAGGGGAAAGGCACGGTGATCAATTGCAACTCGTGGTAATCTTAAGTATGTTTAATTTTCCAGTCATTGCTACTCTATGCAGAGCTATCTTGTTCAAAAATCAAATGGAGCCTTTACAATTCAAGATATTCTCTGTTATGCTGTCATATCTTGTTAACAAATATAAAGAAAAATATTTGTGGTCTTAAACGTAAGCAGGGGAAGAATCTTTAGTAATTGATGAGTATTGTCTATGGAGTTGGAACTCAACTCTTCTCTTTGAATTTTGCCACATTAGCATATTATCTTACATTTACAAGTAACATCTAGATATTGTAGGGAGATCCTTCTGATTACCCTATTAGAAGCCATGCTTGTGACGTTTCATCCTTCACCCAGAATCAATTTGTTGCTTAGCTTCAATGAAGTTTTAAGATACGCGCTCATGCTTGATGAAATATCTCTGTAAGGGGATCGGTGTCCATGTCATTAGATAAAGAAAACTGAACAGTCGTTGCTCTACCTTTCAAGTGAAATTGGATGCATTGTTTTGCATGGGCTGACATAATAATCGATTGGACATTCATTGATATCAGTTAACGTTAAAGCTTCAAATTGAATTCAGTACCCTCAAAAGCGAGTGAGGCAAACGGTTAAAGCCAGTATTTTTGGGTTAAATGGAAATAGGTTCCCTTCCATTAGTATGGTATTGATTGCCTGGGAATTCTCCTTGGAAAGAATGTTGGAATGGGATTAAAAGGGACCGTAGAATTTTTGACATATCTTGTTAACAAATATAAAGAAAAATATTTGTGGTCTTAAACGTAAGCAGGGGAAGAATCTTTAGTAATTGATGAGTATTGTCTATGGAGTTGGAACTCAACTCTTCTCTTTGAATTTTGCCACATTAGCATATTATCTTACATTTACAAGTAACATCTAGATATTGTAGGGAGATCCTTCTGATTACCCTATTAGAAGCCATGCTTGTGACGTTTCATCCTTCACCCAAAATCAATTTGTTGCTTAGCTTCAATGAAGTTTTAAGATATGCGCTCATGCTTGATGAAATATCTCTGTAAGGGGATCGGTGTCCATGTCATTAGATAAAGAAAACTGAACAGTCGTTGCTCTACCTTTCAAGTGAAATTGGATGCATTGTTTGCATGGGCTGACATAATAATCGATTGGACATTCATTGATATCAGTTAACGTTAAAGCTTCAAATTGAATTCGGTACCCTCAAAAGCGAGTGAGGCAAACGGTTAAAGCCAGTATTTTTGGGTTAAATGGAAATAGGTTCCCTTCCATTAGTATGGTATTGATTGCCTGGGAATTCTCCTTGGAAAGAATGTTGGAATGGGATTAAAAGGGACCGTTAAATTTTTGACAGTTCAATTTGTTTGTCCCCTAGGATCACTTTAAGAAACGGTTGACTGACAGTAAGGAAGAATCGGTAGCCTTGATAACTCTCAGCATTAAAGCCACTTTTTCAAAAGTTAAAGTAAGGGATTGGATTTTCTATTTTACTTCAGGTTGTATGAATGTTTGGGGTGAGTGGCCACTCAGTACTGGTGTGTGGGGAATATATTCTGGTGTTATGGGGTGGGGGTTGGGTGGGGCAGGGCCTGGTGTTGTTTTTGTGATGAGTGAAGTTTAAAATGGAAATCCAATCCTATAGCTTTGTTTGCATTCTTAGGTATTCATGTAAAAATATCTCAAAATCCCTCTGTAATACATCGCTCTTGAATATGGAATCACTCCGGGAATAGAATACCCTTGCTGGGTGGAAAGTTTATGCTTCACAAAACTTTCTATATTAGAGGTTTGCTGCGGGATCAACGAGATGCACTGCAGTCTGCCTAGAGCGATACTGGCTTTAAAGTTAGCTCACAAGACAGTGAGGATTTCCGTGGGTAGCAGTTGAATAAATTCAATACGTCAGAAACATGAAATTAGCATTGGTCGATAATTTGCTTTTCAATTTTGGGTGCACATTGTCAATAACTTAGTTACGAGGAATGAAGAGAGTAATGTTCAGTTCAGGATTTTTGTATAATTCCTCATAATTGCTTACATAATCAATGTCAGTAGTATAATCTAGTCAGCCCCATGCCTAAAATTGAAACATTTTCATAACCGTGGCATCCTTTGAACCTGACTTGTGGCATTTGAAAATCATTTTGATCCTTCAGATAAGAACATTTTAAGAGTTTGGCATTTTCACAGGTCATTTGTGGACACCTCGAAAGTTAATTGATGGTCAAGGGTTGTTTTCTTGGCTCCATAGTCAGTGAATCAATTCTTAAATTAAATTGGGTTTACTTCACATATGCACGTAAAATAATGGGATAGGAATGAGATGAATTTTATTGGAGAGTCTTAGTAGGTTACTTGTTTAACAGTAATTTTCTCATTGTCTTTATTAAATGATTGGCTCTAGTCAGTAGATTTGTATCTCATTCCTAATTTGTTAAACCATGAAGAGCATATTGAAGGGTTTGCAGCGATTGTTAAAGAATGACAACGTTTGCTTTTGTTAAGTAAAGGGACTGTATCACGAGGAATGAAATTACGATCGCAGTTAATGAAAATTTGATTTTGGTGTTGCAATTGATTGCCGTAGTGGGTTATTTAAGACATTGCTTGTGTTGATTACCTTTATGATATTGAATTGGGCTCCAGAGAGTACTGCCATATGTTTATTCTGTTTGAAACACTTCCCATTGACGATTCTCTTTATTAAAAGCTTTATTATGCATCAGAGATTTATGGGAACAGGTCAGTCAAATTTTGTTACACAAAGTCATAGACGTACATTGACTGATGAATCTCACTTTGGACTCTTGAAAGCTTCTTAAGTAAACTGCAGAGTGTTTTCCCTATGCACATAATCAATAGCAAAAGAATGGTGGGAGCTCGTTAGAATTGGTGAATGTCCATATTAATCATCAAGTTCTGGTATGGTTTGCCATTTAGATGCGGTGCAAAGCCAGTATACGATCTTCTTTTAAAGTTATGATTCACTTTGCAACTCATGACCTTTACTTGAAGACCTTTAAGGGTCTATAATTTCCCAAAGAGTAGTAGTCTGAACTTAGATTAATGAGCATTGAAATTCCAAGCATGTTTTTAATTAAAAGATGTTGGATGTCCATCATTACTTCCTGAGTGGTTGTTGTATGTATGTTTGTGTGGAGTATACTCCGGAATGAATGAGTATTGAAGGTTTTGAATATTTAGTAGAGTTGCTAGCTTGGTTTACTAACAAGTACTAATGTGGTGTTGGGTTGTAGATAGAGTTTTATCTGATTTTTGGGAATTCTTAGTGGTTGTAGATGTAATCTTTTGTTGTGAATTTTTGGAAGGAAATGATGGAAGTACAACATCAAAAATCTTTTCACGGATCCTTATTAAAATACTTAGATTTAACTATTTTTGCCTTATATTTCACTCGTAATCCCTCAGTGATTCAACTCTTGATTTTCTTTGTTAATCGTAGCTGCTACATATCCACAGATATTAGTGATTGCTTTCCCGTGTTTACTGCACTACTGTGATGGGATATCTTTTGCTTTCTCATAACTACCTATCCATAAGTATCCCAATGCATCAAATAAGTCTCATTTCTTAATAATGGTACGAAGGCTTTGCACCAAACTCAGGTGGCATGTGGATGGTTTCAGAGCAAAAATATTCAATTATTGTTGATTAATCTGGTAGGAGAAGAGATGGAAATTAGTAACTTCATTTTGAGATTGAAATAAGGGAAAACAGAGTCATTCATATAATTCATTGTTTGCTTTAGTTTATTACTTATAATGAAGATTTCAAATTTAATTCATTGATCAGAAGCTCGCCTAGTCATAAAATTTGGGCCATCGAAAACTGGTCATTCTGCATTGCTTTCGGTTAATACTGCCGTGTTTACCATCATGCTCAAAGTGAAAATGTAAATCTCTCCTTTGTTGATCTCTTGGTTGAAGAGCGGTAGAATTAGAAGTAAAATTCTCTGCATTACACAGATGTACATCTTTGACGTTGACGAAATTAGTCTGACTTGAATTGATCAATTTGTAGTAATGGGAAAGTCTCTTAGAAAGTTATTGAATCCGATCAAATATTAATCTTAAATGTACTCTTTGGCTTCATTTCTAAGGAGTGAATGGGAAACTTGCAAGACATCATTTTATGGGTAAGACCGCTGCGTAAGAGTCTTCGGTTTGATGTAACTTGACGGAAGCGGTTTAAAATATTCACATCATAATGCCAAGGGTCTTTTGGTGATAATAATTCATAGACTATAATGGGGTCGAATATTTATATATTTTATTAAAGGGATTTCACGCATAAAGTAAATGATCGATACTGCCTTTGGAGGTAGAGTTTGGCTCTTCTTATGGACCATAACCACCTTTGCATAATGATAATCAGGGTTAGTGTTAATCATTGATATGCAGTATGCAGTAGAATCCTTCCCAAGATTGCATTCAAATACCATCCATCAGTGAATCAAATTTCCCTCCCTGTAAAGCATCACATCAGCCCAAATGTGTTAATGAAACATTGAGAAATACTGACTGCTATAACAATCCACAGCTTGAGGTCCTAGGATGATAATATCATTACCCTGTTTTTATCTGTGCATTGCTCTCAGGTCACCTGCTTCCTATCCTTCTCTAGATAATATCATAACTGTTTCATTAATCTGATTCACGCAACAGCTCCATCAAATCGTAAAGGGGAGCTGGAAACCTTCTCATTTGATTTTGAGGGCTCTTTATTCCGATGACTCAATTGCCTTTACAGTAATGTGCTTTTGATATGATCCCCTTTAAAAGAAGTACCTTTGATAAGATTCATTTTTTAAGGCTTATAGTTTAAGCTGTAATGAAAATGGTTGGACTTTCAATTTCACTTAAGTATGCCTGCTGTGTGTTTAAATGGAGTGCGCACTCAAAAAAAGGATGGCTGTGTGTGGGTTATGTTCTGGGGAGGGGGTTGGGTGGGGCATGCATAGCATGATGTTGATGTTTGATGTGTGAGAGGTGAAATGAAAGTCCAGTCCTGTAACCTTTTTTGCATTCTTAGCCAAAGCGGTATATATCCCCAGCAAAATCAGTTTCTATTTTGCCACCTTTGAAGTTACATAGAGAGCTAAAATTCCTTATGATGTATTCTTGTTGATAACATGAAGTTTGTGTCATTGAAGTACTATCAGCTCTTACCAGTAGCTCTTAATTGATGTTTGAGTGGGTCACAGATCTTATTGCTGTTATATCTTAGTAGAGTACTATCTATGGTTGATTGATCCTAGCTTTGCTCAATATCTCCTAGCCTCAAAGCTGTGCTTGTTTACTGGTAGTAATTACTTTCACAACTTTAAAAAAATCAGGTCCACATTACTCCTCTCACTTCCGGTGGAATGTTTTTTACTTCTCATTCCCTGTTACTGATGATAGGCCAGATAAACAATCAATTCTGCAAAAGTAAACTCATTCAAGTGTTAACGTAGCTCCATATTTATTAGAAATTTCAAACTATATCCAGCATCCCTTATAACTGAGTGGGAGTCTAATAAGGAAGAGATTTCAGCTATTCCCAGATTCATGCTCTTAATCAATTTCGATTCATTTGGTAATCAACGGCTCCCTAGTAGATCAAATATTTCATTTTGTCATTCAAAATAACTTTCATATTATCAGCCCTTTGCTAGTGTCTCATAAAATCAGAGAAGTAAATGGTCAAGAGTTTCTGTCTCGATTCCAAAGGCAGTGAATGAGTAGATAATTAAATTGGGATTATTAAATGAGTGGGTTAAGAATCTGAGGGTAGGGAGTACCTCTCAGTTTTTTAACGATGAATTTTGAGATGGTGAGGGCAATGTGAGATAGCAATCTGTGGTTGATTCACATATTGTACGATTATAGCCCTCCTATCTTGACATCCGGTTTTTGAAAGGGGAAGGCAGTACTAAACTCTGGAGCCCAATATTCATAGACTATGGGATAGGTATATTTCCGTCGATGAAGATCCCATAATTTAAGTAATTGTTTGCATCTCTTATCATCCACTTTATGCATACATGTTTGGTAGTGCATGGTAATTCTTGCTTTCCAGATGATAATGAACATAGCATTTCTGCTTAGTGTACCACTTCATCAGTCAGGTGAACCTTGTCAAATTCCCATCAGGGTTTGACTTTTGGTTTGCTTAATCAGTTTATTATCTCAATACTTTCTTTGTTAACCAATGATTTCAATCATTGATCTTAATCGGTATCTTGCGTCTTTGTATTTTTGATTAGTAATTATAGTTTATTCTTAGCTTACAGATTCCTTCCTCCCTCTTTGGTGACGAGTGATACGAAGGACTCATGGAGGCAGCTGTAAGAACGGTAGGTGTTAGCAACAATAAGTATTTAATCTTATCTCACGTAAATCTGCTAAATATTAATATACTGTTTGAAACCGTGCCATTGGAATTGGTAGAAAAATGGGGGAACGCGGATGAGATAAGATTTGTGATATGTCAGGGGAAAGGCACGGTGATCAATTGCAACTCGTGGTAATCTTAAGTATGTTTAATTTTCCAGTCATTGCTACTCTATGCAGAGCTATCTTGTTCAAAAATCAAATGGAGCCTTTACAATTCAAGATATTCTCTGTTATGCTGTCATATCTTGTTAACAAATATAAAGAAAAATATTTGTGGTCTTAAACGTAAGCAGGGGAAGAATCTTTAGTAATTGATGAGTATTGTCTATGGAGTTGAAACTCAACTCTTCTCTTTGAATTTTGCCACATTAGCATATTATCTTACATTTACAAGTAACATCTAGATATTGTAGGGAGATCCTTCTGATTACCCTATTAGAAGCCATGCTTGTGACGTTTCATCCTTCACCCAAAATCAATTTGTTGCTTAGCTTCAATGAAGTTTTAAGATACGCGCTCATGCTTGATGAAATATCTCTGTAAGGGGATCGGTGTCCATGTCATTAGATAAAGAAAACTGAACAGTCGTTGCTCTACCTTTCAAGTGAAATTGGATGCATTGTTTTGCATGGGCTGACATAATAATCGATTGGACATTCATTGATATCAGTTAACGTTAAAGCTTCAAATTGAATTCAGTACCCTCAAAAGCGAGTGAGGCAAACGGTTAAAGCCAGTATTTTTGGGTTAAATGGAAATAGGTTCCCTTCCATTAGTATGGTATTGATTGCCTGGGAATTCTCCTTGGAAAGAATGTTGGAATGGGATTAAAAGGGACCGTTAAATTTTTGACAGTTCAATTTGTTTGTCCCCTAGGATCACTTTAAGAAACGGTTGACTGACAGTAAGGAAGAATCGGTAGCCTTGATAACTCTCAGCATTAAAGCCACTTTTTCAAAAGTTAAAGTAATGGATTGGATTTTCTATTTTACTTCAGGTTGTATGAATGTTTGGGGTGAGTGGCCACTCAGTACTGGTGTGTGGGGAATATATTCTGGTGTTATGGGGTGGGGGGTTGGGTGGGGCAGGGCCTGGTTTTGTTTTTGTGATGAGTGAAGTTTAAAATGGAAATCCAATCCTATAGCTTTGTTTGCATTCTTAGGTATTCATGTAAAAATATCTCAAAATCCCTCTGTAATACATCGCTCTTGAATATGGAATCACTCCGGGAATAGAATACCCTTGCTGGGTGGAAAGTTTATGCTTCACAAAACTTTCTATATTAGAGGTTTGCTGCGGGATCAACGAGATGCACTGCAGTCTGCCTAGAGCGATACTGGCTTTAAAGTTAGCTCACAAGACAGTGAGGATTTCCGTGGGTAGCAGTTGAATAAATTCAATACGTCAGAAACATGAAATTAGCATTGGTCGATAATTTCCTTTTCAATTTTGGGTGCACATTGTCAATAACTTAGTTACGAGGAATGAAGAGAGTAATGTTCAGTTCAGGTTTTTTGTATCATTCCTCATAATTGCTTACATAATCAATGTCAGTAGTATAATCTAGTCAGCCCCATGCCTAAAATTGAATCATTTTCATAACCGTGGCATCCTTTGAACCTGACTTGTGGCATTTGAAAATCATTTTGATCCTTCAGATAAGAACATTTTAAGAGTTTGGCATTTTCACAGGTCATTTGTGGACACCTCGAAAGTTAATTGATGGTCAAGGGTTGTTTTCTTGGCTCCATAGTCAGTGAATCAATTCTTAAATTAAATTGGGTTTACTTCACATATGCACGTAAAATAATGGGATAGGAATGAGATGAATTTTATTGGAGAGTCTTAGTAGGTTACTTGTTTAACAGTAATTTTCTCATTGTCTTTATTAAATGATTGGCTCTAGTCAGTAGATTTGTATCTCATTCCTAATTTGTTAAACCATGAAGAGCATATTGAAGGGTTTGCAGCGATTGTTAAAGAATGACCACGTTTGCTTTTGTTAAGTAAAGGGACTGTATCACGAGGAATGAAATTACGATCGCAGTTAATGAAAATTTGATTTTGGTGTTGCAATTGATTGCCGTAGTGGGTTATTTAAGACATTGCTTGTGTTGATTACCTTTATGATATTGAATTGGGCTCCAGAGAGTACTGCCATATGTTTATTCTGTTTGAAACACTTCCCATTGACGATTCTCTTTATTAAAAGCTTTATTATGCATCAGAGATTTATGGGAACAGGTCAGTCAAATTTTGTTACACAAAGTCATAGACGTACATTGACTGATGAATCTCACTTTGGACTCTTGAAAGCTTCTTAAGTAAACTGCAGAGTGTTTTCCCTATGCACATAATCAATAGCAAAAGAATGGTGGGAGCTCGTTAGAATTGGTGAATGTCCATATTAATCATCAAGTTCTGGTATGGTTTGCCATTTAGATGCGGTGCAAAGCCAGTATACGATCTTCTTTTAAAGTTAGGATTCACTTTGCAACTCATGACCTTTACTTGAAGACCTTTAAGGGTCTATAATTTCCCAAAGAGTAGTAGTCTGAACTTAGATTAATGAGCATTGAAATTCCAAGCATGTTTTTAATTAAAAGATGTTGGATGTCCATCATTACTTCCTGAGTGGTTGTTGTATGTATGTTTGTATGGAGTATACTCCGGAATGAATGAGTATTGAAGGTTTTGAATATTTAGTAGAGTTGCTAGCTTGGTTTACTAACAAGTACTAATGTGGTGTTGGGTTGTAGATAGAGTTTTATCTGATTTTTGGGAATTGTTAGTGGTTGTAGATGTAATCTTTTGTTGTGAATTTTTGGAAGGAAATGATGGAAGTACAACATCAAAAATCTTTTCACGGATCCTTATTAAAATACTTAGATTTAACTATTTTTGCCTTATATTTCACTCGTAATCCCTCAGTGATTCAACTCTCGATTTTCTTTGTTAATCGTAGCTGCTACATATCCACAGATATTAGTGATTGCTTTCCCGTGTTTACTGCACTACTGTGATGGGATATCTTTTGCTTTCTCATAACTACCTATCCATAAGTATCCCAATGCATCAAATAAGTCTCATTTCTTAATAATGGTACGAAGGCTTTGCACCAAACTCAGGTGGCATGTGGATGGTTTCAGAGCAAAAATATTCAATTATTGTTGATTAATCTGGTAGGAGAAGAGATGGAAATTAGTAACTTCATTTTGAGATTGAAATAAGGGAAAACAGAGTCATTCATATAATTCATTGTTTGCTTTAGTTTATTACTTATAATGAAGATTTCAAATTTAATTCATTGATCAGAAGCTCGCCTAGTCATAAAATTTGGGCCATCGAAAACTGGTCATTCTGCATTGCTTTTGGTTAATACTGCCGTGTTTACCATCATGCTCAAAGTGAAAATGTAAATCTCTCCTTTGTTGATCTCTTGGTTGAAGAGCGGTAGAATTAGAAGTAAAATTCTCTGCATTACACAGATGTACATCTTTGACGTTGACAAAATTAGTCTGACTTGAATTGATCAATTTGATTAATGGGAAAGTCTCTTAGAAAGTTATTGAATCCGATCAAATATTAATCTTAAATGTACTCTTTGGCTTCATTTCTAAGGAGTGAATGGGAAACTTGCAAGACATCATTTTATGGGTAAGACCGCTGCGTAAGAGTCTTCGGTTTGATGTAACTTGACGGAAGCGGTTTAAAATATTCACATCATAATGCCAAGGGTCTTTTGGTGATAATAATTCATAGACTATAATGGGGTCGAATATTTATATATTTTATTAAAGGGATTTCACGCATAAAGTAAATGATCGATACTGCCTTTGGAGGTAGAGTTTGGCTCTTCTTATGGACCATAACCACCTTTGCATAATGATAATCAGGGTTAGTGTTAATCATTGATATGCAGTATGCAGTAGAATCCTTCCCAAGATTGCATTCAAATACCATCCATCAGTGAATCAAATTTCCCTCCCTGTAAAGCATCACATCAGCCCAAATGTGTTAATGAAACATTGAGAAATACTGACTGCTATAACAATCCACAGCTTGAGGTCCTAGGATGATAATATCATTACCCTGTTTTTATCTGTGCATTGCTCTCAGGTCACCTGCTTCCTATCCTTCTCTAGATAATATCATAACTGTTTCATTAATCTGATTCACGCAACAGCTCCATCAAATAGTAAAGGGGAGCTGGAAACCTTCTCATTTGATTTTGAGGGCTCTTTATTCCGATGACTCAATTGCCTTTACAGTAATGTGCTTTTGATATGATCCCCTTTAAAAGAAGTACCTTTGATAAGATTCATTTTTTAAGGCTTATAGTTTAAGCTGTAATTTAAATGGTTGGACTTTCAATTTCACTTAAGTATGCCTGCTGTGTGTTTAAATGGAGTGCGCACTCAAAAAAAGGATGGCTGTGTGTGGGTTATGTTTTGGGGAGGGCGTTGGGTGGGACATGCATAGCATGATGTTGATGTTTGATGTGTGAGAGGTGAAATGAAAGTCCAGTCCTGTAACCTTTTTTGCATTCTTAGCCAAAGCGGTATATATCCCCAGCAAAATCAGTTTCTATTTTGCCACCTTTGAAGTTACATAGAGAGCTAAAAATCCTTATGATGTATTCTTGTTGATAACATGAAGTTTGTGTCATTGAAGTACTATCAGCTCTTACCAGTAGCTCTTAATTGATGTTTGAGTGGGTCACAGATCTTATTGCTGTTATATCTTAGTAGAGTACTATCTATGGTTGATTGATCCTAGCTTTGCTCAATATCTCCTATCCTCAAAGCTGTGCTTGTTTACTGGTAGTAATTACTTTCACAACTTTAAAAAAATCAGGTCCACATTACTCCTCTCACTTCCGGTGGAATGTTTTTTGCTTCTCATTCCCTGTTACTGATGATAGGCCAGATAAACAATCAATTCTGCAAAAGTAAACTCATTCAAGTGTTAACGTAGCTCCATATTTATTAGAAATTTCAAACTATATACAGCATCCCTTATAACTGAGTGGGAGTCTAATAAGGAAGAGATTTCAGCTATTCCCAGATTAATGCTCTTAATCAATTTCGAATCATTTGGTAATCAACGGCTCCCTAGAAGATCAAATATTTCATTTTGTCATTCAAAATAACTTTCATATTATCAGCCCTTTGCTAGTGTCTCATAAAATCAGAGAAGTAAATGGTCAAGAGTTTCTGTCTCGATTCCAAAGGCAGTGAATGAGTAGATAAATAAATTGGGATTATTAAATGAGTGGGTTAAGAATCTGAGGGTAGGGAGTACCTCTCAGTTTTTTAACGATGAATTTTGAGATGGTGAGGGCAATGTGAGATAGCAATCTGTGGTTGATTCACATATTGTACGATTATAGCCCTCCTATCTTGACATCCGGTTTTTGAAAGGGGAAGGCAGTACTAAACTCTGGAGCCCAATATTCATAGACTATGGGATAGGTATATTTCCGTCTATGAAGATCCCATAATTTAAGTAATTGTTTGCATCTCTTATCATCCACTTTATGCATACACGTTTGGTAGTGCATGGTAATTCTTGCTTTCCAGATGATAATGAACATAGCATTTCTGCTTAGTGTACCACTTCATTAGTCAGGTGAACCTTGTCAAATTTCCATCAGGGTTTGACTTTTGGTTTGCTTAATCAGTTTATTATCTCAATAATTTCTTTGTTAACCAATGATTTCAATCATTGATCTTAATCGGTATCTTGCGTCTTTGTATTTTCGATTAGTAATTAGGGTTTATTCTTAGCTTACAGATTCCTTCCTCCCTCTTTGGTGACGAGTGATACGAAGGACTCATGGAGGCAGCTGTAAGAACGGTAGGTGTTAGCAGCAATAAGTATTTAATCTTATCTCACGTAAATCTGCTAAATATTAATATACTGTTTGAAACCGTGCCATTGGAATGGTAGAAAAATGGGGGAACGCGGATGAGATAAGATTTGTGATATGTCAGGGGAAAGGCACGGTGATCAATTGCAACTCGTGGTAATCTTAAGTATGTTTAATTTTCCAGTCATTGCTAGTCTATGCAGAGCTATCTTGTTCAAAAATCAAATGGAGCCTTTACAATTCAAGATATTCTCTGTTATGCTGTCATATCTTGTTAACAAATATAAAGAAAAATATTTGTGGTCTTAAACGTAAGCAGGGGAAGAATCTTTAGTAATTGATGAGTATTGTCTATGGAGTTGAAACTCAACTCTTCTCTTTGAATTTTGCCACATTAGCATATTATCTTACATTTACAAGTAACATCTAGATATTGTAGGGAGATCCTTCTGATTACCCTATTAGAAGCCATGCTTGTGACGTTTCATCCTTCACCCAAAATCAATTTGTTGCTTAGCTTCAATGAAGTTTTAAGATATGCGCTCATGCTTGATGAAATATCTCTGTAAGGGGATCGGTGTCCATGTCATTAGATAAAGAAAACTGAACAGTCGTTGCTCTACCTTTCAAGTGAAATTGGATGCATTGTTTTGCATGGGCTGACATAATAATCGATTGGACATTCATTGATATCAGTTAACGTTAAAGCTTCAAATTGAATTCAGTACCCTCAAAAGCGAGTGAGGCAAACGGTTAAAGCCAGTATTTTTGGGTTAAATGGAAATAGGTTCCCTTCCATTAGTATGTTATTGATTGCCTGGGAATTCTCCTTGGAAAGAATGTTGGAATGGGATTAAAAGGGACCGTAAAATTTTTGACAGTTCAATTTGTTTGTCCCCTAGGATCACTTTAAGAAACGGTTGACTGACAGTAAGGAAGAATCGGTAGCCTTGATAACTCTCAGCATTAAAGCCACTTTTTCAAAAGTTAAAGTAATGGATTGGATTTTCTATTTTACTTCAGGTTGTATGAATGTTTGGGGTGAGTGGCCACTCAGTACTGGTGTGTGGGGAATATATTCTGGTGTTATGGGGTGGGGGGTTGGGTGGGGCAGGGCCTGGTGTTGTTTTTGTGATGAGTGAAGTTTAAAATGGAAATCCAATCCTATAGCTTTGTTTGCATTCTTAGGTATTCATGTAAAAATATCTCAAAATCCCTCTGTAATACATCGCTCTTGAATATGGAATCACTCCGGGAATAGAATACCCTTGCTGGGTGGAAAGTTTATGCTTCACAAAACTTTCTATATTAGAGGTTTGCTGCGGGATCAACGAGATGCACTGCAGTCTGCCTAGAGCGATACTGGCTTTAAAGTTAGCTCACAAGACAGTGAGGATTTCCGTGGGTAGCAGTTGAATAAATTCAATACGTCAGAAACATGAAATTAGCATTGGTCGATAATTTCCTTTTCAATTTTGGGTGCACATTGTCAATAACTTAGTTACGAGGAATGAAGAGAGTAATGTTCAGTTCAGGTTTTTTGTATCATTCCTCATAATTGCTTACATAATCAATGTCAGTAGTATAATCTAGTCAGCCCCATGCCTAAAATTGAATCATTTTCATAACCGTGGCATCCTTTGAACCTGACTTGTGGCATTTGAAAATCATTTTGATCCTTCAGATAAGAACATTTTAAGAGTTTGGCATTTTCACAGGTCATTTGTGGACACCTCGAAAGTTAATTGATGGTCAAGGGTTGTTTTCTTGGCTCCATAGTCAGTGAATCAATTCTTAAATTAAATTGGGTTTACTTCACATATGCACGTAAAATAATGGGATAGGAATGAGATGAATTTTATTGGAGAGTCTTAGTAGGTTACTTGTTTAACAGTAATTTTCTCATTGTCTTTATTAAATGATTGGCTCTAGTCAGTAGATTTGTATCTCATTCCTAATTTGTTAAACCATGAAGAGCATATTGAAGGGTTTGCAGCGATTGTTAAAGAATGACCACGTTTGCTTTTGTTAAGTAAAGGGACTGTATCACGAGGAATGAAATTACGATCGCAGTTAATGAAAATTTGATTTTGGTGTTGCAATTGATTGCCGTAGTGGGTTATTTAAGACATTGCTTGTGTTGATTACCTTTATGATATTGAATTGGGCTCCAGAGAGTACTGCCATATGTTTATTCTGTTTGAAACACTTCCCATTGACGATTCTCTTTATTAAAAGCTTTATTATGCATCAGAGATTTATGGGAACAGGTCAGTCAAATTTTGTTACACAAAGTCATAGACGTACATTGACTGATGAATCTCACTTTGGACTCTTGAAAGCTTCTTAAGTAAACTGCAGAGTGTTTTCCCTATGCACATAATCAATAGCAAAAGAATGGTGGGAGCTCGTTAGAATTGGTGAATGTCCATATTAATCATCAAGTTCTGGTATGGTTTGCCATTTAGATGCGGTGCAAAGCCAGTATACGATCTTCTTTTAAAGTTAGGATTCACTTTGCAACTCATGACCTTTACTTGAAGACCTTTAAGGGTCTATAATTTCCCAAAGAGTAGTAGTCTGAACTTAGATTAATGAGCATTGAAATTCCAAGCATGTTTTTAATTAAAAGATGTTGGATGTCCATCATTACTTCCTGAGTGGTTGTTGTATGTATGTTTGTATGGAGTATACTCCGGAATGAATGAGTATTGAAGGTTTTGAATATTTAGTAGAGTTGCTAGCTTGGTTTACTAACAAGTACTAATGTGGTGTTGGGTTGTAGATAGAGTTTTATCTGATTTTTGGGAATTGTTAGTGGTTGTAGATGTAATCTTTTGTTGTGAATTTTTGGAAGGAAATGATGGAAGTACAACATCAAAAATCTTTTCACGGATCCTTATTAAAATACTTAGATTTAACTATTTTTGCCTTATATTTCACTCGTAATCCCTCAGTGATTCAACTCTCGATTTTCTTTGTTAATCGTAGCTGCTACATATCCACAGATATTAGTGATTGCTTTCCCGTGTTTACTGCACTACTGTGATGGGATATCTTTTGCTTTCTCATAACTACCTATCCATAAGTATCCCAATGCATCAAATAAGTCTCATTTCTTAATAATGGTACGAAGGCTTTGCACCAAACTCAGGTGGCATGTGGATGGTTTCAGAGCAAAAATATTCACTTATCGTTGATTAATCTGGTAGGAGAAGAGATGGAAATTAGTAACTTCATTTTGAGATTGAAATAAGGGAAAACAGAGTCATTCATATAATTCATTGTTTGCTTTAGTTTATTACTTATAATGAAGATTTCAAATTTAATTCATTGATCAGAAGCTCGCCTAGTCATAAAATTTGGGCCATCGAAAACTGGTCATTCTGCATTGCTTTTGGTTAATACTGCCGTGTTTACCATCATGCTCAAAGTGAAAATGTAAATCTCTCCTTTGTTGATCTCTTGGTTGACGAGCGGTAGAATTAGAAGTAAAATTCTCTGCATTACACAGATGTACATCTTTGACGTTGACAAAATTAGTCTGACTTGAATTGATCAATTTGTAGTAATGGGAAAGTCTCTTAGAAAGTTATTGAATCCGATCAAATATTAATCTTAAATGTACTCTTTGGCTTCATTTCTAAGGAGTGAATGGGAAACTTGCAAGACATCATTTTATGGGTAAGACCGCTGCGTAAGAGTCTTCGGTTTGATGTAACTTGACGGAAGCGGTTTAAAATATTCACATCATAATGCCAAGGGTCTTTTGGTGATAATAATTCATAGACTATAATGGGGTCGAATATTTATATATTTTATTAAAGGGATTTCACGCATAAAGTAAATGATCGATACTGCCTTTGGAGGTAGAGTTTGGCTCTTCTTATGGACCATAACCACCTTTGCATAATGATAATCAGGGTTAGTGTTAATCATTGATATGCAGTATGCAGTAGAATCCTTCCCAAGATTGCATTCAAATACCATCCATCAGTGAATCAAATTTCCCTCCCTGTAAAGCATCACATCAGCCCAAATGTGTTAATGAAACATTGAGAAATACTGACTGCTATAACAATCCACAGCTTGAGGTCCTAGGATGATAATATCATTACCCTGTTTTTATCTGTGCATTGCTCTCAGGTCACCTGCTTCCTATCCTTCTCTAGATAATATCATAACTGTTTCATTAATCTGATTCACGCAACAGCTCCATCAAATAGTAAAGGGGAGCTGGAAACCTTCTCATTTGATTTTGAGGGCTCTTTATTCCGATGACTCAATTGCCTTTACAGTAATGTGCTTTTGATATGATCCCCTTTAAAAGAAGTACCTTTGATAAGATTCATTTTTTAAGGCTTATAGTTTAAGCTGTAATTTAAATGGTTGGACTTTCAATTTCACTTAAGTATGCCTGCTGTGTGTTTAAATGGAGTGCGCACTCAAAAAAAGGATGGCTGTGTGTGGGTTATGTTTTGGGGAGGGCGTTGGGTGGGACATGCATAGCATGATGTTGATGTTTGATGTGTGAGAGGTGAAATGAAAGTCCAGTCCTGTAACCTTTTTTGCATTCTTAGCCAAAGCGGTATATATCCCCAGCAAAATCAGTTTCTATTTTGCCACCTTTGAAGTTACATAGAGAGCTAAAAATCCTTATGATGTATTCTTGTTGATAACATGAAGTTTGTGTCATTGAAGTACTATCAGCTCTTACCAGTAGCTCTTAATTGATGTTTGAGTGGGTCACAGATCTTATTGCTGTTATATCTTAGTAGAGTACTATCTATGGTTGATTGATCCTAGCTTTGCTCAATATCTCCTATCCTCAAAGCTGTGCTTGTTTACTGGTAGTAATTACTTTCACAACTTTAAAAAAATCAGGTCCACATTACTCCTCTCACTTCCGGTGGAATGTTTTTTGCTTCTCATTCCCTGTTACTGATGATAGGCCAGATAAACAATCAATTCTGCAAAAGTAAACTCATTCAAGTGTTAACGTAGCTCCATATTTATTAGAAATTTCAAACTATATACAGCATCCCTTATAACTGAGTGGGAGTCTAATAAGGAAGAGATTTCAGCTATTCCCAGATTAATGCTCTTAATCAATTTCGAATCATTTGGTAATCAACGGCTCCCTAGAAGATCAAATATTTCATTTTGTCATTCAAAATAACTTTCATATTATCAGCCCTTTGCTAGTGTCTCATAAAATCAGAGAAGTAAATGGTCAAGAGTTTCTGTCTCGATTCCAAAGGCAGTGAATGAGTAGATAAATAAATTGGGATTATTAAATGAGTGGGTTAAGAATCTGAGGGTAGGGAGTACCTCTCAGTTTTTTAACGATGAATTTTGAGATGGTGAGGGCAATGTGAGATAGCAATCTGTGGTTGATTCACATATTGTACGATTATAGCCCTCCTATCTTGACATCCGGTTTTTGAAAGGGGAAGGCAGTACTAAACTCTGGAGCCCAATATTCATAGACTATGGGATAGGTATATTTCCGTCTATGAAGATCCCATAATTTAAGTAATTGTTTGCATCTCTTATCATCCACTTTATGCATACACGTTTGGTAGTGCATGGTAATTCTTGCTTTCCAGATGATAATGAACATAGCATTTCTGCTTAGTGTACCACTTCATTAGTCAGGTGAACCTTGTCAAATTTCCATCAGGGTTTGACTTTTGGTTTGCTTAATCAGTTTATTATCTCAATAATTTCTTTGTTAACCAATGATTTCAATCATTGATCTTAATCGGTATCTTGCGTCTTTGTATTTTCGATTAGTAATTAGGGTTTATTCTTAGCTTACAGATTCCTTCCTCCCTCTTTGGTGACGAGTGATACGAAGGACTCATGGAGGCAGCTGTAAGAACGGTAGGTGTTAGCAGCAATAAGTATTTAATCTTATCTCACGTAAATCTGCTAAATATTAATATACTGTTTGAAACCGTGCCATTGGAATGGTAGAAAAATGGGGGAACGCGGATGAGATAAGATTTGTGATATGTCAGGGGAAAGGCACGGTGATCAATTGCAACTCGTGGTAATCTTAAGTATGTTTAATTTTCCAGTCATTGCTAGTCTATGCAGAGCTATCTTGTTCAAAAATCAAATGGAGCCTTTACAATTCAAGATATTCTCTGTTATGCTGTCATATCTTGTTAACAAATATAAAGAAAAATATTTGTGGTCTTAAACGTAAGCAGGGGAAGAATCTTTAGTAATTGATGAGTATTGTCTATGGAGTTGAAACTCAACTCTTCTCTTTGAATTTTGCCACATTAGCATATTATCTTACATTTACAAGTAACATCTAGATATTGTAGGGAGATCCTTCTGATTACCCTATTAGAAGCCATGCTTGTGACGTTTCATCCTTCACCCAAAATCAATTTGTTGCTTAGCTTCAATGAAGTTTTAAGATATGCGCTCATGCTTGATGAAATATCTCTGTAAGGGGATCGGTGTCCATGTCATTAGATAAAGAAAACTGAACAGTCGTTGCTCTACCTTTCAAGTGAAATTGGATGCATTGTTTTGCATGGGCTGACATAATAATCGATTGGACATTCATTGATATCAGTTAACGTTAAAGCTTCAAATTGAATTCAGTACCCTCAAAAGCGAGTGAGGCAAACGGTTAAAGCCAGTATTTTTGGGTTAAATGGAAATAGGTTCCCTTCCATTAGTATGTTATTGATTGCCTGGGAATTCTCCTTGGAAAGAATGTTGGAATGGGATTAAAAGGGACCGTAAAATTTTTGACAGTTCAATTTGTTTGTCCCCTAGGATCACTTTAAGAAACGGTTGACTGACAGTAAGGAAGAATCGGTAGCCTTGATAACTCTCAGCATTAAAGCCACTTTTTCAAAAGTTAAAGTAATGGATTGGATTTTCTATTTAACTTCAGGTTGTATGAATGTTTGGGGTGAGTGGCCACTCAGTACTGGTGTGTGGGGAATATATTCTGGTGTTATGGGGTGGGGGGTTGGGTGGGGCAGGGCCTGGTTTTGTTTTTGTGATGAGTGAAGTTTAAAATGGAAATCCAATCCTATAGCTTTGTTTGCATTCTTAGGTATTCATGTAAAAATATCTCAAAATCCCTCTGTAATACATCGCTCTTGAATATGGAATCACTCCGGGAATAGAATACCCTTGCTGGGTGGAAAGTTTATGCTTCACAAAACTTTCTATATTAGAGGTTTGCTGCGGGATCAACGAGATGCACTGCAGTCTGCCTAGAGCGATACTGGCTTTAAAGTTAGCTCACAAGACAGTGAGGATTTCCGTGGGTAGCAGTTGAATAAATTCAATACGTCAGAAACATGAAATTAGCATTGGTCAATAATTTGCTTTTCAATTTTGGGTGCACATTGTCAATAACTTAGTTACGAGGAATGAAGAGAGTAATGTTCAGTTCAGGATTTTTGTATAATTCCTCATAATTGCTTACATAATCAATGTCAGTAGTATAATCTAGTCAGCCCCATGCCTAAAATTGAAACATTTTCATAACCGTGGCATCCTTTGAACCTGACTTGTGGCATTTGAAAATCATTTTGATCCTTCAGATAAGAACATTTTAAGAGTTTGGCATTTTCACAGGTCATTTGTGGACACCTCGAAAGTTAATTGATGGTCAAGGGTTGTTTTCTTGGCTCCATAGTCAGTGAATCAATTCTTAAATTAAATTGGGTTTACTTCACATATGCACGTAAAATAATGGGATAGGAATGAGATGAATTTTATTGGAGAGTCTTAGTAGGTTACTTGTTTAACAGTAATTTTCTCATTGTCTTTATTAAATGATTGGCTCTAGTCAGTAGATTTGTATCTCATTCCTAATTTGTTAAACCATGAAGAGCATATTGAAGGGTTTGCAGCGATTGTTAAAGAATGACCACGTTTGCTTTTGTTAAGTAAAGGGACTGTATCACGAGGAATGAAATTACGATCGCAGTTAATGAAAATTTGATTTTGGTGTTGCAATTGATTGCCGTAGTGGGTTATTTAAGACATTGCTTGTGTTGATTACCTTTATGATATTGAATTGGGCTCCAGAGAGTACTGCCATATGTTTATTCTGTTTGAAACACTTCCCATTGACGATTCTCTTTATTAAAAGCTTTATTATGCATCAGAGATTTATGGGAACAGGTCAGTCAAATTTTGTTACACAAAGTCATAGACGTACATTGACTGATGAATCTCACTTTGGACTCTTGAAAGCTTCTTAAGTAAACTGCAGAGTGTTTTCCCTATGCACATAATCAATAGCAAAAGAATGGTGGGAGCTCGTTAGAATTGGTGAATGTCCATATTAATCATCAAGTTCTGGTATGGTTTGCCATTTAGATGCGGTGCAAAGCCAGTATACGATCTTCTTTTAAAGTTAGGATTCACTTTGCAGCTCATGACCTTTACTTGAAGACCTTTAAGGGTCTATAATTTCCCAAAGAGTAGTAGTCTGAACTTAGATTAATGAGCATTGAAATTCCAAGCATGTTTTTAATTAAAAGATGTTGGATGTCCATCATTACTTCCTGAGTGGTTGTTGTATGTATGTTTGTGTGGAGTATACTCTTGAATGAATGAGTATTGAAGGTTTTGAATATTTAGTAGAGTTGCTAGCTTGGTTTACTAACAAGTACTAATGTGGTGTTGGGTTGTAGATAGAGTTTTATCTGATTTTTGGGAATTGTTAGTGGTTGTAGATGTAATCTTTTGTTGTGAATTTTTGGAAGGAAATGATGGAAGTACAACATCAAAAATCTTTTCACGGATCCTTATTAAAATACTTAGATTTAACTATTTTTGCCTTATATTTCACTCGTAATCCCTCAGTGATTCAACTCTCGATTTTCTTTGTTAATCGTAGCTGCTACATATCCACAGATATTAGTGATTGCTTTCCCGTGTTTACTGCACTACTGTGATGGGATATCTTTTGCTTTCTCATAACTACCTATCCATAAGTATCCCAATGCATCAAATAAGTCTCATTTCTTAATAATGGTACGAAGGCTTTGCACCAAACTCAGGTGGCATGTGGATGGTTTCAGAGCAAAAATATTCAATTATTGTTGATTAATCTGGTAGGAGAAGAGATGGAAATTAGTAACTTCATTTTGAGATTGAAATAAGGGAAAACAGAGTCATTCATATAATTCATTGTTTGCTTTAGTTTATTACTTATAATGAAGATTTCAAATTCAATTCATTGATCAGAAGCTCGCCTAGTCATAAAATTTGGGCCATCGAAAACTGGTCATTCTGCATTGCTTTTGCTGAATACTGCCGTGTTTACCATCATGCTCAAAGTAAAAATGTAAATCTCTCCTTTGTTGATCTCTTGGTTGAAGAGCGGTAGAATTAGAAGTAAAATTCTCTGCATTACACAGATGTACATCTTTGACGTTGACGAAATTAGTCTGACTTGAATTGATCAATTTGTAGTAATGGGAAAGTCTCTTAGAAAGTTATTGAATCGGATCAAATATTAATCTTAAATGTACTCTTTGGCTTCATTTCTAAGGAGTGAATGGGAAACTTGCAAGACATCATTTTATGGGTAAGACCGCTGCGTAAGAGTCTTCGGTTTGATGTAACTTGACGGAAGCGGTTTAAAATATTCACATCATTATGCCAAGGGTTTTTTGGTGATAATAATTCATAGACTATAATGGGGTCGAATATTTATATATTTTATTAAAGGGATTTCACGCATAAAGTAAATGATCGATACTGCCTTTGGAGGTAGAGTTTAGCTCTTCTTATGGACCATAACCACCTTTGCATAATGATAATCAGGGTTAGTGTTAATCATTGATGTGCAGTATGCAGTAGAATCCTTCCCAAGTTTGCATTCATATACCATCCATCAGTGAATCAAATTTCCCTCCCTGTAAAGCATCACATCAGCCCAAATGTGTTAATGAAACATTGAGAAATACTGACTGCTATAACAATCCACAGCTTGAGGTCCTAGGATGATAATATCATTACCCTGTTTTTATCTGTGCATTGCTCTCAGGTCACCTGCTTCCTATCCTTCTCTAGATAATATCATAACTATTTCATTAATCTGATTCACGCAACAGCTCCATCAAATCGTAAAGGGGAACTGGAAACCTTCTCGTTTGATTTTGAGGGCTCTTTTTTCCGATGACTCAATTGCCTTTACAGTAATGTGCTTTTGATATGATCCCCTTTAAAAGAAGTACCTTTGATAAGATTCATTTTTTAAGGCTTATAGTTTAAGCTGTAATGAAAATGGTTGGACTTTCAATTTCACTTAAGTATGCCTGTTGTGTGTTTAAATGGAGTGCGCACTCAAAAAAAGGATGGCTGTGTGTGGGTTATGTTCTGGGGAGGGGGTTGGGTGGGGCATGCAGAGCATGATGTTGATGTTTGATGTGTGAGAGGTGAAATGAAAGTCCAGTCCTGTAACCTTTTTTGCATTCTTAGCCAAAGCGGTATATATCCCCAGCAAAATCAGTTTCTATTTTGCCACCTTTGAAGTTACATAGAGAGCTAAAAATCCTTATGATGTATTCTTGTTGATAACATGAAGTTTGTGTCATTGAAGTACTATCAGCTCTTACCAGTAGCTCTTAATTGATGTTTGAGTGGGTCACAGATCTTATTGCTGTTATATCTTAGTAGAGTACTATCCATGGTTGATTGATCCTAGCTTTGCTCAATATCTCCTAGCCTCAAAGCTGTGCTTGTTTACTGGTAGTAATTACTTTCACAACTTTAAAAAAATCAGGTCCACATTACTCCTCTCACTCCCGGTGGAATGTTTTTTGCTTCTCATTCCCTGTTACTGATGATAGGCCAGATAAACAAAAATTCTGCAAAAGTAAACTCATTCAAGTGTTAATGTAGCTCCATATTTATTAGAAATTTCAAACTATATCCAGCATCCCTTATAACTGAGTGGGAGTCTAATAAGGAAGAGATTTCAGCTATTCCCAGATTCATGCTCTTAATCAATTTCGATTCATTTGGTAATCAACGGCTCCCTAGTAGATCAAATATTTCATTTTGTCATTCAAAATAACTTTCATATTATCAGCCCTTTGCTAGTGTCTCATAAAATCAGAGAAGTAAATGGTCAAGAGTTTCTGTCTCGATTCCAAAGGCAGTGAATGAGTAGATAATTAAATTGGGATTATTAAATGAGTGGGTTAAGAATCTGAGGGTAGGGAGTACCTCTCAGTTTTTTAACGATGAATTTTGAGATGGTGAGGGCAATGTGAGATAGCAATCTGTGGTTGATTCACATATTGTACGATTATAGCCCTCCTATCTTGACATCCCGTTTTTGAAAGGGGAAGGCAGTACTAAACTCTGGAGCCCAATATTCATAGACTATGGGATAGGTATATTTCCGTCGATGAAGATCCCATAATTTAAGTAATTGTTTGCATCTCTTATCATCCACTTTATGCATACATGTTTGGTAGTGCATGGTAATTCTTGCTTTCCAGATGATAATGAACATAGCATTTCTGCTTAGTGTACCACTTCATTAGTCAGGTGAACCTTGTCAAATTCCCATCAGGGTTTGACTTTTGGTTTGCTTAATCAGTTTATTATCACAATACTTTCTTTGTTAACCAATGATTTCAATCATTGATCTTAATCGGTATCTTGAGTCTTTGTATTTTCGATTAGTAATTAGGGTTTATTCTTAGCTTACAGATTCCTTCCTCCCTCTTTGGTGACGAGTGATACGAAGGACTCATGGAGGCAGCTGTAAGAACGGTAGGTGTTAGCAACAATAAGTATTTAATCTTATCTCACGTAAATCTGCTAAATATTAATATACTGTTTGAAACCGTGCCATTGGAATTGGTAGAAAAATGGGGGAACACGGATGAGATAACATTTGTGATATGTCAGGGGAAAGGCACGGTGATCAATTGCAACTCGTGGTAATCTTAAGTATGTTTAATTTTCCAGTCATTGCTACTCTATGCAGAGCTATCTTGTTCAAAAATCAAATGGAGCCTTTACAATTCAAGATATTCTCTGTTATGCTGTCATATCTTGTTAACAAATATAAAGAAAAATATTTGTGGTCTTAAACGTAAGCAGGGGAAGAATCTTTAGTAATTGATGAGTATTGTCTATGGAGTTGGAACTCAACTCTTCTCTTTGAATTTTGCCACATTAGCATATTATCTTACATTTACAAGTAACATCTAGATATTGTAGGGAGATCCTTCTGATTACCCTATTAGAAGCCATGCTTGTGACGTTTCATCCTTCACCCAAAATCAATTTGTTGCTTAGCTTCAACGAAGTTTTAAGATACGCGCTCATGCTTGATGAAATATCTCTGTAAGGGGATCGGTGTCCATGTCATTAGATAAAGAAAACTGAACAGTCGTTGCTCTACCTTTCAAGTGAAATTGGATGCATTGTTTTGCATGGGCTGACATAATAATCGATTGGACATTCATTGATATCAGTTAACGTTAAAGCTTCAAATTGAATTCAGTACCCTCAAAAGCGAGTGAGGCAAACGGTTAAAGCCAGTATTTTTGGGTTAAATGGAAATAGGTTCCCTTCCATTAGTATGGTATTGATTGCCTGGGAATTCTCCGTGGAAAGAATGTTGGAATGGGATTAAAAGGGACCGTAAAATTTTTGACAGTTCAATTTGTTTGTCCCCTAGGATCACTTTAAGAAACGGTTGACTGACAGTAAGGAAGAATCGGTAGCCTAGATAACTCTCAGCATTAAAGCCACTTTTTCAAAAGTTAAAGTAAGGGATTGGATTTTCTATTTAACTTCAGGTTGTATGAATGTTTGGGGTGAGGGGCCACTCAGTACTGGTGTGTGGGGAATATATTCTGGTGTTATGGGGTGGGGGGTTGGGTGGGGCAGGGCCTGGTGTTGTTTTTGTGATGAGTGAAGTTTAAAATGGAAATCCAATCCTATAGCTTTGTTTGCATTCTTAGGTATTAATGTAAAAATATCTCAAAATCCCTCTGTAATACATCGCTCTTGAATATGGAATCACTCCGGGAATAGAATACCCTTGCTGGGTGGAAAGTTTATGCTTCACAAAACTTTCTATATTAGAGGTTTGCTGCGGGATCAACGAGATGCACTGCAGTCTGCCTAGAGCGATACTGGCTTTAAAGTTAGCTCACAAGACAGTGAGGATTTCCGTGGGTAGCAGTTGAATAAATTCAATACGTCAGAAACATGAAATTAGCATTGGTCGATAATTTGCTTTTCAATTTTGGGTGCACATTGTCAATAACTTAGTTACGAGGAATGAAGAGAGTAATGTTCAGTTCAGGATTTTTGTATAATTCCTCATAATTGCTTACATAATCAATGTCAGTAGTATAATCTAGTCAGCCCCATGCCTAAAATTGAATCATTTTCATAACCGTGGCATCCTTTGAACCTGACTTGTGGCATTTGAAAATCATTTTGATCCTTCAGATAAGAACATTTTAAGAGTTTGGCATTTTCACAGGTCATTTGTGGACACCTCGAAAGTTAATTGATGGTCAAGGGTTGTTTTCTTGGCTCCATAGTCAGTGAATCAATTCTTAAATTAAATTGGGTTTACTTCACATATGCACGTAAAATAATGGGATAGGAATGAGATGAATTTTATTGGAGAGTCTTAGTAGGTTACTTGTTTAACAGTAATTTTCTCATTGTCTTTATTAAATGATTGGCTCTAGTCAGTAGATTTGTATCTCATTCCTAATTTGTTAAACCTTGAAGAGCATATTGAAGGGTTTGCAGTGATTGTTAAAGAATGACCACGTTTGCTTTTGTTAAGTAAAGGAACTGTATCACGAGGAATGAAATTACGATCGCAGTTAATGAAAATTTGATTTTGGTGTTGCAATTGATTGCCGTAGTGGGTTATTTAAGACATTGCTTGTGTTGATTACCTTTATGATATTGAATTGGGCTCCAGAGAGTACTGCCATATGTTTATTCTGTTTGAAACACTTCCCATTGATGATTCTCTTTATTAAAAGCTTTATTATGCATCAGAGATTTATGGGAACAGGTCAGTCAAATTTTGTTACACAAAGTCATAGACGTACATTGACTGATGAATCTCACTTTGGACTCTTGAAAGCTTCTTAAGTAAACTGCAGAGTGTTTTCCCTATGCACATAATCAATAGCAAAAGAATGGTGGGAGCTCGTTAGAATTGGTGAATGTCCATATTAATCATCAAGTTCTGGTATGGTTTGCCATTTAGATGCGGTGCAAAGCCAGTATACGATCTTCTTTTAAAGTTAGGATTCACTTTGCAACTCATGACCTTTACTTGAAGACCTTTAAGGGTCTATAATTTCCCAAGGAGTAGTAGTCTGAACTTAGATTAATGAGCATTGAAATTCCAAGCATGTTTTTAATTAAAAGATGTTGGATGTCCATCATTACTTCCTGAGTGGTTGTTGTATGTATGTTTGTGTGGAGTATACTCCGGAATGAATGAGTATTGAAGGTTTTGAATATTTAGTAGAGTTGCTAGCTTGGTTTACTAACAAGTACTAATGTGGTGTTGGGTTGTAGATAGAGTTTTATCTGATTTTTGGGAATTGTTAGTGGTTGTAGATGTAATCTTTTGTTGTGAATTTTTGGAAGGAAATGATGGAAGTACCACATCATAAATCTTTTCACGGATCCTTATTAAAATACTTAGATTTAACTATTTTTGCCTTATATTTCACTCGTAATCCCTCAGTGATTCAACTCTTGATTTTCTTTGTTAATCGTAGCTGCTACATATCCACAGATATTAGTGATTGCTTTCCCGTGTTTACTGCACTACTGTGATGGGATATCTTTTGCTTTCTCATAACTACCTATCCATAAGTATCCCAATGCATCAAATAAGTCTCATTTCTTAATAATGGTACGAAGGCTATGCACCAAACTCAGGTGGCATGTGGATGGTTTCAGAGCAAAAAAATTCACTTATTGTTGATTAATCTGGTAGGAGAAGAGATGGAACTTAGTAACTTCATTTTGAGATTGAAATAAGGGAAAACAGAGTCATTCATATAATTCATTGTTTGCTTTAGTTTATTACTTATAATGAAGATTTCAAATTTAATTCATTGATCAGAAGCTCGCCTAGTCATAAAATTTGGGCCATCGAAAACTGGTCATTCTGCATTGCTTTTGCTGAATACTGCCGTGTTTACCATCATGCTCAAAGTAAAAATGTAAATCTCTCCTTTGTTGATCTCTTGGTTGAAGAGCGGTAGAATTAGAAGTAAAATTCTCTGCATTACACAGATGTACATCTTTGACGTTGACGAAATTAGTCTGACTTGAATTGATCAATTTGTAGTAATGGGAAAGTCTCTTAGAAAGTTATTGAATCCGATCAAATATTAATCTTAAATGTACTCTTTGGCTTCATTTCTAAGGAGTGAATGAGAAAATTGCAAGACATCATTTTATGGGTAAGACCGCTGCGTAAGAGTCTTCGGTTTGATGTAACTTGACGGAAGCGGTTTAAAATATTCACATCATTATGCCAAGGGTTTTTTGGTGATAATAATTCATAGACTATAATGGGGTCGAATATTTATATATTTTATTAAAGGGATTTCACGCATAAAGTAAATGATCGATACTGCCTTTGGAGGTAGAGTTTGGCTCTTCTTATGGACCATAACCACCTTTGCATAATGATAATCAGGGTTAGTGTTAATCATTGATATGCAGTATGCAGTAGAATCCTTCCCAAGATTGCATTCAAATACCATCCATCAGTGAATCAAATTTCCCTCCCTGAAAAGCATCACATCAGCCCAAATGTGTTAATGAAACATTGAGAAATACTGACTGCTATAACAATCCACAGCTTGAGGTCCTAGGATGATAATATCATTACCCTGTTTTTATCTGTGCATTGCTCTCAGGTCACCTGCTTCCTATCCTTCTCTAGATAATATCATAACTATTTCATTAATCTGATTCACGCAACAGCTCCATCAAATCGTAAAGGGGAACTGGAAACCTTCTCGTTTGATTTTGAGGGCTCTTTTTTCCGATGACTCAATTGCCTTTACAGTAATGTGCTTTTGATATGATCCCCTTTAAAAGAAGTACCTTTGATAAGATTCATTTTTTAAGGCTTATAGTTTAAGCTGTAATGAAAATGGTTGGACTTTCAATTTCACTTAAGTATGCCTGTTGTGTGTTTAAATGGAGTGCGCACTCAAAAAAAGGATGGCTGTGTGTGGGTTATGTTCTGGGGAAGGGGTTGGGTGGGGCATGCATAGCATGATGTTGATGTTTGATGTGTGAGAGGTGAAATGAAAGTCCAGTCCTGTAACCTTTTTTGCATTCTTAGCCAAAGCGGTATATATCCCCAGCAAAATCAGTTTCTATTTTGCCACCTTTGAAGTTACATAGAGAGCTAAAAATCCTTATGATGTATTCTTGTTGATAACATGAAGTTTGTGTCATTGAAGTACTATCAGCTCTTACCAGTAGCTCTTAATTGATGTTTGAGTGGGTCACAGATCTTATTGCTGTTATATCTTAGTAGAGTACTATCTATGGTTGATTGATCCTAGCTTTGCTCAATATCTCCTAGCCTCAAAGCTGTGCTTGTTTACTGGTAGTAATTACTTTCACAACTTTAAAAAAATCAGGTCCACATTACTCCTCTCACTTCCGATGGAATGTTTTTTGCTTCTCATTCCCTGTTACTGATGATAGGCCAGATAAACAATCAATTCTGCAAAAGTAAACTCATTCCAGTGTTAACGTAGCTCCATATTTATTGGAAATTTCAAACTATATACAGCATCTCTTATAACTGAGTGGGAGTCTAATAAGGAAGAGATTTCAGCTATTCCCAGATTCATGCTCTTAATCAATTTCGATTCATTTGGTAATCAAGGGCTCCCTAGAAGATCAAATATTTCATTTTGTCATTCAAAATAACTTTCATATTATCAGCCCTTTGCTAGTGTCTCAGAAAATCAGAGAAGTAAATGGTCAAGAGTTTCTGTCTCGATTCCAAAGGCAGTGAATGAGTAGATAAATAAATTGGGATTATTAAATGAGTGGGTTAAGAATCTGAGGGTAGGGAGTACCTCTCAGTTTTTTAACGATGAATTTTGAGATGGTGAGGGCAATGTGTGATAGCAATCTGTGGTTGATTCACATATTGTACGATTATAGCCCTCCTATCTTGACATCCGGTTTTTGAAAGGGGAAGGCAGTACTAAACTCTGGAGCCCAATATTCATAGACTATGGGAGAGGTATATTTCCGTCGATGAAGATCCCATAATTTAAGTAATTGTTTGCATCTCTTATCATCCACTTTATGCATACACGTTTGGTAGTGCATGGTATTTCTTGCTTTCCAGATGATAATGAACATAGCATTTCTGCTTAGTGTACCACTTCATTAGTCAGGTGAACCTTGTCGAATTCCCATCAGGGTTTGACTTTTGGTTTGCTTAATCAGTTTATTATCTCAATAATTTCTTTGTTAACCAATGATTTCAATCATTGATCTTAATCGTTATCTTGCGTCTTTGTATTTTCGATTAGTAATTAGGGTTTATTCTTAGCTTACAGATTCCTTCCTCCCTCTTTGGTGACGAGTGATACGAAGGACTCATGGAGGCAGCTGTAAGAACGGTAGGTGTTAGCAACAATAAGTATTTAATCTAATCTCACGTAAATCTGCTAAATATTAATATACTGTTTGAAACCGTGCCATTGGAATTGGTAGAAAAATGGGGGAACGCGGATAAGATAAGATTTGTGATATGTCAGGGGAAAGGCACGGTGATCAATTGCAACTCGTGGTATTCTTAAGTATGTTTAATTTTCCAGTCATTGCTACTCTATGCAGAGCTATCTTGTTCAAAAATCAAATGGAGCCTTTACAATTCAAGATATTCTCTGTTATGCTGTCATATCTTGTTAACAAATATAAAGAAAAATATTTGTGGTCTTAAACGTAAGCAGGGGAAGAATCTTTAGTAATTGATGAGTATTGTCTATGGAGTTGGAACTCAACTCTTCTCTTTGAATTTTGCCACATTAGCATATTATCTTACATTTACAAGTAACATCTAGATATTGTAGGGAGATCCTTCTGATTACCCTATTAGAAGCCATGCTTGTGACGTTTCATCCTTCACCCAAAATCAATTTGTTGCTTAGCTTCAATGAAGTTTTAAGATACGCGCTCATGCTTGATGAAATATCTCTGTAAGGGGATCGGTGTCCATGTCATTAGATAAAGAAAACTGAACAGTCGTTGCTCTACCTTTCAAGTGAAATTGGATGCATTGTTTTGCATGGGCTGACATAATAATCGATTGGACATTCATTGATATCAGTTAATGTTAAAGCTTCAAATTGAATTCAGTACCCTCAAAAGCGAGTGAGGCAAACGGTTAAAGCCAGTATTTTTGGGTTAAATGGAAATAGGTTCCCTTCCATTAGTATGGTATTGATTGCCTGGGAATTCTCCTTGGAAAGAATGTTGGAATGGGATTAAAAGGGACCGTAAAATTTTTGACAGTTCAATTTGTTTGTCCCCTAGGATCACTTTAAGAAACGGTTGACTGACAGTAAGGAAGAATCGGTAGCCTTGATAACTCTATGCATTAAAGCCACTTTTTCAAAAGTTAAAGTAAGGGATTGGATTTTCTATTTAACTTCAGGTTGTATGAATGTTTGGGGTGAGTGGCCACTCAGTACTGGTGTGTGGGGAATATATTCTGGTGTTATGGGGTGGGGGGTTGGGTGGGGCAGGGCCTGGTGTTGTTTTTGTGATGAGTGAAGTTTAAAATGGAAATCCAATCCTATAGCTTTGTTTGCATTCTTAGGTATTAATGTAAAAATATCTCAAAATCCCTCTGTAATACATCGCTCTTGAATATGGAATCACTCCGGGAATAGAATACCCTTGCTGGGTGGAAAGTTTATGCTTCACAAAACTTTCTATATTAGAGGTTTGCTGCGGGATCAACGAGATGCACTGCAGTCTGCCTAGAGTGATACTGGCTTTAAAGTTAGCTCACAAGACAGTGAGGATTTCCGTGGGTAGCAGTTGAATAAATTCAATACGTCAGAAACATGAAATTAGAATTGGTCGATAATTTGCTTTTCAATTTTGGGTGCACATTGTCAATAACTTAGTTACGAGGAATGAAGAGAGTAATGTTCAGTTCAGGATTTTTGTATAATTCCTCATAATTGCTTACATAATCAATGTCAGTAGTATAATCTAGTCAGCCCCATGCCTAAAATTGAATCATTTTCATAACCGTGGCATCCTTTGAACCTGACTTCTGGCATTTGAAAATCATTTTGATCCTTCAGATAAGAACATTTTAAGAGTTTGGCATTTTCACAGGTCATTTGTGGACACCTCGAAAGTTAATTGATGGTCAAGGGTTGTTTTCTTGGCTCCATAGTCAGTGAATCAATTCTTAAATTAAATTGGGTTTACTTCACATATGCACGTAAAATAATGGGATAGGAATGAGATGAATTTTATTGGAGAGTCTTAGTAGGTTACTTGTTTAACAGTAATTTTCTCATTGTCTTTATTAAATGATTGGCTCTAGTCAGTAGATTTGTATCTCATTCCTAATTTGTTAAACCATGAAGAGCATATTGAAGGGTTTGCAGCGATTGTTAAAGAATGACAACGTTTGCTTTTGTTAAGTAAAGGGACTGTATCACGAGGAATGAAATTACGATCGCAGTTAATGAAAATTTGATTTTGGTGTTGCAATTGATTGCCGTAGTGGGTTATTTAAGACATTGCTTGTGTTGATTACCTTTATGATATTGAATTGGGCTCCAGAGAGTACTGCCATATGTTTATTCTGTTTGAAACACTTCCCATTGACGATTCTCTTTATTAAAAGCTTTATTATGCATCAGAGATTTATGGGAACAGGTCAGTCAAATTTTGTTACACAAAGTCATAGACGTACATTGACTGATAAATCTCACTTTGGACTCTTGAAAGCTTCTTAAGTAAACTGCAGAGTGTTTTCCCTATGCACATAATCAATAGCAAAAGAATGGTGGGAGCTCATTAGAATTGGTGAATGTCCATATTAATCATCAAGTTCTGGTATGGTTTGCCATTTAGATGCGGTGCAAAGCCAGTATACGATCTTCTTTTAAAGTTAGGATTCACTTTGCAACTCATGACCTTTACTTGAAGACCTTTAAGGGTCTATAATTTCCCAAAGAGTAGTAGTCTGAACTTAGATTAATGAGCATTGAAATTCCAAGCATGTTTTTAATTAAAAGATGTTGGATGTCCATCATTACTTCCTGAGTGGTTGTTGTATGTATGTTTGTGTGGAGTATACTCCGGAATGAATGAGTATTGAAGGTTTTGAATTTTTAGTAGAGTTGCTAGCTTGGTTTACTAACAAGTACTAATGTGGTGTTGGGTTGTAGATAGAGTTTTATCTGATTTTTGGGAATTCTTAGTGGTTGTAGATGTAATCTTTTGTTGTGAATTTTTGGAAGTAAATGATGGAAGTACCACATCATAAATCTTTTCACGGATCCTTATTAAAATACTTAGATTTAACTATTTTTGCCTTATATTTCACTCGTAATCCCTCAGTGATTCAACTCTTGATTTTCTTTGTTAATCGTAGCTGCTACATATCCACAGATATTAGTGATTGCTTTCCCGTGTTTACTGCACTACTGTGATGGGATATCTTTTGCTTTATCATAACTACCTATCCATAAGTATCCCAATGCATCAAATAAGTCTCATTTCTTAATAATGGTACGAAGGCTTTGCACCAAACTCAGGTGGCATGTGGATGGTTTCAGAGCAAAAATATTCACTTATTGTTGATTAATCTGGTAGGAGAAGAGATGGAAATTAGTAACTTCATTTTGAGATTGAAATAAGGGAAAACAGAGTCATTCATATAATTCATTGTTTGCTTTAGTTTATTACTTATAATGAAGATTTCAAATTTAATTCATTGATCAGAAGCTCGCCTAGTCATAAAATTTGGGCCATCGAAAACTGGTCATTCTGCATTGCTTTTGCTGAATAATGCCGTGTTTACCATCATGCTCAAAGTAAAAATGTAAATCTCTCCTTTGTTGATCTCTTGGTTGAAGAGCGGTAGAATTAGAAGTAAAATTCTCTGCATTACACAGATGTACATCTTTGACGTTGACGAAATTAGTCTGACTTGAATTGATCAATTTGTAGTAATGGAAAAAGTCTCTTAGAAAGTTATTGAATCCGATCAAATATTAATCTTAAATGTACTCTTTGGCTTCATTTCTAAGGAGTGAATGGGAAACTTGCAAGACATCATTTTATGGGTAAGACCGCTGCGTAAGAGTCTTCGGTTTGATGTAACTTGACGGAAGCGGTTTAAAATATTCACATCATTATGCCAAGGGTTTTTTGGTGATAATAATTCATAGACTATAATGGGGTCGAATATTTATATATTTTATTAAAGGGATTTCACGCATAAAGTAAATGATCGATACTGCCTTTGGAGGTAGAGTTTAGCTCTTCTTATGGACCATAACCACCTTTGCATAATGATAATCAGGGTTAGTGTTAATCATTGATGTGCAGTATGCAGTAGAATCCTTCCCAAGTTTGCATTCAAATACCATCCATCAGTGAATCAAATTTCCCTCCCTGTAAAGCATCACATCAGCCCAAATGTGTTAATGAAACATTGAGAAATACTGACTGCTATAACAATCCACAGCTTGAGGTCCTAGGATGATAATATCATTACCCTGTTTTTATCTGTGCATTGCTCTCAGGTCACCTGCTTCCTATCCTTCTCTAGATAATATCATAACTATTTCATTAATCTGATTCACGCAACAGCTCCATCAAATCGTAAAGGGGAACTGGAAACCTTCTCGTTTGATTTTGAGGGCTCTTTTTTCCGATGACTCAATTGCCTTTACAGTAATGTGCTTTTGATATGATCCCCTTTAAAAGAAGTACCTTTGATAAGATTCATTTTTTAAGGCTTATAGTTTAAGCTGTAATGAAAATGGTTGGACTTTCAATTTCACTTAAGTATGCCTGTTGTGTGTTTAAATGGAGTGCGCACTCAAAAAAAGGATGGCTGTGTGTGGGTTATGTTCTGGGGAGGGGGTTGGGTGGGGCATGCATAGCATGATGTTGATGTTTGATGTGTGAGAGGTGAAATGAAAGTCCAGTCCTGTAACCTTTTTTGCATTCTTAGCCAAAGCGGTATATATCCCCAGCAAAATCAGTTTCTATTTTGCCACCTTTGAAGTTACATAGAGAGCTAAAAATCCTTATGATGTATTCTTGTTGATAACATGAAGTTTGTGTCATTGAAGTACTATCAGCTCTTACCAGTAGCTCTTAATTGATGTTTGAGTGGGTCACAGATCTTATTGCTGTTATATCTTAGTAGAGTACTATCTATGGTTGATTGATCCTAGCTTTGCTCAATATCTCCTAGCCTCAAAGCTGTGCTTGTTTACTGGTAGTAATTACTATCACAACTTTAAAAAAATCAGGTCCACATTACTCCTCTCACTTCCGGTGGAATGTTTTTTGCTTCTCATTCCCTGTTACTGATGATAGGCCAGATAAACAATCAATTCTGCAAAAGTAAACTCATTCAAGTGTTAACGTAGCTCCATATTTATTGGAAATTTCAAACTATATCCAGCATCTCTTATAACTGAGTGGGAGTCTAATAAGGAACAGATTTCAGCTATTCCCAGATTCATGCTCTTAATCAATTTCGATTCATTTGGTAATCAACGGCTCCCTAGAAGATCAAATATTTCATTTTGTCATTCAAAATAACTTTCATATTATCAGCCCTTTGCTAGTGTCTCATAAAATCAGAGAAGTAAATGGTCAAGAGTTTCTGTCTCGATTCCAAAGGCAATGAATGAGTAGATAAATAAATTGGGATTATTAAATGAGTGGGTTAAGAATCTGAGGGTAGGGAGTACCTCTCAGTTTTTTAACGATGAATTTTGAGATGGTGAGGGCAATGTGAGATAGCAATCTGTGGTTGAGTCACATATTGTACGATTATAGCCCTCCTATCTTGACATCCGGTTTTTGAAAGGGGAAGGCAGTACTAAACTCTGGAGCCCAATATTCATAGACTATGGGAGAGGTATATTTCCGTCGATGAAGATCCCATAATTTAAGTAATTGTTTGCATCTCTTATCATCCACTTTATGCATACACGTTTGGTAGTGCATGGTAATTCTTGCTTTCCAGATGATAATGAACATAGCATTTCTGCTTAGTGTACCACTTCATTAGTCAGGTGAACCTTGTCGAATTCCCATCAGGGTTTGACTTTTGGTTTGCTTAATCAGTTTATTATCTCAATAATTTCTTTGTTAACCAATGATTTCAATCATTGATCTTAATCGTTATCTTGCGTCTTTGTATTTTCGATTAGTAATTAGGGTTTATTCTTAGCTTACAGATTCCTTCCTCCCTCTTTGGTGACGAGTGATACGAAGGACTCATGGAGGCAGCTGTAAGAACGGTAGGTGTTAGCAACAATAAGTATTTAATCTAATCTCACGTAAATCTGCTAAATATTAATATACTGTTTGAAACCGTGCCATTGGAATTGGTAGAAAAATGGGGGAACGCGGATGAGATAAGATTTGTGATATGTCAGGGGAAAGGCACGGTGATCAATTGCAACTCGTGGTAATCTTAAGTATGTTTAATTTCCCAGTCATTGCTAGTCTATGCAGAGCTATCTTGTTCAAAAATCAAATGGAGCCTTTACAATTCAAGATATTCTCTGTTATGCTGTCATATCTTGTTAACAAATATAAAGAAAAATATTTGTGGTCTTAAACGTAAGCAGGGGAAGAATCTTTAGTAATTGATGAGTATTGTCTATGGAGTTGGAACTCAACTCTTCTCTTTGAATTTTGCCACATTAGCATATTATCTTACATTTACAAGTAACATCTAGATATTGTAGGGAGATCCTTCTGATTACCCTATTAGAAGCCATGCTTGTGACGTTTCATCCTTCACCCAGAATCAATTTGTTGCTTAGCTTCAATGAAGTTTTAAGATACGCGCTCATGCTTGATGAAATATCTCTGTAAGGGGATCGGTGTCCATGTCATTAGATAAAGAAAACTGAACAGTCGTTGCTCTACCTTTCAAGTGAAATTGGATGCATTGTTTTGCATGGGCTGACATAATAATCGATTGGACATTCATTGATATCAGTTAACGTTAAAGCTTCAAATTGAATTCAGTACCCTCAAAAGCGAGTGAGGCAAACGGTTAAAGCCAGTATTTTTGGGTTAAATGGAAATAGGTTCCCTTCCATTAGTATGGTATTGATTGCCTGGGAATTCTCCTTGGAAAGAATGTTGGAATGGGATTAAAAGGGACCGTAAAATTTTTGACAGTTCAATTTGTTTGTCCCCTAGGATCACTTTAAGAAACGGTTGACTGACAGTAAGGAAGAATCGGTAGCCTAGATAACTCTCAGCATTAAAGCCACTTTTTCAAAAGTTAAAGTAAGGGATTGGATTTTCTATTTAACTTCAGGTTGTATGAATGTTTGGGGTGAGTGGCCACTCAGTACTGGTGTGTGGGGAATATATTCTGGTGTTATGGGGTGGGGGGTTGGGTGGGGCAGGGCCTGGTGTTGTTTTTGTGATGAGTGAAGTTTAAAATGGAAATCCAATCCTATAGCTTTGTTTGCATTCTTAGGTATTAATGTAAAAAAATCTCAAAATCCCTCTGTAATACATCGCTCTTGAATATGGAATCACTCCGGGAATAGAATACCCTTGCTGGGTGGAAAGTTTATGCTTCACAAAACTTTCTATATTAGAGGTTTGCTGCGGGATCAACGAGATGCACTGCAGTCTGCCTAGAGCGATACTGGCTTTAAAGTTAGCTCACAAGACAGTGAGGATTTCCGTGGGTAGCAGTTGAATAAATTCAATACGTCAGAAACATGAAATTAGCATTGGTCGATAATTTGCTTTTCAATTTTGGGTGCACATTGTCAATAACTTAGTTACGAAGAATGAAGACAGTAATGTTCAGTTCAGGATTTTTGTATAATTCCTCATAATTGCTTACATAATCAATGTCAGTAGTATAATCTAGTCAGCCCCATGCCTAAAATTGAATCATTTTCATAACCGTGGCATCCTTTGAACCTGACTTGTGGCATTTGAAAATCATTTTGATCCTTCAGATTAGAACATTTTAAGAGTTTGGCATTTTCACAGGTCATTTGTGGACACCTCGAAAGTTAATTGATTGTCAAGGGTTGTTTTCTTGGCTCCATAGTCAGTGAATCAATTCTTAAATTAAATTGGGTTTACTTCACATATGCACGTAAAATAATGGGATAGGAATGAGATGAATTTTCTTGGAGAGTCTTAGTAGGTTACTTGTTTAACAGTAATTTTCTCATTGTCTTTATTAAATGATTGGCTCTAGTCAGTAGATTTGTATCTCATTCCTAATTTGTTAAACCATGAAGAGCATATTGAAGGGTTTGCAGCGATTGTTAAAGAATGACCACGTTTGCTTTTGTTAAGTAAAGGGACTGTATCACGAGGAATGAAATTACGATCGCAGTTAATGAAAATTTGATTTTGGTGTTGCAATTGATTGCCGTAGTGGGTTATTTAAGACATTGCTTGTGTTGATTACCTTTATGATATTGAATTGGGCTCCAGAGAGTACTGCCATATGTTTATTCTGTTTGAAACACTTCCCATTGACGATTCTCTTTATTAAAAGCTTTATTATGCATCAGAGATTTATGGGAACAGGTCAGTCAAATTTTGTTACACAAAGTCATAGACGTACATTGACTGATAAATCTCACTTTGGACTCTTGAAAGCTTCTTAAGTAAACTGCAGAGTGTTTTCCCTATGCACATAATCAATACCAAAAGAATGGTGGGAGCTCGTTAGAATTGGTGAATGTCCATATTAATCATCAAGTTCTGGTATGGTTTGCCATTTAGATGCGGTGCAAAGCCAGTATACGATCTTCTTTTAAAGTTAGGATTCACTTTGCAACTCATGACCTTTACTTGAAGACCTTTAAGGGTCTATAATTTCCCAAAGAGTAGTAGTCTGAACTTAGATTAATGAGCATTGAAATTCCAAGCATGTTTTTAATTAAAAGATGTTGGATGTCCATCATTACTTCCTGAGTGGTTGTTGTATGTATGTTTATGTGGAGTATACTCCGGAATGAATGAGTATTGAAGGTTTTGAATATTTAGTAGAGTTGCTAGCTTGGTTTACTAACAAGTACTAATGTGGTGTTGGGTTGTAGATAGAGTTTTATCTGATTTTTGGGAATTCTTAGTGGTTGTAGATGTAATCTTTTGTTGTGAATTTTTGGAAGGAAATGATGGAAGTACAACATCAAAAATCTTTTCACGGTTCCTTAGTAAAATACTTAGATTTAACTATTTTTGCCTTATATTTCACTCGTAATCCCTCAGTGATTCAACTCTCGATTTTCTTTGTTAATCGTAGCTGCTACATATCCACAGATATTAGTGATTGCTTTCCCGTGTTTACTGCACTACTGTGATGGGATATCTTTTGCTTTCTCATAACTACCTATCCATAAGTATCCCAATGCATCAAATAAGTCTCATTTCTTAATAATGGTACGAAGGCTTTGCACCAAACTCAGGTGGCATGTGGATGGTTTCAGAGCAAAAATATTCACTTATTGTTCATTAATCTGGTAGGAGAAGAGATGGAACTTAGTGACTTCATTTTGAGATTGAAATAAGGGAAAACAGAGTCATTCATATAATTCATTGTTTGCTTTAGTTTATTGCTTATAATGAAGATTTCAAATTTAATTCATTGATCAGAAGCTCGCCTAGTCATAAAATTTGGGCCATCGAAAACTGGTCATTCTGCATTGCTTTTGCTGAATACTGCCGTGTTTACCATCATGCTCAAAGTAAAAATGTAAATCTCTCCTTTGTTGATCTCTTGGTTGAAGAGCGGTAGAATTAGAAGTAAAATTCTCTGCATTACACAGATGTACATCTTTGACGTTGACGAAATTAGTCTGACTTGAATTGATCAATTTGTAGTAATGGGAAAGTCTCTTAGAAAGTTATTGAATCTGATCAAATATTAATCTTAAATGTACTCTTTGGCTTCATTTCTAAGGAGTGAATGGGAAACTTGCAAGACATCATTTTATGGGTAAGACCGCTGCGTAAGAGTCTTCGGTTTGATGTAACTTGACGGAAGCGGTTTAAAATATTCACATCATTATGCCAAGGGTCTTTTGGTGATAATAATTCATAGACTATAATGGGGTCGAATATTTATATATTTTATTAAAGGGATTTCACGCATAAAGTAAATGATCGATACTGCCTTTGGAGGTAGAGTTTAGCTCTTCTTATGGACCATAACCACCTTTGCATAATGATAATCAGGGTTAGTGTTAATCATTGATGTGCAGTATGCAGTAGAATCCTTCCCAAGTTTGCATTCAAATACCATCCATCAGTGAATCAAATTTCCCTCCCTGTAAAGCATCACATCAGCCCAAATGTGTTAATGAAACATTGAGAAATACTGACTGCTATAACAATCCACAGCTTGAGGTCCTAGGATGATAATATCATTACCCTGTTTTTATGTGTGCATTGCTCTCAGGTCACCTGCTTCCTATCCTTCTCTAGATAATATCATAACTATTTCATTAATCTGATTCACGCAACAGCTCCATCAAATCGTAAAGGGGAACTGGAAACCTTCTCATTTGATTTTGAGGGCTCTTTTTTCCGATGACTCAATTGCCTTTACAGTAATGTGCTTTTGATATGATCCCCTTTAAAAGAAGTACCTTTGATAAGATTCATTTTTTAAGGCTTATAGTTTAAGCTGTAATGAAAATGGTTGGACTTTCAATTTCACTTAAGTATGCCTGTTGTGTGTTTAAATCGATTGCGCACTCAAAAAAAGGATGGCTGTGTGTGGGTTATGTTCTGGGGAGGGGGTTGGGTGGGGCATGCAGAGCATGATGTTGATGTTTGATGTGTGAGAGGTGAAATGAAAGTCCAGTCCTGTAACCTTTTTTGCATTCTTAGCCAAAGCGGTATATATCCCCAGCAAAATCAGTTTCTATTTTGCCACCTTTGAAGTTACATAGAGAGCTAAAAATCCTTATGATGTATTCTTGTTGATAACATGAAGTTTGTGTCATTGAAGTACTATCAGCTCTTACCAGTAGCTCTTAATTGATGTTTGAGTGGGTCACAGATCTTATTGCTGTTATATCTTAGTAGAGTACTATCTATGGTTGATTGATCCTAGCTTTGCTCAATATCTCCTAGCCTCAAAGCTGTGCTTGTTTACTGGTAGTAATTACTTTCACAACTTTAAAAAAATCAGGTCCACATTACTCCTCTCACTTCCGGTGGAATGTTTTTTGCTTCTCATTCCCTGTTACTGATGATAGGCCAGATAAACAATCAATTCTGCAAAAGTAAACTCATTCAAGTGTTAACGTAGCTCCATATTTATTAGAAATTTCAAACTATATCCAGCATCCCTTATAACTGAGTGGGAGTCTAATAAGGAAGAGATTTCAGCTATTCCCAGATTCATGCTCTTAATCAATTTCGAATCATTTGGTAATCAACGGCTCCCTAGAGGATCAAATATTTCATTTTGTCATTCAAAATAACTTTCATATTATCAGCCCTTTGCTAGTGTCTCATAAAATCAGAGAAGTAAATGGTCAAGAGTTTCTGTCTCGATTCCAAAGGCAGTGAATGAGTAGATAAATAAATTGGGATTATTAAATGAGTGGGTTAAGAATCTGAGGGTAGGGAGTACCTCTCAGTTTTTTAACGATGAATTTTGAGATGGTGAGGGCAATGTGAGATAGCAATCTGTGGTTGATTCACATATTGTACGATTATAGCCCTCCTATCTTGACATCCGGTTTTTGAAAGGGGAAGGCAGTACTAAACTCTGGAGCCCAATATTCATAGACTATGGGATAGGTATATTTCCGTCTATGAAGATCCCATAATTTAAGTAATTGTTTGCATCTCTTATCATCCACTTTATGCATACACGTTTGGTAGTGCATGGTAATTCTTGCTTTCCAGATGATAATGAACATAGCATTTCTGCTTAGTGTACCACTTCATTTGTCAGGTGAACCTTGTCAAATTTCCATCAGGGTTTGACTTTTGGTTTGCTTAATCAGTTTATTATCTCAATAATTTCTTTGTTAACCAATGATTTCAATCATTGATCTTAATCGGTATCTTGCGTCTTTGTATTTTCGATTAGTAATTAGGGTTTATTCTTAGCTTATAGATTCCTTCCTCCCTCTTTGGTGACGAGTGATACGAAGGACTCATGGAGGCAGCTGTAAGAACGGTAGGTGTTAGCAGCAATAAGTATTTAATCTTATCTCACGTAAATCTGCTAAATATTAATATACTATTTGAAACCGTGCCATTGGAATGGTAGAAAAATGGGGGAACGCGGATGAGATAAGATTTGTGATATGTCAGGGGAAAGGCACGGTGATCAATTGCAACTCGTGGTAATCTTAAGTATGTTTAATTTTCCAGTCATTGCTAGTCTATGCAGAGCTATCTTGTTCAAAAATCAAATGGAGCCTTTACAATTCAAGATATTCTCTGTTATGCTGTCATATCTTGTTAACAAATATAAAGAAAAATATTTGTGGTCTTAAACGTAAGCAGGGGAAGAATCTTTAGTAATTGATGAGTATTGTCTATGGAGTTGGAACTCAACTCTTCTCTTTGAATTTTGCCACATTAGCATATTATCTTACATTTACAAGTAACATCTAGATATTGTAGGGAGATCCTTCTGATTACCCTATTAGAAGCCATGCTTGTGACGTTTCATCCTTCACCCAAAATCAATTTGTTGCTTAGCTTCAATGAAGTTTTAAGATACGCGCTCATGCTTGATGAAATATCTCTGTAAGGGGATCGGTGTCCATGTCATTAGATAAGGAAAACTGAACAGTCGTTGCTCTACCTTTCAAGTGAAATTGGATGCATTGTTTTGCATGGGCTGACATAATAATCGATTGGACATTCATTGATATCAGTTAACGTTAAAGCTTCAAATTGAATTCAGTACCCTCAAAAGCGAGTGAGGCAAACGGTTAAAGCCAGTATTTTTGGGTTAAATGGAAATAGGTTCCCTTCCATTAGTATGGTATTGATTGCCTGGGAATTCTCCTTGGAAAGAATGTTGGAATGGGATTAAAAGGGACCGTAAAATTTTTGACAGTTCAATTTGTTTGTCCCCTAGGATCACTTTAAGAAACGGTTGACTGACAGTAAGGAAGAATCGGTAGCCTTGATAACTCTCAGCATTAAAGCCACTTTTTCAAAAGTTAAAGTAATGGATTGGATTTTCTATTTAACTTCAGGTTGTATGAATGTTTGGGGTGAGTGGCCACTCAGTACTGGTGTGTGGGGAATATATTCTGGTGTTATGGGGTGGGGGGTTGGGTGGGGCAGGGCCTGGTTTTGTTTTTGTGATGAGTGAAGTTTAAAATGGAAATCCAATCCTATAGCTTTGTTTGCATTCTTAGGTATTCATGTAAAAATATCTCAAAATCCCTCTGTAATACATCGCTCTTGAATATGGAATCACTCCGGGAATAGAATACCCTTGCTGGGTGGAAAGTTTATGCTTCACAAAACTTTCTATATTAGAGGTTTGCTGCGGGATCAACGAGATGCACTGCAGTCTGCCTAGAGCGATACTGGCTTTAAAGTTAGCTCACAAGACAGTGAGGATTTCCGTGGGTAGCAGTTGAATAAATTCAATACGTCAGAAACATGAAATTAGCATTGGTCAATAATTTGCTTTTCAATTTTGGGTGCACATTGTCAATAACTTAGTTACGAGGAATGAAGAGAGTAATGTTCAGTTCAGGATTTTTGTATAATTCCTCATAATTGCTTACATAATCAATGTCAGTAGTATAATCTAGTCAGCCCCATGCCTAAAATTGAAACATTTTCATAACCGTGGCATCCTTTGAACCTGACTTGAGGCATTTGAAAATCATTTTGATCCTTCAGATAAGAACATTTTAAGAGTTTGGCATTTTCACAGGTCATTTGTGGACACCTCGAAAGTTAATTGATGGTCAAGGGTTGTTTTCTTGGCTCCATAGTCAGTGAATCAATTCTTAAATTAAATTGGGTTTACTTCACATATGCACGTAAAATAATGGGATAGGAATGAGATGAATTTTATTGGAGAGTCTTAGTAGGTTACTTGTTTAACAGTAATTTTCTCATTGTCTTTATTAAATGATTGGCTCTAGTCAGTAGATTTGTATCTCATTCCTAATTTGTTAAACCATGAAGAGCATATTGAAGGGTTTGCAGCGATTGTTAAAGAATGACAACGTTTGCTTTTGTTAAGTAAAGGGACTGTATCACGAGGAATGAAATTACGATCGCAGTTAATGAAAATTTGATTTTGGTGTTGCAATTGATTGCCGTAGTGGGTTATTTAAGACATTGCTTGTGTTGATTACCTTTATGATATTGAATTGGGCTCCAGAGAGTACTGCCATATGTTTATTCTGTTTGAAACACTTCCCATTGACGATTCTCTTTATTAAAAGCTTTATTATGCATCAGAGATTTATGGGAACAGGTCAGTCAAATTTTGTTACACAAAGTCATAGACGTACATTGACTGATAAATCTCACTTTGGACTCTTGAAAGCTTCTTAAGTAAACTGCAGAGTGTTTTCCCTATGCACATAATCAATAGCAAAAGAATGGTGGGAGCTCATTAGAATTGGTGAATGTCCATATTAATCATCAAGTTCTGGTATGGTTTGCCATTTAGATGCGGTGCAAAGCCAGTATACGATCTTCTTTTAAAGTTAGGATTCACTTTGCAACTCATGACCTTTACTTGAAGACCTTTAAGGGTCTATAATTTCCCAAAGAGTAGTAGTCTGAACTTAGATTAATGAGCATTGAAATTCCAAGCATGTTTTTAATTAAAAGATGTTGGATGTCCATCATTACTTCCTGAGTGGTTGTTGTATGTATGTTTGTGTGGAGTATACTCCGGAATGAATGAGTATTGAAGGTTTTGAATTTTTAGTAGAGTTGCTAGCTTGGTTTACTAACAAGTACTAATGTGGTGTTGGGTTGTAGATAGAGTTTTATCTGATTTTTGGGAATTCTTAGTGGTTGTAGATGTAATCTTTTGTTGTGAATTTTTGGAAGTAAATGATGGAAGTACCACATCATAAATCTTTTCACGGATCCTTATTAAAATACTTAGATTTAACTATTTTTGCCTTATATTTCACTCGTAATCCCTCAGTGATTCAACTCTCGATTTTCTTTGTTAATCGTAGCTGCTACATATCCACAGATATTAGTGATTGCTTTCCCGTGTTTACTGCACTACTGTGATGGGATATCTTTTGCTTTCTCATAACTACCTATCCATAAGTATCCCAATGCATCAAATAAGTCTCATTTCTTAATAATGGTACGAAGGCTTTGCACCAAACTCAGGTGGCATGTGGATGGTTTCAGAGCAAAAATATTCACTTATTGTTGATTAATCTGGTAGGAGAAGAGATGGAAATTAGTAACTTCATTTTGAGATTGAAATAAGGGAAAACAGAGTCATTCATATAATTCATTGTTTGCTTTAGTTTATTACTTATAATGAAGATTTCAAATTTAATTCATTGATCAGAAGCTCGCCTAGTCATAAAATTTGGGCCATCGAAAACTGGTCATTCTGCATTGCTTTTGCTGAATACTGCCGTGTTTACCATCATGCTCAAAGTAAAAATGTAAATCTCTCCTTTGTTGATCTCTTGGTTGAAGAGCGGTAGAATTAGAAGTAAAATTCTCTGCATTACACAGATGTACATCTTTGACGTTGACGAAATTAGTCTGACTTGAATTGATCAATTTGTAGTAATGGGAAAGTCTCTTAGAAAGTTATTGAATCCGATCAAATATTAATCTTAAATGTACTCTTTGGCTTCATTTCTAAGGAGTGAATGGGAAACTTGCAAGACATCATTTTATGGGTAAGACCACTGCGTAAGAGTCTTCGGTTTGATGTAACTTGACGGAAGCGGTTTAAAATATTCACATCATTATGCCAAGGGTTTTTTGGTGATAATAATTCATAGACTATAATGGGGTCGAATATTTATATATTTTATTAAAGGGATTTCACGCATAAAGTAAATGATCGATACTGCCTTTGGAGGTAGAGTTTAGCTCTTCTTATGGACCATAACCACCTTTGCATAATGATAATCAGGGTTAGTGTTAATCATTGATGTGCAGTATGCAGTAGAATCCTTCCCAAGTTTGCATTCAAATACCATCCATCAGTGAATCAAATTTCCCTCCCTGTAAAGCATCACATCAGCCCAAATGTGTTAATGAAACATTGAGAAATACTGACTGCTATAACAATCCACAGCTTGAGGTCCTAGGATGATAATATCATTACCCTGTTTTTATCTGTGCATTGCTCTCAGGTCACCTGCTTCCTATCCTTCTCTAGATAATATCATAACTATTTCATTAATCTGATTCACGCAACAGCTCCATCAAATCGTAAAGGGGAACTGGAAACCTTCTCGTTTGATTTTGAGGGCTCTTTTTTCCGATGACTCAATTGCCTTTACAGTAATGTGCTTTTGATATGATCCCCTTTAAAAGAAGTACCTTTGATAAGATTCATTTTTTAAGGCTTATAGTTTAAGCTGTAATGAAAATGGTTGGACTTTCAATTTCACTTAAGTATGCCTGTTGTGTGTTTAAATGGAGTGCGCACTCAAAAAAAGGATGGCTGTGTGTGGGTTATGTTCTGGGGAGGGGGTTGGGTGGGGCATGCATAGCATGATGTTGATGTTTGATGTGTGAGAGGTGAAATGAAAGTCCAGTCCTGTAACCTTTTTTGCATTCTTAGCCAAAGCGGTATATATCCCCAGCAAAATCAGTTTCTATTTTGCCACCTTTGAAGTTACATAGAGAGCTAAAAATCCTTATGATGTATTCTTGTTGATAACATGAAGTTTGTGTCATTGAAGTACTATCAGCTCTTACCAGTAGCTCTTAATTGATGTTTGAGTGGGTCACAGATCTTATTGCTGTTATATCTTAGTAGAGTACTATCTATGGTTGATTGATCCTAGCTTTGCTCAATATCTCCTAGCCTCAAAGCTGTGCTTGTTTACTGGTAGTAATTACTATCACAACTTTAAAAAAATCAGGTCCACATTACTCCTCTCACTTCCGGTGGAATGTTTTTTGCTTCTCATTCCCTGTTACTGATGATAGGCCAGATAAACAATCAATTCTGCAAAAGTAAACTCATTCAATTGTTAACGTAGCTCCATATTTATTGGAAATTTCAAACTATATCCAGCATCTCTTATAACTGAGTGGGAGTCTAATAAGGAACAGATTTCAGCTATTCCCAGATTCATGCTCTTAATCAATTTCGATTCATTTGGTAATCAACGGCTCCCTAGAAGATCAAATATTTCATTTTGTCATTCAAAATAACTTTCATATTATCAGCCCTTTGCTAGTGTCTCATAAAATCAGAGAAGTAAATGGTCAAGAGTTTCTGTCTCGATTCCAAAGGCAATGAATGAGTAGATAAATAAATTGGGATTATTAAATGAGTGGGTTAAGAATCTGAGGGTAGGGAGTACCTCTCAGTTTTTTAACGATGAATTTTGAGATGGTGAGGGCAATGTGAGATAGCAATCTGTGGTTGAGTCACATATTGTACGATTATAGCCCTCCTATCTTGACATCCGGTTTTTGAAAGGGGAAGGCAGTACTAAACTCTGGAGCCCAATATTCATAGACTATGGGAGAGGTATATTTCCGTCGATGAAGATCCCATAATTTAAGTAATTGTTTGCATCTCTTATCATCCACTTTATGCATACACGTTTGGTAGTGCATGGTAATTCTTGCTTTCCAGATGATAATGAACATAGCATTTCTGCTTAGTGTACCACTTCATTAGTCAGGTGAACCTTGTCGAATTCCCATCAGGGTTTGACTTTTGGTTTGCTTAATCAGTTTATTATCTCAATAATTTCTTTGTTAACCAATGATTTCAATCATTGATCTTAATCCTTATCTTGCGTCTTTGTATTTTCGATTAGTAATTAGGGTTTATTCTTAGCTTACAGATTCCTTCCTCCCTCTTTGGTGACGAGTGATACGAAGGACTCATGGAGGCAGCTGTAAGAACGGTAGGTGTTAGCAACAATAAGTATTTAATCTAATCTCACGTAAATCTGCTAAATATTAATATACTGTTTGAAACCGTGCCATTGGAATTGGTAGAAAAATGGGGGAACGCGGATGAGATAAGATTTGTGATATGTCAGGGGAAAGGCACGGTGATCAATTGCAACTCGTGGTAATCTTAAGTATGTTTAATTTCCCAGTCATTGCTAGTCTATGCAGAGCTATCTTGTTCAAAAATCAAATGGAGCCTTTACAATTCAAGATATTCTCTGTTATGCTGTCATATCTTGTTAACAAATATAAAGAAAAATATTTGTGGTCTTAAACGTAAGCAGGGGAAGAATCTTTAGTAATTGATGAGTATTGTCTATGGAGTTGGAACTCAACTCTTCTCTTTGAATTTTGCCACATTAGCATATTATCTTACATTTACAAGTAACATCTAGATATTGTAGGGAGATCCTTCTGATTACCCTATTAGAAGCCATGCTTGTGACGTTTCATCCTTCACCCAGAATCAATTTGTTGCTTAGCTTCAATGAAGTTTTAAGATACGCGCTCATGCTTGATGAAATATCTCTGTAAGGGGATCGGTGTCCATGTCATTAGATAAAGAAAACTGAACAGTCGTTGCTCTACCTTTCAAGTGAAATTGGATGCATTGTTTTGCATGGGCTGACATAATAATCGATTGGACATTCATTGATATCAGTTAACGTTAAAGCTTCAAATTGAATTCAGTACCCTCAAAAGCGAGTGAGGCAAACGGTTAAAGCCAGTATTTTTGGGTTAAATGGAAATAGGTTCCCTTCCATTAGTATGGTATTGATTGCCTGGGAATTCTCCTTGGAAAGAATGTTGGAATGGGATTAATAGGGACTGTAAAATTTTTGACAGTTCAATTTGTTTGTCCCCTAGGATCACTTTAAGAAACGGTTGACTGACAGTAAGGAAGAATCGGTAGCCTTGATAACTCTCAGCATCAAAGCCACTTTTTCAAAAGTTAAAGTAAGGGATTGGATTTTCTATTTAACTTCAGGTTGTATGAATGTTTGGGGTGAGTGGCCACTCAGTACTGGTGTGTGGGGAATATATTCTGGTGTTATGGGGTGGGGGGTTGGGTGGGGCAGGGCCTGGTGTTGTTTTTGTGATGAGTGAAGTTTAAAATGGAAATCCAATCCTATAGCTTTGTTTGCATTCTTAGGTATTCATGTAAAAATATCTCAAAATCCCTCTGTAATACATCGCTCTTGAATATGGAATCACTCCGGGAATAGAATACCCTTGCTGGGTGGAAAGTTTATGCTTCACAAAACTTTCTATATTAGAGGTTTGCTGCGGGATCAACGAGATGCACTGCAGTCTGCCTAGAGCGATACTGGCTTTAAAGTTAGCTCACAAGACAGTGAGGATTTCCGTGGGTAGCAGTTGAATAAATTCAATACGTCAGAAACATGAAATTAGCATTGGTCGATAATTTGCTTTTCAATTTTGGGTGCACATTGTCAATAACTTAGTTACGAGGAATGAAGAGAGTAATGTTCAGTTCAGGATTTTTGTATAATTCCTCATAATTGCTTACATAATCAATGTCAGTAGTATAATCTAGTCAGCCCCATGCCTAAAATTGAAACATTTTCATAACCGTGGCATCCTTTGAACCTGACTTGTGGCATTTGAAAATCATTTTGATCCTTCAGATAAGAACATTTTAAGAGTTTGGCATTTTCACAGGTCATTTGTGGACACCTCGAAAGTTAATTGATGGTCAAGGGTTGTTTTCTTGGCTCCATAGTCAGTGAATCAATTCTTAAATTAAATTGGGTTTACTTCACATATGCACGTAAAATAATGGGATAGGAATGAGATGAATTTTATTGGAGAGTCTTAGTAGGTTACTTGTTTAACAGTAATTTTCTCATTGTCTTTATTAAATGATTGGCTCTAGTCAGTAGATTTGTATCTCATTCCTAATTTGTTAAACCATGAAGAGCATATTGAAGGGTTTGCAGCGATTGTTAAAGAATGACCACGTTTGCTTTTGTTAAGTAAAGGGACTGTATCACGAGGAATGAAATTACGATCGCAGTTAATGAAAATTTGATTTTGGTGTTGCAATTGATTGCCGTAGTGGGTTATTTAAGACATTGCTTGTGTTGATTACCTTTATGATATTGAATTGGGCTCCAGAGAGTACTGCCATATGTTTATTCTGTTTGAAACACTTCCCATTGACGATTCTCTTTATTAAAAGCTTTATTATGCATCAGAGATTTATGGGAACAGGTCAGTCAAATTTTGTTACACAAAGTCATAGACGTACATTGACTGATGAATCTCACTTTGGACTCTTGAAAGCTTCTTAAGTAAACTGCAGAGTGTTTTCCCTATGCACATAATCAATAGCAAAAGAATGGTGGGAGCTCGTTAGAATTGGTGAATGTCCATATTAATCATCAAGTTCTGGTATGGTTTGCCATTTAGATGCGGTGCAAAGCCAGTATACGATCTTCTTTTAAAGTTAGGATTCACTTTGCAGCTCATGACCTTTACTTGAAGACCTTTAAGGGTCTATAATTTCCCAAAGAGTAGTAGTCTGAACTTAGATTAATGAGCATTGAAATTCCAAGCATGTTTTTAATTAAAAGATGTTGGATGTCCATCATTACTTCCTGAGTGGTTGTTGTATGTATGTTTGTGTGGAGTATACTCCGGAATGAATGAGTATTGAAGGTTTTGAATATTTAGTAGAGTTGCTAGCTTGGTTTACTAACAAGTACTAATGTGGTGTTGGGTTGTAGATAGAGTTTTATCTGATTTTTGGGAATTGTTAGTGGTTGTAGATGTAATCTTATGTTGTGAATTTTTGGAAGGAAATGATGGAAGTACAACATCAAAAATCTTTTCACGGATCCTTATTAAAATACTTAGATTTAACTATTTTTGCCTTATATTTCACTCGTAATCCCTCAGTGATTCAACTCTCGATTTTCTTTGTTAATCGTAGCTGCTACATATCCACAGATATTAGTGATTGCTTTCCCGTGTTTACTGCACTACTGTGATGGGATATCTTTTGCTTTCTCATAACTACCTATCCATAAGTATCCCAATGCATCAAATAAGTCTCATTTCTTAATAATGGTACGAAGGCTTTGCACCAAACTCAGGTGGCATGTGGATGGTTTCAGAGCAAAAATATTCAATTATTGTTGATTAATCTGGTAGGAGAAGAGATGGAAATTAGTAACTTCATTTTGAGATTGAAATAAGGGAAAACAGAGTCATTCATATAATTCATTGTTTGCTTTAGTTTATTACTTATAATGAAGATTTCAAATTCAATTCATTGATCAGAAGCTCGCCTAGTCATAAAATTTGGGCCATCGAAAACTGGTCATTCTGCATTGCTTTTGGTTAATACTGCCGTGTTTACCATCATGCTCAAAGTGAAAATGTAAATCTCTCCTTTGTTGATCTCTTGGTTGAAGAGCGGTAGAATTAGAAGTAAAATTCTCTGCATTACACAGATGTACATCTTTGACGTTGACAAAATTAGTCTGACTTGAATTGATCAATTTGTAGTAATGGGAAAGTCTCTTAGAAAGTTATTGAATCCGATCAAATATTAATCTTAAATGTACTCTTTGGCTTCATTTCTAAGGAGTGAATGGGAAACTTGCAAGACATCATTTTATGGGTAAGACCGCTGCGTAAGAGTCTTCGGTTTGATGTAACTTGACAGAAGCGGTTTAAAATATTCACATCATAATGCCAAGGGTCTTTTGGTGATAATAATTCATAGGATATAATGGGGTCGAATATTTATATATTTTATTAAAGGGATTTCACCCATCAAGTAAATGATCGATACTGCCTTTGGAGGTAGAGTTTGGCTCTTCTTATGGACCATAACCACCTTTGCATAATGATAATCAGGGTTAGTGTTAATCATTGATATGCAGTATGCAGTAGAATCCTTCCCAAGTTTGCATTCAAATACCATCCATCAGTGAATCAAATTTCCCTCCCTGTAAAGCATCACATCAGCCCAAATGTGTTAATGAAACATTGAGAAATACTGACTGCTATAACAATCCACAGCTTGAGTTCCTAGGATGATAATATCATTACCCTGTTTTTATGTGTGCATTGCTCTCAGGTCACCTGCTTCCTATCCTTCTCTAGATAATATCATAACTATTTCATTAATCTGATTCACGCAACAGCTCCATCAAATCGTAAAGGGGAACTGGAAACCTTCTCATTTGATTTTGAGGGCTCTTTTTTCCGATGACTCAATTGCCTTTACAGTAATGTGCTTTTGATATGATCCCCTTTAAAAGAAGTACCTTTGATAAGATTCATTTTTTAAGGCTTATAGTTTAAGCTGTAATGAAAATGGTTGGACTTTCAATTTCACTTAAGTATGCCTGTTGTGTGTTTAAATGGATTGCGCACTCAAAAAAAGGATGGCTGTGTGTGGGTTATGTTCTGGGGAGGGGGTTGGGTGGGACATGCATAGCATGATGTTGATGTTTGATGTGTGAGAGGTGAAATGAAAGTCCAGTCCTGTAACCTTTTTTGCATTCTTAGCCAAAGCGGTATATATCCCCAGCAAAATCAGTTTCTATTTTGCCACCTTTGAAGTTACATAGAGAGCTAAAAATCCTTATGATGTATTCTTGTTGATAACATGAAGTTTGTGTCATTGAAGTACTATCAGCTCTTACCAGTAGCTCTTAATTGATGTTTGAGTGGGTCACAGATCTTATTGCTGTTATATCTTAGTAGAGTACTATCTATGGTTGATTGATCCTAGCTTTGCTCAATATCTCCTAGCCTCAAAGCTGTGCTTGTTTACTGGTAGTAATTACTTTCACAACTTTAAAAAAATCAGGTCCACATTACTCCTCTCACTTCCGGTGGAATGTTTTTTGCTTCTCATTCCCTGTTACTGATGATAGGCCAGATAAACAATCAATTCTACAAAAGTAAACTCATTCAAGTGTTAACGTAGCTCCATATTTATTAGAAATTTCAAACTATATCCAGCATCCCTTATAACTGAGTGGGAGTCTAATAAGGAAGAGATTTCAGCTATTCCCAGATTCATGCTCTTAATCAATTTCGAATCATTTGGTAATCAACGGCTCCCTAGAAGATCAAATATTTCATTTTGTCATTCAAAATAACTTTCATATTATCAGCCCTTTGCTAGTGTCTCATAAAATCAGAGAAGTAAATGGTCAAGAGTTTCTGTCTCGATTCCAAAGGCAGTGAATGAGTAGATAATTAAATTGGGATTATTAAATGAGTGGGTTAAGAATCTGAGGGTAGGGAGTACCTCTCAGTTTTTTAACGATGAATTTTGAGATGGTGAGGGCAATGTGAGATAGCAATCTGTGGTTGATTCACATATTGTACGATTATAGCCCTCCTATCTTGACATCCGGTTTTTGAAAGGGGAAGGCAGTACTAAACTCTGGAGCCCAATATTCATAGACTATGGGATAGGTATATTTCCGTCTATGAAGATCCCATAATTTAAGTAATTGTTTGCATCTCTTATCATCCACTTTATGCATACACGTTTGGTAGTGCATGGTAATTCTTGCTTTCCAGATGATAATGAACATAGCATTTCTGCTTAGTGTACCACTTCATTTGTCAGGTGAACCTTGTCAAATTTCCATCAGGGTTTGACTTTTGGTTTGCTTAATCAGTTTATTATCTCAATAATTTCTTTGTTAACCAATGATTTCAATCATTGATCTTAATCGGTATCTTGCGTCTTTGTATTTTCGATTAGTAATTAGGGTTTATTCTTAGCTTATAGATTCCTTCCTCCCTCTTTGGTGACGAGTTATACGAAGGACTCATGGAGGCAGCTGTAAGAACGGTAGGTGTTAGCAGCAATAAGTATTTAATCTTATCTCACGTAAATCTGCTAAATATTAATATACTGTTTGAAACCGTGCCATTGGAATGGTAGAAAAATGGGGGAACGCGGATGAGATAAGATTTGTGATATGTCAGGGGAAAGGCACGGTGATCAATTGCAACTCGTGGTAATCTTAAGTATGTTTAATTTTCCAGTCATTGCTAGTCTATGCAGAGCTATCTTGTTCAAAAATCAAATGGAGCCTTTACAATTCAAGATATTCTCTGTTATGCTGTCATATCTTGTTAACAAATATAAAGAAAAATATTTGTGGTCTTAAACGTAAGCAGGGGAAGAATCTTTAGTAATTGATGAGTATTGTCTATGGAGTTGAAACTCAACTCTTCTCTTTGAATTTTGCCACATTAGCATATTATCTTACATTTACAAGTAACATCTAGATATTGTAGGGAGATCCTTCTGATTACCCTATTAGAAGCCATGCTTGTGACGTTTCATCCTTCACCCAAAATCAATTTGTTGCTTAGCTTCAATGAAGTTTTAAGATATGCGCTCATGCTTGATGAAATATCTCTGTAAGGGGATCGGTGTCCATGTCATTAGATAAAGAAAACTGAACAGTCGTTGCTCTACCTTTCAAGTGAAATTGGATGCATTGTTTTGCATGGGCTGACATAATAATCGATTGGACATTCATTGATATCAGTTAACGTTAAAGCTTCAAATTGAATTCAGTACCCTCAAAAGCGAGTGAGGCAAACGGTTAAAGCCAGTATTTTTGGGTTAAATGGAAATAGGTTCCCTTCCATTAGTATGGTATTGATTGCCTGGGAATTCTCCTTGGAAAGAATGTTGGAATGGGATTAAAAGGGACCGTAAAATTTTTGACAGTTCAATTTGTTTGTCCCCTAGGATCACTTTAAGAAACGGTTGACTGACAGTAAGGAAGAATCGGTAGCCTTGATAACTCTCAGCATTAAAGCCACTTTTTCAAAAGTTAAAGTAATGGATTGGATTTTCTATTTAACTTCAGGTTGTATGAATGTTTGGGGTGAGTGGCCACTCAGTACTGGTGTGTGGGGAATATATTCTGGTGTTATGGGGTGGGGGGTTGGGTGGGGCAGGGCCTGGTTTTGTTTTTGTGATGAGTGAAGTTTAAAATGGAAATCCAATCCTATAGCTTTGTTTGCATTCTTAGGTATTCATGTAAAAATATCTCAAAATCCCTCTGTAATACATCGCTCTTGAATATGGAATCACTCCGGGAATAGAATACCCTTGCTGGGTGGAAAGTTTATGCTTCACAAAACTTTCTATATTAGAGGTTTGCTGCGGGATCAACGAGATGCACTGCAGTCTGCCTAGAGCGATACTGGCTTTAAAGTTAGCTCACAAGACAGTGAGGATTTCCGTGGGTAGCAGTTGAATAAATTCAATACGTCAGAAACATGAAATTAGCATTGGTCAATAATTTGCTTTTCAATTTTGGGTGCACATTGTCAATAACTTAGTTACGAGGAATGAAGAGAGTAATGTTCAGTTCAGGATTTTTGTATAATTCCTCATAATTGCTTACATAATCAATGTCAGTAGTATAATCTAGTCAGCCCCATGCCTAAAATTGAAACATTTTCATAACCGTGGCATCCTTTGAACCTGACTTGTGGCATTTGAAAATCATTTTGATCCTTCAGATAAGAACATTTTAAGAGTTTGGCATTTTCACAGGTCATTTGTGGACACCTCGAAAGTTAATTGATGGTCAAGGGTTGTTTTCTTGGCTCCATAGTCAGTGAATCAATTCTTAAATTAAATTGGGTTTACTTCACATATGCACGTAAAATAATGGGATAGGAATGAGATGAATTTTATTGGAGAGTCTTAGTAGGTTACTTGTTTAACAGTAATTTTCTCATTGTCTTTATTAAATGATTGGCTCTAGTCAGTAGATTTGTATCTCATTCCTAATTTGTTAAACCATGAAGAGCATATTGAAGGGTTTGCAGCGATTGTTAAAGAATGACCACGTTTGCTTTTGTTAAGTAAAGGGACTGTATCACGAGGAATGAAATTACGATCGCAGTTAATGAAAATTTGATTTTGGTGTTGCAATTGATTGCCGTAGTGGGTTATTTAAGACATTGCTTGTGTTGATTACCTTTATGATATTGAATTGGGCTCCAGAGAGTACTGCCATATGTTTATTCTGTTTGAAACACTTCCCATTGACGATTCTCTTTATTAAAAGCTTTATTATGCATCAGAGATTTATGGGAACAGGTCAGTCAAATTTTGTTACACAAAGTCATAGACGTACAGCTAGTTCCAAAAAAAACTTACCACCTAAGCCGCAACCCGCACAACAGACGTGAAGCTCGATGAGAGCGAGTCTAGAGTTTTCCGCGCATTCTATTGGCTCTTGGAAGGAGAAGCATTCTGACGGCGCCTTTTTAAACCGTTGTGAAACGCGTTGAACGTATTTGTACCGTCTTTATTAGCACGAAATCTACTTTAAATTTAGTGTTACATTTTACTATTATGTCAGCAGCATAGTATTAAAAAATGAATGAAAATCGGATCTCCTTATTTCGGCCTCAAATTTCTGCGTAATTCAACTTTTTCTGGAGGCATCGGGTAAACTTACTTTAGATGCTTCAATTATCCAATAAAAAATTATGTCATTGCAAGATTAGAAAGGGATTATATTATTACGTTTTTTATGCTCTTGACGCCTACAGGACGATCATTTAAATTTATTTAGAGGAAATTCACGACTATGACTCAAATAGAAAGATGAACGAAAACTCTGGAAGGAGATAAAGAATAATTAGGAATAAGAACACAATCAACTGTATTTCAACTAATTTATATTGCAGAAAAATGCCTTCGAGAAGGGGAGTATGAAAAAACTGCGAAACCTACTGAGGAAAGCAAAGATGAAAAGAAACTTTATCTGGACGAATACACCGAGAAAGAATAATTTTAAGTCAACCTGGTAGAGAGCTCTGAAAATTAGACCCAAAACATATTACAATAAAGTAAACCAAGTAAATTACGATCAACTACATCAGATAATTACATCAAATATTATAAAAATTTTCAATACCATCAAATCATATGATAGAAAGTAAAATATTAATTGGTGTACTATCATCATTTTCTAAGGTAATTGTTTAAAATTCAAATTTCTAATTTAATATTTTAGAAAATAACATAGATATTAGAATAGTAGCACTCATAATTTAAATACTGAGGGCTACAAAATTTTTTCACGTATCGAATAAAAAATTAATTTACCACGAAATTAACGCCAGCATCTCGTAACACTTTTCCGAAAATATTGTTCATTGCCATTCCCAGAAAAACTATCCCTTTAATTAAATCAAGTTAATGTTCCTTGCAAAATTATGCTGTCCCAAATTTTATATGATGCTAAATCTCTTTCTTGCCCCGTGGTGCAAATTTTGACTCGATTTCTTCGCAGTTGAATTATTCTGCAATACAGAGAAGCATATAATTTGAGCATTAGGTATTTCAGAATGTATGCATCAACATGCCACTCTGTTCTTACTTCCACCAGGCATTCGTGATGACGGTATCAGATGAAGCATTATGATTTTGAGATGAGATTTGGCTGCTTCTGACAAATTCGCGTCTGAGGTTTCACTAATTCTTCCATAGAGAAAGGAGGTCTTTCCTTCCTTCCACCCTGGCCCTAGGAGTATCCCCTATTCATTCCTTTGTTGTTTCTTTTTCTTTTGTTGCGTCCATCGAAAGGTATTGTCTATTTTCTCAAAGGAACCATAAAACGGCTGATGGGTGAAGGTGAACTCAGCTATGAGAAGAAAACCCCCTTTTCGGCATATTGTGGATGGTCGTATGTATCCGGGGTAGCGAATAGGAAAGCGCTAATGAGGGTTTCCGACCGCACCCCTGCTGAGCAGGTATCTAAGGTTAGGGTATGGTGGCGGCGACCGATCACAAGTAAGGTGGGAAATGGTGGATCCGCGATTTGTAATCTTCGCCGCGGGTATTCCCTTAGGGAATGAAGATATTCAACTCTATTTTTGAGGTAGACGACCTTTCAGGACTTCTTGCAAGGAATACAGTTTAAGATGGTTAAGAAACAACAGTTAGTATGGCAAATCAGAACCTTAAGACTGATTTGCATATTGCATATAAATTCCAGGTTTTTTTATACTTGCATATTGCAGGTTTACACGTTAACACCTGGTTTATTTATATTTACATTAATACCCCGCGATCTGCCGTATGACGTATGTCAGGGGGTGTGAAAACACCCACAACACGATTTCCAATGTTATACTGAAATGATTTTCAAAACTATTCGCTAGGTGAAAGTTAGACTAATGATTAATGATCGCTGCTTCGGTTTCTGAATGCCTCAAGTAAGCTATATAACCCGAATTGTTTGAATGGTGCATAATATGTATAATAATTAATAGAAAAATCACTATCAATAATTATGAATGATGGGTAAAAGGAGTCATGGAAGAATAACTTGAGAAATGAACAATGAACTAGAGAAATGCCATCTAATATTTATTCCTTACGCTTACGAGAACCAAATCGTTTAACTTCTCTTATAACATCTATGATACAAAGTTGATAGAGCATTGAAGATGATCTTACTAGATCGACTAATGTTTCTATTATAATGTCACTAAAATATGAATTGAAACGTAAATACGGAATTGTAGACACTCTGCATATTCAATGTCGCAGAAACTTGAAGATTATACGCCGATTACCGATAAATTACATCTCTTAAGTTAGGTAAGATTTAGAATAAACCATTGGCTTGCATAGATAGTAATACTAATGTTAGCAATTTTTATAAGTTTGAAAAGACCGAAATCTCTTTCCAAAATAAATTGCTGATAAGAAGATGATTTAGGTACTGGCTTAGTTAACTACTCGAACTTTCTTATAGAACTAAAAGGAGGTTGCTATAAAACATTGAACATCGCTATTGTATACAATTTCGGAAATCCTGGGAATAAACTGATGCATCAAAAGGAAATTTCTGAAAGTATGATAAGCCATTGACGTTATATCCTGTATATTTGAATGTTAACCATGTTTGACTAAGATATTACTCAAATTGGATAAATGAGTAGTTTCTCTGGAGGCAGTCATAAACGGAAAAAATATATGTTCGATGAGAAAATTGAGAAGGTGAGTGAGTGGGTTATATTTTTAAAAGAGGTCGTTGCTCCTACTCAAAGTAACCAATTGGTCGACGAGGAACGCAAGAATTGCCATTACCTATTTATCCAAAAATCTGGAATTAACATACCTCTAACACTTTCGGTTGTTAAATTCATGTGAGTGTATGTATTACTGTTGCCGTCGCTTCTCACTTCCCTATCTCTATCAAAACAGTCCCCCTCTTGAAGTCCTGGTGAATTCATTGCTTTATTCACTTCTTCCAATCACTCCTGTATCTTGCTTTTCAAATTTGTCATGGAATGTGGAGAGATAAAAAGTTTCTCATAGCCAATACATTTTAAATACGAAGGAATATTTTCAATATCACCAAGCGATAAACATGTCGATAGACTAGCCATACCAAACCACCACCCATTCGTCTCAATCATTAAAATTCTGTCGAAAAATATGAGAGTTACGCAGGGCCAGCCATAAACCGAGGGAAGCAAAATTTCAACATGAGCCTCATATGTGCTTCCCCATGTGATATTACAGGGTTGGAATTACAGGTAAAAAGGCCCTGGGAAAAACTATTTCACCAAGTCCCTATTATTTTGCGTATTTTTAACGTTTTCTACATTATAATAATTGTAAACGTTATAATAAACAATTGAAATATAAATAATCTAGGTTGTTTTGTATACATTCAAAATTAATTGAAAAGTTTACATTCATAGCTAACAGTAGCATTCAATGAGCATTATGACCAAACCTCATTCGCACTATCTTTTTGTGTATTTTAGAACTTTTAAAGGTGATAAATATAGCGAGAAGAATGTTTAAGAACGTAATGGTTTGTGACTTCAACGATTTCAAGAGGAATCCACAGGAGAAATCACGTTTATTTGATTCACACTTCAATGACACCGAAAAAATTAATTAATGAATTCAAAATTAATGTGAAAGATGGTAGTCTTGTATCCGTCATCTTTATTCGTTCAGGAAAATCTATCCTTGCACATTTTCTCTCAATTGATTTGGACGGTATAGTAAATATTCCAACTGCATAGATGATAAAATTTACTGATTTTTTACCGATCGAGTTTTAATTTCGATGCTTATCGAATGAAACAAAATTTATCTAAAATACACAGAGAATGCCTCAAGACTTCATACTACATATTTACTTATAGTATTTTTAAATGTATTTAAAGTAATAGCCTAGATATGGCCATGAGTTTGCCTTACTTTACTTGTGTAGATTGCATTCACACAGGCTGTGATAAAACAGGTGATCGATATGGACTCCTTATGTATATAATTTTAAAGGCTAATAACTGCTCTCTTGAACGATGTATAATATTATCTACTATTATATTATGTAATATAACCCATTATAACCGCAGAGTTTTGCAAGCGAAGGCGTCAAATTCGAGGTCTATATATATTTTTGGTCCGACACCGATTCAAACTGCGCGGAAATTTTCATTCTCCCATCTCAGTCCAAAACATAAGCTCAGAGCGGCTCAAAGGCAGGGTTTGCGAAAATTTCCTTCTTCCTGCTTGTGCCTTTCGTCTCAGACTCGAATTTTATGACAGGAAGGGAAGGGAAGGGGGTTGCCTCGGTATCCTCGGGATAACGGGACCTCGTGTGCTACGGTTCCCTCTTTGCGAGAAGCAAAGCTAGAATATATACTGATTCGTATTAACCATTTTATAATAACTCAATTCTTGCATTACAACATCCATATCGTTATAATACCATTCTGCTACGCCAATGCCACCAAACTAAGGATACTAGTAAATCTTTGCAATATCAATAACGCAAATAAATCCATTTCAACTCTGCAAGCGGAGCCAGGACAGAAGCAGACCTCCATGTTTTCCCTCTCTCTCTCTCTCTCTCTCACTTCTTAAGGCTCGCTTGCAGGAAACTCACTGCCTGTTATGCGGGTTGCGGCTTAGGTGGTAAGTTTTTTTTGGAACTAGCTGTACATTGACTGATGAATCTCACTTTGGACTCTTGAAAGCTTCTTAAGTAAACTGCAGAGTGTTTTCCCTATGCACATAATCAATAGCAAAAGAATGGTGGGAGCTCGTTAGAATTGGTGAATGTCCATATTAATCATCAAGTTCTGGTATGGTTTGCCATTTAGATGCGGTGCAAAGCCAGTATACGATCTTCTTTTAAAGTTAGGATTCACTTTGCAGCTCATGACCTTTACTTGAAGACCTTTAAGGGTCTATAATTTCCCAAAGAGTAGTAGTCTGAACTTAGATTAATGAGCATTGAAATTCCAAGCATGTTTTTAATTAAAAGATGTTGGATGTCCATCATTACTTCCTGAGTGGTTGTTGTATGTATGTTTGTGTGGAGTATACTCCGGAATGAATGAGTATTGAAGGTTTTGAATATTTAGTAGAGTTGCTAGCTTGGTTTACTAACAAGTACTAATGTGGTGTTGGGTTGTAGATAGAGTTTTATCTGACTTTTGGGAATTGTTAGTGGTTGTAGATGTAATCTTATGTTGTGAATTTTTGGAAGGAAATGATGGAAGTACAACATCAAAAATCTTTTCACGGATCCTTATTAAAATACTTAGATTTAACTATTTTTGCCTTATATTTCACTCGTAATCCCTCAGTGATTCAACTCTCGATTTTCTTTGTTAATCGTAGCTGCTACATATCCACAGATATTAGTGATTGCTTTCCCGTGTTTACTGCACTACTGTGATGGGATATCTTTTGCTTTCTCATAACTACCTATCCATAAGTATCCCAATGCATCAAATAAGTCTCATTTCTTAATAATGGTACGAAGGCTTTGCACCAAACTCAGGTGGCATGTGGATGGTTTCAGAGCAAAAATATTCAATTATTGTTGATTAATCTGGTAGGAGAAGAGATGGAAATTAGTAACTTCATTTTGAGATTGAAATAAGGGAAAACAGAGTCATTCATATAATTCATTGTTTGCTTTAGTTTATTACTTATAATGAAGATTTCAAATTCAATTCATTGATCAGAAGCTCGCCTAGTCATAAAATTTGGGCCATCGAAAACTGGTCATTCTGCATTGCTTTTGGTTAATACTGCCGTGTTTACCATCATGCTCAAAGTGAAAATGTAAATCTCTCCTTTGTTGATCTCTTGGTTGAAGAGCGGTAGAATTAGAAGTAAAATTCTCTGCATTACACAGATGTACATCTTTGACGTTGACAAAATTAGTCTGACTTGAATTGATCAATTTGTAGTAATGGGAAAGTCTCTTAGAAAGTTATTGAATCCGATCAAATATTAATCTTAAATGTACTCTTTGGCTTCATTTCTAAGGAGTGAATGGGAAACTTGCAAGACATCATTTTATGGGTAAGACCGCTGCGTAAGAGTCTTCGGTTTGATGTAACTTGACAGAAGCGGTTTAAAATATTCACATCATAATGCCAAGGGTCTTTTGGTGATAATAATTCATAGGATATAATGGGGTCGAATATTTATATATTTTATTAAAGGGATTTCACCCATCAAGTAAATGATCGATACTGCCTTTGGAGGTAGAGTTTGGCTCTTCTTATGGACCATAACCACCTTTGCATAATGATAATCAGGGTTAGTGTTAATCATTGATGTGCAGTATGCAGTAGAATCCTTCCCAAGTTTGCATTCAAATACCATCCATCAGTGAATCAAATTTCCCTCCCTGTAAAGCATCACATCAGCCCAAATGTGTTAATGAAACATTGAGAAATACTGACTGCTATAACAATCCACAGCTTGAGGTCCTAGGATGATAATATCATTACCCTGTTTTTATCTGTGCATTGCTCTCAGGTCACCTGCTTCCTATCCTTCTCTAGATAATATCATAACTATTTCATTAATCTGATTCACGCAACAGCTCCATCAAATCGTAAAGGGGAACTGGAAACCTTCTCGTTTGATTTTGAGGGCTCTTTTTTCCGATGACTCAATTGCCTTTACAGTAATGTGCTTTTGATATGATCCCCTTTAAAAGAAGTACCTTTGATAAGATTCATTTTTTAAGGCTTATAGTTTAAGCTGTAATGAAAATGGTTGGACTTTCAATTTCACTTAAGTATGCCTGTTGTGTGTTTAAATGGATTGCGCACTCAAAAAAAGGATGGCTGTGTGTGGGTTATGTTCTGGGGAGGGGGTTGGGTGGGACATGCATAGCATGATGTTGATGTTTGATGTGTGAGAGGTGAAATGAAAGTCCAGTCCTGTAACCTTTTTTGCATTCTTAGCCAAAGCGGTATATATCCCCAGCAAAATCAGTTTCTATTTTGCCACCTTTGAAGTTACATAGAGAGCTAAAAATCCTTATGATGTATTCTTGTTGATAACATGAAGTTTGTGTCATTGAAGTACTATCAGCTCTTACCAGTAGCTCTTAATTGATGTTTGAGTGGGTCACAGATCTTATTGCTGTTATATCTTAGTAGAGTACTATCTATGGTTGATTGATCCTAGCTTTGCTCAATATCTCCTAGCCTCAAAGCTGTGCTTGTTTACTGGTAGTAATTACTTTCACAACTTTAAAAAAATCAGGTCCACATTACTCCTCTCACTTCCGGTGGAATGTTTTTTGCTTCTCATTCCCTGTTACTGATGATAGGCCAGATAAACAATCAATTCTACAAAAGTAAACTCATTCAAGTGTTAACGTAGCTCCATATTTATTAGAAATTTCAAACTATATCCAGCATCCCTTATAACTGAGTGGGAGTCTAATAAGGAAGAGATTTCAGCTATTCCCAGATTCATGCTCTTAATCAATTTCGAATCATTTGGTAATCAACGGCTCCCTAGAAGATCAAATATTTCATTTTGTCATTCAAAATAACTTTCATATTATCAGCCCTTTGCTAGTGTCTCATAAAATCAGAGAAGTAAATGGTCAAGAGTTTCTGTCTCGATTCCAAAGGCAGTGAATGAGTAGATAATTAAATTGGGATTATTAAATGAGTGGGTTAAGAATCTGAGGGTAGGGAGTACCTCTCAGTTTTTTAACGATGAATTTTGAGATGGTGAGGGCAATGTGAGATAGCAATCTGTGGTTGATTCACATGTTGTACGATTATAGCCCTCCTATCTTGACATCCGGTTTTTGAAAGGGGAAGGCAGTACTAAACTCTGGAGCCCAATATTCATAGACTATGGGATAGGTATATTTCCGTCTATGAAGATCCCATAATTTAAGTAATTGTTTGCATCTCTTATCATCCACTTTATGCATACACGTTTGGTAGTGCATGGTAATTCTTGCTTTCCAGATGATAATGAACATAGCATTTCTGCTTAGTGTACCACTTCATTAGTCAGGTGAACCTTGTCAAATTTCCATCAGGGTTTGACTTTTGGTTTGCTTAATCAGTTTATTATCTCAATAATTTCTTTGTTACCAATGATTTCAATCATTGATCTTAATCGGTATCTTGCGTCTTTGTATTTTCGATTAGTAATTAGGGTTTATTCTTAGCTTACAGATTCCTTCCTCCCTCTTTGGTGACGAGTGATACGAAGGACTCATGGAGGCAGCTGTAAGAACGGTAGGTGTTAGCAACAATAAGTATTTAATCTAATCTCACGTAAATCTGCTAAATATTAATATACTGTTTGAAACCGTGCCATTGGAATTGGTAGAAAAATGGGGGAACGCGGATGAGATAAGATTTGTGATATGTCAGGGGAAAGGCACGGTGATCAATTGCAACTCGTGGTAATCTTAAGTATGTTTAATTTCCCAGTCATTGCTAGTCTATGCAGAGCTATCTTGTTCAAAAATCAAATGGAGCCTTTACAATTCAAGATATTCTCTGTTATGCTGTCATATCTTGTTAACAAATATAAAGAAAAATATTTGTGGTCTTAAACGTAAGCAGGGGAAGAATCTTTAGTAATTGATGAGTATTGTCTATGGAGTTGGAACTCAACTCTTCTCTTTGAATTTTGCCACATTAGCATATTATCTTACATTTACAAGTAACATCTAGATATTGTAGGGAGATCCTTCTGATTACCCTATTAGAAGCCATGCTTGTGACGTTTCATCCTTCACCCAGAATCAATTTGTTGCTTAGCTTCAATGAAGTTTTAAGATACGCGCTCATGCTTGATAAAATATCTCTGTAAGGGGATCGGTGTCCATGTCATTAGATAAAGAAAACTGAACAGTCGTTGCTCTACCTTTCAAGTGAAATTGGATGCATTGTTTTGCATGGGCTGACATAATAATCGATTGGACATTCATTGATATCAGTTAACGTTAAAGCTTCAAATTGAATTCAGTACCCTCAAAAGCGAGTGAGGCAAACGGTTAAAGCCAGTATTTTTGGGTTAAATGGAAATAGGTTCCCTTCCATTAGTATGGTATTGATTGCCTGGGAATTCTCCTTGGAAAGAATGTTGGAATGGGATTAATAGGGACTGTAAAATTTTTGACAGTTCAATTTGTTTGTCCCCTAGGATCACTTTAAGAAACGGTTGACTGACAGTAAGGAAGAATCGGTAGCCTTGATAACTCTCAGCATCAAAGCCACTTTTTCAAAAGTTAAAGTAAGGGATTGGATTTTCTATTTAACTTCAGGTTGTATGAATGTTTGGGGTGAGTGGCCACTCAGTACTGGTGTGTGGGGAATATATTCTGGTGTTATGGGGTGGGGGGTTGGGTGGGGCAGGGCCTGGTGTTGTTTTTGTGATGAGTGAAGTTTAAAATGGAAATCCAATCCTATAGCTTTGTTTGCATTCTTAGGTATTAATGTAAAAAAATCTCAAAATCCCTCTGTAATACATCGCTCTTGAATATGGAATCACTCCGGGAATAGAATACCCTTGCTGGGTGGAAAGTTTATGCTTCACAAAACTTTCTATATTAGAGGTTTGCTGCGGGATCAACGAGATGCACTGCAGTCTGCCTAGAGCGATACTGGCTTTAAAGTTAGCTCACAAGACAGTGAGGATTTCCGTGGGTAGCAGTTGAATAAATTCAATACGTCAGAAACATGAAATTAGCATTGGTCGATAATTTGCTTTTCAATTTTGGGTGCACATTGTCAATAACTTAGTTACGAGGAATGAAGAGAGTAATGTTCAGTTCAGGATTTTTGTATAATTCCTCATAATTGCTTACATAATCAATGTCAGTAGTATAATCTAGTCAGCCCCATGCCTAAAATTGAAACATTTTCATAATAAAGATTGAAGTTTGAATAAGATTCATTTAATGATACTTAATGATTTAATGATGATTTAATTCATTTAATGAATTTTACCTTTGATAAGACACATCAAACATCAACATCATGCTATGCATGCCCCACCCAACCCCCTCCCCAGAACATAACCCACACACAGCCATCCTTTTTTTGAGTGCGCACTCCATTTAAACACACAACAGGCATACTTAAGTGAAATTGAAAGTCCAACCATTTTCATTACAGCTTAAACTATAAGCCTTAAAAAATGAATCTTATCAAAGGTACTTCTTTTAAAGGGGATCATATCAAAAGCACATTACTGTAAAGGCAATTGAGTCATCGGAAAAAAGAGCCCTCAAAATCAAACGAGAAGGTTTCCAGTTCCCCTTTACGATTTGATGGAGCTGTTGCGTGAATCAGATTAATGAAATAGTTATGATATTATCTAGAGAAGGATAGGAAGCAGGTGACCTGAGAGCAATGCACAGATAAAAACAGGGTAATGATATTATCATCCTAGGACCTCAAGCTGTGGATTGTTATAGCAGTCAGTATTTCTCAATGTTTCATTTACACATTTGGGCTGATGTGATGCTTTACAGGGAGGGAAATTTCATTCACTGATGGATGGTATTTGAATGCAAACTTGGGAAGGATTCTACTGCATACTGCATATCAATGATTAACACTAACCCTGATTATCATTATGCAAAGGTGGTTATGGTCCATAAGAAGAGCCAAACTCTACCTCCAAAGGCAGTATCGATCATTTACTTTATGCGTGAAATCCCTTTAATAAAATATATAAATATTCGACCCCATTATAGTCTATGAATTATTATCACCAAAAGACCCTTGGCATAATGATGTGAATATTTTAAACCGCTTCCGTCAGGTTACATCAAACCGAAGACTCTTACGCAGCGGTCTTTCCCATAAAATGATGTCTTTCAAGTTTCCCATTCACTCCTTAGAAATGAAGCCAAAGAGTACATTTAAGATTAATATTTGATCGGATTCAATAACTTTCTAAGAGACTTTCCCATTACTACAAATTGATCAATTCAAGTCAGACTAATTTCGTCAACGTCAAAGATGTACATCTGCGTAATGCAGAGAATTTTACTTCTAATTCTACCGCTCTTCAACCAAGAGTTCGACAAAGGAGAGATTTACATTTTTACTTTGAGCATGATGGTAAACACGGCAGTATTCAACAAAAGCAATGCAGAATGACCAGTTTTCGATGGCCCAAAATTTTATGACTAGGCGAGCTTCTGATCAATGAATTAAATTTAAAATCTTCATTATAAGTAATAAACTAAAGCAAACAATGAATTATATGAATGACTCTGTTTTCCCTTATTTCAATCTCAAAATGAAGTCACTAAGTTCCATCTCTTCTCCTACCAGATTAATGAACAATAAGTGAATATTTTTGCTCTGAAACCATCCACATGCCACCTGAGTTTGGTGCAAAGCCTTCCTACCATTATTAAGAAATGAGACTTATTTGATGCATTGGGATACTTATGGATAGGTAGTTATGAGAAAGCAAAAGATATCCCATCACAGTAGTGCAGTAAACACGGGAAAGCAATCACTAATATCTGAGGATATGTAGCAGCTACGATTAACAAAGAAAATCGAGTGTTGAATCACTGAGGGATTACGAGTGAAATATAAGGCAAAAATAGTTAAATCTAAGTATTTTATATAGGACCCGTGAAACGATTTTTGATGTTGTACTTCCATCATTTCCTTCCAAAAATTCACAACATAAGATTACATCTACAACCACTAACAATTCCCAAAAATCAGATAAAACTCTATCTACAACCCAACACCACATTAGTACTTGTTAGTAAACCAAGCTAGCAACTCTACTAAATATTCAAAACCTTCAATACTCATTCATTCTGGAGTATACTCCACACAAACATACATACAACAACCACTCAGGAAGTAATGATGGACATCCAACATCTTTTAATTAAAAACATGCTTGGAATTTCAATGCTCATTAATCTAAGTTCAGACTACTACTCTTTGGGAAATTATAGACCCTTAAAGGTCTTCAAGTAAAGGTCATGAGTTGCAAAGTGAATCCTAACTTTAAAAGAAGATCGTATACTGGCTTTGCACCGCATCTAAATGGCAAACCATACCAGAACTTGATGATTAATATGGACATTCACCAATTCTAACGAGCTCCCACCATTCTTTTGCTATTGATTATGTGCATAGGGAAAACACTCTGCAGTTTACTTAAGAAGCATTCAAGAGTCCAAAGTGAGATTTATCAGTCAATGTACATCTATGACTTTGTGTAACAAAATTTGACTGACCTGTTCCCATTAATCTCTGATGCATAATAAAGCTTTTAATAAAGAAAATCGTCAATGGGAAGTGTTTCAAACCGAATAATCATATGGCAGTACTCTCTGGAGCCCAATTCAATATCATAAAGGTAATCAACACAAGCAATGTCTTAAATGACCCACTACGGCAATCAATTGCAACACCAAAATCAAATTTTCATTAACTGCGATCGTAATTTCATTCCTCGTGATACAGTCCCTTTACTTAACAAAAGCAAACGTGGTCATTCTTTAACAATCGCTGCAAACCCTTCAATATGCTCTTCATGGTTTAACAAATTAGGAATGAGATACAAATCTACTGACTAGAGCCAATCATTTAATAAAGACAATGAGAAAATTACTGTTAAACAAGTAACCGACTCTCCAAGAAAATTCATCTCATTCCTATCCCATTATTTTACGTGCATATGTGAAGTAAACCCAATTTAATTTAAGAATTGATTCACTGACTATGGAGCCCAGAAAACAACCCTTGACCATCAATTAACTTTCGAGGTGTCCACAAATGACCTGTGAAAATGCCAAACTCTTAAAATGTTCTAATCTGAAGGATCAAAATGATTTTCAAATGCCACAAGTCAGGTCCAAAGGATGCCACGGTTATGAAAATGATTCAATTTTAGGCATGGGGCTGACTAGATTATACTACTGACATTGATTATGTAAGCAATTATGAGGAATGATACAAAAAACCTGAACTGAACATTACTCTCTTCATTCCTCGTAACTAAGTTATTGACAATGTGCACCCAAAATTGAAAAGCAAATTATCGACCAATGCTAATTTCATGTTTCTGACGCATTGAATTTATTCAACTGCTACCCACCCAAATCCTCACTGTCTTGTGAGCTAACTTTAAAGCCAGTATCGCTCTAGGCAGACTGCAGTGCATCTCGTTGATCCCGCAGCAAACCTCTAATATAGAAAGTTTTGTGAAGCATAAACTTTCCACCCAGCAAGGGTATTCTATTCCCGGAGTGATTCCATATTCAAGAGCGATGTATTACAGAGGGATTTTGAGATATTTTTACATGAATACCTAAGAATGCAAACAAAGCTATAGGATTGGATTTCCATTTTAAACTTCACTCATCACAAAAACAAAACCAGGCCCTGCCTCACCCAACCCCCCACCCCATAACACCAGAATATATTCCCCACACACCAGTACTGAGTGGCCACTCACCCCAAACATTCATTAAACCTGAAGTAAAATAGAAAATCCAATCCCTTACTTTAACTTTTGAAAAAGTGGCTTTAATGCTGAGAGTTATCAAGGCTACCGATTCTTCCTTACTGTCAGTCAACCGTTTCTTAAAGTGATCCTAGGGGACAAACAAATTGAACTGTCAAATTCTTACGGTCCCTTTTAATCCCATTCCAACATTCTTTCCAAGGAGAATTCCCAGGCAATCAATACCATACTAATGGAAGGGAACCTATTTCCATTTAACCCAAAAATACTGGCTTTAACCGTTTGCCTCACTCGCTTTTGAGGGTACTGAATTCAATTTGAAGCTTTAACGTTAACTGATATCAATGAATGTCCAATCGATTATTATGTCAGCCCATGCAAAACAATGCATCCAATTTCACTTGAAAGGTAGAGCAACGACTGTTCAGTTTCCTTTATCTAATGACATGGACACCGATCCCCTTACAGAGATATTTCATCAAGCATGAGCGCGTATCTTAAAACTTCATTGAAGCTGAGCAACAAATTGATTTTGGGTGAAGGATGAAACATCACAAGCATGGCTTCTAATAGGGTAATCAGAAGGATCTCCCTACAGAATCTAAATGTTACTTGTAAATGTAAGATAATATGCTAATGTGGCAAAATTCAAAGAGAAGAGTTGAGTTCCAACTCCATAGACAATACTCATCAATTACTAAAGATTCTTCCCCTGCTCACGTTTAAGACCACAAATATTTTTCTTTATATTTGTTAACAAGATATGACAGCATAACAGAGAATATCTTGAATTGTAAAGGCTCCATTTGATTTTTGAACAAGATAGCTCTGCATAGACTAGCAATGACTGGAAAATTGAACATACTTAAGATTACCACGAGTTGAAATTGATCACCGTGCCTTTCCCTTGCCATATCACAAATCTTATCTCATCCGCGTTCCCCCATTTTTCTACCAATTCCCCTGGCACGGTTTCAAACAGTATATTAATATTTAGCAGATTTACGTGAGATAAGATTAAATACTTATTGTTGCTAACACCTACCGTTCTTTCAGCTGCCTCCATGAGTCCTTCCTATCACTCGTCACCAAAAAGGGAGGAAGGAATCTGTAAGCTAAGAATAAACCCTAATTACTAATCGAAAATACAAAGACGCAAGATACAGATTAAGATCAATGATTGAAATCATTGGTTAACAAAGAAATTATTGAGATAATAAACTGATTAAGCAAACCAAAAGTCAAACCCTGATGGGAATTTGACAAGGTTCACCTGACTAATGAAGTGGTACACTAAGCAGAAATGCTATGCTCATTATCATCGGGTAAGCAAGAATTACCATGCACTACCAAACGTGTATGCATAAAGTGGATGATAAGAGATGCAAACAATTACTTAAATTATGGGATCTTCATCGACGGAAATATACCTATCCCATAGTCTATGAATATTGGGCTCCAGAGCTTAGTACTGCCTTCCCCTTTCAAAAACCGTATGTCAAGATAGGAGGGATCTAAATCGTACAATATTTGAATCAACCACAAATTGCTATCTCACATTGCCCTCACCATCTCAAAATTCATCGTTAAAAAAACTGAGAGGTACTCCCTACCCTCAGATTCTTAACCCACTCATTTAATAATCCCAATTTATTTATCTACTCATTCACTGCCTTTGGAATCGAGACAGAAACTCTTTACCATTTATTTCTCTGATTTTATGAGACACTAGCAAAGGGCTGATAATGATAAAGTTATTTTGAATGACAAAATGAAATATTTGATCTTCTACGGAGCCTTTCATTACCAAATGAATCGAAATTGATTAAGAGCATGAATCTGGGAATAGAATAGGGAATCTCTGCCTTATTAGACTCCCACTTAGTTATAAGGGATGCTGGATATAGTTTGAAATTTCCAATAACTATAGAGCTATGTTAACACTAGAATGTGTTTACTTTTGCAGAATTGATTGTTTATCTGGCCTATCATCAGTAACAGGGAATGAGAAGCAAAAAACATTCCACCGGAAGTGAGAGGAGTTATGTGGACCTGATTTTTTTAAAGTTCTGAAAGTAATTACTACCAGTAAACAAGCACAGCTTTGAGGCTAGGAGATATTGAGCAAAGCTAGGATCAATGAACCATAGATAGTACTCTAATAAGATATAACAGCAATAAGATCTGTGACCCACTCAAACATCAATTAAGAGCTACTGGTAAGAGCTGATAGTACTTCAATGACACAAACTTCATGTTATCAACAAGAATACATCATAAGGATTTTTAGCTCTCTATGTAACTTCAAAGGTGGCAAAATAGAAACTGATTTTGCTGGGGATATATACCGCTTTGGCTAAGAATGCAAAAAAGGTTACAGGACTGGACTTTCATTTCACCTCTCACACATCAAACATCAACATCATGCTATGCATGCCCCACCCAACCCCCTCCCCAAAACATAACCCACACACAGCCATCCTTTTTTTTAGTTCGCACTCCATTTAAACACACAACAGGCATACTTAAGTGAAATTGAAAGTCCAACCATTTTCATTACAGCTTAAACTATAAGCCTTAAAAAATGAATCTTATCAAAGGTACTGCTTTTAGAGGGGATCATATCAAAAGCACATTACTGTAAAGGCAATTAAGTCATCGGAAAAAAGAGCCCTCAAAATCAAATGAGAAGGTTTCCAGCTCCCCTTTACGATTTGATGGAGCTGTTGCGTCAATCAGATTAATGAAACAGTTATGATATTACTTAGAGAAGGATAGGAACCAGGTGACCTGAGAGCAATGCACAGATAAAAACAGGGTAATGATATTATCATCCTAGGACCTCAAGCTGTGGATTGTTATAGCAGTCAGTATTTCTCAATGTTTCATTAACACATTTGGGCTGATCTGATGCGTTACAGGGAGGGAAATTTCATTCACTGATGGATGGTATTTGAATGCAAACTTGGGAAGGATTCTACTGCATACAGCATATCAATGATTAACACTAACCCTGATTATCATTATGCAAAGGTGGTTATGGTCCATAAGAAGAGCCAAACTCTACCTCCAAAGGCAGTATCGATCATTTACTTTATGCGTGAAATCCCTTTAATAAAATATATAAATATTCGACCCCATTATAGTCTATGAATTATTATCACCAAAAGACCCTTGGCATAATGATGTGAATATTTTAAACCGCTTCCGTCAGGTTGCATCAAACCGAAGACTCTTACGCAGCGGTCTTTCCCATAAAATGATGTCTTGCAAGTTTCCCATTCACTCCTTAGAAATGAAGCCAAAGAGTACATTTAAGATTAATATTTGATCGGATTCAATAACTTTCTAAGAGACTTTCCCATTACTACAAATTGATCAATTCAAGTCAGACTAATTTCGTCAATGTCAAAGATGTACATCTGCGTAATGCAGAGAATTTTACTTCTAATTCTACCGCTCTTCAACCAAGAGTTCAACAAAGGAGAGATTTACATTTTTACTTTGAGCATGATGGTAAACACGGCAGTATTCAACAAAAGCAATGCAGAATGACCAGTTTTCGATGGCCCAAAATTTTATGACTAGGCGAGCTTCTGATCAATGAATTAAATTTAAAATCTTCATTATAAGTAATAAACTAAAGCAAACAATGAATTATATGAATGACTCTGTTTTCCCTTATTTCAATCTCAAAATGAAGTCACTAAGTTCCATCTCTTCTCCTACCAGATTAATGAACAATAAGTGAATATTTTTGCTCTGAAACCATCCACATGCCACCTGAGTTTGGTGCAAAGCCTTCGTACCATTATTAAGAAATGAGACTTATTTGATGCATTGGGATACTTAGGGATAGGTAGTTATGAGAAAGCAAAAGATATCCCATCACAGTAGTGCAGTAAACACGGGAAAGCAATCACTAATATCTGAGGATATGTAGCAGCTACGATTAACAAAGAAAATCGAGTGTTGAATCACTGAGGGATTACGAGTGAAATATAAGGCAAAAATAGTTAAATCTAAGTATTTTATATAGGATCCGTGAAACGATTTTTGATGTTGTACTTCCATCATTTCCTTCCAAAAATTCACAACATAAGATTACATCTACAACCACTAACAATTCCCAAAAATCAGATAAAACTATCTACAACCCAACACCACATTAGTACTTGTTAGTAAACCAAGCTAGCAACTCTACTAAATATTCAAAACCTTCAATACTCATTCATTCTGGAGTATACTCCACACAAACATACATACAACAACCACTCAGGAAGTAATGATGGACATCCAACATCTTTTAATTAAAAACATGCTTGGAATTTCAATGCTCATTAATCTAAGTTCAGACTACTACTCTTTGGGAAATTATAGACCCTTAAAGGTCTTCAAGTAAAGGTCATGAGTTGCAAAGTGAATCCTAACTTTAAAAGAAGATCGTATACTGGCTTTGCACCGCATCTAAATGGCAAACCATACCAGAACTTGATGATTAATATGGACATTCACCAATTCTAACGAGCTCCCACCATTCTTTTGGTATTGATTATGTGCATAGGGAAAACACTCTGCAGTTTACTTAAGAAGCTTTCAAGAGTCCAAAGTGAGATACATCAGTCAATGTACGTCTATGACTTTGTGTAACAAAATTTGACTGACCTGTTCCCATTAATCTCTGATGCATAATAAAGCTATTAATAAAGAGAATCGTCAATGGGAAGTGTTTCAAACAGAATAAACACATGGAAGTACTCTCTGGAGCCCAATTCAATATCATAAAGGTAATCAACACAAGCAATGTCTTAAATGACCCACTACGGCAATCAATTGCAACACCAATATCAAATTTTCATTAACTGCGATCGTAATTTCATTCCTCGTGATACAGTCCCTTTACTTAACAAAAGCAAACGTGGTCATTCTTTAACAATCGCTGCAAACCCTTCAATATGCTCTTCATGGTTTAACAAATTAGGAATGAGATACAAATCTACTGACTAGAGCCAATCATTTAATAAAGACAATGAGAAAATTACTGTTAAACAAGTAACCTACTAAGACTCTCCAAGAAAATTCATCTCATTCCTATCCCATTATTTTACGTGCATATGTGAAGTAAACCCAATTTAATTTAAGAATTGATTCACTGACTATGGAGCCCAGAAAACAACCCTTGACCATCAATTAACTTTCGAGGTGTCCACAAATGACCTGTGAAAATGCCAAACTCTTAAAATGTTCTAATCTGAAGGATCAAAATGATTTTCAAATGCCACAAGTCAGGTTCAAAGGATGCCACGGTTATGAAAATGATTCAATTTGAGGCATGGGGCTGACTAGATTATACTACTGACATTGATTATGTAAGCAATTATGAGGAATGATACAAAAATCCTGAACTGAACATTACTCTCTTCATTCCTCGTAACTAAGTTATTGACAATGTGCACCCAAAATTGAAAAGCAAATTATCGACCAATGCTAATTTCATGTTTCTGACGCATTGAATTTATTCAACTGCTACCCACGGAAATCCTCACTGTCTTGTGAGCTAACTTTAAAGCCAGTATCGCTCTAGGCAGACTGCAGTGCATCTCGTTGATCCCGCAGCAAACCTCTAATATAGAAAGTTTTGTGAAGCATAAACTTTCCACCCAGCAAGGGTATTCTATTCCCGGAGTGATTCCATATTCAAGAGCGATGTATTACAGAGGGATTTTGAGATATTTTTACATGAATACCTAAGAATGCAAACAAAGCTATAGGATTGGATTTCCATTTTAAACTTCACTCATCACAAAAACAAAACCAGGCCCTGCCCCACCCAACCCCCCACCCCATAACACCAGAATATATTCCCCACACACCAGTACTGAGTGGCCACTCACCCCAAACATTCATACAACCTGAAGTAAAATAGAAAATCCAATCCCTTACTTTAACTTTTGAAAAAGTTGCTTTAATGCTGAGAAATATCAAGGCTACCGATTCTTCCTTACTGTCAGTCAACCGTTTCTTAAAGCGATCCTAGGGGACAAACAAATTGAACTGTCAAATTCTTACGGTCCCTTTTAATCCCATTCCAACATTCTTTCCAAGGAGAATTCCCAGGCAATCAATACCATACTAATGGAAGGGAACCTATTTCCATTTAACCCAAAAATACTGGCTTTAACCGTTTGCCTCACTCGCTTTTGAGGGTACTGAATTCAATTTGAAGCTTTAACGTTAACTGATATCAATGAATGTCCAATCGATTATTATGTCAGCCCATGCAAAACAATGCATCCAATTTCACTTGAAAGGTAGAGCAACGACTGTTCAGTTTCCTTTATCTAATGACATGGACACCGATCCCCTAACAGAGATATTTCATCAAGCATGAGCGCGTATCTTAAAACTTCATTGAAGCTGAGCAACAAATTGATTTTGGGTGAAGGATGAAACATCACAAGCATGGCTTCTAATAGGGTAATCAGAAGGATCTCCCTACAGAATCTAAATGTTACTTGTAAATGTAAGATAATATGCTAATGTGGCAAAATTCAAAGAGAAGAGTTGAGTTCCAACTCCATAGACAATACTCATCAATTACTAAAGATTCTTCCCCTGCTCACGTTTAAGACCACAAATATTTTTCTTTATATTTGTTAACAAGATATGACAGCATAACAGAGAATATCTTGAATTGTAAAGGCTCCATTTGATTTTTGAACAAGATAGCTCTGCATAGACTAGCAATGACTGGAAAATTGAACATACTTAAGATTACCACGAGTTGCAATTGATCACCGTGCCTTTCCCTTGACATATCACAAATCTTATCTCATCCGCGTTCCCCCATTTTTCTACCAATTCCCCTGGCACGGTTTCAAACAGTATATTAATATTTAGCAGATTTACGTGAGATAAGATTAAATACTTATTGTTGCTAACACCTACCGTTCTTTCAGCTGCCTCCATGAGTCCTTCCTATCACTCGTCACCAAAAAGGGAGGAAGGAATCTGTAAGCTAAGAATAAACCCTAATTACTAATCGAAAATACAAAGACGCAAGATACAGATTAAGATCAATGATTGAAATCATTGGTTAACAAAGAAATTATTGAGATAATAAACTGATTAAGCAAACCAAAAGTCAAACCCTGATGGGAATTTGACAAGGTTCACCTGACTAATGAAGTGGTACACTAAGCAGAAATGCTATGTTCATTATCATCGGGAAAGCAAGAATTACCATGCACTACCAAACGTGTATGCATAAAGTGGATGATAAGAGATGCAAACAATTACTTAAATTATGGGATCTTCATCGACGGAAATATACCTATCCCATAGTCTATGAATATTGGGCTCCAGAGCTTAGTACTGCCTTCCCCTTTCAAAAACCGTATGTCAAGATAGGAGGGCTCTAAATCGTACAATATTTGAATCAACCACAAATTGCTATCTCACATTGCCCTCACCATCTCAAAATTCATTGTTAAAAAAACTGAGAGGTACTCCCTACCCTCAGATTCTTAACCCACTCATTTAATAATCCCAATTTATTTATCTACTCATTCACTGCCTTTGGAATCGAGACAGAAACTCTTGACCATTTATTTCTCTGATTTTATGAGACACTAGCAAAGGGCTGATAATGATAAAGTTATTTTGAATGACAAAATGAAATATTTGATCTTCTAGGGAGCCTTTCATTACCAAATGAATCGAAATTGATTAAGAGCATGAATCTGGGAATAGAATAGGGAATCTCTGCCTTATTAGACTCCCACTTAGTTATAAGGGATGCTGGATATAGTTTGAAATTTCCAATAACTATAGAGCTATGTTAACACTAGAATGTGTTTACTTTTGCAGAATTGATTGTTTATCTGGCCTATCATCAGTAACAGGGAATGAGAAGCAAAAAACATTCCACCGGAAGTGAGAGGAGTTATGTGGACCTGATTTTTTTAAAGTTCTGAAAGTAATTACTACCAGTAAACAAGCACAGCTTTGAGGCTAGGAGATATTGAGCAAAGCTAGGATCAATGAACCATAGATAGTACTCTACTAAGATATAACAGCAATAAGATCTGTGACCCACTCAAACATCAATTAAGAGCTACTGGTAAGAGCTGATAGTACTTCAATGACACAAACTTCATGTTATCAACAAGAATACATCATAAGGATTTTTAGCTCTCTATGTAACTTCAAAGGTGGCAAAATAGAAACTGATTTTGCTGGGGATATATACCGCTTTGGCTAAGAATGCAAAAAAGGTTACAGGACTGGACTTTCATTTCACCTCTCACACATCAAACATCAACATCATGCTATGCATGCCCCACCCAACCCCCTCCCCAAAACATAACCCACACACAGCCATCCTTTTTTTGAGTGCGCACTCCATTTAAACACACAACAGGCATACTTAAGTGAAATTGAAAGTCCAACCATTTTCATTACAGCTTAAACTATAAGCCTTAAAAAATGAATCTTATCAAAGGTACTGCTTTTAGAGGGGATCATATCAAAAGCACATTACTGTAAAGGCAATTAAGTCATCGGAAAAAAGAGCCCTCAAAATCAAATGAGAAGGTTTCCAGCTCCCCTTTACGATTTGATGGAGCTGTTGCGTCAATCAGATTAATGAAACAGTTATGATATTACTTAGAGAAGGATAGGAACCAGGTGACCTGAGAGCAATGCACAGATAAAAACAGGGTAATGATATTATCATCCTAGGACCTCAAGCTGTGGATTGTTATAGCAGTCAGTATTTCTCAATGTTTCATTAACACATTTGGGCTGATCTGATGCGTTACAGGGAGGGAAATTTCATTCACTGATGGATGGTATTTGAATGCAAACTTGGGAAGGATTCTACTGCATACAGCATATCAATGATTAACACTAACCCTGATTATCATTATGCAAAGGTGGTTATGGTCCATAAGAAGAGCCAAACTCTACCTCCAAAGGCAGTATCGATCATTTACTTTATGCGTGAAATCCCTTTAATAAAATATATAAATATTCGACCCCATTATAGTCTATGAATTATTATCACCAAAAGACCCTTGGCATAATGATGTGAATATTTTAAACCGCTTCCGTCAGGTTACATCAAACCGAAGACTCTTACGCAGCGGTCTTTCCCATAAAATGATGTCTTGCAAGTTTCCCATTCACTCCTTAGAAATGAAGCCAAAGAGTACATTTAAGATTAATATTTGATCGGATTCAATAACTTTCTAAGAGACTTTCCCATTACTACAAATTGATCAATTCAAGTCAGACTAATTTCGTCAACGTCAAAGATGTACATCTGCGTAATGCAGAGAATTTTACTTCTAATTCTACCGCTCTTCAACCAAGAGTTCAACAAAGGAGAGATTTACATTTTTACTTTGAGCATGATGGTAAACACGGCAGTATTCAACAAAAGCAATGCAGAATGACCAGTTTTCGATGGCCCAAAATTTTATGACTAGGCGAGCTTCTGATCAATGAATTAAATTTAAAATCTTCATTATAAGTAATAAACTAAAGCAAACAATGAATTATATGAATGACTCTGTTTTCCCTTATTTCAATCTCAAAATGAAGTCACTAAGTTCCATCTCTTCTCCTACCAGATTAATGAACAATAAGTGAATATTTTTGCTCTGAAACCATCCACATGCCACCTGAGTTTGGTGCAAAGCCTTCGTACCATTATTAAGAAATGAGACTTATTTGATGCATTGGGATACTTAGGGATAGGTAGTTATGAGAAAGCAAAAGATATCCCATCACAGTAGTGCAGTAAACACGGGAAAGCAATCACTAATATCTGAGGATATGTAGCAGCTACGATTAAAAAAGAAAATCGAGTGTTGAATCACTGAGGGATTACGAGTGAAATATAAGGCAAAAATAGTTAAATCTAAGTATTTTATATAGGATCCGTGAAACGATTTTTGATGTTGTACTTCCATCATTTCCTTCCAAAAATTCACAACATAAGATTACATCTACAACCACTAACAATTCCCAAAAATCAGATAAAACTATCTACAACCCAACACCACATTAGTACTTGTTAGTAAACCAAGCTAGCAACTCTACTAAATATTCAAAACCTTCAATACTCATTCATTCCGGAGTATACTCCACACAAACATACATACAACAACCACTCAGGAAGTAATGATGGACATCCAACATCTTTTAATTAAAAACATGCTTGGAATTTCAATGCTCATTAATCTAAGTTCAGACTACTACTCCTTGGGAAATTATAGACCCTTAAAGGTCTTCAAGTAAAGGTCATGAGTTGCAAAGTGAATCCTAACTTTAAAAGAAGATCGTATACTGGCTTTGCACCGCATCTAAATGGCAAACCATACCAGAACTTGATGATTAATATGGACATTCACCAATTCTAACGAGCTCCCACCATTCTTTTGCTATTGATTATGTGCATAGGGAAAACACTCTGCAGTTTACTTAAGAAGCTTTCAAGAGTCCAAAGTGAGATTCATCAGTCAATGTACGTCTATGACTTTGTGTAACAAAATTTGACTGACCTGTTCCCATTAATCTCTGATGCATAATAAAGCTATTAATAAAGAGAATCGTCAATGGGAAGTGTTTCAAACAGAATAAACACATGGAAGTACTCTCTGGAGCCCAATTCAATATCATAAAGGTAATCAACACAAGCAATGTCTTAAATGACCCACTACGGCAATCAATTGCAACACCAAAATCAAATTTTCATTAACTGCGATCGTAATTTCATTCCTCGTGATACAGTCCCTTTACTTAACAAAAGCAAACGTGGTCATTCTTTAACAATCGCTGCAAACCCTTCAATATGCTCTTCATGGTTTAACAAATTAGGAATGAGATACAAATCTACTGACTAGAGCCAATCATTTAATAAAGACAATGAGAAAATTACTGTTAAACAAGTAACCTACTAAGACTCTCCAAGAAAATTCATCTCATTCCTATCCCATTATTTTACGTGCATATGTGAAGTAAACCCAATTTAATTTAAGAATTGATTCACTGACTATGGAGCCCAGAAAACAACCCTTGACCATCAATTAACTTTCGAGGTGTCCACAAATGACCTGTGAAAATGCCAAACTCTTAAAATGTTCTAATCTGAAGGATCAAAATGATTTTCAAATGCCACAAGTCAGGTTCAAAGGATGCCACGGTTATGAAAATGATTCAATTTGAGGCATGGGGCTGACTAGATTATACTACTGACATTGATTATGTAAGCAATTATGAGGAATGATACAAAAATCCTGAACTGAACATTACTCTCTTCATTCCTCGTAACTAAGTTATTGACAATGTGCACCCAAAATTGAAAAGCAAATTATCGACCAATGCTAATTTCATGTTTCTGACGCATTGAATTTATTCAACTGCTACCCACCCAAATCCTCACTGTCTTGTGAGCTAACTTTAAAGCCAGTATCGCTCTAGGCAGACTGCAGTGCATCTCGTTGATCCCGCAGCAAACCTCTAATATAGAAAGTTTTGTGAAGCATAAACTTTCCACCCAGCAAGGGTATTCTATTCCCGGAGTGATTCCATATTCAAGAGCGATGTATTACAGAGGGATTTTGAGATATTTTTACATGAATACCTAAGAATGCAAACAAAGCTATAGGATTGGATTTCCATTTTAAACTTCACTCATCACAAAAACAAAACCAGGCCCTGCCCCACCCAACCCCCCACCCCATAACACCAGAATATATTCCCCACACACCAGTACTGAGTGGCCACTCACCCCAAACATTCATACAACCTGAAGTAAAATAGAAAATCCAATCCCTTACTTTAACTTTTGAAAAAGTTGCTTTAATGCTGAGAAATATCAAGGCTACCGATTCTTCCTTACTGTCAGTCAACCGTTTCTTAAAGCGATCCTAGGGGACAAACAAATTGAACTGTCAAATTCTTACGGTCCCTTTTAATCCCATTCCAACATTCTTTCCAAGGAGAATTCCCAGGCAATCAATACCATACTAATGGAAGGGAACCTATTTCCATTTAACCCAAAAATACTGGCTTTAACCGTTTGCCTCACTCACTTTTGAGGGTACTGAATTCAATTTGAAGCTTTAACGTTAACTGATATCAATGAATGTCCAATCGATTATTATGTCAGCCCATGCAAAACAATGCATCCAATTTCACTTGAAAGGTAGAGCAACGACTGTTCAGTTTCCTTTATTTAATGACATGGACACCGATCCCCTTACAGAGATATTTCATCAAGCATGAGCGCGTATCTTAAAACTTCATTGAAGCTGAGCAACAAATTGATTTTGGGTGAAGGATGAAACATCACAAGCATGGCTTCTAATAGGGTAATCAGAAGGATCTCCCTACAGAATCTAAATGTTACTTGTAAATGTAAGATAATATGCTAATGTGGCAAAATTCAAAGAGAAGAGTTGAGTTCCAACTCCATAGACAATACTCATCAATTACTAAAGATTCTTCCCCTGCTCACGTTTAAGACCACAAATATTTTTCTTTATATTTGTTAACAAGATATGACAGCATAACAGAGAATATCTTGAATTGTAAAGGCTCCATTTGATTTTTGAACAAGATAGCTCTGCATAGACTAGCAATGACTGGAAAATTGAACATACTTAAGATTACCACGAGTTGCAATTGATCACCGTGCCTTTCCCTTGACATATCACAAATCTTATCTCATCCGCGTTCCCCCATTTTTCTACCAATTCCCCTGGCACGGTTTCAAACAGTATATTAATATTTAGCAGATTTACGTGAGATAAGATTAAATACTTATTGTTGCTAACACCTACCGTTCTTTCAGCTGCCTCCATGAGTCCTTCCTATCACTCGTCACCAAAAAGGGAGGAAGGAATCTGTAAGCTAAGAATAAACCCTAATTACTAATCGAAAATACAAAGACGCAAGATACAGATTAAGATCAATGATTGAAATCATTGGTTAACAAAGAAATTATTGAGATAATAAACTGATTAAGCAAACCAAAAGTCAAACCCTGATGGGAATTTGACAAGGTTCACCTGACTAATGAAGTGGTACACTAAGCAGAAATGCTATGTTCATTATCATCGGGAAAGCAAGAATTACCATGCACTACCAAACGTGTATGCATAAAGTGGATGATAAGAGATGCAAACAATTACTTAAATTATGGGATCTTCATCGACGGAAATATACCTATCCCATAGTCTATGAATATTGGGCTCCAGAGCTTAGTACTGCCTTCCCCTTTCAAAAACCGTATGTCAAGATAGGAGGGCTCTAAATCGTACAATATTTGAATCAACCACAAATTGCTATCTCACATTGCCCTCACCATCTCAAAATTCATCGTTAAAAAAACTGAGAGGTACTCCCTACCCTCAGATTCTTAACCCACTCATTTAATAATCCCAATTTATTTATCTACTCATTCACTGCCTTTGGAATCGAGACAGAAACTCTTGACCATTTATTTCTCTGATTTTATGAGACACTAGCAAAGGGCTGATAATGATAAAGTTATTTTGAATGACAAAATGAAATATTTGATCTTCTAGGGAGCCTTTCATTACCAAATGAATCGAAATTGATTAAGAGCATGAATCTGGGAATAGAATAGGGAATCTCTGCCTTATTAGACTCCCACTTAGTTATAAGGGATGCTGGATATAGTTTGAAATTTCCAATAACTATAGAGCTATGTTAACACTAGAATGTGTTTACTTTTGCAGAATTGATTGTTTATCTGGCCTATCATCAGTAACAGGGAATGAGAAGCAAAAAACATTCCACCGGAAGTGAGAGGAGTTATGTGGACCTGATTTTTTTAAAGTTCTGAAAGTAATTACTACCAGTAAACAAGCACAGCTTTGAGGCTAGGAGATATTGAGCAAAGCTAGGATCAATGAACCATAGATAGTACTCTACTAAGATATAACAGCAATAAGATCTGTGACCCACTCAAACATCAATTAAGAGCTACTGGTAAGAGCTGATAGTACTTCAATGACACAAACTTCATGTTATCAACAAGAATACATCATAAGGATTTTTAGCTCTCTATGTAACTTCAAAGGTGGCAAAATAGAAACTGATTTTGCTGGGGATATATACCGCTTTGGCTAAGAATGCAAAAAAGGTTACAGGACTGGACTTTCATTTCACCTCTCACACATCAAACATCAACATCATGCTATGCATGCCCCACCCAACCCCCTCCCCAAAACATAACCCACACACAGCCATCCTTTTTTTGAGTGCGCACTCCATTTAAACACACAACAGGCATACTTAAGTGAAATTGAAAGTCCAACCATTTTCATTACAGCTTAAACTATAAGCCTTAAAAAATGAATCTTATCAAAGGTACTGCTTTTAGAGGGGATCATATCAAAAGCACATTACTGTAAAGGCAATTAAGTCATCGGAAAAAAGAGCCCTCAAAATCAAATGAGAAGGTTTCCAGCTCCCCTTTACGATTTGATGGAGCTGTTGCGTCAATCAGATTAATGAAACAGTTATGATATTACTTAGAGAAGGATAGGAACCAGGTGACCTGAGAGCAATGCACAGATAAAAACAGGGTAATGATATTATCATCCTAGGACCTCAAGCTGTGGATTGTTATAGCAGTCAGTATTTCTCAATGTTTCATTAACACATTTGGGCTGATCTGATGCGTTACAGGGAGGGAAATTTCATTCACTGATGGATGGTATTTGAATGCAAACTTGGGAAGGATTCTACTGCATACAGCATATCAATGATTAACACTAACCCTGATTATCATTATGCAAAGGTGGTTATGGTCCATAAGAAGAGCCAAACTCTACCTCCAAAGGCAGTATCGATCATTTACTTTATGCGTGAAATCCCTTTAATAAAATATATAAATATTCGACCCCATTATAGTCTATGAATTATTATCACCAAAAGACCCTTGGCATAATGATGTGAATATTTTAAACCGCTTCCGTCAGGTTACATCAAACCGAAGACTCTTACGCAGCGGTCTTTCCCATAAAATGATGTCTTGCAAGTTTCCCATTCACTCCTTAGAAATGAAGCCAAAGAGTACATTTAAGATTAATATTTGATCGGATTCAATAACTTTCTAAGAGACTTTCCCATTACTACAAATTGATCAATTCAAGTCAGACTAATTTCGTCAACGTCAAAGATGTACATCTGCGTAATGCAGAGAATTTTACTTCTAATTCTACCGCTCTTCAACCAAGAGTTCAACAAAGGAGAGATTTACATTTTTACTTTGAGCATGATGGTAAACACGGCAGTATTCAACAAAAGCAATGCAGAATGACCAGTTTTCGATGGCCCAAAATTTTATGACTAGGCGAGCTTCTGATCAATGAATTAAATTTAAAATCTTCATTATAAGTAATAAACTAAAGCAAACAATGAATTATATGAATGACTCTGTTTTCCCTTATTTCAATCTCAAAATGAAGTCACTAAGTTCCATCTCTTCTCCTACCAGATTAATGAACAATAAGTGAATATTTTTGCTCTGAAACCATCCACATGCCACCTGAGTTTGGTGCAAAGCCTTCGTACCATTATTAAGAAATGAGACTTATTTGATGCATTGGGATACTTATGGATAGGTAGTTATGAGAAAGCAAAAGATATCCCATCACAGTAGTGCAGTAAACACGGGAAAGCAATCACTAATATCTGAGGATATGTAGCAGCTACGATTAACAAAGAAAATCGAGTGTTGAATCACTGAGGGATTACGAGTGAAATATAAGGCAAAAATAGTTAAATCTAAGTATTTTATATAGGATCCGTGAAACGATTTTTGATGTTGTACTTCCATCATTTCCTTCCAAAAATTCACAACATAAGATTACATCTACAACCACTAACAATTCCCAAAAATCAGATAAAACTCTATCTACAACCCAACACCACATTAGTACTTGTTAGTAAACCAAGCTAGCAACTCTACTAAATATTCAAAACCTTCAATACTCATTCATTCCGGAGTATACTCCACACAAACATACATACAACAACCACTCAGGAAGTAATGATGGACATCCAACATCTTTTAATTAAAAACATGCTTGGAATTTCAATGCTCATTAATCTAAGTTCAGACTACTACTCCTTGGGAAATTATAGACCCTTAAAGGTCTTCAAGTAAAGGTCATGAGTTGCAAAGTGAATCCTAACTTTAAAAGAAGATCGTATACTGGCTTTGCACCGCATCTAAATGGCAAACCATACCAGAACTTGATGATTAATATGGACATTCACCAATTCTAACGAGCTCCCACCATTCTTTTGCTATTGATTATGTGCATAGGGAAAACACTCTGCAGTTTACTTAAGAAGCTTTCAAGAGTCCAAAGTGAGATTCATCAGTCAATGTACGTCTATGACTTTGTGTAACAAAATTTGACTGACCTGTTCCCATTAATCTCTGATGCATAATAAAGCTATTAATAAAGAGAATCGTCAATGGGAAGTGTTTCAAACAGAATAAACACATGGAAGTACTCTCTGGAGCCCAATTCAATATCATAAAGGTAATCAACACAAGCAATGTCTTAAATGACCCACTACGGCAATCAATTGCAACACCAAAATCAAATTTTCATTAACTGCGATCGTAATTTCATTCCTCGTGATACAGTCCCTTTACTTAACAAAAGCAAACGTGGTCATTCTTTAACAATCGCTGCAAACCCTTCAATATGCTCTTCATGGTTTAACAAATTAGGAATGAGATACAAATCTACTGACTAGAGCCAATCATTTAATAAAGACAATGAGAAAATTACTGTTAAACAAGTAACCTACTAAGACTCTCCAAGAAAATTCATCTCATTCCTATCCCATTATTTTACGTGCATATGTGAAGTAAACCCAATTTAATTTAAGAATTGATTCACTGACTATGGAGCCCAGAAAACAACCCTTGACCATCAATTAACTTTCGAGGTGTCCACAAATGACCTGTGAAAATGCCAAACTCTTAAAATGTTCTAATCTGAAGGATCAAAATGATTTTCAAATGCCACAAGTCAGGTTCAAAGGATGCCACGGTTATGAAAATGATTCAATTTTAGGCATGGGGCTGACTAGATTATACTACTGACATTGATTATGTAAGCAATTATGAGGAATGATACAAAAATCCTGAACTGAACATTACTCTCTTCATTCCTCGTAACTAAGTTATTGACAATGTGCACCCAAAATTGAAAAGCAAATTATCGACCAATGCTAATTTCATGTTTCTGACGCATTGAATTTATTCAACTGCTACCCACCCAAATCCTCACTGTCTTGTGAGCTAACTTTAAAGCCAGTATCGCTCTAGGCAGACTGCAGTGCATCTCGTTGATCCCGCAGCAAACCTCTAATATAGAAAGTTTTGTGAAGCATAAACTTTCCACCCAGCAAGGGTATTCTATTCCCGGAGTGATTCCATATTCAAGAGCGATGTATTACAGAGGGATTTTGAGATATTTTTACATGAATACCTAAGAATGCAAACAAAGCTATAGGATTGGATTTCCATTTTAAACTTCACTCATCACAAAAACAACACCAGGCCCTGCCCCACCCAACCCCCACCCCATAACACCAGAATATATTCCCCACACACCAGTACTGAGTGGCCACTCACCCCAAACATTCATACAACCTGAAGTAAAATAGAAAATCCAATCCCTTACTTTAACTTTTGAAAAAGTTGCTTTAATGCTGAGAAATATCAAGGCTACCGATTCTTCCTTACTGTCAGTCAACCGTTTCTTAAAGTGATCCTAGGGGACAAACAAATTGAACTGTCAAATTCTTACGGTCCCTTTTAATCCCATTCCAACATTCTTTCCAAGGAGAATTCCCAGGCAATCAATACCATACTAATGGAAGGGAACCTATTTCCATTTAACCCAAAAATACTGGCTTTAACCGTTTGCCTCACTCGCTTTTGAGGGTACTGAATTCAATTTGAAGCTTTAACGTTAACTGATATCAATGAATGTCCAATCGATTATTATGTCAGCCCATGCAAAACAATGCATCCAATTTCACTTGAAAGGTAGAGCAACGACTGTTCAGTTTCCTTTATCTAATGACATGGACACCGATCCCCTAACAGAGATATTTCATCAAGCATGAGCGCGTATCTTAAAACTTCATTGAAGCTGAGCAACAAATTGATTTTGGGTGAAGGATGAAACATCACAAGCATGGCTTCTAATAGGGTAATCAGAAGGATCTCCCTACAGAATCTAAATGTTACTTGTAAATGTAAGATAATATGCTAATGTGGCAAAATTCAAAGAGAAGAGTTGAGTTCCAACTCCATAGACAATACTCATCAATTACTAAAGATTCTTCCCCTGCTCACGTTTAAGACCACAAATATTTTTCTTTATATTTGTTAACAAGATATGACAGCATAACAGAGAATATCTTGAATTGTAAAGGCTCCATTTGATTTTTGAACAAGATAGCTCTGCATAGACTAGCAATGACTGGAAAATTGAACATACTTAAGATTACCACGAGTTGCAATTGATCACCGTGCCTTTCCCTTGACATATCACAAATCTTATCTCATCCGCGTTCCCCCATTTTTCTACCAATTCCCCTGGCACGGTTTCAAACAGTATATTAATATTTAGCAGATTTACGTGAGATAAGATTAAATACTTATTGTTGCTAACACCTACCGTTCTTTCAGCTGCCTCCATGAGTCCTTCCTATCACTCGTCACCAAAAAGGGAGGAAGGAATCTGTAAGCTAAGAATAAACCCTAATTACTAATCGAAAATACAAAGACGCAAGATACAGATTAAGATCAATGATTGAAATCATTGGTTAACAAAGAAATTATTGAGATAATAAACTGATTAAGCAAACCAAAAGTCAAACCCTGATGGGAATTTGACAAGGTTCACCTGACTAATGAAGTGGTACACTAAGCAGAAATGCTATGTTCATTATCATCGGGAAAGCAAGAATTACCATGCACTACCAAACGTGTATGCATAAAGTGGATGATAAGAGATGCAAACAATTACTTAAATTATGGGATCTTCATCGACGGAAATATACCTATCCCATAGTCTATGAATATTGGGCTCCAGAGCTTAGTACTGCCTTCCCCTTTCAAAAACCGTATGTCAAGATAGGAGGGCTCTAATTCGTACAATATTTGAATCAACCACAAATTGCTATCTCACATTGCCCTCACCATCTCAAAATTCATCGTTAAAAAAACTGAGAGGTACTCCCTACCCTCAGATTCTTAACCCACTCATTTAATAATCCCAATTTATTTATCTACTCATTCACTGCCTTTGGAATCGAGACAGAAACTCTTGACCATTTATTTCTCTGATTTTATGAGACACTAGCAAAGGGCTGATAATGATAAAGTTATTTTGAATGACAAAATGAAATATTTGATCTTCTAGGGAGCCTTTCATTACCAAATGAATCGAAATTCATTAAGAGCATGAATCTGGGAATAGAATAGGGAATCTCTGCCTTATTAGACTCCCACTTAGTTATAAGGGATGCTGGATATAGTTTGAAATTTCCAATAACTATAGAGCTATGTTAACACTAGAATGTGTTTACTTTTGCAGAATTGATTGTTTATCTGGCCTATCATCAGTAACAGGGAATGAGAAGCAAAAAACATTCCACCGGAAGTGAGAGGAGTTATGTGGACCTGATTTTTTTAAAGTTCTGAAAGTAATTACTACCAGTAAACAAGCACAGCTTTGAGGCTAGGAGATATTGAGCAAAGCTAGGATCAATGAACCATAGATAGTACTCTACTAAGATATAACAGCAATAAGATCTGTGACCCACTCAAACATCAATTAAGAGCTACTGGTAAGAGCTGATAGTACTTCAATGACACAAACTTCATGTTATCAACAAGAATACATCATAAGGATTTTTAGCTCTCTATGTAACTTCAAAGGTGGCAAAATAGAAACTGATTTTGCTGGGGATATATACCGCTTTGGCTAAGAATGCAAAAAAGGTTACAGGACTGGACTTTCATTTCACCTCTCACACATCAAACATCAACATCATGCTATGCATGCCCCACCCAACCCCCTCCCCAAAACATAACCCACACACAGCCATCCTTTTTTTTAGTTCGCACTCCATTTAAACACACAACAGGCATACTTAAGTGAAATTGAAAGTCCAACCATTTTCATTACAGCTTAAACTATAAGCCTTAAAAAATGAATCTTATCAAAGGTACTGCTTTTAGAGGGGATCATATCAAAAGCACATTACTGTAAAGGCAATTAAGTCATCGGAAAAAAGAGCCCTCAAAATCAAATGAGAAGGTTTCCAGCTCCACTTTACGATTTGATGGAGCTGTTGCGTCAATCAGATTAATGAAACAGTTATGATATTACTTAGAGAAGGATAGGAACCAGGTGACCTGAGAGCAATGCACAGATAAAAACAGGGTAATGATATTATCATCCTAGGACCTCAAGCTGTGGATTGTTATAGCAGTCAGTATTTCTCAATGTTTCATTAACACATTTGGGCTGATCTGATGCGTTACAGGGAGGGAAATTTCATTCACTGATGGATGGTATTTGAATGCAAACTTGGGAAGGATTCTACTGCATACAGCATATCAATGATTAACACTAACTCTGATTATCATTATGCAAAGGTGGTTATGGTCCATAAGAAGAGCCAAACTCTACCTCCAAAGGCAGTATCGATCATTTACTTTATGCGTGAAATCCCTTTAATAAAATATATAAATATTCGACCCCATTATAGTCTATGAATTATTATCACCAAAAGACCCTTGGCATAATGATGTGAATATTTTAAACCGCTTCCGTCAGGTTACATCAAACCGAAGACTCTTACGCAGCGGTCTTTCCCATAAAATGATGTCTTGCAAGTTTCCCATTCACTCCTTAGAAATGAAGCCAAAGAGTACATTTAAGATTAATATTTGATCGGATTCAATAACTTTCTAAGAGACTTTCCCATTACTACAAATTGATCAATTCAAGTCAGACTAATTTCGTCAACGTCAAAGATGTACATCTGCGTAATGCAGAGAATTTTACTTCTAATTCTACCGCTCTTCAACCAAGAGTTCAAGGAGAGATTTACATTTTTACTTTGAGCATGATGGTAAACACGGCAGTATTCAACAAAAGCAATGCAGAATGACCAGTTTTCGATGGCCCAAAATTTTATGACTAGGCGAGCTTCTGATCAATGAATTAAATTTAAAATCTTCATTATAAGTAATAAACTAAAGCAAACAATGAATTATATGAATGACTCTGTTTTCCCTTATTTCAATCTCAAAATGAAGTCACTAAGTTCCATCTCTTCTCCTACCAGATTAATGAACAATAAGTGAATATTTTTGCTCTGAAACCATCCACATGCCACCTGAGTTTGGTGCAAAGCCTTCGTACCATTATTAAGAAATGAGACTTATTTGATGCATTGGGATACTTATGGATAGGTAGTTATGAGAAAGCAAAAGATATCCCATCACAGTAGTGCAGTAAACACGGGAAAGCAATCACTAATATCTGAGGATATGTAGCAGCTACGATTAACAAAGAAAATCGAGTGTTGAATCACTGAGGGATTACGAGTGAAATATAAGGCAAAAATAGTTAAATCTAAGTATTTTATATAGGATCCGTGAAACGATTTTTGATGTTGTACTTCCATCATTTCCTTCCAAAAATTCACAACATAAGATTACATCTACAACCACTAACAATTCCCAAAAATCAGATAAAACTCTATCTACAACCCAACACCACATTAGTACTTGTTAGTAAACCAAGCTAGCAACTCTACTAAATATTCAAAACCTTCAATACTCATTCATTCCGGAGTATACTCCACACAAACATACATACAACAACCACTCAGGAAGTAATGATGGACATCCAACATCTTTTAATTAAAAACATGCTTGGAATTTCAATGCTCATTAATCTAAGTTCAGACTACTACTCCTTGGGAAATTATAGACCCTTAAAGGTCTTCAAGTAAAGGTCATGAGTTGCAAAGTGAATCCTAACTTTAAAAGAAGATCGTATACTGGCTTTGCACCGCATCTAAATGGCAAACCATACCAGAACTTGATGATTAATATGGACATTCACCAATTCTAACGAGCTCCCACCATTCTTTTGCTATTGATTATGTGCATAGGGAAAACACTCTGCAGTTTACTTAAGAAGCTTTCAAGAGTCCAAAGTGAGATTCATCAGTCAATGTACATCTATGACTTTGTGTAACAAAATTTGACTGACCTGTTCCCATTAATCTCTGATGCATAATAAAGCTTTTAATAAAGAGAATCGTCAATGGGAAGTGTTTCAAACCGAATAATCATATGGCAGTACTCTCTGGAGCCCAATTCAATATCATAAAGGTAATCAACACAAGCAATGTCTTAAATGACCCACTACGGCAATCAATTGCAACACCAAAATCAAATTTTCATTAACTGCGATCGTAATTTCATTCCTCGTGATACAGTCCCTTTACTTAACAAAAGCAAACGTGGTCATTCTTTAACAATCGCTGCAAACCCTTCAATATGCTCTTCATGGTTTAACAAATTAGGAATGAGATACAAATCTACTGACTAGAGCCAATCATTTAATAAAGACAATGAGAAAATTACTGTTAAACAAGTAACCTACTAAGACTCTCCAAGAAAATTCATCTCATTCCTATCCCATTATTTTACGTGCATATGTGAAGTAAACCCAATTTAATTTAAGAATTGATTCACTGACTATGGAGCCCAGAAAACAACCCTTGACCATCAATTAACTTTCGAGGTGTCCACAAATGACCTGTGAAAATGCCAAACTCTTAAAATGTTCTAATCTGAAGGATCAAAATGATTTTCAAATGCCACAAGTCAGGTTCAAAGGATGCCACGGTTATGAAAATGATTCAATTTTAGGCATGGGGCTGACTAGATTATACTACTGACATTGATTATGTAAGCATTTATGAGGAATGATACAAAAATCCTGAACTGAACATTACTCTCTTCATTCCTCGTAACTAAGTTATTGACAATGTGCACCCAAAATTGAAAAGCAAATTATCGACCAATGCTAATTTCATGTTTCTGACGCATTGAATTTATTCAACTGCTACCCACCCAAATCCTCACTGTCTTGTGAGCTAACTTTAAAGCCAGTATCGCTCTAGGCAGACTGCAGTGCATCTCGTTGATCCCGCAGCAAACCTCTAATATAGAAAGTTTTGTGAAGCATAAACTTTCCACCCAGCAAGGGTATTCTATTCCCGGAGTGATTCCATATTCAAGAGCGATGTATTACAGAGGGATTTTGAGATATTTTTACATGAATACCTAAGAATGCAAACAAAGCTATAGGATTGGATTTCCATTTTAAACTTCACTCATCACAAAAACAAAACCAGGCCCTGCCCCACCCAACCCCCCACCCCATAACACCAGAATATATTCCCCACACACCAGTACTGAGTGGCCACTCACCCCAAACATTCATACAACCTGAAGTAAAATAGAAAATCCAATCCCTTACTTTAACTTTTGAAAAAGTTGCTTTAATGCTGAGAAATATCAAGGCTACCGATTCTTCCTTACTGTCAGTCAACCGTTTCTTAAAGTGATCCTAGGGGACAAACAAATTGAACTGTCAAATTCTTACGGTCCCTTTTAATCCCATTCCAACATTCTTTCCAAGGAGAATTCCCAGGCAATCAATACCATACTAATGGAAGGGAACCTATTTCCATTTAACCCAAAAATACTGGCTTTAACCGTTTGCCTCACTCGCTTTTGAGGGTACTGAATTCAATTTGAAGCTTTAACGTTAACTGATATCAATGAATGTCCAATCGATTATTATGTCAGCCCATGCAAAACAATGCATCCAATTTCACTTGAAAGGTAGAGCAACGACTGTTCAGTTTCCTTTATCTAATGACATGGACACCGATCCCCTTACAGAGATATTTCATCAAGCATGAGCGCGTATCTTAAAACTTCATTGAAGCTGAGCAACAAATTGATTTTGGGTGAAGGATGAAACATCACAAGCATGGCTTCTAATAGGGTAATCAGAAGGATCTCCCTACAGAATCTAAATGTTACTTGTAAATGTAAGATAATATGCTAATGTGGCAAAATTCAAAGAGAAGAGTTGAGTTCCAACTCCATAGACAATACTCATCAATTACTAAAGATTCTTCCCCTGCTCACGTTTAAGACCACAAATATTTTTCTTTATATTTGTTAACAAGATATGACAGCATAACAGAGAATATCTTGAATTGTAAAGGCTCCATTTGATTTTTGAACAAGATAGCTCTGCATAGACTAGCAATGACTGGAAAATTGAACATACTTAAGATTACCACGAGTTGCAATTGATCACCGTGCCTTTCCCTTGACATATCACAAATCTTATCTCATCCGCGTTCCCCCATTTTTCTACCAATTCCCCTGGCACGGTTTCAAACAGTATATTAATATTTAGCAGATTTACGTGAGATAAGATTAAATACTTATTGTTGCTAACACCTACCGTTCTTTCAGCTGCCTCCATGAGTCCTTCCTATCACTCGTCACCAAAAAGGGAGGAAGGAATCTGTAAGCTAAGAATAAACCCTAATTACTAATCGAAAATACAAAGACGCAAGATACAGATTAAGATCAATGATTGAAATCATTGGTTAACAAAGAAATTATTGAGATAATAAACTGATTAAGCAAACCAAAAGTCAAACCCTGATGGGAATTTGACAAGGTTCACCTGACTAATGAAGTGGTACACTAAGCAGAAATGCTATGTTCATTATCATCGGGAAAGCAAGAATTACCATGCACTACCAAACGTGTATGCATAAAGTGGATGATAAGAGATGCAAACAATTACTTAAATTATGGGATCTTCATCGACGGAAATATACCTATCCCATAGTCTATGAATATTGGGCTCCAGAGCTTAGTACTGCCTTCCCCTTTCAAAAACCGTATGTCAAGATAGGAGGGCTCTAAATCGTACAATATTTGAATCAACCACAAATTGCTATCTCACATTGCCCTCACCATCTCAAAATTCATCGTTAAAAAAACTGAGAGGTACTCCCTACCCTCAGATTCTTAACCCACTCATTTAATAATCCCAATTTATTTATCTACTCATTCACTGCCTTTGGAATCGAGACAGAAACTCTTGACCATTTATTTCTCTGATTTTATGAGACACTAGCAAAGGGCTGATAATGATAAAGTTATTTTGAATGACAAAATGAAATATTTGATCTTCTAGGGAGCCTTTCATTACCAAATGAATCGAAATTCATTAAGAGCATGAATCTGGGAATAGAATAGGGAATCTCTGCCTTATTAGACTCCCACTTAGTTATAAGGGATGCTGGATATAGTTTGAAATTTCCAATAACTATAGAGCTATGTTAACACTAGAATGTGTTTACTTTTGCAGAATTGATTGTTTATCTGGCCTATCATCAGTAACAGGGAATGAGAAGCAAAAAACATTCCACCGGAAGTGAGAGGAGTTATGTGGACCTGATTTTTTTAAAGTTCTGAAAGTAATTACTACCAGTAAACAAGCACAGCTTTGAGGCTAGGAGATATTGAGCAAAGCTAGGATCAATGAACCATAGATAGTACTCTACTAAGATATAACAGCAATAAGATCTGTGACCCACTCAAACATCAATTAAGAGCTACTGGTAAGAGCTGATAGTACTTCAATGACACAAACTTCATGTTATCAACAAGAATACATCATAAGGATTTTTAGCTCTCTATGTAACTTCAAAGGTGGCAAAATAGAAACTGATTTTGCTGGGGATATATACCGCTTTGGCTAAGAATGCAAAAAAGGTTACAGGACTGGACTTTCATTTCACCTCTCACACATCAAACATCAACATCATGCTATGCATGCCCCACCCAACCCCCTCCCCAAAACATAACCCACACACAGCCATCCTTTTTTTGAGTGTGCACTCCATTTAAACACACAACAGGCATACTTAAGTGAAATTGAAAGTCCAACCATTTTCATTACAGCTTAAACTATAAGCCTTAAAAAATGAATCTTATCAAAGGTACTGCTTTTAGAGGGGATCATATCAAAAGCACATTACTGTAAAGGCAATTAAGTCATCGGAAAAAAGGGCCCTCAAAATCAAATGAGAAGGTTTCCAGCTCCCCTTTACGATTTGATGGAGCTGTTGCGTCAATCAGATTAATGAAACAGTTATGATATTACTTAGAGAAGGATAGGAACCAGGTGACCTGAGAGCAATGCACAGATAAAAACAGGGTAATGATATTATCATCCTAGGACCTCAAGCTGTGGATTGTTATAGCAGTCAGTATTTCTCAATGTTTCATTAACACATTTGGGCTGATCTGATGCGTTACAGGGAGGGAAATTTCATTCACTGATGGATGGTATTTGAATGCAAACTTGGGAAGGATTCTACTGCATACAGCATATCAATGATTAACACTAACCCTGATTATCATTATGCAAAGGTGGTTATGGTCCATAAGAAGAGCCAAACTCTACCTCCAAAGGCAGTATCGATCATTTACTTTATGCGTGAAATCCCTTTAATAAAATATATAAATATTCGACCCCATTATAGTCTATGAATTATTATCACCAAAAGACCCTTGGCATAATGATGTGAATATTTTAAACCGCTTCCGTCAGGTTACATCAAACCGAAGACTCTTACGCAGCGGTCTTTCCCATAAAATGATGTCTTGCAAGTTTCCCATTCACTCCTTAGAAATGAAGCCAAAGAGTACATTTAAGATTAATATTTGATCGGATTCAATAACTTTCTAAGAGACTTTCCCATTACTACAAATTGATCAATTCAAGTCAGACTAATTTCGTCAACGTCAAAGATGTACATCTGCGTAATGCAGAGAATTTTACTTCTAATTCTACCGCTCTTCAACCAAGAGTTCAACAAAGGAGAGATTTACATTTTTACTTTGAGCATGATGGTAAACACGGCAGTATTCAACAAAAGCAATGCAGAATGACCAGTTTTCGATGGCCCAAAATTTTATGACTAGGCGAGCTTCTGATCAATGAATTAAATTTAAAATCTTCATTATAAGTAATAAACTAAAGCAAACAATGAATTATATGAATGACTCTGTTTTCCCTTATTTCAATCTCAAAATGAAGTCACTAAGTTCCATCTCTTCTCCTACCAGATTAATGAACAATAAGTGAATATTTTTGCTCTGAAACCATCCACATGCCACCTGAGTTTGGTGCAAAGCCTTCGTACCATTATTAAGAAATGAGACTTATTTGATGCATTGGGATACTTAGGGATAGGTAGTTATGAGAAAGCAAAAGATATCCCATCACAGTAGTGCAGTAAACACGGGAAAGCAATCACTAATATCTGAGGATATGTAGCAGCTACGATTAACAAAGAAAATCGAGTGTTGAATCACTGAGGGATTACGAGTGAAATATAAGGCAAAAATAGTTAAATCTAAGTATTTTATATAGGATCCGTGAAACGATTTTTGATGTTGTACTTCCATCATTTCCTTCCAAAAATTCACAACATAAGATTACATCTACAACCACTAACAATTCCCAAAAATCAGATAAAACTATCTACAACCCAACACCACATTAGTACTTGTTAGTAAACCAAGCTAGCAACTCTACTAAATATTCAAAACCTTCAATACTCATTCATTCCGGAGTATACTCCACACAAACATACATACAACAACCACTCAGGAAGTAATGATGGACATCCAACATCTTTTAATTAAAAACATGCTTGGAATTTCAATGCTCATTAATCTAAGTTCAGACTACTACTCCTTGGGAAATTATAGACCCTTAAAGGTCTTCAAGTAAAGGTCATGAGTTGCAAAGTGAATCCTAACTTTAAAAGAAGATCGTATACTGGCTTTGCACCGCATCTAAATGGCAAACCATACCAGAACTTGATGATTAATATGGACATTCACCAATTCTAACGAGCTCCCACCATTCTTTTGCTATTGATTATGTGCATAGGGAAAACACTCTGCAGTTTACTTAAGAAGCTTTCAAGAGTCCAAAGTGAGATTCATCAGTCAATGTACGTCTATGACTTTGTGTAACAAAATTTGACTGACCTGTTCCCATTAATCTCTGATGCATAATAAAGCTATTAATAAAGAGAATCGTCAATGGGAAGTGTTTCAAACAGAATAAACACATGGAAGTACTCTCTGGAGCCCAATTCAATATCATAAAGGTAATCAACACAAGCAATGTCTTAAATGACCCACTACGGCAATCAATTGCAACACCAAAATCAAATTTTCATTAACTGCGATCGTAATTTCATTCCTCGTGATACAGTCCCTTTACTTAACAAAAGCAAACGTGGTCATTCTTTAACAATCGCTGCAAACCCTTCAATATGCTCTTCATGGTTTAACAAATTAGGAATGAGATACAAATCTACTGACTAGAGCCAATCATTTAATAAAGACAATGAGAAAATTACTGTTAAACAAGTAACCTACTAAGACTCTCCAAGAAAATTCATCTCATTCCTATCCCATTATTTTACGTGCATATGTGAAGTAAACCCAATTTAATTTAAGAATTGATTCACTGACTATGGAGCCCAGAAAACAACCCTTGACCATCAATTAACTTTCGAGGTGTCCACAAATGACCTGTGAAAATGCCAAACTCTTAAAATGTTCTAATCTGAAGGATCAAAATGATTTTCAAATGCCACAAGTCAGGTTCAAAGGATGCCACGGTTATGAAAATGATTCAATTTTAGGCATGGGGCTGACTAGATTATACTACTGACATTGATTATGTAAGCATTTATGAGGAATGATACAAAAATCCTGAACTGAACATTACTCTCTTCATTCCTCGTAACTAAGTTATTGACAATGTGCACCCAAAATTGAAAAGCAAATTATCGACCAATGCTAATTTCATGTTTCTGACGCATTGAATTTATTCAACTGCTACCCACCCAAATCCTCACTGTCTTGTGAGCTAACTTTAAAGCCAGTATCGCTCTAGGCAGACTGCAGTGCATCTCGTTGATCCCGCAGCAAACCTCTAATATAGAAAGTTTTGTGAAGCATAAACTTTCCACCCAGCAAGGGTATTCTATTCCCGGAGTGATTCCATATTCAAGAGCGATGTATTACAGAGGGATTTTGAGATATTTTTACATGAATACCTAAGAATGCAAACAAAGCTATAGGATTGGATTTCCATTTTAAACTTCACTCATCACAAAAACAAAACCAGGCCCTGCCCCACCCAACCCCCCACCCCATAACACCAGAATATATTCCCCACACACCAGTACTGAGTGGCCACTCACCCCAAACATTCATACAACCTGAAGTAAAATAGAAAATCCAATCCCTTACTTTAACTTTTGAAAAAGTTGCTTTAATGCTGAGAAATATCAAGGCTACCGATTCTTCCTTACTGTCAGTCAACCGTTTCTTAAAGCGATCCTAGGGGACAAACAAATTGAACTGTCAAATTCTTACGGTCCCTTTTAATCCCATTCCAACATTCTTTCCAAGGAGAATTCCCAGGCAATCAATACCATACTAATGGAAGGGAACCTATTTCCATTTAACCCAAAAATACTGGCTTTAACCGTTTGCCTCACTCGCTTTTGAGGGTACTGAATTCAATTTGAAGCTTTAACGTTAACTGATATCAATGAATGTCCAATCGATTATTATGTCAGCCCATGCAAAACAATGCATCCAATTTCACTTGAAAGGTAGAGCAACGACTGTTCAGTTTCCTTTATCTAATGACATGGACACCGATCCCCTTACAGAGATATTTCATCAAGCATGAGCGCGTATCTTAAAACTTCATTGAAGCTGAGCAACAAATTGATTTTGGGTGAAGGATGAAACATCACAAGCATGGCTTCTAATAGGGTAATCAGAAGGATCTCCCTACAGAATCTAAATGTTACTTGTAAATGTAAGATAATATGCTAATGTGGCAAAATTCAAAGAGAAGAGTTGAGTTCCAACTCCATAGACAATACTCATCAATTACTAAAGATTCTTCCCCTGCTCACGTTTAAGACCACAAATATTTTTCTTTATATTTGTTAACAAGATATGACAGCATAACAGAGAATATCTTGAATTGTAAAGGCTCCATTTGATTTTTGAACAAGATAGCTCTGCATAGACTAGCAATGACTGGAAAATTGAACATACTTAAGATTACCACGAGTTGCAATTGATCACCGTGCCTTTCCCTTGACATATCACAAATCTTATCTCATCCGCGTTCCCCCATTTTTCTACCAATTCCCCTGGCACGGTTTCAAACAGTATATTAATATTTAGCAGATTTACGTGAGATAAGATTAAATACTTATTGTTGCTAACACCTACCGTTCTTTCAGCTGCCTCCATGAGTCCTTCCTATCACTCGTCACCAAAAAGGGAGGAAGGAATCTGTAAGCTAAGAATAAACCCTAATTACTAATCGAAAATACAAAGACGCAAGATACAGATTAAGATCAATGATTGAAATCATTGGTTAACAAAGAAATTATTGAGATAATAAACTGATTAAGCAAACCAAAAGTCAAACCCTGATGGGAATTTGACAAGGTTCACCTGACTAATGAAGTGGTACACTAAGCAGAAATGCTATGTTCATTATCATCGGGAAAGCAAGAATTACCATGCACTACCAAACGTGTATGCATAAAGTGGATGATAAGAGATGCAAACAATTACTTAAATTATGGGATCTTCATCGACGGAAATATACCTATCCCATAGTCTATGAATATTGGGCTCCAGAGCTTAGTACTGCCTTCCCCTTTCAAAAACCGTATGTCAAGATAGGAGGGCTCTAAATCGTACAATATTTGAATCAACCACAAATTGCTATCTCACATTGCCCTCACCATCTCAAAATTCATCGTTAAAAAAACTGAGAGGTACTCCCTACCCTCAGATTCTTAACCCACTCATTTAATAATCCCAATTTATTTATCTACTCATTCACTGCCTTTGGAATCGAGACAGAAACTCTTGACCATTTATTTCTCTGATTTTATGAGACACTAGCAAAGGGCTGATAATGATAAAGTTATTTTGAATGACAAAATGAAATATTTGATCTTCTAGGGAGCCTTTCATTACCAAATGAATCGAAATTCATTAAGAGCATGAATCTGGGAATAGAATAGGGAATCTCTGCCTTATTAGACTCCCACTTAGTTATAAGGGATGCTGGATATAGTTTGAAATTTCCAATAACTATAGAGCTATGTTAACACTAGAATGTGTTTACTTTTGCAGAATTGATTGTTTATCTGGCCTATCATCAGTAACAGGGAATGAGAAGCAAAAAACATTCCACCGGAAGTGAGAGGAGTTATGTGGACCTGATTTTTTTAAAGTTCTGAAAGTAATTACTACCAGTAAACAAGCACAGCTTTGAGGCTAGGAGATATTGAGCAAAGCTAGGATCAATGAACCATAGATAGTACTCTACTAAGATATAACAGCAATAAGATCTGTGACCCACTCAAACATCAATTAAGAGCTACTGGTAAGAGCTGATAGTACTTCAATGACACAAACTTCATGTTATCAACAAGAATACATCATAAGGATTTTTAGCTCTCTATGTAACTTCAAAGGTGGCAAAATAGAAACTGATTTTGCTGGGGATATATACCGCTTTGGCTAAGAATGCAAAAAAGGTTACAGGACTGGACTTTCATTTCACCTCTCACACATCAAACATCAACATCATGCTATGCATGCCCCACCCAACCCCCTCCCCAAAACATAACCCACACACAGCCATCCTTTTTTTGAGTGCGCACTCCATTTAAACACACAACAGGCATACTTAAGTGAAATTGAAAGTCCAACCATTTTCATTACAGCTTAAACTATAAGCCTTAAAAAATGAATCTTATCAAAGGTACTGCTTTTAGAGGGGATCATATCAAAAGCACATTACTGTAAAGGCAATTAAGTCATCGGAAAAAAGAGCCCTCAAAATCAAATGAGAAGGTTTCCAGCTCCCCTTTACGATTTGATGGAGCTGTTGCGTCAATCAGATTAATGAAACAGTTATGATATTACTTAGAGAAGGATAGGAACCAGGTGACCTGAGAGCAATGCACAGATAAAAACAGGGTAATGATATTATCATCCTAGGACCTCAAGCTGTGGATTGTTATAGCAGTCAGTATTTCTCAATGTTTCATTAACACATTTGGGCTGATCTGATGCGTTACAGGGAGGGAAATTTCATTCACTGATGGATGGTATTTGAATGCAAACTTGGGAAGGATTCTACTGCATACAGCATATCAATGATTAACACTAACCCTGATTATCATTATGCAAAGGTGGTTATGGTCCATAAGAAGAGCCAAACTCTACCTCCAAAGGCAGTATCGATCATTTACTTTATGCGTGAAATCCCTTTAATAAAATATATAAATATTCGACCCCATTATAGTCTATGAATTATTATCACCAAAAGACCCTTGGCATAATGATGTGAATATTTTAAACCGCTTCCGTCAGGTTACATCAAACCGAAGACTCTTACGCAGCGGTCTTTCCCATAAAATGATGTCTTGCAAGTTTCCCATTCACTCCTTAGAAATGAAGCCAAAGAGTACATTTAAGATTAATATTTGATCGGATTCAATAACTTTCTAAGAGACTTTCCCATTACTACAAATTGATCAATTCAAGTCAGACTAATTTCGTCAACGTCAAAGATGTACATCTGCGTAATGCAGAGAATTTTACTTCTAATTCTACCGCTCTTCAACCAAGAGTTCAACAAAGGAGAGATTTACATTTTTACTTTGAGCATGATGGTAAACACGGCAGTATTCAACAAAAGCAATGCAGAATGACCAGTTTTCGATGGCCCAAAATTTTATGACTAGGCGAGCTTCTGATCAATGAATTAAATTTAAAATCTTCATTATAAGTAATAAACTAAAGCAAACAATGAATTATATGAATGACTCTGTTTTCCCTTATTTCAATCTCAAAATGAAGTCACTAAGTTCCATCTCTTCTCCTACCAGATTAATGAACAATAAGTGAATATTTTTGCTCTGAAACCATCCACATGCCACCTGAGTTTGGTGCAAAGCCTTCGTACCATTATTAAGAAATGAGACTTATTTGATGCATTGGGATACTTATGGATAGGTAGTTATGAGAAAGCAAAAGATATCCCATCACAGTAGTGCAGTAAACACGGGAAAGCAATCACTAATATCTGAGGATATGTAGCAGCTACGATTAACAAAGAAAATCGAGTGTTGAATCACTGAGGGATTACGAGTGAAATATAAGGCAAAAATAGTTAAATCTAAGTATTTTATATAGGATCCGTGAAACGATTTTTGATGTTGTACTTCCATCATTTCCTTCCAAAAATTCACAACATAAGATTACATCTACAACCACTAACAATTCCCAAAAATCAGATAAAACTCTATCTACAACCCAACACCACATTAGTACTTGTTAGTAAACCAAGCTAGCAACTCTACTAAATATTCAAAACCTTCAATACTCATTCATTCCGGAGTATACTCCACACAAACATACATACAACAACCACTCAGGAAGTAATGATGGACATCCAACATCTTTTAATTAAAAACATGCTTGGAATTTCAATGCTCATTAATCTAAGTTCAGACTACTACTCCTTGGGAAATTATAGACCCTTAAAGGTCTTCAAGTAAAGGTCATGAGTTGCAATGTGAATCCTAACTTTAAAAGAAGATCGTATACTGGCTTTGCACCGCATCTAAATGGCAAACCATACCAGAACTTGATGATTAATATGGACATTCACCAATTCTAACGAGCTCCCACCATTCTTTTGCTATTGATTATGTGCATAGGGAAAACACTCTGCAGTTTACTTAAGAAGCTTTCAAGAGTCCAAAGTGAGATTCATCAGTCAATGTACATCTATGACTTTGTGTAACAAAATTTGACTGACCTGTTCCCATTAATCTCTGATGCATAATAAAGCTTTTAATAAAGAGAATCGTCAATGGGAAGTGTTTCAAACCGAATAATCATATGGCAGTACTCTCTGGAGCCCAATTCAATATCATAAAGGTAATCAACACAAGCAATGTCTTAAATGACCCACTACGGCAATCAATTGCAACACCAAAATCAAATTTTCATTAACTGCGATCGTAATTTCATTCCTCGTGATACAGTCCCTTTACTTAACAAAAGCAAACGTGGTCATTCTTTAACAATCGCTGCAAACCCTTCAATATGCTCTTCATGGTTTAACAAATTAGGAATGAGATACAAATCTACTGACTAGAGCCAATCATTTAATAAAGACAATGAGAAAATTACTGTTAAACAAGTAACCTACTAAGACTCTCCAAGAAAATTCATCTCATTCCTATCCCATTATTTTACGTGCATATGTGAAGTAAACCCAATTTAATTTAAGAATTGATTCACTGACTATGGAGCCCAGAAAACAACCCTTGACCATCAATTAACTTTCGAGGTGTCCACAAATGACCTGTGAAAATGCCAAACTCTTAAAATGTTCTAATCTGAAGGATCAAAATGATTTTCAAATGCCACAAGTCAGGTCCAAAGGATGCCACGGTTATGAAAATGATTCAATTTTAGGCATGGGGCTGACTAGATTATACTACTGACATTGATTATGTAAGCATTTATGAGGAATGATACAAAAATCCTGAACTGAACATTACTCTCTTCATTCCTCGTAACTAAGTTATTGACAATGTGCACCCAAAATTGAAAAGCAAATTATCGACCAATGCTAATTTCATGTTTCTGACGTATTGAATTTATTCAACTGCTACCCACCCAAATCCTCACTGTCTTGTGAGCTAACTTTAAAGCCAGTATCGCTCTAGGCAGACTGCAGTGCATCTCGTTGATCCCGCAGCAAACCTCTAATATAGAAAGTTTTGTGAAGCATAAACTTTCCACCCAGCAAGGGTATTCTATTCCCGGAGTGATTCCATATTCAAGAGCGATGTATTACAGAGGGATTTTGAGATATTTTTACATGAATACCTAAGAATGCAAACAAAGCTATAGGATTGGATTTCCATTTTAAACTTCACTCATCACAAAAACAAAACCAGGCCCTGCCCCACCCAACCCCCCACCCCATAACACCAGAATATATTCCCCACACACCAGTACTGAGTGGCCACTCACCCCAAACATTCATACAACCTGAAGTTAAATAGAAAATCCAATCCCTTACTTTAAGTTTTGAAAAAGTGGCTTTAATGCTGAGAGTTATCAAGGCTACCGATTCTTCCTTACTGTCAGTCAACCGTTTCTTAAAGTGATCCTAGGGGACAAACAAATTGAACTGTCAAAAATTTAACGGTCCCTTTTAATCCCATTCCAACATTCTTTCCAAGGAGAATTCCCAGGCAATCAATACCATACTAATGGAAGGGAACCTATTTCCATTTAACCCAAAAATACTGGCTTTAACCGTTTGCCTCACTCGCTTTTGAGGGTAATGAATTCAATTTGAAGCTTTAACGTTAACTGATATCAATGAATGTCCAATCGATTATTATGTCAGCCCATGCAAAACAATGCATCCAATTTCACTTGAAAGGTAGAGCAACGACTGTTCAGTTTTCTTTATCTAATGACATGGACACCGATCCCCTTACAGAGATATTTCATCAAGCATGAGCGCGTATCTTAAAACTTCATTGAAGCTGAGCAACAAATTGATTTTGGGTGAAGGATGAAACATCACAAGCATGGCTTCTAATAGGGTAATCAGAAGGATCTCCCTACAGAATCTAAATGTTACTTGTAAATGTAAGATAATATGCTAATGTGGCAAAATTCAAAGAGAAGAGTTGAGTTCCAACTCCATAGACAATACTCATCAATTACTAAAGATTCTTCCCCTGCTCACGTTTAAGACCACAAATATTTTTCTTTATATTTGTTAACAAGATATGACAGCATAACAGAGAATATCTTGAATTGTAAAGGCTCCATTTGATTTTTGAACAAGATAGCTCTGCATAGACTAGCAATGACTGGAAAATTGAACATACTTAAGATTACCACGAGTTGCAATTGATCACCGTGCCTTTCTCTTGACATATCACAAATCTTATCTCATCCGCGTTCCCCCATTTTTCTACCAATTCCCCTGGCACGGTTTCAAACAGTATATTAATATTTAGCAGATTTACGTGAGATAAGATTAAATACTTATTGTTGCTAACACCTACCGTTCTTTCAGCTGCCTCCATGAGTCCTTCCTATCACTCGTCACCAAAAAGGGAGGAAGGAATCTGTAAGCTAAGAATAAACCCTAATTACTAATCGAAAATACAAAGACGCAAGATACAGATTAAGATCAATGATTGAAATCATTGGTTAACAAAGAAATTATTGAGATAATAAACTGATTAAGCAAACCAAAAGTCAAACCCTGATGGGAATTTGACAAGGTTCACCTGACTAATGAAGTGGTACACTAAGCAGAAATGCTATGTTCATTATCATCGGGAAAGCAAGAATTACCATGCACTACCAAACGTGTATGCATAAAGTGGATGATAAGAGATGCAAACAATTACTTAAATTATGGGATCTTCATCGACGGAAATATACCTATCCCATAGTCTATGAATATTGGGCTCCAGAGCTTAGTACTGCCTTCCCCTTTCAAAAACCGTATGTCAAGATAGGAGGGCTCTAAATCGTACAATATTTGAATCAACCACAAATTGCTATCTCACATTGCCCTCACCATCTCAAAATTCATCGTTAAAAAAACTGAGAGGTACTCCCTACCCTCAGATTCTTAACCCACTCATTTAATAATCCCAATTTATTTATCTACTCATTCACTGCCTTTGGAATCGAGACAGAAACTCTTGACCATTTATTTCTCTGATTTTATGAGACACTAGCAAAGGGCTGATAATGATAAAGTTATTTTGAATGACAAAATGAAATATTTGATCTTCTAGGGAGCCTTTCATTACCAAATGAATCAAAATTGATTAAGAGCATGAATCTGGGAATAGAATAGGGAATCTCTGCCTTATTAGACTCCCACTCAGTTATAAGGGATGCTGGATAAAGTTTGAAATTTCCAATAACTATAGAGCTATGTTAACACTAGAATGTGTTTACTTTTGCAGAATTGATTGTTTATCTGGCCTATCATCAGTAACAGGGAATGAGAAGCAAAAAACATTCTACCGGAAGTGAGAGGAGTTATGTGGACCTGATTTTTTTAAAGTTCTGAAAGTAATTACTACCAGTAAACAAGCACAGCTTTGAGGCTAGGAGATATTGAGCAAAGCTAGGATCAATGAACCATAGATAGTACTCTACTAAGATATAACAGCAATAAGATCTGTGACCCACTCAAACATCAATTAAGAGCTACTGGTAAGAGCTGATAGTACTTCAATGACACAAACTTCATGTTATCAACAAGAATACATCATAAGGATTTTTAGCTCTCTATGTAACTTCAAAGGTGGCAAAATAGAAACTGATTTTGCTGGGGATATATACCGCTTTGGCTAAGAATGCAAAAAAGGTTACAGGACTGGACTTTCATTTCACCTCTCACACATCAAACATCAACATCATGCTATGCATGCCCCACCCAACCCCCTCCCCAAAACATAACCCACACACAGCCATCCTTTTTTTGAGTGCGCACTCCATTTAAACACACAACAGGCATACTTAAGTGAAATTGAAAGTCCAACCATTTTCATTACAGCTTAAACTATAAGCCTTAAAAAATGAATCTTATCAAAGGTACTGCTTTTAGAGGGGATCATATCAAAAGCACATTACTGTAAAGGCAATTAAGTCATCGGAAAAAAGAGCCCTCAAAATCAAATGAGAAGGTTTCCAGCTCCCCTTTACGATTTGATGGAGCTGTTGCGTCAATCAGATTAATGAAACAGTTATGATATTACTTAGAGAAGGATAGGAACCAGGTGACCTGAGAGCAATGCACAGATAAAAACAGGGTAATGATATTATCATCCTAGGACCTCAAGCTGTGGATTGTTATAGCAGTCAGTATTTCTCAATGTTTCATTAACACATTTGGGCTGATCTGATGCGTTACAGGGAGGGAAATTTCATTCACTGATGGATGGTATTTGAATGCAAACTTGGGAAGGATTCTACTGCATACAGCATATCAATGATTAACACTAACCCTGATTATCATTATGCAAAGGTGGTTATGGTCCATAAGAAGAGCCAAACTCTACCTCCAAAGGCAGTATCGATCATTTACTTTATGCGTGAAATCCCTTTAATAAAATATATAAATATTCGACCCCATTATAGTCTATGAATTATTATCACCAAAAGACCCTTGGCATAATGATGTGAATATTTTAAACCGCTTCCGTCAGGTTACATCAAACCGAAGACTCTTACGCAGCGGTCTTTCCCATAAAATGATGTCTTGCAAGTTTCCCATTCACTCCTTAGAAATGAAGCCAAAGAGTACATTTAAGATTAATATTTGATCGGATTCAATAACTTTCTAAGAGACTTTCCCATTACTACAAATTGATCAATTCAAGTCAGACTAATTTCGTCAACGTCAAAGATGTACATCTGCGTAATGCAGAGAATTTTACTTCTAATTCTACCGCTCTTCAACCAAGAGTTCAACAAAGGAGAGATTTACATTTTTACTTTGAGCATGATGGTAAACACGGCAGTATTCAACAAAAGCAATGCAGAATGACCAGTTTTCGATGGCCCAAAATTTTATGACTAGGCGAGCTTCTGATCAATGAATTAAATTTAAAATCTTCATTATAAGTAATAAACTAAAGCAAACAATGAATTATATGAATGACTCTGTTTTCCCTTATTTCAATCTCAAAATGAAGTCACTAAGTTCCATCTCTTCTCCTACCAGATTAATGAACAATAAGTGAATATTTTTGCTCTGAAACCATCCACATGCCACCTGAGTTTGGTGCAAAGCCTTCGTACCATTATTAAGAAATGAGACTTATTTGATGCATTGGGATACTTATGGATAGGTAGTTATGAGAAAGCAAAAGATATCCCATCACAGTAGTGCAGTAAACACGGGAAAGAAATCACTAATATCTGAGGATATGTAGCAGCTACGATTAACAAAGAAAATCGAGTGTTGAATCACTGAGGGATTACGAGTGAAATATAAGGCAAAAATAGTTAAATCTAAGTATTTTATATAGGATCCGTGAAACGATTTTTGATGTTGTACTTCCATCATTTCCTTCCAAAAATTCACAACATAAGATTACATCTACAACCACTAACAATTCCCAAAAATCAGATAAAACTATCTACAACCCAACACCACATTAGTACTTGTTAGTAAACCAAGCTAGCAACTCTACTAAATATTCAAAACCTTCAATACTCATTCATTCTGGAGTATACTCCACACAAACATACATACAACAACCACTCAGGAAGTAATGATGGACATCCAACATCTTTTAATTAAAAACATGCTTGGAATTTCAATGCTCATTAATCTAAGTTCAGACTACTACTCCTTGGGAAATTATAGACCCTTAAAGGTCTTCAAGTAAAGGTCATGAGTTGCAAAGTGAATCCTAACTTTAAAAGAAGATCGTATACTGGCTTTGCACCGCATCTAAATGGCAAACCATACCAGAACTTGATGATTAATATGGACATTCACCAATTCTAACGAGCTCCCACCATTCTTTTGCTATTGATTATGTGCATAGGGAAAACACTCTGCAGTTTACTTAAGAAGCTTTCAAGAGTCCAAAGTGAGATACATCAGTCAATGTACGTCTATGACTTTGTGTAACAAAATTTGACTGACCTGTTCCCATTAATCTCTGATGCATAATAAAGCTATTAATAAAGAGAATCGTCAATGGGAAGTGTTTCAAACAGAATAAACACATGGAAGTACTCTCTGGAGCCCAATTCAATATCATAAAGGTAATCAACACAAGCAATGTCTTAAATGACCCACTACGGCAATCAATTGCAACACCAATATCAAATTTTCATTAACTGCGATCGTAATTTCATTCCTCGTGATACAGTCCCTTTACTTAACAAAAGCAAACGTGGTCATTCTTTAACAATCGCTGCAAACCCTTCAATATGCTCTTCATGGTTTAACAAATTAGGAATGAGATACAAATCTACTGACTAGAGCCAATCATTTAATAAAGACAATGAGAAAATTACTGTTAAACAAGTAACCTACTAAGACTCTCCAAGAAAATTCATCTCATTCCTATCCCATTATTTTACGTGCATATGTGAAGTAAACCCAATTTAATTTAAGAATTGATTCACTGACTATGGAGCCCAGAAAACAACCCTTGACCATCAATTAACTTTCGAGGTGTCCACAAATGACCTGTGAAAATGCCAAACTCTTAAAATGTTCTAATCTGAAGGATCAAAATGATTTTCAAATGCCACAAGTCAGGTTCAAAGGATGCCACGGTTATGAAAATGATTCAATTTTAGGCATGGGGCTGACTAGATTATACTACTGACATTGATTATGTAAGCAATTATGAGGAATGATACAAAAATCCTGAACTGAACATTACTCTCTTCATTCCTCGTAACTAAGTTATTGACAATGTGCACCCAAAATTGAAAAGCAAATTATCGACCAATGCTAATTTCATGTTTCTGACGCATTGAATTTATTCAACTGCTACCCACCCAAATCCTCACTGTCTTGTGAGCTAACTTTAAAGCCAGTATCGCTCTAGGCAGACTGCAGTGCATCTCGTTGATCCCGCAGCAAACCTCTAATATAGAAAGTTTTGTGAAGCATAAACTTTCCACCCAGCAAGGGTATTCTATTCCCGGAGTGATTCCATATTCAAGAGCGATGTATTACAGAGGGATTTTGAGATATTTTTACATGAATACCTAAGAATGCAAACAAAGCTATAGGATTGGATTTCCATTTTAAACTTCACTCATCACAAAAACAAAACCAGGCCCAACCCCACCCAACCCCCCACCCCATAACACCAGAATATATTCCCCACACACCAGTACTGAGTGGCCACTCACCCCAAACATTCATACAACCTGAAGTAAAATAGAAAATCCAATCCCTTACTTTAACTTTTGAAAAAGTTGCTTTAATGCTGAGAAATATCAAGGCTACCGATTCTTCCTTACTGTCAGTCAACCGTTTCTTAAAGTGATCCTAGGGGACAAACAAATTGAACTGTCAAATTCTTACGGTCCCTTTTAATCCCATTCCAACATTCTTTCCAAGGAGAATTCCCAGGCAATCAATACCATACTAATGGAAGGGAACCTATTTCCATTTAACCCAAAAATACTGGCTTTAACCGTTTGCCTCACTCGCTTTTGAGGGTACTGAATTCAATTTGAAGCTTTAACGTTAACTGATATCAATGAATGTCCAATCGATTATTATGTCAGCCCATGCAAAACAATGCATCCAATTTCACTTGAAAGGTAGAGCAACGACTGTTCAGTTTCCTTTATCTAATGACATGGACACCGATCCCCTTACAGAGATATTTCATCAAGCATGAGCGCGTATCTTAAAACTTCATTGAAGCTGAGCAACAAATTGATTTTGGGTGAAGGATGAAACATCACAAGCATGGCTTCTAATAGGGTATTCAGAAGGATCTCCCTACAGAATCTAAATGTTACTTGTAAATGTAAGATAATATGCTAATGTGGCAAAATTCAAAGAGAAGAGTTGAGTTCCAACTCCATAGACAATACTCATCAATTACTAAAGATTCTTCCCCTGCTCACGTTTAAGACCACAAATATTTTTCTTTATATTTGTTAACAAGATATGACAGCATAACAGAGAATATCTTGAATTGTAAAGGCTCCATTTGATTTTTGAACAAGATAGCTCTGCATAGACTAGCAATGACTGGAAAATTGAACATACTTAAGATTACCACGAGTTGCAATTGATCACCGTGCCTTTCCCTTGACATATCACAAATCTTATCTCATCCGCGTTCCCCCATTTTTCTACCAATTCCCCTGGCACGGTTTCAAACAGTATATTAATATTTAGCAGATTTACGTGAGATAAGATTAAATACTTATTGTTGCTAACACCTACCGTTCTTTCAGCTGCCTCCATGAGTCCTTCCTATCACTCGTCACCAAAAAGGGAGGAAGGAATCTGTAAGCTAAGAATAAACCCTAATTACTAATCGAAAATACAAAGACGCAAGATACAGATTAAGATCAATGATTGAAATCATTGGTTAACAAAGAAATTATTGAGATAATAAACTGATTAAGCAAACCAAAAGTCAAACCCTGATGGGAATTTGACAAGGTTCACCTGACTAATGAAGTGGTACACTAAGCAGAAATGCTATGTTCATTATCATCGGGAAAGCAAGAATTACCATGCACTACCAAACGTGTATGCATAAAGTGGATGATAAGAGATGCAAACAATTACTTAAATTATGGGATCTTCATCGACGGAAATATACCTATCCCATAGTCTATGAATATTGGGCTCCAGAGCTTAGTACTGCCTTCCCCTTTCAAAAACCGTATGTCAAGATAGGAGGGCTCTAAATCGTACAATATTTGAATCAACCACAAATTGCTATCTCACATTGCCCTCACCATCTCAAAATTCATCGTTAAAAAAACTGAGAGGTACTCCCTACCCTCAGATTCTTAACCCACTCATTTAATAATCCCAATTTATTTATCTACTCATTCACTGCCTTTGGAATCGAGACAGAAACTCTTGACCATTTATTTCTCTGATTTTATGAGACACTAGCAAAGGGCTGATAATGATAAAGTTATTTTGAATGACAAAATGAAATATTTGATCTTCTAGGGAGCCTTTCATTACCAAATGAATCGAAATTGATTAAGAGCATGAATCTGGGAATAGAATAGGGAATCTCTGCCTTATTAGACTCCCACTTAGTTATAAGGGATGCTGGATATAGTTTGAAATTTCCAATAACTATAGAGCTATGTTAACACTAGAATGTGTTTACTTTTGCAGAATTGATTGTTTATCTGGCCTATCATCAGTAACAGGGAATGAGAAGCAAAAAACATTCCACCGGAAGTGAGAGGAGTTATGTGGACCTGATTTTTTTAAAGTTCTGAAAGTAATTACTACCAGTAAACAAGCACAGCTTTGAGGCTAGGAGATATTGAGCAAAGCTAGGATCAATGAACCATAGATAGTACTCTACTAAGATATAACAGCAATAAGATCTGTGACCCACTCAAACATCAATTAAGAGCTACTGGTAAGAGCTGATAGTACTTCAATGACACAAACTTCATGTTATCAACAAGAATACATCATAAGGATTTTTAGCTCTCTATGTAACTTCAAAGGTGGCAAAATAGAAACTGATTTTGCTGGGGATATATACCGCTTTGGCTAAGAATGCAAAAAAGGTTACAGGACTGGACTTTCATTTCACCTCTCACACATCAAACATCAACATCATGCTATGCATGCCCCACCCAACCCCCTCCCCAAAACATAACCCACACACAGCCTTCCTTTTTTTGAGTGCGCACTCCATTTAAACACACAACAGGCATACTTAAGTGAAATTGAAAGTCCAACCATTTTCATTACAGCTTAAACTATAAGCCTTAAAAAATGAATCTTATCAAAGGTACTGCTTTTAGAGGGGATCATATCAAAAGCACATTACTGTAAAGGCAATTAAGTCATCGGAAAAAAGAGCCCTCAAAATCAAATGAGAAGGTTTCCAGCTCCACTTTACGATTTGATGGAGCTGTTGCGTCAATCAGATTAATGAAACAGTTATGATATTACTTAGAGAAGGATAGGAACCAGGTGACCTGAGAGCAATGCACAGATAAAAACAGGGTAATGATATTATCATCCTAGGACCTCAAGCTGTGGATTGTTATAGCAGTCAGTATTTCTCAATGTTTCATTAACACATTTGGGCTGATCTGATGCGTTACAGGGAGGGAAATTTCATTCACTGATGGATGGTATTTGAATGCAAACTTGGGAAGGATTCTACTGCATACAGCATATCAATGATTAACACTAACTCTGATTATCATTATGCAAAGGTGGTTATGGTCCATAAGAAGAGCCAAACTCTACCTCCAAAGGCAGTATCGATCATTTACTTTATGCGTGAAATCCCTTTAATAAAATATATAAATATTCGACCCCATTATAGTCTATGAATTATTATCACCAAAAGACCCTTGGCATAATGATGTGAATATTTTAAACCGCTTCCGTCAGGTTACATCAAACCGAAGACTCTTACGCAGCGGTCTTTCCCATAAAATGATGTCTTGCAAGTTTCCCATTCACTCCTTAGAAATGAAGCCAAAGAGTACATTTAAGATTAATATTTGATCGGATTCAATAACTTTCTAAGAGACTTTCCCATTACTACAAATTGATCAATTCAAGTCAGACTAATTTCGTCAACGTCAAAGATGTACATCTGCGTAATGCAGAGAATTTTACTTCTAATTCTACCGCTCTTCAACCAAGAGTTCAACAAAGGAGAGATTTACATTTTTACTTTGAGCATGATGGTAAACACGGCAGTATTCAACAAAAGCAATGCAGAATGACCAGTTTTCGATGGCCCAAAATTTTATGACTAGGCGAGCTTCTGATCAATGAATTAAATTTAAAATCTTCATTATAAGTAATAAACTAAAGCAAACAATGAATTATATGAATGACTCTGTTTTCCCTTATTTCAATCTCAAAATGAAGTCACTAAGTTCCATCTCTTCTCCTACCAGATTAATGAACAATAAGTGAATATTTTTGCTCTGAAACCATCCACATGCCACCTGAGTTTGGTGCAAAGCCTTCGTACCATTATTAAGAAATGAGACTTATTTGATGCATTGGGATACTTATGGATAGGTAGTTATGAGAAAGCAAAAGATATCCCATCACAGTAGTGCAGTAAACACGGGAAAGCAATCACTAATATCTGAGGATATGTAGCAGCTACGATTAACAAAGAAAATCGAGTGTTGAATCACTGAGGGATTACGAGTGAAATATAAGGCAAAAATAGTTAAATCTAAGTATTTTATATAGGATCCGTGAAACGATTTTTGATGTTGTACTTCCATCATTTCCTTCCAAAAATTCACAACATAAGATTACATCTACAACCACTAACAATTCCCAAAAATCAGATAAAACTCTATCTACAACCCAACACCACATTAGTACTTGTTAGTAAACCAAGCTAGCAACTCTACTAAATATTCAAAACCTTCAATACTCATTCATTCCGGAGTATACTCCACACAAACATACATACAACAACCACTCAGGAAGTAATGATGGACATCCAACATCTTTTAATTAAAAACATGCTTGGAATTTCAATGCTCATTAATCTAAGTTCAGACTACTACTCCTTGGGAAATTATAGACCCTTAAAGGTCTTCAAGTAAAGGTCATGAGTTGCAAAGTGAATCCTAACTTTAAAAGAAGATCGTATACTGGCTTTGCACCGCATCTAAATGGCAAACCATACCAGAACTTGATGATTAATATGGACATTCACCAATTCTAACGAGCTCCCACCATTCTTTTGCTATTGATTATGTGCATAGGGAAAACACTCTGCAGTTTACTTAAGAAGCTTTCAAGAGTCCAAAGTGAGATTCATCAGTCAATGTACATCTATGACTTTGTGTAACAAAATTTGACTGACCTGTTCCCATTAATCTCTGATGCATAATAAAGCTTTTAATAAAGAGAATCGTCAATGGGAAGTGTTTCAAACCGAATAATCATATGGCAGTACTCTCTGGAGCCCAATTCAATATCATAAAGGTAATCAACACAAGCAATGTCTTAAATGACCCACTACGGCAATCAATTGCAACACCAAAATCAAATTTTCATTAACTGCGATCGTAATTTCATTCCTCGTGATACAGTCCCTTTACTTAACAAAAGCAAACGTGGTCATTCTTTAACAATCGCTGCAAACCCTTCAATATGCTCTTCATGGTTTAACAAATTAGGAATGAGATACAAATCTACTGACTAGAGCCAATCATTTAATAAAGACAATGAGAAAATTACTGTTAAACAAGTAACCTACTAAGACTCTCCAAGAAAATTCATCTCATTCCTATCCCATTATTTTACGTGCATATGTGAAGTAAACCCAATTTAATTTAAGAATTGATTCACTGACTATGGAGCCCAGAAAACAACCCTTGACCATCAATTAACTTTCGAGGTGTCCACAAATGACCTGTGAAAATGCCAAACTCTTAAAATGTTCTAATCTGAAGGATCAAAATGATTTTCAAATGCCACAAGTCAGGTTCAAAGGATGCCACGGTTATGAAAATGATTCAATTTTAGGCATGGGGCTGACTAGATTATACTACTGACATTGATTATGTAAGCATTTATGAGGAATGATACAAAAATCCTGAACTGAACATTACTCTCTTCATTCCTCGTAACTAAGTTATTGACAATGTGCACCCAAAATTGAAAAGCAAATTATCGACCAATGCTAATTTCATGTTTCTGACGCATTGAATTTATTCAACTGCTACCCACCCAAATCCTCACTGTCTTGTGAGCTAACTTTAAAGCCAGTATCGCTCTAGGCAGACTGCAGTGCATCTCGTTGATCCCGCAGCAAACCTCTAATATAGAAAGTTTTGTGAAGCATAAACTTTCCACCCAGCAAGGGTATTCTATTCCCGGAGTGATTCCATATTCAAGAGCGATGTATTACAGAGGGATTTTGAGATATTTTTACATGAATACCTAAGAATGCAAACAAAGCTATAGGATTGGATTTCCATTTTAAACTTCACTCATCACAAAAACAAAACCAGGCCCTGCCCCACCCAACCCCCCACCCCATAACACCAGAATATATTCCCCACACACCAGTACTGAGTGGCCACTCACCCCAAACATTCATACAACCTGAAGTAAAATAGAAAATCCAATCCCTTACTTTAACTTTTGAAAAAGTTGCTTTAATGCTGAGAAATATCAAGGCTACCGATTCTTCCTTACTGTCAGTCAACCGTTTCTTAAAGCGATCCTAGGGGACAAACAAATTGAACTGTCAAATTCTTACGGTCCCTTTTAATCCCATTCCAACATTCTTTCCAAGGAGAATTCCCAGGCAATCAATACCATACTAATGGAAGGGAACCTATTTCCATTTAACCCAAAAATACTGGCTTTAACCGTTTGCCTCACTCGCTTTTGAGGGTACTGAATTCAATTTGAAGCTTTAACGTTAACTGATATCAATGAATGTCCAATCGATTATTATGTCAGCCCATGCAAAACAATGCATCCAATTTCACTTGAAAGGTAGAGCAACGACTGTTCAGTTTCCTTTATCTAATGACATGGACACCGATCCCCTTACAGAGATATTTCATCAAGCATGAGCGCGTATCTTAAAACTTCATTGAAGCTGAGCAACAAATTGATTTTGGGTGAAGGATGAAACATCACAAGCATGGCTTCTAATAGGGTATTCAGAAGGATCTCCCTACAGAATCTAAATGTTACTTGTAAATGTAAGATAATATGCTAATGTGGCAAAATTCAAAGAGAAGAGTTGAGTTCCAACTCCATAGACAATACTCATCAATTACTAAAGATTCTTCCCCTGCTCACGTTTAAGACCACAAATATTTTTCTTTATATTTGTTAACAAGATATGACAGCATAACAGAGAATATCTTGAATTGTAAAGGCTCCATTTGATTTTTGAACAAGATAGCTCTGCATAGACTAGCAATGACTGGAAAATTGAACATACTTAAGATTACCACGAGTTGCAATTGATCACCGTGCCTTTCCCTTGACATATCACAAATCTTATCTCATCCGCGTTCCCCCATTTTTCTACCAATTCCCCTGGCACGGTTTCAAACAGTATATTAATATTTAGCAGATTTACGTGAGATAAGATTAAATACTTATTGTTGCTAACACCTACCGTTCTTTCAGCTGCCTCCATGAGTCCTTCCTATCACTCGTCACCAAAAAGGGAGGAAGGAATCTGTAAGCTAAGAATAAACCCTAATTACTAATCGAAAATACAAAGACGCAAGATACAGATTAAGATCAATGATTGAAATCATTGGTTAACAAAGAAATTATTGAGATAATAAACTGATTAAGCAAACCAAAAGTCAAACCCTGATGGGAATTTGACAAGGTTCACCTGACTAATGAAGTGGTACACTAAGCAGAAATGCTATGTTCATTATCATCGGGAAAGCAAGAATTACCATGCACTACCAAACGTGTATGCATAAAGTGGATGATAAGAGATGCAAACAATTACTTAAATTATGGGATCTTCATCGACGGAAATATACCTATCCCATAGTCTATGAATATTGGGCTCCAGAGCTTAGTACTGCCTTCCCCTTTCAAAAACCGTATGTCAAGATAGGAGGGCTCTAAATCGTACAATATTTGAATCAACCACAAATTGCTATCTCACATTGCCCTCACCATCTCAAAATTCATCGTTAAAAAAACTGAGAGGTACTCCCTACCCTCAGATTCTTAACCCACTCATTTAATAATCCCAATTTATTTATCTACTCATTCACTGCCTTTGGAATCGAGACAGAAACTCTTGACCATTTATTTCTCTGATTTTATGAGACACTAGCAAAGGGCTGATAATGATAAAGTTATTTTGAATGACAAAATGAAATATTTGATCTTCTAGGGAGCCTTTCATTACCAAATGAATCGAAATTCATTAAGAGCATGAATCTGGGAATAGAATAGGGAATCTCTGCCTTATTAGACTCCCACTTAGTTATAAGGGATGCTGGATATAGTTTGAAATTTCCAATAACTATAGAGCTATGTTAACACTAGAATGTGTTTACTTTTGCAGAATTGATTGTTTATCTGGCCTATCATCAGTAACAGGGAATGAGAAGCAAAAAACATTCCACCGGAAGTGAGAGGAGTTATGTGGACCTGATTTTTTTAAAGTTCTGAAAGTAATTACTACCAGTAAACAAGCACAGCTTTGAGGCTAGGAGATATTGAGCAAAGCTAGGATCAATGAACCATAGATAGTACTCTACTAAGATATAACAGCAATAAGATCTGTGACCCACTCAAACATCAATTAAGAGCTACTGGTAAGAGCTGATAGTACTTCAATGACACAAACTTCATGTTATCAACAAGAATACATCATAAGGATTTTTAGCTCTCTATGTAACTTCAAAGGTGGCAAAATAGAAACTGATTTTGCTGGGGATATATACCGCTTTGGCTAAGAATGCAAAAAAGGTTACAGGACTGGACTTTCATTTCACCTCTCACACATCAAACATCAACATCATGCTATGCATGCCCCACCCAACCCCCTCCCCAAAACATAACCCACACACAGCCATCCTTTTTTTGAGTGCGCACTCCATTTAAACACACAACAGGCATACTTAAGTGAAATTGAAAGTCCAACCATTTTCATTACAGCTTAAACTATAAGCCTTAAAAAATGAATCTTATCAAAGGTACTGCTTTTAGAGGGGATCATATCAAAAGCACATTACTGTAAAGGCAATTAAGTCATCGGAAAAAAGAGCCCTCAAAATCAAATGAGAAGGTTTCCAGCTCCCCTTTACGATTTGATGGAGCTGTTGCGTCAATCAGATTAATGAAACAGTTATGATATTACTTAGAGAAGGATAGGAACCAGGTGACCTGAGAGCAATGCACAGATAAAAACAGGGTAATGATATTATCATCCTAGGACCTCAAGCTGTGGATTGTTATAGCAGTCAGTATTTCTCAATGTTTCATTAACACATTTGGGCTGATCTGATGCGTTACAGGGAGGGAAATTTCATTCACTGATGGATGGTATTTGAATGCAAACTTGGGAAGGATTCTACTGCATACAGCATATCAATGATTAACACTAACCCTGATTATCATTATGCAAAGGTGGTTATGGTCCATAAGAAGAGCCAAACTCTACCTCCAAAGGCAGTATCGATCATTTACTTTATGCGTGAAATCCCTTTAATAAAATATATAAATATTCGACCCCATTATAGTCTATGAATTATTATCACCAAAAGACCCTTGGCATAATGATGTGAATATTTTAAACCGCTTCCGTCAGGTTACATCAAACCGAAGACTCTTACGCAGCGGTCTTTCCCATAAAATGATGTCTTGCAAGTTTCCCATTCACTCCTTAGAAATGAAGCCAAAGAGTACATTTAAGATTAATATTTGATCGGATTCAATAACTTTCTAAGAGACTTTCCCATTACTACAAATTGATCAATTCAAGTCAGACTAATTTCGTCAACGTCAAAGATGTACATCTGCGTAATGCAGAGAATTTTACTTCTAATTCTACCGCTCTTCAACCAAGAGTTCAACAAAGGAGAGATTTACATTTTTACTTTGAGCATGATGGTAAACACGGCAGTATTCAACAAAAGCAATGCAGAATGACCAGTTTTCGATGGCCCAAAATTTTATGACTAGGCGAGCTTCTGATCAATGAATTAAATTTAAAATCTTCATTATAAGTAATAAACTAAAGCAAACAATGAATTATATGAATGACTCTGTTTTCCCTTATTTCAATCTCAAAATGAAGTCACTAAGTTCCATCTCTTCTCCTACCAGATTAATGAACAATAAGTGAATATTTTTGCTCTGAAACCATCCACATGCCACCTGAGTTTGGTGCAAAGCCTTCGTACCATTATTAAGAAATGAGACTTATTTGATGCATTGGGATACTTATGGATAGGTAGTTATGAGAAAGCAAAAGATATCCCATCACAGTAGTGCAGTAAACACGGGAAAGCAATCACTAATATCTGAGGATATGTAGCAGCTACGATTAACAAAGAAAATCGAGTGTTGAATCACTGAGGGATTACGAGTGAAATATAAGGCAAAAATAGTTAAATCTAAGTATTTTATATAGGATCCGTGAAACGATTTTTGATGTTGTACTTCCATCATTTCCTTCCAAAAATTCACAACATAAGATTACATCTACAACCACTAACAATTCCCAAAAATCAGATAAAACTCTATCTACAACCCAACACCACATTAGTACTTGTTAGTAAACCAAGCTAGCAACTCTACTAAATATTCAAAACCTTCAATACTCATTCATTCCGGAGTATACTCCACACAAACATACATACAACAACCACTCAGGAAGTAATGATGGACATCCAACATCTTTTAATTAAAAACATGCTTGGAATTTCAATGCTCATTAATCTAAGTTCAGACTACTACTCCTTGGGAAATTATAGACCCTTAAAGGTCTTCAAGTAAAGGTCATGAGTTGCAATGTGAATCCTAACTTTAAAAGAAGATCGTATACTGGCTTTGCACCGCATCTAAATGGCAAACCATACCAGAACTTGATGATTAATATGGACATTCACCAATTCTAACGAGCTCCCACCATTCTTTTGCTATTGATTATGTGCATAGGGAAAACACTCTGCAGTTTACTTAAGAAGCTTTCAAGAGTCCAAAGTGAGATTCATCAGTCAATGTACATCTATGACTTTGTGTAACAAAATTTGACTGACCTGTTCCCATTAATCTCTGATGCATAATAAAGCTTTTAATAAAGAGAATCGTCAATGGGAAGTGTTTCAAACCGAATAATCATATGGCAGTACTCTCTGGAGCCCAATTCAATATCATAAAGGTAATCAACACAAGCAATGTCTTAAATGACCCACTACGGCAATCAATTGCAACACCAAAATCAAATTTTCATTAACTGCGATCGTAATTTCATTCCTCGTGATACAGTCCCTTTACTTAACAAAAGCAAACGTGGTCATTCTTTAACAATCGCTGCAAACCCTTCAATATGCTCTTCATGGTTTAACAAATTAGGAATGAGATACAAATCTACTGACTAGAGCCAATCATTTAATAAAGACAATGAGAAAATTACTGTTAAACAAGTAACCTACTAAGACTCTCCAAGAAAATTCATCTCATTCCTATCCCATTATTTTACGTGCATATGTGAAGTAAACCCAATTTAATTTAAGAATTGATTCACTGACTATGGAGCCCAGAAAACAACCCTTGACCATCAATTAACTTTCGAGGTGTCCACAAATGACCTGTGAAAATGCCAAACTCTTAAAATGTTCTAATCTGAAGGATCAAAATGATTTTCAAATGCCACAAGTCAGGTCCAAAGGATGCCACGGTTATGAAAATGATTCAATTTTAGGCATGGGGCTGACTAGATTATACTACTGACATTGATTATGTAAGCATTTATGAGGAATGATACAAAAATCCTGAACTGAACATTACTCTCTTCATTCCTCGTAACTAAGTTATTGACAATGTGCACCCAAAATTGAAAAGCAAATTATCGACCAATGCTAATTTCATGTTTCTGACGCATTGAATTTATTCAACTGCTACCCACCCAAATCCTCACTGTCTTGTGAGCTAACTTTAAAGCCAGTATCGCTCTAGGCAGACTGCAGTGCATCTCGTTGATCCCGCAGCAAACCTCTAATATAGAAAGTTTTGTGAAGCATAAACTTTCCACCCAGCAAGGGTATTCTATTCCCGGAGTGATTCCATATTCAAGAGCGATGTATTACAGAGGGATTTTGAGATATTTTTACATGAATACCTAAGAATGCAAACAAAGCTATAGGATTGGATTTCCATTTTAAACTTCACTCATCACAAAAACAAAACCAGGCCCTGCCCCACCCAACCCCCCACCCCATAACACCAGAATATATTCCCCACACACCAGTACTGAGTGGCCACTCACCCCAAACATTCATACAACCTGAAGTTAAATAGAAAATCCAATCCCTTACTTTAAGTTTTGAAAAAGTGGCTTTAATGCTGAGAGTTATCAAGGCTACCGATTCTTCCTTACTGTCAGTCAACCGTTTCTTAAAGTGATCCTAGGGGACAAACAAATTGAACTGTCAAAAATTTAACGGTCCCTTTTAATCCCATTCCAACATTCTTTCCAAGGAGAATTCCCAGGCAATCAATACCATACTAATGGAAGGGAACCTATTTCCATTTAACCCAAAAATACTGGCTTTAACCGTTTGCCTCACTCGCTTTTGAGGGTAATGAATTCAATTTGAAGCTTTAACGTTAACTGATATCAATGAATGTCCAATCGATTATTATGTCAGCCCATGCAAAACAATGCATCCAATTTCACTTGAAAGGTAGAGCAACGACTGTTCAGTTTTCTTTATCTAATGACATGGACACCGATCCCCTTACAGAGATATTTCATCAAGCATGAGCGCGTATCTTAAAACTTCATTGAAGCTGAGCAACAAATTGATTTTGGGTGAAGGATGAAACATCACAAGCATGGCTTCTAATAGGGTAATCAGAAGGATCTCCCTACAGAATCTAAATGTTACTTGTAAATGTAAGATAATATGCTAATGTGGCAAAATTCAAAGAGAAGAGTTGAGTTCCAACTCCATAGACAATACTCATCAATTACTAAAGATTCTTCCCCTGCTCACGTTTAAGACCACAAATATTTTTCTTTATATTTGTTAACAAGATATGACAGCATAACAGAGAATATCTTGAATTGTAAAGGCTCCATTTGATTTTTGAACAAGATAGCTCTGCATAGACTAGCAATGACTGGAAAATTGAACATACTTAAGATTACCACGAGTTGCAATTGATCACCGTGCCTTTCTCTTGACATATCACAAATCTTATCTCATCCGCGTTCCCCCATTTTTCTACCAATTCCCCTGGCACGGTTTCAAACAGTATATTAATATTTAGCAGATTTACGTGAGATAAGATTAAATACTTATTGTTGCTAACACCTACCGTTCTTTCAGCTGCCTCCATGAGTCCTTCCTATCACTCGTCACCAAAAAGGGAGGAAGGAATCTGTAAGCTAAGAATAAACCCTAATTACTAATCGAAAATACAAAGACGCAAGATACAGATTAAGATCAATGATTGAAATCATTGGTTAACAAAGAAATTATTGAGATAATAAACTGATTAAGCAAACCAAAAGTCAAACCCTGATGGGAATTTGACAAGGTTCACCTGACTAATGAAGTGGTACACTAAGCAGAAATGCTATGTTCATTATCATCGGGAAAGCAAGAATTACCATGCACTACCAAACGTGTATGCATAAAGTGGATGATAAGAGATGCAAACAATTACTTAAATTATGGGATCTTCATCGACGGAAATATACCTATCCCATAGTCTATGAATATTGGGCTCCAGAGCTTAGTACTGCCTTCCCCTTTCAAAAACCGTATGTCAAGATAGGAGGGCTCTAAATCGTACAATATTTGAATCAACCACAAATTGCTATCTCACATTGCCCTCACCATCTCAAAATTCATCGTTAAAAAAACTGAGAGGTACTCCCTACCCTCAGATTCTTAACCCACTCATTTAATAATCCCAATTTATTTATCTACTCATTCACTGCCTTTGGAATCGAGACAGAAACTCTTGACCATTTATTTCTCTGATTTTATGAGACACTAGCAAAGGGCTGATAATGATAAAGTTATTTTGAATGACAAAATGAAATATTTGATCTTCTAGGGAGCCTTTCATTACCAAATGAATCAAAATTGATTAAGAGCATGAATCTGGGAATAGAATAGGGAATCTCTGCCTTATTAGACTCCCACTCAGTTATAAGGGATGCTGGATAAAGTTTGAAATTTCCAATAACTATAGAGCTATGTTAACACTAGAATGTGTTTACTTTTGCAGAATTGATTGTTTATCTGGCCTATCATCAGTAACAGGGAATGAGAAGCAAAAAACATTCCACCGGAAGTGAGAGGAGTTATGTGGACCTGATTTTTTTAAAGTTCTGAAAGTAATTACTACCAGTAAACAAGCACAGCTTTGAGGCTAGGAGATATTGAGCAAAGCTAGGATCAATGAACCATAGATAGTACTCTACTAAGATATAACAGCAATAAGATCTGTGACCCACTCAAACATCAATTAAGAGCTACTGGTAAGAGCTGATAGTACTTCAATGACACAAACTTCATGTTATCAACAAGAATACATCATAAGGATTTTTAGCTCTCTATGTAACTTCAAAGGTGGCAAAATAGAAACTGATTTTGCTGGGGATATATACCGCTTTGGCTAAGAATGCAAAAAAGGTTACAGGACTGGACTTTCATTTCACCTCTCACACATCAAACATCAACATCATGCTATGCATGCCCCACCCAACCCCCTCCCCAAAACATAACCCACACACAGCCATCCTTTTTTTGAGTGCGCACTCCATTTAAACACACAACAGGCATACTTAAGTGAAATTGAAAGTCCAACCATTTTCATTACAGCTTAAACTATAAGCCTTAAAAAATGAATCTTATCAAAGGTACTGCTTTTAGAGGGGATCATATCAAAAGCACATTACTGTAAAGGCAATTAAGTCATCGGAAAAAAGAGCCCTCAAAATCAAATGAGAAGGTTTCCAGCTCCCCTTTACGATTTGATGGAGCTGTTGCGTCAATCAGATTAATGAAACAGTTATGATATTACTTAGAGAAGGATAGGAACCAGGTGACCTGAGAGCAATGCACAGATAAAAACAGGGTAATGATATTATCATCCTAGGACCTCAAGCTGTGGATTGTTATAGCAGTCAGTATTTCTCAATGTTTCATTAACACATTTGGGCTGATCTGATGCGTTACAGGGAGGGAAATTTCATTCACTGATGGATGGTATTTGAATGCAAACTTGGGAAGGATTCTACTGCATACAGCATATCAATGATTAACACTAACCCTGATTATCATTATGCAAAGGTGGTTATGGTCCATAAGAAGAGCCAAACTCTACCTCCAAAGGCAGTATCGATCATTTACTTTATGCGTGAAATCCCTTTAATAAAATATATAAATATTCGACCCCATTATAGTCTATGAATTATTATCACCAAAAGACCCTTGGCATAATGATGTGAATATTTTAAACCGCTTCCGTCAGGTTACATCAAACCGAAGACTCTTACGCAGCGGTCTTTCCCATAAAATGATGTCTTGCAAGTTTCCCATTCACTCCTTAGAAATGAAGCCAAAGAGTACATTTAAGATTAATATTTGATCGGATTCAATAACTTTCTAAGAGACTTTCCCATTACTACAAATTGATCAATTCAAGTCAGACTAATTTCGTCAACGTCAAAGATGTACATCTGCGTAATGCAGAGAATTTTACTTCTAATTCTACCGCTCTTCAACCAAGAGTTCAACAAAGGAGAGATTTACATTTTTACTTTGAGCATGATGGTAAACACGGCAGTATTCAACAAAAGCAATGCAGAATGACCAGTTTTCGATGGCCCAAAATTTTATGACTAGGCGAGCTTCTGATCAATGAATTAAATTTAAAATCTTCATTATAAGTAATAAACTAAAGCAAACAATGAATTATATGAATGACTCTGTTTTCCCTTATTTCAATCTCAAAATGAAGTCACTAAGTTCCATCTCTTCTCCTACCAGATTAATGAACAATAAGTGAATATTTTTGCTCTGAAACCATCCACATGCCACCTGAGTTTGGTGCAAAGCCTTCGTACCATTATTAAGAAATGAGACTTATTTGATGCATTGGGATACTTATGGATAGGTAGTTATGAGAAAGCAAAAGATATCCCATCACAGTAGTGCAGTAAACACGGGAAAGAAATCACTAATATCTGAGGATATGTAGCAGCTACGATTAACAAAGAAAATCGAGTGTTGAATCACTGAGGGATTACGAGTGAAATATAAGGCAAAAATAGTTAAATCTAAGTATTTTATATAGGATCCGTGAAACGATTTTTGATGTTGTACTTCCATCATTTCCTTCCAAAAATTCACAACATAAGATTACATCTACAACCACTAACAATTCCCAAAAATCAGATAAAACTATCTACAACCCAACACCACATTAGTACTTGTTAGTAAACCAAGCTAGCAACTCTACTAAATATTCAAAACCTTCAATACTCATTCATTCTGGAGTATACTCCACACAAACATACATACAACAACCACTCAGGAAGTAATGATGGATATCCAACATCTTTTAATTAAAAACATGCTTGGAATTTCAATGCTCATTAATCTAAGTTCAGACTACTACTCCTTGGGAAATTATAGACCCTTAAAGGTCTTCAAGTAAAGGTCATGAGTTGCAAAGTGAATCCTAACTTTAAAAGAAGATCGTATACTGGCTTTGCACCGCATCTAAATGGCAAACCATACCAGAACTTGATGATTAATATGGACATTCACCAATTCTAACGAGCTCCCACCATTCTTTTGCTATTGATTATGTGCATAGGGAAAACACTCTGCAGTTTACTTAAGAAGCTTTCAAGAGTCCAAAGTGAGATACATCAGTCAATGTACGTCTATGACTTTGTGTAACAAAATTTGACTGACCTGTTCCCATTAATCTCTGATGCATAATAAAGCTATTAATAAAGAGAATCGTCAATGGGAAGTGTTTCAAACAGAATAAACACATGGAAGTACTCTCTGGAGCCCAATTCAATATCATAAAGGTAATCAACACAAGCAATGTCTTAAATGACCCACTACGGCAATCAATTGCAACACCAATATCAAATTTTCATTAACTGCGATCGTAATTTCATTCCTCGTGATACAGTCCCTTTACTTAACAAAAGCAAACGTGGTCATTCTTTAACAATCGCTGCAAACCCTTCAATATGCTCTTCATGGTTTAACAAATTAGGAATGAGATACAAATCTACTGACTAGAGCCAATCATTTAATAAAGACAATGAGAAAATTACTGTTAAACAAGTAACCTACTAAGACTCTCCAAGAAAATTCATCTCATTCCTATCCCATTATTTTACGTGCATATGTGAAGTAAACCCAATTTAATTTAAGAATTGATTCACTGACTATGGAGCCCAGAAAACAACCCTTGACCATCAATTAACTTTCGAGGTGTCCACAAATGACCTGTGAAAATGCCAAACTCTTAAAATGTTCTAATCTGAAGGATCAAAATGATTTTCAAATGCCACAAGTCAGGTTCAAAGGATGCCACGGTTATGAAAATGATTCAATTTTAGGCATGGGGCTGACTAGATTATACTACTGACATTGATTATGTAAGCAATTATGAGGAATGATACAAAAATCCTGAACTGAACATTACTCTCTTCATTCCTCGTAACTAAGTTATTGACAATGTGCACCCAAAATTGAAAAGCAAATTATCGACCAATGCTAATTTCATGTTTCTGACGCATTGAATTTATTCAACTGCTACCCACCCAAATCCTCACTGTCTTGTGAGCTAACTTTAAAGCCAGTATCGCTCTAGGCAGACTGCAGTGCATCTCGTTGATCCCGCAGCAAACCTCTAATATAGAAAGTTTTGTGAAGCATAAACTTTCCACCCAGCAAGGGTATTCTATTCCCGGAGTGATTCCATATTCAAGAGCGATGTATTACAGAGGGATTTTGAGATATTTTTACATGAATACCTAAGAATGCAAACAAAGCTATAGGATTGGATTTCCATTTTAAACTTCACTCATCACAAAAACAAAACCAGGCCCTGCCCCACCCAACCCCCACCCCATAACACCAGAATATATTCCCCACACACCAGTACTGAGTGGCCACTCACCCCAAACATTCATACAACCTGAAGTAAAATAGAAAATCCAATCCATTACTTTAACTTTTGAAAAAGTTGCTTTAATGCTGAGAAATATCAAGGCTACCGATTCTTCCTTACTGTCAGTCAACCGTTTCTTAAAGTGATCCTAGGGGACAAACAAATTGAACTGTCAAATTCTTACGGTCCCTTTTAATCCCATTCCAACATTCTTTCCAAGGAGAATTCCCAGGCAATCAATACCATACTAATGGAAGGGAACCTATTTCCATTTAACCCAAAAATACTGGCTTTAACCGTTTGCCTCACTCGCTTTTGAGGGTACTGAATTCAATTTGAAGCTTTAACGTTAACTGATATCAATGAATGTCCAATCGATTATTATGTCAGCCCATGCAAAACAATGCATCCAATTTCACTTGAAAGGTAGAGCAACGACTGTTCAGTTTCCTTTATCTAATGACATGGACACCGATCCCCTTACAGAGATATTTCATCAAGCATGAGCGCGTATCTTAAAACTTCATTGAAGCTGAGCAACAAATTGATTTTGGGTGAAGGATGAAACATCACAAGCATGGCTTCTAATAGGGTATTCAGAAGGATCTCCCTACAGAATCTAAATGTTACTTGTAAATGTAAGATAATATGCTAATGTGGCAAAATTCAAAGAGAAGAGTTGAGTTCCAACTCCATAGACAATACTCATCAATTACTAAAGATTCTTCCCCTGCTCACGTTTAAGACCACAAATATTTTTCTTTATATTTGTTAACAAGATATGACAGCATAACAGAGAATATCTTGAATTGTAAAGGCTCCATTTGATTTTTGAACAAGATAGCTCTGCATAGACTAGCAATGACTGGAAAATTGAACATACTTAAGATTACCACGAGTTGCAATTGATCACCGTGCCTTTCCCTTGACATATCACAAATCTTATCTCATCCGCGTTCCCCCATTTTTCTACCAATTCCCCTGGCACGGTTTCAAACAGTATATTAATATTTAGCAGATTTACGTGAGATAAGATTAAATACTTATTGTTGCTAACACCTACCGTTCTTTCAGCTGCCTCCATGAGTCCTTCCTATCACTCGTCACCAAAAAGGGAGGAAGGAATCTGTAAGCTAAGAATAAACCCTAATTACTAATCGAAAATACAAAGACGCAAGATACAGATTAAGATCAATGATTGAAATCATTGGTTAACAAAGAAATTATTGAGATAATAAACTGATTAAGCAAACCAAAAGTCAAACCCTGATGGGAATTTGACAAGGTTCACCTGACTAATGAAGTGGTACACTAAGCAGAAATGCTATGTTCATTATCATCGGGAAAGCAAGAATTACCATGCACTACCAAACGTGTATGCATAAAGTGGATGATAAGAGATGCAAACAATTGCTTAAATTATGGGATCTTCATCGACGGAAATATACCTATCCCATAGTCTATGAATATTGGGCTCCAGAGCTTAGTACTGCCTTCCCCTTTCAAAAACCGTATGTCAAGATAGGAGGGCTCTAAATCGTACAATATTTGAATCAACCACAAATTGCTATCTCACATTGCCCTCACCATCTCAAAATTCATCGTTAAAAAAACTGAGAGGTACTCCCTACCCTCAGATTCTTAACCCACTCATTTAATAATCCCAATTTATTTATCTACTCATTCACTGCCTTTGGAATCGAGACAGAAACTCTTGACCATTTATTTCTCTGATTTTATGAGACACTAGCAAAGGGCTGATAATGATAAAGTTATTTTGAATGACAAAATGAAATATTTGATCTTCTAGGGAGCCTTTCATTACCAAATGAATCGAAATTGATTAAGAGCATGAATCTGGGAATAGAATAGGGAATCTCTGCCTTATTAGACTCCCACTTAGTTATAAGGGATGCTGGATATAGTTTGAAATTTCCAATAACTATAGAGCTATGTTAACACTAGAATGTGTTTACTTTTGCAGAATTGATTGTTTATCTGGCCTATCATCAGTAACAGGGAATGAGAAGCAAAAAACATTCCACCGGAAGTGAGAGGAGTTATGTGGACCTGATTTTTTTAAAGTTCTGAAAGTAATTACTACCAGTAAACAAGCACAGCTTTGAGGCTAGGAGATATTGAGCAAAGCTAGGATCAATGAACCATAGATAGTACTCTACTAAGATATAACAGCAATAAGATCTGTGACCCACTCAAACATCAATTAAGAGCTACTGGTAAGAGCTGATAGTACTTCAATGACACAAACTTCATGTTATCAACAAGAATACATCATAAGGATTTTTAGCTCTCTATGTAACTTCAAAGGTGGCAAAATAGAAACTGATTTTGCTGGGGATATATACCGCTTTGGCTAAGAATGCAAAAAAGGTTACAGGACTGGACTTTCATTTCACCTCTCACACATCAAACATCAACATCATGCTATGCATGCCCCACCCAACCCCCTCCCCAAAACATAACCCACACACAGCCTTCCTTTTTTTGAGTGCGCACTCCATTTAAACACACAACAGGCATACTTAAGTGAAATTGAAAGTCCAACCATTTTCATTACAGCTTAAACTATAAGCCTTAAAAAATGAATCTTATCAAAGGTACTGCTTTTAGAGGGGATCATATCAAAAGCACATTACTGTAAAGGCAATTAAGTCATCGGAAAAAAGAGCCCTCAAAATCAAATGAGAAGGTTTCCAGCTCCACTTTACGATTTGATGGAGCTGTTGCGTCAATCAGATTAATGAAACAGTTATGATATTACTTAGAGAAGGATAGGAACCAGGTGACCTGAGAGCAATGCACAGATAAAAACAGGGTAATGATATTATCATCCTAGGACCTCAAGCTGTGGATTGTTATAGCAGTCAGTATTTCTCAATGTTTCATTAACACATTTGGGCTGATCTGATGCGTTACAGGGAGGGAAATTTCATTCACTGATGGATGGTATTTGAATGCAAACTTGGGAAGGATTCTACTGCATACAGCATATCAATGATTAACACTAACTCTGATTATCATTATGCAAAGGTGGTTATGGTCCATAAGAAGTGCCAAACTCTACCTCCAAAGGCAGTATCGATCATTTACTTTATGCGTGAAATCCCTTTAATAAAATATATAAATATTCGACCCCATTATAGTCTATGAATTATTATCACCAAAAGACCCTTGGCATAATGATGTGAATATTTTAAACCGCTTCCGTCAGGTTACATCAAACCGAAGACTCTTACGCAGCGGTCTTTCCCATAAAATGATGTCTTGCAAGTTTCCCATTCACTCCTTAGAAATGAAGCCAAAGAGTACATTTAAGATTAATATTTGATCGGATTCAATAACTTTCTAAGAGACTTTCCCATTACTACAAATTGATCAATTCAAGTCAGACTAATTTCGTCAACGTCAAAGATGTACATCTGCGTAATGCAGAGAATTTTACTTCTAATTCTACCGCTCTTCAACCAAGAGTTCAACAAAGGAGAGATTTACATTTTTACTTTGAGCATGATGGTAAACACGGCAGTATTCAACAAAAGCAATGCAGAATGACCAGTTTTCGATGGCCCAAAATTTTATGACTAGGCGAGCTTCTGATCAATGAATTAAATTTAAAATCTTCATTATAAGTAATAAACTAAAGCAAACAATGAATTATATGAATGACTCTGTTTTCCCTTATTTCAATCTCAAAATGAAGTCACTAAGTTCCATCTCTTCTCCTACCAGATTAATGAACAATAAGTGAATATTTTTGCTCTGAAACCATCCACATGCCACCTGAGTTTGGTGCAAAGCCTTCATACCATTATTAAGAAATGAGACTTATTTGATGCATTGGGATACTTATGGATAGGTAGTTATGAGAAAGCAAAAGATATCCCATCACAGTAGTGCAGTAAACACGGGAAAGCAATCACTAATATCTGAGGATATGTAGCAGCTACGATTAACAAAGAAAATCGAGTGTTGAATCACTGAGGGATTACGAGTGAAATATAAGGCAAAAATAGTTAAATCTAAGTATTTTATATAGGATCCGTGAAACGATTTTTGATGTTGTACTTCCATCATTTCCTTCCAAAAATTCACAACATAAGATTACATCTACAACCACTAACAATTCCCAAAAATCAGATAAAACTCTATCTACAACCCAACACCACATTAGTACTTGTTAGTAAACCAAGCTAGCAACTCTACTAAATATTCAAAACCTTCAATACTCATTCATTCCGGAGTATACTCCACACAAACATACATACAACAACCACTCAGGAAGTAATGATGGACATCCAACATCTTTTAATTAAAAACATGCTTGGAATTTCAATGCTCATTAATCTAAGTTCAGACTACTACTCCTTGGGAAATTATAGACCCTTAAAGGTCTTCAAGTAAAGGTCATGAGTTGCAAAGTGAATCCTAACTTTAAAAGAAGATCGTATACTGGCTTTGCACCGCATCTAAATGGCAAACCATACCAGAACTTGATGATTAATATGGACATTCACCAATTCTAACGAGCTCCCACCATTCTTTTGCTATTGATTATGTGCATAGGGAAAACACTCTGCAGTTTACTTAAGAAGCTTTCAAGAGTCCAAAGTGAGATTCATCAGTCAATGTACATCTATGACTTTGTGTAACAAAATTTGACTGACCTGTTCCCATTAATCTCTGATGCATAATAAAGCTTTTAATAAAGAGAATCGTCAATGGGAAGTGTTTCAAACCGAATAATCATATGGCAGTACTCTCTGGAGCCCAATTCAATATCATAAAGGTAATCAACACAAGCAATGTCTTAAATGACCCACTACGGCAATCAATTGCAACACCAAAATCAAATTTTCATTAACTGCGATCGTAATTTCATTCCTCGTGATACAGTCCCTTTACTTAACAAAAGCAAACGTGGTCATTCTTTAACAATCGCTGCAAACCCTTCAATATGCTCTTCATGGTTTAACAAATTAGGAATGAGATACAAATCTACTGACTAGAGCCAATCATTTAATAAAGACAATGAGAAAATTACTGTTAAACAAGTAACCTACTAAGACTCTCCAAGAAAATTCATCTCATTCCTATCCCATTATTTTACGTGCATATGTGAAGTAAACCCAATTTAATTTAAGAATTGATTCACTGACTATGGAGCCCAGAAAACAACCCTTGACCATCAATTAACTTTCGAGGTGTCCACAAATGACCTGTGAAAATGCCAAACTCTTAAAATGTTCTAATCTGAAGGATCAAAATGATTTTCAAATGCCACAAGTCAGGTCCAAAGGATGCCACGGTTATGAAAATGATTCAATTTTAGGCATGGGGCTGACTAGATTATACTACTGACATTGATTATGTAAGCATTTATGAGGAATGATACAAAAATCCTGAACTGAACATTACTCTCTTCATTCCTCGTAACTAAGTTATTGACAATGTGCACCCAAAATTGAAAAGCAAATTATCGACCAATGCTAATTTCATGTTTCTGACGCATTGAATTTATTCAACTGCTACCCACCCAAATCCTCACTGTCTTGTGAGCTAACTTTAAAGCCAGTATCGCTCTAGGCAGACTGCAGTGCATCTCGTTGATCCCGCAGCAAACCTCTAATATAGAAAGTTTTGTGAAGCATAAACTTTCCACCCAGCAAGGGTATTCTATTCCCGGAGTGATTCCATATTCAAGAGCGATGTATTACAGAGGGATTTTGAGATATTTTTACATGAATACCTAAGAATGCAAACAAAGCTATAGGATTGGATTTCCATTTTAAACTTCACTCATCACAAAAACAAAACCAGGCCCTGCCCCACCCAACCCCCACCCCATAACACCAGAATATATTCCCCACACACCAGTACTGAGTGGCCACTCACCCCAAACATTCATACAACCTGAAGTAAAATAGAAAATCCAATCCATTACTTTAACTTTTGAAAAAGTTGCTTTAATGCTGAGAAATATCAAGGCTACCGATTCTTCCTTACTGTCAGTCAACCGTTTCTTAAAGTGATCCTAGGGGACAAACAAATTGAACTGTCAAATTCTTACGGTCCCTTTTAATCCCATTCCAACATTCTTTCCAAGGAGAATTCCCAGGCAATCAATACCATACTAATGGAAGGGAACCTATTTCCATTTAACCCAAAAATACTGGCTTTAACCGTTTGCCTCACTCGCTTTTGAGGGTACTGAATTCAATTTGAAGCTTTAACGTTAACTGATATCAATGAATGTCCAATCGATTATTATGTCAGCCCATGCAAAACAATGCATCCAATTTCACTTGAAAGGTAGAGCAACGACTGTTCAGTTTCCTTTATCTAATGACATGGACACCGATCCCCTTACAGAGATATTTCATCAAGCATGAGCGCGTATCTTAAAACTTCATTGAAGCTGAGCAACAAATTGATTTTGGGTGAAGGATGAAACATCACAAGCATGGCTTCTAATAGGGTATTCAGAAGGATCTCCCTACAGAATCTAAATGTTACTTGTAAATGTAAGATAATATGCTAATGTGGCAAAATTCAAAGAGAAGAGTTGAGTTCCAACTCCATAGACAATACTCATCAATTACTAAAGATTCTTCCCCTGCTCACGTTTAAGACCACAAATATTTTTCTTTATATTTGTTAACAAGATATGACAGCATAACAGAGAATATCTTGAATTGTAAAGGCTCCATTTGATTTTTGAACAAGATAGCTCTGCATAGACTAGCAATGACTGGAAAATTGAACATACTTAAGATTACCACGAGTTGCAATTGATCACCGTGCCTTTCCCTTGACATATCACAAATCTTATCTCATCCGCGTTCCCCCATTTTTCTACCAATTCCCCTGGCACGGTTTCAAACAGTATATTAATATTTAGCAGATTTACGTGAGATAAGATTAAATACTTATTGTTGCTAACACCTACCGTTCTTTCAGCTGCCTCCATGAGTCCTTCCTATCACTCGTCACCAAAAAGGGAGGAAGGAATCTGTAAGCTAAGAATAAACCCTAATTACTAATCGAAAATACAAAGACGCAAGATACAGATTAAGATCAATGATTGAAATCATTGGTTAACAAAGAAATTATTGAGATAATAAACTGATTAAGCAAACCAAAAGTCAAACCCTGATGGGAATTTGACAAGGTTCACCTGACTAATGAAGTGGTACACTAAGCAGAAATGCTATGTTCATTATCATCGGGAAAGCAAGAATTACCATGCACTACCAAACGTGTATGCATAAAGTGGATGATAAGAGATGCAAACAATTACTTAAATTATGGGATCTTCATCGACGGAAATATACCTATCCCATAGTCTATGAATATTGGGCTCCAGAGCTTAGTACTGCCTTCCCCTTTCAAAAACCGTATGTCAAGATAGGAGGGCTCTAAATCGTACAATATTTGAATCAACCACAAATTGCTATCTCACATTGCCCTCACCATCTCAAAATTCATCGTTAAAAAAACTGAGAGGTACTCCCTACCCTCAGATTCTTAACCCACTCATTTAATAATCCCAATTTATTTATCTACTCATTCACTGCCTTTGGAATCGAGACAGAAACTCTTGACCATTTATTTCTCTGATTTTATGAGACACTAGCAAAGGGCTGATAATGATAAAGTTATTTTGAATGACAAAATGAAATATTTGATCTTCTAGGGAGCCTTTCATTACCAAATGAATCGAAATTGATTAAGAGCATGAATCTGGGAATAGAATAGGGAATCTCTGCCTTATTAGACTCCCACTTAGTTATAAGGGATGCTGGATATAGTTTGAAATTTCCAATAACTATAGAGCTATGTTAACACTAGAATGTGTTTACTTTTGCAGAATTGATTGTTTATCTGGCCTATCATCAGTAACAGGGAATGAGAAGCAAAAAACATTCCACCGGAAGTGAGAGGAGTTATGTGGACCTGATTTTTTTAAAGTTCTGAAAGTAATTACTACCAGTAAACAAGCACAGCTTTGAGGCTAGGAGATATTGAGCAAAGCTAGGATCAATGAACCATAGATAGTACTCTACTAAGATATAACAGCAATAAGATCTGTGACCCACTCAAACATCAATTAAGAGCTACTGGTAAGAGCTGATAGTACTTCAATGACACAAACTTCATGTTATCAACAAGAATACATCATAAGGATTTTTAGCTCTCTATGTAACTTCAAAGGTGGCAAAATAGAAACTGATTTTGCTGGGGATATATACCGCTTTGGCTAAGAATGCAAAAAAGGTTACAGGACTGGACTTTCATTTCACCTCTCACACATCAAACATCAACATCATGCTATGCATGCCCCACCCAACCCCCTCCCCAAAACATAACCCACACACAGCCATCCTTTTTTTGAGTGTGCACTCCATTTAAACACACAACAGGCATACTTAAGTGAAATTGAAAGTCCAACCATTTTCATTACAGCTTAAACTATAAGCCTTAAAAAATGAATCTTATCAAAGGTACTGCTTTTAGAGGGGATCATATCAAAAGCACATTACTGTAAAGGCAATTAAGTCATCGGAAAAAAGAGCCCTCAAAATCAAATGAGAAGGTTTCCAGCTCCCCTTTACGATTTGATGGAGCTGTTGCGTCAATCAGATTAATGAAACAGTTATGATATTACTTAGAGAAGGATAGGAACCAGGTGACCTGAGAGCAATGCACAGATAAAAACAGGGTAATGATATTATCATCCTAGGACCTCAAGCTGTGGATTGTTATAGCAGTCAGTATTTCTCAATGTTTCATTAACACATTTGGGCTGATCTGATGCGTTACAGGGAGGGAAATTTCATTCACTGATGGATGGTATTTGAATGCAAACTTGGGAAGGATTCTACTGCATACAGCATATCAATGATTAACACTAACCCTGATTATCATTATGCAAAGGTGGTTATGGTCCATAAGAAGAGCCAAACTCTACCTCCAAAGGCAGTATCGATCATTTACTTTATGCGTGAAATCCCTTTAATAAAATATATAAATATTCGACCCCATTATAGTCTATGAATTATTATCACCAAAAGACCCTTGGCATAATGATGTGAATATTTTAAACCGCTTCCGTCAGGTTACATCAAACCGAAGACTCTTACGCAGCGGTCTTTCCCATAAAATGATGTCTTGCAAGTTTCCCATTCACTCCTTAGAAATGAAGCCAAAGAGTACATTTAAGATTAATATTTGATCGGATTCAATAACTTTCTAAGAGACTTTCCCATTACTACAAATTGATCAATTCAAGTCAGACTAATTTCGTCAACGTCAAAGATGTACATCTGCGTAATGCAGAGAATTTTACTTCTAATTCTACCGCTCTTCAACCAAGAGTTCAACAAAGGAGAGATTTACATTTTTACTTTGAGCATGATGGTAAACACGGCAGTATTCAACAAAAGCAATGCAGAATGACCAGTTTTCGATGGCCCAAAATTTTATGACTAGGCGAGCTTCTGATCAATGAATTAAATTTAAAATCTTCATTATAAGTAATAAACTAAAGCAAACAATGAATTATATGAATGACTCTGTTTTCCCTTATTTCAATCTCAAAATGAAGTCACTAAGTTCCATCTCTTCTCCTACCAGATTAATGAACAATAAGTGAATATTTTTGCTCTGAAACCATCCACATGCCACCTGAGTTTGGTGCAAAGCCTTCGTACCATTATTAAGAAATGAGACTTATTTGATGCATTGGGATACTTATGGATAGGTAGTTATGAGAAAGCAAAAGATATCCAATCACAGTAGTGCAGTAAACACGGGAAAGCAATCACTAATATCTGAGGATATGTAGCAGCTACGATTAACAAAGAAAATCGAGTGTTGAATCACTGAGGGATTACGAGTGAAATATAAGGCAAAAATAGTTAAATCTAAGTATTTTATATAGGATCCGTGAAACGATTTTTGATGTTGTACTTCCATCATTTCCTTCCAAAAATTCACAACATAAGATTACATCTACAACCACTAACAATTCCCAAAAATCAGATAAAACTCTATCTACAACCCAACACCACATTAGTACTTGTTAGTAAACCAAGCTAGCAACTCTACTAAATATTCAAAACCTTCAATACTCATTCATTCCGGAGTATACTCCACACAAACATACATACAACAACCACTCAGGAAGTAATGATGGACATCCAACATCTTTTAATTAAAAACATGCTTGGAATTTCAATGCTCATTAATCTAAGTTCAGACTACTACTCCTTGGGAAATTATAGACCCTTAAAGGTCTTCAAGTAAAGGTCATGAGTTGCAAAGTGAATCCTAACTTTAAAAGAAGATCGTATACTGGCTTTGCACCGCATCTAAATGGCAAACCATACCAGAACTTGATGATTAATATGGACATTCACCAATTCTAACGAGCTCCCACCATTCTTTTGCTATTGATTATGTGCATAGGGAAAACACTCTGCAGTTTACTTAAGAAGCTTTCAAGAGTCCAAAGTGAGATTCATCAGTCAATGTACATCTATGACTTTGTGTAACAAAATTTGACTGACCTGTTCCCATTAATCTCTGATGCATAATAAAGCTTTTAATAAAGAGAATCGTCAATGGGAAGTGTTTCAAACCGAATAATCATATGGCAGTACTCTCTGGAGCCCAATTCAATATCATAAAGGTAATCAACACAAGCAATGTCTTAAATGACCCACTACGGCAATCAATTGCAACACCAAAATCAAATTTTCATTAACTGCGATCGTAATTTCATTCCTCGTGATACAGTCCCTTTACTTAACAAAAGCAAACGTGGTCATTCTTTAACAATCGCTGCAAACCCTTCAATATGCTCTTCATGGTTTAACAAATTAGGAATGAGATACAAATCTACTGACTAGAGCCAATCATTTAATAAAGACAATGAGAAAATTACTGTTAAACAAGTAACCTACTAAGACTCTCCAAGAAAATTCATCTCATTCCTATCCCATTATTTTACGTGCATATGTGAAGTAAACCCAATTTAATTTAAGAATTGATTCACTGACTATGGAGCCCAGAAAACAACCCTTGACCATCAATTAACTTTCGAGGTGTCCACAAATGACCTGTGAAAATGCCAAACTCTTAAAATGTTCTAATCTGAAGGATCAAAATGATTTTCAAATGCCACAAGTCAGGTCCAAAGGATGCCACGGTTATGAAAATGATTCAATTTTAGGCATGGGGCTGACTAGATTATACTACTGACATTGATTATGTAAGCATTTATGAGGAATGATACAAAAATCCTGAACTGAACATTACTCTCTTCATTCCTCGTAACTAAGTTATTGACAATGTGCACCCAAAATTGAAAAGCAAATTATCGACCAATGCTAATTTCATGTTTCTGACGCATTGAATTTATTCAACTGCTACCCACCCAAATCCTCACTGTCTTGTGAGCTAACTTTAAAGCCAGTATCGCTCTAGGCAGACTGCAGTGCATCTCGTTGATCCCGCAGCAAACCTCTAATATAGAAAGTTTTGTGAAGCATAAACTTTCCACCCAGCAAGGGTATTCTATTCCCGGAGTGATTCCATATTCAAGAGCGATGTATTACAGAGGGATTTTGAGATATTTTTACATGAATACCTAAGAATGCAAACAAAGCTATAGGATTGGATTTCCATTTTAAACTTCACTCATCACAAAAACAAAACCAGGCCCTGCCCCACCCAACCCCCCACCCCATAACACCAGAATATATTCCCCACACACCAGTACTGAGTGGCCACTCACCCCAAACATTCATACAACCTGAAGTAAAATAGAAAATCCAATCCCTTACTTTAACTTTTGAAAAAGTTGCTTTAATGCTGAGAAATATCAAGGCTACCGATTCTTCCTTACTGTCAGTCAACCGTTTCTTAAAGCGATCCTAGGGGACAAACAAATTGAACTGTCAAATTCTTACGGTCCCTTTTAATCCCATTCCAACATTCTTTCCAAGGAGAATTCCCAGGCAATCAATACCATACTAATGGAAGGGAACCTATTTCCATTTAACCCAAAAATACTGGCTTTAACCGTTTGCCTCACTCGCTTTTGAGGGTACTGAATTCAATTTGAAGCTTTAACGTTAACTGATATCAATGAATGTCCAATCGATTATTATGTCAGCCCATGCAAAACAATGCATCCAATTTCACTTGAAAGGTAGAGCAACGACTGTTCAGTTTCCTTTATTTAATGACATGGACACCGATCCCCTTACAGAGATATTTCATCAAGCATGAGCGCGTATCTTAAAACTTCATTGAAGCTGAGCAACAAATTGATTTTGGGTGAAGGATGAAACATCACAAGCATGGCTTCTAATAGGGTAATCAGAAGGATCTCCCTACAGAATCTAAATGTTACTTGTAAATGTAAGATAATATGCTAATGTGGCAAAATTCAAAGAGAAGAGTTGAGTTCCAACTCCATAGACAATACTCATCAATTACTAAAGATTCTTCCCCTGCTCACGTTTAAGACCACAAATATTTTTCTTTATATTTGTTAACAAGATATGACAGCATAACAGAGAATATCTTGAATTGTAAAGGCTCCATTTGATTTTTGAACAAGATAGCTCTGCATAGACTAGCAATGACTGGAAAATTGAACATACTTAAGATTACCACGAGTTGCAATTGATCACCGTGCCTTTCTCTTGACATATCACAAATCTTATCTCATCCGCGTTCCCCCATTTTTCTACCAATTCCCCTGGCACGGTTTCAAACAGTATATTAATATTTAGCAGATTTACGTGAGATAAGATTAAATACTTATTGTTGCTAACACCTACCGTTCTTTCAGCTGCCTCCATGAGTCCTTCCTATCACTCGTCACCAAAAAGGGAGGAAGGAATCTGTAAGCTAAGAATAAACCCTAATTACTAATCGAAAATACAAAGACGCAAGATACAGATTAAGATCAATGATTGAAATCATTGGTTAACAAAGAAATTATTGAGATAATAAACTGATTAAGCAAACCAAAAGTCAAACCCTGATGGGAATTTGACAAGGTTCACCTGACTAATGAAGTGGTACACTAAGCAGAAATGCTATGTTCATTATCATCGGGAAAGCAAGAATTACCATGCACTACCAAACGTGTATGCATAAAGTGGATGATAAGAGATGCAAACAATTACTTAAATTATGGGATCTTCATCGACGGAAATATACCTATCCCATAGTCTATGAATATTGGGCTCCAGAGCTTAGTACTGCCTTCCCCTTTCAAAAACCGTATGTCAAGATAGGAGGGCTCTAAATCGTACAATATTTGAATCAACCACAAATTGCTATCTCACATTGCCCTCACCATCTCAAAATTCATCGTTAAAAAAACTGAGAGGTACTCCCTACCCTCAGATTCTTAACCCACTCATTTAATAATCCCAATTTATTTATCTACTCATTCACTGCCTTTGGAATCGAGACAGAAACTCTTGACCATTTATTTCTCTGATTTTATGAGACACTAGCAAAGGGCTGATAATGATAAAGTTATTTTGAATGACAAAATGAAATATTTGATCTTCTAGGGAGCCTTTCATTACCAAATGAATCAAAATTGATTAAGAGCATGAATCTGGGAATAGAATAGGGAATCTCTGCCTTATTAGACTCCCACTCAGTTATAAGGGATGCTGGATAAAGTTTGAAATTTCCAATAACTATAGAGCTATGTTAACACTAGAATGTGTTTACTTTTGCAGAATTGATTGTTTATCTGGCCTATCATCAGTAACAGGGAATGAGAAGCAAAAAACATTCCACCGGAAGTGAGAGGAGTTATGTGGACCTGATTTTTTTAAAGTTCTGAAAGTAATTACTACCAGTAAACAAGCACAGCTTTGAGGCTAGGAGATATTGAGCAAAGCTAGGATCAATGAACCATAGATAGTACTCTACTAAGATATAACAGCAATAAGATCTGTGACCCACTCAAACATCAATTAAGAGCTACTGGTAAGAGCTGATAGTACTTCAATGACACAAACTTCATGTTATCAACAAGAATACATCATAAGGATTTTTAGCTCTCTATGTAACTTCAAAGGTGGCAAAATAGAAACTGATTTTGCTGGGGATATATACCGCTTTGGCTAAGAATGCAAAAAAGGTTACAGGACTGGACTTTCATTTCACCTCTCACACATCAAACATCAACATCATGCTATGCATGCCCCACCCAACCCCCTCCCCAAAACATAACCCACACACAGCCATCCTTTTTTTGAGTGCGCACTCCATTTAAACACACAACAGGCATACTTAAGTGAAATTGAAAGTCCAACCATTTTCATTACAGCTTAAACTATAAGCCTTAAAAAATGAATCTTATCAAAGGTACTGCTTTTAGAGGGGATCATATCAAAAGCACATTACTGTAAAGGCAATTAAGTCATCGGAAAAAAGAGCCCTCAAAATCAAATGAGAAGGTTTCCAGCTCCCCTTTACGATTTGATGGAGCTGTTGCGTCAATCAGATTAATGAAACAGTTATGATATTACTTAGAGAAGGATAGGAACCAGGTGACCTGAGAGCAATGCACAGATAAAAACAGGGTAATGATATTATCATCCTAGGACCTCAAGCTGTGGATTGTTATAGCAGTCAGTATTTCTCAATGTTTCATTAACACATTTGGGCTGATCTGATGCGTTACAGGGAGGGAAATTTCATTCACTGATGGATGGTATTTGAATGCAAACTTGGGAAGGATTCTACTGCATACAGCATATCAATGATTAACACTAACCCTGATTATCATTATGCAAAGGTGGTTATGGTCCATAAGAAGAGCCAAACTCTACCTCCAAAGGCAGTATCGATCATTTACTTTATGCGTGAAATCCCTTTAATAAAATATATAAATATTCGACCCCATTATAGTCTATGAATTATTATCACCAAAAGACCCTTGGCATAATGATGTGAATATTTTAAACCGCTTCCGTCAGGTTACATCAAACCGAAGACTCTTACGCAGCGGTCTTTCCCATAAAATGATGTCTTGCAAGTTTCCCATTCACTCCTTAGAAATGAAGCCAAAGAGTACATTTAAGATTAATATTTGATCGGATTCAATAACTTTCTAAGAGACTTTCCCATTACTACAAATTGATCAATTCAAGTCAGACTAATTTCGTCAACGTCAAAGATGTACATCTGCGTAATGCAGAGAATTTTACTTCTAATTCTACCGCTCTTCAACCAAGAGTTCAACAAAGGAGAGATTTACATTTTTACTTTGAGCATGATGGTAAACACGGCAGTATTCAACAAAAGCAATGCAGAATGACCAGTTTTCGATGGCCCAAAATTTTATGACTAGGCGAGCTTCTGATCAATGAATTAAATTTAAAATCTTCATTATAAGTAATAAACTAAAGCAAACAATGAATTATATGAATGACTCTGTTTTCCCTTATTTCAATCTCAAAATGAAGTCACTAAGTTCCATCTCTTCTCCTACCAGATTAATGAACAATAAGTGAATATTTTTGCTCTGAAACCATCCACATGCCACCTGAGTTTGGTGCAAAGCCTTCGTACCATTATTAAGAAATGAGACTTATTTGATGCATTGGGATACTTAGGGATAGGTAGTTATGAGAAAGCAAAAGATATCCCATCACAGTAGTGCAGTAAACACGGGAAAGCAATCACTAATATCTGAGGATATGTAGCAGCTACGATTAACAAAGAAAATCGAGTGTTGAATCACTGAGGGATTACGAGTGAAATATAAGGCAAAAATAGTTAAATCTAAGTATTTTATATAGGATCCGTGAAACGATTTTTGATGTTGTACTTCCATCATTTCCTTCCAAAAATTCACAACATAAGATTACATCTACAACCACTAACAATTCCCAAAAATCAGATAAAACTATCTACAACCCAACACCACATTAGTACTTGTTAGTAAACCAAGCTAGCAACTCTACTAAATATTCAAAACCTTCAATACTCATTCATTCTGGAGTATACTCCACACAAACATACATACAACAACCACTCAGGAAGTAATGATGGACATCCAACATCTTTTAATTAAAAACATGCTTGGAATTTCAATGCTCATTAATCTAAGTTCAGACTACTACTCCTTGGGAAATTATAGACCCTTAAAGGTCTTCAAGTAAAGGTCATGAGTTGCAAAGTGAATCCTAACTTTAAAAGAAGATCGTATACTGGCTTTGCACCGCATCTAAATGGCAAACCATACCAGAACTTGATGATTAATATGGACATTCACCAATTCTAACGAGCTCCCACCATTCTTTTGCTATTGATTATGTGCATAGGGAAAACACTCTGCAGTTTACTTAAGAAGCTTTCAAGAGTCCAAAGTGAGATTCATCAGTCAATGTACGTCTATGACTTTGTGTAACAAAATTTGACTGACCTGTTCCCATTAATCTCTGATGCATAATAAAGCTATTAATAAAGAGAATCGTCAATGGGAAGTGTTTCAAACAGAATAAACACATGGAAGTACTCTCTGGAGCCCAATTCAATATCATAAAGGTAATCAACACAAGCAATGTCTTAAATGACCCACTACGGCAATCAATTGCAACACCAATATCAAATTTTCATTAACTGCGATCGTAATTTCATTCCTCGTGATACAGTCCCTTTACTTAACAAAAGCAAACGTGGTCATTCTTTAACAATCGCTGCAAACCCTTCAATATGCTCTTCATGGTTTAACAAATTAGGAATGAGATACAAATCTACTGACTAGAGCCAATCATTTAATAAAGACAATGAGAAAATTACTGTTAAACAAGTAACCTACTAAGACTCTCCAAGAAAATTCATCTCATTCCTATCCCATTATTTTACGTGCATATGTGAAGTAAACCCAATTTAATTTAAGAATTGATTCACTGACTATGGAGCCCAGAAAACAACCCTTGACCATCAATTAACTTTCGAGGTGTCCACAAATGACCTGTGAAAATGCCAAACTCTTAAAATGTTCTAATCTGAAGGATCAAAATGATTTTCAAATGCCACAAGTCAGGTTCAAAGGATGCCACGGTTATGAAAATGATTCAATTTTAGGCATGGGGCTGACTAGATTATACTACTGACATTGATTATGTAAGCAATTATGAGGAATGATACAAAAATCCTGAACTGAACATTACTCTCTTCATTCCTCGTAACTAAGTTATTGACAATGTGCACCCAAAATTGAAAAGCAAATTATTGACCAATGCTAATTTCATGTTTCTGACGCATTGAATTTATTCAACTGCTACCCACCCAAATCCTCACTGTCTTGTGAGCTAACTTTAAAGCCAGTATCGCTCTAGGCAGACTGCAGTGCATCTCGTTGATCCCGCAGCAAACCTCTAATATAGAAAGTTTTGTGAAGCATAAACTTTCCACCCAGCAAGGGTATTCTATTCCCGGAGTGATTCCATATTCAAGAGCGATGTATTACAGAGGGATTTTGAGATATTTTTACATGAATACCTAAGAATGCAAACAAAGCTATAGGATTGGATTTCCATTTTAAACTTCACTCATCACAAAAACAAAACCAGGCCCAACCCCACCCAACCCCCCACCCCATAACACCAGAATATATTCCCCACACACCAGTACTGAGTGGCCACTCACCCCAAACATTCATACAACCTGAAGTAAAATAGAAAATCCAATCCCTTACTTTAACATTTGAAAAAGTGGCTTTAATGCTGAGAGTTATCAAGGCTACCGATTCTTCCTTACTGTCAGTCAACCGTTTCTTAAAGCGATCCTAGGGGACAAACAAATTGAACTGTCAAATTCTTACGGTCCCTTTTAATCCCATTCCAACATTCTTTCCAAGGAGAATTCCCAGGCAATCAATACCATACTAATGGAAGGGAACCTATTTCCATTTAACCCAAAAATACTGGCTTTAACCGTTTGCCTCACTCGCTTTTGAGGGTACTGAATTCAATTTGAAGCTTTAACGTTAACTGATATCAATGAATGTCCAATCGATTATTATGTCAGCCCATGCAAAACAATGCATCCAATTTCACTTGAAAGGTAGAGCAACGACTGTTCAGTTTCCTTTATCTAATGACATGGACACCGATCCCCTTACAGAGATATTTCATCAAGCATGAGCGCGTATCTTAAAACTTCATTGAAGCTGAGCAACAAATTGATTTTGGGTGAAGGATGAAACATCACAAGCATGGCTTCTAATAGGGTAATCAGAAGGATCTCCCTACAGAATCTAAATGTTACTTGTAAATGTAAGATAATATGCTAATGTGGCAAAATTCAAAGAGAAGAGTTGAGTTCCAACTCCATAGACAATACTCATCAATTACTAAAGATTCTTCCCCTGCTCACGTTTAAGACCACAAATATTTTTCTTTATATTTGTTAACAAGATATGACAGCATAACAGAGAATATCTTGAATTGTAAAGGCTCCATTTGATTTTTGAACAAGATAGCTCTGCATAGACTAGCAATGACTGGAAAATTGAACATACTTAAGATTACCACGAGTTGCAATTGATCACCGTGCCTTTCCCTTGACATATCACAAATCTTATCTCATCCGCGTTCCCCCATTTTTCTACCAATTCCCCTGGCACGGTTTCAAACAGTATATTAATATTTAGCAGATTTACGTGAGATAAGATTAAATACTTATTGTTGCTAACACCTACCGTTCTTTCAGCTGCCTCCATGAGTCCTTCCTATCACTCGTCACCAAAAAGGGAGGAAGGAATCTGTAAGCTAAGAATAAACCCTAATTACTAATCGAAAATACAAAGACGCAAGATACAGATTAAGATCAATGATTGAAATCATTGGTTAACAAAGAAATTATTGAGATAATAAACTGATTAAGCAAACCAAAAGTCAAACCCTGATGGGAATTTCACAAGGTTCACCTGACTAATGAAGTGGTACACTAAGCAGAAATGCTATGTTCATTATCATCGGGAAAGCAAGAATTACCATGCACTACCAAACGTGTATGCATAAAGTGGATGATAAGAGATGCAAACAATTACTTAAATTATGGGATCTTCATCGACGGAAATATACCTATCCCATAGTCTATGAATATTGGGCTCCAGAGCTTAGTACTGCCTTCCCCTTTCAAAAACCGTATGTCAAGATAGGAGGGCTCTAAATCGTACAATATTTGAATCAACCACAAATTGCTATCTCACATTGCCCTCACCATCTCAAAATTAATCGTTAAAAAACTGAGAGGTACTCCCTACCCTCAGATTCTTAACCCACTCATTTAATAATCCCAATTTATTTATCTACTCATTCACTGCCTTTGAAATCGAGACAGAAACTCTTGACCATTTATTTCTCTGATTTTATGAGACACTAGCAAAGGGCTGATAATGATAAAGTTATTTTGAATGACAAAATGAAATATTTGATCTTCTAGGGAGCCTTTCATTACCAAATGAATCGAAATTGATTAAGAGCATGGATCTGGGAATAGAATAGGGAATCTCTGCCTTATTAGACTCCCACTCAGTTATAAGGGATGCTGGATAAAGTTTGAAATTTCCAATAACTATAGAGCTATGTTAACACTAGAATGTGTTTACTTTTGCAGAATTGATTGTTTATCTGGCCTATCATCAGTAACAGGGAATGAGAAGCAAAAAACATTCCACCGGAAGTGAGAGGAGTTATGTGGACCTGATTTTTTTAAAGTTCTGAAAGTAATTACTACCAGTAAACAAGCACAGCTTTGAGGCTAGGAGATATTGAGCAAAGCTAGGATCAATGAACCATAGATAGTACTCTACTAAGATATAACAGCAATAAGATCTGTGACCCACTCAAACATCAATTAAGAGCTACTGGTAAGAGCTGATAGTACTTCAATGACACAAACTTCATGTTATCAACAAGAATACATCATAAGGATTTTTAGCTCTCTATGTAACTTCAAAGGTGGCAAAATAGAAACTGATTTTGCTGGGGATATATACCGCTTTGGCTAAGAATGCAAAAAAGGTTACAGGACTGGACTTTCATTTCACCTCTCACACATCAAACATCAACATCATGCTATGCATGCCCCACCCAACCCCCTCCCCAAAACATAACCCACACACAGCCATCCTTTTTTTGAGTGCGCACTCCATTTAAACACACAACAGGCATACTTAAGTGAAATTGAAAGTCCAACCATTTTCATTACAGCTTAAACTATAAGCCTTAAAAAATGAATCTTATCAAAGGTACTGCTTTTAGAGGGGATCATATCAAAAGCACATTACTGTAAAGGCAATTAAGTCATCGGAAAAAAGAGCCCTCAAAATCAAATGAGAAGGTTTCCAGCTCCCCTTTACGATTTGATGGAGCTGTTGCGTCAATCAGATTAATGAAACAGTTATGATATTACTTAGAGAAGGATAGGAACCAGGTGAACTGAGAGCAATGCACAGATAAAAACAGGGTAATGATATTATCATCCTAGGACCTCAAGCTGTGGATTGTTATAGCAGTCAGTATTTCTCAATGTTTCATTAACACATTTGGGCTGATCTGATGCGTTACAGGGAGGGAAATTTCATTCACTGATGGATGGTATTTGAATGCAAACTTGGGAAGGATTCTACTGCATACAGCATATCAATGATTAACACTAACCCTGATTATCATTATGCAAAGGTGGTTATGGTCCATAAGAAGAGCCAAACTCTACCTCCAAAGGCAGTATCGATCATTTACTTTATGCGTGAAATCCCTTTAATAAAATATATAAATATTCGACCCCATTATAGTCTATGAATTATTATCACCAAAAGACCCTTGGCATAATGATGTGAATATTTTAAACCGCTTCCGTCAGGTTACATCAAACCGAAGACTCTTACGCAGCGGTCTTTCCCATAAAATGATGTCTTGCAAGTTTCCCATTCACTCCTTAGAAATGAAGCCAAAGAGTACATTTAAGATTAATATTTGATCGGATTCAATAACTTTCTAAGAGACTTTCCCATTACTACAAATTGATCAATTCAAGTCAGACTAATTTCGTCAACGTCAAAGATGTACATCTGCGTAATGCAGAGAATTTTACTTCTAATTCTACCGCTCTTCAACCAAGAGTTCAACAAAGGAGAGATTTACATTTTTACTTTGAGCATGATGGTAAACACGGCAGTATTCAACAAAAGCAATGCAGAATGACCAGTTTTCGATGGCCCAAAATTTTATGACTAGGCGAGCTTCTGATCAATGAATTAAATTTAAAATCTTCATTATAAGTAATAAACTAAAGCAAACAATGAATTATATGAATGACTCTGTTTTCCCTTATTTCAATCTCAAAATGAAGTCACTAAGTTCCATCTCTTCTCCTACCAGATTAATGAACAATAAGTGAATATTTTTGCTCTGAAACCATCCACATGCCACCTGAGTTTGGTGCAAAGCCTTCGTACCATTATTAAGAAATGAGACTTATTTGATGCATTGGGATACTTAGGGATAGGTAGTTATGAGAAAGCAAAAGATATCCCATCACAGTAGTGCAGTAAACACGGGAAAGCAATCACTAATATCTGAGGATATGTAGCAGCTACGATTAACAAAGAAAATCGAGTGTTGAATCACTGAGGGATTACGAGTGAAATATAAGGCAAAAATAGTTAAATCTAAGTATTTTATATAGGATCCGTGAAACGATTTTTGATGTTGTACTTCCATCATTTCCTTCCAAAAATTCACAACATAAGATTACATCTACAACCACTAACAATTCCCAAAAATCAGATAAAACTCTATCTACAACCCAACACCACATTAGTACTTGTTAGTAAACCAAGCTAGCAACTCTACTAAATATTCAAAACCTTCAATACTCATTCATTCCGGAGTATACTCCACACAAACATACATACAACAACCACTCAGGAAGTAATGATGGACATCCAACATCTTTTAATTAAAAACATGCTTGGAATTTCAATGCTCATTAATCTAAGTTCAGACTACTACTCCTTGGGAAATTATAGACCCTTAAAGGTCTTCAAGTAAAGGTCATGAGTTGCAAAGTGAATCCTAACTTTAAAAGAAGATCGTATACTGGCTTTGCACCGCATCTAAATGGCAAACCATACCAGAACTTGATGATTAATATGGACATTCACCAATTCTAACGAGCTCCCACCATTCTTTTGCTATTGATTATGTGCATAGGGAAAACACTCTGCAGTTTACTTAAGAAGCTTTCAAGAGTCCAAAGTGAGATTCATCAGTCAATGTACATCTATGACTTTGTGTAACAAAATTTGACTGACCTGTTCCCATTAATCTCTGATGCATAATAAAGCTTTTAATAAAGAGAATCGTCAATGGGAAGTGTTTCAAACCGAATAATCATATGGCAGTACTCTCTGGAGCCCAATTCAATATCATAAAGGTAATCAACACAAGCAATGTCTTAAATGACCCACTACGGCAATCAATTGCAACACCAAAATCAAATTTTCATTAACTGCGATCGTAATTTCATTCCTCGTGATACAGTCCCTTTACTTAACAAAAGCAAACGTGGTCATTCTTTAACAATCGCTGCAAACCCTTCAATATGCTCTTCATGGTTTAACAAATTAGGAATGAGATACAAATCTACTGACTAGAGCCAATCATTTAATAAAGACAATGAGAAAATTACTGTTAAACAAGTAACCTACTAAGACTCTCCAAGAAAATTCATCTCATTCCTATCCCATTATTTTACGTGCATATGTGAAGTAAACCCAATTTAATTTAAGAATTGATTCACTGACTATGGAGCCCAGAAAACAACCCTTGACCATCAATTAACTTTCGAGGTGTCCACAAATGACCTGTGAAAATGCCAAACTCTTAAAATGTTCTAATCTGAAGGATCAAAATGATTTTCAAATGCCACAAGTCAGGTCCAAAGGATGCCACGGTTATGAAAATGATTCAATTTTAGGCATGGGGCTGACTAGATTATACTACTGACATTGATTATGTAAGCAATTATGAGGAATGATACAAAAATCCTGAACTGAACATTACTCTCTTCATTCCTCGTAACTAAGTTATTGACAATGTGCACCCAAAATTGAAAAGCAAATTATCGACCAATGCTAATTTCATGTTTCTGACGCATTGAATTTATTCAACTGCTACCCACCCAAATCCTCACTGTCTTGTGAGCTAACTTTAAAGCCAGTATCGCTCTAGGCAGACTGCAGTGCATCTCGTTGATCCCGCAGCAAACCTCTAATATAGAAAGTTTTGTGAAGCATAAACTTTCCACCCAGCAAGGGTATTCTATTCCCGGAGTGATTCCATATTCAAGAGCGATGTATTACAGAGGGATTTTGAGATATTTTTACATGAATACCTAAGAATGCAAACAAAGCTATAGGATTGGATTTCCATTTTAAACTTCACTCATCACAAAAACAAAACCAGGCCCTGCCCCACCCAACCCCCCACCCCATAACACCAGAATATATTCCCCACACACCAGTACTGAGTGGCCACTCACCCCAAACATTTCATCTACATCTACATCTACATCTGTACCCTGCAAGCCGCCTTTCGGCGTGTGGCAGGGGGTGCAAGCACCAGGACTCTATTTGCCCAGTCGATTATTTTCGCGTATTGTTCTGGGAAAAAAAGAATTCTTGAATCGACTGGTTTTAGCATCTATTTCTCTGATCTTTCTCGCTGGATCAGAACGGCCTATATAGCAAGGAGGGCGCATAATCTCGGCTACATCTTCTATGAACGTGCTCTGTCTGAATTTATCAAGTAATTTAAATCTCTGATTGAGCCTTCTCTCTTCTAAAGATTCCCATCCTGCCTCCTGAAGCATCCGAGTAACACTTACCGATTTATCATAGCAATTTTTTACGAAGCGTATTGCCTTTCTTTGTACCTTTTCTATCTCGCGAATACAACACTTTTCAGCAGGGTCCCATACACTGCATGCGTACTCGAGGTGAGGCCTAACTAGCGCAAAGTAACATCGCTCGCGGACTTTTTCTTCGCTTTTACCGACTATTCTTTTGACGAAGCCTAGTTTCTTAAGAGCTCGCCCACATATGTTATGGATGTGGGTACCCCAAGTTAAGTTATTCGTGAGGGTTATTCCGAGATATTTTACCGAATCGACAGTTGATAATGTTTTCCCTCGAAGTCTATATGAATTATGATTGGCAAAGGTTTTTCTTTCGAAAAAATTAACTACTGAACATTTATCTACGTTGAGCTCCAATTGCCAGTCGTCGCACCATTTAACTATTTTATCTAAGTCATTCGACAGGCTTAATCTATCGTCATTCCTTTTTATTTCTCTGTAAATAACCGTGTCGTCCGCAAATATTCTAACGTTACTGTCGATGTGTTCATTAAGATCGTTAATGTATATTAAGAATAATAATGGCCCGATTACGCTTCCTTCTGGGACGCCTGAGGTCACCTTGACTAGGTTGGAACATTCATACAACCTGAAGTAAAATAGAAAATCCAATCCCTTACTTTAACTTTTGAAAAAGTTGCTTTAATGCTGAGAAATATCAAGGCTACCGATTCTTCCTTACTGTCAGTCAACCGTTTCTTAAAGTGATCCTAGGGGACAAACAAATTGAACTGTCAAATTCTTACGGTCCCTTTTAATCCCATTCCAACATTCTTTCCAAGGAGAATTCCCAGGCAATCAATACCATACTAATGGAAGGGAGCCTATTTCCATTTAACCCAAAAATATTGGCTTTAACCGTTTGCCTCACTCGCTTTTGAGGGTACTGAATTCAATTTGAAGCTTTAACGTTAACTGATATCAATGAATGTCCAATCGATTATTATGTCAGCCCATGCAAAACAATGCATCCAATTTCACTTGAAAGGTAGAGCAACGACTGTTCAGTTTCCTTTATCTAATGACATGGACACCGATCCCCTTACAGAGATATTTCATCAAGCATGAGCGCGTATCTTAAAACTTCATTGAAGCTGAGCAACAAATTGATTTTGGGTGAAGGATGAAACATCACAAGCATGGCTTCTAATAGGGTAATCAGAAGGATCTCCCTACAATATCTAGATGTTACTTGTAAATGTAAGATAATATGCTAATGTGGCAAAATTCAAAGAGAAGAGTTGAGTTCCAACTCCATAGACAATACTCATCAATTACTAAAGATTCTTCCCCTGCTCACGTTTAAGACCACAAATATTTTTCTTTATATTTGTTAACAAGATATGACAGCATAACAGAGAATATCTTGAATTGTAAAGGCTCCATTTGATTTTTGAACAAAATAGCTCTGCATAGACTAGCAATGACTGGAAAATTGAACATATTTAAGATTACCACGAGTTGAAATTGATCACCGTGCCTTTCCCTTGCCATATCACAAATCTTATCTCATCCGCGTTCCCCCATTTTTCTACCAATTCCCCTGGCACGGTTTCAAACAGTATATTAATATTTAGCAGATTTACGTGAGATAAGATTAAATACTTATTGTTGCTAACACCTACCGTTCTTTCAGCTGCCTCCATGAGTCCTTCCTATCACTCGTCACCAAAAAGGGAGGAAGGAATCTGTAAGCTAAGAATAAACCCTAATTACTAATCGAAAATACAAAGACGCAAGATACAGATTAAGATCAATGATTGAAATCATTGGTTAACAAAGAAATTATTGAGATAATAAACTGATTAAGCAAACCAAAAGTCAAACCCTGATGGGAATTTGACAAGGTTCACCTGACTAATGAAGTGGTACACTAAGCAGAAATGCTATGTTCATTATCATTGGGAAAGCAAGAATTACCATGCACTACCAAACGTGTATGCATAAAGTGGATGATAAGAGATGCAAACAATTACTTAAATTATGGGATCTTCATCGACGGAAATATACCTATCCCATAGTCTATGAATATTGGGCTCCAGAGCTTAGTACTGCCTTCCCCTTTCAAAAACCGTATGTCAAGATAGGAGGGCTCTAAATCGTACAATATTTGAATCAACCACAAATTGCTATCTCACATTGCCCTCACCATCTCAAAATTCATCGTTAAAAAAACTGAGAGGTACTCCCTACCCTCAGATTCTTAACCCACTCATTTAATAATCCCAATTTATTTATCTACTCATTCACTGCCTTTGGAATCGAGACAGAAACTCTTGACCATTTATTTCTCTGATTTTATGAGACACTAGCAAAGGGCTGATAATGATAAAGTTATTTTGAATGACAAAATGAAATATTTGATCTTCTAGGGAGCCTTTCATTACCAAATGAATCGAAATTGATTAAGAGCATGAATCTGGGAATAGAATAGGGAATCTCTGCCTTATTGGACTCCCACTTAGTTATAAGGGATGCTGGATATAGTTTGAAATTTCCAATAACTATAGAGCTATGTTAACACTAGAATGTGTTTACTTTTGCAGAATTGATTGTTTATCTGGCCTATCATCAGTAACAGGGAATGAGAAGCAAAAAACATTCCACCGGAAGTGAGAGGAGTTATGTGGACCTGATTTTTTTAAAGTTCTGAAAGTAATTACTACCAGTAAACAAGCACAGCTTTGAGGCTAGGAGATATTGAGCAAAGCTAGGATCAATGAACCATAGATAGTACTCTACTAAGATATAACAGCAATAAGATCTGTGACCCACTCAAACATCAATTAAGAGCTACTGGTAAGAGCTGATAGTACTTCAATGACACAAACTTCATGTTATCAACAAGAATACATCATAAGGATTTTTAGCTCTCTACGTAACTTCAAAGGTGGCAAAATAGAAACTGATTTTGCTGGGGATATATACCGCTTTGGCTAAGAATGCAAAAAAGGTTACAGGACTGGACTTTCATTTCACCTCTCACACATGAAACATCAACATCATGCTATGCATGCCCCACCCAACCCCCTCCCCAAAACATAACCCACACACAGCCATCCTTTTTTTGAGTGCGCACTCCATTTAAACACACAACAGGCATACTTAAGTGAAATTGAAAGTCCAACCATTTTCATTACAGCTTAAACTATAAGCCTTAAAAAATGAATCTTATCAAAGGTACTGCTTTTAGAGGGGATCATATCAAAAGCACATTACTGTAAAGGCAATTAAGTCATCGGAAAAAAGGGCCCTCAAAATCAAATGAGAAGGTTTCCAGCTCCCCTTTACGATTTGATGGAGCTGTTGCGTCAATCAGATTAATGAAACAGTTATGATATTACTTAGAGAAGGATAGGAACCAGGTGACCTGAGAGCAATGCACAGATAAAAACAGGGTAATGATATTATCATCCTAGGACCTCAAGCTGTGGATTGTTATAGCAGTCAGTATTTCTCAATGTTTCATTAACACATTTGGGCTGATCTGATGTGTTACAGGGAGGGAAATTTCATTCACTGATGGATGGTATTTGAATGCAAACTTGGGAAGGATTCTACTGCATACAGCATATCAATGATTAACACTAACCCTGATTATCATTATGCAAAGGTGGTTATGGTCCATAAGAAGAGCCAAACTCTACCTCCAAAGGCAGTATCGATCATTTACTTTATGCGTGAAATCCCTTTAATAAAATATATAAATATTCGACCCCATTATAGTCTATGAATTATTATCACCAAAAGACCCTTGGCATAATGATGTGAATATTTTAAACCGCTTCCGTCAGGTTACATCAAACCAAAGACTCTTACGCAGCGGTCTTTCCCATAAAATGATGTCTTGCAAGTTTCCCATTCACTCCTTAGAAATGAAGCCAAAGAGTACATTTAAGATTAATATTTGATCGGATTCAATAACTTTCTAAGAGACTTTCCCATTACTACAAATTGATCAATTCAAGTCAGACTAATTTCGTCAACGTCAAAGATGTACATCTGCGTAATTTTTGAGAATTTTACTTCTAATTCTACCGCTCTTCAACCAAGAGTTCAACAAAGGAGAGATTTACATTCTTACTTTGAGCATGATGGTAAACACGGCAGTATTCAACAAAAGCAATGCAGAATGACCAGTTTTCGATGGCCCAAAATTTTATGACTAGGCGAGCTTCTGATCAATGAATTAAATTTAAAATCTTCATTATAAGTAATAAACTAAAGCAAACAATGAATTATATGAATGACTCTGTTTTCCCTTATTTCAATCTCAAAATGAAGTCACTAAGTTCCATCTCTTCTCCTACCAGATTAATGAACAATAAGTGAATATTTTTGCTCTGAAACCATCCACATGCCACCTGAGTTTGGTGCAAAGCCTTCGTACCATTATTAAGAAATGAGACTTATTTGATGCATTGGGATACTTATGGATAGGTAGTTATGAGAAAGCAAAAGATATCCCATCACAGTAGTGCAGTAAACACGGGAAAGCAATCACTAATATCTGAGGATATGTAGCAGCTACGATTAACAAAGAAAATCGAGTGTTGAATCACTGAGGGATTACGAGTGAAATATAAGGCAAAAATAGTTAAATCTAAGTATTTTATATAGGATCCGTGAAACGATTTTTGATGTTGTACTTCCATCATTTCCTTCCAAAAATTCACAACATAAGATTACATCTACAACCACTAACAATTCCCAAAAATCAGATAAAACTCTATCTACAACCCAACACCACATTAGTACTTGTTAGTAAACCAAGCTAGCAACTCTACTAAATATTCAAAACCTTCAATACTCATTCATTCCGGAGTATACTCCACACAAACATACATACAACAACCACTCAGGAAGTAATGATGGACATCCAACATCTTTTAATTAAAAACATGCTTGGAATTTCAATGCTCATTAATCTAAGTTCAGACTACTACTCCTTGGGAAATTATAGACCCTTAAAGGTCTTCAAGTAAAGGTCATGAGTTGCAAAGTGAATCCTAACTTTAAAAGAAGATCGTATACTGGCTTTGCACCGCATCTAAATGGCAAACCATACCAGAACTTGATGATTAATATGGACATTCACCAATTCTAACGAGCTCCCACCATTCTTTTGCTATTGATTATGTGCATAGGGAAAACACTCTGCAGTTTACTTAAGAAGCTTTCAAGAGTCCAAAGTGAGATTCATCAGTCAATGTACATCTATGACTTTGTGTAACAAAATTTGACTGACCTGTTCCCATTAATCTCTGATGCATAATAAAGCTTTTAATAAAGAGAATCGTCAATGGGAAGTGTTTCAAACCGAATAATCATATGGCAGTACTCTCTGGAGCCCAATTCAATATCATAAAGGTAATCAACACAAGCAATGTCTTAAATGACCCACTACGGCAATCAATTGCAACACCAATATCAAATTTTCATTAACTGCGATCGTAATTTCATTCCTCGTGATACAGTCCCTTTACTTAACAAAAGCAAACGTGGTCATTCTTTAACAATCGCTGCAAACCCTTCAATATGCTCTTCATGGTTTAACAAATTAGGAATGAGATACAAATCTACTGACTAGAGCCAATCATTTAATAAAGACAATGAGAAAATTACTGTTAAACAAGTAACCTACTAAGACTCTCCAAGAAAATTCATCTCATTCCTATCCCATTATTTTACGTGCATATGTGAAGTAAACCCAATTTAATTTAAGAATTGATTCACTGACTATGGAGCCCAGAAAACAACCCTTGACCATCAATTAACTTTCGAGGTGTCCACAAATGACCTGTGAAAATGCCAAACTCTTAAAATGTTCTAATCTGAAGGATCAAAATGATTTTAAAATGCCACAAGTCAGGTTCAAAGGATGCCACGGTTATGAAAATGATTCAATTTTAGGCATGGGGCTGACTAGATTATACTACTGACATTGATTATGTAAGCAATTATGAGGAATGATACAAAAATCCTGAACTGAACATTACTCTCTTCATTCCTCGTAACTAAGTTATTGACAATGTGCACCCAAAATTGAAAAGCAAATTATCGACCAATGCTAATTTCATGTTTCTGACGCATTGAATTTATTCAACTGCTACCCACCCAAATCCTCACTGTCTTGTGAGCTAACTTTAAAGCCAGTATCGCTCTAGGCAGACTGCAGTGCATCTCGTTGATCCGGCAGCAAACCTCTAATATAGAAAGTTTTGTGAAGCATAAACTTTCCACCCAGCAAGGGTATTCTATTCCCGGAGTGATTCCATATTCAAGAGCGATGTATTACAGAGGGATTTTGAGATATTTTTACATGAATACCTAAGAATGCAAACAAAGCTATAGGATTGGATTTCCATTTTAAACTTCACTCATCACAAAAACAACACCAGGCCCTGCCCCACCCAACCCCCCACCCCATAACACCAGAATATATTCCCCACACACCAGTACTGAGTGGCCACTCACCCCAAACATTCATACAACCTGAAGTTAAATAGAAAATCCAATCCCTTACTTTAACTTTTGAAAAAGTGGCTTTAATGCTGAGAGTTATCAAGGCTACCGATTCTTCCTTACTGTCAGTCAACCGTTTCTTAAAGCGATCCTAGGGGACAAACAAATTGAACTGTCAAATTCTTACGGTCCCTTTTAATCCCATTCCAAGATTCTTTCCAAGGAGAATTCCCAGGCAATCAATACCATACTAATGGAAGGGAACCTATTTCCATTTAACCCAAAAATACTGGCTTTAACCGTTTGCCTCACTCGCTTTTGAGGGTACTGAATTCAATTTGAAGCTTTAACGTTAACTGATATCAATGAATGTCCAATCGATTATTATGTCAGCCCATGCAAAACAATGCATCCAATTTCACTTGAAAGGTAGAGCAACGACTGTTCAGTTTCCTTTATCTAATGACATGGACACCGATCCCCTTACAGAGATATTTCATCAAGCATGAGCGCGTATCTTAAAACTTCATTGAAGCTGAGCAACAAATTGATTTTGGGTGAAGGATGAAACATCACAAGCATGGCTTCTAATAGGGTAATCAGAAGGATCTCCCTACAGAATCTAAATGTTACTTGTAAATGTAAGATAATATGCTAATGTGGCAAAATTCAAAGAGAAGAGTTGAGTTCCAACTCCATAGACAATACTCATCAATTACTAAAGATTCTTCCCCTGCTCATGTTTAAGACCACAAATATTTTTCTTTATATTTGTTAACAAGATATGACAGCATAACAGAGAATATCTTGAATTGTAAAGGCTCCATTTGATTTTTGAACAAGATAGCTCTGCATAGACTAGCAATGACTGGAAAATTGAACATATTTAAGATTACCACGAGTTGAAATTGATCACTGTGCCTTTCCCTTGCCATATCACAAATCTTATCTCATCCGCGTTCCCCCATTTTTCTACCAATTCCCCTGGCACGGTTTCAAACAGTATATTAATATTTAGCAGATTTACGTGAGATAAGATTAAATACTTATTGTTGCTAACACCTACCGTTCTTTCAGCTGCCTCCATGAGTCCTTCCTATCACTCGTCACCAAAAAGGGAGGAAGGAATCTGTAAGCTAAGAATAAACCCTAATTACTAATCGAAAATACAAAGACGCAAGATACAGATTAAGATCAATGATTGAAATCATTGGTTAACAAAGAAATTATTGAGATAATAAACTGATTAAGCAAACCAAAAGTCAAACCCTGATGGGAATTTGACAAGGTTCACCTGACTAATGAAGTGGTACACTAAGCAGAAATGCTATGTTCATTATCATCGGGAAAGCAAGAATTACCATGCACTACCAAACGTGTATGCATAAAGTGGATGATAAGAGATGCAAACAATTACTTAAATTATGGGATCTTCATCGACGGAAATATACCTATCCCATAGTCTATGAATATTGGGCTCCAGAGCTTAGTACTGCCTTCCCCTTTCAAAAACCGTATGTCAAGATAGGAGGGCTCTAAATCGTACAATATTTGAATCAACCACAAATTGCTATCTCACATTGCCCTCACCATCTCAAAATTCATCGTTAAAAAAACTGAGAGGTACTCCCTACCCTCAGATTCTTAACCCACTCATTTAATAATCCCAATTTATTTATCTACTCATTCACTGCCTTTGGAATCGAGACAGAAACTCTTGACCATTTATTTCTCTGATTTTATGAGACACTAGCAAAGGGCTGATAATGATAAAGTTATTTTGAATGACAAAATGAAATATTTGATCTTCTAGGGAGCCTTTCATTACCAAATGAATCAAAATTGATTAAGAGCATGAATCTGGGAATAGCTGAAATCTCTTCTACGATTCAAAATTTTGTAAAATTAAGCCCTTTATAGTGTACAGTAATCAAAATTCTGAAGGAATTAATGAAATGCAGGGAAATTAACCAAAATTATAGAAAATCGGTCAATTCTACTTAAAGAATCACTTTCAATAAAATTGTAAATTTGGGAATAAAACTCTTGCCAATTTTTACGTTCAACTTAGTTATATCTTAACCGTCTAAATTTTGACATCTTAATTAAAATTATTATTAGTTTCAATTTAATAGCAGACCAAGGAAACACTTATTGTGTGATTTGATATAAACTCAGGTGCTGTTCACAGAATGTCTGCATTTTCAATGAAAGAACATTAAACTTTATCACTTTTTTTAGATAACTTACCACTTGTGGTCCTCTGGTAAGCCTTCCCATCTTTTTCAATTGTCCTTCAAATACTCCAAAAGTAATGCAGAGAGGTAAAAGTAAAATCTAGAAAAAGATACAAACAAGAAATTAATTCATTGATATTAGATTTAAATTAGGGTAATATTGTATTGACGAATTTATATCACAATAGTTTTCTATGATACTTGATAATGTCGTATGCCGCATCTGAAATATTTTAGCAGAATGCGATCGTATTTTCGTACTTTATTCAATAGATTTAAATCAACATTAACTTATTTAGAAAGTATTTTATTACATCCGATACCTATTCAAACTATCTCTACGTAAATAATAAATAAAATTATTATGTTATTAATTACTTAAAAGTTAATAAGTATAGAAATCGTGAGAAAGAATATTTGAACATCATTCGAGTAACGGTAATGATTTTGTATTGCACTTCCTCTTAAATAAAAATTACGAGTGAATTTTCGTATCGGGATTGTCCTTAAAAATAAAATTCCTAAATCCCCATTGAAATTATATAGGAAGAATTTAATAAATGACGCTCTGGCTTCGAAGCAAGTCTAATTAGGGCATAAACACACATGTTAATGACTTCTGTTTACATGCGAATTCAGACGATTCCTAGTTATCGGGAATTATAGCCGAAAAAATAATCGGGTAATCTCTTAAAACTATTCACCGATTATCTTGCTGTATGAAAGCAACTTTCACTCGTATTAGCTAAGATTACGCTCTGAGTATAGTTAAATATGTGTATGAAACGACTGATAATGATGTTCCATTTAAAAGATGAATTATTACAACTAATTTAACTATGATAAATTAATGCTACTTACTAAGCAATGATGAAGTCGTAAAGCAATCCTTGGGATATCGAGACACCAGAAATACACTTAAATATCGTTAATTCAAAAATTAATCACTATATCAGAATATTAAAAAGATTAAACTCCAACGCAAAAACTTAAAATACGATTAATTAATTCCGAATCGACTGAAATTCAAAGAAACTCGAATTTCGAAACTGTTCTCTCGAAAATCCTTCAGCAGTTCTTCACCATCAGATATCTTCGAATCAACTAAAGATTTTCCCTCCAAAAAAAAAACGGTTGATCAAAACGGATGCACCTCATTGGCTGCCGCTGTGGCTGTTACAATTTGCGTGCGAAATACCCCCCCTGTTCCCCCTATAGTTCAAAGTAAGAACTAATTTCGTAATTGTTCATAACTATTTAAATAAATTTTTATTCGTACAATATTTACTTGAATTTTAATGCTGTTAAAGTTAAGTTAAGTTGTTAAAAATAATAGCTTAACTTTCAATTGCTTAGTTTAAATTCAACGTGCATTTTTACGAAAATTCACATGACGTAATCATCATGTACTCTTAATGAATGGCAAACGAAAATAATGCATTATAATTATTCTATATATATATAAAATTGCAATATAATTTCCATATAATTGTTGCAATTTTGACTTGTAATGTATATGTAATATATATTCAGTATATAAATGCTTTAATTCTCAAATCACGGAAAGTTTAGCAATAAAATGACTTCAAATTAAACTGTGCAACTAGGAAACATTCTACGTAAATTCCCTAGTCTTGAAATAAAAATACGAACAATTTTATTTTATAGTGGTCACTTCACTCATTTTGCACTCATAACTCGCTGTATTACGTCCAATTACCCTAATAATCGCGGGCTTACCTTCGAACGCTCCTGAAGATGAATTTTACTATCCAAATGCGAAGAAATCACAATTTTAAAAGATGCAATACACTTATGATCACCTCAATTACATTTTACAGGTGGCAAAGAATGAATTTTCGAAGCAATGACGAGGATCCCAACTCGATAAAAGTAATGCACTTAATTCACAGTACATACAGCGTTACTACACACGCTTTTGTGAAATAAATAACAACGGAAACACTGTAGAAACTTCTTTTAAGTAATTCACTTCATACACAGGTTATGGAGCATTACCACACACGATTATGATAAAGAAATCACCACAGAATTAGTATAGAAATTACATTTAAGTTATGCACTTAATACAAAGTATATATAGCGTTCCTATACACGATTTTGTTAAAGAAATAACCATAGAAACTCTATTATGTTCCTTGTTGTATTAGAAATACGCAGAAAATGAAAAGACACCGTCTTGAGGAAGACGTAAGAGAGACAAACATGTACGAAGGTTACGCTGACTTCATTTGTCGTTATTCACGATTTTCAAGACCACAATTCTCTTCAAGAAGCGCGGAAAACTCGTGAACAATTCGTGAAATCATGAAGGAAAGACCGCTAAACCTTTGGTGAACTTAAAACATCGAATATCGTACTTGTACGCCATCGTGATTGTGATCTCCTTAGTATCCTCAGAGTGTCAAATCGTTAAAGAAAATGAATTGGACGTCTTTCTGCTCGAATATCGATGGATACGGGTTTCTTTGCGTGTCATATACTGAGTTATAAAAGATAGAAAAGGTAAGTATGACTAAATTAACAAGGAAATGAACCTATTCTTTGGTTTCTCTTGCATAAAAGAAAGAAATATTCGTGGAAATACTAACATATATAAGAACATAAAGAAAACAGAACAAAGCTATGCAGCTTTTCCTTTGAAAGGATTTGGTGGGCTGAATACATCAAGACTAGTGAAGAGGTGGTTATACTTCCTTAAACCTGTCTTTTACGTAATTGTAAAACGGAATGAGGCTTACAAGTCAAATGAGGGGAGAGTCATGTTACATAAGCTACTCAATGAGTCATAAAACGTTCTACCTTGTGTAATACATGTGTTTAAATACACAGGAATACGCAGTATTGTCGTTTGGCATGGAATTTTCGCAAGGGACAGCCTTCTATGAGTAATTGGAAGGAATGAGGGCTGATAAGGAATGACATAATTTGCCTTATTTCTCCTCACTGAGTCAGAATGTAACGATAGTAGTCATGAAGCAGAAATGTGTAAAAAGCTATTCATATCATATCATACAATGGAATCTAAATACTCATGTCTCAGAACCTTACATTATATCACAACCAACCTCAAAACAATATTAAGTAGGGAATACCAAAGTTATAACTTCTGCAAAAGTTCGAATGAATCATAGCATTAATATACACAAAGAAATGAATTCGAAATCATGGAAAATTTAGCAATAGAAAAGACTTCGAAGGTAGCCACGCAACTATGGAATGCGATGTTGTCTTGGCAACTATTTAAAGAAACAGTATCGACATATATATAAATTATAAGTTGAATTTAGTCCCATCATTTCTTAAGGGTAATTCATTAGTTTCGATGTAACAATGTATAACTATGTCAAGAAAACACACGTAACTATGTGATGTTATTGACATTATATATATGGAGGTATTGAAGATATTTCAATTACGTTTTGGCACATAAATATTTCAGTTAGTTTCTGACAGTAATGTCTCTCTCAAATTTGAAGTCTTATGATATTCGATTAACCTGAATACAATGATTTATGTTTCATTAATTTCATGAATGTAGTAATAATCCCGTTTTTTTCGAAGTGAAACCTTTGATACAAGTGGGTGTAATTACCAGAGATGGTGGGAGAAGAGAGATTTTCATTGATAATATAAAACAGAATGGAGGATGATAGCAATGTGTGAAATATTAAAAGAAAATGGATTTGTACATAATTCATTCTAATTCATAATACTTCGTTCAAACACAGAAATATTATTTACTCACCTTCACACTCTTGTAAATCCCGTATTACCCTTGCACAGAAAAACTTTCTTCCACTGCAGGTGTGAATATTCTCAGGAACAGGAGAATCTTACACAATCGGACTCTGCTACTCTGACGGTTTGGATGGTGACGGTGAGGATTACATTTACTACTACCCTAAGTACAGCAAAATCGGTAGTAGTAATGCGTAAGAAACACTTTTGTACGACACACTTTTCACTTTTCTTCTACACGTTGTTTCACTATCACACCACTATTTAAAACATATCATTCTTTGCAATCACTGTATTTACTGTAGATAACTCTATTCAATTTGTAGCACACTTTCACACCCACAAGAGAATATAAAAGCCGCCTTCACAGCTCGAACAGACGTCGTTAACAGTGCCATTAAGTAAGCGGACTAAAGAAGAACGGAAAGGGCCCAGTCACATGACGAAATTACTCGTTTCGTCACTCAGTATTTTCGATACCATAATCCATTCTTTCCATAAACGCGGTTATAAATCTCGAGACTTTCACGGACGAATAAAAGGAAATTACCGACGGCAGTGAGAATTTCGTGATCATTACTTTTCATAAAAACAGTGAAATTGTTTCAAGTCCTCAGTATATTGTTTTATTGTTAAATTGTAATTGCAGTGTCTCTTAAATGTTTTGCAAAATTGTCAACGGAATATTCGTAAATCAAGGAGTCTTCTGAAATTAAAACTTCAGATATACAGCTAAATTGATTTAATGGAAGAAAATGTTGATTTACAACGTCGAACTGTGATGGAAGATCGTGGGTAATCATGTGAAGGGCAGCACAACATTTTACATCATGATTTGTAGATGAGAAAACAATCCACGCTTTGGGTACCGCATATTTGGCAATCTATCAAAAGCGCGTACGGCGCGAATGCGCTAAAATGCGAACGTGCAAAAAAATCGAACCGAAGTTTTGCGAAAATTAATCCCTGTGGATGAAACCTAAATCCATTACCATGTACCAGAGATAAATAGCAGTCAGTGCACTGGATTGCAATGATAGAACCTATTCCGAATAAAGCGAGTCGTTCTCTGTGAAAGTAAAATGACGGATACACTTTTCTGCGATAATTTGATTACCTTGCGAAAGTAAAAATCATTCATGTATAACATTAATATAATTTATTTAATTTGATTTTTTACCAAGAAAAATGTGCTGTTCTAATAACATAATGCTCAGGTGCTTACCTGCAATTCTGCAATGACAAAATTGCCCAAACTAAAATTCTAATTGCAGCTACACCCACCTTGTTCACCAGATCTCCCAGAGTTTCTTTTTACCAGTTGGAAAATTTCCCTAGGGGAATTTTTTTTCTGACTGACAAGTCTGTCAGGGAGGCCAAGTAATATTCTGAATATAGCAAACTGCACCCAAAGAAGTAACTTATGTCATAGAAGTCACAAAATATTAATTAAAAATTATAATTATTTGAAATCATTTTCACAAGTATAATATCAGTTCAGATATAAAAATGCATTAATGAAATAATATGATCTTCACACTTATATCAAGTAAATTTAATGTTAGCAGAAAGAAAAAGGAACTCTGCATTCAATGAACTAAGAGACAAAGGTTCTCCAAGCGCCGACAGCGGCAACCATCGAGGGCAATTCCTGGGAAAAGGATAATCGCTCGCCGGTCACCAGTTATTCAGAATCCCAATGCGCATTTCGGGAACAAAGCTTCTATCTTTCAGTATTGATTGTTTCCGAAATGTGCATCGGGATTCTGAATAACTGGTGACCGCCGAGCGAGTATCCTTTTCCCAGGAATTGCCCCTCCCAGGGTTGCTGCTGTCGGTGCTTGGAGAACCGTTGTCTCTCAGTAAATTTAATGTTATCTTGAGTAAATTCAATCTCATTCTTCCTTGGATTTGATGAGAAAGTAATGATGAGCCCTTTATTCCTGGGAAGAGTAAAGCATAAAGAAGGCATTCTCACATGGATATACTCTTACATTCTTACATTATGATGAATTAGAACAGAACCTCCTCATAATTTCACATTGTAATATATAATAATCAGTAGACACACCATTAAATAAGCTATAATTAATCAGCCTCTAATGTTTTTTAGCAAAATAGACATCAGCATACCTGCTTCTTATCTAAAGAACAATACAACTTGATGGATGGGTCTAAAGAGAATGAGATGGTGCTAAAATGAAGCAACTAGCTGCATATATAGCTGGATATAATAGTGAAAAAGTTCATTAATGAATAGGGATTCTTTCAGGGAATGCACAAAATCAGCCCCCATCCATGGATGGGTTATGCAACAACTCACAACATATATCAAACAAACGACCCACTCAGGATATGGTGGTTATTTAATTGGTGCTCAAGACATAATCTGATTCTAAGTTGAGAATGACTGTATAAGTAGAAAGTATTATTCTACAGTAAAGTATTCTACATAAAGGTGTGTTTATATATATGTGTGTATAAGTAAAAGTTGCTTGCATACTGCAAATATTTATAAAATAAATATTTTGAAGAATACACGATTAATTTTTACCACTGTGTATAACAAAGTGTATCATGTAATTGTCCTGGGATCAAACCCAGAACCATTGCAGAAGAACTCGTTAGATATCAAGTTACCGAAATGAGTCCTCTAACCATACGCAAAATTTCAAGTCTATATCATTCCAGAAAGGTCCTCAAACATATATCCGAATTCCCTATTTAAGTAAATGGTAGAATGCAAATGATGCCCTGGATTCGAATCAAAGACAATTTGAGAAACTATACACTGCATTAAAAAATATATTCATGATAGCTGTTCACAGGCCAAAATATTGATTTCTATGTTTTCGGGGAGTGCCTCATAAAAATATTTGCCATCTTCACCACACATTTGAAATGGGAGCATAAAGATTATCTGGATTCAAACCCAGAACCATAATTGGTATAATTGGTAAGAGCTTCATAAAGTTTCTGGTGAATATCATATCAGGAAGGTCCCCAAACGAAATTCTGTATTTCCAATTTAAATGTAATGTAGATTGGAAATGGTCTGCTTTCCTTGAACCAGAGACCATTAGGGGAACAGCAAATTGCACTTTTAAAACATATTTATGACTGCTGTTTATATGCCAGGTTACAGACTTTCATCTTCCCAGAAAAGCCTCATTAAAAAAATATAATTTCCTACCATACATTTCTTATAGGTGCGTAAAGACCACCTGGTGTTGAACTGGAGCCATTATGGAGGATACTTTTGCTCATTAAGTTTTTTAAAGGTCCTCTCAACCCATGTACAGAATTTCAAGTCTATATCATATGGAGGAGGTCATCAAGCATAATCCTATATTCCCCATTTGATATCATGGTAGAAAACAATTGTGGCCTTGGCATCAAACCAAGGTCCATTAGGGGAACAATAAACTAAATTTTCAAAACATAATCTATACTGTTGGTCATATGCCAAAATAAATCATTCTATCTTCTTAGGAAATGCTACTACAAAATATTTTTATTCCCCGCCACACATAACAAGTGGAAGAATTAATACAACCTGGTGTCGAACCTAGAAACTTTTATGACGAGCTAAATGTATGTTAATATTATATGAAAACAACTCTGGCCATTCCGAAAGTTTCAGTTCAATATCACATTGGAAAGGCCCTAAAATAAGATTCTGTTATCCCCATTTGAAATGTATGGTAGAGTATAAATGATGCTCTCACATCAAACCAAGGATCATCCTAGAAATGGCAAACTGGGTACATGAATTTTAACAATCACCTCTGATAATATTCTGGGTTTTATCTTTCCAGCTTATAGTGAAAGCATTAAAAAAATTACTGTTATATATTTCAAATAGGAGAATTTCACATCCATCAAACCCATGCTCATTTGGTGACATCATCTGCTGGTACTATGGAAGACCACATCATCAGCAAACTCCATGATTTTTAATCCTCTGTCTTACCGAGAAGGACCTCAAAATAATTTTCAAAATTATACTCAATGCATTCTTATGGGGAATTTTAGATTTTTGGGGCCTTCCAGTATTGATCCCAGGATAGCTAGCATCTAAGGCTGAATTATTCTGACAGCTACGTGGTAGGGCCAGTGCATTGTAAGAATTTCAAGTCAATGGCACTTGTAGAACATGGTTAGGGTTTGTATTCTCTATATATTTGTATCCCCTATCCCCTGTATCCCTCAGATGCTAGCTATCATTTTTGGTTTGATACCAGGAGGTCCCAAAAAATCAGAATTTTCCCATAAGAATGCATTACACAGATTTTTGAAAATATATAACAGATATATAACTATATATAACAGATAACATAATATACTATAATATTACATATTGTCATTATGGTATAGTAGTAGTATTGTGAAAAGTGCTTCACCAGCTGAGGACATACCACACATGGGCTCCCACCGAGAATCAAACCCAGTTGTCATTATGTATTAAACATTGTCATTATTATTACATCCCACCAGCTTCTCTCGTTGCCTGACCCCCACCTGCCTGCTTTTGGAATTTTTAATTACCCTATTTACCTACATTAAGAATGAGTTTCTTTCCAAGTTCAGCTTCAGAAGAATGTGAGGGGGCAAAAAAATTTCCATCCACTGAAGGATACAGCACAGTCAAATAAATGCTTTCTCTTCATCTAGAGATATATTTGCTAGCTTCTCACTTCCAGGAGGGATTTTCTGTAATTCCTAGGCAAGAAAAAAAGGGGTTTGTGAAAAATTACATCACTGAAAAACAAACAATAAAATTATTTTATAATTAGTTTCAATCTGATATTTATGAAATATGGGAGTTGGAACTATACTCAACAATAATTTAAATAGAAATTTCACTTAAAAGTATTTTATTAGGATTACTAAGCTGAGCAACAAAATTTTCATTTTGCAAATTGACTTTAACAAAGGTAAAAAAATTAAGAGAAATATCTTCTTTAAGTTTTGATTAATATCTATTATATATAGCTAACTCTCCGGATATACCTATATATATATATACCTATATATTTATAGGGGATACGAATTCTGACCATGTTCCACAAGCGCTGTCGACGTCAGATTTTTTCGACGTACTGGCCCTACACTCTAGATGCCAGAATAATGCAGACTTCGACGCTAGCTATCATTGGTTCGATGCCAGAAATTCCCAAAAATCGCAATTTTCCCATAAGAATGCATTGCGCGGATTTTTGAAAATTATTTTGAGGCACTTATCGCTAAGATAGAGTAACCAAAATTTCGGAGGTTGAAGTTGAGGTAGTCTTCTATGCTTCTCATGGAAAAAATGTAGCCAAATGACAGTGAGTTCGACGCCAGGTGGATGCAAAATTCTTCCATAAGAAATGCATTGCGGAAATCTTTTTAAATGCCTCCCGATAAGCTGGAAAGATAAAACCCGGAATGGTGACAGAGGGGTGGGACCTTCCCGATAAGATATTGAATCGAAACTTTGGAACAAGTAAGGATGGCACTTATCTAATATTATTTTGCTGTCTTCTCTCACGATCGGGTTCTTAGTTCGTCGCCAGGCGGTCTTTGGCGCGAAGTTTTAAATTTGAACTGAGGCAGTACTTGGTATGATACTGTATTCAACGGATAGCTTGCAGTATGTAAGCAACTTTTACTCGTTTAAAATAGAACCATCATGAATTTACTTTAAAAGAAGTTCTGAAAGCATTGTAAATGATTAGTCTATGCATGAACAATCTAATTTTATGGATACAACAAAGGAAAATGACTTTGCATTGGTTTCACAACACCACATTTATCAGAACATAAACTGAGCAGACCTCCAGCAAGTAAAAGCACCCAAGTCTTCCATGATCATTCATAATTCTACCCCAATACTAACTGAAACTATTAAGAAACTTATTACAGTGGTAAAACTATTTTGTGTATTACAGGAGGCTAAGTTATACTACCTTCATCTCGAACCCAGATAGGAATTACCAAGAAATAAGATAAAAACCATCTCTTAAATTCATATGACAGCTGCAACTAACAATGTTAAACATTAAGATCTATCCTTAATTGTTTCCATTCAACCCATAAATGAGCATAAATATAATCTAACATCTTCTTAAGTAATAGAAGACATAATATTTAAATTTGTAAAATTATTTCATGACTTAAAGAATTAAATTATTGGTATGTAAGACATAAGTAAAGAAGCTTTTGATAACTACTATCCAGCCATCAAGATCCTTTAGTACGTTTAAACAAAATCATAGCATCGTTCCAAAATGTATGCAATTGTAACATTTAAGAGAAAATATATTCCAAAAACAATGGATGTAAAAAATCAACAATAATAACAAATAAAACCAATACGAAGTTACAAAAAGAGAGGAGAAACTATCATGTAGAATTTCTCTAAAAGACGAGAATTTCATTCAATTTACAAAATCACGCTCAAATGTATTAATATTACTTGAAAGAACGATGCCTATAATGAACAGTAGTACGTAGTTTTAGATAGTATATATGGTTTTTCACCATTTTTCAAGCAAAAGTTTTGAATGTAAATACATTACAATGGAGAAAAGTAATTTGATAGATAATTGACAAGTTCCGATGAAGTACAGCAATACAACTCGTTCAACTACACGTTTACAATAATCCGCGATACTTACCTCGAACTAAATTCTTTCCACAGCTATTCTTTCTGTTTCATAATGTAGCTAGTCACACAGTTGATCGGTTCCTTCATTCTCTGATAAGGTGTAAGAAACAATGGAAGAATAAACAGATTAGCGAACACATGCGTATAAGAAATTATAAACTTTTACCATGTAGCTACATATTTTCAAAGATTACCTTCTGGCCATGTCGAATTCTCATTTTCTCGCTTCTCTATAACATTGCTTGGTCTGATTACCTTTTAATAATGTCAAAACTAACAATAGTAATAGCCCAAAATGTCATAATTCGTGCACAAAGCATCGAATTCGTTTATTAGCAAAGTTGGCGTGATGGCTTCGAGAAACTCAATGAATGCACAATCCTTGAATAACGTGCTAGAAGACGTAGAATACTTTGTCGCAGATAACATACGTCTTCACCGAGAAGTGAGCATTATCCCACTTGATGAACAGGTTGATTGCGAAAAGTTACACGAAACTCCTACTCATCGTTCGAACGATTTTTGACCTCCGTTTCTCTTTGGAAAATTATTCTTAACTATATAATAGTAATTTACAAACACATGTTTACATACGCCAGGACTACAACGTTTAATTAAATGTTAAACCTCTTGGCAGACGATAAAATTGACTGTTTGTTGTCATAGTAGGTAAATCTGACGGCTTAGGGAGAAGGAATTTTTTCGTCACTTGAATGTTGTCTGCAGAAGCTCAGTCCGGACTTAGATCGAGTTTAAACAGGCGTAGACTAGAGTGATGAAAGCTTATATGGAAATATACCGATCGCCTAAAGTCTCAAGAATAGTTGTTTGTAAACCAAATTATCAACCATTCTACGTTTCCATTTCTTGGCTTCTAGGTTGCTACTACCGTTGCGACTTTTGTGCATCCGTCTTCCTTCGACCTGTAAAGCTGAAAATTGTGTTAGAAAGACCGAAAAATCTCAACCTACGACATCGAGCATTAAAAAATATAAGTATCACTTTTGATTTATATTGAATTCATTTGAGTACTTATTTGCCAAACATCTCCTATGCATCAAGTGGATTTTATTGTTGATAATTTATAAATGATAATGAAGCAATCAAGTCAACATACTGTTTACAAAAAAATAGTGACGGAAATATTTCATATTATTCTATGTCTTTAAAGGTCGAGGTAATGTATTTCACATGATGGAGAAGTAATGATATCTTAGTTCAAATCCACGAGAGATTTATTACCACAGTCGATATTCTTCTCATTAGATTGCTCCTCTTTCTGTGTTCAATTTGATAAATGTGAACTCCTCTTACTGAGAAGTTATTTAGAGGTTTGAATGTGGGAAGACTAATAGCTGCCTGGCTCTTTTGAGAAATTAGAAGAATACCTCGATGAGTCAAACTCAGTAACATCATTAGCTGATCCCTCCATTATGTTTAATAATTCTAAATATCGACGTCTGTCTTCTGCATATATTTCATGTATTTCAGGAAAGATCTTTTTTTATGAACTGAATATGAACCTTTTTAAGTTAGATTGAGATACTATTCTTAAACATGAAGGTCAGAACCTGGCTATTAGAGCACAAAATGAATTATATTCAAAATTATTAAAGGGCCTAATATATAAATAAACATCAGTTTACATCAGATATAAAACACTCCTCATTACAAAAAACCAATTGGATAGATCTTTATATCAGGTTATAGTCAATCCTTTAGATTTCAGATTTGACAGCAGTGTTTCAGCTATGATAGAATCCCTCGGTTGGGATTCGCTTAGTGATAGAAGACTTGATTACCGTAGGAAGCTTTTTCATAAATTTATCACTACGGATCTCAGGGAGGAAGTAGTTGATATTGTCATACCAGTTAGTAGCATACGTGATCTTCGAGACAAAACGACGAAGCGTTACAGGGAAATAGTTGCCAGGGCAGATAGTTATTTCTGGTCATTTTTTCCGCGAAGTATTAGAGAAGCCAACAGCAGTCAAAGGTAGATAGGTTTTCAGTGTTTCACACCCCCTGCCATGCGCCAGTGGCGGTTAGCAGGGTCCTTATGTAAATGTAAATGTAGAGGAGCATTTCTCTGTTAATTGAATTTGCCTTTGCAACTTGCAACTATTTCAAGTAATTTTCTAATACCTCAGACGAGGCACTTCACCATCAGTTCCTGTGAAATAGACTCCATACCACTGATGAATGTCTGATGTGATTCACCTTAAAAACATTGGGGCCCCAGGGGGCTAAATGGCTCACCTTCATCAAGCTAAATATTCAAATATTGAAAACAACAACAAATTTAGGTAATTATGACTCTTATTTCATAAAGAGTGAAGGAAATATTTACTGAAAGAAATGGAAGGTGTGTAATTAACATTAAAAGAACTTATAAATCAAATGGATACTATTTGTAGACAATGTGTTTAGTTCAATATTGCATTGAAGTTGATAGTGAAGTTTCAAGCTATACACCATTTTTCCAAATACAGAATGGCTATGATGAATCCTTGATTCACAACATCCTGAGAAAACACTAAGAGTAACTTTAAAATCGCAATTTTAATATTCTTCATAAGATATGCAATTTCACAATTTTGTCCTTTGCCTTGGTAAAGAGCATTAATTAAGACAAACATTTTACAAATTCTATTTAACCCAAGTGTCACTGTAAGATTATCTTTTTCCTTCAATCCAAAATATTTCTCAAAACAAAAATCTGGAGTGTATAAATTATCCTACCAAGACCACAACAAAGAGAAAATACAGCAAATGAAACAGGTAGAAAATAGACTCAAAGAAGCTTTAGTTTCCTGAAACCACAGCCAAAGAAAGTATACCACATGAAAATTAAAACATAATAAAAAACCTAAAATTCAATCAAATGAATCCTTTATGTATGAATTCCAAATTTGTTGCTTAGGAATGTCTTCTCATAAGCAAAAAATACAATGAACAATACTGCCGATGGGATGATGTCAAAATCTCCTATATTCTTATTACTGAATCTGTCATCATAAAATAGGAGGGAGAAGATAGTCTTGCTTATATTATATCTAATTTGAATTCTAAACCTGTTTGGTTGAATTAGCAATCAGCTGGTTTACAATGATATGCAATATCTTCCTTTTAAGACCATCTTTCCACTGCTCTCAGATGCAAAGAAATAGCTCTCCTGCTTTAATGCAAATATTTATTTAAAATATCCTCTTTGCCAAGGATTTAAATATGTACTTATATTTTTATAGTGGAGCAATTCACTTTCAATATAAACTGTTGCAAGTTTCCCTTCTTTCAGAAGTAAAAATATAAACATTTCTACTCATCTGCAATGCTGAGGCCTCAAATAAGAAAATCCTCTTTTCACACTCTGGTTTCTGTCTGTAAGGCCTCAAATTTTAATAAAATGAAAATAATAAAAAAATTTATATATTTTTTTAGATATTCTAATGTCTTCCCATTTTCCTTTCCAATCCCATGTATCATCCAACAATATTTCTAATCCTTTGATTTCTTACTACCAAGTTCTTGCATGAAATTGGCTTAATTTTCCTATATCTACAGTTGATTTGTAGTATGATAGCTTCAGCATCATTCTTCTCTCTCCTTATTTACAAAAAGGAAAACATTGAAATATTTAGATTATGTATCATTTTATTAAATTTGTTCTACCATCCATCATTCATTATTTTTGTTCTTTGAATATCATATTTTGATCTCTGGAACATGTAACACATCTCCACTAGATAGGTTGATCTTCTATCTTGCTGAGAGTGTCTGCAATGAATGTTTTTCTATGTTATCTGTAACGTCCTCAAGGAGGTGTAAGGATTGCTCTAAGTGAAGTAGGTAGAGACCTATCTCAGAGATTGGAATCATCTTTTTTACTGCGAGTATGGCGGCTTTCTCAAAGTACATTATTAAATATGGGAATTCACTCTTTACCTTCCTTTAATAGTGTATTCTAGGAGTTCCCTGCAGAATTTCTTGTTCGAGTTGAGGAAATATTTCTGGTGAGTTGTTTTATTACTTCATTGTCTCTTTTTATTTGAAATTTTTAGTATATCAGTGATATATAGATATTTTCTCTATACATCTTGTTAAATGTACTCAGTGCTGTTTCATACAGTCTACTGTACTTGTTTCTTAATGTAATGCTATGGGATGGAAATCGTTCTGCTGCATTTTCAGAGATGGAGAGCAGAAAGAAAGGGAAAATCCCAAAAAGTTGTAAGGGACAAACCGTTTTAACAGGATACAAATATTTCTTGAAACATTTCCCTGAAGAAAGTGAAACGAATATTATAGATAAAATGCGTGAGGCTACTGGTGTCAGCAAAAGGACCTATCGAATTAAGAAAGAATGTGCTGAAGGACAACTTGTTACCCCACGAAAAGTCTGGCATTATATACACCAATAGTCGAGAAATAAAGTACGATGAACCAGTAAGAAATGCAATTCACCGGTATGTCCATTCCCTCTTCTTTAAAAACATTCCTCCAACAATAAAATCAGTTCTATGAGTCGTAAATGACGATGAAACACTTCCAAATTTTAAAAGTGTAGCATTTTGGAAGTTGCTGAAGGAAATTGGGTTTCAATTCGGGAAAAGGAGCAGCAAAGCCTCATCCTCATCGAAAGTGATGAGATTATAGCCATGCAACATGCACACTTGAGAAAAATGAGAAGGTATCACGACGAAGGCCGAGAGATAATTTACCTTGACGAAACATGGGTTAATGCGGGACACACGGTATCAAGAGAGTGGAAAGACACTAATATTAAAAAAGATGCGCAATCAGCAGGGCATTCTAATGGATTAAAGCCACCAAGAGGAAGAGGAACTCGGTACGTGATTCTTTATGCAGGAGGTGCTCGTGGATTCATTGAAAACGCCAAACTGATCTTCTTAGCGAAAAAAAAGTTTGGGGGATTACCATGAGGAAATGGACAGCAAAAAAATGGAGGAATGGTTCAAACAACAGTTGCTGCCAAATCTGAGGTATGGTTCGGTGATGGACAATGCTTCGTACCATAGTCGGAGACGAGAAAAGATCCAAACTTCTTCAAATAATAAATTGGAAATGCAACAGTGGCTTAAATCGATAGAAATTGATTATAATAGTCAGAAAGTCGAACTTCTACAAATTATAACTCTGCCCGAAGCTTCCTATGAGGTAGACGAGGTTGCTAAGGAAAAGAATATTATTGTGTGCCTATGTCCACCATATCATTGTGAACTCAATGCCATTGAGTTGGTATGGAGCCAGTTAAAGAGACATATTTCCTCTCATAATGTATCATTTGCGGCCAAAAAGATGTCATCCCTTATCGACAACGCATTTGAGGAAATCTCAGTGGCGAACAGGACAAGCTATGATAGGCACACTCAAATGGTTGAGGAAGAATTGTGGAAAGCTGACGAGCTTCAAGATGATGTGGAGTCATTCATTATAAGGCTGACGAGTAACAGTAGCACGTCGAGCAGCCATAGTGTCGGGTCTGGGAGCGAGGAAGGATCGTTACAGACAGGTCCATCGAGACCACGGGCCATTTTAAATGGAAAGAATCTGTGCCTTCCTGACGGTGAATGGTCAATAGGCACACCTGCCTGAATAAAAATATTGTAAATTATGAAACACATAAATGAACAATTCTCTTGAGTCCAAGGCCTAGTTTTTATATGTCTATTTATTAGGATAAGGCATGGACAATAGTTAGTATAAATAGTTATTTTACTTGTTGTGAAAACTAGTGTAATTTTTAATTATTATATTTATTTTGCATCTGAAGATAGATAGATATAGGGGATACGAATTCTAACCATGTTCCACGAGCGCCGTCGACTTCAGATTTTTTCAACGTACTGGCCCTACACTCTAGATGCCAGAATAATTCAGACAACGACGCTAGCTATCATGAGTTCGATACCAGAATGTCCCAAAAATCGCAATTTTCCCATAAGAATACATTGCGTGGATTTTTGAAAATTATTTTGAGGCACTTATCGCTAAGATAGAGGAACCAAAATCTCGGAGGTTGAAGCTGAGGTAGTCTTCTATGGTTCTTATGGAAGAAATGTTGCCAAATGACCGTGAAGTCGACGCCAGGTGGGTCCAAAATTCTTCCATGAGAAATGCATTGCTGCAATTTTTGAAAATTTTTTTCAATGCCTTCCCGATAAGCTGGAAAGATAAAACCCGGAATTGTGACAGAGGCGTTTCAAAAAATTCTATCATCAGGTTTACCGTTTCTCTTTTGGTCCTTGGTTCGATGCAAGAGCGTAATTCCGATTTCACCATGCATTTCAAACGGGGAAAACGGAATCTTATTTTGGGACCTTCCCGATAAGATATTGAATCGAAACTTTAGAACAAGTAAGGATGGCACTTATCTAATATTATGCTGCTATTTTCTTTCACAAAAGGGTCCTGAGTTCGACGCTAGGCGGTCTTTTGCGCAATTATTTACAATCTGTTTTGAAGTCGTTCTCGATGCGATAGAGCAATCAAAATCACAGTGTTTTTAGATGAGACGGTTTTCCATAGTACCAAAGGAAGAAATGTTACCAAATGACCCTGTGTTCGATGCCAGGTGGGTTCTAAATGCTTCCGTAAGAAATGCATTGGTGAAATCTAGGACGATTTTTTTAAATGCCTTCCCGATAAGCTGGAAAGATAAAACCCGGATTGGTGACAGAGGCGTTTGAGAACATTCTTTCATGACATCCGCTGTTTCTCTAGTGGTCCTTGGTTCGATGCAAGAGCGTCATTCCGATTCTACCATGCATTTCAAATAGGAAGAACGGAATCTTATTATAGGACCTTCCCAAAAAGATATTGAATCGAAACTTTGGAACAATTCATAATGGCACTTATCTAACATTCGTATGCCATTGTCTCTCACGAACGGGTCCTGTGTTCGACGCCAGGCGGTCATTAACGCTAATTTTTAAAAATTGTTTTGAGGCCTTTCTCTATGCAGGAGACTATTCAAAATCACAGCGTTTGCGTTTGAACTACTTTTCTATAGAACCTATGGAAGAAAGGTTACATTTGACCGTGAGTTCGATGCCAGATGGATGAAAATTTCTCACGTAAGAAATGCATTGTGGAAATTTTTAAGAATTTTGCTGGATAAGCTTCGAAGATGATACCAGTAAGGGGAACTTAATGTAAATTTTTACCAATTAGCTTGCAGTATGCAAGCAACTTTTACTCGTATAGGTATATCCCGAGAGTTAGCTATATATAATAGATATATATTTATAGGGGATACGAATTCTGACCATGTTCCACAAGCACCGTCGACTTCAGATTTTTTCGACGTACTGGCCCTACACTCTAGATGCCAGAATAATTCAGACATCGACGCTAGCTATCATGGGTTCGATACCAGAAAGTCCCAAAAATCACAATTTTCCCATAAGAATGCATTGCGCGGATTTTTGAAAATTATTTTGAGGCACTTATCGTTAAGATAGAGGAACCAATCTCGGAGGTTGAAATGGGGTAGTCTTCTATAATACGAATGGAAGAAATGTTACGAATTGACCGTGAGTTCGACTCCAGGTGGGTGCAAAATTCTTCCTTAAGAAATGCATTGCTGCAATTTTTGAAATTTTTTTCAATGCCTTACCTATAAGCTGGATAGATAAAACCCGGATTGGTGACAAAGGAGTTTGAAAGCATTTTTTCATGAATTTCACCGTTCGTCTAGTGGTCCTTGGTTCGATGCAAGAGGGTGATTCCGATTCCACCATGCATTTCAAACGGGGAAAACGGAATTTTATTTTAGGACCTTCCCGATAAGATATTGAATCGAAACTTTGGAACTAGTGAGAATGGCACTTATCTAATATTAATTTGCTATTTTCTCTCAAGGAAGCGTCCTGAGTTCGACGCTAGGCGGTCTTTTGCGCGATTTTTTGCAATCTTTTTTGAGGCCCTTCTCGATGCGATAGAGCAATCATAATCACGGTGTTTGCAGATGAGATAGCCTTCCATAGTACCAAAGGTATAAAGGTTACCAAATGACCGTGAGTTCGCCAGGTGGGTGTAAAATTGTTCCATAAGAAATGCATTGCTGCAATTTTTGAAATTTTTTTTCAATGCCTTACAGAATTTTTCTGGATAAGCTGCGAAGGTGAGTCCGGGGAAGGGGAATTTTTTGTAAATTTTCACCAATTAGCTTGCAGTATGCAAGCAACTTTTACTTTATATATATAGGTACATACGGAGAGTTAGCTATATATAATAGATATTACTTGGTTTGAACGCCTCTTATAAAATATTTAAGATTCTTTGTACCGAAATTTTCGAATTATGCAAGTCAAAAATCCATCGCCAGCTAAATCTTGTTTTGTAAGAGATACCCACAAGCATTCTGCATAAGAGATTTGAAGAAAAGTGTAAATATATTTTTAGTGAAGGAATGAGGTCTTTATCTTGATGAGAAAGAGATTTATGAATTTTTCAATTTGTAGATTTTTTCCGCGTGCCAAAATTTGACAGTACTGCCGTAGATCCCCGCTTTCAGTTATAGGTGTGAAGGGGGAATATGCCATATCATGGAGAATCGAAAAGAAAACATATCTTTTTAAGTTTTAAGTGTGAACACTTCAATCAAGCCACCCTTCGGGCAACTATGCAGCCCAGAAACAACTTTTATTTAGTTATTAATACTCCAACTCGTAATTTTTGCAAAATACGGCAAACATGGATTGTTTTGAAGGGTCATTACTTATGATCATAGTAAGAAATTTGGATCTTTCAGTTATTCATATGGATTGAATTTATCATATCATATGTATTCATTAAAGCTCCAAATATTTCTAATATTCCCAAAAATTTTCAATTAATTGTTTAATACAGCAGAAAATTTTGCGTGCTTGGCAGATGTAACACTTCATCTCATATATTGCGCAGCTTCATAGGATAGTTTGTGAGAGAGGGGATACAAAACTCTGGTACAGGATGGCTCTTGAACCATAAGACATCTGAACAAATGTAGTGGCTCTTCAATTTTGGGAATTCAGGAATAGAGTTCTTATTTAGTTTGTCTTTGGATTCTCGGAGTATAGAAGTGGAGTGGTGTCATAACTTATTGAACGTTGATGGATATTTTTCCCAAGTGGTTTAATTTTAAGTTTGTGTGATCATCGTGTCCAAAGAGAAAATAAGTCTAAAAGAGGCAAGCAAGTGGGACTTAAGTGAATTCACTACAAAATAAACTTATATAATAGTAATACTGATGCAACTGTCAAGTGTCTGCTTCCAGTGTAGCCCCAGTAAGGGCAATGGATTAAATAAAATAAATACCACATATAACATCCTTGACCTTCAGTTGGGAAAAGGACCTCTTCTACTTAAATCCAAACCGGCTGAACTTGCCAGCACGGTAGTCGCTTGTCTTCATAATTCTAACTACGAAGTCTTTTGCTGAACTCCCACCAATCAGAGATAGTTCTTTAACCTATAATAAAGAGAAATAATTTTTTCCATGAACCACTAGAAGAAATTTCGAAATTTTGCAAATTGGGAACTACCATCAATAGAATAAGAGGATAATAATTTGCTGAGCATAAATTTGTCATTCATTCACTTACTTAATAACTCAGAATTAAACTTGGCAGTTCATTCATACACCATTATGCCTACTAATTCAGCCTCATATGATGTATCCATCAACCTCCTCTCCATCTCATCTGGAGCCTCCTCTGAATCCAGTGGAAAGCAATTTAGGGTTTCCCTAAATAAATTCATTGGAGAAGGTAGCAGAAGACACCATGTTTCCAGATTCCCAAATTCCCTTTGGGAGTCCTCCACAGCTTTCAATCGTTCATCCATTCCCATCAATTTTCCTTTAATAAAGGAGTTCCATTTTAGGAGCTCCTCTTCAAATTCTGAAAATATCAGTCCATAAGAAAATTACAAAAGTATGTGATTTTCAGTTTTAGCCAAAAGCACAGTTGTACTTTAGATTTAAGGCTACAAATTGCACAAACTTCCCCTTGGATCTTCATCAGAAACTATAAAAGTTATTGCAGAGGTACAGCATTCACCTGCTGCTCTACTGCTACTTTGTGTGGACACCTTCCTTTGACTTGAAGCCACCTCATTAAAGGAAGGAGGAGGGATTATTATTCTACCGACCTTTTTTAATTAAGTGGGCATTGTACATACATATGTAGATAGTGATATTTTTATCATGCCATTTTTACACGTGGTATTTTTACCGTGGCATTATTAACTGTGACATTTTACCTGGATTCGTGACAACACCATCTTCGGCTAAAAAGTCGTTCCTCGTGTTTATGTGACACTTTGGGGATGTTGGGATTACCAAACAAGATTACTGGTTCGCGGGGATATCACATCCTTATCTTAATGACACGAATTCGGGAAAAAGCAAACGTCGAAGAGGGATAAACCGGAACTTTGCCTAAAGATATATTCCCTTCTAACTTCACTCTCTTTAAAATAACAATAAATTTGTGAAGTGTCAGAAATAATTACCATTTAGCGTTTGGACTATTTGGACGATTTTCCCCGCTAAAATCTCTGAAACCCCAACAGTATCTTTTCTCTGAGCTATTCTTTCATACTTGGACGAATTAAAATATTGTACATACATTCAAACCGGAATAGTTGGGGTCAAATCGGACGCATAATAAAGCTAATTATGGTTATATATTCTCATAATTAAAGAAAGAATTGTGCATAGTGCTATCTGTCTTGTATATCCCCAAAGCCTTCTTGTTTGCGGATGAAGGACACGCGCATACTTCTTCAAATAGCAGGGCAGGAATACCGTATTCATATCCACCGTATCCCATAACCCTCCATAGCTCCATAGCCTTATGAACAAATGAAATTTTATTAGGCGGTGATTTTGAACGGTTCACATATACAATTTTCCTTTTTTGGTGAATTTTACTAAGTACATCGATGATTAAGAACTATAATTACATCTTAAACATAACGGCTCAACGGTTTATAACCTTTCTTTGCGAAATTAATTATGTAATTTACATTCGTATATTATAATTCACTAATTCTGATTAAGACATACACATATCATTTTCACGGTGGCTTTTGGACGAAATCTTTAGAATTTTCTGAATTATAAATTCTATACTACCAATCTGGTATACCAATAGTGTTATCATTAATAATACTTTATTGCGTACTTGACCAAAATTCTTTGGATAAACCAATTCGAAAAAAGTAAAATGTCAAAGTTGAAATATTCGCAACAATATTATTTATACTATTAGTAGGTGAACTTAAAATTTGCATATTTTCCTTGGATTGCCTCAAGTTTATTTTCATTAAACATCTGCCGATAAATGAGTTAATTTCCTTCCTTTTAAAAGGGATTTCGCGAACTACCATTTATTCTGAACAAACAGGAACAAAGTATGTGTTAAATAACATCCATATAGAAGGTTCAATACAATCCGAGCATGAACTAGTTGTTTAATATTCCTCTTATCAAAGAAACTTTTCCTGTTTCTGCTAAATTTTTGTTTTTTGCCTTTCTCGTTCAGTAAACGTTTAATTATTCATAGCCGATTATTTTCTTCTCGCTTCAGTTATAACTCGCTTTATTATCAATGTTTTCTCATATATTTAAAGCACTTGTAAAATTAGTATTCAGTCTCGATGGTTTCAATTCACCGCAATATAAAGGGTGCAGGTGCAAGGTGCAGTAGCTGGCAATTGGAGGAACTGAATTGAAAGTAGAACTGCCGTCTCCACCCAATATGGCTTGGCCAACAAAATTTGTCTTTAATGTTCTCTGATAACCAAACTACTTATCTCTTTAGCCTATACCGCCCATAACAGCATATCACTCACGTATCTCTTCCTTGAAACGATTCAAATTTCTTGGCATGAGATAAGCCACTGACAATATCGCAACGAATGTGCCGATAACGCGTAAGCGCACAGAAGAAGGTAAGAATACCTTTGATTAAGAGAAAATAAATCAAGGATTAGAGTACTTCACTTAGTCTCTGTTTTAGAGTCTTTACTGTAATGTGGCTTAGCATTTGTAAAGGAAATTATTCACCACATCTTCTTCCATTGCTCCAATCCAAATAATTCAATGAATTTAATTTTGCTATTCTAATGTGTACTTTAGGCTTGGATCAATTCTACTTTAGTGCAGTTTTATAGGTGTTAAGGTATATCTTCTTGCGTCGTGGTTTTCAGACGATATTTCGGTCATTCCAAAAATGTGATGATCAAAGTTCGCATTCCTCAGTACCGCTTGGTGGAGAAATTAAGGAGGAAACCGTACTATGTATATGTGATCGAGATAATAAATGGAGAAGAAATACATCAAATTGAAAAGAGATATAGTGCATTCCATAGTCTTCATAGAGAAGTATGAAAATTGGAGGCTTTATACGTACTGTTGTCATTGAATGTAAAATTAAGTGCTCAATTTTAGTGATCATAAAATAACCTAAAAATGATTGTTATTTGCTGTAAAAACTTATACGAGTTACATTTTCAGTTGCGGAAACTGTATGACACAGCAGCATTTCCGCCTAAGAGAGTTCGGAATTCTAATCCGAAAGTCTTAGAGCAAAGAAAACAAGGGTTGGAACTCTACCTACAAGCCATGCTAAAATACGCACCTACTAGGAACAAAGTATTAAATTTTCTTGGCATCCAGAAATCTTCTCAGAGTGAAGAGTAAGTAACTTTGTATTAAAATAAAATCTTTGTATTTTAACTTCAAGAAGTATCATAATGAGTGTTTTGTTACAATGATATAGCGACGTCACCATGGATTCTCAAGGATTTATATTCAGAATCACTCTAGTAATCCAATCACCTGAAATACTTCGAAGTTGAAAGAAATCATATGTATGATTTTATTTCGTAATGGAAGTTATACAAAGTATACCATCTCGTGAACCTAACTTCGAATGAAATAGATTTACTGCGATCGATACATGTCGCATTTTTCCTGATAATATAAGTAATTAATTGTCTTACGTAACTTTGAAAGAAATGGAAGCAAAAAGTATGTTCTACCGTTTGTGGAGGTTATTCATTTTCCGACCTGTCATTGTCTTTCTATGTACCGTCTTAAGATTTTTCGGAGTCTTTGCTGGTTTGCTTAGTTTTTGAGGATGAGGCTTTCTGATGGAAAACTTTATTATTTGAAAACAATTTTATCAATTTTCAGGTCATTGAATGAAACAGAAGAAGATTATTTAGTAGAACATCAACCTATTTATATGTTCAAGACTGATCCTTATACTGAAGTGGATAGAAGTTGGAAATTGACAAATACAGCTGTGGAAGGAACTTTGTTGGCTATGTATGGTGATTTTCATTGCTGAATTAATAAAATTGTGTTATCAACTAAAGAAATCAAAATGGCTGCTGTAAGTAGCAGAAAACTGAGAATCCATCAGTTGATAATTTTCGTTTTGGTCTGGATTGTATATGGTGCGACATATTTAACTAGGAAACCTCTAGGTGTGATAAAAGGAAGCATGGCTAATGAACTACGATTTTCCAAAATGCAGCTTGGATTAATGGATGCTGCAATACTATTGCCATATTCACTCTTTCAAATATTTCTTGGGCCACTTGCTGATAAATTGGGACCCAAAAAAACTATAAGCATATCCCTTTTTTTATCTGGTATGGCAATGATAACTTTTGGTTCCTGGAATAATTATTTATTACTATTCTTATTGCTATTTATGGGAGGAGGTGCCCAAGGTCTATGCTGGCCATCATGTAGCAAATTACTTAGCTCATGGTTCTCAGATACAAGTCTACATTCAGTATTTGGGATAGTATCCACAAGTGCATTTGCAGGGAGCATTGCTGCTTCTGCAGTTGCTGTTTATCTCATGCAAAACTATGGTTGGCGGTTTGTTTTCATCCCAACTTCAATGAGTCTACTGCTTTTTTCATTTGTTTCATTATTCTTTTTCAAAAATCCTGCTGAATATGGAATTTTAATACCAGGTAAGGAAGCAACTTCAGAAAAGTCATCCAAAGGAAGTCGAGGCTCCTATCAGCTGCGAGAATTATGGCATATACCAACAGTACCAGAGTTGTCAGTTGCCATGGCTTGCCTGAAATTAGTTCGATATGTTATGTATCTGTGGCTTCCAGTGTATCTTGCTCAGTCTCTCAATTATTCAGCAGCTGATGCTGGCATGTATTCTGTAGTGTTTGATGTTGGGGGAGTTGTGGGTAGTATTGTTCTTGGTGTACTGGTTGATCGCATGGGGAAAACTGACTCACATCGAGCTCTCCTTCATATTTGGCTGTCATCAGTAGCTGCTACAATTAGCTTCTTTCTCTTCATGCTAACATCTTCATGGGGAGTTGCTTACAACACTCTTTTCATGATGGCTGCTGGTTCATTTATTTGTGGACCAGATAGTTTATTAGGTGGATCAGTGGCCATTTCTGTTGGAGAAGGTGGAGGAAGGAATGCTGGAGCTGCTGTAACTGGTCTGATTAACGGATTTGGGTCATTTGGTGCTGTTATAGAAGGCCCATTGGTTGCATTTGTGTCAGAGAAATTCAGTTGGGATGCAGTATTTATATTAATAATATTTCTGTCATCAGTTGGCTCGTTTGCAATAATGAGAGCATTTGCTATGCAGAGGCGAATTTCACGCATGAGTGAATTGCTTGCAGAGAATTCAGTGTAAACTGTAATTGATGTCATGTATTACTTTTTGAACTTTATTTAATGGAACATGTAACACACATTGTATATTTTACACCAAAAATTTTATCATTAAAATCTTTAACTATGTATTTTTATCTCAAATGTTTATTTGCTGGCTGCTTTCTTAAATATATTCTAGTCTTTTCTTACAACCATGTTTTTATGAGTGTAATTTACTTTTAATACACAATAGGGATTAATGTATCTTTTAATTACTTTAACTCTGTCAGTGGCACTGATTATAGAAGTTTATCAAGCTATCAGTGAATAATGGCATTCATCATGGTCACTCCTTACTGAATACTAAGAAATAATTTATTAATAAGATCAACAAGCTGCAATTAAATTGAATGATTCCATTCATAGCATTCTGGCTTAGTGAGGTAAGCTCAAACAAAGTACCTTATCTTGTTTCCAGTAAATAGTGGTGAGACTTTAACAATTCCGATACATATTTATATACTTCTCTTAACTTCCTATTTCAATGTGATTTATGAGTGATACAATTTTTAGTTGCAGTTGTTTCAGGGAACAGATACTTAATGAACAAAGTATATTTAACACCAAAACATGTAGTAAAATAATCTATACAAGAGCTTATAGAGTAGGATATCCTTTTTATTAAATTTTGAGTAAAATTTAAACAAACAAGGGAACAACATCTGATTAAACCATACAGCTATAATATTCAAGCCCTGAAATTCATACCATCATTTTCAGTTTTATTTTTATATTACAATTTTAATTATAATTGACATTAAACAAGTAAAGTAAAAATGTTTAAGAATTAAAATTCTATTTTGAGTGGAAACTAAGTAGAAGCGACTTCTTAAATAATTGGGTTCAAACTCTTAAGACTCCATATTTACAGAATGAGTAAATAAATTCACGTTAAGCATACTATTTTAAGTGGTAGTTTAAATAGTAAGTTTTCATCATTAATTGTTGGAAGTAGGAAGAATTATCATAAATGGAAGATAGTTTTAAGCAAAAATCCAAAGATTCATTTTTGAAATTAGGTAAAAAATGTTTGGATACCAATACCCAAAAAAGTTCCATTTCTGATTAAATGTCCCATCACCCTCAGTAATACAATTTGTTCTCCAAAGTTTTACATACTTAATGGTGGGGGGGGTTGAGGATCGAATCAGCCTTCAGCTGATAATTGAACAGACAGGTTGTAGTCTCAATAATCCATTGCTATAAATTTCTTTATGAACAGTAGATAATTATTCTAACTTCATGGCAACTTACTATGTATTCATCACATTAGGCTGCCTCCTCTCCTTTGCTCTGCTCCATAGAGCAGAGCTTTGGCTTCCAATCCACTGAACCATGCATAATGATTGACACTGGTAATTGTGTTAAGTATTATAATAAAGATCTGCTGATTACATCTTATCATTTGACAATAGAAATGTAAGAGACACAGGAATTCTCTAGGTGCCAAAATCATCCAACCATCGGAGGCAATTCCAAGGAATAAGGTTATCACCCATGTGGTTGCCAGTTTTCAGAATTGCCCGATATGCATTTCAAGAGCTAAGCTCCTATCATCAGGGGTGTCAAATGCTTCAGCACCATGTGGGATCTGGGAACCTTTTTCCTGGGAATTACCCCCGATGGTTGGCCGATTGGAGAATTCCTGTCTCTTACTCATAGTATGCCGAATTCATTTAACTTTTTTTTCAATAGAAATGCAGTATAAATATTTTGGGAATCCCAGTATTATAACTTTTCCTTTCTCTTATTGGTTTTAAAAGATGTATTTGGCAAGAACTGAGATCTTTCTAAATAAACAATGTTATTCTCTCATCTCCTAATGCTAAAATAATTAGACCCTCCCAGTCCAGGTTTCACTTTAAATCAATTAAAATATTTATGCTAATGAGGAAGTTTCTTTGAAATAAAATTGTTAATTAAACAAATGATTGAAATTAAATTAAAGATGTCAAGTAAAACCTAATGTACTCTTCATCATTGATTATAAGTACAGTTTCAGGTTTAATATCAGCTTAACTTAAAAGAGAAGCTAGACAACTTCCTGCAGTCTGTGCATAATCTGAAACTGGCAGTAACTTAAGTGATAATTGGAAGGTCCACTCATTTGGTAATTAGCTCTATTTTGATAAAAGAAGAAAGGCCACATAAGTGATAATGGCCCTTCATGCTAAGGTGTATAATAAATGAGTCTAGTAAATGGTATGGCTGAATGTTAAATGATATAGTACACTGTCACAATGTTGCTGCTTAGAGGAAATAACTCTTTGTATTAGAAAATAATGGATAGGGAATTGAATGGATTAAACTGCAAAATTCTTTCCTCTTAATGATACAATGACCCTCTTATAAGTGCTAGGATATACTTTTTGACTTTCAATTAAGTTCAGTTAAGCCAATGGGACGAAGCCTTAACTTTTTACAGTCTCTTTCTTATCATGTAGTAACTGATGTCATAACATCAGTGTGTCATAGTCAATGAGAATTTGAGATAAATCAAAAGATACAGAACTGCATTCATGCAACATTTATATGATTCCAGTAAATGTACAGAGTTACAAAACATTTAACACTGAAAGCAAATTCCAGCTTGTGGTAGATGTCACCATCATTACACAGATAACATTACCACATAGACTTTGATTGACTGGATACCAAACTGAATGAATAACTCCAGCAGCAAAAGCAGTGTTTAACACTTGATGCTCATTGTAATATATGAAGGAGTAGACTACTGCAGAAATTAAGAAATCTGTCTTAAAACCAGCAAACTGTACCTCAATAAGGGTTCCCTCTATGTTGAACACCTTTGTGATGTTTTCAGATGCTTCTCAACAATTTTTGAGTGCCAAATCTTTGCTCAGATATTTGAAAGAATGGAAATCAAAACTTTTTAACTTACATTCTTTCTAGATGATCATCATTTAAAAGCATAACCTAATCACCCACAATATATTTTCTTTCTCCAAAGGGCAAGAACAGTTAGAAGGAACTATTCTCTTGGTACAGCTCACATACATAATACTTGGAAAGGGTTAGCGATTTACTTATCTGGGTTGACCTGCATATGAGTGCAGGACCTTACATCCATTTATATGCATACAAAGATAGTACAACTGGATCATAAGGAAACAAATCCAACGTAACAGAAAATTACAACCAACAACATATGTATGAATGCAAATAAGTTGGACTTTCAGGTCAGGACATAAATACTGAAAAAGCCTTCTTTTCATGCAAAGAAACTGGTGGGCTAGAGAACAAATAATCTTGAACCTCAAGATTCTTCATTGGCTCAATACTTAGGCTATGCAGTCATGTTCACCCTGGCAGACCAGCAAAAGGTTACAGTTAATGTTTAGCTGAATAATTATTTTATCTGAAAGCTGGTAGAGGAATGGAATACTCAAAATTCATAGAAGAATATCAGATTCAAAACAACATTGGAATAAGATTCATTAGGGTTCTATGACTATGGGCAAACCTTTTAAATCCATCAAAATACCACAGTTGCTTAAGTTTGTATGACATCACCACAATGATTTTATTCTACTTCTGAAATATTTTTATCAACTTCATGAAGAGAATCTTGTTCAATTTTCATTGAATGTAGAGCAGAGCTTTCTAAGATTGAAAAATTTTGTTGACAATATTTCAAGAAATGAATTGAACACCATCGATGAATGAATCATCATAAAAAGACTCGCATGGAAGGAGTTACCTTGAAATGCAATATCGCCAATGTCAAGCTGAACATGCTTGCTTAGCATTACCTCTCCAACCATAGTAAAACCTCACATAGTGTTCATCTGTGAGATAAAGCTGTACATAGCATTAAACCCTCATAAGAGAATGTAGTAAATACAGCTAAATTAAAAATCTGAAAGCATTAAGCCAAACTTCAAATTCCCTTGCAGTATAAAAATAAAAATTTACAAAAAGTGCTTCCAATGGAAGCAACAACTATCACCATTTCTGAAAAACTGTTGGCACAGCACAGTAGAGCTTTACCACAATGTCATAGATGGCTGTCCAAGAATTATTATCTTTTAAAGACATCAATTCATCTTGTAGTTGATCCATTCAATTTAGCTAAATTTTTACATCAGTGTTCAAATAATACTTTAAGACATGGCTGCTATAGTTAGATTCATTCTAATAAAAAGTATCCATACTCCACCGGATAAAGCTGTAAACAATTTTGGTAGCCTGACAATTAATATTTACTCAAGACATAGTGATGTAATGAATGTATATTTTCTTACTTTACTCATTCTCTGTAAACTGAAACATTAATTGGTTGCATGAAATATATAAATTTTCTTATATTTCATAGAGTATTTTTTCAAAAATTTGTTCTAAAAATGTAAAAATATATTATCTAAGAACCTCACTCTGTTATCACCAACATCATTCATTTAATATCACAAGAATGGGAATTCAATGGATAACTTTAAAGTCACTATGTGAGATTTTACACAATTATCAATCTGCTACACTTAATCTATCGATTCTGTATCTTAACAATAACACAAATATTGATATACCTCTTAAAAAAACTTTTCATCAACAAATTATAAAAGGGAGATCATGATTTATTTGTAACACACATAAAATACATCTGCCATTTTTTTTGGTACTTCTGGAAACTTACTTCTTCCTCTTCACTACCACTTGCTGACTTGGTTGAGGAGCTGCATATTTGGCTTGAGAAATTCTTGTTATATAGATTAAAGCAACCATGGAAAAGATCAAGCTGAAAGGGAAAAATTTATATATTAGCAACATCCATATATATATATATTTTTTTCCTTAAATCCCCACCCCATCAATATCCTCATATACCATGTCTGAAGGCTATCTTTTCTTTATGTGTTCCTAGGCTCTTGTTTGTAGAGCTGAATTTCTTCTTCAAAACAGAAGAATTTCCACTCATTTGATATTTTTTGGCAGGAACAGAAGATTATCATTTAGAGGAAGTTCATTTTATGGTAAATAAATCAGCAGTTAAAACTCAGCAGCTGAATTGAAAGATGACTTTGAGTTATGCAACCAGAAACCTTGTATTGGTGCAAGAGGATTCTCCCCAGTCCTACCGCTGGCAATTTTTCTTCAAAGATTCCCTAAAACTTTTAATTAGTGCATCGTGAAGATTCTTCTATTTCAACAGAGGAACATTTCTTTTTCCAGCTAATGTAGGCTGAGTGCTTACCAGACTGTTAAGTTAAAATTAAAGTTAATACCCTCTAAAAGTAATGACAAAAATGAAAAATTGAAACTTGTTCAGGCAATTTGGATAGGGTGATTTCATCAACTGTAACAATGCAAAAAAATTACTGCATAATGAATAATATAGTTTGTCTCAACACTTTATAGGGACCATCATATCTACTGGACTGACTTTTAGAAAGCTATGAAAAATTCTTTGGAAAAACTTACCAGGTAGTGCTGCTTACTCGATGCACCATTCCAGAAGCCGCGAGAGACACAATAAGGCAGAGCACCACTGAAATTCCAAATATTACCAGCAATTTACAAAATTTATAATTTGAAGTTGGGTTACATGTATTTCTCAAAATCATTACTGCTACATTCCTACACTTCAACAATGTAAAACTCAGCTTTTCAAAATGTCTCAAATGCAAATCAAAAACATAATCAGCTGTTTGTATACTCTCTAATCCCAAACATACATTAGCAAACTTACCAAATCAAAGAAGGCAAAGATTATTCTTGGGAAATTCTAATCATTACTTTGAATAATACCGATTTTCAGGAATTCACAACCTGTTTTGGAGTAACACAGCATGTTCGAAAGTGAATTCAGTCTTGTATTTGACATCAATATTTTTACATTAAAGTAAATATTTTGTCATTGAAGATAACATCACAAAAATCAAGAAATTACTTGAAAAATAACAGTGATCTAAGATGACTTTATTCAACTTTAATAAAAAGATATATGAATAGCCACTTTCAAAACAAGGAGAAAAGAAAGTAAAAAATTTCAATAAGACCGAGACTCAAACCCAGGTCTCCCACTATGAATTTTTATGTTGTTATCTTGGAGAATAAATAAGCTATATCCAAAGTCAAACATTAACAAACACATTTGACTCTTGACCCTCTAATTTTCCATAGTAATATTCCTTATAATTATCCCTTGGTATAATTCCTTATACATATTATTAGTAAATCATGCCAAGTTGCAAGGATTTTACAGCTACATTCTACATTAAACTATACATCATTGAAATTATCTTCTTAACTTAGGAGTGGAAGCAAAAAAAATGTTCCTTTAGGGTGCAGGGAGAAAACCAATTGAAAAGGAGCTGATTAAAGCAACGTATCTGCAAATCTGGGGGATGCTCGTTATCTCCCTTAGGGTTCCATGAGAACTCAGTCTCTCTCAACTCTGTGTTGCAACTGGTGAAAGACTATTTTTATTACCATTTCTTGCTAAAGAAAAACATTTGATTTGGTTCTTTGATGCCAAGCAAAAATCATAGTTAATAACATAATAAATTACTTCTGAAGGAAAAGAAGTCTTGGAAAGTTAATAACTACTTCAACAGGCTCAGAAAAGAGCTGCTGAAGATTATAATTCAACAGCTACAAATTACAAGGTTTTCAAATGTGGCAAAATATTTATGAGAAGGCCTAAATTCTCATAGAACTATTAGGGAGATAACGAGCGTCTCTGAATTTACAGACAAGTCACTTTAATTTAGAATTGGTCATTTCAATGCCCTCAAAAAGATGTAATTTTTCTTATTCCTCCTCAACTGGAACCATAATTTAAGGACCATTAGTAACACCTTATATATATCTTATGCAATACAGACATTCAGAAATAATGACTGAAAATGAAAGAATAATTAATTAAGTAAATGGATGAATTAAGAATTTATCAATTTACACATTAAAGCAAATTGGAGGAATTGTAATAGCACAAAATTTTTTTGAATATCACAATAGTGACTGATAAAAAATTAACATAAATACCTTCAGGGAACAGCTTGGTCTGGAAGCTCTTACCAAACAATGCAGATTCCATGTTTCCCACAGACTATAGAATGCTTCATTAAGGAAATACAAAATGTTAAAAATTATATTATCAAAAATAAAATATAAAAAATGGTGACTCACAATTACCAAAGGAATCAATTTTTATATAATGTCAAAAATTGAAATTCAACTTTCATTTCATGATAACATTGATAAAATAGTCAATTAAAGGCACAGTTGAAAGGATACAGTGAGAAACAGAATAAAAAGCAAAGACCCCAGATATCCTCCAAATATGGTATGCAGTTGAGATGAAGCCAACCACTGACGATACATTTGCATTCCAGAGAATAGTAATACTGTCATGATGGATGACAGAACAAATGATGTTCCACTCGAGACAGCTGAAACAAATCAATTTCACTTAGCTGAGTGGCTGATAAATTAATTAATATAGCCACAGATCAGTTGCTTATAGCTAGTATAACATTGAATACAAAGCTGAAACAAATTAGCGTTAAGAATAGAAACTCTATGTCGTTGTATGAGCAACTGAAGAAGGTTAATATGATCAAAATATAATAGAACTTCATTTGATAGGATATTTTCATTCTATAGGGATAATTTCATAAACATAATAATCAAATAGTATATAAAATAACTATCCTGAGATAGTAAAATTAAGTAAAATTCACAAAACTAAGGATGATGTAGCTGGTCACGGTGTAAATTGAGATACTAGAAAAATAAAGTCTGGGAAAATATTTATATATATATATATATTTATATATATATATATATATATATATATATATTATATATATATATATATATATATATATATATATATATATATATATATATATATATCTTTTTCCCCTTAATGTAAAATAAGAAATTTAAAGATTATGAACAGCTTTAATTTCTTTGATAAGTCTACCTCTTAAATAAATGTCATCAACCTCTCCTCAATTACCCTATATTCATTAGTGATCAATCTTTGACTAATCTACAGTCATTTGTAAAACAATAAATTGTAAATAATAATATTGTATGGTTACAGTACTTTATAACTTTAATTTGTAGATTTACTTTATCTGTGTAGTGCCAACATACTTAATCTAAATATTATCATCAGTTGGTGGGTGCCTACAGATTTCAATTTGACAATCCTGTCTTACTTCTAATATCAACTGGGTGCAGAATATATGTATCATTCATAAATGGCTTCCTACACTTATTGATTCAAATAATTTTAAGCTTTGCAAAGAAAGTTCAATAACTGAATATGACTTATTAATAAATATTTCAGGGAAACTTGAAAATCAAATCTCTATAGTAAATACAGACTAATCTCAGAAAACATCACAAAATATGATTAAGACAATGGCGAAAATGTACGAAATCTATACCATCTTTGTTCCTAGAGTGAAACAAAAACATGGCGGAGTAACATTTCCCATTTCTGTAATTTCACTCAAGTTTAGGCGATTACTAAACAAGAAGGTAATCTTCCTAAAATTTGGTAATATTTGCAGATGAAGTGCAACGAAGAAGCCAATGCTTTTCAAAGCAATTAAAACTAGAAACATGCACACCCTTTCTAAACTTTTTGGCAATTAATGGATTTGCACATCTGATCATAAGTGCGCAAACACTGGGAAATACTCAGGGGCGTGTTACGCGACGCAAACGCACTTCCCTCATACTGCATTACATGAATTTTCGAAGACAGGGTCTTTCAATAGAAAGAGAAAATCAACTCTGAACCCTGTAAATTTGAACTTGGGTTTCAAAATAGTTTTTAATGTAGGAAAATCTTAGAATATCTTCCCATAAACATTTCGTATGGCCATTTCCAGCACAGGTTTCCCCTCTAGACACAATACCTTCCCTTAACTCCAACAAGTGCGATCGAAGCCAAATCAAAATATTTATCTTTGAAATGAGGAAAACAATCAGCGATTTATTTCTTCTATCTTTATAGAAAGATACCCAGTTGTCTCTTTTAGATACCTTAAAAAGAGCTATATATTTATCTCACTGATTCACTATCATGGGCACCTCACTAATCAATAATCCATCCCAATTACTCCTCATGGAACTACTTCGTAGGTGAACGTTTCATGTTCACGGAGATTTCAGGCAGCAAAATCCTAGGATATTAATTTGAAGCATTAACTGATTGCTGTGACACCTCTTCCAAATGAGGTGTAAAACTGTTTTAATAATACTTTTTATCTAATTTACAACCGAAAATACCTTTACGACATGGTAAATAATACCAATATTTATTTTATACGCAGTGGTTAGATACCGAGACTAAAAACATGAGAAAACGACAATCCAAAGGTATCTAAAGAGAGAAATTAAGGATGTAAGACCAAAATGAAGAAAATTATGCAAATTAGAAGCAGAAAGTGGAATAAATAATAAATGAAAGCAGATGTATACCAAAGAAACTACCGCATAAAGCTGGGTCACCTGGGGAAAAGAATACCGTACCAAATTCGGATATTCATGTAACGTACCGTAATATTACCGATTCTGATGAAGCACGACACTTGTATACATACATAAATTTGAAAAAGTATGAACTGAATAACAAAAAAAATACTAGTAAAATTTAGATGAAATTGTCTTTCAATTCAATTACAGGCTGAATGATACAAAGAATATTGCGCTGAATAATTAGGACACCAAAAATGAAAATGATTTAATAACAAACCGGCAAATCAAAATCAATTGGGGAATTTGAAGGACAGAATTTTCCAATACATGTGCAAATATTGGGTTTAACGGTTATAACACAAATCTTAGATAAATTATACGTAAGCAATCGGTGAAATATTCTTCTTTTTGAAATAAATTTTGGTTTATGTGGAAGATTTTCTAGGGTTGAAATAGTTTACAATCAAACTTACACATTCTGGAGTTATACGATCCTCCGCTTCCTGGAGATATTGGCGTTTGAAATGCAATTGAATTCAAAGTAAACCACAATAAATAACCACCTAAAATACTCCCCAAGCTGACTCCGTCACGACGATCCAACTTGGCATATACCTTGCTAGTGATGGGCACGTCATTGATCGTTCGACCAAGATTCATAAGACTACATGATGCTTTTATGTGCGCCATTTTCCATCCAATGACAGTAAGTAACTTAGGCTCAGAGAATACAGTAGTTCATTGAAAAATAAATAAATTATGTTTATTCAAACCTGATGGTCTTTCTTCTGAAATTAAGAGTATGATAACTAGGTCGTTAATGCTGAGTGAAAGCAGAAAAGAGAAGGCAATTTCGAATGCAAATAAATATTTCTTTATTGCATACTAACGGAGCTACTCGTTGATTCTCAAAATTCTATAAAAATAGACAAATTACAGATTAAGTGCGACTTGCGAGGCAGCATAATAACTAAGATTCAGAAATAAATATTTACGTAACAATTTCAGGGTGCGTCCGAAAGATATTCAAACTTTCTAAAAATAAGGACCACCTTAACGCAGATCTCTTATCCTAATACTACTTGTTATACGCGACTGCTAATCTCTATGTAAATTTGCTTATAACGGATGTCTTGGTTGCCATCAGTGACAATGTATAAGCGATTGCAACAATTGTCTAAGTTTTTCATAATTACTATGGTGATCCACTAGCTTCTTGGAAAAAATTTTAAATTTATTTTCAACAAATTCCTACAGGCTTTCATAAAGAGATACTTAACATGTTAATTTTTTCTTCATGGATTTATCAATGTTTTCATTTAAATTTCCCTGCACAGTATATAGCAAGTATAAACTATGAAATACATAAATTCAATGTATAACAGATTTAACAGAACAGGGAGCAGAATGAAGCCACTAGTGCATCTTCCAAATGTTGTAGTGTATGCAAAAATAATATCCACTCTTGTGATAAAATTAACAAAATTATAGCAGAGTTTAATGTGTTAAAATTTTTACTTCATACTACTTCTTTCAGTTAGTACAGTTAATATCAGGTCAGGAATATTGGAAATGTAAAAATTTATAGTTTCAATTACCATTTGCAAATTACAATTAATCAACATAATTGAAGTATGGTATGTAAAAATGTAGAGGAAAATAAAGGGAAGACACTTCAGAACCAAATTAAATATCTGTAATCTGATAGGAGTAAATGTAAGGAAATGATTCCCAAACTTAATTTTAAAATTGAACTTCTTTTGGTGTCGTGAAGAATAAAGTTAAATATTGAAAAATTCTTGAAATTCCTTGATGTAGCCACTGTTAATATACAGTTGCAAAACTGATCTAATTCATAGCATGGAAAACACCAATTTCATATGAAACTAACAGCTTAACCCCTCCATTGGGTGCAATTCAGCATCTGTATCCATTCTTTTCCATCTTCAAAACTCTTCATTAAGGATTCTTTCCACTGTAGATCCGATTTACTTTTAAAGGATATATGTGAAAGCTGATCCTGCTTTTGCTCAGCAGCACTTTGTAAGTTTTTTTGAGAGATATTTTTTTTCGTAACTCAAGCCAGCTCTTAGATTTGCTTTCTCTATCAATCTCTCTCTTCTCTCTATTATTGTTTCTCATAAGCACTTTTATGGGTAAAATGGGTAATTTTCAATTTAGAAGATTGAATCAACACAGAACAGAATATTAAACCATAGCTATAGATTATACAATGAAACAAACATATTTAAAATGGAAATTTAATAAAAAATTGTTATTCTAAAGATTTTTACAAAATTGATTGTAATACTGTAATGAATTATTTTGACATTATTTGAATGCAGTAATTATGTCACAATTGTTTTCAAAATTTCTTCTATGTATGGATTAGATTTCAATGTAACACTCTCCTTCAATTTGTTAACTTCTTCCACAAATTCTTTATCACTCAAGTCACGGCTGCATAACTCCTTCATTTCCTTCACAGTTTTCTCCATTAGTAGCTCACCCTCCTATGAAACAATTTAAAAATTTTGTTCACAAACTAGCAAGATTATTTAAGAGAATCAACAGTTTATAGTCTTTCGTGATCCACAGGACAACTCGCTATTTTTATGCATATATCATTCATACAATGACTGAAATTTCATTTAAAAATTGTAATGAAATTTTATTCAGTTCAGTTCATTAAAAAAAATAACTGACTCAGTAATACCCGTCGAAACAAAATTTTGAATCCTTGTTATGAATCATCCAGGAAACTTCTTAATGAATTCTGACTTTGATTAATCTTTTGATTATTAAGAGTATATATATTTACATTCAATCCAGCGTGGTGATTGTTTAAAATGCAATTTTCAAACTTAATCCATGACCAGAGAAATAAAACAAAATACTCTTCAAATTAAATAATAATCTTACAGTAGCACAAATAATTTAACTAGATATGAGTTCCATCATTAAAAAGAATATAATCACCACAGTTATTACAAAATAATACCTTTTTGTAGTTTGCTTGAATAGGATCCTTAATTTTATCAGCACCAAGAATATCCAAATCTTCTAACTCTGCCTGCTTCATTTTGGCAAACTAAATAATAGAAGCACATTTTAGTCACTAACAATATATTTCCATTAATGATATTCTTTTAAAAAATGGCATTACACTTTTCAATCACTAATTAACTCTTTTCTATGTCTAGTTTCAACCTAAGTTTCTGTAAAACAATATCTATAATTAGAAAGGCTCAATCACTTTTTTGTTAATAAAATTTCTAAATCTAGAGATATTTAAGTTTCAATACACACCTCTAGAACCTTATTAGGTATACCAGCAATCTTCGCCACATGAACTCCAAAACTTTGATCACAAATACCTGGTTTGACAGTGTAAAGAAGGGTTAATGATCCTTCCTGGCCATCTGCATCATCAGTTACTTCAGCAGTGACATGTTCATTTACAACAGAGGGCACCTGAAAGTATTTCATTTAATTATTAAATTCTACTTAGGAAAATAAAATTCCTCCAAATGAAGAGGAAAATTAAAGATTTGTCATGATTAACAGCTACTCGATACCATCACGGTGTAGATGAGTTGCAGGTAATCAAACAAACAATTGCAATTAGGTTCTCTATACTTAATTAATGACTTACCAGCTCTGCCAAGGAAGTCAGCTCATGAAAATGAGTGGCAAATAAGGTGTAACACTTGATATTCTTAGCTATGTGCTCAGATATTGCCCAAGCAAGTCCATAACCATCAAACGTAGATGTTCCTCGACCCAATTCATCAATAAGTATCAAGGAGTTAGAAGAAGCCATCTAAGAAAAAAACAGTATTAACATATTATTATAGACAGATTTGTGATGGTGAAAAATGGAAGATCAAATTAAAGCTGTTAAACAGGATTTTCTTGAAGCAAATTCTTGAGATTCAGTATAAAACAAGTTCATTAAATAATAGGGCTGAGAAATGGTAAAGCTGATATAGCAACATTTTGTTTTAAAAGGAGCAATGGCAATAAAACTTACTGCTTCAGAATCACCTGATGGGTTTAAATTTTAAAATTAAGAGTATTTATGCATAATTCATAAAATAATAAATATCAGGACCAAAGGAAAATGACACTAAATCTTTTTAATTCTTATCCATGGAAATTAAGGTATTCATTAATTTTATAACAAACTACTCCATTTTTATCCAGTTGTTAATGAATTATTTCTTCTTTATATTAACAAAGAAAAGAATCACTCATAATTACAATTAACTCAGAAGTTTTACCTTGAGTCTAAGAGAGAATCCAGTAAAAACATACTTGGTGAATTGAGTGAAATAGATAGTCTAATCTTCAATTTAACCCTGGTTAGTTTGTTGTACAGTATACAAAAATATTTATATATTGTTTTTAAACATCCGTTTTCAGTGACCAGGGCTTTTCTCTACTCAAACTCAATCAAAATATAAAAATGATACACCATTTTAAAGAGAAAGTTTCCTGCTTCCTGATGAAAATGTACCAACAATTGAAGAATGCACCATTTGGTCAAAACATAAAGCTGAAATTTGAATTTGCCCATATTGTTTCTGGATGTGAAAATATCTACTAAAACAACCAAGGTATATAGAAACAGACATTTACACTTTATGTCCCCACCCAAATACATTTCAACAAACACTCCAGTCACTACAAAATTTTTATTTGGTAGAAATTTTCCCATAGAGTAAATATGGGTTTTTATTTTAAACAATAATATAAGATATAAAGACAAATGAAAGATTGGTTTCAAAATCAAAGAAATTGATATTTTATCATAGAAAATATATACCCATTACAGGAAAATACCTACAAAAAGAATGGGAAAGAGAAAAACCAATCAAATATTTTGGAGAAAATGAAAATAAAAGTTAAAGTCATTGACTGAAATTAGGTAGAAATTCATTTTAAATCAAATAAGAATTAAAAGTTTTACTTTTACAAATACAGGCAACCATGTTTTTGGTGTGAAAATTGTGGAAAGTTAAACTTTTATTTTTATAAAAGTCACAAAACAAAACAGTTAAAACAAAATTAAAAATGTCAATTTCATTTGAACAAAATTATTATAAGATATATTATTATATACAAGGCATGCATGACTGGTAATCGTAAGTAAAAATTATTCAGCTGTAAAGACACATAGTCAAGATTTACTTACTTAAAGTAGATAAAATATAGAATGGATGGAAGTTTTTTTGCATTATTTATTTAAAAAAATAAATTTAGTTGATTTGAAAACAAATTATTATAATAGAAATCACATTTATGAAACCATTAATCACAACTCAACAAACACCAAGAATTTTTTATATCAGCAGGTGAACCGGTATAAATCCAACATGGGGTCTTTTATTTATACCTTTCCCTTACTATTTATGTGATATAGAAATGAATGTATGATATTTACCATAAATTCCTCTTTATAAAATTTTAACTCTTTTCTGATATAATGTTGCTTTTTCTCCCTTGAAAAACAATTATCTATCCTTGCGCATCTTTGATTTTGCATCAACAAAATATCTTCATATTCTATGCATTCTTCAAAAAATACAAAATAAATACAATTAGAAAAAGCAAAACATTGAGAACTTACCCTAAGAATAGCAGAGGTTTCCAGCATTTCAGCCATAAAAGTAGAAATTCCTCTTGCTTGGCAATCCCCAGCACCCACACGACACATTATTGCATCCACCACACTTATTTCTGCACTTGAGCAAGGAACAAAGCTTCCAATTTGAGCCATTAAAACAGTCAGACCAACAGTCCTTAAAAATGTGCTCTTTCCTCCCATATTGGGACCGGTAATTATATGGAACATACTTTTATCTGTGAAGATATGAATTACATCAACTTAATCTGCATTCACAAAACAAAAATTCTTTATGTAATTTAAGGAATAAAGATTTCCTCTTTCCAATAAGAAAATTTTCACAGCCTTGTATCCCTTTATGCAATTTATAAAAATTTATTTATGAGCAAAGCCACTGCCATGAAACAATCGCACTTCTATAAAATTCCTTTACAATAAAAATTTCATCTGCAAAATAAATCATATGTTACTATGATTTTAATAGTAATTACATATGTTAATTCATCATTGGAGATATGGTAGACAGCATATAAAACAAAATAATTCAGAAACTGAGTATCAATCTGTTTTCAAGGATACAGTTTTTACATTTACTTCCTTAGTTTGTGACTTACCCTTTTCAAAAAGCACATCATTAGGAATGAATGATACAGTATCTAATGTTTCTAAGCAGGGATGTCTTGCTTGAGTTAAGCTAATTCTTCCTGATGAGCTCCCTCCTAATGGAAGCATTTGTGGTCGTACATACTGAGTTGGAGCAGCTGCAGCTGTACAAGCAAAGGCAACTAACACATCCAAGGCAGCAATAAGCTCACCCAATGACTGGAGTGTATCAGCATATCCATCTGAAATATTAGTAAAGAATTAAATTGAAAACATGACAATTATAGCTAGAGCAAAATGGGTAAAATGAAAAAAAGTTATAAAAAATGAAGAAAACTCATGAATATTTAACACTTAATAAATGTGTTGAGAAAATTGGTCGTTTCACTTATCATATTCAACCCAGCTGGAATTTGAACTTTTCCACAATGCAGCATCATTGCTGTACCAAAGTAATGAGTCGATTGGTGTCATTTGTTATGAGTGTGTTAATGAAAAAGTATAGGACTTTGAAATGAAGACAAATGCCAGAAATTTACAATTATACAACTATTCAAAGACAGAAGCCAAGTCAGCAATGAAAGTTAGCAGAGAAACACAAGAACAAATCAACCAAATCCCTAGCATAGCTAGTGCTCTTCCTTCGGTTGGGAGATGCATAATATAGGTTAGAAGGAAAGAAATAGTATTATAGATGGTATTTCTTGAATTGGGAAGCAAAGTAAGGCGGTATCAAAAGGTCTGAAAAAGATATTAGGAGAAGATGTAAAAAAATCATGTTTTATTTAGTAGATGTTTGATGATATGGGCTTTAGAGCTGAAGGTTGAGATAGAATGGAAACAGCTATTAGCAGGAAGAATGTTGATGAGAAATGGACAGGGTGACAGCCATCTCTTTGTGGAATTCATTTTCAAGAAGCAGAGCTGGAAATAGCTCAATTAAAGATTTTTGGTTTTTAATGGATCCTAAAACAGAGGACTAAAAAGTTCAAACGTTGAGAGATCAAAGTTAATTAAATAAGTAATTAAAGTAAGACCAAAACCCAGGACTACTTATCATGTCCTCTGCATCATGCACAGGATGGGTGCAAAACTGTCCAATCCCATAACAGTTCGCACTCAAGGGAATTAACAGAATGACTGGGAAGTAATAGAGTGGAAAGAGAATAGAAGCATCCTTCCAATGGCTGAGGGACCTGCCCCTCATAAGAACATCGCTATCACTGCATTGGTGGAGAGATGCATCTCTGAGAATGTGTTAAGCATAGAATGAAATTTTTTGTACAGACTCTGGAAAATATGAGAAGGACTAACATGAGGTTATCATGTAACACAAATCATTAGGATTTCATTATTTTGTTTTGAGAAATATGGTATTTTTAAACAATGTAAATAAAATTGTTAAACCATGAACTACCATCTATTGAGAAAATAAGAAACACACTTACCAGCAATATTAATTATCTCATTTTCAATAGCTTTTTGGCTCTCTCCATACTCTGTGCGAGCTGCTAGATATTCATCATTTGCACGTTGAAGACTGGAACTTTGAAAACGAACTCCTGCTTTATTCGAATCTAAAATAGTATAACCTCTATTATTACGCAGCAGTTTTTCATCCTAAAAAATAGAAAGGAAACAAACAATGAAATATAACAAATATAAAGAATAGAGAGTATTGCCTAGGTAATTATTTCAATTACAAGATAAACTCATCCTACATGAAAAAATTAGCAATAGATGGTTTGATGACTCCTATCTCTCTTCAAAGCTACATCTGCAAATGATTGCATAATGATTTTTTTCTGAACCACTATTTCATTTTAAAGGTTGTGATATTTGAAAACTGAAAACCTTCAGATAAATATTTCAAATATATATTAATAATTATCTTTGTTTTTTATCATTTTGTGATGATTTTGCCCTTTAAGGGAATTGTTTAAATTATATTCAATTTCTTAAAAGATTACATGCTAAATTTGAAATTGTAATTTTAACCACAAATTAAAACTTACTTTCAGAGTTACTCTGAAGAAATATCCATATTGAGAATTTGATTCCAATTTCAGCCCTTTATCCAACCCAAGATCTCTACTTGCTTTTGCAAGTAATCCTTTCATTTCATCAGAAAGTTCATCCATTTTACTTTTTAGTTCTGAAACAGAAATTGCAAAGGTTCATAAGAAAAAGTCCTTAATTTCAATAATTAAGCAGTTTGAGCCTATTCCAAATAAACAGATTTTAAAACTCATTCTCATTTACTTTAAATAAAAGTTAAATGCAAATTAATAATTTAAAGAAGTTATATACTTTTCTAGTAAGGCCAAAAAATAATATAGTATAACAGTATAATATACTGTTATGCTTACTAAAATTAAAACAAAATATCAACTAATTAATGACAAACAAGAAAAATACAACACATAAAAAAACATTACATGCCTATCAATAGAATGAAATACACATATTTCTTTGAAACTGAGGACACACAATTATCAATTGACTTAAGAGTCAATAATTGTTTCCTGATATATCTTCTATAAATTAATTAATCATAAACAAAATGTTCAGATAGGCTAGGGACACTTCCAAGGACTCTGATGCATCAACACTGTAATTCATTCAAAGCAAAGGTTAGAAAAAATGCAACTTATAATTCAGCTTCTTAGATTTTTAAATGTATATATCATACACATGCAAATAGGGCTCAAGAAACTTGAGGAATATCAATTGTAATTGCTCAGATTTAATTATTCACTATATAAAACTACATATAAAAATTAAGAAATATTTCTCTAATTTAGAAAAGGATGAAGGGATGATTTTATCACACCAAACAATGTTTTCAGCAGATAGAAGGAGGAAATTAATATCCAAAAAAGGTTTATGTTGATCAAATTTTACTGTTTTTTTACCTTGAAGTCCTTCATCAAACTCTGCTTTGACCAATATTTCTCCTTGATCTGCCCTTTCCAAATCTATAGTAGTTTCCACCATTTCCTCAAATTTTTTAAGTGGTAGAAGTAGATCTTTGAGAGGTTCACCAAACATGGAACGAAATGATTTTGAATCCGACTCATTTTCGACAGCTTCAAGAAGTTGGGGTAAACGCACCAATGACTGATATATTCTAGAAAAAATAAATTGTTCAATAAAAATTCGTGTAAAAATATTTTACTCATACACTCTATGTTATGTTATGGTAATGGTATGGATGTTATGGTAAATATTCACTGATTAGCTCATTCACTATTAGCAGTATGCAAGCAACTTTATTCGTAATAGATATATAGCTACTTCTCTGAATATACTTATACGTTACAGGGGATACAAACTCTAACTATGTTCCTTATGTGCCATTGACATGAAATTTTTACGACGTACTGGCCGTACCGTGTTGCCACCAGAATAATTCAGACTTAAACACTAGCTTTCATGAGATTGATATCAGAAGGCCTCAAAATTTGGAATTTTCCCATAAGAATGCATTGTACCAATTTTTGAAAATTATTTTGAGGTACTTCTCAGTAAGACGGAGAATTCAAAATCACAGAGGTTTATGATGATTTATTCTGTAGTACTAATGGAAGAATTATCACCAAATGAGCATGAAATTGAAATTCTCCCCTCTAAAATGCATTGTTGAGATTTTTAAGATGTTTTTTGAATACCTTTTCCGAAAACCTGGAAAGGTAAGATCAGGAATAAGAACAGAGATGAATGTTAAATTTTATATAAGCAATTTACCGTTTCCCTGATGGTCTTTGGTTCGACGTCAGGGTACCATTCACATTCTGCCATATAATTAAATGGGAAATTCAGAATTATGTTTAAAGATATTATGATGATTTGAAATTCAGTATATAGCAAGAGTGATCTGTACCAAAACTTAATCGGTGGCAACATTTATGGTAATGGAACTTGGTTTGATACCAGACCGGTTATATTTTTTCATTTTGATTTACACTTAGGTGAACTTTGATATATTTTTGCAAGCTGTTCCAAGCGTAATCGGATGTTTTGGTGAATATTCACCTGTCAGTTTATGGTATGCAAGCAACTTTTATTCGTATAAAATATAAGCTAGGAGAAGTATGTTAGAAGAATATTGAATCATGTCCTTTTCCTTTAATTAATTACATTTTCACTACTATTTCTAATTTTTGGTGCCGATTTAACCTGCAGACACATAATGTAACCACTCAAGTTCTCTAATAGATATTTTAACATTTAAGGGGACAAGAAAATTCTTCTTAAACTATATGTTACTATCTATAATGAAGTCGAGCATAAAATGCAAATGCTTCCACCAACATAAATACAGTTTAAAAATAATGACCTAAGTCTATTACTATTTTCTGCTTTTTTCTGAAAAAAAAAAATTATTTCAATATTTATATTACCTATAACAGTCTTGGAGAGTAGCTTTCTTTCTGCGAAATTTACGGGCTAATGAAGCAAAATCGGGCACACGCTTTAAATGTACCTCAGATATTGATCTCCGTAACTCAGCTCCATTTTGAGAAACAGTGAGTGCCTTTATAAAAAAGAAAAAATTGCATATTATTATTATTAAATAAAATATATATGCACATTTGTTTTGCAAGATTTTCTGCCTCTGGGCTACAATCAAGAAAACAAATTATGTAAATCTAAAGTACAGTGCTATTCATTACTACCTCAATAATATCATGTCTCTCTGAAATGAGATTCAAGTCTTTCAGTGGTTGAGACAGCCAGCATCTCAACAAACGATGTCCAGCTGGTGTTCTTATCCATCTTGCAAATAAACCATATAAGTTGTCAGAAGAACTGCCTAAGGCAGAGCTAGGTTGAATGGAAGTTGTCATAGGATAAATTTGCAGAGCACGGACAGCAGCAAAATCAAGATGCACATATTGTGAAGAATCAAATGTAGAAATGGAATATTGACCCATGTTGCTTTCATCAGACATTAACTGAAAATACATCAAAAGAAAAATAATTAATGGAGAAATTTAAATTTCCTATTTTATATAAATTGCATTCATGATTTACCAAGCAAAATAACTTCATTAAAACTAGTAAAGAATCAGAATAGTTGTTTCAGCTTAATTGCAAAGGAACTATCTGTATAAGTTTAAAGCGTTTTAATGTTCTCTTGTAAGACAATAGTGCAAGAGAGACAAAAAAGCAAAACAGCTGACTTTACCCCTGAGGGGGTAAGGTAAGGGAGCGGAGGAGAAGCATTTCCCTTCCGCCAGCCAACAGTCATGCAAGGTGAAAGGCCATGCGCAAATTCTGCGCACAGTATAAATTCACAAAAATAAAATTAATGTTGACGTATGATTGAGACTTGTTAAACATACTTATCCTATGATTAACTCCTGTGTAAATGAAATCTTTCCAGGTTTTGAGCGATTTCTTTTGATATACTCTATCCACCCTTATCCAAATAAAAGCCACTATATGTACATTAACATATATTGTTAGTAAAGTGCCATTCACACAGAGTAAAGAGTGTTTTCAAATATAAATAATAAATAAATAGAACAGAAGATCTAATTTTAATTAAATGAAGCTAATAAGAAATAAATATCTTAGTTAGTTAAATTCAAAATTCAACCATAACACAAAAAATTTACCTCCAAATATTTAATCACAGCCTTCAGAGACGCCATTGCAAACTGAAGGTTAATTTGTGGAAGAGTAGCAGCATCTTCTTTTTGATCCTCTTGGAAGTGCAATAATCTGGTAAGATCCTTAATCAAAGATTCTTTAACACCTTCAATCACAAATTCTCCTCGCTTCCTTTCAGTAAGACCAATTCCATTCCTTTCCAATATCTAAAGAATTAAGGAAACATTAATTTAACTATGAAATGCTGGACTTAATTAATTAAAATGAAGCTGGTTCTCAAAATTTCTTCTTAAGCATTTGGTTTAAAGTAGAATATCAATCATAACTGAAACTATAAAGTAGAATAAACTATAAAGTAGAATATCAATCATAACTTCTCTGAATGCTTATGCAACTGAATAGGTACTAGATAGATAAATAATTTAATTTTTAATTCTCAACATTGATCTCTATAGAGAAATGGGGTCTGCTCTTTGGTTACTTTTGGAATTTGATCCACCTGTTATTAACACTTTTTACACCAAAATAATAGTGACAAAAACACTGTTAACAGAATACCCCTACCAGTGGTTGTAGTGGTTCAAGTCATGCTTTTAAGCATTACTTGAACTTCATCTTTACTTTTTACTCAGGTCAAATTATAAATATATATATATCCTCAAAATCTTATAAATAGAAAAGGTGCTAGACATAAAGCTCCAGAAATGATTTATTTTAGAATAACAAGAGTGGCAAAGTACCCAATTGTCAAGTTAATTAGATGCCCTAATAATTATAAGCCACTCATGAGAAAGATGATTAGAGGGATAAAAAAAGGTATAATTAAAAGAAAAACCTTTTTAATAGCTGCATAATCAGTTCCAGCATCTTTGGCACCTCCAGATGGGATTATACATTCTCTAGGTGCAAGCTGGACAAGAACAGACTCCAGAGTAGAAAACACATCATTGTCCACAAATTCAGAAACTGTTAATTTCCTCTGTCCAGCATCAATGCTGGCTATACCTACTACCTAAAAGAAAAGTGATAGCAATAACAAAGAGTGAATACAAATGTCATTTAACTTGTGAATGCAGCAAGCATCTTAAAATATGCTTCTGAGATGTTCACACAGTGGGAAGTACATCTTCAGACACAGATAAAATATTGCCTTGACAATGGGAAACAACCCTGCTTACTACACTTATGGTTAAGAAAAATACAGCCCACAGTTAAAGGGCTGACATTACAAAGTTTCATAGATTCCTTCCATTACAACTTTTTTAATAGATAATTAATCTCATAATGAAAAAAGATGATAATAAATAACTACTATCTTGCTGAGAACATCATTTTGTGCGAAAATGCATTTTGAATGAATGGATGTGTTTGAGAGACTTCATGTGTACCAGAATGCACATACTTATGTACACATATAGGATTCTAAAAAGTTAGCAAACAATAATTTCATCAAAGAAGATTCTGTAAATTATTTATTAGAAGAATACAAAATACATAAAATGCTTACTTAATACTTACTGCTATAGAAATACTTGTACAAGGAAACAACTGATGAATAAAACTAAAGACTTGGTCAAATCCTTACATAAAAGTTTATGTTTGATTCAAGTGGCACAGCGGTAAACATAAGAGAATGTGGAGTAAAATAACTACTTGAATGGTTGTGATACTGGCATTTTGAATCTGGATTCTCTACACAAGAGTTGACAGAAATGATTATCATCACACATTTGTTGGAGACACAACTGTCAACAATTTGTAACAACTCCACTCATTAAAAATTCAAAATTAATTAGAGTTAGATAATAATTACCTTGTTTTTACCATCATCACCAAGCTTTAAGCCAATTACTGATCCTTCAACAGTGACTTCATACTTTGCAAGTATATCTTCAAAATCTGTCAAGTTTCCTGGAGAACCCTTAGATACAAATAAAACAAGCATGAAAATATTTAAAATGAAACTCAAGACATTCTATTTTCTATTCAAAATTTCCTAAATAAAGATATGGTAAACTGTATTTTATTTTAAAGATGATGCAAAATATTGAATCTCTAACATTAAATTTAGAAATTACGTGAAAGTAAAAACGTTTATGCTAAATTAAAACATTGTAATTCAAAACTTGAGAATATCTTGGAATAAAAGCACTGTTCTTTTTGTAATTTTGACCTTAAGTCGAAATTACAATTTATTATAAAACTCATAATAGAAATCAAAGAGGTAAATCAGACTGATTACTCACAAGTTGAATCTTTCAGCTTAATATAGTTTAGACAACATGAAAAACAAACCTTCAACTCAAGAACCCAATCATTTGATGTTTTTCCTCCACCAGAATACACTTCAACTCGATAGTGCTTTACCAATAACAGATGACGAATGAAAAATTCATAATTCACAATACTTAGAGCCAGTGATTCTAACTTATTATCACCTGAAAGAAAAATTTTGAACTTGATAAATTAAATATAGGTAATGCTTCCTGTTTTGACCTTTATGGCAGTTTTTTTATATGACATTCTCTTAGGCAATCATTACAAAATCATTTACTTTTACACAATCAGCAAAATTACACTTCAAAGGTTCTTGATGAAAACAGTAAATTGAATGATCACATACAAGTATTAGTAGATAATGTGAAACTCAACACTCAGCCCTAAGCTTCACATATTGTTAATTAAAAGAATATAAAAAATGAAGATTGCTTGCTGGTATTTAGCCATTATTTAAAAGTAACTCTTATCTTTAAAAAATGCCTATTCTTAAGAGAAATTAACTTATATTACTGACTAAATATCAGCATGAAAAATATAGTTCATAAATGTCTTTAAGAACAAAACATCTTGAAAAATGTAAATAAACTAAAAATTTTATCTTACCGCTTCCTATTGACTTCACAACAGCAGTTGTCATAAAAATATCTTTGGCTGCAAGTAAAGCATCTGGACCATGCACTGAGTAATATTCTGTCCTATTAAATAGGCGCACAGTTGTTGATGTTCTCTGAATCATAAAATGTATAAATAAATCCATCATAGTTATGATTTTAAATGGCATAATAAAAATGACAATTATATATAAACGAAGAAAAATTTGTATAAGGTGAGATACATAGAATCATTCATGGTTATAGAAGGGAATAAAATAAATAAAAGCCATTCCAAAATAAACCATTTAAATTGTAAGAGTATGATAAATGTTTATCATGTATATTTTTACTAACCTTTCCATTTTCTATCAAAATAGTTTAAAACACAAAATATTTTAAAAATTGAGAAGGAAAGAACAAAATTTAACTTCCATTCATTGACAAGCACCTGGAATTGAGTTAATTGAAAAATTCAGCAAAAAGAAAGTGAAAAAAATCATCTACAATAAATATATACCCTAAGAAAGACCTGCTGATGCTAAGGATTGACTCACTGGAAAATGAAGAAAAGAAGATTTCCAGCCAAATCTAGCCAATAAATTTGCAGCATTGAGATATATCCTATAATGAAATATATGGATGAGGTGATTGTGAAAGTGATTTAAAAAACTCAAACTGAGTCCAAGGCAAGGAAACATCAATCATCAGAAAATATATTCAACATTATCAATCATATTATTAAGTATCCACATTAAGGAAGAATGGATGAACAGCCAAAGAAACAATAAAAGGAAAACTTACTTAGTTCTGACAAGGAACAGAACTTAATAGAAGATAAATATATACTGGAATTTATGAACTGTTTATTAGAATTGATAACATATACAGCTCAGAAAATGTTTAGTACTTTCTGCAGGGTTCAAATTAATAAAAATTTCATTCAAAGAAACCCTTTGCTCTGCATATCCTTCAGATGGAGTCAATACAGAGAATTTTTACTTCTCCAATGATTTTGGGTAGAGAGAGGTATACTGCTACTAATATTAAAGCAGCTCATAACACCAGAGACTATCATCAACCAAAGGCTTAGAAAAGCATTGAATAGCATTGCCTAACTATGCATCTACCATGCTAAAAAAATGAGGTGTGACGGAGATGAGAGAAGACAAAACATTAGATAGGCCAACAGGCCCTCCATGCCTGATGATGGTTCTGCCATGCGTTACTGCTACAAAGTAGTGGTTTTTAGTGGGTATAAATCCCATAAACAATGAAGCACAGGCTCCATAGTATCCTTGGAAGAATATACCCTAATTTATTTGAGAGGGAAAAAACATACTAACTAGTTCATACTAACGAACCCCTCCATTAAAAATAACATAACCTTTTTTACTTGTAAAAATGTATGATCATATAAGAATATATTTGATTCTTCTCAGCCTGAATGTCTGAATCTATTAAATGTTATAAATTCCACTTTAAAATAATAATAAGATATTATTTGCAAGAGGGTATGATTAGTACTCACTTCAATAAAACCAAAATAAAATACCAAACATTAGATTATTTACATGAGAGTATACTTGCATTTTATAATTATATAATTAGCATTTAAAAACATTCATATTTTCGATTTTTCAGAGATAAGATTAGTTAAATAATAAACTTTTAAGATTATCATCTTCTCATCATTAAATCTAAATAAGCAGAAATTTACTGCATATATTACTTATAGGATAACACAATGAACATGAATAAAAACATCACGCTTGGAAATTTTTCCCTATCTGTCACGTCAGAACTTATAATAAATTGAATCTTAAGTCTATAATAATTTAATACATCTTTTTATCTTCTTATCTCTAATTTTATAAATTTCAAACATAATAATTTAAAGAGTTAAATGTCAGTCAAACTCCTTACAAATAAATTACAAACCTCTATTGATCCATAAACAATACATGAGAATTGCATGAATTTGAACCACAGTATATCTAAGTGGGTTATTTTCACTAAAAATCTTCTAAAAGTTTCTTGTTTTTTTCCCAAAAATTCTTGCTTCCCTGGTTGTGACAAAGCAGAATATTGAATAATCATGTACTTGGTCGTAGATCTGTTTCTATGTTTTGTTTATCGTAATTGTAAATATCAGAATTACAAAGACAAGTGACCTTTCCGAAAACGTTATAATTTCCCATTCATTATATATGGGTATTAATTTCCCGCGTATTCTTACGAAAAAATGCATGAGTTCGGATTCAACAATCACCTTAGTTGTCAAGAAGACGGCTTTTTTGCACTTACACAAAATCTTACACATCTTTACTTATGTTTGCCCGACTTCTCCGAGTTTCAAATCTAATACGATATTCTACAGCAAAAATAAGGATCTTTAATGAATTTCCTTTCTTCCGGTAGTTGCAACAATTTCATGGGACCGTTATTGCCAATTTAATTCAGCAAATGAAAAAAGTATGTCGATCAAAATTAACTTTATTAGTTGATGAATTTCTTATGAAAATATTTTCGACACATTCAGAGTCGAACCGATGATATTTTGTGAAAAACATCGAGATATAGTAGTCTCTCTAACACATCTCTTAATTACATATTCTTGTCGGGAAGGTAAAATTAACTCTGAAAAATATCTTCCATGTATTTCTTACTAGGGTTACTGACATCGGACAAATAAATACATACACAACGGAGATTATGAGTCAACAAATAAGGATATGAGAGAGAGTGTAAGAGGAAAAATCCTTTCCGAAAAGTAACTCGCTGCCAGTAAGAAGCAACATCCTCGTAAAGGATGAATGTGAGACATGTTTCAGGAAACGAAAGTTTCACGACGAAATGATAGGCGGGTGGACAAAGCCTAAGGAAGCGAAATACTCGTATATGTATGTTTAACTTCAGCTTAAATGGGACGCCACCAACTGTATGGTGAATGCTTAAATAAAATTTTTGGCCGTAAAGAAAGCACGGATCCATAGGAACCCATCTTATCGCAGAAGATAACTTTTTGTGGGATCACAGGGCGTAAAAGGAGGGTCACAGGCGTAAAAGGAGCAAGAGGTTATATTTCACGCAAATCGGCCAAAGTTGTAGTTCAGAGCAGTAGGGAAGGCGAAATAGATTTTTAATAACAATCTAGACCTATCGTAGGGGCTGGATGCATGTGAAATTTACGGAAGTTAAAATTTTTGCTGCCGAAAAGTGTTTTTGAGCCGATTTTAATTGGACTTCCTCTGCGCTGGAGAGCAAAAAAAGGATTGTTGAAAGAGGAAATGTCGCATGCAATAGGGCTATTAATTGAGGGAACTATGAGCACTAATAGGAGCCCTAAACCGCAGACAGTACCACAAGGAGAGATAATAAGGCTGTTAAAGAAGGCACGACAGCAGTTATCTCTTCCTCTTTCCTACATGCGTCCTACGTAATTAGCACAAAAAAGGTTCTTTGGTTTGGTAAGATACTTCTATGGTATTATGGAATATGATAGACTAAAGCAATGCTTCCCATCCTGTATGGCGCGGCACACTGGTATGCCTCAAGTATGCTCTTTTCTTGCAGCTTGGCAACTAATAACTGCAAGAATTTGTCGATTCTTATTTTACATCACATATAAGCTTTGTTTTCCGACACATTTAACCTTTTAACTGGATTTAGTGGCTGATATATTAACAGTCCTAACTCTGGGCATGATATTCTCTCATTTATCAGTTTGAATCCTTCCTGAAACTAACAAATTCAGGATACCGAGAACTCGGAGCTCATACGGAAATGTACAGCGGAGGATATAGGTTGGAAAGATCTAGGCTAGAATATGCCTGACTAGGAATGTCTAAAGATTTAAGAGAGAGAAATATTTAAAAGCCATCCACGCGAATAATTATTTAAATAAATAATCAAATCTATGTATCCATTTTACACTTGAGATTAACATATATAGACAGAAAGTCTATAAAACCTCACCACCAAACTAATTTGATAAATATAGGAGAAAATACATCGACCAATTTCCCTCAGCTATCCATAAAGAAATGACCCATTTACAGCGATATAAGGTTAGCCAAACGTGAAGTAGACTTTAATATTACCGGCTATGTATGTACAGGAATGTAAATGCGTATGAAATACAGCAGAGGTCATTTTGTGATAAAGATCCTGATGACGTCGAAGCAGATGGTGAAACAGTTTTTTTAGCTTATTGTTAAGGACGTCGTATAATAAAGTGTTATAGCATGCTTTTATTTCGCAAGACTTTGACTCCACCTTTGAACTTACGATTGCAGTTTTTCTAAGAAAGTTAATAATCACTAGAAAAGCGCATCTTCTCCGAAAACGATTAGCACATCATACGGAAGAACGATAATCGAGTAGAACAGAAAATCACGAGTTAACGGTTAATTTGTAGAGTAGGTAAAAGTTTTTACGGGATGAGTTTTATTCTCCCCCGCCTTCCGAAAAAGAGGAAAAGACTGATTAATATTCTGTAAAATAATAACTGAGAAGTTTTTAGATGATAAAATTATCAAAACATTCAGAAGGTCTTTATAAAAATTGATCAAAATACGTAAATGTCAAGCTTCATTATTCTACTTTATCAAACAAGTGAGTTCATAAATAAATGAGATAATAAATACGTTGAAAAACATGGAGAATAATAGAATTTAACGTTCTTAAAAGGATAGCAAATCTCATTCAATGAGCAAAAGAACATGAAGACGAAAATATCAGGCACTGAGGAGTCTAAAATGTAATGGATCGTTAATTTAGAAGACGCGAAGTATAGTCGTAATTAAAACATTTTTGCTCGACAAAAATATCGCGCCTCGAAGTTTGAGAGGAAGTAGGGTTGAGTGTAATCTTTAATACGATATATGCATCCGGCATCCCACGAAGGATTCTACCATCCAACTATCTTTCCGCAATTTCGGTCCTATGCACAAATTTTGACAGTAGTTATACCGTCCATTTACTGTAATAAAGAAACTATTAAAATATCGTTTGTAATGCGCGAAAAATTTTACTTAGCTCTTTCTTAGATCCAGCTAAGCAACGAGAACAAAACTAATGAATTTTTCACAAACTTCACACAGCTAAGTCAATAGAATGATCTACCATAAATATGTCATATATGAGCATACATATGACGGACAAACGGATATCAGATCTGAACATTATGTGATATTTATTCGATTATCCAGGAAATGGAGCAGAAAACATCAACAGACGATTTTCCAAGTGAATTTCACGTTCAATATAGATAAGACTGTATGAGCAGTACAAAAAGAAAGGAGAATTTCTAATATTGTAATTATTCGAATTTTATAAGACTCAATGAGGAAATATTATCAGAAATATAAGTAAAAATCACAGAAATTTCCATAAAAACATACACAAACCTTTTAGCATTCATTTGCTGAATTGTGCTCTGTGTGGGAATATGGTTTTAGGTCATTCATATTATCAGGTCATCCAATACTGATTAATTCAAGGAATAGATTACACGCGCTGAAACTTGGATTTCCCGGAAAATTTTATGATATCAATTAAAAGACATGTTGATGCCCAAAGGACTGATATTAAATGATTCAGAGAAGGGGGAAAATACAAAATCACCCAAAAGAATGTCAAGAGCTATCACAGGATGTGGGGAGCTGTCCGGATTTCATCACTTTTACAAAAGCATTAAGTAATGTGAGAGAAACAGTCAGTCATTAGAATAGCAGTGAAACAGTCTATCATTTGAACAGCAGTGAAACAGTTACATTTGGAACTTCTTTTCCTAAATCTCCTCTGAGGGGTCTTCGGACGTGAGGAAAAATTCCAACTGAAATCCAAGTAAGATATGTTAGTATAGAATTTACATTTTTATTCACACATTTTCATTTAAGTATAGATTAAGATCGAAAGAAAAGAATCTTGGGTTTGAAATATAGGACTAGATCAAAGGGTATCCAAACTCTTACCTCCGGGGGGCCGTTTTAAATCAGTTAAGACTTCGCGGGCCGCAGAGAATGAATTTCTTTGAATTTGATTATTTCACAGAAAGTGTGATATTTTGAAATGATAATTAAATTTAATATAGTTTCTCTCTTTGGGTCATTTCGTCACCAACGATTTTACTTGCGTAAGTTGTCACAGGTAATGTGTAAAAATTTCAAGAAAATTTTAGTCGCTAAGCCGCATGGAATTGATTGAAGGATTGAGAAACATGGACACGCGGGTTAGAAACATGCAGTCTAGATCGAGACAATTAATGTAACCTTGCTAAAATCTTAAGTGGGCTATTATTAAGTACTTTCACCTTAATTAATAAATTAATATGTGCAAATACGAGTAAGTAATTATGATCGATATTTAGCTTAGTGGGATAAAAATTTCAAGATTTTATAATACTATAAGATAAATTGAAGAGGAGGGGGTTGAGAAGCAATGGTGCGTTAATAAAAATCGGGAAGAAGGAAATGCTAGAGATAAATTTAATTATTAAACTATATGGAGTGAATACTGAAATTTTCTCTGTAAAATAACTGAGTGTCGGATCGAAGGCAAGTCCCCTTCACCTTCTGTGATTTAGTATAACTGGTAATTTCCTTAGGATGCGATGAGCTTAAAATTAAAACCAGATTTTGAATATTTCTTCAATTTATATGCATCTATTAAATTCATCTCCTCAAAATGGCATTCTAAAAGTTATTTAGTGATGATTTCGTAAAGAAATCGTCTTTAACCGCCCCCCTTGGTAACTTTCTACGACTGCCCCTTAAGTGTGTAAATTTATGAAACTGAGAAAAAGAACAAAAGGTACGCATTTGTAAAACCATGAAGCACTAGAATGCAGTTAATACATATCTAAAGTAGGAAAGTGACATTTGTAAACATGTGATGTCCTAACAGTGTTATTTGTAATTGAAGGAAACCCTTGAAAAATAAATAAATGCTATAACAAGTAATGTTCTTATAATTAGGATTCATCTATCTTTCCTAATTTAGAGTTAACCAATACAATAATATTTCAGAACTCTCCACATGTTTACGGAAATAATACCTTTATAGCCTGTTCATGTAAGATAATTCGGGGAAATGTATTTGAAGTCAAAATCATGTGCTTAATTATATAAGATAAGAAAATAACTACTTACTAAGAGTAGAAAATAACCCTTACATCTTGTTACCTTTTAAACACATTTTAAAATCAATATTCATATACTGAGAAAGTAAGAATGCTGGTTATGTTTCTCAAAAATTATGGTATGCTTTCTTTCAAAGCTAAAGATATTCTACAAATTTCATGGAGGTCAATGTATTACCATTTGATATAGAACCCCAAGCTGAATAATCCTAGAGTTTGTCATTGTATTACACTACTTACTTAATTAAGTCATCAATTGCTGAAAATTAGAGAATTTTATCTTGATAAACGTGATTTCATAAAAAGCCTCTTGATGCATGATTCCTAACACGCTAAAATTTATGAATTCTAAAACATGATGTTTTGGATGTCATCTTCAAGTAAAATACTAATAAATGGATTTAATGTTTGTATGATGTTAATGCCTTGATGCAAGTGTAGTGCTTAAACGTGTTCTTGCATATAAAGGTCTTATAGCTAGGTCTGGGGGCAGCATAAGCCATGGACTTACATCAGTTGATTTCTTTTAAAGTTATTTACTTTAAGTTTTAACGCATTTTAAAAATAATAACAAACTTTGTATATTATCATAATTTTCTTACAAATCAAAATTTTTAATACAAAGAGATATGACTATAACTGTTAGATTCATTATCTAACTTATCCCGCATGGCTATAATTTGCAAGTGGTCTCACAGTGATATTGGAACGAATCACAACCATTTCTATTTTTCATTATCTATTAAAGATATATTTTGAAACTCAATTGAAAGTAAATACAGAGATAAATAGCCATCATTGCATTATTTTGTTCAAATGACCCATCATTTGTCGATGATACAAAACATAGGATGCAAGCAATTCATATCACAAACAAAATTTGCAATGGGTTGAATACCCGTTATGTTGTGAGAGAAAAATCTCAGCTTCAGAATTTCTTTAAACTATTCACAACTTCAAGGTGAATTATCTTATCAAGTATATTATAAGCATAACTACTACTGGAGAATGGGTTGAGAAGTAACACATTGTATGCTATTTTGTGTCTTGGTTATCATTTATAAGCAATATTTCAAAAATTAATAAAATATTCTTTCTTAATATTTTATCATTAATTGAATCCACATCTTTCTGGTATTCACAACAATAGAAACTCAAGTACGTCAACATTTTTTTCCAGCTGGAAAGCCAGTAAAACAGTTGATCTATTTAAAAATCATATAAAATCCATGGAAGAAGTCATCATATTGTGGAAATTTTCTTCTCTTGTTAAAAACCTTACAATATGAATTGTGAAAAATATTCATTGGGAAAGCATATTTTAATTTGTGATAGAATCAAAGTTCTATGATGTGCTGGATAATTATAAAACAACAAAAATAGAATTTTACACAAATATCCATCTTCTCTGTTTTTAATTTGAATATTCATCGTAATAATCTTATAATAACTGCATATACTAAAATACAAGATAATTAGCTTATCTTTAATCTTTCTGTGCATTACCTTAGACCTGTATTTCCTACTAAGAGTAGAAAGATAATCACAAATATAAGGTGTGAATAGATTGTACATTAGGAGATCAGAAAACCATCTAAACAACTTCATCTATTTTGAATTTAATATACTTGACAAAGTACATTAAGCACTTCATTCAAGCATTAGCAAAGTTATGAAAAATCTTACTTTATCAGCCCTTAATATATCAGACTCTTTCAGTAGTACATGCTCTTATCTCTCTCATTTCCTCTTTCTGTAGAGCATATCAAATTTCAAAGAGCCAAAGCAAAAACACAAAGTATTTTTTGCTCTGCCAACTATTTATTATTGCTTATTCAAAGAAATCTTCTGAATCAGCTAAATGATTGAAACCTTTAAAACTATATATGATAGTCATTGAAGTTTTACTGGTTATCATCCAGAATGACTAAGAACGAAATGATTCAACTCTTTGAAGATATTTCCATTTTGAAGAATGCATTCATTTGAATAATAGACATCGGAATTCTCCAAGCACCAAATATCAGCAAACCAACAGGGGCAATTCCTCAGAAAAGGATTATCACCCACAAGGCCGCCAGTTTTCAGAACACCACGTGGGTGATAGTCATTTTCCGAGGAGTTGCCCCCGATGGTTTGCCATTATTCGGTGCTTGGAGAATTCCTGTGTCTCTTATTCATTGAACACCAAGTTCCTTTTCTTTTCATTCATTCATTCATTTGAAAACAAAGGAAAATGTTAAGCTCAGCAATAAAAACAATATAACTTCAAGAGTTGCTAGATTTCCAGAATGTGAGGGGAAACCTAAAACCATTAACAAATTCAAAATGAAAATTGATCCAACATTATATAATAAATAAGTATAATGATCAAACATGCAACAAATTCCCACTTATAATGTTCTTCTCAGTCACTTGAACTTTTCTAGATCATAGATAGAATGAAATTATTGCCATCTCTGCCTTTTCCGCATTGTTTTGTTGACATGATATATATTTATAAAATGATTTAGGTATATTCTCTATATGTATCAGTCTTTCAACCTTGCATATCCGTGCTTGATGATATGTTATCAAGAAAATAAACTTCAGGAGTTTGATGTGAAGGAAAGCACTTCATGCGGAACTCCTAATGCTCCATGATTTTTTTATTAATTTTAAAATACACAAACTGGTATATGTACTAATTTGTAGGTATATATCTAGTAATAAATGACTGCAAATAAATATTTATAAGCAATATTAGAATAAGTAAGAAAATATAATTTACTTAATCCAGATATCCTGGTAGCTATGGTACCTTGGATTTCATTTATTGAAAAATACTTCCATGTGTTCATTAGATGCATGACAAAATAATTTATTACCAGTGCTTAGTTATAAAAACCAGGTATATTAATATTTCCTAGAATTATTAATAAGTATAAGAATAAAGATAAATTATAAGAAAATTTGTTGCTGACAGTATGAAATCACATAAAATATTCCAAAGAACCACATTTACACAATGTGTGAATTTTAAATTCAATGGTAGTGGTCTCACAATCAGAGAGGATTTCACATTTAAATATCAGTTATTTAAAGTATTTTCACATTTTAATGCTTAAATTAATAAACTTCTTTTGAGATATGCAGCAAAATGATCTAGATATCTTCTTTACATATATCAGACTTTCAACCTTGCACATCCATGCTTGATTATATGTTATCATGAAAACTGACTCCATTGTTATTGTATATAAAGGGAAATGATAGGTGTCATATTACAACACCTGAAAATTGAAATTCTTTCAAGACTTTAACTTAATTCCTTCTCATCAATTTCAGAGAGGACCACAATGATAAAGCTGCATTTAGTGCTGCAGATCATCGCAATCATAGCATTAGCAACCAGTTTACCTCATGGGTTTCGACGACAACATAGAGCCAGAGAAGTTCATGATTACAGCAATTTAGAAGACTTCAATCAGGCCAATGAAGAGGTTCAGCAATTTCAGTCACATGATGATTTTGTGGATGATTCTCAACAACAAACTCAAAATGAAGATCTGACGCAGTTTCAGGAGCAGGTTGGACAGATCCAGCAACACCCTGATGCAGAAGAATTCTCTCAACAACAAACTCAAAATGAAGATCTGACCCAGTTTCAGGAGCAGGTTGGACAGATCCAGCAACACCCTGATGCAGAAGAATTCTCTCAACAACAAACTCAAAATGAAGATCTGACCCAGTTTCAGGAGCAGTTTGGACAGATCCAGCAACACCCTGATGCAGAAGAATTCTCTCAACAACAAACTCAAAATGAAGATCTGACACAGTTTCAGGAGCAGGTTGGACAGATCCAGCAACACCCTGATGCAGAAGAATTCTCTCAACAACAAACTCAAAATGAAGATCTGACGCAGTTTCAAGAGCAGTTTGGACAAATTCAGCAACACCCTGATGCAGAAGAATTCTCTCAACAACAAACTCAAAATGAAGATCTGACCCAATTTCAGGAGCAGGTTGGACAGATTCAGCAAGGTTCTGATGCTGAAGATTACACACAGCAGCAAACTCATAACCAAGACTTAAGGGAATTTCAGGAGCAATCAGGGAATATACAGCAATTTCCAGATGCTGAAGACTACTCACAACAGCAAAACCAGAATGAAGATTTGACACAATTTCTAGAGCAGTCAGGAAAAATCCAGCAACACCCAGATGCAGAAATTTATTCACAGCAGCATACCCAGAATGAAGATATAATACATTTTCCAGAGGAGTTGGGACAAATCCAACAGCACCCTGATGCTGAAAAATTCTCTCAACAAACCCAAAATGAAGATTTGACTCAATTTCAAGAGCAGTCAGGAAAAATCCAGCAACATCCAGACACTCAAGGCTATTCACAGCAGCAAACCCAGAATGAAGATTTGATACATTTTCCAGAGGAATTAGGACAAATCCAACAGCACCCAGATGCTGAGGAATTCTCTCAACAACAAACCCAAAATGAAGATTTTACTCAATTTCAAGAGCAGCTGGGACAAATCCAACAGCACCCAGATGCTGAGGAACTCTCTCAACAACAAACCCAAAATGAAGATTTTACTCAATTTCAAGAGCAGTCAGGAAAAATCCAACATAACCCAGATGCTGAGGAACTTTCTCAACAGTCAGCTCACAATCAAGATTTACGAGAGTTTCAGGAGCAAGAAACTGGGCAAATACAGCAGCATCCAGATGTTGAGGATTTCTCTCAACAGCTAACACAGAATGAGGACCTGACACAATTACAACAGGGGCAAATGCAACAGATTCCAGTTGATGAGGATTATTCACAACAAACTCAAAAAGAGGATCTGCAACAAATTCAGCAACAGCTTGGAAAAATTGAGCTTGAACCAGATGCTGAACAGCAACTACAGTTTCAGGACCTAGACCAATACCAACAAGGCAAGTTGAATAATGGACAGCAAAGAGAGCGTCTAGAAGACTTCCCTGAGGATACTGAGGGTATACAAATAATTCAAAAACAGGAGCAGCTTAGAGGATATCAGGATGAACCAAAACAAGTTCAAGTGCCAGAAATTTCAAATGAACCTGAGACTCCCGAGTTTGAAGGTGATTTTAAAGAAGGGTCAGACTATGATGATGTGGTTGAAGAAAAAAAACCTGAAATTCAACAGACACAAGTTGAAGATTTAAGCCAGTATCCACAGCTAGTGGAGCAAGATAATGAAGAGGGAAACACTCAACAGCTAATTCAGACTGGACCGAAGAGCGAGAGACTTGAAGATTTTGGCGAGGAAGTTGGACTAGACCAGCAAAATACAATCGACCAACAAGTTTTAGATAATGACAACTTACTGGACTTGTCTCAACAAGGACGTTCAGTTAATTTAAATCAAGACCAACATACAATCGAAAATTTGGAAGATGACAACCAACAAAATGTAGATTTAAATAATTACGACGAAACCTTAAAGCGAGAAGAGTCGGTGCAAATTTCGGAAGGCGATCTGCCTCAAATGCCTGTAATGGAATTAAACGCTGAGAACCAATTTCCCGATATCAATAGCTTTGGCAGCTCCAATCCTTCCGAAAGCAATCAAGAAAGGAAGATATTGAATGAGATTGAAGAAGAAGTTGAGGAAAAAACTGTAGTGGATTTGCATCAATATCGCCCCGGTTTATGGGAGCGATTTACGAATAAAGTTAGCACAGCATACAAAGCGGCAAAAGATAAGGCCAAGGATTTGGTTAGTACAGTGCGTGAAAAAGTAGGCTAAATCTTCGAAAGCATCTGAAATATTTTCTATATCTTTTTATATGTACTTTATATATAAATATTATTCCAAGTGCTAATCAATAACATTACAACGTAAAATTGAAATCTACTTCATAATTAATTCTTGTTGAAGCTCGCCAAGTTGATCATCTAAACATAGATACTACTCAAGGTTTTTATGACAAAATAAATGTATAAAAACATGCATGGAGTTATTGGAATTTTACTGAATGCTATTCACTCACCTCTGGAAGAGATTTGTAAAACTTGACAAAAGCATCGCCTTTTAGAGTATCTGTAAGTTAAAACCATCAAATAAAAATCTTTATGATTACCTTATTGCTCTTAAGACAGTAAATTAGAAACCCAAAAAATACCTGCTGTAAGTTCTTGAGTGTGTTGCGCTGCCATCGCAAACCTATCCTTCAAGGAATTGTTACAAAACGTGCAATACCTTGTTAATACAATCTTAATACATAACTCTTAAAGTGCGGCCAATATCAGATTCGCCCAAAAATATCACGTTCTTCCAAGTCCTTGCGGTTTTGTCACTCAATGGTGTTTTACCGCGTAAAGTCGCTAACAAATGCTGCGCGATTATGATGAGAATTAAAGAGGACGGAGAGGACGTTTAAACGGTTTAAACTGGTATATCTCCGCGTACTTGATAGACCTGGATCGTATGGATAGATGTGAAGTGAATAGAGTGATGAATGGTTGTATATTATAGATATCGCTGTATAAGTTACTGTAATTTCTTTATTTCTTGAACGATTGAAATTATTACTATAAATTTACGTGAAGAATAGTGTTCGGTACTATCCGTGTTTGACGTGCTACATGGATATAAAATTTTCCTGTCTCGTGTTACAGCGTACTCTAAGTTAAAAATTATTCAGAAACTGCTTGAAGGTATTCAATTGTCAGATTATTAACAGTAATTGGGCAAGGGCTTGAATCAAGGGCTTTCTCCCGGGAATGTTATTATTTATACTGTTATTCCTCTAGAAATATTCTGTTCATAGCTTAAGTATATTAATTTTTCACAGAGAATATTTAGAATGACAATAATGACAAGATTTCGTTGATTCTCACAATGAAATATCATACTAAATTAATATTTGATATACTTTGAGGTATGAAAAAGAGAAACTTTAGATCAATTATCAGAGAAAATTTGTGTAATAATCAATTTCGCCGTAGCACCTCCACTAATATCTCGTTTTGAACAGATAACATTTCGTTTGAGTTGCAAGTATGTACAAATTAAACCCGTATATTTTGGATATTACATACACTTGAAAATTTAAGTATTTTAAATTTCCATTGGTCTCGTTTGGAGGTCACAGTCAGTATATCTTTTGTTTGTGTAGAAAACAAGTTACTGGTATCACTCAGCCTTAGTTCTTGAATTATAAAGCCATTGAAATACATTTTAAGTTATCAGCTAGTAATGCTTACGCCTGCTTGTTTTGATAACTTCTATTTCAGAAATTCATTCATGTCAGCAGATCCTGTTTAAGTAGTAATTATTACATATATCCTTTTGAATCATTCAAGTTTGAAATACTCTTGCAAATCATAAGACTAAAAGGTTTAGGATGTTATCAATCAAACGATTTTACTTAAATAGATCTTTTGGAGTGTGACTAATACATTATCATAGACATTCAAGTAGTAAAATTACATACTTTGATAAAAGAGTGAGATGGCAGTCGAAGCACTTATATAAAATACTTTACTAAAGAGTGAGCTTTCATTTCCTTAATGACTTTACATCTGCTACCATTATTACCAGAACAATTTCTTTTTGTTCTCACTTTTCACCAACCACCAACCCAGAGAATATATGTATATATATATTCTCTGGAAATTATCACTCTTGAGTACCATATTTTATCCTCAGTCAGTTTAAAGGAATCTTCAACAAAGAAGTAGTGTAGTTGAAGTCATACTCTCTGAAATTTCAGGTATACATTAGTGGCATACTTTGAGGTGGCAAGGGAGTGGTTCTTAAGAATAAACCCTCCTCAGTCTATAAGCTCAAGTATGTACTGAACTGGTACCATCTTCTTAACTACCTTACCAAGAATATTTTAGTCAAGAATATATCAATTCATGTTCTGCACTGTATGGTTTGGTGAGGTGATTGTTGATAAAAAAACTGTATAGAGTACGAGAGATATTGGTCAGACCTTCTGCATCCATTTAATTTGTTTCAAGAGTAAGTGATATTAATCTATTTTATAATGCCCAAAGTTTTTTGTACAGAAAAGCTTAGGATTTGAATTTACTCATAAGTAGAATCATTCAGTATTTACGTGTATCACAACAATCAGTAAATTTCATTGCAAAATGAGCTTTAATTAGATGGATAACAACGGGAAATTCAAGATCCTCATAAATCATTTAAAGGTGATGAAGGTTGGTAAATAGCGCCACAATATGTATGATGGGAGATGAGGATTGGTAAATGTAGCCTAGCAAAGTTTTGTGATTTGAAGAAGATCAAATAATAATGTAGGAGTATGTTTGTAATACTTTTGTAGGAGTTTGATTTAGTCATATTGACATGGTTCACAAATTCCCTGCTTGTTATTCACTGGCAGTTAAATTTGATTTTCGGAAGTTAACTATGCTTATCTATTTCTCAGCTGGCTCAAATGTTTGCTCTTGATATTTTTTGTTATTTAAATCAAATTATAATTGTCTCCTTCAAAAACTTTATGTAGCTTGGCTATTTTATTTTTCAATGCATAACTTTCATTAGTTGTTATGAAGTTAATAAAAGTTATCCAAAATTTAAGATTTTCAAATATCATTAATAGATAGCTTTGTAGAAGTAAATGGGGAGTTTTGTCTTTCTAAATTTTTTGTTTGGAACTGGCTAGCTACCATTACAACTTCTTATATTAGCTCCATATAGTTTAGCTTTGGCATGACATAAGACCCATAGACATTTTACTCTTGCAATTTAAACAATGAGAAAGATTTCACAGGTATGCAAACATCCATTCTATAGAGTGCACACAAAAGACGCAAGATGAAATATATCTCACAAAATTATTTGCAAGTTTATTACCAAATCACTCAGAATGAGAAATAAAACTAGCTCTGAAAAATAGAATTTTAGATAATCAGAAGTAAAAAAATGCTTTTGAATTTCTTCTTTGAACTAAAAAAATATTAGTAATTTGCAGCTCAAAGCTGATTGTAGCTTTTTCTTCAAACAGGTTCACAATTTCTTTGAGAGCTGGTAAATTTTTGTCTTCAGACCTCTTCAGTTAACATCCAAGGGATTTTGTTCTATAATTTTTGATAAAAATTTTATTTTACTACCAAATTATAGAAAAGTCTTACTCAATTTATTTTGAATTTTTAATACAATATAAAAGAAATAGTATTTCATATAACACTTCCAGTTGATGGGAGCATTTCCCTGAGAGTATAATTAGTAGGAACTTTAGCAAGCAGTAGGTAGGTATTTTCTCTCTTAGCTTAATTAAAAAATCCTTAAGATAGAGCAATAATATATTTAGTTAATTCTAATCAATATTTTATATTTAATAGCTCAAACCTAATTTTTATATCTGATAACTTGAATCATGAATATGATGATGTGTGACTTACCTAGGGGTGGAAAAAAGACTATACAATAAGAAATTGACTATAAATTTGACCGTAATCTTAAGTTTGAAATTTCTTCATTATCTCATTAAAAGTATGTTTTGAAACATGCTACTGTCTCACAATGATATACAATATTCATCTACTTTGTATATGTGAATAAGACTGTGGCCACAGTATAAGTTGTTCACCTTGCGGCTAGTGAGTCGGGAGTCGCCAACCTACCCGCAAGGTAAGTTACCAACATATGTGTCCAACTTATCTAGCCTAGCGACTCGCCAAGCTAACTACCAAGGATTCAGTCATGTTGGATAATTCAATCTACCCACCCTCTAGCCACTTGCAGTGCGACCTAGTGTTAAGGGTAACATCATGTATGTTTCAGCAATATTTCAAATGCAGCAATCATTCCATAGCAAAAATTTCTAAAGTAAGGGAATGTATATTGATTATTGTATTTATTATATTAGGGTATTGGATTATTGTATCTAATGATGAGCTTCTTTCCATTTGTAAAGATTTGTGAGTAAACTTGCAAGTGACATGCTAGGAGGTTTACAGAAAATTGAGGTGGCATGAAGCATTAATTGAGTTGAGAGGTGGTGAAGAATTTCCCAATAATTTTAATTTACTACCAACTAAATGAAATGCCCTTTATAAACGAAATGACTCAAGTAATCCTTAACATCATCTCACTTTGTCCTTCATCTCCTTGTAAACAATCATACTTAGTACTTCACACTTTGATCCTCTATTCTTCTCCAAAAGGCATTGAGTTAGACACCATAGAGATAAGCAACATATTATTTTAGTAATTTCGGATTAAACTTGTCAAATGTGAAATTTGCAAAAATCACGAAAAAATTAACATCGACACGTAGTTTAAAGTGATGCTGGTTATTATAAACGTCATGGTCACAATGTCAGTGCATTAAAAATTAAGTTTCCAATATTGGGTTGTTGAATTCAGGGAGTCCTCATCTGCTTGGATGGTGAAGGTGTCAGAGGTATCATCTGAGGTGTTCTACCGCTCCTCTGAATTGGCAAGAAAATTTCCCCGAAGCGGAGACAGCGGCTGAAAGGTCGCGTCTCTTATGGTTCTCATCTTTTTCAGGATTACAACACACTTACAAAACATAGAGTCGATCCGCGAATGTGCTTTCTCCTCATCGTCCTTTCTCTTTTATCCTCTCTAATGTGCATCTCATCCCGTCAAATTTCTCTTATTGCTGACTTATTAAATTGTTTCCTACAGTACGGTTGTATTCGGGATATTCTATTATTTGATTGCCGACGAAGTCGAATGATTTTTTTATCCATAACTCTAGCGCCCAGTCGTTCTTGATTTTCTATTTATTCGTTTCTTTGTTCTTCATATCTACGAGGTTTCCTATGACTGTAGTTCCTGGTGGAAATACATCAGAGGCACCTCGCATATAGAAATCGGATATATTTTTTAAATGATTAATTTAATCGCTTGTTTTCCAATAATTATAAAAATGTGGGCATTGAGGGAGAGAAGAAAACGATGGATTCCGATAAAACAAATGAGCGGTCAAAGTTAATTGGACCTTCGTTAACCTTCGATTCAGTTCTTTAACCTTCCAGTAGTTGTCGGAGGGCATATACCCTTTCAAGTTAGTTCAGCAGGTTTACTTTCCACGAGACGAACAATTGCTGGCGAGCTGTTTTCGTAAACCTCAAAAAGAAGTTTCCGTTGTTTGAAAAATAAATTTAGAAATTGAATCACTGTTGAAACATTAGTAAGCTTAAAAAGCTGGAAATTGTGAGTTTTTCGATCAGTTTCCGCGAGTTATCCCGCCAATTTATGACTATACAAGGTTACAGTAAAGATATTAATATTGGTAAAAGTAAGATCTTAAAGAAAGTCTTAAATTATTCGTAATTCTTGCACTGGTAAATAATTTTTCCATGTTAGAATACAGGATGTTTGAATGCATTATATGAGAAAGAAATGTGCAGACAGACAGACTAAACATTCCACTATGACTGGATGATGAATGAATGATAGAAAGACTGCATGACCAGTAAGAAAAGGGATATTTTTCTATTATTTGGGGAATACTATAGAATGGTGAACGAAAAGACAATGGCTGAGACAATGTATGAAGAGAATTTGAATGGAGCGGAGGATTAAGGAAAAGTTGGTTGGGTGTGATGGATTAAATGATGAAGAGATGTATGTACATACGCAACTTAAAGAATGAAAGGAAAAGGCAAGGGAATCTCTTAAATGAGGAAATGAAAGCAAGGTCAAGAAAGGATTACTGTGTATAAACTAGTCTAAGAAAGTGCTTAACCAGTAAGGAGATGGACTTACTGGTATATATGTATATTTTATGTATGTATGTAATAGAACAGATGCGGGGAACCTTCAGATGATATTTGGCTTTTTATGGCGTTCATTTTTATTTACTTCTTGAGCAAATACCATACTTTAAAATAAATCTGTTTCCAATCTTGCAGATTACACCAAGTAAAGTAAAATTTAAAATGGAAAATCTTTTATTTCCGATTATTTTACGAATAAATTCGTTTCCTCCTAAGAAATCTCGATGTTTAGCTATTCCAGCGTGGGCAAAGTGCAACGCAAGAGTGGCTTCACATGCGGTCTTTTTTATCAGACCGCGTGATAAATGTGGCCTCTCGATTGTTCTCACGCTTGTACTAAAATTATCGTCACCATGTCTATATATTTATGTATTGTATTTATGTTTCGGATGCCTTTAGTTTCCCGTATCATTAATATACTACAATAATACGAAAAATATCGTGATTATCAACTATAATTCTAGCTTTGAAATTATGTGAAATTGAACTTAATTTATTGAAAAGAAATGAACTTAATCTTTGACTAAAAAGACATTGGTAACTAAAATTATCGTGAAATGATAATTGTATCGAGGTATTAATTCTGTACTTGGATAGACCCATTATTGGCGAAGTTAGGCTTATGTGAGCTTCTCTTCCCTCTAACATCGTATGTCGTTATTACATCCTCAGTCATTAATTAATAACCTAAAGGAAGATTGAAGTGCGGGAAAATATCTTTATAACCCAAGGTTAACAGAAAATATGCCAACGTTGCGGTCCACCACCCACAGAGGAGGGGAGTAAAATACCCGCGGTAACACATTTAAGAAAATACATAGGCAATATACAATTTAATACAGTTTAACGGCAAAAATTACCAAATGAAATACATTAGTAGTTTAAACAGAAAAAATATGTATAAAAAAGAAACGAAAGGTTTTAATTGCTGTAATTTATAAACATTTCTTAGTAACAATACTAATATTATTGTTAGCCAAATAAAATAATCAATTAATATAAGATTGTCTAATGATAAGGATTTCCGTCTGAGACATTCGTTTACTGGTCAATTCTCATTCCAAAAATCTTCGTCATTGCATTTTATCACATTCTCCATCGTCACTGTGAGAAGCATGAAGATAACGACATAGAATACAGTAAATGAGAATTTCACTTTTACTATCGGCCATAGCATCTGTAAGGGTAGGAGCAGCATTTTTCGTCTTAAAAACAAATTAAGTAACCACAAATCTACCATCTACCTAATTGGAGACTGACTTACTTCATTCATAAGTGTGTCGCAGTAGTCAAAGATAGCTATAGATTGGAAAGAGAAATTCCAAATTAAACTTTAATTCGATTCAATAAACAAGCGCGAGTAGGTGCTGGAGGGCCACAAATTTGAAGGTGGTTCCACTTTTAGTAATCTTCATGAGAATTAAGAATGCTGAGTTGGAAAGATGTGCTCATGGGCTGCGCTAATAAGCCTCGAGGAGAGAAAGATTTTACGTAATGTCCGGGGAAAGTTGGTCGCGACGGAAAGGGCGTTTAGTTGGAGTAAGGGCGGTGAGGGGGAGGGACGCATTCCACGGATACATTTTAGGCGTGCTCTGCTTTTAGGAGCGGCGTTCTCTCTTCGGGAGAAACGCGGAGAAAGTGCTCGAAAGAGAGAGTGGAAGAGATTTTGGAAGAGCCCTCCGACAGCCGAATCCAAAAAACAAACCAAATTCTATGCCCTTTATTGGAGCCAAAATTTTGTTTGGGATACGTAAATATCCTCATACATACAAGTCACTCGAGCTTTTCCCTATCAATGTAAACATTTTATTCGAATCATTCATTGTATTCTCCTATACTTCTTGCTTTCCATTTCAGACAATGTCTTACATCATCTTAAACATTCCTTTTTATTCTTAAAACCATATACATCTTTATAGCATCTCATCCACCTAATGAAAAGAAAAAGTTTTCCCTTGATATTCTCTTTCTTTAGAACCATGCAAATACCCCTTACATACACCATTCCATACGTCTAAAACTATAAACCAACATTAATAATGCCTGGTAAGTTTTCTACCGGTCACCACGGCATCGAACCCAACAGTGCAAACATTACAGTAAACAGATATCATAGTAAACATTTTTTTACTTTAAAAATTTTATTCATATCAATGTTTTACTAAAAAATGATAAGTAATTTTTTGCATCAGTTCATCTGGCGTTTTATTAGGAAGTTTGACAATTTTCTCATTTACTAACTTGTGGAGGATGGCAGTGAAAGGGTTTAGTACTCGGAAGAAAAAAGAATAGACGAAGAGAATACAGTTTTAATCAAATTTCATGCATAAAATATTTCACTTTATATTTTCTTAACCTTCATTATCTCAGCTATTTTCATTTTTATCCATTTTTTGATCATTTGCCTTTATTCCCTGTCACTGCAGTTGACAAAAGTGCCACCTTAAATGAGTGCCGCCCGGGACGGTAACCCTTCCTTACTATATCACTACTACACTGCGAGACGTACTCCCTTGAGAATCATCAATTTTCCATCCTTTTTCGATACGTCGGCGATAGCATGTTGTTTCTTTATTTTTCCTGCTCATTCCCCGAGGTCTTCATTGCAATCTTTATGCTTTTCAAGTCCATCAGCCTGTTAAACTCAGTAATTTCCAAAATTGCACGATCCTCACTCCTTATTTTAGACGCCATTTTAACGATATCTTTCAATTACCATTTTTAAATGTACAATTCAATATTTTCTCCGTAGAATATACTGAGTTTTCAGTTCTGGACAGCGAAAATTTGAATCTTATTTTCTAATTTTTTTTATTATTTAATAAACCCTGAATAACAAAAACATCTAAATCTTACGAGATTAGTGTTTAACATGTTGTAAGCCAGAAGTTGAAAACAATATTATGGTCTTCGATTTTTTACATTATCCTCTTTTCTATCCAGGGCTTAAACTTTAAATCAAGAATTTAAAAACCCCTTTTAAATACTAACATCGAAGTGTATCTGGTCATTTAAATTCTTAATACCCTGTAAATTTAAAGGGATATAAATGGCCTTGAGGTAGTGTTTAAAGAACCATTTAAATCCCTCATTGCATTTTAAATCGTAGAGCGGTATTTTAAGAGGCAAATTTATCCTCTGTGAAATTTTCTCGGATCAGCGGTTCGATCTCTTTCAAATACAGCAAATTGTATATTTCAATATCTACAGTATCATTAAGTACAGTAATGTTAGTATTATTTATCCAGAGAATCAGACTCGACTTTACCGACATATTTTTAACTAAGGATGATTAATTTGAACAAAAGACTTGTGATAGGCTTTTTATATGATGTAGGTTTCGTGTTAGGCAAAGGAGGAAAGTCAGAAATCGGCAGATATTTATGCAGAATCTTACTGCCAGGATGTTGGAATCCTTGAATTTTGTTCTTTTCACATTGACTTTATCTATCTATCGACTAGCTATTTTCGTTGCTGTTTATCCTTATTTCCCCTGGAGTGTTTCTTTGCCTATCTTTTACGTATATAAATAAGTGTGCTGAGCTATATGGTTAACAAGGACTAGCTATAGGTGGCAAGCGAGATAGGCAAAGTACCCGTGAGTGAGGGTGAGCTGATTATGGTTTTCTTTACTATTGGTACTGAAAGATGGACAAAGGGCTCCTGATTATGTACCTAGAGTATCTCTTGTGTTTAATGTTTGTATTTATTCACACAAATATTTTTTCAATATCATTAAAAAGTGAGCTATAGTGGATCTCCCTCAGGACATTGAACAAGTGAGTAGAAGGGTTGATTTTGCATTCCATCCTCCATTCTCTCATGAATGAGAAACTTATCTTCAAAACACCCATAGATATCGCTTATTATTTTCGGTATCTTCACTTTCAGTTTCACCAATTACAGGTTATGACATTTTCTTTAATCTCTCAACTCGACGATTGGATGACCTTGTTTTTTTCGACAGCTTCATGTTTTTTTTCCTTTAATACATTATTCGACCATACTTTTCCACCGAACGATCACTTTTCATGATGGTTGCTGCGAATTCCACGAAGTTACGATTGATTATATTAATTATATTCACTTAGCTTGTCCTTTTCACTCCTTGTATGTTGATTTTCCCTTTCACTTACACCGGAGTAAAAAGGGAAATGCAATTATGTTTAGGTATGAAAAAATATGTAGTGCAACAGTACGGTTCGCGAAAAAAAATAAGGCTTATATGATATTAAAATAATCAAGTACTGCATTTTGCAGAAGTGTATTAAAGACTAAGATGAAAGAGGTAAAATTCGTGAAGTTTTCTCTGAAGTTTCTCCAGATGAGTATAAAATTTAATCAGGTAAATCTTGATGCCAGAGAGAACAGAAAATGTCAAGAAAATGAAAACGTCTTAAGGATGGTTTCTCGCGTTTTGAGGTGACTTTTACACGAGCGCGCTTCCGCTAAGCGTCGAGAGTTCATGGTTAACTATGGTTCATGGTTTATGAACTAACAATAAGTTCATGGGTTATACACTGGTGGTCGCTAACGTTTCAGACCTTATGGACCACTGGACTTAAAATTTTGAATCTCGCGGACCACTAGCACGATGTCTCTTTAAAAGAAACACATATCAAGTATTTATGCCACCATTGTGGTAGCGGGATTTTTGTCTACACTGTGTTAGTGAACGAAGGAGATTAGAATGTCCCGGATTGGTATAATAAAAAAATATTGCAAATAACGTGCAAATATTTTCATGATGAGTCCGCTAAGACAACGAACGATACAATTCCTTTTGCTTTTATATATTATTTTCGGCAGCTCCCAGTATTAGCTTAAAATTAACTGGTGTTTAATGCGTTTATGAAACATGCCAAACTTTAGGTCGTGGAATCCCTACCGAGTATTACAGTTTCCTACTTTGAGAAAAACAATTTTTATCGCAAAACCATAAAAAATTTTAAATGATCACATATATTCGATGTCCATTCTTATTTATGCTCCCTCCGTTATGCCTCGTTATAAATGCCCTTTCGTCATCACCAAAAATTTCCTATGATACCTCCTATTGTTTGGTTTAAAATTTAGATATCCGTGAGCTTTTTCCTTATTTGAAATTTAATTAAATAGTGCCTTTATTGTGGGCGAGATTGAGATCTTAAAGTCTTCTCTTTCATCTTAACGATTGTCAATCAGCGTCCCCGTGTTTACATGCAGCTCTCTTCAATCTACTCATTTTTGGCTGCTCTCCTTTTCTGCATCCCCATATATGTTATTTTTCTTGGCCCTCCTCTTCAGCCGAGAAGATAAATTAAAAGAACTTTAGTAAATAATAGTAAAAGACAATTCACAATCAAAAGCAAATAAAATACAACAAAATTGATGTGCCTATTAAAAGTCAATGAAGTTTCAAATAAACGCGGAGATAAATTCATAACAACATTATAACATATATTCGGTGTAATAATAAAGAACGACTCTTTCCATGAGATACGCTTAAAGATCACAATTAATAGGTAGCTCAAATCAATATATCAGAGATACAAATAAAATTGAAATTACAGTACGAATAATTTAAAAATGCACAAGTTATTACTCGTTCTAAATTCTGAAACATTCATCAATCTATATCTTCTTCTTTTAGCTTGCAAGAGGCTCGCTTAAAAAATCAAATAGAATATACTTCAGTGCAATCTTTTTAATTCAAAATGTCTGCGATATTTATTTATGTGAGAATCGGGTTTGTTTCCGAGCTACAATGTTCCTATACCCTAATCTAAAAATCCTCCTTTTCCCATTCCAATACAGATTTTGAGAGTAATAATTGTAATAGGCTAACTTTTCCTATCGTTTTCTATTAATATTTCCTGCATAACCTCATGTTTCCCGTTGCATTAATCCGTCACGATTTTATTTCCTACTTTATTGGAAATCTTTTTGCACATTATAAATCAAAAAAGGCAACTCTATGCATGGCTCAGGCTTGTAGAAGTTGCTGTCGACTGCTGTCAATGAGTTTGTGCTCGACTGTCCAACCAAATGTTTATACTGAGTAGAAATTTAATGAGATCTGGGAGTCTCGAAGATATCCAGTTTGAGTCTCGCATTACATATAACTTTCTACTCAACATAAGAAATCGGGGACGGAAAAAACTGGTTCTCTTGTAAAGATTAAATCTGCCGCGAATAATTATTTTTGGAAAAGAACAGTTATACTATGAGTGAAAATAACTTATTCCCTCGCGAAATTCTAAACAAATGTTCGAAAAAAGTTTAGGGTACCTCACACAAAACGGTTTACTCGTTAAGATTAAATTTGTGCAATGTGAAACAAAATGATGAAATTGTGACTTTTCGAAAATAAAAAATAAGAATAAGGTTGAAATATTGAAGAATTTGATGGTTATTAATAATAAGCAACGAAAGATATTCATTAGAAATTTTTATAAACCTCCAATATACGGAGCGTTGCAGATGTTATGGTATGTACGACGTAATTGTACGTACCTATTTTGGAACTTACTATTATGGATAATTTTTTTGTTTTCCTTGAGGCGATTTTTCTAAAATTCGTCGCTTCAGCCAGCCAGCTACGCTTCACAAGTTTAGTTATTTATCATGAGGGATAATATGTTATACAGTATAACATTTTAAAGCTTAACATTTTTAAGTGGTATAAATTACACTTAATTTTTTTTCTTTTAGCCTCATATTTCAATTTCATATGAATTATATGCATGATAATAAAAACCATGCTCTTTAAAGCCATTCAGAGCGGAGTAATATTATTGTACCAATGTAGCGATTATGCTTGATGGCATTTAGACCCACTATGCTCCTATTGTTGTTCAGCAGAGATTATAAACATTTGACGGTTCCATTTCTTATTTCTATTGTTTGGAGAAAAAGTGAATATTTTTAAAGAATTTCAATACGCAATCATTTTATCGTCTTCATTATAGAATAACTCACAGTAGTAACATTCTTCCTTCAGGAATAGCTATTTAACGAAATTAAAAATTACATACGTTATCTCTAGTCAGTGAATATAATTTTAACCATTTCGCACATCGCTGAACGTGCATTATAAACTATGACAGCGACATCTCGAGGAAAGCAAACTTGAGTTGTACTTGATAGTATGTACATCACATATTACTGTAGGATATCACATAGTGATTAATTTACATGCGGTTTATTTGTTTACATGCCTGTTTCATTGGCCGAAATAAAATTAAGTTCCAAGCAATGTTCGCCGAGAGATTTTCTACAATCTGTCAATAAATCGAATAGAATTTTTGTAGGAATTTTAATGCTGTTTATTTTCTACCAATAAAACTCAAATAAAATTAAAAATATTAACCATGGAAGCTATCGTGCCAGGTTTTCTGTCTCCTTAAACCGAATTACATAAGCATTAGTCATTTCCTTACCGATCATAAGTCACTAATAAGTAATTACAACTTATGCTGTATTTCACGCTGAGAAGATAGTAAAATATAAGAAGTATAACATTGTCCTTTCTGCTATAGATGATCAGTTATACATACCGTGGATATTTTGTTCTAATACACTGATGTGGAAGTGTTCGCAAACATTCGCAAAAATTCTCTCAGATGGCTTCAGCATTAGGTATGTAGTTTCCTGAATATTTAATATCTACGGGGCTCATAGTAATTTAAAGATGATTCTTGAACTATTTTATGTTAATAGCAGGGAAATTTACCATCATCGAATAGATAAATAATCCTCGTCTATCTTTTGAGGGATTTCCGGGCACACGCTGTGAAGTGCGAACTACTTATTTTCCTTTATTCTATTCCTTGTCTTGGATCAATATGCTAACGATGGTGACTAACATATTAGATTGCGGAGTGCGGAGTCTTTAATTATAAATTGAAACAGATGTTTTCAAATTTGTTCTCATCATTATCGTTGCGGCGCCGAGGAAAATTTGTGAGTAATCCTGCATTTAAATAATGTGGAATAGTGGGCAGATGATATGCTCATTCGTGGGCCAATGCGAAGCTCTTGCATTTGAAGAACATTCGTGCAATTTCTTTGCCAGTGGAATTAGTTAAACCTTAAATATCTAGTTATTCTACTATCATCGTACAAACTTCCACGTAATAGGTTGAAATCATTTAGTGGTATGTTTATCGGCAACTGTTAAAGAAGAATTGGTGTAAAGCGGTCGCTATATTTCACAATAGTTGTCAAAGCAATTAGTGTCACTCAAATTGTGTCATGGCAAATTGTTACTGGTAAAGTTGCAGAATCCAGTTATACTCATTACTCAAAAAAGATATACTGGCACCTCAAACACGGGGTGTTTTGGACGCCCTTGTTAATCTTTTTTGAGATTGCTGTCATCCTAAATAGGGACAGATAAGTATCGTTTTAAAAAATCTAATAAAATCTCCAGCGAAACAATATATTTGTAGAGGTATTACTCTTAAAGGGAAGGAATTGATTCCCTGTCATATTTGGCAAATCATGTTATCAATTAATATAATGGAGGCAGCTTTACATATCGATTGCAGTTTTCTCCTCCATTGGTACATTTTTATCGAAGAAATTATCTTGAAGGTCCTCCTGTATAAGTATATTATCTCGGCGTGTTCTGTCACCATTTGATTTCAATACGAGTACGTAGTCTGGGGTATTTATGATGTTGGATTCATTGAAAGGTGATAATGCGCTGGATTAGAGCTAATGCTTGTCAAGTGCAAAGCGCCCGGCCTTTCTTTCAACAAAATGAAAAATATTCCACAAAGATTTACTTAGCGGCTAAATTTGATGTTGAGTATTGATTTAAGCCATTCTAAACTATTGTTTGCTCAAGAATTTTACATGGTTCCGAACAACGTATGTGGCATTCTAATGAAGAAGGTTCCCCGCATATGATGCATAGCGTCTCTTTTATATCATGCTATATTATATTCTGTTTTCTCTCTTTCTTTTTGAGGGTATCTGTATTTCCATGTAACCAAATGCAAATTTCATCTTTTCAATTGCGCCGGCGTTTAAATTGCATGTGAAACGGAGGCTGTTTTCTCTAGGTGAAAAAGCCGCTGTTGTTTGCATTGCGCCATTGGCTGAATTTGGATTCCCTCCCACGACGGCAGATCGCGTGAGAATCGGGTCTCATCCCCTTCAATTGTTTCCCTACACAATGGAAACACTTTCGCAAGCCCACCCCACCTTCGAGCTCTTTGTCAAATCTAATTGCAGTGTTTTCATGGAACGATAGTCTAGAAAACTAAGGTGCCTGCAGTGCTTGCACCAAGTTGTGTGATGAATTGAAGTGAATCCAAGCGATTTATACGGTGGAAGTAGCAAATATCCGGGAAAACTCCGTTTATATTAAAGCATGATATCCGTGAAATGGAAGCGGGCGGCACAAGGGTATGTGGGTAAGGTTGCATGTGAAGAAGAAAATGAAATTTCCAAAGTTTATTCTATCCATGCTCCTCTTTTACTTACTTTCTCCCCAGAGATTCTTTCTTAAAACCAACTTTTTGTAGCCCCTGTAATATAGGAAATTTCTATTCAAGTCTCAAGATAAAATACGCGTAGGATGGAGTATAAAACTCTCGTAGAGACAGCGATATATAAAGTGATCTACCTTTCGGTAGGTTCATGTGCCCCCACATTCTCTCTTTAATTCCCTCTCCTTCAATTCCCGGTAACTTATCCCACCCCTTAATTCGTCTAATAACTTTTGTCTTTGTCTTCCCCTCTGTCTTTTCCCTAGCATTCTTCCCTCGATCGCTTTCTTCAACAATCCCTCCCCTCTCAATATTTGACCCACCCATTTCTTTTGTCTATTTTTAATTACTTCAATCATTACTCTCTTCTCTCCAACCATCTCCAGAACCTCCTCGTTCGTTTTTCTATCGACCCAACTAACTTTCTCCATTCTACGCCATACCCACATCTCAAAAGCCTCCAATCTTTTGACATCCTCTTTTCTCAACGTCCACGTTTCACACCCGTACAACATTACACTCCACACCAAGGATTTTACCAATCTCTTCCTGATTCCTTTATCAAGTCCCTTTGTCATCAGTTCCCTTCTTTTCATGAAAGCTTCCTTTGCCAATGCTATCCTTTTTCTAATTTCTGTCGAACATCTTCCATCCTTAGAAAGAAGGCTACCCAAGTATGGAAATTGATCTACTTGCTCTAGTTTTTCCCCATCCACCCTTATTGTTAACTTAGCTTTCTTTCCCTTTGAAAACCTCATAATCTTACAAGGAGACTACACACCGTCGGACGCGATTTAAGTGATAAGACTCGGTAATTTGATAGATATCGAGTCACGATTGACGAATCACCCCCAAAGTTGGGTTTTATGAGCGATAGTTTTCACGGAAAATGAACTTAAAGTTTACGAAAAATTGTGAGGTAGGCTATAAAGCTAAGCGTAGCGACCTTCGTCATTCGTCATTTCCCTGGAAAGGCAACACAGCCTAAAGCAGGGGAACTTCTCATTGTAATGTATAATGACCAAAAGACCAATAAACGCTTTTCAAAACAACAATTTCGTCATTCGAACGTTTGGCGCAGTGGTATGGTATCCGCTTCCAAAGTCCTTTTGGTCGGGTTCGAGCCCTCATGCGGGAAAATTTCTTTTCTCTTTTTTTCTTTTACATACTCTTTCATAATCTTAATCTATATCTGTTTTCTTCTTTTGGTGGATTTTGAACTTATTTTCCAAAAGTTAGAGTATTTTTCCGCTGTGAGTCACCCGTTTCTTCAAATTATGCGCAAATACTTATGTCCGCATTTATTATCTGAAAACTACAATACTAGAGAGGTAACGCAGAGGACTATTTCAAATCTCTCCTACATCCAGCTGCTCGCTCTAACGGCAACTTTTATTGCAATACCCGACTTACATTTACCAATTCTGAACTCTGAACACATTGGTTTAAATATAGAAGCCGACAACCGTTTGAGTAAAGTAAAGATTTTTATTTCGCGCATTCAGAATTCATACCTTAATAAAGAAGAAAACAGATATAAGTTAAGATTATGACAGAGTATGTAAAAGAAAAAAGAGAAAAGAAATTTTCCCGCATGAGGGCTCGAACCCGACCAAAAGGACTTTGGAGGCGGATACCATACCACTGCGCCAAACGTTCGAATGACGAAGTTGTTGTTTTGAAAAGCGTTTATTGGTCTTTTGGTCATTATACATTACATTGAGAAGTTCCCCTGCTTTAGGCTGTGTTGCCTCTCCAGGGAAATGACGAATGACGAAGGTCGCTACGCTTAGCTTTATAGCCTACCTCACAATTTTTCGTAAACTTTAAGTTCATTTTCCGTGAAAACTATCGCTCATAAAACCCAACTTTGGGGGTGATTCGTCAATCTTGACTCGATATCTATCAAATTACCGAGTCTTACCACTTAAATCGCGTCCGACGGTGTGTAGTCTCCTTGTTAGTCTTTCTTACATTGATTTTCATCCCAAACTCCTTTGCTTTATTGTTTAGTGCATTTACTAGGATTTGCAAACCCTTTTCCGAATCGCACACAATAGCTTTATCGTCTGCATATCTTACTGACTTCACAAGTTCCCCACCAACCTTTATTCCCTTATCTATTTCATCCCAAGCTTCTTTGATCATTTCTTCTGCATATAAGTTAAAAAGAGATGGTGATAAAGGACAGCCTTGTCTTAGTCCCCTCCCTAACTCTGCCCATTCCGATTCCCCATTAGCAACTCTTACTCGTGCGGTCTGATTTAAATACAAATTTTGCACTAAACGCCTATCTTTCCAATCCAAACCAATTTTCTTTAGTATCACCATCAGTTTTGGCCATTGAACTCTATCGAAGGCTTTTTCAAAATCAACAAAACATGCACAAACGTCCCTTTTAAATTCTAAGCTTCGTTCTACGAGAACCCTCATAACCCCAATTGCATCCCTCGTCCCTTTCCCTCTCTGAAAACCGAACTGATCATTACCTATGAATTCTTGAGTTTTTCCCTCGATTCTTCTATTCAAGACCCTAAGAATAACTTTTGCCGCATGAGATATTAGGCTAATTGTTCGATAGTCCCGGCATTCTAAGGCATTATTCTTTTTCTGTAACGGTATCAGGATAGACTTGGTGAAATCCTCTGGCCACTTTCCTTCGTCGTAAATTTTCCTACATAAATTATAGAATTGTTTCTTACCCTTTCCCCCAAGATTCTTCAGAAATTCTACAGGAATCTCGTCCACACCCGTTGCTTTCTTCCCTTTCATGTCCTGCAATGCCCTATCAAGTTCACTATCTAGTATATACGGCCCAAGATCATCTTCCTCTACTTCATGTATGCCCTCAATGTTTATGTGGGTAGGCTTCATGTCTTTCGAATATAATTCTTCTACATACTCTTTCCATCGTCTCCTTATGCTAGCTGGTTCCCTTAAGATGTTTCCCTTGTTATCCCTAATAGTGGCCATTTTATTACTAATTTTATTCCCCGTTAATTGTTTTACTTTTCTGTATAATAGGTCGACCCTCCCACTTTCAGCCATCTTCTCTATTTCGTTACACTGGCCTTTCCACCACGATTCTCTTGCTTTATTTGTTACCCTCCTCAGTTCGTTGTTTAAGGCCCTGTACATTCTACGCCCGGGTTCTGTGTTGACCCTTTTCCATTTCCTTCTTTCCTCCATTTTTGTTATCATTTCTATCGTCACCCATGGTTTCCTGATTTTGCTTTGTGTGACCCTTCCGATGGTTCTTTGGGCACTATCTTTAATGCTAGTTTTGATCATTTCCCATCCTTCATCTATAGTGAGTTCCCTTTCCTTATCTTCTAGGGCCCTGTTGACTGACTCTTGAAACTCTCTAGCTTTCCTACCCCTGAGGGCTTCTACGTTCCATTTGGGTGCGGTTTTTGCCCTATAAATCTTTTTGAATCTAAGCTCGGTCTTCATCATTACTAAATTATGATCCGAGTCTACATCAGCACCAGGATAACTTCGCGAGTTTTTAACACTATTTCTAAACCTCTTCCTTACCAGAATATAGTCGATTTGGTACCTATCCGTGTCCCCCGGCTTTTTCCATGTGTACCTCCTTCTGTTATGGTGTTGAAAAAGAGTGTTGGTGATACAGAGGTTATTCCTTATGCAAAAATCTACCAGTTTTTGTCCTCTGTCGTTTCTTTTTCCTAGTCCGAACTCTCCCACCTCGTCCCCATCTTTGCCCTGCCCAACCACAGCATTCCAGTCCCCCATTACAATAAGGTTTTTATTGCCTTTCACCCTTCCAATAACCTCTTCTATTTGTTCATAAACTAAATCTACTTCATTCTCAGTGTAATCGCTAGTAGGGAGGTACACTTGCACTATCACAGTGTTTACTGGCTCTGCCTTGATTTCTACTGACATTACTCGGTCGCTTATCAGTTCGGTGGCTATCACAGCATTTCCCGCTCCCTTGTCCAACACTATAGCAACCCCTCTCTGGCTATCATTTCCTCCACTGAATATAACCCTCATATCATCGCTCCAAAAATCTCCCCCATCCTTCCACCGTACTTCGCATAGTCCCAGAATGTTAATGTTGGACCTCTTCATTTCTAACTTTACGTTTTCTAACTTCCCTTTCCTAAGCATCGTTCTAACATTCCAGGTCCCTACTCTGGTTTCCTTGGTCATCTTCTTCTTTTCTTGTGTCGTTGGGTAAGGATTTCGTGGAATGACGACCGGGGTGGCCTTACCACCATCCCTGCCGGGCACGACACTCTCCCTAGTGGGCTGAGTCCCGTTTTTGCCAGGGACAATATAATTATTGTGGCACATCATAATCATGGGATAGATAGTCGAGGTGGTCTCCCCTTGCCTTCCTCAACAGTGTTTTTAACGTGACACCATCACTCATATAGGCCGCCCCACTGGGGTACAGACGCCTTTGCAGCCGCCTCACTGAGGTACAGACGCTGCGTGGACTACCTTTCGTCTGGCCCCTACCTATTGACCTTTCTGGCATGAGTGACCCTACCAGGAACAAAGTTCCAGCCAGTATAGCTCTCTAGGTCATAGGAACACGCAAGCCCCTTCACCACGTCAAGGTGTAGTCCGTAGAAGGGGAGAGACAGCGATACCATTTACATTTACCAGACAGATATTACCAGAATTTTTTCCATTGAAGCAAAAGAAATTGCTTTTATTAAAAATAATGTTTCCCGTTTTACTAAACAGCTCATGAAAAATAGTTTGTTATTTCTCGGATTGTACACCATTTCCATGTACGTAGGACGTAAATTGGATGCTTTAAGAACGATGGAAACCCTCCAACATATACATTCTGGCAACTTTTTAGCGAATGAACATTTATACCCAATTAACTCACTAATGATTTCTTCCGTTGTATTCTTACCTAACCCACTCCTCCTCTCAGTTTAATTAACTAATATTCTTCCCTTTCCCCTGCGCCAACTTATTCAATGGTGTAAATGCATCTTTTCGGTTTTTTTCAGACTTCATGATGACGTGTAAACCAATAATTTCTTAGTTAATAGATATTTGTCGAAATCGAAGCAATATATTCAAATTTTTACGATGAATGGTATCTAAAAATGTTGTTTGTGCATCGTCCTAAACTATTTCTTTTGAGGTTTGTTAAAGAAATTTTTAAGTAATTTTTATTATTCTGATGAATTATTTTATAAATACTATTCTGTATTTTTATTTCCCTTAACATTCCATATGTATTTGCTCTATTGAATACGTACTTCTTCTTTTAATTCTTTTGAAATTATAATATTTGGTTATTTTTGTAGAATGTTTAAAATGCTAATTTTATCGGGATATCTTTAAGGAGTCTCTTTATTAGTGAATGTGTCAATTTACTGATTTCAATCTGCATATGTTTTTGCTTTTGTGATTTCAATATTATACACGTTTACATTACATCTTTTAGCTAGAATAATCAGTATTGCGAGGATTTGCACAGGTTTTTCACACCCCTTTCTTTGTGGGTGTTTTCCTGCTGTGGATCTTTTTTTCTTAGGATGATTCCATAGGTTTTTTTATCCTTCTATTTTTTTCTATTCAATTTCTATTTACACGTACATTATTTATATTTTTATAAATATTATTGAAGAGAGGTTAGAAAGAAGAAGAAACTTTTTAATCTCAATCTCTCTTAAATAAATCTATTAAGAGGAAGGACCAAGCATGCTTCTTACGTCATAGTAAGTATCTGCGTCGGATTCGATTCCAGTACCCAGAGATATGATAAAAAGCATCCGTTCCTGGCCACTGGCTGATACGGTCGAGGTTTAGGAAAAGAGAATTTCGAAGTGACTCATCCTGCGGCTGCCGCGCTCTTTCGAATTTACGCCAGCTGGCATACTTATTCATCGAAATGCTATTGCTAAAATTGGATGCCAATTTTACAATCTCTTTTTAAATATTATTCTAGTGCTCTACTGAAACTTATTTGTATGTATATAAACTAAAATTTCAATTTCACGCTATTCTCTGGAGTATTTGAATCACACTCTAAATATAGCGACAAGCGAGAATTCAATTCAAATCCACATAAAGGCAATTAATAAGTCCTTTGCTTGGAGATAATTTTTAAATTATCTTAAGTATCTATAACGAGTGAAATCGTTCTGAAAAATATGGATGGCTTTCGCGTTTTGAGGCAGTTCAAGTAAGCTCTTGATTGTACATCTGACAATATTTTGAAGATTTTAAAGTAAATCAATAAACTAATATATCTAAGTAGCATTTTCTTGTCTCAGAATTCCCCTAGCACATTTTCTAGTCTCTTTTTGTGTCATGAAAAGATTTACCATTCATTTGGCTCATAAAATTTTGCAGCATCAAACTTTTTGTCTGGCATCGGTTTATCATCCAAAGATTTTTCTCTCAATATGTTTAGCCATTCATTGATTCTTAAGAAATATCCAACAAGCCTTCCTCTTTTCACAGCATCAAATTAGGCCCTTTCTGAGGAATAACTAGTTAATTTAGAAGAAATAAAGGGAGTGCGATGTTTGGTTTTATCTGAATTGAAGTACGCATACAAGGATATAGATAATAAGATATGAAGTAGTTATCTGTAGGGGGAGGCTATAGCGTGCTATCCCCAAGGCATTAAGTGTTACAGATCGGGAGTAGAAGCCTTGTATGTAATAATTTATTTATTATCATCTTGGTCAGATGAATGCGCAGTAGTAAATTTGCAAAAAAGGATATCTTGGAATGAACACAGGTTTGCAAAATTTAAACATGCTTGGAAGCGAAAGGAAAGCTGAAATTCGAAAAATGCGTATACTTAAAAACAAACAATGAAATATTTCTACTTCCAACGCCCTCTTAACCGTTTCCCTTGAACTGATCCTTGGTCACGCGACAGTCGAGTGGGATTCGTGTCATCTTCGGATGTGGAAGAAGGAGAATCGGAACCAATTTTATACGGAAGATTTTCAAAATTTTCATTGCGTTTACATTGCGCATTACATCGGCGGAACAAAATTTAAGCGAGGATAAAGGGATCACCGTTCCCTGTTTGGAGGATTCTTGGTAACCTTTTGAAAACTTAGACATCTCGTATATTTACGTGAGAATCAAGGTGAACTCTCTCTCTCTTTCGGTGTAAGCCTTGCTCATTCACTTCGCACCTCTTTTGCCCGCTCATATCTTAAGCTTAGGACATCGATGTAGATTTTCGCACAGTACTTTTTCTCCCAAAATTACTTAGGTTTAATGCTCAAGGTTTCATTTACCACATATAAACAGCGGTTTTTTGTTTTATGTTTAACCAATTAAAATGGGTTACCCACTTAAGAATCACTAATGTTATTCTTTTATCGTCCATCCTTCTCATGTGCTTTTTTAGTGCATATCTGTCTTTAGGTATCAGCCAGGCAGTGCTCTCCATTTTTCCCCAGTCCGTAGCATCTCCTTCACCTCTCAGTAACTTCTTTCCTTTCTCACATTTGTTGATATCCTAAACCTTGTCCCTACTCCCTTCGCTTTATCCTTCTATCTTTCCCTCCCTAATCCATTAAAAGTATTGTCTCTATAGTGAATTACCCGACCAAGATGTCTACATTTCAATATTTCTTTTAAGAAGCTTCTCTCCTCTTCAATCCTGCGGAAAGGTGCTTAGAACTATCTCTTTCCTCACCTTATCGGTCCATTTCTCCTTCTCTATTCTTCTCCGCAGTCAAATTTCGAATACCTTAAGATCCCTTTCTCTGATAGTCCAAATCTCACGTACGTATACGAATACACATTTGTAGAATCTCCTTCTTGAGCTATTGGAATTTCTTTAGCTGTAAGCAATCCTCAAACTGGTTCAAAGATTCTTTTTCTCAATACTCCTCTTCTTTTAATCTGTTCTCTAGAGCTTCCGTTTCAAGTCCAGATTAAAAATACCCATGTGCCTACACCAACGTAAAACACCCCTCCTAGTGCAGACTGTACGGACTTTCTCTTAGCCCCATCATTCATTTTTCCCTCTGTCCTCCACTCTATCTAATCCATTTTGTTCAATTTGAATATGCTACTAATATATTCAACCCAGGAACTCTTATCACGCATAAACGAGAGGACAATGACATTTCTAAATACCGCTAAAATTACATCTTTCCAAGATCTCTCTCAATTGATAAAATAATACATAATTTATTATTCATTTCTGTCATTAACTATGCATTCGAAGAAAGAAAAGGAATTGGAACTCCTTTGTTAATGAATAAGACGTTCGAAAAACTCTCCGTAAATGCAGTGGTTTATCCCTGATGATTATGCCAAAGCCACCGAAATGCGCATTGGGTGATTCGTAGAAGGTCGGTAAGGCGCAGCTTCCTTTCTCCATTCGAGGAATTGACGCGGCGTTCACCGGCAGATTTGGCGATCGGAAAGTTTTTCGAATCTCTTATGGAAGACATTTAGACTAACGGGCATATTTAATACGTGGAACTCCAATCACGGCTGGGAGGAACTGCGATCGAGGTTCCATACCCCTAACTATATCGGACGCGGCGACCATGAGTTAAAAATTAAGGAACGTGAACAGAAATCCGATGTAGCGAAATATTCATTTATTAATAGAGGTATAAGGGAATGGAATGCATTACCTGGAGAATTTCTCTCTCCAATGCCTAGAAACATAAAAATTTTTAAAAAGAAGCTTAAACGCTTATAAATTTTTGCTTATATCTATTAATGTAACTTTAATGTATTTATAACTAGTAATGTAACCTTAATGTAATTTTGATATCTATTAATGTCTTCTGTACATACTGACTGTATCTCTGTATTGTATACTGTTCTATTTATACTGTCTGCGGGAGGTTTTTGGAGGGTTTTTCCTCCCGCCTAAGGGCGAATGCCAGACAGTCATGTAATTGTAATTCCTTTCTTCCCCTCCACCGTTGCCACCTGGTCCAAAGACCAAATTGCAGCGTTTTTTACAATAAATAAATAAATAAATTAGATAATAGTCACTCAGAAAAACAGCGCTCATTTTAAACAAGCATTTGACTCATCCAGGTCAGTTTACCCGAAAGAGAGATTAATATTATTTATTCATAGAACAGCAAAGCAACAGGTGGTCAATCTCCGATGGAAGCTTACGTTTTTACCATAATTAAAGATAATATTATAAATGATGAAGAAACAGTGACAAAGTTGGAATTACAATTCAATTAGTCGTATAAATTTTTTATGAAAAAATTCAAGATTCTTTGGTAAGAAATAGAACAGATAGCATGTGTTTCCACTCAATTCTTTTCTCTTCTTAAAAATAACATTATACACGTATTACATTATATCTTGCACGATTTAAACAAGGAATAATAAATAAATCGCATTCTCCATATATTAAAATTTATTTAGTGTGCCATGAGAGTTCCTTAATAATCAATCACTGAAACACTTTATTGTTGAAAATCGCACGCAACTAAATTCATTATGAGTGAAATTTTCTCCATAGCTTACCTGAAACTGAAAAACTTTGACCTAAAATCGTAGCTTCGGTTTAAGAAAGTCTTTTATCCCATTGAGAAGTGTTTTTATCTTGTAACTTTAACAAATAATAGCTCATACGAGGGTATATCATCGTATAGAGGCTTTCTTATAAGTTCTTCAAGGCTTTTTCTCCATTTCTCGAAACAGATGCACGCGAAAAGTGATAATAAAATGTATAACATCCTACTTAGGTGTATTTAGCAATTAAATTCGTTTTACTTTGTACAATTTCGTAAAAGAGCTGTGGGCGATACTCCACCAAAGTGCGGCCTGATGGTTTTATGTGCTGGTTGATGGTTTCCTATACGGCATGAAACGAATTCCAATGATTCAGACGTGTATCCATCAGTTGAAAAAAGGCTCCCTATCTCAGGCAAACTCAAACACCTTTGTTTATCTAAATTTAGTATCATTGTAAAGTAGCTAGTTCAGGAGGATTTCGGAAAGAATCACACGAGTATAACATGTATTTCAGGGCATTATCTTTCCCAAGGAGCCAAGTAAATCGCCCTTTCCTTTCGCCCTTTTTTCGTTTGTTCCCAACTAAAAAGAAGGAAAAACTCTGTTCTCACATGTTTGCTTTCGTGTTCATTGTCTGCAACTGAGATTCTCATGTCGTCTTACGCGTTCCCTACCAATTTAGTAAATTGAGAATGATTTAAGGAGATGATTACTGGGATTGCGGTGGAAAAAAGATGAATCCAGACTTTTTCACCGAAATATGTTTTATCTTGATTTTATAATGGTAGTGAGTTCAATTTTCTTTCCATCATATTGAGATAAGGCGGTTATTATAGTGCGTGAATACGGTGGCTCCTTGGGAACAAGTTGCGTAATATTTCAAGTATTGTGTAATATTTTATTACACCCCTCAAAATTTACGTTGAAAAAATTACATGAAAATTAGGGTGGACTTCATTTATTTGATGGTGATATAATAATAATATGGCTAATAAGAATTTGAGTGATGATATCAATAATAATTCAAGCTATAGTATTAATAATAACAACATAGATAATAGCCATGTCATGGAATAAGAACGCTTTTGCTAGATATTAGGTTAAGACAGCTGGAATGTAGTTGCTACTAAAACAGCACATCTATCGTCTCTTTTTCTCATAGTTTTATATACCTCTTATTTTTAAGATATGTTTTATATACCTCTCAAATTATATATTGGCATATTCGACCAATGATCTCAAACCGCCGAACAGTGCCAGCAGTTGATCTGCTATGGCTAAGAATTGAAGCCTACACAGTTATAAAAATCTCACTTAATTCTCGTGTTCACAATGATTTGCTAGATGACGCACCTTTGTGGGTTGCCGGATAAAGGCACTCCAAGGAAAAAAAACTTCAACAGAAAAGACTTCCCCGGAAAATGTCCTTAAGGAATAAAGTACCCGGAGAGAATCCCCTGGAGAAAAAAATACAGGTTTATGTAATTAGCAGGGTTGAGTTGATGGGGGCGCGGTGTCCCTTAAACATAGAAAACCCTTGTGCGTAACTTTGATTATTTCCTTTGAAGGCATGATTTTTTTCTGTTATATACCAAAGAAAAGTAAAAATACTACATTTATAAAGATACAATAGTATGAAATTGTGTGGCCGTATAAGCCGCGAAAGTTTGATAATGTCGTCTTCTCTTAAATTCATTGAGTAATTACCTGAATTCAGGGTGAAAATTTCCCGTTGAACGTGAAATTCCAGGACGTGAACATTTGGATCAGGTCGAAGCACTCGAAGATGCGTCACATTGCGGACTAAATGAAGATCCATCCAAGTTTATCGCTGCCCTCGTTTTTACTTCTCTTTTCGGTTCAACGATCCTCAGCTTTCCAATCGCCCTCCTCCACTTCAAAAAGATGCTTATCTCCATCATTCCAAGTTCCCTTCCAATAGAACAATGATGGGAGGAAATCTCGGTAAGGATCTGAAGTTGGAGGGAATCCACCGAATGATGCGAATCAAACAATGGAGAGAAACTGACCGGAAATCCGGAATGTAAACCGTGAACTCCTTGCAAAACTAAGTGATTACAAAGCTCTTCGACGTTCCATATTAAAACGGCGAGAATTCCAAATGTTCCAGAACAACTCAGCAAGACGCTGTGATACGGAAGAACGTTACAAGTTCTTTTACTTTTCCACCAATCAGATTACAAAGACCACTTGCAATCAGAGCGGTAATCCATTGATGAAAAATATCAGATTTGGTTACGATTATTAACCATGATATCGTCAGTGGTTCGATATAATGGCCCTCGGTGAAAACTGCCACTTGCCAATACATCAGTCTCCTGTTTACTCGTTCATTGTCAGACGTTGAATTCTTTGGGAATCAGTTGGCTTTGAGAATACTTATCCCTTGTATCCGTTGATAATTTGCATTTACCAAAGAAAATATCATGAAGATCGTTTTAGTTTTCTACTTGAAAAACATTAGTAGATGTTCCGAAGTAGCTCTCCGCCCTCGACGTCTGTGGCAGTTTAAACATATACCATTTGATGGTGGTTGCCAGTAATAGTGTTGGTGTCTGCATTGGAACACAGGTGTTCTTCATTTTACGAAATAATTCGCTAAGGAGGAGTTTTTCTAGTGAAAAATAACTATTGTATCCTCTTGTGTAAAGGTGGACCTTTACGTACAAATTTCTGAAGTCGAGTTACGCATGGTAGAGTTAGAAAAATTACATACATTACACCATTACAATTGATATCCAGAATACCATGCGATTAAGTTTCTAACAGATATTTGAGATGAAATATACTGACTAAATAAGCACTAGAATAAAATATTCTATTAATTTGATTACATCTAGGCTGCTAAAAAACTACTGCTAACTTATACGACTCAAGGTTTGGGGCTATGAACGGTAATGTCTCTCTCCTGGCTCTTTTCACTTGAGAGCATGTAGTTCTAAAATCACACAATTATAAATTCACTGGAATCTAATCACCAGTACTCAATAATTTCAGAGAATCCTAGATCGTAGCTATGTAAAATTATTAGCGGTATATGTGGAAAATCGTGCATCGAATGTATTCATGCTCCACTAAACATTCCCATAAAAGCTTTTAAAATAGGAGGAATAAAGAAATGCTTAAAAATTTCATCGCTACTATTAAAAAATAAAAAGCTAAAAATTTGTACGAAATAAAGTTAATTTATAAAGACCTTTATTATTCCCAAGACTAATAATAAAATTGATTGAGTTCTAATCTGCAAACGATCTTGCCAGAAAGATTTATGAGCAATAGCTGATGAATAGAGCTCCAAAATTGAGAAATTTCGTATTCGTCATAAAAGGGCACCCATTCCAGCGTGTTCTTAAAATCTCAGGCGCTACTGCACAGTCGGTTAGAATTGAAACAGCAGGCCAAGAAGCCACAAGTTTCAGTGTGGGACTTCGCATCGTAATAAAAAAGGTTGAATTTTATGTTTCCGTTTGTTTTTTTTCATTGTTTGTACGCGTTAAAAATATCCAGGGCGTCAAACTTGACCAATTTTCACAGAAAAGGTAGTTTCGGATTCTTCGGAAGAAACATTTTAGTTCGCTTTTACGTAGAGGCTTACGATGGAATCTTTTGGTAAAAATGACGATGTATAGTAGTAGTAAGTAATCTAGTATGATTCCTTATCGTTTGTTTCATCATAGTTTCCACGCTTAAGGATGAGTTTTAGTTCATGTAACGTATCAAAATGACGGAAATTTATTTCGTCCAATAGTTGAGATAAAGTAAGGATGACAAATAGAAAGAACGCGTCGGTAACCAAAAATCCGAAAAAACCAAATCTCAAATGTCAATTTCTAAGGTTTTTGAATTTGAGATCTGATGAACTTGTTTCAATTTACCTGCTAGCCTGGAATTGCAATGGATTTTTCTTCTACAGTCAAGCTGATATTTAATGTGGTATATCTTTTTCAATATGTGTGCATTTGAATATAAACCCGTCTTTGTTCACGGAAAATTGGCCGTCCCGGTCGAACCCGGTTAAGTTAATTGTATATGTATACAGAAAGCATGTACATCTCATTTTATTAACCATCAATTAAAACTTCCTTGTATGGTGCTTCCTCCTGTTCTTTTTAAATTTATGTATATTTGATAATATTTTTTATCAACCTTTTCCTTCTAATCAAAGTTGTGAATTCACAGAGTTTACCGTTAGTTTTATCGACTTTCTCTTTCACAACTCTCCGTTTTAGCGACATATCGCCAACTGAAATGTTAAGTGTATCTGCCCTCATTGACTGATGAAATGCGATTTAAAGTAACTGAAATATTCACCTGCATTATTCTCTTCTCTTTCACATGACGTTTTTAATTTCAAGGGGGTTTAAAAAATTGTTGGAATTAAAGTATGCCACATTAATTTTAAACTAAAATAATGGCGAGCGGTATTATTACTGAGCATTTTTGGAATTACCTAATTATCAACGATCTCAGCAAGTTCATATGCGCGACTTACAGATTAAAAAGCAGGTTTTATTAAATACGCAAGCGTCTCTCAGGAGCACTGTAATCCTGACGAGATTTCGCCGACTTGCTGGGGTGTTTCCCGCTTCCAAAGTTGTTCTTTGAATATTCTACTGAAAATTATCACATATTTTAAAACAATGACGCAACACGTGATAGAAAATTTAGCTTTATAGAAGCTGCCCCGAGATGACAGAAATTAACTAATGCTCCCTAATAGAGAAGCAACTCTCAAAAAATCTCATTTCACATCCACATGGACTTTGGATGACGAGAGAACATTATGGAAAAGGCAACATCAAAACTCAAGTAAAGTTGATGAATTTCATTCTATTCACGATGTAATTTTACAAAATAATTATCTTTCGTGTTCTCAAAATATATAAGGGTGTACTTTAATGGAGGATTCTTTGAAATAATTTGCATTTTGAATATATATCTATTATAATTTGAATATTTTACTCATAGTTGACTCACCTTGTCCCGAATATTTATAGAATCTATAATTCCATATAAGTATCCCGAATAGCACTTTCGAAGATCCGATAACCATACTCATAACCCTTAAATTTCTTTTTTTAGCATGATATTTGTTTAGCATATCGGCTTTTTATCCGGCTATCAAGGTACTCTAATAACCATTCAAAATCAAAATTAAATTAATATTAATGTATTATGGTGTGCCGCACAGCATGGTTTATCACGACGTAAAAGAAAAAAAGGTGAGAGTCTGCGGCTCATGATATATGTGTAAGGATAAACCAAATCAATCCGATTGTTTCACTTTGGTTAGTTATTAATGAAGCAAATGCGGAAGCGGCATGTGTTTGGGTGGAAATGGTGAGTAAACACGAGTGGCATTTGTGAGGAAATAGGAGTCGAATTCGAGCGGTTACGACATTGGAGAATGACCTTTCGGATTGACGCAACGGCAGGAGGAGAGGAGTGAATAGGATCTTTTGAACTCTCTCCAAGATTCCAAACGAATGAATCGAGCTAGGAGCTCCCGAATAATGATCGAATAACGATATATTACTTTGTTTTTGAAAGGTTATTTCAGATGCTGATAAATAAGTTTCTACTATTTCCGTTTTATTCTCAGTGTCTTCCAAAATGTTAACCTTTCGTGACACTCGAAAATCGAGTTGTGGTACATACTTTTCGGGAATCTGTTCATCTCGTTTTCATAGATGGTCTTTGGTATTGAGTGTGACCCTTATTCGATGATGGTGAGGACCCAACCATACTCTAAGGAATCTCTGATTAGATAGACGTTATTAGCATTACCACATTTCAGAGTATTCCTCAGAGTTCGAGCGTCACAATAAATACCTACGAGTTACATTAAATATCAGTTTAATGTTGAAAGAACATATTCGAGATGTAATAGGAAAGGTGAATGGAATGCAAACATTAACAAGTGGAACTGCGAAAGGATGCCCAAAGAGAGTCAAAGAAATTACTTATTTTCCCCATATTCGACCCTGTCTAGAATACTTTTGCGTGATTTTGGATTCTTATGAAGTAGAATTCTAGTCTTTGATTTGGAGATGGTCCAACATAGCAGCTGGTTTTGTAAGTGAGGGTTTTAGATTCGCCAGTAGCGTAACGTCTATGATAAAATCCCTTGGATGGAATCCCCTACTGAGATCATTGGATGATATTTTAGTGGTAAGATTGCTGCAATAGCTGAGGTCATTTCGCATGCGGGATCTCACCGAGAATCGAAATCAGGACCGCTTATACCAAAGTTGAACGCGCTGCCCTCAGGATTATCAAGGAGCCCAAGTAGATTCTGTTGTGTATTCAGTAAATAAGAAACGCTATCTCTAAGAGGCATCAAAATATTTTTTATGAGGATTTATTGATAAAACAGATACTTCAGCTCGTTCTCTCTGCAGAGCATAGATTATATATTGATGTTAATACACCCTCGCTTGGGGCGAATACATACACTACTGTCGGCTCGCAGGGTATCTAAATCTAAACCCCGTGACAAGATGTAAGGAAAACTTGAGTGGTGAGAGATTGTTTCTCTATCAGAAATAGTTCTGCGAGATAAACTGTTAGAAAACTATCCCCGTTCCCGAAAATGGAAGATCCGTTGTTCGATTCCAGGTTTCCACATACTTTCGTTCATTCTTTGGGTTCTCCTGGGCGAAAACCATTATTTCTTATATTCTTCTCTTCCTTTTCTCTCATTAAGAGAATACAACTTGAACCTAACCTTGCCTCAAAGAATTTATCTACTCATTCATTCATTAACCTTTACTAGCGGGTCTCTTTCAACTCGCTCAGTGGCTCTTGTCTACGAGAATCAGGTTTGGTTCATAACATGGTGTTTCATAACACTTAACCCCATCCGTTGATAATACGCTAAAGAAATTCTCACGATTATTAACTGATCATTCTAGGTTTCTAACATAAATATATTAATTAGTTTTCCGCCCTCTGAAGATCTGGCGGTTTTTTTTATTTATTTACTGACAGTAAGAGGGTGCTTGAAGATGATGACTATTATTATTGCTCTATTACGACGAAACTAGAGTTATTTTAATTATAAATCGAACACAACTGTTTTTAATATCATACCCTTCAAATTTTATATACTATAAACGCCGAACTATCCATCTCTTATTTCTCCGATTAGATGAACTCAATGTTGACGTTAAGAGCATTGACATGTGATCCGTGAAGGAGGACCACATAAATTTGGTGTGTACCCATAACTGTGAATATAGACTATAAAAAGGAAAGAGATTCACGCTCAACAGAGTACGCTCTCTTTTCCAACTCTCTCCCCGGCCTACTTCATGCTCCACTACAAATCCATTGATAAAATGAGGAGCTCAATAGAAAAGTTTAACTTATCGATTGCATCGTTCCAAGTCAAGGCTACGGAGCGACCTTTACATCGCTTTTAAATCGATGAAATCCACTCTCGAGGGATAGACTTGCACGAGTGAAAATGCGAAAGTTAAGAGATCGGAAGAGTAATGATTCACATCTGTCTGTTCCGAAGTGCAAACACGGGAAGAATTCGGTGCTCTCCCAACATAAGTAACTTAAATCATTGAATTTCATTCCAATTCGATAGAAGATACAGTTAGCAATTGATCAATGATAGATTTATGAATATCAAACTAAGGCGGTTTTGAAGTCCTAAGAGATCTAGAATGTAGCTAACGTGGTTAAATGAGAGGAAGATTAAACATCTTTCTATCTCGTTTAAAGGATGCCACCGATGCCACATTCCCATGAGTAATTCCGCAAATGTTTAGGATGTACTTTACCTCTAACATCTAACTTTACCACTAACATCATTAATACCATTAATACCCTGATCGAATTTGCTTCTTAAGTAAAATATGTTCACATTAAGAATAGAGGGATTGCAAAAGACACACGAGGGTGATCGGCGGACTCCCGTAGAAGTTCCAGAAATGATGTGGACTATGAAGGTCTTCATGCGTCAATTTGTTTGATTCAAACCCAACCCACGCTACCCATACGAATGTGAGTCCAGCTTTGTTCTAATACTCATTTCATTTTGGGGCCTCATGTCCGGTCCTTTCAAGCTTATAATGTGAACCCCCCGAAGAATCCCTTGGCTGAAGAAATTGTAGTAAAGCCAATGGGAGATGTGCCACGCTAAGGTCTCAAAACATAAGATGCCTTATTCTTTCATCTTTGGAGGCCAAGAATCTTAGTCGATTGTTGATGCCAAAAGAAAGCTCCAGGCGCCTTCCCTTTTCTTGTACATACTTAATCGCCCTTTACTACCGCTAATACAAAATGCGGGGAACATGAAAATTTATAGAGTGTTGGGGAGATATTAGAGGGGGTGGAGAAAGAGTATGATGACTGTGAGGAAAGAGAGGAATGCTGTCATTGAACTAACTGAATGTGGTAAATGAAATTCTGAAGAAAAGAGACGTACATACAAACTTAGATTTCAGAAACAATTTTTACAGATGCATGGAATGTAGTGAAATAACTATGAACGTATGAAAGTATAGAATAATATGAAGGAAAGAGGCTGCTATATGTCTATTTACATCTATCTAGCTCTCTGGTTTGCATCAAAAGTATAAGGCGTTAAAATTACTTATATTCGCACAATTACTAGTATTATTATGTGATACGTTTGAATCGCAATTAAAGGATAGTAAATGCAATTTAGAATTGAGAGTTGAAAACCTAATCGCTCTTGAAGTAGATTTGGAACGAAAGAAAATTCCAATTTCATTAAAAAATAAATAGGGTTTCTATTCGTATTTCGAAAAATATTTACTAGGAATTGGTTTCATAAGTTTCTACTAGTCGTTTGAATTCTTTGAAAATAAAAATCATAGATTTTGTTACAAAAAATCACAGATTTGTTTACATAACATTTTGATAAATCTACTAATTAATCCAATTCCGTCTTAACTCGCTTCAAGAGTAAGTTAATAGTAGTAACTTCTACTACCGAAGATATCTAATCCGCGCTCACTCTTGTAATCCGTCTTCAGAAAAGATGGCTCTCTCCTATTATGGAAAAATTCTGGTTTTTCGTCGGAATAGTAGATCAGTTTTAATTTCTTAACTTAATTTCGTGGTAGGCTTAATCAGCATCACCACCGTGTGAATGAAGATGAGTTAATTATCGATGAAACAGCGATGCTCTCTTCGGCATCTATAAATTGGATTGGGCCTCATTGATTCAACCTGATTTCTTCTTATCTTCCAACCCTCTAGGAGAAAAAAGGGCGACGACCGGAAACAAGTGAGATCTACGAGCCATTGTTTCAAACCAATAATGACACCGATTTCTCCTGCTTTTCGAAAATTAACCGTTTTCAACTTAGAAAGGTGGAAGTGGGAATCTACGGTAGAGATGAAATCAACAATTAGACCATCTGTCGTAGGATATCCCGCCGCCCGACATTTTTCATCTCACACTAAATGGAAACGAAGTATTCTCTTGGAATCCCAGAAGTCAGCCTTGTTTTATATTTCTTAAGAGTTTATGGTAACGCCTATGACAGACTGTAACTGTACGTATATCGCAAAGACGCAGAGTGAGCGGGGAAACAATATCATATACAAAAGATAGTTTTCCTAAGGGCCAAGACGCTTTTAATAAGAATGAATTTCTTATGAATGGCGCACAAATACTTTCATGAACCTAATAAATTTTAAGTCACGATTATGTGTCAACCGTGTAATAAAGGAAACGGCTGACTGGAGATGCGGATGTTTGATGTGTATAAGTGGTATATTTAAACTAGTGAACAATTCTTCTTCTCAAAATAAATATCAGTTCTCCAATTTCAATAAATGATACGAAAATCACCGTTAAATTACTGAAAACATCCTCTCTGACGCTTTTTTCTCTCCGAAAATGCACCAAGTAAAGATTTCTATGGTAATATAGATAATATGACATGAATACACTAAAGTTAAATATAAATTGTTGAAATTCCCATTTCAGGGCGTCTTTAAGGACCTCGATGAAGAATATTTAACCATAATTAGCCGTAATTATGGGTTCCATCTACGCCTTTATTTTGCCGCTGGTCATCTCCTGAAATTATGCGCATACATAAGGAATCATCATGCAATACACTCAATTCAGTTAACCGAGGGCATTTAAGTGATGACATCATTGATGCTTAGAAAAAATCTCCGACGTCCTTGGAATCGTATTCCTGTGCCTACTTGTCCATCTGCATAGTCTTCCCTCACCGTTCATCTCATCTTTTCCTCTCTTTTTCCTCTAGTGGCGGAGTTATTTCTTACATCCATTTCCGTAGACTTAGCCAATGCTTTCCAAAAAATAAAAGTTTGGCATTGATATAGTCGAAATGGTGATATCAATGCCCGGCGGATCCAAGCGCGGTGAATCAGCCAAATTTGTGTCTTCGAATATTTTACTCACGACCAAGAATCAGCAATTTCCAAAATTTTAAAGAGCATACTTTTTCCAGTTTTCCTACTTTCATCAAGTGCGTTATGTTGGCCAATTCAATCACTAGGTTAAGTAAAAGGTATATTAGGCATAGGTCTCCAAACTTTAGCAAAAAGAAACATATAAAGTTGAAGAAGTCTTCATAATGCTTATTGTGCTAAGGCTGTATGGAAAACTACAGGCTTCACGACAAGTAACTATATACCCTAGAGGAGAGATCATTCTTGTTAAATGAAACCCTCCCTCAGAAGTTAAATGAAAACCCTCCAAAAGTTGGCAAAGAATAAAGCAACAAAAAGTTTTTCCTGTGTTCGTCTCCTTCGCCCATAAATCCTTAAATTACCCACATAAGATTTCAAGTCATTTTATTCTCAAGTAACCACGACACAAGGCCGAGGAACTTTTCAATGGCCTGCTGAATGCCTATCTTAATCTGTGATGGGGCGATTGAGTGGTTGAACTTTTATAGTGATTGCAATGTGACTTCAATGTTTATGTTGTGTAGTGATTGATGGGTACTTTTACGTTAGTTTAAATACCAACAGAATGCATGTAACAGTACTAAGTCATTTCAATTTATATCATATACATACATATATATTTCATTATTTCTATATGCAATAAGTAAATATTGGTGCCGCCATTTCGTCTGAATTATGATCCATTCTATGGGCTTCAGAATATTAGCACTACTGATGACGCCATATTCTTTAGAGATGTAACATGATCTGCGATTTGACGTAACACGTTCGCAGAAATGTTACCAATCGAAACTTTTTCTTCACTCCAACGATTTCCGGGAAGAATTTCACATTTAAAGAGATCAGAATGTATACTCTGTTAAAATATTCATTCACCACGTGAATGCAAGCGACTTTATATTTAAAATTCATATTATTAACACTCTTTCTCTAAATGAAAACATTTTAGCAAATTTTCTGAGCTTATAATTTTCCTTGAAATTTACAAACCGATTTCACAAAACCGATGATGCTCAAAACTGTTCTTTAGCAGTAAATTTTTGCGACTTTCTTTATATTGGTTAGAGACCGGACATAAATTTCCTTTGGTAAGCATTTAAGGTAACACATCCGTAGTTTCTGCTAGTTTCTCTTGACGTGCGGACGTTTCATATTGACGTCTTGGTTTGTTGCCGCATTATTCCGGCATCCTTCATCTCGAAAACTTCTTTTTCGCGAAGATTTAATTAATACCATTCGATTTGTGAGCTAACAAGCACGCCCTCACCGACACATGATTATATGTTTATATAATTTTTGTAATACGTAAACCTTGGAAATCGAATTTAACTCTCTTATGGACTAGTTCACGTTTGTCGTTCATTTTCTTCATTCCTGGCTACAGGTAGTTACATGAAATTTAATTTATACCCTTTTAAGATTCACTAAACTATCATTGAGTTCTGATTCTTAGGTGCAACCTCTCCATCTCGAATCCCGCGTTTTACCGTTTCCAAGTTCTAAGAAATCAGGGTCCTCATCAGCAGAGTTCAAAGGAGGTGTACAATTCAGGGTATAAGTCGGGAATGGTATGGTGACTAAAGGGACGCTTATAGGAATCAATCAACCGTGCGGGTCAGCAACAACCTATTGAATTAGACAAATTCAATCAATCCGTCCAAACAAGACTTTCTGTTCTTTTCCGTGTTCTTATATTTAAAGTATATCTTGTTCCTTACTATATCGAATTCCTAACTTTTTGAATTCCCTAACTCTTGAACGAAAAGAAATCTCGACCGCCAATGAATCATCCCTCTCTCCATAGATCCTTTCAGATGCTTACTTGAGCAATTCTTAAAAGTATGCTCGCATCGATATTCATGTTGAAAATCTCTTAAATAAATAATTTGTACTTAAATTGCATTCTGTAGATATTTCTTTGATTTAGCTATTTTTTATCTGTTCCTAGTTTATGCGTAATGGGAACACCCAAGAGGAACCCACCTTCTTTGTTTTTAAATTTCTCTAATATGAACTAATATGTATGTACTAACGTATGAATATATACGAGGAAAGAATTAAATAATAAAAATATTAATAACTAATGTGAACTTGTTATAGATTCACTCTTAAACTGTGACACCGCTGTATACGAATCTGCTAAAAAATTAAGATCATTTGGCTTATAGTATACTCCAGAAAGCACACTTTTTCAAGGATTGAAAGTCAAAATATTTATGTAAACAGACGAACAAGCTACTCGTTATGAAAAGTATTAGCGGAAACAAGAATAATTTTGATTGGCGAATTAGAGCATTATTTCCTATTTACCGTAGTCATATGCATCATCTTTTCCCTTCGATAACGATAAACCGAAGTTCTGCCGTACATATCCGTAAATCTCAATTTTTCCTACCTTGAGAGAGACTTGAAAAGACCTTCACGCTTGGATTGTGGCGAGGAACTCCTTTTTTCCTTTAGCAATCAGTAGTTACCTCACGTCACAAGCGGACGAAGGAATCTATAATGGCCTCACCCCTTTCTTTTGTCTTTCCTGCGCTATCCTCTTGCTGCTTTCTCATCCTGTGGGATCCGTTTTCAACCTACAGTCAGGAATCCCTTACGATAATCATCGCCAAGCCTGTTTGTATGCATCCAATAAACCCAATGTATGCATTCAATGCTCTGTCCAAAGAGGCATGTGTTTGATATTTCAGAATTCGGAAGAAGTGTGAAGGTCCACTTCATCTTCAGTAGTCTGCTTTCATAGGTCTTAGGTGTCAACTTTCCAGCAATTTCTATCCTCTGCCATTATTTTTTTTCCGCAAAACCTTCTCCTCTCTTCTCCTAACTGTTAATTACATCTTCTTCGTTTTCTCTCTCATCTCCGCAGTGGAACCCAAGGAATTTTTGGCGCCCCGAGCAAGGGGTGTTTTAGCTTACCTCGACGCTATTTTTTAATACAACCATCTAAATAAGCGATAATCAGTGTACTGCTTGATAGAAAAAGTAATCAAATTTTCTTGTGAAGCAATATATTTAAGGATAATTTATCAATTTATTATGCAGATTTAAAGAGAGGGAAAATCCTCTTTACAGTTACATTGCAACACAATGACATCTAACCGCTGCTAAGTGTTTTCAAGGAATCGAAGATGATGGATAGATTGTCCCATACCCCTTTCGCCTAGTTTTAGACCATTATCTATAAAACTTGCAATCACTAAGACTTCTTAAGTTGATATACTTCCTGAATATAGTACTTAACTTTTGCTAATCGAGTCCTTCGCCCCTAAAATTTTGCCGTCCCAAGCAAGGCTTGGTTTACTTGTTGTTACCTCTAATTTTCCTTCTAACACCTGTCTTGGTAAGCACATCCTTCTGGTTGGTCCAACTCAGTTTCTTTTCCTCTAGTTCATTCATTTAAAGAATATTTTTCCTCTCAGAACCTCCTCATTTCTAACCTTGTTTGTCTACTTTATTTATGTTCAGCATCCTCCTCCATACCCATATTTCAAAATTTCGTACCCATTTGTAATCGTTTTTGAGGATGGTCCAAGTTTCAGAAACCTAAAGAAACACTCTTCTTGCCATTCATTTTATCATTTTTTCTCAGTCTGATATCGCCTTTACTTGCTAATGTTTTCCTCTCATTCCTTAAAACTTTTTGTGCTATTACACTCATAAGGAGAGGTTCTCAAATAGAATTTTGATTTGAGACGAGATCTGTTTGGCGTAATAGAGAACTGAATATAAAAATTAACCGTTTTTGTCCTAGGAGTTTCTCTCAACTAGTTTGCACGATATGTTTGTTTAAATATACCTTTAAAAGTAACAGATTAGATATCTGTTGCTAAGTTTTTTATATTTATTACTATTAGTTCGACGGTCAAAATCCCCGGGATGCCGGGAGACTGTTTTGTTGACTGAATTCGCCGCTGTGGCGGAGTGGTTAATGTGCTAGCTCAAGCAGTAAATCGTGCATAAAATAGAAAAACAAACACTCTTATCGTATCTCTAATTAAACATACGAAACTAAAAGAATAAAAAGATAAACATGATTAGATGAACTGATTCTCCAGTAGCGTGAGGGTTAGAGAAGATAAGCTTAATTTTCCGGAAAAAATCTCTAAATAGGTTTTGAACCACTGAGGATAGTCTTTGGATTACTTTGGAAATATCTTTGGAAACTAAACCAGACACTCTAACCATTCGTCCATTTGGATGATATGGATATAAATTCAAAGATAGGTTGTAAGCGAATAAAAAGGGTTCTACAAGCGCAGATAATAACAGATACTATGCATTTAGATTGATATCCCGCGAGCCTTCATATGGGGTAATGAAACTGAACGCAAAAAATACTATTCGGTACGTTTTTGTCATTTTCTTTATTTTAAGGAAGTAAATGTAAAATCATTTCAAGGTAAACCTCTCCATAGGTCTTTATTTCAAGTGTATATAAGTTATATATAAGTTTGGCTCATTGGATTCATTGTCATGTAATTCTCTTTCTGGCTCTCTAAAATCAACAAAAATTGTGATTCGAGTGATTCTATAAGGAATTTTAAAAAATGCCCTCGTTAGAATTTTGAAAGAGGTTTATTCAGTATCTTTCTTGAATTTCTTGAAGTCAAGCGAAGTAATGAATACAGGAAGTCATCATAATTCTTACGAACTTACTCTGATATGTCATTTATCCTGTATCCTTTTCTCCTGTAAACGTCTCTATTCTATTCATAACTCAACGCTATTAAATTCATGATTCCACTCCATCCCAAAATAATCCGATTATATTGTTAATACCAGAAGTGTTTTTTGTGGGGATTTGGAACCTCCGACCATAAGACTGCATACAGCCTATTCCTGATTTCTAGGAGGCTTTTTCTTCTCTTCTTGAGAAATATTCAGGATTTTAAATAATTTTCTCATTTTTATTCTCACCCTCAAAACTCTTCTTTATAATGATAGGTGCAGATAAAATGAAAATAATACCTTTTTAGATAAGAATTCGTTTTCTTTTCTATGTACAATTTCTAAAATGGATTATTTTATGAAATTCGTCGCTTAAGTGCTGCCTTACGATGTATGAGGCCTTTCCATTCAAAAAGTTTTCTCAGATTTCAAATTTTACCTAAAATTTTGCTTTATGAATATGTATCAATTATAGTTAATGTGCCTCATCCAATTAAATCATCGCCATGCGGCGAACGCGTTACCCCCTTGGCAATCAGGGCAATTATTGAATATATACCGAAATAACGGAGGTCATAACGTTGCATAGAATTTTCTGAAGTCAAATTTATTCATCTCCTGAATTCATAACGCTCCCAAAGGAAACTTTTCGATTTCACGGGTGAGAATTTAGGTTTTGCAGTTTAGGACTACTCTTCTAGTTCACTTAGTTACAGGATCGTATCTTACGGTTAAGCTGACATAAATCAAGAACCTGAAACAAGGATGTAGACTTATCTATTTACTCCATCTGCTTTTCCAGAAGTTGCCAGATTGAGTGATATGAAATTTCTGCTGGGTAAAGACGGAAAGTTAAATTTCTCTTCCAAAATCACACGAAAACAGTAGGTTGCGCTTGAATGAAAATGGTTAATTTATGGATTCTACTACAAATATAGCTTGGTCATAATTTTGCATACTCTTGCGAAGATATATCATAGTAATTTAATTTTTCGCCGGTGATAATCTATCTCTGAAATTTTAGTTTGAATATGTGACTGAAATTGCGGAGAGAATGTAAATAAAGATATATATTAACGAAAAAAGCTGTTGCATTCGATAAAATGAACGAATGATTGTTAGCTTTTGATGATTGATACGGTCATTAAATAGTTAGAACGATTCTATATCTCCTTTTCCCACATTGACACTCCTGTCTGTCATCAGATTCAAATAAGTGAATCAAATGCTGTTGGAATGGATTATATGAGAAAAATTATTGATGGATGGATACTTTATTTGCAAGGTTAGAGAATGAGTGGCAAAGCAATTGAGTCCGATATGGGCGGATGAAAGTATAATGAATGGAAGTCTACGTGATCAACAGAAGGTGAGTGACACGTTGGTTTCCACAGAGATAGAAAGGTCGTCTGCAAAATGACGTATTTGTCAAATTATTTAAATAGAATATGTTCGAAATGGGAGAGGATAATAATGATTGAATGACTAAAATGTTCAATGAAATACTTTAGTTGAATGAGATTCTGATCAGAAGTATCCTAGATGGACATGTGAATAAAAACGGATTGTATAGTAATGGAGAAGAATTGTTCATAGAAGAGGTCATAAGCATGTTTACTCTAAAAGATAATAACGCGATTGTTAATTTTAAATATAAGTATGATAGAATTCGTTGATAAAGAATGAAATGAAATTTTTGAGGAAACGAATGGACATTGGAATTGGAGAGGTACGGAATTTAGCGAAGCAACCTTCCCGAGGCACAATCTCTAATGAATTGATTCGTGTTGGAGGGGGCAGACGCTAATTCCAGCAGACGAAAGTGTTTTCGTCCCATAGTGCGAAGAAAGTTGTCAACGGTGTTTTCACTCTCCCTCACTTTCCAATCGCCTCTCTCAAGATTACGGCTGAAAGAAAACAAGACTCATAAGTTGCTCTTCCCCTCCTAAGCCTATCTTCAGACGCGGAAGTATTTGACATTTTTCAAATTCTATCGGCCCCTGATCATTTTCGGTAAATGTGTTTACAATAATGTTGGCTCACCTAAACGAAGTGCCCTTTGGTAGAGTTTACGACCCTTTGAAGTGGAATCCCTTCTTTTGCCTGAATTCAGTATAGTCTCTATGGCAGGGGTGAGGAACTTTCTTTATCGGAAGACCGCATATATCACCCGGTCGCTTAAAAAACCATCAGGGCGTACTAAAGTGTATTGTACATGCAAGGAGTTCGGTAGTAAAATTATAGGAAGGAAAATGAGTATAATTTATAAATAATAAGTGAATGTATTATATTTTAAATTTTGTTTTAACATGCTGCTATAGACAAGGCTGCTTAATGAAAATCTTCGTGAAACTCTAGAAAAGACTGCAGCTTCTTTACCTCTGATCCATAAACTTATGACTCAGGAGTCAGTCGTATGGACACAATCTCTCCTAGGGGGTTATCAATCGAAGGACGTTCTAGAATTCTATATATCTAAAATGTGAAAATTGCTTAATTTTATCTCAGATCTTCATTCCTGATTCAGTCTCTTCTCTTTTATTCTTTCCACAGCATTTCCTTTCTAATACCTTCAATCCTTATCTCTCCGTCTTTCTCATCAGGCTTTCGTACAACTGCTGATAAATTAAGCCATCACTGAAGTATTAAGAGATATATCCAATATCATATTGATCTAACTAGGATCACATTTAAAGCTATAAATACGGTTTTGCATTTTGAAATTTCACTCCATAATTTTGTGTATACAGTGCCAGTTTACTTGGGTAGCGTGGGCAAAAGTCACAGGCAGCTGGTCTTATGGGTAACCTGCATGATGTAAAAAATATACATTTCTCGCTAATATTTTTTCCTTGACATTGTCTTTAGTATTGATTCTCATAATATAATTCTATACTTTATGAAAACCTTAGCTCAAGAAACCAGCTTAGACGGATTTTCAAATATGTTAGCTTTTTGTTTCGGCGACAAAATGAAATCATGTTACACGCTCTTTCAAGAGCTCGGACAGGAAGATAATGGAGCTAAGACAACCAATTTTAATGTGACCAGATTAGGGTATGCTGATGAAGTGGTTATATCGATATTTTATTTTTCTTGACACATTCTACCATATGTGTGCTTTGAGAAACGTCCTACCGACAGGGGCTGATATTTCTCTTTGATTAATCCTTAAAACCCTTAGTATTACATCAATAAAACATTGTGGTTTTATGTCACCATGGTTATATGCCACATTATAATCTGACAAAATAGGTCAATATAAAATAATTTAGAGCCACATTATAAAATCAATATAAGATAAAACAAAATTAAACACCACTATCGTTTAAAATTTGAAAATTTTCTTGTATATCTATTTAAATAATCTGCAAGGCGCCCACCAGCAGAGGATGAAAATAATCGTTATTTCGTTCTTCGTGGGAATGAGTCGTCCAAACGACATATGTTCTCTTTCTCACGTCTTTCTCTCTTATTTTGGGATTATTTTCAAACCGACCAAAATAATAGCATGGAGGTCACATAATTTCTATTCTTCCTCTTTTTCTTCTGTGAAAGCACTTCCTCTAAATTTATTTAGAATTCCCGAGATTTAATTAAAATCGATTGGTGGAAGTGAGTTGAAACGAATAATAATAACATTTAACGAATTAAAATCCACAACTGGGTAAGGAGAAAATGTCGGAACAAAAACTTTCGTGGTCAACAAATGGCCACTCCAGACTTATTCAAATTCAAAACCCACCACTTACCCGTTACTGAGCGACGATGAGAAAGCTTATATCGTGGCTAATTGTTTTTGTCAGCTGTGGACCGTGATACAAGTGAGGTGGTTTATTAGGAGTAGTAGAAAAAAATATCAGCAGTCTGATATTACAGGAAGTCAAATCAATTTTCCTTCTTTGCCATATGTTTTTTTTGATACGTTTGATTCCTTCTTATCCCCACCGGATTCAATTTACGGCAAAAGAATTTATTCCTATCCTCGGTAGCCAAGGGTATCATGATAATAAGCAGCAACCAAGAAGTTTCTTGATAATTATTATTGTCGTCGAAACCAAAATTGTTGTGGGATTATGTAAAATAAATAAATAGGTAGAATTACATAGAATTTTAAACGATAAAATATTGTCTGCTCGGCAAAAATCACAATATTGCGACATTCAATTCTACCTATCAGTCTAGGAACTGATAAGATGTAGCCTTCTAAAAGATGCAAGGAGACTCAAAATACCAATAAATGAGGGGCGTAAATTATACCGAAGCAAAATTTATTTCATTTGATATATAGTATATATAGTATATATATATATATATATATATATATATATATATATATATATATATATATATATATATAATATTTTATATTATCATGAAATATATGATTGTATATGAAGAAATACATGATTAACTCCATGCTTTCATAGATTTCCCCCTGATATTTAACTATCTTAATGTATTCCCTAATAGTAGGACATTCTTTGGTCATTTCCTAAACCATACATGGGAAATGTCATCATTCTTGTTTTCATACAATTTAGCGTCATATTTCTGCTTTGAGAATTTTCCCTCCCAATGAAAAGTTTCTATAGGTATGTAAAAACCAAAGTTTCAGTAGGCTGTAGAAGTATAATTTTTCACGTCTGTTTTCCCAGGATTTTCTTGAAGATATAATGATTTTACGACACAAAAGGGAAAAAAAGAAAAAGTTAAAGCTTTATCACACCGTGGAAATAACTGCTTTTTTCGTATGCGAATGTAGTACATTGAGAAAGAGAATTAGCTAGGAGAAGGGGGATACCTGTATTGGACACGGAATTTTCGAGGCTGGTGGAAGGAAGTACCAGGCAATAAAAATTCACAAATGAAGACATCGGGGAAATACGGTAATAACTCGAATAGCATGGTTTACTCGGTCCTTGAATGTTCCATGCAATGATAAATCGAAATGAATCTGGCATTTTAATAATGAGTTTTAATGTAAAGCGTTCCAGATCAACAGCGTTGTGTTGTTTCGCAAGTGCCAAGCCTTTTAAATGACCATGTAAAAAGAGAGTAACACGAAAGAAAAAGATTATATTCATATATTCAGAATTTAAAGAATTCGAACATTATGAAATGAATGTATCAAAAATTGCAGAACAAGGAAAATCATTTTAAATTCCAGGTCCAAGAGATGGAGAAAATATTTCAATACCGTGCGAGCCAAATGTCAAGGGTAAATTCTCCTTAAAATGGAAAGCATTTTTACTAAATTTTACCGAACCTCTAAAATCTTAAGATAAATATAAATTCTATATGTAATATTTTTTATTTATGTGTATATGCGTGTTGGAATGTACATGATTCCGATATCAGATTCATTTTTAAGGTGCTATTATTTGAATTAACATTCATAAGCGTGGTTGAAAATCGAGCTACTATGAAACCTCGTGCTTATTAAATCCATTCATTGAGATTTATTGCCTTATCTGTAAAATCAAGGATGCGGCAAGAAATTACCAAAAGACATTTATGAGCCTCGTTCTACAGAGTCGGAAATTTCGCTGAATGAAAAGAGGTAAAAAAGGAATGGGAAAGAAAAGGTCGACCAAAGAGGATTTGGTTGAAAAAACTTCAGACGGAACAGTGAAATGACTTGGAAAGAAAGAAAAAATGTACAAAATTCATCATAAGAAATGTTTTCATACTTTTATTCATAAATATTTTAAGGAAGGGAAATCTGTGAATAAGAGACTAGATCAGTGATGACCAAGTCTTGAGTGAAAGAGGACTGAAAGAATAGCTGGCCGACCTGTATGAGAATTCTATTCTAAGTTCATTAGGAAATCTATAAAATCTGCATAGAAACGTGACTATTGAAATGATGCATAAGGAGATTGTGAATAGTTATAAAGGGAGAGGAAGATGAAAAAAACGTTGCCTGAATTATAATGAGATTGGAATGCTGAAGAAGTGCACGTAATAGTAAAAAAAAAGTGAGAATGTATGAAATGAATGTATCATTAATCTAGAAACATTGTCAATGAAAGAGTCAAATAATGCATTTTATATTAGTGGGATGAGCATGAATGATGTTAAGTACTGGCATTTTATTTAAATTTTTGAAAAAAAAATCTGTGAAAGCCTATTCATTACTGCGCCGTGACGGAGTGTCTGAAGCCGGCCCTGGGAAAAGCGCATCACGAAATAGGAAGCGGAAAGGCGGTGATTCCGCAATCCGCCGTGCACACAGGAAGGGCAGCACCATATTTCCAGTTGGGGGAGGGAGCGAAGGGGGAGGAGAAAGTGTGGAAAAAGGTGTCCGTGTTAAGCAGATCACACATTTGACTCCGGAGGACGGCTGAGGAACAGTCGAGTGAAGTGATCAGAATGGAGATGAAGACTACGTGTTTATTGGCGCTGGTCGCCCTCATAGCCACAGGTGAGTCGAGGAACGGGGATGCTTCCTCATATCAGAACGCCGATTTTCTAAGAAAAGCCTTCTCATCTCGATGCAGTAGGCTCACGTTAAGAAAGATTGGACATTGGTTGGATTTGCTCGATATATTTAAAGAAAATTGCCATCGAAAACATTGTGTATTCTCAGTGGACTTAGAGGACAAGGAAATTTCAGGAATAATCGTGCTGTGCGCCTGGGTCCAACACTTTTGTAAATACCGTCTAACCGATATTTTGGACGCTAAAATATGTCGAGAAATCCTAAAGCCTAGCTTTCATTAATAATATCATGGAATTATTCATTGCAAATACCCCAGCGGGATTAGATAATTCATTTTGCACTTAAACCAATGAAAATTAAAAATTTTTATTCGTAATCTACCCCGGCATCTATAACGCAGCGCCCATACTAGTAAATCCTCGACCCAAATATTTGAAAAGTTAAAAGGAAGTATGAGGATAGAATCAGACGACTCAAAAGTCCACTTTTATCCCGCTTTAGTTATGCGCTAATCACAGACGAGGTAAATAGGTTACACAATGTTTACGCCCTCTGCTACTCACCGAAACACCGCTAAGGCTTCCATTTAGATTGCTACATTTATATATTGGTATTATAAACAACATGGATCCTAAAAATGAAAATCTAGTCTGTAAATCCACTTCGAACTTATTTCTTAAATCAAGCGTCAATTTACTTGAGCTCTTTTCCTTTTCAGAAAATAATTTTGTGAAGATTTCAAAGCAAAACGCAGGAATATGTTTTCACTAATTTTCTGTTTTTAAGTATCTATCTATCTGTAAAATCTATTCCACCTTCCTCCATCGATCCTGTTTCTGAAATGCTGAGTTGCGAGTACAGGGGGGATGGGGTGAAAATTGTTATTTATCCCTTTTATGAATCGTAAGTTAAATCGTACGGACAGCAGAGTTAATTCTACTGAATATGGGTATTGTTCGTGTATTATTTTGCTGTCTAAATGAGCTTGGAGTCCGTTAATAATTAACCGTTTCAGTGTAGAACTTTCGATAAAGGAGTTCAGTTGAATATGTCACCTGCTATTGCTTTATTTTCTAGAAGATACCGAGGATTCCTCTTGGCACTTATTTCTAGTTATACTATTTGCAAAAAGGGAGTTTTTAACTTATCTCCTGTATCCTTTCGCTGTGATTATCGATCTCTTTTGCTGAAAAGGCTACTTGATTATTCTCGCCCCTGATGCTTCTGCAACCCTCTCTACCACCGCTCATCACATCGACACACCCGAATAGCCAAATGGCAGCCCGTCTAATTTTGATAAAAGCGGTCTCTATTCCCATTAGAGGTTTATATGAGCCAAATGACCCTCACTGTCAAAGCAATTTTAAAGATACTGCAATTACCATCTCATCAATTGTTCCATTCTTCTCATTCGTAATTTTCCCTCCAAAACAGACGTCACGAAGCTGCATCTTCGAAGTTAATTCTTTCCGCTTTCCTTTCTTTCTTCTATTCTTTTTGGCTTTTCTATTGGTCATCTTCTCTCACCCTCTTAGAACTTTCGAATTCGTTCTTTAGCTCTAATTGACCGCACTGTTGTTAATTTCCCTTTACTTGGGTTACCAGACATCCTGCATCATATGTGACTATCTATCGCCTTTTCCCTTTGTCCTGGTTCGTCATTGATAATGCAAGAGTTGTCCCTATTTGCGTATAAATAGCAATCGAATTAAAACAGCATCGTTCAATATCCTTGACTTCGAATTTTAGAGATCTTGATTGCTTTGAAAGGTTCAGATCATGCGCTTCGGTGTAACCTAATAAATGTAGTTTTAGTGAATTGAGGAAACTATTTGGTGCGAATTTTATTGATTTATGCTTAATAGATAACTGATTTAAATGTTTAATTTTATCGTTAAATGGAAATTTAAATTGGCGAATAGAAATTCATAATACTGAATGTTCCGTTTTGACAGTATTTTATATGAAAATTTTACTCTTTGCTCAATTTATTCATTATTGAAATTTTGCAACTCTGTCCCTTTCATACCCATATTTTCCTAATCTCTCCTTCACCCTTTCATGAAAGAGGTAATGGGAAGCTCCATCAGAAGGATATGGCTATGTATCAAATTTCTTACTTCATTGGCGCCCTAGGCATCTCAGTCCATTCAAATCCCCTTATAGCAATTCTCATAGCGAAAATTCGCAAAATATGACCCAGGAGATGTGCCTTCTCGGATCAGAAACACAGACGCCTCGTTATAGAGTTTCGCGCGAGTTAAAAGAATTTCGAATTTGGGTCGCAGACGGAAACGCACCCTTTCCTTGTAAGAAAGAGCCCACGCCCTGCCGATTTGCTTAGCGCCGGCCCTGGATGTCTTCTATAGTTGACATTGAGGAGCTGACTCATAGCTCATGAATAGTAGATGCAAGACAGTCACGCCCTGATTCCCAGTCATAATGAACTCGAGATGCCGTAACATCTCTTTCAAGTCCTCAGCGAAACTTTGACAATGTAATGTAACTCTGTCGCATATTGTGCGTGGAAGAGCATATTATAGACTGCTTTTTTCATCTGAGTCGTTGGAGTGATCGATCGAAAGTCCGAGGATGCATCCCACACGAGCAGCATATGGCATCCTGATTACGAGCGCTGCATACCTGGATTGGAAAACGTCCAGCATTAGATCGTGCGTTTAGATACAACAATTGTCACGAAAATCGGTGAGCCTAGCCAAGATGGTTCTTTAGATACGGTTTGAATCGTTCGAACCTTGAAATTTAAAAATTCAGGAAGACATACTCGAGGAAAATACGTTCTTGGATGACTTGCTAGATTTCACATGTCCTCTTGCTACTTTAGTCAGATACTTAGAGAAAATCGGGAAATGAATTCCAGGACCAGAAGATTCAGAAATTCATACTTTTGCGGTGGATATATGGAAAGGGACTAGAAAATAAACTCGAATGTAGTAGCTTTGTCAAATACCGGGATTAATAATAGTGAATGAATAAGTAATTTTAGGAAGTGAAGTCATAAACATTTTCCACAGATGCCCATGCTTCCCGGAAGGTCTGTGTTTAGAGCGTCTGATGAAAAGCGTCGACCCACTTGCCATTCCTACTGTCGGCACTTGTTGCGCAACCAAAGGAGCAAAGTTATGGTTCAACAACCTTTGGCTCCAAATAGCGACGCCCTTCGTGAATTCCTCTCTTGTTTCGCTGTGAATACCAAGGCTACCCGCTTTCTTTGCAATTGTCAACCGATCGAAACTAGAGTACATTTTATGATCGTGACTCCACCCACTCCGTAAATATCCGCTTTTTGCTGCATCGAATTCCTCACTTGATTTTTTGCATCAGAATTCTTCAAAGGAAAACGCTATGCAATGCATTTTTCCTGGAGAGCCATACTTAAATCGGTACGCGCAATATTTTCCTGTAAGGTAGAATTAGTTTTCCTGGAGAAGAAAAACTATTAGAGAAATTTTAGAAATTCATATTCTGTTTACCATAAGCACATAAATGATAAAATTTTTGCTGCAAATTCTCATCTAAACACAAAGTAACCCCTGATCGATAATGTTGCCAAATTGATAAAAAAAGGTAGTAAGAAATGACCTATGGATTTTCTTAAGTTTTTATTAATCGAGGAGAGAATTCGTTCAAATTTAATTATTTATTGATTTTATTTTCTCTAGGAAGATGCCGACACTTCGGCGAAATTTATTGCCAACACAATTTGCTAAAGACACGTTCGTGATAAGATAGCGAATGACGTGTCTTAGACATTCACAACGGAAGAGAGGGGAATTATTTCATCGGTATTCTCGAGGTCAGCTCTTTCCTCGGATCACTTTCATGGATCGCTTTAGAAGGCCAAAGAATTTCATTTCTCAACCGTCATATTCCGTTTCATCCGAAGGACCCCAACAGTCGGAGATCTTAACGACTGGTGTATTTCGTGATTCCGTAAGTTTCCAGACGAAGCCCAAAAAGAAGGAAAAAGGGAGAAAAAGTGAGCGTGAGAGTGAGCTTATCTCGCGACCTTCAAGAGTCACGCACCGCTGAAATTAGGGCAAAGCATACACCGTTTTTATTAGAGTCATAACACATAAATGAGTGCTTTCTGATTAAAAACAGGCTTTCCTTTCAATCCGTTCATCTCATCTTTTTATATGAAATGTAAAATAGTTGAACCTTCAATTAGGGTATTTGAGAGTTAACATAAACAGCTTAATTACAACTTAGTAATGTACCACATCTCTTCTTCTTTCATCGTTTCTTCTATTAGTATTTTCGGATTTTCTCTTTTTCTTTAGTCGGTTCCTTTCTTGCATGTGCATTATTCATATATTCTTATATATGAATAATTCACATGGCATATTCTCTTTGAATGAAATGAAATATCTCTGTGAATCTGATTCAGTGAAGTTCATTCTCAATAAACTTTACTTCTCATGATAATTGCATTTCCTTGAAATGGAATGGTGATTTCAACGCTTGCAGTGAACAGGAAAATAAGCAGGTGGATATGAAAGATAGAATCAAACAAAAAAAAATTACATTGGAATAACTTGAGATTGGACCGTAATGAATTATTAGCTGAATACCAGTTTTTCTGAACAAAATAGCGGAAATATCACGTTTGTAACCGAATGAGGCCGCCGTTACCACCGATAGATCTGTACGGAATATGGTGAGACGGAGGGACCTGAGTTTTATAATACTCCAATCCGTACTGATATCCTTTATCTCGATTGAGATCGTGCAGTTAATTAATTCAATCCTTCGTTATATTTTCTGGAGGATTTTCGTGAAGCGAAAATTTTTTGAGTATGATTCTGAAGAAGGTGCTATGGTAGGCTTTCAATTGTTCGTATAGTTCAAATACCTCTGATGATAACTCGTTGAACTCTCTTTGGAAGGGTCTTTTATTTATTTAGTGGGAGCTGTTTTTAAAAATCTCACGATTCTCCTGGAAGTAGTAGAATGAAGAAGATGGTTGGTTAAGAAAAATGAATTGCTATTCCTTAACGTGGGGGTTTCAATAAATTCTCATTTCTAAAGCTGAAGTGTCGTTTTCTCTCTAATAGACGTTTTTCTGTCATAACTTAAAGCAGCATCCGAAATTTGAACATGGTTAAAGAAGGCAAGTTTCCGCATTTCATTGAAAGATATAAGCGACCTTTACTGATTTCTTCTCATCGTGATGTAGAATTGCTCAGTTGGGTTGTTATGAGAAGATAGTGGCCCAAGTTCCATTTCCTAATGCATCATTCTTTGCTGAGAAGAAGTCGTGATGAAGGACGGCGTTGTGCTAGATACAGAGTGTATGGGAACGAAGGTTCTCACGCCAAAGGGGAGGAATTCGGTAGAATGAAAGAAGGTGATTTGGAAGTATAAAAAGAATAGCCTATGGGAATAATTTTAATATTTAATCATTTTATTTCAGGGAAAGGGAGGATGATTAATTTAACATTGCCCCGTAAATTGGCCCCTCTCCTTTAGGTTTTCCGGATTCCCAGCGTTCTGGAATTTCAAGTAGCGTCGCTTTGATTCCAAGAAACGCTCTTGAAACAGCTACCAAAAATGGGTATTCATGGAGAGGAATGAAAATAAGAGCTACATAATTAACAAAAAGAGCATATTAAGTCCTCTTCTATTAAAAATATCCTTCGCTGCTTTTCCATCCTTGCACAGTTCTTTTATTTCCGACACGTCTATTAATCTTTCCTATCATTCTTTTTTATCATTAAAGCTTCGCAGATATCTTCAGGATCTCATTTACTACACATAGACCTTTTCCTTTGCTTTCTTCCTTCCTGTCCTCTCAACTTCTTATCGTACAGCACATATTGTCATTTTCCCTCATCCATTTCTTCCGTTTTTGCAATTACACCCTCCTAATTGACGTTTTAGTCCGTATTATTTCATTGCCCTTATAATTCTTAATTTTCCTTGTGTTTTTAGATATTTTATATTGTTTTCAAACTGCTTTATTTGTAAATTCCCCACCACTCTTGCGCCTGTCTTTTTATCATTTCACTTATTCTTCAATCTTTAGAAAATAATTCCTCGAGTACATCATCATACTATAAAATAATCATTTTTAACCTAAATGAACTCAAAATTCATACAGTGTTTATCATTTTATATTTATCAGTTCATTTTATTATTTGCATATGAATGTTGAATATGTGATCAAGTGTTCAAGCTGTCACTTGACCGTCACTTAGAGAAACTCCATCTCAGGAATGAAAACAAAATAACTTTGCAAAGTTTCACGAAACAAATTTATTGGAGCGACTTAGAGGGTCATCATCTGGTTCCGAATACATGGACTTCGCATTTAGAGCACGATGACTAGTCGCTCCAATAAATTTGTTTGGTGAAATTTTACAAAATAATTTCGTTTCCATTCCTGAAATGGCGGATGATTCACTTCAGATACCATCCGACCGACATATTCGCCACTCTTTTCGGCGCGCACGTCTGCAGACGGAGATCTCGCTCCAGATTCAGCGTCCGTAGAAACGGTATCTAAAGGAGAAAATGAGAGTGAAGGAATAAAGGGAGAAAAGTGTGCCTGGAGGCGTAGAGAGCGAAGAAAAGGGAAGAGGTCCCGTTAACTCTCACATCTCCTCTTGGGAAAGGCCTTCGCATTTGAATTCTTGTTGTCCTTCGCATCGCTCTGTTACACTCCCTCGACTACTTCACGCACTTGCGTTTGCTCTCTCTCTGCTATATTTACTCCTCCCAGTCGAGCCCACTCTTGGAGGCTTCTTGATTGCGTCACCGGACAATTTTAAACGCCTTTATTTCAATTACTCTAGCTTATTCTTTATTTACAACTTCGCGATCGATTTTTCGATCCACTTTCCTCGCTCCGATTCGCTTTATAACTAGTGTTAATTTTCTTACACTTAGATGAAAAACTCATTGAACTGAAAAAATATCGGACCGACCGAACGATACAACAGCTACTAAAGGGAGCTATCATTTTACTATAATTCATAGTGTAGAGGTCTGCATTTGGATGAGATTAACCCTCAATGACTTTAGTATGTAAAGAATATGGGTAATTCAAGATACGATTCGAGAGGCAACGAATGATCTTGGCGAATAATTTACCAGAACAATAACTAGTCGCACATTTCATTTTCCTATGTGCTGCGAGGATAATTAATCAGAAAATCAAAATGATATTGGTACAAGAAAGTTTTGAGAAAACGATTTTATTTAAAAGGTATTGAGACGGAGATAGAACCTTCGCCTAACTAAAACATTTCTGAAAGAAGGCGTGGATTGCTAAAACGAAATTTAATGATGAAATTTCTCACTGTGTTTGTTTAAGGAATGACTTCATCGTTTTAATTCAAGTCAAATGATGAAAGCATTTTCTCAAGAAAACTCTCAGAAAAGGAAGAGCTTCATGTTCTGAGAAAAGGTCCCTGAGATTAAATCCCTATGACTTCTTCGATGCGGGAAAGAGACGGATAATCGTTCGGTCAATGCCAAGATCGTTTTCAGTGAATGGTTTTTGGAACTATCACATACAAGGTTGAAATAGTAAGGAGTATTTGCTGCAATTCCCGGGAAGGGGGTTTGAAACCTAAGGTAGCCAATCTCAAACAAGCAGTAGTCTTGCGATGCAGTTTCATCACGTTCTCGAATTTTATACCAGTACTTGAGCGGTACACCTTAACCACGTTCAAAGTACTTTGAAATTTATTAGCATAAATAAGTAGACATAATAAATATGCAAGTAGGCAAGTCCTCATGGTACGCTAATGAAAGCAAGCAAAATGTTTTGAGCTAACGACTTTCATTTTTAATGTACTCTTACGAAATATTCTAAACGATTCCTACGTGTATATCATGTTGAATCATCAGTCATCAACCTTCTTTTATTACCATCTCCTTTCAAATTATGCCCTTAAATACAGCGAATTCAAAGTGTGTTTATTTAGGATTTCGCTAGATTTGCGAAAATCGCTGGGAATGAGTAGCTCCCGGAATCATTTCATCCAGAGCTTGCAAACCAGGGCCGACCTAAGCATTCATCCGATCGGGATGTCCCCTGAGAAGAGATATCTGAGAAAACGGAAAGAAAACAAATGCAAGTGGTTGTTGTTTACGTGGGAAAGAAGGCGACAAACGCGGAACCGTTGGTAAAATAGGAGAAAGTCGACGGGCGCGCCATGACGAGTCTTACGAAAGCCTCAGAATAACTAAATATAAATGTGAGAGTGGAATCAGTCAAAGGCGGCATTTAATTAAAGAAAGCAAAGGTTTTGAAGATGCTTCTCGAGTGGAACTCACGACAACTATAATAACGGTACTTTCCTTGCTGGATATTCTCGTTAAAACGCAGCTGTATGATGACTGATTAAGCTTCCCATCCACCGCCTAATAGGTGACTCATCTACGCATTTCCGCCCCCACAACATGATTTATTGTGAAGATGCATAACTTCCACCCGGCATCCAAAGAGCGGTTTCTCAGACAGTTCACAGGAAGATGGTGAAGTGGATGTACGTAAATAGCCAATAAATTATTTTTTATAATCAGCTATGATAATCAAAATTTCGTGAACATTTATTTATCTGAGTAGTATTCCGGAATAAATACTTAGCGGCGCTATTTAAATTGTATGATATTCTATTGAGAGCAACGGGAGGTCCTAATAGAGACTGTAAATATCTTTATTATTTTCATGGAAAAGATCATTTGTTCGATAAATATATTTAATTCGATAGACAGACGGAAAAATGTCTATGAAGTATTTGAGTTGAGTTTGTTCTGTCGCAGACCTGCATTTTTTCTACAAAATTTGAACGAAAAAAATCTTCGGGTGAAATTGAGACAAATGAGGCTGCAATGGAAACTCGGAAGAGATTCTTTCTATTCATCATCGAATATTGTTTTCGATTCGAAATTGTGAAAGCTTGTTAGCTATATTTTCCTTAAGATATTAGTAAAAATCTCCTAGAAGTATCTAAGAAATTTTTGAGTCCTGGCGATCAATGAATGTTCATATATAAAATGAATGTTTACTCTGCAAAATTAATCAATGTATACCATTGGTCAATCTAAGATAAATTGTAAATAAATAAGAGGAATGTTAATCGTATTCAGTCAGAAGCTTTTCACCTTCGTTTCGAAAGACTTGAATATTTTTCCCCTCATTTCGGTTATCGTTTATTTTTTAAGAAATTAATTGCATGCATTAAATAACACTATCATTTATATGTAAACTACTTGCATACGAAAGTAAACAAGTATTAGTTTTATTTATAGTTATTATATTACTATTGTGAGATATCTAAAACTCTTAATACGACATGATAAGGCAACATTTAATACTCAGATTTCCCATCATTTTAATGGTTATTTAGCTACTATCATTATCATTGTCAATAAAGATAGGATATGCACCTCCTTCGTTAGCCAAATATTTTTCTCCCTTAATTCCTCACATTAGTTGCGGATTATTCCACGGAAACTTCTTAAACCTTTCAGTTCACCTCCTCGCTCAGCGAGGATGTCGTCTAACAAATATAGCGGAAAAAGCCAAATGGGCTTCACTGACTTCCCGATCTGTCTACATTTCAATGGTTCATTGAAAAGCAAAGAGTATTATAACCACGCGGAAGATAAAGTACCGTTATCCACGCCGGTGTCGAATCGTCAACATCCCGTTAGATCTTAAGCCATTATTGGTATGCATATGCTGCGCATAGATTCATTCGGAATCATAATTGAAAATCGGTGGAGCTCTAAAGCGCAAACCTTATTGCTGTCAAACTTGAGGCTACATTAGGACTACTGATTTTTCTTAGGTTCTACGTGGACACAATTATTTTACGATTTCGACTCTAAGGCTATAAAATCCGATTCTTTTTTCTTCCCTCCCACGGTATCGTCAATCCTTCTTCCTCATTTTTTCATCGAAAAAAATAACAAGTGCATTGAGAATACCATCTCTCTCCGAACGTTTAATCGCAGCGGCCTATTTTTTCCCTGAATATTGGAGATGAGAGATCGTTTAGTGATGGAAAGACGCGGTGAACCACACCGATTTAGAACAATGTTGAATATCACGCTTTTTTCTAAGATCCATTCATGTCTTACGAGCGATTTTAGTTTTTATCGGCCTATTTTTTTTATTAGATGGCTGCGGTCGGTTTTTATCCTTATCCTCATCTTATCTTATTGATCCATGAAAACACTCAATGCTGCTTTCTGTTTGTCGAAGAGTAAATAAATAATACAATGGTACATGCACAGCAGTGATTTTTGTAACGCTTTAAAATTGCTTTGATTATTTTTTTGGCAATAATTTCGAATGAAAGGTAGGGATGGATGATTTCGAGCATCAGGGCGTGTTCTTCCGCAGTCAATATACGTACTTAAATACTTTTCTAAACCTTTAATTTCGAATTCATGCGTGGTGACATCAACAGGCGAAGGGTAATTGGTCGTAATCTGCCGTCGCAACTTACGTCACAACATTTTCAGAATGACTGTAAAACGATTGAGTCGTTGCTTTCCCTTTCGGCGCTTCCGGAAACTCCAAAGGGAAGAAAAATCTCCGTAAAGAAAAAGTCAATTCATCTAAATGTGGAGAAAGTGGCGTTTCTCGGGGCCGTGGCTTATGAATAAACAAGTTCAAATGAGCAAATGTGTAATCGGAAGATTCTTCTTCTCGTTGCGAAAGGATCGAATCGATTTCCTCGTCTTTCCTTCCTCTTCCTTTGACCCACTTTCCCACGGGCAGAGGAGCACACTTTCACTGGGCCTTTCTCCTCCAACATCTCTTCCTTGGATGGAAACTGCTTCGGCCCAAATCTCCATGGGTGCAGCTCTTTTAGCGGCGTTTCTCCGCCGACAGAATACCGCTGAGAAAATCCAATCTCCGCCGTGATTTATGTTCTTTTCGGCATTGCAAAACCGAAACGCATATCAGTATATTAGCGTTCCTTGATTGAAACGAGTTCCAGCTCGTTCTGCGAATTTTTTACGCCCTCCCATTCCAGAATTCCGAGGAAAGTTGGTCGGGAAATCGTTCTTTGAACCCAGTAGTACGCACAGTGAGGATTTAACCAAGTGCTCACGATGTATCTAAAGGGAAACTTTCCTCTCATGACCTACAGTTGCATTTTCAGCTGTGCTACAAAAAATCCCTGCATAAGGTTTTGAAAGTGCAGTTAAATTAAAAGTTTTTTAATTACGTTGGTAGACAGCCTTATGCTTGAAAGATACTTGCCAAAAATGGCACTTGCACTTATTCCAAGGAGCGTATCTAGATACGTATCGACAGGGAGACTGTAATCTTTTTGTTCATTTAAAGATTGCAACTATCTTAGCGCGTCAATCTTTTAATAATGAAATTTCAATTTATTTTAGAATTCGCCAATTTTCAATACAAATAAATAATTGGGGGGCGATTGGGGCGATTAGCTTGCTTTCTGTTCCAAATCATCATCGTAAAAGCGTTTATTCACCGAAATTAAGAATATTCACGATTAAGGACAGCAAATTTTAAAAAAATCTCTACTCATTCTTGTAATTTCAGGACGTAAACACCCTTTACCAGGGCTGAATTCTTTGAGCCCCAATTCGTGTGCTTGTTTCCATTCAAAAGAACATTTGGACCGAAAAATTTCGAAGAGAAGTCCTCAATTTCATGTCGAGGTATGGAGATCAGAGAAATCGAGGATGTCTTCGGAAAGAGACGATTATTACTTCTCACTCCTCTATAATTTCCCTCAATGTGGGTCATTTGCAGTGCAGCGTCCCTTCTCTTCATCAAAGCCAGTTATCATTCCAAAGAGTGGGGGAAATTGGACTAGGTTTTAGAACTTTTCTCTCAAAAACAAGAAAATAGTAGGACTGACAGAAACATTCATAACGAGACAGATAACCAACTGTAAGACTTATTGGCCGATTATTAACTGATTTATTTTATGTGAAAATCAGAAAACTGTATCAATAAGAACTCTCACGCGTTTATCTAACAATAAGTAGAATGAAGTTCTGTAATCTCTATCTATAAACCACTTTTAAGGCGTTGGTGGATTCATTGAAATTCCTCGAACCTTGCATTCCCTTTTTCTTTACCCAAAATATGTCACTGGGTCTAATATAATATTTAGAAGTGTATTGGAAAGTTTTTCTTAGGGAAGACTTGCATTGTCTTCCTTTGCTGCCACGTCTGTCACAGTCATTGAGTGAGGATTAGGGTAACTGTGATAGTGCAGCATTCCCCAGAGCTGCACTTGGCGAACGTATGCAGCTTACTGAATCGTAAACACAGCTTGCTAAAAGTATCCCCAAACTAACATATCTGTTCATAAATTTATACATACTTACGCAAGCTTGAAAACGATGAGAAATGTCCAGTAGTAGCATCTGCTGCGATAAAATTTAAATGTAGAATGTAAGAAAAGAGGAATATATTGCGTTTGTTTTGTATTACTTAATGAATTTACATTAAAATGATATTCGTAATACCGATTCAATGATAACATGACGAGATAGAGGGATGTTAGTTAATACAATACTAAACTAACTCAATACTTAACATAATAAATAAAAGTTAGACGTCGTATTTTCCACATATTTTGTAATAACTGGGCTGAAAGAATCTAATTGTTGTTGATCCTTCTTAGCATTACTAGGAAAGGGTTAAAATATGAATCATTGGTAGAATTACATCAGTAAAGTTGTCACGACCATCCTGGTTTTGGTTTTTGCAAATAATTCCTTTTTTTGCGATAGATATAATGTTCTTTCGCGATTCAGTTGGTCGCCCATTCAATCAATGCTGCACGACTCCTCGTTACAAAATATTCTCACCGAATGGCCCAATGATTAAGTACGAAATCTGGGAATAAGACTTCCTTTCGCTGACCTTTAAGGGCGCAACGGGATCGCTGAGAAATACGACTTCCTCAGACGGAGTTGGGGAGGAAATCGTCCGCCTTTCAAGGAGAAAACCATCTTCTTTTCATCCCCACTTTCCTCCGGAGAAAGGAAACAGTTTCAAGGGCAACTAGTGCTCATCCGTCTCGCATATCCGTGACACGGTGGCCAAATACAGTAAACCTGTCTAAGATGACCAATCAGAGGACTTCTGAATCTGGTAATAGGCAGTTGCTATAATAGTACTGGTAATCTGCGGAGATTCGTATGTTTTAGAATTCCTTGCATAACCACCTCTCATATAAATATATTTTTGGTCAACTCCCTCCTTTGCATCATTCTAAGGGTTAGATGTAAGAAGAGACTTTTCAGTCTCAATCTCGCCCGAATAAAGACGATTTATTATTATTATTCAAAAACTTCTGTCCTTGTTTTATCCATTTACTTTCTTAAGCAATCTATCTTCCTTCAGTTGAATTTGCTCGAGATAGCTCTCTAGATACTCAATCATTGACGCCCCTTTGATTGTTTCGCCCTGAGGCGGTTGTCTCGTTCGTTTAATCTCCATAGCCGGTTCTTTCCTGTGCCCTAAAATTCACTTCTCAGCGCCCTTTCCTTTACTTGCTAATGAATAACACTCCAATCTTTTGATGACCTTCTTTGTGAGGGACTTTTGGCAACTATTTAGCGAAGGATCGCAATATTACGATGAAATCATTAACTTAAAGGTTAGGAAGAATCAAAAATACTGTAACATCATCTTTCCGCGAAATATATGAAGGAAATTTAAAATGACTCGAGAATAAAAAGAGTGAGAAATTGGTGCCACGACTTCGATACTTTAAATGGTAGTGGCTGAAAAAGTAGACATTTTCACGAAAAAATAGCGATTCAAGCTATTAGCTTCAAAATAGCGAATATTCAAACCATATGTTTCATACTTAACAATGTGATGAGAGAAAATAGGTATTTTGTCGTACGTAGATATTAAAATAAAAAATACGACATAAGAACATTTAGTCTTTAATATTGTTAATATGAATAAGATAACTTTGATAATATCATCGCTTGATTTCTTAGGTGGATCAGAAAACATACTGATAGAAATGATCAGTTTTGTTCGTGAAATCGCGCGTATTTTTCCACGAAGATCCGCCACTCATCCATGACCCATACAAAATCATAAATATATATTTACAAAGCCAAATGCAGGACTTTAAGCTGGAGTTCAATTTGATGCAAACAATAAAAGAGAGAAGCTAATTTCCGTTTGTTGCGAACGCTGATTGAAAGATTCCGCGAATTTCCATTAGGATTGCAAAAGACGTTTGGATTAGCGGTGGGAAAGGAATGAAGTGATGTTTCTCGGAAGGCGGAGACTCTCCCGGCATAGTGATGCGAAGAAAGACTTTGAAGGTCGTCCCTTTTGGTCACTGTTTCCATGGTAATCGAGCATCATGCGATACGTGACGCAGGGCGGACATTGAGAGACGATTCCTCAGGGCGTATAGATAAAAGGGGGCGGTCTCAGAAATCATTGGAAAAGAAATATTGAGAAGATCCCACGAAATAGATGGAAGTGAGAAAGTCGACCTGACGAAGAGTCGAACCCAGATCTTCCACATTTAAGGCGGATGCTTGGCCGATCGTGCTCTCTTTGCGAAGATTCTCACTTTGTTTAGCGGGAGAACCCGGCAGGAGAAAGAGAAGATGTGGGTTCGAATCTCAGTAGACTTTTCCTCTTAGTCATTGAGATTTTGCAGGCCGCAAAGTGCAAATTTTAAGCTAATTGTTTCTTCTTTTAAAGGAATTCAGGAACGTGCTGGTACATCATTAAAAATACATTAATATTTTTGTACATATTGTCGGTTATTTATTTACAATCCGTTGATAGGGCGCGATCGAACGTAACTGGAGCAACCAAGGTGAACGGCGAGTTCCCGCGACTTGCACGACGTGTATATTCGAGTTCTTTATCTTTCTCTCATATTCTATGACGAATAGGTTTCGTGAATTTCTCAAACCCCTTCCCTGAGCCTTTCCATTCGGGTCCATAACAAATCATTACTCTCTCCAAGTTAATTCATCCCTCACGTCAAGTCTTTCTCAACTTTACGATTTTCATTAAGTTTCTACGTTTGTATACACTTGTTTTCACTTTCCTTCATACTTATAACTACAATTTAATTGCTTCCTAATATTGATTGCCACCGGATTTGTAGTCCCTCAGGTGATTCGCAGAAAAATATATAGGAGATAACTAATTTAAGAAAGGCTGCGTAAAATGCTTAAAAAAATATCGAATATTATTTTTAACATTCGAGTTTAAAGATGAAAATTATAAAATCACACTTCTTTTTCAAGAGAAATCCTCTAAAATTCTCCAACTCAATTATCTAAATACACAAATCTTATACGTAGGTCAACTTGGAGATAAAAAATTAAAAATTAAAAGCAAATCCATAAGCCAAAGAGGTATTTCAGCTTAATGGGGGTAATATAAATCTCTCAAGCCGGTCTTATTGCATCACGCTGGAAAGGGAAATTACAGAAGAAAGCTACGGCGCTGGATGAAAAAACTGTTAAGTCGATACAGGAACGTTGGAATGCAAACGAGGACAGCTCTCGAGGGATTAAAATATGACACGTTTTGACATTTGGGTGCGTAATTCAGGCCAAAATGATTACGAAGTTCGAACGACGAAACCCCAAAATCATACTTCGAAATATTTTTTCATATTGCAAAAGTTAGCATATCAGAGATAACATTTAGAAAAATTGAATAATTTCGGCTTGAGAACGAGTCCATCGAATCTGCTCTGGTGATGATTTCAGAACACAAATTGCAAGCATATAGATGTATATAGTATGAAACCGATGATAATTTGCGTCGATTGGGAAATCAAGGAAATACGCCGAGTTGAACTGCTGGGGGGCGTACCTGTCGAGAAGTTGTGAACAACTACCTCACCAGACTTCTACGAAATTGTCATTATTGCTCCGATTCAAGCAGCCTTTAGGTCATATGAATAAGCTTAGAAAGGGTATTTCTTTGAAATCTATATCTTGGAAGCCATCAGAGGTGTGTGTCAGGGGTACAGTCTTTCCAGTTTCCATGCCAGCTAAACGAGGAATTAGAATATTTTTAATTCCCTATGGAAGAAATATCTAGATTTCGCTTTCCCTTCTGACAACAATCTCTCTTCCACATTAGTTATTTCTCAGAGGCGAGTATAAGATAAGCGTGGTGGTGCTTATAAGCGTGGTCAGCATTATGCAAGTGAAATTCGATTTTGTTTTGCCTATAGAAAGGAAGCCTTCATTTATCACAGTTCCAAACCCGCCGAGGGTTTGTAATCATGGACGGCTATTATCTGAGGCAAGGGTTGCGAAATGAGAGGTGCATAACTTACAGCTGACATTCTTATATCCTAATCTTTAACTACCCCTTTTTACGAATACTGCGTTCGGTGATGAGCAGCATTCAAATTCTCAAAGGACTTGTAAGCAAAGAGGCAAAGAAATAAATAATTTGAAAGATAAAATGCTTTAACGATTAAACTATACCGACATCCAAAAGCTTGAGTCCCGTTCTAAAAACTAAGAAGTTTCACTGGCATCTTATTGTTTGAAAATCACTATATCTAGAAAAAGTCAATTTAAATTATAAATATTGCGGCTTGAAAATGAAATTATTTTAAGCCATTGAAACTTGAAAAATCCTAATAAAAAGCAGCTTAATTTATTCACGAATTTCTCTTTTTTTTAGTTTCTGCTCAGAAGAGAGATGAGCCAGAGATTGATCCGTGCAAAGTGAAGGGAAGAGTGGCTCCAGATTCAACGTATTGCGACCGTTATTGGGAATGCGTGAGTGGACAACCGGAGCTGTACGACTGCCCCAATGGACTGGTGTTCGCCGGAAAGCACCGAGGAGTGACCGAGGGCTGCGACTACCCATGGAGGGCTAACTACTGCGAGGGCAAACAGTTCGCGAGTAAGTGTCTCCTAATAAAAGTATTTCAAGTTACTACTATTAGATTATAGGAGATAAATGTTGAAGATGAAGCGTTTTTTACCATTCTAATATAAGCTATAGTATGTTTCTGGTTTGGCCACCTTTTTATGAATCGAGCACGTATTAATTCTATTTGTGGCAATTTTTCAAATAAACTAATCTGTATCAACTACATTTGAAGAAATTTTGATAAGGCTATATTTATCATGAAAATTCAATTTTTATGTTACTATTTTTCTACAGAAATGATTTTAGAAACTAAGATTTTCTTTATGATACGGCATCTGGGATTCCTTCATAGTTAGCAACTATGAGAACCTTTTGTAATTTCTCTTAGATTTCTATTGACGATCAATTTCTTTGTTCTACAAAATTATTAAATATTCAGAGACGAATCTTCTTTCTTAGTAAGTACCGCCACTATTCCAATCATTCTTACCGCGTCTTTCATCTCTGGGAAATATTTAATCGAAGTATTCATGCATCCATCGGCTCGATGTATCCATCATTTACGGAGAACTTAAAACTCTTTTACTCATTCATGTCTCTGACTTCAGCATCCTTTTCTTTGTCAATATTTATCTCTAAATCCTACTTTCATGTATTTACAACTATACTATACCAGAAGAAGTTGAGATTCATTTTACTGTTCCACTATCAATCAATATTATACAATATGCAATTCCTGTTTCCATACTGAACGTTTCTTTTAAAATGTTGCATTTTTTCCAATTAGACGGTCCCATCTCCACGGAGCACTGCGATTGGCTGTACGGTATCTTCGGCCACGAGACTTCATGCACGAGGTACTGGACATGCTGGAATGGCACAGCCACCGAACAGCTCTGCATCGGTGGATTGCTCTACAACGAGAACACTCACTCATGCGATTGGCCAGAGAACGTGGACGGCTGCCAGAAACATCGTGAGTTCACTTTCAGATATGGAGGAACTTTCCTCAATTTTCCTCCTCTTTGATACTTTCAGATTTCTCTTCCTCGCAACTCTCTCAAACGTGCATAAATTATGGTTTATGCATATTTGTGACACAATGTCCATTTATAACAATGTCTTCATGGTCAACTCAAGCCGTCATTTTATATTTGTTAATTGAAGAGGCTCCCTTGACCTCTCTGGGCCTTATGCTTGGCAATTTGATGCCCTTAAGTATCAATTCTATCTTAATGGATGGCCATTTCCTTTTAAAATCTGAAAAACTTATTAGGATTTTTCTGCTTGATGATATTCCTTGCTCTAGTCATGTCTGAATACTACATCTGTCTTTATTCGTATTCCGATACTTCTCCTGCTTAGAATGCATCCTTCCCCGCGAGGTCCGCACAAGATCCTTTATTTTAGCATTCGGTGTTTTCATGATAGTTTATTACTACTTATTATAAATGATCTTGTGGGCAGATGATAAAAGAGGATAACCAGAAGAATGAATGTAGAATAGAATGATATATAATAATAATAATATATTTAACTTTCATAAGTTAATTGTAAGCTTAATGTATGTACTTCTTGAATAATTTCCTTATCTGGTCCAAAGGATTGGTATATAATTCATAATGCAACTCTCCTGAAATCATTCTATCCTACTTTCATTCTTCTGGTCATTCTCTTTTGTCATCTGCCCACAAGATCATTTATAATAAGTAGTAATAAACTATCATGAATAACCGTATGTTATAGTTCATTCCGGTTTTGATCAAATGGTTTTTGATATAACTATAAGAGTAATATCTTTTCAATTTTAAAAATCAATGTTTATGTAAATAAATCTCCATTATATGATTTTTAAGGAAACATGTTCATTGAGATGAAACTTCAACAAGAAAGGTACTATCGTGGAACCAATGCACTTATTGATACTAGTAATCAATCTATTTGAGGTTTTTAGAAAAGGAATCTTGATGAAATATCGTATTTTAATTTACTCGATTCTCCAAGTCTCAATGTCGTTCGAACACAGAGGTTCTTATTTATTTATGCATTTGTGTTCTCAGCGTAAACTAAATTCATGAATCATGCAACTAATATTGTTAGTTTTTGTTGATGTTATGGTTTCATTATATATCTATTCTTCGAATCAAGTGTTAAAGTTTGTGTGGAGACCTCAACCTTGTTATTCTTCTCGTTTCAGAAAGTAACGTATTAATCATTAGAATTTACTAAATTTTCTGATTTTAATCGTCCTTTTGTCTCATCAGCTCTCTGCAATGACGACGCCAACGGAAACGTACCCCTTGGAAAGTCTTGCAACAGATACTGGCAGTGCCAAGGAGGATATCCCCGTCTTCAGCGGTGCCCTGCCACTCTCGTCTTCGACAAGCGCTCTCTCCGCTGTGTGGTGCCTCCGACGGAGGACTGCGAGGCCCCAACCACCCCACCCCCTGAGGAAGAAGAGGAGGAGGCCCCAAGGAGAAAGAACCCTCAAGGTGGCAGGTTCGACGACGAAGAAGAAGAGAACATTCCAAGGCCCGGACAGGGTCCAGGACCTCGTGGCAACGCTAGGCCCCAGGGCGGATTCCAGGTGCCACAAGGGGCTGTTCCACTGCCACTCAGGGCCAAATCTCAAAGGAATTAAAAGTGCTTCCCTCTGATTAGAGACAATTTCCTTCGAAATCGCGCGGAATAAGGATTCGGGTCGGGACACATGTTCCTGGACGAATCTGAAAATTTCGAAGAAATTGAAGCGGACACTCGGTGCAATAATTCTTTGTTTGGCATCTGTTTCATTTTTCCCTTTGAGAAAGGAACTGTTCCCATCGACAGTTTGATAGATTTCAGCGGAATGTAGAAGTGAAAAAGGAAACTTCAGAAGCGATATCCGGCTGCACTCCGCTCTAAACTGTTTACTGAAAATAACTCACGAACATGTATCAAACCACAAAATAAAAACAAAATATGACCACGTGACCGATACCGAATCGGGATAGAGAGTGACTTTCAATTGGATTGGCTCAACTTCATGCCATAAAATATTCGGAGTCGGAAGACGAGAAACTTCGTATTTTTACACTAAATAAAAAGTTTCTCGTCCACCAAAAATTTTTGGCATAGGGTACATATAACGGAAAACTAAAAGTGGATAAAAACACTCACATCAGGTGGGGGTGATGCTAAATTAAAGAGAACTGAAAGTATACAAAAGCTACTTGGTATCTTAAAAATAAACAGCTAATGGATGATGGGATAGTACCAGTTGAGAAGGGCGTAATGGAGGTTATCCTTTAGCATCTGTTACTGATTCTCAACGAGCCTTATTTCCGTAATTCTCTTTTCTCTTACAGTGTTTTACATGTCCATGAGTTATTTCCAGACAACAGTTTAGAAGGCACGAGTGAACGAAAGATTTTCTTTATTCGAACTGTTCCCTGGCGTGAGAGGGCAAATGCCACTTCTATTTTGTTGCTGCAGAATAAACCTCCGATCGCTTTTCCGAGGGAAATAATTCGACAGGCGAAAGGAACGCCTCTGAAACGGCTCATGTACGGGTTTGTGATTGACAACCACGAGTGTTCATTCTTGCATTCTTAATTTCAAAGGTTTTTTTAGTCTCTCGTTGAAGTCTCTAAAGCTCTGAACTTATAGTATCATTGCATTAGTATTCAGGTCACATTCCTCTACGAATGCTTTGCGGTCTGCAACAGTTTATATTAATTTGATGAATGCATAGTTGTATTTTGATTTAATCCATACACTTTCTGCCGAACAACATTCTAGTAGCAAACATCTAAATTTTTAAGGCTTCACCTCAACGAATTTGATTTAGCGATGGTTGTAGACACACCATCAGTTCAAAGATTTGTTCTGTTCTGTGTCTCTGAATCCGATTACAATGTGAATGTCATTCGTTATGAATGCAACCCATCTTAATTTTGTTTGTATCTAAATCATTGCAAGAAAACTTACTTATTTTTAAAGACAAGGCAACAGAGCGTTAGTTTCTCTCTTTAAAGGGATTAATCGCCGAGTACTAATCAGCATATACAGATTTTGATTTTGACTGTAGATTGCTTGCGACCTGAATACTTCTTAATCAGTAATCGTACATAGCACAGTATATTTGTTTCGAATGCATCTCAGTTGGCTGACCTTTTCTCTCGCCTTTTTCTCTATGCTACGATCCGCCATGAAATTTCTTGCCAACAGTTGGGTGAATCTTAAAAGAAGCAATGAAACGTTCTCAAAATTTTGGTACGTTATTATCTTCGTTGTATATCCGTTGTAAGGTTTTTAACATGAATTTGATGTCGTTTTGTAATGGATAGCTTTGTGCATACTTTCCATCAATTCATTTGTTTCACCATTTCATTTCATCGCTTATTTTTACAGTCGAAATAAAAACCATCGAATCCATGTCATTGCATTTTAATCTATTACCTTTGTATTTTAAATATAAACATCCATTATTGGTACATTCTTTGTTTTTCTTCATCATTCAATCCAATTACTCACCTTCCTCATGTTCTTGCTCTACCTTTCTTCGGAAGATGTTCGAACTTAAAATCTAAATGCTTCCAGACGTCTAGACAAAATGACAATAGCATTGTGATATATTCTGAAGATACGTAATCAACACTTCATTTGGATGTATTTGATTCAAAATGAGATTTGATTATCTCATGAAACATGAAGTTATTTTATCAATTTCAACGATAATTGTATGCATCTTGTACATTTATATTCAGAAGCTGTTTAAAGTGGGAATCCTCAGGATATTCTGTTATCTGAAGTGATGTTTGTTGACTCTAATATTATGTCATAATAAGCTCATATACTAATTAGTACCATAATCTTGGTATACTTTTCAAAACACGTCACTTTTCGTTGTGACTCAGACACTCTCGTCAATTGCCACCGGAAAGGTGTATATTAGGGATATAATTTGCAATCATAATTCCATCACAACTGTGGTTTTATTTATCATAGAGGTTGTTTGTCAAAAGCACGAAATTTTGAGAATATTTACATATTTTAGCAGATAATCAGCAATTTTGAATTCAAAAGAGCGTTCGATTTGAAGACGTTTACAAGTATCACAATTTTTCCTGAATTTACTCATCTTAATTTCGCAAAACGGCCATTGGTAATTAAAGTTCACGAAAGAAATTCTACTGTTTTTTATAATCTATTGTTTTCAAGCGGCAGACATGAATGCATTTCTGATTGTATTTCATGAAGATGTGTTATTGATCTCGAGATATATGTATATAATGATATGATTCATTCGAGAACCTAAGGGATTGAAACCGTAACTTTTGGAGGATAGATGGCACCATTTCAGGTGATTTACCGTTTAGTCAGTGGTATTTTTTGAAGTTTATCTCTATTATTCATAAATTCTGCATGATTCCAATTTAATAGGTCACCTAAGCTGTTAATATATTTTTAACATGGAAATTTAGTGTAATCGGAGGTTCAGAATACGCGAAAGTGATTGTTGAGGCAAACGTTATCTTCATTTTAAGAGACATCACTACGAGAAAGATCTTTTTTCTCTTAAATATTTATTTATATTATTCCATCCTCACATTTCCATAGGATCGTTCTTTCAGGTTCTGCAGACTGGTGATATTTTTCAAATAAAACTTTACCCACATAAAAGTATTAACCTTATGATTACGGAAATTTCAGGCAATCTAAAAGATCCCAACCTTTCAAGTTCAAAACAATTACTTTCCAAATTTATCGCTATTATGCTGCTACCTGACGTAAGATCCAGAAGACATTTTTATCAGGTATTGTGGGGATGAAAAATGTTTCAAATTTTAGGGGGCATTTTTAAGAAGCATTTAAAAGCTTTACTCATTCAGAAAACTTATTTTTCTTTCAAGTTTATCCACCTCTTTTCTCCAATAAATTTCTTCTGACTTGCCGTAATGAAATGACGTTATCAATCCTTTTATCCGATTATTTTGGCGAAAGATTATGGGAGACATTCCATAATATTTCGTTGACTAGTAAGGAGACGGCAATTTACACATGGATCGATTATCCTGATTGCATATATTATCAAATCAGAGTATATCTCTTTCTGCGCTCTTTTTTCTTTTCTGAATGCGAGTCTCTTTCTTTCACTTGTTTAAACAGGTATTGCATGTAACTTGGGAACGCGTTCTGCTTCCCTCTCAATGTATGTAATTAAAAAGCGTGCGTGAGGTAGAAAGCTTCAACTTCTCTTTCTGTTTATGCCTCAGACATAAGTTGAGTGTCATTTATTGATACGCAATTCTCTAAAGCAGGACATAGCAAACATTTTTATAGAAGTGCCACATAAAGTACTAGTATTAGAGATGTATAATGTATGTGTAAATGTGGGGTCATATATTTTTTAATTTCTTTGCTTACGCATAGCATTCTAGGAAAAAAACGGAATAAAAGGTATTTTTACTAAAATATGCAGCAAAACGTAATACTCGTAGAACATGCATTGCAGCTATAAAAAGAGAGTACAATATTTTTTATTATTAAGGTTGCCGGAGTATATCATCCAACGTATCCACATATCTCCCAATCGGGTATATCTATGGGCCGTTGCTTTAGGGATTAATTCTGAAAACGATGGTGGCGGAGTCGATGTTTTTTTTAATTTACACTGTCTAAATCAAAATAATATCAAATTTTGTGCGCCAAAATAGTTGTGGGAGTTAATTTGTGTAGTAAGTGTTAATTAATTTACGGGTCAATAAATCGGCGACTAAGCCAAATAGGCATCTTTAATGAGAGGGAACAAAGCCTGGTATCTATTCATGAAGGGAATACCCATCAAAATCTCAATCCGTCATAAAACCAGCATATTCTTTGAATTAAAGGTCTACATTTCTGATCAAAACAAAATGACATTACCAATATTGTTCAATAATTCAATAAAAATAAATGAAAATTTTATTAATTTTCATCCCCTTAATTTTTTACGGTAAAGTAAACTATCAATACACAAAGAAGAAAAGGGTTCTAGGATCTCTTCAGACTAATTTTCCATTCCGTTTTCCCCAATCCCGAAATAAATATCTGCAGATACGTCTCTTTTAAAGAATCGAAACTATATATTTTTACAGTTTCTTCCGAGAATATCAGAATTTCTTTTATATTATTCAGCTTTCACCGGATGCTTCGAAAGAGCTTGAAGTTTCTGTTTCGGAAGTTCTTTCTCAAATCTGTTTTCCGGCGAAATGAACGGACGTTTTCCATTTTGGATCGACAACTGACTTGGCCGAAAGCGGAATTCCTTTGAAGCAATTGGTATTTGCACCACGTACTCTAGCCCTTCCCTCGGCGAGCCAATCACTTTCCCCGCGACATTTCAGCGCCGCTGACCTTCGCATGAAACAAGGGAAAATGCTGAGAGCCTGTTTACTTGGCTAGCAATGCTTTCCAAATCTGGCCAGCAAAAATTTGTTTCGCTTTTGGGTGTGATCAAAACATGCTTTTTTTCAACGTATCTCCATATATACGAGGGTGATCTGAAAAGTTTCCGACCCCAGATTTTTCAGAAATCTTCAGAAAATTTTCAGAAAACATGTTGAGAAATGGCGAAATGTCGGAAATTTTTCAGACCACCCATGTATTAATATTGCTCACGCTAATCCGTTTCGAAATGAGCACTTTATTTTACTTGCTTATACATATCTGCAATACAATGACTTCGAACCGTAAAGATTTTTGTTCCGGTTTTGCTCCCGCAGCAACCCTCGAAACGTTTTTTTTTTCGAATAAAATAATCCTGGTCCAAAGTTTATTTTATTCGTTACCTAAGTATAATTTCTTTTTCGATGAATTTTAGAGCTAAGCCATTGTTTCGGTTTCGGTTCAGGTTCAATAATTTTAATTTTCCGGTTCGGTTTTCGATTTGGTTCGGGTTCGTTGTCTGACAAGACCCAGTATTTTTATACCCTTAAGCTTCAAACACCCATCAATTATTCCATAATTTCTCTTTTATTCTAAAAGGTTCGTATATCTCTCCTATCCACCGTTCTCATAAACCGCATTATACTAGGTGATCTATTTCTCGGTCTCTCTACCTTTTGGAACCGTTCCCATTCTCCTCATGCATCATTCAGATCATGTCCAAACCAACGTAAAACATTTCATACTCCTCATATAACTTTTTAGTTTTAGTTTTAGTCCAAAACGTGTTTCTCACTACGACTTCATTCCATTCCTCATCATATTGTGATTAGGAGAATAACACAAAAAATAATAATTTAAATACCTATTCAATTATAATGGAATATATTGAAAATATTTTAAAACCTATCTCCCATGTACGAAAATCGAATTTTATAACAAAAAGAATTTTTTTTTATTTTTGTAGGATTTTTGTGGGCCCCCATCCTTACTGATAACACATATTTCTGCATTTTCCAGACCGAAACGGTAGTGTGCGGCTTTTGTAGTACTCCTATGTCCGTGATATGCAATGGAATGCTCGACAATTCCAATCACTACTTCCTAAAGGCAGCTTAAGCCTTGGATATCAACTCATTTCGTTGAGCATTCCCTATCACTCATAATTATACTACCCAAGGCCTGGAAGTTCTCCAACTTATTGTGTATCTAAATCATTTCTGGAACTACTTTTATTTGCAAAAATTAGCCACTCAACCCCTGAAATCGGACAACACCGCAGAAAGCGAGCACTTTGGTGTAGCGAATGCGGTGAATTTATTTGGAGCCTTTCTAAAGCCTTTGGACGGTTTTCTTTTTAGCAGTCGTTCCCTATTTAGGAATCTTGATAATAATGTCGGGAATGAGGAAACTCTCAGAATTGAACGTTGAATTGATGGAGTTCTTTTGACGTAATTCTCCATCGCAGTATGTTTTGAGACGTATCGATTTTTTGTGTTAAGAGTATAGTTTGGTCTGGATTTTACCTGGATAAAAGTGGTATATGAAATCTTAAAGTAAAATACTGTATGTGATTTAAGTAGCTAATAGGTATGCATGAATGTGTTTGAAGCAGAAGAAGTGTACAAGGACATTATGATGCTGAGGAGTATATGAAGTATTGATATAAGAGACGGTTAGTTCTTTTAAGCGGAATAGATTCATTTGAAAAATAAATAGCGTAACTTGCAGCGAAATATATACAATATATTACACGCTGCTTATATTTCATGCCATGGAGTTTTATTTTAATGACGAGACTATCGAGATTATAAGTTTGCGTTTCCCCGAGAGCAATAAAAGGCCTTATATTAATCTTTGCTCCTAAAAACGTTTTAGGGCTTACTTTCAGGGGGTCTTATTTTTTACAACTGGTCTTTGAACAACAAAACAAAAACCTTCATTTTATTTTCTTTACGCTCTTACACTACGAGAAATTTCTTGCTTTTGCCAATCATGACTTGAATGGATAATGCCAACAATATAATTTATATTCATTTATACATTTATAGCTTTATAACTCGTAAGTTTTAGCGGACGAACAAGAGACGTCTATCAAATCCACAGTCTTAACTAAGGCTTTTATTAAAAACGTCCAGAAAAATCGTGTTAGTGCGTATCAAATCTTATTCTCGAGGATCAAATCTTATTTTCCAGGAGAAAGAGGAGTAATAATTAAAAAATACTTCAATAGTGAATTTCATTTTGCACCTGTGTGCTCCAATCGGGAATCGAATCCGGGACCTCTCTCACCAAATACGAACGTTACACTCACCATCGAGTATAACATGGGTGATTTTACATGTACGTGAGAACTGATATTTGTTTTATGTATCTCTTCGAAAATTTTCAACATTGATTTTGAAAAGAAATCCGTTTGCTGGAAATTCCGCATACTTGTGTTTACGTGTTTACCCCTCCCTATTCTTTCCTTGCTGATTTTCCAACAGTTATCATCTGTAGCACAGAACATCGAACACTGAGAGGTGGGAACAGGACACTGAGGAGTAGTAATTTTAACTATCATTGAACTTGTGCTTCCGTCGAAGCATAAACAAGATAACGGTAAAAACCAAAGGTTGATTTCAGCGTAAAATTTTAATCTATTCAGTTAGAATGTACGTATTTTATAAGATGCTAATGACTGGTTAAATTCTCAATAAATAGAAGCAGTCATAAAAATAAAAATAATATATTTCTATTTGGGCGAAATTGAGACTAAAAATATCCTCTTCCATCTAATCCATATTCATTTTTTGAACATTTTTGTTTTCTTAAGTAATACTTTGAGAAAAGAAGTGTGAGTATAAAAAACCTTAGAGATCCTTAGGGAAAAGTCTGCTGCAGGAATAATTCCTCTTCGAAGGGAGTGAGAAAAACCTGTTAATATCAAACGATGGTAATAGCTAAAAGATGTGAAATAACACAACAGAAAATGTAACTAAACGGCCTTTAAGATCATGTATTTAATACATCCATAAGCATACTCAATAGTGCGTAAAGCTATATTTAGAATTAAGTAACTAAATAAACGAATGCAATTAAATATATAATAATACAGTTACTAAAAATACAGATAAAGTATTAGACGGCTTTCATAGCTACACAAAAATATTAAACATAAATTTATATTAAATTTAGATAAATACGGTCGCCGATATTTATGAAAACGCATAATAAATGCAATACTCGAAACACATAATCAAAATCTCGGTAATACGTATGGATGCTTTCAATTTCCATCTGGTCTGAAGAATGTATTTCAAAAAATGAAATTATAACCTAAGTAGTCAAGAAACGTTAACTTATTTTGAGTCCGAAACAGTCTATTAAGTATAAGCCTTCTTTAAAGCTAGTTTTCGAGAAAAGTAAACGTCGAAAACTTGAATTGATTTTAGAAGAATAAGATATGTGTCCATCCATTCAGTCGGATTGAAATCTGGGTCTCCGAGTTGCATAACATTTTAGAGTGTAATCTCAGGAGTAGAGGTAAATCTGAAGTGGACGGTCATTCACCTCATTTGGAACACCTTGGGTCTCTTCCCTAAATTCAAAACGACCTCGTAAGGCTAAAATATGAAATCTATTGAGGACATCAAGGCGAAAAAATGAGAGATCACGAAACAGTTACGTATCGATCTTAAATGGGACATAAAGACTTCGTTACTGAGAATATTTACCATGAAGTTAGATTTAGGAAGAGTTTTTTTGGGCATAAAAGGTGATTTATTGATGTTTCTGTAAATCACAAAAATTGTTAGAGTATTTATTCCAGAGATTTTAGATCAGAATGAAACGCAGTAATTCTGATTAAATACTTATTTATTATTTAAATATTCAAGTTTAGAGGCTGTTGTGATAATAAAAGAAGAAAGGGAACCCAAAAGATCATTTAAATCCGCAATCAGAGGAGAAAAGCAGATATTTAAATACCCATAATCACAGTTTCAAGCATATTTTCTTCTATTGAAAGTCTTAAAATCAAACGTCTACGAAATATGATAAATTGTGTAGTTTGAAATTTTAAGCTATCTAAGCTATCAGCACGATATTTCAAAATACGTATGGTGCTTTCGTTAAATTTCGGTTAATATGTAAATCCATCATTAACGCAACTTCATGTTCTGTAGATATCACTGCTTGGGTAGCGACCAAAACTTTCTCCCATAGGTTGCTGCCAAGGTTTCCTTAGGGATGAAACTAATACTAATTAAACTATTATTTTTCAATAAAATTAAGGGCAACAAACTGTGTTACGATGTAAACCGTGCTGTTTGCAGCCGTGCATTTCGCTGTTCATAGTTTGGCATTTCTGATGTGCAGGGAGAGGCATAAATCTCATTCATTGAATTCCTTAAAGGGGGTCATATTTCTCCCACCATAGTACGCCGCACTTGTGAATTACTCAGATGGAAATGGTGTTTGTTTAAAGAGACACTTTCGGTCTACGAGTAGTAATCTACGAATACAGTTTGCTTCAACATAATGTTTTATTGAAGAAAATAAGGCTTACAAAATTAAACCCACTAAAGTCATCGTCAATTATTCATACTAACACTTTTTAATTTCTGTATTAACCACTTTAAGTGTTTCAAATATGTTGTTTCAAAAGGCGAGTTTGATAAGATTTTTTATCGAAAATCTTCGGTCTCCATACTTACAGTACCTAAGAAACAACTATCTTACTGCCAGCCTCCATTAGGTGGTACTATATTAGCGAAAATTACAAGAGCTTCGAAGGACAGAGAGCTCGGAAAACCAGATAATGTTTTTTTCAAGCAGAAAACTAAAAGCATAAGGTGATGAAGTGATACTTTCTTTGATGAATGCTAATTATCAATCGATATAAGGAACAAGTGTTATGAAAGCCAAAAGATTCTCATAGGCGTGAACTTTTGAGCCTGCATAAAGGGTACATATATGGAAAGTGGAAGTTTTCGCACATAACCCGAGGGCCATTGTGTCTACCCACTGTAGTTATAATTAGTCATAGCTACTGTAAATAAAGAATGATGAATTGGATATCCTAATTTTTCACCTCAGATGTTCGAATGCATACGGAAAAGGAATTACATTTGGGTAGTAAAGCTGAGAGCTATCTTACAACTCTCTTTTTCATAACAAAAAATTGAATATTTTATGAGTAAAGAAAGATAGAAGAACATCAGTGGATCCAGATCTCCCATCCCTTTAAATGACTTTGCAAAACAAGCAATTAGCTCTGGGTATGACTAGTAGCTAAAACGAGAAAGTAAGAGTATAGTTGACTTCCTACGATGTAACGGTATTTTCAGAATTTATAGGACAGAATAACGTTATAAAATTATTGTTATTTTATGGCGAGTGTATATTGAAATCGTCTAAAAGTAGTCTTTCTTTCCTTCAGCGAGTTTCTAGTTCCGCCTCTCTGGAGAAACATTCTTAAATGAAATTGGAAAGAATGAATATTCCTTTAAGGATTTAGAGGGAATTCGTCTGAAAGGAAAAAATAGTATCTAAATCAAGGAGAATTTAAAATAGTAAATATTAATTAGCTGAGATATTATTAAAATTTCTTCAAAATCTCCTCTACAAATTAAAACGGCCGATAGACCGGAGTATCGAAACAATTATTGATACTTTGACAACCACCTTGTTTTGCCATAAGTGAAAAGTAAACGAACCTATAAACCGTGATTTCAAGTGAAAATTCGGATCGGAATCTCACACGAGATCAACCTATTTATATCGTATATTATTCAAGTGTAAACGGAATCTATGAAGGAATGGTTCATTTTTGGAAAAATTATAATGTTTGTCGGCTATTTCTTTGATATATAGATAGAATTGGCTAGAGATATCTCAAAAACACAGTCGGGAAAATCAATTACAATTAAAATTTTAAAAGGTTTTTATTCTATTTACAAAAATCAAATATACAATTTAGGATAACACATTCGACAGTGAACACGTATTTTTGTTGATTTTTCAGTTTCTATTCCTTCACCAGCTCTTAAATATATTAGATCGAAATTACCTATTTATTCTCATCCATGAGGTTCTTTATCAGAGTAACAATCTGGAGTTATAAGGCCAACAAATTAATCTTAACATTCTAAAGTAAATATGAATTGGCCTTGTGAAAATTATTACATGGCTGTTAGGTATAAAAAGGAACCAACACCTTTCATTTTATAATAATATTCATGCATCCCGAAATTTATCTACTATTCACCCGAATCTATCAAAATCCATTTTTGTCAGTGACTCTCCCTGGCGTGTATATGTCATTTTATGCTTTTCATTAATCAATATTACATATTTGCAGTAATTTAAAAAACAAAACTTCAAAACATGCATGCAACCCTACTCCCTAACTATAATGCTTACTTGTTACATACTGATCTATTTATCGATATTTACTAAACATGATTCATATTTACACTATTTAAAATCCTAATTTAAATATTTACAGATTTCCTGGTGAAATATCAAAACAAAATACCTACATTCTTCATATTTACTATGAAAAATAGCTTAAATAGATGTGCAACCATTAAAAAATTAAACGCTAAAAATAGGAATGTATAAATTGAAAGGGATACTCAATAAAATCAGAATATATATAGCCATATATATTTTGAGTTACCATAGGAACCAAAATTTGGATAATGAGTTGTTACGATTAAATGTAATAGATGTGTTTATCATTAAATAAAATTGTGAGAATCTAGAGATTAGTTTAGCCAAAGCTGTTACTCGTATAAAATGAGTTCATTCCTAAGATATTAAAATACAAAAATGCCATAGCTCAAAAATATCACTTCATTATTATTTGGTTTCCGTAGGAGAACATTTTAATAAAATTGTTTTATTTGGAAGTGAAATATATATAAGACAGAGTACTCCCCAACCCACTGACATAAACCCATTACTTTTATAACTGAATTCGTTATTTAAACTTGAAAAACATTGAATTGAACATGCACGAACACCACAAATGAATAAAGTAAACAAATTGATTACATGTATAATTTGATTTTAGAAAATGGTTTAATTTTTCATTTTACATATATAAAGTTTAATCGAGTAATTTCGAACCAACACTCCGAACTGTTGAACAAATTAAATTTAAAAAATCACGATGCGATTACTCTTCTTGATGTTATGACTCTCTCTTCGTGTGTAATTACAGCGACGACAACGTTTATTTCTTCACGAAGTTGCCACTGAAATAAAAGAAAATATTTTATTTATTAGAGTTGATGAATTTACAATGCATTGATTGGTTGACAAGTACGCATTCTATGAAGGTATATACGTATTCTGCATATATATTTTCAGAGTATGTATATGTATTTGCAAATTACACATGCTTTTATCGTGGTATCGAACGATGCGGAATATTTGAACAAGCTTTCTTCTTAATGTGAACTAATATGTGAGGAAGTAAAGATTATAAATAGAAACTGAACATTTGACCTGAGCGACTCACTATTGACTCCTTTTTTTCGATAAATATTATAGAAATTAATTTCAACATGTTAAGGAAAAGCACAATATTTACAAAATATCAAAGAATGAAAGGATATGGGAGAGGCACGAGGGATAAAACCCCAATCTTGTACTTGTAGAGAGGATGTATCACCAAAAAGCTATTCGTAGAAGCAATATCAATATAATAATTAACAGATACTATAGTACATTCAATTTTTATACACTGATATTAATTAAAATTACTATACACGATATTCATTAAAATATCGTAAATTTCAGAAGGAGTAATATTAAATTACCTACATCTCCATCCAATCTGATATTTGATACCCAATATCTTATTTAATATTAAATCGGAATCGAACGTTTAAGTATATGATTGATTTATCATCTTTATATGAGTATTAAGTGTCTTAACATAGAATGCTGTGATAAGAATTCTGTCTATTCCATTCAAAAAATATTTCACTATTGTAATTATCGTACTTTCAAAGTTTTATATCGTCAATTAAAAGCGAAAATTAAAACCATACAATACAAATAAAGCAGTGAAGGGAGAGAAATGGAAATCCTAATGATGCATCCAGGCTTCAATTCCGAGGTCACATATCCTTTATTCCGTATTAGATTACCATTTACTTTAAACAAAGGAATTCCGAATGAATTCCCTTATTTAATTTAAGTATTCTACCTTTCGGTAGGTTCATGTGCCCCCCAACTCCTACTTAATTCCTTCTCCTTCAATTTCTCATAACTCATCCTACCCCTTAATTCGTCTAACAACTTCTGTCTTTGTCTTCCCCTAAGTCTTTTCCCTATAATTCTTCCCTCGATCGCATTCTTCAGCAATCCCTCTCCTCTCAATATTTGACCCACCCATTTCTTTTATCGATTTCTAATTATTTCAATTAAAATTCTCTTCTCCTCAACCATCTCTAGCACCTCTTCATTCGTTTTCGTATCGACCTAACTTACTTTGAATGAATTTAACCCTTCTTAATAATTAGTATTGTCATATATTAAATCCACGATTCCTTATTCCAGTAAGTTATTTTCCCGTTCCCACACTCTTCTATTTCATCTGTGTTATCCTAATTATTTAATAAAATGTATTTGATTCACCTACGCTAATGCACTTTGCCAATTTTATCTGCTCGTACACTTCCTTACTTTCTTTTATCTTAACAAGGGATATTGGCGTACGCACTTCTACAGTCCATCAATTTTTCTTAGCTGCTACTTTAGCTGTCCATTATATTCAACTTAACCTCTATTTCGTTCTATCTTCCTGCTAATAAAATCGCCTTAACTTTCTCTTATCCTAACTGAGACATGAAACTTCACAAATACTATTACTTCTTATCCTGCAACGGATTAGAAAACGAATTAAGAAACCGATAAATGAACGAACATCACACTTTCTGATGCTGGTTTCAGATTCTGATTTCCCAATTTACAAGTAAAAGTCACGGCCCGAGTTCTTGTAAGGCAGTGATATCTAAGCACAACCTAAGTAAAAAAAGTCAACATATTAATTTTTTAATAAGTTCTAGTGTACGCTATGAACAGAAGCATACTTCCATATCCCCGTGCTAAATTCAATGGTTATGTTTGTTACCTCTGTATAATTTAAGATTTTATTTACCCTCTGAAATGAGATATATTAAGATGCAGCGTATGATGGTTCTCTCTGAGTTGTTCGTCCATATCATCTTATATTTTCCATAATTTGTTTCAAAATTTAAAGTAAGAAATTATCATTCTTACATAATTTGGTATATTGCTTCCTTTGAGAATTTATCCAGTCTTTAATTTCCTCACCACGATCGTCCATTTTTTTAAATTTCGAATACTGTAGAGATTATTTCTTTCTATGGTTTATCACTTTCAATTTCTTCGGATAAAAACGTGAAAGAAAGTTGCAGAAAGATTATCTTGCACTTTATAGCGCGTTCTTCCCATATCAACCACAGACGTAGTATGTAAACTCAATCAAAAGAGAAGTGAATGAAAGAAAAAAGGAAGAGCTATATAATGTATAGCAAATTTTTATCGGCAAGAAAATTAAACGCTTTGACTATTAATTCTGGTATTAGCTACATAAAGTTAGACATCATCAACAAACTGCATTAATAAAAAAGATAAATAACAACAAGACCTCAAAAAAGATATAAAATAAGAATTAAATCTAGGAAAATAGCTGGGACAAATGAGACCTAATGGTTTCTTATGAATCTTATCGTTTTATATGCAGTCCAATGGTGCATAGATCGGCATTCTGATGGAAAATTATCTATTACCTAATCCATAGTGTGAAAAAAAATAACAAGAAGTGATCTTTAGAAATTTGTTACCACGGTATTTTTGCTTCAAATGAAAGAAAGCTTCCTGAAAATCATCTACTGTAAATTTAAAGGAAATTCAGTAACTGATGAATGATGAAGCAAATAAAACAAATCAAAGATGTTAGATGATATTGAGGTTCGGGTAACATAATAAAAAGAGAAGCAGAGGGCACTGAATGGGTAATATATGTTACCAGGAAACTACCGGTATAACGCTTATACTGATGAGAGGAAAGAAAACTGATAAATCCGATAATTATTTAGGATATGAAATTTTTTATTGAAGAAAGAGTAAAAAGAAAAATATCTGTTAAAAATAGGATATTTCAGTGGGATATTCCAGTCAGTGGACATTACAGAGGAGAGGTACTAAGAAAATGCAAGGAAATAATTTTTGATTGGAGTATCAGTTCTTTCATATGGGGTAAGCAGTTAAAGAATTGGAAATAAAGGATTCAAAAGAATACGGGCTGCGAAAATTTATTTCAAAATAGATGTTATTATGGAAACATGGAAAAAATATAGGGAAACGAAGTACTAAATTATAAAACGGAAAAGGAAAATATTAGAAAACCTATGGAAAAGAACAGTTATGAAATAATTCCACGCAAAAAGGATGGAGGAAGAAAAACTCCCAGAGGAAGCATTGATAATGGAAGAATTAAGACAAAAGGGAGATAAGGAATCAAAAAATGAAGAAGTCGGAGGAATTAGTTAAGTTCATGGGGTAGAGTGTTAAAATGATATAGGAATGTGGGAGTAGTAAGTTCAAACTCTCACCCAAGATCTGCTGTATCGTAGAAAGGGATTAACAAGAAGCTTATATTATCATGATTGACAAGAAGTTTATATATAATTACAGTCAGATAGACTAATATAAACTAAAAGGCAGTTTCAGCGGGAAAATGCTTTACCATTTGGGTACGTGCTCGGGATCCTCGCAGGTGAGAGTCTCAGCGTCGAAGAGCTTTCCTTCTCCGCAAGTGATGAGGCGAGGGTGTCCGTTGACGCAAGTGATGAGTCTGGAGCAATCTCCTGGGACGGGGAACCTAGGATAGGGCCAGAATTTGGCTGCAGGGGAATTGCTAGGCACCTTGTCTGGGCAGCGGAATCCGATGATGGCTGCATATAAAAAGAAATAATGTAAGAGTGGAGATTTTAATGCCCGAAGGACTCAAGGAATATCACGTTTGAAAGCATAATTGAGATAAGTCACAGTTTTGATCATAAGGAATTATGGATTTTTATACATCCATGAGCATTTGATCAGCTTTTGCCTTGTGCAGAAATTTTCAAAATCAAGGTTATGTTGCAAGCTATAACTTTTTCAGAGCAACTTCAAAACTCTTTGCATAATTATAATCCTAACATAAGTGTATAGGAGGTTATAATTTCTTGTATAATACAACTCCTTAATTCCAGCTACAAGTCTCAATAGTAAGAGCTCAGATAATCCTTTCTTTACAACCAAGATGGCATACTCATCGAGCGAGTTTGATAAGAAAAAACTGCCATTGAAACAAAAACATAGGGGTTTGTTGGAAGTTGTTTGGGGTACGTTCCCTTTAGAGTGACTCACCCTCTGGGTTGCAGTTCTCGAGTTCGTCGGGCCAGTTGCAAGAGTGGGTTCGGTGGTCGTAGACAAGTCCTGCCTCACAAGGTGTCTGGTAAGGGATGCCGTGGGCGCACTTGATGTAGTTGGTGCTGCAAGCTGCACTCTCTGGGTAGATTCCGAAGGCGAATTCACATCCAGGAGCGTTGATAGGAACCACTAAATAAAAGATAAGCCTCATTTTATCATTCTTGTTTTACTGCAGAAGGATTGGATCGAAAAGGGAAGAATTGTCTATAGGTAAGTAATTATAACAATAAATATTCCCAAGAATAAGTAATACTTAGGAATATTTATTGTTTTTTGATAAAAAGTTCGGTTGTTTATTGTGTTTATCCAGAAGAAATATCTGATAACTATATTTTATATGAGTAATTGAGAAAGATCATCAATACTACTACCATTATGATAATACTGAAACGAAAACTTATTACAATTATGAAGCTTTTATATTTCTTTCTATATTCTCAAATGTACTCAAAATAACATAAATGAATAATCAATTATGTACTATTTTCGCATTTTTCAGATTAATATTTTACTTGTATTTAGAAAAAAAAACTAGGTAACGCTTCAAGTTAGATTCTGGTGTTTTACTGAAATAAGTTTTGGAATTGAATGAACTTAGAGTGAAATATTCTCGTCAGTTCAACTTCTACGATGAAAAGTATCGACCTAAATGAGAAATTCACCTTGTTTGGGTTACCTAATGATTAATCAAAGATACTGTATTTCTTTCTGAAATATTTAAGTAATAAGTTACGAGTTATATATTATAGCATTGAGTTTAGCGGTGAGAAATATATTATGTATAATGCACATTCGTATATCGATAAAAGATTGGTTTCTCACATTCAGCGAGTCTGTCGCCACAATCGACGGCCCAGTGGTAATTGCAGTGGTCGTGCACATTGCCCTTTCCGTCGAACAGCAGTCCGTTCTCACACGCCGCTACAGTCGCCGTTCCATTCTCGCATCGGATGAAGTGGTCGCATAGCTGCGGGTGTGGGTACGCCTGCTCACCGTACGGCTCTGGGCAGTGCTGCGCCAAACCTAAAAAAACAATTATATCGTTCTAGTCAACATTTACGTTTTCACCCTTCAACCTACAATCTGTCACATGCTAATCATATAATACTATCATTGAAATTTCTTTAAATAAAATAAACTTTTCAATTTTTGCAGTGTCGAAGAATATAGTCATATGTTTAAAAGAGAAGGCATATGAAACATTGAATATATATATAATATATTATAATTAAATATTAAAGACTTTGGAAGGGAAGGATGCTGAGATGATCCGAAATAAATGATTAAACAGTATTAGCGTGTAAGATATCGTTAGTTCCTCATAATAAGAAAGTCATCTTTGCGTGACCTTCAATGTCACAGCGGATGATATTGCGGTTGCTTTGTATTACGGTTCGCTGTTATCTCTTACAGGGTCGATTTTCTACAATAACGAACGTGAATTATTCCACTCATTTTCAATGTCAGAAAAGCATCCCCAGATATATACCGCTCTGTTTTAATTAGGAGATTTAGCTGTTCACATATATAGCCGCCCGAGGCGGAAGATGTTGATGAATCCGTTTACCAACAAACTCAAAGTCTCCTAATATCGTATGGATAAAAACAGCCAAAAATAGCATCCGTTCCGACAAAGATTCCTCAGTAGTGGCGTCGACTGATCTCGAAGTACGCTTTTATGATACTCGAAGCATACTTTTCTTATACTCGAAGTACGTTCTTTTCTGAAATTTTGATACCATCGTTTCAATCGTCAGCGGTGTATATGCCAAAATGATTTCCCAGCGCTATCTAACCCTTTCCGAGATTAATTTCATTTCAAACACACAATTGTGGAGTCTAAAATATCCATTTGTAGAAAGAGTCGCTCAGCTTATTTACCTTTCTAATTCGGTGATTACTCCTATATCTTAAAGGATCCCAGACCACATCAAGTATTGGCTGGATACTGCTTCCTCAACTTTCACGATTCATCGAACCACATTTAAAACTCCGTTCATCTTTTAATAAATTTAACCGCGAACCAAATAGTATACTTCGTATATAATATTATCTAAAAGATGAATTACTTCTACGCAATATCCAGTCCGTCAAATTTACGGGCAGTCTATATTATTTCAAATTATTATTATTCTGTCACGAGTTTTTCCTACGTTTTGTGAGTGATATTAGTTGTTTATCTCATAAAAAGAAGATTTAAACCTGGCTACTTTATTGCCTGGAAACACCGAGTGGTTTCCCGGGGCTCTTTCTAAATCTTAACTTAGAGCATCCTTTTGGAGAGATTAGAAATTAACAGAAATGTGATATCGTCTTTCTTAATTTTTCATTCTTTGCTCTTGTACATCGTACAAGATTGATTCTTCGGATTTCTGCCTTTATTATCTGTTTTCTCTGGCTAATATTTATTGGGTTATTATTTTGCTGTTGATTTTACAAGACCATAATGATAATACTATACTCCGGCGTAGTTCGCAGAATGATCCTTTTTAGTTAACTCTGTATGTTGTCGAGGCTAAATTTAATCTTAAGCAAGAAGTTATATAGAATGACTTCGAAGACCGGCGGAGAACGTAACGGAAATGCTTCAGTGCGTTGCTTTTGTTAAGGAATTTTCCTCTCAAAATCAATTCCGACGTCTGCTTTCTCAAGGAGTGAGGACTAACAAATACAGAGTTCAGTCCTTCCTATCCATTTGACGTGATGTTTTCTCTCTTTCTCTTGACGCTGTTTGTTTTGCAAAATGTCAGACGGAATTTTCCAGCAAAGCGTAAGCGTTTGTGATGGCTTATGATGCTCCTCTGGTTCCAGCAAAAAGTCTTTGCCTAACCGCTGTAATATCATTTTGAGCCCACCTTTACACTTTTCGGGGCCTCATTTCCCTTTACATTTCCATTTACTTTACATACAACACAACTTCATTATCGAATCTGTCGGAAGTTTGCATTTACAGTCTAAATCCTATCTTTTTCATCCCTAGATTTCTGAGTGTAAATTCATAGAGGTCGATTTAGGGAACCTACTGATTTCCTTTGCATCTTTGATCTTGATACTGCGAACGAGTCCTTAAGGCGAAATTGCTTACGCAACAGAATCCTCCTCTCTCAGACTCTTCGTTTTTTGAATAAACTCGCTATTCTAAGGAAGTGATGAATTGCTGGACATTTGCCTCGTTGTGTTCATAAAATTACTACGTTACGTAAATGACAGATATTTGTTATTACCGCCGTGTTTATTAATTTACGACCGGTTTCGCAAGTGAATCTTCAAGCGTAAAAGCGACGCAAATGGAGAGGATGCTACTGCGCTTGCGAAACCCGTCGTGAATTTAAAATCATCGTTTGAAAGAAATGATTGAGTGTTCCAGACATCTTGTATATTATTTAGGAATGCACAGCGGTTGTTGAAGTGACAAGGCGATGTTTCACAGACATTGCTGCCGATTACCTAAGGTTGGGGCGGCAGAACGCGAAAACAAGTTCTGTGGAAGCCAAGAACCGAGTCAGTGGTCCACATGTATGATTTACTTCACTATTATACAAATTTTACCATTAAATGCATTTTCATCAGCTATAAACTATGGATTGCGACTACCGTTGGGAAGAGAAGGCTCATGTTTAAATGGCCGAGCCTCTTTCTTGGGGTATAAATAAAATATCCTTATATTTTCACAATTTTTCAAGACATTGCAAAGACTAAATCGTCACAAATCAACATTATAATGACATTATGAGGAAACAATTACAGTCAGTCTGGCGTGGGCTCTATATCTGGAGGGAAACATTCTAAATATCCCTATAGAAAATTTCAAATCTAGGAAGCTATCTATTAGATCATGGCACCAACAGATGGAGAAGTGCTGGTTTTGATTGACAGAAAAGAGGCAAAAATGGGTGAAAATTTGAGAGGAGGATTGCTAAAGAGAGTAATTGCAGGTAGGAAGCAAGGGAAAAAAACACAAGGACGACAAAAGCAAAATATGTTAAATGATATAAAAGAGGAGATAAATTATCAATAAGTAAAGAAAACGGCTTGAGGTCGGGAATGCTTAAGGAGAGGCTAATATAACACTGTTCAAGATTTCAATTAGTTCAAATAGATGAAAACAAATTTTACAAATAACTACCGTAGCGACAGTAGTACATGCGGGACAACGGTTCCTTTCAGATAAGATGTCTTCTTTGTTTATCTTTGAAAGGTTAGCTAATCATATATAGCAGTATTTCTCCGGAAAATTTATATCCCACCATAGAATTTATACTCAATTTGGTATTTAACAAATTAAAAAATCCTCAGCTCTGTAAATTTTGTAGAAACTATGAATTTCCCTCAGATACGTGTTTTCTTTATTAGCTGATCAGGAAGCAAATGGAAATCGGGAAATATATTTAATAAATTCCAAAGTTGATTGAAGGACCTACGAGGGAAAGGAGAAAAATGACACCCTCAGAAACTGGTCGTAAGTTATCTCTTTTCCTTTAGTGGACTAATTCCTGATACGTCACCAGGTACATTTATGTCCGCTGAAAAGTACGAGATCAATTCTATCTGCTCGGAATCTAAATACTTTGCTTTTTCCGGCCGTCTTGTATATGTTAAGAGGAAGATTAAACATATCTCCGATGTCGTACGGAAATTTATTCTTTGCATTTATAGGCTACCTAGTGAAACCAATATTCATTTCACCAACGATCTCTATTCTGATGACACCTGATTAATGATATTAATAATGACTGATTGTGAGAATAATTAACATAATATATGCACAGAGTTTTATTATTATTAAAAGTTATTAAATAGTTTTCAGTTGTTAATATTGAGACTTTTACAATGAACGTATGCTACATAAAATTTGTAGCGAGAAAATTAATTCTCAAACTAGTCTAGTTCAAATACAAAAAGTACACATTACTGTTTTGTGGGTATACTCTGTTATTTTATCGCAGCTAGACATCTTTTATAGTAATCTTGGTTGGTTGAAGTATAATGGCAATTTTAAATTCACGTAATTCAGGGAATCATTAATATTTTTGCAAACTACCCTTAGACTGCTCGGGTATCTCCACTTCACAATTACATATAGTTTTATTATTAAATCTATTACTGTGGCGCCCCCACTGAATGTTGGGTCAAACATCTAGGAGATAAGAACGACGTTTAGAGAGTAATATCAGAATAAAATTTATATGGTTTCACTCTTTTTCGTTTCATTATGGATTTTTTGCCATAGAATGAATTGGCCTCCCATTGACCTGAAGCAATTGGCGAGAGAGAGCAATGTGATTTCCAGTCGTCCCTGAGAAAGGGCGTGGTCGCAGACGAACGCCCTTTTGCTCTCTTTCTTCAGTCGGAAAAGTCAATTCCATCTACCTTGCGGAACGATTCGCTTCTTCTGCGGCCGAAGATGAAGTAAATTGTTGCTACAGATTCAGTTCAGGTACGGTCACTTGCGAAAAGCGGAAATGGTAATGCCTCTTACACTGAGTAATAAAGTAGACTCCAGAAAATTAAGCGTCTTGCAAAAGGATTTCCGAAGGGTAGTATGATTTCCATATTCACTATGGATCTTGAAGGTTAACATACAACCTCGACTGTGATTTTTACCTATTCAAAACTCTGATTCGAGCCAAATCGTGATTCGATGATTTCAATTGGCGGGATTCTCGATTTAACCTAGTTTTTCCTTTTCCTTTCCCATATAGTTCGCGGAGGGAATGATTTTCGACTAGAGTATTATAAGCATCTGTTTCGTCGATTTCTCTCGCGTTATCTGATTGATTATCCATCGCATCAGACGGAGGCATAAATTTGACTAAATCTTCCAAAGAGTATTTTCTCCGATTTCATGTGTTGCTTAGCATAAATTCCAATTCTTAAGTTTTCATCCTGGGCCATTTCATGATTCGGTTCTTCTTACTTCAGCTGGAACATTAAATTCAATTTCGCCAGTTTTTCTCTTGTTATCTCTATATAGCACGGTTTACGAAAGATCTCCATCACGTTTCCAAGAACTAATTTATTTCGCACTAGTTTAGAAAATATAACCTACGATTTTCCTCAGATGTGTCAATTTCAAAACAAGAAAAGGAGTTTTTTTATTGCTTACCTATTCTCTTTCTATACCCTTTCTAAGATAAGCAAAGCTAACCTGCAGTCCCGTGTAATGCTTGCATATTCTACTAAGTGTTTAACTAGCGCGAACTGTACCAACTTTCACAGACTTTTTCTTTGTTCCTGTCAGCGATTCTCTTTACGAAGCCGAATTTCATATAAGCCTCTAAGTATCTCGGACATGCGTGCCCCGTTTATTTTTCAAAGAAAGTAATATCGGAGAATTCAAATGGTTCTACCTCTTTAATTTTATCCTTAAGGCGATCATTTTTACCAAAAATTTTAGGATGAAGTATTTTTTCTTCTGAACCGTGAATGCCAATATTCTCACAATTTCCAGATCATATTGGTAGCAGTGGTAGTACAAGGTACGTCAACTTTAGCGGTTATTTTTCATTATTTCATTGTTGAAAAAATACACCTCACTGGTGATTATCTTAGATCTTATAACATTCCCATTGTCGGATTTGAAAAAGTTAAAACTGTATTTCCACTTGACGATCCAATAATATCCATCAGGGGAGAATCAAGTGACTTAGACGAGGGGAGTCGATTTAGAACTTTTTGAAAATCTATTAGAGGTTAGGTGATAGTAAAAAAAGATTTTGCAAGTAGTTTTTATCGAGCTCTTCTTTTTTCCCATCCTATGTGAACTGCTTGTTTTACAAAATTATTATGGAGGCGAGCCTCTCTCTGGATTTGTCACTTCAAACAAGTGATAGTATCAAGCGCGCACATCAGGATTTTCGCTGAAAGGGGGCGATCTCCCTAAACCCTGAAGAATCTCTCTAATAATAAACTGCATATTTTATAGTTTCAGTTGGCAGACGAACTAAATAATCCTCCCGAAAAAAATAAGAAAAGCTGTACTTTTACTAAGAATTGCTTACAGTAAGTACTACAACGTCTTAGTAAGATTTAGAGAGATCTAAACAATGGTGTGCTTGTAAAAACTTTGGCTGCTAAATCTCCCCTCTCCCTGACTTTACGCCTGAGTAGTATTATTCTGCTCTTTTTTTCTATCTACTTTCCTTTAAATAACTAGGAGAGAAAACAGTTTCCTTTGGTCCAGTCACCCAATCCATTTCCACCAATCCTTAGATTTTTTGCCTCTTTCGATATCTTTGGCTTGCCGCCCTGTTTCGTATCGCGAAAAAACCCTCTCACTGACCGACACCTCTCAGAACCTGTTTGCTCCATTCGCTTGCACACGTATGCGTTACGCCATCCAAAGGGCAATCTCTAAAAGGGCCGACAAGTGTTCATCTCAATCTTCCTCTCGGTTTAGGGATGCCATTCACAACTTCCGATCATGCGCAAATTGGTTCACACGCAAAAAGTGTTGGGAGAAATTAGAGCATCTATTTCACTTCGGTCAAAGTGGGGCGATCATTTAGTTCCTTGCACGTAACTAATGGTCACCGATTATTGATCTCTCGCTATTCACGATAGATTGAACTTGCAACGCGTACTTCTGTATGGTTAGGTAAATTACGATCTTATGGGTAGGTCGAATTCGACCCTAATAACAAAGGGTGTTTTTGTTCTGTATTTTGGCTCCCCCAGCACGATGATGATTGATGGAAAAATTTTTGCTTACTATGTGCACGTCCCTTGATTAACCTTTACAGAATTACTACTGACGGTGATTTGAGTTACTAAATTGCCTCTTTACAGATTACTGCTAGGCTAACACAACAGTAGCTACGATATCACGAAATCGCCTAATTTACTATTTACTCCTAATTTACTAAAAACTAATTTACTATTCTATCACTTCTTTTATTTCTGTGGCAGAGAAAAAGTTTCGATTTGTTCCGAGACAGATATCTCAAAGGAGCAACATTCTCGGCTAGAGCGACAGTTCTGGTTATTATGATTAATCGGTAAATTATAAAAAACTACTTATGGGGATGTGAAAAGTTGCTTTCTTTTAGTAAGATACGGAAGGTATCTCCTGTGTCCTGAGTTAATTTTATGACTTAAGTTGAGCAAGCAGTTGAATTTCTGTACCTTTACAAATATGATGAATTATTAATGCTCTTCGTAACAGTATAGCAGCCTAATTGAGGAATTAGATATCAAACTATACAATTTTGCAGCAGAACTCTAACTTACATATTGTTACAAGTAATAATACAGATAATCAAAAAGCGTATATATTACCGAATTACATCTGCAATATCATTCACCATATTCAGTTACACTTTGAAGGATAGTCAAAATTTTTCAGGACTCTTGAAAGGTGGCAGCTTTAACAGCGGTCCACGTGCTACCCTCCTTGCTTCCCCATACTTTGTAATCCCCTATGGTTATACGCGATCGCTTTTATCCGTTACAATTATTGCGGATAATCGGAATCCTTGAGGCGTCTGTTGCTCCGGAGAAAGCGCTCAGCTGCTGCAGGAATTTAGAAAGGAAAAGATCGAAGGGCGGTTTATTGTTGATGCAGAACGAGAGTCCAGAGTGGATGTTTGTCCCGACTTCGAGACTTAGAAACTACTTGGAGTTGAGAGTTAATGGAAAGACTTAGAAAGTGTTTTCGGAGGTCATATGTATAGAATCATATCTGGAATACAAAATCTTGGAATAAAATTAGCGTGATTCCGCATAATTAGGCGTGATTTCGTGGATTGTCAAAAGCAAACGACGAAGAAACTTTCAAATTTTATTTGGAAGCTAGCTTTGACCCAATATTGAAAGAAATTACAATTTATGAAGTTCATAACGATTGATACGTATTTAACCATAAAGCCTGAGGAGAATGTTCCCTCCGTTATAAGATTTAATTGCCTATTTTCATTAGCAATTGAATGCTGTTTACCCAAGGATAAATAGAAGTGTAAAATATCGATATGACTAGGTCTCCCACTATCCGGGCAGGTATTCTAACAGTACCATACAATAGTGGGAGACCGGAGTTTGAGTCTTTGTCATGTCTATATTTTACACTTCTGTTCACTCCTGGATTTTAAGACTCTCACCTCTATGTGTATGGTTAATGACCTTATGTTCATTCTCGAAGAATTTACGATAGTTAATTTTTATCGTTAAAAACAAGATTATTGCTCGATAGCGCTTGATTATGATAGTTGTTACTATGACTGCATGTTTAACAGCTTTATCGAGGACCGTTGTTCATATTTTTGAAATGAACTCCACAGTAGTCTAATAATAACATGCTTGTTAAGAATGGATCATATCTCAGCAACGGAGAGAACATTGTGTTATTATCGGATTACGTGTAAGCAGTTAAATAATGAATTACATTTATTTAACCTGAAAAAACTCGAGTAATGATTTAATCAATTTGGATATTATGAAATAGTGAAAGGCTTTAAGAGGAAGGGAAACTCGATCGCAGTCTTTTAGAAGCAGGAATGAGCGAGGCTTAGTTGCACCTAAAATAAGTGTGTCGCGTAAATGAGTCCTCAATAATAGGGTCGATTCATTTCCTTGGGGACTTCTATCGGAGTAGCAATAAATTCGTGCTCCGTTTGAGAAAGACCGACTGTCTTCTCAAAAATCCAATCGCGTGCTGTAAAGTGGTATAAATTGCCACTGAAAGAATGGACGGTGGCAATGCTTCCTTTGGCGAATGTTGGGCGGATACGAAGAGTACTGCATTTTGACGTAATCGAGTGCAAAGTGAGAGGTCGTTTGGCTGCTCCAGTTTCGTTCCTTCCACTTTCCTTTGCGGTCTCAAAGTGGACTTGAAAACCACGCATAATAGCTCATTCCATTGCGGGTATCGCGATCAAAAAAGCATTTCCCCTCTCATACTGTCTGTCGGGGTGTTACTCGAGCGAATGATAATCTACCAAAATTAACTCAAATCAAATTTTATAGACACCTGATAAACCTTTCAAACTTCACAAATTCTATATTTGCGAGAAATATTTCTTAGTTTAAATTTTAAAAGTGAATGACTTGTAGAAGATTTTCTTTCCCATACGTAGTTTTTAGATTTATCTTTTACCAAATTGTGATTTCTTTATTCCATGCCTGCCTTAAGAAGGAAAGGCTGGATTAAGCTTCTAATCACAGTCAAAATTCTACATCTACATAAATACCCTAAAAGCCGCCTTTCGGCGTGTGGGAGGGGAAAATTACGTCCTATGATATGTAAATTTTAGTTATTTTCATTTAGTTAAATTTTAGTAAATTTCCTGGTTATCATTAATTTATCTACACATCCACATAATCTAGGAAATCTAGCAAAAAATAATCGAATCATTTGAATTAATATTGCGAGATTCGCTTCATATCCAACAGACAACAAGTGAATGAAAACTATTATTCACATTGGTAGCGTTAAAGCGAAAATTTAACAATACGTTTATGAAATATTTCTGCAATAAAAAATTCGTTTAAATTAAATTTTCGTTTCGAACAAATCATATGGTCATTGCTGAATTGATGTATACTGTCCATATTATGCGAGTTGAGTAGTGCTTCGAGGGCTAAGATCATTTCGCACGTGAGTCCCTACCGTGGTTCGAACCCTAGATCGCTTTCATCAAAGTCCAACACGTTACCCATTGCTTATCCGGTGGATATTATTCCTCTGATTTTGCCGGTATATAGCAATATAAGCAAAATTCAATTCAGCATACCAATTAAGGGTAATTTAAAAAAATCAGTTTTTGTGTTCGTGCTTGCGTTTATATTGATGATTAGCTGATAATTTGATATCCCTTGTTGCCGAATTTTTTAAGGATGTGTTTTTCATAATATATCTACTAATGGATTACAAATGTTATGTTTTAAGAATATCTCCTTCATTGACTTCAAAATAGCGTAAATTTTTTTTTCCTTCAGTACGAATTCCGTCGATAAAAGAAAACCAACTAATAACTGGATTCCTTCGTTTCTTTTTAAGTGAAATTGGCAGTAATTAAACTATGATGGGCTCTCAAAAACCTATCGAAAATAGGAAGAAATATAAAAGCAGTTTATTATAACGAATTACCAAGTCGTAAATATCGCAAAATTAATTAGACTGGAGTTCCGTTACTGATTATTACATTTCATATTTCAATTTATTCATTGACTGATAATTAAGTTTATTTATTCTCAGTTAAGTTTTACGGGTTGGATGGGATAAGTCTTGTATCATTTCGAGTATACTGTGCAAACTTAAACAATTTTTATTTTAGAATTAACATTGATGCCGCTATTCTGTTACAAAGTGTCAAAGTGAAGAAGTCAAAGAATTATTATTTATGAAGAAACTAGTAATAATATTTAATGTTAAAAATATTCTTATAATATAAAGCAGAATTTACTGAAGTAGAGGTCAAAACCTAAGTATTCAGAGACAGAAATGAATTCTGCCTCGAGAGGTAGTCTGGCCAGCATCCATCCTTGAGCCCTCTTGGAACTGGTTTCCCCTAATTCCGTCCAAAATACGACTACTCCCATGATATATCCACCCATCGAATAACTTGCTGCTTCCAGCAATCATTCTGTGAAGGTCTACTACTTGGGGACAGGAAAGAACCTTGTCCTTTCTTTTCCCTGACAACCGATCTGAACTCCTGTTAACTTAACATGATTTTCCATCCAAACAAAATTAACTCTTTCCCCCTGGATAATTCTTTTGGTCTGACATAGAATAGGAACAAAAATCATTATTTTAGGAGTCTTCTATACGAAGAATTCATGTTTTCTCATCATTCAAGGTTAAACTGTTCATTTGATTCTGGAAATACATTTTTTATAAATCTACTAGTTCTAATTTTTTAGATTCAATTTGAGTGTTAAGTTTGAACGCGCAGGCCTTACTTAAAAAAGATATTACTTTATCTGAATAATATCCCATTGTTCCCAAGATAAATACTTATATATTTAAATGATAATCATCCAGTAAAAGTGAGATATAACAGTCATGCCATTATTAATATTTTTACCATAAAATATCATATGCGGAAGCAATGTCTCCCAAATGATCAACTCCAATGGTTGTTTGCTCGTTTGTGAGATGCTGAAGAAAAATCAACATTTTCATAGAGTTATAATTATGAAGGATATTAAAATCATTATCAATAAGAACAGAATGATGATGAAGGTGTTACATACAATATCCATTTAAACTCGGTAAAGTAATGACCAAATTTTTAATATAGAAATTATAAGCTATGCTTAGTGCCAACTTAATATATTTTATGATTCTGTTATTTATCTTATTAACTGCGTGATATTCTTTGATGGACGTTTACAAATCACCAAAAGGATATTATATAAGCTATTGAAATGAAAAAAAGAACGTCTTAACTATTATCAACGATCCTATATTATTCGCAGAGTCTTGGAGACTTCAACGCCCGAATTGCTCCGAAATAAGAATTAGGGTTTTCAGAAGAAATCACATGGCAAAAAAGTCCTTTGATATTGCCTTTAGAGAAAAAATCAAATTTTTCATCAATAAAGTATCATCCGGTAAAATATTCTCATAGGAATTTTTCGGCATAAATTGATTTATAGTCTTAATTAAAAATTTTCAACATCCACCCATTCGAGTTTATCCTCTAAATCTCACCAAAATATCAACAACCTCAAAAGATTGAAGATAAGAAAATGGAACATCTGAGTAGCGCGATACGTTTTTTGATAGAAGATAGAAATACACGGAACGCCTATGAGGTTTCAGTTACATAGGAATTTGAAACTAGCCGTGGGGAAAAATTCATTAAAGCAATTATAGCCAACGTTAAATATCAATGCTGAAAAAGCACAGTATTCCTCGTTTGTCTTCTTAAATTGATTCGATCAACCGGGAACAATATACGTAGATAAATTTTTATGAAATTGTTCAGTTGTTCGCCTGTACAACGATGTTTTCTTCTATCGTCCTTCGCGTGCTTATTTGTCGGGTATTTCAAAGTTCTATCATTCACAAATGTTAGCACATGACAATTTCATTTGAAAAACCGTACTTTTTAAGGCATCGATAGTGAGAGATCACTTGCATTGTCTCTATTTTACATAATATTTGTCAGCGCACATTTCAAAGCCAGTATCTTACCAAAATGACAATTTGGGGCACGAAAACTCTCTTTAGAGATCGATCACGAAATGGCGATGAGTGATTGCTTCATACGGCTGATGAAAGTGACTGCAATCGACCGCACGGCGCTCTTTTAATGCGGTATCGCGTTGCAGACAACAATAACGCGTCCAAAGGAAAATGGCTGAGAATCCTTCGGTAATACTTGAAAAGATCACCAGTTTCACCATCGTCTAAACATTCGCATCGAGCGAAACACAATTCGTCGTTCGGTTTCCCTTTCGTTCTAACACCGTTTCACACGCAGACAAGTAGGACGAAGATTCCGAGAGATTCCTTCCGCTTTCCATTTCCATATGCGCCTTAACTCACCGACAGCGGCCACCAAGGAAATGAGTAGGACACGGCAGAAGATCATGGCGGTGAGGATATCCTTCCGACGATGGCTGCAAGGAGGGCCGATCTGGTTCGAAAATACAGCGCCACAAGAGACTTACCTCCTCCTCTCCCTATATTCCCTTCCCCGCTCTCCTCTCCTGCACCACTCCCACTCTCCCCTCCCCTATCCCTCCCCCCTCCCCTCTCTCCCTTTCCCAATTTCCGCTGGATTCCCCCCTAATTAGTGACGCCCCCACCCTTCGCATCGCTCATCAGACTAATTGTCCCACCTAACGAAATATTTCGTTCTTTCCGACGAAAGTAGAATTTAGTAGAAATGAAGTTTATCATCACTGATCCTTTCTGAGCAATCCTCGTTAATGGTGGTTTACTGTATTTTGATACTAAGGAAAGCAATAACAATAATTTATGATGGAATACGAGGCATGAGGGGTTTTATAATGTAAAGTTCTTTTTATCCTTACGCAGAGGCATTCGTATTACCATTTCAGTTTAAAAAATGAGAGACAATAGACGAACTTCAGATATGTATCCTGCAGTTTTGATGATAATTTTCATTTTTGGAAGTTACGTGAAATATCAAAATTCTGCGATATTACATGTGAATTCTGTGCAAGTTACTTTTGTTGCTTTTTCGGTTTTTCCTAATTTAAAATTCTGAGACGAATAATAGCGTTTGGTTTAGATTTCAATGGAAATTCTGATTCAGATAAAGGCTTTTATAGCTTTCTTGGAGCAGAAACGAATAAACACTATCAAGCGAGGCTCCGCTGTACATAATCTAAGAAATTCACCGGATGGATACAGCATCAGTAAACCCCTAAGGTGGGTGATTGGGTGGCCACAGATTTTCTGGAATGGCCCTCAGCAATTTCTGTGGAAACGCATTACTTTTAAAATAATTGAATGTTTATTTTTCAAGGATAATGCTCATAAATTTCCTACACAATATATTATTAATTATTATGAAAAGCCAATGGATATTCCTTAGTTAATTTCCCATTCAAAGAATGAAAAGTTTGGAGCGCTTCTTTTTAATAACCATGATCATTGGGCAAGAGCGTAAACCAAGCACCCATGTCTATGTCTTTTCTATCAAATATAACAGAATTTACTTCAAAACAAAAATATAGGATTAGAAAATTTTCAAAGCTTTACGTTTATCGATAGCAAGAAAACTGATATTCCAAAATTTCTGTCTCACCACTCAGAGAGCTTCCATGGAACTCAGGATAAAATTTAATTTTCTAAGTAGCGAAAAAAGATGCAACAGGAAAGTGGCAATTTTGTTATTTTCCTTGACGTTAAAGTTAACTCTCAATCTTCCCCAGCGTACTACTAAAAATACAGAATGATGATATTTCTATTCAAGAGTCGTGTATATACTTTGTATGCTAAGCTTACAGTATATTCACTATATATAGGTATATGTAATTTTAAATTTGGTAATAGAAAGAGCTATGCACAGCATTATTTATTTTATTTTACTTTGATTTATAAGAACCCACTGTTCTCCTTACTATTTATTAATGAATAGAATATTTTTAATTTTTCCTCTTACACAGGCAAGAGAAAAAAGTATCATTACAGTAGCATCCTTACTAAATATATCACTTACTTTTATCTAACAGTCAGTCATGGATATCAAACAGTAGATCATGGATGCGATAGTATGAAAGCTATTAAGGTATGAGTGGATATAATTTATCTTATAGAATTATATGTAATATTTTATTCATGAGGTACTTTTACTGCACTTATTTGGACTATTTCTGCTCTTATCATTCTGGCTCTATGAGGAATGACTCCACATCTTCAATGTTTACCTGATTCCCTCTCCAAATATTTTCAAAGTTTCTCACCAGCCTTCAGAATGTTGGTTTTCATGAGCGCTAAATAATCCGTTCAATATAATGAATAAAAAAGAATAAACCCGTAAATGAATAAATAAAAGAAGACTATTTTATAGTTACTGAACGTTAAAACACTATCCCTGCATTTCCCAGCGACGGAAAGATCCGCATGAAAGGGCGGCGTTAATGTATAATGAATTGTGATCAGTGGAGAAGAAAGTGTATTTCCTGTAAGGATAACTTTGGAATCTCAATGAGTGTGCATTCGATCGTTGCACTCGGAATTTCAACCGGAATCGACGGTGATTTTCCTCATTTCCACATTTCTCATTCTCGTTTCATTTTTCGCCCCGATTCCTTAATTGCTGACCTGATAATTGATTCCTTAATTCCTTAATTTCAAGAATATTCTCCTTCGACATTTAATTGATTCCAACGGCAGACTTTACAGGCTTTTCGCACAAATCTCTCTTTATATTTCTATTAATTTGTTTTTCATAAACAAATGTAGTCCTTACCTGATTATTGAATGAATCTATCTGAAAACAAAAGCTAAATACTCTTTATAAGAGTGCCGTTTTGCCATGCTTAGGACAATGAAATATGGATGGAAACTAAAGGAATAGAATAGTGTATCAGTAAAATGGTTGTACGTACCTAGATTTAAAAATAAATAAATGGAGGATACGGAAAGATGTACGTGTGAGTCTGTAGCCGAAGTGTCAATTGCTTGTCACGATAGGAAATCAAAAAGGCAAAACTTTTTTTGTCTAGACTTGGAAATTAGGCATGCAAAAGTATTAGCGAGTCTTTCTCTTTTATGTTTTCAAGTCGATGTCAAATATCCGAATAAGGTAACGAAAGTTGAAGGACCGAAATAAGAGCTCCCTATGAAGCGAATCAGGCAATATTTAGAAGTGGCTACTTTGAAAATTGACAATTGGCGAGAGACAGAGATTAAAACAACGAAAATTTGTAGCAGAGGTTAATCATCGATTATGGCGTCTGTCAATGACCTATTCAAAATGAATTTCTTTTCTCTTATATACTTACTATTGTAACTCCTGTCAAACTGTTCGGTTTGCTTCTACATGTAACTGACGCCATAAATTTTTAATTCTTTCAACGTGTTGTCTTTTTAGTATCTTTTCTTGCTGATATGTAAACTACACCTTAATCAAATAAGAGACTCACCTCCAATGAAACATTGGTTTTCGTTTCATCTACATTAAACTTTCATCCTTTTTTTTTACTTATTTAGCGTTTACTATCTACACGGTCTCAATTGAAACATCGATATTAAATATATCTAATTTTTGAGATGTAGATCTAATTGATTTTAATTATAAAACTATTTCTGCTGATATTTATCTAACAGTTCTTTAAAAATTTTCAGCAATAATTTTATAAAATAAATTATCAAAATGAGATGCAAAGGAAAAATTATATGCAGAAGAGAAGGGATGTTTTGTCTTGGAAACCCATATGTATGATTAAATAAACCGTCATGAATGATTCTACATTGATTATTGAAGAATTCGTCGTTTAGCGTTGCTGAAAATTTTATTTCGAATATAATAATGTATATCGTCGCAAATATATTCATGTAAACAGCATTCATATAAACAGCATGTAATCTGCATTGCATTGCTTGCATATCGTAAAAATATTGAAATTGTAATAACAATATTGTAACAACAAGTAAAATAAGTACCAAGGAAGAACACGTAAGTAACTATATAAGACCACAAAGTATATTTTATCTATATACAAAAGTAAACGTTTGACCATGTACAGTATGAAAAAATACAACTTTTATATGTATATCTTTACATTATAAGAATTGTTCAACAAAAGAATAAGTTTTGTTTATAAATATTTTCTGGCCTTTCATAGTTATAATTTGATTGTTATGTGCAACTATTGCCTTTCCACAAAATCTTTAGAAATATCACAATTTTATTTTCTACCCATATAATATAAGGACGTGACAAATTTATGAAATCCAATTCCAAATAATGAATTTTCGAAAATTAATTCATGAAATTCATAACCTGGGTTTTCGTGACATAATTGTAATAACATGAAATGATTTCTTCATATTTCGATGTGTTATACTTCTCTCTTTACTATATATTATCAGTATACGTAACTCCCACGACACTTTCTAAGGCTCTCCATTACCATGTCCTTACTAGTGCTCTCACAACTCCACTTCTATCACCCCTTTGATATTCTCTTCTGAGGTTCCACTTTAATTTTCTCCATCATATCACTGAAAAAAAATTTTCCACGACCTTTTCTAATATTTCCTCAACTCTGATATTAATTGACAAATTTATTTCCTTACGTCGCGACGTCTACATATTCACATAATGAAACTTTCTCGTCAATGAGAATCCTTGTCCTTAGAGTCATGTCTTAATTCCATCCAGGGAAATACTCCACACGAAGCATTTCCTTATTTAAAGTTGCTTCCACCTCTTTTGATCTTAAACGTAAAAGTTTCTTCTAAAGAAGACCTCTTAAATCCAGTATACTTCGGATCTTATTTCCAATCACGTCTTTCATTACTGTATCGCCAAACCAGCCGATGTAAATCGTAGGATGAAATACGTATTGCTTTTGTATACTCGAATATCTCAGAAGCCGTGTGACATGAGGTACTTAATAGACTGTGTGATTACAAATATTATATGTAGTAGTCGGCATTAGAAATTAAATGATAATTCATCGGATCTTAAAGATTCATTATTTATTATAAGATTTAAATTAAATAATAAGATTGAAGATTTATTATTTATTATATAATTAGACTAAGAACACCCTGTTACTCACTTTTCCGAGGAAGCCCTAAATTTTGTGCTTTTCTGATTGTTGCCACCTAATTTTATGGATATTAAGATTGTGCATAGATTTCACCTTACCAATCGTTAATAGGCAGGTACAAGTATATTTGATTCAATTCTATGAATTCATCATGTTTCTCTAAAATGCTCCTTTGAATCGTTTTCATCAAAAATGTTTCTCGGGGCAAGGATTTCTTGCATGGTTACACAAATGAAATCGTGAGATTGGAAAATATTGTGTAACATTGAAATCCTTAAAAGCAATCTATGCGATCACTAATTGTAACCAGACTTTGATTTGAGGTTACCCTCCAATTAATCATTTAATAAGAGGTAAGGGAAGGGAAATTCTTTCGAATCTAAAAGAGTAGCTATGCGTGAATACAGTGAACTTACTCTTCTTACTCCGATTAACTTCACCTAATCGAATTTTCGATCTTAAGTAATTAGCAAAGAGAACATTACATGGATTTCTTCCAAATTTTCTGAAAGCATTTAAACTGTAAATCTCATATTTATTTATTTAAAATCTTACTGCAGTTTAATCGTCGTCGAGTAGAAACATTAATTCAATTTTGACTGAAGAACCAAAATTTTATTATTATTTATTATATAATCAGACTAAGAACACCTTGTTGCTCACTTTTTTTCCGAGGAAACCCTAATTTTTGTGCTTTTCTGATTGTTTACACCTAATTTTATGGATATTAAGATTGTACATAGATTTCATATGCTCTGAATTGATAATACTAATACCGAAAGTTTTAGTATTAATTGTTAGATTTTACCGACAGAATAATTTAGCAAAATTACGGAAAGTAGCAGTATTGTCAAAAGTGCTTCGACAACTAAGATGATTTCGCACAAGGGCTCCCACTAGGCATCGAACCCGGGACCACTTACAAAAAATACAAATAACGAGTTTGATCACTGGATTTATTAGATCAAACATTTATAGCTGCAGACCTAAATCCCGAATAATGGGTACAAAATCTAAATTTTCAAATAATTTATTGGAGTAAAATCACTTACTTAGACTTATAGTACGTCTTTTACATTCGACTAATTACAATTTTATTCATGTATTTTACAATATAATTTTATATATTCATTTATTTTACAATGAGATTTCGAACGCCCCTGCCGCTGGTGAGGTGTGCACCGTAGCACTACCACTAATGGCGGCCCTGAGGATATTCTATAGACTCTGAGCTATCAGAAGACATTTTTTGAAGGAGGCAGGAATAAGATCAATAATGTGAAAATAATTTTAAAGACCTCCATTATGAATGAATTCATTTACAGAAATTTCACTTCCGCTTTCCATATTTTTTCATTTTGGCATATTTTTACATTCTATTTAAATACTTATCCTACCTAAGTAGACTGAATTACTTTCAACGTTTAGTTTCCATAGCAATTTTCAAGAGCCGATGTAAGACCAATGAACTTCTATCATAATTTTCCTCCCAACTCCCTGTATCACCCATAATTCAGAACTCCAAATTCTCCTATTCCGTCATTACCATTTATCAAAGATCCACTGCATACCCAAAACCTTAAATTACCTTCTTAGCGCGGATAGGCTTAGCTTTTACCATTAGTAGGATTACAATCTATATATAATGTGCTTTGCAGTAAAATATAAGTTACAGCAATCAATCGTAAATCGATCTTTGAATTCCTGTCTCACGAAAATCTTAAAATTTGGTGATTTTACTCTGTAGTAAGATTAATTTTTTCTCGGAGAATAATCTGCAGATAATCTTCTTGGGTTGTCAGCCGGGTAAGTTTACGGGGAATCGACATTTCTGTCGCCGACTCGTTAGCCATCTTCAGGCTGCGAGAATCATCATATCACCCGAGAAGATTTCCTTCAATTTTATCTCCTTCTTGGCACCATTCCAATCGAAATTGATTTTTCCTTCCGCATTCATTACGAGATTCTGTATGGAAAATCAGCGCCCCCATGCAAAAGCCATTCAGTCGAATTCTAACCCAAGTAAACCTTATCTATTGTTTGAATTACATGTTTTTGTCACATTTGTTGTATTATCACTAAATATTCTTCCATCAGCTATACTTGCAAGTAATATTTATAACCTGGACGTGTGAGCCTGCCGGTAAAGAAATACAAGGAATATGATAATTCATTTAATTTTTACTGTATTTTTAAATTGTATAACCAAACGTCTCCATCAGACCTGACACGTGGAAAAAATATGTGATGATGGTAAAAGCCCTACAGCAATCCCCTTAATGTCATAATCTGGATTATATACCGCTTATGTTTACCTTCGATCACCGATCAATTATTTTATTTTCTCTATTGCTTGTCATAATCGACACAATATCTCAATTATTACTCTTTCGATGAAATGAAATGATAAAGATGTAATGAAAGTCTGAAAGTGGATTTTATACAGTTTTATCGATCTGTTTATCAATGAATTCTTGTTATAATAAATTGAATTAATATCCTTCCCTTTTTCCTTCGATAACCGGAAAGACTTGAGATGTTCGCAATTTTCTCCAACTTCCATTTAGTTCTGCTCTCATATTACGAATGGCGAATACCACTTCCGAATTCCCTTTCTAATGCATCGGCTTCGGATGGCTGACGAATTGGAATGCCGCCTTTCTTTCAAATCCAAATTCTGCCCTTCGCTTTTATTTCTTCACATGCCGAAATCACAAACTGAAAAAATTCTGGAATTTTTCCTATCTCTTTTACCTTACCTAGCTATATTTTCATCTCTTAACACATCCATTTTCATTGGGAGATAGAGCCACTCCAAAAGTGTGACGGTGTAGCTTAGATGAATGGCCGAACCTCTGGAAAATGCTGATATTAATACGTGAGAGCTACTATAATAGAATTTCAAAACTCGAAAATTCTTCACTATAGTTATATTATACTTCAAATAAACAGTTGAGCTCATTATTTGAGTGATATTCATGGGTCTGCTTTCTTGATCTTAGTGCGTGTATGTGTCCAATAGTTCAAAAGAATTCTCCATTCGTTTTCTGTTCCCTTCCTTTAATTTGTTTCTTTTGCGATCTGTTCCCTCCCGGTAATTGAATCACCAACTTCGTTTCTGTATCTTCATTCAGAACCGTTCTTCCCCCACTGTTTCCAGAATTTCCTCCTTAGTTTTTCTATCAACCATTATATCTGATCTGGTTCCATTATTAAGGCCATTAGCCAATAATTCATATAATCCATATTCATACGCATCATCAAAGATTCCTTTACTACAGCGACTATTAATATTCTTCTATTGATTTCAATTTTTTGCGCCTCCCCCTGCCTGAGAAAGAACATCGCACAGGTTAATAATTTGTACTCCTGTTCTGACTTCTCCCGTCTTTCTTACGGGTAGGATTAAACATTCCCACATTAAAATCACTAAAATAAATATCCAACAATTTTTTCAATTAGGAATTGGATTTTTCTTTCAAATAATTTAATTGATTTAAATTAGAAAACATAAATGGAAATTATATATGGAAATCGGGTAGTGTCATGTGGAATAGAGGAAAATATACCAAGAATAACTACACGATGTACATATTATAATTGACGTTGAATTTAGCTCCTCTAATCTAAATGTACCACTCATACTTTTCTCTACGTATTGTAATTGACTTTTAAATCTATTTATAAAATCAGATTACGTAATTTGCGGATTTTCTACTGTATTTTTTTTATTCGAAATTTGAATCTGTTAACTTTTCTTTTCCCTGTTTCTTTTTCTGAATCTCAGATTATGGAATTTAAACATGCTCCTTATATACATATATCTTATAATGCTATATTGAAATTACTTTTTAAAATTATTCTGAAATTTATTCTGTTTTTTAAACTTACCCTTATCTATGTTATGTACTTCTATTATTGAATTTTCTTTTTTCCCTTGTACATGACCTTTTTATTTATTATTGTGTTTTCGCGGGTGTTTTCATCCCCTTTTCCTTAGATTTTTTTCCCGCAAAGTGAGTATTTTTCTTAGCCAACCTTCAATTGCAAAGGTTTTTTCCTATAACGTAATCTTTCTTTTATGTCTTAGTTTACATTTGAACATATTATAATGACACACGAGATAAGAAGAGCCCACATGGACCAAACCTCACTTAAAAGGTGTCATTCAATCAATTTATTTATGACACTAATCTATCTTATTTATGAATCTTTCCATCTCTTTCGTTATAAAATGGTCTTAGAGACTTAAAGTGCTGAAGGTGAGACTCCTTCATAAGACATATTCTTTACTATTTTCCTCTAAAAGATTATGCAAATGACGCAATATTCTGCGCAGGATGTGTTTCTCCACAGCGTTCAAGCATTCTACTAAATATGAGCAATTATTTTTCTGTTGCTTTTTGCAAATCCTTCCATAACCTTCTTCAAGGGTTAGCATTACAATATGGTGGATCGTCATTATTCTCTGCGGTGTATTTATGAATCATGGATATTTTAGGAAAAAGAGAACTGCGCTATTATGTAAATATATGAGTAGACTTCGAGTGTGAGTACTAGAAGAAATGTGTAATATATGGGATTTTGTAGACAAACGATGCATTCGTCAACTTTTTAAGTTCAACGTGAAATCACGAGTTTTAATCATCTTTAAAGGAAAATGCTTGGTAACTTCCTTAATATATTTTAAATAACATGTTTCGTCAACGAGTTTTTTCTATAGCTACATTAGAGATGAGATGCCAATAGGAAAGTAGGGGAAATAGGTGCTTCGATTAGCAGATTCAAAAATTAATTTTTTTCCGGTAAAAGCGACGGTAACTGAGTAAAGAAAATGCTAAACAGTGCGCCCGCTGCCAAAGATCGATATGCGAGTAGTTTTCTACAGAAAGTCTCCTTGTTTTCCAGAGACGAATTCAAAATCAGAGTAAGAGAAAAGATGTATATGAATGTTATTTCTCGAATAGGAATAAGTGCACAGCTAACTGGAATGGCTTACCCAAGGAAATTCTCAGTCCCATCTCCGGTGATAGAACATGAAAAATATGGCGAAATTGTTTGAAAAAAATATAATAATAGTACGATGACTGGGCAACGGCTGAATTATTTTCATTGAATTATTATATTTGTTGGATTATTTAGTGTTATTGTATGGTTGTGAGTAGTAATATGCATTATAGATGGATTTCTTTAAATATATTAGCTGCTTTACTGTGTAGTAGTGGACATTGCTCCTTTCATTTATTTATTATTTTTATGTATGTTTATAATGATCTGTTTCTTTAATTTAACTAGTATTGAATTCATTTACTGTATATAGAGGAGTATTAAATGGCATGTTTAACGTAATATAATATTGCCACTTGACTTTCGGTATCGCTTTACTGGAGGCTCCCTGTATCGTAATGTGCGATTTAAAAAGTAGTGAGGGTTAAAATAAGCCAGTTCGAGTAAATTGTTCTTAAATAAACCGGAGTCTGTCATAAGCTATTCATATGAGTGCATCTTCATAACTTTTCCGTTTGTATAAATGCTCAAACATATTTGTTGCCTTCGACGAGCGATTAAAAAAGTGGAATGCCATTATTCAGCTTCGGTGACTTTCGAAAAATCTGATTCCCAAACACGAATTTTCAACGACGCAAATAATGAAATTCAATTCTTCTTTCGCTCCTTTCAGATGACAAACAGTTTCACCAATTTACCAATGTATGAGTTACTGAGATTTCGAAAGGATACAAAAATAAATTAACGTGCGTCATGTCCGAGGATGGAGATTAAAGTTTCTTTTAAGTGAATATCAGCATTTTTACGGAGAGATATTAATTCTAGCGACTCTATCTAGAACGTTCCAACTTTTTAGATCTTGTACAACGGTAGACATGTAATTTACATCGGTAAACTGTATAATATAAGTAATATATTATATTATCAATTATCAGGTGTATTATATAAAATATCTTCGATATAGCTGTTGCTATTTACTTTATACTGTATTCATTACTGTTATTTACAACCGCATTCGTTCTAACTTGAATTTTCCTATAATGATATCTTTCTTACTTCCCAAATTTATTTCATGAGCTATTTCTTACGCTCTACTGTCCTCTTGCATCTTGTCTTCTTTTTCTAAGTTGAAGTTTCGAACCTCTTGATTTTTCCCTGTTTACAATTTCGTTTAATTGTTCTTTTTCACCTATCCGTTAAATACGTAGCGAAACAGTAACTGTGCAACAGAAATCTATCTATCCATAAAAAAATTCAATCACCGTTCATTTCATACGATTCCATATTTTCCCAAGCTACGCATTGTCACGAATTTATCTTATAAGCTTGATTTAAGTGATTTAGAAGCCGATTATTAGAACAACACGAGTTACGTCTTCAAAACTCTTTTCAAATGTAACCTGACAGCGGTCATCCCATTAATCTTGTCACATGTGGTTCGTCTTTCTTTCGTCATCCCTGCGCCGGCAGCACCATCTCATCGGCACATCTCATCTGCCCTCAATTACGGAAAAGCGAATTCATTCTAATTGCAGCAAAAACCAGCGGCTGATGAGACCGTCATGTCTCCGACAAGAGTAAAACTCGCAAATACTACCAAGCGTCGAGTTAAAAAATTATTATTCATTTGTAAACTCTTTCTCCGAAGCCAAAATATATGTATGTTCCCTGGTAGAAAAAGATTTATAAATTCTTTTAAATAAATAATTTAAATTTTCTTTCTTAAAAGAAGTATCGAGCTTTCCAAAATCTGTTATTCTGTTTTTATGGGATAATTTGTTTCGATATCTGCAATTCGTAATCCGACGGTTTCAAAGCGTAAAGAAGATCTGTCCTTGTCTCCACACCTTCTTAAGGAGTAACTTCCCCTATTTTGCTTCTACTTCTTGATGAATGAAATACTCCATTGTTTTTAGAATAAGATAGAGAAGAATATAACTTTCATACAGTTTTGCTTCCGCCTTGTTCATAGCCGAAATAATATGAAAGCTATCAAGAAATGAATAATACTGAATAATGCATTTCATATACCACTCCTCATTGAACGCTATTAAAAGTGTGTGTGATATTAAAAGTCATTGGGTCTTTGTTCTACCTTTGAATGGACGTTTGCCAATCATAATTCCAGTTCAGTGAGGAAAACTTGTAAATTGCCTCATTCCTCATTTTGCCTGAAAAATAATCTTTTAAATAACAATTGGTTAATAATTATTGAAGAAAATAATTAATTTATTACTTAATAAGATAAAAACTGATTATTATTCATAAGTGTTAATGAATTACTAATTGGAAGTAGAATAATCAGTCAACATGGTCTACTGTTACTAAAAATAATCATTGATTGCTTTATTAATAATTGGTACATAAATAATTTATTTTTTGCTAATTAATTAGAAATTTACGCAAATACAATGAAAATGTAGAGGAAGAGCTTTTAGACTATTATCTTAACCTTTTTAGTATCAATTTGAAGATGATATCTAATACGAGCCCATCAAATAATTGCTGAAGCGGGTAATGTAGACTTCCCTATTCTCTTCATCCCTGCTGCTGTGAAATTCATGAAGACAACTGCGACATCTGCATCCCCAATAATAATCCCTCTGACGGTGACGCAATCCGAAATTTGGAGAGTAATGCTGTAATCTCTTGTTCAGATTTGCCCTTGAAATTTCCTTAATGATGCCTACCTTTTTCATCTTACGCCTAATCAGAGGTGAATTTTAACTTTCGAAGGCTCAAGAAGTAAAGAACAGATCGAGAAATTTTCGCAATGCCTTCAGTGGAGAAACATATCCCCTTTTTTACAAAAGACTTAAAAATTCATTCTAAAGCAAATTTAATCGTTATACCATGTCAAGGAAAAAGAGGGACATAAAATATAAGATTATAATATACTGAATAAAATATTAAGTATTTTGATTGAAATAATTAAATAATAGGGAAAAGAAAGTTTTTTCTTTAAGTATGTCCAAAAGTAAGGATAATAGAAATCAAGTCAGAGTGACATGATCTTTTTTTTACTCGCATGTGATAATTCATCGATGAAAGTAGTAACCCAAGTTTTCCATCAAAAGTTTAATTTTGAATTATATTCAAATTTATTTGACGTTCCTTAAATGATTGAAATTGACAATTATGGGTAAGACATATCATTTTATGACATATACTTATCAATTACATGAATGAAATTACGTGTTCATCCATGCATACCCTGAAAAAAATATACAAAATTGAAAAAAAGTATTGAGAATGCTATCGCGTTATCTTCATTGAGGGACTACTATGGGACTTTCAGCTTGTGACTTATGACCTTATCGCAAATCCACCGTCGCTTCTATTCCAAATAGGAAGACAATCTTGGACAATCATTGCTAACGCAAGACATAATTTTTTGTCAGCGTATAAGAGATTTAGTCGAAGCAAAGTTTCAGACCTTCCTCACAGTCTCTTTTCCCGTTTTCTCCCCTTCCTGAATCGAAATGATGTTGTCCTTGGGGATGCAGCCAAGGTCAATTCGGTGAAAGGAAAGAGAAATGGAGGATCCTTGGCAACCACTTCGTTTGTCTCTTTCTCTTCATTTACGGAAGGAGCCGAACTTTTGCTATTCTTAGTCTTATTATCTTAAGATCATCCTCTTATTTTCAACCCGAAAATCTAAAAAAGTAAACAAAAACCAAGGCATTCTTAAAAAGAAACTTCATAAGAATAAAATTATTATAGGGGATCGATAACTGAACAGGTAAACTATATCCAATATCTAGAACGCGACATAGCATAAGAAGACAGATAGATTTAAAAAATTAATTTAATGTTTCCCAGAATGTAAGAGAATTAATTAATAAGAGAATTAATAAGAACGTTAAAAAGTAAAATAAGAGGAGAAATCCATATAGAATTTTTAAAAGTGTTGATATCCTATGGAAAAACGGACTTGAAAATGTCTCTTGAAAATCAGTAGTAATACGAATGCCTTCGGAAATTTTTCCAAGGCAGGCTTAGGAATAGGTAAAAGAAGTTTTGAAATGGTAAAGATGAGCTGTTAAAAATGAAGCCGGAATAGGTCTAAACCAGGAAGCAAAACGAAGATAGTGAAGTAATAATATTCCTGTCTGAAACAGATAAATGGACCTTCTTAATGATGGGCGCCCCTGGAATTTAGGCAATTTTGCGTTTTCTTCATGATAAACCTTCATCCCTGGTTGGCAAATTAAATTGTAAATTTAATGAATTTCGTTTTTTGAGGATATAGTTCCATTTCTTCAAAGCATATTTATTTACAGAGAAGTTTTTTCTTTAATAAACTAAATAAGAAGCAAACGTAGCTACGTACGCGTAGATACAGAATGATGTACAGAATGATGTACAGAATGATGTACAGAATGATGTACAGAATGATATACAGAATGATGTACTTGAATTGAAATGGCTGCATTTCTCTATATCCTATCGAACGAGCATCTAAAAATACAGAGTTAGCAATCCAATACACTCTACCTAGGTTAATACATAAATATTACCATAATTAAATAAACCATGCATTAACGGAAGTATAATTCTCTCAATAAATATTAGAATAGATCGTACTTTTATTAATCGCCCCTTTGAATTGAATTGAAACAGTTAGGGAAAATAGAAATTAAGTAAGACTGAAAATCTCAAAAACTAAAACAAGAACTATAGCATTCTTAGAAAGAAACTTCATAAGAATACACATATTTTCCGAAATAGATATTACTTTACAAAGGAATAATTTTTAGCAGCTAAATTTATACTTCTATCAATTTTTCGAATTAAGATGAATTGTGATAATCCCTATTATCACAATTCATTCATATTCACAATGATAATCCCATTATTCATAATGTACTTAAAAGTTTAACCTCTATTAATTAGTTTTTATTGATGAATAATAATTTATGAAAACGTATATCTAAATTTATACCATTAATAACACATCATGGTTGTTATAGAAACTGACTAATTAAAAGGAGTGTGAACACAATTACAATCTGTACATAATTTGAATGAAATTACATAATTTTCAAGCGATTTGAAACGCCACCTGAAACGCTTATGCTATCATTGTTATAGTACATAGGATACAATGTTTTAACCCTATTGGTAATACCTCCTTATTGCTTATCTCATCAGACTATTTTATAGTAAACATTCTCCTTCACTTCAAAACTTCGTAAGCTTCTCCTGTTGATAGGCTAAATGAGGAGTCTGAGAAGATTGGTAATCATCCTTAAAAAAATGGGTTCAATCCACCTTCTGCTTGTTCTAATCTTCTTAATTTTGATTGAATTTCCGGATAAAATCGTCCCCATAATTGACGAATAATTGAAATTCTTATATTTTACTATTTGGTGAGCATAGTACAATATAGCATTCCAAAAATAATATCCACGGTGGTCCTAAGTGGTTATTCATAAAAATAATGTAATGTAATTACAGTAAGCATTGCAGGTGTCATTTTTTCACGATATGAGCGCGGAATGATTGATAAGGTAAGTTGAGTCACGTGATGGTTTTCATGAGAACCATTTCGAGTTACATTGGTCGAATTTGCTAGTCAACGGGAAAGCTCCCGAACTGCCGAATTTCAGAGAAATCTGGATGCATTAAAAACGGGTTTCTGTTAATGATCCGACATGATGTGGATCGCGAGCCAATGGAACTTCATTCTCCTGAAATATGGCCTTATCAAAGGTTATAGTCACAGTTTAGAGTAAAATTAATCAATAAAGAAACCGACAGTGAAGCAAGTAAGTAACAGTAAGTTTCTTTACGACAAGAGGCAGTTCCACGTAATAAGAAAGTCTTCTTTACTTGACCTTCAATGTTACAGCGGTATTGGATGATGTTGCGGTTTCTCTCTATTACAATCCGCTTTTATCTCTTAAGGGGTCAATTTTCTACTTCAGCGAATTTTGTGGATTATTTTATTTGTTTTCAACATCAGGAACGAAACCCCTCATATATACATTGCGCTTTCTTAAGTAAGAGACTTAAGACGATTCCTTTCCACATTCCTGTTTGAATTTTACCCTGATATCGCCATAAATTTAATCACACAGTTTCCTAGCAAACGAGAGACCTTTCAGCACTATGAAAAAGTTATAAGAAAAATATTTTTCCGTTCTCTTATAAATTTCTCTTTATAGTTTCGTCAATTGATATTGGAATGCTCTATCTCTCTCTATCTGAATAGCTAGGTTTTGGTCATAATAATTTCAGCTGGAGGAAATATAGTTTTCAAAAGCTTTCACCTACATTCCAACCCTCTTTCCTACGAAAATCCCATCCCAGAATGAAATTAGATTCTATAGGAAGATGCCATATAAAGAGATTCGGCAATAGAGTTTTTTAACTCAAAAGTGTCGACTTTTTAATCTTTGAAGCTTTAGAAACCGAGAAAACGCCTTTTAAAAAAGTCAAAAAATGACCAGGAAAACTCAAGCTGAAGCCGAACTAGCGACAAGTAAGGTGATCCATCTTACTATTATCAAATATGATAAACTAAATCGTAAAGTACATACTTTTATTATATATCACAAGATGTTATAGTAATCGTTTATCTTTCATCACCAACATGACTCATATTAACTGCGACTGATGAACTCTTAAAATTACATCCATGAGCATTAGAAATCAAGTTGATGACCCTGTGATACTGGTCATATATTCTTTTAAGAAAAAGTGCTTGTAGGCGTTATTTCCATTCTGCAAAATGTATGGATCTATTACGAAGATATACTTGTGCAAAGCATTTAGATCGCTTGGGAAATATAATTATTATTGAAACAGAACTTAAAGTTGTATATCAGAGGGAAACATCATACTTTATCCTAGGAAAATGTAGTCTTGCAAATATTAGGTGAATATATATTTTATAAGTAATAAATTGAACAGTTATAAATCAAGCTTTCGAGTAAGGCAGCGGTCGGGGAACTTTTTTAACCATTACCCCAAAATATTTTTGCGTAAGTCGATATTACCACCTCATTTTGAAAAGGAGACAATCAATGTAAATTTAAATTAAACATTATTTATTGAATTTACACGGAAAATAAAAAAGTTGAATGAAATTAGTAAGTATGTAATAGATAAATAAAATAAAATTCTCATATTGGAACAAACAAACTCCTTCCCCCTTCAGGTTTTGGAGAAAGTATTTTGCTTCATATTTGATACAATAACTTCAAAATTGGGGGTTTTTGATGTAAGATCAATTTGAATACAGTCTTTGGCGTTTAATCGATTTCTGTTCTTCTTTTTTATGTTCATTAGAGAGGAAAAGCCTTTTTCACAAAGGTAGATTGTTGCAAATGGCAGCAACTTTCTTACCGCCTTGTGCAATTTTGAAAGCCTTTACAGCTTTTGACATCCAAAAAGACGACAGATTTGCTTTGCTCTCAAATTGAATACGGGCTTCATTATTATATCGAAGTTCAAGAATTGCCTCTACCAAACCTAAAGGTTCTTCTGGTATGTTAGCAAATTTTGGTATCCCGGTTCCCCGACCGCTGGAGTAAGGCATCATACAAATGAAAGATCATTGACTGATTTCTTGAGTTTGGTTTTCCATGATGGCAAGAGTTGCCATCTCTTCCGGAATCTCCGAAAGGCTCTCGAATTTTGTCAATTCTTTTAAAATAAAAGCTCTTGCTCTCGGATACATATTTCTTCCAATCTTATCCAAAAAATGTAGTTTTTGATTGTTGGCCATAAGTTAACTCTCAGCTAGTCCGATTTGAAATCATACCATGTGCGCACCCAAAAATAGGGGCGATCGTATTCCTCTTGTCGATTTTACAAGACGAGCTATTTTCTTGGAGCCTCAAACCGGGAAATTAATGGTGATGTTTTGCACGATAATTTTGCATTCATTGAATATTAGTTAGATTAAAAAATTTAGAAATAGATTATTATCCATAAGAGGTATGCAACCAAACACTTCAGTCTTGAATGGTTTTCCATAGGTTTTCCTTTATTGAGTTTTTTAATTAATAAATTTTAACCTTAGTTAAAAATTGTTTATGCAACTTTAAGATGAAATAAGAATGAATTATTTCATAATCCAACTATGAAATTATATCCTCTATGTAAGGAGCGCATTGTAGTACCTCTAAGTATATCGTTACACGAACCGGTGTCAACCGACTGAATCCTCCCTCTGTATATGGGCACAACACAATACCCCATAGCAAGTTTCTAGATCCACAACAGTCACAGGGACGCAGCATAACTTTTCGCTGTGGGAACCAAAAGAGTCAATGAAAATTAAGCAAGACAGGGTATTTAGCTCCTGCAGCAAAATTAGATACATGTCCATATAATTTAGAGTAGGCGGGTATTTTTGGAAGAAATTTTCATAATGGCGAAAAATAAAACTGAAGATGTCGGCAAATGAAGATTGACCCGTATACGTACCAATTCAATTCAATAAAATAGAGGGAAAGGGTTAGAAAGATCTGAAGAGAGAGATGTGGCCCCTCTGAATTGTTCTATCGAATTGGAAGATATTAATCATAAATGATAATGTCATCATCTGGAGGTAGAGTAATAATATGCAAAATCCGGGAGTCATTTTATGTTGAGATATCGAAATCGTAAAATTGTCTCTACTCTTTAATAAGAAGCAAAGAGCCGCTCATTTATCACCGTTTACTCTTTTCTGAACTATTTTCAATGGAATCTTGTAAGAACTGTGAGAAACTAAACATAAACTATACTTCGACAATGAAATTCGCCATTAGAATAATAATGCTTGAAAGTGATGAATCTCGACAATATTTCAAAGTTTTTTATCAAACTTGAATATCTATAATCAACGAAAATAAATAAAAATAATCAACGTTGATAAAAACTTGATTAAAATTCCTTTATATTGTTCCCTTCTCGTTACCTTACGATCACTCGTCATAATAATACAGTTGAATTAATTCCTCCAGGCGATAAAATTGACATTATTTGTATTTATGGGTATTATACCCATATTATGGGTATAGCCATTATGGTGGGTATGGTACGACGAGTATACGTCGATACTCGATACTGAGATCAATTATCTACAGGGTAGCTTGAAAGTTGAGTAACGATTGTTTTTGGGTGGATATACACGAATGCATTCTTTTTCGCATAGGAGTAAAATAGATTTGATTATTTTGATTTGCTTTTCTTCCTGGATATACCTTTGTCCTAAAGTCTGCAAAAACATCTTGAAGTTTTTCGGTTCAACGTGCTTACTTATAGAATGATACTTCTGAGAAAATTCTTGAATCGACCCCAATCCGGGTATTTTGAAAAAGGTTTGCTTTTTGTCTGTATTAAATTAGCATTAAAGTTTTATATCCCAGAATTGTCTCGCTCATGGATTGGAACCAAGTCTTTGAATGTTGCCGAACCAAACAATCACCATTATCGCACGGGGATTCCATTTCCTGAAACACTGCAACCTCAAAATAAGCTGTTCAATATGCATTGAGACAATTATAGTCCATTTACCTTCGGTCGAAGCGCAATTTACCTTGATATAGCCATTTATATCCAATTACTTTATTTGCATTGCCATTATACCTAACAAGATTATGGTTTACTAAACGTATTCCTCTCAGAGAAGTATGAGAAAGTTATTCGATTGAATATTAGTTAAGGTTGATAAATTTCCGTTTGAAGCCAAAAGTTTTACTTATCTATTGCAATTTTAAGGCAGATAACTTCCTTTCGGTGATTCTATCTTTCAGTAAATTATTATTTTAAGTTTATTTATTCAAAAAGAGATTCGTTGAAACCACTTGTACTTTTTCCCCTCATATGAAACATGGAACGAGGGTTTCTTATTCTCTTTGTAATAATTTTAAATTTTAAAATATATAAGTTTATGCGTACATTATTAATAAATTGTTCAAAAGGTACTTTATATCCAAAACAAATAGTGAATATAAGAAAATATTTGCATAAAATAATAGTGGCTTATAATAATAATATTGGTTGCTGATATTCTTATATCATTTTAGTCATTCTGTAGAATTATGTTCAATTTTAATCTTAAAACTGTTGTGATAAAGCGCGATATTGTACATAATTTTTCCTAGGGAATTCAATTACATATGAGTTGGATAACTAAAACATTTGGGATCTGCTCCAATACGGTTATTAGTACTCGAAAAAGCCAGAGTGTATTAATAAATTTAATTCGCATTGATATTGGTATTTTAAGTTCTTCGCTCATAAAAAATCATTATCATAATTATTTTATATTTTAGCATAATAAGTAATTTAAAATAACATATATATGTATAGGTCTTATTATTTAAATATATCGGTCTTATTATTTAAATAGCAAGATAATACATACGATCTGTCTTACTTTTGTTTTTAATAAAACAATGCAACAGTGTAGTCATTTAAGTCTGCAAACAGCGCGATAAAACAGAAACTCCTTTCATGAACTGATGAATTCCACATCGATAGATTGCGGAACTTAATTTTCACCGTAAACCGTATACGAATGAATACTAAGGAGTCGCCCTTTGTAACGGACGATTTGGTTAAGGATTTTTGCCTGAAGTTTTAATACATTATTTCAAATTTTTATGATTCCTACAGGTTCACAGTTTAGTAATTAAGTCAAACTTAAATCACTTAGTCTTGGCGTGCAGTGGAGCGATTTGATGAAAAGTGTCGAAAAATTAGGATGAAATACGATAGAGTGAATCGGCGATTGGAATGGAAGCATTTTGATTGGGTCGACTTTCACTTGTCTTGACGAGATTTTCTCGCAGCCCAAAGGGAAAGGGAGGGAAAGTTTCTGTCCGCGGGGCGTGGAAAAAATACATATTTGAAAATGTGGGGCAACGGCGCATGGATGCCAACCTAGCTGCTCTCAACGCAAATTATCTCGCTTATCTATTCAGACTCAATTGAATCATATCTTACACGCTTCTTCATACAAATTCATAACGTAGGCTTCAATCCAGAAAACTGCTTTCTTTTCGAAATATGTACTCGGATATCAATTAATTTTTCTATTTAACGTATTTCATAAAACAGGGCAATCATATATTGATAATCATATATTGAGACCATCATCTCAAAATTCGTGACGATCTTGCGATAGTTGAAATTCGCAAATGAGTATTTAACTCTAATCATAGCTCCCTGTTTGATTTATGGGCAACGCATTCACTTTCTCAATTGTGGTTTTCTGAGCGTTTGCAAATTTAATACCAATGTGATTAAATCACTGTAACTTGTACGGATTCTGATAACAGGTTATTCAAAATAAATACGAAAAAAGAAAACGCAGAAATATTTTGGAGTAAAAATTTCCCTTATCTACGTCATTGGCAGCTTTCCATTTATTTAATTCAGATGTACGCTGTGTTGCGAATATTCGTGGATGCTGAGGCGCTTTTCTACTTAATGCCGAATCCTGGGCGTAAATAAAAATGGTGAAGTCAATGTTATGCACAAACTATAGATTTTATTATACAACAATATACTATAATCTGAAACATTGCTTACTTCTTCCGTCCATTTATCAATATGAAAAACCCTTTGGTACTGTGTTTGATAACAGTTTAAATATGAATATTTTATAATCACCATCATAATATTCTTTATATTATATAACCTCTATATATTATAGAATTTATTGCATGCAATTTTATCCTCTGATTCTATCTAAACGTCCATTCTCAATATTTCGAGAAGTTTCACTTTCTTGGAGGCGTAAAAATACTTAACGGTTCAAATCGACGATTTAAAATTAAAATTAGGAATAGAATTTTCGACGTTGACATTTCCTGAATCGAAATAAATCGAAAGAATTACCAAAATTACAACATATTATTCTAGTTCAGATTTTGAGAATCCGTAATAATTAAATCCTTAATACGATCATGCGTATAGTTTTCATTGATTCATGCGTGCTAATACGACACACAGGGTCAAAATAGGCCATATACCCACAATGTCACTCTTAAATTTCTTCTAAATTTTCTGATTTCAGTTATATACTGAACCTGTTAGAGTCAACTTCTTGGGTGAAATATTCCGTAACCCTGAAAATATAATTGTTCTTATGATCCTTAGTCTTTGTAACCAACTTGGTTACTTTCTTAGGAATTTTTCCATGATTCAAGGAAAATAGTTGAAAACTTAACGAATTCGTGTATACCACAAGTTTTTCTACAGCCTTCAGAAAGAAATCTTAAGAAAGATATAATCACAATTTGCGACCTCGGGGGAAAATTGACAGTTGGACAACGCTGCACAGGTTGAATCCAGGTGTCTGAGGTCCGTGTCCCCTTAAAGTTTATGAGGTTGGTTTTGAGAAGCACATAAAAAGGACCAGTCCACTTCCTGTTGATACATTATACGGATTATACGGTATACTGAAGCGAACTTTCATACGAATATTCAAGCGAACTTTAGGTGAACAATTATCCAATGCTTTTCCTGTAGACGACCAAGGAAGTGATCGAGGAACTAAATCGCCCCAAGATATCACGCGAGAGAAAATAATAGTCGTTTCAGCGCTAATCTTTTCGCAATTTTTGTATTATCAATTTGTAACTGTACGCAATTATGCAATTTTGTATAGGCTTACCTTAACATGATACTAATGAAATGTTGAAATACTTCTTCTTACTTCATATTCCTCGTCCGAGGAATCTTGATGCCCTTGCGTAATTTCTTCTTCGTCATGAATGATGAGGGGCTAATCCTAAGATTTTGATTCATCTAACACTCGAAGCTCAAAAGTTATCGAGAGCATTTGTCCACTGATAAGAGCTATACGATTAGGATCTAAAACATCTTCGTTTTAAAAATCTCCAAATAAAATGCATCTTTCTTAAAAATTAAAAACTGAAGTAAGTTTTAATTATAAGACTAATGTAGTGATTTCAGACTTTCCTAGTGGATTGCTTGTAAATATCTTTCTCGGGTTTCCAACCAGGTTAATTCTGGTGACATTGCTGTCGCCAACGTTTCGATAACACACCCTGTCATCTTCCTCAGTGCAGCCCTGAGGAAGATGACAGAGTGTGTTATCTAAACCTTGGCGACAGCAATGTCACCAGAATTAACCTAGTTGGAAACCCGAGAACGATTTTTGCAAGACTAATGTAATTTAATTCATCAGAATCGCTCGAAAGAGACAAAGAAAGAATATTAAAGGCGTCACCCTGAAGGCGTACCGAGTACAACATCCAATTTGATATCGAGCCGCATTAGAAGCCTTCTTTGCATCATGCAAGTGCGCGAGATTAAAAGTAATAACATGCGAATAAAGAATTAATTCAATTGTTACAATGAGAAGTTTCGTAATCAACACTCAAAATCATTTTCTTTATTCTGGCAATTTTTTTCGATTTCAGCCAATTGTGGGACGTCTCTTGCGCAATCGGTCGCTGCCTTCCGAACGGGTTTTGCAGTTTATGAAAAGCGGACCAGATACCAGAAAATCAGAGGGAGGAAATGCCAGCGCAGTCCAATATCGAAGTTGATTACTTTATTTGGAGTTGCTTGAAAATATTGAGGAAATGCTACTCTGATCAACCATCAGTCCGAATTGTACCAACGCATACTCACGTACTCCGGAAGTCATGGAAAAAACACGATGGATATAAAAATCCCTAAAAGGTTCTTAGGATTTCCGCTAGATTTATAATAGACCATAGGTTTATTTGGTCTTACCAAAAACCCTCCTACATTTCTTGTTAGTTTCCTGACCTTGGCCACCTAACAGTGGCCAAGTTCACCCAAAACCATTATTGCCTTGTCTGTTTTTCAATTTCTTTATCTTATCTTTATCTTATTTATTTATGGATCTATGATAGTCAGTTTTATCTGTCGTGAAAATAAATTAGCCATTCTGCTGCGTGCGATAACTGTCACAGCTTCGGAGAGCAGAGAGTTACTTCGGAATAAAAATTAATTTTTCTTAAGCAAAAAAACTAAAAAATAAGGCGATTGTCGGAATATTTCCTTTGGCATATGCGAATTATCAACAAAAATATAGGATAAATGTTTTGAAAGGCAACTGGTTCACAGAGACGAGAGCGTCTGAGAGTATATAGAGAGGATCGGTATTGGCTGTGATATCCATACATTTGGGGATAAACATAGTGAAGCCTTCGCAGATCAATTATACACTCTATTGTTATTTTCAAAGTTTTGGCCTTTCGACGCTGATTATATTAACATTAGTAAAAAAACTTTAGTGAATGTATAACTTTTATTTCACAAACGGGAGCGCCGGGTATTTCAGTCAATTTTTAACACAATCTTACAGATATAGTTAAGGAGAGCGAAATTGAGGGCAATTTTATGTTCATTTCATTGTTTCATTGTGATGTATTCAGTCTTTTCATATCAGTATCCTCCTCCATCATGAGTGAAACACCCTCTTCTTTCCAAAGTCTATCTTGCCATCTCCATCTGCGTCGTGGTACAACTCCTTGAATCTTGGGTGGTTTTTGTAGAAGTCCTTACTGCGAATGAAAAATGTTTAGTGTTGGGATAGTTCAAGAAATTTGGCTCTTAAGAAATAGCAGTTTTATAGAAGATATGAAAAGAATCTCGCAAGTACTACTCTTGCAGTTGTTACTGCTGCCAGGTATTTCCTTCATTCTTGAGTACATAAAAATTTACGTCAACCATGTTTTTGCGACGAAATTAATCTTACGGAAGATTAATCTTGGGAATCGTTGGGAGAAGTAAGGTCAAGACTTGAACTTTCTCATTAACTACTACAGACAATACGTCTCGTTAAATTTAACCGATATTCGTCGTATCACTTTTGCAATTAACGATCAGATACTCGAGAAAAATCAAGGAAAATGGACGTTGCGACGATTTGATACGCAAATTAGTTTTCCTCGAAGATATTACACTTTACTAGGATGTGGAAATTGGCAGAACGGAGCATTCCCTCTTACCATATGTCGTAAACATGCATAAAATTGCGGAATTTAAATTTTAAGTTCATTTAATTAAAAATGTAGGAGGACACCTAAAATTTTTAATTTAGAAAATATTTAAAAGAGAGATTGGAAGAGGTGTTAACAGTTGCGGACTATATCGTGACTTTATCGGATAACGGAAGTTTTTAGGATTATTGAATCACTTGAATAATATCCGACGTTATAACTATTAAGTGAATTTAGAGGTTTAAAAACCCTCAAATAGTCGTCTGTCGGTATGCGAATTAGCGTTGACCAGGGTCTGGTAACAGGAGGTCTGGAACATTCTCGTTTCTATGCGGATTTCGACGCCTAACCTGTCATTCCTAGGGGTTCAAAGCAGAATGGGAGATACATCCCAATAAGAAATGCATCTCATTCTGCTTTGAACCCCCTGAGAACGACAGAATAGCTATCGAAATGTGCATTGGGTGATTCCTTAAAAGTGGGTTATTCTGAATTTCCCGTTGTTTCCAGACTCAGGTCTAAGCTAGTCCGTATACCGACAGACAGCCAACGGAGCATTTTCATTAATACATTAACAGCCGTGTCCTATTTTTTCTATCTATGAAAATGAATGAAAATAAATCAGACGTTAAGAGAAGCAGAACTAAGGGTTTTTATCTCATAAGGAAATCAAGTCTTGATGGAAGTAGAAGAATGTTGCTCCTTGCTTAAAAAAAATAAAGTAATTAATAGTGCATACTGAAAGCGACTGGAACAAAACACATGGGATGGCCAATGCTGGGATTTACTTTCCATAGAAATTCATCCCTCCTTAATATTTGAACTACCCATTTCTTCTGCCTCCACTTCATTCTTTCTACTCCTCCCCTCAAAGGACTCCAAACGTCCCTCTTTTTAGGTTCCACGTTTTACACTTACATAGAAAAGCACTCCAAGATGAATATTTTACCGACTTTTTCATGATTGCATTATCAGGGCCCTTCGTCATCAACGAAAAAAAATAAAGGAAGTAAGAAATGTGAGAGGACTAGGATAGAGTAGATGCTAAGTATGATATACTAGGGTGGTCTGAAAAGTTTCCGACCCCAGATTTTTCAGAAACCAAAATTTTTCAGAAAATTTTTTATGAAAATTTTTTCAGAATTTTTTCAGATATTTTCAGAAAACATGTCAAGAAATGGCGAAATGTCGGAAAATTTTCAGACCACCCATGTATATGATAAGATACATATAAAATCAATCAAATCAAAATCCTTGCATAGAATTATGTTTGAATATCTTAGTTTATTCGTCAATTCTACTTCTTCAATTGTCTTGGCTGTCTTCTTACGAGAGATGGGAAAATCATAATAGAATTTGGAAATAGAATAGCCTAAGAAGCACATCTGAAGAAGGCGATGTCAAAATATGAAATTTATAAGATATTGGTGAGAAACTAATGAAATACTACGAGTTGATTTTTGCCCTGTATACATAGACATTAGTGAAAAACGATATTTACTAAAATAAGTTTCAAGGTTTGGAAGTGGAGAAGAGCGTAGAAAATTGAGTTGTCTGACAATGTCAGAAATGAGAAGAACATATGCCGATGGAATGACAGGAAGCAGAAAATCAAAGGTCATCATCTGAATAGGTAGGCTATCAATGCAGACGTGAGAGTTTATGATAAAGGAGATGATCAAGGAAGGATGGAAAAGCAAAGAAAGGGGAAAGTTCTCCGGTAATATCGTACATGAGCTCGGATGAAATTGAGACAGTTTCGGTATTCTTAATAAAGAAGCAGAAAATGAAGGACACTAGACAACGGATTAACTCACAATCACACTGCGTTTTATGATAGACGTAACACCATCCTTTATGGCCTATCCTTCATATATATTTTCGATATTTCGGCATCTTACCACTATGAACCCTTTTGTATTTGCTGGAATTTTAATTCTTCTTGTGTGTACCTCATTAGTAACTACGTTTATCTGCCATCTTTAAGGGTATGTAGGAGTATGGTAAAACGTTAAAATAACTCTAATCACATTAAAATTTTTTATTATTCAATACATGATCAACATACAAAATTTTAAAAAAAATTTGAAATCACATTCTGAAAGCGTTTTAATACTTTCTCGAACATATCTCACGCATCACTTGCATTTTCATTGCAACGGAATGAATTTGGCGCGATTCGTGGCACTATATGAGAGGTGAAGCATCCAATTGCGAATTGGAGGGGAAAACAGAGGCAGTTGAAGAGAGATAACAGTGAGAACTGGAGCTTCCCGCCATGGAATTCTCCTGCCGTACCCTCAGAGAGCACTTATTAGATTCGTCCCAAAACACTATCTATATTTCTTCACAGCGCTCGCTCGATCCGATTCGATTGTTTCCGTCGATAGTTCGCAAATAGACCGCAGTGTGCCACCTATTCTTTCCTCCTCTTGTTCTTCAGCTTCTTCACCTCCTCGTTGTCCTTGTACCACTCCTCACTGAAACGAAACGGAAACATGTCAATCTATTGATCTACCTAGTAATCAGACTCACTGACAGCAAACATTTTTTCTACCTGGCAGGGAAGAATTTGATAGAAACACGTGTTTGTGACATGAGATCACTACTCTACCACCAGTAGATTGTTATTTTGCCTCAGCGCAAACATTAACCACACTTACGATCGACTACCACTTTTTGGAAGAATCTAGAAACCAGAAATTCAACCATTATTCAACCTGACGTCTCTGAGAGCGTGCTCTGATGATTGAAAAGTGCTTTAACAGATAAATGCCACCATCACAATTGTTCCTGTATGCTTAAGACCTTTGAGAGAAAACCGAAGAAAAATAGTGGGAACAAACCATAAAGGTCAAAGATAACAAAAAGGAATGGATTCAATAAGCGTCAAATCGAGGGAATCAAAGATAAGATGGAACCTGGTGGAAGCTTCCTAAACGGTGAGAAAACGAAGGTTGCCTGGTATATTATACGGCGCTTATACTTTCATCTTCAGAGGTGAGCAGGTGTCTTCCCTGTAACACACTCTATGCGAAAACCACTGTAGATCTCAATATCCACGCAGAATTATGCCGATAAAATCAGTGAACTTGGTCTGTTAATAACTAAATGCCTAACTCTGCTCTTTTTGAGTTTCCTTACGAAGATATCCATCCTCCGTGAAATCAACCTATATCTCTAACGATTTAGGGAACTTATAATTCAAAGGTCAAGAAACATCTAAAATTATTCGTGATCCAGAAGAGAATTTTAATGAATCGGAAGTTGCCTGCATTCTAGGGACTGAAATATTACCCCGCTCTCACTGATCTTAGGTACGGAAGCCCATTTTAATGCACACTAATCCATTCAGGAGCACAAAAGAGTCACGTTTGGATGGTGTGGATGCATTTATCGGTGTAACCTCCGTCTAAAATCTACTCTGTAAGATTCTGCAAAGCAGAGAGTTGGCATTTAGGCCTCCTAAGCGGAAGATCTTAATGCTCTTTTTCCACAGATAAGGAATAAGTAAATAGGATTTTATTACTCGAAGAAATGTGTTTTTCTAAACATCAAAATTAGAATAATACAAAGCAAGAATGATAAATTAATTTTGTTTAAAAAGTTCATAAACTGGCAACACCTATTCTCAGAGATGTTGACCCTGATTTTGTAGAGGTGCTCCTTTGAGTCTTCTGAGGTGTATCGCGGTAGCCTAGGATCCATTTTCTGATCCATTCGTGCGTTAGAGATCTCCTAGTATTACTTCATTTTCCTATCATTTGATCAATTTATATCAGCTAATACTCAATAAAAAGATTTTTCTAATACAATCTCCCTCTATTCTCTATTCTGAACTATTCACCAACTTATTCTGAAAATAATTAGTGTTTCCAGATTTGATAACTGAGAGATTTCTCTAAGGAATTTAGTAAGACTATTGCAGTTCGAATAATGAGATAATGGTAGTAATAGATAATGGAGAGTTTTCATAAATATTTCATCTTTAGATGAGAAAGAAACAGATTTGTGCCAGCAATGATCAATTGGCGATTCAATCTCTAACGAAATCCCTGCATTGATTTTTATTTTGTATTCCTTCTGCTGGTAATGAACTCATATTTATACGTGATTCGTATCTTTTATATATTCCTATCTTTTATATTCGTATATTTTTTATGAACAAATTCTAAAAATTTATTAAATTTATGCTTTCATTGATTACAATACTATACTTTATGAAATCATAGTTTTCATTTATCTCTCTCGTGTGATTATCTCCTGGTATAAATAATAATCTTCAATAAGAATAATAATAATTTTCAATGCAAATACCGCTTTTCTTTCATCAATTTATTCCATTTTTGTTTGCTTCATTTTGCTTAGACTAGTTCACCTCCGATTAGTAACATATCCCGATTAAATTTAATTAAATTATGCAAATTTAAGCTGAAAAAAATTAGCGTTCTTGAGACATTCCATCATTTAAATGTGGGTCAATCTCACCAACAATCGCCTCCTCACAAACAATTCCCACTGCTCTCATTAATCGAACCTCCCCTTCTTTTCGGGCAATTCAATCAATTAAATCTCACCTACTTATGGTTATAACCTCTCTCCTTTCAAATAACTGTCGTCATTAATATTCCTGTCTGAATGTTTGTAATTAGTTTAAGCTAAACTGAACATTGGAGTTGAAAATAGTTCAAACGATTCAATAGTTTAAAATCAGAGATGAATCATCAACGAATTACTTCGGGCTAAAGCCTGAGAAACAAATATGAAAAGAAAAATTTGAGTTGATTTTGACATATGAAAATATGAATGAAGTCAGAATGAAAAAAGACAATTTTATAGTGATATAGAAAGGAGAGGAAGGCTGAGGTGAAGCTCTTTAAGGCATAAGTTAAATGCAAGAAAATATGTATGGATTGGTTTGAAGCAGAAGGTTGGAAGAATGGAAAAGCGTGGAGAGAAAATTGCACAGATGAGACTGCGAAGGATTTGCCCAGTGCAAAATTGAAAGTTTTTGATCCCTGCGCCGATGCTACTTTTTGATCTGGATGAATCTTGATATGTGACAATTTTTAGTATATACATAACATATGCACATTGGTGTGTCATTATTAATCCTTCAAATAGAACTCGATGAAACTATCTTCCATCACTCCCAAGTTTCTACTCTTTTCTTAAGAAAACGGTCACCGTAATTTTGAGGAAAGCTGAGATAAGAAACTAAGATCTCATGCGTGTAGACTCATGATTGAATTCTTTAAGGAGAAAGAAAAGTGATGTTGTATAGAAAGACGAGGCGAGAGTGTCCAACTGTTCTGACCTGTAAATTATCGGAGACGGAGAAGATTCAATAGTCGATTGCCTTACCCCAGTGGTAAAGGGTTTTCTCCCGGACGCGATGATCGAAAACTGGTCCCCCTAGCGAGGGGTGGGGAACCTATCTAAATGAAAAGGCAACATTTATCATTCGACTGCTTAAGATAGACCACACGTGAAGCCATCAATCTACCCTTGAACCTTGAGTGTTTCCATTCAAATAGTTTAACATCGAATTATATATGTGATAAAATGAATCAGTTCGCTGAGTGAACTAAAAGAGAATAAATTTCATCCTGTTTTTACATGGCGTCTGGGGAACTGGAAAAATATTTAATACAGGCATTTGTTTCAGAAAGTGACTAAAAGGCCACAGTGAACGACCATAATTTCGACTGAGGGCTGCAGATATCCCCATTTTCCCAGGCTATTAATGTGACAGTTGTATATGACTATGAGGCATGCACTGCTTGCAGTTTCTCTCTTGCTTTCCACCCAAAAAGGAATTCTCTCATCCGTCTGTTGTTGTTCTGAGCAGATAAGGACCATAAGTACTCAATGTCACTGTGCCTACGTACTTAAGTTTAAAGTTTGCATAATTGTTCCATAAGTATATGGCTAGCGAAGTAGAGGTGGAAGGAAGCGTGAGACATTTGTTTCTTTTGTCTTCAAAAAGTTTTGAAGTTTCAGATGCGCATTGAAAAATAGGAGGTGATTTCGTCCTTTCTAGCCATTATTGTCTTGGGATGTACCTAAAAACTTCAACTCTAAAACAACTTACCATCCTGGAACATCCTCTGGCTGCTCACACCTCTGCGTTTCCTCGGAGTACACTTCTCCCAGAGGACATCCTTGCTCCCTTGGAGTCACTCCATTGAGGCACACGTAGAACTTCTGACAATCATCTGGATGGGGGTACTTGGGATGAGCGAGGACCTGTCCGTGGTCACTCACCTGTCCTTCCTTGGGACATGAGAATCCATCCTTCAAAGACTCTGCAACCAAAACAAATTTATACATCAGAATCTCATCTTCACTTCAAACGTCGTCGACTCACGAATCGAGCCAAAGTCACTTTTATTGAATTACTACCTGCATTTTCTCGTTTCCTTCTTTAATGTAAATGAGTATCACGTATAACCTCCTCTTTAGATTATGAGATTTACATTAAAGATAAACAATCAAAATTTGGAGGTTTAGAAAAGGGGTGATAAGATAGGAGGAAAGCTTGTGATGTTCAAAAACGTACGATTCCCTCTAGTATTGTGGCTGGTAGAATAAGTGTGCATCTACTCCAGTCTCATTGTACGGAGCGTAGATATACTTTGTCAGAAGAGGCTCAAGAGAAAATTGAATTGCTATTGTGAATGATTGTACGAGGAGTGTGAGAGAAATTAACAAATTCAATTAATGGAATCAGTGATGGTTAATTAATTAGAGAGTTCTAAGCAACTATATTGCGAGATAGACAAAACATAGAGTGCTTATGAAATAGCTCGGTTATTATGTGTTTCTTCGGGAAGTATTTTCTTGGTTTTTGTGGACTAAAATCATAACAGAAATAATGTAGTACATACATAACATGCGTGGACAAGATAAGTTGTGATAATGAGGCATATTTTAATTTGATTGTTATTAAGTGCAATTATTCGACAAGAAATTCTGTTTTGAAAATCAATATAAAATAAAGCAAAGCTATGGATGAGGTTGAATAAGGAAAGTATTGCTATGTGACCTCCAAGGTGAAGAGAAGTTGAAACAGGTTGATCTTTTTCCCTAATAGGGTGGAGTCCATTTTTGGAGATGTACAAATGACATCGAAAGAGAAATGGCTGTGAGAGCTTTCATGAAGCGAAAGGAAATGAGAAGGGCCTTGAAAAAAATGCATCGAAGACTTTTGATAACCTTAACTTGGAGTGTTTCAGTCAGGGTAATACAGGTTTGGCGGAAGCCATCATTGAAGTCTATTATTCCGAAAAGACATTCTTTCTCCACATTCACTCTATAAACCTAAAGAATTGATGTAAATATAAGGATAAGGAAACCAAATGACATAGCAAGAATATGTTTACAAAGTATCGGGCTAAGTATAGGAAATCTTTTCGTTTACTAGAAGAGTTATGCTGTATGAAAAGAGATGTACAAGTTTTCCTTTATCTGGTAACCGCGTGAGTTATATGATCTGATCGTACTGTTTAAGAATACTTTAAATCTCGAAGTTCAATTATTGTGAAGTTGAATAATTTTTCAATGTAAGATTCCGAGTCTTCTGGAACCAACGTTAAACATATCAAAGAGGAATTTTACAATTCTCGGAGAATATAATAATTCAGTTAAGTTTTTAATTTAGTCGAAAATAAACGAATTGGACGCAATGAAACCCTTATGATTCCCAGTGTATTTTCCTGCTGAAAGATCTTTTTCTTACGAACAGCCTCATTTAAACACCATGGACGTTTTTGCAAATTTAAAATGACAATTAAAAATCATTATAGCTAGAGGAAAAGTAAAATTACTAACGAAGATTTTTCGTGCTTTTAAAATATTTTATCTACAGCAATAATCACCATAGACTTTATATAATGTAGAAAATTGAAAATATTTTACAAATAAATTTCACGGTCGTCGCCGACCGGAATATCATGTTGCGCAACCTGAAAAAAAAACAGGAGTAAATTCCCGAGACAATTGAGATTGATCCGTGCTCTTTAAAAAGATGAGATAGAATCGGATTAGAATCTGATGAAGTTAACGAATATGCTATAATAGAAGGAGGGTGAGATATGAATAGTGCTAACAGCCTCTTAATTCTATTGATTTCACTGAGATATACATTTACAAAAGATGAAACATTTTTCATACGACCACACATACAGATTTCAGTTTTCTAACAGGTTGAGTATCCCTAATCCGAAATACTTGGAACATAGATTGATACGGAATTGGGTTGTTCCGGATTTGATTTGACCGTACTTTCTGTTTATGATCACGCGTAATTCAAGAATCATGACAAAAAGGAGTGTATGAAATTATTATGAAACAATTTATGAATCTCTTGATGAAAGGAAGGATTCACAATAAAGGCACAAACCAAAAGGTCGTTTGATTTTTTGAAATAATGCTTGGCATCGAAAGATGCTTATCTTGCAGAGAAAATGTATGGTATGGGATACTCACCCTGCTTCTCCCCGCATCCTGTCCTTCCTGCAGCCGCAGGCCACACACAAGTTCCGGAGTATTCGTCAAAGTGCAGTCCAGTTGGGCATTTGCTCTCTACGGCATCACCGTCGATGCAGTTGTAGAATATGTGGCACACACTCTCGTCTGGATGGGCGAAGAAGCCGTTCTTCCTCGGGCATAAGTGGTTGGACCGTGGCTCCTCTGAAATTGTTCAATTGCCTTTCTTGAGTGATATTATGTATTAAGCTTAATACTCTAGGACACCAAACTAATGCTATTTAGCAAGAAAAATTAACACAATTTGAATTATTCCAGTGCAATCGTATTAATTTTATTCGCCCAATTGAGCTTAGAGCATATCTTTCTTTGAGGTCATGGATTGCTCTATACAAGAGAACAATGAACAAATCAAAATTTCAGAATCACTGAATTTTTATCACTCAACTCTGGAACCGGTCTTTAATTTATTAACTGTGATTTGTATCACGGTATGTTTCCAATGCGGAGGAAATCAGGTAGGAAATAAATCCAGGAGTTGAGGTGTATTAACCGGGCAACTTTCCGGATGAGTCGATGCGGCGATAACCACAAGACGCTCAAACGGTCCAAACAGTTCGAGTGATTGAGCTGCTCCTGATAGCGTAATTTATATCACATTCGTAAAATATTCGTAGCAAAAGGACCAAAATCTTACGAAGTTCGATCCTGTCTCCACAGTCAACGTTGAAGGGCTGGTCGCACTTGTTCACTTTGCGGTTGAGGGGATCGAACACCAGTCCATCCGGACAGAGCTTCTCAGTGGGCACGCTGTCCTCGCATTCGTAGTACTTGTCACACTGCTTTGGATCTGGGAAGGAGCCGTGCTTTTCAGGACATTTGAAGGACTGCGCAAGCACCAATGGAAGCACCACTGCGGGAGAAAAAAGGGGGAATCTTCAACACTGATCATTCAAGTCACCAGCTCATATACACATAAGTAAATCATTCGTTTATAGGACCACGAAAGTTGTAGGAACAATCGTTGATACTTGGTTGTTGTTGGTTAATCGTTGATACTGGGTTCCAGTGGAATGTATCCACCGCACTAAAACGACACGAAATGGCGAGAAAATTTGGAAGGAAAGGAGCCGCAAACAAAAATAAATTAAATTTTTATTTCGCATGAGACATTAATTTTTTGTGCATTTTTCCACAAAGAAAAGAGTGACGATGATGAAACAAAGTAGATTTGATTCAGCAGTTGTCTGTGTCTCCTCCTCGGGCAGAAGTAGTTGTCTCCTCTGAAATTGTTAAATTGCTTTTCTTGAGTATTATTATGTGTTAAGCTTAATACTCGAGTCTCTGTTGTTACTATTGCTACTCTTTGTTTGTCTTTTGCTCCCGAATTATTTACCCACATCTTGAGCAATATCAGATTAAACGGATGTCAAGTGGTACAGAGCTACGTATCCCTCAATAGTTTATAAAAATAAGGATTTATTCATTTATCTTTCAAATGAACAGTTTATGATACTAAAATACTGCACCGAAAGATTTTCAATTCTTTCTACATTCGCATAAAGCACTCTCGCTGTATTTTTATGTCGTGTTATTTACGTCATTCGTTCACAGTACTCTTCCATTCTTCTCTATCATCGCCTCAAACATATTCACAAATTCCCTTTTGTATTTTATGATGATTCCTATTATTCTGTCCTTCTCTACAGCATATCATAACACCTCATTCATCCAACTATCACCCGGTCCTTCTCATCCTCAGCTTTCACATTATTCTTATACACCATCTTCTTGATTCTGATTCTCCAAAATAAATTACCCTCAAACATAGTAGTCACTTAGTCCCTCTTTTGATCCAAAATCATTCATTATCCATTATACTCCACACACTTCCAATCTCCTGTTTTTGCTGCACACACTCATTTCTGACTTCGTTGAGTTTACTCGTAAGCTTCTCATTATACGCCTGACTTTCACTCATAAGCAACAAGGTGGGCGAAAGAAGTTTTAGTTGGTTTCTTTGTAAACCTTGATGATAATATTGAGCTAATATGAATTACTACGCTTGCTTTTGAAATCATCAACTTCCTATCCTTATCCTTATATCTATGCAATATTTCGGTGATTTTCACCATGGTGTGCTATTTTGAACACTGAGTGATTTTTATGCTCTAGCACAAAGCAATTTGCTACATAAAGACATCTCATGTATTAGCAGCGAGTTTGGGTAAAATCTTGCTGTCATTGCAGACATATATTGGTGGAATTTCCAGTTTCGATGAATTTAATTTCCCCTCCGCCGTGTGCTATGAAAGTCTCTTGAATGCCAAATAAGTTCGTTGACTCTGCGGTTCGTTGGGCTTTCAGTAAATGGATTGCAAAACTCCCACTTGCACCTTCAAGTTTCCTTTTCTTCCGCCACTTTCTCTTTTTCACTCTCCTCCACACATCTCTCCCTTCATAAATATATATGCCTCTGTTTGCGACTACAGTTCCGCCTTCCCTTCATTCACACGCCCATACCGCAAATCCACCCATTGGGTCAAATGGGACACTATGATGTTCTGAATTAGTGAAGGCTTCATACATTCGTCTGCACTTATGAAAGTGGCAAAAGCTAAGACACTAAAACAATTGAGATTATCGTGTATATCGCGTTGCGTTCGTTCTTTCTATTGTAGTGGCACGCTTTACTCATCGGACCAGGTTACTTATCATTAGTGGGTTATGAACGTGAATTTCAAAAATATAAAATATTTTTCATTGCTCTTTCGTTTCTCAACTTCATCATGCCTAATCTATCTTGAAATTCGAACTAAGCGAAAGTTAATGGAGCAGAAGGTCAAGGGTTTAATTTACTTTATTCTCAATCGATTAGTGATTACTCGATTAGTGACTTTACACTGTCTATACCTTAGCGGGCTAAATGTGGCTTGACGACCAAAGTTTGTTAATCATTACTTCATTGTAATCTGAATAATTTTTTCAAAAATATAGAATAGGATCGTTTGAAAGGATTCTTTTATTGCGTCGTCGAATATCATTTACTTCATATTGATTTTGACAATTAAATGCCGAATTACTCTCTCTTATATCATAGATACGTCAAAAGGAATTAATCATTTTCCTACTGTTACGCCTTTAGTCACGGAATATACAATTAGCGGTTTTTAACCACCGAATTGACCCTCGCTAATAAGTGAAAAGCACGAAAAATTGAAAACTTCGTTTCTGAAGAGAGAAAAAGGCACTTATGATAAGAAATAATTATTCAGAACTATGGTTATAATATATGAATGAATATGCCTGTTTTCGTATCTTTATATAAATAAAATTTGTGTTTTTTACTCTTTTAAGTCATAGTTAGGTTATATAATTATCATGTAATTACAATTTTTATTTTGTTTATTCACCTTCCCTTATAACCTACAGACAAAATAAAATTTTATTTAAATTTTTTTTCAGTGAAGTAAAAAAATCTTACCTTACCAGAGCATATACATGTGCGAAGTCTAACTTTTAAATACCTAAGAAATAAAGATACATGCCTAGGACCACGCGATAAAATTCATCAGAGCTACGCCTGTTTACTAAGTAGCAAAGCTCGATTCAGTTGTATGTACTATAATAAGAAAATACAACATCATATTACTATAAATCATATAATTCATCCTCGTAAGTCGATCGCATCGGAACAGTTATCATCGTGAGATAACTCGGTCTCCACAGTAAATAATAGCGCAGCAATCACCACGAGAACGCCATCTGCGGTCGGCGCTCGAATTAATATTGTGGAGGCCATTTTGATTTTTTGCGAAGGGCGATACCGGTTGCTCAGAACTGGAACAGTTACTTACTCCACCTTGACAAAAATGTCCTCGGTCTCGTGCGCCGCCCATTTCTAACTGTTCACAACGGAAAGAAATCGATTATAATTGAGCAATTTCAGTGGAAGGCTTTGCGTTACTTCTGACGCCGGTTATACCCGCGGTATATTTAAATTCTGTACAAAATATGACTATAAAAAACTTTCTGGGGTAATCCGTGCGCTACTTTCTCTCGGGTTCCTACCTTAGTCTATATTTTGCTGCCTGTTTTACCAATTCAAGGTTCATAAATTTTCGAGGTTATCCCAACAGTTTTTCAGGTTTTATTTTAGTGTACATCAAATAATGTCTTTGAGTAAAAGAGTCTATAGTTTACCAAGCCTTCATCGACTACATCCCCCATTTTAGCTCAAAATAGTTCAATTTCGCCAAGAGGATCCTTTTCAGTCATTCAAAACAATTTTTTTCTGACGGAGGAATAAATTAAAAATCGAAAAACAAATAATATAATTCTGCATCGTAATATTACCAATTATTAATCTCTACGTTGTAACGATTAACACTCCATACATACAGAGAAAATGCAAAGCTATCTTTACTTTTAAAATTTGATTAATTATGACCCTCTACATCTTTTCAATGTATGAAATTTCAATGAGATAATTCAATAGAGTAAAGTTCCACTTGAAAAGGAGTCCAGGAAGAATGTAACCGAATGACTAAATTCGCAAATAGAATAAAACAGTTGCGACCGGTTTCGAATTTATTTCCTCATAGTATGATCAGAACGGCTTTCTCATTTCTGTCATGAGTCTTTAAAAGAGTAATTTCCTCAAAGAGTCACCGCCAGCTACAAGGATTTGCGGACGAAAAATCAAAGATTGAGCGCAAACAGTAAGATAAAAGAGATAGAAGTGCGACTGTTAGATAATAATTATTTTGTCGAAAAAATATTCTTAATCTCTAAACGAATGGTGTAGGCCTTAATGTATTCCTTAGAAAGGCAGGGAAACTTGGAAATCGTCAGTAAGAGAGATGGTAAATTATATTTGCGGAGTCATGCACTATCTTCATCTTTCTCTGATAATCATCTTCCCTTGGCAGACTGAAACATTGGTCAGTCTGCATTCAATTGTTAGTCAATCATGACTCCATTCTCGCAGTTTCCATAAAAACGACGTAACTGGGCTTCTTCGAGCAATTCAACGGTAAAACTAAGAAAAATTTCTTGGGCTGCATGTAGTAGTTAATCCCATCTAAATTACGCATTATATGAAATCCTGTATGTTCACGGATAGCCACTGTACCTAAATAGATAGTGGGTAGTGCATTCGCCTATAGTAAAAGTGGTCATTCAATTCCCAGTAGGATCTCATATGTGCAAAATATGTCTCGAAGCACTTTTGACTAAATTACTACTTCTATATGAGATTCTGTACACAGGGAAGTGTTTGAAAGAAAATTACTAAGGCTTCAGTTGAACATGCTCAATTGAAGTTAACCCTTTTACACTGAAAAATACGATCAATGAAATAGATGCAAGGGTAATTCCATCGATAAATTCATCACTTTGGCGAAGACGCCAATGACATGTAATGAAAATCGGTTGAGCGATGATTGAAGTGATTGAGCTTATTGATGTATGAAGTTATCGAACTGATTGAATTAGTGTAATACTGATATTAGGGTTTAAATACTGATTCGTAGCTCTCAGTGAATTGTATTCTGAATTATAAATATGGCAAATGGAAAAATTGAAATAATTTTTCTATAATCCATTATAGCCGTGAAAGAGGCAATAGTCAGTTCGATATTGATACGTTAAAGCACATACCCGAAGTAAAACAGACAAAGCTCTCTGAGCACGTGGAAACTTTGAGAGATTAATTTTAAATTATGAAAATGTTTGCTTCTTCCGTTATACAATGAAATACCATTAAAATATTATTATTTTCTGCCTTGCTTTTAATACCAGACGGTGCAAGCAATACTGTTATAAACCTATGATTACTGTAAGAATTTTTCTCCAACTCAGTATTATGTAAATTCATATATGTTTCTTTGTAATAAACAATAAATGTACTGGTCTTTTAGACCTTTCGCTTTCCTCTTATCAGAATAATTGGCGCACATTTGTCAGAATTGAAGAATAGAAAACCTAATCTCTTAAACGTTGCGTCACCCAATGTCACACAGGGGTGAGTGTCATGGCAAGTATGAATAAGTGATGCTGCAAATGACGATATTCTTAAAGAGAATGTTGCTTCTGTTGCGGAGAGAGTAGGAAGCAGTCAATTCCTCGATATTACTCGGAGGCAAATCTCAAGTTTCTCCGCATTCATTACTAAATTGGGAATGTAAAGAGAAATTCCTCTTCCCAGATTCTTCTTACAACTGTCACTTTCAAACGTTTCGTATGAAAGAGTTATCGTAGAAGAATTTGAGAATCTTCATTCAGCTGATTGCTGTTCAGTAATTAAATATCTTGAACAATGTTTAAACAGGATTTGCTTTTCCTTAGCCCATTTTGGACTATAGAATACGTAATTTTTCAACTAGATTGGATTACTTTGGACCTGCAGATTATTTATCTTTCGTTCTCTGATAAGGAAATTTTTAATGGGTTCTCGCCCCCGTAGATTATTCAATCTCTTACATCATTTTCTCTCTACTATTTCGCTCAAATATTGAATCTCCTCTTAACTATTCATTTTTACTTCTTCAGTCTTCAATCCTTCGGTTGGTCTATACCTTCGGTGGTTCTAGGTCCTATATCCTGCTTTTCCATTCACTTCCATAATTTTTATTTCTTCCTTTTAAGTTAAGATTCACGGACCAGGGAACTACCTTATTTTTTACAGATGTAATAACAAAAATAATCTGCAAATGAACAGTTTTATGGATCTTGGAATTTCATGGAGCAGTTCGTTATCGCACGTAAATGATATATTTAGGATGAATAACTATTACCAAATAGCTTCCGAAAACTATATAAAACTATTTTCTTATATAAATAAACTAAAGTTTAAGAAGACATGAACTGAGTAAGTAAGACGGTGGATCAATAAAGTATTCGTTGTTTGATTCGTAACAATTTAAGCAAGGAACTTCGACAGCTGAGGTCATTTGGCAACTGTGGGCCCCCACCTATGATTTCTTTTACCAAAGTTTAGTGAGTTACCTATTTGCCTATCCGATGGCTTCTTTTTATTCGTAATTCGCTTTTTCTTTTTCGAGAAATTTCTTTCCATATCGTCAGCATCGGTTGTGAGTTCGATTCGGAATACGTTACTCTTGGTGGTAAATGGTGAAAAGGAAGAGTTGGCCTTCGTTCGTTAGAAAGTGCATTTCCGTGAATAGATGTGACTGCATCGCCTCCCTCCACTTCGTCACGAATCGCCAATGTTTTGTGAATCTTCTTTCTTTTTCAAATTATCCTTGAGGAAGCGCCGGTTTCGATACTTACTGACGCGGAAAACTCTTTCTTTGGCCAAAGATAAACACTCGGTTGGCAAAAACTCAGAGGATCTGCACCCGTTTACACTTTTCAGCGGGATTTCTCTCGAGTGCTCATCGACCATTTCTAGTTCAACCCTCGCAAACGCCATTGGAGATGAAAGTCAATTCTAAGGGGTCCACGCCGAGAAGCTCTAAATATTCGAATTCGCTTAACGATTCGAATAGGGAATCGAATTATTGCAGCTTGAGAAGATAAATAATGAGAATATTTTAATAGAGGACTGAGACAATTCGTCGAGAGACCCTTTTCGCAGCAACGATTTCTTTAGGAGTTGAAATATTACATGTAGAGTATTGGGCAATTTTTCTTTCAGCTTAGGAGAAGATTATTACCATTATTGCAGTTGATGATACCCTAAATATGGAGGTTTTTTTCAAAATATAAAGAAATAGGAGAATAGTCAAGACTATAAAAGACTAATATAAAGACTATATATAAAGTAAATAAACAATTAATTGTTAGTTGTCAATAAAATAAATCAATGGAACATCTTCACAGAAAAGAGTCATAATTTTGATTCTCGTATATCAGTAATAATAATAATAATGGACTTTATTTAGGCCGAGATTTACACTATAAATACTCTTCTTACATCTAACCCTCCGCATATAAATTTTTAAAAAAGGGATAGCTTGAAAAAACAGAACACAGAAGAAGACTACTTTGTGGATTTAAAAATCTAAGCTAAAGGGTATAGGTGAGTATAGATCATTACCACAATGGCTCATATCATAAGAAAAAATTTTCGGAAATTTTAATGTTATTGTTTAATAGGATGTAGTATTTTTCAGTCTTTTTACGAGCTCGAAATTAGCTACTTTGGGTTGTACTGGGTGGTCGGTTTGGGGCAGAGAATTCCTTCGATAAAAGTAAACCTTGTGTGATAAATCAGTTCTTTTTCAATACATGTTATGAGCAATATACAATAATACTCGCGACAAAACGGCCCGGGGCGAATTTCTCTAGATTCTTGTAATGGTGTGTTAAAAGGGCAAAACTGTCGCAAAAGACGAAAATTTGGGAATAAGGACAAGAGTTTTAACCCACCTTTTTGTGTGCTTGAGGATTTTGGATGTGTCAAATGATTATTGGGTAAGTATATGAATAAACTGAAAATCATAAAATGTGTAGAGGACGGTTGATGGCCATTATAAACTTGAATGCTTTTCTCATTTTTTTGGAAAAGAGTAACTATCAGTTATCACCTGGATTTTCAAGAGTACTGGAGAGATGCATATATTTTATAATTTTATAAATACATTGCCCTTTGGGCTGTTCTGGTTTTATTTATTGAGACGAGTTATATCAGACTTAAAGAATAAATGATGATATAAGGATGCGTTGACGTGCCTTAGGAGAAACTCATCACATATCTTCCGAATTCCAGAGTCAACATCAGACCCAATATAAGCACTCTAAACTAATACATTTCACCTCTCCTTGAATGTTTCGGCTGTAGATTGTTCAATATGTTCACAATGAATATGATTTTCGAAGATCTACTTAAAATTCTCGAGACCCGACATAATACGTAAGTATGACTGTCGCCCTTTCACTTTGCATTTCACCCGTCCTCTGAGTAAATGTCACGACCTTGGACAAGCATAAGGTCACTTAAGGAAAAAGGGTGTGTTGTTCCAAGAAATATTTAGAAGACAATTTCGCACGTGGTTAATCACTCTTGAAGGCGAAATGGCGTCGCCTTGTTGAATGCCGATGCATCACCAATATTCATGAAAGATTTCCATACGCCGAAAGAACGGATGCACACTGTAAACGCGTAAAGATATGCTAATCTCGTTGAATATATGAATAACTCGTATTTCATCTGAGGTACACGCATGCGCTCGCTGAAAAGCACGAAAAATAAATTTCGCATGAATTTAAGACATTTGTAAAATGTCTACAGCCAGCCGTTGCGCCATCTGCTGCTAACTTGCATCTCCCTAAACATAACGAGTTCGACGTTGACCCTCTTCAGCGTAAGAAATGCAGGTCAAGTCTGTTTTCATCTCTTTAGGAGTTTATTTCTTTCTAGGATATAAATTAAATATAGCATGAACTTGTGTTTGAAGTGAAGTATCATCAAAGAAGTTTGTTTGATTAGGGCTTAAAGTTACGAAAACATTTGATAAAATTTGTCAAAACTAAGTCCTTTTAAGCAGCATCAGGGGCGTTAGAAAGTTTCCAGAATCAAGCTTTTTCGTGTCTGGGATGATTTCAAACAAAAATAAAACTTAACTATATTAGTGAAATATTGAGACAACTAAATATTAAAAAAAAATTAATTCCTTAGCAAGTTCACGTGCTCGACAGTGAGGCATGATATCAAAAAAGCCCTAGGACATCTCCGATGAGTTTCATTTATGTTTGGAATGAATTTGATATTTCTTAGAATTAAATGATATTGCATGAGTCCTTGAGCATTCCTTTAAGCATTCTGCTTAAAACGGGTTGATACACCTATAATGTTTTACCAGAAATTTTTGGGATTTTAGGTAGACTCATAAATAAAAAGTGTTATAAATATGTCTCTTTAAAATGATTACATCTCCTATTCCTTGAAGGTGGTACAGGGTTTTGCTGCCAACCTCGTGCTGTATTCATATCATTGCGTATCAAAACTAGTTCACAGTCATTCAAGAAAGATCTGTATCGATATCATAAAATAAAACAGTTATTTATTTTCTACAATGGAGAGCATTTCTTCATATTTCTAGCCCTTTCGAGACTGTTGTCGGCTATAGACGACGGCATTTTTCCTACGCAGAAAGACGGCTGTCGTGTATAGACGACGCAGGTATAAATCGCGCGTGGATGCAGTTTGAGAGGATTAGGATATTATAAACTTACCCTTCTGACCCTTTTCTGGGGGATTTCTGACCTTTCCTTCTGCACCACAAAGAGGAAACTCAGCCCCCGGGGTCGTTTATAACCCTTTTTACTGCATGGTGCCGCGGAAAATGAAATGTTATTGCAACAGTTTTGCGAAAGATTTTCTTTTAGTAGTAATTGTCAATATTGATTTGGATATTGAAATGTTGGTCTTTGCTGACTATGTACAACTTTTAAACGAAATTCTACCGTTAATATTAAGGTAATTAGGATATTATAATATAAAAACTATGCTATATCATTGCCACTATAATAGTATACTAAATAGCTTAATATTAACGGCAAAATTTCGTTTGAAAGTTGTACATAGTCGGCAAGATACAAGATTTTAATTTCCAAATTAATATTGACAATTACTGCTAAAATAACTATTTGGCAAAACGTCAGCAATAACATTTAGGTAGCCGCGGCCCCATGCTGTGGAAGGGAATGTGACGGTATTCCCTCGATTGCGGTTGCCGAGGAAGGAACCGCGCTTAGGACTCAGAAGGGTTCAATTCTATACCTGCCAACATCTTAGTCGAAAAATGCTTCCGTGTCCAGGAGACGATTTTAAGAGAATGTGGCCGTCTCGAAAGGGCTAGGATCGAAGCTTTGAATTATAAAACTGTGTCAGTCTGTAAAATATATGCCATGATCAACAGTTGACATTTCGGTGTATTGACTGTGAATAATATTTTTCCCAATCTCTTGTTACGTTAAGTGAAAATAGTATGGAAAATATTAAATCTAGGTTAGATTAGTTTTTCTTTATATAAATACGATGAAAAACAATTTCAATTGGTCTTATACATGAACCCCTCGAGAAAAAAATTTTCCTCTCCTTTTCAATAGAAGTTGCCAGCCTTACTCTTGATAACATTTACTTTAATTTAACATTTATGTATTATTTTGAGGTCTTCACATCAATAAAAAGTGTCCACACTTCTTTCGAAATTCGGTAGATGGAGATTTGGTTTCTTGTAGAAGAGAGCTTTCGATTTGACGAGCAACTTTCTTCGTCGACTTCCGGAATCTCAAGTCGAACGAGTGAAAAGCAAACTTAAAAATGGTGGCGATGAATATTCATTCTCAATAATACGCCTAGACTTAGTCGAAAAAGAAAACTGGAAGTCTGGAAATGCTGTTTTTACTCCAATTTCAGGCTACCTTTGTCATCGCCTTCAAGTATAAGGTAATTGATATATTACGCTACTACTACAGTAACATTGGTCCTGAAATTTCAAATAGAAAAATAATGAATCTATTTTATTTATACATACATAAGATTGATCACTTATAATGGAGTGGCACGATCATTGTAAGGGTAATCAAAGTTGAGAGATAAGCTCGAATTTAGATCCTAAGTTCCAACTTGTTGAATGTTACACTTTTTATTTGTATTTCCGTAGAGGATGTTGGAAAATATATCTCTCGTTTACTTTTGATGCGGTCATTTTCATAGCTGTGATATTATAAATGTCACTGATATCCTGATGAAGTTGAATAATAGCTTTCATTTTGGTCGCTGCACATTGAATGGTATGAAAGGTATTATTCACTGAGCCATTATTCTGTTTATACATGGACTTTTCCATTCATAAGACTGTAGCTCAGTGAGGAATTCAAGGACAAAGTACTTCACTCCTCATCTTGTTCAGAAGACCTCATTATCTCTCTAGGGCCTTCAGTCGCCAGTGGTTGCAGCAAAAACCTACATTTTGACTTATTATTTAACAAATTTACTTCCTAGCTATGTTGTGAGACCACGACGAAGATTTCATGAAACTGTAAAATTTGCTAGAACACTCTTAATCGACCTTCTGTTGCTGTTAGAAGATGGATTTGGAACTGAATAAATCTGAAACTTGTTTAATTTCAACTGAGAGTATAATATTATTGTTTACTTCAAACCAGCAGCTAGAAGGAAATTTCTATTTGAATACCAAACTAATGAAAACTAACAAATGTTACTGCTTATAAATAGCCAAGTGTAATAGAGAGACAATAAGAGAATAAAAAAAGGAGCCCAAGAATCAAACACTTTGAGATACGTATGTAAATTATATTTTGTGGAATAAAGGACCGACGAATTGAGGCGTGACTATGTGGTAAGACTCCATGTGGGAAGGAATAAGTTTTTACGTAAAAACAATAAATTTTATTCAACATTAGGGAATACCGATGATATGAATGTTACTCGCTCACCCAGAGCATATAGTCGTTTTTTCTATCACAAGTTTTCTTTCTGAAGGTAGTCCGACTCGTTGAAATTCATCCGACTTAATACTTCACCCTCACAGCCATGTGTATAACGGAATTTCCGGAGCACGTGTCTCACCGCCGCATTCACTTTCGCTTCCTGGTAGCACTTCGACGTCAGTTTTACGTGATCTATTCCTTTCTAACCGAAGTTATACGAAAACGGAGAACTACGAAGAACGATAGCATTTTTTTCAAGAAATAGAATACAAGTTTTCATGATACTCTTGTTAGAGTCGCGATTATTGTGCGATACAATACAAAACGTCTTATTATTGGACGAAATTGGAACTAGATAGTTCCATGTTCCATTCACCCCTTGTAATTATTTGTTACGAAATAAATTAAATAAATTCATATTTTAAAACATTTTCAAAATCAAGTATCCTTTAAAAGTAGTATCCTTTTTCCACTCCGAGACTCAAGAACTATTTCCTTTTCGTATTTGGTCAGCAGTTTAAATAATCATCAACTACTTGATATTTCCAGATTTGTGATGAATTAGATTTATCCTGCTATCCTGATAACTACTTCAACGCCTTCATTACTCTCGCTACAAAAAGGAATACTGTTGTTCTAATATGCTGATGAATTGTAATTACGTCAGTTCTGGTCTGTGAGGGAAAATTAATGACCTAGATGCTATCTGCAAGGAGTGTTTTGTTTATCAAAAGGAGATTTGACATTTTGTTCACATTTTTAAGTTCTTAAGTAGGCATTTACGAGTAAAGTATTCCTGCTTTGTTTATTCAAAGGAAATTTGGTATAAATTAACAAATTCTGTTATTATTCCAATCAATCAATCAATTAATACCAATCTTTACCAAATATTTATTTTTTTACATTCTTAGATCATTCTCTAACACTGCCAAATCACTAAATTTGATTGAAATTTTAACATATGCCACTAATTTATATTCATAGTTCGGTGTTACATAATATGGATAAGTCGCACTCTCTCTTTCAGCAGAAAAATGGTAATTACCCAAGGAAAATCTTTGATTTATTAAGGAAAAGGTAACTTTCTCCCTTTATGCCAAACCATTTTTTTATTATTGGTTAAATGGAACACTGATTTATTGATTATAAATCCTATAAGCGAAATGAAACTAGTTTTTGTATTTCTTTACACAAAAAGAATTTAGGGTTTCTTATGTGTTAAATAGCTTTTCCTCACCAAGAGATCACAATCATTTCATGTTTTAAATATATAGATAGAGTACAACAAATAAAAAGCGACAGGAGGAAACTACAGCAACCCAAGTTAAACAGCTATTAAAATCCCAGTAAATATGTAGCTAAGAATAAAAATTATGGAGTGATAATGTGGATTGAAATCGCAGTTTAGTACTTTCTGATCGAAACTTTGAGTGCAAGCAAAATCTTACGTTTTCTGTTTTATATTTTTATTGATATAGACTATAGGAATATGATAAGTTAAGAAGTCTCCGTTTGTAAATGGAACACTTGTAAGAAATAAAGCATTTCAATTTTCTTATAGCGGAACCCAGCGATGTCTCTGAAAATATTTACAATCTGAGCTGAAAGTAGCACGTTTTGTCATCAAAATTAAGTATCTTATAAAATACAAGGGATGTTCTTCTGCACATCAAGAGCTTCTACATGGCACACCGGTTGGAAGGCAAAGACGTAGAGAGTTTAGAAAATTTCATCTCATTTCATCCCGAAGGCCAACTCCTGATCTACTTCCACCGCTGCATATCTGTCACCGAACTTCTTTTCACCTTCGAATATCATTGGTAGGTCAAATATCATCATAGGTCTCTACAGAAGGGCCTTGTAAGGCAATCCTGTTGCAAATATCCTCCCTCTGCGATTCGAATCTCAGGGCGTGCAGCGTTGCCATTTGAATGAGTGCCAATTGGAAAATGTCAAAGAAGTTCGAAAAGGCGCTGTTTTAAGGAGGGTAAATTACGCGATTAGGAATATTGGTGATGTAGATATTGAAAAACGATTCGAATCTTTTTAAATCAGAACATTAATATCCATTATCTAGTTTTTTAAATTTCATATCCGCCTAAAAATCGACAAATTGAGATAGCACATCCTTCGTCTAAATCTTCATAAATACCATGCAAGCCGCCTTATGTTTATAATTTATTTGGTTTAGAATTGAACAACGCCCTGCTGAAGAAGGAAAGCTTCCTTCATCTTCAAAATTAACCGAATTTTGGCGTCAAGGGAAATTAATGGCCCTCTATTTAATATATTATCGAAGTACATTTTTCACAAGGTTAATTTCATCTTCAGAAATACATTTGAAATAATGGCCAAGAGAGAACTAAGAGAGTAAACAGCGAAGATATCTATTACATTTTACTGTTAATTTATGTCAGGAAGATTTTTTATGGATTAAAATCTAACACTGCTTAAACCGTTTGAAGGTGTCATTATTTCATCACACATTTTCTTTCATGAACGCCTCCACCTTGGCAAGGAATACCATCGTTGTTTTCTACTTTATTTACATTCTCTCCGCTCTTCCATTAAGTGGAATTACATTAAAATTACGATTACAAAAATTAATTAAAATGGATTGAATTTAATAGAGAATAGGCCTTAAATATGAGCAGCGATTGATGTCTCAACTGATTTCTGTGGCCAATTCTTCGATTGCATTTTCTCATCACAAGAAATCAACACTTAGTGATTCCAGCGTATGCATATTTATTACTGCAGCTTTCCTTTCAATTTCACCTCAGACGTCGCCGCGGAATCGAGAATACGGCATTCTTCGCATATTCTATGACGTCATTATTGGCGCGGTCTATGGACGTGCTCAAGATATCATTCTCACGGGTAGAGCAGGGATTGGAATTACACTTCCAAATTCCCGAAAAACAAAGGTCCCGCATTTATCGTCCTCGTGATACAAAACAACTGATTCGAAAAGTGGAAAAATTTGCGCCTTAAATTAAACAAACACACGTCCAAGGCATGTTTCACTAACGAGCACTAGCTACTCGTTTTGTATCTAACGTTGAAAATATTTCTCGTGGAGACGTTTCGCTCACATCTACAGAAAAAAACTTTTGGCAACGAAACGGCAGGGGTTTCATATACGTCTTTACTTATTTTTCTCGTCTATTACTAAGTTGCATCGTTTGCGGAAAAATTCCCTGTTTATTATTCTTGTCTTCACATTTGATCTGCTGACGTAATAGGGTGGACGTATAATCACTTTGCGGGTACTATTCCAGGAATGCATTCACTTTTAACAAACGGAGCAGGTTCAACTCTTGATTTTTTTCTCCTTTTTCCCAACGGTTCCCAATCTATGACAAGAATCTCCAGAGTATCGTTTTGTATAAAACGGTTTTTTTATCTTAGACAATCTAGCCTATATTGTAAGAGACTAAATTGGAGGTCACCGTGCGTATGCTCTGCGGAGAGAAATCTATACCACGCGGAGCAATATTTCGATTCAAGAGAAAAATAAAATTCTATGAAAAAAATATTTGAAAGGCTACGAAATTTTTATAGAAGGAATCCTTAGAATATCAAAGTTAAAGAAACTTGGAATTATGTCTATCTTAACTTGGATGATGACGTAAAGGTGATGAGAGGATGTTCCAGGGAACATTGAAATAAGCGAACGGGCGGAAAAAGCTAATTTTCTCAATCACTCAAGTCAAAGTTTGAATAAATGCATTAACAATTTTGTTAAAAATTAAAAAATCATCCAATTCTGATCTCTGAAGCTCAGAGATTTGGGCAAACAAGCACACCCTATATTATCGAGAGGAATATTCCTCGGGGGAATTTTAGGGGTAAAGGAATGAATTCAAAATACAGAAGAACCGGCCACCTGCGGCATGAACTGTAGCACGTGTAGGGCATGGAACGCTTTATAAAAACTCAGCGCCTGAAATGAGGTGATTGAGGAACGGACCCGAACCATGCACTACGCATATAATATGGAAGGCCATGTGCAGTCAAACCTAAAAGATATCAACGGACCGACGACGAAATTCAAGAACAAAATCAGGTAGGCGCAGATCGATCCGCTGAGAGAAGAAGGCTAAACTCGGCTCGCGCTGAACGACGAAGAAGATGAAGGGAATAATATTAGGAAAAAAGAATCGGTCTCATTGAAAGAGTAGTACTCACCGGTGAGGACGAGTGCGAGTGTTGAGGATGTCATCGCTAAGGCTTCTTGTCTCAGACTATCGGAAGAGAAGAGGCTTTAGAGAGAGTGTGTGTGTGGGGGGGAGAAGGGGGAAGGGAGGCGGGAGAAAGGGTAAGGAAAATTGAGCACCGTCCGATTGGAAACTAGGTAAAGCGGATGGAAAAGCAGCAGCCGTGAATTCTGCTCCAATGTTAATCCGCGCGTTGAAGTTTCCGCAAGAATCGCTTAATTAAGGGATCGATTAGTGGCGATCTTCTTCCATGCGCGAGTGAAAATTGCAGCCCAACCCGTGGCAAATAGATGGTTGAAGTGCGGCAGATCCAATTCGGAAACTTATAATTGATGACTTCGACTCATTACCGGCTCAAGCTATTTTACGAGAGGGGGCAGGATTTTATTTTTCCCCTCCAATTAAGAAATTCGCCAATGCCATAGCTGAGTGCATTAGTGAATCATACAAATGAATGCTTGAATAAATTCCAAACCGGAAATGGGAAACGTTTGATAATCGACAGCATGTGAGACTATCAGGACGCGCTTGAGTTGCTTGTTGTCTATATTTAAAGCCACATAAGTTATAAAAGATTTTTCCTATTTCACTTTCACCTGATGTGATGAATGAAAGGGTTTGATATCGTAAATATCTTACTCAGAATAAATAAATTAAGGAAAAGCCACTTTCGGAATGCAGGTAGGAATACAGGTTTTCCACCAATAGTCTAACAAAACGATAAGTAATACTGTTAACATTTATTCCAGTACTGATCATTTAAAAAATTAAGATGTTTCCGTAGGAAATGTGTTGATGCGACACACGGAGACATCAGTGAGTTGGCCATTATCGGCCATAATATTCTGCAGAGCCGCAAAATACAGCCGGAAGGAGCGGTTGATTGTATGCAGAAATTGTATTAACGCTTAATTCAACTCAATTCAAATTTTATTTCAAAATTTATATGAAATCTCCATTAGGTCAATTCCCCACCTCCATAACAAAAATTTGCTTTCGAAATATGCCCCTGATATACCTAAAGGAAAAGGCATATGAAAACAACACAGTAATCATCCTTTGTAAAAGCTATATAATCTTATAAAAGTATAACTGAAAACGATTCCCAAGTCCTTGATTTAAAATTTTTTTTTCGATTTGACTATTGTTAATTCGGATTTTTCGTCAATAATTACATATTCTTTTACTACAGTTTCATAAATAAACAAAATTGATCCTTTAATTAAGAGCTTATGTAACTAAATTAATAATGATATGTAATGGGTCTTTTTCTTCAATTGCACTCGAACTCTTGAAGGAGTGGTATTTTTATAATTAGAACCGTATTGATGATTCAAGTTCATAATTTATAAGTCACATTTTAATAATATTCATCTGTCTGGGGTTTCGTTTCTCAGTAACAATTCTGGGATCAGAAATAGGTTTGGATTACAATAATAAAAAATGTAACAAAATTATTTCATCATCTATTAAAACTATGAATTCTCATTAATTGAAATCTGATACTACGATTGTGTCGTTTAATTATCATTCAACCGATACAGGATTGTCTTAAAATAAAGTATTGAATTGTTGTTAAAAAGCAATAAGCGGGTAAATAATGGTTCTCCGAACTTATTTCATGGAGGAAATTCTCATAGCATTCCAGCTTTCCACGATATCAACTTGAAAACTTTTTTACCGTATATACCGCCTATCTATAACCACACACACTTTCTTTTAGCGCCTTCCTAAGTCCTCTCACAGCCTAATTAAATCTTTCTCCATCACCATTCCTTCTCGACGATCAAATTTAGTTTCTCGATCGATTATTATTAATAGCTTTTCTTCCTATTATTATAGCTTTCTTATTTTTGCGCGCCTACTTCTATATCAAGGATGCTCTGTCTAACTGACGAATCGTCACCTTATTAATCTATTCCATCAATATCTATGCATTTCTTCTCCTTCTCTGTCATTATCCTTAATTTCTCCTCAATTCAATGCTTTCTCTTTAGTGTGCCTACTTATCTCATTCTCGGTGTCACCTCCAACTTTATTAACTTAAGAACATTTCCTGTCAAGATTTTCTCAGACTCTTATGATTTTTCAGCCTCATCTCAGTCACATGAGTAATGTCCGCCTTTCAGGAATTTTCTTATAATTTAATCTAGGTCTCCCAGTGTCCCAAAGAGTATATTAAGGACAAAATGTCCCTCCAAAGACTCGGTTTACATTAGTAATGGATAATCAATCGAGGTTTTTTAATTATCATTGAACTGAGGTTAATATTAAGTAAACCTTTATAAGCCTATATTAGATTCATATCTCCAAATGGATGAGGAAATTTAACTACCGTATAATACCGTACCGTATAATAATACGAAAGATATCCATGTAATCCTATGTATACATCCTATACACTACAGAGAAGTCGCATCTAACGTTTTCGGGCGTTACTTTGAGAGAAGCCATTGTAGTTTATATATTTGTAAAAGCAATGCTACATACTTACTTATACATATATACATACTATACTTTTGTCTCGAATTTTCATCTTCAATTCTGTAAATTTCTTGAATTTGAATTATCGGCCTTTGGAAACCTTAGTCACATGTATTCCATTATATCAAATCGATTCTACTGAGTCTTGCCAATCATGCTCTTCTAACTTTGCACTTCAGCTTCCTGTATTTTACTTTCATTTTTTCATTACAGAACACGTTTACACAGTATATTTTAAAATGGGGATGAGGTAAGCAAATAAGTCTCTTACACTTCCTTAACATACATGTTAACATATAAGTAGTCAACATTTAAATATTTTACTTGACTCTATATTACTCCTTCAAGTCGCATTCCTCTGGTAATTTCTTAATAGGTTACAATTTAAGTCTTCTCATCGAGAACCAAGACAAGCAGAACTAATTCGGTGCTAAAAAATCACAACTGAAAAGGTGAATATGATAAATTTCCACAAGAAAAGGGATGCACGCTCGACCGATTTCGGTGATGACCAGAATCCAAAATGATGGCCGAACTACGAAATAGGTCGTGAGTGCATCCGTTTTGCGGAAATTTGAAAAAATCGTTATTTTAAAGACATTTTCGAAGGTGATGCATCGGAATAAGGAAAAAAGAAATGCAGCAATTTTTAGGCTGAAAGGATGAACGATTGAAACACAGGAACCGAAAATCCTAATTTGTTGCACGGAATTCAGTAGCGCGACTGACAATTTGGTATTGCACAATGCACTTTCTCACTATTTTTTTAAGCCGTGGAGCAAATAAGTAAACTTCATTTTGTATTTGTGTAAGATTTTTTAATTTAAGATTTATTATTAGAAAAGGCACAGGTGTATTGCTCCATCGAATATTCATAGGTATGGTTGGAAAAAGGGGGTAAATGAGTTGATTTATTTTTCTAATTTGGGCAAAACAAAACTATAATTTCTATCTCGCGTAGTCGTCATTTCCAATGAAATTTTGCTAAGATACCCGCTGCAAGGGGTAAAAGCAAACTTAACTTCATAAGGAAGGCATTTTAAATGATCTGTCAGAAAACCTGGGATGATTGGAATGTTTGGAAATAGAGTAGCTTCATAACAACGATTACAAATTTAATACTGTGCAAAATTCTAAGAGGAATATTTTCAAAGCTCTAGTTACTATATTTCGTATGTTCATATTGGCGTGTTAGTCGAATCTTGAACTCTATCTCTTTTAATTGTGATGTTTATCACCTTATTATTGTATCTATCAAACACCTTTGTAATTTTAATCAACTAGCAGAACGGTTTTTAACTTCTTCTTTATTTTAACCGTAAAAATGTTCAAGAGTTGATTATTTCCTTGATGTCACATAAGACGTAAATAGAGGTAAAGGAAGACATCATGCCAATTTCTAAACGGAGGCTGATTTGGAAACGCGATTTTTGCCAAATCTATCTCAGTCTATAAATAAAATTCAAAGCCGGAAAAGCTATTCTGTAAACACACCTATTTCTATGTCCAAATTTCTTAAATCATCTCTTTAGAAATTGATTTCTATTTGCTGAATGTTTGCCTCCACTGAATCATGAAATTATTGTAATCTTGTGAACGCTGTATTTCTCTCCTATACAAAATAGTGGATGATAATTCGATTAAACAATAATAAATATATAGCCACAAACTCCAGGAATATTAACTTGCCATTAGAATTAAATGGATTTTCAGCAGATCGATCATTTCCGCATCAACCCCATATTGCAATGAGAGAGGAGTGATCGTTTTCCAGTCGGTGGTACGCGAAATGTGTCGAGGACCATTTGGTCGACTTGCGGTGGGATTAAGTACAGAGGTCGTGGCATTCGATGGCCGTATTATATGCCAAGGATAGGAAGGCACGCTAAGTGTGGAGGGAAGAATGCAGTCGTCTGTTAAAAAGGGAATCAGTACAGCTATTCCCCGACGTGTGACTCGAGGATCCCGGGATTCTACAGATACAATCATCCGCTAGCCAAAGGGATGGTCCTCAGGGCAGTACTTTTGTTAAAAGTCACCATGATAAATCATCAAAAGTTATGAGGGTACTTACTATTGCAGGCCACGTAGGAGAAAAAGGAAAGGAATCTTAAACAAAATTTCAGCCGTTAAAAATGCAGTGAGAACACGTTTTTGGAAGACGTATAATGCGATATTCTAGTACTTAGAGATCCTAGAAACTAGCATAATTGAGATAAATATGCGAGAAGATAAAATTTGATTAATGAAATTAAACCTTTAATTATTTTATAATTAAACCTTTAATTTATATATATTTAAACTTTCCTTAAACGATACACAGTAGAATTAAACTAAATAAGTATGTTGCACTGTTTTACCTCCAACCATTAGAGTTATGAATAGAAATGTAGATGTAGACTCGACGTTATGTAACCTATACTAGGATTGTCAACAAACAGCCAAAAAGAGGCCTACTGTTGGTTAACTAATCTTCGCTTAGAATTCTAAATGGAAATCTTCTCAGAAACGTAATCCGGAGATAAAATTAGTGTAGGTGATCGATCACTTTATACAATTGCACCTTAATACTATTCTTTTTTCTAATCTAAACAACTGATGATTTTCGTATTGAAGATCAGAATATTATTTTGTATAAATCCATAGTTTGAACGATGGATTTTCATAGATTCTCTTTCTACAGACATATTCATAAAAAATTGAGATTCATAATGTAAGTAGGGTTGTCTACTTCAAGGGGTGTTTGCTGTTACAGGAGAGTGTTACATTGCCCATGGAAACAAAATGGTAACCCTGAGCCACATCGTATAATCTCCTCAACATAATATAAAATACTTACGAATAAATGAAGCTACTGTTGTCTTCGTTTAAAAACAAAAACGAGAAGAATAATTTACTACGTGCGTACCCATGGAGTTTTTTTAATAATAATAACTACAAGGTTTCACCTGACTCTGTTCCATTTATATGATTAACCATTCATATACAACAACTTATAAATTTATAAATTGTTATTAAATTGTCAAACCCAGTTGGTGGGGGTGATTGCTCGCTTGACTTCGCAGAACAGTGCTTAGAGCATAACGAGAAGCTCAAACTGAAAACGAAGGGTTGGACAAGAGGGGATTTTAAATGTTAACGGAAGATATAGTATTATTATCGTTTTTACATTAAGATAGCTATAGAAAGATTTCTGCTAAATCGCCCAAGTTGGCAAATCTTTTACCCGCCCCTGAATGTTCACATATATGTTCATCATTTAGATTTCATTTCATATTTATATGTTTGCTTATAATTCTTAAGTGTGCGAAGAGAAATTTCTAAATAAATTTTGTGATTTTTCATTTCCATTCCGGCTTCGTTCATGATTTCGTTAAGAGATCTGTTATAAATAAATCGGCATTCTTCGAGCAAGCCAACGTTGACAGTCTTAATCCTTTACTAATTCTATTTTCAAATGAAATAACAAATGGCTTCTTATTCATACTCCAATAAGAGTTAAGAGATTAAGATTTTCCACTTAAGATTTGCCTCTTCTAAATCATTTAGACATTAAATAGCTAATCAGTTTGGTATATTCTCGCCTTTTGTCCACTTTCAATCTGCTTAGTCTAAGGAAGTGTTTCTGAGAGTAATTCACCACAGATGCTGTGGAGACTTCAACGCCTGGATGTTACTGAGAGAAATTGCTCGCGATGTAAAAAAATCAATTTGTAGTCATAAGTACCCGAGAACGTACACTGATTATCAGACGATAAGTTAATTCTACAGCACTGTCGAAAAAATACCATAGAGTTAATAAAATGTTCTTAGATAACAAATGTTTCGATAGAAAAGCAAACAAAGAACTGTTAAAAATTATGAAAGTAAGGGTTTTCACAAAAGATTAATTAAAGGGATTGTTATAGAAAATGATTGGAGGTTGTATATAAGGAAGACGACAGATAGGAAGAAAAGAAAGATGTAAATTTATATGAATTAAGGACTTGATAAGAATATAATAAGTAAAAAAGTAAAGAAAAAGGTTGAGAGAAAATGTGAGTTGGAAATTTTGATGCTCAAGATAGTAGAATACTTATCTATATTTTATATTATGTATAGAATGATCAAGCTTTAATTATAAAAAAGACTGTAGCCAATATGGTCCTGATGTCGGTGATCTTGTTAAACTTCTTGGGCTAATGATGCAATACATTCCAGTCGGCCTCTTTTCAAGAACTTCTGGTTGTCTGAAAAATTTTTCGTTGACCTTTCGAAGTCTCTCCTCCCCATTTAAGGAATGTGCTCCACTCGCATTCCCCGTCTTCCACGTCCTCACAGCTTAATTACACCTATCCTTTGTTAAATCCGTTGTTAATAACTGTTTGAAGTTATTATATTAAGTAAGTTTATATCAGGAATTCTTGAAAATTCTCTGTAAGTTGACAACCTTAGTTGTTAAATCATTCCTTGTTTATGGAGTGACCTTGCATACGAAATTTTTAGCAAAAAAACTTATTGTTTTGTCTCAGACTCCTCCGACGAATATTTTGGAAGACACTCTCTTGTAAAATAATAAATTTTTATAACCACTTCTTGCTTATTGTCAAAATGAAGGTGTAGTTTTTTTGTTGCGTTTAAGTAAACTTTGAACATCTGGCAACTTTTAGAAATAAACTATGTTTAAGAAGATGTATAAAAAAGGTCGATTCTTTGGAATTTTCAAGAGTTTAACGGTCTTCGTGCGCTCCCAAAGTAAGAATAAACTCGATTAGAGTGAACTTCGGATAATCGGAATCGATCTGTACTTCTGTGATTTCCTCTTCGATACTGTTGGTTGGAAATGGAATGCTACCAAAAAAGAAAGCAATAAAATCTGAGAATTTCAAAGAGGAAGAGGAGAATATGGGTGAGGAATGAGACGCGTAACGGTTACATGTCGAGGACACCCGACTGAGTCGTGTTGGGACTTTGAAGTGGGCACATACTCAAACATATGTATATGACTGCATTTGAGAGGGATACACTTAACATACGATTTTCCATATGTATAACTCCATTTTCATACAATCTGTGAAAATAGTGAACTGACAAAAATTAGTACATTTTTTCAAATAACTATTTACGAAAACATGAAATAAATCACAGGATTCCCGTGTAATAATCCCTCCCTCCTTTTTTGGGATACGTTCGCTATATTTTATTTTTATTCACATTAATCCTCCATATTTTTTATCTTTTTATATACATCTTTCACCTCAGGCACATACAGACATCTTTTAGAAAATTCTCTTTGATCATCTTCGAATTCGAAATTGCGGATTTTTTTCTTCAAGACCTCTTTTTATCGTATTCAACCAGCTTTTTCTCTTTTCGAATTTCTATTCAAATTCTCATCATGTACCATGGCCTTCGTCCATCTTCTCCATGCATTCCACCAACTTTCATAATTCTCAAATATAATGTGCAAGTAAATTTCATTAGATTCATTCATTTTAACGGACACATCAGTCTTTGTTTTGCGGACATTCAGCCGTCTGTTGTCGCTAATAATTTCAGTCTTAGTGTTTAGCAACCTTTTCAGCTCTTCCGCAATTGATACAGCATCGCCAATATTCGAAAGCACCCACACATTGTGTCTCCCAAATATTGCACCTTTCACATTCTCGCAGCTTTCTCGCACGCATCTATCATTGCACATGCTAAACAACCGGTAGCTCATAGCCTTCTTCTTTGAAGCTCTCTCCTTCTCCTACAGTTAAATCATTTAATCGAAGAAAGAGATAGCGGTAATTAGTGAAATCGTATAGAATTAAATTATGAACAATCATCATTCATAATTAACATTGTGAACAACTACTTTTACAAATCCTATAAAATCCTACTTTTAAAATCCTATAAACCTATAAATTAAAATCCTATTCGCTATATATTTAGGAACTTCCTACTGGTGCCTGTGATACGTAGACAATACTTCCTGGTCAAATTTATGCTGTTTATTTATATCTTACCGCCATACTTGTTTGTAGGTATTGCAAAGATTTTTCAAAATATTCAATTTCCAACTTAATGTACACTTCCTTTGACTACAGGCTATAATTTCATGATTAATGTGCTAGATACAATTAAATAAATTATCTTTTATCAATTAACAGGTTGACAAATTAACTATCTTCGTCCACAATGATTGTACTTATTATCTTTATGGATTGCATATCCAAGGATTGGTATGTCACTCTTCTCCAGGCCATTTTGCTTTCAATCAGTAAATAATAAATTTCTAAACTTTAACACTCACCATCAACGATACCTCATAATCAACCATTCCTTTCGGTACTGTCTTCATTTGACTTGATGCCTTGAGAAGTATTTAATCAACTTCTTTCGTTCCTTTGCAAAAGTTTTCCACGGAAATTCTCCTCGCTTGCTCGTCATAGTACATACTAATCATAGTAATTTTCTCGGTCTTTCCATTTTATTTTCGTCATTCTGATATGGTAACTCCACTTCTCCAATGCTTTAAATCTTCTTTTCTGTGCCACTGTAGCAAGTTTGTTTAACAGCCAAGCGAAGTCCTTATACAGGCTTAGAAAAAGGTTAGAGCTGTCGGTGAGACGTGAAGGAATACTTCAAGAGAAGGGGGAGGGTATTTTGGGAGATCTGAGGCAGCCATTGAAGATGGAATGAAGGAATTTTAGATTGAAGATTTCCCTCCGCTGAGGATGAGGAAAGATATTATTTTTTAATATATTTGATTTCGGGAAAAGTTGCATAGACTTGAACGCGGTGACGGAGTATAGTGGCGAAGAAACGTAAAGAATGGTTGAGATAGTAGTTTAGGGGTGCTGTGGACCGGATTGGAACACAGTACTCAAGAATGGGGAAAATTGAATTAATCAGTAAGAGTCTTACGGCAAGTGGATCTTTGATCTGGGGAATGGTAAATTAAACCAACGATAGATATTCAACTGGACGTAACATCATTATACACAGAGAAGGGGTTGCAAATATCCACCTGGCCCTCTTCTCCTCTTCCCTTGATATAAGTAATTACTTTTTGCAAATAAAGCCATAAATTGGACGTAATAAAATTTTAACAGATGTTTTAAAATGGCATTTTAAAGATAAAAAGATTGCCCATGTGAAATGGAAATGTGGTTTCTCAAATGGAGGCCCAAATGCTAAGTATCTTCAAAACCCTCTCTTGGACTATTGCTTTACATATATTTTACTGTATTTGATGAGAAAAAGTCGCCTGGGCACTATCATCCTCGATGTATGGATAAACGTTGTTCCAGGAAACAACAAGCAATTGTTGTTTCACAACAAAAGTGAAAGACTGTAAAAACAATTGAGATGAACTCAAGAAAGAGAAAAACCTTGACGTATTTCGACAGTCATCATCAGAGATTAATTAGAAATGAATTAAACTTAATAATTATTTATGGTGGACTATTACCGCCTCTCAGTCTTTTATTTTATTTTTATCTATTGAGTTTCTATCTTCTTGTCAGTTATTCCTTTTTTCGTGTGAATTTCTTTTCACATCTGTTCATTGCAGGAGATTAATTAAGAACACTGAGGGGTGTTGAAATTATCTATCAAATAAACAAATAGGCTGACCTCGACTCCTAACATACAAAAGATGCAGGTGGTCTCCCATTAAATAAGGAGATGCATTCTGTGGCAGAGTATTTTCTTGCCATCCGTAGAATTATAAAGAGCAAAAACCAGTGGGAACGGATTGAAATTAAGGATTTTCTGCATAGAGAAGGAAAAGGAATTAAGGAAAACTAAGTGGAACGAATCCCTCTCTTCGGGGATTTATTCCTCGTGAAATTAAGGCTTGTTCACGTTCCAGTTGACTAATGCGCCATGTCCGCTCCCTTTCAAGTGCATCTGAGTTCGTCGTGCTCACTCTACCTTTGAAAATCATCCATTCCCACCTTTTTCACCCTGCGCGCTTTTTTCCTACGTTTTTCTCGATCCTTCTCGAATCTCTTGGATGGATTCCATTCTGCGCTCATTTTGATTCCCTTTTTTCATGTTATTTCCACTCCGATTCCACTATCGAAGATGTCACTTTTCCTTTTTTCTCTTCCACCGCAACCATCCATCCATGCATCCCTTCTTTGTGGAAAATCTCTTGGCTGATCCGTGACTATATGCATTGAGCTGATTTCTGAATCTTATCGCTTTTTTCACTTTTCACAACTCTTCCAACCCATCCTAAATGAGTCTCGCTGACTGAACGTTTTGCTTTCTCTCTGCATAAATCAAAGTAATATTTGTTCTTTGAAATGTGTTAAAACGCATAGATGGAACCATGGAACAATTTACTCGAATATCCAACAACATGAGGGTAACCGGATTGAAGGTTTCCCGAATTTTAGGTCACTTAAAAAAAGGCATAATAATCGCTATTAAAAATTTTATGCTAAGTGTTTTGCTCTCCAGGGAAAAATGTTAACTCCAAATATGTCCACGTCTTCGAGACATTGAGAAAGATATAGTTACTACTTGTGGGGAATTGATTACAATTTTTATACCTTTAACGATACAATTTTATTTTATTTGTGAATAATATGGAATGAAATAAAATTTCTGTTAGACACACACACACAGTTGTGCGCCCAAAATCATGGTTGGGCTTTCACTCATTGTCAATTATTGTATCTTCATCACAGCTAAGTATGAAAAAGCTACAGAAAATTTAATTTTTACATTACACGACTCTAAACATAAACTTTTGTTACGGAAGCATTTCAGCTAGTTTCCCGATTCCTTAAACATTTTCAGGATACATGTAATGACATTTTCAGAAATATTGCGGCCTATCGACGTGTAATTACCATTCTATGGTTAACTATGTAAGTTGAAATCAATGGACGCATGTGAGATTGTTTGCATTCCTAAACCAGTCTTTTCGCCGGAATCTGATCAAAGCTCCTTTCTCTTTATCAGGCGCAGTCATTTTGAGGTCACACATTTGGAGTTCTCCACCGTCAACTTTCACACTTCAATCAGCCCTGGCAAGGCGGGGGCCCCCACACCCACAGGGGCACTCCTCAGTTCATGAGCCATGTATCACATTTCCAGCAAAATTAAATGAAAAGGTATGAGAAGATGAAAACGAAGTCTTGGGCGCCATTATGCTACAAATATGTCGTATTATTCTTGTTTCTTACATATGTAGATGTATTTATTTGTATCAATTCATAACATACTCTGGCGTTTGACTTGGAATCGGTGGCCGTTTCACTGCAACGTGCAATAGAAATATTTCCATAAGTTAAGTTCCATTATATATAATCATTATACCTTAAGGCATAACACTGTACAGCATTATAATATCGTGTTAAGTGATACACCAATGAAGTATTACATCACATAGTATATTTTATGATTAGGCCTCAAATTTATACGTGCATCTCGTGCCTATGCAAAATGACTGTACTAATAATATTTTACGTATTTCATTAGATTTATTCTCATTTCAATTGAATCATATTGTTAATATAATAAAAGTTGTGACTTGATAAAATTTGTGACTCTATCGTTACACTGCTTACTGACACATATAGCTCCATTGTATTCTTCTCTTTAGAAACACGAATATGTAATTCATCCGGCTCTTAATGACTGAATGTTAAAAAACGGTATGAAACTATTAGAAGCAATGAAGTAATTTTGGCATTCTTGATAGGAAAAACTCATATAGATGAAACCCTTTATTGGTTCCCTGGAGTATTAGGTACAGAGATGATAGGGGGAGTATTATAAATAAATAAATATTTATATTTTAGTGAGATAAGCCAAAAAATAAGTCAAGAATAAAGCAATTTCCTTAACTTATAGTGTTTTATCGAAATTCTGTGCTAATGAAAAGTAATTGATATTTATAAATAATGGACCTTCTTTTACATAATAATTACGTAGGCATGCAGTAGCTGAATTTAGGATGAATATACCTTCTCTGCAATTTAACTAATTCGTTTAAGTATCAATACTTGCCTTATTTATATTTCTAGCTATGAAATCAATATATTTAATAGCGTATAGAGTAAATTAATAGACCTAATTCTGCGACCTTTTTATGGATATTTTTCATACAACGTCGAGGGTTTTCAATTCCGGAACTTGCACAACTCCAAAGCTTTGTACCTGATTCAATGTGGTCATTCCACTAATAAAAAACATTTTCAACACCCTAAGATTTCAGGTTTGCCCCTTGATCATTCGCTTCCACTTACATAAGAGGGTGGACATGGAAGTTTCGTCTTTATCTCTTACATATCTGGTTTCTCTCTTCAACTTTTAGTTATAAAGATGTTTACAAGAACTTGATATGTGCTCGATAGATTAAGGTCTTCAATATTCCAATTACTAGTAAGTCGTCGAATTATGTTTTTGATTCGAGATTTGATAGCCTCGGTATTTTCCGCCAAGGAACTTATCAGTGGGAGTGATGAATAGGTCCATGACTCAAGTTTCTGAGAATACTGAAATATACCATTTGCTTTTAGAAATAATTTCTTTGGAGTCATCAGCAAAGTATATCTTTGTTTTTAGTCTTAATTTAGAAAAGTTAGCTTCTGTTGCACTCATTAAAAACTATCTCCTACTGCCGCCTTATATATCTTGTAGCCTCCCGGCGTGTGGCACATCCCTCATTTCATAATCTTTTCTCATCTACTCTCTAATCACTGCTCAAATTATTTTAAAGTACTTCCCAATCTACATAAAATTACTTTATTTCTATTCAAATTTGAATTCTGGAGTCGTAAATTGTGCGGTCAAAACTGTATTTCATTAAGAAGTTATTAGTAATTTTCAGACAAGTGCAGACATTTCTCAATCGAATATACTCGTTCTTTGTATTCAAAAAGTACACATTTTTCACGAATATACTTTAAAGTGCTATCCTACTGCTGAATAACACCGATTAACGATCGCTTCTTTAAAATAAGGGAACAAGATTCCATCCGAGAGCGGGCCTCACAACCTCCTCCGAAGACTCTGCACCCCGTAGACATTTTGTCTTGATATTGGTCTAATTACTCATAATTTATTTAAAATATTTAGGTTTACTGTTCTATCCCAATTATATGTAAAGTGAATTTCCTCTCTCCTCTCATATCCTCGCATCCTCTCTCGATATCTCCTCGGTAATTGAAAAATTTGTCTGTCTACATACAAGACACTAACTTTGATCTTCTTTCAAAAATTTGGTAGTATTTTGGGTCCGCATTATATTTATTCTTGTTCGAATTAGCATGGATGCAATCGCAGAGGTCCTTCCCAAGTGGGTACTTGTAGTATCAGTATGGCATTTAGATGATTGTATGATTATTAAATTGTTAGTCGACAGTTCCCTATTGCTTATTTACTACAACATTTCTGCAAGAAAAATTACGAACACAAAGAATAGCGGAAGAATTAGTCCTTTTGGTTGAGTGATCTCAGGGTTCAATGGGTGAAATTTCATACGACAAGATCCTTTATTTCGAATTTTAAAAGGGAGAGAAAACTACACCATTTGTATTTCCAATATATATTATCCTTTTTTGGTATTTTAAGGTAAATGACTAACAATTGAGTGTTACTTTTAGTATGTGTGTTTTCGAGATTCATTTGGTCCCCATATCTTTTGCAGTTTTTCCATAAGGTGAATTTTCCTTTCGTTAATCTTAAGTTACAAAAAATCTTCCCACACTCCACTCTTTCTTCTGTCATTAATTTAGGAAAATTTATGAAAACAACATACAAAGCTGGGTTGAACAATATAGCCTAAACTTGGCTAGCAAAGGGTCAATTTAACCTAATATCATCAGCTTAGCGAAATCTAAACGTTAAAACGACATGATTTCAGATTTAAGTAATTACATAAAAAGAAAATCAACAAAATATAAATATCTTGTTGAGACGCATTTTGAAAACCAACTATGTTAATTATTCATGCTGATTTTCATTAGATATTAGCAGGATTGTTCCCAGAGACGGAAATCGATAGCCCAAAATCTTTCGATGAATATCATCAAATCTAAAATTGATACTTCGAACCCAAGATATTAATTTGGTCCCCACGTTTCCATCTAAAATTATGAATTTAAATTACATGAGTAACTAGCTTGGAATTATAAATGGTGAACAGTAATTGGCTTGTGGTTCGTTTCTAAATCTTATACACAGTGCAAAGAGTGATTCACAGCGAAACAGTGATTCCCTCACTTGAAAGAAGTAAGCTCCCCTCGTGTTGATTTTAGACAACATGCGACACGATTCCCGAAAGTTTTCCCTGTGATTCTTTTCGATGCACATAAAAAGCGGAGTTTAGAGGCCATTTCGCGAGAAAAGTGAAAACATTGGGAAGAAAGCGATTCGGTGGACGATTTCTTCTCCGAAGGGACTCTCTTTTTTCATCTCTCCGCCTTTTCTTCAAAATGTGAGCCACTTTTGGTGATCTTGAGAATGAATCTACTGAAAAGGAAGGCCGCGAGAGCAGAAGCAATAATTCGGAGAAAATCGGTCAAGGGAAAGCTCTCTCTCATTAGCAGTTTGATTAATAAGCAATGTTTCAGGAACTTCGTTAATTTCATGTCGTTAATAATGAGAATCCAAGTGTGGTAGAATTGTAATCGCTAATGTTGAATTCGTGTTCCGCTTTTAAATACCGAAGGCATAACGAACGCAGGAAAATTTGCCCCAACTGTAATCAGTATGACATGGATGAGTGTTCTAACTCTCGGTCGGACAAAAAGGGGTCTTCGAAAGAGAGCCCAGAGGCATCGCGTATGATGAGCCTCCTCATTCTCATTATTACTATTTTTTACTACAATGAAAACTTTAAATTTTCAAACATTACAATCCTAATCCTTTGCTAAAACTTTCCAATTGAAAAAAAGATAAAAAAGGAAAAATATTTCTTTTATCGATCCAAATAATCTGACGAAATCACCAGTTGATGATGCCAGTTGTCGAATCTCGTGCTGTTGGTTACTTTTCTTTGGTTTAGTACAAATCTAAAAAGTTTAGCTGTCGCTCTGTTTGTGTCAATACTATAAATATCATTAATTTATGGCCCACATAATTGATATCATTTCGAATTCTAAAGAGGAATATTTTGAAGTCCTAACAATATTTCGCTAAGATTTTATTAGTCATTGTACAATATGTCAAGCCAAGGTATTCAGGCTGAGGCAGAATATAGCATAATTCACCGCAATAATATTTTGAAACAATATCCCATAACCAACAAGTTCTTAGTTTTCCTCTATATTTCTCACATTTTCATTACTAGCATCGACCGCAGTGGTCCTCGCAATGCATTCGTAGAGGTCTTCTCAAGAATGTTTATCCGCATATCCAAAGTTCTCTCATTGTTTGTTTACATCGAAAGTTCAATAATACTGAGTATGGCCACAGATAACAGTGAAATGGTAATTCTTTTATTTCAGTAACCTCATGTTTAAAGCAAAGGAATTTTTATAACAGCCCCATTTATTTTCTCCTACTTTCCTTTCCCAATTTTCATTCTTCTAAGAGGATTTAGATTCACGACTGCAATACATTTCGAAATAGATTATAAATAATTCTACTTTTATTAATTCCTTTTATGATTATGACTGTATACTAAAACCTATCTGAATACGACGACCCATCCGGACCTAGTCCGCAGCATCCATGTCTCCCATTCTTATCGACCCTGGTTCCTTTTGTACTAATGACATCGCCTAACAGCGAAACATCCGTCCACTTTTTATTAATTGTTTGCTTCCCTTTATTGACTTAAAAATTAATAGACTAACCGTAGATTATTGTTACATAGCTATATATGTTGCCGTTACTATATTCACCTCTATAACTAAGCAATAGGCTAAAATATTCAACCTCGAGTGCTATATTATGGACGAATATTCTATAAAATTTACTAAATGCTAGTAGTAGTTCACTAGCTTAATTTAACATGTCCTCATTGTCAGTGGTGTGGACTTTATTATAATTTTTGATATACAGTCGTCAAAATCCCTTTGATTTCTACATTCTTGGGAGGTTGCCTCGTTCGTTTACCATTCGCTTACTGAGTCCTTCCCCAGTGCCTTCAAATCATTAGCTCCACACCCTTTATGTTTTCTACTTGATAAATGACCTTTTACGAATGTGCTCTCCAATACAAAAGTGTACTCTAAAAGTAGTGCTTTTGTAAAAGATTAAGAAGTGAACTTGTCCTACAAAATTTACGCATTTTATGTAGCCTCTTAACATTTAAATTACGGTAAATACAATAATATTGCATTTTGTAAATTTTAAAAACTGTTTGCTCTGTTGACGACAATAGCATGCTAACCTATGAGTAATTACGCAAAAATTTCCTTTATTATTACTTGAAATTGTATGAAAGACTGATCAATGACAATTATGTCAAAAATAAGAACGTTCACATCAGTTCTATAATTTTCCGAAGCCCTTGTAGATATCGGGAAGTGACTTCGGGTGAAACTAACTCAGTAGAAAACAAAGTCGCTCATTCCACAGAATTATTTTGCTGGTGTTGGTATTCAATGATCATCATCAGATTAACCTTTCATGAATAATAAGCACATCGATAAAACGAAAAAGAGCAAAATGGATTCTCTGGAAACATTAAGTATAAATTCTGTGACATCTGCCACCACGTAACCTTTCTCAAGATCTGTTCCACTTTTATCCTTCTTTCAAGACTCAATATTGGAATGTAAAGGAAGGAGTTCAAGTTATATGATATCTATATTCATTTATTTGTGCCATAATTGCGGTTCATACACTTCTATCCAGAGGGAAATTGATTTGTTCAGGGAAAGGAAAGGGAAACTTTGTAGCGTCCTCCGAGTATTGTTTTTAAACTTCCAATTCTCTATGTTGCAGAGGTATTTTCAGAATGACACATCATTGTTTTCATTCATCATTAGGGTAAATAGATTAAACAAAAATTTTCAAAGATTGAAGCCATAAAGCGTTCATTAATTTTATTTCATCTTCATATGCCGATTTATATAAAAAAATCAATAAATTGGATGGACTCTGTCTTTACATGATATTCAATATTAATAACAAGTAATGATTGAAAAATAACACTTTTAATATCAACTAAATCACATTATAAAGACAAAATCATGTCTTTCTCAATTGTGTTTTTCGAGAAATATCGATTCAATTAAAATACTATATTTATTTTGTCAAATTGTTACATAAAAATATGAACCGAAAACAGCATAGATTTCATTCAGCATTCATTAAATGCCTATTATTCATATGAGGTTCAAGATGAGCTCCAAAATGATGGTGGAAAAATATTCCGTGGAACGTACAAAGTTATTCACTCTTTATATTCTTATGACATTCCACGCAGTTCAGCTACTCAGGTAATATTCGGATGGATTTCCCTGAAGCACCATCCGGAGCTTTCCCAGGTCATCGTATTTTCTTAAAACACTCCATCCCTGGAACTGTGGACCGTTTCTAAATGTTGATGGGTAGTGAAAGTGCGATGCGCATCATCGCCGAGAGCGTGAATTAAACTCTAAATTCTCGTGTCTTCACTCTTCTTCTTCTGAGGATTTGGGACGAGCAGCTGACTTTCCGCGAGTCCTCGGTACACTCCCTGCAGGAGTCGGCTTTCGTACTGGCTTTGGTCGGTTCAGCCTCTCGATCTCCTCCTCGGTCAGCTGGTCTTTGTACCAATCAACGCTGAGGATGAGAAACATTTTCACTTAATTATGAAGTTCACTGAATTATGAAGCCCTTTTTAATTCGATTCCATTTTTATTGCAAGAACGGGACAAATATCTCGGGATTCATAGAGTAAAAGTGAAAACGAAATTTGGCATCCCACTGAACTCTTTCTCGAATTAATGCTATCGCAAGGTTCAGTACAACCCGGTTCAAACGCTTTTCAGGTACCCGAGTGAGAATCGCGTTATAATTGGAATAGCGTTTTAGCTGAGATGTTGAAAATTTTTATTTCTTTCGAACAAGAAAACAAAAGGGAAGGGTTTTTGTCTCTGTTGTTTTTAAATAAGTGTTTAATAAGTTTAAAAAGACTTTAAAATCGAACTAAGAATCTTCCTTGGTTTGCTTTCGTTGCCACAGCTATAAATAAATAGAGTCCATGAGCTGTTGTAGAGTAATCCTGGTTACCATATTGTTCTACTTTTAAGAATGGTCTACTTTTGAGCAAATGGAGCATTTTCATTGGCCACTTAGTTTTGGCTACTTGTTACTCTACAATGAGGCGATTTTTACATGATAAAAAATAAGGGAAGCATCCAAGGGCAATAATCTCGACTCTTTTACTTTGAAGTGAAAAATGCTCAATGATGGATGATATAGTGCTTTTGTGTAGAATATAAATTAAGGGACAATGATAGAAAATGTAAATATGTGTCCGAAATGCAGACGTAAAAGCAATTGCGTTTAGTATGCTTCTTCGCTGGCGTATTTGCCAGTATTACAGAGATCCCGGGTTCAGACATGGTTGTTTGTGTTACATAAAAGTGAAACTTAAAGAGGGTTAACTGTAAGGTCCGCATCTTAAGCCAAAGATTTGTCTAAAAGAGTCGTTACTACTATTAAAACTGTGATATGAATTGGAAAAATAGTAGAAATTGAAATGCATAAAATAGTTCTGAGATCTACCAAAATAGATCTACCGATCGAAATATGCTATTAATTATCTTCAGAGTGCTTCCTCCTATCCTACTGTACGATATAGTAGGCATATAAATGCGTCAAGAGTAGTTTGTGAGTGAACCAAAATACAGCGGTGGTAGATTATATTAAGGGCTCATACGTATTGCAAAAACAGGACAGATGGCAAGAGTGGGAAATTTATATGGAGAGCAAAATAAAAATTTGAAGTAAAAGGAAGGCAAGAAAGTAGTGTTGTGTGGTATTAGGGAAGGATAAATAGAGTTAGAGTACCTATGAGGTGTATAAAGAAAGAGTATTAAAAAGGGGCCAGAAAAAGGCAATTGAATTCAGTGAATCGGCCTTTGAAAGGAAGAGACGCACCAAGTCAAGAGGAGTATATTAAAAGACAAATGAATATTGTAAATATTTATACAAATATAGAAAAGCATAGAAAGGAAAAGAAAAATGCATCATGCCTTATATATGGACAAGGTAACGGTAGGAAGCGAGTATATAAGAAAAGGACGAATATTGTTTCAGGAGGAAAAAAGTTTCAACAAAAATATGTATGGATGTGTCTGAAGCTAAAGATGTTTTCAAGGATAGAAATTATCGAAGAGTATAGAAAACGGTTAATTTTTCATTCTTGGAAGGAGATATTGGGGACGGGAAATAGGTACCCTCCAAAAATGTGATGTAAGTGATCTGGCGCCGTGCTTTCACAGTGAGCTTAGTTGGATAGTCTAATGAGATAGTCTGAAGGACTGCAAATTCTTTACTTTCAAAGTTAAGGAAAAAATTGTTCTAGTTCTCCGCCAAAGGATTGCGCGAGGTAGATAGCACATTGGAAGAGTACTGTATTTTTTCTCTAGATGGGGAAACCATTACCATTCAGGAACATTCTTGGGATGATCACAGGATTTGGTGGCGTCATTGAAGACCTTTCCAAGAGAGCAGCCGTTTCTGCGAGGCACTTCTCCGTTGATGCAGACGTAGAAATATTGACAGTCGACGGGATCAGCGAACCTCGGATGCAACAGTCCAGACATAGGATTGTACTTGGGGCAGTCGAATTGGAAGACCTCTGCAAATGTGAATAATAAAATCTAATTACATACTATTGAGATACACCCAAATAGAGTTTTGGTGGTTTCAAATTTTTAAAATAACAAAAATACTACGACAGGAAAATAGACTTTAGTAGGCAAGTGTGACTACAACCTCAGGGTGCTGCAAATAATGATTTGCCAATAATTGTATACGAAACAGTTAGCCGCCATCAATGTCAGTTCGACAATTTGAACTGTTGGTTGTTCTTAACAATTAATAAACGCCAAATAAAATAGTGCTGAGAGTTATTATAATCATTATAATGTTATGAGATATTCATCTGTCGTAAAGATCTCAAGATTTACAAGAAGCTCTCATAGTAACATCCAGCAGCAAATGTTTTTTACAAGAAATAAAAAATTATATAACAGCAACCGACCCCAAAATCATTACATGAGTCAAAACTAAAATTTATATGACTGTGGATTGATGGCAGCAAGTTATTATTTATTTGTAACTCAATTTTATACTCCATCAACAATAATTCTGTTGAAAATATGAATAATAGATGCAAACATAATTGAAATGTGAGTCGAAGAAGTCAGCGGCCAAGACAGTAATTAGAGGTTGCCTATTATCAATCACACAGCTAAGTTACTTGGATGGAAAAATATGATGAAAAATATGATCACACCTTATTTCAAAATAGAATGGTGGAAAAGAATACAGTCTAGATTTCCATTGTTTTATTTTATGTTTCACTAGGTTTCCATAACCACTAACTATTGTTTCACTCCTTGAATAAGATTTTTAGTTTCGATTTGGAATTTAACACTGACGACCGTTTGACAAAAGGAGAGATTTCTCTCAAATTTTCTCTTTTCTTTTCAATCTCAATATGGCCCAGTGAATTCTTTTTTCATGTGTCCATGATTTCATAACGTTTTCCTCGTTATTTGGTAGCAAACATTTTGTACGTCTGGTATGGAATACCGTTGAAATGGATTACATGAATAGCATAAGTGACAAAACAGAAGCGACAGAATCAGTTACGATTGGGTAATAAATGAGAGAAAGTAAGCACGCTCAGTATGACAGCGGTGCGCTATGTTGATTTCATCATAAGAGAGGATGGCTCAAAACAGAGAGCGACAACAGCTGATGGTCTGTCGGCTGAATTCAGTCACAACTTAGTGGTATTGCCTATTAGTAACAAGAGAATTTGTTCACATTACCTTTATCAAATATAAAAAACTATTAGATCAAAATAATAAACATCTCAGCCCAGTTTCTCTACGCCCTTGATGATATGGCTGGGATTCAGATCACGAGGATTTTTTACTATAATTTAAAGTGCATTAAAAGTGAATTAAGATACCTTTTGAAGATAGCATATATTTCTGGGTTTAAGCCAGTTGAATGTGATGAGAAGCTGTAATATCTATATCTTTAAGAATAAAAGAGAATGTTTGGAAAGACATATAGATTAACGAAAGTGAATGCGAGGATAGGAAAGAATAAAAGAGAAAACCTAACTTACTGCATCTAAATCTTATGGCGCGAGTGATACGAATGGGTGTCCTTTTTAATTAAGTCCCGGTAGAAAACACGTTTTTGGTTAACATCAAATTTGCTAAGCCTTGGTAGATGAGAAATTAGAAACACTGTTGCTGAAACATGTAGTAACCCCGTAGTCCCGTAATAATACCCTTTTATTATTGCGGAAACTCTATTTTACTCTTTTGTTTTGCCACTAGCAGGTGTATTATAATGTATATCAAAATTTGAAGAAGTATATGGTACACACGGATCTCCGCGGCTTCGCATGACTAACTTTGAATCCATCCACAGTCTTAAAATTAGATGTTAACCAGTAAGTATACTACTAGATGCGTCCTCTTCGATTAACTTTGATTACCTTTGGAGGAACAACCGTCCCTCTTGGCTTCGTCAGGCCATGTGCAGATTCCAGTCCTCTCGTTGTAAACCAGTCCATCTGGACAAGTGATGGCGTTGAATTTTCCATCAACACAGTAGTAGAACTTGTCGCACACAGCGCGGTCGTCGTGAGCAAAGTATCCATTTTGCCTCGGGCAGTTCTTAGACGGCTTTGGAGTCTCTGAGGAACAATAGAAGAGGTAAATCTCCCTTGGAATAGATATAAATAATTTCGAGGATGTACTTGCATTGTTATACCTGTGACCAGGGGATAAATTAAACCGTATTACATATAGCCTTAGGAAGAAAAAGCCTCGGCTCAGAACTCGTTCCCAGGGCGAAAAATTTTTGAGATTAGTAAAGTGAAAGTTTTTACTTACCGAAACTGAACCTTCCGAAAATTTTACTCATCTTCGGAATCATCTCAATCATTTAACATTAGTTTCAACTTGTAAATTATACTAAATTTGATATGATAAAGAAAATTATTGGTTTTGATTAGAAGATTCCATCATTTGTGAAGATGATGGCATTGAAAGAATGTTATTCGAGTAAATAATCAGTTTGAGACGCCACCCTCTCTTCAGAAAAATGGAATGCGTTTACAGGGAGATATTTTAGAACTTATACAGATATGCATTTCATTCAATTATCTTAGGACGCCGGAAACGCCCTCTACGGGGATTAAAGTCTCCTCCTTGGGATTAGGGCATCGTGTGTATATATCGTATATGCATACTATGCACAGCTGAGCTGTTGTGTAACTTTATGGAACATTACATTCGGTTAGTGTTCGCCTGTTTATGTCTGATAGAAAACAATGATTAGATTATAATTATTTATCTCGTTATTGCATCAAATGGCTACGTAAAATTGAGGCCTGAGGAATACTGAAGAAAAATAGCACAGCGTTAAAAGACTTTTATGACACATATTTCTTACATAAAAGAATGGTTAAACCCTTAATCTGGAGAATTTATCGGTATAAAAAATGAGCATAGAGAACAAATCGAAAGATTGGATATCTTTGAGTTTTGGGTGAGACGTAGACTGGAAAGAGTAAATTATTGAAAAACAAAGGGGGGAATCTTATTGATTGCTGGAGGAGAAAGGATTAAATAAATGCAGAAGGAATGAGAAAGGAGGGACAAAAGTTGTTGGATTCGTATTTGAACAAGACCCCCAAATTAAGGAACTCCTGAGATTGTATAAGACTAAAATGAAACCGACCTATATCGTCGTTCAACATAGTTAATGTAAGAGTGTAGTCAGAGTGTCTTATTATGGAAGGACTTAACAAAATCAAATAGATAACAGTGAGACGTTACGATAATTTTTAATCAAGTCTATGATAAAGCCTTCGATTGGTGGAATTCCATCCCTGGATAATAAAATTCACTATGAAAAAGTCCACTTCATTTAAATTTTATTTTACGACCGTTTTCGAACAGCCTTTGTTCATCATCAGGTAAATACCATAAGAACTGTAGAGAATATATACAAAACAGGAGCCAATGAGGGAGGAGGGGTGGAATATTATGCGAAGGTAGGGGTGGAAGGAGGCAAACTGTTGACAGTAGCGGGGAGTGATCATGTATGTATGTTAGGGTGTAATAATTTAGTTTGTGCTGTGTTATTTCTAATTGTTCCGGGTAGTTTAATTTTCTGCTTTTAGGATGACAATGGAGGATGGTGGCAGAAAAATCGGAAATGTATTTTTTTTAAAGTAAATGTTTGCCAAAATGTGAGGCATTATTATTCTGGATTATATTATTCTTATGGGTATTTAAGTTCTGATTTGTACACGTCAGCTTGTTTGTCCTGTGTATATAGCACCGAAGTTGTTACACCTGAATTTTTACATCTCTGATTTAAGTTTTGAATTATTTTCCATATGTTATGAGAAGAGTAAAATGCGAATCTGATATCATCGCGAGTGAGAAATTTCGCGGTAATATTCTCCATTGCCTCTTTTTAATAATGACTCTTTTGAATTACAAGGAGCGTCTTCTAGGAGCTCTTTTAACGCTCTTTGAGTACTGTTTACCTCACACGTTAATCTGTAAACTTACGTAATTCGGGTCTTTTGGAGCAATCGATATTGAAGGGCAGGTCGCACTTCTCGTGGACGGGGCTGAAGTCGTTGAAGACCATTCCATCTGGACACAGCTTCTCCTCTACTTGGCCATCGACACAAGCATAGTATTTGTCGCATTGTACGGCGTCCGCGAAGAACCCATTGGGCTCAGGACACTCGTCTGAGAACTCTTCATCTTCTTCTGGCTCAGGTGCTCTTGCTGGGGGTTTGCGGTTCGATGACTGTCGCGTTCCGGAGGACTTCTGTGGCACGGCTGACACTAGTGCCACTGAATAGTAAATTATTAGAAATGGATTACAGTGGTTATTTTGGTAAAAACAAAAAAATCATTCATAGAGTAATATATTACACACACACACACACACATTTCTAGCTGTAAAGGTAGATGAACCCTGTCGGACATCCTTTTCTCTAACCGCAAGCAAAAATGCGAGATAACAAATTTAATTGTATAAAACTAAATAAAAAAAGCATAGCTGCTCTACCTAAATGTTGATACCAGTCGCTGAGTATATCAACTGCCTTTAGCAATATTCAAGCGTAAAAGGGAATACGACAATAAAATAATGAACTATTGATAAATAACAATTTAATAACTCATTATAAATGTAAATTCTCAATTGATGGAGTAAAGCATCACTTTTCATTACCAATGCACGCATATTATTAAATTAATAAAACTCCAGAAGGTATGCGGTGTAAATGCGACTGCAGATCAATCAAAGTTCATAATCGAAGATTTAAAATTCAATCATTATCTGTCGGTCCTCACACCCCCTGCCGTATACTAAATGGAGGCTCACGAGGTATTTATGTAAATATAAAAGTATCTGTGATTATCTGGCGGAAGCATGCAGTAGTCCACTTTTCCATCCTCTTTATTCAATAACAAACAACATCTTTCGAGCAATCTTAAGCATCAAAATTGCCGAGTAGTTAGTGTCAGATCCAGTTTCCAAATTTCATAAGTTCCCAAAATACCCGAAGTACACACCTTAGTGGTTCGAATCCTGTTTCAAGAAACTTTTCCAGAAAATTTAGTTTTTAGGCCCTGTACGTCATTATCAAGATGGCTGCGACCCAACTCCCATCTTATGATTAGTCAGTTGATTTTATCTAACCCTCATCCCACTGATGAATCAATTAATCTAATTGTGTTTCTTTTGTTGTATTTATTATCTCTTATGTGTAATTAGAGATATGATAAGACTGATTGTTTTGCTATTATCTACACGGCTAGTATCTACACTACTTGCGCTAGCACGATAAACCACGCCGCCACAACGACCAGCAAATTCATTCACGGTCAACAAAACAGTCTCACCTCCCTGCATGTCGGGGATTCCTGACAGTTTTGGCAGTCAAACTAATAGGCCTGCCTTTCGTCAAAACCCTTGAAATACTTCTAAATGCGAATTCGATCCCCTTTGGAAAGACTCTCTCAAAGAAATACCGTTTTTGAAATTGAGGAAAAACAGACAGAACGACTTCACAAATCATATTGAAATTCTTTTCCTGTTGTACTTTTCTCAGCTCTTTCCGAGCATTATTTCTAGTTTAATATTTGAAAAAGATATAGAGCCTTTAGTGATGAAAATGAACTTTATGGGCATATCGAGGATGATGTGAATGACCTGGAGCCGATCCTAAAAAATTGTGTTTGTGGGAAGTAGTTTATCATCTTCAAAATGGTGACGTTTCTTAATTAAGTGAATTTGGCACATTCACGTGCTTTCGTGCGAAGATACGCTTGTGCAAGAGGTCATCTGAGCAGTATTCCTTGCCGCCGTTGTCGGTCCGCATGCAAATTTTAACTCTCGCTTTTCATATTTCAGGTTTTATTCGGTGGGTCAGTACTTGAATGGGAAACTCTGTTTTTTGAAATATTTTTCAATTGCAGATCTTCCTATCTGTCCTCTATCCAAGATTGGCACTCATGTTTTTCGTTGGTACCTCTAACCGATTTGCGAAATGTCTTACATCAGGAAAAAAGGAAAAACCATTTTTTTTATTATTTGCAGCCCACTCTTCCACAGAGATAGAATGTAAATGTGTCGTTTTACTTGCGGATAAATTTTGATAATTGAATAAGTTTTCGTACTTCGTAATTGAAATTATAATTTAAAATTAAATATTGGTCATTTCCGCGAGTTTTTTCGACTAATTTTGGGATCAACCTATGCTGATCATTCTGTTGCTTGAATTTATTTTGTTGGTAAAAGAAATTTTTGATTAAAATACAACTTTTTCCGCTTTAGTCACAACGTAATTCATTCTACATCTCATCTCGAAGGTCTCTAATCTTTTGTTGCCCTCTTATCTTTAGGTTCACTTTTGTCATTCACAAAGAAAAACACTACTCTAAAAACATTTTTTACAAATATTTTCATATTCCTTTATCAAAGTCCTGGGTTATCAGATCCCTTTGTTTTATGAATGTTTGCTTGACTACTGATATTGCTCCTTTCATTCTTGTACATTTGATCATATGAATATAATCAACACTTAATCAACAATTAATATTTTCAGACATTTTTCTGGCAGTGCTGATAAAGTAACGTTCGATAGTAATCCGGGTATTCGTGAGTTCAAAGAGAAATTTTCCCGATTTGGTGAGCACAGCTCTCTGGAACTCTCTGGAACGTTGAAGTCTCCCAGGAATCCATGGGGGGAATCCTGCTGAAGACTGTATGGACAAGGACAATGCTCTTCCTCATTAGGTTCCTAGTCGCACTATTCGGTCATCAACCCCTTCCCCAAAATTCCCCAACCCCTCCACCATTATCTACGAAAAGCTTTTGAGAGATGCTTCCATGGTAAAATGAGGAGTGAGGTGGTCTGCACTTTCCTTCCTCATTTATTCAGAAGGTGAAGAAGTATAAGTGGAAAAAGTTCAAAAGTTATGACTCCACGTTTTCCCTATAAATAACTCTATTAATTGCAATTAACAAAGAGTGAACAAGTTCAATACTTTCAGAATCACTTATGCTTTAGCTGCTTTCACATTGTCACAGCCATGAGCTGACTGAGACGAAAGGAAATGAATTATACATCTTCGTAATCATTAACGAGATTAATTAGGGACCAATCTTTGAAATAATGTTATAATATATTGCTATAAATGAAAAATTCCCTTTACCTCGATGACCATTTTTATTTTTAATTAAAAATTAAATAGTAGTTACTATGTTTCGAACTGAATTGATGACAATTTATACTCACAGTATTGAAAAAGTATTGCCGACGTAGTAATTAATTATTAAAATTATTTACCGTTGCTTTTCGGAACTCAAAGCAAAACTTCACGTCGAAATAAGCCAAATAACACTTTTCGTTTGGTACGTAACAAAAGAATAAGTTTTCTCGGTGATTTTTGTGATGACGACATAGCAAAATCCCATAAATTCAGTATTGCCATCCTCGTAAGTGTGAGTTAAGGTGTTTCGTAAGGACTTTTATGCTTTCACCCTTTTCATTGGCATACATAAGATGGTTTTCCATCTACCGTTCATTCAAATACGCTTCCCTACAGGGGATTTTGTGGCTCCTTTGCGATTCAATCAATTATACACTTAAAATCAACATTATAAAAAGGATGAGAACCACTGAAGATTTTAAACCAATCTTCTCAACATATTTGTAAATAAATCTAGATTACAGAAAGTTGTAACCGTGGATTTAATCTGTATAGCTTACCTAAAACTTTACACAGTTACCCATTCAAATTATTGTTTTCCAATTAAACAGTTATTCTATTATATTATAGCTTGGAAATAGGTTTACATGTATATTTTTAACGATGGATTTACATCTACTTTTAACGGAATATGCATTTTGACGAGGACTATCGTAAAATAATAGAGCGAAAATCGAAATAATTATGAGAAAATTAAAAGCAAACTACCCAACTCCTCATCTAGCATAGTAAGCCTCAGTCCCTATCGAGGGCTTTTGAAAGCAAACGGTGGACCTTTTGCGGTGGAAACGTGTGTACACGAGCTGAATACTTAACAAATGGAGTGACGAAATACTCCGCTGTAAGATGGGTTGCCTAATTTCAGGGATCGTTGGTAGTCTGAGATTTTCAATTAATGAGTGAAACTTCACTTTAATTTCAGAGGTTATGAGGGGGCCAAAAAGTTTTCTCGTATCAGATTGGAAGTCGAAAGAGTGATTGTTTTGTATCCCGCACTGTCGTTACTAGAAAGCGCTAGAAGCAGAGCCATGGCATTTACCGACCTCGCATTTTCGTGATCTGTGCAGGAATATCTCGCGTGCAGCGCTTTCCCACGACGACCTTTGAGGCGACTTTTGCTCTCTTTAAAGATGGGATTTCCATGGGACGAAGGACAAACGAGAAAGTTTCGGCAGTTACGCATCCGAAGGACACAAAAGTCTAAATCATTAGGGTGAATCACTTCGGCGAAATTAAGCTTACATCTTGCGGGCAAAGATGCCAATTATTTCGAGCAATTTTCTTGGAACTCGTCGAGAAGGAGCTAATGGATAAGCTTAGGAAACGTGTTCAAAGTCAACAGCAATTGAATACTTTATGAATACTTTCGTTTCGACAATAAAAATAAATGTAAAATAATGAGACGCTTCATATCCTGTTCTCTTTTGTATTGTTTAAAAGATTAAAGGCTATATTTTTTAAAGCACTCATTTTCTGTATAAAGCATCGCTTAGGTTTTTAGAGCTGTATCGTAGTTTTAAGATTCTTTTCGTGCACAAAAAGTAAATGTTATGAGAGGAGAACGTGAATGGCTTTAAAAAGATAGGAAGAGAGAGAGAGACCTCGATTTGTCTTGAATCAGTTGCTAAAGACCAGATATGCAGGAGAAGTGTGGGAACGTAAGAGACAGTATGTAAAGATATGGATGTATGAATCGAAATGTATTAGCATACATTTGAAAACTTGGAGGAGTATATAGAGAAATAAGGTAAATAAAGTGTTAATATTGGAAAAGAGTAGAGTAGAATGCTTATTTTTATATGTATACGAAAACAGGGAGTCTTTAATGTGTACCACCATAAATATTAAATAAGATGCGCCCGAGTAATGGAACAAGGCTAAGGGATCAACGAATGAGGTCCTTGCTTCAGTTTGTCAGTCTATTCCCTTCAGTACTTATGCAAGATTCTTAATGTTGTCTTTCTTTTAATCTAGCCGCAGATAAGAAATGTTTTCGGACTTGCTCCAACCAATTATTTCGGTGACTTGCGTCAAAGGAAACGGTTCTATTTTTAATTATCCTTGGAAGACTAGGGTTAAAATGAGAGAGAAAATTGATTGTGAATCTTATTTTAGAAATTCTTAGGGAAAAGAAAGCTTTTTAGGGGATAGAGCTACAATCAACCAACAATGAATTCAAAGCTGATGACTTAAAGCGACAATGGTTCAAATAAAATTCACGGTTGCACATTTCAAAATTAATCTGTTCAGGTAGAAATTGCTTTTTTTGAGAGAAACCGCAAGTAGACTGGCATTGGTAGAAGCAAATACAATGAGTTCTTTGGCTCAAGAAAGGCGCATCCCGAGCTTCACTATCGAATGCCTAACCGAACCTCTTTCTGGGAAATGAGTTATTGGCATTCTTCAAGATGCCACTCCTCGATAAACGAATCTCCCATTTTGTGTGCATCCGCCGTCGATTCACGTTCACAGTGCCACGTGACACTTCCTCCCACGCACAGGAATGCACCACGCCTCTGCACCCACCGCTGCCAACAGAGTTCGTTCTCCGGAAGATGTTCATTCCCAGGAATAGACAAAGCGTCGAACTTCTCCCATTTTCTTAAAAGCCATTATAATGCAAAATATCGGTTATTTACTGGTTCGATCCGGCAGCATCAACTGATTCAAACCGGGTTTTGTTCTCTCGGGCGGAGAACTACATTTCTGCAAGTTTTTTCTTACGTAAGGATATGTCATTTCTTGAATTGAATTTGGAAATTAAATCTGTGTATTTTAAATTATAAAGATAAAATTTTGAAATCGAGAAGTTAAGCCTGAATGTTATCCCGCCAACGCAAGTACCCTATGAATTTAAATATTTAGGGTATATATCATCACAATGTGTTTTTATTAACACAACTCGTTCTCTTTACATATTTTCTAATTTTAAACCGAAAAATAATTTAAGTAACGCACTCCACCCCATTCTCCCTCAATGCTTCCTCAGGAAATTTCTACTGCTTTAAATTAATTTAATATGAAGTCCTCCACATTCTTGATATGAAATGCACTCAATACAAGATTTACTAAGAATTCGATTAATTTTACATTAATTTTTAAAATTTTAATGATAACAGAAAATGATTTGCTCTCAATATGCCCATCATTAGTTTATATACGTGCTCTAAATGATTTTTGGGCAGTGATGTAAGAAATGTATTCAATAAATATACTAAAGATTCTCTTTGTTCTCGCAGAGTGTTATTGTCACATATATTTTCCTCACTAGATTCTTGCAATAATGTTATACTAAAATGTCATATGGTTTTTTTTTAATATGAATATATCTCAGACGCGATATAGCTTCCAGGAAATTTTCGAACGCCCCTCACATATTATTCTCCTTCCAAACGAATTACAAGGTCAGAAGGGTGTGATCTCCTCCTTCTTCATCATGACTTTGCGAAACGTACAATTTTCCCGGGATTTGGCGACGAGCTCAAACAAATACTAAAAGCGAAATATATATGCCATTAATTTCAACCTTTTTGATTTTTCACGAAAAAATGGTATTTTAAGTGTTTCCTGGGAGGAATTAAGGCATGAAACTACTTTGAGTGTATAAGAAAATCGTCTTAGATCGCCCCCTCCTGGACAAGTTTCTGGATCCGCCACTGACTCCGCATCAGGACATAAAAGGGTTGAAATGCAGGCGAGACAGAGGTGTCATCTCTTAGGAAGAAAAGGAAGCGCCGTCCAATTGGGCGCAGGAAGAAGCGTCAAATGGAGAGAGTGTTAGAGGATGGTACGCCTCTCCACCGGAAAACTGTTGTAAAAAGAATGATTTAGGGGAAAGCGTCGCCGGAAGAATATCGAGCGTCTGGTCCAAGGACAGGACGACCTTTTTACCGCTATCCTGAGAAGGTTAATCACTTATTGGAGCGTGTGAGAAAGCAGCCATCCTTGAAAGTGGTGGCCAAAGACTCTGAGATACAGTAGATAGATCGATTTTGAGCGGAAAGAAAAAGATTGGTGCAGGGAAAGGATGAAAGCGGGAAGTCGGAACTCATCATAAAAAAACGTTGAGAGAGTTCACAACTAAAACAACTCTAAGGAATTTAAGAAGAAATTTGCAGCACATAATCAAAAACTTAATACGGTAAATCTAAGAACATCTTCAATCTTACTCCTCATTTATGCTATTTAATATACAGTAGGCCAATGTGGCCTAATTTTCCCTCCTTAACTAACTTATTTCTTGATAACTCATCCCACCTTTTATACTACCCTGTAACCTTTGTATTGTCAAAATTACCAACACTGGTAAATCCACAATAAAATGTACATGTGTCATGGCATTGCACAAGTAGAAGAAACCTATATATGAACTTATTATGCAATTCTATCGAATATCGCACAAGAACATTTAAATAGTGAGTGGTTAATCTTAAGGAATTAAAAGAAGAAACTATGACTTGAATACTCTTCATAATGTATTTCATAAATTGGTTTCCATGTAAGACTTTATTTAGAACATGCATCTGTTTCCATGAAGGATACGCCATGGTACTGTTTCGAACTTGATTCAATACAATCTCTGAGAAGCGGAAGAAATAAAGATAGTCATGAGATAGTAAAATAAGCTGTTGAAGATAGTGGCATGACTAATGACATACCGTTAATTTCATCACATACTTCTGATCATATTCTACTCAATTTGAATGTCTAATTTTCCTACCGCATGCAAATGAAAAAATGATTGGAGCTTTCATTTTTACTTTTTCATTTCTTCTTTTAAGCATGACTTCCACTCATTCTATCAGAGCCTTATTAGTAGGCAAATCTTCTCTTTGCAAGGTTATCCTTTAGCCGAGGAATACATTAAATCTAGGCCGCATTTGCACTTTCTAAGAGGCAAATATTTTATGTAAAAGCACCATCAAAAAAGAAAAATTCAAATTTTTATTCCTGTCAATAAAAAATGACAGTAAGTGAACGTCAAATTCATTTATTAGAATATACTTCAAAACAGATCTTAACGGAATGAAAGCTACCAACCACTATGAAAAGTGTTTGAATTAATGTAAGTTAACACGTATCGAAATTATTTTATATTCTAATAGATATTTGTATTAAAAGCAAAGCAACATTAATTATACAAGATAAGTTTATAATAAAAATAGTTATCTACAACTAAAAGCTTTTATCAGTAGTGTGTTAATGGTTAGGTGTAAGAGAGGTCCTAATGGGCCTAACCTCGCCGAATAAAGAGTTTATTATTATTATTATTATTATTATGTAGCTATATGTTTTACAACATATAGCTACGTGTACTTTAAAAGAATTAATACAATAGATTATTTATTATCGACCCTCTCTTTCATTGTTAGACCTTTAGCTGTCTTAAGACGTAGTCAATTAAACAGAACTAATGGCAAATGATAATACCAAGAGTGAATGTCTACAAAAAATAAAAACCAGTCTCTTAGTAGCAGATTAAGTGGTGCAATATGGTTCCTCACCGGAAAGAAAGTGCAAGCACAGTTTTCGTTTTCACCTCATTGGCAAAGATGCGACTCTTCGAAAGTATCTTTGGCCCAGTACATAGAAAGTATGTACAATTAAGTGATTGAGTATGAATATATTTATATTTACCTTCCACTTAGAGAGTAGAGATCGCGTTTTAAAACTTGGCACATTATTGAATGCCAGCCTCCTGCAGATAATTGGTTACCTTTTGTCTTTCGAATCGTACCCGGATCAACGCCAGGAGGCCCTCTATGTGCAGCACAAGCGATATCCAATTTTTACCACTGCAGGATTTACATCCTCGTGTGAAAATGACGTAGAGATAGTGACCGGACTAGCTCAAAAAATACCCTAATAATTTACATTCACTACTAATTTAACTTATATTATCAAACTGTTTATGGGTTAGAAATAAAATGTAATAAAAATTCGTCTCCTCCTTCGCCTCTTCGCTTTGTTGGCTGATACAATTGTTGAAGCCTAGTTCATGTTTACTCTGTCGCATTTCTTGTGAGATGAAATGAAAAACAGATGCCTGCGATAGTGGACGATGGTTATTTAAAATAAAACCTCGACAAATTTATGATGACATTTTTAGGCTATTTCATCTAGTTTCGATACAAAGAGAAAGGAGAATGTTTCCCATTAAGGAGAACGTGGATGAATGAAATCCACTTTCAACTTTCCGTAAGCAGAGTGAGAGCCTCCCCGCGGCAGAAGCTGTACTTACCCGCGACGCAGAAGCACGCGATGAGTAGGAATCTGCTGCTGCTTGCTGTTATTGCCATGTCGAGAGCTGGACTGCTATAGAGGCGACCTTGTGGCTCACCTTATCCAAGAGAAAGGGGGGGTGGAGTGGGGAGGCAGGAGGGATACCTTCCCCCCTCCGTAACTCTTAATAAATGCCAAATTCTACTGCAATATCATGACGTGGAATTCGATTGAACTTTCTTATGGACGCTAACGAATCCCTCCAGTATTACTGCCGACGATTATGTGATTTTGTCTCTAGTTTTACGCCACTTTCCCTTTTTTCCGTTGGTGACCTTTTGTTTTAGCGACATCTTCACAGGTAACCAATTTTAGCTGACTCCCGTAAGATAAAAGCGAGGGTTGGGAGCTGATTTTGTAGACTGTTTACGATCCGATATATGTGAAGTAACATGTCTGGTTCACTTTCAAATATATATGAGTCGATACGACTTTATAAAGGGGAGTTCCTTAGGCTTAATAAATTTAAGAGGTAAAATTAAGAATTGAATGAGAATTAATTCCATATAAATAAAAGCTATATTAATCCTACATTTTACCATAGTCATAAATAATTAACTTTGTAAAATTATCCTTGTTATATTACTACGTTTTGCAGCTACTTATTGCAAAATATCAAACAAGTATAAATAATTTAATAACAAAAAAATTAGAATTAAGCAATTTTTCTTCAATAAAATAACTGAAAAGTTTATTGAATATGAAATTTAACGTGCCTAACACTACAGAATTAATCTTTTCAGATTAAAACAAAGGATAACCAAGCAGAATCGAGGAAATTATTATTAGATTTTATTAGAAGATATTAGAAAAAGTTAAATACTTAGAGAATATTTCCTTTAAAAAATACTCGCGATACTCAAACTCCAATTGGAAATATTCTATTTAGAAAATAATTCTCTACTTGTACTTTTGTTAGTCTCTGGTTTCCTTTTGCTCTCATCCAAATATTATATCAAAATCGATTATTATTGATGTTCATGGCATGAATTGCATAGACCCTTGGTTAGACAAAATTGTTGCTGTGATTGATTACGGAATACATGTAAATGCCATCTTATTATTTGTCATTGTTCATTGGAATATGCTGTTCAGTCAATACTCAAGAATTACCTCGCAAGAAGTGCATAGTGTAAAACTATTGGCTCCATTGTGTCTGGACAATTTAAAATTTCAAAGTAAAATTTCTAAGAGACAGTTCAGCATTCCGCCATTTTTACCATTTAAAATGGAACAGCTTAGGGATTATTCAGTATTATAAAGTTATTTATGTAAATAATTTAATTATAGAAATATTTAAAATAACAGAAAAATAAAAATCAATTTAACTCGTTAAAAGATTGTATATTTTTACAAACATACAGTTTTACCTTCATTTGTGCTAAAATAAAGATGCTTTTCTGCATCTTAGTCAAAAAACGTTACAATAAATTAGCTTCACTACAGAAATGTTTTTTCATACTAAAATACAGTATCACCAAAGCTGTAAACAATTAAGTAGTCTTTTTTCATACAGAAGAAAACCTAGCACCTTAATCTGCCATAATCTGGCTCTTCGTACTAATTATAAATGGAATCCATCCGCGTAATCGCCTCAGATAATCAGCATCAGGCCATTTGACTAATTTAATATTCATTTTCCCGAAATATCCTTCTGAGTAAAATTCTATCCTCAACCATTGAGTTTGAAGCTATTACTTTTGTAAAGTAAAATTATCATCCGGAGATTGAGGACACTCAAGTTCCAAAACTTGGAAGTTGTCGTTTGGTTATGGTAAACTTATAGTAGTCGACGCTTCGTCTGTAACAATGGTTCAACACCACATAGAGGTGGTGTGTTGATCTATTTGGACTGAAAAGAAGCACTCTCGTGACAGAGGAGCACTGGAGACAGGACCCTAACAATTTGAGGTCTAGTCTAGTCTATCAAATTTTCAGTGATTTTTAAAAAAATCAATCGATGATAAAAATAATAAGAATTTAATTTTATCATCTTTAGGCTTAAAGAAACGAAAAGAAACTCGGCGTTCAATGATTAAGAGAAAAAGCGGCGTCAGAAGTACCCTGAAAACTGGCGATCACGTGGGTAATAATAATAAGAATAATCTTTTTCCGAGGAATTGCCCTCGACGGTTGCCGCTTACGGCACTTGGAGAATACCTTTGTCTCTTACTCTTTAGACTTACTTCTAGTTAATACAAGGATTCGTTCTAATTTAATTTTGCTAAGGAAATAAAGCCTGCGACCAATAAAAGAGGTTTTAATTCTTATGTTAGCCCGTTGATAAATCTGGAATCGAACCTATTCAAGGTACTGTATTACACCATATGCATGTTGTCACTATTTTATGACAGACTATGTTTGAGCATTTTTCTATCATGCTTCTCTAGTTTTACGCCAGCATAGATAACTATGTTTTAGAATAAATAAACCCGTTGACCTCAAGTATGTGTATATTCAGGTATACATACTTACGTGTACATTAAAGCTTCACTAATCTTGGTTTTTAGCGGACGAGTTTTGTCATTTTTTAACATTTTTGAAGGTACTTTTTACCTTCAGAAGGTACTTCTGAAAACTGGCGGCCACCCGGGTGATAATCTTTTTCTGAAGAATTCCCCCCGACGGTTGCCATCTTATATATGCCATCATAACATTCTGTCATCTAGGTAGGTCCTTTTCTCTCGTGTAAAACTTTATTCTTCGTCCATCCTACACATCTGCATTATCCATTTACATTACAGAGGTCGCTAAAAAGTTCGTTACAAATTTTACTTTAAAGGTTTCAATCTATTTCTCCTATTCGATGACAACTGTTTGAATGTATGAGAGACTTTCGGTTTTATTTGCTCCAATAGTCCTTCAGGTTACTGAAGATGGTCGGGTCTCAGATATAACCTTTAATGCCTACTGTTACTTCATTCTTTATTCTCAATAATAACAAACCAGGATCCTAATCGTTGTTTTTCAATGATTATCATTTTACGTATTAAAGTCATTCGTTGAAAATAACTTTTTAAATTTAATTTATACTCTATTTAGACTCTATACTTCAGCATTTTTACCTAACACTTTTAATGTTAATTTTTTGTATTTACCACTTTTAAAATCCCAAATTTAACCCAATCTACGTACTTTTTAACGAACGTTGTTGTTACAGTTACTTCTTCATGGCAAGTTTCTTTAGTAATCTTTCATGCTGTTAAGATTCAGTTAAGCCTTCACAATATGCAAAGTCAAATATTCATCAAAACCTTTATGCTGTCCAGGAAGATGGACTCTTCGTATTTACTTACTTACCTCGATTTATCATTTAGATTCAGACATCATTAATATCGTCCATGCCAAGTTTCAAACAAAATGTATAGGAAAGAAGTGGATAAGAACTCTTGCAATGTTTCATACAAATGTTGGGTTAGTGTCGATCTTCTGGAGAATTTTTCAGGTAGCCATGCAAGCGTTTCTCCACTGAGCCTTGTGAACCTCGGGAGGGACATAATCGCAACCCTTCTGGCCCAACTTCGAGATTCTGGAAGACAACGGAGTTGGAGAGTATCTGGATCCTGTTGAACTACTGCGAGGGAGTTAATCAACTTTGCCCAAGTAGATTTGAGAATGCTGAATGTTGAGAATTATTCTTATTTTTTATATTTACCATTGTAATCTTGAAACAATAAAATTTAATGTTATTTTTTCGACATGAGAAGCTTGTATATTAGCTACGAAATAAATATTTCCATTCCTGCTTTATAAAATATTATTGTTGGAGAAATTAATTTACGCCTTAATATAACAGTACAAATGTTGTAAGGATTTTATGAAGTCAACAAGAGCGTAACGGAGGACGGTGCTCCGCCGCGCCGACTTGGCCCTTGTAGCGTTGTCGAAAAGTGGATTTATATATTATTGGGGCAAATTAGGGCAAGATTTCATTTCAGATTCCCATTAAGAAAGGTTCATAGCTTATCGTGGTGTAAGTATTCCTGTGTCACACGGTGTCTCAATCTACTATTTTCCTCGCTTTAGGTAAAATTTGTTCCAAAATAAGGGACCGCCATTTTTTAATGTTAAGTATATAAATATTCAACAGAGCTCATTGAAACCAAGTCTTATGAAGAACAAAGAACATATTCATAATATGGCATCAGATTTTACCCGTTTATTTTCCTAGTTTGGGTTCACAATCGACTTGAAGTTGAAAAATTTCGCGAAAAATCGGTCAATTTTGCCCCCCTGCATAATTTTAATGTGAAGGATCCAACTTAAATGACCTTCATAGTTTTACGCAGGATTTATTCTAAATCAATCATGCGAATTTTTGTAGTCCGCACTTAAGAAAGCTTTTTCGTATTTTTGGCCAGCTTTTTTCGATTCTAGCCAACTGTGCGCACTGAATGAAAGGAAGGATTTTTCACTAAGCGATTCCCATGTTCCTTTCTACGCAAAAAAAAGATTTTACGTTAATTTGCATTTATGGGAAAACTTTCTTTTCGCATTAGCAGATCTTTGATTAGAAGCCAAGATTTTTAGTGTATTAGCCAAGTGAAATATCATATTGTTTCTTAAAGATACAATTTTTAAATTTGCTTGAGGTAAATTCAGCGACGAGAGAGGAAAATAATGAAGCACTTATAAGCATATTAAACTTTATTATCTTAATCGAACGTCTAACATTAAATCACTCAGTTAGGAATACAGATATATTACATTGATTGATTAATCAAATGAGCAAACATAATTCAGCACAAATATTTTATTGCACGAAGCTTCTCTCAACTTCAAACGATACCGGTTATGGACTCGGGGTAAGCCAATGGCCGTCGTCATATTGATCTCCTCCGATTTGTATGTTTTCAATCTCATTGATGACTATTGTTTCGTGAAGTTACATTAGTTACAACAGTCATTATTTGTTCGTTATCTAAAAAGACTCACGAAAAAATTGTCTGTATCTGAATTACTTCACGACATTGTTTAGCAACTCACTACTGAATTTAAAATAAGGATTACATTTCTAAAAATATTAGTTTCAGACTTTCCTTGCGCGTAAAATGTAGAATTCTCTTCTCTACAAACCTTGACCGTGTTAATTTCTTAATTTTCCAATTCTAGTACAAAATCATCGGACAAATTAGCTGATGGACGGATGATAGAAATGTGAGAAGATAGGGATACCGTTGGTGAGATCGGAACAGAATTTGAAGGTTATAGGTGGAATTCCAAGAGAAGAAATTGTCACTATCGAAAGGTGCTACATAGGAGCGAGAGGCACGCCCATTCACGCAGATGAAGCACTTCTTTGGCGGAGGCCACAGAAAATTTCGTGAAGACAAGAAGGGCGTTCGTAATAATCATTTATTTAGCTGGGAAGGCGATCTGTAGCGGGGTCCTCAATTTATCATTGAATATTTTCATCCAATCCATTTCCGGCTGCCCTTGTTCTCATATCTGTGTCACGGTCTTTATGCAAAAGAGAATTCGAAACCAATATCAATCTCAGGGGAAGTAATTTCATCACGGTCTATCCAACACAAGGGGCTACAAGCCAGACATTTTAAGTTCAAGTCAATGAAAATCACTCATCTCCTTTCAAAAACTAAAGAGTTAATACAAAAAATACCGACTTGTACAAATTGTAATTGCCATTATCTTCTGGATCAGCGTAAAGAGCCTACTTAACAGAGTTTTGTACTCTGTAATCGTGAAGAACATTTATCTCTTGAGATTCATTTCTCCAGCCTCCTTCCTGAATTGTAATTTGAAGCTGTTATTCTTAAAATAGCCACAATATAATATTCATCACATTAGATTTTGAAGCAATTTAGAAAAAGCTTGAGGTAAAACTACACGTTAAATGTGTCTCCAGCCCCTCTAGAATCAGCTACCAGAAGCTCTGAGGAGAGAAGACTCACTAGGCGAGATGACGAGGAGTAGTTTGCCACTGCTTTCCTTACTGAACCAGAATGAGCACATGAACTCCGCTGTTACTCTATCAATAACACTACATATTCAAGTAAGTGAAGTACAATGATTCTATCTATAACTCCACACATACCATATAGTACGGTGAGGAGGGACCAAGATGCATCATTGATACCTTAGCAGCTTCCGTAAGATCACAGCCATGAATAAGACTGAGATAAAATTAAGTTAAGGATTCAATTTCTTCATCTTGGTATTATTTTCAAATCTCATACCAAAAGACATACAAGAAAATTCCATTAATCGAGATGTAGGAACGATTTGTACCTGTATCACAAGTTAAAATTTACAAACCGACCCACGTTCCAAAATCCGTTAAAATATCGACCAAACCTGGTACACAGGGAAGTCCTTAAGAAATAGGGCACTCGAAAGACAGAAACATCTGCAGGTCTAAGGACATCGGGTATGCAGAGAAAGATGCACCACGCGACTCTATTTGGAGTCAAAAGGATACGTCAGAGTTATACATAAACTTTACTCCACACGAATCAGTCTTCTCTACTTGACACTTCTCATAGCTGAATTTTGAATTCCTTGAAAAGTTTCAAACGCCTGATGATTCTTTGGTATTAAATCCAACTCAGATGAAATACCGGCGCCGTTTCAGAAGAGGAGTTACAATATGTAAGGAGGTAGAGATCGTGCAAAGTCGAATGCAGACCGTCGAATCAAGACGGAGGCCACTTGGACAGCTACAGATAGTCAGTAGAGGAACTGATAGAGAACAAAATCGCGTTACCTGATCAATGATATCGAAAAAACTGGCTGCATTTCGCGTAACAAAGAAACAGGAATGAATTTTCACATATTCAAACTGTTGGTAAAAGCAATCAAACTCAGATTAAACATGACAATTATATTTTTAAGAGTTCTCATTTTTCATCTGCGAAAATCAATAAAAATATTGATTATATTAGGTAACAGACCTTCTTCCCAAGTCTGCCAGTCCGCTTCGCCATAAAGAGAAATTAAACTGTAAACTCTCACCATCAGCGGGAACAGCATTGCGAGAATGAGATGTATTGTTTGAGTTCCGGCACAAACGCGAATCTTCCGCGAAAATAAAATAGAAATAAAAAGAAAAATCACCTATGTATTTCTAAAATTTAAACTTGAACCTAAGGCGACTTTCTTGTGACCCATATATGAGACAGGTTTGGTTTTGGATTTAAAATTTTACAGAATTACATGCACGCACCATGAACACTTATTCTTGACGAAACACAGATTATTAATACCCTATGTCAAAAGTATCCGAAAGAATTACTTTTAAAATACGATTTAACACATTTCATTTTACTGGAAGTAGACCGCAATTGATAATGTATCATTTATTCGTATATTCTTATATTAAAATTCATAGCCTCGGATTCAACAACGTCTTGATCCTCACGAGGACGGGTTGTTCGAAAGCACAACATTTTAAAAAGTTTTCATTTATTTGGTGTATATTCTCGCATTTTCGATCTGCAAACGGTATTTGCTACCATAGGCAGAAAGCCTCAGAAAGTACAATGAAGTCATTGACAGTTCTTCAGCTCAAATATATATAGGATGAGATCCCCTTTTAATGCCTCATTACAAATCCACCACTAACCATAAGCGATCTCTACCCCGGCTTTTACCTAGTGCACTCGTTAAAATCACCGATAAAATAAATAAATACCACGGCATATAAGATATAATGTCGTTGGCGAAGTAGGCTTCTTTTTACCTGCATAAACTTCTTAGTTCTCATTAATGCTTTTGCAGGATCACAATTCAAGTCTAAGTTACCGTCCAAAAATTATCTAACATAAGTAAGAAAATCACATAACGTCGCGAAGTCCTTTTACGAAATATATTTCAATTGCGAAAATAGCAAAAATGTATTAATGTCGTTGAGATCGGTGATGTTCATAGCGTGGGCTACAACTTTGCGTTTACCGCAATAAATATTAATAAAATAAAGTGCCGTAATAAAACTACGGTTTTATCCAATCGTATTTTATTTATAAAACGTAGTTTTGTTTGTTTATGAGTGTATTTTGTGAGTAGGTATGCTGTTTGGGACTCAACTGAAAATTGTTGTACTCGCAAATTAGAAAAGGTGCATCGAAAGGCAATATGTTTATTTTTTTTAATTTGCTACGACAAATCGGTAAGCGTTACTGGGATTCTTCAGGAGGCAAGACGGGATCCTTAGAAGAAAGAAGGTTCGATCAAAGACTTAATTTCCTCAATGAATTCAGAGAGGGTAGGTTCGAGTACGATAGAGAGTGCCCGTCATAACTTGATGCGTACATTAATTTGAATCCTATTTATAAAATAATTTGGCTCAAATGCATACTAAAGATTGAAACAAAGATTTATTGAGAAAAGAAAAACATCGATTTACAATTAAAAGAAATAAATTAAAATCTAAGTGATTACGTAGCTAAAATATACAAGACACCTATAGAATAACATTGCAATTAATGATTAAGGAAAGAAAAAGATCGACAGAAGAAGATCATTTAATATTCAAAGTTTGACCAGGAGGATCGGCCACCTGAAATGACAAAATAAGGCGAAATTGTAGATTGAATAAGCAGTGAATGACTCTATATAATAGCGACTTAGATTTACTTGATATGGATCCTAAGTATCCACTCGAGGCAGCAGAGGATAAGTAAGAGCTATATACGCTAGAGGTGGATGTCATACAGTAGCTTTCCCCTGATGCTGAAATAAAGGAATGAAAACATGGTAGGTGATTGCCATTGGACACAATAACTTTGAAATACGGAATATAGACGACCTCTACTCACAAATGGATCGACTACTTCCTAATGAAAATCCGCTATTGCTTCCTAGAAGCGACCTCAGCTCCCTACTGGACCCTGGGTTGGAGACCTGCTGAAAAGTGATGACAGCTCTCATTTCTCTATGTTTCCAGTAATTTATACTCTTTTGTCTGAGACAAAAAGGGCTCAAAATATTTGAAAACCGCCTCATGATACCAAATAGTAGGCAGATTGAACTACCGCAGCAATATCAAATCGAAAAGCTATTACTGCCTGATATGAGACTAGTAAGTTGAATGAAATCGTAATTGACCTATCATTCATGTCCGCTTTTGTATAGGGAAAATAGGGAAAATGAAGCAAGTACTATGGAGATATGGAGATTCTCCAAACTGTGTGTAATTTACCTCATATCTTCCATAGACGCAGCCACTTCTAGTTTTTCTCTCTATTATGATATTGGGCGGCCCCTCCAGTCCTGTTCCCATCCTAAGCAATGGAAAAAACGATAGGCGTGATTGTGCTTGCAGGTAATTTTAGAAATAGTATTCAGATACCACGGTATTCGGCTCAGGTGGTAGTAATGTGAAATGTCAATTACGCATATTTCGATGAAAAATTAAAATCTGTCTTACTTACCATGTAACTCGGTTGAAAACGATATCTCTCAGCAGAGAAATTATACTAAACACTACTACTGTCACCCAGAATGCTAAAATGGCTAATGCAGCATATAGAAATGCATATATTACGATTCGAATCATGTTTTGGCACTTAATACGTCTGCTCACTACGGGCTCAGAAGTATTACCAAATGGGTTGCTAGGGTAGTCGTATCTAAGGCTAGTATTGTTGTCGTAACTAAGGCTAGTACATGGACTAAAGCTAACCTCGAATACGATAAATAAAATCATTTATTTTTCCCCTTCATTAGTGTGTATTTCCGCATTTTTATGCCTGAAAAGATAAATTCCGATTCAAAGAATGATCAATTCTGAGGAAAAATTAAATGGTGGAAGTTTTAATTCTCGAAAAATTTTTAACTTGGCGTTTTCACTTACATTCTCGTTCCGAGTTTACAGGCATAGTGTACGTAATTTAAAGTCCTGAATTTGATAGAATGCCTTTTGCTTCAACTAATACTTCTTCTATCAGGTGCTAAAGCCCTTAATGGGCCTTAGACTCCTCCACTATCAGCTTACATTAGGGTGGGTCGAAAAAACTTTTTTTTCGAAATCGGTAAACGGCTAGTGCTTAAATTTGTGGTTGGTGGTCCTTATAAACCATCAAGATCAAGGAGGACCACTAACCACAAACTTTAAGCACTAGCCGCTTACCGATTTCGAAAAAAAAAGGTTTTTCGATCCACCCTAGCCTACATACTTCCCTGTCCCTGGCCTGCTCCTTCCAGTTTCTTATTCAAATCTTCCTCTGATCCTCCATCACATCATCTATCAATGGGCCATCCTCTCCGTCTTCTGGCTTATAGTCTCCCTTGCGGTACTTTCTACGGCATTGATGCTAATTAAATACTTTGCACATGTCCCAACTATTGGATGTTATGAATTTAGTAATATCCTCTCCTGCCCTTACTGCCTTTAGCTCCTCAATCCATTCTCGATCATATATCCGCCTTTCAACTCTTCTCAGAGTAGTATGAATGATTGTATGATTTAGAGTAACAAGTTATAACTGTCTTAATGAGTGATTTATATATTTGTATTTTAGTGTTTCCGTTTAGTAGCTTGCTCTTAGGCATCTTCATATTTGCATGCTATGTTTTATTTCCTGCTTGTATTTTTCGTTTCTGCGTGTTGTGCTTCTATTTTCACAATCAACTATATTATCTAGATATCTTAATTTCGTCTTAAAAAGGGTAGACTGGTAGACTTAAAAGTATTGCTATTATTTGGTAATTTTTATAAAGAAAAAAGCACAGCGGTCTAGAAACGAGATGAGTTGACCAAGGGGCCAAAAGATTATCTTTAGGGTGGGGGTCTTGAAACTTGGTATAGTTTTTCAAATTGGATTTTCTATTTCTTTTGTGCTAAGAGACAAAGGTTCTCCAAGGGCCGAAAGCGGCGACCGTCTAAGTCACCAGTTATTCAGAATCCCGATGTACATTTCGGAAACAATGCTTCCATCTTCATGGGGGTCCAATGCTGAATGAGCATTCAGCATTGGACATCGGGATTCTGAATAACTGGTGACCGCTAAACGATTATCCGTTTCCCGGGAATCGCCCTTAAACGGTCGCCGCTTTCGGCGCTTGGAGAACCTTTGTCTCTTAGTTCATTGACCGCCGAGTTCCTTTTTTTCTCTCTTCTATTTCTTTTGTAGTTTTTCGATATTGGTACGCATAGATAAGATAGAGCGTCACACTTGTCCAATTTTCACAGAGAATTATAGTTATCGATTTTTCGGAGAAACTTTAAAGTTCACTGCAATGTAGTCGAAGAAAACCTTTGGAAAAATTACGATATAGTATTGTAGTATGATTCCTTATCTTTCGATTTGCCATTTTTCACACTTTCTTTGCTCATTTTTTATGTAAGGAATAAGCGGACACGTTTTCGGCCAAAGTAAGAAAACAAAAAGGATCAATGCGTCAAACTATAAGGTATTTTATACCACACTAAACTGAGTGTAGTTTTATTTTTCTTTTCGACAATCGGGCCAGTCGACCTCAATCTGATGAGGCCGTAGTCGATTCGGGTGGGCATATGCGTCCAATTTAAGCGTGGCGTAACATGAATCGTATTAAATGTTGTCAATTGAAAAAAACAATGTCTGAAATGGATTAAAGATATCAACAAAAACTCTTTGAGATGTATTGCAGAGAATTAAACTCTTTTACTAAGTTATAAGATAGCAAATGCTATTTCAAAGTTATCTTATTGTTGTAAGTAATGCTCTAAAACATGCACATAACATAGGAAATAATTGAACTCCTTGAAAAATTTCTTTAATGATTAGTTTCAGAAATTAGCAGAAATTTCGTAAAAAAATAGTGAAAAACTTTACGGCTATTGCCATCTGATCTACCAAGGGCAAATTTTTATTTTCATAAGATTCAATTTTGCCTAGTCTTCGCCGATAATTCCGACAGCCAGTTCTACCTAAATTTCCGATTCACAGAAATTCACGTCCTTCTTCCCATCCCATAATAGACACTCATATATACTTTAGTATACTCACGGGGACGGGTTGTTCGAAAGCACAACATTTTAAAAAGTTTTCATTTATTTGGTGTATATTCTCGCATTTTCGATCTGCAAACGGTATTTGCTACCATAGGCAGAAAGCCTCAGAAAGTACAATGAAGTCATTGACAGTTCTTCAGCTCAAATATATATAGGATGTGATCCCCTTTTAATGCCTCATTACAAATCCACCACTAACCATAAGCGATCTCTACCCCGGCTTTTACCTAGTGCACTCGTTAAAATCACCGATAAAATAAATAAATACCACGGCATATAAGATATAATGTCGTTGGTGAAGTAGGCTTCTTTTTACCTGCATAAACTTCTTAGTTCTCATTAATGCTTTTGCAGGATCACAATTCAAGTCTAAGTTACCGTCCAAAAATTATCTAACATAAGTAAGAAAATCACATAACGTCGCGAAGTCCTTTTACGAAATATATTTCAATTGCGAAAATAGCAAAAATGTATTAATGTCGTTGAGATCGGTGATGTTCATAGCGTGGGCTACAACTTTGCGTTTACCGCAATAAATATTAATAAAATAAAGTGCCGTAATAAAACTACGGTTTTATCCAATCGTATTTTATTTATAAAACGTAGTTTTGTTTGTTTATGAGTGTATTTTGTGAGTAGGTATGCTGTTTGGGACTCAACTGAAAATTGTTGTACTCGCAAATTAGAAAAGGTGCATCGAAAGGCAATATGTTTATTTTTTTTAATTTGCTACGACAAATCGGTAAGCGTTACTGGGATTCTTCAGGAGGCAAGACGGGATCCTTAGAAGAAAGAAGGTTCGATCAAAGACTTAATTTCCTCAATGAATTCAGAGAGGGTAGGTTCGAGTACGATAGAGAGTGCCCGTCATAACTTGATGCGTACATTAATTTGAATCCTATTTATAAAATAATTTGGCTCAAATGCATACTAAAGATTGAAACAAAGATTTATTGAGAAAAGAAAAACATCGATTTACAATTAAAAGAAATAAATTAAAATCTAAGTGATTACGTAGCTAAAATATACAAGACACCTATAGAATAACATTGCAATTAATGATTAAGGAAAGAAAAAGATCGACAGAAGAAGATCATTTAATATTCAAAGTTTGACCAGGAGGATCGGCCACCTGAAATGACAAAATAAGGCGAAATTGTAGATTGAATAAGCAGTGAATGACTCTATATAATAGCGACTTAGATTTACTTGATATGGATCCTAAGTATCCACTCGAGGCAGCAGAGGATAAGTAAGAGCTATATACGCTAGAGGTGGATGTCATACAGTAGCTTTCCCCTGATGCTGAAATAAAGGAATGAAAACATGGTAGGTGATTGCCATTGGACACAATAACTTTGAAATACGGAATATAGACGACCTCTACTCACAAATGGATCGACTACTTCCTAATGAAAATCCGCTATTGCTTCCTAGAAGCGACCTCAGCTCCCTACTGGACCCTGGGTTGGAGACCTGCTGAAAAGTGATGACAGCTCTCATTTCTCTATGTTTCCAGTAATTTATACTCTTTTGTCTGAGACAAAAAGGGCTCAAAATATTTGAAAACCGCCTCATGATACCAAATAGTAGGCAGATTGAACTACCGCAGCAATATCAAATCGAAAAGCTATTACTGCCTGATATGAGACTAGTAAGTTGAATGAAATCGTAATTGACCTATCATTCATGTCCGCTTTTGTATAGGGAAAATAGGGAAAATGAAGCAAGTACTATGGAGATATGGAGATTCTCCAAACTGTGTGTAATTTACCTCATATCTTCCATAGACGCAGCCACTTCTAGTTTTTCTCTCTATTATGATATTGGGCGGCCCCTCCAGTCCTGTTCCCATCCTAAGCAATGGAAAAAACGATAGGCGTGATTGTGCTTGCAGGTAATTTTAGAAATAGTATTCAGATACCACGGTATTCGGCTCAGGTGGTAGTAATGTGAAATGTCAATTACGCATATTTCGATGAAAAATTAAAATCTGTCTTACTTACCATGTAACTCGGTTGAAAACGATATCTCTCAGCAGAGAAATTATACTAAACACTACTACTGTCACCCAGAATGCTAAAATGGCTAATGCAGCATATAGAAATGCATATATTACGATTCGAATCATGTTTTGGCACTTAATACGTCTGCTCACTACGGGCTCAGAAGTATTACCAAATGGGTTGCTAGGGTAGTCGTATCTAAGGCTAGTATTGTTGTCGTAACTAAGGCTAGTACATGGACTAAAGCTAACCTCGAATACGATAAATAAAATCATTTATTTTTCCCCTTCATTAGTGTGTATTTCCGCATTTTTATGCCTGAAAAGATAAATTCCGATTCAAAGAATGATCAATTCTGAGGAAAAATTAAATGGTGGAAGTTTTAATTCTCGAAAAATTTTTAACTTGGCGTTTTCACTTACATTCTCGTTCCGAGTTTACAGGCATAGTGTATGTAATTTAAAGTCCTGAATTTGATAGAATGCCTTTTGCTTCAACTAATACTTCTTCTATCAGGTGCTAAAGCCCTTAATGGGCCTTAGACTCCTCCACAATCAGCTTACATTAGGGTGGGTCGAAAAAACTTTTTTTTCGAAATCGGTAAGCGGCTAGTGCTTAAAATTTGTGGTTGGATGTCCTTATAAACCATCAAGATCAAGGAGGACCACTAACCACAAACTTTAAGCACTAGCCGCTTACCGATTTCGAAAAAAAAAGGTTTTTCGATCCACCCTAGCCTACATACCTCCCTGTCCCTGGCCTGCTCCTTCCAGTTTCTTATTCAAATCTTCCTCTGATCCTCCATCACATCATCTATCAATGGGCCATCCTCTCCGTCTTCTGGCTTATAGTCTCCCTTGCGGTACTTTCAACGGCATTGATGCTAATTAAATACTTTTCACATGTGCCAACTATTGGATGTTATGAATTTAGTAATATCCTCTCCTGCCCTTACTGCCTTTAGCTCCTCAATCCATTCTCGATCATATATCCGCCTTTCAACCCTTCTCAGAGCAGTATGAATTATTGTATGATTTAAAATAAAAGATACACGACCTAGGTTTCGTGGCGAAGCCACATCATCAGGTGTAACAAAGGGCGAAACATTCGGAATTTATACAAACACCGAACCAATGAGAAAAGGTGAAATTGAATATAGAATACAATGAATCAGGATAGGAGGAAGATAAATGCAACTATTGGAAGGAGCAGGATAATTGAAAGGTAAAGGAAAAGGATTGGCGAACAAAAAAAGGGGGGGAAAGGAAAACTAATGGGTTTGAGGTGGAGTGACGAGGGAGGGGTGAGGGATGATAGCTTGTAATAGAGGGGAATGGTTAGGAAACAAATATTCGTTTACAATGTTGTTGGAGGAGTTTTTAACAATTTCAATAGTCTCAAGAGCATCGAGTTTAAAACTTTTTTCACAACGGTGAAGCACAGTCATTTCAAAATCGCTGGTATGTCCAGTAGTTAGCAAGTGTTTAGCAAAAGTTTCCGTTTAGTAGCTTGCTCTTAGGCATCTTCATATTTGCATGCTATGTTTTATTTCCTGTTTGTATTTTTCGTTTCTGCGTGTTGTGCTTCTATTTTTACAATCAACTATATTATCTAGATATCTTAATTTCGTCTTAATAAGGGTAGTCCGGTAGACTTAAAAGTATTGCTATTATTTGGTAATTTTCTGGAAGAAAAAAAGCACAGCGGTCTAGAAACGAAATAAGTTGACCAAGGGGCCAAAAGATTATCTTTAGGGTGGGGGTCTTGAAACTTGGTATAGTTTTTCAAATTGGATTTTGTATTTATTTTGTGGATTGTCGATATTGGTACGCATAGATAAGATAGAGCGTCACACTTGTCCAATTTTCACAGAGAATTATAGTTATCGATTTTTCGGAGAAACTTTAAAGTTCACTGCAATGTAGTCGAAGAAAACCTTTGGAAAAATTACGATATAGTATTGTAGTATGATTCCTTATCTTTCGATTTGCCATTTTTCACACTTTCTTTGCTCATTTTTTATGTAAGGAATAAGCGGACACGTTTTCGGCCAAAGTAAGAAAACAAAAAGGATCAATGCGTCAAACTATAAGGTATTTTATACCACACTAAACTGAGTGTAGTTTTATTTTTCTTTTCGACAATCGGGCCAGTCGACCTCAATCTGATGAGGCCGTAGTCGATTCGGGTGGGCATATGCGTCCAATTTAAGCGTGGCGTAACATGAATCGTATTAAATGTTGTCAATTGAAAAAAACAATGTCTGAAATGGATTAAAGATATCAACAAAAACTCTTTTAGATGTATCGCAGAGAATTAAACCCTTTTACTAAGTTATAAGATAGCAAATGCTATTTCAAAGTTACCTTATTGATGTAAGTTATACTCTAAAACATGCACATAACATAGGAAATAATTGAATTCGTTGAAAAATTTCTTTAATGATTAGTTTCAGAAAGTAGCAGAAATTTCATAAAAAATAGTGAAAAACTTTAACTTTACGGCTATTGCCATCTGATCTACCAATGGCAATTTTTTATTTTCATAAGATTCAATTGTGCATAGTCTTCGCCGATAATTCCGACAGTTCTATCTAAATTTCCGATTCACAGAAATTCACGCCCTTATTCCCATCCCATATTAGACACTCATATATACTTAAGCATACTCAGTTCAGTAGTTTACGAGACCCTGCAGAAAGTTAGGCTTCACCCCAGCCAATCACAGATTAGTCACGGATCCCTGCGACTCTCTGAAACCAAGAGTTTGCCAGTTTTAACGAATAATGGTCCTTGGGTTTTCATGTTTCTATTGTCTAATTGTAAAAATGTACTACCGAAGTGGCATAAGAATTCTGCCTTTCAATCTCGGGATAATTCTTCCCTAATAAGAATGAATGAAAGAAGAAGTTTCAAGCTGAAACAGTAATTCTTGTGTTACATTATGAAAACGACATTCCCCCTGACATCTCGTGCCGCACCAGCTTGATACCTCTGCTCTAAAGAAGTTTCTCTACCTAGAAAATCTTTTCCACCGTTAATTTTATTTGCCTGGAAATATTAATTTTCCAATCAGAAATTTAATTCCCCTAAGAATATTTCCACCCCATAATTACCGTTTTTTTAATGCCCCCAAAGAAATTATTTTCCTTCAAGAAGATTTTTCTACGAGTAATATTCTTTCCACACTGAATTCTTTCATTCCCTTGAAAAAAGTTTCTATTACACGATAATTTTTTCGACTATTAATTTTTCCAATTGTTTTGTTTACAAATTATCAAGTTTTATCTGCAAAGAAAGTTCCGGAAATTTTTATTTCCGAAGAAATTTTCCCCGACAGCTCTTTTCCTCTACAGAATACCAAAATTCTTTTAGGATATTTTTCCTACGAGAAAATTTATTTACCCAAGATATGTCTTTCTAGAACGAGAAATTACACCTTTCTACGGGAAATTTTCATAAGATGAGATTTTCTTCACCGAAATACTTTTTTCCTAAAAAAAATTTTAACCCAGGAATTGCCTTTATTATTAAAGGCAATTTCTACAAAGAGAAGTTTTTCCATGATCTTTTTCTCTTTTCATGAATTATTTTTCAAGGAATGTTTTTACTTAGGATAAATTTTACCGTCTTAAAAGAATAATTCTTTAAAGAAAACGTTTTCTTCTTCTTGGAAATAATCTCCGCAGAAGTTTTTTTCCGAAAACTCTTTTCCTGTTGTGAATTGATTTTCTTCCTAGAAAATTTGTCTTTTCGCTCCTTGTCATCCCCTCATTGGATAATTTATTTGCGATTTTTACACGATTAAACCTCACTCCAGGGCATTGTTTAACAAGATGAATAATCTGAAATAATGTTACTTCCTAAAATTGCTCCAACTACCTCTTGTTTTTAATATTTCCTCCAAGAAAAAATTATGATACTTCCTTGTAAACGAATTTCTAAGAAAGATATATTATTACAAGGAAGTTTATATATATATATATATATATATATATATATATATATATATATATTTATATTTATATATATACTTTTGCCAGATTAGAGCAGAATTCCTGATACTTTCGCTTGAGGTTCACATACAGGTGCATACCACCACTACTATAAGAAATGGAATATGACGGGGAATCCATAGTTGTGTTGAGAACTGATGGGAGAAACAAAAAGAGGAGTGGGGTTAGGAATGGGGTGATGGGTAAGATAGTGATTGACAGAGTAGGAGGTGAGGAAGGAGAAGACATCTGTGCAGTAATATCAGCTTGGAAAGCAGGCATATAAGTTGCTTCGAGAAGGCTTGAGCCCACTTAGGTATGGATTCTATCAAAGAAAAAGTCATCAGTAAAAAACAACTGACCAGATCGAATGACAAATTCTGCACCAATTATCTCTGCTTCAAACGTGTCAATACCATTTTACTCCTTAACTCTGAAGACTAAATGTTATAAAGCAATGGCATTGAGTTCTCTCAAAAAATTTATTCTTAGAGATAAAATCATGTGGAAGAGAGGGGTTCTGATACATGCAAATTAAATTTTAATTTGAAGTTCACTTTCGGTTTTGCAGAAATGAAGACCCAATTTAGAAAGAGATATTCTATCTAATGATTTCCATATTATCTACTCTCTGAAAAAATTTTCTTCTCCAAATCATCCATAAATAGTTCTACCAAAATAGGAGATAGGAAGGAACCTATGGTATGACTTTCCTTCAGTGTATAAAATTCTGTATGAAACTTAAGGTAATTCAGTGACATGTAAAGCAAAGTTAGGGACATGATTTCTTTTATCATCACTGCTAGTACACCTCAAACAAAAAAAAATCCTTTGAAGCTCTTTTGGTTTCCTTTAAAGAGATGGGAGAATATGTTTACCTTTTAAACAGATTTGTTTACTATGGAACAAAATAGGCATGGCTTCATCATGAGCTATTGACTATAGTAAATATTGTGATAACACACAACTCACTCTCACAACAGTCACTCAACTCGTTGCACCTAATGTTGATGATAATAGATGATAAATGAAATGATAATAGATGATAAATCACTCAACAAAAACAAAGCTTATTGATTGGAGAAAAGATGGCAACTACCTTTAGTCTCACTATTTCACGGAATTTGGCAGTTCAAGGGATCACTGAGGATTCCTTGGAACAAAATGCAACATTTCTTTCAAAAAGAATAAAAGTTTTGATGCTGAGTTTTCTTCCTGCCATATAGTATTAGTCTTTAGTCTTTCAATAAATTTATAATGTTATTCTCCTAAATGATAAGCAAATATGTTGAAATATAAGCATTTCTATACACATTCATAAATCCGCTTTCACAAACATATTATTAATCAAAATTTCACTAGAGAAACAAGATAGTTTTGGAAAGTAGATTTGTATAAGAAAAACCACTTATCATATTAAAGAAACAGCCTTTAAGACTATTATATTCACCACGAAGAGCAACTTCAGAGTTGGCTGAGGTTTTTAAAAATTAAATTTTGCTACTACTTGGAGAAAGAGAGATACCTGCTGTGCCATTTCAATAGTAATCATAATAATTTAATTAATTAATAATAAAACATCTTTATTCCAGGGTGGGATTGAGACATATTCGTCTATCCTTAGATTTGAATTGCCTTGTGTAATCCTACTGATATCAAAATAATTTGAGATGTTCTTGCATTTAGGAATGTAAGAATTCAGGATAAAGGTGTTAGCTAAAAAACAAAAAGTATTTTCAACTGCTAGCTGTATTTCAGTATCTTTCAGTTCTATAACCCCTTTTCCCATCCCTATGAGTACTTTTTCTTATCCCTTCATAACCCTCTCTGTGCTTTCCAATGTTATTAGTGTTACCCTAAGACAATCCCTCAATAAATTTTGTCCATTGGCCACCCCTTAACCTCACTAGGTATTGCATCAATGTTGAACACCACTATACATCAGATATTTGTCTCTTACAGCTCTATGATCATTAAATATGTGTAATTCATTCCTTACATGAATATTAATGATTTATTACTTTAAAAAATATTATTCAATTTCTGTGATGATTCCTTTGTTTGACCTGAACTTTTTCTTGTTGAAAATACTTGGGAGTCGGGATTAAACAGGTGATAGATAAATGTTTACTGAAAGTATTTTTATGATGTTGATAGATTACTTATCCAAAGAGGTAATTTAAAGAAACTTAGCTATATAATTATGCAACAAGCACTTCATTGAAAGAAAAAGTGAATTAATTCAGATTTATTTGCTCTTTAAGAGCAGTTCAAAGTATGTCCATAAAGATATGATCTTAAGCACAACACAACAATCATAAAAGCAGTCATAGTGCATTAAATAACTATAAAATTTTAATACAAAGAAATTATAAGAGTGCCTACAACAGATTCATCACAAGAATAAGATGGCTATTAAATAGAGAAATATGGATTCAGTGCTTAATGATTGAGATGTGCTAATATATCCCTTCCACTCTTTGGAATGAAAACATCATAAATTTAAAATTAACACCTCCCATTCCTACCATCACCATTTTGTGGTTGGAGATGAACAGAAAAAACATAGAACTCTTCGTTTGAGCTCATTAGACACCAATATCTTTAAATACTTTTCATTTTACTAAATGTAACTTCAATTCATTAATGGCACTACTAACAACTGTACCCTTCCAAGAAACTTCTGCAAGAAGTCTTCTTGTACAGTTCGTACACCCACGAATTGGGCCCAAACATCACAAACTTACACCCTTCTGTAAAATTTTCACTCAGGTGCACACCACTCAAGAGTCTTTGGCATTTGTAATCACATTTGTGATTGAATAGGCATAGTTTAAGTTACATTAGGAAATGCAATTACAGCCTGAAGCATCAGCATTCTTCAACACATCTGGCACTCAGTCCTTACGGAACTTTTAACCCATCACACAATATTTGTTGGCCCAGGAACATTGCTTCCACTCGGCTGCTTAGAGGATCTCGTCATCATTGAAATCACCTGAAACAAGTACAACAAAAATTTGTGAAATAAAGGGAGAAAATTTTCCAGGCTGAGAGCACTTCTAAATAATAAAATCTATTACAAATAAATCTACTTCAGCATATTTTGTCTCAGCTGCTATATGGTCTAAGTCATGCATCATTTGACTCCTTTTCATAGCATGTTGCTGTTGCATTCCATTTATGGCAGAAATGATCTCCCTTCTCCCCGATTTTACTGAAAGTATCTGACCATGAAGTTACCAAGTGTGATTGATTTGCAACCCAAGAAGCCAAAAGACATTATAGCAACAACACAACATCAAAAAAATTTTGTTTTGGCTAATTTCGGTTATGCTAATGTTAAATCTTACAGAGAAACTGTTTCAATAAAATAGATGAAACTAAGTACACTATTTCCACATTTATTTGAAAATAGTGTGCATTATGTTACATACATTTTTCATCTAAATAGTTTAGTATGGGTTTCCTCAAAATCTGCCACCTCTATAGGTATAAATTACAGAGGATAATTGTACAAGCCCCACTATTTTAGGATGAGACAAACTTAGTATATTAGAGAATAATTTCTAAACTTTACTAATGGTATGACTGTACATCAAGAGATCATGTTAACATCCAGGTCATGGATGATTTATTCCAAAAAATATTTTTGAGATAAACTAATTAACATTCTTTGACATTGATAAATTTACAGTATATTTTCCTATGATTCTGACTATTTTGAGATTTGCTAATTAGATTCTATCACTGGAGAAACACAAACTCACTATCATTTATAAATCATCTGTGTAATGAAAAGGGACCTGGAAATTTTAAACTACACTGCACACCATCATGATCACAGTATAAATCTGAATGTTCTGCATTACAAAATGGACTTCATATTTCATATTCACTAACTTCTTCTCAAGGCTCTTTCTCTGAAGACTCTGACTCACTATCCTATTCTGAATCAGGTGGTTTGCAAGGTTCATCTGCTCCAGGTAAATCTGAATATGAAACTTTGCTTCCTATATCCAAAAGATGTGCATCTGAACATGAAAAATAATGGCTGAAAAACAAATCCTGAAGAGAGTATGCAGTCAATTTAGTGATGTTAATATATATCACTCTTAAGACAGAAATGTAAGGGAATATGTCCATGATATGGGGGCATTGTGCCATAAGCATTTCCTGCCTAAGGAATCAATTGGCAGGTATTGAGATAAACCAAGCCTCCTCCACTGTTTTCATTGAATACTTTCAAGGTGTATATGTAGAGAAAATGGGATTAGAAATATATTTTCAACTTTAATAAGTTTTCCAAGAAAGGAGGGGGCAGTAAAAAATGAAGGTATCATATAAATCCTCTCTTTGCCCAATCTAAAAATCAAACAATGTCTCATAGAAAGATATCTTAGATGGGGATGTTTGGTGAAGTTCTACTACCAAATAAAAATTTTTACTAACTTTCCATTTGCTTATTTTCTCATGACTTATGATTGAGTTACTTTCCAAGGAGTGATGATAAAAAAATCTGATGTATAAACCTAGTATTCATAACAATATGTAAGATCACCAGCTTGTTACAAAGCACCTAAGGATGCCTTCCAGTACTTTCTACATTGCAGCTGCTAAACCTATTCCATTGGTATAACCTTAATTTAGATAATGGTCTAAGTTTTGGAGGAGTCAAAAAATTTTCCAAAGAAGTAATCTCCAAAATGAATATTTTTTCAGGATGAACCTCAACTTACGTTTTCTGCTACTTGCTTCCTAAAGAAGTCGGAAGTCATTGATGAGAGAGTGGTAGTCAGCTTCTGACTATGACCAACTTTACATTGGATATAGCCATACAGATTTGCTCCATTAAGGGCCAATGCTATAGCAACCAGCAACTAGAATGATGGAAAAGGAGAACATGAGATGTACTGAAAAAAATAAGACATTTGCTTTGGGAATTGGATGACTGAAATTCAAAAAGTTCATAGTATTTTCTGTATGATAATGATGATTTTAGATTACTCTTGAACAAAATGATTAATAAGATGTCAGATTACTATTCCTTTTAGTTGAAACCAACATATTACAAGTCAATTTGGATTCATGTACGATTGTTCATATTTTTGTTTCTTAAAGACAGAAATAGAGTGGTAAAACTTTGTAGACAAGAATTGAGTAAATAAACTATCTTTGACCAAGATGAGGAAAAAATTCCCCATTAAGAAATTTAATAACATACATGCATACATTTTGGTCAGCCAACAACTTTATAGAGAAATTGTTGTTTAGACTTCTTTATTTTTGGCTCATGGAAAATTTTAGTGCTTATCAAGCTGTGCATAATTAACGGATGGGCAATTGCATAATTGATACTTATGTTACTTACTTCATCACCTTGACATAGAAATCTATGAATGAGGTACTGAGCAGTTTTACTTTTAGTAAGTTTTACTTTAGCCACCTTCATTTAACAAACTAGATCTCCTGTTTTAGTTAACTATTTTCTCCTAGTGTAAGAATTGACTTGGTAATTTTTCATATCTTTCATTTTGAGATCAACTTATATGTTTTATATAAGAGCTCACTATCTATATTTTGGAGAAAGAACAGTTTGCCAAAGTCATGCATAATCACAATACTACTTCAACAAGAGATTGTAGTCATTGAGGAGAATTTTTAAGTAAACAAAATATTCCCAACATTACTTATTCATGATATCAAGGCAGAAAATATATATGTCAAAGATAGTTTTTAAAGAGATAAAAAACCTCTGATGGTTAGAAAAGCTTTCCATCCTCAGACCAATACAGATGGACACAGAGGCCAAGAATGAACTCAATCATCAAATTTCTTAATGTATTGATGTAGCAAGTTCATGATTTAAAGAGAAAGAAACCATTCCCCTTGCATTTAATTTATCCTTTGGTACTCACCAACCACTTGAACTTCAGTCCAAAGAGGGCAACCAAGAAAAAGATGACCCAGAGTAGTGGACAAAGGATAAGACCCAACCAGAAGATCCTTGCCTCTGAAGCCTGGATGCGGTTCTGTTGGATTCCCTGACCAAGAGAGGCATGGGCCAATGGTGTAGGATTTGTTTAAGTGGAATTTGAAGGGTCGAAAATTTGGAAGGAAGGAGTGAAAGTAAGCCATCTGAGTTAGTGACAATATAGAGGAATGGGTATTGGTAAAACAGACTTAACTATATAACTTTGCTCTGTTTACCAAATATGAAAGATTTTAATCTTGGAGATTATGATACAAATGATAGGGCTTATTAAGTATACTACAGTATTGTTAAGTAACAACATATGGTTATTATGATACAAATGAAGATTATCTGAATATCAACTTTTGATATGATTAAGGGTTCCCTATTGAATAATTTTTGCCCTACAACATAACTTAGGAAATATCTTTGAAAGGTCCAACTTTGTAATGGTTTTATCTAGGTCAGCAGCTACCAATTATATAGGTATTATTAAATTATGAATCATTCTCTAGTTGGAATAATTTAGTAGCTAGCATTACTACATGGCACTAATTCTATACATTTTCCAATAATACCCTATTCAAGGTTTAAATGCCACAAAATTTTAAGATACAAATTAATGAAAGGGATACAAATGTGAATTGTAGTAACAAAAATATACAATATAAATTAATCAATAATAACATATAATCAATCAATTCAGAACATTTACCCATGGCTTTATAAATAATGATAAAAACGTTGAAAAAACAAAGTAATCTTCAAGCAACTTACTTTAGTAAAACCCACAACATTTTTAAGAAGATATTTCACTTCTTTTACGTCTTCAAAAATCTTTGGGTCACAAATGTATAGCAATTGGAAATCTCAATACTGTTCAGATAGCAAGAACTCGAAAGTATTTTATGATATAATTACGCCATTACTAGGGAAACAAACACGTCAAGCATAACAGAAAACAATCGATTAATCAAAAAAATTGTTTAATTCCATGTATGGTAACGATAACCAAACCTTTCTTGATTCATAAACCCAATGACTTTTTCCATCGTCATCAACATAGTTCCACCAGCGAAGGCCAACCATAAGACGACCTACAAAATAGAATAAAACGAAAATAACAATTATGTTATTATGATAGGAAATTAAGACAATACTGGACAAGGATTACCTGTTATATTTTTTACGGTCCAAAAATCTAGGGAAAGTAGCAGCACAATCACAACAAAACTGGTTATGAAACTATTGCTGAACCATCCACAGAGGAGATACGTGATAAGAGCCGAAACACGAAAAAATAGATGAAAAAATGTAACATAAGGATGCCTAGAAGACAAACAAAAAGGCAAACTTGAAACTGTCAACTGAAGCAGTTTTTCATCATATTGCTATTATGTTTTGGGAGATCATAGAACATACTTATAGGATCGTGGGTTTATTTCCTCTTCATCTCCAAATTCTATTGTGTCATCATCAAGTAAAGGCGCCTGAATAAACAAACGTCAAGACTATTATTTAAATTAAATAAGATATTCCCTATTACTTTCCTCGAGCGAAATTCCGCTGATGCATCAATGATTGCGTTATAAGTGATACAATAAAAGTATAGGCACTAAAGTAACTTAAAATCAGTGGGATTTCTATAAGAATAATGTTTTGTGATAGAAATGATTTACTTACTGTGGCCGACGCCATGATTGATTTACACGTGTGAATAATCGCCGTACGTAATGCAACTGCTTGCGTAGTTCTCGAATTTGTAACAGGTTATTTATCTCTCCGAGATCTTTAGTCGCCGAGTGATGTCTTCCTTTCATTTCTATTGAAAGAGGTTTTTAATTTATTTTTTGAGTCGTCGACATTTTTCATTTTATGTCTGTGCATCTCCGCATAGTTGTATCCTCCACGCGAATATTGTTGTTTAAGTTTAGGCAGCAAGATTTGCCCCCTTATGTATAACAATTTCGGCTCATTTTTAATGTGATTGGATAATATACACCCACGGAAGCGTGCATCACCTTATCGAAGTAAATAATGGATGGGTTTTATACGTTAAATCCTCATTAAACATTTTAAAAGGTGGAAAAGATTAATGTTCTTACAGATTCTTAATTCTATCATTTTTCTAACACTATAATCGCCTATCAATTTCGCTGCTTACAACTAAGGCAGTCAGTAGTACCCATAGTGATTTAAATTTTGGTTTTGAAGTTCCATATGTAAATATTGGAATATTCACGGTATTTGAGGTAAAAAATAGAATGGAATTTTGGCCCTAGGGATTAGTACACTTTAAAGTATAAAGAGCAAACAATGAGTTACTCCTCAAAATTCAACCAATACTAATTACTCTCAGAGTCTAAGTCATTCTCTAATGAAATTTTGTTCTAATGAATTTTCTTGCTTTCATTTTTGATGCTTATATCAATTCTTGCCCTTCGTTTTCTCCCCAATAAGTAAATTTTGAACCATGACAAAAGAGTACCAATGATACCATACCTAGACTTGCAATTAGACGATGAGTAATAACTTTATCGACTCTAGACCTGAAATCAATGTAAATAACATCCGCTTGCTGGCAACAGTCAAAGGATGCCAAAATATCCTTTTGAAAAATAACAAGCTGGTAATGATAGAACGATCAGGATGTAAGTTATCTCCTTTCTCTATGATTATATTATTACATTAGCACCTTTACTTGTTGAGGACAACACTTTCAAATATTTTAGCCAAATGTAATTGGATTGAGATTGGTCTATAATTACTAACATAGATTAGAAGAACAAATAAAGAAAATTTTCCCGTGAGGGATTCCATAGATGGTTTGGACTTCAAATAAAATATGTACCTAAAGAAATACATGCTTTGGCAAAATAGGCTTTGACTGCATTTCACTAACAAAAACACTACTAGGAATATCACGTAAATGAACTGTCTAAAAAACAACTTTAAAAAGAGCGTTTAGAAGATCAGGGTGTTTGATACGGCTAATTACAGTTGCATCACTTTCTTCACGGTTCCTTTGATGAAATGTGACCGATTATCTTATTATGTTTCCTAATCAACTTTTCATCGAACTTCGATAAAGGTAAGGTAATTCAATAGGTAGGATTACCAAAGTCTCCGAAAACTTATGGAAGACTGTAATTATAACGATTCCTTAACATTGACTCGGCTAATTTCACTGGCGAAAATACAGATTTGTGAAAAGTAAAATAGATTATACTAGCTCGGTGAACCCTATCTACCGTTTGGTTCTACCTCTATAACAAAGCATTTGTGATTAAGCAGAGCTCACATTGTATGAAAAACGTATAAGTTAGAAGTTTCAGCTAATCAATCAGATAATATGAAACATGAAATGAACCAGAGAAATTAAATCATCAAAATAATAATTAAGCAAATACTTTCTCCAATAATGACTTTTAATCAAAGCGCCACGTAATTTTATAGTAACGAATTGCGGTTGTCTGATTATTTCTGCCATCTATACGCAGACATATATAGTCTTTCACTTGGCCAACTTCTCTCTAAAGGATCTAATAAAGAACTATGGCTGCAAGGAGAATCGGAAAATCTTCGGTAAATTGGGCAGCAATGCTCGAACGAGTTCATCCAGACCAGCATTCTAATTTTGCTGCGTTTAAGGCAAAGTCTGACGGATACTTGAGACGGTAAATTAATCTTTGAAATTTTTATGTACATCCTATGTATGGTATATTTTCTTTCGGTGTTTAGCATTAAGTACTTCTTGGAAAATAACCCATATACCACTAAGATTGCTGTAAAAAATAATTGTGATTCCTGATGGGATTTGATTAAAATGTCCTCTTCTTTCTCTTAAAGGGTGCTAGCAAATCCAGAATCTTTGCCAAAGATTGATTGGGCGTTCTATAAGAATCGAGTTCCAGTTGCCGGTATGGTTGATAATTTTCAGAAACAATATGAAGCATTAAAGATTCCATTCCCGAACGATACCTTTACATCTGCAGTGGAAACTCAGGAGAAGCAAGCCGTAAGACCTTTAACGAAAGATTTTCTATCATTGCATTTTTAATTACCAATGATAACGCTGTTTCTTGACTGGAATAGATGGAAGGTGTAAGGAAATTCGTCCAAGAATCGAATCAACGCATTGCTGGTTACCAGAAGGAATTGGATCATATCAATTCATTGCTACCATTTGATCAGATGACAATGGAAGATTTCTATGATCAATTTCCAGACCAGGTAAGTTAGTTTATGGAGTCATTGAATTTTCAACTTTAATCGCTTAAAGATTCGTAACGACTAATAAAGTTACGTTTATTGAAACTCATATTACTTTCAGTTATATAATGTTCGGAAAATCTATGGGAATTATATGGAAAAATCGTCTTCTTTTTGTAATAGTTATCGTAATCAGTAATGATGGCTGTCATTTTGTCCATATAATTTCATACCTTTGATTATACCTTTAAGGTGGAGGCATAATTTTAACCTGAAATCATCCTGTTCCAGAAGTTTGTTATCCAATACTAATCTTTCTATTAATATTGCATTTTAAAATGTGACTTAATTTCTGATATATTTATAGTAAAAAGGAAAGTCTGGAATAAAATACATTACCTTGATTTGGGAGCTTATTGCATGAGACTGATGCTTTGTCTTTTACAACTCTTCATCGTAAAAAGTATAATACTCTTTCTTTGTCTGTTATAAGGGATAAAATTTTCCTTTTTTGTTATAATTTCATAAGTATGTGTTGTATAGCTTCTTGCTATCTGCAGAGTTCTTAACTGGGGTGTTTTGTGCAATGTGTGTGTTATCAGTTTTAAAGGTGTTTAATAATCGTAGGACATTCTCTGGATTGCCATCCATTACAAAAATAATGTTAGCAAAACTTTTTTGTAACTATCATTATATGTCTGTGTATTTTTGTTTTATGTTTATCTCAGTTCATGTGAAAGCACCTTAATTATATTGTTCATAATGCATTTCAGTGTCTCTTTAGACACATGGTTATTAAGTGCAGTTTATCGAATAACTTAGACATTAAAATTTGATATTTATAAATACGGAGTTTAAATAGTATGTTTGATTGTTTCTGCAGAACTTTCTTTCCAAGTCTCTCACGCAATAAAAAATGAATTTGCTCAAAGGATTTCTGTAATAAATGCTCATAGAATAATTTTTCAGTCACTTATCATACTTCTACACTAAATTTTAATTAGAACTAACTACCCTATGAAGTTAGTATTGAAAGGAAATTCATTGAATAATTTGGTCATAAAGTAGTATGCTGCTTAAAATCATGTTGAATTTGATTAAATCAAAATTGCATTCAGCCATCTAGTCCTATGTATATGTTGAATTAGCTTCCCTCTCTTCTCATCAAGAAGACAATAGACCCACGAGGAGTTGATAGAAACAGTTGATTAATAGATTAATTGATTCAGGGAATTGATTGTTTGCTAATTTTTGACAATTCAAAATTGATTTTTTCAAGGTCTTGGACAGGTCAGTATATTAAGTGACCTCCAAAAAATAATTAGTGGTTAACCATGATTTTGAATCAAAAGTGTAGTCTCTTTCACGATTTCTTATTTGGATCGCATTTGTTTAATAATCAAATTCTCATTCCTCAGGCTTTGGATACTCTCAAGAGACCAACATTCTGGCCACATACTCCAGAAGAACAGCCAGGAATGGAGAGAAGAGGTGAAGATGCTGGACATTAATGGGAAATTTATTTCGAGTAGAGAAAATTCCCTTGATGCTTTGAAAGGGTGTATTAGATAATTAAGGTCATAAAATGAATGATACAGTAAATAAGCTATTCATTCTAATTTTACTGATGAAAAACATGGAATTAATGGAAATGGATGCCATTGGATGTGTGATACTTGAAAAGGAGTCAGGTTGCATGACCTGGAATATGATCTAAACACATGTGGAAGATGAGTCCAGCCTCTGCTTGAAAATGAAAAGATAGCTAAACATTTTGGTAGTGTAATTTACTGTAAATAAAGAATTGAAACATAATTTGGCATTGCATTTAGTGAAATGTTCTAATTTGCACCATGTCTTAGTTTAGCTGAGCACTACTTTTATAAATCACAAAACCTGTCTTTTGCAATCCGTTAGTGAAGAGTGGTCACTATGGGAGATATCTGGTTATGAAGATCTTATAGATTTTTATTATTAAATCAATATTTCTATTATCATTTACAAATGTTTGAAAACAGGTTAGAAAAATGAAGGAAATTGTAATTGCAAAGAATACAGAAGTAATGGATCATTGCTAAAGAATATGAGTTTTAAATTCAGAATTCAACACGAAGTGGCAGAGATCAATCTCCACACTAATTAACTAGCATTTTTGCCCCATTTTGACTTGAGGATTTTTTTATGCAAATTTGATAGGTGCTAATTTACCATGCGAGCAGGAGATATGGATTCACTCATGACAGCAAGTGAAACCTATATTATACAAGTAAGAAAATGCCATGTATGTACCTTCATATAGAGAAGATGCTAAAAAAAAATTACTCTTTATTTATAAATAAATTCCATGCTCGTAAAATAGTCAATGACTTGATCATATAGTGCCATCTCCACACCTTTTGAGGAAGCTCTAAGAAGCTATTTTGAGTCTGCATGCATGGAAAACATAATACCCCCTGTGCAGCCATTTTTAAAAGGACAAACAGAGCTCAGTTTATGAATTAGGCAGCCTGAAAGCTGAGCCCTCACCAGCAATGATGGCTCATTTTAGTGGCTTATCTTCCCCATAAAAATTAAAGCTTTACAAATTAGATTACCAGTAGTCATTTTCTATAAATAGTTGTGATATAAACTCACATTTTCTCACCAGTCAAGGCATGTTTTGTATGCTCTGACAGCATGCCACTGAATGAGTCTACACTCCAATAATTCAGAGATGGAGTGGGTAAAATGGAGAAACATTTACAGTTGGCATGCCTAGGATTGTGACTGGGCTTCCCTTCCTCTTTCCCCAACCAATGCACACTTGGTTGGGTGCATAATTAAAGCCCCTGGGTAGCAAAGTGGGTAGCACATTTGCCAATGTTGAAAGCAGTCCAGAATTTGACTCCCAGTGGAGTCCATAAATGCAAAATGACTTCAGCTCTTAAAACACTAAAATATACCTCTACTAGCAATATAAAATGATACTGAGAGATTCTATAAGCTCTCACTGGCATATAATTTCCCAAATGTGTTCAATTACCAATTAATTTCTTAGAGTAAATTTGAATAAGTGACTGCAGAAAAACTTGCTGCTAAGTAATTTAAAGAAAAACTGTGGGTAATTAACATTAAAAGGATGCAGAATTACTTTTATGAACACAATATTTTCTTTTATAAGCTTATGAAAAATGTAAGAGAAAGAAGTGATGATAAAAAGATCTACCTAAACAAGATGCTTTCCGATTTTATAATCAATCAATAATCCACCATAAAATTTTAAGCCTGAATCTTACAAATAAAACCAGGATAAACAAAGCATTCCTAATCAACCATTAATGAAAGCATCAGGTCAATTTCAAGAAAAAACAAAAAAAATTGATAAAAAGTTTTCACAAATGTCAATATTTGTTTTAATTCTGGAAAGGGAGAAATAAATAAAGATCCTAGCAGAACTCAATACCAGCAGAAGAACCTACCTACGAATTTGTAACCTACCAAATAACCTCTTTGTCGAGAGTACCCATCCGAACCTTACTAAGTGTCAGAGTCAACACATCAACTGGCTAACTTAAAAACAAAACCATAATTACAAAATGAAAAAATTTATTTCACTGGCAATTCTGTGTCCAGCACATAAGTTTGCACCAAAATTTCTATACAAGGAATTTATCTTCATTTCTGAGAACCTTTCTGAGTTGTTGGCATCAATCCTCCAAATACTTCCGATGGTACTTCCTTCTGTTGTACAGGTATATCTAGAAAGAGAGTAATCCACTATAATAATCTATATCGACTATATCTGTGTCAAACAATTGAATTAAGAGCATTTTTACTATCATTACATATTTTATTTACAGTTAAACACTAGATAAGGTGGCAATGATTATTTATAAACTATGACTTAAGGTAAGAGTATTTTTCCAAAACAATGGCTTAAAAATATACCCAAGGTCTACATGAAAATGTTCTTACCAGTACTAGGGTGAACATTATTTTATTAATTTCTGAAATATTGAAGGAAGAGGCAACACTGAGTTTTTGGCAACACTTCTTGAATTACAATTTGTATTTGCCAAAATAGCCAATTTGCAAACACTGTCATCATAAGGCTAACCAAATAATGCCTTCAAAAATGGCTGGAATATCTAAATTAGTTTTTGTTCTTTCCAAGGATAACTAACCCAATGAAACTGATCATGGGCTTAATTACTGATTGCATGGTATACATTGAAAATGAAAATAATACAGACAGAAGAATAAAATCACAGAACTTATAGTTTGTTATTGTCAAGAGATTGTCACCAAACCTTTACCTTTAATGTAATCTTTCTGAAATAATTATGTTAAATAAAAACTTTCGAGATCAAGAAAAAATAAAATTCCAAGGTTACTTACTTTCTTCATCCTCCTCAGAATCTTCCTCAGAGCTTCCTCCTTCATCTTCATCAATATTGATTTCATCTGGATTCACAACACGGCTAACCTCTCGCCTGTCCCTTCCTTGTTCTTGAGTCTCTCCACGTACAAATAATATGCCACCACCAGATGCTGCTTTTGCTTTCACTACAAGATGGAAAAGCAGGGTTCCTTTTAGGCCAATATTATATCAGGCAACAGAAATATAAATAAGAAAACACAAAACACCTACTTTAATCTTCATACAATCAGTAAAAAATCATCCAAACCATAAAAATGAATGGCAATATAACTACACATTTATAACAGAATCATTAGTATTCTTGACTTATCAAGCTATACACCTTTATTAGGCTAATAATTCTTAGCAGCTTGTATTAAACGGAGAGCATCTTGAGTGGTGGCATTTTAACTGGGATTTACTGAATTTAAGGTGAATAACTTGCACAATTTTTATGCAATTAACAAGAAACCTACCAGCTCTCGAAGTACTTTCCAAGTCTGTAGTAGTACCTCCACCCACTGATGATGCTGCCATTGCTTGCGCCTCCAACATTCTCATACCATCCTTTGCTCCAGGTGCCAAATCTGCCACTGTCCCTGAGACCTGTCCAGCAGCTGATAACATCTGTGCTGACATCATATTAACCTGAAATAGACCAATCATCCAAAATATCTCAAATGGAAATGAATGAAGTCTCCTTAGGCTGATTAACCTAGCCAAATGATCACAAATTATATTCAACATCTTTTTTCCCTAATTCACTCCCGAAGTTTAAAAATTTTGAGAGAATACAATTTTTAAATTAATATATTTATATTTATTTATAACATAATTACATACATTCAATTACGTAGAAGTATTTTTTTATGAATAATGAACCACAATTTATTCAAATAGAATCTCTTTAAAGACGCCTTAATGAGTTGATTTCCATATAGTTACTAGTATAATATACTGGCACATGATTAATGTAAAAATACAAATAACGCAGAAAAATTCAGATTTCAAATTAATTAACTTTATTCAGACTAAAATGGATTAATGTTTTGACAATATTTTGGTGATTAATTCTTTGAAGTCTAGCTATCAAATCTAAGATTACCATCCTTTTCATAAAAACACAAATTTTATCTTTTTTGTTTACTTTACTAGGAAACTTTATTCTGTTTATTTTTTTCTCCTCTGATTTTATAATGTATAATTTGCATCAAGTAAAGACATTCAAAATATTGGGTGTATTCTACCTGTTTCAGTCTTTCTATATCCATCCTAATGATTAACTTAATTTTCCTTTCTTTATCGTTTCATGAACAATTCATTTATTGTTCCAATTTTGATTCAAAATTGCTTTTTATTGACCTGACTATAGTTTGAAAAGACTTGCAAGAGTCTAATACCATAGCTTAACCCGCTACATATATTTCTGACTTATCTGTTTGGTTTCCTTCTTACAGACTTTTATGTAGTCCTTCCATTTGAATGAAAGGTTAAAGATATCACTATTCAGAGTTACTAAATCTCTACATTGTAATCATCCATTGTTTTGGGAAAGATCTTTTTATAAATATTCTTTGAAAACATTTATAGTTCTTCATATTAATGATATATCATCAGTCTTTTCAAACCACAGTTTATGTGTAAGTTTATGTGTATTCTATATGAGAACGGCTTTCCATGTCTGGAGTCAAACTGGGGAAATTTAGGTAAATAAAATGTAGCTTATTATCTGCGCAGGGAGTACATTTAACTACCTTGAAAGTTTGAAAATTGTGCAATTTATGATTCTAAAGTTTTAGGCGAACATACACGTAAACATACATACCCACACACAAACACCTTACTTTACTATATTAGATAAATGTGAATGCAAAATTCAGGGAGAAATATCACTTTTAAATTTCACTAATAAGATTTTTGAACACTGCAAATGGAATTACTCTATATCAATGTTCTGCTGCTCATAACACAAAAAGTAATAATGGTAAATAATTTTCTTTCTTTTAGAAACTGTAACCTGCACATATGTGAGTTTGGATAGGTTACAGTTTTTCAATCTCACAAAACTCTGTCTTATAAGAAGACAGCAAAGATAAACAGAATACCTGTGAGAATTAAAAGAAACATTTTTTACCTGAGTGTTGTACATTGCCTGCACACTACGTTTTATCCTCAGCATTTCTCTCATTGTGTCTTCATTGCCATGACGGACTTCAAATTCCTTCCAAGTCTGCCAAAATTCTGGAGCAACCTAAAATGTTCATGATTTAAGAGTGATCATTGAATAAGTAAGCCATTCAAGTAAGAAAAATACACATTTCAGATGATTACAAGAGAATGAAGTTATTGTATTACTATAAATTGTAAAAATGCAAACAATGTGAATTTTGCACAATATGCTGATTTTTCTTGAAAAAAATTTTCACATCTTCATGTTCTTAACTGATTTCACAAAACGATAAAGGTATGAAAAGGTTAAATTACACCAATTATAGTTTCAGTGGCCTCAGAGTCCATTACCATCCAGTCAGTCGAAGATTTCTGATATAATATCTAAATATTATACTTTATTATCAAAACCTACAGGTAATGCAAGCTAAAAGTATTCCTTTAAAATTATTTAAAAATTCTTCAGCTAAGATATGGTAACACAACTATAAAAATTTTGCTCATACCATTAATTCACTGATAGACTAACATTATCTTTTACTCAGTATTTGTTCATACTTTCTTCCTTCAACTTGAAGCATTTTTTTGTTGTACATAAATTTATGCATAAATAACTCTTATTCTTCATAATAATGTAGATTTTAGAGCATAGTGCATCATTAACATAAAACACAAGAAAAAAAGGATCTCCTTTTAAATTACTCGACCCTTTGAACTCCTACATTTTGATGTTGTTTTATTTTAACCTTAAACAAACTATGATTTCATAATAAACTACAAACCTATTATTGTATATTAACAGCCTTGCTTAACACTCTCAAATCAAGAGCATTTTTTCTTTTACATTTCCTATAATGTTAAGAGAAAAACTAGAATAATAATTTACCCTTGGGTCACAGATCTGTGAGCAATGGGCATAGATGGCTCTAGCTCGATCTACTTCTCCAAGTTTTGTCTCCATCTGAGCAAATCGAACACACATTTCACGAGCATGGTCCTCTGCTAGACCTTCAATGGCTTGTTCATAAATCTGCCTCGTTCTTGCAACTCCATATATTTCTGCAGCCTTTTTAATATATATGTTGAACAGCTGTAAATAAATTAAAAGATGTTCATAGATGAGAATAAAAAATAAAGACTACCAGATAAATTAAATAGATATTAAAACCAGGGTAAACATCACAAACATAAATATTACCTAATATAATACATTGAGTTCCCAATTTATGAGGTTAAATTTTCTGTGTAAGTCAATTACCTTGTGGCTGACATACACGTTAATGAATTTTCCTTGAATTTCATTAATTTGGCCAAGTAACTTCAATTAGTGGAAATTTTGCGGATTTAACATACTTTTATATAAAAGATTATAGTCAGAAAAGAATATAATAAAAACAGAAATTAAGATTACACTAATCACAACAAATCATAAACAGATGAAAGAGGCAAAAAAATAGCCAACTGCAATGCTTGTTGATCACTTGACAATCACTTTCCATTTACCAGGTCTTTTAGAGTGCAATAGAGTACAATAGGGGTTTTCTTAGAACCATGATTAGTTTTTCTAGCTCACCCTATTTACTACATAATTGTAGATTTAGGTCAGATGAACAAAGTAAATGAAGCTGGTGATATGTTTAATTATCATTCAATGCTAAATTAAAAATTAATGATTAAAATTTATAAGTTCATAATATATTTAATAACGCATTTACAAATAACGTGCTCTGTCTGAATTTATCTAGAAATTTAAATCTCTGATTGAGCCTTCTTTCTTCTAAAGATTCCCATCCTGCCTCCTGAAGCATCTGAGTAACACTTACCGATTTATCATAGCAATTTTTTACAAAGCATATTGCCTTTTGTTGTATCTTTTCTATCTTGCAAATACAACACTTTTCAGCAGGGTCCCATACACTGCATGCATACTCGAGGTGAGGCCTAACTAGTGCAAAGTAACATCGCTCGCAGACTTTTTTTCGTTTTTACCAACTATTCTTTCAACAAAGCCTAATTTCTTAAGAGTTCGCCCACATATCGTGCATATGTGCACGATATGTGTGCATGTATGTCATGGATGTGGGTACCCCAAGTTAAGTTATTCATGAGGGTTATTCCGAGATATTTTACCGAATCGACAGTTGATAATATTTTCCCTCGAAGGCTATATGAATTATGATTGGCAAAGGATTTTCTTTCGAAAAAATTAACTACTGAACATTTGTCGATTCCTGTGTCTCTTGGTCCAATTTCCCAAAAAATAAAATAATTTACAATTACTGTGATACATATAATCACTTTTGTGATTTTGCTTTCCATGGAATATTGAGCCCATGGCATTACTCCCACAAAAAAGTCTTACCTGTACATCTAAATAAGAAAAATACAGGTGAAGCAAGGTCAGACAAGGAATATCCATGAGTTCTGTTAAAAAAAGTTATCATGAAGCATAGTGCTTGGACTTTAGATAATGCAATAAAATAGGATCACAGGAATTATCATCAAAAACTGAAATTTTTAGTATATCACTAAGGTTTAGATTGTATTTAATGGCAGGGGCTGAATCTAATGCAATTACTAGATTGCTTTTATGTGATTTTAAACATCTAAGAGAGTAGAGAAATTGAAAAATAGATGTCTTTAATGTATGTGTGATATGTTTTTTAGCATTTTTACATATTATGGGAAGTTAAACCAATTACTAAATGGTTATGCACTAACTAAATATGCTTGACCTGCACAGTGTTTCTTTTTCTCTGAGTAGGCATGTTGTGCATTAGGCCACTTTTCTGTCTAACTGTGTACCCATGGAATCATGTAACTTGAAATCATGTAACTTGGGGACTCACTGTAGAATAATATATACAATTACGATATAAAATCATACCTTAAGAATCACCAATCTATACAAAGCACTAGGTATAAATTATCTTGTACCATTAGGAAAATGTAAAGGGAAAGCGGTATTTAGGAAACAATTTGATTGCTATAGCAGCAGAAGGAACAAGCCAATTAAATAGAATAGTTAAATTTATAAATAAACTACTCACTCAAAAAGTACTTTAATACATGACCTCTGGTTTAAGAGTAAGAATTTCACAACAGTAAATACAATTCTTATTTTTAATGTAAAAGAAAAAAGAGAGTGGCAGGAACATATTATCCCAAAAAATACCTCAAACTGTTCCTCTGGTAGAACAGCCTTAGTAGCTCTTTCATAAACAGCCATTGCATGCCTTGCCAGTCCATGCTCCTCTTCAAGCTTTGCATACAGCAAATAGAGAGCTGTTAAACATATGACAAATATTAGAAAAATATAAAGTCCATCGCAGTTCATTTTCAGGAAGAATTGCTAGATTATATATAAACACATTCAACATTATTAATGTATTTAGGTATGTAGAAAGCAATATATACCACATGGTGCTTAACTTAAGAAAACTGAACCTCGGTCACAAAAGAAATTGACCTTAGCCCTGTGAAGCCCCCCCCCCCTGAGTATTGGAAAAGAAATGACAAGAATAATTATGGAACTTAAAAACAAAATCTCAACCAAATTTGGATAGAAGAGAATGTCAGTTTATAATGATTCAGGCATTGAAATAATAAAAGAAATCACTCATTCATTATTCACACTACATATACAAGTGGCTTGAAATTACTTCCATGAGTTTAGCAGTAGATTTAGCTTTCTCACGTAAAACAATAGGTGCACATACAATTTACCTTTTGCATATTTTGCAGGGCAGTTCTCTAGACATTGCTCAAACAAATCACGGGCCCTCTCCAATTTGGTTCCACCATAGCGAGTTAAGAATTTAGTGAGATATGTATTCCAAATGTCATACACATTTGGCCACTTGAAAAGAGCAATTCCCTTTTCATATGCCTGTAAAAGAAGTTATTATTTTTAGAGCAATAATTGGAACAAAAATCATAAGTAACAGAGCTATCAAAAACTCTATGATTCTCAGGAAGCAAACTGCAAGTTCTATAGAAATAAGAATCAAATGGTGGCAGCTATGCCACCAACAGAAAGCTTCCTGAATCCACTGACTGAGATTCCTTTAGGGGACATAACTTAGGCATCAATAAATTTTTATCTTATTATTTGATCAAATGCGATGTTTCTTTGATCTTAGTTTAAGTTGAAATAAAGCACAGAATTAGTGTTTGTAACTCTTACCTCTGCCCTTTTTAAGGTCACAGTTTTTAGAGACAAAGAAGATCTTATGGGCCAAGATAATCATTGGCTGAACAGACAGAAATAAAGTACATACTTAAGTATGCACAAATTCTGTTAGAAGATTACAAACAAAATAATATTTTTGCAGCACAAACACCTAATTAGTGCTGAAGTAACCACGAAATGATGCTTTTATAAAATTTTAGGCAAAGGTAAATAAGGATATCTTCATACAGTCAGTTATTCAAAAATGGTTTAGAATTATTAACTTAAAACAGTAAAAATGATAAAAACGTATAATGCTTCAGCTTTTCAGGCTTCGGCTTTTGAAATCCGATTATGAATTAACAAATATTTCTATAACATTTAGACATACTTACTCTAAAAGCTTCTTCATAATACTTGTGCTCTTCAAGGAATAATCCATAATTAATGATAATCTGAGGAGTTGCAATCTTCAAGTCAATGATTCTATCATAAACAGCTTTACAAGACTGCAATATCAAAGAAAATTGATAAGAAATATGGCTATCAGTAATAAAACAATAATAAATTACTACTATATTTTATTTATCACTGGAACATTTCCTGCTACCACATTTATGATAATAACTCCCATAATCTTTATGATTTTACTTCAGACCTTATTTAAAATGCACAATAATATATATTATATGGAATTGGTATGAGTAGCGCTAGAAAATTTATATTCATTAGCAAAGAATGAGAACATGATTTTCTCAAAACAAATATTTCAACCAAGTTTCCCTAAAATTGGCATTTGCAAGAGGAGCAATTAAATATTTAAATAGACTGAAATTTTGTTTGATTCTAAGGGAAAGTCATTACTATTTCTAGTTAAAGATCTGCAGTAAACTGATTAAGTTCAGATGATTAACATTTTGAATCCAATAGCAAAGGTAAACTACAGTGGTATCCAAAATCAAACAAAATAAGAGGCAGAAAAAATGCATTAGAACAAAGGAATTTCAGAAAGATCTTAATATAAAAAGCCTTATTAACATTCTGAAAGGAGGAATTATTCAGTCAACTCTTATTCTAACCTTAAAAGTTCCAAAGCTCTCTTCCAAATCTGCATACATCGACCAAACTTTCAGAGACTTGTATAATCGTGCCTGAACAGTTTCAGTTTCATCATGGTATGCTACCTTCCTTGGAGGAGGTGCTGTAGCTCTCTGCATTAACTTGACTGCCTCTTCATAATTTCTTTAGTAGAGAGGAAGAAATAAAATTTCAATTACTACCTGTTGAAATTTGGTTTTGAAGATAAACAACTATTTAAATTACACAAATGAAATAAATAAAACCTGGAAATATGATAACTGATAAAATAATAATAATATTGTCTTATAAGAGACAATGGTTTCTCCATGCACCGAGAGCGGCAAACGTCGAGGGCAATTCCTTTGAAAAAGATTATCGCCAGGGCAGCCACCAGTTATTCAGAAATCCCGATGCACATTTTGGAAGTTATGCTTCCATGTTTACAGGGGGTCCAATGCTGAATGACTGGCATTAATTCATTTTCAAATTTGATTTTAGTATAGATATAAAAAAAACTGACAGAAAGATGAAAAGGGTTTCTAATATCACACATTAAAAATAACATTTCATTTTACAGTATAATTAATTTACACTCAATCACATTAACAAGATCTTTTTAGAGGTAAGAATGTACAAACCATCACTAATGAATTCAATCAACCCAAGTAAATTAGTAAGGGATAAACACATGCTGAAATTAAAACTCACTCATTACGTATCTCCATCTCTGCCCATTGGCACCAAATTGAAGCAAGGTCATCTACCTTCTGATAAGCTACATGGGTTGCTTTCTCAAGAACAATCCTAGCATCCTCCACTTGTCCATTATCCTCATAGAAACGGGCAAATGCAGCCCAAAGAGAATGCAGCTTGCCTACAGCCAACTTGGGGTCTACTGTCTGAACTGCTTCTGTGTATGTATTTATAATCTGCAAATTATAACAGCACATATACAGTAAAGAAAAACTCACACATACACGAGTAGAAGAAAGATACTTCATTATCCATAAAATACATGTCTATTTGATCAGATTTATGCAGATCTCATCATTTCCATACTGGCAGATTCAAACCAGTATTATAAAAAATACAGAGGATGATATTGTGAAAATTAAAATATTATAAATATTATTTATGTTGAACAGACCAATATCATTAGAGATCTTGGAGTTTACATCTACACATCTACATATGTACCCTGCAAGCCGCCTTTCGGCGTGTAGCAGGGGGAGTTTAGATGGACCCATGTTAAATTTTGATCATCATATTGATTTTTTCTTAAAAAGGCATTGGAAACCATGGGGTTCATTTTCAGATTAGCTAGAGTTGATATCAACAATTTAAGGTATTTCTTCACCTTTCTTGTACCCTTTGAATATGCTTCTTGTGTCGGGTAAATAAATATTACTCAGTTCTCGTTTTCTTTCATACTTTTAACAACATTCATAGATAACAAGATGGTTCTCAGCAAATTTCAACATAATTTGATGAAAATCGATCAAATGGGATAGAAGGACGCACTGGAAAAATACAACGAGAATATGAATATTGTATATTAAGTCAGTCAAAAAGACTCAAGAGATTTGCTTTAATTTCTGATACAGCAGCATCAGTACTAGGTACTGAGCAGTGTAGCTTTTAGTGAAGAAGTAAGAAAAGAATTCTGGAGCTAAAGAAGATACTTAACTTGTATTTAAGATAGCATTGAAGCCATAATCAGCAATAAATTCATGTAGCATATTTACCACTTTTGTCTGAAGCATTCAGACAGTGCCAACTAGGGGTGAGAACAACTGAATGAAAATCATTTAATAAATCAATTGATTGCTTCCATCGAATAATTTGAGTATTTCAGTTTTTCACTCTATTCTTACCAAGTGAGTCTATTCAATTATTCAAAGCGAGTGATTAAAAACTAGTGCAAAGCATTATAAAAATAAAGAAAATTACATTACATTACAAACAAGCTACCTATTCTTTTTCAATCTTTTTATTACTACTACTACTTATCTATATCTATTATATATTTTTCATTAGTATAATACTTCATTATTGCTGCAATATTTTCATGCCATTCAAATTTCATACTCTTCAAGATTTAGTATTCATCAGAGAGGTTTCATTCACTCCTTTGCAAGTTATTTATCACATCTTTAGGGTCATCACAATCATGGAAATCTTCATCAGCATCTTATCTTTCCACCAGCAACTACCTAAATCAGATGATGTAAGGTGCCACTTCTTTCCTCTCCTCTTGAACGTGTATAAAGTAATAGAGTCAAACTATTGAATAGAATCAATCAGCTTGTCACCCAATTCTTCCAAACAAGTGAATCACTCACTTTGATCAATCAAATAGATTCACTCAGTTAGGACTGGTTGAGAATTCAAATTATGCTATGGAAGAATAAAAATTGATGGTCACAAATATTTAAAGATATGAAAACATAGCTGTTATAATGGAGTATTATCCTAATCCAGAAATAAAAGAAATCAAACTTTTAAATAGAAATCATATCTTCCCTGCTTATAATGAAAAATAGTTCATATTGAAATTGGAAAAGAACTAGTAGCTTATAAAATGTATTTTTTCAGTGTTGTTTCACAATATTTTAAAAATTTAAAATAATGAATGGAGATTAAATTTTTAAGCAAATACCTTAAACTACATTATTTCTGTGCATGCAGTTTTTCTAATTGCATTTTTATTGGGATAATCATTTATTTTTTTTCTTTCTTAGTCATCTTAATAACATTTGAGATGGTAAAAATGAAGTAAGAAATAACTTTTTTTGGAAATCTTAAGACAAATTTAATTAGATTCTATAAGATGAAAGATGCGATGAATAGACTGCCCAAGCAAAACCACTAGCACACGAAAACAAGTGATTCATTTAAATAAAAACAATCGTACAACTATTCGATTGTTTTTTCAGTCATCATTCCTCTAATGCCAACACAATGACAATATGATTAAAAGAACTACGGGGAGTACTGAGCATTTGGTTTGATAAATGCAATTTTACTGCACTTGATATAAGAAAGATAAGGTTCCTGAAAAAATTATCTGAATGAATTATTCAAAATAAAAGAGTTACTCACCTCATGAGGTTTCCCTTCAAAGAGTTTGACACGTTTATGCCACTCATGAACATTATGAGGATTTTGTCTCAGCAATACAGAGTTAAGAAGAAGTAGTCGTCTCTCCATCAGATGCTCAAATCGAGCCAGTCTCAGCTCTAGTTCTACTTCATCTGAAAAACAATCATTATTTCAGTTCCTTAATTCAGTTCTGTTCTACTAAAAAAAGAAATAGGTTTCTGTAAAATATTAACAGAAATGATATAGTTACAATTATAAGTTACAACCGAGTATGCATCCATTAATTCAAAATAAGGAATTTTCCCTTAATTATGCTTTGGAGTACTTTACTGATTAGAAAATGAATACATTCCATTAAATTAAGAGGTAGATAAACGGAATACATAAGGTACAAAAGCTATGGTTCTAAATACAGCTATGGTGAAATATATAAATAAATCTCATCCTTATTTTGGGCAAAATTGAGACTTTGTAGTCTCCTCTTCCATTTAACCCATGAAATACATAATATACTGTTATTATTTTATAGCCATATCTAGTAATCATAATCAATATTTCTCTATAGGTCAAGCTTTAATCCAACGAGACCACTTTCATAATCAACCCATTCATAACAAATACAAATGCCCATGCCCAAATTGGGATCCCAACCCAGGGCCACAGAGTTCTCAGGCTAACACACTAATTCCTATACTATGAAGCTAGTATAAAATGATTAGACTGATCCTAAAACACTTATCCAAAAATGTACCCATAATAAATTTTATCACCCTCAATATATTCCCTTTCTCTATCTCTGCACCACTTTGTGCAAAATTCCTCATACTTGAATTCACTGCTGTAAGTTAAATGATTGGTGAAGTCCTTTGTATTTTCCAATACTCACCAATCATTTATAATTGCATTCCACAACATTAAGCCTGAACACCTCGAGTCTGCTGCAAGTAAATTTCTAATATACTTTGTACAAAGTCATGAAGAGACAACCTAAATCTTATGATACTGTGTATTACTTCCAGGGGTATGGCACAAGCTGTTGTGATTTTGCATAGAAAAGGAAATTTGGCGATAATTGATTTTGAAGACATTCAACATGGAGTAAAATTGATTTCTAATAGAACAGTACATTTCATTATCCCCTAAGGAATACACAGTGCCATAAGATTTAAGTGGCCTATTCATGAACTTGGACTAAGTACAACGTATTCATAACCTTCATTACTTTGCTGGTAATTAACAATCAAACTTTGTTCCTCTTAAACAGAGCTTTACTAACTCTATTATTGCCGATGAATGTTTTCAAATATATGTTATTTTCAAAATTATGTGAGAGCCTTATGAAAAATGTATTGTGAGTATTGCTGCAATGAACACAGAGTGAGTTTTGGTGTTAGTCAGTAAATGATGTACTCTAAATGGTTAGAGGCCAACATGTTGTTAGAATCTGAAAGGAACGCTTAATATCAAGAAATATAAAATAATCATACAGCTAAACCAGGTAAGTAGAGAGGCAATTTAGTTCCAACCAAAAAACAATATGGCAAAGAGGAAACTGTTAACTGGCAAATGTGTAGAAGAAATTATCCTTTCTTACTCATCTCAGATGTAATCTTCCTATCCTTTCACATTTCGGTAAACCATGTTGATAGCTTGACCATCAGGTACTCAAACATTAAGAAATGAACCCTTAGATAGTAATAAGAAGATCATCTTTGCTTTAAATTTGAATTTCCTCTACCATTCTTACTATTCTTTCATACATTATGGCAATCTGGGAATTTTCCATTGTATGGATTGGCTCTTACTAAGACCATGACTGATGTTAAGTCAAAATGTTCTGAAAAAGTTTGGAAGAACATCAAAAATACTCTTTGATTCAGGGGTATGATTTAGGTACCATCTTCAAACACACCTGTTTCATGTTGCAACAGCTACGTAACTTCCCTTGAAGAATGATATTTCAATGATAATTCAGCAGACAGTCTTACTTCCAATACCAACTGCAAATATTTATTAAAAATTGTGCACTCTCCCTCAGTATTCCCTTATACTTAATTATCTTATTAAAGATATAAATTACAATTATTTTGTGTTACCTTGAAAATATTCATAAATCTATACTTTCAATTTTCTGAAGTTAATCGGCTTTACATAATTACATTAAGCAGTATTATAGTCATATTCAAACATTTGAAGTGTTTTTACCAAGAAAGTGACAATAAGATAGATATAGATAATATTCTATCTGTGGAATTGAGGGCCATTTTCAGAATCAATCTTTTCATTAGCTTGGTTGCCATCCAAGTGATAACTATATTTGGTGTAATTAATATAGCCATTTACTCACCTTCTTCATTGGCATTGGGTTTGGCTGAGACATCCTCCATACGATGAGTTAGACTGAGTTCTTCAAATTGTGCATATGCATCAAAAACTTGCGTAAAATCTCGGACGGTTGTGACTGTTTGAATGGCTTCCTCATAAATATCTCTAGCCTACAGTTACAATATCCATTAATTAGTCAACTGAAAGCATCTTCATTTATAGAAATAATATTTACTAATGAAAGCAATCTCAAATACAAACCCGCTCAAACAGTCCACTGCGAACATAATAATCAGCCAATGAGTTCCAAAGATGTCCCAATTGGTCAGTATAGCGACGTAAACCTCCTCTGATAATGGCATCCACACATAATGACCTAAAAATGATCAAGCATATTTAGGACAACGATCATAAGCTGTTATTTAGAGAAAAAGATGCACTCAAAGATCTCTTTTTGAAAAGGATATCCATGTGATCATGAGACAGTCTTAAGGTAATATACAGTATGAGAAAGAGAATGTAATTTTCATCTACCTACAAAAATTCTCCAAACTAACTCATTTTATCTACTTTATAATTTTATAAAAATTACATCAAGATAACACAAAAAAATTAAAGACAAGAAAAGAAATATAATTTATGTGAGTATGCATTGGTCTTAGATAATGTAAATATATAAATAGAATTGTTAATTTAGTTTTTCCATAAATGAGATATTTTACTTTCCAAAAACTATGCATTCAATTTTTCCTCCTTCTTTGTTACAGTGGGGTTGATAAAGCATCCCAAGAAAAACAGAGGACAAAATCACTTCCTAACAAAGAAATTTATGTCTATTTAATCCAGTCAAAAACATAGTTAAGACTTTTATATACTTCAATCAAAGGAGATAGAATCTGAAAAGATGGCCAGACCTAGATACTCTACTTGCTAAGATGATGGTACAACCAATTAAGCAATCACATTTAATGGCCTCTTTTGTGGCTGAAAGCTTTAATCAGGACCTTGGTAAACTACTGCTTCCTAAGACAAAAAATCATCCCAAAAACTTAGACTATTTTGTATGTCAGCTAAATATGTCACAGAAGAAATGTTAAACCTACAGCCTACATATAGCCATTTTCATGGATCAGTAGATTACCCTTTCTGAAATTTTTATACCACTTTCTGTACTAAACATTGTTAGCAAAAGGGGAAATATTTCAGGAGATTCATGAATGACATTATCGGATGTCATTAGGCAAGATAACTTTATGGTTAGAGCAATGGACTATATCAACCTTTTCCTTCAAAAGAAAGAATTTTTAAAAGTACTTTTTAAAGTATTAAATAGAAGTACAAAAAATAATGAACAACTTTAATGAAAATCAGTTTGAATTATTGACTAAATGACACAAAAATAAGCGAACTATGCTACTAATTAGAGTTCTCTGTTATTAATAGCAAATATTATCACTATGTATATAATAAATAAACCTAAAATTTTGTAACTTTTTCTTTCAGATTATCTAATTCCCTACAATTATAAATACTTTTGCTTTATTCACTTCCCAGTCCACATTCTGTGCAATGCCTTTCATTTCCATATATCAGAGTTATTTCTGTTGAATTTTAACAGAAAAGTAAGAGCCTGACATTGAATTATTATAGAAAAAGTTGAACTGAGTGTGAAATTTTTTTATGCTGATATCATTTAAATAAGTACAAATGCTTTACGACTTTGAATAGCTGAGAAACAAATTACTGCTGGTCAAGGAAACAGAAAACAGACCTTGAAGAGAATTTTTGATAATGAACATCAATAGCAATAGGCTTCAACTTACTTCAAAATTCCAAGTCATTTTATTTACATAAATGGAAAAACTGACCCAAAATAGAGAAAAGAGGGAAGGACTTTCAACACTGATAAGAAATACTTACAGAAACAACATTATTGACTGCTTTCTAAAGAAATAAGTCATACTAACCGAACTTTGTCAGGGTTCTTTGAAATAAGTTCACAGAGTTCATTCCAAAGTTGGTGATTAGATTTCCCATGCTTGGAGACAAATTCTTCACGGTTGACAATTGAACCCAGCTTCACAGCAGCTTCATCAAGGCGACCAATAGAGATCAAGTATTCGATATAATCTTCTGTATCTTCAGGACAAAGCTGATTTTTGAAAGAAAAATAATAAAATTTTAAATTATATTAGAAACTATTCATGAAAATTAAATTATATTCTTTACCACAATTTATCAGATAACATCCTTTCACAATAAATGAAAAATCATACAAATATATTATATATATAATGGCAGATCATCAGCTTGCCTTAAGCAAAGTACAACTGGGCAATTCAAAATTATCAGTTCATTCAACTGGAACTTAATAGATCAATTTGATGTGTTATGAGCATAATAAGCATTCCTTGACTGAAATTGATCCATTCATCTAACTAAGAATAAAAATAAGAGTAAACTTTTGCAGAGTATTTAAACTATGTAAAGCTACAAAATATTCCTCATTTTTACTTCAGTTAGCATTATCGGCAGCATAACATATTATTTTTACATTGCAAAGAATAAGATAACTGCATAAATCAAAATTGTTTTCAAGCAAACAAGGAGATCTTTTTATATAAACTATATGAACTGCAACACCTTGTTCTCTTTAACAAAGAACAGACCTATGTATTAACACTTTGAGATCTGGTGACTCCAACTTAGTGTCATGAAATAGTTGTGCTTAAATTTAAAGAAGGAAGGCAAACTGCATAGGGCATATTTTAAGGAGGAACGAAATACAAAAAGTGATACTTGAAGAAAAAATAGAAGGGAAGACAGGAAGAGGAAGGAGGAATTATGGAATGCAGTCAAATATCAAAAAAAGGAAGGAAATATGTTGAGATAAAGAGAGATGCCCAAAACAGAATGCTGTGAAAGAATGTTTCATTGAAACCAGTCCAAGGACAGAAAGGCCAAAGGACACAATATTTAAATGGGCACCAAAGTGTTAATAATATGAATAAAAAGTATAGTAACCCTCAAGTATAATAACTAATTACCCGCCTCCATTACATGCGAGGAATTCAAATTAATTGACCAAATATGTATTACCAAAAATGAACTTACCAGTAACCCTATCAATCCATTAAATTGACCCCAACCAACTTTTATCAAATCAAATAATTATAGAATATAATAAATATAGCATTGACTTAAAATAATGTTTTTAAGGAGCAAGCTGTTAAATTTTTTAGTTATAAGACTTTTAGTGTTGTTGCAATGTATGCTAAAAAGAACAACACCGACAGAACATTAATATATATCAAATGGTTCCCAAAAATAATTCATCAAAATAAAAATTGAGGATTACTCTCCAGTTACCTAAAGTTAACTTTAAATTTATTATTTTCTATCAGTTTTTTCTATTCATGGTCTTAACATTTTCAATCATTCTATAATAATAAATAGTACCAAGGTTTGCTTCACCTTTGAGACATAACCTATACACAATTGGGTTTACCACCTCAAAATTCTCATCAACAAGATTTTCTCTTTATACCAAGAAATTTTTAAAGACAATTTTGGACAGGATTAATTTCCCTTCTGTATTAAGCACTGATTGTGTATTGTGCATTGTATATATATTACTCAGACTTTTGGCATTTGAATGTCAACAAATTTCTAAATTTCACCAGCACTGCCCTTGATGAAATATTGAATATTTTTAAAGAGAAGAAGCTTTTAGAAGCTGCAGTTTGATTAAAGAGAATCTACATACTACAATAGGGAAATCGTCAATTTTTTTCTAAAAACTAGTTCATAACAGTGCTTCCTAGATAACACCATTTAAAAATCCCATGACTTAATACTACACAGTTATATATACTCATATAGGTAGATACCCATACTCTACGAAATTATTTGAAATACTAACTTTCAAGTATCTTCTAAAAACTCTCACTGCAGTTTCATGACAGGGATGGGAGCGAACAAATTCCAAATATAGAGGCCAAATGCGATGGTGCTGTGTCACAGGAAGGGCCCGCAATGCACGATCAAACACCTGCCGAGTCCGAGTGACTCTTCGCTGATCGACCAATAGCTGGCAGTAGTCAAGCCATATCCTTGGCATCTATTTCAAATAGAGATTATTATATTATTACTACTAAACAAAAATGATCTTAATTAACATCCTACCCCAATGACAAATATTTTTCCCAATAAGATATAACAGCTCTCTTTTTATCAGCATTTGAATAATAATTTCTCTGAAATAAAAGTGTTTTTAATTTGGTATTTGCTTCCAAAACATCATGATTGATAAATAAATCAAGATGTAGAATACATCTAAAAGACTTATTTCAGTCTGTAATTAACAGTTATCCTGCCCAAGAAGAAAGCTTAAAAATTTAGTATTCAATAGGGAAAAGCCTTTATTAATATTCACTTACAGACTTCATAATTTGTAAATTGAAATTGACAGATGATGATGATATGCAGTTAAAATGCTCCATAACTCAGTCTTAAAAATCATCAAAACCATCATCGTGAATAATTCCCATTACACGTTAATTGGTAAGCTAATGCCTACAATTTCTAGTGAGGTCTAATGAACTGAGAAATTGATGGTTATACAATGGTTTCTGCCATCACTCTCCATTTTCGGAGTTTAATATAAAGAAATAAATCGTTCATAACTCTAGAAAACTAATGAAACTATACGCTTCAAGTTGCAAAAGAAACACAGTAAGAGAGAATCACATCAATTCTGAAGAAAAGTGAAAGGAATTGGAATAATAATCATAAGAAAAACTGTGATAAGTTGCCGAGGGAAATGCTACTACTGGCAAAACTTAATATAGGGAAAGAATATGAAGAAAGTTTCTATTTGAAACCACCAGTTAATAACTAACCTTGTGCATAAATACAAGAGCTCTTTCATAGGCATTGTTTACATCTTCATACGAAGGATCAGTTATGCACCGTCCTTTGACTTGTCGCCTCCTCAATTTCAGGTAACTATACCAAAGTTTATAACTGAAATTAAATAGAAACAAGTAAGAAAATTAGTTTTACTCATAAAATGAATAAAATCAGTGAAATCTTTTCCCTTATATCTACCTTCCCGGAAGTTCCTTCAAGGCTCGCTCAAAAATTATGTTTATAATCTGTCTGGGAGCATCTTTTTTATGCTCTATGTAACGTAGCCAATGTTTTACAGAAAATGGGTTCCGAAGAATTTCCTCTTCATACGGTAAATCATCTTCATCCTGAAAAGAAGACGAAGAATGAGCGATGATGACACAGTTTCTAGTCTCATGAAATAAGATAAAAACCGAAATCAAACTAAAGCGGCTATTAACATTGGAATGAAGTTAAGTTTCTCAATAATCAGCACAACGGCTCTAAAACTGCTTTTCAGTATATACAATCAAAAACCCAAACACCTGAAGTACTTACGAAGACAATTTCTATCTCTCCTTTAATTTCCAAGTTAGTGGGCATTTTCTATTTCTTAACACTCTGGTGATAATAATTAAACTATAATATTATTACGAATACATGAGCTTCCGATAGTGAGCAAAAGGAAGTTAACAATCTGAAACTACCAAATAAGTTGGGAATTTAACAAGCATTCTGTTCAAAAGTAAACCAAGTAGACTCCCTTCTATCAAAACACCGGCGCAGAACTTATGCTAGATGTATACGGAAATCGGCACTACCAACTATCAAATATTAAGCGTTAAGATATGTTGGGGGATGAAGAATGGGCGAAATGTTTGCATGAAAAATATAATTGCCCTTGAAAGGCTTGCTGTTTCCCCTTCCGTTAAGGTGAAATTAAGCAACTAAAATAAAATTAATTTAAATACATATTTTACACGATGTCTCTCTGAACGGAGACAAGCTTCAGCCAAATGATGATTCTTGAAATTTCCAAATTACACAACAAGGATATTAAAGAGACTTCTAAGAACACCATAGATATATCGTACTTCTATCAGATTTAAATTTCTTGTAAACTACGGTATCTCTAATAGAAAAGAGTGGCTTTTACAATAAAAATAGAAATGGGCATAATCTGAAGACGAAATCCATGTCCCCTCTACGAAGATTTTAGGGTATTGAAATAAAACGTGTTTTGCCCAATCATATTTTTTAAAAAAACTTTGTAAAATTTCCATTTTTCTTTATTTATTATCCTTATTGGTTAGCTATTTCAAAATGAGCTGACTACAAATTACTTTGGTGATTCTTTAGAAAAATGCATTGCTATCTCTAGGAAGCTACAATTAGAGTATTTAACAATAAATGCACTATAGTTTAACAAAATTATAGCTACTTCGTAGAAGCTAATTGACATGAAACTCGTTTAATGTTTAAACATATTGATTTATTATATCTTGCTGTTAAGACAGATACATTTCAATTCATATAAAGAGAAAATGAAAAGAATATATTTTATTCTTGGTAGTATATTAAATTTATGATAAACTCAAAATTAATACTTTTTATGAAACTGAACTATAAAGTCTTTCCCAAGAAAATATTGTATTAGTTAAGCAATGGATGGTTTCCCGCAATTATTCTCTACTTGGAATGGAACAATGTTACCACCAAAATATTGAGATTATAAGCACGATTTGCGCAACAACTTAAGACCTGGGCTATCAACCCAGAGTCGTTTTATGCTTTTTGTACCAATCTGGTTCCTTTATGACATTGAGAGATTGGATTTTGATAAGAATATATTTCATATGCGTATAGTAAATTTAGAGAGGGACATTCTTCTCACTGAATTAGATACATTTTAGAAATAATAATACAGTAGACTAGTTTTGTCTGCTAGTGAAGCTGTAGGCAAGGTTTTGTCTGTATTTACTCATAGAAATTCAATAATTACGTCGTAAAATGTCGCTCATATATAGGAAAACCATATCCATCTTCGATAAATTCGTTCCTCATAAATTGCGACCCTTATGGGAACACCCTGCTGGTATGTTGCTTATTCGGTTTGTAATTGAGTATATATGATCTCTTATTTCTTCAATTTTGCTCTTATTCACTTCATTAAACATTCATGCAGGACCTAAAACAGTATTTTTTTGGGCGCCCGTTTTCAAATGGGTAAGTGATTCATCATTTTTCATGCATGTCTTTAATAACTGAAAAGATGCATGTATTTTATTAAAAGTATGCAGTAATCAGGAAGTACCGTTATTTTGTAGAAATTATTTATTCGTTCAAGAATGGGAGAATATAATGCCTTACTGGAATGAAGAAGTAGATTTGTACAAGGGTGGCCTTACTTTGTGAAGTTTCAATCAGAGTATCTGTAGCATCTTACAAACTGAGATGTCTTTCGTTTTCGGATGAAGGAATCTTTACTCTATTTTACTTTTTTTACTCTCTTTTATTTTACTCTTTAGGCTATTCGATCTATTTGTAATTTTTCTTCCAGCATATATGTTTATTTATTTAAGAATTTAAAAGTAATATTTACTTATACAAAGGATTACAATAGCTTTAAAAAAGGTTATGATGTGGGTATTTTGTGGAGCTTCTACTCATTGATTTAGTGTAGATGCTAAAAGGAAATGAGGCCTACTTTCAAAATTGCTGTACCTAGCCATCTCTCCATGTTGCAGGCCTAAACCATAGAAACACAAAAAATTCCTTGAAATTCTATTGAAGAAAATACAATTGAAGCCAGTAGGTCATTGTGCTTTGTTTGAAACTTATTTCGAAGAATTTTTAGTTATTCAAGATATGCGAAACCTAATAGAAAGAATAAGTTTTATACTGCTAATTCAACATTTCTACTATTATTATATGAAAATTTCCCCTTTACAATAATATATTAGTCTAAGCTCCTCTAACATAGCTTTCTCAATATATTTTGGTGTTGAACTTTTGTCTTTTCCACTATTATTATTTATCATTAATTAAAGTTTCATCTCTTTTGCAAAATCTGGGTAAAGCTCCTTTACAGAAGTGGATGTTTTATGCAAAGATTAAATGTTACTGTTATTTATATGTTATAATTAAATCAGGACATGAATTGCCATCCTAGGTTTTGATGTTATTGCCTCCAAATGGACTTCATTCTTATTTAGACCACTAATTAATCACTTCTCAGACAATCATCAAGTGCATTAATATTATTTTATTTTGGAACATCAATGAAGATTTCTCTGCATTTCTTTCTCAATAAAAACTATAATATTGCAATTGAGATACAATTGCCTTAGTCAGTAATACAATTGCCTTAGTAATCTAACATGAGGTTAATGGAAGCATTGAACTGATTATTGATGAGAAACTTCATGTTTTGAAAATGTAGTAAAGTATAAAAACAGTATTTGATCCATCATTGTATATTTGATATTTTACCTAGTGTTGTATTAATTAGAGCCCTTTTGGAAAATCCCACCCAATCTCTTGACATGAAGAATATTCAATGAAATCAATACTTACAGGTACTTTGAAAGGTTTGTATATGAGTGAGTATTGCAGTAGAGTGTATTTATTATCTACTAATTACATCATCATGAAATTTATTTAATTTGTGTTTTGTAAAGTAAAATATGTACTTAAGAATCTTTAATTTGAATTGTAAGCTGGAAAGTTAGGCTAGGAGCAAAGCCATATATATACAAAAAAGCATCTGAAATTCATCTAGGTACGTAGATTAACTGCATAAAAATAGAACAATTGGTTTTAGCCTCACTGTATTCTAGTTTTCATTAAAAAAACTGTAATGTTCTTTGTTTAGGCATGGAACTGAATGACATGATGCATTGTTCACTTTTTGTATTCTGTGTATTTCCACATCTGTGGGTTGAACTGATGAAGCATTCCATATGTTTCTTCATCAGTGAAGATGTATAATAGAAATTTTTTTTATTTTAAACATCTTTTTTACCTTCTCAAATTTATTTTTACGATTTATGATAATTGCCTTTTATTCTCCGATTAATGGCCCATAAAATACAAATAATATATATATATATATTAAAATGTTTAAATCTTCTCAATGAAACCAGCTATTTTTACTATAATTTTCTCAATTATTCGTTCAGTTCAAGAAGTGATATACCATTATAATCCTACCAAAACTAAGTTATAACTATCCAAAGGTGCTAAAAAGAAAGTGAATGTAACTATCATGTTCATTTCATATTTTATAAAAGATTGAATTGTCATTTTTTATTTGGTTGGAAATCAAGTTAGCATAAGTAAATTTTACAGGGTCTGGTCATTGCTGGACTTGGTGATCTGAAGAGACCAGCTGATAAGTTGAGTGTGGGACAGTCTGGGGCATTAGCTGCAACTGGAGTTATTTGGTCTAGGTACTCTCTCGTCATCATACCGAAAAACTGGGGTCTTTTCAGTGTTAATATTTTTGTAGCTGCAACAGGGGGTTACCAGCTTATAAGAGCATTGAAGTAAGTCTTGTTTTCATAAAAGTTTGCAAGTAAAATTTATATTTTTCTTTTACTACTCTTTTTAACTATATTTTAAATTTCTAGTTACCAAATGAATCTCAAGAAAGAAGAAGAAGCCAAGAAGATTAAGTCTACGTAAAATGTTGCTTGTAGATTGTTCTTGGTTAAATTCCGGAACTATCATGTTGTGGACAGTGACCTTAGCATAGCCCTATATTTTTTGAATCTGATTTTTGTTAAGTTTTGGTAGTGGGATTTTATAGTCGATGAAATTTGTTTTATTATAATATTGTATTGTAAAATTTAACAATGAATACACACATTTTGCATTAACTTGGCAGTTTTTTATTTTTGTCACATACACTAAGTGTGTATCACATAAATATATTTCATCACGTTTACATTTCTACTGGAAAACTAACCTTTAATCATTTGTAACTGAAGCTGAAGGTAGTCTAACCACCTTCAGCTTAACAGAAGATATCAATAGATTTGGAATCTTAAATATCTTAAAACAATGTCCCATTATGCTAGCAGATTGTTACCAGTTACCTGTAAAGAATAACCAGTTTTGTTATACAAACAGTTGAAATATATGAATATCAGGCACTCGAGATGTTCGTGCTTATACATTTAATAATGAAGGAAAGCTATACAGTGAATTATCTAACATTATATACAAACATCCACACAGTTATAAATGAAAACAGTTATAGAATTTCTTGTGGAAAATTGTATTTTAAACAGCTCACTTTCTCCCATGCTACTGGACCAGAAACAACTTAACATAGGCTACCAGTATTTCCTCACCAAAGTTGTAGTCCATTATCAACCAAGAAAATTTAGGTTAGCCAAATCAACTTCCACAAACTTTTTTCTGTGATATCAATTACAGATTTAAGATTCCCTAAATTTATTAAATGTTTTAGAAGCAAATAAATATGTAACGAAAAGAGATAAGATATTTCCTTCCAATTTACAAAAGGTGCTCCATCTTATTCAACCACAGCATTACCTTAATTACACATCACAAAACATACTCTCTGGAGTATATTATTCTGTCTGACAATATAAGAAATGTAAATGAGAAGCCAGGAGATAGAAGTTTTTTACATCATTACACCAATATCATCAAATTATCTAGAATCAACAATCTTGTAACAGAAGATTACACTTTGGAATTATTTATGACAAACTTCTTATATACATATTAACCTACCATTCACATGTTTATCATTTATGCCTTTACAGATAAATGTTAAATTTCATGATATAACTTACAATGAAATAAAAAAATGTTTCATCTTGGTAAAATCTATACCAAAAAAGTTCACCAAGATTACCAACATTGACCAATATTATGAAAAACATGAAAACAGTATGCATTTTGATAAAAAAATAAGTTGAGATTAGCTGCAATTAAACCATCTCTAGAATTGGAATGTCACTTTTGAAGACAGGACTGCTAAAAGCAAAAATAGGTATACATTTTCGATGCTGTTCAAGAAAATGAAAATATGGAAATAAATCCTGTGCACAGTTCATTCTCTTTCCTAATCAGCATTTTTACAGCAACTCCTTCCAGCTTAGTATAGTGATTTCACTTGAAGTCTTCATCTTGAGCATCAAGGAGCTCTTGCACTTCATCTTCAACATCTTGCTGGTCATAACTCTTGTGCTGATTGCTCTCCACTATCTCAAACTCTTGCAGCTCAGCCTGCAGTTCCCTCTCCCACTTCTCCTCACTTTCTGCTGCCGCAATTGGAATGGAGTCAAGGAGAAAGAAAGAGGGTTTTGGTACAAGGAGAAAGAGAGAAATTGGAACTTATGTAAAAAAAGTGGCCAACTAAAAACAAAAATTTCCAATGGGATGGTGATAATTGATATTTATATGTGAGAGAGGCTGCTAACTGCCTACTGAGGATCAGAAAGGTTTCACTAGGGGAGAGGGTAATTTGAGAAAGTTGTTTTGGTGCAGAAAGTAAGCAGATCTGCATAGGGTGAGCCTTATTTGCATACAATCAGTAAAAGTTCCATGATTTCAAATACACAGAAAATTTGCTCCAAACATTTATTACTAGAATTTTACCTCTAAAATATGGCAACAATTCTAATATATTTTACAGGTAAAGAATGTTCATGATGTCAGAAATGGAGCCTAGAATAACATAACAAATTTTCCTTTCAGAAAAATTGGCATCAATCTCATCAGATATGGCCTTTAAACATTGTCAGAAATGTGATTTTTCAAAAAAAAACTCTTAAACAGCTAACTTCAGAGCAAAATTTCCTAGCTGCAAAAGCAATGATAAGAAAATATCCCACCAGATTTATTCTTCAATCAGTTTTTACATCAGTTTGTTCATTTTTCTATAAAATTCTAGCCATGTTAGCTGATTATGAGTTATTTTAAATAAATAACATTTATGACTATGTTTGGCAGTCATATTTTAAGATGGTATTGGTATTTCATGATAATTGTAAATATACTTCTGGACTTTCTTCAACAAGTATTTCTGCTTAAATTACAACAACTGGTAGGGAACCAGATTATTCACATGTTCATGGAAGTTGCCATATCACTTATATTATGTCAAGAGAAATCTTCCTGTTTTTTCAGAACATGGTGCTTATACTATGAGTTTGCAATTATGACTCAACCCTATTATCAGAATTGCCTTCAGTTTGAGAGAAATCTTGTGGATAATTTTACTGGTGGACCAATTCCATAATTTTGGAAAGAAATAAAGTATACTAGATGAAACTGCCCAAATATCAGAAACAACAAATTCACATCCAAGTTTCTTTCTCATATAATTGTACACTATTCATCAAAACTAAGTTTGGCATCCATTTCATACTAGCATTTTCTGAACTGCTCAGTGCCAAAGTATTGTCTTATATGTTGATTAATATTTTGATAAGATCAACCATTACATCACTATATTTGTTGCTAAGATATCCTATCATATCAGGTTTTAGCTTCAACCCCAGAATCTAAATTTTATGCGATTTGAAAAGAGATTATTTCTTATTTCATTCTGAGTTTATATTTACATTGAGAGATTTGACCATCCAAGAAGTATATTTTCAGTTAATAATAATTTTATTATATTTTCAAACTCATGCAACTCTTTCAAATTATTCATTCTTATTCACAATGCAAGGACTATGTGCTTTATTTATAACACATTCCAGTAGATTAGTTGAGGTGGATAACTGAAAACATAAATGATCCTGAACATAGGGTAAAACATGCAGAATTAGGAGAAAATTTAAAATATAAATGCACATAACAAAGCTTTTAAAATATTCAGCATAATATAATGAATGAGTGTTATAATAAGGAAAAAAAGTATTGGTAGGTGAAAGAGGAAGGTAAAAGGTAAGTTAAGGATGGGAATTAAGGAGTAGAAGCTCTTTATATGCTCCAGTGTGCTATGTTTTGCTTGATCTTCTTCTTTAGGCTGTTAGAAAAAAAGGAAAAGAATCCACGGAGAGAGAAGAAGATATGTGAAAATTCAACCACCCACTTTTCAGTTAAAATCAAGCAATAATGTTTAATCCTCATATCGAGAGAAATTAATCATAAAACAGTCTTTCATTTGAAGTGAATTTGTTTATGAGAGGTTTTGATTTACTTTCTGTAGATTAATCAAATAGGAGACATACACTGGAATATCATTCTTAGATAGAAAAGTTTTCTAGGCATGTACCATAAACTTGAAATTTTAATGCCAAAAATATTGACTATATTTTGTAACAAAACCTCGATGTTACACTTATATATGATATAAACACCAAAATAATGCAGTCTAATTAATAGTCAACAACATGCAAACTTATAGAGCCAAATGGCATTAAAATTTATAACTTAACAAATATTAATTTGATGCTATGTAGGAGAATAACATTACTTATTTTCTGTGAATAAATATTCTTGGAATTATGCTTAATAAGAAACCAAAGAAAAATTCATAGCAGGACAAATAAGTAACAACAGTTTATATATAAGAGGATTGAAAAACTCTCCAATCACCAAATGGCAGTGACTGTAGGACGCCAATTCCTCGGGAGGGAATAATACAAACCAAGGCTACCAGTTTTCTCAGAAACTCCTGACAAGCATTTTGGAGACTATGCCTTCAACATCAAAGGGGGTTAAATGCATCATTATTCATTTAACCTTCCTTGATGATGATTTCTCTGAAATATATCACCAGTTACAAATGCATATGGAAAATAATTATTGCTTGGAAATGAGCAAGCTGCAGTTTCTAAGAAATCTTTGTTGCTACCCCTGAAATTTCCTAATATATCATCTGAATTGTTATTTATAAATAACAAGCATTACAACAAGATGTAAACCTTACCAAGACTAATATTATTTCGAGTATAAAATCTGTATTACAACCTTGATGAGCTCAAAATACAATCAATATATTATATTCAAGGAATTAAAAGCTCTTGAGGCATAAGAATTTTATTCTCAGACAAAACTTCACAGCTGACATCAGACTGTAATTCAAAAGAAAAAGAATCGATCCCAAAAATCAGCCATGGAAGGATAGAAATGTTTCTTGAAGTAGAAAATCACAAATATAGAATTATGTGTGCATGTAAGTATACACACACTGCCACAATTCAGTATCAAATTGGAGAAAAGAGAGTAAGCTAAGGTTGAAAATGATATACAGCCCATGCTAAGAAGCCCACAGCAACATCTCAGGCCAAACAGGGAAAGTATCATTAATAATCGACGTTAAGACAGCCTAATGAGGTTTTCTCCTTTACCTACCAACTGTTATTAGGGATTTTCATGGAGCTTCATGGATGAAGAGTTTTCCAGGAGCAAAAGAACCCCTTATTAGGATGCCTAGGAGGTGGTATCAATTCAGAATGAAGAAAAGAGAAGTATTACCAATTATTTCAAAGTATGTAACTTTCACAGCTTAAAGACTGAAGACTAACACATGTAATTTCTGAGAAAATTACCTAAGATAAAATGGGAAATTATTAGAAGTAAGGATAAAATCAAAAGAACTGAGTGAACTTAAAAGGGGTCATCTATTACAGAGGTGTAAACGATAGAACACAGAGAGATGAAAAATTCCAGCTGGGATTACATCATAAAAGATTCCCTGAGTGTATCTAAGGTTAACTATAACCCAAGGCGATGAAAGAGGTGAAGAGAACAATAGAAGAACTAACAGCCATAACAAGGAAACCATTGGATAGTAAGAAAAACTCTGTAAAAAAAATAAAATTTCAAATGAACTTATGAATTCCAACATACCAAGAAATACCAAACAATATAACAAGATTTACTATCAGTTAAGGTAAAGTCATGAATTTTAATGAATGAATTCAATTTCCTAAGAGCACAAATGTCCAGAAAAAGTATCTGTACCATTTGCCTCAATCATTCACTTGTATGCTTTAAGAAATTGTCAGCAGAAACAAATTTCAGCCAACATTAGTACTCTCTTAGACCATATGCAAAGCCTTCAACTCAGTAAAATCTCTCCTTGATTTCCTCTATAATCACCTCATGAACTTCTTGAGGGAATATAAAAATGAATATCAAAGCATTTATAATCATAATCTCTGATGTTTCACTAAGGAAAAGATCAATTTCAGTCAGTACATGCTCATTATCTCCTGTAATTTTCAATGAAATTGGACAAAGTAAACTAAAATGACAATGATCTAGGAATAAAACATTGGACGCCCAATTACATATTGTGTTAGGAAAAAATGCTTTGGTTTTTATAAAAATTATCACTTAAATCTAGAACCTATTTGAATGTATAGAATGGAAAATTTAGGGCAGTTTTATTGACAAACTAAGAACTCCCTTGGTATACTAAGGAATTTAAAAACTCGTTCAGACCAACCACCAAAGTTCAATCTCAAGATCCTTGAAAATAAATGGATGGGATGGATTAACTCCTAATAGCATTTTGGCTATCAATAATTTTTTTAGCCGTAATTAACGACTATGATTTAACAATGTGTATTACTGGGATATTGGAAGAGAGAGAGAAAGACTTGCTGGGCACTGTGAGATTTTCATGTTTTGGTATACATAGCACAAATTAATATGTAACCCTACATAATAACAAAAACTAAAAATCATAGTCTAGTTTTGTTGTTAGTTTAAATTCAATCAAAATTTGTTGAATTACACCAATTTTATTTCATGGTACATACCTATAATCATATAGGAAAAATAGATAATTGAATTTCAGAGAACAACCATAGTTTCAAAACAATGGAAAATTTCCAGATGTGTTATTATCAATAATTACAACAGGAACAAACTAAATGCATTTTTCATTAAGGCAAGGGCAAATAGGAGGAGAAACCTTTAAAATGAGAGCACTGAGAAAATAGGTAAGGATTATCAGGTTTCAGTTAGGATGGGGTTGAAGGTTTGGAAAAATTAAGATATCCATTAATTATTTTTAACATGACACTTTCTCAGACTTTCCCATTTACCTCAAATCCAGACGTTCAACACTGGGAAATATTTTAATCATATAAACATCAATGTCAGTCCATCATTAAATATGAACATCAGTAGGGTCATTTAATTTATATTGACATCATTATGATCATATCACATAATAAATAATCTAAATCATAGATATGTAGTGAAAATGACAACAATCAACAATTAACGTTAGTATGAGATTATGTACTGCTGCATGAATTTTGCTGGCTATGAAATGGATTTATTCTATTGAGTCATCAGTAGAATAGTTTCAATTTTTCAAATATGATGGATTCTTATCAAGATAAAATTAATGATAAACCTTTCCTCTCACATTAGATCTCATTATATTCTTAATAAAACTCAAGGAAACTAATCAATACTAACTTTCACACTCATCTTCACAGTGTGATAGTTGAAATTCATGGACCACTTCTATATTGTGAGTAAAATAAACTAATCAAACATGAAATTAATTGTAAAACTTCAATATTAAAGAAAAAAATCAATTTAAATCTATTTAAAAAATGATCAATTGTTTACATGATTTTCCAAATAAAATGAAGTTATTTAAATCATATAGATCTTATAATAATTACTAATCAATAAATCAGAGGAATTCTGAAAATAATTTTACAACAATAATTAATTGAAAATAATAAAAATCACTCCTAGTCCTTCGTCCACAAAGAAAACGATTAAGGAGAATGTAAATTTACTTATACTGGAGACTAAGGTAAGTTGAGGCACTAGTGATAAGGATGGTTAGAGCACTTGAAATAAAGGAAGCAAGTTGGAAATTAAGTAAATCAGGAAGGGAAATGTGGCTACTGGAATTGATGGAGGAGGCGAGACACTATTTACAGCTTTTGATTGTACAATATGAAGACTTAGTTTTGAGCCAAGTCAATCACCTATAAGGTAACTCATGGAACTCTATTCTTGCTTTAAAGTGGTATAAACATGGAAATAGTTTGAAAGCAACTCATTGCTGATAGATCATAAAGTATTGAGACAGCAGGAAAATTTTACAGTTTCTATTATGAGGAAAATCTTATTGGCATAAAGCCCAAGAGGAGGATTTACTTTATATATTAAATTCCGTACAATTAAATAAGTGTTACAGATGACTGGGTTTTCAGGAGAGTTAAAGAGGAAGAGGTCCAAATACATTAGAATACTAAGAACACAAAACCTCACTCACACAAAGATATCACTGACCAACCCATTTCATAAAACCATTACTTTCACTATGAATAAATTTTCAAGAGGAAAAATGTTCAACTTAGGAAGCAGAATAGAAATGACCGACAAATTATGAATTTCCTTTCTCTAACATCTTATATGTATCCTACGAGGTTGATTTGGTCTATGATCAAATTCTTTCAACTACTAACTCAGGATGACATACGATAAGGTTACATCAATGGTGAATGATTAAATGAAAATGTTTGGGATTCCAGTTCATCTTATAATTCCAAGTTTATCTTAACAAAATTGGATGAATGATTTAATACAGTTGCAGAATGAACAATCAGTATTATCCTGATGGCAGATATATACTATTTAAAAAAGAAGTAAGTATCTCAAAATCAGACGAAGAACAACATTTTAGAAAAAGAAACAGAGATGAGATACTAAGAAAGTGGTTAGAACAACTTAGCAATACATCACCTAAGATAAGATTTGGATTTTCACCTATACAAGAAAATTTGGCTTCTAACGATAAATTTGTTTCTACAATATGACAAATTCCAAGATAAAAAATACTCCATAATAAACAAAAATAACTTACTTTTCCTGAATCAACATGAGAGAAAGGACTTAATAGTCTTCTAGAATCACTTACTATAAATCTAAGCCAGGTCTTAGTAGATTTATATCAACTTATTACTAAGGATTAGTTTGCTTTCCTTGAACAAAAATGACTAGCTAAAATTTTAAATTCTTTAAATTTAATTAAAATTCAAACTTAATGTAATACTCAGGATTCATACAATAACTGAAAACAAATAGTTCCATAATAAAATGAATTAAGCACATATTAAGAATACTAAGGTAACGACTGGTTTCAATGGAAAAAATAGCTAAATTATTGCTATTTCATGGTAAATAGTAAATATGTTTCATTTCAGAACCATTTACTAACAAAATTTTCATTAAAAAAATTATTCAGACAAAACTTTCCAAATAATAATATCTTTTTCAAATGATCTAATTTCTTCAAATTCTAAAGAAATTTATAATATTATCTGGATATTTTTGCAAATAAGGGTGGAAATTATACACCACTAATGAAAGGAGAAACAGGTTATTCTTCATAAGTTGAAATTTTAAGGCCAGCGTGCATGCAAAATTGTCACAAAATGGCATATTTCGTTGGAGCATAGACATTATATGCACAGATTCCCATTTTTGAGTCATATTTGGCAAAAGGCTCATCATGCAAAGCCTCACTCACTGTCTTGGGTTCCATCAGCTGATTTCTCCTGCACATTTCTTGATATTGAGCCAACACCAAGTTTCTCCACCCCCTGCCTTACCTCCTCTAGATCATGAGGTGCAGGTCTTGGGATTGCATCAGATACAAACTCAGATGAATGTGAAGATGTGGGTTTTCTAATAACATTACCAACATCTAAACTACATTTTTCTGCCAGTGGGGATAATAAAGCAGGTTCAAGGCATGAAAAAAATTACAAAAAATACATTAAAAAAAGCTCAATCTTTACAAACAAATAGGAAAATAATATTCAAAAATGAAAATGTAATATAAATAATATCATATGGTAACATCTGGGTGCAAGAATATGGCATTTTAAGGGAAGTAAGAAGAAAGAACAAATGCATTCATTGAACAATACATTGTCTTTGATGATGAAATGATTAAACTATATCTTGTTTGAAATTGCACTGTTAGAAATATTTCTATTGTGAGCTACCATACCAGAAAGAATAAGTATCTTTGCTTCATCTGAGCTAACTTAAGCAGCTTTCAGTTGCAATCTCTGAAGAATCTGTTTCCAAAGTTAATAATTATAATTGAACATTTCATAAAATCATTAAGTATGATTCATAAAAATGGAATGGACATAATTTTAAATCCACTAATCAGAAGGTCCTTGTTTTTAGATCACATAAGTAGTTTTTAGCCTAGAGGAATAACAAAATAGCTCACTGTAATTTATCCTTAATTAATAAAAATTAAATCCTAAAACAAAACAAAAGAAAAGAAACTCAAGTTATTTATCTAATATTTGATTATTCTTTTTGAGTTTGCTTTTTCCCTTCTGTAGAATTTTAACCTTTCCTCCATCTTGGTAGGTGAATGGAATTATTGAGCAACATTTTCACGCATGGGTGAGAGAATCCAAGTGTCAAAATCTACAAAGTTCATACCTTGGAAATGATAGGCAAACTAGAATACATAATACACTAAAATTATCTAAAAACCATAGAAATGGTGATTAAAATCAGTGTATTCTCAATCGCTTATGAAAAAATTAACGAGAAACCGACAATTATGATATAATAAATGTATTAATACTAATGTGGAATAAAGAATTCAAACTTCCAAGACAAATTAAAACCATCTTCATGCTAAGATGAATGCTTCTAGGAGAGCAGGATTTCAATACCAATAAAAGTTTTCAGATGGTAAATTAATTGCTGTTGATATGTTACATGATTGTTACATGAGTGATTATCATGTGAAATGAATCAAACAAACAAAGTGAAAAAAAATGAAATTTAGTCAATATATGTAAATCAATTTACTTAGGAGACTAGATAAAAATACCAAAATTATTATGTAAATAAACAATATTTATAAATAATCTACAACAGGATGAATAAATAAATTAAAGCGGCCAGTCTTCTCCAGCACTTAGAAGGCAGAATCAGTTACTTACGAGAGTGGATACCTACTGCCAATGGGAAGGGAATGAGCAAAGCAAGAAAGTAATGCATGGAAAATAACTAAAGCTCACCTGTTTAAATCTTTGATTAATTTAAATACTATTATTTTCTTCACATTCATCAATTTTTTCTTATCCAGTGCTTATTTTGTTAGGAAAGCACAATCATGAATAACTTGTCTAATCAGCAAGACAAATTTTTCACAAATAAAGCACTGAGTGTTTAAATGTATTTTCCTCTTTTTCTAATGAAAACCAGTCAAGTTTATGCCTTTTAATGTTACCTTTTAATGTTTTACCTCAGCATAAGCAGCAATGGCCAGAAACTGGAAGTTGAATCTAAGGTACATTTGATAAACCCATAGAAGACTATTTTTTCTTTCATACCAAAATAAAATTTTCGATGCTACTTCATTATAAATTAACCCTATCTAAATATAGAGAGTTTGGGGAATGAGTAAAACAACAGAATCAATCGAGTTAGATAAACATGAGAATAAGAAAAAACAGTTCAATGAGCAATTAATTTTCATTTCCAGTAAATATAATATATATCAATATACACCTAAAATTCAATCTTAAGAGCGACATAAAGTACTAAATGGAATTTATTCAGAATACACTAAGAAAGCAAGATGGCTCACCCTTCTGGAGTTCACGTCTATAAGTAAAATAATAATAATAATTAAATATGGCTGACCTGCTCCATCAGGGCCTGATTCTGTTGCTCCTGCAGACATAGAACTCTCTTCGGCCATAGAAGTCAGCTCACTTGACTGCCTGATTAAGCCCACTCGGTAGAAGTAATTTCGCCAGAAATTATCTTCACTTATTCTGAAATACAAGTTTTGATAGAATGGATTTAATTAATATCAATTTTACTTTATCAGATTTCAAAAAGGAACTTAAAGAGACAAATGATGCCTAATATTAAATGGTTAAAGATTCAAAGAATGCCAGCAATGTCATGGGAAATGCAGAAGGGTATATAACTTCAAATAAATCAATTTAAAATAATAAATTCATTACTACCTCTGGATGTAGAAAAGAAACAATGGATGTAGGATTAAATTTGTTGTGGTAATCTTTTTCCAAAGCGGTCAAAGCAAAAATATACTTATCTAAGATTTTAGAAGCTTTTAAGCCTGATGGGTGCAAAAGCCTCTTCAGCACAAATTTATTAAAATTTCACAAATCTTGGTGCATTTATAAAAGAAACTATGGAAAGGGAAAGGTAAAAGGGGCACATGCAAAGGTGTAATATTTTCAGCAAATACAACAGAGGTTTTGATGGGATACTTCTCATATTAGCAAGAGATCTGAATCTTTTCAGAAGAATGAAAGAGACAAAGAGATCTCACTGAAAGAGATCTTCTGAAAAAAAATGGAAATCAGCCAGAGATATTCTGAAAGATTTTGTAATCTAATCTGAGGCATCTTTTTTGCATCTTTCTAGGGACATTAGGCAATTGTTACAACAAAAATTGTGATGGGTAAAACAAAATTTATCATCTTCAAACTAACACTTTAGGGACGAGTTCAAATCGCATCTGTTGTAGATTTGGATCCTGCGCAAGTGTAGCTTGGGCCACTGGCATGAAAGATTCCAAGTCAAACTGAAACTCAACCCCAGCAGGAGGACTGCGCACAAAGTTCCGTCGGTCCTAGGAAAAAAGATACAGAGTAAGAATTAAAACAGGTCACAATCACAATTACATCTCAATCAGAAGAGTGAATTATATAAAAATCAGAATTCTAAAAGAAAAGAAATGGGAAATTATTACGGAGGATGACAGTATTTAAGAAAAAATACTGCCATGTATGTGAAATGTTCATTTGGGAAAATCAACCAGATCAACACATGAAAACTATAAATGAAATAAATAAAACTATCCATAATACCATAGAAAACATGTATATAGTTATCTTAGAGCAAATACATGCACATATTTATTTACAAGCTGAGAATCATCAAGCTTTTTACACAATTAGGTATATTATGCTGATGTTCCTTGAAAGCTTCCTAGGCCATTTATTTTATGAAAATTTAATCTTATCCAGAGATAAATTACTCCTAAAGATTTTATGAAAGTTAATAATCCTTAGAATAATAAAATTTACCAAGACAGTAACTGATTACTTTTTAGATTTCAATTTTTTCATGGAGTCAAACTATTTCAATTAAATTAATAACTCTAAATCACAGGATTTTGCCTAAGAATACAATATGGAGAAAACAAATTTTGACTGAGGCTTACACATCAAGTACCTGTCCCATTAGAGACAAGGTATATGTTGTGAGAATATGGATAAACCAGAAATGTGACAAAAGTAGGACATATGGTCAACCAATGTTAGGAGATTGAGAGGTAAGGCTGATTGAACAGGGATAAGCATTCTTCTCAGGAAAATTATATGTTTTAGGTTATCATGTAATTTTTGTGCATTTCAACTGATATCCATGAGACTCTATGAGAAGATATTTGAAGAAGTGAACCCATGATGAACTGAATTAAATTTGTAATCAAATATAAGATCCCAGTTAAATTTTAAACAGCCATTACCATATAAACGAGTGACATATTTTGGAACAAAAATCCTTCTCCATTAGATACCCATAAAATTAGAACAAATTTGTTGAAATAAATTATAAATCACATCTGTACTCTTTGTAAGGAAATTGAGAATTTCTTCCTTGTAAGATAATATTCTCACCCCCTCACCCCTTAATGACCTTATACATTTATATATTCCTTACATATATATATATATATATATATATATATATATATATATATATATATATATATATATATATATATATATATATATATATGCACTCATAGCAGAGGGGTTCCTGAGTTTAGACCATTTTTCAACTATGATACTTATTTGAAATCTTATAAAACTCATCAATTTTCATGATTTTCAGGTATCACTAATTGACTTCCACTAAATGAAGAAAATTCATGGAACACAATTTAGGAACATATTCTCTAATGAAAATCAAAAGTACTCACAGTGGATAGAGAGAGGATCTGTTCCTTGAGAGCTTCCTCGTTGGGATATCCAACCCATGGTGCTGGAGTAGTGCCATCAATCTTTTCTCCAGCTTGTTGCTTCTCCTTTATGAAAGCCTCCTGTTCCCGGTTGAACTCCCCAAGAATACTCTGTTTCAATAAAACCACATTATAGTTATTTACACGACCTATAAACCCATATTGCCTGCACTGGATCTACTACAAATCAATTCAGCTACCTTACAAGTTAGCTTTCCTGATTAAGAGTTGAAAACCTTGCCCCCACATGGAAATCCATCATTATTGGACCATTTTCACCAAATATTACAGTTACTTACTTAGCAATCTAGTGATACAAAATAGCTAGCCACCCAAAAACAATACTTCAAATATAAATCAAGAATATAGGGCAAACATTCTTACTCAAGCTCTAAAACGACATATTCCATAATCCTAGAAATAGAGAAGCATACGACTACCATCATACTTTAAGGATACAGATATAATTGTCAGGGCTCCCAGATGACCAAAAGTCACATATGACCTTGGATTGAAGTGGTCCCAGGTTTGATTCCCATTGGGAGCTCACATTCAAAATCTCATATATAGAAGCTCTTTTAAAATTACTACTAATAATTATCATTGTCAGCTTTCAACAGTCAATAAATGACAAATTTCGGTGAGGCATGGTGGAACTCCATCATCACGCACAAAGTAGAACACAACCATCACCTGATGATGTTAATCCATAACGAAACCTAGGTTGTGTAATTAAAAGTTTATGCAGACTCTAACTAGTGAGTTTTTCTTTGTATGCGAGTCAATAAATAAATTCCTCTTTCAAGGGTTAATAAGATCCATTGCATTTATGCCCCATTAAGATAAAAATTATTATGAAATTCATCAAGAATTATTTACATGGAAAATTTTCCTAAATTTGGGGCATAAAAATGCTATAGTTCTTGAAAACCTACATAAATCTTTTAGAGGAATCAGTCCCTTCAGGAGCTGGCTATCTTTATAAACCCTTGCTGAGTGATATGTGTCAGAAAAGAGCAAATATGTAACCATCATAGCTAATACTGTTCTTAAAATAGCAATGATATGAAAAAAATATCTTAGAAATGAGTTATGCATACAAATGTAATCTCTCCAAAAGACAACGTTATTTTGTACAAAAACCTCTTATTTAAATATGCTTTTCGAAGTTTAAAATTGACAATTATTGGATGAACTATAAACTAGAAACCATCCTTAAATCTTTAAACCTTAGGAGCAATAAACTTCATATACCCAAACATCTACTCTTTTAATGTAAATGGAAAAATTAGACTTATAATCGAATTTGGGTACCTATTATTATTTGGGTCTGCTACTCTATGTGAAGGAGATAAGCTTACTCAGAAAAGCTGAAGCAAAGGTAGATAATTTACATGTTAAAGCAAAATGATATACATCCATAGAGCAAAAGAAATGCAACAATATGAAAGGGATATATTTTAGATTCTCGGGAGGCTACACCAATAAATTATAATTTGAGGTGGCACTCACAGTAACTTAGTCTGTCTAGTTCTAATGAGTATCTCTACCAGCAAAATTCTTGAATAGAATTTTGAAAGCAATCTTCAGCCTATAAGTAAGGTAAGCGATTTTACAGTACCATTAACTTTTATCTGAGTTAAAATTTATTTTGCCATTCTACTAATGGTAGCGTCAAAAAAAGCTTTAGTCGCTTTCGTAATTAATACTCCCAAAAAGTCCGTCTGCTCCCTGGTATCCCTTTTTTCGGCGTGGGGCAGGAGACTTTCAATCTGCTTTTCTATTCTGTTACTGTCGCGTACCGCTCTCGGAAAAAATGAATTTTTGAACCGAGCGGTCTATATTCCTGATTTCTCTCGCAGCATCTGACCGACACGTGCTGGACGTAGAACATAAGCATCGTCTTCTGAGGACGTACGTTCGTTCCTTCTAACTCACAGAGCAAGTTATGTAACGAAGGTTTTATCTTCTACCATCTATCTCAACAAGTATCTTGGTAAAGTTTAACAAAGACGGGTTCAAGTCAATCAATCCAGATAATCCGAGAAAATTATTAAACCCGAGAGTGATATTTCCCATGTCTCACACACCACTTCCTGAAGAATTTTTTGTTTATTTTCCGGCTCAAATATATAAATTTAATATCACTTGCATACTATATAAATTATTTAAACAATAAGAAAAATTATCAAAAAGTAAGCAAACACGAGGACAGCTTCTATGTCAGTTGAGCTATTATAAATGAAAATATTCAGGGTTTGTAATAAGTGAGTACAGAATTCACACAGCTACAACGGAGACCATGACACCGTAATATGGGTCGATTGAAGGTCGCTAGGACTCGGAACTCGGTTAACGTTCCAAATGCGTACATGTCATCTTATGTTGCATTTAAATTCGCTGCATTTACTTGATTACCGAAAAATACTGAAGCCAAAGTTATTTCTTTCGACGTACGAAAGTTGAAAAAAATACAATATCTTTCTAAAATAAAGCCGCTAATAGATCAACATTATGAGTACCTTTAATCGAGAATATTTCACATGTCCCGGGGTGTAATAAAATCGGCTAGAATTAGAATTCTATGACAATTGCTTTATTGTAAAAGAGAACTGTCGTTTCCTTCCAAATAAGATATAATAAGAATAAATAAATATGGGAAATCCATTTCTTTTAAAGCAGGCCCTTGTCTCCGGAGTATTAAATCTGAATAGCTGGAGTACAAAAATGCGAATCTGGCTCGAAATCAAGTGCAAGAAGTGGAATTAATACAAAATAATATAGTAAATTGATGGATAATTCAGCAAAAATTGATGGGGGAAATTAAATAGAAGACTGATATAGTATGTCTGCCACTCACGAGTAACTTCCAATTGCAAAAACGGTATACAGGAGCTATTATCTTGTGAGCTCCTGCATTACAGAAATCCTTAAGGGGAATTGATTACTCTTTGAAAATGATTCATCAATTTCCATTGCACTTGGGCATTCAAGAAAGAATCACCATTCACAGTCGATCCCTTTTCGGAAAAAACTTATTTATAAACCAATCATTTTTTATATAAAACCAGGAAAATAATCTCAGGAACGAAATCCTCATGCCACTTAAGTTACGACACTAACAATAAGAGATAAGACAAAAACAGGGAAATTAGTCACCTATATCAAAGCGGAGAAACTTCGTAAAAAGGATTCTTCCCTTTAAAAAATACGAACATCAATAATGAATTTCTACGGAGAGATAAAAATTAGTTTCCTTTTTTAAGTTTTCCCAAAAGAACTGCAAGTTGAGTATCATTGGGAAAGATAAATAAAATTCATAAATTGGATTCCCTGTTCACTACGAAGGAATTTGGCTTGAAATTAAATTGAAATTTGTACCCGAAAGCCAGCCCATCGAAAGTTCGACAGAAGTCAAAAACGAAAACTCCTTTATATTCTTGCTCGAATGAATTTTGAAGCAATCACAAGCTCTTAATAGAATGCAGAAATTATCAAAAACCATAAATAATCCATATTGACAAAGTCAATGCGGTACTTTTCAACGAATTAATTTAATTCAATGTCCTCCGAGAGAATGTTACAAATATAATTCCGATGCGCAGCAAATCTTAATTGCTAACACGCACGTTTTCCCGCAGGAGTCTATCACCCGAATTATTAATAAAACACAAATAAAACGATAGGTTAAAACTCTTTTTACTATTATCCGATTTATCTATTTTAAAGCATAATGAAACGATATTAATATAATAAAGTCATATGAATGGGTTATATTGATAGATGTAGAAGACGACGGTGATAAACCCGGACTCTCACGATTACCTTAAATTTAAAGACTCATTTAGCCTGAAAACTTTCCATTCTTATTTTTAAAAGGAATCATTCTGGTTTGCATTATATATGACCAATTAAATCAATTTTTATGATCTCTGTCACAAAAGTTTTTAATTTAATTTTTTAAATTACTTCAAGAAAATCTACTTTCATTCCAATTAATTTGAATAGGAAACATAGACGCCAGATTAAGGAAGCAGAATATATTAATATACGCTAATAAAATTCTACCCCTGAACTGTCGAGAGTTAAATATTTAATTACATATTAAATTAATTGCTAAAATTAAGCTTAAACATAGCCAGAGTCCTGGTTCGCAACTTGGACAATTAGCTCAATATAATCAAAAGGATATTAACTCTATTAATTTATCTATAAAAAGATTGCTGGGAAAATAGAGGATAAGGACGCCATAAAAAGATTGGAATTCTGAATTCAAAATATACGATATTTCAAAATCATACCGTTAATCGGATAGTTTTCATGAGTTGAGGAAATCTTAAGGTGAGAAAAGACGGCTTTAATTATTTAGCCGAATTTCGGTTCATGATGTGGTTGAAAAGATAACGTTTACTTTCGTTACGCCCAGGTAAACGAGTAAGAAGTCTACCGCACAATGTCCTGATTCTAAGATAAAGAAGATTAGATAAATATTAGTTTTACATCCGAATGCGCAATCCCGGAAGTATATTCAGATAAGAATCCCAGAAATCCTACACCCACCATAAAAGATAGCTTTACCTGGACCTACCTTCATGCCAGGATGCATGCATTTATTTTAACGACTTGGAAAGACAAAAAAACAATTCTCATCTCCAAACAGCTTCTCCCAGCGGACGTCAATACGTTTTCGAGATACTTAGTTTAGAAAAATTTCGATATCTTTGCTGAGGGTAACGAGAATACACTTGAGAAGGGTGCCAGAAACTCAAGAGGTTAGAAATCACTGCATTGGAGTATAGACCAGAGGTGGGGAATCTGCGGCCTTTAGGTTACATGCGGCTTTTTCCTGCGCTCAATGCGGCCATTTATTACTACTTTTATACGAATTAAGATAAATAAAAAAGACGTTTCTCAGTGTCTTTCAGTGGTGAAAATTTTCTAATTTAATTTACTGTACAATTAAATTTATCATCCTGTGTGCGATTTCAAATTTGGACTTTTGTATGAAATACGTCACTACAGCGCGGCCTGATTCTTCCACATGCGGCCAAATAACACAAGTGACATTCAGATAAGAATAGGTTCTCCAACCCTAGCATAGAGTTTTACAGCACGGTACCCCTCTCTTATGCGATATCTTCCCCTACTTCCCTCAGAGATGTACAAAAAACCTTAATTCCTGAGTTGAGGAACCTGCGGCCTTCAGGCCGCATGGGACCATCCTTTTACTTCCTAATATGTACGTACTTATTAACTAACTAGAATTCCCATTGCTGTTTATAACATCAACGCATACTTGTGTTTATTCAGCGATTACATTCGTTTTCCTTCGAGCAAGTCCGATGAGCAATTATTTTGGGCTTATTTTAAAATGTCACTCAATGTTGACCTCAACTCAATGGTTTCACATGCGGTTCCTTATGTGCCCGAATGGTGCATTCATGCGGCCTTCTATTGAAAATAAGGTCCCCACCCGAGGCTTAACCTAATAACTCCATCGAACTCGATTACTTACATTTAGTTCGGCTATTAAGGTGAATTTAAAACTATTTTGTAGTAAAATATGGAATAACTAAGAAATGACTAGGATTTTATTTAGTTTACAACGATTCACAATTCACAACGTAATTTCAAGACCGAGACTTAAGTAATCACATTACTATTTCCCTCTTATTTTAATGAGTTTCCGTTGAAATTGGAGCTCCCTCCATAATATAGGACTTAAAATTGTTTTTCCGGTCCATATATAATTTATTGAGTTATATTTCTTAAAAGGTTAGCCATGATATGCAGTCTTTCCCGGTTTTTTGAATCGAAAAATTTGGATAATATAAATTATTAGCAATCAGAGATATAACAAACTGCTAGGTCGCATTTCCAATAAAAAATTCAGAAAGCTGGTTAATATATCATCCACGCCTTAGAATAATCTACGCTTCAGTATCCGCCAGATCCATCTCCAGCACGTCAAAATGTTGCGCATTCCTGCTGAAGCGCAACCATAATATTAGCATATTTGGGCCATCAAAAATCCTCATAACGTGATTCAAAAGTCCCATTCAGTTATGCATTAGTGACAATCTGTCAGAGATACTTGGAAGAAAGATATTCTGACAAGGTCATTCTAATATCTTTATCACCTTAAGGAATCAGCATTGGCGTAAATGTCTGTTATGCTCAAGGTATCATCCAGCTAGAGTTTCCTTCTTTGAGATTGAAGTATGACGAAGGAATATAAATTGTAACTAAAGAAGCAAATAAATCAGAAAACGCAAAAATTTCATCCTGCTCATTTATAATTAGTAAACAACAAAACATTTTGCGAGTGGCAGCAACCATATATGGCATTTCTTCTCATCGTAGATACACGATCAATTACTTAAACTTCGATCCGCTGCCGAGAATGTGCAAAATGTCACGTATTGATATAAAGGGATGCATATTTAAAAACAAGATTTTTTGAAAAAATTTTGTCCAGTGTAAAATTATACGATTAAAGAAAATCGATCATGAACTGAACTATCATTTCCACCAAAGCCATGCATTGACGAATGCAAAGGAAAAGCTTACTCGCAGAAATCACTTTCTTCGAGGACCCTTTCTTTGGTCAAAAGGATAACAACGATATGATACCTTTGAAATAAATGGGATGCTATGTTTTCATAGGATGCTGTATTATCAGTTTGAAATTCATGCATTTTTGGTTTGAGGAAAGGATTCATGATTCCATCCAACTGAACTCATTGACAGGAACTGTAATGATTGATTTGGCCGTGGAGATGACAGAGGTCACGTGGCGTATTCAGTATCGATTAGCCGCAGGACTCCCGAAAATCCCCGAGGGGAGAGAAATGATCCTGCGCGCCATCCATCGGATATGCATGGCAACAATTTCGCGAACACGGTTTACAAGGTTTGATTGAAGAAATTATTAAAACGGGGTGATGAATAAAAACGGTCAGTTTCTTCAATTGATTCTACATCGAAATAAAAATTCTATGTCGAATTTCGATCGCAAACAAACTAAAATACATTTAACTAACAAGAGAGATATAAGAGCTGCTAAGTGCACGGAAATCCTTTAACATTCATCAAAAACTGTAAAGGGCATCAATCATTCAGTTCTTTTACAGTAGGTACACACAAAAACGCCATTGAAATATAATCCCCACAGGAGAAAATGCCAGCTACTCCGTAACCTGTTGCATAAATTCAAGCTTTCTTAATGATAAATACACTGGTTTGCTGTATAAGTTGCAGACAGAAAAAACAAGCGTCTCAGGACATAATTTGGAGGTTAATAAAAAGAATGTAATAAACCAAGCTTGAAATTTATGAGATATGAGAGTTCTTCACCACATAAATGGTAGTACAGTGACAATCAAAGGGGAAACGAATATACCTATATATTTCTTTGTTGATATAGGAATGTTAGACCTAACATTTCAGGGATAATGAAGTAGCATAATTTCAAAAATGGTTTCTATGGGGTAAAATAATTTCAAAGAAATTTTAGAAATATGTTTGAAAGAGATTTACATTTTTTGTCTTAAGGAAAAATATAAACATCATAAGGTCTATATAAAGCATGTAAATGGTTTACTTGTTGATGAGGTTCAAACATAAAATTCATCTACAGTTTAATTAATTTCATTACTTCAATAGCACACAAAATACAATTCAACTACAACTGTCTGTTATTATTTTATCAGCAATCAAACCATTTCACAATATGACTACCACAATATGAAGGCCTCTTCTGAGCAGATAGAAAAATTTTAAATGCTTCCAAATCCTGTTCAAATAAGAATAATATAAAATTTAAAAGGTGATGAAGGTCAAATTCTATAAGCAGTTCAAGGACTTCAGAACAGAAAATTATATAACTAAATATAAAGTAAAGAAGTTAAATTTCCTTTATAGCTACCATCTATAGCAAACCACAGCGGGGAAAAAACTTTGAATTTATGACAAAATTTAATTGAAAAATCCTTTACTATTCAAGAATTATGAAGTTTGGCAATTAAATAAAAAAAAACTTAAGACAATGATCAGTGTGCAATGATAAAATATCATAAGGTTTGGACCAGTGGCTATATTTGAGATACACCACACAAACTATAATGATGCACTATAAATTATAAAAATAAATAAAAATAGTAAAACTATCTAAATTTCATCATGTGTGCAAGAAGTAGTACATGAAAGTATGCAGAAGAACCCTGATCTAATGTACCTGCATCTGTTGTTTTAGTGGATCTATCATTTTATCTTTGCTATAGTCCCAACTGCAGCCCATAAGGAGCAATGTTCAGTGCTGCATACATCTTTCATTTTCCACACGATGTTTTGGGAAAAGTAAAATTCTATTCCTAGGCCTATGAAATTTAAGAATTGATCTGCTACAAAGCATAACTCATTTCTTTAAGATACATTATAACCTCTTCAAGGTAAAACTTTTAATACCTTTCTAATTTTTATTATTTTCTTGTTCATATTTTTAGGGTTATATCCATATTATGCAATTTCTAAGCTCTTTTTGTTTCAATAATAAGCTGACTAATTTCCCTCTTTCAATGTTTTCCATCATAATTTACACTCAGTCTCACCAAAAACAATAGATCGAGGGTCTACCATATTATAGCTTGAGTAAGCAAGTAATTTTTAATCTTCCTATGGATTGAATGTGGCACTTTTGGCAGATATGCCCAAGGTTGACCATCCCTAGCCTAGACATCAGACTAAACTTAGGAAATCTATGACATAGTCCTCTTTTTTCTAATGCACCCATAAATTTTAATTGAAGGAGTAAAGGTTATACAATGTATAAAGCTGCAACTGTAAATCACTTAACTGACCAACATCAGAGATCAAGTCATACATTCTTGTTCAAGGACAAATTTTAAATGTCTCTGCTTTATCTGATAGAGAAATCCATTGATTTTTTAGTTCAGTTTACCCATGAGAACATCAAATGAATGCATCAAACAACTTAGACTCTAAGGGTATTACACAACACTAATTTGCAGCCAATTAGGTCGCAGAGCTGAGGATCCACTTTCAAAATTAAATTTGGTCATTTACTTATACCTAAACATAAAGGGATGCCCCTGATTATTCACAAAATAAAGGGTCCCTCATCATTAGAGGATACTATGCTATAAAACATACATTTTCTTACTGAATGGTGAAGAGGAAAAGATATTGAATTAATTAACCCAGACATCACTCTCAACATTAGCAAGCCAAGAGAAATCACTACTAGTAAATCATACTAAAATGAAAAAAGCGAGACATGCTTAAAATGTAGAGTTCACATAATAAAAGCTGGTGAATAATATAGCTTGATTAGATAATTGTAAGATCCCACTTTGACAAGAACAATACCTTACCATTGAAACCAAACCATCCTTCCTCTACATAGTACTTTCTATACAAAATATTCATCCATAAATCATTCACGGAAATTCTTAAAAGCAGTAAAGAACTAAAGTAATTCTCAAAATATTTATTTATTCTTCTAACCTAGGGAGATATATATATATATATAAAAATTACCAAAGTGACCATTATCTACCAGAACAATTTTTTTTACTTTTCTTTCTAAGACATCACCTAATTCATGCAATATTAACAAACTACCTTGAGGAGATTCTTTGAGAAGAGGATAACTAGATTTCCAATTGCCATATTTTAAACAATACAATACATGAGGATTCTGAACAAGCGCAAAGGCAAAGTGGAATATCCTCTTTAATATGGATATCTATTCAAATTTTGGACTCAACATGTAAATCCCTTGTAGAAGCTTTTTCTGAGGAGGAAGTTAAGAATTTTACTCCCCTTTCAAAAATTTCTGGTTTTAAAGATAATATAAGAGGGTTTAACACTAGAAGTACCCAAAAGCATTGGTGAAGGTAAAGCTAGAATAATTTTATACTACCTACAAGAGTAACACATATTGAATTTTTCACTTTCATATATTTAATTTATGGAAATCCATGATAATTCTACTAAAAACAGGCATGTACCACAGCTGGAAAGGTAGCTCAAAACACTGAAAATTCTACAGCATTTTATCACCATTATTATTGCTTCCCAATGTATCTTAAAAAGATTGTATCCACTGAAATGACCTGAATTATTAATTACAACTTGAACATGAAAATGAAAGTCTCCTGCAACTGTTCCTTAAGTGACAAAATCACTGACCCACTTTTTATTTAAAGAGAATATAAACTACACTAAATCTTTGGAAAAGAATTCTGAATGAAATATAATGCTTAAAAGGCATTTGCAGTAATATATACCAATACACATTTATTTATTATATTCTATTATAGCTTATTGGGAAAATCCATTATATTAACAAATTGCTTATATATAATAGCAACGTTAACTCTTAGCCATGATGAATAAAACCTTCTTGATAGCCAGAGCTGGTTTCTCGCTAGTGTTCACACAAAAGAGTTCTTGTGAGAAAATCTAAATCTCTTGCAATAAACTGCAGAAAGCCAGAATCTACTGCAACAAAATCTACAGCGACTGCAAATACAAAATTGTAAATGCAATCTATTGATCCATTCAATATTGGCATTCTGGATGCCAAAATTTTAGTTGACCCAACTTTCATCAAACTTACTCTTTCATCCAACTGGGTGCTTGTGACTTGTAAAAGTGAAATAGTGAAATAAAGTGCTATTAGAAAGGATGGTAAGAAATAAATGAGGTGATAAAACATATATACTTAAGAGTTTATTTATTAAAATAATAATATTAACAATGATTATAACAACATATAAGGGTGATGATAATTATAATAAAAGTAACTGAAATAAAAATGTCAAAATAAACCTCATGACTAAAAACAAGAATTACTGATCAATTTAGAGCATTGTAACAAAATATTTTGAAAACAGAATTAATTGAAAAACTGAAAGAATGGAAAAGAAATTCATTTGAATCCATTTTCATATATAAGTACCAAAATGATAATGTAGATTCTTGTCTTCCACTAATTTCCTCAAAATTACCAGACGCTGTAAGACTTATGGTGCACTTTAAAGTCTACTGCACTATTGCATATCCTTAAGATGGATAAAATCTACAAATTCTGTTCACAAAGAACGGAATGCTCCTTACAATCTAATGATACAAATTTTATTTTTATTGACTAGCTATTTTAAGTGCAAATTATCCTAATGGGCCAGCTATTTACAAGTTAAAAACATTCACAGCCAATGAAACCACTTAAAATGAAGGATTAAGAAGACATTATTTTAGTATAAAAGACATTTTACTATTAAAATATTCAGCAATAAAAGGATATCGTCGTCTCAATTTCTTTAAAACTTGAAAATAACTTTTAAGATGGTAGATCAGATCTTCCAGTGACGCAGATACTCTTATTTTGCAATGCTATGTTAGCTATCAACATTCACTGGCAGCAATAGCTTAAATGTTTACTACGATTGCTATAAATTTTACTTGAGTTTGACTATGATGTTACTATTTAATATCAAAGAAAAATTATAAGACAATTGATAGACCAAGTTTCCCACATGGTTTTAAAAAATTAAAATTATCTTTCATTTGTAAAATTAATATGTACAACTGTGTCAAAATTTCTTAGTGATATTTTATGAGAGATCGGGCCAGTCTGTTATTTATGATAGCTGTAAGGGGGGCTTTCAAATTATAAAATCCTGTTTACAGGTAAGTCTGAGTATATACCTCATGATTCAATCCTACAACAGATTCATAACAAGATTTCATAGTGACCCAGTATTAATTTATTAATGAATATTAACTGCCATACAGGCTTTCAAAATATAGCTTGATATTATGCTATTACAACCTATATATTATTTTCAACCATAACATAAGCATTCAATAGTTAAATGATGAAACCACACATAATATCCACTGCAAAACAAGGTGAATCAGAAGCATTCAAGTGATAAAGTTGATTCATAAAATCAGATCAAATTGATGAAGAATTCTTGGATGATACAAATATCTATCATTTGCACCAGCAATAGAAAGAAACATAATGAAAAATAAATAATGAAGATAATGCAATAGTATCAAAAACAGAGTGATACATTGATGTTACAGATAACTCTACTTATTTGTGGGGTAGAAAATGAGAGTAATGAGAATGTAGAAAAAATAGAGGGTGTTAAAAAATGAGAAAAAATGTTAATAAGACAAATTATGACTTTAATCCAAGATGAGACATAAGATTGAGACACTTTAGCTATGAGAAGAAAAGAGAAGAAATATTTTTTGAAAGTTGTATTTCCTGTAGAACTATCCATGAAAAATAGACAATTGCAAAATACCCCTCAGCAATCATGTCATCGTGACTACTCCAATATAATTTTAAAAATCTACTTACTCATCATCTTTATATATAATCTACATACTATAGAAAAGAATTTACTTATAAATATTAATCTTAAATAAGATTAATATTTATAAGATAAATCTTACAATTTATAAGATAAATCTTACAAGCCAGTTTTAGAATTCAGTACTGCCCTACTGGCAGAATTGTGACCAAATGAGATAATTTTAAATGCCTAAGTAAACGGTTATAATTTATAACTTTTAATTCTAATGAAAAGAAATTTTCTGGTAATTGAAAGAGCCAAGGAGTGCAACTATCAATACTTAATCCATTCAATCTTTACTGATTTAATTGATGGAGTAAATTACGTAACTGAATAACTTAAGCTTCATTCTAAATGCAAATAATTTTGAAGAAACATAATATTTGAAGAATTCCCAGCATAATTACTTCTTGTTTCAATAAATAATTCATTAGCACACTACATATGAAAAGAGTAATCTATCATTGGCATCCAACAGAAAATTGATAATGCAAAAAATTGCTGTGCATGAAAATGGACTACAACCGTTCTGTCAACTTACATAACATAAAAACTATTTGCTATTTTCAGTCTGAATTGAAAATTTTCACATTCAGTTATGCAAGACAAGCATGTATGACAAAGGTTTTGAAAACATAACTCATCTTATAGATATTTAGTTCTGATAGTTCAGTTTATAGTTTATGTAAAAGAATAAAAACTGAGAATCAACAAGAACGATAAAAGTTAACTGACAGCACACTGTGTGTGTTCATGAATGACTGTGCACACAATTTGGAAAGTTTTGCATTACGAATAACCCAGGCAACAAAATTAAACAAAGCATATCATAAAAGCAGACAAAACAAATGAATCTGACACAGTTATTAACATATATAATAGGATGATGGCATCTTAGCTGCTAAAGCTGAGTTTAGTGCTAATATCTTTTTCGAGTTATGAGAATAATTATAAACAATCACAAGATATTGCAATATTGTTCATCAGCAAAGAGGAATATCATATCACTTTAAAAATGTAATCATTATTATAGAGAAGGCTCGCAACTAAATTTAAACTGCAGTAGGTAAGTACTACATATAGGATGGGATGGCTTGGCAATTGAATGAAATTATATAATTTCTTTGCTAAATTCAAGAGATTTGATTTTCTTTTATAATGAAAAAAACTGATGCATAAAAAGACCAATTATTTTTATAATAGACCAAAATGGTATCCATTACAGAATTTAGAACAATGAAATGTCAGCTCTCACCTAGTATATTTATAGCATCATGCTAAGGTGGATTTTCTTTTGGTTTATACTTGATGGCTGGATGACTCTACGGCCACAACACTTGAGGATTTTTCACATTCACATAACAAAAAAATGACTGAACATTCACTCACTAAGATGTTGAAAGCATGATGATATAATAATTTTTCAAATCCTTGGGTATGAATTTTCATAATAGAATGTGAAATCTAAAAGTGATTCATAATGTTTGACCAATAATTTTGCCCTATTCACATTGCATTACTCAAAGAATGGTCTAAATAAATATTGTCTTCACACCATTAATATGGATTGCAAGAAACAGAGGTAGATTTCTATTCAGAAGGGAAGCTTCCTAGAAGGAACCTTAGTAAGGTGTAAGTATTATTCATAAATTAGAAAGAGATTATTAAAAGTTGAAATACTTATATTTCACTAGGAAGAACACCTTGAAAACTAATGGAATGTTTACTAGTCCCAAAATAGAAAAAAATCCTAATGTGCGTAATTTGTAAAGTATTCAAAGATGAAAAAACTACTCCAATGAATGAACAAATGATTCACATTTTCTTATTCTACCATTAATTAAATTTTATGATATACAGTAAAATAATTAAATTTACATTAACTCGGTGTGGAAAGAATCTTCGGAAATAGTAAAACTTAAGGGCTCCAAATTGACAATAATAAAAATTGTCAATTTTGAGTGCTTTAAATAGAAACATGGAAGTAGTTTCAATGGCATGTAATTATCGTACAAATATTGAAATAATACATTATCCTAAGTAATTTAAAGCAAGCATTAACTTCTACCATTGATGGTAACATGTACACAAAAACTCTTTTAGTGACAAAAATCACCATCATTAATAATGCTTATCAGAGCGAAATGTGTGCTGAAAATTTACAACACAGGCAAATGAAATAATACCTATATCCGAGCTAATAAAAATTCTTAAGAGAGAATTTCCATTTGTGTTCACCCCATGTATTTGATTAACAACCAATTATTGCAAAAAAATGCATAAAAAACTTTAGAAATGAATCATTTCTAATAGTTTAGCAATGAAAAACAGGCACACTGGTCCCTCTCCACAGATATAACTATCAAACAAAACCTAACAATTAACAAACTAAACATAAATTAGGATCAACTCACATTCTCCTCTACTGTCTTTTTTATCTTAGCTCCAGCTTCACTAACTGTCTTTCCTGCTTTATTTACAGCAGAGAACAGGAAGCTACCAATTGACTTAGCTCCCTGTATAGCCTTTGTAGACACTGTAAATAAAGACAAGTTATCCAGTAACAATCACTAATAAAAATAAAATTATTAACATATTAACAAACGAGACAATAATTTCATCTCACCCTGAAAAAATGAGTAGTACATGATGAACGTAAATCATAAGTCAATGGCTTGACTGAAGACAAGCAATTGCTAAATTTTATAAGCATAAAATGAGCAATGAAACAAATTGTGAGATTTTCTTCCTCATAATTATGGAAATTGAAAGGGTGAGAATTTTGATGCATTCAACATTTTTACAGACATTAATTAAAGATTCCAGATTGCCACACATGTAGAATTAAAAAGTTAAATTTTAATTTTAAAATAAAAATTAAAGCTAAATTGCTATTCTTTCAATAAAAATCAAAGTTTGGTGAAAAACAATTCACATTTTGCATTGATTTAATATGTTTCCTCTCATAGAGACTCTCTATGAGATGAAACAAAATGCATGATTAAATTTTCAGGGGAACTTATAATAAGTTATTTTATTTTCAACCATGGGGTAATGGAGTTCCACTAAGTTATTGCTTCCTCAATTTATTATATTATTGTAATTGAAAATTTATTGAAAATACACTATAGCAATTCTGAAGCTCTTAAATAAGTGCACAAACACTGTCTCCTAAGCATGATAATTTTAATTCGCCAGAATACGATAGGTTTAGAATGAGATAACCAATAAATCACTCCTGTGGGCATCCTTAAACTATGTACCACTAAAATACCCTGATAGACTATGCATAGGTGACTTACCAGCTGCTGCTCCAAATCCAGATGTAGCATCTTTCTCTTCTCCTGGTGTACCTTCAGATGCTGCAGCATCACTGTCAGCACCACCCGTGGCACTACAAACAACACCATATCACTCAAGTTAAGCAGCACCATTGCATTTACCAATAACAATTCCTACATTTAACTTACATACAAAGAAGGGAAAGAACTTCATAAAGCAAGATCTGGGAAATAACTATGTTGACCGGAGGTGAATGGAAGTGAAACTCAGATCCTTTACAAGCCAGGAAGATATTTAATGGCAAGTCAACCATAGCAGAAGAATTTCACTCCTTTCTCTTTAGGTTTTATGGGCAAAGAGAAGGTAAAATTGTCAAAAATTGAGTGAACCGGTTTAAATGGTAGAGCTTCCTGCTCAAAGTATCCACACTTAAGATGAAGGACCAAGATTTGGCTACAGTCAAGGCAGACTTTCCAAACTCTGCATCCCACAAGATGTTTTCAGGAATAAGCCAGAACTTTTACCCTTCCTTCCCTTCTTTGTGTGTCACAATAGAGGTTCATTCTTTCATACTGCCTGTTGGGCAGGTTGCCTTGATGCAGACCTATGCTGTAGTGGTTGCAATAAAGTTGGAGCAACTACTTGTTTTGCCATAATGATAGCCTAAACCAAGGGTGAGGAACCTTCTTTTCATTGGTAAGCTTCATGTACCACTTAATTGCAAAAGAAAATGTTAAGCTAAGCAAGAAGTCATCAAGCTATACTCAAGTAACATATTTCCCACATTCAAGCAGTTTGACATTGGAAATCTATGCTGAAAATTGACTATAATTGCTTAGTAATCCTAGGTAGAATGCTTCAATTTATTAACAAGAGATCTAATAAAAAAATTGGAAAATGCATTATTTAAATACAAGCAGTTGTTTCAGAAAGTGAAAAAAAGGTCACACTGAGCACCAGTAAAGGCCACAGGTTCCCCACCCTTGGCTTAAACAATGAATAAAAAGTTTAGCCAAAGTAGCTTATAGGTAAAGCATCCCTCAGGCAAGTGGAGGACACAAGTTTGACCCCAGGTCTTTTCACATCTTTTTATCATAGGGTTATTACATATTGCCATGGAAATTCTGTATATTGATAGAAAACAAATCCATTAGCTTATTTTGAGAATTCAGCAGAACAGCACTACTTAAAATCTTAGAGGAACTTGAACAAGGCAGCAAGATACTGTGATGGTTTAATTTTTTGCCGCATGCAAAAGGGTGCATAACTTATCTCTTTTTCAGTATCATGGTTTTCTGCAAAGGTGTATAAATTTTGGATGCACTATGCAAGGACTATCCATTATCCTTAAGTGTTGAATCCAGACTCTCTTTCTCACAGGAAAAACTGTGTGGGTTAGAGGTAAAGTCACTCAATGCCAATGATATGAATCAGAAGATTTTTCTCACAGGAGGAAACTAGTAACCTAAATTATGATAACTAGAGGAAAATTACCCTAGATTACTCCTGAATTCAAATGTCCATTAGCATATATTTATAAATAACTTGTGTAATTGAAGAGCAAAAACAGAATATAGTATGCTGGGCATTGTATATCATTATTGGGAGAGATAATAGAAATAGCCAGAACTTCATAGAAATGCTTCCAAGGATAAAAAATTTTCATTGTGTCCTATGCAAGCTTTTCATATTTGATACTATGCAGTATACTACCTTCAAAATGCTTATTTTCATTTAATAAGAGTAATACAAAATAGTCCAAATCAAGACAGGAGCTCTTAAATAACCAAAAAGGTAGCACATTCACCTTCAATGTAGGGTATTCCTTGTTTGAATCTCAGTAGGAGCCCTTATTTGCAAAACGACCAAGATGTCGGAGCAATTTAAAATAACCTCCGACTAAGATATACAATCAAAAGAAAACTAACGTGAAAACCATGCTGGGTATTCAGTCGAAAACAGTAACAGAGATGTATGGTCCATTTATGTTAAAAAAATTTAAAGTTTAGTAGTTTCTGTTAAAAATCTAGAGGAATAAGTGATGAAATCTTTCTTAATTATTTCCCTATAAACGCAGCCCATTTTTCAATGCAAATTTTTAAGACTGCAGATGAAATTTATGCATAAAATTCCAACATACTGTTTGTAACACTATGCAAGATTATTGTGCAGCATTATTCACTTCTATTAAATATGCTATGTGCAAATTGGTAAAATACACAGATTAGATGGATACTTTTCCATAATACTTTGTAGTTAGGAGAGACATTAGGCATTTCTCATTTCTTGTTGATTCAATAGAAAAAGTTTGATTAACAGATAAAGAATGTGACAGTGACTTCCTTTTCCAATTTTAATTTAAAAAAATGACAAATAAACACTTTTCAAGAGATTTAATTATGTCCCATATACCATGATATGATATTTGTGCAACAAATATGTACTTGGCATTATAACTTTTTGTAAAATGAGAGAGCTTTCCTCAAGTAGCCTTATCATAAATTACAATAAAGTAACTACTTTAATCAAGAAGTCTTTCCAATGCCTATAATTCACAATCAGAATACCATTGCTAACCAAGAATTTATAGGGCGAGTAAATTATCTACCTTGATATTTGTGGTTACAGAGACTTAAAAGACCATGGTCCAAGCGCAAAGGTTGATAATGAATGCACAATATTTCCTTTATTAGAAGAAAATGTGCACTCTGGATTCAACACCTTCTTAGGATATAAATATGAATCATTCCTTGCCAGTTAAAAGTTTAAGCCAGTAAAAGATGCAAATTAAAGAAATTGAAATCAGATAATAAAGTCAGGACTAATAAATGATTATGTAATGTATGATAATTTCAAATATGGAAAATTCTAAATGAATATAAGGTCGATAATTTTCCTTTATAAAAACATGGGCAAGAGGAATGCAAAAGTTTTTACGTCATTTCATCATCCTTGCATACCTTTTTTTCTCTGTTCACAGAAACGGAGGGAGATTTCCAATGATTTGCAGTGATGAAAAATAATTCGCCAGTAAAATAATTCCTGCAACTGCTTTATTTGCTACTTTAACTGAATCTATTTTTTTTTTCATAGATATCCTTTTTAATTTTATACATAGTTAATTTAAGGTTCCATTACAGTATATTTCTTATAAATGATGAGGTCTTTTGGGTATGAGAGAACAAAGTCTTGAATTATTAAATTATCTCTTGAAAGGAAAAAATCCTAATTCAACCTAATAACTAAGATGTATTTCATTGATCTGCCATTGAATTAATTAGCACATTCTGAGAGTAGCACATATGTGCTCTTTTTTACTACCTGTGGAACAATCTAAGAAATGGCATCCATTTCCACGCATTAATGGATGATATCTAATTTCAGCAACAACTATAAAAAAATAACTATGCATAAAACATTTGCTCGAAAGAAAATTCTTTCTTAAATGTTAAAAGCGATTCATCGATACTTACACTAATTATGTACAACTATATAATTTTTGTACGGATATAAAAACAGGTACATGGATATTCGTAGCTAAATTGCCATCTGAAATGAAACTGCATTTAAGGAAAGTTATCATCTAACGGGGATTTGTTTCAAATTCTACATGAAATATAAGATGGAAAATTCACCTACGAAAAAGAAATTTCATCCAAAAATAATTCTTATTTTATTCGAGCATAACTACAAAATATAATCAACAATAGAAACCTTTGAGGGAAATGGATAAATAATGAGGGATGACCAATGAGTATAATCGAACGCTCAAAATACAAAGTAAAATAAGAGACAAAATGATGATGACGCAGATATTCAAGTAGATTAGCTTCTGAAATTTAGTGAGAATATTTGAGATCCGAGAGTTTCTGCTCGTGAGAGCAAAATCTATAAATCTGCTATTTATTGATGACGCTGCGACAAAACTGATGCTAGCTTACCAACGATCAACTCCCTGGAAACCTCATTGAAAAACGAGCCTGAAAAAGTATCTGCCTGAATATCGAATCGTGTTACCTTTTTCTTGAGAATTATATTCAAAGATTTATCGGCAATTTGATAGGAACCCTACTGACCCAAATATATTATCTACTAACTCAAAACTCACATAACCACTCCAAACGACTCTCAACTTGATATAACAGCCAGGTTTTATCGACTTACTTACCTCGAATTATCATCATCCTCTTTTACATCAGCAGGAGATTTTTCTGAACCAACAGGCTCAGCCTTTACTTCTTCTTTTGCTTCAGCTGAAATTCCCTCTTCAGCTGGCGCTTGATCACCACTTGCAACATTACTACCACCCAGCCAGCTGGTCATCTGACTTTTTACGTTAGCAAACATTTCTAACCTGCTGCTACCCTTGGTTGGACTGAAATTGGTGCGTGTATACGATTTGAATGAGGATGTGCTAAAAGATACATATAACTAACTACTTAATAAGGCCAAGAAATAAAATAAACTGCAATACTATTTTAAAATCAAAAAAGAGCTTCAAAATGGGATTCTGATATACCAGTTTTCCATCAAAGTCATATAAGAGCATCTCTGCACCGGCCTGTGTCAGGATGCCTACCCATTCACGAGCGTGTAACATGCATATGCATAGTTATTTCACGTAAATGTATTCTCAAAGGAATCCTAATATGAATTACTAGTCTTACCTTTCCTTTTTGTTCTCTCCAGTAGCTAAACTGCCTTCGCCTGCATCCTGCACTGTAGGGGTGACGTTTTCTTCTTCCGACTTCGGTGGCCCCTCGGCTCCTTCTTGCTTTTTAGCTCCCATCCAACTACTCACCTGAGTTGTAAATCCACTAAACATATCCATTTTGGCTGTTAAGTAATAGAAAATTTATACGAAATCCACTAATACTGTAAAAATGTCTGCATAATCAACCCTGAACAGCTAAAGTTGATCTGCAATGATAAGCCAGCTCTGGAATTGATCACCGTCTGCTTCTGACGACAGTAGTGAGACGTCGATCGAAGATTTTAAGATTATACAGGGGTATGATACCTACTCGGTAGAGGCCTCTAGTGTATCAAGAACATTCACATTGCTGCGCAAGCTGCGCAGTAGGCCCTCATGTCTGCTATAGCTTTAGTTTATGTATTATGGATTATCGGAAAATTACATAATTGAATATCTCTATAATGAATGTCTTCAATATGTTGAAAAGGCCACATTTAAAAGTTTGGCGATACAGAAAAATAATCTGGGGAACGGAAGGTAGCATTTGATCTATTGGTTTTAATTGGGGATATGGAAGCAGTGCCGGTATATTCGTTTCTTTTTCTAAAGGAAGAAAACCATTATCAACATCCAGAGGATTCCTTCAACAGCAAGAGGCATTGGAAGTTTCAGAGGGTCGAAATCCTGTAGCTCCACCATCATATAGATTTATTTATCCAGAATTTTTGCCCGATCCCAAATCAGAATGGCGCAATGCTCTCAGAGAGAAATTGGAGAGGAAGGACATGCTAGATCGAAGGGCTGAAATAGATATTCCAGAATTTTATGTTGGTTAGAAAATTGTTAAATTTGAGAATTATTATCTTAAAATGTTCCTATTTTCAACCTCTGTTACTTTTATTCAGGATCCATATTAGCCGTAACGTCAGCCGATAAACATGCTCAGTCAAAAGTTAATCGTTTTGTCGGCATCTGCATTGAGCGATTTGGTTGTGGCCTTCGTGCTTCATTCTTATTGCGGAATGTCATAGACAATCAAGGTAAGGAATTATTTTTGTAACCAACGAATGTTCGCTAGAATTTTGGTTCGCATTATTTTTATTCGTTGATAAGAATATGTCTCCCTGAATATTAAACCGATGTAACTGAATGTTCCCTGAATATTTGAGCCTTGATTAAGACAGTTATATTTTATTTTTATGAAGTGATCTTAATAAATAATCTTAAATATCATTTTTAAAATGAGGGAAACTTTCGTATTGTTTTTTCCTTTCATATTAATGTTTCCAGAATCCATGTTAATTGCCATCGATATTGGCAATAAAGTAATGAGAGCCTTGTTTAAGCAAGTAAGTAAGTTGGATATGCGGAGAATTAATACGTTAAATAGGCAAATAATCTCTTTAAGATGTATTCGATGATCTTTTATCGCTCATTTCTGTTTATTCTTTTAATTTGGATCTAAAGAACATACGTAGTTGTTCTGAAGTTGTTCCACTTTATACTCAATCAGCATATATTTTAGGTATTAATATTCAGCCGTTGACTCATCAAAAGTGAAAATTCTGTTTTCTTTCGGTCACACTTCACACAAGTATTCTGGTGATTAAAACTTCAGTAACCAAATGAGATGGTTTGTAAAGTAGGTTACAGATTCCAATTTTTTAGTTAACGTTATAAATCAAATGGCAAATAACTGAATATATAAGGAATTCCATTGATATTGGCGTTGCTTTCGAATTTCTCAATGCTCCATAAAACCCTTCAGGTACCATGATAAATTTTCTTTCGGAATGGTATTTGTTTCCTGAGGTAAATATTTTAAATTTAGTCCTCTCGAAAATTATTTATATTTATTGTTTGATGCCATCTTCCTTCAGTTTTTCCAAAAATTTTGGATTCAGTTTATTCAAAGAGATCCAGAAACGCTTAGCCTTTATAAAATAGGTTACGGCTTGTTAAAAATCAACCAGATCAATCTAAAATGCCTAAATAAGGTACAAGAGCAAAAATCTAAAGAAAAAGGAAACATTACAAAATGTCAGATGACTATTGATCCCAAAGTCTTACGAAAGAAAGATTTCTGGTTGCAAGTTTTCCACTTAAGAATTTTAACGTAGTTTTCTATTGAAATAGCGCAGCAATTTAAGGATTTTTCTTTTTCTTAAATAATAAGCTTAACTAAATTGACGAATTTCAAGATCTGGAATCTAAAAGTGTTCAGGTTCCAGTTTCCTGATAGGAAATACATTTTGAAGCCATAACTTTTAAATTCAAAATGAACCAAGAAAGTATATAAATATATGATTTGGAATATTGCATGGTAGAAAAAAAATATTTCATGAAGAAACTAAGTTACTGTGGACATTACATTTTCTGAAATGTTGAACGAAAAAGTTAATTAATGGAAAACAAAAAAATTGATTACTTGCTCTAATTAATAATAACTAGTCATTTAGGCTCAGATGGTTGTAAAAGGTGGCCCAAGAAATGAGAAATTCAATTCGGAAAAGTTGGAAAGCTTTAGTAGAATTGTAGCAAGTTGTCTTTTCCTTCAGAAGCAGTTTTCCAATTGAAGGAATTGTTGTTCATAGTAGGGATCACACAGCTAAAGGAGAAGGCCCATCACGTTGAAATGTGAGTAATGATTTAACCAATATCTGCTGCTAATCAATGGTGGTCTTACACCTAAAAATGACCTTTTAACACATTGCAGCTAGTTGATATTTCAAGAACACTTGCTGATAACCCCAAAAATGATATAAAATATAGCTTAAGGTACTAAATAATGACATCACACCTTATAGAAACACCAGAAAAAGTGATAATGTTGTGGATCATTTACTCTGAAGTACATCTGGCTTACCAAGTAGTAGGACACATCTTTTGGGATGGTACTGTAATCCATCCAGTGTCAGATTCTATAGTGGATGGATTAAAGAAAATTGTTCAATAAACCAAATGAATGTGGACTAAGAGTTTAATGACCTGTGATTTTCTTGCCAAGCAGAAATCAAGATTATTCTAATTACATTGATTTACTAAAAGATTATTTCTTATGACTGGAATTGTTTAATTTGATATGGTAACCAAAGGACAATATGTTAGTTGTTTTCATAGAGGCATGAAGAAATTTTGTTACGAAAATTCAACATAAAAAATAGAAGCATCAGCTTCATATCATACTTAATTCACGTTAAGGTGGCCAACACTTGGTAGTCTACGATGCATGTGGGCCTATTCCAACTCAGAAAATAGAATTAGAAATTGCTTCTTGGGCACATGACTGGCAGTTATCCCTGAAACATTTCTTCTCTAGCAAGATCTCATCGGCCAATAGAGGATGAATAAAGTATACAGTGTGAACTTTAAAAAAGTCTGGGCAACCGTCATTATCAAACATTTGCAAAGAATTGTTACTCAGCCAACCAAGAGCCCAAAGGAAATCAGGAAGTTTCTGTTTTATGATCTGCTGGCATTTAGCAGGTTTCACCTGTTCCTAAGTCTTTTGTTTATGGCTAGTAGTTATTTCATAATTCAAATTTGCAGTTTTGAAAAGTTTTCTGTAATGATGAATATCATCAGTATCTAACAAATTGTCTATCGGAATACCATGTTTCAAAATTTCATGATTTCTGTTTTTTAGACATATAAGCTACATGAGATATAATCCTCATTCCATGAAGCCAACATAATGCAACAGAAAAGGACTAATGTGTGTGTTATTTTTGTAACGTACAACTGTCCTAAGAACGCTATTCAAAGAAAATATCTTTGGCATTAATAAAAAAGATATTATATATATCTGTATCTTCATTTGCAAAGCAGTGCTATCAATTTATCTCAAAAATATAAGAAAGAGAACTGATAATTTTATATTATGGTAAAGCTGAATTTTAGCCGTTACTTTGCACACAGTCTGTTACATGAAATTTTTTAATGAAGAATAATAATTTTTATTTGAGGATGAAGGTAACAGGATGTATACTTTAATGATGTGAGAGCAACCACATTTTAGTAGTGTGTGTTATCTATAGAATGTGTTATTCATCAGAATATGTTGTGATTCCTCATCATATTGATAGGGGTGACAAAAAAATCTCTGTTGATATTATCTAGGGCATGTAATGGCTGCCATAATTTTATTTATATATTTATAAATTTCTACACATCAAATATATTTTTATTTATGATGATTACAATGTGTATTCTAGGAATTTGTGTGTGGATGGGTGGTTATAACAAAAGAAATCAATATACTTTATTCAACAAAAATATTTTTGTCCAATTGTTATATCCATCCTAAAATGGAGTTTCATAAAGTCACATCTCATTCCATCAATACTATATTTTTGGAACTTCTTGCCGGTTTGTGTTTTGAATAACTTTTTTCTTAAAACATATTGATTCCCAATTAAGAGAATGAGTGTTACCCATGGGCTGCTATGTTTCTATCTAGTTACAAAAAAACGGGATGGGGAAGCCAGAGAATTCCATTACAATTGTTCTTTCTATCATAAATATGGCAAAGCTTGCTTTTGTACTAAAACAAAAAATATATCTTGTTGCACTGAGCTGTTGAAGCTATTTATTATTGCAAGTCTTAATCTTTATTCTCATGATGATCTTGATTTTCTCTTTTCTGAATTTTTCCATTGATACAAGAGTTTAGGTTACCAAATGGTGAAATCCATGAGAAATTCTCATCATCATTATCCTTTCCACTGCCTTACTCCCTGCTTCATTGTAGAGGAAATTTCATTGCTGTGTAAGCTTTAAGGTTTGGCTCTCACCAATCTTCCATTTAGAAGTCTGCCAAACTATCTGAAATCTTCTGTACCTAGTGTTAATATACAGTGCATATTTGTCTTTAAGTAAAGATAACCCATCAGTTTTTCTGTACAGCCTGCATCATGACACCTGATGTAAGTTTCTGTATAGTTTTAAGTGGGGAATAGGGAACTCTCATACCTATATTAAGAACTACTGCTATCCTGTTAAGCAAAATTCTCACTGTTCGAAGGATGCTTTATTTTTGAAAGAGATGTATCTTATTCTAGCCTTTCAAATGATTAATATTTGTTTTTAAAGTAGCTGCTCTAGAATGATATTTGGTCAGTATCTAGGTACAAGGAAGAGCTGTTATCAATATTTGATTATTCATTAATATTTCCACTTGCCAGGAGTTGAAATACTTTATGAAATGTATGATCCCAAAATTCAGAAGATAGAAGTTTTGAGGCTTGAAAAGAGACTGGATGATCATCTAAGATACCTTCGCAATGCCCCTGCTGAATTTAGCACATTCCCTTTGGATATGGAACCCGAGATTCTCCCAGAAAATGCTCCTGTTCCTGTCAATGAAATCAAGGTACTTATATATGAAACAAGATTATTAACAATTTTACTATTTTGTAGTTTGATCATAGTAAATTAAAACTATGATTACGGAAGGATTTCATACTAATACATTAACTAGACTGACAACATAATTCTGTATCAAAATCATTTTAAGTGTGATAAAAATTGGTTTCTGCTCTTTAACGAAAGCTGTATTTAAAGAATTTTTTTCTTTTGATAAACTGATGAAGTAAAACTAACTTTGACCATTCCACAGATTATCTGATAGGTTTTTTGCTTCCTTGCACTTGCTTGTCTAGTGTTTTTTTTTCTAATTTTGCTTTCTTGGGATACTTTGTAAGACTGAGACAAATCCCTTTAAAATATAATTTAAGGAAACAATTATTCATTATGTTTACAGGCAAGGAATTGAAATCATGAAAGGAATAAATTTAAATTAAAGGTTATGTTTACACAGTGTATTAAATATTATTATGTTTTGAAATGGAATCCTCATGTTTTGATTGTTAAATATATGAATCTTTTTGTGATCAAAGCATTTACAGTTGCAGATAATTTAAATCATTGTGAAATTAAGTATACAGTAGTAGTTTTTCTTCAGGCCTATCATGGTGGTATGCCAATTTTCAAAAAGGCAGAGACTCTAGTGTAAGGGACAGAAATAAAAAAAATTTGGCTGGAGAACACAAAAATGATGCCAAAAGAATGGACATGAACAATAAAATTCTTGAGAATCCAGTCTGAAAGCTATTAGTAAAGCATTGCAGTTGGTGATTCATTTCTAAGTTCATACTACTATAAGTGTGATGCCAAGATCATTTAGAGCCTCACAGAAGTATCACAGTATTGTATATTGAGGTCATTCATCAGGCCTTAGCCATACTGTGGAAAACCAACAGGCTTTCTTGTCTGTGCCATCTTTTATTTATTTGGTATTAAGTTAATTTTTTCCTTTTGAAAACTATCCTAAATTTTAATGGCTATGGTATAAATGGAGAATTTTGATTAAATTTTTATCATAGTGTGCAATAATTGAATTTAGCCAACTTATGGGTGAAATACAGTGTTGAAAACAGAGATGAAGAAAGAAGGATAACTGCCAAAGAATCAAGGCTGGATGTACAGACTGTGTTTTGGAAAGATAATAAATGTGAAGATGAATGTTATAAATGTGAAAGTATTCAGACTCTTTGAAGCACATTAAAATTAATAAATGAGTTGAAGTGATGATTATGATTAAAAGGTGTATTAGAGAAGATAAAATATAATTTTATGGAGGTTATAGAAGTGCAAGATAATCCATGTTAACCACCAAGTTAATCATGGCATTAACTGTTGGCAGAGATTGAAATAGGGATAATGTAGTGATTTTTCATGTTTCCAAGTCAAAAAATTTTATAGCCAGGGCATAATATTCTCAGTTATGACCTGTCTAATAAGACTGCATTATAGAAATGAAATGAAGATATTTTTAATGGGTATCTCAAATGCATACTGATCGTAATTTAAGGTTTGCATGGGCTATGATTAGGGCTGATGCAGAAGAGTGATTTATCGAAAAAGATGATTGGGAGCAGAAAATATGGACTTAGAAAAATATTATCTTCTTACAAATGTTTTTAACTCCATCATATGCACTTATATTTGTAATAAAGGCCTCATATAACAAAGATTTGTAATTGATTATGTACTGCAATAGAGAAAGTTAGACAAGAAAGAAAAGTGAAAATGGCAGGGAAAGAGTTCAAATTGAAGTAAAAAGATGGAATTAGGATAGGATGAATTTTAGTAAGAATGGTTGAAAAATTACAAGAGAGGACTAAAGAGGAGAACAAAGCCCTTCTTAAGAAAGAGGAAATAAAAGTGGTAGTAACTTGTTAGAATGATAGGAGAATATTATCCAATTCCAAATTCTTCATGCTAAATAAGAAAATTATTTTCCCATTTCTCAAAAGCAAACTGTGACCTTAAAAAAAACTTTTATTGGTTTATTTATTTTTCATTGATTTAACAGCCTCTTTAGATGCAACTCCTGTTTATTGACCATTGACACTTTGTATCAAAACCTAAGGTCTGGAGGCTTTGATGTGAATTTTATTCAATAGAAGTTTTTTTCTAATTCTAATTTTCAGCTATCTTCTTGTGATGGGATTCTGCAAATTAACCCCTCCTTGATCAATTCTTTTAATCGTTCTCATTTTCAAATATAGAAGTTTCAGGCTTAGCTTTCCTAAATTTTGCAGGGTTGATGCCTAATTAGTGGGTATTGAACATGGTGCTAAACTTAAAATTTAATTCACCAAAAGCAAGTATTTTTATTTTAACATTTAAAAGATTCTCAGCAGAAACATTTAGATTTGATTGTAAAGGCTAAAAACTGGAGAGCTTGACATGTTTTCTTAGACGTGTCAAAATTGCAGAATTAATAATGATGAGATGTGCAAATGCAAAGGCGGTGAAATAAAATTAGGACCTTTAATCCCCTATATTTCTTCGAAAAGATTTGCTCAGTGAATTTAGGATTGCCAGAGGAGATTCAAGTAAACATATATTTCATAATGTGGTAACATTTCAATCTTATGACTAGATAAGTTCCTTCTTCTAAAATAATTGTTACTAAATTATTCATGATTTTGATTTTTGTGAGAAGAAAAATATTTGGTGTATTGTCAGGTATGAAGGAGCCAAGTAATACTGTCTCTTTTAAATAAATAATTCCTCCATCTTTTGTTAAAAGGTTTTTTATTGCTCTTAGAATGATCTATTCTGTCGTAATACTAGGTACCCTTGAAACCGAGGCCATGGCTTGAGCGCTGGGAAAGGCAGAATCTCAAAGGAGTTCAGAAATTGGATCTTGCTGAAAAGTTCTTCAAGAGAGCTGAGCAGTTAGCAACTCCATGGGAGAAATATGACTTAGTTAAACAATACAGGTGAGATTTAATCTTTTGGAAATGAGATTTAATCTTCATTGTTTATGATTCTAGAAATTTCTAAACTGCTCTTGATTGGACTACCTTAAAAATGTCTCTGGAATTCTAATGTTGGTTTGTTCAAATTATAGTGATCGTTACATGAGATTTTCTATTGATTACAGGAAAGTTGGAATTTGCCAGATTTTAATTAGTCATTATATTTTGTGTCATCATGTGAAGTTGCTATAAGTTTTCTGTTACAACTTACATGACTTTTGGTTGAGACAGGACCTTTTGTTTGCACTTTCTCATATCCAGATGAGTTTACTTATTCCTAGGTCTTTCTTGTTTCTTCATTTAATCCTTTAGTAGTTTCATCAAACTTTCAAATACGATAAAATTAATTACCCTCTGCTTAGTAAGCATGATAAGAGACATTATTCCTATAATTTGCTCATAATCAGGTGAACCAAAATCAGTCTCATATTTTTTTGTCAAATTAAGTTTTAGTAGTCCTAGTTCTTTCTTCACAAAATTTGTTAAAAACCTGTTAACTGATACACAGATCTTTCTAAGTAATTGTTCTCACATCCTTGTAACTATTGATCACTTTAGGCTTGTAGAAGCATGAGTTCAAAAATTAGTACTATTTAACTATTTAGTTTAAAAACTCATTTTATAATAATTTTCATGCTTTTCAATATTTCCTTATCAGGCAAACAATTCCTGAAGAAGACCAGCAGGAAATATATGCTGAGGTGTTTTCAGAACTACATCAATTAGAAATTTCACGTAGGAAAATGAAGAGAAGAAAGGTTTTCATAAAGCCTAAGAAAGAAGGCTAAGTTTCTTGTTGAAGAATCACTTGTGATGTTTGAATTGGAGAATTCTGTAGAGTATGAAAATGCATCTTTTTGCCTGAAGATGTATTGTGTATTTTGTTTACTCATCCGTTTTTGGATGTTTTAAGATGTAATATGTCTTGTCAATAAAATTCAGAGAATTCTTGCAGCATAAGATTATTATTTATCTTACAGAAATTCATTGCAAGAATTATTTCAATTTTTTAAAATAATTTCTTAATGCCAATTAAATCTAATTCATTGCTTTAATGTTCAGAATGTTTCACAAAATTGACAAGGAAGCATACTAAAATTGTTCTTATTATATTATAATAAAAGGTAGAAGTTTAATTTCTTCTACTTTGTCTGCATCAAGGCCTTTTTTGTGTATTCCAGTTTATTGTTAAAAATAATGATGATTGATGTAAAAAAACATCTTTCTGATTAAAGGACTTCCCTGAGAGAATTTTTTTGTAATAACTAAAAATTAAATCAAACATGATTCAAAATAGAAAGAAAACCCTCAGAAATGTGCTTATAATTGCATACGAAGCCTTAAAGAAAAGTTTCTATAGTTCAAGAATTTTTAAGTGAAGAATTTTATGAAAAATCGTACATATTTATTTAAAATCAATATGCAATAGTTATTTAATTTAATACTTGTAAAAATAGTTTTCAATCGTTACAAAAGGAAATAAAAAAGTACAATATGTGCTTGAATCAGAATATGGTTATTTAGAATTAGGTAAGAAATGCGTTGAAATATTTTTTGTCTCAGAAGTAAACTAATCCTTATTGCATCGTGGAAGTTCCTTTTTATTGCAATGGACAGCTCCATCTTTTATATATACTGAGAGAGATAACGCAGGGGATGCCAATGGAGCCAGATAGTCAAAATTGGGTCATTAAGTTTAGAGGGAGAGGAAATCAAATTTCTAAGTTTAGGAAACAATAATCTAAGAAGATAGGAATAATCTTGTCGATGACTTGATTGACGATAATTTCCGTTTAATGTATGCCTTAGCACCCAGACGCATTTTCCTTTTTTTATGCTATTTTTGACCAATTATTGTCAAGCAGTCTTTGATAGACATTTGAATATTGAGAAGGAAATCATAGCACTTTTATCGATTAGAAGCCACCAGTTCTCACACTCGAACTTCACGAACCGTGCAAAATGTAGGCAGATGTTGGGAAATTTTAATTCGAGAAAATAAATTGCTATATACGTAAATATCGAATATTCTTGATTTTATAAGCATTATACATTTGCATGACCGTTTCTTTGGATTGATATTTCGTAATTTTGTATGGCTTAACAGATACCCAGCCACTAGGTTTTCTTTCTGAAGATAACTCTCAGCATTTTCAGAATTCTATAAGTTTAAAATATCTAAATACATCTAATTGAGAGCAAAAGAGCTTCGCAAAATGCGAAAATAAAATTTGAGTATCACTTTACTGAACGTCTACGTTAGCGTATTAGCTGTCCTCGACAGGGGCGCCCCATAGTTTCAGGAGGGACAGCTTGAATATCGTGTCCCAATTCATGCGAATAATCAGCTGTAGATCGCCATACCTCAAATTACACGTTAATACGTTCATGGTGTATGTTTACATTACTAAATATGCCTACACTAGTCCTACTATTCGCGCTATAAATAGTACGGGTCCATAGATTTTTCTAAAAAAGGCGTTTTATTGGGTTTTAAGCCATTGGCGATTTAGAAAGTAAATCTATTTCGTGATTATCATTGTTTAGGATATATTTGGATCGACTTCCGGGTATTTTATTGCATTAATCACGTTGTCTGATGTTAAGTTATACAGATTTTGTTAATTCGATACTTAAAAATCGTCATTCTAATTAATAATTACGTTAGATTTCGTCAAAATGCCATTTCGTCGACATATTTTGATACACAGCTGTTTCACGCAGGACCAAATGGTCCATAGTGTTGACAATATAAGTAAGTTGAAGAATAATTGATAAAATGCTCTAGTCTAGTATTAGGTTAACCAAATTTAATCACACCCGTATGCCTTTTAGGTTGAAGAGATCGAATTCCCCTCGACGAATTTACATTTCGTTTTGTTAGGATACAATATAGTATTTAGATAATGCAATTGTAGGAAAGAGCCTACAGCTTTTAATAACAAAATATTTAACTGAGCAAAATTGACAATTCGTGATGGAGCCCGAAGAAGAGGGTTCAATCTCCCAGACAACAATAACTTCATCTTATACATTGTCTGATCCGTCAAGTCGAGACCCTGCAAATTCGGGATGTAACTGGGCTTACCTGCCTGTAGAAATATTACGGATGATCTACCAATATCTCACTGCAGAAGAGCGTTTAACTGCAGGTCGAACCTGCCGCTCTTGGCTGGAAGTTAGCTACGATGAGCTGTTGTGGAAAGAGCTTTTTGTCGAGGAGTTTGGTGTTGATTCGTCTATCGGAATCATGCCTGGTGTGTTCTAAGTATCTATTATGTTTTCTATAATTTAGATTTGTGCATGAGTAAAATTTTTACTGCAATTCAATTTTGAATTTATGTCCAAGGGACAAGTTATCATCTGTCTCAAGGTGATAAAACCAAATATTTCTTCGGAATACTTTGTTGTCATCATGATGTATGATGTAAATCTAACAATTTTTCTAATTTACTTACTATATTAGGTAAAAATTCTTGGTATTTGGAGTACAAAAGACTAAAATATCACACACCAATTGTCGAAACAGAGGTTCTGAAAGAGCACACCCATCAAGTTCTTCATGTTAGCTTTGCACATAATGGGAAATCTTTTGCTACCTGCTCCAAGGATGGATATATTCTGGTAATGTCATTATTTTTCTTTTTCCTAACTATTTTCTAGCTGATGCGCTGATTTTCTGATCTTTCCATCCAATGCCATGAAATTTTTATTATAAATATAGGGAGCATTATAACAAAAATGAAAGAAAAATATTGGATAAGAAAGACATAGGAGGAAAAGACATTTAGTGGAGTATTAATGATCATGTTACTTTGGAAAATTTCCTTTACCTTCATAGTCTTATATTTTAGATTTACTTTTACTTAAATGGAGAGCAGTATTAGTTAAACATTTTTATTATGTAGCTCTCTAAATTTACCTTAAGGTAGGAAGATAATTTTTAGGTGATTCTTGTTATTTTGAATGTAGAAAGAGTAAGATTAGTTTTGTTTTATTACTGTTGACTATATGCACCATTAGATTATTGCTCTCTAATAAAATTTTCTTCACTGAGTAGTTGCATGAGATGTAGTCCAGATTGGAGTTATAGACTTAGAATTTTTAGTTATATTTAGTAGAAAATATTATTTTGATGGTTAAAAGAGTTGACTTTGAATTATGGCTTCATGTATATAATTTCTCTTGGATTATATACCTTTAAAGTAAAATATAAAATTAATCATATTCTGAATGCATATTTTATCAAGGAATATGCTATTATTCTTTTTCTATTCATTATTGGAATTGTATTCCTTAAGTTACAAATATTTTATCTTGTCTTATTAAGGAAGGAATGTAATTTTCTTGGATCTTGCCTATGTGAATTATCATTTAGAAACCCATTGCTGCTTTTATTTCTTTCCTTGATCAATGTGCTTCAATTTCTAATAGATGGAGTAATAGATCTTCCAATTGTCATTACATCATCATCGCTTATGCTACAGAAAATTAAAAAATTGTGTATTTGAGAGTCCTCTTGTACTAACAAGATGAGTTTCATTATGAGCAATATGCACACAAATAATTGACAGATATATATGATAAAATTGATTATTTACCTTAAACTTGCTGTTAAGAAATATCAGTCAAAATATGTTTTTGATTACTATAAATACACTTCCTGATATCCTTGATGACGGACATAAATAAATACTTGTTAGCAATTGCATTACTGTCACCATCTTCATTCAGTAGTAATCTTGTTTTTTGTAGGTTTGGGACTCAGGTTATCCAGCTCGTGTGAAGTATTACAGGGATATGAAAGATTTCTGTTGGAAATATACACAGTACTCTCAGTTCAATCAGTCTGACACTCTCCTATTAGTTTCTGGAGTTCATTTTGGGTCTACACACAGCACATCTGGAGAAATTGCTGTATTTAGTCTTGAAGGTCAGTTGGATTAATTATTGACCTATCCTATACCTAATTTTCTCGATCGTATGATTGCATTTTATGATGATGCCCTCACTACTGTTCTATGTAACATTAGTGCATGATATATTTTGGATTGCATTAAAATAGATATTTACAGTAAGCTGTACAGCATGGTACAGTCAATTGCATTTTATCAATTATAAATTTAGGATATTCTTTAGTATTTGTTATATGTAATTAAATATATGTAGAGCTGACCTAAAGAATGTTGGCACCCTGGGAAAGGACAAATTCAAATGCATTTTTAGATATTCTTAATAGTATTTATTTGTTAATGATTTTTATGAGAAAATTTTGGTATTTAAACAAGGAAATAGGTAAAGTGATTTTGCATGTGATGGCATGCACCCAGGAAAAATCCCATGGAAGAATAGGGACTTGAAAAAAGTCTGATGGGACTGAGATTTCCTGGTCCTGTCAGACATTTTTAAAGTCTATTCTTCCTTAGGATTTTTGGCATTTATTTGGAATTTTCAAATAAATTATATTCATATCAATATGCATATCCAGCTTTCACTAGAATCAGAATATATTTAATTAATTTTATTCTGATTGTTTAGTAAGTGAAATTCATTATATAAGTACCATCATAAGGAGGATTTTGTAAAAGAAGACTCACAGATAGCAGTGAATTCCTACTTAATTAATAGATAAAAAGTGATCCCTATACCTCTGATAGTAATGTTTATGATACTTTTATATATATTCTTTTTATATATTTATTGTTGACCTTTCATTTTCAGTTTTCTAGGAAAATCGTTTTTTGGATTCAACTTCGAAATGAAAGCTTTAATTGTCTATTATTATTTGCCATCAAATGTCATAAAAATAACACAATTTATGAAGACTTTAATAGGGAATAGTACAATTTTTTATTATGTATTATATTGTATTGTATTATGTATTATAATTATGAGGTTTTCCAAGGGAAAGAAAGCTAAGTTAATGATAAGGGTGGATGGGGAAAAACTAGAACAAGTAGATCAATTTTCATTCTTGGACAGCCTACTTTCTAAGGATAGAAGATGCTCAACAGAAATTAGATAAAGGATAGTATTAGTGAAAGAAGCATTTATGAAGCGAAGGAACTGATGACGAAGGGACTTGATAAAGGAATCAGGAAAAAATTGGTAAAATCCTTGGTGTGGAGTGTAATGTTGTACGGGTGTGAAACATGGACGTTAAGAAAAGAGGATGTTAAAAGATTAGAGGCTTTTGAGATGTGGGTATGGCGTAGAATGGAGAAAGTAAGTTGGGTCAATAGAAAATTGAATAAGGAGGTTCTAGAGATGGTTGGGGAGAAAAGAGTAATGATTGAAGTAACTAGAAATCGACAAAAAAAATGGGTGGGTCAAATATTGAGAGGAGAGGGATTATTGAAGAAAGTGATCGAGGGAAGAATGCTAGGGAAAATACTTAGGGGAAGACAAAGACAGAAGTTGTTAGATGAATTAAGGGGTGGGATAAGTTACCGGGAATTGAAGGAGAGGGAAGTGGGAGCACATGAACCTACCGAAAGGTAGAACACTTCATGTATAAGAAAATGCCCTAATAGATAGGTTGTAATCAAGTGTAATAAAGTTCAATTTTTGATGATATGAACAGGACAGAATTTATGGAAGGAGGATTATCCTGCATATATGGAATGTACGTTTTAACTAGTCATGATCTTATTTCCAGTATTTTGCCTTTTATGTAATTTATTTTATCTATGACTCCTATTTAGAAAACTAAGTCACTAAACAATACTTTTTTCATGCTGTAGCTATGATACTCCTATGTTTATAATTCAATATGACTGCTCACATGTATAATGTGCTTATGAAATGCATCTCTTCTCTAGTACTACAACCAAAATGACCTTACTATAATTTAGTTTTGCATTATTGTATTTGGGAGGTATTCACATGATAAACTTTGGAGTATCTGTCATTGGCTGAAAATTATAAACTGAATCTACTGTAAATATTTACTCATATTATTTCATGTAATTCTTAAAAATTAACATTGAATTATTTGTAGCATTAAGATTTGGCGTTGTTAATGGAATTCACATCAATGTTCAATTTTCATTCAATTAGATTTGAAAATTGAAAATGGATATTAAGTCCAAAATCCTACAAGAGGTATTTTAAGACCTTATTCAAGGTTTCCAAATGGGTTTTGAGGAACCTTCTAAATGGATGTAATCAGACCACCCATACTAATCTCTATCCTTAAGGCATTTTCTTATGGGAAAATGGCATTTACAACATTTTTATCAAAAAGTCATGAAAGTTTTTAATAAGACATTCACTGTTTCAGAAAAGTGTTGCCATGCATTGAATTATGGTTTATTTCAGGAAGATTGCTAACATAATCCTCAAAAACAACTTTAAAATAAGATTTTGAAGAAACTGAATTGTATTCTAGTTTTGTTTGTTTGGGTGGTTTAAGAGCTAAAATTCAAGAAATATCAGATCTTGATGCACAAATTCTTGTCTTTCAATTACTATGAATATATTTTCTGGCTAAATTGTGCCAAATGTTTAAAAGAAATAAGAGTGAAGGTAGATAGTTTTAATAGCAAATAATGTCAGTCAGAGGAACAGTAGCAAATTTTAATTACTGTACTTGTTGGTTTATAAGACCTTCCTTTTTCCCAAAATTATGGCTCAAAATAACATCCTGCATTTTATATTTGAAAGTACAGCGTTAATAGGTTAACATTGAATACTGAATGCTATTTTGATGCCAAATAGTCAGTACTGCATATTTCACCTTCGTAATATTTACTTGTTTAAAATATTTATTATTTGATCGAAGAGTGTTATTTTGTGATCAATATTATTGAACTCATTACTATGATGGGATGTGAATATCATTTTGCTCGCTTCTAGGATGTCAGAGGAGGTGAGAGTGAGATATTGAACAACTTCAATCAAATTTGATCTCAACCATCATAACTGATCCTAACAAAGAACATTTTCTTGTTGTCAAGTATTGTATAAATTGGGAAACCCAACTAGGTTAACTAGGGATGCAAAGTCCATAAAGAAATTATTGGTGACAGAAAAGGTTTGGAATAAGAGTTGTTGCATAAAATATAATATTCAATAATTGAGTATGAAATTCTTGTATACTGCTGGTTTAATACTTTTAAATATTTATCCTATATTGGCTTAATGTAGTCACTATTTATTTAATGCACTGTATTGATCATTTAATTCTTTTTAGCATTAATTCTAGCAATATTTGTTCCATTCTTTTCTGTAAATGTACATATTATCTTGAAGTATACATTATTCTATTGACTATGATATTGATATTTTTGATTATATTATCATTTGTTAATTGTTCAATTTTGTATCAGTAAAACTAAAACATTTTGAAAAAATTAAATTATCACAGAAAAGAAGTTGACTTTTGATCTGATTCAATATTTCATAATCATAGTTATAATTATGACATTATAATTTACCTATAAGTACAATGACTTAAATTTTCTATATTACAGATGGATTTACTCTTCAATGTCGGGTTGTTAACAAGCCATATGATATATTTGGAACTTGGTATTCTGATGAACATCTGCTTTCTGGAAATTTGCATTGGCTAGCACATTTGGTGAGCGCATCTGTGCTTTGGCTCAACAAAGCATCTCAGGAATCCTCCTCTGAGCATGTCCCTATTATGGGCACTCTATTTCGCTTCTACAATCGCAATGCTAGTTCTGTTAGAGCCATAACTGTTGCCAATTGCCTAGCTCCATCTCCACCTTCATCATCATCTTCATTGTCTCCAGATTCCTCATCCAAGGTGAGGAATATAATTGATACACTAGTAGGTAAAATGTTTTCTTTGTTATCATATATTGAAATTTTTTCATAGCATCTTTCAATTTTCTTAAGTAAACAAAGAAATGTTTGATTAAAGTGAAAGACATGAAGTGAAGGAGGAGTACCAAATATTTATGGGTATCATTCTGATGAAAATTTTCAAGATTTTATAAAGAAAAAAAGAAAATAGAAATTAATCTTATCAAACGTCCAAAAAGTTCAAATTAAAAGTGCATGGAGAAAAAGAGAAACCTTTCTAAGTTATGAGAAGTCACCATTCACCCAGTGTCTAACCCTTTTCCCAGCATAGTGAAAAACTTTACACTGAGTTTTACCATGTTGTGTTAGAAAAGAACCCTTGTATCAAAAGTAGAGTTGATCTAACAGAAGGTTTTACACCTAGCAGAAACGTTTTCCACATAATGAAAATATTTCTTTTTACATTTTACTTTATGTTCCTCCCAATCATGGAAGAAAAAATCTGTCATTTTTTAGTCAAAGAAGCTATTTTTATATCATTAATAATTGGTATTAATGATAGTTATAATTTGAGTTTTTTGAGATTCTGAATTTGAATTGTTGATATAAGCGAATTAGCTACATCAAACATTCTTATTAAAGGTAATGACGTTCCTCGATGCAGTTATATGATAATCATGAGTTATTTATGATTATTGCTTTAGAGTACCATTCCTATGAAATTAATGACACTAGACCAACATTTCTTATCTAAAAATAACCACTCCAGAATCCGGTATTATGTTGTCCCAGTCAATCTTTAATGATTTAAGTTCAAAATCTTCACACAGACTCTTTCTTATATTAATGCAAGATGGAAATGGTGGTAAGTTGGATGTACCATGAATATATATGTAGATGTTGGTACTATCTTGTTGCCATGGTTTCTGAATTGTATTGTGTCTTTTCTCATAAGAGGGAAGAAGTGGAATTTCTTAGTTATTTTCCTATAGATTTATTTTTCCACATTTTTAATAACATAATTTTTATTGTAATTAGAAGCAAGATATTGGCCTGTCGTTGTTGAATGAAGGAAGGGGCAATCCTCCTTCACACCAGAGTGAGCTTGCCCGGTCATCTTCTCTTGCAGATGCACCCTTCTCTGTAACAGAGGATGGCCCCAGCCAAAAGAATGCACAGTAAGTGAATTGAAGAAATACTTTTCCTTAATACTCCCATTTCTGGATTTTGCTTTGAAATTCAGGTAGCTAATCTGTAAGACAAGATGAGTAAGACTGTTTGCTCATTGAATCTGGCAGATTAGGCAGAGAGCTTATTGGAAGATCAGATTCTAATTGGAAGCCTGTTGGAGAAGCTTCGGGTTCAGAATATGCACGTCTCATCCAGTATAGTGCTGACTATCATAGGGCAGAGAGAACCAAAGGTAATAGTGCTGCTGGATTTGGTGGTGAATTGGGAGAGGATGAAGGGGATGAGATAGATGAGGCTGGTTCCTCTCCACGCTCTTCTCTATCATCCATGGAAGACACTGACAGTGAAGGTGGATTTCTGGATCCAAGACATAAGTTTCTCATCTTTACCACTGGATCCAAAACATACACCCCTCATCAAATTGGTAAGTCATATTTGCAATATCAAACAGTTTTGCTTTGCTTTACTATCTGTGCCAATGCAATTGTCAAATTTTTAAGAAAAAATACTTTGGAAGAATTCAGGGGTCTTGGTTTTAATGATAAATAATTTACAAGTTATAATCTTTTATCTGTTAATATGTGCAGGATGTTAGTTCCATTATATTTAAAAAAAAGACTGCATTAGAAAGGTGACGTTAAGCTACCAAATTTATTGAAGTATTTCAGTTATCATTATGCTTACATTGTGGTCATAAGTTTATTCCATTAGAATAAACCAACTTGAATAGTATTTCCTCAACTTATTGCCAATAATCTGCAGTTAGCATTCTTTTGGATATGCTCTTCTTCAGAATTATAATGAAGCTATGAACAGTGAAAAATACGGATCATTCTTTGTTGTTTTATTTAAGTTTTGAGGTAGAAGAATGCAGTAAGGCATAAATATTTTATTAGTGTGAAAAACTAAGGTTACACAATGCAGTAGTGATAATACATTTACTTCGAAAAAAATAGGAAAACTGCAAAAATTGTAGAATTGTGCATGAGTGTATGTGATGTGAATGAAAATATCAGGGTGACTCACATCAATTCTCCATAAGAAAGATATTGAGATTAAGGTTACTCAATCAACATGAATTTCAAAGAAACTGTTGTGTGTGATCGACGTTTGCATTATATCACCTTCTGCTGCAATTCTATCTTGAAATTTATTCTTGAGAATATGTTTATTTAGGCTTCAAGAGAATTGAGCCATTTGCATTTCCAAGGCGTCTCGATCCAGGCCCAAGTCTTGAAGAAAGAATTGCTGAGAAAAGGAGACAGAGAGAGAGGAGGGCAGAAGCTGAGCGAGCAGCTGCTGGTGAGTTTGCTGCTTATTTTTGTATGCCAAACTTATGTTATTTTCTCTTTTGTACAATAATAGTGAATATTTGAATTGGTCTGCAAATATTTGAATGTATAAAATAGAACAAGATAATACAGAAAATAAAGAAAAATATTATGAGAAGATTAATTCAGGAAATCTACTTATGTTATAAAACTGATTAATGAATGAATCAAATGCTGATAAACTGAATTTATAAAAGTTACTTATAAGCTTAATTAAATTTGCTGAAAATTTTGATAGCTAAGAGATCAGGCCCTTGTCTGAGTATATTTAATTTACAATTGAAAATGTGAAAACTGTTCTATAGCCTCTTGCTATGATCATGAATTTGGTTTTTTGTAGTGAAAATCTCCCAGTTAGTCTTGAGAAGAAGAGTTTTCCTCAATGATTTCTAGGCTTAATAACAGTTATATATCTGGTTTCTCTCATTATAGGACTTCTGCCATGCTCCATAACAATTGCAAAGTACCTCTTTTCAGAGTTCTTTCAAAAGAGGTATATTGGAATGGAATAAGTTATCTGGGTTATTCTTCCAGCCTTTAGCTAAAATTACGAAATCAATTAAGAGGAAATATTTTTAGGCTTTGAGTTAGAATAATGATAAATATGATGAATATAAAACTGTGTATCGGTCAAAATTCATTAGGTGGTCCCTCTCATATTGTGTGATAAATTTAAGATAATAATCAGTAGAGGATAGAAATAGAAGTGGTAGCTTTAGGCTCATCAGAGAGTGAAGTGACTGATTTTTAAGATTTTGGCTACTATTATAATCTCAAGTAAAATCATACTGTGCTAAGCATTGGTTTTGGCAATCTATCATACAATGATATCTTGCAGAATTTTGTATTTTCATTAATAAATGCTTTTCTTTGTGAAAAAATATGTAGTACACCCACTCTCTGTGTTTAATGAGAGATGTTTTATATTTACATATGTGCAATGAAGAAGAGTTATATTTATGGATGCACAACCTAATATTTTGAATATAAAATGGCTTTAGAAGTAAAATGTGAGTGTTTTCACCACCTAGAAACAAATCATGAAAGTTGAAAAAGATATAATGCATTAAAACACAGTATTATCAATTTCATGCCTTCTTGAGAATAAGCAGACCAGGATCAGGAGTATTCCTATGATTAGGATCAAGGAAAAAATCACTAAATATCAGGCTAGGCTAGATTTGGATTAGAAATGTCAGCCCATGTAGACCAACACAGTTTGTAGTTGAGTTTGCTGCTGATGACTCATCTATGATATAATAAACATTGATAAGAAGCTAGTGTAATAAATTAGTGTTTGTAGAGAATTATTTTATTGTTAAATACTGCAGTATCTGATTACTCATGGCATCAGAATTGAAAGTTGAAATATGTGTGGGTCATTTATATTTTTAGAGTTTATTCATTAAATCTTCAATTTTAGAAATAAATCATCAATACCAGAGTTAAACAGATCTTTACCAAGATGTCCTTTAGATCAAAATATTATGGAAAATCTTTAAGAAAAGCTAAAGTTAAAGAACTTGCAATCATGTTGTAGTACTTCATAAATAATTTTCTCCAGAATTTGGCAGGGGGGGGCTAGAGGGTCCAGGCCCTCAACAGGAACCTAATTGGTTGGATTATGACTCAGTTGCTCATCGATTTGATAAAATAGATCATCTCATAGATCTTCATGGCCACATAATTGGTATGGGACTCTCTCCTGATCATAGGTGAGTACATTTCAGGAAGTTTTGTTTCTCAACTAGAGGGAAGTTGTGCTTCTCAGTGTACTATTTTAGCATAAATATTGATTTATAAATGTGCCATATAAACAAAATTTAGAAGTAAAATTACATTAATACTAGCTATTCAATGTTCTATTAGTAATTCTCTGTTTTTTTCAATAACTTGTGAGGATTTCAATGGAAACAAAGATTTTTGCAAAATGCTGTAACTGGTATATAGGGAATTTGCCTCGAGCAAAATATTCATATGATCTATTTTCCATTTTAGTACTTTATGATTCTATCAATAAGCATTATTCTGCATAATAACTATGTCATTCCCATGGACAGCTTTCAAAGAACTCAAATCCAAATTGATGTAGTACAACTTGATAATCAAAATACAAACTTAATGATATTCAAACTATTGAAATTTATCATGCTATGATATAAAAGTTGTCATCTTTCTAAAAATGAGTGAAGGAAAATTTAATACTGTGGATATTAATGTATACATGAAATTTTAGTTCATTTATGTGCATTGATGCTATACGTAGTAATGATTCCTATTTGCTTTATAGATACTTATATGTGAACAGTCGCCCTTGGCCAGTCAATTACCATATCACAAATCCTCTTGACCCTCCGCCAATTGCTCAAGAGATTGACATACATGTCATTGACTTGACAACTCTTAAGCAAGTGGGGACAATGCTGCGCTCTCATAAAGCTTACACTCCTAATAATGAGTGCTTCTTCATTTTCTTGGATGTCTGCAATGAGTTTGTGGCCAGGTAACTTGTCTGAATGATTAAAAATTTTAATTAGTTAACTTTGCGTAAGAGATAAGGGCAATCTAGGTGAGTTCTGCCAAACAGATTTTAGAATTGTTTCAATTATGGTTATGGAAATGATTTCTTGTATAAAAACACCACTCTAAGGCTATAGTAGAAGCAAGATTTTATATTACATCACAATTCTGTACTGGATACATTATTTGTAGCTAGTACATTGTCTAGTATATCCATTATGATTTTGTATATGTATTTAAATACATTCCTATAGAAGGTTTTAAGTGATATAAAAACCTCTTGCTCCATCTGGTTTCATGACTATTAGGGAATTCATAGACATCTAGGATTTTGTTGAGATTGTAACTTCAACTTAACTATCAGTATGTTAGTATCCCAGCCACCGTTCCACAGCATCGGTAAATTAGGATTGGACCATTAGTATGATATATATCATCATATTAGCATGATATTGCCCTATATAAGTATTCTATATTGTGATAAATCTTGAGAATACTCAGCCATCACTTCATTCTTACCATTAAGAAATCCAATATACCAGTTAATATGAGTGAATAATTGACCTAAGACGTCGGTTGTTTGTAACATACCCCAATGAATGTATCAAACCTTGAGGAAACTACCCAAGTCATCATAGTAAGAATAAAAACTTGTTAGAGCTATGAAAGATTGGATCATCTGGAAAAATCAGCCATTGTAGAGCAGCCTCGATCAGAACAATGCTATATGGCTGAATTTCTGTATTGATTAAGTTTTGATGATAAAACAGTTTCCAGGATAGATTAAGAAGGTAATCAAATGTGATTGCAAAACTACATCCTCAACATGTTCCATCTAAAAGATATGAAAATGAATTTATGAAAAATAGCAATACTAATCAACCTGACTTTCCTGTTTCTGGTTGCTGCTGACTAATGAAAAGAAAATTGGGCCCTAACTATTATTAGTTAGCAATCTTTGTCTTTGAAGTAATTTAAGAGTAAGATTGGTTGTATAAAGGATTGGGGAGTGAGAAGTGATAAATAGCCATATTTAATTCATTTGAAAGTTAGATAAAAAGTGAAAATTAAAAGCTATGAGCCCTTGATTTAGTCTAATTGGTCCATTCATCAAAATTAATATTAGGATATTAGGAAAATGTAATACAGGAGGATATAATATGCTTTCCTTATGAAGATCATCTTCCATACCAAAGCACAGTTTGGGTGAATAAGTTATCTCTGCAGTTATACTTACATTGCTACAGATATTAAATGTTAAAAGATAGCTCTGCATAAAATTTGTTAGTGCATACATTCCTTTCTTTTTTGAAATTACAAGCCATTTGTTATTCTTATTCATTTGATGTTGAAGAACTAAGAATGAAACAATATATACCGTAATTTGCAAAGAATTCTGTTCGAGCTGATATGAAAGGTTTATTTTTACACTCAGTGCATAATGAAAATTTATTCTTTTTGAGCTATTGCAGAAAAGTTACTGATTGCTAATCATTGTTTTGCTATTTTACGTTCAGTGGTGCTGAAGACAAACATGGTTACCTTTGGGATAGATATTACGGTGTGTGTTTAGCTAGACTACCTCATGGAGATGTAGTGAATGCAGTAGCATTTGATCCTAGGGATCCTGAAGTTCTCCTCACTGCTTCTGATGACCATACTGTCAAGGTATGTTCTGTTTATTTTTGTAAAAATATCTTTCCTTGATGTTAATTATTCAAAGTTGTGTACATTCTTCATACATATGAAAGATACAGAAATATTACAGTCCTAAATTTTTATTGTGATCAATTAATGAATTTTATGATTATTTTTGTTCTCGATAGTCAGAATGAAAATAATCAAACTCTCTTATTGTACATCATAGCTATAGAGCTATCAGTACATGAAATTTACCATATTTGTTGCACTTTATGTATGTACCATGCAGTTTTTATGGTTGTTTAGCATAGTAGTCGTGGATATTACTGCTGTTATAAAGTCTGTTATTCTTCTCTGTTTTTCTTACTGGTAAAATTGCTTCATTGTAGTGTGAAAATGACCAAAATGAAGTAATAAGTAAGCTGTTCAAAAAGCTGATTATTCTTTAAAAATATTATGTGAAGGTAGCCAGTATTACACCATACTTTGTGAGTTATCTAGTTATCCTGTCTTCAGCTGTGGAAAATATAGTGAACTAAGAAGAAATACCATTTTTTGTTTGAGTTATAAAACGATTTTTTTATTTAAGTGCCAAAAACTCTCCTTTTTGTTTTCCAACATTAAATAAATTAATATTTTTTACCTGGTTATGAAATGATTTTCAGTCCATCCCATGTGAGCATCTGAATCAGGTTTTCTTTATTTAGTTAGAATTATTTTTACATGTTGTAAGTGACCTCTATTTCTTCTAATTTTTCATGAAGTTGGATATTTGCTTATTGGTTTAGTCCTTGCTATGTTTTACTTCATTGTCTCCTTTTTCCACTCTCTCTGATGAATCAACTCTGATGAAGTTTTGGTTTGGTGTTTGTTTAAAGCTTGAAAAAGTCAGAAATCATCTTGGATGGTAAGCAATTATGAATTGGGTGGATAAATTAGCATTTGACCAATTGTTGAGAATTAAAAACATACATTTTGCTTTGAGACAAGGAGAAAAGAGGATTTCTTCTCATTTGACCATTTACAGATCAGCAATTCAAGTCAGGTATTTTTCTATAGTTCAGTGGACACCTGAGTCTTCATTCAGTTGGAATAATGTTTAAACTTGATCACTCATTGTCACATATCAGTTTATAGTTTGGGGTAATTTGCTACATTATTTTGGTATATGAACATTGCTTTAGAGGGTACTTTAGTTTAAATATATTGCAATCTATTTCTCAGAATGAATGGTTAATATTGTTAATGATTAAAATGAAAGACAAATTAATCACTAGCATAAGAAATGTTTTTATTCAATAGAGACTACTTTTCTCATTTTCCTAGTATTTGTTAAATGTAGAATGTTGATATTTCTGATATTCTTAATTTATATTTAGGTTTGGCGTTCAAAAGCCCATGCAAAGAAGCTTGGTCTTTTAGGTGAAGGCAAGAATGTGCGCATAGCATCACCCCCTCCATCCTCTGCTAGGCAGCGCAGAAGGGCAAGATCAGGTTTACAGCCAAACAGATAACTGAGGAGACTTTAAAGTGATGTAGATCTGGTGGCATGTTGTTGTAGCACATATATCCTAAAATATTGTTATTATGATGACAATGAAATGTATCGGTTGTAACTTATAATGACTAAATTGTTTTAACAGATTAATATTTGTTTGTTAAATTTGCCCTAGTCGTGGTTGCTATTACTTGATTATCTTGTTAGTGGTATTTATCAATATCCATTGTTATTATTAAAAATTCTATGTAGCTGTACATAAAAGATATGGAAATTAAATACAACAGCTAAGAAAAGATGGTTTGCCTTAATTATATGCCATAAATTCCAAATCAAATTATCCCCACAATGGAATTGTATGGACAGTGCCAACAGAGATGGGTGAGCTGGAGTACTGAGGTTTGCAGGGCACACAACGTTTGATATACATCGATTGTTTGGTGAAGTGTAAAATCTTTTACACTGTGTTTTAAACTATCAGCCAGTTTTGCAGACTTAGGGAATATTCTTATTACAGTTGAATCCCAGGTTGAGACTTTACTTTTGTTCATTGTTGCTTACTAATGGAAGTTATCCTACTATCATAAAAATATTGTATATCAATAGGTTTGGTAAATATAAATTTAAAATTGATGTTGATTACTATTTTTTTAATCTCTTCATTGTTATTTATACAGCATCAATAGCAAAATACACTGATTATGGTGTATTCCAGTTTCTGTTAATCCATTCTATCAGATTTCTGTGATGTTGTGCCAGTGGTTTGAGGATAATTAAATTTCCACAAAATAACCAAATTTGATTTCTAGATTATTCAAAATTAGTTTTAAAATTTAGATTTGGAATAAGCAAATCATTAAGGAAAATCTCATTCAAAATACCAAAATGATACAAGTCTGCCTAAAACCTGTGGTGTCAAAATACTTCAGGCCAGTTCTGCATTTATAGGAGATGGAGGAAACGGGAGATCTGTTGAATTGTTTTACAAGAATTTTAGAATGAATGAGGAATAAATTATTGAATAATTTGGATTAAATATAGCTGAAGATGGGTAACATCAACTGATGAACTCTTTTAATCATTCAAACCAGGTTTAAATCACTGCAGGAGAATCAAATGAATGAGATCTCTAACATTGTGTCTTACAGAGATTTCTAACCCAGCTATTCAGAAATAATTTTAATGGAAAGGATCAAGTAAAGATTGTGGTCTGCATTAATCCCTGAGTAGAATTTTATGATGAAACAGTCCATATTTTGAAATATGTAGTCTCAAGAAGTATGAGTGACTAGTTAAATTTGATTTTATGCCTGGAAGGAAGAAAAAGCACATAAAGAGGAATGAAGCTGGAGATAGTTCTCCAAAGTTGACTATCGTGAATAGCCTTGGCTCTGTCATTCTCAATCTGGAATCGAGTAATCCTAACAATGAAGATATTGTCAAAAAAACTTGTGAAAATTTTGGAATGAGAATTAGGAGGAAAGAATCTTCTGCAAGAAAAGCTTCTTATTAAGCTGCCAAAAATCCTTAGCCATCTGGTAGATATAAAAAAAGAATGCACACTTTTTAAACAAGAAATAGACTCTACAAAAGCTACCCTTGAATCTAGGCTTCAAGCAATGATTTTAAATTAAATTCAAGAAGGGCTGCCCTAGTATATTGAAAAGTCTATGTAAGGATTTGTTATATAAAGACATTTAGTGACTGTTAGCTTCAGCTTTCTTTCCCTAGGTAAATCTCATGACCTAAGTTTTTCAGACAATATTTTTCATTTCAAAATCTATAACTTTAGCCATTGAAACCTCTTTCGTATTCACATACAATAGGTTTGTCTTGCGTATATTTTATTGATCTTCTTTCATCCTTAACAACTATCCAGGAAAATTCAAGACATACTTAAAACCTTGATTCTAAAAAAATTACTAGCTTTTTAATCATTACAAAAAGATCATAAACTGCTTACAGATTAAACACCTTTCTGACCGAAATATAAACAATTTGATAACCTCTACACCATGAATTTTCCGATATGTATATACCTCAGGCTGAGGTGTTCATTTGCTCTTCATGAATTGTTTTTTTCACATACCCAAGTCTGACGTTTCTATTTCATGATTTAAATTTTCCAACAAACGCATATCTACACGTAACATGAAAAATGCTCATGATAATCATAATCTTTTCCCTTCCATTCAGTTCTATTTGTTGTTACCACACATAATAGGATTTAGTTTTGGATTGGATCCCTTAGCCCGACATAAGAAAAACTTATATCGATTATTAACAAAAGATGTTTTGGATGATGAATACAATCGTTGATTAATGAAATCGTAATTTTTATTTTGGATTCAAAATACCGCTTTGAAGATCGACCAACAAGAAAAAACATATAGTCTTCCGCGTGCTACGAGATCTCCGTTAGTCCATATCTCGCCTAGATGATTGTTTTTAGGATTAAGAAATTTTCTCCGAGTGCAAATATTAAAAATTACAGCTGAGTTAGCTATGCTCTTGAGCTTCCAGACTCCTTAAAATTTACGTCAGGTTCAGTGAACAAGGAGGAATAATTACAGAAAATTTTAAGTAGGAGAGCAAACGAATAGCCCACTATTCCCTTCCATAATAGCTTAAGGCCTAACAACCGAATCATGCTATGATGATAACCATAGTCGTAACCAAGTTTTAAATTTTAATGGCATGAATCAAATATAGGTAATTCATCACCATCACCAGTCACTAACTCTTCGAAGATAGGCTCTCGATAAACAGTTGCACAACTGAAGATTTTATTGTCATTGAGCGTCCTTCAATTTCTATCTCACTTCTCCTCTCAAGTAGTTAATTACGCCTCCAACCCTCCATCCCCTAGTTTCTAAGGTACACTCTTCATACTGCAAGCACACGGTACATGGGGTAATTTTCTCAGTTTGGTATAAAGCGCATTTCACACATCGTGAATGCCGATATCCGAACCTAGACTTTTTGAAAGTTTCATTCTGCTGCTAATAGATATTTCCGCGATTTTGCAGAATTACAATGAGTTTATCTCTGTATCTTAATATCATCATTAGGCTATTATAGCGATTGTATTGAAACTACCCTTTCTAAATTTTCCGGAATTTTACGAAATTAAAAATGCCTCGTCTTGGCAGCTTTTCGTTAAGAGTTGCTTTGCATCAAAGAGGAAGATTATTATTTAGAAAGCTGGTGGGAAACTTAATGCCAGCTTCTCAATGCAACTTTAATAGAAGACATTTCTGTGATTCTGATAAACCTAAGCCTCCTGAACCAGAGCATCCTTTCAATAGAACCTTAAGAGTTTTAAAAGGTGACATTACTTCATTGAAGAAAAGAATATTTCCTGTACATCCTGATGATACAGACCAAGAAATAATGAAAGACGTAATACCAGAACACTGTGATGTGTTGATAATTGGTGGTGGTATTATTGGTTCATCAATTGCTTATTGGCTTAAGGAAAGAGCACTTAAGGGACTTAATATTGTTGTTATTGAAAAAGAACCCACGGTAATTGAGATCTATATATTCCTTATCAGATGCATTTTTCTGAGTTCTTTATATATACTAAAACCTTGCGATGATTGAGATAGTTTACTAATGTTATATTCTTAAATTAATTACTTACCTTCATTGTTAGCATAGATATTTATAAATTATTTTGGCGTTTCAGTATTCTAAAGCCTCTACAGTACTTTCTGTTGGTGGTCTGAGACAACAGTTTTCTTTACCCGAAAATATTCAGATGTCTTTATTCGCTGTTGAGTTTATTCGCAATATAAATAGACATTTGGGTATTGACAATTCGGCAATTTTAAGTTCATCTGGGTATGACAATAATATAGATATTCAATTTACACCATATGGCTATCTATTTCTTGCAACAGAAAAAGGAGCTGAGCAGCTTACGGAAAATTATTTGCTTCAGAAGTAAGTAATTCAGTAATCAGTTGACAAAATTTTGTAATACAAATAACATAAATGCATTTGTAACCCTTGAATAATCAACAGAGAACTCGGCGCAAAGAATGAACTCTTGACAAGTAAGGAACTTAAGGCAAAATTTCCTTGGTTGAATGTGGAAGGCATTGAATTGGGATGTCATGGTTTGGAAGGTGAAGGCTGGTTAGTGATCATTTTATTTAACCATTTCAAAGTTCTTTTGTTGTTGTAATAAAAGATAAAACCTTTTAATTTATTCAGGTTTGATCCATGGACTTTACTGCAAGCCTTTAAAAGAAAGGCTTATAATCTTGGGGTGCATTACATAAATGCAGAAGCAGTAGGATTTCAGTATAAGCTACTCCCTGATATGCTAGCTGAAGGCATTGAACCTGGCTCATATGAGGGTTTGGATAAAGTTTTGGTAATTAGGAACCCATAAGCACCAGTATGTTTTTATTGTAGTTTTTACAATCACCCATTTCTGCTAACCATGTACAAATTGGCTGTAACTCTAATATCAAAATAAAAAATGCTAGGTACTCAACGTTTTTTTGAAATGGCCAGCATTTACTTAATCTTACATAATATTGAGTGTAAAATACAATTAACAAATCTTAATGATGCTTCGTAATTTATAATTTCTTCTCATGTGGAATTATTATGTTCATAATCTTAATTTTTATTTGCATAAAATCAAGAATTTTGCTTTTTTCTGGTATTTAGAATTTTTTGTCATAAAGTATTGCTTTTGTTCACCTTTTTAAGATTAGGACTCCAGAAGGAGAAATTAAGGCCATAAAATTTGCCATAGGAGTTATTGCTGCTGGAGCACAATCAGGAGAAGTGGCCAAATTGGCAAGAATTGGTGTTGGAAAGGGACTTTTAAGTATTCCCTTACCTGTTGAACCAAGGTGACTCCATGTTATTTTTATGTAGATTTTTAATTTGTTTTTATATAAATATACAACACTTGGGGTTCCTTTACTGTCATGAAATTTCAAGTAACTCAAATAGACATAGCAGTATTTACATTAAGTTACAGTTATTATGAATATTTTAGAGCTAGAGAACTCTATGTTTGAGGTTTACAGTTTCATAAGGTATTATTTATTCTATCAGGAAACGCTTTGTCTACTGCTACCATTGTCCAGATGGGCCTGGACTCAATACACCTCTTACAATTGATCCATCAGGAACTTACTTTAGGTAGGTAATGAGATTTATTATAAAGTCCACATTATTTGTATATATCATCAGCCCCATTTATGCATTTATATGTTCTGAAGGCCAGATGGTGACCTTGTGCATTTCTCTGGGCCTCTATTGTTTTGTGATTGTGACAGCTACTTCTTGTTGATCCCTCTTTAGTAATCTGCTACTTCAGGACCCAATCTCCATGCACTCTCCTCTATCTTCCATTGCATATCTTCTTTCTAATTGACAATTGTCTTTATTAGCCTTTTTCCCCTTTTCCTTGATACCATCTCTCAACAAGTAATTTACTTTCCTTATATGGCATATTGAATTCTCATTTTTCTTAATGATTGTTCCATCACTTATCTCTTCTCCTCCCATTATTCGAAGCTTTGCCTCATTCTGACACTTTATCGGAGCGCTTGATCTGTAGCAACTTTTTCCATATGCGTGCTTTTAAAGGCTTTCGTTGTCTCTCTTCAATATTATTGTTTCACATCGATTCAGTACACCAATCCAAACAAAAATTTTGGTATCCAACTTCAACTCTGTTCCAGATATTCCAGACTTGTTCTAACTTTTCTCTATCTACTTGCTCATCCATGTTATCATATTTCCCCATTTTCATCTCCTTGATCTTTCTTTGACTAATTCTAGGACTCATTATTATTTCATATTTGTATGTTGCTTTAACGTTTCCTGTTATTTTCTCACTTTAAAATTCATCATTATTAAAATCATATCAATAGCAAAGTAAGTGCATTCTACCTTCTCTCTACCTAAGAGGTGTATGAATAAAATAAGAAGGCTGATTAAAGAACTAAATATGATTTGTATGTACTAGAAAAATAATGCTTGTCCCCTTCAATATATTCCTCATTTGCTGCAATCTTGTATTCCACTGGTTGAAGGTATGGAGAAAATCAATTATTCTCTGCTTTTTCATCATTTTTGTTGTTTTCTTCTTTATTGCATTCATCACAGTGACTAAAAATGCATCCCTTGAAGAACTGATTTTGGGATAAGATAAAAGTTGTATAGCGCTAAATAGTGATTAAAATAGATTATATTTCACTCTAATTGAAAAAGAACAGTTTTAATATGTGATGTGTAGAAAATCAAAAACTAATATTTTTCCTTATGGAATTTGCTCTGGTTGAAGAAAAATAAATTTCCTCCAAGTTCACTCTTACTGATGTTGAGTTGGTTCATGCTTTTTTCTTTCTTCCAACCATTGTAGTCTTATATTCTCTTGAAATTTGGGTTTGTTTTCCTTTATTAATTTAATTAAATTTTAAAGTAAGAATTAGGGTTTGTTACTTTCTAATCTGAGGTTAAATCTACATTGTGGGGAAGTAAATATAACAGGTAAATAACGGCTTTCTGTTTCAGCTCAAGAATTTCAATCTTCTTGGTTTGGGTTCAGTTTTCATGTGCTGGAAGTTATGATTTTAAAAAATTAGTTTGTGTTTGATGGCCTAGTTGAAACAGATGACAGAAATTGATTTGCTTTGACCAGTGGAAAATATGTCTGCAGCAATCAAATGGCTTTATGACGTATAGGAGTAAATTTTATGACTTTAAGTGTTACTGTAATACAAAGAAAGGCATGCATAAACAAGTTATGCTCATCTCTGTAAACTGTGATAGACTTCTTATCTAATATCATCATTACTGTCAATTAGAAATTGAAAGTTTTAATAAGACTGAAGGTTGGAATGCTTTACTTACATTGTTCAGAGAGATAGAGATTATGAGATTCACAGCTTGTGTGTTGTTTCTTAAGTAAAACACCATACCAAATTTAAATACCAACCATAATGAAAGAAGGAAAAGTGATTAAAAGAATTCCCCATTTTGTTGATAGCCAGTATTTGCAGTAGATTTTTTGCTGTAAGCAATTTTGATATTGGTTTTCACTTTTGAACTTGTTTTATTTGCTTTGAGCATTAAATATTGTAATCCTTCTGATATTTTTTCACTGTGAAATCTTTTGATTAGGTGGAACTAAATGGAAAAAAACTTATGGTGTTGGAGAGGTAGCAATGTTAGACTGTACTCAATAGTCTCGGCCGTGATGTGGTGGAAATAACTAATTGAAAGCTGATGTTTACTTTTCCACATAATGTTTTATTTGAGAACTACCGGTTTCGGTGTATAACCATCTTCAGGTTCGAACAGACTGACTTTAGTCTGTTCGAAACACCGAAACCGGTAGTTCTCAAATAAAACATATTGTGTGTAAAACAGACTAAAGTCAGTCTGTTCGAACCTGAAGATGGTTATACACTGAAACCGGTAGTTCTCAAATAAAACATTATGTGGAAAAGTAAACATCAGCTTTCAAAATGTTAGACTGATTGGTAATATGTATATTGTGATGTTGGGTAGGATGCTTAAGTTTGTGAGGAAGGGGCTGTATATATGAAGTGAACTGAAAGTACTGTGGAATGTATTTGCCACTTTTCATTTATGTTGAGTAAAAGGTGATATCTCTATCAAGGAGAATTTCTCAATGTAAATTGGATTTTTGGAGCATTAGATCAAAATAAGTAAAACTTCAATGCAGGTTGTAGAATCATAATATTTTGGTTCAGGTTTGGTTTTCACTCTGGCAAAAGCCAGAGTGAAAACCAAACCTGATGCCAGATGATGGTATTCAGTTTGGTTCTGGCTTGATGCACTAGTTTAATGTTCTAATAAGTATCAATGTTTTATTTTTCTATTACAAGAATCACTGTTTCTTTCTTTTAGAAGGGAAGGTCTTCTTGGTAATTATATTGGAGGTAAATCCCCTAACGAAGATTGTGAGCCTTCAGTAGAGACAGGTCTTGATGATGTAGACCATTCATATTTTGATTCAGATGTGTGGCCTCATTTAGCAAAAAGAGTTCCTGCTTTTGAAAAGCTCAAGGTAAGGAGTAAAAAGCTCTCACTCTCTTTATACATATATTTAAATTCTTGTCTCTGTCTAATCTAATACATAGATAATAATAGATTGATGAAGAAATGAAAGTGATATTTTAATAGAGATGTATTTTTTAAGTTATGATGAACTATTTTGACCGATTTAGTTTATGTATCAATGAGTAAATATTTTGTGATCTCTTTTTTTAATCACTTTATCATATTCATAACCTTTGATTGAATGCTACAATAAGGTTATAAAGCAAAATGAAAAACAAACAAAGCTCCAGTAATATGTTTCTATTTGCCTCCCTCTGCTTGCATTTAAAGGATGGAATGAAGGTATTCTGCTTGTTCCTATATTTAGTAGGCTTTGATTATAAAATTAGTAATATAAAAATAGTCCTTTTTTCCAAAATTGGTTTAGCAAAAATATTTCTTCTTAATAGAGTAAAATTGCTTGAGATGCCTTTCAGGGGACCTATCAAAAATCATATTATAAGCGGGATAGTACTTGAATTGCTACATATAATCCTTTTAATTCTTGCATATAGGAAAAAAGGTAAAGGGTCTTTTGGCCCTTTAATGTTTTAACAAGTGCTTTACTCCTAAAAAATTGCATTTTTCTTAATTTTCCTTTAATTGCCATAACTGTGAATAGGGTTTCTAGAGAGTGTGCAAATTATTGTTGTGTAATACTGGTTTCGTTCATGTTTGAAGAATGGTCAGCTTCCATCTTCCTTAAGGGTATTTATGAATTTAGTTTTGGTTCTTGTGTAAGAGAAATTTGTTGTGTTACAGATGTATTTTTTTAATCTAACAGGTAAAAAGTGCATGGGCTGGATTTTATGACCATAATTATTTTGATGAGAATGGCATAATAGGCATACACCCATATTACCATAATCTGTACTTAGCTTGTGGATTCAGTGGTCATGGTAGGTGTTTGATTGCTTCTAAAAAACTTAGTTGATATATATCCATATTGAAAATTACTGATGTGTTTGTACTTCCCAGGACTACAACAAGCTCCTGCAGTTGGCCGTGCTATTATGGAGTTAATTTTAGATGGAGAGTTCAAAACAATTGATCTGTCACGGATGTCTTTTGATAGAATAATAACTAGAGAAAAGTTGCTGGAGGAAAATATTGTATAAAGATTTTAATTTCTGGATATTTAGCTTGTTATGAATTTGGCAAACTATTATATAACCAGTATCATATAATTATGTACAAAAATTTCCTGATACCAGGAAAATTATTCCTTACTGATTTTTGAATTTATTTATCTTTATCATACTCAGTTTTTTACTTTTTTAGGGCAAAAATTTTATCTATAAATTGAATAGCATGTAAAGCATATAAATTTGTCGCTGTTTATGGTTTTGTTTGATAAATTAACCTGCTTAAGAAGTCATTTTAAAATGTGTTGTAACAAAGTAAGAATTATATATTAAATTGATATTTCAATTACTTTGAAATATCCTCATTACTTTCATGCCAGCATTTTTTCTGCTTATATTTTACAATTATTTTGTCAAATGAAAACAATAATTTTATGCTACCTTGACTTAAGAGCAACAACTAAGGTTTATTAACAGGCTTACTATTAAAAAAAACAACATATTTAATCCTAAATCTCACAGATAATGCTGCAAGCCACCTTTTCCTAAATTTTGTGGCAATTTTGTCGTTCTTTTTTTGTCAAGCAGTCTGTAATGTTGATACCACTTAATTGAATTTACCCAGAGAATAATGGAACATCTAACTGATAGTAATCTTTTAGAATGCTTCAACAGCTGATGTAATTTTGCATATGAGCCCTTACAGGATTTGAACCCTGGACCACTTTCACCAAAGTCAAACCAGTTGCTTGCTTGGCCATCCAAAGGGGTCTCTTATTAATGGCTTCATAAAAACTTAATCTTCTAATCTACAGCTTCTATGTATTTGTAGCAATGAATTATTTTTTATATAGGGATGCTATTGAAATAAAAAGAGATCAAATTTGGTTCAAAATTTTCTTTGATCTAACCCATCATATGATACTTCATATAAATATTTCTTACTTTCTCTTATTTTACTTGAATATTTATGTAGCATTTCATAATAATAACAATATTCATTGCAGGAAAAATCTATTTACCTAAATTTCTTAAATTCTTTCAAGAGATGTGAGAAAGTAAAAACAATGTGAAAGCAACCTGGCTTTGGTTCCCAAGAAATTGCCAATAATTGATAGAAGATTTTGCAATACCTGAATAACTCATACTAATACTGTGGCAATGAATTAAGAGTGAAATTTAACTTCTTGCTGCTAAAATGCCAAATTTTGTTAAGTTCATTCTTCTTTGCATTTTTACTACTTGGGATTTCTCAAACAGCACTGCTGGGGTGACATCCTCAGGTGTCTCCCCTCAATTTCATAGCCATTTTCAACGCAACTGTGAAAGAAGCATAATTTACCTCAAATAAAAGCTCTGAATATCATGGTAGGAGTAATTGAAAAGAAAGGATCAGAAAATGAATCTCATTAAAAGAAACCTAATGATGCTCCATTTAAACTTGTATAAAATAAGCAATGGATATACATAGTACAGTACAAAACATCTATTGTTTATTTTTTTAAAGGATTGGAAAATATTAAAAGTTTTATAGGTATTAATGGTAATCAAAGGGAATTCTTCAGTGAAAAAATCAATGAAAATGTTATGGCATTTTAATCTTCAATAGAAGATGGTATATTACATAAAAATGTTTATTTAATATCAAATACTCAAACATAACTTAATTCTTTACATGAATTGAAGAACTTGTAAGACAGCAACAAGTCATCTCAAAAACTTAACAAAACAATTACCAGAATTATCTTTTTGCATCGCTTTCATCCAAATATTTCAGTCCAGAAATTGATTCTTGCTCTCACTTATCAGCTTACATATAAAATTTATTTGAACTGCTGAGGAGGAGGTCCAAATATGCTTCCACTCTGCTTGCTAGCTGTCCTTGAAGGGGCAAATCCCAACATTTTCTGAATGTTCTGGAAAATATAAAAACAAAAAATGTTTCAATGTGCAAATTACAAAGAAGTAGTTGAGAAGTTTTTTCTTCTGGAAGGAAATCAACCTCTAGATATAAGAGTGTAACTTTTACAGGTCATGTGGTTTTCAACATGGTACATACATTTAATATAATATCTTCATGAATATATAGATACACAAAAGGATCAAACAATATTCATCTTGTCTAATTCTGGGCTACTTTTTTGACTGCTTATTACTCCCCTCTTGCAATGCAACTCCTATCCTCATTTCATGGGCAAAGATAAAAAATTCAGCCTGAATATTGAAACAGTTATAAAACACTGGTGAAATAATCTTCTCAATATGTAAATTAGAAATTTACATGAAAAACATTTACTGGGATGTATTTCCTTCAAAGCCACATTTTCCTACTACAAAACTGTTCAATATCTACTTCTGTGCACCTCTTCCATTATATCACCAAAATAATGGTCTATACCTAAGGAAGATTATTGCCTACCACTTCCAGCGAATATCTATGAAGTACTTCATGAGTTGAAAATGAATTGAACAATAGGTTATTTACTGAGGATAATTCTGATAATAGCTTTTCTACCATGTAAGGTCTTCTGTTTTGGTGCTTTTGAACTGTTGGTATTTGGCAAAACACAGACAAACTACATGCTCATTATTCATCTGGAACTTTCTACGTTCCAGAAATGCAATTATCTTTCAGTTTAGAGGTATAATGTTAACCAAAATAAAATATTCTTATTCTTTCTATTATTAAAATTTTGCAGCTCTTATTCCATCTATTTGTATTGCTGATTGTTTGCATCAGTGCAGCTTGATATATTTCTTCAATAACTTCTATATTGTGGTAGCTTACTACCTTAATTATGCAGTTCATCAAGTCATATAACTGCTAGTTTGAATCTGAATTCAAATAACTAAACTCACAAAGAAAATGTTTAAAGATGTTCATGATTGACTAATGATAAATTTCACCAAAAAAGAAACATCCTAATGGTATGAAAAACAAAAACATCTATTACTTTTGGACTCCATGTAGAGCTTAAAGAATTTACCAATGGCATAACAGAGCAGTTATGAACACTTCTTGAGAAGCAATGCTCAAAAGGAAACCTACATACACATCATACTCCCTAAAGTTACATAGTTAACCAGCAATGAAATGGTTAAGGAAATTAATTGAAAGTTCTTAATTGTTGAAAAACTGGGAGAAAATACAGATTCATCCACTCAATATATCTCTTCCTTCCTTCAAAATTAAATTATGTAAATAACTCATCTTTAGCATTCATCATTGAGGGATGATCTAGATTTTAATCACACATTATAATAAAAATTGAATATATGACAAGCCATTTACGAATTGAATACAGTTAGCCAGTTGGGAACCTTTAAACATCGAAAACTGAATCACTATCATAAGTTACAATCATTTACAAGACAACAGGAATGATGGATATCTTTTTTAATGATATATATAATTTTTTATGGAGCCATTCATTTACCTGTCGAATTGACATGGTGCAGAGAATGTACAGAAAAATAAAGGAACATTCTGAGTAATCATCGCCATGAAGATTGCGATGGGAAAGTCCTTGTATCCAGGAAATTGGTATAAAGGGAAGACGGGCAACCACTCGTCCATCAAATCTGAAAAGTTTATAACGAGAACATTAAAAATGCCTTTTTTCTTCATTAAGATATAGTTAATAATATGTATTATAAATTAACAATGAAGATAGGAAAGAAAACATGAGTAATTGAAAATGATAAATTATTACTAAATTCATGAAAAACTGATATTCTTATTTTCAGATCATTTCGTCATGTCTCTTCCGATGTGTTTTCGAACTACATTCTGTAAACAATCAGCTGAGTGATTTGCGCAGTGTAACATAAACAGCGGACTTGTGGTATAACAGTATAGAGCTTTAAAGGTAATAATTATTATTTGCGAGGTAATAAGAGGTAACATACATCCAAAGCTCCCGAAGAGGGCAAGTTTACGTATGCATTAACTTCATAGGATACAGTAACTTACTCGGAATAATACCCATACCTACCTACTAAAATTACAAACTGGCTTATGAAAATTTCACTTACATGCTGTTAAACATGCTGAGAAGAGCTGTAAAGGCAAATCCGATTGCAAACATTGACTTCATCTTCACCAAAGACAAATCTCTATTGTTGTTTTTCAAACGTTCTTCTTCTCTCTCAATCTTTTTCTTTTGTTGTTTGTCTAAGGAGTCTCCATGAGCTTCCTTTCTCTTCTCCACTGAATACATAAGATAGAAATAACATAAACTCAACAGAATTTTCGATTTTCAAGAAAGATAAGATAGCTTTGGTTTTTAACAAAGCAAACACAGATAAATCAACAACAATCTAAATGGCCATAAACACATGTTAATTAATGCGAGAATTAATCTTAAGATAAAATATTTAGATTCATATGCATCGAAGCAAGGAAAAAGAATGAACAAAACTCACATCGTTTACTTTGCCTTTCTACTTCTGCTTTTAATTTCTGATACTTTTCCGTGCGGTACACCATTAGCCATGTCAATCCTAAATTAAAGCAAAGACCCGGTCAATAAAATTTATTTAAATATGATAAATAAATGAAAGGTATATTTATTAATTGTAAAACTGAATAACCTTCACCCAGGAGAGCAGTACATATTGATATGAAGACTATTAGTAAGGTATCCGCCCACATACTTTTACACAGCTGTACGAACAAACACGTATTCTACTGCACCAAATTAGATCTACAACCCCAAACACGACGGCTTCCGGCGATGCGCTTTTATTTCCAGAAATGACTATTTTTTTATTTCTCATGAATTTTCGGATTGTTGAAGAGTTGAAGTTGTGATTATTGTTATAATACATTGATACGCATTGTAATTGTTTAAACCTATTCTGAATCTGTCAAGGATTATTTTCCTTTAGCTATTTTAGATTGATAAAGGTAATAAAATTAGTGATAAATGAGCGAGATTCTTTATTTCAATAGATAAAAATTATTTTAACAACTAAATTTCTATTGCTGCATTCCGCATGAGATCATTATTGGGCATCATATCGCGAAAGGTGTTGAACATCGCTTCCTTGGATTTGTTAGATATCAGGAATTGCAGCTCACCAGGAATGTGGGAATAGTAGATGATTTAATTGATAAGGAGAATTTCAGCTACAAGATAATAATAAATTATTCAGTTGTATTTATGTTGAGAGTTATTTAAGGATTTTTTTCTTCTAAAGAATTACAATTCTGGAAACTACTTTCAAATTCTTGAGATAGACTCCTTTCTTCACTCGAATCAAAATATTATTTTTTAATTTTTAGTAGGAATATTTCGGAGTTAAATGCTATTTTTTTATTCGGGATTTAAAAATATGCACTATATTGGTATTTCCTTTGTGGAGTCGACGGCCGCAGGGCTACCCTGTTGCCACCTATTGGAGGTAATGGAAAAGTAGTATCTGAAGTTGTAAGTGGCCAACTGAGGGTAAACTAAGGTTAATAAACTATTGAAGTCTAACTACGTAGAGAAGTTCTGGTATGATTACGTGACCTTATGTTGGAATTTGAATTATTATTGATATCAAAGCAACATATCCTCGAAGAAGACTCCGAACATAAGTGCCATCTTGCTGTTGACCATAGATAGTGAAACATTGTAAATAACTTAGAATTTGACGAGATTTCAATTCTTAGGTGCTCATTAATTGAGAATAATTTTGAAAAAGTAAAACCGTAGAAGAACCTTAGATTGAAATGATTTTACATCGAACACAAACTGGTGATTAGCAGAGACATACATGTATATTTATCTGGTTCAACTTTCCCTGGTGAGAACGTAAATAACGAAGGTAAGTGGATTGCTTAATCTTTAAATTTGTTTCTGTAGCAATGTTAGTATGTTATTTTTATGAAAAGAAGGAGCACACTCCGGAAAATACAGCCTTAGGTGCTCCTCTATGTGAAAAATGATTTAATCCGTGGTCATACGATCGTGGAATTAGTCATGTAGTTGTAATGCATGACATATTCCCGAGATAACTTTATTGTAAGTAGATAAATAATATCTACATTTCCCTGCCATTCTCACCATTTAACATTGACAATAGAGTTTTTAATCTTGGCGAATTTGGATATGATAAGATTGATGGGGTACGAAGAAGATGGACTGAAAAGAATTTCACGTGATTATTCATCGCATACCATTTAAAACTATTTGATGAGGTCGAATAATTTATCACATAGTTTGCTGCAAACAAAACATGCTAATCACGATTTATAGCTGAACAAGTTTTAGTTGAATCAAACTTGTACTTCAAATTTTAAAGTTCCTTGATGAGACTATCGTTAGTTTCGTAATTTTTCTTTAAGATTTAGAGGCCTCCTCGAAAAATTTCTTTCATCCTTTGATATTAGACCCAATTTTTATGCCTGTGATTCTGACTTTATATTCTTATTCTCAATTCTGAACAGAATCTATAAAACTCGGTATTCTGGTACTCCCATATTCTCTCCATGGTTCTGTGTAAAAAGTTACCAATTAATGCTTTGGAGTGAACCTGTTATCCACATGCATTTTTGAGTACCTTCTGATCCCCACATAAATTTCAAAAAGAGAAAATGCTGCTCAATAGAATGGTGGACTGAAAGAGTACATACCATACAGTTTAATAGTTATTTTTTGACCTAATTACTTTCATCCAAATTGACTTGCAGCCAGTCACTGAGGGCATAACCCAGTCATAAGTTGAGTAATAATATACATTTAAACATAAACCCATTATAATATATACATATAATTAAGGCTAAATACCCTTTGTATAAGCGAAAGAGTATAAGATGACTTTGCATGTTAACTTAGTTAATTTGAAAAATGTTAGCCTTATTGTTATGGTAAAATGTTTAAGAAATTGATCAGTTTTTCTTTAACTCCATGGGAAAGTTAGTCCTAATGTATGTTTTGTATTTCAATTGTCATTCAACAATTCATTTATTGAGCTGCTATCAGGACTCCATGTCTCATGCCCGTAAATAGTGTGAATACCAACATTGTGTTTTCACATTCTAGTGGAGGGAATATTATATGTCTATGAGCAATCCCTTTCCAAGAAGTATGATTGCTTACAATCTGTCAAAATTTAATTTTTGTAATCTTATCTGTTTGCAGATTGACTCAGTGTGGGGGTGGGCCCCTCCTCCTTCACCCACACCACCTCCCTTGAATTCCAATCCATCACCACCTCCTCCTGCTCCACCTATTCCCTCTCCATCGTCTTCTCTACCCTCTCCTCCACCACCTCCACCTTCTCCTCTAACTGGCCCAGCCTCGGGTGTCTTCAACTCGGTGGCGGTGGGCACCCCCCTCCGTCTCAGGATCTCTCCTCCGCTTCCCGGACACCACCAACCTCCCTGCCCACGACACCAACCATCCTGCAGAGTTGGGCAGTCCCAGCAGCCACCCCTGCGTTTGGGGAGGCCTTTGAGAGGGCAGCCCTCTGCGGCAGCCTCGGGTGCAGGCTGTGGTCGGGGTATCACTGCACCCTTAAGAATGGGGGAAATGGTGTTGGGTGAACAGCCCCTTTCACCTGCTCGTCTTGCTCACACGTCAGAGAAACATCCCAGGGGCACTCTTACTGAACTCAATGTGTTGAGAAGGCATAGGGAGCTATGTGACGTCGTGCTCAATGTAGGAAACAGGAAAATCTTTGCGCATAGGTATGATTGTCTTTTGTCATTTCTGATGCTTCCTTCAGCTAAAATTCAAGTGCCTGATATATTATCTTTCTCATAAATTGCTGAAAAATTTGTTACTTGGCCTTATGAGATATTAGTGTACAGATGTTCTCATTGTAACTCATCTTTTTTACATTTGCTTCAGTTGCATAAAAGAGAATAATATTTTATTAATACCTGATGTTCCTCAGTTTTAATTCATACTTGGGTGTAGCTGTTTTCCTTAAGAAAGTTTATTATGACAGTTATCTTATAAGACAAATATTTTCTTATTAAAGATGCCATTGTATTGTTATTATTTATGGACATATCTTCATTGCTCAATCTTTCATCAATTATATGTCCCAGTAACTGCACCAGTAACACTGTAAGATATGAAGTTTTACATCAATCTTTGAAATGTCATTTTATCTTTTGTTGGTTGAGACAAAAACTTTATACATGTTTGTGGATGTAACACTCACCATGCTCCACTTTAAAAAAATATAATATAGGTTCTTTTATTCTTATTTTGGGCATGCTATTCTTTTATTTTGTTTTATTTTGGGATAAAACATTAAATTATGCTTAATGTAAAATAAGAGGTTGGAATTATAGGCTTAAATTATGGTACAGTTTAGATATTGAGTGATTCCTTTAGTTAATTTGAAGCATTGAATGATAAATTTACCACCTTACATTGATGTCCTCTCCTTTTCTTGCTTACTAGTGTTATTCCAACCCATAATATATTTATAATATTTTAATTCATGGAATGTATATTAGGAGTCTTAATAATCATCTTCCACTAATGCTTTGCTGAACAAAATTTATGATCACATCTTTTCCAGTCTGATTAAATTTTTATTCTTTTAAATTTAGGGTAATTCTGTCAGCATGCAGCCCATACTTTCGAGCAATGTTTACTGGAGAATTGGCAGAATCACGACAGACAGAAGTAACTATAAGAGATATAGACGAAGCAGCTATGGAACTCCTCATAGATTTTTGCTACACATCCCATGTTGTTGTTGAAGAAAGCAATGTACAGACACTTCTTCCAGCAGGTAAAAGTTTTCTTTAATTATCAGAATCATATAAATAATTTTATTATGCTGCTTGAAAAAGGCTTCATTAAAATTTTAATTTGTTTTCACATGTATTTTGAGGAGATGCTTTATCTATTTAAATAAATACCTGACGAGATTTTCCAAACTGTTTTTGGAAGATACTGTTTTTTATACCAATAACAGTAAAAGTTGTCCTGAATGAAATGAAATTGGTTTCTGACATTTTAAAAATATTTATGCTAAAATTTTGTGTTTATTGAGAGTAAAAATGTATGGCTCTATCTCATTCTTGTTCAATAATCATCCTATCAGTATTCATTGCAAAGTATCTGCAATGTAGCTTTTTTGAAGTGTTTTTCTGAGCTTTGGTTTATTTATCTAACCAAAATTGAATTTAGTTGCACAAGTATGATGATTCTTTTGATTCATGGTTAGGAGTGAATTGGTCTGATTACAGATTTATCAAGATTTGCTATACTCTCCTACACACTTCTTCATTGGCTCCTAGATAGTCATGTGGGCAGTATGTTTAACTTCAATAAAAGCTATTCTGGGACAAACTCCTATGACCACTAAGTGGCTGAGTTGTGACCCAAATGTACAGAATGACCTCAGCTGACAAAGAATTTTTAACTATATTAATACTATTTCATACTTCTGTTAATGAAACTGATAGCATCTTTTTTATACAGCCTGATTTTCAAAATATTTAATCAGGTAGTTGGAAACTATATTCATTTTGATCCTAGTTGCCCAGAATTTGTAGAGCTAATTTGGCACCCTAATGTGCCCAAGTCTACAAATTCCGTAAACATTTGAAACAGTGGACAAGGGAGCTTATCATCCTTGAGATTCATAGTAGTAGTCACTAACTACAGTTTCTAAGAATGCATTTTTATTTAGGGATCCAATCCAGAGGTGTACTTGTGTTTTGCAGAAAATGACTGGTGTAATCATTTTTTTATTTATTCTTGCCTTAAGTTAATCATTAGGGAATATTCTTTCCACAATTTTTTAGAAAAATTATTTTACCTATTTAGTTTGGAATAACTTATGGGGTTTGTTGATTCATTGCTATAAGCAAAATCCATTTGACATATTCTTCCTTTTTAAAGTGCATACTTAAAAATGTAAAGAGCAGATAATGTTTACAAATATTATGAGACTAGACTGAATCAGAAACTCTCACCTTAGCATATTGGCTTCTCTTGCCTTCAATTCCTTTTTCCTGAATTTTTATTCATATAATAACTTTAAAAAATAAAAGGATTAATTGAAGGTAATGTAATGATCATTTATCAGCTACATTTTAAATATCTTCATATAAATATTAGTTTATTTTTCATATGAGTCATACTAATAGAATTTTCCTTGCAGCTTGTCTTCTTCAATTGGCAGAGATCCAAGATATATGCTGTGAATTTCTTAAGCGCCAGCTAGATCCATCAAATTGTTTAGGCATTCGTGCATTTGCTGACACACATTCTTGTCGGGAATTGCTGAGGATAGCTGATAAATTTACTCAGCATAATTTTCAAGAGGTTAGCAATTAATTATACTTAATTTAAGAATGCAGTAAAAGGGTTGTAAGGAGAGTTTGTACGACATGATAATGTGACAATTTTGTTCATAAAGCATCTGCTCGGATCCAGGTTTGTGTCCCAGTCCTTTCAGTCTTTTTTCATGTCCATTATTCTTTGGTAATTTTAGAGTATTATAATTTTTCTAGTTATTGACTTGTATGGGAGTACAGTTCTTGATAACTTTTCACTTGGGGGGGTTATAAGACTAATTCGGTAAATGGAATTCAGAGTTTGAAAAGAGAAACAAAAATTCTAAGCCTCTGTTGCCAGTGAAAAGGCCAACTTTGTTGCTTGTAACATATTTTCCACACATCAGGGACTCCAGAGGTTTAGACAATGTTTATTTGTTCTACACATAAATTGTAACACTCATTTGAATAGATAAATCTAAGATTCTTAGGCAACATAAAACAATTTTTCTCTACACTCTTGATAAACTAGTTCTCTTAAAAAATTCTAAGAACTGCATTTAAAATCATCTCATAATAGCTATGAGTATTTGCCATCCAAATATGAAATTCCTTGTAAAGGTGACTTAATGTAAGACTATATTTGGATTTTCCAGTAAGGTAAACAAGGTCTGATACATTGATTAGCAGTCTGAATAGAAAACCTGGAATGATTTTTAGTTTTGTGGTAATATGAGAGTTATTATGACATTGTTGAAATATCTTCAATGTCAAAAGTTATTAGGTTTCCTTGTCTGGAATATATTTCCTTGTCACTTTAAAGCTAAATCTTAAGCCATGTTTCCTTTCATTCAAGTAAAAAATATTTGTTGTACACTACACATTTTCATGTAGGTCAAAACATGCAGCCTTTTCTGCCATTCTTTGCATCCTTTTTTCCATTTTCTGAAGAATATCTGACATCGTTTTCATAGTTTCATCTCTTTCCAGGAACATGTATAATATGAAATATGCTCTGTTTTAGTTAATTTGACAATTTAATACGATTTCCTACTCAATTTCAATGGTAGACTGCTTGTATGTATACTATATGTTAATCCAATTTTTATCTTTTTGTCTGCAACCTAATTTTACATGAAGCTTGTGAAGAAAGATTTACTATTTGGTTGCCATTAGTTAAATACCGGGTGTCTCAGTACTACTTTTAAGGGCTTCTTGGAGGGTGCATCCCAAAGACTCAGAATCATATAGCAATGCAGGGTTGGAAATGCTTTCCTGATGCAGCAGTACACATGGACACATCCGAAATAAAAATACGCCATGTAAATGATCTGTAGCACCTTTTGCAAGATACCATGCCAAAAGCAATTCAAGGTGCAAAATCACCCTTTTGAAGTGTGTGGATACCTTGCATGTGACACAATTTATTTTCTCTGAAAATTCTCCAGACACAGGAAGGGGAAACTACAAATGTCACATCTCGCATACTCAAACTTGGAGTATCCTGTACTTGATGTAGCACATTCTCTTTGATGTTCATGCTGATCGTGACTGATTCCTGCCAGCTCTTTGAAAAGAATCTGTTTCGGCTAACCTCCAGTACAGCCTTGCAAAGATACTGTGGTTGGCAGTATGCCTCATAGGATATCACCAGTGTACAAGCGCTGTGTGGCTGGACTACTACAATCTGCAGCCCTGCATGCCAAATACACATCAGCTAACTCTGCCTTTATGTAATTCGTCATCCTACTAACTCTGCATTCTTGTACAAGATGACAATTCCATGAAAGAGGACTCAGAACTTCTGAAACCATCTGATGTTTCTGTGTGCACCCTTGAGTCAGAAAAGCATTTATGACCCTGCATTACTATATGATTCTGAGTCTATGGGCTGCAACCTACCTCCCTGGAACTTCTGAATATGATACCCTGTATATAAGTATATTATGCTAAAATCTTGTGTTTATTTCTGTAAAATAATTCCGGTTAGCCTGTTTCTTTGTTATTTCCATAAATTCTTCAATTTCAGTAATCCAGTAAAGTAATGGAATTCATTTTAAGACCATGTTTGGTAGTATCTAAAGTAAGATATTGTATTGGTAGTATTATATTAGTGGAAGAATTTCAATGTATTTATTTTTATTTTATGGTGACTGTAACCCTAAAATTTATTTTAAATTCTAGGTTATGGAGAGTGAAGAATTCTTGTTACTCCCAGTTGTTCAACTTGTTGATATTATCTCCAGTGATGAGTTGAATGTTCGTTCTGAGGAACAAGTTTTTAGTGCTGTTATGGCTTGGGTTAAGTATAATGTATCAGAACGAAGACAGCATTTAGCTCAGGTAAGTCATTAATTGTGGTAGTAATTGTATTGACCCTAGGTAGGAAATTGGTAAATCTCAGTAGTTATTTAATTGCTTGACTTCACATGTTAATCCTTTACTCTTTTCAAATTGATATATCTATTGAACCAATTTGTATATTAAACATTCTTTCTGTTTTGATGAGAATCTTGAGAGGATTATTCTGGAAATTCAAATTACTTTTCTATGGAATGCAGTTTTTAATTGCAGCTTTGCATTCTAAAGATCAATCTTAATATATTTCCATTCTCTCAAGTTAGGTTTCACATACTTTCAATTCTTTTACTGATTCTTTACAGACATGGATTTTTATGTAATTTCAATGTAGTATTCACACTAAGTTAGCATTATAAATTATTATCCATGAAGCCTGCTTCCATGTTGATCTTTAGCCTGTCATAGAGTATCTCAACAAAATATTGAGAGAATTTATCTCTTTTATTGTAAATTTTAGGTTCTGCAGCATGTACGACTTCCTTTATTATCGCCAAAGTTTTTAGTGGGTACTGTGGGTTCAGATCTGCTTGTAAGAAGTGATGAAGCTTGTCGAGATTTAGTAGATGAAGCAAAGAACTACCTCCTCTTACCACAAGAGAGACCTCTCATGCAAGGTCCAAGGACAAGACCTCGGAAGCCTACCAGAAGAGGCGAAGTTCTTTTTGCTGGTAAAATGATTCAATCAAAATTTTGTTTTTCCTTTACCTAGTTATTTTGATTATTATGCATTTTTCGGAAGGGGTTTCACTTCAGTTCATTATCTAATAGTGAGATTGGATTTCTGAAGTAAAGTCAATGTAAAATTTGATGATGATGAAACACTCGTTTATACAATTTTTAATGTAACAGCTGATATTGATGGTTGCTGGAAATTTTTCCAGTTACTTCTAATGCTCATAAAATAATTTCACTGTTGATCTCAGTGACTTTAGAGTAATGATGTATTTACTTGCATTTGTTAAAGTTGGTGGCTGGTGCAGTGGAGATGCTATTGCATCTGTGGAGCGTTTTGATCCACAAACTGCAGATTGGAAAATGGTTGCTCCTATGAGTAAACGTCGCTGTGGAGTAGGTGTGGCTGTTCTTAATGATCTGCTTTATGCAGTTGGTGGTCATGATGGGCAATCATATTTGAACAGCATAGAAAGGTAATTTCATTTAATAAATTCATAAATCAACTGTAGCGGGGTTATTTTCATGTATATCGTTGGATGTTGAAAAGGTTTCATCTTAGTATTTATATTTAAATGAAATATAATATCAGCCTTTCTGACATACCTTCACATACCTGTTTCCAGTAAATTGAAGTTGGTAGTGAGCAGAAATTCTACTAAATGGTCAATGAGGGTAAAACAATCAACTATGGGAAAGGGGAGGGAAAAAGTGTCCATTGATTATCCTGTAAGGTATATTAGTTGATATCTAAGTATCAAGATTTACATCTAAGTTTGGGGATTTGATGTTTTACCATCTCATTCCCCTGTTCATCATTTCCTCTGGGTTACTTTTTCTTGTTTAGTTCCTTCTAATTAATGATAATGTAAAGATGTACAAATTAGTACTTTTAATATTGTTTATATTGTGGATTTAAGACCTAATCCCTCAATATAAATTCTTGCTTACCAAGTCTCCCTAAACTACTTCTTGTGATGTTCTTATTAGATAACTTGAACAGCTAAAGCAACTGCCCAGAAAGTATAAAATCTGGGTTTGAATCCTGGTCTTGTCAGGCATTTTTTACTCCAATTTTTCCTAGGAAACCAAATCCCTTGTTTTCATTTGAATAAATAAATATATATGAGGATAAATGTACCTACCATTTCCATTCATTTTTACATTAATACAGTTCTTTGGAATCAAATTAGTAATTAATATTAATCCATGTGATTTGAAATAGCTGTCAGTAATGCTAGGTCATTATTTAAATTATAAAATGGTTCAATTAAACCATTTATAGAACAAGCAAATAATTTTTCAATTTAAGTGAACTAGAATTCGTGTTTGAAAAAGAGTTTTAGATAAAGCAATAATTGTTGCTACCCATCAAGATAAAGTAACAATTGTCGCTAATCTCTATGATAATACTTTCTTTTACATGTGTAACCTTTTTGGTTATGATGTAAATATTTCAGGTATGATCCCCAAACAAACCAGTGGTCTTGTGATGTGGCACCCACTACATCATGTCGTACAAGTGTAGGTGTTGCTGTTCTTGATGGCTTTTTATATGCTGTTGGAGGGCAAGATGGTGTGCAGTGCCTTAATCATGTTGAAAGGTAGGATTTAGAAGCTGTAAAATATTTGATAATTTAGAAATTTGTTACTTGGAAATTTGGAAAGACTTGGGAAATGTACAGTCTAGTTGATATAAACATGCATATCTAAGGTCAGCAATGAGCAAAAATTGTTATTTGTTGACTAAATGACAAATTAAGATTAAAAGGGAAGGAGCATCAGATTGGATTGCATATTGGAATTGCATATTAAGAGGGAGAACTCAATGCAGTAGGTATGTGATAAAAGTATAATTAAAAGGAAAATAATTTTGTGGTTGATTGCTGAAGTAACTCATGTTCCACTGAGGATCCACTTTTGCCATTTCTTTTTCTTCATGAACTTTTCCTCATGCATACTATTTCCTGTTAGTAGTTTTCGGCAAAGTTGTGGATGAAGAATAAATTTCCAGTGGTATTGCTATCATCTAATTATGGAATGATTCATAATTGTTCATATCTTTTATTTTAGTTCATCATAAACTTTTCTCAATCTTTGACTTTCACTCAATAGTTTATTATTCTGCGGTAATTATTAAATATTGGTTATGTGCTCAATTAAGATTAAATAAGTAGATTCTATCTCTTCATATTCTGTAGTAAAACTGAATGGCTATGGTACAAAATGAAAGAAAATTTGATGTTTCATTAATATTTTATATCCATTCAAACAGTTTAATATGTAAGTGTAATTGTATTATCCCAGGAACATTCTCTTTACAGATTTCTCTCATTATTGCATTTTTACACTAAGTCTTTTGAAATCTTTTCAGGTATGATCCTAAAGAAAATAAATGGACTAAGGTTGCTCCAATGACTACCAGACGTCTTGGTGTAGCTGTAGCTGTCTTAGGAGGCTTTCTGTATGCTATAGGAGGATCAGATGGACAATGTCCATTGAATACAGGTATTGATATCTTTCTAATAGTTCTCTTTGCATATACATGTCTTTGCTTCTACATTAGCACTGTTATAAGGAGTGTTCATATGAAAAGGTACCAAACAACACTGTCAGTATAATTGAAGTCTTTATTCAAAAATAATCACCAGAGGCCTAAGCACAACTTAATCTTATTAAGTTGTGCTTATTATTAATCTTCTGAATCTTATTTCTGGTTGGTGCAGGGATTGGCAGTTAGATTTGAATGTAAAGAAGTGTGTAGCCATGAATTTTACACGTTCCGCTAATGTTTCTCGCATACCGTATAATATTTCAGGATATCCGTTGCAGTTCGTGAAGCATCATAAATATCTTGGTATTACGCTCAGTAGTAATTTTTCCTTTAAAGACCATATTCAAAACGTAGTAGGTAAAGCGAATAGGATGCAAAGTTTAGCTGGTAGAATCCTTAGGGGTTGCTCATGGAGAGTAAAAGAAATAGCGTACTTCTCCCTAATTCGACCTCTCCTTGAGTACTGCTGCGCGATTTGGGATCCGCACGAAGTGGGATTAACTTCCAGCCTTGAGATGGTTCAACGTAGGGCAGCTAGATTTGTTAAGGGAGATTTCAGTTTTGACAGCAGTGTTTCAGCTATGATAGAATCCCTCGGTTGGGATTCGCTTAGTGATAGAAGACTTGATTACCGTAGGAAGCTTTTTCATAAATTTATCACTACGGATCTCAGGGAGGAGGTAGTTGATATTGTCATACAAGTTTGTAGCATACGTGATCTTCGAGACAAAACGACGAAGCGTTACAGGGAAATAGTTGCCAGGACAGATAGTTATTTCTGGTCATTTTTTCCGCGAAGTATTAGAGAAGCCAACAGCAGTCAAAGGTAGATAGGTTTTCGGTGTTTCACACCCCCTGCCATGCGCCAGTGGCGGTTAGCAGGGTCCTTATGTAAATGTAAATGTAAAACTATCCCAGTGTTTAGGAGCTGAAAGATTCTCTGCTCCCAGAATTCCAGTGGCCGTGACAAGAGTCAGTTCTTCACCAATTGATTGTTTGTTTTGTCCAATTGATGCAGCTTGATAAGGACATCATGGCATTTACATTGCAAAATGTTACGATTGAGGAATAGCAAGGTGTCATCAGATTTCTGACTGCAGGAGGTGTCAAACAGGCCAATATTCATCACCAGGTGGTGGCCATGTATGGGGGAGACTGAATGTCTGTAGCCTATGCAAGTCAATCAAAAGCAAACAACCAGAGCTGGTCACAGAGGGAGTGATTCCATGATAATGCATATCTTTAGGGTCACACAAAGTGTGATGAGCAAGCCACTGGCCACCACCCTACAGCCTTGACATGTCATCCTGCAACTTCCATCTGCTTGGTCCACTAAAAAAACATGTCAAAGGGAAAAGGGCGCTTTAACTTGGACGGCAAACTGAAGGACTAGCTCTTGTCACAGCTACTGGAATTCTGGAAATAGGGAACCCTTAGGCTTGTGAAACAGTGGGATAGCTGTACTCAAGCCACTGGTGATTACTTTTGAATAAAGCTTCAATTATTCCCACAGTGTTGTTTCATACCTTTTCATTTGAACAACCTGCATATATGAACTGAATTTTCTTTTCAATGCAACGTAACTTATGAATAACAAAATTAAACCTGGACCCTTGGATGTTATGGTTAATGCTCTCATCTTGGGTGAAAATATCAAGATAAGAACTTATACTTTCCTAGTTGTAATTTGCAATCTAACAAAATCAGTGTATCCAAGGAAGAATTTGGTGAGGTTAAGGTCAAATGATGAAAGAAAATTGTCAAGCAATGCAAAGAGTTAATCAAAAGCCTTAAGCTGAGAATCCATAGTCAAAAATTTCTATAAACCTATAAGTATAAAAAAGACTTAAAAATCACCAAAGTATTAACCTTTATCTCCAAAAGTGTAAAATACAAGAAAGAGAAAAAATAATATCAAAAGGTGAAAATTAAAGGACAATGGTCAAAAACAACGTTTAAAGTATTCTAGGAAAGGCTGATTATTTTCCTCTAAGATTGACTTTAATGGCTAACATAGATCTAAGAAACTGACTTAGTTTTACAAAGCTTCAAAATGACTCTACTAACTAATCATTCTTGCATCAATTGTTTGAATACCGATTAAAATTTTCTACCTGAACAGAAAGTAAGTTAATATTGTATAATTACTGAAGAAGTCACTTTTGAATGGGAGGTGTTTCTTCTACCTTAATACCTTTGCCACAGATGATCTCTTTACCTTTGACGAAGTTTAAAAAACAGCCAACTCTTAATTTTCAGCTGCTGCAAGTTTTTTTGTTGGAATTATTTTTTTATATTACAAGATAATATTTAAGTATTATGATAATTAAAATTTTTATTGGAAAATATTTTGTAATAATTTTTAAAAATTGTGAGAACTTCTCCTGTGTAATGTAAGAATGTTATAATTGTAACATTATTGTTTATTCAATTACAGTGGAAAGATATGATCCTCGTCAAAATAAATGGGTGGCAGTATCTCCAATGTCAACAAGACGTAAGCACCTTGGCTGTGCTGTATTTAATAATGTGATCTACGCAGTAGGAGGAAGGGATGATTGCATGGAGCTGTCATCTGCTGAACGATACTCTCCTCATTCAAATTCTTGGAGCCCCATAGTTGCTATGACTTCCCGTCGTAGTGGTGTAAGAATTTTTCTAAACCCTGATACATTCTCTCTAAGTTTTTGTGACACCAGAATATCATATTTACTCAAAAATAACATGGACCCTTTTGGATCTTTTTCCGGCTCAAAAATTCGAATCGATTGTGCATTGTCGATGATGGCCTCTCAGATCCTCTGCTCACCTTTATTCCATGTAACTCATCAAACATTTCACCCATGTGCTATTTGTATTTTGCGTACAAGAGCCACCAATACTCCAGACTATACAGTCAGCTGATAATTTTAGCTAGCCCTATAATGTTTTTAATTGGGTGAATTTCAATTAGTGAATGTACGCATTTAAGTTTTATCAATAATATAATATGATGATAAATATAAATGTAATGCAGACATGTAAGTTTTGTTTAGTCAGAAATTGGTTAGTGTGCATAATTAGTGAGCATTTATGTAATTCATTTATATAAACTCTCCATACAAATTTAGAGGTTTGGTACAGCAAACTACCAGTGTTTTGTCTACATGTATATAGCACTGCAAATGACGTGATCACATATCTTGAGGTGCGTATTATATTTGCAGGCAAATAATTTTTCAATTTCCAATGCTCGAATTTTAGGGTGCGCATTACATTCAATGTCATGTTATTTTCAAGTAAATGTAGTATTTTGTTCACTTTAAATGGATTTTATTCAAAGACATTACTTATATGAAAATCATTTAAATGTGGAAATTTGATATCATCATGTAATTTTTATGCTAGATCCTTCTTATCAACTGTGTGAATTATTTAAATGTTAATGAGAATTGTCACCTTAAATTGGATCAGATTCTCTCTCATTGGCTATTGCTTTTCTCTTTTATAAATCATGTGTATAATTAAAGATTTTGTTTCACTTCCTTAGGTTGGTTTGGCCGTCGTAAATGGACAGCTTTATGCAGTAGGAGGCTTTGATGGCACTGCCTATCTGAAAACCATTGAAGTATATGACCCAGATCAAAAACAGTGGCGCCTATGTGGTGCCATGAACTATCGCCGATTGGGTGGGGGTGTTGGTGTGATGAGGGCCCCTCAGACAGAGAATTATTTCTGGTAGCCGAAGTTGTTACATCTGTAACTTTTCACCCCCATAAGTCTTCCTTGATGTTCTTTATCCATAATGCAGTAATAATGATATTTTCAAAATGGTCAATTTTATCCCTCTAAAATGTCAATTAACTTTATATTATTCATTTTTAATGCATTCCATCTTTCATTATCCTTAATCTTATAAGTTATTAAGGGGTTAATTTCTTCTATTGCAGGTCTTACAGCTCTTACTGATGTGAGTTGTGTCTGAATTCATTATTTAAATAGAGGATGGTTGGTCATTATTTGATTTGGATTTATTTTAGCATTGATGTTTTAATTTATCCTCTGCTTTTCTGGCTTCCATTCCATAATTTTTGTTCAGAATGAACGATTTTTAAGTAAATAATCCTAGTTGGTTGTCAATTGCATTTACTACTACTATCACATAAGCAATTATGACTTGTTGGAAACAACAGCAAATTCTTAAAATTCTGTCCTTTGTTGCAAATTAGTTTTGCTTGGTCCTTAAGTCACATGGACTAAATATAACAAAATGTTATGTTAGATTCTTTAACTTCCTTTCCCTTCCTAATTTGAGTATGCATGATGCATTTGTTTCTTTTATCAAGTGTGAGAAATTGTAAATATTATTTCTTGTTGAGTGAATGAAAGTGAGTGAATTGTGACAAGAGCCATATTCTGCTGAAGGATACTGACTCATGAAGGAAACTGTGAATTTTGTGAGCTTATTTATCATTATTGAAGTGTTTGATTTTTGAGTGACTTGTAAAATACGAAGCCTACAAATTAAGAAGTCTATGTGGAAGTGGTGATTTGACGTCATGTAAATAGTATCGTGTGTACTGAGTGAGCTTGAACACCAATGATCTCCAGCTTCAGCAAATTAGATCAACTTTTAGGTATTTTTGTCTGTGAGAAAAACAGTAAAGTAGTTTAGAAGATTCATTTTTACTCAGATGGTGGATATATTTGTCAGTTACTCTGAATTCCTAAGTTGCATTATGGGAAAATTTTCACGAACTTTTGGACCAAATTTTTACATTCCTTACACTAGGTGGCTAAGAGGCAACTGTCTCCATTTTCAGTTATGATATATTTATATTCTGCATTTTGTTCCTCTATGTGCTATGGTCTCATATTCGTGCTCACTTGTGTCCTTGATTAGGCCAAGTATTGGTGGAAGGACTATATAGAATAGTTGTCATTGATAGCCTCATTTGGTATTGTGGACTTGAATGAATTGAGTTACAAGAGGAATACTCCAGGAATCTCTTGAAGAATAAGTGGTCCTGTGAAGGAAGCCATTTAATATGTTACATTTATAATCACAGCAACAACAGAAATGTGCTACCTTTGTTCAGTTACTACATTGTCAATGGAAGTTGCATTTTCTTCAAATAATGAAAGATGTTTATGTGAGAAATCTTCCGAAGACTAGAAATTCAAGTGTTAAGCTGTACACGTTTTGAATTTATGAAAATTGGAACCTTTCATAAAATTTGGTATTAAAATGCAATTGTTGAAATCTCTTAGGCTAAAAAGAGTGCGGATTTTATAGCCTCAATAGTAACCTAATATATTGATATATTTGGCTGTATTCAAACTTTGATTTTGCTAAATAGACAACCAGTAATATTGATCTAATTCAGTTATTAATAAAGGCGCATGTTATTGATATGGGTCAATGCATTTATTATTACTTAAAAAACTATTACAAGTTAAGGTGTGATTCAGTGAAGTAATTTGTAATACGCCTAATTTTGTTCACTTCATAGTATACTAATAAACAGCCTATAATATGGGTATTTTCAAATTGCTCATGGAATTTAAATAGTGACCGATTATGTATTCAAGAGATACTGATATAGATTTCTCAGAAATCTTTGCTCAGTGTCTCATTTTCAGTTAACATTCATCTTCTATGGATACACATGAAACTTCGTACATGTGATTTCTGATAAATGTTCTTATTTATTTTAGTACTTTGTTTTAGTCTAGAAAGGTCTGGCAGAATGTCCTCTTTCTTACAATTAGTCTGAAAGAAAGGTCCTAGAAGAAAATGAAAGAGTACCAGTGAACCCTTGGTTTGATATTTTGGAATGCTGTTGTAAATGGACAATTTACTGTAATTGACAGCCTTTAAGATGCACAGGAATGTAAGACGTCCTCATTTCAGTTGGGCACTCGCAGGAAAAAGATTTTATAGTCCATGCAAACTTGTCGTTTTGTTACCAACTTTGATCAAATACAATCAAGATCCTTCAATATTTTACTTGCATCTCCTTCAAGATCGCAGAACTCTACAACAAAATGATATTCACATCTCATCATAGCAATCAGCTGAAAAATAATAATCACAACTGCATCATTCTTCAACTGAATAATAAATATGATACATAAGTAAATGCAGGAAAACCTGGTTAAGATGCTTTTCATGAGACTAATGGAAAAATGGGTCATAAGCAGGATAGTATTATAACCAGGTTATGATTTACATTGGATAACTAAAAGGAACTATTTTTTGGCTCTTTAAGTTTTAAATAAGTGATTTACACCTTAAAACAGAATGGAATCTTCTATGCGTTATATACCCCAGCTGTAGAAAGTATTTATGAAGGCTGCATAGTGTTGTCTTGTAATTTTGGTTCCCTCTTTGCTATACTTTTTAAAATTAACAGTTTTCAGACAAAGAGCTTCTTTGTTACTTTATTTTGGTCCTTTCTTCTCCCTACAAAGAAGCAATTAAGATAGACAAAGAAGAAAAACAGAATTTTTAATAGCAGATGTGAGAGGCTATGACGGAGCAAAATTTCTCCTATATTTAATTACACTCATAAGCCCACAAAACACTTTCTTATTTTTTTTTTCATTTGTTTACTTCTTTAAATTGCAGTGAAAGGGAACCCTGCCAAATAACTCTTTAATCAAATCTTCTGCCCTTAAACGAAATTCATAGAGAAGGTCTCAGATTTACACTGACTCCAGCAGTAGAATAAAGTTGAATCTCCTTTGCAACGTTTCATTTTATACACACAAAAGTAGTCATTCCAGACAAGGCATGGCAAAGCAAAGGGAAAAGAGGATAGCTAGTCACAATGAAAAATTTTTTTCTGTTGAAAGAGGCGGCGAACACACTTAAGTGGGCTGCAGTGCATCTGGAGACATCTGGGGAATCCACACTTTAAGCAGGTAACAGAGTGTTTTCAGCTGTATTTTTACCATGCGAATCATGTGGTAGGGATTGGGACTGAGAGAAACCACTAACTGTTAGGTGGATAGTTTCTTATGCAGGGTTTTACTCTGTAATAGAGCCAAAATTGGTAGTACTGGCTAACTTCAGTTTTAAAGTTATTCAGTATTGAATGCTGTGGGGGTCAAACCTTCACAGCTAAGATATGGGGTGCTTCTTTGAGATAATTTTGGAGAAAAAGGGTATCTTATATTTGAATTACATTTATGAAAATTAAAAAGTGAATTTAAATACATTATGTACACCAATGTAGTCATACTCTTAATTCTGCAATTTTAATTTTTCCCATCACTTTTTCCAATGCAACAATTAGCAAATAGGTTAGTTTGGTGAGGGATGTATAGGAAAGATATGCTTTCTAATTTATTAGGTGATGATACTTTGATAATCATGATTGTTGAGGCTGAAAGTTTGGTTGAGTCTGTTTTTGCTGCTTCTCTATCAATATTGGTTATTTGTTGAAACAGTCAAAGACCATCAACAGCAATACGTAGAATGGGTAAATAGTACTTCTCATCTAATTCCTATATAATGGGTAATTAAATTTGTTTGAATTAATGAAGCCCTAATTATATATTTAACTACACTTTGCACAAGTATCTTTTTTGTGTTTTTCTTGAAAATGGTTGTCTTCTTGAAGCCTATCCAGAAGTGGCAAAGGTTCTGTAATGTGATCTTTAGTTCTTATATGTCCTCCACATTTTCTTTAGTTCACTTATTCATATTCAATTTTCAGTGCTAGTTGCAGAGTTGATCTGTGGTTCTATTGGAATTTATTCCTTCTAGTCTATAGAAGGCAATTTTTCTTTTCTTATTTACATCGGTAGTTTTCTCAATGCATGCATAAAGCTTGCTTTTTTGGCAATTTTTCAGCATTTTCACCTCTTTAACTGGCCTTAATATTTTTTTATGTGATTTCTAGTTCTTCTGTCATCAGTTTCTTAGAATCAGACATTCTGCAGCATATTGTCTGCTAATCTGCTTGGTGGCAAATTTTAATTATTCTTACTGTATGACTAAATCACCTAGACAGACTAAGCAATCCATTGTTGATTTGCTTCTTTTATAACCTAGTTTAATGTTATTATGGAAATGATTCTACTTTAGAGATTCCATCCATTCCTTTGTTAATTTTTCCGGAGTACAATTAAGGAGCAATGATGTCCAATTGAGCCCATCTCTTTGTCAGACTCCTCTTTCAATCACAAAATATCTGGAAGTTTCACCTCTGAATTTAACTTTGCATTGAGTTTTTACTGTCTGAATGAACGAATGTTTTTTTTTTTAAATCTCTAATCCAAATTCAAGGATTTTAAACAGTGATTTTCTATCGATTGAGTCATGAGATTTCCTGAACTCAACGAACTTCTTTGATCTTTGGCTCTTTTTTGAGGCTCAACATTATTTACTGTAATTCAATAACTATTCTGGGCATAAATTTGGGAATTTTGAAAAAAAGCTAGAATTGTGGAACTTTGACATTTTTTGATAGATGAAAAGATCATTTTCTTTTGTAAATTTGTGAGTACAGGAAACAAATGGGCTCATATGCATGACACGCTAGGTTTTCGAAGAGCAAAAAACTAAAGTATGTATAAAGAGGAATACATATACCATAAAGCTTTGAAAATCATAAAAAATTGATTAACATTAGATGGAGATTGGAATTAAGATTGATGAATAATATCAGTTGTGAAAGGGATTCATCAGTTAATAATATCGAGAAAGATAATTTAATTTACTTTCTATTAAATAATTTCATAAAGCGCGCGTATATACGATCAGGCTATGGTTGAAAACACCATTACTACTTGCTATACACTGATGGATATGAGGTTAAAATTCTAAAGAGAAAATTTCACGTTCGAAAATTGGAAAATTCATCAGTAGTTACTTGTTAGATTTCTAGAATGAATAATCCAATCGTTCTGTGTAGTCCCTTGTGACCGACCCCTGATACCGAATATCGATGTTTCGTTGTTTCTTCAGACGTAATTCCTGAGGAATTCGTCCGTTTAGTCAGCTGTTCGGACAGCATTACGTCGAAAATGGTTAGTTAATCCTTGGTTAATCGCTTGCTTCTTGTGTTAAACTCCTACTTGTGTATTCCATAGCACGGATGTTTGTTTGCTTCTATTGAATTCTTATAATTTAGAGCTCTGTTGACGTTTAAACCTTTTATTCAGTCTTTCGCCGAGAAATTAGGCGCCATGATGCAAAGGCCAGGGCAAGATGCTGCCCAAAAAGACGATGTACCTTGGTGGATGAAATATGCTGGAAGAGGGTTAGGGACAGTTGGAGGACTGCGTATGACTCTGATTATTTTTCTTTAATTCTGTTGGCCTTAATGGCGGACGGGGTTGGTGATTATGTCATCAAAATAATTAATCTCTTCATTCACAGTTGCTATTGGACTTGGAGTTTCGATGTGTTTTGGTATCGTTCTTGCTGACGTAGGTTGCCTTTTAGGAGGGATTTGGCAAATGTAAGCATCGATCCTTCAATCATGGTTCATCTCATCAAAATTTATCGCAGCTAACTCGTTATGTCTATATTTCAGGATCGCTGGATTTCTGGTCGTCGTGGTAGAAGCACCATGCTGTTGTATGTTTATTGACTTTGTGCAGAACATAAGTGATTGGGTAGAAAGAAAGCCTTATTTCTATCGAGGAGCATTCTATTGTGGGTACGTATCCAGCCTAAAATTCTTCGATGGTTATGTTTTCTTACTCCAAAAATCTGTTCTAGTATACTAGATCGTTTTTCCCCAGCTGTACATTTCTCTGGTTATTTATCAATATTTCATTTTGCAACGAACGCAGTACTTCGAACTCATTGATTCAAACGGCACAGATTCCAAATAGAGATACACTTCTGCCCCTTTTTGTAACCTTGTCACTCACCTAACTTGGCGTAACCTGTCGTAGTCGGTCCAATGTCAAATCGTAGACTATCCGAATTCTTTCAGATATTATCAAAGGATCTAATATTATTTCTGTTACGTTGAGGTCATGAATTTTGGATATAATGTGGATGATAAGAAACTTGCAAGTTGTGTCACGATAAAATTAAGTTTAAGATTTTTTCAGATTCCTTAATTTCCTGTTGTTATCTCAAAGCTTATAATTGGTACATGTACGTAAATATATGCATACTCTTTTAAAATAGTTATTTCTTATGAAGTTAACAGAATTAGTATTTTGCTCGACGAGGGTATTTTTCTTTTACTAATATATTTATTGTGTCAAATATGTTATCGTATTTTTGAACAAAATTGAAGTATTTGCAACTTTTGCAGGAGTGTTTAAGTGTTACAAGATTGAATTAATCTGATTTAAGTAATCAGTATTAATTGTTTTATTCTGTTATTTCAGTATTGCTTTGCCTTCAGTTTTCATGTGCTTTGGTTTCTCAAGCATAATTGGAAGTGGGCTAATCTTTGCAACTGGTGTTATATATGGAATGATGTCTCTTGGCAAAAAGTAAGTTTAAACATATATGATTTATTTCCTTTGATCCATTAACATGTGTTTTTGTGTATTTAATAGCTTTTACCTAGAGAAAGGTATTTATCTGTTTATGTTCTTAATTTGACTTTTCCTATTTCCTCTTGGATTGATCATGAAATAGTTCAATAACGGTAAGAATGACATTTAAAATCCCCACAAAAATCATCTTCCGATTTGCTGCTCTGTGTGAGAGTTTTTTGATTCTTTACAATAATTTCTTCGATTCAGTAGTGTATAACTTATCAGATGGTTCAGATATCAATGGTCTTATAAAGAAAAAAAATCCTTGGTTGTAAAGGAAAAGTAGTTTGTGAAACTCAATTAGTCCTTATTAAATCTAAACAATCAATTTTTTGCCTTTTGCTGTTTTGATTACAGTTGAAAAATCAAATTAAAATTCCATGTTTGAATCTGTGAAATAATGAAATCCATCGGTAGTATAAAAGTAAAAAGATATGACTAGGTCGCTATGATGTTACTTGGAATAAAAAGTGGTCAGATGAGAGTAAAAATCTGAAAAAGTAAATCATTTCAGTAAAAAAATAATATTGCCTTATAGGTTGGTTTCCATTTGATGGGACGTAGCATTATGGTCATTTGCTTTTTTTAGGAATGTCATCATTATGAGGTTGAATATGTGAATGGAAATCCGAGACTTGATACATGCTTAATACTGTCACGTTGATATTTACTGTGTTTTGATCTACAATAATTTAAAGTTAGATCATGCATTGTATGTAAAAGTTATTCTGCTTTGGCTTTATACTTTAAATAATTCCTTTTTCACCCTCACTAAATCGACAGTCTTACTGGAACATTTAGCTACAAATCATCTCCATCCTCTAACTTCATAACTTTGCATATAGCTATTCTGACTTTATCCTTCCTTGTGAAAGAATCGGCCTTTTTTGTATTTTTTGCTATACTAATTTTCTGAAAACAGTGAATTCATCTGAAGAAAGAAGAAAGAAAATTTCTACAGTAGTATTCTAATTCCAAAAAATTGAACTTGCAAAGGCATTTTATTACTAATGTTTGATCATTTCATGCAATTTCTGTGAGAATATTTTAAATGAGGAAAGTTGCTTGACTACATCCTCAATGATACTTTGCTAGTAGCCCACTGGAAGTGGCAGTGGGTGTACTTATTTCTCATTAGCAATGTTCCAGGCATAATTGCAGGGAACTTTGGTTTTATCTGGAGAGAAAATTACTTGAAATTTGTGTTTTAATTTAATTTCTTGTGGCAGGATAATGCTATCCAATCACCCTGTATTTTAGCATTGGCCATGCTGTTTTATGAAAGAATCTTTTCTGTGTCCATTTTGTTCATGAAACAGAAATTGCAAGAATATTGAATATTTTTATCTCAATAGTATCTCTTCTGAGATAGGTTGATTTGACTTGAAATGTCTATTTTGTGTTCAAGCTTTCTTATTCGTTTGATATTAGAAATTTCATCATAAATTATTTAAAATAATTTGGGTTAACAACAAAATAGTTGTGATGATTTCTTTTTCTTTCTCATCTTTCTCTTTCATGATTGCTTTCAGTTTTTTTGATGAATTAGTATTTGGGTATAAGTAGATCCATAGATTGATGAAGAAAAATGTCTAGGTACAAAATACACTTGTATGTTAATAATACAATGTTTTATCTGTAAAATATAATAAGCATCATTATGGCTCATGTAGCTCATCCATTACAAGTGGAACACCATAGGTGCTCAGCATAGATATGCTTGAGACTTTCAGAGTATTCTCCTTGTCCTTTAATAATAGACGTGTCATACTGTTGATACTACTAGGAATGAATATGCAAACTTTGCATCTGAAATTCGGTGTGGAGGAACCACCTCATACTTGGTTGTGCCAAATAAGAATAAGCTCAGTTGTTCTTGGGTTAAGAAGAGTTTGATTTTGGCCCAAATTGTTCTGACTTGTTGATTTACTTCAGTTGTGTTGACCTTCTGTAGTAAAATTCTAGTTACATCACTCAATTACTCGAACCAAATACAGTATTTGAATGTGCCCTTGTTATCTTGCTATTTTTATTTATTCAACTTAAGGTGTATAGCATTCAGTTTCCTCTTAAGTTTTGATCTCAGTTTTTCATCTTGTGTTGTTGTCCATACAAATTTCTGCTTCCAGGATCTGAGCAGTTTCTAGTAGTTGGTATATGTCTTTCCTAGCCGTGTGCCTTTGAAGAGAAGGAGTGATATGATCTCATTGTCGTTTTTGCTGCCTTTGAAAAAACTCCATACTCAATGGAAAACTATCTTTGTTTGATGAAGGATACCGGTTTGATTGTCCTAATTATAGCTTTCTGTCATTATCATCTGTTGATGTTGTACATAAATTTTGAAACTATTTGTTTAGTCTCTATAAATTGTTAGTTCTTGCTGCATTTATTCCATTTTCCAGCCCTACTTGCCCGCTGATCATTCATATCCCTTCATCATTCCCAATTTATAATGACCCTCATCTATTTTCTCATCACAATCAAGTCTAATCAATATTCCTTTGAATGAAACCTGTGTATTGAATATTGATATAAGAATATCATAAACTATGCATTTTCCATTTCTTTGGATAGTTTGTTTAACTGGGTTATTAATGTTGCAGTGGTTATGTTTTCTTTACTATATTCTCTCCCTAAGTTTCTTAAACAAGGCTCGTGATTCTGCTGAAACAAAATTGACGTTAATGATTTTATGTTAATGTTATAAATTGTGATTGAATGTTTGTCATTCAATGCAGGAGTTGCTTTACATGTGTGGGGGTAGTACCAGCATTCTTTTCGAAGAATTGCATAGTGTTCTCTTTTTAATTTGATCGAGGGGGATTTAACTGTTTTAGATGTTATCTTGTGATTGAGTAATAGGTGGTAGCACTGAGATACTGTGCTTTGGAAAAGTTATCTCTTTAATTTTTATGCATTATGAAGGAATTCATTGATAATTAGTAGTAAAATAGAAGATGCCTGTTGAGTGTTGACATGTGATAACAGCCTTGTACATTGTAAGAGAGAAGCATATCTTTGCTCTCCATATTCACTATCCACACCTCCAACTCTAAAGGGGCACTCGAGAAGATATGGCTAATGCTGCCACTGGGACAGCTATGTCTCCAACAAGCCAGATGCCACCAGGCGGGGGGGCACCTGCATATCAACAAGGTGGGGTTGGGGGTGGGGTGGGAATGGGTGGCCCTGGGGACATGCAACATTCTACTCTGATGGAAGATCCAGATGTTTGGAGGCCAACATAAGGAGGTCTAAATCTTTGATGTTTGTAGCCATGAAATTTTGATTCATTTATGATTTTGTTATTCAAATTCATCATAGAAAATTTGGTATTCTGCAGTTCTTGCTAGATAGATTTATTTTCATGCTCTGAAAATTATTTTTTGCATGATAGCATTTCAATCTCTGAAGTTTGCTTGTTATCAGAATTCGGCCTTGATTTAAATGTATGAATGAGGCTTCCATATTTCTTCTTTTCATTTTTCTTTGGCTGTTATTTAATGAATTGTCATCAATTCATCATCAGATGTTATATTATGAGTGAAAGTAGGTTTCATCATCCTATTTAAGTCCTATGCTCGGTTAAAGATCAATGTTCTAATAATATTTTTCTCCTGAAAAATCTATGCTTGCTTGATTAGCATTACTCAGTTATTGAAGTTGCTTGAAGATTTCACATTCTCTAAATTTCACCTTAAGTTCTTTTCATCATCTTATTTTCATTTTGTTCCCTGAGAACGTGCCAGCATCTGCAGTTTGAATAGAGAAGTACTTATGTTTATTTTTATTTTCCATTTTGAACATAAAAATACTGAATCCTCATTTTTCTTTTTAATAATATTTCCTTTTGTAGAGTTCAAGATATTCCATTATTTTAGGTTGTCTTTCGTCATTTTTACTTACTCTTAAGGAAACTTTCCAAGCTTGTTAAGTAGACTCACCTTGTAATTAGGAGGTATTTTTATTATTACTCTTGTTATGTCCATTTTTTAGTTTTCAGTTTTTCTTTTAGATACCCTTTTCTCTTTGTCTTTACAACAGAAATAAATAATTGAGATATAATTACTTATTTTCTTGCTGTAAGATGCCATATTTGTTAAATTATCTTTGGAATGACCCAGTTTTTTGTAACAAGAGGATAGGGTATGAAAATAATGGTAATTCGAATTATGTTATAGAAGAAATCAAACTTAATTTGTAATTTAGAAGGAAGTAAAATTTAATTATTCATGTAAAAGTTGTTTCAAAATTCGAATGATTACACTTAAGATGTCTAACTTGTCTCATATGCTGTGAACTTGTCTCTTATGCCAATTTTACATTGTGATTGAATCAAAATCATTAAGAGAACAATTTTCTTGCTGTTTGGAAATTAGGAATCTTTTATTTGGGAAGAATTGAATATATATGTTAATTAGAGAATTTTCAGAATACTGAAAACCATTGTTGGTGTGAAAGTAATGCACATACAGTTTGCAACATGTACAGCTTCAAAAGTAAATATAATTCAAATCATTAAACTCAAGGTGGATTTTTATAATTGGCTGGCATTGATATCTTTTGCTACACCTGCTCATCTAAATGTTTTTGTAGCAATATTTAACTATTTCAGTATTTCAAAAATACAAGTACCCATCAAAAGGCAAATTTGAGTGCAATACGATTCAGTTTAAGGCTATTGCTGTTGGCTGTTTAAGGAGTTTTGGGTCAGTCTGTGAAGTTAGCCCTAGCGTAAAGGAGTTAAAAGTGTAATCTTGCATTTGATTGCCTGATTTAATATGGAAAGGTTCAATATGAATTTCTGAATATTTTGTTAGTCAATACAACCTTTAAATATATTTATTTACAACAACATGGAATTGTATGTTACTATAAATGAATCTATAAAGGTGTTTACTGTGTTGATTGCTAACTACCCATGGTGAAAAATCTTATGGCATTATTTTATCAATTACCTTGAACTTTAAAACTGATGGCAATGCATCTGTATATGGGTAAGATTGAGTTTTTCTTCTTATATTCAACCCAATTATTCAAGAACGAAAGCTTCCAACACTTTCTTCATTGACTTTTTTATGTAACTTTCTAAGTTTGGCAACAATACTGCTGGAACAAACAGGAAATTAATCATGGTTTCAGGATATTAGAAAACTTATTAGTATCAGATGACATTTTTCTTTTATATATACCTCAAATTGCAGTTATGATGGCAAAATAATAGAAAATTGGTAGGCACTAAAAAGTTTTTACAATACAAAAATATTACCTAAAATTTTTGGTACTTATTATTTTCTTTTTGATATGGTGTACCACCAAATGAATGCTGAAACCATCGGTGTTAAAGTTGATGTTTTTTAGTTTTAATACTTCAAGTATTGCCCTTGTTTGTAATTGTCTTACTATCTAACCCCTGTTATGCACTTTAGTATGCATGTTTATAGATTGTGTATGATTATACTTAACCCTTTGCAGAAGTCACACTGCATGTAGTCACATTTTCTCTTTCAGATATAGATAATGTGGATATGATTCATTCCTTACTGCTTGAACGTTTATACTTAGTCAAAATTTAATGTATGCATTTGGTCAACCTTTACCCATTCTTGAAACTTAATCATTTTACTACCAAAATTTTGGTTAACATTTGCAATTGCTCCAATTCATAATAATATCAATGTTCTTACATCAGGAGATCTAGATTATCAAAGAAATCTCCTTAAGAGTAAACTTTTCTGTTGTTTTGGTTTTAGAGAATATTCACTGAAAAACAAAATGTCACTTCCATTTTAGTATATCAAGCAACTTTATTTGGTTTTAGTGAATTAATCTTGTAACAAATTTCTTTTTTAAAATATTTGCCGCAAAATTCAGTAAGTATTCTTGGCTATATACTGAAACTTTTCATAGTTCTATTTGCTTTCAATATATTTTTGTGCCCAGCTATAGAATTATTTGAATTAAATCATCTTTTTATTTATAATTTATGCATTATTTCTCAGGGCAACGGTGGTCGAGATGAGGAATAATGCAACGGTTGAGCTTGGGCAGGATCCATCTTTACCTTCAACATCGCAAGCAAATTCTCAACCTCCATCATCAGAAATTAAGTCTACCCTGGTTGATAATGCCCAGCCAGTTGGAATAAGCCCTGCTCCTATCCTGAGTCATCAGTATGAGTTATAGTAATTTATTATTGTATTTATGAATTCCCAAGCACCACCCTACTTTATCCTTGTGTATATATGAAATTCCCATTTACTCTGGGAAAATCAGCTATAAAAAATTCTTTTCACTTTTAAGTGCAGTATTCTTTTGCAACCTTTGCTTCTGGATTGTTGCAACATGTTTTCTGGGGTAAGATTCTTTTTCAGTTGATATCTATTAAAGTTCCTTCATCGAATCATGTATTTTGTTCTATGGTCATTTCATCACAAATAACTTTTGCTTAAAATTTTGGTCTTTTTTGTTGCTAGCATGCTGTTATTTATGTTAGGAATGGCTCACAATGGATGAATATTTTTATCACAGAAATGGTTCAGCAAATATTATTTTATCTGGAATGTGGTTTGTAAATGGTACACATGTTAGGAGTGATTGTTATTTAGATTTGATGTATTCTGATTGAGTGTGTGAATGTGAATGTTTGCAGTTATGATATGAACTCATGAAGCTCAGGTGCCAATACTAATGGTGAATTTTTATGGCATGCTGCCAACTTATCCAGTGGCATTGCCATTATGAGTCAATATCAACTATTCCATCATGTTAAAGGAATGAAAAGTCTTATATTAAGTGACAATGTATACCCTTGGAGAGCTATCATGAACTGTAAAGTTGTACTAGTCGTATGACTCAATGGTCTTTTTAATAATTAGCTGGCATTTTTGTTTTATTTAGTGATTAAGTTGATCTCAACCAATGTTAAGTTGTTGTCTCCCCAGATGATGATGGTTTTCTTGCCCGTATTCATATTGTGGGAGATTCTATTTTGACTTAGGTTATCTTGTTCTTTTTGCTTTAAGTTAGTTGCTTTCTTGAGCCATTTAGTTTAAAATTACTATAGACTTGAACTAATTTTCCATTTATGAAGTGATTGTTTTCATTTAACATTCCTGTATTTTTCCAATATACATTCAGCATTCCCAAATATGGCTTTAAAGCAGAATGACTAAGATTTTTTATCAGTTTTTTACCATGTTGTATGATATCTTTTTATGTACAGGGTGTAAGATCTTGTCAGTCCTATTTCAGTAATAATTTTTATGAGATCATGCCATTTAGATTAACTAATTTCTCATGTTATTTTGAAAAAATTAAGTGAGAATAATCGTAAAGTTGAATTATACCGGTGCAAGAAATTATAAATAAAACTCTGCATGATTGTTGTTTAAACATTGTCCATGTATGCTTATTGATGTGGTATGTAACCACTTGTTAAGGTCCAATTACCTTGTAGGAAGAGGATATTCATGTGCAAATTTGTCCGTAATATCACAATGTGGGATCAACTACACATCCTGCACTCTCTGTGTTCAAGTGACATTGTACTTGTAGTCAAACTCGTCAAAGATTCTCCTTCATAGTGGAATGTTGTGTATAGATGGTGTTACATGCCCTATAAAACAATCTTAGTACAAGATGCAGTGGCTTGTATGCAGTAAGATAATATGTAAATGTGATTGTATAAAGTGATTTTCAAAATTCCCTGAAATTCTGTTAAATATTCAGGTGACATATAAACCTCACTTATGGTAGCTTATGAGGCTCGTTTGAAGAGCATGCTTGATGTTTGCTGTCTGAAGTTTGTGATAAGTTCTATTGTTGAACTTTTCACAGTTACTTATTACTACTGTTATTTATTATTCAGAACAATGTGAAGTTGTATCAGTCATATTGTTTTGTTTCGGGGAAACTTGTTACAACACTCAAGAAAATTGGAATTTGATACATGTATGAAATGTACAGTAGGACAATTAGAGTGAATGTATAATCCGTTTGCATGTAAATATTTTAATGTGGGCTGAGAAGTTAATTGGTTGTCTAAGAGAATGAGTAAAATGTGTAAAAAGCTATATGATATACCGTATTTATTAATATAATTTTAAAATAGTTCAAACTGCTGACTTTCCTTTCATTAATAAATTATCATGTTTGTGTCCATTATTAACCTTGCGAATTACTTGAATATTCGTATGATATAAACGTAATGATATTTTTGAGGGTGTGTAAAGTAGTTTCGTCATTTATGCTGTGCTTTAGGAAGTCTAAATCTTATGAAAGAATTTTGAAAATTGATTTCTTATCTCTGATATAATCAGAATTTTTTCTATTCAGATTATTTTTATGTAAATTATTAAAATTTCTATTATGGGAAGATATAGAGGTATATTCAATTGCCATTGAAATTCACCTTCCAAGTGAAGACTTGAAGTTACAGAAAGGTTGTATTGTGAACATAGAACATAGAAAGGTTGTATTGTTCAGACAGACTTTTCCTCTAATTTCTGGAGATATTTACTGTTTAAGGGAATTTTTAAAGGGTCAAAACCTTACACTGATATGCTTGGAGAATGTAATAATTATTCTTGGGTGCCGAGTAAATATTTTTCTGAAAAAATTTTTGCAGCTGGGAAAACTTTTACATTGACCATTATTGATAAAAGTGGCTATTGCAACTAAATATTTGCTTTTTTATGTAGTGATTGGCTTTTTATGTCATCAAAAAGGATTTATTACAAGAATTGTTCACCAAAACAGAGGTTTTGGTTTAAAACCCAGTAGCTCATATTTAATGTAAATGATTCTCTGCCTACCTATATTCAATGAGCATAATTAATCGGAAACTCGCTTTCAGTATATTATATCTTGCTTAGATTTAATAACTTATGTATAGTAGAATACATAAGAAAGCTCGGAAATGACTCAAACACAGCGATGGTGTATTGAGTTAAACATCAAATTTATTAGTACGCCACATTGAAATCTTCGCTGGCTGTAGCTCAGGATGTCTCTGCCTTGGAGGAATATTTGCCTTTATAATTAGAGTAATTCACATCGTAATAAGATTTCCCGGACCTGGGGGAATTACTAAGGTTTATCGACACTTAATTCGAATCATGGGATTAGAAATGGAGAAGGTTCCACGTACAGGAAAATTGTTTTAGGACAGAAATGAAATGGAAAGTCTTTATCTCTAAATAATATCTTTTCTATGTCAGCGTAAAATTATTCGTATTTTAAAATCTTACAATTAAAGAAAAAATTAAGTTATTAAAATTTGTTATTCCTGGGGTAATAACCAAACACTTAAAACCCGTATTCACCACAACACAGACTTTGAGGGAAGTTAAGGCTTGAAGTCATGCCGGTTTTTCGAATTATTATTAATAATTGCCTAATTACGTACACCTATGTAATTCGTAAGCTGAGAAATTTGAAATAGTGCCAGAAGTGGACGTTAGGTGTCTCACCCATTAGCATTGACTTTCTTTATTCAGAGGGGTGGTGGGAGGCGTGGCGAAAGTTGCATGCGGAGAATCGCGCCGAGAATCGTAAACACATTTGCTACGCCTTCCATCCTGCGTGGAAGGAGCGCGGGGTTTTCAATGGTCGTCGTCGAAATTATATTATTTTTGAATTTGTGATGGGGTTTTATCAGCTTAAAATTTTACTGGACGTAGAATTCTGAAGTATCTCATTCAATCTCAGTCTGTCAAGTGTCAACAAATTCGTCTTAAATCACTGTTTTTTTATTCATATTTGATTGTACCATTTAGTGTGCGGAAATCCAGTGATTCCGAGTGTTTTGTGAATACATCTGTATCTGTTATCGAAGTTATGGAACAGGTGAACCTGAGTTTAGAGGAAATTTATCGAAATCGTGTCCCAAAAACATTCTTTATTCCATTAATCAATGGTACATGGCAGCCAATGTATCCTCCGAGATATTTAGAAGAAGGGGACATTCACTATGACGATGGACAACCTATTGGCAGTGGCTACGAGCAATTTGTCGCTGATATATGGGTTGGAGTGGTTCTAACGTTAATGGTCCTCAGCTGCCTTTGCTGCATGTGCTCATGCCTCCTTTATCAGCGTTTCCAAGAGTGGAGAAGAAAAGGTAATTATTTTTTGTATACAAAGATGCCATTATCTAAAACAGCAAATTAAAGCAATCTGTATCGAGTACAAACGATAGCTTTAATGAGTCGTCTAAGTTTGTAATATAAGTCTTAAAAAAATTAATTTTAATAATTTAAGAATTGGATGTTCGATTTCTTTAATTGCGGTTTTCTCTCGAGTATTGAATGTCCTTTTATTGGTCTCAAGGCTACTACATTCCAATCCATGAATTCTGTCTCGTTTCGAGTTCCACTTTAGGATTTGCGGTATGAATTTCTTTCACGCATGTATTCTATGTATCAAAGATATATGGAATACAAGCGTCTTTCGCGCAAGTGCAGTTAATCTAATATCTCGTTTCGTGGAGAAAATATTGCTTTAGCGCTCATTTCCCGCTTACGATTACCCAGGTCTTGCTTTTCCCGAGCATTTGAACAGTCATGGATCAGTCATTTCTATTTGCTATTTGTTGTTATGACATTCTTACCTAAGCTAATAAGTTTTTGATCAGTTTTTTCTCGCAATATCTTGAAAAGAACAAACTATTTCTTCTCTATCGCGAGATTTCTGTAATATTATGATCCAACTTGTATTTCCTCTTAAATCAATAAAATTTTGTATTAATTTTTGTTTTGAATTCTATAATTTTTGTTATTTTACTCTTATACAATTATTATTTTATTAAAGCATCCAATTATTCGTTTGAATACAACGTAATTAAGTAGTTTTTACCGATTAATAATTAAAATTAAATTCAGTTTTTTGAAGTCTATACGATTTGTTTCAAGTAGTCTCAAGGGAGGACAGTTTTTAGCCAAAATGTACTATGATATTTATTTAACCTTCCACGTTTATCATTGAGCGTGTGGAATATTACCAAGGTGGACCGCCAGTGGATTTTTCGAGTTCTGTGTCAGAAACTGCCAAATTTTAGGAATGCTCATAGTGGTTGCTTGGGAAACGTGTTCTGTTTTTTGTTAAAGCAAGATTTTTAACGCCTAAAATAAAATAACTTTATTTTGCGTACTTGTCGTAGTTGTCATCGCGTTGCAATAGTAATTATCAGTGAATCTAGTCTATCCTTTTCTGAGTTCTAAGTATTTAGTCTTCAATAAAATGATCGAAAATCAAGAGAGGAACTCGTTATATGTTTAACTTGTCTTAAGTATGGCGTTTAAGATTTCAGCCTTTCACTTGCTTAAAACATACTGTAATCGGCTGTTATTTCGTAAATTTAAACTTGGCGCAGTTAAGGGTGAGGAATAAAGGCAACCACCTTAGGCTTTATGAAAGTTTGGAACGATACTTTGATAGAGAAAAGAAGTCCCTTAAAAGTTAGTGAAACAAGTATATCATCCGTACAATCTTTTCTATAGAGACATCGCTTAAACTGATATGAGCGGAAGTAGCGATAAGAATTTATTCTTGTTATATAAAAATAGATACGCCCCTTAGTCAATATATTATAGATATTAAATAAACCGCTCGAAAGGCTTTCAATGAAGTTAATGATAAATATCCCATCATCTTTCGCTTTGATAAATGGAATCTCATTTTATGCGGTAAATTAATACCCTAACACTGGCCCTTTCAACTTATTTTTTGTTTTCAAAACTATTTCTATTTAATTAGAATTCCTTAAATGGATTAAAATTTAGCTGTACTGTTCCTAATATATATTTTGAGTAAGGAATAGGTATAATGAAGAATGAAATGAATTACGAGAGTCTCTTCAATTTGATAACGGATACCGTTTAGCATGATTTTTCAAAAGAGTGAAAAAGAAAATTAAGTTAGAAAAAAGTCAAAAGCTTGATCGGAAGGATGAGTTGCAAGTCTTGAAATTAAGATAGGAAAACCTACTGTAATTCATCAAGGTGTGACGGGAGTCGCCTGATGCGGTTAGCTTAGGTAGGTTAACTCAACGCGATCTTCATTGTAATTAACAAGTATGAAGTCATACGTTCTCAGAAATTTCTTCTATTATGATAATATGAAAGAACGGGGCCTCGTTCGCAGAAAATAACTATAAAAAGGTTTCGGATCTACTAATTTATTACCTTGATCTCGTCTATTTTTTATCAAAAAGACTTCTGTAGATAATGAGTGGCATAGGGGTATTAATTCTTTGAGATACTATCGCAAATTCTATTAATGTTCTAAATTCGTCCCGGAAAATGAGGTGTTATTTACACTATACCCTCCGCTTACAAAGTGACCAATGTACAACGTAAACACTAGCCGAATTTTGAGAGTTTCGGAAAGAGGAGTAAAGTAGATCCTTTCGTGTAAGGGAAGTAGACGATATTTTATTTATCCAAACTATAGGGCAAGAGTAAGTAAGATTTGTTGGAGTAACTCATTTAAACTTTGATTAGTCAAAGTGAATGACGTACAAGGAATTGAGGGACGGGTAATGCCTAAAGTAGAATATCCTGGTAGTGCGTTCTCAACGGGTTCCGAAGTTGCCATTCTTTTGAATAATTCCTCCAAATTGTCTCAACTCTCGGTTCTTGAAGGCCTTCGGAGGTTAAGAGGGGTCGTAGGGAAGGAAATTGTTTCCTGCATTAGCGGATGATCGAAACGGTGAATCGCGAAATATAAGCTTTTCGTAAGAATTACAGATTTACGGGAAACCAATTTTGTTACGTTACGTGACTAGTATTTCCTTTATATTGCCCAACTCAGACTCAACCACATTTAGGATCTGCATCCTCTGGTGAGCGATAGAAGGAGAGGAACGAAAGCATTGGTTTTTCCCTACGAATAGATGCATCGTTTTCACATTATTCTTACTTTTCCTTGGTAGGACTGTGATGGCCTTCACTATGCAATGACAAAAAACATATATTGTAAGAAGTATTCAATCTACCATGCTGCAAAGATTACAGAAAACACATTAGATTTCGCGAATTGTCCGCTTTTTCCTGTAATTCGTGGTGCACCATAGATTAAAGTATGCCTCACGACCTATCACACCCAATTTTAATAAATTTACTCGAGAGAAATTTCTGGAAAAAGTTGTCTTTTAAAGGATACTTTTTTTGCTTGTTCTTAAATTGCTAACATTAAATTCGTGAGCGGCGAATTGATGAGTACTCAATATTTTAGATTGCGAAGGGAAAACTATAGTCGTAAATTTGCAGTATGAGTTACGGAGAAACTGTGTGAAACAGCCAAGAGACCGGTGCAAACTTCACCTCTTCCTCTCCATAAACCTCTGCAGAGAGATCTAAATAAGTAAGATGAGGAGTTTTTGCATCAACGCGGAGCCTTATCTTGACTGCTATGCATAAAAGTTTTGGAATGCCAGATTTGATAAGATCCCGGATCACCCTAACTCCTTCTGCGAAATAAATTAATATTCAATGTCAACAGTATTACCAGCTGTGAATTTTGAGCCAGTTTTTAAATGTCCCTGAAAAAGTGAAAGTCCTGTTAGCTATCTGGAATGTATCGAGATCTTTCCGGTGTTAATTAAATATCAAAGAAATATGCCTAGAAAACCAATGCTGCTTTCATCTTTGCCCTCGGAGACTTTTCTTACCCATATTACAGCAAACATTTCTAGTGTCGAGAGAGTACCAAGTGTTTAAATAATCTACGAAAATATCGCTTATAATAGATGAAAAGGCACTTTGTTCGGAATGACGTTATTTCTTACAAATTTATCGCAAGCCCTAGTGCTTATCCATTGTCTAATTCAGAGATGAAGAGCCTTAGGAAGAATGGGAATTCTCTTAGAAAGAGATAGAAGTATTTTACCAGTCGGCGGCATTTTAAAGCCGTTATTTCACAGATAATTCTATAAAACTTCACTTGAGTGAGGTTCAGGTTGTTTCACATCAACATTGTACGAAGAAAAACGAATTTGACCGCAAAATAAGCTAAATGTGAATAATTACCATGATCTTTTTAAATGTAATGGAAATTCAATTTCAATGAGTATTAAAGCGAATTCACTTTAAGTTTTTGATGAGGATGAGAGACATAATAATATTTAGTATCTGAAGTTGTGAGAATTGAAGGAAATCGGGTACCCCCAACTCTGGCTTTGTATGATAAGGCTATTTTAACTGTTTAAAATAAACTGAAGACTTTTGACGAGAAATCGATTAAGGAGATATTTTCATGTAGTTCTTTAGTCCGAAAGACTACCATCGCTCTTAAGTTTTAATCGTTGGCTCTACTATATCTTAGCTTAATCAAATCAGAAAAATTCCGAGGGAAAATTTTTCTTTTCTCTGTTTTATGAGAAATGAATTCAGTAATATTCAATATTAATAGTTTTAAAATGCTTCCTTCCTTCCTTTGCAAAAACTTCACTTGACGGAAACAGGATATGAAACAGATACACGAAGTAATCGCTCCCTTACGTATGACTCACCGACGATTCTATATAAAACGCCTCAATTCTCTGATCATAAGGCGTTCACCGTTTTCTCACGAATAAGAGTAATCTTGTGTTAGCTCAATGGTAGTGGAACAGTCCTTCAAAGAGTCAATACGTATTGATCTTTAATCGACTTACATATATCGAACGGCGATTTACGTAATGTTAAATGTATACGACTTTATCACAAAACATAGTCGTCAAGCCAGGGGAAAAAATAATTCGATCACATTATACTTAATCCACCAATCGTTTCTCTTACCTCTCATTATTTATTTACTTCGATAATAAAGTTAACGACTGAAATATATTTTCTTTTAGAAGAAAAGCTAGAGAAGTCGAGAAAAACGGAAAATCACCTCGATTTTCTCATTCAGGCATTTTTTCTCATTTTCATAACCTTAAAGTAAAATCTTCCTTCTCATCATTCATCTAATATCCACGCAAAACTGAGAATACGCAACGGTTATGAACAAATAAAATTTATTTTTTTCTGTCTACTAATCGTCATAAATTTATTTTACCTTTCAACACGACGGAACGATACGAAAATACCTCAAAAATAAATCTATTTTGATTTTATCAAAGAAAGATCCCCGGAGAAGCAATGATAGTCATTTCCGATGGACAATAGTAATCTAATTTTTTTGTAATGAATCACAACAAAGCAAGTTTTGTAATAAACTCAAAAGTAGTTTACGGACCGTTATCGAGGGCCACGCACCCGATCTGGACTCTCGGAAAGTAGGTTAAAAATAAAAGTTATTTGGAAAGTGCTTTATGAAACCTCACATCCTCGTTTTCGAGTGTCGTTGCATAAGGCTCAGAAACGATTCGTTTGTCATTTGCCAGCAATTCATTATCTTTGCTGTAGCCGGGCAATTGATAACAAGTATATCTCGGCTAATTGGCGAATCTGAATCAGCAATTAATTATTATTTTCCGCGATTATCTTGCAATAAGCCCTCAATCGAATACTTTTTAAAGTGGAAGGTTGTTTGAAAGATCTTTCTGTTGATCTGTATAGGTTGGTAGAAAGAGAGAAAGTTGAATGTTTTAAACTTTTAATATTTATAATCTAATGCATCATAATAAGAGATAGAAAAGTTAAATTTATAAGAGAACTTCAAAAGTAGATTTTTCTCTTAGTTTCATCTCGAATAAATACGATAGCAGTAATAATTATTCTTCAATTTTAGAGTGGAAATTGTTCGGAGAAAAATTATTTCTCCTCAAATCATATGGAGATATGAAGCATTCCATTACAAAATTTAACGACTTCACCGATTACTATGGCAATTTAAGTAAGACAAAAATAACCTTGACTTCGAAAGGGATGCTTATCCAGAAAAACAACATGATATTAATTTAGAGTTAAGAAATATTCTCACATTTAATTAATATAGAAAGCTTCCATTCCATGGAATGTTTGATATGTATCAAGATTCATTTTTCACTGACCAGTGTTGATAATTAAGACACTCATGTGCTCCTTTTAAAGCTATTTTTAGTTTTAAAGGTGCTTTTAGTCGATTTAAAAAGATAATCTAATTTTTTAGTACTGTCAGGGTACTGTATTATACCGCATCATTGAAACGCAGCAATGTTTCATCAAATGAAAATTATTAAGTGTTCTTTTTATCCACTATTCGGAAAAGGTCCTCCTGTTTCTTGTAGCAATTTCTTCGGAATTTCTGTTTTCTAAATACTTGGAATAAATTCTTTTCTGAAGAAGAATCAGTAAAATTAATATTAAATTTCCTAACAGCACAGCAATGCACATTTCTACGTCTCCTTTAGTCTATTCGCCCTGAAATTACCTATATCTACATCTTTCTTTTACTTCTTGGTAGCAGATCCCCCCTTAATCAGGTCGTCAAACAATAATATTTTCAGTTCCGATTTCCGCTCCAGTTCAACAAAAGAACTTAATATTCGTTCCGTTCAGATTTCGCTCCTTCTATTAACCGGTTCGAACTACTTTTTTTCGCTCCGACTATTGCAATATTATATCTTTCTGAAATTTTGTTTTATTATTCTTATTTGTCTTTTAATTGTCATTACATTTCACTGCATTTAAAGTAAAGCATACTTTTACTTAGTTGAAACTCATAATTACATATTTAGTAAACCTTCTTTCAATTAAACTTAAGAATAATATGCATTGTTTGGAAGTATAAATCGGAAGGAATAAGTAATAGTTTACGGGTTCGGTTCGGGTCCAGGAATTTCAGTTTTTTTCGAATAAACTTCTATATTTTCGGTTCTGTTCCGGTACGATGGCCTTATATCATCAAATACGCCTTATATCATCGAATACGCCTTATATCATCTAATAGTCTCCTCCACTGTCTTTTCCCTAACCTTCTAATTTGAATTGCTTTCTTTAGAAATTCATCCTTTCTCGACGTATGATTTCGCTCGTCTTCGATATATTTCCGTGATCAAAACTAGTTTCTCACCCAATGTTTCCGACACTTCGTTTACTCTTTTTTCAACTCGGCTTATTTATTCCTTTCTAAGTTACACCACATCTCAAGAATCTCCAATCTCTCTTAGGGTCCACATTTCACATCCATGTGAAATATTCAACACTAATGATTTTTATCACTCTCTTCTTGATATATTTCTGAAGACCGTCGTCGTTGACTCCATTCACTTCATTGCCAGTCGCTTCTTTTATTACGTACCTCGTTATTTTTCTAACCTCATTTTCCATCCCAGGATTGACGGACTCCTAAAGTACGGATATTGCTTCACATAAAGTAAAGTCCATGGAGCAACATTCCTCCTCTCTAACTGAATTTACAGTGAGTGATAAGCGGATCTGCTCCCATACCAACTTAGATTGGACTGTATTGAAATCGCTAACTATTTATTCAAGAAGCATCCCAGTGTCCCCCAATGGGAATCGAGTCCGGGACCGCATTGACCGAAGGCGAACTTTCTGGGGCCTCGCTCCATACGTAGATGAATCAGTAAAGTATCTCAGGATCTTGGTCAGAAAATTATCATCTTTGATAACAGATTAAATCACCTTGCGAATGATTCATCGCAAAAATCAAATTATCACTACCGGAAGTGGTGGGAGAGCACCTATGCCACAGTTATACCATTCGATGATAAGTTCAGTGGAAATCTGTTAACACGAAATGAAGAGGACCGACCTATATAAGCATTTCGCATTCTACATTCATTGCATTTGTACATTTTTCAGAATTTCTCGCTGACGAGAAATCAGAATTTCTCGCTGACGCATTCTTTGTCTTTGAGTTCCGTAAATAAAAGAATGTCGTTTCTTATATCGAAAAACATTTATTAGATAAATGATTTTCACTTCTCGACTCAACTAATAATTTAACTACGTCAAATCAGCTGTTTGTAAATTAACTGTAAAATTTATGAGTTCCAAATTTAAACACAATTGTAAATTCAAGAGTAATAAATTTTATTTTGATTGATACCATAATTGTCGTCCCGTGCTATCCGAAGAAATCAGGGAAGATATTTCCTTTGGAAATATAAAATGGATGAAATGATAGATAAGGTGAATTGAATACTTTATTTTAACCATTGTTTCCTCTTAACCGCATTAAAATATTAATTACATCACACACAGGAAACAGTGCGGACTAACGTCGAAATTTAAACGATAATTCGTTGTGTCCGTTTTCCTGTTAATCGTTTCCTCTATGCCTATTTTCCTTCCTAGTGGAACCAAACTCAAAAAGCTAAATATCAAAAAACCATCAATAGCCCATTTTTTATTTTGTTTCTCTACATCAATAAATGTTACACCAATGCTCTCTGATGTTTGTAATGCTTCGAAAAAAGGATATAGGTGAAATTTCTCTCTTCAGTGAGAATATTTTACACCAAAGAACGTAAATACACACAGTGAGAGGAAAAATGTTGTCTAGATTATTTTTAATTCGAAACTACCAAAAATCTGAGACTATTGGTGCGATGTTTGTTAATTTACAGAGTCTTTCACTTTTTAATTCTGTGAATAAGATCAATGTCATATAATTGGGCCAATGTGCTCTAGACTAATTGATTCGAGAAACGCTTCATTCCACAAGCAGCCTTGGATATATGCAGATCAATAAGGAATTGGTTAATTTAACGGTTTTACGAATAATAACTATGCAATAACTAAGTAGTGAATCGGCCTATACCTAAATTACAGATCATCTTTCCGTTGTAATTATTTTTACTACTACCACTGTAACTTAGAAAATGATATTTCAAATAAATTCCGAATTCCAAAGAAATTATCAGTTATATTTTAGCTCTTCCTTCGTTATTTTATCATTTATGCGAATTTTAATATTTTGATCAGTTGAAATCTGATTAATAGGAAACCTTGATCGATTAAAACTTCGGAAATTAATCCACGTATTCTAAAATCTTTCATTACCTCAGGTGAAGTTTTAGTGAAAAATAGGATTTGCAGTTATGTCAGTATGTAAATGGTAAAGTAATTGCAAATGGTTGCGGAACAGCTTGAGAAATATTCAGAAGGGAACAATGAAAAGTGTGCTTATCTAAGAATGCAGTCTAATTTATTACAACGATATTTTATGCATTTTTGTTTTCTCTTTGAGAGTGATTTCTATTAAGCACAGGAAAGCCGTGCTGCATAGTAGAGGAGTTGGAATGAAGAAAACGCGAAGAGCAAGTTCGAATAACCTTCACCCCTATCGTGCTTGTCAACTGCCACCGCTCTGATTTAACCGCTTCTGTCAGTCGAAACTCCGATGGAACAATATTGTCTTGTTAACTTCTGACACCTTTCATGCGATCTTAAAAAGCTGAAGTGTTTAACTGAAGGCGGCAGATAAAGCTCAGAATTTTTGAATCTTTTGAAGGAAATACACCATCGCACTCGCTTATCTGCGTAAATGAAGCAGAATTGCCTCACTACGATATCTCATTTGGCAAGGCAGCTACTTGGTGGATAGTCATGGAAAATTTTGGACATCTTGAATGACGACCTCTCTTAATGACCCCATTTTTCGTTTCTTTTGTTACCCACTTCACACCTCCGACTCTTTTGCTATGATAACTATTTTTCTGACGTTATAAAGTAAGTTTTCACACCTCTAAGTCGCGAGTTCTCCAAGAAATATCATTTTTAACCTAGCCTTTTTCTTTTTTTCGGAAAAATTATCATCACCTACTGAATTTCAACTGGAAGTTTATAAAAAGGAAAGCTATTACTATAAAGTCAGGTTTACAAGCTTTAAATATACAAAAAAGAGGAATAATTACATTGATTTTGAGAAAAGAATTTAGAATTATGGTTTTCGATTGTTCGAGGTATTTTAGTGTAATTAGTTACTATTTATAGGCCCCAAAAATCACTTCCTTGAATATGTTTATAATCATCGTCAAATTTGTCATCTTGTATTTACTAAGTGAAATGGTTTGTGAAATATATCACCGAATTGATACATTCGCATTCTTTGAATGCCAATATGATCAAAAAGGTCAATATGAGAAAGTAAATGGAAAAAATAAAAGGTAGCAATATTTTTTCGAAATTGTCGTAATATGACTGAAAATTCGAATGTCGAAATAAATAGGAAACCTATGTAAAAGTTAAGACTATTCCATTATATAGATGTAAGCATTCTAGGGATGGGAGCTTTACTGTTTAGTCAAGGTCTTGAGAACCTAAAAAGAAACGGTCTGCAAAAAAGGGCATTATATTGAGTAATGCTCGCGAAGATCTGAATCAAGTATGTATTGCATTACTTGAAACAAACGGAAAAAGGATAATCACGTATAAGAGACCTTCAAGTTATGGGAGATAATCAGAAACTGAAAAGAAATCCTGGAAAAAATAAATAGTGAGAATAGAGCAACAGAGTTTTCGAATGGAATCTTAAAGAGATAAAGGAATGACTGCGATGAGCCTTCAAAAAAGAGATGAACTAGCGAAGCATGCTGAAATATAGATCTTAAGTCTAATACGTATGTCAGGGCACAAAGAATTAGGATCAATATAGGTTAGTACGCGATGTTATTGAAGGATACATGGCCTGCCAGCCACCGGAAGGAGCAGAATAGATTATTGTAATGTAGATAGGTAATTGCAGAATAAAGCAATTATCCAATGAAAGAAAAATATTTTATGAATACGACTATCAGAGGTCCTCGGAAATATTTTATTCAAATGCGATATCATTCCTTTTTATGAGTTTCTCCTCCAAGTTATAGGGATATATCCCCGCACTTTTAAATTTATGATTTGATATTTTCTATATCTTATCCATAATATTTTGGCAATTATATGAAAATGTTTGTCTATATATATTTTGAAAATAAAGAATCGATTTCATTTGGAGCGGAAAATTATGCGTGCATATGATGAAAGTGTGTCAAGAACGTTGCGGTGGATTCCCCGAACGGCATTACCAAATCTTTCATTAATATCGAATATGTCTCTAAAAATTTCTCAGTAGAGGCTCTTTTGAATGATTATCAAGAATATTAATCTCCCATATTGCACGGCTTTCCCTTAAGAAAGGCAGAAGGCTACCGTTTGATTATTCAAGCGGTGCGACTTTTAAATACCCTTCGTTTGTAATGAATTCAGAGAAACGTCGGAAGAACGATTCTTATAATCTTGAAATTTCATCATCTTATTTTTCCTTCGGTTGTCGCATTTCTTCTTACAGGAAGTAATGATACAAATCGGTCATAGAGTAGTCTCAGATCTCAGTAAGCGATGTCCTAGGTCGTTTTGTATAATAGATATCCACGATTCCATTGTGAATTTTTGCACAATACTTCTGCCATTTATGTATTTATATATAGTAAGTATTTTCTCTATACAAAAATAATAATACGTTTAGGTCGTCGTTACGATACGTTACTTGTATTAGAAGTTTCCAACTACAGATTCCAGCTATCAAACTAAATAGAAAAAGTGGAACGCAGTATAGAAGGGCGTTCAGCCTTTATGCCCACTTATTCCGTTTATTTTTTATTATGCTTGTCCCAATAACCATTCAGTTAGATACAATTTCTCAATGTTTGGCTTGATCTCTATTCTGCACTGCATTTATGGCCTCAAAGGGTTTTGGAGTGCTTCCTAATTAGACAGGAATACCTTCTTTCCAATAAAAATATTTTACATCGTTTTTGCCAATGTTTGAATAGAAAATAGATTAACTGAAAATGCGCAACATTACAATTTCCTCTTCTTATTTTTTACCCGATATCGGGTATCATCTCGCAACGTAGTCATCATTCCGTGAAGTCTTCACGATCTCCGTTCGTGATATATTTGCGCCTGAGATAACGTGGAAGACATCGCGAAAGCCAAAATATCGTGAACGGAGTTCAGGAAGAAGCAATAATAGCTTAACCAACAGGCAATAAAAATAATTCTTATTTATATAATGATATGATGAACATTCACAGAGATTACTACATTAAATGGCCGTCTTCTATAGATGTCATCGAATAATAATGTTCTTAATAGAAACTTTAACATTAGGTAGTTTAAATAAGCGTTTTGTAATGTATTAAGGAGGTAAGAGAGACTCTTTCAACTATTTTACTTTCTGATTTCTTCTTGGGATAATTTATCATTTAAGCTTCGTAATTTAAAAAGTTTGACTCCAAGTTCGATAAAAATCACAAGGACACGACCAAATCAGGTAAGAAATAAAGGAAATCGAAATTAAAAGTAATATTTGATATCCTGAAAATGTAGTAAGAATGTAAACATGAGATCGACTTATGTCTTACGGTCGCGAATCATCAGCGGAACAAATGACTAATAGAAACGATTTGATCTCTCCATCTTCCTTCTCTGTACCATCTCTCTCACCAATTGACAGCTAAAGGAGCAAGTAAGTCGCTTAATGCGTCTTCCGTAAACGCAATGACTCTCAATTCATGTAGCAACTCAAGATATCTTCTCATCTCCATTCTTCCAAGGATACCCAACCTATAGTATCTCAGAGAGGATTTCCGTAACACTCCTTGTTTTGTCATAAGAATTTTTAGCTGACCACAACGCCTTCGCTTCAACTTTAATTGTCGGATGGTACATGTTTCTTTCCAAGAATTCAAAATAGATTTTCGTAATTTTTGTTGATTCTCAACGCATATAGTGGATGAAGCTTGATTAAGTAAAGCTGCATCGCTCTTTTACCTGTTCATCCCACTATCATTAAAGAGACTTTAAATTTCTTAACTAAAATATTTTTATAAGCATTCTTCTAAGATATTTCTGAACTTAGAGATACTCGAATGCATCGACCTATTCCGTGGTTACTTCGTTAAATTTTTTAATAAAGATAATTTTATATTCTCGAGTAATACAGGTAAATTCGTATACTAATCATTCTAAAAGCGTTTGAAAAATGTCTGTAATTCCGGAAACATTAACAAACAAGGGGAAAATTCCTTAGATTAGATGTTTACTGATGTTGCTTTACTCGTATGTGTTGCTTTCAGTTTGCCTCTCCGACAGCATATTAAAGATTAGTTTCAAAATGCACTCAAGTTCTCCTCTCTGGAATGAATGGGAGTAGGAGTTAAGAAACTTTAAAATGAGATCCTAGCTCTCACGTATTATCAGCGTTTGGTACAAAAAATTTTTTGAGAATTTGAAATTTAGTTGAATACTTTGTCTTTATGGTACTACTATTTCGGTCATAAAATGTGCGGCTTGAATGTGTCAACGATGAAAATATATTTTTCCTTCAGTTGAATTTACTAAATATGACTACTACATTAAAACATAAATGGTGGTTTTCTCGAATGATTTACTATGCTGTTCAAAGTCAGTGACTTGATTCCTCTCCCTATTCTTTAAATTAACCAAAAATTAACGAAATTTGGCACCATTTTCAACATAGCTGTTCTCTTTTCTATTTCCTCTTAATCCATTGCATAAATCAAGATATTTTACATGTATTAATGAGTGAACGATAATATCAAACGAGTATCATACTAAAGAAAAGTTTAGCGAAATATTTCCATATCGGAAGACACTGAATAGAGCCAAAGAATTCAACGCTTCATAAAAATTGATTCCTTTATATATTCGATGTAGAGATCGAAGAGATTGAGTTCCTACTCCTCTGACCCTGGAGAGCAATATTCTGGCACAGAGACGTCATTCGTCACTTAAAGAATGATTTCCGATGGATTTCCGAAGATATATATGCGCTTTTCATACTCTCAGCAGCTCATGACACAATGTTCCTCTCCTTATTATCGAGTGTGAATATAAGACCCTTAAAATATCCTTTGGAGGAATTCAAGGTCGCGAATTATCACATCCGTTCGATAATTGTGATGTATCGAAGGTTACGTGAAGTTTATATAATCATAAAATGAATTTCCTTTAGTTACTGATTAATAAATAAAAAGAGTGTATTTTTCGAAATAAATTATTTTTGGAAGGAAATGAACGAATATGAGGGCTACGTCAGGAGAGATAAAGTTCACAAAGAGATTTTCGAGGGAGACTTTCAAACTCATTTTCTGCAAAGAAAGAAAGATCTCTCGACGTCTGATGTATTTAGGTAACTAGGCGTGTAGCTACCATATTAAATATATCCCATAAAAGACTTTATAAAATGAGTAAAACAAAAATTTTAAAAAGAATAAAGCATTCATTATCTAATCTATGAAATTACTCCTTAAGTAACAAATAAGATATAACTGGATAGATGTATCGCCTTAAGTAACTGGATAGATGTATCTTAATCTTCTGATCTTTGAGATAAGGCCCAGTTATGACTTTCACTTAACTATTGACTTAAGGATCTTGAAATCCAGGAAAAATTTTTATGCGGCATTGTTCTCAAGTTCCTCTTGATTAAAATTATGTTTATCTCTTATTAAATCTAATCCAGATCTAGGTTTTATTTTCCCCTCAAATTCGATATCTTTACAATATTGTTGACTCGATGCTCATTTTCGTGACTAAAGCTTCCTTTTTGTGATACAAGTCACTAAGGAAGCTGAGATATTCCCCAAATTAAGATATGTAAGAGTCATAATTTTAAATTTCATCTTTCTGGATTATAATACCCTAAATTTCCTAAGTAGAGTAATTTCCACGGAGAGTAAATTATTTATATTTTCTCCCTATTTTGGGATTATATTAAAGTTTAAACTGCTCTTGGTGCAGAAGGCTATGAGGCTTTCAAAACTGAATTATGACGAAACAAGAAGAATGAAGGCCTTGGATTGATGGCGGTAAAGGAGAATGTCGAAGATTGCGTGGTCTAAAAAGTAAACAATGAACGCGTATTTAAGTTGATAGGTGAGCTAACTTGTGGAAAGAGATAGAATTACCAGCATCGTAAATGAGTTTCCTATGAAAACAACGATTGAGAGAGTTATCACTTTTGATTGATATCGGACAGGGAAAGAACATATTTTACTAATTATTAAGGATGTTGGTTTATTACGTAATGGGGAACTGGAAAAAATAGAAAATATAGATGTAGTTCGTTTAACGTAATAATGAATTGATGCTAAAGTACGTGAGTGAAGGAATCGAGGTTTCGAAAACAGTAATACACTCGTAGTGAGTTTTTTAACACAGCTTGGGATTTCTGCAACTAATTAAGCGCAACAACAATCACAACAATAAATAATTTTCCTAAGTTATAATATAATTATGATCTAAATGGATGAAAGAGAGACAGACATTTCCTGATGCATAGCAATAATCCATAACTAAATGCTTGAAATTTACGAAGAAATAATCAACAGTTAAGATTTCAGTGAATGTTTCTTCATGCGTCTAAACATCGGAAGCCGGTACAGACGTACCAATCTTATCGAATGATCTTGGACCGATAGAGAGAAGATTGCCCGAATAATACAATTCTATTCTCGTCATTCGCCACTGAACGTACCTAATCACCTGATTTTCTTCGTCTCTTTCATGACTTACACTTACTTTTAGACACGTCTCTTCATTTACGTCATGTGATCGATGTGCTTTATTCTCTCACATACCCAGTGAAACGAGTTAAGCAGAAACTGCTCATACTTATTTAAAAAAACTTTTCCGTCCATTGTTTTTATTTATATTATTGTTATCACTTATTATTTATTTGATATTATTTATTTTCTTATTATTTTTATTTATTATTCAATTTGTTATTATCATTATTTCTATTTTATTCAATCATCTTTTTCGTTCATTCTTTCGAAGCGGAAAATTTCAAGAGGAAGAATGGTGCATCTTCAGAACGGGAATTATCGTTTCGGAAAGTGTGATCGTGCAATTCCCTCTCCATTGGTAATTCACTGTTAACTGTACCAATTTCGTGAAAGGCCAATCGCAACCTTATGATAATCGGAGGGAATTAATCAAGCGTTTTAACGACTTCGTGATCCTGGGATGCCTCGAACGAAAATTTATTTTAGGAAATGGTTCGTAGAATCATAAGTTTGATGAACAAGCAAAAACTCATGTTAATATATAGTATATTGTCGGTAATAGAATATTTTGTATTGTCTTTGAATACAATATAGATCTTGTCCAGAGGTCTCGCCGAAGAACGACGCGTATTGACTATAAGATTGCCGAAATCAGATCGCGATCTCGTGAAAAGATGGTTTCATTTAGGCGAAGTAATCGATTTAATTTTTTAAGATCCTTTTAATGAGTCAATAATAATCTAACCTCACTTGTTGATGCGTTTTAAAATTTATTGTTGAAATTAGCAGAAAAAATACAAGAGCAACATATTTATTTGGATTTTTTTGGAGGAAAAATCTTATCAACTGAAGACAATAACTCCACTTAGTAGTGGAGAAACCACCCACAAAGAAGGAAAGTGAATAAACCCATGAAAACATATAGAATAAAATGTAAAAAAGACTATGAGGTTTATGCATTTAAAATTAAAATGCAACATAATACAAGATGGTGACGTGATGTGAACGTTAAATTTAGGTTCTCGTATTGAAGTCGCCATGTGGTATCATTGCTTACTTCTATTGTAGCACTTGATAGGATAAAATAACGCGATAAAAGATTAGAAAACATTTCCCCCCAAAGTATATTTACCCTGTAGCATAGATATTTTATCTTGCATTTGTTTAAAATTTGGTCTATTGTTTAGATATTGTTTGACTTAGAAACTTATAGACCTCAGAACATTTTCTCTCGTAAGATTTTTGTTTCTTGAAAAAGTATTCGAAAGAGAACTTCATTGATTTTCTTTTATTTATTTTTCAAATTAAATTTGAAAACTTTAACTGGCTATAAAAGCTATGTTACAACTACATCTTTATGGATATATAAACGATTTTATTACCTCATTGTGGATTTAAGTGAGTACATTGGCAAGAAACAATACTATAATCGCCGTATGAAATTCATGAAAGTAAATTACGGAAAAGATAGAGAATACATGTTTTCTTGGATCGAACATCAGTTTGTTGCGTATATCAAAACCTATATCCTCCCAATACTTTGTGGAGCACAGCTTCTTGAAGTAAAGGGGAGTGTATTTAATTGTTGAAGCGAGAGGAAAAAAAACTTATTCTAGAGCAGAACACGAAAAAGAAAACCTACAGATTAGCCGCCACGAGCTAGTAAACTCCTCTCCGCAACGTAGTACATACGAGTATATTAGTTTCGTTTTGTGTCAACTTGCTAACGAGTCCGCCTTCTCTAGAGAGTATAAGTGCATTGCAAAGGCGAAATCTATTAGCGAAGTCATTTGTAGAGTCCATTAGGACGAGATCTGCGTGGAAAATTGATCTCCGACGGCATCTGCCCTCCAGATTTGTCGATTCGAAATTTTCACCATTATCCAAGCGACATATATTGGTGATATACATGCCTGGTTGCACATACTTACCACGCTTAATGTATTGTACAAAAGAATGAGATTAAAATGAACGCATAAAAACTAAATTTAATGTTTCTTAGAATTTACAAATTAATTTCATCAACGATCACAGCTATGATAAGTTCATGTAAAAGTAATGGTTGTTTTTAATATTGCCTTCCTATTCGCCTTAAATGGATTAAAAATTAATCGTTTTATATTTTAACGAAAGAAAAGTGTAAGAATAGGACTTTTAGGTATAGGTTAAGATGCTGGTCAGAAGGATAGGTTATTATTAGCTAGTTTTGCTGTTTGTATGAAAGATGAGGTTTATGCCGCTCAGTTATATAAAAGTAATTTGCAACTCTTTAATTTGAAAAATAAAATGAAGCCTTCAAGTTTACCCCTTTAAGACCATGATGACGGGTTTAGATTCTGATAATGGCGCAGCGTCGCTCAAACCATTGAACTTTTCTAGTATTATTTTTATGGAATCCTGATCATAAGTATTAACCAGATTTTTATCGTTAAAACGCACTATTTAGTTTTTCTCTCACTATTTTACTAGAGATTGGTATTCTATATTTTGACGAGAAAAGACTTCATAGTCCCCCGCAGCTTGTTCATTAACGATAGGTTTCACTACGGGAGGAAGCTTTTAGATTCGCTAATATTTTGAGGTATTGAATATCCTTTCCAGTGGGTTGAACCATATCGTTTTCTAAATGGAGAGAATTTTCTACGGTATTTATATATTCAGGTACAGTAATGAGTAATCAATTGATGAACGTTTATGAGTAATCAGTTGTCGACAGTAACGTATTTTACAATTACTGTCGACAACTTCAGTGACTGTTTCTCTCGCTATTCTCCGTATCGTTTTATCCGTACCGTCCTGAATGTCATTTTGTACTTTTTGGCATTCACTAGATGAATTATCATTACGGAACACATTGCTGAAGAATTTTTGGTTCACTGTTAAACACGAACTTATTTTTCAGAAAACTCATTCCTAGTTTCCGTCCCGGTTTTGATAAGCCCACCGTTCACCTCTGCTTAAATGTCATTTCTCTAGCTCTCTAATCTTTTTTAGGTCTGGATATTCAGTCGTTATCGCTTTTCTTGTAGGTGCGCATGTACTAGGCGTGATGTAATCAAGAATAACAATAGCTTGAAAAGAATTTTCAACTTCTTGTTAAAAAGGAAGATAGATAATTATCATGATGTGATAAATATCAAAATATTTGGTAAATGATTGTTCGCGCCTGTTAGAGATTTATTCTTTAAAATTGGTGAATCGCGTAGAGGTCTTCGACTTTTTAGAAATGTCCGTAAATTTTAATAGATAGGAATAGATTTCCCTTGTTTACCATGATGTCATGGAGAGCGCCACAATGTATAGAAATTTCATTTTCTCTTCGTCATAAATTCTCACCACGGATGAATTGGAGCAACACCTACAGCATGACGAAAAACGCAAAATAACACGTTCAAGTTCGAGGATTTCATAACGTGAGTGGCAAGGAAATCATCGTTTGCTCGTCTCTCAAACGAGTTAAGATCAATCGAAGTGGTAACAGGAATGAAAAAGGCTATTACACGGCAGTAGATCATTTGGATAGGTTGGGAAATGAAATCCGTGAATAATCGAACCTCTTGGTTAATCGCGAAACGAAAAATATACTCGAAAATTTCATGTACAGTCACTTACAAAAAAAAGTTACCACTAAAGGATGCAACCCGCTTAACAGACATGAAGCTCGATGAGAGCGAGTCTATGAGCGGCTCTGCCTTTAGCGCGCGTTTCGACTTCCTTCTTACGCATGTTTTGAGGCTTGTTTGACGTTTTATCTTTAAAGACTGGCTAAAATTCATTCATTTGGATGCTGTATAAGCAATATAGTATTATAAAGGAACTCAATTCGGATTTTTCTTAAATCGGCTCAAATCTCACGCGTACTTCACTCTTCTTAAAAAAAATCCGACAAGAAATACTTTAGTTACCCATATTTTCTGCTTATGTATAAATTCTCATCAATGGAGGTTTGGAAAGGACTCCATTATTTTTCTTCATGCTCTACATGCCCGCAGGACGAACTTTTCCGTAAAAAAATCATAAATAATAGGGCTTAAATAAATGATAATTAAGAGAAAATGCAATACTATGAATTATGTCAAAAGAAGGGGAAATTAGAGAAAACGTAATTAGAATAGAAATGGAGTAACAGTGAAAGAATACGTTAACCCTTCAAAATCCGCTTACAGGGATGATCTTGTTTCGCATATGCGTAATAGCGAACACATCGGATGAATAAGACGTTCTATGCGTTATTTCTCTGTTGGCTAATATTTCTAAACGAGATTAGTGAAACCGTATTGAATATATTTTTAATTATTTCGTTGATATTCATTTCATCTCTCCGAATACATATCATTATGACTGAATGGAAGAACCTTAAATGAGTTTCGATACTTGATAAAGAGAGGGAAATGAACGCTATTTTTTCACCCTAAGCCGTGCCGTCCTATGGGTGCATCGCACCCGGGCAAGTAGGATGCCATGGGTATTATCCATAAATAGGAAAATTACAACTAAAACACCCACAAATTACGTCGATCTATTTAATGCAATATATTTTAATATATATATTTAATCCACTGACGACCAGATTACAATAAAGCGATAGTGGGTGAGGTGAGGGTGAGCCCTGGCGCTGAAGTTGTTGGTGGTAGTTTTGGTAAAAGTTTTTTCGTAGAATTTATGCCCGGAATCACGTGTGGGATTAAGGGGAGAAAGATTAGCAGATAATGGAATGGCTAGGGAGTAGCAGGTAGGCGAAAGGGGTTCACTGAATTCTGCGTATGCTGATCTCGGAAAGAATAGCGAGGTCTAAGGAGTAAGCAGCGGGGGAAGAGATGGGGTCAATGGGATACCAGCCGTGAAGGTCCATTTTAGAACGTAGTATTTCTAGGAAGTAATCAATGAATATGCATTTTCGAGAACCTTCTCCCAAAAGCATCTGGGTTTTCCACACCTTTTCGTCCATTCTAATCGATGAAATCTCAGAAACGCTGAGTTCTTCACTCGAGAGGTGCATTGCTACAACATTTCACTTATTATAAAGTATATTTTCATGTAAATAAAAAAACTTTGTAAATTCCATACAGATATATTAAAGGCAACTAGTTTCGTCTATAAGAAATCATCAGGCACTGAAATATCGAAAATGAGAAAGACCGAGGGCAACGGAGGTGTGGTGGGAAAAAACCGGGAATTATCAACGGAAAAGGGCTGAGGGGATGAGGAAGGAGGGGAGGACTTGTGAAAGAGGTATTTGTTGGTAAGGATTTTGTCCACCCCCCACGCGTCGGGATGGGCATTCATTGCAACGGAGTTCGTACACCCCGCTGAGAGAGTCGCTGGGTCTTCTATCTTTGTGGTAGCCGATGGCTCTCCGTAGATTCCAAGGGACATAGAAAGCTGCTCTCAGGTCATTAGGAAGCATGTGTCCCAATCTATAGGATGAGAGGATATTTGGTTTTCTCCTCAAGAGTTTATCCACCATATCTGGGCTGTATCCGTTATTTATAGCAATCTGTTTGATAATTAAAACTTCTTTAGTCTAAAGGGAATTGGCGGGTGACATTGGGATGTGGGTGGATCATACTGTGGAAAGCGGGTAACTTCTGGGAAAAAGGATGGGAGGAATGAGAGGGGATGGTGAAGTCAGAATAGGTGGGTTTTCTGGAGGGAGTTGAGATGATGTCTGACAGACAGACAGAACTAGTTGCCGATTAATTTATTTCTGTGGAATTCACAAAGTGTTTTTTTCTTTGCATGATGGCACCATTCCACAAAGTTAGGCTGTGATATGTCAATTTTAAAAATATATCTTGTTTGTTTACAAACTATTATATGTCGATTTCTTATTCTTTTACTCATAGATATAGATTACTCGTAAATGCCTCTTCTTACGGTGTGACCGAGGTTATAGGACACTGCGGAGTTCTTCCTTATCGCTTAATTTCTGTCTAGCTCTATTCCAAATCATTTTCTAATACACTCCTTGCCATACACGGATTGAATACTTTTCTACGTGTACCACTGCTCGGATTTTTATCTTTAATTTTCAAAGAATAACCTTTGCAAAATTCTTTTTTAATCCAAATAACACTTAACAAGTTATAATCGTTACCATTACTCATTACTCATATGAATATGAATATGGTATTAAAACCTAATGAATTATATTGCATTTGCACTGAAGTGGCAAGCATGATTTTTTCTGATTCAATAAATGCACTAATCATAATTGATGCAAGATTTTCATTTAAAATACGTTTACCGGAAAATTCCTTAAAAATATAATTTTCTGTTATTCTACAACATGTTATTAGCAATGAAAATTTAAATTATTATATACATATGGATGTCTGCGTTATCCTGAGACTCGTTTATACAGCTGATTATCTTCGCAAGTTCCTTTCATCGGGTTTGTTTATATATAGAATCTCAAAGCTTGCCGCATTCCCTTAAAAATTCTACTTACTTTCCGTACCTTGCCCCCTCTTGTCATCGTTGCCCAGGGCAACCCCCGGCTCGCACGATCTCCTTCTGGCTTTGGTCAAATATGTAAGCGATTCTACCAGAGAAGTTCATCCAAGAAGAAGGAAAGAGACTTCTAAAATTTCTGGAGGTCATAAACAGCCCTCAACTTTATTGCTGTTTTCCTCCCCCAGATAAAGGGGGAGGGGGAGAGTCCTTTCCCGTCCTTCTCTACCCACTCCATTTTTTCCTGAAATGGTCGGCACGGCTTCGGAGCACGGTCGTGAAAATTTCTGAAAAAGTTTACTCTACCATTCATCCCCTCAGATGTTTATGCAAACACCGATATTATTAAGAGAGTTACAGAATACGATCTCAGTATTTTCAAGATAAGCTTTGTATTAATATCTCCAATAATTCGTTTTAATAACAGTGGATACTCGATGACAATGGCTTTTAATGGATTCATCTTCCGAAAATTGTCCTTGCAACAATTGTGAATTCGCTGGAGGTCATGGTTCACATACTGAACACATTCAGGGAAGCAGACAACTGTAGAATCGAGATATATCTGCAGATCATCAGCGTATAAATGATGTTTACAGAATTTAATATAATTTAATTTTTAATATATATCCGCGTCAACAGAATCGAAGGCTTTACTAAAGTTCGGTAATTCCATTAATTAGTCCATATCCTCAGATGCTTAGGAAGTTTCCTAACGCCTTATATTAAAATGCAATTGGTAATTTCAATCTGTGATTTATCGCAAGAACTAGCTAGCAAGACGCAACGTGCCCAGAATGCGTCTGTTTGATTTATAATTAACTTGAAAAAGTATGACCATACTTCCGATACGTTTAAGAAAATATCTCGGATTAGCCTAGAACATTGTCAAAGAATTCATGTTGTAACGCCAGGTTTCAGGGTCTTGCAAGCAGAAACTGCGGAATATCTCTTTTCTAAATTTTTTAGCTTGGAATATATTCACGATTGCTATACTACATGCAAAAAATCTAAACTAAAACTATATCTAAAAAACAACTTTAAAATCACCAAATTAATTCATTCCGACCTCCGAATCGCTATAATATTACTCTGCCATGTTAATGTCACTAAAAAATCGCTTTAAATAAGTTATTTTAATAACAATAACGATAACGAATCCTTTCAAACGCTCAACGTGGACCTGCATAGCAGACAACGTCCTCCATCTTTATTTCCGCTCTCTCTCTCTCTCTCTTCTGGAGGCTCGCTGGCCCGAAACGAGGGGTCTATTGGACGAGTTGCCCCTTGGAAGTGGTAACTTTTTTTTGTAAGTGACTGTACCATACTTACTTTTTCCTTTCTTTGCCTCGTTCCTGTTACTTGTGTGATGATTATTTTTGATGATGAATATAGTTTTGGCCCTGATTTTTATGGATGCCCTTCCTGCTACCAACCGATATTGGGAAACTCAACTTGATAAAAAAGAAATGTTTGGCTATGGCTGGATTCGAAACCGCGACCCGAAATAGCACTGGGTTTTGAGTGCTAGCACGCTAACCACTCCGCCACTGGCCGGTTTTGTTGAAGTCGAATTTATATTATACCAAACAGAAAATGCTTCAGGTATATGCTGATAACAGATGGAATTAATATGCCTTGCTAAGATATTGACAGCTTATACATGCACTACATTATAGATTTTTCGCTTTCACGATTTCCATGGAAAGAAATTTTAAACAAACTCAACTAGACGCACATTAAAGCCCCCAAACTACTGCCAACGAGTCGCACACGGCGTACAATAACCTTTGCTGGCACTCTTCTTGAAGACTTTTATTGTTACTTTTCTTGTTTAATCGTCCAAATTTTATACATAGGGTTTTTTCGTCTTCCAGCGAATACTTGGTCTTCCCTATACATAACGAGTAAAATTTGGACAATAGATTAAATCCATATATTCCGCCATATATTCAGTGCAGACTGTCTCCCAAAAGTTTGTGCACTCCTCTACTTACATTCGCTCGAAATCCAGTTAATCGGTATCCTGAATAATTGAGAGTATATTCTGAAAGAGAAACATCACACCCGAGAAATATTCCCATAATGAAGATGAAACGGCATAGGTTATTGGTTAAAGGATAGTTGTCAGATCACAATCATGTGATCACGTGTAAATAGAATGGAAAACTGAGGTATATTGTCAAGAATCAACTCAACGTTTAAAGCCTCGACAAGATGATAATTTGTAAGGTCATCCTGATTTGACCTTAGTTGTAAATGAATTTATGACAATTTAATGTAACATGGCTGTGACATTACTTTTGTTACTTATATTCTCAATACTATATTATTTATTTTTAAATCAAATGTGTGAGAGTTCTGAAACTCAGTTATTCTAATTCAGTTCGATTCTTTCTCTATCAAATAGTTGAAACTTATCTAAGCGTATCTGTTTATATAATTAGTTCAAGGTTATAGGTTTTAATTTTGCAACATAAATTCTGTGTTTGTTACGCTAGCGTACTGCTGATGTAGATTTTCTCCCCTTTATTCTTCTTATTTATTCGATTCATTAATTCGCAAATTTAGGAGCCTTCCAATCTCTACATCCGGTTTGCTCGATTACTTTTAAATTCATTAAATCGTCGTGTTTTAAAAGTTTATTTTCTAAGTTTATCCTCCAACGCCACCTTGTTATTCAAAGAAAGTCCACTTCCTCTATTCCTCTATTTGCTAATTCATCTTGTAAGCCATGGAATGTGCAAACATAATTATAGAAATGTACCCACAGTGAAGGTGCGTATAACCAATCTTTCAAAAAAGAGGTAATTTCGAAATTACTTAAAGAAAATCGCATCATCCCATGATGCAATATATACATGCACATTTTAATAAAAGTTGCATCATACCATGTTGCAATTTCTTTAAAATTTGTCCAAACATTAATCGCTGCCTTGAGTTTTACTTAGAATTATAGGTAATTATAATTATGGAATTTGAAAATTATTAGAAATCTAGAGCAACATGCTCCTGTTTTATTATGATCGCTCTCTACTTATTATATGGTATTTTCAGAGTTTCATTTATATCGAAGTAAATAGCAGCAAAAATTATTGGTCGCTAAAGTTAGGTCGGCTACTGTTATCGGAACGAATCCAAAATTTTTTGTAGGAGTTACCATATATGTCTTTGAATTATTTTAGATACTTCACCGAGAAAAGTGAAAATATGTTTGGTCATAAAATCAAACCTATACTTAAAAGTTTCGACGGTAAGTTTTTTTCTAGAATTCGCTAAGTCATGCAAAATTTCCCATGTTATGAAGCTCGGATGAAGTTCCTACTAGCTCTCGGCGTTTTGTACTTTTGACAAAAACAAATGAAAATGACTTAATATGAGAAAGTTGTTGATCTGTTGAAAAAGTCCTCTCGATTTAATACGCAGTCCATTTAATTTAGCCTGGTACATCTTCCTAGGAAAACTCCATTTACGGGTCTGTCTTGAAAGGCAGAAGCAGATATTACATATGTCAACATCATGCTTTTGCAGAAGCATGTCGCGTGATCTCCATATTTAAAAATGTCATTTGAAAGTGTATTGCGTAGTTAATACCTGCTTTTCAACCCTTTGACAATCATTGGTACAGGAAATTAATCATCGCCTTATAAAGAAGCTGTAATTAACGTCTTGTATTCAGAGTTGTTAATCACGTTTGGCCTTCATGCTCCGTTTTCCTTCGTCTATTAAATTATAACTAGATAATACTGCAATCAGGCGCATTGCTCTAATAAATTTCCTTCCGTAAAATTTAAGAATTTGAATTTATGAATTGAACGTAATCAGCGAATTTTAAGACAATACTACCTACAGTGAAACCTATCTTTAGCGGAATCTATTGGGACCACGGGTTTTTTTCCGGATATGACAGTTTTCCGCTTAATAAATGGTCGGCCATTAGTGTCGAAAGGAAATTTCCTTACCATACGTTCATTTGATCCGGACAGGTCTGTAGGATATTTAGTTGACATTTCTAATAGAAAAGTGGATCAAAAGAAAACTAAAATCACGTAATTTGCAACAAAAATATTTTATTTTAAATTAAATTGAAAATCTTTTATAAATGAGATTTGTACACAAAATCTGAAAACATTCCATTTTTACTTTTTTAAGTAAATTTAACTCTCTAGATTCCCAATCACTTTGTTTAAATTATTAAATGAGTCTAAATTGCCTTCTTTACGTAAACTAGAATCGATCAAATCTTTTGAACTCTTTAATATTTCCGTGTACGATTTTATGCTCCTGTTCGATGATGAATCTACCTCTTCATCCTACTCACTCTCTGTAAGACTTTTGGCATTTTCAATGACGATCTCGCTTGAATAAAATATAGGAAGATCGTGGAAATTAACGAACACTTCAGCACATGCATTGCTTCCCATCACCTCCTGTACTATAACTGATTAATATCGTGTATCGATACAGGAAATTAAAGTTTATCCTAATACCCTATGCATGTATCATCAGTCCCCTCAATAATTAATAATTAGATAATCATTAGACCACGAAGAGGGGTAATATTGGGGAGAAAGCAAGTAGTAAAGAAAAGAGTAATGTTGAAGGTGGGTACAAATTCATTAACGACCATTTCCGCGTATCTGCAACATACCAAGATTTGAGCCGTTTTTGTCTCTTACCTTATTCGTGTGTAGATGTTATTTCATAGAAAGAGACGAGGGCTGGAGAGAAGACCTTTGGTAAAATAGCAGACGATTAATTTGTTAAGATAAGCTAAAATTCAAAATAGCCGTATCCTTTTTATTTTAAACTTATGATACCTTAAGGTTAGTAATGTTGTTTCGGAATGGAGAGCATATCAGTCGAGCATAAGTTCATTGATTTTAATTCTATAGTTAATTAAAATTTCTTAAAGGAAGATTGTTGTAAGGCTTCAGAAGAAATAACGCAATTATGTTAACAAAATGGAGTTGTTAGATGTTACGGAAAAAGAAATGCTATGAACCCGATATTCATGTATGATGATTTAAGGAGTCTTCCATAAAAATATTATTAGAACATTTCTTTAAAATTTCCTTTCAAACACTCGTTGTTATCATGAAATCTTATGACATCAAATGTTGACCGGAATAATTGTCGCAGAAAAGGAAAAATGGAGCAAGGATGTCCCCCGCGGACAGGACAAAACTTACAGCCGAAAGGTTTCAGAAATGGCATTTCATCGGGGAAATCATCGGAATTACTTTCATGGAAAACCTCTTTTATTTAAAATTAGATTACGTCAAAAACATACTATTACCACAGATTAGGTGACAATATTTTTCCGGAATTAATGTCACCATATTGATGGTCTTTCATTATGTTTCATCTTCACATTCCGCTTGACTTCGAAGAGATTTTCTCTGTGAAACGTACGCCAGAATGCGGCCATATGCACGATCAAGGTCCGTTTCCGTCTTCAGCCTTCCAAAGGCACGATCGCCTTTGTAATGTTACGGGAAGGAAAGGTATAACCTCTATAAACGTCAACTGACCTCATTATATCCCTTACCTTGCAATATGGAATAAAATATTTGATGTTTTGAAAACGAAACCGTACTCTAGATGTTTGAACCCGTAACGGGAGTGCTTCGTCTGCGAGGGCCTCATGAGTTTCTGTTTAAAGACATTGTTGCAACAGCTTGCAGCGTTCCATATGAATCAAGCAGTGTGACAGCGTGCATTTCAAGAGGTCTATCGTTTCGCTTGCTAATCGGAATAAGTTAACGGAAGCTTTCGTTTCCATAATTGTCCACGCTAAAAATATTAGATTTCTCTATTTGATTCACCGCGGTTCTTTCCTTTATTGGCTCGGTATAGAAGAAAATTTTTATTACGTTCATTTTATTTCATTCTTGTTCATGGCTTTCGTCATATAAACACCACTGAGGTGAGAGCGATACTGAATAATGGCATACATTTTGAATTATCTGGAATATTGTTTACACTTACACTAATACCCCGCGAGTCACCATATAAGGTATACGGTATAAAAAGATATACATATTGTGTAACCTATCTTCAGCGGAATATACCGGGACTGCAATAGTTTTCCAGATGTGAGTTTTCCGTTTAATGCAGGGTCGGCCATTAAGTTTTGGAAAGGGGTTTCATTAACACACGTCCGTTTGATCCGTAAGTAATATTTGGGATATTTGGCAGACATTTCTTATGCACAAGAGGTTCGAAAAAACTTAAAATCACGTATTTTTGATACAAAATTTGTTTTATTCTTAATACGAAACATGACAATTTATTTATAAAATGTGAACTTATTCCGTTATATTTTCCTATATTATGGAATTTTCTATATTCCCAAATCTTCCATTCAAAATATCACATAAATCCAAATTACCTTTACGTAAAATATAATCGACCGAATATTACTCATTAAAATTTCCTTTTAAAGTTTTATATTCCTGTTGCTATCCAATGATAAATTCACATTTTCATCCGACTCACTCTCTGTACTCACTTTGTGGGATCGAAGTCGAAATTTACGAACACTTCAGCACCTGCACGGTTTCCCATCCTTTAACTGATTAAGATCATGTGTCTAAACTGAAAATTAAAGTTTTTTCAATGCGTACATGAATATGCACAAAAATTGCAATTGAAAGACACAATGACAATTTTTCATACCGATCTCGGAGTCTTCCGGTAACATAATTCCTGTTTCAGCTAAACCTGATGTCAAATATACTGGCGTTATTTTCTTTATGATTTATCAATTTATCCAATTGATGGCATCCGGTATTTTTGTGGACTTATTTCAATAGTAAGTTGTTATTTATGAAGGTAACCGAAAACTGCATGAGGTTAATTTAATAGTTCATGTAAAAGTGAATGTAATGCGTAATCATCCACGTACCGCTGAGACTTCCGCTCTTCTTTTGTGGATTTTTGATGGTGGTATCTTAGAGATGCCGTTGTTATTTCTCTAAGAAATATCGTACTTATGGTCTTAATAAAATGAAAAGTAAAGGAAGTAAAATCTCGTTTATGAATAAGCTTTTTATTTCACATGGTTCGAGGTAATTTTTACGATATTATTATCGAGGTGGAAATTGACTAGAAACGATTCCCAAGGCATTCACGTTGCCATACTCAGAAAGTAACGGCAATCATGGGCAATGACATTTATGCGTTTCATAGAATAGGTATTCGCGTTCTATGTCCTGATAGCTAAAGGTTACTCAGCCTCGAGTCCAAACCGCTCGCATGTCCATAGTACTGATTCATCTCCTGCAAAGTCATGGTTAAACACGTTTTCCTCATTGGTCATTTCCTCGTATATAGTATTTGGGTCAAAACTGTAATGCACCCAAAATGTAGATTCCACCAAGGGTTCGTGTGCAATTCTTGTAAAAATATTTCCTGGAACAGTTTATGCTACCTTTATTGTAAATTGTCCAATACATGTTGCTTCATTACAATAAGATACTACTGTGGAGGCACTTTTATTGGAGTATTTTCCCTTATATTAGTACTAACTTTGCAGTTTGTACCTGTGAGAAAATGAAGTGAACGATTTCTTTAACTCTGAGCTGATTTTTAATAAAACATACGGCGGTATTTGATTGCTAAGAAACTTCTGAATTCCAAGGTTTCCAAGACTATTTTCGCACGCTAAGGCGGACCTCAAAAATGAAGCAACGGATTTCTCAATAAACTATGCCTTATAAAATACTCATTGTAAATAGACAGTCTAAACGTGAGATATATTAAGCAATAGTTTCGATGGGCTGCGAGGGTCATGGCACGTGATGTACAAGTTTTAACTTGGCAATTTTTCTTGTTTTCTTTTCGCTGTCTAATGGTAAAGGTTAAGATGTTATATTGGGAGTGTAAGTGAATTTATGGGTTTAGAGAGAAATTTGTAGTTCAAAAGTCGACTCACATGCCAATGTATTCGGTTACTATCAGAAAAAAATACATAGAATGCCTCCCTGTTTTCAGGGATAAATTGCCTATCACACATACTTAATTTCACCTTACATTGCTTTCGTTGAATCGGCGTGGATATAGTACTTCATCATTGAAGTAACTTTGAAGTAAAATTAATTTCTTCCTTGTTATCAATCATTCAAATTAGCTATAATTAACAGCCTAGGTTTATGAATTGGTTATAATAAAGAAATCGACCAAATCGAAGGATAAAGGGGCCAAAGAATAGTACACCTAAAATGTTTCCAAGTGATAGTTATACGTTTTTTCAAAGTTTTGCAATTTTTTCATTTTATCTTTTAAAGTAACAATTCTGGATTGAATACAACGATCACAAAACTAGGATATGAAGTTATGGATTGCCTTAATTGATGTCCTTATTGTCTTCTACTGATGTATAGTGAAACTTTTCTCTTAGTTCGCATTATTTTCTTCGCGAATTTGCTTAATAGTTAGGTCATATGTTAATCAGAGATTTTTCCTTAGAGAACATACGTTAAATGGGAATAGTTTTGCGGCAAGGAGATTGCAAGGAGATTGCTGAAGATTTGATTTGTTGACACGAAGAATTCACAATTGAGATATTTTTCTAGAAACATTATCACCACTAGGAAAGAACTTATGAACCTTGAAATACCATATCACCACAGAATTAGGTACGATTTCTGAAGAAAGAGACAAAGCCTTTGAGCCATGATCATTTCTATAAAAATTACCCTATTTCTCGATATGGGAAATGGATAACCCGAAGAAAGTAGGAGTTCATGAATGAGTTTCCTTTCGCATTGAATACAAAGAATTTTTGAGCGATATTATCTTCAGAGATGAAGTGGAAATTTACAAGAAGTGATTCCCAAGCCATCGGCGTTGCGGTAATCGGAAAGTAACGGGAATCACGAAGAAACAGGCCCCATCAACTCCGCCATTAGAACAAACATTAAGTTTCGGAAAAATACCAAAATCGTTTGTAATAAAGATATCTTATGCTTCACTCCTTGCTTAAGACGAATGGTCTTTCAAGGAAATTGAAGCGTCGACGAATTCCAAAGAATACTCTAAATATCTCGCAGTATGGTACTCAGAAATCAACACTCTATACTCTTTCACGCAGAAAATAAAGAAATGTCTCCACGATTTCAAAATTTTCTTCTATGTGAGGAACATTTCACAATGTTATGTTCTTTTAAAGGTCTTAAAAACCTCCGAGACATTTTGTCTGAAAAGGCGAACGCTTGTAAATTTTTCTTGAATAAAGTGGAAGTGAATGTGAAAACAGTTTCTAGATTTAAGTATGTTATTATTCTCTTATGACTCCGCGGATATACTAGGCCTAGATGAAAGTGGATTGATCGAACTTCCCTCTCAACCACCATTTATAAGTAAAAAACGAGTCTTAGGTGCTAAACTTTTAGAAGGAATATATAATAATTTTATATTATTATCAGTATTTTGTTTCAAGTATATTCAATATTTCTATTTTAACATTTTCATGTAAAGATATTTGAATTTTCGACGATGTTTTACGATACAATACTCCATTAATGTCATCATAAACTAATGTATCTATTTAAAATAAAAAATATAAATTATGATAAATATCCGCTTATCCATCCTGATAATGGTTCTTCTGAAACCGGTAATCCATAATATATTTGTGTGGAAATTACAGTTTTTTCTTATTTCTTTATGACTTTACACGAAGTACAACCAGATATGATGGATTATATACCCGCTTAGCGTGTAAAAGATATAATTTTTTAATGGATGTTTGTATGTTGTACGATGAATTTCAGTTTTAATGGAATTTTTTAAATGTTTGTTTTCTCGCAAAAGAAATGCTGCTGTTGACTTTCAGTCAACGTATAATGACTTATCAAAGTCATTGTATAGCAAATATAAACTTTTTAGCCCTATTTTCAACTCTAAAAATGCTTGGGAAATAAAAAAACTACTGTTCGGTCTTAACTTGATGGTAGCTTTCCTTGAGGAGAGATGATAATGCGAAGCGTCGAAACCTTGATCGTAAAAGATTAAAGTTCTAAGGTAACATGTAAAAGTTGTGTATTCATACTTGTCTCATCATAACGATAATTATTTTCAAGTATTAGGTGCCAAAAGTAAAGGGTGAATGACTTAGTATGTAAATGCTTGCACCTAGGAAAAATCACAAGGAAAAATAGACATGAGGAAGGTCTATAAGAACCAGGGCTCAAACCAGGATTGGGCTGTGAACGATTCCGCTTTTTCGGATGAATCACAAGCCCTTGTCTACGAAGTCCCCCAAAGAGGCATGTTTAGATGTTTTGCCTAGATAGCTTAATTGGCTAAACCATCCCCCGAAAAGCGGAAAATCCAGATTTAAGTCCTGTTCCTGTCAGACATTCTCATAGCCGTTTTTCCTCGTCCGTTTGCGTTAGACATATCCTGTGATATTGCGTTCAGCTCTCTCAGAGGTTTCAAAGTTTCTTCCTTCCTAGCGACTATCTAGGAATCTTTTTACATTTCAGTGAAAATATCTGATATTGAAAATTCTAGAAAGGAAAGGGGAAGGCGATAATATCATAAATGAACAGGATAATATGTATCGATAATAGGCAAATGGGAGGCAGACTGACAAATGTGAGGAAAGAAGTTAAGACTGAGGTATATATGTCCCGGTAGGCTGAAGATGAGGTCGAAACGGTCGCTTCCGTTTTTCACTTCTGAGGACTTAGTCAATTTTTCTTAAATCGTTGGAATAATAAGTAGTAAAATCGATTCCACTACAGCCTTATGCATGAAGTTCTCAAAACTTACGCAGCTTCCTTTAGTCATTCCTGGGATTTTTCAATCGAGTGTTTATGCTTAACTTTTTACGCAAATTCATGGGTAATGAATGAATGCTCAAAAGAACGGGAGACGGAATATAAGCTTCTCGAATTGAATTCCTAAAAATTCAGTTTAAAGAATAAAAATATTCGAAGCCAATGCTTCATGTTCTGAGCTTTTTTTCCTTTCAAAGCTTTCCTCGGAAACGGATGCGATTGATTTTAAATTGAGATCACTTCTGATCGCTGTAAGACCGATGCGGTCTAAAGTAGCGGAAGCCACTCCAAATGAAATCTATTTTCAACAGTTTTCCGAATGCTTTCCGTCGTTGCCTAACTTGACCCATCGGAATGTCGTAACCGAAGTTGAGTCTACAAATGCCTCTCCGCGGGAAACTGCATTGATGAAATCACTCGAATCCGAAGAAACAGAATAATCTGTCTTTTCTGGAGCAAATCCTCCCGCGCGCCCAATGGATTCAACGCTTTGTTTGTCAAAACGTCTGTTTGAAGATAAAGAGAAAATATTTCGACTTTAGGGGTTCTAAATTTTGCATTTATAGTAAAAATATCCCTGAGTTCTATTTCTTTTTGGTAGAATCTTGTGTATTCTGAAGGAATGAATATATGTTCAATCACTGTCCACGAAATTATTTTCGACAGTACTTTTGAAAGCAACCACCGTTGAAATTTGTTGGAAATTATTACTCCTACTCTAGTATTATTATAATATTATTAGAAATAGATAGCTTATGATCGCTCTCCTTTGAATACAATATAATTAACTAATGTCTAAAAATAAAGTGTTTCGGAAACGAAGTTCGCTTCAGTACTTTCTATATATAATACTTCGGTATTTGTCAATATTTTGACGGAGCGACTTCTCAATGTCCCCAAAATGATACGGCATTCATGAGTCATCTTTGATTTCTTTGTACTTGGGACGAAATTTCTACTGAAATACTTTTTTAACTGTCCTCAATCAAAGATAACAGGTGTGATACGTGCGCTGGGTTTTCCGTATTCCTCCTTCCCTATCTCCTTCTCATAGCCTTCTTCAGTCCTTGATGCCCCACCCACGATTAGCGGTCTCTCAAACCTTTCGTCAATGAGGCGATAAAGAATTATTATCCTTTCTTGTACTCTGAAGGGTAAAGCTATTTGCATCATAATTAGGATGAATGAATCCAACTGATCTGTGACTGTTTGGAAGGAGCAAAAAGATCGAGATGCCTCTTGGAAACTAATTATTAAATTAAGCCTACTCTCAGAACGCCTTCTCTTACACCTAGAAAATTTAAGTATTGATCTTAATTCTCAATAGATAAAATTTAAGAATTATTATTCTTTCAATAATTTAATCTTCACATAAAGAAATCATTCGGGTTTTTTATGGTTGAATAATCCCTGTGTTAGCTCATTCCATTATTAGATAACAGTTATCGCTACTGCTTGGGATATTATTTTTCCCTGCTTTATCAAGAGTCAAAATATTTACCTACAAAATTAGGCAGATATAGCGACGCCGGAAGATGAAAAATATTAATACCGAAATAGATGGGTTACCAAGAGAAAGAAGAAATACCACGTTAAAATCTAACTTTCAAATAATTGCAGATCGTACTCTAAGCATATCAGTATTTCTAGGATAGCAATTCTCCAATTTCCTTTCTCCAATACGATGATACCTGAGTACGCTATTGTGAATTAAAAAATGAAGTTTTTCAAGATAGTATTCCGTTAGTACTAAATCCATAATAAAATTACTTGAGTTTGAGATCAACAGTATTTTGGAATTCCTCTTTTTGTCCGTCACATTAATTTTTACAATACTATGATATTAGAAGGAGAACGCAATTATGATAAAGGTACAAAATGTGTAGTGTTATTGCGAATATGCCAAACCAGAGGTGGGGAAACCTTTCGAGCATGTGACCTTTCCGGAGTTCACTGTGGCCTTTACTTCACTATAGAAACTAACTCTTTTACTTAAATTCTTATTTCTCGATCTCGCAAATGTAGTCGGAAGAAAATAAAATCGAAAATGTACACTTTTAGCTCATTTAGTGAATGAATTTGTTTCTTGTTACAATTTTGATGCTGTAATTTTAAACGTATAAAAAATAATAAATATTATAAATATTTGGTCTAATATTCCATGCGGCGCTTCAATTAATTGAAAAGAGGCTCCCCATCCCTGTAATGAACTGCTTCTCTGTATATGTTATTTTCATTATTGTACCCAGAAAACAGTCTCGCTCATTCTGAATAAAAATGGATCGAGCAAATATTTCGGGGAAGTAAGTGTGAAGGTTATCTTCTCGAGGTTGAGTGATCGAATTAAACCTTGATGAAATTAAGGTTAGTGTTTACCGAGACCAGTCATGAGCTCCGGAGGCCGACTAAGCACTTTTGGAAACTCGATAGCCATTGGGTCTTTCGTCTGGATTATCTACAAATTCTTGGAGCCCTTGTCCAAGCTCATGTGGTAAAAGCGGACGGTTTCAAGGATTTAGCATCACTATGAACCAGCGATATTTTGACCAGTTACAGCATCGAGGGAGGCTGATTGTTTTTAGCGCTGCAAAGATTCTGCAAATAATTTCTTAAGAACCTTAGTCATCAAAGGTTTTATGAATGAATGATTTGAAGCTTAACGAAATTTCCGTATGAGGAAATTCTACTACTAATTCTAATACTATTCTATTACGAAAAGTATTTGCTTCACCTTCAGAATAAAATTTCAATGTTCTTAATGGATTCTTAGGTATAATCTCTTAGATGATCTTCCTCAACCAAAAAATTCTGTAAGCAGCACTGATTTACAGTTTTTCAAGAATCCTCAATTCGAGGCATTCGTTACATCCGGAGTTTTTCCGATGAAGTATATTGAATCGTACGTGTGCATATGAGTTTTTTCACATTTTCTAGTGATAGCTGAATTTTATTGCTTGTCATGGTGTTCATTATCAGCCGTATATCATTTTCCTACCTCTTTATAAATTATTGTTGATCTCGTTTTGCTTTTAATCATCAATTACTTACAGTGGAGGAATACTGAGCAAATATAAATTACCTAAGTCCAAGTTTTATGATAATCAGAGTCCAAATTTGACGAATATTACACAATAAAATCAAATGAGTAATGGAGTTTCTTTTAATTTCTTTTTTTCAGTTTTTGGGGCACATCCTGTACAGCCGAATGATCATTCCATTGAACGGGAGTCAACAGTTGGCACTGACGTAGAATCTCTACCCAGCTACACCATTGTCTCCGGACTTCCAAGCTACGAGGAAGCTCTGGAGCAACTGAAGCAGATCCGTGACCTCCGGAGTTGTAGTATAAGCAAGACAGCGGAAGCCCAAGAGAGCACCCCACGGATCTGCTCGTCAGTCGAGGACAACTCCCAGCCCCCGCAGTTGTTTTCTCCTCTGAGGGTAGACATACTTCCAGCAGCGAAGACTTAGGAAATTGTGTACATTAAATTATATTGGAACAATTAACGACGACGCAATTATTTATTGAGAACGCATGCTTGGGTTGTGACCAAGAAACAAATGTATCATTGCATTACGGGTTGTGCTTCATTGTTATAAATGTTTTGACTTCAAGTTTAATATCCTTCTCAAGCATAAATACGATGCATGAAACTGCTCAAAATAGAAAACTTTTTCAAAAGTAATAGTAAGCAAATGTGACCTCAACGAATACTCCGTTAAATTAGAACTAGGTGATGAATCAGAGCTGGATTTTTGAGTGCTTACCTCTCATTGTATATTTGCCAATAAATCCGCTTCAGATAAGAAATGAACTATATAATGTATTGGTGGAAAGCTGAAGAATTCCTAGAAGTGTGTGAATGGTGCAAAATGATATGTGTGGCTGTTCTTTACCGGGTCAAGGTCTACGGGGGGCTGACTCGGCGGCCATTAGCGTAAGACGATGAACTTGACTCAAATTTAGTGAAAGTGTCTGAAGCACGGCTGTGAAGGATGTTCGCCAATATCCAAGAAACTCTATTTTTCTTGCGTATATCTGACCCACATGAGTAAATGGAGTAAATGTATTACGCTTCTTCGAAAATATACTATGCTTTTATAACATTAGTTTCATTTTTTTCAACCACTGTTGAGCGCATGTTACGCAAGGTTGTTACCAAACTGAAATAGGATTTTCCGTTTAGCGATAAAATAGAAACTGACAACAGGTATTTCTCTTGCATTCTGAATAACCTGCTTTCGAAAATAAGTCCGCGAGATGATCTTCACTTTTCATTGTTATTGTACAGCGCTACCGTCTGTTTTGCATGCGATCCGTAGATCCGACTAAACAAAATATATTAATTTGTTAAATGACTGATGCGTGTTGTCTCTTTGGCAATCTTCGAAAGTTAAAGATCATTCATTGTGAAAAGTTTTCTATTTGGAGCGAATGCCGTAAAAGCTTGTGAACGTAGCCAGTTTTTACGGGGAAAAACATCCTTTGGTGGAACCAAGATTATTATTTAGGGAATTCATTTCTTCCAAGGTACTTCAAATATAGGTGTATAAAAGAATAGTAGTGCCTAAACTGAAATATATTTATGCCACCAAATAATTTATACCACAACGTATATCATGAGCTCATTATCAAAGTATACCCATCTTAGATTGTTCCTTATGCGTGAAAGTTACCTTAGTAAGCTCTAACTCTTAAAATTCATATTGTCTCTCCGTCTCCGTAAATTTCCTTATTTACTCACAATTTCTAAAATTTTACTGCATACTGTACATCTTCCGAATCTTTCGTGAATAAGTCTAAAGAATGAATAAACCATGGGAAAGAAGTTCTTCTTTCGGCAAAAATTTAAAGTAGAGCATTGATAGTTTTGAATTGAAGAAGGAAGGAAAATATCTTTCCTTAACTTCATTCATATACTCTGAAAGTATAACTTTCATGTAGGTAATATAATATAATCGGGTGATTTTTATGCATTAAGCTTTAGTTGTCATTAATAATTTGTGCCAATTGTATTTTATGCAAGAATGAAGTCGAGTAAGCCAGTAAATCCGTTAAGGTAGAGATTTTGATTAATAGTAGCAAAAAATCAGGTTTCATTTTCTATATAATTTACTGTACACTACCCAAATTTTTAGGTGAACCTTCATTTAAATACGCCTGTAACGCTTGTGTTATGTTTCCCATATTATTCATTCCATCACAAATTTATATTTTCCTTCTCAGCTTCTCAAAGCTAATGAATTTTTATATTCATTTAAATATAAATATATGATTTTTCATTAAAGTACTAGTAAAATTCCTTGCAATAGCATATAATTATTATTTATTACATTTGAGCCTAGGTATAGGACCAAAACAATGGGAAGTACTCAGCTTTACAGTCTGGCATGGGGAGAATTTGGGTCTTCATTAGTTTCAGCAGTCCAGTTACTTCGTTGCCATGGTGATCTTGTAGATGTTACTTTGGCTGCTGGTGGAAGAAGTTTTCCTGCCCACAAAATTGTTTTGTCTGCAGCTAGTCCCTATCTTCTTGATCTTCTCAAAGTACGGAATAATCAGTTTTTATAATATCTCCTAAATATCCTTCAATGTGTTTATTCAATAAAATTCAGCCCAAAATCTGTAGTATAATCTTTTGAAGTCTTTTTGTTTTCATAATCCATGAAATCTGAAATCAATCTATTTTTATAGAACACTCCTTGCAAACATCCAATTGTCATGTTAGCTGGAGTTGCAGCTCATGATTTGGAAGCTCTATTGGAGTTTGTTTACAGAGGTGAAGTATCAGTTGATCCTAACCAACTGCCATCACTTCTCCAGGCAGCCCACTGCCTCAATATACAGGGGCTTGCTCCTGCAGCCGTTAGTTCTGAGGTAATTTTGACAATCTATTTTGGAGGATTTATTGAATCAGGAAGTGAGTTTGATTTCTGAAGTATTTCTATAATGTGTTGTCATGCAAGCTTATTTTAAACTTGCTATTTACAAGGGGTATAATTTTTCTAGAAGCTGGATGAGCTTGGAATGGGTTCAACTGTTCACCAGAATCTCACCAGAGATGTTATTAATTCTTTCCTTCCTGTTAGGAGAAGAAAACGGAACCGGCATAAAGGTAAGTCATACTTTGCCATAGTTGTGTATTATTCACTCTAGATTAAAATGATAGTAATATATTTTATATATTTCTTTGAATATAAAAGATTCAATCTTGAAAGAATCATGACGGTCTGAAGTACTTATATTCTATTGTAATAGATATTATTTCTTTTCCCCATTTTACATTTTAAATGATATATCTGTTACCTATGTTGCCTTTCCTTCTCTGAAACTTCCATTTCTCCACATAGTTTATCCTTGATCACCTTAGCTACAAAGTCTTCCAAAATAGTATGTCTGAATGTTCTGTGACAAAGTTCAATTAGAGCTGGCAAGTGGAGTGGAGTTCAAGTCCAGGTCTTTTAATCTCCATTTACACTATGAAATCTTCATCATCTTTCCTAGAACAATGTTATCGGTAACTTGATGGTTTTACGCGTCCGTTTTGTAGGTATGTGTAGCAACCGTGGGGGCCGTGGGGGTGGAAGTGGCCAGGGAGGAGGAAAATGGGCAAGGGAGATGAACAGTCAAGATGGGGAGGATGGAATAGCTGGAGAAGGAGGCTCTGATGGTGGAGGTGCAGCTGGAAGTGATGACCATGATGATGTTAAGGTTTCTGAAGGTCAGCGCACTGGAACAGATGGAGAATCTTCTGCTGCTCCTAATGAGGAAGATTCAGGTAAGTGTCTCCAGTAATTGTCCCCTTAGTCATTCCCAAGATTCTTCATAGAATAATGCTACTTTTGAAAGCCAAAGTCATACAGCCACAAGGTTATTGAAAGTACTGAAGAGGAAAAAGGTCTCCAAATTGCTGGTTAAAAATGATGGAATTGTTGCAATAAGCCAAGTTTTGGGATGCAATTTGATGTTATGCCTGTTAAAGTATACCTATGATTTACTTTGACTGGTATATACCTATTTTACTTACCAGATAACTTACCTGTGGTTCATTATGGAGAGAGTGGGTGCTAATACTTTCTTGAAAAATGACGTTCTAGATAAGGATGAAGGGAAGGTATTAAAAATGCGCAAGGAGGCATGCAACTTATAACCCTAGCATTAACAGAATTTTTTCTTTTCTATTTTTCAGTGATTTACAAAAGTTATAGAAAGACATTTTTGGCATTAAAATATTGGTTAGACATTTTACTTGAAAGTCTGAATATTGAGTATTATTGATTTTCATGGTTCCTCCACCCTAGATTTAAGTTGATGATATACCTTTAAAGTTAGATGGATTTTAAAATCCATCTTTGATTTTGTTTCTGAAGGGGAAGAATATTTCCATTTACCACCACCCCATGATAATACTAATGAGTTAATGGATGCATAAATGAAATATTTGCTCTCTAACAGATCATTGAAAATGTTCTCATTGTGAAGGATAAAAATAAAATTTGCTTCTTAAAAGAATAAGTAAAGGTGGATATAATAGCTTTCAAATCAGGTAGCTGGTTTTGTATTTTTATTCATTTTATTTATTTATTAAAAATCCATAAACAACACAAGGCCTTAATAATGGATTACAAACAGTTGCAAATAGATATGAGTGTGGATGAATGCTAAATTTATGTGATAAAGTATAGGTTTGCTGTAAGAAGAGCTTTGTGTAGTTATTTTATTTACTTAGTAATACCTCTGGGGTTTCCTATTGATATGCTGGTATCTTCATTTGTGAATCAACAAGAGAATTACCAATGTTTTGTGATTGTGTGACTGAATTTGATCAGGGATTTTTATCGGCACAAATTTTGACAAGATTGTATTCAATGCACTTAATGGATAAAATGTCTACGATTTGGTAGTAAATTGAAAGAATATAAAGCAGGTGGACAATTTTCTGTAGTTAGATTGATTGGTGAGGAATTGAAGAGATAACTATCTCACTCATCATCTTACCTAATAAGCATTCCCAGTCATTCCCTCTCCAGAACTTATGATGACCTATTGTGGAGGATTCAAGTTTTAAACCAGCCTTTGGGCTGTTGAATTAACAGGTAGAATCTGTTTTCTAAGGATTGAGGACTAAATAGAGATATGTGAGAATATCTTGAAAAGAGTAGAGGGTATTCCACTGTGATTTACTGAATGAAAGTTATACTAAAACACAGTTAAGACACTTTTTAGGTAACTGAATGAAGACTGCTGGATATTACAATTATTTTTTGTATCAGAAAACAAAATGGGTATTATACCTTGTTAATTTTCTAGTAAGTGCTTCACATCTTAAATCAAAAAGGAATCTTCTTTGGTATTCTTTACTTGCCACAGCTGTAGATTTATAGAGTGTCCATGAACTATTGTTGCATTATGCTGGTTGTGCTCTTGTCATATTTTTAAGAATGGTCAACTTTTCATATATAGAGAACGTCTTCTTTTGTTACTAAATTTTGGTCTTTTGTCACTCTACAACTAAGCTATTTTTATCATACAGAGAATTGGAAGAATAATCTAAACATTTTTCATTCTTTCGACTGAGGCATAGCATTGGCTATAGCAGGATGCTGTGAATCTGGGGACAAGGATAATCCACCTTATAAGTAGGTAGCAGAGCATCTTAAGGGGTATTTTTCTTAACTGTTAAGTGTGAAAGGGATCAGGACCAAGATAAACCGCCTTTTAGGAGGGATAGCATATTAAGAAGGGGGGTTTTCAACAGGTTTTACTGTTTTTTCATTAAAAGCAGGAATAGCAGGTTATAAAATTCTTCTAGCACCTATATTCAGTAGTAACTTAACTTGTAACTGACAAACTGGTGCGTTATAAGAAAAAAATCCGTGATTAATGCTATTAATAAGGGTTATATTAGGTGAGGAGGTGGAAAATAACTAAGAAGCAGAGAAAGTAATTAATTGTCCATCTTTCAGTTTTTGATTTATCATTGCATCCCAAATTTTGCTGATAAGAGGTTTTGTGAGAGATTAGCATTAAGTTTCTCTTTGCAAGCCATAATTCAAATTATTTTATAATGGTATGCTTCCTATTTTTTCTGGAGGACTCCAGTTGTTACCCTGAAAAATGATGATAAGATCCTTCACTAAGCTGTGCATAGTGGCTGCAGATTTGTCTGACTGTAGATCTATCTACCTATATATCTATCTATATCTAGAATTGTCATTTAAATAAATGTCCAGCATCATATTTAGAATTTCCCAAATGATAGGAATCCACTTGTGGGACTTACTGTCTAACTGAGGATAGTTGGGCTATAGCAGGTTGAAATTGTTTTATTTTGTTTTACTTCTTATTTTTCTAGTATTTTGCTGATTTGCAAATAAATCTTCCAATTGTTTCACAGCTATTCATCAATGAGCTAAGTATTCATAAGATATTTATTTGCATCAATGAATTAAATGAGCTCATTACACGTTGGAAGTGGGACTTGAGAAAATAAAGGTTGGTAAAACACAGATATATCATACTTACAGTTGATAATTCCTCATAATCACAAGAGATGTGTAAATCCCTGTAATTCTGAGATCTAAGTTATCTTTGTTGTATTGAACACTGCTTTAGTCTTCCAATTGGTCTATGGAGCATTCAAATGTTGTATTCACACAAAATTTTATAGTTTACATTCCTATCATTACATTTTGAAATTTAATTTTGCTTGGAAGTCCTTTCAAGTGAAAAGAGAAGTAGTAGAAGTAATGAATTTTGTAATAATGAAAGTTGAATCAAAGTACAAACAAGTAAAAGTAACAATAAGATTTTTATGCTCAATACGATTCCTTTTTTTAACATTTTTCTATTTTTCTTTATCAAAACACAAATGAGAAATATTCAAATCATCAGTATAGATAGGAGGAACAGGTTATGTCCCTACTTAGGCTGTTAAATCATAGTTTCAATAATTTTATAAAACCTATCATCATTCATAATAAATTTATCATTCTTTTATTCTGACTCTTGATGTTAGGAAAAAAGAGTGGTGTAAGTGATCAGCCAGCAGTCTGCCCTCTTTGTGGTGCTACTTTAAGGCAGTCTCGAAACCTCCGGCGGCATCTAGAGCTCCTTCACTTTGGAGTCTCTCGCGGAGCATCCTCAATTCGTGTCAAGTCTAGAACAGTTCCCCAGCGTCATACAGAGCAGAGGCAGGATCATGAAGAACCTCGGGAAGGGGAGAGTGGAGGAGAAGGCAGTTCCCCTACTCCCATATCTCTTGTGTCTACAACTGCCCCAACGCACCATACTCACGCTCTCTCCATGGTTGTTCCTGCTAACCCAATGATGGTTATTGACCCTCAGATGTGTGGAAGAAATGGTGATCACGATCCAGGGGACCGATCACGGATATGTGAGCCTGCACCAATCCTAGGTTGTGTTTTGGGAGCTCCACCCATTCACCACTTAGCAGTTCAACCTCCTCCTCCTCCTACAGATCTGATGATGAGGAGACACCAGGATGACGTAGCAGCAATGTATCCAGAAAGGAGAAGTCCTCCCTCACAAGGTGGTCCCTCTCATAGGGTGGACGTTGTTTGAATTCTAAAACCCAACACATTTACTTGTGTTGATTTTGAGGTGAGTATTTTATTTGTGATTCTTTGTGACCAAAATTTTCTTCCATTTCTTTCTCATTTAGCAAATTTCATTTTATTCGAACAATACAGGGATGGATATAAGACAGTTGAATAACCAATATTTTTGCAAAGGTAGTGGTTCTAAGTCTTTTGCTAATTCTCCATTATTTTCTAGCTTTTGATTTTTTATTTTGAGAAATTATTATGGAATGATCTTCAGATTTTTAGCTTTTAGATATGGCTTATAGTAAAAGTTTCTGTAATCCAACTACTGTATTAACCTAAATATGTTTTTCCTCCAACATGTATCATCGTCACATTCACACTATATTCAACTTTTAGCTTTAAAACCATAGGTGTTTATTGCATGCCTCCACATGCATTTTAGTATATGTATATCTCTTTTAAAGTTCAATTCAATAAAGTAATCCTGTTCAATTTATATTTAATTAATTGTCAATCATAATTCATTATTTATTATTTCAGTCATTATTAAATCATCAGTCTACCTTATGTCGAATTTTAAAATCTGTTATTTGGTTACAAACATGAGCAATAATTAACATGTTTTGTAATTTTCAGGCTCATGGGAATAAAATTTACCGGAAATTGTAGACTACAAAAGCATCTTATTCTTCATCTTAAGTGTGGCTCACCACATTCATTGTATGAAATAATACAGTTGATCAGATAGCAGTGTGATTATACATCATCTTAGGTCGAAATTTGCAAGATAAGTTTTATTATTCTTACCCCAGAATCAGCATTATGTTCACATGAAGAGGCTGGCAATTTCAGATGGCTCTGTTCTACTGTGCTATTTTCCTTAGTGGGCATTGCTTCATGAAATTCATCAATCAGTCTTTAATCAATCACTAAAATGTTGATTAGAGATATAGGTGGGTAATTGGGGATAGAAATTTTTCCATGGATGTCAATATGCTTGCCATTGTGGTGCTTTCATAGACTTTAGCAGGGAGATCATGTTGATCATCTTAAAAGTGCTTTGTCAGTCATGAAATACATGTTGCATTTACACACAAATAAGATGATGTGTTCAGCTAAAATATAGCCTGTGAAAGAATAATGAGCTATAGTTAGAATCTATGTCTTCAGCTGGTTTGAACATATTTGTTTTAGATTGGAAGTCATAAATGTGATGAGTAATAATTTATATTTTCTTTGTTGTGAGTTAAAATGTTGAATTTCAGAAGTGTGAAGCATTTCTCCCTTTAAGTAGTGTTTGTGTTTGGAGTTTTGAAAGTTGAGTCTGAATTTGTTAAAAAATTTAATTATTATTATCAAAATTCTCTCATTCATAGACATAAATTAACCAAAAACTTTCTCATTTATGAGATGCATAAATCTCCATCTGAAAACCAATCATAAACTTTTGATTATTATATTGTTATAATTACTAATAAATATCACACATGATGTCCCTGTGATCAGGAATATTTATGTACCTTTGTTATTTAGTGGTGTTTTTGCTCTAAAATAATATTCTTCAGTAATCATATACATCATTCTTGGTCATGAATTCAATGAAAAGAACATATTTTGGTTAGTTTAGTTTGATGCTTTTGTGTACTAAAGTTGGAAGACAACTGCAGTTGAAATTTAATTTTTGTGAAAATTAAGGCCCATGCAAAAGACATAGAAAATCATAGTCATAGCCAAGGAGCTAAGCTCTTTATTGCTTATAGTTTCTTATTAATTTTTAATTTAAAAGAAATGCCTATCCTTAAAATTATAATGAAGATACTTTTATTCAGCAAGTTTTCAATTCTTTATTTTAATATATATATATATATATATATATATATATATATATATATATATATATATATATATATATATATATATATATATATATATATATATATATTAATTAATGCTATCAAAATGACTACATAACATAATTTATGTATGTGAAGACTTAAAAATTATTACTGTCAATCATATCATTTAATTTATGTAATTTCTCCTGTTTTCTGCTTATCATCATGCTAGTCTTGTGAATAGCTCTTCAAACTATATTCTTAAGGATATCTTAATCGGTTGTGGTATACTGGTTCTATCTCATAGAGTCTTTCATTTATTTTTGATATTTCAAGTTGTTATATAATTATATTCTTTTATATTTAAGTATATTTATGCAATGATTAAGAAAGACATTTTAGAATTGAAAAACTATCAAACCTATATTGAATGTGTCTATCACATTAATTTCTTTATTGAAAATTGAAACCCCTATAAAACTGTGCAATATATATAATACTCAAACTGTGGTGACCTATTTCTATGAATTTGTAAATGTCTTGTAAATAAAGATGGAGATATTAAATATTTATGATTGAACTGTAAATTTCTTATCAGTACATCAAACACAGCAGTTACTAATTATTGATTCCTCTAGTAAGGTATGAACCAGTGGTAGGATTCAGTTGTTTTGTACTGGCTCACCTGAACTAGTTCTTAGTTTCCTGAGTTTGCCCAGGCAGTTTCTATATCTGTCAGATACGATAGTATTAGAATGATATATGTTGAAATATTAGAAGTCTCTCTTTACTGTAAGAATATTATTTGTATGTAGGATCACGGATTACTTCATAGTTATTACTATAAAAAATTTCATAAACAAACTTTCAAGTAGAATAATAAGGGAACATCTTCTTGAGACTACAGTGCATGATTGTATACTTTGTTGTCTGTATCTAAAATATTTCAATCCCATTACTGATATAAACTATCGGTATGGACATTTAGAAATGTACAAATAACATTTCTTTGATGGTTGTGATTTAATGCACAAATATTTTCAGAAAATTTGACTCCTTTGTGAAGTGAATAAAAGTGTATTTCACTAGTTTAAAGGATGATGATTCCATTCCTACTGGTATTATATTGAAATTACAATTACAGAGAGGAAATGCAAAGTTAGAGAGTTACTTTCAATAAAATTTGTGGGAAAAAGGTAGATGGTTTTGCTATTTAAAAAGAGTGCTATATTTCCTTGTGTGATGACTGAGGTAATCAGTAATTTTCAGCTTACTAACTCTTTCATAGTGGCTCCCAGACAGCCTAGTTGGCAACGCACTCACACACTGTGGAAGCGGTCCTGGGTTCGATTCTCAGTTGGGGCTTTATTGGTGCTCACCCAGCATAAGTATGAATATGGGTAGCTATCTTAATTAAGAGAGAGCAGGTCAGGTCACAAATACAGTGCCATGGGAGTGAATGTGCTGACCACGTATCACCCATGGTGTATCCTGCCTGGCTTGGCCCAATCCTAAAAAGGGGTATTGCGCCATGGACTTGATTTACTCATTTACAGGTTTTTAATTGTTCTTTTATTGTTCCCGTGTCTTGATATTTTTCAAGATCAAATTAGGGAAAGTATAATAGTAATACCTACAATGGTAAAGTGAATCCACAGATTTGCATGCTGTACTTTAGTGACCTTAACAGCTTTAATAAAAGAGAGAAAAACTAAAAATCTTTGAGAAATATTTTATGACTTCCTCTTCCATGTCTGACATGTAGCTTGTCACTTCATCTCTTGTCCCTTACACACATACCCACACTCTTGTAAACATGGAATACTAAGTGACTCCTTACTGCAATTCATCTTATTTTTAATGACTGAAATATGGAGTATGAAGATCTTGATGTCCATTTAGGTGACACCTTAGAAAGGAGCCAGTTACTTGTAATATTTTAATGCTGATTCATTCTATAGCAGATATAGAGGCTCCACTAGGATTTGCATATTTGCAGGAAAAATTCTAATAAAAACAAAAAGAAATTAAATTTAATTCACATAAAGTAGGAGGCTCATTCCTTTTTGTTCCTGTATCCCCTTGGTCATAAGTAATCATATCTCATTCCCCCTATTCATTATGATAAGAATTTAATGTTGACTTATAACTCCATTTATTTCAGACAGACTTTTGGAACAAACAGATCATGGGATAAATTGGGAATATGATTTTGAAATACTTAAATATTGTAGCATAATTATTAACTAACTATTCCTGTACCCCAGGAAAATCTTGCCTTACTTTTTTGGGGTTATGAGTACCCCAGATATAGAAAAATATGGTCCCAGAACAAAAAAGTTCTAGGATTTGAATTTCTTTCTGAGACCATGATAGTGTTAGAGAAAAATTATGTATCCAAGTTTTTCTTATAAATCTTCTTAAAGGCAGTATTTAGGAAAAATTTAAGTCAATCATCCTACTTACGGCTACATCCTTGTTAGCGTTTATTGTTAGTCACACTTGGTTCACAAATCTTTCCCCATTCTGCCTGGTTGGCTCTCCTTAGTTATACTGAAACCTGTCAAATCAATCAGCTCCATAATTTATGACCAACATTCAGTAAGCCTGCTTCCCATCCAAAATTTAATATTTGACACTTTTCACCTAATGTATATTTGCAATCCTGATTTCAAAAAAGTATACCTCTCTTAATTATTTACAAAACACAATCTTCTTTATTATTAGCATATTTGACATTACTAATGTAACAAGTATATTTTAAACAAAAAGGAGATTTTCATTAGAAGATCTGGTGAAAGCCTTATTCAGATACTGTGCTGACATATCAGATTCATTATAGAGTTTTTCCAGCATCTCATTTGCACATATTACCTCCAACACTTCTGAAGTAAGTTGTTGCACTTCTTTTTGCATGTCTTTCACTTTCAAGTCTTCTTTCTGAAATGGCACCATTGTAAAATTTTAAAATGAATTCAAGTTAAAATGTTCTGATAGCTATTGTTTGCTAAATTTATATTTCTGATTGAAAAGGGGGAGAGGAGTAAAAAAATTCTGTTAGAGTATGGGGAAGAAGACCTGTTATGGGAAGATCAAGCTGACTAATCTATAATGTCAGGGATACTCATTATGGAGCACCCTGGAGCTTCATGAGAAATCAATTTATCTGAATTCTGTGTTCCCATGTGTAATATGCTGCCTTTTTACTATAATGATACTGTAGGGGGTCTAAATTATATTGCTAGGGGTCAATTCATGTTTGGAAGTGTCTTGAAGGTTGATAGAAAAATTTCAATTCAAGTTTACTAATACAGTACTCAATAAAGGAGAAAGCAGTGTATTACATGTGGAGATCTCCTGGATAGCCATGTTGGCAGCAGGTTTCACTTTGATGAAAGCAGTCCCAGGTTCAATTCCTGGTGGGAGCCCATATGCAAGATGACCTCTGCTGTCAAAGCACTTTTAATGATACTACTACTGCATTATTACTTGTGGAAACACTGAGTTTGGAGAGATTGATATAATACATAACTCTGGGAAGATAAATAACTGTCTCAAGTTTGCAGATAAATTGCTTTTATCTACTTATCTCTGATTGTTCTTCTTCTCGTGTCATAAAAAGGTCCTTTTACTTGCTCCTTGGTGGCTCAGCCACAAAGACAAACACCAACAATACAAAGACCAACATAACTGACATTATCCTTATCAATACCTAATTAACATTTATGACTTATATGGAATGATTTTTTATAAATATTAGAGTCAATGTTATCTAATACAATCTGGAAAGAATCTTTCCTCAAATAAGTAATCTATGATCAACCAGTATAAAGAATAGTATAGGGTAGACAAAAAGTCTTTTACTAATCTACGAAATTATTTTTTATCATGACAAATATTATGTATGTACTACCTTTCTTGGACAGTTCCTTCAGATAAATTTTTTTTGTACATAATTTTTCATGAAGTTCTCTATTCTTTAACTATAATGCTGCATCTAAATGAACAATGGTGCTTCTTAATTAGGTATATTTCTGAATTTTTCATGGAGAACCGTTTAAAGAATCTGATGGAATTTTGATGAAATCACTTCTTTCACCCAAAGTTTTTATGTTGGATTTTGAAGGAAATCTATTCAGTTCTTGCTCAGATTTACTTAACCCCTCATGGATAGCATTGATATATGTTACTGACTCAGATTGTCAGTGTTATTACCTCTAATCTCAATGCCTACCTTGCTAACTTGTGTAACTATTGTGCTGATTTGCATGTTTCAATGTTAAAATTTTGATTTTCCATAGCTAGTGCCTTAAATACCTAGTTCAAAATCCATCATGAATGAGTGACAAAAATTTAACTTTTTGAGTGGTAGACTAGAGAGGTTGTGAATGGTTAAGGGGGGATAAAAGAAAAAAAAGAAGGTGAATAGATCTGAGTTGCGATGGGCTAAAGAGAATGGCCAAGTTCTGTGGAACCCATTTGCAGATAGTAAAAATTTACATTAAATATCACAACAGATGGAGGTAGATAACTATTAACCATCAAATCCATTACATTTCTTGAAGTAGTTTTGAAAAATGCACTTAAGGATATTTAAAGTTGGTTATAATGACTTAGGAGTGATGGTGTCACGTTAAAAACACTGTTGAGGAAGGCAAGGGGAGACCACCTCGACTATCTATCCCATGAATATGATGTGCCACAATAATTATATTGTCCCTGGCAAAAACGGGACTCAGCCCACTAGGGAGAGTGTCGTGCCCGTTACCCGGTGGTGGTAAGGCCATCCCGGTCGACATTCCACGAAATCCTTACCCAATGACACAAGAAAAGAAGAAGATGACCAAGGAAACAAGAGTAGGGACCTGGAACGTTAGAACGATGCTTAGGAAAGGGAAGTTAGAAAACGTAAAGTTAGAAATGAAGAGGTCCAACATTAACATTCTGGGGCTATGCGAAGTACACTGGAAGGATGGGGGAGATTTTTGGAGCAATAATGTGAGGGTTATATTCAGTGGAGGAAATGATAGCCAGAGAGGGGTTGCTATAGTGTTGGACAAGGGAGTGGGAAATGCTGTGATAGCCACTGAACTGATAAGCGATTGAGTAATGTCCGTAGAAATCAAGGCAGAGCCAGTAAACACTGTGATAGTGCAAGTGTACCTCCCTACTAGCGATTACACTGAGAATGAATTAGATTTAGTTTATGAACAAATAGAAGAGGTTTTTGGAAGGGTGAAAGGCAATAAAAACCTTATTGTAATGGGGGACTGGAATGCTGTGGTTGGGCAGGGCAAAGATGGGGACGAAGTGGGAGAGTTTGGACTAGGAAAAAGAAACGACAGAGGACAAAAACTGGTAGATTTTTGCATAAGGAATAACCTCTGTATCACCAACACTCTTTTTCAACACCATAACAGGAGGTACACATGGAAAAAGCCGGGGGACACGGATAGGTATCAAATCGACTATATTCTGGTAAGGAAGAGGTTTAGAAATAGCGTCAAAAACTCGCGAAGTTATCCTGGTGCTGGTGTAGACTCGGATCATAACTTAGTAATGATGAAGACCGAGCTTAGATTCAAAAAGATTTATAGGGCAAAAACCGCACCCAAATGGAACGTAGAAGCCCTCAGGGGTAGGAAAGCTAGAGAGTTTCAAGAGTCAGTCAACAGGGCTCTAGAAGATAAGGAAAGGGAACTCACTATAGATGAAGGATGGGAAATGATCAAAACTAGCATTAAAGATAGTGCCCAAAGAACCATCGGGAGGGTCACACAAAGCAAAAGTAGGAAACCATGGGTGACAGTTGAAATGATAACTAAAATGGAGGAAAGAAGGAAATGGAAAAGTGTTAACACAGAACACGGGCGTAGAATGTACAGGGCCTTAAACAACGAACTGAGGAGGGTAACTAATAAAGCAAGAGAATCGTGGTGGAAAGGACAGTGTAACGAAATAGAGAAGATGGCTGAAAGTGGGAGGGTCGACCTATTATACAGAAAAGTGAAACAATTAACGGGGAATAAAATTAGTAATAAAATGGCCACTATTAGGGATAACAAGGGAAACATCTTAAGGGAACCAGCTAGCATAAGGAGACGATGGAAAGAGTATGTAGAAGAATTGTATTCGAAAGACATGAAGCCTACCCACATAAAGATTGAGGGCATACAAGAAGTAGAGGAAGATGATCTTGGGTCGAATATACTAGATAGTGAACTTGATAGGGCATTGCGGGACATGAAAGGGAAGAAAGCAACGGGTGTGGACGAGATTCCTGTAGAATTTCTGAAGAATCTTGGGGGAAAGGGTAAAAAACAATTCTATAATTTATGTAGGAAAATTTAAGACGAAGGAAAGTGGCCAGAGGATTTTACCAAGTCTATCCTGATTCCGTTACAGAAAAAGAATAATGCCGTAGAATGCCAGAACTACCGAACAATTAGCTTAATATCTCATGCGGCAAAAGTTATTCTTAGGGTTTTGAATAGAAGAATCGAGGGAAAAACTAAGGAATTCATAGGGAATGATCAGTTCGGTTTTCAAAGAGGGAAAGGGACGAGGGATGCAATTGGGGTTATGAGGGTTCTCGTAGAACGAAGCTTAGAATTTAAAAGGGACGTTTGTGTATGTTTTGTTGATTTTGAAAAGGCCTTCGATAGAGTTCAATGGCCAAAACTGATGGTGATACTAAAGAAAATTGGTTTGGATTGGAAAATTAAGCGTTTAGTGCAAAATTTGTATTTAAATCAGACCGCACGAGTAAGAGTTGCCAATGGGGAATCGGAATGGGCAGAGTTAGGGAGGGGAGTAAGACAAGGTTGTCCTTTATCACCATCTCTTTTTAACTTATATGCAGAAGAAATGATCAAAGAAGCTTGGGATGAAATAGATAAGGGAATAAAGGTTGGTGGGGAACTTGTGAAGTCAGTAAGATATGCAGACGATAAAGCTATTGTGTGCGATTCGGAAAAGGGTTTGCAAAGCCTAGTAAATGCACTAAACGATAAAGCAAAGGAGTTTGGGATGAAAATCAATGTAAGAAAGACTAAGATTATGAGGTTTTCAAAGGGAAAGAAAGCTAAGTTAACAATAAGGGTGGATGGGGAAAAATTAGAGCAAGTAGATCAATTTCCATACTTGGGCAGCCTTCTTTCTAAGGATGGAAGACGTTCGACAGAAATTAGAAAAAGGATAGCATTGGCAAAGGAAACTTTCATGAAAAGAAGGGAACTGATGACAAAGGGACTTGATAGGGGAATCAGGAAGAGATTGGTAAAATCCTTGGTGTGGAGTGTAATGTTGTACGGGTGTGAAACGTGGACGTTGAGAAAAGAGGATGTCAAAAGATTGGAGGCTTTTGAGATGTGGGTATGGCGTAGAATGGAGAAAGTTAGTTGGGTCGATAGAAAAACAAACGAGGAGGTTCTAGATATAGTTGGGGAGAAAAGAGTAATGATTGATGTAATTAAAAATAGACAAAAGAAATGGGTGGGTCAAGTATTGAGAGGGGAGGGATTGTTAAAGAAAGCGATCGAGGGAAGAATGCTAGGGAAAAGACAGAGGGGAAGACAAAGACAAAAGTTATTAGACGAATTAAGGGGTGGGATAAGTTACCAGGAATTGAAGGAGAGGGAATTAAATAGGGAATGTGGGGGCACATGAACCTACCGAAAGGTAGAACACTTTATATATATATATATAATGACTTAGTTTTAATTTGTCTGTTAAATGATTCGGATTTGCCTTAAATGATAATTGTTTGGTACTGAATTTATATTTAGATCAAATAGCTTGAGTATGTATGGCTGAAAGAGGATATGTAGAAGCCAGGTAAAGGACGAGAGAGAAAAATTTTATTTAAGTGAAGAAGTAGCTGAGCAGTAAGTGACGGAGTGGAAGTAGACAAAGAAGTGATTAATTCAGCATCTAAGATTTGCAGAATGGAAAAAGCCTTGCAAAGCACATTTGGTTTATTGTATATATTATATCAAAACCAAAAATTATTTATTAATACCAAAAAGCTCCTTAGATAACTAATCAAGGTAATTTTGGATAGAATCAAAATGAGAAAGAGATTATGAGTGTCCTGTTTATCTAAACGGGGAATGAATGAATCCCTTCACACCTGATACTGGTTAGACTTTTCTTGTCATTATAGATTAAATAAGGGGATTAGAAATGCTATGTAAGCTTTTATTAGATGGAAGGTACTAAAAACAAAGAATTTTGAGAGGAATGTTAAAGAAATCTTGCTGGATGTTTAATTGAAATGTTATGAAACAAGGATTTTAAAGATAACCAACATTAAAAGATTACATTGGGCCTTTCCAGAGTGTCTTCATTGGAGTTATGACTTAACTGGGAGGGAATGAGAACAACAAGGGATTAGTTTTAAGTGGCAAAGAGATTTTGACATCAGAAATAAAAAGGCATAAGAGGGAGATGAGATGGCTATGTAGTGAAAGAAAATAAATGGTGGAGGTAAAGAGATAGAAGAAAAGGACTATTTAAAGAAAAATTACTCAGAAAGTAGCTGTAAAAGGTAAGATTGTTAAACTAGGTGTTGGTTGTGAAAAATATGGTACTATGTGAAGACATAGGAATGCATGGACCAACCAAGTTGTCATAAACATGTTATTATGATATCCTCAGTAAAGGATAATTTGTAATTAATAAATATATTTTGAGAAATTAAAGAAAATGAGAGTTGGGGAAGTTAAGAATCAAACAAACCATGATTTGGAGGAAACTTTCTCATGCAGTCTTTGGAGAATGCTTATCTCTAATAGCGAAAATAGCATTTACTAATGGATAGATAGTTTTTCACCTTCATTTCATTTTCTGCATCTTTAGCATATCTTCTCATGAGGTTAACTTCCTCTTTCATCACTCTCAGTCTCTCGCCAATATATCCAGCAGATCTAAGGAATTCAATTCGAGCTTTTCCAAGTTCCCTAATAAAAAGTATTAAGAAAATTTAACTTTTGAAAGTAAATCAGGGGATATAAATTCTTTGACAGGTTGGGCAAGTTCTAACAAAAATACAGCATACAATTAATGAGAATTTAAAGCTATTTTTACTTTGTAAGCTAAGACTTGAAGTTGTAACATTTTTCAAATATTTTAATTGTAAATAATTGAAATAAGGAATGATTTGGTAATGAGGAATTTTACGTGCATTACTTACTTCCATTTACTCTCATCATCTGCCTCAGCTAATTCTAATGAAAGGACCCTGCTAGCATCTGGATCTTCTTGAGCACAGATAACTAGAGCTCCCAATAAATAAGATTCTGACCAATTCCAAGATGGATGCCGGACAACTTGCTGCAAAGTTCGCCTCTGACGATTCTTTTTAATCATATTTTTCCTACTAAATTCTTTTTTGTCATTGATGAGATGATTCATTTTTTGGTTACATTCACTCAAGTGGATCTGGTAAAATTCAATCATAGCACAAGGAACATTAATTATAACCTCTAAGAAATCTCAGAAAACAGAGATCAATAAGGTGCCTAATGGATAGTGAAAAGAGAGGGTTGTCACAATTGGAATTACTTTCAAAGCATAGAAATGGAAATAACCAAATAGCAGCCAAATGATAATTTCAAATACAAGCACTTACTATCTAAATTGTGGAACTGTAGAATTGTAGTAACAAATCCTTGGGGAGGGATTCCTCGTCAAAGATATAGGAAGTATGTTCTTATACTACAGTATGTTCAAATTCAAGTACCATAAAGTTTCATGGTCTAAAATAATTTAGAATTAACTGAGAAATGCTGTCTCATATTATTACAGTTATGCTACTACTACAATTGCTCTGCATAGTAGAGTAATAGATAGAATAAGACTAATATCATCCTAATTCTAATACCTATATTAATATTAATTACTAATATTTCATGACATGAAATTTATTATTACTGCTGAGTAAAACTCATGACATTATTTGAATGACTGATCAAGTATTTCTTAAGACATTTCCTAAATTTGTCAAATATAAACATACTTCAAATAGCTTTCATTTACAGCGGAAATAAGCCTTTCTATATTTACAGTAATAGCCTACAAGCTACCTTTTGGTATGTAACATAGGTGGCTTATACCAGAAAAACAAGTTTCCAACAGAGTCAGTGAATCCTAGCTATGCTATTATGCGGTATCTCATAAATATGATGCAGTACAGTTAAATTAGAAATATTATAATTATATGACTATTTGCTAAAACCATTAAAATTAAAATTATGTTAACCATTTCTCCCTTGTTGATAATTTCCATATATACCTTAATTCTTCCTCTTTATTGAAAAGTGGGAGTAAATATTACTTTGCTTAAAAAATTGCGAATGATTAAATCATCCTTATTAATTGCCCCTACTGAGATTCATAATAATAAAGCTGAAATAATAGTAATTGGAAAATTTTAAGATGATAATACAAACCAAAGAGCTTGAATCTCCATTACCCTTCAAAGGAGTGATACACTTTAGGTTGTCAGAGTCTTTAATTAAATTAACATTCCATCCAAAATCTGAATCAAGTGGAAATCCGTTCAGTTTACTTGATACTTCGGGTAAATCCTGAAAATCATTCAGTTACATTAAAACAAATATTTTCTGAAGCTGGGAAAGTTTTAAAGGAATTCTTCAGACTTGGATATTTTGAGCAAGGTTCGTGTCCTCATGAAGCGGGTCTCTCAAGAATCTCACAGTTCACGAGGAGAAAATTTCATTACTTATTGAATGTTAAACTTCTAGTAACTTATAGATTCTCTGGCGAATAGGCATATCATTCTTTGCTTATTGATATGTAATTATACTCGAATAATGTTTTACAATGAAAGGTTAAATTATTTTAGGATGTTATCAATTAACATCAAATTGTGACTAAAAGTTCTGAGTCGGGATTAAAATTAAAGTTAACGCTAATTAATGATCACTATGTTAAGAATTACCCATCCGTATACTCTGTGGTAATTTAAATTTAGTCACCTAACTCAATATTAATATTCATATTAGATTCTTATTGACCGAGAAGCACGTTTTCTGATATAATAATATTCATAATTTAAATTGTGCACATGACAGGTTGATAAAGAGCTGAGACTTGTTTTGGACACCAAGATAAGCGTTTTTTATTGAACAGCAAGGATGATTGATACGAGGGTATTTTACAATAAATCAATGTCCAATAAAACAGAATTTCGTCTTCTACTTGTATAGTTACAAAAATAACTGAAATGAAAGACATGAAGCAATGATGGATTAGATTAATCACTTTCAGATAATAACCGCGTAACACTTCCTGGCAATATATGTTCTGATAAGCGGGGAGTTTTAATTTATTTACATGGTAATTTGCAATGCTACGGCATATTCTTCTTCGAGACCTTTTCCTTTTTCTGAGAATTTGCAGTTGTATGGTGGTATGGGTATCATTTACTTTTATCGACGTTTCAGGATGAGCCGTGTATATAGATAATACAAATTCGATAACTTTAAGGAAAGAAATCATCATAAAATTTCTACTTAATAATAATACTTAAACGGTCGAAACCGGCTTTACACAAGTAATTTTGCGGAGAAAGTAATGCTTCCATGGTAACTTGCAAATTCTTCATAATATTTACATGTTGTTTCCTTGTCAAGTTTTATCCTTCTGGGTATTATAATGACACCTAATACAAAGGTAATTCTTGTCCACCCTTTAATCAGCTATGAGATACTAAGATATGTTCTATAGACCAATTATTTTTGGGCATAGTTCACTGGATGAGGATATCATCTCTCCATTTTGGGAGAGATGATATTTAAATCCATCTTTAGTAATGACAGAATTACATCAATTTTTATTTGTATTCTTTATCATGCTAACTAACGACTTTCTTTTCTTAACTGATTATTACCACTTTCTTGCAGGCTTAAGCAATCTTTAAAGGAGACATCTGTTTCTTATGCTGCCAAAAACTTACAGCTTTACTATTCCCTTTAGTCTCTTTCTTATATCATCCATTCTGTCCCTAGAATTCTTAACTTTTCTTTTATTGTCACTGTAATAATTAATTCTAGCAAATTACTATTGGATATGACAGGAATCATGCATTCTTATGTCATTTAAAATCTACTGCCTTTAATAGCTTATTCTAATATGCTTGTAATTTACAGCATATTAGTTAAAATTTGCTTATAATTGTTTACTATTTTTAGAGTTCTATTTTATTTGTTGTACTCCTCATATACCTCCTGATGGAATGATGAGGGAAACAGATTGTTTTAGCTTGCATGGTAATCTTTGATCAGGAGATAAAATCTTGTAGAAAACTGTGAGCTAATTTGGGGCAATACTGATAAATCATCGAGTTTGTCACAATATGAGAAAAATGTGAAATAACTCCATTGGATAGTCAATATTTTTCTGTTATAGTAACTACTACTTTTCCATTTGTTAACCTAAGTGACCCAGATCCAACTGATCAGATGAAGCGCTAAGCTTCATTAGAAAAATAATTTAGTAATTGGCAAACTTAAGGGGTGTTGGTTTAGTTTTGTAAGAGTTTTGCATTTTTCTTTGTCCTTTTTGAACAATTCTGTTGGATATGTTGTTGACATTATATCCTTGTTCTGCAGTTGGATACTTACCACCTACATGATCATTGTTAATGATTTTGCAAACATATGTAGCATTAAAATAACTTAAAGAGGAAAATAAATTGTTTTGGTTGCAAAAATATTGACCTTTGGCTTCAATAGAAATTGCAGAGATGAAGATATAAGATTTAAGAAGAATGTACCAAATGGGGGCCTATTTGATTAGTATGGAATGCTGTGTATGGAGCACATCCCATTAGGCTGCTAACCTTATATACTCAATTGACTAATTACAACAAACTTTATCTAAGATGCTTTAGATGATTAAAGTCTAGGTAGAGGATGCATATGGTTAGCACATTATTAAACACCACATGATCAGGATGGAACATGAGTATCACTGGTAATGTGAAAGGATTAGATGTATGTGTGTCTGTGAGAGAAGAAAAGGACTTGTCCTCTCGTGTTGATGAATGACAGAGTTCTAACACTTTGGTCTGTAGTGGATGAAAAATTTCATGGCAGTCAAAAAGAGAAAGTGTGATTTCAAATGGAAGAGGTAGGATGAATGTATGTATGAATGTGTGTTCCATGAATTAAATTCAACTCATAGAATAGGGCTAAGTTTCATATTAATCCTTTCTGCATGCTCTAAATAGTGAGTTGTGGTAGTGAATTAATCAAGAGGGACTTATGAGAGGGGTGGAGAAATTCATTACATAAGTTTGATGCAGGTAAGACAGTAGAAAATGGGTTTTTATGAGACACAACAGAACTAAAAAATCTTCTGTTTTTGGAATCTCCAAACCCTAGTCTCATGTATAAGGCTAAGAAGTAAGCTATGTGAAACCAAAAATATTTTTTCTTCTTAAGAGTTAATGAAAGTAAGTGATGTATGCTACTATGTAATTTACAAAATACCTAATGTTGTGTAAAATTATGGAAATAACAATAATATTTTAATTTTTCACCTTTGGTGATTTTTAGATTTTTGACAAAAACTGAGTTTTCTTCGCACATATACTTCAAGCATCATGATATTCACTAGACTACGTGAAAACCTATAGTATTGCAGAAACAATGAAATGAGATAAACTTTGTACTAATACTTTTCATCTTAAATTACATTTCTTATACAATTAGCACATTGGAACTGAAGTTGCATTTGTAGAATTGTAACTTTACTCCAACTAATTGCTTTATTTTTGATCATATTTTACAGACCATTACTTGATTAATTATCTCTAAATGAAGTATATTTGGATATAGAAATTGTTTCGCGGTCAATTCAGATCATATTAAAAGTAGCAATCTTTCAAAGATTTAATGAAGGATATCTCCATATTTGCTGCAAAAATATATATCAATAACCTTAATAGTTTATATGGAACTGTGTTAGTTGATAGTTTTTCTCACAGTTAAGATGGAGGATCTATTTGACGGCGGTCTTTGATTGAATCTTTCAAAGTCTTGGCTCATAAGAAGTATTGATGGCTTAGAGAATCAACTAATGCTTTAGAAAGTTCCAAATGACTATCATTACAAATGCCATGACACGTTAATGTTTAGGAGTTCATGATTATACTATTAGAAGCTATTCAATAACGGGAAAGATTTCATTTTCCATCACAGTTTTATATGTTTAGACTTGATAAGTTATTATTAAAGCAAGAATTAATTACTGTCTTAGAGATATGCCAATAGTTTGTTGTTGTTATGAAGAAACTTCGAAAACAATAGTCTATCTTTCATATCTTATTATTGAAAGTTAAAGATAGATAATATTTCTATGATAAATTAACCATTTCCTGAATCTCCTGCTTCAGTTTGAATTAGGATAGGGCATAAAAGATGAATGAACTTCATATAAATAGTAGAATTTAAAATTACTTATCTGGCTAGAATTTAATTAGAGTGCGATGAATTTCAAGGTACTTCGCATAATTGATATTTTAAAGAAGAAAGTTTATGGAAAACCCTCAATGGTGACTTATCTCGCGCTCCATAATTTAAGAAGCCCTGTTCTAAAGTAAGACACTTCATGAATAATAAATATTTTCAGCTCTTAAATTCGTAACATACTGAATTATAGCAAGAATATATAACATACTGAGATAGATTTCCTAAACAAAAAACAAAATTTTTAAATGATATATAAGCAAAAGATTCTTGATGGATAAGAACTTAGCTTCTTATAATCTCTACTTCTGGCATTTAAAACCTTTAAAACGCCCCCTATGTTTGGCAAGGTTGGCAACTACAGTCGGATTTCGATGTTCATTTGTCAAGCGAGACAAAATTTTGGTATAAAGATATTTTATAAATAAATTTAATTATTCAGAAAAAAACTATCAAGAAATCTTATTTAAAAAATTATGAATTCTCAAGATTTTAAAGAGAGTAAAAAAGGCAGAAATTTCATCAGTGGAACACCTTCTCTCAACAGTCGCTTTTGATTGGTCCAAATACAATCGGGCAAGATGTTTTAAACGGTCGTGTCACAACGGTGTAGCTTAATTACTTAAAAGTACAACTTAATGGTCGGCTAGTTCCTATTCAGACTACGTTCTCGTGATAAGTGATTCGGGCTGAAGATACAGTATTGCAAGTGTAATGGCTTTGCAGCAGAGAAATGTTTCGGCTGTAAGTTAGCCGGGTTTTCCATTGAAGTTTTAAGCACATGCAAATGGTTTTCTCTTGCTCATTCTTGTTTGTAATTATTCTTTCGCATCGATTTTTTTGTAACAATAATTGTTTTATTATCTTAGTTAAAGGAAAATGCTAGGACAAACCCCAAAATGGAGGCTGTGAAGGCTAGGTACATGGTAACTCGGCAGGCGTTGCGACCCATCAGCAATCGCCCCGGTGACCTTAAATCTAGCATACCAGGCAAAAAATCATTATTAAATAAGGCTGTGACAACTGCTCCTACCAAAACTTCGACTTTGAAAGGCGCCGTCTCTACAAAAACTACCAACATACCTCAAAAGATTGTTTTAAAGTAAGTAATCGTATTTATTGACATTGTTAAGTTTTAGTATAATGGTAATCAATTTTTGTTTTCTCTTAGGTCCGACGTTAAACCTTTAAATTCGCAAGATGCTTCCAATGAAGTTACAACGAAGCCAAACGGGAAGGCAGTCTTACCCAAGCCAATTTTAACTAAATCGAACGATAAGGATAACTTGCCCAAGCCTCAAAGTTATTCTTTTATGTTAAATAATGTGATAGATATTGACAAGGATGATGACAGATGCCCACAATTAGCCCCACCGTATGCGAACGATATATATGCATACCTTAAGACTTTAGAGGTATGAAGTAACTCTTGCTTATTAATTTCAATTTTTATCAGTCAGTCGTTTAACATGAATTTATTTTTAGGATAAAACCCCTGTGAGGCGTGCATACTTAACTGGTCAGGTGATCAATGGAAATATGAGAGCACTGCTGCTTAATTGGATTGTTGAGATACATGTAGAATTCAAGATGCTTCAAGAAAGTCTCCACCTAACGGTTGCAATACTCGATAGGTTCCTTCAGGTTTGAAACTATTTTATTATTTGAGGTTTTCTTTTGCATGTTTGAATCAACTCTATCAATAAAATTTGTCATTATTTCAGGATTTCAGGACTATCGATAGGAGCAAGTTGCAGTTAGTTGGTGCGACTTGTCTTTTTATTGCAGGAAAGTATGAGGAGCTTTTTGGACCAGATGTGTGCGATTTGGTTTACATGTCTCAAGGTGCTTGCACAAAATTTGAAATACTTGAGATGGAAGGTAAAATTTTATCGACTTTGGATTTCAGTCTTGGCAGACCTTTGCCGATTCATTTTCTCCGGCGTTTCAGTAAAGCGGCAAAGGTGTGTAAACTTTTGACATCTGCTAAGATTTATAGCATACCCTGTCACAGTTTTAATGAAATGAATTTCGCAGGCGGAAGCGGCTCATCATAATTTGGCCAAGTACATTATAGAGTTGGGATTGTTGGAATACAGTTTGTGTCATCATCCACCATCTCTTTTGGCAGCAGCTGCGTTATACTTATCTTTATGGTATGTATGCCGTTTATAATTATGTTATGTTAAAAATTCAAAGTTATTCTTACAAAATTACCTTCCAAAATTAACCAGGTTGTATAGCGGTGAGAGGTCTCTTGTGGAGAAACTATGGACTGATACCTTGGTACACTATTCTACCTACAAATTCTCAGACATAAGTGACCTTGTGAAGGCACTTTCTGTGGTTCTCGTGAAAGCGGAGACTTCAAAATATCAAGTGAGTTATTTGATCGTATGCTCTGTATATACTGTTACCTTATGAATGATGCGAAATTTATAATTTCAGGCTTTGCGCAAGAAATATTCAGCGGCGAAATTTACGAAAGCCAGTGCATCGAGTGTATTAGCATCAAAAGATTTAAAGAAGTTAGCTGCAGCGTCCATTCAGCAGTAAAAGTTCTGTTTTTTTACTATTTTATTCAGTCTGGGACTAATGAAGCAAGTGTATTAAGTCTTGCTCTTGTTGGCATGATGTTGACCGTCTTGCTTCATTGAGGAAACCGCATTTTCTATGTACAATTTTAATTTAAAATTTGATAACATTTTTCCTGTGAATATTTTCTGTGATTATTTAGCTCGTAATAAAATTTAATGAGTATTTGTAACGACCGGGCGATTTATTTCTCTGGTAATTTTTCAGTGTTCGTTTTTTTAGTGATTTTTAATTTTAACTAGAGTCGCCTGAATGTTTACAGGTAGGAACGAGCATTTACATGGAGCGTAACGCTTCTCAATTGTTTTGGGTAATCGATTTTCAACTACGTACAAGACTCCCTCTGTCATAAAGCATTCCAAACTGTGACCTAGTGATTGGTGCGAAGTGCTGTATTTACATTTTTGCTAAAGATACTTGTTTTTAGTAAAGGTATGTGTAACTGGCATATATTTTGTCTATGTATAAATGTGTTTTTATATCTTAAGTTTTGTAAATGCTTGTTTTTCTAATAAAATGTAGTTGTCGACGTGTTATTCAGAGTTCTTCTGTACGTAATTTCCTAGAATTCTAAATTTTCTTTAGTGAGAAAGTCAACTTTTATAAAGCAATATCTTAGAATTAAAATCGTGGTCTTCCTATCCTTAACTGCCAGAAAAGGGTCAGTCGTGCAATTAAGATCCTTTATGATAGTTTTTTCCACTTGTTACGATTGGCTTTTGAAGGAAACAAATTCTTACTGTTCGTTCACATTGTTCTACTATAATTCTTTTCCGTGGTTAAATGTTGAAGCTTGCTAACTAATAATTACGAAAATTAAGATCGGCTAAACCACAGTTAAATTATGGAAGTTAAAAGATTTTTTCCTTAGCGCTTTTCATCGATTTATGTCGTCTAGACTAGCCGAGCAATGTTTTAGTCTCATTTTAAAACCAAAATACGCAGATATTTAGTTATGTATAATTATTTGCTAGTTATTAATCATAATTCATTAAATCTCTTATATTCAGGAACGGATTTGTGTTTCAGCAAGTTGATATTGGTTTGCTGAATTCAGCCGATTGCCGTGAAATTTTGCATCGTCGTTCTTTTCCGTAAGTGCTGAAATCGCTTTTATTCTGTGAATATTTTTAAGATATTTTGGACATTCAAAGTTTGTTTTTGTTTAATGAGACATGTTCTTGGAAGAAAGTTAATGTATATTTATATTTGTTTGTATTGCAATAACTATGAGAAACTACATTTTTTGTTTGAAAATTATGTAGTATATGGATCAAGGGAAGGAATTTAGAAAAATAATTAAGAACATTAATGTATATTTGCGTGTATTATGAATTCATTCATATCCTTTAGTACAGTACTTGTGTTCTATTGGTATATTTTACTTATAAATTCGTATGCATTTATTAATAAATATATAAGCGATGATCTCTGTATTTTTAGAGACATGGTTGCCATTAAATTTACTTGATTTTAATTTAGGTCCAGTTTTGAGGTATTTTAATAATCATGGAACAATTGTGTGTGACGTATGAATTACAGTTTGATAATAGCATGAACATCTTCTCAATTTAAGTAATGATCAGATCAGAGGTGATTTTGTTCAGTTTTTGATCGTAGTTTTTCTTAATTAGTCTTCAATAAGAGGTAAATCCTTTGCTGTGGCAGGATGGATTTTAAATATATTATGTATTTTATTTCATTCATTTTACTTAAAGGACTTTGTATGTTTGTTTTTATTTTCGCTTTGAAAAACAGAGTCCAGGTTTTTAGGGTCTATTTTTAACTGATTTCAAAACCTTGGATTCTGTACTTTCGATAAGATTTTGTCTGGAAGTTAGTTTTGGCAAATTTATCTTTCTTAATAGTTATAATACTCATATATTAAATCCTTTTATTTATAAAGCTGTTTTTTACTGTCATTGTTCCTTGAACTCCTTAAATTGACGTTAAACTGCGAAATTAATCATTGATATTCCAAAAATTTATTCATTGCACAAGCCCTAGATAGTACACAGTAAAGTACATCTTTTGAATAATCATCATTCAATCAGATGACCAAGATTGCCATTTTGCATTAGTCTCTCTTCTTCATTTTGTAAGGGTGGAATGAACCTTGTCATTGATTTGTATGTTATACATGATTGAAGTCAATGTTTATATAATAATGAATGAAAATATAATATTTCTCTGTTCTGTTGCGGTTTCATGAAAATTTAATTTCGAGTATATTTTGAAAGATTTCGTAATATTCTTAAATGATTACAAACAAAATTTTAAAATAACTCAACAGATGAAACCAAATCACATGATTCAAGGGCTAATGACTTATAAATGGTTTTAAATGTATGGGCATAATGGTCATAAATGTAGCATAGGTGACATAGTAAGCTAATGAAAGTGGATGCATTTAATGGTACACATTTTATTTTATTTTATTGATTTCCGAATAATTCTCAATCTTTTCACTACTATGTCTTCAATATGTTTAAATTCATATGCTAGCCTTTTATGGTTTAGCATTAATTTTATTATTTCATACTAAAATAACTGCGGAATAATAGAGTTCATGCTTGAAGAAAGCTTATGCTTATCAATTCAAAAAATTGGGAGAGTATTCTAATTAATCCCATCTCAACTTTCCATTGTTTCAAAAATATTTTTGCTTACAAAATTGTAGTTTGTTTTTATTCTTGTCTCAAGCATTTTTTACATGGGTCTTGAGTTCCAATATTTCATCTTTTTTTCATAATTTTTTATGCTTTCTTACATAATTTTTGGGCTTTTAAGTTGCTGGTAATTTATTTGATAATATCTTTAACTTCTGCATTCTGAATTGTGGTTGTAAATGTTTGCTGTACCAGTAATTACTGAACTGTTTTCTGTAGCTTAAATCAGAGGAGTAATAGTGTTTCCTGTAATTGCAATTTTGGCCATGAGAGGTTAATTCCTTTAATTTAAAATAGTGATATTTAATTTTTCACTTGTAACAAATTTGCACCTCTATCTAGTGGTATTCATCATCATATCCCTTAGAATAAAAATGATTATTTTTGTTTCCTGGTGTAATATTTTCAACTGAACTGTATATAGTGAGGTTTTGTTTTAAAAATCATTGAAATGTGTCAAAATTCTTGATATGCTGCTCTACTTAAAGCAAAAGCATAGAGCTTTTACCCATTATAAAAGCTTGCAATTGTGACATAATCATCCAGACTAAAGTAGGACTTACCAAGGAAGTAAAATTTTATTTTCAAACTAAAATAACATTTTCTAGAACAAATAGTGACTAAAAAATTCAATCATTGGTTAGAGGAGAAGAGATTTGGAATGGGGAGATGGTGATATTTATGACTAGACTTTCAGCTAAGTGCTAGGTGTGTCTATCGCTTTTGTATTTTATTTCTTGTTTTTTTTAGCAGTGAGCATCTTTCATTTACTACAATTTAAAAAATGAGAATACCTTAAATTTAGGAGATTTAAAAGATTGATGAAATAGTTCTTGTAGAGATAATTTGCTGACAATATTTAAGTAATGTAGTATCTTTGAAGAGAAGTGGAATTTGAATGTCAATTTCAAAAATTTTTGTGGCTTTCTATGAAAGAGATTTGGGCTCTTCTTATCTTAAATAGTGATAAGTTGTGGGTTGATATTGAAGAATTTAGGAATCTTGGATTCATCTTGCTAAGTTTTGGTTAGAAATTAAGTGGAAATTTGGTTAGAAATTAACTAAATCAGTTACTTAACTATTTATTTTTGTAGACAATGAATTTCTTTGTATAAATGAAACTGATGAATATTTATTTTCTCCTATTGCCCTATTTTGATGGAATTGTTTTACATATTCTGGAGTTGTATCCACTTGCATATTTTAAACTTATGGAAATAGAAATTTCATTCATGGAATTTTATTAATGAAATTTTGTCTTTATTCAGCCCTACTCAGAAGTCAATATTTGAGTCAGGAAGCATTTTGTGTCATCTGACACTGACAAGTTACTGTAGTAAGTAATATTACAGTAGTAATCTTAGTTACTTGTTGATGGTGCATGAGCCTTTTTTATCTCCCTCTTGATACATTCTCACTACTTGTATTTTTTGTCTTGCTGTGTATGGTGGAAAATGTAGCTTAAACCCTCCTTTCTATTATCAGTATGTAATTGTAATCATTGTTACCTTTAAATTCAGTAGAATATCTAATGTCAGCCCTTACTGCAATACTCTTGTTAATCTTTATCCTGGCTATGTACTTGGCAAAATATGAATTGCAATCATTTCAGCTCTTGTAGGGACATCACAAGTTTGTGATGCATATCCTAGCCAGGTATGAGGGATTGAGAACAACATTCATTGATGAATTCCTTGTCCAGCAAAATTAAATTTTCTTGTTTCAAATTGATATATAGGCAGGCATGTGAAACTTCAGCTTTGTAGTACTAGTTATATGTTGACTGTACATCATTTCCCTTACACTTTTTCATGATTATTTGTAGTTTAATGGTGTCAATATTAATTATCATATAATTTGAACATTTTAAACAAGGAAAAAATTACTTCAATTGAATGGTAATTAAAAAACCTTGCCGTAAACCAGCCCTGGAATTTTTAACTTAAATTTTCATAATGTTAGATTTTTGTCAGATTTTTTAACACTAAATAAAATGTATTGATTCTATTTCATAAATCTTCTAAGAAGGTGGGGTCATATCTAACAACAAGTATAATTTACTTGTGTGTGTTAAGGCTTATAAAAACTTTTGATTTCTGCTATTAAATTTGTCTGTCTGGGTTTGATATTCATCACCTGAAAATTACATATATAGTCTTATATGTTCAGCAATAAAAATAGCAGAATTTTTGAAATTATAGTTTTTTTTTTCATTCTGAGAGACCAATTTGGGTAGTGTGTGCCTTAGTCCTATTGATTATATTACCATAGGTGAAGCTCCAAATTCTCTGCAACTATAGTATTGAGATGTCATCGCTAGCTATTCATCAAGAGCTTATGAAGCTCTTGAATGGTTTATATTGTTTTACATTCTTATTCTTTGCAAGTACTTGGCTAATTTGAAATTGAAGCAAAATGTTAATAATAAGAGCTACTATTGTCATTCTCGAGAGCTGCTAGCATAAAAAGAAAGATAAGGAAGTTATTATTTGTAAATAATTTACAGTAATAATATATTGATCACCTCTGAGTGAAACCCATCTACAAGTCATGCGTGAGAGCATTCATGATTGTTTGTACTGAGGAGTGCTTTAAGATACATCTTGCTACATGAAAATTATTTGATAGTATGATTGAATGTCTCATTATATCTGTGCTCATTCTGAACAATCGCTGTGAATCACATTTTATTTATGATGACTGTGCCTTAAACACAATCAAAGTAAAAACATGCCGTAGTCAGAATTATATGCTAGAGAATGATATTATATAATATATACCTTGATCAAACACTTAGGTTTTACTTGAGCTGAGGCAGTTATTTTATTACCTCAACCTTTTGTGGGAAGAAATCTGAGGCTGTATGTTTAAGGCTTGAAAATCATTGGAGTGAAATAATCACTGAATTTAGCTTATGAGGATAATAAATAAAATCCTTAAGTGTATGTCAGTGTATTGTTGTTATTCCTATTTAATAAAAAAAAAGTAACATTAATTAAAATTGTGTTTCCATATCTTTAATACCTGTATCCCAGAAGCCATGTTTGGGTGCAAAATGTAAAGCTTCCGCTGGGAATCATAAAATTGTTGTTTGGGGAGAGTGTCCATTGTAGAAGGGTATCAGCCAAGATAAGCTCCTCCGTATTTTTGTTACTGAAATATTAATCTCTTCATTAGATTCGTAATAGTCATATATTACCCTGACTTAACAGTTTTTTGATGCTCTTGTGATATAGGCTTAAGATTAATACCAACTGTTTTCATGGAATTATTATAACCTAGTAAGATTATTCATGATACTTTTGGATCCCATTTTCCATCTTGATCCCCTTGAATGATCTGCTCCTTCAGATGTATTTTGCTGTTGTAGGTAGTAGATTCTGTTCCTTCATATAAATATTTCCTAATCCTAGTCTGGTTATCCCTCCATTTCTTGAGTATCTTTCCTTGCAACAAACCTTGGGAATTCCTTGCAACACAATCCTGAGGATTCTGTAGGTTTATATGGTTAACATATGGTCTTCCCAGAAACATTTTCTCATTCTGCCACAACTTACAATACTTATCTCATTACAATTCCTTCCTTGTTTACCAGAGGCATGCTAATTTTTTATCTATTCAAGAAAGAGGTGCTTTTTTTAATTCCATAGTAGACCATGCGATAAACTCACTGATTCTTTGCAAATATATGGTGCAAATTTTGTTTCCTTGTGGAATCACAATTGCTTGTCCAATTATTTCCCTGAGCAGATACTAAAATATTGTAAAGATAAGGGAAAGTGTGTTTCTGGCCAGTGGGATGTCAAACGTTGATGCGGAGAAGATTTGTGGAGCTCTGTTTTATTCAAAATTGTTTTGCTCAAAATTACTGTATTTGACATTGAAGCAGAAGATATTCTCAAATGATACACTATATCTTAAAAAAAAATATTACAGAATTTGTTGACTTTTTAATGCATCTTATTTATGACACTTGTGCTGAAACGGAGGAGCATGATAAAAGATGTGTTGGACTGTAAATCATGGATAATATCAGTTAAATATTCAATTTTGAAATTCCAGTTTTTCTGAAATTAGATATCTTATTTGAGGATGAACATAGCTATGTTTTGCAAATATTCATAGATCTGTTCAATAGCATAGTTTATTGTTTTTCTTTAGTAAGTTTTCTTTTGTTGTTAAAAAAATTACTGCTAATGTTTTTTACTAGAATAGATATTGAAATCTTATTTGTAAATTTGCCTTTATTTTTGCTGAAATATTATTTTAGTTCTTTTAGTGTTTTTTGAGAATCATTGTGATGAACTGACTTCAGGAGGTTATTTTTTGGAGTCATTTTCCTCCTGACTAGGGTGAATAATAGGCAGGGATATTTATTTCTCTATTTTCCTCTCTAATGACTGCCACAGGGAGTAAAGCCAACTGTAGCTATGATGATAATTAATAAATGTGGTCTTCGATTTAGCTCCTCTAGTTCAGTCTAGATAATGGTAGGGAGAAATTTTCTAGAAAGTATAATTAATCCAATTAAAATTTGTTTGAAGTCAACTGCTCAAGAAACAAATATTTTTAAGCTTTATCTATCATGAGGCGTGAGATTATTTGAATGATAAGTTCGATTGGTCTATTTACCTTCAACTCACAGAATACGTCTTATTAAAGACCCACCCTGTCTTTTCATATTTACATGTATTTAGAGGTTTACTTAGGAAATATGTTAATTCAGACATTCATGCATTTAAATTAACTCATCGTCTCTGTGGTTGATTTTTTAGTGAATGTATTTTTAATGATATTAGTATTAAAATATTTCTTCACTCTCTTTCCTCATCCTGGGTAGGTATTTTTCAGTGACATATGATATTAGCTCAGACGTTGGCAGTCATTATGCTCTACTTTAGATTAGTTTACTTGAATTACCAAAGTTATTGATGTAAATGTTTTGAAATTGAAACTAAACTTAGAAGGAAGCTTTTTAAGGTAATAGTAAATGCATTCAATAGTTCAACAGAAAATATGTTTGATTACCTTAATGCTGACAATATATGCGTAGGGAATGCTTCATGAGTGCAACGGAGAGTTTTTTTCAGTATCAGTAATAAATAATGCTTTTTCAAGCCAAAAGCTAAAAATTTTCAATATAAATGCTTCTCTGTAAATAATTGTTCAATCAGCTTTCACATAATTTTACAACTTGCAGTCATTTCTTTATGCATATAAGTTGTTCTGTTGTCACTGCTGAGGTTTTTATTTTTCTCTCACATGGACTGGTTGCTATAATTGCATATGACAACCTTCACCTTATATTTGATTTCCATTTAGTAACCTGACCTTTGCCCTCTGGTCCCAATGATCCCCTCTTATTTTCCAATGTGATTTTTTTTACCAATTGGTGGTGCAAAATGAATTACCATGTTTCCTATTCTATTTCCAATAAAAGTATCTTCTAATCCACTTCCTTGAGGTTTCCTTTCTTAGATATTTTGTCTTTCCACCCTTTTCTCTCTGTCCAATATTATATTTTCAAAGTTTTTGACTTTCCCAAAAATTTAATGTGTTGTCTTGAAATTTGAACTTTTTCATCACACCTACATCATATCTATCATTCTAACATTTGATTTTAAATTTGGTTTAGCTTTTTAATAATCCTTTAAGAATGCCCAAGAAAACATACATATTTAATACTCTAATTAATAAGTTAATTTTGATCCAGTTACTTATCTGGCAATTCTGTGTTACCCTAATATGCCTAACTTTAAAATACAGTAAACTTCTCCATTTTTCTTGTTTGATAATTTTTTGTGATATCTCCATCCTAGCCTTGGATGACAGTTCTGCATTCAAGTCAAATATTATAACGAGCAAACTCTCTTTGGCATAAGAAAATCACTGACTTTTTGATCATATTTCAAAGTAGAGGTATGGGATTTTATAAATAGTACTAGTCCTTAGTTTATTAAGCCTAATAAACTCATTGGGCTAATATTTCAGTCCTTGTTTGTTTGGTCCAAAAACTGCAATTATATATACATGTCATCCTTTCTGTTAATCAATTGGCTTTCAGATCACTTAACTCTCATCTCGGTTATTTTTATTTAGCAAAAAGAATCTTGTGGTAATTGCCTTATTTTATTTTTCTAATTGAAACTATTTTTTCGAATTAGTTCTCCACCCTCTGCAGCCCTGGCAGTTTTCACATATGGTGGAGGCTGGCAGTGAGAGGGTTAACCAATAATTATCGATTCATAAGTTCTAAGAAGCTCCTGATGCATTCTAATGTTTATCTATTTAATGACTACATATTTTTACTTACGTGTGCATGGTTAATGATGTAGCTGAGCATATGTTTGATGCAGTACAGTTGAAGCATTTATTACTCAGCAGTTTTCTGGAAAATTATATTTAATTGGTGTTATTCCCAGTCTTTGATACTTGATTTGGTCTGGCAATTATGAGAGAAAGTCATTTATGTTTTACTTTTATTATTTTTTCCTTCTTAAGCATTTCTTTAAGAAGAAAGTAATCCTTTACTGAGTCCCAAAATAAAACAAACCTAGACTTAAATTGATTACCTTTCAGTCATAAATTCTATCCTTAGTGAAGCTAAGGATTAGATACTTGATAAATTCAATAGCCAAAACTGTGCAAACGTCTCTGATTAATTTACCAGGAATTAAAATGAAATCTTGAATACTTCGCCCTTGTACTGTTGCAACTAAATAAAGTTTTCCATTATGATAAATTTAATTAAATGGTTCAGCCAAGGGCTGTGGATTGAAATGTAATAGAAATTATAAACGGGATAGTTGGATTTAGCAAAACCTTGTAGATCATTGGATAAACTTCTGTAAATAACAGGTAAAACATATCTTAGTACTCTTAGAAGCTTTGCATGTTTTCTTGTGATGTAGATGGGGTAAATTGAAGATTTATGTTGAAATTTTTAGTTATAGTTTTTCTTAGCTGATTTTAGTCATAGATTGTTCTGTACCTATCATTGTTTAGTATTTTAGGTGGTTTTTCTGGTAGTTTGCATGACATCTTTTTAAATTTAAATCTTGCAGTGGATATTATTAACATTTTTATGTTGTGGAAGTAGTAGTTATCTGCCTCTGTAGAAAACAGTGTTTTTATAAATAGATTAAAATTACTCTAACTATTTATTCTTACATCTTCTTTTCTCTTCATTAGGTACATACTATCGTAATATTGGTTTCCAGGTATTTTGAACACTTACTGCTTACAGTTGAAAAGGGATGTATATGTCAGTGCTATTTGGATGTTATTGCTGTAATATATATTGACTGAAATGCCTGAATTTATTAATAAATGCTATGTAAATTATGGGGAAAATAAAATTATTTTAATTCTGTGAAGTTCTAAACCCTTTTTTCTTTATGAGTCAAAACTCTTCTACTCTGTTAGACATCTATTGAGTACTTAACAAGGTGTAAAAATCAAATGATTATCTATCTTTTTTATCCTTATAAATATCTTCTGCTTTGGTCATTAGATATGGTATGCTGGGGTATGTTAATTCCATGTTTGATGGTGGTGTGAAATTGTGCTTGGTTGATTATTATTAAAGTCCAATATCCTTAGAAATTCACATTTCTTTTGACTTTAAACATTTTATCTAATCAAAATAGTTTAAAATATGATATATATTTATTGTGCATCAGGTGAAAATTTTTAATTCTATACAATTCAATTACTAAAATTGAATCATTGTTTTACTAGTGTCACATAAACACAACTTTGGAAGATAGAAAATAATAAGATGTTAAGGAATTTCATTTACTTCCTTCCCTTGTAAATAGTTGATGGATTTTTCAACCTGTTTTGAAGCTCTTGAAGACTTTAAAATCAGAATAATATCTTGTTTATCTCATAAAAATATTTTACAGCTTACCAACAAAAGAATTCATTATATACAGTGATGGACGTTAGGGTGTACTGCTGTTAATGCACCAATAGCCTTTTAAAATCCATGCAGATGTCATGAAGTTTGCATGAAATAGAAAAAATGAAATTATACATTAGGAAGTGCTGTCGGAAATTCCTCGAGTGTATTTCTTTGAAGATAGCCTACATGAAACTTATTGACATATTTTGCTGTTATTTTTCCCATCCTTGATGAATAGTAAATGTAATCCAATACTTAGTGGAAAGCAATGATTAATGTGAATTAAAGTGTTTTCTGGGCCATCAGTTTTTTCCTTATCTGTTTACTTTACTTCATCCGAAAGTCATATTTTGAAGAGGCCCACATAGACCTAACCTCACCAATAAAGGTTTAATGTATTTGGGTGCAAGGAGGACATTTTGGGGATGGTGCAATTTCATCTTTCTAAAAATTTGTTTTTGGTTCAGTCTGGGATTTTGGATGAATTAATCATATTATTTTACCTCAAATATTTAATTTGATGCATGATATGACTTTATGAAAGTAATAAAGGTTTAATGGAATTAATTGCATCTGTGTAATTTTTAAGTCTGAAAACAAGTAGTCAAATCAAAGGCTATTGATGGTTTTCTTTTCTTAATACATCATTGCAATTGGATCTCGAATCTTCATAAAATAATATGAACTTAAGCAAGTTCTTAAATAGATGCGATTTGCTGTAGATTATCTGCCTTGTAGATACAACTTTAGGTTTCTTTTCCGATGTTGTGTGGCTATGAAATTTTCAGAAGGAATAGTAAGTATGCATATGTCTCTCTTTAAAATACCAAATAGACTGCTTTACGTTAACTTTTATGCTTCGAGTGATCAGACATTATTTTAGTTCTTTTACTATAAATGCTCAATCATTCTTCATTGAATTTCTTAATTTTTACAAAAAAAATTAATGGAAGACGTTTGCGTTAGCTCTTTCTGGCCTATACCCACGATACGTATTCTCAAAAGTTCTCGTACCCCCTCAAGACGGCTTGTAAATACCTTTCTGTTTTGAGATAAACTCTCAAGCTTTTCTAGTGGACGAAAAAATCAGGTCCTCCGCTAATAAGAATGAACACCGGAATCGACTTAGGATTCCAGTCGTTTCGTATCGGTGCAGCATCCTGCCTTGCTCGCCATTGCTGTCGTTTCAGATTCATTCACCTTTCCTTCAGCCCCCACCCCTCCGCCCCCACTTTCCCGCTGATGCAACCGAAATTCCTTAGATTTTTCCTCTCAACGCAGTCCTCAAGCGCACAATTATGATCCTCTTTCTTCGCACATCTCCTAATTCCTTGTGGGGCTTTACGCTCTGGTGAGCCGGGAGAAAGGAACAATGCGAAACACTCGTTTCCCTGCGACCGGAAGTGGTTGGCCCGGAGGAGGAAATCCCGGCGTGCGCGTGGGCGGTGCGTGCCCCTCCCCAGGGATGATCGAGCCATCGATTTCGATCGCACACAAACCGCGGCACACACACACGCGTGCACCGCACTTTCACCCCTGTCCCACCAGGTCCATTGAGGCCGCCCCACCCTCATTCACGTCGCCTCCTGAGCATGCGCAGTGAGCGGCCAGGGGCGGCGGCCACAGATTCATTCATCCGCCGGGGTGGGGGGGGGACTATTTTGAGAGCGGGCCCAGTTGCATGAACGGACGACGAGAGATGGGGGACGGAAGCGGAGGAGAGCTTCTGGGGGCAGGAAGTAAGGTATAGATCGAGGAGAGCGAAGGGGGGCGATCTTCTCAGGGAATCCGAAGAGGGTTTACCCCGCGCATAGTACCCCTCCTTGCCCCCCCCCCAGCCTTCCTCTCGGACGCGGGGGCGTTTTTGAGGGGCCGCGCCCGGGCCGACCTTCCCCCCCGTCCCTCCTTGGGAAATCTTGAGAGTGCGACAGTCAGTTATTGCGGTGCCGAGGGTACTCGTGCTCCGCCGCCGCTGTTTCGTTCGCCCTCCTCTCTTTTTAGCATCGAGGGGGCGGTGGGAGGTCTTCGCCCACGGTGAGCCTCCGACGCCCCCGCTTTGCCCCACCTCTCTCCTCCCGTTCACCCCATCCCTTCGCTAACATCGATCCGAGTGATGAACTCCGTTCGCCGTGACGTCAGGCCCAACCGCCCGGTGTAAACATTTCCGGAGCCACATTAGCGTTTAGTCGAATCTCCTGGAAAAAGTTCCTCCCGCAGCCTTCCTTCCCTTTGCCGCAAGAGGCGAGCCGGTCCCCATAAGGACAGCTGTGTTTGAGTTTGAGCGCGCTCGAGGGAGGCTGAAAAAGTAAGACCTCCACGTGGTGCGTCAAAGGATCCTTGGAATTGGTTAGGCAGCTTCTTCGCATCCCCATGGTGCTCCCGCCTCCATCGAGGACCGCTGAAGATAACGAACGGATGAGTAGGAAATTTCGTCCTCCATCGGCTAGCTATCCTCAGTCGCCGGCGTGATGTGCACTCGGACAATGGTTGAATCTTAGAGCGTGCACCGATGCTTGTGGGTGTATTAACGTGTGTCGCAGATTGAAACCCTTTTCGGCACTCGTTTTTTCCCTCGATAAACCCTCGCGCATCCCCTCTCCCTCGAGCGCTTCCATTCACTTCTCACCTGCATCCCCTCTCACATCCACGACCTTCCCCCGCAACCCTCCTCTGGCCCTTATCGATAGAGAGAGGGTGGGTTATGAGGAGGAGGGATACGGAGATCGGTGGAGGAGGAGGGGCGGGTTGAGAAGGAAGTCCCTCCTCCAGCATCACGCGTGGGAGAGCCGAGGACCGGGCGAGAGAGGGCATAAGAGAGAGTGGGAGTAAGAGAGGGCGGTGCGGGTAACGAAGCCCGGACTCCCGGTGCCGTGGTGAGGCAAGGCGGTCTTTCGCCGCCCACGCCTTCCGGAGGATATGCGTCGCCTTCTACTGCCTCCGCCCCCGACCACGACCAAGACGAGAACCGGAGGACCTCCTTTCTCCGGCGATTGAAGGGCAATCTTTCTCTCCTTCCGTTTCTATTATTTTCGACGAATGGACGACTGTTTCGATTGGTCTCCCGCTTTCCGTTCACTCGCCTCCCCGAAGATAGTGCGTGCTTGGTGGTGTGTTTGTGACGTTCTCTTGGTGTTACTCCGGAGGGTGTTTTTGGGGCCGCGTGGTCACCGTTCCGCCTTCTCTGCCGGTGGAGGAGGTGCCGACCACCAAAATGACTTCGGAATTCGGGAAGATGCTCAAGTGTCTTACCACCAGGACATACAGGTCGTTACAGGAGGACAACTACACGCCCGTGCCGATCGGGACGAGTAAGTCTTTTTTTTCAATATCCGAGTCACCTTCGCTTTTCCGGAGAGTTTAAAAGGGAGGTTCTTCGGCGTGTGCGGGACTTGTTTGCTTCAAATCCTCTCTCTTCCCTTCCCTAGTTACTTTTATTTACACTTGTGTTTCCGGCCTAAGAAATTTCGATCCCATCTCTATGCTTTCCCATCCGTGGGGACTTCGTAAGAGCAGATTGTGTGGTGTGTTACTTCACTTCCTCCCATACGGTAGCTGTCATGTTATTTTCTATCTTTTTCTGTTTTCTCTTGCGGACGGCTGTCTCGATCTCGTGAAAGAATTGCGCTGGAGTGTGTGGGATTAGGTCGCCTTTTTGGCTGTGTCGAAAGCGTTTGCGCCTACGGAAACTTTGATGAAAGGATTTAGAAATGGAAAGCTCGTTTCTTCGTCGCTTTTCTTAGGTGAACGTATCAGAACACCCCAATTCGATAAAGCCGATAGCTAGTCCTTATTTCACATTGTCCTACCCGGCACTTCCTTCCTACGGGTTTTTTTCTTTGCGGTCTCTCAATTACTTCCGATTTTTTCTCGGCGAGATATCTTTCTTTCCTCTGCGGAGGCCGTGACCCGAACAGATGCCTTTCGATCCGTGTGACCCAGCCGATTTGGATTTCTCTCTTCTTTTTTTTCCTTGAGCTTGCGGATTAACGCTTTTAATGCAGCTCGGGAAGGAAATTTGCGTGGGCTTGGTTGATATTTTGCCCTGATCAGAAATATCTTGGGTTTTCCTCGAAATAAGCCTTTTTGTAATTAATATTATGAGTATTTTGTGCAAAAAATCAACTCGTATCGTGCCTGAGTTGATTGCAGGTTGTGAATTCTTCGCAAATCTGTCAAGCAAATGGTATTGACCCACATGGCTGCGGTAGAGGTGATCTCAGCATATGTCGGTCGCTCTAGACCGTGCGATGTAGCTGAATTCACCTCAAATGCTGAAATGTTTATGCCTTTTTTGGTAGGCTATCGCATGAGGTGAGGAAACAAAAATAAGAGTTGAGGAAACAAATATTTCTGTAAGAAAAGGCATTTCATCAGTTTGCTTGGGTGCATTGTTCATTATCTATGATTTTTTCATTCATTCTTTATTTTTATCTTGAAATTTTAGTGATCGTGTATGCCACGGATAACTTTTTCTGTTTAACATTTTAATATTATCAAATTCTTTCGCTCTCTACAGTTGAAGTTCAATTTCATATCGTTAATTAACCAGGTGTGTAATTTCCCTTCAAGTCTCAGCTTGGCGTTAGGCTTTAATGACTTTTATTGTTGAAGAAATTAGTTTTATATTTCGTCATTTAACGCGTTAGCATCCTTCATTCAAGAAGAAAAGTTATTTTCGGTAGAATGATTAAAATTTGACTTTTTAATCGCAACATCCATTTAGAAGTTTTAAAAGATCGTTTTCTGTTGGTCTAATTGTAAGCTATGATTTTATTCGAACTAAGTGCATTTCTCCCTGTATTTTTTTCTCACCTTTATTTCTACGAAGAAGGATTTCAATAGATACTTAATAAGCAATCTATATGTCGATTGACTTACTAAATGCGGTGAGTCAATCGATGATGGAAACCAGAGAAAGTTGTCATTCTTATCGAGAAGGAAAGCGTGCCTCACTCAGCTTTTCGGTCCTCTACAGGACTGATTGGTGCTCCGCGTACTTTGTTTGTAATGCTTATCTCTGAGATTTAGTGACTCATTGTTTATCATTGCAGTACATTCATTTGCACAGACATGTTCTTTATGAGTTTTGATCTTATAACGTAGACACCAATGTTAGTGCGAACAGAAAGTTATTACTAGTTACTACTTCTAGCTACTATATCATGACTTTTTTAAGTGCGGATCAATTAGGCATGGGTGTTAAGTTTATACATAAATACGCGATGGTTGGTTGATTGTTGAAATCTTAGGTATTCTTTCCGCCTTGTTTGAATTCCCGACTACGGACGCGTTGTTTAGTTTTGATTCATTCATAAGGAGAAGCTTACTACGTTTCAATTTTAGCTCAAGTCAGGCTTTCTTTGCACCGCTCTTACTTGCCCTTTCCGTGTGATCGATAGAGGTAAATATTTTCATTCTGTAAATTATCTTGGGAGAAACAAAGTTTATCTCTGGTATTCAAGTTTGAATATAACCTTTTCTTAATCGATTTAATTTGATATTCTATCGAAAGGATTTTTAATTATTTTGATCAATACAGGTCACGGTCCAGCTTCCAGTTAGCCATATTTCTTCATATTTTATCAGTGGTTGCGTAATTACATGTTAACGTGTTGTACTCATAGCGCTATTCACTGTACGCGGATGAGGAATATAATGTTATGGTTTAAATTTGTAGATTTTTCATTTTATAAAGTTACTCTTTATCTATTACGATTAATTGGGATTACAAAAGGGACACATTGATTTGATTTTATATTTGTTATAATTTTCGCAAATTATATTGCAATTTTGAATTAATTAGAGTCTAGCTGGCAATAAAGAGGGGATAGAGAGTTTCCTTTATTAGATCGGAAAAGTTTTCGCTCGATCGAAGCTTAGCTAATGTTAGTCTTTTTGTTTATACTCTTGCATTTCATATTCTTAGCATTTCAATGTATTGTACAGCACCTGCTGATAAGGATTAGATGGAAATTTGGGTGTAAGCTGTTTGCCAAAAACTTTAAAATGCAATTATCAGGCCTTCTGCTAAAATAGGCCCGCTTGCGAATGTTTCCTTGCCAGCATTCTCTGTAGTAGTATTTACAAAATTCCTTCGATGGTATGAGGTCATTTTGCCCGTACGAGCCCCCAGCGGGTATCGAAACCGGGAACAATCCCACCAAATGCAGACTCTTCTCAATTTGCTGTCTAGAAGCTCCTTCAAAGAGAAGGGATGGCTTTCTTCGATTATTAAATGAATTATTTAATAAATAAAGAAATATTGGACGAAACAAAATTTCTTACCGGCGTATTGTTTGCAATTTGCTAACTTATCCCTCAAACTCGGGGCACAGATACTAGTCCCCTCTTGGTCGACTCTGGCAATTTTGTATAAATTGCAGCGATATGGATTAGATAAGTATTTAAGAAATGGGAAACTCATTTGGTCATGTTTTCATGTCAGGTTCCTGAATTGTTAGAATTTAACGTGTCACTCTCGGGTTTAATTATATTTTAGACGTCACCAGTGAATTTTTAGGATAATAGAGCTCACGTTTTCATTGGAGCTTAAAGCGCAGTTTGCTTTAAGAGTAAGTAATTAAATTTAATCAGAAATTGCCCTTCCGCATTCGTATGATTTTTTAAATTTTCTGGAACATATTCCGCTCACATGTCATAGTCTTACCATAAGTATCGGAAATCCTCTTGGTAATTTCTCCCATTTGAGTTCAGTGATGGAGGCTCTTTAGCAGGACCCGATGCTGCGAGATACGCGTATTATGGACTTGGCACTCTCCATTCTCCAAAGAAGCAGACTGAATTCCTGGAAGATGGCTTAAACGCACACACGCATGAAAATTCTTCAACGGGTATCACCTCGCTTGCTGGAATCTTCTCTCTGTGCGTGCGGGACAGGATCTTCAAATAGAAAATGTTTGCGTGAACGGGAAGTCAAAAAATGGGAGAGTATAAGTTTCGACTTTGGCCACTTGAAGGAGCGCCAAATACTCGTCGCTGCTCTATGTCTACTCATTGATCTCCTTCCAGACCTTTTATAACATGTCACTAACCCCTCGAGAGCCAAAATATAAGTGCTCTGCGGAATCGATTGACACGGATGCTCCGAATTCCATCGCCAGGGTCGAAACAGCATCGCGAGTGGGTGATTGCGGTTTCCTCATCAATGGAATATGTTTCTTCTGACTTTGGTGCAAGATCGAGGAACATTTATCTTCCGATTCCTATGTCTTCTCCACGGGTGTACCAATATGAAAGCTTCTAAATGGTACTGAATGATGGCCCTCATGTATGTCTCCCTTAATTGATTGGTATAGAAAGCGTTGTTCATAGGATCATTTTGCCGCACTTACTTGTATTTTTTCCAATTATGAGGAAAGGAAGGGTGTCTTAACTAACTCACTCCTCACCTTGTGTTATAAGCCTCATTTTCCATTCATTATTATGGAGTGAGGGATCCGTCCAGCCTTGGGGCTGATAGCTTTATGGAGGGACACATACAAAAACAAACATTTTAATGTTTTTATTCCATATTTCCATCTTTTATGCATGCCAATCCAATGTGGAGAAAGGCATTTTGAAAACAATACTTGTGTATAATTTAACACTGCCGTAATACTGTTATAAATATTGAAATCCTTAAAGGTTTGAATGAATTTTCAAAAAGTCTAGAATGGCTCGTTCCCTCTCTTACACGTTAGTAAACATTTGTGGCTGAAAATGGCCTGTTGGAACACATCATAATCGTATATATAAAACATGTGTTTTGTTTCTATCGCTGAAAATTTTGATTTTCAATTAGAATCGGTGACCTGATCTGTTGCCGCATAGGGCGTGAGTGCATTGACCCGCATTCTAAGTGAAACCCCGCAACAGCTTTGCTCAGACCGAAAAGTAGTGTAGTGCGATTGAATATTGGCAAAGAACTAATGGAAAATCAATGAATGGTGTACTTAATCCTCTTTAATAGTGTTTTCCCCAGTTTGGTCAGCAGCCCGGGATCAATCATCGGGGATTAATTCCCTTTCTCTTAGAGATAGCGATATATAACAGTTTTACTTATATAATCATAATATGTATAACAGTTTTACTTATATTACTTACACAGCTTCTCGTGTTTATTTCTCTAATTGGGAATTTTACATAATTTTTCCGAAAGAAATGAGCGGAATGCTTTTTCGATCCGAATCTTTATTTTAAATGGATTTCTGTGCAGAAAATAAGATGAAATACCTTGAGTTAGGAAGTAAAACGCTGTGTTTAGTTTGAAATTGCTCCCCTTGTTCGTGGAAATTAAATTAAAGGAATGGTTTATCGGTGTAATTAGAATTTTTAAATTCAATATGCATCTTTATAAATGCAAAGAAGCATTTTTGGTTTAATTTTTTATATTTTTGTGACTTGTAAGCTTGGATATTCGGTAGTTTCAGCCATTATTCTTTTAAAACTGTCTTTTACTTATGGTTTACGATGGGCCTCAAACATTTATTTTTTGGTTAGCGATCTCCTTTACCTGGCGGTGGTGTGTAACGATTCTCTAAAAATCTTATCAAACTGATTTAATTCATGAAAAGCCAGAATATCTATAAACAAACATTACCGTCATTGAAAAGAAGTACAAAATAGTGAAATTTTTGTGGAAGAATTTGTGTATTATTTAGATTTATTGTTAGTCATCGAATTTCGTGATTCTCATAAATGAATCCGACGGTATTTGATTGTATAAGCTAAGTATTAAGTAGAGGTTAGAATTATTTCGTATTTAAAAAAACATCGCGTTTCACCTGAAGGAGAAAGTGATTAGTTCAGAAATTTCTCGCCTCCTGGTAACGGTTTAAAGCCGAAAGGAATCTGTTCCTTTTTGATTCGTAATTATGGAATGAAAATTAATGCAATTTTAATTTAGTTGTTGCGGAAGTGACGCAGTGAAAATGTAAGAAGCCTCGCTGCTAGTAATGTGGAGCTATCAATATTCCTTTAATCACGAACTCCCGTCAGCGTTGTGGCTTTTCGTATCCTGTTGTGGTTTTCGTATCAGCAACGACTTCAGTTATAGTAACAGTTCCTTTCTCATTCAGCTATTCCTATCGAAATACTGAAATCGAACTATTTTGAACAAAATTTAGAGAAACTAGAGCTCATCTTGCATTCGGCGTCTAACGGAGAACATTGAATAACATTTGTACATCCTCTATGGTCCGAGTTTTCGCAATCTTAAATTTTTCTTTCTCCCAAATTCTTCAGTTTATTCCTCCTTCCATAGGACTTTCTTTTTCCGGATTGGCTACTCCATTCATTATTTCTCTCACCAGACAAGTTTGAATTTTCAAGGTTCTATCAACACTCTGATTAATTGGGCTTGTTACCGAAAGGCGGAGTTATATTTGGAGCAGTATTGCATTATTATAAAAAAGCTTTCTGATTATTTTTTATTTAATTTACATTTCCTTATAATCACTTGCTTATAGACAATTTTTCATCGTAGCAATAAATCGATATATTGTCACTCAAAATTGGATATTTATTTCACCTAAAAGAAAAATATTTTGAAGAGACTGATCAAAAAATATTTGAGCGTATGCATATATTTTAACTAGTGATTTCAAAAAATTTCTCACTTCGCGAAATCACATATTTGTGTTCTATATTGTTGAAATCACAGGCTTTACATCTATTCTGTAGTCTGTGAATTCTGTAGAAATCGAAATGTTTCTCTAAATGAAGTAGATATACGGAATACTACACTACGGATTACATAATGGTAGAAAATGAATTCTAATTTAAAGACTGTTGATATTGAGGCTCTATTCTTGATGTTCGTGCGTATGGAAAGGAACTCAAGGCATGAAAAAGGATAATTAAAAAAAAGTTTGCTTCAAACTTAAATTTTGTTGCTTCCATAAATCGTCCATAAAACTCTTCAAAATATTAATTATTGATTTCTATGGTATTAATTTCTTCAAAGGCTGAGTCATGTAAATTATACAACAGAATATACATATAGGTGTTTGTGATTGCTTTCATAGAAATTATTTACGAACGACTAAGGCAGAAAGAATCCGTTTTTCGAGGCTTCAATATTTACGTTAGTGTTAGAAGGAAGAATTTTCGGATTTAATTCCTGCAGAAATGAGTTCGGGGGCTAATTAATGTCAAAGTGGCTCGCGAGAGAACAAATTTCGGAACTATAATCTATGGTGCTATCCTTACTACGGTTTCTTTTTTTTTAATTTAACCGCTGAGTAAATAGTTTTGTTTTCCGTCAGTTAATATTATATTAGTTATAATGGTTTTCATCAGTAGCAATATCCTATGCCCATAATTGAAGTAGTAACACAGAAAATATTATCACATGACCCTTTGATTCGACATCACTTTCGAATCCTTCATCTCAATCTCAACACTCCTCCGGCTAAAGATACCTGTGGAAAGAACAGGAACCTTTGTCATTCGGTAAGGGATCATTGCGAAACTAATATCGGGCACATCCCTTGCTCTTCGGCCTCATTAATTGCTTAGATGATTCTAATCTTATCCCGAGATCTGAAAGAAGTCGATCGCTTCCTTTCCGTCCCATAACGATATCGTGATTACCCTTTTATTGTGATATTCTTTTTACAATGTAGAGATAAGCGGAGAAACTCGGCTTAACTTAAGTGAAGTATTAACGATGAATGACTTTTTCTTTGCCTTAGTTTGATCCCATCCAGAGTATGCGTGCAGTATATGAGACAGCACACAAGCATTGTATTTTAGAAGTGAAAAAATGGCTAGAGTACGTCTCTGCGGTCGTTAATAAGGGCTACATAAAATCGATTATAGTTTCCGGAACGTTTTAGTATTGTCTCCTTCCTGCTACAAGTCAGGTACTGCGATTTTGAATCCTTCTCAATCTTCTCTCTCTTCTCAAATTTCTTCTCAATTAAATGAAGGGCAAGGGTTCTCAAATTAAATGAAGGGCAATCATACTTGACTACTATACCGCGCATCATATTGCAATATGTTGACCATTCTCTTGTGACTTAATCTGAAAGTATTTGGGGTTTGGTATTCTGAAAAGGATCACTTGAATACCGTTTTCATGGAATTAACGGAAATTTCAGATGAATATAGTTCACGTACATGAATAGTCCAGTATAGTTCACGGTCGTTCAGTTGCTTGTGGTATTCCTGTGAAATTTTCCACAATCATGAACTCAAACCATATTTTCCTTATAATCCCTTGAGATAGGAATAGCTACTGAATTAGGGATTTATCGCATAAAAGAATCAACCGAGATAGAATAATTACGATTCGACCGATAACCCTGATTTCAATAAATGTCTGCTATCATCCATCTCTTTAGATACAGTGGCTCTTTTGTTTGGAAAACTCATGAAAACGCAACTTTTTTCGCTCTGTTTATTTCTTGCTTTATGTTGAAGACCTGGAGAGACCGAAGGATTCGATTGCAGCTTTTCTCTAACAACCGATGTTTGACCGATTTCACTCGAAATCATTGATAATCACCTTTTCCTTATGAAGGAAGTATCACAAGAGAATCTCACTAGAAATTTTGTTCAAAGAACATATTTTTTCCTTTCGAAGGAAATTCTAGAAGTAATGGGACTTATCTGACTTAATTTCTCTGACATTTCCTCTCCACTATTGATTTTAATTTTTAAACTGTTCAAATTGAAATAGAAAATTTTTAATGGCCTTTCTACATGAAATAAAACAATTATGGGGCGATTTGACGAATCAGGTTGGTACTAGAACTGTATAATTAACGCTCGGATTCTTGTCTAATAACCTATTTATTTTGAAGGTATGATGCTTTGTTCTTTAGCCGATGCATCTTTGAAGGAGAAAAGCAAATATAAGAGGAAAGACTAGTGAGAAATTTCAATCACAAACTGCTCATCAAACCCGGAAAGAAAGCTATAAAATATTTTCCTACAACCTTTCGACGCACACTAGACATCGGGACAGTTATTTCGTAACCATATTTCCTGGATCTGGGGAATAAATTTTAGACACCGATTATCTCTACAGTGTGGCACATACATTACACTGCAGCGTGTTTCATATTCATCCGCTATAATTTTCTGGCGATATCTTCAGAAGCAAATTTTATGTTTGAGTGATACATACCTTGAGTATAAAATACACAACCTATCGAATGAAAGCGAAAATTCAGTACATGTATCAAAACGCGCAACAATTTTGAAACGACGATTTTTTTTCAAATTTTGGTTAAGAGGTTATCGCAAGGTCATCTCTAAATTTAGTTTCATGTTTGATGTCTACGGGGTAAATAAAAAGCAATTTTCCTCAATTTCCGCCATTCATTTTCGTCTAAGATTTTTGATTTTTTCCCAGACTTCGTATGTGATAGGAAGAAGAACTTATAACAACTCATCAGAAATCACTATTCTTAATCCGACTGAAATTTACGACAGATAGTTTGTATGATTGGTGCATTTTTGTTAGTGACGCGGTGTTTGAGATTTTAGGAGCGCTACTACTATGACAGAGAGTATTTAAAATTTGATTTAAAGAATAAAATGAATGTCATTTTTAGAGAAATTTTACTAAGAAGCAATAGACACTGTAAATTGGCGTGGCGTACATCGCTGTGCGTATTTTACTGTTTGGTATTTAGTATTTGATGTTTTTCACAGGAAAAGCTGCTGAGAATGAATATAGTTTCTTTGTGAATGTGTGTTTTCGATTTTAGGACTGTATATTTACACGTATCTCTATTAGAATAATTTAAGTTAGCAAATATATTTGGCGTAATAGTTATCTTGTTAGTCTAGCAACGTTGGAGCCCTCGGTTTGAATGCTGGTTCGAGCATGGTTTTTTTGTGTTTACCTTTACAAAGACTTTAATTGTAAGAGTGGGATATTTAAACAACAATTTGGCTAATAAAGACTTTATTATTATTTTTATATATATGACGTAAAAGGTGATTTCGGCTATTTGGCAGCTTTTAAACGAAATTACAGATGTTGCAGTCTGAGAATTGTATAACAATAGTTTGACGATAAAAACATATTTTTCATTTCAAATTTTACTTTTGCTAAGGCAATTGAAATAAAAAATTTAATAAATTAGTATAAAATTGATTAACTTTATATATAAATAGTTATCTTAAAAATGAGGAACATCCGAGTTTCGTCCGAAAACAGACGCAAAGAGGAGCTGGAACTTTATTTAGAAAGAAAGAATTAAACATTCAGTTTGTGAGATCTTCGATTTGGTTATTCCCATTTCACGGGAACTTCGTCTGATATTTATAGAGAATGGTTGATTTTGGAAAATGAACCTAATGCCGTAGTCTTGGTTTTTCTTTGATTCTTCTTGACCTCCCTCTTCGGTGGAGAGTCCGCATTTACATTTCGAGACATAATTTATGGTACACCATTCGCCAAAATTATTTTATTTTATACCCCATATGTCATATTCTTGGAGGTGCACGAAAAAATTCCAATTCATTATTCAGAGAAATCGTTCTGTAAAAGGATAATGTGGGTAGTGAACATTGCCTTTTCCACCAAGCAAGCAACATTTTACCTTTAGAAATCATAGCACGAAGTTTATTGCGATGATTATAAAAGACGATATCGATATATAAGGATGTTAAAGATAACAAAAATTTCATTGATATGCACTCTGAAAGACCCGGAAAATAGTATCCATTCGATATAGATCGTTTTAGGGTATAACGAGATAAATTGGCAAAATAGAAATATACCTCAAAAACCTAACTATGAATAGCCCAAATCCGATTATGAATATCAAAAATGTATGGAGGAACCACAAAACATTATTAATCCTGTGACCCCAGGAAAAGAAGTCTATAATGTGTTCCAGTGTTTCTATTCAGTTTGATAGCTGAAAACTGCAATTCAAATCTTTAAATCCAAGCCGCTAATCGTAATTTTAATCATCGAGGAACACCGTACTGTAATACACAGGGTTTTATTTCCAGTTATTGACCAGAAAAACTGGAACGCCCTGAAATTCCTTTCTTGCGTTCAAAACGACTAGCGATCGGATCGAAACGGAGGCAGAACTGATCATATTCCGGCGGAAAGTTAATTTTAACCGTCTCTCGATCCTCACATAATTTGAGGCGGTCCATTCGCTCTTTCTTCCATGAGAATCGTCGAGGTCAGTTTTTTCTTGTGGCCACCACAATGCTTCCTTTGTGGAGCGATCGTTCCGTCGCGTGCTCGAGGTGCGTCTTCCGGTCACCGCGTCCATGTGTTATTTTGCCTAATGTGTATAACGGAGCCGTTTCGCATGGAGCGACTTCAAGGATCGTGGAATGTGGGAATGGAATGAAAGGGGCCCGTTCTTGTTTCCGGCTCGCTATCATCGTCTTATGGGGCCGCGTGAACTCCGGCGTGTCTTGCTGCTTTATCGGCCTCCGGGAGCAGTGGATCGATAAGTGCTCTGTACTCCATTCATGTGAGGGGCGAGGTGTTTAAGAAGGCGACAGCTGCGTGCTCCTTGTTTCTTTCCACCCACACGTTTATCACCATTCCGAGCTCTTCGCGGGTATATGCCGGGGATGTCCGGGCTGGAGCTGCACCAGAAAAATCGCTTATTCTCGTGGTTTAGATTCGAGATCTGCAAGGTGTGATCGGAAATAAATTCCAATTGATCTGGTCGAGGGATAGGGAAATTTCATCGTCGGAAGGCCGCTTATACCGTTCGGAAATCATCAGGTCGCACTTGATTGATGTGTTAACAGCATTCGAGTAGTTGGATATCGGAACTGGATTAAGGAAAAAGGGTTTCTTCGCAAAGGTCATCTAGGAGGAATATTTGCCATTTCACGACCACCTGAAGTAATTCCCGAAGCTCGGGAAGAAAATAATTTAATTGCCCGCCTTTGTTTCAGGAAATGGCGAAGAGCTTGAATTTAGCTTAAAGTCTCTCCACCTCTAGTCCGGTATCAATTTGCAGATCTTAACAATAAATTGGATGTATAAAAAATCCTAATTTCTACGAACTTTTCAAGTTAAAGGAAACAAATTTCTACCATCTACATATACTGCTTAAATGGTTAATAATCATTACATCTGTCTTCATAGTCTGTTTTAAGATGCAGTACGGCTTTTTATTTTTGATTCCCAAGTCCAAAACTTCATTTCATTGAAATCAATCAGAAACAGATTAAAAGTAATAAGACTGTAACTCTTCAGATTTCTTTAAATTAAAAATTTGACCTTTAACGGTCGTGTTCTTTGCGCGTGTGTGAAAGTGCTAATTTTTTACAAGTTCGTTAAAATGGAAGAGGTATTTTTTGGTGGAATGAATCTCGGAATTTTTAAGTTGTAGAGCTTGGTATGAACCTCAAAACGTCAGTCGTTAGCTACGAAAAGCCCTGGAGAGGAAATAAGATTTACTAAGTAAGATGAGGAATGAGGTAATAAAGTATTTTATTTTCCAACATTTTATTCAATTGAACAAATTTTCGAGTCTTTCCTTAGCCACTTGTAATTTGTACATCTTGTAGACACCAGCTTTCTACACATGCACATATATACCTTTCCATCTGCTTCCTTTTCTTCAGGCAGTCTTGTTTGGGTGGACTAGTCCACCCACTTAAGATTTATCAATCTCCCTTCTTCCGCCACCTGTTACCTTTCCCTTTCCATCTTTTCTCTGCGAAGGAAAGGAGCTACTTCTTAACCACTTGTTTTCCAACGCTTCTGAAATTAAATCCAGAGCTTAGGATTGTTCCCGTGATTTTCTCCGCGGTTTGTTTGTTAAAGTAGGGTATCTGTTTGCGGTGCCGCATTTTTTCCCAACCTTTTCCAATGTCAAAGTAAGCCGCTTTGCCGAGGGTACAGAGGTTTGTGTACAGACGTCTGTCAGAGATACGGACGTCTTTACCGAACAGATAGTTTTTTCACTCCGGTTGTATTTTTTTAATGAGTCATGACTTCCCTTTCTGAGGATTTCGTGTGTTTGTTCGTAGATGGTCACCAGTGATCGAAGCAGAATTTTTTTTCTATTTCATGTCGCTGTTTTCGGAACACGATCTTTTATTTAAGTAACTGCCGATCTTTGTTATATGTACTGCAGAGAAGAAGGAGTACTTATAGCAGAAGAAATGGTTACGAAAGTACATTATTGAAAGCAGGGATATTTATGATTTCAATTCAGGGTCGGGTAGTATTTGCTCCGATAACTAATTCGCGATTCGATAAGAATTCACGAAAGTGCAGCATAATGACCTTAGATTGACAATTTCGTAGTATTCAATAAGAGGTATAATTGAATTCAATTGTCCATCATCATTCATACCTCAGTAGGTTTTATATTGACACCCATGAAAAGGACCGAAAGTAGAAGATACGCACGGTTTCCTTTTTACGTAATGGAAAAATTACATTCACCTTGATAGGGATGAAAGAACCCCATATAATGTAATTCGTATTAAAGAGTAAGAATCTATCCTAAATCGTTACATAACTGCGATATATTACGATAATAACTAAAGTAAGTTTACTATTTTACTTTTTAGGTTAGATTTTAGCCAAAATTCGTTCTTCCCCTCTTCAGTTATCAAGATTCAGGATAAAGAAACAATTTAGAAATCTCAAGGAAGAATAAACTTTTGGGTCTCACGAAATTGTAAAAGAGACGCTAATCTGATGTTTTTAATGATTATTTTCTGGGTAAAGGTGCCGTCTCTCAGTTGATCAATAGATTGCCCTAGGTTTATTTTATAGATTAATTTTCTGCATCTCTATCAAGTTGCCTTGGCCTCATCGCCTTTCTTTCAAACATTCTTCTTTGAACATACTTAACACATACAATATAATCTACATGCAATATAATGAACAATACATTCTTTCTATATATATATATTGATTTTTTATTGCTGCTTTTGATATATGATTGGACCACCCGTTCTAATATTTGACTCTGTACAAATAGTAAATAACTCCTACTTTGTATCGCAGTGATTGTATGAAATAGCACGTAATTCTTCATTAACTAATAGCTTAAAATCAATTAACAATACTTAACATATCAGTTTAACGACTTTCCGCAATTATCTTACCGTGTATTTATGAGTTTACAATAGTATGGTTTATTTTACACTACTTCATCGTAGATATCGTTGCATTCACTCAAATGTGAAATCCGGCCTATATTTTCCCATATCGTTCATAATAAGAAGTAATCAAGGAATTACGCTCGCTCTTGTTTCAGAGAAAGTTTCACGTTCGCAATCAATTAGTGATGAACGAGCAGTGGAAGGTCCCTTAATTAATTACTGCACTTCGTCATTTGGAAGGGCAGCTACCCATTCTTCGGCCACACATCCATCAGTTTTAGATAAAAGGAAATAGAAATACAATATTAAGATCATTGCGGTCTTCCTCCTTCGCTCGCCTATTTCGTTGCATCCTCCATTTGCAAGAAAGCCGTTGATATCAATCTGCAGTGCGGTCATTACTCTTCTCAATTAGTTTCCCTCCCAATTATTCGTGACTCATGGCGGTCGTGTGCGCTTTCGCCATTCATTCATACCTCAGTTGCCATGGTGATCAGATCGAAGTCGAGCGTGGCTCAGCGTGGGAGATCGCACCTCCATTTCTCTCCTATCGGAATCGGAAAATTTTCGGTCGTTACTAGCACGCATTCATTTACGCTGCGACTTTTTTTGATGCATTAACTTTATTGTGTAAGGAAGAGTGATGGGGCGAGTTTAGTGGGAAGGGCATCAAAGGTCATTCGTTGAAACTGTGTGTGGGTAAGCGGTGAGCGCATGTCTTCCTTTCTTGTGGTTCTTGAGGTAAACCTCTTCATCGTGCAATGTATTGCTCACTTTAAGTACTACTCCGATGTTGGTGAAATACTTCGTGGAAGATTTTCCCCAAATTTCCGTTAATAAGTGGAAAACTGACTTCCCATATGTCGATTAATATATTTATTTCTCAAAATGCTGATTAGCATACAATCGCAAGGAATTACTTTTTGCGAGGGATCAATTAGGGTCCCCGAATAGCCAAATGGACAAACATATTCGCCTTTGGTGATAGCGGCCCTGAGTTCGACTTCGGTTGGAGCCCATATGTGCTAAATGACCTCGGCTGTTGAAGAACTTTTAAAACTACTTTACTACTGGGAATGGATTAATAAGATTTTTGTTTGTTTAAATCTTGAGTTGCAGTATATCGCACCATCAATCAGATTTGGATCATTGGCGAATACTGAGTGGGAGCTATCTTCTATCATTAGCGATGTTGCAAGGCAAAATTTTGAACAGAGTACTCAAGTACTGCAAATACTCTGTTCATTCCCGAAATTTCGGGAATGAACAGAGTATTTGAAGTATTGAGTTGAATTTGAGTATTTGAGTATTATTAAAAGTCCTTACCATTGCAAATTGATGGAATACTATGCAAAATATTAATCCTTCATGCTCTAAATTTCTGAAATAATATTGTATGTATTGAAAAAGAGATGTAGAAACGCCAAGTCTGGAGAATAAGCGTTCACTTCCGCCTAATATAAACGCGATACTGACTAGGGTTACCGGAAGAAAGTCGAGCTGAGTAATTTATAAAAATATCACACGTGTACAAAAATTTCTTGAGTTAAAATTTCGTTTTGGAAATATCTTAGTGTAAGAAGCAATGAAATGTATTGATTGAGTTGGCAACAGCCCGCTGAAGCATCAGCTAATTGGAAACATTATTTTTGAGGTGACGTACCGGTATGTACCGTTCTGATCGTTACATCAATTGTATCGCGATGGTTTCCTTTTTATTAGGTAATAAGCAGCAAATCCATCGATTGAAAAGAACAGTAGGGCGTTTTTTCTTTTGATTTTTGCACAATTTTGAAAGCTTTTGCTTGCCCTTAAATTATTTTGAAATGCATAATATAAATATATTTTTCATCAATTTTATGATACCTTCGTAGCATTAAGCTTGTGAAAATATTTCAAATTTCTCCCTTAAAAATAACCATTATAAAGTTTGCTGGAAAAAGAGTCGGTAACAAATTTACCAGCGGAATATTTCTGAGTGACTCTCGTAGTAGTACATACTCGTACATACAAAGCTTTGTGTCGATGTAATCCACCGTGAAAATTGTCCATACAGCATTGCACTTGAACTCTGTTTGAAAACGGTCTTCTAATTAAAGCGATCTTGTATATTTCTCCAAGATCGAGTCCGCGACGAGCATTTAAAAGCGGTGAATTATCTTTATTCCCCACCCACTCGCCGTTCGGCCTTGAGAGCCTCTGTAATGAATTAACTCGTAGCGGAAGTTAGTTCATCTCCATCGGAGGAATTTCTCTCGATCTTCGAGATAGTGAAGCTAACGGCATCGGTACACATATTCGATCGCATCTCCTTTCTACGCAGACTTATCGTCCGATGACTTACCGGAAACAAGTACAGTCTTATTCTTTACCAATTTATTGTTTGGCTTCTTACGCCCAGCGATTAATTGAACACATATCTGTACATCCTTACTCATATTTTACTTCTGGACTTTACTGCCTTTTTCCTCCTCGGAACATTTACGTGGTATTAAGTCTTCGCTCTTCCCACCAAAATAAATATTTGTTAGCATCAATGAGAATCCAGTTCGTTAAACAAGTGGAAACTGTGTGCGACGAAATCCACTTCACGGATGCCTCACAATAAAAATTTCTCAGAATGCAAAGCAAGGTGTGCATAGTGAACTAGGATTCCAGGTGGCACACCACCTTCTGTTTAGTTAGATAGGGGCTTTGACTTGAGACTATAATACCATACCAGGTTAATAACATAAGGAAGGAGTCCCATTTAAAGAGTTAAACGACTCTCTAAAGGAAGATTATACATAACTTACGTAAAATCAGAAATCTTTCGTATTTTGGAAAAGTATTCGGCACCCCAACAGCTAACCCAGGGCATAATTGTGAGCCGTGGAGTATCAGTTGGTCAATTTACATAATAATGTATCCTTAGGCCTCTCCGTATAACTGTGAATAATATTAACTTATTTACATATTTGATGGAAAAAGATCTCTAACGACTAACGGTGCGGTATAGAACTTATCCCTCGAGTATCGCCGCCGAAGAAAAATGAGTGTTAGTAAAAAAATCAGGGTTTTATTTGTGATATTTTTCTCTCTCCAGACCTGCAAATACCGATACTGAACGACGTATTTACATTGCTAATATGAGGAGATAAAAAAAATTTAATGGTGTGTATTGTTAATCTTTCATCCCTGCTCTTGTTATTTCTTGCTGAGAAATTAAAACCATTTTCGCTTTATTTTCTATGTGGAAGTAGTTAAGGCTTCAATTTTCCTAAAAAGATGAAGTCCAGCAACGGAAATGAATGAAAATAGTCTTACGCGGGAAGTCATGCTCCAAGGGAAAGCCAAAGTAGTTAACGGAAGTGAAAATACATACGCACTTGGGAATCGAACTCTGATCTTTCACTTTCCGGACTAATACTCTAAACCAGAACTTTCGAGCCGGAGTACTCCATCAGCAATTTCATCAAAAACTTGGGGAAAAGATGACCTCTTAATGTAGACTTCTAATTTCCTGTACAAGTATTTCTTATTTTTGAATAACTATTTTTGTGCATATTTTTTACGTCAAAAAGCGCACACACGGACGCAAACATTAATTTTATCATATTAGGTGAAAATGAGTGGAACATCACATTTAAATTAATGTTTATATATCCATTTACATCATTAAAGCTATGCATGTAGATGGAGTAACATGCTATTACGGACAACATATAACGGATAAAATACGTTAAGTTTTCGTCTCAAGGAAGTTGATTTTAACGAACGATTGTAAAAGGTTTTACGTTACGCTACACTTTGTTTAATCTAAAAATGCAAGATTCTGAAATCGAAATATATTTACCAAAAAACAAGAAGATTAGAAATAATAGGGCACTGATGGCCAAGTATAGTAAACTGGAAGAACCAATAGACCATCAAAATTTTTTTATAACTTATGAGTTATGTTATTAGACGTATTAGAAACCGATAACTTATATTTACTGATTTATAAAATCGGTGCATTTCTTTAAAGTTTCCTTTACCTGTAAAACAAACTTGTTAAGTGGAGACTTAGATACGAGTACGTAAAGATCACTTTCAATTAATAATTGAAAGAGTTCAAATAAAATTGCTGCTTATCTAGAATGACCTCAGTGTTACGCTTGTCAACCTTTAAAGAGAAACAATCCTTATCTATGTTGTTTAATAACATTTAAAAAGTAATTTTTTGTGTGTGGCACCAGATTTGAAATGTTCAGAGATTTTATTAAAGCAGGAAACCCTTAAAAATTTTCAGTATTAGCGGGGACTCTATACTGTTTTCAATACTAGTGATAACTTGTTCGATAAGTTTAGTCTTCTATGCCTCTGGAACAAGTTATCACTTCGGGGAGGGATAGCAAATTTTAAACCATTTCTCTTTGGGGGAGAAATAGCAAATTTTAACCATGATTCAACAGAGCTTGTTCCTCTAGGAAAAGGAACTATAGGACAAATTCAAAATTGTCATGACAGTATGTGGTGGTTTATTAGTTCTTTCAATTTATTACCGAGAAGATTGGCGGGCCGAATGCAGACCTTCAGCGGGCCGTATATTGGACCGCCCTGGATGACCTATCACGCAGAGGTGCCTCATTCCTTATAGCTTTGCTGGCAAAGCGAATGTTGGCTTCAACATACAATTAGAGGCATCTGATACGGTTCTCTTTGTCCTTTTCACATACGTTCATTCAATAATTGGGGCCTAATTACTCCTCATTGAATGCTATACATTCCTGTTTCGCAAATGTTTATCACTCTGAATTCCTCGAATTAAATTTCCAGTGTTCGCCTCCCGAGAGATTTAAACAGTTTTCGCAATAAGAGCTTCATTTCTACGAAATGAGAGTGAATCGTCAGTTCTTTCTAAGTGATCATGAATGACGAAATCCTTTAAAGGGTTCAGCGAAACAACTTTTTTTCCGAGCGATACCGAGAAAAGGCACCCTTTTTCGAAACGGGTCTTTTTTGCAGGCCGATAATTCATTGCGTGCTCTCTTCGAAGAATGAGGTCTCTTTTTATTATTTCCTTTGTCCGAATCACGGAAGTCATAGACGGGTCGCTTTGTTTCTACGGCCGTTAAATCTAGTGATAATTTGCTTTAGATTCATGACGTGATGTTTATCGTTCTATTATTGCTTTTAATGTTACACTTTCCTTTAATCATACTCGAATTACTTATCGGAACATTGACTGACTCTAATGAGTCTTTACTTGTTGAGTATCGTTGAGAATTTTGAGTCTGCCAGGGAAAATATTGGCGGTAGTGAAAGCTTTGACAAAGCTGTACCGTATAAAACAAAAAATCAATTCTATTTACTAATGAATACCTTTTTATCCAAACCCATTTCTCTGTTTCAAGCATTACCGCCCCATCTAACCTTACGAGAAAGAACGATTACCACCTCCTTCATAACCTCTCAGCCAACTTCCCCATCCTGACGTTGAAACCAGTTGATGCTTTTACTGATATTGTGGTCCTTGTCAATCTTCAATTGTTTGTTTTTATTAGTGCAATATCGCATTGAAATTGCTAACGAAGATAAATCGTCTTGAAATTGCATTCGTCCGCCGGAATCTTCGCAAAGAACATGATTTTTTTAGCTTATGCATAGAAAATTGTTTAATTCGTCCTGGACACTGTCCTTTATTTAGAGATTAATTTTATCAAATGGTAAAACACTATAAAAGGGTGAAAACTATAAACTAAAACGTCCACTATTTGGGGAAACTCAAAAAACAGGAGGCCTCGTTGTATCTCCTTGCTTCTTCTGTCGATCCGACGTTTCGCCTAAAATAGGCATACCATTTTGACTGTCCCTGCTTTAGCGTTTGTCCAACTTTTAAACTATTCTGGTTTGAAGGAACTCCGAGATGAAACATGATGGAGGACACAAAGATTTCAATGAGAGAAAGTATTTAAACGTAAATTTTCACAAATTTGTGACACACTAAAAGTGGCTTAAGAACATATTAAATTAACTCAGATGATATTTTTTTGAACGAATTTCTAGCGAATGAAACGTCTCTGTTTCATTCGCTAGAAATTTTATAAGTCCCAGTCTTTTTCAGGGAAATATGGTAACTAAGAATAAGGTAGATAGATGCGGAGACAAATCGTTTTAGAATTAATTTTTCAGCGAACAATTCCTAATAGAAATGAACTAAGGATAGATAGGCCCATCGCCTGGTTACTCCCCTAACTTCAAAACTTCTGTATCTATGTATGTAGATGTGAATTGTTAGTCATCTTCGTATAAATTATGTGCTAGAAATTTTTTGAGCAATTCTCAGCACTCCCGCTATCAAGTCATGACTAATCCATAGACATAGTGAAGCAGAGGGAGCAGCAATCCTTGTGCTCAAGTTCCATAGTGATTCATATCAACAGAGAGTGAATCATGTGCTTAAGTTCGACCTAGATAGAGATTAAATGTGACAGATGACGACTTGGAATTCAATTAAAAGTCATCATATCCATCGTAATTTCCGTTTTAAAACGGTAATATAATTTGAGTGCACATTTATTCAACTCCTCGTTTATTTAACCATTCATTTTCCCTTCTGAAGTATCTTCTTTGGTAATTATCTGGTTGTCCCTCTCCCCCGGCCACATCCATCTCATGTAATTTTCCCCTTACTCTATCATTTATTTAAAATTTCTCTTTCATTCGCCGTCTTTTGGAGAACTACTTATATTTGATGATTTGAAATGTCTATGGTTTGAGTTATCGTGACGTCATTTCTTACTAACTTCCCCAAGTTTCACTTTTGAAGGAAAAGCAGACTACGCGGCGACAAAACAAAGAATTAGTGTAACTCTCAGCTGAATGTTTCAAAAAGTCTAGTAAACGCTATGGAAGCAATGAAGTCGTTTAAATTGAGCTGTATTGAATATAAACGTGTTCACATATGATTCACAAAATTTAATATTATTTAAACTTATCATTTAAGCTTTGCAAAGTTAGACGTTACCTTTTGTGTAAATTGGAAGAAGTCACGCATCTACGGAAATATGTTTATTTCTGTCTCCTCAACTTGTTCTAAACAACACTAAGAATTATATAACCTAAGTTTTCAGTTTGTGAACAAATTGATTTACTAATCGCAAAATAGAGCTATAATCATCAAGTTTGAAATATTTTCCATTTTCTCGTCTTATTTTCTACGTTTCATCGCGTAAGTGTTTGTACCGAAATTTCCTCATTTAAATGTTTCTGAGGTGAATTATTAGATATTTAAATAGTTGAAATTTTTTAAGCTTCATCACGTGTGAAGACATGAAAATTTTTAAATAATGAATATCTTTACTTGGAAGACATTCTCGGTCATTAGGAATACTTGATAGTCCCTTTTGGTTGCAAAACAGGATATTGGTTGAGTATCGGTTTCCGTTTGTTTATCTGAGCAGGAGTAGATTATATATTTTTAAAATGTAGGAGAGGCATAGAAACCCAAATTTGAAGGGGAATATGCCTATTAGCCCTCACCCCGGATTACGCAACTGATAAGGTTTTCTTACATTTTGGAATTCGTGAATTCCGAAAGTTATAATCTTCTCCTTCGTAATCGTTGCATGATTAATTTTATCTTGTTGCCTCTTAAATTTTTCATCAATATGATGTTGTTCAGTTCTCTTTAGACTAAATTCAAATCTGATCCAGTGACGCAGTTGAGAGAAGAAAAGATATCTGGCATACAAAATTTGGTGATTAAAACGATGTTGTTGATACAGTGCCTCTTGTATTGCATATTGTATTATATTGCATACTTATATTCCATGTAACAATACAGTATATATCTCTCGTAATAACATAAAATCTATCAAGAAATCATTAATGAATGGATAAGGAAAATTCTATAAGCAAATGTGATTTCGGAGAAATTTTCCTCCTTAATGAGACTTCTTTTTCGAGGATTTTTAAAAAAAATTATAACTTATTGTGAAAGATTGCAAAGCTGTTATTTTTCTTTCCGTGGCCTTAAATATTTCGGCAGTAAAACTTCTAGCTAAAATATTTTCATTTCCAAACATGTCCGTTGGCTAGTTGGCTGTCTCTATAATAACAGATTAAATATGGTTCCTTTTGAAAACCAAATTTGCCAGAGAGCTAATGTTAGAGGTAAGAATATAGGTATCTAGCAACTCAATTTATTTCGTATGAAACGATTTCTGAAATCTTTTGAAGATATTAAAGGAGAATCAGTCGTCCGAAGATGGAATTAATATTCATAATATCTAATTAAGGGAATATCGGGATTTAATTATATAAGCCACAGGTTTGGAATTATTGACTTAATACAGGACCGTGTTTTCTATTAGTCGAATCCAGGAGGTGGACCTGGGACGATATATTTCGGTCACTAATCAAGAAATAATATCTAATAATAGTATAGTATGAATTTGAATCCATAATATATGTAGATTGAGTTTACGAAATTTCGCTGTCTTAATAGTTGAAAATTTTATTCTCTTAACTTTGTAGTATATAGATTAATTATTTTACTGATTCTGTGCTCGAATTAGTACTATAATGTACAGGGACACTTTTTCTGCATTGGGACGTATTAAATAAAACGTTTGCAGGTTAAATGGAAGACGGGGCTTGATAGTCCAATTTCGCCTCAGAAAGTCATCTGTTTGTCCGTAAAATATATCATCCGATCTAAAATATGTAAAAATTCTCCGGGCGGAAATCCTAAAGCACCTCATTATTTTAAACATATTTATAAAATTTGTTGATCGCCGCTCAGCTTTTCGTCTGAATGAAAACCCGTTTTGTAACTGCTAAACATTCCGCGCAGATATTTCGAATCACGGGTTTTAAGGGCTCACACATTTTACTTTGATATAAACCTAAAAGGGCTGAATGCTTCGATGGCGTACGAGACTTCCGGGCAGAATTCGGAACAGTTTAAAAACATCCGTTCCTGCGTCCGAATCTGGAATCATGAAATGGGGTCGGAGTTGGGCCGTTGCACATCTCTTGGGTTTTTGGAACGGTGCTAATTTTAGTGGAATTCGATTAGGAGGTTCGGCGAACAGGCGTGCTTGTGTGCAGATATACTCTCCAATAGAGAGCGGATTGGGAGAACCCGAGTATCGCTATCAGCCTATGAACGGAAAATGATTTAAGACAAACAGAAGACGTAATTGTGTTCCAACGCAGGTAGAATTAATTGGAAACATCTCCTTTGGGTTTATGATCTGCTATAGTTTAGATTAGGGCTTCTGAATATCCAAGTGAGAAGCTCGACTTAGATGAAAGAGGTCCCGGGTTCGATACCAATGGGAGCATACGCTTGCGGAAACCTTGGCTGATGAAGCACTCATGATAATACTACTGCAGTTTAGATTCGGCGAAATCCGGAGTTTTAGAGGAAGCTTTGGGTTTACAGTGTACAATACGGTGGCCACTTTGAGGCTCATTCTCTTCACCATTCGCAACCGAATGCCCAAGAGAGGGAATGAGGCAGGATGAGGAGTGAGGTAGTTTACCTTGTTTTCTTCTCGAAGCCGAAGCCCTAAGTGGAAAACATCCACATAAGTATAGCGCAATGACCCTGGAAATAATACTTTTCATCGTATTATATAAGGAGATAAAAATGCATGCTATTAGGAAAAGGGTTGAAGAATATTTTACGCATAAGGACGCGCAACAACTCCAACGAGAAATGGCAATGAGAAAACAGGAATGGGGTTCAAACCAGGGATCGAAATCTTCCTCAGTTTCATATTCATCAGGTTTCAGTAGCTTGAACAAAAATAAAATGTAGTAAAGCAAAACTGTTTTATATAAAAACAGTTTTGTTTACTGCAATACTGTTTGCGGTTACTGTTTACAGCTATAGGTATCAATGTAAAATAGAATAATCCGTTCCTACATTCCAAATAATTACTTATTTTAATATTTTACGATTCTTATTTGTGCACGTTTTATTCCATATTCTACATAGCACCACTTTGATACCTCTCCATTTAGTCAGTATTCCACCCTTTCTGCAAATCGTGTATAAAGCCTTACTTTATTCTACACCTGAAGACACTGCGCCCCGAAGCATCTTATGTAATAAATCGATAAGTTAATTAATCCAGGAGGTATTTTTATTTCAACAATTTAGTGAAGCAATTAGCACTCTGACGCCGACACGACAACTGCTAGTAAAAATCTTACCGATTCGCCTGTTCGTTATTCGATGCATCGCTCGTCGTTCAACACATTTTTCGTTCGAAAAATTTGTTCATTCACCCATTTGTTCGTGATTCGTCCATCAACCAAGTTTCTACTGTATAAAAGTCATAGCGATCTTAAAACGATGATAAGTTTCGGATATACGAGGATTCTTGAAGAATTTCCGCGGGATACATCCTACTGCTCGAGTAGCATAGTTATACTTTCTTAAGGAGGAAGTCCTATATCTCTTGGTCAGCTGATGCTTTATGGAATTCATTGATTCGCCCAAAATATTGTGTTCGGAACCGACTGCATCTTTCTCGTTGTACAGCGATGTTTGAAATCCACCACCTATATCATTCATTCGAGGGAGAGAGTAATGATATATCTAAAAATTTCCTGAATTTTGGTTCAATATTTTGAGACTTTATTAATAAACTGCGAATATACATTAAATCTAAGACATTATTGAAGAATCGAATTTACTTTAAAACAATTATTTTCGTTTATACACATCAATCATGATCTTTCCTTTCGCGGGAGCGAGTTGATACGACACACTCCTTTCTTAACAATTCTCCATATTTCTCTCCTAATGTATATTAGAGACATTAATGAATTACATCACCTTCTTTCATATTTTATCCTAATTACTTTTCAAACTACTCGCATTCGTACGCTGCAGTATCGTATTCAATGTATTCGATTGTCTTTTTCTCGGTCCTTTAAAACTTTCAGACACCCTCATCATATTCCAGCTTTAATATTCTAATCTCTTACACCCTGTCTATATTTCCAAACCAGTGTAGCCCCACCCTTTCGTACTGGTTAGTCAGACTGTCTACTTCATTCATCACACAGTCATTACTGACTCCATCTCTCCCCTTTTTCCCGCACATGCATTCGTATAGTGCACTCCAGCTGCATTCAGTTCTCTCGACAGAGGACCAGTTATGTAACGCAGTGTTCCTTAACGGAAGTCGCATTTGCTGGCTATACCATAATTTGAGGGGCCACGTGAATTACGTAAGGTCACGAAACTTACAAATAAGTCATAAGGAATATACTGCTCGAGTATTTCGGAGATTAGCTCTCATAGCAAATGATCTCGTACTGTCACAAAAATATTCTATTACCTTTATCCTCTGTGCACTATTGGTATACTTTTTGTATAGACCACGTTACAAATCTTACCAAAAGCGAATGTTACGGAAGGGGGCTTTAGAGGTTTTCATTTTTACATATACTTTTATATATTTACTCTGTACATTCTCCTACTAATCTATGAGTCCGATTCTTCTTGTCCGCAGGTGCACTGCAATCCGTTATAGCCAATCCTCGGTCTCAGCCGATAAACCAAAAATTGTTCACATTATCTATATGATGACGAAATCAAACGGCCTCTAACCACAGCTGTTAAAACATTCGTTGACCTTTCTGGTAAAAATTGCTTCCCTATAAAGTGAAAAATGAACAAAATTAAGTAACACAGGAAGGCGCTCTCCGTGTCAGAGTAGCTTACCATTCTTAAAACAAATATCACGAGACAACCAATGTTACACAACAGTAGATCGTTGACTTTGTAGGTACACTATATACATTGTAGCAAGTGGATCAAACTATAAAGATCCCTTTTTCGATTTTAAGGTTCAGTCCAGCGCTCTTTAAAAATTAAAGGGCCAAAAAAACCACCCCTTTTCTTCTCTAGCGAAAATAAATATGTCATGTCCCTGTTCAAACGCTATCCATCATATGTCTCGGTTTTCTCTCGGTCCCTTGAAAATCATCTTTAACCGGGTATTAATGTATCTTTTTTTTTGGTTTAATTCTAACATCTTTCCAAGTTTCCTCGGATAGGGGGCCACGAAAAGTGAAAGTACAGACCATTTGTGTAGCGAACACCCCCGCGACTCTAATGGGGTAAAATCGACTCTCCTTGGGGGGCCCCGGAAGGCAGGAAACCCGTATGGATTCAGCCGATGCGAAAGGCCTATTTTTAAGACCATATCTCCCGAATCGGTTGCTGCTTCAATCGAGGGATCCCGAATTCTATTAAAGGAGAAAGAAGGGAAAACCTCATTTGCTCGATTTTCGACGGAATGTCTCGTTTTTCTCGCGCCTTTTCATTCCCACCCGCTCGTCCGTTTCAGCGTATCAGGAGATGTCCCATTTAAAATAATCATTTCCATCCGTCCGTTTTCGAAAGAACCCCTTTCGCACTTCTTATTTTTTTCAGAGGAAACGCTCTCAATTGCTTCTTCTCGTCCTTGATGACGTCTCCTTCAAGTGCCTCTTCCCCCATTTTGAATAAAGGAAGATGAGCCCAACTGTTTGTGACGGACGCAGGAAGAAATTTACGCAGTGTTCCTCGGAGGTCTTCAGCGCTGACCCTCGGAGGGGAGTGCAGGAAGTGGGAGTGGCACGATTGATGGCAACACTCATTGCCTTCACTATGTCGTCCAAAGGGTGCCTCGCTCAAGGAGTTATCGGGGATTTTTACTTATGCACTAGATCGATTTCTTCACTTGTCTTTGAGGGAGATGGGCGGATCCAGATCAATGTTTTCGTTTGGAAATTTAGAATTAATGCTTTTGATGGAGCATCGAGGGTGGTGGAAAAAGGTCCAAGTGAGACGTCAAATACAGGAATTCGGAAACAGAAAATAATCCCCTCCCACACGCGGCTTGCAGGGTATTACTTAGAAGTCTTTATTAAGGCAAAATTGCGGCTTAAGACTCCCTTCTTCCATCTGACATGCCAGCACGATATTAATAAAACATACATAGTGTATATGTAAATTAAAATGTAAAGAAAAACTTTCGAAAGAGTTATGGATGTAAAACAACGAAGGTATTATCTTGAAAAATATTATTCACCGCAAGAAAACATCCAGAAAGAAGGGGAGAGTGTACAACCTTACTGAAATATAAAAACTTACAAATATAAAATATACAAACTTACTGATATATAAAAAATATGGAAATATATAATAATGTGGAAATCATAAGAACTGTACTATAGCATAAATTATAATACATAAAAATAAATCAATAAATCGATGCAATAATCCACTTACAATTAAAAAGAGAAAATAAATATTAGTTGGAAATTAGCATTTTTATGTATGTACTACAATAGATACGAAAATTAAAATGATTTAAAAATTTGTAAGCTGGAATATTCAATGGAAAAAGTTCTCATGAAAAATTAAGGAAATTAAAGATGTTGAATAGGGCATATAAAAATGGAATTCCCCTACCCTCCCTTCCCCTCAACCTCTTATAATATATATACTGCTGCAAAAGTTTTCATTGTTGCCTGAAGATGTAAGAACGTCTTACGAAACCGGTCGCGAAATAAAATCCATGGAAAATTACTAAGGTATTTAATTTATGATAAGATCAGTGTTACGTTATGACGGGCAAATAAGGAAATAGTTTAAAGAGGACTCTCCTCCGTGGCAAGTTTCTGTATCCATCCCTGATCGCTCATGATTCAACGCTTTACCTATTATTTTCGCATCTATAAGCTATCAGTGTGCATTTGCAATGCAGAAAATGTAACAAAGCATCCCGATCTATTGGAGCAGTTCCTACGTGCACCATCTCTTAGTCATTCAGAACTTAAATTCCATTTTGAACTTTCATTTTCAAGTTAATACTTTATTCGAATTTTAAAGTTCCATCACTATTGACGGGCGATTTTATTAGTTACATAAAGTTTATTCTAAGGAACTGGAAAAGGGGTTGGCTTCTTAAGGTAAGGAATCTAGGAATTTTTGCGTGTTCGATTCTTTTAGGTCTTCTTTTGGCATCTATTAATCAATTACTGAAACATTTTAATAACTGATAACACGATGTATCGGGGACAAATGTCTTTGTTCAGAAATTCTAAGGCTCTGAATCATTTGAAGGGCGTTTATGATTATGTGTTTTAATTAAGGAAACTCTTTGGAATTAAATCTTACTTACAAAAAATATAGATTTTATCGAAGTATGTATTAAAGTAATCGGAAATAGAGTTTCATCGAGTCACCCCCACATCCCAGCTGTTAATTTAAATGTAGAATATGGAATGAATTCACGACAAAAAATATTGCAATTACGTGATTTTCTGTAGAAGTCGAGAGGGAAGAACTAAGGATTTCAGTAGTTTAGGATAGTGTACGTAAAATGTGCGATTATCTTTATTATATTGGTGAATTCGATGAAGAATCGCCCTTAATTATGGCAGAATAATATCTTTATTATCTGAGTTGTGTCCTCAGAAAGCTGAATTAATTCCCATTGTTTCTTTATCTTTACAATCGATTAAACCCTAGAATACGTATCTAATTTTGTATTTCTGTTTTTTAATTTTTACCGTACGTTCTTGAATGCAAAATGTAAGAGGAACTCCAATCCCCAAAAGCGATGTGACACATTTTTGTCTGTCAGTATTTTTTCTCGCCCTCTTAGGAATTTGGTTTCAAATGAAATTTTCCAACACCGAATTGATCACATCATATTTTGAGGCCCCAATCCCAGCCAGGGTCTGACTTCTGTCCAACCTCTCTCTTGTACCCTCCCGGCTAGTTAGGGTAGGTTTTTATACTACACACCGCTTGTCTAATTTATTGATACGTTTTTTTATCAGGAAACCACAATTTCTCGCATATATCCTCTTATACTTATAGTAATCTCCCCAAATTGTTGAGTAGGCTGTGTGATTATTTCATCCAGGAAACAATTGTCCCCGAAGTTTACTGAAACTCACCAAATTTCCGACTGAAGTCCAACGTCATACGCCCCCAAACTTCGGCGCCCCGGGCGACCGCCCTCGTCTATATTACGGGCCGCTCTTCCCAATGAAGGCTACCTTCAGGCTTAGCCAGCACACGAGTGAACAATTCTTCCCATCGGACGACAAGAGTTACTATTCTGTCACATAAGAAAGGCTGCATGTGAAATCACGTTCCGCATTGCCTTCACTCAAATATATGAAAATCGATGTTGTGCATAAAAAATCTTCGCTGAATGAGCCAAAAGGGAGCATTTTCCATTTTTATTATCTTTTGGCGTAATTGTTAGATTATAAAACAAAATTACTTAAATACGAGGATTCGTTTCATGAAGTGACTAAAAGGCCTCTTTGAACGCCTAGAAAAGCATGAAAGCCATATACCTATCTCTAGCCTAGGGGCTCTTGAAGCTATCACTTCTATACTATTCTCAGTAGAAATCTGCATGGATGCCGATCACTTTATCGATGAAATTGTGGATGACGTCTCTACTTGTAATCCGATATCATTATTAAATACGTCGGACAATATTCAGTGGATGTATTCGGAAATATCTGTTCACAGTACAACTCCGTTAACACTTGCTCGCTTAATACGAATTTCTCGATAGCAAGAACCGAAATTGCGGTCCCGGCAGGAACACGTAGTATCTTATGGAGATTTATTCGTTGAACTCGAAATTCGGTGAATACAAATTCCGAACATCTCGGTCCCGCACTAGAGATCGCTCGCTTAAAGCGAACTGTTCATTTCTGCTGCCATTTTGGTAAGCGTTTAACACATCACATGACTTGTTAAACACTTTGAATAGAATAAGAGGCAGTTTGAGGATAGAAGATTGTTGGAAGATTACTATCTATTATGTTGACTCAATACTTTAAGACGTCGAAGAATGGTTTCGCTTATATGTTTTTCAAAAATGTCTATTCTTACCGTCCAGAGCCGGCCCTGGTCCCGAGTATTCTCCACGAAAATGAAAAAAAAAAAAACGCTGAGGACCCCCTTACCAGTGAGGCTACAGCCTTGGAGCGCTTAAGAAGGTTCAATCAAAGACTTAATTTATTTAATAAGTTCAAAGAGAATATGTTCGTAGACGATGTTATACGCCGACATTAATCGCCCTCGTTACATAAGCTGTTGTGATACTGAAAGAAAGATCAAAAGAATGATGCGATGCTGCGTTCCAGTCTTACTGTTATTTGATATAAAAATGAAATCATTTGTATATCTCTCCGTAAGTAAGAATAGCCTCATTCCATGTCGTCTCTATACGGTGTTCCTCTATCCGGTGATTAAAACTACGTTTCGTAACTTGGATTAAAAGATTTGAATAACAGTTTTCAGCTATCAAACTGACTAAAGAATTGGCACGAAGTATAAAATAAGTCGATTCATCGAGTCGGATGATAGTAGAATTACCACTAATTACCATTATTTTTTTCCGCAAACTATACGCGAAATTAATCGATTTGGGAAGTAGAGTCATGGTCCATGCACCCCCTGCCACACGCCGAAAGGCAGCCTGCAAGATAGAGATGTACACGGGCTCGGTTTCTCGCCGGTTTCCGGGAAGCTTTTCTTCGGGCTCTGGGCAAATTTTGGGCCTAGGTAATATAAGGACTATGTGGTCAGAGTTTACTCATTATTTCGGCCCATGCAGACCTCTGTTGCAGTGTGCATATGTAATGGTAAACCCGTCTCTGGCAGCGATATATTCATCCTCTCCAGATTATTCGGGTTGCAGACCAAAATCTCCGGTTTGAGATGCCCTTACAGTTGGCAGCCCTAACCAGTTTCCTCACTCGCTCCTTGTCTACAACCGGCCCTGCCTCTTACTGACCGGTCTTAATCGCCGTTACTCTTTTGGCGAGTGCACTTGCGGAAGGGATTAGCGGCGCAGGTGTGCCTGAGGGGGATTTTTTGAGGGCATATCCTCGTTGTGTTGTTGAGCGTGGGCGGGAGATGCGTGGGCGTTGGAAGGGTTCGGTGGAATTAAGGGCCTCAAGGGGGAGGGCGAACACAAATGCCCGGGAGCGGGGAAGGACAGGAAATGACGTCGGTCGCGTGGAGGCGGATATGTATCGTGTGTGTGAAGCACCACGCTCGACGTGTGAGTGGGTGGACATTTGGAAACAGGAAAAAGCTCATGACACTATTTATGTGCGTCGTTTTTTCAGCGTATTATGTTTAGTCGGATCGGGGAATCTCTTTTTTCGGACCTAGGAAAGGGAGCGCGGGGGGGAAATTTCGATAAATTATTCCCGTCCTCGACAGCTTCCGGGCATCTCTCATTTAGGATGAATCTAGCTTCAGAATGTTGCTTATCCTTTATTGGTCGAAGATTCACCACGCGTGGGACAAGTAACGGAATACGGCGGAGATCTGATAAGATCATTCGATACCATGATGGGGAATCCGAATTTAGCGTACAATATGTGGCCTCTGTTTTCTTGGATTTGTCTTCTTTCGGTTTTCTTCATCTTGGATCAGGATGTTACTCTATCTCTGAGTTCCTCCTGGCACATATTCCTAAAAATCTCCTGCTAAGTATGCCTCTGTTCCTTTTGCTTCGAAATTGGTTCTTTCTGCCGTCGATGTCTCATTCTAACACTCCATGTTCTTATTTTATCATTGGTGTTGTGGATTGTGATTTTTCTTTTCTCGTCTGTTCTCACATTTGAAATCTTTTTCTCTCGTGAAAACTTTTACAAGTCTCATATTCCGTTTCTACATCTCCATATTCTTCGTTTCCGTATTTCGCTCTTTTTGGGCATAAGAAATACTCTGCTTGTCGGAACGGCAGTTTATAAGTCAACTAACAATGAAGTTTTACTTTTGTTGCTTTAGAAGCGCATTGAAATCGACGTCGTTACCTTTTAAAATTAGCCATTATTTTCTTCCTTGCCCCAATCCTCATGGCTTCATATTTTTATTCCTCCGCTTTTCACTGAAATTTCATTAAATAGCTCAGGAAATATAAAAAGCAAACGAAAATCTGCACTTACACGTGATTGACATAACATTACTACTCACATTCATCCTTATTTTTCCGTTTGTTGAACATCACAGATGTGCAAATTCCTTTTATATCTTCTCCGGCATTTTACGAAAATGATTAATAGATTTGTTGTTGTAGAGATCCCCAAGCCTATTGACTTCAACTTGGTATGAGTGCCACTCTATCTCCATTCATCTAGCATCCTTCCTCTTCTCCAAAAGGTCTTCAATGGCAGAAGTCTCCGTTGGACTTCTTTCGTCTCCCCTTTAAAAACAGCCATTTTTACACTTCCAGTATCAGCCAGAGAATCGAACGAAAACCGAACTGAAAACCGGAAATTTTTTGCGAGAGTATCAGTTCTCGGATCTGTTCGTTGCATTTCGCTAACCGATCATCCACTGTATTTTCTAGAAATGCATCTCAGGTCCTTCATTTCTTCCGATGTCTCACCAGCATCCTGTTTCTAATACTTTAGATCAATGTATTCTAAACCTGTACGGAAGTGGTAGCTGTGTGCGAGAAGTGTTAAGTATACCGCAGAAACTTCGTCCTTAGAAGAGATGAGAAACTTTGATCTTTTGCAAATGTTTGTTAAGTTTGGATGAACGTGAAACAGTTGGCCTCTGAACTATCGATGCTTGCAAAGTTCAACAATTTGTACCGTTATAGATAATTCGGTTGATGAGCTGTTGTAATACGAAGGTGGTCTGAAAAGTTTCCCAGATTTTTCAGAAATCTTCAGAAAACATGTCGAGGAATGGCGAAATGTCGGAAACTTTTCAGACCACCCATGTATATGTGTAGAATAAATAGTTACTCATATATCAAGAAAAAATTTTGGGTATTCTATTGATTTTTGTTCGCTTAGATTTTTGAGTGAATACCGCAACCTTAACCTTTATAATTATTATTTATTTATTTTTTAAATTAAAAATGGGAAGAGAATTTGACTCCTTATTTGTTTTAATAAGTGCTTTGCACCTTAAACACGAGAAGGAATTTTCTTTAGTTCGCTTTACTTACCACATCTGTAGATTTCAAGAGCCCACAAACTATTGTTGCTTATTGCAATACTCTTTTTCCACATGTAAGAATGATCTGTTTTTTCGTACTCCGAGAGCTTTTTCCTGTTCTTTAATTTTGGTCATTTTCCTGTCTACAATGGAGCAGTTTTTACCTGGTAGACAATTTGGGAAGATTGATGTGAAAACTATGCCTTTTAATGGCGTTGGCGAATTTTTTCAACAGCAGTGGTTAAAGGCCGTCTGATTTCGTCTCCGTACAGATAATGTTAACAGTTATCGGTTTATCGTTTGAGGCGGAGGATTGGGTAAAGCGGAGACAGGAAGAATAAGCCTTAAAAGGGGGTTTCAGAGTCTCTTAAGCGGTATTTTCACAATGAATGCAGTGAGATAGAGAAGGAGCGTATTGTTTTACTGTGGATGGACAGACACAGCTTAAGAGGCCTCTTTGAGAAGGGTCATCATTGTCTCTCAGAGAATTGATTGAGCGATATTTAAATTTGAATCCGAGGGTCGGATGTATCGGTGGCGTTTTCGATCGTACGTGATCAAATTATTCCGTTGCGTGGTCGAGGGTCTCCTTCCGGACAGACCACTGGCGCCGCCCAGCATCCGATTGCTCTTTAGGCCATCAAACTCACTTATTTTGGGCTTGCATTTAATTATTGTAATCTTTTAAGGCTTTAATGTGAAACGTTTTCCACTACGGTATAAACATATAGCGGGTGATCATTAGTTATGAACGAATAAAAAATTTCCTGTTCGAGTCGAATTCAGATCGAATTGATTAAATAATTCAAACTTCGAAACGAACTGGCTAAATATTCGATTAGATAGAGGCGTTGTCATTACTTTTTTTCTCGTAAAATTCCCAAACTGGAGCTCGCATTTTTTCGTCACCTGATTATCGTCGTTAGCCACTGAAACAGCATTGCAAATTTATCATAAATGAGGAAATATTCTAGATTGTATTCTCTTTCGTAATTACAATAATTTGAATTAGTATAATAGTTTTGGTTAGAAACGTACTTATATATAAAGTATGTCTTACAAATTTCATGTGAAAAACCAAGCATAAAAGGGTAACGAATTCATAATTTTCCGCCAATATATTTTGTATTCTATTCGAATTTTTGCAGGTGTCGATTCGCATCTAAATTCTTATCAAACAAAAAATATTTCCATTCGGTATTTCGGATATTTTCATTCCTCTAATGATCACCTAAGGGGACCTTCTTACTATCCGCATATCAGACAATGAACCTTCGCGAAAGATATTATCGAACTACGAACAAATGGTTACATAACGAATACATCCTATAACAAACATATTTGAACGAAGCTGGTTGATTTAAATCAGTTGTTTTATAAATGGATAATATGTGGGAGCAATTGGGACTTCTACTTTTATAGATAGTTTTCAGAGATACTAAATTGTTAGGACGTATCAGGACAACAACGCTCCACCAGCGGAAAAACTTAGTAACGGATACACGAATCCTGTTTATTAGTCGTAGTGATTATATTGATGGTAGTGTAATTATCCCGATTGGTGTCGCTTTAATAACTTTAGAAATATTAATTATTTCCCTCTTTTATTGGCGAAACTCTTTCCTTTTCCTTTTCCCTTTCCTCTTTCATTTTTGTCGTTAACATATATTATAAATAGAGATTCCTTCGAGAAAATGTAGTTTGAAACAAAATGAGAGGAATTTGCAATTGAGAAAAACTTAATTCACACTTGAGAAACAAGATTCTACTGCAGGAGAGCACCCAATAGCGTATTGATAGTAATAGCTAAAATATCTGGAAACAAATTTTTGAGCATTTTAGGATACATTACCTAAATATTAAGATGCGGGCAATAATATTTTTAAACACGCGTACACAGTAAAATACGTAAAAATTCTTTTCGTAGGTATACTTTTATAAATAATAAAGTCGAACCTCGATAACTCGAACCTTGAAAACCTTAAAACCTGTGTAAGTCGATGAAAATGTCTGTACTCTCGAGGAAACCTCGATAATTCGAAGAATTTACCATAGATGACTCGAATTTATAGCCGACCTTCTTGAGGCATAAAAACCTCTAGAAGTTGAAGTCTTGGCGGCCTGATCTCTTTACCTCGATTTTTTGTCGTACACAACCCCTCGTCTGTGGCTCTGCATTCGTTTTATGCCGACGCTATTAGTGTATTGCAGTTACTTCAATCTCACGAAAATATAACATCGTTTTCCTTTCCAATTTTTATAGTACAGAACATTTATCAGTTTTTAAAAGTATGTACGTATTAATGCTAGTACATTATATCATAGGCAGATCTTTTTTATGTTACATATTAATGTACTGTACAGTGTTCATGTTTTCTTACGAATCTAATATTTTTACTCTCTCAACTCTCAACGAAGTTTAATAAATTAAAAGTATACAACGAGTAATTGCGTCCTTATTTTGAGAAGCTTTAAATCCTCCGTAAGTCGAATTTCTCGTATCGAAACTTCGACCTATCGAAGGTTTTCGGTCTTCCCTTGAGTTATCAGGGTTGGACTGTTCTTAAATAGATATAAACAAACGCGATAGCTACGCCGGAAATGCGTTCAAAAAGTTCCCCTAATTCTCAAGATTTACCGCGTTTGGGATGATTTCAAACAAATAAGAACTCCAAGTGATGTTGTTGTAAGTCTTAATAAAATTATTAATGGCTTGATAAATTTACACTCATGACGTCTCGGTCCCTTTCACACTAAAGACGTTGTAAAAATACCACTTAAGACGCTCCGCAACTTGCTTGTAAGGCAGATTTTTTGTGTATGTCAGATGTACAGCAACCCACTGTCCTCCGCCTTGGTCGGTAAACGGAAAATTCTTCATATTATTCTTCCCTAATTACCTATCTGGTTATAATTGCTTCATTATAGAGTGAAAATTTGCCAAAATTAACAATGGAAGACGCGAGAATCAGACCATTCTTAACTATACTTGTATGACGAGAAAGCAACCGGTATTACTCAACGATAGTTGGCGTACTCTCTATATACGAATCTGCAACAGACAAGTAAAGCAAAGTATAGAAGATTCCTTTTCGTTTTATAAGACCTAAAGCACTCATTTGAAAATTAAAGGACCTAAAGATTCTTCCACTTTGTTTACTAATGTAAAATAAATAAAAATGTAGATGTTTATAGCGCTTTCCTTCTCATAAAGCGATTTCTTTCGGTTCCGTGGAAAACGTTGTAACTGGGTTTTCTTTCGGCGAATGACTATGAGTGTCTTCCGGAAACCTATTGAACGCCGTACACAAAAGTAAGCAGTAAAACACGTGAAAATACACAAATGAGCTCAATTTAGTCGGCCTTAAAAATACTCTGGTGCGAATTTAATTTTCCACTCGACAGCTTCCCCTGGAATCGCATTTTTGAGAACAATCGAATTAATCGCCGTAGAATGGCTTCTGAAGCAGGCGCCCGCATCACTGACACGCGTGCGAATTATTACTTCCGCTCGCCCGTATTTCCGGGAACTGTTATTTAAAGAGTTCCATGGTTTGGCCGCTGCTTTTTCTGCATCCCGATCTCCTTTTTCGAATAACTCAGTGGCTAATGAATAGGTTATTTACCCCTATTAAGAGGCCGATAGTGAATTGATTTGATCTCGAATTTCGTTCTCTATGACTTCCGATGGAGAAATGCAGAATGATGGGCATTTGATGGGGAAGGTGGAGAATCTGGATGAATGATTTGGGGCGCTATTGATGGATGATGTGGAAATGAGATTCTACGTATTTTTCTCCGTATTGCAAGAATAGAATACATTCTAGGCCGCCTGTATGCGGCGTTCCTCGATCTGGCGATTAAACTACGATTCGTAGCTTACATTATAAGATTTCGACCACAGTGTTCAGCTATCAAACTGATTAGAAAAAACTGGGACACAGTGTAGACTCTTTCGATATTCAGAGTTTATCCCCGATTCCTTACATCGAAGTGACATGAAGCATTTATTTCTCGTGATAAACGTACATAATTATTCATACAGAAAAGCTGCAGTGTCGATCGGAGGCTTGTATAAGCTGTCTATCCTAAGAAAAAAGCATACAGTTGTATTGATGTTAAGTGTTTTATAGTTTTATAAATAATATTTTTTCAGTCGATTTCACATAATATTTTTTTTTCACCAACTCCTTTGTGTTTTTGCGTCTTAGCAGATGCAATTATGTGGGTATAAATCGGGTGTAAGAAAATTTTTGGGATATTTCGACCATTTATATGTATATAGGTATGCATAGTATTGGGAAGAATGGAATTTATTGAGAAAGTACTAAATTTGGAATGAAAGGGAAATGGAGCTTTTGACGACATCAAAAGACGCGAGCCGTGGGAAATAATCGGTAGATATTAGTGAAAAAGGTTAGGATGAAGGTTTGAAAAGAATACTTCGATAAGAGAACACTCATCCAGTTGGAATTCTGTGAACATTGCATCGTAGAAATATAAAATGGGGTCTTAAGCATTTTTTGTTTTTCTCATGTTTTTGTAACTTTTGTCTACTTACCTTTCGATAGGATAAGTAGGGGTCCTCAGAGTGGTCGATAATGACATCATTACTCGATTATTGCTCATAAGCCGACTCAGGGTCAACTGGAAAATTTTCCCAAAATTAATGTTTATTTTTTTACTAAAAGTATTATATTTCTCTCAGAGGGGAACATAAAATAGTGAATAAATGGAACCAGTAGATTAATATAAAAAGCACGAGCGCTAAAGTAAATATCGAAAGAATCACATAGGCACACTTTTTGCTTGCTCTGCTTTAATTAGACGGAAGTAGATGAAAGGGGTCGATGAAGAGTCGAAAAATTCTTGAAGAAACAAATGATCAAAAGTTAGCGGACCCCTGGTGTATAGGAAGCCATGGTTACACCTATATTATTTTAATTTATAATTGCCGTCGAGACTTGGATAAAATTCATGCGGTGTGTATGCTTCTTCTGTTGGTATTCGATTTATTTTAATTGCGGAAACATTTTCAATTATTTATTGACGTTCTCTTTCCGTCGACAGCGCGAGTGCTTTGCTATTCTCTAAACAAATGAAAGGGGATCGAATATGTATCGCCTCGATGAATGAGGTCATCTTTGGTGCATTGATTGCTTTCGTCGCAGTCCAACAAATACGCAAGGAGCGCATTTTGTTTACAATCCGTGCTTTTTCTGTCAGTAGTGAATCCTTCGGTGAGAAGGTGCTTGGCGGCGTAAGCGATTCTTTCGAATTGAAACAATCGAACACCTTATGCGAATGAGATCTCTGCTATGCTTATATTTCGAATTTAAAATTTATTCCTCAGACCCATTAATTGGTTAATTTATATTTCACAGAGATTACCGTTAATTTTAATTTATCGTTATAGTATGTTTACATGTTGGTATGGACTGGAGGCAGATGCATCTTAAATTTACTTTTGTCCCACTCTTGTTCATGGCTTTGAAATCTACTGAGGTATTATTGATGCCGGCGTTCATTTTGGTCATTCCTTATCGGAAGCTTCGAAAAGCATTATTCATAGAGTCGGTGCACTGATTTATGTGTTCTTCTGATTCAGTGAGGATTCCTAATCACCAAATGACGCATTCTTCGTTGGATTTACGTCTCTCTGCTAATGATATGAAAAATTTCCCTCATTTATGCTTACATTACTAATTTGAATTTCTTCCTAATTCCTTCATTCCTATGATTTTCGTAGACTGGCTATTGATTTCCTTTTCCATGAATGCTAATTACTGTTCTACTCTGAATATGTATCCCTTTTTCCATAGTTACCACCGTTACATGTTAAATAACGAGATTATAAATGTCTGACTATACCAATTAATTCGTTTTTGATTTTCGGATCTTCCGAATTATTAGTAGTTTGGAAGAATTCCTAGTACTGTAAAGTATCCCTTTCTAAAGCTTTGTAATTTTTTATCAATTTCCTAAAGATCTTTTTTATAGATCCATTATGTAATTCAATTTCATAAAAGATTGTTAAGATTCGTGATTTCGCACGAAAAGGAACTTCGTAAAAACTTGTTTTCCCTTAAAAATTTTCAATTTATAGCTTCTAAAATTCTTTTAAGAAGGTAATTTCTCTAAAAAAATCGTCCTTTCGTTGAAAATCTTATTGGAGATTCTTAATTTCGCTTACGAGATGGCATTTTAAACGGAATTCTCAAAATAATGCATCATGGAAGGGGCTAATCTCCGCTAGTGGGCATTTATAACTGATAAAATGAGCGTTACGTTCTATAAACGAACGCATATCTAATTTTGAGAATAAAAGCACAGTTTTAGACAGCGCTACTGATTGGGGCGCTTTGGTTATTTATAACTTTTGACAGCTCCAGTGGTTTTCTCCGAGATAGGCAATCACGTGAAAAATTTAGAGCCTCGCTTGGATTTATTTGGGGATCTTTCCCCGGTGATTAACAAACGAAACGCGCTTCCCGGAGTCACATCGATAATCTCTCTCCGTTTCATCACATCTCGATTTAATATTCCCGCCCTCTTCGTCCCTCTCCTTTCAACATATCGATTTCATGATCTCTCGCCTTGCTGATTTTGCACACGTGTTTTTCTCCCTTTGATCTTTCGATACTTTCTTGCTTCGAGCACTTTCACATCGAACTCGGGTACGCAATCACGCAAAAATGCGGCTGCAGTGAAGGAACCTCCGTCAGCCGGGTTCCTCCACCTGGATAATCAGCAATAGCGAAAATTGTAGTCCTACTACGTGTCAGTTACGATCCCATAAATCGAGAAGTGCATGTACTGTGCGTGGACAATTATGTTCATCAAAAATGTTTAAATACCTCATCAAGGGGCCTCAGTATCAACTTTCATTAATAGGGTCCGTGAATTGTTGTTTGCTTTTCTTTCACCTCATATCACTAAAACCGGTGTTCTCCTCTTGCTTTGAAAGTCAAGTAATTGTAATTCTGCTATCCATGTATACTTTTTTCATGTTCCTTTAGAAGCACTGTTAATCGAATCACGAGCGATAGAGGTTGTATATCAGAAATGAGAAAGTTGACTTATACACCATGTCACAGATTCTTAATGTGTGATCGTTTTCTTAATAACTTCGTCTTCTTTTATCTTCAGGACAGACGTGTGTTTGGTTGGGAGAAGTTAACGTCCTTATCTCTGAGGTCGGCTTCTTCTGTATTCTCTCAAATAATAAAAGGGCACATTACCTCACTCCTCATCTTACCTCATATGCCTTACCCCCTCTCTTAAACTTTTGTTTGCTAACGGCGTTGACTTTGAGGATTCATTGAGGTAATTGATTGGATCCTTTTATATAGATTTATCATATAGATTTTTATAGATTTATTATATAGATACCTTTTGTATAGATTTATTTCCTCTGAGGTAAGCATGCAGATCGCATTTCTCTACCATTTTTCATTTCTTTACTTTTCGCTTCAGACTCACTTCAGACAACAAATATCCCATACGGACAAGGAATGTCTCTTCTTTTCGGTACCACGTTCACCCAAAACCTTGTTCTTGGTCTCTCTCTGGAAGGCCTCCCCTTGCTGCTTTCATTCATCTCTACTCATCCAAACAAGCCTTTCGCGTAGACTTTCTCTCAGTCCACATTCATTTATCATTCTGACATAATATACTCTAGCATTCTCGTTTTTGCCCCTCGCGATCCTCTTATAATTCACTCTAAGTGCATTCTGTTTGTGCATCTCTTGACACGCCCTTACGGTTTCCCTATCATACAGCAGGGCGGGCGCCAACACTCTTCTATTAACCCTTCCGCCTCTTTCCACAACTCTGCATGCTCTTCCACTCCATGTGAAAATAGTCTTCTTTTGTTTCCTGTGAGCAATTAGGATTGTCACCTCCTTCGAAGCCATTTCCCGGATATCTGTTGATTTTACAGTAGCGGATGAGTGGCTGTTGATATAAATGTATTAAGTAATCCATCTTGGACGAGCTTCCTTAGAGCTGAATTGTTTTATATACTAGCCTCCGAATAGCTTTCCAGACAAATTTCCAGATTAAAGGGCTGCTGGGCTGCATTAGCTAAAAGGAGCTTTCGCCGACCGCTGATAAATGCTCTTTGCTCTATTTTTAGATATTAATTCATCGAATACAAAACCATCTCAAACGATTTCGAAGTGACGTTTAAAGTGAGTGTAAAATTTAATTTTGATTGAATATTCGAGCGAAAATTTGCTTCATGTATGTTCAGTTGCCTCATCCCATTCTCAAGGTTATTAGTAGCCAAGCTTTGTACTCGATGGCCTAGATAACTCATTTCTCTACGGGATCTCATTGTCTGAGGGTCGCTAACATGTATTCATTGCTCTAGAACAATGAATGCTACTCGTAGATATTTTCATCTATCAACATCATTTGGCCCAATCCTGAGACGAATGCATTTCAGTAATCCGTTTCCCAAGCGTGTTTATTGCATCAAGTGAAAATAGAACATATTCTATTGTTAACTTAGCGATTAAATCTGGTTTCTTTCGTACTATACGACTTTAAACTATTTGAATGCGAGCAATGAGGTACGCAAGTGTGATCCGATCCGATCTTTTTTGGTATCCGAAAGAGGCATTTACGCGGCCTTCCGGTGAGAAAGATTCCCTGCCTAATCTATCAATGCATTTTTACTTCGGATTTAACCAAGAGAAACATCATAGGTCGGCCTACCATCATCCTTTTCGTCTGGTACTGTCCCATGCTAGAGGTGTGGTCCCAGTCAAATTTCAATTATGTCTCATTTTGAATGTATAGCTTAGACAACCTAATATATGATATATTAGGATAAATTTAAGAAAAAATATCAGAGACAAAATGATATACTTACTGACGCTGCTCACAAAAATAATCGCAGCTTACAAGCTCGTATATTTGGCCAGAACAGAGTTTGAAAGAAAAGTCTCGGTTTTGTCCCGGTATAAATCTCTTTTAAATTCTATTTTGCCCTGTTTCTTGCCATAAAACTGGTAACCCTTGGTAATAGCACAAATTATGAAATCCGCACGAGGATTCAATGTTGAAATGCACTGTTTCAGGCTCAAATTTTTGGTAGCACTCCATAACAAGATGGGAATAAAATACAATTTTTACTTGGAACGGCTTGAAATATATTTCACGACCTAGGTTTCACCGCATAGGAACATCATCAGACGAATTGTGAAAGAAAACCATTTATGACTGACGCCAACAACATGTTCGCTCGAAAGTATACGGCGGACCGGGTTTGTCCCTTATCTTGCGCACCACCAGTTCCAGATTGTTCCTGCCTATTGGCGGGTGGCAACCCTATTGGCCCCTTCCCGCGCTTTTAATCTCTTTTTCTCTTGTTTTGGCGACTGTGTGTACACGCGCGCTATTTCGTCCGCGAGGCGTCCTTGCCCACTGATAAATTGATCCACGAGTTTTTAACCCCGGCGTACCCTTCATTAGCCGCATGGCTCCTGTCCGACGGAAATAGCCCATGTGTTTTTCGGCGGGAAGGGGTGATACCGGAAGCGCGCGGTTATCTTGAGAAGAAGGGTGGAGAGCGATTGTGCAAACGAGACACACCGTCTCGTCCTACCATTCATTTATTTGTCTCTCTGGGCGTGGCTTGTTTATCAGCCTAATTCTTTTTAATTAGAGATATTCTGGGTGGTCACGTGGGATGGTATGTCGTCAAAGGAGGATCCGCTAGGGAAATGGAAAGGGTTCGTTTTCATATTTCCCTTACTAAGTGGATTGCCGCTTCTCAAAGCTGTAAGTAGGACTCGCTTTATGAGGATATTTACCCTCGAGATGGGGTGGCTTACCTGAAGATGTTTGAACTATTTGTCTTAATATCAGGACGAAGAGAAATTGGTGTTTCTAAAACAGCTAACGTAGATATCATAGCGATTCTCCAGTTTGAATCGAACAGTCGCCGATGCTTTAAAGGGAGTCCCACTCGAAGACGCAACTATTCTATTGAATCGATTTATCTGCGTTGTTTAGTTTATTAATCTTACGAGAAACGAAGGTGGAGAATGATGGGATAGTGGTAATGAATTAAACAAATTAACATTTGGAAAAAATGAACTTAAAAATACGTGGAAATAAGATGTATATATCTGCCGTAGATATTGCTCGTACAATTTGGTTTCGAGGAAAGGCAATAAGTTTCTCAGAGGCAATCTTGCTCGTAGCATTGGTAAACTTACTGTATTTCATTGTTTTGAACTGAATCACATTATGCGGGTATATTGACATAATTTCTCAGACATTTAATGCTGTTACCGGTTAAAATTACTGGTATTGTTCACAAGCTATTGTAAGAAACTCTTACTGTACGTTCACAAACATTATGCGCAGCAGCGCGGATTTCTGTGCTAATTTTTCGTAGTGGGCATCTAACCTACAATTCGAAGCTGGGAAATATTTTAGAATATATATATTGGAGCTAATTTTTTTCGGAAAGAAATTAAAATTTTCTTTGTTTTTATCATCTAAGCCTTTTAAAATTGATTTCCGTTGAAATCCCTGTTTGAGAAAATAAATGAATGTTATACGAGTATTATATACGGGTATATAATTATTATATATTATAAATAAGTATTTAAATGTACTTTTGCTTTAGCTTTGCTCTTTAATCAAGTGGAAATCATTTTATGAAATGTTTATTCTCTTTTTCTGAGCAACGGTCAATATATACGCAATATGCCTAACTCATTCAATTCAATAAAGTTTCTATCTCCAATAAGGCATTGCGTCACGTTCATTTTCCGTTGAACGCAACTTTCAAGCTATCCCCTTTCGAGATGAGCAAAGCTTTGTGTTCTCGATTGACCGCCGTATTTTCCTCTCGTTGCAAACTTCTGTCGCTTCTATCATATCCGGAATGCATACATGACCAATAGTTCTTGCGTAACCTGCCTTAATTCTATCAATAATTTAATTAGGCTTTACTGCCGAAATTTACCTCGGTTCATACCTATTAACCTTAAAAATAAGCTGAAGATGCTCTATTTATTCTATCACTAAATTAAAATACAGGCGTCGACTTTTCCAAAAAAAACTTTATCTCGAATTTATCGACGTAACGTTTCCTTTTCCATTATGAATTTCTACAATACCTCGCCCTATAATATGAATAATATAAGCCCTAGAGGAGTACAGAACGATGGAAGGAACTGTCGCATCTTCCATTCAGTCATCTCGTACGACAAATCTTTTGATACAATATTCAATAATCGTAAGAATAGTCATACTCCATTTACATCGATATATCCATAGGTATCCTAAAATCTCACTCAGGATTAAGCTTTGGTATCTCTCAAAGTTTTATTTATCTCTTACCTTCGTGTTAGAGCCAATTCCAAAAAATTCCCTTTTAAGCATAACAGTGATTTTATAAATTTAGATCTGGTATGATTTAATATTTTTCTTTAAATATTCTTCATTATAGTCAAAGGTTTAAAATGAGAAAGTGTATAGGAATTGTAGCAGTTAGTAACATATCAGTGATTACCATAATCTAGAATGATTAAATGAAGATTGTTTAAATTAATTTTTTTCTTGAAAAGTTGACATAGAAGAAAATTGTGAGTCCTTATGCGCTCAAATTCGTAGTAGTTCCAAAGAGTAAAGGTGTGTTGTGAATAATATAGATGCTCCAAAACAGTAAAACTATTCAGTTTAAAGCACTCGTTCATACTTTACTTTTCCGTTTGGCCGTATATCTTTTGTCTCACTTATAATTTTTAATATATTTAATTGCTTTAGTTGTTAAAGAGGAAATGTTGTATGAGTGATGATCAAAGTAGCTTCTTTTCCCCTTTCATTTACCTTCTTTTAGAAATAGCCTCTTTAAAATTTTTGTTATTAAAATTGTCTGAATGTTAATACAAGCCGTCAGGTTGGAAAGTATCTCTGAGAAGCCTTAATCCTGAAACTAATAAGTGTCAAACAAAATGCTGATAGATGTTGACGAATCACCTGAAAACAGAATATCTGCTCGTGGGCGTTCTTTTAACTAACAGATTGGGATTAGCATTTTAAGAAAACTTCGTTGATTAAATTATTTCTTTCGTCGTTTCCTGAATTTCAGATCAGGTTTGAATTGCTAGATGCAGCAGTCAAACTCATTGTATGTGAATAATATATTTGCTCTATAAATCGAATTATTGTTATTCCTATATTCCCTTTGCTTGTGGTATTATTTTTCATCTATTTCTCAACATCTTTCCACCATGTTCCTCCACACCCTGTTTCAACACTTGGACTCCATCTCAGAAGTTTTTTGGTTCGTTCCACCGCTACGCTAGCTGAAGGACTTTTTATGTACGATGATGCTCTGAATCCGTTTGCATGAGAAAGGAGAGGCACTTGTTTTTCATTGTTGAATCGTTCAGAATATAGCGTGGTAAACAGGATATTAGCTATCTCAAAGTTACATTGTGTGACGAATCAGGAACTGGAAGAAACTCTTGCGATTAATTTGAACAATAAATTTTCATTACATTTAACACCTTCTTAAGAATTAGCATCATTTCTTATTTTCTTTTAAATTCATGATAGATTTTCGTTTATTCAATAATTTTCGTAAGTGGGATGATACTGTTTTTACTTCATATTATTTATTTTTTTTAAACTGGGGCATCGAACCGAAACCGAAAAAGCGTTGTGTATTCCGCGTATTAATTTCAGTTCCTAACAACAGTACTTGAATCAAATGTAAATCTATGAAGCTATGAGTGCGTGTTAAGAGTGTTGTAACTAAAAGAAAATTAATGCTTTATCTTATCTGATAATAATAAGTTATCTGATCTTATTTTTTATAATTATTTTTCTTTAATCGGAGTTTCATTCTAAATATTTAATTTAATCTATTGTAAATAAAAAGTTGCACAAAAAATAACTTTCAAGAGAATATAATATTTTATATTATTAATAGTCGGAGCGAAAAGAAACCGGTTCGACGTTGGCAGATGGAAGGGAACCAGAATTGAACCGATATTTACTTTTACATTGAATCGGATCGGAAAAATGAAAAATATTAAGGTTCGATTTCTTTGTCTTGAGTAAGAGACTCTGAATCGGAGCATCTTCTTTAAGAATGAATTTAAGACGAAAAAATTTTTAGGCATACTCTCATGCGAAATATTTACGGCAGCATTAAGTAATTGAATAACGTTCGTTTTCAAATAAATTTTAATGATATTCCTACGATGCATATAGTACGCGTTTCTAATACTTTTCCGGTGCAATAGAAATTATCTAGTGTAATCGATATAATCTTCTGAATTTCCCTGAATTTATTATTCTTGCGCGGTTAACCTCTTCTCGATTTTTGGGTACGTTTTAAGAAGTTCAATTAGTTCTCTTTTAAGTCTGCTTTTCTTAGTTAACGTTCTGAGGTGTTACTTCTCCGTGACGACGATTAAAGAAATATATTTGCTGAGCTCCACGCAATATTTTATCATTCTGCATGACCGGTTTCGTAACACGAAGTATCACGTTAAGACAATTTTCTGGTGCTTGATTTTATTCTTCCATTTTCGAATTTAATTATTTCGCCTTTGGTTTCAGCGTTTACTATGTGGACGTCAGTTACATTTGTCCTTCATACTTCTGGTTTATCGAAAATAGAAAGGAATGCAACGTGAAAGTAAAAACACTAACACACACCCTGCAGTCATATCCCACTAATCATTTCGTTCTCAGTCGCAAATAACTTGGGCGCTAATGTCCTCTTCGAAATACTCGTGTAGATGTCTTTCTTATCGTGAGCAATCGAGCAGTCGCGGAACAGAGAGCGGTATCATTCAGTCGCTTCATGGTCGTTTCATGCGTCCTTTACTTCATCCCTCGCATTGCTTCCACGCCCTTTCAATCTAGCACTATAGCTCATTTCTAGGCTATTTTCTTTGCGCGTGCTTTACCTGTTTAATTCCCGAAGAAGGAGAAATAATCGCCTGTTGAAATTCAGTGAGTATTCTCTGTGTTCAGTCATCCTCTCTTCTGTATCTTGCGGGTTAGCTTTGCGAAATTCTCTATCGATGGTTATCTTTGCCCCATGGAAACGCTCATAAGACTGTCGTTTCGCTTCCGAAGATATCGGTCGAGATTTATATCGATCGATTAACTCAAGATCGACTGCAATATTTACTTCAGTTTGTGGAAAGATATCTAGTTCTGAAAAGGACTCTCTTTTCTTGATTAGTTGAGTCATACGGAACGAAGACTTGTTGGGATACTAATGTAACCTTCATAAGAAATAGCAAGGTAAATCTTGGCGATTGTTTTCAAGGTTCAGATCAGGAAGCGCTTTCAAATTCTAATCGTAAACATTATTTTGTCACAGAAATTTGCCGCCGTGATCACCATCAGAAACATGACAGACATCTTACGATTCAGTATTTTCATCATATTATTAATTTTATAGAGTTTGTATTTTCATCGAATTTTCTTTTATCTGAGGTATCTCTGATATATCATCAAAAGAATGCTCTCTTGGGGTTTTATGTTGTTTTATCTTGTGAATCAAGGAAATTCAATGGGAAATTCTGCTCACGAATCTAAATTCATAGTTCGAATGTGTGATTATTAATCCTATTTACTTTCTGTTCTTATGGTAAGCATTAACATTGTAGGCTGAATTTTAGTTGTATCCGGAAATGCACCGGAACATCAGAATTATTTCTGTTGTTGTTTCTTTTTATAGTAGTGAATTAAATATAATTTGACGAACGATATCATCATTTTCATCTTCCGTTTCCTATCGGAATAATTGTGTCGAAAGTATCCAGTACTCAACCACTGGGGCTGTAAATAAAGAGTTTTCCGCTATTGTTTTTGCAGAACCGAGTCCCAAGGAAGAGGAGAAGCCGACAACCAGACGTAAGAGTCATTCAGAGCCTCCTTCGACTCTCGGTAGTCCTCAGAAGAATGGCGTCGGACCACTGGTGGGAGTAGGAGGAAGTGGAGGTGGGGGAGGTGGAGGAAGTGGGTGTGGAGGAGGAGGAGGCGGCGGAGGAGGATTCCACAGCTTCCGTAGCGCCCTCGGACTGCGGCTGAAGAACGCGGCCACCCGCTGTTTGGAGAAGAAGTCGGAAGCCGATCAGGCGGGCTGCCACGCCTGCCGTGATGCCACCGGCGTACACCGCTACTCACGCTTTCCAGCTAACACCAGCAACGCCTGCTGCTGTTGCGGCAGGAACCGATCCTCAACGGGTCAGTCGTTGCCGTCTAGGCCGCTCCCTCCCGGGGACGGCTCTGTCCACGCCACCGCCCTAACACGCACTTTCGCGCATCCTCACCGCGGTCTCCTCGTCCACCCTCTTTCGAGTCCTTCGTCAACCACCCCCAAGTCGAGCGGCAAATCCTCCGGAGGACTGTCGGTGCCCAAGTGCCTCAGGAGGTACCGCGTTGGAGGAAGGAGCGAGGCTGCGAAAAGACTGCGCGAACGATCCAAGTCCGACAACAGCCTCCAGAGGTTTTCGGTCAACCCCACCGGAAAACCCGACCACCTGTTTCAGAAGCTGTTCAAGAACGGTTCGGAAGATCAGATATTCCTGCCAGTGACGACCGGACGTGGTGCCGCTGCGGCTCTAGGGTTCGGAGATATTGGGGACGGAAGTGCGGAGCCGAGCGAATCTGAGATAGCTGCTTCGAAGAAGAGGTTCGCTCGTCGCTCGCGGTCTCTCGAAAGAGCGAGCAACTTCAGGGTCTATCCGGTTTCGGACGTGTCTGCGGCTCTCTGCGGCTCTGCTGCGCAGCGCACTTCGGTGGCCGTAGGAACATCGGGAAGCAGCGGGTGGAGGTCTTTGGAAAGGAATCACAAGTTTCGGATCCGAGCAGGAGGGTGCGCTGCCGAAGAGGAAGAGGTACTGAGGAGAGCTGCGGCTGCTCTACCCACCAGGGCACCATCGCTGCCTCACCACGCGTTTCCTCATTGCGACGCTTGTCCTCTGGCGGTGACCAACGGTGACCCGCACCATCTGGTGGCTGCAGCAACGGCTGCTGCGTGTACTGGTGGTGTGCTCGTTTGCAGAGTGGGTGGTGGAGGACGGTGGGAAGGGTCAACGATGCCGCGTTACTTGGACAACGTGAATGCAAGTGGAGGAGGTATCCAAGGGGGTGGAGCTAATGGGGGCGGCGGTGGGGGGTTCTTGAATAAACCTGCTAGGGGGTGGCTTCATTCCGACAGAACCATTGCAAAGGAAGGAGTCTGCTATGCCGTTCGGGTGAGAAAGATTCCACATAAAATAATTGTGCCAGTGAATTAATATTATAATGCTTTATTTGCAAGGTTGGGCATTCTCTCTCTTCTTCATAATCTTTTTTCATTTTATTATGAAAAAAACTGTAGGAAAATAACATGATTTACAATTTCCATGTTTGTTACTGTTAGAAAGGGGGTTATCATCCAGGTCTATTGTGGAGACACGAGTTAAAATGAGATGTGCAATATGTTTTGAGAAAAATTATTCACTACTGGAAGAAAAAATAGTGTTGTTGAACAAAATCCACAGAGAAAATGGTAGAAAAAAATCAATGAAAAAATTAGAAATGTAAAAAAAATTGATAATGTATGAACAAATTCAGTTTTATTGAAATTCATGCAGAATTATTTTTAGAAAAAATGGGAGGATCAAGAATTTCATACGGAAGCTAGTTTGAGTTCTGTAAAAATGTATAATTTGATAGTAAAATTGTGTTTATTGATTATAAATTTGAAATGATTTTTTACTATCTCTAAGTTATCAAAGTTGAAGTTTTAGATTTTACATGCTTGAAGAGGAAAGACGATGTCCAAACCAATGCCTTACAATGTATGAAAACCTAGAATATCTATTATACCATATCATAAAAATTACCTTTTAGAATTTCATTTGCTTGTTTAGTTTAAATATTTGGACAAATTTGAGAGAGATAATTTTCAAAATTATTGCAGCATATGTATTTGTTATTTAAAGTAAAAATAATAAATATTACTCATGTTTTCATTTTTGAAAAATCAAAATATATTATGTATCATGCTGTTACATAAATTAAATTGAACATTGTATATACAATCCTATGGCATCAATCATCTATAAAGGAGATGTTTCTACATGCTAACATTCTATTTTCCAATTGTAAATGAACTTTTCACACTTAAATGAAGTGAAAGAAAAAGATTTGTTTGTGCTTATTGAAAAGCACACAGTTAAATTTTTAAGGTATTTGTAAGATATTTAGGCTTGGACAAAATGTTCATAGTGTATTCAATTTTAATATCTTCTCATTTCATGAGAAGGCTATCTTTATTTTTGGAAAGTACTAATGGTGATGATATTTTTTACGTTATGAGAGACGATTTTAAAATTCCAATGTATAAAAGAAAGTCTTTGTATTTTTTACAGTATATTGGTTGCTTAGAGGTTAACACATCGATGAAAATCCTTGATTTTGACACCCGCTCCCAGATAGCTAAGTAAGTGTACAGTCTACACTTTTTTCTTTAATAACTTAGAATATCATAGATTTGATTTCATTGAAAAGTTTATTACATTCAGATTTATAAATTTCCTTTCCTCTTTCAGGGAATGCATAAACAGGGTATGTGAAGAAGCAGGGCTTAAAACGGCAGATAAAAAAAGAAAGGTAACTTTAGAATATAAGTCATTCAGCTGTGAAGAGTTTGCTTATCTACGATTCTGATATTTTATATCTAGTTATTTTTTAATTCATTTGCAATCTTATGTATTCAGGTTGATAGAAAGATCCAGCGCATCATAGGAGACAAACCAATAATGGAAAATGCAGGCTCTAATGTAAACCTTTTAATCACAAGTACATGTTTAAAGTTAACCTTATTAGATTCTGGGAAAGTGATAGCAGACCATGAAATGCCAACTATTTCCTTTGCATCTGGAGGAGACCCTGTGAGTATATTTGCCCATTTTATAAAATAAATAGATATGGCTTCAATCGTACTTCAGTGCAAATTGTTTGTTATTTAGAACTCGAATTTTTATGCTGTAATTAATTCCTGAGAAGTAAAAGCATTGACAAATTCTTCATGGTAAAATTGATCTTGTAAAATTCCTTAGCTCATTTTTCATAAAGCTTTGATAATGGGAAAAGGACCAGGGGGGGCTACCAGACAGCCATGGGGGCAGCAAATTTGGCTTCAATTAGAGTGGTCCTAGGTTTGAGTGGGAGCCAAAGACCTCAGATGTTGAATGAAGCACTTTTAACAATGCTACTACTACTTGTATAATGATTCTGCTACATCTTAAAATCATTCCCATGTAAACATCTTAAGGTATTCTTGGTGATAATGCTTATACATTGAACAAGGTTATTGGTTTCTACATTTTACTGCTGTATTAACATTTGAGAGAGCCCCAGATAGCCAGGTATAAGGAAAATGCATTTTCCTACAGCAGGAGTGATCCTGAAAATGATTCCAAGTGGGAGACATTTATCAGTGATCTACCAGCTTTGTGATGAGTATGACCATTTGAATACAGAGGTAGCATGTCTGCTTTCAAAAAGCCAAATACAGACAAATACGCTAACCATGTGTCACCCATGGTGAATGTCTCCTAGCCAGGCCTTAACCCTCAATAGGATGTTGTACCATGGATTTTACATTACATTAAATATTTCAAAAACTTACTTTATTTTAATATTGCTTGGATGTAGAACTTTGAAACAAAAAATTATATACATCTATTTTGTGGGAAAACTAGCTAAATGAAATATCTGAAGGATTGAAGAATTCAGCCACATCAAGAGATAAAATCAACAATGCTAAGCTTAGGAAGTCTACAGAAAGAAGGAAAGGCACAGAAGGTAATTTAGGATGGTTTCAGAAATTTCAATGAGAGACTTTTCAATCTCAATCTCACCTGAATAAAGACCTTATAGACCTTATAGAATTGTGCAATAGGCTATGGAAAACAACCATGGCATGTAGAAAGCCAGATAATGCCTAGAGAAGAAACGGATTTTAGTCATACAGGAAGCAGATGACACAATAGTTTTAACAGAAAAACAATACGAAGGACAATAGCAGTGTACGTCAGTAATAAGAAGGCAGAATTAGATGTTGAAGAGGAAAACTGAGATAAAAGATAAAATTCAAAATATTCTTCTCACCATTCACGCAGAAGATGTAGTAGTGATCCTAGTATACTCTAATATTTTTCATCTTTGGGTGATAATATCCTGAAAATGCACAATGATCATTAGAGAAGAACAATCATAGCAAATTTTCAGAAAAATTTAAAACTAACTATGTAATTCAATTATAACATTCACACTGAGCAGTATTATTAGAAAGAAAATCATCTGATAACTTTCAAATTTCTCAAACTATTCGGCATTTGGAAAATTTGCTGGATGGCACTAGAAAAAGTAGTAGTCGGTTGTCAGGTTAGAGTGAATTGCAGTGAGTTGCAGTGTTCAAAAATACAAATGCAGGCTCTAACGTAAACCTTTAATATAGAATGAATTTCTAAATAATTTAGAATAAAAAGTTAAAGTAGATAGAATATTGAAGGAGTAACTGAAAGTTACGATAGGGGAGATGGCAAATCTTATATTGCGATTATATAATAATTATAATAAAGATAAGTATACAAATTGATAGATATCTAAATAATTGCATGACAATGATTGTTACATACATAAAATGATTTTCTATTCCATAACTTTCTAGCTACTAAGTTATATTCCTAATGAATTGATTGAACAAATCCATCATATCTTCAATTGAAAAACTACACTTATTCCCATGAGAGAATATATGTTGTACTAACATTCATTTTTATTTGTAGTGCATTTTCATTTATAGGCATATTTATCTTACAGGATACCTTAGACTTTATTGCTTACGTTGCAAAAGATGCCAAACATGGTCGTGCCTGCTTCGTTTTGGAATGTGGTGGAGGTCTGGCGCAAGATGTTATTACAACTGTTGGACAAGCTTTTGAATTAAGATTTAAGGAGTACCTGAAGAGGACTCCAAAGGTCATGTGCATATCTGGGAAGTGAGTACTTTAAAGTTTTATGGTCAATCAGTGATTCCCCCTGATTATTTCTCCTTTTTGGGAAACATTAATTTTTACCAATCTCTTCTTTACTGCCCATTAAAATGCAAGTAATTTTCCCAGGAACTATGCTAAAAGTGTCAAAGCATATGTTGATCTTTCTTTAGTTGAAAAAATCACCGTAAGCTCATGTAAAAACAAATACAGATAAATGCCGATGCTTGAATTTGGAATTAAAAATGCATTGTGAGCGGCATTATATTTCATCTCCATTTAATAGGCAACTGTAAGTGAACTATAAGCATCTAACTGAGAAACTACTAAGGAGTGTGACATTGAATAATTTCAAGGCTATAAAATTTCCTTCCAAGTGATAGGAATTTCAATGAAAATATTTTGCTCAAACTATTGTTACTATTGTGAAAATATTATTTTCAATATCTTTAATAATACTCATTCATAAAATGAAAGCTCTTTAATAGAAAAAATTTTGGTTTTGTTAGAACTTAATGTTTATCTCAAGTGAACCTACATTTACTCATGGCTTGAATAACTTCAAGTAGATGTAAGCTACATAAATTACATTTTATCATCAAACTTCATGCTATGAATGACAATGAAATTTATTTCTATTTATTACAAGTATTTATATGTGGGTTATTGACAAAAATAATTCCTTATTCAATGTCATTATTATTTAAAAATTTGACTAGAAAATTACTTTTGTCTCTAATTATCTGAATGTAAATGATTAAGACAAATTATGATTCAAGATTTGAATTATAATATTTTTAGTAACAATGATTTGATAAGGAATTCTCAGATATCTTTAAATTTTTGCATTTTTCATTTATAATGCTGGAAGTTCCTCGCACTTGTTGGGGCCTATGTTAATTTCAGTATCATTCTTATAAATTATATTAATATGGATTTAATAAATATATATACAGATAGTTAATAAACTAAAGATATAATAATGCAATATTAAAAAAAGGATCTTGTTGCCTACAAAGATTCTTGAAAGCAAAATTCTTATTACTTTGGCAAGAAATGTTGTTTATTGCTGTTTACATTTATTGTATAGTTCAATAATAGCTAATATTAAACTTGTTATTGCTTAAAAATTTGTTGCAAAGAATTTGGTTTACAGTTTATTCTATATTTTTTTCAATAAAGGTCAGACTCTGTTGGAAATGCAGTTGGTGGAGAGCCTTCAACTCTGCCAATGTCTATGGCCAACAGAGCTGCAGGGGGTACTTCCCCAGGTGCTGCAACTTCTTGGGAGGCTAGTAGTTATGACCCAGAATACTACAATGACCTTCCTGGGAAAGTTCCACCTGACATAGGCCCCCCTCCTGTACCACCGTTGCCTCATTATCACACATCTGGAGGGGCTGGCCCCTCAGTTCGTGTGGCTGAAACTCCCACTCAACCTCCTGTCCCTCCCCCTCTTCCCTCTGAACCACGGTTAACTACAGGTGATGGCCAAGTTACAAGAGGAGGTGAGATTGAAATTTTTTCTTCTAATCTTAATTAGTTTGTGTAATGTGATTTCTCTAAAATAAGGGATGGTAGCTAATAGAAAATGTTGGAGTTGTAAATGTTGAAGAAATGAAGGGGTTTATCCTTCATCTATGAACACATTGCATAAATTGTATTGTATCTATGACTGACCTTCACTCTTACTGTTTGTTTAATCTTTTAACTGCTTCTTTGTGGTATATTTGCATGTGTTGAAGAAAGAAAACCTTGCTAAGGCAATATAGTTTTGTGCTTTTGTAGTAAAATTGAAATTCAGACTATAATACAATAAATTAAAAGATATGTAGCTGTAACACAATTACAACAAACACTCAACTTAAGGTGTGAATAGCAGCTGAAGGAGTGAAATTTTCACTTGGAGAAGCCCACCGTTTTTCACCGGTTTCATACTTGTGGTCTTTAACTTTTCTTTCTCTTCTTTGTTACAGCCTCTATAGAGCCATTGGTTTCTTGCTCTTGGGTTAGGCTCTCTTTTGCTCCTGAACCTCTTCATACCCTTCTACCTTCTCTGCCTTCTGATATTTTCATTTTCTTCTGTTTTTTCTCCCATTTGAGCTTATATATTCTATCCTAGTATCCTTCTTTGTTATTGACTGATTCTTTGTTGATGTATATTAATTTCTCCAGGTTTCTTTTTTCTCCATTAGTTGAGGCCTTCTAACAAGTTTGTAAGTTTGACAGCCCTCATGATTTCCACCTTTATGCTTGTCATACCCGTAATCTCCCATTTTCTTCTTTATTCTCTTTATTCACTCAAATACTCTTTCATACATAATTCAGTGAAAAATACATTTTGAAGTACTCCTTCATCTTTCAATAATTAGATATATACTTTATAACTTTGTAAAACAGCCTAAGACTGAAGTAGCATAAAACAAAAGAATTAAAATCCAAGGGAATAGTTTATAAAAATGCAGGAATATTGAATTTCAAGATTGTTTTAGTTTATTCATCATTTAAGTAATCAGAACTTAATGATGAGGCTGTGATTTTTCACAAGCTGTTATCTTCTCACTTCTTCTGAGATGATTATTACATAATGTCATTACTTTTCTATGATAATTTTACTGATTTAATATTTTGTTGGTGGTGTCTAAATTTACAGTTCTTTAGCATATTTTTTAATTCTCAGTTTTATTATTTTGATTTTCTTTTATTAATATTAGAATGATTTTTTCAATTAATTGTAATATTCTGGACTCCCTCAAATTAGCATTGATTGGTACGCACATTCTTCCACTTCATCTTTCACAATCTTCTAGATCTTTGGTTCCTAGATCTAAAGTTGTGTCAGTAATATCATAGGCATAAATGGTATTATTCACAAGCAATTTTTCTACATTATTATGGCCATTTTTATCTGATTCATATATACCAATTCCTTTTCCTTATGAATAACATCAATCTATGGTTTAAGTATCAGAATGATTATTGTATTTACTATTTATTCCATCTTAGCTGCTATCCAGCTAGACCTGAAAGTGTGTGACCTCATTTTGGTAACTTTAGGTCCAATTTGATTTAAACAGTCAAATTTAAAAAAATTCCCACACATCCCTGACTTAATTTTTCATTCAATTTGAATGGAAAATTTTGCTTAATATATTATTATTTTAAAAGTTGCAGTTATCATTTGCTGCAAATGGTTCACAATGAAGATGACTTGGTATATTGGTACAATCAATGAAACCAAAAATTGAGAGTCCTTTCCTTCATATATGTTTCCTTAATGTGCAAAGCAAAAATTGAACTATTTTACAAATTCTGAAATTATTAGGGATGCATTTTCTTCCTAAGCAATCCAAATTCATCAGTGTTAAATCTCAAGTGGAACTAGGTCCTCCATGTTTACAATTTTGGTAATAAATTATCTTGAAACATCTCAACTGTTGCTTCATTTGCTAAATAGTCTTTCTCAGCATGTTAAATGGAATTTTCATATTTTATGGTTCATAAGACATACATATCTTATTTTTAATTTCTGCTGGAAAATCAACCTACATCTGATGTGCTGAATTTAGGTAAAGTATGTATTTCTGATCTACATTTTTGCTTGTTATAAAATTACCAGAGAGCAAAAGAAGTCAAAGAAATTATTTGATAATGCTCTACAACAGAGTTGTCCAAACTGAGGGCTATGTTAGATATTTCATCAAATAAGGAGGCTGGTGATTACCCTTAAAATTAGAAACCCATTCTCTTATATAAGAATTCTGTATTATTCTAAAATAAGATTTTGCAGAAAGTATATGCCAAGAGACATGCAAGGCCATGTTAGGCATTTGCCTACAAATGTATTGTTAAATATCTATATTATTAAACCTATGCTTGCCAACGGATTAACAAGTTCAGTTCACAGTCTAGTTCATTTTTAGTCAAAAATAAGGATAATTTTAAAGCATTAATGTAAGATGTTTTTAAAATTTGCATTTGTTTAATCAAAGGATGCAAGTTTTGGAGGTCAAAATTGATTTAAGAAATATTGAGAACATTGGTGGGCTGGTTTAAGATCTTCAGCTGGTTGCATTCTGGCCAGCAGGCTGTATGTTGGGAAACTCTACTCAAGAGAAATCTATAGATTCTTTATGAATAAATAAAAACATTTTTGTAGATCTTTAGGCTGAAATTCACAATTGCTGACAGGGTAGCACCCAGTGAATCCTTCCAAGCCAGTCTGCTGAGTTAAAGGACCATTTTGGAACGTTAAAACATTAATTGATTTGATTTTGTAGTTTCAGTAATTGCATTTTATCCTGGTTATACCTGAATATTCTATTTTAAGATAGGGTTGCATCTAATAAGTGATGGTTAAATATGAAATTCTTTCTATGAATGTTTTGCTTCAGAATCATCGTGAATCCCTTGAGTGAGTACTTCATATGTCATGAAATGCAATAGATGTAACCAAAAGGGTTCGTGGAATACAAGAGCTTTTTGTGTATAATGCTGAGAGGTACCAATTTCAGTGGACCATGAAATGCTTGAAGTGTTAAAAGTGGACTGAAATATAGCAGCAAATAAATTGATGAAGAAGTGGAAAATGCATTGACCATTAATCTAAGAAAAACTGATCATATAAAGAGCTGATGGAGGTTATGTGAAGGGTGGAAAGAAAAGGATGCAAATAGTTGTTAGTTTAAAGAATGAATAGGGATTTTTAAGTTATGAAATTTAGAAAGAAGACATTGATGATCATCACCTACTACTGAGATGAATTCCTTAAGTTATTTTTTTAATATCTGCTTTTCATACTTGTTTAAATTTATGGCACTTCCTGCTTTGCATTTTAGGTCTCCTCTTGCTTGACCTTCATTTTTTTCCTTTAAGATTTTCATCATTCCTTCATTCATTTCCTTTTACATTATCACCTGATTTCCATTCTGTTATTTTTATCAAAAACCTATCTCTACTATCAGAAACTGTTAAAACCTGTACACCATTATGTTTATGACAGTTTTCTTTTGCAAAGCTTTTCTATTCAAGATAATCTAATAAGAATCTAGCACTTGTTTTTCATCTATGTCAAATGTGATTTTCTTCTACTTTATTGCAATCCTTGCTTCGTGTTCTCTTCTTAAATTTAATTTTGTCTATACTACTTTAATTCATGTCCATATACATAATGGAATGATCTGTTTGGAGTGGCATGTTTTTCTTCCTGTATCCATTGTAAATGTAGAGAAAACTAGGGATTATTTTTTTAAATTCATTATTTATCAATCAAATATATAAACGGTGGAATTTATACTCATAGGGAAGAGATGTGCAAAATGAAATGTAAATCAAAATCTTCACAATTCAGTCATCTTTATATTCATTTACATTGTTTTACATTGTGAGATTTATTACTATAATTCAGTATGATAAATTATTAAGTTTATATTTTGGCTTTTCAAAAATAGTTTGGGTTCATTCAAGATATTATAAATGAAATACATTCAGTCTTCAAAATAAATATGAATTCACTTCATGTATATGATCTTTTCTAGTGAATATCATGCTTTCCCACAATTCTAGATGCTCTAAAACTGCTTTAACTACTCCTTTGAGAAGATTTTTAAGGTCATCTTTGTAATTATCTTTACATTTGTATTGTATGCCTAATATTATACTTTGGGAATAATCAGAAAAAGGAATAATATGTTAAACATCTCGTTATATTACTGAAATGTATGGTGGATGTATTGAAGATTTCTCTCTTTTATCTGGATAAGCAACTCAACTAAAAATGAAGAAAGGATTATCTAAAATGCATCTACTATTGCCATCATTCTTTATCAGCTAGATGTTGGTTTTCCTCTAACCCCAAGTTAGTCTAAACACATTGTCCTATGTTTTTGGTTTCTAATGAGTTTATGTTGTAGTCTCTCATGATTCTTTTGGTGATGGTATTTATTTATTTATTTTGATTCCAGGACCAGAGATTACTGGCAGTACAAACAATCTGATAGACTTCCACTGCGAGGTTGAAGGAATGGCTCCTCCTGTTCCTCTTCCAGAACATGATTATGAGAATGATCTTGTGGTTGGCTGGGGCTGGACCCCTGCCACTGGTCCTGCTAGGCCTGGTAGAGCCGAGTCTGGTAATCCAATCCGAGATGTCTTTGACATGCGTAAGAATTTTTATCTTTGATCATATTATCTTAAGGATTTTGTGTAGCTCATAAAGTTGTTAAAATGGTGAAGAAACCCATCTGACTACCAAATTATGCATAATCACTATAGGGATTAATCTACCTAATCCCTTCATGCATAAAATAATTGGTTAAAATGTTGATATCATCAAAGATGAACAGGAAAAGTTTTCAGACAAATTTGGTTTCTTTTAAAAGTATATATAGTATAAAGAAGGAGAATGAGATCAGGATCAGCTGGGTACTTAACAATTAAAAGTATTTCCTCTTATATAAATTTGACATTATCACTGTCAAAAATGTGAATTGTTTGCTCACTTTTTGGATATAAATAGGATGTAAGTCATCTATTTAATTTGTTTCTCTTTAAATTTTCTTGTTTGACTAGCTGAACAAATTGTACTTGGAAGGTATATGAATTCTTACACTATCTTATGTTTTACAAGGAGTTATCCTCCCACTAGGTCATGAAGTAAATTTATTATGCTGTCTTCCTTTGTTTTCTGGATTATGACTCTTGTTGTTTTGTCCTATTTGATTATCTAGAAAGTATAAGTAGATCTGTTTTTTTGCCCTATCTCTTCCTCATAACAAAAATACAGGTAATCAATATGTGTCTTGTGAGTCACTTATTAAAAATGTCTTAGTAAAAAATCTCATTGGTAAAACCCTACATTAGTTTATGACATCATGTTGCTATCATTGGATATATAAGCATTGAAATAACCATGAAACATTTCTAAGTTATTATTTATGCTGTTTATACAACATTTAGGTCCTCTGTAGTTCTTCAATGGATAGAATTCTCCTAGAATTTATTAATCATATGCAAGTATGAAAATTGTGATAGCAACCACTGGTATACATGGTAAATAACAAGTGTTTGGTGAATAGCATCTATAGTATTTTATATAATTTTTGTCTTCCATCAAACGTCTGATCACAAGACATTCATTCTTGTAATTGTTGTTATCAGTGAGTTTTTAATCATTTGCTCATGTATCATTTTTTTAAAACTACTTTTGCATTAAAATTTGCAATAACTCCGAGTTTAACTTTTATGAAAGTTGAAAGAAAATACTTTAATTTTTATGCAGAGCCTTTTAGTACATCCCTGACATTGGCAACTCAAGGAGCTGTGGGAACAAGTGGAAGAAATGCTACACCTTTGAATCCAGCCAGTCAAAAGGCACAGCTTCATGGTGAGACTTGGTTCCATGGGCCAATCAGTAGGAAAGAAGCAGAAGCACTACTTCTAAAGGTAACACAGAATCTTTATGGATTCCTAGAAAACACCCTACTGTTTCTTTAGTAAGGCATACCAATTAACTAGATCTTTCAATTTGTGCGTATTATGGAACCATTTTGTCAGCTCTCATTCTGTGTTAAGCTCATATATTGTTTTCCTATGAAAAATTAAAGTTCTATGTAGGTATCCATTGCATATCCTTTCTATGTAGAATCCAGTATAATTGATATGCATTGAAAAGTTCAAATGAAGCAATTACTCAACAATGAATTATTTAACCTGTATCATAACTTAAATGTTTGATTCTTGTAAGCAAAAAATACTTTCAAGAAGTGCTTGGTTAGTTGGACCTTTTTGTGGTAGTATCATTGTAGCACAGGTGCACAGTTTTATGTGAAAATTTTAAATGTTCGTAATTTAAGTAAAGATATAGCTACAATTTCCATTTAAAGAATACATATTACTTAATTAGTACAGAATGAAGAGTGAGGGATGATAAAGTTTAAATTGTTAAAATTTATATTACATCTAAGGAAAATTTTTATTGCATCAATGCTCTATTCCAAATATTACCAGTCTGAGAAGAATGCCAATACTTTTCGCATGTATATCTCAAATGCAAGAAAGCAGATAGGAAACTATGTAGGTTAAGCCAAGTATGAGGAAGCTGTAGCTTTCAGGCCAATTCTGTAAATGAAAGTATGTTAATAATTTTGCTCTCCAATCTCACTTATTATGCCTAGGGAAAATAAAATGGAGATGCTAGATTTAAATTTACTTTATTATGAAACTCATAATTTTGTTGATTGATTGAAATATTCAAATGTCGGCTATATTGCATTCAAGTGCATCCTAATGGTTTCATTTGTAGCTTTGTTTCTAATGCAATGATGTGCTGCATGTAGTCTTCCATCTAGAAAAGGTTAATCAAATAATTAATTGAGAGAATCCAACCATCTACCCTTGCTGCTCTTTCCTATATCTTTCATTTGTGTGAATTTTCCATCCTCTTTCCCTTAATAAACAGTTTGTCCTCATTACATTTCAGAAGGAGCAGTGATTAAAATAATAAATAGCAATGCATGTATTTCCCTACATACTAAATTATTTAAAATCAAAAAGTAAGCATATTTCAATGGATGAAATTTAAGCATTCCAGAAGGTTAAAAATATTGAATTTAGGTAGGATATATATGTATATTTTCTGATTCTGAAAAAGTTCATATTAGAAAATAATGGTTAAAAGTGGTTTGGATGTGGAGAAATATTAGGATAAATAGGAGTTTGTTTCTAAATATAGCATATGTAGGAGCTTATACCATACATTGCTGTATAACATGCATCATAATTTTGAGAATGGAATCTCGATTTAAAAAAAATAAATATTTAATTAAAGAGTTGGAGCTTTGAACTTAATAAAACATCTCAGAATTTAATTTATCATATTAATAAATAGCATAGCATTGATGTAACTTTAAAAATGAAGCTTTAATTTACAATACTAAAACAAAATATGAGAAGATTGGTTGAGTGAACATGTTCCTATTTATTCAGTCAAGTTTAAATAACAGTAAATTTAAGGGAAAAAAGTGCATGTTATATGCAAATAATATGGCACTTACATCAAACTGTGCAAGTTAGGTTAGCTGAATGGCAATTACAATGGGCAGATGAAAGGGATTTATACAGGTCTGTCTATTATCTCCAGCACTTTTTCAGTAAATACATATGCAGAGGAAAATGTGATAAATGATTAGAAAGAAGTAAATAAAGTGATTGTTTGTGAGAAAAGTAGCAGCAATAAGTAGTAACATTGTCTAAAGTGTTTTCATAGCTAAGGTCATTTTGCATTAGGGCTCCCACCAACAAATCTATGGTATGTGATTCAATATTAATTTTTAAATACTAGTAAATGTAATAAATGATGAAATACTGACTCTTAGAAAAACAAATTCAAAAGTGATGGAGATAGTGAGAGAAGAGGGGATTTTGATTGAAGTGATTGATGTTAAAGGAAAAAGATGGGTTAAAATTGAGAAAAGATTTGCTATAAACAGAAACTGAAGGTAGTATGCAGAAGGAAAAGATGGGGATAGTTTGTTGAAGGTCATAAAGGTCAGGATAAGTTATTAAAAACTGAGGGAAAGAGTATTGAGTATGGAGTATTAGGCCTCATGGAACTTTTTATTAAGTAGAAGACAGGATCAGGTAACTTTGCACATTGGGGTTCCAGGATAACCAAGTAGCAATTGACGTAGTAGATTTACTCCTTAGTTGTTGAAGGCCTTTTAAAATATACAATGAATCTCACCCAAAACAAATTTTAGGGTACCAGCCTTTTATTTTGTTATAAACTGGTATTTATAACATACACCTGCTGCATTTTTGCTACACACATCATAGGATCTCAGAATTTCATGTTGTTAATCCTCTTTAATAACTCAACCTTTACAATTTACCTTATTTCCACATGATAGCCTTATCTTTTACCAGCCTAATATTGTTTTCACATGTTTAATTGATTTATTGATGCTATTTCATCATTCATGAAAACACACTAATGTTTCCCTGAGTTATAGATGAATTTGTTAATACAAATTGAAAGATCCTCATTGATTTCTGGATTAGGACTTATGTCATTGGCACATGTGGGCTTTGCAGGTTTCACTTGCTTCAAGAAATTTAAAATGTGGAACTGTAACAATATGTGAAGAATTATGTTGTATCAAATAAGTATTTTATATGTAAAATGTACAGAAGAAATAAAGGACCACATCACAAAACTTGATATGTCAGGTGACAGGATAGGGTTAGGTTTTTGACAGATTGTATGAATCTCATTATAAAAGAGTTTATAATTGGCCAAAGGAACTAAGAATAGTTATAGTCATGATTTTGTACCATCTGATGCACATACCTTGGACATTAAGGTATGTTTCTGGAAAAAACTGAAGTAAACTGAGAAAGTGTAATGTTAATCAGTGTTTCCATTTACCCATCATGGTATGACTTTTTCCTTCTGTTTGCAGGACATTTTGCTGTTTAATTAATTAATATGATTCTATTCATGTTATATCTATTTGTATATTGATCTCCTTGTTTCAAGAACTTAGAAAGGGATATTTAAAAATAATTTTAACATTTTATATCAGTTTCCTTGATCTTTAATCTTACTTTTTCTTGCTTCTTTAATCCTATGCTTTCTAGGATGGAGATTTTCTGGTGAGAGAATCACAGGGCTCACCAGGTCAATATGTTCTTACAGGAATGCAATCAGGAATCAAGAAACATCTCTTATTGGTAGATCCAGAGGGTGTGGTTAGTATCTCTCAGGAGTATTTAATGATCTTTACCATATCAGTAGTAATTATCTATATTCCTTTATTCTAAGTTAATGATATAATATGCCTTGAACATATCAGTCTTACTAGCTGTTGAAAATATTTCTGAAATTGATTACCTCTGACATTTAGACATCAAAGAATTTTCTTGAAAACTGAGAGGCTTGTGTCTCTAAAATAATTGGTAAATCTGAAACATAAGTTTGTAATTTTACAATATTTGGAGATAAGATTGCTAGAATCTGTAGGAATTACTTTTTTTCTCTGTTTGACCCTTGTAATTAAAATAATGTTTGAGTCATTGAATGAAATAAAGAATAATATATTCTGTGGAAATTACCAAGTTATTTTTCATTTCATTCAATGTTTGAGTCCTTTTAAATATCATTCATCCAGAATAGGAGTTTAATCAAAAATGAAGTTTTCATGATTTCTGTCTCGGTTCAATTTCTCAGTTCAGCTTTGGTGGAATAATTGTTGCCATTTAAAGCATTAACAAAATATAGAAGTTTCTATAATAAATTACTTCAGAAATTAAAAGAAAATGCTAACTTGAACTCATCCAAATCATTTGATTGAAAGATTAATGAAGAATGTAGCTTATAAGAATACATTTGATTCATGAAAATTATTTTTCTTTTAGGTGAGAACTAAGGACCGCATGTTTGAGAGCGTTAGCCATCTTATTAACTATCATTGTGAAAATGAACTTCCTATTATATCTGCTGAAAGTGCTTTGGTTTTAAGGCATCCTGTCCATAGGCCAAGGTAAAGTTCTTTATACAGGTTATCAATACCACGTTATTGTGATGTACAATTCAGTGTAAAGACTACACCTTTGAATTCATTTCTCAAATAATATGTGGTGTCAATAGTTTAATATCCAATCTTTATTTTTGTGATGGAGTTCCCCTATACACCTTTATTTGTAAACTTGTGTAAATACTGTTAAGATTGTTGTATTGATATATCCATACAGTTGAATGTGAAACTAAAAAGAAATGTAATTATTTTCTCTTGTTTGAATGGTGTCCCTTTTTCAGCTAACAAATATAAATAATTTCGTCCAATTTATTAACCTTTCCTCTTTATATCAATTTTATCTCAGAATTTTAAATCCTGAAATATACTTTTATGAATTTAATTAATTGTTTTTATTTTTGAAATCAATTTAGTATTAGGGAAAAACCTCTTGGTCCCACATGTTAAATATTTTAGTGAAATTATTTTTAGTTATAAATTTCCATTGATAGCTATATAAATTGGAATGGTATATATATATATAACAGTCAAACTTAGAAAACAAATTCACTTCCTATGTACACATTGGTATACATTTATACACTGTAAGTGAAGAGTGAGAGATCTAAAAATTTCAAGATAACACTTGGTAGATAATTTCAATTATTGTCAATGCTTACTGGTTTTCTGGGTAGTCATTAGTTTGACTTAAAGTCATTCAGAAGGCTCTCAGTAATATTAGCTCACATGTTCTATTTTAGCAACTACTGAATAAATTTTTCAATATCATAAATGATTACCTGAATAGGAAGAGATAAGTACCATAAGAATAGATATCAAGCTTAGAGAATTAATTTATCAAACATTCTAATGTTTGATATCACTCAAACTATTTGTGTCACACTGTTTAACTGCTTAAGGCAGGATGTTTTATTCCTAGGTTCATTTTATGAATTGAAGTGAATGAATACATAGATGAAATAATTCCAAAAGGAATAGGAGTAATAAACATCTCCTATGTGAACTTCATTTAACGTTATAAATGAAATCTATAATATTGGGAATATATTATTTAAAATTTATTTTTGTACCTCTTTTGGGAGAGACAGAGAGAGGGTGCATTGTTGCCACAACCAGCTCTCCTGTTAAATGTGCATGCAGAATATTTTTCTAGTCTCTTTATTCTTAATAGAATAATACTGCAAGAAATAAGTTGAAAGTATTATGTATCATTGCAATTATTATTATTATTTCCTGTAATGTAGTTCTAACAAGTAATGGCTAACTCAATTGATCAATTATTATTATTATTCTACTTTTAATTGGCAAAGTTAGGCTCAAATATCCTCTCTTCCACCTAACCTTAGAAGTCATTTTTACAATAAGCATTGATAAAAAACAAAGAAAATAAAGGAAAGATTTGGTCCAAACCAGAGACTATCATGTTTTTTATATTTATCGATAGGGATTAAACAGAACTCCTATTCCATCATTTTGAATGAAGAAAATGGTATGGCATTCTTTTTGTTGGGGTTGATTGCTTCCAATATTTTACACCCAGTACCAAGTGAGATTTAGTGCAGAATTCAGCTCTATTTAGGGAATTAAGAGTTTTCTAGATGATCCAGTCAAGTTGTTTTTGGCAATTGATTAGGAATTAGAATTAGGAGATGAGGTAGTTTGGTTGACAATGATTAAGAGTTTTATGTATATAACGAGACTGAGGGCATAAAGTTTGTGCCTTAATTCAGGCCATAGCTATTTTAATTCTCTTAGAAGTGGGGTTATATGATCAGACCTTTTGGCATTGAAGATAACTTTTACAGATTGGTTGAAGGCACAGTAATATGAAAGAGACTGAGGTAGAAAATTCATGCAAGATGATATTGCATTTATCAAAAATAGGGAGGAAAATGGATCGTATTAGAATTATTTTTCAATAAAATGAGTGATGTATGTCTTCATCCTCTTTTCATGTTATGAAGTACTGAATAGTCTTTCTTACAGAATCATATGGTATATTTGGCTGATCCAACCTGATGCCAAGATTTCTGACTGATAAACTATGTTCTCTTTCTTCATATTGTATTTATGTTGTACCAATTCATATCCTATGGTAACTGGGTACCATAATAATTGGTAATTGGGTACTGTGGACTGCTTGAGGCATTTCACTAGGTATCAAGTTCCAAAAATCAGATTTCATATTCTCTAGTGAAAAATTTATTCATTCATTCTCTTGGTGAGAGAGATGAGTTTGAGCAGCAATAAGCTCTATAGACTTTTTACCCTTATCTTCAAAACGTGTTCTTTTTGTGATTCATTCACCCTAGAATGTTTCACTACATTATTTATTTTTTAATTGGAGCAGAATTAAATCTCTTGCAGTATTTGAACAAAGGATTTCTTAACTTAAAATATGAATAGGAAATGGTTAATAAATAGTGTATAGTTATTGAAATTATATGAAGATAATGTTTAAATCTGAAAGAGTATGTTTCACAGTAAAATTGTGAGAAAAAATAGATTCACTATAAAATGTTTTACTTAGTTTAACTTATGTATTGCATTAGAAAATATCATTTGCTAAAATTTTTCAGCTTTTTCTTACTTCATTATCAATATGCCAAGCAATTATACCCAAACACAATAAATGTTGTATTTCTTATTTATTGTTTCATCCAGAAGAGTCTTTTATATTTATAGTGATATGAATTATATTGTACCTATGTATATATGATGTATATAATTATGAAAATTCTATAAGAATTTGTTGAATTTTAAAAAAAAGTTACTTCAAGTACCTAGGTATTTCATACTCTCAAATTCAATCATTCTCAAATCTGAATAATTGACTATTTTGGATTCTCTAATAATATTACAGGGTTTTGAGAGTTTGTTTAGACCCAATTGCAAAGCAAATGACTACCCCCTTTGTTTTATATTTTTAGCTAACCCAGAGCAGCATGTGAAGATGATTTATATTATAAAGTAAGAAGATTTGGCAATTCATCCTTTTCTGATTTTTTTATTGACTTAAGTTTTTGACTCCATAGAAGGTCCTAAAAGAATTACAGGATTTGGCATTGTAGATTGCTCAGCAATCCGTCTTCTTCTCCATTCATGGCTTTTGTCTTATGCATCCTCTCCTGTCTCTGAACCTACCATATGTTGTTCACTTTAAATCCAGGCTGTGAATTTAGTTGTTGTTATTATCATCATTATAAAAATGTATAATTTTCTAGTGTATATGATATTGGAGTAAATAGAAATACCCACTCTGTGGAGTAAGTAAAAATTTTGGGCAATGCTCAAATCCGGCAATGGTGAATAACATATTCATCTCAAAGGTAAAAATATCCACATATATCCCATCTATATACAATAATACAGAGCTCCTATTATAATTAACAAAACTACACAATATTACATATTCACCCCCACAAACATACTTCCTTACTAATGAAATTGACTATTTAGACAAATATAAGTCAATGATCTTTGAATTTTTTTTATTTTCAATTTTGGGTGACTGCTTGTGGAATTTTGACTATTGCTTAGATTTTCATGAAAGGAAAAATTTTGTGGTGACCCAGGTAAGTAACAAATAGACAGGAAACTTAGAGCCATAAACACAAAAGTGATTCTGTAGTACCAAGTCAGTTTCAATCAATAAAATCTGTTATTGCTTATATAATTAACAAAGTTTTCCATGAAAATTTTTAATGTAGTTCTTCAAGAGTATTCACACTAAGTGATATGCATTAGGAACATATAACAGTGATACAAGGAGGGTGCATGAATAGTGTTGAAAGGAAGGCAATAAACAAGATTCAGACAGTAGCAACCCTGTAAACTTATCCCAATTCTAGATATTACTTGTCCCTTAGCAAGCTGATTTTCATTGTATGACATCTAAATGTGTGAACATGGTGAGCATGAAAGAAGAACCATTCCATTAATGAATTTCAGTCCATTTGTGAATTCTTCCATATCACTTGAGCTTATGATTGTAACTGTTAACTTGAGGTTAAGGTTTTCATTAGCTTTTTATTACCCAAATCATATCAGTATAGTATGAACCATATCATGATCATGATCACGATACTATATGAATCATATAGTATAGTATGAACCTTACCAGTGTTACTAACATGTTGCTGACAATATGTATAATTTACAATGTATATCACATATCCCCCATGTGAAAATGCCACCTCACAGCATTCAAGGAAAATATATATCAACAGAGTACAAGAAAAATTATCAATTTTTAAAATTTTCAATGTATTTTTCCGGTTGTTATATTAATCAAATGCATAGTTTTCTTTTTCTTTCTTCCTCTAACACTTTTAATGACTCTGCTTGTTAAATTCTAATGTATAAGTCACCCTGTTTTAGGACAAAAAATATTTTTAAAGTCCTAAATCCTATTTTTGTTATAGTTTCTTAAATTAATTCTTCAACTCTCTTTTTATAATTCACTTTGTGAATTTCCAAACAATGCAGATTTGGATGATATAGAAACATTCTTTACAAAAATAAAACATGAATTGGTCCTACCCTTTTCCTTTCTTGACTTGATGTGTGGGTTGAATTATCTGAATATTTGTGCTCTAATATAGAGGTAATTTGCATTCATATCTATAGATCATAGCAAATTTCATAAGAATTATAATTTGAAGAGTTTATATTTGAAATAACATAGGCACAATTTACCTATTTATTTGTTTAATATAGGGTCAACTTTACTTGTTTACAAAGTTTAGCTGTTTTGATTAAATTAAAGTTAACAATGCAAAAACAACATGAAACATAAATAACTATCAGTTCTGATAAGTTACTAAATTTCATAATACTGCTAAACAAAATTAAAATTTTGTGAATCATTTACGCATTGAATGGCAGGACCAATCTCTGTGCATAGCTCACAAATCTGCTTAGATATTTGTGAATGGTGATAGTTTTAAACTTTCCATGCCAAATGACCTACATCAACAAGAAATTCTTCTACAAATAAGCGGTGGTCAAAGATGAGCATCTTGGTTGAGAGTTGGGTAATAAAGGGGCCAAAAAACAAGGCTTCCTTCTAAATGTCATACTTTGTAATACTCGAGTCACATGCCAAAGTGTACAGATGCTCATTCAATTTGGTTCAACCGAATTTGTTTTCCAATCAGAATGTTTCTGCAAAGTATATTGTGACAGTCCATCAGTCAATGAGCCGAACTTGCTTATGTTGTTTCCTTTGTTAACCCTTACCCTCTCTCTAGCTTACCCTAAAAAATTTTGTATAAATAATTATATAAATTAGAAAAAAAATTCTGAGTCCATGTACCTTGAAGATGACTTGTGACAGTCATGTTGTGAAGTAAAATTTCTTGTGGAAACTAACAAGTAATTTCATTTTTATTTCTTTGTGGAATACTTTCAAAGTCAATTGAGTTGTCACTGAGATGAAAAAAATGACTGGGTAAATTTTCTTAAAGACTCCCTCTAAATTTTTCTCCCACAGATTATCAACTGTATAACTCTCTTCTTATCTTCACAATCAAGAACTTGAGATACAAATGAAGTTAATAATTGTTCTTTCAGTTGTGGTATGATTTATATCTAACTAGCTCATTGATTCTCAATGAGGAAAATGGAAGTAAAATAAAATATACTTTTATAAATGTACTTTTTGCACAGAAAAGAATCTAACATGTCAAATCTTATTATAAATAAGTAAAATATGATTAATGAAATAAAAGTTTAGTATGTTGCTTGATCCTCAATTTAACAACACTCTGTTTTAGATAAATTATCACTTCAATTTATGGAAAATTCGAACTCATAAACTTCAAAAATTCATTAATTCAACCAATCAGTTTCATTGAGATTACAGCATAGATTTCATATTTTGTTTGCTTTTTTCTGTAAATGATGCCTACTAAGGGATCATAGTCATAAATTCCAGGATTGATTCATACATACATCGTAAGATATGATCATCTTCATCAAACAACTCATACAATCCATCCATGGTGCAATCAAAGATATAGGGTAGCCTCCTAAAAAATCTTTTAGTTTATAATTTGATCAATTCCAAGGTCAAGAATTTTATATGTATTTCATATAGTTATTCTAAAAATTCTATTGTACTTGATTGACTTATGCAACAGGCTTCTTATTCCGTTCATTGGATTTAAGTCAGCTAAGTTTAGTGAAAGCTATTTCAAAAATTCTTCTTTCTCATTACTCTCTTGCAGTAATACACTCCAAATCAATTGCACCAATCTGTACATTGTAATGACAGTCCTTGAAATTAATTAAGTTGAACTAGTTTAAAAGGAAAATGGATTCTCTTATGTCATCTGTGTTTATATTCCTAAATCAAATTTCTATATCTTTTAAGGATGTACCGTCAGGAGATATACAACTACATCTCTGAGGAATTTTTCACAGGTTTCTAGCCAGGTGAAGATAACTCTCAACATCCTTGAGAATGGCAGCTATATGTTGGATTATCTTCACCTGGTTGGAAACCAGTGAAGAATTCCTCAGTCAGATTTACCGGGAAAGCATAAGATCCTTCTATACTACATCTCTGTTAGATTCCAATTATTGATTTGTTTCATGTAATCCATGGTCTCCTTTATTGTCTACCTCATCGAAGGAGTATAATAGTGATGTTCAAATATTGAAATTTGGTGATCAATTATCTTTCCAGGATTTCTTTCGAAGTCCACAATGTAATCCAAGAGTGTGTAAACTTTATTTAATTTTATCATACTTTTCATAGGACTGATTAAAATTTGAGTCAAGAGTGGATGTCCATCTAATAATTTGTGAAGTTATTCTACTTTACTTCTGTTCTTTGTTATATCTCCCAGAGAAGATGTCATGCAATCTAGCCCACTTTTTCTGTCTAGAAATTGAGTTCCAATGGTTTGATATCAGGCCATGATCTTGAGCGAGTTGTTATCATACTAAGACATGCTCCAGATAATTTACTTTTCAAAGTGTAGATCATTGTCAAAATGAGCATTGTCATAAACGACCTTTGACTTTCTATGCAGTTCTAATTTTTAATATGTAAGTTGTATGGATCTATTTCAATAGTGGAGGGTCGCACACCCTTAGCATTTGGCTCGTGACAAAGTTCTCTTACGTTGTTGGCCTTGCATTCGTGGCATTTCTCTTAGGATGGAAAAATATAATAGGTAATCAACATTATAGCCTCGGTCACGTCCCAAAAAATAAAATCTAAGCCTTGTTTCCTTATACACATCTATTTTTAATGAATACTTTCCGGTAAGTGATAACGTACCAAGGTTGAAACATAGTGATGAACTTGTTTGGTATTTTAAGATATATTAAATTAATACACCTTATTTAAAAGGAAGATTTCCCGACGCATCTTAACTTCATTCTCTCTCGGACCAGATCCCGATTATCTACAATTGTAAAAGAAACCGAGATTATTATTAGATATTCTCCTGATCCGCACACCAGATTGCCTCCAGCTCAACCAATTTATTAATGCATTAAGAGTATCGGAGAGGCAAAGAAATCTATAAATCTATATTTCGTTCCACTTATACAGATTTGCTCCTTTTTTATCTTTACTTTCAACACCTAAGATTTACAGTCTATTCGTGATTTAAATTCTACATTGAGAAAGATAGTTTAAAATTGATTTGGGAGATAATAGCATATAAAATGACAGCATGATAATTAGCATAGAGAAGTAATTTATAACAGTAAATAGCGATCCACACAATTTTAATCAGTATCACAGATGGATACTTTCAATAAAATCGGCATCGGTTGAGATTTTTTTCGTGCCAAATATTTGTAAATAAATCTTTAAAAAAACACTATATTTGGCATCAAAATATCTTTCATTTCATTCACTTCCTATTCTTATTTTGCTGTTAAGATTTTTAGAGGCCAATGCTTTGGGAGAATCTACGGGATTGCAAAGTTTCAAACAAAATACACAAACATTTATTACTTTTAATTCTATTTCCGTAGGAGATTCCTGCGTTAAAATAAGAAAAATTTATTTTCTTAATACAGAGTTCGGCCGTCACAGGCGAGACATACTGCTTGGGAAAAGTCGAAGTATTTGGTTATCTCGTCACTGGTTTTCTTGTTAAAGAAATAAAATCAAAACCTATTCAATAAATTGAGAAATATTTTGAAAAAAACTACCAATAGTTAATCTTAAATGGAACTGAAAATACTTCATTATTTCTCCTTTCAGTTCATAGTCTGTTCAACAGACATTGAATGCCACGAGGAAAAAGAACAAAAAATTCACATTATATGATACTTTTATTTCACTTAAATCTCCCTGTGATTTGATGTTACATCAAATAACAAAAAAGCAAAACGACAGTAAACAGACTTCACAAGGAAGATCGGAGGAGAACAAATCTGCCTGGCATTCGCCCGAAGTTGGAAGGAAAAACCCTCCGAAAAAAACTCCCAAAGGCAGTCCATTCCACGGAAGTTAATCAGAAAAACATCAATTTCAGTGATTTACAAAAGAATTATTTAACTGCTCGCGATTTCAGTTTCTAATACAATTGCAAATATAAAATTGATTCCATCAAACCGTAATGTTAATACATTGTCTGGCAATTCATGCAATAATAATGTACTAATAATTAGAAATTGTGTTAAAACTTTTACATGGATAGTAAAGACGGTGGAACTAAGTCCTTCCCTGGATCTAGTAATCTATTATATTCACGTCAGCACGTTAAGTTCAAGTTTGGATTCATTTGAGGAGGAGACAATAGTCCAAGTTATTGCTCTGCTAGTGCATCACTACTTGTCACACGTCTAAAGTCACATATGCACGCTCAAGTGATGTCATGTCCATTACGGGTGCCACACTGGAAGGTTACCGCGGATGAAATCTGCTGCAGCATCACACTGCTATCGGTAGGATTCTTCAAATTGGGCCAACGAGTTGTAATCTGATGGACTCTTAGCAAGTCTTCCAGTACATCAGCATATCCGTCGCAGAAGTGGCAGCATGAGACCAAGAATGAAGGCAGGAGAAGACCATGGCCATCCTTTGTGTACCTAAAACGGCTCAAATAGCACTTTCTCCACTGAAATTCCACCAGCAACTGTGAGAATCGTGGATTAATATGAGGATGGACCTGGAAATACTGAGCAAATTACAAGGAACAGAAAATACAGAAAAAAGACCTCTCAAAAAAAATTAGTCGCATGCGAATACTATAAATTAAGATTAGAATATTAATGCTACCATTGATATTCCCTCAAGTAAGAAAAGGCAAAGGGAAAGAAAGGAACAATAAATATTATAACATAACATATGAAATCTCAGGAAAAAACATCCTATCAGTAATAACAACGAGAAATCACGAATTCAAAGTTCCTTATAAAGTTAAAGACCTCCTATAAAAAAAAAACAAAATTAACCACATGCGAATACCAGAGAAAATACATGTATTAGATATTTAACGCAACATTTGATACTCAAATTATGACAATAAGAAAGAACGCATAAATTATAACACTACGCAAGATTTCATGAAAATAAAATCAGTAAAAACATAAGAAAAAACTAAACTCTACAAGCTTGCTGACATCCTATAAAAATGAGTACAAAGGGTAAATAAAACATTTTATACTTTAACGGAAAAAAACCATGATGAATGAGGCGAAACAGGTAATATTAAATGAAAAAAGGCATTAAAATATAGCAGGAACTAAGGCATTAAATGACTAAGAACTAATTTCGTAAAAAAAACAATTGCAACAACAAACAGGTTAAATCATATACAGGCGTTAAATACATAAGTACATAACTTCAGACGCATTATGCGGGAAACCTTTCGAAGTGTAGAGCGAGCATCAGCTGCAGCTACAGGTGACGTTGACTTAGAGATCGAACGCATTTCGTCGACGCAAGGTGGTGATAGGATTATGACTATTTGGGATAACGCTGTATTCAAAACATAACAAAAACGAAGAGTTAAAAATCGCCGCCATCAAAAATGCAGTTTGAAGTCGCTGTCTTAAAAAACGCAGAATTCAAAATCGCAGTGTTCAATCGCATTACGTGGATGCAGCGTTCAAACGGACTTTTTAGACGTATTACGGACGCTTCGTTTCGAGAAATATTTATAGACGAAGTGTTGTCGCTATAATTCGGTTCGTACGTGAATGCCTTCGCAGGCTATCTTCGTAGCTTGGCTTCGCCTGCTTTTTGCAGGCTCTTCTTTCTCTTCCCTCTGCACTGCTGTCGAGCTCGACCTGCGGCCACCACTGTGAGGCTCAACCTGCAGTGGCGTAACTCTCGGCACCTCCTACGGAAGACAAACACGTAGGCATTCCACACTGGCACACCTCACGTGTACAGCCTCAAGGATCAACACGAAAGCCTCGCGTGCAGGCCTCGCTCACACAGCTAGGCTCGCACAATCGGCTCGACGCTTCGTCTCCCTGACCGCTTCCTCTGCTCGAAGAATCTTCTCTGCGTTGACGTGAAAGCTACTTCCTCAGGTCCTCTGGTCCCAAAAGTAATATCCTACTAGTAATAACGGACAAGGAGATATAATGAATTCAAAGAACTTTCATATTAAGATAATTACTTTCTATGAAAAATGGTAAAATCAACCACATGCAAATACCACAAAATATTAGAATATAAAAATAACTTGTGAAAATAAGAACGATGCACATATTATACTAGTCCATGAACCATTTCATGAAAATAAAATATCAGTAATAATATACCAAGTAAACACTAATTCTAACAACTCCCTTAAGCCTAAGGACTTCATATAAAATTTGATTATAGTATCAACGGGATATAAAAACTTACACTCCATCATAAAAAAATAGCCTTAAGGATGAGGCGACACTTAATATTATACGTAGGAAGGACACCGAAATGCAGCAGGATCATTCACACTAAGTACATGGCTATTAACAAAGTTCGCAAACAACCAATCGCAACATCTAACAGGCTAAGACATATAAAGGGGTCATACACATAGGTCGACTGCAGACGCCGTATGAGTAAACAATGCGTAGTATTGTGAGAGCATCGGTTGCGGCAACTGGTGACGTTGACACAGTTGTCGTACGAATGACGTCGATGCTAGGTGATGATAATATGATAATCCAGTAATTGTGATAACGCAGAGTTCGAAAACAGTTTAAAATCGTTGTCTTAAAAGCGCAGAGTTAAAAAACGATATGTTCGCTGTGTCATATTCGCAGTGTTCAATCGCATTACCGGGATGCACCGTTAAATCGGACTTTTTAGACGTATTGTGGACGGTCCGTTTCGACAAATATTTGTAGAGACGAAGTGTTGCCGCTATTATTCGGATTCGTACGTGAATGCCTTCGCAGGCTATCTTCGTAGCTTGGCTTCGCCTGCTTTTTGCAGGCTCTTCTCTCTCTTCTCTCTGCACTGCTGTCGAGCTCGACCTGCGGCCACCGCTGTGAGGCTCAGCCTGCAGTGGCGTAACTCTCGGCACCTCCTACGGACAACAAACACGCAGGCATTCCTTACTTGCACACCTCACGCGTACGGCCTCAAGGATCCACACGAAAGCCTCACGTGCAGGCCTCGCTCACACAGCTATGCTCGCAGAATCGGCTCGACTCTTCGGCTCCCTGACTGCTTCCTCTGCTCGAAGAATCTTCTCTGCGTTGACGTGAAAGCTCCTTCCTCAGGTCCCTGCACAGCCTCCCTCCGCACCTAATACATTCGACTGCCGTCCCGACACTTTTCAAACGGATCACAAAAGACAAATCTTATAAATGCATTACATCTAAACCAAGTCCCGTAACACATTTAAAATACAGATTTGCATTTAACTTCCAGCGTTCAATCAAGTCTTTATTATAAAAGTTAGCAATATTAAACTGCAATGTATGCAGGCTCCATTAGGCACATCGAGTCGTCTTATACATCCTATTAGGTACTGCTCAAGGGATCCACCCGTTCTCCTTGAATTCAGTGTGCCAAGGCTTGTCTCCTTGAAGTCATGTTAGCTCCTCGGGAAATAATCATCGACTACTTCCAAATGCTTCGCATGCAGGCTATATTCTCAGGTTCTGCAACCAAACTCTAAAATAAGTGGCGGTCCATAGTCAACTTAACGAAAAGCAGCTGAATTGGTAAATTAAATGAATTACATAGTATGCAATGGAATTCAAAGTAAAAATAGAGTAAAAAGAAAAACACGAAAATGCATTAAACCTTATTTTTAGAATGATAAGTTACATGGAATGCAATATCATGTGTCTTCAACAAATAGTAATTCAAGCATTCCGAAGAATACCATCAATGCTTAATTTAGGAAAAGATTTACGATTAATATCGTAATTTAATCTCTTCAATCAGAAAATCTGTGGATTCTTTATACTTTAACTTGAGTTCTTAGAAACTACGAAAGCGAGTAAAAAGTGATGTTGAAAACCATGTAAAATTCAGAAAAAGTAAAGCTTGTGATGAATGACAAAGTTAACACATGGCACGTATGCTGCAGGTTCCCCATCAATGGGCAGAAACTGTAATCATTGTCGAAACGTCACTTTTTCCAATTAAAACCTATTATCTCCTTTCGGTGAATGCACCTTTTTGAATTTACATGAAGCAAACCATGCAAAACTACCACAAATAAAAGTTGAGGTAGAAGTTTATTACTATTTGATTACTTTCGTCATGCAAATCTATAGACGAATGTTTCTTTAAGTTTTGAAACATTTTGGCTGGGAGCTTTCTTTTCTTATAATCTATACTCTTGGTGAGTATAGAATATGAGGGAGCTACGGTTCAAGCCAGCAGCATCACTGTCTTAACAAGCATTGCAAAACTCTTTGTATTTCCATCACCCAAACTTAAATTATATACTTTTATGAAAGGAAAATCTTACCTCAGGCCCTAAACAGCTTCCTATATTCCTTCACCTTCCAACTGCATAGTAAGCTTGCCTGATGTGGGGGAAGAAACGTCTTGAAACACCACTGCTTAATTCATCCATTGCCATTCCACTCGAATAATTTTACTGAAAAGTAAAACACTAGGTTAAAAAGGTTAAATGTATTACTTTATGTAAGCTGTAATCCCTACGATAAAGATTTTGCAAAATTTTGCTGAATGTACTCTGAAATTATAATATATATAAAAACTCTTAAATTAATAAATGCAGCATCTGCAAAAGATATTAGGCATATCTCCTCCAGCAATATAATTAGTAATCATTCTCGAAATATTCTCCATTTAAAATATATTTACAACATATCTAATAAAGGTTTTACCAGAATTGAGGATACTTAAGCAATGTAATTATCTAAGAAAGTGATACTTTTATTTAAACGTATTTGAATATACGTAAATTACCTTTAAATAACTCCAGTAGTACTACCCTGACCAAATGGAAAAAATAATTTATTCTAAGTACTAATTGCGCTTAACACTTCAGGGGGATGCTTTCCGAGACTTAACAGCTTCACCTAATCACTGTACAATAGGGATATTTTCGCAGAATTTAAGCTAATTATTCATTAAAGTATTCCAAGAATAAATGCAATAATAACCCAATTAGTTAAATATTTCGTGATAATTTTTGTTTAAACTGAAACAAAAACCTAAAATGTTTCAGTGAATTTCAATTGTTGGTAGAATAAAATAATTCGCTATCGGGTTATAAGCAATCGCAACGTATAATTGGAGTCGTCGCATTAAAGTTCTGCAACTCTTCACAGGATTACTGAATGATGCATCAAACTCAGGCGCGCCGCGAGCACCTCAATGTATAGCTGAGGTGAAATCCGCATCATATTCACCGTTACAGATGTGTCCAAACATACCTAGACAGGTCATGATTGCTTAGAATAATTGCACTAACACGGAGGAAACTGAACCATACATTTAAATGACTGAGTTAAAGTACCCTTGCTGAGATACTTGCTTAAGATGAATTGCGAAGTCAATACGCACTAATATAAGAGGGCTCCCGTATAGTTATGATGACCACGCGTTCGACCTTGGGTAAAATGTCCCGGGTTCGATTCTGGAGGGAGATCACGTGCGAAATGACCTCAGTTACTGAAGCACTTCAACCAAAACTACTATACTCTGATCTAAGAAGTACCAAATTAAAATCTGAAATGGCAAAATTGGCGAGTTCACAGTTGAATTACACCGGTATATAGAATTCAAATCAAAATCTAAGACAAAAAAGGAATGCCTAGAAACATTCAATATTTATTAAATTATGCTTTCTTTTAATGTGTTACATCGATCAAGCTCAGTATACTGAAATGAATTGAGAATAATATTATATATGACGTAAATAACCACCAAATATCTATGCAAAATTTAAAGAACATACGCCACTATGAAGGAATGAAAAGCTGAAAAGTCTGATAATTATATGAGCGAAGCCATCGAAGTAAATTATAATAAACTTACTCAAACGTAAAAAAACGTTAACGACTATTCCAGCAGAAATAAATTAAATATACATTTCATAATGGAATTTTTTAGATCGATATTTTAAAAGCATCTGTCAAAATCTTCCGCGATAAGTGGATTTGGATCAAAGCAGAAGAATTTTAATTACTAGCAGTTGAGTGTTTCTTTAAAATACATCAGAAAATGAATTAAATTTGATCGTATATGCGAATTGGATTTTCATTCTTTACTAATATTGTAGATCACACACTGAATAGCTGTTAGTAACCTTGGAACTACGAAATACCAATACCATAATCCATTCATTACCACACACACAAAAGAGAAATCCATTCACAGCAGCAGACTAATTCTATCGCACTGAGCAGACAAATACATAGGAAACCAAAACCCAACACATGCACATCCAAAATTAATAAAAATGAAAATCCAATCTTAAATGAAGATAGAGAAACAAGACGTTATAAGCCATACAATTCTCGCTTTGCCTCAACGAAAAATTTCTATTTATCAAATGTGGCAATATTTCCTTAATTTGAATAAAAATGAATTATATGATTTAGTGATCTATTCCTAAATTCATCGCAACGGATCACTTCATTCATGGATTCTACTAATCTAGGATCGACTTTGTGGTAGTCATCCACAGTAACTATAAATGAAACTAAATACGTATACCGTACCACTAAAACTTTTCATTCACGACCACGGTTTCGGCCATTAAGACCATCTTCAGGTGGAGATTGTCTTAATGGCCGAAAATATCGAGTTTCATTCATGGAATAAAAATAAACTAAAAACAAAATGCAGATTACTTATAAAGGATAATCGAATTCTGAGCTACACCTGTACAATCAAGCACGCATTTAAATCTAAGATGCACCGAAGCTTTCGAAATCTTACATAACAAGATTGAGAGTCGCGCGCTGTTCGCCGAGGTAAGTGTCCAGATTATGTGGGAAAAAATAATGGCATTCATTGATGAACCAAATGAACTTAAAAGTAATACTGGTAATATGGTTGAACGTGTTTAAAAGTCCAGGTCGTTTCGCACATATGACCTACCACAGAGAACGTACCCGGGACTGCTATCTAAGTATTTCACTCGGCTCTCCGGAGGCTCGACACTATAAAACTGAATTCTGATAGGGTATATTGAACTAAAGAGAATATGAGCACAGAATTACTTGGAATCGCCTATTGTGCGATCTTACAAAAATCTAACGCCCGCAAAAGGTATGACAATAGAATGGAAATGAACAGCGGAGGTATTTGACACACATGACCTGCACTAGTAGTCAAACTCGGAACCGTTTTTACAGAAGTATTTCCCTTGGCTGTTCGGAAGCTCTCGAAACGACAAAATAATTGAACTTTGATAGGGATCTCAAAATAATAATCTCTAATCCGTAAGAATGAATGCACGGACTTATTGGAAATCTTCCATTCAGTAAGACCTACTAAAATCTCATGGTCTCCAAACCTATTCATGATCGACTATTCGTCGTGACTGAATTTAAGTAGAAGTGTTCCCTGTGGTTTCTGGCGATCACATCTATGAAAGCACATATTAACCCTGACAAGCATCCCGCCGTAGATGATTATTGAGTAGAAATGAATTCTCTATCAAATCCACCGACTGAGGGATATCTTGCCCACGTGGGTTTAACTTTCAACCAAACAGCATACCCGAGAACATACTTCAGACTGAAGATACCGTGGCAAAAATTAAGAGGATTTGACATCCATCGACAAGTTACGGTAAAGGAGAATGGATTTACTATGCACACTGAAACAGTCCAAAGGATTCTAATGGCTCGACGCCTGTCCAACATTTCGTCAAACGCCCACGATTCATATCGCAGTTTCTAAGAGATGCCCGACATTCGAAAATATGGGGCGATTCACCATGACGATGACAGATTTACCGAGGAAAACCTGGATAAAATTACTTGGGAAATGAGAAGGGATGACACGCTTTAGAATTCATGACTGGAAGAAATGAATAATAAAATCTGGAAGAAATGTTGGAAATCACTTAACTTCTATATCTCATTGAATCTTCCTCGGCGCAGTCCCTCGGCATGGCAGAGCACATGGTTGGCATGGGAAGAATTCCGAAGACAAGCCACACATCCAATACATTTTCCAATTTAAGAAACGCTTTCCTGAAATTTAGAAAATTATAGGGTAGTTAAACTACGAGAATATCACAAAGTACTTAATTATCAGCCATGAAGTGTCTGAAGGTATAGAAGAGGATAGACGTAAAGTTTAAGCAACGTAGGCACTGAAATCTTTGCTTTACTTAAGATTCCTATTGAGAAGAGCCCACGAGGTGAACACGACGACTGGCGTAGAAGCATTGAAGTCCGAGAAATAGAAAGGGCTCTAGGAAGGTAAGGGGGGAGGAAACTAAGGGATGGTTTGAGTAGCCCTTTTCTACGCCCTCTGCCGATGGCGTAAAACAGAATGTGGTTTAGTAATATGAGAGGAGAAAAAAAGATTTATACTTTTTCAATAATATTATACACTTAAAATGTGGAAAGTGTTCACGTAATTTTGTAATTAATGTAATCGCGTTGAATATTCCAGTAGAATTTTCAAATAAGCATAATGGTATGCGAATGAAATTCTCGTAATGAATGAAAGAGGTCACCAGGATATACGATTTCAAAACATTTGTCAGCAGAAATATTTGCTCCGACATTATTCAATTGAAGTAGCAGTTCCTTGTGCATAAGAAAGTCTACATCTACTTCATGATTATATACACATGATACTATTAATTAAATAGAGATTGATTTTCTAAGGAAATGTATAAAGTGGAAAAATCTAGCCTTTAAGATTCTATCTGTACGATGCTGATGGACAACGAACTACGCAGCATAATATTTATGGAGTGGATATGCGGGGACGGGTTTTTGGTTTCGTCGTTTTTGTGTGAATTCTCGAAATTTTGATACTAAAACGATAATATGCGTCCAAATTAAAAATCACTATTCAATTTCCTTTATCTAGATTCTTGTCTCTATTTCGCGGCACAATTTAATTGCTAAATTAATTGTTCTATCGAAAGGATCTCTGTGGTCGATCAAAATGATTTAACGTGCATTTCTTTTGATAGTTATTTCGAGTTGTCCAGAGCCAAAACTTTTTTCCTTATTTGATGTTTTTTTCTGATTTTACATCTAATCACAGGGAGATTTAAGTGAAATAAGAGTAATGATGAGAATAGGTTGTTCTTATTTTTCATGACATTTAATTTTCGTTGAACAAACAATAATATAAAAGGGAAAGCAACGAAGTATTTTCACAGTTCCATTTACGATTAACTATTGCTAGTTTTTCGAATATATAACCTTTCCTCATTTTATAGAGTAGATTTGATTCTATTTCTTAAACCATAAAACCAGTCGGGAGATAACTAAATACTATTCGTCACCTTCCAACGAATAAGTCTCGCGAGTGACGGCCGAGCTCGGTATCAAGAAAATAAATTCAGTGTTTTCTATTTTATTGCTGAAATTTCTCTCATACGGAAATGGAATTAAAAGTAGCAATAAATTTCTCGGTCCATTTTGCTTAAAATTCTGCATTCCGGTAGATTCTCCCAATGCATTGTTTGCTAAAAATCTTAACAGCAAAATTAATAAGTGTATGAAATGAAACTAATGCTGGTACGAAATATCATGTTACTTGAAAGATACATATGCAAATATATTTTGAATTATAAACATAAATTTAAAATTACTTCTCAATGCTGAATTTCTCCCAAATCAATTTTTAATTATCTTTAACTATCGATGTAGAAGTTGAACCAACATGAAGAGGCTACGTAAATTTTTGGCTGTTGCAAGTATAGAAAAAAGGGGTAAATCCTTGTAAAAGGAACGAAATATGGAATTGTGTATTTCTGTGCCTCTCCGAAAACTCTTTTGTAAATAAATGGTTGATTAAGCTGGAGGCAAACAGGTAACTGGATCAGGAAAATATATAATAATTACCTCGGTTTCTTTTACAATTATAGATAATTGGGATCCGCACGAGAGAGAATGGAGTTCAGATTCGCTGAGAAATATTTCTTTTACATTTAGTATACTGATTTAACGTATCTAAAAATTGATAACAAGGTCATACTATGTTTCTACCTAAAATTGTTATAAAATACGTCATCTCTTACTGGAAAGCATGCATATGAAATAATAGCATTAAGAAAACAAGATCATGAGAAAATATGGAGTTATATAGGAAAGAATGGCAACTATGTAGACAGATATAGAAATGGTTCGAAAAAGAGCAAAGAATATTCAAAAGAAAAACTAACATGAAAACTGATTCGTCAATATTCAACGCGATTATATAAATTATAAAATTATGTGTACAAATTCCACATATTTAGTGTATAATATTTTTGGGAAAGTTTAAACCATATTTTTCCTCTCCGATATTACTCATCCATATTCTGTGCCACGCCATTGGTAGAGAGTATCCCCAAACCATTACTTAGTTCCTCCCCCACTTACCTTCGTAGATTCGTTCCTCCTCCTCATTTCTGGACTACAATGCTTCAACGCCAGTCGTCTTCACATCGTGAGCTCTTCTGGTAAAGTAAAGATTTCGGTACCTACGTTACTTAACTCTGCGTCTATCCTCTTTATTATCTTCAGATTCATCATGGCTTATAAATAAGTAATTTACGACATTCTAGTAGTTTAATTACAGTACAACCTTCTAAATTTCAGGAAAGCGTTTCTTAAATTGGAAAATGTATTGGATGTGTGGCTTTTCATCGGAATTCTTCCCATGCCAACCATGTGCTCTGCCATGCCGAGGGACTGCGCCGAGGAAGATTCAATGAGATATAGAAGTTAAGTGATTTCCAACATTTCTTCCAGATTTTATTATTCATTTCTTCCAGTCATGAATTCTAAAGCGTGTCATCCCTTATTTCCCAAGTAATTTTATCCAGGTTTTCCTCGGTAAATCCGTCATTTCCATGGTGAATCGCCCCATATTTTCGAATGTCGGGCATCTCTTAGAAACTGCGATATGAATCGTGGGCGTTTGACGAAATGTTGGACAGGCGTCGAGCCATTAGAATCCTTTGGACTGTTTCAGTGTGCATAGTAAATCCATTCTCCTTTACCGTAACTTGTCGATGGATGTCAAATCCTCTTAATTTTTGCCACGGTATCTTCAGTCTGAAGTATGTTCTCGGGTATGCCGCTCGGTTTTAAGTTAATGACCCACATGGGCAAGATTTCCCTCATTCGCTCCATTTGATAGAGAATTCATTTCTACTCAATAATCACCTACGACGGGATCCTTGTCAAGGTTAACATGTGCTTTCGTAGATTTGCTCGCCTGAAACCCTAGGGAATACATCTACTGCGTCGAAGTATCAGTGGGATTTAAAGATTATGGAAATATTTCTATGTAAGAAAAGTCTTATGTCAGTCCACATTCCTCCGAAATTAAATTCAGTCACGAAGAATAGTCGATCAGGGATATCTTTGGCGAGCATGAGGTGTGTAAAATCACACAGAATAGGAGATTTGGAGTAGGTTTCTGCTCATATTCTCCTTAGATCAATATGCCCCATCAGATTTCAGTTAATTTAATGCGTCGAATACTCGGATAGCCAAGTGTAATACTTAGGTGATAACGTTCCCGGGTTCGATTCTCCTTGGTATGTGATATGCGCGAAATTACTTCTGCTTTTAAGCAAATTGAACCATACAACTGGTATTAAATACGTGAATTTGGTTGATCCGACAAAGCCATTAATATCGCCCACATTATGTGGATACGTACTTTGGAGAATAGTAAGAGACCTACAATCTCGTTAATCAAGACCTCAAATCTTCTTAGATTTAATTTTGTCCTTGATTCGATACAGACGTAAATCATAAATGTTATCCCTTTTAAATATATATTTAGTTTTTCGTGCATTTTTATTCCATGAATGGAAAGTAATACATTGCTATGAATTTGGGAATGGATCACTAAATCCTTTCATTCAGTTATATTCAAATTTTCAAATATGGTAAAATTTCCAAAAGGAGTGAATAGAATTATTTTTATTGAAGCAAAGCGAGGATTGTTTGACTTAAAACGTCTTGTTTCTATATATTCATTTAAGTTGGATTTTCATTTTCATTAATTTTGATAGTGTATGTATTTGGTTTTGGTTTACTGCGTTTGTCTGCTCAGTGTGAATGGAGAGTGTGGTGATGTGACTGGAGGTGTTCTCTTTTGTGTGTTTGGTGATGAATTATGGTATTAGCAAACCTAGTTCCATGGTATCTAACATATATTCAGTGTGTATTCTGAGGGATCCCGTGAGAATGACCGCAAAAATATAGTTCGAAGAAAGGCAGGTCGGTATGTTTTGGGGAGGGTTTACGCAACAGGTTGCGGTTTAGAAAGGTTAAAATCCTTGGATTGTAATCGCTAGAGAGCCGGAGGAGTAGGCTAGGTTGTTTATCAGTTTTAGTTCCATCGTTACTAATGGCTATTCATTTCATGTATGTGGTTTGGTATATCAATGAAGATGAAAATCCAATTTGCATATTCGATTAAATTTAAGGTCTTCTGATGTATTTTTAAAGAATCTCAACTGCGACTGTAATTAAACCATCCTTTGCTTTGCTTCAAATTTACTTATCGCTCAAGATTTTGACAGATGCTTTTAAATATCGATTTAAATTGATATTCCAGTATGTACTGAATTTTTAGTGTGCTTCGGCTGGAATAGTTTTGAACATTTCTCCCGTTTGAGCAAGTTTATTATTTCTTTCAATGTGAACAACTTTGCACGTGTGATTTTACAGACTTTTCATCTTTCTTAAGTTATTTATATCGGCTAATTTTCATTAAAAACAATTTGGATATTTGATGGTTTTTATGGTTGTATAGAGTATTATTCTCGATTCATTTCAGTCAATTTAGTCGATAATCTAATGCATTAAATAAGGCATAAATTAAGAAATCTTGAATCTGTTTGTAGGCTTGCTTTAATCTTCTAGATTTGAAGGTAATTTCCGTATATTTAAATAAGTTTAAATTTAATCACTTTCTCGGAGAATTACATTGCTTGAGTACCCTCAATTATGATGTAACCTTTATTCGATCACCTTAAAGCAGTAGATATATTTTTAACGGAAAATATCGATAATGGCTATTAATGTTAATCAAATTTTTCGAGGGGATATGCTTAACATCTTCTGCAGATGCTGTGTTGATTAATTTAAGAGTTGTAATAATTCAGCAAAATTTGCAAAATAATCTTTATAGATAACGTAGGGCTTGCAGCTTAAATCAAAACACAAATTGAACTTTTTTAATCTTGTGTTATACACTTTCGGCAAAATTACTTGAGTGGATGTCATTGGAAGACTCAAGGGAATTAGTGGTGTTTCCAGAGGTTTCTTCCCCCACATCAGGCAAGCATACTGAGCAGTTAAAAGATCAAGGAATAAAGGAAGCAGTTGGGGGCCGGAAGGGGTAAGGTTTTCCTCTTATTAAATAGTATCATTTCAGTTTGTGTAGTGGAATTTAAGTGAGTTTTGCAATGCTTGTTAAGACAGTGGTGGTGCTGGCTTGAACAGTAACTCAAGCCCTCTCATATTGTACACTCACCAGAAGTAACGCTTATAAGAAAAAAGATAGCCTTTAGCCAATATATTTCACGATTTTGATTAGATAATATAGGAGCATAGCTTTGCATGGTACTATAGAATTAAAGAGCAATAATATGGTACCTTTTTATTTGTGATAGTTTTGAATCGTTTGCTTTATGCAAGTTTAAAAGGTGTATTCACCGAAAGGAGATTATGGCTTTTAATTTGAAAAGGTGACGTTTCGACAATGATTATAATTACTTAGCCCATGGATGGGGAACCTGCAACCTTTCAGCCATGTATGGCCTTAGTCATTCAGTACCAGCTTTTCTTATCTTCATGAATTTTACATGGTTTTATATTTGACTTTCTCACAATTCTTCACTGGATTCGGTGCAAATGTAATGTAAAATGTATTATTTGTATTTATGAAACATTTCAGGTAAACTATATACCAGAAGCCTTTTGAATGTTATTCATATGACAATTGATAAATAAAATAGAGAAAATGAACACTGATACAGGAAAAGGCGTTTTTGGGTGTTTTAGTATTTCTGTATTAGTTCGTAGTTATCGGAGTGTTTGTTTAAAGACATTTGGGTGGGGAAAAGAATATCAGTTAGTCTGGGAATTTTTTGAATGCGTAAACTAGCAGTTTTATAGATTCAGATTTAGGGTCCTGCACATAATGCGTATTTAATTAATTTATATTGCACATGATGCGTATTTAAGGATAACAACGTACTTGTTCTGAACTTCTGCAAGATATTTAATGCATAGCGGTTTCTATTTTTACTGTATTGTTACTTTTTTATTCCATTTATGAAATTCATTTTATTTACCCTCTCTACCTGCTTTTACTGAGTTTATTATAGATTGCAACATATTCATCGTATTTGCTTGCAGAACCTGAGGTTGTAGCCTGCATATGACGCCTTTGGAAAGTAGATAAAGTGATAAATTCCCTCCAAAAGGAACTGACAAGGCTATTAAAGGAGACAATCCTTGGAACACTGAATTCAAGCAGCAAATCCGGATCCCTACAGCAGCACCCATTAGAAGCAGAAAGTTGTGCTAGAAGACTCGATGTACCTCACGGAGCCTGGATGCATTGGACTTTAATATTGCTAACTTTTATAATAAAGACTTGATTGAACGCTGGAAGTTAAATGCAAATCTGTATTTAAATGTGTTATGGGACTTGGTTTAGATGTAATGCATTTATAAGATTTGTCTTTTGTGATCCGTTTGAAAAGTGTCGGGACGGCAGTCGAATGTATTAGGTGCGGAGGGAGGCTGTGCAGGGACCTGAGGAAGGAGCTTTCACGTCAACGCAGAGAAGATTCTTCGAGCAGAGGAAGCAGTCAGGGAGCCGAAGAGTCGAGCCGATTCTGCGAGCCTAGCTGTGTGAGCGAGGCCTGCACGTGAGGCTTTCGTGTGGATCCTTGAGGCCGTACGCGTGAGGTGTGCAAGTAAGGAATGCCTGCGTGTTTGTTGTCCGTAGGAGGTGCCGAGAGTTACGCCACTGCAGGTTGAGCCTCACAGCGGTGGCCGCAGGTCGAGCTCGATAGCAGTGCAGAGAGAAGAGAAAGAAGAGCCTGCAAAAAGCAGACGAAGCCAAGCAACGAAGATAGCCTGAGAAGGCTTTCACACACGAATCCGAATAATAGCGGCAACACTTCGTCTCTACAAATATTTGTCGAAACGGACCGTCCACAATACGTCTATAAAGTCCGTTTTTACGCTTCATTCACGTAATTCGATTGAACACTGCGAATGTGACACAGCGAAAATATCGTTTTTTAACTCTGCGTTTTTAAGACAACGATTTTAAACTGTTTTCGAACTCTGCGTTATCACAATTACTGGATTATCATATTATCATCACCTAGCATCGACGTCATTCGTACGACAACTGTGTCAACGTCACCAGTTGCCGCAACCGATGCTCTCGCAATACTACGCATTGTTTACTCGTACGGCGTCTGCAGTCGACCTATGTGTATGACCCCTTTATATGTCTTAGCCTTTTAGATGTTGCGATTGGTTGTTTGCGAACTTTGTTAATAGCCATGTACTTAGTGTGAATGATCCTGCTGCATTTCGGTGTCCTTCCTACGTATAATATTAAGTGTCGCCTCATCCTTAAGGCTATTTTTTTATGATGGAGTGTAAGTTTTTATATCCCGTTGATACTATAATCAAATTTTATATGAAGTCCTTAGCCTTAAGGAAGTTGTTAGAATTAGTGTTTACTTGGTATATTATTACTGATATTTTATTTTCATGAAATGGTTCATGGACTAGTATAATATGTGCATCGTTCTTATTTTCACAAGTTATTTTTATATTCTAATATTTTGTGGTATTTGCATGTGGTTGATTTTACCATTTTTCATAGAAAGTAATTATCTTAATATGAAAGTTCTTTGAATTCATTATATCTCCTTGTCCGTTATTACTAGTAGGATATTACTTTTGGGACCAGAGGACCTGAGGAAGTAGCTTTCACGTCAACGCAGAGAAGATTCTTCGAGCAGAGGAAGCGGTCAGGGAGACGAAGCGTCGAGCCGATTGTGCGAGCCTAGCTGTGTGAGCGAGGCCTGCACGTGAGGCTTTCGTGTTGATCCTTGAGGCTGTACACGTGAGGTGTGCCAGTATGGAATGCCTGCGTGTTTGTCGTCCGTAGGAGGTGCCGAGAGTTACGCCACTGCAGGTTGAGCCTCACAGTGGTGGCCGCAGGTCGAGCTCGACAGCAGTGCAGAGGGAAGAGAAAGAAGAACCTGCAAAAAGCAGGCGAAGCCAAGCTACGAAGATAGCCTGCGAAGGCCTTCACGTACGAACCGAATTATAGCGGCAACATTTATTCTCTACAAATATTTCTCGAAACGGAGTGTCCACAATACGTCTAAAAAGTCCGTTTTAACGCTACATCCTCGTAATCCGATTGAACACTGCGAATATGACGCAGCGAACATATCGTTTTTTAACTCTGCGTTTTTGAAGACAGTGATTTTAAACTGTTTTCGATCTCTGCGTTATCACAATCACTGGATTATCAAATTATCATCACCTAGCATCGACGTCATGCGTACGACAACTGTGTCAACGTGACCAGTTGCTGCAGCCGATGCTCGCACAATACTACGCAAGGCTTCTTCATACGGTGTCTACAGTCGACCTATTTTTATAACGCCTTTATATGACTTAGCCCGTTTGTTGTTGCAATTGTTTTTTTACGAACTTAGTTATTAATGTACTTAATGCCAAATATCCTGCTTTATTTCACTGTCCTTGCTTCATATGTTATCAAATGTCGCTTTATCCTTAAGGCTATAATTTTTTGCTAGAGTTTAAATTGCTTTTATATCCCTTCGATGCTATACTTAATTTTTTTAATAGATCTCGTTAAGCTTACAAGGATTTGTTTGAATTATTGTTTATGTTATTACTGATATGATTTTATGTATATGAAATGGTTCATGAACTTTTTGTCCATCGTTCTCATTATCATAAGTTGTTTTATATTAAATATTGCATTAAATTTATAATATTTTGTGATATTCGCATGTGGTTGATTTTCCGTTTTTTTATAGGAAGTGATTAACTTGATATGAAAGTTCTTTGAATTCGTCATATCTCCTTTTCCGTTATTACTAGTAGGATGTTATTTTTGGGACCAGAGGGCCTGAGGAAGGAGCTTTCGCGTCAACGCAGAGAAGATTCTGCGAGCAGAGGAAGCGGTCAGGGAGCCGAAGCGTCGAGACGATTCTGCGAGCCTAGCTGTGTGATCGAGGCCTGCACGCGAGGCCAGGTTGAGCTCGACAGCGGTGCAGAGGGAAGTGAAAGAAGAGCCTGCAAACAGCAGGCGAAGCCAAGCAATGAAGATAGCCTGCGAAGAACTTCATATACCGATCCGAATTTACAGCAGCAACACTTTGTCTCTACAAATATTTCTCGAAACGATGCGTCCACAATACGTCTAAAATGTCCGTTTTAACGCTGCATCCACGTAATGCGATTGAACACTGCGAATATAACACTACGTTTTGGAACTCGTCATACTATGCGAAATAACACTGCGTTTTCCCACAAAACAAACGTCCACGATACGTCTGATAAGTACGTTTCAACGCTGCATACATCTAAGCGATTGATTACTGCGTTTTTTTCTCTGCGTTCTCCCAATTACTGGATCATCAATATATCATCACCTTGTGTCGACGTGATGCGTACGATCACAGACGCCGTCGACATTAGCCGATTTTCGCACTACTATGCAAGGTGTTTTGCGTACGGTGTCCGCAGTCGACTTATCTATAGAGCGCCTGTATATGACTTGGCCTTTTTGTTTTTGCAATTGGTTTTTATGAATTTAGTTACTATTCATGAACTTACTGCGAAAGATCCTGCTCTACTTGTCCTTCATTTAATATTACAATTCGCTTCATCCTTAAGGCAATTTTTTTCTGCTAGATTATACGTTAATTTTATATCCCTTTGATACTATACCCAACTTTCTTATTGGATGTCAGTAAGGTTATTGAGGGTTTTAGTATGTCTTTTCTCGTTATGTTATTACTGATGATTTTTTTTTCATTAAGTGTTGCATGGTGTTATAATTTGTGTATTGTTTTTTACTATTGTGAGAATTTGAGTATCATATTTTGCATTCAATTTTTATTATTTTCTGTGGTAATCCATATGGTTCATTTTCCCTTTTTACAGGAAGTCTTCAACATTTTAAGGAATTTCTTTGAATTCGTGATTTCTCAATATCTGTAATTACTGATAAGATGTATTTTTCTTAATTTTACAGACTGTGTTGTAAAATGTATAGTATCATTCCTTTCCGTACGTGTTCGCATATCAATGTTTGCATTAAATATCTAAATTTTTTTTCGGTATTCGCATATGATTATTTTTGTTTTTGAATGGTCTGTTTTTGTATTTCCTGTTCCGTGTAGTTTTCTCAGAATTTCCAGGTCCAGCCTCGTATTTAGCCACAATTTTCATTTGCTGGTGGAATTCTAGTGGAGAAGGTGCTGTTTGAGCCGTTTTGGGTGCCCAAAGATAGGACAGCCTTGGTCCGTCTGATTCTTGGTCTCTTGCTGCCAATTGAACGACAGATATGCTGAGGTTCTGGAGAAGTTTCTTCGAGTCCATCAGATTACAACCCTTTGGTTCAGTTTTAGGAATCTTACAGACAGAAGTGTGATGCTGCATCATATTTCATCCATGGTCATCTTCTGAGGGGCGCCCGTAATGGACACCAAATCACATATGTGCATTGTTAAGTGACTTTTGACATGTGTGGCAAGTTCAGATACATTTAGAGAGCATTTACTTGAACTCTCTTCTCTCTTCCACCAGTGAAGCCACACTTGAACGTGCTGAAGTGCTTATTAACCCATGTGCTCGGAAAGAGCTGACCGCATTATTAACTGTTGTTTTAACCCTGTACTATTCATTCTTCATGGAGCGATTAATCTATTTTGTGAACTTAATGTTGTGGCCTATGGTGTTATACCTAAACGAATTTCTGGAGAAGTGAGTGATGAATAATACAATAGGTTACCAGATCCAGTGAAGAACTTAATTTTACCAACCTTTAATTATTACGTGTTCTCTTTATATGTACAAATATTTTTGCCTACTTTTGGAATCTTGTCAGTTTTCAGCTTGCATTGCCAGATAATGTATTTACATTACGCATTGATGGAATCAAACATGGTTTTTCGTTATTGTAAAAGTATCTGAGGAATCGCTTGTAATAAAATAATTCGTTTGCAAATCACTGAATTTGAGATGTTTGCTGATTAACATCTGTGGTTTTCAGAATCAGACTTTTTCTTCACCTCCGGTGTTCCTTGTGATGCCTTTTTACTGTTTTGCTATTTGGTTAGTGTTGTCTGATATAATGACAGTGAGATTTAAGTGACATAAAAGTTAATATTGAGAATTGCCCGTTCTGATTCTTAGTTGCATTTTGTTCCTAGCACGTAACTGAAAGGAAAAGCAGCCATGTATTTTCACAGTTCAATCTAAAATTAACTACTGCTTTTAAGGACGATAATGCCTACTATCCTAAGATGTGAAAGGCAATAATGCTTCAGCTTGGGTGTCTTAAAATGCCCTTAAAATTTGTTTTAATATTTTTACTGTACATGTAAATGCTTATTTGAGAAAGTAGAAAAAGCCGCGATCAATTCGAAGATAGTAGGTTTCCCACTTCTGTCATAGAATTTTTCGATTCAGAGAAGAGCTTCGCGGAATTATCGATTTAGGATTTCAGACTTCCGTTTCAGAATGTACGAGAGAAGTATTGTTATCGCCTACAGAACTTTGGTCATTATTTAAAAAGACTTAATCATTGATGATGTTGCGCATGTTCAGTTTGGCCTCTTTGGTATTCAACAAAGCCTATAGCCACAAACTCCCAAGCGACAGCTTTAACAATCTGGTGGGGTCACTTGTATATAAATAATTTTATCGTAAAGCTCGCATAAGTAAAATAATTACGGGATATTTTCAACTTTCGCAGATTAATTTGACGTTTACTAGTAGATTTATTAGTATTTACTTGTAAATTTATTTACTAGTAAATTTAAACTAGTATTTTAGTTAACTTACAAACTTACTCAATTTTGCCATTCATGATTTAATTCGTAAATTATCACAGCTTTTACATATTTACAGTTTGCGTTAAAGAAGCTACAACTGCATAAATCTATATCATCAAATTAACTTTAGTGAAACCTTCGATTCTGTTGACGCGGATATATATTAAAAATTAAATTATATTAAATACTGTAAACATCATTTATATGCTGATGACATGTAGATATATCTTGATTCTACAGTTGCCTGCTTCCCTGAATGTGTTCAGTATGCGAACCATGACTTCCAACAAAGTCACAAATCTAGCAAGGAAAATTTTTTGATGATGAATCTATTAAAATTACAAGCCATTGTCATCGGAGTTATTAAAAAGAAATATTGGAAATATTAATGCAAACCTCTTGAACAATATTGAGATCCATTCTGTAACGCTCTTAATAATATCAGTATTTGCATAAACATCCGACGGGATGGATGGAAGAATAAACGTTTTCACAAAATTAATTTTTCCAATTTAGCTCTTATACCTTATATACTATATATATCATTTTGCCTATTTATCATAGATTTTATTTTTCACTCTTCGCAACAGCAGGAAGGAGAAATGAAGACTTCAAGCAACTCCTTTTCATGTGGTTTTATTGCATTATTTCTAAGTGTACATTTATTACAGTGCTCAATAAAGAAAATAACTGAGAGGACGTTTTTAAAAATCATTCAAAAACCTGTCTCATACCCAATCCTCAAAAGTTCCTGGTATTGGAAGAGCCAGAATCTCTAAGATTTTGATGTGTCATTTGTTTTCTGCTGTTGCAGTATCCATCTGGACCACCTGAACTTAGAATAATTTGGAGTAATTCTCAAGCAGCCATTAATGTGGCACTGCCCTATAGGAGTGCAAGTACAAGAGACAGAAATTAACCTAAAATATTAACGTAAAATTATAATTCAATAAAGAGCAAAAAAATTAAAAATATATTTTTTAACCAACCAAATGACCTTGGGGAATTAGAATAATTTTTCCCAATATTAGTAGCGCGGAAAGAAATTTCTACAAGTATTTCTATTTCTAGAAGTAAATTTCTCTCGGTGATGTGATAGACCTATTTCAAGAGAGAGAATTTAATGTATACAAAATGGAATAAGCAAGAGCAGCAGTAATCCATTAAGTTGTTTCAAAGACTTTAAATATTGGTGATCAGAAATACACAGAGGGAAATTAAAGGTGAAGACTATTCTTTTGTTGTCAAAATTCAACTGAAACTTAAGGATTTTAAGCTTAGAAAACTTAAAACTATCAATAAACTTATGAGAAATTCAAAGAGCAGTATCATCTAGCTCATAATAAAATTCTCTGAACAAATACTTCACTGATTATAAGATCAGTGAGTGCTATCATGTGAAAGGAGTGACCAACAGTTTAAGAAATTATATACTATCATAAATCAGTTGAAATTCTGTGAACAATTACTAGACTGGTTAGAAAATGACAAATAAAAATGCTTGTAAACAGAAATTCTTGAAAATATACATGAGCAAAATAAACAAAAACTTCAAAGACTACCTAAAGAATGCCATTTGATGCATTAAAGGAGGCATGAGAGGGTGTTAAGTAAATGACAAAGAAAATAGCTTGGAAAGAAAGGGATATGAGTGTATTCTTGGATATACTAATATCTCAAGTAAAGCTTCAACAAGGCAAAGTGAGTGAAATTTTCTTTTCAAATTTACATCAATGAAATCCTGAAAGAATGGCAGAATAAATGTGCAGGAATGGGAATAGATATAAATGGATATCGCTGCACACACTATTTTGTGAAGATTACCAGATTATAATAGCTGGAGATGATGAGGAAACTAATAGAACTGTACAACAAGGCTGGTTTGATAGTGAAGCTCACTATAACATTATACATGGTAAACTATGATAAAATGGATTTGTAAATAGAAGTAGAGGTCCAGAAAGGATGTAATTAATACAAGTGCTTAGGGTGACAATTAGAATAGATAGAATGAGCAAGAAAGAGATAAATAATAGAATAAACCAAGTAAAACAAGCTATAAGAAAACTGAATAATATTCTGTGATGAAAAGGTATTAAATAAAATATCAAATATATCAATAATCAAAGGGAAACTACTTTTCATGGGGGAACTGCTTCCTTATTTATAATAAACAACTCTGCAAAATGCCACAGAACTATGCACTTTCAATGCTCAAGCGTCATAATCAAGTTTGTAGTTCTGTGGTATTTTACAGAGTTATTTATGATAAATAAGGAACTAGTTCTCCAGTAAAAAGTAATTTTCCTTTTTATTTTTTCCATCAATAACATGAAGTCAGTTGAGATTACAACTATCCGGAGTATACTCCTTTAAGGAGTGGAAATGACAAAGCAGAAAGATGAAGCAGCAGAAAAATATTTTTAAGAAGGAGCTGTAGTACTTTAAGAAAGGAAAAAGTCACAAACAAAAACATAAGAATAATGATGAAAGTAGAAAAGGGTCATGGAAAAAATAGATACAAGACAATTAAAATGGTATGGACTTAAAGGATGGAAAATAATCGATGACTTAAAAAAGCAGTCGAATGGAGTGGATAACACTCTGGAAGAAGATAAGAGGATGATGACCAGAAGAGTGAATGAAACAAGTTGCCATTTATATGAAAAAAGATACTGGAAGTGAAAACTAGAGAGAAAGAGAGGCATGTAGAAATGGATGTAAGTAGTATAAACTCCTTTGATATACTTATGCATAAAATAATTATGCTAAATGTTTATTCACAGAAGAATATCAATACTGATTGAATAAAGTAAGAAAAGGTATCCATCAAAGATGAACAACATATGAACGAAATACATTACTGATCAAGCAATGTAACTGTAATATAATAGTATTTACAAGAGACTTGTCTTCTTAGAAAGAAACAGATAATTGACTACTGAAGAATTTCCAAAAATCAAAATAAAAGGAGCTAAGGATTATCTTGATTTGCAAGGATACTACTACATATCTTAAATTCCATATCCTTCAGAAGAGGTTTCGCTACTTTCACAACGCAAATACGCAGATACATCAAAGCCCAAAGAGGATTTATAGTCATTTTTACCAAAAATTGTATTAAATCCATAGGAGCGACTGAATGTATCACTGCAAGTTCCAAAAGATTTTCAAGAAAAGTATTCAAAGATTTGAAAAAATTATGAATTTTATGATGAGTAGCTCAATAGAAATAACATACCCTAAATCTATAAAGTGAAAGAATACTTCCAAATTATTTAAAGTCTAAAAGAGACTTATGAAATACTTCCAGCAAGAATGCATAACTATCCACAAACTGTAATATATTATATGTAAATATAATTGTGTCTATATCAACGTCTTTAAAATTATTGCCAATAAAAAACTTAAAAGCTGACTTAAAAACTCAGATTAATCAAAGACAGAAAATTGTTTTTGCATCAATATATTTGGAGCCTCTGACACTCAATCCTTAATTTCTTATGCACGCATAGCTGAAGGTAAACCATAGTCATAGAATTATGAATGGATTAGATGACATCAATTTTGAGTTGGTCTACCATTTCCTTCATGATAGCATTAAAGAAAGATGCACTCACCCATAAAGAGGACTACCTTCTTTCATGGAAGCAGTATACCATCCTCCTTCATCATGAAGCAATAGTCTAGCATGCAATCGATACATTTTACGGCAGTTAATCTTGTCTTCTTAATCATTTTCGAGAGCCAGTCGTTTCTTTCACATTGTATGAGATGTGGGATTTCAGTATAACGATAAAGCAAAAACAGAATTACTAGCGTTAACGAAATTGGTAAGAAATTCCTACATTTAACACTGACTGATCATACACCTAAACAATATCTGTGATGAAACGTGCAGATGTAACTTTCCCTTAGCCTTCATTGCGTATAATAACATGTCATCTGGAGTTAATTTAATTAATTTGGGACAAAACAGAATTGATAGCTTTTACATCACAGAAATCACAGAATTGATAGCTTTTACATCACAGAAATCACAGAATTGATAGCTTTTACATCACAGAAATCACAGAATTGATAGCTTTTACATCTCAATAAATTCCTGATACATAAAACTTTCCAGTGACTTTAAAGGGCGTATTCCAACAATTTAGAACGAGTAACAGAAATTATTGAGAGAGGTGTTCAACTAAAGACGTCATTTTCAAAATGAAAAAGAATTACCTGCGACATTAATTATTCACTATTCGAACATCATTGACCAGAAATAGCCCATGCGCATTCTTCGCGTGATAGTTGAGTCTCGATTAATGAACGGCAGCGGGAAAGTCAATGCATTCTATGACTTTCTTTCGTGAGGCTAGTTAACTACATGAAAGAAGCTAAACGTAAATAACCTCAATCGAAATCTATTCTCGTCATTATTCCAAGTTCTATTAGTCCAATTTTCATTCTTTACGGGAGAAGTAATTCAAGGAACTAAAGATCTCTGATGGATTTCTGTAGCAGCGTGGTTGATTTATGCTTTTCGCAATTTAGTTCATAGATGTATACATTGTAATTTTTATTTTGAATTATTTAAGAGAAGAGAATGAAGAATCTTGAGGTTAACATAATTGCTATCTTAAGTCAAAGTGAAACAGTATAAAAGGAAATTTTTTTAATGCTACATTATTTTGGATAGTAATGCAATAAAGAAAGTAATTGTGTTTTATCTCGAAAGAAGCAATGGAGAGAAAACAAGCTTTTTTATACTCTTATAGATGCTTATAATCATTGATAATTGTGAAGATTACTTTTCAATATTTCATTATTAATATTATATCATATGCCAAAAACCTATTCGTTCTATGTTATGAAGACGTATTACTTCATTAATTGTTTTTCATTGGTATCTTGGTAATGATATTGCACATTCAGGTTGGTGACAACGTAGAAGTCCAAACAAAATTCTTGGTGGTTAACAAATTCACTTCACCTTTATGTAATGTTTCACTCCTCCAACCAGTAACATTTAATTATTTTTGTTATTAATTCTAAGCAGAGGCGCAATCAAGGGAGTAGTTTTGGAGATTCACCCCCTCCTCTTGAGAGGAGATAAAATGAACGGTGGGAGAAATGCTGGAAATTTTCATGTGGAAGAAAGTGAGAAAAAGGCAATAAAACTTAGGAATCCTTCAAAAATTTCCCTTTGGTCAATATATGTGATTGCAGCTGAGTTGGGCTCTTTCCAAATCCTAATAGGGCACTCATATCCTAAGGGGGCAAACTCGGATTTGGATGAGGTTTATAGAAAATTCCAGGGCAGAAGAAGCGGTGAAAACTATTGGAGAGGGCTTGTCGATGAGTCATACGAGTGGTTATATACGAGAATATCCAGTGGTTCCACACCGCCCCGAATATTTGATTTAGAGGTATCAGAGAAATTTACGATCTCTTTATTAGCCCTAAATCAGATACAGTGCCATAAGCAAATACAGAACCTGTAAAGCAAATTCCTGCTTAAGAGCAGAACATTTTAATAGGGTTGGGTTATAGTTAGTGGAGTAGTAATAGTAACTGGAGTTTAGTTAGACTGAGCGTTCAGCATCTCACATCATCCTGCTTGATACAGTTCTCTTGGTATGTACCTTTAACATTGTAAAAAGTGGTAAAAATACCGCGTAAGACTCTGATAAGGAGCTATATAAGAGATAGAGAGCCGCTAAGGAGCTGTCTTTTGCTCATGTCACAGGATTTTTGTGATTTAAGAATCCCCCTTTGTCACAAACTATTCCATGGGGACTGCGAAGTCGGAATGGCTCAACTCGCCGCCGCCAGCTCGCCGCCGCCGACTCGCCGCCGCCTACTCGCCGCGGGCCCAACTCGCCGCGCGCCCAACTCGCCGCGGGGCCAACTCGCCGCGGGGCCAACTCGCCGCGAGACCAACTCGCCGCGGGCCCAACTCGCCGCGGGGACAACTCGCCGCGGGCATTTCTTAAATACGTTTAGAACTATAAAATTACTCGTTCTTCGCAAGGGTTTTAATTATCTAATATCATAGAAAGAAGAAACTAAGAGATCTGCTAAATTTTACGGTAGACCATAGCACCACTTCATAGAAGCAATTAATCCTTGTTAACCCTTGATTGGTTTCGTGGGGTCGATATAACCCCAGGCGATATACTTCCTTTGATAAAACATAAGCTATTTAAGATATTTATATGCCAATTTTTTACTTGTATAAATAATTTTGCACTACATTTACGATCTGATAATTTCGTTAATTTTGAGAAACGAAATGTATGCAATTAATACGGTGTTAACAAATTACAATAATTAATTTAAGTAATTATATATTAAGCATATTATTTATTTTTAGCGGTGATCTACAAAGTAATTCAGCAGTAAATATCAGGTTCAAAATGAAAAATAATATTTGGGAGTTAAAATATCACCAGAATTTTGCTATACAATGCTATGACGAATCAAGTTTGTTGATTTCACCGATAAAATGCATTACATTTTAGTAGTGTTACCATATCTACGAAATAAATGTAATTAATTATATAATTAATCAACTTTTCATAAAAAGATTTCACAGAAAGATATTCCTTCCTAACTGACCCTTACGTAATTTAGTAAACGCAATTAACCCTTAATTAGTCTCGTGGGGTGAATGTGACCCCAGGTTGTGTAATTCCCACAGTAAAAGAAAAACTTATCAAGATATTTTAACCAAATTTTGTTTTGAAAAGATTTTTACCTTCTTAAGATAATCTGAGAATTTAGTTAATTTTAAGCAATCAAAAGTAAGCAAATTTGGCAGTTTCATCAGATTTCTAAAAATAAATTTGAATAATTTTCAAACAGTATTTCAATACTTTTTAAGCGCCTATACATAACATAACTCATTGGTAAGTACCTGAAAAATAATGAACACCATATCTTGAATATACAAGTATTTTGCATTATAGGTTCCGAAGCCCCGGCGATTCGAGGCCCGAAGCGGAATACGCTCTTTGATATAAAAGTCAAAAACTAAAGTTCTGTTCAAGATATCGCATCAAAACAAACTGCAAATGAAAATTACAACATTTATCTCGATTTCTCTCGAGACACGTTCTTCCTCACGTGAGAAACCAAAAACTTTTAGGCGACGTATAAATTGGACTGCACGACGAATTTTTCTTGAGTTACGCTCCAACTAAATAATTTTTTACTAAGATGTGGTTACTCTGAAATTAATCTTATGTAATGTTTATGCATTCAGATGATACAGTGAGCAATTGAAGAAAAAATCAGCATTTTGTGTTGGATTGTAAGAGAGTGATGGCAGTTTCAAAAATGTTCACGGGTGATCGGCAATTCATTCAATTTTTGCTTTTAACTTTGTTTTTTTCCTATAAAAGCATAAAATTTTTACTGTTGAGTTGAAAAAGTTATTCTTATTCAAATTTCATCGGAATTTAAGTTTGAATTGATAAATGTAAACTACGAATCTTAATTATACCCGTACGAATCCGTAGCTCCACGTAAAGGCGAACCTGCGCGAGGCTAACTTCTTCACTTACGGCAAATTACATTGAGTTATTCCCCTGTAAGTTCTCCATACTGACTGGAATTTTGAAACGTGCTATGATCGATCTGCCATGGTCGAAACCCCATACAGTTTCATACAGAAATATATCGAACATTCTATTTAATTGTTTTCAACCACGGAAATCGATTAGTAATATTTAAACATCGTAAAATCACTCCTTATCAATGTCACCAACCCATAAAATTTATTATTTTATTAATACATGCTCTACGATGCACTACAGTGGTAGGTCTATCGGCATAATCTAGCCTTTGGGAACTGATACCCCATTTTGTAATTGTATTTTTTAAAATATCAATTGTTGACAACAATTTTTAATAAATATATAACAATTATTATTTACAACCGTTTTCAATATTTTATTCAGCTTACTGCACCTTTGGTTGGAAAGCAGAAATGAGATATGGATACATTTCTATGAGACAATTAAAGCGGAAAATAATCAAATCCCGAATGTAATAAAGAAGTAAAATTTACCATAATCTTACTCGTCAATAATGAAATATAAATGTTTATTTATTATAATGTGAAATATATGATAAGAATCGATTTCTCGTATTAGAAAAATGTTTTTTTCGTAAAGTAAAAAATTGGCATATAAATATCTTAAATAGCTTATGTTTTATCAAAGGAAGTATATCGCCTGGGGTTATATCGACCCCACGAAACCAATCAAGGGTTAACAAGGATTAATTGCTTCTATGAAGTGGTGCTATGGTCTACCGTAAAATTTAGCAGATCTCTTAGTTTCTTCTTTCTATGATATTAGATAATTAAAACCCTTGCGAAGAACGAGTAATTTTATAGTTCTAAACGTATTTAAAAAATGCCCGCGGCGAGTTGTCCCCGCGGCGAGTTGGGCCCGCGGCGAGTTGGTCTCGCGGCGAGTTGGCCCCGCGGCGAGTTGGCCCCGCGGCGAGTTGGGCGCGCGGCGAGTTGGGCCCGCGGCGAGTTGGCGGCGGCGAGTCGGCGGCGGCGAGCTGGCGGCGGCGAGTTGTCCTAGACCCCTGCGAAGTCGCTAAAGGAGTCTCGAGGATCGATCCCTTCTACCTGAAAAATGCCCCAGAAGTCTTCCAAAATTTTTAATATTTTCTCATTGTAAATTACAAAATACTTCTAAAGGTTTCTTTCGCAGCTTTCTTTAACTATTTTACGAAGATAATTTCGTGAGGAATTAATAAATGAAAAGTGTAACCTAACTTTGTAAAGACTTTGAAAGAATTCTTTCCGTTGTCTAAAGAATAAGACACTCAGTATTCTCTGATTGTTCAGTATTCTTTATTTTCGTACTGAATTTCTTAAATACAATCCGCTTATACATATTACGTCACAAATTTACGCTATCGTACATTTCATTTCGATCATTAATATCTTTCATAAATGACGAGCACGAAGATCAACTATTTTACCCAGGTTAAGTCCTCCTCATGAAAGTACGATGAGATTGCCTTCCCTGTTTGGTTCCATAATGAAGTGTCTTTCAGGTCTGAATCAAATAAGAAAATTAATAATCCACCGAAAAAGTTTCTCTTGACATTTTGGTATACCATACCTCAGAAATTAGAGATACATTTTCTATAGAATTACACACATACAAAGTGAGAAGGATTTAATTTTTATTCAGACACCACCAGCTTCATTTCCTTCTATCACGAGGAATCGATAGAATTTTCCATTGGCACCACTTGTAGCACAATTGTACACTCATCACCCGCTTCTTTTGAACATCACACACACAATTTACACAGCCTTGCATCTCCCATTTCTTCAGCACACCACGCATATATGGAATGTTAAAAAGTTTTAAAATTATTTCTACCGTAATCTCCTATTCTCTTGGGTGATTTTCTAATGCATCCATATCTTCAAAGTAAGGAAGACTTTCCCAACTAATCCACATTAATTTCTATGAATTTTTGTGTCAAAGTGATCAAGTAATAGCATGAGGGGAAAACGATCAATGCTCTTTCTCATGAAATGCATATTTCTGTTCGTTCAACGCCGAGGGGTTTCACCATTGAAAGTTTCTCGATGTAATTAAACGGAGTTAGCATTCCGACCTTTACGGTATGAGACGAATGTTCCATCACCAATGTTATCGCTCCCGTCGCTGATTCCTCTCTTTTATTATCAACGGCGAATTTTGACCCGCCCAAACGAGAGTAGGGGAGGAGACAGCCGGCGGCATCGGGCATTCCAGAAAAGGGCGGGTTCTCGAAAATGGAGGGGCGGTGTTTAAGCAATTCTTCGGTCCCTCAATATCATTCCATAAGCATACACATCGCAGCTCCAGTAAACAATCATAAAACATAGGAATAGCCATTTTACAGGAGGAGAAAAAACAAACGATTTTATACTACCGACATTGACGCAACTTCCCTTCAATGGTGAAGACCATAATTACAATCAATATTCCCCCACGTGCAAAAGCTGATTCTTGTTCTACCTTTTTGAACTTTTTGAAATGTTCCTCTGGAGCAGCAATGTGAAGATTGCTTGATGAAGGTTGAGGATAGACAGTTTTCTTTTTGTATGCGGAAATTCGATCCCCTTGAAAAGAACGAATTGAATTAGCGCCCTATCGACCGATAAAAGCAGCAGTATTCTTACTTTGTCAATACAAGTCTGAGCCTTAATCTTTGCATTGTTTATAAGAAAAACAGAAATTGATTGGTCCAGACAATACTGATCGGAATGCTTATGAAGAAATTCTTCGAATTCGAAGAAACGATACTCAAATTAGAAAAAGGTAGAAACTGATAAAATATAATCATGAAGTTCTGAGATATGCAAGCATTTCATAGCAACCATTAGTTGTTCAATCGAGCGTTTTAGGAATATTTAGTTTATCAAACATTTTTTCACAAAACTGTATCAGTATGAAGTTAAATTTCGCTTTATTAGGATTCGTATGAAACTTTCATTCTTTTTCGTCAAATTATTGTGCACGGTCTACGATCGCAAATAACTGCAGGACGCATATTACAAGAATGTCGAGGAAGCCATAAGAAATGCAATGGATTAAATCCGTCATTGAAAATATATCATGATTAGGGTACAAGCGGTTGGAAAAATATCGTGGCGGACGTGTTACCTTAATGGGAATGCCAATCACGACTCTCAATTAATCCCCGAGATATTTCGTTAAAAACAACTGTTCTTTTCGATGAAGGTGATATTCCGTCGGAAAACCATTCATATATTCAAAGTTGTTGCTAAATGAAATACGAATATTTTACTACGTTAGTTGATAAAATTGTTTTCTCTCTCCACTAACTCTCTACTCAGTAATTAATCAGTTACGAGTAGGCTGACCCGTTTTCCCTGGGACAGTCCCGTTTTCAGTCCTTCCGTTCATATCGTCAAAAATGTACATTGTTCCTTTTATGCTTTCACCAAAAGTTGCGATTTTTCTGAATGGAGGGCACTTTATCTCTGGTGCTAAGATAAAATGTGCGTCAACAAAATAGCCTAGAATTCTTTTGAATAACATGTATTTTAATAATGATATAAAAGTGATGATAAATAATATATAATGGTTTCCGGTTTTTTTCGGACTCAGGAATATTCATCCTTTCGGTCCGGCTTCGGTTTCCACTCCGTGAAGAATAACGTTTTTTTTTCGGTTTATGTTTTTCCTTTCGTTCCGGTTCGATGCTCTGAAATTAAATGGGTTGGTTACGATGGTTGGAATAACTGAAAAGGATGGAATGATAAAGATTGCCTCAGTTAAGAGAGGCCTGCAAGTGAGAGGAAAGCCGATGAAATGCTGGTTGAATTCGCCAAATGAGATTATAAGGAAACGAAACGTGCATAAACGGAGGAGTACAAGAGAGTGAATGAATGTGTAACGGAAAAAATTACACTAGATGAGAAAGTTTTGAAAAATGGAAGCCAATATGATCTATTCACGATCTCCATGCTAGAAATAATTTACTGCACAAGTAGCACGGAGGGTAGTTATCCCTCTTCTCCACTTATTTCCTCTTCAGCGTCACTTAATCGGACTCAAGATCATTGATGGAATATGGCTTGCTTAGCGAAATGAGAGAATGCATTTGCTTTCCTTCAGATAAAAAATTTCAAAAAGGCAAAGAATCTCAAGAAATAGGAAACTTCGATCACGTGTCAGAGACATGAATACTGATGCATATCGAAATGTTAACAAAATTATAACAGAGTCTCAGCAGGCTTTCAATAGCTAATCATATATTCCGAAAACCATAATGCACATGCACCAAACTTCACGGTGTCCTAATTGCACATGTATTCTTGGGGTTTTCAAGTCGCCGACGAGAAGATAGTGTACGCCGTGTTGAAACTCTCTCTCGACAAAGATAGCGATAATCACTCAAATCGGCGGGTTTCACGTCAAATTGTAATCCGTATGTCTTTACCTCTTTCACCTGAGAAGTCAAGTTACTTGCACTCACTCCTATACACCGACCATTAAAAGTTCGGTTACAGTTGCGCAAATGGCACGAAATATGTACACACAAACAGTCTTGGTAACGTTTTCCACTACGGATACCCTCGATTGACCACTGACTAGAAAGGATATCCGGGTCCTCAAGAGAGCCTTCACCACCATCCGGAAAGAGAGTCCTCTGAATGATATCAGTTCGCTGATCACAGAAGCCCTCCGTTCTCCGCATTCCTCATTCCATTGTGCTCATCCAACCGATTTCGAACCATTCCCCTGCATTCGGAGGGTGGGAATGTCCTCCATCGATTCTCCATCACCACATCCTCTCTGCCATCACTCAGAGATCGATCGAATCTCTGAATAATAAGAAATGAGTCTTATTAAAACAACATCGATTTCTTTCTTTCTACTACTAAGTTACTTCTCACTTACGTCGATTATTTGAAAAATGCTTTGGGGTTATAAGATTAATGACTCATACATAAAAGAAAGTTTCTTGTAGGCCACTATTTAGAGAATGGGGAATATCAACTATGCCCTAAGCATATATTGTAACGATTTAAGTCAAGGTACCACGTTTTCCATGTGTTGTGTCGTTATAATATTTATGCATGCACTGTCTGTATTCATCAAGATATAGACAGATACATGATACACGTTCATTTTGGGGTTTTTAGCAATAATAGTTTTCACGTAGGATAAGGCGCGGGTATATCACTAAAACCCTTCTTCTTTATCCCGGCTTGGGACCGACAATGACTGCTGATGAGCTATTTAATCCACCCTTAAGCCTTTCCATGCGGAAAAGAACAAAGAATATTTAAAATTTTCATTGGACCAGTAATGAAGGATGGGTTATCGACAAAAACATATCACAATAATAACTCTAGGCAGAAATTATATATTGAAATAGATTTTATGATTTGAGTTAGATAAATAGTGATAAAAATTATAAAGTTAGAAAAGAGAAAGAAATGGAGAACGCAATTAGAGAAACACTAAATGAAAAACAATTAAAATAGTACAGGCACCTAAGAAGAATTTTAGGGACAAGTCAACACTAAAAGCTTAGAATTAGAATCCATGAGAAAATAATGAAAGGGGAAGACCATGTAAAGTGGAAAGAAAACACTGAGATGGAAATGTAGAGGAGGAAGCTAAAACGAGGAGATTGGAATGTGAAGGATCGATGGCATTTGGGATTCAAGAAGCGGCAATAAGATGACCATCTAATGAAAGGGAGAGGAAACTTCATCTCATATGCTTTATTTAACTGGGAGAAGCTTTGAGGTGGAATCAAAAATTCTAATAGCAAAATCTTATTATAAAAGGGATGAGTTTGCTGATGGAAACATGTCTAATTAGATGATAATGTAATTATTGAGTAATTGTTCAATTTATATAATAAATGGTAATTGGATTGTATATTTGAATGTGCTTATTAATGTATATTTGTTATGAAACATAAATGACGTAATTAATATTGAATTTAATGTAGAATTAATACTGATTTTTTTCATATTATTTTTGTTGCAATAATATCTTAGTACACAATATTTGATCTAACTGGGATCGCCACCAAACACCAAATTTGGCGTATTATATGATTTTAAGTGGCGCACTGAAACCAAAGAAAATTTTTTACACAATTTGCATGTACATACACATAAATTCTCAAAATTACACGTATAACATGACCAACCGCTGAAATTTAGAGCGCATTATTATACTTCTTTAATATGATTCATAATTATAATTTATTATTATGGCTTAAGGCATATTGTTATTTTCTTAAAACTACAGTAGAGAATATTTTCCCTTCAACTTCAAATCAATTCGTTCTGTTGTTTTACTTTTCTTCAAATGGTAAACATCAAATTTAACGTACACATTGAAAATTTAAGCTTTGTGGAAGAGAGGCGAACTTGAGTTCATCCTCAATAAAGAGTCTAATAATATTCATTCATTCTCAAATAAAAAATAAAATTTCATGAATTAGCAACATTTGTCCACCTCTGTTCTAACTTATTATATTACATGTGAAAGATCCGATTATTTCACAATACACATTAATTTAAGATCCCGACATATGTTTAGTTACAAAATGTAGTTCTATTTTATCAGTATTATTTTTTAGCAGTGTCTACAAATTCCCGATTTTGGAGACTCAGTTCCTCGTCCAAATACGCTCCGAAGAGTTTGCGCACTTTCTTATTGCATGAACTGGTCTTGAAGAGGAGAAAGGCCAAGTGCACGGATTTAGTGGAGGGCCCTCAGGTTTGTGGTGAAGAAGTGGATCAAATGGAGATTCTAATGGAGAGCAAATGTTCGATAGGAGTGGATATAAAAGAAGATGCTCGCGGGAGGTTTTCGTAAACATTGTTGAGAGTGGAAGTTTGTTTACAGTCATTCGCAAATGCTCAAAGAGGACTTCTATCTCTAATCAAAGAGCTTCCTTTTTATAAAGATCAGTATTTCCGTTTAAAGCAGGATTGTCCAACACTCAGACCGCGGCCGAATGAGGGCTTTATACCAGATCGACAATCTTCTCGAAGATCGCTAAATAAATTTGATGTCAGAAACTTGTATCCTCAAATCAAATGAATTAGGCATACCCAAAGCCTTTTTCAATCGTTTGTAAAAATCATATATTTTTTTATTTAAATTTCATCTGAGCATTGAATACCGTGTTACTTTGTTTGAATGTACGATTTTAGTGTAAAGTACTTTACTATCTGATATGTTTTTTGGTGTAAACAATCTACACAATGATTGTTATTCGAAAAAAATGATGATGCGAGAATATAGTTGTCTACCTTGTGAGGTTCTCATATGCCAGTGGATTTGATGAGATTATGTTGAGATGTGCTGTAAATGAATGTAATGATGATTGTTTGAAGACTCTCTTAGGCAATCGTTTGTTTCATTGTATTGTCTAGCGCTTGCATCGTTCTATTCGCATTGCACAGACAAAGTTCGGAGAATGAAGCCCCAAGTTTTAAGTGCTTCTCTATTGTAGTCACCAGGCTTTCCATCATGTCGGGTAAGCATTCTCTACTAGAGCCACCGCGGGGCAGTTATAAATAGACAAAGAGCTCGGTTCGGAATTTAGTGGAAATTAATTCCAACATATTACAGTTAAAAATTGTACTGAAATTTTAATTTAACTTCATTTCCGACTCTATTAGTTCAATTTTTATAAATATTTAAAGAGCTGAGAAGAAGAGATGTCTGTGGCCAACTTTTCAGTAAAAATTAGGGAATTATATCGTGCATCATGTAAGGTATGTAGTATTGTTAAAAGTTCTTTGATATCTGAGGTTATGTCATAGATATAAGCTCCCACCGGGAATCGAACCCGGGACTGCTTCCACAGAAGTCAAACGCGTTGCCGACTTGGGTGTACGGAAACGTATATAAAGGTATATAAGGTATGATAAACTACTGAAATTTAAAGCATGGCATCGAACTGAAATCTGAATGACAACCGAACCGATACCAAAAAAAATTATTTTTGCGAGAGTGAAAGCCGAATCCGAACCCGTAAATCTGGAATTCTAGAAACCGAAAATTTCCTTTTCGATTTTTGGTTTCCAACTATGCTTAAGTGTAATAAACACGAATCGCAGCTAACTATTATTCAATTTTATTCTGAATGTAGTGAAATGCAGTGTATATCAAAAATGCTAAAAATAATAAAAAACACAGTTTTTGGAAGGATTTAATACTATAATGTTAGGAGCGAAAGAAAGCGTTTGAAACTGGTTCGAAGTTGATGGGAATGAAACCGAAACTGAGTCGATATTTGTTTATTCGTCTAGTATTTGGAAATAATTACGTATCGATATCCTGTCTGAAGAAAGAAAATATAGAGATCAAGGTTGGATTTTAAAATGCAGGTAATGATTAATGTTAATGAGGGAATATAGCGATTGGTCGAAGAAAAGTCTAATTGGAAACCTCTAACAAAGCAATATTTTAGCTTAAGATAACGATCAAAGTAAATTCAATATATTAAAATCGATAGCATATTACCTGAAACGACATGTTTTAAAGGTAGGTAAATACTATACCACCGTTATCTTAACTTTTGTTTATCTTCTCCGCTTTGGGAATTTTTTGTCGTAAGATGGCCTTTTAAGTTAGGTAAATATATAAAAATACGAGACTATGAATGAAACGTAGAAATATCCTCACCTGAGCTCCATTGATAGTCCCTCGTGACAACCGCGTCCCTCTAGACCTCTGGCGAAACTTTCCTTTGTCTCTTCGAAAGTTAAATATGCCATAGACCAAAGGATTGGCACAGGAATTGGTACAGGCGAAAATAAACAGTGCCTTCTGAGTTCGTTGATCCAAGAGTTTGGCCGTTTGCTTGTCGAACCAGTACCTTGAAAGAATATTGTAAATGAAAAAGCAGTGTAAAAGTTGTGACTCAATGGTTATCATGTTTCTTTTCTGTGAACGCTGAGAGAATTAGGTAAGTTTTAAGGAGAAAAAAATTTCCAAACCAAAATTGGTGGTTCTCTCGTTATAGTTGAATTAGTAAGGATCACCAGGAGCTATTCAAGGTTATCATTTAAAAAGACACTTCAAGAAGAGTAAGTAATTTACAAAAGTAAATTATGAATCTGCTTGATTTCATTAGAATTTTTTAAAAATCTTCAGTATCTTCTGACCGAAGAGCATTTTAAACTATTACCCTAATGAAGCTTGATTCTTATTAATTTTTCAAAGAAATGAAGAATGCTACGCCGTGAAACAAGCGATTGTAAGGATATAATTGTTTCGAAATTTAGGTTATAGTTATTGATAAACCAACAGAACACTATAATTAATTTAATCGTTGAATAGTTGAGTTAAATAATCGAAGTGATACAAATTACAGATATTTGATAGGTCGACCTGTTGGCAACCCGTCATCGATAGTATATGCCAAGAAAACACAATCCTCAATCCTAAACAATCAATAGCCATCTTTTCGGACACTTCACAAAACATTCTTTGAATCATTTTGTTTAATTTAATAGCATTATTCCTTGAATCTACCTTTAAAGCTGAAGCAATGTCTTCGTTCCGACCTACGCGGCTCGTACAGGAATGCGAACAGAATTATATATTCCACCGAAGACTCTCTTCTAACTGTTAGCGTACAGTAGAAGCACTTCGCGTCGCACAAGTGAGCATTAGATTATACAAAATGCACTATCTCTGTGTACGCGGTGTTGCCTGCATATACGGCGGGAGATTCCTCGGAAATCGCTTTCACATGCATGTCTTTTTGGCTGGCGGATCCAAAATAGGGAGTCGGGGAATTATTTAGCTATTATCTCGAAATATATTTGGATACACGTAAAACTCCATGTGATTTAAGAGGGAGTATTAGGGAAGGAAGTAGAAAATAATCTAACACTATTAAACAAGGGAAAGTAGCTGTTAAATTTGCCATTTTTGACGTTTACCAGCATACCATACACTCACTTAGATAAGGATCCTTTCTTTACTCGGCAAGGATGGTCTTATCGAACATTATTTCCATAAAATCAACTTCACTCGAAATCTAGATGCAATGCATATTTTCGTAAAATAGGTAAAAAAATCGAATTTTCTTTTTTCTTAAAAAGGAATCACGATTCTCTACAACGTCGTCTTAGAGATTCGTAATTTTGTAAAATTCTGACAGAACTAAAAAATCACATTTTCTTGAGAAAATCTTAAAACCGTGAAAAATTTTTATTAATTTTTATAAACAACTTTATAAACGTTAAAAAATCGTCGTGGATGTTGGTAATTCTGTGAAAATAAGACCTATTTGAAAAATAATGCATCAGATGCAATTGTTTTTCTTTACTTTTTGCTAATGAAATCATTCATATGCAACATAAATATTTAACTTAGTATTTTTATTGATGATTGAGATAATTGAGCCCCTGTTACTGCTAAAATCTTTGTTTTACCCCACAGGAAGTCATAGAAGCGTCACAGAGTATAGCAAAAATTCTGACTGAGATGTAAACGTTTACCCAGCCCTCGAGTCGCACATTACTAGATTGGTACGTTTTCAGTTTTGTTCAGGCAAATTGCAGATATTCATTTTTTGCGATGATCATGTATTTATTTTACAGTCCAATAAAACACAGATACAGTCGATTCAATAAATTCAGGGATTGAATTCTTTTACGAGAAGAACCAAAGAAAAACAATCGACGCATATATTTGTTAGCGGAGAGAATGGGAGCCAAAAATGAAGAAAGATTGGATTCTATTGTTATAGAGAGATAAATGGACGCCGAAGAATTGGAGATGTTAATCGAAAGAGGAAATGTCAACAATAAGACAGCGCAAGAATCGCCTCAGAGCGGAAGGGCGTCTGAAGCTAACAATTACACGTCTAGAAAGCGATTGGAAGTAGTTCTTTCAAAAATGATTAATTTAAAGGTTAACTTATCTATGACTAAGGCTTACCATAAGGATATAACATTATATGGCGTCCAGCAGACGAAGAACACCACTACGATAGTTATGGTCATTTTGAGTGTCCGCACTTTGGCTCTCCCCAAGTATCCGAGGCTGGATCTCCGTATCTCATCCGTTTCTGGAATAATAATAGATTACAAGGATGAAAAGAAGATCCAGAGATGAGGGAATCTTTGCACATAAAGGTGTGCACCCGGAAACCCGAGGATAACAAAAAGTGAAAAATATAAATTACTTCTCAGACAATATTTTCTGAATTGCAATTACCCATTTTTCTTACTTATTGTTAGTACTGATCAAAAAAAGTAAACAGCTCGTCTTACGAAAGGCCACTTGTACGCACAAGGACGGTATGGAATATAGTCTCAACTACAGAAGATAAATACATTTGACAAGTAACATTTTAATATTTCATACAGAATGTAACTTTTTCAATCAATTCTCTTAATCAAAATATTACATTGATTTTACTGTTTAGCTCAAGCCCTGGTAGCAAACATGATACATAAAAATTTCGAGAAAGGGACAGTTAAGTATGCGAGGTATTCACCCTGAGGCTAGAGGGAAATTTTTCTGAGACAGAGAACAGGGTCTTAACCTTAAAATTGCTTTGTTGGCATAAAAACACAAGTTTTTGCTTACAAAAAATACATCATAGCAGAAAAAAACCCGCAAGAAAGGAGTTACGAAGACAGAAAACCCGCAAAACCTACAGATAATTAATTAAATTTTAAGGAAAGATAAGGTTAAGGCATGAGAAAGCAAAAGGTATAGGTACCCTTTACAAGTAATGTAATGCAAATAGAAATATGAAATAAACTCAAAAGACGTTTGTATAAAAATAAACGGGAAAAGAAAATTATGAAGTATACTTAAAATTTAGCTTACGGTAGTAAGTGGATGATTTTTCGGATTGTTAATCTATATAAGATCTTCTAGTATACGTGTAGCATATTGTGGAAGGTGTTTGCGTATAAAATATTAATTGAAAACTTTTGGGGCTGCCGCGTGACGACAGCCAATCTGCAGAAAACGATAAATATATAAATGAAATCGCTGATTTGGTACTATGACGTCAAAGGGCAGATCCTCGGCGTGTGGGAGTTCAAAGTAGCGCCTCACCAAGCAGTGCCATGTCGCCAAGACAATTATTTGCCATTCCTTTAGCAACCAAGTGACCTAGTCAAAGCGTACGGCCAGCTTCATTTGATTAAACGCTCACCTGAGCCGGAATCCCTTGATCTCCTGAAGATCTCTGCGAGGATGGAGGCGTAGGAGAAGGTGATGACCAGCAGTGGGAATGCATACATCATGACCATTCCGAAAAGTGAGTAGGTGAGTTCGTAGGTGGACGAAGGAAAAGAGTGGTAGGTGACGCACTGCTGGAACCAAGTCACATTCGGATGATTCTCCACGTGGAATATCACACTCTTCAATGGAAAAAATCAGAATCAGTATTCGAACCTTTACGCCTGTATTTACTAATAGATCTGTATTTACCAATAGGACTTTATTTTTAAGCTGTCATTAAAAAGAAGCCTAGAGAGTGCCGCCCTATGTTAATAAGTATAAATAACAATAAATATATAATTTTGGTGCTACATCTACCGGCATTATTTTTCTTACTACTAGCTGACTGATGTGCTATTTTGTGTTGGGTTTGGTTGTTTACGCTAATTAAATAGTCTGAGTTTGATTAAAAAAAGCAAATTAAATAGCAACACAGCAAAACTGCTGATCGAAATTTAAAGCAAATATTCGCATTCTTAATATCTCGATACTTGCGTCGACATAGATTTCTTTAACGGGAATAGTGATTCATTATGACTTAATAGTTCCATCAAGTAGGGTTAACGGCAAAATCACCCAAAATTAAATGAGAAATTTTTCGATTTTACTCATATGATTTATCTTATGCGTTTCTACCTGAGGGAGGCTGCAGACGACGGAGCCAATCCAGGCGATGGAAAGCATTACTTTCATCCTTTTGTCCACGTAATTCAATTGCAAAGGCTTCAGCACTGCGTAATACCTGTTGAGAATAAATTGTTATCAACTTCAAGAAGAGAAGAACAGGTGATGCAGCATAAAAAATAACTCGATCATTCCTTTTCCACTTTAGGATGACGTCAGACATGAATTATAGATATATCAAATTCAATTGATTTACGTAAACGTCATCTTAATGATAACTTTTCAAGAATTTTTAATTAGCGGTGAAATATATGTATATAAATTGTGCCTTTGAAAATTCTTGAAGAAGAAATGGCTTTCATTTCACACTAATCCCAATATTTTATTTTCGGATATCGAGAAATTGATGCGAGATGATAAAGTGCGAGACAAGCAGAGGAGAAAGGACGGCAATGCAGATAACGTTTTTGGTCTATCAAATAAGGCAAACGATTGGCTATAACGGGTTGCAAAGCATCTGAGAACGGGAAAAATCCGCGTTTTAAGCGGGTAGCAGAGCCTCTTAAGCGGTATCTTTACCATGTGAAAGGAATCGGGACCATGCGTACTAAGAGGGATAGCGTCTTAGGCGGGTTTTACAGTGAATGGTAAAATTTTATTTTTGAAGCATGAAAGTCCCAATGACACCAGATTTATTTTTTCAGTTCAATGCATAGCATGATACAGTTCAATGCATAAGTGATCCCATCTCGAACCCGGAAAAAGTGAACTTTGTCCGTGCAGACCTTCCCTCTCTTGAATTAACATATTCCAGAAGTTTTCGAAGAATCAACATCCTTCGTTGAAAGAGAAAACGCCCCCTTACTACAGCATGATTTGCCTTTCTATCGGAATTTCCTTCTGATAATATGCGACAACTTTTTCTTCGGCTTTAAAAATACACTAAAAATTAGTGAAAACTGTCACTCTTAAAAAGCGCCTTTCTTCCGATTCCGGTCCTTATAACACAAAATACATGGTAAAATACCGCTTAAGACGCTAACTGCTTATAAAGCAGATTTTACTCGTCCCCAAAAACACTGCAACCCGCTCTATCCGACGGTCCACCTCATCTGATGAACCAAAAATCATGAAAATTATCTTCATCGTCCTCCTCTCATGCTTCGCTTTGTTGCGGTTCCTCTTGACTCTCTGGTTTGCGATGATTAATTTTGTGCGTAAATGAAGATACACATCTCGAAGCAGAGCAATCTTCATCTCACTGTATGAGCTTGCAGCTCTTAACATACCTTACCAGTCTCAGGACCGATCGTTAGATTAGAATGTAGCTCAGAGATCTCTTCTTGAAGGAATATCAAGTTTTAAACATGTTTAATAAACCAGATTGGAAGTGCAGTGTTTGATGGGCTGTTGAGCGTCGTGTTCTGGAACAGCCTCTCATAAGTAATAACTATAACTATTGAAAAGTTCGTTATACACCTATTGATATCCACCTGGTGAAAACCGCTTCATTTTAGAGTGATTTTAACAAAATAAAGTAACAAAAGAAGGTACTCTCTTTGCCTAAAAAGCAGACTATTCTTTAAAAATATGACGAAAAGACAATCAGTGTTACACAGCAGGTTCGGTGACTTTATATATACTCTATCAATAGACGTGACAAACAAAGCCAGCTTAAGAATTACCCTTTTCGTTTTAAAGTGGAAATCACTTACTTAGAAAATTAACGAGCACAGAAACCCTTTCATGTTATTATCCAAAGTGCAAGGGATAGAGGACTTGTCATACCTCTGTATGACGCAATTTCGCTTATAATACGATCTTCACTGTGTCCCTTAAAAAGCGTCCAAAGGGGGTTTTACTGCACTCCTATTTCCTGAAATTACCGGGCGTTATTCATTAACCGATATCAATCGATAAATGATCCGACTTAAGACAAGGGCGGCATTGGATAAGGACTTATCTAATCACCTGTCGATGCTGACGCAGGCGAGTATGAATCCGGAGAGGAAGAGACCAAAGACCCTAAAAAAGGCCATCACCCGACAAGCGATGTCTCCAGCCCTCCATGTCACCGTGGCCGCCCATCCTATCTCCAAGGGCATCATTAGGAAGGTCACCTGCAATGGAAAGGACGTGATACTCTTAGGCAATATCGAAAGGGTAAAATACACCACGGTTTAAACTTTTTAAATATCCTTCCTATGAAGATAGAATCAGTGAAATTTTTTATTACATTATGGGTTGAGTATTCCCAATCCGAGATTCGAAAACAAGAAATGTTCGATATCCGTAACATTGTATCAACCCAATTTCATCTTTTAATATCAATGGGTGATACGAGGAACTACCGTAACAGGAACAGTGGCATTTTGAAGGAGATCAGTAGAATACTGTTCCATTGTATTAAAAAAATGCTGTTGTTTTTCCCAATAAGAATATAGATGTTATTTTCGAGGACATTTTCAAGTAATTTTTTTCCCAAAAACGAGGTGCGCGTCTTAGGCGATAGCGCTTGGTTCACCAGAATAAACGGTACAAATGTATTCTGTGCGTCTTGCTATGGAGTGGTAGACGGGAACGTTCGAGAAGTTATTGTTTCATTGTCTGACGGCATTCATTTAGACATCCAGCCTTGCAGATGAGTCGTGCTTGAAGTATATAACCAAAGAGAACGTCTGTTGCTGTGCAAACATTTCTTCATTTCGGAGAACTTAGGCATCGGACCGAAAGGCTAACTAAAAGGTTAAATAAATGTCCAGGGAAAAACGATGCTATCCGTCAACGATAAGGGAAATGATTGGGATAGAAAAAACAAAAAGTAATCATAACAATGATGGCGGATAATATTTACACTGCGAATGGGTCCTTGAAAATAGAGGCCAATCAGAGAAGAACGGAGAAGGACTAGCCGAAAACGAAAAAAAAAACAAAATCGGTATCATATTTTCACCTGAAAATCCCTGTCAGTGAATTGGAGAAACTGTCAAAGAATCAACGCGGCGGAATCCATTAAATGCGATGGTATTTGAATAGAAATTAAATGAAACGATTGAGTTTAAATATTTTAAAATTGTTTAACAATTAAAATATTTTAACATCTAACTCTTTATTTTTACAGTACAAACATCCATCCCAGAACCGGGATTTGAACTTGGTGTTGCTTAGGGGTTATATAGAGACATACTAGTAGGGGTTAGCTACTATGCTAACCCCTACGTCTACCAGAAGTATTCACTTTATTCATCGATTCATTATTTAATAACTAACAATTTTTATCAATAAAATAATGAATAATTTAAGCAACAAATAAAGGAATTTTACTGATAAACATTGATAAATACCTATGAATACACTTAAAATTGCCCAAATCAAAAATATTATTATTATACAGTTATTCGTCATTATTACATATCAGGTAAGATTATTCAACGGTCTAGATACGTCTTATCTTGTTGATAATATTATTGTTTATGGCGTTAACTGTTGAACCCCCCGTCATAAAATACACAACTTATTCAAACTATGAAGTTATATAAAGATCAATAACGGCAGAGCATAAAACTAAAAATGTAAGCTGAATTCTTAAATTTAGCATAATCAAGTATTGAGATTCATGGAAAAAAAAATTAGGAACTCGATGTAAAGAAGCATCTTTTTACTCCGAACTGTGCTGAAAATCCATTCTTCTTCGAAAATGTTTCTCTTTCCTTTCCTGGTGCTGGGAAATACCTCAATTTTTGTATCATCTCCACGATCGGGAAAGTATATTTTCATTTTATCGGTCAACAAATTTTATTTAAAAATAACCGAAAAATTTGAAAGTAGTTCGAATGTTAATATCATAATTCTAAATAACAAGAAGTACGTTCACACATCCGATGTATGAGCAATTTTACTAGCCGTGTATCCAGTGCCTATCATAAAGAATAATATTTAACTGATAGTGTAAATGATAAATATATTAAACTAATATCTAACGATTCACGCATTCTGACTAAGACGTATACATTAATAAATATAGATTATTGAATGGTGAATGTGTGGGACCCTTACTTCTGTATAAAGGACAAACACGGAGAATAGAAAGCATTGAAAGGCAGCGAGATTTATAATGAGGTGTTTTCCAAGAAGGGATTGCGTCACGTAACTAATAAGGAGTCTAGAATGGGAAAGGGGAGAAGGAATCGAAGACTGCTATTATTGTACAAGTAGCTCACTGATAAAAGGAAACGGAGGAACATAAAGAGAGGCTTTCCCACCCAACATTATGAGGGAAAAATGGCTATCCCTAAAAGATGTGCACTGAGTATCATTGAGCCTTTTTATAATAATTTTAGGAAAAATTTTAGAAAAATAAAGAGACACTAATACTAATTTTTTTGACTTCAGTATTATTTTAAATTACTGGTAAATATAATTGTAACGTCATTTCAAATCTTTTGTTATCTTCTTATAAGTTATAGAGATTTGACACTTTTTATTTGACACATTTTATGAATAAATAAAATTATTAAAGTGAATAAAATTTTAAAAATAAGTAAATAAAATATTTAAATACATTTCTGTAAATTATGACGGGATTTCAGTAGTATTTGTTTTCCTTGGTGATCATTACGGAAGGAATTTTTATTTCTGTCGTCAACTCTTTATTTAATAGAAATCGGATACGCACAAATAAACAAGCATTCCCTAAGCGAAAATTCCAATTAGTCGCTAAAGACCGTAGCTGGCAAGTTAATACAAAACTAATATGTTAAACAAATTTATATAAAATTTAAAAAGGCCACGGAATATTACCACTTAGCGAATAACTAAAATTGCGACAGTAGTATGATATGGAGAAAGCGGTTTCGCAATAGCAAATGAGTTATAAATATGCTCGATCTACCGATTATAGAATCATTCTATCAGAGAGTACACGTACCAAGAGATCAGCGATTGCGAGATGAAGAAGCATGGTGTTGATTCGAGATCTGCGTCTACGCCTCCTCCTGAGGAGGAAGCAAATCACACTAATGTTACCGATGGCCGAGACCACAAGAAGGACGCTGTAAGTTGCTATGGAGACCACGTGTCCCTCGTTGAACTTCATGTCCTCGGGCAGTTCAGTGGTTGAGAGCACCTCTTCCTCCGAGTAGTTCCCCTCGGGCCAAGCAGTCGTCATGTCTGCAGAGTACGTGAGCTGATTATCTGGAAGGGCGAGGCGAGGGTGGGTCGTCCTTCCCTCTTCCATCTCGTATGCCTTCTGCCATCAGCGGGACGAAAAAGGGTCGCCTCCCACTAACGAATTCTTCCGATGGCTGTCTATAGAAATTGAAAGGAACTATTTAGGAATTCTTCAGAGAGACTATTTCTCGTTGGTGCACACAAGTTTGAAAATTATGGTATTATAATCTCTATTTAATGTGGACTTCAACTGAAAAGTTCACTTTAACTCGAACAAACGGTATTATTATTTATAACTCTGCCTAAACGACATAAAAATGATGTTTAAAGCCAATGTAAACACACAAGGTGGCACATATTGGTTTACACTTAACTTTAAAGTGATATTTGACTTGAGTATCTGATTGAAGCGCAGTCAACCTGGCATCTAAGTTAAGGGAAAGTGAACTTTTCAATTAAAGTGCACTTTATATATAGATTATAATAACGGGCCATAGAATAGTTACACCACTTTGGAGCTCAATATCGGATATTGATTCCATAAACTAGCCACAATATGTCTTTTAAATGAATATTTTCAAAGAGGGATAAATATTATAAAATAATATATTATATAAAATAAAAATAAAATTTTATATCATTTATGCTTAGTGTTTATAATATAGAGTTTTCTGTTTAATTTTTGTAAGGATTAAATTTGAATTTTTATGTTAAATATCGTGAATTATGAAATGAATGAATTGAACTTTAAATCATTGATAAAATGTCCTTTCCAATGCCGCACAACACCTGTTATAATCATTTGCAATCAATCAATTGCAGTCCTCAAAATTAATTTTTACTTTGGGAATTGTAGTTTAAAGTGGAAGAATTTAGTAAACTTTACTCAAACATTGCTATAAACGCTTCATTGAATTAGTGAAACTCACTCAAGTTTGTATTTTGATGTTACTCTGCGATAGTAAGTCCCTAAAGACCAAGCATTAAATCTAGCAATAGGTAAACTTCATAAATCACGTAGAGAAAAACAATTTATCTCCGTTTTCTTTTAGATTCAAATCTCATATTATCCCTCTGAAGAGCATAGATATTTATCACCAATATAAAGACAATAATTTCTTTCGGAAATAATAATCTAAACCATACTTAGGTACACACATCCCTTTTCCGGAATACACCTTTTTCATTTCTCATTTTTTCTCGTTTCCAATAGCATCAGTCACTTATGGGTTCATAACATTTTGCATTCAAGTCTCTATTTGTTCTCAAACGTGACCTAAACACAACATGCCGCTTATCCTTCGTATGCGGATCTATGTTTTTTGATAATGAATGACTAATCCGTACACAGAGAAAATGAAGAAATGTAGGAGGTTAGAAGTTAACACTGCGGACAATAGAGGAAAAGACATTTCAATTGGGAATTTTCGAGGAAACAAGAGAGCAGAGCGAATCCGTTGTTAAGGCAGAGTGAATTCTTAAGAATCGAGGCGGAAGAGAAAAGAAACAACTTGGGAAGAAGATGAAGGGAGGAATTCTTGGAATTGATCGAAGGAAGTGAAGGATAAGATTAAAGAGAATAAATGAATATTCCCCAGTAAGAAGAGATCAGGCCCAATTTGGTATTTCTTCCTCTAAATGTCAATTATCAATGTTTAGAATTCAATATTTATAATTCGAAGGAAGAATACAAAAGCAACAGGAAAAGAATGAGGTTATAGGGAACATCTTCTCAACTGGAGGTTGGAGAAGACAAAAATCGTGGGTGTTTTCCCGCACAATGGGGTTGAAAGAAGGGGTTGAAAAAAAACAGCGAAAATACGAAGTATATAAAAATATTGAATCATTGAAATTAAATTAAGAATAAACGTTAAAAAGATTTGCAGTAAAAATCTAAGTACAGCTAATTAACAGATTATTCGGATAAAGATTAAATCCTATAAGAAAGATTAGAGCAAAATGATACAAAATAAAAAAATAACTGTATACATTCACTTGTATGGTATTTTGAGAATATAGATATTATTACTCAGGATAAGTTAAAATACTTTCAAACCTCTGATTGTATTTATTGATTTGATTGATCTGATTTATTTTTCTGAAATTATCTCTACAACAGTTTTCATCAAATATTGAATCAGCTATAGATAGAATTCCTCTGAAATGGGCCATTAGATGTGAAAATATTCCTGAATCATTCATAGATATATCTGAATCATAGAGACACAAGAAAAATTATCGAAGGGCACTTCATAGACAATAGAGTATCATATGACAACATGTGTAAGAAAGGCAAATAACAACTCTGAAAGTATCATAAACCTTGACAGGAGGCCTCATAGATTCAGCCTATCAAGTCTTCAGGTCTGTCTAAGACTTCAATAAGGAACGAGTTATTTAGTCCTTTGAGGTACAGTTCGAATACACGAATACACGCCGGATACGATCTTCTAAAGTTCCTCATTATTTCATATTCTTTTAACTGGAAAAATGTTGTGGTAACATAATGATGTAGGGAGAAATTGCACTCTTTTTACTACAGCGTATATGCAAAACACCACTCTTGGATAACTGAAGGTGGGTAAGTCTAACATGAACGAAAGTTGAAAGCGAATCCACCACTGAATGCTGTAAGTTGTCAAATAAAATCTATTGAATCTGGAGATAACCGGTTTCATTAAGTTGTCTCCAGTTTTGGAATTAATAAAAGTAACTCGAACAAAGAGGTCGATTGAAGACCAAAGCCCTCCTGGTAAATAGCTTTTTCAGCTTCTCTGCATAAACAGCTCAGAATCAAATTTAGTAGCGAACTCAAAACACTCGGATTTGTTTTCCAAATGAATTCCTCTCGAGAAAGGGGGAAATTTTTCATAAAAAAGTCCTCACTACAAATCTCAATTTAAAATTCAAAAGAGCCTATTAAAATTTATTTCAATCTATAATTTAGGGAAATTTTTGGGGGAATGGAACGATTCGCCACCAACTATATAATTTTCGTCGTTACGAATTTTTAAGAATTAAAATTACTTGTAGAATCTTTGGGTTTTTTTTCTTCCAGATTAAAAAAAAAGATAATAGCTGATGAAATCGTGAATAAGACACGACTCTCTGGGGAAAATATTTTAATTTAGTTAGTTGCTTTACCATTTTTTTGAGAATTGTGTGACGTTGCTTCATAAATTGAAAATATGAAATTAAAATTCTGAGCGTAAGATGAGTATTTTCCTGGAAATAAAATACACCCCTGCATCACATCTCCAAGATATTTCATTTGCTTCTTTTTGATAGCTGATAAGAATTTAAGGTAGAGGAAACAATTTAGGGACAGTTTAAGGAAAGCGGGAGAAGAAAATTGAAATTAAATTTTTGTCGTTAAAGTAATATTTTGTAATTTTCTCTTGGTGAGTGTAGTGAATTCTTCATGATCATTATTATTAAACCAATTGGATGAAGCAATAGCGACCCGGGTTACGCAGCGATACTGCATCATCAGATAACACTGTGAAGTAATCTACTTTTCTTGCCAATCTTCGTATTTAAAATCTTCGTTTAAGTAACTTGTTTCCTTATTTTTACCTGACGATACATTGCTGCACTGAAACCCAGGTCTTGTCTTATTAAGCGGTTTGGTGTATGCGATCATGATGGAATTCTCTCTGAAGATCACCTTCAATTTCTGTCCCACTTTCCCTTTCAGTAATAGTACTAAATGGATAGCCCCGGGAATCGAACCATAGATTCGTCACGGTAGAGAGGACTTGCCTAGTTGTCCATATACTCTCTTCCTCAAATTCTTTCTCAAATGTTCTCCATTAAATGTACATTTGTCTCCACTATTCCCGGAATGGTGAGTGCGGGTGTTATTTACCCATCGGATTGGGCAGTAGCAGGGTCAACGCAGAGGGGTGATTGATTAATCGTTTGACTCGTTTATGACCCCTTTTACCGGCGCCGTCTGGACGACAGCCTTCGCTCGACAATTAAGCAATATTCTTCGGAAGAAGCAATCTGAGGATCTCACAGCGAGGGAAGGGTCGTTACGGTGGCCGTTAATTCACTTTGGAACTACGTTTTTATAACTCCCGAAGCGAATGTGGTCGGTAATGCGAACTAAATCTCGATCCTGAGGTAATCGCTCCATGATGCGGCGGTTCTACCTCTAAAAGCTCAGTCGTTTGGAATTCTATTCATTCCAATCTTCGTGTACGTAATCTTAAATTTTTAGTGTTTCACATCAGTAGTCTTTGTGGAATAAACGACCTGTATCGAATCAAACTTCATTATCAAATAAACAATCTAGGGGAGAGTCGGGTAATATAGGACGGTTAAGCTCTTTTACTAAATTTGATATGTTAATGACTCAAATGGTCCATTTTATGATATATGGTTGATTAAATGGTCAATTAATGGTTAGATTATTTGATTTTATGATTTTAATGTTATATACAGTTTTCTATTACATCATTTAGATTTTGCTATCAGCAGGTTTGCGCAAATATAATTGACGATGGATTAGATGGAAGGAGACTTTTTAGTCCCAATCTCGTCCAATTAAAAACCTTTAACACCATTTTCTAAGAACGAAAAGTACGAAAATTGTTCATCAAATAGGTAGGCGAGTTTCATGTCTCTGCTTAAAGGCATTAGCTGATGATCCAACCTTTTTAATATGATCATACAATACCTGCTCCCTATCGTTGTTAAATTTTCTATCAAAATATTTCGTATTTTCCAATATTGGCCTCATTTGTACTTCTTCTCCAACTGAAAATTTCTTGATCGCCAAGAGTGCTTTACTGCAGAGGAAAGCGCTCACTTGCGTCTCTAATTGACATCTCAAACTTCTTCGTGGAACTATCTTTCGACATGTTTTAAGTGGATCACTCTCAGTCTTCGACGTCTTCTTTCATACCATTGTTGCTTCTGCCATTTGCCAAGCATTCCGAATCCTCGCTTTCCTCCAATTCTCCCTCTATGGATATTCTTAGCAAGCGATTCCAGGGTAATGTACGCCCCCGGCTAAGATATCTTTCTTATTTCTTTCGGCAGTTTTCTCTCCTCTACGACTTACATCAGAACATCTTCATTTCTCTCTCCACTTAATCTCCAGAATTTTTCTCCACCAGCACATCTCTAAACTTTTCAATTACAAGTATCTTCATTTTTTTCAAATTGTTCAAGTTCCACTGTCATCACACGATACTCCAACGAAGCTTTTAGCAAATCTCTCCCTCAGCCCTACTAGAATTCCACTTGCTGTCAAAAGCCCTTTCTCCTTTCTTTCTTCCGCATAGAGATCCTTTTCCGTATTTCTTAGCAACAGCTTTCAAGTTACTAACCTTCCCTAATACTGAGGTGATTCAACTTACACAGCAGTATTTCCTTCTATGGATAAACGATTTTCCCTTCCTACTCATTCTCATACTCTATTTTCAGGTTGGAAATCCTTGAGAGATAGGAAACTAGAAGCTAGGCTGCGATTGCTTGGTAAATCTAGAGAAAGTACGTTTGCAGAGGACGTAATCGGTATCATGTGACTCCCTAGCTACTTTAACCGATACGGAAATGAGCGTAAAATAAGAGAAATAGATACTAAGACAAGTCGCTTTAAGATCTCATCTCATAATACGCGATAACAACAAGGTGAAGAAGTATCTCAAACGTTCAGTGTTTACACCCCATATCACAAGCACTATAACAAATTCGTTTATTTCATGGGCTTCATAAACTTCTTTCGTCGTGATGTACGTACTGACATGACAAAAATGCTCCAACCCGAATTACTTTGAGCGATCGTAGGCACATTTGAGCAAGTAGGGCGTTCATGAGAGCTCTGTTGGACGGTCATGGCCGTTCACGAGAAGCTATTTTTATATTTCATTGTTGCGTAAATGAGCTTGTTGAGACTTAGTTTTACAAGAAACTTCCAACAGTGTCACTCGACAATCTTGCTAAGTTTCAAATTAGCTCGAGATTAACCTAAAAGCATGGAAAAGTATGGAAAGAAAACTTCCATGACATCTTTCTTTAGAAAATGTCTACTGCAAATTTTGAACGAGGAAATGATGTTGAAACTGCATAACAGAGATTTTAAAGATTTGAAGTCCAAATATTCATATAATGAAAAACGAGATTCCGCTATAAAATAATCACACAACTAAGATGAAAAACGAATTCGCCTGCCCATTCTTCTCCGTTCGACTAAAAGCGTTTCAGCTGAATGACAAATTAGAATGATTAAAGGTTCTCATTTCTACCAACGATTTTCAGTGGACTAATCTCTTCAGTTTCAGTCAATTTATTCCTTCAATTCATAATACCAAGATGGATTGGTGCCTATCATTTTCTGGGACTTTTCCTCCATAAAATCGCCCACGAATCTGTTGTTTCCTGTCGAATACTCTTTCCATTCCACCGATTCTACACCACCATCTCGAAATGTAATGTTACGGAAAGAACCGAAATCTTTTTAGGCCTCAAAAGAACTCTGGAATGAGGAAAATGGAAGAAATATAGAATCAGTCCCAGAAATTTTAATGTCAGACATAACAGTACAGAAAAGTAACTGGCTTGGTATGAAAAGGGAAAATAAGGATATCATTAATAAAAAGGATTGCACGTGGATGATATGACAGCAGATATTACGTATGTACCGTATATTGTCGCATCTAAGACACAGTCTAGTTTTGAAAGTCATGTAGGAGAGAAAGGCAGTAACACGGATGTAAGACTCTTGCAATCCGCCGTGGGCTTCATAAACTTAGTTCATTGTTATGGATGGATGCTTAATGAAATCTTCGCTTACAAAGTACATGTACTGGTGTCACTAGTATACGTCAATGACTAAGGATTGTTTCGTACTTGATAGTTTATCTTTTGATAGTCCTTAACATAGGGTCATAAGAAGCATGTTTTTGATTTATAGTAACCTCACGGCATAGCGATGAAGGACGATAACTGGCAGGGAGAAAACTGATTCATATTGCTTTAAACCTTATAGTTAAAGTAACTTTTCTCTGATTCTCTTTTTTCTTGCTCTACGACGGTGCATTTTAGAAGTACCCGATTTTTTATCGTAGAAAAGACACGCTTTAGATTCGGGAAATTTCCGGTATTCAGGGATATAAACAATTTTTACCGGATATACAATTAGAGAGGAATAATATAACCCATTTTCAGTCAACCAAATAAGGCAGAGGGTTGGCTAAAGTGGGTTGCAGTGCATCTAGAAATGGGAAGATCCGCGTTTTAAGGGTTTAATAGAGCGTCTTAAGCGGTATTTTTACTATTTGATTCGTGCTGTAGGGACCGAAAGAAAACCGCGCATTAAGCAGGATAGCGTCTTAAATGGGTTTCGCCGTATATCGTGCTAACTCTCCTTTGGTACTCATTTCATTTTGAGCTGGAATTAGAGTTATAGATTTGAAAACATTTAACTAGTGGAAGCTCGAAATTAGCAAATCAAATGTTTTTCTGCTTCAACATTCTTGAAAACGCTTATTTCTACCTCTCGCATTTCAAAAATCTTCCTTATTTTTATTCGGATTAACTCACCCAATTTCCAGAGCGTTGAAACAGGCGCCAGTGACCTTCGTTTAGGGCGGCCAAATGAGGCAAGTTAACTGGAAACCGTAGCAATAAATCAAATGTCTTCTGGAGCATTAAACATCCGCTCTGTTGCACGCTTGGACTCTTCATCGGCCGAATAAAGCATTCTGTTACACATTAAACTCTGCTTTCAAGATATTTTCCGAAACTGTTTGCTTTTATAATCAGAACTATAATCGTGTGCTTTCCTTCCTACCTAATTGACCAAATACGCGTAAATGGATGATTTAGGAAGCAAAATTGGTATCCTTTACCAAACACCTCTCATTCAAAGAGCAGTTCCACTTCCTTGCTCAGCTCAAATCCTGTTGGGTGTGACGAAAGATCTTTATCGTTTTATGTATGTGACTTCCTTTTTAAAAACGTTTTCCTTCCGGTAATTAGATCTTCGTTTGCGCTCTTAAGTACGAGCCAAGGTTTCCAGCATCAAACGAACGTGTATTACAGCATTACATGAAATCCTATATTCTGCTGAAATAACTGGAGATCGATGAAACTGCTTGCATGCGCTGTGCTTGTAGGTTGATGAAATATATTGGAGCCATAATGACCGTTAGAAACGTTCTTATTTTTAAGTCTGTTTTCTGAATGATGCTAAGCATGAAAGCGCAATAAAATTAGGGAAGTATTTAATTTACGGTGCAGAGTGCATAACAAAATGAAAATATTTTTGCGCTACTTCTAGGAAATTTATTTTCAGTTCCGGTATCAACGAATAAGCGTCATCTGGGGACAGATATGTATTATGAAACACTCTCAATATTTGGGAAAGGAGATGAAGCGAGAAAACCTGAGTTACTGGGAATCAGTTGAAAATATAATAGAAGAATTCTACATATATTTCATAGCGAAAATTATCGTTTTCCTTCCTCAGGCATAATGATCTCATATGCGGTCGAATGGTACGCATATTTTACCATCAATATCACAAAACGAGACCAGTTAGTAGGCATTCGATCCTACCAGGACTCGAGGATGTTGAAGAATTGGAGAAAGGTGAACCAGCCTCGTGAATGGAAGGTGTGGCTAAGGGATTGCTAATTATGCCTGCCGACCCCTTTTCTAGGTCATTTCTGTCATCCTTGAAGTTATATAGCCCGCATGGCTATGCTAATTTTTGCCCATAGCTGGCCCATTCGGCCTTCCCCTGAGTAAAGATTCCCTTCCCTATATTAGAGGATAATACCTGAATGGCAAATTTAGGATAATATATGCTAAATTGGCTTTTTCTCCGCTAGATTCGACCGGATTTGCTGTCACTTAACCGTTAATATTTGCATTTGGCGGATTGTTGCAAGACTCGCGGGAAATTACCAAAGTAGAAATATCTTCTATAAAATTAAAATTCCACAATTAAGCGTTGATACCACCTAGCATTCATTGAAATAGTGAAATTAGATACGTCTAGCTCTACTAGGTGGAACGCCATTCAGGTATCTTCAAATGAAGATGACTCGCGAGAGTTGAAACATATCGTATTAAAATCTTTCTAGTGGAAACTACTAAGTTCGTTCATATTTATTCCACTGAGTGAGTTTTGGATGGGCTAATGAATGTATACATTTTTAATTCCTATTATGAGTTTCTTTCATAATAGCCGTAGACCTCCGAAAGATTGCATACCGCAGAAGTTCGGTTATACGAACTAATGCGAATGAATAAGATAAAAAATAAAAATTCAGAAATTAATTGATTTATCATTATCATCAATATTTTAACTTCGGTGAACTTTTTGCTTGTACTTGACAATTAATTTAGCGGATTTCCATTTTACTTTTAGTAAAGTATTAAATTTGTAATTTTGCAGCTCCGTTTAGAAAAGGATGTGGAATATGTGGCCTTTTCGTTTCTTTTAAAGAAATGTCCCCGTGAATTATTATCTTTTCCAATCTTTCTTTCCAATGATGCAAATAGTAAATTAAATGGAAATATTTCTTTTAAAGGACTTAGCAAATCAAATCGTTTAATTAAACAGAATCCTAAATTTAAACTGTATAGATCTAGGCGATATGCAAGTCACGTATGGCCTAATGGTTTCTTATGCGACCGATTGGAATATATATTTGACTTAATAAATAAATCATTCCAGCGATATGTGATGGGAATTTTCCACATTTAAAAGAAATGTAGAAAAAAACTTGACTGATTCCACAAGGTAATTAGTAAATACAATAATTAGTATAATTGATTAAGTATACTTTGTGACTAAATTAACAAAACTTGACTTATTCCACAAAGTATATTTAGCGTAAATACTGGATAGAGGCCCCCATCTGAAGTTATAATTAAAGTTTTGCCGTCTACTATAGAATAAATGGAAATACATGAACATGAAATTACGTCTCCCTTCGTAGCAAGGAAAAAGGATATAATATAGTAATTCTACGAGAGAAATTATGAAAATGACAGATTTTGAACCACATAAAGAAATATTATTTAATTTTTAATCACAAATTTATACTTCTACTTCTACTATTCGTACTTCTACTTGACTGTGGTATTTTAGCTTGAAACGTGCAGCTTAATTTAAGTTAGACGTTAAAATTCACGCAATTTCATTCAAAATATTAAAATTAAAGTTGCATATTACTCTCTTTAATAAACCAATCGTCGGCAAAAGTTTAGGATAAACATTTAATTGATAGTTCCTCAGCACTCTCTTCACTTTCTTCTTATTTTCTTTTTCTGATTCTTCATTATCCCATCACCTGGCGCCTAGTGCGCGTAATTGTAAATCTGACCTTGACCTCAAATCTCCTCTATATTTTTTTTATTCTGTTTTCTTGTAACATCAGTATGCCCATCAGTAGGGTCTTGTTGGGGCTTTGGAGAAGGATAATGACCAATTCATTTAAAAGTTTACCTCTCACTCTGGTTTTTAGATCAAATCAAAGTAATGAATAAATAAGGAACGAATGAATAAACGAGAGGGAATCACAAATAAAGAGTAATTATTATTTTTATATGCTGCAATGTGAGTATTGTCAAGTGTCAACCACAAACATTGTCAGTAAACATTTACTACACAAACTCACTCCAAAGACAATACTAGAAGCCTTATATAGATTAAAATTCTAAAATAACTCCAGTATAGGGATCATAGAAATAAATATTGTAAAAGATGGAGAAAATCGAAATACTATGCTCTGAGAATTCAAGAAATAACAGTAACTCTCTTAGCCTTAGTATTCGGATCGCCTAGAGGGTAAGCTGATGTTAATGGTCAGTGATGGAGATGAAAGTTGGTTTAAATAAAAGGCTTAACATCTGCATTTATTTCTTACTCCTGGTCTTTATCGGATAGGTTAGACCTTCCCATCGGGTTCGAACCTGGTCCCGCTTCCACGAAGGGGCGTGCATAGTAGAAGTTCAAGAGACAAGATTAACAAAATTTTGATTATATTGTCATCAATCTAAAGGTAAGATAAACGTATTAGGATGGAGTGTCCGATGATGAAGTCAAAGTAGGCTTAAGCTTTCGAGAAAGAGGAGAACCGACTCTATTCCGAAAGCTGATTTGAAAGCAGATAGATGTCCTTTTCATAAAGTGCTTTGAGGCATTGACCGTGATTCAAATCGCCTCGTTTTCACGTCCATTCGCGAGAAGCATCTCCTCACTGAGAGATAACTTCTCTTGTGCGTACCTCTGAATGAAATTGCGAAAACGTATTCGGACGGCGAATTATTTTGAGCTATACTAAATTGAAGCTCCTTCATAGAATATTTTGAATGGAATATATTTCATTTGGATTTAGGTTTAGGATATGGTAAAATGTATGCTATTGTTTACTTTTGTCTCTGTCTTGTTCATGGCTTTAATTACAAGAGAGCTAATTGAGTATGAGCATGCCATTATTCAGCATAATGAGGATGATGCTGAATAATACCACGATAATAATCACGAAATGCTATAAAGTGTTCCTCATAGAGTCATTTTGCTTACGTAGACATGTTCTACTTATAGCATTCTGGTTCGGTATGGAAAACAAGGGATAACTACCTCACTTCTCATCTTCACTCATTACCATCTCCTAACTATTGGTACATAATGGTAGAGGCGATAAGGCCTTAAGGCTGAATACTTTACAGATATACAGTTGAATATAATTTGATCCACTTTAATTCATTAGCATCGATCAGGGCCAATAATTGAGGTGGCAACTGCCTCAGGCGCCTTTCTCAGGGGGAGCCAAAATGATTGTCATGATATTCGTTTTCTCGGTAATAGATATTGTATCTAGAAAATAATTACGAATATCAGTAAGGAAAAGATCTCTCTAAGAAGACAATCACTTTCATTAATTACTTCGATTGGAATCGAGAAAAATTAATAATAAAGGCGGCATATGAAATCTCGTCTCAGTCGATAAAATGGCTCGGCACGACCCTGATAACAATCCGAAAACTTTCTCAATTTATGAATTGATATAAATATCAAATCGAGGTTTGAAAGAGACAACATTTTTGAAGATAACTCCCAATTACAAGCGAGGGCCAAAAAACAAAATTTGTAACAAAAACGAAATTGGAAAACAAAACGTAGCGAGTTTAAGCCACGCATCGATAGAAAAAGGGCAATTGACAAGGAGAGCTTTGATCTTGAAGCGATCTCTTATTATTATAACTATATGTTCGTTCGCGCGGATGATTCGGAACGCAGAAAATGCGTCTTTAAAAAGTGCGGAGATGGAGGCCGGTAGTTGTCAAGGCAATCAGTGGGCGTGAGGCTGCTCTGTGTCACATTTCCTTCGATCGATTCCATAGAGGCGATGGTCCGAATGCTCACACTGCGCTCGCGGAAGTTTGTTATGAGAAGAGGGCACTTCGTCACGTTGACCTGATTTCATTCGTTAAATAAAAACGCACCCTCATTCGTAACCCAAGGCAAAAAAGAAGCAGTTCTGCGAAAGAATTGCAGGGAGAATTTAGCGATGCCGAATAAAATATCTCTAAAATTTACAGCCGATAAATCATCGAAGAAGATAATTATATTGATCAAATAAAAAATATTCAAAGAAGGAACCAAATGTAAGGCACCATCTTCTTATCAATTGCGATTGAATTGAAAAGAGATGCTATTTCCATTGCGACTGAAAATTAAATTAAACCTGTGATTTTATTGACATACCTTGGTACAGTCATGGAGTAACCATTTGGCGATATTGGGCATTGGTGCGAAGATGCGACACAACCAGAATCGGGAAAAGATGAATCGCAGAAGCATGCAAGATTCATTTATTACGGTAGGAAAAAGCTAACACCAAAACAGTTTGGAACACTAAGGGGCGTAATGAATTGCTCGAAAGGGAATCCGCCAAACTTCCGAAAGAATCATTTCAAACTTCCCTTCTGATTCAAGCCACTTAAGCTTGTTTTTATTTTCATTAATAACATATATAAATCAGAAAGGAATAGGGAAACGGTCTGTCAACATTAAAATCTCTATTTAAAAGAAAATTATTAGCTGATCAATTGATTAACAAAAGCTACAATCTTAAGGGATAATCTCTCTTATTACCTTTAGGTTATTGTTGTTTATATAAGCTTTATCATCTCGGACTCTTGCCAATTTAAAATTTATTTTTGAGGAAAATAACTGGTAAATAATCTATAGTGCATTTCAGTTTTCCTAGTCATTAATGATAGATAATAAGACAATCATATCCTACATATATTCCTCCGTATTGCGTGAATATCCCAATTCTACATCGACTCGGCTGTCGAGGTACTTTTAATATTACTACCACTAGAATTAATAATATTAATACGAAGCTGTTTAGGGCAACATTGGGTCAATAAAGCCTTCTGTTACACCCTTTTTCAATTTAGCTTTAAAAAGAAAATCAAGCGTTGCATAAAAAATTAGAAAGAAACTACCGCGGAATCTCCGGAAATCTGAAACTCAATTTTTCCGAAAAAAAAATTCCGTATGCAGGATTCGAACCACTGAGGATAAACGTTTGGATTAATCTTTGGAAACGTTGGAAATTTGAACCAGACACTTTAACCACTCGGCTATTCTGATGATCGTGGAATGGTGCGGTTATAATTTATTAAAAAGGCTGATCAAGTTCAGTTAAACTTTATGCCAGATAATGCCAGACAAATGTGACACTTAAATATTATTAAACTTTGGAAATCATAATTCAGCAATATGTATTTACAAATAGTATAACATATGCTCTATATGCTTTACATTTGTATTATTTCATTTCAAATGTATGCATTAAAAAGCAATCACATTTTTTGGTTACCTGATACTTTAGTTTTCTATGTAATTCTAAGATATTAGGTTTAAAAATTTTTATCAAGTTATTTTTAGGATTTCCTTTCATATTTAAAGCTTCAGTTTCTATCACGATGGTTATTTAAAATCTGAGAGGGATTATTTGTAATCGAAAATCACAATTGACCTGATTTATGGATATTTCATTAGTAAAAATTTGTCCCGTCATTTTTGATGGGGGAATTTATTAGTGTTAGCATAATTAGCAAATACTATCATTAAATCCTTCGTTCTATATTAAAGAGAAGTTCATCAATATGTAATATAAGATAGATTATGTACTAGAGAAGGATTAGAGAAAAGGGAAAGCATTAAAAAGAAATAAGCATTAAAATAAATGGAGATTTAAAAGGAAACGATATGCGATTGTAAAGCTACTAAAAACATAAGATGCCCCGATATGGATCATTAATTGCATTGAGAAAACTAACAAACCCACATCAATATCAATGCCCCACATATCAAAGAAAGATGATCATAGAGAGACAGAAGAAGCATTGTGAATAAACGAATATAAATATATGAATAAATAGCAATGGGAATAACGTGTAGGATATGTACAGTAAATGATGAATGCAGTTGTGCGATGGGTGGGGGCTGAGAAAAAAATTCGGCTTTTGCATAATTAATCGACAGCAGTTGTCAATAAACTTGAAGGACGGCATCGTGAGTACGTCTTTCGCAAGGTCTTCACCTGTTGCTGCTTTTCCCATTGATTTACCGCTTTTCCGTTCGTTACTGTGATGGTCATTGTGCCCTTATCGAGTTTCATCTCCAGATAATCCATCCTTTTCCTCCGTCATCTCTGAGATGTCGATTCTTCATCTCCCACAAGCAGCTTCTCGATAAAAAATCCAATATTTTGTGCTGTTCCTTCTTCATTAATACATTTGCGTAGTAAGCATTTTTGGACCGATTCACGCCGATGTTCATTTTGATGAAAATTGAACGCGAATTTTTTTTTACTTACCAAATATCCACAATGTTTGTTTTTTTTAATTTGCAGAGCATGCGTCGCATCACATAACTATTTCTTGCAGGTTTGCATAGTGAGTATGCAACGCGGCATTTCATTTAATGTAATTAAATGTTAAATATCAGCGGTAGTATATAATTATCTTTTTAAAGAAAATAACTTTGCAAGGGTAAATGCACATATTTCTAGATGTTTATTTGTTCCCATTTGACCTAAATATCTACAGCTAAATAATTTTCTCTTGAGTGGATGAATCGGTTGATGAATTGCATAATCGGAAGATCGCCAAATTAATGAAGGATGAACCAGATCGTGACTGCAAATACTATATTGTCACTTTAATGCGAAGGAAATAGCCTTTCTTATAAAATTTTTATCTACCTATATAACTGCACCAATTTCACCGTATTGTAAGTATAAATATTATAAATGTTGTATATAAAAACAATTATATACTGTATTCAAGTTCTTCTATTGAGTTTGAATACTTTAAGTGAAATCTTTTAAGGTAAGCTGAGAATTATCATTATAATCGTCATATTTGGGAGCACCCAAGTCCACGCTACGGTATTTTAGCTTTTCCAGACCACCACTACTTAATTCAGATGAATAACCGAATTCATCACGATGCTTGGTGAACACCGATAAAGGTTGACTTTTACCGAAAGTGAAAGCGCTAGGGCGCTAGGTTAGCTTTATTCCAATCTTTACAACAGTGGTGACTATATTATTTATAATACTCTAAATTACTATGTAAAACAACAACATTTCAGCTTTTATCCAACAGTGAACACAAATATCTATATATATTAAATAGAATAATCGAGCTCACAAAATACATTTATTGACGAAAGAAACACTAGATAACACCATTATTATCCAATAAAAAATACCAAACAACAAATACCAAATGACACAGTGCAAAACCACATAAGCACTCATGCAGTTTTGTGTTCTGAGGTCGACTTTCGAATTTCGCACCGCAGAGTTTTGCGACAAACGAGTAATTATTGACGAAATAGGATTATTTATGATTGAAATGCGAAATTTATACATTTGAAAAGTTTTTGAAAAACTTTGAAAGTTTTTTACAAATCAAGAGCTATTTTCCGATTCCTGATTATTTTTATAGGCATGTATGGCTCACATTGTTCTTAATGTTGCTTTGAGTTAAGCCTCATTCTTGGTCATATGGCATTTCGTTTAAATTAAATTCTGTCCTCAGATTATTATAACAAAAATGGAAATTTAGCGGTAAATTATTCAAGTGTAAATATATTTCTCTAAACCAAAAAGCATCAGAAATACATCATCAAACGACATGACAGACTAGACTAAGAATTCAGAGATAGTAATTCCTGTTTAATCCTTATAGACTGTTTTTTTTCTGGATTTGAAGACCGAGCAGAGGGATTATAAGGAGAGCACAAAGAGCGAGGACTCTCAAAAACATTCCGCCGCACATTTATTTAAACTAAAACTCCCGTTTCCCGGGGGTAGGTTTTATACGCTGTGAAAGATGTGTATTTAAATTTTACGTTCCCAATTTATTTTGAAAACGGGCCATTGCTTTGATGTTGAAGGGCTTCTCGATGACTTCGTACCTTTTGGGATAAAAAGCGAAGTCTCACGTTCATTTGATGAAGCATTTTTTTACATAAGATCCGATCCGAAGAGGAAGTGCTGTAAGCCATCAGTGTAGAATCTTTCTATTAGGGTCATGCTCTTCTCCACAGCAATCATCTCTTCATTACGAGAGAAACGTTTTCCGCGCTGTCTTTCAGTTCGAGTCCTAGGAAGAAGTGATTCGGCATGTGGATAAGGGAAGATATCGAAGCCTTTGTTCGAACAAAGGAACAGTTGTTTGCCAGAGGAAATTGTAACACTTATATCTATTGACCCCATTACAATTTTTCTATAACTTATTTCTTGGCCCTAATTTGCAGTGAAAGATGCATACAATTAGACTTACACGATTCCTTTCAAGTATTCAGTCTGTGGGTCCGTTGGAATTTGAGGTTAGCTAACGAAAACCGTAATAAGAGAAAAGATGTTCAAGATGAGAAGAGTAGTGAGGTATTAATTGCAGTGACCCAAGTAATTATTTTTTCTATGGCATTCAATAAAATTTACCAAGATGAAGGCCATGTTTCAAAATCACAATACCGACACCTAAGTAAATGAAAGACCCATTTTCTTCTACCCAACTCGAAAAAGACAAATGAAATATATAGCACTAACCAATACATGCAGCAACTTCTGGATCAAACTTAAGGAGGGACTGATTCATGTACAAAACCTGATCTCTTTTTATACACTTAAGTTACAAATACGTCCCTTGAAGATGTTTAATGAATCATTTAATTCGTGGGATCCTTCCGGAAATCCAAGTGGGTAGCGTACTCGCCTTCGCTCAAAGCGATCCCGAGTACGATTCCCGGTGAGGGCACGTATGCGCGAAATGACCTCAGCTGTCAAAGCTCTTGTAAAACCGCATCTGCAACTAATTCTATTCTATGTTATTAGAGCTGTTAATAGTGTAATTTTCCGTACCTTCTTAAAATACAATCCGGATTATAAAAATCACGTTCGCCCTTCCCATTGAAATGCTCGGAAATATCCGCGAGTCGAGCAACTTTCATTCATCATCTACCGTCTTTTTTCCCTTCAATTGCCACTTCTCTTTGGGTTCAGTTCTTCAACAAAGTTCCTCCCGAAACACAAGAAGCCGAGCATTTCGCCTTGCTGAACCTTCTGCGGAAAGATAATTACCTCCGACACCGCGCACTTCACTTAAGTATCGATTTTAGTTTTGAAACACTTTCACCGCGCTGCTAATAACGACGTTTTCGGAGCGAAGATGACAGGCTTAAATCCCTTCAAACAATCATCTTTCATTCCCAACGAGAGAGTGCTTGAGATACTCCAGAGCCGAACTTTCGCATCAGAGCTTAGCAAATGTCAAGTTGGGAAACGCAATAAGAGTAGGTGTCGCTTAAAACAAATTCCGAATGCTCTGAGGATGAAGGATTCCAAAGTTGCCATCCATCAAATTATGCAGAATTTTAAAAATGAAGCAATGCCCTCAGCTTCGCTTTAATTCGGGCGGATTCCACCCCGACATCAACGGGATCGTTAACAACTCTCCCGCCTTTGAACCATGAATTATGAATTACATGGAAATTAAATCCAAATATTTGCGGCCATCGTTCCAGGAATCGAATTTCTCTCAGATGAGATTTTTTTATTCCTAAAAAGCAATTTCCGTCGTTCCAGGGGGTCTAAAGAGTCATCACGTGTTGCCTTTAGTTACTTCAAATATATTTAACGTTCCTTTTCAAAAGTTTTTCATTTCGTGCTTTTCTTCAGGTTTTATTTTATTTCTTATAGGGTCCTTTCACCTTATTTGCTTTCACTTCTACGTTATTATTTTATACAAAATCTTTTCCTCCTTTCAACAGAATATATTTGCTCAATCCATATTATCTTTGCGTGGATGTCTAGATTATCATTTTCTTCGCTCTAGGTTTAATTCACTATTTTCCTGTTACAGTATCTATCTCTTCCCTGGTTTTCTTATTTTCATTCTTCTTTTTCTTGTCTTTCTTGAACAATTATCGTTTAGAACCAGAAATGACTTTGTCTTTCTTTGTCATTCAAAACATTTCATTATGAAATGATTCGATGATACAAATGTGACTTAATTTAGCTTATTAAGAAATTAATATACTGTTTTTGTTAACTTCTTTGAAAGAATATCTGTTGCCAATTATTATTCGTAGTCTACGAGGGAAAAACTTAAGAACAGCGGAATCGGTAAAATATTTTCGTGTACACCTGGCAAATGATTGAACATGGGGTACCCATATACTTAATATATGTGGACTAAAAAACTCGACTTCGTCTAGATAGTAGTCGATGGAAGCGAAGAAAAAGTCCTCGAGAGATGCTACTTTGCGCTAGTTAGGTCTCTCCTTCACTATGCATAAAGTGCAATGTTTCCCAAATATTTTTGTGCTACCGCCCCCTCCATGTGTCTCATACAACCGTCCCCAACCGTCATCTATAAAAATTATAATCTGTTCGACCTAATCCGGAAAATATAATCTGCAATGATAAAACATAAACTAAATATGGCAATTTATTTCTGTCTAAAACAGAGTGAAATTCAACTTTGTACCTTATGTACAAAAATGTGGCTTGTAAGGTACATACATATGCAGATGTAAAGATGTTCTAATTACTACTGCTTTCCTGAATTAAATACTTATATAATTAAATTTAAGCATGAAATAATATTACTTTTATATTTTATTTATCATTTATTATAGATAATTTGATTGAGAATATGAATTATTATAATTTTGAAATTCAAAGCGGACTGCAGTTAGAGTGTGTACATGAGGCTACAGTTGGAACATACAATAAGAAAACAACAATAACAAAACTACAATAAACAAATTCCATAAATAGAATGATTATAGAGACAATCAAAAATGTAACGAGGAAAAATAATTCCAAGTTTACAAAACCGCAGCTTTAACGTGAATAACTTAAGGAAGCTGAAAATGGACAACAACAAAGAAAGAAGAAAGCAAAATATAAGTGCATGAAATGAGTTTCAAACGATAATAGAAAGGCTATGGAAAAAGATGATTTAACAAAAAACAAGTTACGAAGAGATTGACCCGACCGAAAATATTTAAATGCCAATAAATTTTAATTAGGTATGAGAAGCTTAGCATAAGAAAATATAATCAAATAATGAAAATCAATATATGATTATAAAAGCTACTTTAATAAAACTAGGAGTGGATAATGTGCAACACCAAAAAATATTTTATAAAATATTCATATTTTCGAGTGTTTTATTTATATTTTTGTAGCAATGTATATAGATTATCAATTCCTTGTTTTTTTTATGTGTAAAAATGGATTACCACCACCGAAAAAGTTTTAGTTTTATGAAATTGATGATTATGAAATGAATTTCCGCTAAACGACATATAAAGCAGCATTACTATCACTTTCATTGGGGTTAATAAGATGGTCAAATAATTCCATCTCTGCTCATAGTATTCTTCTCGTTAACATAAACTATGTGACATGGTAACACCTTAATAAGCCCAAATCATCCTTTGAAGCTTCAGAATTGTGAGACAAAACTCGAAAAAGAGCTAAAATAGAGAAGAGAAATCATTCAGCACAATCGCAGACGAAATATGAGAGGCCCTGGAGTAGATGTGATAGATTCCTTCAAAGGTTAATAGCTCCGAAGCGGAAGCAAGCTGACACCAAAAGGCCTCCTTTTTGTTTTCCCTGTTTCTAGAAAGGAAATGCGTCCTTTATTATAATGGATGGCGTTCTCAGTGATGTGTAACTCTATTACTTCGTGGCTCTTCTTATCAAATTGAAGAATTCATCGCAGATGCGATGCTGTAAATGAAACGCAATGTCAGCACTTGTTACAAATTTTAAGGGCTTTCACATTTAAGTCCTTGAGAAGTTTTCTTGTCATCTGAATCTCTGAAGCTCTTGTTTGCAAGGTGAACACCGGGAATTTATTCCGAATATTTGATTGCACGTGATCATTAGCCTTGTCACTTTGGCCGCTTCACTTTTATCCTCGAGTCAAGTGTTATTCAAAGAGTTTGGTCTCTCGACTCATTTTGATAGGAAATGTTTTGATATATGGATATTTTGCTTCGATCGCAATAATATTACTTTAAAAATGATAATAGTTTTCTAAACTTTCTTCTCAAGGAAACAATAATATTTAAGATAAGAAAACATGTAATTTCCTGGATACTAAGAAGAGAAAAGTTCCCATCTGCTTAATTAGGGACCTTCCATTTAAACTTTGCATTCGCTTTTACTTCGTTTTGTAATTACAACAAGGCACCTCATGACGATGACTGGATCAAAAGGACCTACATGCAAATCACGTGATTTTGTGACTAGGAGCAGCATTAATTCTTAAAATGCTGCAACAGCTGAGGTTATTTCGCATGTGATTCACCACCGGTAATCGAACACAGGACCGCTTTCAACAAAGACGAACGCGTTACCCACTTGGTAAATATCCAGAGTCTCCTCTTTTTTCTTAAATTTTTCCTATTGCCAGTTTTAATTAATAAATCAAATATTTTTATAAAATATGTCTATCTATTTTAAATTTAAATTTTGGAATATCATTCAAAAGATTTCAACGTTAGAAGTGCAGAAATCCCTCTCAAGTTCCAAGCCGAGTAATCTAAATCCACGGAAGTTTTGGTTGCAAACTCTCTATCCATCTTCTGGCAGTCGAGAATCCCAGTACCATTGACATTTTCGACACCATTAAGATGGCTTCGGAGTCAGTGGAGCAAAACATCGGTAGGTATCTTCCAGATAATCCGGTTGAGAACGCAAGAGGAATTTCGGCTCATCATCCGCCGGAAAAGACTAGATCTTCCTATTTTAATATAATTTTACCAAAAAGAGTGAGCATCCGACCTTCTTCGTATTAAATGTTACATTTTAATTGAATTGAAGATGAAAGGAAAGCAAAAGGAGCTCAGCTGTTAACGAATAAGTGGTCGAAATACTTCGTAAGCCGACTACGTCATTTCAGCGTCTCTTCCTCGAATAGAGAAATAACCGGCGGATTACTAAGGATTACTAAGGATTACTGGCTTTCTAAGAATCTCCCTAAGCGCATTTCGGCGATGTTTCTGCCATTCTCATGGGTAAATGCATAACGAGTAAATTAATTATGTAATCTGTAGTTAGTAATCTGCCGGTTCTTTCTCTTTTCGAGGTTTGACGCCTCATTGACGAATTCGGCTAACGGAGAGTTTTTCAACCTCTTAAAGAATTGAAAATCCCTAATAGCCATGAGTTGCGCTATGGTGAAAGCGATCCCTGGTTCGATTCCCGCTGGGGGGCCATATGTTCGAAATGACCTTAGATGTCTAAATGTTCATAATGATAAAACTCAGTCATCTAATGTTAATAGTTCCGGCCCTTTAGAACATTACTCTTGTTCCAGATTTATTAAATAGTCATCAATTAAACGACTGAGAGAAAGTTTAGGTGACGTAAGACGTTCATTATTTTTCTTAGAAGTACTTCGTTGAACAACTCAATTTTGCCAGCGTGATTGAACGTGGTATTTACTCGCCGATTAAGAAGAAATCTTACGGATTATTACCCCCAAATGGCCTTGACATGCATTTCCGAACGGGTGTTAAATGATGCTCGCTCTCATTGGGGTAGTGATGAAGGAAGTCTTAAGATAGTTTTATACGATAGCCATCATCGTACGAGCAATAAAAACAGTAGTTAAAAGGGTGCCTAGCCGTCAAAGGGCGATTATTCTGGGCATGCTAGACATGAAATCTTTTGGGATAAAATATACGCATCTGATTTTCGAGCTAAAATGGGAATCAAAGTTAACCAATTACATTTTCCAGTAAATCGCGAAACCGACTCCCCCACAAAGGTCCTCAAAATTATATTTAGTTATACAGAATATTTACTGAAAATTCGCAAATTTATGCAATAAAGACCAAATATAATGAAAACCTGATTTTAGGTTTTTATAAAGAAAGAAAAGATCTGGAATTTATTAACATGTAATTATGTGACATTAACTATGTGACATTGTAATAACTTTTTTCAATTAATTCAGTTCAACTTTATTAATATTAAATAATCACAGATAACCATATAACAGGAAGAGAAAAAGTAATAAATGTATGTATATACATACAAAGAATTAGAGAAAAAAGAGATATTGCATGGAATGCATATCACAGAGGAACTACTCACAAATAATAACATGAAAGAAAGGGGAAATATACATAATATACGAAGGGGAAACTTAATAATCCCTATATTAATAATATTGGTTTTACCTGCCAAAATAAATTTTCCTTTGGCAGAGAGTTTATTACTATGGAACTATTGATTTGTAAGTTACTAAACACAGTAATCTCGGTTAAGACACTTTTCAGGGAACCAAGTGGAAACTGCGTTACTATACTCGGGATAGCGTTACAACTGGCATACTACAATTTTTTTCTTTTACACCAGAAAATAGAAGGGAAGGGGTTTCAAGCTCTTTAATTTTGAAATAAGCGTTTTACACCTTAAAAAAGAAAAGGAATATTCTTCAATTTGCTTTACTTCTCTCAGCCGTACATATCTAGAGAATCCATGAACTATTTTTCTGCAGTGCTAGATTCCTTCCTGTCATAATTTTTATGAATAGTCTTCTTTTCGTACAAAGAGAGTGTTTTAAACTTAAGTGTGATCTTTTTATTTATATAATGAAACAACGATCGCCAGACAACCAAATTAGGTAAGAATTACGTATTAAATGTTCGGTCTATCGGATAGCAGATTGCAGTGCATCAGGGGATGGGAAATATAAAAGCGCTATATATTTATACCATGTGATTAGTGTAACAGGGACCACGACAGGGAGAAAACCGCGTATTAAGTGGGATATCATCTTAAGTGGGAGCGTCTTAAACCGGCTTTACTGTGTCTAGTTTTGGAGGCACCGATGAAATTATTAGTAAAATTCCAATGTTATTTTGAGCCATCGTTCTACTCAGTTACCGCTCACTCATCTTCCCCGTAATCTGCATTCGCATAAGTGAATTAAATCGATTCTTCTCTTATCTCCAACAGATCACGCACTTCTCCTTTCCCTTAGTAGCTAGTTTTCAGTTTCAAACTGATGAATCCATAAGAGGTTCGAAAAAATATTCATTAGTCGAGAGCGTCAATGGAACGTCGGGCCTCTTTCCCGAATGGAGAAATAACGAAGAGAAAAAATACCCAGATTGAATGAACTTTGTTTGAACTATGTAGGTATAATGATCTCTAATTAAGATTAACAAGGAAATATTTTCATCGACATGCAAATATATTTGATTTATTTCAAATTTAGAGGGATGATGAAGATAGAAAGCAGGGAAGATGATGGAGCTTCTTCGTATTCTAAGACAAACGATGAGAGAGCTAAATTATGAGCTTGAGGGAATTCATTTTCAACACTTTCAATTTTCTAGATGGCAACAATGGATGATGCGGAACGAATGCGAAATGATTTCATGAGAAAAGAGGAAATGTTGATTGTGAAAATATTGATTTACTCGAGTGATAAATGCTTTCTGAAAATTGGTGTTTTCTTATGACTGTTCTCAAATACAAAATTGGAACCAGAAATACGAAAGCTTTTATCAAAATGTTTGCTTTACTTCCAGATAACTCAAATGAAATCAACCCAAAATTATAAAATCCGAAAACTTTTTTGTATGGATTTGCTATTAAAATATTGTCATGATTCCAATCCATACAAGATGACTATTCGAATCTGAAGATTTTGTTTAAAAAAACGACAACAAACTGTAACTCAAGTAGAGGTTGTATATTTAGGAAGTGTATCTTATTTCCAACACATCATTTCATCTCAAACTTTTTGATAGTCCATTCGATGATTGAAATTTCTGTAAATATTAGCTTCTTATACAAATAGATTGTGATTGACTCTATTTTCCGTGTCAAAAAGTCATTCAGAATAGAAAAGCAAATCGAGCAAAGCCCATTAATTTAAATGAGAAAATTCGAAACGAAAAACATTACTAAAGGAGCAGGTCCATAAAACAAAGGAAGTGCCGTATCTATATCACTACTACAGAAGTGCGTAATGAAGTGGTAAGATAGAGCGTGAATGTGCTTTCGTGACCCACATTTGCCATTCACCGCTGAGATCCTCAATTTCCTCTCACTGTCGTTTCCATGCACGCTTCAATCAACGCACCTGATCCCCTTAATCAACTGCGGTAGACAACACAAAATGAGATGTTTATCAGCAGAACAAACAGCAGTAAATTGCTTCGAAGTAGGGTACGATGATCCGTAGCTTAAGTTTACTTATGATCGAAATTTGCGACACACCCCGTAGACATAATTCCTTCTTTGTTCTGAATGAGTGTCTCCCGAATTTCTCCGAGGCCATAGCCGTCCTTGCTTCCGTAAACTCGTTTTCAATGCCACGAAAGAAACCCAGCCGTGGTTATTAGCTTCTTCAGGGTCGAGACCGCACTCATTGGGATCTAAACACCGATCTCCACGCTTCTCTAAACAACGCCTTAGAAACTCGAGAAGAACGCGAAGTTTTTGAATGTTTTGATTTTATAGGTTTTTCTCTCTTCCTGTGAGTCTCGCCATTTGAGGATTTTTCTCCGAGAGAGAGCCGAATTCGAGCACAAACAGCTTTCGCTTACGCCAACTCGACCCAAATTCGATCCGCGACCGAAAGTCGTGGAACACGGCGGACGGATGCGGAAGCACTCGGTTGGAAAAGATTCAGTTATTTAAAAGAGAAGAGGAAAAATTCCTCGAGTAATTCAATCTCATGCCCTTCTCATCCTTATTCCTCAAAAACTATGAGTAGTAGCATGAATGGATAAGTAGTGCGAATGAAACCAGCGTGCATTAATAATGAATATTCCTCGGATAAAATTTCGTGCACTTATATAACGTTTCTCTTGACGCACGAAAGAAACTGCAAAAATGCAATTATCGAAATACTAAAGAAAAACCTGAAAAAGTTAGCTGCTCTTAGAAAGTGATTATCGATTTATGATGATAGAATGAGTGAGATAGAGAGTGAGAAAGTGAGAGTAAAAACAGATTTTTATGTTCAGTTAGTCCACATTCATCCGGTATCCTTAATATTTCTTTCTAAGACTAATCCACAGGGAACAATCGAATTGGGCCCTTAATCATTACTGGAGAAGACCTACCACTAGTAACATTTAATAGGAAAAGGTCTTATTTTCCAATTCCTTTACCTCTAGAAGGTACTTAACGCGGTTGAGCGTTTTTTTATCAATTATACGAATCCAATGATATTTTTGGTACGGAGCGATTACAAGTCTGCTTATAAATGGAATGCGGATTCTAGTATAAAAGGAGTATTGCGTTCTCAGACGGAGAAATTGCACTCATATTGTAATGGGACCACGATTTATTATGCACCACATTATTGACGGTTAGTATCTTGAGGGTGTTTCTGTTGGATGGGATAGAAAAGTGAACAAATCCCATTAAAATGCGAATTATTAAATCCCGTGTCTTATACATCAAGTTGATTTCCAAGTATGATGACATTTGACGCATATTTGTGAATAACATTTGGGGTACACGTCAAGTTACTAATGTAAACGAAATTGGCATACATGAGATCAGAAAAACTCGTTCGAAGTGTTAACATAGGAGACTACGTGCAACAAAGATGTAGGAATGAGAGATGTAGTGCTTGGGAGCGTTAAACTCACCGATGGTCCTCGTTGACGGTGTCATGAGGCACGTGGTCCGGAGGCGCTCCGAACTGGAGACGCGTTCTTGGAGGAAGAAGTGAGCGATGAGGAGTGCGTGAGAAGCGCGCTTGCGCCGTAGAATGGGCGAGAGGGAAGGAACAGCGGGCGGGCGATCAAATTGCGAGGCCAATGGGGATTGCTCTACACATTATTATAAATGTCTGTGTCAAGGATTAAACTCTCGAAGGAAGAGACCGAGCGGAGACACTGATGCATAGCGGAGGATTACCGATTGCTACAGCAGTATCATCCTATCGGAATCGGAATTGCGATACTGCGGGTATGAGAGTAAAATAAAAGAATAAGCAACAAAAATCGGTTCAAAGATACTCTGTGAAACATTCGCGATGGTGTCTATCTTGCGGAGGGGCCATCCTTGAATGATGTCACAATTAAGGAGGGGATCGTGTAATACGTAACACTTTGTGACATAATATGCTGTGTTTGAAACATAATGTGATGTCATAAATAATTAAAATTTTGTTGCGGAATCTTATCCTCGCTGGAGGAATATCAATTGAAATTCAACGGAAATATATAGCGACATGGTTTCGATACATTCATTTATACATGGTTATATTCAAGGAATATTATTATCAAATAGATATTTATTTGTGTTATATTACACCAGAGTTTCCTGTTGTAATACTGCTGCGGAATCATTGCAGTACGAAATAAAAGTTGTGGAAACGCAAGTAGTTACTTTTAAAGGTGAAAATTCAAGCCTTAATACACCGTGTGACAGCTCTACGACGGGGGAGGGGCTGATCAGAAATCCTAAAGATGCTGGGGTATCTTTAAGGGTGGCCCAAAACTTATTATCCCGAAGGGTAGTTACAAGACTGAAGCACAAAGGAATGCATTTCACACCTTGAAGAATATACAGTTTCCTCTTACTGATGACAAAAGATTGATGACTATTATATTCTAGTAGTAGTATTGTTAAAAGTGCTTCGTCCGCTGAGGTAATTTCGCACGTGGGCTCCCACCGGGATTCGAACCCGGGACCGCTTTCATCACAATTGAAAGCGCTGCCCACTTGGCTGTCGGAGGGAGCGTATAAAGTTCAATTAACCAATAAATGGTAGCAGAAACCCGAGAGATATGGTCACACCTCTTGCCGCACGCTCATTGTCGGTATTCAGGGCATGAAAGTGGATGTTGATGTATTATGGATGACTGAATATGGAAGATAAGATAAGGGACATAAGTAGCCAGAAGGTTAAAGGGGTGCGCTCAACAGGATGAATGGTCGTTTGAAGCGAAAGGGATATACAAGAATACGAAAGAGTGAAGTAGTGCTGCAGATGGGACTACCAATGTTTACTCTGGATAGCGTAATTTACGTGCACGTGCGTACTCAGTGCCGTACGGGCACTCCTGGAACTTATGCCCTTTGCTAATTTAGACTTAGTTTGTGCGGAAAACTCACTGATATTTTTTTCTTGCCTCTACTGTGATTAAGAATAAACGTACCAATATTTACAAAATAATTTACTAAAGATAAGAGGCATCGGGTGAATTTCAGCACAGCTATGACTGTGAGTGCCGTAATCCCTGAAGTGCGTCTCACACACTTTTCTACACATCGCTCTAGATTTTTATCACGTACTCGTATAACTTCTTGAGCTCCTCGAAACTCAGCGTCAGCAAAATCTCGCCAAAGATTCCTATGAAGAAAGTGTTCATCGTCCTTGATATTCACGACTCGCACTAAATTATGAGGTTATCAAGGACTTTCCTAGAGACGAGCGTCAAGCAATACGATCCCTTACTTGGGAATTTGGAGAAAGTAGTGCATAAGTCATATCAGTGACCTCCAATCAAACGTAAGTCGACCTTTGGTCTAGAAAGGAGAGATTTCATCAAATTACATGGGTTGTGTATAGAAATTAGATGGACATTTATGTAAGAAAATATGAGCGGGGAAATCATGGGGGGCGGTTTACGACTATTTTCTTATGATATGTGATTAATGAAGTAGATATATAGATATCGTAATAATCACAATCAGATTAAGTTCTAGTCACATTTATGCAAATTACTAGTACTACAAAGTCATTAAGTCCTCCGCCAGCGTGGCTGAGATGATCATATGCCAGTTTGAGGGTAATATACGAAATAATAAAATCAACTACCTCAAGTTCAATTCATGGAGCATGACTACATCATTCAACGTGAAAATTCAAATAAGACTGAAATACTTTGTTCAATTCTTTGCAATTAATTATATACGAAATCATTTTCAGGAGAAATAGTTATTTATTTCTAGTAACTTCACAAAATTATGGTGACTTAAAAAAGGATCAGCAGTCACAGCCGTAAGAGTCATATGACAACCCTCATGGCTCATTGAGTAAAGCCATTCCAAGAAAAAATTTAATTCCGACAGAATTCTCTTGAAATATATGGAGTCCATCGTTTCTGGAAGTTCGTTATTTTCAGATCCTTTGTCACTAAATTTGGTTAATGACAGAACAAAAGTACTGCTTTCTTCCGCATAAGCTCATTCCATTCTCAAAAGAACTCATATGGGTTCCAAATATAGATGTCATCGTGCATGGCTCGATTGAAGCTAATGGTTCGTTCAGAATGACCTTGTTTATGGCCACCCACATCAAAGTTATGACATCGAAAAAGAAATATCCTCTAAAGCGATTGTGCTTCGACGATTCGGTAGGACACGAATTTTCTTTTTTTTCTTTTCTGTCAATTGGAAGATGTCAATGACTGATAAAATCCTTTGATTTTCCCTAGCCATCGTTCTGTACCGCTGTACGCTAAATTTCCTCTCAACGCTCAAAGGGATGAGAGATTTACGAAAGGCTATTGGATAGCTTTGTAAAATGATCATTCGACGATTTTGAGTTCAAGCAAAGAATTAAGTAGTAATGACATTCTCTTCAGGGATGAGACTGATTGAGATATGAGACCATTTTTAGGAATAAAAACGGTCTTATAAGATAATAAGTAATCCTAAATAAATATAAATACCTGTATAGAAACTGGAATAGAATTTTACCGCACACCGTGGTAAATCGGTAAACTTAATAAATTTCGGTGTTACTTGATAGAATTCCTCCATATCTAAATTACAAATAATTATAAGCTTGCAAAATTCAACAACATTTTGTGGAGATAACTTTAATATTATTTTAAGTTGAGACGTGATATCAATGTTTATTTTTCGACACACAGTTGAAATGTTTCATACCAAACACACGTTACCCAGGTTAATGGAATTGAAACCTGATTCAGCAACCAAAATATGCATGTAATCGACAATACACCTTGGTGAGAAAAATAAATGTGAATAAATCTCTCTAAAAAGGCAATATATATATTTGATGGATGTTTATACTTAAATAATTACATCTCAAGATTTATATATAATAATGCATATATTATCGTCTAAATTGGTTTATGACTGTTTACTTCAACTTTTGAAGAATATTTCCCTTTAATTTTCAAGGAAGCTGTCACCCACCTTCATCATGATTGTTTCCCAATACTCATTTACAACGATAATTGGCACGATATTGGGAAACGCGGTGGAACGGCTTAAAAATTTGAAATATTCGGGCTCGTCAATATTTTAGAAAATAGCTTCCCTGACCAAATCAAAGCCCACTGCTTTGATCTTCTCATTTCACATTTTTATTTCAAAGCCCTCTCCGGATTCAAATCCTAATAATTTGCCAAAGCAAATAACGTTATTTATATAAAAGAAATTTAGAATTTGCTTTCACATTATTGTAACATCTTACACAATCAATATTCATAAAAGGGCCTAAGAAATGAATTCCAAAAAACTCAGCTGACGTATTACTCGGTAGTGAGGAAGGGTGAATTTATATAAAGTGGCTAGAAAATGTAAGCCCGGACTTTAGTTGAAACCATCGGCAAATAGTCAAATTTTATTTATTTTACATTCATTTATTTCTATTTTGCGGCTCAGCCGCCACAAAAGCATAATGGAAACGGATGTACCTAAATCTCTCTTTAAAAGCCTCCCTGAAACACTCAGGAGTAGGCGTAATAATCTCATATATTAATCAGTAGCAGCTCCGGATGTGTGTGAAAGGTGATGTAAACAAATTTCCCCTTCGTTTGCTCCTTTAGTTTAATTAATCCTCTCATTTTTAAATGTACACTGATTTATGTAGCGCTTACATTAGTTAAACAGAGTGATTTTCGTTTTTGTTCGATAGTCATCGACTATTTGTCGAATTTATTTTAATTATCGAACTATTATAATAGTTCAACTGCTTTACTCCATTCTTCAAAAATGAAAATAATTAAGCAATGGAAACAAATTAATTTTGCCACGAGACAAACATTAAAAGGAAAACTGTGAGAAATTTGAAGGCAAATGCTACTAGGAATGATTGGGACATGGAAAAATTAGATGTTGCAGCTGAATGTATAAATTATCCACTTGATGTTACTGTTTTCATGGTACAACCTCAAAATGCCTCTATGAAAAATATTCTATATATATTTTGCGCGTACATTAAAGAATGTATATAGTTTTTTAAAAATCTGTTAAATATAGTATAAGTCTTCTTAGTGAGAAATTGTTATATTTGCGGTAGAGATGGGCGAATTCGATCCGATATACTTCAAGATCGATTCTTTTAACCCGATTCTCGATTATTTTGAATCGATCTTTTAGAACCGATCTTTCGATCCGATTCGATGCATCCAACCGATCCATGAACCGATCTATGTGAATCGATTCGGACGTACGCGATAGAAGTCTGCGCCTAGGGGGAATAAAGGCAGATGCTTAAACAAATATACAGTCTTCGTTCTTCGAAGTTAATTTTCAACGAATAGGGCTTTTTTACATCACGGTACTTAGGGGCGAAAAGTATTCTTTTAGAACCGATCTTTCGATCCGATTCGATGCATCCAACCGATCCATGAACCGATCTATGTGAATCGATTCGGACGTACGCGATAAAGGTCTATTTTCAGCATGTTTAAGACTTTTATGCAAGTTTAAAATAATAATGTACGAACTAATCCAATCATTATATTTTTAAATTTGCATTTAGATCATATATATTTATTAATGTGATTGTCTTTTCAAATTTCAATACTCTGACGGACTGATTCTAAAGCTTCATATCGTCTTATAACTGTGTGAATTTTCGTTTACTGTCACTTTTGTAATAGAAGATGCCTAACAAAACTACTTTATAATATCTTCTTATTATCAATACTCAAATTCTGAAACTAAGCATAACTAAGAAAAATTGTTCAAAAGTTTTGTTTTAACAAAAAATACGATAATAACTTAAAATCCATTAAATGAAAACTTTATTTACGTAACGTTCAACTTGAGTAATATCTACAGGATAGATATTACAGACACAGATGCTAAAAATCCAGTGTAACTTGACCATTCCAGCCAATAAACGTCGTCGTAAACGATTCAAAACAGCTAATAAGAGATAGCATAACCGATCTCATCCGATCCGATTCGATCGATCTTTCGAATACGATCTCGAGCTTGAATCGATTCAAAGCAAACGATTCAATCCGATTCGGGAGATCGATCTTTTCGTTGAAAACTCCCATCTCTAATTTGCGGTCGACTGGATGTGAAACTGATCAATGTATGTATAAAGGAAATTGTATCATTTTGGGTGTATATGTTGATGACATTTTGGTAATCAATGAAAAAGACAAAGTTCGAATGTTTTCAAATTGAATACTTAAAAAAATTGCTTATCGATTTACAGTGTATCATCAGAAATATCCTATTGAAAGGATTTTAATCCTAACAAATGACCCAATACTCAAGTCTTGGGTCCACCGAATAGCATGGCCAAGCTGTTTGGTTAGTTAACCTTACAAAGTTATTTTTTTCCATTCCTGAGATGGACTTTCACCAAGTGACAGCTTCAACGCTTGATTATATAAAAAATAATTAAAGTATTCATTAGTGTTAAATTCATATACAGAAAGAACTAAAAGGGTTCATCCCTAAATTTGTGCTCTTTGCATCGTTTAATTATATTCTTAAAATATTATCTTATTCTTTTTCAGATGATGCAACAACGGGAGGATTTGCAGAGTTAGAATTCCTTTATATATAATTATATCGACACATAAAGGCATATTTCATTTGCATTTTTTATCACATAAAGAATCATGGAGGGAAGCTAGCGTAATATTAGTAGATTATTTTATTAATTGTAACTCGAGAGCATTTTTATCTCCTTTAATGCATTTTCGTCTACAAGATATACGGAATACTCGCTGACAACCTTGAAGACTCTTTGGAAGGCGATGGGACCAAGGGCAAGGTGCCCACGTTGCCACCGATTCCACATTCCTCGAAGGGAATTCATAGCCGCAATGCGAAACCACCATCTAATGTAGAGGCTATCTTAGGAGCGGAACACATTGAAAGAGCAGCTCTTAACGTACTCTGTTTCTGTGGTTACGGAGGATGTGGCGAACTAAGTAAGGGGGCTTTATTGTTCCTCCCTTTCCAGAAATTTTATCTCGCACCGTCCTGAGTGTTAGCCACAATCGATTCCTCTGATTAGAGCAACATTTCCCAAACTTTACTGATAGGGGACTGGTTACTCCCAACTTTGCACGCCTGAGGGCCTCTTGTTTCAATGGAGTTTATTTCGGCCCATCGTGGACTGCAAAATACGGTTTTCGTCTTTTATGTAAACCATTTAGATTTGGAAATTAGGTCAGAAGTTTCGTAAGCGTTCATAAGAATTATAATATCTCCATATTTTTTGATGAAATTAAATATTTTTTATTTTTGAGAAGTCGAAGTTTCTCGAGCAAGGCCTGATACATTGTCACGAACTTTGGGAAACTCTTTTAAAGTAAATGAGAGGAATCGGTTCCCTTGTGTTCACGAGAATTCCTCACTTTCACGAATGAAACAACCAAATCAACATATGGTTGTCTACAGCACAGAAGACAAAAGACAGATTACGCTAAGAGATATATTTATAGGTGGGGATGATAAAATATCCTCAATGGAACAAAATTAAAGATGTCAGGATGTGAAGACTTCGAAAAACTGGAAAATATTGAGAATTTAAGTTGTGGAGGAAAAGTCAGCCCCAACCACCAATTTGAAGAGCAATAAAACAAGAGAAAATTTTTTTAAAAGGAAATTAATTTCTAGAATTAAACGACTTCTGAAGTCCGAAGATCAGTTCTTCTCGTTTCGGGGAGTTTATTTAATTATTTTTACTATGCATGGCTCCAAACAGTACGTGTAATTTCAATTTCGTCTATTTAACGTTTCGTTTCTTCGCATTTGAGTTAATTTACCTGAAACCGCATTGCTGTCCGAATGATGCATAGCTATCGTGAGAGTTGTGAGAGAGACTTGGATTTGCAAGCAAAATTTCGAAGGCATGGTTATCTGTCGTTCCGGAATCCTGGAAGCTAAATGAACCTACCGCCTCTCAAAGGCAAACTCAGATATATCCGGGCGAATCTCGGTTTGCCATACGTTGAGACTGAGCTTAAGATATCGCTTCGAGGATAGGAGAGACATGGAACAACTTCAAAGGACCCTGTGGTCCGGTCACACATCATCTACGTAAAGCCCTCCGGACTTGACGTGTGCGAATATTTCATTGTCCCTTTGACATTTAACTGTTTAGTCTAATTAACCAGTACTTTTATTCTCTTCCGATTTTATAGGAAGTGAACCCTTTAATGTTTCTCAAACGCGGAAAACAATGCCCACTATTCCTTTGATTTTTGACATTCAACGAAATAAAGTTAATTTGTAATTTTTAGGGACATTAATGACGCTGTTGCATAATTTATCTACTTTATTTTTTCTTCCATATTTTATGTAATATTTTACGAGATTCTGTAATTAATTATAAGCCCATTAAATATTTCTATCCTTTAACTAATAATATATTTATATTTATTTGTGAGAGATTTTAATGAAAAACAGTGATTATCTGATTTGAAATCAATTTAATATCTGAAAAATAATTCATACCGTTTTACTGTCAATAGACTAGAAAATTTAATCCCGGATTGGATAATTTTTCATACCGGAATAAGAATAATGTAAGAAATCCGGGAAACGAAAAATACTAGTATTAACAGCTCATAATAATTCTGGACCATGGCAATAAATAGCAAGCATGTTTTGAAAGCGCGCTTATGATTCATCCACGTAAATGTAGGTGTGATTTCCGAGGGAAGTAAAACTGATGGATAAACTGAAGCTGTTTTTTCTTAGTGAAAATTTTTATATCTTTGAATTCAATATTTTCACATGTTTTCGTTACCAGTAAAGCTAAATACTATATAAATAAATCGAATGGCTGATAATATTAATGATGTGCTCGAAACAAAATTAAAAATCATTGTGGAAATTTAACTCCATTGGCCACACAATTGAAAATTACTACAAAAAATATCTATATCGTTTCATCTTCTTTCAAAACATCGGTAGCGTTGGATTATTCTTTTCTAGAGGAATGATGTGATCGTTCGCAGCGCAGCTCTAACCCGATGAGTGCATTCTCGTGACCATGAAAAGGTTAAAGGGTGTAACCGAACGATTTGGATTCAACATACATCATTGGCACCTCATGTACCAATAAGCCATTCCGCTCACAGCAGTAAACAAAGTTACAAGTAATTATGATCACGTCCAAGAGTCAAGAGAGAGAGTCTCTCCTACAGCATTGGAATGAAATAATGATGCGATTCAAATCCTACCGAATCCATTTCATTCCAGAAAGCATTTTATCAGAATGTATTGCACGCAGAGCGGACTTCAGACTGTGGGAACCCGTATTAGGTCACAGTAATCAAAGAGTTAATGCTTGAATACTAGAACGCATTAAAAACAAAGAGAAATTATAGAGATTTTATTGCTTATACTAACCACGAGATACTTGATAAAATTGGTATCCGTGAGGCGTTTGAGATTTAAATCAATACTTTTACACTTGCGATGAATTAAGATGACGAATTATCATCACGTCAACACGTGGCATTTGATTTATTAACTATTAATTAAGTTAATTTAATTGATAACCAACCAAGATTGTATACATAAGAGGAGGACTCAGCAATTAAGGCAGCGAGTTTGGAAGAATTTTTGCATTCCGTAGCAACCACTGACAGCCAAAACGTTAAAATGCAAGCCTAAGAAGTGAACAATTAATACAATTGCGATTTAAACTCAGGGCGGTTACTCTTTGGAGGACAGTAATACATGAGGAGCATGCATTCATTTATTTAGATAAGTGATGACCTCCAACAATGACAACAGCTGCCTCAGAAGCCCCCTATTGTGGAGGCAATGTTTTGTAGCTCTAATAGAGTTCAAGGAATCTATAACAACACTTTGATCAACGGAAACTCTCAAAAGAAGCAAAAATGGTTATACATACACACATAAAATGTTTTTGTTTCCACCTTCCTGCATGCAAAAGTTGGGTGCATCTTGGGAACAATATGAGCAAATTGAATACTATTGAAAAGAGTATATGAAGGGTCTCTGGATAGCCAAGTGGGCAACTTGGGTGTTCGATTCCTGATGAGGGCTGATGTGAAAATGACCTCAGCTGTTGAAGCACTTTTAAAATTACCTCAACTACTTGGATATACGAAGAGTTTGTGTGACAAAACAGTAGATACAAAGATAGTATTGAGCAGGTAATGAATGAATTAGGTCTGAAAGATGCAACTAGTATGAATGGGGTCTATTACATTGGCTTGGACACAAAAAGGATGGATGGAAAAAGAATTATGATGTTTAGGATAATAATAAAAATGTGAGTGATACATATCAGTACGATAATATGGAAGAGTAAGACTGAGAAAAACCTAGCTAAATATGGTGACTAAGATTCTGAAGAGGGATAAAATTTGAAAAAAATAGAGAGAATATGTATTTATGTCTCAAAAATTTTTGCAAAGAATGAAGGATTTTAGTAGTATTGTTAAAAGAGCTTCAACAGTTGAAATCATTTTGCATGTGGGCTCCAACTGAAAATTGAACTGGCTTTTATCAAAGTTGAATGTGCTGCCCACATGGCTATCCATGAGCACAAATGAAAAATTGCAAAAAATGAGACCATTCCAATGCTTATCCTAAAAGCAGAGCATAATCCTTATGTTTAAACGAAATGTATGCATAAATAAACCTTGTTATTATGTTTACCCTGCTAAGAATAAGAAGGCAAAAGATGAAATCAAGCTGTTTTCATTAGGATGGAAATATTTCTATAAAATGATACAGTCGAAGAATGAGAAAAAAGATCTCAGGCCAGATTCAGGCAAAATTGGGAATGAGGATTTTTTATAATTAATTGGAGATAGTTAAGTACTGGATACAATATAAAGAAGAAAAGTAAACTGGAAGGAATAACAGAAGTTAGAGTTAGTTGAAAGAGAGTGAATAATTAAATCACACCATCATCTATAAATGACAACACATCATCATGATGTGATTCAACACGAAAACCACAGTTGTTTCAAATAAATAACACATGGAAAACATAAATTTCTATAGCATAAGGTGATCTTTAATTTATTATGATCTTTAATTAGCAAATATATTTAACTTTCCATCAAAAATTAAATTTTGCCCACTGGTGGAATGGAATAAGTTGGAATACTAAATTACTAATTAAGACTAATGTTTACTTGGAAAATCATTCACCATTAAATAGTCTTGCTAATGTTAATTATTAGCTTTTGTTTTGCTCTATGGGAAGAAGGCTTAATTGTAATTCATAGTATTACGAATGGCCTTGTAGAATTTGAAGTGAAGTATTGGTTTTCAGAAATACTATGGATATTGTATGTAGATCATACAACAAATGATTAAGTTGTGAGATGAATGAGGAAAGATAGAGAACTATTGGCTATAAAAACTGTATATGACTGATATATCCATTATGATAAACTGAATATGATTGATATATCCATTATGAACGACCCCAGTTAATGATGGGAAAAATATGAGGTCTGTAGAGTACTAGGATGTGCACAGTGCTCTTCATTGACAAACAGCTATGACAAGACTTGATTCAGACACACAACAATTGTACAAGATCATAGATTAAGTGAAATTGTTACAAGATTCATTATAATAGATATGGTACCCAAAGAGCAATATATTCAACAGGAATATGTAAAATGAGTTGAAGAAAGTCATTTTAAATTCTTTGGCAAACAATTGTTATAAATTCTTTGATTAAACTGTTGTCTATGACTATATTAAATGAAATCTTCAATCTAATGAAATTTTACTTATTTCCAAAACTGACCAAATTTCTACTTTTTTTGTTTTTCCAGAGCTGTCAATTCACTTCCAAGTTAGGCTCACAACGCACAACCTTTGCTGTTGATGCATCTTTTTGATAACCTACCATCATCATGCTTTATTGTACATAGAATTTAATTATTTTTTATTCTTCAGATATTAAAATTATATGCTTCATGTCATTGCATAGATTCATTCCAGTTTAAGCCCCAGAAAGATTCCCATTTACTTCTTACTTAAGGTACAAAACTTACAACAAAAGACTAGGTGTTTTTTAGTTCTCGCAAACCTATTAATTATATGTATACTTCCAATTGTAAATTTTGAGAAAAAATTGATACATATGAAAATGAAACTGTAGCTATATATAGGTACTTTCATCTGGTTATATTAGGATAGGGAGTTTAAAATTGAAAACACAATTATATCTTAAATGCACCTTAGTTTCATTACACAAAAAATAAAAGTTAACTACAAAACAGAGGTAAAATAATAGAAGTGGAGGTGTTTTACAAAAATCACCATCTATGAGTGAATAATGATTAGTTTTATTATAACAGACAGGAAAGATCCTGGCACAAACAATGGTAGTTATGTTAGGATGAATAAAGGAATACTTTGTACAGAAAATAATGATGAAGGAAGCTGAATGCTGTAAAAGCTGACATACTATCAACCAAATAAAAATATTCTGCTTCCTTATTTGTGAATTTTAGTAGTTTAAAAATGTCCCTCAGCATTTGAGGTAGCAATCATCCAACTGCATTCAGGATTTTCAATTCTTTTTCCACTTTCTGTTTACAAAATTTCACCAAAAGCATAATAACAACTTAAAAAACCAAAGTGATTCAGAATCTACTTAGGTTATCACATTAAACCTTTAAAAGAATATTTTCACATGAAAAGTATGCTGAAGTGAAGTACCTAACTGCCACAAAGTTGAAGTTGTACTAGTACAATGTTTTAAGTCATTTTGTGACAAACTTTGCAAGCTAATTCCTAAAATATTGATAAAAAATCTCATGAATAGTAGACAGCTGCTCATTTATTTACAAATTTAATGATGTTTAGTGCTGTATGGCCAATGTGATCACACTACTAAAGATACAAAAAATTTAAAAAATATTCATTATGGTGACGATACTTTCAAAATCTGTGATAATAATAAAAAATCATAAAAGTTAATAATGAAAATCATAATGAATAATAAACAAATTTGTGATTGACGAGACTAGTTAGATTTTTAACAGTTAAAATAGATATCTCTAAAATGTTACGATGTCCCAGAAAATGAGATGTAGCTCGCGTAACAGGGTAGTGATGTGACGTGTCAGTATAAATATTTGGAGAGGGAGAGGAGAGTTTACATACAGTGAGTGCCTTTCCTAACTTCCTTTCCACTGAGATAAAAACAAGTTGTCTGAATATCCACACATGTTAACTTTCAACCATTAAGAAATAATTACAATGTTTACCACTTTTCCTGAAGAAAACCCTCATCAAATTCTCGCATACACTATAGCACACACTTCTCAAAAAATAATGAAATCCTTCCATTCCTTTTTATTCTGAAGTCTTGACTCATAACCATAATCCTAGTTCTTCACACAGCCACAAAAAATCCGGCTTTCATGTATTTGTTCCTCATTTGTAACTTGGGCACTTGCTTCAGATAACCATTTCACAAGCAGCTGCTCACTTTCAAGTCTTTTCACATTAGCTGCACTGGACAAAGTCTGCCATGTAACAACCATCCTTTGATAAAATCTGAAGGCACATTTTAAGAAGAGGATACCATTAACCATCACTCATTCCTCTCGCATTATCCAAAAAGGCAACTGCTGAGGTGAACTTGTATACTCACAGAGTATTATAAACAAAGAAATGACTATTGAGCATGTAATCATAAAGAGGCACTATTTTACAATAATAAATTAAGGATGAGAAATTCATGACTCTCTAAAGATGGTTTCAAGAGGTAAGAACATGACACAATCTGATACAAAATATAACCATGAGATGCACTTTAAAATTTTCTTTGAATGGCACTTCAATAGAAATCCAATTTTGTAAAAATCTATTCATCGGAGACATCAAAATGGGCACTTTAATGAGGAATTAGGTCATTCTATAAATTCATTTTCCTAAAATCGAGTCTGTACATATATTCTTGCATAGAGAAAGAAGAATTAAAAAATAAAAGATTTTTAACAATGGCATTATTTGATTACACAATAAGAATGACCTTGCAGAAAGAAGACTTCCTTTCCTCAAGACCCACTCATGCAGTATAGGCCCACTAAATACTGGACAAAATTCCAGACATTATAATAGTTGCTGATAATAGCTGTCATTATGAAAAAGATAATGCATGTATGAAGCATGCATTAGCTGCAGGCAAGCAAGGTTCTCTTGGTTCAACAATTTTGAATCAAAGTAGGAAAGCTGCTCAGGGGTCACCTCAGTACTTTTATACAGCTATTCAAACATTATAACTATGCCTTAGAAAGATTATGTCAAGTTTGTCATGTGATACAATGAATTATATTAGCCGCAAAATTAAGCATCTGATATTCATCGCTGGTTAAGCAAACCATCTCTTGAATTATGCCATCAACTGCTATTTCCTGAAAATGTATCATATCATGTGGTTAAACCAGGTAGACTGCAAATGCACACACTGCTTCAGCAGAGCAAAGGTGACACGTTGTTGTGCACTGTAGCTATGCCTTTTGGTTGAACTGAAGAACAGAGTTCAATCTGCTTTCATATCATCTACAACTGTGACAGTTGGACGGTTTCTTTTAACAACTACTACCGCTTCAGTGACTGACATTTGATTGCTGCACATTCCACTGCTTCTCGGATATCAGCAAAGACTGGAATGCCTTCTCTAGATGCCAGGTCAAGAAGATACATTCGGGCACGATTATAGTCTTTGATGGCCTGAGATGATAGCTGAAGAGCAAGAGTGAAATTTTATATTTGATGCAGAGAACAGCAACCATATATCTGAGTATAAGTTATTAGTAAAGATCCACCAATTTTCTCTCTTTCAATGCACATAATATTAAATATCTGAAACACTATACTTTCTCCAACGTAATGAAAAGACCACATACTTTTTATAGAGATAGTAAGAAAATTCTGATAGGAAATCTTTTCTAATACCAAAATAACTTTCAGAAAATATTAGTTCTGAAATTATTAGCTTCAGATCTGAAGAAATTGATCATAAACTTTCCATTAAAGGCATGCAATATGTGTAGAGATGAGCTATACAACTAAATTATATTCATAAGAAAGATCTGAATTTGGCACTGGCTGCAGAATTTATCAGATACTCTATCTAGAAAAATTATACAGCATCTGTACTAAAATTTTAGATTCTATATAGGTGAAATTTTAGCCTCATGAATAAATAACTAACTTAATTTCTTAAAGATAAACCAAATGGAAATATAAATGGATGATTTTTTAAGTCAACAACTGATTTCAAACAACTGAAATTTAATTACCCTTTCATCCCCAACCACACAGTCTTCAAGTAGCCTTTGTACACACAGCACCACCTCACATCCAAGACCAACATAATGCGCTGCCTGAAATTAATAAAAAATATATAGAATTAAAACAAAGACTGCAATCAAACAGGCTTTATCTAAAGTCACATTAAAAAATAGCCATTCTTTTAAGCAGAGACATGAAAATGAGGCAAAACATAAAATGTCAAGTTAATAATCATGCAACATATAATCCTATTTCTAATATTAGAATGTGCTAATTTCATTAATGGTACAAAACTTATCTTAGAAAAGGAAAATCCAGGTGAAAAAAGGAATTGTATGATGGTACCACAAATATAGAGGAAAACAAGTCAACATATCAATTCTGATTCTTAAACCCACCATCGTCATAGCAGCCACAGCTCTTGTACCACTTGTTATTACAAACAGCAAACACTGACAATTGTCCATAGCACCTGCTTCTAGAGGACTCAGCCGCTGACCAGCCCAAGCAACATTCAGAGGATTGAACCAAGTGAGGTTGTACTTCCTTTAAAGAAAAAATAAACTGTGATAGATAAAATAAATTCTTTACCTCCATAAAATGAGCAATTTTCCCTAAAGAAATATTAAGAAGCCACATTAAAAATTATTTCAAGTATATTCACCTGATCAAGACCTTATAAAAATAGCCAATCATTTAAGGTCAAAGATGAATAATTGTCCTTTATATTCTATAGATTGCACCCAAGAGATATTATAGTGTTCATCAAAACAGGTAATGAGTGAGTAATAAACCATAGAATGAAAGTAGTTTCAGAAATCAGAGGCTTTTACCAATTTTTAATACAAATTTAGGTTTTTTTATATCTTAAAATTCAACTTCATCTGTTTATATTCAAGAACATTTATAAGCTGGTTGCTTATAATTCTTTAGTATGAGGGGACCTCTTATCTCATGGATTAGGAAAAATCACATTATTTGATATTTATGTCCTTAACTTGTGCTTTTCATGGGAGGAACCAATGAGCAATTACACATGTAGCAATGTTAAGGCAAAAAATTTCTAACTATAATCAGTTTTTTTTTGAGCCAGAGTTTACAAAGATTATTGGTTGATTAACCCCAAAAATAATAGCTTGATATCTTCATAGAAGCAGAATAGTAATAGATGAAATGGAATCATGGATACCTAGTGTAAGTCATCAGCCCAGCTTTCTAGCACTTTAAGAATGAAAAAATATTCTCATAATTAGACCCGGCTAAGATGGAGGTAGGTCCCTTGGATGAATTGCATCCTGGTCCCCATAAGGTGTCCCTTGGGGAAGTTAAGTTCTTTATATTGCAAATGGCAATCAATGTGAGTGAAAGAAATTTTGTTACACCAGATACATCATCCAATACTTATAAAAAATTACTTATCAAATAAGCAGAGGAAATTGAGAAAGTGGTCCATTGAAGCTATGCTTAACTTTGAAAATTGGATGGTCCTATGCATAATGTAAAATTCATGACTCATATAAAAGCATTATTAACTAATGTGTAATTCAAGGCTATTACTTTTAATGTCTTCCTTGGCCCTTATTCCTTGAGAAAATGCATTTGCATCTGCTGTGAAAAGCCCAAAATTTATCATTTAAATTAATCTGTTGGAATTAGCTAAGTAGATTTAAATAATTAAGAAAAACCTGAGGATAACTTATACTTTCAGCATGTAAATAACAGATACTTTCCATATAATTTTAGGGGTTCACCTACACAACACTGGCCCTTTAGATAAAAATAACCACACATTAGCATAAATAGCATTTTGTGTTTACAAGAATAGCATTCCTTACTTCAATATGGGAATGGCAACATCTTCTCTCCATGTTGAGTCTCCACAGGAACCTCCAAGATAAACATGTGTCTGCTTCGATGAATCAACTTCTTCTTCTCCCAATAGTAAGGCACTGGAAGGAATCTGACCATTGATTGGAATTGGACGATGGGCATGCGCAACAGTCTCCTTTGCTATCTCTTGTGTATTTGGCTTCTGCTCAGATTCTGGAAGAAGATAAAGATACACTTATGAGCTATTTCCACTAAAAGTTGTATTTGAGAAATACAATCCATTTTGTCTTAACAAAATCTATTATAGAATTATGATTATAAACATTTGAAGAGATCATAAAAAGTTCCATAAGAGAATTTTTGGATAGATAAAATATAATATTCTCTTCATCTTACAAAATTACATGATAGTGGAAGTATAGCTTAAGAAAAATTCAAAGATTTTTTTAATGGAAATAGAATATTTTTGAGAGATAACCAAAAGATAGAATAAAATATAACCTTTGCTCCCTGATTCCCCATCAGAAGATGATGATGTCTCTTCATGTTTTTTATCTCCCTTTGCTTCTGATGGTGCATTCATTGCCTCCAAATGACCTCGTGCCTTGAATTCTGCTACTATAGCACAAAATTGCTCAAAATCTACTTTGACACCATTTTCACTGGTCAAATGTGAACCAAGCAAATTTGGAACTGGTAGCTGCCTGCGTTTCATCTGCTTTGGTTCTCCATCATTGTGATAGTGGTTATCATTTTGATTTGCAGCACTTTCACTTTCCCGACCAAGTATTCCTGCAAATGTCAAAATTTCCTCTTTTACTGAAGTTCAGAGTTTTCCATTTATTTAAGCATTTTCATATCCATTGAATAATTAATATTTATTTGTTAAGTTATTACAAATATTACCTTCTCCAAGAATTTGAACAAGGAGTTGAAGGCTAGATAACATTGAATTCAAAATCCAAAATACAAGTATCAACTGATAAAACTGGGGATTACCAATACCAAGAATATTTATCATTCTACAAGATATTTATCTCATTTACACTAAACCTACAGTAAGCAATGGTTAAACTTAGTTTGAAAACTATAAAAGAAACATAAACAATAAGAAATGGTAGAAAATTGATAAAATTATAACTTCTCTTTTAAGGATTGATACAGCAGTAACACATCATTAAAATGAGAGTTTCAAGAAATACCTCTGATAAATCCTCAATTCCTCAACTAAACTGGTTCATAGACTAAAATTTCTGATTTAAAACTGATTTCCTAGGCTAAAATATTCCCAGCTTTATAAAAAATCTGCAATCAACACTGCTTAAATACATTTCACTGAATGGGAGGGAAGGAAAGAGGGGAGCTGGTTTTGTGATTTCTCTGATAATATCAAGCCATACTAATTTGAAAAATTAAACAGGATACATATATACTTAAGACTAATAACAAACTTTGCCACTAACACAGCTCAGATAAGGTACAACAATGCTACTATGTTATTTCTTAAATTTATGAATAAATAATAATTTTGGAAAGAACAAATTAAAATATAGCCATCAATAACATGCTTCAATGCCATAAGTCCAGATTTTTAAATCTATGCTGAGATTTATAAAGCTTATTACCCAAAGTATTTAGATTAATTTACACTTGTGGTCAAAATATTAGAAATAAAATAGGGAGAAGATAATTTTATTATGGAATAAAATTATCAAGGAAAAAATGCAATCATTCATACAAACTTACCAGTAGCAACAATCCACAATTCATCTGGGTGAAGTGTTCTACCAGATAAAGTTTGAAAAGCAAGACAGACCTGAAAAGAAAACAAAAATTTTATATAGCACATAACATACAGGGATATTTCATGGTCATATGCATATAAAAATTAATATCTCATTTATTCAAGCTGATTTACAGGAAAGCATAGTATGAAATCAATGAGAAGAAATTTACAAAAATTACAGTTTTAACATTGTTACTATCATATTTTTTAGAATTTCATTAAAAAATTTCCTATTTTTATTATAATCTTTTAACAAATCTAAAGATCAATATCAAGTAACTTACTTTTAAATCTATTTTCAATATTTATTCCAAACTTATTCTTTTTAATTTATTATTGATTGTTAATCCACACTGCTACTACAGAAAAAGGATAATCTATTAGGGAAATCTAACAAAGACAAAAAATGGTTATATACTCAGAATACATTTAACTAGCATAACAGGTAACCATTACTTTGCAAGCAATCTGTATATTCTTGAACTCTACAATGACTATGGTTTTGAAAAGGAAAGTATTTGCCTAATGCATATTCCCAGATTTGCCTCATGTAATTATTTAAATACTAAGATACCTAGAGATTCTGAACAACAACAAGAAGTATGGAATTCCATACCCTTGGAATCAGAAATGAATAAAGACTGAGACAAATTTAAATGAAAGACACACTCTTTTGTATTCTGAGCTAAAAGAATATTACTTTCATGATTATGAAAAGGGAAGAGCTATATTTTGCTATCACACAATAACTATTAACAGAGTAATTCAATTGTGTTCTTCTTAAATAATGAAAAGGGCAATTTTAAATACTGTAATAGATACTTACTTCTGTGAGACTCAGTTTTCCAGTTTTGCTAGCATCAAGGGTATCAAATGTCTCCCTCAATTTTCTGAAAACAAAAGAGAAAATCATTATCTATTTATAGGGAATAATATTTGAAACATAAAAGTAAACCCTTAAACTATACTAATAATAATTTTATTAACATAAAAACATAGCTTTCTTTTCTTCTGCATACCTCTGAAACATGAAGTAATTCATGAAACATGAATTACATGTTTCATGTATTGTATTGTACTGGTATTGTAAGTATTGAGAAAAAACTTGTATAGTCAAGAAGATTTAAGTCTTCTAAATGGCATACCACTATTTATTGGTTGCGCAAGTGAATTTTGTTTAAAAGAAAGTGGTGCAGCATCAGTATCCTCCTCCAATATCAAATTTATTAAATCAAAGATTTGATTATCTTTAGCTAAAATTTCTAAATGTGCTTTCTCTCCAAAAGTGCTACAATCAACCTCTGAAGAAAGATGATGGTGCTCATATGTGCCATTCCTCATGAAACATATGGATTTCTTCATGTTCTAATATATGCATTATATTCAGCAAGATTATTCATACTATGTAGGTAATAATTGAATTACCTATTAAAATCAATTAATTTTTATACAAGAATTACTTCACAATCAGAATTAAAGATAATGTTAATCTTGAGTATTGTGAACATATATTGTTAGATTGCTCAATAACTAAAACTGCAAAAAATATGATAAAACAAAGAATGAGATTTACATTCAAACAGATTTTGTCTGTTGCTCACAACTAATAAATCTAATGCTTAAACTGGAAATATAAGGCAAAAATCTTTGACTTGGCTTGGAAAATATTGTTTTGATAATTTATTTAACATTTATCTAATCATTCTAATTTATTTGATAATAACTTACAAAAGCTTATCTCCCAATGGAACGTGGCCCATCTTGACAGGCTGAGCATTGTCTTTCAAACCCAAATCTTGGACACCAATATTTTCCCTGAGGACCTATATATAATGAAATATAGAATTTTACATTAAGTAGTCACCAAAATGAATAGAAAAACTTAAAATTATGACAGTAAAATAGGATCACATACATTATTATGATAGAGTGGTACTAAAATAAATGTAAACCAGTGGGGCGAGGGTCCATAAGTGCATACAACTATAAGAGAAGCAAATATTAAGTGTTCAAGGATATGCTGCCTTTGATTAGTTATCATTTGCTTATATTCTTTGGCAAATTTCTTTTATAGATGAGAACATAAATCATACTAAATGAGAGGATCAATCTAACTTTTTGATGGCATCACAAGAATACATAATAACTTTTTCTTTTATATTCTCTTGGTCTCCTATTTTTGAACAATAAAACTGACTCTTTTATCATTGCTTTCTCTGAAATTGATTTGATAGAGCAAATTATCAATATAAAAGAAATTTAAATTAGAACATAATTTCTTTAACTTTAACTTAAATTCAGTTTTCTGCATATGATATACATACCCAACTCAATGAACTCCTACTTTACCAACTACAGTTTGTAGTAATTGCCTTAATAAACGAATGTATGAACAAAAAATAATTTTCAAAACTTAAGCGGCAGAAAAAGAATTTCAATCATTACAATCCTATTTAGGATATGTATATTAAAAAAGTCAGAAAGGATAGTTAGTGTTACCTTGGCAGCACAATCTAGGGCCACAGGGATGCTGTCAAATACAGGAATCCCTTGCCGTTCCACAAGATCTTGCATCACCGCTTGCCCACTGCTGAGATCCTCATATTCTCTGAAAATTGTGCAATATGACTGATGAGGAAAAATAATGGCTTTAATGCAGGAATGAAGTTATAATTTACATATCTCAATTAAAATGAGCTAAATTATATAAGTAGAAATTACTTTAAAATTTGATCCTGATTTATAGAAAAAAGAGAAGCAACATACTTAGACATTAAAGAAAGAGCAGTAAAATATTTAGTAAATATGATATACCCATCAAGATAGTGGACTTACTTCTCAAATATAATATGGTGAAATATAAAATTGAAAGATATTCCACCTCTCGGATGTTTTAGATATTGGAAAGTATAAGGGGAAGGTTATAAGTTTGAATCAACATATTGAATATTCCATACATTTTAAACAATAAGTGGGCTATGTACAGTTACAGTCAAACAAAAGCTATGGATATTTTTCTTAATAATTTATGAAACAAAGTGGCTTGTAATAATATCTGTTATCAACACAGCTCACATTGCAATCAAAAGAAATTTTTGAGCACTTTGATATATTTGAATGAACTTAGAAAAGAATTCTTTAAACTGGGGTTAAAGAACCTTAAGCAATGTCGACAGCAACTACATTCAGACTTGGGAGTCATTCCTCTTAGAGTAGTACTAAGATATTAAATAGAAAAGTATGGAGGGCATGCAAGATATTCAGAGTGAACTTCCTTTATGGATGCTACCAATGAATAGGCAGTATGAGGAGGATCATTATCATATTGCTATAAAACGTTCTTCTTGTACATGCAATTGAGATCCCTAAATTAACAATAAGATCTTCATGTGATGCATTGATTGCAGTATACTATCAAGACATTTTATTCTCAAAAATAAATGCTAAAGCATCCCAAAAGAGAATCATTAACACATTTTCACCAATTATTGCATGCAAGAGTCACGACTAAATGACTTATTTAGCCTTTCTACCAACTTCCAAAATAAGGGAGAGATGTTTTGATTTTTCCAACAACTTCCGAGGCTTTCATATAATTCACCCTAATATTAAAATCGAAGCAAACAATCTTCCAAACATAATGAATATTCACCTCTGAGTAATAGGCTCTCCACAGACAAGCTGCCCTGCTCCTTGGTAGGGAAGTACAACAAGTATCAACTTGCGCTGCCGACCTGAGATGTGAGCAACCTCCAACATGGATGCAACTGACCTTGTTTGGGAGTCAATCACAAAGAATAGAAGGGATGCAGTCTGTTTTGCAATGAATTCCTGTTCTATCAGCTCTGGTCCCCACTGAGATACTTGCTGTCAAAGGAAAAAGCATTGTGGATGAAATTCCTTTTCATCTAAATGATGAAATGACAAATTTAAGGATGCATGAGTGAGGCTGAAGGCTTCAGAGATGTAAAATATTTGAGATTTTAGAAATAAAGACAAAAATTAATATTTATTGTTTCAAGTTACTGATTAAATTTTGTTAGAATAACTGTAAGGCTCACATAAAGATATCAAAACATTTTCCTATCAAAAATCTGGTTCTTGTAATGCAAACTTTTGAATATTGTAGATTAAAATTGATTCAAAAATTACAAGCAGTAATTAGTAGAGTTGTAAACAAAGAAAATGAAGGCTTAAAACTAAAATTTTGCTTTAACAAAAAAATTTACAATCCTTGAGACAATAAGTATGCAAAATCCAAAAGTATCTTACTTGACAAAATTTTACTGACCATAAATCATATATCACATTTATATCCTTGTGTCAGTAGCAGTATATTATTATTAACAACCAGAAAGACTGCCATTTATTATTGTAGATGATGAAGTCTTAAGTTAATAGTTAAAACAGCATATCAATGTTACATTATGATGACATTTAAGGATTTGAGAGGTTTGAAAACTTAGCAAATTATGGTTTTCCAAATTTAGGCAGGCACTGAGGATGAAATATGTACATCCTAACCAATATATATATATATATATATATATATATATATATATATATATATATATATATATATATATATATATATATATATATATATATATATATATATATATATATATATGTATATATATACAACCTACCTACCATATGCTAGGCAAATAGAAATTGCTAAGTGACTCACGGGGTTGTAGTATGATATTCCTAAGGCATTCAACGTAGGAATAGCTATATCCTTTCTCCATGTTGTTGGATTACAGGAACCTCCAAGGAAAACCTCACACTTTGGCTGAGGAGTGTCTGAGGTGACCCCTTGACTCCTCTTTCCAGTTGATTCCTTTCCAGTCCCTCCACCTCCAGGATCAAATGAGCTCTCATCCCCTGGGCTAGATACAGCCACACTTTTTTCTTCTAGAAGCAAAATTTATAACAAATGCTAGGTTTGTGTACAGATACACTATTAGCGAAGAATTTTAAATACTCGAAGAATATTAAAATGCCAAGAAGGTCCTATCTGTACTAAAAATCATGTTGTTACTAAAGTTTGGCAGATAGAACTAAAGAAGAGTTAAATTTGGGTATCACAGTACTGAATAAAGTAGAGGGATGCAATACTTCAAAAATATACATACCTAACATATTTTTCCAATAAAATTTCTTCTTTTCTATATGTGAAAAATTTGTTTCACATTTGGTGCCCATAATTTGATTTGTAGTTTATCATTTTGCAATAAATATTAAATGTGCACATAACACATCACAGGTTGGTATGAGTCTTAGTAAATAAAACAAACTGAAAACTAGTCAGTTGTTGTTCTAATGATCTGGTAACAATTCTAAAGAGTTAAAAACATTGAACTTGGCATGGTTTCTCCAATTGTTTGGACTAATGTTTGCAAAATATAGATATTATTCATAGACCATCATAAAGTAAATCCTCCTGTTTAAAATAATCAGTAGCCTACTTTTGTTGCCACCTTGAAAAAGTTACATGTAAGGTTTAGAAAAAGACCTAGACAAATATTTCTTACTTTTGTCTTGGCTTAATGAATCTTAAGAATACTGACAAAATAATTCAATTTTAAAGACCTAATCACAATGGCATTATCATTCATTCTGAAACAAGAAGTATTTTAAATGTCTTTAAAATGATTAATTGATGGATGAGTATGAGTAGTAGGGTACCTGATTTCTTCTTCATCAGCTTTCACTTGTTTTTATATGATACTATCAATCCATTGTTTTATGGGTCATTCCTTGTCTCTCAGTATCACATATATTGTCATTTTCACTATTCTCCTCCGATTAATTCAAGTTAATATCTTTCCTATCACCCCTTATTCATTCAGATAATTATACATCCTGATTCACACAATTTTCTTGCCCTATAATTTCTAATCAAACCTCATCTGTCATTACATATTACCACATATTTTTGTATTGTCAAAGAATTTGGTAGTACTACTTCAATTTCACAAGTTAAATTTTATCTAATTGCTCCAAATTAGATTCTTATTTTTGCCTCTTCAGCTATTCATTCATTTTTACAAATCAAACTGTTTAGGTAAGCAGTAACTTGTATTAAGTATCTTGCCTTCTTCAGCTCTTGTCTTTCAACCAACACCCTTTATTTTTAATTTTAATAAATTCATATTCTTTATTTGCTCCATTTTATTTTAATCCATAATAATATTACACAATCTAGGCTTTCCTCTCAACACCATAATCTTATTTCCTCTAAGATATTTTTAAGCTTTATTTATATAAGACTTGAATTCATTCTTGTATTACATACTCAATGTTTTATTGTAAAATTATGAACATTCATAAAGAATTTTAGTTGAACAATTTTATCAAAATCACCATATATAACTGCTTGTGATACATATGGGCATCAAAAAATCTTCCCAATTTCTTTTGTTAATTATAGAATGACAAAAACTCTTCTGTTACCCTTTGATACTATTCATAGCAAAACAAATTTTTTTCAAAATCGAAAAAAAAAAACAATCATATTAAATGGTATGATCTGAGGCATTATTTGAGATATTAAAGATTAGAAGAGAGATTAAAAAGACTCTTGTGTTACTTAGATACCATGATATAATGAGATTTACACTAATGATAAAAATATACTTCAATAGATACACTCAGAGAAAAATTGCACAAATTTCAAGTGGCACCTATGTTAGTGTTGCTGCATCATTGCACAACTACTTTAAAGTAGTCTTTAAGCCAAATCTAACATTGATGCTGGTCATATTAGACAAATGATGGTTTTTCATGGTAATGATAGATAAGAACCACATTTATAAGCCTAAAAACATGAGATTTGCCTAAGGAAGGTAGCGGATCACAGTACACAAAGTGATACACTTCTCTCGGCCACCATCTTGTGACAGAGCTGGCAACAGAACACTCATGCAGATATAGAGAAGAGATGCTCACTCTGTTTATGTGAGGGAGATGAAGTAATGGCACAGCCTCTCCTCCTCCACTTTCTTCCACAGCTGTTCACTCCAACTTTCCCTTCCATTCCTTCCCCTTCCTTTTTCTCCAAACACCTTCTGGACAGCTGCAATGGCCTTGGTACTCTGTGTACAAGGATAAAAAAATGAAAAATAATAGAGCTTTGCCAATGAATGACTTAAAATCTATATTTCTACTTCTTCCTGCTGCCTTGGAGTTAGCAACTCTTAGAATTGAAAATGATATTTTTACAGCCCTTACTTCATCTTTTCAAAATAGAAAATCAGCTAGAGGCGATATAAATTTTAATAATTGAGGACTTTATATGCTATATTCTATTGAAATGAATGCATTACATTCAAGTAAATTTGAGCCACGAATTGAAACAATCGTTAGAGTTGGAATAGCAATAAAACACATCTATCGTAAGTTATTTTAAGTAGTAGCTCATAAGTAGTAGCTCATAAGTAGTAGCTCATTTTAAGTAGTAGCTCATTACCTTAAGTAAACTTAAGGTAATGAGCTGAGCATAAGAACGGATAATATAATAGGAGACAAAATTTAAAAAGGGTTCATACTTTGCATGTAAAAGGATATGTGAGTATTAGATTCATAATCATCAAAAGAAAATGTGATGAACCAAATATTTTAATGAAATGTAAGAAATACTATGTATAATAAGAACACTTGTTTATAAGAAAAAGTGTTAACACTGAATAAAAGTGTGATATTTCATGTAAACAAAATTTCCGTTTTGTCAAAATTTATGTATGCACGTACTCTACCTATTAATGTATCCTCTGCCAATATGCTGTATAAATAAATACCTGACCTGCCTTCGGTTATTGAGGAAAACGTTTATTTATCAAGAAAATTTAAAATGTTTTCATTATTCTAAATGTTGTCATTTAAATACTAATGAAATATTTTACAATTAACCATATCTTTATTTAATTTTCCTTCTATAATGAAAATAGCCTAATAAAAACTTTCCAGAGAGTAAAATTCTGTAAGAATACATAAATCGAAATGAAATTATGTATAATAACAAATACAGAATATAGTGTTCATGATTAGAATACATTTCTATTCTCTGTGGATGAAAATAATCAAATGAGATACATACCCTCCATCATAGCAGCGTTTCAGCTCGGAAGCAAAGAGGCAGAATTCCCCAAAAGTGAGGTAAGTAGCTGAGCTTCTGTTGGCACACTCTTTAGCACATTGAAGCATCTCGTAAACTGGAAAATGGAATGAGGAATATTTAAATAAATGTAATACATATGAAGAATCATTAATAAAATTCAAAAGACAGAAATCTCTCAATTGCAAGCTACCCATTCTTTGAAATAACTTGAGGTACTGAAAGAATTTCATCCTCATTTACAAAATTTCAGGTCTGGATTAATACTGCAAATAATTCACTCATTTTTGTCTCTTTCAAGTATTTAGTCATTTTATAATGACTAAATACTTGAATGATGATTATGAGAAATAGATATAAGAAAGCTTGTCTAAAGGCTACAGAAATGCTACAGAAAGGAGGAAATCATCTTTTACTTTTGACATTTTGTCACTTTTTTCACTGAAGCATCTTTTGGATAGGCCTTCAAGATCCCTGCATCTCTGGATCTGATTATTAGAATTAATCCATTTTATTGGTCCTTAGGGTATACGTGAAAACTGCCTCTGGCAGATATATCAACCCACTGTTTCCAGGCTCAGATGTTCTCATTTAATAGAATTAGCTGTCTTATGGATAATTTTCTCCATATTCCTGATGATAATATGCACTTATGTAAGAAAATCTCATGATAATCACCTCACAAAAAATTATTCATTAATGTTTTCTATTAGAAAAACATTAGTTTATAATTCAAAGTAATTGTTTGACCTCTGAAGCTCTGTCAGTTTTTGTATGTACCACCGGAAAGAGACTGGCAGTAAAAGGGCAAATGAAAAATTTTTACAAATTAAATACACAAATGCAACTAAAATACCAATCATTAGAATTTATATATGAGGACCTACACCTACTAGACATTTTCTCAGAACAATTTTTGAGCCAAATTTGAAAACAAATCTGTCACAGCTGATACAAGATTTTGCAAAACAAGTTTCATTATTTGAGAGTTATTATTAAGCAATGGGCAGAAATAAAAACACATAAATAAAGATGCATCAGTCAGAGGCACTATAAATTAATTTTATCAGTCTGAGACAACAGTATTTTATTTTCATAATCTGAGAAATTAAATTGATAAGGTTCTCTTTGGCCTTGAGGAGTATAATCTGAATTCAAAAAATACAAAACATGAAATGAGTGGTTATTAAATCTCAATATTGTGATATTGTCAGAATTATTTAACCTGCAGACAGGAATGCTCTAACAATCTTAAGTGAAAATTCATTTATGTCAGAAAAATCAAATTATTTCTTGTGGAGCCAATCAAACGCCTAGCCAATTTTTCAATCTGCAGATGGTTATCTTAACAAAGTGCTATTTGAGAAAAACAAACAGCAGTAATTTGTTTCATTGATACCATAAGGTCTCCTTTCTATTGAAAAATATATTCATTAATGTAGTTAACCAACTTAGAGTTCTAATGTTGAAGCATCCCCACCAAGATATAGTCCCAACCAGAGCTGTCAATCTGAAATACTTCTCAATCTTTCATAACATTATCATATTTACCTTATATATCATGTTCACCATACAGGCAGTCAAAGCCAATAGACAATAACCAGTTCCTTAAACAAAGTAAATTTCCGTTCTTAATTAACGTCACTTCATTCATAGGAATTTCACAATTTGTTTACTTAAGTTAAAGAAACAACCCGTGAAAAACTCATTTTCACATTCGGGGTTAAGAATGAAGCCAGCTATTGAAGAGATAACTACTTGTTGAGTGGAAGCGAAAAATGATCCGTATCATGATCTACTTTCGGAAAATAAACCTCAAAAACTTAGGAACTCCTTCATAGGGTTCTGTCAAATTAAGTAACGATAAAAGTGGACTTAATAATAGACTGCATTGTGTCCGATGCTAAATATTTGTAAACGTTTCTGGAAATTACGAGAGTTGAAAAATGAGCTAAGAGGGAAAATCGGAGTAAATTTATCCCTTCGTTGAACGCACCAACAAAATTACCGCGATTGAAAGAAAATATGAATTATTTCATGCACCAGACACAGGGTAAACAACGGAATGTGATTACTATAACCTTTTTCCAACTAAAAATTTTGCAGTGACTTCGATCGTGATAAATTGAATCAGTAACTGTCGCATGCCCACGAACGAAACTGTTCACGAACGAGGAAGGCGATGGTTCATCGAATTGTCAACCTAATTTGCGACATGCAACTTCCATGTCATCAGCCAAGGCTCCAGAAAGTCGGAGACACGCAATAGCGAGCTCTACGTGGTTCCTAACTCCCACACAATTTTCTCATTTCAATGCGCAAAATTGTCCAACCCGGTTTCGTCATTCACATTTGAAAGGAAGCTGCAACGGCGGTCACGAAGTCGTAGCGCACGTCGGCAGTAAATTTAGACCTTCAATTTACCATCTTTCATCGGCGACGGAGCTAGAAAAAGGCAATTTAAGATTATTCCCTGCATGACATTAACTAATAAGGATATGGATTTCATTCGCAATATTTGTACTCTGCTATTTTATTCTTAATAATCGTTTCTTAAAATATAATTCAATTTTCGTACAGTATAAATGAAAATGGAAAAGATTTCGTTGAAAGTCACTGCGGGCAGGAATAACGCGGAACTTTAATGCTGCACGCGATTTTCCGTATTTATTGTAGGTAAGTTAAGATTTGAGATTCGACATTATGAAATTTCGGATAAATCGATTCTCTATCATAAGTTCATCACACGAATCAAAGGTCAATTAATTACTTTTTGGTCTGCGAGACAGGTTTGACGTCTGCACCGTCATTTCTCTGCAAATGAACATAAAGGATTCGTGTATATCCTTGTTTCAGTCTCACAGGTATCAAATCGCCTCTACTAATCTTTAATACTTATAAGGATTCAAGGATTTATCTTTCCTCTTCCGCATATACTTAATAACCATTAATAATGCATGAAATCGCAATATTTATCAATACTGCCAAGAAAGATGCGGATAGAGATTTGGGGTCTCAGGCAACTTGACAGTTCCCTGTGTCGCACTGCTGGTTGTAGCAATTCAAGGGTATGTATTGCCGGTTGCTGCAGATTCAGGGGTGTAAGAAATCCCATTCATTTTCGAAGCAACGCTTCCTGGGTCGACTTACGTTCATAGGCAAAGCGCTGAAGTCTTACGATTTCTAGTTCTATATTTTTAAGCGAATGCACACATGCTTTCACATTAAAGTTTAGTCTTTCAGATCAATCAGCCTTTCGAAGTTTACTAGAAAAAAGGCGGTTTTTTCCACGCATACGAGGGACTCGAAATCGAAGGTCGAAATGGGAATTGGTGAAGAGGTGGGAAAAGAAATATAAGAGGAGATAAATTCTTAAAAATAAGATTTCTGATAGCGAACTCACCCTGAGATTTTGAGGGGAAGAGGTCCATGTCGTTGAATAGCTGCTGCACCCGGTGCGAGGGCACTTTCCCGCCGGCACCCAAGCCGCGCCGCCGTAGTAGTCCCTGCACCCCCCTGCAAAATAGAAAAGAGATACATTAAATACCATTCAAGGTTGTTTTACGACGCCTAGAAACTTAAACGCCTCTTGTTAGCTTGGTGAAACTCTTTCGTTTGCCGCTAGGAATTAAATTTCGCTAACATTAGTTAAACATAAAAGAGTTGGGACTTAGCGAGAGAGGAATTCTCGCTTTAACCGCACGGATATTATAATTAATTTTCGTTATACGGGGATGAATTGCATAAGGATAATAGGAGAGGATCGTTTGCTGACAACAGGGTATTGCCGTTTGACGAGTTTCCTGCAAAGTTAAATGTCACCTTATTATGATGAAGTTGGGCGATGGGAAAATTTTCTTTTCGAAATGCTTGCTCATTTCCTGTTTCCAGAACGAGGCCACAGTTATAGTGTCCTCTGTGTTGGAATAGGCAACCCCCCTAATTTCGTCAAGAACAGGATTGTTAACCAGGAGCACATAAGATATTTTATCAAATGTAGGGGCCAATGAGGATCCCTATATTAGACCGTTTTCTAATTCAACCCTTTCGTATTTCTGTATTACTTTTTATACTGATCGCTTACGCCAGAAAGGAAGTTCACGAAATCAAAAACAGTATCATATCATTAAAAAATATGTCTTTAAGAAGAATATCAAACTATTCACTGCACAGATTAACTTTTATTCAGAACAAATATAATTCAACAAATGAATGATTGTATAAGTTTTCCGGTTTGTTACAATTATTTTTATCCATAAAATTAAGTTTCTAAGATCGAGACAAAGTCAAAAAAACCTCACAAATATCTGCAGGTATAGTAAAAACCTGTAGCGGACCGTATTCTGGCCCTGGGACAGTATGTTGGATAACCCAGATCAGGAGGGACGCTGCCAAAAGCTTCTTTGGGTACCCTTCAAAGACAAACATTTTCACAGACTCTTATAATAATTTTTGTGATTTCCGTATTTTATGATATTAAGTTTTCAAATTGCATACAGAAGCAATAATTCTGGGAAATCCAATGCAATTCCTTCTAGAATGAGCATATTATTTTGAATAAATAAACATGACTCGAGAATTAAAAAGGTGAAAAAGAAGCTGAAAGTTCCGCGGGAATTCAATAGAATTTATAGAGGAGTCAAAGGAGTGAAATCTGGAAACAATGGATACTGATGGAAATGGTGATAAGATAAATATTCCCCTCAAAGAAAAGGTGTATGGGAATGGTGCGATATGTATTCAAATGGGACTTTCAGAACGGTTTCAGAGGCTGTGGGCCTTTCGAATGACAGAAAAAGGAAACAGCAGTTATACATATCAACGAACTAAAATGATGAAAAGCAAATGCCAATCCAGAATCACGGACCTTTTATTACAATTAAAATACGGAATAATGGATCCTTTAGACGATGTTTTACGCTACATTGTGGTTAACCAAAACGTTAAGCAGCGGAGTAATTTCTTTTAGAAAAGGTACCGCGCGAATTAATTCAGTATTACAGCGCGCATACTAATAAGGATCTACTGTTACCGTTACATGGTCATACCAACGCAGAAATAGATCCATTGAAATGATAAATATATATTTCTGCTGAATCAACTTTTCTTCATCAATTATCATTAGAGGTTTGAAAACGCCATAGCCGTCTTTCTTGGTGTACGTACCAGAGTATAGAAGCAACGAGATTACCGATCTACAGTCTTATTTGACCCATGAAGATGAATGACTGTTATTGAAAAGTACATTCGACGATTACTAAAAGATCGGTATTCCAGGACATTGCTTCCATACGCAAGTCCGTACACTGAAAAAGACGGCTACAGAGATGTATAGTATTATAATATTTTTAAAATTACCTAAGAATTATATAATATTATTATAGTTATGTACAAGCCTGACAAAAATCTTGATTTTTAGATAAGGTGAAATATTCAGCGTACTGCCTATATTTAGCCCCATTAGTGATTATTTGTCGGCAGTCCACGGCAATTCTTTCTTCTTTGGGTGACATTTAAGGAATTGGATTCGCTAAGGGATATCACTTTCATGGTTCCCAGCCAAGACTTCCCCATATTCGCTTTGAGGCTAATTTTAGGAAAGGCGACTTATAATCAAATAAATGTCGAAACGGACAATCTTCATCACCCATTGGCTGCGTGATAAACAGTATTTTACAAATATCTTTTTGCAATATGAGTACTTCGATAGGAAACAATGATTAATTCACAGGATAATCTCCGCAACTAACAGTTGCTTAACTCACTGCGATTGTCGTTTATTCGAGCAAAGTTCCACAGATAAATCAGAGATATGGAAGTGATTTGGAAGAATCTTCAAAGATCCGAGTGCGAGACAATGTCATTTACAGTTAAATTTTTTACCTAGGAAACAAAAGTTTCATGTCAATCATATCAAAATCTTGATAGCTCACTATCAAAAAGTATTAAATGTCGATACTGGCGCTATCCAGAATTGTTTATCAAAAATTTCAATTTCAAACCATTTATTGGACGGCAGTTATGGAATAACCTCGAATGTTGGAAGCCTTAATGTGGCTGCATTCCCTGCAAACAGATTTTTGTCAATAAATGCCAAACTTTTGCGTGATTTTGTTCAACAAAATTTATTGAAGGAATTGATTCCTAGCTAACTTATGATGTAAAACTACTCGTTAATATTCAAAATGTATTTTAGACTTTATATCAATAAATTACTTGCCTGAAAGACACGCAAAGTCGTTTAGCACGCAAATTCCTCGGAGTTGAATTTTCGCCTCCCTCGATAAATACTCTTGCTACTGCTATATATTGATGAATGGGAAATTGTTTTCTAATACTGGATAGAGTAAAATGTACCATTGTTTACACTTTATCTCAGTCTTACTCATGGCTGCGATATTATGTAAGGAAGGTATGAATTATACTGAATATTGGAGTTCATTTTCGGCAACTTCTTGTCAAATGCAACGAAAAGTATTGTGTGCAGTAATAACGCAAACGTCTACCAGTCACAGCAATCTGGTTCATAGATAAGAGCAAGGTTACCCATACCTCATCTAGCCTAGTAAGCTTCATTCCCTCTATAGGAATTTTAATAGATAATGGCGGAGGGCTTGAACTTCAAATTGGCTTTCGTTCATAGCAAGAAATACTTAAACATTGCTTTTATTTCATTTGAGATAAACTAAGTATTTTGCACGAATGCCAATTTCGCAGATTATAGCTTCACATCTACGTATTTCTCTGCGTTTATATTAATGGCAGTCCATTAAAGCCATGAAAATACACAAACTTAAGAACAGTATTTTTTAGCCTGTTGTCTAAAGATATCGCGATATTTTCAACTGTCCGTAGCACAGCAGTTTGAAGAACTAATTCTGCGATGACCAGGGTTATCCTTTTTGGCAACGTTCCATTTGCAGCAATTAAAAGCGCGAATTCGACGCGATTTTCCGCGGATGACAACGATGCCGTTGAAACCAAATCGCCTGAAATTTGCGAGCCGGAAAAATCTTCAAAGGACGCGAATAATTCGCGAGTGAAAGCTCAATTTCTTGCAAAGACATAACTGACTCGAGTGAGGGCACTCAAAAGTTTGGAAGCTTTCTACTTAGACGGGGATCTTCAATCCTTGGCCTCGATTCGAAATGCTACTTCTTGTCCATCGAAGTCTCATCTCTCCCACATGAAAAGGGTGGCGATATTTCAGATTCTGTATCTCATTCAACTCCAAAGGTTGTACGCTAATTAACTTCAAAGGAGTGCGGAAAAAGCCCATCGTTTGGGGAACCAAAATAACTCGGTCCAGCTGCGATCGTTTCTTGTGAAACGAGAGTGCACTTTAAATGAGATAAATATATAAAACGAGGCCCTGCCATCGATTAACCTCCAACGGCCTGCATTACCTCAACAGCGGTTGTTTCGCTGATCTCGATTCACTGGGTGACTGAGCGTTTATCGAAAAATAACCTCCTTCCCTCCATCACGCTTTTTCCTTTTATTTGCACGATGACAGCTGGCGTTGGATTTCGAGCGGCCATAACATGGAACAACTTGAGTTACTTCAAATTCTGAAACGATGTGGTATAAAAACAGGATATTCTAATCCAAGGAACGAGTACTTACAGCGATTTTGGCAAGGAGTCTACTCTGATAGATAATGAGGTTTATAAATATTTCAAAATAAATTTATTAATTATAATTTAAAAAATACCAATCGAATTCTCGAAGATGAAAGGGATGTAGTGAAATAATGGGATTATTAGGATGACTGGAAAATACGAATTGAAGGATAATTCGCCCAAATTTCAGCATTTCCTAGGGGAGAATCAATATACCCAAAGCCGGATTCAGGTTTGATGTGACCCTAAGCTAATGAAGGTAATGTACGCACAGCTGTCTTTGAATAACTGTAAATTGTTGGGCTGAATACATACATGCTACATGGTCATTTATGGACCTAATAGATATCTTGAACTATTCGCACAAGAAAAATATTTTATCAAAGCAATTTGGAAATGTATGCAATCTTGTTTTTTCCTTTAATTTTTTGCCCTATCTCCTTAGGAGAATGGATAGCTATTACATTTTATAATTATATCTTTTTATTATTATCACATTATTTGTTGTTGATATATCGTTATACGAAAATGCTATCATCGTGAAATATTATTTTCAGGAGTGAGACTTTCCGTTACGCCATTGATTTTTCCGATACAATGATTCGAAAAAGAGATAAAACATATATTCGGGCCAATTAGGAGCAAAGGTGAGGCAAAATATAATGAGAGAGCGTCTAGACGCTTAATAAATATCATGGTGACAGGATATTGGAAATATATCGGCTCACAATTATTCGGCTTATGCCTCACAATTTTTCCTTCAAGCATCAAATCATGCGAAAACCATATCCATACAAGTGTAGTTGAATTTACATTACTGAAGAAGAAATATTGAGAGCTTAAGAAACATTTTAATCGTTCCGTATCAAATATTGCAGTTTCAAAAATCCGCTATTATTCATGATGTGAGCTAATAAAGAATCAAGACCTCGGCAGAAGTAACGCGGCACAGAAAGGGCTTCCTTGAATTAAACGAATAACATCGTTCATTGGAAACGTTTCAGAAAAAGAATAGACTTTACTTCCTTAATCCGTATCGCTAATTAAGAAAATATGTGCATTTGTGAATGTCGCAAAGTTAAAGAGTTACACATCTCGACAATCAGATCCGAAAAACATGAAATCTAAAATAAGAGAAGACTAAAATTACGAGCTCTGACGTTTCCATGGTCACTTGATTCGGAAATAACATCAACACATTCGAGAGCATTTGAAACCGCAAACTATCAGAGGGACTCGGCTGATATCTATGATACTGTTTTTTCCACTCACACTTGTGGCACATAATTAGCAAAGTCATAAATTTCATGATATTTGCGAGACAGCTTCATAAGTCACGGCTTTGTGAACCATCGCATGGGAGTGAAATTTTATGAAATGTGACGCAAATTGAAATCCATTACATCCACATTTATTCATTCGATTAAATAAACCTATTTTTGAGTAAAATTTAGAAAGTAGTACATAAGCTGCTCCTTCACGCCACCCAATTTTCATATGTTACTGAAAGTCGAGAATCCGCGACCTTTCCGCAGTATATTTTCCGGAAGATGAAAGACATTTTATTAGAACATCACTATTTTCACACTAACATCAAAAAATTAAAAGGCGTAATTATTTTAAAGTATAAAATAATATCTCAGCTATGAGTAACCCGGCTAAGAAATTTTTGGCTTAAGAAAACTTTTTGCCGTTACAAAATAATTCGATTGTTAGCTTCCAACAAATATTTCCAATATTGCGCTTCAATTTTTCACAATATCCTAAGAATGATTCCATTCGGTTTCTCACTCTCTCCTGCTCATCAAGTAAACCATTTAATGGATTCAATGTTTCACCAGTTCCTTTCTCCTTCATCCAATTGAGTAGCTGTTCATCTCAGCCTTTGGTTAGTTTGTTTCCCTTTATGGTGTACTTACTATTTCGAAAAACTTAAATAGTAGGCAGAATCTAGAATGTGTTAAACGATTTTCCATATGGGAAATGACGTTGCGATTAGTGAAAATTTCGGCTAACGGATGAGATTCCGGAATTAATTATCTTAGCCAAGGTATCAATATATATAAAGTCGTTTATTATTATTATTAGATTATTATATTATATATATACTATATTCGAATATTTCGAAGGTAAGCGGAATTGATATCGTGGCAATGATAATCGTTGGATTTCTCGCCCTACAGATAATTGCGCATAAGTATTTCGGCTGAAGATTCTGGTCAACACGGAAGTTTAATCTCGATAGCGGATGTTGTGAAATCTAAGAGATTGAGGGAATTAAGCAAGCGATTTCTACATTTTTATCTTATTATTTCGACGCGAAATTGCTTCAGGTGACAAGAAACTTATCCGGATACACGCAGATCGTGAGTATATCATATTACCTGTATTTTCTTCTCATTCTCCTTCGTTTCTTTTAGCGTAGCTTTTAGCTATTATTATCGGTAGGCACGAACAGATTTTTCATTCACTTCCAAGTTTTCCCGCAATGGATACTATTTTCTCCGAGAATCTCTTACGTTGTTTTATAACCAAATTCCTTCCGATATTAAATAGGCATAATATTGTATAATAAGATTTCTAATCATGTTCTTTAAGGGTAAGAATGACGGTAGGTTTAAGGAAAGTCTTTAAAAAAATCTATTTAATAGGAGTTATCACTCTACTGAAGCATTTCTATCGCTTGATATATCCTGCTGGATATAATGATGTATAATAATAGTTAACAGTGACATATATGTATGAAATTTTTAACGAGTGTCTTGTAAATTGTATGTGATAATTGCTTACGTGAACAATTATGCGTCTTTTTAAGTAAGTTTTTACCCTAAAATTAATAATCCAATTTAACCATGGGTAAAATGAGTGAGATTGTGTGTGAAAATTGCTTTCTTTTTACATTTTGTTTGATTTGTAACTACTTTTTACATGGACTTGATTTTGTCACGTAATCAATTCAATGCATATTTTCTTCTGTGCACCTGAATGCAATCGTGAAGAAATTAATTATTGTCATTTTCATTTCTCACAAGCTATCACTTTAAAATTTAAGACTGTACAGAATATGAGTTGGATGGAAGAATCTCGCCCAAATAAAGACGTTTCATTTTTATTAAAAACTTGCGCTTGCGAGAGTTAAAAAGGAATTCAAAATCTAAAAGGGAGAGAGAAAGAGATACGCACATCAGTCAGGTGATTCGGATGACAACTCGAAAACATTCATAAGTGTAAACATATCCTATTTTAAAGTTTTCTCGTAAATAAACGACAAGGAAGTTGAAAAACGTAACTTGCTTAGGCGAGCACGATATAAAAGCAGGAACCAAATAAAACAGGATGTATTCGTCAAGGTCATGCGTCTGAAACTGTTTACAAATTGCTTTCTTGTAAGCTAATCGCTAAAAATAATATGGCAGATAATACGGAAACGCCCACATTAATGCATCGTAATTCAATTGTTATTTCAATTATTGCCGATCCAATGGACGCCAACTCTCTCTCTCATTGTTTCGCTTGAGGTTGTTTACATAACTCTCAAATAAGACCGAAAATAATTATTCGCCATTGTCAAAACCTTATTTTTTTAGGGCGAGTGTTTTATTTATCTCGCTCCAATTTTTATCTGCTATCGAGAACATTAGATCATCGCCTAATCTTACTTCTCCGATAAAGATAGCGAAGGCCTAAGTACGATAAGAGCAAGTGATGGAAGATAAGTTCATAATATGAGGATAAAAAGATAACTATGTCTTCCGCGATAAGGCATTTCAGTATAGCAAGGTTCGAGAGGTGCAGAATGAAGACCATGATTGCCATCGCCAATGTTAAAACTATGAAAATCAAAGAGTATCATATAATCAAAAATTCAAACATAGAAAAATTGCGAAATACTTTTTTAAAACGCTGAAAAATCTTTCATATTTAATTTAATTCGTTAAAGACAGGTATACCCGAAGTAAACTGGAGAACTTGAACAGAGATATCCACTCCTCCGATAAAAATTTGGAAGAAAATATCATTTTATTCGATGAGGTATAACCATCATATCATAAGTTAAAATGGAAAATGGGAAATTGAAAAGCAGAATCCAGATGGATCTGGATTTGCGCATAAAGCAACTCTCATCTGTCAAAAGAAAATTAATGCCTGAAAGATTAAAAATAAATAAACAAATCACCATGGATACGTATGGTTATACAAACAGAGGGACAGAAAACTCTCGTAAGTACTAAAATTCACCGCAATAATTAAAAAGTGCGCGTTAAAAAGTCTGCCAATTATTTAGCAACTGGCGATGTATGAAGGGCTTGTGAATTTTCATTACACGCTTACATACATAACGCTGAGCAAGCTTCCGCTTCTATTAGCTCGCACACTTGAGAATAATTATACCGCGTTTGCTTCTTAACAAGCAGAACGTTCTTCCGAGTATTTAGCCAAATGAGTGAACTTGTAAAGAATTTATGAATATCCAGACATCTGTTTAAATTTGAAGAGGTTGCTCTCAAGAGGGTGTTGGTTACGTTTCCTGCCACAAATTAGCGTAATGAGTCGGAAGCATATTGAAGAATTTGTTTTCGAAAAGCGCACGTTATATTTACTTCTATTTTCTCTCAAAAACATAATTATCTAGTTGAGCCCATTCATTTCTATACCCTTAAATGTTACGTTTTTGATGCGATTTTCAACACCGAAATATTTAGAGCCATTTTCTTATGCTTTCAATATAAATTATACTCGTGCTTTCAAAGTTTGGAATCAAGCGCGGAGTTGTAATGGCAAAGATCTAAACACACTTTCTTACGAAGAAACATTTTGCTAACTTACACACGTTCGACTGGTACCCTCGTGAATGTCTGGAAATTGGTCATCAGTGGAAAAATGAGTTTAATAATTACGATTCGGCTTGAGTTAGAAAATTTATAGAGCCTTAGTAATCAAGTATAAATGTACAAGATATGTTACACTGGAAACTGAATCATCGGAAAGTGGCAAGCACTCCAAAATTCGTATTTATTGACTTTTATGATCTGGTTGAAATTTATTAATAGTTTGGTGTGTGCACATAATTACGTGTGCATTTATGACATTCCTATATTACATCCACTGCTCTACATAAAAACCCTCTTTCGATTGTCGTGATACAACTAAATATTTTTTATTCATCCGAACCTTTTCTCTAGTTAAGAAAGTGATATTAAGTAGTAATAATGTCCATGACGGAAAATAAAATGATCATAAGAAAGAGTAAAAAGAAAAGATAATAGCTTCCATAACGAGTATCCAAGAAGGAGAGAGTAAAAGACAATAGAGTTTATGTATTCACTCCATAAATACCACGTATTGCTCGCGGGCGGAAGGATTCATAAAACGATTCGACCTCCAATTTAATTATTCGCTCATGAACGCAGTGGCGCAAAGGTAACAGGGGATGGATTATAATCTCCTAGCCATACATACATTCACTCAATACTTGCTAGATCTTTATCTCGGTGAAGTCGACCATTTTCAGAAGAGTTACGACCGGTATCAGCTGGGGTTACCATGATCTTAAGGCACGATCGGGGATATTTCACACTTTTTGAGAGAATAAAATGGTGACTTAAAACTTAGCCTGAGCTAACTTAACACACTTTTTCATGCTGCTACATGCATGTTAAGGAAAAAAATAGATGATTTCGCTCGTTGTCTTCTCTGTATTTTACATTATATCCATTCTCGGAGTAATTCTTTCAAACATGGCCGGACTGAAAAATTGACTCGGGTCTCTCCGGGTCAAAAGAAACGTGTGGCAATTCTAAAATCATAGCGAACGCTCTGCCCTTCGTAGAACATTTTTAACTTCCTGATTCCTGAATCCTCTTCTCGACCCTGACCCATATAGCAGACGCAAACTCCGGATGCGATGTAACTGAGGCAAATTCGAGGCATTTGAGAGGACGCCGAATGAATCCTACATTTTACTGAAACTTACGCGAGGATTTGGCATTTGAACGAGGCTCTGCGAAATATTTCCACAGCTCTGCTAAATATAGGTTTTATCCAATATTCAAGGCGGATTAAAATATAACTTTAAGCTTAGAATGTACAAGGGATCATCCCTAGCTTTATTTCAGTATTAACCGGAATAATAATCAATTCCTTCTTCACTCTACATACTAGAGCATGAATAAAGCTATACGAATATTATATAAATTCATCTCATGGATTCTTTTAGAATCTTTCATTTTCAACTATTGATGCGAAAGATATCGTAAATGATAATCTCTACATAGAATATGGATCAAACATTATTCTGGTTGAACGTAAAACGTTTTTCTTATCGATTTCGAAAAGATTTAGCTTTTCTGCTAACGAAAACTTCGCAGATTTGCAGTTTTTTTCGGCAAAATTCCAAGGTAGAAGTAGACTCTTGCGAGATTAGGGATGAACTAGTTCTTAAACACAAAAACTGCGACGTCTAATAATAATATCGATATGTTCTATTCCTATGGTGTATTATGAATGAAAATAGATCGATTGAATATTCAATGGCGCCATTTTATGGACGACAACAATCAACGTTCTCTTAGTCGAATGCCGCAATGATAACCAACAATTAAACAGCAAAGACAAAATCACCGAGAAATGTAGTGTCTTTGCCACACAATAGATGGTGCAGCCTGCTGTTTCGATTTTACATTTGTTTTTATTTCCAGAGATACTCGGAACATTACTGGTCATTCACCCCTCACATTTTTTCTCTTAGCCGTGGAACAGCTCGACAAATAACGTGGAGGACATCCAAATTCGAGGCCGCACCGTGTCCGCTTTTTTAAGTGCTCTACAGGGCACGTGCCGAACAATCATTATTCTCGTACCCTTCATTTACTTTAGGAAAGGTAAAGTTCGCACACCGACGAACTAAGAATACCTATTCTTTGCTTAATTTAAAAACCCTCCGTTCGTCCTCTATCGCATTGTTTTTCCGAATACAATTCTAAATTGGCTTGCTGGGAGGCAAAATACGTCCTTGCCTTGTTCTGCATCGTTTAAGCGTTGGATAATTGGGTATTTTTTCAGGAGCTTACATCTAAAACTGGATGATTCTTCCGGAGGGTTTCCTTTACGAGGCGATTATTGAGCTCGAGGTCATTGAAATTACACGTCCCCACATAATACGCACTTAGACACGAAAATTGCCTTAATAGGGTATTTCACCTGAAGGTCTCAGATTTGAAGTATCACAGAAAGGTTACCTTACGTTGGGCGTTGTTTTGTTTTCAAGCATAAGCGAGCTTCCTTCATTGCCATGAGTTTGGCAAGGTGGTTTTCTGGTGATATTACTTGGTGATACCACGTAATTTTTAAATGAGCAAGAAGAAATAAAATAGGAAAAAGAATTTTGCAGCAGCCTGTTTTATCTCTATATATTGCATGATGATTTTCATGCATTTGGTGTCTAAAGTGAATATTCACTTTCATGTTGAGACAGCTGAGGCTAAGTCTGGATCAATCGCTTTAGGCGAATTAACTTACATAACACGTATTAGAATGGATAAGCTATGATTGAACCGTTAGTTCGTTAGATAGGCTAGATGCATATGCAATTAAATGTTATAAAGTTAAGAAAATTTATCAGAAAATTAGCTTTGATTAGCTTTATTTCCCTCTGAATTACAAAAACTCCCATACATCTTATATAAAATAAATATTCGTAAAACTAATAGTAAAGCTTACACTATTGAAAACTATTGTTGAATTTCGAAAGAAAGATCGTACAAATTAATAATTTTAAAGAAATAATTCCGAAATATTCCGACTCATTTCGAAGATATGATTTAAATATCCCGCCACCATATCTTGACGATTTTTCTCATCTAACATTTGTCTTTTACTACGTGATAGAAGAATGTTTTTCATTTACTTATGCCTCATTCTTAATCATTACCATGATTATATGAAAATTACTGAGATATAAATGACGGTAAATAATGCTAATCATCTTAGTCACTCAATGATTGCTATGAAAATCGTTATGGATGGTTGAAATGGTGCAGCACTCACGTGGTTTTCCACTGATACTATCGTGGTTCAGTGAGAAAAGGAAGGACAAAATACCTCACTCCTCATCTAGCCTCATTCCATCTAAAGAAATATCGATAAGTAAGGAAGGAGGAGTTGAGTTTCGAATCGGCCTTCACGTCTGAATCCCATAAAGACAGATTTAATGAAACCACGCCAAAAGCTTTCATATAAAATAAAAAATTACGCAAGTGTTCCTCAAAAAATTCCTCCTTTCGCCGAGACATTCTGCAAAGCATGAAGAAGTTTGGGTAATGGCGTCAGATACGAGAAGTTCGCAGGTATTATAGCCCCGCCCACGGATGAGAGCCAACTTGCAAAAAGTTGCGCCGCCCACTTGTGCGCAAAGTAAGAAAATAAAAGGGCACCATATGGTACGGACCACTACCGTTATGCGAAATCTTATATCGTAATTAAGGGAGCCACAAGTATTTAAAGATTCCTTTAAGAACGAGATGAAAATAAAACTACAGGAGAATAAAACAAACAGAGACTTTCTGAAGATACTGGCTGAAAGAATTTCGAAAGTGAAACGATAGTGAATAAATACCCAAGGCTGACGGCACAAAAACATGGAATAATCGAAATGATTCATGATATATTTGATAGAAGAGGAGAGCAGGTACACAGTCAATACAAACTGGATTTAAAAATAATTCCTTCCCGTAAATTTAACAAATTTTTCTAATGCAGGATATTAATAGCAATTTAATCCTGAGTATACGATAAACTTTCATCAAAAATTCGATTTTCTAGTGATTCTCCGCTGAATTCCGAATTTTAAAAACAGAATACAGAAGAACAGGATTTATAATTAGGTAAACGAATAAGCATGTGAATTGATTTATTTTAAGTTATCGCAAAAAATCCTGACCAATAATTATTCTCAAAGCACCAGATGAAGCGTCAATATAGTGCTACTATACTTGGTTTACTACGACCTTAGTGAACAAAGTACTCAGTCACCGACGAGTGTCGTCTAGGGTAATGACACAAGTATAAGACGCCTTATCGATGAGAGATGTATTTCAATAGAACTTTCTAGAAGACATTAAATGAGTTTTATCTGCATGTTGGACATACGCTATTCTTGAGCGGAGTAGCCGAAAAAAATTAATCCAATAATTTAATAATTAATAGATTAATTATTATATTTATAGGAAAAATAACGATGGTAATCCCGTAGTAAAGGACTACCGTTGTTAACTGAAATGTCCTTACGTATACTGATAGCATTCTGATTTCTATAATGTAATTATTTCCGAAATAAGTTCGATCATTTGAACCACCTTGCAGCGCGGGAAGATTTTATTTTGAATCGCGATGTGTTATGGAGTCTCCCCGTTTGGACCAATGTTTTCGACAAGAGCACAGCAGGCTTGGAAAAAATAGCATCGATTAAATTGAGCTTGGAGAAGTTGAAAAAGAGGAAAGAAATGCTGCTGAAATGGCAGTTGGATAGTTCGCGATGTTATGGTGTGGAAAGTGGCCTTGGATGTTAGCGCCCTCTGGGGAAGAGTGACGTCATGGCTTAGAAAGGAACTAACGGACGAAATCGAGAAACTGCTGCTCCCGAACTCAATTATACTCACATTTGGACGGTTTCTCATTTTTCACGAGCTTATGAATTTTTTGCAGTTTTTTTTATCCTTTGCGTGAATGAATGGACATCGCAGGAGAAGATCGTCCACGACTAACGAAAGCAGACAAATTTTCCAGAAAAGCATAGACTGAAATATACATAATTAAAATATAGCAAATTCAAAAATATTTAAGAACAATTCCCGTTGATTTTTTTAATTTGCCACTATTTTTAACCGGCTAAATTGTACGGGTATAGCTAGGGTTAGCGTATTTCGATGGCAGAAATGGGGTCTATGTAATTTTGAAGGGATTAAAAACCGGATTAAAATCGGGAATTTGTTTTAAAACTTAGACTTGCCCAAAACTTTGAGTTATTAGTCAACTATAAATTCAACCATTTTGTGAGAAATGTCTAAGAGTAATTAAAATTTAGCTTTTGAAATGATTTTCTGTTGTATTTGTGAAACTACAGTAATTTACGTGTGTTATTAATTCGAAACGGGAGAAAATCTAAATTTGACTGAGATCATGTCTCCAAATCGGGACAGCTCCGGAATCGGGACAGACAGAACAGGGAAACAGGACTTGTAGTAAGCCAAGATATAACTAACATGAAGATTGTAAATTGGAAGCCAAATTAAAGTTTTGACTGCGAATATCTGAGCGAAAGATGGACTAACATCCAGTGAAGGATTTGGCAACAAAATTTATAAAATCAGCAAAGAGTTCCTCAATTTAAAGCCATTTTTGTTTCGGATTCTGATGATGAAGGAACTGTTTATTTAGAAACGAAATCAACAAACATTTTCGCAAATGGGAAAAATAATAGGAAGTAAGGAAATTGACATGGAAAGAGAAAGTGGAGAAAAAGAGCGGTTGAATAGAAAGGAGGAAGTTGACACAAAATCGTATAATATACAGTCATCGTAGAAAAAAAAACAATAAATAGAAAGTTGGCGGCAAAATACCAAAGTGTTTTCATTGTAATTTACAGACGGGTATGTTTGGGTATGGCTCTTTTATAGAAGATAACTGGATATCTGATTGAGAAAGGTCAAACAAAGAAAACTTAAAAAATAAAGATAATGTTACACTTTTTAACCTACGAGGAACTAAAATAAGTTCACAAAACAGTCCTTTCTGTAAAAATTTAAAAAATAACATAAAAGAAAAAATAGAAAACAGTACGAATTAAGGCGTGTTAATCAATTTTACTATAAACTGCAACAAAAAGAAAAATCGCCTATGTGTCATGTGTCATCTATTACTCAAAAAATACAATACAGGTGATGAGAGATTGAATATATGATGACTTATGATGATTTGAAATGACAAATGCCGCTCAAGAGTTTTCCTAGATGAATTTCAAATTTCCCATTCTCTTTTTCGCTTAACTGTAATTGTAATTAAAGTGTCATCGAGGGATGAAATGAACAACATTTCCGCTTTATAAAGAGAGGATAGAAATGAGGAAGTATGTTCGAACACCAGATGGATACTAATGAAGGCGAATTAACAGGGTCAAGGTAACGAAGAGGAATAGCGAGCCGGAAACGGAAATGAATTTCAGAAGCGGAATCGGCGAGAGCGCGGAGTCACTCTATCGATATGCCAATCTATAAATCACCACGGAAACGTGAAGAACCTTACGAGATAGAGCACGAACGTGAAAGGAAACCTGAGATCGTATTAAAGGCACATGAATAAATGATGTAACACCCAGAGCGATTATTTCTCCACTCCCTAAACAAAGAGAGTTCTTCAGTTTGGTCCGCAGGGCTTAACTAACCGTTTTGCTCCATTTCGCGAAGAAAATAATACTCTTCACCTTCGCAAAGAATGAAAAAAGCAAACATTTACCCATGCTATGAGCAAAAGTTTGTTTGTTTATTCTTTTGGGTATGGAGTTCTATCAGAGAGTCGTGCCGAAGCAATTGGCAATGTTCTTCACCTTTTCAGCCCTTGAAAACCTACCTTCCGCCAAAAAATAGTGTTATTCATTTTTAATAGTGGAAAGGAAGAATTTTAAAAAGGACTGATAGTGACTACTAGCAGCCATATGTCTTCTTCCCAAATCTTCAAAATTATTAAAATCAATACAGGAATATCGAATAAAAGAATATTCTGAAGATAGAATTTTTATCGAGGAAGGAATACATCCTTTAGTTAAAACCACAAACTAGATTACTGTTATCAGTTCTGCGCATATATTTTATTGGAAAATTCACGTTAAAATTTAAAATTCAAACCTACGACGTTAACTGCGCACACAAATCTCCTTACTAATCTGTAGTGGTTACAAATGAAAATTACCTACGTATTTATTTGCAGATCACTTGAACAGTTACTACGTAACATTAGCTCCTAAAAAGTACTCTATCATAAGAAACCAAATAAAAGACAGAAAGATACCCGTGATTAAAGTTAAATCTACGTATTGTAAAGTTTGTCCTCTGTGCGGTATATCCGAGCCAAAAGTAGTCAACGAGAAGAAGGCATCTCTACCAAACATACGATACCTTGAAACGGAAAAAACCAAGAATAATACAAACGAAACTCGAAACCGTAGATAAAAAATTTGATAACTTTCCTCAGGAGAAACATAAAAAGTGAGAGAAGGAATTCTTGTGAATGACCAATGGGCAAGAATGCAGCCAAAAAATATACAGTTTTGGCATCCCAGTGAAAATTATTATTTCACGAGCATTTTCTCATTTATTGCACCGAGAATATCTCCCGAGCATTCCCAGACAGCATTAACGAGATACAAATGAAGACACTTAATATTTTCAACGCGATTTATAAAAAACCGGTTCCGGAGACGGGTTTCCATCAATGGGTACGGATGAAGTAATGAAACGGCTTAAATAGAATTGGACTTGGTTTGAGGAGGGAGTATCAAGTGAAGAATGTTGATCTTGCTGAGAGATACTCTCACAGATACCTATATTGTATATTTAGATGTATTCCGAGATCGGGTAGCACACAGCAAGTGCGGAATTTTGTTTCATTGCCATACACTGCTATATCAAATATTAAAGTCAGGATGGGGATGGGCAACAGGTGGTGGAGCAATTAGGCAGATAAATATCGGTGGGTTTGATGAATTGAATTGAAACTGGGAAAGAACCACATCTAAAAGACATTATGCTCATTTACATAACGAAAGGATACTATAGAAAAAGATCGTCACTTCCAAATCTCAAAATGACAGAGCACAAACGAAAGAAGGAAATCGGTAAATTTAGTAAGTGAAGATTGGTAAGGTTTGGACAAATTTAGTCTTACGTCAGCGACTTATTCACGGGCAGAGGAAACAAAAAAAAAACAAATCTTCCAAGATACATATGAGTAGTTTTTCTCTGAGGTATACATAATTAAATCGTTCATTGCTCACAGAAACGCATTTTACTTTACATACCGAGGTGTGAGGAGATTAACAAAATTAATTATCTAGAGGTGACCAGTCCCTCATTTTGAATGCAAAAGACCTCGCAGAAACGACGAGGATTAAGTGCTGACTACAAAAATCTCTGTTCTGAAGCCTCTTGGAAGGGCTTATAAGGTGATCTCTAGTGTATTTCAAACGAAGAGCGTCAAATGGGAAGCGATTATCTAAGCGCATGAGATGCAAAATGACTCGCTAGTGGGATTCAGAGGAAATGTAGCGCTATAGTAGTCACACAAGGAAAACTACACTTTCATCGAAAAAATGCTGTCATAGATGAACACAGAGATGTGAGACCACGTCCATTAAAAAGTAACTAAAATTAAAACGCACATTTCATTGTAAAACAGTCGGGTGACATACGAAATTTATTTCGACGAATTTCAAGTTCTCTCATATCACATCATGAGGATACATCGTGCAAATCATACACCAACTGAAACCTTGGAATACTTAAGGAATGGAAAAATTTACCTCAAAAAACTAAACCTTAACTTAAAATTTTATGATATAAGAATAATTTAGCATTGAGAATATACGTCAGTAAATGAAATGTCGAAGTTTTTATACGGAAATAATTTTTCTAAAATTCGTTCTAATTTTTCTAGTCAGTAATGACGGACTATATGGGAACAAAATCCTATGTAATTTTCTTCGTATCACAGGATTATCCTCATTCCAGGTCTTCTCTATGCGGTTTTTCTCGTTATAACAATAAAAATTAAGATTCATAGTTAACATTATCCAGCTCAAACAGACTGGAAAAACTGGCTTAGAACGCTTAGAAGCTGGATTTTAAAGGTAAAATAGCGAGAGGCACATCAATAAATGCTTCACAGAAAACGGGAATTTCTGGATAGCAATAAAAGTGGTAAAATCACCTGAATCGATAGAATTCTGTGTCAAGAAATTACCGAGGAGCGTTCAAACGAATATTTTCAGCGCAATGGAACACAGAAGAGCGAAGGCTGGCTGGTGAATCGACCTCTGTGATGACTACTCATGGAAATATTTATTGTATTTAAAGAATGCTTGTGAATGAGAATGTGTAGGGAGAGTGGTTCTTCAGTGTCTGGACCATTTATGGGTCGATCACGTTTAACGGCAGTACAAGTAATGATTACGATTCAAATTCTTCATTTCCTCTATTTCAGACGAGTGAATATAAACGCTGAGGAGACTCTTCTCACTGGTTCGAGATGAATAGAATATATCAATAATTAATATTATAAGGCAGAAAAAATAAACGTGGACTAAACAGAGAGATCGAAGTTCCTAATCCTTCAAGTAGTATCAATTTTGAAGGTAATTCATAGATGTAGATAATAGAAAAGAATTGGAAGGTGCCATACAGTGATAGGGAAATCGTTCTTCGAAGCCTAGATCGTGATAAATATTTTTCCTGTCGATTGTAAAAATAAGGTCCCATCCAAAAATGTCCTGTTTATGATAGAATGCCCCCTGTGAAGACTAGTGCAATCCAATGTTGTTTTCAAGTAGCATTTTTAAAAGTTTCTCTACAGCTGACTGAAGTCATTTCGCATATATCGGTCCCTAATAGGTATCGAACCCATGACCACCTCTTTCAAAGGCGAACGCGCAGCCCACTTAGTTATCCGGGAGCCCATAGTTTTTCAATCGAAAATAATTCAATGGGAAGGCACTTCCGGTTTGAAGAAAAAAGATAAATAAATGTAGCATTAATTTCTGTGGCGGAGGAACTAGACAGTCTACTCAGACATATTTATTACTGCGATGGCTTCTATTTCTGCGATATATTGCGAAGAATCATGTTTAATTCTGAATTACTCCGAATGAAATCAGAGTTCAAATATAACTTCGTCATGAAACATTACTATAGCTAATCTGCAATCCTTCCCTGCATTCATTGCGGTTTCCTTTCGTGACATCGATCGCAAATTGGGACGGAAATAGCACCAGATAACATTTGATTAGAGAATAGTTCACCATTAAATTTAGAAAATGCTGTCATCCTTTTCCGATATTTTTCGTCTGCTTCCTTCGATCATAAAACGATAACTAAATTTCACACATTTAGACAAAATGCTAACTCAGTAGATGAATTGAGCCACGGAAAGATGTTCGAAAGAAGCAAATAACATATTACAATTTTATTATTTCATAATAATGGACCTCAGGAATGGGTCTCATTACAGAAAAGGAATTTACCACGAAATTTTAAGCTGCTTGTCTCAACGGAATCTTTACCAATTAAAAGAAAACGAGCCGCTTTCATCCGCTCTTCTATTCCATCGATATACTCCATCCTTATGGTTAAATGTCAATTCAAAACTTAAAGATATTTTATAAGAAACTTCAGCGCAAAGAACATCTAACGTACGACAACATACTTCGTACAACACCAACTTATTCCTATTCGCTAACTGACACCATGTTTCATCATTTTCTTTAATCCTAAAACGATCGTCACGAGAACTGGCTTAAAACATAACTGAAGAGTACGTGGGTAAAACTTTTATATTCAAATATTCGGGATATATTTCTAGATGATACAATACGCTCTGAATAAAAAATCACAGCAGTGTTTAGAGACATTTTCGCCTAAAGCAAAATGAAATCGCCCAGAGCAATCGGTTTCACGAGCGTAAATTACCTAAGGCGATATTTCTTCCTACGTTTGTTGAACCTTACTAGAAAGTTCACTCGAATTTCTCGGAGAAAATAGACCAACAACTACTCTACAGTTATGAGCAGGGCATTCCAGAAACAAATAGAGACCCTTTCAAGTTAAAAGCTAACAAAGTACGAGTTTTCTAAGTAATTTATACAAAGCATACATTTGCAACTTATTCGGACCACTAATGATTAGAGCTTCGAAGCCTTTATAGCTGAGATTCAACTTAAGAAGATCGCAGAACATTTTTATCGAGTATAATCTGATTTTTAGAATAAAGTTTTAAAGGATTATAGCAAAAATTTAATAAAAATGCTACATAGATTTTTATAGCAATAATGTAGCTTTAAACTTCCTGAACCCACTTGGGGCTGCTATAAGCAACATTTTTAAGTCAGGAAGTTTCAAGAGAACTTCATTCCTGAATTCTAATCTCCAGATAAGTGTATGTTTCCGGAGAGACTTGAAGATAAGTGTTTGCATTTCCAAATCTGGAGTACATTACCATTAGTGGCAGAGTGAATCGCAGTTTTCGAGAATTTTTCTATACTTTGAGTCGAGCTTGTAAATACGAGTCATGTCTCTGCAAAATATTCAGTCCGAAGACAGCCTGAATTAATAATGATGGGATTAAGATGAGGAGTAAGTTTGTTGTCATTGCATCCCTCTCTACATCAGAATTCTATCAATAGAACAAGTCCAAGTAAATGCAGCAGCCTATGAAAAACTTTTCATAACATTCAGTAAGGAGTAAACAAAATTAATGCAACTATTCTCACATTAACACAACCCATGAAATAGACTGAGACAAAATAAATGAAAGATACATACAACCCTTTGCTGCACCGAAAGACGAATGAAAGATACCGCGTTCATTAAGTTACGGTGGTAAGAACAGAATACGACTTCCATTCTCTTCCAGAACATAAGGGCTGATTTCGAAACTTTTTCCAGCCAACCTCGTCCTCACTGACTCAGATGTTAAGTGGTAGCAAAACGGAAGAATTGGGATGAGGAGGAATTAAGGGGGAAAAGATTTCGATCGCTGGTGAGAAAAGTGAAATTCAAAGAAGTGACCGAAACGTCATGTCCGCGTGCGACTTGCTACTTCTCATACCCGGAAATAATTAGATACAAAGCATGTCATGTGACGGAGATATGAAATCACGGGGTGATTCCTACGTCGCGGTGACTCGGGGTTCGATCTTATCATTTCCTTCTGCGGAAGAGCCCGCAGCTGCTCCAGCAACTGATGGATCCCCGCAAAATGACTACGATTTCCCTGGAACATCCCTCTTTCCTGCCGTTTTATCTCCTCCTTTGACTCTCCAAAATATTACGAATCGGAATCTTTGAAGCGGTCCGCTATTTTATTTATATCGCTGGCGACACCGTTGAGGGCAAAGACCCATGCAATCCTCCGAAGGTTTTTTGTGCCGCCCGACGGCCACGCTTCCCCAACAAACTTTGAACCGCCTAATCGCCAGCGCGCTGTTTTGATGGCAAAAATCGACTTTTCGGAATATTAAGTGAAAAACATCTCCTCCTCATGTACTCATCACGACTTTGCTCGAAGACCATTCATTAATCACCGCCAAAATCGAGGGCGCGTGACGCCGAAGTCCAAACTGTGACGGATTCTTGAATGACCATGAAAGCAATCGTAACAAAATCAATCGTGATGAATTGCGGCTCATTTTAGTAACTCACATACTTGTCATCAAACTGTTAACGTGCGCTAATTCTTTCATCTGCAGAACAGATGAAGCAATTGGAATTCCCTTTGTGTCGGCGTCGTTTTTTGTGAGAAATAGTGGAAAAAAGGGTTAGTCAGAGAGTCATTTGATGAGTAACAATTTTTGATACTCCGATGAGAGACTCACGCAGAGAAGAAATAAGAGAGATCGTCCTAAAGAACTCTGAGGGTATACGAATCGATCAAGTCTCGATATATGAGAGGATCCCTAATAACCATTGCCTTCGAAATTTCCGATATTAATCATGCACCGCTAATGACTCTTGGGGATATAAATTTTTTCTAAAACAAAATTTATTAATTGTAGGGCCTCAATTAATTTATATAGAGCAGTTTCGCGATATTGAGAAATGTCTAAAGTTTCCCATACGTACGTATCGTAATCTTATATATTACGACAAATCCTAAAAGAAGGTATTTAATTTTGCTTGAGCTATAAAAGGATATCCTTATCTTCCATTGCAAATGAGCACCAATTTTACACCATCAAGATTTCCACCGGGAAAAGAAATCTATATTGGCGTGGAAATTTCCTCATGCAATGAGTAGAAAATTAACGAGTTTTTCATTTCCGTTATACCTTTCCATGAAGTCACGCCATGGATCATCGATTTCATTAATCATAAGTTATACATATATGCTGACATTCTACCCGAACTCCACTTGTCTTAACAGTCACCTGCAATAGGGTGGAGCAAGCGATATAAGGAGCACAAATAAAGCACGACACAGAGGAAGGAAATATGTATTTTATGAATGGATCACCTGTCGCAGATCTCAGAGTTCCTTTCCGACGCACCGTGCGGACTAGTAACTAAGAAAAACTCAAATACCTCTTTGGGGTGCAGATCAGCTGGTGCGAAAAAAATCGGCCTTTCTAGGTGCAATTTATACATACATCGAATTTCCATGTTTAAAATTTCCCGTCTCTTTTTCATATCAAATAGTATCTTTCATTCAATCTGAAATACTTCTAGAAATTTTTGAGAATGAATTACCGCCGTAATTAAGGCTTCGTGAAATTTAATCTTAAAGGTAGACATAATAAATTAATGAATAAAGACGTCTTTATTAATCTGAAGGAGATTCTCATATGTATATCCTGATTTTGGGAGAATGTATTGTACACCAAGAATTGATAACCCTTCAATTAATTCGCAATTAATTAAAAGGAGAAAGAGAGTAATGTGAAGCAAAATCATTCATCAGGATTCGCATTACTATCGAAAATCAAAATATAGCTAAGAAAATTCGAGATTTGGGTTCACCTCAGGCGTGTGAATAATTTACCTTTTTCATCGATTTAAACTTATATAAAAGTAAAACAGTGCAAGATATATATCGACGGAAATCAAAAAATGGTAGCATCACGTTAATAAAATTTTCTAAAGAAATAAAATTGAGTTTTATCAGGATAATCCATCAAATAAATCAATAGAATGCAAAGGTCGAATGGGAAGAAAAACTCAACTGATCCGACTAAAAGTGGGCGATAAAGATATCGCGGATTCAAATTCTCAATTGCAAGATATCTCTACATTATGATTAATTAGGACAACATCGTTCGAATGCACCGAATAAATATAAACCCCTATCTTATCAGCGGCCTCGTCAATTACATTTTGCAGCAAATATCGAGGGCCATGCATGTTTTCCTCGACTTATTCTCTCAGCATTACGAAGTGTAGAAACAGAGTTCTTATTCTGCGTGAGTTTCCATGGACACGTGCGCCGGAAGACGTCCTCGAGATCGCATTCATTTGTTCCAATGACGGACGTTGGCAAATCGAACGAAGGACGAGTTTGTCGATGAAATTTCGGTCCGCAAATGCAGAGCGATTTTGTAAAAGGAAAACGTCTTTTACTTAGAGAAGCGGAAGACATCGATTCGGATGAGGGAAACTCCGCTGCCGAACGTAACGGTCGACACTAAGAAACATTAATAACGATGCTAGCTTATAGTCCATTCCGCTATCTTTTCTGTCAACCGAGAAATTCCTTGAGACAAGCTTCAGAATCGTTTACAAACGCGTCACACAATCAATATGACAATCTTTTTCATTTGTTGATTGTAAACAATAGGTTATTTGGGAGGTGACTTTTGAGAATACAAAGTAAACATTCCAGAATCGTTTCTAAGCTCATCATATAAATAAACACATGCATATTTTTCGTTTATTTATTTTTACCAATAAGTTATTTGGATGGAGAATTTTGAGAGTATATTGTAAAATTAACTGTAGTTCTCATTTTTAACATACATGTAAATGTATCGAGAGTTCTGACATATTGAACGCAATAAATGCTTCGTTACTGAAACGTAAGATTTACAAAGCGACGAGCTTTGCGTTGAGTCTTATTTACGGCGTGTCCTCTGAGGCAACGTACTTATGATTTGGGTCTCAATGACTCTATGAACAGACACATCCAAATGGAGAACAGAAATCATTTTCCATTCATCCCTTCCTCAGCTCAAGAGCAGAATCCTCAATAACGGCTAATATGCGGTGGAGTGGAGAAGAAAGATGAGCATGTGTTGTCAAAGGTTCATGAAAAGACCCCCTATAAATTGGAACGTCATGGAAAAAGGAAGATTGGCCACAAGGCTAACACCCTTTTTTTTAGTATTTACGTAATACAATTGATAAAACGGGATTAAACGAGTGACAAAATTGGAACTTAGCCAAAATTTGAAATTTTTAAAATTTCGAAACTGAGATTCTGAGAGAGAACGAACCACACTTCGACAAAGGAAACACTTCACAACAGGAATTTAATTTATAACACTATAGATTTACTCTACGTAAAAGTAAGAACATCAATTGTGTATCCCTAGAATTCAATTAGCCCTAATTTTAAATGGGAGCGAATCAACGGACCTTTGGATAAAAAATGATAAAACTAACAGTTCAAATCTCACGATAAGATATCTGAATACCGAAAATTCATCCCATCCCTAGAGGAATACATATCCTGAAATTCGTTGCGCAGTTTCTTACGGGGCATCTCCGCTATCCGCCGAGAAATCCTGGATTCGTACCAAGTCATAGGCTCTTCCAAAGTCCGGAGAAATTAGCCATTGCAGTGGATGTCGATGTAAACTCGAACATAAATAAAGAGAAACCCGTGTCTGAACACGCACTCCAGAGAAAGACGGGAATATGAATTATAAATGAGACGCGCAGATAAGCGTCTCAAACAAAGAGATGAGGCGCCGCTGAGAGTGGAGGATCTTAAAATAACGCCCGACTAAAGGAGAAAATTTACTGGAGAAACGAACTCCGAACGCTCGCTGAAGACCATTATGTCAACACGCACAAGACGTCCCTTAACACTCAGACAGACTTCGTTTTCGGTTCTTTTGGGAATGAATAAAAGAAAGAAAACCTGTTGCTTCGGAAATGAAACTCCTTTTTTTGGCAGGGGTTACTGATGACGAAGTCAAACTCGAGCCATGGTCAGAGTTATTTCCCTCGAATGTGGACCCTCTCTAAACCAACGAACAGTCACAAGAGAAAGTAATGACAGGATGAACTAGAAACGGCGACCGTTAGCCGTCCTGAACGATCATTTCTACGCTGCAGCTATGATCTAAACAAGGGGATCGTGAAAAAGCAAGAGGTAGAAATCGCATGCGCTTAATTCAAGTTGTTTCTCCCTTAAAAACATTTCCCGAGATACAGATCTGCGAAATAAAACATGCGTTGACGTGGAAATACGCAAACGTACCGGTCAAAGTTCGCATTCACCTCCGAAATGGGAAAAAGTTCGGATTATCCGATATTTCGCTTTTTGGGATAGAGAAAGTGACGTTTCAGTAAAGTAATTCATAAGACTAGATAAACAGAGCGTAACGGAGATTTTTACACAAAACTCACAGCCATAACTAGCGGGATATCAAAGGAAACAGTCGCTTCGTATACTAAACCAGGAGTTACAACTCTCGCGTGTTTATCGACTGTAACTTAACATAGGCTCTTGGGTCCTTGGCAGTCGCCCACTCTACTCACTTGGCTCATCCCACACTTCTGCAACTTCTCATCCTGGAGACTGAACGAACAACCCAAACTGTGGAGTTTCCGAATATCGTGAATGGAAGAGAACATGGAAACTCACCTCCGGACCTTGGATTTGGCGACCATGGCAGAATCGGGCCGAAGCACTGTGAGGAGTAAAGAGGCGGAGGAGTGACCTCAACGCGGGAGGGAAGTCCGAGAGAGCAGCGACGGATACGAGATCCAAGTTGGATGGCGCATGGTGCGATACTGAAGGAGCAACATAGAGGATAAGGAGAAGAGGGGAGGGAGAGAGGGGAAATGGAGCGCAGATAAAAAGAGAGGGGAGGGGAGAGGGGCGTCCCTGATATACAGCTCGAAACCAAACATTCGAAACGAAACGTAAATTTTCAAGCTTACATTTTTTGAGACGTTTTAAGAGTAGACAGCGCTAAATAAAAGCCCACGGGAGCTAAAATAGGCCTAAAAAAATTCAACTCGTCCAAAAATAAGTCCAATTCAGATATTTTTGTCTCCTGGTTTTTCGAATGATAGACTTTTACGACAGCTTCTATCAATCTTTATATAACTGTATGTAAATTGCGGCTGGCACCGCTTCAATCCAATCCACTGCTTCAAAGTAACAGTCCAACATTCAAATACTCCAAACGACCAAATTTTCCTTTCGCTATAATAATACCCTTACGCCTTACTGATGATTCCCTTTATGATATCGGCTTCCTACTACCAAGGCTTGATAAATAAAATACATTCATTAGATTTTTGGAGCATTATAAATGAAAATGTATTTCTCGTTTACTTCAAAGGGCACGAGCCCGGCTCGCGAGTCCGGCTCGGCGAACTTGAATCCGTGCAAGGATTGATTTCACCACATACGCATGAGCCCAACTTTGCTCGAATATTTCATCAGTTTCCAGAATGAGTTCATCGAAGCAAGTTGCTGCAGCGGTGATAACACTAGACGAGTGCGGAGTGTTTGGGAGAAAAAAAGATTAGAAAAAGAAGGAGAATGTGTGCTGAGAGCTGGTATTTAAGTAAAGACAGATTTACGCATTCATATTTGCGGAAGTTTATATGGAATGATGGACCTCAAGAGTACGAAAATTATTTCAGAATGTCAGATGAAAACTTCAAATATTTACTAGCAACAATAGCGTCGTTTATAGTGAAACAAGATACTGTGATTCGGACGCTTTTACATCTAAGTACATATCGCAACGACTCTTCTTTCATTATTTTGGCATTTTTTAATTGACATTAATTCTGGTCCCTCCAAATCCTATCAAAATTACAGTTGATGAGATCATTGGTCCACACTCATTCCACTGAGGGCATTGTGGTCAAGTGAGGAAAGCAACCTCACTCCTCATCTCGCCTCATCTCTTTCCCAATGCTTTTTGTGGCGAATAGAGAATCCATTCAGCCACTGGGATGATGACTGCACGGACAAATACGGAAACTCGGCAAAAAAGGCAACTTCTTCTAAAAAGTCTTAAATGTAACATTTTACGATGGCCATTGTGATGTACCGGAAGCTTAAAAGCTGCGGTTTTGAAGTCTTCGGTGGTCAAAGACTTCTTCAGTACTAGAAACATATGATCGGCGCGGATCTTTTTATCGTGAAATGCTTCCCCGAAATTCGACTCACGAGGTTGTAATTCTCTGATACGAAAGACTGAGCAGGAAATAAATTTATTGTCTGTCAAGTTAGAAGTACTATTTTTATTTACGTATGCCATAAAAAGGGTGGCATGTGAACGCCAGCTGTGCATACTGAGTTAAAAAGTATCAATTCTATGTTAGAAATACCGGAAACTTTGAAAAATAAGAGAACTCGAGCATCATATTCAAAACGTCTGATCCACGTATTATACTAATAATATAATAATAATACATTTTAATTATGTCCCTCTCAAAATAGAGTAAATGAATAAGGCGACTGGATTATGATAACATCGTGATACAGGGTTGAGCAATGTACCACTTCAAATTCGGAACTCAAGAATAAATCTGCGACACTTTTTCCTGCGAATTCCCGCGAGCTTTTCGAAGGCAGGTTCGAAAAGATTCTTGAAATGCGAAAGTTTTATTGAGAACCACTTGTCCTGAGAAAAAGGTAATTGGGTCACGGTTGAAAAACTTGGCATCCGGCCCCAACACAAGCGAAACTTGAGGCTTTATCACATTTAGATAGTTTGCCCGTTTGGTTTGACCTCTAAAACTGTAGTAAATGATTGGGGAAAATAATCCAGTAGCGGAACTGGGTTTGGCATTTTTACAGATACCAATTCTCCAATGTTTAGTCTCTTCGCTACGCCAAATACATAAAATAAAAGGGATACAAACTGTACTCGTAACATTATAAATGTAATTAATTTTATTTATTGACATAAGATCAATTAAGAGAATGCTCAAAGTCCGACTTCCAATAATGAAGCGTTCGAATAAAAACACTTTTATGCTGATATTTTAAAAAATTAGATATTCTTAATTTGATACAGCGTGATGAGATTATTAAAAATGTAGTGATCAGCAAATCACTATCAAGTTTAGCACAAAGTTTTTTTCCTCTTAAATGCACCTCAGAAAATAGATTCATTGATGGTGAGACAACTACATTGTAAATCTCCAGGAAGCCCTTATCCCTCAGTTTCAAAACGCACAACTCTTCGTGTATTGTTAAATACCATTCTTCATCATTCCCGTTTCTTCTTCAGGACGGATTCAATTGAAGTAAATATATTAAATTCCCCAGAAATATTTACAATATATTTTTCCAAGGCAACTTCAATATCTTGAAAACTTATTGAAAAATAATAATTCACTTATATTTAACACTCAATTCCATTGCAACAGAGAACAATTTAAGAAAGGATTATAATGTTTTAACAAATAAACCACAAAGGTATTCAGTTTCCAGTAAGATAAAGACTAAAATGTCTCGCTTTCCTTCTACACCGAAGTTAATAATAGCTGAATTAAAAAATTCAATAAACTTTAAGAGAAATTAGAGGGAAACATTGCAAGAGACTGCGAATGTGAAAAGGAACTTGTCGAATCTCTAAGAATCTTTTACAGCAAGGAAACAAAGACGGGAAGAAAAGCCTACTAGACATGCGCAACAATGTATAGTAAACGAAAAATAATTAATAAAATTTCATCAATCATACTGATTTATAAAAATATATGAGACGTCAATATATATAATTTACGCAATGGAATATCGTAATTTTTAACTGCATAATGCATTGTCACCTAACACAGGTAAATTTACGCGCGACCCATAACAAATCTTCCGCGAAGGGAAATCGACCATGTCGTAAATAAACGCACTTTTTAATTATGGATATTCACTTTTACGGTTGAAAATTCGGAAGCATTAGGTAAGGTTGTCTCGTAAAAACTTGGTATTACCGCTTTAAAATTAATTACGACATTTTACCACGCGAAAATGATGTGATAAATTAAACACTCACTATAAGAAGACAATTCATGAAAACTACTGCGGTTACACATATTTTACGATGGTATGCACTAATACGTAATTATGATACTTCCTAAAGGGGAAAATTTCGTATCAACACTCTTTTGATAACATGTATCCACACTTCAGCCTAAATGCATAGCCGTATCTGCTTGATGAAAACATTCGAGAAAATAGGAGCATAACTACGAGGATAAACGTCGCTCATCTACTACTTCCTATGGATTCAGCAAAGATTGCGTTCTTCAATTCCTTCCACCCATGTAAATGGCAACAGCGATTTCGCAACATTAAGCCATTGCCGTGGGCGATTCTGTCAGTGGAATGCAAAATGAATAGAAATTACATCAATTACATGAAAATGGGAGCGTGATTCCTGCTCTCTAACGCACTACTCCCATAAATATTTAATTATCGAGTTTCCTTCGACCTCATGACGACTTGCTTTCCATGCTTTAAATAGGAATTGACCAAATTAAAATTAAATGCAAAATGTACTTGGAGGACTCCAAATCGTACCAAGAGCGATTTACATCGAAACCATATTCGAGTTTCTAAAAGCTATCATGATACCGAACAGTATGATAATAATACGGAAAATTTTCCGATTCGTAAGCAACTATCAAATAGTGTCGTGTTTGGAACACTCGTTATGTAATATTAAAATAAGCGAGATAGAGACTAATCAGACTCTTCTTACATACAACTCTGCGTAGAGTAAAATTCAAAAGAAAGAGATTGAGAGCTTGAAAAAAAGGTAATAGAAAAGAGCTACTTTGTTTTTCAGTAAAAAGAATACACCACAGTAAAGGACACAAAATGCATTTTGTGGCACTATGATAATTAAATGTAAAATATAACGAAATAATTATTTATCTATAATTATTATTAAAACGTCGCGCATTCGATTTGTTAAGTTTTAGACGCGTATCCGATACATCATAGACATAAATTTTCGGGTCGACGCCCATCGATATCCACTAATATATGTATAATGTGATACCCAGAGCACAGTGATTACATCAAAAATTCTCTTTTGAGGTATCATTCATAGATTATAGAGAATTCACGAGAAGAATTTGCAGTGTTCATAATTGATACACCAAATAATGTCAATTCTAGTACAATGTCACAAATAATACTTATAATTTTTAAGATATTCATCATTTTTCGAACTCAAAAGAAAATATAATATAAATGCAATTCACCAATCAATATAGGTAGGATAAAAACCAGTCTTTCGGATCGATACGATTATATTTCTACAAAACATTTACCTACGGCTATGTTTGTCTCATATATTCACCTAAATGAATTGCAAGCGTTTATATATAACTCACTGGGTAAGGGAATATTAAATATTTATGAATTTAACCCAGAAAAAATATAAAATGTATAGAATGGCCAAAACTCCGAACAGGGTTTTCGATGCACTACACCTAAATTTTTACAAAATATTATATTATATTAATGTATTATATACATTCAATTCAACCTTACATACCCAATAAACGCTTGAAATGGTGTACATCAGGCCACCCAAACCATTAAGGCAGTTGCATCACTTGCTCTCTGTCTGATGCACTGTCTCGACTAACAATGAGACTGCGAGTCTTTTGTTGATGATATAAAAGCTTAAAAAAGTAGCCCTCATCTTTTTGTCAAGATCAATCAGTTCAGACACACCCAATGAACCGCTTGATTCAAGAAAGCCTTTTCTTCTGCAGTGCAATACGAGTGCACCATACTGCGTCTACGACCGCACTTGCCGAGAATCTTTTATTAGCATTAATAAAACAGAAAGTGAAGTAGAATTTACATACGAGCGACACGCGGCCCAAACTATTGAAGTGAAAAAAAAAATCATTTAGAAGACGACGCCGCAGCGTTAATAAAAAAACCAATCGGATTAGAGCGCATATTTTAAGAAAGAATCAGCGATGGAGAGCTGGGTATAAACGTGAGGAAGCGATTAGCGAGATCGATGGTAATTAATCGAAAATTTAATCAGAGCGCGGCGCAAATTGCTTAGGCATTCGCTGAGGGCGTCCGACCCAATTCCTGCGCTGCACCATCGGCATTCTAAAAATGGACTGCGATCGGAGGAGCGGACAAAAGAGATGTGCTGCTCCCAAAGAGAAAGACGAACAAAAGACATTGAGGGAATGTTCATGCGGTCAACGGCCTTACCACCTGAAGCACAATCCCGAACAGCCAAGTGGGTAGTGCTTTCGCATTTGCTGACAGAGGTCCGATTCCCGGTGTGGGCCTATATGGCTCAAATGACTTTAGCAGTCGAAGTACTTTTAACTATACTACTACTACTCAAACCCAATCCCATGCACATCTATCAAACGACGCTGGGTTGTTTCTTTAATTGGGAAATTCATATTTGTGCATTTGTAACCATGGTTATTCCGTATCTTTGGGCTTCAGTTGAAGAAAAAATTAGAACGTAACACATCAAGAGTATAGGAAGTATATTAAATCAAATAAACTTTTGGAATCAATACATATATTAGAATTCTTTTTCTATATATAGGCATATTTAAAATTCAAAGATGACTAAATATGAACTTGTTTGAAAAACAAACAATTAGCACGTCAATTTCAATTCCGACTAAACTGTAAATAACTCAAATCAAGGCTGAAATTGACGTCTTCATGAGAGGTGACTGAGTAAATCAGTCATCAAACTCGGTAGTCGATTATTTAGCATGTTCTATGTAGTATTCAACCCAAAGTCTGGTTGGATTCTCAATCACTCCGCAATTAGCTACAAAAAGCATGGGATAGGGAATGAGGCTTACTAAACAAGATGAGGAATGAAGTAGGTTGCTCTCGCTTTCCTAAGTGACTCAGAATGCTATAAGAGATCAAGTTCATTTAAGTGCTACACCGTGACCTTATAAACGACAATTTCCACAGCATTCCATTAAGAGTGATTTAAATAAACGCAATTATTCAGCGTAGATAAATCTTTTTAGAACCTTTCACATTACCACAACCATAAGCAAAACTGAGAATAAAATTAATTAAAGGTATATTTCTTACATCTTTAAGAAAATTATGAATATATTTTAACCAAATATAGTATGAGGAACATTTTTAGAGTACTAAGATGTATAAGAAAACTAAGCTGACACTGATTACTATATCTAAACTAACACTGCACACAAATATTATATACCTTGAGGGCATGGATCGGTAGAAAATTATGGTCAAACCACGATGAAATATTCGAAAGACAGTATTTGCATATGTTTGGGTGACTCTCTCTCTCCGTAGATCGAATCAATTTCTTTCTTGAATTCCATCGAAACGTTGACTGTAAACAAAATTCTTGAAATACGCACCTCACGATTCGTGATGATTTATCGAGGTGTTTTCAGAGGAAGTGTACGGAGTGTGTGTAAGGAAGTGTGAAAGAGTGAATGCGGAGGAAGTGGAAGGAGAATCCGGAAACAAGGAAGAAACAACAGCCACAGTGACGTCACAGGAGATATACATCGCTTCACTATTCCTTTCGACACCACAACGCCGAATACTTGTAATTACTATCAGTCAGCTGAAATACACTTTATGCCATTTCATACTTTTTCCCAGGGATACCACCTAATGAATTTTTCATTATTATTTATGTTACTCCGGGATATATTTTTGCAATCAATCATATGCGTAACGTAAGCATTGCATTTCACTTGTTTCTATTACAGAGCAAGCTATTTGTATTGTAGGTTTCTTGCTGAATTAAATTCCAGCAATAATAACAGATATGAAAATCTGTTATTTTTACTCAACTTAAATTACGTTCCGCAATTTTTAACAGGGAGAACTTGTATAAAATAATTTTATTAATATATGTTATATAACAATCATACATTTATTAATTTAATAAAAAGTTACAAAACTCACATCTTCGTTAGGGAATGAAAGTCTAGTCAATTACTTCAATTAAAATTTACAGCTCAAATAATAAAATTTAACTGGCATAAAATCAAGATTGAATCTGAAAATCAAACATTAAACTGAACGGCTTTCAATTATAATGAAATGACTAGCAATTAGTAAATGAAACTGGTTTTTAAAGACCTTGAATCTACATTGTTCGAAAATAAAATAAATGGAATTCTGTTCTTTATTCCCAGATGGAGAACATAATTTCTCAGATGATAATCTATTAAATGCAGGAGGAGGAAAAGTGAAATAAATTGTAGTAAAGAATGTTCGAATAGCATAAGGTGTCTTGCGGAGGAAGTAATGAAATGTAGAGACGACAGGTGGAATGGAGTTAAAGCTCTTTTCTCACCTCTCTTCCTCAGGATATACAAATAATACGCTGTGTATTCGGACCTCTCACCACCTTAACACTTGCCTCCCACTTGCCGTAAATTTTAGAATCCTGAATCCTCCCATGCGCATTTTATAAATATCTACTTTCCCTGGTAACGAAAAATCCTCCGTTTTCCCTTAGAATATATCAATACAAAATAGAGCCCTCATCCTGAATTTGGAACTAGATTTCCCGGGAAAAAACGAACGTATGTATCTGAGTGTTTAATGATGATTTTGAAGGACATTTACAACATCAACGACAAATTTAAAGTCAAAATTCACGTGGAAAACAATAATAATGCATGGAAAAGAAGAGTTTGTCATAAATTATCGGGCAGTTGTTAATTTTCAACCTATTAATGAATGCATTTTACTTTCAACTTATATATGGGAAAAAGTATGCCGCTTTCAGTTATTGACATTATTGAATAAAGTATCAAACAGCAAGTTCTTAGTTGTGATTACAGTTCTGCATTATTACTTCGATTGGTATGGAAAGAGTTTCTAATCACAACCTTAAAATAAGTTGCGAGTTGACGATACTCCACTGACATTGAAAAATGACTGTAAATATGGGAAAGAATTTTTTAATATTAAAGAAATGATTAAGATATATCTAAAGTAATATCACATCATTAGAAACCTACTGTAGATGAGTGGATAGGCCCGAGGAAATAAGGTAAGCCTTTCACTAGACCAGCTGTTTCCGACAGATTTCGTAAACATACATATCCTATTTTCCCTGACGTCCAATTCCTAGTTGCGCCACATAAAATAAAATAGTTTCTTAACGATTATACTTTCCACTGTAAAATTGCAATAAACCAACGTTCAGATTTTTGGTCCATTATATTGATGATTTCCTGTTTCGACAACCTTGACTTAATGAAAAAGCTCCATGTCGGTTAACAACTGGAGAAAACGAAGTACAGTGAACCCTCGATTATTCAGGCAAGCATTGGGGAGAGGATGCACGAATAATCAGAAAATACGGGTGATACAAACCTCTTTTGTATTTCTTATAATGTTCGTAATTTACGTATATTTCCTCCACCTGACCACGGATCTGTTAGCAGCTGTAAATTCATTGTCGTACTCCCACTGCGATTGTTTTAGAACCCGTTAATTTTGTCTTTGATCTTCAAAGAAAATTTTTAAACTATAAAGAAAGCATGGAAAATATCGACGAACAGTAATAATAATGCAAGAATAAATCGACCACGGATAATCGGGAGTCCACAGTCTAGGACGACTCCATCCGAACGAAACACTGCATAAAGCAATGTTTCCTTGACAACTCCATACCGAATATTCGTCGTAAGAAACGCTAGTTTCTAAGTGAAGAAACTCTTTTTTCTACATTTATCATGCTTCAGAAATGAGACAGTTACGTTAAAAAAGGGCGATATAAATATTGTAAACTTAGATTAACTTTTTCCAATGCAGAGTCCTGGAGGGGATCCCTCTTAACACTTATATTCTTTTTTTTATTTCAAGTGGTTAGAAGTTGACAAATAGGACCAAAAATAATAGATGGCCGGATTAGAAGATCCACTGTTGCTTACGATGCAAATCTGTGACGTAGACCATCCGACTTCGCAAATCAATTTAAATTTAAAATGATACATTTAAACCTGCCCGTGACGTAAACGCAGTGAATACAAACATTTTTGAACCAAAGTTTGTTCGCCGGTCCGCTAATTTAGCGCCATGGGGAGAAGCGACTAAAAATAAATTTCGTTAGAGCCTTATCTTTCCTTAAACTTTTTGTTGACCGGTAGCGAGGCTAGAGATTTATGTTCCTCAGATAGCTCCAATCCCTCTCTATAGATAGATAATTTTCGCTTTCTTGGTGAAACTTCGCTCAAACATTTCGAAATTCTTAGCTTTATCTATTTATTATTCATTTATATTTATTTGTATTTTCAGATACAGCAGATTCGCTCGCTTATAGTAAAAATATAATGAAAGAGAAAATGAAATCGATTGTAAGAGAAATAAAATATGAAAGAAAGTAATTAGAAGCAATGGGAAGAGCTTATAATTTTAATTGGTGTGATTCTATCCCATACGAATAATGATATCCTTGGGGTAATGAGAAAGGATCAACAGAGCAAGGAAGGGGATTACACATAGTGGGGAGCCGAAAGAAAAGTGAACATTCAACAAGTAAAAGTGTGGGAGTGGAAGAGTGAAAGTTAGCAAACCTTATCCGAGAGATTTTACCCCTAACGCACAGATATAGGCCTTAAAATATTCCATGAACTCTAAGGCGGCAATGCAGCGCAATTGTTTATCTTCATTCACAACCGTCCAGTGGGAAACGGATACTTGGAGTGGATACAATTCTGCAATTTATTTCTGAAAAACCCTCTCACGTCATAGACGAGCAGAAAAACAAGTTGTGACGAGCTTCCGTGACGTATGAATGTCCACAATAATTTGATAACATGTCAACAACAACAACCGGAATCAGTAATGCATCCAAAGTTACCGCGCCGGAAATGACGATGAACCAAGAGCTTTTCCGCTCCCAGTTAAACGTAGTTACGCTCGGCGAGAGGATTGAGGCGTCTGAGATGCTGCAGAGAGAGATAGAAAAGAGCGAATTCCGATAAGAAGGAAATGGAACGTGCGCAATTGGCAGCAAATTCGCAAAAGGGTAATCTCTTTTTCGTCACAATGCATTCACTCGGAATCGAGCGCCATTTATTTCGGTCCGGGTGAGGACGACGAAAGGGAAAACAAATGAACGTCCTTTGGATTGTGCTCGCGAGGAATGATGCAGGAATTGAGAAAATGAATCATGAATGAAGACGCCACTTCCGACTGGTGAATATTTTTACGTCGACGAAGGAATGATAAAACCATTTTGGATGAGAATAATTAGTCACTAGAGAGCGGAAATGACGAGGCCTACCATTTATACGAGCATCAGATATACTGGCATATTTCGCTATCGACGAAATTATTATTAATATGAAACATAAACGTACACACACTACTACTCCACACCAGCGGTTCTCAAACAATAGTTCTTCGTGAACCACATTTTGCTATTTTTTATATTTTTAGAACTGTTAAACAGCAATGAAAGAAATTGAAATTAGGCTCTTAATGAATAGGAGATCGAAAAACTCCGTAAGCCGAATATGAATGTTTCAATTAAACGTCAGGCATCTTCTCTAAATGGAGAATAGATCCTACAGATTATTGACCTTCTAAGGACCACCCAATGCACATTTCGGAAGCAATGATAACACCATCAGGGAGGGAGAAAATGCAGAATCTGGTTGGTGGAGGCTGAACCTCATATTTTTTAAGTCGACTATTCATACTCACAGGGCCTTCAAAATATTCTGCGGCCCTTGAACTTCCGCGGAGCTCATTTTAAGAATTTGCACTCTTCATATTAATGTGCAGTGGATTTTAGTTTTTTATCGTTATTCTTATCAATACATAATGTAATGCAGGTAGTTTATCACCAAGGGAAGTGCGTTGGCATACCCCCATCTCCCGGTAATAGAAATACTTTTTAAAAACATCAAAAGCATAAAAAATTAACAACCAAAAATTTTAAATATTAAAAAATCCTTACATAGTTTCACGAATAATTATCCTGAAGGATTTATCGTCCGTATAGGGGGAAGAATATTTATTTATTATTTAATATGGCAAGTCTCAGGATCTGACAGTACTAGCAAATTGCTTTGGATCTGACGAGAAGATTGAATTAAAATCAAATAGTGAATTCTTCCACGATCACAATAGATCTACTATATCGATCACCATGAAATGCCATTTTAGAATTTAAATAGAGACGAGTTGAGATGGAAATCGTCTGAAATCGCCTACTTCCCACACTAGACAGGTTTTTTAGATTTTACATCAGAAAAGTTTATGCTTCTCTTCTCTTCGTTTGTTCTATAAGAAAAAAATTGGGGAAAGTAACTTCATCATTTTTGTACCATCTTTTCAGCCTAAATGTGATTTTATGCTGTTTTGAGTTCTGCATTGTTTCATATCATCTTCTCTCCAAAGGATCCTGATAGTTCTCTCTTTTCCTTTCTAAGCGATCTATTACATCTAAATATTTCTGCTTACTGCTCTGTCACACCATAAACTTAAATCACCTCCTTGTATCTGCAGTCTCTTCTTAGTTGACTGAAGACCTATTCAGTTGGCTTATCGAGAGGATATTGAAGCAAGTAAAAACCGGTTCAAATCAACTAGTCTACGAATAGAAAATAAGTTGGCTTACGGCACAGTCTGCTTCAATAAAACTCACGATGACATCATATACAAAGAGGTTTTCAAACAGCACGAGAGGAATCCTAATTATTGTACTCTTATTTAATATTCGAGTACACTAATAATATACATTACAAAGGAAAAATTCATACTTTAACGACCGGAAGCATTCTCCATGAGTACCTGACGCTTCGACGTATTCTTTCTGAGCACAGGGAACTAGAGAAGATTTTTAAGTAGCTGATGCGGGACACACCAATGGAAGCAGAATAAAGCCTGCGATTTTCTATCCCGTAAAAAGTTCTATGTTAAGCTGACCATATTCCGTGGTTGAAAACGGTGCACCTCTACCAATAAAAGGGAAAACACTTTCTATTTTCCATCAAAAAATGGCTAAGAATTCTTTTGTCCATTTCGTTGATGGAAATTTTATCTAAACCAGAGATAAAACATCCCTAGTTCCTGCATACAAATAGACTATATGTAAGAAGCACACAGAATTTATAAATTTTAAATGTTACTATACATAGCGTCATAGGCAGTTGACTAGACTCAACACATATCCTATTCTAAAGAAATCTCAAAAAACCAATAAAGATAAAATTTGTCCATGTAATGTTTGTCAGATTACAATTTTACTATTAGACTGAACTCCTTCAATGTTCCTGAAGCCGAAGATTATAAGTTTCTGTATTTTGCTTACGGATATCATAAAAATTACGATCTTTGGCAAAGGCATTAATGGGACAAAGTAACATTCTTACGATATGGATGAGACGGTGGAACTAGAAACAGGACGTATGATCAGGCTAGTTTAGATAAAAGATATTTATACTACGATAAACTCAACGGAGAAGGCAACAATACTTTCAAATCAATAACAGACTACATGAATCAGAAGGAATCGAATTTTTACTAAGAAACTATATCCTATTTCAGTATAATTTACAAAATTAAACGGATAAAAAAATGAATCGATCCCGGGAGCGTTATCAGCGAGGGCTACCCACTTGACTATCCGGGAGCTTAAGATTCGATTCCTGTCCAATTTGTTTCACGTTGTAAGGCGAAATTTTCGGTGAAAAGTAAGGAAAATATTCCTCTAACCAAGGAAAATGCTTCATCATTTAGATAAAGGAATACTGGATTTTTATCACTTACTAGTCGAAGACAAAGGCAAAATTTTATCAAAGTAACGCTAAAACACATATAAATATCTTATTTGAACGAATTCATTGTTTAAACTCCACATGTTACCTATTTCTAACATTGTGGAAGACAATTTGAAACAACCCAAAGACTAATAGTTCATACTTTTCAGAAATCTGTGGAAAATACGAAGTTTTTCTTCGATTTCGATTCGCTTGCTTTTGTCATCGGATTAATAGATACTCAGAAAATACGAGACTATAATCCAACTACAAAGCACACGTTAATCTTCGAAGGAACGATGAATGAATGACTGTCAATTAGCCAAGTACCGACATCCAATTAATTCAGAAATAAGTTATGCACCTAAGTAACATCGAACATTACGGAGACAAGGGAAAATAAAATATTCAATCACCTTTCCGGATATTAACTATCTCAATCATAAGCCGATGCGTCTCGGAACACAACTGAGAAGCAAATTAAAACCTATCGAGCGATACCACGACCTACGGGATGAAAACAATACACGATATAAATGGAGAAAAAGAGGAAATGAAGTTGATGCGTACGTCATCTGGATGGAATACCTCTTAAAAGGAGATCGCGTGATGAGAGTAAACAAAAAGCAGAACGTAATTGGATTCGAAGCAAAGCGCATCAATACACGGGGGCTGACAAAAGGACGAAATATTGACGAATGCTAAACGGCGACTGCGATCGAGAGATATAATGAATCTCGTTAACGATTCATAAAGCATACTTGTACTGTTAAGAGGACGATTTAAATCATCGACGAGAACGTCACACATACAAATCACGATAAAGGGAATGTGTAAAATATTTATTAATTATTCATCCGCTGTTTAAATACTCGAGGGTCCGTATACACGGACGAACCAAAGAAAAGTGCTCGGAAAGCATGAGTCTAAAGTTAAAAAATATAAGTCCATATTGGGTGTCCGTAGGGAAGCAAATGAAATAGCAATGACATCAGAGCAAGGTAAAGGGGAGGGAGGGAAGAAGATGGCGTGATTGGGGGAGGTGGTCCATGGAGGGGGGGGGGCGTTTTGATGGTGGAAAGGGGGGGCTGACGTAGATGGAGAAAAGGGAGTGTACGGCTGACGCAATGACCTACAATGGGGAGTGATGTCAGGATCGCTTTGAGAGCGAGTGTAGGGGAGGGGAGGGGGAGGGGGAGGGGGGGAAAGTGGAGGGAGGGAGAGAGATAGAGAGAGTAAGGTATTTTGGAGAATCGTTCGAATGAAGGCGAGGAGTGGATCTCCGAAATGTTGTTGTTGTTTATAAGCAGTGATTGGCGCGCCACTCCTCGTAGTTGGTCAGACACGCCGAGTGCTTATTACCTCTTCCACTGTCGCTATTCGAAGAAATTTCGCGCTGCGATATTATGTCCTGCTGTGTCAATTTGTTAGAAGACACGACGGTTTCTGATTCTCACATAAAAAGATTTTTTTGCGAATAGTGTGAGTTGCAAAAGATGATAGCGATTGACAGTAGCGATTGTTTTCTTTGATAAGGCATAAACAAAACATAGGCGTCATTTTCTCAGGTAAATGTGTTATAATGCGTTAGAGTCAGTTTGTTAGCTGAAAACTGTAGTCGTAATTTTCTAATATAAGCTACATATCGTAATATTAACCGACAGCTGATTGAAAACACTCGAACGCACTACTAAATAAAACCCCTCTACGTCTGAGAGTATTATGCCTGTTTATTGAACCCGCTGCTTTTTTTATTGGAAGTATAATTATCTTCCACTCATGAAACTTCTGCGCATTACTATTTCCCCAGCGTGTCTCCAGTCTGAAAACATTTGAAGTCACGGAATTCTTTTCGGGTATAATTAAACGTCAACACGGAAAAATAATTGAGAAAGATACTTCGTAAGTATGTAAAGAATGTAGTCCGAGAGAATCAATCAGAGATCACAAGAGGATACGAAACAGTTTCCTTTCGAATGCGCGCTAGGAATCGCTATGTCACTTGGGTAAGAATGGCGTCTCATAATGGAGAATTACGAAGAAGAAGAAATCATTGCATTAGATATATTGGATCTAAGGATCTAAGTGCCCAATTCATACCTTGCATGTTAAAGGATAAGCTTTAGTCTAAGAATAGTAATAATAAGGCAGCCATGATAAAGATCTAATCCTGCAATCTGAACGAATAACACATGGATCGGCCATTAAGCATCCATTCCCACAATTCTCTTTGATGCAATTACGCGAGAAATCGCGGCCGAACGTTAAAAAGCTGCAAATTGAAAGCAGCGCTTCGGAGGAAAGCAAACATAGAAAGAATGGCACCTCCGAAAAACGAAGAATTAGCGACTGGAATTCAATTAAAACGGAGAACGGAAAAGAAAAACACATTTGAAAACGAACGGAAAGATGGCGACGCGGAGACGGATATTTATAGCCCAATTATTGGAAGGAAACAATGATATAGAACTTCGTTATCGCGATGGGACCCTATTTTACTGGAATAAGCTCAGTGGGAAGGGGAGAGTGGAGGCGAGAGAAGGGAAACCGTCCAACAAGAAATTTTTCAACTCGCTACGAGAAGACTTCAACCGTAAAGTTGAAATTCTCTTTCTTAAACCAGCTGACTGGATCGTTCTTCGAGTTTGGACTCAACCTTGGAATATTCCTCATATTTTAGCAAACCAGTTTCCGGATAAAAGAACAAAGAGAACATAATCGATCGCTCTTAATGGCGGGCAGTCGAATGTCCCCGCCAGTACTAGCGTCATACCAATAAGAGAGGTTAACCGAAGATGACAGGTGGAGAGTTGGCAATGGCGAAACACTGCGTTCTATTCGCGCCTATTCGATCATCGATTCGATCGTGGAAAAGTTTTGCGCGCTTATTTGCGAACGGCGACTGCGAAAGTCGCATTGGATGGAAGGGGATTGCGGAATCCAATGTTGTATCAAACAAAGAAGCGATTAATAGACGGACTCCATTAATGGGGTCAGTGAGACAAAACCATCACACGGGCCGTTTACATTTGAGCATTTAAAAAAATAAAGAAAAGAAACTTGTATTTGGCGGAGATGACTATGCGAAAAAGGTGTGCATATTTCAGACGTTTTCATCTCTTGACTCATTCAAGATAACTTAAATGGGATACGAAGGTAAAGAGAGAATGAATTTTCAAACACTTCTATAAATCAAGGGACATTCTACGAGGATAGCAATTAAAGAATATAATTCTGACCCTAAATAAGGTAAACATTTTCTAATGCCACACAACTTTTCAAAGGATCTTTTCGCAACTAAAAGTAATTCTTCTAGCCCTTATTTCTTCTAAACCCTGAGTTATCCTGGCGTTTTTTGACCTATTATAAGACCCGATACCCTAGAGAAATTTAAATTATTAATTTCAATTTATGTGGTCTAATATTTAGGTTTCGGCTTAGTTACAAATCCTTTGAACGCCTTTAGGCATTAATGCCATACGCCATATATTTGTCATTGTTGTTGTCATTGTTGAGCATAACATTGTACAGGAGTAAGTGCATGGAGACTATAGGGAGAGCTTAAATTGATTCCGCATATTTATAGATATAAATAAATATGTAATCGAATCAAAAATATAGGACAATTATCATTTTCTTGATCAGAGAACTGTGGGCTGAACAACAGTTATGAGTTTTTCAAACACTTAACTGTATAAATGCAGACTTTCCCCTATTTAATCGCTCAATGCAAATTTTGCATTCGAACGCGATGGTAATTTTAATTTTCATTATTATTATTAGGTTTGGGGATTATCTATAAGAATAACTTCAGTTTTAATTTTCTAACCCGAGTATCATAGGTCAACAGTTTCTAAATTAGTCTTGCGAAAGAAACGAAGTCTCCGGGAGAGGAAATTAATTTTAAAAGAGTAATTAATTATAACTTGATTATAAGAGGACTTTGACATGTGAATGAAATGTGGCAAAAGAAAGATAACGATTTCAATAAAAATGTTATGCTTATATCCCACAGAAAGCATTCGGTATTTTTTCGTATGCAGTTTTTATAGGTTGTTTTCTTGGTAAATAAAGGTTGTTTGCAGTCTCCATGAAAATATATGAAACTTTGGTGAACGAAGATGTTATGTAGGATGAAATTTCCACTACAAAAATGCCATACAATATTTTAAACAAAAAAGTTTTATAAGCATAAAATATCTTAATTAAACTCGGTTTTCAAACCCTCTACTTTCTGAAAATAAAGTTTATCAAAAATTAAATGTTTGCATATCCTGTAGAAATAAATCGAAAACATCTCAAATTATTTTTTAAAAAACCACCACTATCTCTCTTCCAAATAAGACAAAAGAAAGTTACATAGAATAAGTTACACTATCTACTACACTACACATCTTTTTACCGATATGTAATTTCAACAGTTCCCATTAGCTTACAACCGTAATGCTGCTAGAGCCTAAGCAAAATTACAGCGAGTAATGATAGGTTACATACATCAGAAGACTTCTAATCTCAATCTCATCTGAATAAAGACGTTTTCTGATTACAGTGAACTCCCAATTATTCATTTAGTTGATTATCCGTTTCGCTGATTATCCATGCATGATTTTGAGCATGATGAGCGATACTCACGAGAGGTGTTTTCTATGGAGTGGAATACGTCTACAGTGAAATTATAGCAGAAAAAGGATCTTCGGTCGGTGAAAGAAATCCGTTATTGAATCCATGAAACAAACAAAAATAACGGACTACATGCTCAATTAACGACAAATTGTTTATTTACGCAAATTATACACATTATAGGAAATAAAAGGGTAAGTCTGGATGATCTTTGTTTTCTGATTATTCGTGCATCCTCTCCTCATCATTAGCCCTGATAATAGAGAGTTGATAGTTTAATAGATAATTTCAGATGGATATCGGGCATTTAAAAAAATGTAATACACTCATATTGTTTAATTTCATTTGACTTGTTTGATTTCCAGCGTTACACTCATCACTACCAAGATTAACCCGGATAATCGAGAGTTCACCGAATAATATTTTTAATTTCTTATGCAATTCAACAGTAAAGACGCAGATTTCAGAGTAGAAATGCAATGGTATATACTCTCATCAACAGCGAGAAATGCAATGAATTCAACTAAATTGAAAATAACCTCCTTTAGAGCACATGTGACTGAGAAAAAAAAGACGACTAAATATTTTCTCGCTGCTGAGGTCAACGTATACGGAAAAAGGTATTGTTGAAGGCAAAACCCGTCACAAATATACATCCGAAATTAACGTTAATAAAAAAGTACTTTTAATAGACGCAGCTTTCAGGAGGTCTCGAGAGACTTCGTGTCAACACCACGCGGTGGAGGTCCTCGGGAACAAAGAAACGCGTTTTCAGCCGCGAATATATTATTCCGCACGCACCGCCGAACTCTCCCGCAAACGCTTCTCACGGAAGGAAAAATTGAAAACGCAAGTAAATTATTTGAAAAGGAAGAACGGAATTAGCACAAGGTCCGCTATTTCAGAGGCAATTATCGGAATGAAAATAGAGAGAGGGGTCTTTGAGCGAAGGAGGGAAAGTGAGAAGACTGAAGAGGATTGAGCCCTGCGTCAATGTAGACAGCTGACGGCGGGATCCGCGCGGATTTGCCCCCAATAACCCCATCTGGAAACGAGTTATCTCGTTAAGCCCAGAGTTTTTTTTTGGGCCGTAAAATTATTTCCCACGTTATGTAAATTATTGGGAGGCATCGTCGCGTAGTAGTCTACGCTGCTAAGGTCACTTCGTACATTTGGCCTCAGACCAGGAATGAAACTAGGGAATCTAGAATTACCCGGATTTTCTCGAAAACATTTAAATAAAAGGAGCCATTCATTGCTGTAGACGTTGAGTTTTTACCATGCCAGTTCTGGTTCCATATGGAAAGATTAAATTAGAATATTTCTATATTCCATATAGAAAGATTAAATCAGATTTAAACTTGATAAATTAGAAGGATTAAATTAGATTTAAACAGATAAAAACTTGTGGCTTGGGGTAGTATATGCAGAAGAGTTATAATTCATGGAAGGTTAGGGGGCAGCCATTACGAGCGGAACATTTTAAAGTAAATTTAAAATAAATAAAACTAAACACTCAAAATATTCAAAATTTACAAGTCAAAACAAATTTCTCAACATCGAGGTTCAAACTCTATCGGTTTTGGGTTTTGTACATGATGTAGAATGTAACTCTACGCGATTTGGTGTTGCAGATTGCTATAAAATTCGAATTTCTTGATTTCGTGACACAGCAAATTTCTCGATTTCACAATTCTCTGCAAGCTGACAGCGACTGCATTTAAACGATACTTCGGATCGATTATTTCTTCGAAAAGCCTGATAACCTGACTGAAGGGAAGATATTCTGTTCAAGAACCGACGAACCAAAACACGGCAGCGGATGGTGCTCTCTTAAACAGAGCATTCCAGCCGTTCCGCGCGGAGTAAATCAACAACGCGTTCTTTCTAATTCATCTTCAGTTATCGCTCCTATGCACCCAAGAAAAATTTACGTCATCGGGTATTTATAAATGGCGCGTTCGAACAAATGGAGAGGGACAAGTGAAGCGCGTGCAGCGCAAGGAATGAAAGAGAGACTGCGTCATCTCCAAAACACGATCGTTTCCTTCCAATTTTCTAACATTCTCTCCCCCAAATAACCCCATTCCATCTCCTTCCTCTGCATTCAGTTGCTCCAACTCCTCTTTCCAGGGTTAATTTCATGAATGCATCGCGGTGTATGGTCGATAACAAGGCTAAAGAGATACCAACATATATCATTGAATGAAGCAGTTTTTAACAGAGATCTTGTACAGGTAGAGACAATTTATAACCTGGTAAAGGTTGGAGGATGGGGGGGTAAATGTTAACTCGTAAGATAAAACAGAGGTATCACAAAGGAATTCTCCGCAACGAAAGAAACATAGTCTATGCTGCCTAATTTATATGCTGAAGTAAAATCGGAATACTTTCATCATATATTCCCTACATTTACAACATATATATTTCATAAACACGCCGATCGCCTTCTTTTTCAATTGCAGTTTCCTAGTTGGCACCCCTCTTGCCGTATTGCAACACTTTCCTTACTACAGATTTCAGATACCAAACTAATTATTCCACTTACTTCTTCAAGACTAAATTAACCTAAAATATGTAAATTAAGTAAATTGTCCCTGAGAAGCCCCTGAACCGGATTTTACTGTATTTCGTAAACAATGAGGTCCCTTGACCGAGTACTCAATATTATGTCGTCGCAGTATATGAAGTAAATAAGCTGAATGAAATCTTCTTCAAAGACGAGGTATCCTCCGAAATGTTTACCTTAATCTTTACACGTTTTCATGACATTATTCTGCGTAGAGATGGAAAAATAGACGACATCCAGACAACAACAGGAGAGAGCAAAGGCTCATTTTTACCTGTCTTATAGAAAACAGCATCAAGCCGATGACTTACGTTATCGTAACTTAAACAACAAGAAAACGCATATCAATGCTTCCTTCCCATCTCACATTTCTGTTTACGAGCGCATTATTACTTCACAGAGCTTACTTCACATCTTACTTTAGAAAGAAAAAGGCTAATTACAAGGACAGTTTCGTCGTTCATATAAATTTTGCCAAAGGTCAAACGGAAAGGACTACGAGGAATGTAAAAATATATACATAAGAGCATGCTAAAACTACATATTAAAAACATAAATGTGAATGTATAAAAAAGTATATTAGTAAATAAAGTTGAAAATTAAATGAGAGTATAAAAAGAAATAATACCATTAATTCGAAAGTACATTCTTAAAAGATGCTTAATACATGACGATGAGTTGTAAAATAAATAATGATATAAAATATGTGAGGGAAAATGGTGTATTTGGTTCTGAGTTATGGAGATAGTAGGAATGTTAACACCATAATTTTAAAACCTGTGACTTTTATGCAATTGTTTCTTATTTTTCCAGCTTTTTTGTATTTTCATATAAAATGGATTTTTATGGTTTTTATTTTCACGTTTTGTACTGGGGATTAAATTATTTCAACTGTTTTTTTTCGGAGTTCAATCTCTTTTCCGCGTTTTTTTCCCGCAACATGGGATATTTTCTTCGTGAGTCTCAGATAGCGAGGATTTTTCCACGCTCTAATATTTCTGATTGAGTAAAATATATTTCGCCGATAGTGCGTAGTTAAGTGAAAAAACGCCCACTTGCGTCTCTCCGATTGATGATTCTATCTAATCTGAGTTATTTCAATAACTTTTACTCGATGATACAATGGAGCTCCTACATTTGGAGCTCCTCACCGTGAGATTTAAAACTCCGGAAAGCAGCTTCGTAAAAACAAATGAAAAACAAGGAAAATTCCACATATTTTATAGGAACACAAAAAAATTCCAAGAAATGTACTCTAGAATTGCAAAACCACCAAAATAAGAACCGCATCCGGTCCTAAACCATGGAAGTACCTAACGGCGCTCCTCATATCCTATAATTCCACAATTATGGGTTAGAGAATGGAAGCAATCTACAAACCACGTATACATTATACAGGAAGCAAAGATGGTGAGAATGTCATTAGAATAGAAACATACACAGAGTTTAATGATAAGTTGTATAAAATAACAAAAAGCGCACGTTAAAGAAAAAAAACTCACCGCAGGCCGAGATAAACAAGATCTCAACTGAATGAAGGAGAATGGATAGTAGAATAAATATATCACAGGACATCATAGTATAAAAAAATTAACATATTAACCAAGCAAACTCCTCTTTTCCGAACTTCATTTTTTTCTTTCGGTCGATGGCGTGGAGCGAGTGAAAAACCGAATAGAATCACTCGGTTGTTCGACGCGCTACGGACAGTGAAAAATTGAAACGAATTATTTTATGGAAGCAAATCATCGGTTTATTCTAATGTTTTCATTCGGTTGTTCCCACTTTTATGTGCATCAAATATAACATTCTTTACAAATTTCCAAATTGACAAAGGGTTAAATATCTGCTCGATTTCCGTGGAATTTCTAAGAGCGATGGAGGAAGACTATCACATTTGCTAGAATTGATAGCAAAACCTATTTAAAGGCTGAACTACTTCGAGAAATTCCTGTAAATGTGATACAATATTACTGACACAAACGATTGTGATGACTAATTTTTGGAACGTATCAAAATATGTTTTTGAAAATAAACAATATGTAAGTACATACAAAGTTGACAGGTTACAATTCATTATACATGTTGATTCATAAGGTGGTTGTATATCAGGGAGGGTTTCTAAAATTATACACATGAACTGTCCTTTGTAAGGTCGAGAAACGTGGACTGTAACAAATAACAGAAAAGATAAGATTAGAAACAATAGAAATTAGGTGAAGCAGTAGAATAATGATAATAAAGGAACAGACGGAGGAACTGATTAAGTACTGCGAAGGGAGAGAGAGATCTATATTAGATAAACTGCGAGGAATACTGATATCGCAGAAATTCGTAGGATCCTGAAATCAGTAAGTACTAAAGTGAATGGTGGAGAGAAGGATATACTTAGAACACTTAGATTTATAGAAGCAGCCGATATCAAATGTTAAAGTTAGGGATGACGAAGACATTAAGGGAATAGAAAGGCTTGGAGGGCTGTAACAACCCAAATCTTTGGATGATTAAGCCTTGGTGATAAGCACATTCAAAGGGACATCTATAATAGTATTACATGCAAAAAATATAAAATAATATACGTATATTATGATTAGTAGAAATATTCTTTTGTGGGGTTGAAGACAGCGATCAAGCCCTCAGCGCAGACGCGAAACACTGACCTAAAGAAACCGTTACTCGATGGATTACTTGAATTTGCGAGGCCCACCGAATGATTCATGGATCCTCTCAGGCGTTTGGATCACCGCATGATGACTTTCTTTTAAGCTTCGTGTACGCCTCAGGTATTCTTTTCTAGCTGCAGGTGCTTACCCTCGAGAACTGTGCAGGATATGTTGCCTAAAGCTCTCCACATCACTTCACTTCTTTCTCTCGACCTTTCCTCAACGACGACCCATCGCTTTCGGCGTACTCTCCCTTGCATCAACCCACGCTTGCAATTCGCTCTTACTGCAGCGATTTATAAAGCATTCACCGAAGGCCGTGGATACGCCCGCATCACCGTTTTTCATCTTTCGAGACAGCGGTCCCTTGTGTATGTTCTAAACATGGATAAGGACGGAGAAAAATCGAAAAAAGAGAGTGATTCCCTCATCTGATAATGCTATCAAAGTACCAAGGATGTGAGGACAAGGATAACGAAACAGTCGAGCAGTTCTGAAACTTGCCATGAGCCTTGATTATTAATGCTGAGAGTTCATTAAACAAGTGTTTCCACAACATTGACTCAAGAAAGTGCCAAGTTAAGAAGAGAGGAAGGACAATATGCACTAGATATTTCGTTTTTGTCCTCTAACAACAAACACTGGCGAAGAAATAATAAATGAAAAAGATGCACTAGAGCTTTTAAACATCTTTTATCATAAATCTCAGGATTGCTAAATAGTACAGTAATTAAGATCAGCAAATTATCTAAACATTTTGTTTATCTTCTTGTGCAGGACACGAAAGGAAGGCTAAAATCAAGAAAGTGTAATCACTCCTCAACTGAAGTTCTTTTAAGATAAAAATAACGGGTTTATTACTTCGAAATTGTAATTTAATTCCCAAAAAGATCATTCAACTATTTATTAATGAAAACCTTCAATAAGTGTTTAATCCATCAGGTGTCAATACAATGTATTCATCAAGATTCTATTAAATAAAAATAATATAAAGGAAAGATGATTTCAATGATTTAAAATGGTATCAATTATGTACAAAAGATATTAATAAGTTGTTTTTGACTATAATTACTGAATTGAGGGCTTCAGAAAAGTTAAGCGTAGGTTGTATTTATTCATAAACAGACAACAGTATATTTGGGCAGCTTGAGGTTAATCACGAGAATTTTATGATGATATTATTTAATGACTTCAAAGGAAATACAACGTAATTGTGCATCATGACATATAATAATTTAAGCTTTATAGACTGATTTCATTTTGATGGAGGTTTAAGCAGTTGAAGGTAATGGGGGCCCTTTACCCCAGATACGATAGACATGTGGTCATCGAGTTCCACTTTGATGAAATGACCTCAACTGTCGAAGCACTTTTAACAATATTAGTACCACTTCTACTATTGGGGGTCCTTCATATGTCCTTCTTCATTGACAAATTAACACTATTTCTTATGTTTAATATATTCTTTATGGTAATTTATGAACATAAATAGTTATTTTAAGCCATTCGCACATGACAAATTATACATTAAATATGTAACATTTTCTATATTTAAATTTTTGGAGGGACAAACCTATAGCTTTTTAAATCCGGCACTGAATACACACAGCAAGATAATTTCACCTGATCTACTCGCAACATTATACTAATTACAAAAATAGTAAGAAATCTTCCAGTGATCTAATTTTAAAAAAATGATAATTTTTCCTCGATTTCCTGAAATGACGTTACAATCATTACATACTTGAAACACTGGTCGTTGTACACGTGTTCCGTTGTTGGGAGGAGATGAAAACAGGTGAATCACGATCTCCGTTGCATACGCGGCCCCTGACCTTGGCATCCACTACGTTTGTCTCAACGAGTTGACAGAAATAATGGGTCCCTTCTTTTTTCTATTTTTGAACGCCGGAGATTTTTTTCCACCTACGCCAACGGCTCCCCATCCAGATGTTTGCTTAGAGATAATTTGGGCTTTTACACCAGGAAGAGCTAGAGTAAGGCCCCGTCTCGTGCCCTCCGCTAGGGAAAAAACACAAATTAATGACTAAGGCGAAAGGAAACGAATCAAAAAAGGGATGATATCATCTAATTACATAACGCATCCAGTTCCCGGAGGTAAACGAGGCGGTACCACAACAGTACTCATCACATGGATGCTGCAATAGGCTAATCACGCGGCTGTACTTTTCTGTATGAAGTAAGAGCTGTGTTCAAGTTTTTCCTTGGTCTTTAAAAGTATTTCAAGAGATTATTTCCAAATAAAAACTTACTTCAACTTAGCTATGAATAGTAATGCGCCACTTGTGCTTTTCAATTCGAAACGAATTTACTAAATTATTCAAATCTCGAATCGAATAGAATAAGAATTCGATTCGAGAATGACACCAGATGCATCTGCCGTTTGTTTCTCGTAAAATTACAAAACTGGAGCTCGCATTTTTTTCGTCTCCAGCTGATCGTGGTCATTCGCCAACATTACAAATTTATAAAAAGGATATGTTTTAGATTGAAGGATAGTTCATTTGATTAATATATTATTTTTGTTAGAAGTATATCTATGTAAAATGCGACTTATACATTTCATGTAGACAAATGAAAAATGAAACGACAGAAGTAATAACGAAAACAATTTTTCTTTTCAATTTATCTTTGCTTTTTGATTCGATTTGGGTTTTGAAAATTTCGATTCGGTTGGATATTCCGTAGAACAAAAAATAAATAATTCCATTAAAAATTTCGAATATTCATATATCTAGAATCTAACAGTGATTTACTTAACATGGGTGAAAAATATAGGAGGTTGTAACGAAAATACCAATATTTACATAGCTAGAACCGCAATGCTTTGAGGCAAAAACATTGAAACGAAAGTTGATAGCAAAAACTCCCAAGTCGGTACGTAATTAAAAAATCCGACGATTTTTCTTAGATTATCATGCAGTGTATTTAGTCCTATACTAAGGTGAATACATTCCTGTCCTTGCATTTCCTCTACGCTGTTAACGCACGTTTCACACTCGCATTTATTATTACAGTGAGCTCCCGATTATCCCTGGAAAATTACCCGTTTTTCTGTACATGATTCTTTTACTTTCCGGTATTTTCCGCTGTCCATTTTTTAAATAATTCCAACACAAAGAATAACACAAGTCTTTTCGCATTCGAATACAAGCTATACTTATGAAAGATCTTCTCTTCCCCTCAAATTCACCTTATAAAATGTAATTGTTTTCCTCGCTCACTTAAGACTACGATGACATCATCGCTGCTAAAAAGGTCTGCGGTCGGGTGAAGAAAACAAGAAGTCTTAATGAGTTCATAAAACAATCAAAGATAACGGACTACGTGCGCGAATAAGAGTACATTGTTTAACTACGTAAATTATGAACATTATGGGAAATAAAAGTGAAATTTTGGGCCATCAATATTTCGTTCATCTTCTCTCCATCATCAGCCCGGATAATCGAGAGCTCACTGTATGGACTACTTTTCTACTCGTATTTAATCTATCATTTCCATTCCTTACTATCATCGGTCTTATTTCCTTATGAATAACTTGACATGAGTTACCCACATCCGTGATGTATGTAACGACTAACACTTCAGCTTCATCAAGAAAACAGTCGTTAGGAAAATTTCCGCGAGTCCTCACCTTGAGTATGCATATAGGGTATGGGATCCTGCCGACTAGAATTCGTGGATTGGAAATATAAGATAGGTTGTTAATTTCAACGAGAATTGCTGCGACAAATCAGATGAGATTCAGGAAGCAGGATTCGGATTTTAAGGAGATAGAAGGTTTAAACATATGCTAAACTAACTTAGTAAATTTAGGGATAGTATGTTCCTGAAATATGTTGTCGAATTAATGCATCCTACTTATTAAATTATCCGACCTGATTCTTTGAGAAAAATCAGGGAAATAAATGCTAAAAGGCTTCGAGAGAAATCATTGTTCTCACAATCGATAAGTGCAAGTAATCGATTAGGTAAGCAGAGTCACGGTGCATGTACCCCATGCCATACTCCGAAAGGAGGCACAAATGTAGATATGCTTTAGATCCATTGAATCAACCAACTCTACTTTAAGCATAGATTTGGACAGTTATTGAGTTTCTCCTTGATTATCATAATTGTGAGTGGAAACAAATGCAATATGTCCCTTGAGTACTGAAGAACGACCCAAAAATCCGAATTTAGAAGGATGCTACAGGTGTTCAAAGTTTCAAAGAGGGAAATATGTGAACCGCATCGCGCTTGGAGGGGAATTGTGAATAAATACATAAGAAGGGAAATGAGCCATGCGGCGAAATATCAAGGGGAGAATGTATGAATACTGTGCCACTTCCCTCAAAGTCGCACAGTCCAGGTGAGAAAGGGATCACGTGGATAACGGTTGGGCACTTGTTAATCACCATTTAGAATAACCCGGAGGAAGTTCATTTCATCATTCATTTTCTTTGTATCTCTGAAATTGGCCATAGAATCGTATAATTATCTCAATTAAAGGTGGTATTAAAAAAAATTGGAAGACTTCATTCTGAATGCTATAACAAGAATTTGAGTCAGACGATAATGATACTAAAACCTAAAGGAATATCAATTTCGAGAAAACTGTGGCTTTTGAACTACAAAAGCCAAAAAGCTAATAGTAATTTTACATCGATTCTGATACAGCATTTGATCCCTCAAATTCCAATCCATTCGCTTTTTAATGTTGTTAACTTGTAATGTTGCCATTAGGTGGCCACAGGGCATAAATAAACCACATTGATAATTCCCAGCTTATTAGAAGAATATAATTTATAAGTAGAGCTGATTCGAGTTAAATGGGGTTCCGTTATCATAGGCATGTAAAACGTAATTTGAAGTAAACAATATAAGAATGTTTAAATCAATTTCAAACTTTTTGCTAAGTACTTAAATGTTAATGAGTAGGAGGAGAATAAGGCCAAGTATCAAAATTTGTCTTTATTTCTAGAGTTACCATGCCCGTTTTCACCGAGAATGGAACGTTTCAACGCTTGGTTCAGTCAATTTTTCTGCCGGAAGAGAGAACAATTTCATAGACAGAGAGTAAATTATACGCAGACTTTCATGTATTACTCTGCATCCATGTAGAATGTCTGAAAAGTACATGAAATTAACTCTACTACGTTTTGAAATATTGGATTCGTCTCAATTTACTCACTTCAAATTCGTCCCGCTTTCTTACCATCAGAAAATGATTGCAAGATGCAACTTTTCCATAATTATATCTAGTGTTACTGAGAGAATGAAATCAAGATTTCCAACAACAATCTTGGAATTCTACTCTACTCCATTTCCAAAGAGAACATCTTGATTTTTTCACTACATTGATCATAAAATTGGATCCTTTACCTAATTTTACATAAATTATGTTTTCGATATACACTAAAGCATAGAGTGATTACGCACAAACAACAGACGGAGGGAAAACAAAGAGTTCTGTAAATCATACTATTAATGTTAGTAAAGCCAGCAAGCTAAGCTTTTAATTTATACAATAAAAACGAGCTGCAATTGCTCATTGCGACCTTGCTCAAACTTCCTCTTGCGGTTGAATTTCAAATGGGACAAAATAAGAATATGTACATCTATCATTAATGGTTAACGCGTCCCAATTACTAAGTTTATGCGATCATAATTCTTAGTATTCACAAGTTGCTTAATACACCTTATTCCGTCAAATGATATGACGAAGACTTCCCATGCCGTGGAAGTGGTATCGCATTGCGCAAAATATTCTTCGACAATGACCAATACTCGGCGTTATCATGTCTTTCTGACCAAGGCACTCCCCGCTGAATATGCAATGAACAAGGCCAAGTTCCACGGAGGACACGTCGGGAGTTTCCTCTCAATTTATTTTCGCGAACATCCATAATTTCCCTCTTAATTCAGCAAAGAAGAGGGCATTGCTAGAGCCTCGCCGAAGGATGCGGAGGATTGAAACATCTGATTTGGGACGAATCATATTATTTAAGTCCGACGGCGTCTTGTAAATGTAAATGACGAGGAAAAAACAAGGAAAAAAATAGAGGAGGGGAAACAGGTGTGGGCGTGTAGTGATCGAATTGAGGACAAGGAGGCAGAGAACAAGGACGTGCTCGTAATTCGGCCAAATCGATAAGGCGAATTAGAGTGAGTGCTCGGGGAGTGGATAAAAACAATCTGACATAATCATGTCTAAATAAGAGTTGGATCATGACAACGTACATATTTTAAAAGGAAAGTTGCGGCAGCGATCCGGATCATATGATGGCTTAATATAGATGTGTTTTACAATCCCCCGAATTTCTCTATTGAAATTCTGGTAACTATGGTTTCCGGGCTAGAATTCCTTCCCGCCCGTCCTCGGGAATATTTTTCGATTTCCCGTTCCCGAATCCCGAGAAAATTCATTCAGGAAGTCGGGAATTTTACAGCATAAGTACAGAAAAAGAGAATTAATGACATGGATAGGAAAATAAAAACGATGAAATGGAAAAGCCAAAAAATACCACCAAGAGACGGAAACACTTCAATTTAAAGGTAAACAAACTAATGAGAGCTACCATTCGTACGAGAAATCTTCACATAGGTGACCAATTAAAATAATCAACTTCGACAGTAACTTAGTTAAAGCGAGGTAGAACGTTTTTAACTCAAATATGTCAACAGCATGGCTTCCAAAAGATAATTTAAAAATCCAAATTTTCCATTAGTCATATAGGAGACAATAACCCGTTTCTTGAAATAACTAATAAATCGAAGGCTTCTAATCAAGGAAGCAACTTAAAATTAGACGACAGAAGAAACTAAAATATGAAAAAAATTAACATCCGTAAAGAAAGATTAATATCAGTCGTGAGTAGCACTTGATAAGGATCACCTTCTTCTTCGAGGAAAGCCCAACCTATTCAAACTAAATTCTGAAAACCATTCATCTATTGAGGAGTAGAACTATTGTAAAATAAGCGAATAATTTATAATATTACTCCATCTCAACAAAATTTCGTATTTAAGGAAAATTTGTATTGAATTAAATAAGAACTGATCACCTCTAAACAAAAATCTTTCCTTCAAATGAATACAAAAGTAAAGAATTATATTCCCTCATATACTTTCTGGTACATATACCTTTCCGGCCATTCTTGTTTATTCGAGAAATCTCACGCGGATATTTGCAAAGAACTGAAAGAAGTAAACAGTTGGATCGAGAGTACCGTTACTTCCGAGGGATACCAGAGCGTCTGCAGTCAGCGGCATAAAAAGATTGACGAGCTTATGCTCTCATAAAAATACGCTTTGAGCTAATTGTGAAGCGGGACGTAGTCTCGGAGGCGATTCAGATTGGAAAGTAAAAACGTACGGCCGAGAGATAAAGCAGAAAATGATGGTTTTAATAAAAGTCCCTAAAAACGTACTTCTCGACCAAACCATTCGAAAATAATTGACGGTGTATATCAGTTACCAGCCAGAAAAAGCCTAAATCTAGAATACGGAATGACATCAGTGGAAATAAATAAAAAAGATCGAGCATCGATATTTTAAGGCCGCTGCAAGTAGAATAGTTTGATGGCGTTTTTAAAGAATTAGTTCAAAAGGAAAATATTATGAGTGCATGGAGGAAGTGCATAGAAGAAGAAATAGGGTAATTTAAGATATTAAAAAAATTAACTCTCTAAGTATGCGGAGATATTTTTCAATCGATTTACTATGTCGAATGAATTTAAGTTTCTCCTGAAGGAATTTCATATGGAGACACATATATCGTAAAAAAAGATTCGACGTAAGCAGTCTGAAGGAATATTCCGTTGCCCGTAGAGCGATTCAAAAACGCATCTCTTTAATCTTATGAGATCACCGATAGGAATGGGATGACCTGATTGAACAAAACTTACTTCATCGGTACTATAAATGTTTCAATAAAACCGATGCTTGCGTAAGTGAAGTTTTCGCTCGTGCTAATTCGAAGATGAATGGTGGCGAGTTGTCTGTGGATGGAATCGCAAAGTTATTGCGTCACAATGATAGCAAAAACACGATGACATGCCCTCAGTTGTCATTCGAATATTAGCTGACAAGTTTTCACTTCTCTTTCTGGTATTCCATCAGATGTTAATGGATGAGGGGATCTCGTCAACCTTATAAAAGAGAAAACACATCATGCAGGAAATATGGGCATTAATATCCATGGGTTATGGGGTATCATATTCTACACACAGTCTATGTTTATTAATAAGTTATTTTGAAATTACGTCATGCATTTTAAAAATAATTGAAGTAAAAATTGTCAAGCGTTGTGCGGTTTCCGCAAGGAAGGGGAAATAACTTTTACAAAAGGCTGTCGTGATAACAATTATGCTAATATATCCAATGTAATATAAATATAGTAATGAAGTCATTATATATTATAGTAATGAAGTCTCATTTAAAAACTGACATCAAGTCGTCATGATGGAGACCGTGTGATGTTCCACACAGATGTGCTCTAGGCCCTAAATTGTTCATCATCGCCCTCAATGACTAATGAATTACGTATAAGTAAAATTAACTCACAGTGGACGATACGCATTTATACACGGAGATTACATCACCTTAATGTATTAAAATCCTATTAAATGACCTTATGTTACATCAATGTGGTATGAGGATTGGAAGCCTGACTCGAATGCTGAAAAATACTTAAGTTAACATAAGTCGCTCCACCGACGTCACCTTCGTATTAAACATGAACTGAAGTGATAGCGCATAAAGTAATCTTTGGGAAGGGAAATTTGCAGCCACTTTTCCTTTAGAAATATTGAAATGACAAAGAAACGACGCTGAGATACCTAAGAACAGCATAACAAGAATTTTCTATCACAGTAATGAGAAGGCAGTGTAACTCAGTGTAACTAATTGCTCCAAAATCGTGCTTGACATAATAAATTGCCTGACAGTTACTTTAATAGAGAGCGGTTCTGGATTCTAATTGGGCAGCGTACGCCTTATTTTTATATTATCTCTACAGTATCTTTTCTTAAAGTTAAATTATGCTAAAATATTTTACTTTAGAATGCGATACCACTTCCCAAGAGCCACGGCAAGGGAGTTCATAATCGTAGACGGAATATTTTTCAATAGCTATTGTGCATCAAAAAGGCTACTATCTGAAAAAGATTTCAGAAAATCTCCAAAAATGACATCAGAGGAAAAATTCGAGATGTAGTTTTGTCAACAGTGATAGTGGACTATGAGACCACTTTCCGGATTTTTAACATGAATTTTCTCATCATCACAGATAGCAGCTATGGTATTTTTGGGAAAGATTATGAGTTGCAACATACAGACGCGTCATTATATCTCATGATACTCATTAGTGCGCGACGGCTAGGAGGTCCATGTGTCAAAGTCATATTTAGGTATGGCATTCCTGGAAGTTTGTGAGATTAAATGAAAAATACCACGTCCTTAACCACTGCTCACCTCCTGCTACGATGACGTCATGCTACTCCTTGGCCGGTTAAGCAGTTTTACGTAAGTGGATTGGAGAGCATTTCCGCAACGAGAGTTGCACCATGCAGTCGAGCTCACTGAACTCACTCTCGGCCTCTCGATACAGTCCCATCGCAACCCTTTCACACACTCTTAAAATCGATTCTGTTGTTTATTCTTTTCGGTCTCTAATAGACTCCCCTAAATTAAGGCGGGTTAAACTTCCTTTTTCCTCTCTCCTTCCCTAGAATCGTAAAACGGACTTCTATACCCCGAATCTCTATCTCTTGCGGGCATTATCATAGGCTAAAAAAAAGGAATTTATGAGCTCATGAGGGTGTATGAGCTGGCATGTGCTGATCTTGCAGTTTCCCATGCTGTGATACAACGTATTTGCATTTCTACTTCATGTATGTACCTGGATTCCAATATATAGGCCGAAATGGCCTTAAAAAATCTGTTGAAATATGCAGTTGTCTTTTTATTTCTTCAACAAGCTTCTCTTATTTATGACTATGATGTCCGGAGAGCGAAGGTGAGATTCAAAACCGCAAAGAGGAAAAAATCCACGACAAGACCAGAACAAATGCGTATTCCAATAATTGTCGCAGTTGAGTGTTACATAATATTTACAAAAAGACAACTATCGCAAAAACAATACGATTTCTTAACCGCTGAATTCAATCGTTTACAAGTAGTCTGTAGCGTGAATACCGGAGGTTTCCATTCTTCAATGATTTCAATTGCTACCATTTCCAATAAACACAAGTGCATTTAATAAATTCGTCGGAGGTAGTTTGATGGAAAGTCTGTTTTTTATATAACGCTGAACACAATGTCAGTGTAAAACTCTACAGGCTATGAAAGTTGTGTTTTGAAATTGCGCCGAAAATAAAAATTAGGGAAGTGCCTATTTCCTTACTTAAGAAAAGTTACAGAAAGAGAGATGAGTAGTTGTTTTGAAAACTCACAAATAATTCTGTCGAAAGTCGAAAATCCGGACGTAGTAATTTTAATCGGTTAGAGATATCGTAGCTATCTTCCGGAAGTTTCAACAAGAGTGGACACAGAGACAAATCACCAGCAAAATGCAGTCATAGAGTGAAGGTCTTCGACCGTTTATTGGAGAGAGAAAACCAACCGACAAATACAAAAAGTTGTCCTCCGGAACACATAAAACGCCTTACGCCCACACAACATCATAGAATACAAAGACAATGTGAGAACCGAGTTAAAAGTCGCTGTCGATGGCAAATATATATCTCGGTGCCGATATCTCCGGCGCACAAGGAAGGAAGTGATGATTTAGAGTCGATGGGAATGTTCGAGATATATTCAGAGCAATGGACTAATGGTCTATTCAGAGAATTCGTGGAAACAGACTCCAGTCTGAAGTGCCAGACACTAAAAGGTGACTGTATGGTATCATATTCCGTCAATGGAAATTGCAGTGAGTTTTAAAATTCTGAAAATCAAAGGAAACTATGTTAAGTAGTTGTATATGTTTAATAGTTATGTATGTTTAAAGGAACGCGGCTGATGCACTATTTAAAAGAAATAGCGTCGAACCTTTTCAGGACTTCGTCAATGTGAAAGTGAACGTAGTAATTCGCGTTAATCGCAGTACAATTTATTAACCGAAATTTTAACATAAAAGGTTTTGCTTTAATCCTGAATGTTTGTTTTTCGTAAAATTTAATAGTTTAGAGATCAGTTTCATAATTTCATTTCATTATTCACGTTCCTGGTTGAAGAATTCCACGTCGAAAAAAATAAAAGAGCGGACCTTCAAATAGAAAAAACAAGGCAAAGTTGTTGCATCTTAATTTCAACATTTTTAATCAGAAGTTCTAAAAGTGTTCAAAATTTTTTCTTAATGGTGGTTTGCAGAGAGTCTGGAAGAAAATACGCCATGTGAGGGGAGCTAAAGAATAAAAATCTCATTACTGTCATTCGCTTTATTTTGGTTATCATTTCCTTATCTCTTTTCAAAAGTAATTACAAAATGAAAAAATTGGGAAGTGAAAATTATGTATGATCATGTTGTTTTAAAATTGTTAAGTACTGTTATCATAGCTGACTTGAAAGAGATGACGATATTTTAATAAGGAGCCTATTGGAGCCGTAGTACTGGAATAGTTAAGAGCCTCGGCAGCCGATATCAATTCGCACGTGGGCCCCCAGCGGGAATCGATCCTATACATTTCATTCCATACAATTTGTAAATACTATAAATATTTACGAATATATTATATATTTAATAATTGTACTAATTTTATATTTATAATAACTGAATCCCACAAATTTCCCAGGCTCCTGAGATAGGATAATGTGAGTCTCGGAACCCTAGGATTGAGAAGACTAATAACAAATATGTCTTTCCTACCTCAATCGTTGTATAGAGAAATTCAGAATTAAAAAAGAGATAAAATTATTTGCAAATCTTATAGAGGCTGAAGCGTCTCTTGCTTAGTAAGTTCGGACACTCTCCGTAAAGCCGGAAGGAAATTGTGAAAGAAAGTGATACGCAGGCTTTTGCAAAAGTAACTTCTTCTAGTTACGACAGAAGTAAGGGATTGATCCGGATATTTATCATCCTTGAGAAATCCAACAAAAAGTTAAAATAAAAATCCTGGCATCCTGTTACGGAAAATTCCCCGAGAGAGTAAGAGTCTTACTCGTGAAGAAATCACTTCCGACTTGTGATGCATCTCTCCGACAGTCTCATGCACGTGACTTTCATCACCGAAAAGTCACGGAAGAGATTCATACATCAGATCCATATACACATCGAGATGTCATCAATGATGAAAGGAGTCTCCGTTAGAAGGTTCTTTCTAAAACTTACTTGAATATTTAAAAAAATATTAAAATTACTCAAAGAGTGTTTAGCATCTGGGACCTACAGAATTCTTCCCTACATAAATATACTTTGGGGTTTAAACAATCATCTAATAGCAGTTGTAGAATAAGGATAGTAAAATTCATTCCCGTTTTGATATAGCTACGCGAGGAATTCATTGGAGAGCCATGCAGTATAAAGGAAGTAAACATCAGAGCATTTTAAAAATACGGGATTATATAAATAGAAAACTTAGATAATAACACCAATACGAAAAGGATAATGTTTCAATTTCTTAACACGTCCAGAAAGAAGGGAAGGATAATATTAGAGGCATAACATTGAACACGAAATCAATTATTTGATAAATAATAATTATTATTTTGATTTGTTTATAATGAATGAAATAGGCGAATTCCTTCCGGATTATAGTATAATTAATTATACCATCTTTTACGACGGAAAAGAATTGTTAAATTTCTAATGCAATATATTCCGTATATCTTTGCAACTTACTCAGTTACTTACACTTATGTCATTCGAATTTCCTTTTTTCTATTCTTTATTCCACTGTATAACTCTACTATACATTTCCTTTTTATTTATTTTACGATGTATTTTTCACCTCCCACTCTGTGGGCGTTTTCCCGAAAAGTGGGTTTTTCCCCTGATAACCTTCATTATAAAAGATTTTTCCCCGTACACATCGCTACAGGAAAATATTACAAATTAATATGTAAACAATAATCCATTAGATCGGTTTTTTCCAGGAAGGAATTTTCACGTTTATTTATAAGATGCATTGCTCAGCGCCAAAAGTGTCATCGAGTGAGTGAGAAACGGAAAAAAAGAAATACAAAAAGAAGGATGAGTCGAAATGAAATCAAACGCAAAAGTGAAAACTGTTGCAAAGAGCATACGTATAAAAAGAAACTGTCTGGGAAAGGTGATTATCTGGAAAACATCGCCTTTCTTCCTTAAAACTAATTTCTCCAACTTCGTTATTCTAAAGGTCACACATTTTGCTGAAGCCTGAGATGTCTTCAAGATTTCTACGTACAAAAGATATTCATATAGCTATAAGGTATTTACCGACTGTGAAAGTACAGTATTAAAGATATCCTATAATTGCAAGTAACCTTTCAAAGTATAGGAATGGTTTCTATAATACACACGAAAAGTAACCGTAGAATCAGCAAATATCAGCGGTTGAATTCGTCACGAATGTTGAAAGATTGCATAAAATTTCGTGACAGCATACAGTTTCCGAAGCAGTAACTTAGGGGAACGTTGCTTTCCCCGTGATGTAATAGCGTTTTTTACACACATTTACGCCGCATATTATCCGGTATAGTGTTTCCAAACCCCACAAAATTCCAAATGCCTGGTCATCCTTTAATTTGTCAATGACAGCAAAACTCTACTTTGAATTCGGGCTTCATCACTCGTTCATGTCCGTCTTCTAAGTAATTCTTACGTGATTAATTTCCTTTGCTGACAAACAAGTGGCTCGGTTACGAATCTTCACGGAAAAGTTATTTAGAAACATTTCCTAATGTAGAAAATAAATAAAAACGAAAGAAAAAAATATGATCCACAAAATGCTAAAGTAATTGGCAGATAGGAAAAAAACCACGAAGAGCAATTAGAAATGTATTGTAAACTTAAAGGGTTTGGATAACTCGCAAAATCGATTAAACTTAATAAGAAATATTCCTCACTGTCATTAAATTAGACAATGCCATTCCGTGCTAAATAATCTGAATTATTAATTAATTTCGTTAAATGTAAACTAAAATTAAAATTCGTAAATCGTATTCACAGAAGGGCTACGTGGCTCCCGAAGTGAACATCGCGTCCGCCTTCGATGGAAGCGGTCCTGGGTTCGATTCCCGGTTGAGGCCCATATGTGCGAAATGAACTCAGCTGTCGAATTACTATTAAAATACTACTACTACGTACGTGACCATCAGCAGTCCGAGGTACACTTTTCCTCGTACGTTAGGAACCATGACCAGCTTACAATTATAAAAATACCCGAGAGATGCCGGCGATTAGGGGAAAAAGAGTTCTGAGAATGGCGAAGAGGAAAAAGGCGAATCAGACTACGCAATTGCCACAGAGGTGCAACATTTGGAGTGCGAAAGGAAGCGACAATTAGAAGAGCGTGGGAAAAGGGGAAGCTGCGGTCTAGGCGGAAGTGCGGCGGCGCCTTAAAAAGCCGCACCACGTGCCGCTCACTGACAGTGCCATCGCTACTCACGATCACCGCGGAACATTGCGGCCGATTTCAGCGACGATCCGCAATCCGCGGTTGAGAAACTCGCATTTTGTCACGCCTTTCCCACGATCTTTTTTTTTTTAATAAAAAGCAATGTTTTCGAAAATTCGCCAACACGACACTCGCCCACTTGGCGGTTGGTTGGTTTTTAAAAAATTCGATGCTTGGCTTTCTCTTCACGAAATGTAACAACCACTGGGAAGTGAACCTGAGACCCTCCACTGCTCGAAGATACCTAAAATCTCCCTTAGCTTTTGGATAAATGCATGTTACCTTCCTTCAAATACCTTTAGCCTTAATATCAGCATCCAGCAAAGAGTAAATATTCGAGAGGAAATTGTTTATATATTGTTCTGCGAAGGTTTTCGCTGTGTTGATAGTTCACAAGAAAGGCGATTTTCGGGAATCAGTAGCAAAAGTCTCTTTCATTAATTACTTTTCGCTAACGCCACTATTGCTTCTTCAGGTCAAAATTCTTCGTTTCGTCCACCATTTATTACTATTTATTTTGGACGTAGGCCGTTGATTGATTAAACAACAAAAGGCCGAACGTAAATGGACGAAACAAAATATAAAGCACTTTGACCACAGGAAGCCAACAGTGGCGATAGCGAAACTAAGTAAATCAAAAATATTTCCATAGCTTATTCCCGAAAATTTCCTTCATAATGAAATCTTTACAAGTATTTTGCTACAAGAGTTCATACTTTTACTCACTTTTTAAATATCTACACTGATTACTTTTTGAAAACGTTCTATTGTATATATTGTTCTTTAATGGCTCGTCGACGTCGAAAATCATTAAAGGATACCATGTCGTAATTTTCTTGGATAAAGAAAATATTAGAGGTTCGAATCCAATAATATTAACAAATAACGATTAGAATAACTACGATAATGCTTATATTAAATAGGTTAATCAATATTAATTTTTATCTTTGTAAATACAGTGTCATAAAATGTACAAAGGGGCACATTAAAGCATAGGGCATTGTGAGAAAGGTAGCTAGGATTTAGATATTATACTGTTAGAAATACTGGTCTCGCAAATTACGTTGAAATATGCGTACTCTGAGGCCAAAATCATATATTTGGGTAATTGGTGTAAACGCATATTTAATGCTCTCTTCTGCACCCTTCTTTTCAATTTCTTCTATACCAAGGGTTTTGTGTGAATCGACCGAAGGTTTTTCATATAAATTTGGGTAAAATAAAGGGAAAGGCTTAACTTAAAATGCATGGTCAAGATTGGCAATATGTAAGTAAGTCGTTAAATTCATAATGTTAAAATGGAATTATAAAATAAAAATTGCATTGCGAGATGATGCAGCAGATATTAAGAGCAAGTCGCATTCCTTCTTTGAAATAGCCAACGGAATAAGGAACATTTAATGAGAAGGCGCTAAGAAACTGGGAGTTAAAGCAGATGATACGGCCGCTGGTGGGTCGGAGGTTGCGAACTCCAGGAATTGAACGGCTCTCTTCCCACGCCGCCTCACATTTATTCCCCCAATTTCTTCGCTTCGTTCCCCGAATTCACTTTCATTTCTCCCATCGCCCACTTATTCATTCATTTATCGCGCCAAGTGACGCAATCGACTACGTTCGCTCATTAAGTGTCCACACAAACTTCCCCTGATCGGCGCTTCAAGGAAAAATTCTCATTACCCAGAATGTTAATGACCCTAATTTTTAAACGGACAGTTTGTCAACAAAATGAAATCATCGCTTTGGCGCAGGAAGACGCCGATCTGAGATACCGTAGTGCCGAAAGCGATGAATCGCCTCGAAACAGATCGCTTTCTCATAATATTAGGACGATATAGAGAGAGAAACACACAAAATAAGTTCCGAGAACACTCTTTTATAACATTTTTTGGGAGCAAGAACACGATGATTCAAAATCATCAATGAAAGTAAAATTTGGAAACCGGAGTAATAGATCAGATGAAAGTATCTGATATAATCTACGGACATGTCAGACATTAAGCTTAGGATAATGAGAAGCCGCAGTTGCTATTTAAGAAAAGTTCATAAGAACTCATCTCCAATTAACTTTTTAAAATAGTCTTGTCACGATAGACGTAGTCGGTATATGGAGGTCGCGAAAAAAAACTTTTCAATCTGATTTTAATTCATTCAGATCTTAGGCAAATCGAAAGTACTATAAAATCAGGTTATTGCCCCCTTCTACTTGTACCTTGCGATCCTCTATTTAATCTAGGGTGAAGAATTAACCTACTGTACAAGGATTTTGCAATCGGTAAGGTCTAAGGGTAATGATAATTACTTTTCATAAAATAGATCCATTAACCAAGGAAATCTAACTTTCACTTAAAACTGAAGAAAGTTCATTTGATATAATATAGTGCAGAGGGATAATGGGGCACAAATAAGATTTATTGAAGAATTTTTACTATTAACTAACGCAATTAACTAATGAAGGAGGAATATTATGGCGCATAAACGTTTTCAGAAAACTTTCCCAAAATGTTAGCAAGGTAATTTCGAGATTCCTTGGGGTAATTGTACCTTTTAAATAATTTAATAAAATAATAAATTTAAAAATAATTACATATAGAAAATAATAAAAATGTACAAAACTATTTATTTTGAAGGGGAATTATTTACTATGGAAGACAATGGTGATGGTTAGCTACTTTATTGCAGATTTATTTTGTTTTGCTTTAATTACGGATACACTTAAAGCAGTTTGCACTTTCCGCTTTTTTCAGTTTCAGATAAGGGTATTTTTTTCAAAGCAACTTGAATTTTCAAGATCAATCAACGTGGCATTGAGTAGAATTGATCCTTATGCGCTGTAGGCGAGACTATAGAAAACGAACGCTAGATCCGGTATCTACTGAATATCATGAAAGCGAACGAAAAAGCAATGTAAACTCCAGAAACATTTTTAAACAATAAGAAATTTTGCTACAGTACTGCTCGCTTTTGTGCACAGATCTATGGACAAATGAACTAATTACATGTGGACTTATTGAACCGATGGATGAAATAAGGTATCGTTCTTTATCGGAATATTCTTCGTGTAAGCTTGTACAGATTCGTTGGGAAATTCATCTGCGAAAAATAATGTTATTTATCGGTTCGATGCTACCCATTTATTACGAATTGCACGGAGAAGAAATGGCAGTACAGATCAAGGTTCATAAGAAGGCATCCTCCTTCCAATAAAAAGACGATTTACGCCGTTGGAAGCAATTATCAGCGCCATAAAGCTGACACAATAAATTGAATTGAATTTCAACTCTTAATACATCTCTCTTTCCGAGCGATGTTTACATCACGCACTAGAGATGAAATAACTTAGGTGAATGGATGGAACATGCTGGACAGAGAATGAGTTTGGCTGAGACATGTGCTCCCCCTACACCTGGCGTTCGCCCACTCACCTTTTCGCCCACCACTTCAAACCCCTACACAAAAATGCCACAACGGAACTTATTTTCACTAAAGTTTCGCTCATTTTTTCACCCTATTTACCCGCGCTGATGCTAGGCGTTTTTTACAATAGCCAAAGCCATTACGTAATCTTCACGGTTTGCCTTTATTGTTCCAAGCACCTGAAATCCGCCTGTGTAAACAACGCTGAGGGAAGCAACGGAAATTCTCACCATCGCACGCTTATTATTCCATCGAGAGGAAGGAAGGAGAAAAATATCGTCAATTGACGTTATATTTAAGGTACAGAAGCAATCCAATGGCCAACTTTTCGGTCTAGTGCAGGCTTGGGGAACCTGTTTTCTCCGGAAAACTGCATTTTCATGAACTATTAGACCACAAAAGCTACCATTAGGCAGCTTATGAAGCTTATGAAGAAGGTTGCACCTGAGGCGCGCATCGCCTGTTAAGATAGTTTACCATGAAATTGTGCAAATGACAACAGAAAGGAAAATCGGAATGACTAAATAAATCAAAGTAGAATACTTATTTCCTTATTATTTTTTGTCGTTCTGAAACTAAACTACATGCCTTAAGGGTGTATGTGAAACCATAGGACCGCACATGAGTCGCGTATTGCCTTTAACAAGGCTAAAATAAAGCATTGAAACAGTGCATAATAAAACGGACGGTATCGCTAAATACATCAAAGTATACATTAAGGTATTTTTTTCAATTTTCACTTGAGGTTATATAATTGAGCCACATGCCTTTAGGTTGCATCGGGCCGCACTTGAGTGGAGTATCGTCGACATTAAAATAGATTTCTATCAAAATTGCTACGCGGTAAACTAATTTAATTAAAGAACAAATCTAACTAGAATAATTAAAATTTTATTTTCACCTAACGTAAAAAAGATTCAAAAAATCTATAATACGTGTGTATTTATTTCAGGAAGTGAAGAAGAAGACGCACAGAAGGCCGCACGTGGCCCACCAAAACGATAGCCTGAGGGGATGCTCTGAGAGGGATGTGTATTTTGATGGCGTTCTTGTTTCTAATACAAATAAATAATGCTGGAAAGCAGACACACAAAATATCAGCGAACTGATTTCAAAGAATGGTGATTGTTGGAGATTTTTAGCATGACCGCTATTATTTTATATTATTTTAATTCTACCATGCTATATATTAAGTAATTTGAACAAAAAGTTGAATGAATTACTTTGAGAAAGTGGGTATGGAACCAAGTGGTCGTGGAGTTCAAAATAATAGACTATGAACCGATGACTAGCATAAAATCAGTGAGGAAAAATCGTTTTTATCAAACATCCTTGTTTTTATATTCGTAAATTTATGGATACGAGTATGAGAAGAAATGAAAATGAACAGCGGTTCAGTGCTTCCCAACTCGAGGAGATGTGTTTGAAATAGGTATGGATCATTAAATCAAAATACATAATTGCAGTGATTTGAAACTTCAATAAATTTCAAGAAACCGGCATCAGTCACCATATAATCCTAGATCAAGAGTCCTTTAGCGTCTAAATTTAGAACTTTGGAATTACTCTGGATTCAGATTTCTATGGCTTGGTAAACTGTTACATACTTCCCTCCTACACTTCCTCTCTTTAAAAGCTATTCTCCTGGCAAACACAAGATCACTGTCCGCAAAAGTTGAAGGAATACTGTAAAAAGGGAGGCAAGATTCCATTGAGTGAGAATAGATTATACAAACAATCGCATCGGTCCTGATGATGCAAGCTCTAACGCGATTTCCCACATTTTTAGAGGAACCATAGGATTTTTCTGCTTTATTAATATATATTTCGTAAAATAGACATAACCAAAGTGTATTATAAATGACAATACCAATGAGCGATGAATGATAAAACAAGATAATCTTCCAGTCTAGAATTGTAATTATTTTAACAGCTATAGCCTAGTAACATATTACTGAGAAAAGAAAAATTAAAACTCCGTGGATTTGAACTCACCTCACTGAAGTGTATTTTACGGAGCTTCTTTTCATCTGTGTGGGGAAATAACAGATTACTGTGACAATCCTAATGAGCATAATTTTGAAACATCATAGAACAAATTTATATCGTAAGAAAGTTAGCCAACAAGAAAAAAATGTTTTCTGATGTACTATTGACTTTCAAAGTCTCACTTAAATGATTTTCAGTTTTATACTGTATGGGAGACCTAGAAGAACTTTCAAGAAGCATAAGAAAAGGCCAAAGTAAACGCACGGATGTAAAACTTCAGTTTGTAATAATCATGACATTTATGAATCCAACCCGATCTATTTTCGAAATTATGCTCGAAAAGAGTGACTAATGATAAGTAGATATGTGATAAATCCGTCGAATGAAAGTAGTAGCAGTAAATCACAAGTGCTTCAACAGAGGGAATCCCCGGGAATCGAAGCTGGGACAGACAAGTTGCCAAAGGCGAATGTCATATTCACATGGCTAGGAGACTCCATCAAATAAAATATTTTACTGCGTGACAGAATAAAAAGAAACATTAGATCAAGTTTTCGCAGCAAGATTTTATCACAGGAATATACTAACTTCTATATAGTAACTGTAAAATTGGGAATTTCTTTGTTTGGATCTGATGCGTTTAGTTATCCTAAGATTGATCCTTACTATGAAGCTTACGATGCATATCTCTTATCTTGAAGAGTAGTAAAACATTTGTTACCATTAAATTTTGTACTTCCAACACCGTGAAATGAAACCTGACTAAGATAGTCCCATTCTCGGGATAAATTCATCTGCTAAGAATTAACATCTGTACCGAACAGTGGAGTGGAGCAGCACGGCTGAAAAGAGGAAAAGAAAAAGTTCGAAAGAACAGCGGATTCATTTGCGTCAAAAGACCCGTAGTGTGCAAAAACGCAGGCTTTGGAATCACGCCACGGGCGACATATGACCAACGCCCGGGATTAAAAATGCCAGCGAGCCGTTTCGGTGTCGTGGAAGAATTTCGCTACGCGTCATTATCCTTCAAAAGCGGATGATGGAAATAGTAATACGCAATAAAAGGCTTCAAATGACTCGACTCACGCTTCATATACACTCCGCGGCGCCGATGCGAGTGATTTCTCACATTCTCTATCTCTGCAAAGCGTCCGCAGGGCAAGAGGTTACTCATCCGCAACAATGAGCCTCAGAGTCTGAAAAATAAACACCAAAACTGGTTACGGGGAGCAAGTCATACAATACGGTTCTGCGAAAGTGATGTCGGTGAGGAGCAGTCACGGATTTTAATCACTCCATGAGAAGTACTCACTACGAGATAATCGTAAACTGATATCTTTTCTTCTCGAATTTAAGAGTACAAAGAGGCTGGAAAATGCAAAAAGTAGATGGCAAAGGAAAAAACGGCGGTCATAAGCTCCATAAATTCTCCGTTATTAATCGAATACCGGAAATCTCGCTTTCACTATGTTCATAATGTACTCCGGGGTGTTTTAAGCATTTAAAACTTCGAGTTTTTTATGATTACCGCCAGATTAATATTTCTCTAAATTATTTTTCTGAAAACTGTGTAAGCTATATAGACCTCGGTAGGAGTTTTTTGAACATTTAAAAAACGCTAGTTAAGCATTTATCAATGAAATTTTATAATTCGTAGCTCTATTCCTCTTGTACAGTATGCTCGAAATACGAGTATTTCGCTATCCGACGATTTCACAATGGCTATATTCAGACAACTTATACAAGGTAACTCCGCAAAAAGTTTTTAATAATAGTTAAGCGAAAATAGAACTACTGCGAAATATATCTTATAACGCCATCAAGGCAAATTTGAATCAATATGATAAAGCGGATATAATGCTTTTGCAGTAGGACGGTTACATAATTAAATATGTGACATGATTCTTCTCCATCAAAACGTAGTAAGGAATGTTTAAAATAGCAATTCAGTTGTCAAGACAACATAAATTATTCGACCATTGTGCCCAGATAAAATACACTTACAAAGAAATGCATTCATATCTATCGAGCCTAAAAATTTAGCTAAGAGAATTAAGAATATACGGTTTCTATTACGAAAATATTAAATACACCGCAGGATATGTAAAATAAAAACAGTTCGTCTTACTTAAATACGAAACTATTTATAACATTACAACTCTAAAATCCTAGTGGAGAACATTTGCAAGAGCGGTTTATTTGACGTTTGGGATTCGCGCGTTGGAATCTCCCGTTGGGAGGGGAAGCGAAGCAAAACATTGATGTTAGAGCAAAGGAACATTCGAGGCGTCCCTCAACCAGGCGCCCGACTAACTGACGCTCAACCTCGCGGAACAAAAGATCATGGCCTAATGGCCAATTCTGCGGGCGCCGGCTTAAAGAGATTCCAACTATTTCGATGACGGGTTCTCGTGGTAAAAGAATGGGCGGCCCAAATTTATGATGTAATTGCGGTCTTAAATAGGAGCGCATAAATTACAAATTTGAAAAATGAGTTCGAACAAGAGGAAGCTCTAAATTTACCACACCCACATTCTACCACCACCCATATACTTCTTTGTGAATATCCGCAATCGTTGCTAATAATAAAATGACAACATGACCAAAACATATTCAAGACTTGATATGAAATTGGTTCTTATTTGAATACTTTCCGATGTTATGTTACTTCGAGAGAAAATTTAAACTAGCTGCTTCAATAATTTTATAGTCGTCTATCGCGGAAACTTTCTAGTCATAAACAAAATAAATATATAAGGTAGAAAGCTACATAAATAAGGAATAAAATGAGAATATTCTTTTCCATTTTACTCTACAGCCTTTGAGCAGAAATAAATATATTTGGCAAATATGAGGGGATTTGAAGATTTCTCTTAATTCGAAAGCTACAAACTATTGAAAACATCTAGAGAGAGAGCGAATTCAATGTACGGGAAGCACGCTACATATAAATATTGAACGACGAGCTTCGAGGAGTGCTCCATATAAATGAAAACGAAAGGAAAAAGCCATACGACCGTAGTTCGATAAAATTGTCGTGAAATAGACTTTCCTCCTCCGGTAGAATACTTTCTAGAAACGTCTTCTCCTACAGCTATGATTCCTAAAATTGCCAAGATGGAGAGGTAATTGTACATGTTTTAAATAATAGGGTTCCATTTAAATATATGCAAGAAAACTGAAAATTTTTAGAAAATTTTAAATCGAAAATTGATGCTCTAAAATTTGAAGAACATAGTTAACAAAAGAGGGCTGGGGGACACCTCTGTAGGAAGTAAATAGTGACAAGGACTTATCAAAGGAATGAATCCTAAGTAAAGTAATTAAGAGAAGTCAAGGACCTGTTCTAGGTCAAATGTTTCCTTCGCAGGCATCGAACTGATTATCCTTTGGGATATTTACTATATGCCGCAGTGGGTCGAGTACCCCCGACTGAGAAACCGCCACCGAGAGTCAAGTACGACGACTCACCGATCGAATGGGCGTCGGTCGTCTGCATGAGATCGGCACCTCCGACGTCCGCCGCGGAGTCCACGGCCACCAGTCCGAGGAGGAGAGATCGGTTAGCGTCGCAGTGAGCGTCGGATCACCTGCCTGGGCGGACTGGCGGCCCTCCGAAGAAGGAAGAAAGAGGGAGAAGCGGAGGGAGAGAGAGGGTTTTCAGCGGTGACGTCATGACGAAAGCGTTCCCTCGGCAGCAGAGGTGAGAGCCACTCGCGACCTTTCTGCCGGTAGGTGGTGAATGAAGAGGGGATACGGATGAGGGAAATAGGGTATACAAGGGGTGCTCATGGTAATTAAAAGGTGAGGGAAATGGATGGCGGAAATTAGAACATTTCCTGATGACATGTACGTATTCAGCGATAAAGGGGAAGAAAGATCATCAGAAAATAAGGGAGAAAGAGAGAATATGAAAGCTGGTTGAGAAAGAGTTATTAAGTAATGAGAGATGGCAGTTAGGGAAAGTATTATGGGTGGAGTGATAGGAAAGTGGAGGGATGAGGGATCAATGGTAGGGGAACTACGTGGGAGGTAGAAAGGGGGGGGGGGAGAATGGGTAAGACGGGGGTAGGGCGCGTGGGAATAGCTGAGAGGATCCACTCCGCCACCTACGTCTTTCTCGGCTTTTTGAGGAAAATTGGATTGAGAGCTTGATGACCCTCAGTGGGCACGAGGCCGATGAACGGTACGCGACGCTCGGGCCTCCAAATATATAATTGCCGAATCAAGTAGGTGTTTGGGTTATTGCCCAGGGCGTGCATACAATTAAAAGGACACGTCCAAGTCCTCGAATGGGCAAATACTCCGAGGACGACGTCAGCTTGACGAGTCACTGAAACCATTTTCAAGGATTTACCCTTAAAAGTCCTTAAACGAGAAGAAAATAGAAAATACCCAAGACGAATAAACCACGAGTTTACATCGTATAAGATTAAACATTTTTATTGATCGATTCTGGAATTAACTTTCCACGCCGAATCAATCAAAGAATACAATATCAGAATAAACGTACATATGAGCAATTCATTAGTTTTACTCTTGCGAATTTTCGGCGATATTCAAAGTTGTTTACGATTAATAAATTGCAATACGGAAGACGGTTGAAGATGGCCCTTTGGAAAGATCCCGTAGATGACCCATAGAATGGCACTGCCCAAGCAGAATATTCTGGAATGTATTCGGAGAGCCAATCCTCGACTTGGCAGCGATGTGACCGTTAAGATGTTTGAAAACAGCGCTTTGTTTTGTACGCACCTGCAGACGGGTATACGCGGGAAATCTCTGCCTTTTCTCAGAGTTTCACGCATTATTACGCGGAATCCATCTTCGCCACATTCCAAGTACCGCCCTCTCGCGCTCAAATGAAAGACGCATAGCGAATTATCCAATTCATTGCCAGCTGAAGTTATTTTAAGGAAAAATCACAGATAGATAGAATTTTAAAACATTTCCGGGTGAATTCTTTGCCCTTCCTCATTCAGTCTATACTTTCGGAGATAATTAAGTCGCAATTTCAAAATATAATCCACATTCTCCGTGAGTAGAACAAGGAAAACCCTTTGTTAAAATAAGGAATTTTTAATTAATGTCGTAAAGTGTACATCACGTGAATCTAAATCTATTCTTCTTTGCTTCTTTCTCCGTTACTCTGGGATAGTTGGTAAAATTTCCTTTCTCCATGACTGATTCCACTATTATATGTGACTAGTGGGAACTGCCCCTTACAGTTCCTCGCGCGTGACGCTTGGTTGCAATTAATCAATAGCATAAACGGTTGCCATGAAATTCCTACATGGGTACTAATCTATTGAATTGAATCTTTATATTGGAAAAACAAGGGCAATTAATGTGTACCTCCGCCAAATCAGTTCGAAAAATTTATACCGCAATTCACAATGCATAAGGAGAACGTCGAAAGATTTGGGATATTAAAACAGACTCTCTAATCTTAATCAATGGAATTATATGATTAAATTGCTTTCCAACCCTTTTCCAGCTCATCCTCATTTTAACCAGGGTTTCTCGATGAACTAAGGAGATCCATGCTTTTTCAAATATTAATTTATAGATTAATACATTTTTGTTGTTTTCGCGCTCATTTTTTCACACTTATTGAATTACGGTTAAGTTCTGCAGCTCTCAAGATTTTTTTATTTATTCAGAATTCGGGTCTCAAAATTATAGTAGGTCTTATATATGGGGAAATACGGCATTTTTACTGGTAAGCAGAGGAAAGAAATATCTCATCTAAATATTGCGATTTACCTATTGATCGCCGAATGATTCTTAAACTGTGGCATCTTTTCATTGAGATGTTCCCAAAATATTTCAACTATCTTAGTTATGCTAACTAATATGGAGGTAAAATCCAATTAACAAGAACGTTCAAGATTATTATTGCTAAAATTAAATGGTATGCCATCATCATGATAGTTATCTCAGTTGATATTTATTTTCATTGAAGAAATGCAATGATAAATGCAATGGAATTCCAACTTATAGTTTCGAAGTCGAAACTTATTCATTAGGCCACGCCAGATCTACGCCAGGAAGGATGAATAAGCTTTGCTTAGATTAGATTTTTGCTGACGAAGTAAATCAGGGATCAAACCGTTATATTTTCCACTTCGGTTTTCGCTCCGATGAATAAAACAAATATCGTTTCAGTTCCGGTTAGGCCCCACCCAACAACGATGAACCGGTTCGGATGTTTATTTTCGCTCCCACTATTAAAATATTATAACTTTCAAAAGTTTATAATAGAATGAGAAGATGTTATTTCAATACCATAAGATTAAATGAAAATTAAGAATATAACTTGAGATATGAAAGGAATAATGATCAATAAATTGGAAAAGATAAATTTAACGTAAAACCAATTATTTCAATTTGCTGAAAGTCTTCGTGATACTTATTTATTATCATCATCGATTAATTTTTAATTAAATTGTTAATCTTTGGGGCCAAATCTCGGAACGGAGTACATGCTGTTTTAGGTTTCTGTTAGAGCTCAATAACTATAATTTTAGATCATACCAGTAAATTCTATAATGTTAATACGATTCCGTTGTCATAGTCTAAACCGTCCACTTTCTCACGTCTGCACTCCGTCATAGCTTATTTTACTTCCACAACCGTTCTCAAACCTACTTCCTTTCCTCTCTCGACATTTCTTCGCTTCATCATCAAAGATAAATCGTTGATATATATGATCTTCATAAAGTTGACAGCGCCCATTGATTAGAATGATAATATTTCATACTTTACTTTCAGAGTACCAATCTCACCCGCGATACAAACCTACTCTAAATGCCTCGTTTCATTGCAGAGATTCTTGTTTTGCCGATCCAACAACTTATACATCTCTATTATCTCTAAAACCCTTCCTTGCTCCTCCTTTCCCGGTTAATTAATTCTTATCTTCCATAAAATAACTTCCCGTTTTTCTCCAGGCTATTAACCTCTTTAATGTTTCATTTTTGTTTCTCGCTTCTAATGAGTTTTATTTCACTCGCGTGCTTTTGCTTTTTTGTTTCGCATTTTTATTCGTGTTATTTGTAATAGGATTCAAAACAACGGATAAGCTCTGGCAGTTTTAAATCGAACTTAATAAATGAAACGAAATAAAAATGTATAGGCAGTGACCAAATAGATATTTTGGACGTAAAATTTACACATTTTCACTATATAAATGGGCGCCATTTATTATCAATCTTCCGTTGCATTTACTTTGGAAATTTAAATTTCATTCGCACTCTTCCGGATCGGATTCAATTATCGGATGATGTTTGGATGAGAGTTAGCAGCGACTGCCAATAAACACTTAGGTTATAATGGCTGATTCCCAAAAAATATACAATGTCCCATTGATATTGTAAAGAAACTTATAAGAAACTGATATTGACGACAAACCGATTTAAGTGAATGCAGAACTTCGCACCTTGGCATACAGAGGTATTAGAAAGACAATCGGACGAAAAGCATGAGGAAAAATGTATACACCAATGCTACAAACTCGTACATTTAACTTTGCCAATATAGGTAAATCATTAATGAGAAAATTTAAAGAGCTATAGACTTGGAGATGTTTAGGACTTGTACTATTGAACAATAATTTACAACAAGATGCATCGATAAAACTGACGGAGTTTGCAATAGACGACGCACAAGGAAAGAGCCCTATAAATATAGTTGGTGATGTTTCGATCTCTGGTTTCAGATGAATTACATAATAATCCATACTAGCGCGAATGCATTGGAGGAGGTGATGTCACCGCTCCATCGACCGCTCTCTCTTTTTATCTCGGTTTTTCCGATCCCTTTCCAGGGTTTCCCTAATGCTAACACCTCAAAATAAAACGAAGCCCCAGCACACAAAAGGATGGCAACGTTTTTGAGATGCTTGCGTGACTAAAATGAAACGAAATTCCTGGAATGAAAGAGGAAGTTCATTACCTTAAACGCTCAAACACAAACAACCATTTGATGCAGGATTATGAAAGTTTATGAGTATGATACTTCAACTTTTTCAAAGATTTCGTTAATGCATATTGGGATTGAATTGATAGCTTAAAATCTCTGCGGTAAAACATTAAGATTTTTAACATGATACACAGTGCATTATGTAAACAGCGGTGAAATATGGGGACTCGATCGTAGAGTTTTTCTTCTCGAACGTCACTAATGCGCGGCACTCAATTCTCTCCTGATATTCAGAAATACCAAGAAATTATTTCAGAAAAAAATTTATTCACAAACAAAATATATATGTAAGGAAATCATAAACCTCACATCACTGCTTACACACTGCAAGTAACTTATATGCATTCGAAATTCATAAATACAGGATTATCTTCGGACGAAACTATGTAGCATTCCACTGCGTTGTCATGATGGACAAAGGCAAACAAATAAACATAACGTGATACAAATTAAACCGACGAACATTAAAATTTCATAAAACTTTAAACATTTTAGTTTATATAGAAATGAATAATTAAAAAATTTCTGAAATTTTTCAATAAGAAACAATACGCAAAGTATCTAAATTTAAATAAATCTAAATAAGTATAATTCGGTCGTTTATCTATTCGTTCATCCATAAGATCTCTTAGATTGGATCTTTCTGAATTACGTATCGATGTAGTATGTCCCGTGAGGATGACTTGCCATCTAGAGATGGTCAGAATAATGACAAAGATCCTCTTTAGAGCATCCACAACGGATGTGAGATAAGAAATATTGGCGGCAACTTTTCCTCAAATTTACGAATACTGAGGAACTCAGTAAGGATGTGCGAGATAGCACTATTCCGTTACAGGGAAGAATTTCAACATCAGTTGACCCATCCTCTAGAATATATCATGACGCCAGGGCATTCAACTCATCCTTAAATGAAATGCATTTCCTAAGATAGCAAACAGAATATATCCAGCGGTTTGGTCACCTAAATTCAGTAACTTTGTATTTTTGAACAAGTTTCGTTCTTTCTCCAATGTCTTATCCTCCTTATTTAGGTGATATGCGTGATTTTCTTTTCTTTCATTTCCTTTTGTGTCAGTCTTGTCCATGCCGGTTATGACATGAAGATTACTGAGTTGTATATGATAGTGAATAATAGTTTTCATTTTGGTCACTCCTCACATAATTTTATGGAAAGGGTAATTAATTGGGTAATAATGCAGTAGGTAGGTGGGCATTTTACCCACAATATTCTGGGTCATGGGAGAATACAGAGACTAAATACCTTACTCCTTATCTCACTTAGTAGGTCTCGTTTCCATTCTAAAGGTTTTAGAATAATTCCAAGGGAAAACGGACATGAAAAAAGGCATGACCTGCGCACGAAAATGTCTTCCGCTTTCGGGACGACTGCCTTTGAGAGCTCTTGCCAGAACATTCAGACATTCCGCTTTGGAGAACTTTGTATGAAAGGGCTTCACGTCCCGGTTCGGTCACTCTTTTCATTTACGTTTTTCATTGAGATTTTTTAGAGTGCCAAATATTTATGAACAAAATCACCTATCACCCTTTCCCAGCATTTGAATTCCAAGAGATTATTTGGTACAACTCACAGAATCCTACTTCAAAATAATAATAACCCAATTCACTCAGTATTAAGTGTAATAATTATTTATGTTTACTATGGTCATAGTCGTTGATCATTCATTTTCCCCCACTTGCTTCCAGTCTGTAGGAGCCCTGGTTAAATATTTTTGAAAGTAAAAGATTCCTTTCGAAAAATACTCAAAGGATTCAATTCCTCTATGCACAGCATTTCCATCTTTCTTAGATTACGTAATTATCCATCTCATATTCTTATAAATGGTGTGCCTTATTTAAAAGTAATTTAGTAGGGCCCATTAAAAATGCGTACATGAAAGATCGATATCGCCCTTCTTTTTAGAACTGTTTTTCTGAGTAAGTTCGAAGAAGGATGGGATCATCCGATTACGTAAGTCGGAAGGATCCTTCTCAGAAAGAAGGGATATTGCCTGCGGCATAGAATTTAGATCCTTCTTTCCAAGAATAATTAAGATCACAATAGAATTCATTTAAGAAAAGACAATATAATAGTCGTTTCAAACCTCCGTCATCCCTCTTTAGGGCCTTTTGGAGGGCATTACTTAGAAGCAAACCGATGAGAACAGATTCGAATGAACCAGATTTTCGGCATGTCCCAAAAACCTATCTACTATTTACTATTCTTCTGAGAATTTCGTCTGGCATCAATAGCTATTTAATCAGGCCGTCTAAAAAGATTTCTTTCATAAACTGACATGTTAGGTTACATTTCGAGGAAAAAGGCAAAAAAAAAACTTTTTAATTTTTCCTTAATTTTATTAAGCCTCCTTAAATATTCAATGAATTAAGACAGGATTAAAATTTTTTTAATCAAGAGGAAATTATATAATCTTCCAATTTCGATGCTCTACTTTAAAATTTAATCATTAGTAAGAATTAATAATAGTAACATCGTTTTTTTAAAGTGCTCCGACATCTGAGATTTTTTCGTTTGTATAGTCTCTCACCGGGAGTCGATCCCGGGACTGTCTAACCAAAGGCGAACGCACCACCAGCTTTATTATTCAGAAACTCCATCATTGATAATAAGCCCGAGGATATGACATTCAAGTAAAAAAGTCTATATAAATATACACCTATGATCCTGTAACAGCTGTATTTCAAATCGATCATTTTGATGGCAACAGGTTATTACCGAAATACAAAGAAATTCAACAGCATTAACATTGACTGCAGTTGCGAACAGACAAACAAAGACGTGCACATCTCTAATTTCCATGCAAACACACCTTAAATGCGTCCTTGAGTATTGTTTTCGTAGAAATCAAGGTTGTAAGAAGGAATAGGACGACAGAATAAATTACAGCCACGGGTGGGACTATGCGTGGGCAACAGTGAAATAGATTGGAATAAGAGGAGAAAAGATTCCGGTTCCATTTTTTTCCATTTTTAGTTCACGAATCAGATTTTATCTGGCTCTGAAAGGAAAGATATCAGACCTGTGGATCACGGAGATCTGAAGAGTTTGAAGAGAGAAAGAGAATTTGAAGAGACGAACATGAAGATAATCCGGGTTTCGCTAGTCAAAGATTGAAAACTTTAGGATTCATAATCATGAATTACCGTTCTACTTAACGGACAAATTGAGCTGTTTTTCAAAGCGTCCATTGGCTTGGAGGAATACGACCAAACCAGGCGGTATTTATTGTGGGTAAAATGTAGTCGACGCATATTCAGATAGCTACCCATATTCATCACAAACCGAAGGAAAACGTGCTACAAACTTGAATATTCAGGGGATTATTTAGTAACATACTACGGAGTTTGATAACAGAAATGTCATAAACCAATAAAATTCTAATTAATACTGGGCGACACTATAATTTACAGGGAAATAGAAAGTAGAGACGATAGATTAACCCAGTCGAATGAATTAGATAACATTATGGAATTGTACGACGACAGGGAATGGGAGCTTAATGAAGACAAATGTTCAGTAGTTAACGTCTTCGAAAGGAAATCTTTTGCTAATGATGATTCGTATAGCCTCTAAGGGAAAAATTATCAACAGTCGATTCGGTGAAATATCTTGGAGTAACCCTCACGAATAATTTAACATGGAGTACCCACATCCATAATATATGTGGGAGAGCTCTTATGAAACTAGGCTTCGTCAAGATAATAGTCAGCAGGAGCGAAGAAAAAGTCTGCGAGGGATATTACTCTCCGCTAGCTCGGCTTCATCTAGAGTATGCATGCAGTGTATGGAACCCTGCTGATAAATGTTGCATTAGCGAATTAGTAGAGGTACAACGGAAGGAAATACTTAAAGAGTTGTTTCAATCAAATCGTTGAGCGTTACTCGGATGTTTCAGGAAGCAGGATGGGAATCTTTAGAAGAAATATGGTTAAATCAAATATTTAATGTACTAAAGTACGAGTACTCGTATACATATTTGGAGAAAGTACGCCCGTAGAAGATGTAATCGAAAGATAGCGTTCACCTTGTTACATAGGCCATCGTGATACTAAGAGGAAGATCAGAGAAATAAATTCTAGAACCAGTCTATTCAAGAATTCGTTTTTTTTCCGAGAACCAAACGTGAAAGTAATCGGTTAGAATTGAAGATGCATGTAGTAGAGTAATGACTCCCTGCCACACGCCAAAAGGAGGCTTGCAGGGTATACATGTAATTGTATTTTTTTTTGCTATTTAACGGAGTTTATTAACAGTGATGTCACAAAACAATAAAATTTGGGCTCTTATGAGCCCTTTGCTTAGATCAGTATCAATTCCACTGACGGTTTATTTTAGGTTTTATCTCCTTAAATTTGAAAGAAGCAATATTCACGCCATTTTTGACGATGGCAAAGGTCAATGGGGTATGCGATCTCATAAAGAGGCAAATTTTACATGCGAAATGCTGTTTGAATAATCCTAAATGAAATGCGTGTACACGCCTATTAGGTCGAGTCATAAATAACTTCCAATGCAGCTATTGCTTTCTTCCCTCGAAAGGCTGATTTGCCCGTGAAAAAGGAAGGGAAGGCGAAAAATTAATAGCTGCATCGGAAGTTATTTACGACTCGACCTAACATAAATGGAAAGGATGAGCTGAGAAAAGATAAAAAATTTGACTGTTCTTTCAGCATATTTTTTCCTCTTTCTCTCATGATCTACAGCGGGTAGGGTAAATTTATCCTTTGAAGAGAGAGAAAAAGGAATTCATGTCACCCTTATTGGCAGTAATATTTTTAAAAGTGCTTCGACCTCTGAGGTTACATCGCAACAAATGAAAACCCCGCGGGAATGGAACCCTGGACCACTTGCAGTGAAAATGAACACACTACCTACCTGGCTATCTGGAATTCCTTTCGAAAATTTCCAAATTTCAAAGATTTTTAGAAACAAGAGATCGCAGAGATTTCCTCGGTAAATTAATTTTTCTTTCGATGCAAGGTTTCCATATGATTCCGTCATGCATAAGTCATTGTACAATAAAATTGATAGCACTATGGGAGCATAATTAAATGGATTTGATTCTTTATTTTGGAATGAAGATTCCTCGCGTGGCATTTTCCATAATTTGCGCGTCAAGAGATGTGCAAAACAACAGCTGCCGCCAATTGATTAACTCAGACCAGTGCTTCTAAATCTTTTTTCTCAACAGTAGACACAAGCATTAACCCTTCAACATTCCATAATACATACAATCCTAAAAAGTTACAATTTGAATCAGCAATAATGGAGAAGGAATTATGCTATTGAGGAACTTTTAACGATACTACTATTAATGGCAGAAGAAAAAAAATTAGAGAACGTTGGAAATTATACACAATATCCTTCAGATTCGAAATGAAAAAATATCTCGCTATATTGACACATATATAGTTAAATAATACGAAGACTTAACGGAAATCATTGGGCAAACCAAGAGAGAACTAAATAAGAAACTCTCTACTACAAGGTCTTCAAGACAATTAATCGCTGAAAAAATAAGAAGAAATATACGTGAATCACTAACGGATTAGGTAAGATATTGGTATGAAATATTAAAAACTCATAAATTTATAATGTTTACGATTGGAAAAAAATCAGATTGAAACTATTTCTTAATAATACAAGAAATATTTCCCTATGTTTTGGATTGGGTTGGGCAGGTCGGGTGGGGGGCGGGGTATATTAATATTTCATTACTGTAGCACGAATATGTTTTACATACTGACGGTACTGCAGTCGTAGCTTATCAATATCAAATCTATTTCACTACTAACCATAAAAGTCTTTCTTCAAGCGAAATTCGGATTGAAAAGTCTCTTCATCCATCTAACCTGCAGTCAATGATATTGATATAAACATAAATAACGAATACGTAAATAGAAATAGCTTGGAAACTTAAGGAGTGTCTGTAAAATTCTAAGGTTTTAGCACAGGAAAAAAGATGCAGATTAAGTGAAATTAATAACTAGACACATTGCAATGATTAACTTATAAAGAGAATACATAGCACAAGGAAATCAGCATTACAACTACAAAAAATTCAAATATAAAATCGATAAAAAATTGAAAGTAGGAATATGCAATAGAAAAAATACTTATGAACAATTGAGGAAAACAAAGATATGGAATAGGACATATGAGAGTATTCAACAACAGTTGGTGATGTGATGAGAGCAATTGTATTGCGCATGGATACGAAATAAAAACATCGCAAGTGCAATTCCCATACATCCGAAGATCATAATCTAACACACGCAATAAAGCAACTAATTATATTTTCTGAAACAGATCCAGAGTAATATAACTTCCCTAAAATAGTCCAACACGAATCTGGAGGATGAAGATGTTATATTTCAGATTACGCGCGTAGACATCTAGGTTATTCCAAGCCATCTGTAAGCTTATTAAGTTTCCTACTACAGTTTCCGCAACATAAACTCGGGTCAGAGATCGCAGCATACGCACAAGCGTAGCACTTAAATGATAAATGGTAATGTCAAATCTAGGTTAGCTTCTCGAATTACTCTTATTGAGCTTGTTAACTAGACGCATTTCAGCGGAATTCCATGCGATTATCGCACGGCCGAGGCACGATTTATGGTTCACGGACTGAAACGGGAGCTTAAATAAATGACGAATATGCTTTTTTGCGAGATAAGCACATTTAGCTGAAAATTGGCCAGGAAATTCAATAGAGTGGTAAATCGAATAAAAAAAATGAAAGGAGACCGCAGGAAAGTACACATGGCTTACTACTTGTTAGTAATTCAATTTAATTACTTCCACTTAATTTAACACCAAGAATTGTCTACATTGCGTTCGTTTTCCTCGTCAGTTTGATAGCTGAAAACTATAATTATAACGTACGCATTGCTGTTTTAAGCATCAGATTGAGGAACATCGCGTAAAGACGACCTGCAGTGGAGCCATTCTGTATAAACATAAGAAAAATATGCAGGATTCCATTTCCATATTATCTATCTTTTTAGTATTATCATTGTACATAGTTATAGTAATAGTATAGCAGTATTGTTAAAAGTGCTAACGTCATTTCGCTAGACAGTTTAGATCATTTCACACATATAGGCCCCCACTAGGAATTGAACCCGGGACCGCTTTCACCACAGTTAATCGCGTTGCTATCCATGAGAACCCCAACACTAATCTTTACTGACTAGAAAACTTATAACGCGTGAGAAATCAACCATTTAAAACTTAGGAGAGATACTTGAAATTAGTTTTTACTACGATGATATTAACACAAACCATTCCAGAAGTAAATTTGTGAAGTTATTTCTGGGAAACGTATTGATCGTACGGGATAGATGCTCCTCTCATAAGAAAATCCAATGATTCATAGAATAAAAGCTAAGAAAGACATTCACGTCTTAAGTGGACAGCATTCGGCATCTGAGACTTCTGAGGACGGCTCTTCTACGACGGTTATCATCATCAAAAATCTTCTATTATCTTATATGTAAAAAAGAGACATCAGCGCCATTTCCTGCATAAAATGATAAAGCATAAACATGAGGACCGTTAGAATAGGAATGGTAGAGGGGCGAATGGAGCGTGATTAATAAAGCCATCTTCAATTCACGTCAGAATCCCCTGTGATTGGCGTCCGGGACCTTCTCGCCTCAATTGTGAGCTAAAGACGCCGCGAAGGAGAATCCTTCATCGAGTTAATGTCCGCGACTCCTCTTAGAGTTTAACAACACAAAGAGAGGCGTCTGGTGCGTGGGTCGCTTTGCCAAATTCCACGCCCAAAAGTCAAGTGGGCCACTCTCTCTTCGCCTAACACCGATTTCTATTTCACGATGATCGAATGGCGAATATCGCAACTATCCCTTCTCTATCCAAGCATACATTCATTAAAGGCTCCACCCAATTCATGCGAATGCGGAAATCGAAGGAAAGCATTCAAGAATTCAACGAATGGCATAGATTTCATTACCCGTAACTATAACTAGTACTAGTGAGCTCCCAGTCAAAAGGACGGAACTGAAATCTATATAATTAATATCAATCATGGTATACCTTTGATCCTTCTAATCCGGAGTGCATACATATAAGTCTAAAATACTTCAATATTCCTCTAATTCTAAAAAATTCCGCCTAAATACCCCGTGTATTTTAAAAGAAAAATGCATCGAATCAGAAGTCGCCTTGCTCGTCAGGAGGACGGATTGTTTATAACTACAAAATTATATTTTCACAATAAAATATTATCATAATTCTCAAACATTCGTGTCGAAAACGAAGTAATTCAACGTCCAAAATAAGAAACCATTCAATTTTCCTTTTTTTTTATCGAGAGAATTGAACATCGCATACATATTTTCCATCTAACTATATGATATCATGATAAATTGAAGTCTAATATAACAAACGGAAAATAATTCACATCAATTGGAAACATAATATTTAAAATAAGGATTTTTATGATTAATTCGGATAATGAATAATAAAAATATGGATTAATTTATTAAATATTACATATAATAGAAGCGAAACTAACAAAATTATACATAAACTGAAAGTACTAAGAGACAAAGGTTCTCCAAGCGCCGACAGCGGCTACCGTCTAAGGGCGATTCCCGGGAAACGGATAATCGCTTAGCGGTCACCAGTTAATCAGAATCCCTTTCTGAATAACTGGTGAGAATCCCTTTCTGAATAACTGGTGACCGCTAAGGGATTATCCGTTTCCCGGGAATCGCCATTAGACGGTGGCCGCTGTCGGCGCTTGGAGAACCTATGTCTCTTAGTTCATTGACCGCCGAGTTCCTTTTTTCTTCCTTCTATAAACTGAAAGGCAAATATTTCGTAAGAGTATTCATACGTGCGTCATAAATTTTTGGCTTAGTGAATCAGATTGGATCCTTTTCTAAAGTTAATTGCGCTGCAGGAACTTTTTCTTCAGGGTTACAAGCTATATCATTTACAAAATTTAACAATAACGAGTGAACTACATAGTAATGAAACATCAAACTGCTATTGATTCAAAGTTTTTACAAACTATATGCGACTACTACTAATAAATTGTGAAACTGCAGAATTTTTTATTGCAAATAATATAAACAATTGAAAATAAATACCTCAATACACGATAGACTTCAAGAAGTTACTAAAATTACTAATAAAAATGATGATTATAACTTTCAAGGTTAGAGAATTCGTAAAGGACAAACTTGTATTTCATCCGAAGCATTTATGTTTGGATATAAAAACGAAACTACAAATATACTATTCCAAACTCCGAAGAATACGCCCATCGCCCGCATAAATTTGTAAGTTAACGATATACTTAGGAAAGAGGATCACGTGGGAGTATTTCCTAATCAGCTCGATTCTCCTATGGACCAATTTTTATCTTTTCCTTTTCCACAATCAATGTGGAAAACCTAAAAAAAATCTATCAGAGTAAGGAGAGAATAGGGAAAATCTTTGGACTATTTCAAAATGAATGGCAGATGTGAGCCACTAGATGTACAAAGAGGTTCCTTTCGAGCGAGTTCAATTAATTCTCGTGCATTGTCTTGTGTTCTTTTAAATTGTATTAAATAATTTAACTATTTTCCCGTCATTTCGCTCATATTTCAAACTTTTAATTCGAAATAAGGATATATCTAAGGAGTTATGGCAGGAATGAATTACGTATCTCATATCATGTACTTATGATTCTACGTGAATTCCGTTCCGTCATGCTGGGTGGGGATGTACACCAAATGCGATTATTGACGCGATCATCCCAGAAGAATACGCGGGGAATTTTCTCCGAAATAATATCTACGGTTGGATTATGATGTTTTTCCTTACCAGTTTTTTGCAAAAAATATAAAATTAAAAAACCGCATGAATGTTGATTAAAGTATTAATTCACATCTATATACCTTTTCATTTATGTATTGGTAATTTTATTCGAAATTTATCGAATATTAAATTAACCTTTTGGCACATCAAATCTTTTTTATTAAGAGTATTATTATTTATATTTCTTTTAATTTAATATAGACTTACTAATAACGTCTTTTCGCTCAAAATAGTGAATAAGGTACAATATTTTTTTAGATATTTCTAAAAATGTTAAAATAACTTCCGTCACTCTTGATGGGTATTCTGCTAGGAAATGTAGTTGATTATTAAAAGAGCAACAGATTCCTGAATACACACAGAATAAATTCTTATTCTGAGCTAAAAAATATCTCTGTCTTTGGGCGATTCAAGAAAATATTAATATAAAAGATCGAAGTATATGCAAATGCACTTCGCAGTTATAATGATGAATTTAGTATTGCAAAATGTAAGCAATTTCACAAGATGGGAGTCATAGCCTCGACGCCAAAAAGGGTGACCCACAAACAAACGATACTCACAGAGCGCAATCATCCCCGAGGATATGTGCCAAGTTTTGATGTCATTGCTACTGCAGTTGTAACTTTACCTACAAATACAAAAGAAAAATGTCACTGTTAGTGAGGTTAACGAAAATTAACGAGGATAATACATAGCTTAAACATTAGCGACGCCTGTTTGTTTACCATGCACATCACCATCAGTTGATGGAGAATAATTAACGTGGATGAGCCAAGGGCAGAACAGATACATTACCACACCAAAGTTACAGTTACTTTTCCGTGAAATCAGATTTGCTTAGTCCCAGAAAGGACTGATAAACGTAAACATTTCCTTGGGTTTGTTTCTAATTTGAAACGGAGACCTCGATTGCGCGTTCAACCTCATTCGCAGGAGTTTATAAATCAGGATTGACTTCACTATCGAGCACTGCGACTGCGAGCCTTACAGCTTTTTCAACGATCAAAGGACTTCGCATCTACGGTTACCCTGGCGCTGATATAACAACATACATATATAAGAGCGCTCTATTTTTTTCCCGCATCTATTTAACGACTTAAAAACATAACTTCAGAACTGCATCGAGTCCATATCTTTCTGTACTGCACAATGGGGTATGATAAGGTACATTACTTTCATTATTATTACTATTAGCTGCAGTTAGACTGTTTTCTGGTGGTAGCCCCCAAACATTATCAAGTTACACACAATACACAGACACTCTGTAATCCCTTATTCTATAATTCTTATAATTATTAACATTCCAAAATAACATTACCATAAATACATACAAAATTAAACACATTCAAAAACAGCAACCATAGAAAGATTATTAGTGTCTTTCAATCGATGTTCTACAATGAAAATCAAGGTTTTCCATATTGTTTTCGCTCTATGGAATGCAGTAATTTTCGCTTGGGTTAGGTTGGGTGGTCCGTTGGGGGGCGGAGAATTCCTTTAACATGAGAAAATGTCTAATGATTTTCATCCTAGAACGACGACCGAAAGACGCAGGGCTCACTGACTAAAATTACTGCATTCTATACAGAAATTATCAATAATTCTAATGATACTGACTAATCTAGGATTCTGTATCAACAGACTACACTTCTATAGCCTCTCTACCGAACACAAAGGCTTGGTTTTCTATTTTTGAAAACAGGAAAAATGTTCGGTAAGGGGCGTAGTTACAAAACTCTCTTTCAAGGATTGACTTAAATGTTACGCCCCGAACAGGTCATATTTTAAGGCGAGAAATCACTAATTCCTACGAGCATTCTGAAATCATCGGTAAGTGAGAGTTGCGGCGATTCGTGAGAAGGGAAAGAAGGTCGTGCGGAAGGAGCAATTTAAATGCTTTCGGAAGATGCAGTCAAGTGTATCGTGAGAAAGAAGAATGACGCCATGTGGGGTGACGTCACCTGAGCGAAGTCCCGCGAGTTCGAAGGACAGAATTGCTTTTGATTGCGTAGCGATTGGAAGATATTTTGAAAAGAGATTCACTAAATTACTTACTCCACGTGCTCCTAAGAGTCGTGTGTTTTCCTTAGAAATACACGCACGAACACGTTTTGAAATGCTTCGATCGTCTCGAAAATTCGACGATGATCAACAGAGTTAATTCACTTGCATTACGGCGGAGTAAATTATTACAAAACTGACAGTGACTCGACAGCTAAAACAGTTCCAATTCCGCGTGCATTTCAAGGTTAGAGGTTCAATTTAGAGGCTCTTCGGAGTAAACAACGCTAAGATCACTTTAGACGTAAAAATGTGCGCAAAAGAAAAAATTAAGTGAAGCTAAATTTCAAATTCCAAGTAACTTCTCCATGTATTTCAAAACGATAAGCTACGTTCGAAATTCGTCGCAAAATAAATCTTTAAAGGGAAATTACGACATATTTGGTGTAATATTACGCACATTTTTGCGCTTTTACGCAACGAATACTTTCGAAATCAGTTACTTCGTGAAAATATTGACATAATTCTTCTAGCTTCTTCAAGCAATGAGTAGCATCGTAATTTGTACACAAACAATTTATCGAATTACTTGCTCTAATGATCCTGAAAAATCTCTCGTGATAAGTTATACTGACAAGTGGTGATAATGCTATTTCAAGTAAATTTTTGAAATATAAAAGTATGATAATTTGAATTTCAGTAAATGTTAACTTATTACACTTAATAAAAACAGAATATTGTTGTGACTAATATTCTGTATTTGTATATTTAAAGTTTCTGGGGAAAAAATTGTTTTAGTTAGTTTTTAAATGGTGTCTATGGGTTTTGTAGATTTGTTTTATTATTTACTAGTGAATTTTCCCGGAATTACGGAAATTAATTTAATTTATAGAAAAATACACTAGTATTATCGCTTGCATGTAATGTATGGAATAATACCTCTTCAAAAATGTCGAGGAATAATTTTAATACATCTGTCATTATCTGGCATATATCTACTTAATTATGCTTTTTCTTGAATTAAAATTTATTGAATTTTAACCTCAACGTTGATTGTCATCGAGATGGCCGAGTGGTTTGGGTATTAGGTCAAAATTCCTCACGACTTCAAAGACTTATCAAAAATTAATCCTCAGTGGTTCGAATCCTGCTTACGGAAATTTTTTTCGGATAATTAAGTTTCAAGTTTGCTAGGAAGCTTCGTAAGAAGCAGCTAAGAAGTTGACATAGCTCGCTTGTTTAGATTAAGAAATATTTTACGCAACTGCTTATTTTGATGACGCACAATTACATGGGTATGTACATATTCATAATAACTTTATAATTTTCGCTTATTTCCTACTCTAAACTGTATATAACGTTTACTTTAGTTCCCATTTCGTCTCGTGTCTTCAAATATCGCCCGTCGTTTTATTTCGACTAAGAAATCCTCACTCCCCTATTTATTAAATGACTCAATGGGGTACTTTTATCTTATTTAATTATCCGTCTAGGTAGTATACAATATATAAGCCTTTTTAGGCGTATGGCAGGAGGTGCGCGCACTCTATTTCATTAATAGAGTTTAGAAAATTTATCCTAGGACCAACTTGCTTTAGCATCTACCCTTTTAGTCACTATATCAATTCGGCCTATTTAACATGCCTTTTTTCTATGAATATATTTTAAGAACGCATAAGCTCGGATTCAACAAATGCATTGGTCTTCAAGGGGACTGGTTACGTACAACCGCAAAGTCTCGCAAAATTTTCGTTTATTTAACCAAATTCTCGTAATTCGGAATCTAAAGCAATAATCCAGGATAGAAATAAAAATCTTTATCTAACTTCCATTCTTTTGGCACTTATTATGATTTCCATTACTTCTAATTCAATTCTGCAAAAGATAATTGTCTGCAATTGATCAAAATGAACTTAAAGAGGATTTCCTAGGAGGGCATTTTCGAGTCGTCCAGAGTCGAACCAGGGATATTGGTAGAAAAACATCGATATGAGTTAGATCACTCATCCTCCAATGAATCTTTCAATGTCATATTTATAACTCGTCGAGAAGAGCGTGGAATTAATGTTCCAATATTCTCCTATGTATTTCTTATGGAAATTTCTGACATCGATAAATAAGTTTATACACAACGATGATTATTATATAAAACAAATTTTTGAACATTATATCAGTCTAATTAGTAAATTAAGGTTGCTAGTAATTACTGTTGTGTGGAACACTGTTGAAATTAAACAAGGTTTTTAAATTGTTATCTCTGTAATAATAACTAATATGAAAACTCGAAAAAAGATAACAAAACTACAGCTCTCCTTTCGACAATCAGCATGCTTTATGCAGTCCTTAGTTTTAAAGTGCGATAGAAATGCACTTTTGTTTTAATTAAGTAAGAAAGGGAAAATGGAGATCTTAAGAGATGTATTCATATTAAAAAATTGATACGGAAGTCAAAAATGTGTGTGTAGGTAATAACGTTTTGAGTACGAATGAAGTTTCGTTTACTCCTCGATATAATATCAGCATTTGTTTAGTAGAAGAACATCTTCCTTCTAATAGTGTCCCGCTGAAAGCGATATGCTAAACACAATATATATTTTTTTTCTCATTAACCGTAGCTAATTTGACGATGATAGCTCATAACTTTGTGTGTGAAAACTTTCACTTATTAATACTTATTCTTAACTTAGTGATAGCAATACCTGAATTGTTCTATAGTAAAATGTCTTCTAGTTTTAGAGGAAAGCTACTTTTAGTCTGTCAAGTCATATAGTTTATATCAACGCCACTGTTCATCCTGCGCTGACGTGAATGTGTAAACTACCATGACTAATATTTATCTTTTGCTCATTCTGACGTGGCTCAAACAAATACATTCTAATGCCTATCACCCTATATACCCTATCGGGGTAAGACGATGATCGCATTTAAAAGCTGCGGTTTTTATCATGCTTCAAAGACATTCACTCACTTTTTCATACATAGGCTTTTATTGCTAAAGGCAAGGACAGAGCTTGTCATGTCAAACCATCAAAAAGACGCGCGACCATTTAAAATCCTTAATTTCTTCGGTCAGAAGATTTAGCAGTGGTAGAATTTTTAAAAGAGCTGTAATAGTTGAGGCCATTTTAAAGATGTGGGCATCCACTGGGCATCGAACTCGAAACCAAAAAGATTTATTCCATGCACCGATATTCTTCACTTTATCCCTCTTAATGCCTTCGAAAAACATGTCAAATTATAAAAAAATATAAAATAGCTGAAAGGATACGAATGCTTGCTTCACTACGAGGGATTCCGAAGACAATGGGTAAATCTACGGATTGAGCAGTTAGGCCTTTAAATATAATGTTCGTGATTTCCAGGAAAATAATATTTGATAAATTGTCATACGTGGATCAAATACTACACGTACAACAGTTGTGTATATCATAGAATTTCCATCCAATAATAACGTTTATTTGCCGATTTATCACATACAGCTATACAGCCAAGTTAAAGTGACAATACAACACTGACATTAAAAAAGAAATAAATAAAATTATTAGAAAGAAACAGATAGGAGGAAAGATAAGCAACAAGTTATCGGACCTCATCAATAATTTTAGGGTAAGGTAGGGCAATTGGGAATGGGCGTGATGTAACGATAAATTAATGAATGCTTCTTTGGATAAGGAAAAGGGATCAACAGAAGGATAACATGACAATAAAACGTCTTCATTTAATAATAATAATAATAATAATAATTTATTAAACACATACAGGATACATTCCCACTCATTTGTGTTATATTAAACATAAATAAAAAAAATAAAATTTGGGGGGTGTTGTGATTAAAAAGTTTCTTCTTACAAGTACCTTCGTCAATGAACACGTGATAGAAAAGGGAAGCATAAAAATGTGTAATTGTACGTGCAAAAACTTGCAAGAACTTCCACCATGGACAATTGCCACATACTTGGCATTGAAGATAACAATATAGCTAAAACTCCTTCTTAAAAACCTTTTCCTTTTAAACATTTTTATGTATCTTAAGTCGAAATGTATAGGAACAGTTTTCGTAAACAATAGCATCACTATTTCTTCAAAACTTTTCAAAACTCTAAAATCGATCTCTGCGATCACGCGGGAAAAAGTTATAACGAGAGCTCCCTACTCCTCTGAAATGATCCATTTTCTCCATCCTTCACTCCCTTAGTAATCACTCGCAGTACCAATATTTACTTTAACAGTCATTTCCTATCTATTGCACTCCATTCTTAAAAATAAATACGGAAACGAGTGAATTTCGAGACGTAGAGTCATTCCCCTTTAAAAGAAGAGGCACGTAAAAAAGACGCGTACCGATGGAGGCTTCCGTAGAATTGTTCCGCTACTCCCGCGTATCGCATAATCTGGCTCGATTATCGCACGATAACGCCCTGCGACTGTAGCGCCGCCTTACAGCGCCCACTCGAAACGCCCACTGCGCCGCGGCCTACGTGTGTGACGTCAGAGGTCAGCGGCCACCCCACACACACACACACACTCCTACTCCATTCGTGATTTAGCCACCGCACGCACTGTGACGTCACATCAATTTCCGATTCCATCCGATGGATACGATTTTCAGATATTTCCTTAGAAAGACAGGGAGATGGAAGAATTCGGGTCCAGGAGGAAGGAGTACCTTACAAGAAAACGGAAAATGGATGGAAAAAGAATGAAATTCTAGGTTTTTATATTTCGCTGCTCGACATGTGAAAATTATTGTTAAGAAGGTGCTTTTCTCAAGTTCTTACCGAACTATGAGGTATGATAAGGTTACCGAATAAAAATTTTGGGGGTTCATTACTATAATTGGCAGCGCTCAAAGGAAGGAAATGAGGAGAAAATAATCACCCTTGTAATTAACGTACTTTAATCCTAAGAGACGGCTAAATATTTTATTTAATTTTTAATTTTATCGGGGAAATATATAGCTGAAAACTAACTAACTGCAAGCTGCTAAATTTATCATTATATAATTAACTAAATATCAAATAATTTTCAGCGTTTCCAATTCGACAATTTTATGGTAATAAAAGTAAATTCAACATCTATTAGAACAGAAGAGGTTAAATGAGGATATTACGTCCGAATATGTGGAATACCTGGAAGTCCCAGATATAATCTACACGTCTTTGGCAATTCCCAAATTCATAGCAAAAATTAAATGATCTATTTCGAACTAATTTACGATAAATAATGCGCTGCACACAGAATGAAAATTTATGTTGTGTAAGGAAAAGGTAAAATCGATTGACTCGTTTTAAAAGAAAGTTTTCCTCAATTCTCATGCAAATAATTTTGTAAATAAATATTTATTTGATTTGTTTCAAGTTCATACATTAATGATTAACAACAGCAAACTTGTTATATGTAATTCACTTTAAAATTTTGGCATCAACATATATGAATCTATTAAATAAATATATAGTGATATTCATTTTTCTAAAAATCTATTATGAACTGCGAGGCAATGCTTTCCAACTTTTTTCCATTTATCGGCACATTTCTGTCGTACAACTCAAACTTCGCGCCAAGACAATCGTTCGTACGCCAATTTCATCCGATATCTGTATAGGCATGGAAGAATGCGTAACATACGACGAAAATTCAAATATTTTAAAATGAAACTCCCGCTGAAGAATTGAAACTCCATCACACACTGCCATTAAATAGAAGATAATGACAATCTCGGAAAATAAAAGGCAAGCAAACATCTCACAGGTGGACTCCAGTGTATCGATGTATATACATTAAGAAATAGGGGAAAAAAAATTAAGAAATCCATATTGAAAGTGTATTTTTCTCTCTAAATCTCGACCTCGTAACCTGAAATACTCAATATTGTATTTTATGGACGCCTACTTGCTAATTAAGTGGACGGTTTTCTTACTTAAGAGCTTGGAATTTATCGGTTCGGTCATAAAGGAGTTTACGGTAAATGTCCCACGCGATTAATCATTTCACTTTCTAGAACAACTTGAGAGAAAAATGAATAATTTAGCAGCTGTAACTAAAACAGTATTCAAAATGCGTCTCGATATGGATTATCCCACTGTTTTGGATGGAGAGGACAACTGTTCCCAAATAGAGATTCCATTAAAGGCGCGTGGGCAGTAAAACTGGCTGCTCATATTAATCGGAACTCTCATATATTTCAAACACGAACCAAAACTTAAAGCAACACTCCATTTAACTTCTGCCTCTAATCTGTCTGCAAACTATTCAGCCCGAAAACCGTTTATGACCTCAACTCCCAATAGCCCTGGAGAGGAAATGGGGCTTACTAGGCAAGATGAGGAGTGAGGTAGTTTATCTTTGCTTACAAAGGCACAACTCCTCACTCTTGACAAGTCTGAAAATAAAGAAAGATATATTCGCTTCTACACTGTACCAAAATATATAGAAGAATATAAGACTATAATTGAATGAAACAGGGTAAATAAAGTATTCGCACCACATTTAATAGCCGAAAATTGAATCAAGTTTCTAATAAGCGTTGAAATCCTTTGCAACGAAAATCACGAATTTCGAGTAAACCTGTGCTAAAATGGAGATATATAATAAATGTAGATAATAGAGATAAAATTAAGTAAAATGATACATTAAATTCTAATAAAGGCAATAATTACGATAATTTAGATGTTTTGGGAATCATCGAAAGTTAAGGTATTAAAACCTGAAAAAGCTTACGCTTGAGTTCCTGCACAGTCTTAAATATTAATACATACATTTGGACGAACCCTTCGGAGGAATTTTTCTACAAAATAAAGCTGAATATGGCTCTAATCTTTACAGCTCTTTTTCGAGTTAGAGGGAAATTAACCCTCCAATTAGACACTATAACAATCAATAAATTATTTATTTTCAAAAACGTCAGGGGAAAATCTTGCAGTGAAAGTACGAGGGTGCTCTGAAAAGTTTCCAACCCCAGATCTTTCAGAAATTTTCAGAAAACATGTCGAGAAATGGCGAAATGTCGGAAACTTTTCAGACCACCCATGTAATGGATTCAGAAAGGTAACACATGAGAGTGCATGTATATCACTTTGAAATTAACTGTCAATTTTCGTCCAGAGTAAAAATAAGTAAATGAATCCCCTGTAATATAATAAAAGTCATAAAATAAGTATGATAAAGGAAAATATTTTGGGACCTTTTTTATTAATTTTGTTTTCTTTCCTACGAAGAAATATGTTGAATACAAAATATAATTTCTCCCAGTCACCTGAAATCAAAAAGAAAATCTTCAAAGAAAAGGAACTCACTCATATTTTTTAAGGTTAATCACTCATATTATTCAAGGTTAATCACTAATATTTATATAAAATTTCCCATTTTTGAGATTCAACAATATACATATTACTCTAACGAAAACTCGGACTTTTGAATTCTCTAACTTAGATTGGGCTCACGGATGGCCAAGTATATAGCGCGTTCGCCTATGATAAAAACTATCCAGGGTTCGATTCTCGGTCGAAGCCCATAGGTATTGAATGACCTCCGTCGAAGCACTTTTAAAAATACTACATATCTAACATACATTGCACTAGAACATGTTTTGAGTAGAAGAGAAGAAGATTAGTCCAGAGAAGCTTGGACTAATGAAATCCTCGGAGTTTATTTACAACGGACTGATATAAAAGTACTTGAAGTAAAGCCAGAATAGACACACTCAGTAAAGCCTGTTTAATGAATGAATGATGACTGAGAGGGTACAAGAGCAGAATGCAAAGAATGGGATGGTACTGATGATTCTTACATGGAGGGTAGTCGTAAATACAAAGAGGATGAATGAATGCATGCCGAGTGATACGAGAATGAATGGACCAAAGGATGGAGGCAAATAGAGAAAATGCAGTTCGAATACGATGGGTGAGGCTATATACACAGAAGGGAATATTAAGAAATTAATAAAAAAAAAATGTACGAGTTTCTGAAGCGGGAGATTACGCTAGGACAAGAACTTATGACGGAGTTTGAGGAAGAAAAGGGACATTTGTATACTTTCGCAGAGAGGAATTGGCGAAGATGTTACAAAGGCATTGCATTTTAAGGATAATATTATGGAAAGGAAAATTCGGAAAAATTATGGATAAAAATCCACGAGAAACTGAGGTGGGATATTTCAAATTTGTCAAAAGCAGAATTAAACTCAAAACGGAAATGAAACAAAATGTAATACCAAAGCAGAAATGTCTTCATTGCACCGCATTTTCTCTCATAAAAAACTTATTTGTGTATTTTTAAATAGCAGCAACAATCGGAAATCGTTCCCATTGTTTTATCGCAATACTATAAAAGTAAGTATAATGCTTCACTCCTACGGATAGATAAAAATCCAAATATCATATCTAAATACAATTTTCAGTGGCTGAGTCAGATCCAGAGACATCCTACCTCGTACCTCTCTTCGAGTCCCAACCCTTAATTCCAACCTACTTCACATACCTCATTTCCGACTTTACATCTCCCAAAGATGTGAAGTCGGAAATGAACTCCCAACATGTTCTACCGCTTCCCACAACTTTTAAATTTTCTTTTGTCCTTCAACCCTTCTCTCGACCTTTTTTCCATAGTCAATTCACCCCATATCTTCCATAAATTACCTCTGCGTCTTTAACTTAACTTCTCCGATTACTCTGCTCTCATATGGTATCCTTGCTATCTTCTGATGCTTTTCATTGCTGCTATGATACAATGCAATTGGCTATTTTCGGTTTTTTTGAATGTCAATAAATAATAAAGTTCTCTTTTTTTTCTTTTCTCTTTCCCAGATTTGCGATTGAGAATGAAAATAATAAGCAAGCGTGCCGCGTGTTAGATACCGCTGTTCTAACGGATTGTAACTGTTCAATTTCTTTGGAAGCTTTCGAATTCATTAAGAATGCCAATCGCGTGGGCCGGTGGACTGATTTAATTAGTCCTAAAAAGCCCCAAAACTAGAAATTTTAAAAATAACGAATGTCTATTTTTAGAGCAAAAGTGTATGTGTAAACTTCCTCAGAGGTTTCGAATCCAATCTTTTCCGCAAACCCAACTTTCTCGTGGAGAAAGTATTCGAGAGAAAATCCGCGCTCTTGGCGTTTCGGCGTTCCGTCCTCGAATGAGCCTTCTTCCCACCACAATTCCGAAAAAGGAACTCATCGGGTGGGCTCGGAATATGTGGCCTCCACGACGGCAAAACATGAAAATTAAAATCCTGGCTGATCCAGTTGCTCCACGCCATTCTATATGCTAATCACGTGACGGAGGTAGAATCTACGCCGACGTGGCCGCGAGAAAAATATATAAATAATTATTTCCGATGCATGAAACGGGAATGCGCTCTCGATTCTCCGATCAGAAATTTCGTCGACATTTTGTAAGCTCTCTTAGATTACTCGGGTCTAGGACATCTCGCCGAAAGGTATGTTTCGCCGCTGCCATGACACTCACGAAGTTTTATTCCGCGTACATTACATATTATCATTTAATCGATGAATAGAGCCCAATATAGGAGAATTCTAAGCGCATTTCGACCAATTAAGAATTACCTTCCTGAAATCTAAACATGCAAAAGAATATACCCTTCCGTTTTGAGACTAATACCACATTTACGATAATCATCAAGTATTAATCTTCTCTTACGATATGTTTATTGGAATTCAACAAAATCAACTATGTTACAAAAAATTCCGAATATTTCGTGAGGCTGAGTAATATTTTAATTCCTAAAAGTCCTTAAATTCCTAAAAGGTGAAACGGCGGTGTAGAAAATTACCCCGCGGCCAAACGTCCTATTTCCGTTTACTCTCGGTTAACTCTGAAGTATGTACATGGCTGTAATACTAAGCTCAGATCTAAAAGAAACAAGAAAATATAAAATATAGAAGAAACAGGGAGAAGAATATATGAAAGAAATAAAATTCACCGATATTTTCAAGGCTACAATTGGAAAACATTTGGTATCGTTTATCTCTGCAGATAAAAGAAATTTATCAAATTTTTTTAAAAATAGTTACTCTCAACGTATGATAAATATGTTTCGAGTCCTTGCTTCTTATTCTTCACCTTCATTTCAGCGCTTGGCGGATTCTTAATTTGAGTTGATTTGCAGCTCGCCATTCTCCCAGCAAGGCTTGAATAATTGGGACCTCTCACTTAACTCAAAAGACTGTGCGGTTAAAGTCGTAAGTGAAATATCGCCTCCATTAAACCACCTCCGTATTGTTTTCATTCTCCCTTTCCTACACTCTCTTTTAAAGGTTTACTTTAGTAGAAGATACACACCTCGTCATTATTCATAGAGACTTAATCGGCACATTTTCCTTTAGCTGTAGATGATGAAGATTGTATCCTGAATGGAAAACCTCAATTCCATGTCCCGACGTGATATTGCGATATTATCACTGAAGAGGTGAGGAAACATGGCGCACAAGGGCCTAACCTCGCCCAAAGGAAGATTGAAACATGCTTAGTTCGAATGAGATCTTGAATGACGAGAAGAATTACAAGATGAAAAGAGTGAATTACTTTTAATGTATTCTATGCATTGTAATACAGTTCGCCTACAAAAGGAATACCTGGAAATGGTTACTGATGAGACTAAACAGTTTCAGTGGCTAGTTTAACTGTAGTTCTTTTAAAGTTCTTAGTAATGGATCTCAAACTGAAAGATATAATAACGTAAGTGATTTAAAAAAAGGGAAAAGAGCAATTGTATTCATTGGAACCTAATAGTAAGTACCGTATACACCAAGTGTTATTTGATCTCATTTAAAAGTCAACACCCTAATTTGTGGTCAGAAAATACAAAATTTTTCGCGCGCACCTCCAATAAAAGTCGGCCCTAGATTTTTATGTGTGTCTTAACATATGTCCAGCGATTATTATGGCGGTTTAATGGTTTAAGAGGCGTTCCAAGGAGAATATGTTCTTCACCCTTGGTTTAAGTTGGCCATAAGATACCAACGCAAGTTGAACAAACGGAGGATAATATTCTCTTAGTACTGATTATATAAACACCAATGCTGTTGTTTATCAATTTGTTACGGGTAAATATAACAAAATCTTTGGGTACCGGGAGAGGAGATTAAAATTTAAGTTTTGAATTTAACTATTAAACGCAGGCCACAAAATTAGGATCACTGGCTCTATTATTTCGTGAAATAATTACTACAACTGGAGAAACGGTGTCCAGTTGTTAGCACCAAGGACGTCACAGCATTATAATAAACAAACGGCAATCTTAAAATGTGAGTCAAGAAATTTTTGTTGGTGGGGCAGACAGTGCTTTTTTGGTGGTGCGAAGGTCAGAAACGAAGACTACTACTAATAATATTTTCTGAAACGTTTAAAGTATCGTATTTCCTCAAGTCCATTTGCAAACATTTCGGTAAAATAAGAGATTCCAGATATTTTGAAGAAATCTCCTATGATGAAAAAGGCTGCCATATATGAAGGGCGAATAGAAGACAAAAAGAATAATTTTTAATTTAATATATATGCTTGAAAATTAATCGAAGTAGTCCGTCGTCATTGTATTAAACTTTAATTGATTGGAAGTATGAATAACCTAAGGTATACGCAGCACCGTTAGAGACATGTGGTGGTCGTACTTTCTCCAAAATTGCATTCACTTGAATTACTGCTTCTTTTCAGTAGATTCTAAATTTATCACAAATCGAACCGGGTCCAACGACCAGAAGCGCTCATCTCTTAGGTTTGTCATTTGTGGAAAACTTTATTCTTTTACTTTGAAATCATTTGAGTAAAATCTAGCTTCATAAATCTGTATAAAGTTAGCTTAGAACATCATTGGTAGCCTTTATAAAACATGATGTTCAAATTTTAAACTTCTCCGTACACCTGATTTCATTATAGATATCATCTTAATTATGTACGACATTGTAAAGTAGGAGTTTTGACGACGTATACGAAAGTATGATTTGGAATCATAATTGTTCTTATTTTGACGAAACGATCAACGAAATTGATTTAAGACTTATTATGAGAAATCAGATTAGGTGAGAAGATATTCCTATTTGAGGGAAGTACTGATTTAAGCTTCCCAGATTTTTCTCGTTCCTTGGATTACGGGACACGCATTAACCCGACTCAAGGGTCCGAGAAAACACTCAAAAAATAATAAACCTACAGAAACTTTCTAATTTTTAACAACGACAAACGATATTTTACACCTATACGTTAATCTTCATTGTTGACAAAATAATTTTTCAAGAAACAAAAATTATTTACATTATGTTCGCTAAAATTTCTGCAACTTTATTTCACAAGTAATATAAATGTTGAAGAATATTGATTACCTTAAGCGGAGGAATTCGCTGAATTTCGACAGAAATATTTAGGATGGTGAGCTCATTTTAGACTCATCTCTGGTGGGTGAGACACAAGGAGTGTTTTTTCATAGAAGGAATCTCCTTCACGAGCCGTTAAAGACTAAGTCTAAAAAGTCTATAAAGTCTATAAAAAATCAGTTTGCCATGACCCGAGATTTTCTCGAGAATTGCAGTGAATTCCCGGGAAATTTTCGGACACATTCAGCCTACGGGAAAACGAGATCCCGCAGCGAGAGAATACCTAATTGGAATCCTCTATGGCTATTAAAGCATTCTTTCACTCAATTTTCAATATGGACACACTCACAAAATGAAACGGCAGAAATTTACCTTCACGGTCTAAATAAAAAAAAGTTGACGAAGTTTTGTTGACATTGCACGTCAAGCGTAAAATACGGCAGAGATAAATTATCCGATTCGAAAGTTAAAAACACATCCTGCGTATGGATCTAAACGGTGATGATCTAATACAGGCATATCGCAACATCTGTTAACGAGGAAACCGCAGCTTCTGGTTAACCGACATCTGTCAAATAATAATCAAATGTTGAAACCCACAAGGAAGTTATACTAGCGAAATTAGGCAATTAAATTCTAAAAATGTTTTCATCGAAGATAAATAGATTGACGTCATAGCAAAAGTAAGAAAATCTTGGACATAAAATTCAAATCATTTCCGTGCATTATACTCTATCTAATATCCGCTTTTGAAGGAAAGAAATCTTTTCTTGCATCGCTAAAAATATCAACGATGAGAACTTTTCCAAATTTAGAAATCTAAATGAAACTGAGCTTCTTACCCAATCCTTTGAATCCTCAATCATTTGTTTTATTTTAAGTATTCTCAAATTATTGATAGATACGATTCTTTCCTTAAATTCTTTACTTCGCACTTTCGATACAACTGTATTTATCACAACTCAGCCTTTTTTATTCAGTTATAACCTACATATTTTAAAGTTCCATTCCTATAAACAAAATTCTTTTCAAGTTACTCTGTCAATTGAAACTGCTTCTTAACTATAACTCCCACATTTTTGCTTTTCTTTACAACACATCTCGGTTTAACAGCGTAAAATAATCTATTATTTCTCTCAAAACTCTACTCCATCCTGTATTCTTCTATGGGGAGGATTCTTTAGATCAAATAGTATAGATTATTTTATTATATGAAGAACTGACATTTCCTACGCATCAGTTGCATACAAAGAATTAATCGGCGTAATCCAGGAATATGAGCTCGATTTACAGCAGCTTTATTATACAGGCGATTCTCTTCTCATGAGTAGCCCCTTCGTAAATATCTTATTTTGATTACAAAAGGCAACGAAAACCTCCATCATTTGAAGGGTTTTTTCTCCTAGTACTCAAGCAATTTTCAAAATCTCACAATCAGATGATAATAAAGAGGATCAATTAGTTAGGGGCATTAGGGATCCTAAATTTTTACAACTCTTTCATCATTCATATAAAAATATATTGATGATTCCCATTAAAGAGGAAAAAAGCCATTCATTTTATAGTATTCTATGGAAATGTATATATTTCAATATTTTTCAAAAGGATCTGGACCACCATATTGATATTTTATCCTAACATAAGAGAACTTCGGAGTTACAACATAAGAGAACTTCATAGTTACAACATAGTTGACATTTCGGACATAGTTCGTCCAAATACATCGTTAGATGATACCATGAGTGTGACGTAGATGTTATTTGTGATTACTCTAAAGATAATGTATTCAAAATGCCAACATATATTTCTTAGAATACTATTCGGTTCTATTTTCGGTAATATCAAAATTTAATCACTTTTTCAGACCATAAAAGTTCACAATTGAAATATAATTATCTTAATTTTTTGATAGCAGGGAAATTTGAAGGTTAGGCTTTGAATAAGAGAAAAAAGTTTTTTAAGATAAGGACGGGACGGAAGTTTGAAAAGCGGGATCGTCAGAATAGATAAAATAATTTAAAATTAGATGTCTACTCTTACGAGCTGATATCGTCGAGAGCTGAAGGTTGCCTATGACTAGGACGATCAGAGATCACACCATAAAATGATATTATTTGTTCCAGTTTTCCCTCCGGTTTAACGAGGGAACCAAATTTCGGTTCAGTTCCAGTTCCGCTCTTTCTGCATGCGTCGAACCGGTTCGAAAAGCATTTTCCGTCTTGGCCAATTGAATATTATTAATAGTAATGTTAAAAGTGCTTCGACGGTTGAGATCATTTAGCAAGTGAAATGATCCCTCTGGGAATCGAACCCGGGAACACTATCACCTAAGTCGAACCCACTTCCTTGTTGCCTACTTGGCTATCTAGAGGCCACTTTGCAATACTATTATATAGTATTAAAATTAATATTATTATTATTAATACTATTATATAGCAATAGTATCACATCCTTCTGAAAGTTTATTTTGATTATTTATAGCTTATTCCAGATACGATACCTTATATTAAACTTTAGAATAAAACTTAGTTATAGTTAGTTGCAAGTCGTAGATACACAGGTTAAGCAAAACTTACTTCAACTAGATTACGGTAAATGTGCACTGTTGGGAACTAAAAATCGGAACAGAATATGAAATGGTTTAGTTCTGGTTGAAGAATTTCTATTTTTCGGTTCAGTTTCGGTGCGGAGATTTTTATATTTTAATTTATAAATCGGCCATAGAATATACCTTCGGCGAATTTTTATACAATATCCATATTTTACTTTTCGTTTCCGACTCTAAGTGAATAATCCATGAATACTACATTAATTAAGAATTTCATTAAGGAGGTATTATGAAATCCCTAGAAATGAAGCAATACCAAGAAACCCAGAAAAATAATTAACCCCAGGAATAACTTTGTCGAAGTGCGCTCTTAAAGAAAACGAGAAAACACTTTGTGTTCTATCCGTATGTTTCGTTTAAGAATATTGTGATCAGCACATTTAATTTTTTCATTTATATCCTTTGAAAGACGACTTTGTTATAATAGCGCAATAAAGTGAAAGTAATGTTAATTTTACTTTTTGGACGCGATACTATTTTAAACAAAGTAGCTTGACCAATAATGCTTTGCTTCTCTTTTAAATGTTCGAACTCCATTGAAGGAACTCCCATCTCTGTGGGGACTACTGAGATTAGGATTAAGGAACCTTATTAATCGGAAGGCCGCATTCGGCTGCATGAGAAAGGCCGCCTGTGAAGGAATCTATGAGGCCGCTCTTGAGTTGTGTACTCACAACATTCAATCGGTTTAACGTTGAAATTGTGTAGAAGAATAAAAAAATATTCGCCAAAGGAATTCAAATATTTTTTTCCAAATAATATTCACTTCGCGTCATCAGCAAGATTGAGAAACAAAATTATTTAAATACATTATTATTTAAATTTGTTTCAGGAAGTGAGTAAAAAGGCCGCACCGAACGCCAAAGAAGGCCAAATTAGGCCCGAGGGCCACAGGTTCCCCACCTCTGACCTAGATAATGATACGGGTATATTGAGTATCCCTTATCTGATATGCATGGAATCCAAGTTGTTTCGGAATTTGAAATTTTCCAGATTTTGGAATACGTGATTCGGTGGAGTTCAAAAGAACTGGTAAAAAGTCAGACTTCCGGTAAAGTTACTTTTTATTTGACGGAAAAACATGAATAAAATCGCAACAAGCAAAGAATGTGTATATTTAAGTTTATTTATCAAAGGAGGTTGATGGACAAAGCTAAGGATGAAGAAGAGACATCTTATTGGATGGACTTGCGCAATATTTCCTTTCGCGATTGTTTTCGCATTAAAAATTTTAATTATGAGGCTTATGACAAAACTTATCGTAAGCTGATTATACATATATCTTCATTTAAAGAGAACTGTTTCATGACTGAATCTATTTTATTTTTATTGTAAATATTTTTCTTATTCTTTTTAATTTAATAATATTTTTGATTCAACATTTTTCCTAACTGTGTATTCGCGGTTCTTTCCACCCCCATCTTGCGTGGGTGTTTCCTCGCAACGTGAGTTTTCTTCTCTGTCAACCTTTAATTGTGGAGTTTATTCCCGACCAAACAAATCTTTCTTTATTCTTCTTTCCTATTATTATAAGTTTTATTTCATGTTTTTCTACTCCTTATCTTAATGAAAAACCTTATACGAGGTTAGGTGAAATAGAGGCCCGCCACGGCCTAGCTTCGCCTTACGAAGGGTTACATAATAATAATATATTGCCATTATTTATAGATATGTAAGGATCTTACTTTGCTCCGGTCTTCCAATGAGCCCTTCACATCTTTTTACCATCTCGTTTATAAGATATCAAAGTATATAGTACTTTAAAGCGAGTCGATACAATGCTACGGTTTTCGGAATGTTTTGACTGGGGATCTCCAACCTGTGCTGTCTACATCCATCGCAATCTCGCAACCGTTCCCGTATTAATAAGTTCTTTGCTCTCACATATGCGATGTGACGTCATACATACAATAGAATTCGTGAGGAGATCTTTCAGCCTCAATTTCACCACGAATGAGACCTCAGTTATTTATGAGGTGATAGAAGTAAGTGAATATTTTATTAGTTAAGCAGGTGTGCGTTATTTCAACCTGTGGGAGAGACAACAAAATATGACATTCCAGAATCGATACGAGTATTCAGCGAACATAGGGAGAAGAAGACGGCGGTTCCCTCTTTGAATCGTTGCCAGTGGGCGCTCTATTTAATGAGACGGGGGCGTCGATCCTCAAATCCGTTTGGGAGAAGCCGCCAACACTCCTGTTTGTTGATTCAACCGAGGGTCCACGTAACAGTTTCCAATGAGGACCCGCATAGTTTTTTTTTTTTTAAAATAGGAAAGGTTTTTCAGCTGACAGGTACATTTTTCCAGTGATCTTGTTTATAAAATAGATAAAAGAGGGTTTATAACTAAAACTGAATAAGTTTGATGATCTTCTGCATCAGCAGATATTCGGCTTGGAATATTCCATACACAAAATGAGCTTAAACGCATGGCTAGGAAAGAATTTATTTGAAAAGGTGCCTCTACAGCTGAGGCCACTTTTTGTAGGAACGAATCATACAATGAAAGTATAACTTTAAAGTATTCTCTGTTATTTAAGAAGTGCACAGCCCGCGATCTGTTTACTAATTCTTTTCAGTCCTACTGTTCATATTTTTTGAGTTTGATACAGTAAAGCTTGATAGCTGAAGTAGAAAGAGTTTCTGGTTTGAGTATACCTTAAAAATGGCTTTAGAATTAGATGAGTTCGTGGATCTAAAAAGCGCAAGGTCACAGGATAATCTGACGTTTTGCTCAAAGACGTTTCGTCTAAAAGACGGTACTTCCAGAGGCATTTCACCCAAGATATGTTATGCAAAAGGATATTTTACTGCACGGAGATTTCACTAAATTCTTTTTAAATAGCGCTCAACTATTAAAAAATCCTTAAAAAAAGGGACGATAATAACTCTTATTTCCCACAAATACTTTGGTAGTTATCTAGGACTACATATAATATTAACTAAGGTTGTTAAACAAGCAGACACAGATAAAAAGGTGTTTAGGCAAGAAAACAAAAAACGAAAATTTTTTAGGAAATAGGAGTGCATTTTTTACGGTTTGATCATTGCCTATCTTCACCCACGGGCCTCCCTCCCGCCTATATTCGTGTGATATTCTTACATGAAGATAAAAATAGGAAAATACAGAAAATAAAACGTATAAAAAGGAGGAAAATAAATAGGTAATATAAAATTTGTGGTAAAGAAAACTACACAACTGAATGGAGATAAAAACACACTTTGCGGGATGACAACCGCAGAAGAAGGGGGTGATAAAAAAACCGCGAAAACACAGCGAGGACCAATTAAATAAGAATATTCTGAATATTGATAACTCATATATAAAATCATATAAATAATAAAATACACATATGAATCAGCTACATAAAGTTACTCTGACGTAAGAGAAAACTTTTCAATCTCGCCTATATACTCGTAATTATGTTAATTATTTTACGCGATACTCATGTTAAATTTCATATCAATAAAAATATAAATTTAAATTTTACGATAAACTACTATTATTTTAAAATAGTACGTTAATTGTGGCCGGCAAAGATTTTATAAGGAAATTTTCGGCCAACCACCTCGAACACCTCAGCATATAAGCTGAGTTCTCCATGTCCAACCGTGGATCTGTTGAGCAGCGATAATGTCATTGTAGTCGTATTCCCAAAACTCAATAGAAAAGCTCTTGCTCCATTAGAACACGAAAATAAATTCAGAATGTTTGTATCCGACTTTTTCAAAAAAACAGCGGTAAACATCGAAGAAGAGTAAAATATGATTCACGGATTACTCAAAGCAAAGCGGATAATCTGGAAAAATCTGGACCGAAACCGAAGGATTTCAAGCTATCCAAATCTGTATGGGACTTGAAATTTGTGAATGGAATTACGCATGTCTAAAGAAGACGCCATTCAACTCTCCTATTGTCACATAAAGGTGTGTGCTCATAAAAATGAGACCCTCATCTCCTTAAATTACACGATAAACTAAATTATACGTTCTCGGTTTTTACAGGTATCGCGAATGGTCTCAAAATTAGCAGTGATTCAGCATCAACCTGTTGCCAAACACAGTCGCATTACAGGCCAACGGAAATGATGACATCACTTGCATCTCGCTGGCTTCACTATCACATGTTATTTTTTGTGAGTGTCCAGTGTCCAATTATACATTCACACGGTTTAAGAGAGAAGATCGAACTTAAAGGGACGGGACAGATACTTACGGACTAAGGCGAGCATAAATTCCTATCATTGTTCCTTGGATCTCTTGAACACACAAGTACTATTTATAATAATAAGCTCGGTAAGTCGGACGTCGATAACTTGATGAGAATAAATCTTAAATAAGACTTCGGGGTAGAATAAATGTTGATAACTGGAAAACCTCTGTAGATCGAAGGAAAAGCCTGTCTCCCCGATAAAACCTCGATTAGAGGAAAATTAACCAAAGATAACTATTTTTTATCCACCCTTCTTAAGTACTGGAAATATCTGCAAGTGGAAGTCCAGGCGGCCCGACCCCTGTACCTCGAAGTTTTTTAACGTGTACAATCACATCTGTTACAGCATTCCATTTTTTACGGCATGCTACTTTTAATTTTCACTTTATTAGTAGTATCATATTTAGTTTTTTTAAGCCCACTAAATACATTCACATTTTTAAATCTTTTAATGAAAATAAAAACATTTACCACTTCTTTAAGTATATAAATTATTAAGTTTTCTGTATTTTCATAGGCAGAGCCATCGATTTTTAACGTTGCACGTTCATATACTGTTAGTATTCATGTTTTTCTGCAAATTCAATAACCAAAGTTAAATAAATGTTTAATAAAAATTATGTATATCATGGTTACTTTCATCTTTATCTTGCCCTTTTCTAGAGTTTAGACATTGTATGTGATGCTTTTGTTTTTTAACATCGACTAAATAGCACACACCTCTGCGGGTACAGTATAATTGAAATCGATAAATCAAATTCTTAATGTAGAATGCCGATAGCTCGAAAAAGTCGAAATCTCGACAACTCTAAGGTTTTATTCAGTCCCTTTACAGTATCATGTCACTTTCATATACTCTGTTAAAACAAAAATATCTAATAAAATAATATAAAATATACTAAATCTACACAAATAGAAATGAAATATGAGGGCAGAATCGTAAGAAGATGGCCCTCAATATATATTGAGTAAGCATTCCTTCAAATTACGTCTGAAGGATTGGTGAAAAGGTCACATAATTGGTGAGTTCAATGACAGCCTGGCTATTGGAGAAAATTTGGTGTAAATTCTTCTGAGAAAAGGAACAGTCAGAAAAGCGAATGACAAGAACTCCGAGAAGGCGTTACTAACTCAAAAAGATAGCTTAACGATGGTGAGATCAAAAGACCGCGGAGAATATTTTGCGCAAAACAGATGTAAATTACTTTTCACCTGACCCATAAGACATTAACATCAAACAATTTACATAAATATACACAGTCAATAACACTGAATATAATTTTTTCTTCGAGGCAGAGCCAGAGGCAGAATCTCCTTTCTACTGATTCGATTTTAGTTTTTAAAATTTAAGATCAGCATCTTGTATACATTTTAGGTATGTTTCTGTATTTATACTTTATGTCTTTCAGGCTAGAAGAATACATTACCCTATTTTCCCCTTTCTTTCTTCATTTTAAATTCTAGATACTACTCTCAGCAGGTTCCACAGGTATTTCTTATCTTCCTTTCTGTGGGTGTTTTCCTGCAGGGTTTTAGTTTTTCCTGAGGAATTGCTTAGGTTTTTTTATAAACCCAAACAATCCTCTCTTCCTTATCCTTTTTCCACTAAAAATCTGTTCTTTTTAATCTGTTAAGACATAGGGCTAGATGTCTGAAGAGATTCAGTCTCACTCTAAGTAAAGACGGTTATTGTTATTATTTTAGCTGAGAATACCGGGTTCCAGATAATAGATCCATATTTCAAAATGGGACGAGCCAATGATGAATAAGACTAGATCACAGTCTTTGTCGAAAAGTTATATAAAAAATTAATTTTTACTAATGCTGAAGTTTTAAAGGCATGAGAGCGAATTGTAGATAAATGAAAGCTAAAATTATATTTAGAATCCAATCTGACACTGAGACCCTGTAAATCGCATTGCTATTGATGCTGTATTAATTAGTGAGAAGTAAGGATTTCCTTTTAACTCAAAACGATAGATGTCCGGGAACATTCGAATCGAGAAACATAATAAGAGCATAGTAAAATTTCGGAGAAGCAGAGTAACACTGTTTTGATGAGAGTGTTTCCTCTTTCATGAATCCCACATGCTTTAGAGGAGTTGAATAGTACGTAGGCCACTTTTATGAGCACTTTTTCATCCTTTTGCCGCGTTGAGTGGGAGAGCATAGAAGGCACGTGGGAAGACTGCGAGGGTATTTTTAAAGTTCCACTTTTTATCGTGGGAAAGGCATACTTTTTTCGGGCGCGGCTGAGAAATGATACAGACGGGGATGAAAAGTTGTCTGAGGCGTGGAACACGCATTCAAAGGTAAGTACTACCTGTGTGACTGAGCCTTTACAAAGTGATACGTTCACTTTGAAATTGACTCAATGGCAGGAAGCTTGAATAGAGAACTTAGAGCACCATTTATTAACTACTTTACTCTCGATACTCACTCAAATTAATATTAAAAAATAGAATAAAAATTACAGATTGACTCTTAAGTATACTCGTAGTATATAAAATATATAAGTAATATAAAACTTAAAGGTTAACCCTTACGTAGTCGCGTGACTGTTGTTACGTGATTCATTGCGGCGAATCATACTGACTCGAAATTTATGATATAGTAGTCGCTTTTTGTACCTCATAATCGAAATGAGCCTTATAAAAATTCAAACCTCAAGTTAAATTTTTAATGAAATATAAAAAATTAAGAGTTGTACAGCAAAACTTCTGTTATGCAACAAATAGTTTCAGATTGAAATTATTTGCGATACACTATGATTGCGATATGATGCAATTGCTCCTACAGTCAGATCTCTCACAGAATTAATAAGTATGTTCACATCTCTCTAAAATACTGGGAAGAAAAGGGAATAGTAAAAACATATAGGAATATGGGGTAGATCAGGAACAGCGGTTGTCAGTAACACATGTATTTTTAGTCCTTAAATTTCACAAGACGCAAACATTCGTGTCGGGTCAAAACGTATGTTTAGATAAGCCGCAAATATTGGCAAAAGTTTCGATTATAACATGGTTGATAGGAATAGATAAAAGATTACGATCATCTCTTATTTGTGTATTAAACCTCCAAGTATGAAATTCTCACTAATAAAATTTCATTTGGGTCTTATAAATCCGACGGGACGCTAGTCAGTTCGTTATTTAATTAACTTCATCGTCTCATTAATTGAATAAATATAGTGAGACAACCTGTATACATACAATCTTTTTGTCAAATTCAAATTGAATTTATTTTAATGGGTTATTTAGTCATTAATGGCTTATCTACACTGTCGATTAACTTATAACGCAAATGTACGGAATTCATTCATAACTTATTCTCTATGATAAATTTGACTAAAAATTCTAGGAAATTCGAGCTTTCATCTGATTCAAATTCCTTTACCAAAGTGAACAAAGACAGCTTCAGAACTTTTGACAAAGTAGATGACATTATATTTCCAGTAAACAAAAAACGTGATTTCATAGAGGCATTGATAAATTAAAAATAATTAATCGCTAAAAATAGACAGTTACTTCTGGTCGTGCTTTCCATAAAGCATTTGAGAAGCTAAAAGGTTAGATCATGTAAGGATGATGCTAAACGCTTCTGCTATACACCCAGGGCTTGGGAGTATATATCTAAAGCGAGAAATAATAAACAGATTGCGTTACGAGTGTCCACTACAGCATTTGTATTTTTTGCATTAGCGAAGCTTATAATTCGCTTATACTTCTTCATGGTATTTATGCTGAATAGGAGGTCTCTGATAGACTGATTTAGCAGTTTGTTTTAAAATAGCAAAGCTGACGAGCTCATACACCAATTTAGACTAATTAACCATTCATCAGAAACTAGATCTGCTACCTTGCTACAACGGAGAGCAAACATTCTTTCAATCCATTAACGTATGAAAAGAAACAATCTAAATTACATCGAAATTATCAAGAAAGCAATATGATCATAAAATTTTTCTCTTTGGCAATTGTTCCTTAATTAAACTTAAAAAGCTGGTATTTACAAGAGGAATAGTTTCTTAGTGGATAATCGACACCCCATGTTCCAATCCTCCTACCATTACACTATTCATCGCAATTACAGGCCAAATGACAAACATATGAAAATTACAGTAAGTGCAACGGTGACCTTCGAAAATATTTCTTATTTATATACATATTATTTATATTTATTAATATTTATATATACTACGAGGGCATAACAGAACCCGATCTCTCCAATACCAACTGCGTTCAACATCCTTCTAAAAACTGTACTCCATTTCTAGTTTATTCGATATGTTTACAAAAGTTTGAGAGGAAAGGAATCACCGCCAAGCGAATTTTTAATCTAACGTTCTGCCCTGAGATAAAATAGATAAAGAAGATCTCCCTCTATCTCAGAGTTAGTATCAGCTTCGACATTAGGATTTTATTCTCAAAAAATTAGTCATTCCAAAGAAGAGACTCACAAGGAGCCCTTTTAGAGGCAAGGCAAAGCTAAAGAGGAGAGAGGACGGCGACATGGATGATGTAAGAAATTTTTGTATCAATAGAATGAGGCGAAAAATTGGCTATAGCGGGTTGCAGTGCATCTAGGGACGGAATATTCCGCATTAGAATCGAGTAAAAGAGTGTCTTAAGTGGTATTTTTAACACGGGATTCGTGTGAAAGGGACCGGGAGAAAACCACGTCTAAAACGGGAGCTTCTTAAACGGGTTCTACTGTACATTATTTGTACGTAATTTTGTTCCAAAATTGAAGCCGTTCATACTTTTGTATTGAATGAACGTGGTCGCTTATAAAATAGTGATAATTGTGAACGTTCCAGCGTTACAGCAGCACCATTCACGATTCTGCCAAACGCTCGGTCATAAGTCGACGACTACCTGTATATTTATATCGTGGAAATTCTGAAAACATTTCCGCGGATCAGACGCTTCAGCTAAGTCTAGGAGAATCAAGGTGAGGAACACGACGCCGTCACGCACAGCACTCTTTGTAAACAGTGTTCTTTATTATCTGAACTCGTGGATTGAATAGCGACGTAGTGTACCGTTGGCACTCCTTAGGCATTCGGGTGTTCGTTCATGTTTATTTTGGTCCTCATCGTATAAGAGTAAGTACAAATGAAATGTATATATATTACATTGCGCGAACAAACGAGTCTTGCAAAATAAAGAAAACATGCTGAGCGCAATTTCACTTCGGACAACTTGGAGAGTAATTGGAAACACAAATTTCGGAGTATATATTATGTGGTTTATTTCATACAAAAGGCAATCGGTGAAGTTATAAGAGGACGAAAAAACGAAAGAACGATTAGCGCTCGGAATAGACGAGTTTTTCTCTTTACTTCTCTTCATCATTAAAGGAGATTTCCTACCGTCCGATTCTCTTTCCTATTCTCTGTAAAAACATTATGAGAATTTTTGAAATATTGGAAAAAGACACTTCTTGAATTTCTTTTTGTCCGCTTTGATTTAAACACAAATTCACCGCTATAAGGCGGAAACGTATTCGCGAGTAGCAAAGATACTCTTTTACTTTAATACCATAGCTATCAATTGAATAACAACCTTTGTTGCAATAACAAAGAGATGTCCGACCTCGGTGGTGGTTCCGGATATTCCAAGGTTCCTGATAGGAGTTTTTCCTAGGAGGACATGGTTGTTTGTTCTTCAGCTGTGATGTGTTTGACTAAAGTTATTACAACGGAACTAACTGGAGTTACGCGTTTCCGTTAGATCAATTGTAGCAGGAGCTTCGATTGGTATTATATTAGAGTTGTGGATATATACTGCGATAATGCTCTGCATCTTGAGTGTAGTTGATGATGTAGAATTTTACACTTTTATACTTTTAAAAAATATGGCAAATTTCCAACTTTGCTTTTGCCTATTTGTAGCTCATGCATAATAATAATACATGTTTTTAATATTTTCTTCAATATTTCGGGGAGTGAATATTTCGGGGAGTGAATGTTTAGATGCAATAAAAAATTGTCTCTTCTGCGTCAGTACTCTTTCAGCGCTGATGAGGGCACAATACAGACTTTAATAGCACACTACCATATTTATAGTATTTCTTATGCAAAGGTCAGTAATTATTTTAGTAGATATTTGATAAGGTAACAAATTATAAGTGGGCATTCATAACCATCAGGAGAGAATCAGCTGCTGGATCTCTAGACGAATTTTTTCACTTTCATACAATAGGACGAAGAAAGCTTCTAGTAGCGTAGATCAAGAATGGTTGAGAATCAAATATTCCCGATATAAAATTCAATTAAGAATATAATATTCATGACCCATTGAACGTTTCCGACTAAATTCCCTTAGCAATAATATTTTAATAATATTCTTTCATAACAACTTCATCCGATATATTTAAATTCAAACAAAAAAGTGGTTTCAGTTTCTTGATGAATGCAGTATTTGTCATTTGTATTTCGATACAGAAAAGGTAACTTTCATTTACTTTTGTCACTGTATTGCTCATGACTATAATAATATGAAAGCAACTGAGGAATGAGAGATGCTGAGTAATGGCATTGATTCATCTTGGACTCTTCTTTCCAAATGAAAAGTGTTATTCATAGGGTCATTGTGCCGCACTAACATGGAATTTTCCATCCTGTCTCAATGAGGAATAGAAGGACTACATACGTCACCCCTCATATTGTATTATATACACTATATACTTCACAGAGAGACAAACTTTATCTGGTACACCATCGTAGGATGGATATTTTATTTTGTGAAAAAGTTACATACTAACCAAAACTTAATTGAATAGTTACACAACGCAATTTATTAAATTATGGAAACAATTTGAATATAAGGTATGACCCTTCTCACCTGAATGATACGACTAACATATTTTTGCTCGTTTATTCTCTCGATTGAATTTTAATAGAAAATTTAGTACAAGATGTAGCAAAAAATATGAACTAAACTTTAGCTGAATGTTTCCTTTCACGAAGCCCAAGAATGACTACTCTCCTATAATAAGAAAAAGGATAATTATTGTATCCAATCTTGAGTAGCCCCTCATGAACCATTTATTTCCGTGATAGTACTCAGACGTGATTAAGTCATTCGGGGATGACTCGGAAATGAAATCACGAGAGAGCGAAATTCAAGAAAGATACGATTACGTATGTATTCGTCAGACAGAAGCACGCCAATAGCCACCCCCACACCACTGCCTCTCAGGATATTCTCTCGCCAAGTTTATTAATCGCCTTCTTCTACATCACCATCAAGACAAACACGATCATCAACATTGCATTACTAAATTGAGAGCTCCGCAAAACTTGAAACGATCTTACGCCATATAAATACTCGTCTATTGGTCTTACTGACCTAGAATCTTGCAGTTGATTCCACATGGAAAGTCTTATTACTTTACTACTACAAACATTTTTGTAGTCTATTTCTATAATTAAAGAAGTTTACAAAGTAATTTTAGTTTATAATAAAAAAATGGGAGAAAACAGTTTATTTATAGGCAATATCCATAATTGTTTAAACAACTGCTCAAATAATTGTTTATAACAATATAGACAAATTATTACCAATTCTATAACTTTTTATGATACAATATGCATAAAAATGAATGTAAAATATAAAAATTAGACGAGCTATATAATAAATACACATTTAATATCTGAAATATATAATTAAACTTTAAAGTATGAAATACTTAGATTTACTATATACATAGGCTCAAACACATTCCGTGGAATAGATTTCTATACATCATTTTAAAAATTTAAAAGTACAATCTGAAATGTTTAAATCTTTGAATTTTTTAAATTATTCAAAATAATTTTTATGAAAATAATGCGAATTATTATCAAATTTCCTGTGGTTATAATACAATATACGTAAAATAGAATGAGAAACCAGGAATGTCAATAGTGAAAACTCACCGCTGCCAGTCAACGGGTTAAACGAAAAAAATACAACCTTTTGCACACCTTTTAAAGGAGACTAACGAAAATTAAAAGCTTAATCTTACAGGTCAACAAATTTAATCACACCGAAAATAAGCAAGTCGCCAACGAATAACTTTCATAGTGTATTCCCTCAAAAAATACAACAGTCAATGCCCAACCAATTTTTAATTTTTTAAGCTGAAGCTGAACTTGACGGAGAATCAATAAATGTAACGAAGAACCAAGAAACAGAATTTAAAGTTTACATCATCATTCTTCTGGAAAAACAGGTTCACGGCAATAAACTGAATGGAAACATATTCACTATGCTGGCTGATAAAACAAAATTAAACCCTACATCGCTAAACATGCTACCCTACAATTGCTAATAACATTTTGAAATAATAACGCTTTGATAATTATGACTTTTAGATTTTAAAACTTCAAATTTTGATATTTTCCCATTTTTAATAACCAGAATATGGTGACTTTACCAAATTGATATTACTTAAAAAATACTGTGAGCTTGAAGGCAAAGAAAAACTTATTGAGAGGACTAAGAAGTAAAGAAAACCACAGTTCAATACTATATTGAAGAAATTACGTATGAAAGGAATCACAAAAAGAATATATCTGCGACAAAAAAAAAACTTGAAGAGGTATGTTCCTCAATACAGGATGAAAAGAGTGTCAAAGAATGAATATTAATGAAGTATGAAAGTTGTGCAGCGTCAGCTACTCGAGCTGTTCAAGACGGAAGCTCCGCTCCCGAAATACGTTGAGTATTCTTCTGTCTTGACGCTGCACAAATTTTCATCTTTCCTTTCTCTTTGTATTTGATGAACACATCATTCTGTCTCCAAGCAACGATCTCCTTTTACGGAGACCACCATGGCTCGTCATTTCCTTCACCGTTACCATCTAAAACATCTTCGAATACTTTTTCAGTGATTTCATTTCACAAAACACAATAATATTCTAGACGTTGACATAAGTAATATCTATACTAAGACAAAAATTGCACCGAAAGGTAAAAGCTAAAAACCAATATTTCATGTAAGGACTTCACAAAGTAATTTCCAAGCGCATCATTTCCTTTCCATCGGGAATTGAAGCCGGAACCTCTTCCATTGAAGTGCCTCCCGGTCAGATTCGAGGAAACAGAAAGAAAACGTTAAAAATGCGAATATTTCGAGATAGAAATCAAACCAATGAGCAATGAAGTGTTTTACATGAAAAATTCTAGCTTTTCTGTTCACAAATTAGTTGATCGACTTTTAACTGAGATAGAAAACTAATTGGGTATATACGGAAATTATGATAATTGAAAGCAATTTTCCGTAGACTGTGGTCTGCAGAGCTGCAAAAAAACCAATTCCAGCACCGTAAACCGCTAAAGATGTGTCTCTTAGAAATTATAAATGACACATTAAGAAGATGTCTGTGGAGCGAATGTAGTCGCGTGCTTCCACAGGGAGTTGTCCTCTCGTCCTACGATCACGTCAGAAAGGATTGGAGGTCGGAAGTGTGGTCCTAATAGGGAAAGGTGTCGTAAGCCATGTGTAGGGCGAGTGTGAGGATGGTTTGGAGAAAATGAGATTGGCATTGAACTAAAGCCCCGATAAAGCGTCATCTACGGAAAAGCGGCCTATTACAGGCCTTTGGTGAATAGAGCGTGGCGTAGGAGGGAATTTTGGGATTATGACGGATTCCCGGGGACGTTGTGAATATAGTGAGCCCTTTTCTCGGACCGAATCACTCTCCTAATGCTCCGAGAATACCCCTTTCAGCGAGCGAAAAAGAATAAAAATGACGCCACATCCGCATAATTTACTGAATTACTGTGATTGCGCAGTTGAGGTCAAGGGTTCGAATCCAGTTAGGGCTTGGTCATCAGCGCTTGTTTTGACTGGATTATCATTGGTTAAGAATAATCTCTGCGGTATTACTACAAAGTCCTTGGAATCACGAAGCATTGATCGAGGTAGTTCATTATGGTGATAATCTTAAGCATTTTCTGCGTACGAACATACAATAAAAGCGAAAAATATATTAATAGCCGTAACAATGGGATTCAGAAAAGAAAATATTAGTATCTTATATGAAAATTATACTTTTCTACATCAGTAACAGTAACACAGTCATTTGCGGATCCAATGAGGGTTGGGGGCGACTTAGGTAAACACTTTCTGGTCATTTTGCTAGATTGCTAATAATTGGTAGCAGTAATACTAGCAATATGCCTAGGATCTGACATTGAGCTTAATTTCAAAAGTGCACAAAAACGTGCACTTTTCCACGATCACTATGCATTGACTACATTTATCACGACAAAACGATACTTTAAAAGTTAATTGGAGATGAGAAAATTGTCTTAAGTCCCCCTCTTTGTCAAGTACCGCCTTCTCCTTAGCAATTTTCACAATCCTCACTTCTAAATAGCATGAAAAATACATTTTTCATCAAAACGACGAAACTCAAAATCATTACTTTGACGAAACATTACATCATAGAAATTCATCATTGTATATTCATTTATATGTATAGTCATTTAAACATACATATATTATTTGTGAGTTACTCATCTTTGTTTACAGATTTTTCAACCTTCAAGGCTAAAGGAGTTGAATCTAGTAAAGAGGTGGAAGTCTATCATTTCTCTATCTTTTGATTATATTTGATTTTCAGTATTTTTGTCAACAAATATATTATATTGTATATTTCACTGTATATTGTATTGTATATTGCGTATGTATTCTTTCTCTAATGTTTTTTCGCGGATATCTTTTACCCCATCTTTGTGGGTGTTTTCCTGCAACTTGAGTATTTTATTTGTAAACCTTAGTTTCAAAAGTTTTTCCATACTCTGTACCAATTCTCTTTTTCTGTTTCTAATTGATCTTTAAATACCACAACGATGTACGAGGCTAGATGGAAGAAAGGATCACACGGGTCTAACTTCACCATTAAATTGTCTAAATATCTTATCACATCGATAAACCAAAACTCTTCAAGAGAGGTGTGGTATTAAATAAATCAAAGTCTCTCTTGAAGACAAATTTATTACTAATTTTCTTAATACAATCCCTTACCCATGACTTTATACTTTCAAAGAGTTTCTTTATCGTGAAGAGATGCTATATTCCAACGTAGGAATTATGCCAAGATCAATAAAAATAACCAGGCAGCGAAATTATAAAAAGCTATTTATAATCATGACAGATCTCTATATTTAAACAAAAAGACTATTTCAACTCATTGACTAATTAAAAGTTTGAATCACAGTTATCAGGATGGCCGTAATTTGCCTTCTTTCGAGCAGCGAAGTTTGCAATGGATATTGTAATTAAAAATTTATATTTTTACAACACAATATTAAATTTGAGGCAAATTTAAGTATTGTGAAAGATTGTGATCGCTTGATACCGCATTGAGAGGAAAGTTACTTTTGAGGGTTAGGAATTGAGTAATACACCGAAGTTGGGGAATCTTTTTTCATCAGAAGTACAAACATGTCATTCTGCCATCAGATATCATTGGGCATCGTAAACCGTTAAGTCGTAATTTATTGGGGTATTGTCAGGATTAAAATAGTTATAAATTGAAATCGTACGAAGGAAAAGGAATACAATCGCAGAGTAAAACTATGTAGAATAATCTTCATTAAAATTTTACTTGACTGGTAAAGTCAAGATGCATGCGCATATATGCCTGAACATAGCTTGTGGTGTTTTACATTTAGATGTAATTTACTTCAAAATGAATCGTGGTTTTAGTTAGCTGTGCCTATTGGACAGAATGTGAGCGCGCGGTCCAGTGAGCGCACGCCCAAATTAAACGGTCGTCAGCAGCCACAATTCACACCTAATGCACCGCTGTTAGTCTGAGAGCATATACTACGTGCACATGGAAATCTCTTGGGACAATCATACTATACGACCCCAATTGAGCTGTTACTGGGCAACACGTGGAAATGCTGATGAATGATGCGCGATGAGAAACACGTTCTCCGAAAGTCATGGCTCAACATTTGAAGGACGATGCATCATTTCACCTCCAAACCATATTTCCGAAATGACGAACAAGGTAGCTTAAATTTAATTCAACGTCCTACATAATATGCAAAGCACTCTTCACAAAATACTGCGCGAATGAAAGTTACTTCTTAAGGGCACGGATTTATAACGTTTAGTAATAAGAAATAGTAAAATATATTACGCAGACGGAAACGCTAGGTTGTATTTGAAAAGAGAAAATAGAAAATTTAATTCAAAACAGAGATGAAAGTGCATCAGCGTAAATCGAAAGAGCAATAGTAAAACCTGGGAGGTTTGACTATTTATAACCCATTATATATAAATAGAATGTTTGTTCATTTATGTTAGTACATTTTATTATTTGAGTCAAGCTCTGACAGCTTGCATCTTCACCGGAAAATGCAAAGAATAAAAATATGAGAAAACATAACAATGAGTAAAATAATCACTAAGTTTCACTCCGTCAGATAAGTTTCTGATTCAAGATTAATCAGTCATTTGTTGAAAATCTAAGTTTCTTGCAATGATACAGAGCGCTCCACTGTCCCCAAATCATTTATCTGGGAATATTTTCCTATGTAAACAGAAGATCCGAATACATTAACTTACTTAGATTAATTGTTTGAATAAATTAATATTATTCTTTCATTTCATTCTAATGAGTATAAATTCTTCTCATAATTTCGTTGAAATTTTGAGAAAGTGAAATATTTCATTGGAATTCTGAGAAGAATTTGTATTCTCAGCAGTTCAGATATATGTCATTTTAATAATATTCAGTGATTTATATAATAAATCGAGGAATTGTAGGCAACGTTATTAACTTATAGAGAGCTCCAATTTCCATGATCTTTCCAGAAATGAATGAACAAATCTTCCTCGGTAATTCATCTGTTATAGAATATTTATGGAATATAAAACAATACTGGTATTTTCTAATAAAATATTTAAGTAATTATTGTTACTAATATAAAATATTATAAATTCATAATTTATCAATATAGCACCCTCTCTTTAGAATGCAGGCATTTCTAACTCACATTTGAAAGTATCAACACTTCACTGTAGTTCACTTTCTTTAACTGCTTGAATTGTAAATTTCAGTTTTCACTGAATTATAAAAAAATTGTACTTCGTGACATAAAATAAGTCAAAGCTTATCTTGCAGCCATGGCTGTGAAGTACGAGTATATTTCTGATAACACTAATGAACTTTAGCGCACAGTAAGAACTCAGCAGGAGTTCTGTTTTAAGCGACCTGCTAAAATCCCATAACCATAAGAGAAACGTCACGAAGTATTAGAGGTTAAGTATAAAATGGACAGGAGAGGAGAGGGCTTTTAAGGCATGGGAAGGAGGTGATGAGGTTGAGTTCTTGCCGTCGAAGGGGAGGTAAACCATTGTCATGGGGATCGATGATTAATTCTGTGAAAATACAAGCTCTTTACACAATTCATAGGAAAGATATTCATGGCGAAGGATGTATAGCTGCTCCACAAGGTCAAGTTTTGGGTCTTGTTTGCCTTGACGGAGGGTAATGGAGAGAATGAAGCTGCACGATTATTTTCGATTAAAGTTGATCTCCAGTCAATGAATTTCAGAATTCATTGAACAGGAAAGATGGAGATCAATTCACAAAGTAGAGTTAATTGAATCGACTACAGACCACGAAAACCACGTGTGATTTATCTAAAACGCAAATAATAATAATTCATTCATCCTATCTTTCACCTAAGTACTATTTTCAGCTCTTAAGGATTATACATTAATATTATTTCTTGTACATTCAAACTCTTCCTTTTGGATTGACGAAAATTCCACAACAACCTCGTTGCATTTATAAATATTGCTAACATTTTGTGGTATCATAAAAGCCATTTTCCAAAATAATCCAAAACTATTTTTAATAATGTGGATCACCTTACCGAAATTTCTTTACAGGTAACAGTCTTTTTAGTAGGAATCGTCATCATTGTTACATTCTGCGACAGTTTTACGGAATTCCAATATTTACATGTCAGAGGAATGTTAAACGTTAAAAAATATAAAGAATACTCCTGCTGGGGCACCAGAAACGCCATTCGTTAAATAAGCTGTTTGCAGTTCATATAAAAGTAAGCAAGATGTTAACCTGAAGGAAAGAGGTGGAGAAAACGGCAGACTGCTTCGCTAAGAAACAGCGCAGCTTGCGTGACGACGGAGAGTAATTTGAACGGCTGACATCACTCCCATAACCTAGCTCATTTACGTTTTAAAGAAGATGTTTTAAGATTAGCCATACACACCTCCCAATAGAAAAAAATACCTCAAAGTAAATCCTTTACAACAGATGTGAATCCAAAATAAATTGCGTGGGGATCAATCACAGAATCAGGATCCATTATTTAACAATCGTCGTCATGAAATAGATGTAAAATATTTCTAGAAAACAATATTCGGAGATTGAACCTCCACCTTTCATGTAAGGCAATTTAAAGAAACTGCACCTACAATGGAGAAAAATATCCTGATATCAATAGATCCGTTCGAAATAACAGCTTAACTCTGTTTTCCTGTATGATGCAGAACGTAAATCATTATTACTTCCTTAAATTATCATCTCACATGGATTGAAATAGAGATCCGATTTTTGCTACTGTGAGTATAATCTGCTTGAAAGACAAACAAATTAATCAAATTAAATTACCTGAAATAAGTACCCTATGGTTAACATTGCTGTAACTATACAATCATCAAAATCTTTCTGCATTCTATATATGTTAACTTAATTAACATATGGTTCTGTATCCTCCAGCGGCCGATATTGCAGAAAATGTGACCATTCGCTCCGGAAAATATTCCCCATGTTTCTTTTAACCAACTATAATAATGTAGATACAATGAGTCTGAATCTAGTATTCAATGCCATAAATACTGTAACTATGAATGCTGCATGGAAAAAGGTAAATCAGTGCTCTACACCGGAAATCAGCCAGCTGGAGTCCTTCGGCAAGCGATACCAGCGCTGTTTCTGTCGACTGCTTAATTTGGCCACCACGAATACAGCGAAAAGATCACTCGTTGTTCAGGGAACTTATCAGACTCACCTAGCATACATAAGAAGAGGAACTTTCCTTCGTGATATTAATTAAGAATGCAAAAGATGTCTTACCTGGTAACCGCTCCGAACACCCTCACAGCCATCCCGACGGCCCCTTCCTCCTCCTCGGCAGACCCCTCCACGCCTTCCTGGCCCCCGCCCCCGGGGGCGGCCCGCTTGCGTCCCCTTCTGAGGGACTGAGGGGCAGAGGGGCCGAGGGGCTCTTCGCCTTCACAGCAGCCGCCCTCGCCGGCCCCGCCGCCCACGGTGGACGCCGTGGCTGACACATAAACGCTATCTGGACCTGCGACAGAAAAAAAAGGGATAGTCTCAATGGGTCCTCTCCAGCGATATATGAAGTTTTCCACGCATACCTTCGGATAAAGGTATAAGTGAACTGAACCAATTCCTGCTAAACTACTGAAACTATTGGGAACATAATTCTTACAAAGATTGTAGGTGAAGAAACATTCGCAAAGCAAACGAAAAACCAGAAGCAATCCGAAGACTGCTGCTCAATCTGCGATCAACTCTTTATTCCATAAATCTATCAAACAGCTCACTAATCGGATAGTTAATAATGGTAAAAAACTTAACTTTTGCAAGCATTCACAGTTCTGTGGTCACCTTTTCCACATTTTAGCAAAGTTGTGTCGCAGATTATTCCCAAACACTTTCCAGGTGCTCGGAGTTCTTCTGTATCGGCACTATGGTCTAACTATTGCAGCCCTTTTCCTACTTCTCTCAGAACAGAGTTTGGAATATACAGGTCTAAACCATGAATCTTATTTATCACAAGAACATTTTTACCATTCGGCAGTATGAGATAAGCCACTTGTGAAACCATCAGGCGGCTCTTGAGTACCATGATGCTTACATTCAAATAGTTCAATATGAAATTGTACTTGAGAAAGGGAATTCTTTCGTGGAATTAACTAAAGAAGAATATCTTCTATTTTGGTTTTAAATTGACATTAGCAATTGGCAATTAGCAAAACTGTGAAATTAAACTATTTAAATAAGGGCATTAGTTTCAGAAAGGGTCTAAAAGGCCGCAGTGAATTACCAAAAAGGCCACATTTGGCACGAAGACCGCAGGTTCCCCTCCTCTGGTGAAAACTCTCTACTTCAGAGCATTATTTCGTTGTTATAATTACAAAAAAAAAACAAATATCAATCGCAATATTACTTTTACCTCAGTTTGAATAGGAACTTTTTCTCATATCTTAGAAATATCACTTGATCTAAGAAGACACGGGAAAATCCACTCCTCCCCAACCGGGAGCTCGGCAGAAGCTTTTCACTATTCAGATGTATAAACATAGGAGTCACAGCAGCGTTTCAGAAACGTCGTTGAAAAAACTGCTTATGTTAATTATGAATTTTTGTGGCCTATCTTATAATATATATAATTACGCAATTGTTTATTTTAATGGGGTTTTCAAGTCGAACCAAGGCTACTTTTGACAGACGTATATCAAACTAATCCCTAAATTTCGTATTTCTATCTCGTAGGGAAAAGCGTGAAATTAATTTCCAAAGATTTCTCCCATGTATTTCTTACGGGTGTTACTGACATCGGATAAATAAGTATACACACATCGGTGATTATGATATAAGATGAAACAGGTCATTCAAATAGTAGGAATCCAAGATTCGATGCTGACAGCAATTCAAATTTCCTAAGTTTCGACCAATTTTTCTCACTAGATCTTACTTTCATTTGCTGATATACAATAGCTCGCTACCGATGCGAAAATATACTACTACTAATCTGATGTATGTAGATCAGATGCGTCATACGTAATCATTATGCAAATACATTGAAATTTTACAGTTTACAAGATTTCCTTTAGTTGTATTATCAGCTATTCGATGTAAATACATTTTTTTCTTCTAACCATGACCGGGAGAAAATACTTTTCCATCAAAATATGGGTTAATTTACGAGAGATGCAAGGAAAAACTAATCCACCTAAAATGCGTGCACTAACGTTAATTTCATCTCACTGTTTGGGAAATATTTAGTGTGCAAAACGTTTAGTATTTACCTCTCGTTGCCTATTAATTGCTTACGCCAGAAACTACTTTTAGAATGTATCTTACTCCCTATAACAATCACTACTTTGTTCCTCTGTGACGGGCTTCTACATTGTCCCAGCGCCATACTTTCCTCGAATCTGAACTACAATTTAAAGGTATAAAAGACGTGTTTAAGTGCATTAGCTCATAAACTAGCGCTTGCGTCGTCGGGTAGTTTCCTGCATTGACTGATTTATGTATCCGGTGAAAGAACTCAATTTGAGGGGGTCTAAATTTTAAGTCTGTTTTGACTGGGTTATTTATAAATACAAACATACATCAATGTTTCTTAAGCTCATTACCTTCATCCATTTCGTTGCATAAACTGCTATATTTATAGATTCATTTCTCTATCTACAACTTCAATCAGGACTATGGAGAAATACAATAATAACTATTCTCTTAATGGATAGATAGACCCCTTAATGGCGAGGCTGGGTCCATGTGCGCCTCTCCTCCACCCAACCTCGTATTTCATAGTAATAAGTACGAATAAAGCAAAAAGAAATAGCACAGTGTGATTATAATTAATACGATAATAAATAAATAGCCTTAGTAGAAGACAATGATCTAATGGAAGCAGTAGCAGAGTGGCGAAATCAGTGGTTTGTTTGCTAAGAAAATAAAATACTAGCGAATTAAATACTGATCCTCCAAATTGAATCACGAACGAATGAAGAAGGAAAATCGCAGAAGCATCAATTTGGAGGCGAAAAACGGGTGCGATGAGTATTCATCTCGCCCCAGGTCACCTTCTTCGATCCCTTTAGTTTGGTTTTAAGCCGATACAAGTATCGGTGACGACTCCTTCCCATTCCTCGTTGAGTGAAAAATTACAGACTATGGAAAACTTATCAACTCGTTAACCAGGAAAAGAGAGTAATAAAGAAACCTAGTGATTACGGACTTCAATACGAGGTTGAGAATCTCAAATTTAAGGACAGTCATATTAACAAGATGACTGTCCTTAGAGTCATGATCTCGAAGGATAGTTGGATCTCCCAACAGAAATCCCATGCACTTATTCACCGATCATTCCTTATCTGTTAAGTATTCACCCCAGAGGCCGCTTTCAATCTCATCCCTCCACCATCAGCTACCAAGAGACAGCGTATCGAACAGTAATACTCTTCGTTCTGGTTTCCACTCCGCTTCCAAGAAACACATTAATTTCGATACATTCCCAGTTTCTCCACACAATGAATTGTTAATAACAACTAGTAAACCATTAAGAACAGGTATTTTTCGTTACGGTCATTTAAATATCATATTCTTTGGGAATATATTTATAAACTTCTCCTTTTTCCAATTACATTCAATTAAATGAACCTTTGGGTTTTAAACTTGTTGTATTTAATTAAAGAAGACCATACAATTAGATAAAATAAATTTAAATACCAATCATCTATTTTAGTTAATTGCAAGTTGCTGCTTCATATATTTAGTACGACTGTACACTCGTTTGTAAAGTGATATTACTAGGAACAAAAGTCGGAAAGGAATAACGGTTTTCCGTACGAATACAAGAACTTTAATTTTTCCGAATTTAATTTTAATTTAACCGAAACCGAAAACGTATAGTTTATTCTCCGGCTTCGGTTTTCGGTTCCGTTCGATGCCAGCCAAAATCCATGGAGAAGGGAATGAGGTCTTCCAACTTGAGCTTACCACTTTTTTCTCTATTCCAGAATGCCATGAGAAGAAGTCCAAGTCTTCATTGTGCTACACATAGTAGTGCAGCACAATGACTCTGTGAATAACATTTTCCATAGAAATAAAAATACTACAATAAGGTGTAATCAACATGAATACCATTATTCTGAGTCACTCATATTTCAGTAGCTACCATATTATTAAAATAAAAGATACACCTTCCCCTATTTTATACCAAAATACTCTATGTCTGAGTGTAAGTCAAGGTTGAATAGGAGAAGAAATTGAGAGGTCGAAGATTACGGCAGAAGGAATTGCTAGAGAAAGTATTGAAAAATATTGCAAGGCAGTATTTCGTTAATAAGAAATCGAGAACTCCTGTTTGATGGATTGAATATTCACTACTTAGAAAACCGTTTAGATTTATGAATTTTGTCAAATCGACGTTCTATTTTTATAACAATATTTTTTCCAAGGTTAAAATTTATGATTGACTCAATACGTTTGGATGAAAATAACATGCTTGATAAAAATAATGATCCTATTTCTGTGGCTGACCTTTGTATTATTCACCCAATAACTCCGATATTTATTACCACTTCTACGCTTTTGATGATAAATGCAGCTATCTTGATTTAAGTTCTGAAATATAAACTGAAATTATTATATATGAAATGTTCTCATGTATAAACTGAATCTATTTCACATACACTTGAATATGGACAGATATGTAACATCGGAAATTCGAAGCTGAAATTTTCTTTAATGTATTTTTTCTTTCAATGTTACGCCATTTTTCTTAGCTATGTTATTTTTACTGGTATATGTAAATGAGAAAAGTGCGACATCCTCTCTTTATCTTACCATCATTAGCTGTGACCAATAAATTTCATGTTGCAGCTTCAAAATTCCCTTTTGTATGGAATAAAGTAAACAGATGAACTGACTCACAATTTAACGTATACGCTTATATGTCACAATATATACCACTAACAGTTATAAGTGAAAGCTGAAACCATCGACGTCCTTTTTTATGGTGTATTTTGAGATAAATCACGCCGTACTCAATAAAAAAGAATTATAAAATTTTTGCACTCGAAACTTCCGTGATAATTCTTTGTTTTAGACTTACAATAAGTATGTTAACAAAATCTCTTGTGAGCAACCATATCACCTTTTTCAGTAATTTAATCGAGAAATGTATAAGGCGATGGTTAACCAGCCCGATAGTAGCAAAGATATTATTTCATCAAAAGCACTTGCATTCGCATTTACAGATTAAAAAGATAAATTTAAAAACTGGTATAACAATCACATCAGATCAATTACTTCAAACGTATAACTAACACCCAAGGTTTTTTCGTGAAAAATTCAAGTAACCATCAGCAATAAGCTAAAAACACATCTATATCCCATCCATACCTCGCACGGTTTACTTTGAACGGCACAAGGAGCCTGATATCTACACACTATCAGTCTCTTCTTCATTCCTATCAGAACTTATGCCTACCCCATTCTGAAGTACCACTGTAACACATCTAGGACGGTCATCTAGACAAACCTCTTACTACGCCAGCCCTTGACGTAAAAAAGTACAACACAGCACGGGAGAGAAGGACAAATCTTTGGATGAAAAAGAGAAGAGCCCTCTAGTGGAGGCATCTTTCCAAGTGAAAGCGAAGTCCCCGTGAAAAAAACGAGGCGCGCGTGCGAAATACGGCGGTTAAATAAAGGTTTGCACGAGGGAACCAAAATACCCGTAAATAGGGGAGAAAGCGTGGCGGCGGAGGGGTGAAGAGTAGGTGCAATGGCGGCATCTCTAAACACAGAGCCGCTCTTAAAGGATTCGGATTTTATTCTGCGGGAAAATGTTGCAATGTCACCGACGATTACCAATGAAATTTTTAACTAAAATTATGACTTAGATATGTTATAGAGGATGTGATGAGAGTTTGTAACTGAAAATGCGACCTTCACGGCCATTGTAACATTTCCTCATAGTCTTCCCAGAGCTTGTATCGCATTTTTCAGCAATGTGAATTATTCCCTATTCTCTGCATCATTTTCCGCGTCTTCTAAATTGAATATATTCTCAAAGAGACTAACCGACAGTCGGAAAGTACGGTTTTTCAAATTAGCGCGAGCAATACATTTCTAGCAGAACAATGCTTGTAGAAACTTCTTGAATAAGTTATTTCGCCAATTATAGCTACCTGCACGTTGTCAAAAGACAATCAATCAAAATGGAGAATACTCATTGGAGATATGTGAGAGAATATCTACTTATTTTCAAAATGTTAAATTACATTTCTTATCTAAAAAACAGCGGATGACACAATACTATCTTTAGTATCTATTCAAGAATAAGTTGTTCTATAGTTTGCCGATAATCTCATTATTTACATAATGAGTATGAGAAGCGGATGCGTCGGAATAAGAGAGAGGGCAACAGAAATGCATTGGTTAGACTGAGAGGGAAAACGTCTCATGGTATTGAGATTCGGGTACCGCAGCGTCGTTAGTGAGTTCTTCAGATGTTTCGCCAACTATGCTTCATTAAGGGAAATTTTCCACTTGAAATCTCTTCAGTTATGAATGAACTATTATCGCCCATAGTAGACAGACTCTTTCAACTTTTTTGAAAGCCTGTGTTGATATTTCAGACCTAACATAAAACATAGAAAATTGCACCGCTTCCACTAAATGAGCGCGTGTTCATACGAAAACATTGTTAAGCAACTAAAAACTGTTTTGAAATATTTTCGTACGCAATTTGATATATTGCATACGAAAATATATACGATCAAAAAATGGCTGACATTGAGTGCTAATGGAATTTTTTCAACTTTATAGAAGAAAATTGTTTGGACTTTTGATATTTGTGACCTTTAACTTCATCCTGAAACTGTGTTACAGTTCAATCTAACAACACCGATGTTTCTAAGTAGTATATCTATTACTTTGTGATAACTTATATTGCTCAGGTGAACAAAAAACTCATGAAAATATATAGCTGAGAGACTAAGCCGATGATCTGCATTATTTTAAACCCATAAACATGAATAAAACTCGATTATTTCCGAGGGTGCTCGGAAGCGAATTCATCAACAGACTTGAGAGGCGTATCTCAAAAGTGGAAGATGACGTACGCCAACTCATTTTAGAAAATAGAAGTCCTCCGTTTCTCATCCTCATGCGCAGATCGCTAGTATTTCAATTTGGGATATTTCACCAATTATACTCAATTACCAGAAATTCAATTTGCTATTAAGGAAAATAATCATAATTCAACGAAAGTAGAAACTATGGCAAGAAAAATGATTCATAAAATGAAATCAATAATAATTGAGCAATTTTACCGAAAGAATTTTACGTTAACGAAACAAAATTGTGACGCAAATTAATTCAAATTATATTTAAAGCGAAAAAGATGCTTATAATCGCGAGACTTCGACACGGAGAAAGACTTAACAAAAAATTTTGCAGTAAAAAATAAAGCTTTCTGTATTCTAACGATTGAAAATCAGAGTGATGCGTTCTTACTTCGTGTAGAGGCGTGAAGGAGAAGAGAGTATACAACTTTGTTGTTTCCATAAACAATAAAACCAACAATGGTTTTCCACATAAACCTGCGTAAACTACAAAGTATACTCTCATCTCCAAAATAATAATAGGACCATTAGAATTAAAACATTTGTGTTTAGCTTTAGTACAAAATTTATTTAATATAAAATTGTTGTTAATTTTTGATTATCGATCTTATCAACTTCCTCATTTTCAGCTGGCAAAATATTTATATAAAACCTTTCAGCCTCTTTCGGAAAATTTTCGATCTCTAGTACAATATCTCTGTTAAGTTTGATGGGGATCTTTCAGCCGTTGACACTGTTAAGAGAATTTTCAGAACAGTTTTAAAAGGTATCTCTGTGTTTGGGTCTACTTCATTCAGTTATTTCGAGCGCGATTTCCGCTGGAGAGTCTTTAAAACTCATAGACGCGGGGTCTCCTTTTAAAACTAATTAAAACTTGACCATTCTAGTTGAATATCATGCTCAGAAACCTAATCTCACCTCATACGAAACGGAAATCTTGGATGAAAGAGAGCGCCACTGAGCGGCAAATGACGGAAGCACCGCAGGGAGATTCATTTGAGAGCAATTTCTCAGCGTAAGTGCGTGGGAATCTGTTGACAACAGTAAAGACATATTTGATCGATTGATCGATGATCGTATCGAACTGAAGTTGTTAACGGCAGGCTCTTGTTCTTGAGCGGAGCGAGTATTTCGTAAGGGAACACCGGTTCGGTTCCTGTGGCGACAGAAATGTCCATCATACTGCGGATCGAGATTTAAATTCATGAGAAGATAGAATATTCCTGGAACTCATTCATATTCGAATGTGGGAAAAAATGGTAAAAAAGATTTCGAACGAAACTGGCTCACGATTTGAATAATTATTTCCATAAAGGGACTGGGAAAGATTGTCAAGTTAAGATGAACTTAAGCTACTCAAATAAAGAAAAGATATTTTCTAGCTTGGCGCATAAAGTTTCTCCAAATATGGTTTCCTAATTTCTATTACAATCAAAATAACAAAAGAAACATCAGTCAATCATCGATAGAATTTAAATTTCCTTATCATCGACCCAATTTATGTAGAAGAATGCATTACAGCATGATTCACATTAACCGGCTTCGCATTAACTGGCCTGTCTACTACGTATGTGAACAACGGTCTATTAATGTAGTCAGGACGCGATATAGTTTTGTTTTATAGACTTAGTTTTCCGATAATTATTTGACTTTTGTAGAAGATAAAATGGAGAGATGATGCATTCAACAATTCACTGAAGGTGATGAAACAAAAGTCCTTTGGTTATTACTGACTTTTTCAAAAGATGACTCAAAATTAATTCAGGAAAATGCTAGACACAATCTCCATATATTATTATTATTATGTATAAATATACACATACAGCATGACAGATTTCAGCAATAAACCTAAGATGGCCTAATTTATGACGAAAACATTCGCGCTTTGCTCACTATGAAATTCGTGGGCATATTGTATTGAATAAGTATGATGTGGAAATTGATCACTTAAGAGTTTTTGGTCCACTCGAAAAATAATATATTCCTTTCTCTGAGTCAGCATGCAACTTTCACGAAAAAATAGAGGCAATACTTGATTGGATACGCTAAATTTATTTTCGCAGATTTTCATCGCAAACTGAATTTATATTCACATATAACCAAAAGATTCTGCAATAAGCATTCGGAGGGGAAAGAAAATCTACGAAATAAAAATCATTTCTTTAAAAAATACCACCAACCTCTTGGAGGAAAAAGGTGGGCTGAAAAATGCCATTAGGAGACGTCAGAGAGATTATCTGAAACATCTTGGCGTAGGTCGATGGCCTGTCAATCTTTTGAAGGGTGAAAATTATAATGGACAAGTTTGCCATCCTAGGTTTGAATGCTTTAGATTTAAATATTATAGCTGGGCGTAAAGGTGAATGTTTTGCAAAATATGACAGAAAATTTCAAGGGCAACTACGAGTGATATTCCTATAAAGTCATGAGTTTAAGCAACGGATTAAAGAATTAGATCTAGGTAATACGCGTTTTACCGCTCTTTTAACCCAAAACCCTCAGTTTTAACCGACAGTAATGTAGTTACTGAATTGTTTTTGGGTTAAAAGATTTAATCGCAAATGCATGTATGATTACGTACGATCTCGTCTTTGAAAAAAATACTGGAAATGTCTGCAGTGAAACCTAAATAATATCATTAATAACCTTAATGAAAGATGATGAACCTATTAGAATTCTATTCTTTCAGAAAGATCGATTCAAAGTATAAACATTTCATTCCAGCTGAGTTTAATAACACTTTTAAATTTAAAAAGGGACAGTCTTTTAACCTCAAATAAATCTTATAATGTATTCCGATTTGTACCTCTTTATTTCTTTAGACAGAACATTTAGGTGTGAATACATGAAATCAGCAAACTTCAAACAGGAGGAACTGTTGAAGCAATGCGACAGGATTAATAGATGGATACAATTTTACATTCCTGACTTTTTCCGAGAATTTACTCTAATATGTACAAAAATTAAAATTTTAGATTTATTTACATCAAAATAAATACTTTTCATTTACATTTATAAGTGCAAATATTACTTTACGACTGATCTCACGAATGACCATAATCTTCGGCACCATAAAAATTAATTATGATTCAAGAGAAATACATGCATGAAAAATTGCTCTCGTTTATAATAGAATCCTATAATATCTCGTCCTCCTCCGCTGAATTGGAGATAAGTCTAACCATTCATTACAATTTATTTCAATGACCAAGAGAAAATGCGAAATCTTGCAGTTGCATACATATTAACGACTCCATTTTGCGTAGGCAGCATAAATTAATGCTAATAAGCCGCGACGCAGGCAATACTAGAGGATGCGGCTAAGACGGAAGTCAAATAAGGCGCGGGAAAATCGGCAGAAGATGAGGAAGGATTTTTTCTATTGTATAATTCTAAAACTACAGTAGCTCGAAGACAACAACAAACATTTAAGAGGCCAAACTGAAGACAATGACAAATCTGGTTAACAATAACTCTTTTGAGTTTCTGAATAGGAACAGACCAAGCACTATTTCCTTACCAAAAAATGTGAATCTATCAAACAGTTGAGTGTTGACTAAGAAACAGAGACCAGAGGTATCTTTTTTATCCTCGATGCCAGTCTATGATTTCGATATAGGCGTGACTAGCGACAGCTAAGAGACTACTATTAAGACGGATAACTGAAGAGAGGAGTAAATGTAGCTTCTGAAAGAGAGGCATTTGGGAAGTCTGGTTGGCGGGCCAGGTGTGCGGGGGTCGCCCACGGAGGACATGTGGGACGGCGCCCACGGCCCTTACACCACGACCGCATTCTTACGTGCTGTCCCACGCGCCCCATGCCTCTAATTGCTCGTGCAAATGTCAATAAAAGGCAGCGACGCCAATGAATAGACACATGTGGCGATTTGGAGGAATACGGATTGAGAGGCGATCGAGTACTCGACCAATCGAGTGTGGGCGCAGCCATTTTGAGGGTCGAATGGGGCGATTCTTGATCGAATTCTTAGCAAAAGCTTCGCGAGGATGCTCCTTGATACACGTAGAACTCTCCAGCCAGGTACGTCATGAAGATATTAAGCAAATACTCCTAATGGTATCACATTTAATTTTTGGAGGCTTTTGGTTCTTTTAAATTGCCAGAAAAATGGATTTAAACGGTAAAAGCGTAGCCACGGAAACTGACAGCTACATTTCCTGTGTTTTAACTAATAAAAAGGTTTCAGGCGTTACTTTGTGGAATTTATTCATAATGAAAATTAAAAACTCTTTCTGCAATTTTCCTTTAAAAACTTCATTACGACCCACGTTTCACTTTACTCGTAATATCTTCAAGTCAGTTTTTAAAAGTAGAATTGTACCAAGTTATTTCTTTTAATCTATATTATAGACATGAACTACAGATCACGTTGTTGACAAATAGTTATTTTCCTATAGATTCGAAAAAAAAGAGGAAAAACATTCTAAAAATCACAATATAACTGATTCCACCATTTAGAAAAGCAAAACTGAGATGCTAACTGCGGAGCATTCCTTTGAATGGAGCAAAAACTTGCATGCAATGGGAAAAGAATAAGCAGCGACTGTAAAATCTGAGGAAATGGAAGAAGGAAAAATCAGACATCAGAAGGTACAATTAAGAAACCGACGAGAAAGATGTAAAGGAAAAAACCCACTGCATAGGATTCGAGCTGATAGTGAATGATTTGAAGGAAAGAGGAAATAAATGCAAGGAGGAGAAATATGGTTCTGAATTTTTTCCTTTCATTTTTAGTTAAAATCTAAAATACAATAAAATAAAAACATTGAGAAGTATCTAAAGAGAAAAGAATGGAAATTGAACAGAAGAGAGCTTGGCATAAAATGTTGCCACGGAACTGTCCGAAACAGACGTGGTTCCTAGGATGTTAGCTTAATCAAGAATGAGATCAATCAGAATAACAGAAGTATTCAAATTGCCAGACTTTGCTGGAATATTTTGAGCAAATGCGGTATTTTACATACCTTGAAATATTATTTTACAGAATACATAAGGCTGTACCTGAAACGAGCATTTAGATGCTGCAGAAAAGTTTCGGGTACAGAAATTAGATAGCTAAGTTCTGCAATAAGTAAATGATAAACGAAGTTTCGTTCGTCAATCAATCGAAAGCACACCGAATAGAAATTATAAAAGATTCACACTAAAAAGTTAAAACTGAACTCTCGATCAAACATCCTTTGCGAGATTAAATACGCGACATCTTGAACATTTAGGCATTTGTAAATTCAAACTTCATAAAGAGGAAATTGATTTATAAAGTTACTAGATTTCTACCAATCTACTTGTACTGATGGAACCTTTTTGAGCTAAATCAATGTAGATAAAAGGTTATCAACGAAAACGTAAGAACTAGAGTTCAATGTAAACAAGAGAGTTCACCGAGGTTGAGGAGATTAATTGATTAAAAATGCTGAGTGTGAGATTTATGACACAAAACCTATCGCTTATGCAATCACAGAACATTCGCAGAAAAAGAAAAGACTGATATCAGCATTAATACGATGTGGGAGAACAAAAGATTCAATATGATGAATAACTGCAGTATTACGAAACAGCCATGACTGACATGAACATATTTCATTAGCGGCAGATCCGTAAAACACGATGAATCACCAATTTCTTGATGACAATGAAAAATCGAAAAGCTTGAAATACAGTTGGAATCAATGCTTGGCTCTATATTTAGTTTAAAATCAATGTAAAGTATACTAACACAAAGAGTGAATCGATATTTATCATCGGATTTGAAGTGGAAATTCTGCATATCAATTTTTCACAATATTGGGATCCAATCAGTCCAGCTATCACGGGCTGTTTCCTATGTATGCACTATTACAAAATAAAAATTATGATCAATGGGAGTATTTAATATCTTTATCCATTCAATTAATAAGTTTCCAATAAAAATAAAAAGAAATACGTTTGTGAGAAATGCATGTAACGTAAAAGTGCTATTTAGTAACTACCAATATTACAGCGAAAAAGCCAATGCGAACGATTTAAACGTTAACTAATTTAAGACAAAGAGACTAATCAATCCATGGCTTAGAACGATTTGAAAACATTACGAACCTAGAGTTGTACGTACAATGAATAGAACGCACTTTTCCTTTCGGTAGGGTTTCACGATTACTGCAAAGCTAAAATAATTAATCACAATGCAGTAAAGACGTAAAACATTTAATCGATTTTCCACATATCTTTATATTATTTTATGGACTTTTTATGGACTCCGATTTCCGACAACTAGTAGACTAGAACTAAATCTCATTCCCTGAGAATATAGTAGGTGCATGATGCTCCACTATTCCTTTCTATGGCTTATTTTCTTCAGAAAAAAAATCACGAATCAACGAGTCCAAACATTAACTTCCCTAATTATTCTCGCTATCAGCCCGACATGTGCTACAAGGCGGTCGCAAAATATAAATAATCATAAAATAATAATAAATAAGTGATATCTATAATAATAAATAAGTAATAAATAAAGACATTCTTTATCACCTCTTCAATATAACCCAAAACGAGTAAGTATTACCATACATAGTAAACTATCTACTCCGAGAAACAGTTATTCCTAAATTTTATCGTAAGATTTCACTTTGAGTTTTAATCTCCTCTTTTGGAATGAATCTCTTCCTGTTCCAAGATGCATAAATAAAAATCCAACTGAAAGATCATGATTAAGAAATAGTTATTTTTATGACCAGAGCAAAGCTAATTGAAAACTTTGGTTGGCTATAAAAATACTTCTAGCACCATCAACCCCAAATCAATAAAAAAATCACATTAATTCATGACATGGATTCATTTCAAAATGATAAATGAAGATAAAGAACTCCCATGCTGAGAAAGTCTACCGCGAGAAACTCATTTTCAAACTGAATAAGCTTTCGTTGAGAGGAATGGAGTATATGGAATATCAGTATAAATAGATAGCAGCTTTCCAATATTAAAAAAATGAAGCATTGGGGTTCAGCAATGTAATTGATAGGGTTGTCACAGAGGCGGGTGAAGAATCGTGGGAAGGCTTGTGGGCTGAGAGGGAAGTGGGAGGATGAGAGTAAATAGAATCATGGAGGCGTGAAAGAGAGGCGATGACCGGCGTATCAACTCCCATTTAAAGGCAGTTAAGAAGCCATCAACTGATTCAATTAATTCAATAGCGACTGCGAGGACGAATTTCGTACAATTGTATCCGACTAATGAATTGCTGCAGAATGGATCCAACGTACACCTAATGAAATTGAGAGGCAAAAGAAATCGGAGGCAATTAAAAGGGAATTACAAAGGATGATTGCCAAATATCTGGGCATTCATTCATCTAGAATCCGTGGTGTACTCGAGGAGAGCAAAAAGGGGATGTTTCCTATTCTACAGTATCACGGTATGGAAGGATGAAATACCTTAGTCCATTCAGTTCAGGTACTCAAGCGATAATAAATATCCACAAGACTTTCCTATTGCAAATAAAATATAAACATAAAATAAAATTTCTATAAAGATAAAACGTAATCCAATAAAATTTAATATATTTCAATAATTTCAATAAAATATGAAATTTAATCAATATTTGAATTTCCAAAACAGAGGTCTAACTCAAAGTTGAACACTTAAATATTAAGTTTTCTTCCACTTTTAGGATAATACCTGCCATACTCCACGGCTTCAGGCACGAAAAACGTGGAGTACACTCATTCACGTTTCTTGTTTTTAAAAATAAATTACATAAATATTTATATCATAAATATGCTTATTTATTAGCTAGCATGAAACGGCAATATAAGCTAAATTTTGCTTAAATAACAGGTCGAATACGAAATCTCAAAAATGTCCAAAAAAAAAGGTCAATGTTGAAATCCAATCATTCTGAAAATAAATCCGGAATTGACTCTCATGAAATAATACACCGAAGTTCTGAATAGCTTAAACTCGAGTAATGCAGAAAACAAGAAAAAAAACATCAAAGATAAAGAGATTACTTAAGTTTACTCAACAAATAATTTTTTTAATAAAACTTTTGCGAAGAGAGGCATATTCTAGAACAGAAACTTCTAATCTCAATCTAAAGAAGTTATGCTTTTCTTGCAAAAATTTTCTTAAACTTTCTTTCTTGAAATAATTCCCATTAGCGAACAAAAAGAGTCGAACGTCTTCATTGATTGAAATCGCAGACAACGACTGGTTTTCATCACTACAGTGAGGTATCTTCAATTTTGTGTTATCTTTTATTTACGTACAATAACAGCTAAGTTTTTATTCACATATTTTCAGGGAATCAAAACTCCGAATAACTTGCATCCTAACGTTCCTTACTCGCAAATCTGGGAGTCTCTTGGCTTTTGCCCCTTCTACCAAATACCTTTATTTCTAAGGCTTATATGTTCAAATGTTAAGTGCTACCATCATCATTTACAGTCCTTTTCCGACGTATATCAAGTAATAAAAGAATAGGATAGAGTTATGAAAATCAATACGATGCGTTGTACCAATATTTCTGCATTAATTCATCTTTCAATATTCCCATGGTTAAAAGCATTTCAACGAGAAATTTAAAACTATATAACAGTCTTCAATTTTCTGAAAAAATATCGCTCATATCAAGCAGAATAAAATATATGTTATATTCAGTATATAATGAAAAATATAACAGAATTTACCGAAATTTCTAAATAAAACTGCTTCTTTTATATTTTTTTCTTTTTCTGTAGTAAAGGAATTGTTTCACTGCTCTGGGTCGAAAGTTATTCGTCTAAGGTTTTATTAATTATTTACGTTTCTAATTCGAAATTATATTTTTTATCCTTTTCGCCATCACTCATTTATTTAATTAAGCTGTTCAGTAGAAAAATATTATAATAAGTTTACATACTAACATAATTAATTTTCTGATAATATACTAAAAATAAACGTTTACGGAGAAAAAATATTCCATCGACGGGCAATAGGTAATATATTTTCTTTTTAGAAGACCAAAAATCATATCAGTAACTTTCAAATTTTTTTTACGGAAACTATAGATATTCTTGATATTCTTAGTGCTTATTTTCCTTTAAATTCCAAAAGAGCGCTCTTAGATTCTTATCATAAGGAATCAGTTAATTTGTTCTCTGGAATAGGGCTTCAGTTAACCTCTGCCAGGACAAGCACACCAATACATCAAAGCATATAGGTTATGATACCGTAGAAAAATCATTCCTATGTCATTAATCTTCGTACATGAAAACTCTTAATCCTGACACCATCTACACCATGAATTACCGTACCATTCGTTGGAAGCAAACTTATCAAATTTGGAGTTAAAAGATGCAAATGTTCCTCTTTTCTTTGCCGACGTCTCTTCCACAGGAAAAGGCCGGGTTACTTTATTACCTTCTCGAACGTTCGAGAGGTTTCGCGGCTACAAAATATCATCCAGTGAGGGGCGTCGACCGGCGAATCTGTAACCCAGTGGCCTCGAACAGGATGCTATCACTAAAGATCTGCACGAACATCACTCCCAAAGGCCGACCGTGCAAATTTGGTCCCATCGAGTCACTTTCAGGAAATTTTAAAAAGGAAGCAGTAAAGGCTAGAATTTTCAGGCACTCGGATCAATATATATATACATAAAAATAAAGGGATGCGCGCAAACTATGCAGAGATAGGGAGATTATTTTTCGTGCTAGATATTCAAAGCATTAACTACAGTTCATTAACCAGATAAAACCATCTATTCGTTAACACAAGTCTATTCATTAGCCATAATTAAAAACCTATAACCAGCGGAAGAAATTAAATTTACCAGCACTGCAATCTATCTTAAATATATCAATAAACACAGCACCGGCAAGCAAAGAGAGAAATTTACTTCCACATCAGCAATTGGAAGAGATTTTTAGAACCTAGTATTTTTTATGGGTTAATCAGGTTCCATTATAATTATAATCCGAGAGTTAGTAGGATAAGTAACTTTCAAAAATTAGAAAAATATATTTTACATTCGAAATATTACCGGAATTGAACAGGCGAAGCTAATTCTTTCCTAGCTCACCAAATAACTTCATAAAATCTGCCGAAAAACTCCCATGGGAAATTAAACAAAAGCGCTCCAATTCTCTTGAGTGCTACGTAAATCATACACAAAGAAAATTAAATTTATCGAACTTAAATTTATCAAACGAGGAATGTTCAGCCAATCATTCTTGGACCAAGGGCTGATATTCTTACAAACATCTTTTAATTGCCAACTAAAATAATACACCATTACCACTATTGTGAATCCTAATTGATACTCCTAATGAAAAATAATGGTGGGAATAACGTGTTTTTCAATAAGTTGGCGTAGCTCATAAGTACTAATTTAGTTCACTTTTACTTTCTTTCGGTACTTCTAACTCGCCATTGCAGTTAAGTAAGTTTCCTTCTAACTTTTCCTCCAGAGAGTTCTATTTCTCATTACTCGAGAGGACTGCCAAAAGAGGTAAATTGTGTTATTGTTGTGTCAGATAGTTATCAGGAGAATTTCAGCGGAAGCCAAAGAGATGAAGATTTAGGAAATTTTTCAAACGATTTACAATTATTTCAAAACTTTTCCAGGATCGAAGTTACCTTGACAGTATAAAATCCAGGGTCCAAAATCTTGGGGACCTCCAGTCAACGTTTAGGATACTTTTAATGCTGTCATTGGCCATTTTAACACAAGCTGTCATAAGGTATTTAATTCTGGTCTCTGAACAACCTTTCAAACATTTATAGCAACTTCATGATTCAGAAAAATCAATGGAATCTTCAGAAACGATCCAAATTAATCAGGTTAATGGTTAATTACCCGAGTAATTGTATCTTTAGCTGATAATTCGACATGGATTTCTCTATTGTGTCCTTTGACGAAAGCGGTTAAAGAGATTTCTCAAAAACAGAGCTTGTAAAATTATTTGGACATTTCCTAAGTTTATATGGACATATAAAAATATAATCTAATAGCTTGAAATGAACAATATGACAATAATCTTACCAATTCATTTACCCGAAGAATAATGCTTATTCCGCAACTTGCTCACAAAGTATGGCTATTTCAAAAGTTTTTAACAACGATAAATGAATACATTTATGAATCAATAAAGTACTCTACACTTGTGTTGTTGTTGCTTCAATTTCGCTTAAACACTATTCCATATTCCTATAGATATAGGGGCGGTGAATTTGGAGGGACTTCATAAGTCTATTCATTATCTCTTCATTTAAATTTGGCACCGTAATTCTCCAACTGTCATAATGGTCAAACATAGGATAATACCTTATTTTCGCGATATATTCGAACAAATAGTGGCGATGGGTAGGACTATAGCACACAAGCTAAAAGTGGAACTCTGACGGAACTATTCTTGTTAAATGTTATACACTTATAACATGTAAGCTCAGGAGTACACAAATGAGAATCTCATAAGAAATCAATATTAATTTCTAATTAATTTCGTCAATAAAAACATCTTAAGTCCATAATTGACATAATAGTATTGCTAATATCAACATCTCACGTTTTTTACGGCAGATATCCTTTACGTAATTTGGCATCCTTCGTCATATCTGCTCTGAAGGAGTCTCTCACCCTACAACTGGAAATCCCAACCAAACATACCCATAGCCCCTTTTGTTATTAGCTTCTTCATTAGGTAAGTAAGAATCTTGTGCTACTGAAGTATCCCAGAATACATTGTGTCACCAACACCCTCAGGTTACTCCATGCTGGTACTGATCAGCCACACCTATGCTTTGGTATCAACACGCCTGTGAATATGCATAGTATATACTTAACATTAAGTTATTATTATTATGTATAGGGAAATACAGGGTAACTTAGCGAAAGAATTGGAAACCTTTAAGAAAAACTTCGAGGGATAAACCAAAGGAAAATATCGCTTAATAAGGCGTAAAGTAAATATACTCATTCTACAAAAAGAGTAATTCATCTACTTCTCTTTGTTCTATTCACAACCAGACACAGATTTCAGCAAAACAGGACACGTTATTTAACAAGAACATGCAAACGGAGGCTCATCTTTGCTCTCTGACAGCATCCGAACAGTGGGAGTTCAGTTGGCAAACAGTTTCAAATAGTCCGCAAACACTGGCGAATGATAAATGTTTGGCGCTTCGCACTGAGACTACGAATCATCTCGTGTTCTGAAAACAATTTCGTCATCACGGAGACGAATAGTGGTCTTGCGCACAACGTGATCCTTATTTTTCATAGACATAACCTTTCGTTGAAATGAATTTCGTGAATATATATTACAATAGCTGTTGAATGAAAGGTAAGCATTAGATGCTTGTTTTTCTACACTTCAATACCATGCCGAGGAAAATGCTAAAGAAATGTTTTCACTTCGAAAAGAATTCGAAATGTTAATTGAATAAAAATGTTAACCGGAAGCTGCGATAATACTCATAAGTGCATACTATGATAACGAATTAAACACACAAAAATAAAAATGCAACAGTTTAGTGCGTTGAATTCTCAGACTATAACGACAAATAGCACTACCTCAGTGAACTCATCCTTACACTGGTTTTATAGAAACATTCGCTAAATTACAAAATATCTACTAGATTCATGATCGGTAAAAGTTAAAAGGTAGTATCGACTACTTAAACATTAAGAAAAGAAAAGGCACTAGAACAGGCTAAATCCGAAAGTGCTAATTCAAAACAAACATTTCGCAATAATTTTTATGAAGCCGTAGATAAATACAGAATACGACCGGTTTAAAGCAGAGTCATAACATCAGGTGGCCTGAAGCTATGAAAAATCGTGTTCTGTATTAATATATAGATTACGAAAGGTTATTTCAAAGTTTTCGCAATCATTTTGCTTTAGGGGTAGACCAAGAACTTGTTAGTTGCTAAATATTTCCGAGGGTGTATACGCATATCATTGCAATATTTGTTTTTATATTTGCAGATATCTAGAGAGACAAATAATACGAGTGCTCCCAATTAAAGTGAGATAGAACGGAAACTCGCCCATGTAAATTAAGACTAATTGATACAAGTGCTCTACAGACATGACAATAAATATTTGAGAAAAAGACACTTTTCAAGAAATCAATGTTCTTATGGAGAAAGATAAACGTTACATCCACTTCGAATCCTTTGACTTAGTAGTAGTAGCATTCAAATTGCTTCGACAGCTGAAGTCATTTCGCACGTGGGGTTCCACCGGGAATAGAACCCGGACCGCTTTCTCCAAAGTCGGAAACATAGCTACTCAGGCTATCATTTGAGTACCTATGTCATACGGCAAGGATAAAAGAAGAGCTCTCACAAAAAATCTTAGTCTGGAAAATTAAAAAATACTTGAATTCCGTAAATACTAATTCACATCATAATATTCCACTAGAGGACTTAAGGTTATCATTAGTTTCCTAATTGTCATCACCAATATCATGGAAATATGGCAATTTTTACGAATTTATCTCATAACGAGATTGACAGCGCACAGTGGGCTAGAATCGAAAAAAGCTGGCCAAAAATACGAAAACGCTTTTTTTGAGTGAGGACTACGAAACTTCGCATGATTGATTTAGAATACATTCTGCATAGAACTATGGAGGTCATTTAAGTAGGATCCTCCCCATTAAAATTATACAGGGGGTCAAAGTTGACCAATTTTTGCGAAAATTTCCAGTTTTCGATTTTTCACGAAATTCTTCAACTTCAAGTCAATTGTGAACACAAACTAGGAAAATCATCGAGTAAAATATGATGCCATTTTATAAATATGTTCTTTGTCCTTCATAAGGCTTGGTTTCAATGAGCTCTGGTGAATATTTATGTACTTTACATGACAAAATGGCGGACCCTGATTTTGGAACAAATTTTTACCTAAAGCGAGAAAAAAAGTTGATTGAGACACCGTGTGACACGGAGTTATTTACACCACGATAAACTACAAACCTTCGTTAATGGGAATCTGAAATAAAATCTTGCCCCAATTTGCCCCAATAATATATAAGTCGACTTTTCGACAACGCTGCAAGGGCCAAATCCGCGCGGCGGAGCACCGTCCTCCGCTACGCTCTCGTGTTTTGGGAGGAACAACGAACCAATACGTTTCTGATTCGTTCTTTTTGTATATTTTGAGAATTATTATACTTTGTACATATCTTAGACATCAATATTTATTACAAAGTCACCATTTCTTGTAGGGTGATGATTGTAAAAAATGAAATGGGTTATTCTTTAAAGTATGGACCACATAAGCGATATTAATATCATATATTAGTTTACTTTTGTGCGATAATGCTAAATTTCTACTAAATCATGCAGTCAAAGTTTTAAGTGAGTTTATAATGAAGTATACGGTGTTTTTATAAATTACCTTTTCTATTAAATGCATTCCTCGTCTGAAGAATCTTCATCCCCATAAGCCAATTCCTCCTCATTGTTCATGGCTAGGAGCCCCTTAATCTCTTTGCTCATATTCCTCGATCCTTTCGTTGTTCTAACTGGTGCCGATATTGAAATTAGCGGATCAGAAGTTAGAAGTAATCTTCGGAACAAATCTTCGTTCGTGGCCACTCTGGAGTGTTTCCTTGTGTATCTCTCCCGGTATTTCTATGCGTCTTTATTCCGGGCCTCCATTGCCTCTTCTGTTAGTTGCCCTAACGGAAGGATTGCCTGTTTTGCTATTTCAGCCCCGTGTATAAGTACTTTATGTACTGTTGGTGGCATATAGTACCACGGATATAATCGGACATACATCTATGCTGTAGCACAGCAATAATCTTTGAACGCTTTTTCATTTAGTGGAAAACCACCTGAAATTACCTTCAAGATATTGGCGAATCTTTTTATGAGATCTTAGTCAATTGTTTTTAGGAAATGTATAATTAAATTTGGGAGACGGTAGTTTAGGAAAAAAATTAATAATATAAAACAAACCATATACAGAACTCTTATCTTTGTGAGTGAAAATTTCTTCTTTATCTTTTTCAGTGTCCTGTTTTTTACATTTAATAAAAGATTACGCATTAATAAAAATAAATTCAACCCCGCACCTGTTATTTCAGCTGCTAGATTTAACTAGCGGACTTTTAAAGAAACGCTTTGATGTATTTCCATAATTTGTGGAGCCATATCCTGGTTTAGGTACATCTACAATCAGTCCCATCTTTTTTCTAAACTCTTTCTGAATATGATATTTTCTCTCCTCAAACAGTAATTTGTGATTACCACGAGCATACTTAAGAATATTAAGATAAGTTCCATGGGTACGTCTTATGACATAACATCATACTCATCAATATGGTACTCTCACCTACAGTTGCTTAAAGGTATGTAGGAAAGATATGTAATAAACACTCAAAAAATTCTAATTCAACCATGCAGCGTAGAAATGCTATAGTACAAATTTTCTGCGTCCACTTTTCGATTACTAATCGCCGATAGATTGTTCACATTCGAAAATTTCTCACCGCAAATGTAGCATTTTATAATACATGCAGGACAAAGGGAGTAGAGAACACTCAAATAATGTGAGCACATTTTAAAACGATCAGAAAATACATCATATTTACCACCGTATTCTGATACATTAAATAAAAGAGAATATATAATGAAAAAACATACCTCACCACATATAATTCCTATGAAATATCTAAAACCTCACTCGAGGAATGCTACCAGGAGATTGTCGAAGACTTCTTGTTTCACAGAACTGTCGTAACTACAAAACACAACACCTTCTTATCCAATGTTCAAATAGAACTGAACTATTCCTAAGCTTGTAAGGAAAAATCACGGACATGCAATTCTTAGGGTACTTTTAATCCGGAAAAAGCGCAGCTGCCTGTCATAAAACGACCCCTTTGCCGAACTTTTCCAGAGCACTGCGACGGTCACCAAAACAACTCCAGATGTGGCCAATTTTTGTATTTGAAGAAAATTCTACGCTATATGCCACCATTTTCATAATAACACAATTATATTTCATTACTGTTATGAAATTACACAAAGTGGTGACTTTTTGTATCGATTTTGTAAGAAAATTTTCAGTATAGTTGAGAGTGAGAGTGAAGAAGCATTCAGTATCAAAATCACAAACATAGTTATCTAAAATATGTACGAAGTATAATAATGCTCAAAATATACAAAAAGAACGAATTAGAATCGTATTTGCTCGTTGTTCCTCCCAAAATACGAGAGCGTAAGGAGGACGGTGCTCCGCTGCGCGGATTTGGCCCTTGCAGCGTTGTCGAAAAGTCGACTTATATATTATTGGGGCAAATTGGGGCAAGATTTTATTTCAGATTCCCATTAACGAAGGTTTTTAGTTTATCGTGGTGTAAATAACTCCGTGTCACACGGTGTCTCAATCAACTTTTTTTCTCGCTTTAGGTAAAAATTTGTTCCAAAATCAGGGTCCGCCATTTTGTCATGTAAAGTACATAAATATTCACCAGAGCTCATTGAAACCAAGCCTTATGAAGGACAAAGAACATATTTATAAAATGGCATCATATTTTACTCGATGATTTTCCTAGTTTGTGTTCACAATTGACTTGAAGTTGAAGAATTTCGTGAAAAATCGAAAACTGGAAATTTTCGCAAAAATTGGTCAACTTTGACCCCCTGTATAATTTTAATGGGGAGGATCCTACTTAAATGACCTCCATAGTTCTATGTAGAATGTATTCTAAATCAATCATGCGAAGTTTCGTAGTCCTCACTCAAAAAAAGCGTTTTCGTATTTTTGGCCAGCTTTTTTCGATTCTAGCCCACTGTGCAGCGTTTAAAAAAGATTTCTCTATAATTGCTAGTTATTATTACTTTGGATAGAAATTCGATCGCCCCCGGAGGAATTACGTGGATTCCATAAATTCGTGTTTAATGTTCATTTTCAAACACATTACAGATTATTTTCCAATACAATAGGTCTCGTAATAAACTTTCGGCCGAAAAAGGTATAATTTTTGGGACCTATCATTTGATGGTTAATGACTCCTGAAATCGATGCTAAGTACAAGCTGAAAATGAAAGCTCTCTTCTTACTAACCAAAAATAAAATACACTATTGCTTCCGTTCAATCGTGGAATTAATAAAACATTGATAGTGATTTTTTTAGGCGAAAACTATTTTCTTGCCGACATCATTTTACATACTGTAAGAACTAATTTTAAAGCGGTCATTCGGAAAGGAATTTCTCCAGATGTTTTCAACTCCAGGCTGCTTCCGTGTCGATGTAAATTTAAAGAAAATTGAGATTCCATGGGAAAGATTAGAAAGTGAATTACAGAAATTAGTGTATTACCTGACATTTAGTGTACACGCAAATTGCCAGTTCATTCGACGGGATGGTTTTCTAATAAACTAACCACACTTTAATCGTTCCATCTTGCATTTAATATGATCAATACGTTACGTTTGATAAAAAAGTAACATGTATCTAATTATTCCTGCCACTGATTCGATCAAGTAAAGATATTTGCTGAAACGCTAGCAACGCAAAAGTAAATTTTCTCGGGGTAGATTTTGATTTAGCTTAGTGGACGGGGATTAAAATTGGCATAATGTATTTTATTATTATATTTAACTTATGTACTGGGACTTAATTACCCTGAAAATGTTTTTTTTCCGGTTTTCGCTCAGGCTCAACGGAAAACCCAAATTTTGGTTCATTTTCAGTTTCTATCCCTTTTATATTAAACTCATTTGTAAATTGTAGTTACTCATGTTTAGAAAACTTCCCATTGGAGGGAACTAAAAGTCGGAACGGAATAAATAATGGTTTTCGGTTTCTCTTCGAGTTCGGTTTTCATTCCGGTAAAAATTACGTTCTTTTCGGGTTCGTTTTGGTTTTCGCTTCGGTCAATAAATTAACAATTATTAACCTTAACTTGTGCCATAAATTAAAAAATTTGATCTATTTTTCCGAGAATTGTTCCCATTTTTATCTGTGACTTTATTGCCTGGATTTGTTTGTAACACCCACATATCTTGCAGTAAATCTTCCAACTCTTTACTCAGATACCACCGACAAGGACCGACCCGTCATTGGCGCTCTGGTTTGGAAGTCACGCTTTATAAATCTTAAAATTTTCCATTTATATCCTTATACTGAAAATTTTCCATTTTTCAACGACTTGCTTCTTTTTTAGAGGGATTTTCTGGTAATGATTAGAATTGGTTTTAAAATAATATACTTATCAAATAATTTTTACATCATATCATACCTTACTTTCTTTTAAAAATTTTTGAATTTTAAGCAAATATTTTTCATGGAAAGGTAATGCACAGTAACAATTATTAACTGTATCGATCAAATTATTCATTAAACTTTATTCAAATTTAATTCAACGAATTTATTCTAAATAATTCTACCATCACGCACGGTTTTAGAGGTTGATTATATACTGCCATTAAAGGTCTATAGCAGTTAGGAATGTCAGACCTTAACCGTCAACTTTACATAGAATAAACCCCAAAATTTTTCTTGTGTTGTGGAAATAGTTTATGCAAGAAATGATAATCCACCAATGTTTCCGCGTCTCTCTCATTCGTCGCCCAACGTCATGCGCCCTCAAAACCTCGGCGCCCCGGGCAACCGCCCTTCTTACCGGCGTCTCCGGTATCCATCTCCTGCTGCTGACACACTCTCTCCTATTTTCGTTACACATACTGTACTTCTTATATAATCCATTCCAACTGCAAATGAACTGCTCCTCTTCATATTATCAACACATGCTATCATAATACAGTCACAACACGATCCTGAATCTATATCAGTAACAGTTATTACCCATTTCGATTATTGGTTCGCATTTTCTTCAATTTTAAAAGTATTTATATTTAATAAAACATATGCAACGGTGACTTGCAGCTCAATAATTTATATTTCAATTATAATAACTTAACTTAATCTACGATTATTTTCTTTGTGTATAATTTTAAAATTCAACTAGAAATTCAAGAAATTTTCTTTAAGAGTAAAGTATAAGAGTTGTACAAAGATTATTTCATACAAAGATTATTTCATTCAGGAATCGATCCGAAATGTAGCGTATGCATAGGAGCGGAGCGAACACCAAAACAAGAAAAAGTAACGGTTCGAAGTTCTGAATGGATGCAACGCATACTAAGATGGCAATTTTCCACAACAGTCAACGCATCGCAGAAATGCAGTTCACATTCAGGTGATAGTTCTGATTTAAAAGGCACCAGCTCCATCATTCCGAAATGAATTGATACTTTACAGAAAATTAAAAAACTTCCAAAAGCCTGAGTAAAATATCAACAATTAAATTCGAAAAATCTATGCAGAGCTGAAGTAATTCTTGGACAACTGTTACTTCCAAGAATTTGAAGTTGGACAATAGACTGGAGAAAAAATTCTTAATTCTTAAATTTAATGTTTAATATTCAAGTAATTCGAGTATATTTTTGTCCTAGATGATTTTAAAAAATGAGTTTTTAAGCAAATAAAATTGGATAACTTGCAAGAAGAGGAATTCTGAACTAAGTGAAAGGGAATGTGTTAGCGGTTCACCTTCGAAAATTTTTACGATTTGATTTCCATACGACCGTTGGATAGGAATATATTTACATCTCACTTCATGTAAACGTTATTTCACAGAAAGTGAATATTTTCTATCGGTACTATACTCTTTGAAAAGAAAATACATCCAACAATAGATAATGGTTGGAAAAAGGGTTTTCTAAAACTGTGTACCGTGAATACGGTGATAAAAATTGGTAGCCAAGGATTATCACCCAGAAGGTAGAAAGAGGTTTAAAAGAAACACGAATTATACATAACACGCTATATAAAATATTTAAGAAAGTAAGAAAAATTTCAAGAAAAAATAGCGTATAGTCCGCAATAATTATTTTCCATCTACAGAGACGTGATGTTTTCAGTGAAACAACAGTAGCTATTGAATAGCAAATTCCAATCCATTATCTAAAATAGAGCTATTGCTTGCAAATAAAAATATTAAGTACTTAACCTTGCAATGATATTCTCATAGAAAATTCGCTATCACAAACATATGACTTTCGTTTGTTTTAACAGGTAGCAAAAAATTGCATATCGATCACAAGATATCATTGAATTCATAGTTTTTCACGATGAAGGGCAAATAGATTTGAACGTAACAGATAAAATACGTAGGGGATCATACCAGTGAATTAATGAAGTCATAATGACTAATTTAAACTTACAATATTTTACAAAATTAGGTTTTCGAGGACGCTTCGGTTTGGCATTATAAAGCAGCATAAACATGAGCTATAATCGCCTCAACTTTTGAATAGATTCGGAAAAAGGCAAGGTCGTGCTCTCTCCTTGCAGGACTATCTCGAAAACCTATTGAACGAAATGATAACGCAAAAAGGACGAATCCTTGCTTTGTATATCGTCAATTCAATCGATTTAAATGGTTTACGAATGAATACAATTCAACTTCAGCACAGCGACCATAATTGAATGTTTGTCAACATCAACTAGTTTCGGTACTTATATATCTCAGATAAAGGTAATCAATATTCCCAATTTTCCGCTAATGCTAAAATTAAGCTTATATATTTTTAAATATAAAATTTCTTCGATGAAATACTTTTGTTGCAAGATGAGCTGTTGCCCCAAACATTACTGGTTGTACCCTTCTTAGTTAAGTTATATCTTCACCATTTAAGCACCTATGCTTTTCCTAATGTGTTCAAGAAATATCCACACAAAAATTGTCAACACGGATCTAATGTCCTTGATCCCATTTCATGGCCAAAAAACTGTCAAAAGCCGGCTTGGGCATAATGAAACACTTAACTTATGAATTTCGTTTGCCACCGATTTATAAGAGTTTAACTACCCTACCCTACCCTAACCCAACTGAAATCCGACAGCGGAGTTTTTCCTTCTTAGGTAATTTTGATTCGCCCGCTCCAGTAGTTTTCAATTAAAATCACCGCTCCTTCAATGGCGCTCCGTACGAGACTTAAATTCGAAGGTATACGAATTAAAGCAGTCGATATTTTAAAAACAAATAATTTTTCACTACTGCGCTGCTGAGGAAAAAACATTTTCAAAAGATTACCAGAATAAAATCAAATATCCTTAGCTGACGTAAATGTATACCGTTAATATATGATTAATATTCTTCTTCCAGAGATATCAAAGATAAAACGAATTCTCTAAATAAAATTAAACTCATGATTTTCAACGACGTACGTACAATATTGGCGATGTCTCTGTATAATGGAATAGTCGCGCATTCGCATCACTGATCGTGATAAATAGTAAAGCAAAGACTCTCTTCTAGCAATCTTGCTAAAAGCGATGGTAATCTTTAAAAATTAAATCCTTAAATCTTCGACTCAAGTGATCCCTTCAATACAATTAGGAATAAATGGTCATTTTCATAAAATAATGGAATTACCTTGATGAGGAATAAATGAAGATCGAAGACTCATCACCTCCATATGATGAAGCTTCCTTCGGAAAAGTCTTCAGACAAAAATAAATCAAATGCACCGCCCTCTTGTTGAAGCTTTTCAGTTTACGCGCTTGCGCCTAAGTGCCGAATATAACCATGCTACGGATAAATGACTCACGAGTAAATTTAAAAATTTTAAGGCAACCTCTACCAACTGTTATTTCCCAAGCACAAAAGGATAGAAAAGTTTGCCTAGCCGTATTCCCATTTCAAAACAAGAGCGATATGATGAAATCATACGATGAATTAGAATATTTTTTCTCTAGCGATGCTGTCCTCGAAAATCTAATGATGATTTTTCTTTATAAAGCGTGACAATATTTATCCCTAGTTAGGAATTGTGAACATCTCAGAAACAAAGAATGACTACATCAGATTCTTAAACCTATTACTAGAGAGGAGGAAGAAGATATATACTATGAGTGAAAATTACGGTGGATTGGGGAGAATGATGAACAGAGAAACCGAACCCTTTATAAAAACTTAAAAAGGTATTGGTGAGATCCTAAAAACCTACGCGTGGGTGCTTGAACCAAATGATGAATGAAGATTGATCAGGATTTCATTGCGGAAAATTTTACCGGTTGAAAAATAGAACGAGTACTTTTGATCATCAACAGCACTTATCAATTACTAAATAATATTAGAATGAAACTAAAACTGATTCCTGTAGTGTCTCTCTGTATGCGGTCTATATGGAATTTAATTAGTAATTCAATTTATACTATGAGAAATTTTTTATTTCTTTTACAAGAAATAGACTGAAACCGACAAAATTTCAAGTTCTTTTCGAAAAATATATTCAACGGGGAAATGGGGTTAGGATATCTTTGAGCATAAGGGCATACTCCCAGAAAAAAAAATACTAGGAAAATCGGACTTGATAAAAAATCTGGCGGAACCGGGAATCGAACCCAAGCAGCGTAGCCGGACGCAATCACATTTGCCTTTGCCTACATAGTTCCCAAAACTTTTTGATAAACTGATCGAACCGGATAGCTTAGTTGGCTAAAGCAACCTCCCAGATAGAAGAATTGTAGAATCCGGGTTCCGAAATCCAATCCCGTCAGACTTTTTTCAAATTAGTTTTTCTTTGGGTTCTGTCCAACCGGTTCGGTCGCGCTCGTGTCAATGAAACTAATTTATTTGAGCACACAAGGTTAATTTCAACGATTTGCTAGGAAGGTAATACCACTATATCAAAGTAGACAATGGACTGAAGAAAATTTTGGTTGGTACCGCTAACGTTAAGAAAGTCGATGACTCGAACCTATTTTCTATGACCTATAAGAAAGGGACTTCTTCCAAAATACAAACGCGCGCATCATGCAATGAGGAACACGAACACTTTAATCCAGCTAATGTCACCTGACATCTTCAAATTAAGACACTATGAGCCACAAAATTAGATAACCATGTAGAAAAATGTGAAGGGTAAAAGAGTATGGAACTTTAAGGTGAAGGCACTAATATTTAAATTATCATCTAAAGAACTTATCATGGATTGCTTGGAAATTCTAAAGCGAGCTCATCATAAGTTACTATGATTCGAGTTGCTTTGACCAGAAACCAAAACCAAATGCTGTAATGTAAATATCCGCAGAGCAGACCACTGCAATATTTCCTTCACGAATACAATCGATCGTTGAAGATTCAATCCGAATGGAAATATAGAGGTCGTCGTGTCTTTTCCAAAGATCAAAGGAAGTATATAAGGAATACGAAGAACTTTTAACACTCATGTTAGCTTACGAAGCCATTCACAAAATGAGACGCGAGTGAATGAGTAAAATCACATGAACCTTCATAAAATTTACATCACCGCTTTACTTCGAAGCGAAGGATGGAAATTTAAATATAACCGTCTAGTTTCTATCCCTCTCCAAAACGCCTCAGCAAGGCTTCGGGGGGGTGCTAGTCTCCACAATAATTCCGAAATAAACGCAAAGCGCCCTGATTTAAAAGCAAATCCTCCTACGAATGGTTACGACACTGAAAGGACGGCTACCAGAAGCGTCTGCGCTTAAAAACTTACCGCGCGCAATTCATTCAAACTGTTGCAATTATCAATTTCGGAATTTAAACAGAAATGGCACCGCAACATACAATATTTTAAAATTAAATGTTAGTTAAACACCTGAGGTCGAATCAAGTGCAACTAACTTCACATTTACTTCACAGCAATGAAAAGAAGAATATAAAGACTGGACAGAGTAATATTTCTCGTGAGCTTACCTTTTTATAAGTAGGCCACTGCAACCCATTTGTACAACCTTCAAACGGCTACTTAGATGAATTGGATTAGCTGTAAATTCACTCGTGCACTTCTCACAGACGTTCTTGTGCGCTCAGTATGTTTATATGATGTTCTGTTGTTTTATTGACTCTTAACAGCTGAGGGTCGAAATACGCTCTTGAATCGAGTAAAATTATGATACCTCATTTAATTAGCAGCCTGAAAGAGCTGGAAGACCCCAAGAGAAGGGGTAGAGATGATACTTTGACTATCGATAACGAAGCAAACTGTAAACAAATATGGAACGCCTCTTTATTCATAGAGCTTACGTCAGTTTTCTTGTGTGCTTGCCAAGGAAAAAATAAATAAAACTAGATAAATTCTTGAATTGATAATATAAGTTCTATTGGCTAATACAATTACAGTCATTATCGATATGCTACGCTGATTTAAAAGTGAATGAATATTGGGGTTTATTTAAGACTGGAATCTTTATTCTCTGCCACCTTACTCTGCATAGCAGCGCTATCTGTTATCGAACCAAACAACAAAAAGCGTACCTTAGTGGAGATGGCACCCTCTGACGGTAAATTTGAGACTTTCTAAATGCGCTTCCGGTTAGGGATATACAGAAGGTCAGTGGCACAGGAGAAGTCGTACTGCGAAATGAGAATTTTAACGTTTGTGAGCTTGATGTTTTCGCTGGTGCATGGTAATAATTATTTTGAGTCTATCGTCAAGCAGCCAACATGAGAAGTTTGGATGGTGTGAAGCGTGTAATATAACGTCGAATAACTACATAAGCGTCTTGGAGGGAGCGACAACTGCGAATCGTAAATAAAAAATATTTGATGGAAGGCGTAGGTCTTATCTCATAAACATATTAATTGGGATTCTCTGTTATTTTTGACGCATAAATGGATAAGTTCCACGTCTTCGGCTGTCATCGATGAATATGTTTTGTTTTCAAACAAGTTGAAGAAGAGCAATGCATAATGTTTATGGCATCTGTCATTAGTGTTGTGTTTGTTGACATTGGGCGCCAATTACCAAAGAGGAGTGTTTGTTGTGAAAAAATGCTAGTAAAAGGTGGTAATGCTGATAATTTTCCGATAAATTTATCGCATTTACACGCAAAATGAATATAATTGTAAATAGTCTATTTAATATATTTGTTCAAATTATGACAGTTGGAAGAATGTAGTGCTTGTGAATTATCGTACAAAATATTTTTAAAATGGATGAAAGTGAAGGAACAATAATACCGATCGAGTTGGCGAGTATGGCCACTCCTCCACTTTCAGATCCTCCCAAAAATCCCTCGATGGATCCCATGTCTCAAACGAGCCCAACAGGAGTATCGGGCTATGACGTTCAAGTGAATTGTATTTCTTGGGGGAGTGGAACTCCTCCAGAAAGTGGTGAACCTGTGAGCATGATGGGCATCAGTGACCGTAATTTGGCCCAAATGAGTTTAAGTGCGGAAGCTTTCACCTTGGAGGGAATGCTACAGAGACAATCTCCTCAGGATGCTAAGAGGAGCGAGGGCGAAACAGACACCGATAATCGCATTTCCATATCGAGCGAACCGTCTGCCATAGACACTGGTGCCGGGGACAGTCCCGAAGTAACCTCAACGGTCGAGGTCGCAGGCGTGCCCGAACCACCCCTCGGCTCTCCTCCTGGAGAAGCGGAGGTCACTGGCGGGGACAGCACCGTTTTCGCGTGCGGGCAGACTTCTCATCGAAACGAGAATTGCCCCTGCGTGTTGTGTTCTCAACCCGTCGGTGTAACGTCCGTGGAAGAGAGCGCGGTGGCGGTGAGCAGGCCGGGGCGGCGGCGAAGATGCAGAAGGCGAAAGAGGGATATGTCTTCGCCGTCTCCCGAAGACGAAAGAGTCCGGAAGAAACCTCCGGGAGTAACATACCGGAGTCAGATATCTCCGGGTCAGAATGGGATCAAACTGAGGATTAGAAAAGCCTCACCGGGAGGTTCTGGTCATTTGTCTGGGAGGACGAGAGGTGGAGGGATGAGGAAGAGTCGAAGGAAGGCAACAGTGCAGGCGGCGGAGGCGGAATCGGCAGCGGCCGAGGATGAGGTGGTCGAAGGGGGAGGCGAGTGGGGTTACGGCATTCCCAAAGAGATTCTCTTGAAGGTGTTTTTGCTGGTGACCCAAGAGGAAGGCTGTTTGCCCTTCTTAGTTAGGTAAGATTTATTTATCGATTCAATTTTAAGATACCGTAATGCTTTGCTCGCCTGCAGAAATGTACCCTCTAGGCCTAGCGCTTGAATTTTGTTGTTCAAGAAATCAATAATAATTAAGTTGCGAAAAATGTAGCCGCTATCGTATTTTCCAGAAGATGTTTGCAGTTTAGGAAACAGCCTCGAGAAATATTTTTATGGGAATAGGATATGGCATCTTTCTAGGAATGATTCTGTCGAGCCACATTGCTAGAATGTAGATAAGTGTGTGAATGCAGTCATAGTTAATCAATGCTATCGCAAATGCATCCGTTTTCATTCTTTTGCTTCTAGAAGTTAATAATTTTAATTTTTGGAGGCCCCTCTTGTTGCTTGTTTTAGCCAGTGTGTAACAATTAATTTTAATTTGTGTGTCATTGATTTATTTTCGATCATTTATGCTTTTTAATGATTCTTAAGGTATTTCATCTACACGAAAATTTATCATAAATATTTATTGATTTCTCTCATTTTATGTAGCAATAGATAATTTCAAATCAAAATCAAATAAAAGGCAAAAGCATTTATGCCCTATGATAAGTGAAGGGAAAATATTACTAATAAAAATAATTGATTTATTCTCAGGTATTCTTATTATTTTGGAATTAGCTAGCTCTTTTGGATGATTATATTTAAAACAACACCACAGAGTTTTATTTTCATATATACATAATTTGCAAACGTAAATTTAATACACTAATTCAAATTTTCCTTGATACACAACCAATTTCCCACTCAGATATATGAAACGTCTACTGTAGTGATTTTTTAACTATATTTTTAGTTCTTCATCTTTTCTAGCTTTCATGTAGCAATTGATAATTCTATATATTCTTACTCATGTTTGGGATTCACAAACTTAAAAGATTATCTAACGAAAAATTTAGAAAGGAGGAAAAAATACTCTATTTCATTTTTCCCAGCCAAAATTCAGGTATATTAACTTCTAAATTCCATACCAGTCAACTATGATTGTGAATCTTCCAATTAAAATTGCCTATGTTTCCTGTTTAGTTTTAATTCAACTCTCATTATACCTGAGAACCTGGAAATTGGTCTGTGTTTAGGTGTAAAAGGTTGTTTGATTTAAATTTCTCTGCTATTCATTTGTAGAGAACACTCTTTTGATGGTTCAGCAATCAGATTCTGCTGTTCATTCTATGGTTCATTTACTTTTCTGTATTTTTTCTTATCTTAGTACAGCTACTTTAAATAAATATTAAAATTAAGTTAATGCTTTTCTAATCGCTAATACTATTGAAATCAGGGAAAGTGTCTGCTCTTTGATCATACGCTAATAAAGTTTTGCAATCCAATATATTAGAAATGTATTTTTACATACAAGTGGGACTGCAACAAACTGAAGAATTCTAATAGTGAATTGTTTACATTATGACATTCTTGGAATAAGAAGAAAATTATGACATTTCATTGTTGATTTAATCCTAGTGAAGACTCATTTATGAGTAAAACTTCCCATTCTTCCTCATTAATCTTTCTAAAGAATAGGGAATGTAAACATGCTCATTGATTTCAACTTAGCATGTTTTGATTCTCAGGTGAACTGTTTTTCAGTCTCATTAGTCATGTGAAGGATCATTATTTACCACTAATCTTCAAAATCTTATGATCTTGAGATTCTTTTATCATTTCTTGCTTGATTGGTCATGTGAATAATTAGATATCTTTATATTTTCTTGTGAAGAAAGTTCTTTGGCATGGTTTGCAAAAACTGCTTAGTAAAATTCTTCCATGAAAGATAATAAACCCTTAAGCTTGGTAATGATTTTATGTGGCTTATTATTGGGAATAAAGGTAAATGTATAGCCTTTTGTTCTCAGCTTATTCAGGGATTTAGTAGATTGATGCAAAGGGATAGATGGAGATTTAATGGGGTCTCTGATAAATATGTGCCAATATTATTGTCGTGATTGCTGGGAAAAAAGCTTGAGAGTAGTTTTATAGCTAGGATATGTAATTCAAAGTACTAGTCTGACCTTGAAAATGGATAAATCAATGCCAAGATACTAGCCATAGATTATGTTTGAAAGTGTATTCTTAATTTACATCTTATAACCACAGATCACAATAGTAAGCTTGCTCTTTGCTATAACTTGTTAGGTGTATAGTAGAGAATAAGCCCTTTCTAACTACCTAATGGTCTTCCTGACTGGGGTCTTCATGATTGCATATAAGCTGTTTGTATGATTTTGCTGTCATCTACATCAGTTTTTCTACTGAATGTGCTCTGTTTTTGTTTGGCACTCTCCTTTCTCTGTCCTCTGCTAAATTATTGATATTTATCAATTCAAAATGCTTTATTCTTTTCATTGGTTTTATTTGATGTTATCAATTGATTTAAATTATAATCAATGATTGCTGAGTATTTTAGTAGGAAGTAATGTTTTGTAAATTAGCTGAATATTAATAAATAATTTTACAATTAACATTACTGTTGATATTTTACATAGCTTATACATAAATATTATTTCATTCTTATAGATTTTGTAACCAAATAATTCTTAAAGCAAATATTAAGTTACAAAATGAAATTTTACTATAAATATACTAATAATGTGAATTAAATTATCAGTATAATCAGATATAATAAATTATTTCCACTCTATAAAATATAATAAACTTTAAGTACTGTCTTAATATAGCAAAAATCTATCAAATAAGATTATTTCAAAAAATGTTTTTTCGTGTACTTTAGAATATGTCTAAATATTATTTTAAAAGCCACTGTTGCGATTTTAAATCTCATTACTATGTTGGAGTATGGAGTGATATTCAGAGTTTATAAATATTGACTTACAGTTGTTCGGAGTTTTTATGTCTCTCCAAGTCAGTTTCTTTACTCAGTTCACTACTCTTCATCATTGTTATAAGTGGATTTTATTTAGAGAGGCTGTACTCAACCCTTTACTGTAGAAGGGTCTGGAAACTTGCAAGATTGTTTTTGGATTGGACAGTTCAGGGCCATTGCCACATTTACATTCTAGCCTTATTCATCATCATTAAGATTACCTTCCTTTAATATTCCATATTTATAAAATTTTTAGTATACCTGCTTACTTCTAATTTCATGAGTATAATTGATAGAATCCATTTTTTTACATTTTAATTTGCTGGAGCAAATTTATTTACTTCATTGCGGAAAACCACATAACACTGCTAAATGTTTTTTTTTTCATTTCTTGATATAATATAATCATAAAATTACTTGCCAGTAATATTAATTTAAATAAGCTTGATCAATCAAATTCTTTAAGTATTGCTAAAAATATTTTCCAGCTTACTTATGACTGAAGATATCATAATATAATTAAAAAATTAACAATAAATATCGCTTTTAAAAATTGCAATTGATTCATATAATTATGCTTATAACAATTTCTCTCTTCAGAATTACATTATGAAAGCAAATTTGCTTTAATTATCTTCATTTTTTAATCTTTTTGTTGCTGAAGAAAAGAGTATCATTGCAGCTGTAAACTAAATATCAACAAGTCAAAGTCAAAATCAATTAAAATTTTAACTTTAATTGAATGTAGGTAATGTAGTAATGTTTTCTATTCGTGGCATTGATTACCATACTTACATTAATTCTTGTGTATGTTCAGTTTAGTATCTTTAATCCTCTAAATTTATCTTTTGTTTTATATATATTTTTATGAATTTTTGATGGAATATAGTCAGTTTAGTCAACGAAAAAAGATTGGTGAAAATAAAAAATGTTAATTAATATAATTTATTAAATCAATATTATTACTTGATATATAACAAATATTAATTGTTTATTAACCTTGGTTCATTTTCGAATACTTTCCACCACAGCTGCATTAAGAATAGAATTGAAATAAATATCGGAAAATATATCCTCCGCACTTTCCTTACAACAATTAAGTAATTATTTTCTTGTTTCTTTGCGGAAAAAGCATAGGTGAAAGTTACTTAATTATCTCTCACTTAAGCTGGGGCGAAGAGAACAACTAATGGCCCGTATGCATAGTAAACGACTAAACACCGAATTTCCATATTTTCTGCAATATCCGCCGATCTTCGTAGCGGATTCCTATAATAGATCTTCCTAGAAAAGAAACACAATAAAGAGGATATAATTCTAGAAAAATCGTTCATGCCTCTCAACGATTAGTAGATGTGCTCTGAGAATGACCCCTGAAGGAATTGCAGCTTCGCGATACCCTTTCCTTGCGATCCTATGCAGCTGGATTTCTTGAAGGAATTCGATCCGAGACTGTTTGAAGTAAGTGAAAATAATGATATTTAAAGATTATAGTCGTAGTAGATCTTTGCTGCTCTTAAGTCAGGGGAATGGGAATTCAGATGATAGAAAACACCCTAGTTTTCGAAGACGAGCGCGTTTTCTTAAATCTCCTGACCGTGACTGCATGAATCGGGAATCTCCTCTTCGCTGGAGCGTTGAGCAGTGATAAGAAGAAAATTCTAATTCAAAAAGAGAGTTTGAAGGAATTCCTCTTTCTTTCCGAATCCAGGGATGGCAAAATTAATAGAGATCCGACTGCAAGGTGCTCCAACTTGATTAAACATCACTCAGATCGTTTTCTACCCTCAGAAGAGAGAGAATTCGATAATTTTAATTTGCGTGATCGTACTTCAAGTCCGAGGTTCGACTCCTAACCAGGGCACGCATATTTGTGTTTGTCCGTTGTTGCTTATTTGTTACCCATTTCGTCCAAGTAATATATAATATGTGATTAATATCAGGAAATTCACATTCGCTCGAAATTTAGGATATAGATTTAATTTCCCATTAAAGAAATCGACGCATCATCTTCCTCTTTCACTTCTCACTCGAATTCGATTTGCATATGCATTTGATAGATTTAAGAAAGCAAATATTTATATCAACACGATGGTAACTTAAGATATTTAATTTTACCTGAAAAAAAAGCTCCTCCAATGTAATTGATTGAGCTTCGTATCGGCTGAAGATACCGGTTGCTTCATATCATGTTATTCAGTTTTTGTCGAGATTTAAATCTCGTAACTTAAGAATAATACATTACGCAATTATGAATATTCATATTCGAATACGTAAATATTGCTCTCGCGGCTCCAACGAAGAGAGGTAGGAAATCTGAACATTTTCTCTTCAGTGACCTATTCTCGTTGAGATTAGCTCTTTCCGAAATCTTCAATCCCAACGGTTCACATCTTTTTATAACACTTTATACCTATAAATATTTTAAGACTTTCCTACATTTTTTTCCATGTTATCATACTTTATCTGACATTTTTATATAGTAATTGTGTATACAACTCCTTCTTTGCTCTATGCGTTTTTATGGTTCTGATAATGGCGTGATTTGCGCCGAAACCGATAAACGTGTTTAATTTTCTCGTGAATTTTGCACAAGTGTCGCTGTTAAAGATTCTTCTATCATTATAAATAGAGATAGGGCACAACCGACTTTGAGGTTACTCGTTGTTTATCTTTTTCCTTTGGCTCTGGTCGAAAATCATTTCATTTATGATAAAGCACGATTTAAAGAGTGAATTACACAATAAATGAGCATTTATTCTGCTATAAGCAGTGAAGGTGCCATTTGTAGACGTAGAATTTGTAGATTTGTAGAATTTCCTTTGTTTTTATGTGTGATTGTTAACAATGATCAAATTAGAACAAGATAGAAGTTAGTTATTTCTTTACTGTTACTCTGCTAAATCGACCTCCTTCATCTCTGTTTATGTCTAAGTGATTTCCTTTACTCTCATTCTTCTTACTGAACTTCTGAATACTAAGAACGTGTATCAGGTCATACTTATTACCTTCCCATACTTATTACCTACATACATTCAGATCAAAGTCTGTGGCTACTCTTAATTATTTGAATACATCTGAATAAATTTCGCCAATTTTAAGATTGAGTTAACTTCGACGTTAATCATTGTAGATGATCGTAGCGGTTCTGAAAAGTAATCGGCTCGAAGGCCGGTTGAAAACTCAATTCTTCTAGCTACCAAGAGCAGGAAGAGGGAATACTAGGCTAAATGAGGAATGAGGTAGTTTGTCCTTGCTTTCCCAGGATGCTATAAGTGAAAAAATCAATTTAAGTGAAACACAGTGACTCTACGAGTAACACTTTTGGTAGTATACCAAAGTATAGATCTAAATTAATGTCTCTACTCAAGCATCAATTATTCCTTCATGTCATAACAGCCATAAACAGGACAGACAATGAAACAAGAGCAAGTGAAAGATACATTTCTCTATGTTATCTACCAGACGTCATATTATAGATATTACATTAATCAAGATGTAGTAGTAGGACCTCATAGAAGGTATTCAGTATTCAAAAAGTTTGGTAGCGAATGTAGGTAGTCACCGAAAAAGGATTTACTTCGAAATTTAAAATTCGATGTCTTTTTAGAGATAGGTATGAGATGAAACACAGATACTGAAGTTGAATTAATAGGATTAGACATTATTTTGATTTTCCTTCTGTAATCAGATTAACACCTAATTGCTCGCTTTAAATTGAGTAATTCTGCAGTCTATTGTATTAGTGCAATCCCATCTTTGTTTTTCCTACCTCGCTGCTTTTATTGTTACTGTAGTTGCCATAATTATTTCTGTCTCCTGTAAAAATTACAGATATTTAATTGTTTCTTTTCCGATTCTTGCTGTTTTATCCTTTCAGATTTTTTTCGATGTGTCAGTTGCTCTGTATTTTGTTATTTTAATTTATATTTCATCTTCGATTATTCGTTGAAATCTTTAATGTCGTAATTTTTTTCGAATTGTGAGTTAGATATTAAGTCTTTGTCTCGTCGGCTGTGAATTATATAAATATGAAATTATTAAAATTCGTTTATGTAAATGAAGTAGAATTCTCGTGATTTTTCATCTTTAGAATAATATCCTGAGCTCCTGGTTAGGGGCGGATCTAAAAACTCTTCAGATTTTGGGGGTTTAACACAATTTCTTGACGAGCTCATCTTCAATTAACTTTTAAATGCCATTTTTTTCTCGATATGTGCAGCAGTTATATAGTTATCGTGGAAAAACATCTTTTCATTCTAACTAAAGCTCCACATAAGATTATAGGCAAAGTGCTAATGCTACAGAATCACTACAAAAGGGGAAAAGCCCTATTAGATTATGTCATATGTATTTCTTTTGCTCTAAATCATCGTTCTTTTATGATGAGTTAAAAGAGGCACTTGATGAATAATCTACAAAGCCCTAAGAAAATTGAGAACTGAGCAAATTCATAAATAACAAGAGCAAAGTTTTCTTACTAAAGAGAAAGGCACGAGTGAAGAGAAATATAAGTAGAAAAGACTTCGTGGTATTTTATTTTCTCTAAGAAATAATTTTGAATTAATTAGAGTTTCCGAAGTTAACTTGCATATGAGTACAGTGTATGCAACAGCGGCACCTGTTCCACCTTTATATTCCTATCTTTCCCCTCATGGTTATCATAAGATAAAAATGTCTCTATTTAGAATAATCACGTTCTTCGCTTTCAAGAGAATGTTTATCTTGACAGGAAATCAGCGTATGATTTCAAATCCAGACTTTTAGTTTGCGATAATAACTATCTCTCCTCTTAACTCCTTTATGTTAATTTTACACTTGATTCCTGACGTCATGTGGACGATTCGAATCAAAATCTGCTTTCTGTTAGCATTTAAGAGGAGACGATGTTTGGGATTTTGAAGAAAAATCCATTATTTAAGAGCTCTTACGTGGGCATAGTAACATCTCAGAATTAATTGATTAAGATTCCTTTACGGAATTATCCCCATCTTAGTACTTTTCTGTAGTAGTACTGCGCGGCGAATGTCCCATTGTACCAATACCATACCAATGTCACCGTTATACAGTCCTACAAAGCAATGAATCAAACTCACCAATTCAATCTTGTCTGAGGATATATTATCTGTTCTTTTTGTTAAATAAATTTTTTCTATTTCAGAAAAGATTCTAATTTTTGTTTGGGAGCTTCCCATTATAGCCACCAGCGTACAATTTCGTTTTAGTTTCCCTAATAACTTCGTCCTTTTGATTAAAAAACCAAAATCTATGTCATCTATCTTGTGAAGGATTATACAATTGTACATAGCATTAAAATTATAAGCTTGAAAGAAAAGGATTTCCATTTCAAAGAGAATATCGATGTGTGGCAAACGTGGCCGTAGCAGGACGGCAGGTGATTGTAATAGAACAATACTCTTAAACCTAAAGAACCATTCTTAAAAATGAAATCCGTTTTAGGAGCGTTATTCAAAAATTAGATCTTGTTGAATTATTTTCTTGCTACCGTTCTGAGCTGAATTTATGATTTCTCCTTCTTTCCGTTAGCCCGATCACGAATAACGAAAAGTTCTTTTTCTTAGAAATTTTGAACTCTCATACTTTATGATATAAGTCCACCGTTGTGATCATTTGCCAGAAAAATCCGAAGCAATATTCAAGTCTGCCATTAGTATTATGATCAGAAGTAGGCCAATAACGTGATGTCTTGATTTTGGAAAACATCGATGATTTCTTTTACTTTACAGTTTTTTTTACCACCCAGTTTATTAAATTTATTTCTCGAATTCTAATAACTTATTACGATATTCTTTCTCTATTCATGGCGAAAGCATGAATTAATGATATCCCTATAATATTTTTTAAGCCGAGTTGCACTCCATTTTCCTCCACACTTTCTCGTCCTTGAAAATGTGTCTTGACAAACTAGGTCATTGAACCAGAACGGAACCGCAAACCGAAACTGAAAAAACCGATATTTTGCCGAAGTGTAAACAGAACCTGAAAAAAAAGATTTTTGAGCCTTAACCGAACCTTTGTTTTTTTACGATCCGTTTCCGGATTCGAAAAATTTAATAATTCACGCTTCTTTTAGAATTTAGGTGTGCATTAGCTGAATTGAATAAAGCTCATAATATTATCGCCATTGATATTTATTGTAATTATTGATTTATAAAAGTGAGTGATAACTAGGTTAACGGAAATAATACGTTTCGTAATTTTAGAATCAATGTTGGCTGGATATATATATCCTAAAAGTTGCCAAATCTCAAGAAGTACGCGCAAACGCTGCTCAAAAAATATACCAGTCTCTTTTACTATTAGCCGTAATCATTTCTCTTTGGTCGTTTCTGATTATTTTATGAGCGCGTTCAGGCGAAATAAACCTGTATATATTACATTAACCGAGTTTGAAACTACGGAAATATCCTCGCTTTCAGGGTTTCTCATTTTCCATGGCATCGCTGTATAGTAGTAATTTTCCGATAATTAATCATTGTAATTTAGAAATATGTCAATCATCCCCTTTAATTTCAAGAATAATTTGATAAATTAAAGTGAAGATATCAAGAAATTGAACATTTCTTATTAATTGTGATAGAATGTTTATGGTTGAAACTATTAATATTGTTTAGGAAGGAGAGCGGAAGAATAGTGAAATTTTTGTTATCATCGGACCAAAGCGTACCTGGGTTCGACTTTCCGCCACTAATATTTTTACTCGTCTGCTTGCTTTTTAGACTCCCAGATGATGCTTTACCTTGAAATTCCCATCGATCCCGTTTGCGCGTTTATCTTCCCGAGATATTTTGGTTAAATGTCTTCGTGTAATTACTGTAAATTCACCTATTTTATAGAGAAGGTCGGGAATAGCGGAAAAAGCTTTCCCTTGAAACTCAAAGTTAATTATTGATTAGAATGAGAATTGAGGCAGTTTTTCTGTTAAACCTCTCCAATAGGCTGAATGTGAAGGCGCTTCTTCAGCTATTCAGTAGAACGTATGTTCTTCATCATTCCACCTGTTACAATAGTGGCCGTTAGGTCTGAAATAAATACCAGTTTGCGACGCTCGTTATCTTCTTATCGTCTTTCTTCTGAGAATCCTAAAATAGGCTTCCTCTTTATAATGATTTACCCATGTGTGCGGGCTATCTAGGTTTATCGTGTTAATGCTGCGGTATAATTTCTTACTGATATTACCCTCAAGCAAGGGCGAATTTAGACTTTCCGGAGCGGTCGATCTCACCGAGGGGGGAATTCAAGACAATTTCTTTATGAACTCATCTCCGATTAACCTTTAAAATGCTATTTTGTCGTAATGAGCGTCTTAGACGTATCGTGATCGTGGAATAACTTCACAATCTGATTCTAATACAAGCTCCTAGTATCCCAGGCAAATTTGCAGTATTAGAAATTCATCAAGAAGAGGAGGGGGATCCCCCAGGATCTGCCAATGCCCTTAAGTAATCCTGTTGTTCGTAAACTAATACAATTTGCTGTTATATTTCTCTAAAATGTTCATGTTATGAGACGACACAATTACGACTGTAAGTAAGGCATGTAAATTTAGGCTAACAGCGCAATCAGCATCTCTGCGGCAAATTATTTTGATCTAAATTTCAGCATTCAAGCCCCACTTGGTTCATCTTATTAATTTTCTCTCTTTCATTGATCATATCTGTACACTTCCAGTGAAGGAAAATAATTATAAGCATTACGAATCACATGCAACTGCTTTCAAGAGTATGGTTTACGATATCGGTCTATCTATCGGTCTGAAAAATTGGTAATTTAGTAGGTTTATCTAGTGGATTCCAAGGAGCGCAACGGCAGATTTTTTATTCCTGGAATAATTTACAGCATTCATTTGATGTTGTACACTGGAATAATTTAACGTATTTATTAAATGTTGTAATTTTTAAAGGAATTCGACACCCACGGCCCATTTTAGATTCAGTTGTTCGTTCAGATTTTTCTTTAAGCTTCGGTTTATCGACGTGGGAGAAAAGCTCGCCTTTAAACGGACCTCTAAATAAACAGATAATAAACAACATCGCCAAATTGTGTCTACTTCTCCCCTGAAGAGGTGTTTCTTAAAAGGGTACGCTTGTATCAATTATATGATTATGGACTAAAAATTAAAGAATAGGTTCATCAGATTCAGCCCACGAGAATCGTCTGCGTCAGGTCGTCTTCGCTTTCCATAATGTATTATCTTCCATGGCATTCTTGTACATCAAATTCAGCGGCTAGATAAACGTTAGTAAGCGCCGGTGTAAATTAAAGTTGGGGAAATCCCAAGGAAGAATAGACTTGAAATAAGTCCGACGGGACCGGGAATCGAACCCGGGTCTCCCGATTGTCGGTCGGATGCTCTGTCCGTTGAGCTATCTCGCCGGAACATTCTCTCAAGCCATTCGGGATACTTTGTGGGCAAGAACAGTGCGATTTCGTCCGCGTTGCGGCATCGTTCGCAGTCATGGCTTCAACGAAGCACAAAGTGATGGTTAGGTATACCCCCCTAAGGTTATTTCCGGCGAGATAGCTCAACGGACAGAGCACCCGACCGGCAATCGGGAGACTCGGGTTCGATTCCCGGTCCCGTCGGACTTTTTCAAGTGTATTCTTCCTTGGGATTTTTCCTCGGTGCACGCCTTAACGTGCAAAATCACCCATTACCCATTCCTTGTTAAAATTGGGGAATAAGAAAATATCGAGTACGGAATAAAATATTTCTGTGTTATCGTAAGGATCTCTTATCAAACAAAAAATATATTGTGAAATATAGAGCAAATCTAATGCGGTATTACATAATAAAATATAACTTTCTGATATTATGCCTTAATCATGACACACTGATGTGCCCCGGTACGCCGGTTGGGAAGCAAAGGGTTCTTGCAATGTTCTCGACTTAAACACTTAACTCCGTCTTATATCTTATAATTCTGTCTCTTCTCCCATTCTTTTTTCATTTAATTCAACAAAGGTGCGTTCCATCAGACTAAATTCTGTCGACAGAACGTCAATTATATCACACAAAAAGAATTTTATCACAAAATATTATAAAATGCATTTTGAAAACAGCTCAGAGCTCACCGTATAAAAATAAGCAACAAACAATAGTGCTGAAGTGACAAGAAATACAAAGAATATGGAAAATAAAGAAAATTAACTATGCAATAAGTAAATCTGAACTAATTTTTCTATAATTAAAACTAGCCCAAAACATTTTTACCTTTAAAAGAGAAAAATATGCCTTAGAAAAAGACAAAATGAAAACTTCTTTTACAATATAGTTACATATCTTCAATAATGACAAAAATGTTTAAAAATGTAAGAAGAAAGGGAAAAAACATATTTATGTATATTATTGATCATGAAACCGTTTTTCAAGTTTGATGTTAACATGTTTCAGTTATTATCACCATATAGCGGAGAAGTACAACCATTTTTCAGTACTTCCAATACTGATAATTATAGGAAAATATTTTGCTCTAGTGAGTTCCCGATTACATTGCCTCTCTATGAACGTTCTTCAAAGAATTCTCTCTTTAATGGCTCCTCTAAGGATTCCCTCATTAGTTGCTCCGTCTGCCCGTTTTATTGTCATCGTTCTTTGATAGTGCCACACCTCTATTTCTCCTCCAACTTCTCTTCTTTGAGGTTACGGTCCATTTTTCGGAGAACGCTCCACGTGCAGATATTTGTCTGTTTTCCTATCTCCATGCTTGTATCATATCTAGAAGATGTGATGGAAAATATTGATGGATGTAATCTTGATTAAATTCATGAGTAAGGATACCAGTCTCACTCCTTTTGTAATGGTAATATAATTAACTCTGTAAATTTTTCCACCAAGATTAGTTCTTAGGAAGGCAAACAGTGTAATAGCCTAACCAACAATCTCCATCTCGTAGCTCCTTTTTACCTTATTTGTGATCGAATTATGCTCTTTTTCTTTTCCGGTGTTAACTTTCACCTTTAAGAATTTTTGTCACTTGAGGACTGAACGATGTGATTGAATCTGTGACTAAAGATAGAAGACAGTATCTTTATTGCTATTAACACACCATTTCTTAAGGATAATCAGAAGTGAAGTTATCGATGTGGCTGAGATTCGAACCAAGATCTTCCACTTTCAGGGAAGATGTTCTTACCACTGAACTACCCCGCAATAGTGATGTGATTTATGATTGAAACGTCTGCGAAAGTGTAAGATCTGAGTTCGAGTCCCGGTTGCCTCTATGTTTATCACTTCTTTTTATCTTTATTTTTTTAAAGCTCACATCTATAGCGCAAAATACCTTTTTGTGGTCCTTAATTCCATTTCCCCATCTCCGGCAACTGATTTAATAATAATAATTCTTTCTCTGACTCATTCCCAAGAATGCTATACATCCGTTAAAATTGCATTCCCTACATCACAAAGTCTGTCGAATTTCGATTCTGTTTTAAAGAATTATCCGTATCCGTAATATATAATAATAAGAATTATAGTATCCGTAATCTCAATAATTTCAAGGGATCATCAAACTCTTCGTGTATCTTCCATTACAGCTTTTGATGCATTTATCTGGAATGAAAAGAAATTCCTTGTTTCTTCCACAGAGAATGTCGGGTTTCGCAGATAAGTTCTCTTTGGAAGTTACCAAGTGTTCGTTTTCCTTTAAGATGTGTGCTTCACATTCTTTCAATAAAGTTACGCTTGACCACATCATAGATAACACCTTAAAGCTTATACGATCAAGAATAATTCATTCACTTAAGCTTTAAATCATTGCTAGTAGCTAGATATTAATCTAGCAAATATAATATGTACAACGTGTAATATAAACGTAAAATATCCTGAAACTTTGAGTTATTCTCTCTCGATTAATATTTACAACAATATTCATCGAGTAATCAGTAATATCGATACAGGTCCCAGAGGCCCTACTCAGTATCGTAATGATTGATAGTTGTGCTTACCTAGGGGATGTAAAAGGAATTATGCCGTCTCAATCTCGTCCTCAATGAAGTTAGATTCTATTCGATTACTGATTAGTTCGTACTTATCTCTGGTGGCTCGTAAATCGTAGAGAGATCGTCTTATGGATAAATGCAAAATTAATTTTCGCAAATTTGCGTATGAAATTTATGCAAATCAGGAAATCAATTTAGTCCTCCAAATGTATTCTGTTTTTATTATTTTAACGAAATTAGCGAAAATTTGAATCCTTACAGATTTTCTTTTACTTTTTAATTTGGTTGCCTTTCTAATGATTTTCAAATCCAATGAAATGAATCAGATGAGTCTTAATAAAGAGAGTGAAGGCCCAATACTAAAGTGTCTTCTGTTTATGGAAAGAATCTTATATAAATCTTTAGGTATTGTGAATAGTTAAGTGTATCTATCTGTAAATTTTCAAACTAAGCTTATGAACTAACTCCTCTAATTACCCTTACCTTGGGAAAGAATCTCGTAGTTCCGCGTGGTAAATCACCGCTTTCCAATATTCTGCACTCCACAACATTCTGAGGCATCAAAAACACAACTTAGTTAATCTGTAAAGGCATTTGTTAATTTCAATCGATTAATAAATTCAAATTTCGCAAGAGGGAAAAGGCAAATGGAAGATCATTAGTAAAATATATATCATTTTCATTCTTTTAGGTGTACATATTATTTTATTTACACACATAGAGTGATCGTAAATAGTTTTAGCATTTTTATTCTGCGCATTAGCTATGAAAATGTCGCCAAATTCATCCACTTGCAGTTTCACGCGGGATAGTTAAGCTCTCTGAATTTATGCGGCATAGAATGAGTGTAACTTACTGGTGGCGGTGCTTTGGGGCAATCTCTGATGTTTCCTCTCTTTTCTTTGATCTTGCTAAGAATTTATCCTTACGGCGCTAAGTACCGCTTAGAGACGCAGGTAGAAAAGAACTCGCTGTTTTCTTCCTAAAGACGACCAAGATCTTACTTGTTTCGTAATAACTTACTTTCGTCAGGACAATTTCTTTTAAGGAAATGCCACATTAGTATTCCTTTTACTTAATTTTTCTGAAGAAGTAACGTAATGTAATGATTACTGATGTGTAAGGTTGTCCAAACCACTTGTCCTGTTTTTGGTTCCAACAAGGATTTTGTCAGAATCTTCGGGAAAAAGGAACGCTTCTTCAGAGACAGAGGTTTCATAGTTTTATGACCCCAAGGGTCTTAAGAAAACTCTTTTGGCTACCTTCTTGGTTTGTTCCCGTGTCGTTTTAGGATTATTGAGGAAGGTCGGTAAAAAAAGGAAACTTGGAATAGCAGTACGCTATTACTTTCTCTTCCGAACTTGACCATTATTGCTCGTTTGCAGTGGTGCCAAAACTGAGAAATCCATATTCAATGGAAACGTTTACAGATTTCTTTTTCCACTTGAAAACTAAGGGTTTCTGCACCTGAAGAATGTCACCGGTGTCATTCTTATGGCCTTGTTGAATGAAAGTGTGCGCTTTTAGTTTTACCTCCTCTTGGATGACTTATCATCCTTGCGAAAAGCACTTCCGTGGTGCTGTGCCGTTTTGGGATTTGAGGCGAGATGTAATGCGGCACCCACTATTTTACTCCTAAGTAATTTATATTAAGGAATGCAAAATTCGAAAAGGATACGGAATAGTAAATGCCTCATTCTCGAAGTTCATATCTTTTTCAAAACGAAACATCCAATATTAAAGGACATTGATCATGACGGTTTTCATTCGGTCTTTTCATTAGTTCTTACCTGTCACCAACCTTTATCAGGAAAGATGGGCTCTCACCGGGATCGAACCTGGAACCACGAAACGCAATTTGGCTAATTTAAGTAAAAGTGATGTCAAAGAATGAATGTTTAAGTACTCGTTACAGAGCACCTTTCTTGAAGCCTCTAAGGACAGCAATTTTATCAATCAGAAGCCTTAGTCTGTTTGAGGCTCCATCAAGAGATTTTTCACTTTAAAATAAGACAAAATGTCCTATTGTAGGCTCTCCATAACGATGAGGCCTTCAGCTAGCGCCTAATGGTAAATCCGTCCCTGCCTGAGGCGGCTCCCTCACCTTCTAACCCGAGTAATGGCGAACCTGCTGTTGCAAGAGTGTATTTGATCAATATAAAGAACTTGCATGCCAGTGTGGTGCCACATACATCACAGAGTGAGATATGTTGGAGTGATTATGTTTTATTATATGTAATATCAGCGATGCGATTAAGGCACAGTTATTGACGTAAATAAACATTAATTGTCATTACTTATGAACATAATCTATGTTTATTTACCCTGGGACCTCATTTCTTAAATGAAGAATTCACAAGTCAGATGGTGTCGTCAGTGATCCACGTGCCAAAAAATTCTCTAGCATGCCACTTAAGTTATGCGTAGTCAGGTTTGCCACCCCCGAGTCTTACCCACTTTAACGAAATAGTATTTTTGTAGAATTCAGAAGTGTGTATAACTCTTCAGCTTTGATTAGACATGGAACTCATCAAAGCATGAATTCATACAAAGTAGCCTGTTTGTGATGGTCATCCATCATCTACCTCCTCTACACTGATGAGTTATGAGCTTAGTATTTACATATCTTAAGTGTTGTGTTGCTGGAGAAACTAGATTAGTATTCGTAGAAATTTCTCTAGAATTCTTACAGTTACAACCTATATAGTGAATGGAATTCCTTGATGTATGTACAATAGGATATTTATCACCTTCCCAGTTCCACTAAATTTTTTTCTTCCGTATTTCACCAAACCTTGCTTTTAATTTGATTTTAATCTAGTATTATGTCATTACGTATATCAGAACTGTTTTGTTTATTCAGGATAGATTCCATTTAATCTTTAAAAACCTATTCCGCATATTTTTATACTATGGTTGTCGATGTCTTTCTTAATTTTTTCTTGTAATAGAACTCATCTGAAGATGCATATTTTTCCTCCGAGTGACCGCGGAATGTTTGTGCAAACTGCTGCTGGTGAATGCCACTTCAATAGGGGAATAAAACGTAATAACTGCTTCCAAAAACAAGATCCTTGTAATAATTTTACGTTAATTGAATTGATGTTCTAGAAAAATCTCGTTGATGCCGGTTTCTTCGCACGTAATGTGCGTTCGTAAGTCGAATAGTTTGAGTTCTTATTACCCTTTGGTTTTCCTATGGAAAGATATGCACTTGATTAGCGCCATGAAAATGCTCATTTTAATCCTGCTCTATACTCTCCGTAATTAGATCATCTTTCTACGGGTTTTCGCCGTACTTTCGTTCTCAGTCCTTATTTTTCTGGCACTTTCATCAGCCATTTTGCCGCTCGCACGCAGTACGTACACGTAGATCGCGTCTTCCTTACGAAACTAATTAACTTACTTCTCATACTAAACTTCATATTCAATGAAATGTTGATTTTACATGCCTGTCATGAAAAATTTGAATTTTTCTGTTTTAGTTCTCACAATTTCTATGTTTCTTATTCTCAATTACTTTAAATTAGCTTTTATAATTAATTAGCAATTAGTTTTGTTTTACATCGAAAATAGATTAAATGGAAGAGGAGATGATAAAGAAGAATATCAAATTTCTGTATAAATATTTGTAATGTTCTTTATATTTAATGATTGGAAAGAGGATACCTCACCAAAGGTTGCATTATTTGAAAGGATTTAAAGAAGAAATTTGTATATTTTTCATATGCATCTGAGTATGCATTCACATTTCAAATTTCTTATCAAAAAGTCAATATTTAAAATCAATATTACAATCAGCCTTTCTTTATGTTTAAACCAAATTAAGCATTGCTATTATCATCTAATTTAAATTCATTTATAACAAGAAAGAATTTGAGTTTAAGACTTATTGAGTGTGGTGTAAGAAAAGAAGAATAAGCTCTGTATGTTCACCTCTATAATATTCATTTCATAAGAAATATCATCATTTTGAGTAAAAGTTTTGGGGTTGACAGAAATTTTTTGTTTTTACAGAATGTGCAGCGTTTGTCGTCTCTGGAGAGATGTAGCTTTGACTCCTAAGCTATGGCACTCTATTGACCTTTCCTCCCTATGGGTTGGAGAGCGTGCTCGCTCCGATCAGCACAGACTACATTGGCTTGTTGAAAATCGCTTCTCCCACACACAAGAGCTGAGCCTTGGTAAGTGTTACCTTGAACCAGAATTTTGAACTTCTTGTTGTCTGATTGCTGAAATTTATGCAGTATGAGACTCACATATCCTGAGATGTAAGCATTTTTTATGTTATTACATTTATTTATTTATATATATTTTATAAATTTGTAATTCGCCCTTCCGGCCAGGTGGGTTATGATGATATGTTCTGATGAAAAGATATTAGTTAATGGAGTAATTATTTTATTATTTTTATTTTAAATACATCCATTGAAGAATATTTAATAAAAAGAGGAAAGGCATGAAAATTATGCCACATGCCTTTTCTGGAATTTTTTTTCCAGAAAACTTTGGCTAGTGTAACCGAAATTAATTCTGTTACTGAAATTCCTACTACTTTACTAATTTACTACCATTATCTTTTCTTTAATTTAATAAAAGCTTATGATTTACAACATGAGTTCAGACATTAATTGCACTCATCCATGTTCATCATAGAAACATAATTTTATGATGGGAAATGGTTCATTTTCTGGTTATATCAGATTCACTGTTGCTCTTTATTTTTCTGAATGCTTGTTTGCATTGAGAAATATTTGTGTTGATTCCAGTTTATCTTCTCCTAGGCTTTTAGAATCGCACAACCTTACTTATGATCTTGGCTCTAGAGTTGAGTCATAGTTAATGGATTAGCTAAAATACGATTTTTCTCATGGCCTGACATAACCTTTCAGGAAAAAAGCCCACATTGACTAATCCCTACGGTTTTGGGCATTCATTGTGTGCTGTCATGTCAGGGAATCAATATTTTAGACAATTTTGCTTATAAAAAAATAACAAATTCTACAAGTGATAAACTCAATCTGTATCATCTCTTACGATTATTCTCAACCATGTTCATATCTTATACTTGCCTTTACATTGTCTACTATTTTCCAAATCAAATAATTTAATGACTAATTACCCTTTGATTATTAGCTGAAAGTAAAGTTTTGCCATTTAGGAGATTGATCGTCACATTAATACAAATCATATATTCTCATTTTGCTTATGAAAATTTTGCTAGGCATTGATTTCTCTTAGGACACCTTTGATAAAGCAGACTAGAAATGAGAATCTTGAACTTAAGAAATCTTCATTTAATTTAGTTTATTATTTAAGTTTGATAGAACGTTATTATTCTACCAGGGCTATTACAGTAATCACGAATTAAATGCAGAATTTATATTATTTTTATGATATTTATTTTCACCTCTCTTACAATTAATTTCAGCAATATTTGTGAGTTGGTTTATTTTTGTGGAGATAAAAATAAAAAGGAGAAAGATGAATAGTGAAATCTGTGAAGGAGAGCAGTTATTGATTGAACCAGACTGTGTGGGAGATTCTTGAAAAGTTAACATTATTTTAGGAGCTTTATTGTATATTAAGAAAGCATTCATAGTCTTTAATACAGAATAGTAGTACAGGTGAATAATTTTTGTTACTTTTTCATCATAATACCTGTATTTCTATTCCAAAGGGGGATGGAAGGTGCCTGGTGTTCCAGCTGCTTTGGAGACAATAGCTACTCACTGCCCTGAACTTCAAGGAATAAATTTGTCTTCCTGGACTCGTCTTACTGCTGACAGCCTTCGCTCTCTTGTTGCTGCCTGCCCACGCCTCTCTAGGATTGATATCTCAGGAATTAATGTAATTCCATTTTAATTTCATTTCTCATGAAAATTTACAAAGGACTGCTTCTGGAGATGCTATTCAGTTTCAGTGGTTCTCTGTTAAGGATGATGAATATTTCAATAATTTGGATAACACATTTTATCATACTTTATCTCCTTTTTTCAGACGGAAAGTACCAACCCACGTAGTGCTGTTTCACTTTCATCTATATTGGGATTGGCTGAGTTCATGGGAGAACGTCTCACACACCTTGTACTTGCTAGCAACAAACTTGCTGGGTTACCACAAATAGTTATTGCTCTAGCAGTAAGTATAATCTTAATTATCACCTGGATTAAGGGCATGAATTTTTCTGCATGATGAGCATTTATTTGACTTAGTTTTATCAAGCTTTACAGAAAGAATTAAATGCATAAAGTAAAGTTAATGACTAAAGAAAGTAGTAGAATTTTTTTTAATTTCAGCCACTTTCCTGAAAATTTTTAAAGCAGAAAAATATAAGTGATAAGTGTGCATAATATTTTCCATAAATTTTAAGCAAATTATTAAATTTGATAGCAGACTTGCTGCAAACTTTACCTATTTTATAAAACCTATAAGCGTGAAATGTTTCAATTTTGAGCTTATGTAAAAAGTTACTATAATTATTAGCTATAATTTTAGAAAGTACTACACCATATAATCCAAGAGCATCTTTTAAAATTTCTAGAACAGTTTTCATACTTAAATAATAATCAATTTAAGTTTTAAAATCATTTTCCTCTTTTCTCAGCTAAGTTACTTTACATCTTATTGATTTTTTTCTTGAGTAACAAATTCTGCTTTATCTTTTGTTTCATGAAAGACTCATTGCCCATGCCTTGAGGTCCTGGATTTATCCAATGTTAGAACTTTGGCTCAAACTACAGCACCAATTGCCATTGAGCGTTTGCAAGAAGGTTGTCAAAGACTGCGTGTTTTGCGTATCACCAATAGTCAAATCTCCCTAGCACAAACAACCCTGAAAGAACAGGTAACATTTTCAATTTCAACCGACTTTTTATTTCAATCTTGTTTGTAGAAGCCATATTTAAATACCTTTTGGACAATTCTCAGGCATCATCTCCTGGATTCCCCAATCTGGAGGAGCTCTCAATGGCAGTTGATGGACGAGGTTGCTCACAGGTCCCAGTAGTAGATAATTCCTCCCTTGAGCGCATCCTCAAGAACTCACATCAGTTGCGCTTACTGGATGTGCGTGGCTGCACCAGAGTCTCAGATTCCAGCTTGGTTAGAGTGCCTGCTTGGGACCTTGAGCATCTCTTCTTATCAGGTACTTCACATCACTCATAACATATTTATTTTACAGTTTAAGTGAGGGACTATTTTATTGATTCATTTCTTGTGATCTCTTCTGGTAACTAGTGATTACTTCTCAAATAAAGAATCCTCGCAATGGGTCTATCATTGTTTTCTGTTGCTAAGATGGTATCAGTTAACAAACAAGATTTATATCTGGTTAGAAGTAATAGTAAAAACCATATATTAGCAAGATAAAATAATTTTGTGTTGTATTTTTACCTTTTTGCATTGCTTTTCTAATCTTGCTAATAAATTAAAAATTATTTTCCTTTACTTCCACATATCGGTAATATTTTGTTATCTGGGAGCTTTTCATGCATCTATTTCTTATATATCTTAATGAGAACATTTTTTAAATGCCTGGTTCCTGTATCTACATCTTGTAATTTGTAAAGCAAAGACCATAATTTTTAAATCCTTTTATTTTAACAAGATATGTATTGATTGATAGCTTTTAATATGCAGGCTGTATAAAAAAAAGGTTCTAGAAGATATGCGATGAAGAAAGAATGAGAAGATTTTCTTTTGGATCATGGAAAATACCAAATAAATGGTAAAATGGAGAGCTTTGTACAGTATATGAGCATTAATCTACTGAGAGATCTGTAGAAGATATCTTGAAAAGCCCACAGGATTTGGCAAACGAGACATTTATTTATGTACTTTATCACTGACACATCTGATCTATGCTTTCCTATTTTCTAACTTGACAGATATTCTGGTCTAGTTACCTGTCCATTACCAGTTCAAAGAACTTGACTGATTCTTAATATTTATGTATTATTTGAGTCATAAATTTATTATAAAGAAGGGATGAAATATAAATTATATTTTGAGATATTATATCTTGTATTTGTCAAATTAATTTGCCATTACATGTACTTCATGTAATGTAGAGAATATCTTAAATATGCTTATGGTAGCTGATATTATGACTTAAAAGTTATTGAGTATGTAAATGAAATGGAAATTGTTTTAAATGTTAAGAACCAACTATCAATAAATCCCATTCTTCCTAGGCTGCTATGCAACACGTCCAACTGGAGGTGATGGTCTGGAGTTGATTGCACGCAAGTGGGTTCACAGTTTGGTAGAGGTGGATCTTGCCTGGAGCACTGCCACTGATGCTCTGGATGCTGCTATTTATGCTTTGGCAGACAAGGAATACCAGTCACCTTTAAGGTCAGCTGGATGTGTTTCTTTTAGTTGGATGGGGTCCCTTGAGACCATTTTTTTTTTAATTCCTGCTATCTTTTAACTTTTAGTAGAAACTTATCTGATTTTCAGCAATCATGTGAAAACCAGTAATTAATATAATCGTTTGGATTATATCTCTATGGAATATATTGATTTCTGATAATTTAAATTTTTGAAGCTCTCTAATAGTATTCACGTTTATATATGTACATGGAAGTGTTATATGTGAGACTGGATATTTCTGCTGGATTGGATAACAAAATGTTTCTTTGGGCTGATTCTCTCTGCCATTTTGGCCATAACTTTTCCTCTTAATTTCACGTGATTGCTCGTGAAGTAATCTAAGTTAATCCCCATTTGATATGAAGCCCAATGATAGTGAATGCCTGATTATCCATGCATGATTTTTTACTCTTCATAAGTATTTTCTGCAGGGTTTAAAAATAAATTAAAGCACCAATATCACAATCGTATTTTTGCATTCTGATACAAGCTGGACACAACTAAGACCTTTTCTACAGATCGGTGGGAATAATGAAATTATTGCTGCTAAAAATGTCTGTTGTCAAATGAAATAAACTCTTAATTAACACATGAAAATATCATTATGTGCTATATGTGGAAATAATGATCAGTTGTTTCCTTACATAAATTTTATGCATAATGAGAAATGAAAGTGAAAGGTTGGATTTTTCCTGATCATTTGTGCTTCTTCTCCCCATAATTAGTCCAGATAATTTCGGTATTTCCAGTATTTCACTTATTTCAACTTTGTCCAGTTAAAGAGGCTGTATTATTATCATATTTGATGAATTAAGCTTCACACAGGGTCCTCCCCTTTCCATTACAGAGTCCTTAATTTGTGTGGGTCATCTGTGAGCTTGGGCCCTATCCAGGCTCTTCTTGAAAGCTGTCCTCACCTTTGTTCCCTGAATCTCTCTTCCTGCCGAGCCCTGCCTCGAGGTATGAAGCGTCTTTACCAAGCTGCATCAGAAATAGATGTCTTACGAGCATCAATGCGAGGAGAACGCTTAGAGCGCAACAATGAAGAAGAGCCCACACCATCAGAAGATACACCTGTGGCTGATGGTGTTGCAGAAGCTGAAGGAGTGTCTGCTACAGTCTAGGTTTAGCTAAGCTTGCGTATCATAAGTTCTCTTTGTGTTTCTAAGATGATGGGTATTTTTAACATAGGCTCATATGCACTTATCTCTTAGGAAGGCTCAGACTAATCTCAGTTTACAGGGAATACAATCTGAACATGCCTACCATAGAAGTTTAACATCTCAGGAATCCCCTAATCAAGATTAAGCATTTAATTATTTGGTACAGGAAGAGAAAAATCAGAAACAACAACCAATTAATAAATGCAATGAAGATATAAAGTTTGTGAATTGCGTACTTGTGACAAGGAACTGCTTTAAAGCCTTTGCTAACTACCCTATCCATTCACCAGAAACCAAAAGGACATCACCTGATCTATAATATAGTGAAATAAATTTATGCAATATGAAATGTGGTTGTATGGTATGGTTGTTAGGTAGAACCAAACTTTTATAGGAATTAAATGCTGGAGTTAATTACAAACTAAAGTTGGGAAGTAAATCATATAAGCATTTCAACTGCCCTTTAATTGCTAAATAAGCAATTATAGGCTTCTGATTCTGATCAAAAGATTTTATATTTTATCAAATGAAAAAGTACTTGAAGAAATATCAAAATTATGAAATGCTTATATGATTTGAATGTATGGCTATGTCTAGCCAAAGAAAGTTAATAGTTAAATCAAATGAACCAAATCTTAAAACTCTAAGTTATGTTTGCTCACTGGTTTATTGGCTTCATGATTGAATCTTGGAGAAAATATTAAAATACACTAGCTGCAAGTTATAGATGGGCCAAAAATGCAAAAATATGTTACTGTTTGCAGCCAGCATACCTTGTTGGTTAAATTTTAATAATATTAGATAAACCCAAAAATTTATGCATCATTGGATGCACCCGAAGGCAGTACCTGTCTTAAATTTAAAAAGGAATTATTTTATTAAATTTTTAAAGAGATTTGATAGCATGAAATTTTTATTTTGTTCTCTAATTTTAATAGATGCTGCTAGCAATCATTTTTTGTCAGCTTCTTATTTTATTATTTTTAAGATGCCTGTCTTTTGATCCATCTTTTTATCAATATTATTTCAAAATTACTTCTTTGGATCTAAAACTGTGAAGGAGCATTTTAAAATTTTGTATATGTAGCATATATAAAACTATTCCAATATTATGTAACTTATGAATAAGTTAATCATAACTCATTCATTAGTTGTACATAAGGATGTTTATAGTTTCATAAGTTGTGTACAATTTTGAATGGTATAATTATGTCTATGAAAATTCATAGAGTAATGTTTTGAGATGACTTATGAAGAATTGGTTAATCTTTTCTATCTTCGTAATGGCAGTATTTTTTCTCAATTTAGAGCCTCAATTATAGTAATTATACATAGATAAAGGATAATAAATATAAATCAATATTAATAAATTATATTGTAATGGATAAAACTTTATTGTTGGAAAAATATGAAATTCTCCAGGGAAAATGTTTTCAGTATGGAATAGAAAATAGTTTATTTTATTTATCAATTGTTTGAACTCAAGACTGATCTTGTGGAAATGCAGTGTGCATTTTGATTAGCATAGAGTGAATCGTTCCATATTGTATCATCTTCTCTAGTCTAAATCTATTTTTTATCACGCTCAGAAATTTTGATCTTAGAAATTGTGTTGGTCTGCATTGTTTGTATGTAACTGGATTATATTTTTATTTCTGTTAAATTACTTTTAGCTGCCACCAAATTCCTTTCAGATGGATAAATACATATTTTGGTTTTTCTATGTAAGATTTGAGATTGGTTTGTAATATTTTATCTCTAACAATTGGGACTAAGTTAGGATATTATATAATCATCTGCTTTACAATTTAAAATATATGGTTCCATCTTTTGTAATTCGGATCTCACAATCATTTTCATTTTTCTTTAGAGTGAAATCAAATGTTTTTTGTTTTGTGTAATTGTTTACCAAATTGAATTTTGCACATACATGCCAGTTGTGATTTTTACTTATTGTCAAAATAATGTTTGCACAAAGATAATTTTATTCTATGCTCTAAAAGATATACTTTTCCAAATATGTTTGAATTAATGATTGCTAATGATGCATGCTTTGGTATTAAATCTTATTCGGATTATCTACTTTAATTGACTTTTTTCTGTTTGCTTCTATACATACTACTAATTGAAATCTTTAAACCACTCATTTTTCCATTTTTTTTAGCTTCTCTGGATCTTAGTAACTCAAATCAATATGTGAATGATTTTTAAATCATGTTGATACAGATACTTTAGTTAAGGAATTTTTGGGAGTGGTGTTATCATCTTTACGTTATACTCATTATATCTTGGAAATGTTAATTATTGAAAGCAATGTGTATTACATTGTGGGTATCGTGGATAAGTATGTCAAATTTACTTGATTTTGGCCCCTTTTAAAATCAATGCAATGAGTAGGAAAATATATTACACAATCATCTCATGTTGAATGATGAATTTGCATAGTTGACACATCATGCATCACCTTAGACATCAAAACTTTTGAAACTAGTCTTTGATTATTCAGAACTTTCAATAAGCCAGATTTCTTGCTTGAGTGAAGTTTCCATTGGTTTTTATTTTTAAAAATAATTCATTATTACAGTTTTCAACATCCTGGTGAAAGAACTTCAGCTTTTGACAATATAATTTCAAGCTTTACTTTGCAGAAATTATAATTTTGAGTTCAAAATTGTTATTCATCAACATCTTTTGTTAGCCTTGCTTGAGAAATAAGATCTATTTTCTTTTAGTTTCAGTTTTTTACAAGTATTTCAAATAAATGCTAACATACAAAATTATCTATCTTACCATATAGTTTGATCTTTATTAGGCTTCTTCTAATATAAATTGCTTAGATTCAAAACGATATAAAAGATTTTACCTCATTGGGGTCTTTCATTGTGAAATTTTATGTAATGCTATAATTTTTGTTGAATATTTTTATTTTAAGGATTGCAAGTATTATTACTCTGTATTTGTGAGGTAGTCAAAATTAAAATGTAAGATGTGTTATAGCAGAATCATTCATTAATCATTTTCTCAGTTTCTTCCAATTGGTGTCATGATTTGATATATTTATCAATTTAAATTTCAAATATTGTTCAGTTTAACTCATTATTGACGAAAGTCAAATTTCCTTATCAGTAAATCTATCATCATGCTTGCAACAACACCGTTAATTGTTTTTCTTGATCTTAACTAAAATAGGTAAAGCTATAAATCAAAATGAGATTGAAGTGTGGTTAGTTTTCTAAACTGTGAATTTTCTTTGAAGATATAACTTTTCAAATTTGCATTACAGGTTACTGAATAACTTTTTTATGTTATTATTCAATAAGTTTTGATGATTGAGATATAGGATTTTTCCTTAATCATTGTTTATTTAGAACCTGAAGATAATTGAATTTAGACTTTGTCCATTTGGTTGATTAAAAAAATAGTCTGATACTATCTACATTTATATTAACTGAATTTATTTTGTGGCACATTTAAGAGATTTTAAAATTGAAATAAGGGAAAGATGCCATTCATCTACTTTCTTAAAATGACTGAAAGAAGTTATCATAAATGACTGTAGCCTCCAGTCAGGAACTTAATATGATTTCTCTATAAATATAGAATGAAATTCATTGTTTTTATTATAATTATTTTATAATAATCTTTAAACCTATTGATTGGTTACATTTTGGCATGTCTCTTGTAAGTGAAGTCATCTTAGACTGCTAGACATCTTTATGAGTTAGAATTCATCTTCATGAATAAGTTTGGTAGAAATTTTATAATGTTAACGCTTTCATTAGCAGCTTTATGTCTTCAACATTTCAAATAAGTGAGTTCATTCATTCCTAAGATTTTGTTACTTTTTACTGGAGCCATAACTCCTAGTTATTGAATCACTATATGTACAGCTTTGTTGATTCTGAGCAGCTTTTGTTACATGGGATGATTGAATGCATTTATCTATTAATTGAGATGATTGTTAACAGAGTGATTTTCTCCTAGAAACCATGAAAGCATATTAGTTGCTTTACTTGAAACAAATTATGATAACCTTTTTCAGATAAATATTACTTTATTTTTCTTAATAAATCAACATTGCCAATGACAATTTGGAGTTTGTTAAGATTTCGTTTACCTTCTTTGCAACTGTTTTCTGAATATCAGTATGATTTAAAATTAGGCTATTGAAGCTTCTTTGGAAATTTTTGGGCATTGGTTCTTAAAATTTTTTGTATTATTTTCTGCTTATTTCTTAAAATAAAAATGGGATTTAGGACATAACTTTGCTGAAAGAGGCATGTGCCAGAGAGAACCTATGGAAATAATAGAAGAGGAAAAATCATGAGTAACTAAAACTTCAAATGATGATCCTTTTTCCTGAGAAAAAGGTCTGAAAAGTTGGGTGAGATTGCTCTGTGTGGCTGCTCAATTTGTACAGCATAGTCCCGGAAAGTTGATGTTCTGGGTTTGATCCCCACTACAGTCATGTATGAATTTTTCACTTCTGTCATTTCTTTGGGTTCACACAGTAATGTGCATCTCTAACAGAACAGTTGTTTTTATCCTAAATCATCTACTTATTTAGCATTAATATTTTTATTCTAGTTTTGTTTTTATCCTAAATCATCTACTTATTTGGCATTAATATTTTTATTCTAGTTTGTCTTTTCAATCCATTATCTAAGACTGATTTTGAAAAACTAAGGAATGAAATTGGGATCATTTAGCCAAGAAGACATAAATTTAGATTTTATTTATCATGACAAAGTCTGAGGTTTATAAATTTGTCATCATCAGTGGCATAACTTTTTGTAAATGGTGCATTTTATGTACATTTTCAGATTTAATTCTCTAGACTAACTTTGAAAAATTCTTTATTTGTGTTATTTTTTGTCATTATATCAATGAAGAGCATTGTTTTGAAGTATTTTTTCCTACTTCATGAGTATCATTGGTGATGAATTGATATTTACTTAATTTAAAGCATGAAAATGTCATTTCATCTCTCTGATTATCCTTACTTTGTTTTCAAAGCAATTGGAGGAGGAGTTATAAATATTGATGTGTGAAATCTGTTTTACTTATGTTGTGTAGTTTGTGGTATTGTTACTCAGTCTTTCATAATTTAACAGGAAATGGTGATCAAACAAATTAAGGCTCAAGAGAAAGTAATGCACATGAAAGCTTGATAACAGTCTTATTTTGAAATCAATTTTGCTATTAAGTTACCTTAGTATGGTAATGCTCTAAAAATACAATTTCGGCTTCTCTGATCAAGCATATGTACCTTGCAGATTAGTTAGGAGTACAATCTTAATATCATTTAGCCTGCCAAAAGTAAAGTATTTGACATTCATTTTGGCTTTGGACAAAGAGTAATGGTTCAGAATGTCTTGTGACTACAAATCAAAGCAAGTTAGTGTTAGAGTGTGAGAAGGATGATCATTTACAAATGAAGCGCAGCACACTCTACTATTACATGCAAATCCCATGTTGAATACATTGTGTAATAAAAGAACTTTATGGTATGCATTGAATCAAAAGGTGGAATTTTACTGATGAAAGTGTGGGTTTGCAAAATTTCACTGCCTCAGGAAGAGATTCATGCTATGGAATACTAACCAGCTTATGAAGTTTAGTAGACATATGTCTTCAGTCTTATGTGCAAACCAACCATCAAACTTTCATTAGAGAAGATATTATTCTAACAATGATTTAGTGAGTGTATGAATGTGTGTGTGAGTCAAGTGCCATGGGACATTGTGAAAGTTATAGTGAGCCTCTAATTAAAGAACAAGAACGAGGTTTGAGGTGCATTGTTCAGACTCTATGCAAAATGATGAAAGCTGTGCCTTTCTATCTATTGGAGACAAATGTTGAACCTGCATCCTGAATATTTATAATTTGAGAACTTATACACAGTTTGAAGCATAACTGTCTGTATGCACATATTGCTTTAATGTTGTTCTCTTGTTTACTACTGTTCAGAGTAATTGTTTGGAGTCAGTGAAGAGGAGAAGAATGCTCTTTTCCCTGCAGCTCGAAATCAAATAACTAACTGAGGTGTCATAGAAAATGCCACAAATCAGGTGTTTGTAAAGAAAAACTTAAGACATACTGTACAATCAAATTTTAGTTCTTTCTAGGATTCAAAAATGTTTCAAACTAAGAAAAAGTGATTTACTAATTAGAGATTGATGTGTGTGACTTTTCTCTTTGTGTGTGTTTTAGGATATTGTTACACTGTACAAACTTCTATTGCTATTTTCCACTAACAAAGACCTGCATAAAAGTAGAAAAATACTTATAAAATGAGTTTTGTGAATTTATGTTTATAATACAGCATTTATTTTTACAAAAGTGCTTTTACCTTGCCAGTTCATTCTGAGAACACCATTGTCTAGATTCTGTGGAATAAAATTTGAGCACTGTTTAAATTGTAAAAGACAAATTAAAAAATTAAACTATGATAACAATAGAAAAATACTTTTTATTGCTACATTTATTAGGTTACATTTAGGCTGAAGTAAGTAGAACCAAGAATTCCAAGGTGATCATTAAGCTGTTGAATGTTCCCTCTGAGAAATCCTATGTTATGAGAAAGTGATAAAGAGTTAATAATTTCCTTATTTAAAATCAAATAATACATTTCGTCATTCTTCTTTCTCATTAACGAAAATAGAGAAAACTAAGAAGGCAATCCTTTGAATTTTCCCTTTAGTAACTAGAATAACAAAAGAATTGTTGTTGAGATTGTGTAAAATTTTGTCCTTCCATCGTCTAAATTATATAATGAAGTTCTTACAGCATATTTTACTTTTGATAGCCTATTTTTTATGAAAATGAAAGCCTTTTTGTTTAGGAGTTTGTGGAAATGATTCAGTAAATATTTTTCTTCCTAATTTATATTTGCAAGTAGCTGATTTTTGTTATCATAGTATGATACATAAGAGTATAAATAACTGATATTCCTCATGTTACTTTTTACTGTAATGTGTTCGTAATTGGTTGCGTTTCATGTGTATAGAATATGATTTTTTAGTTTTCTTCTTGGTTACACTATTTACTCATAATGAGTAGCAGACTCATTGAATATTTCATCAATTAGAGACTGTCAATGACATAATTAGGATACAGAAAATTATGGTGTTTGTAGACACATATACATGGTATATGTATAGGTACTATTTAGTCTACTCCTATAACTTGCTTATTTCAGCAAAAATGACAAAGTTATGATTTTCTCAATGGAAATGAGAAATATAGAGGAGAAAAATGATAATGAGCAAGAATATATCTATGATATTTGAGATTAATAAAAATCAAAGACCTCAGATATATTTTAGCATAAGCTTTGCTGATTAAATAATGATAATGTGATAAGATATTACTTTCATCAGTTTTCAACTATGAATCTCAATCATAGAACAAGGGGCTTATGAGTTATTTTCAGGGTTCCACAGGTCTTGGCTAGTAAGAATCCCAGTAGAACTGTTTCAATTAATTTAATTGTGATTTGTATATTAGTGTAAAGAAAATTAAATTTGGCTGTTAATGGATAAAAGGTTCGAAAAACTCTCTAAATGCCTTCTTAAATAAAGTTTACAATATAAACATAGTTATCTACATTAGAATTGGTATACACTATGATCTTAACCCTAACTACACTGCACTCTTATTCCTAACTGCACTAATTTCATTTTACGATATATTCAAGTTTCTCTCATTTTAAAATTAATTGACACTATAAAAGGTTTTCTTCAGAAGATATTTTTAAAATTTTTTTCCCGAATTGTACCGTTTTATTATCTTTTATATAGTTTGATAACTTATTATAAATTTTGAAGGCCAACACTTCAAAACTTCTTCCATTTGGACTTAGTCTATGAGATGGGATCCTCAAATTATCCTTGCCTCGAGTGAAATGACTACGAAGAGCCTCCTGTTTTATGCACTTGCCCAGATTCTGATGAATGTGGACAGCACATGCATAGATGTATGCAGAGGGCATTGTCAATATTCCCCATTTTTGTATAATGGCTTACATGAGTCTCTTCAGGGAACCCTGCCATGGCTCTCATATATAAATAAAATTCTTAACGAGGTGATCATGGACTATATATTCACATGATTGATTAGATTTGAAATTAATGTAATTTCTTATGCTCTAAGAATATTGTTCCATAGCAGTGAAAGTGAAAACGACCGTCTTACTTAATTTTATCTCATACGTTCAGATTGCTTTCTCTGGAGATCATATGATTAGAAGGATAGCCATGGCGGGGAGAGGGTAAAATAATCCCCCCACCGTGTGATTTTTATTAATTAGCTACTCTTTAACAAAGCTGACATGATTTAACACTTAGGGCAATATTTCCCTCTGCTGGAGGTGTATTAGGAAGTTTCATCTTCAGTTTATGGTGAAATCCGATAATGATGTTTGCTCTGCATATCATAGTTTACCGCACATCATACTCCGCTCATATATCATTCCGATAAAAACTTACCGTAAAAAAATTGTGATAAACTAAAAGCTCGTCGAAAAACATCAAAAATCTTTAAACAAAAGTTAGGTCCTCGTTACGCTTAGCTATCTAAATCTAGTATTACCATAGGATCCAATGAATAATTTTCTTTGAGAAATCGCCTACACCTTGAGTAATGGCATTTCATGGCACTACACGCTTAGTATTAAGTGCTTAGAAAATTAATATATAGACAATGTGCATTCAATGACATATCTTAATAATCAAGATTGATTTCAACATTGTCTTGCTCCCAAAATAGTACTTTCAATGTCACTGAGTCTATAACGATAGTCATCAGTTAAGAAAAATATTTAGAAATTACTAAATAATCGACCAACTTCCTAAATAATTCACGCAAAATCGATTTTGTGAAGCTAATTAAAGCTGTTCTTTGAAACTTAAATAATAAATGAGAATATTTCAAAGATTTTGTTGGTAAAATATATTTATATTGAATTTTTATCCCTTTCGCGGCCAGTCGCTCAAGGAACAGCTATAGAAAGATAAAACAGCTCGCCTCTCATTGATGTTAGCGTAACTTGATTACAGAGACACGGCGGTAGGAACGTATACTTTTATAAGAGATTGTATCCGGTCTGTGTATTGAAAGGACATTCATTAGGACCTATGCTAGGTCTACGAGCTTAATTGTTACTTATGTATTTTATTGGTGTCGTTCTGCGTTTTCGCTGTGCTTCCGAAATGGATACTTTTTACTCCTAGTAAGGAAACTTCCATCTAAAGAAAAGTCGATCTTTTGCTATCGTCGCCAATGATTTGGGTGCTTTATTGTTCATAAATGTAAATGATGTGGAGATCATTCAAATGTAAACTGATTTGTGAGTCGAGGTTTAATAATTCTTAATTCACACTAGTTCTATTTTCTATTATGTATCATGTGTGTGTCACGGGTATTAGCTTAACTGTAGAGGAAACTGTGGCTTTAATTCGACACTCCTGGTAATGTGTGAAGCGGTGACTTCATTGATAGAACATATTTGAAGAAGGAAAATGATGCATGAAGTGTACAATACGTTGCCAGATGATAGGCCTATTACTGCCATTGGAGTAGTGTCTGATCCTGAAAAGTGCCCTCCTGGATATATTGTTGTAAGTAAATATCGCTATGTTTTTCTTAGCATTATCAAGATTTAAGAATCGTAAGATCTTTTTCTTAAACTCTGTCTGTGAGTCATGTAGAGAATTTTGCCATCTTTAACTAAACCATATTTTTACTATTATTTATTCTATCTCACTACCGGAACTCTAGAACGAGATTCATGAATTCGATCTTTTATATTATTCGCGAGTGTCTTTAGTTTCTGCGCGGTTATTTAATTCGCAGGTTCATTTCAATGCTTCTTTAATTTATATTAAATGCTACTAAGAGAGAGCTTTGGTGTCCGTATTTTATTTTATAGTTCTTGCTATGTTAATAATGATCATTTTAGGATAAATTTCGTAAAATTAATATATATATTAAAATTTAAATGATGTGACAGATGTTTTTCTTCCAAATTAAAACTGGAATTTAAATCCGAAAGATTATACTTTGGATGATAATCAGTTACTTTAATTTTTATAAATAGATTTTCGATATATCCCCATTTATCAGATTCTTAAAGCGATATGTTAAATAATAGGATTTCCTTTTTCTATTGGAATATTTTCCCTGTTTCATTTCTTTTATTTTGATTTTGCGGTCAATGGAATTTCATCTGAAAATGTGATAGTAAATTACGGCGTAAATATTACTGTATTGACTACATTTCATTAATACGTAGCTAGTAATATTGGTTCTGTTGAGTTCGTAGTTTTTTTTCAGCGATGAATTATTGAAAACATGCTGTTGTTAATTCGAAAAGCTAACTACTGGGACAGAAGCTAACACTACAGGTTGATAGAGTTTTTCTTTAATCTGAATTTTACTCTTTTGCATCAAGCGGAATAAGGCCCGTTATAATCGTTTTATCTCTACCTTAATCGGAAATTGTTATGATTATTATCAGACAGTGATTGGATAGTCCAAGATACTGTTTTGGTTTAGATCCATTGCTTTGACAGAAAAAGACAAGTTTGATATAAATATTCAAAGATATCTCTCCGTCTACCATAAAGTAGAATAAGGAAAAAAATTTGTGTAGTTACTGTCCTACCTTGTAAGATTACTGCATGTATAAACAAGTTATCGATTGTCCGTCGCTCTAGTTTTTAATTACCATTGATATTATTTTCTACTGACATTATACCTACGTAGCGATGTAGAAATTGAAAATGCCAGTATTCGGTAAGGTTTAGCGAGTTGTCAATCTAATACATAGATGTTTATTTTTAATAAAATCTCATACTACTTAGGAAATATTTTGTTTCTTTGATCAGCTTACAGTGGTGATAAGGTTTATAGAATTTACATTTTTTGATTAGGATTTTCTGATAGAAATAATTCTTTATTATGAAAAAACCTTTCATAACTTATGCTTCTGATATAATTTAATAAATAATACTAAAAATTGGTTGTTTTGATGTAAATGTAAAGGTTAAATTTGCAGTGAATGAAGTTGCTTGAAAATTTTATTTTGTAATGACTTACAGCTTGGTTTTATTTAACAATTACGATTTGTCACTATCAATAATATACAGGTCAGCCGAACACATGACCAAGATTCCGATGCTGACCTGTGGAAGGAAGGTTTCTTTGGTCGCAAGACCCGGTACATCTGTTTGTCAAAAACTGAAGGTATTGGAGGAACACATCTTGGAGGAAATGGCCCACCACCACCTCCAGCTGCTGACCTCATTGTCCAATCAGTGACAGTTATCAATGACAAGGAGATGCCTCCAGATGGTTACTCTTTAATACCACGCACTATAGACTCAGGTTTGTCATTTATTCAATTATTGCTCTTCTTTTAGTATTTTCAGAAAATTTTCCAATAAATCTTTCAATTAATCTCATTATTTATCAGGTATTTAACATCATAAATGCATATCTGGGAAAGCAGTAATCAGAGTCACATCAAGTATTGAAATTTTTAGAAGTTAGATTCTAATTTTATACTAATTTGAAATCTTATTTGTTGTCAGTTTAAATTTTTGAAGCTGTTTCAAATTAGGTACCAAATAAAAATTTTTGATCACATTTTATAACCATCGTATTCAGTGATATTATCTTCATGGTTATGTTTGCATCTTCTATAAATATGTGAAGAAATCCTGAACTAGTATTTCTTTTATGTACACATCAATTATTAATGATAAGAGTTGCTCAGGAGATACTTGTTTAATGTAAAGTGACTCCTCTGTTTGTTGGTCCAAATATCTTATCTCTGTTCTCATTTAGTTTTAGCTCGACTTGCATTCCAACAGTTTCCTAAATTCTATACACCTTTGTTTCCCAGAAGTTATTTTAAGAGCATTTATTGATGTTTGAGTGGCTTCCTACAGCTTTTAATCCACTCTTGGGTCAGCTCTCCTTACAGATTGATATTGGAGCACATTTCAGCCTGAGTAACCAATCTGACAAGTGCACTTATGTGTGCATTGAGAGTACCTTTGCATTGCCTTATGTATTTTGAGATGTTTGTGATTAAAAGAATTTAATTATAATCAGTTAGTGAAGTTAGTTAGTTCTACTAAAAGATTGCTTATTTTTCTAGAATTAAAGAATATATTATTGGTCTCTAACCCAGAAATAATTTTCTTCTTCATTTAAAATTGCAATATCCTTATGATAATTGTTAATACAGTATTGGGAATATCTTAATTTAAAACTTAAATTACCATCCCAAACTTATGAGCAATTTCCTCCAAGTTTATAAAAACATGATTTGGATTCTTTGTTAAGGATTTAAAGAAATAGAAAATTCATTGAATCGGTAAAATGGAGAGTTTTACTTACCTCTTTAATAATGTAACGTGATTGTAATAATGTTTAGATATTTTGTATTGAAACTTCTGAGTCTTCATTTATATTCATCTTCTGAAAATAGCTTCTAATCCTTGATTTCTTACATTTCTCCTATGTTTTAGTATTTGCTTTTATATTTTACCATTTCAGTTTCCCCATGAAGCATTGGAGAACTTGGTATTACTCACAAGAATTCTGTTAATAACTTCTGGTTTTTAATTCTTTGTCTCAGATAAATATTTATTGATAGTTTTTCATTCTTGTTGGAAGAAGAGAGTACAACATTTCTTTTTGTACCATTGATTTTCTTAGATTTCTGAATCACCTCATATATTAGTTTTATTGGAGCTCTTCAGATTTTCAGCTGCTGAAAATCAGCAACGTTATTATGACCATCTTATCTCTAAAATAATTCCTATTTTTCATTTAGAGCAAAAAGCTTGGCGGAAAAGACAGCTTTGCTATCGTTTGGCCAAAAGGAACCTAGCCACTAGTGCAGTTACTGATATCATTGTTTTGAGTCGATCCAAGAAAGCCCCTGAAGGTTTCACAAGGGCTGGGTAAGGCTGAATCATATTTGTATTAATAATTAATCATTTGCCTAGTTTTTATTTTCTTATGTAATTTTTCTTTTATTATAAAATTGAATGCTTGTTATGCATCACTTTTAAGAATCACTATCTCTTTTATTTCCAGGGAAATTAATGGCCTTACAGTTTGCTATAAAGTTAGCAACATAAATTTTGATGGAACACACCAGCCATTGAATCCTGAGAATGATGGATCTGTACCTATTCTAGCGTATGGGTTAGTAAATATCTCTGCTTTAATATTATCCTACTTTTAGTTGAATAACTATCCAGTGTTCTTTAGTCTTATTCTATGATTTCTTCATGCTTGCAAATAATAAAAATAATAGTTGCTTCTAAACTTTACTGTAGCCATTTTTTATATTTTACTTTTATCATTGGAGCATATGTATGAAAACTAAAGGGGAAATTAGGAATATATTTATTTACAATGGTTACCATTTATATTTAGTGTATTTTTTGAAGTTATTGCATACTGTCTTCAAGTTACATGTTGTCTTCATGATTTTTAATCCAGCTTTCTTATCTTTTGACACAGCCTTCATAACACCAAGGCACCCATTCCCTCTCCCGCTTCAAATGGTTTTGGTCCAATTAATTCTGCTGAATCCAAAAGCCCCTCTCCTCCCAGTGCTACCAGGAGATCAGGTGTATACCCATCTACGTCGCCCACACCAGATAGTCATGAGTATGAGATCCTCTCAGCTGCCCCTCGGCCAACTCGCCCAGCACCTGGCCCTCCTCTGTTGCCAACAAGACCTCCACCACCCATTCCACAGACGCCTCCACATACTACAACTTATGCAAACTCTAAAAACTATGCCACACTGAATGCATATCAAGGTATAATATATATAATATTTTGTTAGAATTCAACTTCTGAGCATCACATCAGATTAAGTCATTAATTTTTCATGTGGTTTTCATGAGGGTGATTCTTTTATCTTAAAATTTACCTGATTTGTTCCTAATTAGTCTGTAGTTTTGTAGATTTAAGCTTAATATAGTTAACTGTATTTCTTTATGAATTGTAAAGGTTGGGTGGAAGAGAGGCCATACCGGCCTAACCCCGCCAAAAGTGTCTAATAAATAAATAAATAAATAAATAAATAAAATTTTGACAATTGTTTAATATGTCTGTATTTAATTCATCTTTTTCTTTCATCATTGTTGTTTATGATAACTGTGCAGTATTTTATACAGTTATCATCTATAGTTAATCTCAATCTTATTTAAATCATTCTTGATATGATTATTTTATTGCTCTGAAAATAAACAAATCTTCATAAGTTTTTTTGCTTTTCACTTGTGTAGGATTATTAATAAAATTCCATTCCATTTATTTTATAGTGCAAGTATCATCATATTACAAAATCAATTGAAAATATTGTGTACTGAAATAGGTCATCTTAATATTGTTAATTAATTTTAATTTATTTGTTTTCTAATATTATAAGATATATTTCAGTTCTTAACTTTCCTTATGATAGATAAATTATACTGGTTGGCACTGCCTTTTTATTGTCAAGTAATGCAAAATCATTGTCAATTTATCAAGAAGTGCTACCTTAAGGGCCTAGTTGTACACTATCCTAGTTAGTCATAGTTCTATCTAATCTCCTGCAACATATATTTGAGTAATCTAAATCATAGTGTTGATGATCAAATTTTAGAACAATTTTTAACTGTAAAATTGCTGGTTAAAATGAGCTATGTAATGGAGATTGTTCATTTATTTATTTATTTTTACAGGTTTAGAGGGAGTGCCATTCATTTTAAGCCCTAACTTTTTGGAAATAGCAGATCCACAATCAGTAAGTTTTCCAAAAACATGTAGTTGACTGGAATAATAACTGAATTCACCTGTAGCCCCTGTGTTAGCATGTTTGGTAAACTTTCTTAGCATAATCCTAGGATCACCAAATCTACTTACAACTTTATAATTTTATGATCAAACCTACAGTATCTGCAAGGAAGTTCTTCATATAAACTTTTTGTGCCTGTTGAAGTGTATTATCATTTATTCATTACGTTTCATTCTTATTCATCCCTAGGGAGTAATCACTTTTATAAGATTCTCTTTGGTGTTCACCTCTTTCTTAGTATTGTTGTAGTTTTCACAGTTTGCTTCAAGATCATAAGCAAGTTTAGTATTCTATTATATTCTATTAGCTTCCATTTGAAGTGAGAAGTTAAAGGGATAAATTTTTATTTGTAAGAGAGTAAACTTGTTTCAACTGCTGTGTATGGAAATCATCTTTAGAAGGTATAAATTTGAGAGACCTCTTTCATATCTTAATCTATTTTGTCTTATCCAAAATTAAAGTTATTGTGGTTAACACAGAAAATGTTGTCTCTTATTCCTTCCTCTAAAATAAGGTATAAGCATAATCCTCCCATTCAGAGATCAGAATGAAACGCTTATCCAAGTAGCTGTAGAGATTGATATTAGCTGTTTAGTAGTGCCTAATGTTACGGACACAATCCAAAATTTATTCACTTATTTGTGATGCATAAAATATTCTAATCCTTTTTGTCCTGTTTCAGCTGCAAATGCCTGCCATTAAAATCAGGACCAAGTATCAGATAGACCAAGAGGTGAGTTGATTATTTAGTTATTATTTTTGAATTCTATTACTTTACTAGTCTTTTTAGCTATTCAGTAGTACTTGCTGTACATCATATCAAACATTTAATAGAAATGGTTCAGTTCTTGTTGAGATTTTTCAATATTTTGACAGCTGGTAATTTTTTACCTTATGTAAATACTATAACTATTGTGAGTTGGGTTGAATTTAATTTCCATACAGGAAGAAAAGGAAAGGAAATTGAACTTAGCATTAATACGTATGTATTTTTACATACAAAATATACATTTAAATACATTTTTTATGCAAACACAAAATTTTGCTGTAAGAATATTTGTTCAGACTATTTAGAAAAATATTTCTTCTTGGGAAATTGAAAGATGGTTTGTGATGTGAGGATTAATCATATATTTGTATAGAATTGAAGATGTAAACGTAATCAAAATAAATATTGATAATATCCGGCTTGGCAGCTACCATATTTTGTTTAGGATGGAAAATTAAGAATACTTGAGGAAAAGCAGATTTCTGTAAAAAGTATTGCTATGCATGATTAGATGTAGTATTTTTTTCATCTTGGCCTTGGAGCATGTGGAGGCAGTCTCAATTTAAAGTTGATTATAATTGGCAAAAATTCATTTTACCTTGTGTTAAAATCTAAGTCTTGTTCATGTTTATACATGTAAATCATACTCCTAAAGCAAATGCAGCCTTTGGTGATGTATGTGAATTTTTGCTTTTCTTTTGCAGTTCAGCTATGACTTCCGAATTGAAAGGCAGACATAATCTTTTGCTTTTGGACACATTTGGACTTTGAAGAAATTGCCATGAATTGAGCATATTACCAAATTAATTCTGTGCCATTCATCTCCCAGACTTTGCAACATTGTGCCAGAGAAGGGTTTGGCTGAGCCATCATAGCAATAACTAATATTATTGTAAATCATCATCTTGCCAAAGCTGTTATTGAGATGGTTAGTCCTGGTGTGCACGGTAGAATTTTATGCTGTTTTTTGACAGCATTATTCTAAAGTATGAGTAACCACAGACACTGCCAGTTGCAAATCAGGTCCCTTGTGCAGTGCCAGGATAAAGTGGGAATTTTTAAGAAAGAGCAGAATCACATTGTTTCGAACAAACATTTTTACATTTCAGGGATGGTGACAATTATTGTTCTACCAAAAATTTGGGTTTCTTTGTGCCCATCTGAAGAGGTATTTCAGTTGTTTTGCCAAAACATGAAAGGAAGATCTATTTATTAGCCTATCCAATTAATTGATTTCTGGCATATGCTAATACTTGTAGATAATCATATTTGATCATAAAGGGAAGTACGATTGGGGTCATACTCCTATATCCATTTTAATTTGCTGTGGCTCCTACTGAAAATTACATTGTATTTATTTTTTCTGAAGTTTGGTGCTTTTTACTTGTAGTGATTTTAGTTATGATGTTTGCTGTATATGCTGCTGTGTAATAATGTGGCTGATTAGACATGCTAAATGAATTTTGATATAAGTTTTAAAATGTATGGATTTGCTTTCATGATTATCGATTAGTCCTTTATTCAGTTGAGCAAATCAGATTGAGATGTGCTGTAAACTGAGAAAATATTTTTAACATATTTTTATTTTTTCTTGATTGCTATACTATCAGCTTCTTTACAGAATAATACAGACCTCTTTCTGCATGAGAATCAATTTTTACTGGAAGACATTTTTATTACTGATTTCCTGTCATGGCTATGACTAAACTTGAAAGTGATAAATTGTTATCCTAACAGATGGTGCACAATCCCTATGTTTCATAGCTAATGTGGGTCCCCTAATCATACTTTGTAAAAATGTAACCGCCTTCATCTTTACACAGTTTGTACTCTTTGTATGAAAGTTTAGAAGAAATTGGTGTAATGAAATATAGTTGTTATGGTAACAGGGTGCTTGATAATGTGTGAGGTTGATTTAAAATGTGACCTGCCTCTAATATTTTGAGCAGTTCAGGCCAGTCCATTATTCCCAACTTTTCTTTGTATATTCAGGGTAGGTGTTGTTAAAAATGAATCTGGAAGATGCTTTCATGGCTTGTTTGACCTGAAAGTACCTTTTACTTAAGTACGAGGATAGTTTTTTTAAAGATTTTGTTTTTGGATTTTCTATCCTTGATCTGCTCCCATCATATGAAATGCACAGTTTCTGAGGCCTCAACTAACAACTATCATATCATACATGATTTAATTTGAGTTAATGAATCACAAGTACAGTCAATGAAAATCGTACTTTGAAAACAATTTTATATAACAATAAGTGATCGGTCTTTCAAAAATATTTGTGGAACAGTTTTTTTATCTATTCTGTTTTCCTTCTAGGTTTATTCCTTAATTTTCTATGAATGGGTTAAGCCTTTTTTGAATTATAGTTACCGGTTGCTTTTCTCTATCAAATTGATATATATTTTACATACATATATGCAATACATCTGGATTGATTTTTGGTAATCATTGCAGCATATAGCATGCAGATATACCTCTCATGCCCTATTTAATATTGCTATTTTGATTTATGCTACTTTTAAAAGCCCAACTCAAAATCTGTATATTCTTTTCATACTGAAATAATTTAAGTTTGGTTACACTATTTAATAATTTTTTGTTAGGGTTTGAAAATCATTTTGAAGTTTTAATCATTATTTTCACAAATTAATCCATATGATACCCATGATATCTACCATGGATATTTTGTTTCGCATTGAATAGGGTTTTCAAATGTTGGTAATTAAGTATACCTTTTATTTTTGTTGTTTCTGTTTTTTGAAGGTCTAAGACTTTAATGTGCATTCATCACTAATTGATTGTTGTGAATTGCAGAAGTGACATGAGTGGTATATGCACATCCTCCTAAGATATCCATCCAAGCTGTTTTTTAAGTTTTGTTTATCTATTTTTAACTGTACATAAAAAGCATTGTATCCTTTGTTGCTATCCAACTGTTTGACATCGGAGGAAATGAGGTTAGTGAAAACAAGCAAAATTAATAGGAAAGATTCATTACATTGTTACATTTTGCTTTTCTTTTATGTAATTTAATAATTAATTTTCAATATCTGACCCTTTTAATTCCAAATTTAATTTTACACAACCTTGGGCTAGAGAAAACCTAGTAGACGCAAATTTAGTCTTTTGAGATAAATCTGATTTCCTCTTTTGATGGAAAATTATGAAAAATTTTTACACTATCCCACAGAAACGTTTTTCTCTTATAACAAGAATCATCAATAGCAATTCAGCTATATTTATGCTTATAAGTAAAGAAACTACCATGAAAATCTTGAATATTCAAGGTTAGCTATGCAGAGAGAGCTGTAATTAAAGGGGCAAGTAATCAAAGTACAGGATCACTCGCATTTTAAGGGAACCCACAGTATATGCATTCCTTCACTGTTTCTGTACAGAAGGAGGTTGTTTACCTTTGTACATTCTGCATCAGAGTGCCTGAATATATAGAGCTGACCATGTTAACATGTCAGTAACTTCATTTACTGTTTCTCAAGAATCAATTTAACTGGTAATCAGATTTAAGTCTTGGGAAAATGGTATAGTTGCTCAATTAGTGACTTTGTTGTTACATAGACAGTTTGTAAAATGAAAATCATCAACATGTGAATGAGATGTCTTTAGGGTTGAGTTTTTCCTTTCATTTGCTTGTTTTCTTTTGCATGCAGGAAGTATTTATCTGTCATTTCTCAGACATAAAAATATTTTATATCTCCAGTGATTACTATTTTCTGTGTTTTGGTTTAACTGAAGTTCTTTTGATCTTCTTGATTCTTTCTTCTTCTTGATTTCAAACCTCAGTAATAACATTGTGCATCTTTAGATTTCTACCTTTTTGTTTGTTGTATGAAAAATAACTTAAGCTCCAAGGAATGGGTAATGGGTGGTTTTGCAGGTAAGGGCGTGCACCCAGGAAAGGGTTTTTTCAAGTCTATTCTTCCTTGGGATAACTTAAGCTATTGTTGCATTATCACCAAGAATTAATTTCCATGTTATTTCTATGAGTTATCAAGAAAATGAGAACATAAGGTGTTTCAATTAATCTACATTACCAAAGAAAAAGTTGAGCCATTTTGTGGAAACTCTGTGTTGTAGTTTTCCCTATAGATTCTGAAAGATGTATGTAATTTCATGAATTCTTTATGAAATTTTCTGATAGAAAATGTGCTTCCTATTCATTTGAGTCACATAAACAATAAGCTTGTAAAATCTTGATATGAGAGCAATAATAGGACAATATGCGTCTTCCTTGTACTTCTTCTAATTTTGAAGTGATAATTTTTCTTTCAATATGTTACCAAATGTATATATAATGAAGGGGCTTTTATATGTCACCATTTTAATGTACATAAATGATTATTTCGTGAGAAAATTAATTTATGAGCAATTTAGAATACAGAGAGAAATTGCTGCACATGGAATTTTATTCTGTATTTAAAGTCTCACAGGTAGATATATTTCATGAAATATTGCTTATGTGTTCTAGATATCAGTAACCTCTTACTTAAAATGATAGCTTAATTTGTTTAGTTGTATGTTTAATATCGAATGAAATGTGCAGAATTGGGCCATTGCATTCTTTATAACTGCAACTCATAAATTTAGTTATCCTGTGATTAAAAACATTCATTTAAATATCATATACCAATTTTTGGTTGTAAATAAGGCATAATATTTGTGCTGCATCCATGGGAAGTTATTCAAGGAATTTAATAATTTTTCATAATTTTGCTCACTATAATAATATTTTCCTAAAAGTTTGCATATAATGCATATTACTTATTTTGTATGCTTTTTTGAATGAGTTAATCTAACAGTACCACCTTTACAGGTTATTTTCCCTGTCAGTGATTTAATCATAAACTATTTAATTTCCTCATTTACATATCCTTAGGTGACATTTAGGTTGTTAAATACAACTTAAAGTTTCAGCGTGATTCATTATTGGGATTGAAAGATAACAATATAATTTTTTAACTGAAAGAATTTCTGTTCTTTGTGAATGTTAAAGATGATCCATTTTTGAGAAAATTATGAAAAATATTAACCTGTGAGACTGTAGGCATAATTGACCATTCATTTTATTTCCCTGTGAAGAAATTCCACTAACAATTTCCTTGTTCATTTATTTTGGTACTTTGCTAAGTGAATTTAATTGGGTTAATTGAATGCACTGCCAAATTGTAAGAAATATCCTCTAGATGCCATTAGATGTCTTCCTCGGTAGCGTAATTATTGCAATCAAGCTTGAGCGTGATTGAATCCAATTTTATAGAAAGTTCTGAATATATATACCTGAAAGTGCTGTTACTTAATTGCTATTTTTCTTTTTCCTTCAGAATTTCTGCTAAGAAACATCTATGATGAGAACTTTGCTTTAATTTTACTAGCCAATGATTACCTACTTTATGGAAAGTTGATGATACTGGTATTTGATGTTCATAGTCCATCCAAGAACAAGAATGAATACCAATTTAAAAAATGTCATGAAAAAGAAAACACTGCCTTTGAAATGATTTTGGAATACTTGAGTCAATTTATCTGTCCTCACTCCTGTATTCATATTTTGAAGTATAAAAGTGATTACAATATTTCATTAATATTTTGCAGGTAAGTGTTTCTGAGATAGTGAGAAATTCTGAAAGTTTTGTTTAAATTGGAGGTGTTTTCTCTTAAAATTTTTGGCCAATTTTCAAGATGGCATATTCGTTAAACCAGAAATTTGTTACGACAATCAAAAAAATTTTGAATTGTTATGTGTATCATTATTTTGGAAAACATTTGTGCTTTAAAAGTGATCCATGCCTTTAAAATTGAATCTGAAATTGTAGTCTCAATTTTTTATGACAATGGGTCATTTCAGTTATATTAATCAGGGATATTTGGTGGTTGGAATTGGCTGTTGAACCTCATGTGTACATAGTGATGTGTAAATAACAGAAAACATTGCAAAGTGCCTCTATCCTTGTAAAATCCTTGCACAAAATTTCTTCAAATTTTTTAGATAAATATTTTGAAGTTTATAGGTTTGGGTCAAGTGTGTACTAAAGATTCTGTGTTGGTTTGGGTTGGAATGTGACCATGAAAATATTCCTTCATTCTTCTTTCGGTTCTTGATGTGTTCGGCACTCAAGTTTTCTAGGAGAACCTGCACCACGTGAACGTTTTATGTACACTGAAAGTAATTGGAAATGAAGCATAGTGATTACTTTTAACATTTCATTGTTTGTAGTTCATACAGTGATGTCAAGGCTGTAAATTTATAAGTTGAGTATCCTTTGTGGGGTTTATTATGTTCATGTTTTGTAACTTTTATTAATTGTTCTGTTCATATAATGGACAGAATTCCAATTAGTAACCCTTTATATTTAGAAAACTTAGTGAATTTACATATGTCAAAGAAAATGTGTAATCTTGGAAAAAATGTATATAAACGCTTGTGGGTTGTCTCATTGCATGATTTTTAAGCCCTATCTCTATCTTTTATAACCTCTGGTGCTTGAATGAGCAACTACTTATAACCTAATTTGGATTGCATTGAAACATGATTTTTACTACCTCTTTTGATTTTGCTAAACTAATTGAAGCAGAAAAACTCATGTAGAAAGTCACAAAGAAGTCCTTTGAGTTGGTGCTATTTTAAGATTAATATTTCACTTATACAGTACAGCTAGCTAAACTTAAAGTAGACCAAGTAAATGTATTTATTACTACTGCTCATATTTTCTGTAAATTGGTACAGAGGTTTAGAAGAAATTATCAGAAGATAATAATTTATCAACTTAATTTTTTTATGGTAAATATTTAAGCTAGATTTTTTAGGTTGCTACAATACCGTAATAATTTACAAGACAGTATGATCTTTGTGGAGAAACAGCATCTTATCTGTAGAATGCACTTACTTGCTTCAAGATTAACATAGCACCAATTTGAACACATCATTAGTTTGACTTTTCAATGTAATATTATCATAAATGTGTCATAACTTCCCCTCTTTCTGAGAGTTTTTTTTTCATTGAAAGTGATTTCCTACCTAAGCCATGCATTACTTATTTATTATCTGTTATTACAAAAATCCCTTCCATTACTAATGACCATACAAGGAATAGCCATACCTTATCTTGATAGCACTCTCCTAAATAGTATGATTAAATCTTAGGCCTTTGTGTGTTTCATTTCTTTATTTCCACTTTATGTTGTACATTAAATTACTTTGAAGATCTTGGGGTTTTTAGTAGGTTATCAACTTGATCTATTTAACATCAGATTGTTTTACGAGAATTTATGTTTGAAGTTCATTGTTAAGTTGATCTATGTACAATATTGTATTTTGTTGGTGATCTTGGAAGCTTTTATCTGCTCTTGAACCTTGGATTTATTTTACAGCAAATTAACGTTTATTTCTTCCTCATGAATCTTTTCGTGATTTTTGCTTAGGAATTCTTATAATTGTTCATGCATTCTTCCTATCCCAAATTGTTAACTTTATCTAGCTTACATTATTAAGTATACATTCTGCTTCAAATCCGCTTCAGTCCTTGATGTATGTGATATCCCCATCAATTTGTGTTTTGATTTTTATAATTCTTGCACATCAATAGTGCGATTATAAAACTAACAAAATTATTCCTTTTTATATGACTTATGTGTTGGTATTTGACAGTATTGTGGCAAAACTCATATCAGAGGTTGTTTGGCTCTGCTAGGTATCAACAATATTGTATGATGATAAGGATTTCCTTCAAGCTAATTTCTGTTTTCATCATCATTTCAAAATTTATACAATCATTTTATTCATGTAGCAAATTGCCAATTACTGAGTATCTCCAATATTTGGGAAATATTGCAGTTTATATTTTTTCTAAAAATGAAGTGTTATATGTCTGTTAAATATTCTACTTCTATTGTAATAGAATAGTAATTTATTACTTGATGTAAGAAATGTGACAACTATTTAGGTATCATGACCAGGTTATTCATAAGAAATTTTTTATTCGCACAAGTATAAATGGATTTTGTATCCTTTTTTAATATTTGCAGTGATTGGATGTTTTTCGTGTAGGATTTAGAAGGATGAATATCTTTCCAAAATTCATAATTAAGTTATAACTTATGCTTAATGCGCTACAAATCAAGTTTCCTCTTCAATTGATCTCAGTTTTCCAACTAGTACATTAGTTTGAATGAAATTATATAAAAAATTTTATCTCCCTGTCAAACTTTAAGTATGTTAAACTTTGACATAATACATACATGATAATTACAAAATGATTTGCTTTTACAGCTGTAGTAAGATCCTTCTTAACTGAAACATGCTATTACCTCATCTTATAGGGTGCTGAAATCCACAGTTGATAGTTAAATGCTCAAAACTGTAGTTGGTTTTATTATATGAAATCAGTGTCAGCCTCCAGTGGTTATTTTCAGTTTTGCTCAAGGTATTTTCATTGCGTATTCCTTTCTTATTTTCTGTAACATATCATGAAATTAGCTCAAATAGCAGATCTTTATTCTTCTAGTCATCTGATCCTATTAATATTTTTATGGTCTTATAATTTTGTCAATTCAAATCTTTATTTTGTGGACAAATGAATGGATATTGGTTTTCAAAGCATATTTTAAACGTAGTCATAGTGTTTTATTTCTTAATTGCTTTGTTAATACCCTCATTTATGCTAATAAAACATTGACAAAAATATTTCCTTAATTTTCATTTTGAAGTCTATTCTTGACTGGCGCTTTTCAAATTCTGTTATTTGAAAACAAGCTACTCTTTCTATTGAGTATTTTCTATTCACTCACTGGTCTAGAGCTCTGTAATTTTTAAACTATGCAATCATCCATATAAATGCTGTGCACCAATTTTATTATTATTTCCAATAATCATTACAGCTGAATCTTATGGAATGATGTAATTCAGAAGTGTTATTCTTGTATTGATGTTGTAAGCAGCCTTAAGAACCATTTTTTGTTTTATGCTTTAGTAATTACTTTAACAACTCTCAGTAAGATAATAAGAAGTCTTTCTTAGAAAATTACTCCTGCAACCATATGTAATTTCTTCAGGTAGATGGTATGAATTCTTACTGATTCTCTTTGATTTGAGTTATAGCATGATAATCTTTAACAATGTGTTCTCCAAACACGCAATTTCATTAATATTTTATTCATCAATGGAATCGTATGCAGAGAATCGGTTCTATAATTGCATATTTGCTACTGCCATAACAATATACATAAAATGCATTATAAAGGGAAGGAAAATATCTTACGTAAAAGACATTAAAAGGTCACAAATATTATTTTATTAAAATTTTTGAATCTGGTATTATGACGATTATTTATTTAACAGTCACATCGTAAAGGTAAAACGAGTAAAATCAATCGCAGTCATAATTTCTGCACTACACTTAATTTTACTACTTCTTAAGAATAATTGACTTGCAATGGTCGGGCAAGAAAGAACAAATATACTAGTATCTTTCTTCTCGGAAGCATCCTAGCTCTCAAAGTTTCGAAATTTTAAATTTAGAAATCTCGTGAATATAATTGGTTTCTGAATGTCGGCTACCTGTTGATAATGCCCTGAAATCTATTTACAAACGAGTTTTAACCTTGCTAAGAATTTTGTGATGCCGCGAATGTTCGGTAATGGAGAAACGATTGTTGAGAAACAAAAAAGTGCTACTTTTAAAAGTTCTCCGACTTATTTGAAAGAACTCTACTGGGAATGGAACCCGGGACCGCTTCACCCAAGGGTAATGTGCTACCCACTTTACTACCTAGGAGCCCGGGAAATGATTGCAACGTACCCGATCCAAATGATTATCTTCCTTCGTGAACTTTATTCAGTAGTAAGTTCAGTTTAACTCAACTGTATGCTTAATAATAGGTTCTGAAAATCTCTTATTCTGACACTAATTTCAGTGATATAGTTTTATGAATGAAATGGCTTTTAATGATGTAAGGTTTATAAGCAGCCGCCCAGAAAAAAAATTAAGGCCTATTCTTGCTTTGTTCTCTCGCTATTTCAGTTTTTATTCTATAATCACAGTGTGAGATCGTTAAAAATGTGGATTGCCTTGATTAATTCTGACAATTGACCATGTGGAAGAAGAAGCAGGCCGCAAATTAATTATAGATTAATACAAAGCATTAATTTTAGGTCAAAAATTTGAGGAAGGGTATTATTGTTGTTAGATTAAAGATCGTCTGAATGAGATATATTTACGGCCGCTAAAATATGGATCTTTAGGTATAAGCAGTTCAAAGACAAAGGAAACGCATGATTAGGCGAATTAAGAGCATTCTAAGGATATTGCAATACCCCATTAGGTTTCTAATGGGAATGTGTTTATTCTTCCACAATATTTTGAAGATACTTTCTCTAAATAATAACCATCATATTTATTATTATTCTTATCAGATTAACAGTGATAAAAATCAAACAGTGGGTGAGCAAGCTGTACTAAAAATATATTACAATTTATTTTATCTTGAAGTGTGACTTTGCCGGAATCTGCCATTCGTGGCTACTTTAAATGTATTTACAGTCATGAAATATAGAAAAGAAACTGAATTATGATTGTGATATATTTTCAACTCGAAGCTCTTATGCGCCCACAATAATCCAAATAAAAGAAATCTAAGGCATGACTGATTTCCACAGCTTCTCTCAGAGCGCTATTTATGCGAGTGTAGTTATCGTAAATGTCTGAATTATATGGCTGATTTTCTAGAGGCTCATATTTCAGGTTTGTAGTCTGCATACTGTCTCTACTGATAATTCGTCATCGGAGTCTTAGAATGGAAACCTTGTATTTCTGATAACACAAATTTCAAAGAAGATGCATAATGTATAGTAATGTTCTGCCTTACTTAATTTTCTGCCTTTTTCCTCTAGAACGCAACTCAGTGCAAATGATATCTTGGCCCATTAATAGTTGTGATTAGAGTTATTCTATCTAAAATTGCAATAAAACTATTTAATTTTATTGAAACGAGGTTTTAATTATGATATTCGTTTCATTTTATGGAACGTATATGGGACGAATAAAAGTTACTATGTCTACATCTCTCAAGAGTCCATCAGGAAAGCGAATATATTGTATCTTGTAGCTTTATATCATCTACTATCACCACTTTCTATTTCTCAGAAGTAATATTGTTAAAGTGCTTCGTCAGACAGGAAATTTCGCACCTATGATCTTCCACCGGTTATCGAACCTGGGACCGCTTTCACCCAAGGCATACGCGGTACGCACTTGGCTACCTTTTATTTCTTCTTCGCCTTTGATCCTGGTTGTAATGCTTTATGCTAGAATCTTTATTCTATATTTTCAGAAATTGGAAGATTGCCTCTCCTTCCCCTTATCAGATTGGAGTAACCAACTGGCACTGAGTTCTGACCCTGAGATTTTGTACCAAAAGCCGGAAATTTTAAAAAGTTTTCAGATTTGCGGTTTAAGAATAGGTGGTTCTCTGACCGATATCTTTCTGAAATAGCCAGAGACGGCAGAGGAACTCTAACTACGAGTAGTTATGATTACTTTAAAAAAATAATGTCTACAGCCGCCTCCTTACTGCAAATCTTATCTCTTTTCGACGGGTGCACAGAATTTACTATTGCAGTCAATATTTATTCCCACTGCAAAGCAATTTCTTGTATCGAATATATGAATAATTTCAAAGCAAATGACAAAACCCGATAATTAACATAAAAACTCATTACCCCGGAGAAGTGATCGGAGAAAAAGTATGTGAATCCGGAAACTCAAGGTCAAACCTGGAGAGGTGGTATTCTATTTTTCGATATCAATCGCTATCCCTACCTTCTTATCTATGCAATAGATTATCAATTAGTAGTAGCCTTGATTTTAATATTAACTCACTCCTTCCAAGAATTCAACGTCAAGGAAGATATTAGCTTTTTTTACCATTTGGATAGGATATTTCGCCCATGAACTGAAAGCCTCAACTTTAAAAGGCCTTAAGACTCAATGAATATCAAACAGAGTGAAAATATTTGGAGATAAAGGAAGGAATTCCCTTAAAAAGATGAAAACCAAAATAAAGATATCCCAAAATGAATATCTTGGACGCTGTATACTCATTACTGGTGACCTTGGAATGACCAACCGACCTGTACTACTTTTGTATTTAGTATGGCCATATTCATTAGAAAGTTCTTGAATGTGGTTATTTATTCAGACAATTTGTGGACCCTATCTTATTTTCATTAGTCTCTCCTTTTTAGTTTGCTATTTAACATGATTATTACATTGGCTCCTATAAGAGGCGATACAAATTCTCCTATTTGCGTCCCGTTAACAAGGCTTCTATTCCCCTCTGGATGCTGTATCCGGTTTATGCTCTTATTTGCAGAAAAGATGAAAATGAAAGATACTTCGTTCGAAATAATTTCCAATCTATACTGGAATCATAGGAAATTGTGATTTACGATGCTTCATCGTAAAACACATTTATGTGTGGGAATTAAAATATATAGTCGAAGTTAGCGAAATATAATGTTTTATAATTTACCCTTTGGGAAGGATTGGAAAATGATTTGCTACATATGTCAGTGGCGTATAACCTCTGCCAATCAAGGGTCCACACAAGAGATATTTTTGAAGCTCGTTGGCCCTACTTAGAAATATATTGTAAATGAATTATTTATTACATTAACACATTCGTAAAGTAACTAAGGGACGGAAATCCATTTTCCATTAAATTTCTAAAATTATTGGCTGAAAGATTTTACTGCTGTGACATTTAGGGGCCTGCATCACTTGCAACGCTTTCACAGCGCAACTATTTTGAACGTAAAATTTAATTTCGTGCGATGTGATTCGGTATCTCTGTGAGTTTCCATATAAGTACCAAGACCGCGGTCCGCTTGAAAACGCATATGATAAATGAAGTGAGAATTATTTCCAACTTGGTAAGCATCGTGAAGGAAAGAAACAGAATGGGTGAACGAATGAGGCTGAGAAAGCATCGCGGTTCAAGGCAAGAAAGCCTTTAGCTGAGAAATATTGAGAAAAGAAAGGGTTTCAGAAAGAGCATCTTTGTGTACTACTCATCTGAAGACCGCTAGGGAAATGATTTCTCTCTAAATTTGGAAAGAAATGTCGTTTGCAGGAAGCGAGCAATTTCTAGATAAAGGGGAAAAAACCTGCCAAAGTAGCCTTTTTATTTTTCCGAAGAAATTCTTAAGGTTGAGGCTTTGATTGGGCCCGTTTGTTTTTCATCAATCATGCTGAACTATGGGGAAGGATAATCATCACAAATGGATTATATTTCGAAGGAAACTAATCCAGTTCTCTGTATCTCTTTGGTGGCCATTTATGTCTTACAGTCCATTGATTCTTTTGTCGTGGGAATGTGATATTCTACGGTTCAGTCAATGCTTCAACAGAGCTTTCAGTCTTATAGGTAAAGTAATTGGCGAATTCACACATTCATCGGAACACAATTTGCTCTCAAAAGATATCAAATCCTTCTTTTGAGTTTCTCCAATGCAATTCATTTCAGAGGGACTTTAACGCATGTCTGGGAAGTGTCGTGCTCTTTTAAAACTCAGAACTTGGCATAAACTCAGGTTTTCTGGCCGAAATTTGTAAGACTCCATCTATAACCAACTAAAACAATGTTTCATATTTTTTGACTATTTTTATCATTTGCAAATCACTTGGCTGAGAAGGGGAGCATCAGCACGTTCACGCCAAGACTCCTCCACAGGCAGTTCAAAGGAAGAAAAATTGGAAATTTCCGTAACCCATAAATTGACATGACCCCTTTCCTTTTTCTTTCCCTACCGTTTAAACTCTATAGACATGCATGAATGAAACATTTACGACTATAGTGTACCTGAGGATGATTGCTATGATCGGAACCGGTCACCGAAATAAAAATTCAGGAAAATACGAAATATTGTTTTACTTGTCTTAAGGACATTATAGATGTTTATTTTCTTAGTATTACTGCAGATTTTCTTTTCTGTTGTGACCTCGAGATGCATTTGCAAGCAGCGATTTCCATTAAAAGAGGGAGTGAGGGAGGAGTGAAGGAAATGCCTTTTTTGAGGATGTTTATTCAAGGCTGTAATTTACATGTCCATGAATAATCACTTTTAGTTCTGGAACATCAGGAATGTTTCCGTAGATGTTTAAGAGCAATATCGTTCAAGGATATATTGATTACTCTGAATGTAAAATAACGATTAAGACTTTACCTTGATTTGTTTAAAAATGCTATCAAAACTTCTCTGCGCTGGTTGCCTGTTCATTTTCACTGCGTATGTGAGTGTAATCAGTAGAAAGGCTACCTCGAATGTCTGTCTATTGTTTCTCTAGTTTATACAATATATAAGAAGACTTTTTATATCCCTGAAGGAGAATGGATAACGAGGTCGATCGAGATAGTCACTTCTATATTTACCTAAGGAGTGGTGATACGCTTACAGTAAAAGCTACGCTAACAGAACAGATGAAATTTGTTTCGTGCGAATTGCGAGTCCGCATATGTTGCTCTTTACTTCCAACCCGAAACCTCTCTGTGAAAGCATCAGCACCGAGCCTCGTTGGAAAAATTAAACATTAGCTACTTAAAGATTGTGAGAAGAAATAAGGTGTACTAGACAAGATGAGGTGTGAGGTAGTTTGCTATTACTGTCCTCTTCCTAAACTTAAGAATCAAACGGATTCGTCAATCTATTGAATAAATAGCGCTGTGAATTTATTTCCTTTTTAGCTAACACGCAACTGTGAAACTCGATCAAGGGAAGTATCAATTTGGTGGTGGCTGTAGCTTATGTTTGAAGCTTACTAACAATTATAACACAGGAACAAAATTTATATCCTTTATTTGCTTTATGTATTATCTAAAAAAGCATTTTAATTAGTATAACTGCTTATATTATCTGCACAAGTCATAAAATTTTACTATCCAGAGGTGTTTGAATTACTTCCCGGAATTAGGAAATAAATTATTTCCTTATCTTCGTTTTATTACAATCTTTTTGTGTATCCGAACTCTTAGACGTACCATGCCAAATCGACAATTTTATCTCCTATGTCAATCTGTCAATTCATAACACACTCCCAACACAGAGTGTTCTAAGTGACGCATGTTATGTGAGCTGCTGAACTTTTCTGCTGGCGAAAATGTTAAATTGTGAAATTAAAAGTCTTTTTTACAGTATTCATTGATATGGATAAGGAGCCGTCCTTAATTGATGTCAAAGCATTTCTGAGATTTGTAAACTTCCTATGGTATGGTATCACAGTCTCCCCCGCCCTTAAGTGTGACATCAAGGACGATTATCCTAGGGAGGAAAACAGCAATAAAGTTGAGGGTTGTTTATGACCTCCAGAAACTTTCGAAGTCTCTTTCCTTCTTCTTGCATGAACGTCTCTGGTAGAATCGCTTACATATTTGACCACAGCCAGAAGGAGATACTGAGAGCCGGGGGTTGCCGTGGGCAACGATGACAAGAGGGGGCAAGGTACGGAAAGTAAGTAGAGTTTTTAAGGGAATGTGACAAGCTTTGAGATTCTATATATATAAACAAACCCGTTGATAGGCACTTGCGAAGATAATCAGCTGTATAAACGAGTCCCAGGATAACGTAGATATCTATATGTATATAATAATTTATAATTTCATTGCTAATGATATGTTGTAGAATTACAGAAAATTATATTTTTAAGGAATTTTCCGGTAAACATATTTAAAGTGAAAATCTTGCAACAATTATGATTGGTGCACTTATTGAATCACAACAAGTAGTCCTTGCCACTTCAGTGCAAAGGAAATCTAATTCATTAGATTTTAATATCATAGTCATAGTAATATGAGTAATGATAACGATTATAACTTGTTACATGTTATTTGGATTGAAAAGGTATTTTGCAAAGGTTATTCTTCGAAAATTAAAAATGAAAATCCGAGCAGTGGTGCACAAAGAAAAGTATTCAATCCGTGTATGGTAAGGAGGGTATTAGAAAATGATCACGGATAGAATAAAGAGCTAGACAGAAATTAAGCGATAAGGAAGAACTAAGCAGTGTACTATACCTTCGTTCACACCGTAAGAAGAGGCATTTACGAGTAATCTATATCTATGAGTAAAATAATGAGAAATCGACATATAATAGTTTGGTATACAAACAAGATATATTTTTAAAATTGACATTTTCCTGCCTAACTTTGTGGAATGGTGCCATCATGCAAGGAAAAAACCACACTTTGTAAATTCCACAGAAATAAATTAATCGGCACCTAGTTCCGTCTGTCAGACATCATCTCAACTCCCTCCAGCAAACCCACCTATTCTGACCTCACCATCCCCTCTCATTCCTACCATCCTTTTTCCCAGAAGTTACCCGCTTTCCACAGTATGATCCATCCACATCCCGATGTCAACGGCCAATCACCTTAAAGAAGTTTTAATCATCAAACAGATTGCTATGAATAACGGATACAGCCCAGATATGGTGGATAAACTCTTGTGGAAAAAACCAAATATCCTCTCATGCCGTAAAATCACTCCTTCCCTCTAATAATCCTCCACAACCCCTTCCTCATGGCGGAGAATCCCCTTCCTCGGAAGTCTCTCCTATAGATTGGGACACATGCTTCCTAATGACCTGAGAGCGGCTTTCTATGTCCCCTGGAACCTACGGAGAGCCATCGGCCATCACAAAGATAGAAGACCCAGCGACTCCCTCAGCGGGGTGTACGGTATAGATATATTAGGTAAAGTATATTATAAATTACTTAATAAATAAAGTACATTAAGGGTTGATTAAGTTGGGGGCAATCAGCTATCTGGATTAGGAAAATATATAATAATTATCTCGATTTCTTTTACAATTATAGATAATTGGGATCCGCACGAGAGGGAATGGAGTTCATATTCGCTGAGAAATACTTCTTTTACATTTACTACTATATACTGATTTAACATATCTTAAATTTGATAACAAGATCATACTATCTTTCGACCTAAAATTATTATAAAATACGTCATCGCTTACTGGAAAGCATGCATATGAAAATGATAGCGTTAAGTAAGAAAACAAGATCATGAGAAAAGATAGAGTTGCTGATTATAGCAACAATGTAGACAGAATGGCAACGATGTAGACAGATATAGTAAGGGTTCGAAAAAGAGCAAAGAATATTCAAAAGAAAAAATAACATGAAAACTGATTCGTCAATATTCAACGCGATTATATAAATTATAAAATTATGTGTACAAATTCCACATTTTTAGTGAATAATACTTTTGGGAAAGTTTAAACCATTTTTTTTCCTCTCCGATATTACTCATCCATATTCTGTGCCACGCCATTGGTAGAGAGTATCCCCAAACCATGACTTAGTTTCTCCCCCCACTTACCTTCATAGATTCCTTCCTCCTTCTCATTTCTGGGCTTCAATGCTTCAACGCCAGTCGTCTTAACATCGTGAGCTCTTCTGCTAAAGAATATTAGGTAAAGTAAAGATTTAGATACCTACGTTACTCTGCGTCTATCCTCTTTCTTATCTTCAGATTCTCCATGGCTTATAAATACGTAATTTACGACATTCTAGTAGTTTAAATACTTTACAATCTTCTAAATTTCAGGAAAGCGTTTCTTAAATTGGAAAATGTATTGGATGTGTGGCTTGTCTTCGGAATTCTTCCCCTGCCAACCATGTGCTCTGCCATACCGAGGGACTGCGCCGAGGAGGCTTCAATGAGAAATGGAAGTTAAGTGATTTCCAACATTTCTTCCCGACTTATTCCAGTATTGAATTCTAAAGCGTGTCATCCCTTCTTATTTCAAAGTAATTTTATCCAGGTTTTCCTCGCTAAATGCGTCATTTTCATAGTGAATCGCACCACATTTTCGAAAGTAAGGCATCCCTTAGAAATTGCGATCGGAATCGTTGGCGTTTGACGAAATGGTTGGACTGGCATTGAGCCATTCGAACTCTTTCGAAGGTTTCGGCGTGCTTAGTAAATTCAATTTTCCTATACCGTACTTTGTCGATGAATGTAAAATCTCATAATTTTTGCCAAGGTTTCTTCATTCTGGAGTATATTCTCGGGTATGCTGCTCGGTTGAAAGTTAATGACCCACATGGGCAAGATTTCCCTCAGTCGCTCCATTTGATAGAGAATTTATTACTACTCAATAATCACCTACGACGGGATGCTTGTCATAGTTAACATGTGCTTTCGTAGATTTGCTCGCCAGAAACCCTAGGGAATACTTCTACTACGTCTAGTATCAGTAGGATTTAAGGATTGTCGAAATATCTCCATGCTAGGAAAGTCTAAAGTCCTTCCACATCCCTCCAGAATTAAATTCAGTCACGGAGAATAGTCGATCAGGGATATCTTTGGCGAGCATGAGATATGTAAAATCACACAGAATAGGAGATTTCGAGTAGGTCTCTGCTTTTATTCTCCTTAGATCAATATGCCCCATCAGATTTCAGTTACTTTATCGCGTCGAAGACTCGAATAGCCAAGTGTAATACTTAGGTGATAACGTTCCCGGGTTCGATTCTCCTTGGTATGTCATATGCGCGAAATTACCTCTGCTGTTAAACACATTGAACCATACAACTGGTATTAAATACGTTAATTTGGTTGATCCGACAAAGCCATTAATATCGCCCCTATTATGCGGATACGTACTTCGGAGAATAGTACGAAACTTACAATCTCTTAAATCAAGACCTCAAAGCTGTCGGCACTTTTTAGATTTAATTTTGTCCTTTCGATACACGTAAATCATATATGTTATCCTTTTTTAATCTATATTTTGTTTTTCGTGCATTTTTATTCCATGAATGGAAAGTAATACGTTGCTATGAATTTGGGAATGGATCACTAAATCCTTTCATTCGGTCATATTCAAATTTTCAAATATGGTAAAAATTTCCAAAATGAGTGAATATTTTTATTGAAGCAAAGCGAGGATTGTTTGACTTAAAACGACTTGTTTCTTTATCTTCATTTAAGTTGGATTTTCATTTTCATTAATTTAAAGAGTGCATGTATTTGGTTTTGGTTTACTACGTTTGTCTGCTCAGTGTGAATGGAGAGTGTGGTGATGTGACTGGTGGTGTTATCTTTTGTGTGTTTGGTGATGGATTATGGTATTAGCAATCGTAGTTCCATGGTATCTAACATATATTCAGTGTGTATTCTGAGGGATCCCTTGAGAATGACCGCAAAAATATAGTTCGAAGGAAGGCAGGCCGGTATGTTTTGGGGAGGGTTTATGAAAAAGGTAGCGGTTTAGAAAGATCCTCGGAATGGAATCGCTAGAGAGTTGGAGGAGAGTAGGCTAGGTTGTTTGTTTGTTCCATCATTACTAATGGCTATTCATTTCATGTATGTGGTTTGGCATAACAATGAAGATGAAAATCCAATTTGCATATTCGATCAAATTTAAGGTTTTCTGATGTATATTTTAAAGAAAACTGCGAGAGTAATTAAACCATCCTTTGCTTTGCTTCAAATCCATTTATCGCGGAAGATTTTGACAGATGCTTTTATATATCGATCTAAATAGATATTCTAGTATGTAATGAATTTTTAATGTGCTTCGGCTGGAATAGTTTTGAGCATTTCTCCCGTTTGAGCAAGTTTATTATTTCTTTCAATGTGAACAGCTTTGCACATGTGATTTTCAGATTTTTCTGCTTTCGTAAGTTATTCATATTGGATAATTTTCATCGAACATAATTAGGATATTTGGTGGCTTTTATGGTCGTATAGAGTATTTTTCTCGATTAATTTCAGTCAATTTAGTCTATAATCTAATGCATTAAATAAGGCATACTTTAAGAAATCTTGAATCTGTTTGTAGGCTTTTTTGTTCTAGATTTGATCTGTTTTCTATGTACCGCTTTTATTCTCCAATACATATTGCATCGTAATTTTTAGACTCTCCTTTTTGCCTTTTCGGAGCTTCAATTCATCCGGTACCTGTTAGAATAGAATATGGTAGTATTTTAGGTTTAAGTGCTTCGACAACTGAGATCATTTTGCACGTGGTCTCCCACCGGAATCGAACCCGTTACTGTTTTCTCCAATGTAGAACGCGCGGCACACATGGCTATCTGGAGCTATCTTGAATTCGAGTGCTTCTTAACTTCAACGAAAACGTAATTAACTATAAAGTCCCCTTAAGTTTTTTGCGCAATTAGTACTTTTAATAATTTTTTCCATTTGGTCAGGGTACTACTACTAAGGAGTTATTTCAAGGTAATTTCCGTATATTTAAATACGTTTAAATTTAATCACTTTCTCGGAGAATTACATTACTCGAGTACCCTCAATTATGATGTAACCTTTATTCGATCACCTTAAAGCAGTAGATATATTTTTAACGGAAAATATCGACAATGATTATTAAAGTTAATCAAATTTTTGTAGGGGATATGCTTAACATCTTCTGCAGAAGCTGTGTTGTAGTAATTCAGCAAACTTTCCAAAATCATCTAAATAGATAAAGTAGGGATTGCAGCTTAGATTAAAACACAGATTGAATTTTTTTAAAATCTTGTGTTATACACTTTCAGTAAAATTACTCGAGTGGATGTCAAGTGGAAGACTCAACGGAATTAGTGGTGTTTCCAGAAGTTTCTTCCCCCTCATCAGGCAAGCATAATGAGCAGTTAAAAGATCAAGGAATAAAGGAAGCAGTTGGGGGCCGGAAGGGGTAAGGTTTTCCTCTTATTAAATTGTATCATTTCAGTTTGTGTAGTGGAATTAAAGTGAGTTTTGCAATGCTAGTTAAGACAGTGGTTCTGCTAGCTTGAACAGTAACTCAAGCCCTCTCATATTGTACTCTCACCAGAAGTAACGTTTATAAGAAAAAAAGAGCTTCAAGCCAATATATTTCAAGATTTTGATTAGATAATATAGGAGCATAGCTTTGCATGGTAGAATTAAATAGCAATAATATTGTTCCTTAAGTTTTATTTGTGATACTTTTAAATCGTTTGCTTTATGTAAGTTTAAAAAGTGTATTCACCGAAAGAAGGTTATAGCTTTTAATTAGAAAAGGTGTCGTCTCGACAATGATTATAGTTACTTAGCCCATGGATGGGGAGCCTGCAACCTGTATGACCTTTCTGTCATTCAGTACCAGCTTTTCTTCTATTCCTGAATTTTAGATGGTTTTATGCACGACTTTTCTCGCAATGCTTTATTAGATTCGGTGAAAATGGAATGGAAAATGTATTACCTGTGTTTATAAAGCATTTCAGGTAGACTATATATCAGAAGCCTTTTGAATGTTATTAATATGACAAAGACATAAATAAAATAGAGAATGAATACTGATACAAGTTAAGGCGTTTTTGGGTGTTTTAGTATTTCTGCATTAGTTCGAAGTTATTGGAGTGTTTGTTTAAAAGCATTTGGTTGGGGAAAAGAATTTCATTTGGTCTGGGAATTTTTTGAATGTGGAAACTAGCAGTTTTATATATTAAGATTTCATGATCCTAAAATAAACTGACCTTGCACTAGTATGAGTATTTAAGGATAACAACGTACTTGTTCTGAACTTCTGCAAGATATTTAATTCATAGAGGTTTCTATTTTTACTGTATTGTTACTTTGTTACTCCATTTAAGAAATTCATTTTATTTACCCTCTCAACCTGCTTTTACTGAGTTTATTATAGATTGCAACATATTCATCGTATTCGCTTGCAGAACCTGAGATTGTAGCCTGCATATGACACCTTTGGAAAGAGGATAAAGTGAATATTCCCTCCAAAAAGAACTGACAAGGCTATTAAAGGAGACAAACCTTGGAACACTGAATTCAAGCAGCAAAAACGAATCCCTACAGCAGCACCCATTAGAAGCAGAAAGTTGTGCTAGAAGACTCGATGTACCTCACGGAGCCTGGATGCATTGGACTTGAATATTGCTAACTTTTATAATAAAGTTGATTGGACACTAGAATTTAATTACAAATATATAATTTCAGTATTTTTCGGTATTTTGTTTAGATGTTATGAATTTATAATATTATTTCTGTCTTTTGTGATCCGTTTGAAAAGTGTCGGGACGGCAGTCGAATGTATTAGGTGCGGAGGGAGGCTGTGCAGGGACCTGAGGAAGGAGCTTTCACGTAAACGCAGAGAAGATTCTTCGAGCAGAGGAAGCAGTCAGGGAGACGAAGCGTCGAACCGATTGTGCGAGCCTAGCTGTGTGAGCGAGGCCTGCACGTGAGGCTTTCGTGTGGATCCTTGAGGCCGTACTCGTGAGGTGTGCCAGTGTGGAATGCCTGCGTGTTTGTCGTCCGTAGGAGGTGCCGAGAGTTACGCCACTGCAGGTTGAGCCTCACAGCGGTGGCCGCAGGTCGAGCTCGACAGCAGTGCAGAGGGAAGAGAAAGAAGAGCCTGCAATAAGCGGGCGAAGCCAAGCAACGAAGATAGCCTGCGAAGGCCTTCACGTACGAATCCGAATTACAGCGGTAAAACTTCGTCTTTACAAATATTTCTCGAAACGAAGCGTTCACAATACGTCTAAAAAGTCCGTTTTAACGCTGCATTCACGTAATTCGATTGAACACTGCGAACATGACACAGCGAACATATCCTTTTTAACGCTGCGTTTTTTAAGATAGCGATTTTAAACTGTTTTCGAACGCTGCGTTATCACAATTACTGGATTATCATATTATCATCTTGCGTCGACGTCATGCGTACAAATGTGTCAACGTGACCAGTTGCTGCAGCCGATGCTCTCTCAATACTACGTAATGTTTCCTCGTACAGCGTCTGCAGTCGACCTATGTGTATAATGCCTTTATATGTCTAAACATGTTTATATGTTGGTTTTTTGCGAACTTTGTTAATAGCCATGTACTTAGTGTGAATGATACTGGTGCATTTCGGCGTCCTTCCTACGTATAGTATTAAATGTCGCCTCATCCTTAAGGCTATTTTTTATGATGTAATATAAGTTTTTATGTGAAGTCGTTAAGCTTAAGGAAGTTGTTTGAATTAGTGTTTACTTGGTATGTTATTACTGATATGATTTCATTTTCATGAATTCCTTTATGGACTGATATAATTTGTGCATGGGCCGGCGAAGCCAAGCAGCGATAGCCGGCGACGATTTTCACACAAGAATCCGAATTTCAGCGGCAACAAATATTTTTTGAAACGAAGCGCCCAAAATACGTCTAAAAAGTCCGTTATAACGCTGCATTCAAGTAATGCGATTGAACACTACGAATATAACACGGCGAACATATCGTTTCTTAACTCTGCGTACACACGAATCCGAATTTCAGCGGCAACACTTCGTCTCTACAGATCCCACGAGACGAAACGTCCACGATGCGTCTGATAAATACGTTTAAACGCTGCATACACCTAATGCGATTGATTACTGCGTTTTTTTAACAGTTTTTTATCTCTGCGTTCTCCCAATTACTGGATCATCATACTATATCATCACCTTGTGTCGACGTGATGCCTACGATCACCGTCGCCCTCAACATCGGCTGTAGCCGATGTTCGCATTATACTATGCAAGTTTTTTTTTGCGTACGGTGTCCGCAGTCGACTTATCTATATAACGCCTGTATATGACTTAGCCTTTTTGTTTTTGCATTTGGTTTTTACGAATTTAGTTATTATTCATGAACTTACTGCGAAAGATCCTGCTGTATTTGTCCTTCGTTTAATATTACATGTCGCCTCATCTTTAAGGCAACTTTTTTTGCTAGATTATAATATATATTATATATACTATACCCAATTTTCTTATTAGTTTTCAGTAAGGTTATTGAGGGTTTTAGTATGTCTTTTCTCGTTATGTTATTACTGATGATTTTATTTTCATCAAGTGTTACATGGTGTTATAATTTGTGTATTGTTTTTTTACTATTGTGAGAATTTGAGTATCATATGCTGCATTAAATTTGTAATATTTTCTGTGGTAATCCATATGGTTAATTTTCCCTTTTTACAGGACAACATTTTCAGAAATTTCTTTGAATTCGTGATTTCTCATTATCTGTAATTACTGATTAGATGTATTTTTCTTGAAATTGTGCAAGCTAGGTTGTAAAGTGTACCGTTCCATTCCTTTCCGTACGTGTTCGCATATCAATGTTTGCATTAAATATCTAATCTTCTTTTTTCCAGTCTTCGCATATGACTATTTTTGTTTTTGAAAGGTCTGTTTGGTGTATTTTCTGTTCCGTGTAATTTGCTCAGAATTTCCATGTCCAGCCTCGTATTTAGCCACAATTTTCATTTGCTGGTGGAATTTTAGTGGAGAAGGTGCTGTTTGAGCCGTTTTGTGCCCAAAGATTGGATAGCCTTGGTCTGCCTGATTCTTGGTGCCAATTGAACAACAGATGTGCTGAGGTTCTGGAGGAGTTTCTTCGAGTCCATCAGATTACAACCCTTGGGTTCAGTTTTAGGAATCTTGCAGACAGAAGTGTGATGCTGCAGCATATTTCATCCATGGTCATCTTCTGAGGGGCGCCCGTAATGGACACCAAATCACTTGTGTGCATTGTTAAGTGACTTTTCACGTGTGGCAAGTTCAGATACATTTGCAGAGCATTTACTTGAACTATAGTCTCTTCCACCAGTGAAGCCACACTTGAACGTGCTGAAGTGCTTATTAACCCATGTGCTCGTAAAGAGCTGACCGCATTATTAACTGTTGTTTTAACCTTGTACTATTCATTCTTCATGGAGCAATTACTCTGTTTTGTGAACTTAATGTTGTGGCCGATGGCCTAATAGAAGTTCAGGAGAAGTGAGTGATGAATAATACAATAGGTTACCAGATCCAGTGAAGAACTTAATTTTACCAAGTTTTCTTTTCATGTAAATGTTTTATCACATACTTTAATTATTACCTGTTTTCTATATATGTACAAATATTTTTGCCTACTTTTGGAATCTTGTCAGCTTTCAGCTTGAATTGCCAGATAATGTATTTACATTACGCTTTGATGGAATCAAACATGGTTTTTCGTTATTGTAAAAGTATCTGAAAAAGTATCTAAAGGTATCTAAAGTATAAAAGTATCTAAAGTATGTGGTTTTGGCTGCCTTTGGGAGGTTTTTTACGGAGGGGTTTTCCTTCCAACTTGGGGCGAATGCCAGGCAGACTTGTTCTTCCCCTCCGGTCTTCCTTGTGATGTCTGTTTTACTGTTGTTTTGCTATTTGGTTAGTTTTGTCTGATGTAATCACGGGGAGATTTAAGCGAAATAAAAGTTAATATTAAGATCTGCCTGTTCTGATTCTTAGTGGCATTTTGTTCCTACAACCTAACTAAAAGGAAAAGCAAGCATGTATTTTCACAGTTCAATCTAAAATTAACAACTGCTTATAAGGACGGTAATGCCTACTATCCTGCGATATGAAAGGCAATAATGCTTCAACTTGGGTGTATTAAAAGGCCATAAAAATTCGTTTTAATAGTTTTATTTGGAGGCGAGGGAGCCTTCAGAATAGAGAGAAATAAATAAATCTCGGTTTGACTAATCTAACTTGGAAATATTAGCCAGCGGAGAAATTACGCATAGAACGTCTTATTCATCCGATGTGTTTGCTATTACGCATGTGCCAAACGAGATCATTCCCATAAGGCTAGGTATCACAGTGACATTATCTCAAAGCAGTTAATGCTAGATATAACATACATAAGCTTTAATTCAAGTAACTATATACAGCTTTGTATGAGTTGTTTAACGGAATGAGGCTTACTAGGGCAGATGAGGAATGAGGTACTTTGCCTTTACTTTCCTCTCTGAGTCAGAATGTTACGAAAAAAGATTGTCCACTGCTACTTACTCATTGCATATAAACGGCAAATTCGGTCTCCAATGATAGCGCTAATCTTACGGACAGAGTTTATTCTTATTTATTTCATCCGAAAATCAATTTTCGAATTCTTGAATTCCAAATAACAAAATAAATCCGGGTGACTTATTTAAAAAATCACAACACAGGGGAAATAATGACTAAATCAGGAGATCGGAGGAACAGAACCAAAACTAGGAGTCTAATCCGAGCTAAACACGGAAAACTCCTCGTATAGATTTTCTACGTCAACCATGTGTTTGAAATTAATCACGGTCGTAAAGGATGATAACCGCTATCGCTGTTATTAGTCTCGATAGAACAGATATATTCAAGAATCATGGCTGATATTATCAAACAACACTAAGGCAGAGAGAGCAATGAAAAGGAAGGGATAAAAGACCATTGAAACATAAGGTTATACAGTATACACCACGCTATCTCGCAGGGATTTTTCCCGCCCCCAAATCCTCTGCAACCCGCTTTACTCAATCGTTCGCCTCATTTATTAGAACAAATTTTTTTCGCTAACATCAGTGTCATCCTCCCACACTTCACCTTACAATTCACTCTACAATTATTCCATGTGATTTCTTCTTTATAATGACGAATTTCGTGAGAATGAAGATATGGAGAAGCAGAACAATCTCCATCCCCCTTCAGGAGCTGATACAAATTTTGATATAGAGAGAAATTCTTCTTTATCACTTTTTCTCAGGGAGGCATGTTAGATAAAAAAGTTCGCTTGGCGGTGTTTCCTTTCGTCGCAATTGCAGGTTGAGAAACATACCGAATGAATCAGAAGGGAAATGTGTGGCTCACCTTTTAAAAAATTTGGAGACTTTTTTTATAGATGAGTATAAATGGATTGAATCGGTATAAACGCGCTGAAAACCATCCATTCTCATACTTGCATAAATGCATAATGCATTTACTCGAAGTATACGCCCCATTTTAACATAAAGCAATTTCTACCCTGTTAAAACTTTCGTTACTATTTGAGTATGTCTACGTGTTTAAATTCACGATCGTTTTACGATTGACAGTTCTTGGTATAATTGTTGACTTAGGAACAAAATAATTTTACGTTTCCTTGGAGATTAATTATCTGAGAGCGAAGAATGCAAGGAAGTAGAGATAACAAACTGGAAGGTTGTACGCACGTGTCAACGATAAAAATTTTACGACAAAAGTATCTGTGAAATACAATTTCTCAAGTAGCTATAAAATGCGCAAAGAGTTGTGTGGATTCTAAAATTAGCTTCTGAATATAGAATATTATTGTATATAAGAGTGAGTCTAATCAGATGCGGTTCCATTGTTCTTGTTTGCAAAGGCACCGTTAGTGCACTCGGGAAACAGGGCTTCCACCTTTTTTGTTTCCTGTTTGTCAACTCCTATATCGCGGTACACTAAACCAAGCCTTTATCATTTAATGCGCGAGAACAATTAGTACTTTTTCCACAAATTCTTTTTATTCTCCGTCATCAAGTGTCACTTGATGATGGAGATCAATCTTCGAAACTAGTCGTGTGTGTTTTACTGTCTTTTATTGTTTATAATAAAAAGAATTTGCGGAAAAAGTACAAATTTTTCTCGCTCATTATGGAATATTTCCACAAGACAACGCCTGAGACTGTGAATTTTATCCTTTATCATTTCCAAAGTTAAATTTAAATACAATAAAACACCGGCTGAGAACCCAAATATTCCAATGAAACAAAAAATATATCGCAAAGGGCTAGTATATAATGCGATGTTATATATTGTGTCACTCTAACAAATTACGCGGCGCAGTGAGAGTGTAGTTACGGTACACCAAGTAGCGGCAAATCGGTAGAAACCACTGATCTAGAAGTAAACGACCTTTTTCGAAAGAATAGGGTCTATGCATGATATCATTCTGGAAGAAACCATATAATGAAATTTATACATTCACTTCAATTTTTCTTGCAAATACATTCCTCTTTAGGCAAGAAAGAAAAAATTTTCGTCGACATTTGAATCGGGCTAACATCCAAACTTTTAAAATTTTACTTCTCACTTAAATAAGTTATTAATTAGTTTTGGTCGTTTGAAAATTAGTCATGAATTAATTTGTATGTTGACATGGTGGAAGTACAGAGTGGAAGTACAGAGTCTTCCACCATATTATGCTGATGAAATAGCGAGTGATTGATGAAAAACTAGGAGCTTGCGTTGGAGTGGTAGCGGGTGATGGCAATTTTAAAAGCGAAATGTTTCATTCTATTTTCATCTTATGTATTGCTGTTATTGCTAAAAAGGCATAAAATCTTCACTGAGGTTTATCGGCAAATCTCCAGAAGAAGGAAAAAGTTGGTTGGTGCCGATATCGCTAAATTGGCATCTATGATTCAAATTTGTCGCTAGGGTAATGAGTAGAATGGTGCTGTAGTCGACCAAAAAGTTACAGAAATCGGACCTTATAACTTTTGGGATAGTCTTAAGCCAAACTAAAACAGAGCAGTATTGTCGTGCAGAATTTTTGCAGGTGTTAGAAAATAAATAGTCTCGGCAAACAAATGTATTACAGAGGGATTAGTAGCGTTTCGAACAATTACGAGCGTCTTCCGGAAACGTTTTGAAAGCTTTCGGTATTGTCTATGCATACATCTGAGTAATCTTCCGCATCTGCGATCAAATCTTGAAATTTTATTTAAGACCGGTTTTTTCACTTCGTCCACTCTCATCGCTCATTTTTGCCTGCAATTCCCCAAGCATTAGGTTTTTTACGCTTCTTTTTATCAACGAAAAGAGAGACGTCATTGGGAGGGTTTAAAAATTTGCATTCTTTACTTTTCAAACGATGACCCCACTTTGTTCTCCACGATGAAAGTACGGAGATTCGAATCGTGTTTAATTAGTGAGTCGACTCACTCAGTCAACTACCTTCGAGCTGCTCGTTTCGCGAACGAAAGAGATTCCGATAATTGCTTTTACATTAGCGCTGTACTTTCCTTCTTTCGCTTCGCCGTATCGGAAATAGTTTCCGCGAGAAACTGATTTTTCCCGTGGTAAATATTGAAAAGTGTTATCTCGCACCTTCTATCACCTGTGTGGCGCGATCGCCGTGCCTCTAGCGGTCGACTGCGGAACTCGAAAGGGAGTCGAGGTGTGTCGGAGGGGCAACAAACCGTGAGGGCAAGAATGGGGGGCGGAGGGAGGGCAAAGAGGGTGAACGAGGATGGGATCACAGTCCCGCAGGTGGCATCGCACGCCGGTCGTTCGCTCGCTGCTGCTCCGGAGAGCAGTCGGAAATAAAAGACAGCTGTGCTATTGCGTCCTTCGGATTCTTAGGCCGCCGGTGCCCATAGTCATCTTCACTTTCTCACGCTCTCCGAGAGGACTGCATTCGGCGTTGTTTACGCTCGAATAACGCCGTCGGCGCCATCGTCGTCTTTCTGGATTGCCCTCGACGGACCTTGAAGGGAGCAGCGCTCCTTAGAGCGTCCAAAGAGGAGGGCCCCTCACCTCGCCTGTGCAGCGACCGAAACTCTTGGATATGAAAAAAACGGTTCTCCTCGCGCTGTGCTCTTGGTGATCTGTTGGTGATAGTTTCGGAAGGATTCCCTCAGGGACTTCGATCGCAGTGCTGCGTACATCAATTCCAAGTGCTGTGCTTCTCTCAGTTGTCTTACCAAGGAGGACTACGAGTGGCGAAGCGAGAAGGCGTTACGTTAGAGCCTCGCATTCAAAGTGCGTGGGCGTCGATTCACCCCGGACGAGCGGAGCTGCATCGCCCGATGGAACTGATCGCTCCAGACGCGACCCCGTTCGTTCGGAAAACAGACAAAACAACAATAGACACCGGACTGGACATTACAAACCACGCATGCGCGTGAAGTTCACGCCCACTCGACATTGGAGGTCATTCGCCCGCGACTTGGTTACCCGGAACGAGTCTTCGTGGTGGTCAATCGGTCGTTTATCGGCGCTTTTATAAATTACCCTCTGGATAAGAGAGTCGCTGCCGTCTGCAGCCGCGGGCCCTCCGGAGGGCTTGCTGTCCCGGCGTTGGCCGAAGAGTTTGCGGATCGGAGTCGCCGGTGATATCGAGGAAGGGATCTGAAGGATTTGGAGGGTTGAATCTGAGGTTTGGGGGAGAGGAATTCGTTGTGGCGGTATGGCGGCGTTCTCGGATTGGCCTGGAAGGGGAGGGGGCGGCCACTGGCTGCCAGCTTATGGGTTCTCACAGCACCACACTCACCAGAACCACGGCTTCATCGAGGACGACGGTGAGTCTAGCTCAGAGGAATAAAATATTACAGTTGAGAGGGATTCCAAGCGCGAAATTCCGTCAGGTTCTGTAGATTTTTATATCGGACTTTTCTCGGCTCCTCTTTGAAACCATTTGAAATCTAGTTTACTTCGTATAGTTGGATTTATCTTCGGATTCAGTCTCCTCGCCGTAGGGTGCGTTCTAGATAATGCTGTTAGCGGCTGCAATGGCGCACCCCTTTCCCACCAATTTAATCTCATAGCGAATCTAACCATCTATGAATATGGATGTAGTCGAAAATGACGAACCTCATAAATCTACAAAGGTCTATGTACTCAGACTAACTGTGTTGTCTTCTCCAAGTTTTATGTCTCGAAGATAAGGAAAAAGGTATTTCTAACTATTTTGGGATGTGCTTTCCGCTCTCCTAATCTGTTTCATCCTTGAAAACTTAATATTTTCGAGGTTCCCCTTTTCACAACGAATTTCAAATTAGGTCAAATTAATCATCCAACAAGTCATAGATAATAATCTACAATTATTTAGTGATACTTTCAAACGTTAAAGTTAGGATCAGGGGTCGGCTGAAGTTCTGATGTTGGAATTTACGGTATTTAATCGTACATCATTCATTGATTAGTTTACACTCTTTCCTCGAATATTTGTGAATTAAACGATAAAATTTTTGGTGGTTTTACCCTGGAATTCTCCACGCTTTTTTTCTCCTTTGAAAAATGTAATCTCTCACCTACCCCTGAAGTTAATTATCCTTTTTCTCGGTTAAAGCGGTGCATAACTAGCCCTTATCAGATTAGTTTTGACTAATGGTTGTATTCGACGTCAGATAAAAATCCTGAATCAAATCTCAGCGATCGGCGAGTTAGAGAAATATGAAACCATTCTCATGTTATTAACTGAATTTTCCCGCTTCATTACAAGCACTAGTTATGGTTTATGAAACTTTCAGTCCACCGCACAGTCATAATCGGCCTGATTTTTTAAAAATTATGAATGTCTCACAGCTGTATTACCAAGGAATCCATGCATTATGCAGAGAGAATTTCCAAAGATTATGAAGCGAGGGTAGTAATATGAAATAGCATTATGCTGTTGTCCCTGCAATTCATCAGAGTTTATTGCTATTACCTTGTCATTCTTATTCACGAAATGTTCTCACCGTTTTCAAAACGATTCTCACTCAGTGATTTATTGAAAGGGTGCAATGTTTTATTCAAACAATTTAACGACATTCTAGCGGTAGAATTCCATAACCATGTCTTATAATGGAGCATTACCTCTCGATAACAGAAAATTCTTCAAGGAATATGTGTTGTTTTATTAACTCCGTTTAATCGCCCGAATTAAAAGAATCCCCAATCTTTGGTTTTGCCTAATAAAGATACTTTCATCTGTATAAAGAGTCTTTCCTACACTCCCAGCTTTGAGAGTTGTCGTTTTGTTTTATAAAGCAGTACTCTTCAAATTTATGTTTTTCACGACTTAATTACACGTCAACCCAAACGTTGCGGCCCTGAAAACCATACGCTTATTTTGTTTGTTAAACTTACTATTTAGGGAAGAAAATCTTTTTATAGAATACCGAGTTTCAGTATCTTCATCACGAACTACCGCTTATTAAAAAATAAATTTATATCCGTATATCCGTATAAAATTACCCCGTAGTATTAACCACATATAGAATGCTGAATTTGAAGAATGCCTTTCAATAGTGTGACACTCGACTGATCAAGAGCTTAAAAAAGAGTATCGCGGCACAACGGTATGGAGGCAATGTCACAAAACACCCCAAACAATTTTTCACATCATGTTGGAGTCAAATTTTATGCATCTGATTCAATTTTAGATATTTGACTATGCCCACGCAGTGAGGAATTGTTAGGAGGAGTTGTGTTAATGAATAGCAGTTTAGAAAAGGAAAAAAAGAACTTGTTCTGAACTGGTTCAGAAAGATGGTTGATTGAGCGATATCTAATGGAAATCAATTTTCAGTTAATAAAATAAGTGAAACTAAATTGGTAGAATACAAAATAAAATTATATAAAAATGTTTAAAACGGCGACCGTTTTGTCATATAAAGCCTGATGATGACACAACTGTGTGGAAACGGGTCACAGCTTTTGCTTTTTATATTTTGCGTATTTTACTGATTTAATTTTACTTATTCTCTTACTTCATAGAAGTTTAATTTACAGATCAAAGTACCGCATGACAACTTATAGTTATCACCAGGTTCGTTCACATGCAGTGCGGTTTCTGTAGCAATAGACACGTTCTCTCCGTAAGAATAATGTGCGGTGAATGCAATCCAGCGTTAAATGGAATGAAACTGTCGGAGATTGATGCGGGGCGCTCTGACATTAGATGGCGGATGAATTTGAGAGATCTGATGACCATTTCCGTGCCATTGCAACTGAAATTAATCGCAAACCCTCCGCAAAAACGCACTTTTTTCATCCCCCGTGCGTTTTTTTTCGAACCCCGTTCTCGAGCGCAGTACTCCGCCAATTGGAGCAGAAGTGATGGTCTTCTGTTTGACCCCTTTTCCGTCGGCGAAAGTACCAATGTATTGCGGCGTAAACACACACTTAGAAAAGCAAAACACTCGGAGAGTCATAATCCTGGAAAATTAGTCTTACGGAGATGCACAACAAGGTCTTCGTTTCTTTTCCATCGGTTGTAATTGGAGGGATTATTTTATAAACGTGCTCTTTGAACTCTTCCTCGCCTCCGGAAAAAAACGGGAAAGTCTTGTTGTTTGCAGCGTTTCTAATTCCAGGTACTTTCTAGACTCGGCGCGAAAATAACGTTCTGCAGATGGAAAGTATTTGGTCGTGGAAAGGGATGTTTGGTCCAATTTCGTTCAATTTTTCGGAAACGTATCGGGCGCCTCAAAATTTTTTTCGGGAATTGAATTGTTTCGATCGAAAGTGACCTATAGCGAAGAGGAAAATCAATTGGAGCGTTGGAATAAGAAAAAAATCTATCAAGTATTTATCGAGAGGAGATTTTGAAACAGCAGTTGGAGTCGAATGGCCTCGAATTGCTCCTCCGCAAAAACTTCGGATTGCTCTCGTGTGAATGAAATTTTCATAAGAAAGTAGTGGAACATTGGCTCAGACCTCATCCGGGGGATGAAAAGAGAAAGGATTTGACAAATTTATGGTCTTTCACAATATCTACTATATTATTAGCCGTTGTTTATACATTTATCTATCGAATGTCAATCATGTATTAATTTTTACGTAAAAAGTTTGTATACATTTCATCATCAATGTCGATCAATCACTTATGCAATATTATAATCCCCAGAATGTTCTAGAATTCACAATTCATCGAGTATAACGCAGTTGAGCAACCTTTTCATTCACCGCATAGTCCTGGCATCGAATCTGTGCGTGGTTATTTTTTAAATTTTCATACTGTGGTATGTTTCTCTAGAAATCCAGATAAAAGTTGATTTTTTAAACTAGTAGCATTATTTTAGAAATACAGCAATTTTCACTCAAAGTCAAAGGAGAAATTTTCGCAAAATAGGCTAGTGATATTTTGCGTAATTTCAATAATTTTTGGCTTTTACAAATTATTTTTAAGAGTTAATTTTTTGAAAAACTGATCTCGTCTAAATCGTTTTATATATGTAAGGCTAAAGACGCGAAAATGTCTGGAAGATCTGAAATATATCTGAAAAGATTAAGAGCTAAATTAAAATATAATGAGATTCCTTACGGAATTCCCTCTCTTTTTTAATACCTGAACTTGGAATAATAATTTAATTTTGGAAAGGAAGATATTGCTGAATGCCGAAATACCTACCCTATCTCTTCGTTTTTTATTGGAAAAATATAAAACAGCGTAAAATCGAACTCGTCACTGTTTGCTGAAGATTTAGCAAACAATTTTCTGCCGCGTAACAATTAACGATTTGCGAAGTTTGAAAATTATACAAATCATGATTTTTTCAGCTAAGCGAGTGTTAAGGAATAACAAATCACATATACACAAACTTGCCAAGAACTCTCAACTTTATGTATTAGATTTTATGGGTAGCTTTTAGGATTACATTTCCCAGTTGGGACCAAATTGAGGGTTTCAAAGACCTCTTCAGGTAAATTTTAACGAAACGCAGATTATACTTGAAATCGTAAAGTGGATGAATCCTTTCACGGGTCCTCAATAAATTCTCATTTTAGAGGACATTTATGATATGGGGAAAAATTTTGCGTAGTCCGCCGTAAATTTGTCGAGTTGAGTCGGAAAAACGCGATGAAAACTTCATGAAGAAAGTTCCCTCGCCACTGTTCGGTGGAAGCAAAGGATGATATTCTCCAGAAAGTGATCGACCAAAAAGGAAGCGTTTTCGCCAGGGATCGGCGCGCACTGGAAAATGCAGTGGGGACACCGGCTGTGGAAAAAGGAGGCGAAATTTCCGCCCATTCTCCTCATTTCCTTTCCACCCACACAGCCAGGTGCATTTATCATTATAAGGGGAGCTTTGTGCGAGAACCGTGTCTAATTCGGGTGGGAGGCGGACTTTCGGACACTTTTACGAATATTCCTCATTCAGGGAAGAGGTAATATTCCAACTCGAGCGGAATATCTGTTGATGTTCAGTTTTGGAAATGTATTCATGCGAGTTGATCTTTTTCAATATTTTGATCGGCAGCTATTCGCTGCGGGATTAATCTCGATCATGGCTATAATCCTATTAGATTGAGGCTTAAAATGATTGCCTCTGTAGTTGTGTGATACACTAGCGCTCGTCGCAATATAATCTGCGCCAGCGGTGGGAGACCTTTTCATCGCTTTCTGAAACAAACACGTAATAATCCGTCTCCCAATCACGTTCATTAGGTCATTTTTGTTTGTTTAATTTATCAATTCGTATTCAGCCAATGAACCTGTTTACACAGAATTTATTAACGGGTTATAGTATCTACATTTAACTTGAAAACCTCTGAAAAACACTTATAATTATATTATTAACTATAAGAGGTACTTAATTATTATTTACATATTGCATATTACGCATTTAAATTTACAATGAATTATGTTTAATAAGTATGAATAAAATGTACTATTTACATAATGGACGAGTTAGAGATATTCTAAAGTATGTGATATGAGATTTCGAAAGAGTAGGTGGAGAGTTTATATGGTTGAGAATTATATGGTTGGGGAGTCGATATAGCAGAGAACGTTGTGCAAGTAATATTCTAAGAGAAGGAACATAGCAAATGAGCGTGGGCCGAGTAAACGTGGGTGGAACATGACATTTGAATTGTAGCTCAAAATCGGGGGAATCAGTATGAGATTTTGCTATAATCGAAATAACAGGAGGGCAGTAAATTAAGATGTTATATACGTAATATAGATTAACCGCTTTAATTCGTTGTCCATCTTTCAATTTTCATTTAAATTACTATGATGTAGACAATACACCACTAAATTGCGGCTTTATGATTGTATATCTGATCTGATGTTCTTGTATGCGGCCTGATGGTTTCATTTGTGGCGTTATGGCTTTATATGCGGCATGATAGTTTATATCCAGCTGTATAGTATCTGCGGTCTTCTGACGTAAATCTGGACTCTTCTCTAGCCCAAGTCTAGAGAGAATATTCAGAGAGAGAGACAGTCGTGTCCTAATGCACGCTCGAAACCAAAGCATTCCATGCAGGTCACATGCCTTTTGTGATATTATCGGCAAGAGAGCGTGACTAGCCCTCGGCATATTAATCAATACTTCCATTTATTTCGGAGCAATAAATTCGTTATCTCACTGCGCTAGATATAATTTTATTTATGAGTTTTAACATCGCCTTTTCCAGTTGGGAAGTTTTCGGCCTTTTTCCATTTGAAATTTTCTCTTAAAAACCTCTCTCGCTACATATATAGCTCAGTTTTAACACGCAAATGTTGCGAAATAATTCTTATTTTTATTTTTTAAATTATGACTCGAATCCGATCGGCACTTAAAAACCGGAACTGGGCTTCGTGACAGTTAAATATTGCGATAAAGGTATTCAATACTCCGGACGAAGCTTTCTGCTCACTAATTGCTTCTCAGATATCGTATTTTCGAATTTAAAAGAGTAAAACTCAATCAAAAAGGTGTGTTAAGTATTGTGGAATTACTGTGTATATCAATAAAAATCTGAGAGTGGAAATTTTATATTCAGATTTAAAATTTTGTTTCATTTATCTTAATTTGAGGTATTCAGGTTGATTGAGGATTTGGAGTAATCATTAGTAAGATTTAGAAGAAATCAATACTGGTATAACATTACGAAATAAATGTTTTATAAATATCACAAACGATCTATTTTAGTTACTAAATTGTATGTCCAGGCTTCTGGAGTGCTTTTTAACAAAGCATTTAGCTGTGGGTAATTGTCTCTCTATACTGAATTTAACATGAAATTAAATGATTTGTAGCTGATTTGTCTTACATACAAGCATTCACAGTTTCGGCAGTACACAATACTTATCCATTGAATACACTAAATAAGAAAATGATTATTTTATCCTGGTCCATGAAGAAGTTATTTAAGATTCCCAATTTAAAATAATATGAAATTAAAATCTATAGTAAATTCCACATTAACTTAAACTAACCATCGGTTTTATTTAGGTACCATGAACATGAATGAGTTTGATTCTGATTCAATTATTTAATTATTCAAAAAGGAAGGGAATGGGATGGTCGAAGGACTGAGGCTGAAACGACTTTACTGAAAATGTTCAGGGTACTTGATGATGTCATGCAATTATAAATCCGGTCGCTAATTAAACTTAACGTGGAATTTAATACAGATTTTTATCTCAGTTTATATTGAAGGAATCTCACCAATTTACGCCTGAGACTGTTTCTTTTCCAATTAAGATTTTTTCAAAGGGATATTAATGAATTTGATTCAGTAAGTGGGGAATTTCACCCCAAATCACGCTACGCCTGTCCACTTCATCCAAGGTGCAAACGCTGTTAGCAGAGTTGGAAAAGTGGGAGGCGGCGGAGAAGTTTCTGGTCTGCGGGAGTTTCGGGGGTTGACAAACTCCGCGGGAGGGTTGCTATACCGTTATTTACGCTGTGTATGGCAAGCACTCGGAATTCCGAACGTTCTCGGAGACGAGCAAGCGCTCGGCGAAATTCAATGGATTTCAACCGATAGGCTAATTATCGCGCATTTTCATTCACGTGGTGTCTCAGGGGATTCATATTCTGGGGAGTCGTTGGTGCATACGCCCTCTGCTACCTTGCATTTGCAGTGGGTTGTCATGCTCTTGGCTGTGTATGTATTTGTATGGGCGCGGGCGTGGAAATTCCCGAAGAGTCCTCTCATTCATGCCGGCGAAACTCGCTAATTTGATTCGAGTAGCGGCGCGAAGAGTAAACAAAGAGAAACATTCATTTTTCGGAAATTCCCCCGAAACGCGTCAAAACTGACTTCTCCTTCGCAAATATTTAGAAAAATCGAATCTGATTTTTCGCGAATGTTTCTCATAAAAACGTGACAAAGATTGAAAAGATTCCAGACTTAACTTTTGAAAATTCACATAAACGTCGACTGCTCCTAAATTAGTCTATCATCATACCCTCTCTCTCTCTCTCTACGGTCGATGCTATATTTTTCACGGTTGGGTGTGTTTAATTAATTGGATCTTATTTAATTTGAGATTTCGATCACATCGCGCGATTAACGTTATGAATGTATTTCGTTCCAGACTTTAGGTAAAGGACAATGGAATCAATTAAGGATTTAGGAAAGGATGTTTAAATTTGCACCTTAAAGAAGTCACCTGTAAATCCCACGGATAAACGAAAGCGTCTAAGCGACCTAACACACACTTTCCAAGAGGCTGCTCACACGAATTCTCAATGAAACTTCCCATAATCGAATTTATAGACTCAGCATTGAGGCACAATTGTTTGTAACAGCCTCCCGCGAATGTAAGATTCAATGATTTTTTTACACTACCTTCTATCAATCGGATTATTTCTTTAAGATCTTTCTTGGATTATAAATTTTATTCGTAGCTGCATTCAAGTCCATGGCACGGAATCCCCATAATGGATACAGTGGGATGTGTTAGCAAGTCGGCGTTTGCAATAGATGACACGCAAAACAACAACTAACTCCCAGTCGCTGTATTGACTTATCTAGACCAGATCAGCTACCTATCATGATATTGGGTGAACAACGATAACGTTAGCCGCAACCGAACACAGGACCATTTTCACTGAAAGCGAACGCGCTACATACTTGGCTATCCTAGGACCGCATATAAAAGATATTCGCTAGCGCCGGCGGCTTCCACCGGGAATCGAATCCAGGACCACCTGTATCAAAGGCAAACCCGCCCAGTTGGCAGTCAGGGAGCTATCTACTTATATTATTTGTAATATCATTTTTCTTCTTCTAATTCATCTCCGCAAATGTTGTTCACGAATAATGCTGATTCCTTCGATTATTGTTTCTGCACAACTCTCTGTAGTTTGTTTGATCTAACTAAGTGGTACAGGATCGTGGATAGAGAGTTCTATGCATTTGCAAATACGGATCGAAATCGAAAAAATCCCTAGCTCAAGTTGTAAACCACATTTCTTGCATTTGCTCTGTAAATTCAATTCGTAGTAATCGTATATCTGCAATTAAGAATAATATCGTGAATTTAAACGTCTTATGATTTGAGAGTATCGGTTTTTATATGTCAGGGATTGGATGGTTGTTTTGGTAGAGCTGAAAGTGTACCTTAATCGAAAAAAATAAAGATAGAAAAGTGTGTCAGGTGCTCGTTTATATAGCAAACGAGACAGGAAAAAACTTAGTAGATTAATGGGAAAAAATGCGGTGCCGTGAGTCCAAGGCTACGTTTTTATTTCCGACTATGAGATAAGGAGTGAAATTTGGTGAATAGTAACACGACCTAGTATTTTATTAGCTTCTGGACTTAATAACGTAAAGTTTAGATTTGCATTACGGTATCATTGTAGTTTCTTTATGAATGCGTAAATCTGAAATAATTGTATAGTCTCATGGCCCTTTCAAAGATTAATTTCAGCTCAGAATAAAACACTTTGTTTAATTTATAGGTAGCAGTGCCTAGTACCTACACATTCTTTCCTGCTATCATATATTAATAATTTTTATTTCATTTTTGGTTCACCATAGAGGAAAATGTAATTTTAATTTACTTAGGTCTCAGTCTTGCCAATGGCTGTGATAATATGAAAGCGTCTGAGGTATTAGTGATGTTTGATAATGGGACCCTGGTCACCGCTTATCGCTTAGAAAAATGTCAGGGTATTGCCGTTATTGACTTATTGCACCCATAGTATTCTGGCTCAGTGAGGAGAGCAAGGACAAACTACTTCACTTGTAATCTGGCCTACTATACCTCATTCCCTCACCGAAGCTTTTTGTAGCTTTTGACGCTTTCTTGTAGAAGCTTTTCTGTTTTTTCTTTGAAATTTTATTTTATAGCTAATGATGGAGAGGTTGAAGATCCAACCAGCTTATTAGCTGATGATTTTAGAGTCCTATATTTTTCATAAAAATCCTCCCTTGGCTCTCTTGCCTCTTTTAATATGAAATATTCCTTTTTGAGCCAAGCTAAGTTGCTAATCCATTCTAGAATAACACTAACAGAATAGAAGAGCAAATCGAATAGATTAATTCACTCATTTTTGTCTCTTGACACTACGTCACATAGGATATGGTTCGATGATTAATTACCTCAGAGAAGAGATCCTCCTTCTTATTGATCTCTTCAGAGAAAAGGAATAACAAATCATCGGAATGAAGAAAGAAATCAACCTTGAGTGAAGTAGGGTGCGGCATTGTGGCGTACTTAAAGATAAAATTAAAATATGAAGTAAATGCTCAGTGATGACCGTGTACTATTTTTCTTCGATTTTATTCCTAAAGCAGAGGAGACGTACGAAATATGAATTGTCAGTTCACGAATGTATTTCTCGTGTTTTTATTTTTTGATTGGAGTTAAAAGAGACTAGCTTTACTTACTTCTCACTTACTATCAGCTTATTTTTCCGAAAATAGGATTTTCAGTATTCGTCAGAAGTAATATAGAAAACTGTATTTCTGGAAGCGATTAATTTTCTAATATCAGTAACGCTAAAGAATTGCTGAAATCGATTGATTGACGGACTGCGAATTCAATGTAAGAACCGGCGATCAAAATCTATAGCCATCTAATTAATCACCGAATGTGTAATTCTTGATCGATTTAACGTATCTCAGAAAACCCCCTACATGTGTTTGGTGTTTGCTTTACAACTTTTGTAAGCAATTAATAATTAATCCTCAGCAAACATCGTGATTCAGCTATAGAGCAAATAATCCCCAATGGCGCAAAACAAATATGAATCCCCGAAAATAAAAGATTTCCAGCGAAAAATAAATCCATGAAAGCAATGAAAATGAATGAATGAAATTTACCAAAAACAGAGCATTAAAATTTCCCAGAGTCTCGATAAAATCCATGTTAGATGTGCAGGAAAATTCCATTTCGAAGGCTTTTACGAAATGGAGTTACGAATTGAAGATCCTTCGGACGTCACTCGTCCCAAAACCCTCGGCGCCCTAGACGACCGTCAGGTTGGTGTATCGGGTCTGCTCTGCTCTCAAGCTAAATTGCGATTCTAGAGAAAGACATGCAACGGCTTGCTAAAAGATTTTTCCAATGCGAAACTTTTCCTTATCTTGGGTGCAGTGTCCGCGCTGCGTGCAGAAGTCGTTCGTAAATTATATTCGCTATTTCGGGAGGTGGAAAACACATCGACCCTCAAGAAGCATCGATTTTTCGGTCGATGTAAATAACCAAGGAGGAACCGTCTCAAACGCAACTCAATTTTCGATCATTGAACCCCTTTCTGAGAATGAGTTAAGTTTGATCTTCCAAAGCTCAGCGGAGACAAGATTCGCGCCACTTTCCAACCACTTTGGGTTTCCCTGTGCCAGGCGGCGACACTTTTCGTGTAATGTCCAATCTCAATCTGAATAGCGCTTCGCAAATCCGCCCCTTTAGCTTGGTCACATCCGTGCTTCGAGCATCGATTTTTCTCTTCATGAGACCTTGACATTGGCCGCTTTTAGAGTTGCATGTCGACCGAAGAGTCGCACCCACGCCATTGTGGGGTGGGCGTTGTAAAGTGGATGGCGAAGAATTGCGCTATTATGTCAGACGCTGACGAAGAAGAATTTCATTTAATCCTTGACAGCGTTTAATCAATTGGCTAATGAACTACTTACTTCATTCGGAAACTAAAAACTTCGAACTAAACTTCGCGTGTGTCTCTCATTTGTGAGAAAAAAGGCGGAAGATTTCGAACATTTAATGGGTGTAAATATCTTTTAATATTTATCTTTGTCGGAGACTCTTTGCGACTCATCCTGTTGCTTCCCAAAAGGTGAAGAAGTAATTTAAATGACAAATTCGTTTGGAGAACCTTTTCTCCTTCGCAGAAGAGGGTTGTTTTACTCTCTCATACTCTTGGAACCCTCCAGGAATCGGAGACTATTACATGTAGGGGCAGAGAAATGGATGGTCGAATCGCCACTGCGTGAATAAATCTTCAAGGAATACCATCGCTGAACTTAATGGGATTATTTCTCTAAATATTCAATGATAAATTTTGATTATCTTAAACTCAAGTTCGTAAATTGTCTTTCGTACAATCGTTTACTTTCACAGCGAAATATTCCATTTTATTTGCTAAATTATCCTCCAATGAAGAACAAGAAGATTTTAGCTAGTTCAGATTGCCACTTGAAGAAGGTCTTTTTCAAATAAACGATAATTTTTCCTTTCGTTGATCGAGAGGATTCGTTATGATTTTATTGACGGATGACCTAATTTGCTCCAAGTTCCAGCCAGCTGTCCGTGGAGTAGCTTCGTGAAATTTCATTTCCGCGAAATTACAAGCGGTAAAAACCAATATTTCCTTCCATTCATCAGTTAGGGGTCTATCACTGTAATATAATAAAACCTGTTGATAACATCTTCGTTTTATTTATGTAAAATAATCGTTTTTAAGGTTTTTGTGAAAAGTTATCGAGATATTGGAAAGAGGTAGAGAGTTAAGAAAATTTTCGTTATGTATACTTTTGAAGGATAATTTAATGCTGTTTCAATATTGCGAGAGTTTCTGATATAGGTTAAAGAAAATTCTTCTTTATCAACTGAAATCTTAATAGCATAACAATATAATGCTTCAATAACTTACTATACGTATGTGATTTTACTTTCAACAGTCTGAATATAAAAACCAGCGGAAATTTGATTGTAATGGACGGCTAAAAACTAGGAGTTTGAAGATATGATTCGCTCATAGTCTTAAATAAATAACCCGTGCAGAACATGCCAAGAATGAAAATAGTTCCCTTGGATATGATAGTACCCAGGTGTGCCCTAGATCTACGACGGCCCTGGCATTATCACTGTTATCCGTGATGTTAGATTTGGTGTTTCTAGAGCCTCCGAAGCTCCAAAATGATAGTATTTTCAGCTTTCTCAGCTCGTCGACATCCGTAACTGTAGTTCAAAATGTCGCAGCGACGCGTGGAATTTTCCCCGGAGGTTTCATCTGCCGCTGCTCTCTTCCGGGATTCTTGCACCAGGTGACAATTGCTCCATATCTTGCCATTTTTCCGTGCACCACCCCTCTCTCGATTTTCGCCTCTTCTTCAGCGACCCCTTAACCCTTTCCATTGTGCTAACGGTATCGCGATGAGAGTGGGGTGGGCGGAGCATGCGCCGTGACCCAAGAGCGGTGCCCATTCAAAAGGGAATTCGATGACCTCATCCTGCTCATTGTTGCACCAACGACAGGAAATAGTTGGGTTACTTTTTAAAGGATTACTTCAAGGTACGCTTTTTCTTTAAAGAGAGACTTTTTTTTCGTTTCCTCGCAAGTTTTCAGAAGGCCTCCTCCAAAGCCGTGGAGGGCCATCAAAGCCGTGGTCTCCGGTCGAAAGAGGAACGAATTCCCAAAAGACGCAGTATAAAAGAGGAGGAAAAGCGAATGGATTGATTCTCTACTCTCACCAGGATGCCTCTTCAAAAACAAACTTCTGTGTTGTAGCTTATTTTAGATCGAATTAATCCTGGAACCTTTTCTAACTTTCTATGAAATTACGGATTGATTTAGTGTGAAATAGAAAGAAGTTACTCTTGAATTAAATCCATTATTTTATGTTAAAAATAGAACAGAAGTAATCGAGGTGATCAAATTCTAATTTGATGGTCCATTCTGACGGATGAAATACTTAATTTGCTTCATAAAATTTCCATTGCAAACAAGAATTCGGTTCTGAAGAGATTGCTTAGAAAACTTTGAGGTTTAAATACTTTGTTGAATTGAATGAAGTTGAATAACAAATGATTAATATACCAAAATCCTACTTAGGTGATCGTCTATCAACTCTTAGTTATCGACTTACGCGCAAAACTTTTATGCCTATCGAAATTTTTAAATTTTGAAACACGTTATTTTATTAAGTTAGAAAATTATTATTTCCCCCTACTTTATTCTCGATAGTTTTTAACTTCGGAAATCAAGGTTCCTGAATGGCGCTTAAAGTAATCAGTGACACTTTCTCATGACTGGGATCCGAAGGTTCCTACAGTCCGCATTGAGTTAAAAAATACAAACCCAATATGATACATTGCATGACGAGATTCAGTGGGGTAAACTGCTAACGCCTAATCAAATATGAAATAGAAATTGCAGTGTATGATATCCGCTGGAGACGTCGTTAATAATCAATTAACGATTTCGCGATCGAAATAAAAGCGCAAAGAGGGTGTACATGTGCTCTGAAGCGGATGTCTGGCAGAACGTGAAAGCATTTGGTTGAGCGTGGCCTTTGCTTCGCAGCTGATGTAACTCCGCAGGTATTCTGATTTTAGAGACGCGGAAGTTGGGAGCGCCGATTGACTTTATCCACTTCACCCAGGTACACATACTATGCATTCACCGTTGCACCATTTTCCCGCATCTAAACGGTCATTTGAGTGTGGGAAAGGAAAGGACGCTCTACATCAGAAATTGCGCCCGTTTCCCGGGAAACCGAAAGATAAACACGAATGACGTCGGAATTTTCCGACTCCAGTTGGATTTTGAAATCTTTCTTCCTTCAAGGCTTTCAATTGAGTTTGCAAGTCGTGGAGGCACTTTTAAACTATCTTAGATAGATATTTTACGGAAAATTCTCTGGGAAATCTTACGGCTCAGTCAATCAGTCACTACTCTCTCTCTCTACATACACAATAGGCATGGAAGTGTTTGAATATTTTCCATCGATTGTGGAAACGTAAGGGGGCTTCGGATACCTAAGTGGGTCCCGGATTCGATTCCCGGTGAGGGCTCTCGTGTGAAATGACCTCGGCTTTCGCAGCACTTTTAGAATGCGTCACTATTGCTGGAAACTTATATTTCATGGAAAATTTAAAATATGTTCTATATATTTTACCTGAAGCATTTACTACCACATATGTCTCACTGAGAAATGGACGCAAAAGCTTCTCAGTATACATTTAATATAAAATCCTATTTCTAAATAAAAGGCTCCCGGATATGTGGGTAGAGCGTTCGACTTCGGTGAAAGCAGTCCCGGATTCGATCCCCGATGGGAGCCCACGTGCGAAATGTCCTTAGCTGTCGAAACACTTTCAACAATACGATTCATAATAGCCTAGATGTAGACGCATATTTTATCGTATTAGAAATTTTCTGCGTTTGCGAGACTATCTTTTGACGTGGGTTCCTTCTCGAGATCCGGTTCCATAAAATATGATTTTTTATAATCGCCGTGCCCGTGGTCTTCGCGTGACGTGAGCGGAGGGATTCCTACGGTCACGGTGAGTGTATTTCACGTGGTGATGCAGTCACGGAACTGGAAACTTCGAATGAGGATCGCTTATCTCTCTTGGGAATGATATAATAGTCATATATGCGTATGTGGGTTTCATAATGTTAAAGAGAACTAATAAATTCGAAAGAATTTACGATTCCACTGTGTATTCCATCAAAGATAGGAATCAAAAGGATCCCTACTGCTGTAAAACTGCTTTTGGGTTCCTTCATTCAAATTATTCCTTCTTCAGAAACCATTGGATGTTGCCTTATACGCATTAACCTTGTAAGATTCGAGGAACATAACTTAGGATTTCATTCATTTATTATTATAAGCAGTCGTGTGCTTTTAAATTTCCTTCGTATATCAGTGATTTCCGATGAGTGACGCATATCGGTACTGGTTGAAATTAATTCAGTGGCTTTTCCTGTGAGAGAGATAAATGAAACGTGCAAAGAGCCCAGTTATTACTTTTCTCCCATTTTATCCACGGTTCGATACAAGTTAGATTCGTAGAAACACATCGTAAGTTAGTTTTCGCACACTTCTCTCTCTTATGAAACTTAATGAACAACGATTTTCCGACAAAATCTGAAATAGTTTGAGCTTCATTAAAAGAAATTCAATATTGATATCTATTCGAGTTTTGTTTACGATTGTACATAGACGTGACAACGTGAAGACGTTAGGAATATTTGCCTGCATTGTCGTTTCGTACGGCATGAACTTAATAAGAGTCTGCTCAGTCCCACTTTGCGTTAGTATGAAAAATTTGTTTTCGAAGTCTTAATTAATTTAGGTGATGTTTCTCGAAAAATTGATTTTTCGTAAACCATGGAAGATTCTCATTAGGGACTACCATAGCTGTTTTTTATTTAAATGTATCTCTAAAATTTCTTGATGCGGTGAAGATTAATTCTGGAAGTTTGAGTTCGTAGTGTAAAATATTACGTAACTGAACACGCTTTCCAGTTGTCAGTATTGTTAATTGCATCATTGCTCTAAAAAGGAGTTTCAATAAAAAAGGTTGAATATTCAATAACCATTCAAGTACATATTACATATCTTTCTAGAGATATCTAACTTTGTTTTTTGTTATTGAGATCCTTCTAGAATCTACATCAATATTTCTGATGAAACTTCGTATCATAAACTTCTCTTATCATTCATCTCGACGAAAGGGATTCAAAATAAAGCTGGAGAATTAATTTTTAAATTTGTGTTGAACATCTCTGCTGATATTAACATAACTGTTTTGTTGCGGCAGTTGGTCTTAATGAGATATCTCGTATACTGGTGACTTCCATGTTACTTTGCATAATTTATGTTCGTTTTTGTTGGCTGCTTTATCGCCAATCATCGCAAATATTTGTCATAAGAATCATGCAGAGAATTCGCCACCATATGGCCGTATGCACGTTCTTTTGAAGTGACCCTCGCTTATAGCTTCCTCTTCCATGCATACGTGTACTATTTATCTACTTATGTTGCGTCCATTTATTTTATTTTTGCGATGCAAAACCGGTAGAGATGGCGGAGAATTTTTGCGATGTTTTCGCACTCAAGAAGCTCCGTTTATTTTTCGGTCGGGTGCTTCAGCGGAGGAATAACAGAAAATGAGTGTTCAACGGGAAGCCTTCTTCACCGCGAATCTGAATGAATACTGCAAACATTGGTGCTGAAATTTAATTCTGAATATAAATGTATTGTCTTTAGTACTAGAAAACGGTGAGACAAAATTGTTATCGAATAACTATCAAGTGTAATAACGTGCAATATATTTGAGCTCTTTTTACTTGCTTGAATTTCCTGTTTCCTTATCTTGTAATGTATTAATTGTCATATTTCTTAAAATCTTTCTTTCATTCTTTTTTATGTGATGATATGATAGCCTCTGAGTATGAATTATGCTGAATGATGTCACTCATATTGGCAACTTCTAATTGAATTCTACGATTTGAGTTATTTACCGAGTCATTGTGTTGTTCTTGCGAAGAGTTTTCCATTACAGAACTCTGGGTCAGAGAGGAGAGCAATGGAATGTTACTTCACTCCTCGTCTTACCTTTCAGGCCTGGGTTAAGGCTTTTTGTAACTAACAGAGGAAGACTTGTATTTAAACCACCTTTTTAGTTTGAATAAATCAAAGGCAGACTTAAGTTAACATTTTATTCGATATTCCTCTCGAAATTGTAATTGAGGATGCATATAGTTAGGAGTATATTGATACGTAGATTTTCCCCAGCCAGAGTAGCGGGAGCTTCGTTAGCATCAGCGGGATGTAACGACCTACTGAAAAAACAAGCTCGGGATGAAAGCGTGAGGGATATCTTTGCCCAACTAAAGCTAATCCACACATGCGTTTTATTCTGCTTCGAAACACACAATACAAATCGTCATTGCCTCATCTGATCAATTCTTTGAATGACAAATAAATGGATGAAGTGCTCATAAAAAACGGACGTATAAATCCAGCGTGCGAAATTAATTCATTTTCTCCTGTGAAATATGTTTCCTACGCCAATGGTTTATTTGCGCCCATAAAATCGCTTCTTCTAACCAGTTAATGTGCGTGCCCACGCATCCAACGGGCTATATTCGTCTGAGACGCTGAAAACGCTTCGAAGAATGCGTCCAACTGTAAATCTGACATCCGACTTTTCTTTATGTGCAAATTTTCTAGGTCATTCGAAAGATTTTTATTTTTTAAAGAGTGGGAGGCGTAGGTAGAATCCTGAGTCGTGGGTGTGGCTTAGATTGGAGAAGGTCAGTTGGAGTCAGGTAAAATAGCAAAGAGTAAACAAAGGCATTGGATGTCTTATCAATCAAGGGAGTGCACGCTATATACATTCGTCTTTCGTTGATAATGTCGTAGTAAGAAGACAAACAAAATTTGAAGAAAAACAGTAGCAAAGCAAGGGTAACTATCTGGTTCCTTTTCAAAGGAGGTTATTGCTGCACGGGGTTGGTTTCGAAGGACTTACACTGATGTGATAAATTAAGGTGAAAGGTGGAAAGAGATAAATCTTTAAATCTTATCTTGGTTTGAATTCCGTTTTGCTGGTACTTTACGATTGGAATAAGTTTTGGTGCATTTATTTGTAAAACACCACATTTTACTCTTTTATATAATATCTTCAGAATTTTCAGTACTTAAAATTTTAATGAAAGACTATTATGGAGTCTGTTACTTCTCTTATAGATTCTACATAAGTAAACAGAACCTTGATGGTACTTTATCGATAGTATCAACAGTTACTAGAGTTGACACTCATTTTTTCCATTTAGCTATGTAGGATTTCTTGGATTTTCATCGTTGTATCTTTTACATTTGTGACTGAATAACGTCAGTATTTCCGATAAATAGAATTGTGGAATATTTCCAAGGAGTAATGGATATGAAAACAAGCCTTACAGGAACAGCATTCGAACCCGGATCTCCTAATTGCCAGTCGTTTGCTCAACCATCAAGAAACCTTGCCAAAACATTCAGACCAAAGCAAACATTTGTTTGGTAGATTTCTTACGGAAGGGCGTGTGACTGACTGTGTCTCCGTCCTGTCAGACCTTTCTCATGTTCAATTCTTCTTTGGAATTCTTCAAGATGCCCGCCTTTACTTGAAAAGTCACCTTTGACCCTTTTCCTTATATTATGGAATGTTTCGGACCGTATAACTATATAAGCCCTATCAAGAAAGGTCCAAAGGTTAGGAGAAATCTCATTAACTTCTTTGATTTCGTTATATGGGGTGTGTCTGTTATTAGTTAGGAGAAAACCTTACGTGGGAGTATTTTTTCGGGACCTACTTACATTTGGAGTGAGTGAGCACAAAGGTAAAGAAATTATAGTATTTTCAGTAGAATTTCATTATTCAGAGTCATCTTACTCTTGTATAGGACTGCTCTTCGCCAAAATAGATCATTCATACAAGTGATGATTTAAATATAATTTCGACACATTCGAAAACGCTTGTGTGCGAGAGGGAATGTCTGAAATATTTTTATACGTTGACTTGTGTCCAGTATCTCATCTTCATCTCGTATATAGAGAGCCGCAAGGCATCCATCCATGTCTCTTTCACATCTTTTTTGGTTCATACGTCCTACATTCTCTATTATACTCCCTTCCCTTTCTTCTTTAAATCTCCTCACAACTTTTTATTTTCTCCTCTGTCTTTTCTCTTTCATTTTATCTTTAATTTCTTTTATTAGCAATCACTCCCCACTCTTCATTTGACCCTCCCATTTCCCTTGCCTCAGCTTTATTTCTGCAATCAATAACCCTTCACCCAGGGGCGAATTTTAGTAATCAGAGGCTCTAGGCGCAAAAACCATTTCGAGGCCCCACCTAGAGATCATTTATCATAAAAAACGACGAAATTTCGGGTCTACTTGACGGGGATACCCTCGGATGGCGCCTAGTGCGTCTAATGGTAAATCCGTCCCTTTTTTCACACACCATTTCCAGCAGCTTTTCGTTCGCTTCTCTTTTAATTCAGCTCTTCTGTTCCATTATGTGCCTCAACAATGACTCTTATGCTTTTGAAATTTCGTTTTCTTCTTCAGTTATGATCAATGTTTCACACCCATCTGTCAAAACACCAGATTAGTGATTTTGCTGATATTTCCTTGATTTCCTTAGCTAGAAAACATTCTTTGTAGTTATTAGTAGTATTATATTATTGCATAGGATTGTATTGTATAATCCATAGTATTTCAACTTTGCGACCGGAATGTTATTCCATTTTTAACATATAAAATAATCGTAAAAATTGCCTTCGCTACATGCCAGAACTGCCAAAAAGTAGGAATTGGTCCGCATATTCTTATCTTTCCTCACGTACCCCGATAATTGACTTAGCTCTCCTAACTTTGGTAAATCCAACCTTGCGGCAAAATCTGGCATATGGATAGTCACGCAAATTTGTTGTTTGGTACTGCAGTATGTTTTTTGGCTCCAAATCAAAGTCTCTGCGGCGTCTCAGGTGCATCACGTACGCTTTCCGCCCGTGATTGGGCGAGCGTGAGGTAAGCACCGCTGACTCACGTTCACTCGCTAATCATTTTCTTTTTTTCCACTGATGAAATTCTCCCGAGGCTATACTCTGAAGGACGATTCCTCTCTGAATCAGTTGGACTATGGGTGTCATCGTAAGTCTTCAATATCGATCACGCCCTTTGCTGTGATTTTGAGCGAAACCGGAAATGGGAGTTTATTGCGACTCGAAAATGGAAGAGAGTTTTGCATCGGTCTGCAGGAAATGGACGCACGCGTAGAGGATGCCCTTGAAACTTTCTGTTGACTTCATTTTATTTTCCCGCCTTTTCTCCTCTTCCGCAGCATTTGCGCAGGTTTACAGAAGAAATTAACGGAGATTGAATTAACGCATTTGCAATAGTTGAGGCTCGGGAGGCTTGAAATTTCAATTTTTGAAAACAAAATTTTATCGACTGGAACCACTGAAAATTTCATAATGACTAAAATAACCGAGACTCTGTGAAAAAATCGCGATTATTTCGGCCATCTACAGCAAGATAGATTTAGAATTATACCCCGCGAGCCGCCTATGGCGTATAGCAGGAAATGCATTAACACTAAAATCCTTACCTTAAATACCGTAGCTTCTCTAATGCTCTGCGGAAAGAATGAGCAGAAGTAACTATTCGTTTTAGTGATTAATTCGTGGTAATGTTTTATCGATGTCTCTTGGAGATAGCAGTCGTTGTTTACAGAAATGACAACGTAATCCACTTCGGTGTAAAAGTTTCGAATCGATGAAATTTTTTGGCATCTTCCGCCGGAAATCTGATCTCCTCACCTGGAGCGAATTCCACTCGGAGGATAGCCGTGACGCTACTGCTGAGCATGAAATATCCACTGATTAAACGAACTGCTCTACCTTCTCTAAATTTGAGACTAACCCTACTTCGTGTGGATTCCAAATCGAGGAGTAGTATTCGAGACTAGGTCGGGGAAAAATAAGCAACTTCTTCGAATCTCGATGGATATCCCCTTCTACTTGTTAATCTCTGCGTCCTACCCTATTGCATTACGACTATATTCTTTGAACCATTAACCACTGCTACGTAAATATAACTACTGGTTATTGATTGTGACGCGCTAACTCTAAGGTATATCTTGAAATGTGGCGCTGTATGCTAATAACACTAAATGAACGCGTGAAAGTTATAGCGACGCTCTTCATTTTATCAAAATATCATAGAGTACTTATAAAGGGTAGTCATGAGTTGAAATTATATTCCGGCTCATTAATTATGCTGAGTAATTGTAGTTATGCTTGTGAAACTGAAGTTTTTCATAAATATTCAAAACTCAAATCTGTAACCTTCATCGCTTCATCGCAGTGTTAATAAATCGCGGAAATATATACGAAAAGTGCCTCACTGAACACTTCCTGAATTCTTTCATTTTATATTCCTCTAATTACGAATATTAGTGAATGAATTTCGGTATAGAGATAAAAATCAAATATCTGTGTCCCGGAAATATGAGATTTTCGATTAAATTAATTTTATCATATCTAGCTCGTTATATAATTGAATATAAAGAGGGAAATGATATACAAGGAGACTTTTATATCCCTGTAAAAGATCACCGGAAATATGTTTTACAGTGTGAAAAATTTAATTCATTAACTTCCAAGAATTGACTCCAAGACTGCGAATATTCCGAATCCCCGAATAGTCGAAGTTCGCTATTCATTACATACGAATACGCGTTTCATACATTCCGTTTCATTTAGGATAGAGGTTAAAATCTACTTGAGGTCATTTCGAAGATTTGTTTTAATATTTAATGTCTAAATTATGGACTTGTAAATTTTTTATGAAAAGTTAGCGATTACTAAAATTATAAGTTTACTAATTTTTTAAAAATTTTCAATAATTTTATTTCGTTAAACCTACATTTTCTTTTTGATACATATTTTAATTTTCCATAAGTATTATAATAATAGTGTAACAGATCATATCTAAAACTAAATACTCCGTATTGATAATAGTTAATGTTTCAGGATGATAAATCCTTCGGAATAATCAGCCCAATTTCTATTTTCCGTGTATCTTAGTTCCTTCGCCATTATTTTCGATGAGATGTAGAAGCGAATGCTAAAGATGGCTTTCGAAAGGGCAAAATGCGTCAGAAGACAAATTTATCACCGATGACTTCGGATCACGAAATGGCAACCTGAGTATAAACGTAGGCGTTGGCTGCGGAGACAATTCGATTATTCCCATCGTATGTTATTTCCCAAATGGACCCAGGTTTCGACTCCATCCTTTGTTTTGATGTAATTAAGTCAGAGAAGGGCCAATACCATTAAGCGTGTCGCCGAGTTTTCCTCGTTTGCCCTTTGGAGTCGGAAATAGACAATGAGCATTGGAAGGCATTTAAGAAGCGTTTGTCTGAGGCATCTGAAAGTGGGTGGTGAAAGGCACGGTGACTGGCACCATTGGCACAATCGATTCCCAAGAAAGAGCGCGTCTCCGCGAATATCGCCAAAATCGATTTCGCGAAAATGCAACGGAAAGAGAAATTTGCCATTAGAAAAGGAAGTGAGAGGCACCGCCCACACGTAGCATATGGGCACGCGATGAAATTTCCGGTTTAAAAGACTTTTCGCACGATTTCGGTTTGGTAACGAAATGGTGTAAGAAGCCAAGCATTGGTAAGAGTGCTCTTGGTTTCTCTCCGAGAAGTTAGGATAATAGCATTATGTGTTACTTCACTACAAACAGTTTGTCGACAGATGGGACTTCTCTTTCAAAACATGGTTCGAGGTGGTGTTACGCGAACGAATGAGAGATACTTTATAAATGGAGCATAAACTCTATACCATTTTCGGTATTTTCTGTCGATGTGTATGAAGTTTAATGTTTTCTTTAAATTGAATAACTTACATGGAATACCTTATATCTTCGGTAACTAAAACATGGAGCAATCCATGGAGAAATATACTTTTTCGGTTCTTATATATTAATTTTATATTTTACTTACACCCTACTTCTCTTCTAACCAAATTCATCTCACTTTTGTCTCAGTCAGTGGCGAACGAAAGGGGAGAATTAGAGGCATGAATCCCCTCCTAGAAATTTGAAAAGAACTAAAATAATAATTAGCGCATTTCGTAAATAAATGCTTATAAAAGTTACTCAACGATCTTTCGTACGGTATATACATGGAATCGTTAAATCTATCGCATTATAGCTACTATAGACCTAAGAAGAAAATGGCAAGCTACCTCACACCTTATGTCTCATAGTAAGCCTCATTTCCTCTCCAATGCTTTTTTATCTGTTGTTAGAGGGGTTCAAGTTCAAACAAGTGACGTTTGAGGAAATGAGTACGTGCTAATAATTAGAATTATTATGTGTTTTTATTTAGAATTGAGATTTTGTTGCGTCATTAAGATTCGGCAATATTACTCATAAATGTAGTACCGCTAAAGGGACTTTTACGAAGAATTCGAAATCTAGAAATATCTACGCTGCTGGCGGAAACCGTTTTTGAAATAATGTTCTTCTTCTTGACCTTTTTCTCTTCCGTGTTCAGTGTTTCGTCCTAGCGATGCGGAATTCAATCAATTTATCATTTTATCTTTAGGATCAATCATGTCACATCTTAGATTTATGTTCTAGAAAATAGGCATTTGTTTCCAGAGAAATTTCTTGCGTGAGTGCCCTTCGGAGTAGATCACTAGTTTTTTTTGTCGTTCACAAAAGGAATGATTTTTGAGGCGATTAAGTGTGATCCAACTTTGGTATTTTCTGGTGCAGTCATTCGGAGATATCTCCACCATTTCCTATTTCTGTAACTTTCGAAACTACGTCATTCGTCATTACGGTTTTCGACTTCTTCCTTCAATCAACTCCAGAAGTGCATATCCGTCATCAAAATGACTTCGGTGTCTTGAGTTTAAGAGTTTTTTTTTCGATTGTCGATTATAGAATTAGTCCAAGCTACGTGTTTTTTTCAGAAATATTAAGTTTCTTTTTATCAGCTTCGATATAAATCTCAAATAGGACTGAACTAAAATATACAGTAAAATTGTATCACTAAATACATTACTCTAAAAATATCAGTAATAAAGATAATATTAAATTTAAATTAGAAAATACATTCTTGTTTTTATCACGAAAACTGAAATCACGTCCCTTAATATTTCCCATCTCTTCTTGTTTTCTATATGAAATGTATTTAAAATTTAAAACAAATTAATTAAAATCTATGGATGAAGCCTTCACTTGTTGGAATTCCATTAATTGAAAAACAAAACTCTTGTAATGTTACATAGGGAATTTTATTTCCCAAGAAATTAAAATTTAGGCACACGTGATTTTCTTCGGCGGCGAATTTTCAAGTATGAGCTACTCGTTTCTTACAGTTCGCCTGCATTCATTAACAACTATCTGAGTCATTTAAATAAGAGATATCTGTGATAGAAATTCCTTAACGAAAATCCTGGTTTTTGTTGTTTTGCATTGGCAGGTTCCGTTTTAAGATTTTTACTTGAAGTTGTTAATTATTTCAGTAACAACGGATGTAAATACTGTGTAAAAGATAGGTGGCTAAGCTTGAAGCTATTTCCATTCAATTCTTCCCGTATTTTCACTCTCATAATTTACAAAAAAATAAGAAAGACTACGTAGTCTACATAAGCCACCTTTTGTTGACTGGCAGAGGATACTTGCGACCATATCCCTAGCTGGTCACCCTCTCCTATCGTTCGAGGAAAATTAATTTTTAAGCGACTTGTTCTGACGAAATATTGCCCTAATAATGATAGATAGCCGGCATTTATTTGAGATCAAGTTTCTAAAATTTCCTCATATATTTTCATATAATCTCAATAAGTTTCCATTGCATCCAGGAAGTGTTTCTTCCCGTCTTAATTAAACATGTTTTTCTCTGAATGTTTTCATGCAACGAACCTGGCAGAGGTAAAATCGCATACTTGCCAATTTCGCGAAATAAAGCGAAAGTAAGAATGATTTCTCTATTAAACTTATAAATCACTTACCTTTGATTAAAACGAAACACTGCATCACTATCGATTTTCATTAAGAATTCCATCAAAATCGTGAATCGTCGTTCCTCCAAATTAAAAAAAACTAATTCATTGCTCTAATAAACTTTTTTAAATTTATCTTACAGTTATAAGTAAATGAACAAATATTTTCTGATTACCTAATATTTTTATGATATTTTTGGCCAGAATTTTCCAAAATAAACTAGTAAAGTTATATACATTTCGGTTTAAGATTGCGGAAGTTAAATCCGATGTTGCCACATTTATTTTACCTTTAAAGTTGGTCGTTTTGGATGTGAAATAAATTTTCTGTGAGATATAGCTTTTCTTTCGAAATGCTAATCTTGGTGAGGAATTATCGGGAGCAATCCCAGAATATCTTTTAACGAGAATTCCTGTTAGAAGTTGAGATTAAAACCATATAAATATCTAATATGTACATGTCTTATCTGCATCCAGCGTATTTAAGGTATGACTAACTACTTATACGAATCTATTTTATGGGTATTTTTCTTAGTATTTTAAGAAGTGACAAAGTTGATGAAGCATCCATAAAAATGCTCGTTTTTACGTGAGTAGGAATTTCGGATGATATAATCGATAGAAATAGAGAAAGAGTTGGCGTGAAAAGGCGAATTGTATTTTATCTTTCCTTGTAGGCCTTAGGGATGGTATGCTATGAAATTGGATTCAAAGAAAAATACGTAAGAATATTTTATCATTTCGTATTAAATCATTGTCGTAGTAAATCATTGTCATAGGTGCTGTTTATTTACGACGAACCATTTTTTATCTTTCCTAGTCTTTCTTACCTCTTGTTTACATTAAGTACTTTGAATTAGTTGAGATTTTTTAGATCTTGCTCCTCTTCAAGGTTAGTTTCTTGTTCCTTGTTAGTATTCTTCAGCAAAATTTACAATGCTATTTCATGCTAGTATTGTGACTAAATTAAGAGAATTATGGAAGTGGAGCCATTCAAAGATCATTTAATTTAACCGAACGGCATCTAATATAGATATTGATTCATATATATTTATCATATTAAAAAAGAAATATAAACTGTAACTCCCCCAGTTGACTTTAAATTTGACTGGTTCCGTCAGCGTGTTCACATCTTCAGGTGAATTCAGGTATATGTTATTTCATACATACATGTTACTAATGACATAATCACGCTATGCTATTCACATATTCATATGAAGATGTCAACAAGTTGACGAAAAAATTTGCTATGGAATCGATTGTTTTTCTTCCTGAAGTTGGTTGCTATGTAATTACCAAGTTACCATCCAAGTTTTTGCTAATAATTATACGAAGTCACTATTGAAGATATCAATTTCATTTTAAGACCCTTATTTCACTAACGCTTTACCTACCTTATATTCATTTTCATATTTAATCTGCAAGGGCATTCATATCCTTAAAGGTTTTGTCATTCATAAATTAGTTTTATTTTTAAATCGAAAAATTCTTCGCCAAACTTGTTGATAACCTGTCCATTTCATCATTTCCATCATATTCAGAGGAGGTTTACAAAATAATACACTTATGACAGTTTTGGTACTTCCTGTAAACGAACATATGGGTGGACAGAACACGTAAGTGCTGCTTATAATTGGTCATACAGTAAGGTTATCACTCTATGGTCATACTAAGATACCCGGAACCGAATGTCAAAGAAACAATAACTGGTACAAAAACGGCACGTTCCCTTACAGCAGGGACTTCATATTCCCGTACCCCTTGGGATAATGAAATGCTGGTGGAGGGGGTACGACAAATGATGGACGAATAAAAGAAATCTTGCTATTAAAGTATATAAAGATATTTTGCCAAAGGTAGTATCACCTCATAGATGTATCATGTCGTTGCTGTTCAACAACATTTCTCTGTTATTCCAAGAGTTACTCATATTAACTAAGTAACTATGAAGTAGAATTTTAAACTTCAATTCTTTTTATGAAGACTTGGGGGCGTGAGATTGTTTACTTTCAAACCAAAGGGGGAATGAGAAACAAATAGGTTGGGAATCCCTGCTTTAGAGCTTAAGTAGTTTACGTACGTTCGTCAGCCTTTTTGATTGAGTTCAGCGTCCTTAAGTTTCGCAAATTTAATCTTTTTACATCACCGAATATTTTTTCATTTCTCTTTTAACGTTTTCCATTCCATAGTAAGAAGAGACTCAATAGTACCAATAAGATTCGTTCATTATTATTCAAATAGGAATTAAATGAAAAATCGACCCGGACAATAAGTCGAAACCGGGACTGGTCCTGCACTAACGGGACGCATTATAAGCCATAGAAGCCAAATATAATTAAGGTTCAATTGCAATTCAGATCCAAGTTTTTGCTAATAATGATTTCGCTAATTAATACGTTTGCTGTTGTCAATTCTTTTTTATTTAACTTTCCGTCTTCACACGTTGAAATCTCTCGTTCTCTCTCTCTCAACATCTCACAACATCATAAACAGAAATCCACACATGTCGCTGCGCACCCGGTGTCTCTCAAAAGAGGCATGCAAAAGGAGTTCCATCGCTTGGAAAAAAGAGACGCACTTTTCTGCCGAAGGAGATGAAACGCCCCTCGCGTGAGGATGGCAGCGCGCGTCAAGCGACCGGGTTCGACGCTCGATGTGAGGGAGGGAAAGTGAGCGATGGGAAGGGCAGAGCGGAAACCATAAACCGGTTTTTCCTCCCACGGGCGGAGTGCAGGTAAGGGCCCGAGTGCGCACGAGAAAATGCAGGACGTGCCTTCGGAATGCCTCGCTTTCATGCTCTCTCAATGAGACACTTCTTTCTCGCCTCTTTCTTACTCCAATGGCTTCCGGAAGGGAGGGGTTCGACACCATGTGAACTTTCTACAATTTCAGCGTGATAAGATTCCCACAAAGGGACTCCGGCGATGTTGATGATGCCCGCCGATGGAAAGGGACGATAAGTATTCTTCGCATAATGGAACTCGCTTAGCGCGGAATATCATTTTATGAGGATTTTCGCTCCGACGCCTTCCTATTCTACATCTGCCGAATGACCCGGCTAACCTTTCGCCGTGGGGTCAATATACCATCGACCCATCCACTTTTTCTCTTGTTATTGTGTCGCACGCTGAAAGACCTGCTTTTAAACTGCCTCTCCCATTGAAAAATATGAAAGACAATGAATTTATTTATAAACATCTCTAAACAATAAGGAGAGGCTCCGAAACTAAGTCACACATTCTCACTGTTACATAGATATACACATGTCCGTTATGATGTTACCTTTCGGGATAAACGCTCTCTCTCATTTATCAATATTCCTCTATGCATTCTTTTACATATTTCGCAACATATACATATATCTTTTCATACATTCTCTGTTATTCTTAAAACTTCGCACGTCTCTTTCCTTGAAGACCAACAAGATTTCTCTCGATCCACTCGCATCATACTTTGTCATGGTCATTTTGCTTCCGTCATATCTTTACACGTGCCCAAACCAATGCAAAACACCCCTTTGTGTCGTGCTGTTTGCCGTGCCTTTCTTTTAGTCCGCATGCATTCATCACACACTCATTACTGACCCCGTCTCTCCTGTTTGATCCACGCATACTCCTCATACATTATCCATTCTGTAATTCATTCTCATAACCCATTCCGACTGCATTCAGTTTACTAATAAGCTTCTTCTGCCACACCCTACTTTCTCTACCACACTGCAAGGTTGGCGCAAAAACACTTTTGTATACAATTTCCTCTTGTTCCATCATGCATGTAAAATATTTTATTACCTTTGCTTGTTTTTTATACCACTAACTAACTAATTACAAGAGAAAGAGATCATTCACAGGTGATTCACTATCCGATTTCTTCTCAGAGAGTAGAAATAAGAATGATATTTTTCATTCCACTTCTCATTCCTCTTTATCCAAATGAGTAGCCGTTTCTCTCAGCAATTGATAATTTATTGCCCTTTCATTGTGCGCTTTTTACTATTTTATAAAACTCATCATAGATAGTGGGCAGGATCCAAAACTAAACGATGTTCTTTGGGAAATCACGTCCTAGATAACGAGTGTGATTCCGGAACGAATAATCTTTGTTAGCCAAGGTATGACTATATTTAAATAAAATATTTTTTGCAAAATTTTGGGCCCCATGAAAAAGGCGCGTCTTATACATGGGAGTGTCTAATATATGAGGAAATACGGTGCGTGAATACTGGAGATTCTCGGGGTACATTTATAGCGTTTGATTGTACGCATGGCGAATCGAATAAACGACCCATTTCCCCCTCAGGACAATGCCGCCTTGTGTGGTCACTCGACAACGCATTCGAAAGCTGCGATATCTATGCATAATGATTGATCCGGTTCGATTAAACTGCACCGTCGGTGAGTCACCGATAAACGAAGGAGAAAGATATCGTCTTTATTCTCATCTCGTATTAGCACATGACGATATCTTATGCGTCAATCGAGATATCATCCACTCAACGCTTGAGTTGATGGAGTATTGCAACTTGTTTAAATGTTAACTTCTTGTAAACGACAATTCAAACAATGAAGATCATCGTCAGATATGTCGTAACTCGTCTTTGCACACCTTGCTTTAACTCTATGTTGTTTCATATAATGCCTGTATAGTATTTAGCCCCAAGGCTGGTTTAACTTAACATCTCCAACATTTGTGACAAATGCTTTGGGGAGGGAATGAGACACGCAAGGGAATGTGCCGGACGTCCCGATTTTAGTGGGATTTTCCCAACTTCACGGAAAGTTTCTTACATCCAGACTCATTCTTTAAATGTCTCACTGTTAAATATCTTATCTTTCAAAACACTAATACATCACGTGATAGATTATTTAGCTTCATGGTAACTGCACTGCAAGAAATGAAATTAACTACTGCTCTCGAATTTGGAAGCAAAGTTTTTAAAAATCACAGAGAACTTCGTATCTATACGAGTTATGAATTCCGTAAAAAAATTACGGGAAGGGCAAGATCGAAATTCAATAAATATTGGTGAATTCTATTCATCATTACACGACGCTTTTGCAAAATAATTAACTCTAATGTTCCTAATAAAATCAGAATGTATTTTAACACATGAATGATACAATTTTATTTTAGTTTAATTATTAGCTATAATGTTTTGCGATTGATTGTAATTATTTTTATACATTTGGAGATGTTTGCTCGTGGTTGTCCCGCCTTGTCTCGTCTTCAAATTTTTAGAATACTTAATTTCAAAGAGAAGTCTCGACCTGCTCTGCCAAATTTGGCAGTATAGTATGAGTGAGATGGTCTTGCTTTACTCATTGAGCCAAAATACTATGAGTGAAAATTGTCCGCAAAAATTCCGCACAATGATCTGATGTACGACATTTTTAATATTCTACTCCGTTTATACCTCAGTAGCTGTCATGGTACATGAGTGAGAATGAGACCAAAGTAATGGCAATCTATTTTCTCTATCTTAAAACAAAAATAATGAATAGTAACCCAATCGTCAAAATAAAGTAGCAAGAAAAGTTGTATGAAATATATAGTTCCAAATGAAAGGCTTGACTGATACTGTGCTTCAAAGAGAATATTTCAAGTGAATAATATCGATCTCTTTTTTTCTTAAAATGAAATACTATTCTAATGGAATAATCTTCAATAAATCACCGCCATGTTTCTTTTCTCTTCTCTCATTTCTCTTTTCATTTCACGAAACGTGATTCTCTTAATCTCCGATCGAGAAAGGTATGAGCAATCCTTCTATGCAATTCAATTTCAAGAATGCACGGTGAATTAGTTCCGTGAGTCAGACGCATTTGTGACGAAATATACTTGTTTTTACTCTTTCAATGTCGACTTACAAATGATTTAAAGGTGGATATGATAGAAGTATTGTATTTCTTGTTCAAATGTGATGTTGATTATTGAATGTTTTTACGGCGTTTGAAGGGAATCGATGGTCTCTAATAATTTGCAACCAGAAGAATTCACAAGAAATGAAGTACGTTTTCTGAAGTAATTTACAATTTTTGCCACATTAAATCTTACCTGTATAGAGACTCACATTTTAATCACTGAAGAAAGACTAGCATAGATTGAGTCATTACATGTAGGTATTGGTTTCGAAACGTTTAAATTCAGTTTAACCTTCATGTGTTATGTGTACTTGTCCTAGAGATATGTTACTTTATGTGTACTTGTCCTACAGAGGAGATTTGGAACAAGAGTTTCGGATGAAAACTCTCTAAAGGAAGTTTTTGTACCGCATTAAAAATTCATAACGAGAGATTGAAGCATAATCATCGGCAAAATATATCATCTTATTAAAATTTAACTTCATAAACTTTGTTTGCTTTATAGAAGACTGTGAAGATGGAAAGGGTTTAAGGAATTAATTACCATTTCCACAGGAGAGATTCCAACTTATATATCATCGTCATGCGGATCAAGATTTTTGTGATTATATATTCGTTGAAATTGATATTACACTGTGAATATATATTACTTGAAACCGGTTGTGCTAAAAAAATTAAGAGGAATTATTCCTTATTTATTTATTTACCCTATTATGGATTTCCCTACCGTGAAAGATTCATCAATCGGCTATATTTAAAGTAGTATAATTTGACAAACTATAGAAAATGGTCACCTTGAACGTTCGATGTATTGATACCATCTTTGAGGGTGCGTTAAATTGAGAAGACCATAAACAAGTCTTATCAATGGCAATTATACTAATTTTCATAAATCTACATGAATAAGATTAAGCAAAGTACGAAAAATTATTCCTTCTATCTTGTAGCAATGATGCTTTTTTTGCCCTTCAATGAATGTTACCTTTAGGTCTCTATCTTTTGCTCTTCTCTTTAGGAATGAATGTTTCCAGTTTGTTTCTCATTCATTGCGCCATCCATCACTCATTTCCTTTTCCAACTGCAATGGTGGTGACGAATTATGTGAGCTTGTGTCTTCTAGGTCCTTTCCTATCATTGGAGAAAACACACGAGGAAGAAGACGTATTGATTTGTGCTTTCCAATCGAGCGATGGTCACTGTCTTTAGGGGCTTCTTCCGCGTTTCCTATTGCGAGACATTCCTCGTTCGCTTTTGCTGAAGGATGACCGGAAAAAGTTGCGACGTGTGCGAAACCCACGTAACTGAATATGCCTTATGTTTGTTTCGGACATAAGTACACATAACCCTCGATTTATACCATATATAGATACCGCAAAAGTGCCGTGAATTCGAAATCGTACAAATAATAATTTACATTTGGGCATTGAAGATGAGAATGGGTTCCGAAGAAAGCTACCGAGATGGTGAATTAATTTTTATTTACATTCTTTATCATGTGTTAAAAATGATGGGGAAACCGATTGATGCGGAAAAATGAAAAATTTTAATAAATGATAATAACAGTTCCCTCCGTATGCTCAGCACCTGCCAGAGTAAACTTGGTGTCGTTTATGTGTAATCTGTCTTCCCTGTTATCTTCAACATAAGGAATTTTTCATGATTTTTTTTCTGCTGCTTTACTAATTGATAAAATAACGGCTTGTCAAATCAAAACAACCAGCACCGGTTTATAAAAGTCTTATTGCTTCTATTTACGGAAGTTCAGTACGATATCGTTCACAAAAGACATTGCTGCAATTAATTTACCCGTTCTAAATCGAAACCGTGATTATCAAGTACTACACAGATCGAAAGTAAAATATATTGCATTAAATAGTAATTTTAAATAAGTAGGAGATTTGGAATAATAAGAAATTTATACCATAATTATATATTATAAGTTTCGTTCAATCGTTGCGAAATTATTATTCGCTAAACACCTGTTGAATAACTGTGCTGATCAGGATAGGTGATAAACGATTCAATTAATATTATCAGGATTAATCGTGAATTATTCACGCAATGTAAGGATCCATGACGCTCTTTGCTTCTGCGGGATTTTATCGGAGATTTTGATAATTCTTTCGATAATTTTTGCCTCAAACAGTAATTTACGAAGTAGTTTGCCGTTACTCAAATTTCTACCTGTAATTCAGTTTTATCTCCCGTTCGGTCTTGAACGGTATACTTTGCTCGTTCTCAGTTTTTTTTTCTTTCAAAATAAATAGACTGAAATACGCAAAGAATCGGAACATCGCCGCAAGGAACTGAGGAATTAAGAAATCTGGGTGCCAAAGGAAATGCATTAAGAAAATTCCACGGATTTGCCGAGGAAACAACCCATTTAAGAAAAGAGGGCCACCTCTCCCTTCAATTTCAAAATTAATTTCCCGTGAAAGGCGGAACATAAAAAACGTAATAGTTGCACGTTTTATTTCCACCAAGTAAGGATTCATTAATTCTTTAATTTCTAAGTTTCAAGATGGCATCAGGAAGTTCAAATTAAGGAAATCCCTCGGGGGTTTGCACGTCTTATTTTCCGGAATCAGTCGTTTTGAAGTTCGCATTTTATGGTTGAGGGAATAAGTAGTAAAAAGAATGGCTTAAGGTGATTAAGACAATGCTTAGGTCCGCTTCAAACTATTGATCTCCCGGAAGCAATTTCCTCGCCCTTATTGTGCATATAAATGAATTTAACTCCTAAAAAATATCTTTTTTTGAGAGGAACTTGTTTGCGAAGCCTTTAACAGGGCGAACACTAACTGCTGAAAATTATTCCCCCGTTTCATCGAGCTAAAATATATTTGGCCGGTCATCCGCCCGGAAGCAGGTGCTTCAGTTGCTTCCGTCTCAACCGGACCTTGTCAATGCTTAAAACGTAATTAGGATAAAAGCGAATGGAAAAAAACAGTCCATGTAGATTAGCATAGAGTTAAATCTAATTTCTACTCGTATACTAATTCTGTTAATACAGAAGCTCAACATCTCTTCTATTAGAAATTAGGGATCTTAGTTAATTTTTCACAAACTTTCACATAAACGGACTATTACTTGATTATAAACTTCTTCCTTTTTTTCCTTCTTCATCTCTTATCGTTTATTAATCCTATCTTTTATTATCCTCTCTTTCCATGAAGCATGTGGAATTCATGACTTGCCAATTACTTTACGCCTTTTGGCTCCCAATCTTTGTCGAAGTATGACGCTCAATAAGTTTCAACCGACTCTTACACTAATATTGGTCGCACTCCTTCATGTTCAATTCCTAACATATTTTCGCTGTTAAAAAACTGTTTGCATCCTCTCTTAAGATTCAACGCCATTTAATTGATTTCAGTACTCCATTACATGTTGAATATTGATCAATTATGTTTTAAATAAAACGTTCATGCGTAACTCCAATCGTAACAAATGAATATTCTAAATAATTTAATAATTGTTTCAGCATTTGAAAATTACATAAAATAACAGCAAAACATTTCACTTTTGTAGAAAATCGGTTTTTATCCCAAGATTTTTTGATAAATATCGCGATATTTTCTAACTTCCTTGAACCTAGTAGTGGAGCAATATTTAGGCCGATTCACAAACACATATGATCATAGGTTTTCCATTGTGATTTGTTTATTGTAATTCTTGTACATACATGCACTTGAATTACCGAAAGAATTTTAGATTGTGAAATCTAACAATTTAAAGTATAAAATATAAGTGAGAAAGCCTTAGCATATTGGAACTCCGTACGGTAACTCATAATTTACGAATTCACGATGTGAATTTTTTAAAGTGGAATTTTAATTTAGCCAATGTAATGTATGCCTGTTGCCGAGAACCAGTTCTTGGACGAGGGAGAATTTATGTTAATAAAATGATGGCATCTTTCATCTCGCGGTAGGTTAAAGGGACAGTAGCGAATATTCCAAGAAACAAGGCGGGAGACAAAAGCTGCGAGGGAATGCGCGTTAAATTGATTAAGTGAAGATCATCGGCACAAGGCTCTCATCAAGGTAATTCGCTGTCCTCGTAGATTAAAAGCTCCTAGAAATTTTTCTCGGAAAGAGATTACGATGCTTTAAAACGAGATATATCACCGAGTGAGGTGCCCTAAATCTTATATTTTGCGCAGCAAGGAATAAGGTCATCTTGATCCCTTTGGCCTTCAATTCGTATCGATGTTTAAGAGCAGGACGGAAACTTGGAAACGGCTGTAGGAAACTGAATTTATCATTCAGTATATGTCGAGGGAACGGTGAATTGACATGAGGAAAATGCTGGAAACAGTTGGAATTGCAGTTACGTCGTAGCGGGAGTTGCAAACGGAATTATATTGCGGAAGAAATAGAGTGGGCGTGAGCCTTTCGATTCTCATTTGTCAGAGAATGTACGTCACTTTGGACGCTGATGAAGAGGAACAGCCCACAGGGTATGGATTTTTTTTTCTCGCTGCGTCATGTCTCTCGAATGGCGATTAAATATTTGTCCCAATGTTTCGATTTTCCCTGGCGCCTCTGTAAATCCACAGGTTGATTGATGTTCGGGCGAATCCCCGCAACTGCCTGCTGAAATTGACTTTGAAAACATGTTATCTTAAGCAGGGAGGCTCGTGCGCAGTTGTTTTCTTGCAAACCATTCGGATGAAGATTCCTGGCGTTGTACCCTCACTTTATCAATTATAGCATATCCGTAATGAGCTAACTTTATGCAAAATATGGCGAAATTAATCCGAAATAACTATTTAAGAACGAGATCTTTCGTAAGTCATGGGACTGCTTGAAAATGATGGCATATGCGAGAGAAAAGAAAATTGTGTCGAAAAAGGCCGATTTTTGAGGAAACGGTCTCGCAAATGCTGTTTCATTCCCTTTCGATTTTTTTCTATATAGTCGGACGTTCTTGTTTTTAATTAAGAATATGAAATTCAAAACTTAACACATTTTTCAACGAAGTATAAAATTGACTATGTCCATAAAAATATAGTTATAATCCATCAGACATAGCTATAATTATTCAATTATTACTATTATTTAATTATTTATCACACATTTATAATCAATAAAAGTTGGATTAGGTTCAAATTGCTAGTTGTACTGTGTTAGAAGGGGATCATTTTATCGCATCCAAAATTTCATTTAGTTCATAGCACCAGGATAATTTTTCGTTTCGCTATTTTGAAACTTATGGCGCAATTCTTCACTCTTGCTGTAATAAATGTTTGAATGTTTGAACTAATGTTTGAATTTTCCGAAACATTTCGTAATTATCATTTAGATAATTTTCTTCCTCATTTCTTCGCTGTTCCCTTATATGTATAAATCCTTTCATGCCAGCTATTTGAATTCCTTTGAATTTAAATTTGATCGAATGAGTCTGCACACTTCCTTTGTGTCTTTACTCTTCAAACAATTTGTAGGAATAAGCTTGGTAGATTCGATAGAGGAAGTTAACACCACTAGTGTTTTCCTTTCCAACGTTTCGCAAGATTTGATATCCAGTTAGTTAATATAGATAAGAAATGTTTAGTTTCTCAGTTGATCAGAGATATGTTTACTGATCTCTAATAAAGGACATTTCTAGCTTGTTTAAAAAATTTCGTGACTTCGACTGCTGTGGGAATTTCAGAAAGATGTTTGGCGTTCGAGCGCAGTGAATTTTTTGCATCCTTTATATTTTGGAATATTTCTAATATATTTAAATTGATAAATAATAGCTATGTAATTAAGAAAATATTCAGTTAATGGATAATCAATAAAAATTATGGTTTTAATGCATTAATTTTGCGAATCAGAACCAGATACTTAGGAATTTACATAATTAGTTATCATTGCGGCTCTTGATGATTCCTTCTTCTTAAATACGAAAGTATATTCTATCTCGATTGAATGAGTACCTTACAAGATAATTTATTATTCTTAACTCACACAAGGCAATTTGATAAATAAATTTGTCAATTGCGAAGACATATTTCTTTAATTTAATCCCATCCGTGACATTGCAAACATAAAGCTATAAAAGTGAAGCAGATCACGGTCATGAAGGTATCTATGTATGATAATACCTTTCTTTTGTGCTGCGGAGGATTTGCTACAGATAACAATGTAGAGGTCATTCCAACACACTCGCCTGACCTCGTTTCGAGAGCCTTTCGGTTTTTCCATCGATGAAGGACGCTCTTGGTGACAAAACCCAGCTGAGCTTTAGCCACTGCCTAGAAAAGCGTTGCGTTTACTGCTTAGCAGAGAAAATAATGAATTTTTCGGAAAATGGCGATGAAAAAATTAAATCACTTCCATCGTTTAGCCATATTAAAAGAAGAGGGCGAATTTGGAAATTTTCGGTTTTATAAATTGGAGAGTTTAACAAAAACGAATCAAAATTTGGTTACAGCGGAAAAGTTTTTCCAAAGTTGATTTCTTGTCAGTGCCGAGTGATGTGTAAAGATATAAAAATGTATGAAAACGTTTTGTATTATACGATATGTTAAGAAAGAATTTGATTATTCATATATTAATCAACGATATTAGCATGCTAGCTTTCCCACAGCAAGGTCCCTGTTGCGATTCCACCAACTACTTGCCGTTACAAATTTTCTTTGAAATTGAAGTTTAGATGTCGCGGAAAAGTCACAACTTGCAAAAATTGCCATTTCTTGGGTACCTTTGATATTTCTTCATGGCGAATTCTCTAAATAGTAAAAGAATTACCCTTAATTTGGTGTAAGATTTAATCTTATGTGTAGTAAGCTTGCAGAAATTTCACAAAATTCAATAAATTATCAAACGATCTATCAAACAGTATGAGGCGAAAATTTTGGTGAATTGCAATTAAGATAAACTTTTAAAAGCTTCATTGTTTGTCTTTGTTTGTGAATATTTACTTTTAAAGTTTTTTCTTTTCATTTAAAATATTATCCTTCGTATAAATGTAATTTTCACGAATTAAAACGTAAAAGATCGTCCCCTCTCCACGTATAATTTTTTATCTCGTATCTCTCATCTATTCAGGAGCTCTAAATCATAATTTATGAGAGTTGTGTAGCATTCTCCGCGCTAATTGTATGCGCTTTTACACCATTTTAGTAGTGAAAATAAATCGTGCAATAACTATGATAATTATCAGCTGAAATAGATGATATTACAGAGTTAAAATAATTTCTGATGTATATTAATTATGCTTGAGTTAATCCTTGAGTAAATTAAATATGAAGTAGAATGGGAGCAAAAGGAGATCTGAGGGCACTGAAAAGGCCTAAGAATATAATTTTAGAATGCTTGAATTTACGCAGTTGGCGTACGTCACATGTCATAACACATATTTGAGAATAAGGGTGTATTCCCTTCACCCGCATCTATTCCTCCATCCGTTTCGACGCCTCTTTCGAATCATCCGTTACTTCAGTCCTGTTATTTTCCTTCCCCGTTTGCGTAGACTCACGCGAAAGTCTACACTTAAATGGAATCAAAACAGAGTGAATCACTGTTTCTTTCGCCCAACTTTTCCTTTCACTTTTCAATTTCCTTTTCCTATCTCATTCGTACCGCACGCAATCAATTTGAAATTCATGCGAAAAAACTGGAATTATAATGAGATATCACTCTTTAACAGATGACGTCTTTAAAAGAACCCTTACACTCTTTTCTTAAGGTTGCTTCCACGTAATGGCTGAACACCGCTTTACTAAAGCTTTCGACGCTTTTCATATTTTGACACCAATTATCACCAGAGGAAAAGGTATGATATCGCGATAATTTTGGTTGTCTAGAAATTTATCCTTATCAATAATATTATGACTTAGATCGGATTGTGTTTCATCATCGATATATATATATATATATATATATATATATATATATATATATATATATATATATATATATATATATATATATATATATATATATATATTAATATATGTTTGTTAAATTAAAGAAAAGTTCAAATGCTCCACAGAGTGTTTATAAGATAGCACATGGAGTATTTTGTTACTCGACGGGTACACTCATATACAAATATGGATGTACTGGTTTTCTATGTTTCCTTCCAGAAGCTTCATATAAGCAAAATTTGTGATTTGAAGAAAAGGTCCAACAACTCTGTGACTCGAACCCGCATCATATGCGAACACTTTAGTCAATTAAGCTATCTAGCTATAACAGGCTGGTTCTGGCTAGGTAGATTTAAATAATTCCTACGGAAGTGGAAGATCCTGGCTCTAGTCTTGGTGGTATTAGAATCTTTTCATGTCCATTTGTCCTAGATGTAAGCAAACAAACTCAAGTAAACGCATAGCTTATGCGTTTGCTGGAGTTTACAAAAGTTACCTTTCACCCTTTACATCAGCAAGTTTTCTTTCCTTTACTCTTTCGATTCTTTCATGTTCTGAGCTGTATGTTACTTTTGCCTTCTTTTGAAAATTCTGAATCCTCTTAGTTCAGATGAAGAATAAATCTGATTCCAAATCATCCCGGAAAAATCACATTAAATAACATTCCTTAATGCCTTGGCCTATAACCGACTTACATTGGTTAGGCATCGAGCCGTTTTCTCTCGCCTCTCCTTTCTCAGAAGCCAAACTGATATTCCTCTATCATTTCCTCGCAGGGTTTCTGGTAATTGCTTTTCGCTTGTGCAACGGAAGACTTACCGCTCTATGGCCCTAGGAATTCCTTACTATGGCATTCTCCTTTAAAGCTATTAACTTCGGAGGATTTCATGTCATCCTCGTGCATCCTGTTTGCGCATTTTGCTCGCGGTTTAATTTACGGTGCGCAAACCTTTTAAGGGTATCTCCTCCCATTTTTTGACCTTTCTGGGATTAAAAATACTTCTGCTTGTTTTCCTACCGCGCCTTTCACCATACTTCGCTGAAGTATTTTAAGAGCTTCGACAGCTGATGTCATTTTACACGGATGGGATCAAAACCGGGATAGCTTTCACCGAAGGCGAACGCGCTACCCACTTTCTATCCGGGAGTCTTATTCACAGTAGTATTTTTGAGTTTATTTAACAGTAATTTTGATCATTTTATGCCTAAAATTTTGAGTATACCTGCTGTATGATTCCAGTCCTACCCCCGATTTTAACCTGATATTCTCATTTTTGTATATCAAGATATTCGTTTAGAGTAGTTTATTTATACATCAGTTGAAATGCCTAAATCAAAATTAAGGCGAATTTTGTACTTCGCAGAGTTCTCGAAGGAAGGGATGACAATCTTTTCTCATTAAATTACGCTAATGGTGGAAAACCCGCTCAGTAAATTCGATTTATAACTTCTTAAACAAGTGTAAAACTCAATGAAAATCATAGCAATTGAGTGATGCGTATATTTTTTACTTTAAAAAATCCGCCTTACGATTAGCGCTGCTGCATATTTTACACTGCATTTTTACATTCGATGTACTGTTATCTTGAAATATCCTTCCAAAGCAATCTTTTTAAATACTGGATATTGGGAATCTTAGTATTATAAAATGTAATAACAAGGGGAAAATAAAAGCGAATTTAAATACGAAAGTAGAATAATTAAGGAATGAAGTATCATAGTGATTAAACGCCTTAATTAAGGTTGAATTTGAGGCATATTAGTCTGTTCTTATATCTAACCCTTATCGTCGAGAAGATCTTAGACAATGTCAAAGTATGTTCATGTAATTATCTAACTCTTAAACAAAACAGGCGAGTTACATTCAAAGTTGTGACGTTAAAACTTAACACAAGATGATTTCATTTTTTCATTGATTAGTTTTTCCTAATATCTAATATGTTGCCTTTGCTATTGTGTTAGTCATTTTGTCATCGGTATAGATTTTATGAGAGAAAAGTATTGCTTTGCCATTTAAATTATAAGTAATTGAGAGATATGGAAATAAGCACAATTGGAGGATCCTAACAAAGTTAAGGTTTGCAAGAAAGAAGAAAATGTCATTATATGTTTACGATTTGGATTACCGTATGGATCTACAGTCTCATTTTCGAGATCTTTACTTGGTCAATTTCTTAGTCTTTGTTTCCCACTCTCAGTTTGAATCCTTCGTTTGCATATCGCATACATAAATTCGGATTAAAACGTCAACGTAATTTCAAGATAAGGAAATGATTTTATATATTTAGTTGAGTAATAATTAATTCGCTGTCTATTTCACGTCTCATTTGTTACATCCGCTATCTGCTGTTTTGTTTGGAGTCCAGTAAGTCTAAATTAGTATGGTATTCGTCAAATTGTATTTCTCTGTTGAATCTCAACGGGGCATTATAGGCTTTCTTATCTTTTCCACTCAGATTTATATAATATTAAGTTATCGTATCTATCCGGTGTCCATGCATTTATCGCTGTCATTTTGACCTCGTCTTGACATCCGATTGCATTCGCCTCATAAGCATCTTCGCACACGCGTGCGTCCTCATCCGCTCTGATTACTCCGCGTAATTGAGTCCCATCAGAGCGACCGGATCTCAAAGGAGAAAATAATTTGCTGAGGTATTTCCTCTGCCGCCGTGAAAATGCCTCGTGCGACACCGTTGACACTGAAATACACTTCAGTCTCCCGTTTGCCAATGAAGATCTCGTTAGGAAGGCTGCGTCTCGAATTTATCTTTAAATTGTGCGGAACACGACATTCAGGTATGCAAGAGAGATCAGTGAGGTTATGTGATGGAGACATTCATCTGAATATACCGTTCGCTCGCACATTTAGTTTTAATATCGATTTCGATTTAGATCGATTCATCAATAAATAGATTAACATCGATGTATACGTTCTATGGAAATATTGATGTGGATATTTAAATAACATGATTGATTTTAGCAGGCAGACTTTTAGCATTAGTTAGTGATGTAAACTAAAGATATGGATTTGCTTTTTCGAAAGGGTTATTGCGATTCTTATCTCGACGACGAATTTCGAAATTCTACTGCACTGCACTGCATGGTGGAGATAAATTAGATTCAACAAAATTCTGAATATTTCTTGATACTTTTCCCTCCTATTCTTCCTTTCTCAAATGCTATTCAATTTTGTCGATGAAATAAATTTGGCCTCATTATTCACGCTTTGTCGAGGTTTTAGTAAAATTTTCTTGTCTCAAAGACCTTGCTTTTATAATTTGTCTTTGACGTCGAACAATTCTCAAAATGCTCTCTACTGGTACGAATTTCTCTCAGAAAAGATAAATATTCGATTGCCGATCATTAATTCTCTCCTTATCTTTCCATTTAAGAGATAGGTTTTTCCGAACATTTCCGTTAGCTAAGAATACATGTCTCGTATTTCGTTATTTTCCCTTTGGCTATGAAATCTTTATTTAATCTATCTCGTATTGAATTCGAACGTCATTTTTTTCTTAAAGTAGATTTTTTAGAGTAGGTTTATCGTTTCCTGCTCGTAATTTGAATGCTTTCATCTTTTTGTTTAATTTTATAAAATTTATCTGAAGGATTCCTCTCGTAACTTTTTCTTCTCCAGAAGGGGACAGATTTAACACAGAATAGGTTGCAGGAAACATTTATTCCGATAGATATTCAAGGGATAATATTTTTAAAGGCCCCCAATGGCTAATCAGGTGACGGCAGAGCTTTCAGACAGGTGGTCCAGGGTTCGATTCCTGAAAGGGGGCGATTATTGTAACCCGGCTTCATGAAAAAATTGGGAATTAACATCTAGTGTTTCGGAGCGGTCTTGAAAAGAAAAATACAGGGTTTCGACTACGTGTCACCCAAAGTGAATGGCTAGGCCATATCCCTCAAACAGATTTCCCACCATGAACTTTATCTTACTACTACATATTTTTAAAGACGCTTTACCGTTCGGATGAGCTATGTTGCAACATCTATGAGTCATGAATGAATAAATGGCGAATGTGCAAGGAGATTGCATGGTATTACGCGACCATGAGAAGACAAAGAAATAGTACGCAGATGACCTTGCATATGGATTTACCGTCGGATGAAGGAATTATAGGTTTCTAAGGAATCGTAAAGGGTTGAATACGTGTGGAATCATATACGTGTTCAGTTTGTTCTAGCGATCGGAATATCCGCTTTCCGATGTATTTTGAACATACGAGAGCTAATGGATTACCGGTACCCTTTCTTTCTGCTGTTATTTTCAAGAGAAATCCAATAAAGCACTTGGCACAGTTTGTCGGATCGACTTCCGCAGAAGTTCCTTAGTTCTCAGGATGGCGGGCCAAATAGTCCAACGGGTGTCATAAGAAAGTTTATTTTTCCGTATGTAATGAGAATGAGCAATGTTTTGATCATGAATATTTCATCACAAGTGTATGTTCAGCACTTTTAGGATCACCTGGAAATTCAATAAAGCCACGTAGTTACATCCGAAGGCTTTTCCTTATAAAAAATAAGGCTAGAGCATGCCTTTGAGCCTCTATGAATATCAAGCAAGACCCACCACCCTTAAAGGCGGGCGTACCGTTAGGAAAGTTAATAGGTAAGACTCACATTCTTCCTCAGCGAATGGACTTAAACGTGTTGCTCGAAATGGCTTGTTCGTCCTCGTTTACAAACATTTTATTGTTATCGAAATGAAAGGATTTATATAGTTTTGCGGGTAATTTGAAGGCTTTTAATATATTTTCCAGATAATGAGATTTGACTCTCAAGAGGATATATATATATGTAATATTTTCTTCATGAATTTTTCCTATTTCGCAGAAATTAGTGGGATAATTGGTGACATAAAATTCGAAAGACATAGGACACACTCTAGTTTTTTAAGAAAAATAGGTGTTAATCATATACACAAATTATTACTTAATTACTTATTCATATTTTAATAACCCCTGGCGATCTGCTATTTCCCATCCTGAGGTCTCCGGTTAGAAACCCGGTATACCATGAATTCTTTTCAATTTTCCTTTTTTTAATGTTTTGATTACTTTACACAATGGATTTTTATAGGATGGAATCGCTACGCAGGTTGCGTATCTCTAGTCCGAAATGGTTTTTACGAGTTTTTCGGGCTTTAGACTTACTATCGGTATTTAGAATACTTGACATGGTGGAGTTGAAGAGAAGAAACATTCAGACTTTCAGAAGAATTGCATTATATGTAAAAAAAATTAATGAATAAAAATGAAGCAAGCAGAAGATGCAGACGTATATTTATTTAATACATGTTAAAGATTATCAAATGAGGTTGATGGATAAAAAACCGAAATCCAAAGGGATGAGAGAAAATATCGCGTTGAATCGCCTTTATAAATATTATATCTCGTTTCATTTGCCTTATCTCCGTAGAGTTTTCTTGTTTAATTCTCTCTTTTATCTCAGGCATCACCATTATTCCATTACTGTAATAAATTCGTACTGCTCCTATACTACATTACGTATTTCGGATTAAGGACACTCAATCGAAGTATAAAATATCATAAGTATAATAAGTTTTCAGGTGGTGTGCGATATGGATTTGGATCCATCTTATGAAGAATATTATATTTGCGATTTCTTGTGGTTGACAATTATTTCCCTCATACAAAGATACAGAGCAGCATTATTTGGAGTGAATTGAATGCTTTTATGACAAAATCGATTGCAATCAAGTAGTGATGGATTTGAATTATTTACTTTTCGGCGATATTGATGTATTCAATAAGTTAATTTTATTATGATTAGCATAAATCACCATATTCTGATCTAGCTATCATCTCCCTAATAACTACCTTACGCAATATAGCACGAGGGCATCAAATTTCATAGAATCCAAGCAGATTCGTGTTACACAGGTTTCATACCTGCGGCACCTCTTTATGTATGTACAGACAGACAGAGAGAGACGTTCTAAGGGCAAGAATCCGTGGAGGGCAGACGGAGTGGAGGACGTACGAAGGTCATGAACCGCCCCTTGATGCCCTGTCCACTGCATGTGCCGAGAAATTCAGCTCTCTCGCACTCATTTTCTCCCTTCATCATCGAAATTTAAGCTCACTTTCCTTCTCTGCACTCTTCGCTACATGATTCTCTCGACCGTTTGGACCTCCTTTCCTCATAAGCCTTTTCACTGACTCTACAGAAAGATCATCTCTGAATTCAGTCCGAAAAGGCAAGCGTTCCTTTCGGTGTATGCATAACGTATGAAATTGGAACTCATTCAGACTTATATTCAATGCAACAGTATCATAGGACATTAGGCATTATTGCAGCACTGAAGAAAAATAACTTTTATATCCACATAAATTTTTTGTAGCCGGTTAATATGTAATTAAGAGCTGATATGGAATACAAGAGATTTTTCTTCAATGCTATACAGTTGAAATTTCGCCAATTTACGCCTGAGACATTCTCTTTAAGAACAGTACTGCTCAAGATGAACCCTATAAGCCTCACCTACGAATTTACTGTTCAGAATCCAAATTTTGAAAAGTTAAAAGTAGTATTCAACTTTTGTATGCAATCTTCAGATGAAATGGATGAAATAATGGAGACACGTGCCATGAAATGCGTATTCATTCATTGGATTAATTCGTGATTCATTGGATTTATCGCGAAAATAAGGCGGTTTGGTGCTAAGCTTCAAGAAGTTCATAGGTTCATATTGCAGATAGTTGGGGAGGATGTGGGGGAAAATGACACAGAAAATGTTGATGCATCAAAATTTAAGAGATGGTGGATTGCCATAGAATGTAAATGGAGATAGGTTGCGAAGGAAAAAGACAGGATAAAACTAAGCCAAAATTAGGATGACGTATAAAAGTACACCATGGTAATAAGGAAGGTGTTAAGTAGGGAATCGTAACTTGTAGTATAGCTGTCTTATTAGCAATTAATTCATAGTTTTTATCGATTATTTTAGCGCGATTCTCTTTGAATTATGCCTGGGGCTTATGAGTAACCTTTACCCATCTCATGGAGTTCTAGACGGAGAAGAGTTAGTTGTATGACACGGCTCTTAATATAAAGAAACTGAGATTGTTAATTACGCTACGTCAGCACCAGGTAATGGATTTCATAATAAAAAGCAAACACTTTCCTGAACCTCTCAATCCTTGTGTCTGGTTGATTATCTTCAATTTATAAATGACCAAAGATTGCCTTTGAAGATCTTCCTTTATTCTGACTCCGCTTATCTTTAATATTTTTCCGATCTATGGCACTCTTCCGAAGATTATCTATTATGTGAAGCAATGAAAAGTGTAAATTAGTTATTTTCTAGTACTTTCACGAGCCTTTGTTAAATTGAAAATTTATAATGAGATAGTCATACTTGAACAACCTTCGTTTGCATGGATATTTAGGCTGCTTAGTTAAACGTTTCTCAGCATTTTAACCTTGAAATAATGTAAAAGCTTTAGGTTCCATGTTCATAACTGTAAATCTTTATCATTATGTTCCTTTATTGATGGAGCTTTGGGTAACATGCACTATTAACTCGGCTATGGAATATTTCAAAGGATTTATTAATTTCTTCCATAGCTTCAGTTCAAAGTATTTTCCGTTGATTTCTTTAAATGTTTCCTGCAGGCATTTTTCGTGGAACCCTAAGATTTCACGAAACACCGGCTGAAAAGCCTTTTTCTCCCTCACCAACGTTTCCTTGGATTCTTAGGCAATTTTTTCTTAAAAAATCAGTCTTGTCTGCATAATTCATAAGACACATGAAATGCTGCTAAAATATTCTACTGTATGATTTTAAAATATAGCAGTTTTTCTCTCATCTGCTTTCGTATCATTCATCACTCTCGCTGAGATGTTGAGGGATTATTAAAGTTTTTCTGAAAGGTCAATCTCATGCCATCTTCGATAACCTCTTTCCTATCGGTTTTTCTGTGGGTGTCCGAAGGCTTTTTCCGTTACACACCCCGTCTATTTATTTTTCGTAACGGATCTGCTTTCATGAAATACATCGATCGGACAACCACTTCCAATTTTCAGTTCGCACTTTACCTGCTTGCTTGTCTAATATTTTGATCGAATAGGTTTAGTGTACTCGTAATGTAAATTTTCCATAGAGAAGAATTTAATTTGTTTACATAAATATATGTAATTCATTACCTTCCCTTAATGATTATTTTAGCATTTCTAAAAACAAGTTCGATTCCTCAACCCGTCTCACGAGAGCAGTCAAACCTGAAAGTTTTCAGAAAGAAATTAGGATTACAGGTTTTAATGGAAGCTTTCTTGTAGCATAACTATCAAAATATCCGAAAGTATCGATGTTTCTTAATGAAATATTCAATTGTATGCAAATATTTTTGAACAATTATTAGATGTCTGTATTTTCTGCTAACATATTCATTCAATATTATACCTTAAGTCCGTAATTTTTAAAAAGTAGATTCCGAAAGGCGCCAAAATAAACGGAAGTACATACGTACTTTATAGAGACACCCTTTTCTTACTTGCATTCAGCAGTCACTACTAAGTAGCTTGCTGAAATTAGTTTACAGATAGTACATTTAGAGTTATTCTTTTACTATACAGAATTGTATATTGAAAAATATTTTGTCAGTTTTCAATACATGTTATGAATATGCACCTGCATACGTGTTTGATACCACGAAAGTTATATCGAACAACCTCCTGCGCCTAGCTTTATGAGGAGCTGTCCAGTGGCTTTTTAAGACTTTTTTTCAAATTTTGATGAATGAATAAAATATAATAAATGAAATATTTGACCATCTAATCCCTTCCTTTTTCTATTAAAATATTCTGGCGTGGCATCTTTTCAACACTTAATTTCGGTCTGAAAACTGAATCGTAAACTTTAACTTTCGGAGTGCGAACTCTTTAAACAGAGCCCTCCTTAAGCTGAGAATATCCGAGCGGTGTTGAGAGAGTACGTGACTTTTAAGAGAAAGCAGGATTCGTCTCAAACGCGCTATGGAGGAAAAAGCTAAAGCTGCTAATGATCCCTTAAAAGTAAATAACTGACTCAAAAGAGCTTTTGAACGAGCCTGTAATATGCCGTGCGAGAGAATTCAATTATTCATAATGTCATGGCTCGTAATAAATGCTATCTACTTTAATTAAATTTCAGGTATTACCTCACTTTCCTTTCAAAGTATCGTCAACGAGCAGAAATTTCTTCATAGTTGTGAACAAAGTGAAGGTTGTAATCGAATTGAATGGGTGTCTCACTAGCGAGAATTATGGGCCTCATGCATATACAACCTTTCTCTCCAATGATTTAACGTTTAATGGTATATTAAAGCTGTATTTGCTGCAATAAGTTGTGGAGAAAAAGTTGAATTAATATTTATCTAGAGAAATTGGAAAGTCAAACTTATATTACCCTTGCAAATATTATAATTGGAGAAGAGAAACATTCTTCTAAAAAGTAGGTTCATTGTGTGGAATAATTAAGTCTTCAAGATTCCCAGGGAGAAATGGACATGAGGGAAGTCTGACAGGACTAGGACTTGAACACAATTGTTGTTCGGTTGCTCTTACCATTAAGCTATCTTTTCAACACATGAACAGAACCGACCGGAAATTTGGATACCCGGGTTCGAGTCCTGATCCTGCAAGACTTTTCGCATGCCTTTTCCTCAAGAATTTTCCGCTGTGCACGCCTTTTCGCACAGAGTCGCCTTTAGCCTGTTTCCTTGGTTGTCTCTATCATTTTTTGCTTAAGATAAGTACAAAAGAAAATTCCTAATATCTTTCTATGACAAGTACGCTGATCAACCCGTTTTAGAGCAAGTTTCCTTCTCTCAATCCGTAATCAGGCTATATCTGCTACGACGTAATGGAAGTCAAAGCTAACTGTGGCATTCGAGTAAATCAAAACCTTTTGAATTTTCATTCCATCATCCCCTTAGTCGTTAGGAGAATTTGGAACTGGTGTAAAAAAACATTTAGGTAGTTAGAGGTGTGCAAAAAACTGGAGAGGATGAGAAGCACTATCGTAAACAGTAACAGTAGTTGCAATTTAATCTATGTAACCTTATTTCTATGCTATGATTTCATATTTCACTTATCCTTAGACTTCATAGCCGGGTCTCCTTCGAGACATCAACCTAACTGGGCTATTAGAATAGCGGGTTAAATCTGTTATCATTTAAAAATGAGCTCCGGAAAATAGTTAATCCCGGAACCTGACCCGGCGACCCTGTCTGCATCCATTAGTGGCGCGTGGGAGGCTGAGGGAAAACTCTCTCACGAAGAGTTACTTCGAAAGTCGCCGTCAATCTCGACAGAATCCCTTAGAAAGCAGCAAACGTTTAAAACTCACTCTTCTTTCGCAAATTACTGTGGTCATCTTCAGTTAATTATTGGGTTCAGAGTCGCGTCAGTTTATAAACTCTTTGAATACGAACCCATTAATATTGGCCCATAACTTATTCTCACTGTTGTTTCACATAATTTGCTATTTACTTTCCCACCTCTATAAAGGTTAACCGGAGTGGGCGTACAAAGACGTGTCGTGGGAGAGACGTCTTCAAAGACACGAAAGGGATCACGTCTGCTCCATTTCTCACGCCATTTCCCATTGTGAGCATCCCAACTGTGGATTTTCTCTTTCCCCTGAAAGTTCCGTCGCGATGGAAACATAATTAATTTGTTTTACCTCCCGCATTCCGAGTCTGACTTTTTAGTAGAAGGTTAAGTAAATCAATGGATAGAAGTATGCAACTTTTCGTTAAATACGCTTGGGATAGAAGAGGGCTTTGCTGTCTCACGTTCTCATTCTGAAAAAATTCCTCCGCTGTTAATTCTGGTGAGAAAAGCGCATTCTATCGGTGCAATTAATTATAAAATCCTGTTCACGGCGTAATACATTCTTATTTCAGTTAGGTGTCGCTCAAAGTTATTCATTTTGCGTCTGATTACCATACATTTTTTGTGTAAGCTAATTTTTTCTACACCATCTAAGTGACCCTATTTTATTTGAGAGAGATCATACGCATAAGTGTGAGATGTATTATTCCTAAATAAGACCAAGAAGAACGTAATATTATTTTGTTGCAATATAAACTGAAGAGATTATTACTGATCTGATACGAAGAGAATGTTTAAGTTATATAGAATGTATAAAATTCGTATGCTCGTCATTAAATTTACTTTGATATGCATTATGATTAACATAATAAAATTTTATATATGATATATGATTAACATAATAAAATTTTGATGCGGTTTGAGGTAGTGATTATACTGATAAAAAGCATTGTAAAGTAATTCCCGCATTCTGTAGAAATCCTTAATGAATTTACTCCTCCGTAAAAGAATACTAAGAAGCTTAGTTCGCGTTTTTATGGTGCTGATGAAAATTTTACGTGATCTCTGCTGAATTATAATTTTTTGGCCGTGAGAATCAAAAAGCCGATAAATTTATCTATTTTAAAGTACGAGAAACTATTTTTTCTCCCATTCATATTTTTATAATCATCCATAATATTGAAAACTTCTTAAACGTAGAAACTACGAACACTAAGATTTTTAAAAAGATGCCCGCTCTATTTGCAAATGTGCTGAGAGAAAATGTTATGAATAATCCTATGAAAAGTCTAGGTTAAAACTCAAAAGACAATAATCCAATTAATGTGCGCTTAGATTAACTCATTTTGGAATTTCTAATTGGAGCGTGAAATTGTCTCGAAGTTTGAGTTTCAAGGATATAAAGGTGAAGGTCACACTGCATTTTATGTAAAAGAAAGGAATTTAATTTTATGAAAGACAGCTGTCCTTTGCCAGAATCAAAGTCTCAGGGACGGTTATACGAGAAAGGTTACTTATTAAAACTACAGAGAAACTAATTTGGAAGATTAAAAATGAAGCCATTAACTCGAAATGAAATCTAATGAGAAAAATACCAGAAAGCTTGTCTTACTAAGAAAGGTTAGAAAGTTTGGAATTTAATTGGTAATATTTCCGTTTCATCTATACAGATTTAGCCAAATAGGATGGCCAATGATATATTCTCGAAGAAAAATGTTTATAAATGCAATAATTGAAGACTTATTCCAAAAAGTCTTCGAAAGTTCAGAATAAGGTGACCCAATTGAAATACGACTTTCAATGGTAAAAAGTAAGACAAGATTACATTCAGTGAGTTTAAGAACTGAACGAATTGTAGTAACTGACGTTATGTTATAGGGTAAGCATCTACTCTATGGTTGTAATTAGATTTTCTAAGGATCTTTAAAAATTTCTTTCGCTGAATCTGATTTTGGTTAACTCTCAGAGCAGAGTTGCCCAACCCACAAATTGGGGTTTGATCGCATGCAGCTCTTCCATAAATCGCATGTTTCATGCAATTTCCTACGCTAACCTTTCAACGAGAACGCGTAAAATAATCGGTCCTTGGCTGAAAGCTTAAAAGGAAACCATCAACCTCATTCTATAATTCAGTGATGAACAATAAACCATTTTCTGGGAATTATTTTTAATTAAAAGTATATCAAAGTCTGAGACGAAAATTACGGTATTCAATGTGGATTCTTAGGAGGTAAGGATTGGAAAATCCTGATTTAGAGCATTCATGTATGTAAACTGAGATTTTCTACAAAAAAACATCTCCACAAATATTAGATTTTCTTTTTTGAAATCTTGAGTGAAGGTATACCCTGTTACGCTCGCGTAGTTACTTTAGGCTGCAGTAATATGAATCCTATAATCAGCCATCAATGTCACGGATAAAAAGAAGTCTTCCGAGATTTAGGAAATGAATCAATATGATAACATCAATCGTCGGTTTAAACGAATCTTGACACAAACATCTTAGCGTAGAAAGAGACTGCAGTATTTGAGAGGTGAATTGGCGATGGGAATAGGTTAAAGGAAAGGAGGAACGTGACGGGAGAGAGAATGGCATTGAATTAGGAAACAGAAGACGGATCTGATTGCGAGTGAGTTAAGTCACGAACGGGGATAAAGACTTCGAGAGAATTATTGCTGGAACGAGAGGAAACGATTTCTAACATCTTTCCAAGATCAAAATTTCTAAATTCAAAATTTTTACATAGAAATTTCTCATGGTTAAATAAATTTATCTCACTTTGAGGTTTCCAGAGAAATAAGACTTAGATATGCATTTGGAATGATTTCTTTGGGTCGTAAATACTTTGAATTTATTCCAAAAAATGTGTTTCTTACTAGCTTATCCCATTTAATGATGATTTTACTTCATGAACGAAATTACTTCTCCCTCTTTCATTTGAAATAACGATGATATTTTGTTTGGCATCTTGACCTTTATAATTACTGAATTTGTATATAGAAATTTGTAGTTCTTCCTGGATTTGCCGAGAAGGCTGCCACTCATCTGAAAGAATACCTTTGCACTTCTTAATTCTAATCTTGTTATCTCAAGATGTGTTCAACCTCAGCTTTGTCTACTAGTCCGAATATGCCACTTTGGTCGAGTCTTATGACCTTTGATGCCCTTTCGCGCGATCGATAGTTAATTCCAGCAAATGTTGCAAGTCATCGAGTATATTAGGGACCGTCCGGCATTCCTCGACAGCCCTGCCTTAGTCTTCTCCCGATAGTTTCTTCCGGACTACGTAATTGCGGCAATTTCGTAACTCCTCTCTTTAGATTTTCCATGGAAAACGATCAGTTCGCAATTTTCATAGTTATCTTGATCCCCAAGGATTTTTTTCTATTCAAGGGATTCCTTATTCCCTTCACTACTTAATATTCAAATATATCTCTTCAATTCTTACTGCAATATTAACCCTCCCTGCTTGTTCTTGCTTTATGTGTCTACCAACGAAATTATTTTGAAGGAAGATTAATTTTAAAAATTTGTATCGTGAACTCTAATACCCTAAAATGTATGTAGTTAATTAATGTTGTTAGCATAATCATTCAGAAAACCACAACTCAAAATAATTACTTAGGTTAGTTCCCATTTAAATCATGGTTTACGCAACTTTCCCACTGAAAAATCCTTCAGATTGACGTCTAAAATGTAAAAAAATAATATTTCACGGGATGGACTGTCTAATGCAGCGAATCCTAATTTAATTTTCCGCAGAACCCCTGCCATTAGTAAGAGAAGTTGCGGAACCCAGAAAATTATTTTCTGTAAAGTTAAAAATTAAAGCAGAAGTAATGGGAAAGTATAATGAAATAGGTTCAACATAATACTAATTAAATAATCAGACCTTTTCTATTGAAAAAGAATTCAAATTGTGGTTTTCCTTCTTTGAAGGCTTTTGAGTTAGCGTCTCTGATTCTTCGCTGTCTCTTCTTGCGGTACCCTATGTTTATGCTTTGTGTAACCCTTGTGTTCCGCGGAACACCGTTTGGAAAACGCTGTTCTAGTTTCCGTTTTGCTCATCCGAACTGCATTCAATTAATATTGCATGTAAACCTAAAGGTTCAATGTCTGATTATCTAACTATTCTTAAAGTTTGCTGCAGTCAGGAGCCAAGGTGATGAAGGTGACCCGCATGAATATTCGTTTTTCTGCATGGATGCAGAGGCTTCTCTCATTCAAGCAACTCTCTAGGCATATTTTGTAATAAATTTATCTATTTTTATTAATTTTTATTTGTTTACTCAGGCTTGTCGTAATTTAACATTTCATCGTTGCTTTTTATTCATATGTAAAGCTGCTCAAACGGGTAAAAGTCCTATATCATCTCCAGCGTATCAAATTTCTATTTAAAAAGTTAACATACGAGAATGCCTTTTACACAAACTATTTTCACCAAGGTTACGCAGAAATCATCACTGTCATGTGACCTTTTTACGAATGTTTCATTTTAATGACGTAAATGTTATTCCGATAAATTCAGCAGTGTTATTCAATTCCTCCGTGGATTTTGCTCATTAATTATTTGCATAAAGTACACGCATAAAAATGATTTGTTCCGTTCTAATTGGACATTCGCTTTCTGCGTTATCGAAGTAAAGGAGTTTCTCGAGTTTACGCCCTTCGCTTGCAGATCGAATCTCTCCGGAGAGTGCATAATTGCGTGAATCGCAAAATAGGGAATATTCTCCAAACAACCGCAGCCAAGCTTACCATTCCCGAAAGGGCAGCACGTTTAATGAAATAAGGAATGATTTCACCGCAATAGGAAAGTAGGATTTATCGGATTCGTATTAGTATGTCTTTCCTGCGGCCATTTCCATTAACCGCTGCATTGTTGTCTCACGCGAAGGGAAATCCCTCCATTTTGAGGAGTCGCGTGCCATTCCCGCAATGGCGTCACTCCGATGTGCCGCTTCCTTTACTGAAATGTCCTCGGACACCGGAAAGAAAGCGCCGTGGGCGCATTCGTCACCAGTTCAAGTGCGCCAAAGAGGGCGAAGGGGAGGGGGGGAGGGGGAGGAGGGAAAAGGGTTCGGAGAGTGGGTGGGGGTCAGATGGGGCGAATTCGTGAGGCGCCCAATTTTCCGGAAGTGTATAGGAAGCCATCCACGTTCTCTAATGAGAATTCCATATTCATCAGCCTCGTTAGCGGAAGAGTTCTGTTATTTCGGTTCTGCTTTGAGGTAATAATCACCAGTCTTGGGTGTAATTTATAAATAAATACGAGCGTACTCGAAAAATATAGACTTAGTATGCGAAAAGGAAAAAAAGCTTCGGTTCACTTGCTATCATCACGACAACGCAAATTCAGAACCGGAGTAGTTCCGTAGCATGGGCAAATTGTTGAGGTAATTTCTGTGAGACGGACCGCGTGTTTTATATTTATACGATTTGGACTGCGAAAGTATTCCTTTTTCATCATCTCTTGATTATTTCCTATTGAAGGAAAGCCGCATACTTAGCGCCGAATCTGTCAAGTGAATTCTGTTTGCATATTTAATACAAATTTAACTTGGAAGAGACGGTGCTAACCTTATGGAATAATTTAATTTGTATTTTAATCAGTTGGATACCGATAAAATCTGGATTTTGCCGGTAGTTAGTATTAAGAAACCTTGGTATAGTATTAAGTATTAAGAATTTTCTGATTCAGGAAGGGGATGTAAGCCTTGAATTTTTTGACAAAAAGTAACGAGACAAAAGATTAAATACTTCATAAAAATAAGATACTTCATAACTTACTCAACCAGAAACTTTAATAAGTAAGTAAGGATAAATTAGTGGGTAGCATTTTCGCCTTTGGTAAGAGCGTGACAACCCATATGTGCGAAATGACCTAAGTTATAGATGCACCTTTACACTAATATTAGTACAACTTCACTTTGTGTAAATTATCGATTGGGTTTTCTTCAAGAAGTGTGCTTTATTCTCTGCACACAAGCTACTCATTACCATGTGAATTATGATTTTAGTGATGCAATCAATGACAATCTTTGAACGATTTCTTTTCAAATAGAAGTTCTTAGTGCGACATCCTAACACGTGAAGAATAGTAAACATTCATTATTTAATTTTTAAATGATTTTCAGGGCATTCCTAATCCGAAAATTATTAAGTACCGTTCACAACTAAAGCATTTAGTTATGTTAAGCTTGTATTATTTTTTTAAAGAAATATTTACAGTTTGTATCGTATCCTAAATGTTTGTATAGTATCATTGACAATCAAATCTTTCACTTGAAGGTGAAGATTTACCTCAAATACGCATAATCTTTTCGTCATGAGAAAGAATGGGATCATAAAAATCAATGAAAAATCTGCTTAGAGTCGTACCCTAAAATTTTTTTAAGCATCAGCAAACTTGCATTTATGGATTGAATTCTTTCGAAGGACGGATTTCGGATGATGATACTTTTGCAGCGTCTGAAAAAGATGAATGGATGATTGCAAATAAATAAAAGATGGTATCTTAATCAAGCTATCCAAACCTGTGATAACACCGGCTGTTTATCTTAATATTACGTCAAGCATTCAATTTTGAGTCTTTTATCAATGGAATCAATCAAACTGAAATTCGAAGTGCGGCATTTTTTTTCTGAATTCCAAGGAATCCGCTTATCATCATTCTATATGAATACCTCTCGAATTGTCCTCCTGAAATAACCGCTCACTTTCATCTCTCATTTGGACATCGGAAATGCGTTGAATGAGAATAGCCTTCGAATTTATGCTCATAGTGCCCCCACCAGTACTTCCTTACATACATCCAGGTTTCTATTCAGTTTTTAAATTTAACATATTTACATTAGTTAAGAAATCAAAGATTTAGTATTTTTGGGGTCGCTAATTTCAATTTTTTCCCATAGTATTTCACCGTATTAATCGAATGAAAAAATCACGCGACGCGCTCGGAATTCAGATTCCTTGATTCAGCGTCGCCGTCAATATCAAAGTGGAAAATATCGTAAAAACGAATAAATGAGAGAGATATTGTGATTATAATGAATGATTTTGGAGTAACGCACATAATTCAACGACATGCTTGATTCTTGTGGTTCAGTGATTCTGTTTATAAGATTTAAAATCTCTCCAAATGGTGAAGATATGGTTGGATTGATTATCACGTGGGATTGTGACGACACTAAATATCTTCCGGTTATCGAAAAACTTGTATATCTGTTTGCGCATTGGGTATTTCTAATTTGAAATTTCTATAAATTCATTATCTGTAAGTAGGACTTTTTCTCACAAAAATATTTCATACAGTTCTTACGTCTTTATTTCCTTTGGGAAGAGCTGAAGGATAATTTTTCTTTCTATCTTTTCTTCGTGTAATGATCGGTGAGGAGAAAGTGCGCTAATATAAAGAAATTCCATAATAAATACTCGGACCTTGCCTTTGTTGCCCTCTAAAAATACGTTCTTTGGATATTCGAGCTCTTCAATAGCTGTAATGGAACTTTTTCCTATAATTAACTTTGAAACTTACTTTTTTTATCTAATGGAGGAAAGTCATGAAATGTAATCAAATTCTTTATTCTTGAGTTTTTTGCTAAGAGCATCAAGAGAAATAATTAATTTTCCTTGTTAAATTCCTAAGATTTCGCGAAATGTTACACGATCATCCTATGGTACATTACATTATGAATCCTATGTACATTATTGAACTATAACGGATTTATATCGACGTAAGATCTTTTTCACGTTCAATATTACGTGTAGGTCAAGTTCTTTCAGTTCCGCCCCACTGCTCAAGAATAAGTACTTCTTATTTTAATATGATATATTTTTGGCAGTGATTGTCACTACAAATATTATCATAGTCAGATGTTCATTTAGATAATTGTGATTTTAACATCTTCCCTCAATCTCATTAATAATTTGCCATTTATGTTAAGCTCTTCAGCATCAGTTCAAAATTACGAAGTCTCTTTTTTGATACGATGATTTTCCACCAAGTCACCCCTTCCTATATTGATTTTATGCTTAGTCCTCCTTTTTATTAAGAATTGTCTGAGTACATAAAAAGGGGAATATTTTATGAGATAATCGTTTTGAAAGTGCAGATAAAAACCTCTCTTGCCAGGGGGTAAAAAACGTTTATTATAGGGACAGCGTCAAAGGAAACGGAAGACACGGTCGGATTCGCACTCGTATCGTATTTTGTGAAACTCCTTTTTTCCCCATTAATATGCATTAATTTCACATCTAATTCATTCTCTTTTATAAACGAAACATTTTCCCAGAGAGATATTTTTAGGAGTAATTTATATTTTATATCTTTATAGCCTACTTCGGGTAATTCCATAGTAACGTCTTATGCTAATGATTATCTTTTTTGCGATATTTAAACCAGAGATTTCTTGAGATGTTTTTATGCTGTATTAACGACTTTCTTATGAGGTTTTCCTTCTCAGCGCCATCTCACGATGACCATTCTGAAAAAGTTGAATTAAGTATGCGCATAGCTAAAATATCATCGGGTGAAGACGCTATTAAATTTTCAAAAAAGAATATATTTCCTTGCAAGGTACATTTAATCTTAATAAAAGATTATTCTCGTACTGCTCAAGTGGATAGTTGGCTATCCGATTCAATCCACCTTACTTGTACTTTCGGTAATTTATTTCAATATAAATTCAGTAACTTTCTAGTATTTAGTTCTATGTGTTGTGATAATGTGATGCTTTTACACTAAAGTTAAATCAATTAAGCCTCCATGATACTACGCTATCTCGATTTACGGTTAATATTGTTTTCAACCGAAGGATGTGGAGTACCCTCAGAGAAACATTCGCATTTCTTTCTCTTATGAAGTATTTTTCTTTTTGCAAGGGTCTTCCCAACTGCCCAACAAAAATATCCGAGATAATTTTCAATTAATTTAAGATAATACTGAAGATAATAAAGAGTTCAACTGTTATATTGGCGGATCCAAGGGACTACCTTGGTAATTTTGGTAATATTAGAAATTTGCATAGGGTCTGACTAAGAGCTTGAATAAAAATCAGATTACGTAATTTTTCCAATATTAATATACTCCAACTACATTTAACACTGCAAATGACCTTTCAAAAGTTAATTGAGGTTGAGTACATAACAAAATTGTCTTGAATCGCCTCTCTTGGAAAATTTCCAGATCCGCCCCCGATGTGGTTCAGGTTTCAGTTCAGAAATTCCCATGGTGCGAAACAGGAGAAGCTGTTGATAAGCAGTTTAAAATAAATTTTATATCTTATAATTAAATTTAGATGTCGTAAAAAGAAATAGAAACGATGAAAGAAAAAAGGAACCATGAATTTTTCCGGTAATTTAGAGTCTATTTTTCATATGAAATCCCACCCTTGTGTCTTAGTTTGTAAACGAAATTACAGATTCAGCATTAATGATATTATAACTTAATTAATCTCATGTTTAGAATAATGAGAATCGTTATATATTTTTCATCGAAAATTTTTTCTCTCACGTCATAAATTCGACCAGGCTTCGAGGAGTAATCATTATCGCCAAGCAATTATGATGATTACCGGTTAATGCTACCGTAAGGTAGAAAACATGTATATATACCTGATAATGATAATTATTCTCGAGACCTGGCTGTGTTTTATTAAAGAAAATAGGTTTTCGTGAAAAAGGCGCATCGTTTCTGTTCATTCTACAAGATGGATTTCCACACTATTGGTGAAAGAGTGCAAGAGGTGAGGTGAGCCAAGTCACTTCTTGTAGTGAATTGTATAATATTATTTGGAAAAGTACGCTGTGCATGATAATTCGCTTTTCTCCGTCCACTTCTACGCTCAATTTCTCTTTCACAGTTCGAAAGATATCAGTTAACATGGAAAGTTTGCTGCATCACCTTCTCACAAATTTCACAATTATGTCTGATCGTGTTTTTTCGTGACCAAATTTTATGCCTGGAAGATGCGACCGGAAGTGACCCGAATTCCATTTCTAACCCTGTGATAAGAAGGACACTCATTGGTACAGAAGTCTATTCGTCCACCTAAGACTACCCCATTCTCAATCACTATTTTAATCTATTATGAATTTTGTTTAAACTTTGCTTTTTGTTAGTTTTTCCTCTTTTTAGACAGCATTGTTCTGATTTTATAGATCTCGACCTTTGGCCGCTACTGGTGGCACGCGAGGAAACTATTAAGATCGGTTCTGATAGCATTTATCATTTTACTTCATCAGGAAACTCTTTCTTAGGATAAGATGACGTTTCATAGTAGGAGTTCCCGTGATTTTACTCCGAGTATTAGAATTTTCAAGTTCATTTTCATTTAGAATTCTAACATGGAGCAAAATCACGCATAGTCGTTTTTCTATTGGTCGCCATCTAATGCTAAGAATTATCATCTCATTGAAATAATCTTTTCAAATCCAAATTCATTTAGAGGTTATATTTTCGGTTTGAATAGAAACTGCCGTGTTTTCTCGAGGGTGATACCGAGTCGTATATTAATCTTTGCTCTTAAAGAGGTATTAGAGCTTATTTACATGGTGTCTCATTTTTTACTTCTGGCTCTGAGGTCGTTAAGGGTATTCAACACATGCAAAACCTTCATTTCGTTTTGCATCTGTTGAATACCTCACGCTATAATGCGACAAAAGCTCTTTTGCTAATCATTCATTTAAAGCTCTCACGTCAATAATATTATTATACCGATTCATGCATTCAATACTTTTCAATTTAACGCGTCCAACGAGTGAAGACAGATAAATAAATGGCGTGTTTATTTTGGGCGAAATCCAAAATATAAAGTCTCCTCTTCCATTAATCACATCCTCTATGTATTAGAGATGATATAATCAAATAGAAGGTGATTTTAATTGAAAGATAATTAGATAAATTTATTTGTTGATTTAGGAAACCTAAATGGAGCTTATAAAAAGAATCCACAGCAGGAAAACACCCATAACAAAAAGGTGTGTTAATAACCTGCTCAAACCCACTGAGATTGTCTCGTTTCTCAACTAGGCTTGTATTTTGGGTATAAGTACAATTAGAACAACTTACTTTTTGGGGACACGACACAGTCCGAAATAGCACGTAATACATGCGTAATATCTGAGAACTTTTCGGAAATTTTCTTTTATTAAAAATTTCTCTGGGGATATTTCGTTCTGTATCTCGTTAAACGATCTCTTTCATCTTCAGAACTGTCTCTTCCGCCTTTATTTTTGTCCCATGATATTCGGTAAGATTTTTCAGTTCCGAATATCATAACCGATTCCCGCCCTTCGTCTCAAGTTTTACAGAGTTGACCTGAGCTTTGGGATTCAATTTTTTCTTTCCCCTCACTTCCTCCGTACCTTTTTTATCTCCATCCTCCCATTCCACCCATCTCCTTCCTAAAAATTCCTATCATTTTTTGCTCCGAATAGCTGTATAATGAGCACCTCCGCTCTCACTCCATCCTCTCGCTCCTGTATTACCTTTATGTTACACAGCAGTCTCTCGTATTCACCCCGTTTTTACTCTCTTCCGTTATCCTATTTGTCTTTGTATACGAGGCACTCGGTCATGTAATCTCCTTGCCCTATCTTTCAATTGCCACGGCTCTTTCCGTTGCCTTCTCTTCTTAATGCTTCATCCCGCACTGTGGATTTATTCATTGCGATATCGACCTGTTCCGATCGTATCAGATACCAATTAATAGTCCAATGTTAGTTGATCAGGTTTAAGGTTTCACTTTTATAACTGAGGAAAAGTGTAATAATTCGGAGCAGTCAATTTTAGAACGTTTAATAGATTCCATTTAAGAAGATCGTTGGAACTTAATCTCGGACAAGTTTCACTGCTTATGTTGAAAATTTCCTTTACATGTTGATAACAAATCGAATAAATTCAGATTAGTTGTTAATTCAAACACAATATTAATTATAAGTTTGAGAAATAAATCTCCTTCTAAGGAAGTATGAGTTTTTCCTGGTATTGAACTAATAATAATGAATAATGTTTACAAAGGTGAATTTTCTCGTCTTTAAGATTTAGCGTAATTTTATTATGGTTCATTTTTATCTATTTTTGGTAGTGAATATTTTTTCTAGTGTATGTTACTGGAGAGTTAATTTTTACAGCTTTTTTATTTCTACATCATGTTAGGGTTGTTTAAAGTTATCTTTTAGTTGGTAATCTCAGTAGGTTTGTGCACATTTTTCACTTTTACGTGGTTACTTTTTTCTAATCTTCATTCCGGTTCTTTAAATCCATAAGTATTTTTTCTTACTCTCTTGAAATTTCAATTAACTTTTATCATTATTTACTAATTAAATCTAACTTACAGTGACAATTGTTTAAATGGAAGAAAAGACCTCAATTTCACCCCAAAAAAACCTTATTTTTCTCATCCCTTCCATTACTTAACCCTGATTTCTTGATTATTTTCATAAATCTTGTAAAATTAAATTAGTTTTGTATGGTATGGTTATTTAGCAGTAAAACGTTGAAATACATATCTCGGAAGAATTCCATTATTTTCAATAGAGGGTTGCTAACTTGTATTTATCAATATTCAATATCAGAAAGACTAATATCCAGTTGTACCGTAGAGCATTACGAATATGAGGCGAGGCTAACTGTATACTACCATTGCCTCAATGGCAGTTTTACTATATACCTTCATCTCCGTAGTATTATATTAATATACGTTGCTGGTTCTGCCCATTTATGGAGTTTTCCTGTAAGTCGAGGGGAAATATATCCAAGTCAAGATTTCCGGAACGTCATGTCCAAACATCGTCTGCAAATGCAACTGATAGATATTCACGGCAAGTTCTCTTTGAAAGCAGACGGGGACAAAAGTTTCGTGAGCATCCACCGGAAGTGAGACAATTGCATACCTCTCCAAAAAAGATCTTCGTGATATTTGATATGCATGAGAAAATAAAGTTGTCTACAATTCCGTTCGTTCGATTTCGATTCTTTTAAAGGTTGCACAAGGTCGAGATGTCTCTCCGCTTTCTATCTTAAACGACGACTCTTTCGCTTCATATTCTTTCTCTACGGAAATTTCATTTGCATGCTTCAGCTTGTGCGTGAGAATCTTCTCCTGGAATACGTGAGCGCGTATTTCTGTTACAGTTTTCCAATAATTGCTTTAAAGCTTGAATCTATCAGTTCCTTTTCGAAAATGCTATGTAATACATCACACGATGTCTTTATAGGGAATAGTCAGTCCTATATTTCATTTTACTTGTCAGAATGTAATGCAATATAGATGAAATGGATTCAGATTTTCATTAAGAATCTAAACTATGAAATATACAATTTTTTTACAAGTAAGGTAAAAATAGAAAGTGCATAAGGAGAGAATGTTCACTGTATCACCGCGAAGTTGGTTTAAGCATCATTCTGATTACAGTTGTGGACCAACACTAAATAACTCGTGAAATTAATTTCATACCTTCGCGAGACAAATTTCATACTTTTTTTTATTAATTTTCAACCAAAATTTGTGGTTCCGTCAAATATGAAAACCTTGGCAAGTGAAGAAATATTATTAAAAAAACACAAGATTGATAACACAACTTTTTCTTTGGCTAATATGTTTTGATGATTGTTTTTAAGACGAAATTCCATGAAGTCAAGGCTGATTTGATTGAAATATTATTATTTTAAGTTTCGCCGTGATCCTAAATTTGATTGATTTCTCATTTTTTTCTGTTGAGTCATCAGTTCTTAAGGCTTATAAGGTTATTCATCAGGTTGATTGGATCGTAAAACATCCCACCATCAAACAAAAAGCTTTGAAGATGGAATGAGGTGACTTGTCAAAATTGGTATCGAGGTACTTCGCCGTGTCCATGTAAGTCTATGCAAGTGCAGCACAATGTCTAAATAATAATACCTACTCTTTTTATGGGATACAGCATGAGCGAATGTTAGCAATCAGAGGCCCTGGGGGCAAGGATCACTTTGAGGCCCCGCCAAGAGGTTGTTGATTCGAAAAAACGACAAAACGTCTTTTTTTGAGTCACCCAAACGGCGAGGCCCTCAGCTTACGCCCAATGGCAAATCCATCCCTGACTAAGGAGTGATCCAAATGAATGAAATTACTCGACATCAATTAATATCATCATACTCATGAGTAAGACTCAGTGAGACTAAAGTTAGTGAAAGATACATTATCCTCTATCCTGCACCATAAGACAAATGGAAAGTTTTATTCATTGTACTAGAAACACCAATCACCACTTGACATACATTTATCGACTTTTCATTCTAATGGTTTATATCACCATATTTATAACACCAATATCATCCTCGTAAGTCATCACATGTAGGAAATTGAGAAACACATTATAATTTAAATCATGTAATTGTCCTAGAAGGTTACCTCCGCGGTTTTCGCCCTTCTGACGTACGATTCTGTGATTGATTCCTCCGCCGGCTTCCGAGTTCTCTGCGACGCGTATGAATGCTCCATTGAGTGGATTCGACGTAGTTGAGTTCCTCCTTCACGTAATGAACTCCAATCATCAGAGCATCCTATAACAGTTCTTGCAGAGAGAGAGAGAGGCGTCCTAACCTTGAAAACGAAGGAAAAGATAAGGTGGGGAGAAATGGAAACCGCATATGCGTGTAAGCGCCGCTTGCCCCGAAAATGCTTCCACCGGCAGCGAACCGAAACTCCCACGAAAAAAAAGCGACAAAGAAGCGCATCTATGGGATCGCCACAAAAGACCCTCTCACTTCGACGCCCATTTCCACATCCGCTTTAACTCCGAAAGCGCACTCACGTCGAAGGGAACTTTTATCAAACGTAGCTCACCTTCTGCACGCCACCATGTCCTCTTTGCGATTACAGCGTGGGGCGTTTACCTCTAGACTTGAGATATTACTGCGTGTCATGCGCTTGAATTATGGGCGAATGTTATAGAGAGTCACGAGAAGAGAGTAATGAAATTCTCTTTTCAGGAGAATTCCTTCTCTGATGCATGAATGGAAAATATCTTCGTTGGCCTACTCGGGAGTGACTTATATGGATAGCAAATACTTCAATTATTCCGTTCCAGTACTGGAGTCTTACTTCGGTGCATCCTTTGAGCATTTTTGTCCCAGTATATCTTGTAGCGATAAGAGAAAATTATTATTTACTTTGGTTAAATATGAGATGGGGTTTTCTGGTCATAATTTCACCTACTGAAGTCCTTTTCTTGTATTTTATAATGTATTTTACCTCATCATACTGCATTCTTTACGTTTATTGAATCCTTTGAAAGTTTTGAGAGTTGCAGCAAATTATGAGAGTATAGGTCATGAGGACTGTAGTACATCTAAATTTACAGAAGTAAACCATGTTACGATATTTCATTTTGAGTAATGCGGTATAATCATAATTTAGCATAAGTTATATATTAAATTGAATTTTCTTTTTCGAGTAATTTTTATTTTATTCATTATATTTTCACCTCCATACTTAATAGTTTTTCGTTTGCCGATGGTTGAAGGCTTTGAAAGTTTAGAGAGATTAAGAAAATCATGAGAGTTGAGGTCATCAGGACAGATTCGATCTTTGACAAGCAATATGCTTCGCCCGAAAAAACCACGATACGTTATATGAATATAAGAATACCACTTGCGTGAGCCAATTCTAAACCGAACATTGTAGTTATAACTATTATGAATAAATTTAATAGCCGTATCTTTCGTAATTATTTTCCAGTATAGACAAATAAACTAGCGCCAAATGAGAAATTCGCTGTATTCTTCCATTTCCCAGTTACGAAATATTAGTTCTTGTATAAAGACTCAATATTGAGCGGAATTATAAGCGTATTCATAGTAATTAAGCCTTTAAGCCTATAACGGGAAGCTGATTTATTTCCTTGATATAATACGAGCCAATTAAGACTATGGAACCCATAAACGATATATCTCTTAATTTAATCTGAAGTTTGCGTATGAATACATCAATTCCGGATTCTTTATGGTGTAACAACAGTTCTTCTTGTTATCAGCAATGATAGTGATCTTACAGCTTTGATATTACATTTTATTTTTTATTCAATTAATAAATTTTCAATAAAACCATGGAAATATTCAGTCTGGCAACAGACTATCAAAGATTAAAGTTTACAGTCTCAAGTGCCAACGGAGGTGTCTTTGGAGTTTTCTAGCTATATAAACGCGAAAGAATTAGCAAGCATATGTCAAGAGAAAGATGTTTTGGGTGAATCAGCTGCCACTGTGCCTATTTTGCGTGTTTTTAGACGTTAATTCGAAGGATGAGAATCTTTGCTGTATATTAAGTATCAGAGGGATTATAATTTTTCCTTGACATTTAAAGGGAAGAATAGATAAAAATTGGAATATAAAATTTAAGCTAACATTTGAATCATTTTTCGTTGATCAATGAAAATAGGGAATCAGAAAGTCAGAATCAGCTTTTATTTATTATGTATACTTTTTCCTTCGTTTAAGATATAATAAATGTCGTTTTTTATCACTCGTCAAAGAAAGCGTCTTTGAGTTAGATTGATGTTTTCTCAGCGCGTCATCTCCCGGATATTTCCAATCTAAGGTAAAGAAAAGGTGAATGTTTAAGAGACGATTCATGCTTCCTTTTCCTGTTAGATACGTAAATAACTCATAATGATATGGAAATCTTCGTGGAAATGAAATAAAAATAAAGAATAACGGTTCAAATCGCAGAGATACTCTTTTATGCCTAGTGCCGATATTTTTCCTAATAAAGTTAAGTTTCCGGTTGTCATAATATACAACATTCTGCCAATTGTCGTGTTTCTTTAACCTTAATGTATATATGGACCTCAAACTAAATTTTCTTTTCCAACAGTCAATTTTCTCCTTCAGCAATCTTCCTTTCTGTGATCTCTTTACTCTCACATTTCTTTATGAATCTGCAATTCAAGCAATTTTCCACTCTAATAAAAATCGGACAAAATTTTAATTAATTTTTTATTTGAATTTGCAATGGAACTGTTATCCTTTTAGTAATTAATTAATCATTTGCATTAAAAGGTAACTTAATTAGCAGTTTTCGTTTTTAAATTATAAAATTTCATACCAGACTCCTCAGTAAGGAATTGTTAAGTAAGACACATTTGCAAAATTTTGAGCACAAAAGCTAGATTTCCTCGAACGAGGAAAGATACCTAAATTTTTTCATCTTCGTATATCTTTCTTCGAATTATTAAATTTCTGTTGCTTAAATCAAAACTGTATGTCAATATTCTTTGCCCCTATTTCAAAACAGGGCATATATTACATGATCTATTTGATAATAAATAACATTCTAGGACCATTAGGCATGTTAAACGATTTTAAAATTTATTACCTAATTTAAATGCCAAGTTTTGTTTTAAATCTGAAGGTAAGGCCGCATTCAGGGCAGGGACAAGCCACAGGCTCTTCTAATATTGGCTACTTAAGCCTTGAAATTCCCGGTGGACAGGCATTGTTTATTTTTCTCTTTTATTTTATAGTTGGTTTTTATAATCCATATAATGAGTTTAATCTTAAGGCGAATTCCATCTTTTCATTATAATTATAATTAACTTGAAAAAATAAGCTCTCTCAATTTTTATGCATCAATTGTATAAGTTCGTCCCACTCAATAACGCCTGGTTGGGAGATTCTACAATTATCAGATCATTTTATAAATTGTTAATTATCTACGTTCTGTTGGAGGGTGCGGAATTTCTTCTGTGTAAAATAATCCTTATTTTGCTATATCCAGTAAATAATTTTATAAATTTGCAGCAATTCAGTATATTTAACTAGATTTATTTAACTAGATTTCTTAAACCAAAAATTATACTAGGAGGGAATTCTACAACTGATCCATTTTTATTTTTGGGAAAGTTGATGCGATTTGAAGTTTCATTATTCTGAAACTATTAATGCTTTCCGTTCTCATTCTGTGTAATAGAAAATCGCGTGATCGATCACTAGAATGATAAATAAGCGATTGTTCAGAATCTGTTTTTGTAATTAAGCTTTCATTCATCTCCTATCATAGATTATTCTGTTATTTATTCTCGTATTCAATAGAAGATGACCCATAACGTGTCGGTAAATCCGGAAATCCAGTAAGCTGTTCTTCGAACTCATGAAAGAATAGGATGCAAAAAGTTGCGGTTCCCATGGAATGCAATGGAGCCAATTTCGGGAGTCATTCGAGTGGAGAATGATTGTGAAATTATTCCTGTTATCTTCTGAATTTTAAATGCCTGGAATAACTTTCGTTTATTTCTCACGGTTTTCTTGATGTCGTTCGGAAAAATACCGGAAACTTTTCGAGAAATTAGAGATTAATTCTGAGGGAATGCCATAATTTCATGGAAAGATTTACTTCCTCATACCATCTAAATTATTTGTTTTGGTATTGTAATTGGTTTCAGCCCATTAAAATACAAGCAAATCATGAAAGTGTGTCCAAGCGTAACTTTGCAAATCATTTGGCGCATATTTGACTATGGTATTAGCATTTATTTACGTGCGAATTTTTGCTTTCATTTTTTGGAAGCTGTCTGTTTAAGAGCTACGCTTGTGTGTGACAATGGGAAAGATTTAATTTGAAGAAAAAGTCCTAAGGATAACAAGGTAAATTTGTATATTACTTATGTTCTTTGTATCCCACAAATGAATAAAAGTCATAGTCTCCCTTAAGAAACCTAATATCATTAGTAATGTTATCCAAATACGTGCGATGAGTGCTACAACCTACGAGACATGTACCAATATCTTGTATAATATTCTTTGGTAGGAATTTTTTCGACGAGGATTAACTGTTCGCGATATTCATAGTTCCCTCTATTTTTTCCATCTTTTGGCGGCAAAATATTGTATTACTTGACGGAGCTGCGTCAACATTGCCAAGGAAGTTTCAACTTGTAGCTTTCCTGATTTTTTCATTTGAATGACGAAATGAACCAAAATCCCACTATGAAATTCATAATACACAAAAGCATTAATGCATTCGTGTATCGTATTTTTCGATAAAAAGCGAACACTCGACAAATTAGTTGAGCACACTTGAGAAAGTCTCCTTAAGTCTTCACATTTTCTTTATTTTTCCTATTTCAGATGCCTTCAACTGGAGTCTTCTTTCTCTCATCATATCTAAAAATTTTGGAAAGGTTAATTTGATAACTTATTAGTTTTCACCTAACTAACTAGTATTTATAGAGCTGATTGACGATAATGCTTGGAATCCGTATCTCATTCCTATTCGTTCGCTTTCACTATGTATGTTTGTTAAGTAAAACGCAGGTAGGACGTATTCGAAGTTTCCTATTCATGGGATGGAAATTCACAGATTGAGAAGAGTTTTCCCGTCCCGTTACTCTCTCGCTTTCATTTTCAACAAAGGAATTTTCTCACTGCGAAGAATGCAAGGAGAGAACGATTCTCCCGATGTTCCAAGATTAATGAACCTGAGGAGATAAATGGTAATATAATAGTTTCTCTAGAATCAACCATATATATCTTCCGTATATATTTAATTATAAAAAACAAAGGCCTCCGATTGGCCTAGTTTTGAACTTATGAATCCTCTGACAAAAGAAATTTCTGAATCGTGACCTGATCGTTAAAGGAGAAAGCGCGAGGATTTTACTTTTCGATAGGTGTGGTTATATTGTACTGATAGGACGATATGAAAATTTTCACCAATTCCGATACATTTCCCGATACTTTTTTTAATTTCCGATTCCGTACATGTCCCAACTCGTCCGGCAAACTTAATGATTGCTTACGGAACGAAAGAGTTAGAAATTGAAATTAGGAAAACTAATTCATAGCTTTCAAGGCTATAATTAAAGTAACTTCTCAAAATATCTGCTTCGCGATAGAGGACTTTATTTTACACGAATCTAAGATGCACTGGAATCTAATAGTAAGGCTCTCCCGATTATTATAAGCAGTAAAAAAGGAGCACTTTAGATTCGCGAATATAGCTTGGACGTTGAGTTTTATAAGTTATAAGTTGCATTTTGTAAATGGTGAAATCTGCCTTTAAAAACTGTAGATAAGAGATGTAAGGGAATACACCGATACAAAAGAAAATATCTATCCGGGAATATTCATTCGGTTAACATGATGAGCATGAAGATAATACGATTCCTCATGTTCAGTGTGAAATTTGAGGACCAATTCATCGATGGATCTGGATTTGTTAATTAGGGAAATGGGTTACGTTTGTGAACCGAAAGATTTCCCTGTCTGATTACATGTAATTAACTGAGAAATTAGGGACATCATCCTCATCAAGGCGTAAAAACGTAATTTTCCCTATTGGCACGTTATTTTATAGAGTACATCTTTTTTCTATTTAAAAAATAATCAATGTTGGGAAGCGTTGATCGAATTGCTTTTGGATAATAAAACGCAGCATTAATGGTGAAAATACATCGAGGATTATATGTTCTTAATATTGCGATTCAAGCGAAGCATGAATTTTTATCGTTAGACTAGAATTTAGAAATTCTCGGAAATTTTCTACTTTCTCCTTTAGACAACATCTTCAATTCACAAAATAGTAGTTGAAATTATAGCATTTGAATACGGACATTGTATTTCTAATTCAGTAAATTGTGCCATTCAAGATTAAATGAATATTTTATCAGCCCGCTTATCAGGGACCAGAAAGATGCTTTCCTATTGGTATGAATGCCGCTGCAGGTGCATACATACAACAATATTTGTATATAGATGGTCTATTGTCCTTTTAATCCACCAGGCAGTGTTTGCTAATTGATATTTTAGGGGTTAGGAATTTTTTGCGGCACAATAACATGATTTAATTTTAGGTTTGCACTTAAACATACAGTAATATTTACATCGAAAGATAAGTTTTAAGTTATATTTGATCATAATGATAGTAAAGAACTAATCTGCAGATTTTAGACATTCCTGAGGTTACTGTGAAAGTTTCCCTTATAAAAGTTATAGTGTATTCGCTCAAAAGTCCAATTGAAATTAGCGAGCATCAATGGTCCGATAGTGAAGTTTTCATATTTGCTTAAATTTACACCCCAGTAAAAATTCAAAACATTCCCAAACAGTCAAAGTTTCGTATTGTCTCTTACGTCAGATTTATTGCGGCACAGGTACCTCCTCTCACGATGCATTAATGTGTCGCGGCGCACAATTTGGGATACACAAAGCCTTAAATAAAATTCCTTGCCATTAGTTTCGTAGCAAAGCAGGGCCGTGCCGATGGGCAAGGCAACCGCCCCAGGCGCCTCTCTCAGGGGGCGCCAACTCGAATGTCAAGGTCTTCATTTTCCTCATATTTAACGTTTTATGTCAATAAAAATATGAATTTCACCAAAGAGACGGATATTAATCCCTTTTTCCCCTAACTATTACGACAAAAATCGATAAAAAAGAATTGAAAATTAAATAAAACAAAATCGACGGAGCAGCGATTCACATTATAGTCTTCCATTGGCAGGAAATGAATTAGGCTAATAAATAAAAGGCCTATGAGATATCGCCTCAGAGGGAAAAATGGCTCCCCGACTCTGTACTCAACCATTGCATTAGTCTTTAAAATAATACTGAGGCTTTTAAACTGTTGAGACCTTCATTTCCAATTATTACAGTGCTTGCACTTCGTTAAATGCCAATCCACTACATCAAAGTGGTGGCAAATTGGGCATAAATCATCATCTTGAAAATGGCCTTCGATGAAATTACGTGAGACGCAACGATTTCGCTGTCGGAAGCAAATTATCGGTCATAAGCGAAGTTTAAGGGTCATCTTGTGACGGGAAGAGTGTCCGAGGAGAAAGAAATCCAATTTAAGAGAGTACATAGCAGGAATTGGGCGTGTGCTGATGGCTGGTTCCGCTCGGAAGGGCATTAAGGGCGCCTTGGCGTGCATCTGGGCCACGAGGAAGAGCTTTGTTTTCATTGTTTTCGGATCTATCCGTCGATTCCACAAGATGGAATAAATTTGTGTGCAGTAGCATGTCTAAGGGCCACGCAGGAAAACAAAGAAATTGAGAAAAAGGATTTCAAAACAAAGGAGGAGAGTTTCTCCTATCGAATCCGATTGTCTCAGCGAGAAAAACGATTCTTTTTCCATCTTCGAATTACCCGTGATTCCGTCGTGATGAGGCTCATGGCCGATTGAATTGTTTTCTTACTGTTTGTTTCCTGGGTTTCGTGCCCGTCTGAAAAAATGCACATGCACGGTAACGGAATATTGGCCAAAATTTAAGCTTAAAATTAAATTAAATTCCCCTCGATAGTGATAATTTTTAAGTTATTGCTCTTTGATTATGAGGAAGATATTCTCATTAATATCATATCATCTAATGTTAGGCTAAGGAAGAGTATTTCAAGTCGTATTGTCTTCATTTCATACTACTACTGGTAGTGCTTGCCATCCCGTATTGCTGATTTCTCGGGCCCCTTGAGCTAAAACGAGCTTCTTCTTTCCTAGCAAAGTCAAGGTATCTCTCGGGAAATCCAGGTTTATTATAAGTTTAGATTGGGCTTAAGAAATTGTTCGAGGATAGAGGTTACATATGCCAGAGAGAATCAGGTCCTTCACATCATCGAAGGAATCCTTCGGAAAATAGCACTTCATATCATGAATAGCTCATCTTTAGCAACGTTACAGGAAGTACACCACTACCATTTAATATTTCCCAGATTAAGCTGAATTAAAGCCGACTGTGGTCTGCTTCTTCAGCATATTTGAAACTGTTTGTAAAGAAATATTTTTGTTTTGAAACATTCCTATAACGAATTCAGTAACAGAAATAATAACTAATCGTAACTAAAAACTTGTAGCATAGATAGTGAACATGATGAAGCGAAATAGTAATTGTAAAGGAAAATTCTGTAAAGAAAATACCCTGTTGCGGATATGATCTTTATCGAAAATTTCGGAAGCGAAACTGTACATGTATTCTAGCGAAAATGTATCTGTAGAGAATCTTCCAGATCCCGAATCCGGGTTATCTGTAGATGGAACTGGAAAATTATTATGATAGGTTGACAGAAAAGAGGCCCAGACAACCAAAATGCGTTCCTGTAATAAAAAATTAGAGAATGAGCTAGTTCCCCATATGTTCATCCATTCGATAATAAATATAAGAATATCGAAGAGGAAGTAAAGGATAAAACAAATGGAATCCTTGAAAAATACCATTATCGCGTACCCATTTGGTGTATTCTATTCGAAATAACATTTTCCAATAAATATTACTATTCCCAAACTGAATTTAACATCAAATTTAGGTTTTTTAAATAATATAGTCGTATTAAATTCCGTGGGTGCTCTGAAACAAAGTTTGCTGTAATCTGTCCAATCGTCTAGGCAAGAGGAAACCCTGAATTGATCAATCGAAATTGATTATTCAAAAAAATTATATCGTTTCTATTCAAGCCGTTATTTCAGATTTTTTTCTTCATCCGTGTAGCTCTGAAATTCCTCCGCACTAAAAAATTCCATCATATCAATTTGTATCGGCTGGATGATTTTGAAATATTTCCCTCGAAGCGTACACGATGATATATTTCCATTCCACCAATACTTCCGCGTCATGGCTTTCAACATTTATTTCCTTAACCGAATATTCTCTGTTTTATCGGGTCGTGTATTTGATGCACCGATCACCACCCACGCTATTTGCTCTCTGACCCTGTCTTCTGATTTCCGACCTGAATTCATTTGAATAGCGTGATTTCTCTATTCCCACCTTCCCTTTCACTATTTCCTTTCGGACACACACCGAAAGGAAGTCTCACCCTTCCACGGTCCCTTGACTGTCGTGGTGCAAAACAAAGGAAAAATCGGCAAGACGAAAGTGGTTGAGAAGCTCTCATCGAGACTCTCCTGACTGCTTTGACCGGTGCGTGGAGAACGCCTCTGGAATGCGACCTTAGCTTTGGGAGGTCCGATGGAAAGATGCATTTAGGAGATAATATCTGCCGTCCCGCCGTCGGAACTGTCGGGAGGTCGTTTTAAAGAAGGGGTCCCTCAGGTGGTATCTCGAGGAGTATTTTTAAGGAACACCTTTCATCCGTGTTTTGCTATCGAGGCAGGATTCCAGGACAACAAAAACAAAGAGCTTATCACCCAGACATTGAAAATACTGCCTCTTTTGAGTCGTAAAGCAGGAAAAGACACGCTTCTCATATACACCTTTTAAAGTTCACATATTGGAGGAAAATGAATGCCATTGCCCAGAGCTCTCTATCCTTTCTTTCTAAAGGCTTATTTTATTTCTTATCCATGCTCTTCTTAGATAACTGCTCCCTCTAATGGAGTACCTTTCCCCTGAATTCCCCTCAATTGATTATCTATTCCAGGGTCAATGAACAATTGCCGACTAGCTGGCTTTCATCCATTGAAATCTCTTTAGACTATCTCAAGGAGACTTAATTGCAACCTTATACATAATCGTTGAAAATGTTATTAAGGAATAAAAAATGACATTGTCGAGAACATTTTTTATTTATACCTTTTCTATTTATACATACTTATATTTTTATATTTATTTATATATATTTTTATAATTTTTTATTTATTTTTATATTTTTTTATTTATTTTTATATAATCGGTTGCAACGCCTTAATTATGATAACACCAGCATAAAAATATTTTGATAATTACAAAGTTATTCTTCATTCATACAAATAAGCATATTTTTATATTCCATTGTATTATGAATTGTCTTATGAATAAACCTTAAACATTCATCATTAAAAAATGCTTTATTATCTTGTTACGCGAAGTTCGGCCCAGAATAATTGATTATAAAGATGTTCTGTTTGAAAACGTTATTTGCTTTTTTTTTGGTCTTTAAATTCCTTCAATTCATGTCCCACCGTCGATGCTTTGTTTATTTCTATTGCTAAACAATTATAGATAAGCCAAAGCTAGGTGATAGTGTTTTTAGTCTATACAGAAACACACGCATTACTGTATGACATTTGGCACAATAGATTATATTGCTCATTATTATATTTTCAAATGATTCTATTATTCATTCTGTTGAATTATAATCTAATGATATATATTTGTGTATTACAGAAACGAGACTAACTAAATATAATGTTTCAATACTAAAACTGCTTATGGTAAAAATATATTATTATCTCTAATTTATAAAATAGCTATAATCATAGTAACTAATCCCAGAAATAATTATAATATTTAGCAATAAAATAAGTATTATCTTCAAACGATGCAAGCCTAAAAGAACTCCGGCGTCAGCAAATAATCTGTAAAATATTTTCCGTCGGTTTTGAGATAATTTAGTTATATTTCACTTAAACCTAGATCTGTTTCAAGGGAAGAGACTCTGAATAGCCGGATGCAAGCCATGCCAATTTATTCGATTATATAAATTATTTACAAATAATTCCAGAAAGGAGAGTATAAAGGGAATGTTACCGAAAACAGTGCAATTTTGCATCAGTTCAAGACATTTAAGATTTATAATTAACTTACGTTCTTTCTCCTGCACGAGGCACTAAAATGACACTTTGAAAACTCAAACAAACCCTTCGTAACACAATGAACGGAGAGCCTCCTCAAAAACAGTTACGTCTCGTGTCAGTAGTTTTTATTGTAACGCTCCGAGACAGTTATTCTCTTTTGGCTGAAGCTGAAGTACTTCTCATTGTGAATGAAAAAGGATGAGAGACAACACGACGGAATCAAACCGAAAGTACTGCGATGCGCAGTTTTGAGTTGAACTGTAAATATTTCTTTTTAATTCGAAGTCTTCTTTTTTCTTCGAATTCACCGATTAATTCGTGACATACATCCAGAATTCCCTAAGGAAACGCTCATAGTATATGTATGGTTTTGAATAATTTTCTTGCAAATAAATATTTTTCACGTTCCTCTAAAATATTTCCAGTTTAATTTCTGAAGCTATCTGCGACAGAAACGTACCATTACCTATTCTCTCTGTTTATACACGACTAGACTCTGATATCTAGCAATTGAGATAAATTTTTGTCAATGCTTTAACTTGATTTTTATTAAAGGAATCCTCAGCGATAAACGGATTGCGCGAAAGCAAATTGAAGATAATGAATTACATTGGTACACCTACAATTTATCTACGATTCTTAAAAGTGTCGTTTATTTATTTAAACTTTCTTATCTCTCCCGTGATCCTCAGCGGATATTAATAATGCCATCGGCTTACACGTGTTTTATACTGCTTCCATTTCATTCAGGAAATGAATCAGAATCTTTTCCCTCATTACGGTGATTCATGCGTGCGAGATTTTTCACACCTTACGGCAAATCCGATTAGCATGTGAGAATTCTTATTCGCAGAGATTCTAAAATTTTATTTGAATGTCCAAAAATATCGTGACTTGCGCTCAAAACTGTGTCCTTAAGCTTTGAATCTAACTAACGTCTGAAAATATACAGGAACATTATAAATTACAAGTTGTGGTACTTCTTTGATCAATGCATGTCAACATTTGACATTACTTCATCGAGTCCTACTACCACATCGAGATGTCGTTATCGGAAACTGCGATGGAAGCCATAAAATTGGACATGAACTATGTAAAGGAAAGAATGAAGATCCAAAACCATAGGAAATAGCTTGGTCTCTTCGGAGATAATTACGGTTTATCATCGCACCAAATCTTCTCTGATCTCCATTTCTGCGTATCTTCGCAGTCCACTAGCTTAAAAAATTACAGTGTGAACCCTTCAATCTGCATGTATACAAAGAGCCAATTTGCTTACTTTAAGCCACGTCTCATATCAGTTGATCTAGAGATATCGTGATTCGTTTTCTGACTTGGGAAATTATATCGACTTGAATGTGGAAATAATAGCTTTATCATTAGCAAATATTGACCAAAATTAATATCTGGTGAATGCTATAATTTTCGCCACTGATATTATCATTATATTGTCAGTATAATATAGTTTTCCGAGAATTATATTATTTTCATACTATAACATACTAAATTATTTCACATTGAGGTCCGTTTGATAGCAAATTTCAACATTCATAATGACGGAATTTTGACTGGCTGTTTGCTCCCGCATTAAATACAATAAAATGTAAACTATCATATGAAAACCATAAAGTTTAAAATGGCACGTCTTAATTCGTATAAACTGTTTTCTAAATCCTCACCACGATTGTTTTCATTATTGTTTACATCTGGAGATATCTGAATACATCTGAGTATTCAGTGCATATATATCAGGTGCGTAGGTAATTCATTACTTTCCTTCGTTCGATGATTGGAATTTTGAAATCATCTCACAATATTTAAAATATTTATCAATCTATGATTTATATATAATCTCTCAAGTCTGTGATTTATAAATATTACCTATACCTTGATATCTTCTAACAATTGACACCAGCGTGTTAGTTTTCCTACTCTAAGCATTTTATGAAGGTTATGATCTTCTATTAATGCTTAGGATAATAACTTAAATGTATATGCATTGATATTTATGCCTGTCAAAATTCTTTGTTCTGAAACTTTCAAACTAAAAAATTAAGGGAATATTTATTTAACTCAAAGAAGGCCTTTGTAAATGCTTCTTACGCTTTATATCTGGAAAAGAAAATTCCCATACGAATAACCACGAATGATTTTAGTTTCGTCCGTTAAAATAACCGTAAGAGTAAGCTTTCTTTTTACCCCCAGAGAATTTTCATCATTTCACATTTTCTAGAACTGGATTAAGGATAACAGTAATAACGACTTTTTACTTAGAATCCGCGCCGTAGACGGAGTGGATGACCAGTGGAGCGTGGCCCAGCGGTTCATAGGAACGGCCACATGGGCGCTCTTTGGTTGTTTGGAATAAATAAGTGGTGGGAGGAGTTTATTTCCAACGGAATAACGTATAAAACGATGAAATAGAAACATCAGCACATTTCAGGTTCAAGATCAAACTTCAATGAGGAGTGCAGTTAACATTAACATTAGGGCTTCAGTTTTAAAACAGTCACAACGTTTCAAAAAATCATTCTGTGCTCGAAAGTAACGCCACTACTTTAAGTGAATTTCGTTGTTTTGATGAAAAATTTGGATAAAAATACTTTAATGCATAATTTTTTGTTTCTGAATCTACGAACAAACTTAATACGTATTCGTTATGAGGAAACGCGGAAGACATCTATGACTGTTTACAGAAATAATCGCAAATCCAGAAGTCTGTCAAGTGATTTTTCTGAGATGTTAACATTTAGATGAAAAATTTTCCTCCATTATAATCAAAACATCTTTTAAAATTCGTAATATTCCTGCTTTTAAGATATGTCATTCCAGGTCACTTTTTCTGATAGAAAAATTAATATTTATTCATGCTCTCTTTCGAAAATGATATTTTCCTTATTAATTAATGTTATAATGCTGTAAATTTAACAAAAATATTCTTTTATTATACTTCTAATCATATTTCTATTCACGAATTTCGGAGCTCGTAAATCTCATTCTCTTCGACAAGAGTGTCACGTCATATTGTTCCAGATTGTGAGCGTGAACTCATCACGTCGAATATACAATAATGAATCGCTACATGCACCGATAGATATCTAAAACTGTTACTTTTGTCTTCTCAGACGATGAAGAATCGATAGTAGTAGCGGAGTCGGCGTGTTTCACGGATCCTCTGCCAGATGGCGGTTTGAACCACGGCTTGACCAACCTCAACAACGCCGTCAGCGGTGGTAGCGGGAACTTCTTGTTTCTTCTGGAGACGATAGTGGAGGAGACGAGCGACCAATTGAATGGAGACGCTTCCCCTTTGAGACCGGCCTCAGCGGCATCTTCGAATGACAGCGGAAAGAAAGATGCACCACACCTTCCACCGTATCCGTTCGACAATGAATACGGTAAGCTCATTCTCAACTGACGACAGTTTCTCCTTCACTATAATGAACACAAGGAACGTCAATAATTCTGATTGATTATTTCCATATTTTAAAAAAGATAAGAAAAACTCCATAGAAATCCACTTTCCATCACTTTAATCTTGTGAATCATCACCTAAAAATTATAAGAAAGGATATAAGAAAGGATAATATTTAATCCGATTTCACTCAAATATTATTTAAATATTTAAATTTTTATACAAAGTTTCACTTAAATAATTAGATTTTTTCGATGGTAAAAAGCCATCGATGATTTTGTAGGAATGAGTCAGTGTGAAAAAACTTTTTGAAAACCTTCGTCAACCAGTTATATTCTCATAACTTTTTTCATTAACCTTTCATTTAAGATTTTTATATATATGAAGTTCAGCTTTCTTCCCACATGAAATACACTGATTTGGATTGAATTGAACGTTCGCTGTAATCGCCTGTAAGGTCCTTTGAGGTTACTCAAGATGATAATTTCTTGCAATATAATTGTAAAATGTGAATATTTTGATAAAGATTTTAGAAAAAAGGGCTTTGAAGGGGGATGAATATGAGTTACGAAGTTATCGTTTTATCTCAAAGAAAGCATCGGTAAATCTTTAATTGAGGGATGAACATTTTTCCCAAACATCGATTACGGATCTAAAAAATGCCCCTTATTTTCAAGTTCCTTATAGGTAGCCAAAGTGATATATTCCAGACTAAACTTCTTCTTTCTTAGTAGTTTTAAATTTTTGGTATAGATTCCGAGGAACTTCTTTGACGTCGGATGAAGTTTGGACAACCTGAGGAATGTTTCTAGACCGCCTTCCGCAGATGTTCCATATCCGCTTTTACTAGGATGTCTTTTTGCTTCAGCTAAATGCCCTCAGCTGTGGAAGCACTTTTAACAATACTTCTACCGATTGAATCGGTTCCTTTCCAAATGTAATCCATGAATTTCTCAATGTATGTAATTTAGTATATTTCCTTGATGTTCCATTTCTGTATAGTTTGTCGTTCGCTCCATCTGATCAAAAAAGGAGTGTTGTATCCACTATCCAATGATCATATATTTGAGTGTTACCGAGATAATTTGCAATCCTACTGAATCAGTCAAAGGTTATTCTGTCTAATATGTGATATCAGATACAGGAAACGGCATTGCTATTAAAGCATTATATCCATTTGCCGTATTATTTCTTAGCAGTTCTTTTCATTAGGTATTGGTTTATGAAAAGGTTTTTCTTGAATCCTTGTACAAATTTTGTTATGAAGTTAGCATCGTTATCCATAACCTTTTTACATATTTACCTTTTACAGCTTACCTGTAGTATTTTTGTTGTTTAGTTTTTTAGTTAGTTTTTGCAGTTCATTATATTAATTTTCAGAAAAATTTCATACGGCATCCTACTTTCGATAATGTTGTATGAGTGACAGTACAAGAAAACAATATGTTCTGATTATCTCTCAATTGAAGGCAGTTTACCAATAGATTCTTATCCGAAGTATCAGCTGACGGTTGATGGCAATGAGATATCTTGGACTTTGAATAGAGATTCTATTCCAAGTCATCTGTTGCTTAATTTAATCTCCGTTTAAAGTTGTAACTTATCTATTGAATAATCTTTTAAGTCTTTTCTATACATCGTTCATTAGATTAGAGGAGATAGACCTTTTATTTGGAGTGGTTATATACGAATTCGCCCCAACTGAACAACATATACCGATCTAATAATCAAAGGAGATTAAAAAAGAAAAGATTAGGTTTATGGAGTCCATTCAAAGTTCTTCAAAATTTAAAGTCCATCAAGAAAATTAAGTGAAAACCCACATTGTAGGTAAAACCGCGAATATACAATAAAGAATGCAAAATAAATTTGAAAACAATTATAATAGAAAAATATTTGAAATTACCGTGAACTACTATACATAAATATGTTTTATGTGTCATAATATGCGATGATATCATTCAAATATTTGATAGAGAACATTAATATATAATGTGTTAAGCACGGAGCATGATTATAATTTGGCATTTTTATTTATATTGAACAGAAACTAGGTACATGAATCATTGAAGCATGATTAAAGCATGCATATACAACGGATAAGATGGTAAACCCGCGCAATAATTAATGCATAAATTTATGTGATTTAAATTACCCGTTGAATTCTTTTACAGAGTTCAATTGATAGAAAACGGAGAATGAAAAGCTCGCCCTACCTCAAGAAACTCTGTTTCCTGAGCCATCATTCACAACTCAGAAAGTCCTTTTAAGGTTGGATATCGACGTAAAAGGGCAAATGAGCTTTAAAAGGACAATAATGAGGTCGTTTCTCAGATTTACCCTCACGCTTCGATTCATTTTACGCGCCTTTCCACGAGAGAAAGGCCATAGCACGTGTAAAAGTGCGATGCCTTCGGATGTGTAGACAAGTGCTTCTCCCCACAAATGATGAACCACGGCGTGACTCAACGTGGAGTATTTATAGAGAAGGGGATGTTGAGAAGGGGCGCTCTTTTTTGTCTGAGGATCGCCGATGGCATTCGCCGAACAAGTATCCGTCTTCTCTATTTCTGTGGCATTCTTTCGAGTCCCGATCTGATCCCTTAGGGGCCACCGATTTGATTCTTCCGAAGGAATCCATTGAGGGATGCTTTCGGTGCAACCTCTCCTTCTTCAGACAGAAAGTTTCGATTCCTTAGTATTCCTTTGCTTACGTAGTTTGTGGAGTTTTGGAGGGAAGTCTTCCTCATACATCAAACATAGGGGTGTACCGAAGAATCCAGAGACCCTTAATCTTCCAACATTATGGGGCTTGTGTGTTCATCCTTGATCACCCATAACCCTCAAAAAACGCTCTCTCAATCCTCGCTCATCTTCCTCCTCAGACAAATATTTTTATTATTAAAATATACGCGCTGCTGTTTGGCCTTGCATCAGGTGGTAGCTTCATAAAATACATCTATCATTAGCTACATACTCATAATAGATATACATATAATAAAACAAAATTTAAATACATCAACGTCCGTTTATAAAACGAAATTTTGCAAAGATATATTAATGTTCCATGTACGTGAATATTCATGTGGATATGAAAACTTACAAATGAATACTCGATGAATGAAACATATACATGAATACATGATTAATCTTAAGTCATGACAATTAATTCTTCATACTCATAACTTATTATATTATTTATAGTACATTATAACTGTAATGACATCATCGTTCGCAGTAGGGGAACATGTTGTAGTAATAATAATAATGTGTTTTATTAGAGACTGAGGACAGCCTTTCGGATAGCCAAGTGGGTAGCTCGTTCGTCTTTGACGAAAGCAGTCCCGGGTTCGATTTCTGGTGAGGTCTCATATGTGCGAAATGACTTCAGCTGTCGAAGCACTTTTCACAATAATACTATGTATATACCAATAGTAGATTGAGGCTGATGAGTCTCTTCTTCCAATGCATCGCCTATGAGGATTGAAATGTAAGATTGATTTCGAATTGAGATCGAAAACGGAGAAAATTACTTTATGGTAGTAAAACCTATATTTACGCTTTGGAAGAAGTACACCTCAACAGGGAAATACCTGCTGAACTTGTTGATATTTTACCTGACTTTAAGAGGAAAGTTATCAGGAATAGTAAAATATATGTTTTATAAATCGCAAAGTAAATAACCTAAACTTTTTTCCATAGACATGGTTAACAGGTCCGATGTCTAAAATTTTATTTGTTATATTTTATGCATAAATTCATTTAAAATTTAATTTAAAAATTAAAAATTGTTTCATTCGTCGGTAAAAGTATGGTTATTTTTCAGGTAAGTATGGTTATTTTTCAAATATTCTAGAGATTTCCGTAGAGGTTTGAACATTGAATGCACAGAATCATATATGACCCCTGCCACTTTAGTTATTCTTTTAGAGATGATAACCACTCATCATCAATGAGGCGCGACAGCAATATTTCCTAAAAATAGGTTAATTTTGAAATTCCCGCAAAATTAAATAATTTTTATTCATTATCCGGAAGCATCCTTAAGGTTACATTTTCAATGACCTGAAGAAAATCTGCAAATGATAAACAAGTTTGCTCTAATTCGCTCAACTCATTGCATTCTTTATAAAGAGTATCATTCTGAAAACTACCAGTGAGAATATTATTCTTAAGTAATTAGAACCACTCTTCGAAAATGACACTGAAATGCACGGTAGGTCTTCAAAGCTCATTTAGGGGCTAGAAACTGAAGCTAAATACAGTTTGAATGCATGATTTTCTTCGATAAAATCGATAGTATCACGAATGACGACGGGAAGAAGTTATATTTATTATTTTATTTAAACCTCGTATAAGTATTTAGTATATCTATGTAGAGCGAAACCGCTAATTTACTTCAAATATTTTATTGTAAATATGTATAAGAATATTTGATGTAAACTAAAACTAACCAATGACAATGATAATAAGAATGTAAAAGAAAATTTTCATTAAAATATTAATAATTGTAGTTTAAGTAAATTCTGTTTATAAATAATGATTCGTGGTTCCTGAAAATATCTAACGATGGAGTTCAAAGATTGAGAAAATTAGGATGTCATTGTATGTACTTAAATAAGAGGAAGATGAAAATCTAATAGTCGCCTCTTCTAATTACAAGGAATTGCGACTTATTGAATAGAATATCTTCAGCTAGATATGCGTATCGGAGAACTTTATGATTTTTACCTTCGATGCTTGTCTTATTCTTTAAAGCATTTCATTTATCCTGTATGAATACATAAGTAATACATAAATGCACCTAGGAGAAAGGAATGTACATTTTGTGTCACGGTAACTATTAGATAGAAATTAACCTAGAGGTGATAGATAATGCATGAATATCGATCTACAGTTTGACATGTCCTCTTTAATAATCCCCTGGTGATCTTTTTATGTTTATCTGGAACATGAGGCACAAACGGATACTCGTCTGAAACAAATCTCCAAAACGGACGACGCCAAAAAAAAAAACGAGTATCGCTCAAAGAGGCGCTTAAAATGGAATTCGATATTTCACGCCGTTTGGACGCTCCAGAATAGTACGCTTCTCTTGAAGGAGTGACGTCAGCGCGAGGGTCAACTAAATCTGCCCGAGTAGGTCACGGGGTCACTCTGCCCTTCTCAACATTTCGCTTTTTGCCTCCCACGCTGCATCTGCCTTCAAAGCGGATACACATACAAACCTCGACTCCATTTTTAAACCTTTATATTAGGAAAATAATAACGGATAAAAAGTCCCACGCAGGATTCCGTCATAATGAAGGGACGTCGACTACAGGGGCGGATTTATAATTAGGCCCTAGCTGAGGACCTCGTGTATTTGTGGGCCTCAGTTAGACTGTTTATGAAGTCTCAATAAAATAATACAAATTTTCACGTTTTTACAGGTAAGATGTGCTCATTGGTACTGAATTTCCACTTCAGGAAATAATTTAATAGCGTAAGTCTACAATTCATAGCATATACTATATAATTGATGTCACTTTATAATTCAAATTCTATCCATTATTTATAATAATTGATGGAAATATTACTTATAATACAATATTTTGTTTTTTCTTGTCATATCGAAACAACTGAATTTTTTAAGGCAAGTATTTTTAAATATTCAATGAAAAACAATTGAGTTTTAACTCTCATGTCCTCGGTCTGGTCTCTGATAGGTTAAATTCACCTACCTAACATCAGAGCTCTTCTAAATGATATATCAGTTTTCTGATTGCTAAGAAAACTTGTTTATTTATTGGGTAGCTCCAGAAAGGTCTGAAATTTTTCAAATAAGAAATATAATTCAACTTTTTAAAAGTGTGGCAAGATCTATTCAACAGAGTTTTTTCTTTTTGCCAATGTTCTGATTGCTGGAATTGGTAAATAACTCATTCTAGAATGTTTTAAGAGCAATTATAAACCTATTACCCATGCGAATTTGAAAAGCCGCAGAATTATCTGGATGTCCCAATACTTTTGGATATGATGTGCTTCCTCATTTGCCAGAGGGGCGTTCACCGCGGCCATTCCGTCAATTCCTGATAAACCGTTTAAATATTTTAATATTGTTGTTTCTCCAATCCTTCATTATTTCAAGTGTAAATATTATATAAAATGTTCTGCCAAAGTAAGATATTTACTTAGCTCAACTCAGGTCAACTTCGTTTTCCTTCTAAAAATGTCGATGCTTATGTATTTGATTATAAGCAACATGCAACTAAGTGGGACCTGACGATTCCATGTGTGGCTTAATTGTTTCTTATACATTTGAGTGTCATCTTCGGCCTTTCGACGTGTCACATCTCCTATGCCGAGTGGCGTAGGCAGAGGAATGTATCAGGGGGAATGTTATTTAAGGTTGTATTTATTTTTAATGGTGTAATAAAAAATGTTCTAGGAGGCTAGATACAAAATGCTACTTGTAAGAAAGAGTTTTGGTCACACATTATATACTCGGTACATTTCAGTCAATGATATTGATACGAGAAATATTTTAAGTAAATTAACTTTAAATAGTTAGCTGCTCATTAATTTTCTTTAAGTAATATGAGAGCGAATAAGTGTAATCATAACTCACTTTTATTTATACGCATTAAAAAGACGAATAAATAAGATCATTGAAATGTGTAATATTAATTTTGGTTCTTATTGAATATTCGGGAGGGGATTTATCCACCCCTTACGTCACCGCTTGTACATACATTTAAGCACCGAAAGTTAAACTCTGATAGTGACTTTATTCAAGGTACTTCAAAATAAAACTATTTTAATTACTAATGGTACTCTCAGTATCTTACTCTGTCTGAATGAATATTTAAGTGAACGAGGAATTTAAAGGACGAAGTAAACACGAAATTACACCTCTGTTCCTGAAGTTTATATTTTCTTTTTGAAACTTAAAATATTATTGTACGTGCGTTATTTATTTTACTGTCTGGCGATGACGGAAATGTGCCAAAGCAGTTCGTCTGGGCCCCCCAACTAGCAAGAGAGGCCCGGGTGTAAAATTTTTATTTGGGCCCCTTATGGGCTTCCCGTGTCCACGTGATACGAGATGGTTTGCAAATCAAGCATGATATTTGACACATTGAGATTTTCTTGAAGTATGTTGCCTCTGCATATATCTGCGAAATCAGAATGTTGCCTTTTTAGAAGGGCTCCTTAAAAAAAGGTTCGCGAATGCTAAACATGCACCAAACCCTTGGTCGGCCGTGCCGTTCGTGAATCAAATTAAAGCAAAAGCTCTATTATTTTCAATTCTAAATGCACCTAAGACCACCTCAGTTAATTCTTAATTTTACTTATGTTTTAATCTTTAGATCCTAATTTCGGATATTATTTAAATGATTGATGAATGGTCCTTAAAGGTATCCTCTAAGAATTTTATCTAAATTTTAACTTAATCCGTTTATCTCTTGTAAGCAATTACTCAAGTAAACCTATGCAGAAAAATATAAAAAACAGAAATTGGATTATTGAAAATATTTTGAAAAATATTTGGTATCTAGTAGGAATTCTTTTCCTGGTTAATAGTGAAACTTCATAGCGATTATCTGAATAATAAGTTTATTCATATTATTTTTAATGTTCATTTAATATTTTTGGATAGGCAAGACAAATAATACGTTATATTAAATTGTTATTTTGTGTTAATTGCCGTGTTGTTGCTCGTGAGATACCTGATTATAAATTGATACATTTTCAGCAATGACAGATCGAAACTTCATTCTTGACCTTGCTCCTCGTGTTCTGTATTTGATGTCATATGTAACCGTGGCGAGCTCTGTTAAATTCCAACCAATTATTAAGAAATACCGCATCCGCTCTCGAGTCATTGCCGGCGGCGCCCACTACATCATGATTAAGATGAGCTAATTGTGTTTCTCAAGAGGAAACCATACTTTCATTAGCTGGATCACTTTTGAGTAGGATAGGATTTCAAAGACCATTAGCGGCAATTCCTAAAATCTTACGGAGAATTGGTCTATGACACAAGTCTTGATTCCTTCTGCGAAGTAGGAATGAACGATTTATGCTGGAGACGTCAAAACTCTCTCCACTGGCGACTTGTTGCGTTTAATCGTTTGATTGCAAGAACAAGGGCCCTTTAAATATTCACCCGAGGGGAAACCTATTTCCTGCCCCATAAATCTCAACTGATTACAATTACCATCGCGAATCACGAAACGAATGTATATTGGGTACATGTAGTTCGTTCTCTACGTCGGATTTTGATTCATGGTGATTTATCGAACACTATTAAGTCCATTTACTGTGCGCTCGCGTATTTGGAGTCACTCTAATCCTATCAAACAGAAGCAGACGTGAAATCAGTTTATATGTTATACTCTATCAAATGAAAAGTATGAAAAGTGCGCGCGAATGACTGATAAAATGCTAGAAAATAAATTATTAAGAAAAGAAGCTCCACTTTGTAATTATGGGGGAATATGTTAACTCTGCACGAGGAGACGTACGCCTTAAAACCCAAGAGTTGACAGAAGAGAAAATAACGAAATGACCGGGACACGAACCTAGGTCTCTCTATCTACGGACAGATATTCTAGCCAATGAACTTCCCTCGTCATTTCCAATTCTGTAAAAGGAGTGACGCGGTCTGATAGTTTATTGGTTGGAAGTGGGAAACATGGGTTGGAGTCCCTGTCATCTCATTGTTCTCACATCTGTTTACTTTATTCTTTTTATTTTTTTTAATGTTGGTTTACCGTTTTCACGACTTATACGTACACATGTAAGCTTCTTTACATTTACATTTACATTTACATTAGGACCCTGCTAACCGCCACTGGCGCATGGCAGGGGGTGTGAAACACCGAAAACCTATCTACCTTTGACTGCTGTTGGCTTCTCTAATACTTCGCGGAAAAAATGACCAGAAATAACTATCTGTCCTGGCAACTATTTCCCTGTAACGCTTCGTCGTTTTGTCTCGAAGATCACGTATGTTACAAACTGGTATGACAATATCAACTACCTCCTCCCTGAGATCCGTAGTGATAAATTTATGAAAAAGCTTCCTACGGTAATCAAGTCTTCTATCACTAAGCGAATCCCAACCGAGGGATTCTATCATAGCTGAAACACTGCTGTCAAAACTGAAATCTCCCTTAACAAATCTAGCTGCCCTACGTTGAACCATCTCAAGGCTGGAAGTTAATCCCACTTCGTGCGGATCCCAAATCGCGCAGCAGTACTCAAGGAGAGGTCGAATTAGGGAGAAGTACGCTATTTCTTTTACTCTCCATGAGCAACCCCTAAGGATTCTACCAGCTAAACTTTGCATCCTATTCGCTTTACCTACTACGTTTTGAATATGCTCTTTAAAGGAAAAATTACTACTGAGCGTAATACCAAGATATTTATGATGCTTCACGAACTGCAACGGATATCCTGAAATATTATACGGTATGCGAGAAACATTAGCGGAACGTGTAAAATTCATAGCTACGCACTTCTTTACATTCAAATCTAACTGCCAATCCCTGCACCAACCAGAAATAAGATTCAGATCGTTCTGTAAGCAAACAATGTCATCTGCGCTTGTAATATCTCTATAAATAACAGTATCATCTGCAAATAGCCTAACCTTACATCGAACATTATCCACCATATCGTTGATATAAATTAGGAACAGAAGAGGACCTAATACACTACCCTGCGGAACACCGGATGTGACGTAAACCTCATCAGAAAAAATTCCGTCCAACGCAACTCGCTGCGATCTGTTTCCTAGAAAACATTTTATCCACTCAATAACTTGCTGATTAATCCCATAAGCCATCAATTTATGAATTACTTTTACATGTGAAACTCTATCAAAAGCTTTTCTAAAATCTAAAAATATGGCATCCGTGCTAATACCCTTATCAGCAGCCTTAACTAAATCGTTCACAAAAAGGGCTAACTGGGTATCGCATGACCTACCCTTACGAAAACCGTGTTGACATTCACTAATTGCCCCCTTATCACCTAGAAAACGCATTATAGAACTGGCAATTATATGTTCAATTATCTTACAAAAAATTGACGTTAAGGATATGGGACGATAGTCTTCCGGTTTCGAGGAACGCCCTTTCTTAGGAATTGGGGTGATATGCGCTCTTTTCCACGACGTTGGTACAACGCCTTCATCCAACGTTTTCTTATAAAATACGACAAGATAGGGAGAAAGCTCGTCCGCCAGCGTAGTAATAACCAGCGAAGGTATACCTTCCGGTCCGGGCGCTTTCTTCTTGTCAACCTCTCGCAACAGCTTACCTATTCCATCCACTGACAACTTGATCGGCCCCATCTTTGAATCAACCCTGACAGAAAAATCGTTCGTACGTCCATTGTCTAAAGTAAAGCTTTCCTGGTAATGTCGAATAAGTAAGTTCGCTTTACCTACCGAATCACTAACTGTTAGTCCCTCATCATTAACAAGACTAGATACTGAAGACTGACCTCCACGAGATTCTCGGACGTATGACCAAAACTCCTGGTCGCTTCCTAAAGACTCTAAAAGGGTTTTAGATCTATATTCCAGGAACTCATTCCGCGATTCCTCCTTAACCAATTTTCGTACCTCCGCGTATTTCTGACGCTCAATTTCAGAGTCACCTCCGATCTTCTCTAGTCTCTTCATCCGTGCGTGTAGAAACCTTTGCCTCCTATGCAACGCCCGCAATTTAGGTTTCATCCAACGTGGTTCCTTACGCTCCCTCACGGTTTTAATAGGGACGAACCTAGCTAAGCCTTCCTTAAGTATACGAAGGAACTCTATCCAGCTATCCTCAACGCTGTTACTACTCATAAAATTATAAAAGTCATCCCTGTTAACGTTGATGTAATCCCTGAATTCCGAAAAATTCGCCTTACGAAATTCGCCTTTTACTGTTCCATGTATGACACTAAACGAAAATATTTGTATTAATTTCTGCAATTTATTTTACAATCATCGAAACAACCCTTTTTACAAAATATATGTAAGTTTCAAGCGGGGAGAGTGTCTTCTACCAATCTCACATAGATGTAAAAAATATTGATATTAATTAAGTTCCTTATTTCTCTCTCGTATTGCTACCAGTTTTACTTTCACTTGGAGACTTGTTTTCAGTTCAAAAAATATATATTTTAAAGTTGAATTTTCTCCTAGAGTATAGTATTGAAAAAAATGGATCTAGTGAAAGTATAAAAGTTTTTCTGAGGAGAGTGCAGTTTTGAAAGCTGTGTGCCAGGAATGACTCATACTCTTGGCTGAGACTCGTTTCAAATTGGCAGACCTCAGCGAAGACGTAAACCCTTTGAGAGATTCGTAAATATCGGCTGTTTTGAGGACGAAATAGATTCTCATCCTCTAAGAGGAGAGATTTTTAAGATGCTTTGTGTCTTTATGCATCTTGTGCTGTAGGGATGTTAGTGTTAAAACTCTATGCACTGGAATTTCCGGGGTAAATGTATTAATATGAATACTTTAACAAATTATTAATACCTATTCATAGCTATATTACCGTATTTTACAATTGCAGCATTAATTTTCGTGGGTAATTATTTGAAGTACCAGCCACATGCAATACGGCGGCTCGCAAAGTATAGATGTATACGTACTAAGGAACTTTTTCACACAAGGAGTTTCATTTTATATAACTATTATTTGAGGTTTTTTAAAATTTTGATCTCATACTACGTAATAGTTGTTTATTTTTTGTGAGAATTTTATTAGATACCCACCGAAGGATGGCCTGGAGAAAAACATTTTCTTCTGCGACCCGCTCAGTGATGTTTGCACACCTCCAGGCTACGTTCATTCATGGCATCCGTCCAAGTTTGAAAATTGCTGATATTTCACTCACGGCCTTTGCACGGCAAATTTAACCTCTAAGTTTTAACTTTATTATGATTCCCCTCATTTAGGCTTCTCAATAACCGTGAATGAGAATTTTAACTTCTCAAATTCTCTCGTATATTTCGGTTTATATGCCAAAATATTAAGCTCAAAGTGAGACACGTCGTCTTTCCGATTCAAGTCTTATAGCATTCAAAATATCGTTGGAAAAATACCCTTTACCCTATCAACACAGTAAACAGATATTTATGTACATGATGGGGTCGGAGATCAAAGTTAGTGAATCATGTTAGTGAATGTAATTTGCAAAGGACTAAATGGAGTATATATTTATATATTTTTTTCAAAATTTCCATTTTTTTCAGTTCCATAAATGAGTATAAATTTAATATTTCCGTGCTCGGTAATGTTACCGGTTAAGTATTATTATTAAATGCTGCAAATCATAATCTGACTAATCAGAATTATTTTGAAATGCACTCGGATAAACCCAAAGAACTTAGTACCCTAATTATTCAGAATCTATAAATATATTATATTCTTACTATCCGAGGATATTCATCTTATTACTACTTCAGATTATGTTTATATTATGCTAACTTAATGCTTACCAATCATGAATACCCAAAATCTACCTTTTATACCCCTAAACAAAATCTAGTTAGCGTAGTGAAAGGGGAGTGACTATAAATTGAAATGCCTTTCGTAAGCACAATGCAGAGCTGTAGGCAAATCTGTAAGACTATTGACACTATCAAGTAAGAGTTAAATTTGATTGGGAATCTCTTAAGGATAAAAGGGTATCAGCACAAACTGCACATTAAATTTTTAATTAGCGATTTAAACTAGCTTTGATAGTTTCGCTCATTACTGGTGAGGGCCATTTTGACATAAGATGGTAGAATTAACACCTTCATATATATACTTACCACTTCAAAGTGGTATTTGTATATGATATTGTATAAATTAAATTGTTAATTCTACCATCTTATGTTAGAGAATGAAATTTCAAGTCAATGAAGTACCCAACATCTTGAAGCCCGTACTAAGTGAAGGTGATTTTCGAGGTCAGACGTCAAAGAGATTTCGCGAGATTATAGCGAGAACCGATAACTATCTTTTACCATTTAGAATAAGGTACACATCTGATAATTAATTAGTGAGATAGTTGTCTCCGTATGCCCAGCCATATGGCGACTGGCAGGGTATTAGGGTACATGCATGTAAAGAGTTTATCGTGGGATAGCGTTCTATGATTAGAAGTGGAGTACAACGACGAAGAAGGTAATTAGGAGCGAAGGAGCTGAGGAGTGCATTCTGAGTATTTATTGGCCATAGAGTGGGCAGCAACTCCATAAGGGCAGCCAAGATCTTGAGGGTTGATTTGGGCACCTAATGGTCTGAGAGCGGAGGGAAGGGCAAGGCTGAGTCACAGTCAAGGCGTGGACGTCCTCACTTCTATTCTTATTTTTATGAGTGCATCATTCCCACAACTCTTCCATCATACGTACATGCATTCGAGCTTGAAATCGTAGCAGAACGATCAATCGCGTCATTTGTCAATTTATCGACTTAAACATCGCATTACTCTTAGCATTTAGAAAATGCCCATAAATGGTTGAAGATTATTTTCGACAGTTTTCGTTCTGTAAGTATCATTTCAAGGCAAGATGCTTAGGAATGCAAAGGCTTAAATATAGACTCAGACTGGGAATAAGTGTGGGTGGCTGTGTTAGGGATTCTGAGAATGAGGAAAAGAGAAAAATGGTTTTCCTGTCATCTCCATAGTGATGCTGCCAGGTATACCTTGCTTTTCTAAGGCAGTGCCTGAAGCATAAATAAGTTACCATTCTGCTGTTATAACTGTTGTATATTACTTCAACTGAAGAGCATTATTACTTAGTGGATATAACGAGAGCTTTCTATACCGTAAATGCTTCCTAGATTTTCGAGACATATTATATCGTTGAATTCGTTTGAATCTGTTTGTTTGTTTAACTCCTTAACAACAACTCTTAAATATCATATATTATAATCACCAATGTGTATATAGTTATTCAGTATTTATCCGATGTCATTAACACCCGTATGAAATACATGGGAGAGATTTTGGAATATTAATTTCATGCACTTCCCGACATGTTAGGATTATAAATTTTTGGGAGTCGTTACAGACCTAATGGAGTATTTTATATTGATATTTGTATATCCAAAGTATCCTTGTTTTGACTCTGAATTACTCGGAAACACACTAAACTGTTGTTCAGAGTGTTGAACTTGAACTACAGTTCAAGAAAAACTTGTAAGTAGACTATTTCATGCTATACATTCACATTGTAATGGGAACTTTCTATATCTTCTTATAAACCCCAGGAAATAAGCGTTTGTAATTTATTGTATATTTAATTTCACACTCAGCTATTTTCATTTAAGTCTTTCGCTTCATACTGGGTTAATATATGGGTCATTCTGTGAGGGTATACCTCTAAAGAAGGTATGAAAATACGTCAAATCGCTGTATTAGCAAACGGTATAACCACTTAAGTATTTCGTAAGACTTAGCTTCAAACTACATATCATGAGTTGATTCTTTCTTCTGTTATATTCAAGTTTTTCATTGAAACGGGATCTTGTTTTCCTACCAGAAAATCAGTTCTTGTGTTTTTATTTCCTTTGTGTCAAACGAGTTATAAAAATTTTAAGGAATACCCTTATTTAAGTAGTGATGGAAAGAATCAAATTTCCTTTAATTTTTTTCCATTTACATCCGTTTCCTGCGAACCACTATACTATATGACCGGGGGTGTGACAATACCCGAATACTCAATTAAATATCTGCTCACTCAATTATCTATCTAATTTTGGTAGTATTTTCCTTCTTAGCCTTATTCCCATCATTTACTGGGCCGGCTGATGATGATTAATGATTTGTGGTGTCGATGATGAATTTGGTTTTGGCGCTGATTGATGAGCCATATATCCTTCATAGTGACAACCAACAAATCAGGAAAATGGGGCACTAACACAGCCATTCCCTATCCAGAAAAACAACGATTTGCAGGGATTCGAGCCCAGGATTTTAGGGTCGGAGTAACCTAACAGCACGCTAACCACCGCGCTTGCTTTATATATTATTATGTTGTAGTATTACATGTAACAATTTAGAAAGTGAACTTTAAGCTACCTATTCGAAGATTATTCTTTTTAACTAATTAATGATATTGAATTCTGATGATAGTCATGAGTAATGGAACGAAGAAGAGGCACGTAAACAGATGTTTTAAATGCTCATGCAGCCTAATAAGCTATTCATACATTATAACAGTTTAGATATTTTTAGAGTTAGCTACTAGAATTTTTCCGTCAAATCGCTGTTCCCTTCACATTTATTGAAAGCGAAGGAAGATCAGCTCACCTGGCATTTTTCCAAACCCAAAACTCTTCGGAATTCATCACGAATAAGTTATTATTTCACTTCGGACTAATTTGGTCATCTCTGTTCTTGCTCTCTTTTGGAGAAAGACAAACGTCATCGATTTTGAAGTTTTGTGGTTAAAATAGTCTGAAAATTTTTTCCCTAAAAGATTTTTTAACAAAAATGTGTGAGATTATCCATTTTATCAAAGGAAATTATTCGTCAGATTCATTTCTTAGCGAAGAGAGTCCCGACTATATTATGTTTTGCTTCGCCTCAATGGCTTCTTGGAGGATAACTAAATAAATCTAAGGTAAATAAGACCTTTCCAGATCCGAATTCCCAGTACATTTACGATAGTGCTATGCGAGCCTTGTGGAGATTGTAGTACACGCAGCAACTATTGTATCTGGTTACCTTTCTGATACCCTCGTTGATATCGAATGCATGACATGCTAAAAAAAGCGAATAGCAAAACACGCATTCGAATTTCTCATACGACAAGAGCATGTGCTGATGTCACATTATCCTCTAATTGACGTGCAATGTGCTCTCTTTATTAAAGAGTGTATCGCTAAAAGCCTCGGCACGCATGACTACTGTCTACCCCTTCATTGCAACCTTATCTCCGAATGTCGAATTAATTCTTATCTTCTGCTTAGTCCGTATGGCTCCTGCGGGTCTGTGTTTATGTTCAGACCTTCTTTTGCATCTTTAGGACCGACGCGAAAGATTTATGCGCTCGTGAGGCCTTGGTAACTGCGCTCTTAAAATTCTATGGCCTACGGAAGCCAAACTACGTGCCGCAGCGCCATTTTAAGAAACGATAAGTGTTACTTCCCTATAACAATCCGCGAAAATTTCCCGCAAGCCTCAGCAAGTCACACATGTTTGGGAAGTTCCGAACTGGCAATATCTTTACGGAGCAAAGGTCCTATTATTATCCCTTTTCTTCAGGATGTATCTGCAGTTTTTCTCTTTTCATTATTACGGAAATTTTCAGTTTAAGTCCAGTCAAGGGAATTCATCTTTCGTAAATGAGTAACGCAAGAATCACTTTTCAAGGAATGATTCAATGGGGGCATTATTTCTGAGACACCCTGCAGGTTATTAATAAATTGTGTCGACGACGTCGTCATTTTGTGGAATTTCGTATCAGGAAGGAAGTAGGAAAATAAGTTTGAAAAAGTTCCGGAATATTTTTATTGGGAACTTTCTCAATGTAATATTCTATCCAGCGTCCAAAGAGGTTATTATTACATTTGCTGACACTGTAGAAAAATCGCCGTCAGAAAATATTCCGCAGAATTTTATTCCTTTGTTCTTTTTCATACATATTCTGTGTTATATTTTAGAGTAATTCAGGGCCAGTCTCTTCTTACTCGTTAATGCGTCCACAAGGTCTGTTTGCTGGATTATTCACGTGAAAATTTATTACGATAAATTCAGAAAATACATCTTAACGATCTTATCATTTATTTTGTTACCCACGGAAAACCATTGATTCATTGTAAGTTGCGATTTAATAAATTTGAAATTTTCTGCAATGTAGAAAGAATATTTAGAACATTACATAAACGATGTTCCAGTATTGATTTAGAAATATTCCTATCTTTGTCTAAAAAGAGAATGTTATCGACTAAGGAACAAGATGGGTCGTAAATCAGGCCTTTACTTTGTCTCAAATTAGTAGCGATCGAAAGAAGTTTTTAACGTCAAGACATTAAAGAAGTATTTCTTCGTGAAAGTCGACTTTAGGCAAGGAAGAACATTCTTATACACAAATCAACATTCATAACCTTGAAAGTGGCCTATCGGCGTTTGAGGGGTTATAAATACAACCAATTCCTTTTGTTTACTACTATCGCGGTACGTTTGTGAAAAAAATTAGTTTTTACAACAATTTTTCGGAAAGTCTTTGTTATCTAAATCTTCATATGTACTCTGCGAGCTGCTTTCCGGTATGTGGCGAGGATAATGTCCACCATACCAAACCACAGTCTATTTTCATAATCGGATATCTTTGCATATCATTCGCGGGTAACGTATGCTCAGCACAAGCAAACTAATTTACGTGATACGAAACAGAGAGATAGATTCGTGGTAAATATTAAATTATAGAAATAATATACATTGTGCATTAATTGAAAATAACTTTACTTATTGCCATTACATGTATACGATATAAATCGGTAATATACTAGTCAAATAATATTGCCGACCAAAATTGGTATTTCGCTGATCTGGTAAAAGTACGTTTCTCTATGTAATAATCTGATTTTTATTATGTACACGGAATATGATTACATTATGGCAACATGATAAGTCTCACCGCAATTTTCTAATTTCAGTGGTTTACTTACGAATGCCTCATTGGTATAAGCAATACAGGTGGTTAATGCAACGTTCAATCACGGTGCGCCGCTACTGCTCACTGCTAGTCACTGCTACTATTTTGCATACAAATTTTTTCTTTGTTAAAATTTGTCGTATTCAAGCTCTTAATGTCCTACTGCAAATATATAAAATATAATTTGCCATTTCTAGATTGTATTTCTCTGTCTTATTTCTGCAGGGAGTGCGTTTCAATTTTTACACAAATGCGGCAGTTTAATTTGCATAAAGTCTTGCGGCTTTTAAGCATTTGTTATTTGAAAAAAGATAATTATTTCATTTTCATTGTTTTTTCGTCGTTTAAGGAGGAATGTTTTCACCATTTCTGTCCTACTAAAATGACGGATATAATCTTTGAATTGAGAATCCAAACAGAACCGTTTTTCGATTAATAAAAATTGCATTTAATAGCAGTACTTCCGTCAAACATTGAGAAGGCCTGCGAAAGTGGCAATCAAGCTGCTCAATCGTTGAAGTCCTTTCTCTCTCTCATAGAATGCAACAAGTGGTCTTAATGGAAGTTTAGACCGAATTAGTTCACACTACATCAGCAGCTCTTCGGAGAACTACTTCTGAATCATTTCTGCTACCCACCTACTTCTGAACCATAAAGGATAAATCCAAGATTATTCTCCAGCCTTCTTTTCGTGACTCCATGTTAATATCTTTTATCAAACGACGAGATATTTCAATAAGTAATTTAAAGAGAGTCAAGAAGTTTGATTTAAATGCATTCTAAATTAATAGAATATTTTGAGTTTTTTCTCTGCGGACGATAAAATGGTTTCCTGTTAACCGTTTCCTTTTTAACTATAATTATAATTACTATACAATACAATAAAAGGAAGACAGGAATGTACTTTTTCCTCAGGATTATTTGCAAACGACCGGTTTCGACAAATAATCGCCATCATCAGATAAAGAAACAAATATAGGAAGCATATTTATACTTTGTGAAGGTTTGTTGAAACAGGTCGTGTGCAAAACCTGTAGAAATAGTACACCCCTGACTTCCTATCAATTTATTGTGATGGAGTTTCACAAAACTACGCCTTCCTCCGTGGAATTTATTTGAATCGCTATACATTAAAGCTTATAGGAAACTGAACAGACCAATTCGTATTTATCGATACATCTCGTTTTCGAACTAACCGATTTCCGCTGAAAGTACTTTACATTTAGGAAGTTCCGAAGTAGTCGTAGTACTCGCCATAAGAGGTCACCTGTAGTATTAAGGCCGTGGGTTCTTTCTTTCGAATTATTCTTTATCTTTTATGAAATCAATGCGGTAATGCCATCGCGGCTTTTTTCGTACCTTGTATTGTTACATGTTTCAACTCAACCTTCGCAAGATTCGTTTAGTTTATCAGCACCTTATCCTAGCACGAATGTTTCATGAATATTTTAATGATAGCTGTATTCGAATGGGCTAAATTTGATGCTTCTAAAATGAATTTTAGCTCCGCGGCCTCCCGTTTGGGATGCATCTCCCCTCTGAAGATGAAAAGCCCAGCAGCGACCTTGTGTATCCGAAATGAGTCTCTATTAACGGGATGTATTCGTCATCGGATGAGAGCAATGACTCAATCGCTGGGGGCGATCGCTCCCAACTCAGCGCACTGAGCGAGAAAATAGCGATGGAAGTGACGCCCTTGTATATACGCTAGGAAATATACATACGAGAAGCGCGAAATGGGTGTCATCGTTCGCAAACAAAGCCCAGGACTGTTGTTCTCATGTGTTTTTTGCGCATGGTTCATCTCGAGAGGATGCCCTTATGAGGGTGGAGTACATCACCTACTTCTCTGCCATCCGGTCTGTCGTTGAGGGACCTCTGGAGACCCAAGGATGGCGGTCAAATTATACGTATCCTTTCGTAATCCCAAACGGCCATTCCGTTGGATATATTCAAAGTCAACTTTGAATGACTCTAGGCAAGCACTCATGTGAAATGTCGCAAATACAATTTTACAATCTTTTAATATGCTACATTAGCTCGATGAATGGATTTTTTTCTAGTCATTTTTGTTCAGAAGTTTTGCCGCGTAAATTCCTACTCCTCTGTTTTTCATAAGTCTTGCTGTTATTATCATCATAATCATACTACTGTAGACAAGTGCAAGACTTGTTTGCAGTGGTTACAATAATACAATTTACACTGTAAAACCTGGTGAAAACGCTTTTCAGAGAACCGAGCAAAAACCGCGTAATGAATAAGATATCGTTATAAACGGGTCTTTAAAAATGTTTATTTCTCTTAGAACAGAAAACAGAAGTGAAGGATTTCAAATCCTTTAATGTTTCAATAAGTATTTTAAACATTAAAACTCTAAAAAATTCTTAGTTTTCTTTATTTGTCATAGATGTGGATTTACAAAGAACTATTGTTATGTCATGCTGGTTGCTTTCTCGTATTTTTCAAGGATGGTCTGCTTTTCATTTGAAAATAATGTCTACCATTATTAATTAATTTTGAACAATCTTCACTCTTCAATAAAGAAATGTTTACCAGCTAGAAAAACATGGAAGAACGATGTAAATTACCTATTACGCCTCATCACCTTTCAAAAGAGTTTTTGCTTAAAGTGGTGCGAGGGTTAGACTACTGAAAACAATTCTGTTTCTGTTTTATGATTTAATTCGGCATAATCTATATTATTAAGTAATCAGAGATAGATTAATTCTTCGATCCATATTCAATATATATGCTTCAAACGGAAAAATAGAACAAGTTTTCCCTTAAAGAATACTTCGAAGATAAATGTAGAATCGTTTCAGTTCTTCTAATATCATTTTTCAACGCGCTCAATGAGTCAAAATCTACTATCTAATCATATGATTACTCCGCCTTTTGGTTATAACGCGCCATCATGACAGTCATCGAGTCTCGAGTTATAAGATAACCACAGCACAGTAAGCGCAGCGACATTTTCCGTCTGCTTGTAGAGTAAATTTCTCTCGAAGATATCGAATCATGTAATTTCAGCCGTAAAAACAGATATACAATACAACACAAAAAGTCTTTATTGGAAGAAATTACGACTAGAAGTCTTCTATTTCACCCGTGTGATAATGTCACATAAAATAATTAAAATGTATTCAGACTTAAATATAAAAAAAATATAATATATACACGTATATATATAGATTTTTCAACAAGCAACGAGGAAAGAAAAAGGAAATGAGGATGGAAAGAATGAAAAGTTTTATAAAGGACGGACTGATATTTTTGATCACAGAAAAAAATATAATAATGTAATAAACTTTCATAGGATACATTATTATATACAGGAAAGCAAACCAGCAAAGCAAAACGATTGAAAAAGCAAGTAAGACATTTATAAATCAGATATTTTCTGTTTTATTACGTTTTATAAATTCATTTAATTCATTTAAGAGTCGTACCGCAGCTCAAGCAACGAAACATACAAAATATTCGGAGCCAAGCAGTTGTGTGGAGATATAAACTGGTGATGAAGTTTCCTGCACACTCGATTAACGAAATTCCGCGGTTTCAGTGACGGAATCATAACCGGGGAGAGAATTATTTATACATTTTGATGTAATTTGCTTTCCCGTGGTAGTGAGACATACTAGAAGGCGTTTGCTACGCCAACTTTTAAATCTTGGGAGCATTCTCCCATGAATGAAGACCCTCCGTTGAAGGTCTAAGACCTTGAGATTTGAGCTGGGAAGTTAATCCTTGCTTTTTACTACGAATTCCTGGAGATCCAAATTTTCTTTGAAATGTTTTTCAGATGTCAGCCTCGCTATCCCCCTTTGGGTCCAGATGAAGCGCTCCCCTTTCATTCTCCCATTCATAGCTTCCCTCTCGAGAAACACTCGCCCAATAAAACTCACATGATAAAAAACTGTGACCTCTACAGAGAAATTAGCTCGATTAGAAGTTCACCACCCAAGTTTGCTTAAAGGAAGTAGCTGAGGATTATGAAAAATGATATACGCAAGTGAAGTGTATGTGAGTCTGAACCTAATTGGATAACGAGCGTATCACTCTCTGATTTTTTGATTTTCTTCTATTACCGCATGAGAGAGAGCTTTAACATTTTGTCAACTCGGTTTACATTGCAAAACAAAATATTTACTCCACGTGGAAAAAAATTTTGGCGAAGAACTTAAGTACAATAATCCTCCTAGACTGATTAAATTTTAGCCATTTTCTAAACTCTTTCGTTGATTATTTACAACTGTAAAAACTGCCATTCGTATGAATAGTTTAAAATCCTTAACTAATCTTCCTTGAAATGAAACCCTTGCAGGAAGGCTTAACAAAAAGATATTTCAATTCCATAAAAAGGAAGGACTTTATTTTGGAATGGAAACCGTCCGCTTTTCCTTAATAATTCGGAATTATCTCGGCATGATGTAAGATCGTGAACGGCATTCTCCCGTTTAGCTATTTTAATATGGCTTGTGGTAAGATATTATCGCATTGTTCTTCATATTTTTCCTCTACATTTGTGTCTGCCGCCCTTTTAATTTATCGCATCTCACATTACGGTTGCTATTGCGGCTAAATGCACTGGTTTTCCCTATTTATGAAAGATTTTTTTCGCTTACTGCTTGTTGTAACCTTTCCAAGCAATATTTACGGCTTACTTCCTGCTCAGCAGAGCAACATTCGCGAAATGCACCAAAGTCTCATCTTACGCACCATTAAAGAATCTTTATTCGAAGAAAGTTACGCCTTTATGTTCTTGCGGAGTGTATTTGTTTTCTCTCGCGGATTCCGTTTCCGCTCGTGCTTCTTATTGCTCGTCGATATTTCGGAATTGAGTCGTTATGAGGCGCATAAAGACTTCACACATTGTAGCGCCTGTATAAAACGCGATTGCATCGAAATGGCGGGAATACGAGACACCGCAATATTTAGACTCACTCTTATGTCAGTCATTTCGCAACTATCCTTTCAGTAATATTAAAACTTAAAATAAATGGACCTTGTTATATCCACTTAAATGATTCAACTATAGGTATCGGCTGGCATTGCGTTCATTAGTTCCTCATGCCTAAAATTCTTCCTTGGTATCGATTCGATCCGTGTTTAAAATGTTTTGAGTATCTCCATAAAGGGCCTAAAATAATCAAGTACGCTCATTATTCTACGTTTCATAAATTGACCTCAAACTCTGAGAAGTCCAGAATAGCTCATAAGTTGGCTCCGAAATGCAGTGATTTGCAATGGTTTCGTTATTTTAAGAAGCAACTCGATCTTGAGGCGGAGTATTCCTGCATTTTCCAGTCTGAGGCAAATAGGAGTTTTCCCTCCCACGCATCCCAACACGTGCTCCCTTGTCGTCCATGAGACCCTTTTTACGTCAACACCTCCAAAAAACTCGCATAAGCGAGAAACAGACGCTTACAGTGCCATCGCCGACGCCTAATCGCTATCAAACGAGAGCTACTAATCTCCATTCTCATATGAATGCAACCATTTCAGATTCCCTAATCGTGCCATTCGGAATGCATACTTATACAATATCTCTCTCCGCATTTGTTCTTCTTGTAAATGTGAATCGTGTAGTGTGACAGACGCATTTTCTTATCGACGTCTCCGTATACTCCATAAAATAATCGGAGGTGGAAAACTCGACTCCATCCCAGATCTTTCCCTTATCATTGAAAATCGGGGTTTGAGTCCCAGTAAATTCACTTTATCTTTCGTTTATTTTGTTTTCAGGGCGCAAACCCTACCATGTAAGGTGACTCCTTATGCATTTCCTATATGTATCCAATTTTCGGCTATCGTCAGTTGTAATTGGCCTCGCACTATATTTTGATGCTTGTTTAATGAATAAATAAATAATTTGCAAGAGGAATATCATTTAGCAAAGAAATCCGTAACAATTAATAATTTCCTTTATAAAGGATATATTTGTCTTTGTCATTCTCGTTTTTTAAAAGATAATCTTTCTTGTACAATTTGTCTTTTGGTTGTCAATTTCCTAATAAATTACTAAAGAAAAGTAAGAAGCCCTTATGATAATAAGTCACAGAAGTTTAAGATCAAGGTCCAGAGCCCTTGCTCATTTCAAAGAGAGGCATTGTTCAGCGGCAGCCGGTCGCTTTTGGGTCGTGGACTCTATTCTACGTCTGGTTTATGTCTCGTCCTATGATGACTGCATTCTTTCGGAAACTTGAATTCCTAAAATGAATCCTATTTGTGAGATTAAAAATATTTTTGTCATATTTTTAAATCACTCCGAAATGATATAATTGTTTTTAATTTGCGAGTTCGTAATCCTAAATATGAATCATCTAGCTACCGTAAATTGAGGTGGTCTCTAGTCTTCTCTCCAATATCCAATGTCCCAGTGAAACTTAATATATTAAAAGTCTAACGAACTTCGGGTGGTCTCCGCCTATTAAGAACTTTGATATCAAGCGTGAAACATCGGGAATCACGGCTCATTTGGAAACGATCAGAGCAAATAAAGGGACCCACAGAAAGTCGAATCTGAGTGGTGCACGGGTTACTCCCAGTTATATTTAATACTTTAAGAACATAAAGAAATCTCCTTCGCAAGATATGTCGGTACTTACTGATGCATTTCGTATTTTCCTTGGAGAATCAATTTCCATCTGTATTCAGTAACGCAGAGGGTATATCCTTCAAAATATATCATTACATCCTTAATTATCTGTATCTAGAAAAAGCTGTACATCTATCAGGAAAGAGCTTGAATACATAGCAGAACTGAAATGTGACAAATTATCATACACTTTCGTGGTAAATTTTATTATTCAGAGAACTGTGAACTGTTACAAGAACTCTATGTTGAGGTTTCAGGGAAAAATAATACCTCCCAAAAATGATTTAACTCACCTTTGAGTTTATCCATCTCCAATGTTTTATATTTGATTTTTCTGCAGGAATAAGGGTTAATATATTTCTGGTTAAATTATCATCAACGAATTTTATCGAGAATTCTTTTAAATAGAAACTTAATTGAAGTGATGGAAACGTCACTGAAGAAAAACCAAGCGAAAGAAGGTTTTCGACTCTATTGCATGTGGTCAACCTTCTCTTAAGGATCATTTTCTCATTAAAGATCCATCGAAACATTTTGACATTGAATTAAAGTAGATCCTAAATCTAAATTTTTTTTACTGGTCTATATATTATTGCAATAAAAACTCATGGATGGATAGTTTGCTCTGTGAGAAATATAGAAAAATTACATCAATTCTTTTGACTTCGGAAAGTCATAGACAACTCAGTCTATGTAAAGCTTCAGCGCACAGTTAGTTTTTGTTTGGGTCATCGATGACCTCTTCGCGAACTGTAGAATATCTACTTCCGTTGATAACGCTATCTTCCCGTTAACTGCTGGAGTGGGTTAATATGCTAAAAATAAAAAACTAAATTAGATCGTGTTAACATCTTAGCGGAAAATGCTACGTAGCTGTTTTGATGAAACCAGACGGTTTAAAATTGATTTGAAATGATAGTATAAGTGAAATCAAGCATTCCACAAGGTGTAAACCATACAGGCGGGGACTGTTTATTTTGGTGGTGTCTTAATAACATAAATATTTTAGCTTTCTCTTACAAACATATGCTTTCGAAGGAATGTGATTTTCTAGGAGTGGCTCACACCTTCGCAGTCCTGTAGCATTTCAGAATGTGCCCACTTTATGACGAAATCATAGATTTCCACGTTTCTAACGTAAGAGACCTCTCTTTATGGTTTGGTTCAGGTCTGTTTTATTTTTTTTCTTCATTGGATCTTTAGCATCTCAAGGCGCATCTGTTTTTCAATCATTAGGGCAGCTATAACTCATGACATTCATTGAGTCTAATTGGTTTTAATTTTGGCCCTTAACAATCAGATAAGCATTTTTATGGAGTTAGTGGGAAAATTCTTCTTTCTTACACAAAAAAGTATGATTTTGAACATTCGAACATCGCCTTTATCCGAAGACAGTGATTAAAAAGCGAGACAAAAAACTTTAAATCACATCTAGTATCTTTTTGAAATTGATTTTCTGGATATATTTCCTTAATAACTTCGTACTTGGTCGAATGATTATCTTTGGTCGCCTACTTTTCAATTGGTTAGCGCTCTTCTGTCCTTCAATTGGTTAGCGCCCTTGTATCTACAGCGAGATCAAATACAAAACATCCGACAAATTGTTTCCAGCTTATGCTGAACCTTGGAAAGTACCGTATCCTTAAAGTTCCTCTATGTTCGGAATATCATTTTCAGTGGCATCGGAATAGCCTAATCGTGAAAGTTGAATTTTAATAGTCTTCATCAGTGTTGTAGTACTGTCGATCAGAAATTCACCTTTCGGGCAAAAGATGCAATAATATCTCCCTGCTTATACTTAATGTTTATTTTCTAAACTCAAAGTAATCGTATCAACGGTATATCGTTCTATCAATTTTGTTTACTTCTAAATTAATGTACGCTTATCACTTCGAAATTTCATCATAGTATATTCTCCTTTCCTGGAGGATGCAAAAGTATCCCCGAAGGCAGTACTTCTTCAGTGTTGTTAAATTTATGTGCGGGAACTTTTGGAGCTGTTTATCTCCAGATTCCCCTCATCTATTACCTTGTACTAATTACTGCATCTGCATTCATTTTATCCTTATTTTATCATGGTATTATTCCCATTAATATCGTGTGTTAACTAGAAGAAACAGCTTTGTCGGAGCTTTGTTCGTGCTAGGAGTACTACTCTATATTCGAATGATCTCTTTGTTCCTGGGGAAAACATTAGTGACAGAATTAGTTCTACACTCGTTTGACCTAGCTATATTCATCATTTAAGAATAATTACGATACGAACAGCCATTTAAAAATTAATAGCTTGATGTAATCCAATATCTGTAGTATTCGATGAAATCAATCTTCAAAGGCTAAAAGGAATGCAGTAAAAAGCTGCAATGTACTGAATTATGAGATTCTACTGAAATCCTCTCATTGGGAACTTGGTCTCTATGATCATCATGCATATTTTTGTTCTTGTACTTCCAGACCTTAATCAGAAAGAGAGCCGATATATTGATTATTTCTCTTTCTATCACCGAAACTGAGTCGTAATCGCAAACCTTTTTCTTTTTTTTCTCCGATAAGATGTCATAACAAGTCTGGTGGATTATTGCAAGATTACACATTTGGTACTCAACTGAACTTCGTACTTGTGAGGGCTTCGATATAATCGTTTATAGATTTCGGTCTTAAATTTAAGCCTCTTCACGAATCAAAGGATAAGGGATTATGATGATAGTGAATTTTACAGCCTTTCTATTTTCATATGAACCTGAAGTATCATTGGTTGCTTTCACAGTTTGTTACTCTTTTCATATTAGAATTTTATATCATGATTTTGTAAAGGTTTCTGAGGTATATGTAATTCATCTGTACATGCATTTAAACCAATAGTTCATCAGTCCTAAGAAAATGCTAGTCTATATGCTTATGTTGTTAATTCGGACCTTTTTGGAAGAAAAGTTGTTACTGAAGGCTAAATAATGTAACCAATGACTCTGATTGACCTCCTAAGTATGTAAAATACTTTATTTTCCCTTTGAATTATCAATAATGAAATATCGAATTTTTTTTAAATCATAATCATAGGATCAATTCGTAACTATCGTCTGGAAACGCGTACTTATCCTTGAATGCCCTATAATATGAAGCGTTCTGTTTCAATAACTTATATCTTAGCTTATAATATATAACAACTCTTATCTTCGCTTGGTGTTCTTTCTTGGTCCTTCTACAGCATTATCCATACTCAATTGGTCTCACGAGGGAGCTTCTAATTCTCTGTAAGTGCATTCTCCGCCCAATTCCCTCAGATCTCGACACAGCCTTTTAAAGTCTTGTTGATTTTTTTCCATCGAACCACCCACGATCCTCTCTCCACAATCTTTTTTATTTATGAAGCATCAGTGGCGTGTTATGGCTTTCGGTGAACTGGGGCAAGTAAATTTGGGATCTTAGCCTTCCTCCCGCATGAGGTAAAAATAAACGACAATGATTTCCTCTTCGGTCTTTCAACGTACACGCTGATAAACCAAGTCCACAAAAATACATGCATATAGATCGACACTCTTATCATAAATATATATAATGATATATATATTTAGACACATGCACAAATCGATACAAAAATTATTTAAGATAAAAGATATATACGGATGTGTGGACACGGAGGAAATAACCGACTCATATTATTAAAAAGTGCACGGAGAGTGATCTGACAAGAGATTCTGGAAATGTGTCATTTATTCGAAGAAATCGAAAATCTCTATTAACTTTGTAAATATATTTAAATGACCTTTAAATTTTTTTAAACTTCACATACTACAGTTTCTCTTGTTAAAACTTATCCATTGAGACACTAAAAAGAAATGCATTTGATAAGTTCCGCAAAATATTTTATAACCCTGCACGACTAATTTCGTTATATAGTATTATCATCAGGTGAGCATGCCTATATCATCATGAAAAATTTTAGGCCTGAATATGACCTGCCATAGGACGTGGAAATTACTTCCAAATTTAATTTATTTCAAAATTTTATGGGTACGATTGAGCATTATTGACATCCGTTCCATGTTTCCCGTTGATAAAGTGTTTTATGTTTTGAAATTCTTCGTTAGTAGAGAAAGCAATAGAATGTGAGCATTAAAAATTCCACACATACGAAACAGGATAATTAAACTTATCTATATAGATATTATAAATTGAAGCAAAGCGCGCGCACATTGGAAGATTTTTAACGACATAAATAAATTTATATCGTAGAGGTCAGAAGTCCGCGTTAGTACCATTGGAACCTTATTTTTTAATGCAATAGTAGAATTTTCCAAGAGTTGAAATATTGTTCAATTTCAGTACCTCTTGGCTATGCGTTCATTTGATTGTATAGTACTTGTTTTAAAGGAGATGATTTACTCTCTTAATGCCAATATGGATATCTGGTGATAAATTTCTAAGCTAGAAACGGGTTATAAATAATTCGCGCATTTTCCCCTCAAGACGTCAGTGGATTGTGGTGGTATGTATTAACACCAGGGCATCGAAACAGAACCGAGCCGAAAATAAAAACCGTGATTTTCAAAGTGAAAACTCAAATAAACCTAAAAATTAAAATTCTTATACCAACGAAATCCGCTTTATATTGCGTTCAGATTTTAATAGAGAAACAATACCATTTTTGAGTTAATGAAGGAAAAAATGAATCGAAATGTCTTTCCTTGATCCGGAGCGAGCTCTGGAACGAAAAATATTGCGGTGCAATACCCTGAAACAACTCTCTCTTGATTTTCTGTTCTAAGTCGGTTTGCTTCTAGAGCGCTCCATGGAAAAAATGACAAGAAGTAACTAAGTCACATGGTAAACCATTTTAGAATAATTTGAAATATTTAAATGTTTTTCATGATTAGATGCGTCCCTTTAAAGGAACTTATAGAGATCTTCCTCTGATTCGAGTGATCACATTTAAGCTATTATTAAAGAAACCACTGTCGCTGATTAATGCGAGAAAATCAAGTAAATTTTTAAAGTGGCGTTAATGTCTGAGATGTCACAAAAAGTAAGAGCGAACACGTAACTGCATTTCGCCTCATTAGTACACAATCTCGGCGCATAAAGTTGAATGCAGAAACTCTTAAGCTTACGAGACCAGGAGAAAACATTTTCTGACCTTAAAGGGGATGGAATTCTCGTCTTGGACTTTTTATTTTTACTCTTGCGTTCCCGACTTTCTTGGAGTTGCGTCATTTTTAAGCTAGGGGAAAAAGGAAAAAAGGAGGGCCCATCTTAGGAAATCTTGGATAATTTATTGCATCCGTGCCGCTGGATAAAGATACCCAGTTACTCGTAAGTCATCGAGGTCTATCTTTTCTTATTAGACCGAGAATTTATAATTTCTCCTCTCCTTTGTAGAAGAGTAACTAGATGACGTATAAAAAATCCAAATTCTGCGAGGAAAAGACTCTGCGAGAAAAGGGATGTGAAACTCGGCCATGTAATTCTACGTGTAGAAGATATGTTGAGATATGGTGTTCATTTTTCATACCTCACTGCCATAGTATGCGGTTATACACCAGTAAGTACACCTCAGAATTAATATATAACCGAATTATATCACTCATACATGAAAATTTCACTTTTTGATTCTGTAACCTCAATATCCTTACTCATATTCAGTGCAAATCTTGCTCCAAAATCTTAGAACCTGCGAAATTTCCGCAATTTGGATAAAAATTCAAACTGAAAAGAATTTCCAATAACGTGACCAAGATGTTCTTTAGTATCCGTTTCTTTCAAAGAAATATTACCATGTGGATAGTTAAACGGGAAGGAAATCTTACGAGAATCCTCAACCTATATTTCATCCGATATTTTAATAGCGGAATTATTTGAAAATGCAAGAAACTAGAGCGTTTATAATTTTAAATCGTGCAGTAATTAATATAAAATTCTACTGACTTGTGTTATCTTTGTAGACTTCAGTCAGTTGATTTCATTAGTCGATACTAATTTAATGTTCTTATTTATGAATATACATTTCAATTTGCTCCGAATTCCTGATTATAAAGTCAGTGGTAATGATTCAATTCCTGAAAACATGCCGGTCTTATCACCCTTGAATAATCTAAAACACACCGTCACATTTTTTTTGAGTTAATTTGTCCTTCATGAGTTCCTCATGATGTCGTGGAGCTTTTGTTTTTCTCATTTGTTTTTCGAGAAAGATAAAATTGTTCACAGATTTGCGACATTCATACATTCCTCCCAACGACAGTAATTTATTTCCCATTCTTATTGAACTCTGAATGCAGTTCACAAGATAAAAGACTATGATCGTTAAATTTTTTAGTATGAGGTAATAAACAGGCCCAGTTCGTAAAATACGTAATCCTTTATCATATTCCATGATTTGAATGGTCTCAAAACGATGTCTGTATTTCCAGCTGACGCATATCGTACGCGCATATGAACTTCAGCCAAAGTGGATGACTTTGGAAAGCACATGCTGCTTCTCGGAATATTTTTTGTTTTTCAAAGTTGTTTATCTTTAACTGCGGATTTTTTCGGTTTTTTATGACATGTTCAACGACATGTTTTCTTTCGTGGCTCAAAAGAAAAAAATCATAAACTTAGCCTTCCTTTATGAGTATGATCAAGTAACGCATTTAGGAAAATATTTGAGTCAGAGTGTAATAGAAAAGGGTCTTTAAATCAGAATTTACACATATAGTAGACCCTGCGAGGTGCCAAAGATGTATGACTGGGGGTATAAGCGCCAACATCTCTATTTATCTCATATGTCTATTAGCTTCCCTAATGCTCCGGGTAGAAACAACTACCAGGGAAGCGTATCATTATTATTCGAATTTTCACATGCTTATTCGCCTACGGTTTTTATGTTACATCTTTTATAAATATTCTACTAATTTATTTTTTTATTAATTCATTCTGCAACTTTGTCACTAACCTTAGCATTATTATTATGTTTTCTGCCGTTTGCTAAAACTTCGCTTGTCTTGACAAAGAATTACTTTTCTGACAATCATTTAATTCGTCATTGAATTGACATTCTCTATTTAATAATTTGGATACGTAAATTTTAAATTTGTAAATTTCCTGTGTCCGTGAGCTTTTTCATTTAGTCTAATTTCCATTTAATGCCATCTTCTCAATGTCATTGCGAAATCGTGTCGGCTAAATGGAAGATGGGAATTCCAAGTCTTCATTTCGCCAAATAAATTTTGTCTGTATACAAGTGCTATTTGTAGACAACTTGTATGATTGAAAACGGGCATATTAAAAATGGATATACATCTCACGCGTTTTGTATTCCCTTGATATTATGTTTTGATAGTTTAGATTTCTTTCTTTCGAAGAATTGATTTGTAAAACCAATGTCATAGAAATCCTTCGTCCGTTTCGTAATGTATCTGTGTCTTGAAACCATAAAAGGCTGTGGAATATTTCTCTCAGTTTGGCACTTATCGGTGGTGCCATCAGAATTTTAATATATCGATTGTTGGCTCTTCAGATGGCAGACGCAAATGATGCAATGTTGGCAGCGAAAGGAGCAAATATGAAATACCTGTGTAGCTTTGGAGTCGGCAATCTTTCATCAACTTCGTAAGCGTCCACATTGTTCGTCAAAATAGCTTTTCGTGCGCATCACAACCTTTTTATAACATCTCTTCATAGTTATCCTCTTTTACCATCTTCCGGTCGTGATGATACTTCCTGAATGCGTCTGTATTGTGTTATATTTTCTTATTGAATTTTCTATATTATTCTAAGCTACAGTGAAACCCAGGTAAGACGCTTTTCAAGGAACGAAGTTGAAATGGCGTTATAAGCAGTTTCTCTAATTCTTATTTCTTTCACATCAGAAAACAAACAGAAATTTTGGCCTTGGGATTTTGACATAAGTTCTTTACGCTCGTAAACGAAAATGAATCTTCTTTTCTCTAATTTGGTTTACTTTATCATTTACGACTTATCAATTTATATCCGTTACAGGGTACTTTACACAATTTTCACAATTTCAAGGGCAATGACATAAGAGGGTGGTAGACAGCCGCGGGCGGCACTTTTCGTCAACCCCAGAGGGTGGAAAAACGAGTAAATTCTCAAAAATGGAATTTATCTGTGCCTTGGAATACCGAATCATAATAAACTCGGCAGAAAAAAATGACTACCAACTTTTTTTTTGAAAAGTGGTGTATTTCATTCACTCATTCATAATTTTTCATTCTCTTTGCTTTTATTTACGTTCTCTGTTACATTTTAGTTTCAACGAGCTTTTTTTAAAAGGCTCATCTTTTCTCTCTTAGAAAATATATTTTGCTGTTTACAAGAGTCCTCAACATTGATATTCAATAGAAATGGCTCTCAGTAAGTTTAGCATTTCTATGGAGTTAGGTTGCCCTCACACTTACATTCAAATGGGTCATAACCCCTATTATTCTCGGTCCAATTCCATCGCGATTGCCCCTGAAGGTGACAAATATTCACTCTAAACCTTTTCCAGGATTTGTATCTTTCTCAAAGCATCGTCCTCCTCTATTTTGGTTGATTTTCATTGTTTCCTTTCTTATCTTTATTATCAGTCATCAAGCATTCAAGGTAAACAACGATCTCCAGGGGTTCGAATACACTCCAAATTTGTGTTATCTGATCGGATGGATAAATGGGTCTTTGAAAGTTTCATGTGAGCTTCACATTTACATAAATATATATTTCCGAAAGAAATGCTAAAAAGTAAATGCATCTTTTAATGGGCCACAAATGGATTCTGTGGACAGGAAGAAGTTTCGCTATCACGCTAAAGAAACTTCTTTCTGTGCTCTAAATTTTCCAAATGCTCCGATTGTTAATATCGATAAAAATACTTAAATTTTCTCGATATTTTAAGGTTGGCAGGAAAATTTTAGTGAAATTATCTGCTACAGGGTTATGTATTTAAGGACGTGCAGAGTAATATTTAAGGTGCTGCGAAATTTGGATTACCATTAAATGTCCCAGTGAGGAAATAATTTAAGGCACACCATTCTAAGAATTTGGACTAAAATTACATAGAAAGTCAGCAGCTGAAGCTCTTTGCGGTCTCATTTATAAAACGTCAGATTATCGGGATAGGGTTTTAATTGGAGAGCAAACAGCCGTTGCTGGGGGAATTTTTGATTGGCACTGCGTTAGAAGTTTGTTTGCGCAACTTTCCTTCGCGCTGCAACGAGCAGCACCTCCCGAATAATCCTCCAGAAAAACGAAGAAGTTGCCAGTTGTGGCGCAACAGGAATTTCTCCTTGGGCATCGCAAAAATTAAATGTTCCCAATTTTAGGTTGAAAATAAATAACTTAAAATATATGTTATGATGATGAACGCATTGGAACAACTCCGTTGCATCAACCTCAGTAATGACGGATTTTTATAAGATAATTTTATCAATTCAAGTACTTCGTGTATATACTCAATTCGTTAAGATGTAGCAAGAAACTTTGTTGTCTCTGAAAACACTTGTTATGATTCATGATATCAAATAGTAGTATTTTTAGTCAAACATCGCTGACGTTATCCCTCTGCAGAATTAAGAAGTATATCTTATCATTTAATTCCTGTCGAAGGTGTCAAAGATTGTTTTATTTCGTACGCCTCTCAATCTGAAAGGGATCCAAGTGAAATATCTTGGGAATAAGCATTCCTTTCTATGTTTGATTTGGTTTGACGTAAATGTATTAGTAGAATCTTGCTGACTCAGTCTTCGAATTCAAGCACTAAAATAATTCCAAGGTCAAATCCTGAAGAAATTTGTATACTATGCGCCAAAAAAGCGCGTGGAATTTTTTTAGCCCACGTTCACGTAATTCCTCCGTTTTTCGATCAAATTATTTTTAAAATATCTCATCCTCCAGCGACTATATTTTTCTTCGCCCTTTTTTACCGGAATAATATCCGGTAAGTTATTATGGTTATTTGGGAACTGGAGAAAAGAAAGTCATAAAATTAAAACTAAATGAGTATTTTCATTTTTCTTTGGCAGACTTCGACGCGGACCTGGAGGACACCTGGAGGTGCGGCAGCCGAGGATCGGAGGGCGACGCGGAGGTGCCGAAGAAGCGGCGGCGGAAGGAGATCTTCTTCGAGGACGAGGATCGGGTGCGTATTATGCGGGAACGCGGTGCTGCCGATGGTGCGGAGGACTCTGGTGAAGAAGAGGAAGCCAACGGGTCCATCTCACGATCCAGCAGCCTCATTCAGTTCGAATCTTTGGAGAGACAGCTGGAGGACGAGGTGATGCTCTTCAGGGCGACGGCATCTGCAGATCCTTTCGGTGCTCCAACGCAACCCTATTGCCCTTCTGCCGCCCCCTTCTTCCCTCCTGCCCCTGCTTCTACGTCTTCATCCTCATCTTCATCCGGAGACAACGAAGACAGCAGCTCGGATACCCTGACAGGAGAGCAGGCGTTCTTTCCCTCCACTGACGCCCACTCTTCCTCGTCCTCTTTAATTCCGTCCTCTTCTTCTTCATCTTCCTCTTCCAGTTCCTCATCTTCTTCACTGCTGCTTCGCAACCAGACGGGCAGACTGCGTTCATACCGTAGTTTTGACAGCCTCAACATGGTGGCCAATGGAGGAGGCGAGGATGGGGGCGAAGACGGTTTCGGCGGTTGGAGGACCGACGCTCGATCCATCGGCTCCGGAGGGATGCTATCCTTCAGAATGTCCGAGAGGCAGAGAACTCCCGGAAAAAGCCTCGCCGTTTTCCGGGAGGAAGTGGAAGATCCGGAGGAATGCGAGGAAATGACGGAGTTCGGTTTTCTCGGAGATTTCGTTCGAAGGGAAAGGTTAGGGGTGCTGTCCAGAAAGTTCTGTGATCCCGAGGACGAGGCGACGGAAGAGGCGGAAAATGATTCGATGGAAGTGCCGGATTCGGGTGTTCCGCGAGAAAACGGCGACGATTCCCAAAGCAGCGATTCTATGGAATTCGCCTACGAGGTCACCGCTCCCATCAATCGCTCCTTCCCATTTCGAGAGAAACGCCAATCGCCGGACGTGGAGTTGTCGGCGATCGGCGAGGAGACTGCGATCTTAGAGACGGAAAGGGCTCCGCCTACAGGAAGGGAATCTGACGAGGGAAGCTCGCAAGATGAGGAGAAGAGCGGAGAGGAGGGGGAAACTCCGGCAACCCTCCTCCAGGAGATACCGGAGGAGTCTCCCGCGTCATGCGAGTCGTCCCTGGAGGATTACGTCACGGCAGGGGAACACCCGGAAGAGCCGGAGTCCCTCGAAACTCCGGGCATCGAGAATAGCGCCGATGAGGGTCGGAGGCGACTTCCTGCATGTGTCCGTGGGGGCGGGGCGAAAGAAGGGGAGGGGAGGGAGGCAGAAGAGGGAGAGAAGGGGAGTGAGAGTGGCAGTCGTAGAGAGGCCGAGTGCACGGCCGTAGACAGTACCGAGCCGTCGAGGGATAGCAACGGAGAGGAGTGCATTCAGCAGACGGGGAGTGAGGAGTGCGGGAAGACTGAAGAGGACATCGCGACGCCGGTGGAGGGCGTCCGAGGAAGGGACAGTGCTTCGTGCAGCGACGGGTCGTCGAGCGAGGGCACACCGGAAGTTCAACAAGTAGAGGCCCCTCCGTCTCCCGAAAGGAGTTCCAGCAAACCTCCGGTGCCGGTAAGGATATCGTCTCTTGGAGTGCCGCCGTCGCTCGCCAGAAGCCTTCCGGGTCGAAGCGGCGACTCGACAGAGGAGAGCTTGTCATCGGAAGAGGGATCTACGGGAGGCACTTCTCCGGAGTCACCGCACCGCGCCCTCCGGAGGAACGCCGACTCTTTAGGGGGTCGCGGTGATTCTCACGCGTCGGAATCTCGGCCGAGGGACGAATCTGGCAACGGTGTCGTTCACGACGGTTTCTATATCGGGCGTTCGCGCTCCGAAGGGGAGATCTACGAAGAAGGGGCCGAGGAGGCGAGGGGCGAGGCGGAAGGTAGAGAGGAGAGGCGCCGCTTTAAACTGCCGGTAGATGGCGGGTGGAGAGTGCCGCGGATTTTAAGGCGCTCGAAAGGAGAGAAAGGCGCCGGCGCCAAAAACGAGGGCGCGGATTTCGAACGAGGAGATCGGGCCAAGCGGTCCAAGGGGCGTAGCGGGGCGAAGATGAAGGCCGATGGGAAACCCCCTCTGCCCCCCAAGGCGGGGGCGCTGGCTTTCCTGGCGCGCCTCTCCTTCAGGAGGAGGAAGCCCGAACCAGCGGAGCGGCGGCACCCGGCGCAGGCGCAGGCGGGTATCGATCGAGCGGCGTCAGCGGGGAAGGCGGCTCCCGGCGCGGCGGTCAGTCGGGCGGCAGCGGCAGAGCCATCGGAAGGGGGCGTCGAGAGGGGGTCCTCGCCGGGATGCGAGGCTAGGCCCCCGGCCTCGAGTAACGGGGGCAGGTCGGCAAGTCTGATGGATCTGGGAGAGGATGGTGGCGGAGGGGGGGGCGTGGCGACCAAGGAGCCCTCCGTGGTCGCCCCGCAGGGCTCCGCGGATTCCAGGGCCAAGTCTATGGAGTTTCTCCTGGACGAGGGAAACAAGGCGGCAGCGCTGGTGAGTACAAGTCCCCCTCTCTCCGGGGGCGGTCATCGGGCCGACTGACGGCCCCTCTACCGCCCCCACTTGATTACGTCCGTGTGATCCTCCTCGGTTACGACGCCTCTGCGTCACGAGGACGGTCTGCGAAGGCGCGTCGATGTTCCATGTGAGTGATGTGTCCGTAAGGCATTTTCGCCACCCAACATAATACGCATGCGATGCAGGGGGTCGCGGAAAAATCAAATCTAATGTAACATTTAAGCCCAGCCAAACGATGTGCTGTGTGGTTGGGGGAGTGAAACCATCAAAGTACGTTGCATTCCTGATGTGGTGTGGTAAGAGCGACCATAAGTAGTTCTCTGTTCTAGTTTCTCGTAGTATTTGCAGGTTGGTTAGTAAAAGTGCATAATCGTTGAGTTCCTATATCTCGAATCAGCTTTAGGGAACTTTCAGAATCGTTTCCTTCAACTTTTTAATACATCTCATGCATTTTTGGCATGTCCTGATACGTGTCTCATTGGGAACAATTTTGGAAAGAGTGTCGCCCCGGAGAGCGGTTGTGCTTTTAGCATTTGTTTAAATTTAGAATAGGTGTCCAGGAGGCATATCTCTCTCCTTTCCCAGTCCATCGAAATACTTTGGACATTAGTATCCGACGAGAAAATTGGATCAGTCGGCGTGTCCGAGTGATAGGATCGAAATCAATAACGTCAGCTCATCGTGTGACGAGTCAGATGAGTACTGCCTTCGTCTCCTGTTAGGTCGGAGGGAATCTTCCGCTATGCGTTCTGCATGTACGCCTTTTCGAAGGCATCCCGACCGCTTTGTAAGTACTGTTTCAATTTCACCAAAGACAGGGCCCGCTTCGATCGCTGGAAACACGGTCAACGTGCACCCGCAGTCAGGCGTAGTCTTTGTTGGAAAGTTGTTGCGGAGATGTTATCGTATTTGGGTGTGTGTTCGAGTGGAATCCACCTTATCTCTGCTCTGATTGCTGACATTCCATCGGCGGGAAGCATGTGAGGATGTCGCCATTCCGTGTCCATTGTTGGGGGCTTTCGAATTTCGGTCGCCTGTTTGGGGTTTTTGTCTAGTTGGGTCAAGAGTAATCTGTGTGTCTTACTCGCAGAAATGTAGCAAATGTATTTCCTTAATAGTGCTCATTATTTCAACCTTGACGTTTACTTTTTTTGCTTTTAAATTTCTGTGTAAAATCTGTGTCTTTGGGAGTAACCTTGTGAAGAAACGGCAGTAATTAGAACTATTTCAGACTGCGGAGGAAATACCTATTGTATCATAATATTATTCATGTACTTAGAATTTTTGTTGTTATCGTCAGCTAAATTATCATCGCTTTTTGTTCACACCCTAACGACCATTTAAACTAAGCTCCTGACAAGTATCGTAGTTACGGATTTCTCCCCGGCATTTCTGTCCTAGTTTTGTTTAAATATTAATCTAAAACTGATGAGATGGTGTACGACGAGTATAAGCTCGGGCGGATTTTGTTTTTTACGGCGTTTATCCTACTAAATTCACCATGATGACAGAGAGTCATAGGGAATTCAAAAAACATTTAGCTGACGGTCTGTAATCCTTCTGGGGATTAAAAATTTTTAATTCTCACTAACATAATTGGGAGCCTCTCTGAGTAAGGCGAGGCTATCTGGAACCCACGTGTCTAATTAAAGAACGTTTTCCGGTGCGTGTAATTAAGTCTTAAGGAGGGCCCCAAATGCCAATGATGCAGCTTAATCTCTAATGACAGGTAGTTCGCTGCGCTTAGTTGCACAGCCGATTAACCTCTTCAAGCTGATGGTGGCCATTACACGAGCGACTCTTTGCATGAATCGGTTAAGCGATCGAAATGCTGAAAGGTGTGCGTGGCTCAGGTATTCTCATACCTCAACTGCGATCTCTCCTTCTGTCTCATAAATTAGTGAATTGTCGGTGAAAATGCAGTGCAACTATTTGTGATGATAACCTTTACAAGCTGATTTTCCTCAGTTTATCTTCTCGTACAATATGAAATGTAATTTCGATCATAGCGTTATAAATAGACTGACCGTACATCCCGCTTTTGCCGGGACAGTCCCGTTACCGGCCCTTCTGTCCCGTCCATACCGGAAGATTTTTCAGTGTTCCTTTAAAGTCTTCAACAAAAATCGTAATATTTTTTTATGATATTCGATAGAATCATAGAGAAAATCAAAAATTTCGGCTCTTATAAACTGAAAGAGTTCGTCCATGTAGCAAAAGTGAAATTAAACAAGTAAACATCTTCGTGGTAAATTATTTTATCCCAAGGTAAATAATTCTTACAAAAATTCTCAATGGAGATTATGGTGAAAAATATTTAATTCCCGAAATTTACGATATTTCACCTTAAAATTTCAGAATCTTTGATGATTTATATTTCATTTGCTTGCGTGGAGCTTGGTAGCAGCTAGGTGTACTTAATGTTTACCTGAGCTGAAATTTCTAACAACAAAATGGTCAAAATTTCTCTCAAATATTACTTTAACCCAAAAATAGTTTTACTGATCGTAAAAGTCCCGTTTGCCAAAAAATGCGATCTGATTAGTATTATTATAACGAAATAAATAGGTTTCTAAGATTAATGGAGAATAATCAGAGAAGGCATTTTCTTTAGCACTATTCCTCTTACGTGTTACTTATTCGGACAAATTACATCGATGTGTTCTTAGCTTTAATAACTATGAGCTTGAAGGACTATATACTTAAATAGATCACCTTGCTCATGCAGCGAATCGGTTTAATAATGAAATTGTTATTGAAGTTACTGACAAAAATTTTATTTCAAAAAATTGATGAAGTATAAGCATTCTAGCATAAGTTCTAAAATAATTCTTTGCAATTTGGAGATTGTAGAAATGCGTTATTTAAGTCTTGAATATACGGTTATATAGGAACTATTCAGGTTTCGTTGATAATATATACCTATTTAATTCCATAATGACGTTTTTAAGAGAGGGTGTTATTTTTGAAAATAGATGATTTAAGAAGAGAGTGATTCTTTCCATACATGTAAGAATCACTTTTACTTTCTGTCAACGCCTCTTGAGAACTCATCAGTGTTATTTATCAGTTCTTTCATGGGACAAGATAATAAAGAGTAAATTATTACTGTGGTGTTAGATCTTATTCTGGTTATAACTTTCTTTTCAGCCCAAAGATGATCAGCCAAACATAATAAAAATGATTTGATTATAACTAAGGAAAGTCTCAGACATATTGAAGTCATGATTTTTAAGGAAATGTTTGCAACATTTGTTGGTTTTCATTCCTATATCGTCTTTAAAGGCTTTCTATTAAGTTTATCTTTTAATTTAAATCTATATCAGTGTCGTAACATTTGCTCTCATAATTCTGCACGGTTATGAAATACTTAAGCGAATTTCACGCTACAAATTAAAGTGAAATCAAGGTGTTGGTGAGTAATTTGTTTGATGAATGTGGCAGGAAGGAGATATGATGAGCTGACGAGGTGTTCGTGCAATGCCTTACGATTAAGGAAAGCGGATGGATCTATCAACAAATGTTTTCTTTCTTACTGCTGGTTATTAATTTTAGTTAGCAAAGTCTATATTGAGATGATTAATGTAAGGGCCTTGAGGATTCATAACATACATTTTAGGAAGTCTTTTGTCGTTTTGATTGCATCTGAGATAATAAGTTGTAGCGTTAGGTAGCTAAGTGTAAGAGATAATCTGTTAATGATAAAAATGAAAAGTCCAAGTATTATCAGTGGCACTGAGAGGTGAAATAAGTATACGAAGGAAAACCAGAATAATTTTAGTATTGGAAACTTTGTTATTTTATTTATTGTTTTGAGCTGATTAAGAATGTGTTTATCGAACTTTATACCTTCAGTAAATGAGAATGTTTTTAAAATTCTACTATTGTATCTACTCTAAGGTTTTGGTCCGCAGTGATTTGGTATGAAGTATCCTGTAACTACGGATCATTTTAGCTGTAATTAAGTTTTAATTGGAATAAATCGTCAGTTACGACAGCTTAGATTGTTCGCATAATTTAACTGAAATACAAAGATAACTTTAGAATTTTAAAATAAAAAGTCTTAAAGGTAAGGGAGCTGACTTGAGACTAAGGAAATTATTCCTTCCTTGATAATAACAAAAATTAAAAGTCTTTGCTAATTCCATTTCTCACACTATATATTCTGATAAGATCCGTTTAGAAGGTTGATGGCTACGTATTCGAGACCTACGCAATACTTATAGGTTAGAGTGGTGCTAATTTAGATGCAAGTTCGTGTTTATTTAAGTAAGAAATACAGGAATTTTGTTTGGTTGGTACATAAAATCATGGAATCTTGCTCTTCTCTGAATTTGCAATGCTAATGCACCAATTCGGCGTGGATAAGGATCCGGAAATTAAGCTAAGGATTACTCCTTCCGAGTTATAATTGAAATCGCCTCATTCGGACACGCAAACCCGGAGTTGGAATGAGCGAAAGTTGACCATCGCATAGGAGGGAATTTCGCCTAGAAGACCATCCCAAAAGCGGAAATTATTAATTATGACTGTCACAGATTGAAGATTTATCTCTCTCCGAGGTTCTTGAACCAAGTGAAAGTCAAGTTGGAAGATTCACTCTCCACCTGCAGTTGCTATCAAGAGACATACTGAAGGTGCATCGTGGAGTTTATTTGGAAAACTTATCGATAGCAGGTCCAAAGTGATAAGAACTGGATATCATTCGTTATTTGCAGGAGGATTAGACAATCGCTTTCTGTCCTTGGAACATATTTAGCCAAGCTTCATCTGTATCGTACAAATTCTCGTTCAGGTAGTTTCATCATGGTACCGGTTTGCGTCCATCAAAATTTGTCATATCTGACTGATGTGAAGACATTTTTGTTTTCATTCACTCCATCATCTATCGCGATTCTTTATTGGGAAACTTCATTTATTGATTATGAGTATTTAAAAGAAAACTTGAAAGAACATCGGGTACCAGGAGTGGATCTATAAACTCGTAAACGGGGAGGCGATATAAGAGAGTTTTTATATACTAATCTTAAGATATATACTTTCTCATTTTTCTGAATGATCAATCAGAGAACGATAAAAAGGCTACATTGCTGCGACGAGGAATACATGCATGAATAGTAATCGCAGAAGCACTGCTATCAGTTTCAGTTTGTAGTTTACACGTGTTTCGTCCTTGGTGGACAGTACTCATATTTTCGAAACTGTTTTCTTTCGTTTAAAACCTAAGATTTATCCGTGAAAAAAGGACGTAATTTTTCTCAGCTTACCGAAAATTACGATTCTCCCGCATGTAGATTGAAGGATCAACTGCCCCAGAAAGGTAGTGATTTCCATAATTTTATGCGGAAACATCGCTCTATAACCTTGAATACTAAAATAACGTCATATCGATTCCAAACACTATTTTGTTCGGAAACTTTCCAAAGCGATGCTTCTGCTTCGATTCCATCCGCACTCCTCCGGAGAGAGTCTCCGACCGCGACTTGCAATTTTTACGCCGGCATTCGCGTCCCTATTGAGTGGGACGCGTGTATTTATAAGTCGCGGCAAGAATAGGCGACCCTCTTAAGCAGCACCCCTGCGAATTTGGCCAGAGCTCAAAATGATCGAGAGAAACAATGCCTCCGTGGCCATCTCAGCAATCTTACGCAATCCGATTATTTCCAACGATTGATGGCCACGTGGTCTTTATCGACTTTCGCCGCCGTGTCCACGTGACCATCCTGAGGACGCTTTTCCTTTCTCCTCCCGACGGGATTCGAACCCGATTCCATTGACCCTCTCGTTTATCGAATGTGTATTCGAATTGAGGGAATCGCTCTTTTCCGCTCTGCTCATGCGCACTCTTCCGCTGGATGGAGTCGAAGGGAGCGCCTCTGGTGGTTGTTTTGCCAAGTTTGCGATTCGCGGGGGAGTCGTCTCGAGGTCGTGTCGCCATGGCGCAAAATTGACGATCGATATACGAATGGGAAATGCATTTATATTCCATGTGGGACGGAATAAGGCAACTTTCGCCCAGGCAACATTATGGATTTCGTAAATTCAGATAAGGCGGAGGAACTCCTTTGTTTCGAATTAGATCCGACTTATCAAAATAAATGAATCATTATAGGCGATGAGTATGAAAGAAATTCAGTCACCACGGTTGTGATCAGTTTTCAGCGTTACAATTTCCCAGATAATGGAGGAGTAAATATGCTAAAATGCTGCAGTTTTTCCTCCGCGTGAAATAAACTCCCCATTAGCTTCGTCGATGTTTGGCAGGTTATCATTCTCCCAAAATCAAGTCTGGAGTATCGCATCTTCTACTTTAATGACTTGAAAGTTGCTTCGAATCTCACCTGGTGAATGATGGGCTTCTTTCGCGGATTAAGCATTTGAATAAAGAAGATACGGTCGTAAATAACATTCCATTACTCTCAAAGCAAATACATGGGTTTTAAGGTCAAGTTCATTTTTTCAATCTAAATTCAAAAACTTGGACTATTTACTCTGGTTTGCACTGTGGACTCTCATGCTTGAGTACTAAACACGTTCGAGGAAAATTTGCCTAAAAGTGGTAAAATTTCGTGAAGCTCAAGTAATTTTATCTGAAAATGTCCCCGTGCTTCGTGTAATTCTGCGGGAATCTCTTTTTCAATTTATTTTGATGGCGATGCTAATTAAAGTGAAATCTGCAAGCTACAGAAGGGACCGGTGTTAAAGTGGACTTAGCGGCGAGAAATTCTGCATCCCGCGTGATTAAAACGAGTGCTCCTGTTTTACACGCATCTAGAATGTCAGCAAATCCGGTTCTATTCGCTAAATGTCATCCCCCGAATTATTCATTGCCGCTCGCAGCACATAAATGCCTCGCCAGTTGCATACCGATAAGGGGCAGTGTTCCGTGAGATAGCCCCGAGTTATTTTCTTCTAAAGCAGAATTAATGCGCTCTGAGAGACAATTCACGAATTATACGCTCAAGTTTATTTCGTGTAGATAGTTAGTAAAATTCTGAAGTACGGAAGAAATATGGCTCGACGATATCCTTCTTTTAGATAGTGCGATCCTTGGCTATATCAGCTCGAAAATTATTACATTTGATATTTTCAGATAATTTGTCGTACAATTTATAACGATGGAGGTTTTAAATCATCAAGCTCTTAATGTTTTAAATGTTTTAAGAAAAAAAATTAGCGTTACTTTTTGATTATACAATATGACTAAACTAATTGAAATAATTTTTGCAATTATCTACTCAATCTGCTTTCTTCGTCTTCCTTGTATCGATGTGCATTATCTTCGTTGAAATTATCACAAATCGTTGACGTGATAGTTTTAAAGAAATAAAATATATTTTAGGGCGAACCTGATAGATTTTCTGAAAGCTTTCTGTTCAGTGTAATACTTTTTCACGTTTCAAGACCATGAATTTTATACTTAATATATATAATATAGTTTCAAATAGATACAAATTTATAGGTACTATTCTGCCTATTAATTTGTGCAATAATTTTAGCACTATAATCGTATGAAGTATGCGAAGCGTTGATATCTCTCAAATCAATCTAATCATCTGTAAAAAAAATCCGTGATAAGTAACAACACTTCTGTATCAAAATATTTTGTAGCCAAGTTCATTGTTGGTCTACAGTAATTGTATAGTTTGTCCAACAAAGTTGGCATTGGTTGATATTATATATTTAGCTAGCGTTACATTCGCATTTCTTGTGAAATTGCTGCTTGAAAATCGAGACAGTTGATATGGAACGTGTTTCCTCTAAAAGGAAGCTTAAACCGAGCGAAGAACATTGCGAAAGAACGTACTACGAGGTGCTGCTCTATATGTGTTAATGCGTTTATCTATATTGCGTAAACGGTAAAGTAAAAATAGAGTAACGAGGGGCCTTCTTTCAGTCTTCTCCCGTATCTCAGTTCGCTCTAATTCGCTCAGTCGTTTATAAACACGACCGCTATCAACTAAATGGACAAGTTTGATTTGTGCGGGCAAATTTTCAAAACGTGTCCTCTCCCCCTGTCGTCATCTTTGGGATTCATAAATACGGGTGTGCATCAAGTTCGTGTCAAAATAATTTGGCGGACAAACTCACGCTCACATAACTACGAAGTTCCCAGAACGACATGTCAGAATGTCCTGCCCGAATACCTTAGTGGTCACAGCAACCACCCGGCGAGTGGGAGACCCGGGTTCGACTTTTTCCATGTTTGTTCTTCCTTGAGATTTTTCCTAGCCGCACGACTCTTCGTGGAATCACCTTTCATCCTTTTCTAACTTGGTGGACTTGCAATCTTTTCTTCCACTTACATATGGAATTCTGTTTGGTTCCTCATCTTTGTACTCTGTTCTAAACCATCTTTGGAACGCAGTGGCGAATTTCAGTTCCTCCAAAATGCAAAGAATCCAGTTTACTGATTTCGTGAAGAAGCGGTTCAAAAGTGATTCTGAAAAATGAATTTTGTTGAACTTTAATTTTGAGTGACAAAGCACTAGAAAAAGCTATTTTCTTTATAATTTTCAGATTCTTTCTATCTCATAAACTTTCTAAGTCACTGTTCTGTTAGATTTCACACAAACTTTATGGACATCCTATGTATATAAATAGGTTACAGTGTTTAGTATTAAGGCGGAAAATATTGTTTTGGTAATACCCAAGTTCCTTTTGGCTCATGACACATTATTTTCACAGGACAGCCAATATTATAATTTGACATTTATTTGATACATCCAGTCTTCTGATACAAGGTTCATAGACAATGTCGTCGCACTGGGCGGGGTAATTTTAACTCTTCCTTCATTTATACTACCAAAATAGGTGCTTAGAATTTGCTTATGTTCAGAAAGTGACTTTCAGCATACACTTATGTCTTCTCTTCATTTTCTCCGTTTCATGTTGCCAAGGACCGATTAACAACCTTCGACGTGTATTTCATTCGATCCCACAATAACGAAAGTCTTTCACAAAGATTCCACAGAAAAACTTTCTCTCCCATTTGATATTTTAGGGATCCTCTATTTCTTTTACTCTCTCGTCGTTGCGGAGATTTTTTTGCAGAACAGCTTGGCCCTCTGCCCTTTAGCTACATGTTGGACGTCTTTACTATCCGCTGCTCTTTCATGTTTTTCTTTTCTATCCTTAGCGGTGTTTATCTTAAATATCTGGAAGATTTTTTAGTAAATAAAAGTTTCTATAAAATCTCTTCAGCTCCCAAGGTAGAGTTATTCTCTCGGCTCATTTATTTACTCAAATTGATACCCTTATTTCCATTCTCACAATATCACAAAATAGAGTTCGTATTGTTAAAAAGGTTCTCATCCTTTGAGGGCTAACATAATATTTTCAATAACAATTACTGGCTCGGTTTCAGAGAAAATTCTCATTTGAGGCTCATGGAGAGCCAAAAAGTGGGAGGGCGTTCGCTTAGATGAAAGCATTCCCGGGTTCGATCCACCATATTTCTGAAATTTACCTCAGCTGTCAAAGCATTAACAAAATATTGCTTCCAAATTATTATTCTGTATGCGAAAATTTCCATTCCCGAAATTTTTAGAAAATGAAAAACAAAAAACTGCGAATAATTTTATTATTTGCGGGTTATAAGAAGTCATGAAAGCATGAATAAGACGATCTCTGAAGACGAGTGTATGTCGTAAGCATTCTTCCTTTTCGAAGAATCGAACCTTTGTCATGTCTTAAAATGAGAGTCAATTTTGTAATATAAACTGAAAGGTTAAGCAAATTATGTCTGTGGAAGTTTATTTATTGTAGATGAGCAACGGAAACTCAAAATGTGTATTTCTGGTATCGATCTGTGATGAAATGGGTGGAAGCTCACATTTTCAACAAATATCTTAAGCAAGTATATCTTGTCTCTATGACATCACTCACAATTACGCGAAACCCATTCATGAGGGTAAAAATCAAGTGCACTCATGTACTTTGTTCTTATCTCTATTAGTAAATAGTTCAAGGATTGATACCTATATCCAGCGTGTTTTGGTATTCTTTCGTTCTCAGTGGAAGGTTCTAATCTCTTCTTCAAGGCTTCCCTCTATCGAATTAATTCCGGTACGAGTAAATGGGCATTCTGTAAGCCCTTTTACTTTCAAGTCCTCTCTTCTTTTGTATAATTCCCCCTGAAGATTATGTTTGGCTGCGGAAAGGTTTCGTTTGGAGTAGTAGCTGGTTATTTACTGGAGTTTAAACCATACTGGGATTCCGGGATGAAAAATTGTAGTTCCAGGGATCAACAGTTAAGATTAAGATTTATAGTCAAACTTACGGTAAAAATTATACAATTTGTTTGCATTTTTAGATTTTTTAACTGTTCTTAACCAGATAAATTGAAGTTTTTGTTAAAAACTCCCACAAATACAAAAGTCTAGTATTTTGGTGCAGGGTAAAAATCTTTAATGCCCTGATATTTAAGTACAAAATCTTGTAAAATGCTACGTATAAAGTTCAGGAGTAAATAGAGTAGGTTATTAAAAGTACCAGCGTCACTCATGTCCCTAAAAATTACAAAAACCTTAAAAGAATTCATTTTTTAAATCACTATATCTTATTGACTTTCGTTCGTTGAGTTTCCAAGAAAAAAAGTGGACATGACTATCTCCATCTGATAAACATTAAAGGTTGCACATCCTATAACATCGCAGGAGAGAAAAGTGCTGGAGCAGCGGTTAAAGGTCAAAGGGACAATGAAATAAGTGTTCGTCCGTTGTGAGGGGAGGTCTAGGATGCGAGACCGGAGAACCTAGCTCTTTGACATGGCTCCATGTAAATCCTATCCTCGAGGCGATTTCTTAAGCCAATGTCAACATCTGACAAACAGGGATAGACTTTTCCGGGAAGCTCGTTTTACCTCCGGGACGACAAGCACAACTCTGGAGCCTTATTTTATTTTCTTAAAAAATCGTAGTTGGATCAATTGAGACGTGACTATCTAAGCCATTACCTCCCTTCCAAGTGCTGAAGACGTCGATAGCGATCCACCGGTCGATCACATTTCGGGGAGATCTTTCGTGAATTTCTCAGCTGCTCTAGAAGCGAGAGTTTATTGCCTCTATGTTTGCTGTTCAGGAGTCGATTGACGTAGTTTACTACTCCGAAAAGACCTTGGTTAATTAGTGCCCACATGGACCCTTGGAGTGCAGTTCCTTGTAGAATGGATGATAATGTCCCGCCGTAAAGAAAACAAGAGTGGGATGCTATTGAGGATAGATGTGCCACGGGTGACTAAGAAGTTCTGCGTAACTTAAGTTTTAATTCGCAGTACCTTATGGAATGCGCTATTTCGAGAAATGTCACTTAGGCTCAGTTTTATGTACATAAATATCTCCGTTTTATCTAAATCTTAAACGCTCTTAGGTTTTTCTCGTTCTCCGTTCTACACGATTGTGGCTAAATACTCTTATTTAGCTGCTGCGAATGTCCTTTTAAATCACTTATTACTGTTCTTATAATTAATTCGTTAATCATCAGTAACAATTTCCTCTCATAGATATTGTATATAAGAGACTTACAAGATGAAATGAATCACTTTTATATGAGAAAAAGAAAGAACTCCCCTCGGAAGAATGAAAAATTAATTCAGGAGATACGAAGATGGCTAAATCTATTTATACACTTTCATTTTCTACTGTTACTTATGATCATATACCTTTTATGCATTGAAATTGCTTTTGAAATATATACCCAGTATCATGTGAAAGCTTTTATTGGTAATCTCAAAATATATGACGAAATTCGGATTAATAGAATTAGATTTAAAGATATTTTCCCATATTTTTAGTCAAATCTTTCTCGCGGACTATTTAGATTAATTTCGCAAAGAGAAAATTATTTATATGGTATAAATTCACAAAAATTACACAGTTAACGAATGCTACTACTTCACCATACGCACGTTGTTATGAACAGCCGTAAAAAGTGAAGAGGTGTGGTAAGTGTGCGAGTTGCCTTAAAGGTATAATAACCCTTTTCTTGGATTGAGATCAAGTGTACAAAATGTACGATGGGTCCCCAGAGGGGGTAAGCGTAGTGCGATGGCAACCTTCGTGAATAACGTATTTTTAGTACCGGTGGATAGTGAATCGAGGTCAGAATCACTACGAGCGGCGTTTTGTTTTTCTCGAATTCGATTCGGGTTCTCTTTCGTGACATATATTTTCCGACGCAATGTTAAGGAGTTACGAAAGTATTTCATCAACGCAACAACCTGTTGCCTCGAATGGTTGATCCATAATTCCATCTCCTTCAACCCGTTGGCATGATCCTGCGTTCCTACTTCCGATCCAAGGCATTCTCATTGAAACCCCGGAAATACTGACGAATTCATCTTCCTTCACTGGCCATCGCGTGCGAAGACTACTGATTGTTCCATCGGACTAATTCGAAAATTTGAGATTAATCGATTATTGCGTAAGTCTTACGTGTTCTTTTGACCAAATTTGCCCCTTATCTTGTATCATCTTTTTAACAACCAGCTAAGTTAGCGGTTCCCATCCTGTGATACTCATTCACCAAAGGGTTGCGCTGAAGGGCTTAGGATTACACGATATAAATATGAAAAATAATGTCAAAAGTAAAATCAGTCACTCAGGATTTTCGTTTGAGAGGTTTTCATTTTTATTAATAATGAATTGGAATCATTTTACTTAACAGACGTAGTAATTCTCACGATAAAAGATGAATAATAGGCACACTTTTATTATGCATTCTACTATGCGTTATTGCAAGCTTGAGGGTGATTAAAATAATAGTGTATGCACTTAATGAATCTTGGAGGAACTAAAGCTCATTACATCCCTCTCCGAATGAGATTGATAAAAATAAAAGGATGAAAATACGACAGTGCATATTCTCGTGTTTTTTACGTGACATGTTTCCATGACTTCGGATTGTTTGAAACAAACTTTTATAATTATTTTTGTTGTTAGGTGTGAACCACAAATAGATTGTCAGTGAAAGCGCAAGTCTTTCAACTTAGGGTATCCTGCAGTGGAATTCAAATTTAATCACGTTACAGTACAGCAAACTTGGGATCTAGGAAGTAAAAACTAGAAAGCTGGGACTCCTATTTTTACCATTTAGATTCTAATAATGTTTCTCAAAGGGTTTTCAAAAATTTCTACTTGTCACAATATTTCACTGAGGAATTCTCTAACCATTTGTTGCGCTCTAAAGATTTTGCTGATTTTTTTTACTTACCTGACATCCTTTCGCCATCATAAGTCGAGAGCTTTCAACTCTTTTGGTTTGCCCTCTCTCCGACTGTTGCTCCTCCAAGTGACACCAAGCGGTTTTTCCGGGCCGAATGATTCTTGAGGACCGATTCCATCCCGCTATCTTTCTTCTGTCAATCCCAAATCGGAGTTAAATATTCACGTGAGGTTTAAAACGCTTTAAACAGAGGAATTGACTGTGGCTGATCACGACCTCGCTCTTGGGTTCGTCTCATGCATCTGTAAACAATGTGCGTCGTTTGCCATCGATGCTTCTATTCGTACGTATTCAGTGGTGAAAGAAGTGAAGGATTTACGGAAAAGGAAGAACCTAAGAATAGGAGAGAATATTGCAGAAGTGATGTTTAAGAATTATAAATGGGGAGGCGTTATTTTATGCGCTATAGTTAGAATAATCCCTTTCAAATGATGACAGTTGTTGTTTTTGAGGAAGTTTCGCATTAATTATGGATTCCATGTATAAGTAAAGGAAGTTTTCATCATTCCTGTTAAATTTGAGACGAACGGCAGATGCGATAATGGTAAATGGGCAGTTCAATGAAAAGCATTCACACAACGTAATGCATATAGGAGTATATGGGGAATAAGCCATTAGATTGTGTGGCAGTGCCTTCCGCCCTTGATAGAAAACAGTTTCCCTTATAGAAATTCTTGTCATCTCTTTGAATGAATATTTATTTTCTCCCTTGTAATGCGTTATGAAATGAGGTTTGTATAATTATAAAAAAATTCTAATTATTGATGATACTATGTATACCTTTATATTATCAATTTTGCTAAAGAACCCCATAAAATAATTAATTGCGCACATTTACAGAGTTGGTTGAAATTTTCGAATTAAAATAAATCATCCACGAGTAGCTCCGTTAAGTTTGGAAGTAACCATGGATTTATAGAACAAATGCAGAATTCTCAACCCTAAGCCCGAAAAAATGTGAATTTTTTGCACATTTTTAGCGCTTCTCTTCCTGAAGATACACTTGCGATCTTTGAGCACTTTTTACTATAGGCTATTTGCTATCAATCCATTGTGATGAGGTACTTGAAAAATTTTGGCGGAGGCCATGAACTTTTTGTCCAAAACAAGAGCAAATAGTCGATTAACCTCCAAGACGGCTTTTTGAAAGTTCGAAGGGATGGATTGTGAAAAAAGAATAGTGTTCCAACACAATGAATGACATTGACATGGATGACATGGGTACGGCAAGCCTATTGCACGGCTCCGATTGGAACGAAGCCAAAGATAGGAGGGAATAATTCGATTTCCCCTCACTGCCATCCCTTTATCAATTCCATATAATGTACGCCATTGTTCTTAGCAGACGGTCTTCCGAGAGCAGGTGCCGACTTATTACCGCTGGACATATGGCATTAGTCCGTCTTAACCTTTTCAAGAAAACAGGGTAATTCTAATATCGAAAACGGATTAAAGAGCATCTGAGTTCTGTAAGCACTTTCTATGATATATTATGATGTGCTTTATGATACGTTACAGAGTAGGTAGCATATCTCAATGCGAGCACTTTGTAACATACAATTAGGTGAGATGTTTACTATTTCTATAAAGGTACCATAGTATAACATAGTAATCCTCAAAACTAATACCGTTCAGCCCCTCTTTCAGATTTAAGAATTGTCACCTCATTGAAATAAAGTGAGATTTTTACATCTTAAGAATCTTCAGTAAAAACAAATCAACTGTAATTCGATATCTCCAATTAAGTGTTTTTGTTTGTGATTTGCTAAATCGACTATCTGCTGTATGGAAAAGGTTCGGTAATGATGAATCCGAATCACAGATATAGTTTGGGCATCTGCATACCATTACCCTCATTTGATTTCATTCAATATTCATCATCGTATCCATAATTAAATGTGTCACGGGTTCCTTTGAAAAGGAAAGGATTTGCCATTAAGCGCAATCAGAGGCCCTCGTCGCTAAGGGGGCCCTAAGGAGGACTTTTTTTTCCTTTTTCTAAGATGATTAATCTCTTGGTTATGCCTCAAAGTAATCCTTATCCCTAAGTATTGTTGAAATCCGGCCAGATTTCTGAAATATAAATGCTCTTTCGGCAGCAGAAAATCTTAAGTATTCTATGTAGTCGTATTACCTATTTTATCAATAGTCATTATGACTTGTGTCACTTCGAGCCAGTAAAATTGTATCTTCCCTCTAGTTGATAATTTTCATAGAACCTCATGGAAATACTTTTTAAAGTAAGTTGTTTATTTACCCCTAGATGTTCCTGTCAGAAACTTTCCATAATACTTCCACGGATAGCGTGGATTTTGCTGAAGATGAACGTAGTTTAGTGAAATACATGGCGAAGGGTGCGTCTTCCATCGAAAGTGATTGAGGAGATGGCGGAGGTCAGTAACCGCGGTGTAAGAGAGCGATTAAGTGCACATTGTGCGTGGAAAGTGAATGAGGCTGGACATGGGAGGGGTCGGTGGCATCTCCAAGATGACTGTCAACTGCTGTTCGAGTAATGACCCTCGAAACAGGTGTCCAAGTGCGCGCGCCTCTTGCGTGCACGGATGACCCAAATACCGCATTACGGCACTCTTTGCAGTGGTGCGTTTATGAGGAAGTCGCCCTTAATGCGCAGCTTCCTACCGCATCTCCGAGAGGGCGCTTCGATGGCCATTTCGAAATCTTTCAGCACGCCACCGCGCGCTCACGTCACCAATGCAATTTGCGTGCGTCCTTTCTCTTCGTGCATCCACGGATGAAGCGCGCGTGACTCTAGGGGCGAATCCACTAAATACGCTTCTGAATTTTGATTTTTTGGGATACTGTATGAAGAGTTGGTACGACAAAACGATAAGCGTTACCAATATCTTCCTCGATATAGGGTGGGAATCGTGAGAAGAAAGGAAATTAAATTTTAAGTTAAACTTACTCAATTAATTAAGAGATTAATCAACATCCTCGAAAGAGGTAGTCGATATCATGCGTTCGCCCTTTTACATTGGTCGATCAGTTACTGCGAAAAAGAAAAATTAGGGAAAAAGATGCTGGGACTTCGGAGTCGCTTCAAAGACTTATTCCGCATAGATACGTGACAATGATAGAATAAAGAAATAATATTCTACTACACGCCAAAAGGCGGCTCTCGGGGTGTATATATGGAGATAATGATGGATGATCGAACCGCGCGAAAATGTGAATGGCTACTTAAGATGATGAGGCTAACGTGAAAAAATGAAATAATCATTGACGCACCTTAAAATGCTTACTCGTAACAAAAGCGGATCCACATGTAGTTTTACGGGGCTAAGAATAAATAAAGACCTAGGCTTTTACTGCAGATTTGACATTTACCATGATGAAAAGCATTAACTGACTCCTCAAAAACTATTATCTTAGGGTAGATTAGCGTAAATTAAAATTTCCATCGTAAGATTCTTTCCAAGTAAACGTAAAAGTATCTAAATTTCGAGATAAATATTTCTATCGTTCTCACGATCAGAATTTTTCATTAAATTCATGGGGAATACCATTTTTACCCAAGTGATACCGAATAAAGTATATTAAAGACTGAAGAAGTAGTTAACTCAACAATGGTGAGGGGAATTAAGTTACAGAAGCAGTTCTCGAAGTAGTCCAGTCTCTAATCATGTTACATTTTCGAAGTATACCATCTGCGATTCTAAAGAATGACTCTCTTACATACATGGGAAAGGAGTTAAAATCGGATGATGGGAGGAGTTTCCGGGAATTCTTTTACTTTCCCAACTCTACTCAAGGCATTGCGCACATCTTAATGGCGATGATCAAGATAGATGTTTATGTCAAGTGGTGATTGAGTTCATTGGAATGTGAAAATAGCTGTTGACGCAGTTTACATCCCTAAAGTATTATAATGTTAGTGCTGCGGTTTTCATAGTCCTCGAATAACTACCTAATATCAGAGTCGATTAGAACGAACCTAAAACCACAGAAAAGTATTTTTCTTTGTGAATGACATGAAAAGTTTGACTGAAATAAAATATAAAAAATTAAATATATATGAGTGATAATTTTACACCTTGATCCTTGATGGGAAAATGGTAACCTCGGCATATTCTTCTCGATATATAAATCAGGATGTTTTCATGTATAGGTACCCTTATGCTGTGATTTGCAGATTAAGATTAGTAGATTTCTGAAACCGAACTACTACGGGATAGATTTTCCGTTCGTTTCTATAAAATGTTAAATTTTGTCGATTAGTCATAATGATGCATAACCACATTCACTAGTAGTTAACCTGTTATTCCATTTTTTCCTTCCTTTACTCTGAGATCAAATAAATTTTATATTCGAGTTGTGTGAAATTAATTTCCGCTGTCTTAAAACTGCAAGCTTCTTTAGATAGAAAAATGTTGATTTTATTGCGTTTTAATCGGACCTCAATTTAACTAAGGATATTTCTAACGGCCTTCGAAGATCATTCATAATCTAAGATGCTGTCCTTGACATAATAATTCTGTAAACACGAGTCAAGTATCCACTCGAAAATATTTACATATTCCTTATTCAAACAAATTTGGATTTGGCGTTAATATTGTCGGTAAGCAGAAAAGTAAGAGGCTTGGAGTATCTCGAGTGATTGCATAATATGGAAGACGTCCCGTAACTTTATTACATCCCTTGTTTACATATAAAGGTTTCTTTGTTGATAAAATATTAGGTATTTAAAAATTATGATCATGGAACTTATTTTTGCGGTTACACATAAATTGCGGGTTGAATTTAGTTCAAAATAATTTTTGAATAGATAATCCTAGTTTCACAGCTTTAACTTTCTCCACTGGTCGCGAAAAATATATATATACATGGAGTAAGTGTTCCCCTATGACAGTTAGATAGTAGTATGTTTTGAAGAGGAGGACGTTGACCTGAATGTCGTATTCCGCTCCTCTGTTTGCCCATTCTTCTCCTTTTCTTGGGCGACTCCGCAATGCGCCATCCAACGCCCTATCGATTCCATCCATTTACATATTTTACGGAATGGCTTTTTAAACATATTCGCCGCGATGTCTCTATTCCCGCATCATCCCGATCTCGCGCCATCCATACTTCTTTTGTTTTAATGCATTCGGTTCGATCCGAGGGAAGGCATTGCGTTGGGCGGAGCTGCGCATTGCCGTAGCCATCGCTCTTCTCACCAACCCTCTATCGCTTAATTACTTGGACATCGCCCCCTTTTCCTTCGATCAAATCGCGATTAAATATTCTTCCGACGGTACCACTCCGTTTCTCGGTTCCCATGTCGACGATTCGGAAATTTGTATGGCCGTTCGAGGTCAATCGCAGGATTAAATGGAGATGTTTTTTTAATAATCCAATTGCTCTTGTCTTTAATATTCTCTTTCGGTTGTTAATGAAACAGCCTGATTATTGCCAAGGCGGTGACCACCTAAAGATGTGTTTTAATGAAGTGTATAAGATAAAATTCTATATGCGAGGGTGTGATCTCGTGGAAGGCTATCCTAATAATTGAAAAGAATCACTTTGTCTACTTCCACAGAATTTTATTTGCTAGCAAACTAGTTTCGTCAGGCCCATCTTTTCCATTATTAAGTGTTTAAGAATAATCCTGAGGATAAGCATTCTTATAACCACTTAAATTATTATTTTTGTTGTATTCTTTCCTGTCTTTGGATACTTCTCCCTCGACAGCAATATGCATAACAGTAAAGGGAGACTCTTCAGAATCTCACAAAATTTAATATTTCCTCGTCATTCAACATTCAGTATTTCCTCGGCTTCCTTCTCACTTTTGTTCCTGTCGCTCTCATCTTAGCGTCATTCTGCATATTTTCCTCCGTTTAAGCAAATTTAATTTGTCTCTTTAATATTGGTTGCTAAGACTGACTCGAAGCCGGTTTCGGTTCAAGGAATCTAATTTTTCGATTTCGTTCGGTTATCAATCCAATGAAAATAACCGGTTTATTTAATTTTGGATTCCGGTTCGATACCCTGTTTCTCCATCCGTCTCTCCTGAATTCGCTACTTTCGAAAAAATTGCGAAATATCTTTGAGAGAGGATATTGTGAATAATGATTACCGCAACTATTTTCCCACAACCGGCCATCCCATTACTTCCGGAAAGTATTTCCACCACGTATTTTAGTTTCAACGCTGAAGTATTTTGCAGCAACTTTTCTTTGAAATGGTATTTGTTCCCCTGTCCTTAATAAGTTGCCAAAATTAGAATTTCGTAAACGCTTTACTCTCGGGCAGGATAAGCCAGTTCTGAAACTATGGAGAAAAGCTGATTATCTGGAATCGTGGGCCAAAGAAGCCCGTAAGAGGCTTATTTATACGCGAGTTTCGCACTTTGAAAAGTTTGGCCTCTCTTCTTTGGAAATTTTTGCATACATTGGTTTATCGCGCTTTGCCATTTCCCTCCAATGCTGATCGCTGCCTGAATTTATTCATTTATTATACATTTCCGCAACCGCTAGACTATGAGTCAGGTGTGACGTTAACGTACATCATATGTAATGATTAAATCGACTAATTTTACGAAATTATTATACATATACATTTAAAGTATTAATACATAAACAATATTTCCAACTCACTACAATAACTTACAAATAACTTTCTTAGATAGCTATTATTTATATATGAATTCACAATTGCTATAAACAGCATTTTCACGACTTTTCAATATTACTTATCATACAAGATTTATCGGAGTTCATCATTGACCCTTACGACTTAAAGCGGATTTTTTTAGCATCCCCTGGGTCCACGAATTCCCCATCACCCTACCAAATAATCTTCTGCTCGTCCCACATTTCCTAATCGGCAGGCTCACTCGTCTTGTTATTTGTATTGCTTACATTCTTAATGTAGGAGTTAACATCTCTTTTGAAAGGCTCGAAGACTTATGTGGGTAGAATATTCCAATATTGCTCTATTTAGGAAAGCATTTACAATTATCAGTTTTTTGTTATGTATTAACTTTGCATCGTGCTTCAGTTTCTGCTAGAGTGCGAATATATCTCAATTAAAGCAAAAAAACTGAAGATCTGTAAGCGTTAGAAAAATTCATTAATTTAAGTCCGTCACATGTGAATGAAGTACCACGAAGTGATTATGAAGTAATGTGAAGTAACCTGATGGATGTTGTATCCCGGAGGTAAACAAATCTGCTTTTTCTTCGCGCACGAAAAATAATTAAGTCAAATCTATCTGCCAGTTCATGCTTTTTTATCGTCTTATCAGGAGGTATGAGATTACTATATCTCTGGCTATATTCATAATTGGATTTGGCTCTCCGTATTGCTTTCATACTTCACAATGTTTACTTACTACATAGATGATGCATTCTTTTAGGATTTCGTTAATACGTAATCGCACCCCTACAAGCAATAAGCCAATCATTGACCTTAATTCCTTCAAGTGTACCTTTCAACAATCCATCTTTGCATGCCTTTAGGTTAAACGCTTTTTTCTAATCCGTTTAAATGTCAACAATTTGAGTTATGGGAAGCATTTCCGATTATTTTCGAGAGCGATAGCTGAACGTGCAACAGTTGACCTCTGAACGGACATCCATCGATCGGAGACACGTGAGTGTGCTGACATTTGCGATATGTCTTAACCGAGTTTTTCCCTGAACTTCAGTTCAAAATGTGGATATAAAACGAAGAGTGAGGGATAGACGAGGCTTCGACGAGATCGGAATCTCTCCATCAGCGGAAAATTCCCTTGACCATCGTTTATAGTGCTAAAGGACATGTTTTCATGTCCCTGTGCAATGATAGAATGCAAACGTTTGCATCGATGGAATGTCCTTTTTCCGGTCGAAAATGAAATGAGATGAAGAGGTTTTGAGTATTTTCATTAGCCGTGTTACGCTTATCTTGCGCTTCGAACTTTCATTTACTCTTAACGTATGGCGTAGGCATTTTGTAGATAGATAGACATAAGTAAGAACTCAAGTTATCAGGTAAATATTAGTAGTTCAACCAAAAGTAATCTCACAACGATGAAAAGTAAGATTAAAGCAGGTTACAATTTGGAGATGAGTTTAAAATCAAGCGAGGATTAAATCAATCTTCATAATTATTCCTTATTGGCTGATCACCATATAGTTAAATTTTAAATACATGAAGGAAAGACCGCGAAATAAAAGTTTTAGAAACACTCTCTTATCTGTGTCTTCCGTGATATTCAGGTGGTGACGCTTCACTTTCTCAGTAAGAAATAGCTGTAAACATTCCTTCTTAAGAAAGACAGACCTAGAGATATCATATTTTAAATCTCAATATCTCCCTCTATTTTTAGTTGCTCTTGCAATGAAAATCATTTTCTCATTTGCATCTGAAATGAACGACATGAAATTGAATCTATACGTCTTTCTCATGGTAGCTTCGATGGATAAATTACTGATAAATTCTTTATTTGAAACGTGTCCGAAGAAAAGATAGCTCTTTTTTAAAGTACTCTTCTGTAATACGTAGCATCCTTACTGTTTGACATGTTCAGTTCAGTATTTAAAAATTTTTCGAAAAATACTTCCTTTCATAATCATAATCTGAACTACTTGCAAAATATATAATACATCTCCTGGTGATCCTTCTCGCGCTGGCAAGGAATCATCAGAGGGCGGATCTATATTTATAGACACCACTTTTGGGTTTTAGGGGAAATCAGCGACGACCTCAAGTTGCCAAACACAGGTGTCTCTTGGCGAATATCCCCTTCATTGCGAAGCTAATAGACTGCTTCCTCGAGACCACCCATTTCCTGATACATGCTTTGGGGGAATAAGATTCCCATAGTGTATCATTAAATCATTCATTTCACATTGAGAAACTCCCATCACATAATCAACTATGAGCGACCATATCTTTGGGGAACATTTCTGTATACATAGATGGTGAAATTAAACGAAGAAAGAACGAAAGAGAATCCACACCACCTTGATTGACAAATGATGTGAGGGCATTTTTGGGATTACTGACCCCTCTCTGTCACAAAGTGTCACGTGGAGCTTCATACTCCCTCCCCCACATGTCACATGGTACTTTAATACTTTAATTTTGTGAGCTTCAATTTTCACCTTTTAAAGAAAATAACTATTTGGGTTTCCACAAGTATTCTATCTTACTGCAAAGGTTCCGTAGAAATATTACAACGGGAAACGTTATTGTGATATAATATGAATAAATATATATTTGTTAACAGCAGTCCTTGAGTCCCTCCATATAAAACTGAATGAAATAGAGTATCTGAAATGAAATATCTATACATTTCTGTTGAATTTCGATGGATGTTCCTTACGTCAAATCAAGATTCCTCAACAAATTTTACTTATTTGTGACATAACATTGTGTTGCACGTACATCGAAATCATAAAAGGACGGTCTCCCAAGAAGCAAAGAAACAAGGGCAAGAATAAAATGCAGATCTATACTTTCCAAAGCTATTTCTCAGTGGCATATTTACCGATAAAGTTGGATCCATCCAAAACCTTAATGCTTACTTTTCTTTAGCTTCAGAAACGTTTCAAACACATAAATAGAAAATTATTTTGCGTGAAATGAAAACTGTTGATCCACAACTAGGCGAAAACGAAACAACGAAAAATAGGCGCATAAATTTATCTAAAATAAGACTCAGTATGTACTCATTCGTGTTGAAGGTCATACCAGCATACTTAGACGAAGAAAACTTCAATTACAGATTGAAATATTTCGTTCTTTTTAGTAAAAAATGGTATTTAGGGACAACTTGGTTACAAAATAATTATAATGTTACTATGTCAAATTTGAGCTATATATTACCCAAGGATTTCGCGGCACACCAAGAGCATAATACGGCACACCTGTTAGAAGGCACTGTTTAATAGGTTGGAAAAGAGAGTGGGAAGTATTATTCTAATAACCGGTCACTGAAAATAAAACTGTCTTAATGAGATAGAGGGAAAGGCGCAAAATTGCCCTTTAAGATATCAATCCTTCCTTTTCTTATTTGTTTCCGAAAGTGCTAGAAGTTTATTAATTTTGCTTTGGAAGTGGAGGATTGGGGTAAGAAATCAGGGTTACGTTCATGAGCCAGGAGTTAATCCGAAAAATTAGAGAAAGAAGTACTCTCATATTTGAGCCATCCTAAATGTTCGCTTGTTCCTGTTAAAATATTGCGTGCTGTTACTCCTATGTACATACTAACTCTCATTTCCTTTGTCAATAAATTTTCCGAAGGGGTTTTCAATGCCTTAAATGACGCACGGTGTAAAGAAATGCTTTGAATAGCCCCCTTAAGGAGGGGGAGCGGTGAAGTCAGGATCGATCAATATATTTCAGAATATTTAAGGGGACATAATGGAAGAATATGAGGGAAATCGATAGGCCATCCTAAATAAATGAGATAGCAAGAGGATGATGATTAGAGCTACGGGAGACTACTAACGAAAATGGGCTTGCTCAGGGATGCTCACAAAAGAATACTGGATTAGATCATCAAAGATTCGGCTTAAATATATCTTTAGGGATTATAAGATTATATCTTATTAAATCGCGCAGACATTTATTAGTGTTCTAAATTTGTTCTTCCGATTGATTTGAGGGAAATTGATATTTTTTTCAAAAAATGTAAGTGTAGGATGACATGTTTATCAATAGCCTAGTTTTAGTGATGCTATATGCGCTTTGGTAGATGCTCGAAATAAAATTGTATAAAGAACATTTCTTATTATCGCAATTATTTAGAGAGGGCAAGTTCTCCTTGATATTCCTCAGCCAATTAGTCTTTAAATAGACCAATTTTTGATTCGAAACGAATGAAATGATGTTGAGTCTAGATAAATTATTGCGACCTGTTGAAAATATTTTTGATCTATCTAGAAATATAAGCAAAAGCTAATAATTTACTTAACCTTGAGTTAGTGATTTGTTTATGGGCTTATATTTTGCTGTAGTTTCCTTGACAGCAGTATGCAACAGAGAAATTGTGATTTCTCAGTTTCATCTGTTACTAGAAATTCTGGATGGCCGGTTTCCAATTTGAATCCGACCTCATAAATCAATCGGCGGAGGGTAACGGGATTATTTTTGCACCAAATTTCCTCCCCCTCACTGAAGCAATTCAATGAAAAGGCGAAGTAGAAGTTTTAAATACGCAGATTGCTCTCCAAGAAAAAAACCTGTCCCTCCCATTTGATTCTCCCTCCAAATGCACCACCGACCTTTTGTGCATTGAGGATGAGACGGAATCTATTTTATCCATAATCCTTAAAGCGCCGCGTCGGCTCCTTTCTGGGGCAGGTCGTTCACATTTCGGCGCGATTTCGTCTGCAATGAAACCATTGGTGCTCTTTAATTTTGCCGCATTTCCTTCGCTCTGCACTCGAGAAAAAAATCCGCACCCTTTTTTTCGCTAGTGCCATTTCGGCGGGAACGCAGTCCAATAAAACGTTGGCAGGGTCGCATAAATGGCGCGAAGGATTTATTATGGCCGTGCGTATGCTTGAGTTGGCTGGCGAGCATAATTCGCGACGTCCCGTGGCGGTCGTTAGGTGTTGAGGACGCGTTTATCAAACCACGAGCAGCTGTGCTTTCCTCCGATTTTCTAATTTGAACTCTGAGAAGGGTTTGGAAAGAGGTGTGCTGTCGAACTGATATCACAAATTAAAACTGGGTCATCAGGGTTAATGTCGTTATCCGCTGAAAATACGAAATACTTCTTATATCACCTTGAATCATTTTTGTAAAAAATTTCTACAATGTAAATGCTTGCAAAAATGCATTATTTTGTACGAGTCGAAACTTCTCTCCTTCTCCTCTTTCATTTTTACTAGGCGTATGGTTCTCGTTTCTTTGGAAATTTTAGTGCATAATGACGTGTCTCGTAACTGAGTGTATGGTAATCACGGTTGACCTTCAGAAATCTAATTCTGTTCCTCATCTTCGCCTGAATCTTTTAAAAAAGGATATTCGATATCCGAACAAAACTTTCATAAATATATCCCCGACCTTCCCGCTTAAGGTTTACGTGTATATATTTTTGATTCAGTCCATTAAAGTAAATATTAGGCTTCATATTACAACACTGCTATAAGAGGTGATCTCGTTATGCTAGTAATGAAATATTAACTGGACAAGGATGAAGTAATGAATTGGAATTGAAATTCTCTTGTAATCTTGTAAAATTGTCATTTGTGTCTCATTTTTACTGATTAGGGATTTAATCCAAATTGGAAATTACATAAAATATTTAAGCCTATTTCGGTTTCGTATCCTTTATTGACTATTGTGCTCTTTGTTTTGTGATTACCAGTTTTTATCAATTTCTTATTTTTTGATAAAAGTAATATTCATCACAGTCAATATTGGGCATAAACAATTTATTATTATTTTCATAGTCCCTGTTATTTATTAAATTTAAATCTCATAAAAGCTAATAAAACCCCTTTTGAACCTTCTCAGCGATTATTTTCCTTATTACTTAAAGATATCCTGAAGCATAGGCTACCGAGAGTAAGCGGAGAGAGAAACCTTCAGTATTCCAACAAATCTCCTCCATCACAGAATATTCATGTATATCCACTTTTGCTTGTATACCTAGGAGCAATCGAAATGAAACAAATGCGTGACTTTGTTATCATTAAAAATCGAGGGGTGGATTCCTGTTAGAAACCTCTCATTAGATTGAATTTTGAAATGAAAGTTGTTAGCTTTTGCGATCAGCTAATGAAAGAAATACGTTTTTTGAGACTTAGTTCAACCATATATTTCCACGTCAATGGTACACATTGTTTCATTCAAACCTAACGAACTTCAATTGATCACTGCAAAAGAAATACTATAAATTATGAAATAACAGTAACACCAAATGAAAGAGCTGCTCTTTGAGTTTTGATTTTTGACTTTAAAGTTGTCCCCTTTCTCACGACGCAGCGCCACGGCTACATAAAGCAAAATGGCGACTGTACAACAACGCGCGCAAACAGTATTGTGGTATTGAAATTGAAATACGGGAGAAATGAATGGAACATACTGTACAGTTGTGATAAGTAAGAGCAGACCATTTCCTGGAGCCTATGAATACTATCTATGAGTACTGTATTCAAACTCTATTTTTCCCAGTGTTTCCTTTGAAATAATAAATGGACGACCGTGTACGAATACACAGTATATATCCGATACAAAAATACGTTAGATACGTTCGTGGCAACGCCGCAAAGGCAAAAACAAACGCTCATTTGTATAAAGTCTATTATAAAATCCACAGCTCCCATTTTCCAATAAAATTACACATTATGTTAATTATTCTTTCTATCAACTTTGAAAATCGTATGCTAATCCTCCGTCACCCTTGACAACATTTTGGCACCTTTATATCGCCATTTTCAAACGTTTCATGGTTAACCTTTATATTCCAATCAGTGTATCATTATTTTTCGTTTCAATTTAATATAAAGTTATATTTTCGATTTTTTTAGTTTTTCTTATTTGGAATAGGACAATTTTAACCAGTCGAGACACTCGGTATCTTAACGCGGAACTCATATAGAGCAACGTTTGGACAAGTTGAATGGAAAAATAACATCTCTAGAAGAATATTCCTAAATTACAACGTAAAAATGTGAAATGACTTCATCTTGGATTCGATGAGTGTTTCCAAACACTAATGCGGACCTCCTGAGGTAATACCATGGACACTCCCGTGTAAAGGATGCGTTTTGAAAGCAGCAACATAGCCGTTGGAAGCAGTTTAAGAGGAAGAGCAGTTTGAATGAGGTTTCCATCATTTGGACCTTTGGCTATGTCCGAAGGTGAAATGCTTCACCTTGTTGTACGCAGAGGTCACGGAGAAATGAAAAGAGGATGTCAGAATTAGCGATCCGTCGGGGTTCGAACGGCCATTGATGAGGAGTACGAGTGGCAGCTCTCCAGGAATGACGGAGGAATTCTCAGCGGACGTAAGTGGCGTATTAGTGAATCGGGAGGAATCGCCGACGGTTACTCAATCGCCATCCCGAGATGCACTGCGTCCAATTGGCGCTCCATTGCGAAGAATCATTCGCTGGAATTTCGTGAATTCGTGCAATCGCAATTACTCTCCACTTGGGTTCTAATTGGCTGATGCAGCCGAGATATGCCATGGAACGCACGTTTCTGCTCAAGGATCGGATGGGTGAATAAATATCTTCTCTTGAAAAGCATTGATTTTCTGCGGATTGACCTTTTTGCGTGGTGATGAGAGGCAGTCCGGTTACGTAAATGTTATGGCTTGATTCCTATACGTTTTCGTGCCACTGTTAGGTTATATACCCACCCTCTCTCCAATGTAATCCATTAGTAATTATATTTATAATAAACTTATTCCCCACGAGAAAGTGAAGAGCAAAAAATTGAAATAGAAATCCACAGTATTAAAAAGGATAGCCATTTCAGGTTTCACTTCTTGTGCCAGCAACATATTATTGGGTCACACTTGAACTCACAACTTACCCCATATAAACTCCCATAATATATGCCAATGGGTTAATGGTGTATCACTTGATTGCATGGGTTAGGATTCTTTTAACCTAGAGATCAGTTTTCCAAACCATTGAAAAAGTACATTCCAATTTCTATAATGCAGACTAGATTCTCCCAGCGATTACTCAGTGAAAGGAGCATCAAGAGGAAAGAAATTTATGTAAATTAGGGAGCCGCCCTTTAATTCATTGTCGTCGTTCATTATCACACTGTTATGAATGAGATGACGTCTTTCGTGTACCACCTGTTAGTTTTATCCCGGTTTTGAAGAGGTGACTATGAGCCAACGTCTCTTCTGTCGAATTATTAGCCTCCCAAAAGAGTCGATGTTTGCCATCGTTCGTCTTGAATCAGACTAGAAGTAGCGGAGTAAGTACCATCTACATTTGCATAAGTTGGATATTGCAGCAGAGGCTGCGACCCTGGAAAACTCCGCGAAGGCTGATCGAGTAGGTGCGTCAAGTATTTAGCAGCCTTAGTGTGCTCTGCATAGTAATGATGAGGCGTAGATGATTTTCCTAACCAATAGATTTGGACGGATAATTTTGTTGATAAATACATTTAACAGATCTATTTTCGCTCGCAACAAGTCTTTCCACTGCTGTAAGAAAGTTTAGAGAAATTATATCTCCAGTGTTATCTCTTTAGATTTTGAATTCGCCGTTGGCGATTTCAAGATGGCTAGGTGAGTTGGATAACTAAAGCGATAACCTATTGGATAATCCAAAATGATAACACGTATCAAAATCTAAAAATCTAAATTGACTTCAAGGTAAAATTAAAAGTTGCTTAATAAATAGTTGGGATTTCGTGAAATTATTTTCTATTATGCTCATAATGGTTCTCTTTCAACTATTTCTTCCGTAGAAAAAGGCCTTATCATTAACGAAATTTACACTTGGAGATTTAACCGAGTATAATTTCTTCACTTTTTTATTCTTTTTCACATGATATGTTTCAATATCATTTGGCTTACACCTTGCTTGAAAAACATATCATATCATTTCGGATGTTCTTAATTTTATGCATCCTTAAGCGATCAAAGAAAAAGTATCACGACATTTTAGCATTATAAATTTTTGTGAAAAGGAAAAAAGATATTGATTATAATGAACCACTAGAGATGCCAAACGAGGCGCCAAAGCCCAACTACAACTATCGTATAGTAAATTGCTAAAACAGGGCTATCGCTCTTTTGAACTATCAATGATTTTAAAAATCTCGAACGCAGTTCCAAATTTGTCTCTTTCATTACATTGAATGATATCTATTTGTTTATTACATCAAATGGGATTTGACGATAAACATAGCTACCAAGTAACTTTCCTTTCATATTGTACGCTGCATGGTGGTGGGTTGGAGTTTTCCTGCGAATATTGAAGAGTGAATTAGGAGTGAACACCTGAAGAGTGTGCAGGCGTCGAGTGGGAAGGGATTGCTGTAATTAGTTCTCTAGTTATCTGCAGACAAACGTTCTTTTCCGAGATGGATTCCATGCTGTCTCCGCTCAAAGACCAAATAAAACTCTCGTTTTGTGGCTGCGTCATCCCTCATTAGTATGCGCTGAGGCGACGTAATCCGCACATACGTAATTGCAAGTGTGATTTAGTTAAAGCGATTCCGTCACTTCTTGTTAAAGATCGAAGGTGAATCTCATGATTAAGTCCTTCCACACCATCAATCTAATCCACAAATCATTGGAGTTGTACACTCGAATAGATGATGCATAGAAAAGGGATCTGTAAATCGTAAAGTTGAATCATTTTCGGTTGCTTGCTTTGAAAAGAAGCACGTTTTGCACTTTCCATTCTTATCTAATTTTATCAATGTATTGATTTAGTATTTATTTCATTGATCCGTTAATTTTGCCGTAAGTTCGGTCCGCCTTTCGATCACCAAGTATTAGTAAAGTACCGCCTTCCGATCACCAAGAATGACCATTCTCGCTAGGGCATGGTTAAGCAAGATTCTCAGGATTGGAAAATAAGAGAAATCGGTTCCAACATCTTAGGTCCTAGCACGATAGCATAATCCATCCTTGGGATGCAGCAGAAGAAATGTTGAAGCTGGGGAAAATTTTTTGTCCATTTTCCCACTGTATCCAAAGCAATGATTTCGCATAGTTTAATTTTCCTATACCCTGAATCAAATTCCCTAAGATATTTCACACGTTTAGCATATTTTCCAAATAATACTTCACGTTTCAAAATTCAGTAATAATTAGTAAATAATAATAATAGGTCAGTCTTGTATTTCCCCCTATTGTTAGTTATTTTTTGTCATTATTCTTGGATAGATTCCAGATATTTTCTTGAACCTTAAAAACGAAGTAAAGAATTAAAGAGGATCATCTCGTTTTGTTTCTCTGCGTTATCGAGCAGTGGATTAACGAGGACTCAATTTCCAGTTTTAAGAATTTGTACGAGTTTAAATTTTAAAAATGCCCTCATTCTGCGACTCCATCAAAGCCATTCAGAAAAATTCTTCAACACGGCCCCTTTCCTTTGATCCAAAATATTTCGTGCATTCTTATTATGCCGAGATATCCCTTAAGGCCTTCCAGTCATTAAGGAGGATTTTATTCCCTTTGTGCGATTAAGTCACTGCATGAATTTCAGAGTTGCATCAAATAGGTACGAAATGGCATAGAGGAAATCAGAGGACGAGAGATGCACAGGTCTGTCATTATTCAGGCGAGATAGGGCTGTAAGAGTCCGGAATCCTTGAAGAGGATGGAAGATGAGAGGAAGAGAGAGAAGGATCGATAAAGCTTTGCTCTCGCTTCATCTTCACCCCGTCTTGTTCCGAGTGGGAATGCGGCCGATAAGTATAGCGAAGGGAGCGGAATATACGGCGAGCACGGAAAAATGCTCTCCTTAGCGCATCCTTTCTCGCAGAGATCAACACAAGTATCACGCATCGATTAGCAGTCTCTTGTGGCGAAATATGCAACATCATCGCGATAACTCTCCTGCGTTCTCGGAGAGATAGTCGCCGCCCCCGGCTGGTGCATTGTGGGTAGCCCTTTTTATTCCAAGGACAGAATTGAACGTTATTAAAGATGAGCCCATTGAGCCTGTGTTGGATTTTAGCGAATTCTGCGTAGCTAGATTTCGCATTTCGTTATTCGACAATAGGAAAATATTTGGTATAAGTTGATAGGATTCGTTAACTATAGTTACAACAGATCGGTTAGCGTTACCGAGATGTTTCAGGGCGTAGAATTGGAATCTTTGGAAGAAGGAGAATTTAAACTAAAGCAGAATTCGCTCAATAAATTCAGAGATAGAACGATCTTGGAAGACGTTGCGGATATTAAGGGTCCCCTCAGTTACATTGGCCGAACTGTCGTCGAGGGAATATCACGGGTTTAAGTGCTTGGAGCAGTTTCGGAAATTCGATTCTTCCTCTGGCTGTAGGCTATGGTGACCTATTAGGAAAATAGAATTATGGTGCAAGCACCCCTTGCCACACGTCGTAAGACTGCTTTTCGAATCAGGGAATCGCTCCCTGAAACTAATGAAACCATTAGGGGCGTTTTCAAAGTACTAAGATTGTCAACAGATGTAGCAAGTGCTTGGGATATCAAAAGTAAAATTTATGCGAAAATTATCGGGCTGTTCTTAAAACATCTCAGTTCAAGTAATCTACGTTTAAATTGATCGCAAGAACAATGCCTAGTAAGAGAAAAATCAACAGTGCATCTAAAACATAAATAACACGGATTCATACAATAAAGTCAGTATTCAATTTACTTAAATATAAAATAGATACATTTCTAACCGATTTCGCAGCTATGCCTTAGGTTATAAATATTTGAATTTTAATATCGGGATTGAATTTACTGATTAAAATTGATGAGGTTAAGGTGAATTTATGAATACAGCGTTCAATTACAGTATATCTTATACCACGTTCAGCCCTCCATGAAGCATAATTTATCCAATTTCTTCACAAAGAAATATATTTTCCTCATTATATTCAACTTTTTATACAGCATGATATATAGATATTAGGTAGATATAGTAGATTACGAAGATTAGCAAGGAGCATAGCCTGATGACATCTCCATCGAGTCTATGTCACGCCCCCTCAATCATCCTCTCATGACGACCTTATGAATTAAATCGGTTGTGAGTGGAAATCCGTGAAATAAATGAACAGTACATATCTCCGAATATATTTTCCAAACATAAACGCTTTCGACACTGCTTGGTGAGTTGAGGTAACCACAAGGTGAGGAAGATGCAACCAAAATGAGAAAAGAGGGAGTTTGGCTGAAAAGATCTTCCTCACCCGGTGATGGCCGAGCTGTGTCGATAACGGTTCTGTTTTGATAATATATATTTGTAAATACGTAATTTATTTCTACTTTTCCTTGGCAGAATATTTTGGTTACCGCAGCAACACCTTCGCGTCCGGCGATTGCCATAGGCTTTGTTTTGTTGGCACTTAAGAAGTCATTGGGAGGCTCAGCAGGAGGGATGGGTGGGGAACAGAAAGCTCATCCGGAAGTCTTATGGAAAGAGTGGCGGCAGAGGAAGGAGTGGGTGTGGAGGGAGCGACGCGTCTGGGATATATATGTGAGGGGACGTGTGTTACACTTTGGGGACTGAGACGCTCCGGATTTCACTTTTCCTCAACATTTTGCTTCCTTAGCGCCGCGAGCCACTCTTCGTGCTTCTTTAGAAGAAGAAGGAAAGTGTTCTCTAATCCATCGTCGGTGCAAATATGAGCTTGGATCGTATCATTTTGGGATCGTTGCTGAGTGAAAGAACCCTTTCCATCGAAATCCCTTTCAATTCTTAGATCACATAGCAGCCATTGTCTGTTGAGCTAAATACCCTTTTATATATCCAATGCGCTTTATAATGATTCAGAGAACAAAATCTACTGCTTTAGCCCTCATTGGGTTGGTTGCTCTGCATAATAGAAGAATGAAAGTACACGATTTTACTCGAAACCATATATTATATTAACAAACTACCTAGGTTTTCAAGCGTAAATTCTGTGTCAACATGCAAAATTGTGAGTTTGTGCTTCTATAACGTTCTCAGATCTTCGTAAGTGATTTACTCTTCCAAACAAAAATATCTTTTGATTTTCGAATATAAATTATGTACACTAGTCTACTGATAATTAAGTGACTTACTTAAGTAGGTCGCGTAATTGTAATGTTGGTGTTAGGTAGAGGGAGAGGCAGTTTGAAACATGTTCATAATTGATTATTTTCATTAAATGAACGAGTCCTTGCTTACCCATGGACTATTCCATTGGTAATTGGTTTTGTTTCACGTAGTAATGCCGCCGAACCTTTTGAAGTCGCATAATCTAGCTTTTCGAGTTAATCGAAAGGCGAGCCAGTGTTTACTGTCATTTGTGACCATAATAAAAGACGGAAACTACCAATTTACGTGGCCGAAGGTCGTGTCTCTGCCTCGGAGGCATCGTGCGTTCTGAAAAAGTACTCTCCTGAACTGAATCGATCGAGAGGGATTTGGTGGTGCAGGAACTACGGCATTCGTCTGAGTCTTTTTTCGGAAATCATGTTCCGTGTAGATTTAAACGGTCTTTACCATCGCGGAGTCAAAAGAAATGTAAAGACTTCTATCCATTGTATTTGAAAGTACAATAACTGTCGAACTCCATAAAGAGATTTCAATTGAGGTTACTTTTAAGATGTAATAAGCATGACTATGCCGTAATCCTCGTCCAATTATAATTTTAACCGATCAATTTATTTTTATTCTGCTTCACCTCAATCATTCTTTACTTGTCTTTAATTTGAAACTAATGAAGGCAATCTTATTAGAGGTAAATTAAAGCTAAGCGTATACCCTCAGTACCTAGTAGTTGGATGAGGATAATACTTCTTAGATATTACATATCGAATACAATAGTCGAATTATATCTAATCGATTGATTTTAATCTTATTTCTTTATGTCAGGAGCTATCACTACAAGTATATATATAATGTAGAAGTATATCTCAAAAATATCGAGTCTGTAATTAGTTTGGAGGTTTTTCAGCTTAGCCCTAGACTTCACTTTTGAATCTTAAACTCTCCAATTTAAATTTTCATTTTAAAATAGTGGATAAAGTCTGTTATGAAGTTTTCCTTGTTTGAACGAAGAATATTTTAGCTCGACCTTAATTCATAATTCATATTTTTAAATTGTTGGCCTTTATCGTTATTTTCAGCGTTATACAATATTTTATCTGTATTTGTGGCTTCTCAATAACATGCTTCTAAACATAACTACCCTAAGAGATTAGGAAAATGCGATGATAAAACTTCAGAAAAATGGCGTTAAATTTTTTAATTTGATTTAGAAGGTGCATCACTCTCATATTAGTTTCCGGTGTGATTTGTGTGCAGAAATTTGGACCGATGAATTAAAAACATTGAATTATTAGCATCGAATTCAAAGGAATGAATTTTATCCATTTTTCAGAACCATTGCCTCTTGAATTGTATGGAATCATTTCATAAATTGTATGCGTAATCCTTCCGCAATGAAGATGCCTTATAATAACTAAGTATTAATGTTTTCTTCGTTATCTCTAAATTATGGCTATAAGAAGCACTATCAAGAATTAGTAAAATATATTATTTTCCCTAACACTGAAGGGCATTATATATATTGGCTTTTGAAGTCGTTAAATGTTAGAATTGAAGTTGCCAAGTCGTTTCTTTTTCCACTTATCTTTCTAAATGTTATTGCTCATTATGGAAATCTTTTCATGACAGAAGCTTCGGCGGAAAATTGAACAACCACAAGATAAGTTTTTTCTCGCATACTCAAATAGATTCAATGGTTCATAAAATTATCAACCTCAGGAACTGGAAAGAAAATTTGTCTCGAAGATTGCACTCGCAAATCGTGTGGGGAAATAGAATTTTTTTCTGCTAAGCAGTCGTGAAAAATGTGATTGTCGTCGCAGCATTCACTGTCACTACCTGTATACCAGACGGAAAAACTTGTAGCATTTATCTTGAACTTCAGAGGGACGGAAATTTTTACTGGCCGTGAGCGTTACTTGCCATTGCTAAAATTTCGCTGGCTCTTTCACTGAATTTTCTCCAAAAAGGAGGAAAGTTAAAATCTTTTCATTTTTACTGAATTTCTGTGTATGCACCCAACTCTTGAAGGTTGGCGTCTTATAAATGAGGCTCATTCATCAATAATCCAAGTTCATTGAACGGCTGCTCAGCGATGACGGATGTCCATCTGTCTTAAGTAATAACCATATTTTATGAGCCGTAACCATTGACATTAAACATCAAGTATCAAGCTAAAACTCAGTACTCAATGATGTACTAGGAGGAAACTAAAATTAAGGATAGTAGCCTTTAGTACTTTGGTATCATTTGTAGAGTTAAAATAAAGATAAAATCTACATGATTATTCCTTCACAAATATTAAGTTATAACTAGATAAATTTTACGTGTAATTTCGCAATGCCCACCAAGTTAGAAGTGGAAGTCGCAAAGTTGTAACATTGCCAGTCTCGTCTGCCACTTTATATTTTATTGACTTTTTGAAAAATTTCACGCCTCCTTTTTTCCGTTCACTGCATTTTATTCGTTTTTCAGTTACTTGGTGTTGTCCATATGATACATTATTTTACAGAGCAAGCCATTCAGTGTATCCCTTGTAACATACACGATTTGAATTCTCACATTAGTTACCGTATCCCTTAATCCGGCGGTGCTAATCTTTAGCTGCCGTTGATATTTACAAGCAAGCGATTTACAAGCTAAAAGAACTAAGCTATATAGATACGAAGTTTGGTGTTAATATATTATCCCTGCCATAATTCAGTACTGCAAACTAATAGAATAAAGATAAATAATTGGTCCACCAATTAAGAATTTTCTAAGGGCAAAGTGATATAGGATTATGTGAGTGTGAAGTGGAGGAACAGTGTGAGGTGTCGATTTGGAGTCCTTTGGGTTTGCAGGATTGGAAGAAAGAGGGAAGGGCAGGAAATGGGAGTCCTCCCTGCAGTGTTGCCAAATCTACAAGAGCCATGATTTACTCTGAGGTCCTGAGTGCAGACTGCAGAATACCATCTCAGGGAAACAGGTGTAGGCAGCATGCAATTTATGCTGGGATTGCATTCTCATCATTCTCAGCATAAAGCGATTGAAACGCTCCACAAGTGGAAGAGATAGCTACCCAGATTATTTTTTAATAAACTCAACTCTTTAAAATGAGCGCCTGGTATAAATTAAAGTAATTAAATCAGCGATAATGGTACTTTTACAACGAATATTGTATTTAAATACTAATGCCGATAGCGATTCGTCATTCATCGAAGAGGGAAGCAACATTGTGTCTCTGTTTTCGAAAGTATGTAAAAAAGAGTTTTGTTCTTGCATGCGTTGACTAAAGTAATTGGAGGGTCTGTCCTTGTAATTAGCGATAGATTTAATTTGTTTTAACGTTCGAGTACTTCCAAATGTCTCTGTTACGCCCATCCCCCACGACCAAGAGAACGCCTGGATCCCTCTGCCATGTTCCTTACAACGTCGACCCAGTATGAGATGGGTGAACATTTTACATTCTCAAATATTACTTATTAAGCACGTAAGAGGCATACCTTGAAAAATATTAGTTATTGTTTTCTTGGCATTTGTAACGTTGTACGTAATGATTCCATTACATTACTATTACATAGTATTTATTAATTCCTGTAGATTTAGTTATTAATTCTTTAATGTGATCGAAGGGAATATAGGCTCGATTGATTCACCAACTACAGCGAGTGTTCAGATTTCGATTCTGCAATATTCTCGAGGGAAATCAGTGAAGAAAACCGAAGTGGTCTTATTTACACCGCTGTATTTATGGTCCCTGGAAAGCTTAGGGTGCTATTGGGGTCAGTAGAGGGTGTTCTATGGCATAGTTTTATTTTCTCTATTTGAAATATTACAATCACATCCTTTCCATAATTTTGGAAAAGTGAATCGAATATAATTCTCAAACATATACAACAGAAATAGAGTGTAAAGAATTTTGAGGAACTGACATGATGTACCCCTACATGGATTTTAGTTACTAAAAGCATGATGAAAGTAGTTGAAATTTTCAGAAATTACATAAGCTCTTTTGGTGTTGAAGAATCTCAAACTGTGATATCTATGCAATGTGGCAGTTTCTAGGCTTTATGCTACTGTATTGCTCGCTGAACACGAAACCAATGTGGATTGCCCAACTATTGACCATCTACAATGTTTATCTTAGTCTATTCGTAATTTCCGTTTTCGAAAAGTTTGGTGTTATTATATTGGCAGCAGTGCGGTTAGTACTCGGTTAGGGGAATGCGTTGGTGTCGCGTGTCATGAATAAGAATGGATTTATACCTCGAAATCAATCGAGCGCTTCCACCTCTTTTGGCTTGCGCAAAACCACCTTAGCTGTGTCTAGAAATGCGTATTGAGAATCGGGAGGTGAAGTTGACTTCTGCTTCTTATTCCATGGAATTCATGCATTGCTTTTATTGAGAGATGCTCCTCATCCATTCATGAGGATAAGCATTTTAGGTCTACAATAACTTAGGTCTGTGATAATGAAGTGGGTCTTCTAACTGAAAGTCGAACGCTTAGTTTCGTTTGAAAACCCCTTCTTTCTGAAATCATGGTTACACCGCGATTCTCCAAGACAATGCATTCCTCAATCTATTCCGCTAACCGAAATAGAATTCTGTATCAACGATTAGGTTTATATAGCCAAGAGCTCTATTTAGTTGGCCTAGGAATCATCAAATATGCTTAGTCATTTTTATAGTGTTTCACAATTGTACTCAATATTTCGAGTTTTGATTATTTTTAGGTTAAGCACGTCATTACGATTTTTCATTACATTTAGTCGTGATGGATGTTTTGAAGGTAAAGTATGTTCTTGAAAATCTTGAAGGTAAAAAAAGATCATTTTTCCTTTTCGTTTTGTCAAATCTAATTTAAGTTGACGTACACATTTTAGCATATAAATATGCACGTGGTACTCAAACCTTTTAACTTTTACAAATTTTGTATTATATTAATATATAATAATATATTTTAATATTTCTAAATGCTCTGATTTGATTGTAAAAAGAGTTTGATTTTCCTTATGACGACTTCATCCGTTGTAATTGTGGGCAAATCTTGCATTACATTTCACTTCCCAATATCTCTAAATGTAACGCGTTTATACGGTCAATTTTATAGAGTACCTTGTTTTAGTCCCAGTGGTCCATATGCTATTTAAATATATCGCAGGTAAAACCATGTTTTAGGGAAAGAGCTAACTTCTGAGCATTAAAGTGAATCGCTCATTAAATAGCTAATGGTGGAGAGAATTTTAAGAGATTGTTCTTGATTGTCATGGGTCATCACACAAATCAGAGACTTCTTCTTTGGCTGTTGAGTCGCGTCCGTGCCAAGTGCACGTCCCGCGCTTGGCAAGTGAATGCTGTATTTACGGAAGATCGCACTCTGTTTGGATTGGTCACACTATCCGTTTCCCAACTAAACTATCACAAGTCGAGGCGCATTTATCTCTCTTTCGCAATCCCTTATTTGCTTCGAATGCAGAATCTGCACGTTAGATCATCGCGCGTATTTTCCATTCTTCTGCGATCGCGAAAATGATGTGCGTGCCATTCCGAATGTATCTACCATGATGAAGTTCGTAGTGCAGGGATTATACTTACGTAATGCTATGCATTTCATTCCAGTACTAGGTAATTCTAAATCTCGGGTTCTCACGGTATTTTTAAATTCCTGCTCGTTCTTCCGTAACTCCAACCACTAGGTATTCAGACTAGGAAATATTCCTTCCTCAAGAGCGTGTATATTTCTTTCAGTTAATTCCCTGGCGATTTCCAAGAAACATAGACTTTGTTGCTCTGTCTCTTTGTCTTCTCAAATAATGTCCTATTGATGGATAAATATCGAAAATAGTTTCGACTTTTATTTCATTTCTCACATTTCGTGTGGCTCTCATTAATTAAATTATGAAGTTTCTATCTCCCAGTTTTAGTGTATCAAATAAACTGCCAAGTCGTATCCTCCCGTCGGTCCACCTAGATTTTTCGTTGCTTTATTTACTTGGCGCTCGAATCACCTACTGTATCTGGCTTTCTAACCACAGTCAACTCTGAGACAATGGAAAATCTATTTATTATCAATTGGTTTTTATACCTTCAGTTCTATACTAAGTAATAAATATCTTCTGTAATAAATCTAGCGATTTGCCCAAAGGGAATCGCAAACTTAGTCATTAGAGGCAGTTTAATCGCATAAATCCTGATTAAAGTTAATCAAAACAGGTACGAAAGACAAAACGATGGAGTCCTCACCAAAATATCTTAATTTTTATCCTATTTTATTATTCCTGGAATGGGCGTGTTTTAACGGCTGCCAATTGGACAAATATTTCTTATCGAGAATCGTAACATTTTTTTCGGTTTATTTTTTTTAATGGACGAAAAATCATGTTAGATTTCTTTAATGGGGGGCAGTCAATTTTGAAGAAAATTTTGTGATCGTCAGTCAAATGAGATGTTATCGACTCGTATATTTTCCTTCAGATGAATAGCTGATATTTATTGGTTTTCAGCTGTGATGTGCCGTTGATTAGAAATAGTTGGAAGAAAGCCCATGGCTCCAAGACGTAGGAAGAACCTTTAGTCACACATTTGTTGACCTTTGTATTCAATGAGTTTTCCCTCTGGCAAATTACTATCCTCCGAGATCCTTCGCCAATCAACTCGGCATATTCTTTTTATTAGCCACGCATTCTTTACAAATGACTTTCGAAATATTTTTTGAGCCCACGAAAAAATTCCACGCCTCTGCCGCTCTAAATGTTATGGAAACTCAAAAGAACAATGGACGGATAAATGGCATGTGGTATATGGATGAGATTCTAATGACATGCGTCTCAAAAATTATACGCGTACTATTTTTATAGATTCCTGGGGTCCGATTCCAAAATGACTATTCTGCTAATCCGTGGTGAAAAAATAGTGTTCCGTCAGAATTTTTGGTTCCGTCTAATTACATCTTATTTACTTCTGAATTAGTATGAATATAGTGGGATGAGGTTATAAAAAATATTCTTTGAAATTATATGCGCGTATATTTATGTATTTATTTATCTGATGTCAGTAACTCTCTTAAGAAATACACCAAAGAAAATTTTCAACATTAATTGTATGAACTCCCCGAGAAGATTAAAATAGGATATTTAATGATTGATTTGCCCATCGACGTGTTTTACCAAAAAATCCTTGGTTCCAATCTAGACACGCCGAAGAATTTCTCATAAAAAATGTAAGTAAATTTCATTTCGATCAATTGCTGTCTCTTTATCTTTTGCAGAATTAAATTAGAAATGTGGATCCTATGAACTCAGGTTGAGCACCAAAAGAATTGAAGTAAAATTATGGTTTTGATCATAAAACATTGTTTGGAGTTCGAAATTGCGAAAAAAATTACCGAAGATTTGTAAGATTTTGCGAGCATAAAACAAACCCGTCGTCCTGAAGTCGAAGGCGATTTTTAAATCCAATCTAAATAAGTTAAAATTGGTTCCGTAATTTTTGCAGGGGGAGTTCACTAGTTTAATAGTATTTACCGCATAGTGTTGCAATATTTAACCTATTATCACTTACTTGCCTCTTCAATGTTTTTGTCGAATATCAAGGATATCTCATTCTTTTCTAACACCCAATGGACCATTGTAAAATTGCATTATTCCCTCCTGATTAGTGTGAGAATCAGCCTGTCATGGAAGCCTTAATGGAAAGCAAAAGTGAAATTGTCTCCCGTCCTTTTCTTTTCAGAGAAAATCTGTGACATCCTCAGCCCTTTTTCAGGCACCTCATTAATTTTCATAAGGAACCTCGTCATTCCAACCGAAAATTTATTTACATTCTCTCTCATCTAAGACATCGGCGAGAATTTCGTTGTGGACTTTCACTTCTTGAATTTCATTTCTAACACCCGGAACACAAAAGGTCATTGTATGCTTGGCGCAGAAATAGTCCGCAAAAGTAACTTCTTAACGATTTACCTCGTGAAATGTGGATGTTCGTGTCCCTCCCGGAGATAGCGTACCCATAGCGATCAAAACAAAGGAAGTAACCTATCCGGGGAATGATTTTTCATTTTCTATCAGCAGGAGAATTAAAGATGTTGAATGAGTGACTCGCTTGTGTATGGGAAGGCGCTAAAAATAAAAGAAACGATGAGAAGATAGTCGGTCGTCGTCATGGTGACCACTTTGTTGTGGTGCGGGCAGATAAAGCGATAGAGACTCTTCCCTGGGGCTGTTCGGTGGCTGTACGCCTAATTGGACGCCCCTCCTGGAGAGGGCGTGACTGCGCACTGACACGTTCTCCGCTTCTCAGATTTATGGCCGCTGCAGAATTCCACCCTCTGCTTTCTCCCACACTTCCGGAAAATTCTAGTCGTCAAGTGCATTTCGGGACACGTCATCCTTGCAAAATAGGAGCACATTCTCTCTGGGACATGCAACCCGCCACACTTTCATTACCGGTCTTGATTATTTTTACATACGCCAAAGCTGTGAGTGGTTGCTCATTCATGACTAAACTCGATAGAAAGAAACAGGTACATAACTATCAAGTGTATGAAGATTTTAATTTGGTGAACCAGGGTAGAATGGATCAGCGTCGTTGTTTTAGAGCACTTAGCTAACTTCATTTGTTTGTTAGATGACCAGAGTGTGAGAGTGATATTAATCATAAGACGAGGAGCTTAAATTAAAATCAGATTCATAAGTTTTCCACGATCACTAAAGATGTGCTACATTTATCGTGACAAAGCGGCATTTAAAGTTTGAAATGAGCTTATAATAAAAATGTCGTTTATCCCCCTTTAAATTAAAAAAAATAATTTAAACCCCCTTTGGCAAGTTTCTGGATCCCCTGTTCTTGTATCGATTTCTCTCATTTACCACACGAAAGGAACATTTGAAAGTAGAAAATTATCTTTTACTCCTTGAGACAAAATTGCGATGCTTATTACGTAAAAATGTAAAAATATTTTTTGTAATAATGAATGAATATTACCGTTCTTACTGCAAATAACCTTTATTTCTGTACTCAAAGATCTCATCACATCTACTTATGAAATTACTTGTACTTTTTAGGGCGAACTTCAACCAATGTAGTGTATTTTAATCAATACTAAAGATAAAGGGGTTGAAGCACGCAAGGATGACGCGCTAAGCTGTGATGTATCCGATGAGGATTCTGTTTAAAGGGATTCGCTAGCTTTAGTAGTTTTCGATTTCCTAACTTCCTTGAATCCATATCTTCGGGTGTATTTCTGAAAACTTTTCTCTCCTCTCTCCAGAAATTGTGAATTCGAGCCCGGAAAAATCAATGAAATAGGATTGAATCGATGGAAATTCTTCTCAATGTCACGAAATTGTAAGTCACAGGACGTTACTTAAAATACCTTAAAATACAACAAACTATACAACAAAGAGAGAATAATGAGAAAGATAATTTTAAAAATATTGTTATAAATATTTTACCGTTATAGTTATGTAAAATCATTAAGCAAATGACCAATTAATGGCATTGATATTCTCAAGTGCAACTACGTATGTCTCAGATACAACTTAATTTTCTGATGAACGAATATCATTTACGTGATCGACGCATCGTATTTATCAAGGTAAGGTAATTTATTTTTCATTTGTTTCTTTGCACTAAAATGTGTCCTTTTTAAAATTAAAAATTTGAGATCGAAAACCTAACTTGCTAGATATGCAGTTAAATCAACTATTTTCCTATGTAACCTACCATTCTGTACTTACAGTAGTTGACATTTTTGGAGCCTTTTATGGTTGTATGCAGAGAAGAATTTTCGTCACCAAAATGATAATTCTTCCCTGAGCTCAGCTATGGAAGTATACAATAAAAGAAAATGTGATTTATAAGCTTTGGACGTAATGTTTTTACTGGTTGAATGAAATTTTCTTTCTTGGATACAAATGAAGCGCAAAGATAGTGTCACAGCCCATATATAGCCAAAATTACCTCATGTTATTATGATGAAGTGTAAAACAGAGTCTGTTATCCGCAACTCCCCGCTTAGGATCGAGGTTACGTTTGAGAGTCTCATTCGAGGAAGATTTCTCTTCAAACGCCGAATCTTCATCCATCTCGCGTAATTATTCACTTTGAAGCGACAGCGAATATTTCCCTGCCGTGGTTTCTCAAAACCCGTAATAAATAATGAGTAATTTTTTACCGAGCGAGAAATGATAGCTCATTTGGATAACCGGAAACCAGTCTCCATGAATTCCTGAGCATCCTACTTGTTGGAAAGGGGAAAGAAAGCTCCATTCACAAGCCTCGCTCTCGTTAATCTGGCTCAGAAATCTTGGTGGAATTCGAAACCGAGATGCAGCGCTCTCCTAGATAAACGCCTGTGACGTAGGCGGGTCAATTGAATGAGGGATCCCTCTATTAGTTACTCGATAAGAAAACAAAGGAGAGCGGAAGCTCATTCAGCAGCTCTGCTCGCAACACTTTTTGCCCACGTATTTAAAAATGGGTTCGATATTCCGGGCGTCGACGCGGATCGAATACAATGAATCCACGCAGCGCCCCTGCGAATTGTATTCTTTCCTCACCACGCCTGCGGTCATTAGCACTTTATTAACTGCTCTCGATTGAAACATATCTCCGCTCTCAATTAACGGATTGAAATTTTTGGAATTGCATTCGGCTTGAGCAAGGGCTCGATCTCAACATTAGAATATTTCTTATTGAGGTGTTACTTATGTCTTACCAACTTATGGTGTTGGTTATATTATGGTATGATTGGTGTCGAGTTCTTGAGGGAATTCTAAATTGAAATTAGTGTAAATTATGCTCTCTAAAGATTCATCAATAACTTTCCACGGATTTCATTCTTCCAAATTGTTTACCAAGGTGCACTATTACAGACAGGGGCATAGAAAAAGCCTGAGGATTCCAATAGGTACCAAATTGATACACTTTAGTGAGGAAGAAGTATAGAAGCTACCCTGATGCTGATGTAGACTCCGATCTCAATTTGGTAATGATAACGCAGCTTAAATTTTGAAAATCTTTGGGGTAGAAACGGCAAAAATAGGATTTAAAAGCCTTAAGGAATGGGATTGCTTGAGAGTTTCGGGAGGCTTAGGAAGTAGAGGGATGGCGAATAATTTATGGCAATAGTGCAATGTTTGATAAATATGTGGGACTTGCTTACCAATACTCCGAGTGAGATCTCGTACGGTTGAAGACGTGGTAGTTTTATAGACCGGAGGTTGGAAATAGACTGAAATTTGCTGTATAAATACGGATTTAAAACGCCTTGATACTTCATTCTGAAGGTGAATACAGAGTCAGGAATCCAAACGTGCACATCATCTAAGAAGTAACCCGATCGGAAACCCGAGAAATCTTCATCTGTGAAATTCATCTGAGAAACACGAGATCGTTTCTAATTATCTTGCACATTTATTGCGGCTTAGTTGAGAATCTTTTAACATAAATTTAATTTAAGTAGATTCATTTAATTCGATGAGAAGAAAGTTAGCCGTAATAAATTTGGAATTGCTCAGCTCCGTTTGAAATCTTATTCACTCAGATTTATATGTGAAAATACTTCTCTTAAATTATACCCATCATTGGAAAAATTAGGTCGATGTCAATCGATACTTTTTAAAAATTAATGAAATCGGAATCGTAGAGTTGTTTCAATTGAAGAGACAATCATTAAACATTCTTCATTATACAGCAATTGAAGGAGAAAAATTATCAAAAGGAAAGGAATTCGAAAGTCTCATCCGAGAAACCTGTTTTTGGAGGAAACATGACATTAGACTAAGAGAGATCGACATGATTTAGTTTTCGCCAAGTTTTCATTGCAGCTTCCTAGATTCATTTGGTACCATTCCTGAAATAAAGAATTGAAAATGTCAGCTTCCTCCATCTCAAAACTTTCATTTCAACTCTTTTTTTCCAATGGATATCGTATGTCAGCATGGAAATAATTTTGCTTTGAAACTCATTATATGTTTATTTATTTGCTAAATCTTTCGATACAGTCGTACAAGGCAAACAAACTTCACTGAACTCTATAACAAAAATTGTATTAAAGAACGAAAAAAGGAAAACAAATTAGATATAGTTTATTCAACTGTAATGAATTCACGATTTCTCCATCTCTTATGTATCGATGCATAAAATGAAAGAAAAAAAATAACGATGAGTTTTTGTGTTTGAAGGGTATTCAACAACATAGCTGCATGTATTAGAAAGGAAATAAATGTCAAGTTTCCTTAGGATTTCTCGAGCTCATTTTCTAAGCGATTTCGCTATTACGTTTGAAGAAGGGCGTTTTGATTTTTTTATGAAACATTGATTTATTCTCCGTTAAATCATCCTGTAGACGAGTGGAGCGTGGGATGGAAGAGGCGTTAGTGAGATGAGGCAATTGTGAGGACACCTCATTCTCAGAAGAGGCATCATATGAGGCTATAATGGGAAATTCGGATTAATTGGCTCCTTGAAAGCAATATAAAGCTATATGAGAGATGAGATCAGCTGTAGATGGGAGTTTCATCATGTCCTTCCAGCAAACCACGGAAACGCCCTCTCTTGCTGAACCTCAATTAAACCGAACAAAGTCAGTCCCATTTATCTGCGAAATTTACGTTTTATAGCTTTGAAAATTATAAAAGAAATAGATAATGATATTATTTTAAAGAGGTCTCCTAATTTATCCATGTGAACTTAATTTTTTATATCTATAGTTCATTTACGCTTTCTGAATATTTTTAAGTTTAAATTATATCTGTCGATAAACGAAATTCCTCCAAAAAGGGGCGTGGCTCATATCTCAGAAGATGCTTTCTTCTCCAATGTTTCCTTTTTACTTATTCTCTTTCTTTCGTTTACTATCCATACATATAATTATCTATTTATGGGAGATTTTTGGAGGGGAAATTCGCCTTTGGGGAAATGCCACGCAATGTTAAAAAATTATTAAATATGTTAGATTCCCATCGAGCGTTGCCACCTGGCCAGAAGGCCGAAATTCAACTTAAAAAATAGATAAAAACACAACACCTTCATATGCAGCTTGTTGTCTTTTCTATGATCTCTTTTTATCTCTTCTGTCTGTAAATATAAAATAATTGTCGTTCCCTCTCTTTTCCCTCAATTTCACCGAAAACTTTTCGATATTTGTCAAAGATTCAGATTATCAACATCTATTTTATTGTTGTTAATTTTTAAAATCCGCATCGACGAGTAAGATAGAATAGGCGTTTTCAAATCAAATTGAGAAAATAAGATCACAGCTTCTGCCACTGTATCGTATGTCAAAGATGTTGTCGACTCAGCACGCAGGTGATGTCCGGTTGACCTCTGACCCTGATGGCAGCTTTAGCCGTCCAATCGTCGGTCTCCCAACCGAACAACACTTGCGTGCAGACCTGAGAATATTTCAGCAACAATGTGAAATTTTTATGAAATAGAATAGCGGCGAAATGAAGGATAAATCTTCATGTTTATCTTCTATAAAATACAAGAAGAAAATTTGAACATTTTTTCTTTTCTTTCTGGCTTAATAAAATAAAAAATTTTACTCAGTTTTAACTTTACTCAAGAACATTAACATTAATTTCATCCATCCTAACATTAATTTCTGCGTTACAAAGAAGGGAAAGGACTTAAAGATTTGTTCAAATCAAATCGCTCTCTATCACTGAATATAAATATTTTCAATCAATTTTCTAGAAGAAGATTTCAAAAAGATTTTAAACTGTAAATAATCTTCTCAACTTCTTAGGTTGTGGAATTTAATTTAAAAAAGAAGTGGAGTCTAAAGAGAATGGAGTTAGTGTTAAATATCCAAGTAGGTTAAGAAGCTTTTTAAGAAATACGCAAGTATTTTTAACTTAAATAAAAAGTCGTGGTTATTTCCACAGTAGATTATAATTAGAACGGATTGGTCGACACATTCACACATTGAGATGTAATATATACGTAAATCCAGGAATTCCTATTCACTTAAGGATAGTAACACGATAAAGGAGCCAGTCTAAATAAAATCTGCTGTAGAAGTTTTCTTCTTTTTAAAAAGGTTGCAGTGTAATTCCTCGTAGTCACGATTGAACGTATCCATTTTATCATTATCTTATTTGAAAATTACAAAGTCTGTATCCTTCTTTATTTTTCGCTTGTCGAATATTAATAAAATGCTCGCGACTAATTTCATTGCATAAGCTCAAGTTAATGATATTAATCTTGAATGCTCTTTGGACAGATAAAGAATCAATCCATAATTCAGACCAGTCTATTCAGAAGTCAGGGAGTAAGAGAGGTAGCTGTCAGTTTAATTTATCTTAGGATGTAGGATTCGAATAAGGCTTAGATGAAGATTTGAGTGTAGACTTAAGTGACTATTCGATGAATGGTGGTGGATAACCCGTTTGCCCCTGCTGCGACAAGGCTGTCGACCCATCTGCTTGTAAGGGATCAATTTAAAATCCCCCATCGTCTTATTTCACATTGTATTAGGTATGCTGGTTCCGCTATGGGAATAAACTATCTATTCCTCTTAATTTTCAACCCAATGAGAAAATAAATAAAAGCTCCGTAGCTTATTCATTTCCAAGTATTTGGAAATCGAGTATTATCAATGCCAGTGGATTTGAATGTTGAGGTTTTCCACTTTTGGAGTGTCGTCATTGTGAGCCGATAGCGAAGCGCAAAGAGGTTAATTAATAGAAGGGTTTTGACGGAAGAGACAAAGCACTATTACATCTACACAAGTGGTAGAACTGAGTGAAAAGTAAATCCAAGTGTTGAGCCAGGTGTTAATGATGTCAGAGGTTAATTTCATGTCAAAAACGGATGTTTAGACTCCGCCAGAGTGGCGATTTAAATGATAATAAGAATTCAGAGAAAAAATAAAAATGAATTTCTCACGCAATTTAAATACATACACTCAAACACAAACGCTTGCACACATGGAATAACCTGCTCATGAACTATAAATAGCGTATTTACTATTGTTTTTTGAAACGTTTGCTATATTCTAGATAAATGAAGGCGATAACATTGGTTTCGTTGTAATATTAGTAAGGATTATGACAACCAGGTACAGTCAACTTAACAAATTCGCAGTTAACAAAATAATTAATATAATTATTCTTATTAATACGTTTTTGAAACTGCAAGTTTATTTCTGTTAAATTACTTGAAGGCATCAGATGCTACTCTGCCCAGGGCGGAAAAAGTCGTCCTTTTGTTTGTGGTGAAAAGCATAAGTTAGATAAAGACTTTTATAACTCCTAATTTTCCACTCAACAAATTTCTCAACTCATATTATACGTCTTAGAGACGTTTAAGTAGAAACTATTTCGGTTTCAAGAAGATATGAATATTATTATGAAACTCATGTTTTCGATTAGGCCACATCCTTTCGTGTTGAAGATCATTCTTTCTATTTCTACAGACTGTAAGAATGAAGTGGAAGACTGAGAAAGACTGTCTCTTCCCCTATGATGGATAGTTTTATTGGCGTGCAGCAACACGGCACGGAAGCATTTTCCCATTCTGTCTGCCTTTCAAATACGAAATGCTCTGCGAGCCATTCAGAGCCAAAGATAACCTCCCTGAATTTCCGGACGGTCTTTTCTTAGACGTCGTAAAGGAAGACCGCCGCTCCTGACTTTGTTACTCCTTCGACAGCTCTCTTCCAAATCCGTACTCAGCAATCGCTTGCAAGGCTGTCATTGTCCAACTAGGTGCGCAAATATTTTAACACATCAGATACCGACTACATTCATGTCTCCAGTGTTTTCGTTACTTTTATGCATTCATTATTATGTTTGCTATCACGCATCGTTTTAAAGAAAGCATTTCCTTTAGCAATATGAAGTGGAATTTAGTGGACGCCTTATAAATAAGGCGTCCACTTGGATAAATTGGCGCAAAAACATCTGATTTGCGCAGTTTATTTATTTCACTCATGGTTTCGGTTTGAAGCTTCATCTTGTGTGGCAGTATTAGCCATGGTAGTGTCAAATACAATCGTGAACTTGATAAAATTTTTAGTGTAATTCGTTACGAATAACATCGGGTTATAAATATTTTCATCTCAGCTGATAGATAGTTTTATACGAATAAAGAGCTAGATACTGTTCACAAAAAATGAGTACTTTACAATATGAATGCATTGAAGAAAATAATGATACTAATATATGTAATTTGCTTCCGGAAATATTGAACGAACACAGAATATGAAGTTTAAACTCATTCGTGCAAGATATAACTGGATCGAATATTATTTGTGCTGGAGTAAGTTTTTAATTTATTCAATCGCTCCATTAACTTTTTCCTATATGTTCAATGAGATTTTCAAAAGGTAATGCAGCGATCATATTCTATACAGAAGGAGAAAGTCCTTATTTAGGAGATTCCTTTCGTTTTTTCTTGTATTTAATATAAAATGGCTTCTTGAAGTTCCCCTTCTTGAAGTTTCGCATCTATATGATGTCATAGGATTGAACTTTCCAATTGTGTGCAACAGCTAAGCTTCGTCATTTTTGGAATTTGCGATTGTCGTACGTCCTCTCGATCTTTCTTTTGTCCTTCTTTATTTGGGAGGCACCGTATGGTATCTTCCGAATGGAGTTGCGACTCTTAATATCTCGTTTACGCCTGGGTGGTCCTGCATTTTTCTGGAAGTATATGGCCAAAGCGAGAACAAAGCATCTCCGATTGTGATAACTCGACCCTTCCGTCATCCAACTGCTTCTTTGCCGTTATTATTCCAAGATTCTCGTCACTGTTATTTGGGTTTTAGCAATCGATTTAATGAATCTTTGGAATGTTTATAAACTGCCTCCATTATGTTTCGTATGTCTGATTTGATTAGACGAAGTCAACCACTCTCCGTGCGACCTTCATGGCACGAGGTGGATTTAAGAAAGGAAAAAATTGAGATAGAAATGAATTAGTATTTCTAATTACTCTTCTGTTGCAGTAAATAGAAACTTCTAATATTTCTATTAAAACGTTTTTTCCTGAGCCAATGCGGATGGGGACAATCCGTTACTTTTCTGTGTTTCTTAACGTCGATAGGCGGATGTGCCTTCACGTTGTCAAGGATATCATGCTGTTTATATTTCATTTTACAGTTCTTTCATTTATTTGAAAGCGTAGTGAACTCTCAATTATCGAGGCCACTGAAGGGGGTAGAATGCAGGAATAACCAGAGAACACGGATAATCCAAACTTTTGCTTTTTTATAATATTCATAAGTTATAAATATCCAATTTATTATTATTTGCCACGTTATTTTCATTGTTTTATGGGCTTAAAGAATTTTCTTCGAGGATCTTGTTAGCGGAAATAATGTAATTGTAGTCGTGATCCCACTCCTCCAGTCCTGCTTGTATTAGAAAGCGATAATATTTGTAATGTTTGATTAAAAATAAACGCAGAAAATCTTTACAAAGAGTAAAAAGTCACGGACGGATAATTCGCCCACGGATAATCGAGAGTTCACTGCATTGATTCGTGTACTTTACAGGAAGGCGACCTAAATGATTCGTGAATTATTGGTACCTCAATAGAAGCATTACTTTTACATTGATGCTTTATATCTTTGTTACATTGCGGTGCTTTGAACTATTTTTGAGATGGATCGTGATTCTAATTTTCATTTAATTATGACCATGATTTCCTTTTCTCTATAATGCCATTATATAGGTTCGAAAATCATAGCTGGCTATATTATAGAGAGAATGGAAACGGAAGAAGTCACGTGACATAATTGTCGCAAATGAAGACGTCTTCATTGGCTCAGGAAAGCAATGGAAATCTTGAATTAACTGTTTGATACAAAATGCAATATGTATTGTATAAGCTATTTAGAAAAATCTATATGCAAGCGTAGTTATTTCGTAGTAGATGCGAAGATTATTATGTAGTCCAAATCAATTAGTGTGAGGTATTAAAATTAGTGTTTTAGTATATAGGATGTGTCTTCCCTCTGTAGCCATATTTAAGAGAGGGAATTTGTCCCTCTGTTCTTCTTTAGGTCATTCAAGTGCATAGTTGTCCTAATGTTTCACTGTTTGTCTCTCTCCTTTTAATGTGTACATATAAATGAATATGGAACATGTTTTTTTCTCTTTTTCTCTTTTCCCTGCGCATGCGCTCGGAGGGCAAGGCGGTACCCACCGTTCGAATTAAGGTACAAATTTGCCGTGTCCCTGTTTCATTATATTTTTGTCATTGTCAGCCTTTATATATTCTCTCTCTGTATCTCTCTCACTTTATGTGTGTACTGTTTCCTTTTTGCCTTTGGGTGTTATCAGTCCTAAACCCACGATCGAGGATTCAATGTCACGCAGGCAGGCGGAATCGTCATTATTCAACACGGCTGTTAAATACTCCATCATTTTCTGAGTTTCTGAAAGAATGTCGAAATCGCAATCGCCGCTCGAAATCGCAGAATTTTGCTTCACTGATTTTGTGTGAATTGGTGATTTGGTGGCTGATGAAAAGTTCCATCAAAGCGGTGGATGAAAACTCTGATTAGGTCGATTGTTGAATTTCTATTCCCATTGGGTCGCTCATTGTTCTCCCTAATTCGGATTGTCGTCAACAATCGATCGCTGCCTGCGTCGCATTGGATCCTTTGATCGAATCAACCGTAGACGAGCTCGCATGCATTATTGTGCCCCGTTGTTCATAGACCACTCATTATCCCACGCTTTTTAGTGTCTTTCCACAAGAGTCGCTAGTCTCTTTGTCGTTTCCTCTTTTTTCCTTCCGATAGTCATTTCTCTTATCGAATCTTCCGTTTTTAAGCCTTTCTCTTCCCTCCCTCCGACGCCATTTCTATCTTTGAATGTCGAGCCACCATGTGACGAAGGCATGCATCTCCCCAAAGTGCCTTAATGGTCACGAGGGGGATGTCCAAGGGGTGCTGACCTTGGAGGATCCGGGTCAGTGTTTCTTAACCGGTGCCTCCCTCATTGCCGGTCATATCTAACAACTGCTCACACTCACACGAGGCAAATGTTTAACTTACATCCATCCACCATTTTGCAATCCCTCATAAAGTCGTTCTTCTTGATTCGTTTTTCCTTGTCTTCCAATGGACAATCTGTTGGAGAACCTTAGACTTTGCTTGGACATTCGGATAAATCGCTTCGAAGAACGCCATTCTGTCGAGTTTAATGGACCGGAAGTAAGCAATGATTCGGAAAATGAAAGACGCAATTTGCAAAAGTCCATTAACTGCCACCTATAAAATAAAGGCAAAGTGAATGAAAACCCACGACGATATTTGGGCACTTCTAACACAAGATGTTCTCTTGTTTTTTTCTAACCTAATTGGGCACCGATCACTCATTAAAAAATAACCGGTTCAATTCTTCAAATCATTTTCGCGACCGGAATTCTTTAATTTTTCAATTTAAAAAACCGTCGAAAAGTGACACGACACGCACTGCCTACGTCACTCGAGTGGCTGGCGTTATTCTCAGCTAGTTGCATTTATTACTTCTTCTTTTTCTACTTTTGGCGTATGTGCCCGAACCTCCGCATGCCAGGTATCCGAAAGTGGTTGGCGTGATTGCAGAAAACAACCCAACCAAAGCTAAAGCGTTCGGATGAATGGCATTCGGAAGAATTGATGTTCGGGTTTGTGATTGCAAACTCCCTTCTCTCTCTCTCTCTTCCGCTCTAGCATCCAATCCCCCTTTTCTCTACGGCGGTTATTTTTGCTGCCTCACGCTCATTCTTCCATCTCCCAGTTATTGAAATTAAATTCCCGCCCCTTGAACCGTGAATCATTGTGTCCGTAATTCTGGCCAATATCGGTGGAGAGAGAGAGAAAGAGCGGGCGATATTGCGCCCAAGAGAAAACTTTTACTTGAAATATTTTACATTAAACTCACTTTTGGAATCATTTGGTAACCAAGTTGGGTTCGACGAAGTCTCCTTGTCGAGACGATTTTGTTTGAGACTAAATATTCCTGGCTAATTTGGTGTGCTTTAAATTTTCGCCGATTCAGGGTTGTCGGCTTAGCTTGAAATGCAGACGCAGTGGTAATGTATATCTACTTCCTACGTACTCGCAGACACTGTAGGTACATTTCCTTCGGCTTAATTTATATGAATACTTTGAGACGCGACTTGCAAAAGGTGTATACCTGAGTATGCTATTACTTTCACCGATCATGCACCAGAAAAGCCCCGTTTATTCACATCAATGAGAAGATTCCAATTCAAGCCATCCCCTGCCGAAATTAATCTCAATTCGTAAAGTAATTGGTCGTGTTGGCCTTATGGCGAGAAATGTGTCGGCAGTGGAATTGATATGTCAAGGAATGTGACAGAGAAAATGTCTTAAACATATAATACAGGTCTCGCAGCAAAATAATGCACATGTGTTTATAAGAACGCATCTTTTCAAGATCTGAAAGTGTTTGAGAAAGTTAAATGTCACTCACTTCAGTAACCGTTTCCTTTGAATTTACATATGAAAGTGGAATCTCTGGCTTATTGAAAAAACAGCACCGTAGGTTTATTCACTGTCGATAAATCACCTATATACAAAGCTCCAACTCCTTAACTTAAAATCCCATCATCCCCAACTTCATTCCCTCTTGCCCATAATTTGGTCCTTAGGAGCATGTCCACGGCACTTTGAGCACCGCTGTCCGTCAGTGTCTGCACTTGGCGACAAATCGACGCCCTCACTCACACTATCTGTTTCGCTCAAACCGATGCTTTTAGTGTCTCATCTGTTGCGCTTCAATCGCATTTCTTCTGACGTCACACATCATCCATTTCACTAAATTTCTCTCGCCTTCACACGAAGGTTCTTCATAAAGAGCTCTCATAGACTCAGAATCCTGCCCCTACAATAGCAACTGTTTTTAGGAAAATCGGTCTAAAATCATAGTATCAATAAATTACGCCATATCTATCTTTTACTTATAAAACGGCAATTTGTATTTTCTTTACTTATGCTATAATATCAAATCTTAGTGTTCTCGGAAACTCTTGACTATCAAAGAACTTTAGTGACGAATTAAAATTGAAAGATATTTATTATATTATTTCAATAAATACTCCGCCATAAGATAGTTGATGACAAAGTAAAGTAAGTTAAGAAATTTTTTACCAACTGGAGTAAAGTAAAATTGTATAAAATTAAGAAAAGTTGACATTTTTTATCCAACCCTCGAAGTGAACCTGAGGTAGTCTTCATTTATTTTTGATTGAATCAGATTAGACAAGTTGGATAGTACTGGAGAAAGTACTAAAGACTAAAAGTAAATCTTTCAGTTTGATGCGTGAATAACCCTCTATTTCGCGCAACTAAGCAGAACCACGCAAGAGACTGTCTCTGCTTTTTGTCACAGCCTGGCGTGGGAACATTCTACCCCTTATAACAGTAACTGAAAGACTGAGCAATGTGTAAGAAAAAAAAGGCTCCTGCACTCATTAAAATTGCTGATGTGGTCCAGAATGCTGAAAAAAGACACATCGGCAATTTGACCAAATTATCACATTTAAAAGATTAAACACTCCTTTGCATTCTTGAAATTCTTCTCATCTTGTTCTGGAGTTAGCAAAATGTTGTACAAAATGGTCATTATATTATTTTCAAAATATTTATGATTATTATGACTATTTACAAACATGCACTTCATGCAAACTGCACTTCCTGGTCACCTGGAAGTGATGAATACAAGACCAGGTCATAAGTAATTATCTTAAAGATTTTAAGTTTGGTCACACTTTTTCTTTCTCCACAGATTGTCAATTTTTGAGAAATGACTCGAACCAATTCAGCAATAGACGTTGTCCACTTTTATATTTTTATGTATTTATCTGTTATATTTAATGCCTGCCAATGTGAGTACACCGACCTTTTTTCTTGTCTGTACTCTTTTAAAAGCATGTTTTCAAAAACTTTTATCATTATACAATAAATGAATGCCTTAATTTGTTTTAATGAAACTGATATCTCCAAATCTAGAGAAAGGATTAAGGTCGTCGTCTTGGGATCAAAATGTGCCATCTCTCTATGCTATTATGTGACTTATTCAAAGTTATATTGATTGCAGAGGTGAATTTCATTGAAATAATAATTCGTAGAGCGATGATTTCAATAAACATAAAGTTTAACGAATTTAATAACATATTCTGCATATAAAAAGAGTGTTTTACCCTCACTTATAACAGATCACTTGTACCAAATTTACCCTTAGGATCTCTAATCGATTTAATATTAAATTCTTCATTCGAACATATAATGGAAAATGAATATAATGATTAGTATAATTATTAACATATATTCAGTTTATATCCCTTTTCTTCTTCACGTTAATTTCTATCTTTTACCAAATATTCATTTACTTATAAAGTAATCGTTTACCTTAATATATTCACTGTATTTATGTTACCAATTACAAAAGAATAGCTGTTATTTAAGGGGCAGGATTCTAGTCCTCTAAATCGTCTACTAAGAGAATTCCAAGAATACTGATGAATCAAGCAATATCATCTGTAACGGTATTCAATTTAACTGATTTCCTTTAGCTTTCAAAAGTCAGGAATACATTTCCGATTAAGGTAACATTTCATATGACTAAACTGAAACAATTTTTGCTCCTTCATCGAATTTTTAACATTCATATTTTAATGTTGATATTTTTCACGCAAAATAAAACACACACGTACTGGAATGATTGTTCATTAATTGAATACAGCAAGCCAATGTCATCCTTGTCTTGGAATTTAATTCCCCGCTATGTTCAAGAATACATGAGCAAACGTGTAATTATGGTATCATCTGGTTACCGTTTCACCGTCCGGGGCGTAAGTGGGAAACCTCTCCTAAATATCCCATCAAATACAATTAATACTTCCGATTACCAGTTTCACGTTCACTTCCATTTGATGTAGCCACCTTCCACCAAAAGCTTCCGGCACGCAATCCCAGTTGGGCACGATATGTTATTCATCCTTTTCCGGTAATCAGTGTTCGTTCGATGAATCGATCGATCGTGCTAAGAAAGGTCGACAATTTCTGATAATATTTTCGTTGTCGCTCCACAGCCGCCGGAGAACGAGCTTCAGAAAGTGGGAGTTGGTTCCCTGGGCGTTGGCGGAGTGGGTGCGCCACTGCATCTGAGCGAGCACCAGCTGAGGGTACAGCGGTCGCTGCAGAAGCTCAATGTTCCAGAATGGTATTTGAGGAGTACGGCTGGAGGAGCGCACCGGACTCATCCGGAATCCGGGGCGTCGTCGCCGCTGTCTCTGCTCGAGAGAAGGCACAGTTCCGGGAGGAGACCCGGAGGAGGATGGCCCGGTCTGGCGTCGAAGACCACGTCTCTGTCTAGCTTACAGGTGAGTCTCTCTCCCTGGCCATGATATTCTATTCATTGAATGGCTCAGTTCGGGTCAGTCATGGGTTACGGCGGTGCTTCTTTGGAGGCAAGACGTGTATCCCATTTCGGAGTGTCAGGATGATTCGCCGCCACGAATTTTGAAGAATTTAAATACCACTACATTTAGAATAATCCCGAATTTTTCAGTTAGATTTATGTACAATTCTCTATGAATTCTACATGGAATACTATAAACATCCATAAAATGATAATACATTATAAATGCGGCGGCGAATTGTCGTAGACCCCATTCCGTAGTATAATCCCCTATTCACTGAATTATATTTATAAAATACTAATCAAAATTTTGAATGGATAGAAAATGTATAATTCCTAAAGGTATGGATATCACGTGTTTCTTTAAATTTTTTGTTCTTACTGAAACCGAATAGAATAATGCCATCAATGCGAATCAGACCAAGTTAGATAATTTTAAACACTGCAAATCATACAATACTTAGGTTAGGTGAATTCATGAAAAGAACATAGGTCGCGAGTTAATAGTTTGCTATTAATAGTAAAATGAAATAAAATATTAGTAAATCAGTTATTGATTATTATTTATAAACAGCAATGTATTTCTCGAGATATATTGGGAGATTTGAAGAATATGTCATTCTTTATTAATCCGCACACCTATAGTCTACCCATAGCCCACCACTGTTTAATGATAGTAAAGCAGTCGGAAATCGTTAAAGTATCAAAATATTATACATTTATTTATTTATTTATCAAAAGATTCACATACAGCAGTGCCGCCAGTTTAAAGTGAATGCCAAAATATAAACTAAAACTAAGTATACATAACAATATGAAATAAGAAAATCAAATAAAAAATATGACAAAAATTTATACACAAATACCAAATAAGGAAATTATTTACAAGAGTCTTCATGCAAGTATTCTTTCAAGAATACATCAAGTGAAAGCCTGAAAGGGTCCATGGAGGGAGAAAGGAAATTCAGAAGATTAGGAAGTCTGTATAATAAGGAACGTTGCGCGATGGATAGTCTAAATCTAGGGACATGTAGAAGAGGAGTTAGTGTGGTTGCCCTAGGTGGAACATGATAACCAAATAACATACTATAGATCATCAATTAGACCTGTTGATCGTATGGCATACTTCTTAGGTTAACCCTTAAGTACCCCGCATTCCTATCACTATTCCTTAAAATATATTTATTTGCCTTTCAACTGTTTATACGTTTCATATTTTGGTCTTATAAATTCGTCTATGGGAAAGTTATTTTAGCGTTAAGAATTAAGCAGAAGGAAAATTACTCAATCTTATTAATTTTCAACTACTGATCACGAGTATGATTATCATGAAATGATATTTGCGTAGTATTTGAGATATTGCGTAGATATTTGAGAAATCGCATGTTTTCATGAAGGTAATTTTGCAATTTTTATACACTAGAGAGTAAAAAGCTATTAAAGAAATTTTTCGATGATTTTTCGTAATCATATGCCGAAAATAGCGAAACATTGTTAAAAGTAATTGGAAAGATATTAGTAAATGAATTAAAACTTTTCATACACTTCTACAGCAGGTTAAAAATGGCAACACGTTTTTAACTAGGATTATCAGGCAAGGTACGAAGAATGGAATTCTCACTAATAAGCATGTTTTTTAACATGAATATACCATATATACCAGCGAATAACCGCATATACGCGCATGAGATTTTATCTACAAAATGATTGTAACAACGCGTATCCTACGTCCACCCGCAACTAATTTCCCTTTTCATCGTGTATTATTTCCTTATATTCATCTCAACTTGTTACATCTTCTAATTCACGTGAGCATCTTTTTTCGGGTTGGAACCGGCTACTCAAAAGGGTTCAATGACTAATGCAATGATCTATCATTGGAGCCGGAAAGAAATTAGAGGTATGAAGTTCCACCTAATTTTTGCGAATATAATCAGAAACCGCATTACACTTAATCCCAATTAATCTTAAATGAATTTAGTCTGATTCATCCATTCAGAGAGAAAAATCGAAACCGCGCGGTTATAAGTTAGGTAAATTAGAGACGTAACGTCCTACTTTAAAAAGTATGAGCGTCTGTTGGAATTATTAGGAATAATGTTAATCTTGTTTGTGAGTAGACATTTCAGAGACAAATTCTGTCGAATATATCCTGTCTGTCTGTAGTCCCTTCCAGGTATCCCATTTATTAAATTGTGGACATATTACTTTTCGTTCAAGTCAGTGTATTACATATATCGTATTGTATCCTTCATAAAAACAAAATTTATTAGAGCTGAATCTTCTCAAAAAGGTATCGAATGCTCACCTTTCTGACGGAAACCTTGCTTCGAAAAATGTTACCTTATACTCATTCGATAGACACGAGGTCAATTTATCAATTGTTATACTTTCAGTATTACATTTCTGGGTGCTCTTAATTCCTAAATTTTTTCTGACTAAGAATTTTTTCCTTTTAATTTTGTTCTCTTTACTTAAATTTATTGAGAAATAAAATTCAGAATTTTTTTATCGTTCAGATTATACTCACCAAAATTATTCTTTCTCAGTTTCGTGATGTATACAAAGTGTTAAAGCCACCTAGAGCAAATGATTGTAAATCGTCCGATGACTAAATTTCAGGATGATGTGCTCTTTTGCAATCATCAAATAAAAATATTAAAATTATGTTTCGTCATAATATTAAAATACGGCCGATAAAAATATTTATTTCGTCGCAATCAAGATAAAAGATTGAATTAACTAGTAATTCATTCAATTTAAGTAAGTATTGAGCCAATTTTGCAGGCATATGAATGATCATATACACTAAAAACATTACAGAATTTAAAATATAAAATTTGGAAAAATTTTCACTTTGAGTAAGTAAAACAAAACAAGGATATGAGAAACATAGCATGCGAATGCAAAACAAGTGGATTATATGAAAAAACTAACGTGATCGGATAGTAGTAATCTTCTTAAGGGTTGAAGATGTTTTCTTTCGTGTTTTATTTTTAGCAAAAAATATAATATATCCATTTCATTTCGTGAGAGAATCTAAGCGTCTTTGGTTTGGGGTACGGTGAATACTTTGCGAATCAAAAATATTTTGGAGAAAAATTCTTAAATATACGTTCATTGAAAAATTAAAAGACGAGCATAGTAGAAGAAAAGGACTGTAAGTTAATTTTAAAATCACTTTTAATCCCATTTGACTCAGTCATTCGATAGATATTAGTTGGTCGGCAATACAACACTACTAAACAAAGCTCTGTTGATTACAATGTTAAATGTGAATTTACAATAGCAATTTCTTGCAACACACGTAATATCTGATGCCACATAGACATTTGACGACATAAGAATTAAAATTCCGCCAGAACTGTTGCTAAAAGAGTACTTTTTGAAAGAGCTTTTTAATTCTTGTAAAGGAGGCAATTACCCAATTAACCCGCACCGCTGTCCACTTTTCACACTGAGTGTCTATATTTCATTGATGAGAACAATCATTATTTAGCCTTCTTTAGGGTGAGATCCTCTAATGGAACGTAATACGCCTAGTTGCAAATCAACTCCTGAGAGGATAACATAATAGCAAGTGCTTAAGCCTGTAAGCAAAACTCAGGATAGGACAGGATGAAGGATTCGATAGGTATCTACTCATATATACGTCTCCCTACCTAAAGTTTCGTAGAGTATCCTGTTTCCCATGTAAACAATCTTTCACACATTCTCTCACTTCTTGTAAAACTCGATTACTAACCCTAATTTATGGTAATTATACCATTATATCTTACATTACATTCAATTTTAGATGCTTTTAAAATCCTCAGATTTGTTAAACATTGCTAAATATAAGAAAGTAACTGTTAGTTAACTTTGTAGCTTTCAAAAGATTGATGCTATTATATTTCTCTCTCATATTCTTTAATTTCCTTTTCACCATTGTGGGTAATGAACTGATGGATTACGCAGTTGACACTTTAAAGCAAGTGATGAAAAGTCATAGTTTTACACTATCTACCTTTTACGAGAGCTTAGCTCTATTTCTTAAACTTATTTTTCTAAGTTGAAACATCTTTCTCAGGGCATCGAACCGAAAAGAACCGTTATTTTTTCTGGAATGAAAACCGACTATAACAAAAAAGGGAACCCGAACCGAAACCATAAACCATTATTTTATTTAAGTTTATTTGGAGGAGGATTTGCATAACGTGTTATCTACGTCTGGAAACTGACTAATACTAGGTCTTAGGAAGTTCAATGTAATGTAACGTCAATGAAAATGTTACAAATTCAGAAGGATATAATATTGCAATGTTCGGAGCTAAGAAAAACACAGTTGGAACCGGTCGGCAGAAATCGGATATAACTGATATTTTTTTCGTTGAACCGGAGACCTAACTGGAGGTTCGATGCCATAGACTTTCCGCTAGAATAGTTAGAGAGCCAAATAACTTCAATAACTTTGATAGAATCTGTTTCAAAGGTGTCTGTAAGGAACTAGAACCACCCACCCTGTTATCTTCGTTTGAAGATGTGGACAAATATAATCCTCTATGTTCGACAATTCCTATGAATGAAATAACCTTTTTCAAAGAGAACATTTCCTATTGGATTATGATAATCTCTTCAAAAAAATCCTCATCACAGAGTGTCCAATTTTTTAAAAAAACAAAGACTTCTACCTCAATTGCTAATGTCTAAAGACTAGATTCGTTAAAGGGGGACTAAATATTCTGAAGCTCTTATTACTTCAGTCAAACACCGAATTTAAGTAGTGTGTCCGCAACTCCACATTTGAGACTAAGGTGACAATATTTTAGAGAAATTAGGACAAAGGAGTGAAAATAAGCTATAACTAATGAATATAAATAAGACAAAATTATGTTTAAAAGGACAAAATAAGATCATATTCATTTTAGCAACGAAATATTATAGACATTATTTCAACTATTGATAAAGCAGAAAATTACTTTGGTTGTATATAAGAGATTTAAAAACAAATGTAACACTTTAAGAACCAATAAAATTTTTGCTGACATAAATACATAGGGTGTAAAAATGTAAAGTGAGTATATATCTCAAGTTGTAAATAAAAAAACTAGGACAAAGGAAGACTAAGTTGTAAAAACACTCAAGGACGTCTGAGAACAACACGCGAAACAGGACAAATACTCGGAAATCCTATTCGAGACTAATCACAATCCATTGTCACTCTGTAGGTCGATTTGTGGCATTTATTTTTTATTTTCAGCAGACTAATTATTTTTGAGGTTTTTCATTTAAATCCCCTGAAGTTTGATTGTCATCAGGAGACGGCCCCAATCCTCATTTTGCTCTTAAAATCACCAATTTTAAATTTGATTTGATTTTTATAGGGCTACCTAATCGTTGTCTTTCTTAAACATACTAATTAATTAAACAGTATATCAATCTGCTTACTGCATACAACATGCAACATATCATACATTTTTCATAATTTCATACATATACCCAATAATTTTTGGGTTTGTGTATGAAATATATTATTAATAATAAATCTCCCTCATATTGCCTTAAATGTCACCACGATGCATCATTTGAGACTCTATAGAGTTCCATAATTAAAACAGTGTAGTACATTATCTATTTCTTAATTTAATCAATAGCTTATAATGATTACTTTTAGACACTCGCAGTGCATTTTTCTCAAGAAACACAACCTTCGGTAAACTCGTAATTTGTTTTCGGAGGGAGAAGAAATATTTAAAGAAGCATAACTAATACCGTCTTTATGCATGCATTTAAAACCCCTTCAAGCGCTCCTTGTCTCGTTCGCATGCTTAAGCCCCCTCTGAGTAAGGAAATGCGAAAAAAAAGGTGAGAAGAGAAAGGCCGTAGAAAAAATAAACTAGCGTGCAAGGCTGTGCTGTCAGATGTCCTCAACGAAAATTGCGATCCTTTTAAAGAGACTCAGCTATTCCTATATGGACCAATCAATTAAAATCACGTACGGTCGTGAACAACTACTTTTTATATTAATGCTTTATATTTATTAACGCTAGATGATTGTGGATGCATCCTATCCACAATCGAGGCTTGTTTAGATTCATCTTGATAATGAATTCCTTCTGAACAGTCAAGTCTGCTGATTCCTCATACGGGAGTTTCTAATTAGATATCTCGAGCGGAATCCGCACGGTTAGCCCATTGACATGGAAGGATAGACATGGGATCATGGTTCTAAGCCATAGTAAATAAGCGTGCTATTTTCTGTTTATTTTTCTCCTCCGAGAGATAATTAGGGAGCGGTATTTGCTGGCGCGTTACCGCTCTCGACAGCGTAAACTCATCGCTTCAGATAGACGCATACGTCCTGTTTGCCGTGGCGGTTACGAAAATCGATGCACTTGGCGCACAGTTGCTACGAGTAGCCTTTGGGAGGAATTTCTCAACGTTTACAGCGAAGAATCCTCGACTCACTCGCTGTTTAGTGATACAGGCGTCCCTTTCCTCCACTTGGCGAAATCTCAGTACGTTAAAGACTTGCTAATTAAAGAGGATCATCCCTTAACACTCACAGACTCGGTTCTGCCTAGCCAAGGTTTGATTGTATAACATACACGAAAGGCAAATACAAGGAATGTATAAGGAATTCCCTTTCTTCTCTAACTTAACCTCGCATTTTTGCTCAGTAAAATTGATGTTATTAATTGGAAAAACATAGAAAATAGTCCTGAACTAGAAGCAAGAGAAGAATTTTAAGGCAACTGGAGAAAACACTGACATCCATAGTTCATCTGAGACTTGCTTCGTTAACGACTGATCATCTTCAATCAATATTCGGAAATCTGATTGCAGTCTCATGTTCTCTCATAGAGGAAACTAATCATATATAAACTATTTCTATCAACATTGCACCCCTCCGAAAAGGCGAGGTTATATCAAATTCAGCAAAACGAAATTCAATGTACACTATTCGTTCTTTTTGTATTTTATTTCAATATTAAATTACAAACGTTGCGCAGTTTATTTTATTAGTTTTACCATTTACTTCATTGATCATAGAGAATGGGAGAAGAATGGTAACCGTTTGAAAATGAGCTTCATAGGTCGCATCACAATCTGAAGCGTATATTAAGACATGAAGTAAAGAACGTGATAGGAATTGTTTGCAGTTTATTGAAGTCTGAAATAAAGTTGAAGTGTATGCGAGTGCTCGAGTAGGCTTAATATATTAAATAAAGCTTGAATGTATATAAAATTCTTGGGAGATTACTGAACTTTCTACGCTTCTAGTTCGAAAAGTATTTAATTTTCTTCGAGATCTGCTAAGACCAATGAAAATCAATTTTATTAAGGTTCAATCATTCAATTCATCCATTCATATCCCTGTATTCGAAACTACAGTGGCATTTTATTTGTCATTATTTACTTCTCCTTATTCTTATGTTTCTTTTCGTTTAAGAGGCATTCACAAAACGTAAATTTTCATCAACTGAATAATATTTTGTTTAAAAAACTGAGAAAATACCATCAAGGAAAGGACTTAGGGTAACTTGAAACCACATGATGTACATTATTGTCGTGCTGATTTACACAAAATGCAAGATAAAATGGTTCTTTGTTTAATGTCGCAATGTTCGAAAGATGGGGCAAAACTATGAAGATAATGAAGCATTAGATTTATGACAGTTAGTGCTCTTGTAATAATGGTTAAAAATTTTGCTTGTTCTAGTGGATTGAAATGTTCCTCCTTTCATGATTCATCATGACCATTCATCATGTAGCTTCATCATAACATTTTGAAAAGAATTTCTCTTACATTTTTTAGTTGCTTAAAGGATATTTCAACATATTTGGTATCTTTATTGTATGAAACCCTTAGCGATTATTAGCCAACGCAACAGCAAAATATCGATGACTATTTTAATGAAATATTATCGCTCATATTGAGCAAATATTTTTAATGGGGATTTTGAGGTTTTCAATCGGCTTAGATTTCTTGTTTTATTTTTTAGATAAGAGAGTAAAATTCTTCATCAATAATATATGCGGTTAGATTAAAAATATATTATAAAGTGTTTAGGTATTACTTTAAGAGAATTATGAATACAATTCTAAGAAATCTGTTGGTGAAGGCATTCTCATATGGGAATAAATCTTAGCCTCGCTTCAAAACAAAATTTATATACAAAGCTTAAGCAAAAAAAAAAGTTTTACTGAATAATATTCCGCATTACTGTATAGATAGTCGTAAATTGCCGAATTACCCATTAGAGTATTTTTAGTTGTGCGACTATTAGATGATGAATGCTCTCTTTAATTGAAACAATAAAATTGACCTGCCAAGGAAATAAGTGACGCAACTGCAAATTAGCGATAGTTCAGGAGGTTACAGATGTGGATATCTTTGTAAAGGCGAATCCAAATGAAACCAAATGTTTCGCAAGTTTTAGGAGGCAAATCTTTCGATTTCAGGCTTATTTTATAGATATTTAGTAGCAAAACATCAGTTTTTGTCGTCTGATTTAAGTTAAAAATTATTGGTTTAAAAACTCCATAAAACCTATGATACATAAGTTTTAAAATCCTCGATATAAGAAATAAGCAGTGAGTGATATTTACCCTATTAATTCAGCTTCTCGGACTAACCTGAATTAAGACATTTGGTTTTATAATACATAGCATACAAACAAGCATACACATACCTCATAATGAGGTCCTCACTATTTGAATCATTACCATGAGCATTTTACTAATATGAATTTTCCTTTCTCACCTAGCACAAAAATTCTTTGCCTTGCTCTTCTCCATCTATATATCCATTTTCAACATGAAATTGCGGTTCTTGTATGTTCATGTGTACTTTTCAGAATATAGAAATTTCACAAAGATTCGGAACGTCTAGCATTTTCCATCTAATTGTATTTCTTATCATTGAACAATAATTACGTTGGTGTATGCACCCCTTATCACACGCCGAAAGGTTACCGGTAGAGTAATTTTATATGTAGATGTAGATGTTGCCACTGTTGTCCGGTTTCTTTGATCTAAGAAGCCAATACACAAATATTTTTCATTTGACGAACCAAAACCCATTCCTTATTATTAGTCACGCCACCGATACAATAATAGATGCATTAATTGTGTACCATCTCTTTTTGCAGACGAGACGTTCTCCGACGCCAACTCGTTACGCTGCCGGTGCTCAGCCTTCAACTCCTTCCTCTCGGCATCTCCTTAGTCCGGGATCCTTTTCCTCCGGAGGCCCTTCACCCGACGACCCCGGAGGCTACACCTCGTTCAGTGCCGGAGTCACCCCGAGGGCGTCTTTCTCAAGATGGAGCACCAGTCGCCTTCACCAGCGTCCAACGCTTTCGCTGGCGCCCTCAGCACCCACTTCGCCTCGTTCCTCCTTTTCTGCTTCGAGGACGCCCTACTTGGGCTGGAGATCGCAGGAGCGCCTGCTGCTCTCAGACACTTCATCGCACTACAGGACCCCCGCGGAGCGACTGGCCGCCGACCTACTAGCCAGTCGAAGAGCCGCGGCCGCCAAAGCGGCTGCAGTGGCCGCCGCGGCTGCCCCTCCGGCCCCACCAACCCTAGAACCTCCAGCGGTGGAGGTGCATCCTCCGACGGGCAAGAGCCCGGAGTTGTCGGACGTGAGGTCTTCCATAACGGAGGTCACGAGCGCTATAGTGCACTACGTGTCAGAGAGGGTTCCCGGCGAGGGAGGCAAAAGCCCCTCTACCGGAAGACCCAATTCGCCGCGGCAGTTGTGCTGGTTGGAAAGCTCCTTCGTGGGCAGCAGGCCCATAGACTCGCCGCAGACGCCTCCGGAGCTGGCAGACGGCTCTCGGAGGAGCTCTTCGGCGGCCGTGGGAGGCAGTAGGGCTCTCTCGGGAGACGCTGTCGAGTCCACGCCTAACGGTGAGTACTTTCTGGCTTGAGGGCGTCGCGACGCCGGCACCAAGAAGACGGACGCTCTCTCGCACAAGGCGCCCAACCGGGACTTAAGCGCCTTTTCGATTCGCGCGTGACGCAGTGCCTCACGGCTTCAGACGCTTTTAGCGGGCTTTTTGTTTTAGACACTCTCTATCGTAAGACGTCTGAATTCGGATGACAGTCCGGATGTCTACGGAGGTAGAGATGAAGTGCGAGGCTTTTGAACAGTGAGGTCTGAGGATACTAAATTATTGTCGGGAGCGCAGGATTTCGAACTCGAGAAGAGTGATTTTGATTGGCGAGTCATAGCTGCAACACACTTTGAAACCACAAGATCCGTGCTGACATTGCCGGTGTGATTTTGAGAATCTGTGTTTTTTCAAGAGTTTTGTTCTGTTTGACGCTCTTCTGTGGGCGGTTGCCTCGACGCACCGTCTATTACAGTTTGTTTGGGAGAAAGTTAGTTGAGGATCCTCGAAATAAGCTGTAGCAGTTGTGAACTTCCATTTCTTGTTGGAAAGATGTCGTATATTATCTCGAGGAAACGTAATTTAGATGTTGGAAAAGGCTATTTAGCCGTTGAAATGTTAGTAAATAAGAGTTTAAGCAACTGTTTTCTGAAGGCCGTGTAAGAGGTTTTATCGGCTTGTCTTTCCTGTTTATATTATTATCTTTCGAAGATTATCATGTGTTACATTAAATGGACGGTAAAGTTGTTGTTTGATGTTGATAATTGTTGAATTATGATATAGTGTTCCCCTTACCGTTAGTGCCTGAACAAGCGTGTTGACGATGCGTTACTGGAGATAGGAAATAGTCGGTTTTCCTGAAATCGTTCGTTGAACAGAAGTTAATGGAGCGCATCCTTCTAAGGAGGCCTATTCGACTAACGTTGTATTTGTCACCATAGGCCAAACATTCGCCTTTACGCGTCTTCTTGTGTTCATATCTCGCCCGTTAGTTTCGGACGTCTTTCTTAGGATTCCACATCTCCTCCTATATCCAGTGGTCGCTTTCGAAGGCAAAACTTTTGTAACTTTGAAATCCATTGTATCTTCTAAGTACGGTTGAAAAATTAGCCGAACCTATTAACTTCCTCTATTCTGTTACTGTTCTTCGTCCACCGCCGAAATAGTTTCGTGAAAATTCAGCTGTCGCAACCAACAGGTATGTTGGTGTATGCTGCTTTGTTTCACATTTTAATGAGTAACGTTCCCTTTATTTCAAATAGCTGTCGAACCGATTTCTCATATAGTTTATACGCACAAATATGTTGTTGACTAGCATATATACTCTACGGTAAAAACCAAATATCTATCTCCGTTTTAAGTAAAATTAAATTTATAGATACTGGCCTTACTCAGGTTTGTAAGTAGCAGTCAGAGGATGTTGTTTTAGTTGTAGACAATAGAATAAATGATATTCGAATTCAAATTAACCAAAGACTCCATATATTTCAAAGGCTGGACTGTCGGTGCTTTTTTTGTATTAACATGGAGGAGTCACTCGAGTTGTATATTGGCGCCTCGAAAGATGCTACACTTCCATGGGAACGATTCGATGAGTTATGGCTCTGGAGTGAGACTTCCGCTACCCAAGATTCCCAAGTCTTCCTGAATATTTATTGTATGATAATTCGTGCGAAATTTTTATATTTGATTGAATGCATAAAGAATTTCTCGGTTGGAGTTCTTGAGTATATTTTAACTCTGTGTATATGCGTGAACATTCAAATAAGTTGTCATACTTATTTTCTTATGAATCCTTTTTATTCTCGCATTTTAATGCCACTCTTCCGTAAAAGTATTAAGAATACCTTGTTGTTGATCTACGTTTGATAAACGAAGTGCGATTTTTTTTCAAGACGCGAAGTTTTCTTATCGAATTCGAAAGACGACATTCCCCAAATCGATGGCTGTCGCTTGAACGGTTAACCTACGTTTTGCTCAGTTTCTACTCAGACGGCTGGAATATTTTCAGGCGATATGTAGTAATTAAGGAACAAAACGCAACATAAAACGACACCAAAGCGACAAAAATGGCGCCTCGCTTCCCTCGGTTACACATCGCAGCCTCTCGAACTCGCGTTAATATGTGCCATCGCTTCTTCTTTCTCGTCGATTTTTTCACGACTGAGTTACTAGTGACCGAATAATTCAAAGATATGCTACATTTTGTATCCGTGTATATAAAATTCACGTCGAAAAAAAAGAAAGCAAAAATAGGCGACGAGATCGCGATTATTCGAAATCGTGTACGAAATTTATTTCGGAATAATTGATGATATCATGTATAAAATCACTTTCAGGGGCCAATAATTACTTTTTAACTTTTATGATGCGTAAATTTTTGAAGAGTTTTATTTCCGTTATTGGTTCTTTATTTGAATATTTTAATCGAAAGCAGTCCATGTCGTAGGTTTGCGCTCAGAGGACAAAGGATGAGATATGTTTCTCTTCCCGCTGCAATCCGCTAAACAATATTGATTGAAAACTTGACTGTTCTCTTTGATAATTGAAAATTTTTTATATAAAAGTATTTGTAAGTGAGGAGAATAAAAGTGTGAATTACCTCGGACACGTTATATTTCGAGGATAGTCATCCTTGAATTATATTAAGATTACATATTTTAAGTAGAAAGAGAATTGATGTATAAATATAGGAAAGGGTATCTAGAGCTCTTTGAGCTCCTATGAAGAGGCATTAACTCATAAAATCGAATGTCCTTTTTTGTAGTTATTTTTTTGCGTTTGGAGCACAAAGATCATAAAAATAACCAAAGAACCCTTTCGTATGTGATTGAGCTGATTGTGCTTTGGAAGCTCAGTAGAGAAAAGTTGAAGCGGGCTACTTAACGAGTGCAAATCGAATCTGAGTAGACTGCACGTGCCGCAGGGATAGAGGAGGACTGCGGCCATTGGTCGTCGATGGAGGCAATCGCATTCGAGATATCGCACAGTGGTCGAGTAATCGATTCCCCGTGAATTCGCGGTGGTGCCTTGATGCTTCATCGGTGTTTCTCGGAAAATCTTTTTAATTTTCCTCGACGGAGGCATATCGAGTGTTCAATTTTTTACGCGTACTATTTTCTCGCATTTTGACTTTCAATTTCTTCACTCTGTAGCTTTACTTTCTTTTGATTCACTTGCCTTTGCAATACACAGATGAATGGAAAAACTGCAGTTCATTTACTTTTGCATTTATGATAATTTTAGCGTGATTTTTTTTCATTCTTAACGGTACGTCGACTTCGATCGGAGGTACTTCCAGGTTTCTGAATTGTAAGTCGTTTGAGAATGTTGTGGTTTATTCTAACCGTAAGCAACGCTTTATAGTGGCGCAAGAGAGTGTGTGTGATTGAAAACATGGATTGATCAGTGTATCAGCGACCCTCGAAAGGGTCGCCCTGTTTTGTGTTTGTGCTTAATCTTGTGGAGCATGTGAACTGCCCTCCATTGCGATCGATCGCACTCAATTTTTTTTTATTTTCCTGTCAGACTGTGTCCTTCCCCCCCTAACGGTGCTAATCCAAAGTGATTGTCCATCATCCTCCCATGTATTATGCTACCTTATTGTGCTTCTGTAAACAACTTACATTGTTAAAAACCAGGCTATTATTTTAGTTATTGCTATTTAAAATTATTGCAGTAATATTTTGAATGTTTCATTAATTGTATTTCAGTTTCCGTGTTTTATGATTGTCTTATTAGTAAAATCTTATTTTTGTAATGGATTAGCATTTTCTTCATTTACGGATGAGAAAACCTCCCTCTACGAGATGTTTTACTCTGTCAGTAATTCAGCTTATCGCTCTATGAAACCTACGTTCATCATTATGTTAATCATTACCATTATTAGTTTTATTGGGTTTCATTTGTAAATAAATGGAAATTTGTTCCGCATTTTCAGTTGAGTTTATTTATTTATTTTATTTTTATTTCGATCGATTCCATCCCTCTCCTCTTCACTGATTTTTTTTATCCGTTTACTTTTTATTTTTACTGTATTGCATTTCTATGAAATACCGCATTCAACCGGGTCGTTTACTATTACTTACTTCTGTTGCAACTTCTGTATAAGTTCTGTAGATTTTACTGCAAACGTAGCAGATATTGTTTCACTGTTCTCTCTATTACTTCAAAGATCTTCGGAGGCAGTTGCCTCATAGATGCAGAAAATTGGGAGTGTTGATAATAAAAACCTTTCTTCACAAAAATAAACCTTTACCTTGGTAAAATGTCTTTCGTATATTACTTTCATAGTGACTCTCTCTCCAGCAACTATTAGATATTCCTCAAATCCTTCTTTCTCCTATCTTTAATAAAGAAGACATTGATGCAGAGCTCAACCTAGTGGAACAGAAAATGTGCCATAGAAACACTCTGTTCAATTAGGAAAATACTTCAGTCATTAGATCCTAAATGAAATCCTCATTAGTAATACTAGCGCCGAATTTCTTCGACAAAAATGTCTCAAACTGATTTGAAAACAAGCTTGTATGCACAGAAATAAACATTCACTGCTTGTATTGCCCTTTACGGCCACAATTTAAGTATTTCGCATGCTCGCTGTAGCCACGCTTCCTAGCCACATTGGAATGCAGTTGGCGCCGATGGAAGAGGAAAATGCAGGTAAGTGAAGTCATGCGACCGACTGCGATGCCACAAGGTAAGAAATCTGCCTTTTTGTCCGACCCAATTCTCTTTCTATCCTTTTCGTTTCTATTTTGCTCCAGGAAACTGAAGCTTGTCATTTTTTAGGTTAAATTTAAGATGTCCTTACTTTCTATTTAGGAGATCTATCAACGCTATTTTATCTTTAGTTTATTTTTTACCTCTCTACCCAGATCTATTGGATTTGGAGCATAGTCAGTGCATTATTTTTAAAGCTAAACAGTAGCAATAATATCTACAGTTTAGTAAATGCCCAACTTAGAGAACAATAATTTATGTTGTAAATCCCGCAGCAAACATGAAAAAGAATAATCAAATAAACTGTAGATAGTTTTCAACATAAAAACTATAAAAATCTGGAGCCACACATTCAATAAAATTTATTTCCCCTTTCCCCAGATTACAGTGCATTGGAAGTGGCACTCTTCGACCACATTATTTTAGTTCTCTAAAATACGCTCTGAAAAAACACTCAAACTTTTTGGAGTATGAGTGTATCGATTATGATCAGAAAAACAAAAATAATTCTTAATTAACAAGTCATGATAATTTCTGAATGAATTGCTTTTAAGTCTCCATGTTATTTCTTTACTTTCAAACATTTTTTAAGAATCAGAGCGAAAATTCAAATAATTAAATTAAATTTAAAAATTTAAATTTAGATAAAATGTACTGAGATTTTGCTCGTTGATTGTAACTAATCTATCAAACTATAGTAAATATTTAGCTAAATTACGCAAAAGTAATAATTAGATATCTTTTAAAATTAAATTAATTACATCTTTTAGCTGTATTAAATGAATATTTTATGTTTCTTACCCTATTTACAAATGAAAACCCTAGTTTATACAATTAAGAGTATATTACTTCGAATCATTGGGCATAAACTCTTTTAGATTAGATGTAAACCTATAAAAATTTTAATTGAATAGAGATTTTAAAGATAAGATAATCTGATTAAAATTGACAATACCACAAAATATATTAATCTAATAGTTAAGAAAGCAGAATCGCCTGTGAGCTATTGACTGGTTAATCCAAATAATATAGTCTCATTTCTTTAAATGTCCATTAAACGTAAGAACTAACGATTGCATGTACATACTATTTACGTACCTTAAATTCTTTTCTTCATAAATATTGACCTATGTACAATTGCAATCACTTGCATGAATTAAAAACCATATCATACGCACTCTAATATATTACTCATTTTGTTAAAAATTCAGTATCATGGAATAAAATTATATTTAATTCATGAAGATAAAATAAATATAAATTTATATGAAACTAATTGCAATAAAGCTAACCTAACCTGATGACAAATACTGTTTCATAAAATGTTGCCTAATGTAGTCATTAGAACTCTTAATGATACTAATTACAACCCAGCCACCTAAAATTTTCAGACCATTATTCTATTTAGTTATTTTCTCAGGAAAGTTAGATTTAGAATAGAGTCTATTTAAAATTAGATAACATTCATTCATTGGTAATTTATATGAAGATTGGTTTGTCACAGCTCTCATCCTATCCTCCGCCTTGCGCTCGGTTACCTCATGATTCCTACCTTTTGATCTTATCTCTACTAACTCTGGTCATTCCCTATGATTCCTTTTGGTCCTTTCAATACTGTCTTCGGAAGACAATCATGCCTCAGTGTGTGCACAACTAATTTACCTTTCCTTTCTTAGAAGCGTCTTTCTTCGAATTTTCAATTACTCTTCGAAGAACTCATCTCTTGGTTGCTCGACCCATTGATTTTATCTTCATCATTCTTCTTTTAAAATAGTAGCCATTTATGAATAATATAGTTGATTTTTTACATCAAAAACCGCATTGAAGATAAACTAATGACCAGTCCAAACATTTATCATCCACTTGATGAATCAATCTATGGAGATTACCTCCATAAATAAAAATTATCATCTTTATGTTGGCGAGATTGGCGCTAAAAGTCTCCTCGGTGCAAGCAGGACAGGATGGTATCCTTTCTTCAATATTTGAACTTTTCGAAAAAAAATTTCCGAGTTTATGCGGAATTAAAGCACTTACTCGTTGAAACGATGTTTTCATACAAAAACGCTACTCTTTTTCTTGGCGAGCAGATTTTCTTGGTCCACCATACCATCTAAGATTTTTATTTAGATATATTATTCATTTATGTTATATTATCCGATCCAGCAACGGCCATAGCTGGAGTCTTAAATTGGACACCTTAGCCAGCAGGAAAACGACTGATTTACTATACAAAAGAAAAAAAATCCGTTTAAATGACAGGGGATTTTAACCACTGAGCTATGGATGTTAGTTGTGATATAAAAGAATGTAATTTCTGCGAAAAATCTTAATGGAAGATGTTGGTGGAGAAAAATTATTTAACATGTGAGTAACATGTGAGGTAAGCGAGATGAAATAAATGTTTGTGAGGTAGAGACGGAAATATGTTAGGCGAAGGAGTTTAGAAATGAGACATGAAGGGATGCGTAAAGAGAGAGAGAATATCGAGAGATTTGAGGCGACCGTTGAAATTGGAATGAGGGAATATCAGATCGAAGAATTTCCTCAAGTGAGGAAGAGGATAGATATTTAGTAAGAAAGAATTTGATTTTATCTTTGATGAATGAAAGATGTGTAAACGGAGAAACTATAGGTTGAAATAACCTTCTATGTATTCGGAGTACTTAATTATTATAAGTTACACTAACCTGCTTATCTTGCCTAGGGACAAATTAAAGTCATGAGTTTTTGAGCTGTTTGCGTGGGCAGCACTCAAATCCTTTTAAATGCCAACTAATCTGTAGAGCGGCCACAGTTTCTTGAGATATTGGAAAGTAATCAACTCTTGTGCATATTCTCAAATTCGTTTAACGGTGTGTTCTATATGAATTATTCCTTAGGATTGCATAGTTCATTTGAAATTTAAATTTAAAAATTCCTACATGTATATAGTTACAGACATCGTCTCTTATGAATAAAATTAATTTCTATACTAGAAGATAGCGCTACTTTTAAGCTTTAAAACACGCAGTGCAATTTATGTTTAAACACTATTAGAAACGGGTGTTTGAATGAGAGCGCGCGCGCCGAATTCTGCACTTCTTTACGAAATTTGTCAGCCCGCCATTTTGTAGCTATTCGGACTGTTAGTCTCGGAATCCGAAAAACTGTTTCTATCGTCACTATCAATTATTTGTCAAAATTTTAGGTAGATCTGAGTACGTCGTGTATTTTCTTGTTCGTTTTGGGTTTTAATCAATATATTTGCGATTCTTCTTTGGCGACCAAGGCGGTGTCATATGTGCGCCCACAGTTATTTCCCTCCCGCACTGGCGGAAAAAATTATGGAAAACTTTGGTCATCAAAGTCGCTTGACAAGTTGAGTTACAACGATATACTAAGGTCTTGGCAAGTCAAAGCGATGCTACTTCACCCCCTTATTTTCGTGGCTGAGAAGGAGGCACAAGAAAAACGACATCTTTCAGGGCACAGGGAGGGAGACCTATCCAAGATTACTAGATTATGCGACTTATGTAAATCTTGGATATTCTCAAAGAGTTCCGTGATAAATTAATCTCCCTGAACTCTGTGCTGCAACATGTAGTGCACTGCCTTTCTTACCATATTGATAACGATGTCCAGGGGTCTAAATGATATTGCTTGGGATACAATGTATTATAACTTATTTAATATTATGGTAATATTGCAATTACTTTAAGACTTTAAGGCTTTAAAAGATATCACCCTAAACCGCAAATCCATTCTTAAGTTCCTAGATCAACCCCTGTATTTAAGTTAGAATAAAAGCGGGGAAAATATAGTAAAACGAATGCTTCCAATTTCTCAGCAATATACACATTATGAAATGAAGGGTATTCTTTCTCCACAGTTTTATTTCTACAGGTTTATCTTCACCTGATGATGGCGATGATTAATCTTATGATGGCGAGAATTTGTTGAAACCGATCTTGTGCAAATAAACCTGTTGAAAAAGTACACTCCTTCCATTTTATTGTGATGGAGCTCCACAAAACTCATCCGTGGAATTTGCAATACACTCATGACCAATTGGAGCTACGAACGGGAATTCGTTATAAAATAGCGAAAACGTTACTCGATAGGTATAGTAAAGATGAGGACCGAAATGTATAAAAAAAACTCAGGATGAAACTCGTGAAATCTGAGAAGTATTAAGTATTTTATCTGATATTTTTACATGAAGGAAGATATTGAAGTGTTTAGATGAATCTAGAATGTTAATGATAGACGAGATCAGAACTGAGGAGGCGCTGCAAGGAATCGGATAGATTGTGTAAATGTTACGAATGGACGGTATGAAAAGAGAACTGAATAAGTTATCATCAAAATGGACTTGTTGATGAAAGAGGCGGTTGAAGTGAAATCAAGAGAGTGATGGATTGGTGTATTTTTCAGCTAATTTATAGGCTCGAGAATAAAAAGGAAGGTTTAGAGTACTTCAGCAGAGGAGCAGAAAAAGGAAACAATGGAGAACTCGTTATGACATGTATTTATAGACTAGGCCAGTGGTCGACAACCTGATTTCTACCACCCACTACAAGGCGTTTTAAGTTTCCACGTGGGCGGTGTTTTTACCAGATGAAAAAAACGGTATTCGAAACTGATGATAAGTAAGAATTAAGGAAATTTAAAATACGTTACGAAAGTGGGCGGTAGATAGAAGAAGGGGCCTTTAGACTGGGGAATACGGCGACGAAAATATTCGCTATCCGTTAAAATACTTTCTTAGAAATAACTTTTAAAAATTTTCGACGGAAGTTTTTCTAGGCAGTATGATTTAGAAAATGAAGTTAACAGTTTATTTTGAATTTTCTTATCTTCAGTTCGCTAAAGGTTACCGTAGGGTTTTTAATAGTTATGGAGACTATTCACAATTACGGTGCGCAAGTACTAGCTAATTTTAATAATATAGAGGCCAAATTTAGGCTCTTCAGTATTTCTTGAGTGGCTCTCTAAAACGATATTTAGCGAAGACATTTATTGAGAAAGAAAAATTATCCATCTGGTATTCATTTACTTGCAAGGTGATGCTCATCTGTGATATGTTCTTATTTGAAGTCAGTCTCAGACGGTATTGGATCTCGACTGTCTCCTTTGTCTGTGGACTGTGGCTTTGGGTTGTCGTGAATTCATTATTATTTTTCATATTAGAAGTTCTCTATCTTTGGCTGCATTTTCTTAGATCGAAAGATAGGTAGCCATTTGCACCTCCTAACGGTGCGATGTATCAGGACTACTCGAGAGAACATTTTATAGCGAAAGATTGATCTCTCGAGGGAATTTACAGGCTTGAGTGAAATTTGTCGTAGGCAATTGTGTCTCTCCAATGCCAATACAGATAAAAGTATAGTTATAATAACAATTTGATATAATATGTCATATTTAAATATAGTATTCTCAATACCTTTGAAAAGCATGAATAAAATGCTTAACTGCCCATGTTGCCTACTTTCTTCTGTCCCTCTTCCAAAGCTCCTTGACAGTTTGTAACTTAGATTAGAATTATAACCTACTTTCTGTAAACGTATAACAGTGTGAGTTGAAAGTTATCTTTCTTCATTATCCCATAACTAGTCGATTCTTTGATCAAACGCAACGGACTTCGTGTTTTTATTTTAGATCTATTTTCTGTCTGAATCACAGTTGTTATAGTATCTAACTTGGTCCGAAAATCGGTATCATCAAACAGGTATTTTACAAACTGTACTTTCAATTCCGTTGCATCGAGTATCGTGTTATCCTTTCCCAACTTACCGGGCACTTACTTAGCATCTTAATACAAATAAAAGGAATAATTTATCAAAATGCTTTCTCCTAATCAATTCCAAAGCAATTAGTCAAGGGAGAATTTAACTTATCGAAGGCCCTAAGTACACAGGTCAGACCGTGGGACCCAATATGAAATATGAGAATAATAATTCGATTTTTAACCTAAAATATTAACATACATGACATAGATTACTCAGTTTCTTTTCTACGAAAAATTGAACAAATTATTGAACTATGAGTAGTTTTTCCATAAATTAATCAGGAATGATGGATAGTCTTCACATTATTTAGTAATATTTTCGGAAAACTTAATTATTTTTAATTGTAGAAATGCCAAAAACGTGCTCGAAACGAACAAGTCTTTCTCCAAACTGACAAAAATATAACTCTAACTTTGACGTTAATACTGATAAGAGTAGCGAACTTTTCTCTCTCTCTCTCTTCTTACATTTAGCCTTTCGTACTCAAATTGTTAAGTAAATTATTTTTTCGAGGGGCATGGATGGGGGATTTCGAGGATTAATTATAAATCTTAAGTAGCATTTTCTGAAGCACAGGATGCTTCAAAAAATATGAAACCCGCAAAAATCTGTTAGAAAAATCAGTGAGGTGGGGCGACACGTAATAGAATTTTGTTGCACATGAAACTCCGTCTAAACTATCCTAATTATGAATTCTTTAATCAAAACATGAAACCCAAGATTAAATATATTCTACTCCTTAGTAACGTTAATTCATGATTATTTACGTAAAATACTGTATACTAATGAATTATCCAATTCGAAATGACGAACCTAAATTTAACTTAAAAAAAATGCAATGGGAAATAATTATTGCATAGATCTGATCCTTCTGAATAATCAACAGCAAAAATAACTGCTCTTCAAAAACAGGGTGGTTTTCCATATGGTTAATGAATGAATATCCGAATTGTTTTCTTCTGAAACTTTCTACTATAACATCCCTTGTTTAGTTGATATTACTCTTTTTCCACATAATGTTCACCATCCCTGTCCTAGCGTAATTTATATAATTCGTAATGTTCCGTGGTCTTGTCTTCTCGTCATATTTCCGACCTATCTTCGATATAAAAATTCATAGTTACTCCTTTTCATTTCTTTTATTTTAAAAATATATGTGAAATAGGTGATACCCGTTCATTCTTGTTAAAAAAATCTTTTTAGTGCATCTGCATCATGACTTATGTATTTGTCTTTCCCCAGTAAGCTGCTGCCCAAAATGTGCGGAGACAGTTCTTCACATTCTTCCACTCGTGTTAATTTGTCATTTTCCACTTAAATTCCGCATTCCGCAATTTTTTCTGTTTTTCGCTGAAGATGAGTCATGAGAATGCAACAGTCGCCCATCGCAGTTTTGCTCACTCGAGTCTATGACATTCTTTAATTGAGGCAGATCAAGTTCATTCGTATCTGTATTTCAACTCACCTAAAAATTTCATCAAGTAAGTTAGTCATAATGAAAAGTTAAATCTTAATGAGTATATATTATATATATCGATGGAGATATATTATTATATATCTCCATCGTAATTATATATATATATATATATATATATATATATATATATATATATATATATATATATATAATTACGATGGAGAATCATTGTATTAGTATAATATGTTCTTAAGGTGGTAATTTTCAGAGTTAGTTTACAAGTTTCTTCATCCTCAGTGTTTTCCTATAAAAATTTTGAGTAAAGATTTTAAACCGAAATTTTTCTAGTATTTTTATGAAAGAACTAATATTAGAAATAAAAAACAATTAAAATCTAAAGTCATTGTAATCCGGTTCGCATTACCTTGCATTTTTTTCATTAAAGAATAACGTCATCATTCTTATATAGTATTTCTGTCATATGAGTAATGTAAAAGGGCTTCGCAAAATTATGGAGAAGGATACAAACAAATATTCTAATTAAGAGACAAAGGTTCTCCAAGCGCCGAACGAGGCGACCGTCTAAGGGCGATTCCCGGGAAACGGATGATCGTTTGGCGGTCACCAGTGATTCAGAATCCCGATGTACATTTCGGAAACAATGCTTCCATCTTCATAGGGGGTCCAATGCTGACTGAGCATTGGAGCATCATTCAGCATTGGACCCCCTATGAAGATGGAAGCATTGTTTCCGAAATGTACATCGGGATTCTGAAGAACTGGGACCGCTAAACGATTATCCGTTTCCCGGGAATCGCCCTTAGACGGTCGCCTCGTTCGGCGCTTGGAGAACCTTTGTCTCTTAGTTCATTGACCGCCGAGTTCCTTTTTTCTCTCTTCTAAATATTCTAATCTTTAATATTGGGGAATTCTCAGGAAACTGTACTTAACACATCGGTCATTGAATTGTGAAGCAATAAGATGGTGTAATCTTGAAAGATGTTCAACTTCTCTTGTGAAAATATTTATGAAAGTGAATTCTCTGATTCCCATGACAAAGTAATATATAAAAATAATATGTCTGTCTGTTTATTGAAAATTTCAGCACTGGTGAAACTCTCGATAATCTGGCCACCGATGCCTTTGAAGCACGTATGAAATGAAATAAAGAGAAGCCAATGGAACTTGGTTTCGAAGAGTAGTCTTCGTGTATAAAGGTTAAGGAAAAACATTTCACTTTTTAGGAAATTAGAAGCACGAAATGGTGAAAACGATTCACAAAAATTGCATTAAATTATTAAATTAGCTTAATGTAATAACTATTTACTACACAAACCACTACATAGTTATCACTACATATTCACTACAAGCTTAAATTATGAGTATTGAGTATCCAAATAAAGAAAAGAAGATTTATCTTCGTAATCTTTGCATGCAAGGGGTGAGACCGGAATAAAGGGAACGGATAATTCAGGATTCGGATCTTATAATTTCCGGGCGGCCGTTGACTTCTATTTCATATTAATAAAATACTATTTCATCCTAGCCAAAGGCAACTGATGTCAGTCAAAGATAATGTGTAGGTAACTAACAGCGTCCTCTCAACTAAACTGTCCATCTAGCTCACATTTGTATATGCAATACGCTTACACACTAAAAAAGCCCTAATTCCAAATCTTTTCTATTCCATGGCCACTATGATTCTACATCCTCACCCCACAACCATCACAGCTGTTATCTATGAGACCAAGTCAAGAACCTAGAAAAAATAAAATAAAATGAAAGAAAAAAACCTCCAGATTACAATTTTATGATGATTTTGCTATCGACGACCACTCACTACTGTATGGCTTAGTTGAGAAAAAATAATGATTAGTTACACGATAAAATATCTTTATGACAAACGCTCCCTAAATTAACTCTCAGCTCCAGCACGCGGGTCTTTTGATCTAGATTAAGATTATCGTTCTTGTGGGACGAATTATCATTTGCTAATTGTTCGGGGTCCGCGGAAATCTACTTCAGCTTTACTTATTGAAATTTCATCATGAATTGTTAATTTATCTTAATTTTTACGACAATATCATGTTATTAGTTACACCTTTTTGCTTAATTCGATAAAAATACACTTCACTTGCATCAGCAATGAGTTGTAAATGGAAAAACGTGTAAGAAAACATAGGGAAAATTGATTATTCAAAGGCTGGGATCGCACTGAATTCATGAAAGGGCCGCGGTTTGGGAACCTCTAGTCTAGATCACCCCTTGTGATATCTAAGCTACTAAATATACATAAAATACATATAATTATTATCATTAAATTCGTTGCAGTTGAATTATCAAGCGGTGATAAGGCTCTACAAAAGTATCATACACCAAGAACATGACCCAATACTACTACAAGATAAATTATACAGCATTTATGACAATTAAATTAATTACATCAACTAACTAAAGGTATTAAGCTATAAAGATAAAAATACTTTTTTGATACAATATTACAACATACTTAATATTACGACACAGCTGACACCTAGCAACAACTAAACAGGATATCAATCAAAGTACACTTACATGTCATACATATTCATATGAAGCTAACTCACTACTTACAAATCTACCCACGCCAACTATATTTTCTATACTCAACATACCATATTAGTCACACAAGTTCTATTTGGGTTCACATAGAAGGTGCTCTACAATTACAATGGCATAACGAAACCCATATCCTGAGTAGTACCCTTTTTCAGTTCAATTGTTTAATCCCTTAATTTATAGGCGGAAAATTTCACTATTCCCATCTACTATTATTTAACTCCGCCATAAACTGTAAAAACACACTAATTTAGAAATTACAGCAGCTTTGGATTGGCGGAATGAGTTATTTGTCACAACTATCAAGTTTAGCGATCTTTAGAACTGCCGATTATGTTCTTCGGCCGAAACGGATCGTGAAATACAAGTTGAGGGTAAAAGGAACGTTTATGACGGAACGTTTCTTCACTTTACGGGCTTCGTTATCTTTGGAAGGAATTCCAATATTTCAGGTTTCAAAGATTGAAAAACAAACAAAACAAAGTGAATAATATTTTTATATCCCCCGGTTCTTACGAATAGCAAGTATAATATATAATAGGATGATATCAAAGACTTTAAGAAAAGCAGAAAATAAAGTTGACTGGCACTTATAGGGTTAAAGCGAAATATAAATAGCACATGCTTAGACATGGAACTTCGGTCTTTTTCTGATGAAAGATAAATCAGATTAATTATTTACTTTTTGTAGTGGCCATAATAATGATAGCATTGATAATTATTGATTATATATTCATTGAATGTTGAAAACATGAAACCTAATCTTTCTCGTTGTGAGCTAAAAAATAATTTATCTTCCTCTAAGCTAAATTCCATCACTAAATTATAAACTATTCAGAAAACTCCATTTTAGCGTAGTGTTACACTTCCATTATAAGTCCAGATGCACATGCAAGTTCATAGCGCGAAGCCTATCCGAGCTTATGAGATATTTTGGTGTAGAAAGTGTCAGTGGACTATAAAAGGATTGTCTGCACGCCTCCAGAGATGGCTTCGGAGATTTAATGTTAAGACCCTTTCATTGGATGGAAACTGCTCAGGAGATTTTTTTCATATAAAGTTTTTCATCCTCCAAAGTATCCTGTGTATTCTGTTTATTGGTTCCTATGGAGAATCTACATTTTTATAATTCTCAAATGCATCCCTCGTTTAATTCTTTATCTAACGAAAATTAGACATCCCCCCATTATCCACCTTCCATGAAAGAATAAAAGATTTCGAATAAATTAACGTTGGTGATTCATAGTTAATGTTGAGTATGCGTGGGCCCGAGCTCAAAATTCCTTAAGGTCATTCACTGCAAAAGATTAAACATTCTTCTCGTGTTTTTCCTGAAGAATCGGAAAGAAAAGGAAACCATTGAATTCCATATTGGAATGGAAGCCTCATATAAGTGTACACACCGATTTATCGTTAGTTTTTTTATATTTGATATTACAAACCAAGGCAACGAACTGAAAATGACCCAAAAGCAAGTGTTATCGTAGGTTTGTGACTGAAATTGATGCCCACTTAAGATTAACAATTTTACCCTAACCATTCCCAAAACTGTTCATCCAGCTGGTTCATAATAACTTTCGGATTAAATCTCAAGTCTTGGCCTGCAATGCGGGTATTTGTTCGGTACATTTTTGTGACGTTACCCTTTACCATAGAGTAAGCATATTTATATATGGCTTAAACACAACCCTGACGGCTTATAGGGTTAGTATCTAACATCGGAACGAAAAAGAGACTCGAAAAGTTTTAGTAATTGTAAATTTAGCGACACAAACGTAAGGAAAATTATCTACTTGTATATTGAGTAGTAAATGGAAGCGAAAAATATTCAGTGCTCACCAAATATTTTGCAATTCATAATGAAAAAAGAGAGAAAATTTAAACTTTATTCCAATAAAAATTCTTTTCTACTGGAAGATAATTTCGCTACTTTTGATTTCGCTACCTTGCAACAAGTCTCGCGATATTATAGCGAAAACGGATATACTGGTTTATTTTTCCAGATTGTATCAGATTGTATGAGACACGCAGATCAGATAAATGATTAGGGAGTTCGGCGTTATTACACCCCCTCTCATGTGCTATATGGCCACTCGCAGGGTATTAATGTGAATGTAATGTAAGAGTGACAGGAAATGTTACTTTGGAACGGACCAAGATCACATCATGAACATATTGTATTGGAATTATATGTAGTTAAATTTCTCAAATTCTCTAAGGGAAAATTTATTTAAAACTATGTCATCCCGATTAGCAAAATATTTTCCTAAATTATGTTTTAATATGGATCGACTAGTCTCGGACGTACTAACCTAGTCTATTTAAGGCTATGCCATCGACTAATTCCCGTGTAATTCACAATTCAACATTCAAAATTCTTCTATTATTTTTGTGCATGGACTGATAATTTTGCTTCGCATTTCTTTCGGCAAAGTCGACTTCGGCAAAGCCTCAACATATCTTTTCACTCAAGAGGGAATTATTTTAAATCCATATCTTCCAAGCAATTGACGTTTAAAAAAGAGAGCGTCGTTTCATTTGGAATCCAGGATTTATATCTCTCTATTTCACAGCAGACCAAGGTTTTTAACTGAATTCTGTCTGCCGGTGAATACATATAGATGATTTTGGTTTATTCTCTCCGAAAAATTTCCCGTCGATATTCCATTAGCGAAATTATGAGTACGCAGCGCGTGTTCATTCATTCGTTTTTGATATCCGAGACCTAAATAAGCTACTTTCATGCGAAGAGCTCGAAACTTCTATGGGCTGAGCTTCCCCACCCTCGATTCCTTTATAGAGAGGAAAGCATTTACCCAAATTAGTTTCCTGTTTTAGTGATTCAATTTTATTTTGATGATCCTTTTAACCTAAATATCTCGGCTTTTCGGTCGTCTGTCCCAAATGTTTCCACGACAATCTCTTTGAAATTATCGTGGACAGATCTCTTGTGATTGATATCTTTGTGTGACTCAGTATTCCGCTCGAAGCTTCACTTCAATTTTCTAACGTTTCCCTAATGTGTTTGTTACGTAATATCCGCCCGCAATCATTGGTGTTTGGATTCCTCTTTTTCAAACTTTGAAATATTTTCAATTGAGTACATCCGCACTTCGTAGATATAATGTAATGTGAAAATTACAAAGAAAAATGAAAAAGACGTTCTTCGTTTTCGAAATACTCTTTTACAAGGACAAATCTTTCCATGATGACGAACGAGTAAGTGAATTTTGTTATAGTTTCTTTGAGCCTTTTCATCGACAGTATTTGATAAATCTGAGTATCATTATTTTAAAATAGATTTTGTCAAATTATTCCTGCGGACCAATAATTATGTTTAGTATTTAAGTCTAAAATTGAAATATCTAAACTCAAGAATAACCGTCATATTCACACTAAGAATGACCTCGAGTAAACTAATTAAATCTAGACCATGGATGTGGAACTTATTTCGTCGAAATGCTGCATGCCCAATAAAGTAGTGTGTTGAAGACGTGTGATATGGTTAAGTCCGTTAAAACATCGGAGATCAGGATGATATAAATTTCTAAGATCTATGTAGGGAAATGATTGATGAAGGAAAGTTGCCAGAGGATATTTTATTCCTATAATGAAAGCATCATCAGATGAAAAGCGAGCAGACGTACATGGTTAAATAGTGTGGGGCAAAGAACAGAGGAAGGTGATGAAGTGGTTGAGTAGGAGAAAGAATAGTATTGATGGAATTTGACGTCATTGTGTGTGTATAGAAAAATAAAATAAAAATACTTAATGTTCGTTCCACAAAAAATTATATTATGGTGACCAATCAATTATATTCATATTCAGGCTACGAATGAGAAAAGTGGCAGATACAAAAAGGACTGTATAGCTAAATAACTAAATATCGTTTCTTAATTCAAATCGGATCCATGAATATAAACATTCACGATGATTATGGCCAGGCGTAAATTCAGAGGTCCTAAGGCCCACTTTGGGACCCCCAGCGAGATTATAAATATTCTTCTTAAAAGTAAACAAAACTTTCTTTTTGGGCTCCCTTAGCTTATGCCTGATAGCAAATCCGTTCCTAATTGTAGTAGTCTTTCTCAGATTTTATCACATTTTCCGGCGCATTCGGAAGTTTGTATCTTCTTTAAACTGATTCCTGAACAAATTAAACCGTATCTGCATGAAATATAGACGAAAAGAGATAAATTCAGGAAAGGATACTTGCGCTGAAGGATTAAGGGAATAAAACAGCTTTGGAACAGATGTTTCAACGGAACGAAAATTGAGAAAATCCTACTCCTAACACAGCAGATATTCACATGCTAGACTTTCGACACGTTGATATTGCAGATTCTTCTTGAGGTGTGTCTTTTTGCACAAAAATTATGTTCTACTTGCGAGCATAAGTCAATTCATTGCTAATAATCTGGATATCGTCAGTCAGTCTACGGTGAATTAAAATGAGAGATGGAGAAATCACGAATTCTTGGAATATATAGGTTACTAAAAGATTGACATCACTCAATTATTATAATATTGAATTATTATCTTCCGTAAATTCTTGCCATTTTCATTGATTGTGCATCTTTGTGAAGCACGATTTACCAAATAACAAATGAAATAAAAATAATAAATCATAATTCGACATCAATATGAAATGTTATTTAAAATTTAAAATATGAAAAAGTTATCGTCAAACTTTGAATTTATATTCGAAAGAGCTGCTAATGCAAGCTTGAATAAATGAATATTATTCCCACTGTATATTGAAATGTTTTAAGGTGAAAAATCTATAATGTCGTCTAAATTATTGTAATAAGGTGAAATTTTTTGTCTTTCGTCTTTAGTAGGCATGTTTTTTTTAAAAACACAGAAACAAACAAATAAAAGTGCAGAATGATGAGTTCTTACACCGTTAAGATAGTTATTTCTTTATTTCTTCGTAGTGTTAATTCTCTTGTAAATTGGGTATCGTGACGGATCATGTGAATAAAACATGTCTACAAATGTATGCATTTAAGTATCAAAAGAATCCTCAAAAGACATCTGCTGTGCAAATATTCAGATTGACTGCACCTTTTAAGGCCTTTAAGGTCTTTATTTAAGGCGAGATTGAGTATGAAAAGTCTCTTTTTCCATATAACCTTTCGTCAAAAATAATACATATAGTACATAAAACGTTCTGTGTGCGTAAATAGTAACACTTTCCTAGTAATCATCTTAAGATGAACTCAGCAAGAATCACATCGTGAATAGCAAAATATTGCCTCTCAACCATAGTCCAAAATTAAACGACAAGTCTCGGAATTATAAAATTTGTGAATTCTAAAGAGAAACCTATGCGTATCTCAGATATGACAACTAAGAAGCACAATTAAAACGTATTAGGTTCTATTTTTAGTTACAGGAAAATTTTCTGAATATTTCCATGCGATTTGTTCCTTATTGATTTTTGTTTTAAAGAGAAACTTTCGGGGTGACACATTTCCACATTTCTATGTAATTAATCAATAACGAAAGTCATAATGAATTTGTATCAACATGTGTACATCAGCGTCAAAAGTAACAAATCTTGAATTTTGAAAAGTAAGCTAAAATATTTCTCCTGGAAAAGAGCAATAAAGCCTATGAATAATATAAAAATATGAGGTTTATAATTGAAAGAATATTAGACAACACTTAGCAAAAAGAGTGGAATAAGAATTAAACCGAAGGAAATTTCTTAAGTTTTCGAGGATAAAAATAAAAATCAGTGTCGTATTGTCGGATAGCAAATTTAAGTGCCGCTATTGAATAATTTCTCATACTTTTATCTTTTTATTCCATCAGGGATTCTAGTATACAGGGGTAATTTCTCTTTTGGAAAAGGTCAATGAATTCGCTGCCTCACAATTTTCTACTACAACCTGTTGCACCTTTTATCAAAGACGCCTGTGGTCGAGGTCAAAAACCCTAATCCCACTAAACATCATCATTATTACTTTCAAGTAATAGATAAAGAATAATAAATTTCGTCCAATTAAACTTCATCTACAAATCTCACAGTGGCACGAGTTAAATATTATTGCTAATGGTCAACGAAATTTTATTTTGCAATTATGATCTGAGAAGGAAAGAATGAATGAATCCCCGTCAATGAACAAGTTATTCACAGATACCATCATGATAAGGCTGATTCTCTTTGATTATTGCAGCGAATTTTCACTTTTAATTTCTCACAGACATAAATTTCTCACATTAAAGTACATTTCTGGGGGCATATAATGGATGCTCATTCATACGCGACCTAACAAGCACTTTCCATACATTTGAGAGATTCCACAGTCAATGAGTTTGATAGATACCTCTGTGTTATAACTCATTCAGATTTTATTGATTTAAATCTTAAATTGACATGAAAACCATAAATTAAAAGTTATTGAGAGAATTTTTTAGATAGACTTCAGCGATGAACCATATATGAACGAAAAATGAAACCAACTTTGATTAATCGCATTTCTGTTCCGAAGGATGGTTAGTAAAAATATATTGTGATAGATAAACTTTGAGAAAGAAGAAAACTTTGGTGACAGCGATGCCAACTTTGGTTCTCGGTGGAAGCCCATATTGTCGAAGTTGCCTCAAATCGAAGGACTTTCAAGTATAGAACTATAATTATTCTCAATAACAGGAGATCTTACCTTGATAACTCTCAACAATCTTCAAAAACGTATTAACTAAATATTTTAAATATTGGCAGAAAATTAAATTGGGTTTCCAACAATTAAAGAATAATTTATGGGAAATACTTTGAAAACGTAACGTTCCTTGTCAAAGGAAATATTCCTGAAAATGGCACAGTTAAACTCCCCAGTCTTCAACTCCTCGGTTCAGCCGGACTACGCTTGTCCAAGGAGGGTAGATCGTCCCCGTGGATCCGCCAATACATAGTTTTAGTATTTAAAAGAGGAGAGTAAGTGACAGAATGCATATTCCTAATCAAGCGTTCAGTATTTTTATTTTTCAATGGTTCAATGATGGTAAAATGAAAATTTCCTGAAAATTGGCCATTATGTGAAATAAAAAGTTATTTCTCAGAGGTTATTGGCGATTTTGACTAAGATTACTCTAGCGATTTCAGCTTCCGGATAGCTAAGTGGGCAGCGCGTTTAACTTTGCCGAAAGCGGTCCCGGGTTCGATTTCCGGCGAGAGCCCATTTATGGACGGTATAAGCCTACCTAATTACGAAATAAATATCCTAATTAACCTACCTACGATGATGACGATTATCAATTATCAACCTATTTCTAATAAAAACAAATCGTTCACCATGGATCTGCTCAAAGCCATGTCATTAGTGATCATTCTGCGTCACAATCAGACTTTTTCTTCTCTTAAAGTAAGAAAGAAATCTCACATTAAAGAGAAACCAGTTTTTATGAGATTTCAAACGTATTTTAGTCATTAATCCTCGAATCACCTGGCTAAGTCATGCTATTATATCTGTATCCATGACTTATATTGAAATTATTTGATTGATCCGTCTAGCAAGGTGGACGCATTACATATTATTCTTACTCCGAGAATGTGTTATCGAGAATGTATCTAGTCTATTCAGCCAAAGTATGGATCTTCTTCATTCAGTTGATTCCCATCCTACGTCAATGATTCCTTGATAATGATAAGCGATTTATAGTAGCAATACAGAAAAAAGGTGCCTCTTCCTGGCCCTTCGCCGTACATTCCCTAGTTTACTAATGCAACGATTTTCTGTAAGGCCTAACAAACTGCACACGTGCATGAGGTCTAACCCTATTTTAAGCTCTTTTTAAGTCGTCTCAAGAATGAGACAATACGTGTCTCACAAAATCCTGTGCATTAATTTGTATCATAGGTGGCTATCGTTGTAATTCGATTGTTTCTAAAGATTCACTCTGAAAATTCGGTAGAAACGGACCAATCGCGAAAGCTTTAAAATTATCACATAATTTGAGCTACTGATGAAAATTCTTCATGACTCGGCAGCATTCCTCACATGTCATCAATTCTTCATCCGATTAATATTACTTTATTATTTTTCTTACCAGGACCCGTTCGAGATTCTGATGAGGAGGTGCGCTCTGTAATGGCATCGGGAGTTCTAATGGAGGCCGCAGCGAGGAGAGCGGCTGTTCGTCTGGATTTGCAGAAGTACAGCCCTACGCCTAACCCTGCGGCGACCTTGGAGGACGTCTTGGACTCTCTCTTGGGATTGCCACCGGCGTCTTCCCGTTCTCCTTCTCCAGCGTCTCCTGCGTCGCCTTCCAGACATCCCCAGAGTAGGCATACGGAGCCGCCTCCCCCTGAGGTGCCGGCGGTCCGTGCGCCAACGCCTCCCCCACCCCCGCAACAGCCTCTGGTAAACAACCAGCTATGCTCCAAACACCAAAGAATCAGTTCGAAACGATAACTAATACGAGCAGATTGTAGAGTAATTATCAGTGAGAGCGCGATATTTTTCAATGGAGGCTGTTCGCGACATATGGGTGTTGGTTTCTAATCCTTAGTGATTTCTGTAATATTCTTTATTGTTCCGTTTGCTCACATGAGAAAGTTTGAGCGGGCGTTACTCAAGTTTTGAGAAGAAAAAATGAAACTCGGCTGTTTAGTGATTAAGAGGTTCGAAAAACCCTCCGAAAGCCTAATCGTCGGACCAACCTTCTAGAAATCATCCGATACGCATTTCGGTATTCGTGCTGTCATCCTCAGGGGGTAAATCCGTAACTCCCGTTTCCATCCCTTTGTTTTCGGCTATCGAAGAGTTTTTCGAAGCTCTTGTTGATTCACAGTAAGAATAATTCACTGAATACTGATCCAGGAGTTGTCCAACCATAATTAAATCAGATAGATGAAGGCAACCATATTCAATAATGTATTAAACTCTTCATTGGCTTACGTCTCACCGTCTTCACCATCAAATAGGCTATACCTCGTCCGAAATGAACTTTCACCAACGAATGATTTCCACAATTGTAGTAAAAATGTTGATAAACAACACGTTTATTATTGTGTTTAATGCTTGCTCGATTTATCGATTTAATCGATATGTACTGTCTACCAACTTCTATATTCTTTTATTCGTGTGTTTAACTGCTATATCTCTAAATTAGTTCTATTGTATACATTTTCTATGCCATCCCCTGTTGTAAGTTCCTTATTTTTATACATTTTTTATTGCTTCGGTTCTCCTCCCTTCCTTTATTTGGTGTTGCCAACATTTCGCCCCAAAATGCATCATGGGTATTGTTATCATTATGTGCATGGGTATAATTTTAGAAAATTTTCATTGGGTTCTCGTTTAGATATCCAGTGCTATGGCGATCGTCTCACTCACAGCGCTTATTGTTGCTTTTTCCTCGCTTTTTTTGTTCTTAGCTCACAGTTTAGATAATAAGGTATTCTGCTTGCTGTAAAATGGTAATGATGAAAATAGTCTTCTATATCAATCTTCTACTTGCATAGAATTCCTATTGAGACTCTTTTTTTCTGCGTCTACGGACGAAAGTATAATTTTAATGGTAAACAAGAAATATCAAGAAAACCTTCGTGACATTTTTCTTAAAATAATGATAAATCGATATTGACTTACGTTACTAATGTAATATTCAGTCCGGGACAGATTTGGCATCAGGCAAACCAGCGCAAACTAATGACCTCGCCGTTAAAGGGGCCCTGAAGAGGGCGTTTTGTCGCTTATTCATAATCACTTGGGGAGCCTCTAAATGGTCCTTGCTCCTAGGTCCCCTGATTGCCGAATTCCGCCCCTGCTTCGGGCCATCCCGGGCGTTTGCACACCTCTTTCGCCCTCTCTAAGTCATCTAAATTAACACTACTCCTATTAAGAGCCATCTCTGGTGTTTCGCAGTCCATGCCTCAAGCAAGAGAGGGCCGTCGCAGAAACCCTTCGCACCAGCGACGCGCTAGAAATCAATCTCGCGCTATTTCCCCGCCTTCGCCGACGGAGCAACAACGCATCTTAAGGGGTATTACAGCTGCCGCTGCGGAAGCCGCGCAGGAGATCCGAACGCCTGACGTCCCGGAGATACGACGTCCGGAGGCTCCGGAGATACGTCAGCCAGAGGTCCCGGAGGTGCGACACCAGGATGCCCAGGAGATTCGGCGCCCGGAGGTTCCGGACTTACACCGCCCGGAGGCCCCGGAGATACGGCGGCCGGAGACTCCGGAGATGCTTCGCTCAGCGAGAGATACTCCTCCAAGAGATTCACCACCAGTGACTGAGGAGGCGCAGGCAGGTAGGAGGAGCGCGTAAGTTTCCGTTTGGAAAAGTTAGTTGCTTCGGACCAAAGGACAATTAGGAGTAGCATTCTCTTGATGCTCGAGTATGAAGTTGGAGTATTTTCCCTAACTATCTGACCTACCGTCTTGGAGGAGATCGGTTCTCAAAATTCCCATTAGTAATCATATAATCGCTTTATTTTCTTAATCGTTTGAAGAAATCTTAAGATGTCATCGCTGCTTGTAAAATACGGCATGGCATGGTAAAAGATTTTTAGAGTTTAGGTAAAAGAGTTTTAGGATTTGCTTAGGGTATACCCGTCTGCATTGTAGAATCCTCAGATTAGAATTAATGTTTTTAATTTATTTCCCAGAAGGTTCTAATGCTCGCAGTAACTTCGACCAAACTAGATAATAAGTGAAATCTTATTTTCGTAAATGTTATCAAGTTTAGCAAATGTTGTGGTGCGAATGGCTTAATAGTTCCTATTGAAGTAGTTCAAGGATTCAAGGAGTTTGTATTTACTTCCTTTTGTTGATCATTCAATCGATAATTTTCGTTTCCCCAAAAGGGAAGAAAAATATCCTTCTCCTAAGTTCATTTTTCCTCAGCAATCGACGTCGCGACCCTCTGAATTCCGGATTTTTGCCCTCGCATTACGCTCTAATGCCATAACAACTTGTGTGCAAAAGTTTCCTCGTAGGTGTCGCTTCGTGTCAAGAAATGAGACAGGGAACACGATCCTTAAAAATGAAGTCCTTTCGTTCGCCGACCAAAGAGAGAATCAAAAGATGGATAAGATAACAATCTGCAAACACTAGAATTTAAACAAATCGGAATTCTCATGAAAGTAAATATTATAGATTTTTAATTAATTGTTAAAATTGAAAAGATTGTTAATCATCAAAACGTTATTCTTCACTTTAATGATGGAAATATAATGCATCCGCCACTAGCAGATTAGAGTTATCCTTAATTCAAGGAAGTGAGGCCAGTATAGGCATCTCTTCACATAATCTTGTACTCTCATGTACTTTCACATGTACTATATTTTATTACATTATCTATGAAATAAAATAGAGATTATTTTATAGTGAATAATTTCGCAACTTATTTTTGTTGAAGAAAAAATATCCGTTACGTTTATCACCCAAAGAGGAGGGTAAATATAACATGAAGCCGAATGCAATAAGGCAAATGAAATAAAAATAATAAGAAATTCATCGTAATACCAAGAGTTTATAAAAGCAAGAAAGAAAAATAGGATGAATCAAATGTCACCAAGATCGTTAACTTACTCAAACCAATAGTTTGTTATGGTCAATTGAGAAATCAAATTATAATTGTTCGAGTTTTACTTGAGTTAATCTCTGATTTTACTTACCTCAATTATAATTATTAGCAGAAAATTATCTCCTTTCGCGTTCAATTTCTGAGGGAAATGTGCTAAAACAACTTTAGAAAAGACAACAGATGACCGTTGATTCTTAAATAATTAATTTAAATGTAACCAGTCCTGAGAAATTAAGTCGCTAACGTGAGCTAGTTCGTCAGGTGCGGTATCACATGTATACATTCATTTTCTCATAAATCAACGAACCTTTTCAGGGACGTTACCATCTTATTAAAAATTTATAAAATTAGTGTGGAACCAATTAAGCAGGTGCTTCTAACTAAGGAGTGTAATAAAAAGTAATGATGGAAATGGTATACATTAACGATGATATATAAAATTATCGTGATTGTCGACCGAAGTACTTCGTTTATCGTATAGATCAAACGCATTTTCCCCCTTCGCTAAGATTTGTAGACAACTACATTTACATAGATGATTGAAGGAGAGAGATTAAGATGAGTCATTGGGTGAAAAATCTTATATCGTTCTGCTTAGATTAATCCTTAGTTTTCAGACGATGCGTATTTTTATACAGCCATAAAGTTTAAGCAGTAGACAGTTGTGAATAGTTAGATTACAAGATAGTTACAAACGTAGCAATTCTTTAAAAATACCTCAGAACCTAACGCTTTTAATACCGCTAGCTCTGACCAATATGATAATTTAGTTTTGAGAAATCAATTTTGACCGAGTAATATTTGAAATTCCAAATAAGTGATTATAGTAATGCAATGAAATAATCAATAATTGAAGCTGAAATTATTCTCTTTGAAATTTCAACCGAAAGATACAAACGGATATTCCAAATCACTGATAATCAAGCTTCCTTTTGTATCTCATTGGGAATAACTAAAAATCAGCCCAACAATCAGCCCTTCAATTATTTTTAATTATTTGATTGATTCTCACTTAAAATGTGATGGCGGGCAACATTATCTTTAAAATTTATTGAAGAGGAAACAGTGGCATTGTTTTCCATCAATTGTAATGTCGCTTAGACAAGAAATGGAAGCACAAATTGATTTTACTATTGATTGCATGGAATGACGCGTGGAAACGGTCTCTACGGCTATTTCTCTTCTCTCTGGAAAGGGAATGAGAGGAAGGAAGAGGAGGGAAGGAGAGAGAAAAAGGAGAGGAAGGAGAGAAGACTCGGAGGGAGAGGAGGAAAGAATAAAATGAGGAAATATTTTTTTAATCTCTTTTCTAGGAATACCTAGGAAACATAGAGATGTGTTAGCTTGAAATCGCCCTCCATTTTTGCTTTGACCGTCTAGTGATGTTATAATCTTCGAAGACTTGCAAAAGGTGTGCCCCAACTTATTTTGAAGGATCTCTTCCAAGTTGCGGACTGAAATTACTCAGAACTAATTTGCTGAGGTGCGAGCCGAAGTGAACTAAAGACTGAGGAATCTTCCTCAGTGATCAATACGAAGTTCAAATAGTTTCTTTCGCGCATGTGTTGAAATATTTGTGTGTATCCTACTTTTATAATAATATGTTGTTGCTATGATAATTTTGTTGAGTAAAAAATGTTCTCTTAAAATTTATTCAATATCAATTACTTGTCTTTGGATTTGATATTTCCCCCCTGAAAAATCTACTTAATTCAAATTTCTATTGACAGGAAAGTTGACTTTTAGATTTGTCTCTTCTAGTGTAGATCTATTTTGCATTTGATTTATGTATGCATTGTAGTTGAAGCAAACCACTCGTTCTGTTTTTCATTGAATAAGTTGTCATAATTAGGGGCGGATATGAGAATTTCAACGTTAGAGGCTTTCTCTCTAAAAAATCTTTCAGTTTCAAAAATTTATTTCTGATTGTAATTTCAATTTTTAATTTAATTATGTATATAGCAAAGCGATTCCGCGGTATGGTCAAATCACTTAAATGGACTGGTAGTGACGAAATTTCTATGTAAATTATTTTCTTTATGAATAGATTTTATGATTTTACAGTTTTATGATTTTATGATTTTACAAGAAAGCTCTATTGTTAGAGAAGTAACCTAATGATTCGTGTTTGCTTCTTTTATGTTTAAATACTTGCTTTAACGTAGGTCGATATCCCTATCTAATGCATGGATGCATGCAGCCTCTTCTTTTTATCCGCCCCTAATCGAAGTATCGGTAAAATTCTATCACTGCAGTATATTGAAGTGGTTTGCGGCTATTTTAATTTTGTGTTACCTCTGAGCAAGCGATGGTGCATCTCTTCGAGTAATGGGACCTCCCGGGCCCTCTCTCACTTCTCCCAGCATCTATGACTGATGAGGACGACGATGAAGAGGAAAGCGGGGATAAACAGCCCCTCGACGAGGAGGCCAAAGAGCAATCCTCAGACACCCTCCGCCCAAGTGACCCTCGACGCAGGAGGGTGTCCTTCGAGACCCGGCAGCCTTCGGAGGAGTCGGAGGCGGACGCGAGACGCCGCCGCCACGCCAACCGAAAGCGTAGCAGGGCTGCGGCACTCTGCAGACGTGCTGCAGCTGCAGCCACCGCACCCAACTCCCCCGCTCTGCCGGTCCTGTCCCGCGTCGCCCGTCAGGGCTTCCTCTCCCGAGGTCGAGGATGCGTCAAGATCTTTTTCTCGGGGCCCGAAAGGGCGGAGGCCTTCACGAGTGCCGCGGTTAGGGCCGCGCTGGCGGGGGTGCGGTCGCCGTCGGAAGGTGAAGCTCAGGCTGCTGCACTGGCCGAGATCGGCGAGCCAGCGTACGCCGGTTGGGCAGACCTACCTTTGCCAACAAGCGGATGTGGAGAGAGGTGCTACAGGGACCTCGTGCAGTTATGTAGGACTTACGACCCGGAATCGAAGTTGGTTCTGTTGGTTTGCGTGTGCGTATCTTCTGCGGAAACTCCTGGAGCCGGTAAGTGGTCCAGAAAGGTGGTCTCGAGGTGCACGAGCGCCAAGCTGGGTCGCTTCCGCTTGGCTCCTGAGCCCCACCTTCCTCGAAGGAGGCCAACGGACCCTCCTCCGCCGCCCCCGCGGAGGAGGAGGGCCGCTGGTCGGGAAGGGGCGGAACTCCGACCAGGGAGTCCCATCACCAGAGAGATGGAGTACCCGGAGACACTGGTACTGAGGGATCTACCATCGGCGACCAGCAGCTTCGGGAAGAGGGAATTGGCGTACGGAAATGTTCGCAAGCAACTGAAGCGGAGGGGAGTGTCCCTTAGGAAGCAGTTTCCGGACGTCCACCGACGGTTGAGGTCCTATGTGGAAGAAGGGACGGCGTTTGCACCCGCTGCAATACACCCGCGGGACGGGCTAACGGGGAGGCCCTTTCTTTGCGTCATACTGCCAGAAGGTGCGCAGGAGCCCTATTGGGATGCAGAAGAAGGCGGAGGACGTATGGAGACGGTAGATCTGGGAGCGGCTGTGGCAGACGAAGACGAGGACGTTTTTCCCAGAAGGAATTCGGACGAGGCGAGCGATGCCGGAGGGGGCTCCTAGCGCGCCACTTCTCTTATTTTGAAGGAATTCTCTTTAACGGGCGATGAACGCTACCTAAAATATATGCCGTTTTAACGCAATGGGTTGTGCCGATTTACGGAACGGGAACTGTGTGAGAGTTTGATTGTGCGAAGGCAATACGTTGAGAGGAATTTTTCGATATTAAGTTTTTCCTTTCTTGCAGAAAATCGGTCGTTTTTTGTACATTTTCGTGACGAGTTACGTTTCGTCCTGTTTCTTTCCGAGGGTAGAAAGAATTCTGCTTTGTGAAGAACTTTCCATCGTAAACTAATTTTAGAGATTGTCTAGATAATCGGCTTGTTGTTAAAGACTCTATGGAATAGGATGGGAGAGCAAGTTCTCAGGAACCGGAAATACGCGGAATATTACCGCCGGTTTGTTGGGACGATTTCGCGATTTTGTTGTAAGTGGCATATTATGAAAATAAAGGCAAAGGCAGTCTTTCGTCTTAGTGTCTCTTCCATCAGACGTCGTATTCAACATAGCGAAGCATTTTATATTTAAAACTCATTTCGCAGTTCATACCATTTAACTTGATCTACTGAATTCCATCTCTAGCGGGACTTTGTGAATCTTGGACTTTGGATTAATGGATGAGACTTGAAGAGTTTACGTTCGATTCAGCTACAAATATATAGGCGGCGTTGTTCGGCATATTTGCAACGTATCCGAAGGTGTTCTTAAATAAGTTTCTTCGATCCTTTTGTTACCACTGCGTTTTACAGAAAATGTCTTGTTCTCGGAAAGTTGGCTAAGTCGTAGAAAATAATGAAGAAATGAGTAAAATTAAAAACTGTATCAAAAGTAACGATGGAAAAAAGCCTCATTAAATTTCTATAAAATTTGCAATGCTAACTTGTGATAATAAAATAGAAATAATAATAATAATTGTAATAATCATACGTTACACGAAAAGCTCGCTCCTAAATGTAACTGAATCTTAATCAGAAGGGACGCCTAAAAAATTCTCATTCCTTTAAAACTATTTTACTTTGCCAAGTACGAAGTACGAGGTAAGACTCAAAGGGTTTTTTCCAAACAATACATTTACCTAGTCTTAAGAAGCGGGAATTTGGGAAGGGGTTGATATAATTGTTATTCTCGATAAAAGTTCTTATACGACACTCCATATCGTACTGAAGTTGTCAATAAAAATTCATTTAAATTTGCAAATATATTACGTGTTGAATAAATTAGTTGAAAGTGTAAGCGTGTACTGTTATGTCTGAAAGATGCCTAATTTAAGTAGCAGAAGGGGATTTATGGTTCTCTGCCTTCTTTACTGAGATTATCCTTTTTTAGATCGAATCAATGATTAGTTTTCACACAGGAAAAAGGATTCAAACTCCCAAAATAATGCAAAACTGTACCTAAAATGCTTTCGTGTTACAATAATCCTGTGTTCAAAAGATTAGCCTTAGACTTTATTAAAACTTCTAAAATGTGAGAGGGGAGATTTTACAACAGTTATTGCAAGAAGTGCATATGTAAATAGTATGTAAATATATAAATATATATTGTTACTTAGTTTTTGCAAGAGTGATTTAAATTGAAATGATTGTTTGCCCAACTGTGCCAAGAATTTATACATGTTGTTTATAAGATATGCCTAACTATGTTGAAACAATGAATCATACAAAAAACACTGCGGATTGCCTCTTATTGTAAAAGAGAACTTGTTATAAACTTTGAAGAAAAAAGAAGAAAGCTTGTTTACGATTTAATAAAATTCCAACAGCAAGTTCATTATGTTCACTGTTGTCTAAAGCTTTTGAGATTTTAGAGGTATATTTGTACGGTAAAAGCCTTATTCAATAAACAATAAACTATCGGAATGGTCTCCTTTCATAAATTTCAATCTATTGTATTTTATACCAAATGATGTCATATTTTACTTTCTATTTAGAAACGATCTTACGATTAAATACATTTAATATAACCAGAACCGCCAATCTGTTTTCAATTTTATCACCAGAGTCTTCTATCATTCGACTTCATAATACCCTTTGTATTTTTCTGTGATTTAATCGATTCTTGATAATGCTTTACGATTATTATTCAACAAAAATACATCTATACTTTCTATTTCTGACTCTTTCTCAAATATTAAAATTACATTTATGGATTTGTCATAACTTCAATTAAAGTTGCGATCGGCAGCGCCTTATTCAGAGTCTAAATAAGCGAGGAAATCGCCTGAAGGTGCAGCGCTCAATTGCAAGTAAATAATGGACCCCTTCAACTAGAAAACTTGCAAATATTATGATATTTCATTTCATACGACAATGATTAGTTAGTATGGTGCCTTTTATGAATTGTTTGAGATGTTTATCAGCAATTTTGCTTTTGAACTTACTAAATAAATGATCTGCTGGACTTATATTGTAGTACGTAATAATAATATATGTATGCCTAGTTAATCGTGGGTGAAAGTAAGAAGAGTCGGCAATTAAGACAGCAACAATCATTGCTTCAGGGTGGCCACGCATTTAAATAAAATCAGTAGATACAGCAAGGAGGCCTATATCCAGGGCCCTGGAAAGAAATTCCGGACCCCGGTATTTTTTCTGCTGCTGAACCCTATATTTCAAATTTAAATTTGGACCGACTGACACCCTCTCCTTGGGCACTGCCGAAATCTCGGCCACCAACTCTTTTGGATACTATCGGTACGCTTACGCGAATGCCGTGCATTGTTTTAAATCTTATTTTATATCATATTAAATTTACTATATTTTCTAGTTAATCTTAAATTCAGCACTATTAATTTCTACAGGGTGTATTTGACCGGAAAATTTCATATTCTTAATTTCACCGATCAATCCGACGTGACTTCTGATAAATGAAAAAATGAGAATCTCTTCCGAGAGAAAATGACAAGATGAATCTCAGTTGCTGTACTTTTCAGACATTCTCTTCCCACTCAAGCACTGGTGAAATGTTGAGTATTTCTCCTTTGAAATCGTTGATGTATGCATGTGACTGAGAACTTCACGAACAGCGGCAAGTGAAAACGTTAATCTTGAGCAGATAAAAATAGGCCGCTTATTAATAATTAATAATATAAATAAGTAAATGAGTATTCTATGTCGTACGATGCGAAAATAATTATTCCCTTCTCCCATCTATATGAATCTCATATTTTATTGATCATTTTTAAAATAAGAGAAAATTCAAGGGGTAAAGGTCTTTTAAGCTTAGGCCTAGCCAAACGGCATTTTACAGCTGATGCCACATGGTCTCCGCATGGACTCCAGGGCCTTGCCTTTTCTATTTTTAAAAACATTCACTAATATATCGAAGTTGAGGATTTCTTTTACTTCTTATGAAATCTCTGCGATTAACCAACAGTAAAATTGCCATTTCCCATTTCTGTCAACCAATTAGACGTCCTTGAAGACGACTTATTACACTCTGCATATTATCTCCCCTATCCAAATGGCCTACACATCAACTTTGCAAATCCAGGTTCGTCGCTGCTCCACTGCTTGAATTGCTAGACGTCCTCCGTAGAAAAATTTCGACCCAATTCTACAAGAACGACTAAATCTAAGTAAGGTATTGTATCAATAAGGTAAGTATATTGTAGTATAATGGGGTTGAAACGTAGCCAACGTACTGTTACCTATCGAATCAATTGTTCGGATATGGGGCTCACGGATAGCCAAGTGTGCTTCGCGTTCGGCCGGCCGAGGAAAACGACAAAGAAAGGAGACCGACACGCCGAAAGAGACCTGATTCGGTGAAGCGGCGAAGAGCATATTCCACCACAAGCACATGGTTTTTCTTGCTACTAAGGAAATCAGAATAGCGCGTGACGAAAGCGGTCCTGGGCTCGATTCCTGGTGAGAGACAACGTGCGGAATGACCTGTCCTAATGGAATGCGATACATTTCCGCGTGGAATATTGAGTAAAATTATTGTATCATGAAATCATAAGAAAAGATCTTTCGGTTGAAACGAGGGTTTTCCAAGGATGGATATAGACCTCGATTTTTGCAAGTTGTTTAAGAAAAGAGGAATGCTAGATATAATCGCTAAAATCTTTAAATTCCTTTTAATAGAAAGGCTGGAATATTGGAATTGCTAGCAATATAACAAAAATCACTTACGTTATGTAATTTTGTTATTACAATACGTAGGTTTGTTATCAAAGAAAAATCGAAAAGTGTTTGAATATCTGAAAACGCATCACGTATTACTATCAACTTACTAAGTAGAAACCCATTAAATAACTGGTAGCCTTCCATAATTAACATAACGTTTGTCTTTAACGAGTCATTAATAGGAGTTTGCAAGGAAATTCGACGGTGGGTATACAGCTGGGTTATTTTCCGTTGAAAAAAGATAACTCCTGATTAGATGAAAAAATCCTTAAAAGGGATAGAAATTAACTAATTTGATAAATAGAAAAATAATGTAAAAGTTGCAGGCCTACCTATACATAGGTACCTGTGGTAATTCTTTGAGTTCAGGAATGTAATAATCACTATTTAAATTCTGATACCCTGAAAATGCCTCTCATGTCACTGCACATTTTAATCTCGTTTGACTATATTTAAATGAAATAAATACCCAAGACTATTAAAAGTGATGGTATTTTTATTTTTGCAACAGCTGCTGAACAAAACTGCTAAATTTATTCAATTTCCTGGGAATTCAAATGCATTTCAGTGGTTGATTTACTAATCATTCATCAATAATTAAGATAAATAGTAGGTAGTACCTGTTTCTTTGTGAATAATTTTTCTTCCCCACCATACTATATTCTTTATATATTTCTTTCTGAATAAATAGTAAAGACAATCACCTTTACCTACTTTTCACTCACTATTAACATCTCTACCCTCTAGTTCCTGAACAGTATCCTAATTAATGGAGTATTTTTCATTTGCAAAAGGCAGAGGAAAATGTAACAATATAAGTATTATAATAAAATAATTTGGAGCAACTGATTGAGACTTGCTAAATATTCTATGTCACTCATAACTGAATCCTATTAAAAGTGTTATTCATAGTGTCATTGTGAGACATTTATATGAACATTTTCTACTTATATCATTCTGGGTCACAATATATCCCCATCTTGTCCAGCTGCCTTGTTTCTCCTCGAGTTTCTTGTAACTAACAGTGTAAGGTAAGAGGTGGAACAGTAGAGCCTCCTAGTTATTTGATTCTTTACTCAGATATCACTCAAGTACTCAGAATTATTGAGCAATACAGAATAAATTATTTCATTAAAATAAAATGGAAAAGATTAATAAATGAAAATGCTCTCTATTCTCTGAATATTATTTTTACTCTGACCTCCTGTCGCCAATCCTGAACGGGAAAATTCGACAAACCACATAACCATCCCCACAATCAGAAAATCCTGATCAGCCAGGATTCAAACCCGGGGCCTTGGGCTGGAGCGATAGCTCTTAGCATGCTAACCACTCGGCCACCATGGCCGCTGAGAACACAGGAAAATATTCTTCAATGTAAGGAAACCTAGGTAAAAAGTAAATAATTTAAAAGATTTATTCATATGAACAGATATTTTTGTGATTTGAGGTAGATAATAGCATTCCTATTCTTTCTCACTGTTATTGCTGAAAAAAATTTTTGTAATAAAAATTGAAACCTTCTCTTAGTAAATTTTTTACTTTATTATTACATTCAACCCTGACAGGCATAACAGAATTTATGAAATCTTTCCAAGGTAAACCAAAATATTCCTTTAAGTCCTAATGTTGTCAAAAGGTACAGAAGAAAGAAGAAGTGCAACATTGAGGATGGAACTAATATATTCATTTGGTTGTAATTTTTTTTAAGAATAGCAGCCCAGAGACCCTAGGGAGAAAGAGGAAAGCTTCTGTTTACCCTATTATTTCATAAAATTTAATCTTTCAGTTTTGCATACCTGAGTATTTCATACCTGTTTGATTGAGAAAAATCCTAGGTTCTTGTATTTTTAGAGCTCTTTTATTATTGAACCAATGGCTCAGCAACTCTTAAAATTTGATACTACCTAATAACCAGTTTAATGTTATTAGTTTCATGTAGTAGTAGTATTGTTAAAAGTAACTTCGATATCTGAGATTATTTCATACCAGGAATTGAGCCTTGGGATTGATTTAACAAAGCAGTCCCAGGACTTTGCCCTTTGCCCTCTTGAGTATCCAGGAACCCTCTTCTCATTGTACTTTTTATATATTTCATATTGTAGTTATTATTAGATATTTTTCAAATTCATAAACACTGCATTGTTTTTATAAAAATATGGTACATTATGGTGTTCAAAATTAATGCAGTACACTGTGGCATTTATGAGAGATCACTGAAGATAAAAGGAATCACCAAAGTAGATACTATAAATAAAAGTGACAACATGGAGCAAGCAGGGGAATGCATACTCAGGTTTGGAGGAAGTTTCAGTGGAACTGAAGTTCCCTAACACAGTGCTTACAGTTGAAGATCAATACTTTTTCTTGTTTCTTACACCATATTACCCAATTAATAATTTGATTCACATATATGAGTAAACCCAAAAAAGAATGGCTTACTCTCACAACATAGTAATTCAAAAGGCTCAGCAAGTGAAAAAGATCTAGCTTTACTCAAAGTCTATAGTGCAGAACTTCCTAACTGGTGTGCTGCAGCAATCCTATGCTGTGAAGCATCTCTAGGAATACCAAATAATCTAAAGAATACCATATGATTCTAATTTCTAATTCACATAAGCTATTTGATCATATATTTAAATATTTTAGATATTTTACATAATACTAGGATTTACCTGTGCTACCAGGCTGACAGGCTTCAGTCCTCCCTAGATTATTTAAGTATGCCATTATTTTGATTTCCCCCAAGCATACAGTAAAAAATTGTAGTAAGTACAGTAAGTTGTAGTAAAAGTATGCTTTTTCTTCATTTTTTATTGTAAGAATAATTTATCTGCCAATTGAAATTGTAAGTGCCAGTAAATTATTAATGACAATGCTTTAGTTGAACCCCTACAAGTAAAAATACTGAGCACATTTCTGTGAGAAATATTATCAGTTGCTAAACAGAATAGTTTAGCTTCAATCCAAAAATTCCAAAATATTCTCATCTCTACCTAAGATTATAGAAAACCTCCCTTAATAACTATGGTGCGTTCCAGCTTTTCTAGTCAGTAACAATGGATTATATGACAATTGAATTCTATGATTTTTTTCTCCTTCTCACAAGAATAGCTTAATTTCAAGTAGTCTCTATGCGGTTTTCTTCGATCTACTGATTAAAATTACAAATCGTAGTTAACATTGGGGGATTTCAGCTACAGTATTCAGCTATCGAACTGACCAGAAAGACTGGAACGCACTATAGAAATGAGATTATTTTGATTTTTTATTTTATTAAGTAAAATAACAAAGTAATTTTGGAAAACATCTGCCACAAAAGTTTATATAGTATTATCCATGGATATTAGACAACAGAAGGAATAGACTTAAAGGGATTTATCAAAGATGGATGGAATGAAATAACATAAATAAAAAATTACCTATATCTCTCTATCTTTCCTCCGTAAATTTAAATTTATGAAGGAAAGATTGCAGGTTGCACCTATTTTGAAAAATTTCGAAGTAGGTCTATTAGATGAAGCATCCTGAAATGCCAGTTTAAAGTACCTTATTTGGTAGTCTTTTTTTTGTTCCCTGATTGCAATTTTGAAGTTTGTAAAGAATATAAAGTAGAGCTGGACTTCATAAAAGTAATATACCTCTGATTATTCAAGTCAGACTGCCAAAATCCAGATGACATTATTACTAAATACCTATCTGACTGGCAGGATGGCCCTCATAAATTACACTAAAAAGCAGAGTTGCTTTTTATTGTCTCAGCTATAGTCAATAGTATAAAACTGATACACTGTGGGAAGCACTGTAGAGTGAGAAGTGATTATTATGCTGTATTTAAATAAACACACCCTTTTACCACTGCAGTTTTAAATGCAATCTATAGAGCTTGTACATACTTTTCTAAAGGATGAAAAACTAAGGAACATCTCTGGTGTGTGTGGTGTGAAATAATTTTTTATTTGATACACAAATTAGGTTGAGAGGTAGACTAAACTAATGCTATTTGTGTATGGTAGCAGATGAAATGAGTGAACCTCTCAGTTTCAGGAAGAAAGAATGCAAATTTATTAACTACTACTACTATTCTGCAGTTCTGCTCTTCTTATATGCAGATCAGGAACTCTGATCATAGTGAATGTTTGCCCGTCTTTTTCCACCCTCTTATTCATCTCTCAATCAACATCTACTTATATTTCATTTGCAGTAATTATTCTTCCCTTACCTCTTTTCTTGTCTTCCATCATTCTCTCACTCCCAATCTTACTTAACTTCCCCCTTTTACTCTTCCCTTCAGGACAGTATAAATTCATAACTATCACAAATCAGATACATATTATAGTAATGATTTATGAACTACATGAAATGCCTAGGAAGAACCACATAGCATAAAAGCAACCATTTAAATTGCCTTGACAGAAACAGAAATTAACATTACCTGAAAAATCAAATAAAATGTGCAGGATTGTACAGACTTTAATTTGTGATACAATAACCTCAGCAAAAAGTTATGAAAGCTTATTTTGATGATGATTTTAAGAGATTTCCAAATTTTTGCTATGAAAAGGCACATTGGTAAAAGACTCACCAAATAAAATGTCAAATTTTAATGTAGTAAAATACAAAAAATTTGTCAATTCTCTAGAAGCATGGCATTTTCCATGCTTGTTTCTCAAATTTAGAGAAGCATAGAAAAACATGTGAATTAGATTCAGTTTTTCTTTACCACATGTGGTAAGACTTCCTTAAAGTGCTCAGGATACTACAAATATAGGAAAAAAAATATATTAAGAAAACTTTATTACAGAATGGGGAAGTTATCATTAATTGTTGGTAAGGTTCTTGGCTCCCTTAATTGAAATTAAGGGAGCCTAGCAATTTTGAGCTGAAACTTATACACAATGAAACTAAGGGTCAAGATTAGACCTCTTTGAACAGACTGAAACCTCTTCCATAACCCCTACCCTCTCATCTCCTTCCCTCAGCCCTTTTCTGAAGACAACTCCCAGTTTTTCCCACAACCCCTCCCTCCTCCCACACCTCCTTGTTCCCCTCTGTCTTTCTCAATTTTTGATATTTCAGTGCCTGATGATGTCTTAAAGATGAAACTATTTGCCTTTAATATATTTCTGCAAAATTTACAAAGTGTATTTTTTTCTTTGCACAAGAAGCCATATTCTTTGCTTTAAAAGATTCATTAAAGTATTATCAATTTATTCTCTAAGTAATGCTACCATAATCCAGATACAGAATTAATTATTATTATTAATGATAATTGGGCATATATTTCCCGATAGAAAATGGGTAAATAATGGTATTCTTAAACGTTTCTTTTTGTTGCTGGTAGAAATATTAATCAACATGAACGTCTGTATTAAGCAATTTCTTATATTGTTTGAACAAAAGATTTGTTTCAGCTTTACTTCTTGAGCAGGATAGATATTAAAATTTTCATGCTAAGATACGGCAAGAATGTCACTCAGCCTCACACGTTCCTTTGAGGTTGATGAGTTAAAAGAATACTGAATAGCAGAACAGAATAATTTCATAGTGTTTCTTCGAATTGTTATATTCTGGAAATTCAAAGAGAATGTAAATGAAAGCCATGGGCCTTTCCTTATGAAAATGAAAATTTTCATTAGAAATTTTTTCAGCACCCAATGGAACAAGCTGAATCCGGACGGAATGTATTGGGAAAAGAATATAAGCCCTGGAATAAGTTATTACTAATAGCACGCTACTTATAGAAATTAAATTTCCCGCGCGGTGTTTCAGGTGAATATTGACGGGCGCCAGAAGAGTTCGGACGTTGTGGCAGGATAAATTAATCTAGGACGAGAATATCGTGAATTCACTTATCAATTTTGAGATGTTTTTTATTATGTATCTTCATAATGAATTGTTGACTTCTTTTCCTTGGAAATGAATTATATCAGTTTTGTTTTCATGTTGCCCTTTTTAATATTTGCTAATGGACATGGTTGAATGTAAATGAAACCGATCAAATAGCTAAATGGGAAATGAAGGTAGTCAGCCTGCAGGCCTCGAAATCGAGGAAAAAGCTGTTGAAGCAACAGACGCGTGGACTCTCCATTACGCCTCAATAAGTTGTGGCAACCCTAGACTGTCTGTATTTGTTGGTCAGATCCAAGAGGGGAGAAGCCCGGCTGCCTTGGAATTGTCAGCAAAGGTATTCCTTGTAGTTTGTAAAATATTCCCCCATAGTAAACATCATAACTAATTTTAGCTTTTCTATCTCTATCGCCCATAAGATTCAGTAAAGAACGAACACCATCCCCTACTCTAGCACAGAAATTGCTACATGAGGACAGACTTTGACGTGTATGATACGATTGCATTGTTATAATTTTTTCTATATTTTTCAACCGTAGAATTTAATGCTGTATCGTCATCCATCCATTGTAAAATACATAAGTTCATGGAAGCGTGGCGACTGCTGGAATTTGGCCACAGAAGAAGTGAAACCACTTGCAGAGGTGCTTCCTCAGTTGACACCCATCCAGATATGCCTTGGTTTACATAGTATTTTGGAGGCTCTTATTTTTCTTCATGAGAAGGTATTGTTGATAACCGAATTCTTCCAATAATCTTTCTTCATTCTGCAGTGCATTACTGTTTAGGAATTTGTATACCATTTTGATCATCACAATTCATTCCTCTAATTTCAGGCTGAAGCATCTCACAACAATATCTGCTGTGCTTCTATATATGTCTCTCATGATGGTTCCTGGAAACTTGGGGGGTTTGAAAATCTTTGCAGGTATTGTAAATTCTAAACATATATTCTATACAATGTGTCAATTGGTGTATAAATAGCTTTGCATTATGTTTTTAGATGATGCCAATAATTCCATTTCAACAATTAGATGAAATTGCAACTAAATAGTGAATTTTATCCTACCAATAGTTCCTCTTACTAGCTGACCATCATATTTCTGCTCTATTTCCATTCCTCAAGCCACTATTTAAATTTAGTTTATTTGAATAATTTAAAAAGGTTTAGCATATTATTTCCAACAAAACATTTATAAACCATATTAAAGTGAATTTGTGTTAAAACCAGTCAAGTAAAATCAGAATTAGATGTACAGGACTTACTTGCAGAAGTTTTTGTGTTATTAGGATACATATAACTTAAATTTAGGCTGTGAAAAATTCTTTAAAATGATGAAGATTGATTTTTTCTCATTGATATCCAGAAGATAGTCCATCTTTTGTGTAATTTGTAAGAAATGGCAGATTTCAATGAACAAAACTAATTTATCTTTTCGCTGTGTATAAGATGAGGTTATATTTTTGAAAAAAATTCTAAATCACCTCAAACAGTAATTTTACACTTTTTCAGGTTCAAGGATTTAACACCCAAGTTCTTGCACCAGACTAGAGCACGTCGATATGATAGAAGCATTGCTCCAGAAGAGGAAGAAGTCAATGGTCTAAAGACAGTTAAGGGATCTATATTGGAACCCTGGGCTATTGATACATATGCATTTGGTGTCCTAGCTGAGGAAGTTCTTCGATCTGCTTCTAATAAAACATATGGAGCCACCAGTACAAATATGTCTCCTGCTGGTAGCTCTCTCTTCCCATTCTCTTGCATTAATCTTCATTAAATCTGAATCTTATTGATAAAAAGAATATGAAATTATATCTATAAATTCATTGTAAAAGCAAGTTATTTCTTGGGGACCATTTACTCAATATCTAACATTTCAAGCATTGGCTGTAGCTGCTTATGTATTTCATGCTGCTAAGTTTGTGTGTATTGCAGTTTCACCAGTATTAGTCTTTCACTGTTTTGCTGACCAAGCTGACAACATCATGATTCAGCATAGTCAATGAAATTTCGAAAGACATTTACTGACAATGCTATGATAGTCATAAATTCAGCACCATTAAACATTTCATTATTGATTATAAAAAATATATGTAGCTTAAATTGAATTCTCTTACTAAGAATTCAAAATTACTCAGTTTTGCCATAAGTTTTGAGCTTAAAAAGGCTTGTGTACTTATATCATTATCATTTGTATCACATATCTTAAAATTATGTTTTTTTGTTGTTGCTATTTAAGAAACTAATATTCCCAGGCTAATGAAAGATATTGGTGTCTGATCCCGGGAATTATCACATTATATGGGAAGAAGACATCTCTTTATATGTTTAAATTTTATGCATTAGTGAAAGTTATTTCACTTTTAAATCTTATTTTTTAGACGAACTTCCAGCTTTATCAGACTTCAAGGATTTATTAAAGAAGCATTTACAGCACACCAATCCATCATTAAGAGCCAAACTTTCATCGGTCTTAAAGCATCCTTTTTTTTCACATCCTCTGATATCGATTCATGGATTTCTGATTGACTTACCTCTTAAGACAGAGTTGGAGAAAGAAGAATTTTTCAGGTGAGTTTATAACCAACTTTGTTTGTTTCAGTACTTAGTTTCAGTTCCAGTTTTTTCTAAGAGTTCTAAACAAAGATATTTTAATGTCAGAAATGAACCACTGTTCTGAAAAGTATTAATAGTGACAATTTAATACAAAAACCCACAGAATGGACTTCCACTAAGTGAAGATTTCATTGATTGATTTTATTATGAACTTCATTATTTACTGAAATGAATTATGAATTAGGTTTGGGAATCCTTTAAGAAAATGTGATTATAAGCTAGGTTGAGGTTGTGAAATAAGTATGAATAAACTACTTTTGCTGGAAAGATGATAGTTAATGTAGAACTCTCTTGCTTCTTCAGCTAAAAATGAATGTGAAATGAGAGAACTAAACAAGAGGAAACATTTTTTAAAACTCATTTGTCCTCCAAAAATAGCTGTAAAAGGAAACTTAGGCTTACTAAGTGTTTCAGCCTTGGTTCTTTTTAAGCTAAGCACCTTTAACAACATATTGTTTAATGCAAGTAATTCTTAAGTTATTAAAGGATCTGATTTGAATTTTGACTTCTCATAAGAATCCTTACTCTACGATAAGAGATGTTATTAGCTTTCTTAACTGTGTAGTTTCTATATATTAGCAAAACCTTTACTAGCTACACAATTTAATTTATATTCTTGGTGTTTTATAATTCCTTTCTAAGTCAGGAATCATATCTAGCAATCCAGGGTAATATAAATCTGCACATTCATGCATGACTGTTTTTTAAAATCTACAGGATGACCTTATCTTTATTACTATCTGCATTATAGACATTTACCATCTCAGCTCTCTGAGTTTCCTGAAGCCCTGATAGCATCTCAGCTGGGAGCTCTTCTGCTCTCACGGATGGTTCTAATTAATTCATCTGCCCAGGAATATCTTGTGCCACGGATACTTAACTTGAGACCAGGTAAATTTATTTTCTGGAAACATTGTATCTTGGTTTTATAAAGGAAAAATGATCATGTATTACCTTTCTCTCTGAAATCAATTGTTTAAATATTTTTCAGAACATCTTTTCTTGTGCATCCTTTACTTAGTTATATATTTTGACTGCTTTTCAATAATTTATTTATGGCAATTTAACTCTTCAAAATAGGAAGAGTGTTACATATTTATTTACTTTATCAGGATTACAGAGGCACATAGAGAAAGTTTTGATGAAATGTCATGTCACCCTTTAAAAAGCACTTCTTTGTTCGATTGCTAGGTTTAACTTAGAGTGAAATAAAAAATGATTCTTCAAATTCTAGGATTAGAAGTAGAATGTATATCATAGAATTAACTTTAATTATACAGTGTATTTGCTTTTGGTGTTACGAGAAACTGAAAAAATACCATCTCATCTAGATTGAAACTAATCATTTTCTATATTTATTTAATGAATAAATGAATGACGCTGAAGTAGGAATACCAATATTTACATAAATTAGTAGTATAATTTTCAGTTAGATTATGACACCAAACCTTTGACTTTTTTTCAAATTGAGACCAATGAGAAAATATCAATTAAGCAGCATAAATATTTTACCATGATTTTCCAAGATTTAATGCTAAAAAATGCAGAAAATCAAAAGATGTGACCTTATAAGACAACTGACAATGTTTCACCACATATTCATTTGCTATTGCTTTCTTATAGATGGTTCATCCAAAGTTTTGAGTGTGGAAGAAGAGGAGGATTTAGGAGGAGCATCAGAGAGCATGGAAGCTCTTTTCTCTGTCTCAACATTCCGTGAGCATCTTGCTCCTAGATTGCTTCAGATATTTGGAGTTAGGGATGCACAGATTCGGCTTGTTCTTTTGAAGCATTTCAACGGGTACTTTAGGGCTTTCACAGATGAAAATCTTCGGTCTGTTGTTCTTCCTGAGGTAAGTCTAAATCCTATCACAGCTGAATCAATCTTCAGTGATAGCTTTGAGAAAATAATATGCAAGGGCATTGTAGATTGATTGAGTTGCTTGTAGTATGGATAGGTTAATAGATAGTTGTTTTAACTGTCTAAAATTTCCAAAGCATCTTATCTATGGTGTGCCTCTTACAAATCTACTGTCAACTGTCTTTAAATCAGTTTGAATGAAAAGTTAGAGTTTCACTCAGCCCTCATCTCTTATCTTTCTTAGTTGCTGGTGGGGATAAAGGATACTAATGATACACTGGTCAGTACTACTCTTCATGCATTGGCTGATTTGGTTCCCTTACTTGGTTCAGCAACAGTCATTGGTGGGAAAAGGGGTAAAATTTTTGCAGATGGGAGACCTAAAAAACGGAGCATCCCATCTTTAGACAGTAACAGAATTTCATCAAGGGTGCCATCTGCAAGTCTGAATGGAAATATTTCAGGTGTGTTATCTTCAGTATGTTTTTTTCCATAAAGGTGTGGTATGCATTATTATGATTCCATTTATAACAGTATATCTCTAAGAGACTATATAATGTTTTAATGCCTTACCTCTAGTTATCCCAATGTTTCTGATTTTAAAATCGGTGTTTTATATATACTCTGAAAGGAATATCTTAAGATTCTAAATGTCTAATGGCTCTATTGTTGTTTTGTTAGCACCTATATCATTTCCAAATATTCATCTTTTTCATTTCCACTCCTCTTCAGTACCTTTCTAACTTCATCGCATTTTATCCCATAGTTTTATCTATTTATTCTATTACAGAGAAAAATTTGTACACTGAACTTAAGATTATTATTAAAATAGAGATTTGAAATACTCCACAAGCCATTATGCTGGTGCATGAGAGTTTACAATATGGCTAGTTCAGAGAAATTAAGAAAAAGAATATCATGGCATCTATCAAAATCTCAACTCAGTATTATTGGTTATTCTAAGCTCTTATCAAGTTCTCTGAACTAGAAGAGCATAAATTCTTGTTAGTCTACCTAATGGCTTAAATAATAATTTAATCTCTAATTTGTATCTCACTGTTGTCTTTTGCATCCCTGCATTTCATAATATTCTAAATGATACATTTGGCATTGTCTAGTTGCAAATCAAACTAATTTTTAGGTAAAATTTTGCCCAGGCCTGAATACTGTCAAATCTCCCTTAACAGACACCAAATTGCAGATACCTTCTGTTAACAGAAAGTGTCCCAATCCCTGGTAGCAGAACATGGAAACTTATGGTTCTAACATCTCCGATTAGGGGAAACTCTCAATAATGGATGCAGACAACAGATAATAAAGATTTTTCCCTCAAACACCTCTATTAATGGGCACTTAACTATTTCTGAAAACCTCTATTCTGAAATTTCTAAATTCTGAAAACTGCACATTCCACTTTCCCAAGGTGCATACATCAAAGAACTTTGAAAAATAAAAGATATTATAGATGTGGGTAATGGGTATTCCCCTCAAATAATTGGTGCCTTAGTGGAAATTAAAGAAAAGTAATCACTTTCAGGGGCATATTCCTAACCCTCTTGCTTACAGAAAAACCAGCTTGTAGGTGAGTAAAAATCCCTTTTTTGGGAACATCTCTTACTGGTTGGAAAACATGCTACCAGTAGACTTATGAGCAGGCTTCCATAGCATGGGCAACCTTTTAATTTTGCTATGGATAAAATGTTCTGTTTCTTCATGCCATAAATTTTATGAAAAATTATATATTTAGCAATATTTTTAAATAAAAGTTTTGTGTTACATATTAAAAATATTTATATTTTAATTTACCGAAGTAGTTAATGCATAGACAAGTGTGTTGGATTGCCATTCCCTCCAAATAGCAGACACCTCTCATTAACGGATGATATTTCTGGTCCCTAATTTACAACAAAAGGATAAATATCAGCAGAAAAATATTTTATATTTTGCATATGTAAAGCAATACTTGAAGATAAAGATAAAAGTTTTAGAAATTAATATCAATGAAAGCAAACACAAGGACTTATCTCTTTTAGAATGATCCACAGTGTTGAAAAGGTTTTTTCATGATTGGCTGATCATAAGCATGACATAATAGGCTTCAAATAATGTTTGTGCTTGATTGTGCTGCTATCCACAGGATTTCTTAAAGGAATCATGGTCATTGTAGGATATGGTATTGTGAAAAGCTGTCTTGCAAATTTTCTCATCACTCAGTACAGTTGAAGGACACAGAGAACTCTTTAGAATTTTAGAGAGATAGAGAGTTGGGTTGAATGTATTAATGAGCCCTCTCCATAAAGCAGTGAGGAAATTATGAAGTGATGTTCTATCTGTTAGAATAAATCAGGAAAACTATCAAAATAAATGAAGTAAAAATAGTTGTCTAATTGATAGAACAGAATTTTTCACTTGACTTTTGATTGTTGATTATTCTCTTTAGGAGGTAAAGCTTTTGTAATTACTTTCAAGTCATACAGGTACCATATGGATGTGTATGACCATTTCCCCGTTTCCGTCCTTCACTAGCCCATCCTGTAGAAATAGGGAAGTGTGTAGAACAATTCCTGTGATTAACAGGACCAACTCTCTTTTGTACCTGCAAGACCTCTAGGCTGGTGACTAAGCTTCCCTTCTACACTTTTTATTGTGTCCTTAATAAATTATATCTGTACTTTGTAAAGTAGATTAATCTTTTAGCATTTAGCTGAAACTTATGAAAAATAAATTTTACTAGAAAGTCTTTAGTCTATCAAAGGTGACATCTATGATGATAACCTCCAAGTTGCCTATCAGCTAGCAGATTATACAAAGCATGGCATTGGAAAATTGAATTTACTGTATTTCTCAGTATATATCAGGCATTGCTATATAACATGGACCATAATTTTAAGATAGAAATTTTGGTAAAAAAATTAAATTAAATATAAAAGAATTGGAGGTCTAAATTTTTTAGTGAACTAAATACACAGATTTATTAATACCCGTTACAGCATTTATAGAGTTTTGTAAAAGTAGTTTTGATTTAAAATGATGAATCAAAATGTGAAAATATAGGTAACATGAATAAGCTTAATTTATTCAATTAAAAATTCAAGGTAAAATAAAACAGTCATAGGCATGCTTAACATGCATAAAGAGTTTCAGCCCCAAATTGTTGGAAAAAGTGCGTGTTATATATCAACTGTAGTGTCAACAAAGCAGCATCTTTCTTTTATCATTGTAGTTTGCTTCAGAGCTTATACTTTCTCTCTGCATCTTTGTGATCAACAATACTAGAAATTGATCCTATTTTTTACTAAAAGCAGGAGAAAGCCTAGAAACCCATGGTGCAACTTTATACCATGATGCAGTGGTAGATCTTCCAGAAAGACCATCTCCTGATGGTGGAGAGGAAAGAGGGAAACCAGACATGGAAGCAGAAGAAGATGGCCTTGAGGAAGTGGCAGGGGAATGGTCAGATTGGGATGCTCCAGAAGAAGAGTTGGAAAATTCCATTGCTACTGAACAGAGCAAAGCCAGTGAAATATCATCCAACATTCTCCAAGATTCCCAGTCAAAGAGTGTTGCTGTAAGTTCTCCTGTTGCTACTTCTTCCGTGATGCAGAAATGGCAAATTTTCAAAGAAATTGCCAATAGAGCTCTTTGATTATATTTAATAATAACTTAAAAGTAAAATTTAATTGCTGCCTAAATTTCTTTGATGTCAAATACATAGTTGAATTGAATCATCATTTCCATGGCATTTTTAGGAACCATCAAGTAAGGTAGAGGATGACAGCAACAATGGCTCCAAAGAGTCCAAATCTTCAAAAGAGAAAACTAAGATTTCTCAAGCTGAAGAAGAAGAGGATTTTTTTAAAGACATGGAGCCTGTAATATCAAAAACACAAATATTGAGGATAGAGGCACCAGAATCTTCAAAACAGGCATCTTTGTCTTTAAACGCATTTTCAAAAGTATCATTTGATTCTGCTGCTGACATTGAAGGCAGTGGATGGGGGGATGATTTAGAATGGGGTGATGAAGAACTGGAAATTAGTTGAATTTTATCAGTTGATACAGAAGACTAAAGTTATCTACTGAAGTGATATATGTATTTATATGTGATTGAATGCAAGTGTGTGTGTATGTGTGACTTCTTTATTGCTATCTCCTGTTTGTTTTAAAAGTACTTTGCCATTATCTGTTGCAATGAAATCATGATTACAACTACGATAAGTTGTTATTGTTTCATGCAAACCAGAAGATTTGAGGCTTTCGGTATCATGGGATATGCTTCATTTTTTGTTAAAATGAAGTTAGATGTCGCCTATTAACAAATAATCATTGGTATTTGGGTTCCATAAATTATTTCTAAACAATTGAAGGAAAAACTTCCTATTTTAACCTGGATGAATGTTTTTAACAGTATTATACTGTCCAATAAAAACCTATGAAATGGAAATGTTTTTTAAAGTGTATGAGTTGTTTAAATAGGAACTGTTCTTCAACGTGAGAAAGTTCACAAAATCTGTACTATTTTTGAGAAACAGCTAATTTCATGGTATTCTGAATTCTGCTGAATTTTTGAGCAGACAATTTGTTTGTGCTCTCCAAGAGGCTAGAGAAGAATTTCAAAAGTTATAACTTGTTTTGAAATCTAATGAATAAATAATTATGCCTTCTTGATTAAAGCTTATTATTATGAAGTTACATTTCCTTTCATCTCTAGATTCTAGACATCAGCAAAAATATTCGACTTGTCAATTTCAGTTGATGTTTGAAGGTTTCTATATCATTCTTCTCTCTTTCTTGTTGCTACTGTAATGGAAAAAGTTGTGAGCTAGGCATGAAATGCTATCTCTCTCATTTTGTTGGTGTCGTCAAGGAGAATAGATTAAGCAGCCTTTACAAATTCTCTTGTTTATGTTTTGAGATTGCAAGCAAATGAAAATGAAACAATTAGAGATGAGACAATATAGATACCATCATCACAAAGATGAATTAAGTTTTCATTCTGATTTACTCTCTTCTTATAACTCAATGGGATTCGGCAAAAGCATGAAATTACTGTAGCGCCTCAGTTATTAATCTTTAATAACCTAGAAGGTAACAAAGCAAGTAATATTATTGCATTGATGGTAGCTTTTAAATGTTGAATTAGAGAACAGATGAAGGCATTAATTGGGATAAGCAAAGAAATAAGTAGCCCTCAACAATTTTTATTTAAATTTGATTTTAAATTTTTATTTACCCACAATTAATTCTATGAAGTCAGTATGTGACCCTAGTTGACTTATTTCCTTGAATGGAGCAAAACCTTGAACATATTTGACCTTTTGGATTATAAAAGTCTTTTATCCTTATCATAATTTAGTATGAAATAATATTATATGATAATTTATATAAGAAAATAATTAGATACGGTGTTGAGAACAAAGTTCTTGCAGATCTAACTTCAATAAATTTAATTTTACAAATATAAAGGGAACTGCTACTGATCCAAAATTTGGAAATGCATAGAGAAGATTCTTTTTACATCATTGAATCCTTCTTGAAGTTGATAATTAAAAATGATGCCACAAGCAGGAATAGGGTAAGAATGGATAACAGATAAAAACTAAAGTAATCAACTTACAAGGAATTGCAGTTTCAATGTACCAGTCATTTGTTCTGCCACAAAAGGTAATAAGATTTGGATATAAGTTGGATATTTGGATTTTGATAGGTTTCCATAGAAATATTCTGCAATAATATAACAGGCTGATAATGTAACTTCCCAAAATTAATGTAGGCAAATACTAAAGCCAGAAAATTTTCAATTTGTGAGCAGCTCTCTAACAATGACAATGAATCTGGTTTACAAGCTTGGGGCTATTGAAAAGTTATTTTAAAAGAATATGGAGAAGAAAAACTGGACTACAAGGAGACAAAGAAATGTTTATTTTAAAAATGATTGAGTTAGCTGTACAGAACATTGTGGGCAATATTATGCTTGTGTGTTGAGTCCTTGACAGCAACTTGTCAAGGAAAATATATTTGGAAGACTGAATTAGTACCAGGAATAAAGAACAGGGTTTTATTCTCATCACTAATTGATAATTGCAGCATATCTATGAATGAGCAGAGGAATAATAGGCATAGAACTAAAGGATAACTGGTTGGATCAAAATGGATAGGGTTGTAAAAAATTATTAAATCTATTTAATGGATAAAAAATTAATAGATTTATTTCTAACAAAATCACATTTAGGGTCATTCATATGCCAATGCAAAAAACTGATACTTTTCAATTTGCAGTATCATCATTTTAGTCTATAATTTAAGTAAATACTAATAATGTGGTGAAATTCATTTTACTAGATAAGATTTTCATATCATCCAAGAATTGATAAAGGAATTAAAATAATTATTATTCCAAATGCATTATCTAGATTTAGAGGAAAAATCAGAACATGCAATGAAATTCAGTTAGTGGGCCCAAATATTTCAAGGTTCATGATTATTATGGCTCCCTGGATAGCCTTATGGTCATCAGTTAGTGGGCCCAAATATTTCAAGGTTCATGATTATTATGGCTCCCTGGATAGCCTTATGGTCAATCTTTACTGGAATTTTGATTTGGTTTGATTCCTGGTGAGGGCCAACAATAATTGGTGTACAACTGACATCTTGATTAAATATTGGAAGCTAACTGAAGAAAGAGGTAGTGGGTCCGTTCTCATAAAATCAATAGAGCGGCAAGGGGATTGATTTTCTAAGTGTCACCCATGGTGAATGCTGCCTTGCTAAGGCTTATCTCTTGCAGTGATGTTATACCATGGAGTTTTCATTCCATGATGAGTAAGATGAATAAGTTAAAACTCCTCTTTGATAATGGATGCTTTTCAGAAAAATGTGAATATCTTTTGGTCATGAATAACAAAATCCTTATTATTTAAAATCAGGTTATGCTTAAATTTATCAAAGCTATAGAATTGAAATATATCATTGAATAAGTTTGGTACATTTATACTCAGGATTGCCATATTCTGATGGTAAGAAACTGGATTTTATCAAAGGCAGATGAAACCAGGGCATTGCCTCAAAACCTATTGTAAGTTAATTTCATTAAATTTGTTCATTGTCACTTCTCTATGAAATTTTGTGTTGAAATGATTTATATCAATGAAATCTCCATAGCTTACATTATAATCTTTCCCCAAGTTTTTCCATCAAACCAAGTTTACAGAAAAATTAGCTGGGACCATATGTTAAAAATGGGACAGTCCTGTTCAAAACGAGAATTTTATGTAGCATTGCTTATGTATGCTTGACGGGAAATTTTTACTTTCAGACAAGAATATTGATCCAATTACAAAATATTTAGAGTGTTTTAATATGTATCTGAATATGAATAATGAATCACATATGAAATTACTTATCTTTACCCGATTAAAATATACTCTTATGTACTGCATAAAAATAAAATATTTTACCAATTATTAATAACTGTGGCACTAAACTGAGTGCTGGTATCGATTAATTATCCAATTTCGTGATTAAACTTTCTTTCGATTCCATCAAGCACCCCCTTCTATACCTGTTAAACACCTCTATCTTGAGGATACTTTTCCCACTTCTCTAAAAACTTCAAAAGTTTTTCCTCTGCACAAGAGGAAGGATAATCATAACAATTTTAACTTCTATGGGCCCATTTCCATCCAATCACAATTCGAAAAAAATTTCGAAAAGGCTTTTCACTGCCCTTTGGTTTCTAACTTGGAATCTACAGGTATTTTGTCTCAACATCAACATGGTTTTAGAAAATATAGATCTACCACATTTTCCATCTACGAATTAGTCAACCACCTAAATAAGTCTTAGATAAAAGAACTCCATACCTGCGCTCTCCTTTTTCACTACAGCAAAGCCTTCGATCATGTTAATTACATTGTTTTATCTAATAAATTAGATAGCATTGGTATTAGAGGAACTCCAAAGGCATGGTTGTTGTCATACCTTTGTAATAACATTCAAAAAGTCACAATCTTGAAAGATGGAATGAAGTATACTTCCTCTCCAATAACTATAAATCAAGGCATTCTTCAAAGTTCTGATTGGCCCTACTCTGTTTCTGATCTATTTAAATGAGCTTCCCAAGCATATTAACACTGACCAGGGCTATAGTCCAATTATATATGCTGATGACACTAATGTTATCATCTAACTCCCTAACTCAAGATCATTTGGTTGACACCTGTAACTGTGTAACTCAAATAACTCACTCTTGGTCAGTAAATAATCTTTTGACTTTAAACCCTGCCAAATTGCAAGTGATCAACTTCAGACATAAAAATCAACCTCGTCTAATGTTAAATGTTTACCTTGACGGTTATACCATGCTACAAGTTGATTCATCTAATTTTCTTGGAATTCGTTTAAATTCCCATCTCTATTGAGATGGCCACATTGACATGCTTCTGGGAAAACTTAGTTCTCACTGTTTCCTCATTCATTCAATCCACTCTACTGTTTCCTTTGACATTCTTCTTTCTATATACTATGGTCTTTTTATTCTCACATAATCTATAGTATTATGTTTTGGGGCTCTTCCCCCAGGCTATCAAAATTTTCAAGTTACAAAAGAAATTTATTTGGTTGATGGCCAATATCATACATTATGCTCCCAGTTGGCCCCTGTTTAAACACTTCAGGATACTTCCTATTCCATGTATTTTTATACTTTCTGTTGTTACCCATACAAGGGCTAATTCAAAGCTTTTTGTGACTAATGCCGAAGTGCAAAACTACTATACTAGGAATATCCATAATCTGCATGTCTCATACATTCGCACCAGATCCAATTACCTTGGTCCTAATCATATGGGCCTCATTTTATTTAACAAATTACCTGCTGACCTTAAGAATTTTAAGGCAGTTACTTCTTTCAAATGTAACTTAAAATCCTTCTTGCTTGACAAAATGTTTTATATTGTTGATGATTATTTGCTATGTTAATTTAATTTCATGGACGATGCCTATATCTTTTATTGATCTTTGGTAAACAAAACATTATTATTGATGGTCAATCATTATTAATGAATTCTGTCAGTCCATTGATTTAATGATTTTTTTGTTTTATTTTTCTTCTTCTGCACTACTATTTTTGTATTATAACTTGTATTTGACATGTTCTATATAATTTATATGATCTTCGAATGAAATAAAATTGAATTGAATTTTATTATTTGTTCAACATTAAAGTAATATACTAATCATAAATTTTACATGCAATACAAAATGAACAGCGACTTCCAGAAATTCATATCAATTAACATTTAATTTATAAGTAATAAATCTCAATTTAATCTAATTATCCTTTGCTAGGAACATACTTTACTACATGTAATGTAAGGACTTATGAAGGTCATTCATATTGGCGCGTTTAACATGCGCGAAGCGCTTGTCTTTATGCTTCCATATTCGACCGATAGTCTTTCAGCGCCTAAGTGACCCTTTCCGTGGATGAGTACGGTTCCAACGGGGCGGGTTAACTGCATGTCGGAAAGTTGATTATTGCAACTCAAAATGGTAGGTAGAAGGAAGTTATATAATTCTTGAGAAGATTGATTTTTAAACCACAATTCTATAAATGTATTAAGATGTATGATGATCTTAAGTTAAGGATGGATTTAGATTCCATCACGTCCTCACCGGCCAACGTGTTGGCAATATGGCGTATGATGTCATGTGGTTGTACGATTTTTGTTATTGTTTAAATTCTCTCTCTGATTTTTCAGAGGATATTTATGTTCTATTTTATCATCCTTTGATGTGACTTATATATTTACATGTAACATAAGTGGTATCATGTGAATATTTTATTATAGGGTTTCGTGAAAGTAGTAAAGAACAAAGCATACTTTAAGAGATTTCAAGTTAAATTCAAGAGGCGAAGAGAAGGAAAAACAGATTATTATGCCCGAAAGCGTCTCATCGTTCAAGATAAGAACAAGTATAACACTCCCAAGTATCGTATGATCGTTCGTTTCAGCAACAGGGATATCATTTGCCAGGTAAATCAGCTTTTCGATTTGAAGAATTTCTTCCTAACGTAATATCATAAGCTTACAACCAGTGTACTCTTTAATTCTTCCAGATAGCATATGCCAGGATTGAAGGAGACAAGATCGTATGTGCTGCGTACAGCCATGAACTTCCAAGATATGGTGTGAAGGTTGGATTAACCAACTATGCTGCTGCTTATTGCACTGGACTTCTGTTGGCTCGAAGAGTAAGTAGTCAAATTTCGACGTTTGTTTATTCAGAGTGGTTGGTGTTGTTTTGTAGACCTTTACGGTTCCTCTCCGTATCTAACAGTTCGCCGTATTTCGTATTCCATTTACTGTAGCATTCAGGGTGTCGATGTTAGTTACCACTACTTAAATCCTTAGAAAAAAAACATCATCTTGTCAGGATTACAGACTTAAAAATCACTTCTTCATACCCCTGTTTGCTATACTGTATCGCTTGGAAACTTGTGCTATACGGTTCTTTCTTGGTTAAATCTATCTTTTCTCTTTAGAATCGCAGCGTGATTAAAGGATTTATGATGGAAGTCTTGCTCTTTACTTAGTCGTGATGATGGTTCAAAAAGTTTCTATGAAGACTAAGATCTTGATTGGGTATATGCGCTCCATGATTATCTAGAAAAGTAAATGACCCCGAATTCGTAGATCATTCCATCTTTTACCTCAAATTTGCCTCTTCTACTTCTTTTTTCTACGTGTAACTGAGGAGGAGTTGCCTGCAGTTCAACCAAGGTCACTATTCGTTTTGGCTTTGCTGGAAAGTTAAGTAATTAACAAAGACAATATTTTTAGTTTCTATCTACTGGAACTGGGTGTGTACATACATGAGGTATGATTAGAAAGTTGAATCTTTTGAACAGGCGAGCATATCTTCTTGTAGATGTAAAAACATTACAGCACATAACAACTTCATGCATCATGTTAGTCTTTGTTGCCAATACAGCTAGTTTTATGATTCTCCAAGACAGAATTCCAAAAGTACATTTTTATGTTGACTGCCAGCCAGGCAAGTAGCATTCTTCAGGAATTATGAAAAAGGATAGAATGACACGAAGTAAAGCATTAACTTAAAGAAGTAACTTGTTACTTAGTGGGTTTCGATTTATAGTATTATGCAAAGTTTTAAAGCTATGTTCTTCACATTTTGTTAGGTGTGTATATACCCATACTAAATCACTTAATGCCATACTGGTAGAGGTACTGTATATTCAGTAATGTAATGGGAGAAGCAATAAGACATTATTTCTTTCCTGATAGTTGTTGAAGAAACTAGGCCTGGATGAATTGTATGTAGGATGTGTGGAAGCCAATGGTGAGGAGTATAATGTAGAGCCAGCTGAGACTGGTCCAGGAGCTTTCAGATGTTATCTGGATGTTGGATTAGTCAGAACCACTACAGGAGCTAGGGTATTTGGAGCCATGAAGGGTGCTGTTGATGGTGGCCTCAACATTCCTCACAGGTAATGTAATATTGATCTTTATTCATTTTAATTATATGCAATTTTGCAATTCCTCTTTGAAAATTTTCGTCGTGTTTTCACGCCTGTTTCATCTCATTTGTTAGATATTGTAATTTTTGAGGTTGATATATATTAATTGTATACTTGCAGCACCAAGCGATTCCCTGGTTATGATGCAGACTCTAAAGAATTTGTAGCAGATGTTCATCGGAAGCATATATTTGGTCAACATGTTGCTGGTTACATGCGTGAATTAGCAGAGGAAGATGATGATGCTTATAAGAGACAATTTTCACGTTACATTAAGTTAGGAATTACTGCTGATATGGTAAATATTATTCAAAAGTCTTAGATAATGATCTTCATAATTTTTGTTAAATAGCTGTGAAATCTTGCCAGTTATTTCTAGTTTTAGACGGTAGCAAAAATTTGTGAAAGAAGTAGCATTTGCTATGGAGATTCTACAAATCTTTTCTTTTTGTTTGACATTTAATATATCTTAATATGTCTTAGTATCAAAAGTGCCTGTTTCTTTGAAATAAGTAGTATATCATTTCATTATTGAAAATTTATGATGTAAATCCTTTGGGATAATATTACTTAGATTCTTAGATCAGTATTGGTGGTTATTGTAATTCTTACTTAAATTTGACCTTTCTTTCAGATGGAGGACATTTATAAGAAGGCTCACGAAGCAATCAGAGCTGATCCTGAACACAAGCCTCTGAAGGATGAGGCTGCAAAGGAAGCTGCTGCGAAGAACAAGAAGAGATGGAATCGTGCTAAACTTACCCACTCTGAAAGGAAGAACCGCATCGAGCAGAAGAAACAGTCGTGGTTGAAGAAGATAGAGGATGGGGAGTTGGAATAATTTGCTGTTTGGAAAGTGAAAGGGGGATCACTTGCCTACAAATTATCTGTTTTGCTTTTGATCATTCTTGGAATAAATTTTCCTCCCTTAAAACTGATTAATTTTTTATTTTACCCATAAAATTGTGTAATGTGCTTCCTCAATCGTAAACAATTCTTTGTGGTTTTTCAATGTTGTTCCTTGCATTGTATCTACTCTTCTAGTTATTCTAATACAATATTATGAAGGATATTTGAGTTCATCAAAGATTTTAATTGAATAGTCTTACTTTGAAGCGTTAAAATCTAATTAGTCCTTTATTATATTCAAATTATGAAAGGGTGGTATTAAATATTAGTAATATTAAACTTCTTAATTTTTACTGAAGATTATTAAAATAGGATTTCACTACTATTGTTAAGGTTAATACAAGTATTTCAAGAGCTCATTTGTAGGCAGATGAAAAACTTATTTTACTTAGTACTATTGGAAGATGCATTTAATTGAATCAGCACAACTTTTACATAGGGGGTTACTAGATATTTTAGTACAATGGTTAATTCATGTAGAAACTTGTTTCTGATTACTATCACGATCATTGGTTTTTTGAAGCTAGGCAAACTTTTAGTGAGTATCCCAAAATCGGCCAGATCTAGATGTTTTCATAATTCAGCTAAATTTTTGGAGATCATTCTTTAGTATTTTAAATCTGCTTTTATCATTAAATGAATAATTGACTTTGTTTCTTAGAAGTGGCTTGCTTACTCCTAGACTGTTGCTGTTAGTTTTCCCTTATACATCACAAATGCAGGTAATTTCTGATTAACACTTGGTCAATTAATATTGCATTCATATTAACACAACTGTAGCAAAAGAAAACATGTTCATGAACAACAGTAATGTTGTAATATTACCTCATGTGCAAACAATATTAGGTATCTCATCAACTTATTTTGAATGGAAATATCTGAATGCATGAATAGATGCTTATTATCATTTCAGCTATGACAAAGTTAGGATATCGAGTTTCTCTGCATGGCTCAAGCTGAAGCATTGATGCAATGATCTCACAGTTTCAGTCCTATTTGATCGATGAGTTTTCATTGGTATGCAGCTAAAAACTATCATGAATATTCTGACGTATTTCAAGGAACACTGTTTGCTGATGAAAAACCACTTTGAGCTTAATGTAGATCACTTAAAAATCAAGCATTCTCTCTGTGCTGTCTTCAATTCTTGGATCATCTCCAAAACTGCCTTTCTTCAATTCTCCTTAACACCTTATCATTATGGATCTTATCCACCTATCATCTCTTTAACATATTCCTATAGAATCATTTCAAACTATTCTAAGTTTCTTTTCTTTCTCATCTGTACTATCTAACACTCACAACCATATAATGCAACACTCCATGTATAAGTTATTAGGAATGTTTCAATTGTTTCCTGGTCGATTTCTATAGCTGTCAAAATCCTATATTCACTAATAGATGCAGCCTTTGTTTATCAATTCAGCTTAAAATATCACTTTTACTCCCATTCCTTTCTAGTAATTTTCACTTCCTAAGTTATTCAACTCTTCTTCTTCATCTATCCTTTCCTCATTTAATAGTATGTGCATTCATTTCTCTGTGTCCATTTGTAGCTTTAATTTTTCTATTATTTAAGAGGAACCTGGAAAGCCAAGTGAGCAACGTGTTTGACTGTGGCAAAAGCGGTCCTGGGTTGGATTCTGAATCAGAGCCCATTTGGAAAATTACCTCAGCTGTCAAAACTCTTTTAATCATACTACTATTAAACTTAAAATTGAATTCTTTTCTCAGAATTTTTTCCATTGTTTGTAATTATGTTGTTAGCAATTTTTTATTTTATATGATGATATGGCACCAACTGTATGATGGTTCACTTACAACTTGGATGATGCAAGGAATTACTTAAGACATATGCACTTCAAGAACACAGGTAATGAAACTCCCAAACAACTCTACAAAAATGTATTGAAAGACTATCGTAAAAATCTCACTTATGCTAAGTAAAATGCTAATGCTAACTTTATTAACTAATCTCCCAATAAGCATAAAGCTGCCTCGTCTGTTGTCAAAAAAGAAGTTGGTTCTAATAATACTCCATCTATTATCAACATTGATCCAGATAATTTCAATTGTCACTTTACTTATTCTGCCAAAATAAAATCTCTAACATTAAGGAACATATTGTGTCCTTTCTAAACTTGCACCAGAATTTCTCTGTTAATACCATGCCATTATCCTCTGTATCTTGTATCTTCCTCTGATGTGTTTAAAGGAAGTAGAAATTTAAAGAATTCTAAGAACAAAGATATCTTTGATATATCTTCTAAGTTTAATTAGTAAGTCACTCGATATCACATCCTCTATCAACTGTGATTAATTCTTGCCTTCGGTCAAACTATTTACCTGATGTCTCAAAATACTCTAAAAATCACTCCAGTTTGGTGATTTGGTCCAAATGTGGTGATAGAAATAATCCAAGTAGTTATCACCCTATCTCATTAGTACCTATCTTTGTTAAAGTAATTGAATCCGTAGTAAACTCACAAAGTCAAAAGAATGTTTATCCATTACTCTCTGTGATTTCTCATCAGCTTTTGATTGTGTAAATCACTCGATTCTTGTGAATGCACTCCAGTACTATGATTTTGATGATGTGGAACTGAAATTCAAGTGTTACTATCTATCTATTGGAAAATAAAGAGTTCAGAAAGAAAAGAAAAGGAACTCAGCGTTCGATGATTTTTTCGATGACCTTTGTTTCTTAAAGAGTTTGGGTTAATGGTTCTCACTCTGAATACTTGAATATTCACACCTTTTATTCTCACCTCTCTAGGTCTTTGTTTCTTTTAAAAAAGCTAAAGCAGTTTGTTCCTGATGTTTACCTTTGATTGGCCTATTTTGCATTCTTCCAAAGCCACCTTTCATATGGAATAATGCTTCATGGGCATGCTGTGGATGTGAAAGATCTGTTTATCATACAAAAAAGGGCTGTCAGAATCTTGAGCAGATCTGAATCCCTTGCCCTCTGCTGCTTCCCTCTTTTCAGAGATCTTAATATTATGACCATCTACAGTTCAGTCTTTCTACAAGTTTATATGATTCTTTAACTTATGTAAAAAAGTACTCAACTTGTACATCTACAGGTCCGACATTCATAATTTCAATACAAGATCCTGTAATACCTTAGATGTTACTCCTTAAGGACTCGGTAAAACCTTTTTTCAGTCTGATAATTTGTGTTCTACTATGTTTAATAAACTCCCACAGTCTGCCTTTAGTAATGACTGTAAAATATTTAATATGATTGTTGAACGTGGTTGTTGGCTAATCCTTTATATTCCTATAAGGATTTTTTGACTTGATACTGACTGATATCATATTCGACTGGGTTTCATAGCTTCAGCAAATAATATAACTTGCCAGTCTCTCTTATGTGATTTAACATGTATATGATTATATATATATTGTAATATTTTGACGATGCAATATATTTGTAATTTCCAAAGCAAATAAACACTATGTAGTCTTTTGTTATTTATATACCTCCTATATACATCGTTTTTCCTTAGTAAAAACAAACACAGCTCTATATGAGTCTACCGATTCTCCGTTATTCAATTCAAATTCTACATAATTGAATATTAAAAATTTATTGTGTCTTATAAACTATTGATTTTCAAAACCTTGGTGAATTATTTCCTCTTGTGATAATAAATAATTACGATTCAGCTCCAATTTACGTTGGAAATTAAAATCAATTCTCAAAGTATTTTGAATATAGCGGTAATCTATAGGGGCCACTGGAGGTAGCCCTAGTAATAGTCGAATCGAAAAGCGCAAACCTAAATTTTATGAAGGGAGCGGGAGATTTTCTATGAGTATAGTTTCCTAATGTGTTGAAATCTAGTTTTTTCACTTTGTTGTTATCGATATATCCTCCTGATAGATACATATTTATCGCAACACTATATTATATCAATATATGAATCGTTAAGATCGCTTACAGGTGATTTTGTATGACAAAATGCTCTCTCAAAGTGATGATGAGGATGAAGAGTTTCAAGAAGCTAAATGGTTAGGAAAGGATGGAATTATTTTTATGATAGATGCGACCAAGCATATGTTTTCTGAAGATGAACTCGGTGAAAGTGCTTTTAGAATGTGTTTGAAGGTAATTTTTATAATGTCTTGCGTTAATAATGTAGTAAGCTTCACAAAAAACATGAAACCTATGTTTACTATTTTAGGGCTGTGACGCGGCTATGCAACATAAGATAATGTTCTCAAGTTCCGATTTAATGTCAATTGTTCTATTTGGGACAGATGCAAGTAAAAATGATAACAACCTAAGCCACATAACTGTTTTGCAAGAACTACAACGACCTGATGCATCTACCTACAAACAGTTACGGAAAATACACGAATGTAAGCATCAGTTTAGTTTTTATTCTCTTGATACAGTCATATATTTACTAACGGAGTCATATTTTTCTTAAAGCAAAAAATTACGATGATATCGACTCAAAATATGGAAGCAATGAAGATTACTTATTTGCCGATTTACTATGGCTTGGTCATTTAATGTTTGGGAAAACGTAAGTTATTATGAAGTAGAAAATTTTATGTACATTATACCATATTTTATCCGTATTTTTAGGCTGTAGCCGCTCCAATTTGTGTTGTGAGATAACAAAAATTCACAAGAATACAAGCAAACGAGAATTTACTGGAAAAGAATGGAAAGACTATTTGAATAAATAATGATTCAAATAACCACTTAAGAAAACTAAGCACGTTTAGGAGTAATGAAATAGCTAAATGAAATTTAATTAAAACATCATAAAGCTAATTTAATTAGACATATCAATTAAGAAATTCAACTACTGAATTGAAAACCTTACTTTGTAAATAGGTCTTTGATCTTTTTTTAAATCCCAGAGGAAACATTACAATTGATGTTGAAGGTCAGCTTATTGTAAATTGCAAAGGCTGAGTAATATGCTTGTTGATAAAACCTGAGGTTACAAATATCTATCTTAATCTTGCTTCTTAACTATATGACTTGTAATTACAGGTAAAATAGTTGTCCACAGAGGCATTATTGTCAAAATTAGGGTTATATTTAATATAAAATGAACAATTAAATAATAAATAAAATGGAAATGATTCAACAATAGTTGAAATTAAGCTTCAAATATTAATAATATTTGAAAAATCGGAATATAACTTAAACTCTTTCTTAAGGATATTGTGACTAAAATAAATACATCATAGAATATTCATCGACACTTATTCAGGCAGAGACCTGATGGTCCATTTCTACAAATTCTTCATGCTTCTTCCCTATGTGGTAATGTTTGTTTTCAAAATTAATCCATCATTAAGGTTACTCATAGATATTTTATTTAAAATATTGTGGATCATTTCCAGTATGTAGTAATTCATAGATAACTTATTTTAATCTTTCTGTGTTATTTACTTCTTTAGCACAACTAAGTTAGCAACATCACGTATTCTACTTCTCACTTGTTCAGAAGTCTTGGGAAAAAATGATCCACAATCTAAGAGACAGGCTGTCACTCGTGCTAAAGATCTGCGAGGAGATGCTATTACCTTTGAAGTTATACCATGTTCTGTGAATTATCAGCCATCTGATTTTCTCAAGGTAATAAAAATATTAATTTTTATTCACTGATGATCCAAATAAAATAGAGGTTGCATACTCCTTAGAGAACCTTTTCCTAAAGTTTTGAATCCCACTGCTGACTGGGTTTTGAGAGAAGGATATATGGGCATAGGGTACATGTAGGTTTTTGCAAGAGTATATTTGAATAGTATATGCCATCAAGTGGAACTTTAAAAAAAGTTTTTCCTTTTTTCTACTCATTGATAAATGTATAATTGAAATATAGTTTATGTTTCTAGCCATGTATAAATAATTTATTTTACAATTCTAATGTCAGTTTTTAAATATTTTTTACAATAATTATGTTTCTTTATTTATTATTAATAAAATATGATTCATATCTGAAATTGGCTGAATTTGAAGTATAAAGTCTAAGTTAGATTTTCTGTATTACATCATCACACACAGTTTTCTCATGCATTATAGCACATGGCTACTCTATTGTAGTATTATTTATATCCAATTAAATACTATCTAAATTGAATTGCAGATTTGTTTATAGATGGGGCAGCACAAAATTTTTATAAATTTGAGGTAGACTAAGTTGATGGATTCTCCCTTCTCATAATACATAATTGAATTAGCTTGTCTCTATGTATTTTGTTTTCTAAATATCTTGTACACTTGTAACAACGTGATTATTAAAGGCAAAAGATTTGTTTTGGAACACTTTTATAAGATTTATTTTTCAGACTCTTATGAATATTGTGGAAGGCACAAGTGGAACCTGGAGCCTGCCCCCATCTCACTGTATATCTTCTCTGGCTGATATACCAAAGGTTATTGAAAAGATTGCTGCATCAAAAGACCAGCGTTCCCGTTGTCTTGGTCATATTCCTTTCAAAATTGGAGAAGGGTTGAAAATTAATGTAGAAGTTTATAATCTTGTCCGGTGAGTTGATTCATTAATGTTGCCTATGGATACACATATGTGTTGATCAAGTGTTTATTTTATGGGACAAAAGATGATGACGTAAAATGGAAGAGAATTTGTAAAGATTTCCTCATTTGCTAATGTAAGACCTCGAAAGTTATAGATACATTATTTGTCTGTATTTGTATTGTATTGTCTGTAAAATCTTCTTTAATTAATTTTTATTAATCTGATTCTACAGAACTTTTGTGTCATATAATGATGTAAAACAAAATTTTCTCTTAAAATATTCACATATTAAGTGATCAAGTTAAGAAAAATAAGAAGTGTAATTCTTTAAGAATCTAATTATTTCCCACCAATTAAATGAATAAGCCACAAAAGTAAAAACATTGTAATGGTGGAAAATTTTTAAAATTTTTTTCACAATATTACAATTTGTGAATGGTGAATTTCAATAATCTGTGTACATAGTTTTATAGACACAGTTATTTAGTGTAATATCTTTTAGCCCTTCACTTGTATTCAAAATCATTGCAATCTTTCTGACTTTTGTGGGAATTTGACCTTTTTGTGGAGAATTTGCTTTAAGGTGGTTTCTTTGACTAATTGTTGCACTGTGATCAACTGGACCTCTTAAGACTATATGTTTACTTTAAAGTAGAAACTTCTGTTCTTATATGCACTTTAATATATTTCAGACAAACTTCTATGCCTTCAAAAACACTCTTAAGTCGTGTAACGAATGAAGTTGTCAAATCATCTGTCCAGCATTATAAATGTGTGAGTAACATTCTTGCATCAATTTTGAAATTTAGTTGTCTTAAATACTCATAGTAATGACTTATCTTTGAATGTCTTATGTTAATAAATCTTGAAGATATTAGATTTTATATATTAGATATAGGATATTAGATTTGGAACCTATATCAATTAAGAAAAATATAGATTTAATTATTTTTTTACCTTCTGTAAAATAGACCTCAAAATCTCAACCTAGTTTCAAACATAATATTGGAATCATTTCTTAAATCCTATCATTTAATAATAGTTTTACTTTTAATTTTTACAATAGACAACCTCAGAGGTAGTGGTACAACCTGAAGCTGGATCTTCTCAACATCAATTAGAGGAAACTGTAAAATTAGAAATGGTAAGTTCATTCAATTCTTTCCTAAATCATTTTAAAATTAATAGCTAATTAATCTCTTTTGTCACTTTCATGTTCATAAATTTTTAAAGGTCTCTTGAACACATAGTAACAAAAAAATTCCATTTATAGCATACAAAATTAAACAGTTTATATTGCAATGAGTGCATTAACATACTGAAGACAATGAATTACTGTCATTTCCAGAATATTTTGCAGATATTTTGTTTATATTTAATGGTGAAGTTCAGTAAGTACCTTCTTTTCTTAAATTTAAAGTCATCATGGAAGATAATACTGTTTTATAAGAACCCTTTTAAAAACCTCAATCATATCCCTTGGTGTTGTGCTAGTAAAATCATTTTCTTTGGAATAGTAAAGAGTATTTTGCCTCAGGTACTGTTAATGTAAGCTCAGTAAGATACCCTCAAACCAAGATATTTATTTTTTAATAACTTAATTGTCTAGTGCATTGTGGTAAAAAATTTCCTAATAGTACTGCTGAAGTTGTGAAGAGGTATTCTGGGGGTGGGAAGCAGGAGCCAACAGGAAGTACCAAGTTTTGGATCAAGTTCAAGTAATCCTTGAAGTGTTACAATGTGTTGCTGTTGTAGTCCTCACTATACATTTCATTCTCTTTCATTTCATTCATGTTCATTCTCTTGGTGTTCAGCCATGTTTTGAAATTTGTTTTGCTGTAATTCTTGCTTTTTGTAATGGCTAGGTTAATTCTTCATTAGTTAGTTTAACTCAGGTCTTTATTGGGGAAGGAATGAATAAGTAATACATGTGTGGTCTGAAGAGTTTCCGACATTTCGCCATTTCTCAACACATTTTCTGAAGATTTCTGAAAAGTGTGGGGTCGGAAACTTTTCAGACCACCCTCATATGTTTATGATTATATGCTTACAGGGATAGAATTTATTGACCAACGTATGCCATTGAATATTCACCAAGAGCTAAGAAAGGAATTGGAATAGAATTGGAGGGGACATCATGAAAGAAATGAGAATGGAATATGTACAATTTAATTTGTAGAATGTTTTGCAAGAAAACTGACTATTATTTTTGGCTTATTAGATGCAATTGACTCTATTAAAATTTTTTGTTGTTATCCTTAAATTGTAATAATATCATCAGCTTTTACAATTATTCATATTTGCTGTTTTATTATTTATTATATTTATTTCCTTACGAAATAATATAGTACACTCCCCCCTCATATATTAACTTTTCTATGTCACCCTGATTAAAATCCTTATTATTTCTATTCCACATAGCCCTTAATCTATGCCCACACTATCTGAATTGCATTAAAATGGCAATGATAAGGCTGCAAATGTAATACTTTGTGACTGTTCATTTTTGCCCATTCATTGGTGTGATATCTCCTAGATGAGTCATTATGCATGGACACATACTGTAACAAGTCAGTAGGGCTGTAGGGGCTCTATTAATTTAGGTGGAATGTTAAGAGGCATTATCCATCACAATGACAGAATTTTCCTCAATATTAGGTAAGAATTGCTTCTCAAACCATGTAGTAAACCTTTCTGTGGTCATCTCATGGTAATCTACTGTTTTCTGAAATATAAATAGCAGAAGTCCACAAACCCTTTTGACGTTCCTGCATGCAACAATATCATGTGTCAGCCTTTTCTTATTACAATTTTCATTTCTCCTTCCCTTGCAGAGTCAGTTCAACCTTTCTTACACAATGTCCAGCATTTACTCATGTCTTGTCAAGACACACAATCTCTTTTATATCAGTTCTACTAACGGATCCAAAAATCTTCCTCTTTAGGATGCAATATCTTCTCTCTCCAACAGAATTTTTCTTCCGTACAATGTTTGCCACTTGAATCCAATATTTTCCATTGCCAACCTCTATGATGTTCATCCCCCAATAAACAACCCAGCTTCCTTTTGTGTTCTAAGTAACTTTTGAATGGTTGGGTATTTTTTTCTCAGATAATATTGAGGAATATGATGCTGAATTCCACTATCTTGGAAGGAGTCCATTAGTGGTAAAAGAGGCGCATTATTGTTTTTTTCTTGTTCAAAATATAGCCTGAGGTTGAATATCATCTGTCAGGCTTGACTATTGAGAACTCGTTTATGCTTTGATTCTCCTTCTCCCTGATAAGTCACTTTCAATATTATCTCTCTTTGCTGAGCATGTAATGTAATGCAGTAAGATACATGATAAGAATATGATACTTTGTGATACTCAACAATAATCCTTTACGAGACATCAAGTTAATATTGTATATTTATTATTTTTTTGTTTTAATGATAATGGTATTCATTTTCTTTTTAAAGTAAATATATGATAAAGATACTATGGCAATGTGTTTACTCTTCAATTGGATAAATACCTGAATTAATTTTAGATATACAATACAATGAATAGATGTACAATATGTCTCACTATTATTGTTAAGCTGTTTGGTTCTGATAGTAGTATTTTTGCAATAATGTATTATTATTGCACACCAGAGATTTACCTTTGAACATTTTACACAATATTAAGAGTATTATTACAAAACAAAATTACTTCTTGGGATTCTCGAGGTTTTGTTTCTGCACACATGACATGTATATAAAAACAATCTGAATTCAAAGCTCAAGTAAAATATTGGAATGAAACTTTCACTAAAAATTTATTTCTTATATAATTAACAAGTTTGCAGAGTCTTTGGCTGTCTTTCTGCAATAGGGCGTAATTTAGCCTGAGACTACTTTTTCATTGCGTCAACCTAATAATTTGTTCCTTTTAGGTAAAATATTTTTTATCATTTGATAGAAACAAGATATGCATTAATAGTAAACTATGTTAAAAAGCAATGTAAACAAACAGCATACTATAAAATTTTCAACTTAAATAGTGGCACTGTATCCCCAAATTGGCATGAGGAATGATAATGAAAAATGAGGAATGGATTTTATTTTTTATTCAATAACTATAAGCATTATGGTGAAACTATTCTGCGTCTCATTCCACCTTATATTGAGACATATTTGACTATTTTTATTTTGTTCAATTTTAATATATCTCAAAAAGTGGAATCTGGCAACAGTGCTTCCTTCTCTACAAATGCAGAGTAGGCTGAGCACAGATCTGCTTTTTGCGGCAGCAGTATAATACTCGTTTTGACTACTTCAACTTTTCATGGGCACTTAATGAAATACCTTTGATGCTACTGAATTTTTTTAGTTTAACGTTCTTCAGTAATTTGAAAACTGAGTATAAAAGTGACAATTTTCCATTTTCACAAAATGGGAGATATTCTCCTTGGATGCCAGGACTTCTGGTATGATTTATATTTCTTTTATATAATAAATAAGTAATAATAATCATTTTCTTCCTGTATCTCAATGTTACTTAATTCTATTGTTGATATTTCAGGATTCCAAGGAATTATTGATGAAGTTTGATATGGCTAAATCCATAAATATTGGTGGAGAGAGAGTACAATTCACTCAGGTTAGTAAATAGTGCTAAGATACTTTATGGAGGGTAAAATAAAGGAAAACTTTCTAAACGTTAAAGTGAAAGGGTTTTTTATATTTTATTGTTATATATTTTATAGAAGAAAGAAAAAAGGAACTCGGCGGTCAATGAACTAAGAGACAAAGGTTCTCCAAGCACTGACAGTGGCAACCGTCTAAGGCGATTTGCATTGGACCCCCTGTGATCATGAAAGCATTGCTTTCGAAATGCGCATTAGGGATTCTGAATAACTGGTGACCGCTAAGCGATTATCCGTTTCCCGGGAATCGCCCTAGATGGTTGCTGCTGTTGGTGCTTGGAGAACCTTTGTCTCTTAATATATTTTATAGTCATATTGAATTTTTAAATTTCACAGCTTATTGAATCTCATTTTGGGTATCTGATTTAAGATAGTATTTAGTTTTTAGGCGATTTGTAAGTGACTGTGATTTTCACAGTCACTCACAATTAGTGAGAATAGAATTTCACCTAGTGCTAAGTTATCCTGAATTTATGGGTATATGTTCTAAGTTATTGTTTACCTATCATTGTTTATTTTTAATATTCTGAATTCAATATTTTTTGCGTGAGAATTAAAGTCATGATTTACTTTAGGAGGAATTCAAAACAATGAGAAAACTTATGGACCCTGGACTGACTTTGCTTGGTTTTATTCCTGTTTCCCTTCTCAAGAAAACTCATCACTGTAGTCCAGCTTCTTTTGTTTACCCAGATAAACTATCTACACAAGGTATGCAATGCCATAACAATACTGAAATTTCTTCTGATATCAAAGTTTACTTGTCAGTTTTATTTTTTGTAGTACAATTGTTATTGTCAGTCAATTCATATAATAATACAATAATACCTTTATTATGCTAAATATACATTGACATTAAAATAAACCTTCAGACCAAAAGAGATTTACTTTATAATCAACAAGATTATGAAAAACATGGGTGCACATGAATTATAAAATTAAACAATATTTACATCATATATAAATTCAATTTTAAAAGAATGTATCATTATAAGTCCAGCTTAGCCAAAAATGGCTTGTTGGCAGGTGTCTTTTAAAAGAAATAGTGATGAACGCAAGTATCAAAAATTATCATTAACTAATTATAAAGATAGTATTTTTAATTATTAATTGATTATAATTATTAAATAATTTTAAATATTACTTCTGCTAGTGCTATCACAACTTTAAGGAAATAATTTAAATTTTACAGTACTAAATTAATATTAGTTAATGATCAAAATATATTATATATAAACCAGTTTTTTACTTCTTTTTTTACTGTTGAAATTTTTTCTAAGGATTGCAATGGGAATGAGAACAGTAACTTCTAAATTTTGTTTGCCATGGTTTGTGTAGTATATTGGAATATCATATCTGACTTTTGGTGTTTTGCTCATATTGTGGTAAGAGGTTTTTGCCACCAATTGCCAAACATTGCCACCAATTTTCATAATTTTATCTCTTCAAAGTTGATATGCTTTAAATTAGACAACAATCACTCTTTAGAGAAGCAAAATTAGATAGGAGGAACATGTTCAGTGCTTTCTATTTGACCCACAGAGTATCATAGAGAGATTAATTTTAAATCTTTTCTCAGTCAGCAACGTAGGTATTAAGATCACATTTAGAAATATAATTTCATTTAAATGCTTGCATTAACACAGAATTTTAAATGGGAAGTGTTTAAGAGGTAAATTACTCAATGTGAAACTTGGCTTGAGGAGAGCATTCAATAGGTATGCATTTATAAATTCAATCGTTTTTTAGTAGGATAACTCTAGGAAAATTTTTGGAACCCTAAACAACATAAGCTAACTCAACATTCACACTAACTCTTAAAAAATTTGTTAAAAATATAGCATTCACATTTATCCCATAGGAGCTAGGGATCTATTTACTGCCCTATGGCTGCGAACTGGTGCAAAAAATAAAGCTGCAATCTGTAGTTATGTATTACGGGTTGGAATGGCACCACGTTTTGCAGCTCTTATTCCTGCTGGAATGGACCAAAGCGAGAAAATTAAACTGTACCAGAAGCATGGCATTCATACTTTACCAGATCCACAAGGTTTTCATCTTATCATACTCCCTTACTCAGGTAATATCCCATTTACAGTTATTATGTTATTATTAGTTTGCAATTTCCGTTGAATTTATATAGCTAAAACTCAGTAATAATGGTGAACTTGGTGCTGTTGTAGGTTTGAAATGTTTACTTCTAATAATCTGTCAAGAAGTGAAATCCATGACCATTTACTTGAAAATGTGTGGCGTGATCTCTGCTGTTTATTTAATTCCTTTTTCTTGGATCAAAAGGTCTTAATTTCTTACCTTCATTCAAATGACCTCATCTGCCAGAGAACTTTTAAAAATACTACTTACTAAATGAAATAAAACCCTTCGTTGCTTCACAACTTAAAGTAAAGTTACGAAGGGTTTTGTTTCATTTAGTATGGTTCCCTTCCAAAAAGTTTAGCTTAGTCATATCAGATTCAAAAATACTACTTCTAATAACTCATCAGAAGTGTGTCATGGAAGATTTGTGCAGGATTGTTTTTACATTTATTCATTCCATTCAAGTATTATTATTCATATTCAGATATCCTCTTTCACAGATTATGTAAACTCCCTTGGTTTACCAGAAAGTCCTTCAGCATATCCAAGACAAATAGACTGTGCCATTGGAGTTTTGAAAAAACTCCGGGTAATATTTCATTCATCAAGTTTCCCAAATCCTGCTATTGACACCCACTGGGCAGCCATTGAAGCCATTGCATTGGACCGCCCTGCACCAAGGGATGTTGTTGATGAAATAAGTGAGTTTATTAATCTATCATTAAAAATTCATAGTATCTAAGTATTGAATTGAACATAATATTTGCTTTATAATTCTTTCTCCGTATATATGTACATATATTTACAAATATTGGAGGCCTTAATAAGGGAGTGGTACCAGGGGCAGATACTTGGAATTCCAATTTGTACAGGGTCCAGAATAGTAGGTTTAATTTACCAAAATCTAAATGCCAGAATATTCCTTCATTTTGGGAACTTGCTAATATTTAATATCTATTTTGAATTTGTATATTGTTCTGTGTTTTAACTAAAAGAAGAGGAAATTAATGGTAGAGATTTAAAATTTGCTGGCATCTATAATAATGGTGAGGATAGTTGAGAATTGATCAGAGATATTCACACTTTGAAACACAACCTGGCTTTAGTAAAGTTTATGAGGTTAACTTTAGAATTTCTTTAGGAATATAAAGTATGAAAAGATTCCTTTTTATTTTCTTCTTTTAAATATTCTCACAAAACTTCATGCTTGTGTTTTACTGTATTATCTCGGATACCAGAAACTCCTCTCTTCAGTAAGACTGTTTCTTATCTGCCCATGGTTATAAAATTTGTTACTATGGGTTTGCCAAGAAAACTACAGCTCAAACCATTAAAAAATCTACAAAAGCTTTCGTTTTAAGTTTGGAAGTTTTCAGTTTTAATTAGCTTATGGTTCTTTGCTGTAGTTTTGCTGGTATTTGCAGTTCTAACAAATATATATGTAACAGGCCCTGATTATCCTGTAATGGATAGCCGCATAGGGGCACTTGCAGATGAGTTCCTAGAGACTGTTTATGAAGCTGGTTATGATCCCACCAAGAATCCTTCAAAGTCTGCGCATGAGAAGCCTGCTTCCAGCATTAAGCAAGACATCAATCTAGTTGAGGCTGCAAAAGCTAACAGAAAGGTTTGTATTATAATAACAGTTGTGTGGTATTACATATCAATACATTTACTTCCTCTTCCCCAGTTATAATAGCATTAGTTATACAGTATACCATTGGTGTAAGAGTTGGTTTTAAATGGTGTGTAATATTTTACATTTCCACCTTTGCTTTGACTCAATTTCGTTTTGGCTTATTAGACAACTTAGATTTATTTGGCTTATCATATTTTTGGAACTGTTAGATGGTGGACTTACCTCATATATCTAAAATTTTTAATTGCTAAATTTATTTAAAATCTCTAATTTTTAATTTAGTAATTTAAATTCATTAATGGAATGGTTTAACTTGAAAAACTTGGTTACTTAGAAACTTTTCTCTATGAGAAGATTAATTGATCCTGATTTTTGCTGAAAATTTGAAGGAAGAATTTTTGCTGATTGTGAGCTCCAAAAATTCATTTTGTATCTTAGACTCTCATTACTGACAGTGTATACTTACCATCTCCAATCTTTTGCAATGCATGTTATGGTTTCATCAAGTATATATTACATTTTTTATATTTAACATTTTTATATGGAAATATCATACTAAACCTCAACTTCATTACATATCAATATTCATTTTATTTTATTTATTTAATATTTAATTAGAAGGAAATTGTAAATGATTTTATAGAATATATTTTCTCTGTAGAAAAAAATGTAGAGTATCTTTAGCTAAGATAATAAGCAAGTTGGATTTCCTTAAAAGACACAGTGTTGAGACCTATTGCAAAAGGAAAAGTCAAAGATCCTTTTTGAGTAAGTCTGACACATATTCAGGCCTGAAAAGGAAGAAATGGTGACCCAGAAGTAAGAAAACCATAGATGATTGTTTGTTTAGAACTACTATTTAGTTTTTCTATCTTCAGGTTCTGTCCTAAATATACATAAGGAAAATTATTTGAAACTTGGAAGTAGAAGATCTTTTTTCTAGTAATAGTTTATTTTAGAATTGGTGAAAGCTTCAGGGTATTAAGAAAAATTTGTATGATTCTATGAAAAGACTAAATAATGAAATTCTATCTCCATTTGAAAGATACTGTTATTGATATATAATGTAATTGTGTTAAATCTGCCCTATTTTGTGGAATTATATGAGCATAATACATATATTAGAGTGTGAAAATGGAAGAGAATGGAAATTTTAACTATGTGAAGAGAAGATGTTGAATAATTGTGTTGCTCATTATTCTAGCTATTTCTTTCTTTCAAAGAATATACAAGAATGGGAATCGGACATGCATGACACCACCATGTATATGTATTGCAATAGCCAATGAATTTCACTTCAAAGAAATTTATAATTAATGCAGTAAAGCCAATTAAATAACAAGATTTCCAGCCTTTCTTGCCAGCTACCCCTGCCTACCCAATTCTACCCAGTTGCTGAAATTTTTATAACTTCATTAAGATGGTTATAAATATATTTGGGTAATCTAAATAACTCCTGAAAATACTCCACTGACACAGAAAATGGATTCACTGAATCCCCAAGGGTTCTACATTCTACCATTTCATTCTCCTATTCAGATTCTCTGGTGAACACAATTGCAGCAAACAGATGGCCTGCTATTTTTGTTTCTTACATGATAGAATTCACGGTATTTATGGTTAATGAGATCAATTCCTCTTGGAAGTGACATTAATTCAACCAGAAATCAGAATTCTGAGTTACAAAATAGCCTATCACAGTGATTGTCCTACTCATGAGTCAGAAGAGTCAAATATCAACAGTACAATGATATAAATTTCTTTTGAGAGCCAAATTTTTTAAACTTGAGCTATATAGATATGAACATTGTCATTATTATTATAATTAATGCAGCCTGCCTGCTTATTCCATCGCTGAATTGTCTCTATTGTTATTAAGTTTTTATTTATGCTCATATTACTTAAGTTATTAGTTTTTGTTATAATTATATTGTTCCTTTTTATTCTTAAATGATTTTATATTTTAGAGTATATATAAAACTGATCTTTTGTTAATGAAAGACTGATGGGGCCTCAAACTGAGCCAAGACAGGAGGAATTCAATTACTGCCTATTGTTTGTACATATGCTATGTTTGCTTATTTTCTTTATTTGAAAATTGGGAAGTGCAGTTAGTAATCATCCCTATTATTGTCCCAGCTCATTAAAACAATGAAAAAATTTAGAGTTCAAGTGAAGTGAAGCCATCCCATAAAATAATTAAAACAAAGGCCCATTCTCTCTTTTTCTCAAATTGAATTAATCAAAAGATCATTAATTAATCACTTCAGGTGGCAAACCTCACAGCAGATACTCTGAGAACCTACCTCAGGGCAATGGGTAAACCAGTTGCTGGAAAGAAGAAAGCAGAATTGGTGGCAGATGTGTATGCTTTGGATGGATAATAATTTACATCATTTTTATATCAAAGTTTATTTCAAACTTCGAGTATTTTTGATGAAATTGGCTTCTTTTCTTGATTTTACACTGTGTTATCATTTCTGTTAAATAAGCAGTAAATAAAACTGCAATATGCTTTTAATGAAAATTTTTATGGTTACAATTTTTAAAAATCTTGATGTATTTATAACAAAAAGAAAACCACATCTAATAAAAGCTTTTTATGAATGGCATTATATGGGTTTAATTATTATAACATTTAATGGTTTATAACTGATTTATTGAGCCGTTTATACTTTTCCTTACTGTAGATTGCACTGAGATATGCATTGCTTAGGCTTTGAGACAAGTGTATGACTACTGACAGGATTAACTTGGTAGCATGCAATGCAAGCCACACTGCAGATCAACAAGGCAGTGGAGGTCTCCTTTCCCCACCTCTTTGATTCATAGTCTACTCTCTCATGCACAAACACCCTTTTTGGATAAGGCTGGGCAGTGTGAGTAGTCTGAGGACTAAAGTTCTCTTGGTTTTCTTTTGACAATCACCAATGAACCTAACTAGTGATCTTAAAATGTCAGACAAGATTTTGTTCTCTATTTGTTTAATGCACAACCTATCATTCTGCAGTATATTTACTGCACTGTTATATTTATATATATTTACTATTAATTGTGCCCAGACCAAGTGAGCTTACCAGCCAAGAAGTATACTTTCTCCCAAGATATATACTATCTTTCGAGAGTGAGATGTCAGAGTACACTGCTTACAAGATAATCAGTCTGGGTTGATCTCATGAAACACTATCAAGCAGCTGAATTACTTCCTCTCTTCATAAAATGTGCTTTTCACCTAAGCTGTCTTTTTATATTCCTTTTATTGCTACTGATTTTTATACAGAACTAATAAACCTAACACTCTGTTCATAGCAAAGAAGAATGGAGGTGGGTCAAAGACAAAAGGTGATAGATTGCTGTATGGAGAATTGTAGAAGATGATCGAATTTTCCACGATTCATCACCCTACAGGACATATCATCAAGGCCCGGGACTTATTTAGCAGCTACCTTAAGGGGGCTGAATACCATTAGGGGTAGTCCTTAAAAGGATTTCTGAACAAAGTCACAAAATGTCCCATGGAGCTGTGATAAGGTGTCACAGACTTCTAGAAACATCTTATGAGAGATTTCATTTAAGGATGACAACTGAAACTGCATCTCATATATGCTCGCGTTATACTTAGTTGTCCTGCCGCCAAGAAGAGAGAATACCGATGCGATGCGCGCCGAATTCAATGTGTCAGTCATTAAATAATAGCAAAAACACGATAATATTTCACGCGAATACATAAAGATAGAAGTAGATATGTTGTTATGAATCGAAAGTACATAGATAGAAAAATATGAATTTTTATTCCCTTCAATTAATCTACTTTATCGTTATTCCTTTTACACCTTATCATAACCGAATTAAATATAATGGAAACATTATGAATCTATGTTTTTAGAGATCTCTTGTAAAATTTTCCATTTCTGCATTTTTATCATAACTTTAAAATTGCAAATACTGAAATATTGGCTCTAACAGCGAGAGATAAAGAATTCATCACACCTTTTTAAATTTCACGAAATCTAAATAATAGTTATACCTACTAGAAGAAATTCAGGCGTTTATTGATTTAAGACATCTATTTTTTACTAATTTCACCAATGCGTCGGAGAAAGGTCAAGAAAACTCAAAGTTCTCAAAACTCAATACGATATTTTGATTAGCTTTAACCTCAAGGATGAGTGAAAGTAGTGGAAAAATCAAGAGGTGCACGATTTAAAGAAAAAAGAACGAACCTTTTGCTGGAAAAACTTACTGAAATATTCTTGAGATTATTAAGTGGTCTGTGTACGGTTTACGCCCTTATTGACCGACAGCCGACAGGTATTTTCGATTTTCTTTTGTTAACAATGGATTTGTTTAGTTTTGAAAGGTAGTAAAGTTTGAATGTTAGTTCTTTCGGATATAAGGTATACGAAACCGTGAATGTGACCAGCAGATGAATTAATCGATTATTTAAAATATAAAATCTCCAAGATGTAACGAACGAAGTAATTAGATAACCGAGAAAAGAAACATCCCTTCTCAAAGCAGACAGACAAAGGGAATTGTATCTATTAAAATGATCTTTTTATTTCATAGTATTTTCTGTGTTGGAAGAACTATTTTTCAGATTTTACTTGATAAGCTTTTTGGTGGAAAATATTTTTGCAACGAAATAGACCCTCAATTCGAACCAAAGGATTATGGATTAAAATCTTATGGTTTTTCCAAACGGAATATTCATGAATTAAAACAGTACGGTGTCAATGAAATGAAAGAAGTAAAATGTATATTTGATGAAAGTTCTGGATTGAAATTTTTTCCTCCAGTCTATGCACAACGTTATGATGCTGTGAAGGAGTTAATCGTGAAATATTCGGCTAAATATAAAATAACCAAAGTAAGTTATTGCAATATTTTTCATTTAAACCTTTGATCTTAATCACAGCTATATATATCTTCGTGAACGAAGCGAAAAGTGCGACATTATTATTACTTTACGTTATAGATAAACAAAATACAGTGAGATAAAACCTCTTCTTGGTTTTTACCTGGGAACATTATGAGTGCTCATTCTTGTCACATTAGTTTTTGATTGTATTTTCTATGTTCTTTTTTTCGAAGAGGTCTCTTACCTGTTTTATTATTCAATTTGTTTCCTCTCTTGGCATTTTTCTCTTTGAATAGTATTTGTTAGAGAATTGCTCTTCCAGGTGGTGGATATGGGTTGTGCTGAGTTAAGCTTCTTCCCATTCTTAAAACATTTGCCTGGAGTTGAAGAAGTAATAGCTTTAGATGTTGATAATCAACTTCTGGAGTCATTCGCACACCGAAGTGCTCCTTTACTGTCTGACCATCTTATTCCCAGAACCTCACCTCTCCATGTATTGGTTCTCTCTGGAAGTATTGCACAGCATGACTATAGACTTCGTGATTGTGATGTTGTGGTCGCAATTGAGCTGTGAGTTTTGTTTTCACTGGTAGTGTAAAGTATAATTTCTTGTTGTATCTTAGTGCTGCACATTGCGTTTAGTATTTTAATCGAAAATTTCATCAGATGATCCTTTATAATGCTTTCTTTCTTTTCTATTGGGCAGCTTTTATGTGAAAGATTAATTTTGTGTCTTTAATTCTTGATGTTTATGAAATGAATATGACATTAAACCAGTGCCTGTCCTTATCCATAAAACATCAATCATGCTAACTAAAAGAAATTATGTAATTATTTTACTAAAAAGATAGAATATTGCTGGCAGTTAAGATCCCATGTAGTCGTGGAATTTTCTGAAAAAATGCGTCCAGTCATTTATAGATGAGATATATTTTCTCTCTTTTTTATAACATGTCTTTTTCTGTAAGAGTTAAAACTATAAATCAGTGATTCTTTGAAGATTGATGAAATTTTATTTTGATGTTAAAAACTTTAATATTTACAATCTATCAGGATTGAACATTTGTACCCGCAAGATTTGGAGGAGTTTCCATATACTGTGTTTGGGTATATTCAGCCAGATGTGGCTATCATCACCACACCCAATTATGATTTCAATATTTTGTTTAGTCATCTCCGTGGGTTCAGACATCCAGATCATAAGTTTGAGTGGACACGTATGCAGTTTCAAGACTGGTGAGTTTCATGTCGAAATGTATGTATTTTAATATTTTATATCTCTCTGTAATTATAGATAAATGTATGGGATTTTGCAGAGTTTCTGAATTTGAAATAAAATAATATTAGTGCTAAGAGACAATCGCTCATATCATTTTGATGCAGACAATTCATAGATAATCTGAGAAATTGGTGAAATTATTAATTTTTATTATGTGTAGTACTTAAATCTTCTGCTTTGAAAAATTATTACCACGACTACTTTCATAATTTTCTGCTGGTCAAGTTTATGATTCTGAAATTGTAAAACTGATCAATAATACCAGAAAGAACCCAATATAATATATATATATATATATATATATATATATATATATATATATATATATATATATATATATATATTTAATTGATTAATGAAGCCTTATTTCTCTATTGAATTATATTTTATTCTGGGTATTAGGAGGTGGATTCTTCATTTATCTTTCCTTCAGTAATTCAATTATAATATTATTGCTAAATCTAAAAACTATTTGTGTATCTATATCATGTAAAATTGCGTTACTTATGAGCATTCACTTAGTAGCTCAAACTAAAAAAAGTTTAAATTTTCATCTTAATAAACAGTCTTCCTCTATAATTTTTCAGGGCAATGAATATCATCAAAAGATATCCAGATTATGAAGTGACATTTCAAGGGATAGGACAGGGGCCTTTTGGCTCAGAATTCCTTGGCTGTTGTTCTCAAATGGCCATATTTACCAGGATAACTTCTAAAAAGGGTTTAAATAATGATCAGGAGGGATTAGGAGAGATCATTAGTGAAAATAATGATATTTCATCTAAGTCTTCAGAAAATTTGGAAGTATACCAACTTGTTGCTCAGCATAAGTAAGAACTTTACCTTGCTATGTCAAATTTTATCTCATAACTGAACGCACCAAGGTTCCATCAGACCTGATGATGAGGCCAGGTGTTGAAATTTAGGTTGTTTTTCTGTGATGTAATAGTAATAATAATTCTTCTTAATTTGGGCGAGATTGAGACTAAAAAGTCTTATTATATCTAACTCTTACTATAAGGTGAATTATATATTAACGTATCTCCTACAACTTAGTGTTCTATATCTTACATGTTGATTTATGTTGCTTTTGATAGTTTGAAATCTTTCTTAATATTGAAATGATTGTTAAATTATAAATAATGTAGATTGTCGAGATATTTGTAAGTTGCGATGTTATAATATTTATGCAATTTTGGCTGAAGATTTTTAGTAACATAAAGAGAGAAAAATAAATGTACATAACCTAAAACATGCAGTAGTTTAATGATTACATTTCAGTGATTTAAAAAAATAATATCAAAGAACAAACAATCCTGTAAAACTTGTTTGCATATAAACATTACAAAACTGTTCAACCTTTGGCCATATTTTCAAATACTGACTTCATAAGTTTTGTGGCCAGAAAATCTGGCTGAAATTCATTCCATCTATTTTTACCTATGTACATGTCTTTCATATTTGATTATTTAAATGACTATCTTTGTCTATGGTTTACTAAGAATTCCATTATTTGTGGTCCAGTTACTGTATTAAGTGTATTCTGCAATGGATCTTTTGTTATGCATGAATCTATAACTCTTTCTATCTTTTCTTTGGTGTGATGGTGAATTATTTTTAATGTAACAAGTAGTTGTTAAGAGGCAGAAATGGTTGGAAATTAAACTATGAAGTGGAGATTAAATTTTGCTATCAATATTTTGCCCAGATTTCAAAACATAAAGTATTTTAGTTTTATTTCATTCTTAATGGTAATCATTTAGTTATTGGAGTGCAGAAAATATTCGATCTGTTTAAACTCCTTAGAATGATAAATGGATAACTGAATGCTTTTTCTTCTTTACTTCAAGTTATCCTATTAATGAAGATAATCGCACTGAAACTCAGAAGATTCAAGATGACTTATCATTTACAATAAAGAATCTAGCTATGAAGCAGTTTGAGAGAAAATGGAATTTGATCCACAATTATGATGAAAGCATTGATTATGAAGAATATGATGCAGATATCTACATACCCTTTGAAGATATCATAAGATCAAGTATGGTTGAACCAAAGCCAACAGAAAGTGAATTAAGGTACAAATGTTTATTTTGATTAATAGAATTATTCACCTGTATGCAATATATTGCTCTCTTTATTATTTAGTTAGTCTAATCTCTCTGATTAGTTCCTAGCTTAACAAAATATCGGTTATGTAATGCAAAACTTAAATTTTAGACCTTAGCATTGCTGTCATTGGCTTTCACATTAACACATTTGCATAATTTGAAAGCACTCTTGGGTTGAATTCCTGGAGAAAACATGGATATTTCCACAAATTTATTAAATATTCCCTAAGGGCTGAGCATGTTTGACTCAAGCAACTTGAGATTAAGTATCATACAGGGACACTACTAGTTTTCAATTTCTTTGTACCTAGAATGTTGTTGAAATAAAATATGATGATTATGAGCTGTATTTATTTTCTTCATTATTTTCTTAATATGGGTGATAAAACATCCAAATTTATTTTGATATTGCCTCTTTTTTTGTTTCCTTGCAGGATGTGAATAAAAAGTCTTAAATTGGTGTTTTACACACAAACTTTACTGTAATTATTTTATTAATTTTGCATTTTTCTTGTTTGTTGTTAATTTTGATTAAGAAATTGACATTACCATTGGTATATTCATCTGTATAGGGTATTTTTTTATTACTAATTTTGTTATTATCTCAATATTTCTTTGCTTTTCAATATTTCCTTATCTCTCTTATCCTTGTTTAATTTCTATACTTTTATTTTACCTTAATATACCATGTATTTTTTGTAACTTATACTCAATTCCTGTATTTATCGAAATCTTTTGCATCAATGTTAATTTAAATTTTTTTCTATTGCTAGGCGTGTTGCTTATCATGATTTTTCCTTTCATCCACTTTTTTCTTCACTTTCCAAAGTTTTTCTTTTTTATTATCAATGTAAAGGGTAGCTGTATTATTTTTTCTTTTAGCTGTCTTAACTTCCCTTTTCATGAAAATTTAGTTAACTATGAGTATGCTCTGCCAGATTTTCACACATCCCTTCTTACAGTTGTTTTATTGCTGTGGTATATTAATTTCCTAAGTGCAAACTTCGGTTTATTAAACCATAAACTAGTTTCCTTCTGTGAACTTTTTCAAGCTATCGCTTTCTCTGAAATATCATATGATGAAGAGTTCGATATAAGAAGAGATCCATTATTATCAATCTCACCCCAATAAAAGTCTTTCATTATTACTTTTTGTCTTTGATTCTTCAGGCAACTTCTTGAAGGATCAGAATGGAATGTCAAAGAAATTGATGGAAAATTGTTGGTGTGCTATCCTGATCCTGATGAAAATAGCTCACGTCCAGATGATGAGGAAGATGAAGAAGAAAGAGCTGCTGAGTCATACAAAAGGGACACAGAAGCCGATTCTGATTGGGATGAAGGAAATGTTGACGTATGCACAAGAGGTGCTGAAGCTGATTCTGATTGGGAACAAACTGTTGCTGAGGAAAAGGTAAGTTAAACTTAGAATGTTATTAAACTTAATGTTTATTTCTGTGATGATTTAAAGTTTTAAAAAAGAAACGTGGTTCAGTAGTATTAATTTATTAGTGATAGTCTGTTAATATTAGTGTGGAATTGAATAATTTAGGGTCATGGAGGAATATTCAAGAGCTGAGTTTTCATAGTAGGATACACAACTGTGGTTTATATTTAGTGTTTTGTTTAAAAATTTTGATTTCGTTATTTTGTTTGTAAATTATACTGGAATTACATGATAGTACGAGGATGACATTTTATTGTATAACTTAATCATTATCTATTTGAAAATATGGTAATAAATTTCAGGATTATATTAATTTTAAGAAATTGCAAAGTTCTCGCTCTCTGGGAATGATTATTGCCTAAAATTTATTTTATTGACGATAATTTACTTTTCTCTGCATTTTACTGTTTACTCTGTAGTTTACTCTACAATTTCTGTACTGCTTTTAGATGAATACTTTTTTATTTCTTCTTTTAGGAGTATAGCTCATGGCCTCAGAATGTCTCTCCTTCTCCCTCATGTATATCTGATTGGAATGAGGAAGACACACAGACAAAGGCTTTTGTAGATAGTGGTTATCCTAACTCTTTTTCTGGTCATGACAAAGATATTGCCAATTCTATTGATCTTCATAGCTCAAGTCTTGAAGAGGACAGTGGAGATGAAATGGAGGAGGACATGCATAGCAGTGTTGATGCAGAAGCTGTGGAACAAGCAGAAATACACCCACAGGTTTGCAGTCATTGCCACTTTTTTACTGAAAGATAATGAAATCGTTGTATTTACTTCAGAAGTAATCATTTAGATATCTTATTCAATAATAATGGTAATAATAAGAATTTTATTTGTTCAAAGACAATTATGTGTAGACAAGTCACTCTCAATATCATACCTCTAAATACTCCTGGAATGAGTAAAAACCATTACTTAGTAAATAATTAAACACATTTTGTTTGAATCTTTGCATATTTTTGATTTCTTTTATTTGAACTGGTAATTTCTTATAAAAAGATATGTCCATGATTTTTGGGCACCTTGAATGGACTTTTACCATGGATATTGGTAGATGCAACATCCTCATTCTTTTTGTGTCATGATGATGACTGGACTCATTGGAGATGTGATCATTAATGCTTCTCTTATTGAATAGCAGAAGATTGAAAATATATGATAAAGTTAAATTTTTGGAAAATAGGCTTGCAAGTTTGAGAGGCATTTTTTGATTATTTTAAGTATCTTCTTCTGGATTATTAAAATTTCTGTAATTCCAAAAATAGCCAAAATACATATTAAGTAAAATTCTTCTACTAACTGAGTCTTTTAATGCAGAGAATTAATAAAAAATTGAAATAATTTATTTTATGTTGATAGTCCACATGATTACACCAACATAGATGTCTCTTAGTTCTGAGTGGAGTGACTATTCATGCACCCTTCCATGTCCTTGTTCAATATATTTTGATTAAGAAAATCCTAGGATTTCTTAAGATGTGAAATTGTATCTCAGTCATTCATCCTGTATTCTAGGTGTACAATTGGGCAATACTGAACACAGATTTATACTTTACTATGGGCAATATTTCCTTAATATATTTCTTAATATCTTTTTCCCTTCATGCGTAACCTGTATATTTCTCCACTTCACTCAATCCTAAACTACCAAATATACTCATCTGTAAGCAGCTCTTTTAATTCAAAATTTTAATAAAGTACCTTGAACTGATTTGTACACAAGAGATTTAATCAATGTTTGCTAATGTCAAAGATGTTATTTGAGGTGGAAGTAAAATTCTCTTTTGTTTACCTGACTGTACATACTTCTCATGTACAGGTCATCTTTACATTATTTCATCAAGATTTTGCATTTGAAGGTTAATTTATAAATGTATGTATCTAGTATTATTAATCAAACAATATGAGGTGTCTAGCTAATCACTGTGCTCATCAGATTTTGGCTGTCTCAAAAATTATGTGACAGAACAAGCATCTTCTTTGCTACTCTTGATAATGTGGTATATTTTCTGTAAATTGTTCAGAATTCATTATCAGTATTATAAATGAAATCCTTTGTCTGATCGACTTGAAAGGATCAAATAATTTCTCTAAACAATTATCTGATTCCTTTCATGTAATATTACTAGTGGTTGTTTTACTACGTAGGTTTCTGCATTACCAAATTCTGTGTTATTTTGGGTTTCACCGCAATTTTATTTTTCTCCATAATAGCAGTTTCACCTGCTGGCATCTTCAGGTTGAAGTGTGGGAGTGATTTCCAGTCGCCGTTATATCTGTGGCTCTGTTCAATTTTCATGATGGCTCCCTTCTTTCTTCTTCTTTTATTTGTTTGTGCACCAAACAATATGTTACCATGCACTGTGTGAGCTTTATTCATAATCTTTTTTGAAGTTTGTAGTCTTCACCATTTCAATTGATTCCCTGATTAGACAGGAACATATCATTTTTCCCTTGCTGCCATTTTGGCATTTTGAAATTGTGCCTCGTACCTGGTTCACACCGAGAAATGGCAGAATGGTTCTTTGTCATCCTCTGATGTTCTTTAAGGCAAATGGCTCTGCAAGTTTCCTAGAAATTTTCCCACATAAGTAGGGGATTTGGTATACTCCCTCACAGTCCCTATGGGATACTGTTTTTGGATCTCAAGAGTGTATTACCAATCTTTGTCATGCAGTTAAATCTTGTGAAAAAACATATTTCTTTAATATATAATGTTTCTATGTTTATTGCTTTTATCACTGCCATAGGTGGAAGACATGGACAACCAGATTCACTTAAATGCTGCAGCTAATCCTAATGTCTTCTATGAAGTAGTTGCTAATCAAGATGAGAATCAGGATTTGGTCAACAACAATCGTGACAATGAGGGAAATAATGCTGAAGCAGTATTTCGGGAAGAACTAGTAGAAGATGATCAGAATGCTGTGGAGTTATCAGAGTCTGAAGAAAGTGTAATGGAAGAGCCATCAGAAGATGAGTCTGAATTTGAGGTATTTAAATTACAGAAGGCCTTTAATTTTAGCAGATAGCCAGATTATCTTGAGAAACTCTTTCCCACATTTTTTATGCAGAGACTATTTCTATCGGGGAATTTGTAATTGAAAATCCATGAGTGACTCTAGCTTGACAAGAATTTGAACTAAAACAAATGGGAATAATATAAACATCCAGAAGAATCCTTTATTTATTTTAAAAATCATCATATACAACGCCATTTAGCAGAATATAAAATATGATACGATATAAAGAAATAACTCATTTTTAGGAAAAAATCATTCAACTTTGAGTTTAAAAGACTTCAATATTTACTATTATTTAATAATAGTCTATTCTACATGCAAAACATGCCCTTTCTAAGAAGTACACTAGTATAGACATACAGAAAATGGAAATTACATTAATAATAGTGCAATAATTATTGTAAAATATAAATATATACAATAATCAAAAATAATTAATACAATTAATTGTAGAAGCATTAACTCTGTGAACTTTGTTACAGGAAGCATGTTCAATAACTTAGCGAAATTCAGAGAAATTCTTTATTGTGACATTTTTCAAACAATTCAGTTTATCATCAGAGCTGATGTAGGTAGAGTGATTTTTGGAAGACATTAGGCAGAAAAGTAGTTGGAGCTATGAGTAGGTACAGCTAGTTCCAAAAAAAACTTACCACCTAAGCCGCAACCCGCATAACAGACGTGAAGCTCGATGAGAGCGAGTCTAGTGTTTTCCACGCATTCTATTGGCTCTTGGAAGGAAGGCGCCTTTTTAAACCGTTGTGAAACGCGTTGAACGTATTTGTACCGTCTTTATTAGCACGAAATCTAGTTTAAATCTAGTTAATTTTTACTATGTCAGCAGCATAGTATTAAAAAATGAATGAGAATCGGATCTCCTTATTTCGGCCAGAAATTTCTGCGTAATTCACCTTTTTCTGGAGGCATCGGGTAAACTTACTTTAGCTGCTTCAATTATCCAATGAAAAATTATGTCATTGCAAGATTAAAACGGATTATATTATTACGTTTTTTATGCTCTTGACGCCTACAGGAAGAACTTTTAAATTTATTTAGAGGAAATTCACGACTATGACTCAAATAGAAAGATGAACGAAAACTCAGCAAGGAGATAAAGAATAATTAGGAATAAGAACACAATCAACTGTATGTCAACTAATTTATGTTGCAGAAAAATTCTATCGAGAAGGGGAGTATGAAAAAACTTCGAAACCTACTGAGGAAAGCAAAGATGAAAAGAAACTTTATCTGGACGAATACACCGAGAAAGAATCATTTTAAGTCAACCTGGTAGAGAGCTCTGAAAATTAGACCCAAAACATATTACAATAAAGTAAACCAAATAAATTACGATCAACTACATCAGATAATTACATCAAATATTATAAAAATTTTAAATGCCGCCAAATCATATGATAGAAAGTAAAATATTTATTGGTGTGCTATCATCATTTTCTAAGGTAATTGTTTAAAATTCAAATTGCTAATTTAATATTTTAGAAAATAACATAGGTATTAGAATAGTAGCACAATTTAAATACTGAGGGCTACAAAATTTTTTCACGTATCGAATTAAAAATTAATATACCACGAAATTAACGCCAGCATCTCGTAACATTTTTCCGAAAATATTGTTCATTGCCAGTCCCAGAAAAACTATCCCTTTAATTAAATCAAGTTCATGTTACTTGCAATATTATGCTGTCCCAACTTTTATCTGATGCTAAATCTCTTTCTTGCCCCGTGGTGCAAATTTTGACTCGATTTCTTCACAGTTGAATTATTCTGCAATACAGAGAAGTATAAAATTTGCTTGATACGACAATTAACAGAGCATTAGGAATTTCAGTATATATGCATCAACATGTCATTCTGTTCTTACTTCCACCAGGCATTCGTGGTGACGGTATCAGATGAAGCATTATGATTTTGAGATGAGATTTGGCTGTTTCTGACAAATTCGCGTCTGAGGTTTTACTAATTCTTCCATGGAGAAAGGAGAACTTTCCTTTCCTCCACCCTGGCCCTAGGAGTATCCCCTATTCATTCCTTTGTTGTTTCTTTTTCTTTTGTTGCGTCCATCGAAAGGTATTGTCTATTTTCTCAAAGGAACCATAAAACGGCCGATGGGTGAAGGTGAACTCCGCTCTGAGGAGAAAAACCCCCTTTTCGGCAGATTGTGGATGGTCGTATGTATCCGGGGTAGCGAATTTGAAAGCGCTAATGAGGATTCCTGACCGCACCCCTGCTGAGCAGGTATCAAAGGTTAGGGTATGGTGGCGGCGACCGATCACAAGTAAGGTGGGAAATGGTGGATCCGCGATTTGTAATTTTCGCCGCAGGTATTCCCTTAGGGAATGAAGATATTCAACTCTATTTTTGAGGTAGACGACCTTTCAGGACTTCTTGCAAGGAATACACTTTAAGATGGTTAAGAAACAACAGTTAGTATGGCAAATCAAAACCTTAAGACTAATTTGCATATTGCATATTAACTCCAGGTTTCCTATACTTGCATATTGCAGGTTTAGACGTTAACACCTGGTTTATTTACATTTACATTAATACCCCGCGAGCCGCCGTATGACTTATGTCAGGGGGTGTGAAAACAACCACAACAGGATTTCCAATGTTACTGAAATGATTTTCAGAACTATACGCTAGACTAATGTTTAATAAGACTAATGATTAATGATTGCTGCTTCGGTTTCTGAATGCCTCAAGTAAGATATATAACCCGAATTATTTGAATGGTGCATAATATGTATAATAATTAGAAGAAAAATCACTATCAATAATTATGAATGATGGGTAAAAGGAGTCATGGAAGAACACGTTAAAAATAGAAAGCAACGGATGGTAACCGGACTTACATGAGAATATTCCTCTAATTCTCATGATTCATACCTTAGCTGTTAAAATATTCTTGGTTCTATATGTAATCCATTATTCCAACATTCACTCCAAGGACCTTCGTAACACCCTCATCCTAGGCACATCATAATTCTCTACGAACTTTGCGAAGATGTTTTTTAAATTTTTCATAGTATTTTTAAATAGTAATGCAAGGAAGATCATTCCAGTTAAAATAGGACCTTCGGAAAATCTGAATGATAACATAAAGTTGACAATGTTTGGGTGCATCATATCAGAATTAGTATCTCTATATTCTGCTTTTAAAGTGAATGGTATAAACTGTATTAGCTTATACTAAATAACAAATTCAACAACAAAAATGAAAAAATAAGTAACGCTGCCTATCGTCAATTTATATCAATCAAGCTCTTCGTCAATGATTGTTTACTTTATTTATATAAATTTTTTTTTATGCTTTATTTCGTCCCTACATTGAGCTAAAAATTTCGTAGTTTGGAATAACTTGAGAAATGAACAATGAACTAGAGAAATTCCATCTAATATTTATTCCTTACGCTTACGAGAACCAAATCGTTTCACTTCTCTTATAACATCTATGATACAAAATAGATAGAGCGTTGAAGATGATCTTACTACATCGACTAAAGTTTCTATTATCATGTCACTAAAATATGAATTGAAACGTAAATATGGAATTTTAGATACTCCGCATATTTAGTGTCGCAGAAACTTAGAGTTTATACGCCGATTACAGATAAATCACATCTCTAAAGTTAGGTAAGATTTAAAATAAACCATTGGCTTGCATAGATAGTAATACCAATGTTAGCAATTTTTATCGGTTTGAAAAAACCGAACTCTCTTTCCAAAATAAATTGCTGATAAGAAGATGGTTTAGGTTCTGGCTTAGTAAACTACTCGAACTTTCTTATAGAATTAAAAGATTGGTACGATACATTGAACATCGCTATTGCATACAATTTCGGAGATCCTGGGAATTACTGATGTATCAGAAGGAAATTTCTGAAAGTATGATAAGCCATGGGCGTTATATCCTGTATATTTGAATGTTAACCATTCTTGACTAATATATTACTTAAATTGGATAAATGAGTAGTTTCTCTGGAGGCTGTCATAAACGGAAAAAATATATGTTGGATGAGAAAATTGAGAAGGTGAGTCAGTGGGTTATACTTTTAAAAGAGGTCGTTGCTCCTACTCAAAGTAACCAATTGGTCAACGAGGAACGCAAGAAATGCCATTACCTATTGTGATTTATCCAAAAATCTGGAATTAACATACCTCTTACACTTTCAGTTGTTAAATTCATGTGAGTGTATGTATTACTGTTTCCGTCGTTTCTCACTTCCCTATATCTATCAAAACAGTCCCCCTCTTGAAGTCCTGGTGAATTCATTGCTTTAACCACTTCTTCCAATCACTCCTCTATCTTGCTTTTCAAATTTGTCATGGAATGTGGAGAGATGAAAAGTTTCTCATAGCCATACATTTTAAATACGAAGGAATATTTTCAATATCACCGAGCGATAAATATGTAGATAGACTATTCATACCAAACCACCGCCCATTCATCTCAATCATTAAAATTCTGTCGAAAAAATATGAGAGTTACGTAGGGCCAGCCATCAACCGAGGGGAGAAAAATTTCAACATGAGCCTCATATGCGCTTCTTATCCCCGTGTGATACTTACAGGGTTGGAATTACAGGTAAAAAGGCCCTAAAACTATTTCACTAAGTCCCTATTATTTCGCGTATTTTTAACGTTTTCTACATTATAATAATTGTAAACGTGATAATAAACAGTTGAAATATAAACAATGCAAGTAGTTTTGTATGCATTCAAAATTAATTGAAAATTTTACATTCATAGCTTACAGTAGCATTCAATGAGCATTATGACAAAACCTCATTCGCTCTATCTTTTTGTGTATTTTAGAACTTGATAAATACGAGAGAAGAACGTTTAAGAACGTAATGGTTTGTGACTGCAACCATTTCAAGAGGAATCCACAGAAGAAATCACGTTTATTCGATTCACACTTCAATGACACCAAAAAAATTCATTTTGGATTCAAAATCAACGTGAAAGATGGTTGTCTCGTATCCGTCATCTTTATTAATTCAGGAAAATCGATCCTAGCACATTTTCTATCAATTGATTTGGACGGTATATTAAAAATACCAACTGCATAGATGATAAAATTTACTGATTTTTTACCGATCGAGTTTTAATTTTGATGCTTATCAAATTAAACAAAATTTATCTAAAATACGCAGAGAATGCCTCAAGACTTCATACTACATATTTACTTATAGATTTTTTATGTATTTAAAGTAATAGCCTAGATATGGCCATGAGTTCACCTTACTTTACTTTTGTAGATTGCATTCACACAGGCTGTGATAAAACAGGTGATCGATATGGACTCCTTAGGTATATAATTTTAAAGGCTAATAACTCTTCTCTTGAACGATGTATAATATTATCTACTATTATAATATATAATACGACCCCTCATAACCGCAGAGTTTTACAAGCGAAGGCGTCGAATTCGAGGTCTATACATTTTGGGTCCGACACTGATTCAAACTGCGCGGAAATTTTCTTCCTCCCATCTCAGTGCTAAACATAAGCTCAGAGCGGCTCAGAGGCAGATTTTGCAAAAATTTCCTTCGTCCTGCTTGTGCCTTTCGTCTCAGACTCAAATTTTATGAGGGGAAGGGGGTTTGCCTCGGTTTCCTAGGAATAACGGGACCTCGTGTGCGACGCTTCCCTCGGTGCGAGAAGCAAAGCTAGAATATATACTGATTTGTAATAACCATTTTATAATAACTGAATTCTTGCATTACAACATCGATATTGTTATAATACTATTCTGCTACGCCAATGTCACCAAACTAAGGATACTAATAAATATTTGCAATATCAATAATGCAAATAAATCCATTTCAACTCTGCAAGCGGAGCCAGGACAGAAGCAGACTATCTCCTCCATGTTTTCCCTCTCTCTCTCTCTCTCTCTCTCTCACTTCTTAAGGCTCGCTTGCAGGAAACTCACTGCCTGTTATGCGGGTTGCGGCTTAGGTGGTAAGTTTTTTTTGGAACTAGCTGTACACAAGGAATTTTTTTAAATCATGAGAGAGAAAATGCCAGGATAGGATACCAGATTATTCAGCCTATTTTAGATGAAAAGAATGTCAATATATTCTCAATGGGCTTGAAGAGTAGGCAAATCAAGTATATCAACATTCATAGTGGCCTTTTTTCCTTTTATATGCTCACCAAGTTTCAAGAAATATCGCATAATTAGTATCAAAGCCATACAAATAGCTGAGAAGATTGGTGGCTTCATTCTTTTATCAGGAAGAAACTTGAAATTAAAAATTTGACCAAAATTCCAATTTCAATTTTCGATTTTTTAAATTTAAAACTCTTCCCCATTCAAACCTTTCTCTTATTTGTCTCCACAAAAATATTTCTATCATATTACCCCGTTAATTGTCTTTCAATGAATTTTTTAGTTTAATATTATTTCACCCCCTCCAAATTAATGTGTTTTATTAAATAATCCTCTCTTCTGTGTCCAAACCTTTACCAGACCACATATTTTGGTGTGATTGTGTTGCAGGATGAAAAGCTTAGAATGAGAGATGGAGATAATGCCTCAGGAGAGAGAGTGGTTGGTCGAATGGAAGTAGAAGATAGCCTTATTTCATCTACTGTTCTTTGGCAGGATGAAAGATTTTCAAAAGAAATTAATGAAGCAGCTGGAGACCAGCATCAGGACATTACCATGCCAATGTCAGAAGATGTGAACCCAGATGAAGGCTTTGCAGAAGCTGTTTCAAGCAAGATAGTAGATGGAGATGTCAAACAAATTACTTCAGCTGGAAAGCACTGACATATGCATGAATTTAATGCTGTAATTCATAGCCAATAGAATTATGATTGTGCATAATATACTGTATTAAAGTACTTATAGATCCTTTAGGATATAATTTATCCAATTTTATGTTCTTTCAAATTTATGTGTTCAGGTATTGAATTATTTTATTGTTTTAAACTGCAGCATTGCTAGAAATGTATCAAAAAAGTTTATATTTGTGTTAGAAAGCTTTGTTAGCATTATGGTTTGGCAATTTTAAAAATTTATCTAGTTACAAAGTCATTGCAATTCCTCCTGCTGTATGTGCAGAGTAGGTCAACGGGAATGTAAGGCATGTTTAATTTGAGATATGTTTTGATGATCAGTTTGAAGTCCTTCATATTTTTACTAATGTGTTCAGAACTTTTAAGACTGATATTTGTATAATTCTTTATTTTTTCTATATGTTGGATGATGCTTGTCATGTACGAGTATGAATAATGGCTGTGAATTATGGTTTTTCATGTGATTATTATTCATAGAAATAAATCCTTCAAAGTCAGTTATTATTGGTAAATGATCACTTCTTTATTTTGATTCTTATTGCTATTTCATACTTAGTATTGTATCACTCATTTTGTTTTCTTGAAATAATTAAATGATTGGATTATAATATGGAGTTACATAGAATTGTGACTTTTCATTTCACTAATGTGATTATATTTGATTAAATAAAAGATTTAGATAGCAAATGTTTCTACAACAAAGAAAATAAATTTGAATTTCTCTTGTGAGCAGTTTTAATTTATCACATTTTCTATTAAGATCCTTACTAATTACTCTTTTATACAGTGAAGGAAGATTTGAAGTAATTCTGCCCCATCAGCCTCTTTTCTGTATTACTAAAATTCACAATGTTTATTGATGTATACCTGAAGATGACCATATAGTATGCTTGTTCTTCTTCTTCAGGCTTCAGCACGATGGACCATATCTGCAAATTGCTGGAAATGATTGCTAAAACTAAAAAAGCCTTTAAGTCTGATGTTTTACTTTGCTTGGTGGATTATATGTGACCCATGACTTACTCAATCCTTTTTCTACTCTAGAAACTACATAGAATCAAGGGGTAAATGCTGACTACTATCTCTTACATATCATTTAATAATAATAAAAATAACACAGCCATTGTTACGCTTCCTGAAGATACTGATGAAGTCAATATCAAGATGGGAAATATAAAAGGCATCACTAATATTTTTACAGCTGTTTCTGAAGCTTAGAGAGCCCAAAGCTGGCTAGAGAATGATTTCTTGATTAATAGGAAGTCATTTGCGTTAAAAAGATTATGTAAGGCAACAACGAAGGCTGAAGAACTAGACTTCAAAATTTAAACGAATTTGAAGAAAGATAGAACTCAAGATAATCCTTATTAAAAAATGGTAATGTATAATTATTTTCCAGCACAAGGACTGATAAGACATCACGTAAAAGATTTTCCACAGGTTACTTAAAATATTTTTTCTTAAAGGTTATTTCTAACCGTTATCACGATTTCGGATCAAGAACAATACTCGGTGATAATTAATTCAATAAATATATCATTATCGAATACATGACCCCTTTACTACATCTTCATTCTCTTGATGCTAAGTGCTTTAAATAAATTTAAGCTTACGGTTTCCATACTTGGAGAGAGTAAAAAGTATAAGCCGTACAACTGTAGTTATTAATATAAATTCATTTACTCTTGAAAAATTAGATCAACCGATAACTGAACTGGAAACAAATCTAATTTAACAAGCGATGAGATTGAATTATAATTTTTATTTGCATGTTTCACTTGACTTAATCTTTTCAACAAATCATCATTCTTAATAGGTAACAAAGTAAATAAATTGGGGTACTTCTTTAAAATATAAGACAACAATTTTACATCAAGAAAAGAAAATCAGAACTGATCAGAGCCACTCAAGACGGATCATGCTTTTAAATCAGTGCACATGACAACCCTACTCTTAACCCAAGTACTGTGATAACACTATTACTTATTCGACTTTATCTATCATTGTTAGATATTAATTACAGGATGTGATAAAAATTATTTTGAGCATGAAACACGATAGTTTTATGAATAAGTCATTTTAAGAGATAAAGGAAGTTTATCGAAGATATATATCTATATATGATTAGCAACTTATTTGTACATGAGGCATATTAATAAAATATGTCATCATAATTTACCTAACTCCGATGATAAGAACAACCATAAAATTAAAATCAAATGAATGGATTGATATTTTTAATTCAACAATTGAAAACGGTACACAAATCACCTCTATGAGCGAAGAGGTAACTATTTCTCTGCCGTCGAGTTTTGGTAAAACGATTTCTACCATTTCGACTAAGGCGCTTTGGACTATCGTTACTCTTTCCCTTTCTTCTCCGTCTCTACGTGAAGTTGACGTATGGGAAACGCAGGTGAGCAATTTTAAAATTTGCTTCAAGATGAAATGTCCATGTGGAATAACCTTTTACGATAAATACAGGCTATGTGGTCACTAACGGAAAGTATTTTTGTACAATGAAAGGTATATAAAAGCAATAACTTAATTTATAAGACATATCCATCCGATCCAGTACACAAACAACAACGAATTAGTTGTGATACAAAATTGGATATTCATAAGAAACGTAAGTAATTTTTCATACGTTAGATAAGATTTTAAACGTCAAAAACTTGTATCCTTAAGTTCTCAATTTACTTTTCTTCAAAGACCTCTCATATAATTTATTTTGGGGAAAATGTATGTCAATATTTAGATTGGTACAGGTTTTGGAGGCTGGTGGTGCCAGAAACCCATCGATAGTTATCCTAGTACGAATTTCATGTGCAATGATATTACGACAGCACATTCCCATTTGGTATTTCTATAGTATATTTTCTTCATTCCCTTATGACTCTCAACGCTGCCTCAGCTGATTACCTTCGACTCATTTCATCCATTCTTCCCGATTCCTCATTCTTTTCATCTCTCTGGGGTGTCTTACTTCTTTGCCTCCAATCCTCTCAATCCCATCCTTCCTAGTTATTCTTCGTCTATCTCCTATTTTCCCTTGTATCTTCACTAAAAGTAGTGAGTACTTGCTTTAAAATCCTGTCATTCTCTATTCTAAGTGCATGCTCGTATGATTTTAGTTGTCCTCTCTTTCTATTTACAATGGCCTGTGTTTAACGTCTTCTCTTACTCTGTTATTATGTACGCATCTTTCCTTGTTTTGTTTATCGCTTTTCTAATGTATATTGACTTGTTCTTAATTTCACTGGCCTGAATTTTACTAATATATTCACCAGGGTATTTTTTCCATTCCATATAGCAGAGTGGAAACTAGCACAGATTGATATAACTGCGTATTTGTTTTAGTCCTCCCTTCCCATTATTATTTTATTAACTGTTCTTCTTCCTTTCCTCTTTTATAAGACAGATTCCTTTAATTTTCTTTACATTTATTTCCATTTCCTTCCTTGTAAGTTCTTCACTTGTCACTCATATTTGTAAAATTTCTCACAATCTGCAGCAAGTACTATGTCTTCAGCATATACATGAAGGTAGACCAGTTTCAAAGTCTAGTATCCTACCTGTGTTTTTTGCTTACAGTTTTAGTTATTTCATCCATGAAATTTATAAAGAGCAGCAGACTAAAGCTATCACTTTGTTTTCCTTTACCCATGCTTAATTCTTTAGAAAGAATTCCATCTATTCTAATTACTCCTTTCACCCCAACATATAGATATTTTATGATGTTAATGAGTTGACAGGATACATTTTCTTTACCAGGGCTTCCCAAAAATAATGTTGAGGCACAGAATCAAGTGCTGTCAAGTCCAAATAAAGCTTATTTTGTCCATAACTTTCCCTATCAGTTCTTATTGTAAAATATGGTCTTGCATGTGTCTATCAGATCCAGAACTTGCTTGCTCTTCCTTGAGATAATTTTCAATAAGTTTCCTCAACTTTCTCTTCAATATCTTAGTGTACAATTTATAACTAAGTGATGAAAGGAATAATGCTCTGTAATTTTAACATTCTTTGTTATTTCCCTTTTTAAAAACTGGTACTATAATATTTATCTTCCACTCTTCCTGTGGTCTCAGTTCTCAGCACACACTCTTAAAGATTTTCATAATAGTTTGTAGTATATTTTTCCCTTCAAATTTTACTTAATCTGGTGCTATTTTATCAAAGCCCGCTGTTTTACCAATCTGGATTCTTTATTGCCCCCTGCACTTCTCCTTGAGTTATCATTAACCTTTCTATTTCTCCTTCATATTCATCTATCTTGCTTATATTCATTAAATGTCTCATTTGTCTTGCCAAACATTTTCTAATATTTTCTCCATTCTTCAAAGATTCTCTTCTTGTCTATGAATAGTATATTCTCCTCATTCTTTATACTTTTAGCTTGCTTTCCATATTTCCCTTTCATTACTTTTATTATATTCCAAAATTGTTTCCAGTTTTCTAAAATAATATTGTCTATTTCATTTCCAAAATTTTCCCATGATGTTTGTTTTGCCTATTTTACTATTGTCTTGGAGTGATTCAGTTTTTGTATGTATCATAATCTATCTTCTTCTGTTTTAGTTGTCAAGTACTATTTCCATGCTTCTTTCTTCTCTACTTCAGCCTTCACTTCTTCCATCCACCAGTTAGTTCTCTTCCATTTATTGTTGATCTTAACTTAATTCTTAAACTGCTGTTCCTAACACAATTTTTTTCAAATACCATTAATTCCCAGTATTTTCAGTTATTTTAAGCTCTGTTATCTTTTGCTCAATTGGCTCTTTATATTTCTTCTTATTTTTGGGACCTGATAACTTTTTCACTTGAATTTTCCTCTTATTATATGTTTCCCTATTTCCTTTCTTAAAACTTGTTTTAGCAATCAGAAGTCGATGGTCTGTTCCTATTTCTGCCACTCATCACTTTTACATCTATAATTGCATTTCTGAGTGCATGCAATTATATTATATAATCAATTATGTTCTTAGCTTCTCTTCCTTCAGCTAGAGGGAATTTGTGTCTCCTATGATCTCTGTGAAAGCTGAGAAGGCAAGAAGGCTGAAACCTCTGGCAAGAACAGTGAAACTCTAGGCTGGCAAGGACACTGGTCAAGTCATTGCTGGGCTAATCATCCACATAGGTTATCTTGTGAATTATTTTGTGATTGTAAAAAGATTTTCCTTATGGGAGTTAGTTTTCTATACAAGGTTCTATTAATCTCTGACCATTTTAATTTTCTCCCCACCATAAGGACCCATACTTACATTTGCCCTCATCATTAGCCCAGCAATGACTTGACCAGTGTCCTTGCCAGCCTAGAGTTTCACTGTTCTTGCCAGAGGTTTCAGCCTTCTTGCCTTCTCAGCTTTCACAGAGATCATATGAGACACAAATTCCCTCTGTAATTCACCCTGGCAGGCCTTTCAACTTCCTTTCTTAGTTACCACCGCCAATGACAAGGGTGTCGGCATTAAATTTAGGAGGCTCTATCCTATACTTGGCTGTTATTTATCTTAATATTTTTTATTTGATAATTCATTTAAATTACAAAAACATTGAATTCTATATCAATTGGTGAAAGAAGTTATCAATTTTATCTATAAGTTCCCATACATTTGCTCTTTCTTCCTTTTATTTGGATCAAATAATTTTATTGAACTCATCAATTTTGATATTAAAATGCTTAATCCACTGCTGTCTCAGTTGTTTTGAATAACCTGATGTTGGCATTTTTTGCTATTGCCTTTTAACAATTAAAGTTGTAACTGAAGGAATGCCTGGATAGTGCTACTTAAAGAAAATAATATTTGGTTTTCAGATATTTTTTTCTTCAACTTCATCAACTTTCCTTGCATGATTTTCATATTTTGCATGAATGATAATTTTATATAGATTTTTGATATAGCAAAATTAGATATATTTGATATAGCTATATAGGTGTTTTGATATAGCTGGATTTCATTTTCATTGGAAACGTACTGATATTTTCATTTAGAATATCAGCCTATTTAAATTTAAATGTATAAGAAATGCCAGTTATGTATTGAAGAAGACTTTTACATTGTAATTTGTTGTAACACATCTTCTGTTCTAGGACATGTACCATGATGATGACGACCTTCATATGTGCATCAGCTGCCATGCAACCATTGCTGGATTGGAAAACTACATTTCTCATAGAAATGCTGGGCCTTGTAAAGCACAGCACTCTGTTAAACGCACTGAAGCACCAATACCAGTTCTTTCTCCCTTGGAAATATCGAAATCTGAACAAATTCGGCCCATCTCGTCAACAACCAGTGCTCCCAGTGGAGAGAATTTGAACTTCTTGAATGCAGATTTTTTCTTTTCATCGTTAGAATTACAGAGCCGTAGGAAGGATGGCGTGTTTGAAGAGGTGATGGGGATTGAAGAAGTACTTGATGAAGAATATGAAGTCAGAGAAAATGGTGGCCAAAGAACTGTTTACAGCAGTGGAGGTAAGTGGGGATATGAGGATTATACAACGGAGAGGGAGATGTGGGGGGGAGGTAGTAAGGGAGGGGAGGGACTGGATGGTGGTGACTTCCATGAAGATGATGTTGACCTGCATTCTAAGTCAGAGACATTTAAAGAGAAGAGTAAGAAAAAGAAAGATAAGAATCTCAGCATTTGTGAAACGGAAGAAAATACAGCCACATTTGATGAGAGTCTTGGCAATGATGTTGATTTTGTGATGAGAAATGCCTCTCCAACAAAGAGTGGTATAATGACATCTCCCATTAAGATTGGGCATCCTCCTGAGGATGTATGCCTTTCTGATGCAAACAAAGAAAGTGTCATTGGTGAATTTGGAATTTCACTAGACAGCTGTAACTTGGTGATGGACAGTTTGAATAGTAAAGAAGATAAAGAGAGATATAAGAATGCAAGTGCTCCTCCTTCTGGACACACACGTGGGAAATGGATTCCTGGCTCGGCTTCGGAAGGTATTCGTAAGTCAGGAAATGCAGTGGAATATTTCTGCAAACCCTGTAACAAAAATATTCGCAACAGGAGGAGCTATGAGGCTCATCTTTCAACATCGTGTCATTTAAAGTAAGAGTCATATTAATATTTGTCTTTTTTTTTAATTTTTGAAATATTTTGTCAAAGTTTGATAGAAATATTATTTATAGGTTGTTATTGCAAGCCAAAAATATTAATAATAGTATGCACATAACCATCACCATTAATATTAATGAAAATTAATTCCTGGTCCTGTCGGACTTTTTTCAAGTCTATTCTTCCTTGGGATTTTTCCTGGGTGCAAGCCCTAATGTGCAAAATCACCCTTTACCCATTCCTAATGAAAGTTAAGTTCAAAATACTATTTCTGAAGCAATTATATGAAAATATTTTGCATGAAAATATATGCATGAAGTTTTATTGCACAAATGTAGCTGTTTCTGGCAATATTGCATCATTGGATCTTAGTTTAAAACTGTCGAAACTTTTTCCATATATTTTCATAGTTAATATGATACTAAAAAGTTTTCTTTAGCTTTCAGAATTTAAAAATGATAATATAATAACATTTCTTGTATATTCTACATGAAAGTGTACATTTAGATGGCTATTGTTTTTCTGGAAAAAAGAATTTAGATTATTATCTGTAGCATTGGTATAAGTGTAAACTAGCTGAATGTTGAATTGAATAATTATTTACTATTAGCTTAAGTGACTGTTGATTTTTAGAATAAATACTATAATAGTTTGGGCTTACTGGTCTCTCACAACTGTCAAAAGTTGTACATTTTGTTTTTTGAATTTTATTGGAACAAATAATCACATATACAAACTTTCTTCATTATTTATGAGATCAATAAATGTAGAATGTAAATTTATTGTATCAACATTAAAGAGTATAATATTGTGATTGTTTTATAGAAAGCTGATGAAAAACTCAGCTGGCCAAGGCTGCACAACCACTTCAGAGGGACCCAGACTTCGCAGTAGGCGTATTCTGCTGTCAAAGCCGGATTCAATATCTGAAAAGACAAAAGAAGATACATTGGTCGAGGAAGGATCAAGAAGTCAAGAGAATAAACAGAAAAATTCAATAAGCGATTCTCAAATTTATCTGATGAATTCCTTGGGTGTAAAGAGAAAGATATCAGAAGATCTGGTATCAGAAGATTGTCTTGAAAATATTCCTTCTAGCATGAATCTACATGAGAAGACAGAGAATGCTCTTCAAACACCAGAGAAAAATGCTCTTCAAACACCAGATGATAAAAATGATTGGGATGCATCTACAGGGAAATCAGATCCAAAAAAGAGGAAACATAACAGAAAAATTTTGAAGAGGGCATGTAAGTCAGGTTTTGTCAACTATAGAGATGATCAGGATATTGATGACCATACAATAAATGAGAGGATATATCCTGAAGTATGTGAAGAAACTCTTCCTATTGTGAATAACTTCCATGCAAATGATGAGCCATTGCCATCTAGTCTCAAGGAATGCAATGATTCTATACCAAGGAATGCTGGAATTGACCTTCCAAGTAAGAAATCTGGGGATCATGCTTCTCTCAGTGATATTGTATCAATCAGAAATCCAGTAGTTAATCTTGGATATAGATGTGATTCAGAGGAATTTCAGAAGGAAAGGGAAAAATTGAAAGGATTGGTAAATACAAGACATAGTACCTCATCTCATCAGAGCTCAGATAAAAGTCTGCAGGATGAAATGTTGTTTGGTTTGGAATTAATGCGGACTGAAAGTAATATCCCAGGTGGCCTAACAATTAGAAATGCTGAGGTAAAAGAATCTTCAGCAAAAAGAATTGATCATCAGATGCCAGAGAAAATAGATGAGATGAATGAAGATAAAAATGATTCTAATTTCCATCTCTCAGAAATTGATTCAAGCTGTCTTATAGTTGATGACCGTAATGCACATCTCTATGAAGAATCAATAGCTGAAGATGTTGCAGATGCTCCTATCAAATTCAGAGAAGATGCGCCTGTTATTCAGTCAGAGGCTGGTGCTCTTTGTAATGATAGTGCTGATTATACTCTATCATCTAAAAGTTCAATGCCTCATATACTTGCTGAAAGTGTAAATATTAATGATTCAGGTAGTGATGCTAACAGAGATGAAATTGTCAATAATTTATCTAATAAAGCTTCCATTGCAACTCAGGCAGCCATTGAAGATTCATTGCAGCCAAAAATTTCTGCAAAAACCAGTAAAAACATGGAAGAAAATGTTGGTGCCACAGTTCCCCCCAATTCTAATGTTAACTCAAAAAGTCGGAAAGGCAAAAAACCAACCAAGGAAATAGAATATTTTGTTGTCATAAAGTCGAGTTTTCATGAGCAATTTAAAAACTCGCAAGTAATTGTGAAAAATGCTAAAAAAGCAAAAATACCAGCTTCTGCAAATAAAGTTACTCCAGAAAATATTCAAGTCCATCATCCTAATGTTCCAACCCTAAGTAATGCTACTGAAACTGCAAAAAATCGGTCTGGCAAAAATGTTGAAAGAAGGAATGAGGAAAATTTAGGAAGTCTCTCTCACACAGTAAATAATGGAATCAGATCTGTTGAGGACTTAAGAAGACAAGAACTGAAAGAACAAAGTCTTTCTGCAACTTTCATAAATTCTCAAGAGCAAAAGAGTAATGATAAAAATGTAGGTATTGAACTGGGACAAGGGAGTAGTATTGTTTTGAATGGCTTTGAAACACCAACTCAAAAATTAAACCAAATGTCTCAAGATAAAGGAAAGAATAAACCCCTAGTTTTCCTTCCAGTAAACTTGGCTGCAAGTGAGAACTTTCAAGGAAAAGATGTATCATTTAGAACATCAAAAGAAAATTTTATTTATGAAAGAAAGAAAGATGAGTTGAGAGTTAGTAGTTATGATGGGAAAGAGGGAGAAACTAATGCAGCTCAAAGTCAATGTAGATACATAGGTAATTTTTCTTTTGAACAAAAAATTCCTGGAAGTACTCAGTTCCCTGGTCTAGTAAATAAATTTTCCTTTCCTGTTCAAAGTAACCTCTCCCAAAACTTAAATGTTGTCGTTCAAGTTGATGCTGGGCCTAATAATAAGTCTCACGTCATTAAGGTTTCTCAAAAGACAGTTCCCGAGCCACCAGTGATTGCTCCTGAGAATCAACCTAAGATAGAGTCCAAAGGTTCAAACATTGGTGAGGAAATTACAGTTCCTACTAAAAGATTTAGACCTTTACTTCCAAAACTTAGTAACCATGAGCCCCCAAGGGAAGTGGCTGACCATAGCATTTTTTCTAACTCCACTGTTCCATGGAGACAAATAATTCCTGTACAGATACCTCTTATTGCGGGAAATGGCTTGGCTGCAAATCAAAGCACTACTCAGATAGGGTCAACTGTTGGAGTTTCTTCAGCTCTGTATAAAAATGGCTTGACTGCAAATCAAAACATTTCTCAAATAGGGTCAACCGTTGAAATTCCTTCAGCTCCTTTGTATAAAAATCCATCTCCCCATAGAGTCAATAGAAGTAACAAGGAAGAAGTTTTATTACTGCTACAGGAGGGAAATAATGCTGAGGTATCTCAAAATAAAGTAAACAAAAGTATAGTAACAATGAATTCAGTTGAAGAACCAGCTGCATGCATTCCTATTGAAATACATAGACAGGAGAACAAAGAACCCTCTGAAGTTTTGATAAGTGGGAGAGAAGAGGATGCTTGTACTGATCCTGTTAAATATGTGTGTGGTCTCTGTGGATACCAAAGTGAGAGATTTTGGTGTGTAGAGAGGCATATTGCTCAGCATCTACCAAGGGAGAAAGAGTACCCCTGTGAAAAATGTCATTTGAAGTTCTTTAGTGTGTAAGTATTGATTTTCTCTTCTTGAAATTTGATGGTATACAAACCAAGTTTTTAATTTTTTCATTGTTTAACTGCAGAGAAATGGATATTTATTTGGTTTCATCAAAGAATAACTCATTCACCTAGGCATATCCCAGCAGTAGTCTATAAGCCTAGTCCAAATCAGGAAATCTGAGGGAGCTGATAGAGGAGGCATGAATGAACAGCTCCTCATGGTGAAATTAGTTTGGGGAGCAAATTAAATACTGTGCATGATTCATAGCCCTCAAATGTTTCTCCTCTCCACTTCTCCTTTGTGTGTCATCATTGGCATTGTTAATGTGAATGAGTTACATGAAAAAAACTGATGAGAATAAGGAGCAAAGTAAATTTTATATTAAGTATTTAAAATTTCATTCTATTATTAACAGCTGGTTCTGATGGCATTTTCCCCTTGCAATTTAAACTTGATTAAACAACCAAGTGTTAGTTACAGTGAAATTTGAGCTTATGGCCTTTGGAAAAAAGCAATTGTTTAATCTGGGTGAGTTTACAACCAAAGATTCCTGGCAGTTGAAAGTTATCTTGTATACCTAGTGGTTACAATTTGTGCCTTATTTGGATGGGATGTGCAATCTCAAATCTCTAGATTAGAAAGGATCTTAATCCACCAAAATATATTATCAAATATTTATTATTCATTCACAGTTTTCAGTTTTTGTTAGAATGGCATTTGAAGTGGATGCGTTGTTTAATTCTCCTAAATAGATAAGAACTAAAATTACCTCTTCTCCATTTCTGTTATTGAGCTTGGGTAGAATAATTCATGAAACTTTAAGAAATAAATGAGCTAATGTGCTGAAGGTTGGACACTTCTTTTTTATTATTTTAACTGTTTCAAATTGGAGAATTGTTTCTATAAAGCCTGTGTCTGGTATTTTAAATTCACAGGGATTCTCTGAAGCAGCATTCCAAGAGGCATGAGCCAAAGAAATGGAATTGTAATGTTATAGGTTGTCATCAGGCATTTGCTACCAAAAATGAGTGGTTGGTGCATGCCCTTGGCCGCCATGCTACAGTGAGGACTCACAAATGCACTTTATGTAAATATGCTGGGAAAAATAGTCAAGCATTAGAAAGGTATGCTGTATTGTATCTTGCTTTCCTATATACATTATGGCTACAATTGAATGATGCTTAAATCTATTTTAAATATCAGTTGCAGTGAAGATATTTCAAGATAAAGTATCTTTAAATGTGAAAAATGATCAATATCACAAGTACAGCCATAGGAATGACTTTCGCCATCTTTGGTAGAGGAGATATTGGCACCCCAGGATAATAAATACAAGATAAGCTTGTAATTCTCAAGGGGTGTTAATTGATATCCATTTAGATAAATGATGCGTGTGAAATCCACCCAGTTTTCTTAGAGATTTCAAAATATAGATATTTTCTGTTTCAAATGATAAACGCAAGAAACTTTTTCAAGCAAGGTTCTATTTTAATAAGCAATAGCTTTTGATTTTGCACCCTCTCCCCAGGCTTTCACCTTGTGAGCATGTTACTTTGATGTTCTCATTATGGCTATTGACTGATGCATTTTTCTACTATAGATAATATATTTTGGAAGTCATCTAGTATAATATTGGTCACATTTTATTATGATTCTATGATCTGCTTCAAGGTCTGCTCAATGATTATCAGTGTTTGGTATTCATTTCTAACATTGTTCAGTTTCAGCTGTGTTTATATGTATGAGCGTATTAATATCTATGAATTTCTTAATCTGAGGTCAAATGGGAAACAAATAAAGATAAAAAGTTTCTTGTATGTCGTAGAATTGGAATTAAGTCTTTGAATTATTTAATTAACTTTGTGCTGTTTGCAGTATTTTTCTAATTATCTAATTGTTAGCCTTTTGAAAATCTGTTGTTTTTACTAGGTAGCGTTTTAATCCTTTTTCGGCTTTGAATTGGTTGCATAGATATAATACAATGCAATAATAATTTTATTTGGATCATAAAAATTTTCATAAAGCAGGTCATTATATAAATACAGTAAAATACAGTTCACAGATAAGATTATATAATTTATTATTGTATATTTATATATTATGTTTCATACAGTTCATTTATAGAGTAAGTGGCATTTCTCAACAGGAAAATTTTTAGGTTTACTTTTAGAATGTTGCAGAGTAGTAATACTTTTTAATACCTCCAGGTAACTAGTTTGAAAATTTGATTCCCATGGTATCTGGACTTTTTTACACTCTTGTATTTATTTATGTGCTAATAAAGATCATAAGAATTTATGTTAATTAAGTTTAATTTGTTAAATAAATGAGTAACATGAGATAATCATTTCATACTTTATTCTTTAGCATAATGTTCTTGATTTGCATTAACTAAATTCTTAGTTGCAAGTGGAAAATAAGAAGCTCCACTTGGCTTCATAACTAATCAGTTAATAAAGAAACTTTCATTACAAATTTCCAATTCTTTTGTGAAATGAGCAGTAATTTATTTCTACAAAGCTTGCATGTTCAATATGTATTTTTTCAAGTTGTAGGTCAGGTCAGACAGTAGAGATACAAATCATTGAATTTTTCAAAAATACTTGTATTTTTTTACAGGCATATGAAAAATCATACAGAGACTGATAGAAATGTTGAATGTAATGTTTGTTCTAAAGTTGTCAAAAAGGATTGCTTGGAAAGGCATAAGAAAGTCCACTATAGTGAGGAATTTTATGTGTGTCCACACTGTGATTTTAAAACTACTTTTCTGGTGAGTTCAGTTTTTTACATTCTGTGTATGTTGTATTAAAAACACCCATTATAATTGACTGGATAAATATACTGAGCTATACTCCAATATATCAACTATATATAGTTGATTATCTTTTGTCTAGTTTAACTATCCTGATCTTGGTATATAGAAGGATAATTTGTTAATCTTCTACAAATAATAAATGAGGATTGAAAAATAGGTAAATGAAATTTGCGAACCATAATTTTAAATATTTTAATGAATAAAAAAATATGATCATCAAAAACTTTCTTCTTTTGGATCAGCTTTCAAATTTACATATCACTGATTGAGTTAAAATGAGAATGAAGAAGTATATTAGGTTTTTGATACTGGTGACATCTTAGTTGAAAAAGAGGAAACTCTTTTTGATGATAAATGTGCTATTTCATGCTCATCTCTGGTGCATCAGTTTTAAAGGCTCTGTTTTTGCTTGTTTTTTTGCAGACAAACTTACGTAGACATATAAAGCTATCAGATTTTCATCCTGGCAAAAAGCTATACTCCTGTCCTTTCTGTGTAAGTGATGGAATGAGCAAAGATGAGAGAACCTGCTCATTAAAAGAGATACCCAATCCATTCTCAGCAAATAGTGGTCATGAAATGTTAGAACATATTAATACTAACCATCCTGAAGAAGAAGATTTCAGTTTTAAGTATCACAATGCTGGTGAATTACTAAGAAGACTGCTTGCTCATCTTAGAATTTACAATCCTCGGTGAGTGAAAGTTTACTTTAAGGTATCATATGTAGGTTTGTGTGTATAATTATCCTGTTATTATCAGGTTGTACTGTTTAACAAAAGAACTTATGGCTTTCCTCCCCTAATTTCAATTGTTATTTTATTACTGACCAATCTATGAATGAAGTTTCTTTCGTAAGGACTAAAAAGCCTTATTATTTCCACATCTAATAAATAAAAGATCTGTCAAATTTGAATAATTAGTACTCAGCAAACTACACTATGCCAACTTCATAGTTCATATTATTAGAAATATCCAAATTATGGAATTGAAGTCAGCTTTCTATGGAGACTTACAAGTGTATTATTTAATTCACAATCTTATGTCAATCTTTAGTTGGTTGATGTACACAAATAATATTTTCTCTTCCTAATTACTGAACTTTGCAGTTAATTTCTTTAACCATCTAAATCAGCTATTTTTAATGTTTCTATACCAATTGTATGTGAAAATCTTTTGATAGGGTGATGCTTTTTCAAAGAATAGTGGTAGACCTGGGTCTTTTTTTTACCAAATCCTAAAAGTTGCTTCATGGAAGAAGTAATTAGGTGTCAATAAATATTAAAGGTGTATAAATAATAAATAAATTATATAACAATATCTTTAGCTATAATGATCTTTAAATATTGCAGTCTGATTTATTTTAATTTTCTTTCGATCAATTTATACAGGCGTGAAGTGTTTGGGAAGAACAGAAATGAAGATTCACCTGAAAAATATAGCTCTGATGAAGGCAAGAATGAGAGAATATTTGAGAGTGGGGAGGTAATAGATTTAGAGGGAGATGATGCTAGCAACCAGGCCATCGGATGCCCTGCTGAAACTTCAGATACATCAATTTACCAGAAATCAGGTGGTAAAAAAGACTTACTGTCTCCTGGAAAAATTAAAAAATCTACAAAAAAGGGTCGTGTTAAAATTAGGACAGATATAATTTCAGATGAAATTCCATCCAGCCTAAAAGTGCAAACTCGCATGAGCACGAGAAACAATGGCAAAAACTATGTAAAAGTAGATGTCTCTCAGGGTTTAAATGCAGACATAGGCATCAAACATTTAGTTAAAGAGAAGAATTGTGAATCTTTGAATTCACAAAGAATCAGTGCTTTGAAATCTATTAGTCATTCTTCAGTACTAAGCACTGCTGCCAAAAAGAAATCTTTATCAGCTGATGATGCTGAAAATCCCAGTCCACAAGCAATTAACAATACAAAAGCCAGTGAAGACTGTTTTTCTGGTGTTGAGAAGGAACCACAGATATGCTGCATCTCCAATGTGTTCACAATGGCTGAGAGTAATGTAGATGAAGAGTTTTCAAGTGGAGAAATCGCAAATTTGAAGGATTCGTGCTCTGATAATGTTGAGACATCTTCAGTAACATATTGTGAGAATGAAATTGAACAGGAAAGTATTCCAATGGAAAAGGGATCTGAAATAGAAGTCATTGATTGTGAGGAGGGTGATGTTCCTACAAGAAACATTAAAGAAACTGTACATAAGGACAAGACGCTTGCTTTGCCAAAGAATAATACCAGTGAAATAAAAACTAGCAGTTCACTTGCATCTAGTGGACAAAGTACTCATTTGAGGTGTGATACAATAAGTGACTCGCATGATCTCATGGAGAAAAAGACCAATAATCCTTCCAAACAGAAAAGGAAAGTTCCTCGTTGGTCCTCAGTGGTAGAGATCATTGAGAAAAAGGATGGGGTCATTTCATTATATCCATCATCGCCTTAGCTGAAAAAAGGAATAACAGCAGATTTTTGAATTTAAGTAAATTTTTGTTTCAATCCAATTATCAATTAGGTATCTATGAAATATTAAACAAATACCTCTATCTAACATCAGTAAGTTAATTTTTTTACTGTACATAGTTTCATTCAGTTGGGATAATATGTATTTGTCAACTATATATATAATGTTTCATATAATGTTTGTCAAATATAATGTTTCATTGATGGAAATAAATTATATTTTTCATTATAATCATGTTGTGATTTAATATTATTTGTTAATCTATTTTTAATCCTAGTGAGGCAGAAAAACTGCAAAACTTATACAATATCTGAAATTTTTAATCAGGTTCCCTATTCATGGAGGAGCTGTAAGATCCTGAAGATGAAACTTAAATAAGTGTACTGGGGCTACAGTTAATGTACTGAATCTTTTATAAAATGGTTTCATGTCGCATATAATAGGGTTTGTGTATGTGTGACAAAGTGCTCTCAATCAGTGTTTCTTAAACTCTCTTGCTCTAGCCTTTTGTTGGCTACATACTCACAAGCCATTTTGTAATCTGCAAAAATCATAAACAGCATGACTTTAGTAGAAAGTATCTGAAATGAAAAACCACCACTTTAAGCACTGTAGTTGAGTCTTGCGTACACTCTGTAGTTGTATACAAGGAGTGGCGTACCCTAAAATTTTTTGAGAGGGTCTATCTGCTTGATATTTTGCATAAAAATGTTATTTTAAGAAGTATAGGAGCTTTTATATTATCTTTGATAGTAGTAGTACTAGTCACACTCAAGTAAAATTATGTAACACTTTTTCTTATTTTTCCAATATATGACACCATGTTACTTTCTATACCTCTTGGACTTGACTTCTAGGAGGCATTACCAGTTGTGACTTGCCAGTTAAAGATTAATTTGGGTTTTGTGTAGGGTTAAGGGGAAGACAAGGTCCCTTTGCCCCCCTGTGGGTGCAGCACTGTATATGTGTTCTTAATTTTTCTATTGCTGTCAAGTATGAATTCTAGAGTTAAAGTCTGTATTGCCAGTACATTCAAAAAGAGGAATAAGAATTAGTGGGAATCAAAATCATTTGTGGTTGCTGTCTTGAATCCCAGCTTCATTCCTTAATTTTGAGAACATTCCATTACAAGCTGCTCTAGGAAAAGTTTACTTGTGGAAATTGCATAAAGTAAGTTCTTTCTAACTTGGAGAAGATATACCTATCAAGTTGCTTTCATCTCCTGGAACTCATCTTTTCTCTTAATACTTTCGTAAGTGAAAAAGAGAGGGAGCCTCTAAAGTCTGCCTAAAATTTCCTCAAAATGATCAGGGTGAGATTAAGCTTAAATGTTATCAGGTAAAGTTACCAGCAATTAGACCAAATTTTCTAACAATTATTATTAACAAATTATTATTGCATTCTCTTATCATAAAACCAATGTAAGAGCTTTGGAAAATTGCATTAGCTAGATTGAACAAGTCACTGAAAATGTTATTTGTATGTACCTTTACATCTGCACAGAGACAAAAGGCACCTTTAGTGAGTATATAGGAATGAGTTGGCTGTATTTCAGTCTCATTCAATTGATAATGTAATGGATGACTTTATTACCCTTGATCTAAATGCATAGTTTCTTCAGTTCAACAATATTTCAGTTGGCTTCAATGCATTTTCCTTTATCTACTCAGAAAATTTTCTGCCACTATTCCTTCATGCATTACTTGAAACATTCAAAGAGGAAATCTAACCTCAAACATTTTATGCATATTTAGGTGGATTTTTAGTAACTAATTATCTAGTTTGTTTTGAATTCATTCTCTTTACTGATTTTTCTGCTGGACCTATAATACAATTGGAAATTTATTAGTTAAATATAATTGGAAATTTGAGATCTGATAATTCTCTTTGAGATCTGATGATGACATGTGACCAAAACTGGGTGAGATGTATGCTTTAAGAATACATCTCTTGTCCTTCATTATAAATTCAATGCTATAATGTTCGGTAAATCATGTTCCTGCATAGATAAATCAATCTATGTAGAACTGTGGATCAGGTCAGGAACCTTACTTCTCTCCCTAAAGAATCATTCTTCTTTAGTGATAATATATAATTATTCTTCCTTTCTCCATATAGCTTCTGAACAATTATAGACTAAGGAAGACCATTTCTAGCGACTCAATCAACACTAGAGTTTCCTCAAACCTTCACCAAAGACAAAATAGTAATCGTTATAGAATTTTATGGAGAATATATTTCAAAACCATGTTGAACCAAAAATCTCCAAAAATAATTCTAAAAACAATGAAATCTGTATGTTTTTTTTAGGAATTCGAAGTCTGAGAATGGAATAATAGGTTTGGTTCGCCTTTGTTTAGTAATAACAAAAATAATGATTTAGTACTGGTAGAAGGAGTGAAACATTACATGCAGGTAAAGTGATGTGTTAACCAACTAACAGTTTGGTCTAACTTCTACTGCGTCACCAACCTAAATGTATGTGAAATATCATCGTCAATAAATAGAAGTAATGGAGAAATATTTCCTCATAAAACTTGAAGCTTTGTGGGGCATATGATATAATCTTATTATTGCAAGGAAACCTTCACAATCATCAATGTTAAAATGCATCTCTGAGGATATAACAAAAGTAATTCGCGTTTAATTGATTTCATATTGGTCAGAAAAGGGAAATTATATGACCAAAAGAAGAATCTTCCATTAATTTCTTTAGAAACTGGTCTCAATTTTGTAATAATGAAATTTATAATTCAATCCTTCAAAAGAAGAAAGGTATTTAATCAATCGAAACAAACTTCACGTGAATTTCCTCTGAGAGCGCTTTCGAATCCTCTAGAGACGAAACAAGCACAATTTTCCTAAAAAGATATCAACATTTCTTGTGTCATTGAACCTCTAACAAATTTAGAAATTTCAACTTTCTCTCTCCTCGGGAAATTAGAGTAATTGTCATCAATACTTCCGTAGTCGTCACTTGGACTATCGACAGAAAAAGAGGGAAAAACGAGCAACAGAATATGAGCTAGTCACATAAAATATCATGATAGAAAATGTATTATTTTAAGTAAAAGAGGCGAAAAAAAAATAAGAAAAAATTAAAGTTATCTTGCATAATATTCACCATGGTGTATATATTAATTATCTGATGTCAGTAACTCTCGCAAGTATCCAATAGATGGACCTTTAAAGTTAAAAAAGGCGCGAAAAGCCATCGAAGCAGGCGCCATATTGCTTTCTCGCGCATTCGTCGATGAACTTCAAAAGAGGGAACATCTTAGTAGTCCGGGAGCGTACGTGTACGCCGGCTAGAGATTCTCCGGTAAGTGTCTCGTGGATGAATTTGAAATAATTTACATAAATGGATACCATAATTCATACTGGTTAAGTTCTTTAATTGATATTTGATGAATTAAGTATGATTTATAATTGAAGTTGTTATGAATTATTTTATAGAAACGTCGTGTGCAACTTGGAGCATATCGTCGTAATGAAGAGGATGGCAGTTCGAGTCCAAGTTTACAGAAAGTTTTATCTTCGTAAGCAGAGGCCCACGGTGAACTAACCAGCAATGTAGAGGGGAAGACGTAAGTCTATTTTAATTCAGTCATCCTTTGAGCTTCATGACATCAAATCTTTTAAGTGAATGTATCAAATCTGGATTTTCAGCTCGAATTTCGTTTGGTGAGAACGATAACTTTATTTCACCGACAATTGTTCGAGTGGGTCGAAAATTCTTACCATGATTATACGTGGTATAACGTAATTGAGACACTTGAGGCCGTTTTGCCCTTTGCGAGTGAAAAGCATGAAACTTTATGAAAATGCGTGACACTTTAATTACGGCGACAACAAATGACATAAGAAAGAGTTTATCATCATGTTAATTGCTTCTCATTAATGCCTTCCTGCTTTTTCGTAATTTTTCATTCCTTTCGTAGGATTTTAACGCTCTGTCCACTTGCATTGTCCACGTTTTCACGCAAGTTTTCGCATAAGAAGTCTTTATAAAATTCTGCGTGACCATAGCAGTATTTAATTATATTTTTAATGAAAGTGATTGAAATCATAAGGCAAACAAATCTCTTTAATAGGTTATCATTTCAACCTCAAGTGGAATTCTTAATCCCTTTTCCAATGTATTTATTCCTAGTATATTATTACGTGATTTGGAATTTTGGGGTGCGGTACGTTTTGGCGCGGCCGATTTGGCGCGAACACCCGTTTTGGCGCTGGCCGTTTGGTGTGGGCTTAGGTACAGTGGGGGAATAAATTATCGCAACACTTTGCGAGCGCTTCAGTCGGAATTCTCAGAAACTACTTGGAAAACTACTTAACACGACTGACTGGCAACATTGAGAAAAGCCTCGAAATGTGGTAATATTTGAGTCGGAGCCTATAACGTACTCAAAATTGCTCTCTTTCGATCTCTTCTTAAATCCTTCGCGCGATCTCTCCTTGAATTCGCCGTGTTTATCTCAGCATTTCTCTTTCACTGATAGTTATCATATTTATAGAATGAGAGTTTAAAGATATATTAATTACTATTTCAATCTTACATGCATAAAAATATTTGGATAATAATTGGGACTTTATTTGTAAATAATTTTCGGTTGAAACGTAAAAATAAGGACGAATTAGAGTGGGAAAACGCGACGTCGTGATTCTTATCTTTAGCGAACGCGATATTTTTGATCTGGAGAATAAAATATATATTTTACCAAATTATAGAGAGAGCAGATGGACTGTATTAGTCTCTTTTTCTGGATAAATTAAGGTGCTCTAATAAGACAGTTATCTAGGTAGTTTGGTTTTTCACACGTCTTACTGCTGCTCACTGTATATTAATGTAAATGTTAATCTTCATACGTCCAGTTCTAAAATTGGATATTCATTTACTGAGATCGACTTTCCGAGGGCAATTTTTTATTACACGTCTTAAGTTTTTCATTCAACGATTTGAAATCGAAAAGTCGTCAGAGTAATTACTAAGATGGCACATTGGCACAAAGTAAAATTTGTATTTTGTCAATGGAGTATAATTTTTCCATAATTTAGTCCTGCACTCGAAGGAAATTCTTAATAGAAATTTATTTACACCATTCGTTTCCTAGAAGACGTGAAATCTTTGTATGTCCGGAATTGAGAGGAAAAATACCAATTCCAAAGTTAAAACAAACAGGATTGCATAAAAACCGAATATATTTTGCGCATGTATCGGACTTTTCTTACATTTTGCATCAGCGAGATCGGTGCCCTCGGTCATTGCGTCATTTGTTTTCACGTAGAAATGCATTCAGTTTTCGATGCTTCGCGAGGAAAGTTTTTGACCTTATATAGAGCACTTCAAAGAATTGCAGGCGCGTAGTTTTCCCTTTCGTGCTTCTATCAGCTGGACTAAGGACCCTCCCCTTTACAGTCACCCAGAGGAAACTATCCTGTGCCTAATTCAAAGCTCCTTCCTAACCACGGGGCTGAGGAAATTAGATGTTATTGCACTCCTAAAAAATATTCCCAAATAATATTATGATTTTAGCGTATTTTAGTCAGTGAGGACATTCTAACAGACGACCCAATTATTTAATACAGAAACGTATTTTATGAACGTCTGACTGCATTAGCCGTATTATACTGCCATAATAAAATAATAAACTGCTAAAATGGACTTCTCAGTTTGTTGGGAAATGTCATAATTACAACCAATTCCTAATTAAGAGTTGATTATGAAGCTGCTTGACGCATCTTATTGGAGTATGAAGGGCACGAGTTCGAATTCCGCTCAAATTAAATATGCATTTTAACTTAATCTTCTCTTGTTAGAGAAATGAACGAATGTAACATATGGTTGCCAAATATATTTATGCACCACTGTGATGAATATATATATATATATATATATATATATATATATATATATATATATATTGGAGGAATAAAATTCACTATGGGAAAATAATCATTGGGTTTGAAGGATTCGGAGCCGATTATTCTAATTGTCGGTCAAGAACATGTTTCATGTGTCAGCGGAAATTCCTCTTCTACCACAAATTCGAAGTCCTTCGCTAGAAAGAAGTGTTTTATTTGACAGGGCTTTCTGATTTCTCGAAGCACGATGAGCCTTTCGCTTCCAGAGCAGCGGGTTTTCGAAAGCCTATGCGTCACTCACAAAAACAAACAGGTCATTTGGTAAGGCAAGGAGCTTCACTCAGGCTTGTTATTACTATCAAATCATTGATGTCTTCACGTCGAGAGACGGACAGCCAATAGCTCAAGTGAATCTTTTTCATTTTTAAACTTTAAACAGAAGTATTGAGAACTATTGACATTCTTTTGTTTATTAATCATTGTTGTATTAATCATTGTTCGCCTACAACAAGGTCAATTCGCGAGTTCACAATTTCCAATGTTCTCAGCGGTGATTCCATACCGATAATATAGATTTAGATATTAGATTTAGATGTATATCCCGAAAGCTACCATATGCGTGAGGTAGGAGATGTAATAACACCATCATCACTTAATATACTCTATCAGTAAATCTGTCTTTGTGATTACTGTAACGATTTTTCAATGGTCGTTACTGGTACTAAAATTTCATTTACTTCGTCTTTAAGTTGTAAACCGATGAAGCTTTTGAAGAGCTTCCGTCAGTTATTAAATCTTCTCACCTGGAGCGAATTCCAACCGAGGGACTCTAGTAAAGCCGGAACGCTGCAGTCGAACCTGAAATCTTCTCCAACGAAACGAGCAGCTCTACGCTGGACCATCTCTAAATCTGAGACTAAACCTACTAAATATCGGTTCCAAACCGCAGAACAGTATTCCAGACTCGGTCGAGTAAAAGAAAAATAAGCTATTTCTTTGACACTCGATGGGTGTCACAGAAATAGCTTATTATTCCCTTAAATTCTCTCAGCTATCTACGATCTTTGCACTCTATTCTCACTTCCTATCGCATTTCGAATATATTCATTAAAAGATAAGTTACTGCTAAACTGACTTCCATGTATTTTTTGTCATGCACTAACTCTACTGGATGTTCCGAAATTTGGTACTGTGCCAGAATAACGTTTTTGGAACCCGTGAAACTCATAGCAACGCATTTATTTATTTTATAAATATAATGAAAATCGATTCGGCAAATAAACCAATCTTGCTCCTTACATTAAATGCTAGGTCGTTAATGCTAATTATAATTTGTAAAGAACATCCTAGAAAATGAATCTACATTACATAAGTATGATAAAAGCGTTAATTTAGAAGGTTTTAGGCGAAGAAGGTTTTCGTTTCCATGGTCATATTGACACTTCGTTCAAAAAATGATACTTTAGCAAATCGACTGCAATAATATTTAGGTTTGCGTGAAGGTCTTCGATTTAGTTTAAGCTTTTCTCAACCAAAAGCTGAAAAACGTTTTTAAAGTCCCGCAGTTATCGGCCAAAAAGGATAAAGTAGTTAACCTAGAGGCCCGGCTCCTCCTTTCAACAAACATTATACCACATAATGTTCATTAATTCTTTTGGGTGAGGAAAACTATCTCGTCCATACAGGTCATATGTTTGCTTTTGTGGGATACTCTCCGCCGGGGAAAACTACAACAGGCGCGAAAAGGTGAAAAAAGTAGATGGTTTGAAAAAAGATTCCCAAATAATAATAATTTGTCATTATTTATTGGGATCGTTTCAGTCTAAGAGGTTTATCTGAAAAAAAGCTCAATTTCTAAAAGGGAGAAGTATTTTATTGATCTCTGACTTAATAAAATGTATAAGCCGAAGATTTACTAACCTAATAATGTAAGCTAATAATAAAAAATTAATATTGAGTTTTCAATTTGTGGGAAAATATCATAAATGTAGCTAACTACTATGTAAGAATTGGTTGCGCAATTGCCAGACGTGTCTGATCGGTAAAAGAAGGGTTCCAGTTCCATTTCCGCTTGTTCCTTCCATTAAATGAGTTTTTATGCTATTTTTTCTTATTTGCAAAATGAGCGAATGTAAGATATGATTGCTACATACCATGATGTAATCCTTTTCTGAGTATATAGATTTATCATGGGGATGAAATTCAATACGAAAAAAATCATTTGACTTGAAGGATTCGGATCTGACTCTCGCTATCGTCTGTCAAGAATGTGCTTTCCGCGCCTCAGCTAATACCTCGTCTTCCAAGGATTCGAGGCTCAGTCGTTCACTGGAAAGAAGTGGCTTTTGGCTTATATTTTAAAACCATATGCATTTGACAGGGACTCCTGATTTCTCTCCTCTGACTCTGACTCCTGAGTATTACTTCATAGTGGTTCACGTCGATACACAACGAATATATACAGTGCGAGCAAAGACAGTATTTTTGTATTTTTAGGTTGAGAAAACCCTACTGTGAGGAACTAACGTTTGTGGATGATAGCTAACGCACTAACGCTTTAGATACGTCATTCTTAAAAATTGCTAGTTGCGTCCCACAAGGTCTACCTTTATTGAATCTGTACTGACTCTGATTGATTGCTACCTTTTTGTAAGAAAGTGCATAATAAAGCTTGCTATAATATGCTCCATTATTTTGCAAAAAAACAGTCTATGAAATTGATATATGATCATCTGGTCATTCTTAAGCGCCGGAATGACGTTTGCTTTTTTCCACGACATTGGGACCGTACCCTCATTAATTATTTTCCGATAGAATTTCTTGAGAAGAGGAGAAAGCTCATCTCATAAGGTTTTTATGAAAACAGCGGGAATACCTTCTGTACCGAGAGTCTTTTTCCTATCAATCTGTTGCAATAAATTTTCATTTTTATCAACTTATATCTCTATGGGACACATCTGAATCGATACGAAAGAAGAAATCGTTAGCTTGGCCATTTTCTACATTGAACCATTTCTGATAGTGCCGATTAATTAAGTCAGCCTTATCTTCCGATTTATTTACGTTAATTCCCTCATCGTCAGAAAACTGACCTCCACGAGTCTCACGCACGTATGACCAAAATTCTTTCTGATCGGCTCCTAGTGATTCTAACAGGATTCGAGATCTATATTCCTGGTATTCTTTTCGCGCTTCTTCCTTAACTAGCTTTCGCACTTCTCTATAATTTTGTCTTCGAGCTCATGGTTATCTCCTCATGTTTTGAGTTTTCTTAATCGCCAGTGAATGACTCTCTTCTTCATATGCAATGCTCGCAACTTAGTCTTCGTCCTCCGTGGCTCTTTACGCACGCTTTTAGTCGAAACGTATTTAATTAAACCTTCATTGATTTTCCGAAGGAACTCTATCCAACTATCACTTACTGAATTTACATCCGCAAAGAGTAAAAAATCATCCTTGCACTCGTTAATATATCCCTTAACTCTGAAATATTTGCTTTGCAAATTAAATATACTTGCCTCTATGGCTAAAGAGATTTAACCGTAACTACTTTCATCCCTATCATTATGATACCATGGTCTGAAATATCGTTAACTATATCAAGAGTAGTTACGGGAGAGAAGTGGATAGTTAATCTAAAATGTTTGCTTGACCCGCACGAGTCGTTCGAGTTTTCATCATATTTACATTATCTATAGCATGCTACAAAAAAGTATGAATTAGTTTTTGTGAAATTTTTTCTCTCTGCTAGTGTTGGAGCAGCAGCTAGAGATTTTAGATAATCCCAATTAAGATGCGTTATGTCAAAATCTCCTCCTACGGCAACGATTGGATCTTTTAAATGTCTCGCTTAAAGCAATATCTTCGCCTAACTAACTTTTGTCTTGTATGATTTTCCCGCATGTGCTCGTCGTAATGTTAAAGGATGCCGCCTTTTTAATTACGTAAGATCTTGGAATTCACAACAATTATTATTAGATTTCTCAGTTCGCAAATTAAATCCTGAATTTGGAAGAAACGTATCCTTTTTTAAGTGAAATTGCTTTTCACCGTTGCAATTGTTTCTATTTTTTTTTAAGTAACCTCATGCATACCATTTTGCCTATTTACGTGGGTGTTTGTAACTATTCTTACTGTTGAATTACAAAAGAACTTTGTCTACGTAAATTCGCCACTCATTTAAACCGCTAAATTACGTAGTAAACGACACTAAAACTACCTGGTCGGTCCTCGTGAATGGAAAGGGGGGGCGGGAATTTTCCGGAACAGTCCGTAAAGTGGATACTAAGTTTATTAAAGTATAGAATAAAAGTTGCGTTTGACGCTTAATATAAGTATGAAAATAGCCTTGGAAAACTCAACTCAACACACGGATTAGATTTTATCGAAAGGATATTTTTTTATATCTTATGCCGTGGAAAACTACACTGCTGGAGAGAAAATACAAATGTAAGAATAGGACATATCCTAGTGATTTCTGTATTTGTTCTCTTAAATGGTTAATCTTATTCGCGAGAATTATTTTCCATCAAAATTCAAAGTATGAAAGTATTTAACCGTTAAATTCGCAAGATAATACCGGAAAATGTTAATTTATTTTCTGATATTCCACCATCAAATACTCTTGTTAGTCATTATCCCTCAGCGTACTATAATGACATTCTAGATAACTATTTTGATCGCGACTAGCTTTGAATGACAAATAGCAAAAAAAAGGCAATGAGGCAAAGCCAATATTAGGAAATTTCGCAAAGGTGATCGTAAAAGTTTGAATATTGCCGGTTTTTACTGGCTCGATTCAGAGTTGCCGAATTGTCGGCGGTAGAGTGTTTTCAGTTAGTTCCCGCGTAATCCGCGCTCTGACGCCAATTGGTGTTGCGATAATTGTTTCCCCCACTGTACATACGTTAGACTGAATGAAGTGAAATATATTTATTACGAGTAAAAGTTGCTTGCATACTGCAAGCTAATCAGTTGAATGTGGTATTGTACCAAGAAAGGCCTCAAAACAATTTTTTAAAGTTCTCGCGAAAGACCGCCTGGCGTCGAACTCAGGAGCCTTTCGTGAGTAATAATTGCATAATAATCAGATAAGTACCATTCTGACCTGTTCCAAAGTTTCGATTCAATATCGTATCGGGAAGGTACTAAAATAAGATTCCGTTATCCATGTTTGAAATGCATTGTAGAATAGAATTGACGCTCTTGCATCGAACCAAGGACGATTTAAGCTTTGTTTAACGGAGAGCTTAGTATGAAATGTGATTTCTCAAGAAATATTTTCAACTCAAAACAGTGTTTTAATAATACTATAATATTTATTCTTGATTGAAATAAAATATTTTCGTGGCAGGATATAAAGTTGTTATCGATTTCGTAAGACAGCTTCTTCAGAAGTGGACATGAAGAAGTGAACTTGGTCTCTTTATAAACTTCTCAGTAGAAATATGCAGGGTCTGACTTAAATTAACTAGTAATTATTTATAGTGTATGAATTATAATTATTAGGGCACTTGGGAACAACTAGGTAGAGAAGTAACTGCAGAATATGTTAGCAGAATGCATGCAGTGGTTGCCTCGTTTAGGCACCTTGGCATTATTTTAGTAAAACTATTTAAGAAGATAGTAATGGTCTAATTTCTAAATAGTAGTAAATTTTTAAAGAAATATGGGTCCTATTTATCTCAAATGACAATTTAGCAACTTCTATAATACGAATAGCTAAGGGCTACTTAGTGTTAAAAAAATAAATATAAGGTGCAGAATGTAAGAATTTCTCTCTTGTTTCGTTTAACTCAATGAGTTTATTCTAGTTTTTCTTTTATGTTTTAATATAGGTATTTGTTCATAAAACGTTTCTTGTGTATATTCATAATATATGGTCTTAAATATTAATGATAGATAGTATTTGGTGTACCTTTCTTTGATATTTTAAACTTTAGATGTTAAGTGCTAGTGGCAACCAGGTGGCAACCAGTGATTAATCAATCTTATCCAAAATTTTTAACAGCAAAGTGATTAACATACTTGAAAAGTAGATTCCATGAGGAAAATTTTGATACCAGAAAAGACCTTGTTTCCTGAGCGTACACCCAAATTCATTGATTCAAAAAAATAATAATCTGCACCCCATTTTCTTGAAAATATCACTCTTATTTTTCCTTTGATTATGACAATATTAAACCTTTATTTAATTACACTATACCATAAAGAATTAACTTTTGTATTTGCTGAATCCCTTCCAAGTAAGTTCTTGTAGATTTTCTTTTTCTGTGCAAATGTATCAACAGTGGATGCTAATCTCCCATAAGAAAATCAATGGGCCCATATGATTTACATGTTGTCTTCATGATGTTGGACAGAGTACACATGCATACTTGAAGAGAAGCCCAACTAGCACACATTTACATCACTCTGACGTTTTATTCGCTCTTCTGACTATTTTCTTAAAGTCGAGTTCCTAATGACCCTCTCCTACCAAATATATCATGGACATGGGTACCACAATTTAGGTTATATGTGAGGGTTTTCCCAAAATATATTACTGAATACAGTAAACCTTTGCAGTAACGAAATTGAGAGGACTGAAAAATTGTCAATTCGTTATTGAAAACTTTGTTATTGCAAGACTCCATGTGTGTATGTAACACAATGTTGTATGGTACTAGTATTCAAAATTCTTCAACTAGTTATAAAATGGGTATTTTTCTTATTAGCTGCGAGGCATAAACTCTTCTTGATTTTCTTTTAATATGCTGTAACTTTGGTAAGCCCGTTTCAGATGGTCATATTTTTGGGAACACCCGAGGACATCACATTTTACTAAATGCTATCGATGCTAGCAGAACATGGACAAAGGGGATAGACTCACTCTGAATTTCTCTGTTTTGAATAGACAATCAAGACAAAGAGCATAAAATACCTAGCTCAAACCCTGCTTTCCTTCACGTGGTTGTACTCTTTGTGCGCTTTATAGTGCAAGTACTTAAGTTCACTTGCTATATTATAATTAACTGTTTCTGATAACATAAGGATTCCAAAATTCATAAGCATAGCACTGGTCTATGAGCCCCTTCTCCCTTTGATTTTGTTGTGATTCTTGTAAATAAAAACATCTTAAATTCCTAACAAGTTCATAGTGATCGGCAGATCATGGACCAACACAAACATTTGATTTAAGAAAATATGCGACCAGTTGTAGAAAAACATCAGGAAAATTAGAAAATTTAACATCCTATCATCTATGAAGAGGGTAAGTATTACAATTTGTTTTGAAAAATTTCATTAGTGACAATAAAATTACATTACATAAAGTGGCAGGACCAAAATCTCTTTCGTTATTGAGTGAATTTCGTTATTTTGCAGTTAGCAATTGCAAAGTTCTACTGTAGACTGTTTATAATGTTTTCTTTAAAGGCTGTACAAACTGTCATTGTCGAGAGAATTTCTTTCGAAAAAGAAAACTACTAAACACTATTCATGAGACTTGGTGTTTAATTTTAATTTCAGCCTTGTTAGATATACTTGAAGTATTACCTTTTGAATATTTCATTTAATATTCAAGAGGTGATTTATTTATCTTAAGGCAATTTCAGCCTTGTAATTTTTTAACAAGTCCATAAACATCATGATACATCTTCCTTGCTGGTTGTTGTTCTTGATTTCCCTTTCATATACAACATTGATATTAGGACGCCTACATTTCTGCAATGCTGGGTTGCATATATTCAGTAGATGTGTCATGTTATTAGAAGCAAGCTAACATGTAAACCATGTTGAATCTAATAGTATATTCTTTATGAGGTGACATGAATGATTTTCAAAATGCTATTGAATGTAATGACTATATGTCAATATGGGTTCAACTATTATTTTTTACATATCGCAATCTGAGTGATAAGTAAAAAACCATTTATTGCCTTAAGGTGGTTTTGAAATGCATATTGCTTAAAGAGAAACTTGGTGTTTAATTTTCGTATAAGTTTTAATTTCAGATTTAGTTTAAATTTTTGTTTAGCTTATTTTGTTATATATCATTAAATGAATACATGTTGGGTATTTTATTTAGTATTCAAGAGATAAGTGATTTCTTTAATCCATTTTCATCATTGTAAATTTTTCAAAAGATTCATAAACATAGCTGAGTCTTCCTTATTGTTGTTGTTATTACTGTTGATTTTTTCCTTGATGTAGCTATACTTCCTTATCCGTGAAATTGGGTTGCATTTAAAATGCAGGAAGAGTGGGTCTAGCTAACTCCTGTGATGGAAATTATTGGGATCCGTTTCAACCTCTGGTGTGCGTAATAAGATTGTGGCAAGAGAACTTGCAAGTATGTCTGATAGTTGATGATTTTTAGATTGACACCTTTCCTGGTTGATAGTCCTTATGTGTAGTTAGGTCTTTTGGAACTAACACTGTGGTGGTGGGAGAGTGTGTGCAAGGGAAAAGCGGATTCCCAATCCAATTTCCATCCACATAATTTTTTAAGTGTAATTAATAGCGCAGGGCAGGGGAATTATAATCTCTCCGTGATTTAAGACCAGACAGAGCTGATCTTTGCGAGTACTCATTCTTCGAATCGCTATGCATCTTAGTTCACGAAGGTCGTACATTAAGCTAGCATTCTATGGTAGTTACGATAGGTTAATTTCGAAACCTTTCGTTCTCTGCGATTTACCACCGAATCGTTATTTAGTATTTATGTCGCCTAAGTTACAATATTTTCTTAAGTAAGAGCGCTCGGACTTTTATTATAGTATAAGCGACTATGGTAGATTGATGATTCTGTTTCATATCCCCGGTTTCAAGGTTGCATTTTGCATCCTTCTCTTTGAATGTTTACGTGTCTTATGATAATTTAAAGTAATGAATGTTTTCTCATCATTTTCCAAACCAAGTGTCTCTCTTCTGTCGTGGTTGTTAGAAAGTTATATTGCTTAACGTGAGAGTTGGTGTTTAATCTTAGTGTAAGTTTTAATTTCAGATTTAGTTAAAGTTTTTGTTTAGTTTATTTTGTTATATATCATTGAATGAATACTTTTTGCGTATTTTATTTAGTATTCGAAAGATGATTGTTTTCTTTTCCATGATGTTGGGTTGCATTTAAAATGCAGGAGGAATGGGTCCTCTATGCCTAATATCATGTAGTGTTCGGAATTTTTATTCCGATTTTTTTTTGTCCTCTTGAGTATTTGAGGGTTTTAGGAAAAGCCGTAAACCCGGTCTTAAAACCCGATGAGGATACAGTCCTTACCCAACACCTCCCCGCGGTAGAGGACGGCAAACGTGTACAAGGGGTATACGGCTAAGTTTGGGAAGGGGCCGAATGGGTACCGGCATACGTATCCAACCTCCATGTCTTCAAATGGAGGAAAAGGGCATTCTGTTGTCCTGGGGTTGCCAGATGGATCCCGAATTCGCTAGGGCCATAGGCAGGTGGGGAAATTTAGGTAGGGTGTTAGAGCAGATTCCTTAGCAGTAGGAACGGGTTCTTTAGTGCTTCCAGTGTCTTTAGCTAGTCTTTTTGTTTCGTTTGTTTGTTTCGTTCCTCCTCTTCGGAGGGTGTTCCCGAGGTTCCTGTGGATCTTCATCATGGGTACATACAATTCAGTGCCTTCACACACATCAGATCACGGCACCATACATGCGACACCTACCACACCACAAGAAACATCAATTCCTCAGTCATTGCTCACACCATTTTTCTCCACACTTTTCACATCGATGTATTTTTATTGTTAACTAGAGTGGGTGTATATCATGTTTTGTATGTATTTTGTGTGCTTATAACAATGCACTTGGTTGTATATTTTGTTTTATTAAATATATAGAAATGCTTTTTGATTTGCTAGTTATCCTAATTCTAGTGCGTAGTGTAAGTTTTGCATTTCTATGCCATGACTGTTTAACTTTTGTTTATTGTTTTGTGGTGTGTAAGGGTGTTGGTGTTCTTTATAATTCCCATGAATATTTTTTTCAGGCCTTATAATTTGAAACTTTTCTCCGCAGGTAAAGAAGCGCTGCTGTATACATAGGATGGATTTAGCTTAGAAGGCACGAGAAATATTTGAGCTGGTAGTTAATTAGTTAGCTCGTTTTTCTCGAGTATGCATGAGCCGTCATGCTTGACGAAGGCGAATTTTGTTTTATGCGGTAGGTAATTTCTCGAGAAGCGGTGTTTTCTCTTGCTCATATTCTTAGGGGTAAATCGTGTCCGTTAGTGTAGAGTTTACCGTAGCATAGATGCGATTTTAGGGATTCGTTAACTCAGGAGATGGAAATTATTGGGATCCGATTCTACCTCTGGTGTGCGTAATGAGTGAATGATTGTGGCAAGTGCACTTGCAAGTATGTCTGATAGTTGATGATTTTTAGATTGACACCTTTCCTGGTTGATAGTCCTTATGTGTAGTTAGGTCTTTTGGAACTAACACTGTGGTGGTGGGAGAGTGTGTGCAAGGTAAAAGCGGATTCCCAATCCAATTTCCATCCACATAATTTTTTAAGTGTAATTAATAGCGCAGGGCAGGGGAATTATAATCTCTCCGTGATTTAAGACCAGACAGAGCTGATCTTTGCGAGTTCTCATTCTTCGAATCGCTATGCATCTTAGTTCACGAAGGTCGTACATTAAGCTAGCATTCTATGGTAGTTACGATAGGTTAATTTCGAAACCTTTCGTTCTCTGCGATTTACCACCGAATCGTTATTTAGTATTTATGTCGCCTAAGTTACAATATTTTCTTAAGTAAGAGCGCATGGACTTTTATTATAGTATAAGCGACTATGGTAGATTGATGATTCTGTTTCATATCCCCGGTTTGAAGGTTGCATGTTGCATCCTTCTCTTTGAATGTTTACGTGTCTTATGATAATTTAAAGTAATGAATGTTTTCTCATCATTTTCCAAACCAAGTGTCTCTCTTCTGTCGTGGTTGTTAGAAAGTTATATTGCTTAACGTGAGAGTTGGTGTTTAATCTTAGTGTAAGTTTTAATTTCAGATTTAGTTAAAGTTTTTGTTTAGTTTATTTTGTTATATATCATTGAATGAATACTTTTTGCGTATTTTATTTAGTATTCGAAAGATGATTGTTTTCTTTTCCATGATGTTGGGTTGCATTTAAAATGCAGGAGGAATGGGTCCTCTATGCCTAATATCATGTAGTGTTCGGAATTTTTATTCCGATTTTTTTTGTCCTCTTGAGTATTTGAGGGTTTTAGGAAAAGCCGTAAACCCGGTCTTAAAACCCGATGAGGATACAGTCCTTACCCAACACCTCCCCGCGGTAGAGGACGGCAAACGTGTACAAGGGGTAAACGGCTAAGTTTGGGAAGGGGCCGAATGGGTACCGGCATACGTATCCAACCTCCATGTCTTCAAATGGAGGAAAAGGGCATTCTGTTGTCCTGGGGTTGCCAGATGGATCCCGAATTCGCTAGGGCCATAGGCAGGTGGGGAGATTTAGGTAGGGTGTTAGAGCAGATTCCTTAGCAGTAGGAACGGGTTCTTTAGTGCTTCCAGTGTCTTTAGCTAGTCTTTTTGTTTCGTTTGTTTGTTTCGTTCCTCCTCTTCGGAGGGTGTTCCCGAGGTTCCTGTGGATCTTCATCATGGGCACATACAATTCAGTGCCTTCACACACATCAGATCACGGCACCATACATGCGACACCTACCACACCACGAGAAACATCAATTCCTCAGTCATTGCTCACACCATTTTTCTCCACACTTTTCACATCGATGTATTTTTATTGTTAACTAGAGTGGGTGTATATCATGTTTTGTATGTATTTTGTGTGCTTATAACAATGCACTTGGTTGTATATTTTGTTTTATTAAATATATAGAAATGCTTTTTGATTTGCTAGTTATCCTAATTCTAGTGCGTAGTGTAAGTTGTGCATTTCTATGCCATGACTGTTTAACTTTTGTTTATTGTTTTGTGGTGTGTAAGGGTGTTGGTGTTCTTTATAATTCCCATGAATATTTTTTTCAGGCCTTATAATTTGAAACTTTTCTCCGCAGGTAAAGAAGCGCTGCTGTATACATAGGATGGATTTAGCTTAGAAGGCACGAGAAATATTTGAACTGGAAGTTAATTAGTTAGCTCGTTTTTCTCGAGTATGCATGAGCCGTCATGCTTGACGAAGGCGAATTTTGTTTTATGCGGTAGGTAATTTCTCGAGAAGCGGTGTTTTCTCTTGCTCATATTCTTAGGGGTAAATCGTGTCCGTTAGTGTAGAGTTTACCGTAGCATAGATGCGATTTTAGGGATTCGTTAACTCAGGAGATGGAAATTATTGGGATCCGATTCTACCTCTGGTGTGCGTAATGAGTGAATGATTGTGGCAAGTGCACTTGCAAGTATGTCTGATAGTTGATGATTTTTAGATTGACACCTTTCCTGGTTGATAGTCCTTATGTGTAGTTAGGTCTTTTGGAACTAACACTGTGGTGGTGGGAGAGTGTGTGCAAGGTAAAAGCGGATTCCCAATCCAATTTCCATCCACATAATTTTTTAAGTGTAATTAATAGCGCAGGGCAGGGGAATTATAATCTCTCCGTGATTTAAGACCAGACAGAGCTGATCTTTGCGAGTTCTCATTCTTCGAATCGCTATGCATCTTAGTTCACGAAGGTCGTACATTAAGCTAGCATTCTATGGTAGTTACGATAGGTTAATTTCGAAACCTTTCGTTCTCTGCGATTTACCACCGAATCGTTATTTAGTATTTATGTCGCCTAAGTTACAATATTTTCTTAAGTAAGAGCGCTCGGACTTTTATTATAGTATAAGGGACTATAGTAGATTGATGATTCTGTTTCATATCCCCGGTTTCAAGGTTGCATTTTGCATCCTTCTCTTTGAATGTTTACGTGTCTTATGATAATTTAAAGTAATGAATGTTTTCTCATCATTTTCCAAACCAAGTGTCTCTCTTCTGTCGTGGTTGTTAGAAAGTTATATTGCTTAACGTGAGAGTTGGTGTTTAATCTTAGTGTAAGTTTTAATTTCAGATTTAGTTAAAGTTTTTTTTAGTTTATTTTGTTATATATCATTGAATGAATACTTTTTGCGTATTTTATTTAGTATTCGAAAGATGATTGTTTTCTTTTCCATGATGTTGGGTTGCATTTAAAATGCAGGAGGAATGGGTCCTCTATGCCTAATATCATGTAGTGTTCGGAATTTTTATTCCGATTTTTTTTGTCCTCTTGAGTATTTGAGGGTTTTAGGAAAAGCCGTAAACCCGGTCTTAAAACCCGATGAGGATACAGTCCTTACCCAACACCTCCCCGCGGTAGAGGACGGCAAACGTGTACAAGGGGTATACGGCTAAGTTTGGGAAGGGGCCGAATGGGTACCGGCATACGTATCCAACCTCCATGTCTTCAAATGGAGGAAAAGGGCATTCTTTTGTCCTGGGGTTGCCAGATGGATCCCGAATTCGCTAGGGCCATAGGCAGGTGGGGAGATTTAGGTAGGGTGTTAGAGCAGATTCCTTAGCAGTAGGAACGGGTTCTTTAGTGCTTCCAGTGTCTTTAGCTAGTCTTTTTGTTTCGTTTGTTTGTTTCGTTCCTCCTCTTCGGAGGGTGTTCCCGAGGTTCCTGTGGATCTTCATCATGGGCACATACAATTCAGTGCCTTCACACACATCAGATCACGGCACCATACATGCGACACCTACCACACCACAAGAAACATCAATTCCTCAGTCATTGCTCACACCATTTTTCTCCACACTTTTCACATCGATGTATTTTTATTGTTAACTAGAGTGGGTGTATATCATGTTTTGTATGTATTTTGTGTGCTTATAACAATGCACTTGGTTGTATATTTTATTTTATTAAATATATAGAAATGCTTTTTGATTTGCTAGTTATCCTAATTCTAGTGCGTAGTGTAAGTTGTGCATTTCTATGCCATGACTGTTTAACTTTTGTTTATTGTTTTGTGGTGTGTAAGGGTGTTGGTGTTCTTTATAATTCCCATGAATATTTTTTTCAGGCCTTATAATTTGAAACTTTTCTCCGCAGGTAAAGAAGCGCTGCTGTATACATAGGATGGATTTAGCTTAGAAGGCACGAGAAATATTTGAGCTGGAAGTTAATTAGTTAGCTCGTTTTTCTCGAGTATGCATGAGCCGTCATGCTTGACGAAGGCGAATTTTGTTTTATGCGGTAGGTAATTTCTCGAGAAGCGGTGTTTTCTCTTGCTCATATTCTTAGGGGTAAATCGTGTCCGTTAGTGTAGAGTTTACCGTAGCATAGATGCGATTTTAGGGATTCGTTAACTCAGGAGATGGAAATTATTGGGATCCGATTCTACCTCTGGTGTGCGTAATGAGTGAATGATTGTGGCAAGTGCACTTGCAAGTATGTCTGATAGTTGATGATTTTTAGATTGACACCTTTCCTGGTTGATAGTCCTTATGTGTAGTTAGGTCTTTTGGAACTAACACTGTGGTGGTGGGAGAGTGTGTGCAAGGTAAAAGCGGATTCCCAATCCAATTTCCATCCACATAATTTTTTAAGTGTAATTAATAGCGCAGGGCAGGGGAATTATAATCTCTCCGTGATTTAAGACCAGACAGAGCTGATCTTTGCGAGTTCTCATTCTTCGAATCGCTATGCATCTTAGTTCACGAAGGTCGTACATTAAGCTAGCATTCTATGGTAGTTACGATAGGTTAATTTCGAAACCTTTCGTTCTCTGCGATTTACCACCGAATCGTTATTTAGTATTTATGTCGCCTAAGTTACAATATTTTCTTAAGTAAGAGCGCTCGGACTTTTATTATAGTATAAGCGACTATGGTAGATTGATGATTCTGTTTCATATCCCCGGTTTCAAGGTTGCATTTTGCATCCTTCTCTTTGAATGTTTACGTGTCTTATGATAATTTAAATAATGAATGTTTTCTCATCATTTTCCAAACCAAGTGTCTCTCTTCTGTCGTGGTTGTTAGAAAGTTATATTGCTTAACGTGAGAGTTGGTGTTTAATCTTAGTGTAAGTTTTAATTTCAGATTTAGTTAAAGTTTTTGTTTAGTTTATTTTGTTATATATCATTGAATGAATACTTTTTGCGTATTTTATTTAGTATTCGAAAGATGATTGTTTTCTTTTCCATGATGTTGGGTTGCATTTAAAATGCAGGAGGAATGGGTCCTCTATGCCTAATATCATGTAGTGTTCGGAATTTTTATTCCGATTTTTTTTGTCCTCTTGAGTATTTGAGGGTTTTAGGAAAAGCCGTAAACCCGGTCTTAAAACCCGATGAGGATACAGTCCTTACCCAACACCTCCCCGCGGTAGAGGACGGCAAACGTGTACAAGGGGTATACGGCTAAGTTTGGGAAGGGGCCGAATGGGTACCGGCATACGTATCCAACCTCCATGTCTTCAAATGGAGGAAAAGGGCATTCTGTTGTCCTGGGGTTGCCAGATGGATCCCGAATTCGCTAGGGCCATAGGCAGGTGGGGAGATTTAGGTAGGGTGTTAGAGCAGATTCCTTAGCAGTAGGAACGGGTTCTTTAGTGCTTCCAGTGTCTTTAGCTAGTCTTTTTGTTTCGTTTGTTTGTTTCGTTCCTCCTCTTCGGAGGGTGTTCCCGAGGTTCCTGTGGATCTTCATCATGGGCACATACAATTCAGTGCCTTCACACACATCAGATCACGGCACCATACATGCGACACCTACCACACCACAAGAAACATCAATTCCTCAGTCATTGCTCACACCATTTTTCTCCACACTTTTCACATCGATGTATTTTTATTGTTAACTAGAGTGGGTGTATATCATGTTTATTATGTATTTTGTGTGCTTATAACAATGCACTTGGTTGTATATTTTATTTTATTAAATATATAGAAATGCTTTTTGATTTGCTAGTTATCCTAATTCTAGTGCGTAGTGTAAGTTGTGCATTTCTATGCCATGACTGTTTAACTTTTGTTTATTGTTTTGTGGTGTGTAAGGGTGTTGGTGTTCTTTATAATTCCCATGAATATTTTTTTCAGGCCTTATAATTTGAAACTTTTCTCCGCAGGTAAAGAAGCGCTGCTGTATACATAGGATGGATTTAGCTTAGAAGGCACGAGAAATATTTGAGCTGGTAGTTAATTAGTTAGCTCGTTTTTCTCGAGTATGCATGAGCCGTCATGCTTGACGAAGGCGAATTTTGTTTTATGCGGTAGGTAATTTCTCGAGAAGCGGTGTTTTCTCTTGCTCATATTCTTAGGCGTAAATCGTGTCCGTTAGTGTAGAGTTTACCGTAGCATAGATGCGATTTTAGGGATTCTTTAACTCAGGAGATGGAAATTATTGGGATCCGATTCTACCTCTGGTGTGCGTAATGAGTGAATGATTGTGGCAAGTGCACTTGCAAGTATGTCTGATAGTTGATGATTTTTAGATTGACACCTTTCCTGGTTGATAGTCCTTATGTGTAGTTAGGTCTTTTGGAACTAACACTGTGGTGGTGGGAGAGTGTGTGCAAGGTAAAAGCGGATTCCCAATCCAATTTCCATCCACATAATTTTTTAAGTGTAATCAATAGCGCAGGGCAGGGGAATTATAATCTCTCCGTGATTTAAGACCAGACAGAGCTGATCTTTGCGAGTTCTCATTCTTCGAATCGCTATGCATCTTAGTTCACGAAGGTCGTACATTAAGCTAGCATTCTATGGTAGTTACGATAGGTTAATTTCGAAACCTTTCGTTCTCTGCGATTTACCACCGAATCGTTATTTAGTATTTATGTCGCCTAAGTTACAATATTTTCTTAAGTAAGAGCGCTCGGACTTTTATTATAGTATAAGCGACTATGGTAGATTGATGATTCTGTTTCATATCCCCGGTTTCAAGGTTGCATTTTGCATCCTTCTCTTTGAATGTTTACGTGTCTTATGATAATTTAAAGTAATGAATGTTTTCTCATCATTTTCCAAACCAAGTGTCTCTCTTCTGTCGTGGTTGTTAGAAAGTTATATTGCTTAACGTGAGAGTTGGTGTTTAATCTTAGTGTAAGTTTTAATTTCAGATTTAGTTAAAGTTTTTGTTTAGTTTATTTTGTTATATATCATTGAATGAATACTTTTTGCGTATTTTATTTAGTATTCGAAAGATGATTGTTTTCTTTTCCATGATGTTGGGTTGCATTTAAAATGCAGGAGGAATGGGTCCTCTATGCCTAATATCATGTAGTGTTCGGAATTTTTATTCCGATTTTTTTTGTCCTCTTGAGTATTTGAGGGTTTTAGGAAAAGCCGTAAACCCGGTCTTAAAACCCGATGAGGATACAGTCCTTACCCAACACCTCCCCGCGGTAGAGGACGGCAAACGTGTACAAGGGGTATACGGCTAAGTTTGGGAAGGGGCCGAATGGGTACCGGCATACGTATCCAACCTCCATGTCTTCAAATGGAGGAAAAGGGCATTCTGTTGTCCTGGGGTTGCCAGATGGATCCCGAATTCGCTAGGGCCATAGGCAGGTGGGGAGATTTAGGTAGGGTGTTAGAGCAGATTCCTTAGCAGTAGGAACGGGTTCTTTAGTGCTTCCAGTGTCTTTAGCTAGTCTTTTTGTTTCGTTTGTTTGTTTCGTTCCTCCTCTTCGGAGGGTGTTCCCGAGGTTCCTGTGGATCTTCATCATGGGCACATACAATTCAGTGCCTTCACACACATCAGATCACGGCACCATACATGCGACACCTACCACACCACAAGAAACATCAATTCCTCAGTCATTGCTCACACCATTTTTCTCCACACTTTTCACATCGATGTATTTTTATTGTTAACTAGAGTGGGTGTATATCATGTTTTGTATGTATTTTGTGTGCTTATAACAATGCACTTGGTTGTATATTTTATTTTATTAAATATATAGAAATGCTTTTTGATTTGCTAGTTATCCTAATTCTAGTGCGTAGTGTAAGTTGTGCATTTCTATGCCATGACTGTTTAACTTTTGTTTATTGTTTTGTGATGTGTAAGGGTGTTGGTGTTCTTTATAATTCCCATGAATATTTTTTTCAGGCCTTATAATTTGAAACTTTTCTCCGCAGGTAAAGAAGCGCTGCTGTATACATAGGATGGATTTAGCTTAGAAGGCACGAGAAATATTTGAGCTGATAGTTAATTAGTTAGCTCGTTTTTCTCGAGTATGCATGAGCCGTCATGCTTGACGAAGGCGAATTTTGTTTTATGCGGTAGGTAATTTCTCGAGAAGCGGTGTTTTCTCTTGCTCATATTCTTAGGCGTAAATCGTGTCCGTTAGTGTAGAGTTTACCGTAGCATAGATGCGATTTTAGGGATTCGTTAACTCAGGAGATGGAAATTATTGGGATCCGATTCTACCTCTGGTGTGCGTAATGAGTGAATGATTGTGGCAAGTGCACTTGCAAGTATGTCTGATAGTTGATGATTTTTAGATTGACACCTTTCCTGGTTGATAGTCCTTATGTGTAGTTAGGTCTTTTGGAACTAACACTGTGGTGGTGGGAGAGTGTGTGCAAGGTAAAAGCGGATTCCCAATCCAATTTCCATCCACATAATTTTTTAAGTGTAATCAATAGCGCAGGGCAGGGGAATTATAATCTCTCCGTGATTTAAGACCAGACAGAGCTGATCTTTGCGAGTTCTCATTCTTCGAATCGCTATGCATCTTAGTTCACGAAGGTCGTACATTAAGCTAGCATTCTATGGTAGTTACGATAGGTTAATTTCGAAACCTTTCGTTCTCTGCGATTTACCACCGAATCGTTATTTAGTATTTATGTCGCCTAAGTTACAATATTTTCTTAAGTAAGAGCGCATGGACTTTTATTATAGTATAAGCGACTATGGTAGATTGATGATTCTGTTTCATATCCCCGGTTTCAAGGTTGCATTTTGCATCCTTCTCTTTGAATGTTTACGTGTCTTATGATAATTTAAAGTAATGAATGTTTTCTCATCATTTTCCAAACCAAGTGTCTCTCTTCTGTCGTGGTTGTTAGAAAGTTATATTGCTTAACGTGAGAGTTGGTGTTTAATCTTAGTGTAAGTTTTAATTTCAGATTTAGTTAAAGTTTTTGTTTAGTTTATTTTGTTATATATCATTGAATGAATACTTTTTGCGTATTTTATTTAGTATTCGAAAGATGATTGTTTTCTTTTCCATGATGTTGGGTTGCATTTAAAATGCAGGAGGAATGGGTCCTCTATGCCTAATATCATGTAGTGTTCGGAATTTTTATTCCGATTTTTTTTGTCCTCTTGAGTATTTGAGGGTTTTAGGAAAAGCCGTAAACCCGGTCTTAAAACCCGATGAGGATACAGTCCTTACCCAACACCTCCCCGCGGTAGAGGACGGCAAACGTGTACAAGGGGTATACGGCTAAGTTTGGGAAGGGGCCGAATGGGTACCGGCATACGTATCCAACCTCCATGTCTTCAAATGGAGGAAAAGGGCATTCTTTTGTCCTGGGGTTGCCAGATGGATCCCGAATTCGCTAGGGCCATAGGCAGGTGGGGAGATTTAGGTAGGGTGTTAGAGCAGATTCCTTAGCAGTAGGAACGGGTTCTTTAGTGCTTCCAGTGTCTTTAGCTAGTCTTTTTGTTTCGTTTGTTTGTTTCGTTCCTCCTCTTCGGAGGGTGTTCCCGAGGTTCCTGTGGATCTTCATCATGGGCACATACAATTCAGTGCCTTCACACACATCAGATCACGGCACCATACATGCGACACCTACCACACCACAAGAAACATCAATTCCTCAGTCATTGCTCACACCATTTTTCTCCACACTTTTCACATCGATGTATTTTTATTGTTAACTAGAGTGGGTGTATATCATGTTTTGTATGTATTTTGTGTGCTTATAACAATGCACTTGGTTGTATATTTTATTTTATTAAATATATAGAAATGCTTTTTGATTTGCTAGTTATCCTAATTCTAGTGCGTAGTGTAAGTTGTGCATTTCTATGCCATGACTGTTTAACTTTTGTTTATTGTTTTGTGGTGTGTAAGGGTGTTGGTGTTCTTTATAATTCCCATGAATATTTTTTTCAGGCCTTATAATTTGAAACTTTTCTCCGCAGGTAAAGAAGCGCTGCTGTATACATAGGATGGATTTAGCTTAGAAGGCACGAGAAATATTTGAGCTGGTAGTTAATTAGTTAGCTCGTTTTTCTCGAGTATGCATGAGCCGTCATGCTTGACGAAGGCGAATTTTGTTTTATGCGGTAGGTAATTTCTCGAGAAGCGGTGTTTTCTCTTGCTCATATTCTTAGGCGTAAATCGTGTCCGTTAGTGTAGAGTTTACCGTAGCATAGATGCGATTTTAGGGATTCGTTAACTCAGGAGATGGAAATTATTGGGATCCGATTCTACCTCTGGTGTGCGTAATGAGTGAATGATTGTGGCAAGTGCACTTGCAAGTATGTCTGATAGTTGATGATTTTTAGATTGACACCTTTCCTGGTTGATAGTCCTTATGTGTAGTTAGGTCTTTTGGAACTAACACTGTGGTGGTGAGAGAGTGTGTGCAAGGTAAAAGCGGATTCCCAATCCAATTTCCATCCACATAATTTTTTAAGTGTAATTAATAGCGCAGGGCAGGGGAATTATAATCTCTCCGTGATTTAAGACCAGACAGAGCTGATCTTTGCGAGTTCTCATTCTTCGAATCGCTATGCATCTTAGTTCACGAAGGTCGTACATTAAGCTAGCATTCTATGGTAGTTACGATAGGTTAATTTCGAAACCTTTCGTTCTCTGCGATTTACCACCGAATCGTTATTTAGTATTTATGTCGCCTAAGTTACAATATTTTTTTAAGTAAGAGCGCTCGGACTTTTATTATAGTATAAGCGACTATGGTAGATTGATGATTCTGTTTCATATCCCCGGTTTCAAGGTTGCATTTTGCATCCTTCTCTTTGAATGTTTACGTGTCTTATGATAATTTAAAGTAATGAATGTTTTCTCATCATTTTCCAAACCAAGTGTCTCTCTTCTGTCGTGGTTGTTAGAAAGTTATATTGCTTAACGTGAGAGTTGGTGTTTAATCTTAGTGTAAGTTTTAATTTATGATTTAGTTAAAGTTTTTGTTTAGTTTATTTTGTTATATATCATTGAATGAATACTTTTTGCGTATTTTATTTAGTATTCGAAAGATGATTGTTTTCTTTTCCATGATGTTGGGTTGCATTTAAAATGCAGGAGGAATGGGTCCTCTATGCCTAATATCATGTAGTGTTCGGAATTTTTATTCCGATTTTTTTTGTCCTCTTGAGTATTTGAGGGTTTTAGGAAAAGCCGTAAACCCGGTCTTAAAACCCGATGAGGATACAGTCCTTACCCAACACCTCCCCGCGGTAGAGGACGGCAAACGTGTACAAGGGGTATACGGCTAAGTTTGGGAAAGGGCCGAATGGGTACCGGCATACGTATCCAACCTCCATGTCTTCAAATGGAGGAAAAGGGCATTCTGTTGTCCTGGGGTTGCCAGATGGATCCCGAATTCGCTAGTGCCATAGGCAGGTGGGGAGATTTAGGTAGGGTGTTAGAGCAGATTCCTTAGCAGTAGGAACGGGTTCTTTAGTGCTTCCAGTGTCTTTAGCTAGTCTTTTTGTTTCGTTTGTTTGTTTCGTTCCTCCTCTTCGGAGGGTGTTCCCGAGGTTCCTGTGGATCTTCATCATGGGCACATACAATTCAGTGCCTTCACACACATCAGATCACGGCACCATACATGCGACACCTACCACACCACAAGAAACATCAATTCCTCAGTCATTGCTCACACCATTTTTCTCCACACTTTTCACATCGATGTATTTTTATTGTTAACTAGAGTGGGTGTATATCATGTTTTGTATGTATTTTGTGTGCTTATAACAATGCACTTGGTTGTATATTTTATTTTATTAAATATATAGAAATGCTTTTTGATTTGCTAGTTATCCTAATTCTAGTGCGTAGTGTAAGTTGTGCATTTCTATGCCATGACTGTTTAACTTTTGTTTATTGTTTTGTGGTGTGTAAGGGTGTTGGTGTTCTTTATAATTCCCATGAATATTTTTTTCAGGCCTTATAATTTGAAACTTTTCTCCGCAGGTAAAGAAGCGCTGCTGTATACATAGGATGGATTTAGCTTAGAAGGCACGAGAAATATTTGAGCTGGTAGTTAATTAGTTAGCTCGTTTTTCTCGAGTATGCATGAGCCGTCATGCTTGACGAAGGCGAATTTTGTTTTATGCGGTAGGTAATTTCTCGAGAAGCGGTGTTTTCTCTTGCTCATATTCTTAGGCGTAAATCGTGTCCGTTAGTGTAGAGTTTACCGTAGCATAGATGCGATTTTAGGGATTCGTTAACTCAGGAGATGGAAATTATTGGGATCCGATTCTACCTCTGGTGTGCGTAATGAGTGAATGATTGTGGCAAGTGCACTTGCAAGTATGTCTGATAGTTGATGATTTTTAGATTAACACCTTTCCTGGTTGATAGTCCTTATGTGTAGTTAGGTCTTTTGGAACTAACACTGTGGTGGTGAGAGAGTGTGTGCAAGGTAAAAGCGGATTCCCAATCCAATTTCCATCCACATAATTTTTTAAGTGTAATTAATAGCGCAGGGCAGGGGAATTATAATCTCTCCGTGATTTAAGACCAGACAGAGCTGATCTTTGCGAGTTCTCATTCTTCGAATCGCTATGCATCTTAGTTCACGAAGGTCGTACATTAAGCTAGCATTCTATGGTTGTTACGATAGGTTAATTTCGAAACCTTTCGTTCTCTGCGATTTACCACCGAATCGTTATTTAGTATTTATGTCGCCTAAGTTACAATATTTTTTAAGTAAGAGCGCTCGGACTTTTATTATAGTATAAGCGACTATGGTAGATTGATGATTCTGTTTCATATCCCCGGTTTCAAGGTTGCATTTTGCATCCTTCTCTTTGAATGTTTACGTGTCTTATGATAATTTAAAGTAATGAATGTTTTCTCATCATTTTCCAAACCAAGTGTCTCTCTTCTGTCGTGGTTGTTAGAAAGTTATATTGCTTAACGTGAGAGTTGGTGTTTAATCTTAGTGTAAGTTTTAATTTAAGATTTAGATAAAGTTTTTGTTTAGTTTATTTTGTTATATATCATTGAATGAATACTTTTTGCGTATTTTATTTAGTATTCGAAAGATGATTGTTTTCTTTTCCATGATGTTGGGTTGCATTTAAAATGCAGGAGGAATGGGTCCTCTATGCCTAATATCATGTAGTGTTCGGAATTTTTATTCCGATTTTTTTTGTCCTCTTGAGTATTTGAGGGTTTTAGGAAAAGCCGTAAACCCGGTCTTAAAACCCGATGAGGATACAGTCCTTACCCAACACCTCCCCGCGGTAGAGGACGGCAAACGTGTACAAGGGGTATACGGCTAAGTTTGGGAAGGGGCCGAATGGGTACCGGCATACGTATCCAACCTCCATGTCTTCAAATGGAGGAAAAGGGCATTCTGTTGTCCTGGGGTTGCCAGATGGATCCCGAATTCGCTAGGGCCATAGGCAGGTGGGGAGATTTAGGTAGGGTGTTAGAGCAGATTCCTTAGCAGTAGGAACGGGTTCTTTATTGCATCCAGTGTCTTTAGCTAGTCTTTTTGTTTCGTTTGTTTGTTTCGTTCCTCCTCTTCGGAGGGTGTTCCCGAGGTTCCTGTGGATCTTCATCATGGGCACATACAATTCAGTGCCTTCACACACATCAGATCACGGCACCATACATGCGACACCTACCACACCACAAGAAACATCAATTCCTCAGTCATTGCTCACACCATTTTTCTCCACACTTTTCACATCGATGTATTTTTATTGTTAACTAGAGTGGGTGTATATCATGTTTTGTATGTATTTTGTGTGCTTATAACAATGCACTTGGTTGTATATTTTATTTTATTAAATATATAGAAATGCTTTTTGATTTGCTAGTTATCCTAATTCTAGTGCGTAGTGTAAGTTGTGCATTTCTATGCCATGACTGTTTAACTTTTGTTTATTGTTTTGTGGTGTGTAAGGGTGTTTGTGTTCTTTATAATTCCCATGAATATTTTTTTCAGGCCTTATAATTTGAAACTTTTCTCCGCAGGTAAAGAAGCGCTGCTGTATACATAGGATGGATTTAGCTTAGAAGGCACGAGAAATATTTGAGCTGGTAGTTAATTAGTTAGCTCGTTTTTCTCGAGTATGCATGAGCCGTCATGCTTGACGAAGGCGAATTTTGTTTTATGCGGTAGGTAATTTCTCGAGAAGCGGTGTTTTCTCTTGCTCATATTCTTAGGCGTAAATCGTGTCCGTTAGTGTAGAGTTTACCGTAGCATAGATGCGATTTTAGGGATTCGTTAACTCAGGAGATGGAAATTATTGGGATCCGATTCTACCTCTGGTGTGCGTAATGAGTGAATGATTGTGGCAAGTGCACTTGCAAGTATGTCTGATAGTTGATGATTTTTAGATTGACACCTTTCCTGGTTGATAGTCCTTATGTGTAGTTAGGTCTTTTGGAACTAACACTGTGGTGGTGGGAGAGTGTGTGCAAGGTAAAAGCGGATTCCCAATCCAATTTCCATCCACATAATTTTTTAAGTGTAATTAATAGCGCAGGGCAGGGGAATTATAATCTCTCCGTGATTTAAGACCAGACAGAGCTGATCTTTGCGAGTTCTCATTCTTCGAATCGCTATGCATCTTAGTTCACGAAGGTCGTACATTAAGCTAGCATTCTATGGTAGTTACGATAGGTTAATTTCGAAACCTTTCGTTCTCTGCGATTTACCACCGAATCGTTATTTAGTATTTATGTCGCCTAAGTTACAATATTTTCTTAAGTAAGAGCGCTCGGACTTTTATTATAGTATAAGCGACTATGGTAGATTGATGATTCTGTTTCATATCCCCGGTTTCAAGGTTGCATTTTTCTTCCTTCTCTTTGAATGTTTACGTGTCTTATGATAATTTAAAGTAATGAATGTTTTCTCATCATTTTCCAAACCAAGTGTCTCTCTTCTGTCGTGGTTGTTAGAAAGTTATATTGCTTAACGTGAGAGTTGGTGTTTAATCTTAGTGTAAGTTTTAATTTAAGATTTAGTTAAAGTTTTTGTTTAGTTTATTTTGTTATATATCATTGAATGAATACTTTTTGCGTATTTTATTTAGTATTCGAAAGATGATTGTTTTCTTTTCCATGATGTTGGGTTGCATTTAAAATGCAGGAGGAATGGGTCCTCTATGCCTAATATCATGTAGTGTTCGGAATTTTTATTCCGATTTTTTTTGTCCTCTTGAGTATTTGAGGGTTTTAGGAAAAGCCGTAAACCCGGTCTTAAAACCCGATGAGGATACAGTCCTTACCCAACACCTCCCCGCGGTAGAGGACGGCAAACGTGTACAAGGGGTATACGGCTAAGTTTGGGAAGGGGCCGAATGGGTACCGGCATACGTATCCAACCTCCATGTCTTCAAATGGAGGAAAAGGGCATTCTGTTGTCCTGGGGTTGCCAGATGGATCCCGAATTCGCTAGGGCCATAGGAAGGTGGGGAGAATTAGGTAGGGTGTTAGAGCAGATTCCTTAGCAGTAGGAACGGGTTCTTTAGTGCTTCCAGTGTCTTTAGCTAGTCTTTTTGTTTCGTTTGTTTGTTTCGTTCCTCCTCTTCGGAGGGTGTTCCCGAGGTTCCTGTGGATCTTCATCATGGGCACATACAATTCAGTGCCTTCACACACATCAGATCACGGCACCATACATGCGACACCTACCACACCACAAGAAACATCAATTCCTCAGTCATTGCTCACACCATTTTTCTCCACACTTTTCACATCGATGTATTTTTATTGTTAACTAGAGTGGGTGTATATCATGTTTTGTATGTATTTTGTGTGCTTATAACAATGCACTTGGTTGTATATTTTATTTTATTAAATATATAGAAATGCTTTTTGATTTGCTAGTTATCCTAATTCTAGTGCGTAGTGTAAGTTGTGCATTTCTATGCCATGACTGTTTAACTTTTGTTTATTGTTTTGTGGTGTGTAAGGGTGTTGGTGTTCTTTATAATTCCCATGAATATTTTTTTCAGGCCTTATAATTTGAAACTTTTCTCCGCAGGTAAAGAAGCGCTGCTGTATACATAGGATGGATTTAGCTTAGAAGGCACGAGAAATATTTGAGCTGGAAGTTAATTAGTTAGCTCGTTTTTCTCGAGTATGCATGAGCCGTCATGCTTGACGAAGGCGAATTTTGTTTTATGCGGTAGGTAATTTCTCGAGAAGCGGTGTTTTCTCTTGCTCATATTCTTAGGGGTAAATCGTGTCCGTTAGTGTAGAGTTTACCGTAGCATAGATGCGATTTTAGGGATTCGTTAACTCAGGAGATGGAAATTATTGGGATCCGATTCTACCTCTGGTGTGCGTAATGAGTGAATGATTGTGGCAAGTGCACTTGCAAGTATGTCTGATAGTTGATGATTTTTAGATTGACACCTTTCCTGGTTGATAGTCCTTATGTGTAGTTAGGTCTTTTGGAACTAACACTGTGGTGGTGGGAGAGTGTGTGCAAGGTAAAAGCGGATTTCCAATCCAATTTCCATCCACATAATTTTTTAAGTGTAATTAATAGCGCAGGGCAGGGGAATTATAATCTCTCCGTGATTTAAGACCAGACAGAGCTGATCTTTGCGAGTTCTCATTCTTCGAATCGCTATGCATCTTAGTTCACGAAGGTCGTACATTAAGCTAGCATTCTATGGTAGTTACGATAGGTTAATTTCGAAACCTTTCGTTCTCTGCGATTTACCACCGAATCGTTTTTTAGTATTTATGTCGCCTAAGTTACAATATTTTCTTAAGTAAGAGCGCTCGGACTTTTATTATAGTATAAGCGACTATGGTAGATTGATGATTCTGTTTCATATCCCCGGTTTCAAGGTTGCATTTTGCATCCTTCTCTTTGAATGTTTACGTGTCTTATGATAATTTAAAGTAATGAATGTTTTCTCATCATTTTCCAAACCAAGTGTCTCTCTTCTGTCGTGGTTGTTAGAAAGTTATATTGCTTAACGTGAGAGTTGGTGTTTAATCTTAGTGTAAGTTTTAATTTAAGATTTAGATAAAGTTTTTGTTTAGTTTATTTTGTTATATATCATTGAATGAATACTTTTTGCGTATTTTATTTAGTATTCGAAAGATGATTGTTTTCTTTTCCATGATGTTGGGTTGCATTTAAAATGCAGGAGGAATGGGTCCTCTATGCCTAATATCATGTAGTGTTTGGAATTTTTATTCCGATTTTTTTTGTCCTCTTGAGTATTTGAGGGTTTTAGGAAAAGCCGTAAACCCGGTCTTAAAACCCGATGAGGATACAGTCCTTACCCAACACCTCCCCGCGGTAGAGGACGGCAAACGTGTACAAGGGGTATACGGCTAAGTTTGGGAAGTGGCCGAATGGGTACCGGCATACGTATCCAACCTCCATGTCTTCAAATGGAGGAAAAGGGCATTCTGTTGTCCTGGGGTTGCCAGATGGATCCCGAATTCGCTAGGGCCATAGGAAGGTGGGGAGAATTAGGTAGGGTGTTAGAGCAGATTCCTTAGCAGTAGGAACGGGTCCTTTAGTGCTTCCAGTGTCTTTAGCTTGTCTTTTTGTTTCGTTTGTTTGTTTCGTTCCTCCTCTTCGGAGGGTGTTCCCGAGGTTCCTGTGGATCTTCATCATGGGCACATACAATTCAGTGCCTTCACACACATCAGATCACGGCACCATACATGCGACACCTACCACACCACAAGAAACATCAATTCCTCAGTCATTGCTCACACCATTTTTCTCCACACTTTTCACATCGATGTATTTTTATTGTTAACTAGAGTGGGTGTATATCATGTTTATTATGTATTTTGTGTGCTTATAACAATGCACTTGGTTGTATATTTTATTTTATTAAATATATAGAAATGCTTTTTGATTTGCTAGTTATCCTAATTCTAGTGCGTAGTGTAAGTTGTGCATTTCTATGCCATGACTGTTTAACTTTTGTTTATTGTTTTGTGGTGTGTAAGGGTGTTGGTGTTCTTTATAATTCCCATGAATATTTTTTTCAGGCCTTATAATTTGAAACTTTTCTCCGCAGGTAAAGAAGCGCTGCTGTATACATAGGATGGATTTAGCTTAGAAGGCACGAGAAATATTTGAGCTGGTAGTTAATTAGTTAGCTCGTTTTTCTCGAGTATGCATGAGCCGTCATGCTTGACGAAGGCGAATTTTGTTTTATGCGGTAGGTAATTTCTCGAGAAGCGGTGTTTTCTCTTGCTCATATTCTTAGGCGTAAATCGTGTCCGTTAGTGTAGAGTTTACCGTAGCATAGATGCGATTTTAGGGATTCGTTAACTCAGGAGATGGAAATTATTGGGATCCGATTCTACCTCTGGTGTGCGTAGTGAGTGAATGATTGTGGCAAGTGCACTTGCAAGTATGTCTGATACTTGATGATATTTAGATTGACACCTTTCCTGGTTGATAGTCCTTATGTGTAGTAAGGTCTTTTGGAACTAACACTGTGGTGGTGGGAGAGTGTGTGCAAGGTAAAAGCGGATTCCCAATCCAATTTCCATCCACATAATTTTTTAAGTGTAATTAATAGCGCAGGGCAGGGGAATTATAATCTCTCCGTGATTTAAGACCAGACAGAGCTGATCTTTGCGAGTTCTCATTCTTCGAATCGCTATGCATCTTAGTTCACGAAGGTCGTACATTAAGCTAGCATTCTATGGTAGTTACGATAGGTTAATTTCGAAACCTTTCGTTCTCTGCGATTTACCACCGAATCGTTATTTAGTATTTATGTCGCCTAAGTTACAATATTTTCTTAAGTAAGAGCGCTCGGACTTTTATTATAGTATAAGCGACTATGGTAGATTGATGATTCTGTTTCATATCCCCGGTTTCAAGGTTGCATTTTGCATCCTTCTCTTTGAATGTTTACGTGTCTTATGATAATTTAAAGTAATGAATGTTTTCTCATCATTTTCCAAACCAAGTGTCTCTCTTCTGTCGTGGTTGTTAGAAAGTTATATTGCTTAACGTGAGAGTTGGTGTTTAATCTTAGTGTAAGTTTTAATTTAAGATTTAGTTAAAGTTTTTGTTTAGTTTATTTTGTTATATATCATTGAATGAATACTTTTTGCGTATTTTATTTAGTATTCGAAAGATGATTGTTTTCTTTTCCATGATGTTGGGTTGCATTTAAAATGCAGGAGGAATGGGTCCTCTATGCCTAATATCATGTAGTGTTCGGAATTTTTATTCCGATTTTTTTTGTCCTCTTGAGTATTTGAGGGTTTTAGGAAAAGCCGTAAACCCGGTCTTAAAACCCGATGAGGATACAGTCCTTACCCAACACCTCCCCGCGGTAGAGGACGGCAAACGTGTACAAGGGGTATACGGCTAAGTTTGGGAAGGGGCCGAATGGGTACCGGCATACGTATCCAACCTCCATGTCTTCAAATGGAGGAAAAGGGCATTCTGTTGTCCTGGGGTTGCCTGATGGATCTCGAATTCGCTAGGGCCATAGGCAGGTGGGGAGATTTAGGTAGGGTGTTAGAGCAGATTCCTTAGCAGTAGGAACGGGTTCTTTAGTGCTTCCAGTGTCTTTAGCTAGTCTTTTTGTTTCGTTTGTTTGTTTCGTTCCTCCTCTTCGGAGGGTGTTCCCGAGGTTCCTGTGGATCTTCATCATGGGCACATACAATTCAGTGCCTTCACACACATCAGATCACGGCACCATACATGCGACACCTACCACACCACAAGAAACATCAATTCCTCAGTCATTGCTCACACCATTTTTCTCCACACTTTTCACATCGATGTATTTTTATTGTTAACTAGAGTGGGTGTATATCATGTTTTGTATGTATTTTGTGTGCTTATAACAATGCACTTGGTTGTATATTTTATTTTATTAAATATATAGAAATGCTTTTTGATTTGCTAGTTATCCTAATTCTAGTGCGTAGTGTAAGTTGTGCATTTCTATGCCATGACTGTTTAACTTTTGTTTATTGTTTTGTGGTGTGTAAGGGTGTTGGTGTTCTTTATAATTCCCATGAATATTTTTTTCAGGCCTTATAATTTGAAACTTTTCTCCGCAGGTAAAGAAGCGCTGCTGTATACATAGGATGGATTTAGCTTAGAAGGCACGAGAAATATTTGAGCTGGAAGTTAATTAGTTAGCTCGTTTTTCTCGAGTATGCATGAGCCGTCATGCTTGACGAAGGCGAATTTTGTTTTATGCGGTAGGTAATTTCTCGAGAAGCGGTGTTTTCTCTTGCTCATATTCTTAGGGGTAAATCGTGTCCGTTAGTGTAGAGTTTACCGTAGCATAGATGCGATTTTAGGGATTCGTTAACTCAGGAGATGGAAATTATTGGGATCCGATTCTACCTCTGGTGTGCGTAATGAGTGAATGATTGTGGCAAGTGCACTTGCAAGTATGTCTGATAGTTGATGATTTTTAGATTGACACCTTTCCTGGTTGATAGTCCTTATGTGTAGTTAGGTCTTTTGGAACTAACACTGTGGTGGTGGGAGAGTGTGTGCAAGGTAAAAGCGGATTCCCAATCCAATTTCCATCCACATAATTTTTTAAGTGTAATTAATAGCGCAGGGCAGGGGAATTATAATCTCTCCGTGATTTAAGACCAGACAGAGCTGATCTTTGCGAGTTCTCATTCTTCGAATCGCTATGCATCTTAGTTCACGAAGGTCGTACATTAAGCTAGCATTCTATGGTAGTTACGATAGGTTAATTTCGAAACCTTTCGTTCTCTGCGATTTACCACCGAATCGTTTTTTAGTATTTATGTCGCCTAAGTTACAATATTTTCTTAAGTAAGAGCGCTCGGACTTTTATTATAGTATAAGCGACTATGGTAGATTGATGATTCTGTTTCATATCCCCGGTTTCAAGGTTGCATTTTGCATCCTTCTCTTTGAATGTTTACGTGTCTTATGATAATTTAAAGTAATGAATGTTTTCTCATCATTTTCCAAACCAAGTGTCTCTCTTCTGTCGTGGTTGTTAGAAAGTTATATTGCTTAACGTGAGAGTTGGTGTTTAATCTTAGTGTAAGTTTTAATTTAAGATTTAGATAAAGTTTTTGTTTAGTTTATTTTGTTATATATCATTGAATGAATACTTTTTGCGTATTTTATTTAGTATTCGAAAGATGATTGTTTTCTTTTCCATGATGTTGGGTTGCATTTAAAATGCAGGAGGAATGGGTCCTCTATGCCTAATATCATGTAGTGTTTGGAATTTTTATTCCGATTTTTTTTGTCCTCTTGAGTATTTGAGGGTTTTAGGAAAAGCCGTAAACCCGGTCTTAAAACCCGATGAGGATACAGTCCTTACCCAACACCTCCCCGCGGTAGAGGACGGCAAACGTGTACAAGGGGTATACGGCTAAGTTTGGGAAGTGGCCGAATGGGTACCGGCATACGTATCCAACCTCCATGTCTTCAAATGGAGGAAAAGGGCATTCTGTTGTCCTGGGGTTGCCAGATGGATCCCGAATTCGCTAGGGCCATAGGAAGGTGGGGAGAATTAGGTAGGGTGTTAGAGCAGATTCCTTAGCAGTAGGAACGGGTCCTTTAGTGCTTCCAGTGTCTTTAGCTTGTCTTTTTGTTTCGTTTGTTTGTTTCGTTCCTCCTCTTCGGAGGGTGTTCCCGAGGTTCCTGTGGATCTTCATCATGGGCACATACAATTCAGTGCCTTCACACACATCAGATCACGGCACCATACATGCGACACCTACCACACCACAAGAAACATCAATTCCTCAGTCATTGCTCACACCATTTTTCTCCACACTTTTCACATCGATGTATTTTTATTGTTAACTAGAGTGGGTGTATATCATGTTTTGTATGTATTTTGTGTGCTTATAACAATGCACTTGGTTGTATATTTTATTTTATTAAATATATAGAAATGCTTTTTGATTTGCTAGTTATCCTAATTCTAGTGCGTAGTGTAAGTTGTGCATTTCTATGCCATGACTGTTTAACTTTTGTTTATTGTTTTGTGGTGTGTAAGGGTGTTGGTGTTCTTTATAATTCCCATGAATATTTTTTTCAGGCCTTATAATTTGAAACTTTTCTCCGCAGGTAAAGAAGCGCTGCTGTATACATAGGATGGATTTAGCTTAGAAGGCACGAGAAATATTTGAGCTGGTAGTTAATTAGTTAGCTCGTTTTTCTCGAGTATGCATGAGCCGTCATGCTTGACGAAGGCGAATTTTGTTTTATGCGGTAGGTAATTTCTCGAGAAGCGGTGTTTTCTCTTGCTCATATTCTTAGGCGTAAATCGTGTCCGTTAGTGTAGAGTTTACCGTAGCATAGATGCGATTTTAGGGATTCGTTAACTCAGGAGATGGAAATTATTGGGATCCGATTCTACCTCTGGTGTGCGTAGTGAGTGAATGATTGTGGCAAGTGCACTTGCAAGTATGTCTGATACTTGATGATATTTAGATTGACACCTTTCCTGGTTGATAGTCCTTATGTGTAGTAAGGTCTTTTGGAACTAACACTGTGGTGGTGGGAGAGTGTGTGCAAGGTAAAAGCGGATTCCCAATCCAATTTCCATCCACATAATTTTTTAAGTGTAATTAATAGCGCAGGGCAGGGGAATTATAATCTCTCCGTGATTTAAGACCAGACAGAGCTGATCTTTGCGAGTTCTCATTCTTCGAATCGCTATGCATCTTAGTTCACGAAGGTCGTACATTAAGCTAGCATTCTATGGTAGTTACGATAGGTTAATTTCGAAACCTTTCGTTCTCTGCGATTTACCACCGAATCGTTATTTAGTATTTATGTCGCCTAAGTTACAATATTTTCTTAAGTAAGAGCGCTCGGACTTTTATTATAGTATAAGCGACTATGGTAGATTGATGATTCTGTTTCATATCCCCGGTTTCAAGGTTGCATTTTGCATCCTTCTCTTTGAATGTTTACGTGTCTCATGATAATTTAAAGTAATGAATGTTTTCTCATCATTTTCCAAACCAAGTGTCTCTCTTCTGTCGTGGTTGTTAGAAAGTTATATTGCTTAACGTGAGAGTTGGTGTTTAATCTTAGTGTAAGTTTTAATTTAAGATTTAGTTAAAGTTTTTGTTTAGTTTATTTTGTTATATATCATTGAATGAATACTTTTTGCGTATTTTATTTAGTATTCGAAAGATGATTGTTTTCTTTTCCATGATGTTGGGTTGCATTTAAAATGCAGGAGGAATGGGTCCTCTATGCCTAATATCATGTAGTGTTCGGAATTTTTATTCCGATTTTTTTTGTCCTCTTGAGTATTTGAGGGTTTTAGGAAAAGCCGTAAACCCGGTCTTAAAACCCGATGAGGATACAGTCCTTACCCAACACCTCCCCGCGGTAGAGGACGGCAAACGTGTACAAGGGGTATACGGCTAAGTTTGGGAAGGGGCCGAATGGGTACCGGCATACGTATCCAACCTCCATGTCTTCAAATGGAGGAAAAGGGCATTCTGTTGTCCTGGGGTTGCCTGATGGATCTCGAATTCGCTAGGGCCATAGGCAGGTGGGGAGATTTAGGTAGGGTGTTAGAGCAGATTCCTTAGCAGTAGGAACGGGTTCTTTAGTGCTTCCAGTGTCTTTAGCTAGTCTTTTTGTTTCGTTTGTTTGTTTCGTTCCTCCTCTTCGGAGGGTGTTCCCGAGGTTCCTGTGGATCTTCATCATGGGCACATACAATTCAGTGCCTTCACACACATCAGATCACGGCACCATACATGCGACACCTACCACACCACAAGAAACATCAATTCCTCAGTCATTGCTCACACCATTTTTCTCCACACTTTTCACATCGATGTATTTTTATTGTTAACTAGAGTGGGTGTATATCATGTTTTGTATGTATTTTGTGTGCTTATAACAATGCACTTGGTTGTATATTTTATTTTATTAAATATATAGAAATGCTTTTTGATTTGCTAGTTATCCTAATTCTAGTGCGTAGTGTAAGTTGTGCATTTCTATGCCATGACTGTTTAACTTTTGTTTATTGTTTTGTGGTGTGTAAGGGTGTTGGTGTTCTTTATAATTCCCATGAATATTTTTTTCAGGCCTTATAATTTGAAACTTTTCTCCGCAGGTAAAGAAGCGCTGCTGTATACATAGGATGGATTTAGCTTAGAAGGCACGAGAAATATTTGAGCTGGTAGTTAATTAGTTAGCTCGTTTTTCTCGAGTATGCATGAGCCGTCATGCTTGACGAAGGCGAATTTTGTTTTATGCGGTAGGTAATTTCTCGAGAAGCGGTGTTTTCTCTTGCTCATATTCTTAGGCGTAAATCGTGTCCGTTAGTGTAGAGTTTACCGTAGCATAGATGCGATTTTAGGGATTCGTTAACTCAGGAGATGGAAATTATTGGGATCCGATTCTACCTCTGGTGTGCGTAGTGAGTGAATGATTGTGGCAAGTGCACTTGCAAGTATGTCTGATACTTGATGATATTTAGATTGACACCTTTCCTGGTTGATAGTCCTTATGTGTAGTAAGGTCTTTTGGAACTAACACTGTGGTGGTGGGAGAGTGTGTGCAAGGTAAAAGCGGATTCCCAATCCAATTTCCATCCACATAATTTTTTAAGTGTAATTAATAGCGCAGGGCAGGGGAATTATAATCTCTCCGTGATTTAAGACCAGACAGAGCTGATCTTTGCGAGTTCTCATTCTTCGAATCGCTATGCATCTTAGTTCACGAAGGTCGTACATTAAGCTAGCATTCTATGGTAGTTACGATAGGTTAATTTCGAAACCTTTCGTTCTCTGCGATTTACCACCGAATCGTTATTTAGTATTTATGTCGCCTAAGTTACAATATTTTCTTAAGTAAGAGCGCTCGGACTTTTATTATTATATAAGCGACTATGGTAGATTGATGATTCTGTTTCATATCCCCGGTTTCAAGGTTGCATTTTGCATCCTTCTCTTTGAATGTTTACGTGTCTCATGATAATTTAAAGTAATGAATGTTTTCTCATCATTTTCCAAACCAAGTGTCTCTCTTCTGTCGTGGTTGTTAGAAAGTTATATTGCTTAACGTGAGAGTTGGTGTTTAATCTTAGTGTAAGTTTTAATTTAAGATTTAGTTAAAGTTTTTGTTTAGTTTATTTTGTTATATATCATTGAATGAATACTTTTTGCGTATTTTATTTAGTATTCGAAAGATGATTGTTTTCTTTTCCATGATGTTGGGTTGCATTTAAAATGCAGGAGGAATGGGTCCTCTATGCCTAATATCATGTAGTGTTCGGAATTTTTATTCCGATTTTTTTTGTCCTCTTGAGTATTTGAGGGTTTTAGGAAAAGCCGTAAACCCGGTCTTAAAACCCGATGAGGATACAGTCCTTACCCAACACCTCCCCGCGGTAGAGGACGGCAAACGTGTACAAGGGGTATACGGCTAAGTTTGGGAAGGGGCCGAATGGGTACCGGCATACGTATCCAACCTCCATGTCTTCAAATGGAGGAAAAGGGCATTCTGTTGTCCTGGGGTTGCCTGATGGATCTCGAATTCGCTAGGGCCATAGGCAGGTGGGGAGATTTAGGTAGGGTGTTAGAGCAGATTCCTTAGCAGTAGGAACGGGTTCTTTAGTGCTTCCAGTGTCTTTAGCTAGTCTTTTTGTTTCGTTTGTTTGTTTCGTTCCTCCTCTTCGGAGGGTGTTCCCGAGGTTCCTGTGGATCTTCATCATGGGCACATACAATTCAGTGCCTTCACACACATCAGATCACGGCACCATACATGCGACACCTACCACACCACAAGAAACATCAATTCCTCAGTCATTGCTCACACCATTTTTCTCCACACTTTTCACATCGATGTATTTTTATTGTTAACTAGAGTGGGTGTATATCATGTTTTGTATGTATTTTGTGTGCTTATAACAATGCACTTGGTTGTATATTTTATTTTATTAAATATATAGAAATGCTTTTTGATTTGCTAGTTATCCTAATTCTAGTGCGTAGTGTAAGTTGTGCATTTCTATGCCATGACTGTTTAACTTTTGTTTATTGTTTTGTGGTGTGTAAGGGTGTTGGTGTTCTTTATAATTCCCATGAATAATTTTTTCAGGCCTTATAATTTGAAACTTTTCTCCGCAGGTAAAGAAGCGCTGCTGTATACATAGGATGGATTTAGCTTAGAAGGCACGAGAAATATTTGAGCTGGTAGTTAATTAGTTAGCTCGTTTTTCTCGAGTATGCATGAGCCGTCATGCTTGACGAAGGCGAATTTTGTTTTATGCGGTAGGTAATTTCTCGAGAAGCGGTGTTTTCTCTTGCTCATATTCTTAGGCGTAAATCGTGTCCGTTAGTGTAGAGTTTACCGTAGCATAGATGCGATTTTAGGGATTCGTTAACTCAGGAGATGGAAATTATTGAGATCCGATTCTACCTCTGGTGTGCGTAGTGAGTGAATGATTGTGGCAAGTGCACTTGCAAGTATGTCTGATACTTGATGATATTTAGATTGACACCTTTCCTGGTTGATAGTCCTTATGTGTAGTAAGGTCTTTTGGAACTAACACTGTGGTGGTGGGAGAGTGTGTGCAAGGTAAAAGCGGATTCCCAATCCAATTTCCATCCACATAATTTTTTAAGTGTAATTAATAGCGCAGGGCAGGGGAATTATAATCTCTCCGTGATTTAAGACCAGACAGAGCTGATCTTTGCGAGTTCTCATTCTTCGAATCGCTATGCATCTTAGTTCACGAAGGTCGTACATTAAGCTAGCATTCTATGGTAGTTACGATAGGTTAATTTCGAAACCTTTCGTTCTCTGCGATTTACCACCGAATCGTTATTTAGTATTTATGTCGCCTAAGTTACAATATTTTCTTAAGTAAGAGCGCTCGGACTTTTATTATAGTATAAGCGACTATGGTAGATTGATGATTCTGTTTCATATCCCCGGTTTCAAGGTTGCATTTTGCATCCTTCTCTTTGAATGTTTACGTGTCTTATGATAATTTAAAGTAATGAATGTTTTCTCATCATTTTCCAAACCAAGTGTCTCTCTTCTGTCGTGGTTGTTAGAAAGTTATATTGCTTAACGTGAGAGTTGGTGTTTAATCTTAGTGTAAGTTTTAATTTAAGATTTAGTTAAAGTTTTTGTTTAGTTTATTTTGTTATATATCATTGAATGAATACTTTTTGCGTATTTTATTTAGTATTCGAAAGATGATTGTTTTCTTTTCCATGATGTTGGGTTGCATTTAAAATGCAGGTGGAATGGGTCCTCTATGCCTAATATCATGTAGTGTTCGGAATTTTTATTCCGATTTTTTTTGTCCTCTTGAGTATTTGAGGGTTTTAGGAAAAGCCGTAAACCCGGTCTTAAAACCCGATGAGGATACAGTCCTTACCCAACACCTCCCCGCGGTAGAGGACGGCAAACGTGTACAAGGGGTATACGGCTAAGTTTGGGAAGGGGCCGAATGGGTACCGGCATACGTATCCAACCTCCATGTCTTCAAATGGAGGAAAAGGGCATTCTGTTGTCCTGGGGTTGCCAGATGGATCCCGAATTCGCTAGGGCCATAGGAAGGTGGGGAGAATTAGGTAGGGTGTTAGAGCAGATTCCTTAGCAGTAGGAACGGGTTCTTTAGTGCTTCCAGTGTCTTTAGCTAGTCTTTTTGTTTCGTTTGTTTGTTTCGTTCCTCCTCTTCGGAGGGTGTTCCCGAGGTTCCTGTGGATCTTCATCATGGGCACATACAATTCAGTGCCTTCACACACATCAGATCACGGCACCATACATGCGACACCTACCACACCACAAGAAACATCAATTCCTCAGTCATTGCTCACACCATTTTTCTCCACACTTTTCACATCGATGTATTTTTATTGTTAACTAGAGTGGGTGTATATCATGTTTTGTATGTATTTTGTGTGCTTATAACAATGCACTTGGTTGTATATTTTGTTTTATTAAATATATAGAAATGCTTTTTGATTTGCTAGTTATCCTAATTCTAGTGCGTAGTGTAAGTTTTGCATTTCTATGCCATGACTGTTTAACTTTTGTTTATTGTTTTGTGGTGTGTAAGGGTGTTGGTGTTCTTTATAATTCCCATGAATATTTTTTTCACGCCTTATAATTTGAAACTTTTCTCCGCAGGTAAAGAAGCGCTGCTGTATACATAGGATGGATTTAGCTTAGAAGGCACGAGAAATATTTGAGCTGGTAGTTAATTAGTTAGCTCGTTTTTCTCGAGTATGCATGAGCCGTCATGCTTGACGAAGGCGAATTTTGTTTTATGCGGTAGGTAATTTCTCGAGAAGCGGTGTTTTCTCTTGCTCATATTCTTAGGCGTAAATCGTGTCCGTTAGTGTAGAGTTTACCGTAGCATAGATGCCATTTTAGGGATTCGTTAACTCAGGAGATGGAAATTATTGGGATCCGATTCTACCTCTGGTGTGCGTAATGAGTGAATGATTGTGGCAAGTGCACTTGCAAGTATGTCTGATAGTTGATGATTTTTAGATTGACACCTTTCCTGGTTGATAGTCCTTATGTGTAGTTAGGTCTTTTGGAACTAACACTGTGGTGGTGGGAGAGTGTGTGCAAGGTAAAAGCGGATTCCCAATCCAATTTCCATCCACATAATTTTTTAAGTGTAATTAATAGCGCAGGGCAGGGGAATTATAATCTCTCCGTGATTTAAGACCAGACAGAGCTGATCTTTGCGAGTTCTCATTCTTCGAATCGCTATGCATCTTAGTTCACGAAGGTCGTACATTAAGCTAGCATTCTATGGTAGTTACGATAGGTTAATTTCGAAACCTTTCGTTCTCTGCGATTTACCACCGAATCGTTATTTAGTATTTATGTCGCCTAAGTTACAATATTTTCTTAAGTAAGAGCGCTCGGACTTTTATTATAGTATAAGCGACTATGGTAGATTGATGATTCTGTTTCATATCCCCGGTTTCAAGGTTGCATTTTGCATCCTTCTCTTTGAATGTTTACGTGTCTTATGATAATTTAAAGTAATGAATGTTTTCTCATCATTTTCCAAACCAAGTGTCTCTCTTCTGTCGTGGTTGTTAGAAAGTTATATTGCTTAACGTGAGAGTTGGTGTTTAATCTTAGTGTAAGTTTTAATTTCAGATTTAGTTAAAGTTTTTGTTTAGTTTATTTTGTTATATATCATTGAATGAATACTTTTTGCGTATTTTATTTAGTATTCGAAAGATGATTGTTTTCTTTTCCATGATGTTGGGTTGCATTTAAAATGCAGGAGGAATGGGTCCTCTATGCCTAATATCATGTAGTGTTCGGAATTTTTATTCCGATTTTTTTTGTCCTCTTGAGTATTTGAGGGTTTTAGGAAAAGCCGTAAACCCGGTCTTAAAACCCGATGAGGATACAGTCCTTACCCAACACCTCCCCGCGGTAGAGGACGGCAAACGTGTACAAGGGGTATACGGCTAAGTTTGGGAAGGGGCCGAATGGGTACCGGCATACGTATCCAACCTCCATGTCTTCAAATGGAGGAAAAGGGCATTCTGTTGTCCTGGGGTTGCCAGATGGATCCCGAATTCGCTAGGGCCATAGGAAGGTGGGGAGAATTAGGTAGGGTGTTAGAGCAGATTCCTTAGCAGTAGGAACGGGTTCTTTAGTGCTTCCAGTGTCTTTAGCTAGTCTTTTTGTTTCGTTTGTTTGTTTCGTTCCTCCTCTTCGGAGGGTGTTCCCGAGGTTCCTGTGGATCTTCATCATGGGCACATACAATTCAGTGCCTTCACACACATCAGATCACGGCACCATACATGCGACACCTACCACACCACAAGAAACATCAATTCCTCAGTCATTGCTCACACCATTTTTCTCCACACTTTTCACATCGATGTATTTTTATTGTTAACTAGAGTGGGTGTATATCATGTTTTGTATGTATTTTGTGTGCTTATAACAATGCACTTGGTTGTATATTTTGTTTTATTAAATATATAGAAATGCTTTTTGATTTGCTAGTTATCCTAATTCTAGTGCGTAGTGTAAGTTTTGCATTTCTATGCCATGACTGTTTAACTTTTGTTTATTGTTTTGTGGTGTGTAAGGGTGTTGGTGTTCTTTATAATTCCCATGAATATTTTTTTCACGCCTTATAATTTGAAACTTTTCTCCGCAGGTAAAGAAGCGCTGCTGTATACATAGGATGGATTTAGCTTAGAAGGCACGAGAAATATTTGAGCTGGTAGTTAATTAGTTAGCTCGTTTTTCTCGAGTATGCATGAGCCGTCATGCTTGACGAAGGCGAATTTTGTTTTATGCGGTAGGTAATTTCTCGAGAAGCGGTGTTTTCTCTTGCTCATATTCTTAGGCGTAAATCGTGTCCGTTAGTGTAGAGTTTACCGTAGCATAGATGCGATTTTAGGGATTCGTTAACTCAGGAGATGGAAATTATTGGGATCCGATTCTACCTCTGGTGTGCGTAATGAGTGAATGATTGTGGCAAGTGCACTTGCAAGTATGTCTGATAGTTGATGATTTTTAGATTGACACCTTTCCTGGTTGATAGTCCTTATGTGTAGTTAGGTCTTTTGGAACTAACACTGTGGTGGTGGGAGAGTGTGTGCAAGGTAAAAGCGGATTCCCAATCCAATTTCCATCCACATAATTTTTTAAGTGTAATTAATAGCGCAGGGCAGGGGAATTATAATCTCTCCGTGATTTAAGACCAGACAGAGCTGATCTTTGCGAGTTCTCATTCTTCGAATCGCTATGCATCTTAGTTCACGAAGGTCGTACATTAAGCTAGCATTCTATGGTAGTTACGATAGGTTAATTTCGAAACCTTTCGTTCTCTGCGATTTACCACCGAATCGTTATTTAGTATTTATGTCGCCTAAGTTACAATATTTTCTTAAGTAAGAGCGCTCGGACTTTTATTATAGTATAAGCGACTATGGTAGATTGATGATTCTGTTTCATATCCCCGGTTTCAAGGTTGCATTTTGCATCCTTCTCTTTGAATGTTTACGTGTCTTATGATAATTTAAAGTAATGAATGTTTTCTCATCATTTTCCAAACCAAGTGTCTCTCTTCTGTCGTGGTTGTTTGAAAGTTATATTGCTTAACGTGAGAGTTGGTGTTTAATCTTAGTGTAAGTTTTAATTTCAGATTTAGTTAAAGTTTTTGTTTAGTTTATTTTGTTATATATCATTGAATGAATACTTTTTGCGTATTTTATTTAGTATTCGAAAGATGATTGTTTTCTTTTCCATGATGTTGGGTTGCATTTAAAATGCAGGAGGAATGGGTCCTCTATGCCTAATATCATGTAGTGTTCGGAATTTTTATTCCGATTTTTTTTGTCCTCTTGAGTATTTGAGGGTTTTAGGAAAAGCCGTAAACCCGGTCTTAAAACCCGATGAGGATACAGTCCTTACCCAACACCTCCCCGCGGTAGAGGACGACAAACGTGTACAAGGGGTATACGGCTAAGTTTGGGAAGGGGCCGAATGGGTACCGGCATACGTATCCAACCTCCATGTCTTCAAATGGAGGAAAAGGGCATTCTGTTGTCCTGGGGTTGCCAGATGGATCCCGAATTCGCTAGGGCCATAGGCAGGTGGGGAGATTTAGGTAGGGTGTTAGAGCAGATTCCTTAGCAGTAGGAACGGGTTCTTTAGTGCTTCCAGTGTCTTTAGCTAGTCTTTTTGTTTCGTTTGTTTGTTTCGTTCCTCCTCTTCGGAGGGTGTTCCCGAGGTTCCTGTGGATCTTCATCATGGGCACATACAATTCAGTGCCTTCACACACATCAGATCACGGCACCATACATGCGACACCTACCACACCACAAGAAACATCAATTCCTCAGTCATTGCTCACACCATTTTTCTCCACACTTTTCACATCGATGTATTTTTATTGTTAACTAGAGTGGGTGTATATCATGTTTATTATGTATTTTGTGTGCTTATAACAATGCACTTGGTTGTATATTTTATTTTATTAAATATATAGAAATGCTTTTTGATTTGCTAGTTATCCTAATTCTAGTGCGTAGTGTAAGTTGTGCATTTCTATGCCATGACTGTTTAACTTTTGTTTATTGTTTTGTGGTGTGTAAGGGTGTTGGTGTTCTTTATAATTCCCATGAATATTTTTTTCAGGCCTTATAATTTGAAACTTTTCTCCGCAGGTAAAGAAGCGCTCCTGTATACATAGGATGGATTTAGCTTAGAAGGCACGAGAATTATTTGAGCTGATAGTTAATTAGTTAGCTCGTTTTTCTCGAGTATGTATGAGCCGTCATGCTTGACGAAGGCGAATTTTGTTTTATGCGGTAGGTAATTTCTCGAGAAGCGGTGTTTTCTCTTGCTCATATTCTTAGGCGTAAATCGTGTCCGTTAGTGTAGAGTTTACCGTAGCATAGATGCGATTTTAGGGATTCGTTAACTCAGGAGATGGAAATTATTGGGATCCGATTCTACCTCTGGTGTGCGTAATGAGTGAATGATTGTGGCAAGTGCACTTGCAAGTATGTCTGATAGTTGATGATTTTTAGATTGACACCTTTCCTGGTTGATAGTCCTTATGTGTAGTTAGGTCTTTTGGAACTAACACTGTGGTGGTGGGAGAGTGTGTGCAAGGTAAAAGCGGATTCCCAATCCAATTTCCATCCACATAATTTTTTAAGTGTAATTAATAGCGCAGGGCAGGGGAATTATAATCTCTCCGTGATTTAAGACCAGACAGAGCTGATCTTTGCGAGTTCTCATTCTTCGAATCGCTATGCATCTTAGTTCACGAAGGTCGTACATTAAGCTAGCATTCTATGGTAGTTACGATAGGTTAATTTCGAAACCTTTCGTTCTCTGCGATTTACCACCGAATCGTTATTTAGTATTTATGTCGCCTAAGTTACAATATTTTCTTAAGTAAGAGCGCTCGGACTTTTATTATAGTATAAGCGACTATGGTAGATTGATGATTCTGTTTCATATCCCCGGTTTCAAGGTTGCATTTTGCATCCTTCTCTTTGAATGTTTACGTGTCTTATGATAATTTAAAGTAATGAATGTTTTCTCATCATTTTCCAAACCAAGTGTCTCTCTTCTGTCGTGGTTGTTTGAAAGTTATATTGCTTAACGTGAGAGTTGGTGTTTAATCTTAGTGTAAGTTTTAATTTCAGATTTAGTTAAAGTTTTTGTTTAGTTTATTTTGTTATATATCATTGAATGAATACTTTTTGCGTATTTTATTTAGTATTCGAAAGATGATTGTTTTCTTTTCCATGATGTTGGGTTGCATTTAAAATGCAGGAGGAATGGGTCCTCTATGCCTAATATCATGTAGTGTTCGGAATTTTTATTCCGATTTTTTTTGTCCTCTTGAGTATTTGAGGGTTTTAGGAAAAGCCGTAAACCCGGTCTTAAAACCCGATGAGGATACAGTCCTTACCCAACACCTCCCCGCGGTAGAGGACGGCAAACGTGTACAAGGGGTATACGGCTAAGTTTGGGAAGGGGCCGAATGGGTACCGGCATACGTATCCAACCTCCATGTCTTCAAATGGAGGAAAAGGGCATTCTGTTGTCCTGGGGTTGCCAGATGGATCCCGAATTCGCTAGGGCCATAGGCAGGTGGGGAGATTTAGGTAGGGTGTTAGAGCAGATTCCTTAGCAGTAGGAACGGGTTCTTTAGTGCTTCCAGTGTCTTTAGCTAGTCTTTTTGTTTCGTTTGTTTGTTTCGTTCCTCCTCTTCGGAGGGTGTTCCCGAGGTTCCTGTGGATCTTCATCATGGGCACATACAATTCAGTGCCTTCACACACATCAGATCACGGCACCATACATGCGACACCTACCACACCACAAGAAACATCAATTCCTCAGTCATTGCTCACACCATTTTTCTCCACACTTTTCACATCGATGTATTTTTATTGTTAACTAGAGTGGGTGTATATCATGTTTTGTATGTATTTTGTGTGCTTATAACAATGCACTTGGTTGTATATTTTATTTTATTAAATATATAGAAATGCTTTTTGATTTGCTAGTTATCCTAATTCTAGTGCGTAGTGTAAGTTGTGCATTTCTATACCATGACTGTTTAACTTTTGTTTATTGTTTTGTGGTGTGTAAGGGTGTTGGTGTTCTTTATAATTCCCATGAATATTTTTTTCAGGCCTTATAATTTGAAACTTTTCTCCGCAGGTAAAGAAGCGCTGCTGTATACATAGGATGGATTTAGCTTAGAAGGCACGAGAAACATTTGAGCTGATAGTTAATTAGTTAGCTCGTTTTTCTCGAGTATGCATGAGCCGTCATGCTTGACGAAGGCGAATTTTGTTTTATGCGGTAGGTAATTTCTCGAGAAGCGGTGTTTTCTCTTGCTCATATTCTTAGGCGTAAATCGTGTCCGTTAGTGTAGAGTTTACCGTAGCATAGATGCGATTTTAGGGATTCGTTAACTCAGGAGATGGAAATTATTGGGATCCGATTCTACCTCTGGTGTGCGTAATGAGTGAATGATTGTGGCAAGTGCACTTGCAAGTATGTCTGATAGTTGATGATTTTTAGATTGACACCTTTCCTGGTTGATAGTCCTTATGTGTAGTTAGGTCTTTTGGAACTAACACTGTGGTGGTGGGAGAGTGTGTGCAAGGTAAAAGCGGATTCCCAATCCAATTTCCATCCACATAATTTTTTAAGTGTAATTAATAGCGCAGGGCAGGGGAATTATAATCTCTCCGTGATTTAAGACCAGACAGAGCTGATCTTTGCGAGTTCTCATTCTTCGAATCGCTATGCATCTTAGTTCACGAAGGTCGTACATTAAGCTAGCATTCTATGGTAGTTACGATAGGTTAATTTCGAAACCTTTCGTTCTCTGCGATTTACCACCGAATCGTTATTTAGTATTTATGTCGCCTAAGTTACAATATTTTCTTAAGTAAGAGCGCTCGGACTTTTATTATAGTATAAGCGACTATGGTAGATTGATGATTCTGTTTCATATCCCCGGTTTCAAGGTTGCATTTTGCATCCTTCTCTTTGAATGTTTACGTGTCTTATGATAATTTAAAGTAATGAATGTTTTCTCATCATTTTCCAAACCAAGTGTCTCTCTTCTGTCGTGGTTGTTAGAAAGTTATATTGCTTAACGTGAGAGTTGGTGTTTAATCTTAGTGTAAGTTTTAATTTCAGATTTAGTTAAAGTTTTTGTTTAGTTTATTTTGTTATATATCATTGAATGAATACTTTTTGCGTATTTTATTTAGTATTCGAAAGATGATTGTTTTCTTTTCCATGATGTTGGGTTGCATTTAAAATGCAGGAGGAATGGGTCCTCTATGCCTAATATCATGTAGTGTTCGGAATTTTTATTCCGATTTTTTTTGTCCTCTTGAGTATTTGAGGGTTTTAGGAAAAGCCGTAAACCCGGTCTTAAAACCCGATGAGGATACAGTCCTTACCCAACACCTCCCCGCGGTAGAGGACGGCAAACGTGTACAAGGGGTATACGGCTAAGTTTGGGAAGGGGCCGAATGGGTACCGGCATACGTATCCAACCTCCATGTCTTCAAATGGAGGAAAAGGGCATTCTGTTGTCCTGGGGTTGCCAGATGGATCCCGAATTCGCTAGGGCCATAGGCAGGTGGGGAGATTTAGGTAGGGTGTTAGAGCAGATTCCTTAGCAGTAGGAACGGGTTCTTTAGTGCTTCCAGTGTCTTTAGCTAGTCTTTTTGTTTCGTTTGTTTGTTTCGTTCCTCCTCTTCGGAGGGTGTTCCCGAGGTTCCTGTGGATCTTCATCATGGGCACATACAATTCAGTGCCTTCACACACATCAGATCACGGCACCATACATGCGACACCTACCACACCACAAGAAACATCAATTCCTCAGTCATTGCTCACACCATTTTTCTCCACACTTTTCACATCGATGTATTTTTATTGTTAACTAGAGTGGGTGTATATCATGTTTTGTATGTATTTTGTGTGCTTATAACAATGCACTTGGTTGTATATTTTATTTTATTAAATATATAGAAATGCTTTTTGATTTGCTAGTTATCCTAATTCTAGTGCGTAGTGTAAGTTGTGCATTTCTATGCCATGACTGTTTAACTTTTGTTTATTGTTTTGTGGTGTGTAAGGGTGTTGGTGTTCTTTATAATTCCCATGAATATTTTTTTCAGGCCTTATAATTTGAAACTTTTCTCCGCAGGTAAAGAAGCGCTGCTGTATACATAGGATGGATTTAGCTTAGAAGGCACGAGAAATATTTGAGCTGGTAGTTAATTAGTTAGCTCGTTTTTCTCGAGTATGCATGAGCCGTCATGCTTGACGAAGGCGAATTTTGTTTTATGCGGTAGGTAATTTCTCGAGAAGCGGTGTTTTCTCTTGCTCATATTCTTAGGCGTAAATCGTGTCCGTTAGTGTAGAGTTTACCGTAGCATAGATGCGATTTTAGGGATTCGTTAACTCAGGAGATGGAAATTATTGGGATCCGATTCTACCTCTGGTGTGCGTAATGAGTGAATGATTGTGGCAAGTGCACTTGCAAGTATGTCTGATAGTTGATGATTTTTAGATTGACACCTTTCCTGGTTGATAGTCCTTATGTGTAGTTAGGTCTTTTGGAACTAACACTGTGGTGGTGGGAGAGTGTGTGCAAGGTAAAAGCGGATTCCCAATCCAATTTCCATCCACATAATTTTTTAAGTGTAATTAATAGCGCAGGGCAGGGGAATTATAATCTCTCCGTGATTTAAGACCAGACAGAGCTGATCTTTGCGAGTTCTCATTCTTCGAATCGCTATGCATCTTAGTTCACGAAGGTCGTACATTAAGCTAGCATTCTATGGTAGTTACGATAGGTTAATTTCGAAACCTTTCGTTCTCTGCGATTTACCACCGAATCGTTATTTAGTATTTATGTCGCCTAAGTTACAATATTTTCTTAAGTAAGAGCGCTCGGACTTTTATTATAGTATAAGCGACTATGGTAGATTGATGATTCTGTTTCATATCCCCGGTTTCAAGGTTGCATTTTGCATCCTTCTCTTTGAATGTTTACGTGTCTTATGATAATTTAAAGTAATGAATGTTTTCTCATCATTTTCCAAACCAAGTGTCTCTCTTCTGTCGTGGTTGTTAGAAAGTTATATTGCTTAACGTGAGAGTTGGTGTTTAATCTTAGTGTAAGTTTTAATTTCAGATTTAGTTAAAGTTTTTGTTTAGTTTATTTTGTTATATATCATTGAATGAATACTTTTTGCGTATTTTATTTAGTATTCGAAAGATGATTGTTTTCTTTTCCATGATGTTGGGTTGCATTTAAAATGCAGGAGGAATGGGTCCTCTATGCCTAATATCATGTAGTGTTCGGAATTTTTATTCCGATTTTTTTTGTCCTCTTGAGTATTTGAGGGTTTTAGGAAAAGCCGTAAACCCGGTCTTAAAACCCGATGAGGATACAGTCCTTACCCAACACCTCCCCGCGGTAGAGGACGGCAAACGTGTACAAGGGGTATACGGCTAAGTTTGGGAAGGGGCCGAATGGGTACCGGCATACGTATCCAACCTCCATGTCTTCAAATGGAGGAAAAGGGCATTCTGTTGTCCTGGGGTTGCCAGATGGATCCCGAATTCGCTAGGGCCATAGGCAGGTGGGGAGATTTAGGTAGGGTGTTAGAGCAGATTCCTTAGCAGTAGGAACGGGTTCTTTAGTGCTTCCAGTGTCTTTAGCTAGTCTTTTTGTTTCGTTTGTTTGTTTCGTTCCTCCTCTTCGGAGGGTGTTCCCGAGGTTCCTGTGGATCTTCATCATGGGCACATACAATTCAGTGCCTTCACACACATCAGATCACGGCACCATACATGCGACACCTACCACACCACAAGAAACATCAATTCCTCAGTCATTGCTCACACCATTTTTCTCCACACTTTTCACATCGATGTATTTTTATTGTTAACTAGAGTGGGTGTATATCATGTTTTGTATGTATTTTGTGTGCTTATAACAATGCACTTGGTTGTATATTTTATTTTATTAAATATATAGAAATGCTTTTTGATTTGCTAGTTATCCTAATTCTAGTGCGTAGTGTAAGTTGTGCATTTCTATGCCATGACTGTTTAACTTTTGTTTATTGTTTTGTGGTGTGTAAGGGTGTTGGTGTTCTTTATAATTCCCATGAATATTTTTTTCAGGCCTTATAATTTGAAACTTTTCTCCGCAGGTAAAGAAGCGCTGCTGTATACATAGGATGGATTTAGCTTAGAAGGCACGAGAAATATTTGAGCTGGAAGTTAATTAGTTAGCTCGTTTTTCTCGAGTATGCATGAGCCGTCATGCTTGACGAAGGCGAATTTTGTTTTATGCGGTAGGTAATTTCTCGAGAAGCGGTGTTTTCTCTTGCTCATATTCTTAGGGGTAAATCGTGTCCGTTAGTGTAGAGTTTACCGTAGCATAGATGCGATTTTAGGGATTCGTTAACTCAGGAGATGGAAATTATTGGGATCCGATTCTACCTCTGGTGTGCGTAATGAGTGAATGATTGTGGCAAGTGCACTTGCAAGTATGTCTGATAGTTGATGATTTTTAGATTGACACCTTTCCTGGTTGATAGTCCTTATGTGTAGTTAGGTCTTTTGGAACTAACACTGTGGTGGTGGGAGAGTGTGTGCAAGGTAAAAGCGGATTCCCAATCCAATTTCCATCCACATAATTTTTTAAGTGTAATTAATAGCGCAGGGCAGGGGAATTATAATCTCTCCGTGATTTAAGACCAGACAGAGCTGATCTTTGCGAGTTCTCATTCTTCGAATCGCTATGCATCTTAGTTCACGAAGGTCGTACATTAAGCTAGCATTCTATGGTAGTTACGATAGGTTAATTTCGAAACCTTTCGTTCTCTGCGATTTACCACCGAATCGTTTTTTAGTATTTATGTCGCCTAAGTTACAATATTTTCTTAAGTAAGAGCGCTCGGACTTTTATTATAGTATAAGCGACTATGGTAGATTGATGATTCTGTTTCATATCCCCGGTTTCAAGGTTGCATTTTGCATCCTTCTCTTTGAATGTTTACGTGTCTTATGATAATTTAAAGTAATGAATGTTTTCTCATCATTTTCCAAACCAAGTGTCTCTCTTCTGTCGTGGTTGTTAGAAAGTTATATTGCTTAACGTGAGAGTTGGTGTTTAATCTTAGTGTAAGTTTTAATTTAAGATTTAGTTAAAGTTTTTGTTTAGTTTATTTTGTTATATATCACTGAATGAATACTTTTTGCGTATTTTATTTAGTATTCGAAAGATGATTGTTTTCTTTTCCATGATGTTGGGTTGCATTTAAAATGCAGGAGGAATGGGTCCTCTATGCCTAATATCATGTAGTGTTCGGAATTTTTATTCCGATTTTTTTTGTCCTCTTGAATATTTGAGGGTTTTAGGAAAAGCCGTAAACCCGGTCTTAAAACCCGATGAGGATACAGTCCTTACCCAACACCTCCCCGCGGTAGAGGACGGCAAACGTGTACAAGGGGTATACGGCTAAGTTTGGGAAGGGGCCGAATGGGTACCGGCATACGTATCCAACCTCCATGTCTTCAAATGGAGGAAAAGGGCATTCTGTTGTCCTGGGGTTGCCAGATGGATCTCGAATTCGCTAGGGCCATAGGCAGGTGGGGAGATTTAGGTAGGGTGTTAGAGCAGATTCCTTAGCAGTAGGAACGGGTTCTTTAGTGCTTCCAGTGTCTTTAGCTAGTCTTTTTGTTTCGTTTGTTTGTTTCGTTCCTCCTCTTCGGAGGGTGTTCCCGAGGTTCCTGTGGATCTTCATCATGGGCACATACAATTCAGTGCCTTCACACACATCAGATCACGGCACCATACATGCGACACCTACCACACCACAAGAAACATCAATTCCTCAGTCATTGCTCACACCATTTTTCTCCACACTTTTCACATCGATGTATTTTTATTGTTAACTAGAGTGGGTGTATATCATGTTTTGTATGTATTTTGTGTGCTTATAACAATGCACTTGGTTGTATATTTTATTTTATTAAATATATAGAAATGCTTTTTGATTTGCTAGTTATCCTAATTCTAGTGCGTAGTGTAAGTTGTGCATTTCTATGCCATGACTGTTTAACTTTTGTTTATTGTTTTGTGGTGTGTAAGGGTGTTGGTGTTCTTTATAATTCCCATGAATATTTTTTTCAGGCCTTATAATTTGAAACTTTTCTCCGCAGGTAAAGAAGCGCTGCTGTATACATAGGATGGATTTAGCTTAGAAGGCACGAGAAATATTTGAGCTGGTAGTTAATTAGTTAGCTCGTTTTTCTCGAGTATGCATGAGCCGTCATGCTTGACGAAGGCGAATTTTGTTTTATGCGGTAGGTAATTTCTCGAGAAGCGGTGTTTTCTCTTGCTCATATTCTTAGGCGTAAATCGTGTCCGTTAGTGTAGAGTTTACCGTAGCATAGATGCGATTTTAGGGATTCGTTAACTCAGGAGATGGAAATTATTGGGATCCGATTCTACCTCTGGTGTGCGTAGTGAGTGAATGATTGTGGCAAGTGCACTTGCAAGTATGTCTGATAGTTGATGATTTTTAGATTGACACCTTTCCTGGTTGATAGTCCTTATGTGTAGTTAGGTCTTTTGGAACTAACACTGTGGTGGTGGGAGAGTGTGTGCAAGGTAAAAGCGGATTCCCAATCCAATTTCCATCCACATAATTTTTTAAGTGTAATTAATAGCGCAGGGCAGGGGAATTATAATCTCTCCGTGATTTAAGACCAGACAGAGCTGATCTTTGCGAGTTCTCATTCTTCGAATCGCTATGCATCTTAGTTCACGAAGGTCGTACATTAAGCTAGCATTCTATGGTAGTTACGATAGGTTAATTTCGAAACCTTTCGTTCTCTGCGATTTACCACCGAATCGTTATTTAGTATTTATGTCGCCTAAGTTACAATATTTTCTTAAGTAAGAGCGCTCGGACTTTTATTATAGTATAAGCGACTATGGTAGATTGATGATTCTGTTTCATATCCCCGGTTTCAAGGTTGCATTTTGCATCCTTCTCTTTGAATGTTTACGTGTCTTATGATAATTTAAAGTAATGAATGTTTTCTCATCATTTTCCAAACCAAGTGTCTCTCTTCTGTCGTGGTTGTTAGAAAGTTATATTGCTTAACGTGAGAGTTGGTGTTTAATCTTAGTGTAAGTTTTAATTTAAGATTTAGTTAAAGTTTTTGTTTAGTTTATTTTGTTATATATCATTGAATGAATACTTTTTGCGTATTTTATTTAGTATTCGAAAGATGATTGTTTTCTTTTCCATGATGTTGGGTTGCATTTAAAATGCAGGTGGAATGGGTCCTCTATGCCTAATATCATGTAGTGTTCGGAATTTTTATTCCGATTCTTTTTGTCCTCTTGAGTATTTGAGGGTTTTAGGAAAAGCTGTAAACCCGGTCTTAAAACCCGATGAGGATACAGTCCTTACCCAACACCTCCCCGCGGTAGAGGACGGCAAACGTGTACAAGGGGTATACGGCTAAGTTTGGGAAGGGGCCGAATGGGTACCGGCATACGTATCCAACCTCCATGTCTTCAAATGGAGGAAAAGGGCATTCTGTTGTCCTGGGGTTGCCAGATGGATCCCGAATTCGCTAGGGCCATAGGAAGGTGGGGAGAATTAGGTAGGGTGTTAGAGCAGATTCCTTAGCAGTAGGAACGGGTTCTTTAGTGCTTCCAGTGTCTTTAGCTAGTCTTTTTGTTTCGTTTGTTTGTTTCGTTCCTCCTCTTCGGAGGGTGTTCCCGAGGTTCCTGTGGATCTTCATCATGGGCACATATAATTCAGTGCCTTCACACACATCAGATCACGGCACCATACATGCGACACCTACCACACCACAAGAAACATCAATTCCTCAGTCATTGCTCACACCATTTTTCTCCACACTTTTCACATCGATGTATTTTTATTGTTAACTAGAGTGGGTGTATATCATGTTTTGTATGTATTTTGTGTGCTTATAACAATGCACTTGGTTGTATATTTTATTTTATTAAATATATAGAAATGCTTTTTGATTTGCTAGTTATCCTAATTCTAGTGCGTAGTGTAAGTTGTGCATTTCTATGCCATGACTGTTTAACTTTTGTTTATTGTTTTGTGGTGTGTAAGGGTGTTGGTGTTCTTTATAATTCCCATGAATATTTTTTTCAGGCCTTATAATTTGAAACTTTTCTCCGCAGGTAAAGAAGCGCTGCTGTATACATAGGATGGATTTAGCTTAGAAGGCACGAGAAATATTTGAGCTGGAAGTTAATTAGTTAGCTCGTTTTTCTCGAGTATGCATGAGCCGTCATGCTTGACGAAGGCGAATTTTGTTTTATGCGGTAGGTAATTTCTCGAGAAGCGGTGTTTTCTCTTGCTCATATTCTTAGGGGTAAATCGTGTCCGTTAGTGTAGAGTTTACCGTAGCATAGATGCGATTTTAGGGATTCGTTAACTCAGGAGATGGAAATTATTGGGATCCGATTCTACCTCTGGTGTGCGTAATGAGTGAATGATTGTGGCAAGTGCACTTGCATGTATGTCTGATAGTTGATGATTTTTAGATTGACACCTTTCCTGGTTGATAGTCCTTATGTGTAGTTAGGTCTTTTGGAACTAACACTGTGGTGGTGGGAGAGTGTGTGCAAGGTAAAAGCGGATTCCCAATCCAATTTCCATCCACATAATTTTTTAAGTGTAATTAATAGCGCAGGGCAGGGGAATTATAATCTCTCCGTGATTTAAGACCAGACAGAGCTGATCTTTGCGAGTTCTCATTCTTCGAATCGCTATGCATCTTAGTTCACGAAGGTCGTACATTAAGCTAGCATTCTATGGTAGTTACGATAGGTTAATTTCGAAACCTTTCGTTCTCTGCGATTTACCACCGAATCGTTATTTAGTATTTATGTCGCCTAAGTTACAATATTTTCTTAAGTAAGAGCGCTCGGACTTTTATTATAGTATAAGCGACTATGGTAGATTGATGATTCTGTTTCATATCCCCGGTTTCAAGGTTGCATTTTGCATCCTTCTCTTTGAATGTTTACGTGTCTTATGATAATTTAAAGTAATGAATGTTTTCTCATCATTTTCCAAACCAAGTGTCTCTCTTCTGTCGTGGTTGTTAGAAAGTTATATTGCTTAACGTGAGAGTTGGTGTTTAATCTTAGTGTAAGTTTTAATTTCAGATTTAGTTAAAGTTTTTGTTTAGTTTATTTTGTTATATATCATTGAATGAATACTTTTTGCGTATTTTATTTAGTATTCGAAAGATGATTGTTTTCTTTTCCATGATGTTGGGTTGCATTTAAAATGCAGGAGGAATGGGTCCTCTATGCCTAATATCATGTAGTGTTCGGAATTTTTATTCCGATTTTTTTGTCCTCTTGAGTATTTGAGGGTTTTAGGAAAAGCCGTAAACCCGGTCTTAAAACCCGATGAGGATACAGTCCTTACCCAACACCTCCCCGCGGTAGAGGACGGCAAACGTGTACAAGGGGTATACGGCTAAGTTTGGGAAGGGGCCGAATGGGTACCGGCATACGTATCCAACCTCCATGTCTTCAAATGGAGGAAAAGGGCATTCTGTTGTCCTGGGGTTGCCAGATGGATCCCGAATTCGCTAGGGCCATAGGCAGGTGGGGAGATTTAGGTAGGGTGTTAGAGCAGATTCCTTAGCAGTAGGAACGGGTTCTTTAGTGCTTCCAGTGTCTTTAGCTAGTCTTTTTGTTTCGTTTGTTTGTTTCGTTCCTCCTCTTCGGAGGGTGTTCCCGAGGTTCCTGTGGATCTTCATCATGGGCACATACAATTCAGTGCCTTCACACACATCAGATCACGGCACCATACATGCGACACCTACCACACCACAAGAAACATCAATTCCTCAGTCATTGCTCACACCATTTTTCTCCACACTTTTCACATCGATGTATTTTTATTGTTAACTAGAGTGGGTGTATATCATGTTTTGTATGTATTTTGTGTGCTTATAACAATGCACTTGGTTGTATATTTTATTTTATTAAATATATAGAAATGCTTTTTGATTTGCTAGTTATCCTAATTCTAGTGCGTAGTGTAAGTTGTGCATTTCTATGCCATGACTGTTTAACTTTTGTTTATTGTTTTGTGGTGTGTAAGGGTGTTGGTGTTCTTTATAATTCCCATGAATATTTTTTTCAGGCCTTATAATTTGAAACTTTTCTCCGCAGGTAAAGAAGCGCTGCTGTATACATAGGATGGATTTAGCTTAGAAGGCACGAGAAATATTTGAGCTGGTAGTTAATTAGTTAGCTCGTTTTTCTCGAGTATGCATGAGCCGTCATGCTTGACGAAGGCGAATTTTGTTTTATGCGGTAGGTAATTTCTCGAGAAGCGGTGTTTTCTCTTGCTCATATTCTTAGGCGTAAATCGTGTCCGTTAGTGTAGAGTTTACCGTAGCATAGATGCGATTTTAGGGATTCGTTAACTCAGGAGATGGAAATTATTGGGATCCGATTCTACCTCTGGTGTGCGTAGTGAGTGAATGATTGTGGCAAGTGCACTTGCAAGTATGTCTGATAGTTGATGATTTTTAGATTGACACCTTTCCTGGTTGATAGTCCTTATGTGTAGTTAGGTCTTTTGGAACTAACACTGTGGTGGTGGGAGAGTGTGTGCAAGGTAAAAGCGGATTCCCAATCCAATTTCCATCCACATAATTTTTTAAGTGTAATTAATAGCGCAGGGCAGGGGAATTATAATCTCTCCGTGATTTAAGACCAGACAGAGCTGATCTTTGCGAGTTCTCATTCTTCGAATCGCTATGCATCTTAGTTCACGAAGGTCGTACATTAAGCTAGCATTCTATGGTAGTTACGATAGGTTAATTTCGAAACCTTTCGTTCTCTGCGATTTACCACCGAATCGTTATTTAGTATTTATGTCGCCTAAGTTACAATATTTTCTTAAGTAAGAGCGCTCGGACTTTTATTATAGTATAAGCGACTATGGTAGATTGATGATTCTGTTTCATATCCCCGGTTTCAAGGTTGCATTTTGCATCCTTCTCTTTGAATGTTTACGTGTCTTATGATAATTTAAAGTAATGAATGTTTTCTCATCATTTTCCAAACCAAGTGTCTCTCTTCTGTCGTGGTTGTTAGAAAGTTATATTGCTTAACGTGAGAGTTGGTGTTTAATCTTAGTGTAAGTTTTAATTTCAGATTTAGTTAAAGTTTTTGTTTAGTTTATTTTGTTATATATCATTGAATGAATACTTTTTGCGTATTTTATTTAGTATTCGAAAGATGATTGTTTTCTTTTCCATGATGTTGGGTTGCATTTAAAATGCAGGAGGAATGGGTCCTCTATGCCTAATATCATGTAGTGTTCGGAATTTTTATTCCGATTTTTTTTGTCCTCTTGAGTATTTGAGGGTTTTAGGAAAAGCCGTAAACCCGGTCTTAAAACCCGATGAGGATACAGTCCTTACCCAACACCTCCCCGCGGTAGAGGACGGCAAACGTGTACAAGGGGTATACGGCTAAGTTTGGGAAGGGGCCGAATGGGTACCGGCATACGTATCCAACCTCCATGTCTTCAAATGGAGGAAAAGGGCATTCTGTTGTCCTGGGGTTGCCAGATGGATCCCGAATTCGCTAGGGCCATAGGCAGGTGGGGAGATTTAGGTAGGGTGTTAGAGCAGATTCCTTAGCAGTAGGAACGGGTTCTTTAGTGCTTCCAGTGTCTTTAGCTAGTCTTTTTGTTTCGTTTGTTTGTTTCGTTCCTCCTCTTCGGAGGGTGTTCCCGAGGTTCCTGTGGATCTTCATCATGGGCACATACAATTCAGTGCCTTCACACACATCAGATCACGGCACCATACATGCGACACCTACCACACCACAAGAAACATCAATTCCTCAGTCATTGCTCACACCATTTTTCTCCACACTTTTCACATCGATGTATTTTTATTGTTAACTAGAGTGGGTGTATATCATGTTTTGTATGTATTTTGTGTGCTTATAACAATGCACTTGGTTGTATATTTTATTTTATTAAATATATAGAAATGCTTTTTGATTTGCTAGTTATCCTAATTCTAGTGCGTAGTGTAAGTTGTGCATTTCTATGCCATGACTGTTTAACTTTTGTTTATTGTTTTGTGGTGTGTAAGGGTGTTGGTGTTCTTTATAATTCCCATGAATATTTTTTTCAGGCCTTATAATTTGAAACTTTTCTCCGCAGGTAAAGAAGCGCTGCTGTATACATAGGATGGATTTAGCTTAGAAGGCACGAGAAATATTTGAGCTGGTAGTTAATTAGTTAGCTCGTTTTTCTCGAGTATGCATGAGCCGTCATGCTTGACGAAGGCGAATTTTGTTTTATGCGGTAGGTAATTTCTCGAGAAGCGGTGTTTTCTCTTGCTCATATTCTTAGGCGTAAATCGTGTCCGTTAGTGTAGAGTTTACCGTAGCATAGATGCGATTTTAGGGATTCGTTAACTCAGGAGATGGAAATTATTGGGATCCGATTCTACCTCTGGTGTGCGTAATGAGTGAATGATTGTGGCAAGTGCACTTGCAAGTATGTCTGATAGTTGATGATTTTTAGATTGACACCTTTCCTGGTTGATAGTCCTTATGTGTAGTTAGGTCTTTTGGAACTAACACTGTGGTGGTGGGAGAGTGTGTGCAAGGTAAAAGCGGATTCCCAATCCAATTTCCATCCACATAATTTTTTAAGTGTAATTAATAGCGCAGGGCAGGGGAATTATAATCTCTCCGTGATTTAAGACCAGACAGAGCTGATCTTTGCGAGTTCTCATTCTTCGAATCGCTATGCATCTTAGTTCACGAAGGTCGTACATTAAGCTAGCATTCTATGGTAGTTACGATAGGTTAATTTCGAAACCTTTCGTTCTCTGCGATTTACCACCGAATCGTTATTTAGTATTTATGTCGCCTAAGTTACAATATTTTCTTAAGTAAGAGCGCTCGGACTTTTATTATAGTATAAGCGACTATGGTAGATTGATGATTCTGTTTCATATCCCCGGTTTCAAGGTTGCATTTTGCATCCTTCTCTTTGAATGTTTACGTGTCTTATGATAATTTAAAGTAATGAATGTTTTCTCATCATTTTCCAAACCAAGTGTCTCTCTTCTGTCGTGGTTGTTAGAAAGTTATATTGCTTAACGTGAGAGTTGGTGTTTAATCTTAGTGTAAGTTTTAATTTCAGATTTAGTTAAAGTTTTTGTTTAGTTTATTTTGTTATATATCATTGAATGAATACTTTTTGCGTATTTTATTTAGTATTCGAAAGATGATTGTTTTCTTTTCCATGATGTTGGGTTGCATTTAAAATGCAGGAGGAATGGGTCCTCTATGCCTAATATCATGTAGTGTTCGGAATTTTTATTCCGATTTTTTTTGTCCTCTTGAGTATTTGAGGGTTTTAGGAAAAGCCGTAAACCCGGTCTTAAAACCCGATGAGGATACAGTCCTTACCCAACACCTCCCCGCGGTAGAGGACGGCAAACGTGTACAAGGGGTATACGGCTAAGTTTGGGAAGGGGCCGAATGGGTACCGGCATACGTATCCAACCTCCATGTCTTCAAATGGAGGAAAAGGGCATTCTGTTGTCCTGGGGTTGCCAGATGGATCCCGAATTCGCTAGGGCCATAGGCAGGTGGGGAGATTTAGGTAGGGTGTTAGAGCAGATTCCTTAGCAGTAGGAACGGGTTCTTTAGTGCTTCCAGTGTCTTTAGCTAGTCTTTTTGTTTCGTTTGTTTGTTTCGTTCCTCCTCTTCGGAGGGTGTTCCCGAGGTTCCTGTGGATCTTCATCATGGGCACATACAATTCAGTGCCTTCACACACATCAGATCACGGCACCATACATGCGACACCTACCACACCACAAGAAACATCAATTCCTCAGTCATTGCTCACACCATTTTTCTCCACACTTTTCACATCGATGTATTTTTATTGTTAACTAGAGTGGGTGTATATCATGTTTTGTATGTATTTTGTGTGCTTATAACAATGCACTTGGTTGTATATTTTATTTTATTAAATATATAGAAATGCTTTTTGATTTGCTAGTTATCCTAATTCTAGTGCGTAGTGTAAGTTGTGCATTTCTATGCCATGACTGTTTAACTTTTGTTTATTGTTTTGTGGTGTGTAAGGGTGTTGGTGTTCTTTATAATTCCCATGAATATTTTTTTCAGGCCTTATAATTTGAAACTTTTCTCCGCAGGTAAAGAAGCGCTGCTGTATACATAGGATGGATTTAGCTTAGAAGGCACGAGAAATATTTGAGCTGGTAGTTAATTAGTTAGCTCGTTTTTCTCGAGTATGCATGAGCCGTCATGCTTGACGAAGGCGAATTTTGTTTTATGCGGTAGGTAATTTCTCGAGAAGCGGTGTTTTCTCTTGCTCATATTCTTAGGCGTAAATCGTGTCCGTTAGTGTAGAGTTTACCGTAGCATAGATGCGATTTTAGGGATTCGTTAACTCAGGAGATGGAAATTATTGGGATCCGATTCTACCTCTGGTGTGCGTAGTGAGTGAATGATTGTGGCAAGTGCACTTGCAAGTATGTCTGATACTTGATGATTTTTAGATTGACACCTTTCCTGGTTGATAGTCCTTATGTGTAGTAAGGTCTTTTGGAACTAACACTGTGGTGGTGGGAGAGTGTGTGCAAGGTAAAAGCGGATTCCCAATCCAATTTCCATCCACATAATTTTTTAAGTGTAATTAATAGCGCAGGGCAGGGGAATTATAATCTCTCCGTGATTTAAGACCAGACAGAGCTGATCTTTGCGAGTTCTCATTCTTCGAATCGCTATGAATCTTAGTTCACGAAGGTCGTACATTAAGCTAGCATTCTATGGTAGTTACGATAGGTTAATTTCGAAACCTTTCGTTCTCTGCGATTTACCACCGAATCGTTATTTAGTATTTATGTCGCCTAAGTTACAATATTTTCTTAAGTAAGAGCGCTCGGACTTTTATTATAGTATAAGCGACTATGGTAGATTGATGATTCTGTTTCATATCCCCGGTTTCAAGGTTGCATTTTGCATCCTTCTCTTTGAATGTTTACGTGTCTTATGATAATTTAAAGTAATGAATGTTTTCTCATCATTTTCCAAACCAAGTGTCTCTCTTCTGTCGTGGTTGTTAGAAAGTTATATTGCTTAACGTGAGAGTTGGTGTTTAATTTTAGTGTAAGTTTTAATTTAAGATTTAGTTAAAGTTTTTGTTTAGTTTATTTTGTTATATATCATTGAATGAATACTTTTTGCGTATTTTATTTAGTATTCGAAAGATGATTGTTTTCTTTTCCATGATGTTGGGTTGCATTTAAAATGCAGGTGGAATGGGTCCTCTATGCCTAATATCATGTAGTGTTCGGAATTTTTATTCCGATTCTTTTTGTCCTCTTGAGTATTTGAGGGTTTTAGGAAAAGCTGTAAACCCGGTCTTAAAACCCGATGAGGATACAGTCCTTACCCAACACCTCCCCGCGGTAGAGGACGGCAAACGTGTACAAGGGGTATACGGCTAAGTTTGGGAAGGGGCCGAATGGGTACCGGCATACGTATCCAACCTCCATGTCTTCAAATGGAGGAAAAGGGCATTCTGTTGTCCTGGGGTTGCCAGATGGATCCCGAATTCGCTAGGGCCATAGGAAGGTGGGGAGAATTAGGTAGGGTGTTAGAGCAGATTCCTTAGCAGTAGGAACGGGTTCTTTAGTGCTTCCAGTGTCTTTAGCTAGTCTTTTTGTTTCGTTTGTTTGTTTCGTTCCTCCTCTTCGGAGGGTGTTCCCGAGGTTCCTGTGGATCTTCATCATGGGCACATATAATTCAGTGCCTTCACACACATCAGATCACGGCACCATACATGCGACACCTACCACACCACAAGAAACATCAATTCCTCAGTCATTGCTCACACCATTTTTCTCCACACTTTTCACATCGATGTATTTTTATTGTTAACTAGAGTGGGTGTATATCATGTTTTGTATGTATTTTGTGTGCTTATAACAATGCACTTGGTTGTATATTTTATTTTATTAAATATATAGAAATGCTTTTTGATTTGCTAGTTATCCTAATTCTAGTGCGTAGTGTAAGTTGTGCATTTCTATGCCATGACTGTTTAACTTTTGTTTATTGTTTTGTGGTGTGTAAGGGTGTTGGTGTTCTTTATAATTCCCATGAATATTTTTTTCAGGCCTTATAATTTGAAACTTTTCTCCGCAGGTAAAGAAGCGCTGCTGTATACATAGGATGGATTTAGCTTAGAAGGCACGAGAAATATTTGAGCTGGAAGTTAATTAGTTAGCTCGTTTTTCTCGAGTATGCATGAGCCGTCATGCTTGACGAAGGCGAATTTTGTTTTATGCGGTAGGTAATTTCTCGAGAAGCGGTGTTTTCTCTTGCTCATATTCTTAGGGGTAAATCGTGTCCGTTAGTGTAGAGTTTACCGTAGCATAGATGCGATTTTAGGGATTCGTTAACTCAGGAGATGGAAATTATTGGGATCCGATTCTACCTCTGGTGTGCGTAATGAGTGAATGATTGTGGCAAGTGCACTTGCAAGTATGTCTGATAGTTGATGATTTTTAGATTGACACCTTTCCTGGTTGATAGTCCTTATGTGTAGTTAGGTCTTTTGGAACTAACACTGTGGTGGTGGGAGAGTGTGTGCAAGGTAAAAGCGGATTCCCAATCCAATTTCCATCCACATAATTTTTTAAGTGTAATTAATAGCGCAGGGCAGGGGAATTATAATCTCTCCGTGATTTAAGACCAGACAGAGCTGATCTTTGCGAGTTCTCATTCTTCGAATCGCTATGCATCTTAGTTCACGAAGGTCGTACATTAAGCTAGCATTCTATGGTAGTTACGATAGGTTAATTTCGAAACCTTTCGTTCTCTGCGATTTACCACCGAATCGTTATTTAGTATTTATGTCGCCTAAGTTACAATATTTTCTTAAGTAAGAGCGCTCGGACTTTTATTATAGTATAAGCGACTATGGTAGATTGATGATTCTGTTTCATATCCCCGGTTTCAAGGTTGCATTTTGCATCCTTCTCTTTGAATGTTTACGTGTCTTATGATAATTTAAAGTAAAATATGTTTTCTCATCATTTTCCAAACCAAGTGTCTCTCTTCTGTCGTGGTTGTTTGAAAGTTATATTGCTTAACGTGAGAGTTGGTGTTTAATCTTAGTGTAAGTTTTAATTTCAGATTTAGTTAAAGTTTTTGTTTAGTTTATTTTGTTATATATCATTGAATGAATACTTTTTGCGTATTTTATTTAGTATTCGAAAGATGATTGTTTTCTTTTCCATGATGTTGGGTTGCATTTAAAATGCAGGAGGAATGGGTCCTCTATGCCTAATATCATGTAGTGTTCGGAATTTTTATTCCGATTTTTTTTGTCCTCTTGAGTATTTGAGGGTTTTAGGAAAAGCCGTAAACCCGGTCTTAAAACCCGATGAGGATACAGTCCTTACCCAACACCTCCCCGCGGTAGAGGACGGCAAACGTGTACAAGGGGTATACGGCTAAGTTTGGGAAGGGGCCGAATGGGTACCGGCATACGTATCCAACCTCCATGTCTTCAAATGGAGGAAAAGGGCATTCTGTTGTCCTGGGGTTGCCAGATGGATCCCGAATTCGCTAGGGCCATAGGCAGGTGGGGAGATTTAGGTAGGGTGTTAGAGCAGATTCCTTAGCAGTAGGAACGGGTTCTTTAGTGCTTCCAGTGTCTTTAGCTAGTCTTTTTGTTTCGTTTGTTTGTTTCGTTCCTCCTCTTCGGAGGGTGTTCCCGAGGTTCCTGTGGATCTTCATCATGGGCACATACAATTCAGTGCCTTCACACACATCAGATCACGGCACCATACATGCGACACCTACCACACCACAAGAAACATCAATTCCTCAGTCATTGCTCACACCATTTTTCTCCACACTTTTCACATCGATGTATTTTTATTGTTAACTAGAGTGGGTGTATATCATGTTTTGTATGTATTTTGTGTGCTTATAACAATGCACTTGGTTGTATATTTTATTTTATTAAATATATAGAAATGCTTTTTGATTTGCTAGTTATCCTAATTCTAGTGCGTAGTGTAAGTTGTGCATTTCTATGCCATGACTGTTTAACTTTTGTTTATTGTTTTGTGGTGTGTAAGGGTGTTGGTGTTCTTTATAATTCCCATGAATATTTTTTTCAGGCCTTATAATTTGAAACTTTTCTCCGCAGGTAAAGAAGCGCTGCTGTATACATAGGATGGATTTAGCTTAGAAGGCACGAGAAATATTTGAGCTGGAAGTTAATTAGTTAGCTCGTTTTTCTCGAGTATGCATGAGCCGTCATGCTTGACGAAGGCGAATTTTGTTTTATGCGGTAGGTAATTTCTCGAGAAGCGGTGTTTTCTCTTGCTCATATTCTTAGGGGTAAATCGTGTCCGTTAGTGTAGAGTTTACCGTAGCATAGATGCGATTTTAGGGATTCGTTAACTCAGGAGATGGAAATTATTGGGATCCGATTCTACCTCTGGTGTGCGTAATGAGTGAATGATTGTGGCAAGTGCACTTGCAAGTATGTCTGATAGTTGATGATTTTTAGATTGACACCTTTCCTGGTTGATAGTCCTTATGTGTAGTTAGGTCTTTTGGAACTAACACTGTGGTGGTGGGAGAGTGTGTGCAAGGTAAAAGCGGATTCCCAATCCAATTTCCATCCACATAATTTTTTAAGTGTAATTAATAGCGCAGGGCAGGGGAATTATAATCTCTCCGTGATTTAAGACCAGACAGAGCTGATCTTTGCGAGTTCTCATTCTTCGAATCGCTATGCATCTTAGTTCACGAAGGTCGTACATTAAGCTAGCATTCTATGGTAGTTACGATAGGTTAATTTCGAAACCTTTCGTTCTCTGCGATTTACCACCGAATCGTTATTTAGTATTTATGTCGCCTAAGTTACAATATTTTCTTAAGTAAGAGCGCTCGGACTTTTATTATAGTATAAGCGACTATGGTAGATTGATGATTCTGTTTCATATCCCCGGTTTCAAGGTTGCATTTTGCATCCTTCTCTTTGAATGTTTACGTGTCTTATGATAATTTAAAGTAAAATATGTTTTCTCATCATTTTCCAAACCAAGTGTCTCTCTTCTGTCGTGGTTGTTTGAAAGTTATATTGCTTAACGTGAGAGTTGGTGTTTAATCTTAGTGTAAGTTTTAATTTCAGATTTAGTTAAAGTTTTTGTTTAGTTTATTTTGTTATATATCATTGAATGAATACTTTTTGCGTATTTTATTTAGTATTCGAAAGATGATTGTTTTCTTTTCCATGATGTTGGGTTGCATTTAAAATGCAGGAGGAATGGGTCCTCTATGCCTAATATCATGTAGTGTTCGGAATTTTTATTCCGATTTTTTTTGTCCTCTTGAGTATTTGAGGGTTTTAGGAAAAGCCGTAAACCCGGTCTTAAAACCCGATGAGGATACAGTCCTTACCCAACACCTCCCCGCGGTAGAGGACGGCAAACGTGTACAAGGGGTATACGGCTAAGTTTGGGAAGGGGCCGAATGGGTACCGGCATACGTATCCAACCTCCATGTCTTCAAATGGAGGAAAAGGGCATTCTGTTGTCCTGGGGTTGCCAGATGGATCCCGAATTCGCTAGGGCCATAGGCAGGTGGGGAGATTTAGGTAGGGTGTTAGAGCAGATTCCTTAGCAGTAGGAACGGGTTCTTTAGTGCTTCCAGTGTCTTTAGCTAGTCTTTTTGTTTCGTTTGTTTGTTTCGTTCCTCCTCTTCGGAGGGTGTTCCCGAGGTTCCTGTGGATCTTCATCATGGGCACATACAATTCAGTGCCTTCACACACATCAGATCACGGCACCATACATGCGACACCTACCACACCACAAGAAACATCAATTCCTCAGTCATTGCTCACACCATTTTTCTCCACACTTTTCACATCGATGTATTTTTATTGTTAACTAGAGTGGGTGTATATCATGTTTTGTATGTATTTTGTGTGCTTATAACAATGCACTTGGTTGTATATTTTATTTTATTAAATATATAGAAATGCTTTTTGATTTGCTAGTTATCCTAATTCTAGTGCGTAGTGTAAGTTGTGCATTTCTATGCCATGACTGTTTAACTTTTGTTTATTGTTTTGTGGTGTGTAAGGGTGTTGGTGTTCTTTATAATTCCCATGAATATTTTTTTCAGGCCTTATAATTTGAAACTTTTCTCCGCAGGTAAAGAAGCGCTGCTGTATACATAGGATGGATTTAGCTTAGAAGGCACGAGAAATATTTGAGCTGGTAGTTAATTAGTTAGCTCGTTTTTCTCGAGTATGCATGAGCCGTCATGCTTGACGAAGGCGAATTTTGTTTTATGCGGTAGGTAATTTCTCGAGAAGCGGTGTTTTCTCTTGCTCATATTCTTAGGCGTAAATCGTGTCCGTTAGTGTAGAGTTTACCGTAGCATAGATGCGATTTTAGGGATTCGTTAACTCAGGAGATGGAAATTATTGGGATCCGATTCTACCTCTGGTGTGCGTAGTGAGTGAATGATTGTGGCAAGTGCACTTGCAAGTATGTCTGATAGTTGATGATTTTTAGATTGACACCTTTCCTGGTTGATAGTCCTTATGTGTAGTTAGGTCTTTTGGAACTAACACTGTGGTGGTGGGAGAGTGTGTGCAAGGTAAAAGCGGATTCCCAATCCAATTTCCATCCACATAATTTTTTAAGTGTAATTAATAGCGCAGGGCAGGGGAATTATAATCTCTCCGTGATTTAAGACCAGACAGAGCTGATCTTTGCGAGTTCTCATTCTTCGAATCGCTATGCATCTTAGTTCACGAAGGTCGTACATTAAGCTAGCATTCTATGGTAGTTACGATAGGTTAATTTCGAAACCTTTCGTTCTCTGCGATTTACCACCGAATCGTTATTTAGTATTTATGTCGCCTAAGTTACAATATTTTCTTAAGTAAGAGCGCTCGGACTTTTATTATAGTATAAGCGACTATGGTAGATTGATGATTCTGTTTCATATCCCCGGTTTCAAGGTTGCATTTTGCATCCTTCTCTTTGAATGTTTACGTGTCTTATGATAATTTAAAGTAATGAATGTTTTCTCATCATTTTCCAAACCAAGTGTCTCTCTTCTGTCGTGGTTGTTAGAAAGTTATATTGCTTAACGTGAGAGTTGGTGTTTAATCTTAGTGTAAGTTTTAATTTAAGATTTAGTTAAAGATTTTGTTTAGTTTATTTTGTTATATATCATTGAATGAATACTTTTTGCGTATTTTATTTAGTATTCGAAAGATGATTGTTTTCTTTTCCATGATGTTGGGTTGCATTTAAAATGCAGGAGGAATGGGTCCTCTATGCCTAATATCATGTAGTGTTCGGAATTTTTATTCCGATTTTTTTTGTCCTCTTGAGTATTTGAGGGTTTTAGGAAAAGCCGTAAACCCGGTCTTAAAACCCGATGAGGATACAGTCCTTACCCAACACCTCCCCGCGGTAGAGGACGGCAAACGTGTACAAGGGGTATACGGCTAAGTTTGGGAAGGGGCCGAATGGGTACCGGCATACGTATCCAACCTCCATGTCTTCAAATGGAGGAAAAGGGCATTCTGTTGTCCTGGGGTTGCCAGATGGATCCCGAATTCGCTAGGGCCATAGGCAGGTGGGGAGATTTAGGTAGGGTGTTAGAGCAGATTCCTTAGCAGTAGGAACGGGTTCTTTAGTGCTTCCAGTGTCTTTAGCTAGTCTTTTTGTTTCGTTTGTTTGTTTCGTTCCTCCTCTTCGGAGGGTGTTCCCGAGGTTCCTGTGGATCTTCATCATGGGCACATACAATTCAGTGCCTTCACACACATCAGATCACGGCACCATACATGCGACACCTACCACACCACAAGAAACATCAATTCCTCAGTCATTGCTCACACCATTTTTCTCCACACTTTTCACATCGATGTATTTTTATTGTTAACTAGAGTGGGTGTATATCATGTTTTGTATGTATTTTGTGTGCTTATAACAATGCACTTGGTTGTATATTTTATTTTATTAAATATATAGAAATGCTTTTTGATTTGCTAGTTATCCTAATTCTAGTGCGTAGTGTAAGTTGTGCATTTCTATGCCATGACTGTTTAACTTTTGTTTATTGTTTTGTGGTGTGTAAGGGTGTTGGTGTTCTTTATAATTCCCATGAATATTTTTTTCAGGCCTTATAATTTGAAACTTTTCTCCGCAGGTAAAGAAGCGCTGCTGTATACATAGGATGGATTTAGCTTAGAAGGCACGAGAAATATTTGAGCTGGTAGTTAATTAGTTAGCTCGTTTTTCTCGAGTATGCATGAGCCGTCATGCTTGACGAAGGCGAATTTTGTTTTATGCGGTAGGTAATTTCTCGAGAAGCGGTGTTTTCTCTTGCTCATATTCTTAGGCGTAAATCGTGTCCGTTAGTGTAGAGTTTACCGTAGCATAGATGCGATTTTAGGGATTCGTTAACTCAGGAGATGGAAATTATTGGGATCCGATTCTACCTCTGGTGTGCGTAATGAGTGAATGATTGTGGCAAGTGCACTTGCAAGTATGTCTGATAGTTGATGATTTTTAGATTGACACCTTTCCTGGTTGATAGTCCTTATGTGTAGTTAGGTCTTTTGGAACTAACACTGTGGTGGTGGGAGAGTGTGTGCAAGGTAAAAGCGGATTCCCAATCCAATTTCCATCCACATAATTTTTTAAGTGTAATTAATAGCGCAGGGCAGGGGAATTATCATCTCTCCGTGATTTAAGACCAGACAGAGCTGATCTTTGCGAGTTCTCATTCTTCGAATCGCTATGCATCTTAGTTCACGAAGGTCGTACATTAAGCTAGCATTCTATGGTAGTTACGATAGGTTAATTTCGAAACCTTTCGTTCTCTGCGATTTACCACCGAATCGTTATTTAGTATTTATGTCGCCTAAGTTACAATATTTTCTTAAGTAAGAGCGCTCGGACTTTTATTATAGTATAAGCGACTATGGTAGATTGATGATTCTGTTTCATATCCCCGGTTTCAAGGTTGCATTTTGCATCCTTCTCTTTGAATGTTTACGTGTCTTATGATAATTTAAAGTAATGAATGTTTTCTCATCATTTTCCAAACCAAGTGTCTCTCTTCTGTCGTGGTTGTTAGAAAGTTATATTGCTTAACGTGAGAGTTGGTGTTTAATCTTAGTGTAAGTTTTAATTTCAGATTTAGTTAAAGTTTTTGTTTAGTTTATTTTGTTATATATCATTGAATGAATACTTGTTGCGTATTTTATTTAGTATTCGAAAGATGATTGTTTTCTCTTCCATGATGTTGGGTTGCATTTAAAATGCAGGAGGAATGGGTCCTCTATGCCTAATATCATGTAGTGTTCGGAATTTTTATTCCGATTTTTTTTGTCCTCTTGAGTATTTGAGGGTTTTAGGAAAAGCCGTAAACCCGGTCTTAAAACCCGATGAGGATACAGTCCTTACCCAACACCTCCCCGCGGTAGAGGACGGCAAACGTGTACAAGGGGTATACGGCTAAGTTTGGGAAGGGGCCGAATGGGTACCGGCATACGTATCCAACCTCCATGTCTTCAAATGGAGGAAAAGGGCATTCTGTTGTCCTGGGGTTGCCAGATGGATCCCGAATTCGCTAGGGCCATAGGCAGGTGGGGAGATTTAGGTAGGGTGTTAGAGCAGATTCCTTAGCAGTAGGAACGGGTTCTTTAGTGCTTCCAGTGTCTTTAGCTAGTCTTTTTGTTTCGTTTGTTTGTTTCGTTCCTCCTCTTCGGAGGGTGTTCCCGAGGTTCCTGTGGATCTTCATCATGGGCACATACAATTCAGTGCCTTCACACACATCAGATCACGGCACCATACATGCGACACCTACCACACCACAAGAAACATCAATTCCTCAGTCATTGCTCACACCATTTTTCTCCACACTTTTCACATCGATGTATTTTTATTGTTAACTAGAGTGGGTGTATATCATGTTTTGTATGTATTTTGTGTGCTTATAACAATGCACTTGGTTGTATATTTTATTTTATTAAATATATAGAAATGCTTTTTGATTTGCTAGTTATCCTAATTCTAGTGCGTAGTGTAAGTTGTGCATTTCTATGCCATGACTGTTTAACTTTTGTTTATTGTTTTGTGGTGTGTAAGGGTGTTGGTGTTCTTTATAATTCCCATGAATATTTTTTTCAGGCCTTATAATTTGAAACTTTTCTCCGCAGGTAAAGAAGCGCTGCTGTATACATAGGATGGATTTAGCTTAGAAGGCACGAGAAATATTTGAGCTGGTAGTTAATTAGTTAGCTCGTTTTTCTCGAGTATGCATGAGCCGTCATGCTTGACGAAGGCGAATTTTGTTTTATGCGGTAGGTAATTTCTCGAGAAGCGGTGTTTTCTCTTGCTCATATTCTTAGGCGTAAATCGTGTCCGTTAGTGTAGAGTTTACCGTAGCATAGATGCGATTTTAAGGATTCGTTAACTCAGGAGATGGAAATTATTGGGATCCGATTCTACCTCTGGTGTGCGTAATGAGTGAATGATTGTGGCAAGTGCACTTGCAAGTATGTCTGATAGTTGATGATTTTTAGATTGACACCTTTCCTGGTTGATAGTCCTTATGTGTAGTTAGGTCTTTTGGAACTAACACTGTGGTGGTGGGAGAGTGTGTGCAAGGTAAAAGCGGATTCCCAATCCAATTTCCATCCACATAATTTTTTAAGTGTAATTAATAGCGCAGGGCAGGGGAATTATCATCTCTCCGTGATTTAAGACCAGACAGAGCTGATCTTTGCGAGTTCTCATTCTTCGAATCGCTATGCATCTTAGTTCACGAAGGTCGTACATTAAGCTAGCATTCTATGGTAGTTACGATAGGTTAATTTCGAAACCTTTCGTTCTCTGCGATTTACCACCGAATCGTTATTTAGTATTTATGTCGCCTAAGTTACAATATTTTCTTAAGTAAGAGCGCTCGGACTTTTATTATAGTATAAGCGACTATGGTAGATTGATGATTCTGTTTCATATCCCCGGTTTCAAGGTTGCATTTTGCATCCTTCTCTTTGAATGTTTACGTGTCTTATGATAATTTAAAGTAATGAATGTTTTCTCATCATTTTCCAAACCAAGTGTCTCTCTTCTGTCGTGGTTGTTAGAAAGTTATATTGCTTAACGTGAGAGTTGGTGTTTAATCTTAGTGTAAGTTTTAATTTCAGATTTAGTTAAAGTTTTTGTTTAGTTTATTTTGTTATATATCATTGAATGAATACTTGTTGCGTATTTTATTTAGTATTCGAAAGATGATTGTTTTCTTTTCCATGATGTTGGGTTGCATTTAAAATGCAGGAGGAATGGGTCCTCTATGCCTAATATCATGTAGTGTTCGGAATTTTTATTCCGATTTTTTTTGTCCTCTTGAGTATTTGAGGGTTTTAGGAAAAGCCGTAAACCCGGTCTTAAAACCCGATGAGGATACAGTCCTTACCCAACACCTCCCCGCGGTAGAGGACGGCAAACGTGTACAAGGGGTATACGGCTAAGTTTGGGAAGGGGCCGAATGGGTACCGGCATACGTATCCAACCTCCATGTCTTCAAATGGAGGAAAAGGGCATTCTGTTGTCCTGGGGTTGCCAGATGGATCCCGAATTCGCTAGGGCCATAGGCAGGTGGGGAGATTTAGGTAGGGTGTTAGAGCAGATTCCTTAGCAGTAGGAACGGGTTCTTTAGTGCTTCCAGTGTCTTTAGCTAGTCTTTTTGTTTCGTTTGTTTGTTTCGTTCCTCCTCTTCGGAGGGTGTTCCCGAGGTTCCTGTGGATCTTCATCATGGGCACATACAATTCAGTGCCTTCACACACATCAGATCACGGCACCATACATGCGACACCTACCACACCACAAGAAACATCAATTCCTCAGTCATTGCTCACACCATTTTTCTCCACACTTTTCACATCGATGTATTTTTATTGTTAACTAGAGTGGGTGTATATCATGTTTATTATGTATTTTGTGTGCTTATAACAATGCACTTGGTTGTATATTTTATTTTATTAAATATATAGAAATGCTTTTTGATTTGCTAGTTATCCTAATTCTAGTGCGTAGTGTAAGTTGTGCATTTCTATGCCATGACTGTTTAACTTTTGTTTATTGTTTTGTGGTGTGTAAGGGTGTTGGTGTTCTTTATAATTCCCATGAATATTTTTTTCAGGCCTTATAATTTGAAACTTTTCTCCGCAGGTAAAGAAGCGCTGCTGTATACATAGGATGGATTTAGCTTAGAAGGCACGAGAAATATTTGAGCTGGTAGTTAATTAGTTAGCTCGTTTTTCTCGAGTATGCATGAGCCGTCATGCTTGACGAAGGCGAATTTTGTTTTATGCGGTAGGTAATTTCTCGAGAAGCGGTGTTTTCTCTTGCTCATATTCTTAGGCGTAAATCGTGTCCGTTAGTGTAGAGTTTACCGTAGCATAGATGCGATTTTAGGGATTCGTTAACTCAGGAGATGGAAATTATTGGGATCCGATTCTACCTCTGGTGTGCGTAATGAGTGAATGATTGTGGCAAGTGCACTTGCAAGTATGTCTGATAGTTGATGATTTTTAGATTGACACCTTTCCTGGTTGATAGTCCTTATGTGTAGTTAGGTCTTTTGGAACTAACACTGTGGTGGTGGGAGAGTGTGTGCAAGGTAAAAGCGGATTCCCAATCCAATTTCCATCCACATAATTTTTTAAGTGTAATTAATAGCGCAGGGCAGGGGAATTATAATCTCTCCGTGATTTAAGACCAGACAGAGCTGATCTTTGCGAGTTCTCATTCTTCGAATCGCTATGCATCTTAGTTCACGAAGGTCGTACATTAAGCTAGCATTCTATGGTAGTTACGATAGGTTAATTTCGAAACCTTTCGTTCTCTGCGATTTACCACCGAATCGTTATTTAGTATTTATGTCGCCTAAGTTACAATATTTTCTTAAGTAAGAGCGCTCGGACTTTTATTATAGTATAAGCGACTATGGTAGATTGATGATTCTGTTTCATATCCCCGGTTTCAAGGTTGCATTTTGCATCCTTCTCTTTGAATGTTTACGTGTCTTATGATAATTTAAAGTAATGAATGTTTTCTCATCATTTTCCAAACCAAGTGTATCTCTTCTGTCGTGGTTGTTTGAAAGTTATATTGCTTAACGTGAGAGTTGGTGTTTAATCTTAGTGTAAGTTTTAATTTCAGATTTAGTTAAAGTTTTTGTTTAGTTTATTTTGTTATATATCATTGAATGAATACTTTTTGCGTATTTTATTTAGTATTCGAAAGATGATTGTTTTCTTTTCCATGATGTTGGGTTGCATTTAAAATGCAGGAGGAATGGGTCCTCTATGCCTAATATCATGTAGTGTTCGGAATTTTTATTCCGATTTTTTTTGTCCTCTTGAGTATTTGAGGGTTTTAGGAAAAGCCGTAAACCCGGTCTTAAAACCCGATGAGGATGCAGTCCTTACTCAACACCTCCCCGCGGTAGAGGACGGCAAACGTGTACAAGGGGTATACGGCTAAGTTTGGGAAGGGGCCGAATGGGTACCGGCATACGTATCCAACCTCCATGTCTTCAAATGGAGGAAAAGGGCATTCTGTTGTCCTGGGGTTGCCAGATGGATCCCGAATTCGCTAGGGCCATAGGCAGGTGGGGAGATTTAGGTAGGGTGTTAGAGCAGATTCCTTAGCAGTAGGAACGGGTTCTTTAGTGCTTCCAGTGTCTTTAGCTAGTCTTTTTGTTTCGTTTGTTTGTTTCGTTCCTCCTCTTCGGAGGGTGTTCCCGAGGTTCCTGTGGATCTTCATCATGGGCACATACAATTCAGTGCCTTCACACACATCAGATCACGGCACCATACATGCGACACCTACCACACCACAAGAAACATCAATTCCTCAGTCATTGCTCACACCATTTTTCTCCACACTTTTCACATCGATGTATTTTTATTGTTAACTAGAGTGGGTGTATATCATGTTTATTATGTATTTTGTGTGCTTATAACAATGCACTTGGTTGTATATTTTATTTTATTAAATATATAGAAATGCTTTTTGATTTGCTAGTTATCCTAATTCTAGTGCGTAGTGTAAGTTGTGCATTTCTATGCCATGACTGTTTAACTTTTGTTTATTGTTTTGTGGTGTGTAAGGGTGTTGGTGTTCTTTATAATTCCCATGAATATTTTTTTCAGGCCTTATAATTTGAAACTTTTCTCCGCAGGTAAAGAAGCGCTGCTGTATACATAGGATGGATTTAGCTTAGAAGGCACGAGAAATATTTGAGCTGGTAGTTAATTAGTTAGCTCGTTTTTCTCGAGTATGCATGAGCCGTCATGCTTGACGAAGGCGAATTTTGTTTTATGCGGTAGGTAATTTCTCGAGAAGCGGTGTTTTCTCTTGCTCATATTCTTAGGCGTAAATCGTGTCCGTTAGTGTAGAGTTTACCGTAGCATAGATGCGATTTTAGGGATTCGTTAACTCAGGAGATGGAAATTATTGGGATCCGATTCTACCTCTGGTGTGCGTAATGAGTGAATGATTGTGGCAAGTGCACTTGCAAGTATGTCTGATAGTTGATGATTTTTAGATTGACACCTTTCCTGGTTGATAGTCCTTATGTGTAGTTAGGTCTTTTGGAACTAACACTGTGGTGGTGGGAGAGTGTGTGCAAGGTAAAAGCGGATTCCCAATCCAATTTCCATCCACATAATTTTTTAAGTGTAATTAATAGCGCAGGGCAGGGGAATTATAATCTCTCCGTGATTTAAGACCAGACAGAGCTGATCTTTGCGAGTTCTCATTCTTCGAATCGCTATGCATCTTAGTTCACGAAGGTCGTACATTAAGCTAGCATTCTATGGTAGTTACGATAGGTTAATTTCGAAACCTTTCGTTCTCTGCGATTTACCACCGAATCGTTATTTAGTATTTATGTCGCCTAAGTTACAATATTTTCTTAAGTAAGAGCGCTCGGACTTTTATTATAGTATAAGCGACTATGGTAGATTGATGATTCTGTTTCATATCCCCGGTTTCAAGGTTGCATTTTGCATCCTTCTCTTTGAATGTTTACGTGTCTTATGATAATTTAAAGTAATGAATGTTTTCTCATCATTTTCCAAACCAAGTGTCTCTCTTCTGTCGTGGTTGTTAGAAAGTTATATTGCTTAACGTGAGAGTTGGTGTTTAATCTTAGTGTAAGTTTTAATTTCAGATTTAGTTAAAGTTTTTGTTTAGTTTATTTTGTTATATATCATTGAATGAATACTTTTTGCGTATTTTATTTAGTATTCGAAAGATGATTGTTTTCTTTTCCATGATGTTGGGTTGCATTTAAAATGCAGGAGGAATGGGTCCTCTATGCCTAATATCATGTAGTGTTCGGAATTTTTATTCCGATTTTTTTGTCCTCTTGAGTATTTGAGGGTTTTAGGAAAAGCCGTAAACCCGGTCTTAAAACCCGATGAGGATACAGTCCTTACCCAACACCTCCCCGCGGTAGAGGACGGCAAACGTGTACAAGGGGTATACGGCTAAGTTTGGGAAGGGGCCGAATGGGTACCGGCATACGTATCCAACCTCCATGTCTTCAAATGGAGGAAAAGGGCATTCTGTTGTCCTGGGGTTGCCAGATGGATCCCGAATTCGCTAGGGCCATAGGCAGGTGGGGAGATTTAGGTAGGGTGTTAGAGCAGATTCCTTAGCAGTAGGAACGGGTTCTTTAGTGCTTCCAGTGTCTTTAGCTAGTCTTTTTGTTTCGTTTGTTTGTTTCGTTCCTCCTCTTCGGAGGGTGTTCCCGAGGTTCCTGTGGATCTTCATCATGGGCACATACAATTCAGTGCCTTCACACACATCAGATCACGGCACCATACATGCGACACCTACCACACCACAAGAAACATCAATTCCTCAGTCATTGCTCACACCATTTTTCTCCACACTTTTCACATCGATGTATTTTTATTGTTAACTAGAGTGGGTGTATATCATGTTTTGTATGTATTTTGTGTGCTTATAACAATGCACTTGGTTGTATATTTTATTTTATTAAATATATAGAAATGCTTTTTGATTTGCTAGTTATCCTAATTCTAGTGCGTAGTGTAAGTTGTGCATTTCTATGCCATGACTGTTTAACTTTTGTTTATTGTTTTGTGGTGTGTAAGGGTGTTGGTGTTCTTTATAATTCCCATGAAATTTTTTTCAGGCCTTATAATTTGAAACTTTTCTCCGCAGGTAAAGAAGCGCTGCTGTATACATAGGATGGATTTAGCTTAGAAGGCACGAGAAATATTTGAGCTGGTAGTTAATTAGTTAGCTCGTTTTTCTCGAGTATGCATGAGCCGTCATGCTTGACGAAGGCGAATTTTGTTTTATGCGGTAGGTAATTTCTCGAGAAGCGGTGTTTTCTCTTGCTCATATTCTTAGGCGTAAATCGTGTCCGTTAGTGTAGAGTTTACCGTAGCATAGATGCGATTTTAGGGATTCGTTAACTCAGGAGATGGAAATTATTGGGATCCGATTCTACCTCTGGTGTGCGTAATGAGTGAATGATTGTGGCAAGTGCACTTGCAAGTATGTCTGATAGTTGATGATTTTTAGATTGACACCTTTCCTGGTTGATAGTCCTTATGTGTAGTTAGGTCTTTTGGAACTAACACTGTGGTGGTGGGAGAGTGTGTGCAAGGTAAAAGCGGATTCCCAATCCAATTTCCATCCACATAATTTTTTAAGTGTAATTAATAGCGCAGGGCAGGAGAATTATAATCTCTCCGTGATTTAAGACCAGACAGAGCTGATCTTTGCGAGTTCTCATTCTTCGAATCGCTATGCATCTTAGTTCACGAAGGTCGTACATTAAGCTAGCATTCTATGGTAGTTACGATAGGTTAATTTCGAAACCTTTCGTTCTCTGCGATTTACCACCGAATCGTTATTTAGTATTTATGTCGCCTAAGTTACAATATTTTCTTAAGTAAGAGCGCTCGGACTTTTATTATAGTATAAGCGACTATGGTAGATTGATGATTCTGTTTCATATCCCCGGTTTCAAGGTTGCATTTTGCATCCTTCTCTTTGAATGTTTACGTGTCTTATGATAATTTAAAGTAATGAATGTTTTCTCATCATTTTCCAAACCAAGTGTATCTCTTCTGTCGTGGTTGTTTGAAAGTTATATTGCTTAACGTGAGAGTTGGTGTTTAATCTTAGTGTAAGTTTTAATTTCAGATTTAGTTAAAGTTTTTGTTTAGTTTATTTTGTTATATATCATTGAATGAATACTTTTTGCGTATTTTATTTAGTATTCGAAAGATGATTGTTTTCTTTTCCATGATGTTGGGTTGCATTTAAAATGCAGGAGGAATGGGTCCTCTATGCCTAATATCATGTAGTGTTCGGAATTTTTATTCCGATTTTTTTTGTCCTCTTGAGTATTTGAGGGTTTTAGGAAAAGCCGTAAACCCGGTCTTAAAACCCGATGAGGATGCAGTCCTTACTCAACACCTCCCCGCGGTAGAGGACGGCAAACGTGTACAAGGGGTATACGGCTAAGTTTGGGAAGGGGCCGAATGGGTACCGGCATACGTATCCAACCTCCATGTCTTCAAATGGAGGAAAAGGGCATTCTGTTGTCCTGGGGTTGCCAGATGGATCCCGAATTCGCTAGGGCCATAGGCAGGTGGGGAGATTTAGGTAGGGTGTTAGAGCAGATTCCTTAGCAGTAGGAACGGGTTCTTTAGTGCTTCCAGTGTCTTTAGCTAGTCTTTTTGTTTCGTTTGTTTGTTTCGTTCCTCCTCTTCGGAGGGTGTTCCCGAGGTTCCTGTGGATCTTCATCATGGGCACATACAATTCAGTGCCTTCACACACATCAGATCACGGCACCATACATGCGACACCTACCACACCACAAGAAACATCAATTCCTCAGTCATTGCTCACACCATTTTTCTCCACACTTTTCACATCGATGTATTTTTATTGTTAACTAGAGTGGGTGTATATCATGTTTATTATGTATTTTGTGTGCTTATAACAATGCACTTGGTTGTATATTTTATTTTATTAAATATATAGAAATGCTTTTTGATTTGCTAGTTATCCTAATTCTAGTGCGTAGTGTAAGTTGTGCATTTCTATGCCATGACTGTTTAACTTTTGTTTATTGTTTTGTGGTGTGTAAGGGTGTTGGTGTTCTTTATAATTCCCATGAATATTTTTTTCAGGCCTTATAATTTGAAACTTTTCTCCGCAGGTAAAGAAGCGCTGCTGTATACATAGGATGGATTTAGCTTAGAAGGCACGAGAAATATTTGAGCTGGTAGTTAATTAGTTAGCTCGTTTTTCTCGAGTATGCATGAGCCGTCATGCTTGACGAAGGCGAATTTTGTTTTATGCGGTAGGTAATTTCTCGAGAAGCGGTGTTTTCTCTTGCTCATATTCTTAGGCGTAAATCGTGTCCGTTAGTGTAGAGTTTACCGTAGCATAGATGCGATTTTAGGGATTCGTTAACTCAGGAGATGGAAATTATTGGGATCCGATTCTACCTCTGGTGTGCGTAATGAGTGAATGATTGTGGCAAGTGCACTTGCAAGTATGTCTGATAGTTGATGATTTTTAGATTGACACCTTTCCTGGTTGATAGTCCTTATGTGTAGTTAGGTCTTTTGGAACTAACACTGTGGTGGTGGGAGAGTGTGTGCAAGGTAAAAGCGGATTCCCAATCCAATTTCCATCCACATAATTTTTTAAGTGTAATTAATAGCGCAGGGCAGGGGAATTATAATCTCTCCGTGATTTAAGACCAGACAGAGCTGATCTTTGCGAGTTCTCATTCTTCGAATCGCTATGCATCTTAGTTCACGAAGGTCGTACATTAAGCTAGCATTCTATGGTAGTTACGATAGGTTAATTTCGAAACCTTTCGTTCTCTGCGATTTACCACCGAATCGTTATTTAGTATTTATGTCGCCTAAGTTACAATATTTTCTTAAGTAAGAGCGCTCGGACTTTTATTATAGTATAAGCGACTATGGTAGATTGATGATTCTGTTTCATATCCCCGGTTTCAAGGTTGCATTTTGCATCCTTCTCTTTGAATGTTTACGTGTCTTATGATAATTTAAAGTAATGAATGTTTTCTCATCATTTTCCAAACCAAGTGTCTCTCTTCTGTCGTGGTTGTTAGAAAGTTATATTGCTTAACGTGAGAGTTGGTGTTTAATCTTAGTGTAAGTTTTAATTTCAGATTTAGTTAAAGTTTTTGTTTAGTTTATTTTGTTATATATCATTGAATGAATACTTTTTGCGTATTTTATTTAGTATTCGAAAGATGATTGTTTTCTTTTCCATGATGTTGGGTTGCATTTAAAATGCAGGAGGAATGGGTCCTCTATGCCTAATATCATGTAGTGTTCGGAATTTTTATTCCGATTTTTTTGTCCTCTTGAGTATTTGAGGGTTTTAGGAAAAGCCGTAAACCCGGTCTTAAAACCCGATGAGGATACAGTCCTTACCCAACACCTCCCCGCGGTAGAGGACGGCAAACGTGTACAAGGGGTATACGGCTAAGTTTGGGAAGGGGCCGAATGGGTACCGGCATACGTATCCAACCTCCATGTCTTCAAATGGAGGAAAAGGGCATTCTGTTGTCCTGGGGTTGCCAGATGGATCCCGAATTCGCTAGGGCCATAGGCAGGTGGGGAGATTTAGGTAGGGTGTTAGAGCAGATTCCTTAGCAGTAGGAACGGGTTCTTTAGTGCTTCCAGTGTCTTTAGCTAGTCTTTTTGTTTCGTTTGTTTGTTTCGTTCCTCCTCTTCGGAGGGTGTTCCCGAGGTTCCTGTGGATCTTCATCATGGGCACATACAATTCAGTGCCTTCACACACATCAGATCACGGCACCATACATGCGACACCTACCACACCACAAGAAACATCAATTCCTCAGTCATTGCTCACACCATTTTTCTCCACACTTTTCACATCGATGTATTTTTATTGTTAACTAGAGTGGGTGTATATCATGTTTATTATGTATTTTGTGTGCTTATAACAATGCACTTGGTTGTATATTTTATTTTATTAAATATATAGAAATGCTTTTTGATTTGCTAGTTATCCTAATTCTAGTGCGTAGTGTAAGTTGTGCATTTCTATGCCATGACTGTTTAACTTTTGTTTATTGTTTTGTGGTGTGTAAGGGTGTTGGTGTTCTTTATAATTCCCATGAATATTTTTTTCAGGCCTTATAATTTGAAACTTTTCTCCGCAGGTAAAGAAGCGCTGCTGTATACATAGGATGGATTTAGCTTAGAAGGCACGAGAAATATTTGAGCTGGTAGTTAATTAGTTAGCTCGTTTTTCTCGAGTATGCATGAGCCGTCATGCTTGACGAAGGCGAATTTTGTTTTATGCGGTAGGTAATTTCTCGAGAAGCGGTGTTTTCTCTTGCTCATATTCTTAGGCGTAAATCGTGTCCGTTAGTGTAGAGTTTACCGTAGCATAGATGCGATTTTAGGGATTCGTTAACTCAGGAGATGGAAATTATTGGGATCCGATTCTACCTCTGGTGTGCGTAATGAGTGAATGATTGTGGCAAGTGCACTTGCAAGTATGTCTGATAGTTGATGATTTTTAGATTGACACCTTTCCTGGTTGATAGTCCTTATGTGTAGTTAGGTCTTTTGGAACTAACACTGTGGTGGTGGGAGAGTGTGTGCAAGGTAAAAGCGGATTCCCAATCCAATTTCCATCCACATAATTTTTTAAGTGTAATTAATAGCGCAGGGCAGGGGAATTATAATCTCTCCGTGATTTAAGACCAGACAGAGCTGATCTTTGCGAGTTCTCATTCTTCGAATCGCTATGCATCTTAGTTCACGAAGGTCGTACATTAAGCTAGCATTCTATGGTAGTTACGATAGGTTAATTTCGAAACCTTTCGTTCTCTGCGATTTACCACCGAATCGTTATTTAGTATTTATGTCGCCTAAGTTACAATATTTTCTTAAGTAAGAGCGCTCGGACTTTTATTATAGTATAAGCGACTATGGTAGATTGATGATTCTGTTTCATATCCCCGGTTTCAAGGTTGCATTTTGCATCCTTCTCTTTGAATGTTTACGTGTCTTATGATAATTTAAAGTAATGAATGTTTTCTCATCATTTTCCAAACCAAGTGTCTCTCTTCTGTCGTGGTTGTTAGAAAGTTATATTGCTTAACGTGAGAGTTGGTGTTTAATCTTAGTGTAAGTTTTAATTTCAGATTTAGTTAAAGTTTTTGTTTAGTTTATTTTGTTATATATCATTGAATGAATACTTTTTGCGTATTTTATTTAGTATTCGAAAGATGATTGTTTTCTTTTCCATGATGTTGGGTTGCATTTAAAATGCAGGAGGAATGGGTCCTCTATGCCTAATATCATGTAGTGTTCGGAATTTTTATTCCGATTTTTTTGTCCTCTTGAGTATTTGAGGGTTTTAGGAAAAGCCGTAAACCCGGTCTTAAAACCCGATGAGGATACAGTCCTTACCCAACACCTCCCCGCGGTAGAGGACGGCAAACGTGTACAAGGGGTATACGGCTAAGTTTGGGAAGGGGCCGAATGGGTACCGGCATACGTATCCAACCTCCATGTCTTCAAATGGAGGAAAAGGGCATTCTGTTGTCCTGGGGTTGCCAGATGGATCCCGAATTCGCTAGGGCCATAGGCAGGTGGGGAGATTTAGGTAGGGTGTTAGAGCAGATTCCTTAGCAGTAGGAACGGGTTCTTTAGTGCTTCCAGTGTCTTTAGCTAGTCTTTTTGTTTCGTTTGTTTGTTTCGTTCCTCCTCTTCGGAGGGTGTTCCCGAGGTTCCTGTGGATCTTCATCATGGGCACATACAATTCAGTGCCTTCACACACATCAGATCACGGCACCATACATGCGACACCTACCACACCACAAGAAACATCAATTCCTCAGTCATTGCTCACACCATTTTTCTCCACACTTTTCACATCGATGTATTTTTATTGTTAACTAGAGTGGGTGTATATCATGTTTTGTATGTATTTTGTGTGCTTATAACAATGCACTTGGTTGTATATTTTATTTTATTAAATATATAGAAATGCTTTTTGATTTGCTAGTTATCCTAATTCTAGTGCGTAGTGTAAGTTGTGCATTTCTATGCCATGACTGTTTAACTTTTGTTTATTGTTTTGTGGTGTGTAAGGGTGTTGGTGTTCTTTATAATTCCCATGAAATTTTTTTCAGGCCTTATAATTTGAAACTTTTCTCCGCAGGTAAAGAAGCGCTGCTGTATACATAGGATGGATTTAGCTTAGAAGGCACGAGAAATATTTGAGCTGGTAGTTAATTAGTTAGCTCGTTTTTCTCGAGTATGCATGAGCCGTCATGCTTGACGAAGGCGAATTTTGTTTTATGCGGTAGGTAATTTCTCGAGAAGCGGTGTTTTCTCTTGCTCATATTCTTAGGCGTAAATCGTGTCCGTTAGTGTAGAGTTTACCGTAGCATAGATGCGATTTTAGGGATTCGTTAACTCAGGAGATGGAAATTATTGGGATCCGATTCTACCTCTGGTGTGCGTAATGAGTGAATGATTGTGGCAAGTGCACTTGCAAGTATGTCTGATAGTTGATGATTTTTAGATTGACACCTTTCCTGGTTGATAGTCCTTATGTGTAGTTAGGTCTTTTGGAACTAACACTGTGGTGGTGGGAGAGTGTGTGCAAGGTAAAAGCGGATTCCCAATCCAATTTCCATCCACATAATTTTTTAAGTGTAATTAATAGCGCAGGGCAGGGGAATTATAATCTCTCCGTGATTTAAGACCAGACAGAGCTGATCTTTGCGAGTTCTCATTCTTCGAATCGCTATGCATCTTAGTTCACGAAGGTCGTACATTAAGCTAGCATTCTATGGTAGTTACGATAGGTTAATTTCGAAACCTTTCGTTCTCTGCGATTTACCACCGAATCGTTATTTAGTATTTATGTCGCCTAAGTTACAATATTTTCTTAAGTAAGAGCGCTCGGACTTTTATTATAGTATAAGCGACTATGGTAGATTGATGATTCTGTTTCATATCCCCGGTTTCAAGGTTGCATTTTGCATCCTTCTCTTTGAATGTTTACGTGTCTTATGATAATTTAAAGTAATGAATGTTTTCTCATCATTTTCCAAACCAAGTGTCTCTCTTCTGTCGTGGTTGTTAGAAAGTTATATTGCTTAACGTGAGAGTTGGTGTTTAATCTTTGTGTAAGTTTTAATTTAAGATTTAGTTAAAGTTTTTGTTTAGTTTATTTTGTTATATATCATTGAATGAATACTTTTTGCGTATTTTATTTAGTATTCGAAAGATGATTGTTTTCTTTTCCATGATGTTGGGTTGCATTTAAAATGCAGGAGGAATGGGTCCTCTATGCCTAATATCATGTAGTGTTCGGAATTTTTATTCCGATTTTTTTTGTCCTCTTGAGTATTTGAGGGTTTTAGGAAAAGCCGTAAACCCGGTCTTAAAACCCGATGAGGATACAGTCCTTACCCAACACCTCCCCGCGGTAGAGGACGGCAAACGTGTACAAGGGGTATACGGCTAAGTTTGGGAAGGGGCCGAATGGGTACCGGCATACGTATCCAACCTCCATGTCTTCAAATGGAGGAAAAGGGCATTCTGTTGTCCTGGGGTTGCCAGATGGATCCCGAATTCGCTAGGGCCATAGGCAGGTGGGGAGATTTAGGTAGGGTGTTAGAGCAGATTCCTTAGCAGTAGGAACGGGTTCTTTAGTGCTTCCAGTGTCTTTAGCTAGTCTTTTTGTTTCGTTTGTTTGTTTCGTTCCTCCTCTTCGGAGGGTGTTCCCGAGGTTCCTGTGGATCTTCATCATGGGCACATACAATTCAGTGCCTTCACACACATCAGATCACGGCACCATACATGCGACACCTACCACACCACAAGAAACATCAATTCCTCAGTCATTGCTCACACCATTTTTCTCCACACTTTTCACATCGATGTATTTTTATTGTTAACTAGAGTGGGTGTATATCATGTTTTGTATGTATTTTGTGTGCTTATAACAATGCACTTGGTTGTATATTTTATTTTATTAAATATATAGAAATGCTTTTTGATTTGCTAGTTATCCTAATTCTAGTGCGTAGTGTAAGTTGTGCATTTCTATGCCATGACTGTTTAACTTTTGTTTATTGTTTTGTGGTGTGTAAGGGTGTTGGTGTTCTTTATAATTCCCATGAATATTTTTTTCAGGCCTTATAATTTGAAACTTTTCTCCGCAGGTAAAGAAGCGCTCCTGTATACATAGGATGGATTTAGCTTAGAAGGCACGAGAAACATTTGAGCTGATAGTTAATTAGTTAGCTCGTTTTTCTCGAGTATGCATGAGCCGTCATGCTTGACGAAGGCGAATTTTGTTTTATGCGGTAGGTAATTTCTCGAGAAGCGGTGTTTTCTCTTGCTCATATTCTTAGGCGTAAATCGTGTCCGTTAGTGTAGAGTTTACCGTAGCATAGATGCGATTTTAGGGATTCGTTAACTCAGGAGATGGAAATTATTGGGATCCGATTCTACCTCTGGTGTGCGTAATGAGTGAATGATTGTGGCAAGTGCACTTGCAAGTATGTCTGATAGTTGATGATTTTTAGATTGACACCTTTCCTGGTTGATAGTCCTTATGTGTAGTTAGGTCTTTTGGAACTAACACTGTGGTGGTGGGAGAGTGTGTGCAAGGTAAAAGCGGATTCCCAATCCAATTTCCATCCACATAATTTTTTAAGTGTAATTAATAGCGCAGGGCAGGGGAATTATAATCTCTCCGTGATTTAAGACCAGACAGAGCTGATCTTTGCGAGTTCTCATTCTTCGAATCGCTATGCATCTTAGTTCACGAAGGTCGTACATTAAGCTAGCATTCTATGGTAGTTACGATAGGTTAATTTCGAAACCTTTCGTTCTCTGCGATTTACCACCGAATCGTTATTTAGTATTTATGTCGCCTAAGTTACAATATTTTCTTAAGTAAGAGCGCTCGGACTTTTATTATAGTATAAGCGACTATGGTAGATTGATGATTCTGTTTCATATCCCCGGTTTCAAGGTTGCATTTTGCATCCTTCTCTTTGAATGTTTACGTGTCTTATGATAATTTAAAGTAATGAATGTTTTCTCATCATTTTCCAAACCAAGTGTCTCTCTTCTGTCGTGGTTGTTAGAAAGTTATATTGCTTAACGTGAGAGTTGGTGTATAATCTTAGTGTAAGTTTTAATTTCAGATTTAGTTAAAGTTTTTGTTTAGTTTATTTTGTTATATATCATTGAATGAATACTTTTTGCGTATTTTATTTAGTATTCGAAAGATGATTGTTTTCTTTTCCATGATGTTGGGTTGCATTTAAAATGCAGGAGGAATGGGTCCTCTATGCCTAATATCATGTAGTGTTCGGAATTTTTATTCCGATTTTTTTTGTCCTCTTGAGTATTTGAGGGTTTTAGGAAAAGCCGTAAACCCGGTCTTAAAACCCGATGAGGATACAGTCCTTACCCAACACCTCCCCGCGGTAGAGGACGGCAAACGTGTACAAGGGGTATACGGCTAAGTTTGGGAAGGGGCCGAATGGGTACCGGCATACGTATCCAACCTCCATGTCTTCAAATGGAGGAAAAGGGCATTCTGTTGTCCTGGGGTTGCCAGATGGATCCCGAATTCGCTAGGGCCATAGGCAGGTGGGGAGATTTAGGTAGGGTGTTAGAGCAGATTCCTTAGCAGTAGGAACGGGTTCTTTAGTGCTTCCAGTGTCTTTAGCTAGTCTTTTTGTTTCGTTTGTTTGTTTCGTTCCTCCTCTTCGGAGGGTGTTCCCGAGGTTCCTGTGGATCTTCATCATGGGCACATACAATTCAGTGCCTTCACACACATCAGATCACGGCACCATACATGCGACACCTACCACACCACAAGAAACATCAATTCCTCAGTCATTGCTCACACCATTTTTCTCCACACTTTTCACATCGATGTATTTTTATTGTTAACTAGAGTGGGTGTATATCATGTTTTGTATGTATTTTGTGTGCTTATAACAATGCACTTGGTTGTATATTTTATTTTATTAAATATATAGAAATGCTTTTTGATTTGCTAGTTATCCTAATTCTAGTGCGTAGTGTAAGTTGTGCATTTCTATGCCATGACTGTTTAACTTTTGTTTATTGTTTTGTGGTGTGTAAGGGTGTTGGTGTTCTTTATAATTCCCATGAATATTTTTTTCAGGCCTTATAATTTGAAACTTTTCTCCGCAGGTAAAGAAGCGCTCCTGTATACATAGGATGGATTTAGCTTAGAAGGCACGAGAAACATTTGAGCTGATAGTTAATTAGTTAGCTCGTTTTTCTCGAGTATGCATGAGCCGTCATGCTTGACGAAGGCGAATTTTGTTTTATGCGGTAGGTAATTTCTCGAGAAGCGGTGTTTTCTCTTGCTCATATTCTTAGGCGTAAATCGTGTCCGTTAGTGTAGAGTTTACCGTAGCATAGATGCGATTTTAGGGATTCGTTAACTCAGGAGATGGAAATTATTGGGATCCGATTCTACCTCTGGTGTGCGTAATGAGTGAATGATTGTGGCAAGTGCACTTGCAAGTATGTCTGATAGTTGATGATTTTTAGATTGACACCTTTCCTGGTTGATAGTCCTTATGTGTAGTTAGGTCTTTTGGAACTAACACTGTGGTGGTGGGAGAGTGTGTGCAAGGTAAAAGCGGATTCCCAATCCAATTTCCATCCACATAATTTTTTAAGTGTAATTAATAGCGCAGGGCAGGGGAATTATAATCTCTCCGTGATTTAAGACCAGACAGAGCTGATCTTTGCGAGTTCTCATTCTTCGAATCGCTATGCATCTTAGTTCACGAAGGTCGTACATTAAGCTAGCATTCTATGGTAGTTACGATAGGTTAATTTCGAAACCTTTCGTTCTCTGCGATTTACCACCGAATCGTTATTTAGTATTTATGTCGCCTAAGTTACAATATTTTCTTAAGTAAGAGCGCTCGGACTTTTATTATAGTATAAGCGACTATGGTAGATTGATGATTCTGTTTCATATCCCCGGTTTCAAGGTTGCATTTTGCATCCTTCTCTTTGAATGTTTACGTGTCTTATGATAATTTAAAGTAATGAATGTTTTCTCATCATTTTCCAAACCAAGTGTCTCTCTTCTGTCGTGGTTGTTAGAAAGTTATATTGCTTAACGTGAGAGTTGGTGTTTAATCTTAGTGTAAGTTTTAATTTCAGATTTAGTTAAAGTTTTTGTTTAGTTTATTTTGTTATATATCATTGAATGAATACTTTTTGCGTATTTTATTTAGTATTCGAAAGATGATTGTTTTCTTTTCCATGATGTTGGGTTGCATTTAAAATGCAGGAGGAATGGGTCCTCTATGCCTAATATCATGTAGTGTTCGGAATTTTTATTCCGATTTTTTTTGTCCTCTTGAGTATTTGAGGGTTTTAGGAAAAGCCGTAAACCCGGTCTTAAAACCCGATGAGGATACAGTCCTTACCCAACACCTCCCCGCGGTAGAGGACGGCAAACGTGTACAAGGGGTATACGGCTAAGTTTGGGAAGGGGCCGAATGGGTACCGGCATACGTATCCAACCTCCATGTCTTCAAATGGAGGAAAAGGGCATTCTGTTGTCCTGGGGTTGCCAGATGGATCCCGAATTCGCTAGGGCCATAGGCAGGTGGGGAGATTTAGGTAGGGTGTTAGAGCAGATTCCTTAGCAGTAGGAACGGGTTCTTTAGTGCTTCCAGTGTCTTTAGCTAGTCTTTTTGTTTCGTTTGTTTGTTTCGTTCCTCCTCTTCGGAGGGTGTTCCCGAGGTTCCTGTGGATCTTCATCATGGGCACATACAATTCAGTGCCTTCACACACATCAGATCACGGCACCATACATGCGACACCTACCACACCACAAGAAACATCAATTCCTCAGTCATTGCTCACACCATTTTTCTCCACACTTTTCACATCGATGTATTTTTATTGTTAACTAGAGTGGGTGTATATCATGTTTATTATGTATTTTGTGTGCTTATAACAATGCACTTGGTTGTATATTTTATTTTATTAAATATATAGAAATGCTTTTTGATTTGCTAGTTATCCTAATTCTAGTGCGTAGTGTAAGTTGTGCATTTCTATGCCATGACTGTTTAACTTTTGTTTATTGTTTTGTGGTGTGTAAGGGTGTTGGTGTTCTTTATAATTCCCATGAATATTTTTTTCAGGCCTTATAATTTGAAACTTTTCTCCGCAGGTAAAGAAGCGCTGCTGTATACATAGGATGGATTTAGCTTAGAAGGCACGAGAAATATTTGAGCTGGTAGTTAATTAGTTAGCTCGTTTTTCTCGAGTATGCATGAGCCGTCATGCTTGACGAAGGCGAATTTTGTTTTATGCGGTAGGTAATTTCTCGAGAAGCGGTGTTTTCTCTTGCTCATATTCTTAGGCGTAAATCGTGTCCGTTAGTGTAGAGTTTACCGTAGCATAGATGCGATTTTAGGGATTCGTTAACTCAGGAGATGGAAATTATTGGGATCCGATTCTACCTCTGGTGTGCGTAATGAGTGAATGATTGTGGCAAGTGCACTTGCAAGTATGTCTGATAGTTGATGATTTTTAGATTGACACCTTTCCTGGTTGATAGTCCTTATGTGTAGTTAGGTCTTTTGGAACTAACACTGTGGTGGTGGGAGAGTGTGTGCAAGGTAAAAGCGGATTCCCAATCCAATTTCCATCCACATAATTTTTTAAGTGTAATTAATAGCGCAGGGCAGGGGAATTATAATCTCTCCGTGATTTAAGACCAGACAGAGCTGATCTTTGCGAGTTCTCATTCTTCGAATCGCTATGCATCTTAGTTCACGAAGGTCGTACATTAAGCTAGCATTCTATGGTAGTTACGATAGGTTAATTTCGAAACCTTTCGTTCTCTGCGATTTACCACCGAATCGTTATTTAGTATTTATGTCGCCTAAGTTACAATATTTTCTTAAGTAAGAGCGCTCGGACTTTTATTATAGTATAAGCGACTATGGTAGATTGATGATTCTGTTTCATATCCCCGGTTTCAAGGTTGCATTTTGCATCCTTCTCTTTGAATGTTTACGTGTCTTATGATAATTTAAAGTAATGAATGTTTTCTCATCATTTTCCAAACCAAGTGTCTCTCTTCTGTCGTGGTTGTTAGAAAGTTATATTGCTTAACGTGAGAGTTGGTGTTTAATCTTAGTGTAAGTTTTAATTTCAGATTTAGTTAAAGTTTTTGTTTAGTTTATTTTGTTATATATCATTGAATGAATACTTTTTGCGTATTTTATTTAGTATTCGAAAGATGATTGTTTTCTTTTCCATGATGTTGGGTTGCATTTAAAATGCAGGAGGAATGGGTCCTCTATGCCTAATATCATGTAGTGTTCGGAATTTTTATTCCGATTTTTTTTGTCCTCTTGAGTATTTGAGGGTTTTAGGAAAAGCCGTAAACCCGGTCTTAAAACCCGATGAGGATACAGTCCTTACCCAACACCTCCCCGCGGTAGAGGACGGCAAACGTGTACAAGGGGTATACGGCTAAGTTTGGGAAGGGGCCGAATGGGTACCGGCATACGTATCCAACCTCCATGTCTTCAAATGGAGGAAAAGGGCATTCTGTTGTCCTGGGGTTGCCAGATGGATCCCGAATTCGCTAGGGCCATAGGCAGGTGGGGAGATTTAGGTAGGGTGTTAGAGCAGATTCCTTAGCAGTAGGAACGGGTTCTTTAGTGCTTCCAGTGTCTTTAGCTAGTCTTTTTGTTTCGTTTGTTTGTTTCGTTCCTCCTCTTCGGAGGGTGTTCCCGAGGTTCCTGTGGATCTTCATCATGGGCACATACAATTCAGTGCCTTCACACACATCAGATCACGGCACCATACATGCGACACCTACCACACCACAAGAAACATCAATTCCTCAGTCATTGCTCACACCATTTTTCTCCACACTTTTCACATCGATGTATTTTTATTGTTAACTAGAGTGGGTGTATATCATGTTTTGTATGTATTTTGTGTGCTTATAACAATGCACTTGGTTGTATATTTTATTTTATTAAATATATAGAAATGCTTTTTGATTTGCTAGTTATCCTAATTCTAGTGCGTAGTGTAAGTTGTGCATTTCTATGCCATGACTGTTTAACTTTTGTTTATTGTTTTGTGGTGTGTAAGGGTGTTGGTGTTCTTTATAATTCCCATGAATATTTTTTTCAGGCCTTATAATTTGAAACTTTTCTCCGCAGGTAAAGAAGCGCTGCTGTATACATAGGATGGATTTAGCTTAGAAGGCACGAGAAATATTTGAGCTGGTAGTTAATTAGTTAGCTCGTTTTTCTCGAGTATGCATGAGCCGTCATGCTTGACGAAGGCGAATTTTGTTTTATGCGGTAGGTAATTTCTCGAGAAGCGGTGTTTTCTCTTGCTCATATTCTTAGGCGTAAATCGTGTCCGTTAGTGTAGAGTTTACCGTAGCATAGATGCGATTTTAGGGATTCGTTAACTCAGGAGATGGAAATTATTGGGATCCGATTCTACCTCTGGTGTGCGTAATGAGTGAATGATTGTGGCAAGTGCACTTGCAAGTATGTCTGATAGTTGATGATTTTTAGATTGACACCTTTCCTGGTTGATAGTCCTTATGTGTAGTTAGGTCTTTTGGAGCTAACACTATGGTGGTGGGAGAGTGTGTGCAAGGTAAAAGCGGATTCCCAATCCAATTTCCATCCACATAATTTTTTAAGTGTAATTAATAGCGCAGGGCAGGGGAATTATAATCTCTCCGTGATTTAAGACCAGGCAGAGCTGATCTTTGCGAGTACTCATTCTTCGAATCGCTATGCATCTTAGTTCACGAAGGTCGTACATTAAGCTAGCATTCTATGGTAGTTACGATAGGTTAATTTCGAAACCTTTCGTTCTCTGCGATTTACCACCGAATCGTTATTTAGTATTTATGTCGCCTAAGTTACAATATTTTCTTAAGTAAGAGCGCTCGGACTTTTATTATAGTATAAGCGACTATGGTAGATTGATGATTCTGTTTCATATCCCCGGTTTCAAGGTTGCATTTTGCATCCTTCTCTTTGAATGTTTACGTGTCTTATGATAATTTAAAGTAATGAATGTTTTCTCATCATTTTCCAAACCAAGTGTCTCTCTTCTGTCGTGGTTGTTAGAAAGTTATATTGCTTAACGTGAGAGTTGGTGTATAATCTTAGTGTAAGTTTTAATTTCAGATTTAGTTAAAGTTTTTGTTTAGTTTATTTTGTTATATATCATTGAATGAATACTTTTTGCGTATTTTATTTAGTATTCGAAAGATGATTGTTTTCTTTTCCATGATGTTGGGTTGCATTTAAAATGCAGGAGGAATGGGTCCTCTATGCCTAATATCATGTAGTGTTCGGAATTTTTATTCCGATTTTTTTTGTCCTCTTGAGTATTTGAGGGTTTTAGGAAAAGCCGTAAACCCGGTCTTAAAACCCGATGAGGATGCAGTCCTTACTCAACACCTCCCCGCGGTAGAGGACGGCAAACGTGTACAAGGGGTATACGGCTAAGTTTGGGAAGGGGCCGAATGGGTACCGGCATACGTATCCAACCTCCATGTCTTCAAATGGAGGAAAAGGGCATTATGTTGTCCTGGGGTTGCCAGATGGATCCCGAATTCGCTAGGGCCATAGGCAGGTGGGGAGATTTAGGTAGGGTGTTAGAGCAGATTCCTTAGCAGTAGGAACGGGTTCTTTAGTGCTTCCAGTGTCTTTAGCTAGTCTTTTTGTTTCGTTTGTTTGTTTCGTTCCTCCTCTTCGGAGGGTGTTCCCGAGGTTCCTGTGGATCTTCATCATGGGCACATACAATTCAGTGCCTTCACACACATCAGATCACGGCACCATACATGCGACACCTACCACACCACAAGAAACATCAATTCCTCAGTCATTGCTCACACCATTTTTCTCCACACTTTTCACATCGATGTATTTTTATTGTTAACTAGAGTGGGTGTATATCATGTTTATTATGTATTTTGTGTGCTTATAACAATGCACTTGGTTGTATATTTTATTTTATTAAATATATAGAAATGCTTTTTGATTTGCTAGTTATCCTAATTCTAGTGCGTAGTGTAAGTTGTGCATTTCTATGCCATGACTGTTTAACTTTTGTTTATTGTTTTGTGGTGTGTAAGGGTGTTGGTGTTCTTTATAATTCCCATGAATATTTTTTTCAGGCCTTATAATTTGAAACTTTTCTCCGCAGGTAAAGAAGCGCTGCTGTATACATAGGATGGATTTAGCTTAGAAGGCACGAGAAACATTTGAGCTGATAGTTAATTAGTTAGCTCGTTTTTCTCGAGTATGCATGAGCCGTCATGCTTGACGAAGGCGAATTTTGTTTTATGCGGTAGGTAATTTCTCGAGAAGCGGTGTTTTCTCTTGCTCATATTCTTAGGCGTAAATCGTGTCCGTTAGTGTAGAGTTTACCGTAGCATAGATGCGATTTTAGGGATTCGTTAACTCAGGAGATGGAAATTATTGGGATCCGATTCTACCTCTGGTGTGCGTAGTGAGTGAATGATTGTGGCAAGTGCACTTGCAAGTATGTCTGATAGTTGATGATTTTTAGATTGACACCTTTCCTGGTTGATAGTCCTTATGTGTAGTAAGGTCTTTTGGAACTAACACTGTGGTGGTGGGAGAGTGTGTGCAAGGTAAAAGCGGATTCCCAATCCAATTTCCATCCACATAATTTTTTAAGTGTAATTAATAGCGCAGGGCAGGGGAATTATAATCTCTCCGTGATTTAAGACCAGACAGAGCTGATCTTAGCGAGTTCTCATTCTTCGAATCGCTATGCATCTTAGTTCACGAAGGTCGTACATTAAGCTAGCATTCTATGGTAGTTACGATAGGTTAATTTCGAAACCTTTCGTTCTCTGCGATTTACCACCGAATCGTTATTTAGTATTTATGTCGCCTAAGTTACAATATTTTCTTAAGTAAGAGCGCTCGGACTTTTATTATAGTATAAGCGACTATGGTAGATTGATGATTCTGTTTCATATCCCCGGTTTCAAGGTTGCATTTTGCATCCTTCTCTTTGAATGTTTACGTGTCTTATGATAATTTAAAGTAATGAATGTTTTCTCATCATTTTCCAAACCAAGTGTCTCTCTTCTGTCGTGGTTGTTAGAAAGTTATATTGCTTAACGTGAGAGTTGGTGTTTAATCTTAGTGTAAGTTTTAATTTCAGATTTAGTTAAAGTTTTTGTTTAGTTTATTTTGTTATATATCATTGAATGAATACTTTTTGCGTATTTTATTTAGTATTCGAAAGATGATTGTTTTCTTTTCCATGATGTTGGGTTGCATTTAAAATGCAGGAGGAATGGGTCCTCTATGCCTAATATCATGTAGTGTTCGGAATTTTTATTCCGATTTTTTTTGTCCTCTTGAGTATTTGAGGGTTTTAGGAAAAGCCGTAAACCCGGTCTTAAAACCCGATGAGGATACAGTCCTTACCCAACACCTCCCCGCGGTAGAGGACGGCAAACGTGTACAAGGGGTATACGGCTAAGTTTGGGAAGGGGCCGAATGGGTACCGGCATACGTATCCAACCTCCATGTCTTCAAATGGAGGAAAAGGGCATTCTGTTGTCCTGGGGTTGCCAGATGGATCCCGAATTCGCTAGGGCCATAGGCAGGTGGGGAGATTTAGGTAGGGTGTTAGAGCAGATTCCTTAGCAGTAGGAACGGGTTCTTTAGTGCTTCCAGTGTCTTTAGCTAGTCTTTTTGTTTCGTTTGTTTGTTTCGTTCCTCCTCTTCGGAGGGTGTTCCCGAGGTTCCTGTGGATCTTCATCATGGGCACATACAATTCAGTGCCTTCACACACATCAGATCACGGCACCATACATGCGACACCTACCACACCACAAGAAACATCAATTCCTCAGTCATTGCTCACACCATTTTTCTCCACACTTTTCACATCGATGTATTTTTATTGTTAACTAGAGTGGGTGTATATCATGTTTTGTATGTATTTTGTGTGCTTATAACAATGCACTTGGTTGTATATTTTATTTTATTAAATATATAGAAATGCTTTTTGATTTGCTAGTTATCCTAATTCTAGTGCGTAGTGTAAGTTGTGCATTTCTATGCCATGACTGTTTAACTTTTGTTTATTGTTTTGTGGTGTGTAAGGGTGTTGGTGTTCTTTATAATTCCCATGAATATTTTTTTCAGGCCTTATAATTTGAAACTTTTCTCCGCAGGTAAAGAAGCGCTCCTGTATACATAGGATGGATTTAGCTTAGAAGGCACGAGAAACATTTGAGCTGATAGTTAATTAGTTAGCTCGTTTTTCTCGAGTATGTATGAGCCGTCATGCTTGACGAAGGCGAATTTTGTTTTATGCGGTAGGTAATTTCTCGAGAAGCGGTGTTTTCTCTTGCTCATATTCTTAGGCGTAAATCGTGTCCGTTAGTGTAGAGTTTACCGTAGCATAGATGCGATTTTAGGGATTCGTTAACTCAGGAGATGGAAATTATTGGGATCCGATTCTACCTCTGGTGTGCGTAATGAGTGAATGATTGTGGCAAGTGCACTTGCAAGTATGTCTGATAGTTGATGATTTTTAGATTGACACCTTTCCTGGTTGATAGTCCTTATGTGTAGTTAGGTCTTTTGGAACTAACACTGTGGTGGTGGGAGAGTGTGTGCAAGGTAAAAGCGGATTCCCAATCCAATTTCCATCCACATAATTTTTTAAGTGTAATTAATAGCGCAGGGCAGGGGAATTATAATCTCTCCGTGATTTAAGACCAGACAGAGCTGATCTTTGCGAGTTCTCATTCTTCGAATCGCTATGCATCTTAGTTCACGAAGGTCGTACATTAAGCTAGCATTCTATGGTAGTTACGATAGGTTAATTTCGAAACCTTTCGTTCTCTGCGATTTACCACCGAATCGTTTTTTAGTATTTATGTCGCCTAAGTTACAATATTTTCTTAAGTAAGAGCGCTCGGACTTTTATTATAGTATAAGCGACTATGGTAGATTGATGATTCTGTTTCATATCCCCGGTTTCAAGGTTGCATTTTGCATCCTTCTCTTTGAATGTTTACGTGTCTTATGATAATTTAAAGTAATGAATGTTTTCTCATCATTTTCCAAACCAAGTGTCTCTCTTCTGTCGTGGTTGTTAGAAAGTTATATTGCTTAACGTGAGAGTTGGTGTTTAATCTTAGTGTAAGTTTTAATTTAAGATTTAGTTAAAGTTTTTGTTTAGTTTATTTTGTTATATATCATTGAATGAATACTTTTTGCGTATTTTATTTAGTATTCGAAAGATGATTGTTTTCTTTTCCATGATGTTGGGTTGCATTTAAAATGCAGGAGGAATGGGTCCTCTATGCCTAATATCATGTAGTGTTCGGAATTTTTATTCCGATTTTTTTTGTCCTCTTGAGTATTTGAGGGTTTTAGGAAAAGCCGTAAACCCGGTCTTAAAACCCGATGAGGATACAGTCCTTACCCAACACCTCCCCGCGGTAGAGGACGGCAAACGTGTACAAGGGGTATACGGCTAAGTTTGGGAAGGGGCCGAATGGGTACCGGCATACGTATCCAACCTCCATGTCTTCAAATGGAGGAAAAGGGCATTCTGTTGTCCTGGGGTTGCCAGATGGATCCCGAATTCGCTAGGGCCATAGGCAGGTGGGGAGATTTAGGTAGGGTGTTAGAGCAGATTCCTTAGCAGTAGGAACGGGTTCTTTAGTGCTTCCAGTGTCTTTAGCTAGTCTTTTTGTTTCGTTTGTTTGTTTCGTTCCTCCTCTTCGGAGGGTGTTCCCGAGGTTCCTGTGGATCTTCATCATGGGCACATACAATTCAGTGCCTTCACACACATCAGATCACGGCACCATACATGCGACACCTACCACACCACAAGAAACATCAATTCCTCAGTCATTGCTCACACCATTTTTCTCCACACTTTTCACATCGATGTATTTTTATTGTTAACTAGAGTGGGTGTATATCATGTTTTGTATGTATTTTGTGTGCTTATAACAATGCACTTGGTTGTATATTTTATTTTATTAAATATATAGAAATGCTTTTTGATTTGCTAGTTATCCTAATTCTAGTGCGTAGTGTAAGTTGTGCATTTCTATGCCATGACTGTTTAACTTTTGTTTATTGTTTTGTGGTGTGTAAGGGTGTTGGTGTTCTTTATAATTCCCATGAATATTTTTTTCAGGCCTTATAATTTGAAACTTTTCTCCGCAGGTAAAGAAGCGCTGCTGTATACATAGGATGGATTTAGCTTAGAAGGCACGAGAAATATTTGAGCTGGAAGTTAATTAGTTAGCTCGTTTTTCTCGAGTATGCATGAGCCGTCATGCTTGACGAAGGCGAATTTTGTTTTATGCGGTAGGTAATTTCTCGAGAAGCGGTGTTTTCTCTTGCTCATATTCTTAGGCGTAAATCGTGTCCGTTAGTGTAGAGTTTACCGTAGCATAGATGCGATTTTAGGGATTCGTTAACTCAGGAGATGGAAATTATTGGGATCCGATTCTACCTCTGGTGTGCGTAATGAGTGAATGATTGTGGCAAGTGCACTTGCAAGTATGTCTGATAGTTGATGATTTTTAGATTGACACCTTTCCTGGTTGATAGTCCTTATGTGTAGTTAGGTCTTTTGGAACTAACACTGTGGTGGTGGGAGAGTGTGTGCAAGGTAAAAGCGGATTCCCAATCCAATTTCCATCCACATAATTTTTTAAGTGTAATTAATAGCGCAGGGCAGGGGAATTATAATCTCTCCGTGATTTAAGACCAGACAGAGCTGATCTTTGCGAGTTCTCATTCTTCGAATCGCTATGCATCTTAGTTCACGAAGGTCGTACATTAAGCTAGCATTCTATGGTAGTTACGATAGGTTAATTTCGAAACCTTTCGTTCTCTGCGATTTACCACCGAATCGTTTTTTAGTATTTATGTCGCCTAAGTTACAATATTTTCTTAAGTAAGAGCGCTCGGACTTTTATTATAGTATAAGCGACTATGGTAGATTGATGATTCTGTTTCATATCCCCGGTTTCAAGGTTGCATTTTGCATCCTTCTCTTTGAATGTTTACGTGTCTTATGATAATTTAAAGTAATGAATGTTTTCTCATCATTTTCCAAACCAAGTGTCTCTCTTCTGTCGTGGTTGTTAGAAAGTTATATTGCTTAACGTGAGAGTTGGTGTTTAATCTTAGTGTAAGTTTTAATTTAAGATTTAGTTAAAGTTTTTGTTTAGTTTATTTTGTTATATATCATTGAATGAATACTTTTTGCGTATTTTATTTAGTATTCGAAAGATGATTGTTTTCTTTTCCATGATGTTGGGTTGCATTTAAAATGCAGGAGGAATGGGTCCTCTATGCCTAATATCATGTAGTGTTCGGAATTTTTATTCCGATTTTTTTTGTCCTCTTGAGTATTTGAGGGTTTTAGGAAAAGCCGTAAACCCGGTCTTAAAACCCGATGAGGATACAGTCCTTACCCAACACCTCCCCGCGGTAGAGGACGGCAAACGTGTACAAGGGGTATACGGCTAAGTTTGGGAAGGGGCCGAATGGGTACCGGCATACGTATCCAACCTCCATGTCTTCAAATGGAGGAAAAGGGCATTCTGTTGTCCTGGGGTTGCCAGATGGATCTCGAATTCGCTAGGGCCATAGGCAGGTGGGGAGATTTAGGTAGGGTGTTAGAGCAGATTCCTTAGCAGTAGGAACGGGTTCTTTAGTGCTTCCAGTGTCTTTAGCTAGTCTTTTTGTTTCGTTTGTTTGTTTCGTTCCTCCTCTTCGGAGGGTGTTCCCGAGGTTCCTGTGGATCTTCATCATGGGCACATACAATTCAGTGCCTTCACACACATCAGATCACGGCACCATACATGCGACACCTACCACACCACAAGAAACATCAATTCCTCAGTCATTGCTCACACCATTTTTCTCCACACTTTTCACATCGATGTATTTTTATTGTTAACTAGAGTGGGTGTATATCATGTTTTGTATGTATTTTGTGTGCTTATAACAATGCACTTGGTTGTATATTTTATTTTATTAAATATATAGAAATGCTTTTTGATTTGCTAGTTATCCTAATTCTAGTGCGTAGAGTAAGTTGTGCATTTCTATGCCATGACTGTTTAACTTTTGTTTATTGTTTTGTGGTGTGTAAGGGTGTTGGTGTTCTTTATAATTCCCATGAATATTTTTTTCAGGCCTTATAATTTGAAACTTTTCTCCGCAGGTAAAGAAGCGCTGCTGTATACATAGGATGGATTTAGCTTAGAAGGCACGAGAAATATTTGAGCTGGTAGTTAATTAGTTAGCTCGTTTTTCTCGAGTATGCATGAGCCGTCATGCTTGACGAAGGCGAATTTTGTTTTATGCGGTAGGTAATTTCTCGAGAAGCGGTGTTTTCTCTTGCTCATATTCTTAGGCGTAAATCGTGTCCGTTAGTGTAGAGTTTACCGTAGCATAGATGCGATTTTAGGGATTCGTTAACTCAGGAGATGGAAATTATTGGGATCCGATTCTACCTCTGGTGTGCGTAGTGAGTGAATGATTGTGGCAAGTGCACTTGCAAGTATGTCTGATACTTGATGATTTTTAGATTGACACCTTTCCTGGTTGATAGTCCTTATGTGTAGTAAGGTCTTTTGGAACTAACACTGTGGTGGTGGGAGAGTGTGTGCAAGGTAAAAGCGGATTCCCAATCCAATTTCCATCCACATAATTTTTTAAGTGTAATTAATAGCGCAGGGCAGGGGAATTATAATCTCTCCGTGATTTAAGACCAGACAGAGCTGATCTTTGCGAGTTCTCATTCTTCGAATCGCTATGCATCTTAGTTCACGAAGGTCGTACATTAAGCTAGCATTCTATGGTAGTTACGATAGGTTAATTTCGAAACCTTTCGTTCTCTGCGATTTACCACCGAATCGTTATTTAGTATTTATGTCGCCTAAGTTACAATATTTTCTTAAGTAAGAGCGCTCGGACTTTTATTATAGTATAAGCGACTATGGTAGATTGATGATTCTGTTTCATATCCCCGGTTTCAAGGTTGCATTTTGCATCCTTCTCTTTGAATGTTTACGTGTCTTATGATAATTTAAAGTAATGAATGTTTTCTCATCATTTTCCAAACCAAGTGTCTCTCTTCTGTCGTGGTTGTTAGAAAGTTATATTGCTTAACGTGAGAGTTGGTGTTTAATCTTAGTGTAAGTTTTAATTTAAGATTTAGATAAAGTTTTTGTTTAGTTTATTTTGTTATATATCATTGAATGAATACTTTTTGCGTATTTTATTTAGTATTCGAAAGATGATTGTTTTCTTTTCCATGATGTTGGGTTGCATTTAAAATGCAGGAGGAATGGGTCCTCTATGCCTAATATCATGTAGTGTTCGGAATTTTTATTCCGATTTTTTTTGTCCTCTTGAGTATTTGAGGGTTTTAGGAAAAGCCGTAAACCCGGTCTTAAAACCCGATGAGGATGCAGTCCTTACTCAACACCTCCCCGCGGTAGAGGACGGCAAACGTGTACAAGGGGTATACGGCTAAGTTTGGGAAGGGGCCGAATGGGTACCGGCATACGTATCCAACCTCCATGTCTTCAAATGGAGGAAAAGGGCATTCTGTTGTCCTGGGGTTGCCAGATGGATCCCGAATTCGCTAGGGCCATAGGCAGGTGGGGAGATTTAGGTAGGGTGTTAGAGCAGATTCCTTAGCAGTAGGAACGGGTTCTTTAGTGCTTCCAGTGTCTTTAGCTAGTCTTTTTGTTTCGTTTGTTTGTTTCGTTCCTCCTCTTCGGAGGGTGTTCCCGAGGTTCCTGTGGATCTTCATCATGGGCACATACAATTCAGTGCCTTCACACACATCAGATCACGGCACCATACATGCGACACCTACCACACCACAAGAAACATCAATTCCTCAGTCATTGCTCACACCATTTTTCTCCACACTTTTCACATCGATGTATTTTTATTGTTAACTAGAGTGGGTTTATATCATGTTTATTATGTATTTTGTGTGCTTATAACAATGCACTTGGTTGTATATTTTATTTTATTAAATATATAGAAATGCTTTTTGATTTGCTAGTTATCCTAATTCTAGTGCGTAGTGTAAGTTGTGCATTTCTATGCCATGACTGTTTAACTTTTGTTTATTGTTTTGTGGTGTGTAAGGGTGTTGGTGTTCTTTATAATTCCCATGAATATTTTTTTCAGGCCTTATAATTTGAAACTTTTCTCCGCAGGTAAAGAAGCGCTGCTGTATACATAGGATGGATTTAGCTTAGAAGGCACGAGAAACATTTGAGCTGGTAGTTAATTAGTTAGCTCGTTTTTCTCGAGTATGCATGAGCCGTCATGCTTGACGAAGGCGAATTTTGTTTTATGCGGTAGGTAATTTCTCGAGAAGCGGTGTTTTCTCTTGCTCATATTCTTAGGCGTAAATCGTGTCCGTTAGTGTAGAGTTTACCGTAGCATAGATGCGATTTTAGGGATTCGTTAACTCAGGAGATGGAAATTATTGGGATCCGATTCTACCTCTGGTGTGCGTAATGAGTGAATGATTGTGGCAAGTGCACTTGCAAGTATGTCTGATAGTTGATGATTTTTAGATTGACACCTTTCCTGGTTGATAGTCCTTATGTGTAGTTAGGTCTTTTGGAACTAACACTGTGGTGGTGGGAGAGTGTGTGCAAGGTAAAAGCGGATTCCCAATCCAATTTCCATCCACATAATTTTTTAAGTGTAATTAATAGCGCAGGGCAGGGGAATTATAATCTCTCCGTGATTTAAGACCAGACAGAGCTGATCTTTGCGAGTTCTCATTCTTCGAATCGCTATGCATCTTAGTTCACGAAGGTCGTACATTAAGCTAGCATTCTATGGTAGTTACGATAGGTTAATTTCGAAACCTTTCGTTCTCTGCGATTTACCACCGAATCGTTATTTAGTATTTATGTCGCCTAAGTTACAATATTTTCTTAAGTAAGAGCGCTCGGACTTTTATTATAGTATAAGCGACTATGGTAGATTGATGATTCTGTTTCATATCCCCGGTTTCAAGGTTGCATTTTGCATCCTTCTCTTTGAATGTTTACGTGTCTTATGATAATTTAAAGTAATGAATGTTTTCTCATCATTTTCCAAACCAAGTGTCTCTCTTCTGTCGTGGTTGTTAGAAAGTTATATTGCTTAACGTGAGAGTTGGTGTTTAATCTTAGTGTAAGTTTTAATTTAAGATTTAGTTAAAGTTTTTGTTTAGTTTATTTTGTTATATATCATTGAATGAATACTTTTTGCGTATTTTATTTAGTATTCGAAAGATGATTGTTTTCTTTTCCATGATGTTGGGTTGCATTTAAAATGCAGGAGGAATGGGTCCTCTATGCCTAATATCATGTAGTGTTCGGAATTTTTATTCCGATTTTTTTTGTCCTCTTGAGTATTTGAGGGTTTTAGGAAAAGCCGTAAACCCGGTCTTAAAACCCGATGAGGATGCAGTCCTTACTCAACACCTCCCCGCGGTAGAGGACGGCAAACGTGTACAAGGGGTATACGGCTAAGTTTGGGAAGGGGCCGAATGGGTACCGGCATACGTATCCAACCTCCATGTCTTCAAATGGAGGAAAAGGGCATTCTGTTGTCCTGGGGTTGCCAGATGGATCCCGAATTCGCTAGGGCCATAGGCAGGTGGGGAGATTTAGGTAGGGTGTTAGAGCAGATTCCTTAGCAGTAGGAACGGGTTCTTTAGTGCTTCCAGTGTCTTTAGCTAGTCTTTTTGTTTCGTTTGTTTGTTTCGTTCCTCCTCTTCGGAGGGTGTTCCCGAGGTTCCTGTGGATCTTCATCATGGGCACATACAATTCAGTGCCTTCACACACATCAGATCACGGCACCATACATGCGACACCTACCACACCACAAGAAACATCAATTCCTCAGTCATTGCTCACACCATTTTTCTCCACACTTTTCACATCGATGTATTTTTATTGTTAACTAGAGTGGGTTTATATCATGTTTATTATGTATTTTGTGTGCTTATAACAATGCACTTGGTTGTATATTTTATTTTATTAAATATATAGAAATGCTTTTTGATTTGCTAGTTATCCTAATTCTAGTGCGTAGTGTAAGTTGTGCATTTCTATGCCATGACTGTTTAACTTTTGTTTATTGTTTTGTGGTGTGTAAGGGTGTTGGTGTTCTTTATAATTCCCATGAATATTTTTTTCAGGCCTTATAATTTGAAACTTTTCTCCGCAGGTAAAGAAGCGCTGCTGTATACATAGGATGGATTTAGCTTAGAAGGCACGAGAAACATTTGAGCTGGTAGTTAATTAGTTAGCTCGTTTTTCTCGAGTATGCATGAGCCGTCATGCTTGACGAAGGCGAATTTTGTTTTATGCGGTAGGTAATTTCTCGAGAAGCGGTGTTTTCTCTTGCTCATATTCTTAGGCGTAAATCGTGTCCGTTAGTGTAGAGTTTACCGTAGCATAGATGCGATTTTAGGGATTCGTTAACTCAGGAGATGGAAATTATTGGGATCCGATTCTACCTCTGGTGTGCGTAATGAGTGAATGATTGTGGCAAGTGCACTTGCAAGTATGTCTGATAGTTGATGATTTTTAGATTGACACCTTTCCTGGTTGATAGTCCTTATGTGTAGTTAGGTCTTTTGGAACTAACACTGTGGTGGTGGGAGAGTGTGTGCAAGGTAAAAGCGGATTCCCAATCCAATTTCCATCCACATAATTTTTTAAGTGTAATTAATAGCGCAGGGCAGGGGAATTATAATCTCTCCGTGATTTAAGACCAGACAGAGCTGATCTTTGCGAGTTCTCATTCTTCGAATCGCTATGCATCTTAGTTCACGAAGGTCGTACATTAAGCTAGCATTCTATGGTAGTTACGATAGGTTAATTTCGAAACCTTTCGTTCTCTGCGATTTACCACCGAATCGTTATTTAGTATTTATGTCGCCTAAGTTACAATATTTTCTTAAGTAAGAGCGCTCGGACTTTTATTATAGTATAAGCGACTATGGTAGATTGATGATTCTGTTTCATATCCCCGGTTTCAAGGTTGCATTTTGCATCCTTCTCTTTGAATGTTTACGTGTCTTATGATAATTTAAAGTAATGAATGTTTTCTCATCATTTTCCAAACCAAGTGTCTCTCTTCTGTCGTGGTTGTTAGAAAGTTATATTGCTTAACGTGAGAGTTGGTGTTTAATCTTAGTGTAAGTTTTAATTTAAGATTTAGTTAAAGTTTTTGTTTAGTTTATTTTGTTATATATCATTGAATGAATACTTTTTGCGTATTTTATTTAGTATTCGAAAGATGATTGTTTTCTTTTCCATGATGTTGGGTTGCATTTAAAATGCAGGAGGAATGGGTCCTCTATGCCTAATATCATGTAGTGTTCGGAATTTTTATTCCGATTTTTTTTGTCCTCTTGAGTATTTGAGGGTTTTAGGAAAAGCCGTAAACCCGGTCTTAAAACCCGATGAGGATACAGTCCTTACCCAACACCTCCCCGCGGTAGAGGACGGCAAACGTGTACAAGGGGTATACGGCTAAGTTTGGGAAGGGGCCGAATGGGTACCGGCATACGTATCCAACCTCCATGTCTTCAAATGGAGGAAAAGGGCATTCTGTTGTCCTGGGGTTGCCAGATGGATCCCGAATTCGCTAGGGCCATAGGCAGGTGGGGAGATTTAGGTAGGGTGTTAGAGCAGATTCCTTAGCAGTAGGAACGGGTTCTTTAGTGCTTCCAGTGTCTTTAGCTAGTCTTTTTGTTTCGTTTGTTTGTTTCGTTCCTCCTCTTCGGAGGGTGTTCCCGAGGTTCCTGTGGATCTTCATCATGGGCACATACAATTCAGTGCCTTCACACACATCAGATCACGGCACCATACATGCGACACCTACCACACCACAAGAAACATCAATTCCTCAGTCATTGCTCACACCATTTTTCTCCACACTTTTCACATCGATGTATTTTTATTGTTAACTAGAGTGGGTGTATATCATGTTTTGTATGTATTTTGTGTGCTTATAACAATGCACTTGGTTGTATATTTTATTTTATTAAATATATAGAAATGCTTTTTGATTTGCTAGTTATCCTAATTCTAGTGCGTAGTGTAAGTTGTGCATTTCTATGCCATGACTGTTTAACTTTTGTTTATTGTTTTGTGGTGTGTAAGGGTGTTGGTGTTCTTTATAATTCCCATGAATATTTTTTTCAGGCCTTATAATTTGAAACTTTTCTCCGCAGGTAAAGAAGCGCTCCTGTATACATAGGATGGATTTAGCTTAGAAGGCACGAGAAACATTTGAGCTGATAGTTAATTAGTTAGCTCGTTTTTCTCGAGTATGCATGAGCCGTCATGCTTGACGAAGGCGAATTTTGTTTTATGCGGTAGGTAATTTCTCGAGAAGCGGTGTTTTCTCTTGCTCATATTCTTAGGCGTAAATCGTGTCCGTTAGTGTAGAGTTTACCGTAGCATAGATGCGATTTTAGGGATTCGTTAACTCAGGAGATGGAAATTATTGGGATCCGATTCTACCTCTGGTGTGCGTAATGAGTGAATGATTGTGGCAAGTGCACTTGCAAGTATGTCTGATAGTTGATGATTTTTAGATTGACACCTTTCCTGGTTGATAGTCCTTATGTGTAGTTAGGTCTTTTGGAACTAACACTGTGGTGGTGGGAGAGTGTGTGCAAGGTAAAAGCGGATTCCCAATCCAATTTCCATCCACATAATTTTTTAAGTGTAATTAATAGCGCAGGGCAGGGGAATTATAATCTCTCCGTGATTTAAGACCAGACAGAGCTGATCTTTGCGAGTTCTCATTCTTCGAATCGCTATGCATCTTAGTTCACGAAGGTCGTACATTAAGCTAGCATTCTATGGTAGTTACGATAGGTTAATTTCGAAACCTTTCGTTCTCTGCGATTTACCACCGAATCGTTATTTAGTATTTATGTCGCCTAAGTTACAATATTTTCTTAAGTAAGAGCGCTCGGACTTTTATTATAGTATAAGCGACTATGGTAGATTGATGATTCTGTTTCATATCCCCGGTTTCAAGGTTGCATTTTGCATCCTTCTCTTTGAATGTTTACGTGTCTTATGATAATTTAAAGTAATGAATGTTTTCTCATCATTTTCCAAACCAAGTGTCTCTCTTCTGTCGTGGTTGTTAGAAAGTTATATTGCTTAACGTGAGAGTTGGTGTTTAATCTTAGTGTAAGTTTTAATTTCAGATTTAGTTAAAGTTTTTGTTTAGTTTATTTTGTTATATATCATTGAATGAATACTTTTTGCGTATTTTATTTAGTATTCGAAAGATGATTGTTTTCTTTTCCATGATGTTGGGTTGCATTTAAAATGCAGGAGGAATGGGTCCTCTATGCCTAATATCATGTAGTGTTCGGAATTTTTATTCCGATTTTTTTTGTCCTCTTGAGTATTTGAGGGTTTTAGGAAAAGCCGTAAACCCGGTCTTAAAACCCGATGAGGATACAGTCCTTACCCAACACCTCCCCGCGGTAGAGGACGGCAAACGTGTACAAGGGGTATACGGCTAAGTTTGGGAAGGGGCCGAATGGGTACCGGCATACGTATCCAACCTCCATGTCTTCAAATGGAGGAAAAGGGCATTCTGTTGTCCTGGGGTTGCCAGATGGATCCCGAATTCGCTAGGGCCATAGGCAGGTGGGGAGATTTAGGTAGGGTGTTAGAGCAGATTCCTTAGCAGTAGGAACGGGTTCTTTAGTGCTTCCAGTGTCTTTAGCTAGTCTTTTTGTTTCGTTTGTTTGTTTCGTTCCTCCTCTTCGGAGGGTGTTCCCGAGGTTCCTGTGGATCTTCATCATGGGCACATAGAATTCAGTGCCTTCACACACATCAGATCACGGCACCATACATGCGACACCTACCACACCACAAGAAACATCAATTCCTCAGTCATTGCTCACACCATTTTTCTCCACACTTTTCACATCGATGTATTTTTATTGTTAACTAGAGTGGGTGTATATCATGTTTTGTATGTATTTTGTGTGCTTATAACAATGCACTTGGTTGTATATTTTATTTTATTAAATATATAGAAATGCTTTTTGATTTGCTAGTTATCCTAATTCTAGTGCGTAGTGTAAGTTGTGCATTTCTATGCCATGACTGTTTAACTTTTGTTTATTGTTTTGTGGTGTGTAAGGGTGTTGGTGTTCTTTATAATTCCCATGAATATTTTTTTCAGGCCTTATAATTTGAAACTTTTCTCCGCAGGTAAAGAAGCGCTGCTGTATACATAGGATGGATTTAGCTTAGAAGGCACGAGAAATATTTGAGCTGGTAGTTAATTAGTTAGCTCGTTTTTCTCGAGTATGCATGAGCCGTCATGCTTGACGAAGGCGAATTTTGTTTTATGCGGTAGGTAATTTCTCGAGAAGCGGTGTTTTCTCTTGCTCATATTCTTAGGCGTAAATCGTGTCCGTTAGTGTAGAGTTTACCGTAGCATAGATGCGATTTTAGGGATTCGTTAACTCAGGAGATGGAAATTATTGGGATCCGATTCTACCTCTGGTGTGCGTAATGAGTGAATGATTGTGGCAAGTGCACTTGCAAGTATGTCTGATAGTTGATGATTTTTAGATTGACACCTTTCCTGGTTGATAGTCCTTATGTGTAGTTAGGTCTTTTGGAACTAACACTGTGGTGGTGGGAGAGTGTGTGCAAGGTAAAAGCGGATTCCCAATCCAATTTCCATCCACATAATTTTTTAAGTGTAATTAATAGCGCAGGGCAGGGGAATTATAATCTCTCCGTGATTTAAGACCAGACAGAGCTGATCTTTGCGAGTTCTCATTCTTCGAATCGCTATGCATCTTAGTTCACGAAGGTCGTACATTAAGCTAGCATTCTATGGTAGTTACGATAGGTTAATTTCGAAACCTTTCGTTCTCTGCGATTTACCACCGAATCGTTATTTAGTATTTATGTCGCCTAAGTTACAATATTTTCTTAAGTAAGAGCGCTCGGACTTTTATTATAGTATAAGCGACTATGGTAGATTGATGATTCTGTTTCATATCCCCGGTTTCAAGGTTGCATTTTGCATCCTTCTCTTTGAATGTTTACGTGTCTTATGATAATTTAAAGTAATGAATGTTTTCTCATCATTTTCCAAACCAAGTGTCTCTCTTCTGTCGTGGTTGTTAGAAAGTTATATTGCTTAACGTGAGAGTTGGTGTTTAATCTTAGTGTAAGTTTTAATTTCAGATTTAGTTAAAGTTTTTGTTTAGTTTATTTTGTTATATATCATTGAATGAATACTTTTTGCGTATTTTATTTAGTATTCGAAAGATGATTGTTTTCTTTTCCATGATGTTGGGTTGCATTTAAAATGCAGGAGGAATGGGTCCTCTATGCCTAATATCATGTAGTGTTCGGAATTTTTATTCCGATTTTTTTTGTCCTCTTGAGTATTTGAGGGTTTTAGGAAAAGCCGTAAACCCGGTCTTAAAACCCGATGAGGATACAGTCCTTACCCAACACCTCCCCGCGGTAGAGGACGGCAAACGTGTACAAGGGGTATACGGCTAAGTTTGGGAAGGGGCCGAATGGGTACCGGCATACGTATCCAACCTCCATGTCTTCAAATGGAGGAAAAGGGCATTCTGTTGTCCTGGGGTTGCCAGATGGATCCCGAATTCGCTAGGGCCATAGGCAGGTGGGGAGATTTAGGTAGGGTGTTAGAGCAGATTCCTTAGCAGTAGGAACGGGTTCTTTAGTGCTTCCAGTGTCTTTAGCTAGTCTTTTTGTTTCGTTTGTTTGTTTCGTTCCTCCTCTTCGGAGGGTGTTCCCGAGGTTCCTGTGGATCTTCATCATGGGCACATACAATTCAGTGCCTTCACACACATCAGATCACGGCACCATACATGCGACACCTACCACACCACAAGAAACATCAATTCCTCAGTCATTGCTCACACCATTTTTCTCCACACTTTTCACATCGATGTATTTTTATTGTTAACTAGAGTGGGTGTATATCATGTTTATTATGTATTTTGTGTGCTTATAACAATGCACTTGGTTGTATATTTTATTTTATTAAATATATAGAAATGCTTTTTGATTTGCTAGTTATCCTAATTCTAGTGCGTAGTGTAAGTTGTGCATTTCTATGCCATGACTGTTTAACTTTTGTTTATTGTTTTGTGGTGTGTAAGGGTGTTGGTGTTCTTTATAATTCCCATGAATATTTTTCAGGCCTTATAATTTGAAACTTTTCTCCGCAGGTAAAGAAGCGCTCCTGTATACATAGGATGGATTTAGCTTAGAAGGCACGAGAAACATTTGAGCTGATAGTTAATTAGTTAGCTCGTTTTTCTCGAGTATGCATGAGCCGTCATGCTTGACGAAGGCGAATTTTGTTTTATGCGGTAGGTAATTTCTCGAGAAGCGGTGTTTTCTCTTGCTCATATTCTTAGGCGTAAATCGTGTCCGTTAGTGTAGAGTTTACCGTAGCATAGATGCGATTTTAGGGATTCGTTAACTCAGGAGATGGAAATTATTGGGATCCGATTCTACCTCTGGTGTGCGTAATGAGTGAATGATTGTGGCAAGTGCACTTGCAAGTATGTCTGATAGTTGATGATTTTTAGATTGACACCTTTCCTGGTTGATAGTCCTTATGTGTAGTTAGGTCTTTTGGAACTAACACTGTGGTGGTGGGAGAGTGTGTGCAAGGTAAAAGCGGATTCCCAATCCAATTTCCATCCACATAATTTTTTAAGTGTAATTAATAGCGCAGGGCAGGGGAATTATAATCTCTCCGTGATTTAAGACCAGACAGAGCTGATCTTTGCGAGTTCTCATTCTTCGAATCGCTATGCATCTTAGTTCACGAAGGTCGTACATTAAGCTAGCATTCTATGGTAGTTACGATAGGTTAATTTCGAAACCTTTCGTTCTCTGCGATTTACCACCGAATCGTTATTTAGTATTTATGTCGCCTAAGTTACAATATTTTCTTAAGTAAGAGCGCTCGGACTTTTATTATAGTATAAGCGACTATGGTAGATTGATGATTCTGTTTCATATCCCCGGTTTCAAGGTTGCATTTTGCATCCTTCTCTTTGAATGTTTACGTGTCTTATGATAATTTAAAGTAATGAATGTTTTCTCATCATTTTCCAAACCAAGTGTCTCTCTTCTGTCGTGGTTGTTAGAAAGTTATATTGCTTAACGTGAGAGTTGGTGTTTAATCTTAGTGTAAGTTTTAATTTAAGATTTAGTTAAAGTTTTTGTTTAGTTTATTTTGTTATATATCATTGAATGAATACTTTTTGCGTATTTTATTTAGTATTCGAAAGATGATTGTTTTCTTTTCCATGATGTTGGGTTGCATTTAAAATGCAGGAGGAATGGGTCCTCTATGCCTAATATCATGTAGTGTTCGGAATTTTTATTCCGATTTTTTTTGTCCTCTTGAGTATTTGAGGGTTTTAGGAAAAGCCGTAAACCCGGTCTTAAAACCCGATGAGGATACAGTCCTTACCCAACACCTCCCCGCGGTAGAGGACGGCAAACGTGTACAAGGGGTATACGGCTAAGTTTGGGAAGGGGCCGAATGGGTACCGGCATACGTATCCAACCTCCATGTCTTCAAATGGAGGAAAAGGGCATTCTGTTGTCCTGGGGTTGCCAGATGGATCCCGAATTCGCTAGGGCCATAGGCAGGTGGGGAGATTTAGGTAGGGTGTTAGAGCAGATTCCTTAGCAGTAGGAACGGGTTCTTTAGTGCTTCCAGTGTCTTTAGCTAGTCTTTTTGTTTCGTTTGTTTGTTTCGTTCCTCCTCTTCGGAGGGTGTTCCCGAGGTTCCTGTGGATCTTCATCATGGGCACATACAATTCAGTGCCTTCACACACATCAGATCACGGCACCATACATGCGACACCTACCACACCACAAGAAACATCAATTCCTCAGTCATTGCTCACACCATTTTTCTCCACACTTTTCACATCGATGTATTTTTATTGTTAACTAGAGTGGGTGTATATCATGTTTTGTATGTATTTTGTGTGCTTATAACAATGCACTTGGTTGTATATTTTATTTTATTAAATATATAGAAATGCTTTTTGATTTGCTAGTTATCCTAATTCTAGTGCGTAGTGTAAGTTGTGCATTTCTATGCCATGACTGTTTAACTTTTGTTTATTGTTTTGTGGTGTGTAAGGGTGTTGGTGTTCTTTATAATTCCCATGAATATTTTTTTCAGGCCTTATAATTTGAAACTTTTCTCCGCAGGTAAAGAAGCGCTGCTGTATACATAGGATGGATTTAGCTTAGAAGGCACGAGAAATATTTGAGCTGGTAGTTAATTAGTTAGCTCGTTTTTCTCGAGTATGCATGAGCCGTCATGCTTGACGAAGGCGAATTTTGTTTTATGCGGTAGGTAATTTCTCGAGAAGCGGTGTTTTCTCTTGCTCATATTCTTAGGCGTAAATCGTGTCCGTTAGTGTAGAGTTTACCGTAGCATAGATGCGATTTTAGGGATTCGTTAACTCAGGAGATGGAAATTATTGGGATCCGATTCTACCTCTGGTGTGCGTAATGAGTGAATGATTGTGGCAAGTGCACTTGCAAGTATGTCTGATAGTTGATGATTTTTAGATTGACACCTTTCCTGGTTGATAGTCCTTATGTGTAGTTAGGTCTTTTGGAACTAACACTGTGGTGGTGGGAGAGTGTGTGCAAGGTAAAAGCGGATTCCCAATCCAATTTCCATCCACATAATTTTTTAAGTGTAATTAATAGCGCAGGGCAGGGGAATTATAATCTCTCCGTGATTTAAGACCAGACAGAGCTGATCTTTGCGAGTTCTCATTCTTCGAATCGCTATGCATCTTAGTTCACGAAGGTCGTACATTAAGCTAGCATTCTATGGTAGTTACGATAGGTTAATTTCGAAACCTTTCGTTCTCTGCGATTTACCACCGAATCGTTATTTAGTATTTATGTCGCCTAAGTTACAATATTTTCTTAAGTAAGAGCGCTCGGACTTTTATTATAGTATAAGCGACTATGGTAGATTGATGATTCTGTTTCATATCCCCGGTTTCAAGGTTGCATTTTGCATCCTTCTCTTTGAATGTTTACGTGTCTTATGATAATTTAAAGTAATGAATGTTTTCTCATCATTTTCCAAACCAAGTGTCTCTCTTCTGTCGTGGTTGTTAGAAAGTTATATTGCTTAACGTGAGAGTTGGTGTTTAATCTTAGTGTAAGTTTTAATTTCAGATTTAGTTAAAGTTTTTGTTTAGTTTATTTTGTTATATATCATTGAATGAATACTTTTTGCGTATTTTATTTAGTATTCGAAAGATGATTGTTTTCTTTTCCATGATGTTGGGTTGCATTTAAAATGCAGGAGGAATGGGTCCTCTATGCCTAATATCATGTAGTGTTCGGAATTTTTATTCCGATTTTTTTTGTCCTCTTGAGTATTTGAGGGTTTTAGGAAAAGCCGTAAACCCGGTCTTAAAACCCGATGAGGATACAGTCCTTACCCAACACCTCCCCGCGGTAGAGGACGGCAAACGTGTACAAGGGGTATACGGCTAAGTTTGGGAAGGGGCCGAATGGGTACCGGCATACGTATCCAACCTCCATGTCTTCAAATGGAGGAAAAGGGCATTCTGTTGTCCTGGGGTTGCCAGATGGATCCCGAATTCGCTAGGGCCATAGGCAGGTGGGGAGATTTAGGTAGGGTGTTAGAGCAGATTCCTTAGCAGTAGGAACGGGTTCTTTAGTGCTTCCAGTGTCTTTAGCTAGTCTTTTTGTTTCGTTTGTTTGTTTCGTTCCTCCTCTTCGGAGGGTGTTCCCGAGGTTCCTGTGGATCTTCATCATGGGCACATACAATTCAGTGCCTTCACACACATCAGATCACGGCACCATACATGCGACACCTACCACACCACAAGAAACATCAATTCCTCAGTCATTGCTCACACCATTTTTCTCCACACTTTTCACATCGATGTATTTTTATTGTTAACTAGAGTGGGTGTATATCATGTTTTGTATGTATTTTGTGTGCTTATAACAATGCACTTGGTTGTATATTTTATTTTATTAAATATATAGAAATGCTTTTTGATTTGCTAGTTATCCTAATTCTAGTGCGTAGTGTAAGTTGTGCATTTCTATGCCATGACTGTTTAACTTTTGTTTATTGTTTTGTGGTGTGTAAGGGTGTTGGTGTTCTTTATAATTCCCATGAATATTTTTTTCAGGCCTTATAATTTGAAACTTTTCTCCGCAGGTAAAGAAGCGCTCCTGTATACATAGGATGGATTTAGCTTAGAAGGCACGAGAAACATTTGAGCTGATAGTTAATTAGTTAGCTCGTTTTTCTCGAGTATGCATGAGCCGTCATGCTTGACGAAGGCGAATTTTGTTTTATGCGGTAGGTAATTTCTCGAGAAGCGGTGTTTTCTCTTGCTCATATTCTTAGGCGTAAATCGTGTCCGTTAGTGTAGAGTTTACCGTAGCATAGATGCGATTTTAGGGATTCGTTAACTCAGGAGATGGAAATTATTGGGATCCGATTCTACCTCTGGTGTGCGTAATGAGTGAATGATTGTGGCAAGTGCACTTGCAAGTATGTCTGATAGTTGATGATTTTTAGATTGACACCTTTCCTGGTTGATAGTCCTTATGTGTAGTTAGGTCTTTTGGAACTAACACTGTGGTGGTGAGAGAGTGTGTGCAAGGTAAAAGCGGATTCCCAATCCAATTTCCATCCACATAATTTTTTAAGTGTAATTAATAGCGCAGGGCAGGGGAATTATAATCTCTCCGTGATTTAAGACCAGACAGAGCTGATCTTTGCGAGTTCTCATTCTTCGAATCGCTATGCATCTTAGTTCACGAAGGTCGTACATTAAGCTAGCATTCTATGGTAGTTACGATAGGTTAATTTCGAAACCTTTCGTTCTCTGCGATTTACCACCGAATCGTTATTTAGTATTTATGTCGCCTAAGTTACAATATTTTCTTAAGTAAGAGCGCTCGGACTTTTATTATAGTATAAGCGACTATGGTAGATTGATGATTCTGTTTCATATCCCCGGTTTCAAGGTTGCATTTTGCATCCTTCTCTTTGAATGTTTACGTGTCTTATGATAATTTAAAGTAATGAATGTTTTCTCATCATTTTCCAAACCAAGTGTCTCTCTTCTGTCGTGGTTGTTAGAAAGTTATATTGCTTAACGTGAGAGTTGGTGTTTAATCTTAGTGTAAGTTTTAATTTCAGATTTAGTTAAAGTTTTTGTTTAGTTTATTTTGTTATATATCATTGAATGAATACTTTTTGCGTATTTTATTTAGTATTCGAAAGATGATTGTTTTCTTTTCCATGATGTTGGGTTGCATTTAAAATGCAGGAGGAATGGGTCCTCTATGCCTAATATCATGTAGTGTTCGGAATTTTTATTCCGATTTTTTTTGTCCTCTTGAGTATTTGAGGGTTTAGGAAAAGCCGTAAACCCGGTCTTAAAACCCGATGAGGATACAGTCCTTACCCAACACCTCCCCGCGGTAGAGGACGACAAACGTGTACAAGGGGTATACGGCTAAGTTTGGAAAGGGGCCGAATGGGTACCGGCATACGTATCCAACCTCCATGTCTTCAAATGGAGGAAAAGGGCATTCTGTTGTCCTGGGGTTGCCAGATGGATCCCGAATTCGCTAGGGCCATAGGCAGGTGGGGAGATTTAGGTAGGGTGTTAGAGCAGATTCCTTAGCAGTAGGAACGGGTTCTTTAGTGCTTCCAGTGTCTTTAGCTAGTCTTTTTGTTTCGTTTGTTTGTTTCGTTCCTCCTCTTCGGAGGGTGTTCCCGAGGTTCCTGTGGATCTTCATCATGGGCACATAGAATTCAGTGCCTTCACACACATCAGATCACGGCACCATACATGCGACACCTACCACACCACAAGAAACATCAATTCCTCAGTCATTGCTCACACCATTTTTCTCCACACTTTTCACATCGATGTATTTTTATTGTTAACTAGAGTGGGTGTATATCATGTTTTGTATGTATTTTGTGTGCTTATAACAATGCACTTGGTTGTATATTTTATTTTATTAAATATATAGAAATGCTTTTTGATTTGCTAGTTATCCTAATTCTAGTGCGTAGTGTAAGTTGTGCATTTCTATGCCATGACTGTTTAACTTTTGTTTATTGTTTTGTGGTGTGTAAGGGTGTTGGTGTTCTTTATAATTCCCATGAATATTTTTCAGGCCTTATAATTTGAAACTTTTCTCCGCAGGTAAAGAAGCGCTCCTGTATACATAGGATGGATTTAGCTTAGAAGGCACGAGAAACATTTGAGCTGATAGTTAATTAGTTAGCTCGTTTTTCTCGAGTATGCATGAGCCGTCATGCTTGACGAAGGCGAATTTTGTTTTATGCGGTAGGTAATTTCTCGAGAAGCGGTGTTTTCTCTTGCTCATATTCTTAGGCGTAAATCGTGTCCGTTAGTGTAGAGTTTACCGTAGCATAGATGCGATTTTAGGGATTCGTTAACTCAGGAGATGGAAATTATTGGGATCCGATTCTACCTCTGGTGTGCGTAATGAGTGAATGATTGTGGCAAGTGCACTTGCAAGTATGTCTGATAGTTGATGATTTTTAGATTGACACCTTTCCTGGTTGATAGTCCTTATGTGTAGTTAGGTCTTTTGGAACTAACACTGTGGTGGTGGGAGAGTGTGTGCAAGGTAAAAGCGGATTCCCAATCCAATTTCCATCCACATAATTTTTTAAGTGTAATTAATAGCGCAGGGCAGGGGAATTATAATCTCTCCGTGATTTAAGACCAGACAGAGCAGATCTTTGCGAGTTCTCATTCTTCGAATCGCTATGCATCTTAGTTCACGAAGGTCGTACATTAAGCTAGCATTCTATGGTAGTTACGATAGGTTAATTTCGAAACCTTTCGTTCTCTGCGATTTACCACCGAATCGTTATTTAGTATTTATGTCGCCTAAGTTACAATATTTTCTTAAGTAAGAGCGCTCGGACTTTTATTATAGTATAAGCGACTATGGTAGATTGATGATTCTGTTTCATATCCCCGGTTTCAAGGTTGCATTTTGCATCCTTCTCTTTGAATGTTTACGTGTCTTATGATAATTTAAAGTAATGAATGTTTTCTCATCATTTTCCAAACCAAGTGTCTCTCTTCTGTCGTGGTTGTTAGAAAGTTATATTGCTTAACGTGAGAGTTGGTGTATAATCTTAGTGTAAGTTTTAATTTAAGATTTAGTTAAAGTTTTTGTTTAGTTTATTTTGTTATATATCATTGAATGAATACTTTTTGCGTATTTTATTTAGTATTCGAAAGATGATTGTTTTCTTTTCCATGATGTTGGGTTGCATTTAAAATGCAGGAGGAATGGGTCCTCTATGCCTAATATCATGTAGTGTTCGGAATTTTTATTCCGATTTTTTTTGTCCTCTTGAGTATTTGAGGGTTTTAGGAAAAGCCGTAAACCCGGTCTTAAAACCCGATGAGGATACAGTCCTTACCCAACACCTCCCCGCGGTAGAGGACGGCAAACGTGTACAAGGGGTATACGGCTAAGTTTGGGAAGGGGCCGAATGGGTACCGGCATACGTATCCAACCTCCATGTCTTCAAATGGAGGAAAAGGGCATTCTGTTGTCCTGGGGTTGCCAGATGGATCCCGAATTCGCTAGGGCCATAGGCAGGTGGGGAGATTTAGGTAGGGTGTTAGAGCAGATTCCTTAGCAGTAGGAACGGGTTCTTTAGTGCTTCCAGTGTCTTTAGCTAGTCTTTTTGTTTCGTTTGTTTGTTTCGTTCCTCCTCTTCGGAGGGTGTTCCCGAGGTTCCTGTGGATCTTCATCATGGGCACATACAATTCAGTGCCTTCACACACATCAGATCACGGCACCATACATGCGACACCTACCACACCACAAGAAACATCAATTCCTCAGTCATTGCTCACACCATTTTTCTCCACACTTTTCACATCGATGTATTTTTATTGTTAACTAGAGTGGGTGTATATCATGTTTTGTATGTATTTTGTGTGCTTATAACAATGCACTTGGTTGTATATTTTATTTTATTAAATATATAGAAATGCTTTTTGATTTGCTAGTTATCCTAATTCTAGTGCGTAGTGTAAGTTGTGCATTTCTATGCCATGACTGTTTAACTTTTGTTTATTGTTTTGTGGTGTGTAAGGGTGTTGGTGTTCTTTATAATTCCCATGAATATTTTTTTCAGGCCTTATAATTTGAAACTTTTCTCCGCAGGTAAAGAAGCGCTCCTGTATACATAGGATGGATTTAGCTTAGAAGGCACGAGAAACATTTGAGCTGATAGTTAATTAGTTAGCTCGTTTTTCTCGAGTATGCATGAGCCGTCATGCTTGACGAAGGCGAATTTTGTTTTATGCGGTAGGTAATTTCTCGAGAAGCGGTGTTTTCTCTTGCTCATATTCTTAGGCGTAAATCGTGTCCGTTAGTGTAGAGTTTACCGTAGCATAGATGCGATTTTAGGGATTCGTTAACTCAGGAGATGGAAATTATTGGGATCCGATTCTACCTCTGGTGTGCGTAATGAGTGAATGATTGTGGCAAGTGCACTTGCAAGTATGTCTGATAGTTGATGATTTTTAGATTGACACCTTTCCTGGTTGATAGTCCTTATGTGTAGTTAGGTCTTTTGGAACTAACACTGTGGTGGTGAGAGAGTGTGTGCAAGGTAAAAGCGGATTCCCAATCCAATTTCCATCCACATAATTTTTTAAGTGTAATTAATAGCGCAGGGCAGGGGAATTATAATCTCTCCGTGATTTAAGACCAGACAGAGCTGATCTTTGCGAGTTCTCATTCTTCGAATCGCTATGCATCTTAGTTCACGAAGGTCGTACATTAAGCTAGCATTCTATGGTAGTTACGATAGGTTAATTTCGAAACCTTTCGTTCTCTGCGATTTACCACCGAATCGTTATTTAGTATTTATGTCGCCTAAGTTACAATATTTTCTTAAGTAAGAGCGCTCGGACTTTTATTATAGTATAAGCGACTATGGTAGATTGATGATTCTGTTTCATATCCCCGGTTTCAAGGTTGCATTTTGCATCCTTCTCTTTGAATGTTTACGTGTCTTATGATAATTTAAAGTAATGAATGTTTTCTCATCATTTTCCAAACCAAGTGTCTCTCTTCTGTCGTGGTTGTTAGAAAGTTATATTGCTTAACGTGAGAGTTGGTGTTTAATCTTAGTGTAAGTTTTAATTTCAGATTTAGTTAAAGTTTTTGTTTAGTTTATTTTGTTATATATCATTGAATGAATACTTTTTGCGTATTTTATTTAGTATTCGAAAGATGATTGTTTTCTTTTCCATGATGTTGGGTTGCATTTAAAATGCAGGAGGAATGGGTCCTCTATGCCTAATATCATGTAGTGTTCGGAATTTTTATTCCGATTTTTTTTGTCCTCTTGAGTATTTGAGGGTTTAGGAAAAGCCGTAAACCCGGTCTTAAAACCCGATGAGGATACAGTCCTTACCCAACACCTCCCCGCGGTAGAGGACGACAAACGTGTACAAGGGGTATACGGCTAAGTTTGGAAAGGGGCCGAATGGGTACCGGCATACGTATCCAACCTCCATGTCTTCAAATGGAGGAAAAGGGCATTCTGTTGTCCTGGGGTTGCCAGATGGATCCCGAATTCGCTAGGGCCATAGGCAGGTGGGGAGATTTAGGTAGGGTGTTAGAGCAGATTCCTTAGCAGTAGGAACGGGTTCTTTAGTGCTTCCAGTGTCTTTAGCTAGTCTTTTTGTTTCGTTTGTTTGTTTCGTTCCTCCTCTTCGGAGGGTGTTCCCGAGGTTCCTGTGGATCTTCATCATGGGCACATAGAATTCAGTGCCTTCACACACATCAGATCACGGCACCATACATGCGACACCTACCACACCACAAGAAACATCAATTCCTCAGTCATTGCTCACACCATTTTTCTCCACACTTTTCACATCGATGTATTTTTATTGTTAACTAGAGTGGGTGTATATCATGTTTTGTATGTATTTTGTGTGCTTATAACAATGCACTTGGTTGTATATTTTATTTTATTAAATATATAGAAATGCTTTTTGATTTGCTAGTTATCCTAATTCTAGTGCGTAGTGTAAGTTGTGCATTTCTATGCCATGACTGTTTAACTTTTGTTTATTGTTTTGTGGTGTGTAAGGGTGTTGGTGTTCTTTATAATTCCCATGAATATTTTTCAGGCCTTATAATTTGAAACTTTTCTCCGCAGGTAAAGAAGCGCTCCTGTATACATAGGATGGATTTAGCTTAGAAGGCACGAGAAACATTTGAGCTGATAGTTAATTAGTTAGCTCGTTTTTCTCGAGTATGCATGAGCCGTCATGCTTGACGAAGGCGAATTTTGTTTTATGCGGTAGGTAATTTCTCGAGAAGCGGTGTTTTCTCTTGCTCATATTCTTAGGCGTAAATCGTGTCCGTTAGTGTAGAGTTTACCGTAGCATAGATGCGATTTTAGGGATTCGTTAACTCAGGAGATGGAAATTATTGGGATCCGATTCTACCTCTGGTGTGCGTAATGAGTGAATGATTGTGGCAAGTGCACTTGCAAGTATGTCTGATAGTTGATGATTTTTAGATTGACACCTTTCCTGGTTGATAGTCCTTATGTGTAGTTAGGTCTTTTGGAACTAACACTGTGGTGGTGGGAGAGTGTGTGCAAGGTAAAAGCGGATTCCCAATCCAATTTCCATCCACATAATTTTTTAAGTGTAATTAATAGCGCAGGGCAGGGGAATTATAATCTCTCCGTGATTTAAGACCAGACAGAGCAGATCTTTGCGAGTTCTCATTCTTCGAATCGCTATGCATCTTAGTTCACGAAGGTCGTACATTAAGCTAGCATTCTATGGTAGTTACGATAGGTTAATTTCGAAACCTTTCGTTCTCTGCGATTTACCACCGAATCGTTATTTAGTATTTATGTCGCCTAAGTTACAATATTTTCTTAAGTAAGAGCGCTCGGACTTTTATTATAGTATAAGCGACTATGGTAGATTGATGATTCTGTTTCATATCCCCGGTTTCAAGGTTGCATTTTGCATCCTTCTCTTTGAATGTTTACGTGTCTTATGATAATTTAAAGTAATGAATGTTTTCTCATCATTTTCCAAACCAAGTGTCTCTCTTCTGTCGTGGTTGTTAGAAAGTTATATTGCTTAACGTGAGAGTTGGTGTATAATCTTAGTGTAAGTTTTAATTTAAGATTTAGTTAAAGTTTTTGTTTAGTTTATTTTGTTATATATCATTGAATGAATACTTTTTGCGTATTTTATTTAGTATTCGAAAGATGATTGTTTTCTTTTCCATGATGTTGGGTTGCATTTAAAATGCAGGAGGAATGGGTCCTCTATGCCTAATATCATGTAGTGTTCGGAATTTTTATTCCGATTTTTTTTGTCCTCTTGAGTATTTGAGGGTTTTAGGAAAAGCCGTAAACCCGGTCTTAAAACCCGATGAGGATACAGTCCTTACCCAACACCTCCCCGCGGTAGAGGACGGCAAACGTGTACAAGGGGTATACGGCTAAGTTTGGAAAGGGGCCGAATGGGTACCGGCATACGTATCCAACCTCCATGTCTTCAAATGGAGGAAAAGGGCATTCTGTTGTCCTGGGGTTGCCAGATGGATCCCGAATTCGCTAGGGCCATAGGCAGGTGGGGAGATTTAGGTAGGGTGTTAGAGCAGATTCCTTAGCAGTAGGAACGGGTTCTTTAGTGCTTCCAGTGTCTTTAGCTAGTCTTTTTGTTTCGTTTGTTTGTTTCGTTCCTCCTCTTCGGAGGGTGTTCCCGAGGTTCCTGTGGATCTTCATCATGGGCACATACAATTCAGTGCCTTCACACACATCAGATCACGGCACCATACATGCGACACCTACCACACCACAAGAAACATCAATTCCTCAGTCATTGCTCACACCATTTTTCTCCACACTTTTCACATCGATGTATTTTTATTGTTAACTAGAGTGGGTGTATATCATGTTTTGTATGTATTTTGTGTGCTTATAACAATGCACTTGGTTGTATATTTTATTTTATTAAATATATAGAAATGCTTTTTGATTTGCTAGTTATCCTAATTCTAGTGCGTAGTGTAAGTTGTGCATTTCTATGCCATGACTGTTTAACTTTTGTTTATTGTTTTGTGGTGTGTAAGGGTGTTGGTGTTCTTTATAATTCCCATGAATATTTTTTTCAGGCCTTATAATTTGAAACTTTTCTCCGCAGGTAAAGAAGCGCTCCTGTATACATAGGATGGATTTAGCTTAGAAGGCACGAGAAACATTTGAGCTGATAGTTAATTAGTTAGCTCGTTTTTCTCGAGTATGCATGAGCCGTCATGCTTGACGAAGGCGAATTTTGTTTTATGCGGTAGGTAATTTCTCGAGAAGCGGTGTTTTCTCTTGCTCATATTCTTAGGCGTAAATCGTGTCCGTTAGTGTAGAGTTTACCGTAGCATAGATGCGATTTTAGGGATTCGTTAACTCAGGAGATGGAAATTATTGGGATCCGATTCTACCTCTGGTGTGCGTAATGAGTGAATGATTGTGGCAAGTGCACTTGCAAGTATGTCTGATAGTTGATGATTTTTAGATTGACACCTTTCCTGGTTGATAGTCCTTATGTGTAGTTAGGTCTTTTGGAACTAACACTGTGGTGGTGAGAGAGTGTGTGCAAGGTAAAAGCGGATTCCCAATCCAATTTCCATCCACATAATTTTTTAAGTGTAATTAATAGCGCAGGGCAGGGGAATTATAATCTCTCCGTGATTTAAGACCAGGCAGAGCTGATCTTTGCGAGTACTCATTCTTCGAATCGCTATGCATCTTAGTTCACGAAGGTCGTACATTAAGCTAGCATTCTATGGTAGTTACGATAGGTTAATTTCGAAACCTTTCGTTCTCTGCGATTTACCACCGAATCGTTATTTAGTATTTATGTCGCCTAAGTTACAATATTTTCTTAAGTAAGAGCGCTCGGACTTTTATTATAGTATAAGCGACTATGGTAGATTGATGATTCTGTTTCATATCCCCGGTTTCAAGGTTGCATTTTGCATCCTTCTCTTTGAATGTTTACGTGTCTTATGATAATTTAAAGTAATGAATGTTTTCTCATCATTTTCCAAACCAAGTGTCTCTCTTCTGTCGTGGTTGTTAGAAAGTTATATTGCTTAACGTGAGAGTTAGTGTTTAATCTTAGTGTAAGTTTTAATTTCAGATTTAGTTAAAGTTTTTGTTTAGTTTATTTTGTTATATATCATTGAATGAATACTTTTTGCGTATTTTATTTAGTATTCGAAAGATGATTGTTTTCTTTTCCATGATGTTGGGTTGCATTTAAAATGCAGGAGGAATGGGTCCTCTATGCCTAATATCATGTAGTGTTCGGAATTTTTATTCCGATTTTTTTTGTCCTCTTGAGTATTTGAGGGTTTTAGGAAAAGCCGTAAACCCGGTCTTAAAACCCGATGAGGATACAGTCCTTACCCAACACCTCCCCGCGGTAGAGGACGTCAAACGTGTACAAGGGGTATACGGCTATGTTTGGGAAGGGGCCGAATGGGTACCGGCATACGTATCCAACCTCCATGTCTTCAAATGGAGGAAAAGGGCATTCTGTTGTCCTGGGGTTGCCAGATGGATCCCGAATTCGCTAGGGCCATAGGCAGGTGGGGAGATTTAGGTAGGGTGTTAGAGCAGATTCCTTAGCAGTAGGAACGGGTTCTTTAGTGCTTCCAGTGTCTTTAGCTAGTCTTTTTGTTTCGTTTGTTTGTTTCGTTCCTCCTCTTCGGAGGGTGTTCCCGAGGTTCCTGTGGATCTTCATCATGGGCACATACAATTCAGTGCCTTCACACACATCAGATCACGGCACCATACATGCGACACCTACCACACCACAAGAAACATCAATTCCTCAGTCATTGCTCACACCATTTTTCTCCACACTTTTCACATCGATGTATTTTTATTGTTAACTAGAGTGGGTGTATATCATGTTTTGTATGTATTTTGTGTGCTTATAACAATGCACTTGGTTGTATATTTTATTTTATTAAATATATAGAAATGCTTTTTGATTTGCTAGTTATCCTAATTCTAGTGCGTAGTGTAAGTTGTGCATTTCTATGCCATGACTGTTTAACTTTTGTTTATTGTTTTGTGGTGTGTAAGGGTGTTGGTGTTCTTTATAATTCCCATGAATATTTTTTTCAGGCCTTATAATTTGAAACTTTTCTCCGCAGGTAAAGAAGCGCTGCTGTATACATAGGATGGATTTAGCTTAGAAGGCACGAGAAATATTTGAGCTGGTAGTTAATTAGTTAGCTCGTTTTTCTCGAGTATGCATGAGCCGTCATGCTTGACGAAGGCGAATTTTGTTTTATGCGGTAGGTAATTTCTCGAGAAGCGGTGTTTTCTCTTGCTCATATTCTTAGGCGTAAATCGTGTCCGTTAGTGTAGAGTTTACCGTAGCATAGATGCGATTTTAGGGATTCGTTAACTCAGGAGATGGAAATTATTGGGATCCGATTCTACCTCTGGTGTGCGTAATGAGTGAATGATTGTGGCAAGTGCACTTGCAAGTATGTCTGATAGTTGATGATTTTTAGATTGACACCTTTCCTGGTTGATAGTCCTTATGTGTAGTTAGGTCTTTTGGAACTAACACTGTGGTGGTGAGAGAGTGTGTGCAAGGTAAAAGCGGATTCCCAATCCAATTTCCATCCACATAATTTTTTAAGTGTAATTAATAGCGCAGGGCAGGGGAATTATAATCTCTCCGTGATTTAAGACCAGGCAGAGCTGATCTTTGCGAGTACTCATTCTTCGAATCGCTATGCATCTTAGTTCACGAAGGTCGTACATTAAGCTAGCATTCTATGGTAGTTACGATAGGTTAATTTCGAAACCTTTCGTTCTCTGCGATTTACCACCGAATCGTTATTTAGTATTTATGTCGCCTAAGTTACAATATTTTCTTAAGTAAGAGCGCTCGGACTTTTATTATAGTATAAGCGACTATGGTAGATTGATGATTCTGTTTCATATCCCCGGTTTCAAGGTTGCATTTTGCATCCTTCTCTTTGAATGTTTACGTGTCTTATGATAATTTAAAGTAATGAATGTTTTCTCATCATTTTCCAAACCAAGTGTCTCTCTTCTGTCGTGGTTGTTAGAAAGTTATATTGCTTAACGTGAGAGTTGGTGTATAATCTTAGTGTAAGTTTTAATTTAAGATTTAGTTAAAGTTTTTGTTTAGTTTATTTTGTTATATATCATTGAATGAATACTTTTTGCGTATTTTATTTAGTATTCGAAAGATGATTGTTTTCTTTTCCATGATGTTGGGTTGCATTTAAAATGCAGGAGGAATGGGTCCTCTATGCCTAATATCATGTAGTGTTCGGAATTTTTATTCCGATTTTTTTTGTCCTCTTGAGTATTTGAGGGTTTTAGGAAAAGCCGTAAACCCGGTCTTAAAACCCGATGAGGATACAGTCCTTACCCAACACCTCCCCGCGGTAGAGGACGGCAAACGTGTACAAGGGGTATACGGCTAAGTTTGGGAAGGGGCCGAATGGGTACCGGCATACGTATCCAACCTCCATGTCTTCAAATGGAGGAAAAGGGCATTCTGTTGTCCTGGGGTTGCCAGATGGATCCCGAATTCGCTAGGGCCATAGGCAGGTGGGGAGATTTAGGTAGGGTGTTAGAGCAGATTCCTTAGCAGTAGGAACGGGTTCTTTAGTGCTTCCAGTGTCTTTAGCTAGTCTTTTTGTTTCGTTTGTTTGTTTCGTTCCTCCTCTTCGGAGGGTGTTCCCGAGGTTCCTGTGGATCTTCATCATGGGCACATACAATTCAGTGCCTTCACACACATCAGATCACGGCACCATACATGCGACACCTACCACACCACAAGAAACATCAATTCCTCAGTCATTGCTCACACCATTTTTCTCCACACTTTTCACATCGATGTATTTTTATTGTTAACTAGAGTGCGTGTATATCATGTTTTGTATGTATTTTGTGTGCTTATAACAATGCACTTGGTTGTATATTTTATTTTATTAAATATATAGAAATGCTTTTTGATTTGCTAGTTATCCTAATTCTAGTGCGTAGTGTAAGTTGTGCATTTCTATGCCATGACTGTTTAACTTTTGTTTATTGTTTTGTGGTGTGTAAGGGTGTTGGTGTTCTTTATAATTCCCATGAATATTTTTTTCAGGCCTTATAATTTGAAACTTTTCTCCGCAGGTAAAGAAGCGCTGCTGTATACATAGGATGGATTTAGCTTAGAAGGCACGAGAAACATTTGAGCTGGTAGTTAATTAGTTAGCTCGTTTTTCTCGAGTATGCATGAGCCGTCATGCTTGACGAAGGCGAATTTTGTTTTATGCGGTAGGTAATTTCTCGAGAAGCGGTGTTTTCTCTTGCTCATATTCTTAGGCGTAAATCGTGTCCGTTAGTGTAGAGTTTACCGTAGCATAGATGCGATTTTAGGGATTCGTTAACTCAGGAGATGGAAATTATTGGGATCCGATTCTACCTCTGGTGTGCGTAATGAGTGAATGATTGTGGCAAGTGCACTTGCAAGTATGTCTGATAGTTGATGATTTTTAGATTGACACCTTTCCTGGTTGATAGTCCTTATGTGTAGTTAGGTCTTTTGGAACTAACACTGTGGTGGTGAGAGAGTGTGTGCAAGGTAAAAGCGGATTCCCAATCCAATTTCCATCCACATAATTTTTTAAGTGTAATTAATAGCGCAGGGCAGGGGAATTATAATCTCTCCGTGATTTAAGACCAGGCAGAGCTGATCTTTGCGAGTACTCATTCTTCGAATCGCTATGCATCTTAGTTCACGAAGGTCGTACATTAAGCTAGCATTCTATGGTAGTTACGATAGGTTAATTTCGAAACCTTTCGTTCTCTGCGATTTACCACCGAATCGTTATTTAGTATTTATGTCGCCTAAGTTACAATATTTTCTTAAGTAAGAGCGCTCGGACTTTTATTATAGTATAAGCGACTATGGTAGATTGATGATTCTGTTTCATATCCCCGGTTTCAAGGTTGCATTTTGCATCCTTCTCTTTGAATGTTTACGTGTCTTATGATAATTTAAAGTAATGAATGTTTTCTCATCATTTTCCAAACCAAGTGTCTCTCTTCTGTCGTGGTTGTTAGAAAGTTATATTGCTTAACGTGAGAGTTGGTGTTTAATCTTAGTGTAAGTTTTAATTTCAGATTTAGTTAAAGTTTTTGTTTAGTTTATTTTGTTATATATCATTGAATGAATACTTTTTGCGTATTTTATTTAGTATTCGAAAGATGATTGTTTTCTTTTCCATGATGTTGGGTTGCATTTAAAATGCAGGAGGAATGGGTCCTCTATGCCTAATATCATGTAGTGTTCGGAATTTTTATTCCGATTTTTTTTGTCCTCTTGAGTATTTGAGGGTTTTAGGAAAAGCCGTAAACCCGGTCTTAAAACCCGATGAGGATACAGTCCTTACCCAACACCTCCCCGCGGTAGAGGACGGCAAACGTGTACAAGGGGTATACGGCTAAGTTTGGGAAGGGGCCGAATGGGTACCGGCATACGTATCCAACCTCCATGTCTTCAAATGGAGGAAAAGGGCATTCTGTTGTCCTGGGGTTGCCAGATGGATCCCGAATTCGCTAGGGCCATAGGCAGGTGGGGAGATTTAGGTAGGGTGTTAGAGCAGATTCCTTAGCAGTAGGAACGGGTTCTTTAGTGCTTCCAGTGTCTTTAGCTAGTCTTTTTGTTTCGTTTGTTTGTTTCGTTCCTCCTCTTCGGAGGGTGTTCCCGAGGTTCCTGTGGATCTTCATCATGGGCACATACAATTCAGTGCCTTCACACACATCAGATCACGGCACCATACATGCGACACCTACCACACCACAAGAAACATCAATTCCTCAGTCATTGCTCACACCATTTTTCTCCACACTTTTCACATCGATGTATTTTTATTGTTAACTAGAGTGGGTGTATATCATGTTTTGTATGTATTTTGTGTGCTTATAACAATGCACTTGGTTGTATATTTTATTTTATTAAATATATAGAAATGCTTTTTGATTTGCTAGTTATCCTAATTCTAGTGCGTAGTGTAAGTTGTGCATTTCTATGCCATGACTGTTTAACTTTTGTTTATTGTTTTGTGGTGTGTAAGGGTGTTGGTGTTCTTTATAATTCCCATGAATATTTTTTTCAGGCCTTATAATTTGAAACTTTTCTCCGCAGGTAAAGAAGCGCTGCTGTATACATAGGATGGATTTAGCTTAGAAGGCACGAGAAATATTTGAGCTGGTAGTTAATTAGTTAGCTCGTTTTTCTCGAGTATGCATGAGCCGTCATGCTTGACGAAGGCGAATTTTGTTTTATGCGGTAGGTAATTTCTCGAGAAGCGGTGTTTTCTCTTGCTCATATTCTTAGGCGTAAATCGTGTCCGTTAGTGTAGAGTTTACCGTAGCATAGATGCGATTTTAGGGATTCGTTAACTCAGGAGATGGAAATTATTGGGATCCGATTCTACCTCTGGTGTGCGTAATGAGTGAATGATTGTGGCAAGTGCACTTGCAAGTATGTCTGATAGTTGATGATTTTTAGATTGACACCTTTCCTGGTTGATAGTCCTTATGTGTAGTTAGGTCTTTTGGAACTAACACTGTGGTGGTGAGAGAGTGTGTGCAAGGTAAAAGCGGATTCCCAATCCAATTTCCATCCACATAATTTTTTAAGTGTAATTAATAGCGCAGGGCAGGGGAATTATAATCTCTCCGTGATTTAAGACCAGGCAGAGCTGATCTTTGCGAGTACTCATTCTTCGAATCGCTATGCATCTTAGTTCACGAAGGTCGTACATTAAGCTAGCATTCTATGGTAGTTACGATAGGTTAATTTCGAAACCTTTCGTTCTCTGCGATTTACCACCGAATCGTTATTTAGTATTTATGTCGCCTAAGTTACAATATTTTCTTAAGTAAGAGCGCTCGGACTTTTATTATAGTATAAGCGACTATGGTAGATTGATGATTCTGTTTCATATCCCCGGTTTCAAGGTTGCATTTTGCATCCTTCTCTTTGAATGTTTACGTGTCTTATGATAATTTAAAGTAATGAATGTTTTCTCATCATTTTCCAAACCAAGTGTCTCTCTACTGTCGTGGTTGTTAGAAAGTTATAATGCTTAACGTGAGAGTTGGTGTATAATCTTAGTGTAAGTTTTAATTTCAGATTTAGTTAAAGTTTTTGTTTAGTTTATTTTGTTATATATCATTGAATGAATACTTTTTGCGTATTTTATTTAGTATTCGAAAGATGATTGTTTTCTTTTCCATGATGTTGGGTTGCATTTAAAATGCAGGAGGAATGGGTCCTCTATGCCTAATATCATGTAGTGTTCGGAATTATTATTCCGATTTTTTTTGTCCTCTTGAGTATTTGAGGGTTTTAGGAAAAGCCGTAAACCCGGTCTTAAAACCCGATGAGGATACAGTCCTTACCCAACACCTCCCCGCGGTAGAGGACGGCAAACGTGTGCAAGGGGTATACGGCTAAGTTTGGGAAGGGGCCGAATGGGTACCGGCATACGTATCCAACCTCCATGTCTTCAAATGGAGGAAAAGGGCATTCTGTTGTCCTGGGGTTGCCAGATGGATCCCGAATTCGCTAGGGCCATAGGCAGGTGGGGAGATTTAGGTAGGGTGTTAGAGCAGATTCCTTAGCAGTAGGAACGGGTTCTTTAGTGCTTCCAGTGTCTTTAGCTAGTCTTTTTGTTTCGTTTGTTTGTTTCGTTCCTCCTCTTCGGAGGGTGTTCCCGAGGTTCCTGTGGATCTTCATCATGGGCACATACAATTCAGTGCCTTCACACACATCAGATCACGGCACCATACATGCGACACCTACCACACCACAAGAAACATCAATTCCTCAGTCATTGCTCACACCATTTTTCTCCACACTTTTCACATCGATGTATTTTTATTGTTAACTAGAGTGGGTGTATATCATGTTTTGTATGTATTTTGTGTGCTTATAACAATGCACTTGGTTGTATATTTTATTTTATTAAATATATAGAAATGCTTTTTGATTTGCTAGTTATCCTAATTCTAGTGCGTAGTGTAAGTTGTGCATTTCTATGCCATGACTGTTTAACTTTTGTTTATTGTTTTGTGGTGTGTAAGGGTGTTGGTGTTCTTTATAATTCCCATGAATATTTTTTTCAGGCCTTATAATTTGAAACTTTTCTCCGCAGGTAAAGAAGCGCTGCTGTATACATAGGATGGATTTAGCTTAGAAGGCACGAGAAATATTTGAGCTGGTAGTTAATTAGTTAGCTCGTTTTTCTCGAGTATGCATGAGCCGTCATGCTTGACGAAGGCGAATTTTGTTTTATGCGGTAGGTAATTTCTCGAGAAGCGGTGTTTTCTCTTGCTCATATTCTTAGGCGTAAATCGTGTCCGTTAGTGTAGAGTTTACCGTAGCATAGATGCGATTTTAGGGATTCGTTAACTCAGGAGATGGAAATTATTGGGATCCGATTCTACCTCTGGTGTGCGTAATGAGTGAATGATTGCGGCAAGTGCACTTGCAAGTATGTCTGATAGTTGATGATTTTTAGATTGACACCTTTCCTGGTTGATTGTCCTTATGTGTAGTAAGGTCTTTTGGAACTAACACTGTGGTGGTGGGAGAGTGTGTGCAAGGTAAAAGCGGATTCCCAATCCAATTTCCATCCACATAATTTTTTAAGTGTAATTAATAGCGCAGGGCAGGGGAATTATAATCTCTCCGTGATTTAAGACCAGACAGAGCTGATCTTTGCGAGTTCTCATTCTTCGAATCGCTATGCATCTTAGTTCACGAAGGTCGTACATTAAGCTAGCATTCTATGGTAGTTACGATAGGTTAATTTCGAAACCTTTCGTTCTCTGCGATTTACCACCGAATCGTTATTTAGTATTTATGTCGCCTAAGTTACAATATTTTCTTAAGTAAGAGCGCTCGGACTTTTATTATAGTATAAGCGACTATGGTAGATTGATGATTCTGTTTCATATCCCCGGTTTCAAGGTTGCATTTTGCATCCTTCTCTTTGAATGTTTACGTGTCTTATGATAATTTAAAGTAATGAATGTTTTCTCATCATTTTCCAAACCAAGTGTCTCTCTTCTGTCGTGGTTGTTAGAAAGTTATATTGCTTAACGTGAGAGTTGGTGTATAATCTTAGTGTAAGTTTTAATTTAAGATTTAGTTAAAGTTTTTGTTTAGTTTATTTTGTTATATATCATTGAATGAATACTTTTTGCGTATTTTATTTAGTATTCGAAAGATGATTGTTTTCTTTTCCATGATGTTGGGTTGCATTTAAAATGCAGGAGGAATGGGTCCTCTATGCCTAATATCATGTAGTGTTCGGAATTTTTATTCCGATTTTTTTTGTCCTCTTGAGTATTTGAGGGTTTTAGGAAAAGCCGTAAACCCGGTCTTAAAACCCGATGAGGATACAGTCCTTACCCAACACCTCCCCGCGGTAGAGGACGGCAAACGTGTACAAGGGGTATACGGCTAAGTTTGGGAAGGGGCCGAATGGGTACCGGCATACGTATCCAACCTCCATGTCTTCAAATGGAGGAAAAGGGCATTCTGTTGTCCTGGGGTTGCCAGATGGATCCCGAATTCGCTAGGGCCATAGGCAGGTGGGGAGATTTAGGTAGGGTGTTAGAGCAGATTCCTTAGCAGTAGGAACGGGTTCTTTAGTGCTTCCAGTGTCTTTAGCTAGTCTTTTTGTTTCGTTTGTTTGTTTCGTTCCTCCTCTTCGGAGGGTGTTCCCGAGGTTCCTGTGGATCTTCATCATGGGCACATACAATTCAGTGCCTTCACACACATCAGATCACGGCACCATACATGCGACACCTACCACACCACAAGAAACATCAATTCCTCAGTCATTGCTCACACCATTTTTCTCCACACTTTTCACATCGATGTATTTTTATTGTTAACTAGAGTGGGTTTATATCATGTTTATTATGTATTTTGTGTGCTTATAACAATGCACTTGGTTGTATATTTTATTTTATTAAATATATAGAAATGCTTTTTGATTTGCTAGTTATCCTAATTCTAGTGCGTAGTGTAAGTTGTGCATTTCTATGCCATGACTGTTTAACTTTTGTTTATTGTTTTGTGGTGTGTAAGGGTGTTGGTGTTCTTTATAATTCCCATGAATATTTTTTTCAGGCCTTATAATTTGAAACTTTTCTCCGCAGGTAAAGAAGCGCTGCTGTATACATAGGATGGATTTAGCTTAGAAGGCACGAGAAATATTTGAGCTGGTAGTTAATTAGTTAGCTCGTTTTTCTCGAGTATGCATGAGCCGTCATGCTTGACGAAGGCGAATTTTGTTTTATGCGGTAGGTAATTTCTCGAGAAGCGGTGTTTTCTCTTGCTCATATTCTTAGGCGTAAATCGTGTCCGTTAGTGTAGAGTTTACCGTAGCATAGATGCGATTTTAGGGATTCGTTAACTCAGGAGATGGAAATTATTGGGATCCGATTCTACCTCTGGTGTGCGTAATGAGTGAATGATTGTGGCAAGTGCACTTGCAAGTATGTCTGATAGTTGATGATTTTTAGATTGACACCTTTCCTGGTTGATAGTCCTTATGTGTAGTTAGGTCTTTTGGAACTAACACTGTGGTGGTGGGAGAGTGTGTGCAAGGTAAAAGCGGATTCCCAATCCAATTTCCATCCACATAATTTTTTAAGTGTAATTAATAGCGCAGGGCAGGGGAATTATAATCTCTCCGTGATTTAAGACCAGGCAGAGCTGATCTTTGCGAGTACTCATTCTTCGAATCGCTATGCATCTTAGTTCACGAAGGTCGTACATTAAGCTAGCATTCTATGGTAGTTACGATAGGTTAATTTCGAAACCTTTCGTTCTCTGCGATTTACCACCGAATCGTTATTTAGTATTTATGTCGCCTAAGTTACAATATTTTCTTAAGTAAGAGCGCTCGGACTTTTATTATAGTATAAGCGACTATGGTAGATTGATGATTCTGTTTCATATCCCCGGTTTCAAGGTTGCATTTTGCATCCTTCTCTTTGAATGTTTACGTGTCTTATGATAATTTAAAGTAATGAATGTTTTCTCATCATTTTCCAAACCAAGTGTCTCTCTTCTGTCGTGGTTGTTAGAAAGTTATATTGCTTAACGTGAGAGTTGGTGTTTAATCTTAGTGTAAGTTTTAATTTCAGATTTAGTTAAAGTTTTTGTTTAGTTTATTTTGTTATATATCATTGAATGAATACTTTTTGCGTATTTTATTTAGTATTCGAAAGATGATTGTTTTCTTTTCCATGATGTTGGGTTGCATTTAAAATGCAGGAGGAATGGGTCCTCTATGCCTAATATCATGTAGTGTTCGGAATTTTTATTCCGATTTTTTTTGTCCTCTTGAGTATTTGAGGGTTTTAGGAAAAGCCGTAAACCCGGTCTTAAAACCCGATGAGGATACAGTCCTTACCCAACACCTCCCCGCGGTAGAGGACGGCAAACGTGTACAAGGGGTATACGGCTAAGTTTGGGAAGGGGCCGAATGGGTACCGGCATACGTATCCAACCTCCATGTCTTCAAATGGAGGAAAAGGGCATTCTGTTGTCCTGGGGTTGCCAGATGGATCCCGAATTCGCTAGGGCCATAGGCAGGTGGGGAGATTTAGGTAGGGTGTTAGAGCAGATTCCTTAGCAGTAGGAACGGGTTCTTTAGTGCTTCCAGTGTCTTTAGCTAGTCTTTTTGTTTCGTTTGTTTGTTTCGTTCCTCCTCTTCGGAGGGTGTTCCCGAGGTTCCTGTGGATCTTCATCATGGGCACATACAATTCAGTGCCTTCACACACATCAGATCACGGCACCATACATGCGACACCTACCACACCACAAGAAACATCAATTCCTCAGTCATTGCTCACACCATTTTTCTCCACACTTTTCACATCGATGTATTTTTATTGTTAACTAGAGTGGGTGTATATCATGTTTTGTATGTATTTTGTGTGCTTATAACAATGCACTTGGTTGTATATTTTATTTTATTAAATATATAGAAATGCTTTTTGATTTGCTAGTTATCCTAATTCTAGTGCGTAGTGTAAGTTGTGCATTTCTATGCCATGACTGTTTAACTTTTGTTTATTGTTTTGTGGTGTGTAAGGGTGTTGGTGTTCTTTATAATTCCCATGAATATTTTTTTCAGGCCTTATAATTTGAAACTTTTCTCCGCAGGTAAAGAAGCGCTGCTGTATACATAGGATGGATTTAGCTTAGAAGGCACGAGAAATATTTGAGCTGGTAGTTAATTAGTTAGCTCGTTTTTCTCGAGTATGCATGAGCCGTCATGCTTGACGAAGGCGAATTTTGTTTTATGCGGTAGGTAATTTCTCGAGAAGCGGTGTTTTCTCTTGCGCATATTCTTAGGCGTAAATCGTGTCCGTTAGTGTAGAGTTTACCGTAGCATAGATGCGTTTTTAGGGATTCGTTAACTCAGGAGATGGAAATTATTGGGATCCGATTCTACCTCTGGTGTGCGTAATGAGTGAATGATTGTGGCAAGTGCACTTGCAAGTATGTCTGATAGTTGATGATTTTTAGATTGACACCTTTCCTGGTTGATAGTCCTTATGTGTAGTTAGGTCTTTTGGAACTAACACTGTGGTGGTGAGAGAGTGTGTGCAAGGTAAAAGCGGATTCCCAATCCAATTTCCATCCACATAATTTTTTAAGTGTAATTAATAGCGCAGGGCAGGGGAATTATAATCTCTCCGTGATTTAAGACCAGGCAGAGCTGATCTTTGCGAGTACTCATTCTTCGAATCGCTATGCATCTTAGTTCACGAATGTCGTACATTAAGCTAGCATTCTATGGTAGTTACGATAGGTTAATTTCGAAACCTTTCGTTCTCTGCGATTTACCACCGAATCGTTATTTAGTATTTATGTCGCCTAAGTTACAATATTTTCTTAAGTAAGAGCGCTCGGACTTTTATTATAGTATAAGCGACTATGGTAGATTGATGATTCTGTTTCATATCCCCGGTTTCAAGGTTGCATTTTGCATCCTTCTCTTTGAATGTTTACGTGTCTTATGATAATTTAAAGTAATGAATGTTTTCTCATCATTTTCCAAACCAAGTGTCTCTCTTCTGTCGTGGTTGTTAGAAAGTTATATTGCTTAACGTGAGAGTTGGTGTTTAATCTTAGTGTAAGTTTTAATTTCAGATTTAGTTAAAGTTTTTGTTTAGTTTATTTTGTTATATATCATTGAATGAATACTTTTTGCGTATTTTATTTAGTATTCGAAAGATGATTGTTTTCTTTTCCATGATGTTGGGTTGCATTTAAAATGCAGGAGGAATGGGTCCTCTATGCCTAATATCATGTAGTGTTCGGAATTTTTATTCCGATTTTTTTTGTCCTCTTGAGTATTTGAGGGTTTTAGGAAAAGCCGTAAACCCGGTCTTAAAACCCGATGAGGATACAGTCCTTACCCAACACCTCCCCGCGGTAGAGGACGGCAAACGTGTACAAGGGGTATACGGCTAAGTTTGGGAAGGGGCCGAATGGGTACCGGCATACGTATCCAACCTCCATGTCTTCAAATGGAGGAAAAGGGCATTCTGTTGTCCTGGGGTTGCCAGATGGATCCCGAATTCGCTAGGGCCATAGGCAGGTGGGGAGATTTAGGTAGGGTGTTAGAGCAGATTCCTTAGCAGTAGGAACGGGTTCTTTAGTGCTTCCAGTGTCTTTAGCTAGTCTTTTTGTTTCGTTTGTTTGTTTCGTTCCTCCTCTTCGGAGGGTGTTCCCGAGGTTCCTGTGGATCTTCATCATGGGCACATACAATTCAGTGCCTTCACACACATCAGATCACGGCACCATACATGCGACACCTACCACACCACAAGAAACATCAATTCCTCAGTCATTGCTCACACCATTTTTCTCCACACTTTTCACATCGATGTATTTTTATTGTTAACTAGAGTGGGTGTATATCATGTTTTGTATGTATTTTGTGTGCTTATAACAATGCACTTGGTTGTATATTTTATTTTATTAAATATATAGAAATGCTTTTTGATTTGCTAGTTATCCTAATTCTAGTGCGTAGTGTAAGTTGTGCATTTCTATGCCATGACTGTTTAACTTTTGTTTATTGTTTTGTGGTGTGTAAGGGTGTTGGTGTTCTTTATAATTCCCATGAATATTTTTTTCAGGCCTTATAATTTGAAACTTTTCTCCGCAGGTAAAGAAGCGCTGCTGTATACATAGGATGGATTTAGCTTAGAAGGCACGAGAAATATTTGAGCTGGTAGTTAATTAGTTAGCTCGTTTTTCTCGAGTATGCATGAGCCGTCATGCTTGACGAAGGCGAATTTTGTTTTATGCGGTAGGTAATTTCTCGAGAAGCGGTGTTTTCTCTTGCTCATATTCTTAGGCGTAAATCGTGTCCGTTAGTGTAGAGTTTACCGTAGCATATATGCGATTTTAGGGATTCGTTAACTCAGGAGATGGAAATTATTGGGATCCGATTCTACCTCTGGTGTGCGTAATGAGTGAATGATTGTGGCAAGTGCACTTGCAAGTATGTCTGATAGTTGATGATTTTTAGATTGACACCTTTCCTGGTTGATAGTCCTTATGTGTAGTTAGGTCTTTTGGAACTAACACTGTGGTGGTGAGAGAGTGTGTGCAAGGTAAAAGCGGATTCCCAATCCAATTTCCATCCACATAATTTTTTAAGTGTAATTAATAGCGCAGGGCAGGGGAATTATAATCTCTCCGTGATTTAAGACCAGGCAGAGCTGATCTTTGCGAGTACTCATTCTTCGAATCGCTATGCATCTTAGTTCACGAAGGTCGTACATTAAGCTAGCATTCTATGGTAGTTACGATAGGTTAATTTCGAAACCTTTCGTTCTCTGCGATTTACCACCGAATCGTTATTTAGTATTTATGTCGCCTAAGTTACAATATTTTCTTAAGTAAGAGCGCTCGGACTTTTATTATAGTATAAGCGACTATGGTAGATTGATGATTCTGTTTCATATCCCCGGTTTCAAGGTTGCATTTTGCATCCTTCTCTTTGAATGTTTACGTGTCTTATGATAATTTAAAGTAATGAATGTTTTCTCATCATTTTCCAAACCAAGTGTCTCTCTTCTGTCGTGGTTGTTAGAAAGTTATATTGCTTAACGTGAGAGTTGGTGTTTAATCTTAGTGTAAGTTTTAATTTCAGATTTAGTTAAAGTTTTTGTTTAGTTTATTTTGTTATATATCATTGAATGAATACTTTTTGCGTATTTTATTTAGTATTCGAAAGATGATTGTTTTCTTTTCCATGATGTTGGGTTGCATTTAAAATGCAGGAGGAATGGGTCCTCTATGCCTAATATCATGTAGTGTTCGGAATTTTTATTCCGATTTTTTTTGTCCTCTTGAGTATTTGAGGGTTTTAGGAAAAGCCGTAAACCCGGTCTTAAAACCCGATGAGGATACAGTCCTTACCCAACACCTCCCCGCGGTAGAGGACGGCAAACGTGTACAAGGGGTATACGGCTAAGTTTGGGAAGGGGCCGAATGGGTACCGGCATACGTATCCAACCTCCATGTCTTCAAATGGAGGAAAAGGGCATTCTGTTGTCCTGGGGTTGCCAGATGGATCCCGAATTCGCTAGGGCCATAGGCAGGTGGGGAGATTTAGGTAGGGTGTTAGAGCAGATTCCTTAGCAGTAGGAACGGGTTCTTTAGTGCTTCCAGTGTCTTTAGCTAGTCTTTTTGTTTCGTTTGTTTGTTTCGTTCCTCCTCTTCGGATGGTGTTCCCGAGGTTCCTGTGGATCTTCATCATGGGCACATACAATTCAGTGCCTTCACACACATCAGATCACGGCACCATACATGCGACACCTACCACACCACAAGAAACATCAATTCCTCAGTCATTGCTCACACCATTTTTCTCCACACTTTTCACATCGATGTATTTTTATTGTTAACTAGAGTGGGTGTATATCATGTTTTGTATGTATTTTGTGTGCTTATAACAATGCACTTGGTTGTATATTTTATTTTATTAAATATATAGAAATGCTTTTTGATTTGCTAGTTATCCTAATTCTAGTGCGTAGTGTAAGTTGTGCATTTCTATGCCATGACTGTTTAACTTTTGTTTATTGTTTTGTGGTGTGTAAGGGTGTTGGTGTTCTTTATAATTCCCATGAATATTTTTTTCAGGCCTTATAATTTGAAACTTTTCTCCGCAGGTAAAGAAGCGCTGCTGTATACATAGGATGGATTTAGCTTAGAAGGCACGAGAAATATTTGAGCTGGTAGTTAATTAGTTAGCTCGTTTTTCTCGAGTATGCATGAGCCGTCATGCTTGACGAAGGCGAATTTTGTTTTATGCGGTAGGTAATTTCTCGAGAAGCGGTGTTTTCTCTTGCTCATATTCTTAGGCGTAAATCGTGTCCGTTAGTGTAGAGTTTACCGTAGCATAGATGCGTTTTTAGGGATTCGTTAACTCAGGAGATGGAAATTATTGGGATCCGATTCTACCTCTGGTGTGCGTAATGAGTGAATGATTGTGGCAAGTGCACTTGCAAGTATGTCTGATAGTTGATGATTTTTAGATTGACACCTTTCCTGGTTGATAGTCCTTATGTGTAGTTAGGTCTTTTGGAACTAACACTGTGGTGGTGAGAGAGTGTGTGCAAGGTAAAAGCGGATTCCCAATCCAATTTCCATCCACATAATTTTTTAAGTGTAATTAATAGCGCAGGGCAGGGGAATTATAATCTCTCCGTGATTTAAGACCAGGCAGAGCTGATCTTTGCGAGTACTCATTCTTCGAATCGCTATGCATCTTAGTTCACGAAGGTCGTACATTAAGCTAGCATTCTATGGTAGTTACGATAGGTTAATTTCGAAACCTTTCGTTCTCTGCGATTTACCACCGAATCGTTATTTAGTATTTATGTCGCCTAAGTTACAATATTTTCTTAAGTAAGAGCGCTCGGACTTTTATTATAGTATAAGCGACTATGGTAGATTGATGATTCTGTTTCATATCCCCGGTTTCAAGGTTGCATTTTGCATCCTTCTCTTTGAATGTTTACGTGTCTTATGATAATTTAAAGTAATGAATGTTTTCTCATCATTTTCCAAACCAAGTGTCTCTCTTCTGTCGTGGTTGTTAGAAAGTTATATTGCTTAACGTGAGAGTTGGTGTTTAATCTTAGTGTAAGTTTTAATTTCAGATTTAGTTAAAGTTTTTGTTTAGTTTATTTTGTTATATATCATTGAATGAATACTTTTTGCGTATTTTATTTAGTATTCGAAAGATGATTGTTTTCTTTTCCATGATGTTGGGTTGCATTTAAAATGCAGGAGGAATGGGTCCTCTATGCCTAATATCATGTAGTGTTCGGAATTTTTATTCCGATTTTTTTTGTCCTCTTGAGTATTTGAGGGTTTTAGGAAAAGCCGTAAACCCGGTCTTAAAACCCGATGAGGATACAGTCCTTACCCAACACCTCCCCGCGGTAGAGGACGGCAAACGTGTACAAGGGGTATACGGCTAAGTTTGGGAAGGGGCCGAATGGGTACCGGCATACGTATCCAACCTCCATGTCTTCAAATGGAGGAAAAGGGCATTCTGTTGTCCTGGGGTTGCCAGATGGATCCCGAATTCGCTAGGGCCATAGGCAGGTGGGGAGATTTAGGTAGGGTGTTAGAGCAGATTCCTTAGCAGTAGGAACGGGTTCTTTAGTGCTTCCAGTGTCTTTAGCTAGTCTTTTTGTTTCGTTTGTTTGTTTCGTTCCTCCTCTTCGGATGGTGTTCCCGAGGTTCCTGTGGATCTTCATCATGGGCACATACAATTCAGTGCCTTCACACACATCAGATCACGGCACCATACATGCGACACCTACCACACCACAAGAAACATCAATTCCTCAGTCATTGCTCACACCATTTTTCTCCACACTTTTCACATCGATGTATTTTTATTGTTAACTAGAGTGGGTGTATATCATGTTTTGTATGTATTTTGTGTGCTTATAACAATGCACTTGGTTGTATATTTTATTTTATTAAATATATAGAAATGCTTTTTGATTTGCTAGTTATCCTAATTCTAGTGCGTAGTGTAAGTTGTGCATTTCTATGCCATGACTGTTTAACTTTTGTTTATTGTTTTGTGGTGTGTAAGGGTGTTGGTGTTCTTTATAATTCCCATGAATATTTTTTTCAGGCCTTATAATTTGAAACTTTTCTCCGCAGGTAAAGAAGCGCTCCTGTATACATAGGATGGATTTAGCTTAGAAGGCACGAGAAACATTTGAGCTGATAGTTAATTAGTTAGCTCGTTTTTCTCGAGTATGCATGAGCCGTCATGCTTGACGAAGGCGAATTTTGTTTTATGCGGTAGGTAATTTCTCGAGAAGCGGTGTTTTCTCTTGCTCATATTCTTAGGCGTAAATCGTGTCCGTTAGTGTAGAGTTTACCGTAGCATAGATGCGATTTTAGGGATTCGTTAACTCAGGAGATGGAAATTATTGGGATCCGATTCTACCTCTGGTGTGCGTAATGAGTGAATGATTGTGGCAAGTGCACTTGCAAGTATGTCTGATAGTTGATGATTTTTAGTTTGACACCTTTCCTGGTTGATAGTCCTTATGTGTAGTTAGGTCTTTTGGAACTAACACTGTGGTGGTGAGAGAGTGTGTGCAAGGTAAAAGCGGATTCCCAATCCAATTTCCATCCACATAATTTTTTAAGTGTAATTAATAGCGCAGGGCAGGGGAATTATAATCTCTCAGTGATTTAAGACCAGGCAGAGCTGATCTTTGCGAGTACTCATTCTTCGAATCTCTATGCATCTTAGTTCACGAAGGTCGTACATTAAGCTAGCATTCTATGGTAGTTACGATAGGTTAATTTCGAAACCTTTCGTTCTCTGCGATTTACCACCGAATCGTTATTTAGTATTTATGTCGCCTAAGTTACAATATTTTCTTAAGTAAGAGCGCTCGGACTTTTATTATAGTATAAGCGACTATGGTAGATTGATGATTCTGTTTCATATCCCCGGTTTCAAGGTTACATTTTGCATCCTTCTCTTTGAATGTTTACGTGTCTTATGATAATTTAAAGTAATGAATGTTTTCTCATCATTTTCCAAACCAAGTGTCTCTCTTCTGTCGTGGTTGTTAGAAAGTTATATTGCTTAACGTGAGAGTTGGTGTTTAATCTTAGTGTAAGTTTTAATTTAAGATTTAGTTAAAGTTTTTGTTTAGTTTATTTTGTTATATATCATTGAATGAATACTTTTTGCGTATTTTATTTAGTATTCGAAAGATGATTGTTTTCTTTTCCATGATGTTGGGTTGCATTTAAAATGCAGGAGGAATGGGTCCTCTATGCCTAATATCATGTAGTGTTCGGAATTTTTATTCCGATTTTTTTTGTCCTCTTGAGTATTTGAGGGTTTTAGGAAAAGCCGTAAACCCGGTCTTAAAACCCGATGAGGATACAGTCCTTACCCAACACCTCCCCGCGGTAGAGGACGGCAAACGTGTACAAGGGGTATACGGCTAAGTTTGGGAAGGGGCCGAATGGGTACCGGCATACGTATCCAACCTCCATGTCTTCAAATGGAGGAAAAGGGCATTCTGTTGTCCTGGGGTTGCCAGATGGATCCCGAATTCGCTAGGGCCATAGGCAGGTGGGGAGATTTAGGTAGGGTGTTAGAGCAGATTCCTTAGCAGTAGGAACGGGTTCTTTAGTGCTTCCAGTGTCTTTAGCTAGTCTTTTTGTTTCGTTTGTTTGTTTCGTTCCTCCTCTTCGGAGGGTGTTCCCGAGGTTCCTGTGGATCTTCATCATGGGCACATACAATTCAGTGCCTTCACACACATCAGATCACGGCACCATACATGCGACACCTACCACACCACAAGAAACATCAATTCCTCAGTCATTGCTCACACCATTTTCTCCACACTTTTCACATCGATGTATTTTTATTGTTAACTAGAGTGGGTGTATATCATGTTTTGTATGTATTTTGTGTGCTTATAACAATGCACTTGGTTGTATATTTTATTTTATTAAATATATAGAAATGCTTTTTGATTTGCTAGTTATCCTAATTCTAGTGCGTAGTGTAAGTTGTGCATTTCTATGCCATGACTGTTTAACTTTTGTTTATTGTTTTGTGGTGTGTAAGGGTGTTGGTGTTCTTTATAATTCCCATGAATATTTTTTTCAGGCCTTATAATTTGAAACTTTTCTCCGCAGGTAAAGAAGCGCTGCTGTATACATAGGATGGATTTAGCTTAGATGGCACGAGAAATATTTGAGCTGGTAGTTAATTAGTTAGCTCGTTTTTCTCGAGTATGCATGAGCCGTCATGCTTGACGAAGGCGAATTTTGTTTTATGCGGTAGGTAATTTCTCGAGAAGCGGTGTTTTCTCTTGCTCATATTCTTAGGCGTAAATCGTGTCCGTTAGTGTAGAGTTTACCGTAGCATAGATGCGTTTTTAGGGATTCGTTAACTCAGGAGATGGAAATTATTGGGATCCGATTCTACCTCTGGTGTGCGTAATGAGTGAATGATTGTGGCAAGTGCACTTGCAAGTATGTCTGATAGTTGATGATTTTTAGATTGACACCTTTCCTGGTTGATAGTCCTTATGTGTAGTTAGGTCTTTTGGAACTAACACTGTGGTGGTGAGAGAGTGTGTGCAAGGTAAAAGCGGATTCCCAATCCAATTTCCATCCACATAATTTTTTAAGTGTAATTAATAGCGCAGGGCAGGGGAATTATAATCTCTCCGTGATTTAAGACAGGCAGAGCTGATCTTTGCGAGTACTCATTCTTCGAATCGCTATGCATCTTAGTTCACGAAGGTCGTACATTAAGCTAGCATTCTATGGTAGTTACGATAGGTTAATTTCGAAACCTTTCGTTCTCTGCGATTTACCACCGAATCGTTATTTAGTATTTATGTCGCCTAAGTTACAATATTTTCTTAAGTAAGAGCGCTCGGACTTTTATTATAGTATAAGCGACTATGGTAGATTGATGATTCTGTTTCATATCCCCGGTTTCAAGGTTGCATTTTGCATCCTTCTCTTTGAATGTTTACGTGTCTTATGATAATTTAAAGTAATGAATGTTTTCTCATCATTTTCCAAACCAAGTGTCTCTCTTCTGTCGTGGTTGTTAGAAAGTTATATTGCTTAACGTGAGAGTTGGTGTTTAATCTTAGTGTAAGTTTTAATTTAAGATTTAGTTAAAGTTTTTGTTTAGTTTATTTTGTTATATATCATTGAATGAATACTTTTTGCGTATTTTATTTAGTATTCGAAAGATGATTGTTTTCTTTTCCATGATGTTGGGTTGCATTTAAAATGCAGGAGGAATGGGTCCTCTATGCCTAATATCATGTAGTGTTCGGAATTTTTATTCCGATTTTTTTTGTCCTCTTGAGTATTTGAGGGTTTTAGGAAAAGCCGTAAACCCGGTCTTAAAACCCGATGAGGATACAGTCCTTACCCAACACCTCCCCGCGGTAGAGGACGACAAACGTGTACAAGGGGTATACGGCTAAGTTTGGGAAGGGGCCGAATGGGTACCGGCATACGTATCCAACCTCCATGTCTTCAAATGGAGGAAAAGGGCATTCTGTTGTCCTGGGGTTGCCAGATGGATCCCGAATTCGCTAGGGCCATAGGCAGGTGGGGAGATTTAGGTAGGGTGTTAGAGCAGATTCCTTAGCAGTAGGAACGGGTTCTTTAGTGCTTCCAGTGTCTTTAGCTAGTCTTTTTGTTTCGTTTGTTTGTTTCGTTCCTCCTCTTCGGAGGGTGTTCCCGAGGTTCCTGTGGATCTTCATCATGGGCACATACAATTCAGTGCCTTCACACACATCAGATCACGGCACCATACATGCGACACCTACCACACCACAAGAAACATCAATTCCTCAGTCATTGCTCACACCATTTTTCTCCACACTTTTCACATCGATGTATTTTTATTGTTAACTAGAGTGGGTGTATATCATGTTTTGTATGTATTTTGTGTGCTTATAACAATGCACTTGGTTGTATATTTTATTTTATTAAATATATAGAAATGCTTTTTGATTTGCTAGTTATCCTAATTCTAGTGCGTAGTGTAAGTTGTGCATTTCTATGCCATGACTGTTTAACTTTTGTTTATTGTTTTGTGGTGTGTAAGGGTGTTGGTGTTCTTTATAATTCCCATGAATATTTTTTTCAGGCCTTATAATTTGAAACTTTTCTCCGCAGGTAAAGAAGCGCTCCTGTATACATAGGATGGATTTAGCTTAGAAGGCACGAGAAACATTTGAGCTGATAGTTAATTAGTTAGCTCGTTTTTCTCGAGTATGCATGAGCCGTCATGCTTGACGAAGGCGAATTTTGTTTTATGCGGTAGGTAATTTCTCGAGAAGCGGTGTTTTCTCTTGCTCATATTCTTAGGCGTAAATCGTGTCCGTTAGTGTAGAGTTTACCGTAGCATAGATGCGATTTTAGGGATTCGTTAACTCAGGAGATGGAAATTATTGGGATCCGATTCTACCTCTGGTGTGCGTAATGAGTGAATGATTGTGGCAAGTGCACTTGCAAGTATGTCTGATAGTTGATGATTTTTAGATTGACACCTTTCCTGGTTGATAGTCCTTATGTGTAGTTAGGTCTTTTGGAACTAACACTGTGGTGGTGAGAGAGTGTGTGCAAGGTAAAAGCGGATTCCCAATCCAATTTCCATCCACATAATTTTTTAAGTGTAATTAATAGCGCAGGGCAGGGGAATTATAATCTCTCCGTGATTTAAGACCAGGCAGAGCTGATCTTTGCGAGTACTCATTCTTCGAATCGCTATGCATCTTAGTTCACGAAGGTCGTACATTAAGCTAGCATTCTATGGTAGTTACGATAGGTTAATTTCGAAACCTTTCGTTCTCTGCGATTTACCACCGAATCGTTATTTAGTATTTATGTCGCCTAAGTTACAATATTTTCTTAAGTAAGAGCGCTCGGACTTTTATTATAGTATAAGCGACTATGGTAGATTGATGATTCTGTTTCATATCCCCGGTTTCAAGGTTGCATTTTGCATCCTTCTCTTTGAATGTTTACGTGTCTTATGATAATTTAAAGTAATGAATGTTTTCTCATCATTTTCCAAACCAAGTGTCTCTCTTCTGTCGTGGTTGTTAGAAAGTTATATTGCTTAACGTGAGAGTTAGTGTTTAATCTTAGTGTAAGTTTTAATTTCAGATTTAGTTAAAGTTTTTGTTTAGTTTATTTTGTTATATATCATTGAATGAATACTTTTTGCGTATTTTATTTAGTATTCGAAAGATGATTGTTTTCTTTTCCATGATGTTGGGTTGCATTTAAAATGCAGGAGGAATGGGTCCTCTATGCCTAATATCATGTAGTGTTCGGAATTTTTATTCCGATTTTTTTTGTCCTCTTGAGTATTTGAGGGTTTTAGGAAAAGCCGTAAACCCGGTCTTAAAACCCGATGAGGATACAGTCCTTACCCAACACCTCCCCGCGGTAGAGGACGTCAAACGTGTACAAGGGGTATACGGCTATGTTTGGGAAGGGGCCGAATGGGTACCGGCATACGTATCCAACCTCCATGTCTTCAAATGGAGGAAAAGGGCATTCTGTTGTCCTGGGGTTGCCAGATGGATCCCGAATTCGCTAGGGCCATAGGCAGGTGGGGAGATTTAGGTAGGGTGTTAGAGCAGATTCCTTAGCAGTAGGAACGGGTTCTTTAGTGCTTCCAGTGTCTTTAGCTAGTCTTTTTGTTTCGTTTGTTTGTTTCGTTCCTCCTCTTCGGAGGGTGTTCCCGAGGTTCCTGTGGATCTTCATCATGGGCACATAGAATTCAGTGCCTTCACACACATCAGATCACGGCACCATACATGCGACACCTACCACACCACAAGAAACATCAATTCCTCAGTCATTGCTCACACCATTTTTCTCCACACTTTTCACATCGATGTATTTTTATTGTTAACTAGAGTGGGTGTATATCATGTTTTGTATGTATTTTGTGTGCTTATAACAATGCACTTGGTTGTATATTTTATTTTATTAAATATATAGAAATGCTTTTTGATTTGCTAGTTATCCTAATTCTAGTGCGTAGTGTAAGTTGTGCATTTCTATGCCATGACTGTTTAACTTTTGTTTATTGTTTTGTGGTGTGTAAGGGTGTTGGTGTTCTTTATAATTCCCATGAATATTTTTTTCAGGCCTTATAATTTGAAACTTTTCTCCGCAGGTAAAGAAGCGCTGCTGTATACATAGGATGGATTTAGCTTAGAAGGCACGAGAAATATTTGAGCTGGTAGTTAATTAGTTAGCTCGTTTTTCTCGAGTATGCATGAGCCGTCATGCTTGACGAAGGCGAATTTTGTTTTATGCGGTAGGTAATTTCTCGAGAAGCGGTGTTTTCTCTTGCTCATATTCTTAGGCGTAAATCGTGTCCGTTAGTGTAGAGTTTACCGTAGCATAGATGCGATTTTAGGGATTCGTTAACTCAGGAGATGGAAATTATTGGGATCCGATTCTACCTCTGGTGTGCGTAATGAGTGAATGATTGTGGCAAGTGCACTTGCAAGTATGTCTGATAGTTGATGATTTTTAGATTGACACCTTTCCTGGTTGATAGTCCTTATGTGTAGTTAGGTCTTTTGGAGCTAACACTATGGTGGTGGGAGAGTGTGTGCAAGGTAAAAGCGGATTCCCAATCCAATTTCCATCCACATAATTTTTTAAGTGTAATTAATAGCGCAGGGCAGGGGAATTATAATCTCTCCGTGATTTAAGACCAGGCAGAGCTGATCTTTGCGAGTACTCATTCTTCGAATCGCTATGCATCTTAGTTCACGAAGGTCGTACATTAAGCTAGCATTCTATGGTAGTTACGATAGGTTAATTTCGAAACCTTTCGTTCTCTGCGATTTACCACCGAATCGTTATTTAGTATTTATGTCGCCTAAGTTACAATATTTTCTTAAGTAAGAGCGCTCGGACTTTTATTATAGTATAAGCGACTATGGTAGATTGATGATTCTGTTTCATATCCCCGGTTTCAAGGTTGCATTTTGCATCCTTCTCTTTGAATGTTTACGTGTCTTATGATAATTTAAAGTAATGAATGTTTTCTCATCATTTTCCAAACCAAGTGTCTCTCTTCTGTCGTGGTTGTTAGAAAGTTATAATGCTTAACGTGAGAGTTGGTGTATAATCTTAGTGTAAGTTTTAATTTCAGATTTAGTTAAAGTTTTTGTTTAGTTTATTTTGTTATATATCATTGAATGAATACTTTTTGCGTATTTTATTTAGTATTCGAAAGATGATTGTTTTCTTTTCCATGATGTTGGGTTGCATTTAAAATGCAGGAGGAATGGGTCCTCTATGCCTAATATCATGTAGTGTTCGGAATTATTATTCCGATTTTTTTTGTCCTCTTGAGTATTTGAGGGTTTTAGGAAAAGCCGTAAACCCGGTCTTAAAACCCGATGAGGATACAGTCCTTACCCAACACCTCCCCGCGGTAGAGGACGACAAACGTGTGCAAGGGGTATACGGCTAAGTTTGGGAAGGGGCCGAATGGGTACCGGCATACGTATCCAACCTCCATGTCTTCAAATGGAGGAAAAGGGCATTCTGTTGTCCTGGGGTTGCCAGATGGATCCCGAATTCGCTAGGGCCATAGGCAGGTGGGGAGATTTAGGTAGGGTGTTAGAGCAGATTCCTTAGCAGTAGGAACGGGTTCTTTAGTGCTTCCAGTGTCTTTAGCTAGTCTTTTTGTTTCGTTTGTTTGTTTCGTTCCTCCTCTTCGGAGGGTGTTCCCGAGGTTCCTGTGGATCTTCATTATGGGCACATACAATTCAGTGCCTTCACACACATCAGATCACGGCACCATACATGCGACACCTACCACACCACAAGAAACATCAATTCCTCAGTCATTGCTCACACCATTTTTCTCCACACTTTTCACATCGATGTATTTTTATTGTTAACTAGAGTGGGTGTATATCATGTTTTGTATGTATTTTGTGTGCTTATAACAATGCACTTGGTTGTATATTTTATTTTATTAAATATATAGAAATGCTTTTTGATTTGCTAGTTATCCTAATTCTAGTGCGTAGTGTAAGTTGTGCATTTCTATGCCATGACTGTTTAACTTTTGTTTATTGTTTTGTGGTGTGTAAGGGTGTTGGTGTTCTTTATAATTCCCATGAATATTTTTTTCAGGCCTTATAATTTGAAACTTTTCTCCGCAGGTAAAGAAGCGCTGCTGTATACATAGGATGGATTTAGCTTAGAAGGCACGAGAAATATTTGAGCTGGTAGTTAATTAGTTAGCTCGTTTTTCTCGAGTATGCATGAGCCGTCATGCTTGACGAAGGCGAATTTTGTTTTATGCGGTAGGTAATTTCTCGAGAAGCGGTGTTTTCTCTTGCTCATATTCTTAGGCGTAAATCGTGTCCGTTAGTGTAGAGTTTACCGTAGCATAGATGCGATTTTAGGGATTCGTTAACTCAGGAGATGGAAATTATTGGGATCCGATTCTACCTCTGGTGTGCGTAATGAGTGAATGATTGCGGCAAGTGCACTTGCAAGTATGTCTGATAGTTGATGATTTTTAGATTGACACCTTTCCTGGTTGATTGTCCTTATGTGTAGTAAGGTCTTTTGGAACTAACACTGTGGTGGTGGGAGAGTGTGTGCAAGGTAAAAGCGGATTCCCAATCCAATTTCCATCCACATAATTTTTTAAGTGTAATTAATAGCGCAGGGCAGGGGAATTATAATCTCTCCGTGATTTATGACCAGACAGAGCTGATCTTTGCGAGTTCTCATTCTTCGAATCGCTATGCATCTTAGTTCACGAAGGTCGTACATTAAGCTAGCATTCTATGGTAGTTACGATAGGTTAATTTCGAAACCTTTCGTTCTCTGCGATTTACCACCGAATCGTTATTTAGTATTTATGTCGCCTAAGTTACAATATTTTCTTAAGTAAGAGCGCTCGGACTTTTATTATAGTATAAGCGACTATGGTAGATTGATGATTCTGTTTCATATCCCCGGTTTCAAGGTTGCATTTTGCATCCTTCTCTTTGAATGTTTACGTGTCTTATGATAATTTAAAGTAATGAATGTTTTCTCATCATTTTCCAAACCAAGTGTCTCTCTTCTGTCGTGGTTGTTAGAAAGTTATATTGCTTAACGTGAGAGTTGGTGTATAATCTTAGTGTAAGTTTTAATTTAAGATTTAGTTAAAGTTTTTGTTTAGTTTATTTTGTTATATATCATTGAATGAATACTTTTTGCGTATTTTATTTAGTATTCGAAAGATGATTGTTTTCTTTTCCATGATGTTGGGTTGCATTTAAAATGCAGGAGGAATGGGTCCTCTATGCCTAATATCATGTAGTGTTCGGAATTTTTATTCCGATTTTTTTTGTCCTCTTGAGTATTTGAGGGTTTTAGGAAAAGCCGTAAACCCGGTCTTAAAACCCGATGAGGATACAGTCCTTACCCAACACCTCCCCGCGGTAGAGGACGGCAAACGTGTACAAGGGGTATACGGCTAAGTTTGGGAAGGGGCCGAATGGGTACCGGCATACGTATCCAACCTCCATGTCTTCAAATGGAGGAAAAGGGCATTCTGTTGTCCTGGGGTTGCCAGATGGATCCCGAATTCGCTAGGGCCATAGGCAGGTGGGGAGATTTAGGTAGGGTGTTAGAGCAGATTCCTTAGCAGTAGGAACGGGTTCTTTAGTGCTTCCAGTGTCTTTAGCTAGTCTTTTTGTTTCGTTTGTTTGTTTCGTTCCTCCTCTTCGGAGGGTGTTCCCGAGGTTCCTGTGGATCTTCATCATGGGCACATACAATTCAGTGCCTTCACACACATCAGATCACGGCACCATACATGCGACACCTACCACACCACAAGAAACATCAATTCCTCAGTCATTGCTCACACCATTTTTCTCCACACTTTTCACATCGATGTATTTTTATTGTTAACTAGAGTGCGTGTATATCATGTTTTGTATGTATTTTGTGTGCTTATAACAATGCACTTGGTTGTATATTTTATTTTATTAAATATATAGAAATGCTTTTTGATTTGCTAGTTATCCTAATTCTAGTGCGTAGTGTAAGTTGTGCATTTCTATGCCATGACTGTTTAACTTTTGTTTATTGTTTTGTGGTGTGTAAGGGTGTTGGTGTTCTTTATAATTCCCATGAATATTTTTTTCAGGCCTTATAATTTGAAACTTTTCTCCGCAGGTAAAGAAGCGCTGCTGTATACATAGGATGGATTTAGCTTAGAAGGCACGAGAAACATTTGAGCTGGTAGTTAATTAGTTAGCTCGTTTTTCTCGAGTATGCATGAGCCGTCATGCTTGACGAAGGCGAATTTTGTTTTATGCGGTAGGTAATTTCTCGAGAAGCGGTGTTTTCTCTTGCTCATATTCTTAGGCGTAAATCGTGTCCGTTAGTGTAGAGTTTACCGTAGCATAGATGCGATTTTAGGGATTCGTTAACTCAGGAGATGGAAATTATTGGGATCCGATTCTACCTCTGGTGTGCGTAATGAGTGAATGATTGTGGCAAGTGCACTTGCAAGTATGTCTGATAGTTGATGATTTTTAGATTGACACCTTTCCTGGTTGATAGTCCTTATGTGTAGTTAGGTCTTTTGGAACTAACACTGTGGTGGTGAGAGAGTGTGTGCAAGGTAAAAGCGGATTCCCAATCCAATTTCCATCCACATAATTTTTTAAGTGTAATTAATAGCGCAGGGCAGGGGAATTATAATCTCTCCGTGATTTAAGACCAGGCAGAGCTGATCTTTGCGAGTACTCATTCTTCGAATCGCTATGCATCTTAGTTCACGAAGGTCGTACATTAAGCTAGCATTCTATGGTAGTTACGATAGGTTAATTTCGAAACCTTTCGTTCTCTGCGATTTACCACCGAATCGTTATTTAGTATTTATGTCGCCTAAGTTACAATATTTTCTTAAGTAAGAGCGCTCGGACTTTTATTATAGTATAAGCGACTATGGTAGATTGATGATTCTGTTTCATATCCCCGGTTTCAAGGTTGCATTTTGCATCCTTCTCTTTGAATGTTTACGTGTCTTATGATAATTTAAAGTAATGAATGTTTTCTCATCATTTTCCAAACCAAGTGTCTCTCTTCTGTCGTGGTTGTTAGAAAGTTATATTGCTTAACGTGAGAGTTGGTGTTTAATCTTAGTGTAAGTTTTAATTTCAGATTTAGTTAAAGTTTTTGTTTAGTTTATTTTGTTATATATCATTGAATGAATACTTTTTGCGTATTTTATTTAGTATTCGAAAGATGATTGTTTTCTTTTCCATGATGTTGGGTTGCATTTAAAATGCAGGAGGAATGGGTCCTCTATGCCTAATATCATGTAGTGTTCGGAATTTTTATTCCGATTTTTTTTGTCCTCTTGAGTATTTGAGGGTTTTAGGAAAAGCCGTAAACCCGGTCTTAAAACCCGATGAGGATACAGTCCTTACCCAACACCTCCCCGCGGTAGAGGACGGCAAACGTGTACAAGGGGTATACGGCTAAGTTTGGGAAGGGGCCGAATGGGTACCGGCATACGTATCCAACCTCCATGTCTTCAAATGGAGGAAAAGGGCATTCTGTTGTCCTGGGGTTGCCAGATGGATCCCGAATTCGCTAGGGCCATAGGCAGGTGGGGAGATTTAGGTAGGGTGTTAGAGCAGATTCCTTAGCAGTAGGAACGGGTTCTTTAGTGCTTCCAGTGTCTTTAGCTAGTCTTTTTGTTTCGTTTGTTTGTTTCGTTCCTCCTCTTCGGAGGGTGTTCCCGAGGTTCCTGTGGATCTTCATCATGGGCACATACAATTCAGTGCCTTCACACACATCAGATCACGGCACCATACATGCGACACCTACCACACCACAAGAAACATCAATTCCTCAGTCATTGCTCACACCATTTTTCTCCACACTTTTCACATCGATGTATTTTTATTGTTAACTAGAGTGGGTGTATATCATGTTTTGTATGTATTTTGTGTGCTTATAACAATGCACTTGGTTGTATATTTTATTTTATTAAATATATAGAAATGCTTTTTGATTTGCTAGTTATCCTAATTCTAGTGCGTAGTGTAAGTTGTGCATTTCTATGCCATGACTGTTTAACTTTTGTTTATTGTTTTGTGGTGTGTAAGGGTGTTGGTGTTCTTTATAATTCCCATGAATATTTTTTTCAGGCCTTATAATTTGAAACTTTTCTCCGCAGGTAAAGAAGCGCTGCTGTATACATAGGATGGATTTAGCTTAGAAGGCACGAGAAATATTTGAGCTGGTAGTTAATTAGTTAGCTCGTTTTTCTCGAGTATGCATGAGCCGTCATGCTTGACGAAGGCGAATTTTGTTTTATGCGGTAGGTAATTTCTCGAGAAGCGGTGTTTTCTCTTGCTCATATTCTTAGGCGTAAATCGTGTCCGTTAGTGTAGAGTTTACCGTAGCATAGATGCGATTTTAGGGATTCGTTAACTCAGGAGATGGAAATTATTGGGATCCGATTCTACCTCTGGTGTGCGTAATGAGTGAATGATTGTGGCAAGTGCACTTGCAAGTATGTCTGATAGTTGATGATTTTTAGATTGACACCTTTCCTGGTTGATAGTCCTTATGTGTAGTTAGGTCTTTTGGAACTAACACTGTGGTGGTGAGAGAGTGTGTGCAAGGTAAAAGCGGATTCCCAATCCAATTTCCATCCACATAATTTTTTAAGTGTAATTAATAGCGCAGGGCAGGGGAATTATAATCTCTCCGTGATTTAAGACCAGGCAGAGCTGATCTTTGCGAGTACTCATTCTTCGAATCGCTATGCATCTTAGTTCACGAAGGTCGTACATTAAGCTAGCATTCTATGGTAGTTACGATAGGTTAATTTCGAAACCTTTCGTTCTCTGCGATTTACCACCGAATCGTTATTTAGTATTTATGTCGCCTAAGTTACAATATTTTCTTAAGTAAGAGCGCTCGGACTTTTATTATAGTATAAGCGACTATGGTAGATTGATGATTCTGTTTCATATCCCCGGTTTCAAGGTTGCATTTTGCATCCTTCTCTTTGAATGTTTACGTGTCTTATGATAATTTAAAGTAATGAATGTTTTCTCATCATTTTCCAAACCAAGTGTCTCTCTACTGTCGTGGTTGTTAGAAAGTTATAATGCTTAACGTGAGAGTTGGTGTATAATCTTAGTGTAAGTTTTAATTTCAGATTTAGTTAAAGTTTTTGTTTAGTTTATTTTGTTATATATCATTGAATGAATACTTTTTGCGTATTTTATTTAGTATTCGAAAGATGATTGTTTTCTTTTCCATGATGTTGGGTTGCATTTAAAATGCAGGAGGAATGGGTCCTCTATGCCTAATATCATGTAGTGTTCGGAATTATTATTCCGATTTTTTTTGTCCTCTTGAGTATTTGAGGGTTTTAGGAAAAGCCGTAAACCCGGTCTTAAAACCCGATGAGGATACAGTCCTTACCCAACACCTCCCCGCGGTAGAGGACGGCAAACGTGTGCAAGGGGTATACGGCTAAGTTTGGGAAGGGGCCGAATGGGTACCGGCATACGTATCCAACCTCCATGTCTTCAAATGGAGGAAAAGGGCATTCTGTTGTCCTGGGGTTGCCAGATGGATCCCGAATTCGCTAGGGCCATAGGCAGGTGGGGAGATTTAGGTAGGGTGTTAGAGCAGATTCCTTAGCAGTAGGAACGGGTTCTTTAGTGCTTCCAGTGTCTTTAGCTAGTCTTTTTGTTTCGTTTGTTTGTTTCGTTCCTCCTCTTCGGAGGGTGTTCCCGAGGTTCCTGTGGATCTTCATCATGGGCACATACAATTCAGTGCCTTCACACACATCAGATCACGGCACCATACATGCGACACCTACCACACCACAAGAAACATCAATTCCTCAGTCATTGCTCACACCATTTTTCTCCACACTTTTCACATCGATGTATTTTTATTGTTAACTAGAGTGGGTGTATATCATGTTTTGTATGTATTTTGTGTGCTTATAACAATGCACTTGGTTGTATATTTTATTTTATTAAATATATAGAAATGCTTTTTGATTTGCTAGTTATCCTAATTCTAGTGCGTAGTGTAAGTTGTGCATTTCTATGCCATGACTGTTTAACTTTTGTTTATTGTTTTGTGGTGTGTAAGGGTGTTGGTGTTCTTTATAATTCCCATGAATATTTTTTTCAGGCCTTATAATTTGAAACTTTTCTCCGCAGGTAAAGAAGCGCTGCTGTATACATAGGATGGATTTAGCTTAGAAGGCACGAGAAATATTTGAGCTGGTAGTTAATTAGTTAGCTCGTTTTTCTCGAGTATGCATGAGCCGTCATGCTTGACGAAGGCGAATTTTGTTTTATGCGGTAGGTAATTTCTCGAGAAGCGGTGTTTTCTCTTGCTCATATTCTTAGGCGTAAATCGTGTCCGTTAGTGTAGAGTTTACCGTAGCATAGATGCGATTTTAGGGATTCGTTAACTCAGGAGATGGAAATTATTGGGATCCGATTCTACCTCTGGTGTGCGTAATGAGTGAATGATTGCGGCAAGTGCACTTGCAAGTATGTCTGATAGTTGATGATTTTTAGATTGACACCTTTCCTGGTTGATTGTCCTTATGTGTAGTAAGGTCTTTTGGAACTAACACTGTGGTGGTGGGAGAGTGTGTGCAAGGTAAAAGCGGATTCCCAATCCAATTTCCATCCACATAATTTTTTAAGTGTAATTAATAGCGCAGGGCAGGGGAATTATAATCTCTCCGTGATTTAAGACCAGACAGAGCTGATCTTTGCGAGTTCTCATTCTTCGAATCGCTATGCATCTTAGTTCACGAAGGTCGTACATTAAGCTAGCATTCTATGGTAGTTACGATAGGTTAATTTCGAAACCTTTCGTTCTCTGCGATTTACCACCGAATCGTTATTTAGTATTTATGTCGCCTAAGTTACAATATTTTCTTAAGTAAGAGCGCTCGGACTTTTATTATAGTATAAGCGACTATGGTAGATTGATGATTCTGTTTCATATCCCCGGTTTCAAGGTTGCATTTTGCATCCTTCTCTTTGAATGTTTACGTGTCTTATGATAATTTAAAGTAATGAATGTTTTCTCATCATTTTCCAAACCAAGTGTCTCTCTTCTGTCGTGGTTGTTAGAAAGTTATATTGCTTAACGTGAGAGTTGGTGTATAATCTTAGTGTAAGTTTTAATTTAAGATTTAGTTAAAGTTTTTGTTTAGTTTATTTTGTTATATATCATTGAATGAATACTTTTTGCGTATTTTATTTAGTATTCGAAAGATGATTGTTTTCTTTTCCATGATGTTGGGTTGCATTTAAAATGCAGGAGGAATGGGTCCTCTATGCCTAATATCATGTAGTGTTCGGAATTTTTATTCCGATTTTTTTTGTCCTCTTGAGTATTTGAGGGTTTTAGGAAAAGCCGTAAACCCGGTCTTAAAACCCGATGAGGATACAGTCCTTACCCAACACCTCCCCGCGGTAGAGGACGGCAAACGTGTACAAGGGGTATACGGCTAAGTTTGGGAAGGGGCCGAATGGGTACCGGCATACGTATCCAACCTCCATGTCTTCAAATGGAGGAAAAGGGCATTCTGTTGTCCTGGGGTTGCCAGATGGATCCCGAATTCGCTAGGGCCATAGGCAGGTGGGGAGATTTAGGTAGGGTGTTAGAGCAGATTCCTTAGCAGTAGGAACGGGTTCTTTAGTGCTTCCAGTGTCTTTAGCTAGTCTTTTTGTTTCGTTTGTTTGTTTCGTTCCTCCTCTTCGGAGGGTGTTCCCGAGGTTCCTGTGGATCTTCATCATGGGCACATACAATTCAGTGCCTTCACACACATCAGATCACGGCACCATACATGCGACACCTACCACACCACAAGAAACATCAATTCCTCAGTCATTGCTCACACCATTTTTCTCCACACTTTTCACATCGATGTATTTTTATTGTTAACTAGAGTGGGTTTATATCATGTTTATTATGTATTTTGTGTGCTTATAACAATGCACTTGGTTGTATATTTTATTTTATTAAATATATAGAAATGCTTTTTGATTTGCTAGTTATCCTAATTCTAGTGCGTAGTGTAAGTTGTGCATTTCTATGCCATGACTGTTTAACTTTTGTTTATTGTTTTGTGGTGTGTAAGGGTGTTGGTGTTCTTTATAATTCCCATGAATATTTTTTTCAGGCCTTATAATTTGAAACTTTTCTCCGCAGGTAAAGAAGCGCTGCTGTATACATAGGATGGATTTAGCTTAGAAGGCACGAGAAATATTTGAGCTGGTTGTTAATTAGTTAGCTCGTTTTTCTCGAGTATGCATGAGCCGTCATGCTTGACGAAGGCGAATTTTGTTTTATGCGGTAGGTAATTTCTCGAGAAGCGGTGTTTTCTCTTGCTCATATTCTTAGGCGTAAATCGTGTCCGTTAGTGTAGAGTTTACCGTAGCATAGATGCGATTTTAGGGATTCGTTAACTCAGGAGATGGAAATTATTGGGATCCGATTCTACCTCTGGTGTGCGTAATGAGTGAATGATTGTGGCAAGTGCACTTGCAAGTATGTCTGATAGTTGATGATTTTTAGATTGACACCTTTCCTGGTTGATAGTCCTTATGTGTAGTTAGGTCTTTTGGAACTAACACTGTGGTGGTGGGAGAGTGTGTGCAAGGTAAAAGCGGATTCCCAATCCAATTTCCATCCACATAATTTTTTAAGTGTAATTAATAGCGCAGGGCAGGGGAATTATAATCTCTCCGTGATTTAAGACCAGGCAGAGCTGATCTTTGCGAGTACTCATTCTTCGAATCGCTATGCATCTTAGTTCACGAATGTCGTACATTAAGCTAGCATTCTATGGTAGTTACGATAGGTTAATTTCGAAACCTTTCGTTCTCTGCGATTTACCACCGAATCGTTATTTAGTATTTATGTCGCCTAAGTTACAATATTTTCTTAAGTAAGAGCGCTCGGACTTTTATTATAGTATAAGCGACTATGGTAGATTGATGATTCTGTTTCATATCCCCGGTTTCAAGGTTGCATTTTGCATCCTTCTCTTTGAATGTTTACGTGTCTTATGATAATTTAAAGTAATGAATGTTTTCTCATCATTTTCCAAACCAAGTGTCTCTCTTCTGTCGTGGTTGTTAGAAAGTTATATTGCTTAACGTGAGAGTTGGTGTTTAATCTTAGTGTAAGTTTTAATTTCAGATTTAGTTAAAGTTTTTGTTTAGTTTATTTTGTTATATATCATTGAATGAATACTTTTTGCGTATTTTATTTAGTATTCGAAAGATGATTGTTTTCTTTTCCATGATGTTGGGTTGCATTTAAAATGCAGGAGGAATGGGTCCTCTATGCCTAATATCATGTAGTGTTCGGAATTTTTATTCCGATTTTTTTTGTCCTCTTGAGTATTTGAGGGTTTTAGGAAAAGCCGTAAACCCGGTCTTAAAACCCGATGAGGATACAGTCCTTACCCAACACCTCCCCGCGGTAGAGGACGGCAAACGTGTACAAGGGGTATACGGCTAAGTTTGGGAAGGGGCCGAATGGGTACCGGCATACGTATCCAACCTCCATGTCTTCAAATGGAGGAAAAGGGCATTCTGTTGTCCTGGGGTTGCCAGATGGATCCCGAATTCGCTAGGGCCATAGGCAGGTGGGGAGATTTAGGTAGGGTGTTAGAGCAGATTCCTTAGCAGTAGGAACGGGTTCTTTAGTGCTTCCAGTGTCTTTAGCTAGTCTTTTTGTTTCGTTTGTTTGTTTCGTTCCTCCTCTTCGGAGGGTGTTCCCGAGGTTCCTGTGGATCTTCATCATGGGCACATACAATTCAGTGCCTTCACACACATCAGATCACGGCACCATACATGCGACACCTACCACACCACAAGAAACATCAATTCCTCAGTCATTGCTCACACCATTTTTCTCCACACTTTTCACATCGATGTATTTTTATTGTTAACTAGAGTGGGTGTATATCATGTTTTGTATGTATTTTGTGTGCTTATAACAATGCACTTGGTTGTATATTTTATTTTATTAAATATATAGAAATGCTTTTTGATTTGCTAGTTATCCTAATTCTAGTGCGTAGTGTAAGTTGTGCATTTCTATGCCATGACTGTTTAACTTTTGTTTATTGTTTTGTGGTGTGTAAGGGTGTTGGTGTTCTTTATAATTCCCATGAATATTTTTTTCAGGCCTTATAATTTGAAACTTTTCTCCGCAGGTAAAGAAGCGCTGCTGTATACATAGGATGGATTTAGCTTAGAAGGCACGAGAAATATTTGAGCTGGTAGTTAATTAGTTAGCTCGTTTTTCTCGAGTATGCATGAGCCGTCATGCTTGACGAAGGCGAATTTTGTTTTATGCGGTAGGTAATTTCTCGAGAAGCGGTGTTTTCTCTTGCGCATATTCTTAGGCGTAAATCGTGTCCGTTAGTGTAGAGTTTACCGTAGCATAGATGCGTTTTTAGGGATTCGTTAACTCAGGAGATGGAAATTATTGGGATCCGATTCTACCTCTGGTGTGCGTAATGAGTGAATGATTGTGGCAAGTGCACTTGCAAGTATGTCTGATAGTTGATGATTTTTAGATTGACACCTTTCCTGGTTGATAGTCCTTATGTGTAGTTAGGTCTTTTGGAACTAACACTGTGGTGGTGAGAGAGTGTGTGCAAGGTAAAAGCGGATTCCCAATCCAATTTCCATCCACATAATTTTTTAAGTGTAATTAATAGCGCAGGGCAGGGGAATTATAATCTCTCCGTGATTTAAGACCAGGCAGAGCTGATCTTTGCGAGTACTCATTCTTCGAATCGCTATGCATCTTAGTTCACGAATGTCGTACATTAAGCTAGCATTCTATGGTAGTTACGATAGGTTAATTTCGAAACCTTTCGTTCTCTGCGATTTACCACCGAATCGTTATTTAGTATTTATGTCGCCTAAGTTACAATATTTTCTTAAGTAAGAGCGCTCGGACTTTTATTATAGTATAAGCGACTATGGTAGATTGATGATTCTGTTTCATATCCCCGGTTTCAAGGTTGCATTTTGCATCCTTCTCTTTGAATGTTTACGTGTCTTATGATAATTTAAAGTAATGAATGTTTTCTCATCATTTTCCAAACCAAGTGTCTCTCTTCTGTCGTGGTTGTTAGAAAGTTATATTGCTTAACGTGAGAGTTGGTGTTTAATCTTAGTGTAAGTTTTAATTTCAGATTTAGTTAAAGTTTTTGTTTAGTTTATTTTGTTATATATCATTGAATGAATACTTTTTGCGTATTTTATTTAGTATTCGAAAGATGATTGTTTTCTTTTCCATGATGTTGGGTTGCATTTAAAATGCAGGAGGAATGGGTCCTCTATGCCTAATATCATGTAGTGTTCGGAATTTTTATTCCGATTTTTTTTGTCCTCTTGAGTATTTGAGGGTTTTAGGAAAAGCCGTAAACCCGGTCTTAAAACCCGATGAGGATACAGTCCTTACCCAACACCTCCCCGCGGTAGAGGACGGCAAACGTGTACAAGGGGTATACGGCTAAGTTTGGGAAGGGGCCGAATGGGTACCGGCATACGTATCCAACCTCCATGTCTTCAAATGGAGGAAAAGGGCATTCTGTTGTCCTGGGGTTGCCAGATGGATCCCGAATTCGCTAGGGCCATAGGCAGGTGGGGAGATTTAGGTAGGGTGTTAGAGCAGATTCCTTAGCAGTAGGAACGGGTTCTTTAGTGCTTCCAGTGTCTTTAGCTAGTCTTTTTGTTTCGTTTGTTTGTTTCGTTCCTCCTCTTCGGAGGGTGTTCCCGAGGTTCCTGTGGATCTTCATCATGGGCACATACAATTCAGTGCCTTCACACACATCAGATCACGGCACCATACATGCGACACCTACCACACCACAAGAAACATCAATTCCTCAGTCATTGCTCACACCATTTTTCTCCACACTTTTCACATCGATGTATTTTTATTGTTAACTAGAGTGGGTGTATATCATGTTTTGTATGTATTTTGTGTGCTTATAACAATGCACTTGGTTGTATATTTTATTTTATTAAATATATAGAAATGCTTTTTGATTTGCTAGTTATCCTAATTCTAGTGCGTAGTGTAAGTTGTGCATTTCTATGCCATGACTGTTTAACTTTTGTTTATTGTTTTGTGGTGTGTAAGGGTGTTGGTGTTCTTTATAATTCCCATGAATATTTTTTTCAGGCCTTATAATTTGAAACTTTTCTCCGCAGGTAAAGAAGCGCTGCTGTATACATAGGATGGATTTAGCTTAGAAGGCACGAGAAATATTTGAGCTGGTAGTTAATTAGTTAGCTCGTTTTTCTCGAGTATGCATGAGCCGTCATGCTTGACGAAGGCGAATTTTGTTTTATGCGGTAGGTAATTTCTCGAGAAGCGGTGTTTTCTCTTGCTCATATTCTTAGGCGTAAATCGTGTCCGTTAGTGTAGAGTTTACCGTAGCATAGATGCGATTTTAGGGATTCGTTAACTCAGGAGATGGAAATTATTGGGATCCGATTCTACCTCTGGTGTGCGTAATGAGTGAATGATTGTGGCAAGTGCACTTGCAAGTATGTCTGATAGTTGATGATTTTTAGATTGACACCTTTCCTGGTTGATAGTCCTTATGTGTAGTTAGGTCTTTTGGAACTAACACTGTGGTGGTGAGAGAGTGTGTGCAAGGTAAAAGCGGATTCCCAATCCAATTTCCATCCACATAATTTTTTAAGTGTAATTAATAGCGCAGGGCAGGGGAATTATAATCTCTCCGTGATTTAAGACCAGGCAGAGCTGATCTTTGCGAGTACTCATTCTTCGAATCGCTATGCATCTTAGTTCACGAAGGTCGTACATTAAGCTAGCATTCTATGGTAGTTACGATAGGTTAATTTCGAAACCTTTCGTTCTCTGCGATTTACCACCGAATCGTTATTTAGTATTTATGTCGCCTAAGTTACAATATTTTCTTAAGTAAGAGCGCTCGGACTTTTATTATAGTATAAGCGACTATGGTAGATTGATGATTCTGTTTCATATCCCCGGTTTCAAGGTTGCATTTTGCATCCTTCTCTTTGAATGTTTACGTGTCTTATGATAATTTAAAGTAATGAATGTTTTCTCATCATTTTCCAAACCAAGTGTCTCTCTTCTGTCGTGGTTGTTAGAAAGTTATATTGCTTAACGTGAGAGTTGGTGTTTAATCTTAGTGTAAGTTTTAATTTCAGATTTAGTTAAAGTTTTTGTTTAGTTTATTTTGTTATATATCATTGAATGAATACTTTTTGCGTATTTTATTTAGTATTCGAAAGATGATTGTTTTCTTTTCCATGATGTTGGGTTGCATTTAAAATGCAGGAGGAATGGGTCCTCTATGCCTAATATCATGTAGTGTTCGGAATTTTTATTCCGATTTTTTTTGTCCTCTTGAGTATTTGAGGGTTTTAGGAAAAGCCGTAAACCCGGTCTTAAAACCCGATGAGGATACAGTCCTTACCCAACACCTCCCCGCGGTAGAGGACGGCAAACGTGTACAAGGGGTATACGGCTAAGTTTGGGAAGGGGCCGAATGGGTACCGGCATACGTATCCAACCTCCATGTCTTCAAATGGAGGAAAAGGGCATTCTGTTGTCCTGGGGTTACCAGATGGATCCCGAATTCGCTAGGGCCATAGGCAGGTGGGGAGATTTAGGTAGGGTGTTAGAGCAGATTCCTTAGCAGTAGGAACGGGTTCTTTAGTGCTTCCAGTGTCTTTAGCTAGTCTTTTTGTTTCGTTTGTTTGTTTCGTTCCTCCTCTTCGGATGGTGTTCCCGAGGTTCCTGTGGATCTTCATCATGGGCACATACAATTCAGTGCCTTCACACACATCAGATCACGGCACCATACATGCGACACCTACCACACCACAAGAAACATCAATTCCTCAGTCATTGCTCACACCATTTTTCTCCACACTTTTCACATCGATGTATTTTTATTGTTAACTAGAGTGGGTGTATATCATGTTTTGTATGTATTTTGTGTGCTTATAACAATGCACTTGGTTGTATATTTTATTTTATTAAATATATAGAAATGCTTTTTGATTTGCTAGTTATCCTAATTCTAGTGCGTAGTGTAAGTTGTGCATTTCTATGCCATGACTGTTTAACTTTTGTTTATTGTTTTGTGGTGTGTAAGGGTGTTGGTGTTCTTTATAATTCCCATGAATATTTTTTTCAGGCCTTATAATTTGAAACTTTTCTCCGCGGGTAAAGAAGCGCTGCTGTATACATAGGATGGATTTAGCTTAGAAGGCACGAGAAATATTTGAGCTGGTAGTTAATTAGTTAGCTCGTTTTTCTCGAGTATGCATGAGCCGTCATGCTTGACGAAGGCGAATTTTGTTTTATGCGGTAGGTAATTTCTCGAGAAGCGGTGTTTTCTCTTGCTCATATTCTTAGGCGTAAATCGTGTCCGTTAGTGTAGAGTTTACCGTAGCATAGATGCGATTTTAGGGATTCGTTAACTCAGGAGATGGAAATTATTGGGATCCGATTCTACCTCTGGTGTGCGTAATGAGTGAATGATTGTGGCAAGTGCACTTGCAAGTATGTCTGATAGTTGATGATTTTTAGTTTGACACCTTTCCTGGTTGATAGTCCTTATGTGTAGTTAGGTCTTTTGGAACTAACACTGTGGTGGTGAGAGAGTGTGTGCAAGGTAAAAGCGGATTCCCAATCCAATTTCCATCCACATAATTTTTTAAGTGTAATTAATAGCGCAGGGCAGGGGAATTATAATCTCTCAGTGATTTAAGACCAGGCAGAGCTGATCTTTGCGAGTACTCATTCTTCGAATCTCTATGCATCTTAGTTCACGAAGGTCGTACATTAAGCTAGCATTCTATGGTAGTTACGATAGGTTAATTTCGAAACCTTTCGTTCTCTGCGATTTACCACCGAATCGTTATTTAGTATTTATGTCGCCTAAGTTACAATATTTTCTTAAGTAAGAGCGCTCGGACTTTTATTATAGTATAAGCGACTATGGTAGATTGATGATTCTGTTTCATATCCCCGGTTTCAAGGTTACATTTTGCATCCTTCTCTTTGAATGTTTACGTGTCTTATGATAATTTAAAGTAATGAATGTTTTCTCATCATTTTCCAAACCAAGTGTCTCTCTTCTGTCGTGGTTGTTAGAAAGTTATATTGCTTAACGTGAGAGTTGGTGTTTAATCTTAGTGTAAGTTTTAATTTAAGATTTAGTTAAAGTTTTTGTTTAGTTTATTTTGTTATATATCATTGAATGAATACTTTTTGCGTATTTTATTTAGTATTCGAAAGATGATTGTTTTCTTTTCCATGATGTTGGGTTGCATTTAAAATGCAGGAGGAATGGGTCCTCTATGCCTAATATCATGTAGTGTTCGGAATTTTTATTCCGATTTTTTTTGTCCTCTTGAGTATTTGAGGGTTTTAGGAAAAGCCGTAAACCCGGTCTTAAAACCCGATGAGGATACAGTCCTTACCCAACACCTCCCCGCGGTAGAGGACGGCAAACGTGTACAAGGGGTATACGGCTAAGTTTGGGAAGGGGCCGAATGGGTACCGGCATACGTATCCAACCTCCATGTCTTCAAATGGAGGAAAAGGGCATTCTGTTGTCCTGGGGTTGCCAGATGGATCCCGAATTCGCTAGGGCCATAGGCAGGTGGGGAGATTTAGGTAGGGTGTTAGAGCAGATTCCTTAGCAGTAGGAACGGGTTCTTTAGTGCTTCCAGTGTCTTTAGCTAGTCTTTTTGTTTCGTTTGTTTGTTTCGTTCCTCCTCTTCGGAGGGTGTTCCCGAGGTTCCTGTGGATCTTCATCATGGGCACATACAATTCAGTGCCTTCACACACATCAGATCACGGCACCATACATGCGACACCTACCACACCACAAGAAACATCAATTCCTCAGTCATTGCTCACACCATTTTCTCCACACTTTTCACATCGATGTATTTTTATTGTTAACTAGAGTGGGTGTATATCATGTTTTGTATGTATTTTGTGTGCTTATAACAATGCACTTGGTTGTATATTTTATTTTATTAAATATATAGAAATGCTTTTTGATTTGCTAGTTATCCTAATTCTAGTGCGTAGTGTAAGTTGTGCATTTCTATGCCATGACTGTTTAACTTTTGTTTATTGTTTTGTGGTGTGTAAGGGTGTTGGTGTTCTTTATAATTCCCATGAATATTTTTTTCAGGCCTTATAATTTGAAACTTTTCTCCGCAGGTAAAGAAGCGCTGCTGTATACATAGGATGGATTTAGCTTAGATGGCACGAGAAATATTTGAGCTGGTAGTTAATTAGTTAGCTCGTTTTTCTCGAGTATGCATGAGCCGTCATGCTTGACGAAGGCGAATTTTGTTTTATGCGGTAGGTAATTTCTCGAGAAGCGGTGTTTTCTCTTGCTCATATTCTTAGGCGTAAATCGTGTCCGTTAGTGTAGAGTTTACCGTAGCATAGATGCGTTTTTAGAGATTCGTTAACTCAGGAGATGGAAATTATTGGGATCCGATTCTACCTCTGGTGTGCGTAATGAGTGAATGATTGTGGCAAGTGCACTTGCAAGTATGTCTGATAGTTGATGATTTTTAGATTGACACCTTTCCTGGTTGATAGTCCTTATGTGTAGTTAGGTCTTTTGGAACTAACACTGTGGTGGTGAGAGAGTGTGTGCAAGGTAAAAGCGGATTCCCAATCCAATTTCCATCCACATAATTTTTTAAGTGTAATTAATAGCGCAGGGCAGGGGAATTATAATCTCTCCGTGATTTAAGACAGGCAGAGCTGATCTTTGCGAGTACTCATTCTTCGAATCGCTATGCATCTTAGTTCACGAAGGTCGTACATTAAGCTAGCATTCTATGGTAGTTACGATAGGTTAATTTCGAAACCTTTCGTTCTCTGCGATTTACCACCGAATCGTTATTTAGTATTTATGTCGCCTAAGTTACAATATTTTCTTAAGTAAGAGCGCTCGGACTTTTATTATAGTATAAGCGACTATGGTAGATTGATGATTCTGTTTCATATCCCCGGTTTCAAGGTTGCATTTTGCATCCTTCTCTTTGAATGTTTACGTGTCTTATGATAATTTAAAGTAATGAATGTTTTCTCATCATTTTCCAAACCAAGTGTCTCTCTTCTGTCGTGGTTGTTAGAAAGTTATATTGCTTAACGTGAGAGTTGGTGTTTAATCTTAGTGTAAGTTTTAATTTAAGATTTAGTTAAAGTTTTTGTTTAGTTTATTTTGTTATATATCATTGAATGAATACTTTTTGCGTATTTTATTTAGTATTCGAAAGATGATTGTTTTCTTTTCCATGATGTTGGGTTGCATTTAAAATGCAGGAGGAATGGGTCCTCTATGCCTAATATCATGTAGTGTTCGGAATTTTTATTCCGATTTTTTTTGTCCTCTTGAGTATTTGAGGGTTTTAGGAAAAGCCGTAAACCCGGTCTTAAAACCCGATGAGGATACAGTCCTTACCCAACACCTCCCCGCGGTAGAGGACGACAAACGTGTACAAGGGGTATACGGCTAAGTTTGGGAAGGGGCCGAATGGGTACCGGCATACGTATCCAACCTCCATGTCTTCAAATGGAGGAAAAGGGCATTCTGTTGTCCTGGGGTTGCCAGATGGATCCCGAATTCGCTAGGGCCATAGGCAGGTGGGGAGATTTAGGTAGGGTGTTAGAGCAGATTCCTTAGCAGTAGGAACGGGTTCTTTAGTGCTTCCAGTGTCTTTAGCTAGTCTTTTTGTTTCGTTTGTTTGTTTCGTTCCTCCTCTTCGGAGGGTGTTCCCGAGGTTCCTGTGGATCTTCATCATGGGCACATACAATTCAGTGCCTTCACACACATCAGATCACGGCACCATACATGCGACACCTACCACACCACAAGAAACATCAATTCCTCAGTCATTGCTCACACCATTTTTCTCCACACTTTTCACATCGATGTATTTTTATTGTTAACTAGAGTGGGTGTATATCATGTTTTGTATGTATTTTGTGTGCTTATAACAATGCACTTGGTTGTATATTTTATTTTATTAAATATATAGAAATGCTTTTTGATTTGCTAGTTATCCTAATTCTAGTGCGTAGTGTAAGTTGTGCATTTCTATGCCATGACTGTTTAACTTTTGTTTATTGTTTTGTGGTGTGTAAGGGTGTTGGTGTTCTTTATAATTCCCATGAATATTTTTTTCAGGCCTTATAATTTGAAACTTTTCTCCGCAGGTAAAGAAGCGCTCCTGTATACATAGGATGGATTTAGCTTAGAAGGCACGAGAAACATTTGAGCTGATAGTTAATTAGTTAGCTCGTTTTTCTCGAGTATGCATGAGCCGTCATGCTTGACGAAGGCGAATTTTGTTTTATGCGGTAGGTAATTTCTCGAGAAGCGGTGTTTTCTCTTGCTCATATTCTTAGGCGTAAATCGTGTCCGTTAGTGTAGAGTTTACCGTAGCATAGATGCGATTTTAGGGATTCGTTAACTCAGGAGATGGAAATTATTGGGATCCGATTCTACCTCTGGTGTGCGTAATGAGTGAATGATTGTGGCAAGTGCACTTGCAAGTATGTCTGATAGTTGATGATTTTTAGTTTGACACCTTTCCTGGTTGATAGTCCTTATGTGTAGTTAGGTCTTTTGGAACTAACACTGTGGTGGTGAGAGAGTGTGTGCAAGGTAAAAGCGGATTCCCAATCCAATTTCCATCCACATAATTTTTTAAGTGTAATTAATAGCGCAGGGCAGGGGAATTATAATCTCTCAGTGATTTAAGACCAGGCAGAGCTGATCTTTGCGAGTACTCATTCTTCGAATCGCTATGCATCTTAGTTCACGAAGGTCGTACATTAAGCTAGCATTCTATGGTAGTTACGATAGGTTAATTTCGAAACCTTTCGTTCTCTGCGATTTACCACCGAATCGTTATTTAGTATTTATGTCGCCTAAGTTACAATATTTTCTTAAGTAAGAGCGCTCGGACTTTTATTATAGTATAAGCGACTATGGTAGATTGATGATTCTGTTTCATATCCCCGGTTTCAAGGTTACATTTTGCATCCTTCTCTTTGAATGTTTACGTGTCTTATGATAATTTAAAGTAATGAATGTTTTCTCATCATTTTCCAAACCAAGTGTCTCTCTTCTGTCGTGGTTGTTAGAAAGTTATATTGCTTAACGTGAGAGTTGGTGTTTAATCTTAGTGTAAGTTTTAATTTCAGATTTAGTTAAAGTTTTTGTTTAGTTTATTTTGTTATATATCATTGAATGAATACTTTTTGCGTATTTTATTTAGTATTCGAAAGATGATTGTTTTCTTTTCCATGATGTTGGGTTGCATTTAAAATGCAGGAGGAATGGGTCCTCTATGCCTAATATCATGTAGTGTTCGGAATTTTTATTCCGATTTTTTTTGTCCTCTTGAGTATTTGAGGGTTTTAGGAAAAGCCGTAAACCCGGTCTTAAAACCCGATGAGGATACAGTCCTTACCCAACACCTCCCCGCGGTAGAGGACGGCAAACGTGTACAAGGGGTATACGGCTAAGTTTGGGAAGGGGCCGAATGGGTACCGGCATACGTATCCAACCTCCATGTCTTCAAATGGAGGAAAAGGGCATTCTGTTGTCCTGGGGTTGCCAGATGGATCCCGAATTCGCTAGGGCCATAGGCAGGTGGGGAGATTTAGGTAGGGTGTTAGAGCAGATTCCTTAGCAGTAGGAACGGGTCCTTTAGTGCTTCCAGTGTCTTTAGCTAGTCTTTTTGTTTCGTTTGTTTGTTTCGTTCCTCCTCTTCGGAGGGTGTTCCCGAAGTTCCTGTGGATCTTCATCATGGGCACATACAATTCAGTGCCTTCACACACATCAGATCACGGCACCATACATGCGACACCTACCACTCCACAAGAAACATCAATTCCTCAGTCATTGCTCACACCATTTTTCTCCACACTTTTCACATCGATGTATTTTTATTGTTAACTAGAGTGGGTGTATATCATGTTTTGTATGTATTTTGTGTGCTTATAACAATGCACTTGGTTGTATATTTTATTTTATTAAATATATAGAAATGCTTTTTGATTTGCTAGTTATCCTAATTCTAGTGCGTAGTGTAAGTTGTGCATTTCTATGCCATGACTGTTTAACTTTTGTTTATTGTTTTGTGGTGTGTAAGGGTGTTGGTGTTCTTTATAATTCCCATGAATATTTTTTTCAGGCCTTATAATTTGAAACTTTTCTCCGCAGGTAAAGAAGCGCTGCTGTATACATAGGATGGATTTAGCTTAGAAGGCACGAGAAATATTTGAGCTGATAGTTAATTAGTTAGCTCGTTTTTCTCGAGTATGCATGAGCCGTCATGCTTGACGAAGGCGAATTTTGTTTTATGCGGTAGGTAATTTCTCGAGAAGCGGTGTTTTCTCTTGCTCATATTCTTAGGCGTAAATCGTGTCCGTTAGTGTAGAGTTTACCGTAGCATAGATGCGATTTTAGGGATTCGTTAACTCAGGAGATGGAAATTATTGGGATCCGATTCTACCTCTGGTGTGCGTAATGAGTGAATGATTGTGGCAAGTGCACTTGCAAGTATGTCTGATAGTTGATGATTTTTAGTTTGACACCTTTCCTGGTTGATAGTCCTTATGTGTAGTTAGGTCTTTTGGAACTAACACTGTGGTGGTGAGAGAGTGTGTGCAAGGTAAAAGCGGATTCCCAATCCAATTTCCATCCACATAATTTTTTAAGTGTAATTAATAGCGCAGGGCAGGGGAATTATAATCTCTCCGTGATTTAAGACCAGACAGAGCTGATCTTTGCGAGTTCTCATTCTTCGAATCGCTATGCATCTTAGTTCACGAAGGTCGTACATTAAGATAGCATTCTATGGTAGTTACGATAGGTTAATTTCGAAACCTTTCGTTCTCTGCGATTTACCACCGAATCGTTATTTAGTATTTATGTCGCCTAAGTTACAATATTTTCTTAAGTAAGAGCGCTCGGACTTTTATTATAGTATAAGCGACTATGGTAGATTGATGATTCTGTTTCATATCCCCGGTTTCAAGGTTGCATTTTGCATCCTTCTCTTTGAATGTTTACGTGTCTTATGATAATTTAAAGTAATGAATGTTTTCTCATCATTTTCCAAACCAAGTGTCTCTCTTCTGTCGTGGTTGTTAGAAAGTTATATTGCTTAACGTGAGAGTTGGTGTTTAATCTTAGTGTAAGTTTTAATTTCAGATTTAGTTAAAGTTTTTGTTTAGTTTATTTTGTTATATATCATTGAATGAATACTTTTTGCGTATTTTATTTAGTATTCGAAAGATGATTGTTTTCTTTTCCATGATGTTGGGTTGCATTTAAAATGCAGGAGGAATGGGTCCTCTATGCCTAATATCATGTAGTGTTCGGAATTTTTATTCCGATTTTTTTTGTCCTCTTGAGTATTTGAGGGTTTTAGGAAAAGCCGTAAACCCGGTCTTAAAACCCGATGAGGATACAGTCCTTACCCAACACCTCCCCGCGGTAGAGGACGGCAAACGTGTACAAGGGGTATACGGCTAAGTTTGGGAAGGGGCCGAATGGGTACCGGCATACGTATCCAACCTCCATGTCTTCAAATGGAGGAAAAGGGCATTCTGTTGTCCTGGGGTTGCCAGATGGATCCCGAATTCGCTAGGGCCATAGGCAGGTGGGGAGATTTAGGTAGGGTGTTAGAGCAGATTCCTTAGCAGTAGGAACGGGTTCTTTAGTGCTTCCAGTGTCTTTAGCTAGTCTTTTTGTTTCGTTTGTTTGTTTCGTTCCTCCTCTTCGGAGGGTGTTCCCGAGGTTCCTGTGGATCTTCATCATGGGCACATACAATTCAGTGCCTTCACACACATCAGATCACGGCACCATACATGCGACACCTACCACTCCACAAGAAACATCAATTCCTCAGTCATTGCTCACACCATTTTTCTCCACACTTTTCACATCGATGTATTTTTATTGTTAACTAGAGTGGGTGTATATCATGTTTTGTATGTATTTTGTGTGCTTATAACAATGCACTTGGTTGTATATTTTATTTTATTAAATATATAGAAATGCTTTTTGATTTGCTAGTTATCCTAATTCTAGTGCGTAGTGTAAGTTGTGCATTTCTATGCCATGACTGTTTAACTTTTGTTTATTGTTTTGTGGTGTGTAAGGGTGTTGGTGTTCTTTATAATTCCCATGAATATTTTTTTCAGGCCTTATAATTTGAAACTTTTCTCCGCAGGTAAAGAAGCGCTGCTGTATACATAGGATGGATTTAGCTTAGAAGGCACGAGAAATATTTGAGCTGATAGTTAATTAGTTAGCTCGTTTTTCTCGAGTATGCATGAGCCGTCATGCTTGACGAAGGCGAATTTTGTTTTATGCGGTAGGTAATTTCTCGAGAAGCGGTGTTTTCTCTTGCTCATATTCTTAGGCGTAAATCGTGTCCGTTAGTGTAGAGTTTACCGTAGCATAGATGCGATTTTAGGGATTCGTTAACTCAGGAGATGGAAATTATTGGGATCCGATTCTACCTCTGGTGTGCGTAATGAGTGAATGATTGTGGCAAGTGCACTTGCAAGTATGTCTGATAGTTGATGATTTTTAGTTTGACACCTTTCCTGGTTGATAGTCCTTATGTGTAGTTAGGTCTTTTGGAACTAACACTGTGGTGGTGAGAGAGTGTGTGCAAGGTAAAAGCGGATTCCCAATCCAATTTCCATCCACATAATTTTTTAAGTGTAATTAATAGCGCAGGGCAGGGGAATTATAATCTCTCCGTGATTTAAGACCAGACAGAGCTGATCTTTGCGAGTTCTCATTCTTCGAATCGCTATGCATCTTAGTTCACGAAGGTCGTACATTAAGATAGCATTCTATGGTAGTTACGATAGGTTAATTTCGAAACCTTTCGTTCTCTGCGATTTACCACCGAATCGTTATTTAGTATTTATGTCGCCTAAGTTACAATATTTTCTTAAGTAAGAGCGCTCGGACTTTTATTATAGTATAAGCGACTATGGTAGATTGATGATTCTGTTTCATATCCCCGGTTTCAAGGTTGCATTTTGCATCCTTCTCTTTGAATGTTTACGTGTCTTATGATAATTTAAAGTAATGAATGTTTTCTCATCATTTTCCAAACCAAGTGTCTCTCTTCTGTCGTGGTTGTTAGAAAGTTATATTGCTTAACGTGAGAGTTGGTGTTTAATCTTAGTGTAAGTTTTAATTTCAGATTTAGTTAAAGTTTTTCTTTAGTTTATTTTGTTATATATCATTGAATGAATACTTTTTGCGTATTTTATTTAGTATTCGAAAGATGATTGTTTTCTTTTCCATGATGTTGGGTTGCATTTAAAATGCAGGAGGAATGGGTCCTCTATGCCTAATATCATGTAGTGTTCGGAATTTTTATTCCGATTTTTTTTGTCCTCTTTAGTATTTGAGGGTTTTAGGAAAAGCCGTAAACCCGGTCTTAAAACCCGATGAGGATACAGTCCTTACCCAACACCTCCCCGCGGTAGAGGACGTCAAACGTGTACAAGGGGTATACGGCTAAGTTTGGGAAGGGGCCGAATGGGTACCGGCATACGTATCCAACCTCCATGTCTTCAAATGGAGGAAAAGGGCATTCTGTTGTCCTGGGGTTGCCAGATGGATCCCGAATTCGCTAGGGCCATAGGCAGGTGGGGAGATTTAGGTAGGGTGTTAGAGCAGATTCCTTAGCAGTAGGAACGGGTCCTTTAGTGCTTCCAGTGTCTTTAGCTAGTCTTTTTGTTTCGTTTGTTTGTTTCGTTCCTCCTCTTCGGAGGGTGTTCCCGAAGTTCCTGTGGATCTTCATCATGGGCACATACAATTCAGTGCCTTCACACACATCAGATCACGGCACCATACATGCGACACCTACCACACCACAAGAAACATCAATTCCTCAGTCATTGCTCACACCATTTTTCTCCACACTTTTCACATCGATGTATTTTTATTGTTAACTAGAGTGGGTGTACATCATGTTTTGTATGTATTTTGTGTGCTTATAACAATGCACTTGGTTGTATATTTTATTGTATTAAATATATAGAAATGCTTTTTGATTTGCTAGTTATCCTAATTCTAGTGCGTAGTGTAAGTTGTGCATTTCTATGCCATGACTGTTTAACTTTTGTTTATTGTTTTGTGGTGTGTAAGGGTGTTGGTGTTCTTTATAATTCCCATGAATATTTTTTTCAGGCCTTATAATTTGAAACTTTTCTCCGCAGGTAAAGAAGCGCTGCTGTATACATAGGATGGATTTAGCTTAGAAGGCACGAGAAATATTTGAGCTGGTAGTTAATTAGTTAGCTCGTTTTTCTCGAGTATGCATGAGCCGTCATGCTTGACGAAGGCGAATTTTGTTTTATGCGGTAGGTAATTTCTCGAGAAGCGGTGTTTTCTCTTGCTCATATTCTTAGGCGTAAATCGTGTCCGTTAGTGTAGAGTTTACCGTAGCATAGATGCGATTTTAGGGATTCGTTAACTCAGGAGATGGAAATTATTGGGATCCGATTCTACCTCTGGTGTGCGTAATGAGTGAATGATTGTGGCAAGTGCACTTGCAAGTATGTCTGATAGTTGATGATTTTTAGATTGACACCTTTCCTGGTTGATAGTCCTTATGTGTAGTTAGGTCTTTTGGAACTAACACTGTGGTGGTGGGAGAGTGTGTGCAAGGTAAAAGCGGATTCCCAATCCAATTTCCATCCACATAATTTTTTAAGTGTAATTAATAGCGCAGGGCAGGGGAATTATAATCTCTCCGTGATTTAAGACCAGACAGAGCTGATCTTTGCGAGTTCTCATTCTTCGAATCGCTATGCATCTTAGTTCACGAAGGTCGTACATTAAGATAGCATTCTATGGTAGTTACGATAGGTTAATTTCGAAACCTTTCGTTCTCTGCGATTTACCACCGAATCGTTATTTAGTATTTATGTCGCCTAAGTTACAATATTTTCTTAAGTAAGAGCGCTCGGACTTTTATTATAGTATAAGCGACTATGGTAGATTGATGATTCTGTTTCATATCCCCGGTTTCAAGGTTGCATTTTGCATCCTTCTCTTTGAATGTTTACGTGTCTTATGATAATTTAAAGTAATGAATGTTTTCTCATCATTTTCCAAACCAAGTGTCTCTCTTCTGTCGTGGTTGTTAGAAAGTTATATTGCTTAACGTGAGAGTTGGTGTTTAATCTTAGTGTAAGTTTTAATTTCAGATTTAGTTAAAGTTTTTGTTTAGTTTATTTTGTTATATATCATTGAATGAATACTTTTTGCGTATTTTATTTAGTATTCGAAAGATGATTGTTTTCTTTTCCATGATGTTGGGTTGCATTTAAAATGCAGGAGGAATGGGTCCTCTATGCCTAATATCATGTAGTGTTCGGAATTTTTATTCCGATTTTTTTTGTCCTCTTGAGTATTTGAGGGTTTTAGGAAAAGCCGTAAACCCGGTCTTAAAACCCGATGAGGATACAGTCCTTACCCAACACCTCCCCGCGGTAGAGGACGGCAAACGTGTACAAGGGGTATACGGCTAAGTTTGGGAAGGGGCCGAATGGGTAACGGCATACGTATCCAACCTCCATGTCTTCAAATGGAGGAAAAGGGCATTCTGTTGTCCTGGGGTTGCCAGATGGATCCCGAATTCGCTAGGGCCATAGGCAGGTGGGGAGATTTAGGTAGGGTGTTAGAGCAGATTCCTTAGCAGTAGGAACGGGTTCGTTAGTGCTTCCAGTGTCTTTAGCTAGTTTTTTTGTTTCGTTTGTCAAGTTAAAAAAAATTTTGTGTGCTCAATCAGTCGTTTGGTCTTCCTCTTGGTCTCTTCGCATCGCTTGTTTTGAAGTTGAGAACTTTTTGTGTGTGTTTGTGGATGTGTGAATGTGTATCTTTAAAGGAAAATGTGTGTGTGTGTTTTTAAGGAACATGTATGAGTGTGTATTTTTTATTGTCATTATTTATCTTGTATTTGGTATGGTTTTCCTTATTGAGGGTGTCTTAATTGATACAGAAATTTTATGGTATTAAATATGATGTTATATTTCTGTTAACCTATGGTGCTCTGCCCCTGGAAAATAAGGAAAAAAGAACGCCTAAAAATAAAAAAAAAAATAATTGAAATTATAAAAATAAAAATAAAATAGAAAAAATATGATAAACAAATAAGGCAAAATGCAACGAAAACAAGAAAAAGAAACAAGAAAAAAATAATTAAAAAGGCGCAATAGGTGGCATCACCAATTTAGTATGTAAGACTAGAATTAGGTTAAATAAAAAAAATATTAAAAAGAAAAAAATGTAAAGGTATATAATTAGAAATTAGAACCCCTAAAACTGTTGCTGGCTTGGGGACAAGTACTGCCACTTTACCTTGGTGCTGCTCAGTGGTAAAAGGCTCAAGAGACTCCTCCTTATGGCTTTGATTGTCTTCAAATATTCACATGATTGCTCTTCCATGGTATTCACATCTTTTCCTATTAATAGATAATCTTTTTTTGAAATGGAATGTGAAATCTCTTAAATATGAAAGCAATTGCTATTTATATGGTTCTTCAGTGGATCTCAAACTTGAGAATTATTATTTATTCCTATTATGCAATGGTAATAGTATTACCAAATGAAATTGAAATTTTATGGCAAATTTTCCAAAGTAACTTAGTGTCATGTCACTAGACATGCCCTAATAGGCACAGAGAGACAGTGGTGAGACACCAATGGGTGCAGGCACCAAGAATACTCTGTGATGTACTACTACTAAACTTAAAGTCCTAGGCTTGTAATGCTAAGAATTCTATCACTTAGATGGCCTTTGATGGTTCATTCCAATGTTTCAATATGCTATAACTTTTATGCCTAATCTGAATACAATGTCTTAATGATTTAGTGTTCATTCCATTCTTAATTTGGCATATTGAATATGATTCAAGTCTGATAAGTACTGTCTCAATAATATGGATACTTTCCTGTGAGTATACTGCAATATTTCTATCTATGGCTGAGTTAGTGTACATTCATCTTTCTGAGTGACTTTATTGGTTCTTCTTACCCAATTTCAATCGGATATCAGATGTAGGCCTTCAGGAATGCTTTCCAGATGCCTATGTTTGAGCACCTCTTTGTCAAGTTAAAAAAAAATTTGTCTGCTCAATCAGTCATTTGGTCTTCCTCTTGGTCTCTTCACATCTCTTGATTTGAAGTTGAGAACTTTTTGTGTGTGTGTGTGTGTGTGGATGTGTGAATGTGTATCTTTAAAGGAAAATGTGTGTGTGTGTTTTTAAGGAACATGTATGAGTGTGTATTTTTTATTGTCATTATTTATCTTGTATTTGATATGGTTGTCCTAATTGGGGGTCTCTGAATTGTTACAAAACACTTAGGGTATTAAATATGATGTCATATTTCTCTATTGTCCATTTATGTTTGATGTGCTTTAAAAGATTATGAACTGCCTTTGGGAGGTTTTAGAGGGGTTTCCCTCTCAGCATAGGGCAAATGCCAGGCAGATTGGCCATGTAGCCCCCCTCTTAAAATTAAATAAAGATATTAACAATAATTCATATATTTTTATTTAACCTTCTTACCATTTCTAGTACAGCTAAAGAAAAAGCTATGTTTGGTACCAAATATTCCCATTTGGTACATCATGCTTGATCTTGTTAAGAAGTATTGCTTTTGTCAGAGAATCATTAATTTTGCCCTGAAAATTTTCTATTGAAATTGAGACAAACTTGAGAAAAATAAGATTTTATAGTAGATTTTGGTTTGGATGATTTAGATACAACTTTTAAATTTTTTTCATTCCTGAATGCAAATAATTATGCTACTATTTTATGTTGCTACTATTTTATGTTGCTACTATTTATCATATAATTAATTTAACTTAGGAGAGTGAAAGACATATATTACTTAGATATTTACTTTCTCATTTCACCTTCCAGTATATAAGAATGAAGTATGAGGATTGATTTTTGTAAATATTCTAAAAATAAAGCAGATACATAATATAAACTTAATATATTTATAGTGGTACCCAGAGAGGAGGCTTTTCAGGGGTCCAAGTAATTGACTATTTACAAATTTTGTGATTGAAATATGAGATATTTTGCTACAAAGCAATTTATACCGAAGATATCAAGATTATTTATTTCCTTTACAAATTAAAACTAAATGGGGTAAAAATAATATTTACCTATGATAGCTAGCGTCGATGTCTGAATTATTCTGGCATCTACAGGGTAGGGACAGTACGTCGAAAAAATCTGACGTCGACGGCGCTTGTGGAACATGGTCAGAATTTGTATCCCCTATAAATATCTATATTCTTCCATGTATTCCAATGGTGTATAGCGTAATCATATTTTAGGACCTTCCCGATAAGTTATTGAATTTAAACTTTGGTACAGATCAGAATGGTACTTATCTAATATATATATGCAATGGTGTTACACTTTCGGGTCCTTAGTTCGACATTAGGCGGGTTTTAGCGCGAAGTTTTCAAAATTGATCTGAGGCATTACTTGGTACGATACTGCATTCAATTGATAGCTTATAGTATGCAAGCAACTTTTACTCGTATTACTAATATTTATTTAATTAATTTATATGGTTCGTCTAAATTATTGTCGGTGGATTATGGCTATTCAATTCTTTAACTATTCATGGGAATAAACTGTAGTGTAAAATATAATGAAAAGTAATTTAGATGTGAAGTTTGATAGAAATTAAAATTCACATTAAATTGTATTAACTAACAGTAAAATTTCGTTTATTCTAGCTGCTAGGGCTTCCTTCAGGAACAAGAAGGTATCTGATTTTATGGAACTATAATCAGTTTCCAATCTCAAGTTAATATCTTATTGGTGAATTCCAGCTTGTGCCACTGATGATTTCTTTGTTATTCAAAAGTAATAACGTAGTTACTCACCATATTATGACAATCTAAATTATCATCAATCTAAAAATATTTTTCTCTTCGATGCAAATAAATCCACTATTCTGAATGAAACTAATATTACCAATAATATTATTTTATAGTATGTTACATAAACTGAATCCTGTTCCAAATATTGCTACCTGAACCAATATTTTACCTTCTCATTCACTTTTTTTTCTAAGGTGTGCACCTAATGGATAAATTATTTAAAATCAATAGAAAGTCATGAAACTAAAGTATTTTTGCCATTTAGGCAAAGAGAAGAGCAAGAGAACAATAGGGTAAACAGAGTTTCTTTTAAAAGCATAAGAATTTCAAGCATTTTATTATTAATTTTATTTTTAATTTTTTATTATTATTTAGCCTTACCTTATTAGCTTTACTTAAATAATGATTTAAATAGGAAAGTGACAATTACCTTTAAATAGTTTAAGCTGAATTGAAGAGGCTCTTGATCCTGATGGGTATCTTCAAGTACTTGAAAGGCAGTGTACAAGAGACAAAATTTAACTTAAGATGGATGACTCCCAAAATGGAGAGCAATCCACAGTGCAACTGAACTACATAAATGTCCGAACCAAACTGAAAGATTTTCTCACCTCATTAAAAGACCTCTCATCTCATTAGAAATTTCACCTTCTTTGCTGGTGCAAAAGATGAACAACCAGCAAAACAAAACATTGTTTGTGAACTTACAGCTGACCTCCATCCTGTGCTCAAGTATGGCACAACTGAGGAAGTTAGTGGCAGATATTGTTCTCCCCATACACTAAATCTCAGATATTTTAACAAGGTTTATTATTAGGCTTATAACTGAACTATTCCTCAAGAAGAATTTCTATTTCTTGGCAAATCCATTGTGCAGTGATGTTTGGACTGAGTGTACAGAGAGAATTAGAAGGTATGATTTGAGAAGAGTGTTCATAAGGCTTATTAATAAAACCTACTTTTATTCACAGTTCCATAGAATTATGTAAAAAGAAATCATGCAAATAAATATGCAGGATAGGAGAAGACCCAGAGGGCAGTTTGATGAGAGGGGAAGGTAAATTGAAGGATAATTGAAAGAGAGGTAATTGCTGTTTAATTTACCCAATGTCATTAATCTTGATCATAAATAATTATTGCTTATATACCAATTAAATAAATGTTCAATAAGAGTTATTATAGGAACTAGTAGATGAATATGTAGACAGTTATAAAAATTTATTTGCATTGTAAACTGAGGAAATTGCAATCCACTATGGGGTTAAAAAACATTCTTAGATGTTAATCCTAGTGAATTAAGAATGAATAATACCTAATCAGAATCTGGGAAGAAGAATCAAGGCAGGCATATTGTCCACAATGTTTGACCAGTTGCTAAACCAATTTGGAGTAGAATTATACTACAATAAGGAGAGAAAAAGGGAGCAGCAGATGAGAAAAAGATTTACAACAGTTTCAATTGCTGGTCATTTAATATTCATTTGCGAATCAACCAACACAGTTTCTTCTTTTCAACAAATAGTTTTCACAACTGAGGAAACCAAACAAATGTTTTCAATTTCAATAGCAATCATAAAACAATTTATCCATTTACATGTTAAAAATTTATAACCATCACTTCAACTTATACAAATTCACTGGAAATTTTGGTGCCAATAAAAATGACAACAAGCTCATTTTCTGAACACTCTCCTATCATCTACGTAAATTTTGAAACATTACATGATTTTCAACATTTAACATAGACTTTATCAAACATACAACGTTTCATTTTTAATAGTTTTAGATATACAAAAGAAAACATTTTCATTTGACACTCAATACTCTTGGCCTCAAAATAAGCCCACATGAGGTACAAAGAGTTGTAGCACATCTTTCAAAATTTAAAATAAATTATATAAAAACAATAAAAAAGCATTCACTATCATTGTTCTATAAAAGCAGGGGCACATCACTAGAATCATTATTTCACTTTACATACAAGGTGGAGCATGAGCCAGCTAATGTAAGCCAATGCAGTATATTTTACATTGGTTAACTCATAGATTTCACATGGGTTAATATGAGCCAGTGACTCAGTTTTAATAGTGTACCACTTTGGCTAACAGTAGCAGACTCATAATCTTCATTGTGAATCATACCTCAGCAAACCATTGAGAGCTTTGATGAGGCATCTCCAGAATTAATACAGAAGTGAGAGCAAACATCATAAGCAATGATCTCCAACTGTTACAGACTAAAACACTGAACAAATGACTAGATTTGGAATAAAAATTTCTCCCTTCACAATGTTTCTGAGAACAAACACAAAGAAATAATCACAGAAGCATATTGAGTCTGATTTGAAAGAATTTTAAGATTTAAATGAGGATTGGTTCAACATTTGTTTGCCATACATTCCATGAATACTAATTTGAATGGGAAAGTTTTTAATTCAGCCAGCATCTCCCCCTGCCATGGCACTTGCAATATTAAAAAGTATTGCAACTTTTCACAACATATGAACACAATTATGGTACAACACCATCACCCCAATCCATATCTTCCATAAATTTGTTCCATTATAAGTTTGAAAAGGAATTTTTAAAAATTTATCCAGTGTTGGATCCAATCAATTCTATTAATTTTCTCACAAAGATATTTCTCACTGATAATGTTAAATATAAAGCTCATGATAAAATTTTATATGAATATGAATAATCTATCTTCATGTCATTGAAAGAGAAATTATAGAATCAAGATTGAAAAAATAAATTTCTGGAAGTAAAACAAATGTCAAAGTTCATATGGTAGAAATTATACATTATAAATATTCCATATCCAACAAGTTGTACGAATTATCAAGACTAAAATGTAGGCTGAATGAGCAAAAATAGAATCATCAAATATTTAAGAGTATCTGACAGTCATTTTCCAACTCTTGAAATGTTCTAAAAGAGATTAGTTACATGATCAATGGTTGAAATTTCTCAACTTGCAATAGAACATTGTGAAAGTTATAACTGTGAGACTTTTATCTCAAGAAATGTTAAGATTAAAAATGATTATTAATTAATAAAGATGCCTTCCAAAATTGATTGGATTACAAAGGACATTTTTAGTTACATTTTGATAAATTTTATGCAATCACTGCCACTCATTCAAATTCTACCATCTCAATTATAACATTGAGAATACCTTAACCCCTGAAGGGTTAAATGTATATACAATAAACATACAACATCAAATACTGATGCAGCTTTTGGCATATTTGCTTTTTTAATTTTCCACTCTCCTTATATTCATAACTTTCTGTGTCTTAAGCATAAAACTTATAAATCACAATTCTACTTTAAGTAGCCTCATAAAAAATAATGGCAACCATTATGAAATTCCTCAGAGTTTTATGGCACTAGTATTAAATTAAATGGTGAACACAGGCTTTTGCATAAATAGGAAACATGTAACCATTAAAGAACACAAAAATACTTTCCTCAACCCAACTTCTAACTTCCTCTGTCTCAATCTCCTCAGACAGAATTACATATAAAGTAGTATATACATGGAGACATTTTATATATCTAGATGAAGCATTAGGTGTCCCAAAGTGGACACTTACATGATGCTTTGCCATTTCTTTTCTATTAAATTACTCATAGCTTTATTGAAAAGGAAAAAGGATTATTGTATGACTCTAAACACTGCAAACCTTTTGTATAGCCTCATTTACAGAGGGATCTCATCCCTCATTACATTGCTGTATCTTACCCTTAGAAGTTTTCCTAGAGAAAATGAGAAATGATATCAAAAGGGAGCATAAGTCCACTAATGATGAAATGGAAGTGACTCTAATGTTTGATCCACTCAGAAGAGATCTTTTTTACATGCTCACTTGGACAAAAATTTTACTTCATTTGGATAGCGCCATAAACCTGAATTACTTCATTTGGATAGCGCAAATACTGTAGACAAATGAGTATAGATATAAAAATTGTCTCCATGATAACACAACTTGATAGGACTGTCAAATCCCAAATACACTCCCTATGCCAGCACATGGGTAACCTTGGGTTTCTATTTAAAAATATATGCAAGATTTGAATTTCCTAAGAGAGGCAACACTGTTTTGAGAGATGAGACAAATAATATGATAATCTGTTACATTGGGCTCACTCATGACTTGGCCATCAACTCCATGCTGGGGTTTTGGTAGGCAGTGATTTCTAGCATCCTTGTCTCAACAATTACCATTTCTTTAACTTTAAGCATGTCTTTGAATGAAGTATTTCTTTAATTCATTTAGGCTAGTCTTGTCATGCAAATAAAACCTCTCCTTATTAGATTCAACTATGGTACTCTTAAAAAACATTGCCTTGTTCAATCAAAGAAGCATGAGAGAGCAATACAAAAATACTCTGCAATCTTTGAGCCAGAGCAGCACTGCCCTGTTCCAGAGTCCTTACTCCGTTTTCGGCTTCCGACTTCACGAGGTTTCTCTTTCTCACACTCCCCATCCCTCCGTCTCTTTTCCCCACGACTCCTCCTCCAACCAAGCGTAAGGGCAGCCCTCAGTTTTGATCTCACAGATGAAGATTCCAATGAAGAATCTTTTCTTTTTCCCTTGCTATCTTTTGAATTTGGTTTTCCGTCGAGATTGAGGAAATTTCTCAGTGGGAGTTCACGAGGACATTCCATCGTGCTTATCCACAGTTCCAGTGAGGGTGGTGGAGGAAGTTTGTTGCAAAGGCTTCCAGACTGGGTGGTTGCAGTTATTCTTTTCAAAATCCAAAAACTCTCTTCATTTGTTAGGAGTCCAGAAAAGGCTGGTGGTTTGCATTCAGCAGCAGAGATCTTTTCGTCTTTTACCTGAGAACCTTTGGTTGATTTATAACCATGCAGGAACTCATTTGTGTCCATGAGAAGATACCGTGCCATAAACCTGAATTTTGTAGAAATAAATTTACTATAGTTTTTATTACATAGAAACTGTAATGTAAAAATCATTCACCAATGGATTGGCAATTTATAGCACTGCCAATGCTTATTTTCAATCCTATTATCTCATATACATTTGATACAATAATCAATGAAAATATGAACATATTGTTCAACTAAATTTGAAGAGAATTTTACAATTACAAAGACAATTTTAATGGCAAATAAAATGATTTGATCAATAAGCATTGCATCAAAAATAGAGCAAATTTAGTTTTAGGTATGATAATTCAATCAGTAACTGAAGCTATTATCAAGTTGTTTCTGTATTTAAATAATTCATTAATATTATTATTTATATGACTTAAAAATAGAATTATTTTATATGACATTTAAATATTTCTTCTTTTATTGTTTAATCTAAAGTTAATAAGAAATACGTTGTATGTTAAATCACTCAGAGTTATTATTGGGTCCTTGTTCCTAATAGTATTAGTATTTAAGAGTATAATTCTATTTGCATACACAGGGATGTGCTCATAGGTGGGGAGATTAGGGAGCTGCTTTAAATGTCTCAAATAAGGCCACTAAAATGCACATTTAAGTATACTTTTCAATCAATTATTATAGTTAAATCTTATTAATGATGGTCTTTGTAAATTTTTGAGCATATTTTTGTCTTGCATTGAGGAGTTTTAGTTTCTCTAACTTCAAGGAGTCACACAACCTAGAATCAGTTAGTCTTTCTTTCAGTGCATCTTATCACTCATAGGACCTAGCTGTGAACTTCATTCTCAATTCAGCTTTACAAGTTTCTGAAATTTATTGTATACAATTTCAAGATAGTACAGCCAACGGTGTATCAACTGAAAATATCTTCAGACAGAAATGAACTATTTAGCATATACATTTTCACATTGTATATTCAATCACTGTTTTACACATTTTGATAAAACAAGCATAATGGGAACTCTCCATATAATTATCACTTACAGAGAAAATAACTGACTGAACAATTATTGCTAATTCCACAATCGGGTAAGAGATAAGACAACTGCAAGAGATATTTTATTTACTATAAACAACAAATAGTAAAAAAATTTCCTTCAACAATAGCAAACATGAAAAAATTGATGGAAGAGGAGAGAAAGACCCAGAAATACATTGATTAGAGGAATGTTTCTCAACCTTGGAGAGACTGAAGAGCACAATAAGAATGTACATTCTATTTTACATGGACCACTCAATGATATTTTGTTGCAAAAGTATTTGCTAATTACAAACTTGGTAGCAGACATAAACATAATAATACTTAAGACTGTGAATCTATTTAATATTTTCCCCTGATCCAACATAAAATAATTAGGTTAGTCTGTTAAGCTCCAGACTCATATTAGTACAGTAACTCTGTAGAACACTGGTTGAGAAACACAGTATTAGAGAGGGAAATGCCTCCCTGAATTCAAACCCTCATCTAACTGCAGCATGAATTATCAAATTCTTTAAATAGATGAATGTAACTACAAGAGGGCAGTAACTGGGAAGTTCAATTCATAAATTAACAATTGGGTGAACACTGAATTTCAGTCATACATTTCAGTACATCTAAAGTAAGATTTTTAAGTAGCCTCACCTTAAGTCTCCAAGGCAAACCATTCTGTTATCATCAGTCACTGGCAGGCTTCTTCTCCTACATTCGCTTTTTGACCACCTTTGTAAAAGATCAACAACAACTGTTTCTGAAGTCACTCCCAATGTATTCCTGCAAATAGAACACAAATAGATTAGATTACACCTTTTAAAAATTAGTGAAAATAAAAATCAATAAGATTTTTCTGTGGGGGAACTGTATCATCCTTTGAACACATGACAACATTAGCTTGATGATACCTACATTGTAATTATCAAAATAAGGATTTGAGTCAATTCAACAACCTCAATATTGATCAAAGAAATACACTCATTTCAGAATCTACATAGAGGGACAAAGTGGAGCAAAATTTCTTGTGCAATTTATCGATTGTTTATTGCCTATAATAAGCTGCAATAATGTGACAAGAGAATACTGATGAAGTAATTAATTAATATTTTTCTCTTAAGCATTAAATACACATTTTAAGAAAAAATGCACCAGAGAAAATATATATATATAACTAAGAATCTAATAACACAAAATTTATAGCAATAGATTTTCAAATGAATAATCTGAGATTGGAAAAGACATTTATACTTTTCTCCAAAAAATGTTATAAATGGAGACAAATATGCTTATAACCAGCTGAACAAAACAATTAATGATTATGGCTGGAAACCAAGTATGATATGATTTCTTATTTTGATCAAATAAAATGCATAACTAATGTCTGCAACATCTCTGATAAGATGATGAGGCATAGACTTTCTAGTGCCTATACTTTCTTTGGCGTATTAATTTGATATTACAGCCGTTATAGTTTCTTGTTGCATCTACAGAGAAAAAAATCGCCATGAAAAGTTTCAATGAATATTTGCTAATAATACTCAATGAGAAGGATAATACCCCAGTCTGGCGCACTCAACTATACCATTAATTATTTTCATCACAAGATTAAGAAGGAATTACCTGGATATTATATTATGTAATATGCCAGAGTCGAAGTCTTCAGCGGTTTCAGAAGCTAGGATTTCATCAGCGTTGCAGTCGACCCATTGGTAGCAATTGTGCCTCAAGAAAGAAGCTTTCTTCCACATGTCCTTCATCTCGAAGTCTTTTCGTACCTCCTTGTCGCTCGGTGCAGACGGAGAGTGCTTCGTTTTGCCACCACTTCCCCTTCGACGCCCATTTACTTCGTTCTGGAGATTCGCCACACTGTCTTCCAAACAGGAAGAGGAGCTCTCCTCCCTTCGAAAACAATCCGAAAGAAACTGTCATTTTGTTGTAATTTCAATCGCTCTTATAAAGATAAACTATCCTATAAAGATTTTAACAGGACGAGGGTAAGTTTCGAGAGCTATTAGCAATCTATCCGGGACATGTGGTATGAATAAAAAAATGAGGTAAAAATTTACGAAGGTGGTCGAGTATAGCGGAAATCCATTGCAGAGAGACGATACATTCTTATAACACAAAAATGAATTATTGTAGTCGGAGATTACTCGTAAGGATATAGAAAGTCTCGGAAAATGCAACTTTTTGTAGCTTTCATCAAAAGCGTTAGATTATGGTGATTAGAGATTATGGTAACTAGAGATAATGGAAAAGTGGAATCACAAAAGAATAATGAGCATAAAATGGATGGTGAAAACAATAAAGAAGTCCTTCGATAAAGGATTACTAGAGAATTCCATGTGACAAGAAAAACTGGATTTGGTTTGCTGCATTTAACTTTGGAGGTTTGATAGTTTGCTGGAAACAGTATTGAGATAGAGGAGAAAAACAGAGTTCTCTCTAATTTTTACCATCTTTAGGCGGCAGAAATATTACTGCATGCGCTTAATTCACGGAGCTGCGCCAAGGAAGAGTTTTAAGATACCATTTTTCTGTTTTTCTTCATTGCGAAATGAAGCATGTAATCTTACCGCATAATTTACAATATCAGAATGAATGGATATTTAATATCATATTCGTCCGAAATGTTAGAATTCTATCGTTAAAATATTTGTTTTATTATATATCATGATAATTTGGACAATAATTGATCGACAAGCTCACTCTTTTAAAGAACCTAATTCGCTGTATTGCATCAATATGATCGGTGGGCTCCCCATAGCCCACTGGACAACGCGTTCGACTTTGGTGAAAGTGGTCCCGGGATCGATTCCCGGTAGAGGCTCACGTATGAAATGACCTCAGTTGTCGATACATAAATTAAACCCCTACTACTGCTACAAGATATCACAATTATTTACTTTGTAAAAACATTTCTTGAAAAGTAAAAGAAAATACTCTTGGTATAAGAACTCAAAATTGTCATTCGTTGCCATTTTAAATATTTCAAAAATAATCAGCCGTAATGGTACAATATCTTAATATTAATTTTCTCGGTTCTTTAATAATTCACAATTCACCGGAAACGGATTCGTAATCTCAAACATGTAAAAAAAATGTAGATCAGCAATGATGCTTACTGTATGATCCATTTCTGAAAGCCATAAGACCTTTGTGATGTTTTAACAGTTTTATAGGAATTTTGAGCATAATTTTTCTCCTCCATACGCTCCCAAAAGAGGGAAGATATCTTCTTCGAGAGCGAGAATAAAACCTGCGCTCGTCCACTGACCTGAACTGCAAGTGGATGTCAGACCTAAGCTGATCCGGAGACGTGACTGGAGAAGTCTGCGTCGAATGGTCTCCATAAAGAGGAACTGCACCATTGCCTCTGGAAACATTGGTGGACCCTCGCAATTGTTTGGGATCATTACAAAATAAGGAAATATACCCAAGGAGTTCAGGAACCACTTCACAGGAAAGTTTGTTGTTTAGATAATGCAGACAGTAAATGGCCAGACGCGGTTCTATGTACTTGTTTGCAGCATATAAGGTGAGAAGGGCAGTTGTTGGGGAGCGGAAGCTGACTTCTTTACCTTCGAGGAACCTGAAGAATGAGAAATAAGAAATGATTTAATTATCGTACGTACTTTCATGAAATGGCAGTATAAAATATTTTATCCATAAATTTATATGTGTTCCATCATTGAGAGTTATTTATATTTCTCAGTAAGGTTTTATAATAAATGGTCTGACCCAACTTTATTTAAAAAAATTACCTTCCAAAAATATCATAAGCACATTTTCTCATGGCAAATTTAAGCCAGCAAGACTGTTGGAATGAAAAAAACACAACGATGATACTTGCCTCATGAGGTTATCAAATGCTCGAGGATCCACATCAGGTACCAAAATGGTGTCATCAGTTCTGTTGGGCATAGGACCATTGAAGATAGCATAGAAAACATCGTTTGCATTGGCCAGAACTTCTCTCCTGGCATCGAAATCCTGAACATCCGGTTCCTTCCCAACTCTAAAGCGTACAGGTCCAGAAGCCAGTTGCACCTTCTTAATATTAGAGGTTCCAGATATTACCGAAATGGGTGGACCTTGCCATTGAGGGAGAAGAGGCGACTCGTCCCCCCTGTAATAAATTAACATTTCAATCGTTAGCAAAAGTTTCGATGAGCAAAATTATGATAAAAGATGGAAGTCTAGAATCAAAAATCTGCCTGCGGAGCGTTATTCGTCTTCTTATGTTCGAAATAGCGAATTTCCTGAATCAACAAGAAAAGTAAGAACATTCCAACTTAGCCAAAAGGAAATTAAAAAGTGTGTTCATATGTTCTCACTGCACAATAATTTCAAATAAGTACTTAATTAATTGAATCTGAAACTTATGCATAGTTTAAATTTCCTCTCGTACCGCATTCAACTTTGAAAGTCATTAGCACTATGAAAATACTACGGGTTCTGTTCTGTAATAGTGTATTATTTTAGATTTTCACTTTGTTGGAAATAGAATATTATTTGAATAACTTAAAACTACTTCAGCAACGTAGGAATCATAATTTTTTATTGTGTTTACAGTAGAATACTCTTCCTCAATCATAGCAATCATACCTTGATATAAATACAATATTGGGATTCTAACGCGTTTAAAAATGAGCAGCACTATCTTTTTGCTATTGTTAATATTCAGTTGATAAATTGATGTAATGGTATGGTAATTCTTACATTTATTCTGTCTCCTGAAACGTACCTCTTAACCGGCAAAATGCCTCTGCCGCCTGTTGAGCTGTACCTTTCATCATTTCGGCTCATGACTTCTTAATGCCCAACTGACATTCATTCAGAGGAATTTTTATAGGCTCCTGCAAATCAAAGAAAGAAACAGAATTAGAAACAGGTGGAGTAAAACAAATTTAATATTTAATGCTTATCCTGCGGTGTAATGAGGCCTTGGTATCATATTGCTTAATGAACTGTATCGAATTGACTTGAAATCCTCAGAAAAATCATCCGATTCCAGCAATTTAGAATCAAAGTCACACCTACTCGGCTGTCAAAACTGAGTGATTAACGAACTAAAAGCTGTAATTATGATCCTATGTGATCACATTTCGAAAATTTTAGAGTTAATTTTTGGACCAGTTACATGAAACCATGAAGATAGTTTACAACCGTAATTCCTATTTCTATTTCTTTAAACAAAATTATTAAAAAATAAACAAGATTAAGAAGGTTATTTACCGGGGGTAAAGATGAAGATAAAGAAAATATAGTGAGTACGATCTCAATACAAACAGTACATATTTGACAAGGTGACATTATATAAAAGTTTTGAAAGCGCTATAGTCCTCCTGATTCAAGGTAGACTCATCAGAAGGTTACACGTTATGCAAGAAGGTAAGGTACAGAGTTAAATTAAATTATTACATACAAAAATAGATAAATACAAAGACAAGATATAACTAAGATCAGAATAAAAATACACAATAGAAGCATTGATACAGATTCAGGGGTAATTTTGTGGTAATTCTCAATATTAAAAGTAATAAAACGCTCCATTTCAGTGAACTTTTACTAAACCACACAGAACAGCATACATACGACCATGGTTTCGTAAAAGTTCATTCAAATGAAGCGTTTTAATACACATTAGAAACGTAGTAAAAAGAAATCTAGAGATGTATTTATAGGGTATCATGAAATAAATAATTTTTTTTATTAGTCAGTTCAGTTATGTTATGCAGTGATTTCAGATGTTTTGGCGTGATAATATTTTTATTTTAAACTTTCGTTTATCTGTTAAATAAAAAACGGGTAACAAAACATCGATTCATATAGACATGGGGAAGCCGTAAAATAGGCAAGATTTATTGGCTAAAGCGATTGCAGTATAACGTGTACCTCTCGGTTTGGAGAATGTCTTTGTCTTCCCAAATAAGAAACACATTCCTTCCATAGAAAAAGACTGCAGAATCCGCTGATATATTTTCAATATCGGTAAATAGTTGGTTAAATGACAGTATTAAACAATTAATTGCATATTTAACCGATGTTTTAAACAAAGTGAGGAATTCTTATGCGTATATTTATGAAGGAAAATTAGATCTACTTCAATAAACGAAAGAATTAAATGTCTCATGTTAGTTATTTTTTTACGCTCGGCGACTTTTGCGAAACTTCCGTAATTTGTGTATCTTAAAAATCTTCACCAAAGCTACTTTACGAGCAGCAAATTCAGTATTAAGAGTTTATTGAAGATAGCTTTCTTTGTCTTTTCAAAATTAAATGAAAAATGAGATCAAATGTGCCCTTGAAATCTATGTTGAGTGGAGAATGACGCGAGTTGTTAAAAATCGTTCCAAATAAGGTTAGAATAAAATATAAATTCTGATACAATTGGAAGGGAGTTTAGTTAAAGTAGAGCGATCAAAATTATCTCGAACAGTTCGAAGGTGTCCAAGCGCATAACATATTTCCCTATTCTCATTGCTCATTTCCCATAATTTTATTGAGAATATTAATTGTTACATAATTACAAATATGGCGCGCATCGATGTAATTCGATATTATTTGAAATTTAAACTATCCAAGAAACGGCAATGTTTGATTCCACCAGGTTTCTTAAAGCCGCCCATATTTTCCTAAAATGAATCTCATAAGATATATAAGCAAAGACTAAAAACCGTGAAAATGTTTTCTTGACGAATTTGACAGAGAGTTGTCGCTGTATTTCGGAGGAAAGTGAGTGTTTCTCAATGTCCACCTTCAGAATGTCCTCCCAACACCGCCCCAGCTAAAGGACGTTTAAAGTGAGAGTGTTTGTTTTTGTGATAAAGGACACGCCTTCTTCTATGGAGTCCCACAATGGACCCGATTGTGTCTCTTGGACTTGAGGTGGTCTATTAGAGGTGCGAAGGAAACCTTTCTCACTGACCTTCACAACGAGCGGGGGAGCATTTCAAAGCACACGTCATTTCCGAAACAAAATTGACTGCATTTCATCTAACGCTGACACCTTCACAGCCACTTCGGAAGCAAGATCATTAGTAATGAAACATATGAGTTAGTTCTGACATTAGGCAAAAGGCTGATTGGATCCTAACCCCTAATACCGCTGGTTACCAAAAGCATAGGAGAGTAAATGTGGTTTACTATGCAAGGTGAGGAGTGAGGTGTCTTGCCTTTGCTTTCCTTATTTAGTTAGAATGTTTTGAATGGAAAACGTCTACTTAATTGCAGTACAATGACTTGGGAATCACTGATCGTGAATCGAGTACTCGGGTATTCGACATTTAGTATAATTTTCCAACCGCTTGGGATATTGGATAAATTCTTATTATCATATTATATTATTTGTATATATTATATTAATTATGATTCGTGCGTTATGTAAAACATTTGAGCTGGTAAGTCACACGGTGAAATGATTGATATTATTGTAATAGAATAATAATATTTGTTAATAAATATGCATGACGTGCTACCTTCGAAAGGTTAGTGGAAGAGTTTTCCTCCCGACTATGGCGAATTCTAGGGAGGGATTTTCGCTTTTCTGTATGCCCTTCAACATGACTCCCAACAGGCTATATGCTTATTTGCAGTTATAAAATATAAATAAATAATACATTCCTATTATCTATTCCATGTTGTTATGAAAATTATATAAGTATTAGTAGTTCAATCTTAAGAATTTTTAGGAGGATTCGAGTACCCCGGTATTTCATGGAATTTTTATTATAAGGTAAACCCTTGTGTTTCGATTTCCTCGAGAATGACTCTATTGATACCATTTTTCATAGCATTCAATAGGAAGTGACAGAGATGGATTTCTTTATTATAGCAAATATGACAGATATAGAAGATAAAGTTCCCCAAGCGTAAGGGAAATTCTATCAGAGAAATACTGAAACTCGAAAGCAAATAACGAGAGATAAGAGGATATGGAGCTCTCGTCATGAAAGATGGACTATGGCTGTAGAGAAGAAGTGAAGGTTAAAAGAAATGTACATACAATAAAACAATTAAACTGTCCATTTTCGATGAATTACTCTTGGGATTTTCAGATAGAGGCGCGGCGGAGAACTAAAAGGATATTTAGAGCTGATGGAAAAAATGAGTTATCCTGGAAGTGGTGAAAATCGGAGGAAGAGGAAATGCGTAAGATAAATATTGAAAGGAGAGGGATAACCAAAGGAATTAATCGAAGGAAGGAGGCTTGGGGATGGTGAAGAGTAAAAATAAAAAATCTCATGAGCGGTATAGAAGAGGATGGTTAACAAAAAATTAAGTAGGGAGGAGGATGTTGTGTTGGGAATTACAGTTGAGACGCTTTTTAGAGGACTAAATGAATACATCGTTATTAGTGATGTAGTGTTATAACAGGGTTATTTTTTAACTGCGTTAATTATAAGCTCATCATTCGAATTTTCGAAGGATTACATAATTGAGTGAAATATGAGTCCATTCGTAGAAAAACTTGCTGCTCCAGCATTTATTCTTATGGCGAACGATTCCAACAATCGACAGCGATTAGAGGTATTATTTTGAAGGTGGAATTAGAAACAGAATACATGTTGTAAAGAGAGACCTAGGAGGACATACACGGATGTAAAAATTTTGATTTATCCCTAAATAATTAGAATGACATTTTGATGTTTTCGCTGAGATAAACCATGTCGACGAGTCGTTATATATTTCGAAATCAAGTTTTCATCACACTTTAGAGATTTGTAAGAGAGCGCGAGAGTGAGTCCAAGTAGTTCGTAACAATCGTTCAAAGAGGACTCTGGCATCGGAGAAATTCCAAGTGACGCCTGCGCGACTGTTCGTATGCAACCTCGTGCTACAGCACTGCAAAGCGTGAAGCATATTTTCCGGAGTACGACAAAGAGAAAGGAAGGTAACAGAAAATGCAGACCACTCACTTCCCCGAATACTTTTCATTGTCTTTGCGGGTCCAGAGCGTCCGCATTTTCTTTCGGTATTCACATTCATATTTCCATAAAATATTTCGATTCCAGATCATTCGTTTCTAAAATACAATTGTAAATTATCTAGAGCTGCTTATGTTTCTTATTTCGGGACATTTTAAACATTCAAATTCTAAACTAAATGCTTCATAACTCTTGAGGAATCAATAGTAACGGAATGGCTATCTTTTTCACTCAGCTGAAGATGAAAAGTTCCCATCACAAAATACAAGATGTCACTAAACAGCAGTGGTTGTTAAGGAGTACTCATGGATATGAGCTTGAGGTGGCTTGAGGTTAAGCAAGTACACAGTACAGTAAACAACTCGTTAGAAACGATGTAAAATAGTAGTTATGAAGCGCTTTATTGAAAGATATCTAATCTACGCTTTTGGAAAATTAAACAAGCTGCATTACCTCGATATTTAAGCAAGTAAAAAGTAATTAATTATCGCAAAGATTATTTATTAAATAAGTAGTATCATATTCAATAGTTATGCGACTTGTTTCGCATTATTATTAGTAACTTATCGCAAGGCATTTCAAAATAAATTGAATTTATGCATATCTTAATGCAATAAATATTTTAGAATGTACGATGATTTTAGACAAATAGTGGTGATCAAACGTTCACAATGTATGGATAACAACAGATGTTTCATCGTTAGAATTTCATATTTCATTGGAGAAAGAATTGCTTCCCTTCACCGTACATACACGAAGATTGAGATAAACAGAAGAGAAAATTTCTATAGTGACTATACAAAAAGATAATATACGGCGCAGAGAATTTCCGTGGATTGGAAGTAAATTAATAAGAGGAGTAGGGCTCTGCAAAGGATGAGTATACGAAAACACGTGATTGGAAAAGCTGAGAATCATAAATTTGGAGAAAGTCAACATATATGATCGAAGAAACGGCTGTTTCTTTATTTGCAAACAGAAAAGCCGATTGACACTTTATCATATACCAGATACGTAATAAAGGATTTTTAAGAATTCACAATCTCACTCAGATTATCATCTGAGACTGCATTCGAGAGAACGACCGATAGTTTCTTTCCATTTCTTATCACTGATAAATGCGAAAACCGTTTCCTGAGAACCTCTTAAGATAAACTGCGAGTACGTGACACCAGAAATTCATTTAGAAGCATGAATGGATTTCCAAATCCTTCTCTCTCTTGGATTTGGAATGAAGGTGACTTCATTTCTCAGTATGATTTCTGAGTAATTTCTCTTAAGCTTAAGTTTGCACATTCCAGCATATTTTTTGGTTGAGATTTTTCTTAGGAGCTTATAGTTTGTTTATTAACGGATTTAATGATACAATAATAAAAAAGTTTTCGCATCAGTAGGTTTTGATAGCGAAATTTTTAATCAATATGGATTACGATTTAAATGAAGCAATCGGTCGCTATCCATAAGGCAATAATGGCAAAATACGACGATTACGATATACTACTCTCTTTTTCTACATTAATTAATTTATTTTGACAAGTTTTATTGAAACTATTGTGTAAATAGTTGGAGAGCAACGAGATTACATCTATAAATAAGAGTATAATTTTTAAATTATTCCAATCGAATTTACAAATTCATTTTAAAATGCTGACTGACACTGACAAAATATGTCTTTAAAATTATCTATACGGATTTGATTGCTGAATTAAGACCATGCCCGGTCACCAAAATACCAGAATACCCTTTTCTACTTATATGGTCAAGAAGGACGAGGTTATTTTCGCTGATAACATTCTAGCTCATTGAGGAAGGTAATCTATCTGACTCCTCATTCCGCCTAGTATGCCTCATTCCCCCTCTTGGTGGGTAATAGTTGAGGATACAACCAGCTGGCTTTAAAGAGAGACAAAAAACATACAGCTTCCGGGCGGTCTATACTCGGCTGACGCTGTCCCTGAAAGGGTAATAGGAAATTCCCATGAGCTAGCTCGAGAGAATCCCAAACACAAGATGCGTTAGCAGAAGGGAAACAGTGACCCCAGGCCACGCCTCTTCGGACAAGAAAGTCATCAGAGTGAATACTGCGCAGAACCAAAATGTGCTCGTGAAAGAGCACTTTGAAGTATCCCTTTAACAGGCGGAGATATTAATACTCCGCCTAGCTCTCCGCAGAGGATAAACAAGCAACGCATTAGGATAGCAAATTTCTCTTCGCGTGGGTCTGTTCCCTCTGGTTCCGCGAACTATTCCATTAATGGAATTGGACCTCCAACGCACCACACCTTCCCCCTAAAAATATCATCGCTGGACCTAAAAGAGGGTTTTTTTTCCCCTCTTTCGCAGTTCGGAATATTTATAAGAAGGGTTTTAAATCCTTTTAACCAGACGCGCGATTTAAAGAGGTCATATTAAATTGTCATCTTTGTTGTGGAGTATTCGATAATTTCTCGTTTATGTGTAACACCAAGCTCATCGTAACAGCCTCTTTTCTGTCCCCCTCTTCAGATTCTGATGGGCTGTTTAGATTTGGATTAATACCCCGCAAACCGCCAGTGGTGTATGGCAGCGGATGCACTAGCACCAGAGTCACTTCCTACATTTATCCTTTTATATCCTCTAATGTTCTGTGAAAAGAACGACCAGACGTAAATATCCATTTTAGAATAATAACTGGTAATGCTTTGCTGATGGTTCACGGAAATATCACTCGGTGTTTACTGGATGTGCAATGTTAGCTACTCATAAAAGTTCTGAAGTTCTATGGTTTTAAGTGATTTGAAACTAAAATAAAAGCCACCGCATCTTGCCTCAGGTGACCAACGGCCCAGTATTTTTATGTATGTATGTAAATATGCACAAACGATTATGTAATGAAGCATATAATGCGTAGGGAGTTTAAAAAAGTTCCTAATATAAAGCTTAACCGCTTTATACTTTTCAACTAAAAGAAAACCGAGCAGTATTCTATTGCTCCATTTTTCAATTGTCGGATAATGAGAAGCCCTTTAAATTCAATTCCACGACAATCAGCCGTAATAATAGCTTTTTACGAATGACAATGAGTCTTCAGGGAACTTTTTGGACTTCCATCGTATGTAATATTTGGTAACAAATATGGGATAAGTATCAAGTGGCAAAGCCTATTACTCTTATCAATCATAACAAGTAACTCTGAAGATTAATTTTTCTAGAACTAAATAGATGTCCGGAAATGGCTGCATTCCGTTTACGGAGATATGCCTCTTAACTCGATCACGAAGCACGTTTTCCTTTCCTTCAAAGAAAGAACGCGCAAAGAGTCGAGTTATTCATGTAAACAAACATTCGACGAACTGTCCTTTTTTTTGAGAAGCCAAATGTTGCAAAGGAATCGAAAATTCATTCGCGGAAAAGTCATCCTCCCTAAACAATCGAATGGTGATTACAGAGTGACATCATAAGCGTCTTAGATCGCAAAACACACGCGCGAGGGCACTGAATGCAGTTATTAAACAGTCCTCACGCCGGAGTACGTGATCTCGAAGGATGACACCGTTTGAACTCTAGCACAATCGTCCCCCACTACTCTTTTCTCTGCATCAGAATCGGCTTCTTAATCAAACTGAGGATGGCTTTTTGGATTTGTTCTCAGTACAGCGTGTTAATAATCACCGCCCGGACGAACAATTACCACACCCGCGTATTAATATGCACTATGCGACAGCCTTTCGGGGTGAGGCAGTTGATATAACAACCATATAACCGTTTCCCTGGCCCAGGGTTGGAAACTTATACCTATAATGCAGTTTTTACCATCAGAGGACGTGTGAGACAGTTAACCAATAAATAAGCGATATGTCCAAGCTCCCTGGCGATATGGATACAGTCAAAACCGGTTAAGACGCTTTTCACGGAATTGAGTGAAAACAGAGTAACCAGGATAGCATTTTAACCGTGATATGGCAACTTTTTCACTCATGCACGTAGGAAAACATAATAGAGTTCTTTTAGCTCTTTGATATTCTAACTGCTTCTAACCTTAAACAGAAAAGGGTTCTTCTATAGTCATTGGTCTATTTTTCACAGTTTTAGATAAGGTAAAAATTTTTGGTTAACTGATAAGGCAGGCAATCGATCAAAGCAGAGTGTATTGTATTTGGGGAACGGGAAAAATTCGCCTTACAAGAAGGTAGTGGGCGTCTTAAGGGGTATTTTAACTATGTATTTCATATAAAAGTGAGCGGGACGAATGAAAACCATGAATTCAGCGGGATAACGTCTTAAGCATTTCAACCGGGCTTCACGTTATATGGACAAATATCTACGGTTCAAGAGCTAGGACTATAAAATTTACATGGACAAAAGTAGCATACTGGAAGGACGCACTTTCGTGGCTTACTGAATGCACTCAAATAGTCCAACATCGAATAGTAAACAGAAAAGCGTAACTGATAGCGAACTGTCTGCGATATTTTCCTATTTAATTACACTTGGAGCAATGAAGGAGATATAGAAACAAACTGATTTGAATACCAAAAGTTGTTTGAAGAAGAGAAGAAAAGGTCGCATTTAGGGTCAGAAAAGACCACTTTAGGTTTGAACGCGTGGAACAATAAATCAGCGTATTGTATATATAAGTGGATGCGATCGCCAGCAGCGGAAGGAGATATTCCTGGAAGAGAGAAGAAGTGCCGACGCGCCTTGAATCCGACTGACCTTGGAAAGAAAATCAGGAACAGAATGAGTGCAATTACGACCGGATTAAGTGGTGTAAGAAGCCAAGTGTTGGCGAGGGAGAAATTGGGACCCAGAGCAGTTAGTGAAGGCGATTTTCATAAATTCCGTTCCAGAAACGGCTGTTTCATTATATGGTATATCCTCTGAAGTTTGCCACGTTAAACAAGATTTAATCAACAGATTTTCCCATTATGTTCACAAATTATCTCTTTATGTGACATGCTACATCGCGAGTTTGGGACAGAGATATAAAAGTGAATGAACGTGAAAGAGATGTAGAATGCCACATCGTTAAATGCCCCATTTCCTTCCGAAATTAATCAAGGAATTCGTTTATTTATCCTACATTAAAATCTGGCGATTCTCTTGTAGACTCAACACCCATTTCAAACTCTCATTCACTCCATTTAACAACTCCATTTTATTCGTGCTCTCAGACGTCTTCTCGCAAATCTCCTCCTCAGCACTTTTATGCGCCCCTTCCTCTTCACTTCACTCCTTCATCATTCCCACTGTTATTTCCTCAGACACGCAGTGGGCATCGAAAATAGAGGGCCAAAAATACGAAACTGGTCTTTTTGAGTACAGACATAGGAAAGTTCGCATGATCATTCTCGAATAAATTCTGCATACAACTATGGAATCGTATTAAAACTATCCAAGTATTAATACTATACAAGAGGTCAAAATTGATCAAATTTCGCGAAAAATGCCGGTCTTCGATTTTCCGCGAATTTTTTTTTTTTACTTTAAGTCGATGTCTAGGAAAAATATAATTCAATGTTATAAATCTTTCCTTCGTAAAAGTTGATTAGTTGAATATTTGAATACTTCACGTATCAAATGGGACCCTTATTTTAGAGCGAATTTTTACCTAAAGCGAGGGATATAGTAGAAAAGGATATATACGGGCTAACTTACACCACGGTATTCTTTGAGGTTTTCTGAGGATGAATTTGAAATGAAATTTCGCGACAGTTTGCGACGACGATAAAGAAACTTTCTGACAATGCCAAAAGGGGCCAAATAAATTCATATTGTGCTGCACCGATATACGAGCAATACAATATATTTCTGGGTAATCTAACGAGAGACATAAACAACTCCAGAGAAAAGAAGGAAGAAAGATCCATCCGAATACGGTTCAGAAATCCTAGGCCGGCTAGTGGCTCCAAAGTTAGATTAGTTAATACATATGGACTTCGTTACTTATTGCTTTAATCGATACTTAACTTCATCAGTAAGATATACTTAATCCCATTATTGACGTAATGATACAGGAAATGTCAACAGGCCATGTTGACATTTATTTATCAACGCCTTAGCACATCTTTTCAAACATGGGACTCTTTCGGAAAAAGGTTCGCTTTGCCTGTCCTAGGCTATGGTTGTCATACATTATTTATTAATAAAAATACTATATTCATTTACTACTGATACTGTTCATTATCAGAATGTAGATGTATTGAAAACCAGAGCTGCATATATTTATTTATGGCATAGTCTTGCAAATATGTGCAACCCATAAAGCTGTAAAGAAGCTTCTTCATCCTGATTTGATTTCTTTCTTTCTAAGAAGAAGATGAAAATGAAAAATCCTAGAGAACGACAGATTCAATCGTTAGAACAACCAACGACACCCAAAATTTGCCATCTTAACAATAAGCGTAATTATCATCAAATCGCTACTTCTTGATTATTCAATTACATCTCTAAGACGAGTCACGACTCCAAACTTCAACATTTCCTCTGATTCCCTAGCTTCCGCTCCAGTAAAATTAACAAGATTACAGCGAAAACCATCGAAGCCTCTGTATGCAAAAACATGTTTTTCTGAGGTTCAAATTAAGGGCAATGGACTCGAGAAAGCAATTTTCACTTCAGCTTTCTTCCAATTCCGGAGAGGAAGGGCACTTTCTTAGTATAAGTAATTATTTCAATTAAAATCCTTTAATATAATGCATCTGGAATATATAGAACATGTGGAAACATTTAAAAACCTAAAAACGAGTAAACGAAGCCTTATAAAAGAAGATACCGTATCTACGTTACTAATACATACTGGTGAATTGGCGGCACTTTAAATAAAAAATTTATAAAAAAATTCAGAGTAAAACATAGTAATTTAGTAAGTATGTAAGTGCATTATCGGCAGATGATGACTTTGTAAAGAAAGTAATTGGCCTGGAATCTGAGGAATAGCTTGAGCTAAATTAAGATTGTGAAGTTTTTCCATTGTCTGATCAAGACAAAATGGCATTTTAAAAGTTATTTGAAGATGATTTTATGCGGAAACTATCTCATATCTCCCCCTCCACCACTTTTCTAGATCCTCCCTTGGTTTATACGTTTGTGTTTATACACTGAAGCCCATTTAAGACGCTAAGATGCTCCTCTACTCGCCTATAACGCGGATTTTACCCACTCTCAGACGCACGTTGAGGTTAATTAACCTGTTAAGGCCAATCCTACATCTCAGGCGATAGACCAAAAATTGTACTCGTTATTTTTCCCTAATTGTCTACTTGGTAAAAATTGCTTCATTATGAAGTGAAAATAACCATAATTAAGTAAATAAAGAGGAAAGAACAAACACCACCCCAATAGTAACCACAACTAAGTAATTAAGGAAGAAGTAAAATCTTTGTTCGTAATAGCAGACCATTCTAAAGAAGTGTGACGAGAGGGCAATCAACACACAGCAATAGTTTTTTTGGTTTTTTTGTAAATTTACAGCCGTGGCAAGTAAAGCAAACTAAAGAAGGTTTATTTTTGTTTTTGAGATGTAAAGGAATTATTTAAAAATTAAACGACCAAAAAAACCCTTCCCATTTGTTTTAAAGAGAGTAAAAATAAATAAAAATAGGGAATATCTCGTTTATTATGCTATTCCGCTTATAACAAAGTTTTCATTCTGTTTCTTTATAAGCCAATTAGCAGGGTTTTACTGTATATACATTTATACATATGTACAAGAATGGATAGGAAACACTTCTGTGCCACGGTGTATGCTCATCAAAAACGGTTTACACTCAAACCGCTGTTGCAGAGAATCGCTTAGAAAAATCTTCTCGTGCGTCACCGTGAAGGGACTTGAATGTGCCGTGAGAATCACTTACGTCAGCACACAGCATCCTCCTGTTGCAGACTCTCTCTGTTTGTAAACCGCCAAAACAGAGCAGTGCTGCCAACTATACGCATCTCAGTTTTGCTTCGCTTAGCTCTCTCAGAGTAGACTAGCCGATGATATCATTTGTAAGATATCTCTATGTCTGTTCTTTTTCCTCTGCAAAATTTAACGACCTTGGAATAAGATGGGAAAATGCAGACTTTAATGCATATAATTGTCTACCTGTATCTTTTTGTGTGTGTGACTTATATACTCGCTAAAACCTCGGGCACACGAGGTTTGTAAGCTTTGAACCTTTTCACTCAAATAAATGTAAATCTCTATTAGATATCGTATCGATAATTTTCCCTAAATCTTCCCTATTTCGGGTCATACAGACGAAGGGTTGAAATATTATATTCTTACGGCAAGATATCAGGAGTTATCCAATTTAGAAACAAGTAAAACCGAAACGTTGCTTTAAAATAAGGTCAAAGTTAGTTACAAATACTTTAAGAACAATAATAAGTGTGTGCAGCAGCTCAAGTAAAAAAGATGACCATATATGAGATGGCTTTTCTCGTACAGTATAAACAATCCTCCTATTTAAATACTTTTGAAAGAAATCTTGAAGTTACTCATCATTAAATATGTAAATCTTAACTTGTATCTCACAGCTGCAAACTACATAAGCGTTAATAAATTTTCTATAATTTTCTTCCTCGGGAAAAATTATTTCGATCTTTATTAAATTACATTTAGAATGTAAAATGAAAACGACTTGATCTTCATTAGTCCACTTTGTAGAATGCATAATGTAGCAACGATCCTTTTTGAACTTCAAGTAAACACATCTTTCATAACACCAAAAAGATGAAAAAAGGTGGAAATAACTGGTGAGACTCGAACTCAGACCATCCACTTTCTGAAAACATATTCTAACCTTGGGGGTGTCCACGTTTTTTCCTTCTATGAGCGGTATTTGCTGCTAAAAAGGCTTCTCAAGCCGCAGATGATGTGCGTTGGTGTATCTAAATATACAATGAATTTAACTGAAATGTCTAACTCTTATAAATTTCTAATGAAATTCATAAGAGTTAGACGTTTCAGGGAGAGCGTAGTACAAATATAATAAAGAAGGTATACTAAAGGAAAATAAGCTGCTAAGCCGCACGGAATTAGTTTCAGGGCTGCTGAATGGACACCCTTCAAAGCTGTTTTTACTTCCATATATCGGTTTACTCTTTCAAATTCCCGCCTCTATTTATCCTTCGGCGCCCAACGTTGATGTTTCCCAGAAAGGCCATTAAAAGCCAAGTACCATCACTTTCCTCGTATTCTCTCGAGGACCACATTAGTCAGAAAACGAGGTTTGCAGCATATGACAACCACTCATCCGTTGGCGGTAACTAAATGTGCTTCATACGAGTGTGTTCGGCTGATACGTCATCAAAGTGGAGCACTCATCTCAAGATGTCCGGCACAAGTGGGCGTGGCACAATGTTTATTATGCCGCATTTCAGCTTTCCGTTTGGCAGACGCTTTTTAGTACCCTTCCAAGTTCAGGGGTCACTCCGAGAACAGAAATCTCATTTCTTTTGTTTACGCTTGAAAAGCGGCACAGACCATCCTCGAAAAAGCGCCTCGAAAAATAAATGAATGGCGGCGGGCGGAATTTAATCTTCGGCTGGCAATTAACAATTCCAAAGCGGCCACGTGTTGATGGGCTTCTTGAAATAAGCAGTCGGAATGCCCTTCTGCAGGGATGAAGGATATTAAAACCAATGAGGAGGAACTGTTCAAACTAAGGACCCAAGAGAGGAACGATGGCCACTTGACGAAAATTGGATACGAAATATTAAAAGTATGAAATATTTAAGACTGACAGTAATGTGAACATCCAATCTCATCAAAAACATCTCCACTGCGTTTGCAGGAGACGTTCCGTATGGTGTAAAAACAACGAAGCTTAGAAGTCGTCAGAAAAAACAAACTGAGAAGATGAAGAATATGGCGGGCATTGGTAACAACTGAAAGCAAGAGTACCGGATGTAAAAATGAGCGTGTGAAAATTACTGGTGGAATAGAATGGAAACACACATTTACTGTTATATGGAAACATGCTAAAGATAGGGAGGAACATATTTCCACTGAAATATTACAGATAAAAGAAGGGAGGATAAATTAAAGAGGTAAGAAGGGAGATAAAATCATGTAACGAGGAATAATCGAATTGATTAAGAACAGAGAGAAGAACCTGACAAAACAGGCTAAAGAAAGAGGGCTTTCTTTAAGAAGAAATCGAACGCAAAAGAGAGAAAGATAATGCTGGAGTGCACAATGATGGAAAGGGAAAGTTTCCATGAACTGAAGAGATATACAATGCCTTTGTATATCTCTTCAGTATATCCATAAGTAGCCTAACCATAAGTACAGAAAATGTACTGGTTTAACATACAGTCAATCTTTCTACTGTCCCGTTTTAATGGATAAACACGGAGAAAGAATATAATATGAGATACGGAAATTTCAATTATAGAAATCATATAAACGAAATCATCGTAAAGTTTGACCCTGTACACACTCAAGGTATCTAAAAAGTACACGAATTTAACACACACTGTTTTAAGGTAACGACCCGGTTTACCCACTCCAGAATTTGATAAGTCCCGTTTTTCGCCATCGGAATATGGAAAACCTATGCATACACATTCATAATATATAAGTCTATCAAAAACTATAATCTAAAAGGATTAAAATGAGATCAAACAGCTTACTATAGTCCTTCTTCCTTGTCCATTTCTTCTCTGCGAAAGTTGGCAAACACTCCTGAATCACTGTTTATATATAATAGCGATACTTTACGACATACATTAGTGAAGAAAAAGAAACTTCACTTAAACCATTAGAGCAGATATCCCATACACGTGCGTAATTTAAAGTTACATGATCAAAACTGAGCGAGAGCCACTTCGCGAGCTGAAGGTCTCATTTCGTCTCAATATGTGAAAATAAAAATCCATGGCACCAAGTCTACATCGCCTCAGATAAGAGGTTCCAAACCACTTAAATCCTTCTATTTGCAGTATCTGTAATCTAAAAGACAATGTTTACAGAGGAAGAGATAAAAAGTCCATAAGCTAACGATTTCACCTCTGCAATTACGATTCTCACCTAATGATCACTGGCATAGGAAACTCTTTCTCAACTACTCATGAGTTGCTATTAGTTTGGGCCGCATTCCAATCGATGAATCGTTAAGCGCGAAATATAATTAGCGACGGTTTAATAAGGATTTTCCGTTTGAGTCATAAACGAAGGCGCGACATCGGGCGATGCAATCTTCCTCATAATTCGATGTATCACCACATTACTTGATTACCACATTACATTACTTATTACCTATGAATGAGTTGAAGTGAGTTCGCTCTTAGATTATTTTTTCCACGAGATTTTTGCCAAAAAATTACCATATCTGTCAGAAGAGCCCGAGAATGAAAGTTATTTTGGTTCTTAAGTGCATAAGAGCTCATTTGGATTTTATGTTTAAATATGTTTATGACAGGGGCATACATAAAATTAGGCGTATCATGCGCTAGCTGAGAGCGTCATCCATAGGGGGTAATACTATGCATAGTTATGATCAAAAACATACTTTTTCAAAATCTAATTGAGGCTAGGCGCCGGTTCTTGTTTTCTACTCCAAGAAAATACTTATATACCGCAAAGCTGATCCATTACCCTTTGCAACGGATAAAAATACTTCTAAAAATTTAATATATTTTTATTTTTGTCGTGCGAATAAACGCTCTATGGTATGATTTTTTAAAATTTTATAACAAAATGGACATGTTTCACTCTTTCCTAATTGGATATCGTTCTGATGTTTGCACCTTTGGCCTATGACAACCTAACTCTGCCCGTTTCGCCGGGACTGTCCTGGTTTAGAGGTATAGTGCCGGTCAGTATTTTTGTTCCGATTAGAATGAAAGATTAATTAAAAATAGGGTGTATAACAAAATGCATGAAAAATGTTTAAGAATTGATATTAAGAGGGATTTAGACTCCCACCTGAAATTTATCACACAGCAACGGTATGCAAATAAATAAATTAATTAAGAGAAGACAGCCGAACAAAGATTTAAAGAAGATTGAAAATTTTAACAAAGATTTAAAGAAGATTGAAAAGAAAGATTTGGAGACCCTGCGTATAAATTGAAGGAGGCACAACAACAACACAATAGATTAATAAAATAGGATAAAACAAACGTCCCGGTCTAGTACCCATTTAACTCTCTTCAAAATTTAAAATGTCCCCGTTTTCATTAATATGGCGATCCTATCTTTACGAAATGTCTTGAGTGTAGTTTGGGAAGGTTGAGGGAACGGTTTAAAACCCTCAGCGGGCCGTATTCTGAAATACGAACTGTGTCTGACACCCCTGTTGCGGAGAAACGACTTTTCTGGGGAGAAGGTGCAGCATGACATCACATCTCATATTTCACTTAAGGGTAAGTGCGGTGATAATTGCGGTCTACAATTGTCAAGTTACCTCTTTGGAACTGGAACAATTATATATCCATATTCATCCTGGGGAACAGCGTTTGAATTTATAAAACTAATCGGACAAGAAAGAGAGAGAGAGAGCAAGACTTGATAAAATAAAATTCCACGAAGAAAGAAAGAGATATAAGATAGTAATGGAACCATAGGCTTCCAAAAAACCACAAATCTCATTCATATTATGATAGATGACGATGAGGTATATCAAAAGAGACTTGAGGTACTTCGTTTACTAAGGAACGAATGAACATCACTTTAAGCAAGCCTAGTTGCTTGATAGAGGGAAATTTAAATTTTTGACAAAGAGATAATAATAGCAAATAATCACCACGAAAAGGAAACGGGTTCTTGGTAAGAGTAACCTCTGAAATAACTCGTAAATCAGAGCGTAGGTGACGGGATTCCGTTCAGATAAGTGATCACGTGATGCATGTGGAATAAGCAATTCTTGGGATGGGACAGAGATAGGAAAATACACGTTATTATACACGAGAATAGAAGGATAATGAAAGAAGAAACTAAACTGCAGTAGAAGGCACGCTCGCTATCTAAATGCTCGTGAATATTATTTAATTTTAATATTTTCTATATTAATTCGGTCGAGTGTAATTTATTTCCTCTGCATCAACCAATGTTTTCTACCGTCCAGACAACGAATACATACTAATGGTCTGATAAGCACTGAAAATGTCAATGGTTTTCCTGATTCTCATAATCCTAAATTGAAACTTCCAACGTATTATCTCTTCCTTTCTCATACCCTCCGCAAGTTTTCATGTCTCTTTTTCTTTTTTTGGTAATTTCCGAGGCTGGAAACGTTTCTTCATAAAAGTTTCACATAATTGTACTTCTGAAACGCTCAATGTGTTGGAAAAAAAGAGTCACATTAATTTAATGTGGTTGGTGAGGGTTATAAACAAAATAAGTTTGATTCCAGTCCTCTCCTTCTTACTATGATGGATTGGTCCTATAGTCTTGATGTAATGATGAGTGTTCGACAAGTTATTACAAACATTATTTACTCGCTAAGTATGTAAATACTCAACTGAACACAGTTGAGTATTTGCATACTTAGCGAGACAAATGGTCCTAGCGTATAATGGCCTATAGCGTAACAAATGGGCTCTCATTTTAGAGCGAAACTTTTCCTAAGGCGAGGAAAATAAGGAGACATCGATGAACATGGGTCAACTTATACCATGTTCTTCTTTGATGCTTTCTGAAGAAGAATTTGAAAAAAAACTTTGCGACTAAAGATATGAACAGCGTAGAGTAGGAGTGATATTGGGAGCAAATGCGGGATCGTCGAACCCGACCGAGACCTTCCTTCCTCGCGTGAAGGTTGTCATGGGAACCGAAGGACAAACAGTCGTGAGTCACGAAATTAACTCCACACGGAGGAACTGTGACGTAATGCAGGGATGTCGCAATAATGATCTTCGAATCGGAACATCTCTCAAATGGTCCAGGTCCCATAACGGAGATGCTGTGCAGACTCTCTACGGCCGATGGGAAATGCTAAAGTGAGTGTGAATTCTTGAATTTTATAGTCTAAAGGGAGAAATTCCATAGAAGAGTGGTTCAAGCAAATAATAGAGATCGGGCAGTGTTTCTCGATAGTGCACCACAGAGATCCGTCGATAAACTGATTTTTTAAATCTTTTTATAAGGGGGAAATATCTCGCATATTGACAATCCGTTCATCATAAAATGCAATTATAATTACCGATAGTTAAACCCTTACCGAAAAGTAAACACCCAAAAAATAAAAAGGTGTTTGGAAGTAGACAATGGAGTTTGTAATGAAATAGTGGAATGATTGCGTAAAACTTTGTAATTGCTGGTGACTTGTAAGTGTGATAATTAAGAAACCGATGAAGTCATAAATGGTTTGCCAATATAACGGAGTAATCTATCACTAAGTACTAACTGTAATTCTGGGATAAATGTGGTGTAATTGTATTATAAGGAATGGCAAGGGATATTACATAGATTAAGGCTTTGTGTTTTTTCTGAGTTCTAATACTGTTTGTAAATATAGTGATGTTATGTCGGAATGTTCCTAGGAGACTTATTATGTATGGAATTGCAGAGTGTTTGTATTCTAAGCGTTCTTGACAATGTCTAGAAGCTGCCACCTGACGATACTCAAACTGTAACAAATAGTAGTAAATAAATATAGATTACGGAAGCCATTATTTATGTAAGGAGTAAATGTTTTGGCTAAATTTTCCCTAGGAGCTACGCGTAAAGTTGTTAATTCCTTCTGTTGCTCTGCGACCTCTCGAAGGTCGAGAAATACTAAGAAATCTCCGCTGAAGGTTTTACATGGACCATTGAGACCTATGTGTTAGAAACCTTGACGTTGACGCTTCTGCGAATGCCTTGGACAGATAGAGTAACGAATACAAACAATGCAGAAAAGTGTAAATGAGAACTGCTTCCTAGTTGAATCCTTGAAGAAAACAAGAAATAATACAGCTGGTAAATTATCTCGTCTTCCTGGTTGATGCGTTGCATTGTTTAGTGGAAAAATAGAGGAAGAAAATTGTTTAGGAGAAAATTAAAATACTGACTAAAGAAAGAAACCCTTAATTAAGGACGCTTGTATCCAATAACCTGACGTTTATGTAAAGTATAGCTGAATCCTAAAATAAATATAATAGAAAACGGATACATAGGTATGAATAAAACGGGTAAGTATATGTGAACGAAATTATTAGGCACCGGGATAGACTCGGTTTTGCTGAAAGTGTTCCCAGATTTAAAATGAGCAATTCGTGGCGTGAAATCATAAAAATTGACTTGAAAGTACCAGTTTGTAATTAAATGAGTCGAGTGAATTCGAGTTTAAAAGCAACGAGGAGACTAGAGGTTATGAAATCCATCTCCGAAAGAAAAACTGACCGTCAAAATTGGCGGAGGAAACCTGGAAAAGGTGGACAACTTTCCATATGAGGGCAATATCCTTTTATGGAAGAAGAGATGCACAAATGAGTTTAGGAGAAGAATTCTTCAGCAGAAGCTAAGGATACATTCGGGAGGTGAAAGAACAGCTGTGAGAATCTCAGAAGAGTAGTACTATATACACAATAGTCATGATAGAAGATACTAGAAAATAATTAGCATACTCCTTGTTCTAATCTCTATTTTATGTCTGAAGAGAGGACATTAAAAAATCTTGGATTGACATAAGTATGTACCTCGCGAGACTTTTCCTATAAATCGCAAGATCTTCCTTTCTTTTTTAATCGGGGATTTTCATTCTCAAACGGGACACGATGAAAAATCTGACCGGGACGATAACTCTAAGACGGGACAATGACGGCCAAAACGGGACCTATAGAAAGTCTCTTTATCCCGCAAAAATTAATAAAAAACGAATAGAAATGCTTTTATGAGACCGAAAAATAAACATTCATAATATACCTTTTGTAAATTTCGAATTTGCGAATTTTCCTTGATGTTAAGTGATGGAGTTAAAATATGGCAAAAAATAATGCTTTACGTTTTAGATTATTTTTGGGAATTTAATAATTTTAATAATTAACTTATTAAACTTATAAATTAAGGCAGAAAAATCAATATTTTCTTAATAAGGAGAATCAAATAATCCAGATTCAAGGGTATGGTAAATGATCTGCAAGATGGTATCTCGTCTAAACACATAAACATTTACAAACGTGACTTTATCCGGAAGGAACTGAAAGCACAACAGTTTCCTGGAAATACGCAAGCAGGCAAGATATGGACGGAGGATAAAAAGTAAGCACAAAGATAATAAATGCAACATTCCTGGGTAAGAGTTTTAGTCTAAATAAAAATACAGTTGAAACATAGTCCGTAGCCAATCGGAACAGACGAATGACAGCGGGTCATTCCAGCTAAATAGAACAAGAAAAAACATGACGTATTCGGATCTTCCTAAAACTTTTAATAACATCAATAGTGACGATAGAAACATTTTTTTCAACTCCTAGATCAATGGTTCCAAAGTGGTGTGGTGACAAAGTTGGCAAAAGTGCGGAATTCGGCGTGCGCGCTCTCATTCAAACGCCCGTTTCTCAAAGTCTTTTACACATAAATGGCATTGTATAAACACATATTGAAACTCTATAGCAGAGCTTTATTATAGTGCAGTTAAAGTCGATTCCATCTCTGAAAGATGATGTTTATCTGAAGCTGAATAATGTTTTGAATGGATTTTAAACCTAAAAATATACCTCTATGGCTTACAATATATATCACCGAATATAACATTAAATTTTCTTAGAATTTTGAAAATATAAAATTTGGGACTGGACGGAATGTGTTATTAAAAAATAATAATATTATAATGAAAAAAGAATAATATGATCTACCTCTGGGTCAAGGCGCCGCGCCGTTCGCTTCCAATGCGGGAACTCGCCTCCTCTCGTATTCATTCCATGCGCTCTTTCGTGTATCCAGTGACCGACTACGTTTTACGATAAGCTTTAGACTCTAGTGATCTTCCGTAGATTTCCGCGGCGATTATAAGATGAGCCCAGATTTTTCGGGTATTCACCGCGTGAGACTTATTCGGGAATTCACCACGGAAGAACGAGGAAAACTTTCACCGGCGTTCCAGTTGCCCTCTTCAGGTCCAAGTTCGCCTCTCATCTTTTCTATTCGATACTACGCATAGTAGAGGCGGGGATTCCTACGACCTTCAGACCACACCCGGCCTTTGTGGGCGTTCAGTGCGGCTTTTTCGTCACTTGCTAAAACAAATGCTCGCATGAAAATAATTTTGCTTGCAAATGGTGTTTATTACGTTAAATACAAATAAATTGGTAAACATTTCCTTTACGTTGGGTTACCATGTGATTGAATTCGCTTTCTTCCGTACAATTTCCATTTTCAAGTACCTTAATGTGGGTGGTACGTCACTCAAGTGCGACTTCATGGTTCCATATGCGGCCTAACAGTTTCTTGGTTTCTTCTGAGGCCGAATAGCGCATGTGGCCTTCGGATGAAAAGAGACTCCCCAATTTGTCCAAAGCGGTCGACTGGCTGTAAATCCTCCCCTAACGATAACTTTAAGAGTCATTTGGGGATACCATGGTTTTGTGAGTGTTGATATAATTCAATAATTGTAACTGATGAAGTATAAGTAATATTTAACTGGAAAAAATCCTCTCGAGTGGTCACAGAGGTGAAACCTTAGGAAAGTTTTTGGCCGCCGACTAGGTAACCATCTTCAGGGTTGTATGTGATACGAAAACTGCCATTTTCTCGTTTCTTGTATCACTCACTCCACTGTTTCCACGTTAAAGACCCAACTTAATAAATCTCTCCTGAGGACGGTTACTTCGCCTGCCTCTTTATATTTTTAATCTACGTTTGTTGATTACTTGCTTCACTTCCACATTTGTGACATGTTCTGATCGTTCATCATCTACAACATAATAAATTCTCATTCTCTATCGCCTCTGTTCTGTATTCTGTACAGAATTTGTTTCGCCATTTAAATATCATGTTCCATCTAAGGCAACTAGGCAACTTTATAACTCCTTGTTCTTACATTTAGGCTATCCCTTATCCAACGTTCTCAACCAAAACGACTTCCAAACCATTTAGATTTCCTCTATAGACCTTTTTAGACTCTCGTTGGATTCATTCTTAAAAGAATATTTATATAAAGATTCATAATGCTTAAATCTTACTTTTTTATTTATATTTTTTGATTTAGTGTCTATGATTTCTTTACATTTCACGCATTCATGCACATTTAGCGTTAATTTGTTCCGTTCTATTGTTTTAGTATTCACTATAAAGTGGTGTGAGCACTTTACGTGAATCCATTTGAAAAATAAATAAATTATAATGGTATACGATTGCAATATCTCTTCGTTCGTTAAACCACCGATTCTCCCGATGATACGGAAGGATAAACCGTAAGAACAATAAGAACAAATGACGGAATGGCGTTGTGAAGAGAGCAATATGAGAAGGATTCGCTGTCCGAAAGAGAAACAAACAAACGCACGGAATTCACGCGCTGCTGGCCAAGTGATTCAAGAAGCGGTTCGAATGGCTGAGAGAGAGATATCGGAGAAGGAAAGAACTGCACAGGAAGCTGAAGAACGACATTTAATCGTACATTCAACATGGAGAATTGTGCAGAATTCAAAGGAATTAAAGAGGTTCAGACGGAGAGTTCGAGAGATACCTTTTCCAATGACTCACATTTTCATCAGACGAAATTTAAGAGAAGCGAAGAGTAATCTAGATACTGCTTTTTTACGGGAAAGATTTTTTATTGTGATGATTTGTCATTGCTAAGACCTACAATACCCAGTGCTAAACTTTCAACACTAGAATTATTTAAGTCGCTCAAATAAAGAATTTCTCATTTGTATAAATAGGTTGGGCACCTTTGCTTAGAGTCGACCTTTGTAGTCTTTCGATCTCTACTTATAGACTGCATATATATAGGCTTAAAATACATTCCGTTTTGACCGCGAATGATCCGGTTTAGGGGAATATTTCCGGTAAATTTTTAATCTTGTCCCGGTTTGAAAGAAAATCTCAGATTATAAAAAAACGGGAGATTCGAAAATTCAAAGGAAAGAAGGTCAAAAGACAGAAACTAAATGATTTGGTGACCTTATGCACTGAAGATGGCGAACAAACTCATAAAATTGGACTAAGTTTAAAGCTACCGATTTTCATCAAAATGCAGCAAGTCTCGGTTTTTGCTATCAAAATATAATTTGTTTCACCATATCTGAGAGCAATCCTCCACCATTTACGTGTCGGCTATAACTCAGCGAACAATAGTTTTTGTCCAATTGATTCACAAATTAATTCTTCCGTTAAATTCTTACTTACCCCCACTCCTCCTCCCCTTCAATTAACAAATATTCTTATTCTTCTTTGCCTCTTTTCTCCATGCCAATTTCTCAGGAGTGTGTATGCGTGTTTTTGGAGTTTTATCAGACCTTATGATAACGTTCTTGCATCGAAAATGATCTTTCGTTATCTACAAAATTTATGGAATCTGAAATATGCACTTTGTGCTAGTCATAGCAGTAGAATTAATTTTAAAAGTGCTTCTAAAAGTGTGAAACCCCGCCGGTAATCAAACCCGGATTGCTTTCACCAAAGTCGAAAATTTATCCCACTTGGCTGACAATGTTTATGTAACATTCTCTGAACGAACGATATAATGAGATTCCATGAAGTGAAGCGGGGATAAGATTTGAGGGCATCCATGAAAGAGTATCTAATTGAGTATATTCTTTTTATCAGAGCAAAATTTCAATAGACCTGATACTAATATTATTCATTCAACGCTATTTTATATACGTATTAATTGATTAATTCGATGAATCTACTTTGTGAATTTAGTTTTCGAGAATCCGCAGTTGGAGTCGGATCCTAGGCGACTCGATTCCACAGCCCCGCTTGAGGCAAACTGCCAGAATGTGACCGGAAGAGATGCCTTTGCTGTAAGGAGGGAACGCAATGCACGCCACGGGTGCCCTTCAGGCTTGTAACCATAATCCATTCCATCATCATCATCGAAAATGACAGTCAATGGAAAAAGTCCTTCACCTTGAAATTCGAATGGGAATCGCAACGAGAATGATCCGCAGATTCTCCTTTTCAGAGCGGAGAAACTGCAGAGATGTTCGTTCTGCAATGAGATTTCATACTTCCGTTCGATCGCAACCTGATTTACCGGTCAGGGTTCCGGCGGATCTGTTTATTAATTTGAGCTATAAATGGAATCAGCGGAGCGATCGAATGTGTGACGGAATGCGACCGGAGCGTGAAAAGAATAACGGAAGAGAAATAAAAGTGGATAAAGGGAAAGTGAGATGGACAGATGAATTGGACAGAGCACGCGTACTCATGGATTGCCCTTTGTGGACTCTTATTTATGGTGCAGTTTGGGAGGTCGAATAAAGATTAAAGTTCTGGGGTATGATAAAAATAGGCATTCATGAAAAAAATTGGGATATCGATTTAACATGTGAATGGTAAAATTCGTGTTACGATCTACTAGAATACATCTTTTTTATGTGAAAATTGAAACAAAATCTAAGAAAAATCGAAATGGTAAGATAAAGTGCAATTTACTCACGGAATAAAGTAATAGCAAAGTAAAGATATTAATATTCAAGTATTTTAACTAATGAAAGATGGCTTTGGAATCTGCAAAGGGGAGAAAAGTGGATTGGAAGATAGACTGAAGCGAATCACTGATCGAAATCAATTGATTTCCATCTTATCGAAAAACCAACAACCCAACGGCCGTCAATTCATGAATGACCAATAAATCAATCGGAAATTTTTAACAGTGTCGTTTTTAAGATTGTGGAACATGAGGGTAATGCTAACTTTCCTCAACAACGCCTCCTGCTTTTAAACATGAAGTAATCATACTATATGATACAAAACATCACATATAATACTTATCTACCCACGTGCTTAGGTTGATATTACTTGAAATAACACAGAATATTTACCTGAAATAACACAGCAGAAGACGCGCATCCTGCATATATCTATGTGGGAATGGGAGTTTCATTTTCACTTCAGATTGCATCGATGTAAACAGTTCATTGGGGTTCGCTAAACTTCCCCTTTCAGCAATTTGCCGCTCGTTTTCTCCGCTTTATCTCCTTTATCTCGAATCGCTCACTCATAATTTCCTCCGACCGTTATAAAAGTCGGAATCTCATTGAGCTCATTTCGATTGCGACAGGTGTTTGCAGGCGCCGATGGAACGGAAACTCAAAATTGGGTCTATTTCTCCGCCGTTGCAATAGTCATTCCAATAAAAGATCTTCACCTGGAATTTAAGTGGCTTTCTTGAATAGCGCATTATTGGATGCATTTTGAATGTCAAAGGAAACTCCGGTGAAGCAGGTAGAAAACTCTACCCAATCCCTCATTTATAAACAGAGATGCGATTATATCTGAAAATTCCACTAAATGAGTGGTGAAAAGAAGCTGAAAATTCGCCGGACGAAATAAAATAACAAATAATCAGAGAAATCAAGATATTTAGTGTAACTAATTAATGAGTTAATGGATATACAAAGTGTTTAGATTCTTTTTTGAGTCCATGCTCTTTACGGAGAGTAGAGACGATATCATTATCCTAAATTCTTCTCCTTAAGATTTAATTTTTTCCGCCCTTTTTTATCAATTAATAAAAAAGAGTAACACAAATGTGGTATATAGTCTATAAAAGCTAGTGTATAATCTGAACAGCATCGAGAGAATTTCCGATAGAGATAGATTTCGGTAAAATGTTACTGGCGGAATTTTATTTGTTGTTAGGGCTGTCATATCCCTGTAACAGTAAACCGGGACATTTCGACGGGACGGGACGACAGGAAGACAGTTAAAGGAGGAAAAACAGAGTATTGATTTAAATCTTTGTTATAGCGATTCCTACGGGTTTGCAAAATACTATAAAATAATTCTACAGCGTCTCAATATTCGACAGTGTCAGTCAAGATGATAGTTTCGGTTGATTTATTCATGATTCAATAGCAAAACGTTCGGATTAATAAGGTACATTTCTCTTTCAAATCCCAAACTCCTTCATTTTCGAATAAAGTTAAACGTCAGAAATATATTCTACAGTTCAAAAAGGAGCACCATTTACATCATAATCACGAATGGAGAAGCTCGGTCCCGCGTATTCGAAATTAAAATGCGAAGGCGGAAGATGAGGGTGTGGCTGAGGAAGTGAATGGGCAATTTGGCACAACTCACGCAGATTGGAGTAGTCCTTCCTTGGATACAGACCTAATCGAGAGTCTGATCGATTCAGTTGGTATAACTACGTTCCCTCAGGAGAAAACAAACGGTCTCCGCACTTCCCGTCTTTAAGGAGCTATTCGATAGGTAATCTGATTATGTATTCACAAAGAACCAGAGGGAACTGAACATTATGCCGTAAAAAATAGAGAAAAGATCTATTACGAATAATTTCTTGCATAAAATCGATTGTTTAGATTCTTATTTAGTATTGTTCGAATATGAAGAAATGCATCAAGTTTATTTTATGGATGACTTTAATTCGTTATTTGCGGATCCAGAGGGGAACCTTGGAGGCGATTTTCCTCCTTTACTAACTTTCCAAAACAAGCAATTCAATTCGGTTATGACGAGGAACTCAATGTAAAGTACATAGTAGCATTGCTAAAAGGTGTTCGACAGCTGAGGTAATTCTACTCATATGGGCCTCAACGGGAATAAAACACGGGACAGCTTTCACTGAAAGCGAACGCGTTACCCACTTGGCTATCTAGGAGTCCATTCAATGTAAAAAGTAACAGCGAAGTGCACGATTACTATACATCTATCACGTTTAACACAAAACAAGATTTTACTTTTATTGACTTGTGATAGAGAATTAAGTTTCTAAGACTACTTTCAATTTTCAGATGAGTATTTTTGGAAACTGTCTGAAATCTTGCCATGTTTTAGAGGCACACGTTCACTTAAAAGTTTGAGATAACAACAAAATCAACTAAACATAAATAAATAAAGTGCAATTCTCCACCTTTTCGTTTTGTGTGACAGTTTTCAATGAAACATCGTTGGGGGAAGATTGTCATCTTTTATATGATATTTACATCTTTTAATAGCCGCCAAAATCTTTTAATTTCTCGCTCATCAATTATCATGAAGATTAAGGTCTTTAAAAGAGAATAACTAAGAAGTTAGGCCATGAGGCGTAGTTTGGATTTTTTTCAATCTACATTAGGTTGCAATTCTCTCTGAGGGATGAAGGTCTGGGTCATGTTCAACGATAAGATTACAATACTATCAAGAAAGGATAAAAATGTCACGGTTGAGGATTAGGATATCAGTGATTTATAGTATATATTAGGGTATGCTCTCAATGTTTATGTTTAAATTAAGGAAGATGATCTCCAAACTTTGGACGGTCTTAACAGCGACTGAATAGTTTCTGCCAGTTAGAGCCCTGTTCGCAATACCGGCCCTGAGGCCTGATATCAGTTCGCTTAATTTTGTATTTCTCTTTTTTCAGGTAATATCTCAACAATTTCGTCGTCATTATACTGTTGAGTCGACGCTACTTCTAGCCACTCGTTATAAATGTTGCAGTAAGCATTTCTTGCTTGAAAGTTTATATTTCCTGCCCCAAAATGATCCCTAGTATACATTAATAAATACGAATCAATGTAGTATCCCATCTTTTAAAGCGAAACTAATAGTTCTGAGCTTACGATTTTTGTTATTCAGACTCCGCCACCCTATACTGAAGTATCAGGAATTTTACTATGCGGTAACATTTTCAACAACTCCTCCCCACCTTAGAGAATCAACGCCCTACAGCTATTGTCTGCGCCGGCCCTGCCACTTCGCAGGAGAGACACGCAACGGCGATCGCGGAATGACAGGAACAATGGCCATCGGAGATTCTTGGACCACGAGCATCGAAAGAAACAAAAGATGCAGTCAGCATAAGCAAGAGGTGCGCAGAAGTGCAGCAGAAGCGGCAAAGCGTGGTCCGACTTCCAATAGGAGTTCACGTGCATGCAGACGTAACAGCCATAACGGTACACGGCTCACTTTCCTCTTGTGTGGGGGAGCGGTGGGTCAGTGGGTGAGAAGCAAGAGTTAGGTCCGCCAGACAGCCGAGGGCAAAAAACTTCACGGCTGCGTAAGCGCGGTGAGAGAGGGTGCGCATTCGGGGCTGCGGAGGAATATTGCATTCATATTTAGGACGGTGCACTCTCACTTTATGGCTTCTTTCTGACTGAGATCAGCAGACGAAATGTGAGAGTGGCTACTTTACGACCGATGTTTTAACACCATGAGGGATTGAAAGAAGGTGATATTTTTACTTGGTTCCCGTTATCAAATTTAATCCTCTTCATAAGCTGAAGATGAGAAAGTGTTACTTCACGGAAGGCCATAATAATGAAATAAAACTTTTCGTACACATCCACAGCAAGTTCTTCCCTTCCAAACTTCTAGTTTTCCTCTTACCCTTTCTTCCCTTCCTCTTTTTAAACTTGTATATGTTGATAATTTTGGATAATAATCTTCCCTGATGATGCTAGTCCATGAGAGAAATATGTTGCCACATTAAATCTGTAGTGGAAGTGTACTAAAAGTTCTACTTCATTTCTCCTAAATAGCGCTTTTGGAGATCTTGAAGTTTTCGCAATAGATATCTCTTAATTTAATTCTTGTCTTTCAAAATAAAACTCTCAGTATATCTGAGAGTTGAATATTATCTAGTAAGGTATGTCAGAAAAACATTTTAAATACCAGTTGTGAGTATTGTTCAAAGTAAATATAGATAAGCTCTTTTAATTCCAACTGTGGCATTCATGCGTGTCGGGGACACTCGAGCATATTACGAGAAAAGGCTAGTAATATCGACCTAAAAGATGGATTATATACCCTTTATTGACGAGGTTAGGCCTTAGTGGACCTTTCTTCCACTTAAACTCGTATTTTATTACTTATATGTACAGAAATAAACTAAGACAAAGAAAGAGTATAGTATGGGAAAAAGTCTTTGCAACTGAAGGTTGACGAAGAAAAACCCCACGTTGCGGGAAAACGCCCACAGAAAAGGGGAATGAAAAATATCCGCGAGAACACAGTAAAAAAGGCAATACATAAAGAAAAAAATAACAGAGGAATTCAAACAGAAAAGTATAAAACACCGATAGAGTTAGATGTGAAAGTTACGGTTAACTACAAACAGAATAAAATTACCGATTCAAGAGATTTAGAGGCCAAAGATGATGGAAAGAGCAATGTAAATACTTCGAGCTTCAAAATTGAATTTGTATCCGGAATTTCCGTCTTTGCTTTCACAATCTTACATTGGAAAAAAGACCGTAGGAGAGGTATGTTTTTCCGAGCGTTTAACCCGGAATTATGTAAATTTCACTGCGTATCATCCTTTGCGACAAGACAAAACTCATTGAGCCTCAGTACAATTTCCTAGATCATAATGATCTTTCTTCGACCACATTTCTAAATCTAGTTATGCAACTCCCGGGATGTTAATTTAATTCAAATACTTAATTATACAATTTGTTTCAATTTCTTTGTTTAAAATGTATTTTTGAAATCCCTCTATTGTAATCCATCCGTCAAAGATACCGTGCGCCGTTCATGGTTTTTCAAGTTAGTAAGTATCTAAAATTTTCATAAGTTGAGCAATGAATTAAATTAGATATTAATTAGAACGTTAAAAGAAGAGGTAGGCTAATTTGACCTTGGATAGATTGTGCCAGTTGTCCGAATACTAGTATCTACCACTTAAGCAGTCGATCGCACTGTTGCACATATATTGTACTTTTTTATGAACTTGTAAACATGTTTCTGAGTTATTCTTTCGCCGAGTAATGACCGGAGACTCCGATATATTACTTGAACTCTGGCGTTTTGTTGTAACTTCTCCGGTTGAGTATAATCTGATTATACCGAATAATGAACAGGAGTCAAACGCTTATCAATAAAATACGAAGAGGAATGAGTCGTACTTTTTCCACGCCTTATCCATAAATAGACCGAATTGGCGACTGATCGCCATCATACAGTCGTCGAAATCGGTTGATCTACGGATTTACTTTGAAAAAGTTCGACTCATTACTCTTCATCCTGAATATTATGGATTTTTACAAAACTACGTCTTCCTCAGCAAATTTTATTATTAACATGTTCCTTTTTATTCATAAGGATTTTTTCTGACTAAATGCCAACTTAAGCGCCCGAAAACATTAAGAAAATCATATATTTTCAATTAACTTCTCTTGAAGAATTTAAATAGAGAAATGAAAAATGAGGATCTATAATCGATCTTTCAGTAGCTGTTTGGCTAGCAGCCACATTCGTGGAATTGGTTTAGTAATGCCGCTTTTATTACTTTTTTATTATGCGGATTTGAGCTCAGCTTTGAAATGATGGTCCTTTCAAGATGGAAGAATGTTAGGGGTTCATCATCTCAGGAATGGTGAACAACCTAGAGTCTAAGGTAGGTGGAAATTATGAGGTGGTTAACCTAACTGAGAGAAAGAGAGAGGGATAGTGAAGAAGTGAGCGCAAATACCTCGCCCTCCCTCTTCTCCTTCATTCCAAAGTCACCCTCTTGAATTCGAACCCTTTACACAAAGAGGAAGGCATGGAATCGTGATACGCATTTCATTAAAAAGACAAATGAATACTCCGTTTGAGAAATACATGGTCGAATAGAGGAATTGACATTATCATCTCCTGCGTGGAACTTCCACCGACACTGTCTTCCATGCAAAAAAAACATCCATTTGATTAATCCTAAAGATGAAAAGCCGCCAAGCGAGTTTTCTTCCAGCAAATCGAACGGATGCCGTGATTCACGGATGATTCCCTCGTTTAAGTCTCCACGATCGTTGAAATTTCCGCAATCAGACGTCGTGAGAGGGTTTTCATTGAAGAAAATACAACAGCGAAAGAATCAATGGATACAGGGAACGATGCTTCGGCGATAAGAAGAGAACGGCAAGCAAATAAGCGCGATTGAATAGGCCATTATACTATAAAAAGAAAAAGTGTATATACTTCAGACTTGGATAGAAGATGCCTGTTCATAAAAACCTATACGGGTTTTTTTCTTGCAGTGAATACTATAAAAGTAGCAGTAAACATCAGAATTAATGGAGACACAGTAATACAGAAGGACGACGGAAATAAAATGAGCAGTACGAGTAGAAATGGCTCTCCGAAATGTAAATAATGAAAAGTTTGTGCAAAATATTTTGTAAAGAAAGAAGAAAATAAATCGGGGACACGTTTATGGTTTTTCTGTCTACTGAAAACAATTCAAGAGAGTGCATTGGGCGAATTTATAGAGGACCAAAGTTGGCTTACGAGGGGCAGATGAAGGTTTAGGATTTATATACATAATCACTTATCCCTGAAAGGCCTCTATTGGGGTGTGGCAGGGGGTTTAAAGCAAAGCATTATGAGGGAATGAAACGATTAATAAGTGACAGAATGGCTGAGAGTGCTCCACAATGCCATTTCTGTGATGATAATTATTGATGTTAACGATTAAAATGCCATAATGTTTGTGAACAAAAATGATTTTGACGAAAAAGATGAGGTGAAACCGAAATAATTGGTTAAATACTAGTTACACTACGTTAAGCAACTATAGTAGGGGATAAATATCATGAAAATACTTTAACCTAGTTCTTTGGGAAGAATTCGATTTTATGCTTCGAAAATCTGGATGAATCAATGAATTTCAATGTTACCTAAGATGAAGTATGGTAGGTGTAAAGTTCGACGGATTATTTGTTTGAAAACGCGATGTCAAACAACACTGAGTGAGACGTTTGCATGTTTCATATAGTCATTAGCCGCATTACGAAAGAGATTCAATCAATTCAAACCAATAATTAGAGAAAATGTCCTTAAAAATTATCTTTGGCATATTGCGTGACTTTCAATGCAGATTTACCTTGATGCTGTGTAGCGCCGTGCAAATATCGCTTCCAAAATATAAGAAGTGCTCGACTCCAAATGGTACTCACCTGAAAAGAAAGAAAAACAGTGAGTGAAATTGGAAAAAAATCCAAATATTGACATTATATTTGAAAATTCTACATGATTTGGAAGTATTTAGCACAGTAAAAAAATGTTGGGTAAGTAGTTTTTATCGGAACATATGTATGTAGAGAAGAGAAAACCTGAGGTAATTTTTCTGCAGGAAAATAATTATTTAGCATATGTATTACTATGTCCATTCTTACGTTTACTAAGTCTGAGACCCATCCACTTTGGAGAATACATCCCTCATTCGCTCCATAGTCACACACGTTTCCAGGAAAAATTACGAATTTGAAATTTCGAAGAAACCCAAAGAAATGATAAGGAGCCACTCCGTCCGCCAGGGGCGAAAAAAATCTTTCGAAAAATTAATGAAAGAATGTCGGGGACTAATTATGGATACGATCGCGGCAGAGGATAGAAAGAGATTTTAACAGGGAAATACCAAACACATTCCGATAGATTTAATGAAGTTGTTAGTTAGCGGTCCCCCAAGCGCTTTTCTCATCCATTCAATTTGAAAAGAATTCCTCCCACGCACAGCTTCTTCCCCTTTTTTCTCTTGTTCTTCTGAATTTCGTTCTTCCAAAAATGTACACCAAATATCAGACACTTCTGCAAGAAATAATTGCTTCCTCCGAGACCCTACCACTAAATTAGCTTAATTAGAAGTAATTTCGCAAGTGGCAATCAAATCATTTGAAATTGGCGCACTTACATAGAGTTTACTATACAAGATGTCATGAGTTGTAAAATGGAACAAGCACTCCACTTTAAAACATCAAATAGACCGATTTACTCCTTTACTTTAACCTTCAATGGATGAGAAATCTTGGTCTATTCATATAAAAACCTTTCAATATACCCCTACACCGACAATCTACCTTCATTTTATTTCCTTAATTATGCGGGCAGAAGTTTTTCTTCTGAATCAAACATTTTAAAGTTATTGCCGTATTTCTCCGAAAGTAATACCAGATCGTGCATTAAATTTTGCTCTTAAAGTCGCATTAGGAATTATTTTCAATGTTTTTCTTTTACTTTTGGCGCTGAAATCGTTAAGATTATTCAACGTGTAAATCGTAACTTGGATTTCTAAACTGTATTATGATAACGTTTGCTCTTTAGCTGATAATTTATTTATATATCACTAAGGCCAATAATGTAAATATAATTTATTTATGAATTAATTTCTTTATGAATCAATACGCACGTTCGGCTAACGGTCTCAATTAAGGATTATGTTTGAAGTATGACTTATAGCGAGCACATCCTGAAAATCACATTAGGGCTCATATTAGGATTCATTATTATATTGGGGAAACACGGTATGTCTTCCATCCAGTCTATATTCAGGATATGTATTCTTAAAAATTCCTTAAGTTACCTCTAATATTATACGAGAGTATATTACTTCAGGTTAAAATGGAAAAAGTAAGTAAAATTCGGAATTTTTGTGTGATTTTATGCAATTTTATGCAATGTGCTTAAATTAAATTTTCGCCCACGGCATGGAATAGTGTGTGAAAGTTAGACATAGGGTAGCGTTCGCTGAGAGCGTAAGATGTGGTCAACGACATTTACGAAGCGTTTTAGCTTCTAATTGAGGACGTTTGTGCAACGTTTGAGAATGGAATAGAACTGTTGATTAATACCGGGAGGCATTACATTCCGGAGGTAAAATAGGTTGTGAATCAATGGTTAGCGGAGTGAGCAGCTTGAGATTAAAATAGAAGGAAGGAATACATGCGTGATATGCCCTGGTTCTTTTAGATGTATCGTACATATATATTAAAGAAATCTTTATGGAAATTACATACTTCAGCAAATAACAAGCAAATTAATACATAGACAAATTTTACTATAGTGTGAATATGTAGCATAACGCAGATGAATACGTATTTCTCAGTAGGATTGAAAAGGCAAAGCATCTGATAGACCTCAATTCATGTTCACACCAAAAATCCCAAACGAGTGTAATGATTTAGAAATTAAAATTGACTGATTGCTGGAATGGGCTCAACTTCATTCTCCTGGGATGTGTTCATGAAGCAGGAGTTCAATCTCATTCAAAGCCATCTTCTTACGATTCTACATGTCTACACTTACTTTTTTCATTCCAAAGTCGACTTTCCAGAATCGATCAATTTATTCAGCCTTGAAATCTCCGGATTTTTCAACCTGTCATCTTCGTTCCCAACTCTGCGGCGTTTCCCGGATTCATAATTCGTCGTATAGATCTCAAAATATGCTCTTTGCTTTTTATGATTGAGTCTAGCAAATTTAATCAGGTATAAATAGCCTACAAAACAGTGATGTTATAATTATATGTATATTTTTATCCCTTATGTAAGGATACAAATTTTTATATTTCACAATGTCATTGCTCTCGCGCATTGGGTTCATTACACTTACAGCAATATTTTATTAATCCTCATTTGATATTACTCCCAATTGAGAATATTTGGGCCCTACATTACCAGACACCTAAGACCAGATGCGGGAAACCTGAGAATTATCAGTAGGATTATAATTATCTCGATGGCAGAAAATCGGGAAATGTGAAGAGTTAAACCGGGAAAAACTGAGACAAATTCTGGACAAAACCGGTACATTGTTTTCAAACTTCTCCTCAGCCGTTTTTATGAGTCTGTTAGATACTAGTAGCAAGTATGCAGAGTCATAATGTTATGTAATTTCAGTCTTTGAATTATTTATCATTGATATTTTATGACCATTATATTGATAAGCATAAATAATATAAGCATTTAAAATTACGAAAGATAAGGCAAACCATTCAAAGTTAACTTCAAAAAGAACATAACGATTAGGTCTAAAGAAGGAAAATAAGATTCAATACCATCCCACTAATGTGGTGAAAGATCTTTTAGTGGTGTGGAAATCGCATTGAAGCTCAATGGGATCTAAAGAAACTAACATTACTCCTAAGTCTCCATTGACAATATTCAGGGATATTTACATATTTACGAGTTAAGCTCTCTGAAGTAGATTCCAAATGTGTTGCTTACATTTCCAATGTGAGATTTCGAAATGGAGGATGACGATATCGAAAAACGGAAAAATCAATGGGTTTCCATAGAAATAGAATCTTTTCAATGAGAATCAGTTTCCACAATAGGAGCAGCAATCAATCATAGGTAATATGCAACTGAAAGAGGTACGAGAAGCCTTAAAAAGAATACATGAAACCTGCTAAGCCTTTTTGCCGAAGGGTTTTCTAATAAGCTGACAAACCACGGTTTTGAGCAAAATTGTTGAATACCCGCAAAATATTGGGCTTCGTAATTCAACAAATATTTCAACGAATAGAAAAAGGAGTGGATTTAATGATCGAAAGTTAAATATTTGTATTTTTCCAGGTATTCCCGTCTTGTGAATGACAGTATAATCTCGCAAAAATGTCCGAGAAAAGCCGAAAAGTCGTTCCCTTCGCATTCCTGCTTTCTTTTGTCTGAGCGATTGCTCTTGCCGGTCACGAACACTTTTTCCCTCAGCTTTCGCTGAAAGAGGGAGGCGACCAATTTGGAATTTGAACGCAAACTCATTTGATTTATTAGCAACATGGAAAAATGACGAAGAGGCAAGAAGGCGATACTGAACTCAGCCTGGGAAATCGAGTTCGAAATTATTATTTATATGCTCATTACATTCATTAGCGTGAGCGCTAAGGATCATCACTAAAGTAATTGTCAACGAGTGCACCCTACCTTGTGTGGAATAAGGGATAGAAAAGATGGGAAACTGATTTGAATAAGAGAAGGATATTTCTATTTTAGTACTGCAAAGAATTACATGTTTATAGGTGATATATTTTTGGTGTCCAGTGACATAGGAGATAGATTATCACAAACATTCCAATACGTGGGTCTACTTTCAAAGGCGAAATTTCAATGAAAAATATTCAGAGTCGAGTTGCACACCAGAGAGTTCAGAAATTTAATTCATTACCTTTCATACGAAAGTGTGATTAATAATCATTATCATATTATTATCATATAAGTGTGATTTAGGATGCTAAATCTCCCATATTTGCCGAGATGAAATGAATGAATTATAAATAAGCGATAAATGGAGTTACAGCATCCAGCCGAATTGAGATTATCTTGCAAATATATTGTCATATTACCGTATGTCGTTAAATAAACGAAAGAATTGTAAACGTATAAGATTTAAAGAAGATGGTCAAAAATTTGCATCATGTCTCCGATAACCTTAATTACTACATAACGTGCTCATCAAACAATTCCAAATTAAAGTAGCAAATTGGAATTAGCATAAGTATAACATTGGAAAAACTTAGACCTGCCTCTGAACGAGATATCTAAAAACCGAAATTTAATGGACAGCGTACGAGATCGACCTATTACATTACTATACATGATAATTCTTGGTGAGCATATGCCTGTAAATAGTGGCAAAAAATAGGTTTAATTTAGCGTAACTATGTATCTCTCAGGTCTACTTAACTAATGATAAAAAGAAGAGCTGGTTAAAAGAGAATTCAACGGGAAATGAGAGGCATAGCCTGAAATATCTAAAGACAAAGTTTCTATCAGCTAAGGTTCTATCAGCTTCAGCAATGTATAGAGGCAGTTTTTTCATGTATAACGCAAATATCATTTTCAACTTCGACTTCTTCTAGCAGTTATTTCTCTGATTTTTTCTCGCTATCTGGTCTGCTGATACAGCGCTATGCACTAATATTATCAAATATAATTCCCGAGAAAGTATATGGTTCCGGTAAGTTTTTTTCTGGAAGGTTAATGGATCCAAATATTTCCTACATAACGCCTTTCTATTATTTTTGACAATTTGTACCGTCATTCGAATAATTCAACATCAAAAGTCTCCCTTCTGTAACATCTCCTGTCATTAATTATTTTTTTCAGTAATCCCACTCTTTCCAATATTTGACTCCCGAGACCGAATTATTTTTATTCAGCTAATTTACTCTTTAAGCTATGCATTCTTTCCTCTGAAGAATCCCAATCAATTGTAGAGCCAGAAAATTTACCAGGGTAGCTGATTTTAGACAATTTTATTACAAATATATTTAATCTTACAGCAATAACTATCTTAGTTATTAAATTCTCTCCAATTCACAGAATTAAATTAAAGTTTTATCATGCAAATGCAATGTGTTAAAGAATTAGCTATAAAACTTCGCTCTTAACTATTACTTATACTTCTGGTTATATCTTGGAAAAAATTTTTTTCCTATTCTTTGTGTCAAAGAGACTGTTTTGCGAATTCTTCGACGTGGGAGGGCGATCCAATGACCCTCATCTTACGCCAAGAAGCATCTTGGTGGCGCCAACCCATCTTATACGTGCTTTGATACGTAAACTCCCCTAAATTGAGTGAAATCACGCGCTAATTCCTTTCTATTCAGGAACCGAACAAAAACTGCATTGAATGATAAAGATGTCATAAAAATCAAATTATGCTTACCATTCCTATGGTATCCAGCTTCCAACCGCCATTCCTTTTTCCTTCCATATACACGAGACATTCACTTGCTCTCAAAGGTAATTCATGGGAATACGGGACATGTTAAGAGACATTTCTGAATTTTACGATGCGTCTGTACGAAAATAATGTTGGCCACCGTAAAAAGAGCAGCAATGGATGGAATTGCTACCGAAAATTGCTCAGAAGATTATTCCTAAAGGAATTTATAAACACTGCACACCACCTTTGGCGTGTTAGAGGGAATCTATACACCATAACTTATTTTATCTATTACTTTCGCGTATCGTTCGCAAGAAAATAATAATTCTTGGGGCGGCTAATTCTAGCATTTATTTGCCTGTTTTCTTTTTCTTGCAGTATCAGAATGGTCAATATAACAGGGAGGACGCATTATATCCGCAAAATCTTCCAAGAAAAACGTCAATCGTTGAAACCTTGACTTGACGGAATTTCCTACTAGGACGTATGGAAATATTAATTATACAAAGTTCCTAAGTAGGTTTCTCAATTGCGACAGGTTACAAACGAAATTGTTCAGACATCATACCTGATAATGAACAATTTCGTTTAAACCGGTCGCATTAAAAATATCTACTGTGGAACTTTACATAGTTTATTTCACCATACTTCTTCTATGTTCTAAGAACTTACTTTCTCTGATCATATTAAGTAAATTAAGCCTTGGTTTAACTTTTCTTTCTTCTCTGGACATGATCACAAACAATACACTCGAGTACAGGTCGATGTCGTCGGACCTCCTCTGAGAGGTTAATGTCAAACTTTAACGCATCTCGTAAAATACGAGACAGGGTAATAAAATTAAGGGAAATTCCCTTGTATTCATTCCGTACATTACGAAACGTCTAGCAGCCATAATGAATTCGATAAAAGTTCTCCGACCCCTAGTCTACTGTATATCACAGGGGATCATAGATGAGCATTACGGGATAAATTTACATCCATGACTCGAAGAGACAAAGAGATTCCTCGCTACTCAAAACTTGATCCGTGGACAAATTCGTATCGACAAGCACTTGTAGAGAGCACGTCCTCTACATTGTTTCGGAGCAGTAAATCCAGCGCCGGCGATCAATGGACTCGAAGATGTATTCCCAACGCACACGCCCTTTGTTCACGGCCACCCCCAAGCACGACTTCGACAGCAATCGAATGGCTCGCTTTCCTACAGATTTGACGGGATTTCATGTAAAAAACTCCGGGAGCGAGTCACGTGGACTCGGAGGATCGTGACGGGCATCTGATCATCTCCTCCCGTAGTCCGTTTGTTTTCCCCTCCGCAGACAATGGTTTTTCTCGTCCGAATTCCTTTTTTCCTCCCCTTCTTATGCACTTCCGTCGGCCTTGGTCTCCCCAAAAACTGTCTCCGTACTGCGGCGCGCCTTTAAGACGGACAATTCCATCCTCAGGAACTGTTATTTTCCGCTCGGAGGTCCAGAGCTGAGACTGTGGCCAGCAGGGTCATCCACGCGTTGCGAAAGTGAAATTCAGACGGCGGCTACTGTCGGTCCCAACTGTGGAATTCCTTAGAATTCTCGCCCCTAAGATTCTAACTTCCAATTCTGAAAATACGCGTTTAAAGTGGCGCACGCATGGTAATAGTCTAAACCCAAAGAATGGAAACTTATTTTAATCGACGGAATGCATATACATCATGGTCTCTTAAAAAACCTTAACGCCGCACTTGCGTTCATATAGCTTAAATTCAAATAGCCAGGCATCGAAATTTAACGAAGGAAAATTAATGTAATAGCTAAATAAGTCCATTCCGCTTATACTGTCAAAAATCTACTTTGTACTGTTAAAGCGTTCACCAAAAATTTTGATTATTTTACCATACTCAATAGAAAATATTAAAATAATTATGTTTTATTCGGCTACATATAAAGCGCAAAAGTTAAACTAAAATTGGATGCAAAGCGTCAAACGCCATTAAACTTAAAAAAATGTATTAATTCGCTATGTTTTATGGTTAATGTGCTTGAAGGAACTAAGGCCTGGTTAACGAAAGTTTTTATCAACAAAATAGCCAAGAACTCTTTCTTGTAATACTCAAAAAGACGCATAAGAAAAATCTATCGAGAAAATTGGAGCGAAAAAATTGGCATCTTTTCGTCCATCTACTAATGGGAATTTTAAATGTTCTCATTTCAAGCAGATAGAATATGCCAAACCTATATATGAACAAACAAAACAAACACAAAATTTCACGAGTCATCGAAATTATTATTCGTTTTTTCTTCCGCAATATTCACCTAATATCTGTCATCAGTTGGATCCAAACCGCGGGAATTAAGCCTACGACAAGGTGACGATTGCTTTCCTGCAAGTTTCGTACAGTTCTCTACAGCGATGGATTTAAATTAATGCGGATTAGGTGCTAGCTCAGGGCCTCGTCCTATTGAGGGGCGTTCAAGGCCTCAGAGGCACAGGCCCTGGAGCTAACAGTAAAGCATATTTTAAACGCAATAGATATTCAGTTTCAGATATTTATGCCGTCAATTTTAAGCTATCCAACGAAATTGCATAAATTTCAAAATGGGACCTAAATGGAAAACTTCAGCCGCAGGTTATTACTTATCATATATTAGTAGATAGCTTCTACTCTATTAGCTACGTACTGTCAATCATAGAATTACTATTTTATTCTATATTGTACTCTTCCTTGCTATTTTGTAACAATTCATCTTCTTTTGGTCGTATTTATACTCATTTTGTAAGAAATTTTTATTTCTACTCAAATAACTTCATATTCGGGACTCGATCTAAACATAGCTCCTCAGGTTTCTGATATTCTAAAGCCGTTTTGGTTCTCGATCAATTTTCTAATCTATTTTCTCAGTCTTGATATTTGGGAGGTGTGGAACATATCCTTGCCCGAGTTTGCCTTTCAGAGTGAAGAAATATAATCAATTTATTTATCTTTCACATAAAAAATTCGGTTATTGATGGAATCAGAAGTTGGTTTCGTTGTAAAGTTCTCTTAACGGTTTTCAAGAGAGGACATTGTAAAGTTAGATAATTCGGATTTATCTTCGATAAGAAATACTCGAGATGATCGAAGGGAAATAGAAATACTCGCTTCAGCAAAATCGATAAGGAAAAATATTGATAAGAGATAAGGAGGAAAGATAAGCTTTAATTAAATTTTAATTTTTTTTCCAATTCCTCACCCCTCTTCTAGCTGCTCGAACCAGGGCAACCACCTCAAGGTGAAGGTATCTTCAGTATGTTCAGGAAAGAGAAGTAATATGAACGGTTCATACTAAAAAAAATGGGTATTAAACACTGTCCATTGTGCTTGTGGCCTATCAATAATGTTTCAACTGAAATATCATTACCATGGCTTATCAACGCATGGATTAGCTTCTGGCTATCTTGCGTTAAAATAGAGACAGTCCCAGTCAAAGCGGGAGCTATGGTAGGCTTAGTTATTGATATTGCTTAGAAGAAGGTATGAAGAATTATTGTCAACCCGGTGACTAGTAATGACGAATAATCTCGTCAAACACTTTTGACATTCCTACTGGCACATTCCATTTCCTGTTTACTGCAATATAACCACATGAAGTTTTATAATAATTTGCAATACGGTTATAAATATTTCCAATTGTTTAAACGATTAAAAGTTTCACAGTTAAAATTCGACTTTTAAATATAAAAATTAATTTGTAGAATTCTATTCCACGGAATGCGTTCTAGCCAATGAATAAATCTTATATATTATATTTTAATTTCGTACTTTACAATATCATTACATATTTCAGGTAGTTAATCTCTCTTTTGTAACTTCATTATATCCCTCGACTAATATTTCTATTATACATTCAATTGTAGAAATATTCTACACTAAAACTTTACAAGATTGATAATAGTTCGTTGATATTGTTACTAAGATTGTTTTAAACTTATAAATATTACCTCGTTTCCTTAATTTATTTATTGTGAACAAAATTACTATTGAATGACTTCTTTAATTATAGAAGAAGACTACAAAAATGTTTCTTTCTAGTAAAGTAAGAACATCCGTTTCCATAAAGAATAAACTACGAGGTTCTATGCGTCACCAGTCAACGGGTTAATAGAGAAAAGGATATGAAGGGACTAACTCCGAAAGGGAGACGTAAGTACACATATATTAAGAAGGGAAGGAGGCAGGGGAAGGAGGAACCGTTAGAGAATGAATATAATTCGGGGAGTGAATTTCATGAGCGTACGTGCATATGGTTCACGTAGGAGAGGCACGTGGAAACTTCTTTGGTGGGGACAGGAAAAGGACTGATGAATAAGCAGATGCTAACCATATTAGGGGGAGAATTAGGTCGATTCTACGGCGCACAACCCTCGCTTTTTGTGCGTGTTTTTTTTTCGGCAGCCGCCTTGTGCCAGGGTCACTGACCTTATTTTTATTTTGACGTCTTTGAGTCACGCAAAACATTTGGGCTGACCAAGTGCACACACATGTGCCCACTCTGAAAATTTAGGAAATCTTAGAAACACAACGACTGACGAACCAAGTTCTCTTCTATGGATTTGGGAGATTGATCCAATCTGACTCATTGGACGCTTCGCTGTGAGAGGGCCTCTCCACGCCTTATAATCGATATGATGGCATGAATAATTAGGCTTAACATACGCTGGGAATAACCCTGTTATACCTTATGGTCCCTGTCATTCTTTCTGCAGACCCGGTTTGGTGAAAAAAACTCTGAGAAAAAAATTTATAGTAAACTAGGAAGATTTCAGTGCTAGAATTGATTTAAAAGCAAAATTTCACAAATTAGTGACGCTGCATGCACTTAGAATTACTTAAAAGCACAGTAAATTAACTCAGTGAGTTTTAGCCGGTTTAACTCTTCAAAATTTGTTATTTCCCGATTCTCATCATCGCACTCAGGTAAGCCCATTATAACTTTCAATAAGAGTATTATAATGTTAGGAAGTATTCATCCAGCAATCCAAATAAACACGTACTTGCAAGATTAAGGTCGCTTTGATTAAAATACGCACAAGAGAAATATGTGTGTTAATGTTTATTGAGATAAGTAAATTCAATTAATTACATAGCATCATATTAGAATATATCTCAAGAGTTTTTAGAAGATGGAGAGGCATAAAAATATCTAAAGAAACTCAGCCAACGTTAAAAATACTAATTGTAAGAAAGATATATATATCGTTCAACGTGCCTAATATTTGGAATGGAGTACAAATGTGTACTAACTAAAGGGATGTGTCATTTTCTTGATAATCTTATATATAATTAGCGGAGTGTCCGTCCGTCCGTCCGTCCCCTCTTTTATTCTGGAAACTATCTGTCGCAGAGCCATGAGACAAACTGCATTGTATTTCTAATATGCTGAAAGCCCCACGAAAACTATTCTCATCTTTATTAAGGCTCCGCCTCGAACCCAGGACTCCATAATACGTTTCCATAAGGAATACACGTAAAGTTCGTTTTTGAACCCTGCAGGCTTTGTTACTTTTACAGAATTAAATTGGAAATAATGGTCCTACGAAGTCAAGAAAAGTACCAAAAGAAGGTAAATTAAATAAAGAATCTTATAATTGCCGTAAAATACACTTTTTGAATCTAAATTACGAGAACTATGACAAAATACACGAAAATTTTGTAAAAATCTCGCCGTAGTAAACAACCAGTCCCCCTGATTTCCAAGGTGATTGTTGAATCCGATACTTTCATTTTCCCATAAGCATACACTTGGATTTTAAATCCATACCGAATTAATGGTAGGAACTAACGTCAGAATTTATGAAGAGGAGGCAATTTACTGAGATTTCAGCAAATGTAAACTATGATATTTAAATAGCGGGTTCAAAATCACAGCCATTTTGGACTTTTTTTTATCAAACCGTATTGCAAAAGGACATTTATACGTTGGTTTGTGGTGATCAAGAAATATTACGTCGAGGAAGGGGATTATTTTATTGGAATTTATTGGAATTATTGGAAATTTAATTTATTGGAATGTGTCTTATTTTCGTTAATTAGTTGGTATTCCTCTATTGTGGACGAGAAATTTAAAAGAAAACTGATGATTTTGTTACGATTTTTCTACCCGGTTGCTATTTGTGAATCAGTGGATCCTGCTGTGTGGATTCTCATACCTCATTCTCTGAGCAATTAAACACAACTATTACATACATGAGTGGTGAGTTTTATTTGATTTTACCATGATATTCGTTGTAACATTAGTAACTCTTCTTTATGAAATGAACGAGATACACTAAACTTTCCTCAATACTCTTCCCTATTCATTTTCTGCACCAGAAAGTTAGAGGAGACGCTCCCGAAAGATGCAAATATATCTATTGAAATTTGTATGGCTTCGACTACATACTATATATTGCATCTCTCTTAAGATATATATTCTCTAGATATGGGTCGAACTCAATAATTTTTAATAAATTAATTTTAGAGCAATCAAATCTTAGTAAAAAATTATTTAGTTGGAACGTAACTCGTGTAGCCAATACGCGCCTCCCACCTGAAAAGGTCATCTCCATCCTCACTGCACACTCTCTGGTCTTCAAACTTTCCCGCAATATTCAAAGTATTTGGCGAAAGATTTGAAACTATAACCAGTATTCAAAGGGTGCGCAAGATGTCGCTACATCTGCCGCATCATCGGCCGATCGATTTTGACATAATTTTCTGAAGGATCTTTGGGAAAAATCATCCAACTTACAAAACGATTAGGCTGCAGTCGTCGATTTGCAACATTTCTTAGCGCAGAAGCATAGTTGCGTCCTGAAGAAACGGCCATTGCTGAATCACATACCGACCTCCCCTACTTGTTTTTCTTATGCCACACTGGCATTGCCGCGTTCGGGTGAGCGAAGGATCCGGCACAACCAGGAAAGAAAAGAAAGTGAAAACAAAGAAAAGAAAAGGAAATTTTATTCCTTTTGGTATGTTTGGTCGGTCGTGCTGTCCGACCGACGACAGAATTTTGAAATTCCAAATCTTACTCTGATTATAGGAAATGAAATTTTCGATAAAACTAAAGGTTATACCCTGTATAACCCTGAGAATGTCTTCATCGCTGGAGAAATACTCGTACAAAGATAAATAAGAGTTAGATGTCCGTAGGAGAATTCACTGCGTCGAATGTGGATGGGACCGTGATTGCTAAAGGAAATAATACAAAGGAAACTACGGGGAACGTCCGAGGAGAATTTTGATGTAAGCAAAAGAGTTTTAATTTTTATAGGGACTATCAGGAACCTTAAAACGAAGTGAAAGGTTTAAATTAAGAAATAATAACCACAATTTGTATTTGGCACCAACCGCAACCATATGCTTATATTATTCTGTAGGTGCTGACGAAATTTGCTATGATTTAATTAGGTGATGGAAAAGTTCTCCTTGCCAACCGCTTACATGAGATGTACGATTTCCCTACCGTCTAATGTTTCCTTAAGAAAACTATTTCGGCGCTTACAGAGCTAGTAATAGGAAAGGTATATTTGTGATTGCTTATGGAAAAAATTCTTTTCATAATACAGTAAATATATTATAGTAAATTGTTGTACGAACGAAATGTGCACGAATTCATATGAATATGCGCGAATATATTAGAATAAGCGGTCTGATGCCATCGATAAGAATAAGTTATGCCTATCGTACGTCATTTTCATTAGCCTTAGTTCTTCTCAATTAATGTCATTCGTTTCGTTATTAGGTGACCACTCGTCGATCCCTTAAGAAGCTAATATTTTTTGCGTACATCAGTATTCTCCACAGCCATATCTCTTGGAGTCCTCCTATGGTTATTTACTTTAACAATTCCTGTCCTCTCCACATTGGACCCATCCAATATTCCTACAGACCTCTTTTAATTACAGGGTGTCCGCTACTAAGCTACACAATCTCAGGATTTTTACATGGTATAACTTTTAGATTTATCAAACATTTCATTTCCTATAATCAGGGTAAGATTTGGAATTTCAAAATTCTGTCGTCGTTCGGGCAGCAGGACCGACCAAATATACTGAAAGGAATAAAACTTCCTTTTCTTTTCTTTGTTTTCACTTTCTTTTCTTTCCTGATTGTGCCGGATCCTTCGCTCACCCGAACACGACAACGCCAGTGTGGCATAAGGAAAACTAGTAGGGGAGGTCGGTATGTGATTCAGCAATGGCCGTTTCTTCAGGACGCAACTATGCTTCCGCGCTAAGAAATGTTGCAAATCGACGACTCCGGCCTAATCGTTTTGTAAGTTGGATGATTTTGCCCAAAGATCCTTCAGAAAATTATGTCAAAATCGAGCGGCCGATGATGCGGCAGATGTAGCGACATCTTGCGCACCCTTTGAATACTGGTTATAGTTTCAAATCTTCCGCCAAATACTTTGAATATTGCTGGAAAGTTGAAGTACCAGAGAGTGTGCAGGGAGGATGGAGCTGACTTTTTCAAAGGGAAGCGCGTATTTGCGAGACGATAACTATGATATTATATATCCCTAGCAAGCAAATTTTGTCTCATCTCAATACCTATATACAAATGGATAGAGGGTCGAAGGGTCTTGAACCCTTATATTTGCTTCTAAAATCTTCGGAGTGTATAATTTCACATCTTCACAAATAGCATTACTAATTTAATCCTACATCCATTTTCCCCGTTGAGAATCAATGGGCAATTCAGCTAGTAATAGTAATTCCGTGAAGAAGTTTTAAAGTTATTTTTCACGTTTTTAAGTCTATCAATTTATGCTAAGGATAGGATGAGCCAAGATTAATATGCAAATAGCCTATCCATGATATATTCTAGTCATTATGTTTATCATTATTTGAATGAAGGTCGAAGAAAAACAGTTATGTTAATTAGCTATACTCTCCCATTTATTTCTCAAAGTAGTTTTAATTCAAGCATATCTTTCACATTAACCTAAACACGAAAAATCGTTTTAAAGAAGTTTCAAAATGATTCAAATGGATCGTATTGCTCGAACTAATAAAAATGAAAAAGAGTGATCTTCAGCAATTCAACAAGAGCTATTAAAAAGGCTTGTCAACCCTGAGATGATATTTTTTTATTATCTCAATTGTTGACTCTCATCTAGCGCCTCAAGAATCAATTATTGCTATCTAACGTTATCTTAAAAAATCACTTGTAGTTCCTTCCGCGTTTAACCTGAGTAAATTTGTTAATGAATATTTCAGATATTACATCGACTAAGACTTAATTTAGATTCTCCTTATAGTTAAGTATTTACAAGATATGTACACTAAATGTTTTTCAAATTTCTTAGTTTGGAGCATTCGTAGCACCCTTCAAAATTCAAGCTATCGCCTTTTGGCTGTTGGCCCACTAGCTTACTGACGTCTGAAGCCAGACCTTTTTTCCAACCCTCGTTTTCGCCAATGACCTACATCGATATTCGTATCTAAAAGAAGAAAAAGAAACGGCGGGAAGTGCAAAAGGGGTGAAATAACAGGTGCGAAAGTGGCAGCTGCGGAAACAAGCGGAAGTTGTCTTTAGAATGGACTCTCTTTCGAGGAATATTTCAAAGGATCACTTTATCACTCTTTAACGAGAAGAAACGCATTGCTATTGTGGAGTTTACTTTATCTATCGCATTCAATCGAGTTGTCCGTATCTCTTCACATCTGCGATCACATCTTTAGTCTACAAGTCTTAGACTCTTCAATGTGTAAACAAATTGAGTCTTATTCAAAATAATTCTCAATCATCTAAATATTATTCTATTATCATGCTCATTATTTCTATCATTGGCATGAAATATTCATTTACCCGAAAACGAATTTTCAAACTATTGCAGACATCCGCAAATTGATGTTCCTTGGAGTGTGGACCCCAATTTATCAAAGGATACACACATACTGGGGATGCAATGTTGGACGGAAGCCTTATTCTATCCCTTTATATCATTTGATACATCCTATTACATTTATAAGGCCCCATCCGCAAACTAAACTACGTTCAGGGCCAAAACCATAATACGAGCGAATCAAGACTCGCCTTGGCAGACAAAACATTCTGCAAAACAAATGTCTCTATTTGTAAAAAAAAAGATTCTCGTTTCGTTGCTATGACGAAAATAAGGTTTTGTATCTATTTAGCCATCTCAAACATAATTAATAAATTCTCGGCAATTTTAATTTGTAATGGAGAGAACTTAAACTTGATAGATACCATCCGAGAATGATGCATATCGAAATTTTAGTAATTTCTGAGTACCGATAACAGTACTCAATGATAAAAATAAGAATGGGAAATTCCTCTCTGATCTGTCATGCTTCAGTTTCATGAGAAAATTATTTCTGATTAAACATTTCAAAAGCAAAAAGATAATCAAATTTTCCTGCTATTGATGAAATAGTTTTTCCTGATTAAGTACGGAAATTGGCGAGTGACCAAAAGTTAAACTATGAGGGTATAATTGCGAAGTCGGCATATTAAATAAAACGTTATTAGTTGGTAACAAGCAATAAATTAGTACGCTGTTTACATTGAAAGATTTGGATGAGTAATCAATCAATTGCCATAATAAAAAAATTATATTCCTTCAAAGAAAAAACTCCGAAATTTTCCTTACTTCTGAAATATTAAGAAAGGCCTTAGTTATTTACAAGATTAGGTGATTTAAACAATAAACAAATTAAGCGACTGAATATTACAATTTAAGCGATGGAACGAAGTTCGCGTATGGTTAGCAGCCTTGAGTTTCAATTTGGCGCGGCATTCAAAATTATACAGCGCTGTCTCTCACAGAAAGTGGAGTATATCATTTTCCGCTTCAATAATCATTCTCATACAGAATATACCATAAGATCATCTTAAAGTATTATTAAGACTATAAGTAGCTTTCTAAATGTTCCACAAAGACGCTCATTGTTGCTCACAAAAGGCACACAAATAAATCCAATTATCACGGGAGTGTTGTCATTATTATTTATTTGCAACAATACTCCACGACGGCATCGCTCGGTATTATTGTAGTTTGAAATGATCTCACAATCAAACCGGGCAAAGCTTCAAATTCATGATATTGTGGAAAGCCCCTCGTCTATACTAGCGAGCATTTGCAATAGATAGCGCTCTTTTCACAGTTATAAGGACGATCTTAAAAAAACTTGCCCACTCTAACCACGTGGTTTAGACTGATTTTAGAAACACTCTTTGTTAACGGAAAATAAAGCTTTATATACCTTTACGGCGGGTGAATTACTCGCAATACGAATTTCTAGAGAAAGCAAGCGGGCAGTCGAGATATTGTTTACGTTTCGGCTAGCATTAGCGTTGATATCAAATCGATTTTCATTAAGTATACCTTCTAGTCTGTTTGATGCAAAAATATTTCCCACTTGAGTATCTTATTTCGCAGGTTTTATTCTTTTAAATACATAAACAAACACGGTAAACAATAAAACGAAATTTGAAGACTACTTAACCAAGCATCACCAACTTTTGCGGAAAATAGGTTTGAGGATATAATAGGAAGATAATGCGTAGGATAAACTACAATAATTGAATAAATCTAATATATATTGTTGAAAAAATCTAATAAATCATGATCGAATCTAAAAGTCGAAAATTTTGCGAAATATTTAACTTTAAAAATATCACAAATTGTTGCGGAGTGTTTCCTACCTTAGGGGAGTTCCCAGTACCTAGTAGTCACACACAGTGTAGACCCCAGCATTTGATGTATCCTACCTAGTCACAAAGCACTAACACTGACCACTACCAACCGCACCGACACTGTTGTATATGTACACTCTATGTAACTCGTCCGATAGAGAGAAAAATGTACTCACCGTCCGATGAGGAGTTGCTAGGAGATCAAACTACAATAAATCGGTTTCCAACGAGGAGTCTCTTTTTATTGGGAGACCACTGCATCCGAATGCATCACTTCCGCCAACTGAATCACAGAGAAAAATTTCCACGATGTGCAGAAGGAGAGGTCGAAAGGGAAAACTACCAAGAGAGCTGTGCCAAGTCCTCGCGAAGAATTCGCAGACTGACGGTCGCCCGTTGTTTTGTTTGAAAGCCAGAGAAATGCCTCGTAAAAAATATTGATTTGCATCGATTTTTAATTCCCGCTAGGAGGCGCAGAACCGTGAAAAGCCGTATGATACGTAACATGATGAAAAAGAGATACGTAGGGCTTCTTCGGAGTGATTCAGCGGAGTTTTCAAAGGAAACCCTCCAGAGGGCTCCTCTATTCTCTTATGTAATTTGATATTTTGCCAGAGGACAATCGGAAGGCTGCTTTTGGAAGGAGATCACTCATCTCGAAATGCTGAGGACAAAAAAAGATCCCTCCGTTTCCTCTAAACCTACAAAAACATTCGTATTGTTTACAAAGGTTTCATTGTTTACCATTGTTGAAACTCATTGTTAGTTAATTATTTACACACCGCCACGACAATCTTTCTCTAATAAATTTCATTTATAGTTACATCCTAATACACGTCTTTTGGTGTATGGCAAAGGGTGCGTGTACCGTTTGACCTATTTCCCCAATTCAGAGATGGGTGACAGTTAAGCCGCGTGCGGCCATTTCTAGCGTTCATCGCGGCCTTCACTTCTCTTCTTTAACAAAGATCGGATATTTAAATAATTTTATTCCTCGATCTCATTAGTCGAATCGTGTGAAAATAAAGCGAAAGCTTTTTCGTATGATTGAATACTTTTGTTTTCAGATAAAATAATGGGAAGGAAAAATTTTTTCGTCGGAAAGCAGTATTTGGATTCATTCGATTATAAGTTTGCTTATGAAACAATCAGACCGCGCTTGATTGGCGCATTGCATACGTTCAAATATTTCAACATTGAAATGTTAAGAGAACGACTTAAATCTTTAGGTAAATAAAACAAACATTTCTTGTATTTTACTTAAAAAAGGTAGAAACATTTTATATAGAGTGTGAATTTGTTACAAAAGTGAAGAAAAGGCAGCAATGAAGACCCATAAATACAGTATGTTATTTGTCAATATATATTTTTTTTTTAGACTTACAAACTCTGCTTATTGCACCAATTTTTTTATCTTAGATACTTGAAATAAATATTTAGTCAATTTATATATTATATTAATCAATGACTATAGTTCATTTTTGATGATGAGTTGTCTGTAATTTGAATTTTCTACTAAGTTTACTTGAAAACATGCTTTGAATGTGTAAAACATAAATTTGTCCTTCAATCGTGAACATTTCCTTTTATTCACATCTATAACTACTAATGTGACTTCCCAGTCTCAATATCTCCAAATAAACTCCTTTGCCTTTCTACATGTGGCCTAGAGGCTAAAGATACCCCTCCTCTGGTGCAAATAAATAATAAGAAAGATTTAAAACAATCGAACTACTTCTCAGTTCAGGAAATACGCTGCAATACAGCTCTAAACAGCATAACTGGACAAGGTATTGTATTTAAATTGAATGGCAACTTGTATGCACGATAGGCAAAATAGTACGTTTCCTGAATTAATAATCAGTATATAAATATTTACGGACAACTGAAAATCCTAAATTTAAATTGTTTTTGTTGCTCTTATTGTTGAATAAATAAATAGAAGAGCGTAATTGCTACAATTTGAATTGCGGAGATAATATAAAAAATGTGATAGGACAATGTGCAACATCCTGTTTCGAGGAAGAAGAAATTAGTTAAAGTATGTACTAAGCAAAAGGATGCGTTAAACCACAGAGATAATATGTTCTTCGCCTCATTACTCAACTAGTTTCGCTATGCAATTTTACGACGTATGCATGCCTTATCAAATCTCATTTCCGTTTTAATAGTCTATTATACTGAATTTCAGTATCTAGATTTCCGCTAATTTACTTGCACTCTTCATCTATTTGTAATGAAAATAAATTACAGCTCCGTTTGAATGATTTTTGACAATTCTTTGGTAATCAGATGGTTTATGAGAAATGTTTATGTAGTATGAGGTTCACATGTCGTTTATAGCCTGGAATACTAAAGAGTTTTCGGACAAGAAAATTTTAGGATTTTAAAAATGAGTACTTTTCCTGATTACAATATTTCAGATGGGTACATTTTAGCTATATGGAAAATTATAACAGTTCGGACTTTCGAACAAAGTTTGTTTAATTAAACAACAATGGGGCAAGAAGAATTAGAGCGGTACCACGCACATTGTTGTATGTTTACACAGTTTATGTTTACAGCGCAACAATGTGAAATCTTAGGTACTACAATAATGAACAAAGGAAACAGTAAGTAAATTGTTTAAATGAGTGACTGGTTAATTGTTGGTTAATACAAGAGAAGTCTGAATTGTAACTGAGTGAGTGCACCGAATGTTTCGGTAGGCACCAGAAGTACGCATTTCGAGCCGTGATTACTCATAATCCCATGATGCAGCGGTGAATCCTTTTTATTAAAACCCCGCCTCCGCTCTAATCCTCTATCTAGTTTGGGAAATCCGCCGCTGAGAGATAGAAATTTTCCATTCTGGATCATTTCCATAATTCGCCGCCGAACGATCAGCCAAAGACGTAGTGTCGGTTTTGGCGCGGAAGTCACAGTTATACACACACCGATTCCCTTCACGTGATTGAAACGAAGGTCTGCAAATGCATTACCTTGGCGATTACGCAAACTATTGAGTCATCGAACGTGAAAAATGCGTTTCCATAGTCTGCAGAGTTTATTCCCTTTGGCGAGTAAACAGGTTAAACGCTCCTGGAGTCGTTAGGTTGAAAATTAAAATAAATTACGTTAAAGGTCAAAAACATTCGAGAATCTAGGAGAAATGATGCAGGATAATGGTATGGAGAAATTCGCTAGAGAGTAAAGGGTTCATAACATGGAATAGAGCGCGACTGAGAATTCGAAAATAAGGACTTGTAATTCGAAGGCTATATGACTATTTGCAAGTCTAGCGTGGAATTAAAATATAGGGAAGATAGAAATGCAGGACGAGGAGAATATTAGATTCGCTATAGCTACGTAAGCTTTGAAACTAAAACGTAAATATGTAATATATCACAGTAACGAAATTTCGATATCACAGAAGTTTTTGTGTTTTTCCTCAAAAAACAGATTCCAAAACATTTCTCAGAATAATTTACAGTAAGCTGAATGTAAACGATCAAGAAAGAGTTATAAATAAACGACAAAAAGACAGAAAAGGAGAATCATTCTGGAGAGAGAAACAGTAAACAACGGACGGATTCCGATGTAGGATAAAGAAAAAAAGCTCTGAAACGCCCCAAAAGTAATTCTGCGCATTATCGGAAGCCATATTGTTTATTGTGTGTTTTCATGATAAACAACACCATGGTGATGGCTTGGCATTACTTCTATTTTAGGACATTGTGGATGAAAGAGAGAAATAAAAGAAAAAAGAGACGTGGTGGAACTGAATGGAAAAGAAAATTTATGACTAATATGTATTGGCACGCAGCTCCCAAATGGTTCCAACCGAAATACTAATAAACAAAGTCTAAATTCGGGCGAGATTAAGTGCCCTTTTCTTCTATTGTCATTCTAACGCTTTTGGGTAGGAGTGAATTCTAGCAATAGGTACTAGGTGCCAGGAACTATTGCTGGAATTGCTGATTTCGCCCTGCTTTCGTGATAATACCGCGTTAATCTGTAGTTATTTTGAGCGAACGTTAATTTAGCTTTTTATAGCATCTTGCATTGAATCTGACGCCAATTTAAATTTTCTCGATGTTTCGTCTCGATTTCTTCATTTGGAAACTTAATCGTACATCTCTGAGTTTATCTTTGCTGAAAGTAAACATTTGCACGCGGCAATAGCCAAGTGGCGTCTGACTCTTTCATTAGAAATCAGACATTAAATCTAAAATAAGGGATGAACACGTATTAAACCTCTACTGGGCAGGAATAGCTCTCATAATGGCTTGGCAGGAAGCATTATATGTGGCTCACTGTATTTCTGAATATGAATCTACGATTCGTTGAAAACCTTTAGTTTATTTCACCGAGATGATTGTTGCGTGACTTTTATACTTTGTTTTGTGGTTTCGATTGTTGTTGGGATTGTATTTGTGATTGTTTCGTGATTCTATGTTATCTTTTTGTATTATTACGAATATAGTTGCATTTTTCATTTATACCCAGCGAGTAGCCAGTGGCATATGGCAGGAGGTGCACTAACACAAACCTCCCTACTTAATCTACCTTATTAGCTATTACAATGCTCTAAAGAAAGATCGACTAAAAGTAATCATCCGCTTTAGTGTTCTTGGTAATGTTTTGCTCCTGCTTCTCCTGCGCTCGTTTTTTACTGGAATTACAATGTTATCTAAAGGTTCTGAGCCGATGAATTGATATTTAAATTGACTAGAGTGATTCACTTGATAGGGAATATTACAAATAAACCTTACTCCATTCAGTTGCTAAACTTTGAGTCCGAGTACAAATCATAGAGAAAAATATTGGGCTGCACAGAACTGGTTAAAGGGCAGAATGGGGAGGGTGGGTTGTATGCATCTGCTCCATTCTATACTACATATATATTCAGCGTTTGGCAGGAGATGCATGCACTATGAAATACTACGATGATAACGTCAATTATGTAATTTTTGCTTGTGTATATTTTTATTGCTACTTATACCAAATCATGATAAATAAATATGCATCCTTTATTTAATTCTGTCCCAGTCTCAAGCATGACCTAGATAAATAGAAAGAGCGAGCGAAATGTCATAAGCTAAATAGATAAAATGTTTCACCTCCTACATTCAAAGTCAATGATCGTGTGCTTAAAAAACTTTATCACCAGTGCGCATGGAGCCTTAAATGGCCATGTTTGCTAGAAGGTTTAAGTCTGGAAGAATACGGTTATGATAAATGAATCCGAGAAAAATGAAAACAAAGATGCGGGAGAGTTCAATGTCGAGGAGTGGAATTCCGATTGATTTCTGAGATGAGTATGTGAGGTAACTGGAATCGAATGAGGTAAACACCACTTTGAATTGCAAATGGGGAGTTCGATGAATCATCCCGATCGCCGCAGAACTCGTGGTCTGCGTAACTACTTCTTTGACTTCTCAATTCCCACTATACTTTCGCATTGGGGTTTTACAGTTTTCATACTTTTCTTGTTCATCGCTAGATTTTGATGGAAAGCTACATTTATATAGTTCCTTTCCAGATTCATACTCAATCGAGCATAAGTATCTAAACTTTTCCTTGGAGAAAATGAGATTACTTAATAGTGACGTAGAATCACGAGTTTCGGCGATGATCACGTGATTCATGACGTGTGTGATTTATATGTGAATGTGGAATCAGGAAACACGCGCTCACGAAAGCATAAAAAGGGGAAGAACTGTTTCGTAGCCCAAAGAAGAGGAATAAACAATGACTACCAAAGTGTCTAGATAGTTAGAAGATGTACCAATTTTTTCTTATCGATACTACGGAAAGAGATACCTCTAATCATTAACACGATTTGTAATCACTGATGAATCAGATCGATATAATTATTTTAAAAGTTTCTCGAGAATTTGATGAGAAATTTTCATTTCCTCGGAATAACTTTGAAAATCGTTGAAGTTTAAAAGAAAATGGGAGAGATATTCCATGGTAGAAAAACTATATGGTCAGCTAAAATAAATTTCGTGAAAATTGCCAAGTCTCTCCTTTGATACAATGGCTTTCCACCTTCCGATTAATGTGAAATGTATAGCTTGGTCCTCTAAAGTTCACGTTATCGTATTTCCAATGTATAGTGTGTATAGTATATTCCAATGTGTAATATATAATTTATCTATTTTCATACTAATTGTCGACTGATATAATTTGCAAGCACAATATTGGATGAACGATGAAAGAATTAAGATATTAGCTGTAAAAAAGTCCTCGACGGGGGATGGGAGGGAACGATCTTATGGGAGGGGGGGGGGGGATTGATGAGAAATTCATTACGAAGTGGTCTTTAATCATTTTTTTAATAACCATTTTTTCGTGGTGAATGAAATGGAGTAGATGTGTAATGATATTGGAAAATCTTCACAATCCAGTTTAAATTAAAGCTTCTTGTCTGTTTCTAGGCAAGTCACTAGTGCATACTACGAATTCCTCTGAGGAGAGGGGGCATAATTCTTACCCCCTGGATCCACCAATGGTTTCCGATGAAGTATGCAGTCTTGGACACCCATCAGTATGAGCATTTCCATAGAATTATCGACCGCAACGCAGGATTTCCACATATTAGAAATAAGAAATTTCACGGAAAATGGGCAAACCACGAGCAAAGGGCATTCCTTGGCCTTTTGCGCAACTTAATTGACTTTGAAAAGATGACGTTAATGTCTGACCAAGGCGCCCTTGGCAGTCGTCTCTCCCAACAGAAGACGATCGACATGCGAAGAAAAATTAATAAAGTGCAGCGGCGGTGAGTCACGTAGGAAATCATTAAACTCTCAACCGCACTTGTATTCCGTGACGGAAATTTCCAAGCGCGAGAGGGGAAGAAGGCGAATGATTGATATAGAGCCTCCGTACCAGGTTGAGGGCAGTTATCTCCCGCCAAATCGCCGAGGACACGCAAGAAGCTGTATTTCTCGTCGCTTTCACCGACTGCTTCGATAACGAATTCGTTCGGGCTTCCGCCTGCAGATGGCGCTAAGGCGCTCTATATTTACGGAAACGTAAACGAATGAATCGAGAGAAACAAAACGGAGCAGACGGAAATTTTCCACAATAACCATGGTCGTGTTGATGTTTATGAATTCGTCGGATGTCAGAAATTCCTCAAAGAAATGCGCAGAATCGCTGTTGGAATATTACTGCCATACGCTGGCGTGAAAGATATACAAAGGGTATTTAGAAAGTCATGGGTTTAATAACTTTGTAACTGTTACATACAACCCGTTTAAAACACTAGCTAATGTAACGCCATCACGTTTACTATGAGCTTTCCTAATAATCCCACTCTCTTTAAGACGAAAAACAAGGCAAAAATAGCACTTAAGACGTTTATACATTCGCTTATATAAAATTCTTTAAAGCGAAAGATCTAAAAAGATAATTAACATACAATAGTTCCGAAATTGCACGATAGTTCTAAGAAAAGTGATGGAAGAGATTCCTGGTGATGTTTTATTGAATTACCAAGTAAGTATATAGACAAATAACTGAGACAAGAAAGTTTGTGACCGTGTGTATTCTGGAAAATTCTTTTGGAAGAAAAGTGGACACGTTGATATTGCGGGCAAAACTCGGAAGAAGTTAAACTGCCTGCCACGCGCCGATAGCTCGCAATGTATGAATGTAAATGTGGTTTATTTTCCCTTTTCTGAATTCTTTAGGCGAGCCGTTCCCTAGCAACGGGCTCTTCATCAAGAGAAGCTTCCCCTGGCGATCAGACTTCTCCCCCTTTTCGGAAGATAACGGATAACTCTGAAGTTGTTACTTTGGGTAATGTGTTTGCGTGGTATTTTTCAATGCAACTCCCGTCAGAAATGTTAACAGCAATCTACCATAACGGTCGCCGTCGTATAACAACTATTTGTATTTTTATCTATTCTATGTCAATATTATTTAATGAAAAATGCATAAAGGCAGTAGTAGTGAATGTTATGAATATAATATTTATTTTTCTTCTGAATTTTTATGCCTCACACATTTATTATTTATTTCTTTTATTAGTATTTAATTATATTTAAGAATGACTATAGATTAAGAATCACTCAGTGATGTATTTGATAATAGGCGAAACAACAATCTTAACTGCATCTAAGGCCTTACAGCTGGCAATTAGTTATGATGCAATTATTAATCAAATTTATCCATTATTGTTGTGGTAATAAATAAAAAAACGAGACAGACAGAGGCAAATGTCTCTCAGGACGACTGCGTAACTATGGCGGCACTGCAACTATTATTGATTCTACATATAAGATAAAAGGTGTCATGCCTGCATGAGAAATAAAAGGTTAATTGAGAAATTCTTTCGAAAAAGTTCATTTTCGGCTACTAGTACGTTTAATATTTCGTTCCAGTTTTTCTCGTCAGTAATAATGTATGTAAATCTCTCCGTATTGCAAGAATAGCCTCATTCCAGGTCGTCTCTATGTAGTGTTCCTCGATCTTACTTTAGAAGATTTCGATTAGTTTTCAGCTATCAAACTGACTAGAAATTAATCGAATGCAGCATGCTGTAAGTGCTATGCGTCTATATAAGAGTATCCCTTGGAAGAAAGGGAAACCGAATTGAAGCATGCATATGCTGTGGGGTGGATTTGGGATTTTTTGGTAGCGGTGCCACTTCCCGTGGAAAGATACACATCGACCCTTCCTTTCAACATTTTCGCCACCTGCTCTTCCATTCGCATAAGAAAGTGTTTGGCCCACATTCTCACGACAGGTGCACGCAATTCGCGCAATAGCACCACTGCTTCCCAAAACTGCACTCCGCAGATCCGCTGTTTATAATACACAGCTCTAAGTTTACAACTGGTTTTAAGGCATCAACTTCCCAAAATAAAGTGTTCGCGCCCTCTTGGTTGCTAAGCTTCAAGACAGTATCCATTTTTCCTCACCGCCGACCCTGGCTTCGGAGTAAGTACATAAAACAACAGGCAGGGCCGGATCCTGACAGAATGAAATTGAGAAAATTCACACCGGGTTCAGAAAATAATAGGGGCGTCAAAAATTAAACATCGGAAAGTTGTAAGAGAGGCTTAAAATGAAATAAAGTGTTTAACTAAAGTGGTTCGTAACATCGATAAATTCCAAAATTTATCGGTATGATTAAATTCGATTTACTAATTCGGTTCATAACACAATAGAAAAATAAAATAGTGTACTTATATACAATAGAAAACTCAGTTGCTTCACTACGGAAAGAATAAACAAATAATTAAGTTATGAGAAGTGTTTCCATAAATCATTATGAATGATGCATAGACTTTGCATAATATAGTGACATTTGCTATTTAGTACAGTCTTTAAATTTGTTTTATAGACTTACTTTACATAAAATTCTTCGCTGAAGCGAAAAACCAGTACACGCGGACATGCCGTACCTCTAAAAATTTGGAAAAAATTTAGTATATTATTGGGAATCCATAAACAGAGTCTGATGAGACTCTCTATTGTGCTTAATTATAAATCCACTCATATTCTCACCCATTGCAATTGATAAAAATAACTGTCCGTCCTTTACACCGGGGCTGTCCGTCCCTCGTTGCTATGCCAATGATATATACATTCAATAATGTTTAATTATGTGTAACAGTGTCTATCATTGAATTACGAGTAGTATGTGCCATATCTAACGAGACATTTGTTTATTATCTGTATTCTTACGACCCGTCATGTAATGAATTTAAGGTTCTGATACATTTTCAAATACGTGAACAATTTATGATTAAAACCGTATGTATTATAATTTGCGATGTTAAATGGGCAGATATTTATTGTTTAAATCCCATTTTGTCTCAGTAGTAAAAAAGCGGATGCCAATAGAGGATTCTTTCCCTAATTTTCACTAACGGACAGGAATTTGGGAAAATGTTTACTTTTGCTTCCAAAACGTTAAGGTAACCTGCTGTCAATTCCACTTTGCCGCACCCGAGGAATCTGGTGCGAAATCCAATTTTGCGCTTCGAGACGAGAAGCCTTTCAACGAATTCGCAGAAAATCATAACAGAAGACGGTGGCTGTTGCATCATCAACGTTTTACTTTCTTCTTCTTTCTTTTCCATTACGCGATTACCCTTGGAAAGCAAAGACTGCCAATTACGGCTTCGGATGTGTGCTCAGAGACATCGACTCGCTGAATTGTTGCCTTCCTTTGTTTCCACTCACAACCCAAGAATATATTCGTCCATAAATTGTTACGTCATTTCCACTCCACTGTTGCCATCGCAGGTTCTATAATATCCATTTGGTATTCGATTTTTTTATTAACTAATAGTAACTGCAAAAGTGCACAGGAATATGTCGGATATTTCACTAACGACAATTTGATTGTTGCGTGATAACAATGACGCACAACTCGGAATTGTTACAATATGCTATACGACATTGAAAAATGCATTGTTAAATTCCTTCCGTATCAATCTTTCCCAAATTTTTGCGATATACTTATATATGTCACTCATTTTAGTCACTCTTTGTTAAATTACAAAAAGTATTAACAGGGTATTAAACGCTATCAATTGTGCTGAACTTACGTAGAAGTCTTCTACTGATGCCATTCTGGTGAGTACCTCACTCCTTATTTCTTAGTAAGCCTCACTCACTCTCAAAATCTTTAATTTTTTAATACTGGAAGGGATGAGTAACCAAGTAACATTGGACTTATGACTTCATAGACGGGAAATCGGGACGCCGATGGAGGCTATGCAAATCCCGGAATGCCCTAACCGTATCCTACCAACCTCATAACTGTGATCGTAACTGACATATCTATAAACCAATCGAACGGAAGGATGTCGAAAGGAAATATACGCCCCCAAACGACTAGAAAAACGGTTTCTCTCCCCTGTTATACACGTCGTTGGATTGATTTGTAGGAGGCGTATGTAAATATTCAGCGTTTAGGTTGAAGGGTTAGAAAGTGACCAGCGCGCGGTAAATCAACGGGACAAGGCAACCCTCATCGAATGAAGAATTGAGTCGAGCACAAGGGGTGAGTCGCCCGCATGAGAAATATTAGGTAATAAAACAACACGGCCAATGAAAAGGACTGAATGCAAGATTAATATCTCCTTCTACGAAGTGGTCAGCATTTCTTATTTTTCATCATTTTAAAAACTGCAGCTTAAGTTAGAATCACTCAAGGTTACAATTTTACTGAAGGATCTTATATCATTATTGATATCAGTTCTGTTTAGGCAATCTGCCTATGATGTGATTATAATAAACCCCTCTCAAACCTTATTTTCTTTTCCTTAACTCTATTCTTAACTCTATTCTTAACTATTCCTATATTTTTATTTGGCTTTCTTATAAATTTTCCATTATTATAAAACAAAATAAATACTATGGCGTTGGTTGCCATGGCAACACACAGCAAACAATTTGGTCTACATTTACACGTATATTATGTGAAAGTAGACCAAAATTAAATTAAAAAATATACATCATTTGAGATGCAAAAGCCTTAGTTTCTAACCAAGGTTCGAATCCTTGCCTTTCTGCTAGAATGGCCGAAGAATAGACACAGGTCACAGCCCCCATTGGGATTGTACCTTTTCTTCAATACTATGATTTGAAATTTATATTCCGGGATAACTTAGGGAAAACAGTTTACGAAAGGGAAGGTTAAAGGTTAGGAGGCGTTTATCGTTTACCAAATAGTAGCTAAAGGGAAGATAGGTAAAAGATAATTTTAAAAGTAACAAACTTAAGTCTAACTTCTATCTCTATATATGTATATGATTTCATATAAGGTTATAACACTTCACTGTCGACCCACATTTAAGTTCTTGCGCCAGGTTTAATATATCATTTAAAAAAGTTTATTTAACTATCTATGAACCATAACCTGACTCGATTTAATTATTCTCATATTTTTGTGCCATATGTGTTATTATCTTTGTATTAATCTGTATTTTCGTCCGGTGTTTGTTTTTGAATTATTCGCACATTTCATTTACTACTCTGCTCAATGAGAATTCCCCAGGGCAAATACAAATCATTACTATTGTTATATCTGTAGTTAAAAATTATTGCTAGCAAGTACCCATGGGGTGTTTAAATATGTATTATTTCACGGCGCGGAAACGATTTGATTCAGAATTTAATTAATACTAACAGCGTAAACCTATACGGATCCGTGTGTACGACGTGTTAAGGTATTGATAAACTTCGGCATCTTTCAATTTGAACTCAAAATATTACCAACGCTTCGTCAGCAAAACTCGATTCTGCAATGAAAAGGAAGCCATAGAAACGCAGAAAGGAAAGAAAAGATGACCTATAATCAACATCAAGTTCCTCAGATATATCAACTCGTCTGAAAAGGGAGAAATAATACGATTTTCTTTTGTTTTGCCACCTAACACCCAAGAGACGAAGATCACGATCAATCTCAATAACTTCACCTTAACCTTAGCATTGATGCCGTTTTGATTTATATGGAAAATAGTAAGTTTTGCCTAAATCTTGAGAACCAAAACATTGACTTTTCTTTGAAATTGATATAAATGTGATTTTAGTTAAGTATTTACGCTATTGATGTATTATAGATTTTCCTGAATAAGCAGTTTTATTAAATATAAAGATTATCAGTGAAGTCATCGAACGGTGATATATTTCGTTCCAGTTTTCTCTTCAGTTCAACGATAATATTCGGTTCATTTCTGGCTTTTCTCCTTCGTCCAACGCCGAACCGGTTTATTCGCTCCGAATATTGGAATATTATTTCTTTTTGAAGTTTTATTTCTTTATAGCTATTTCCATTTATACTAAATAGATTAAACCGTTGAATTACATTTTAGAATAAAACTTAGTAATAATAGGTCGCAAGCATTATTTACATATGTTTAGAAAACCTTACTCCAAAGACTCTTAAGTAAAATATGCATTGTCAGGAACCGAAAATCGGAATAAATAACGGTATTGAGTTATGGTTCAAGAATCTCATTTTTTTCGTTTCGGGTTCGGTTTCCCCTCTAGAGAAATAATTTTTCGGTCTGTTCCAGTTCGTTGCCCTGGAAAAATAGCTTTATGTAGTCAATCGTAAAGACGTAAAGATATGTGGATGACACGTCTTTAGCATTTTTTTAGTTTACACCTTCTTTGTTTATACTTTTTATTCTAACATGAAAAACAAGTTGATTAGAGGAAGGGTGTAAGTTGTAAGGTATACATTGTATGTATCGGTGTCGCCCAAAATATAAACTAAGTTTTTTTGGAGTGTGTATGGAATGCAGTGAATGTGAAGAGGGCAATCCGCCAAAAGAGCAAATGGAGCACGTGCCCGCAGAAAGGGAATCCGGCGGTGATTTGGGGAGATGCGTAAACATCTCACGGAGGGTTGCTATATTTAAAGCAGCGGTGGAAGGAAAACCGTGGGAGGAAAAGAGAGAATGGCAGAGAAGGCTGACGGGGAAATACATTTGGAAGGGGAAACATCGCCATTGCAGTCTAGACCCGATCATACGGAAAATGGGAAAACACTTAGGATAATCAAATTGACCCATAGCGATAAAAATGAATAAATCTAGAATTTCGATTAAATGGATATTCTGGGACGAAATCGCCGATTCTTTTTTATATGTCCCGCTATATTCTCGAGCCATTAAAAAAGTACTCGGTCTCATACTTTAGCTCTAATGGGATTGTTTTTGAACAGACAACGAGTGATATTGTCGCGCTGTATTGTTGTAAATATTTAACAATGAAAAGTTTCAACAAATTCATTGGCTAGTAAGTGAGACAGAACACAACATTTTTGCTAACGACGATGAATATCTTTGGGGAACTTTCTTAATGATCTACGTACTCGGAGATATGATGATGAAATTTTAATATCGTTACGAAGGACTAATTACAAAATTTAATTTCTTTTCGACCCCCAAAATACATGGTCTTCCAGTAACGGCGAAATCGGTTTCCCGGATATTCCGTCATATGGCAGCGAAGACGAAATTGTACCAAAACAGTTATGTTGAAACATTACTTGGTACTTTTACCTAGCTAGCCTAAAGGTTTTACTGTCAAATTACGGTAATTAACGGGAACATTTTTCATTATTTTTGAATCAGTAATTTAGGCTGATTTTGCAATTTAACTAGGTTAAGTTAAATCCGCGCCTGTGTAGCGGAATTCAGGAGTATGATCTGTAATGTCATCTTGCTTACTGCATATTAAAGATAGTCATACTGTTTCGTCTCATATTCAAACAATTAGGGTGTCGTTATTAATTCAACACATAGTTTTTGTTCCAAACATTGAAACACCCAAATAATTAAAGGGTTTGCGTTTACTGTGAATTAGTAAATTTCATGCAGTACAGATTAATTTTACTTAAATTTCTTCTTAAGTACAAAAAAGATTATAGGACTCTAACCTCCATTGTTAGACATAATTACCGACTACTTGATCAATTTAGATATTAATTCACCAAATCCTTATTGTTGAGGTAATGATTTAGTTCTCCATTATTGAGGGAGTTCGTAATAATTTCCTATATTCAGTCACGTGTAATTTCACGTCCATAGACAGTTTTCTTACATGATTTTTGTAATTAATTTTTATCACATTAATATTACAGCTTCAAAAGTTATTTTCGAACTTTATCAATATTTTGTTAGTTTTCGTGTATACCCATACTTCAGAACGATGCTTTTACCAACTGTATTAAACTTTAGCGGCTTTCTTTTGGTTTTGCAGAAACTCTCAGTACGACAGTATCAGTTCGCAACCCAATCCAGCGCCATCGACGTGCTATGGATCTCCACTCCCTTCCAGTTGTCTTACGTTAATGAAAATTTCTAAATATTTGAACTCCTTTTTCCATAGTCTTAATTACATCTGTACATAAAAAAGCTCTAAGTAAACGATCGTTAAGCGAAAGACTATAATGGGCGAGATGGTGAAAAAAAAGGATTTCTCGGATGAAGGAACCGAAAACGCATTCTAAGTGACGCAACGCAATTTCACTTTTTCCGTCTTTGACAAGCGACCTTGCAGAGCGAAAAGAAGTCTTATCGAACTCAAGGTCTCTCTGGCGAAACCGAGTCAATGATTTAGAAAACCCTTTTTCTCTCTCTCCCACACAACCATTTCAGGGAAAAAACACCTATCTTGGAAATAAGAGAAAATGCCCATAATAGAACGCCGGAACTTAAACCTTCAATTCTACAGTATGGAAAATTACAGAGTACGGCGAAAATTACAGATATTATAAGTATGTCAATGTAGGTACAGTGTCTGAATCTGAGATACAATAAAAAGTTAAGTGCATAGCGTGACATTTGAGGGATATGGGCTTGGTCAGGCGACATTAACCGCTGGGTGACACTCTAAGATATATTACATGTATTAAAGTAATTATTTTTGTGTTTATGGATACATACAATTACTATATGTAGATTTATACGAACTAGCTGAATTTCCCGCTGATTCTCAACGGGGAAAATAGATGTAGGATTAAATTAGTTATGCTATTTGTGAAGAAGTGAAATTATACTCTCCGAAAATTTTAGAAGCAAATATAAGGGTTCAAGACCTTCCGACCCTCCCTCCGTTTGTATATAGGTATGCATTTAAGCTTTCATTCAATGAAAATGAACTAGGAATGATATTTATAATATTTGGATAGTAAATACTAATAAAGATAGCTCTAGGATTATATTTGTATGTATTTAATGTTACTGATAATATGATTTAAGTTGCTTTTATACGAATGCATAAGATAAAGGAGCTTTAAACACCCAAGCAAACCTTTACTGCACACTCTCTGGTCTTCAAACTTTCCTGCAATATTCAAAGTATTTGGTGGAATATTTGAAACTATAACCAGTATTCAAAGGGTGCGCAAGATGTCGCTACATCTGCCGCATCATCGGCCGCTCGATTTTGACATAATTTTCTGAAGGATCTTTGGGCAAAATCATCCAACTTACAAAACGATTAGGCTGCAGTCGTCGATTTGCAATATTTCGTAGCGCGGAAGCATAGTTGCGTCCTGAAGAAACGGCCATTGCTGAATCACATACCGATCTCCCCTACTAGTTTTTCTTATGCCACACTGGCGTTTGTCGCGTTCGGGTGAGCGAAGGATCCGGCACAATCAGGAAAGAAAAGAAAAGGAAAATAAAAGAAAAGAAAAGGGAATTTTATTCCTTACAGTATGTTTGGCAGGTCCTGCTGCCCAAATGACGACAGAATTTTCAAATTCCAAATCTTACCCTGATGATCGGAAATCAGATGTTTGATAAATCTAAAAGTTACACCCTTTAAAACCCTGAGATTATCTTCATCGCTGGTGAAATACAAAGATAAATAAGAGGTAAGTGTCCGTAGGGGAATTCACTGCGTCGAATGTGGATGGGGCAGTGATTGCTAAAGGAAATAATACAAAGAAAACTACGGGGAACGACAGAGGAGAATTTTGATGTAAGGAAAAGATTTTTAATTTTTATAGGGACTGTTATGAACCTTAAAACGAAGCGAAAGGTTTCAATTAAGAAATAATAACCACAATTTGTATTTGGCACCAAGCGCAACCATTTGCTTATATTATTCTGAGTGTGCTGACGAAATTCGCTATGATTTAATTAAGTGATGGAAAAGTTCTCCTTGCCAACCGCTTATATGAGATGTACGATTTCCCTACCGTCTAATGTTTCCTTAAGAAAATTAATTCGGCGCTTACAGAGCTAGTAATATGAAAGGTATAATTAAAATTGCTCATGGAAAAAAATTATTTTCATAATGCAGTAAATATAGTATAGGAAGTTGTTGTACTAACGAAATGTGCACGAACTCATATGAATATCCGCGAATATATTAGAATAAGCGGTCTGATGCCATCGATAAGAATAAGAAAAGCCTATAGTAGGGTCCTGTCATATGTCATTTCCATTAGCCTTAGTACTTCTCAATTAATATCATTCGTTTCGTTCTTAGGTGACCACTCGTCGATCCTTTAAGAAGCTTATATTTTTGAGTACATCGGTATTCACCACAGCCATTTCTCTTGGAGTCCACCTATGGTTATTTACTTTAACAATCCCTCTTGTCTCCACATTGGACCCATCCGATTTTCCTACGGACCTCTTTTAATTACAGGATATCCGCTACACAGCGATGAAGACATTCTCAGGGTTTTTACTAGGTATATCTTTTAGATTTATCAAACATTGAAAATTCTGTCGTCATTTGGGCAGCAGGAACTGCCAAACATACTGTAAGGAATAAAATTCCCTTTTCTTTTCTTTTATTTTCCTTTTCTTTTCTTTCCTGATTGTGCCGGATCCTTCGCTCACCCGAACGCGACAACGCCAGTGTGGCATAAGAAAAACTAGTAGGGGAGGTCGGTATGTGATTCAGCAGTGGCCGTTTCTTCAGGACGCAACTATGCTTCCGCGCTACGAAATATTGCAAATCGACGACTGCAGCCTAATCGTTTTGTAAGTTGGATGATTTTGCCCAAAGATCCTTCAGAAAATTATGTCAAAATCGAGCGGCCGATGATGCGGCAGATGTAGCGACATCTTGCGCACCCTTTGAATACTGGTTATAGTTTCAAATCATCCGCCAAATACTTTGAATATTACGGGAAAGTTTGAAGACCAGAGAGAGTGCAGGGAGGATGGAGATGACCTTTTCAGGTGGGAGGCGCGTATTGGCTACACGAGTTACGTTCCAACTAAATAATTTTTTACTAAGATCCGATCGCTCTAAAATTAATCTCATGTAACTTTTATGCATTCAGATTATACAATGAGCGATAGAAGAAAAAATCAGCATTTTATGTTGGATTGTAAGAGAGTGGCAGTTTCAAAAATGTTCACGGGTGAAAACTCGGCAATTCATTAAATTTTTGCTTTTTACTTTGTCGTTTTTTCTATAAATGCATAAAATTTTCACTTTTCTGTTGATAGAGTTATTTTCATTCAAGTTTAATCAGAATTTAAGTTTGAATCGCTCAATTTAAAGAACGAATATTAATTATTCCCGTCCGAATCCGTAGCTCCGCGTAAAGGAGACCCGGCGCGCGAGGCTTTGCCTTTCTCCCATAAGACAATACTGACTGGAAGCTTGAAACGGACAATAGTTACGTTTTGCTATTAATGAGATAAAATAGCCAGTTCTCCCCAAAAAAAAGATCGTCGGTTAATTCGAATCATGTAAAATCTTAAGGATGGGGATCATGGATTTGAATGTTTAAAATTAATTATTCCAGTCCCTCCGTAGTTTAATTCTCTGAGATGAACATGCAAATAATAGGTCCATGGTCTTATTTTGGCAATCATTTCTTTCGGAACAGTTCGATAAACCATCATATTCTTCACTATTTTTCTTGGAATAAGACATGGATCATAAAAGACCAAAATTAGATATTGAAGAGACAAATCTTCTGAGAGTGGTTCAAGAAAGGAAATTTGGCAACGCGTCAAGTTATTGGGAAATGGATAAAGATAAAAATGGTGGAGAAATAAGAGAGGGCGTGGTGAAGACCGAAATAAGAACGATAAGATACATCTTTATCTCTTTTAGTTTGCACAGAACCGAAGTATTATTACATATCTCGCATTATTTTTAGTGACAAGCCCTCGGAAATATGGGTGTTTATTCCGTTGCTAAAATAATCATTTCAGAGCTGCTTTGGAGATCTATAAGAGGCCCTCAATCAACGAAAGAGGGTGTTCTGAACTGTAAAATTAAACTCGAAAAAATCTTCCGACGAATCGTAGTCATGAATTACAACATTACATTGTATAAGTCGCCTATTAAAGAAAGACAACAATAATGTTATTGGAGAACAAAAGGGGGATTCTAGTTTATCCATAAATTCGATTTTAATATTTTATAGGACATCGCAGAGAATCGATTTTCGATTTATAGGATTTTAGGTGATATTGGTATGAATAAACCTATCTCTACCGTACGTATACTCATGAAAGACGGGGTCATTTATTGTAATATAGAGAGGTATCAGAAATACTTGTATCTCACGAAGTCACATGAAGTGGTTCCTCCGATGGGTTCCTCACAATCTAATATTTCCAAAAAGATTCACAGAATTTGACGAGTATTTTGAATACAATCAACAGCGTAGCTTACCTTTACAATTAGTGGCAATAATAAAATTATTCTTGCTGTAGTGCATAGACTGTTTTGGTAGCAAAACAGTTTTTTGTTGTAGTAACGAAGCATCGCTGTTTGTTTCGGGCAGCGAAACATTTTTGCTTGTAGTAGGAAAAGGAATGTTATAGTAAAGGGAGAGTATTTGTTGGGTTAGACGAAGATGTGAGAGTACCTTTTTGAGGAGTTTTGTTTATGTGGGCAACAAGCCTTGCTAACACGGTAATGAACTTCATATTACAGTTTGAACAAGAAGCTTTTTACTGAAGACAACGAATTTCAGCATTTATTTAGAGCTTCTGTGTAGTCTGTCACGCTGAAACTGTATGTCGTAAACGACAACCATTCCGAAGCTCAAATTTTCTAACATCATGAAGGGTATCAAATTCTACCGCATTCTGTATAACTAGCCACTGCCGCTTTTAGTTGATTTAAAAAATCAAAGAATAAAAAATCATCTCATAAATTTTATTTTTGGAATTAGCTATACTATTATCATTTATTCATCAATTCAATTCTTTTCCATTCCTCCTTGCTCGGTATTTCTTCAACTTATAGTTAAGACGCATACGGAGCTACTCAGCGACATTTCAGTTCTCTTATCAAAACTTACGTAAAATTAGCTTTAACCGAGGCCATTTCATATTTTTATAATCACCTATACTCCCTTTGAGTAGATAACCTTTTGTCTCCCGATAAGATTTTGTGGTTTTAAGGGATGTACAAGTATATTCTTAGGAATATAGAAACGTCTCGAGGCCCGTTTTGTTGTTTAGTATCAAAGGATGGGTGTGTTATAGGAAGATTAAACTCGATGCTGTATGAATGGATTGTACGACTATGAATGGTAAAAATAGGACGGAGAGATTAAGAAACTACTGGATAACGCATGAATGGCTAGAAGAAAAGCTGCGTGACCACGATTAAGCGGTGTTTTTAGATGGTTTCTGCATATCTAGATAAGATTACCATATCCTTTCCCTGAAAGGGCGGGACACCTTACATCTTAAAGACAGTGAAAACGGGACAAAAACGGGACAAAACCGGGAGTTTGTTTTATAAGACTGATGTAGTAGTTCCTATGAGTTTGCAAGACAAATTCAGAAATTATGCAGCTTCCCACCGTCATTTAATCTTTGGTAACTTCTTTCCTATCCCTGAATATCTCGTGCTTGCATTATCGTAGTTTTTATCCAAATAAATCGGGACGAGTTGGAATATTGATTTTGACTGTATCTCTAAGCTGGGAAATGGTGAAGAAACTTACCTAAGTTAAGTACTAAAATGGAATGTATGAAAAGATGCACGGATGTGCGTGAAGCAAACGAGTGAAAGATTTTGGTTGATAAATAAGAAAAAGGACACTCTTACCCCAAATGGTGGAAGCGTGATAGCTATACATAAGTAAGCATTAAGAATACATGTACTGATTGATTTATTTGAATATTTCATACCACTGGATTGCCTGATTTGAATATTTCACATAACGAACTAGTGACATCAATTTGCATTGTTTAAGGCTATGGCAACGCATCAACTTGGTTTGAGCTGTTGGAATCTCCTACGTTAGTTTTGAGAATCACTACTCCCGGAAGCATAGGTGAGTATCCATCCCTGTTCTGAATGATTGAATTAAGCAAGGATTTCTTACTATCCCACGACTCGTCAACGTGAAGTGCAAATGAGGAGACAATGGCGCGGAAGAGAGATCAAAAGGCCTTCTCCGCCGAAAGCAGGTTGCCCTTCTTAATTATTCATACGACAAGCAGCACCAAAACAGGGGTTTATTTCTGGTCCATTTCAGATGATAAAGAGAACGCTGATTTGACTTTTGGAGTCTTCTTCAACACAACCAAAAATTTTCCCTTCATGATGAAGATGCTACGAAAAGAGAATATGTTCAAAAATGGAAATAAAAAAATACAAATTGTAAGAACAAAAATTTATGCATCTATTGCCTTAATGCTTGGCCCTGTTCCTACTACCAGAAAGAAACCTACCTTTAGCTACTATTTTTTCATTAGTTTTTATTCTTTATCCAAACCCATATTTATCTGGATTATATCTACGAACATATATTCTCTCCTAGGTCTCCTCTCTCTCTTCTTCCTATGTTCAAATATTAAATGAAATCCATTAAATCTGTTATGCCTTAGTACAGGACCAATAAATTAAAATTCTATTTCTCCATTAAATTTACGAGTTTTCTTTCTTTATGCATTACCTTCCGCGATTCTCCATTATTTTTTACATCCGACTAATTTTTATACTTCACCTTACCCAAATGAACTTATAAATACTGAATATGCTACTGATTAAGACTTCGTACTTTTGCTGATGTTCTCGAATTTTTCCATAATAGAGGTATGGAAAATGGTGCAGAACGGTGACAAGATAATCGAAGTTTTCAGGAAATGAAATTCTGAAGGATGCGGAAAATTCAATGGAGACAGACGGGGAGCAAGCGAGGCCACCGCCCTAGAACGCATCACGAAATGAAGCGTCAATAAGTGAACGACGGCTTGTTGTATGGACGCCATGAGAGAAAGAATATTCAAAGATATTTTCCATACAAATGGGGTTATAATATTATAAGTTTCACTTGTGGAAGTGATTCAGATGTCCTTATATTAAGTCGCTTTTAAATGATAAAGTTACGAATGAGCAAACATTAAATGCAATTCATCGTTACGTAACAATGACCCACACCGAGATTGTTGAACTGCGAATGGGAAAAGAGAGAAAGTCAACAATTGAGAGAGTGAGTCATTGTTGCCTCAGGGCGGTCGCGCATCTGCGGTCTTTAACGATTAAGTCGAATCTAAGATGTGTTTGATTTTGGTAGAGCACGTGAAAAGATGACAATAAAATAGTAAATTGATTCAAGCAATAGTTGACCTCAAATCCCCTATACGGTCGTACAACTCTCTCTATTTCATCTTTCCGGTGAGTTAATGTATATAGTGAAGAATGAATTGAATTAGAGAGGGAAAATTGATGAAAATACTCGTATACGGCTTTTAAATTTGAATGGTAAAGTGAACTTAATAGTTTGATATAAAATATTAATGCTTAAATCGAAATTTTGTAAAATATTCATAAATTAACATTCAACCTCCAATAACAACATTCGAAATGCGGTATTTGCAGGATCTTAGGAGAATGAGGGGGATGATGCCTGAAAGCCACGCCCTTCTCGCATTTGTGTGTTTGCAACGAGTCCACTGAACTTGACTATCTTAAAATTCGGCTATATTTTGCGCGTGACAGATAGATAAATGGCGCGATGACGTAATACTGGTTTGGCATTTAAGGGTCTGTTTACGTCCGGGAAGCCCAACCGCCGCTATCTAAACTTCATTGGCTGCGCAGTAGCGTATCAAACTGAGGATGTGATTTGAGGTCTGCTATCGAGTATTTAAAAGACGTCACGTCCTTTAGAGAATGCTGCATCAGCCCCCGCAGGAGCAATGAGAAAACTTTCCGCCCGCCAAGGCTAGACAAATTTCTATTGCGGTTTACCGGATTACTAATAGAAAAACCGCACGCCTCCGAATTTCACCCGGAAAATCACGGTCTATTCAACTCACCTTCGGGTTTTACCACCCTGAATTCGATTCAATGATTCGAAAAGGTCCAGTCAAAAGGCATTTTATATAGAATTATTCAGAATTGATAAGCATAGCTAAGATTTTTCGTAACATAAAATTGGAAGCCTCAAACGAAAATAAAAAGTCAAGGGAAGTTTGTTCAATGAGTTTACAGGTTGAGATACCCGGTGTTGCTCGAAAAAAATGAAGTTACCATTCAGGAAAAAATTACTGGTTGTAAAATTTACATCCTAAAAGTCAGCATTTCAGACTGATCTATAACGATACTCTCTTTCTTGCGATTCCCAAAAGTCGTATATTACTGATTTATATTGTAACATGTCCAGGGATTGACAGCAATAAATTGTTGCGACATCGATATGTTAATAATTAAAAAGGAGAGGTTGCATCGAATACATATGCGATATTTATGCAATCGAATACTATAATATTTAGTTCCTAATACATCCGCATCGGGGCGGATCTATAAACTTGGTTTGGGGGGAGGATCTAAGACGATTTCCTAACGAATTCAGCTTCAGTTAGTTTCAGTAAGTAATTTTGAAAATGCCATAAAATTAACTAAGGAAGGCGCTGTTCTGTGAAATTCCGTCGCACGCAATAAAACACAGGAATATAAATTTGAAAATGCCATCAAATAGAAAAATTGTGGTGAATTTGTATTGATCATTGAAAAACTTTACTATCAAGCTTTAATCCAAGTTTCTTGCCACATCCTAGGCTACTTGGTGATACCACAAAGTCATCAAGGAGAGGACAATTCCTTCTTTACTTCACCCACCTTGGATTCACTAGTATCCGAGATAGATCTTTCTTCCTGATGAATTCAACAATGCCTAGGTAAGACAAAGAGATTTTTTCCCGAAAACGAAGAATAGTAGCAAAAAACATTCATTTTATTGACGTTTACGTGACTTAGACCAGAAAACTACATTTCATGATAAAAACGACATTTTTTACGAAATATTTCTCTCTTTTTTCTTAAGTTTAGGTTAATACATAATAATCTGATTTTCTAAGAGAAACTGTACGGCACACTTTAAACCGATTTTGTATTGTATTCTCATGGAAAATGTAGCACTACGATAAAGTCGAGCAACCGAAGCGAAGCAGCTGAGTATCATCTAGCATATATTAAATGTTTAAGGGGTTATAATAATTGAAATTTGTGGTTCTCTAGCTTGGAGATTTTTAAATTATTATAGTAGCGTTCATAACTGGGGTAGTGTTGACGGCAGCTATGGAAACGAAAACAAAACAATGACTGCGAGGAAATTACTCAGCACAGCAAAAGCGTCAAAAACAAAACAGCAGATCGGAAAATGCGTGGATAAGTGACTGCGCGGAACTTCCTCTGCGGTTTTCTCTCTCTGATAGGAAAACTTCCACAGGAAACCGCATCATTTATTCAAGATCTGTTCGTCACGTTCTCTTTATACCACCAGGCGTCGCTACAATCGCGAAATTCTCTTCTCAGAGGAGAAACTGGCATACAATTCTCTCAAATAGCACCACAATAGGTGTCGGAGTCTTTTAACGACTTCTATTCCTTCTCAACGTTGTGTCGGTGGGCTTACGCAAACTAAATTATATTTCTCGCGATTATTTCCGCGATAAGGCGCAGAATCAACACGGCCTCTCGTTATTTAGCGATAAAAAAGGTGAGTTTATTAAGTTGACGCGAAATTTCGGAAGAGTTGAAAGGCAGCGCTCGCGAAAAAATGACAGTATTTTGGAAGCGATGTTTGCATGAGAAATTCATCATCACGTCGTTAATCCCTCGAATGGCGGCAGCAGATACGATGGTAAGTCAAACATTTGTGGAGATTTTGATTACATTCCGATGGCTTTCCTTAGATGAATTTGGATGCTAGGAAACCGTTGCCTAGTTATATTAGCTGCCTATATATTGTGTTTCATTTACATGGAGACTGTCTTCATGGAGAGAATCAGACAATGATTACGAATCTAATTTGGTATTACCTATAAAAACTGTCGTCTCCGGATTATTTGCTTTCTCGCGATTCTAATGAAATATTTATTAATATTTTTTACTTTACAAGAAGGGAAATAGTCATTAGTACAGCAAATGCATGCAATATCTACAGTACAGTATACTAATACAGATATAATGCATTTTCACAATAGAGGTCCCTTAAATATATATCGTGCAATTCAGGGCTCATCATATGATTTCACGGGTTCTGGAGTGGTCATCGTGGACATATCCTCACCATAAATACATTTATTTGTTTATAAAAAGTTTCAGGGTTCCTGACCACTACTGAGTGACCACGGGAACCACGAAGTACCATACATCACCCTAACAGGAAATCCCCTTCGTCAATTCAAATGCAAATTCCTTTTCCATACAATGTCTAGCTGTTCTGTTAATTATACCCCTTGTGGTATTCATAGCAAGGCTCCAAAACTACATGTTCAGTAAAATATCTAAAGTCGTCGGTAATTCCCGATGTTTGTTTCAACAGTCTATCACATTCCATATTTGACCAGTTATTTTAAATTAGCATCTCCAAGCCATTCAAAACTAAAAAGTCCTTCGCTAAATCCTTCCTTAATTTCATCAGAGAAATGATATCATGCAATATTGGGGTAGTGGGTATATTAAGGGTGTAAAAGTGAAAGATAACAGTTAGTTTCAATCTTTAGAGAAAAGAAGATCAATTTGGGAGAAACTGTGAGGACATGATCGAAGAATTCTACTGGTTAGGTAGCAATGGGAGGGAGGAATACTAAATAGAATAGATACAGCAGAGAGGCCATTCTATTAGTGAACAAAACCATTAGCAGATAACACTAAATACAAGTATAGATGTCAGGTAACTGTTTGTAAAAACCTATATATGGTATGTCATTTTGTATGGCGGTAAAATTTGGACTATAACTTTAGCAGAGAAGTGGAAGAAATGGAGATGATGAAAAAAAACCAGATCAAGTAAATAACAAATACCTTCCTTGACATTGTAAAGTGAATTTAAGTTATCAAATGCATAGAACTTAAGGTCCACTTCGAGGCTATTCGCCCTTAAAAATTGATTAAATCCCTTTTGGGCCCCTTTTACGGTGAGGACCAAATCAGGCGCCTAGTGGGCTTAATAGTAAAACCACTCCTAACTTGAAATCACTGATAAAAACAGGGAAAAACAAATACAAACAACAAACAAGGAGAACTTTAACAGGGTACACAGTGAGGCACGACCGTCTTCTGAGGACACAATTAAGAGGAAGTTGGAGGGGAGGAATGATAAAGGACGACCTGAGTTAGATTACGAGAGGCAGGTAATGGTCGGTGTTGAGGTTCGGAATTGTGAGGGAAAACAGCGATTGGCTGAGGACAGGACGGCTTGGAGAACTTCAAAAATAAGCAATCTATGGAATGTTAACTCATGATCATCATCATAAAATGCTGATCAAAAGGAAATCTACGTTACCTACGCGATAATGAGGTTTTAAGTTGGTTTCTATAGATACAAAGGTCTTGGTAAAGCAGATGGTAGAAGCAGAGGAAGCAGGAACTAAAGTAGGGTTGGAGCATTATAGTTCAAAAGGAAGAGGAAGAACAGGGAAAAGGGGTGAACGCGATGAATGGTAAGCCAAATTTAAGCTTAAGGATAAAAGGGTAAGTATGAAAAGGTGTATAAGGACGTAATGAGCAGCACGCGTGAATTGTGAGGTGGGTTGTGCATTGATGAGGCGATTAACGTGTTCACTTCAAGAGAGAATTTCATGAGAGTTACGTATGCAAATATGAAAACATCGCGCTAACACCCTTTCAGGGATAAAAGGGCGAACCAGAAAATCTGGCGCGAAAACTCCAACCCTGAGCGAGACTCAAAGACACGTTTCGACAGTTGAGCGACGAAAATGAGACACTCACCTCGAGCGCTCCCACTCGTGCGTTCGTCCATTCTTCCGTAGAGAAGCAGACTCGTGGCGTGGCGATCTAGGCGATTGCCATAGTAACGCACCTTTTGTTTACATCACGTACTTCCACCCATCTGTTGATGAATGCGCCGAGGTCAATACTCGACATCGATCAAGGCGGCGGCGTTTATAAAATGCGCGACCAATAGGGAGTGGAGGATGCGGTCACGTGGCCGTCCCTCGAGCGATCGATGGACGCAAGTTGAGGGAAACGCCGGTGCCAATAGAGGCGCCACCGAATGCGATAGCGCCCTGAAAGAGTTGGACCCTCGCAATGCAAAGCGGCGTCGAGATGAGACCGACTTATCGATTTGCCCTTCTGCTGGATTCCTTTAAAAGATATGCAGACTTTAGACTCACACTTTAATGGAATACAGGAATTACATTAATGACTCATCACCATAAAAGGTTAAAAATTGGGACCTAATCAGTGAACGTATGGAAATCAAGGCGCGTTTTTCAGCTCTGGGTAGTCTATTCAGGGTAGTAGCGGAATTCACGATGCAAAATTTTTCTATTCTAACCGTGATCAAGGGTTGGATGAGAATCTTCGTCGGCAGACGTGCGAAGAAATAAATAACATATGTGGACAGAAAATTGAATTTATAGAAAATGGATCGAAATTTTCAACTCTGTATTACAACATTTACGAATACTTAGTACCTTTATCACAATTTATTCTTCTAGCTTTTTTTAATAAAGCTCTTATAACTTGACATTTAGAACAGTAGTAACAGATTTCGTAGATTTTTAATCATGTATTCGAAATGCATCAAATACTCCGAAACCTCCGTCAATCAGGAAAAGTAAACATCTACTCTCCGTTGTTAAATAATACCCTTTTAACATATTGTACATTAAGTTGCCAAAAAAGTAATCATTGCTACTATTGATAAGAATTAAGGGGTTTTCAGAGACAAGCAATAGGAACGTTTTGCGTCGACTTAAAAAAAAAAAAAAAAATTGGACGTCGTACTTCCTGCCACGCCTTAAAGATGATAGAATATCTTTTTAATTCAGCCTTGTTATTCATCTAAGTATTAACTATACTCCCTATTTTCAAAGGAAAATAAAAGAATGATTCTAAATACTCCTTTTTATCGAGCAGTCCGTTCTTCCTTGTCCAAGAAGAATATAATCAAAAACGGAGACCTACTTCTCCCCCTCAGAATACATGCACCCTGGGGGCAAGGGAATTCGCCCCAAGATATCGAAAGAACTTCCTAATAACCTAATTCGCTTGAGGTTTCCCGATAAGATTACGAAACTCAGTGAATATCCCTTTCTTCCATTAATCATAAGAATTACTAAGGTCCTTTCACAATCATGAGCTCTTCCAGAAGTTTTGCTTTAAGGATAATCTTAAAGATTGTAAGTAAGAGTTTTACATTTCCAGCAGTAAAGTGAACTTAATTTTCATTGTGAAATATATTATGTATGTCGCGTGAGTTTAATGTTGTACACATTCATTTATAAGGCTCTAAAGAATAAGATTCATAAGGATATATTTGTAGTATCATAGTGGCGTTCTTTGGAAACTGATGGTAATAAATTATTAGATAAAAACCTAAACAAAAACCTATAAGTATCCGTCTCTCAAGCGAAAATCCTGGATACGCGCCTAAATGGAAACGGTATTGATTGGATTGCCCTTAAATTATGTATCTGAAATTGATTGATTGGAGACAAAATATCCTCAGCGAGAGAACACGGTTAGGACATGAAACAAGAATAGAGAGTCAGTAATGAACGGATAATGAAAAGATATGTACAAAAAGAAAGCTTGCGTTGCGCTTATGAAAGAGATGTTTCATTTAGCTTTGGACTCGTAGAAAAGCGATAGACGAAAGCAGTGGGAGATAAATAGCGGCATACTAGGCATATGCAAATGGCTCTAAAGAGAGGTAAAGACTAAGAAATAGGCATCAGAATGTGATAAAAAATGCTGGAAAGAAGATATTAACGTACATGTAGTTTTCAGAAGAAAAATGTATTTGAGGATGAGAAGTAAGCAATTGTCAAATATTAATGTAAATAAATGACGTCTTCATTTTGGGCTGTGTGGTAATTAATATGAGAAATATTCGCGGATACCGAGGGAAATAACGAGCCCACCCAAATATCTTTAAATGTTTATAAAAATGATGGAGATTTACAGAGAATTCACTCTCGTTTTACAGTTTGGTTGAAGGTTAAACGCTGAAATGCCGCTCTCCAAAGCATTTCTGAGGGTATAAGGTAAGATTGAAAAAGGAAGTTGAAAGCCTAAAAGGGGTATGAGAATAGTTTTAGAGAAGTGACCAGATGAATAATTTTGGAGGTATTCATAATATATATTTGGGGTTTTATCAAGAGTTATACCCAGGGGTATACAAGTGTTGGTCGAACATTATCAAAGAAAATATAATAAAATCTTCTGTAAGAATGTTGTTTTAAAATTTATCAGTGCATTTCCACAAAATTAAGCCCAATTGCAAACAATTAAGCCAACTTTATAAGATATATTTGGCGATTTTTATTGTTAAGATTGTTATTATTGTTGTTATTGTTATATTGTTCCCAGTAAAAGTAATACATGTTCATTCAGTAAAAAACTGAAAAGTGGATGATACACAAACTCCTGAAAAAGATATTCCATTTAAACTTCAGGAAAGGATATTTTATTTATTTGAGTCGGTAAATAAGGGTTTTATATCCCGAAGTGGGGAACGTCAAGTCACCCTATCCGAAAGGGAAAGGAAAAGAAAAATCTTTTTGGATAAAAGAAGAGGAGATAATGCTGGCGCCGTGAGTGTGACGGTGAGCGAGATGCTGAAGAAAAGTATGCAACTTTCAGAATGAAACGGAATGTAAGAAAAGCTGTATGGGATACGGATGCATCTGATATATGTAAGTTATGAGCATTAACTAGGGAAAATAAGGCCCTTACTTAAGATGGATATGCCGCGGAAGATACGCAGGTATGTATAATGTAAGATGGACCCAAGAGCGTGGAGATGACCTTGTGATGTGGGTCAAAGCTTCTCCTGTTGAAATAAGCGATTCTCTGGCGGACGAGAAAACCTCGGTCAGAATGCGATGTTCCTTTTGCCATCAGTTTGAAGAAATACGCAGCATTCGAAGGGCAGACGATATTTCATTCGGCCATTCACCGAATTTCGCACTTGGCCTTCACCTTCCACAAGTTGGAAGTTCATACTAAAGATTCATCTCAACCGTTCCGATGCTAACGTGCTAAATCTTAGGTATGATCGTTATTGACTATTTTACTGTAACCTTGTTCAAAGCATGTTCTTAGTCTAAATCAATCAAAAAAGTAACTATGAAATAACTTTATGCACAGGGTGAATGAAACATGATTGGAGCTTGCTCATGAGAAACTTAACTAATTTGTCATTCCGTGACTTACTCGCATTTTCATTACGTCCAAACATGTATTTTATACATTAAAAGAAGCTTTTTCATTTCTTTTTCTAGTAAAGAAGGGGTTAATATAAAGGAATATCTGGGTTGAAATGGATGAAATATAGAACCCAAAATATCATCTACTATAATTAAAAGAATGAAACATGTAAAATACAAAAATTCACGCGCTATGCAAGAGAAGGAAGGAATGATGAAGGATTAATCGATCGAATTTGTCTTTTTATGAAAAAAAGTCAGTAAACGACGAAAGTCGATTTATATCCTTCATATCTGCGAAGAATAAATTTAATTTTTCTAATAATTAATGTCACGGATACGTTTTCATTAAAGTCCCCATAATGATTAAAGTTACAATTTAAAGACAAAATTTTATTCATAAAGACCACTCGAACTTATTTTTTTCGATTACAGCTGATATACAAAACCGTTCAATACTTTAATAGAATGTTTTGAATGAAGAATGAATTTCCCAAGAATAAGAATTGCGAATCTCTTGACAGATATATACTCGACAGCTTGGTCAGAGTTTACTTTTTCCTTGCTTCAAACACTTCGCGGTCATCCATTTAGCATGTAGAAAGAGTCAACCGATCGGTTTGATGAAAAAAGAGAGCCTCTACTGGAAAAAAAAGAATCTTACTTGAAGGAAAAACCCACAAAGAGGGTGAGGGTGTGAAATGCTAGCGAAAAATACTCAAGTATCATCTAAACACGGCCAAAGGTAAGGTATGGTTCAATGCATTCTCTTATGCTACCCAACAGTTGTGAATGTGATAAATATCGATTTTGCCTCAATTTGAAAATCGATATAAAGCCACACTGAGGTTCCGACAACAATCATCGGTTGCGTTATATTATTGAAGGGGGAAGTTATTGCCCGCGAAATGAGAGTAATGCAACAATGGGAAGCCCTTCCAACAGATGGCGCGGCTTTAAAAGTGGAGGGAAACTCGCACGCGCAGTCCTCTAATCGATAAGCGAAAGTGGCGCCACAGACAATCGAACGCTTCGTCCAAATCGCTGAGGAAGCTTTGTTCACAATCCTTCCCTTTTAAAGGGGAACCCATAACTCTACATACATGACACCTTTCATAAGTTCTAAAATTCCCCACTCAACACCCTTCCCTTCACTTAACTTATCACGCCCTTCATGTCACGCAACAGCGTCTTTGTCACTCCCTCTTTTTCCCTTACTTCAATTTACTTACTTTTAAATCTTCAAAAATTATACCTCCTATCCCATCTTTATAATAAATATATCCCCCCATCTTTATAAATAATATATAAATCCATTCTTTAAATATCAACCAATATTCCACTTAATTATACTATGTTATGTATCAACAATCATAGTTCGTTCTCCTCTCATTTTCCATTCTACGTCACTGCCACATCTCAAAGGCATTCACTATCCCCCACATTTCACATTCATAAGGCTATAAAAATTCCAGAATAAAGCCTTTATATCATTCATCTCCCGTTTCCATGGTTACAAGGCTCTTCTCCATCAGCTCGCTTCTTAAAATCTCCCCTGGAAACAGCTTTTCTTCTACTAACCTCATTTGTACACCCTCGATCCCAAGAGACCCCGTGTAGGGGAATCCGCCTCCTTGTTTAGGTTTTCCCATAACACAGTAAGATACGAAATTATCAGCTCTGCATATCAACATAACAAGGAAGAAATAAAGAGTCAGAAATTTAGTGTTATTTTAAGGGTTTATTTGATAAATCCCGAATGAGTTTGCGTCCAGTCATTCATTGCACTAAAATAGTCACGATGGAGATAAAAGCAAGATTCCGGGGGTATCGAGTACATATGTACTTAGGAACTTGTACTGAGCCTGAACACTAAGTAAAATAATGATGATCTTATAAAGATATGGCAGAAAATATTCAGCGGAAGTATGTTATCTCTTGATTGGCAGAAATTCTGTGAAACTCCCGTTAAGGCGAAAAATTCAAGAAGTAAATCGTTTTATCCATGATTGCATCCGCACAATAACAGAGACTTTTGTCTTTATAATCTAACTCTGTTATCGGTACTCCAAAGGGATTCATTTTATCGAAGTATTCGCAGAAATCGCGTGTATTTAGAAATAAAATGCACCGCTTTTTCGCAGAAGAATACGATATAGATAAGGCGTGGACAAATGTACCCGTTTAAGTGGTGCACGTCCGTTAATTTCATCTTCTTTATCGGGAACCATTTGACAAACAAATTAACAATACTAAGAAACGATATCATTATGTTTTAAGGCAAATGATTCACGTAAGGTGCGAAAAACGGAGCTTCTTGAATGATATGCTCGATAAGAAGTTCAGAGAATCAAATCTTTGGAAATTTACTTTCATATTAAAATATTTCGTAAAATTTTACGTAAAAAATGAGAAAACAACAATTCAGTAAAGAAATCAGAAAACCGGCCATTTAAACCGCAACAATCGAAGTGGCGTCAACAATGATCTACTGCTCTGCAAGTTGATAAAATAAATAAAAGCACAAAAATTATTGTTGCGCGTTGCATTGATTACCAACACTAAACCAGTGAAAAAACCGACGTAGTATCATTCACAGGGGAATCATCATCCTCCCTAATAAAGTAATAGCAACTTGCCTACGATCTAAGATAGAGCTTTAATTCAGCTTGTAAAATTTATTCCATGATCACTATCCTTACATGTACTACATTTAATGCGACATAATGGTATATTGAAAGTTAATTGTGGATGAGATCATAAGGATATTGTTTTAACCCTCCCCCTTTGGAAAATACCTCCAGCCCCAAAGGTAAGTTTCTTAGTAATAAAAATAAATTCGTTGTAAGACATAATTGATCATTATTTACAGTAATTTACTGTTGAAATGTACTTCGAAGTAGCGTAAGTCAACAATGAAAACAAGAGTAAAAGCTCTCTCAGAGTAGCCACTGATCTAGCAGAAGGCGTAGAAGACTACCGAATGAAGCAAAGCAGAAGTGATTTCGGAGAAGGGGTTTTTGGCACTTAAAAGGGAATAGTTCAAACATTCCCACGCATTCCATCAACTCCCTTGTGACATCCCTCTTCTTTCCATCCCTTTACTCGACAAATACTTTTGTTGGGACACACACAAAAAGGTCCTTTCGCCCAGCGATTTAATACAAGAGGGGAAACTGCGAGAAATATACGAAAAAGGGTTTATTGTTACTCTATACACATCTCATTCCATACCAAGAGATTCTATTATATTTCACAAATAAGCTAATATATCCAAATAAACTCGGAAGGAATGCCATAAACGTTGATTCATCGTGGTTATGTTCCTTCTTGAATTGTAGGATATGGTATAATTTCATGGAACGATTTGTAATAGTAAGTTTTCAAATCCTCTCCCCATCCATACATTTCCTTTTTTAGATAAAACTGAAGTATTTGTGAAAAATATAAAATTTACATATATTAATTGACAATTTTAATTAATTTTCATGTTTCGTAAATCAATGTATGCTACAAGTTAGGAAAAACGGACTAAAAGATATGAACATCTTCCACTTTTCGCTTTAGTTGGCTATAACATCGGCTCGGAAAGATCCGGGTTCGAGTTCTGGTCTTGTCTGCCTTATCTCATGTCCGTTTTTCCTTGGGATTTTTCCCTTTTCTAGATACACGACAGCCTTTGCCATTTTCCCTATACGATGACTTTGTGAATAGTATGACTTACTGTCTTTGGGGTTATATGGAGTGGCTTCAGACGAAACTAGGTTAATTAAAGAACAGTGAATTTAATTCATTTTGATAATTATCGCCAAGTGGACAGCGCATTTGTATTTTGTGAAAGCGATCCCAGATTCAATTCCCCGTTTCTTCAGGAGTAAAGCAGCAAAACAAAATTTCAATCTTTGATGGTATTTCAAGGAATCCAACCATAATCTTTTCGTTTCGGATTTCTCTCAACGAAAACGAAATTTTCTTTCTGCCCAGTTCTGATTTTGTTCTATTAGTCAGCCATGAAACAGTTGTAGCTTTTCTTGTTTCGCTCCGAGCATTGTATACCATAATCTATTTTTTTAAACTTTTTTAATTAGATTAAATTTCGCTAAATTTTAGAAAAAAACTTGTGGCATGGTGAGCAGTGTTAAAGTGATGTTAAGCTATGCTCGTATTCATATGTTGGGAAGAATGCCGAATATGCTGTGAAAGTTATGAGGATTGAGCATTTCACTGATCAGAATGTTGTGAGAGCGGTAAACATGATGCTTTGTATGTATGTAATGTGAAATTTCTATAGCAATGAGAATTCTCCAATACATATGAACCTGAACCAAAATCAGAGTGCATTAAAAAACGGTTTTCTGTTTTGGTCCAGGTTCGAGAATAAAAATTTTGGTTCGGATTCGGTACAAAAAATAACGTTCTTTTCGGTTCGATTCCTGTTCGACGTCCAGCTAAATTTAGAAGCTAATCGTAAATTAACATCCTAGACGAGACCGAAAAAAGGTTTATTATCGACTTGAAAAGTTTAAAAAATGTTATGCAAGTCTTTCACAATATATTTTCCTATTAATGCTTAAAGTTTTACATTTTATATCTAAGTATTCTAATTTAACTCAATTATTATTTAAAATAATGATTTAAAAGCTGTTTGCTTCCTCTGGATCGTTGATAAAAACACACCGATACTCTCTTGATATTCAAATTTCACTAAACATACGTTATGAGGTGATAGAGAAAAATTCTAGCGAACAAACTAAAGTAATGTGAGAATATATGCCACGCGCTGTGCTCAGTTTGCATTTTTCCTTTGAAATATGTGATTCTTATCATCTGGAAGCAATTAGATGCGCTAGCTCATTCGAAGCAGGCAAAGTATCCGCACAATTGGTAACCATTTGGTTCATCCTTGGCAGAGTCGCTATCCGTTACAGAAAGCGTGAAAAGGACTAAGGAAAACAAAATATCTGTGAAACAGTTTTCTCGGCTAATCCAAACAAAATAAATACCGCATATCATCTTTTGTAGGCCGAATACAAAATTTCAATAAGAAATCCTAAAGTCGACTCACATATGTGCAATTACAACTATAATACGAAATGATCACTGTTACAGTTTCAATTGTAATTTCAATAGATATAACAGTAATATCAACACTTAATACACCATTTTTAATTAATTTTATATACATATTAATATTAAGAATTTTAATGGGTCGACATAAGCACGAAATCAATGTATGCACGAAGATGTACGATTTATTTAATTATTTGAAATCTTTTTCCCCTTGCCACAATAATGTTCAATCAAATTCACGAACATTGAGATATTGTTAATACCGTTGCAAAAAAAGATAAAAGAATTAACGCAGGTGGAATGTTCTGGCATCTAGAAACGTTATTTGAGCGATGGAGTTCCATTGGCAACGATTTCGAGACCTAACGCATGGAGTATCTGCTTGACTAATGAGATACAAATCCTAATATTTGGATGACATGATAGATGTCGCACTTGAAATTGGATATCGAAATATGAGAGTAAAATGAAATTAATTTCGGAGCTGTGTGAAAATTCTAAATTTTCCATTATAAATGAAAAAGACTTAACGTTCATATCTTAATTTGATTTATAACTCGAGAGCGGATGAAAGCCTGTCTCTTGATAACTCGTATTGTTGAAAGCCTTATCAGAATTAGTAATCTAATAACATCATATAAAATAAGTTATTCAGATACTATTCCTGTTAGAATAGCTAAATAAATTTCTTTTGGTACAGGATAAATATATATTCTATTTACCTGTTTCAATGTCACACTTAAATATATTACTAATCATGATTCAAAACAGACTTACCGCTTTCGTCTCCTTTCTCCATGTGACGAGCACTCGATTCTGCAAAGAAAAGACATATTTTGAATGAAATATTGAAAGGGAAAACAGTAAGTGAAAAAAAATATATTTCATATATATGAATGCACATTTGTACACGCAAAAATAGCAACCACCAAAAGCACTCATTTCTTTATGAGTGTGTTTTTGCTGTGGAATATTTTTCCTAATCTTCACTCAGGTTTTTTACATCCACAACTAAACTCACTTTATTCCCTATTAAATTTCATTCATTATTTCTTTCATTATCACTTATTAATATGATTTCTTTTATGTTAACAATGACTTAAATGGAGGAGAATTTAATGTATTCAGTAATGATAAGGTTGTATTTCCTTATCTTTGCCGAACCACTTCGACAGTGAGAATGACGGAAATATTTACAGAAAATTTGAAAATGAAATCTATGTAACACTTATTTCTATTGGTTTCTACACGTATACAAATACGTGGTTTATATAAAATTAAACAATGAAATACTCAACAATTAATGCCTAAATTTCCACGAAATTTCAGCATGTATTTTCGATAATCCCCCGTAAGAATTCGCTCTTCCGTAAGATTTTCCTGAAATATCTTGAAGAGGCCTTTCCCAGGAAATCCATTGATTGTGGAAGGAAATTAGGCCCACACTCTGTTAAGACCGGGACTTCTCCGGTTCATAGGCCACGTGCAAGGATTCCTTTCCCTAGAGTACAATGCGTAGTTTCGGAAATGATATCCGTTAAATTCCTAAGAGAAGCGGTCAATGAAATCTAGCCCTCACTCGCAAAATAGCATGGGTCCGTATTCACTCGTTAACCAAAGTCCCCAATAACTCCTATTCTGCTAGATTTGACAAATTTGCAAATCTGCAAATTTTGCATCATCTCGCAAATTGATCGCTTCCGTTGTAAGAACGAAAAGAATTCTCCTTCTTGCAGAAGCTAGAGAAAAGGTTGATGTAACATGACGGATAACGGAATAATTTTGAATCAGTTAAGCGAAAAACATCGAGAAAATATCAAAAATTTATTGCTACGTAATTGATTTATTATATCATTATATTATTTTCTTAAAACTTAGTGAGAAAGCCTCAAAAATGCCCCTATACTCTTCGTGTTTCCAATAAAAACTGTTAACAAAATCATTCTGAAATTCCTCGTTTGTTTTATTCATTGTTGTGGCGATTGTTGTGACCATGAATAGCTATGTATAAGTATTATTAATCATAGCTTAGGTTGATCAACGAATTTTCTCATTATTGCACGAAAATTTCTTAAAAATACACTACAGTGAGTCATCAAAGGAATCTCCTTCCTTTTTGATATTCTCACACTCTACGCATGCGCAAAGCTAATATTTGAGGGACGGTGAAGGTGGAGTCGAGATTTTATGTCGTGTACCTTGATGATTCAGTGAGATCTTTTCACGGTTCACAAGTAGCGAAAAATGCGGAGAGATGTTGTCTAAACGAAATAATTTGCCTATTATGCAACACATGTAAAAGGCATTCAAGATGACGAGATGAAATACTACAGCCTTCAGCTAATTCTGGCACCAAAGTACACCCAGGAAGGCCTTCAATCACCATGTATGGAAACGAAAGTCCAATTTTATCACTGTGATGAGTTGAAATTTTTGAGTGAAAAATCATGCTCGTATACTACTCTTGGTATTTTAAAATCTTATTTATTTGTCGTTAATATGGCTGCAATATCTTCGCAAAGAATATGCTCTTTGCCTTCAGTATATTGAACTTCGTACGTAGACTATTCTCCAAAAGTTAATCCGGTGGATAAGTAATATCATACATAACAATAAGTAAATAATCGGCACAGTGGTATCATAAGATAGAGTGATATTCAAGAATGATAACGAAACTGTCCAAGACAGGCCAACCCGATATTATCGGTATAACAAGCGAACCACGAATCTTTTGGGCGACTTGAAGTTTGGGGGCAAAGACCTTGATCCGGAAGGCAATGTCTTTATTCTCTGCCAGTAGAAAAAATTAAGTGTTACATCAAATTAAGAAAGCACGTAAAAAGACTTGAGGATATACGTTTCTTGGGAAATGTGAATGGGAAAATTTTCTTTCATCTCGAAATTCTAGCAAACATATCATATATAGCAAACACATATATAAGGTCAGCAGAGCAAGAATTTTCCATTTCCAAGTTTTTATGGTTTCACAATAAATCCTGTTTATTTTAATAAATAATATATAAATAATATTTATTGTAATAAATTCCATCCTCAGAAAATTAAATTACTTTGCTCCTATCAAACAATTTTGTTTTATAATTTGGTAGGATAGTTGCAATCTCAAAATACAAAGGCGCTCGGAAGGGCTTCTCGCTAGGGGCCCCAAAATACCTTGAACCGTTATTGGGCCTCAGGAATGTAAAAAGAACGAAATGGCATTGGAATTTAATACGCACACATTGTAAAATCGAGTACAAATTGATAGCAGTCAGAATAGACAGAGTCAGAAATGAATGGATAACTAATGAATGTGGACTTTAAGAATGGCTGCGAGACTATACTGCGCTTCAGTGTTTCAGACAGTTTGATAGCAGAAAACTTAAATTGAAATCTTCTAATATAAGCCATAAATCGTAATAATAATCCCCAGAGTGAGGCTATTCTTGCGCTACATAGAAAAATGCACAGCTTTTCATTACCATAAAATCCAAAATCACCGATTAGAAGAGCAGGAACGCATTGAAGTTTCAAAAGGTTTAGTTTTGTTTGGCCATGAATTTTCCACGCGGCACACTAAGACAGAAGCCTACCAACCTCGTTGGCGTAAAGGCAGAGCCAAACACGCTAGAGAAATGTGCAGTTAATCCGATTATTATCATGCATTAATGCGAAAACTAGATTTTTTGTGGAACCAAAATACTTTAATGCTTGTAAAACATTGCTAAAAGTCGCGATTTTGCAAATTACGAAAATTGTCATTAACGAAAATTGTGGGAATATGGATTTTCGAAATAGCGAAAAAACTACTGTAGTAAGCTACAGCATTAAACTGAACTTATTCAATCTAAATCAGGTTAATCAGGATAGACTCTTATTTTTAGAACGAAATGTTAGTATTTTTGAAGCGAAATCTACCCTTAAAATTTCACTAATATACGAATACGATAAATACTATTAAAAACACATATAAGATAAAATTAGAAGCATATTGTGCCCTCTGATATTATGCGGCACACCAATAATTTCATAAGTACTTTTATAGGTAAAGGTACACCAGTATGCACTGCTCCAATGCATCACCACTGAAATATTTTGCGCTTTCGATTTGCGAGTGACATCGGTGCCAATTTAAATAGCAAAACCTTGTCTGAGGATGACCGAGGGTAGAAGAGGAAGGGTCAGGAGGGAGGAGAAAGCGAGGGACGGTGGGCAGCGGACAACAAGGGCTATTCTAAAAAAAAATCTCCCAAAGTGGGGACGGGAGTGGTTGTAAACAAGGATTGTCCAGACAAGGGTTGTAGGTAAGGCCCTAAAAACATGGGACACCATCCGCTCTCGGATTTCACTCGAAATACTCTCTCTCGCTTCTGATGGAATGAAGTCTTCTTGCCGAAAGCCTCTAACGGAGTGGTCGAAAAATTTAGAGCTGAATTGCGTAAATCCCAAAAAAGTCCACATAACAGTGTAGATTCATCGCAAGAGTAAGAAAGGCCTAACTTTCAGCGGTTGAATAAAACAAAGTTGAAGAATATTTATTCGTGCTTACAGGTTTCAAAGATTAAAAAAAAGAAACTTTATACTCTTATGAAACTGGAAAAGATATCATTCACTGAATATGATTTCAATTTCTTAACTGCAAGTGAACGGTGGAGGTCAAGCAAATTGTCATCCGGGTCACTGCATTGCGAGCAATTGTTGGCAAATAATTGTTATCGCGAGGCATTGTTGTTGAGCAATTGTTGGATTATTAAAGTGAGAAATTGTCCAAAGAGAACGGCGAATGGACAAAAGTAGCTTTTAATTTCCAGCATGAATTAACCATTGGGATAATCCCTGAAATGCAAGGATCAACTTTCAAGTGAATCCAGACTCTCTATCAGAATCTGTAAATATTTATTTCCGTAGATTATCATCAATTAATGCGTACTTTTTTCAGGTATGATTATGTCGTTAAAAAGAATTTAATAATATAGTTACATTAACGTTGTGTATGATCAAAGGATCAAAGCAAGGTCTACGTGCACTTAAGAAATAAATTTTAATCATAGAATAGCTTCTCGTAAAATTTATCGGTTCAGAACTTTTTTACGAAGTATATTGTTTTTCCAGTAAAGAACAAGATCTCTGAGAGGCATTATTAAAGCGTTACAAAGAATTAATCGCTAAAAGAGTTACTCCAGCTCGTTCCTTCAGCAGAGCATTCGAGAATTTATAAGAGTATATAACGTGAGGATTATGGCTTTAATACATCCCCTGCCATACGCCACTGGCCGCTCGCTGGGCATCAATAGAAAGAAATAAAAGATTTCGATTTACTTAAGCTGAATGGAGATTTTTCATTCATTTTAGGTGTATTTTAGAAGTGTACACTTTATTCAAAAGTTATTCCAATGAATATAAAATGCTAAAAAAGGCATAATACTAATCTACAAAGAATGTAATACAAATCCCGCTTTAGGATGTCCCGGGCAACAGTGGAAAAGAAATTTCTCATTTACTTGTAGTTTTTCCAAGCATTATTTTCCTAAAAAGCAGAAAACATTTCCCAGAGATTCTAATCGTTTCGTAGTCAGAGAGTATTTCAGTTTTCGGTTATATTTATTTCAATCTATCGATAATCGATAATCTATATTATATTTAGAGAGAATTCATTTCGTTAATGAGCGCATTTTTTTCTGGAACTTATCATCCGTTGCAGTAAACCACAAGCAAGATAGAGACCGCGTGCGACATAAATATATCTTCAAATGTATTTCTGCAATACTTTGCGATATATTTATCTTATCGTGTAGGCGTGAACTCAGGAGACAATAATAACGGCATTATTACGAGCATTCCAACAGAAATAGATCTTAAAGAATCCGTTCAAATATGCAGATGTAAAAATATCATTTTGAGTGCTATTACTTCGTCGTGCTAATGAAGGTTACATAAAAGGAAAAGTAGATTTATAGGTAAGGAAAACGCGAATTATTAAATATCCTCTTAAAGGCCGAAAAAGAACTCAAATTTTTAATTTCGATTTCTGGTTCTTAAGATACTTAATTCTTTACCTCTGAGCATAGAAAAGATTGAAGAGAAGAATGTTGTTTTTAGCTTCTAAAGGCTAAGCTATCAATTAAAAAGGCTTATCTCTTTGTTGGTGATCTTCCAGAAGAGTTAATGTTAATCCACTTATTTACGGGATGAGCCATGCAAAATCCGCGGCCTCGCTCAACAAAATGAAAGATGAAATTAAAATAGCTAACCTTAACAGGTTTAAGGTGCGCTCGGCTAAACACGCTAAATATCTAATCTGCATTAAGCTGCAAAATAGCGCTGTAATCCCATTACGACACCGATGAAGAGAAAGGGCAGAGTAAGCGGATAAAGCTAGCCTTAGCAACGCGTTGTTATTTAAGCATTTTCTGACGAAATTCCCTCCAAAATGGATAACGTATGGGACCCTATGGTAGGACTTAACTTACAAATTTCGAGCGGGTGTTCCGTCCTATATTTAACTTACTCATCGAGAAAATAAACGTAGACCTTGACATGAGAAAAGGAAAATGACAATAATATAAAAAAGAAATAAGAGGAGAAATGTGTGATTGATATATTAAAATAAAGATGTAATTAAGCTTACGAAATATGTATAGGCTGAAAAAAAGCAATGGAGGGAAAGGACTACGAAACAAACGAAACAGAGTCAGGTGAAGCTTTGTGGTACTTATTAATATTAGAAAACCCCATGAGAGAATCCTTTTATTATGCCAAATAAAAAATTACAAGACGACCATGGTTTCGCAGCCGAGCAGCATCTTCAGGTGACTCTGTTTGACTCTGATTGAAGACTAAATGCTGACTATGGGGTTTGAATTTCAACAATCTCGACTTCAATAGTTTTCAGTTGCCTCCGCACATTGATTTTAGCAATTAAGTTGCTATTCACCATATTATTCACCAGAAATGTAACAATGTTAACATTTATCTATCTATAAGAATTCAATAATTTAACTTTGAGAAGTACTTCTTGTTTTAGCGAGAAAAACATATCCACAATTACTATTTTTTAGTCCGACGCTATTATTTTTTAGTTACTAAATCGTTGAAGTTACTTCCGTTACACGGTCCTCAGGCGATTGTCACACCCATCAACTATCAGAATTTATATACTATTCTTGCTATCCGATTGAATTCCAACTTCATATGTTTCTCAGAAAAACTACTTATTCTTACAAATACCACTACTACACTACTAAAAGGATCTTGAACGCTTTTATATACAGTCAAATTCGATTCTTTTGATAAAATTACGGATAACAACACGGATTATACACTGATCTTCACTTCTCTTTCTGTCTTTACATCTATCTTTCTATTCCTAGAGAATCCTAGTTACCTTAGGCGCTGGTAACTCGAGCCTTCTATCGATTATAAGCTCAACGAAATTGATTAAATGAAACCCTAAGAGAGCCTTAACCTGATTCTACTCCCCAACGCTGTGAATTAACGCCCACAGCGAAACTTCCCTTAATTAAGGAGAGGAATGTAGAAAACAACAGGTGTGACATAATATCGGGTTACAATAACCCAAAAACATTAAGACTAACTTATATCGCCATATTTGGGGAAATAAGTTAGTCTTTATCCATAACAACTGCGTTGTGATGTAACATTTCTGTTCCTCAAAGAACGCTACACGGAATTCCACAAATAACACCTGTGTTAGTATACAATAAAATTACACAATAACATCAAATGCGATGAAACTTACTCAGCACAAGAAACAGTCAATTAGTGTACTCAGTGTACAATGAAACACGTGCTTTAAAAACTTTATTTTCGCCATTTCAACGGAATAATCCATATAACCTGAAATTAAGATGACTCTATCTTCTGTGATAAATAGCTTGATAATTATTTCTTTATTATCCAGTAATATTCAATGTAATGATTTATGATGTATAGGTCTAACTTAATTAACCATTATCTACTTCATTTTAAGATAATGCTTTCGAGATATGTAGACCTTCTATTTTCCAAAAGTGGGGTTAACGTATAATTTAAAATAATTCTGCGTTTCTAAATAAAAGTGTAAGATTGGGTGCAAAGGAAACAGAAATAGCCACTGCCCGGAAAGAGAGTAGGGGAAAACGGAAATTTGGGGTTTGTGGCAATTCTGAGATCATCACCATCAGCGTCGCTGAATTGAAAATGTTAACTGGAGCAAGGTTAGCCATTGAAAAAGCATTAAGGGCTTCCAAGGAAAAATACAAGGTTTTAACAGAATGTGTCAGAAATTTCGTTCTTAATTATTTCACTGAGTCATCACAAATAACTCCAAAGGATAACTGACATAAAAGTCTGACGAGACGAGGACTCAAACGGGCGCTAACTAATGCGTGAAAAATGAAAAAACGGTAATACCGATCTTAAAATCTTCATCAATTTCCCTTATGACATTGATTGTTGTTCAGGAAGAGCTCCTTACATATCATTGTTGTGCTTATGACATTGTTGAGACTTATCATTGTTAGATACTTGCAACAATACTGCACGACAATATCGCTCGGTTTCATTTTCCCTCGAGACCATCCCACATGCTTGATTTCGGGAACCTTTGGAACGCTGCTCTAATTAGTATATCTCTTTCCTAATTCACTACGAGTGAAACTGTTCCCAGAAGGTTAGACTGTTAATGGAGAATGCTTCCTGATCGGAGGCTGGAAAACATCTCTATAAGCGGCCATCACAGGAGATTCGCATCACCTTGAAAGGGGATTCTGGAAAACGTCAGGTGGAATGGAAGGTGAATTGGAAGGGAAGAAGCCAACGGGGCTTTGAGGATCCCTTCGAGAGGAAAACAATTGAGTGGCTAATTGCGCGAATAGACGATGAGCAGACGGAGGAGAATGGCAATTTGGATGATCGCCCACACCTCCAAAAGTGAGCTGCAGCACTTCCCAAATGGATGGTACATCAATATGTGAGGAAGGTCGTCCTTTGGTATGAGTCCTTACTCTTCTTCAAATAAACTCGGATGTTGAAATCACTAAATTCGAAATATTATTTTCTCCTACTAAAAATGGAAATGTGAGGCTTAGAAAGAATGAATGGAAGCATAATGGCTAAAATCTAGTCTCTTTTACAATAAACAAATCGTAAAAATACTGATTAAGACGCTTATCTATTCGTTGGTAGCGCGGATTTTCTTTTGAATAATTGAATTTCTGGCAAAAATTGCTTCATTGAGGAGTGAATTAAGTAAAAAAGGAAGACGCTCTCTATATACGAAAAGCAGTCCATACTTGAAGAGTATGACAAAGATGGCAACCAGTATTGAACAAGAATAATATTAGCGAGCGATACATTTATAATTAGCAGGCTCTCAAGGTATCTACATCTGAGGCAATTAAAACAAACTAAAGAAAAGTTCTTTTCGTTTCCAAGACGTAAAGGTACGATTAAAAAGGCTGAAAAAAACCTTCCATTTTAATTTCTAATTCAAAAGAAATAAAACTTCATAAAATACCTGCTATAACGCCATCCCTCTTATAACTCGGTTTTCAATGGGTCTCCAGAGAAGCGTATTAACCGGGTTTTACTGTATATGGATATCTCAAATGTAAAATGTATACAAAGATGGAAAATTAGGAATTCCTCTTAACTGAGCTGTTATGTGTACAGCGACCTGTTTATGAAGAAAGGCGCGACACCATATGGTTTCAGTTTACATATTCTATTTTCCAAGAATTATTCAGCGCTTTAAATGAGAAGATGAATCGATAACGCATTAAGAATTCGCTGAAAGTGAAGAAATAGAAGATGATCACAGAATTTTTCATAAAACGGACTCTAAAATTGTTTGGAAAAATGTTAATTTTTGCGTTTTACGTTTTATTATGTATGAATGCAGAATAAATACATCGTAAAAAGGAACATTTTTCTATTTTTATGCATAATATCTAGAAAATGGATGCCCATGACGATATACCTATTTATATGCAAAAAGTATGGATAATGTCGTCTTGCGGAATTAGGGCCATGCAAAAAGTATGTTTGCACGTATCGGATTGATCGGCGAAAACGGTCATCGGCCAGAGGTGCCAAGGTTAAAAGGAATTATACCGTATTCAGAAATGGCAAATGATATTCGTACCTGGAATTATGAGGGTGAAGAAAATTGTAGTAAGATTATATATGCATACTGCATAGATAGATATTTTAAGAGATAATATGCTCTCCTTTCTACAGGGAATATATTCATATCTTTTCTTATAATTTCGATATCGTTTTATCTGAGTATATCATCTTAAGTGTACCACTTTCACATAGGAGCTCAATAAAAAAATAACGCATCCATTACTACCTTATTATTAGCGGTTTATGGTCCGTAAGAGGAAAACCGATGTTCCAACTATTCGATGTTATCGAATTGGAAATTTTACTGTTCTTAAGTTCTTATCTAGAATTTGCTACTTCCAAATTTGGCACTCTAATAATATTCCCTGATTAGATATGAGGCTAATTTTTATGTACCTAATTTTATTCCGTAACACTACATACTAGACAAGATTTAACTCTCTTAAACAATAGGTTCACTTTTATATCCTTTGGAGGATATATTCTTTTAATTAAATTAAAAGAAGCATTGCGCGTGGACAAGTATCAAAAGAAATTTAGAAACTTTACATTTTTTTGTAAATAATAGATTTCGGGTCCAAATCAAGGTATACTATACTAGGTAATCTACCGAAATTTCTTCAATATTTATTACTTTTAAACTCCGTCGTCATGACAAGTAATGCTACTGTTGATGGTAAGGTTGCTTACAATCTCCCCGTTCTCATGAGATTATGTTGGAAAATTGAATCACAATTAACAATCAGTGATCAGCAAGATACTTTGTGTACCTAAAGATTTATAATGTTCCATACAATTCTACAATTACTTTCATTCTTATATCAGGATAATTAGATATATTTTATCATTAATTGCTGCTAATTTGACAGTGATGAATTATAAAAACTATACAGGAGGTTTAATGGAAAATTAACTGTCTAAAAAGTAATTAATTTCTGAGTATCACTAGTCTACTGAACGTATAGTAATACTTAGTTCATAGAACTGAGGTGAAATTAATGATGATTGTTTCTCTTCTTTATTAATAAAATACCGCAATAATTCTTGCTCTCGTCTTCCCCTTTGGTAACCAACGAGCCATTCCCTTGTTTATTTTTCCATTGGAACGCGAGATCTTTCCAAATGGTAACACGGCCCATCGAAGATAAACATTCGGTTGCCCAATTCATCAGAGTGGAGGAAATATTTTAGGATTATGAAAATTAGAAGCTGAAATCAATAGCCTCTTTAGACATTACCATTGAGGGATCAAAGCTTTTTTGGGAATTAGAACGGCATTTAGGTATCAAAAATTTATGTTAAAGTTCTTTTATTAGAAATCCAGGAAATTTAATAAGTGTCATGTGTTTATCTGAACAGGAATTTAAGTAGGTAATATGTATATTTTGAGAGTAAGAGGTGTATTAAAACCCCTCTTCCATGTACATTTTTTTAAAGGAGCACTACCGCCCCCTCCAATACTGAAATGGAGGAATTCACGAGGACCAATCGCTTCCCCTTTTTGGACCCGAGCGCAAAATAAGGCGATTCTAAAAGTGACTTTGGATAGGCCGCCGAAGGAGGGGATCTTCTCATCTCTATTAATAGAGGGCACGAATTCCAGTCGAGCGGAAGACGCTACGACCCTTTGCCATATTCTTCTCCGTAAACACAACTCTTTGGAAATAAATTTAATGATTGAAATGGTCTTTCGCAACTTGAAACCTGCGACTACGTCTATGGAATGAAAATCCTTAAAATTATCGAAAAATTCTTACTAATTTCAATCACGGTAGTAAACTAATAGGTAGATAACGTTTGACAGTTTCCTGGAACCTAATGAGCATGACCGGGTTCAGACGGTACTAAGAAAGTAAGTAAGAAAGCGTGGCTGTTCCTCGGTGCTTACCAATTAATGAGCAAAACAATCTTTGCAATGCAATTAATGTGCATTAAAGATTTGTAATTCTTGCTCAGGAAATAAATATACGACGTCTAGAGCAATGTAAATGAAATAAGTAGATATTGTTTCTGTTGCAACAAGTAGAGTAACAATGACAGTTGTAGCGTAAACAGAGAAAGCCAACAATAACGTCAGTTAGTGGGCGAACTTATGTAACCTTAAGGCGACCATATAACATGAACCGGAGATACTGTGATCTTTGTAATCGTGCTTAATTGTTTATTATAAACTGCTTTTTTAATAAAATAAAATTTTTAAAACGATGCCTGATTATTGCGAGTCATTACAAATTAGACTTTCTGTAAGTTTCCATAGAATTTTGACCCCAAAGTCATCAGGCCAAAGCTAGTTGGTATTGTCATAATCTTCTACACAAGTGTCTTCCAAAATATATACCACCACTATATACTATGCCACACCTTTTTGAGGAAGAGGAATTTGCTTTGCAGAACCCCTACGAAGTTTAATTTTTGGCTTTCTGTCAGAAATGAGGCAATTAGTAAGTGGAATCATGATCTTAGAAAAACATTCTCCAAGTTTAGACATCGCGAGGTTATTGGGATCGTTTCCTTTATGAAGGTCTGATGGTGGTGTATTTGGTTAATGATTGAAGCAAACGAAAATCCAGCAGAAACACATCACAATTTTCTCTTCAATCTATGAGGGAGTATTTATTCTATGGATAATTTGCAACAGTTTAATCGTCAATTCAAATCAATGGCACAAAATGGTTGAAATTATAAGTATGTGGTAAACATTTTCACTAACTTGTACCGCAAAAACTTTAATAAAAACCTGATAAACACTAAAGTTTAGTATTCGACAGTACAGTCAATTGTACGTAAATTAAGCATGGTGATTTTATGAATAACACAATTTCGAACATTGAATGAGGCGAGACACAAATGAAGGTAATTATTCACCATGATTCATACTTTCAATTATATTACATTTCTGAGGAGGTAATATGAAATCGTACGTAAGTTATATTCTTCTCATTCGTAAAAAAAGAGAAATTCAACACTGTTCCATTTATCAAGATAGACTTTTTTGTAATATAATTATAAAATGTTTGGAGATTTTGAAAATTTCACAGAAATATTCGAACACTTGGAAGCTACGATGGCAGCTAAATATTAAAGCTAAATCATTAGTATTAAATCTCCTCTCTTAGGAATGTGTCAGGTATTTAAATATTTAAAGGAATGAAATATATCTATCGAGCTGTAAGAGCAGGAGCATTAATTCAAAACTGAAAGCTAAAATAGAGTCTCATTTCCGAAACACAAACGTTTATCGTTCCGTAAATAAGATTATCATAAAAGGGAAATTTATAATTTTAATTTAGAAAATGTGGTACGTCTGCTCCCCCTTAAATCACACTAATCCCTTCCCTTTCTCTTATTCATTGTGAATTTCACACGTCCGTCCCATTTTCGGTATAATCCTTCGTGTTATTTTGGAAACAGTTCGCATTTATATAAATCACGTATAATATGGCTTTTGAATGAAAATGCGTCGCTCGACTCCTTTCGAGTACTTTCTATCCTTTTGCCATTCGGGCCATTTCCCTCACCATGGTTTCTTTGGAAAGGGGTCAGGGAAATTCCTGCAATGACTGTGGGAGGATGCTGCCGTGGAACCCAAAGATGAATCGAAGAGCTTCCATTGTTACCCATTGCGCTGTGATACTTCTCAGCACGGAAAGTGAATTTCCCGTGCAACGCTCACGTCTTTTTATTCATATTTATGTCTCTACCAGCTGTCGCTAGTGCAGTTATAAGTGAGGCCTACAGTTTCTGAGACGCTTGAGGTTATTTTCTATTACATCGAAGAGTGCTAATTAATTAGTAAGGACCGTCAACTCTTGTTTAAGGGTTTGTGATATTTAATGTATAGTCAGAGAAAAGTTAATTTTAAATTCGTATAAACTTTGACTTCAGTTAATTGACCAATGATATAAAATTTGCATTTAAGACTTAATAAAATAAAGACAGCGCAAATTTATGAGGAGAAATTAAGGTGACCACGAAACAAGGCTATAATTTAGCAAAGCATTTATAACTTATGTAAATGACTGTGTGACCGTAGATGACGTTTACATTATTCTTTGATCATATTGAAAGTATTATCTGTTTTGTATGTGCATTAAAAGTGCATATTCTTAAGCCTATGCTAATTTTTGGATAGTAATTTTAACAAGTCGGGTATTTTTCTGCAGTGGTGTATCTTTTCCTGAATAGGTGCTTTATGGGTTTAAACAATTAATTAATTTAACAAACCCATAAAGTAAATAAAGTAGCAAGAAACCACAAAGTAGTTTTCTTGAGGGCATTTTTTATTCAATCTACTTCTTTCCTTCAAATTTTATATCACGAATGGATGTAGATGTAAGAAGTAACTCAATATCGACTGAAAAAGTCGTTTTATTTCAATTATTCATATTCAAGGATGTATTATTCCAATGCAATTAATCGATCTAAAAAATATCAAATACATGGAAAAATTGAGATAATTTTAAGGAAAATGACATAAGAGGATAAATAATTCTAAAGTGAGATAAGGATCTTTTGTCTGAGCAAATGATATCCTCCTTATTAAACTATAATTTATTTATAATTTTTTTACAAATATGGCGATACTTTGTGCATTACAGGAATAAATATACTTATAATTTAATATACTACTGGTGTAGTGTCACGGCACAAAAACTGCATTGGTTTTAGTCTATGCATTGATTTAATCCTTATAGTAAGTAGATTTCAACCGGAAATTACTGTCAGCGATATAATAAATGATAATCTCCACTGCGGTTATAATTAAAGAATATTTCTGGCATAAATGAATCAGGTAGGGGAATTTAACAGCTGAATTCTGTTGGATTTGGGAAACCACGACAAAAATAGGGCAGAGTTCGAAATCCACTGCGCAACTGTTCCCGGTGAATGGGGTCGAAGACCGTTCTTGATGCTGAATCGGTGCCAAATGCAGTTAAGATGGTTTATCACATTCTTTTAGTTTTTCTCCTTTTATTATGTCTTATTTTTTTCTTAAAGGCTTGTAAGAAAGTTGTGTGAGAACATAAAGCTCCTGCAAAGTAGGGATTCCCAACCATTGATACGCTTGCCACTTAGGGTAAATAAAGAGGAATTTAGTGGTATGTGAACCACCAAGGCCAGCTCAAACAGTAAGTGAAGCTACCACCTCAAAGTGCAGCAATTAGCAGGATATAGGAGTTTCAACATTAGGAAGGATTATAAACATTTCTAATAGTAGAAAATTTTAAACTTCGCCTTTTTCGTGGTTTTCTTAACAATGACTAGAGTAACAATAATAGACATTGGTATTTTTGAAATGCTAATTTTAATGGAAGTAGCCAACAACACTTAATCTTCTATTGTATTCTTCTGAGTATTTACATCGCCTATAGGCGACTATACGACCTGAGCTGAGGTTATGAATAACGTATGTGATACTTTGAAATAAAATATCACAATATGAATAACATATGAAATATCACAATATGAATACCATATGAAATATCACAATATGAATAACATATGAAAATATCTAAAAATCAAGTAATTGCGATTTTACAATAAATTAGCATCTTAATTATATGAAGTGCATAATGTTATAAAATGGCGGTTCACGATATTTTTATTTTTTCGCGGTAGGCGTCTTGGCAATACTCTTACAATGAACTTCTGGAATTTGGATCAGGAAGAATACGTATCAGACTGATTAAATCAAGAAGATACTGAAAATAAGTAGACTGATTGCAAGCAGGCATCTGATTAAGATCCATACGAGGAAGGAATTAGAATATCAATATCCGAGAAGAATTCGTATCAAAGTTTCTTAGAACAGATGACTGCATTCTTTGATAAGGATAATAATGTCGAAAACCCTTTCCGATATAATACGCAATTCAGCTTCATGCGAAAAATATTTCTGATTAAATATTTCTCGAGAGGATAAGACTGCGAGTGATAAAAATAATGCTTGTTTTAGTTTCTTCCGAAAGCTTTTGATTCGGTTAGTTGCGAATGCTAGATTCATTCCGTAGAATTAATAAAGAAGATAAGTATGAAGATAAGACCAAAGATACTTTCGACGTCAATGCGAGGAGTGTTTGCGGCGTAGGTAACATTATTTTAAATTGGAATCATTCTTAAAAGTTATAAAAACAGCGTTGGTTGATTATATGGAAATAATAAAATTTTTTCGCACTCAATGGAGTGTTTATTCTCAAATATATAACTCTGAAAACTGGGAAAGTTCTCGTTCTGCCATGTAGCTCAACTTTAAAAACTGATCGTTATGGGATGTTCGCGAGGATTCCAAAATAAAAGGATTTTCCTACCCTACTTTTGCATGTTTTAGGTCTTTATAAAACTTAAGAGGTAACGTTATCCTTTTAAGTTCGCTTAATTTCGCCTAATTCCTCTTCTTTGTCTCTTCAACGGAGTAAGAATATTATCTTCCCAATCAAAATTTTCGCCCCAAAAGTATTCCCTCAAAGCGATGTTTGATCCGTTTATATTGCAATCATTTATTTAGGGAGTTCATGCTTCTCAGATACGCTTTGGCTTCCGCTAAAAAAGTTAATTACGTCTCATTCTCAATTTATCATGCCTTTCCTTGCTGGAAAATTGCAAATATTCTGCACTATAATATTACACACAATCAGATATAGTTTAAGTTATTTAAACTATCCAACTCCTTTTTAAGCATCATTCTGAGGAGATTTTCAACGCTCATCGTTAATCTCTCAACGTTTTGGATCTTAGAGGCGATAAAAAAATTGCTAACAGCGATCTGGGTAAAAAGCCCTGATTACAAAGAAAGAATTTAAATAACAGACCTAAGATTATATTAGGTAAACGGAAAAAATAACTTTTTGAACCATTTTAAGCATTTGCAATGAAGAACATCATAAAGAAAATTTCGAAAGCAACGGCTGAATGCTTTCAAATTTCTCACAAAATATTCTTCGCAATAAAATTCTGTTGAGAGGCATTCGGAGGAAGTAATAAGCAATGATTCAGGTTAAAGGAAACATTAACATTAATGTGTGCATTTCATATTGTAATAGCTATCTCGTATAAGTGTATCAAAGATAAATTTTGTATGGAATGTGAAAATCCATATTTAAGATTTACATAGGTAGCAATAGCTATATATATCCTGATTAGGGATATGTTTGTGATGTGATTAGGTGTATGGATATGTAGGTTGCAATGCGTAAAATAGTATTAACTTTAACTGATTTATGCTAAATTGTCGTTAACTCTTAATTTGTAAAATACTGATCAGAACTACAGTTCCCAAGGTGAGGAAGGCAATTAATAAAATACAATAATTATCATTAATTGCCACTATAATATATATACAGTAAATAATTTTTAATCGGGTGAATTTATAATATAAGTGCATTAATTATTCTTTACATATTTTCACATAATAAACTCAGTTGCACACCTTTAAAATAATTAAATCTTATTTATATTATCTATATTATTATCTATTTTATTATCTATATACTTATTTATTTATCTTATCTTCTTCAGTTGTTTCAAGATTAATTAACAAACCTTAGATATTAGCCTAAAGGCGAGAGTCCATTAGGCTGAAAACTTCAACCGGACGTTGTTGAATTATAATCACGGCGTTAAGTGAGCGATTAAATATGATTATGGATAAAAAAGCCTTTAAAATTTCTCGAGAAGGAACGCAATCATCAACGCATATCGTGGCGACATTGGGTGGAAATCTGGTGCAGAGGAAATATCCTCTCTCTCAAGGCCGATCCCACAAACCGAAGCCAACGAAGAATAAAAACGAAGACTATTTTTAAACCGCCCCAGATTCGGCCAACGACCAACGGAGCATTGGTAAATATACGGATGTGTATTCTTTCTTCGATACATATTCACATTATTATGCACCGTAACATCTCCTCAGTAAACTGAAAGCAGTTTAAATTGATTGCTTATATAAGTAAGGGCAGAATAAACAAGAAACAAAATGGTGAATGGGCGATGAATGAAAGAGGGCTGAAAGAAAGACTTTCATAAAGACACTAGCCGTCCGAGCCGTAGGAAACAATTGAAACTCATATTTCTTTTTTTATATCGTATTAAGCTGATAAACTCGCGTAGTAGAATCAACAAACATTGAAAAATTCCATGAAGATATTTCGTATATTTAAGTCGTCTTTGGAAGTATGTTTTTTTTCTAAATTGCAACCTTTGGCAATCGTCAGTAGACACACAATTGATTAGTACAGAGAATCGCATACTGATGTTGAATCAATTAATAAACGATGAACATCATCCATATAATAATTCACATCTTTGTTAATAATTTATCATTTAGATGCAAAAGGCACAATCAGTTGATAATGAGCATTGGAATGGACCCAATGGTGGAAAAAGGTGGTAGAATGAGAGTGAATCTTGAGAAATGAAAAGGGAACGTATGAAATATTACTTAATGACTCTGAAGAAAGAGTATACAAGTAAATGAAAAGCATGGAGCACTATTGAGAAAGAGTGAGGCCCCAGATATTTTGAACATCCAATGTTGTTTGAATATCGACAGTGATGAAAGTTTGAAAGAAAACTTGAAATAGAAAGATCTTTGCAATACAGTAATCAAAACGACCACTAGTTTCAATGCACGAACGTCATCATCCAAAGATAAGAGAAGACAAAAATTGAAGTATTTCAAGACAATAGAAGTTCCTGGTACCGTATATCGATGAAAGATATATTTTTCATTTTCTCTGATACAGGATATAAGAATATTCTTTCATATTCTTTTGTTTCAGTCTATCATGCCAGTAAATTGTTCAATCCAAAGGTTGGTTGGAGCTCCATCTCCTTGAATATTAGCTATCAATAGCTAAGAGAAGGGAATGGGACTTAATAGGCAAGATTAGTTGTGAGGTAGTTTTCCCTTACTAATTAATGTTATGCCTCTAAAAATTGAGTTTCTCTACATCGTAGGGTTATTATTTCCTAATACTACGGAGTTCATGCAGAAACAATAATACCTTTCATAATTGTTTTATTTGCTGTTATCATTTCATTATTATACATTACAGATATAAAATACAACAAATTTCAATTTCAACATTCAAACAAAACAAAGAAATGTCAATGAATTTCAGTCAGTTATTCAATAACGGCATATTATTATTAATTGATAAATTATGGATTGATTTGGTTAAATACAGTTTAAAAAATAGTTCATATGAAAAATAGTACTCTTAGTAATACGTATAAGAAAATGTATTATGAATTCAAACACCGAAAGGTATATTCTAGCTATACAGAAAAGTATATATTCAAATATTTTTCACAAAGACATATGCATAATTATTTATGCATAAACCTAACATACAAGTAAAATACTTGTATAGGATATTTTTCTTTTCAAATAATTCTTCCATGGAATAATAAAATTTATGAATTCTTCAGATTTTCATACATCTAATACGGTCTTTCTTATGCATCTGAGCAAACTCTTGCATTAATTAATTCATTTTCCCAGGTAAATCTTTTCTAACAAGCTACTATTCTTATGGTAATGATTTATCAGCTCCTAGATGTAAATGCAAGGAAAAGATGAAATCTAAATTTTCTTAGAATTTGAATGAAGGTGGAATTCCAGGCTTTAGTAAAGAATTTTGAAAGAAATTTCTATTCATCTTTTGCCCTATTTCTATGAATAGCGATTGGCTGACAGGTTCTTCCTTGAGATGAGAGCTGTATGAATGAGGTTAGAAGAAGAATAGCAGAAGCTAAGGAGTCTCTTGGAGCGAAGGGCTTGGATGTCCTCGAGTTAGATATCCGGAAAAGATTGGTGAAAACTGAGGTGTTTTGCTAATGTGAAACTTGGACCGTAAGAAAGGACATCAAAAGAATGTAGGTCTTCGGGATGTGGGTGTGGCGTAAAATAGGAAAAAAAATAAGTTGAGTTCCAGATAGGCTGACCATGTTTTGCTAGGACAGTCCCGTATTCGACCATATATATAGTAAAAAGATATTCTTTTTCGAAAAATCGCGATATATCTGTGTGACTTTCAATAATAAAATTTAGAGAGTGTCTACAGATAAACTGAAATAATTCAGCGACAATATAAGTTTGAAATCTAAGACATATTCAAATATTTTCATAGGAAATTTATAAAATTTCCTATGAAATGAATCAAATGAATTCTTCACATCTAGAAAAATTCTATGCTGAGTTTGCGGTGAAAAATATTAGCTTCCAAATAGACGTTAGAAATTATAAAAATCTGTGCATAGCTTCAGTGCAAAGCTGGGCGTGTTTTCTCTGATTAGTATAAGTTTCTCAGCAACAAAATGACCGATAATTCTTTTAAACACGTAATATCTGAGCTAAAGAAATGAAATCATACTTCGATAACAACCGTACGAAAATATGTCCGAGTTTCAACTGGATAGGATATAGCCAGCCTTGATAAGGGCAACCAAACTAAGTGCTTGAGAAGAAATGGTTTTGAAGATAGAAATAAAACGAACGCAGAAGAAACAGGTGGGTCGAACATTGAGAGGGACTAAAGAAAGTAATTACTAGTGAGAGTAAGGCTTCACTTCGCTCTGAAGGGGTTGGTTTCTAATCACCCTCGCCACAGTTACGTATCGTGTTGGTCAGAGATTTACACTTTACTGGACCGCTGAAACTTTTAGTTATGGCTAGATGCCCTGCGAATGTTAATTTTGACTCGTTTTGTAATAAATTTTACCTAATTAAATTTCTTACTTTGACTAATATACGATGAATACACGTATGAAAAGTTAGTCACAGTTTATATTAAATTTTGTTTTATTCATGGGGAGAACTAGATTCCAGAGATATGGGAGATATCACATTATCTCTGCCTTAGACGGAAATCCCGTTAAATACCCCATTACCTTAATTCTGATAAGTATAGAGTCACTTATGAATAACATAAAGTTCCTTATTTTTTCCAATACATCCCTGAGAGTGGTTCATTTCTTGGGAGATATAAATTCGTGAGAAATGGAAAGAGAAAACTCATTAATAATCAGCAGCTGCTTTATTGACACGCAGAAATCATTGCAGAAAGAGCACTTTCAATCCCATCTGCCGGGAAATTTGCGAATCGCAGCAATGGTCTATTGAAGAGGAAGATGGATGCAGAGCAGTTGTTTTGCATCTGTCCTTTTGTAGATGAGGGTGCATTCTAAGAAACGCTTGCGATTTTACCCGAAGACCCCCCGAGGAACCAATTTTCCACTTCCCACGGATCTTTAGAAAAACCCTATGCGAATTCTTTGCAAAACACCTCAAGAAAAGGGTTCGACGAGTCAAAGGGTTTCGGTGGCCTTTGTCATTATGTTTTCCTTCTTCGGCCGCATCTGCCCTTCCACTCCGAGGTCCTTTCCCACGGAGGAGCGCTTCCTCAATGTTTGCAGTGCAATATCCGTGCTGTGCTGAACTTAGGTGGGCGTAAACATAGTTCTTATTGGATTTAGATATGTTTCCAACCTAATGCAATTATTACCCTCCTTCCAAATCAGACTTTTTCGACACATATTTAAAGAATTCATGCGTTAAGTTAAACGTGTTGGCGAAATCGAGGAGTCGTCAACAGCGAATACAGCAAACTCGCTTCATTGTTAAATACATATCTCTGATCATACATAATTCATTTCGGCGGGTATTCCCGGATAGCCAAGTGGGTAGCGCGTTCGGCTTAGTTGAAGATGGCCTCGAGTTCGAACTCCCACGTGTGAAGTGACCTTAGTTGTTTATGTTGTCAAAGCACTTTTAACAATAGTACCTTATTTCTGCGTCCATAGTTGTCACGTATCGCCATAAAAGTAGCAACAATGACTTACAATTCCACAAAACTATTTTTTTTCCAAAAAACGAGATTTACAGTAATCAAACATTTGGATAAACATTTTATCTCTTGCTTGCTTTCCATTCACTCCTTTTGAGTTACTTTGATTTTACCTAATTTTAATTTTGATAATTATTATTTATTTACAATTTTACAATTTGTTTATTGTTACCTTTTATTTGTTTGCATTAGCATCGTTTATTTGTATTCATTTACATTTAAGAATATTTTGCTACTGCACTGCATTATTCAAAATTAGTATAATATAAATATAGTAAATATGTTTTTAGAAATGACATCTTCGCCGGATAGGTTTTAATGGTCTGAACTGACGTACCATTTACAGTTACACATTCACCTTGCAAATCGCCAGGGGCGTGTGGAAGGGAAAGTATGGACAACCCGATCTAGCTCATCTGGAACCTTCTTTGAAGTAACTGTCTGTTTTAGTCACTATTTTCCTGTAATGCTTTGTTGATTTATCATGCAATTTGAGCTGATTGCCAACCGGTTTCTGAAGGATTTAAAAGTTATCATTTAATCCTTCCACATACATTAGGATAATTAAAGAACGTTTCTTCGACGCAGGAAAAACAATATTATTTCATTTGGGATTAGGAAATTCATAGCTAGCCGTGATGATAATGATGAAATTTTTAATTATATGTATGATTATATTTTAATAACAATTCGAATAATAATATTAAGACTACTATTTCATTTTGCAGTTCGAAATTTTTCAAAATTAGTGCTGAACTGTAAACTCCAAACAAAGAAACTGGGGAAATTTTGAAGATGTAACCAATTGCCGACTGGTGAATTTATTGCAGTTGCCAACTCTGCTTCGACTGGAAAGAATTATAGATGGACGTCAACGTAAGAGTGGAAGGATTAAGCCACATTCAATGGAAAATTGCAACCTTTATTACGTTTCTTTGCATTAACTCAGTTTCATATTCTCTAACTAAGAGTCGTTTTACGCTAACAGGGAATAACATAGGATTCTAGAGATGGAATATAGTGTGACATCGAAAGAAAATATCATAAAATTCTCCCTATTAGAAAATAAGCATCTTCTAATAATCTAAGAGTGGAATTAGCATGGCATTACTCTACGCAGGAGAGCACGGGCTGTTAAGATGTTTTATTACGTTGCCATGGGATCTCCGAAAGCCTTTTGATTACGCCTTGGATGTCTAAACGCAAACAGAATTCAATGCAACTCTGTATGCGTTAGATTTCGCGACCCGACAAACAATCCGTCGGAACTTTAAGGAAGGACGTCTTTTTAAATTCGCAACCTTTATTGTCATTTGCGATGGAGAAAAACAAAAGTTGCCGCAAAAGAGAAAAAGACAAACGATATATCTTAGGCTTTCGTTTTATTACCGCGCGTTTGAGTTGTTTTTCGCGAAAATCATGATTTGAAAACATAGTTGGGAAAGAATTAGATCAAAAGATTCAGTGTAATAGGCATGCCTAGTTAATAGCAAAAACAAAGATGAATTTGACTGACTGAGGAGTTACAGGATTATGTCATATACGGCTTATCAATTCACGAGCAGTCTCCGGAGTATTAATTTCTACTTAAGAAGAAAATTGTTGCTCTGCCTCACCGTTTATACAGAGTTCTACTTCTAATTCTACTTTGTCGGATTATTTATATTTTATATTAACCATGTATTTAAAAATGTATTGTAGTATTGCAGCACAGCTTATAGAAACAAGCGGTATAGCTGCGCTGTTTATGAGCACGTAAAAATATACTTCATCGCGCCATAATTGACAACATTTCTAACAGAATAACACGACAATATTTGAAACAAAGTAAGGTCTAACGCAAAAATTTCTTTTCTGTAAATAGAGCTGCCATGAACTGAAAATGCTTGCCCAACATATCTCATAGCATTTTCTGAGTGCTTCACGAGTTACTCATTTTAGCAGAATCTCTAAGCCACCTAATCTTTAACGAATATAATGTTTCATGTTATAATGAATGGTAGATTTGGCTAGTATTGGGTTCTAACGTGTTGAATATAGCTGGTAACACAGTACAGTGAATTTTTCAGTTTGTTGAGTATTTTATGGGGAGCTTTCCTTCTGAAGCAGAGCAAATGCCAAGCCGTATTCTCACATTGCAACATAATTCTGCCGGCGGACAATTTCCTATATGTGGCGAAACACGATAATAATCTTCCGTAATAATCGCATTTGATTTTTATCCATTTCTTTTAATAAGGTTTATAATTTTCCTTAAGAAATTTAAATTCTATTTGAATACTTTGTCTTATAAGAGTGAGATCAGAAATAAATAGTCAAGAGAGGCTTGTCAAAAGTCGTTATTACTTGTACTCTTGAATTGATGAACTAAAGATGTTCAAAATATTCTTTTAGTGGTGCCATTTAATTTGATTGATGTCACCTACAGACTTCTTTCTTTTAGAGACTTAATTTAGAAATATAAATCGTACAAATATGGGGAAAATTGAGAGGAAAGTTCAAGTTCGTTTCTTATGAAGTCGTGATCACCTATCGAACTGATTGAACAGTGAATTGGAGTTCTTGGTTGAATGGCCGCAAGTAAACGTAAATAATTTTCGCAATTGTTTCGCAACAGGAATAAATTAAGTATAGATATATGTTCTTGTTACCTACTTTCCTGAATTACAAAATGATTTACTCATCATATTTTCCGTAATTTATTTATCTCATCCATATTCCATTATATACATCACTAAATAATTATGTAAATACAGTTAAAGTTTTGAAAGCATGTAATTCATGCATCCTTAGTAAAATTTCAATATTATTATTAATGAGAAATAACTAATTATTTTATGAAATCATAAAGATGAGATAACAACTGGCTACGTTTTCTTAGAATTAATTTCCTTCAATTGTGATGTCTTCAAGCAGTTCGTATTCCGACAATGAGCAAGAAAGACTTTCGCAAGAGTCGTCACAACCTGGAATTCCGAGCTAGTATGCAAGCCTCTAATAATAAAACTGGATTTTTGGGATGTTAGGGGAATATATAATTTGAATATTTAGATATCCAAAATATAGATTCTTTTGTAACTATAAGAAGAAGAAGTAATGAATTATTGTTGCAACGAATGGAGCATTATGTGACAACTATAGACATCGAGACTGTAGACGTGTAATTCGAGAAAACCAACGATGAAGACTTCGAGTTACCTTTAGGGCAGCTACGTATCGTCATGAACAGCTACAATTATAATACCAGTGGCAAAAATGAAACTTCAAGCACAAAAGCACAACTTGCATCGGGTGAATATAGGTTACATGCATGAAGGGAGTCGATAATACTTTTCCTTTTCCTCCGCCTGCAGCAAGCGCAATTCTCGATGCCGCGGAAGTGAGATAAAGGCCGTTGCTTCCTTTTTGCAGATGAAAGCGTGAGAGAGGGAAACCGGTCTCTGCTTTGTTTAACTCCCAAATGAAGATCATTCACACATTTTCCGCTTTTATAAGCAGCGTCGGAAAAAAGTGGGTAAAAATAGAAGATTCAAAAAAGAGAACGTTAATTCGCTCGAGAGAAAACTGGGTGCGCCTTGATATGAGTCAGTGCAATTCAAGGACTATGTCGTTTTAGGAATGTTATAAGATCGAGTGATGCTGGAGAAATTGGTTACATGGTATCCTTCCTTCGAACTGCAATATTCGAATCTTAATAAGATAAACTTGATTCCATTTTGCTTTTTACTATTTCTAGGTGTAGATATTATTTCATAAATAACTCTCTGTATTTATTTATGTAGATTTCCATTTTATTTTTTAGATAATTGTTACGAAATTCATTAAAACATTATACTTAATTTATTTATGGACTAGAAGTTTCTGCATCTTTCAAAGATATTCTTGTTGGTCTTTATTCGTTAAGTGAACAGGTTTGTCCTGGGGCAGAGGAATCACATTGTTTATATTTTTCCCACTATGTAACGAGAGTAAATAGATAATAATAAAGATTATTCTCATTAAAATTTCCCAATCATATGAAAAAAAATATTTTCCTTAAACCCAGAATACAATACAATGGTTCAACACCTACTGTTTTGTACGAAAATGTTCAACCAACATCGTTTCCATACTGAAATCATCGGAAGTAATTACCTTTACAAGGATTTATGGCTTCCGGATAGCCAATTGGACAGTGTGTTCGTCTTTGGAGAAAGCAGTCCCGGGTTAGATTCCCAGTAGTAGCCCACATATGCGAAATGGTCTTGGCTGTTGAAGCACTATTAACTGTACTAATACTTAATAATAATACAAAATTTACTGATATTCCATTTACCAATCGCTTTGGATTGTTAACTACGAAACTCGGGGTGAAAGTAAGACTTCGTTGTAGATGGAAATGGTAACAGACATTTTCAGAAAATCTCTTTTCTTCAAATAATCATTATAGCAGAGAAAGGAAAGCTTGTGACCTATGGACGAGTTTAATTTGGCCTTCGATTGCGAGTAATGCGGACTGTTCGTTAATTCCTGATGCACGTATTTAAATAATATCATATTGTATTACACCAAAATTAAAAATATTCTATCGAGTTTGCCGTCACTTTGTAGAATTCCATTACAGGAAAAATCTACACTCACTTTGTAAAATTCAACTATTTTTATTATATCTGCGATATATTAGTGCCCGATGATGTCTTAGATAGACGAAACATGTCGAAGATATAATAAAAATAGTAGAATTTTACAAAGTGAGTGTATATTTTTCCTTAAAAATATTCTGCTAAAACATATTCAGCTGTTAAATTCGTTTTTCCAACGAATTCGAAGCTGAATTATTTTCATGTAGGAAATATACCACACGTACAATCTGGTTCTTTAGGTTGCCAAGACGTGTTTGAGGCCTTCCGAGGAAGAAAGGTTCCCCACACCTGCTCTGAAGCCATTCTGCAACGATCCATCGCGAATCCGTTGAAGGTGAAGTTGGTAAATACTGAGGTATCTGTCCAGATTAAGAAACTGCACTAATATAAACTAGCCATCCTCAACAGATCGGACGTATCGTAAACACATTTATATCAGTAAACTCAAATCTGCATTTTATTTGTAGGTCTGTTTTAAACCTAAAGACGTCTGATACAGCCGATAAGAATTAATACCGCCATTCATGAATCTTAGGTAGGAAAAGTGTGTGAGAGTTTCGAACAGATTTACGTGATCGGAATTTTCCCTCGAAGGTGAAGAAATGAAACCAAAAAACAGTGAACGCGAGTGACTTACCTTGAAGAGCAGAAGGACAATCGGTCGACTTCACTCCATGATCCCAGCTGTCATTTTCAGACGGTCAACCCTGTAACCAGGAAAAATTTGCGGTTATTATTTTAAGCGAGATAATATATCACCAAAGTTTAAGCGAAAATTCAACCAACTATGCAAATAATTCATTCAGTTTCGATACCAAATATATCACTATAATGTGTTATAAAATAATAATTTGCGGTAAACTATCTCGTTAGCATTGGCGGAGCTGAGGAGTGGGAGTTTGAAGGGAGCGAATCAGGTAAATTTGTAGCACACCCTATCAATTTGACAAGGATCTGACAAGAAGCTCAAATAAAATTCAGATTTTGCAGTTTCCTCTAATGTTCTACGATCTATATGCATCTCGATATTTCCCACGGAGGAAAACAGTAAAAAAAGTGGACTTGAGTGAGTTAATAAGAAAATTGTCTTAAATCGCCACACCCAGTGTAAGTACGCTCCCCTCCATTACTGATCCTAAACCCGCCCCCGCTCGTTGTAAACATTGATAGACAACACACAATTAAGTCTAAATGTCGGATAAACTCTGAAGATAAATTTCCGCAACGAATACAAGTGCATTTTCATTTTTTAGATCAATTTTCTTTACCTAATCATTTATTTTGAAAAACAATTTCTCACTCCGAGAAACTATTTTGTCAAACTACAACTCCATTCGCAATTGCTTTATCTGTAAATAAAATGAGATTCATTTTAATTATTGAATAATTAAATGTACCACCCCATAAGAAAACATATACCACCGGCCGAAAGAACTACATAAAGAAAAAAGAAAAAATTCATAAAACCAAAACGAGAACTTTTAAACGCAGGGCCGGCCATAGATAGTGAGGAATGAAAATAGACTCCTCAAGGCGAGGCAATCGATAATGCGCTTAGATGTTAAGCATTAATCAATAAGTTTATCAAAGCTTAAACATCTATGACTAAGAGTGACAAACGTTTTCTAAATTTAAACAGCTAAAATTGCTGAACATTGTGTATCTTCATTATGCGTGACTGATGAGTACCATACAAAATTAGAATCCCATAAATTAGGTTTCAGGTATTTAAAGTATTTGTGATATCCAAAGAAAATTTCGAAATTGCGAAAAAGATAAAATATATATTTCTAGACGTACTTAAAAAAATTTTTGAGGAACGCCTGGTCACCATACGTTTTATATGTTGTTCGTTGAGATTTCCGGGAAAGAGCGAAAGAGAAAAAGGAAACAATCAAAGCAGAAAATTCAGAAATCCAAATAACAACATAAATCAATCCTTCAAGTAGTAGAGAGGAAAGTCCAGAATTAAAACAGGTAATGTTACCAACAATTTAGATAGACTAGGCGAGAAGTTAAGAACAAAAAACAGCTGGACGATATTGAAATGGTGAGACCAAGAATCGAAACCCTTATTTAAATTTATTTTAATAAACAGATTTTTCCTTTGAAATTTCTTCCTTTTCTCCCCACCCTTACTCTAGAGTCCCTTTATTATTTCCTTGACGCTCGCTGATGAGTTTCAGGGGACAAACCGGTAGTAAAGAAACCAAACATTGATTAGCATTACAAAACTGCATTCAATAGATCGATGGGAATGATGAGATTCCAAAGCATCAGTTTCAACTAGTTGAGGACAAGTTTCGTTTCGCAACACCTTGTAAGGCAAAGCGTGAAGAACTTCACTCATTCAGATATTCCCGACTCGCTCGGTCGCACGCATTACATCAACAATAACTGTGATTTCCAGTCCACACTCAATGGATGACCATGAAGAGCATTTTTATAAGACACTTCTATGAGAGGTGGCAGTAACGACGTCGTACTGTCTGGTGTTTCCCTTCATGCCTCTTGAAACATGCATCGGTTTTCCTTCACACAAGAACGTGAGTTCGAAAATTCTCTCAAAGATCTTCATTTATACATTTCTAGCTTAACTGCACATAGGTTCTCAGGTTGAACATCAGAAAATAAAATTTTGACCTTGCTTACAAAGAGGAGAACTTAAAAATTGAGGAGTGTGCCAAATATTGTTCAGTAAAACAATGCTACGATAAAAAAGTAAGAGTTACGAAGCTGCTCTCAGACGCAGGATGGAAATCCTTGAAGGAAAGGAAAGTAGAAGATAGGATGCGATTGCTTGGTAAATTTAGAGACAGTGCGTTTTATAGAGGACGTAATCGATATTATACGATCCTTTTTTTACGTCGGCTGATTCGGCAATGAGCATAAAGTCAGAGAAATAAATACTGGAACAAATCGTTTTTAAGTCTTATTCTTTAATGTCTAATGGTATGCGATAATAATAACCTAGAGAAGTAACCCAAACGTACGGTGTGTATACCCAAAACTACATGCTGAAAGTCGGCTTACAGTGTATTAATGTAGACATGGATGTGGATAGAAAGTTGTCGATATTACTGAAATCCACCCCTTACCTGTTCTTATCACAATTCCGTATTAAGGCTGAGATTGTTATGCCTTCAGCAAGTAATTGTATACTATCTCTCCTATAATATATATATATATAATTATATATAATAATATAATAATAATAATTATATATATAATATATATAATTATATGTAATATATATAATATAATTGTATACTATCTACCAAAAGGATATCCTGAATACGCGTCGACACTTCCAAGCGTGTGTTCCAATACATTTACGTTCCGGTTTTCTATTCGGTTCAACCAAAAACCCAAGCTACCCATCAGTTCCGGTTTCGCGCATTTTTACAACGTCGAATCGGTTCGAGGAGGTTTCGGTTCGGATTTAAGAATTCCATATCTTTCGGTTCGAGTTCGGTATTCTTTCCAGCCCAAAATAATTTTTATTTCGGTTTCGGTTCGAGATCTTGTTCAAAGCGAATCATTTATTCACAAATCCTTCCCCTGTAGATTAGATTAATTCCTTAAAACAACAGTATTACATTCATATTCTTATCCATTCTCGCGCAAAATTATTCATACGTAACTTAAATAATCGCCCGAAAACAGTTTAATTTATCACAGTTGTATATGTAATACCTATGAGAGTAATTATCTTACTTTTACGTTTTTTCATGTTTAGATTCTTCTTTCAGATACTCAATCGTTTCTGCCCTGATGAGTTTGTTATGTATTAGTTTATTTGGATAGAGATTTATCACTGCTTTTGGTTAATATTTTTGCAAATCTTTTCCTCTTTTCTAATGTTACCACTCAATCAGCTTGTGGAGTCGGATCGTGATTCATCGTTTATGGCACTCTTGGTGCATTTTAAAGTTGTTTATGTATAAAAAAGAACTAGTTTGAATATTATGTTTGATCGGCTAGTAAAAAGCGAAAGAAATTACATTTTTACATCTACATTTACATTTAGACCCTGCAAACCGCCACTGGCGCATGGCAGGGGTCGTGAAACACCGAAAACCCTATCTACCCTTGACTGCTGTTGGCTTCTCTCCTTCTGTTGGAAATTGAACGAAGACGTTCTTTTATTTCATTATTCTCCCCGAGTTTCGAATAATAAGGTAGATGAAAATACCACCAAGTGATATTTTCGTAAATTGATTGATGTGAAAAAAATTTAGAACTTCACATAATCCAAAAGAGCCCTTAATATATAATACTTATCAATAAACAGTAAGTTATAAGTAAGTTTAAGTATCTTATACGTAAACCTTTATAATAAGTTTTAAGACTTCCAAGGAAGGGATAAAGCAATGCTTACAAGACATTAGGAGTGAGATTTCGAGTTCATCGTATCAGTTTCATCCAAAATATTTTATATTTTTTGGGATAATTTGCTAAGAAATATGCAAAATTTATTTCTAGACTAGTCAAATATATACAAAAATATAAACTTATAAGACGGTTTATGTTTTAAGGTGGACGGGACCTATATGGTCTACAACGTCACCGATCCAAAAATTCGTGAACCTCTGTCCGTCGCGAGGGGGCAGAAACCCCCCCCCCCCCTCAAAGCGGCGGCAAATGTGAATCGGTTCCTATTAGAACGGCAAAATGAGCGTCGAATAACTCAACATCGACACGCAAGAGACGTGTCTACTGAATTGCGTGCGAGGAGACACGCGCCGGCACAGAGCAACGAACCGTCTGAGTGCACTTCTGTCGGAGAGCCATTTGGAGAGCGACGTTTCAATAAATATTCATGCGGAGGACTTCCTTCGGATGAAGACGTGACATCGGAGGAAGGAAGAGGCCCAACAGTCATAAATCAGGGCCTTCAACCCGAAGGGACGTCCAAGGACGGACCCACGCGCCCTCAAGTGCACTTGACACTATTTATTGGCCGTAAAGGGTGCGGGCAGGTACCGACTTTCAACATTTCCATTACTCTCTCACAAGGGTTCTTCCTTTACTCTTTCTGGATGTGCCTCAATACTAGTTTGCCGTGAGTAAGCTCTCACTTAGTGTTCCGCGAAATGTTGACGCCATCGTTACTTCTTAGCGGGCGCCAGGACTGGGATACCTTCCTCATGTATAGGATTACGCATACGTCCCGTTTTGTCCGGGACTGTCCCGAGTTTAACCAGGGGTCCCGGTAGATCTTTTAGCTCTACTGGTTTGGAAGAAAACTTACGAGAAAAAATATGACGGAAGATAAGGAGATTTCAACGATAGAAATCATTCAATTGCAACATTTTTAAATCAGTACTGTTGCAGATACGTAAAAATGTTCTAAAATTACTGTAAATTAACCCAAACTATGTTGAAAAGCAACAACCCCGTTTGGTCCCGGTTTTATTTGCTTCATATAATAATATCCTTCATAAGTCCCAGTTTCTTGCCGTAGGAATATGGCGAACCTTCATAAACATCCTCATGATCATAAAGCCTCATAATTGATTTGCCTCCGGTTACCAATATTAGCTAAGAAATCACAAATCCCTCATTTTTAGTTTTTAAATATTTCTTTATGAAATTCCTCATAAGGAATGCAATTGTTTGTCCATACATTTTCAAGCAGAATATGAGTTGGAACTTTTTAATTACATGCCCCTGGCATGAGACTTTATTGCAATCTTGGTGCTCAACGTATAGGAGTGAATCTTACATCAAATCAATGGTAATTCAAATTCTTTCAGTGGTATCTTTTTTGTTGAGACAGATGTAGATCTCAATTCACCCCGAAGAATATTTAAATGAGGTACCCAAAAAAACGGCACTTTTTACGAATCGCGACGTATAAGATAACGGCAATTTTATCCCAAGTTGTATGTAAGCTGTCTCACCGTGATGAGCTTTTAAAAATTTCCAAATAAATATTATATTGTTGGAAATCAGCGTAAAAGTTTAAAAGCTTTGCAGCCCTAGAATATTACGCGGGATAGCGTCTTAAGTGGGAGCGTCTTGAAGGGTTTTACTGCGTATCAAAACAACCTCAATTCCCCCATAGAATTTCATTCAGGCCTGCCTACGGAGAGGGTCGGAAGGGTTCGCAAAAGGGGTCCAGGGAGGTAAAACACCATGGCGTGTTTTTTTGGGTAAACAGTCGATAAGCCAGTCCGAAAGGTTTCGGTGGTCCAAAGAGGAAAACAAACTAACAAAGAAAGCCAACAGAATTGCTCCATCAATATATATTAACCTGACGACACCAGGAATCTCGTCAATGATTCTTTATGGAAAGGTATTTTGTTTTTACTTTACTAGTATGAAACATTTTTGTAGTCCATTTCCGTAATTAAAGTAGTCATTGCATATTAATTTTAGCTCATAGTAAATAAATTAAGGAAATGAACAATTTTAAGATAAGGTTAAAAAGGTATAAGTTTTAATACTCCGTGATTTCGTATCTTTCGATTCATCCATCGCTACAAATATGCAGTACCGGACCAAGATATCTTAAAAGGACAGGCAAGATTTCATTCCTCCGACCCTATCTATACAGTAGCTAGCATTAACTTCATCCAATATTGAATGCGCCAAAACAAGACACTGAAATTCTCGCTCTTGCATCATTAGCTAAATTACTTAAGATCTCTTTATATGGCATAGTTTTTTTAAAGGAATAATTAATATTTTTCCATGGTAAACAATTTTTGTATCATTATGCCAGTCTGCACTGTGATTTGCCTTGGATTATTCTGCCCACACCAAGCTTTGGAAATATCCATCCACAATCATATGTATTCTCTGCTTTTCGAGAAGCATCGCATCTCTTCAGTACCTTATTTACAACGGATTTTCAGCTTTTTCTCTCCCTTTAGAACCAAACAGAATCATCGGATTCTGAAGAAATTCAGACGCATGCAATTCGTTGCATTAAGGGCCATATAAATATAAGATGCATTTGAAGCGAAATTTATGCAGTAGAATCTCGTTAACTCTAAGCGGTCGAGGCTTTAAAAGATCGAGGTTCGAGTAACGCGATTTCGAGTTACACGTAATCATACGAATTCTAGTTTTCCCGCGAACGCATTTTTATTCGGGAATGGGAGAGTTGTGACGTGCTTCGCATTAGACTATTTATTTCGAGTTTGTTATTTTAATGAAACCCGTGAATTTTCCGTTACGGTATATTAATTTCAAACCACACAAGTTTTGAAGGTGATGACTGCGAAACCCCGTACGCTGTTAGAAAGCGACTGAGAGACACAAAAAAATTACATTGAGCTGCTAACTAAGTTGACTTGCTGAACTAAAGTTTTGTCACCATCATGCAGGCTGCTTCAACAAACGACTAAGACTAAAAGGGCTTTCGAATTATCCGCTTGTTTATATAGATTTACGGAGTCGGAAAAACACTTCAAAGTTACAAGTTAACCGAATTTCGACGAAGAAATTTAAATTGCATTACAATTCCTATGCCATAAACCGGGAACGGTAAGCTTCTTGAACTTTCGGGCGTTTCGTGATATCTGAGTTCGAGCTAACGAGATTCTACTGAATATAATGATGAAAAACAGAATAGTTTTCAGAATTGGTTAATAGATTAGAGTGCATACCCCGAAAGGATATAGCGAGATTGATAAATGTGCTTGTATCTGCGAGCAACTGCTTCTCGTCGCTTGATCCTTTTTCTTCCGCTGCAAGCAATTTTATTATGATAATCCAGCTATCCATCTGCCTAGTTTGGGATAAAAATAAACAATCCACAGCCTCAGATAAGCTGTGAAAACGCCATTCCCTATTAACCTAATTTCACATAACGGAGATGAAAGAGAATTCACACGTGTCTGTTTAGAGGAAACGCTGGATGGTCACGCACTTAATCAGCCCAGAAAAGAGCAGTAAAACGAGTAAAAGTGAACATCCTCTTGCGGTAATTAATCGTTACGTGGAGACGATTTGAAAGTGTAGTGGCTTCCGGTTCTCCAATTAAAACAGCGATTTGGGTGCGTACTCATCTCGGACGAGGTCGATTTCTCCGCGAAATGCATTGTGGGAAGCGTAATCGAATCTCCAATGCAAGAAACACTCCGAGAAGGCTCGGGAGTCCCGTGTTATACGGAACGGTGCCTAATTTAACTGCCTTGTCGTTGTCCCAGGAGGTCTTTCTGGACATACCAGTGTCCCGTGTTTACCTAAGCATGTTATGGGAAGTGACACATCTTGAAATTCACTCGCTGAAAGCAAACTGCCTTTAATGAAGCCTTTAAGTATTATACATTAATAATTGCATCTTTCTAGGGATGACTATTAAGATATGAACAAGGAGTGTTCTATAAGGGCCTGTACTCCATATTTAGTCTACTATGATGTATTTTCAAACTAAAATAATGCGGAGCGATATTGTTGTGCGCTATTAAAGCAAGTATCTAAGAATGAATAACATAAAAAGCTTTTGCGAGCAAATTTAAAAGTAGCTTCTTATGAACGACAACAGGACTTAGGGAACAACCACATAAAACAACGGTATCATCTGATTGTATTGTTATATACATAAGGTTATTTACTGAGAACTGAATAGATATTCATATGACTATTAAATTATATAGAAAGTTCAATAATACTATAATCTCGAAATAGAATAAACTCGAAAGTGAATTTTAATTATTTCGAGCGAAGTAGCTGAAACGAAGCTAGTGAGATGATTCCGCAGTGCAACGGTGGCCGACCTCGTCCATTAAAAGATCTCGTTAATTGCAGATGGAACAGATTAAAACTCATCTTTTACTTTCACAGAGAAAGTATTGCACGCAACGGTGTGAAAGGAAATACAGTTAGCAACAAGGGGCTCTTAATCAAGCATTCTTTAACCGTGTATCCTAGTGTTTTAGTCAAAAATAGCAAATCAAAGACATCTAATAATGATGCGGCGGCTCATCTTACTTATTATTTATATTCTTATTTATTATTTATTTTATTATATCACTTATGTTGACTGCCCACTTCTTGTTCATAGCAACTACCTGTATTGTTGGGTTGTTTACAAATATATAAGACAATACATAACGACGATATATTTACCTGAACACGACGATGAGCGAGTGAATCATCTCTGAATTTATGTAACATTTATTTTCACTTCCATAAAGATTCGCCGAGCCAGAGGTTTTGATATTTCAACATGGATTAGAGGAGAAGACGACCTGGTGATAGATGACGGGATATCCTCAGATTTCGAGATTTCCAGGGGAAAGCACTTTTCATTTCTTGAAGTCAGAATTTTCCACAAATCAGAGCTTACGAAGCTCTCCTATAAATCCTTGGCAATTGAGGCTTCAGAAGCGTAGCTAAATTCATCGAATGATTAACCTGCCTTGATAACACTGGTTGGGTCAATTTAGAGGGTGTCGTTTTTCAGATAAAACATTATCTCATTTTTACGTCCATATCCAAAATAACTAAATAATTTAACTAGCTGAAATTAATAATAACTCTCTAATTAAAGCACATTTTATCGTTGCGCTCAGTCTCTCTTTGCCATAAACCGGTCCTGAGAAATCACTATTTCGAATGACTTTGACCGACCTGATAATCAATAAGGGATTCCCTGGCGGCGTATCATAGCAACGCTCTCTGCTTCACCATGGTGACGAAATGCTGTATTCACGGCAACGTCGATTCGAGTCGCCGAATATAAATTTCGCCCAATACAAAGGCTGACAAACGAGAGAGCAAATCGACGTGAGGGAGCAAAAAGTCCCGACGAAAACCGATTTTGGACAGCGTATCGGTGAAAACAAAGCGTTTTGGAGCGATGAACTGTTTTGAAGGGGAAATCCATCGACCGTGACTTTCGGAAGCGAAAAGAGAGCGCGTCTGAAATAACTTTCTCTGTCGAACGAAGCGTGGAGAATGTTGGATTTGATGCTAAAGGCTGAATGGGAATCACACCCAAGGATTCCGAAGGTACACATATACGGCCGTATAACCGGCACAATATTCTCAACCAGTGGGACAGATAATGACCGATGCTACCGAGTTCTCCAAATGTTGCATAACGTATCTTTTCTTGCTTTTGGTCATATTTATATTTGTGTGTTACACACGTTATTTATTAGGCATAACTGGTTCCCATTTTTACCTATACTGTCCTAGTTTTATCGTATGGCCCCGGCAGGGTAGGAATAAGGCTAGGAGAGGCCCTAGGTGCAAATATCGGACCGAGATCCTATCAGAAAAATATCGAAATAAAAAAAGAACCAAAGAAAGTTTCTTCCAAATATTTAGTAACCATATATATTAATAAAATTACATATTTTAACTAAATTAATACTACAATGGAAAACTAAGTAATTGTTAAATTAATGAATAAATATTTGTTTTAAAATACAAAGAAATAAATATAAAACAAATATAATGTGTGAAGAAATACGTAGAATATTATACTGCTACACTGATGGTAAGAAAAGAAAATATTGGATTTTAAAAGCTGCTATTTATAAATATTTCAATGTTGTATGTTATTGCGAGTTCCAATCCTTATTCGGGCTCTCTACTAGACGAGGCTCCAGATCAGAGTCCTCAGCTAGCGCTTAATTATACATTCGCCCCTCGGTAAATTTGTCAGGGGTTCCGGTTTGAGAAAAAAATCCAAGGAAGAATATAATATAAGATGAAGATATTTCAAAGACAGAAATTGTAAAAGAGCGAATTCTCAGTGAGTTTCGCCTCTGCATATACTCAGAGTGTTTTAAAGTATGTGATATTAACTCAGACTAAGTTTTAAAGCAATGGTCCGGTTTTCTTTCGTTCAAAATTTGATAAGTAATAAGGCTTCTTGCAGTATGAATATGGTTATGCTTTATTATTTGTTTACTCAAAATTTCGTTTACTCGAAGTTCGAAATAAAAGCTTTAATAGAGTCTACTCCACAATCGTTTCCTGTTTTATCTGAATTTCGCATGATCCAAATAAATGTTTTGCTTAGTGTGTCGCGAAGTTTGAGTCAAAACGGAAGTTTGCCGTAGACCATGGGTTGGGAAGTAATTGCTTTACGGTTCAAGGGGTAATCCCCTAATGTTTTGCACCATTTAATCTGAATTTCTCAAATATTTATATCTATGGTACTCATTTGGATTTCCTTGCAGTTTTAGCAACTAATTTTTTTTTATCGATAGCGATATTAATGTATTACTGTAAAGATTCGTACAGGAAGTACTTATAAAATCTTCTACAAAGCTGTTAAAAATTTCACAGTAATTTTCGTAAAAAAAGTTCCTTAATTGGTCGCGTGGGGGTTTACATAGCATGGTTAGACGTTCCCTTTTTCTGAATATAGTGCCTCATTTACTGAATAAAATTTATGAATCCCAACAGTAAAATTTTTAAAAACTGGTACAAATTTTTAGGCGATTCGAAAAAATCATCCATTTTCTATTCTCTGTCCAAAGTGGATAACTATTGAATATTATATTTACGGTGAAATCCCTCAAAGGAGCGATATGTAAATGCTAAGAACTTATGTTATCTAAGATGCCATGTTTTGTGATTATGTAAGGAGAAAATTAGCTGAGGGAAAATATTTACCCAAAGATGAGGAGCTTAAATTAATCCAGGCCCACGACCTCAATAAAAAACGACGTTTCCCCATTCATTGAATCATGTCACAAATCTCACTCTCAATTCACACGTTATTCACGTCACTGAATGACACTACAACTTAATCGAAAACAGTTCATTGCCATCCTGGGAAACACATTTTCCTTAAAAGAAAACCTGTAATGAGATACAACTGAAAATGCATTGTCATCCAAATTCTCAAAATACATTCTTTTTAACAGAATGACAATAGAAAAATAAACATTTTGGAGAGAAATTTTATCATTTTTATTTCATTAGCAACAAAACAATACAGTGTGCATCCTCATTGTTGTAATAATTTATTTAAATTAATGCTTGCAATTCTTATTAATGTATCATAATGAATGAATGAATATTTTTCATTTTGTTTCGGGTACAGGATAGGGAAGAATGTAGCTTACATTCATTTACCCTCGTCTAACAATCAGTTTTGTTCTGTGATAATATGGCTACTGAGGTATGAGTGATGCCGATTGATTTCTACCTCTCTTTGCTGAATGCTTAGAAAAGTGTTAAAAAACTCATTACCTCCTTGTCATACGTCCCGTTTTAACCGGGACTGCCTCCTTTGTTTACGCAAGGTCCTGATCAATTCTTCAGTGATTTGATGGAAAAAACAAGGATAAAGAATATAATATAAAGAAAGGGAAATTTCAATTTAAAAAATCAGTAAACGCCAAATGTGATTCCACACATATTTAGAGTGTCTTAAAAGCATAGGATATTCATTCAGACGTCGTTTTAGGCAATGTCCCGGCTATGTCACGATTTCACCCTTCAAAATCTGAAATAGTCCCTGTTTCTTGCCATGGGAATATGGTAACCTTAGTTATAAACAACTTCTAAATAAATATCGGTACTACTACTACATTGCTAGCGAATACATGAAAACAAAATTTCCTTTCTTAGAAAAATGGAGGCAGATGTAATAAATGAGACGTATATTGGATATAAAACTTGCGGCAAGAAGTACATCTCTGTGCGTTCCAATGAAATGATGCATTCATTTTAGTCCGCAAAAATAACGAGAATATCTTTATTTGAAAACAGAATTCCAGCAGATGACGTGGACCTTAATGTTGACTATGGATTTCATGATTCACAAATATCGACGCCCTGAACATGTGAACAGGGATTTTCGAGTAAAGAGGCAAAGATGTCTATTATACAATCGAAGAAAAGGCTTCCTCAGGCAAGTGAGCCGACTCGAGATGCAAGTTATTCCAAGGATTGTTTTGAGGTCACGAACACAATCGGATTGGGAGATGTATGATACCATTCTTTCGCGGAAAAATACCAATTACGCTCAAGGATGGCTCATCTTTTATAAGGCATCCTGCTGAGGAATGGACGTAATGCTTTCAAAAACAGTCCTGATCGAATTCGCCTTCGTGACTGTGAGATCAAGAGTGGAAAAGCGATACGAATCACTAATACTATACGAGCACCCGATTAATCACGAGAGAAATCACACACGCAGAGGAAGTATTTAAAACCAAAATTATTCCGCTTACTGTAATGTTGTATAAAAAGGTAGTCTTCTGTACTCTGTATGGTATTGTGATGTACGAGGGTGGTCTGAAAAGTTCCCGATTCCAGATTTTTCAGAAATCTTCAGAAAATTTTCTGAAAACATGTCGAGAAATGGCGAAATGTCGGAAACTTTTCAGACCACCCATGTATATGTTCAGAAATACGCAGAGTTGTACCTTTTACTTGCCGTTATTATGGGTGTCGCTATCTTACGGATGTTATTCTCGTAAAATGGAATTAATACTAGAGTTCAATAATGCAATCATATCGACATATCTTGTTTTCCCCACATAATTTATAGATTGCAGCTTAGCAACGATAAATTAATGACAACAATGAAAAAGGGAAAATAATATCAGTCCAAATTTTGACAGAACTGTCGGAAGTTATTGACACTACAGATATGAAGTAATTATGAATTAGTGATTGAACAGAAATAGTTTCCTAAACGGTTATTCAAGAAACAACTAAATATTCCTTTACTGTGTTCCGACATATGACACAATTCGCCCCATGGTTGAGCCGATACTTCCCACCGCAAAAACATAAAGAACTACCACAATATTCTAGGCGACAATCAGATACTAAGCAACCGAGACAAACGTCTCCGGATGCAGAAGTAAACTTCGTCAACGAAGTCAACAACAAGCGTCAACAAATAGATATTGGAGAGATAACGAATGTCTCTAACATCACTGGAAATTTTGCAAATTTTCTCAACAACGATTTTAAAACAGCTATGAAAATTTCCCATACCGAAGCATATGAGATTTCAGATTGGACGAGACTTAGGATTTGAGGAAAGTTAAACACTGAACGGCAGATTGGCATCGCAACGTATTTGGCATTTGGTAACAACTACCAGAGTCTATATTGTAGGAATGTAAACAGAAAGAGAAGGATTAAGATAATAAGTTGATAAGTATATCTAGTCTAGCAGCGAGAGGAAGACTTATAACATGCAATAGTGAAAAGACAGGAGTCGTAGTTACATTTCTAAGGATGTTTAATTCGATTTAAAATTTAAGTGCCATAGAAACTGCTTTCTCTTATGCACATTGTTACTCATGTGTCATTCGTGACAGCAAAGGAGCTTAGGGATGCATGAATGTTTCGTAATATTTCATTGATTATTTGAAATTCAGAGAAAGAAGATCGGAATCGGAGGAATGTAATCTATAGACTATATCCAAATGAAAGCACAGGAAACTAATGTATACAGTCAGGGCCGGTCTGCGATGTAATGTATGGTATGGGAGTTCTTAAAGCCATTCCTAGATTAAAATTCAGAGTATGAGCTAGTGACGAAAACTCGGTGTCGAGCATTCACTAAGATATCAACGTTTTGGCAGGAGAAGAAACAATGACACAGCCATCATAATAACCAGTAGCAAGTACACAAAAATATATTAACGATATTCGATAAATATATAAATAAAACAATATCAGTTATAAAATATAACAATGGTAAACAATTCAATAATAATAATGATGATAAAATAACAAAAACCCAATGTTATTCAACTATGCTTCGTAATGTCATAATTTCTCCTCTCATTTAAATTTAGTGAATGTAAATAACCTGCAGCGAGTAACTAAACCGATCAGTTGAATCCGTGAATTCTTAAGGCAATCGCTTAAAATGTCACTTTTGAAGGGAATTAAACAGGGAGAGTCCAATGATGATTGGCATCGATGATAAATTACGCCAAAATTAATCATGAAATAGATATTTCTATAAGAACGGGGATCGGAAAGTAACTTATCACTCAGTTATTAACAATTTTTATCTTGGATAAAAGCGGCCACAAATCCACAAAACATGATTCACAGACTTGGACGAGTGGGTTTAAAAAGGTCCCCAGAATATTAACCTTGTCTGGAGTTATGTAAACTAAAATTAAAGAAATAGATATTATCTCACAGTATTTTTGTATGTATCCAACAATGAATAGTCTTGAAAAATTCTGGAGTACGACAGTGAGACCCAACAATTCTGGACAGCGGACAACAATAGAAACAATGAACTTCGACAACAGTTAAATTTCCGGGACAACAATAAACACGGAAAGATAAATACAAGTGGTAAATAGCGACAGAGACGCTATGTTACACTTTAAACACTCTTGTTCTTTCACACCACATCTACAAATTTGTATCTTTCACCTTTCTTGAATATGAACACTCGCAAGAACTCATGAAAACCCTGTAATAAAATCCACAAATTATACTCACTTAGATGCAGCGTGTTTTCGGTGAAGTATGGAACGATTCTTATCCTTAACAGAATTGGAATGAAAGCCAAGCTTCATTCTTCGAGTATCAGAGGGGCACCTCGAGATGTTGTACTGATGTAGTGAGTCTGTGAGACAGTCTCGCAATGGTGATACAGTAAATCCAAGGAGAATTTAAAAGGAAATTCGTTCACTTCCTTCCCCGATTGACTAATCAGACAAGAGTGGCAAATAAAAGAGAGGAAATCATTCGACCGGACGACGATCCACGTTCACTTCCTTCGGCTAAAACCACATTGTGTTAAACCACATAATTTTCCTTACCAAATAGAGGATGACTGTAAATTTATTATCTTTTCTATTTCTATGAGCAATAAAAAATGTGAATATGTGAAATAAGTGAATATGTGATGTACTTCTCGGCACTCCCATATAGGAAAAGAACGCAAGAATCTGTAGGTTCACAACATAACAAGGTACCCGGCGATGTGTGGGAGAAAGATTAAGTTAATTTTATAGAAAAATATTGCTCTGGTGTTAAAATAAACATAGCAGAAGTAAACGTTTCTATCAAACCTCTTACCACTTTTACTCTTTTCTGGTTTAACTCGTAAAAATTATAGTATCTATGAAGTATGACATAAGTGATTCATTGTTTCTCATAGCAAACGGAAAGGATGCTATTACCATACGCGATAAAGAACTTAGTTAATATACTTAAAATAAAAATTTCATAATTACAAACCAAAAAAATATTGTAAATTAATATCAAAATATTTAATTATCATTTAATCCGTAATGGCTCTATATTTACGAGTAACAAAATGATAGTCGACTAAAACAATGCTTGTGGTCGTCAAGGTGACACGTTTTAGAAATCGGGAAAAACTACCAATAACCCTTCCTTATCAAAATTTTCGCTATAGAATACGTATAAATTTCACGATAAAGATTAAATTCGTTTGTTTATGTCTGGACTTTGCAATAGAATAAAAAAATTCAAAAAACTATGATAGAAAATAATGCTTATACAATAGAAGATTGATCTACGGAAAAACATTGCGTAAATTGAATTAACTGCATGAATTTGAACCCAGGGCTCTTGAGTGAACATAAGGTACCCTATGTTCTAATAAACGATTTTGGAAAAGCTGAAACAGAAGAAAAAATGACTCTTAAGTAATAGGCGAACATTGATAGTAAAATATCTATATACAGCTACAAGGACATGTATCGCATCTACCTACTGCCCCTACCTGCACCTACTTTTTATATTAGATATTACTCAATAATTTTACCCCTATACTACTTTCAAATCAGACTTTTTCTCAATATTCCCTCACTTTTCCTTTACAGCTCTACAAATTGATCATGCAGCCTCCATTTCGGTCAACATTACTCATTACTCACTCCTGTTACTGTCAATTATACTACCGTATGATTACGTGAAAGACCCATTATTTTCCTCAAAAATATATGTTTTAAGGGAAAATGTATGCCCTCATCTAAGACCAGCAAAAATCGGGGTATGTCTTGTATTAGAGTATAGATTTTCCATTCATTACGATAGAGAGAGAGTATATTCCCGAAAACCTCGCTGCTTCTTATACGCGGGTAATCCATTCTACTTATTCATTCAGTTTATTCGCACATTCTTCAATTAATGTTCCCACCGTTCATCCGTCAGGCATCCATAAGAAAGCTGCAGAGGTGGCCATCGTGCTCTCACGCTGAGGTTGGATTATCCTGATAGTTATGCAAGCAGCGTCGTGCAGAAGCATTGCTGAGTCAGCGCCGTTGTTAGGGGCGACGGAGGGTGAGGGAAAGAGAGCATCTGAGGAGGCGGACAGCGATAAGAGTGGAGTGAAATGCTAATTAGAGCAACGGACGCATAATTTCAAACATCTACTCCTCAAGAGAGCTTCATTCTGCTCGTCAGAGACACCTTTATATACAAGAACTGCCCACTGCTTCTCGACGTGGATACTGGAAGTGATTATTTTAATAGGGAGATGAATCTAACATTTCTATGTTGGCTATTTTCCTCATTTAAAGTGAGAGCATAGAATCAGTTGAATCGCGATACACGCATTCAAGCTCTTCCATGGTAAACTTAATTTTACATGAAACCTCTTATTAAGTAATATCCAGGTAACAGAGTTAAATTCGTTGCCATTGCTGTGTATGTTCTATTTCAGTGAGAGTTATAGCAGTGGCACATATTTGAGGTGGTACTATAAAATGTGTTTACACTTGGGAATGTTGGTCGTGGAGACCGGACTTAAATTTCCGGTAAGGTCCTCGACGCGACCACAGGGATTGGACGGTCAAGGGTGACGCATCATGCGTGAGAACTCGGACAGGTCTGGGAGACTTTTCTCCAACGTCATCTCACACTCAATACGTATATAAACCTAGTGATTGGGTACGCAGGAGTAGATTATGCCGCTCCTCACTGCTGTACATGTTCTTTGAGAATAAAGTATTTAATCGCATTACCGCTTGAGTATCAATTCTTAAGTGCCAAACCATACGGGATTCCGATTCAGCCGCTATGGTCGGAACCATCGTGACTGTGACTCATTTTCTGGGCACAACTCCATCAATTAAAAATACGCATATCACCTGGGGTTGAGAACACGTAGAGTATGTGAAATTTAGGAGCTGTCATATAGGGTTTTGTAATAGGAAAATCTCTTAGTCAAGTTGTTTGGAATTAAGATGAAAAGGAAAGACCGTTTATTATTAAGGGGGCTATTTTATGATTTAAACATAAGAGAATGACGAGAAAATAAACTAGACTCAATGAGGTGAAATTTGTCCAGACGATGACGTTTGAAAATTTTCCTTTTTAACGAATTTCTGATGTGATTCATTGAAGCATGTGCGGTTTAAACTGGAAATCTGCAATCGCGGAATTATTTCAAAACATTTATTTTCTTATAAACAGCCTTGATTACTTATGATGATTATTCAAATTTAATTTCGAAGAAGATAAATCCTGCAAGACGTACGTTTCAAAGGAATACATATACCATATAGAATCGGGGGAAATTACGCATATATGAAGTGGTATAAGGCGCAGGGAAGAAATTTAATAATGTGCCAAGAATGAAAGTTAGAGAGCAATTTCATGTCTATTTTCAGGAAAACGTATGTTCATTCGTTCACTATTTTATTTATTTATTATTTATGAGGATAACTTAGTGTGTGTATACATATACCATTAGAATTCGAACACCATAGGAATGATTCGTTGAAACTTTCTTAATTATATCAACTCAAACGGGCATTTCTGGAGTAAACCTCAAGGAAAAAATACCATCACTTATCATAAACATAGACGTTACTTGGGGAAAATTCATAAGATAAAACCTTAAAAGCAAAAAGATATCTTATCAGCGGTAAAATTTTCAGTTTGTATACAGTGGAAAGGATGACTCCATACTCGAGGTAGGCAATGTTTCTTTCTTTATTACTTTAAGAACTTCAATATAACATAAGCACTGCTTGTGAGCATGTAACTTATAGTGGCCAAGATGGTTTAGTGACTTTAATATGGTGCAATTATCCGTCCATCATCGTACGCTGGACGAGGAAAATAAATTATGCAACTAACCGATTCAATCACCTACTTCTACAGCTCTAATTCCTAAAATCTTCATTCCCTTCAATATACATTTAGTTTTCTGAATATCGGCACTGCTAAATTCATGCTTTGCAATGATAAGGTATTATATTTTATTAAAATATACTGGTTATTCCCTAGCGGAATCATATATTCAACGGCTTCATTGGTAATATAAAGAATTCAACCAAGAAAGAAAGTTGAATAAAACAGCTTGAGATAGTAAATTCAACCATTTTCTTGGGTTTCATGCCAATGGTTGATTCTATATATTTTTATCGGCTCAACCACAGTATTTTTCCAGTGTAATGTATGGGTAGACGCTTTGAAGGAAGAAGAAAAATATCCCCTTCCGAATGCATTAAGATAGCTCTCCTCTTTTTGGAGGACTCCGCTGAATCGAGGAACCGAATGGAGAGCAGGAAAGATCCATCATTTATGTGACGTCGAGGCTACCATGGAAATTAAGACGAAAGCATAAATAAATCGGAAAGAGAAATTAATGACGACATGAATCGGCCTCTAAATACAGGAGGACACCGCAAGGTCACAGAAAAATGAAAGGAGACTGATTATCTGACAGATATCGAAGAATAAGAAAGCGTGATGCGTGACCCGCGGTTGCGAAAACCAGAAAGAAGTCTACGTGACCGAGTCACGGCTCTCCGTTAAATTTACTGTAGTGGGACAAACAGACCGATGGAATTCACATCGTATGCGGTCCAAGGCCAAAATAAAGTACCCATATGAAATATGTGGGGTCTTTTTAAGAATAGACTTTTCTTAATATTTCCATGGCTTACCATTAAAATTAAATCCAGGGCGCGGTGTAGTTAGGCTAAGAAAGACCCTAAGCGCTAATATTGGATCGAGGTTCCATCATAAAAATATGGAAATAATAAAGCGGAAAAGAAAATTTCTTCCAAACATTTAGTAAACCATTTATATTAATAAAATTACGTCTATATTAATACTACGATGAGAAACCAAATAATACTCGAAATTAATGAATAACGATTTGCTGTAAAATACATAAAAATACATACAATACATATATAATATAAGAAAAAATACATGGAAAATTATAATTCATACTAGTGGCAAAAAAAGAAAATATTGAATTCCAAGTGCCACTATTTATAAATATTGAAATTGGCTATTGGTGGACTTTACATAATATAAAAACGTCGGAGTTTTCAGACGTATATTTCACAAAAATATTCATGGATATGCTCGGATATACCCTTTGAGGAAAATGACTTAGCCATGCGGCATTCACATGACTCCCATACCGCTATATATGACTTTTCAAGACCGCTCGGACCCGCTACCAATTGATTCGGATCAATTTTTTCACGATGTTGCATGCTGGATCATGACCCCATAAGGAATTGAACCCGGGAGGAATTTCATTGAATACGAACGCGTTACCCACTCGGCTATCGGGGAACTGACAATCTACTCTTCATAGTGTATTCAATTCACAGTATAAACACAGGTATTCGTGAATGACAAGCGTATAAAATGCCAACTTCCCTCAAAATCTTTTTTCTTGAGGTTGCCAGTCCTATTGCAAAGACTAAATTTAACGCAAGCGACACGAATAACAAAGCCTTTTATGATTAAATAAACTTGACATTCAGAATAGTTTTTGGTGACAGAAGGAGAGTATCGCATAATCAAGCAAGTTGAGATTGCTAGAGCACGGTGTTTTAGGAAGGATGAGTGAAGAGCTTATGAACTTAAAAACTGACAGCGAAGATAACTTAAATGACTTTCAGTCTTTTAGCGGTGAAAAAAGGAATTTTGTTTGTCTTCATCACAGTTGTGAAAACTGAGTGAAAATGTTGAATCTTAGGATATGGGTTGAATTTTAGGATTATTTTAGGATATCCTTCTTTCACCCATAATGACCCGTTAATATGAAAGAGAGACTCTTTGTCCACGATTTATTCGTATCTAAAGCTCTATAATGCCCTAGAACATGTTTGTCCAACCATTTTGGACCGAGATTCATTAAATACGGAGACCAATGACTGATAAGGAACCCCGTGCATTATACAACAATTCTCTCGTATTAGTACTTCTTACTCTCGCATAACTATGATGTGAACAATATTTTAGCCAGAAAGCACATATCCGTACGCAAAATATGCACACACATAGAACGACAAGCTGGTTCAGAACACAAATAAAATGAAATTGTCGTTTAGAGAGGGATGACTTAAGCAAATGATATTATAAGGATGAAGCTTCACTTATTTTTATAAAAGAATACAAATTTCTGAGATCGATATTTATTTATCCGAGTAGAACAACCTAATAGACAATTTCATATTTCCACGATTTTATTTGATGAATTTAAACTTAATTATTTTAATAACTTTAAAATAACATATGAACTGGTTGAGGGCACGAAACTTATAGTAGCCGAGACGATTTACAACGGGTTTATTACATTTGGCCCACATTCTGGCCAGCGGATTTTAAGTTGGAAGATCCTGCTATGGAATCTATATCGTGCAATGTTTCCTAACCGTTGAAGCGCACACCATTAGGGAAGAAATTAATAATATAATCATATTATTCATTACAATAATAAAAAAATTTTTCTTGATCTAACGACATATAAAAGCATTCATAAGACAAGTCATTAAGATTAACAGCATTGAAATTAACAAATACAAACTAATTACTACACATTAAAAATGATTAATCTCATTACATCTATTTACAATACCACATTTACATTTTTAAACGATTACTCGACATTAAAAATCAAAAAATATGCTACATTATAATACATTACATCACAAATATTACATTAATTCCCTCAAGAAATGTTGCAGTCATGTTCGGCTGTAGCTAGTTGATAAAGTCATGCACGGGTTTTTATAAATGATGTAAATAATCTATCGTGCAGATATCTAAAAATCATCCTATTTAAAGTAGCAAAAACCACTAGCATCAGTCGTATACCTTGCAACAGACGAGGCAAAATATTCCAAAAATTAAGTACCTTTCATAGAAAATGAACTAAACCGTGAGATATCCTTTGTGAGCTCTTTTCTTCACAATAAGACAAATGATTAGAACGGAACAAGAGAAGATTGCGCAAGGCTCAAGGTAATCCCGTTCATAAAGAGACTCTCCAAGAGAGATAACTAAGAGGCAATTAAAAAGGGATTTCCGTTTTAGTACACATGTCGTAAGCGATCCATGATAGTAGGGTTTATAATTTGATCGAAGATTTGATAATTAAACTGATGGAAGAATAATTATATTTTAATTATATAAAAACTTTCCAATTGATGATGTTTTAATCAAACAATTACTTTTAATAAACGCCGTTTCTAAAGAGATGTAATTAAGACAAATAAGAATGTATCTTAATCTTTGCATGTGTAATTAATATATATAGCGATGGAGAATAAAACGTTTGAGGTCATTTGTATATTCGCCTGTATTTATAAGCACTGAAACGATATGGACAGATAACCGTTCCCAAAAATAAAACGTTGATTGGAATCAGTCCTTGCCTTGCTATTCTTTACATAATCAACGACATTGTGTATACCATTTTTAAGATCGACTCATGACCTGGGGAAGATACATGATAATAAAACATATCTTCCACTCCTTAGCTCACATAAATGCAAGGACGATGAGGAGGCTGCTAATATATCTATCAGTATCACTACAGAAAAACATAGAATCATTCCTTGAGACCAGTAACTTTACGCACAATTATGTAGCCAATGTAATTGATATGAGACAAAATTTGCTTGCTAGGGATATATAGTATCATAGTTATCGTCTCGGAAATACGCGCCTCCCACCTGAAAAGGTCATCTCCATCCTCTTTGCACACTCTCTGGTCTTCAAACTTTCCCGCAATATTCAAAGTATTTGGTGGAGGATTTGAAACTATACCAGTATTCTCAAGGGTACGCAAGATGTCGCTACATCTGCCGCATCTTCGGCCACTCGATTTTGACATAATTTTCTGAAGGATCTTTGGGCAAAATCATCCAACTTACAAAACGATTAGGCTGCAGTCGTCGATTTGCAACATTTCTTAGCGCGGAAGCATAGTTGCGTCCTGAAGAAACGGCCATTACTGAATCACATACCGACCTCCCCTACTGGTTTTCCTTATGCCACACTGGCATTGCCGCGTTCAGGTGAGCGAAGGATCCGGCACAATCAGGAAAGAAAAGAAAGTGAAAACAAAGAAAAGAAAAGGAAAGTTTATTCCCTTTGGTATGTTTGGTCGGTCGTGCTGCCCGACCGACGACAGAATTTTGAAATTCCAAATCTCACCCTGGTGATCGGAAATGAAATGTTTGATAAATCTAAATTTTATACCCTGTAAAACCCTGAGAATGTCTTCATCACTGGTGAAATACAAAGATAAATAAGAGTAGATGTCCGTAGGAGAATTCACTGCGTCGAATGTGGATGGGACAGTGACTGCTAAAGGAAATAATACAAAGAAAACTACGGGGAACGACAGAGGAGAATTTTTATATAAGCAAAAGATTTTTAATTTTTATAGTGACTATTAGGAACCTTAAAACGAAGTGAAAGTTTTCAATTAAGAAATACTAACCTACAATTTGTATTTGGCACCAAGCGCAACCATTTGTTTATATTATTCTGAGTGTGCTGATGGAATTCGCTATGATTTAATTAAGTGATGGAGAAGTTCTCCTTGCCAACCGCTTATACAAGATGTACGATTTCTCTACCGTCTACTTTTTCCTTAAGAAAATTAATTCGGCGCTTACAGAGCTAGTAATATGAAAGGTATAATTAAGATATCTTATGGAAAAATTCTTTTCTTAATACGGAAAATATGGATACGTAAGTTGTTGTCTTTGTACGAACGAAATGTGCACCAACTCATATGAATATGCGCGAATATATTAGAATAAGCGGTCTGATGCCATCGATAAGAATAAGAAATTCCTATAGTAGGGTCCTATCATACGTCAATTCCATTAGCCTTAGTTCTTCTCAATTAATGTCATTCGTTTCGTTCTTAGGTGACCACTCGTCGATCCCTTAAGAAGCTAATAATTGTTGCGTACATCAGTATTCTCCACAGCCATTTCTCTTGGAGTCCACCTATGGATATATACTTTAACAATCCCTGTCCTCTCGACATTGGACCCATCCAATATTCCTACGGACCTCTTTCAATTACAGGGTGTCCGCTACACCGCGATGTAGACATTCTCAGGGTTTCATAGGGTATAACTTTTAAATTTATCGAACATATTATTTCCGCTCATCAGGGTATGTTTTTTAAATTTCAATTCTGTCTTTGGTCGGGCAGCAAGACCTGCAAAACATACCAAAAGGAATTAAACTTCCTTTTCTTTTCTTTTATTTTCCTTTTCTTTTCTTTCCCGATTGTGCCGGATCCTTCGTTCACCCGAACGCGACAACGCCAGTGTGGCGTAAGGAAAACTAGTAGGGGAGGTCGGTATGTGATTCAGCTATGGCCGTTTCTTCAGGACGCAACTATGCTTCCGCGCTAAGAAATGTTGCAAATCGACGACTGCAGCCTAATCGTTTTGTAAGTTGGATGATTTTACCCAAAGATCCTTCAGAAAATTACGTCAAAATCGAGCGGCGGATTGTGCGGCAGGTGTAGCGACATCTTGCGTACCTTGAGAATACTTGTTATAGTTTCAAATATTCCGCCAAATACTTAGATAATCGTGGGAAAATTTGAAGACCAGAGAGTGTGCAGGGAGGATGGAGATGACCTATTCAGGTGGGAGGCGCGTATTGGTTACACGACAAAATATTTACGAATTATATAGTACTAGCTGAATTGCCCGCTGCTTCTCAACGGGGAAAATAGGGGTAGGATTAAATTACTTATGCTATTTTGTAAAGAAGCGTATAGGAATAATTATATTTTAATTATATAAAAACTTTCCAATTGATGATGTTTTAATCAAACAATTACTTTTAATAAACACCGTTTCTGAAGAGATGTAATTAAGACAAATAATTAATCTTAATTAAGTATCTTAATCTTTGCATGTGTAATTAACATATATAGCGATGGAGAATAAAACGTTTGAGGTCATTTGTATATTCGCCTGTATTTATAAGCACTGAAACAATATGGACAGATAACCGTTCCCAAAAATAAAACGTTGATTGGAATCAGTCCTTGCCTTGCTATTCTTTACATAATCAACGACATTTTGTTTACCTCTTTAGGATTGATTCATGAGCTAGGGAAGATACATGATAATAAAACATATCTCAATCGAAATGGATACATAATTACGGTTTTAAGGAGACAGAAAAGACCGGAAATTGGTTTCTACAACAGAATTGTTGTAGGAAACTGGTTTACTCAACCATAAATTTTACTATTTTAATTATCTTTTTCATCATAGGCTAAGTTATTGATAGAAATTTCACAAACAACAGATGATGCACGAAGATATTAAATTAAACTTGACATTTGAAGCTATGAAAGGAAAAACGCAATAAGAAATACGATAAAGTCACATAATATTATAGAACATAAAAACCGTAATTGTCTGTAAAATCGACGGCCAGAAGACTGATTGGGTCCTTGTACGATAGCTCATCATTTGCCAACAAGGAGGCATGAGGCCCACGGGACAAGATGAGGAGTGAGGTTGATTTCCATTGGTCCTTATGCTGAACACAACGCTATTAGAGAAAATACTTCGCTTAAGAGCAGATCAATGACTATGAAAACATTTTTCTTTCAGTTTCATAAGGTAACATAAGTTTCCATAAAAGTAACATAAAGATACGTTTTATTTATCCTGTACCAAAAGACAAATGAAAAATATTCCATCCTTCAATAGGATTACTAGAAACGAAAGTACAGTAAAACTCGGTTAAGACGCTTTTCAGGGAAACAAGTGAAAAACACATTACAAGCAGGATAACTTTATGACTAGGATATGACAAATCATGATTTTTAATTTGTGTGCGTTTATAATGAGTTTTACAGTAAATGTTTATAATGCATGAGTTTGTTTCAAGAAATGAAGTAATGGTCCCAATGAGATACGTCCCAGTTTCTCATCCGTCGTCTACACAAGCTCCAGCTTGCGTCATTAAGATAGTGCGTAAATAGGGAAGTTAAGGAAGTTCTTAGGATGTACGCCCAAAAGTCAGTTTCCTTTGGGTGGTGAGCGAGTGGAGCGAAAGCGTTGTGAGATATCCCTATCGCTGGCGATGCGTGCTTCAACCAGAAAGCGGAAGGAGGGATTTCCCCTGAATCTATCTCCAGAAGATTACGGAAGCTCACTCTTATTTTCAGGGACACAATCATTCGCTCTTGAGAAGATGAAATTTCCTGAGTACCACAATGGTCGAATATCTTTGATCTACGTAGCATTGTGTGTAAACATCGGTTTATATCGGAATGGGCACTTAAATTACCGGCTTCATCAAGCGAGCTGTCGGTATGAGTGACAAAAGGTCCCCGGGCTATGTTATCCGCGGGCTGTTATTTTGCGGTAGTTGGACCATAACTGGATTATTTGTTTGGCCTGTGGGAGGGACAAGAAAAAGACGAACTTGACAGAAATTTATTGTAGTAGTAGTTGTAGTGGAGGTATTCTGATAACTGTTCTGATAGAGATTAACTGGATTTCTGGAAGAAAACATTTTGAATTTTTACAAAATTAACATCTTTCAGCCATTTTAAAAGCACGTTCTGATCTCAAACTCTCTGAGACCTTTAAAGAAAAATAAATAATTTATCTCTTAAAACCACCTCAAAGGCTAATCAGAAATGACCCATGATATAATTTTAGTAAACTTCGTTAAATAATCCTCTAAAAATAAGCGATGAAATGCTAATTTTATGATACGTGCAAGTCAGAGTTTTCCTCTGAAAAATGTTTCACTAAGAAAACCGTTATTCAATCCATAAGGACGTACATACTTATATATTTCACGATGCGCAACGTTCGTTATGCAACAATGCAAAGGAATCCCTAGAATAAGTAACTGAAGAAAAGATATCTTGTTGGGATTTCCAGGTAATACATGTCAACAGATACGAGTAAAATTTCTAAGAAAAAGACTGCGAACTGTTTATTATCACCTAATATCATATACAATAAAACCCGTTTAATACGCTCCCGTTTAAGAAGCGGTTTTGCGCATACTCTCCAGAAAAGCATCTTCACCGGGTTTTACGGTATAAAATGAATATAACAGAAACAAGAGAATACATGAGAAGAATACGAGAGCAATGGATTCAGTTGGAGTAGATCATATGATGATGTGATTGTATCATACTGGTGGGGCGAAAAGACAGTAGAGATAGAGATAGTTAATGCGCAAGGCACAAACTTACAAGAAATTTGCGGGAGCGGTACACAAGGGGTACGTTAAGAAAGATGGCACACAATAAAAGCATGGAAAAGAGTACTTCAATACATTTAAGAATAATAGTGAGCTCCCGGAAATAAAAGGAAATCCATAATACAGCCGAGTCATTCCACGCCAAACCGAACAAGGAAAATCATGACATAATCGGATCTTCCGAAAACTTTGTCATAACATTGGTAGTGACGATAGAAACATTTTTGCGGATTCCTAGACAAATAGTCCTGATAGTTACAAAATAGTGGGCTGAAAAAATGCGCAATTCTCATTTAAACACCAGTCTCTCAGAGTGTTTTACACATAAAATGCATTGCATATACTCATTTTAAAGCTCAGAAAAAGTTCTTTCAATAAGTATAGAAATTTATTCCATTAATATGAGACGATGTCCATTTTTAGGCTAAATAATTTTATGAACAGATTTTAAGCTAAAAAAATACACCCCTACATTCAGAGGGGTGCGGATGAGTCTTTGGTGGCTTACTATTACTTACGGTTACGATTGGTCTAGGATCGGACGAGGAGCTTGAATCAAAATCAGACTCTGAAGGTTCTCCACGAATACCACACATACTTCACTGCATTCATCACTAAGCGACTCGAAAAACTCTCCGATCGCAGAATGACCAGTGAACGTCGATTCCTCGAATAAAGAAAGGGTGATCTTCCCTTGTCCATTCAAGGAATTGGCCCTATGTTCAATAGCAAATTCGGCAATCGGTAAGTTTTCCGAACCTTCCGAGTTCCAATTTATTTTATTTCTTTATTCATCACGAGAAAATAACATTTAAAAGGTTGATTGGAAGAAAAGAGAGGAATTGCACAAGGAAATTGTCTTAAATCCCCGCCTTTTAAATGATACCCCCTTCTCTTTGTAGGATTGCCTCCTCCTTTACAAGATACAGGATCTACACCTGAAAGCATCAGATCCTTTATCTGTAGACTGCATAAGGATTTCGTCTAAAAATAGCGTCAAAATTTGATTACGATACTTCAAAGTGCAACACGTACATCTAATCGTCTGAATAGATTTTCTTAGAAGTGGACACATTAGTCTTCGCAATACCTTCTTGTGCATATACGAGGGGTTTATCGCATTTCGGCGCCGTTTCGGAGATAAGAGTACAAAAGACGTCGAACGAAAAAAAATATAAAATCAGACGAAAGGAGACGTCATGTGGATGAGTCAAAAGAATGATATGAATGCATAGCGCGTCCATTCAATCCACTAATTCTTTTTCTTCGAATTAGACACTTCATTCAGTACCCAGAGAATGTCGGTGCCCTGCACCGCGGCTAATCTAAGGTATGCTTGCCCTGAGAAAGTGTCTCGGCTTTAACGTATTCAGTTTTCCCAGTGCTCAGGTTGGAAAAACTCGGAGAAAGAATGGAATGTAAAATAAGACTTAATTGAAAATCAAAGAAATCATTCAAATGAAATTTTTTACGAAATATAGACGCTGCACACACACATAATATTATAAAAACACGTTAAATTAATCCAGATCAAGTTTTAAGCCAATGTCCCGGTATTGTCCGCTTCCAAAGTTGATGAGTCCCTGTTTCTTGCTATCACTTTATGGCATGTTAACCGAAGGGTTAAGTGAGAAAACGACATTCTTTAGTAATATCAAAAGTGGTATTCTTCTAATACGAGGTTCGCCTTTTATATCCTAAAGCATACGATGTGTTGCGACATTCAGGATGGGTAGGTTACTGCTAGTTTGCAAGTCTTTGAATTAGTTAGTATCTGACGTTGGTATAGAGAAAAGCGCGGGCGAACTTATGATATTATCGAGGAGCGGCTCACTTAGGATGTATTTCTGCAGTGGCATGTCCAAAAGGAGTCTTCCTCGTTTTACCGACACGGAAATGACAGCTTATTCGGATGACATCACTTGACCGACACCATAGTACCCCTTTCACCGACATTGTCAAACATTATATATGAATGATAAATGCGTCGTTGAGTGTATGAAGAGTTTAGAGTAGGCGAGAGAAACATGTCGACTAACCGAGTTGTATGTCGATCAGGGTCGTCCAAATGAGCGGTCGGTGTAGTGGGCGTCGGTCAAAGGAGAGAATTCTGTCAAAATATGTCATAACTGATCGGTGAGGTGTATAAACCGTTAGGACTGGATGCTACATATGGTGCTGGTATGATAAGGCTGGTAACCTTGTCGATTCAATTACCTCTGACTATAAATACTTGTATAAATGCCTCGGAAGACCAAAGGTATGGCGGGCGGCGGAAGTCAAACTTGGCTGCCGAATCATTAAACGAAGTATGCTCGGAATGGAATATCGGTACTTGGATTGTGAGAGGATGGCAAGATGGGTGAGATAAATGAGTGAGAATTGGATGTGAGACGAAAAAGTAGGGACAATGTGTTGATGAATAAAGGCAGTTTGTTATACGAAGTGGATATAAATACACTGGTATCTTGGACTATCAATTTAATTCGTTTCAGGTGACCGTTCGCATTTTAATGCATATCGAAGGACGAGTCGTATTTGCTCGATGTAGATTGGATAACAGACCCTTGACAATTACAATTTCCATTAACTAGAGCAGCGAATGTCAGTGATTTATCATAAGAATAAAAGGATCAAGTATGAAAATTATTAGCAATTGAAATTTTCATACATTCTAACAGTATCAAACATTCTAACAGTATTCGACATTATAACAGTATTCTAACATATCTAAGAATTCAGTAGACTTCATTTCTAATAATATTTTAGAAACACCCATCTTTTTTCCTGAAATCCTAATTTTTTATGTTGAAATAATTTTATGTTTTATTGAATACTTGACCGGCTTTATTGCTTGCTGATTTCTTCACAGCGCTTACCATGCATTTTGGCAGCCACTGTTTTGGAATGATAAAGATCAGGGTATCGAGCAGTAACATTAGTCCAACGTAAAAACGAAATATCGCTTTAGTTCCGGTTTCGTTCCTTCTGCCAACGTCGAACCGGTTTAAACCGGGTTTTTCCGCTCATACTATTGTAATATCATTTTTTAATAGTTTTTCTTATTATTTCTAACTTTCTCATATGCAGTAGAATACGCTACATTTGAAACGAAACTTATCAGCAAGAGAGAAGTTATATGTGTTTAGTATACCTTCCTACAATTACATTGAAGTAAATTGTGCATTGTTGGGAACTGCAAATCGGAACGGCTTTAAAAGTTTGGTTTTCGATATGACTGCGATTCGATGTCATGCAAAAGAGTAAGTAAATAAGAACTAAGAAAAAGCAGTGGAATAGTTAGAAAGGTTCTGGCGCTTAGAAATATATGTTAGAAAGGATATGCAACCCAAGACGACTCATTCATAGTAATAGCTAATTTCAAGTTATACTCGTTTAGTAAACATTCCTACAACTAAACTTAAGCAGAAGGTACATTATTGAGAACCGAAATCCGGAATGGAATAAAGAGTGGTTTCGCTTCGAGTTTAAGGGTTTCGGTATTTCGGTTCGGGTTTTCATTCCGGATAAAATAACTGTGTTTTGGTTTTCGGTTCGGTTACGGTTCGATGCACTGATGAGGATGTCCGAAAATGCCGAGAAAAGGATAGTGCCGAATGAATACTTAAGGGACGTAGGTGGCTTAAAGAATGAAAGATAACTCAGGAAAAGTAGTACGTATGTGTCTGAATCGGAGTCCCAATGATTGTAAGATATGGAAGCTATTGTGAGAAGGGTTTAAAAGTTTATCTCTAAACACAATATTCCTATTAATGAAAGTACGCAAACAATTCGTAAGGTATTAAAATCCACGCCCTTCCTTGGGGGACTTAAAGCGGCTGCCTTCTTAACTGATTGTGCATTCTGCTATCACCGAAGTAAGCACGCTTGAATTCATCAAAGGATTTCAACTGTATAACTATCCAAATTCCGACAAGTATGGAGACCATCAATAGACCGTGACTACCTGACAGATTACGAATGCATTTATAAAACCCCGTGCGAAAAATAAAATCGTCATTTTTTTTAATACACCTTAGTTTATTTTCATTTTAAGAAATTTTGAATGCTTGTGAATTGGTGAGCGAGATCTGAATAAGAAAATACTACAAAAACTGCTTCAAGAATGTTTCCGACGAAACGGGATGCTTGTTGAGTAAATAATTCAAGAGGCAAAGACGTCGACGTAATTGCATTGCATTCTGGGAACGAGAGTAAAATACTAGCGACCTGCGTTATGAGCAACGCTTGCAAACGGAAGCAAAAGGATACCTTACGGCTTGAAAATTGGAAGCGCTTCGCTATGAGTACGCATTAGTATAACTACAGATTTATGAATACATCATTCACGAGAATTTTCTTAATTATGCATCCTATCCTAGTGTTTAATCCTAAGCTAGTGTAAGTCGAGTTTCCTCAAACTAAGGTGAGACATTTGAATGTATATTCCCTGTACCAATGATAACGAAGACCCTGCTGAAGAAATAGCAATGTTCTGCCGACTGCAATACCAGAGGTTGACTTCCACTTCGTAAAAATTCACATAAGGAGTACGTCAAATATAGGGATGGGGATTCCTTTTTCATCGGAAGGCCATACGTTTAGCTATATATAAATAACTAAATAAATCTAGGGCGTCTTCATTCTGTGCGACATTGAGAATTTAAAGTTCCAATTCCATTTAACCTATCTTCTGTATAAAGTAGATCTTATTGCTAATTTATAATAAAAGATAATTTACAATTCGGTCATTCAAGTAATCATTATGTAGCGGCTTTCAATGAAAGCGGCCCCGGGTTCGATTCCCGGTGGGGGCAGAGATGTGCGAAATGACTTCTGCTATCGAAGCACTTTAAAATACTACTACTATTACATTGTGTGCCTGAAACTATTTATGGAGCTGCAGTGAGTCTTGCCTACATCGGTATTGTATAATGTTAAAACAGTAATTTCAAAATAACTCCAACAAGAGTGATGCGATAGAGTATGCGATCAAATACACAAATTTGTGTCAGGAAGTTGAGAAAGTACCGCATGGTATCCCCGGAAATACGGTAGGGTTCCCCAGCTCTAGTCTAGGATATGACAAGAATATAAAACTAAAAATTGGTAGGAAAAAAATTCACGTTTACTACAGTCATTCGTACGAATTAGAACTTTGAAATATTTACCGGAAAGGGACTAAAATAACTATTTGCGATAGGTATTTATTTTTTTCAAAACCTTTATACGCTTTTCTAGACTCCATGCCGACCATACCGAAGGAGATAATACATTCGGATTTACGTAAGGGTATTTCGGCTTGCCATATGAAAATTTGTTGGCTTTCTATGATGCGTTATCTCCAATCAATGTCAGTTTTATTGTTTCATTTAATTTATTCAAGTCATACGTGCATTTTGCTTAAAGCGGTTAAAAAGCAGGTATGTAGAGGGGGAAATTAAATGAAAGGGAATCTGTATGCATGCCATGCGCGGTCTACCGGCTGTCTGCGATCAAAAAAATACGTAATAATTTAATGGAAGGAATGTGTAATTTAACTGAGTAAGTAAGTTCATCAACATCTTAATGTAAACATATATGAATCAGGATAAATAAAACAATTTGACTATTTTTCCTATCTAAAAATTAATGTTAATATATATTACATAATGTTATATATGTTTTCTATATAATATTATTTTAAATATATGTTAAATAATGTATATATTTTAAATTACATTTTTCGGGCAATAGACGTCAAGCAATAGATGCCGAACGAAATAAAACACCATCCTTAAGAACTAATTGAACTTTTGTTTACTTCCAGAAACACCGCAACAATGCAAACATAAACACCACAAATAAACCGGTTAATCTATTTCTTTGAAAATTAATGAAGTTCTCACGAAAAATTTAAGCCTCAATTCCGGCTGTGAGTCGCAAACGACGAGAATACCCTGGCATCCAACCGCGGTTTTCCGATGTCCACCTATTCGACGCTGAGAACATCCGGCAAAAGATAACACATTTCCTATGGCAACCAAAACACAAACAACGGAAGACATAGACTCACCCTTTTGTAGTGACCAGAAGGCAACAGCTGAGAACATCCAAGGCACTGCTCGCAGAAGACGAAACTAAGATCCGTGAATTGGAAATGGGCAATGTTTGAGCCTCGGGAAGAATCGAGGATGAGGGGTAGAGCACATTCACGGATCAATTTCCACCAAACAACGCGCTGACAACGAAAATCGGGGAGGATAAACAAACTAAATCGCTAGGCAACGGCACATGGGCAATAGAGGTGCCCCGCTTCGCACACTACCTTGAGGGCTACGTTCGAAAGACTGACACCGCTATCTGCACACTTCTCAGACGGCCGGTTTTAGCACCGGAGAGGGGGGGAAGGGGCGGCAGCGCCACGCGCGGGAAAGCGGCCAACTAACACCATTTATTTTGAAAGTGGGAGCGGAATCCGCTTATTACAGGTGCTTCTCAATTTTTCCCCCTCTTCCCTAGGGTTCCCTTAATGTTTCACTAAAATCCGGGGCGGTCTAAAGAGTATGTCTGTAAAGAGTCCTTGCGGTATTTCGTTAAGAAATTCTCCTCGAGAGAAAAGCTCAAAATATGCGTTTAATCTACTTAAACCTTTTACCATCGAAATTCTAAGCCTATTATTCCATCCCTGATTATCTTAATTTTGAATGAAAAACGCGTCCAGCATCGGCTTGAGGATACTTAAAAATTTGGGCCTCTTGGAATAAGCCTATGATATTTACACAAAGATGAAAAAGTGATAGTATGTATGACAACTCTGCTTAGAATCAGCGGTATGGTTTCAATATTATACTTTCAATTTTAGTCCAATTGTCCGGTTATTTCCACCGGGACACGAGGAATGTTTATTTATATATGGATTGCTCCTGAAAGAAACAGTTACAAATAAATTCACCATAAAACTCCTCCGCGAGGCGTTCGATAAGTTTTCGATTTATTTTCACTATCAGTAGCTAAAGGCTATATTTACCTCTCTCCGAAGTTCACCCGGATTTTTGGAGATTTATCATTAATAGAATCTTGCAACAATTCTGTACGATAATGCAGCTTGGTTTTATTTTTATTGGAAACTATCCTACGCGGTAAAGCATGGCTCCGGGCAAGGAAATGGGTGAGGGTGATTTTGAATGAGATGGCGTGCATCCAGGAAAAATCCCAAGGAAGAATAGACTTGAAAAATCCAACGAAACCGGGAATCGAACTCGGGTCTCCCAATTGCCGTTCGGGTGTTATGGGATAACTTAATGAACAGAGCACCCGACCAGTAATTGGCTGACCAAGATTCAATTCTCTGTCCCGTTGGAATTCTTTCAAATCTATTTTTCCTTGGGACTTGATTTCGGGAATTTTTTAACGCTCCTCGCATTCTAATATTTTTAACAACATTTAATTTACTCAGAAATGTTTTATTAAAACTAAATTTGAAGACATGGAAATCGTTTTTATGTGGTTTTTATTTTCAATATGATATAGAGCTCGAAATATAGTAGTGTCTTTGTGACAAAGATTTATTTTACTTGAGAGAGAGAAATATATTCCTTCAGTTCGATTTTACTTTTATAAGGAAGAGTCATAGCGGTGTCAGTAAATATAGAGGAATAGAGTTTAAGAACGATTTCGGGTTAAATTATAAGCAATCTAGGGTGTGCATGAGGTAAATGGAAATTTTTCCGATCTTAACAGTGGTTTCAGTAAGATGCAGGCCGAAAATCTATTGTATGTGAAAAGTACGCGTACTATACATCCTTAAATTTATCTTCGTGACTGAAGAAGAGGAGTAGGAAAAATAACCTCATTAAGTGTGCGAGCCAGGAGATCAAAGATAAGTTGATTAAAGCGATTTAACTATAAACTTAGAGATGGTCATTATAATCTTTTCATATCTTGGGCGAAACATTTTGAATGGAACTTCCGGAAACCGACAGTAATAAACTACAAGCATTCTCGGTTATTTTGCATGAATTCTATAAGAAATTCACCACTTAATATCTGTTTGCTTACAGTCGATTGAAGGTCTCCTTCAGCGTAATATTGCCGTAAGGAGAGGTTTATTGATGTTCACAAGGGGCATAGAGAGAGACACTTCAGTGAAAGAAAGTATAGGGAAAGAAGTAAAAGTGCAGTAAAAGGAAAAGGACGACCAATCAAATGGGAATAAACAAGGGAAACTGCGCAGGAACGATTGAGCCAAGTGGAAAAGAAAACACCAAAGGGAAATAGAGAAAAACATATGTGCGTGAAGACGGAGAGCTGGTGTATTTTGACGGTGTCATATGAACTGTGACACACAAAAGAATGCCGAAGCAGATGCCAACGAAAGGAAAAAATACAGAAGTAAAAACAAGGAAACGATCACACACACACCTTATGAATAAGCGAAGACTCTACCTCCTAATATTGTTTTACTTTACAAAGTAAGATAACTTTTCACATAAAGGAATTCATTTAGGAAAATTTCACAGGAACGACGGGCATTGAAAAAAACCCCCCTATTGCAATTTGGATAATCCTATGCTAGCGAATTAACAGCCATCATGGAAATAAAAATAGCAGTGTAACTAATAAGTGATTTAGAACTAATTAATAATGATACATTTCAGAGTTAAAATTCAGTAAGAGACCAAACTGATCGAAAGATCAAATAGAAAAATATAAGACACATCTGCAAATAGTATTATGCAAATTACACTATTTCAAATATTTGCAAACACGCTTGTTAACTAGAATAAGGCAAGGATAAGCATCAACTGATTAAGAAAAGAAGAAAAAAGAAATAAAGTAAGAGAATTAGATACACAGGAAAACCGTTAAAGAAAAGGGGTGATTTCCTTAATACACAAAAAGAATTAAGTACGGAGTGAAGAAAGAACTTGCAGATCCATTAATTAATTAATTTATCTATTAAGAAAATATGCCGCAAGTCGACAGTTGTGCGATGGAAAGGTCAGAAGTATAAACAAACATTCGTATATGTCTACTGTATACATAAAAATCGACAAATCCCATCACGCTTAACAAAACTACACATACTATTTTTCACAGCAATGATTCGTACAGCTCGTATCTAAAAATTAATGATAAAAAACAATAATATAGAAAGTGTTAAGTATCAATATGAAATACAAGAAATAACACAGTAGTTAATAAGCATAATAGGCAAATGGCCTACTATAAAGAAGGAGAAAGAAGAACATTGATTTTGATTATCGGCTTTGCATAGGACATGAATGCCAATTATTCTCCTTCTTTTCCATATTTTTTCAACAAAATCTTTTCCCCAATAATCGCATTTAATACCCCCACCCTTCTAAATAGCTCGCCGGGTCACTTCGAATGCTTCCAGACTTTTTATGACTTCCATGTCTCACACCCACCGCACCATGTACTACTAAAGCTGATATTTCGATTGATTTCGTTTTTGATGCTGAATATGGGATCCACAAACTATTTTTAACTCAATCTGCAGGAACTTCAATTATCTTTGTGTTCACTACATCTTGGGACTTTCGTTAGCGTAAGTTGAAAATTTCCCCACTGATCTTGAGGTATAAATGTGGAAAAAATAACGTATATATTTTGGATAAATTGAATCTATAAAGTGCCCTCTTCCATTTACTCTGTCATAGCTTTAAAATAGATCTAATTAGTAAATAGCACAAATGAGTATTTTACCTTCAATGCCCTTCCTTTCACTTCTTGGTAACTCATTCCACCCCTAAAGTTATCTAACATCTTTTGCCGTTGTTTTTTCCTCGGTCTTTTCCCTAACATTCTTCACTCTATAGCTTTCTTTAGCAATCCCTCTTAATGAAGGGTAATTAATATTAATTGGGAACTAGAAATATTTAGTTTTGGTAGAATTTACTATGTTAGCCTTGACTTTGTGGTAGGCTTCCATTATGATGAAATGAAAGAATTCAAAAATTTACCGTACCATCAATCAAGTGGTACGGTAAATTTTTGAATTCTTTCATTTCATCATTTAGTTTTGGGTTAAGAAAGCTTAAGTGAAGCTTAAGGAAAAATATCCACATCAGGAAAACACCCACAAAGAAGGGAAATACGAAAAACATGCACAAAAATACTAAGAGAATTAACTGAAATATATTAAAACAGATTCTCTTACAATGAAATAAAAATAAAAAACATGGTACAATAGGAAAGACTCAAGTTATATGCACAATAAATAGTATACTCTAATAATAAAATACACAACGAATAAAGTAAACCATTCTCAATGTACATAATCAAATTATATGAAATTGCAGGTGAATTCAGAGAAAGATTATAAACAAAGTTAGTTTCGGTTTGTTAGTTAAGAATAAAACTCAAATGAGTTGTATGCAATTGAAGAGTGAAATTAAAGTGTAGCGTTGAAAGTGAATCGCCTTTTCTTACTCCAGTTCTCATTTTAAAATCCAATGATTATTCGGCTTGGGGCAGTTACTTCGCATAACCGTGACTTAGCCTAATTACCCATTTTCAACGTCGCCAAAATAATCAGTTATTGAGAAATTGATGAAGCAATGCATTCAGGGTCTGGTTTCAGTGAAATTCCTGCATAATATCTATAAATAGAACCTGCGTGAATATTATATTCATCCTTCAAAATTCAGCTTCCAAAGAAAGATTTGATTTATAGTTGACCTATTCTTTCTAAAATCGTAATGTTATTCTGCTTTTACTTCTCTTCATATAGTTTTGATCCACCATAAATTGTCTTAGAGAATAATTTATAGCCATAACTAAGCCGCGTATGCTATTAAATAGCTTCTGCAGTTTCCTTGCACGATGCTAATGTCATTAACATCTTAATTTCGGCTTGTGTGATATTGTTCTAAGTTATTATTACTTCGTATATTCAGGTGTCCATCAAAACGCTCCTCCCACATTTCAAATAACTCATTTGCATTCGATAAAATACTGCCCCTCTTATACTTTTATGTATTTCTTCTTGTTTTCCATACTTGTGATTTCTTATACTTCGATTTATAATCCCCTCGCCATTGAAATCAATCATTATTTAGGTAGCATAATTATTTTTTCAAATCACCGAATTATTATATATAAAAATATTAATGTTATTTCAAATTATATTTACAATAATGTTAGAATTTAAGAACATGGATTGTTTCATAGAAAGAAAATGCACCACAACAATCGTTTGTTATCATGTCAATATACAATCGATATTTTCGTTAAAATTTTTATTTTTTTAGTAATCGATTTTACTCAAAAACGTAAGAGAAGAATGATTAGGTTTCGCCGTTGTTGAGGTTTCCCAAATACCTCCGTTGAAAATCAAATACCAATACTTAAAATTCTCAACCTAGGATTAATTTATAAAGCGAAATCTGTTTTTTTGGTTGTACTCAGTTCTCCGTCAGTTAAAACCACAAACAATTGGTTGTAAGTGTTTTATCCACGAGAATATTGTCCGGGGAGGTTTCCGCGCCTCATTACACATTCGACTTGCGCCCAACGTCATGCGCCTCCCCAAAACCTCGGCTCAGCTGCCAGGCTGTCTTGGCCATGAGGTGTACGTGTCATTGTATGAAAAAGAGTATAATTTACTGCCATATTTAATTAATAATTGGGAACTATCTCTGTATAAAACATAAAAATCAAAAGTAGACCATATCAGTCTTTCATTAGCGTAGAAGAAAATATTCCTTTGATAAAAGGAATATTTGACTGTATATTTATTTGTACATATCTCCATCTAACTATCCTATGTCTATTTCTTTAATAAATATATATTGACATATATATTATGATCATTCAATATGTCGCACATTTCATTTCTTTTATAAAAGGAAAATTTGAAGGAATAGTTTTTCGAAGTTTGTAAGGAATGATATTTAAAGTACGTTTTATTTTTTTAGTCATTTAAAAACCTTCTATGAATATAATGTAATGACTCCGAAATTATGGAAATTTGCGATATGAATTAAATAAAATTTATGAATATCGCGTTGGTAATTTTCTTATTCTTTCAGTTTCCAAATGCTGAGGACGATTCTTCCCGATTTCCCAACAAACTTTTCTCGGGATTCGGAAACGAGAAAGTGTGAAACATTCTTATCCGGAAACCCTACTCCTGAGTACCAGCTTGGACTTCGGTATGTCATCATTCAGTCATGCATTTTATTCGGGAGAACTTCCACAGAAAAGGGGGTCATCGGTGAACAGGGTTAATGCTATTTGGCGCTTAGAAAGGAGACTCGACAAAAAGAAGAATTGATATCCTCTCAGAAACACTGGAAGTTCTAGGAATAACTCTCAGAATTTTTCTCGCTTTGTTGGCCTGTAAGATTTATCTAAAGGAAACATCATATAAATACCGATTTTCCGTTTATTTTCAGAAGTAAGTCGGATTCAATTGAATCGCATATTTTAAATCAAACTTTTGATGGCTTTTCTGTGGTGGATTCACCGAGATTTCTGGAGTCGAATCTGGATACTTTTAGTAAAAACGGTAATGAAGTTAAATGCCCTGATTTATCATCTCCTGTCTTCCTAAATTTTACCGATCAGTCCCACAGAATAAACCATTTGTATTATTCGTTTCTTTTGGAATAAGAGAGAGAAAAAGATTTGTATTTCGTTTCTCTTGCCTAAACATGTTCATGGTAATTTGAATAATATGGAAGCTATTGAGATATTAGTGATGCTGAACGCTGGCATTCATTTAGGCCACTCCTTAATTTAATGCTATGAAGAGTTTTATTCATAGATGAGATGAGATGAGATCTTCAAAAATAACTAAGTAAGAGGATCGGGCTTCAAGACTTAAGGAAAGAAAAATTGAAACAGAAGAAAAGGTTGTTTATGAAAGTGAGTGAAAACCTAACTCGAGTCGAAAAATATAAATTTTTGAACCCGAAGCGATACCAAAAATCGCTATTCCGTTCCAAATTTTGGTTCCAAAAATTAAAAAACTATTATTTATGCATAAGTGGGTGAAGCTTAACTGAATGTGTGTGTTAGCAACTTACCAATAATTAAACGAATGCATTACATTTACATAATATATCATATCTAAATTTTGTTGTTATTTTTTAATATCACAAAATTATCGTAACATTTAATTTGAGATAATGTGATTGAAAATAGCGACATTTTATGGAATTTCTTTCGGTAAAGTACAATATCTTAATGATCGAAGAGAAATGAAAAATATTATAACTGATTCAGGTAGTCGTTTATAACCGGAACCGAACCGAAATTTGTTTGTTTCTATTGAACTGTTGCGAATACTGGAATGAAAAGATTACGGTTCGAAGCCCGGAATCTTATTGCTACGTGGCTTCTTCCAACCCGAGGGCGGACCTATTCTTTGGTTATATTCTTATGGGATATACAGACTCTGTGAAATATTCCACACTACAGAGCTTATTAAATACGGTGATTTTTCAAGAGAAAGACAGGGAACATGTGTAAGCAGACTATTTTGCGATGTTTGAAAACTGTTTAGTGCGACGAGAAAGAATTAAAGTATTCTTTTCTCTTTTTATGTTACGAAGAATGAGGCTTTCTTTATTTCTTTGTGAGGTTTGGAGTCGCAGTAATATTTCCGCGTTTAAAATCCAGGTTTGTATTATACCAATGGTATTTTACCATTTGCACTTCTAATTCCACAGTACATTGTGAAATACATGTAGCTATATCATGTCTGAAAGCGGATATAGCCTCTCAAAGAAGTACTGGAAAGCTAAAGATTGGAAGATATGTAAGACATCTCTGTAGGAATGTTTTCTCGAAGTAAATTCCGGACTCATTTCTTCATTGAATTTTGAAGCGAAACTCGGATGTCAGAATAATCACATGAGTCAAATAAACGCAGTTGGGATGGATTATATGAGAAGCTTGTTGGGAAAAATCGAATGGGAATAAGCTCTATTTCGTAAATCAGTTGCACAGCAATTATTCGGTAGTTAACCTTCCGAAATAAGTGAAAAGCAAGGCTGCTGTTTGAAGGGTGCGACTTAACCTTTCCTTAAGTAATATTAGCGAATCCATGCTGTCATCCTTACTGCCAATGTCGACGGCAGCTGTCCAAAGGACATGAATACACAAGGGATATCATTGTGCGATGATTTCGAAAGTGCGAAAGCGAGTCACGGGAAGCATTTAGAAGACAATTAGTTCGTTCGTTGGCCGGAGGGGGGCGCTCTTGCTTTCAATACAAAGAGTTCCTTATTTGGATTATCCGGCTGTTTGAATAAAATATATTTGTTCGGCTATGTGAGACTCTTGAACGTCCCTTGAGAAGAATTGCAGTTTTCTCGTCCGGAAAATTTTCAGTTAATCTCATGAACGTAGTATTCTGACCCACAGTTGACATACCTTACATAATATTATTTAAGACATTACTTAAGATGTAAATTAAAGTGTTACGTGAATTCTCAATTATATTACTCGTGCTATTTCTTATAGTTTAGGCTTCAAATTTTAGGACTGAGAAAAAAGTTACAATTCTAAGCCTATAACCATGCGTCCCGCCTGGTTTTAATACAATGCCCCGGTCATATTTTCTGTTGTCCCGGCATAATGGAAAAATTCGGCAAAAGAATATAATGTGCGATACGGATATTCAATAATAAAAATCATTTAAACGCAAGTATTTATTAAGTTTAAACGCTGTACGCATAACTAGAGTGTCTTAAAAGCACATTAAATTAATACAGACTAAGGTTTAAGGCAACTTCTGTTATCGTCCCGGTTTCAACCCTTTCGGAAATCGAAAATTCCTGGTTTCTTATTATCAGAATATAATAACCAAAGGTAAGACAATAAGTATTACTTATCCAGTATTTTCGCAAGATGTATATATAAAAAATCCTTAAAAGTAATACAATTTTTGTTAAGCTACGAATGTAGTAATTCCACATTTACTCATCGCATTTTACGAAATACACAGTCATTCATAACGCAGTAATTATGGACTCTGTCTTTTCTGATGTTTCCTCTCGTTCCTATCATATAATATATTTCCAACTGCATTCAGTTGATTCATGTGCTTCTCATAATACATCCTATATGGAACAACTAGATAAGAACAGGCATAAACTTTTTACACAACCATTTTCCCTTCTGTTCATGATTTCTCTCGTCATACCGCTAATTCTAAGAGAAATATATTCCAAAATAAGAAATGCATACATAATATTCACCCCTTATACTTTTCCTCGAAAAAATTTCAACCATCCACAGCAATTCTTTCCAAGAATACCGCAAGGTTAAGATAGCACGTCAGTCTCAACTTACAGCAAGACCACTGAACATATTTCAACGTATCCTTCTCTCCACATAATCTGCATTAAATTCTCTCTAAGGACAGATGCAGCCAAGGAGTCCGCATGATGTAACCGGACAGCGTCATTCGTTACATTATTCCCACATTTACACAAGCAAAATTCTCGAAACGATAATAAATGAGAATCGGTTTTTCCAGGTTATCGTTCGCGGTAAGGAATACACAGTAATGCCACGGAAACTAACACTGATTCTAAAAAACGTGGATATTGAAGGGGTTCTTCGAATCTTGTAGAGAGTTAAGGGTGTTTTTCATATGTAGAGTGTAAGAATACTTTGTGAACGTTAACATAAAAGTGATAATAATATTAAACTACCAGGTCTTACTGATTTCGTTGCGTAATTTGCGATTCCTTCTGAAAATGTTTTTTGTGAATTGTTATAAAAAATTAAATAAGCTAAATAAAGAAAAAGAGCGTCATATTTTTTAAGCACGGAAGAAGTTTTTAAAAATGTCAAGTTACGTTGCAGAAAATAAGCGCAATCTTTATAACTTTGTTTGTAGCTCTAATTCATTAATTAAATTTACTCTATGGAGTAGGTTGAGGTTATTTGATAAAAATCCATGTCTCTTTAATATTTTGCTTCAATCAAAATTACGCTTTCAACTAATATACTATATAATTAGGCTTACCATACGACCTGTTTGAACCAGTTGTCCCTGTTTTGTACCGATTTAAAAATATGGTTCCGGTCAAATCTTCAGTTGTGGTGATTTGTAGCAGTAACTTCCAGAAATTACATAACAGAAAATACGATTCGCTAAGATACATCTTTTAAGAGCCAAAATTTTGTAAAATTAAGACTCTACAAAAACTTGAGTGTCTTGAGAGAAAGAAACAGAGACTAAGTTTTAAGGCAACGTCTCAGTTATGTCCCGGTTCCATCTCCTACAGAATGTAATAGGTCCTTTCTTCTATATGAAGCTATATTGAGCATGGTATGCTATACCGAAGATAATGGATAGAACTAAGATGTGAAATAAGTAATACGAGACTGACACAGAAAGAACAATGGGGACCTGCCATGCAAAACTGACGCAATTGTTTTTATCAATTAAGTGGTAGAAATATTATTTCTTTTACTATCTTCCTATCAGAAAATTGTTAAAAAGGCATAATTAGATATTGGAAAGAATCAAATAATTTCAACATGCAGTGAAGCGAATTTGCGTTTCTCAGTTATTGTTACTCATGGTGATATAGTTGTATTGTTTATATTTTTAGTGCGCCATCGGTACCGAGGGTCGGTCGAGTTGGAAGTTATGCACCTTCCTGCGAGATTTGCCGATTAAAGTTGCGTGAGTCTTCATTACGATGAATAGACATCTCTATTTCTTTTCAATAAGTAAATAGAATGGGGAAAGGAAAACTTTTATGTTATTGACAAAAATCTAACTTTTCACTCAACTCTCACAAACAGCGACAGTGGAACAATAATCAGGGCCAACTCAGGATGTTCATGGTCGAACTTCCTTACATTTTCATAGAGGATCTTGTCTCTCTTGTGCTAGGGCGGCATTTCCTATTCGTATTCTAGAAAACAGCGATCGGGATATAATCCAACAATTTGGACCAGATTGTTTTCCTTATTCTCTGGATCCTCGATTTGATCATCCTTTCATGCACTCGTTTCAAATCATATCTCCTAATAATTCTGCACTCACAATTAGTCAGATCTGTCGCCGCACGATTCCTAAGTTAGTAGATATCTGACTTTCCCACTTCCTACTTCCTTTTTACAATTCATGAAAGCATAAATAGAGCTTGGCCATATGACTTATGATTTATTATGCTGGTTGCTCATTTTCGATTAAATTTCGAAGACATCATAGACGAATATGCTAAAAAAAGGCTTATAAAGCACAGTTTACATATGTATATGTTTTTTGTTTAAAGATATTTAAAGGAGTTCTGTTAGATCGTTGAAACAACAGATTTTAATTACTGTAGAGTTATGTCTTTTACATTTTCAATATAATAATTATTTATTAATATTTATTTTATATTGATATTGTCTTCATCCTCCAGTGTCCTGTTTATTTTCGAAATGACTGAATAAATTGCACATGCATCAGGAGGCAATTTCATACACGCCGATCCTGACAATCACGCTAAAAACTTTTCTGCCACGAAATAAATATGGAAGGCAATCGTTAGTTGAACGAAGCATAAAAATCTTAAGTGGATTCTATTTTTTATTTCTTAACATTTCCCCACAAGCATTCCGCTAGTTATAGGGTATTAGCGCACTGTGTCTGATTTTCCGGTTTGCAGCATAATCCGTGATTATTCATCTCCACAAACCCAACCCTAAGTGTCAATGACATGGTTAGCAATCGGATAAATAATTAGCAGTTGCAAAATTTTCGCCTTTCGAATATGATTTCCTCGAGTGCCACGACGAATTTGTGAGTAATCGAACGTGACCATTCTCAGATCAAGAACGAGAGACACAAGAGCAATTAGGAACAGCTCTGGGTCTTCAAACCCACGAATTAGACACTCCTTACACAAGTAGAAGCGAACTTTTTCTGTGAAATATGGAAACGATAATTGTGTGATTCAGACATTTTGTCCTTGCCTCTTTCAGCCTTGGAAAACAAACGCAGAAGAAAATATTTACTTATTTAACCTCGCAGTGGACGACATCCGGTGACGGCTTTTTTTTCTGCTATTTTAAATAGAACATGAAATAATCTTGGTGTTCATATCGAGTGTGGTCTACAGTACTAAATCGATCCAGTTGCAATCTGCCGGAAATGCGTGTTTTTTAGAAAAGACAATTTTATTGCGCCATTGACATATGCCTACACTGCCGCATTGTTTCTTGATACAAAGAAGCGTTATTGTTTCAATTCAAGGATGGTTTATATTTTAGATTTAGATTTGTGTCTCATGATTTAACTGTGGCGTATGGCAAGGGGTGCATCAGCAACAACATCGTTACTTAATATACCCAGTTAGCTTCTCCAATACTCTGCGGAAAGAACGAACAAAACTAACTACATTAAAAACTCGGTTAAGACGCCTTTTAGGGGAACAAGCGAAAACCTCATTATAAGAACGATAGCATTATAACCAGGTTGTGTAATGCTGGTTTCCTCTTCGTCATATTTTTGCAAAATGGTCTGCTTTCGCACAAAGAAAGCGCCTAATTTAGATATTAATTAGACATTTTTCACTCTAAAATGAAACAATTTTACCATATGTTCAATTAGACAAAGGGAAGAATAGCGAATTTTTAACAGCAGCGGTGAGGGGCATCACAGAAAACGATCTCTCCAAGATTACACAAAACTCAGCACTCCCTCACTGCTTCATTCGATATATTTACAACTTGAGATTACAAAGAAAGGAAACACAACCAATCGATTTTTTTATGTAAAGTGTTTCCCTTTATTACTTTATAATTAATTGATAGAATAAGTTGATAAATAAGATCTCACTCTAACTCAGAGTTCGTATCAGATCCAACAGTGGTATTTTAGCCTCAAAAATTCTTTAACTTCTTTAAGCAAGTTCTTTCGATAAGCATCCCCTCAAGTTATTAATCTCTGTATTTTTCGATCTTTGTATTTCTATTCTAGTCCTTAATGCATACTTAATATGCTCTGTGAACGATAAACTACAGCTAAATGTTACATCCAAATATTTATTGTGACACATGATCTCTAAGGGATATCCGGAAATTTTGTATTGTGCGTTTATAGTTTTATAGACGTGACAATGCTTTTGTTATTGAGTTACTCCACACGAAATTTTATTTAAAAAACGTTATATTATCACTATAATGATATGATTGTTTTTAGTTAAATCAAAAGGCTTGATTTGGAAAAACCTTACATTCTTTGGCAAATTGTCATGGAGTCCTCCAAGTAGTTCGTTCCAGTGAATTATTTCCTCTTTTAGAAAATTCTTCCTTCTATCTCACAGAAATTCTCAGCATTACTTCTTCCGCCGCGTGAGAGACAAAAAATCGAAAGTAGAGTTTGAGAAAGAAGGGCAGTGAGATAAAAGACTGTTTTTTGTAGTAAGATCGCCACTGGGTTTCCTTGGAAATGCATTCACGTTTTTCATCGTAGCAAAAGGTCTGTTGAGTAAACCATCGAAATCAGCCAAGCGAATAGACGTTGGGGTCGCTCTCCTATCACATTTCCCGAGAATTCTCAAGAACTACTCTATTCTTATTTATTTACGTAGACTTCCAAACCGTTGTGCCGTGAATATGCTCTTGGTGTGCCGCATAATATCCATGATTATATTTCGCTTCTTATTTTACATTACACATGCCCTTGATTTTTCAATCGTTTAGAGATATTTAAAAACGGAGCATTACGCATATCATGGCATTAGAAAAATATGCACAGAATTCTGTCTCTAAGAAAAGTTTTCTTTTCATTAATTTAACTTCATTACGGAGCAAAAAAAATGATTTAGTGTGAAAATTTTGAGTTAACGCGTAAGGTGTGGTGTAGTAGTAGCTAATAAGAATATGAGGTTGTGTAACCGCGTTCTCAGAGGTAGTCAATCAAGTGTCAAAGAGATGGCTTGCTTTTCCTTAGTTCGCCCATTGCTTGAGTACTGTGACGCGGTGATGAAGAAGGGTATAATCTCGGAGCACATACAACGTATAGCTGCTCGTTTCGTTGAGGGAGATTATAGATTCGATTGCAATGTGTCAGAGATTATCAAAACCCTCGGCTGGGAATTTTTAAAGGATAAGAGTAAAGGCGCAAACTATTCGAGTTGTGATTTACGTGATAAAATATGCGACGTAGTTGTTCCTGTGCTCTGCAATCGCGATTTTCGAGGTCAAATGTCATAGAGATTTCACGAGATTATAGAGAGAAACGACAACTACATTTTTCAAATATTATTAGGTACCCAAATTAAAGAGCTAATTAGGGAGTTCGGTGTATAGTTTGGTAACCATAAAAGAAGACAGTCATAGGCAGTGACTGTTGATCAATAATAGTTAAGGTATGAAATCAGGGACAAGTAAACCTCGCGCCAAGGAAATTCCTAAGTATGCTCTCTGAAGATAAAATATGTACTCGAATTCATTCATTATCATGTGTGCACAGCTTCGTTCACTCACTATTTAGGAAAATTTTCATTACCTTATTTCGCAATAAAATTCCATATATATTAACGTAAGTTAGTTATTGAAAATGAAGCATAAAACTAATAAATTTACGGAAAACGGAATAATTAGATATGACATAAAATTCCCTTAAAAAACTTTCTGTTGTTTTATTCAAATTGATAAAATAATATTATTCTTCAGACTTTTTCAAACAATTAAGGTTACTGATCGTCATCGGCTATGAAAGAGAGAAATAAGGTAATTAATGTATTAGGAAGAGAAATCATTAACAGGCAGGCAAGATATACTTAAAATAAATCGTCTTTCAAGTAGTAGTTGAAGTTATTTTCAACCCTCAAACATTTAAGTTTCAATCATATTATAGTTGAAGAAAGACTATTAGTGGATTACTTATACCCAACTGTTAATCAAATGTATGGCTTAGGAATCTAACATTAAACTTTTTTTCATGTTTTCCCTCCGGTTCAACGGAAAAACAAAATTTCTGTTCAGTTGTAGTTTCGCTCCTTCTGCCATCATCAAACCGGTTCGAACAGTTGTTTTCGCTCCGAAAATTGTAATATTATAATCCTCTAAGTCTTTTCAAATATTTGTTTTTATTTTATATATTCACTATATTATGCTATCTTTTGAAAAAACTTAGTAATAGCTAAATGTAAATCTTAGCTACGCATTTTTAATAAACTTTTCTCCAATTAAACTTATGGAAGATGTGAATTTTGGAGGTCAAAAGTTGGAATGAAATAAATTACTATTTATAGCTTCGGTCCTGCTTCAAAAATGTCAGTATTTTCGTTTCGGACTTCACTTCCGCAAAAATAACCGTATTTTTAATTTTCCGGTTCGGTTCCGGTTCGATGCCCTGGGAATAGCATTGCTGATCTAAGCTTATCTCGGAAGCTGAGGGGAGTAGATGTATCCTGAGGAGGCGTATTTCCTGATTCGTGACACCGGAAGCCAAATCCTACAGACATTGCGATAGTCCTAGGGTGCAGAACTTCTTTTATAGGTAGTCCTAATCATAGAGTAAGATATAATCACTATATGCCCAACACAGGATTCTCTCAAAGCAACGCGCCTGAGTGACGCTGCAATCATTATTTAAGTGTCGCTCAACTTATTTCGGTAGTGATTGAATATTTGAAAGCATTTATATTTAGTTTAACGGAAATGTATTAATGAATTTGCATATGATAAATTACAAAGTTGGATTACGTTGTTGATTTCGTTTACACAAAAAAAATCAGAAAAATTGTGGCTTAAAGCTCATTCTTGGCAATAGTGACTCAACTCCGTAGAATAAGTGCCCGTAGCTATTTTGTTTCATCCTAAAGATGGAAAAATTAGAGGGAACATGGCCTTATTTATCAGTAGGCCGATTATGAAACAATTAAACCGCTGGTGAAAGCAACAAGCCGCACATGCTTGAAATATTGCAAACTCTCAAACATATTGGTATTGGAATCGAAAGAGGACAACTGATTTTAATCCTTATTTAAGTGAATGATAACATTTCAGTTTAATTTCAACTTCACTGAATAAATAAGAGATAGAAGTAAGGGCTTCAGGGGACGCTGAAAGGACTCCCGAATAGCCAAGTCTGCAAAGCGTTCAAATTTGATGAAAGGGGTCCCGGGATTGATTCCTGGTGGGGACCTATATGTGAGAAATTATCTCAGCTATCGAAGCACTTTTAACAATACTATTCATACCATGAAACGCCGTCCGCATGTGATCAGAAGACCGCTCACCTCCAGTTAATTCCTTCGAGTTTAACAAACTCTCCAAAAACCCTAGAATTGCCCAACCTAATGATAGAGTAAAAGTTACAAGGAAATCCTTGAATAATTTCGAAAAGTAACAATAAGGTGATTGAATGCAGTAAACCGCGACACGTACTTCCGCTAAACCGTGTGACCAATCACATTTCGTAACGTCAGAAAGAAGAGCGCCCTTCGATTTGCTCCGCGCGGCTGCTTTGTTTGTTGACATTTTCTCTTTTATCCGCTCTAAAAAAGGAGTCATTGCCATCGCTTCTTAATGTCCCAAACGCTTTCTACTCAAAGGATTACTGCCGATCGGCTATTGTCCCCGAGAAAGGAAAAACGTGAGGATATAATACGAGCGGGTGTTTACACTTGAAACACAAGGTCTTTACTGCGTAACTTGCACTTTCACAGTCGGAATTCCTCAAAAAAATTCCTTGGGCCGAATCTGTAGGGCAGGGGTGGCCAACCTTTCACACTTCAATTATTTCAGTTTTACTTCAGATGCGTCATGAAGGCTACAATTATGCACATAAACTATAATAATAAACTATAAAAGATGCCCTCTCTGGATTTCATCCGCAGCTTCCGTTATACGCGTATTTGCATCTATGTTAATATGTATATGCGTGAATTAAAAAAATAAAATTTTCTCCTTGCTCAATGCACCAATAATACTAATGCTGGATACACTTTAGTTTGGCCATCCCTAATTTTGAGGAAAACATCACACTTACTTTAAACAATAAGTGACGAAAAGCGGATTAAGTATGTATGTATGTGCTTAAATTATGACGAATAAATGAAAAAGTCCACCGCTGTCGGAAGTTAGTGTGGGATCCGAATTCGAGTCTCGGCTACGCCATAGTTTTTCATTCATTTCTTCGACGTAAAACAATGATTTGCGACATAAATGCGACAAACATTCCTAATGACGGCTACCGAGTCGGCGGTCGAAACATCGATTATCAGTAAACTCACCCGGCTGATAATCCACGTTGATATCATTCAATGCATAATTTGTTACGAAAGGATTAATCGAAGAAACAGTGTATATAAGGAATATACATTCGTAATAAAATATAAGAATAGACTGGTATACAACATTCAAGATGGATGTCTTGAATTCATGAAGTGTTGTTAGCATATTCTGAGATTGCTGAATAAAAATGGTGATCGGTTGAAGCTCCAGTAACAGCTCTGATAGGGAATAATTTGGACTATGAACAGGTGAAAGATTATCAATATAGAACAACACATCTTACATAATAATCACCGTTGCGTGAAGTATCGATGTATTTATATATTTATTTACGCGATGTCAGTAACTTCCATAATGAAAACATAGAAGAAAATTTTCAACTTCAATTTTACGCACTTGCCGACGAGTTAGAAATACGAAATTTGGGGATACGTTAGAGGGCCAATGACCACACATATCAATGCGGGATGTGTATGTATACCAATATGTGTTATATAGTGTTGAAGGGATTCCTTAGAGATACAGTGACCTGATATATCGATATTTTCGGAAGCTATGGGAAAAAACAACAGTTTCGTGAAACGATTAGGCCAAGGATTTCGCAATCATAAATAGCGATTGCTTTCTAAAATTTTATATAATAAACACCATTGTCTTTTTGCATGTTTTGTTTGTTATATTACATAAACATGCAAGTCTTTGGCGATATTCCTTCTCCCGGAGTTTACAACGTACTTTACTCGATTGGCTAGCAGGATGATTAGCATGATGTTAGCGTGTTCAATCCCTTACCGTCAAATAAGTGTATCGCATGTTAGTCAACATTCGATAAAGCTCTCCCAAAATCGATTCCCCGTAGGTTCTATTGGTGCGAAACGGTCTTACTTGTGAAACAATGGACACCTACGTTTGGTCTGAAGTGCTTTTATAAGCGAAAGAATGCCGGTAGTCTAGTGATGGCTTACTTATGTTCGTACCATCATAGTTTTACAAATTCCGTCATCTGACTTACTATCGTTACCTCAAATAAGCATTCTACCCTGCCATTACCTTAGTTTTCCTTTAGGTATTATCTTTAGCAATCCCAGTCACAGGGTGTAGGATATCCTGATATGAAGAAATTCTCAAGCTCTACCAAAGCGATGTTTATTATTATCCAAAATCCATGTCTCGCTTTCAGCGATGGTAATTTTAAAAATTCTGTAGCCTGTCGGGCAGCACGACCTGCCAAACACCCAGAAGGAACCAATTATTCCTTTCTTTTCTTTGATTTCTTTTTCTTTTCTTTTCTGGTTGTGCCAGATACTTCACTGACCAAAACGCGACAACGCCAGCGCGGCTCCTGAAAAATCTGGTGGGGGAGGTACATGCGTAATTAAAATATAGTCGTTTCTTTAGGACGCAACTAAATTTCCGCGCAAAGGATCGTTGCGGATGGAATACATTTGTCTAATTGTTAAACAAATTAGATGTTTTTCCCATAGCTCATCCACAAACTTGTTTTAATAACAGGCGGCCGAGATGGCGGCGTCAGGAGAGACATCTTGCGCACGCTTGCCCATACTGATACCAGTTTTAAATATTCGGCCAAATAGTTGGAGTATTGCGCGAGGTTTCCTTCCGAGATTTTTTAATATTTCGTATCACTTCATGAAAAATTGATTTATACTCGGTCGAGATCAGGAAGTGTAACAGAGAGGTCATGGCATGTGGTAATATTGCGCGAGGTTTCCGTCCCAATACATCTTGTTCTCTTGTCGCAAACACACCATAGGTTATTATTCCAATACATGAGACTGCTTCTACGGTGGTCATATTAGGGTAAAAGATTTCTGTATATTACATGGACGTAATTCGAGGTACATCTTTCATAATTTTCCTTGAAAAAAGAACGGTTTGTCAAATATGTCAAAGGAAGAATGGAGTGCCAACCTTAGAACTACCCGCTTTGGGAATGGTTTATTCCATTAAAAATTGCAAGCGTCAGCCGATTGAAACATGCGAAGTTTACTGAATTACGCTCGGAAGTACGTAATATTCAAGCATATCCATTAATAATCCTAATCTCTGGTGCCTACCCGAGGGTAGAATGCTAAATCTCTAAACAATTCAATTCCCATAACCAAAGCAAGAGACATTTGTTCGTTGGCGTTCATAATTAACCCTAAAAAACCGCGTAATACAAATAAATACTCAAGAGGTACTAATAATACCCGACAACAATGTACAGTCCTGGTCAAAACATTCGCAAGTTTTTGACAGCGCCTAGTGCGGCCGCCGGTAGAACTATGACCAGAGAGAAAGAATTGCAACGTCGGCCTTAAAGGACGATGGTGACTAAATGTCTGGCACGGTATGTTTAGTCTTTCCACCATAAGGCGAACAAAAAGGGTCTCGGCAAGGATCGGTCGGTTTTGGGAGAGGACAGAAAATAATATGATACCGTTAGATTGGCGTGCGTAGGGAGGATCCTCACAGTTTCGCATGATGGGCATCTTCGAGTCATAGAGTTTCAAATGCTAGTTAGTATACGATGCGAGGGTGAGGATTATGACAGGGGCCATGAATATTCGGCTGCGGCACCGATCGAATATGTAAGATTTTCATAATAAAGCAATTATGCAAGACGTGGTCATTGGAAAAAGACGGGCCATTTTAATGGTAGAATGCAGTTCATGTTTTGAAAACAAGCAATATTTCTTCCATTGTTTTCCCTCTCTTGCCTGCCCCTCATATTTGAGCTTCATGTATTACCATAGGCTATACGTAAATACAGACACTTGAAGTGCCGTAAAAAACGGACGGAAACGGAGTTCGCATTTAGAAGATAAACATGAAAATTTACCATACCCTACTGAGAGACTCCTCAGCTGGCACTAGTTTCTTCTCTCGCTTATTGTAGTCGCGGTGCTGGTTTTAATGTAATGCTTCTTTACCACCAGCTGAATATGAAAGACTATAAATTAATGTATTGTAACAAAATCGTGCAAACTTCGTTTTAATATCTAAATTTAACTTTAACTGAGGTTAACATGACCTTGCAATATTCCCCCCCCTCCTAAAGATTTCATTTACACAAATTACTCAAGTAACGCGATGCATGAAACATACGTTTATCATTTACCTTCGAAATTCATATTTACCAGAGAATTAATTGATGAGATGGGGATCTATGATTCGAAGCGCGAAGCGGATTACGCTCTTTAATATAAAAGTCAAAACCTAAAGTGCTATTCAAGATATCGCATCGAAACAAACTGCAAATGAAAATTACAACGTTTATCTCGATTTCTCTCGAGACAAGTTCATCCTCACGTGAGAAACCAAAAAGTTTTAGGCGACGTATAAATTTGACTGCACGACGAATTTTTTTCTCAAGTTACGTTACTAAATAATTTTTTACTAAGAAATGGTTGCTCTAAAATTAATCTTATATACCTTTTATGCATTCAGATGATACAGTGAGCAATTGAAGAAAAAATCAGCATTTTATTTGGGATGGTAAGAGGTTAATGGCAGTTTCAAAAATGTTCACGGGTGAAAACTCGGCAATTCATTCAATTTTCGCTTTTAACTTTAAAATTTTCGCTGTTGGGTTGATAAAGTTATTTTCCTTCAGGTTTCATCAAAACTGAAGTTGGAATCGATAAAATTCAGCGTTCAAACTTGGGTGATATTGATGGGCGTAATTTCGTAAAATTTTTCCCCATGCTATTCGTAAAGATAAGACCTTAAGCGCTTATTAGCTTGAATTATAAAGGCACTGGCATACGAGATAATTTAAACAATACTGCAATCGTCCATGATCATATGTATTTCAGACCTCTTTTAAGAATCAGAAAGATCTCGGATTACGTAAGACATGAAAAATATTTCTTAAGTTGTAGAAGACTGGGTAACTCCACGGAGTGTGCAGCGGAGAATGAGTGGAAGATCTTGCTGCTTATTTAATCTTGACTAGTATTATGCACCTGAGATACTGCCAGAGATAGATCATATATGTATGTATAAGTGTGTGTACATTTAATTATCAAAACCATTTTTAATTATCAAAAGGGTCATATTAAGATTTACTAAGGATATAGGGTTGCTTGGTAATAATAAGATTTTTTGAATGGTAAAACAAAGGTTTTTCAAAGAAAAGCTTCACGGGATGCTAACCAGGTCGCTTCATCCACCAGGAAACTCTGAAGTCTTGTTTTAAGTTTTTCGTATTGTGATTAATGCTAGCCAAGTGAGTTTGATTATAAGGTAATGTTTAATGTGTATTTAGTCGGAAATTATTGAAATATCATGCTTAGACTTCGTGGCAAAGCTCCTTCAGAGAAATCTGAACACTAACTTCTACTCCTTACCATAATTTCATTTCCCATGCAACCGGCCTTTAAGAAGAAATATAAAGAAAGGAATAATGGTGAAGGAAAAGCCCTTGGCGAAGTCTTCATAGAATTATCCTCAGATTCGTAGTCAAAAATTATCCAGAAATAGTTTACAGTCTAGCATAACTGAACGTAAAGAAACCAAGAAGCGTGATTCTGATACAATAATAAAATACTTTCAATTTTTAATCGTTCATAATTGAATCCCATATGCAGCCTTTCTCTCTAGTTTGAAACTATAAGTAGTTAATTATAAATATTAAGTAATTTTGATATTGGGCTCTTGTAGCTGGTAGCACGTCTCCCTTTGGTGAAGGCGATTCGGGGTTTAACGCGCGCAAGAGCCGAGCTCACTAAGGTGAAGAATAAATGAACCTTTGCTTTCTTCTTCTCCGGGAAGACAATGGATGTATAAAGTTCTTAGAAGCACACAATTAAATAGGGAATCCCAGAGTTTCCCTGTGGTCAGTATCGGAATATGCGGCTGTGCGGCGACCTTTCTTTATTGCACCTCCCGTGGCTCCTTAAAATGTTCTTTTGAATCCCTGCACGCCGGATTGGTGGACGTGGCGGATTACCGCCAGGTAGGGTTACAGAGATTTCTGTATTTTGATAATTCTGAGAATGTCTTTAAAGTAAAATTTCACTCTCTCCTGCTCATTCTCACATTTTCAAATCACTCGTCTTCTGACTGTGCTCTAGTGTGGATTTTTTTATCGTTGTGTACCAGGCGTTACCGTTCTATATTTTCCTACTTTTTTGGATTATTCAATCCTTTTACTTGGTGTTACATTGCCTCAACTAACCCCACGGAAGAGAAGCATGGGAGTGGGATTTATTGAAAGTGGAGTATCGTGCAGTGAAATTTTATATATAATGGGATATTTTAATTATGGTGATAGTTTTAATGTCATATTTATGTATATTTATATAAATATTAGCATTTCCGTAAATTTCCTGTGAGTTTTCACCGGCATGTGCAACTGTATTTATGTAAACATTGACATAATTACTTTTCATTAATTATACCTCGGTGAATGAGCATTTCGTAAAATCTGCAGCTATTGTTACATTATGCCATGTTTATTAAGATTATGAAGCGAGAAAAAAAACAGTTCGTACGTTTCGAAAACGTTTCTTAATATGTAGTGGCAAAGTCAAAAATAGTATTCCTTTACCACATGGATGCAATCCAAGATTCTACGAGATGGAATCATTTTCTCGAAGTTTCGGAGACCTGGCTATAACGTTGAATTTCCATTCACTCCGTGAAAAACGATAAGTTCATGCTATGCATTTATCTTGCGACAAGGTACAGCTATTTTTTCTACAATTAACTCGTCAGAACGCGCGATTCATCCCCCTCTGCGGCAAGAATATGTGGGGAGGAGATATAACGAATAAGTAAAACAATCCAATGAAAAAGGTATACAGATCACAATAAAATCTGGATTTGCTGTTGGTATAATTAAATTAACCGCGGAAAATTAGATATTAGAATGAGATGAGAAGAAAATTTGAATTTTGAATGGCGGGAATTCTTTGAGAGCGAATACTACGTGGGTTTAGAAAAAAAGGAAAACAAAGGATTGAAACCGTTCCGAATCGCGAAAAAAAACTTCTAAGCATCTTCTTTCTTCTTCTAAGCTTCTTATTCCTCAAGAAACTTCGACTGTATGCAATTGATCGCGAAACAAAATTTTATTTAATCTATTTTTAGTTTTAGAATATTTAACCTTTGAATATCATGCGGCACGCCGGTGTCGCGCAATTTATTGGGTAAGCCTACCGTGTGGCACATCCTTAGCCCGATTATGATGGAGTCATGTCACAGATGCTCTACTCGTCTTACGGGAAAATAATTTTAAGGTAATAAAGAGGCATCCTTCTCTTTATCTTGAACTTTAGAGTCGGTCTTTCATTTTGGTGTGCAGCGATGAGAACAAATTTTCTAGTGGGCCTAAAAATCTTACAATTAAAGCCAAATAATGATCAGAGGGCACGACTTTAATACTGATCCAAGCGGGTTGAAGGTAACTGCAGCTGCAAATGTCTTGAGCGAAACGAATAGTATTGTGCTTTTCAAATGGAGAGTCATTATCAACCACATGTAATATTATCATTCCGTCATTGACTACATAGCTACAGGCTGAACAAAATAGTCACAAAAATATTATCCCACGATAACTAAGAGATATGGTGTTTTTAGAGGTGTTCTTGAAGCGTTTGTGCTGATATTAATTTCGGTTAATTATCTCATTGATATGCTATATAAACTGACTAATATTTCTCCAGATACGCTGTGGAGGTAAAAGAAAATAATATCGAGCTTTATACAACATGCTCAAAGCAAAGAAAAATTTTGCAGAACCAATAAACTCGAAGTCAGGATACAGAAACCTCGACCGCGAATTCTTGCGGAGACCCTTTGGTACGGCCCAAACCCAAACAAGAGAAACCCTTTCCACCAAATCTTCGTCTTTCAAAACCAATGTTGCCATTCTTTTTCTCTCGTCGTAGTTCTACCGGCGACCGCACTGAAGCGCCATCGAGCCTTGCAAATGTTTTGACCAGGACTGTACTCAAAACAATTTTCATAAACGCTTTGGCTAAACAGAGTATACTTTACACTATACATTCTAAATTTGACTATATTTTTCATTTTTTATTACTGATAACTTATATGTAGATCTTAATTAACAAGTATTAGATTACTAACGGCAGCACTCTTACCAATCATTCCAGTAATATTATGTACATATTACAGCATTTTCCAATATTATTCTGAGTATGCCGACGCAATCCGGCGTGTTTCAATTAAGCCGTCGCAAAATTTTCTTTCCTTACCGCGCACATTCGAGCAGTATAATTTCTCCATCGCCCACTGAAGCCCTAAGATAATTTACTTGGTATTTATGGAATTACTAATACGAAAGGGGATATGAAAGACTATGTTTAGGGAAGATGAACATTTACATAATACAACAAATATGCATGAGTAAGCTGTTGACTTCGTCACGTTTACTACCCAGTTGAAATATATTTTTCTGGAACACTTAAGTCCTCCTTTAGGTATTATCGTAATCAATAGCTGTCAGAAGGTGTTCGATATCCCGCGATGATGTAATTCTCAGCCTCTACCAGAGTAATATATGTTGGTATCAGAAAATGTATCTTCCGCTGCTAGCGGTGGCATTTTAAAATTTAAAAAAATCTGTAGCCTGTCGGGCAGCATGACCCGCCAAACACCCAGAAGGAACTAATTATTCCTTTCTTTTCTTTGATTTCGTTTTCTTTTCTTTTCTGGTTGTGCCAGATACTTCACTGACCTAAATGCGACAACGCCAGCGCGGCTCCTGAAAAATCTGGTGGGGGAGGTACATGCGTAATTAAAATATAGTCGTTTCTTTAGGACGCAACTAAATTTCTGCGCAAAGGATCTTTGCGGATGGAGGACCTTGGCCTAATCGTTTCACGAAACTGTTGTTTTTTCCCATAGCTTCTTCAGAAAATTATGTCAAAATCCGGGGCCTATCTTGCGGCAAGAGGAGCGACATCTTGCGTACACTTGAGCAAACCGGTTCGAATTTGAATTCTTCCGCCAAAATATTGGAATTCTTCGGGAAAGTTGAAGTAACATATAGTGTGCAGCGAGGCGACGCGACGTTTTCAGGAGGTAGGCGTGTAATTCTCGGAAGATAAATACAACATTCGACTTCGAAACGTTAGGAAATTCACAAATCATGAAATTCAAATGAACTCCAAAGTTATCAAAATGAAAGCCGTTTCTGGCAGAGAAGTTATCTTGACATTTAGGATATTTACGAAAGGGATAAATATACTCCTGTTATCATGCGCGCACATGTATTTTTTGATCTGTTAGTAAACGACAATACATTTAAGCTGTGATTCGATTGTAGATGAGAAAATAAATACAGCTACCTCGATGTTACTTTGAGGAAGAAGGCTTTAGGAGAAGGTAATAACCTCTATGTTCCACTCCATAAGCTTACGAGTGTCACTGGCGGCTCATCGAGTCTGCATTGCTCAAGAAAAACTACTGTAGCTCAGCTAATTATTATAATATTAAAATACTACTTTGCCTGAATATTTTTAAGGTTGATTCTTTACATTCATGCAAAGAAACGAATATTTGATTTTTTCAAGTTGAGAAAGGTATGTAACCCCTTAAATAACTTTCGTAAGCAATTTTACTCCATTTTAAGTATTTCACTACTATACTTAGAATGAAAAAGGAATTTGCGTTCGAATTACTTAGGATTTTCAGCCATATATAGCGATTGCCTTTCATATTCTTTTTTAACAATCACTACGATTTATATATTTATTTATTTATCTATTTCAGTATATCTGGTAAAACATGCATGACAAGCAACGACAAAATAACTGTCTATATTCAGTTTCCTTTCTTTTTGTACTAGTAAGGATTTCGTAAGACCATTATTCCTGATTTCAGTGCACTAAAGAAAAAGTCTGTAATCGATTAACGATGATGAAAATGATCTTTTTCTTTTCTTTCTTAACATTTATTATAAGGATATTTTCGAGTCATCTGGAATCGAACCAAGGATTTACTGCGCAAAAACTATCGATATTTAATACACAATTATGCATGTATTTCTTGAATTTCTATCTCGTCAGGAAGTAGTGAAATTGATTACCGAAAAATGCCTTACATTCATTTCTTTCGAGAAATGCTGAAATCAGATGAATAAATTAATTAATATAAAGACAATGGTGTTTATTATATAAAATTTTAGAAAGCAATCGCTATTTATGATTGCGAAATCCTAAATTACTTGAATGCAAGCTTCTTTTACGTTCATAGGATAGTCGTTAACTACCTTAAATGGAAAAATATCGCTTACGAAGGTTACTTAACGGGATTACAAATTGAGCATACTATTTATTATTATTAATAAGTCAATAGTAAGTATCAAGGAAAGAATTTAACGAACGAAAAGAAAAATTTAATGACAAATATACCAGAGAACATCGCGTTCTTTCATGCATACTCGGCTAGCATGGGCGTGTATTGCGGGGTTGCCTGTACTCCGGTTATCAATTTTCAATTATTTATGCAGCGAAACTAAGGCCCATTCAGACGAACGCCGTCACACTTTTTCATTGCTCTACTTACTGCAACACTGCAAAAAGTTTCATCAAAATCCCCGGACAAAAGTGAGAGTCTCTCCTTGTAAGAGAACCAAGAATTCACCAATTGCTGTATGCCGGAGAATTCTAGGTTCTCTTATTTATTAACAGCCAAGTTCCGTTTTCTTTCCTTTCAAAAGCGATATTATTTTAGCGACCAAATAATTACCATCCACATCATGTTTTGTTCGGAAGCTATATACCAATTTTCAAGGGATATAATAGAAGAAATTTCACAAGAAAGAATTTCTTATCCTCTTTCATTTACAATATATAAATCCGCACTGATATTGGAAGAAGATTATATTTATTGTTGATCATTCAGAAGAATCAGATGTAGGCACTAGTAGTTGTACATTTTTATGAGCTGCATTTAGTTCGGCCATTTTTAATGAGGGTTTACTAGTATATTGATAATGAGCAACTCAAAGAATGTAGACTAGGAAGTAAAATTTGTAGAGCTCTTTCACCACACTTAATGGACGATTCGTGTTAGAGACTTCAACAGTTTTGTTCATTGTGAGGACAAAACCTTCCAAAATAATAGCTTTAAATTCACAAATCTACCTACTTTTTGAAATTTCGGAAGGAGCAACTACTGTTAGACCCACTCTACAGCTCTTACTACGGTTTTAGAAGTTACATTTATAAATTTGATGCACAACTTGTTTTTATAATTAGAATGAGTCAATCCAATTTCCATAAAAATCAGTGGCAAATCAATGATCGGATAACGAATGACTCGTGTAGCGAACGTCGAATCTGAACGGATTAAGCTCTTAAACCAATCTTTCGGTGGATGAAAACCTATTTGACCATTGATGGCAGGAGCCACAGGAATGTAAATAGACTTTGTCTCAAGAGGAGGAGGGGACAAGAAGGGCAAGTAGCAAGTAATTGGGAATCCTTGGAAGAAAGGAGAGCACCAGGTAAGTTGTGGTAGTTAAGTAAAGTTCCGAGAAAGTACATTTACGTAACAGCTATTATGCGACCCACTGTTCAGCTTAACTGAAAAAAAACTTACAAAAATTTACTTCATGATTCATATTCTTTGAGAAAAATATCAAAAAACATAAGAAATAAATTGATCACTTCGTATTTTCACCCTCAGTCAGTCCTAGATTGACAACTTTCTGGAAATAAAAGTAGAAGAGAACTGAAAGATTCGATCAACATCGATGGTTGAATTGGATAAATTTACAATATTTTCGTTTTAAAGGTTTTTTTTATATGCAAGTCTAAATTTACATCATATATCAATCTAAGCAATTTATATTAGAACTTTATACTATATTAGACAAGTTCAAATGATCGCAAAAGTTACTTGTTTTACTTTACAAAGATGAATTAGATACAATGGCTCCATTAAATGGAGACCAAATACCATATACTGGGAAATTGAAAAATTGAATTGACTTTTGTTAGTGAAATGAAATATTCCTTTTGACCAAAATTTTCAAAAACTTTAATAAAATACACAAATTTTTAGAATTTTTTTACAATGAAATGTCTGCCTCTTTGATTACCAATGCAGAAGACGCCATGTTTAAACATATCGCTACAAGGATGCATGAGGAATTGAGATTCAATAAATAATAGTAAGAAGATATGAGCTTCTTTCTTGTTACATATATTACTAAATACTGCTGAAAAACTTCACATGCTTGGCAGGGTAATTCATTGTAATAAATAGTTTCAAATTCATGCCTCTTTCGCTTCATTGGCACTCCAACAACAAATTTTCTATACAGAATTTTCTTTATTTTTGAATTGATACATAATCTTAAAATATATATTCTTCAAATTACTGTGAGAACCTATATCTATGATACAGTTTGTTGAATATTTCAACATCATAATATAGGTAAATAGAGAGCACCAACTCTATGCTCACAACTTCTTCTTCTTTTGTCTTTGATCACTAAGGACTTTCAGGCTATAGGTAATAAATTCATTTTCTTTCTCAGAAAATTTACATTCTGTTTCAATATCACAGTACTTATATCGATTGTTATTGCTGATTTCAGATTTAATATTTCACATAAAATAATGTTGAAAACGCTTTAAAACCTATCCTTTTTCTGCATCAATGCCCAAAATATCTTTACTAATAATTTTCTCATAGAAAAACATGATTTTTCACTCAATGTCCCATACTTCAGCTCTACTCAGTCAATAAAAAGTTAGCAAAGTACAATTATGACATAGTGGAATATGTACAAGATGGATAAGTCCAATGATAGCTATTTGTCATATATTCCTCAATTTGATTCTAATGGTACTGTTCTGATTGAAAATTCATGGAAAATTAAAATACCACACTTCATTTCACTTTTATTCTCAACTTTCACCTGAAGAGTCTTTTCTCTTATTTTTAGAAGATTCTACTTCAGAATTTTCATCATTCTCACTTTTAGGAGTTGGATTGTTCCATGGTTGAATTTCTCCACTTCCAAATATTATAAAAAAGAGATTGAAAACAAAGTAAATAGCGGCAGCGACAAAAAATACTACTCGCCATTCATCTGGATCTTTCTGCAAAAATATGGAATCATACTTTAGAAAATAAGAATGAATTACATTTTCATAGAATTAATTATTAACTTAATTTTGCATCTCTTCAATCCACAAAGCTTGCATTCGATTTATTTGTCTTTTCATAATTATCCATCATTGGATTGCCAGATTTTTGTATTGATTTGAAAAGTTACATAACTGATAATTAAATGATATAAATTGAGCCAATATTTGATATAGTTTTCTCAGCTTGAAGGAAAACTTTCTCCTATGTTGTGCTGTATCTTTGCATAAGCTTTATTTTCTTACAACTTAGCTCATAAACATAAGTTCTGAAAACAAAAGAAAATTAGTAGGAGATATGGCAATTATTGGTTCTTCCATGAGCACTTTAAATTAATAATTTAATAATCATATATTTTAATTATTGTAAAATAATGAGAACTTTGGTTTAAAAGGCCTATGAAAGTTCTCTGAAATCGATTAGACTGATATTGTTATGAAGTATCCTTAGCTATACTGCAATATTACAACTTTCCCATAGTATCTTGAAACTATTTCTGAGGTATATGCATTACTATCCTATTCAGAAAGATGATTTTTTTCCAAGGGAGATTATTTTGTTATGAACAATCCCAAATATATTGTTCTTGTATTAACCATTTTCCTAAACCTTTCATTCAATTTCTATATCTTTCTGCTGTCTTTTTGAGATAATGGTAAATATTACAATATATATGATCAGTTGAACTATCCTTTTACTAAATCTATAACCAATATTTCTTGCCCTCAACTCAAATCATTCCTCAGTTCATCTTTTCTAGAGAAGAAGAGGGTTTGGAGGTCCAAAAAGAGCTTTTATGACCTAAGTTACGAAGATAAATTTATAATTACAGAAGAATCTCATAGTTACTTAATTTATAATATTCAACAGTGAGAAAATACCTAACAATAATATACCTTTGTGTCAACTTTTAAATGCAAAATTTCAATTAATAAATTCGAAAGTTGGACAATAATCAAGAAATTTATGTTCATTATGATAATTTCAGTTATTTTTCAGATTCAACATGGGATTTATTATTCCTCAATCTCAATTAGCTCCTCTAACTTAAGATTATATGGGAATAGTCTATAAGGTATACTCATAATTCATTCACTGTACTTGTAAATAGGTTAACAATATTTGAAAATCATGAAAACCTCTCAGTTAACATAAATGAAGTATGTAAAATGTAGAAATTTTAAGGAATTCAGGGCATCAACCTATAAAGGGTTGTATGTTTAATGACAAAAATTTACCAAGGAATTAATTAATTGATCATCCACTTGGTAAATCTTTTGATAAATTTTCAGTTCTTTTGGCAGCAGCAGGCAGGCAGGCAGTGGCTTTAATAGAATTGTATGATATCTCACCATGTGAAATACATGTGGATGAATAGCAGTTTACTTACGGTATTAGGTGCAATTTTTCCAGCAATTATTGGGGCAAGGATGCTCATGATATTAGCTACACAATTTGTGATCCCCATCAGAGTTCCAGCAAAATTTGGTGACAAGTCAATGTGATTCACCTAAGAGAGTATGTTGATTTGAAGAAATTATATCAATGGCTGTTAATACAAGCTACATAATAAATTACATGGTATTTCTAAACAATATTTTTTCATATTATTTAAAACATGCACTTTATATGCTTACATATTTTAGCTAACTATATATAATCATTCATTATTATTATCATTAACATCTCTTCAAATATGGCATTTACATTATTAACATATTTTCATTGCACATATTTCTTCATTTATATATACATTATTGTCTTTTCATGATTTCTACAACCTATTCAGAGCATTTTCCCTGATTGTTTATTCAAAACAATTTCTTACCTGAAAACCAACAAAAGATGCTCCATTCAATCCTACAGATAAAATGAGCAATCCCAATGGTAGCATTGGATCATCATTTGGTGCAAATCCAAGTCCTATTAAGGCTAATCCTGGACCCCAATGGGCTGAAATAAATGTTCATACATATAGTCTAAGCTCATTACAAAGTCACTATGGCAGGCTCACAGAATTTCAATTTACAATTATATAATAGTATAACAGTATAGTAGTATAGAATTGAACAGCTATAAAGATATTCAAAAAATGGAAGGAAAATAATTTTCCTCCATGCAAGCACTATTTAAAATCATATAAAAGGATTCTAATAAATGAATTGAGATATCCACCATCTTTTATACAAATAGAGTTGAAAGAGAACAGGATTCTATTACTAAAACACAACACTGCTCAATCTATTGCTACAGGACATTCCCTTGTGATATTTAATGAGATATAAAGTGAAAACCTGGGCATAGGAATCTTTTGGAGCCGTAGCCATCTTAAATACTTTTTTATCCATAGGCAGAATAGCTACTGGTGACAAGATAATTTAATGTAGCATAAGCTTGAGGTTGTCAATGGATTGATAAAAGAAGAAAAAAATAATTTAGGAGACTTTTCCTTTGATACAAGCTAAAATTCTCTCTGCTTATAGTTGTAATCAAAGGCAAACTGTTTCAAACTGCAAATTTCCTTCATTGAGTTAATTATCATTGTTCTTATACATTTATATGGTTTATAATGCAATTGATATGGTGGAATTAATAATATCCTATTATTTCTAATAAAATATAGCATAAATTTAATCTCTGAAACTGACATCTAAAATTTGTGAGAATCCACAAGAAGAGAAATTTTTCTAGTATATTCATCTTTATAGATTAAAATTTCCTCTTTGACCTTCCCTAAGAATCTCTCCCTGAAAATAGACCCCATTCTCATTAGGGCACTATGTATGGTTATATACTTCATACATCTATTTCAAATTGCTATCCTTAGAAAAGTAAGCTAAGGAAAAAGAGATCTAGTCAAAAGTTAAACAAATTATGGCTGAATGATATTGAAACAGAAAATATGAGCTAGCATTATTTGAAAATCAAGTCTGAATTGTCAAGTTTTGTGAAAGATATTGTTGTACTCACCAATGGTATTCCCAATTTTTCGGGCTGTACCAATGGAAAACAATTTCCTCTCCAGAGATTTGTCAGACACCCAACTGATAAATATGCTAAAAATCCACATCACAAAGTAAGGAACAGCAGAAAGTGTACCATTCTAAAAATAAATATTTAAAATGCCCTTAGAAAGTGAAAAATTAGAACACATACATGAATAAGAAAAAATGCACTTTTCTATAAAATTAAGACTTAGCGACTGGCTACACTAATAGTATCTTTGATGAAAATTGTCTCTTATTCTAAAGCTTATTTTTTCACTTTGGTTTTGCATGATATTTATTTTAACTTATAATTATACCCATTTACAATGTTAGATGATACAAACTTTGGGCATGTAATTTTGAGATAATTTCAATATGCCTAAGGTTGAAAAAAGATGATGGTAAGCATCTTAAATAGGGTGATATTGAAACTTAACTGTCTATTCTTAGATCTATGGAGATTATTAGATCTATAGATCTAAGATCTAATGTCTTTTAGAGATAAAAAGGAAGAGGTAAGTCTAACTTATTCTATATTTTCATTCAGAAAGAATTCCATATGAAATACAGTTTTTATTGTTTTTCAAAACCCAATCATAATTAAACTTAGTGCACACTTGTAATAAATTCTATATTAGGGGGGAATATGCTACAAAAGATCATTATTCCTGAGATAATATCCACAATGAATTGAGTATAAATTCAATTTAATACCCTATGGATTTTATCTCATTAAATCGAATAAACAAATTTTTCATATACTTTCAAATAAAAAAGAAACAATGAAAGTACATAAAGTATAAAATGATTCTTGTTAAAAATAATATATATATATATATATATATATATATATATATATATATATATATATATATATATATATATTATTTGTGAAAGTGTGGTTTCTATTTACTTGTAATTAACAATATTATTCTGGTCCTCCTGAGCCAATTTTGATTCATCAGGAGTAGCTATATCATGAATCTAATGACCAAATACAAAGAGGTATATCTTTACATTCTATAGCAAACTCTAACAGTTTATAATTAAAGTTCAAATAAAATATAAGATATATTTTCAAATTCTAATCCTTTTACACTCTGCAAGCCCAGTTTCCTGTCTCATTCATCCATTTTTATGTGCTTACTTCATATAGCATTAATATTACTATTCTTCTTCTTAATTTCAAAAGATTCTCATTGTAAATACTTTCTCTATCCCAAGCTTACTAACCTTCTTTATGTCAAAATTTAGAATGGAACCCATATAGGTAGGCATTTCTGTTAAAAGTGTCCAATAGCCCCAGTTCTGCCCACAATGTGCCACCAAAACAGCCCAGAATGGCACTGAAGTTAAAATTCCTTTCCATGGAGTTGGAAGATGCTGTTAAAAAAATTTACATCAGCAAATTTTCACCATACATACTGATCTCCATATTAACTATAAGCAATTGCACTTTTTAATGACAAGATGGCATTAAAATAAGATTTGAATTACGATATTTATTTTTATTAAGGAGTCTGACACAAAACAACATTTCTTGCTCATAGCACTTCTGAGATAGATATTCATATTAGAATTAAAGAGGATACATGAAAGCAGAAACAAAATAGAGTATTTTACTTGCAGGTATGAATTAAGTTAATAATTACTGCAATTATTGTGGCTAAATATTTTCCTAAAACGTTAAGACCATAAAAATACAACATTCAAAATCTGTGACTTAGTAATTACTTGTTGCATAATAATACTAATTTTAGATTCTTCTTGTCATGACTTAATTCTTGTTTTAATGGAATCAATCAATGGAATGGAATGACATTCAATGAATCTTGCCCAAATGTTACCCTACTATATTAACTTTTACTCCATTGAACTTTAAAATATCCATTATTTTTGAAATTAAATTTGTTTCCACTGAACCATATTTCTGGCTTTGAATAAAGCAAATGTATGTGAATATGTCAAACATGAAAGTTTCCAATCATATAACACTTTCCAATCATATAACCCAGATTCACTATGCAGAGAATCTGAGTTTTAAGTGCCCACAATTTCTGTTAATTGAAATCTGCTCATGTAGGTCTTTGTATTAGTAAAAATTCTCTCTATTCCATCATATTTTTTGGAATATATGGGAGCCAACCTTATTATCTTCAGAACGTTGCCTCTGCTCTCCAATGGAACTCAAAATGTATTCTTTTTCTATAGCTGATATCCATCGGTGCTCATCTGGTCCTGATGAACCAAATAATATCCATACAATGGTCCACAAGATTCCTAATCCTCCAAACAAATAAAATATTGAAGGCCATCCAGCACCTTTAGTAGATGCAAGTAATCCACACAGAGGCATTGCTACCACTGTTCCAAATTGAGCTCCTGTATTGAAATATAAAATATATTGCTCATTAAATCAATGACCTAAATAACTTTGTATAACAGAGATTTTTGTTCAATTGCATTCCTATATAAAACCTTAATTTCATTAGACTTCATTTGTACATTTTGAATTTCTTAGAGTATCTTCAAAAAATTTACAAAGAGCAGTGCCCCAACTGATGGGATTCATCCCTCTAGTGGGACTTACAAAACTGTATGGTGGGACTTGAGTAGGTTGATGTTATTCTATTTGTATTGCATACAATTTGTCTAATTTCTTGCCTGAATAAACAATGTATAATATGAGCCAAATTGATGAATGCTGACAGCTAAAATACTTATGCTTGGGTTAGATATATTAAAACAATAAAATTTTAAGCAATTAAACAACTTAGACTTGAGTACTTCACATGCATATAATTTTGGGTAATATACCCTGAATCACTGCTTTAAACCAATAATGAAACTGCTGAACATAGAAAATAAAACTAAATATATTTGATTCTTATATTCAATTTATAAAACCATAAATTATAAAACTTCATTACAAAATGACCTTTGTATTTTCCCAGACTAAACTACCACAACTTCTTTAAGTAAAAAAGTTTCAGCCAGCATTCCAGCTGGCACCTTCAGAGTGAGGTAATAGAGAGCAACGTAAGAAATACAATCTAATCAATCGGAAAGCAGGAATAATAAATATATTGCATATTATTGAAAGAACAAATTCCATTTTCAAAGACAACAAAAATCAGACTCCCATTACTTCAACCTAAAGACACCAAGTACTGAGACAGATCAGTGAATACCATGGAAGGGGCATTCCAACATCTTGGGGAACTACATATTAAATTTTCCAGCCCAAAGCAGTCTATACTGCAGTTTTATAAGCATGATCCATATACTCTTAAGCTAGAGAGAATTTTGCTATTCCATAAGTTTATTCAATAATTATAATTTTTGTTGCTTTCATATTATTTCAAAAGCTAGCAAAAGAATGTTGCTTATTCACAAGGTCAAAATGTCTTTATACATAACCAGGAATAAAATTAACTATAAAGTCCTCTATATACATTAAAATGAAAAGAATTACCAGCATAAACAAATGTAGATATCCTCCCTCTTTCTTTTGGTGGTGACCATCTACCCAAAAGAGCATGCATGGATGGAAACAGTGCACCCTGCCAATAAAGTGATCTGGTAAGACTAAAGATTGATTTTCAATATCATAAATATTATGAAGAAATCTTAGAGGGTGATTTCAACAAATTATCTCTGAAGAATCTGGTTTTTAAATTTTGATTTGCTTTAACTCCAATTAACTTCATAACTGAAAACTGACATAGCTTCAAAAGGACTAATGATAGAGACTGTGAAAATTTTGTTTGAATCCATATCAGTTGGATAAACTGAAGATAAGAGGAAGTGTAGACAAGTTTGATTGAAAAATTTCTTTGTATTGCAAAAGGGTTGTTAGCCATATTGCTAACAGAGAGAAAAGATTTGTAATTCATCTAGTGAATAAATTCCTGTAATCTAGAAAGAAACAAAGGTATATGATAAAGGCTGGAACATTGTATTTTTTATTTTCCTAATTATTTATCAATGAAAATATTTTCAATTTAAGTTATATTCTTTTTTACAGATTATCTGGACCACTCCATGTCACAAATAATTATTGAAACAAAACAAAAAATAAAGCTGTTAAGCTCATAACATTGTCCTTAGAAAAGCAATTTGACAAACTGCATTCTAACAGTAATATACTCACTTGACCAAGACCCTGAATCACCCTGCAAACACACAGCCACTCCCATCCTGCAGAAGCTGCCAGTGGAGATAAAAGAGTTAAAATGGAACAGAGCCCAATTCCTACACTGAGTACAGTCTTGGGACCAAATCTTTCTGCAATTTGCCCAGCAGGAATCTTAAATGATGGAACATCACATATAGTAATTACTTTGTATGACCATATATCTTTATCTCACAACATACTGATTTGATCATTGAATTCTTCAGACACCAATCATTATAATATAATCTCATTTTTTGCTTTGGGGTGGTAAAATATTTAAACAATAAAATTATGCTACTAAAATACTCATTAATAGTATTGAGTTTTAAAGGGTAATCTTATTATTGAAAGTAACTCCACAAGAGAGACTTACTGTTTTGATAAATTAAGAAATTTTTAAGAGAACCAAGTATGTAATCTAAAATGAAACTTACACTCTACTTAAGTGGCAGAATTTCTCTAAGAAAGGGAAATGAAACAATATTATGTACAATTTCCCTTTTTAGATATCTAATGAATGAGTCAACCCTAGTTTTAGTTTGATTCTAGGTCAGTAATTATTTAGCTCTATTAAGGTAACTTCAGCTGTTTACTATTGATTACAACTTATCCACTTTACACATAATTGTTCAACTTAAATGCATAATCTCCAATACTATGGTTAAAAGTGATTAACTTATTAAACAGATAACTCAAATACTACATTTAAAAAAACAGCAAAATCACACCTTCTATTGTGCATTTAATGTTATACTGGTAATGACACTGGTTATTTTATTTACATACTGGTTATTGTCACTCTCTCATGTATTGTTTTAATTTAGATTTTTTATCAGAAAGTAAGAGAGGTGTTTTTAAAATAAAACCTATGGAACAATGAAAAACACTTCTTTTATAACAGTATGAAACTGGTTAGCATGCAATTGTTCACGAGAATTTGATGGATAAGGACCTCCACTTAAGATACTTAGTGGAATAGAACATAAGAAAACTAAAAGGAATCATTATGTTTCTCACTAATTGCTGAAGTCATCGAATAGTCATCAAGATAGTTCATCAAAATTTTGATGACTGATATTTTTTATACCTTTACTTGATTGATATTTTACCTGAGTGATCACATATCCCCAGAAGAATGAAGAAAGTATAGTATTACTTGTATCTGCATCCCAATCAAAGTACTGCCAAAAGAAAAAGGATATGACATTTAGATGAAATACAGAAAAATTATTCACAAAATAATAAAATTATCTCAAATTTACAAAATAGAGCAAAATTTCATACTTCAATTCTTAACTTAGCAAATTTCCTCTCTATATATGTATTTTAACTTTTCATTTAGGGAAAAGAAATCCAAAAAGAGATAAAAGCATAAGAGAGAACATATTTTTTAATAGAACAGCCATCTTTTTATTTGAATAATTCAAATACAATATTCAAATTAGTATTCAAGAAAGTACAATTTATAATATATAGTCAACACTTATTCATCATATCACTAACATACTGTATAATAACACTTATATTTACAGGTGAAAAGATGCTATGAAGTTCCATGCTGTTAATACACTGCGACAGCTTATAATTAATCTTTTAAAGAAGTCCAAGAGTTTTTAAAATACAAACAAAAGGAGTCTTTCCACACCTCATCCTACATTTAGACTACTATAAATCTCTCTCTCATGTAATGGAAGATTTTCAGTTTTCATCAAAATTTTTCTCTGTAGAGATCAACCTAAACTTAAGTATAAAAACTCTCAAAACATCCGCAAATGATTTTTTCAAGACATATAATTTATTTTTCTTGTTATTCTCAGTAAAATAATCCTTGTAAAAGGATATATATGTTCACAGATCTAATCTTTTAAACAATGATTTTAGCAAGCATTATTTGAAGCATAACTTTTTGACCAAACTCAGTACCTTAATGGCATTAGCCTGTAGAGCCCAATGCCACCAAGTTTAGCAATAAAAGGTTATAATCCATGCAAAATACAGCAAATTTATAAATTTTGGAACAGCTTACCTCATTTCCAGTTGCATTTGTGGAGTTCCAATCAGTCATTGCCACAATACCAATTGAAAGGTCGACCCTTTGAGCATATCCAACAGCAAGAGCAAAGAAAGATATCACAGTGATTGTATGACGATAACCCCACCATCCAAGCAAACCTTTTGAGAAAAGGAAATTTATTGTAAATACAAATCATTCAGCTTTCCAGAAATTAAGCTCTCTTTTTTTATTCTTTCATATCATCACATTGTCATCTCAGGATTGACTGTACTATATTGTTACTATATGGCTACGAAAAAACTATTAAGGCTTTGGTTTAAAAAAGAGCTCATTTTTAGGAGCACTTAGGATATCCAAGCATAATCATTTTACTGAATAACCCATTTCCTGAATTAAAACTCTCCTTTTTCATAAACTTTCAAATGGGGTATAAAAATTAGAGTTATGTCCATGTCCATGGGTTTTCATTCCTATGCAGGATATGACTTAGCCAGGAGGCATTTACACTGGGCGACATGTGATTACCGTATCAACTCCTATCCCACACAATGCTTTTCTAGTACTTTGATCTGATACTTATTTATTCAGGAAGATTCCAATTATTTTACAGCGCTGGGTTAAGGTTATGACACCCACCAGAAATTGAGCACAGGGCCTCTTTCACTGAAGGAAAATGCCCCACCAATTTGGCTATCTGGGTATCTGATTAGTAATAACTTACAATTTTTCATACTAAGTGAATATTACATGTCGTCTTTACTTTGAATGCCTCCAAGTTATACCTAATCCGAATGTGAATCATACAGTACTGAATTTACTGATTGTATGGAAAGAAAATTAGCCACAGGTAAATATTTTGTTATTATGCACTAGTGGACAATCATAAAAACTTAGTATGCTACTTAAATGGATTGCTATGACAGCAAAGTCATCAACCTGAAAGCTAGATGAAACCTCAACCCATTGATTTCCCCATTGTAAAATGCCACAAGAGCTATAGTTTTCACTACATTTAAGAGGGATCAAAATGAATGCCATTATTCAGCATTATTCATAATATCTTTTTTATCAACACAGCCATAAAAAACGACTAAAACAAAAGTAAATTAAAGATGCAATTTCCTCTATATTATACCAAGAGACAAATGGGAAATATTATATTTATCAGGATATTGTTGTAAAGACAAGGATTAGTACAGTAAATTCATGATATATTCGATTAACCAAACATGAACCCAACATGAACCCCTCTTATCATATTTATCTTTTCATAATCTGATATTCTAGCATGAATTATTCAGTAATTGACAAAAGATCAACATACATATATTTATAATATAAGACATAACAACAGAATTTGATAAGTACCTGATGTTTTGCTTTCCTCCTCTCCATTCTTACTGTTATGTGACTCTCCATTGCCTACTTCAGCATCTGAAGAAACTGGAAAAACATTAGAAATACGTTACTCTTCAAAATTTAGATTTGTAGTCATGTATGTCAGGTCCAACCTCACCACTAAGAAATCTAATCAGCCAAATATTGCTGTTTAAAATGACTTGAGGTTTTATCTAGAGGAGTCTTGATTAACAAGGAGAAAGATTATTAAGTGCTTCCCTTAGGGATATTTAGAAGGCAGATATTTATAATATATATACAAACTGGTGTTACAATTAATTGATGTTGGAATGTCAACTGTTATTCAGCATTTGAAATAGATGATTAAGTTTGATTTCAAAGAATATTCTGGTTGTTGAAGACAAATGTGGCCCACTATTAATCACAAAAGAAATATTAGCAAATATTATGAATTAAAAAATTAATTAACTTAATTGATTAATTTAATTGCAACTGTTTTGAATAAAGCAACATCATCATGATGTTAAAAAAATGACCAAATTGGCATATATACCCTCCAAAAAAGGACAGGAAATGGTAGAAAAGCATTTAGTAATTAGCTACAATCGAAAACAACAAAAAGAGAGTGTTATTTTTTCATAGGATACAATGAAGATATGGTGAAGATAGATGATGCCATCATTCTCGGGGGGTAATGCAGATTGGGTTATTCTTAGAAGGTTAACAATCCGTCACCTGTTCCTCTCTCTTCAAGGAGAATGACCGACACTTCATCGACGTAGTCTGCTTATAAAGAGTTTTTGATCTTTTCACATACTAGTTTGCTAAAAGATTCATAGATCAATCAGAATGTAAAAGCAAGAATCAAAGGAAAGATGAGAATTAGAGGGAACGCGGTTTTCTCAAGGTCCCTTTCATATGAAACACATTGTGAATATTCCGCATAAGACACTGCTTTTTCCAGTCTTCAGATGTATAGTAACTAGCTATTGATAATAGTTTGCCTTATTCGATAGACCAAAAGATATTTACCGTATTTTCTGTTGTGTAAGATGATCCTTAACTTTTCCAGTTTAAATATAGTTTTGGATGCACTTGCCATAATAGACTCTTCCAAAGCACACGAAATAAAAATTAAGAACCATCAGATTTGATTTCAATATTTAATTCAAATACTATCATGAGGTAGCTTCCGAACCGGACTAGAGTATCTGCGGTCGCCCCATATGGTGGGGGGAGTTGAAAAACGACCGCGGCCGTATCCCCACCTCATCCGCCCAGTAAGACAACACCCGGCTTATAAGACGATCCCCGACTTTCGAGAAGCTTTTCCTGGGTAAAGAAGTCGTCTTCTACATCGGAAAATACGGTACATTATTGCATCGCCATCCTGTCCTCTCTTTGTCTCTAAAATAGCTCCTTGAGACATGGGATCTTCTTCACTATCTCTTTTTTCTTAGGTAAAAAGACAGATTACAAAGTTGCTTTTCGATGTTTACTTTCGTCAGAATCTTAAAGTTGCAATCACATTTTAAAAAAAAAGAACACAAAAGAAGTGTTTCGTGAGCTATTTAGCGTAGTCTCGAAAAGATCGTAATGCCCTCTGCTGTTCTAAGAATCGTTCTTATTCCTCAATTTTCTATCTGGTAAAATTTGTTTCATTATAGAGCTAACAATGACCAATATTGAGTAACTAATTAGACGCTCTGTCTGCGAGAAAAGAAGACTATTCTTCAAAAATAAGATTTAATGTAACCAGCATCACACAAACCACTTCTGTCTCACTTAAGACGCTATTTTCGCTTGGTCTCCTGAAAAGCGTCTTAACCGGGATTTACAGTAGTCTGCGGACATTATTCTAGAAGGAAGAGAAAAGTTTTAGGATTTCGAGTGAAAAGGTACAGCCTTTGCATCAAGACCGATCTTATGCTACGTACGCTTAAAACAGTAACCACGTGAGATAGCAATCAGCGGGAATTTAATTTTGGAGCCACGGAATAAATGTGAGACGCTTATGAAAATAAAAAAAAAATCAAAGGATTGGGAATATTGATTAGCGTACTCTGACGTTGAATAGCGAATTGAATAACGTATTGAATAGCGTACTCTGACGTTGTTGAAACTTGAATAGAAACAGGGAAGACAAAACAAGGTAATGTGTTAGTTTGTTTAAATCGCCCGAATGCGACCGTGCGTTCGGACCCGCTGCTGGCGTTATGATGCTGCAGATAGAAAGGATGAATGTTATACTCACTTTTGAGATCCTCTTCGGTTGCCATGCTGGACGGACGGGATTTTCGTGGAGCCGCCGCGATCTTCAGATCCTCGTGACTTTTTAGCGAGAGATTTCCAAGTGGCGCGAGAAAAATCAAAGACAATCGCTTCTCAGATAAGATTAAATTGATCCGCTGAGAGGAGGAGATTCAGTGCATCGCCTCGATTTTTTCAATCTGAACACGCATATATGTTTATATACACAGCGATCTTTAAAAAAGAGGAATGTGACCGATTAAATAGGAATTATGACCGATTGTGAATGAAATGGGAGGATTCAAGCACGGGTTATGTTTTGCTTTAAAAGTGACGCGTAAGTTACAGCGAGAATATTTAAAAGTGACAAGTTATTCGGGTTTTCACAAGGATATATAAACATCACACCAATTGTTTGTAAGCCACGGAATCGGAGGAGACTAGGGCACAGCACTCTGCTCGACCTGAAATGAGAAGAAAGGCTTGATAAGATCATGGTGTGACCCAAATTCAAAATCACTAATGATGGTGAATATGGGACAAATATTAAAACAAAAATTTCTTGAAATCTAATATTATATGGGATTGTTTGTTCTGTTGAATCCGTTCACGAGTCATCCCATCACACACTATTGACATTCCTGGTGGCCCATTCCATTTTATGTATATTTTTTATAACCACATGATGTTTTTTTGTAAAGTAAAGAATCATTTCCCATTTGATATCAACTGCCATCGCCAGTAAACGGGTTAACCTGGAGACAACAAGAGTAGGGCTGACCCTTTTTCAGATGAGCGAAGCAACGTAGTTTGTAAAGTATTCAACTCAAAGACTGTTGGAGCCTCATCACCATTAGATACCAATACTAGTAGAGAGGATGGAGGCTTTCTAGGCAAAATGAGGAGAGAGGTATTTTGCCCTTGCTTCCCTTAGTAAGTCAGAATGCTATAGCAGCACAACAACTCCTAGGTGAAGTAGATTGACACTGAGAGTAACACTTTCCGTTGAAAGGAGACCTTGATCAATGCCATTATTTAGCATCATAACTTATTAGCTATCATATCATTATGGTTATGAACAAGGCTGAGGAAAAATAATTTCCAAGATAAATTTTTCTACATCCTCTGGAAAAGGGAAAATGAACGATATTCCATTCGTTAAAATATGGTAGCTGAACCAGTCGCGTAGTTGGAATTACGAATAACAGGTGCAACCCAAACTGCTAAATTTTACCGTCTCATCTCTAAATAAGAGTCAAAACGTTCCGGAAGACGCTAACTGAGACTCGCTAAAAGTCATTGTTATGGTTACTGGGCGGAAATTTGTCTTTTCATCATTAGACATTTGCAACAACTATGCGTGACATGAACATTTGGCCTTATTTTAATTTGCAACTGACTCAGACGCAGTAATATAGATTCAGGAAATTTTGAATGTCCCTCATAGATTTTATTTTACATTCCTTTTAATTTAAGAAATAATTTTATCTCTTATGATCTTCATGCTACTCAGGAGATATGATAGGGATAGCAGGGACATAAATTAAAATTCCAGCTTCAGACTTATGATTTTTGTTTCCGAGGTAGATATAAAGACATCGTTTGTTCATAGAATGGCACGAGTCCTTAACAACAGATAATCCTAACAATAACGATAATTGTTCTTATCTGCGAATGACAAACAATTCTGCGTTTCATCACTGCATAGAAAATTGGAAAGTTTGTTTTGTGAATATATTTGTGGATATATATATATATATATATATATATATATATATATATATATATATATATATATATATATATGAATTTATATATATTAAGAGGCTACCTGTTCAGTATTTTTGACACTTCAGAAGACAAGCCTTTATACACCATTAAAATACTTTTCTATGGAGATTTACTCTTATTATTCTTTTTCCTACCAATTTCCAGTCCAACAGTCTCGTTGTCGATTCCTTTATACGCATTTAAATAATTTCTATGTTTAATGGATATTAACTGTATTCCACTATTTCGTCAGCGAAGATTTCGTCGAAAGCAACGTAATGATTCAGGGTTGAACGAAATTCGCATCAGAAGCAACATTTGAAATTTTGTCACAATTGGTCTCATTAGACACTTAATTAAGGCATAATATTAATTTCAGCTCCGATATTCAACGATTCCTAAAATAAAATAACACGAGATTTAAACCAGCGCACAGTGGGCTAGAATCGAAAAAAGCTGGCCAAAAATACGAAAACGCTTTTCTTGAGTGCGGGCTACAAAACTTCGCATGATTGATTTAGAATAAATCCTGTATACCAGGGGTGGCCAACAAGTCGATCGCGATCGACCGGCCGATCGCGAGGCCAATTTTGGTCGATCGTCGATCTCTCGCTGTTGTTTAATATGCCTTACCTCGGTTGCCATTGCTAAGAAGGGTAATGTGGAGAGACATTTTTTTGCCTTACATAACAAGTATCAAACAGATCATCCACCAAATTCTGAACTGAGAAAACATGAAGTTAGGGATCTTAAAACTCGATTAACATATCAACAAAGCGTTTTTAAAAAGCCAAGGTTGAAGTCACAAGCAGTAACTACTGCATAATTCAAAGTAAGCTATCTCTTAGCAAAGAAAATGCAAGCCATTTTCCGACGGTGAATTTGTAAAGGAAATAGTTTTGGAAATGTAAGATTCACTTTTTAACGATTTTAAGAACAAGAGTGAAATTGTTGCTGCAATTCAAGATCTACAATTCACAAATACAAATCTCGAAACACAGTGGTGCGACGAATTGAAATGATGAGTGGAAATGTAAAAGAGCAGTTAATTAATGAATAATAGATGTAGTAATAGATGTTCTTGTTTTCCCATTCAATGTGATGAATCGACAGATATAAGTGGTACAGCACAATTACTTGTTTTCGTTCGTATGATTTTTAAGGATTTTACATCTAAAGAAGAATTGTTGGGTATGATTTCTTTGAAGGAACGGAGTAGAGGTGTCGACATATTCAAAGCCTTTAAATACTTGCTCCATGATTTGAAAGTACCACTCTTCAAATTAGTCTCAATAACAACGGATGGCGCAGCTGCAATAATAGGTTGAAAAATGGATTTATAGCCCTATGTCGAACTGAAGATGAATTCCCAGCCTATTTGAGCTATCACTGCATAATTCACCAGCAAGTGTTAGCTAGTAAGAGACTAAACACAAAAGAGGTAATGGACATAGCATTTATAATTGTTAATTCAATTCGAGGAAGTTCCCTCAAACGGCGTCTCTTCTAACTGCTAAGTAAGTCATATTATTCTCCTATGATAAATTTTCTTGGCCCAAAAAAAACGTGTAAGTGAAATATTTAATCAAATTATCAGCCATACTGTCAATTTTTATAACAACTTTTTTATATTTACGAACAAATAGTATAACACCTTATACATTGCAGTAGATAACAAAAATTAAATTGCATTTTAAGTTAGTAAAAATCTATCTAGAAAAAGTGTCGGAAAATCGGATTTTTAGGTAGTGCATGTACGGAATGCTGCTATCAAAATTTGGGTCAGGAAATTTATTTTCTTCAGAAGCCTATATCTCGAAAACTTAATAAGTGATTTAAAAATAAAAAATAGTTTTGAACATATATTTTACTTATCTACCCATACATCGCTGGAATGCACCTTATGCTGAAACACAGTGAATAAACATAGTATGCATTTCACACCCCTTCTTCCCCCTTAGACTACACCTATGACAATAAGTCGATCGCGACACACTTTTATGATAAAAAGTCGATCTTATATACAGAAAAGTTGGGCACCCCTGCTGTATACAACTATGGAGGTCATTTACGTTGGAACCGTCATATCAAATTAATACCAGGGGTCAAAGTTGACCAATTTTTGCGAAAATTTCCAGTTTCCGATTTATCGCGAAATTCTTCATCTTCAAGTCGATTGTGAACCCAAACTAGGAAAATCATCGGGTAAAATATGATGCCATACTATAAATATGTTCCTTGTCTTTCATTAGACTTGGTTTCAATGAGCTCTGTCGTATATATATATATATATATATATATATATATATATATATATATATATATATATATATATATATATATATATATACTTTACATTACAAAATGGCGGACCCTTACTTTGGAATACATTTTTACCTAAAGCGAGGAAAATAGTAGATTGAGACACCGTGTGACAAGGGAATACTTACACCAAGATAAGCTATGAACCTTTCTTAATGGGAATCTGAAATGAAATCTTGCCCTAATACGGCCCAATAATGTATAAATCGACTTTTCGACAACGCTACGAGGGCCAAATACGCGTGGCGGAGCACCATCCTTCGTTGCGATCTCGTGTTTTGAGAGGAACAACGAACCAATACGATTCTGATTCGATTTTTGTAGATTTTAAGCGTTAACATACATCGTACATACCTTAGATATCTATTTTAGTTCAATTTTACTAGTAATTTAATAGTTGCTCGAGATATATTAGTGATTTTGATATGTCTTCACTCTCACTCTATGCAATACTGAAAATTTTCTCACAAAATCGATAGAACAAGCTGTCACTTTGTGTAATTTCATTACAGTAATAGGAAAATCATATGAAAATATTGGAATTATCATGAAAATGGTGGAATAAATCCTAATAACTCTTGTAAGAATGTACGATGGAAATTTTGTTTGTATCATGCGCGACTTCATTCCCAATAACGTCATACTTCTTACGATTTCTTCGGCGTATTGTAAAACAAAGGAAGAACATCACGATACTCCTCCCCCCCACCTGAAAATGTAAACGTCGCGTCGCCCACCATTTCCCAGCACACTCTTTAGTACTTCAACTTTCCCGCAATATTCCAACTAGTTGGCAGTAGAATCAAACCTACCACCAGTGTGGTCGGGCGGGCGCCAGGTGTCGCTAACCAAGCCGGTATCGGCCGTTCGACTTTGGCATAAGTTTCTGAAGGAGCCATGGGGAAAACATCGCGTTTTTATAGGGATATTGCGAAAGCCGTTTATTTGCAAGAATCCTTTGCGCGGAAACATATTTCCGTATCGAAGAAGTAGCTAATATTGAATCGCAGATTGTAGTTGTCGCGTTGTGATCAGCGGAGGATCCGGCACAAGAGTGAAAGAAAAGAGAGTGAGATCATAGAAAAGCAAATAAATAGTTTTTTCTGAATGAATGGCAGGTCCTGCTGCCCGACGGATACCAGAATATTAAAATTTCTGCAATGCTGAGAAGCGGAAAATAACTATACGATAACTGTAAATATCGAGCTGCAAAACCGACGATTACTTCATCGCTAAATGGCGGACACCCCTAATGGAAACAAACTTGCGTCCGTAGGAGAATTGGCTCCATCGAATGTTGAGAAGACAAGATTTGCCTAAGGAGAATGGCAGCAGCTCATATTTCTCGCTCCGTTGTGATGCATTTGAGTCAGTGGAATTCGTCATAGGTTCTCCGACGAAATAACGTAGTAATGAATCGATTACGATTACTTCCTAAGCATTGCCGTAAGCTACACGTAACACAGGCTACTTGTGGCTTACAGCGAGTTGGCATAAAAAGTATAGGATGCAATGTGTGACTCTTAAACTTGAGTTCAAATAGATCGGGACACATCTTAGTTAATCCATCGCATGTGTTGAGAGCATCGCGAGCGATATCACGCTCGGTCTCCTCTAAAATCGGAAACTGGAAATTTTCGCAAAAATTGGTCAACTTTGACCCCTGGTATTAATTTGATATGACGGTTCCAACGTAAATGACCTCCATAGTTGTATACAGGATTTATTCTAAATCAATCATGCGAAGTTTCATAGCCCGCACTCAAGAAAAGCGTTTTCGTATTTTTTGGCCAGCTTTTTTCGATTCTAGCCCACTGTGCGCTGGTTTAAATCTCGTGTTATTTTATTTTAGGAATCGTTGAATATCGGAGCTGAAATTAATGTTATGCCTCAATTAGGTGTCCAATGAGACCAATTGTGACAAAATTTCAAATGATGCTTCTGGCTCCCATTATTTGATTCCTTAACCTTTTTTCCCAATCTCCTTAAAATGGTACTACACCAAGGAAGTTTGCTCTGTTGATTAGTCTGCATCGCGTTACATAACCATGATCATATAATTTTATATATGGCGGAAAGAAGGCGTTACTGGGGAAGTAATTTAGGTTATGTATCACGAAAATGTTTACGCTTAATTTTCACGTTAAAACAATCCTCAAGCGACAGCCAAATTTCTTACCATTTATACTTTTTTCGTTATTATAATACGTAAGCATTATACGTTTCGTATGGATAATACCTGAGTTTTTGTTTTTTAGCGAAAAGACTGCCGGAATCGTATGTAATGATGTCTTATGCTGAGAATTCAAAAAGTATACGAACTCATAGAGTATGATTTCCACGTAGGTCACGCATGTCGGGGTGACAAGGGTTCCAAATACCCACGAAGGTTACGTTTGGTGCTTACCATAATCTGATGTTTCTTAACCTTGCCTACCATTTGCATGCTGACCCTGACCTCTTCTCCCCTAATTAACATTCCATTGGCACTAATGACTCTTCACAGGCCTCCAGTTCGGAAGTCACTATGAAACGTCGTCGTCAGAGAAATATTTCAATATGAAAATACGAGGGGTGTAAATAAACTCAGAAATATGGCAACATTGATCCTAGGTAGCGCTGTTTATATTTGTTTTCATTAATTCAAAAATCGATTAATTAATCCGATTAATCCTACGTATACCTACATACGTATGTATTTATACACGTATCTTCATGTGGTAGAAATATTTCTAAGACATGAATTAAAATCGAGAAAAGCTCCTTTTGAGCAAGTATTAATCATGCATCCATACATAATAGTATGTAAAACTACAATCTAATATTTTTCCAAACAAATTTAGACAGTTTTTGAAAAAGTTAGTAATTTTCTCCTGTTTCTTTTGTTTTAGTTAACTCTCGAATGCGTAATATCTCCATTTTATCGTCTAATGTGTAAAATGATTCTTTAAAAACTAAAAATAGAATATGGAAACTGAAAACATTCTGCGCCGCGCCTTTCTACGTAAACTGACCGTTGTATACCTACCTAGTAATTAGGTCGGTTAATGCAAAGCCGTATGAGAGGAATGACACTGCAATTCAGTTAATACATAGTGTTTCTATGCCACAACTACATTTAGTATGCTTCCGATCCTTCAATGACTTCAATTCTCAGGGTCAATGGATGTGAACGTGCACCCTATGAAATGGGGACACAAGTATAAGTTTGATTGTAAAACAACGAAGATGCACTGGAGATTGAGAGGAAGGGGTTTTAACAGAAATAATTAAGCGTGGACAGAGAGAATGGGTGGATGAAATACTAAGAGATAACTGCTATTGAAAGTAAGTGGAGGTAGAATGTAAGGAAAACGACAGAGGGGAAGACAAAGGCGAAAGATATATATAATATAGAGAGCGGGATATAATGTCAGGAAAAAAGGGAAGGAAGATAAGTAAGGAAATTTAAGGCACATAATCCTATCACTTTGCTAATGCTTAAGATGCTGTAAATCTATAAATTGTAGCTATGTCATATTATAAATCCCCAATGTTAAGTATCAATAAATCTTAAAATTCTTTCATTCAAACAATTCATTCACTGATTTGTTTTCCTATAACTTACATTTCATTCATCCTGACATAATTATTACAGTTTCCACACAAATGTGGATGGAAACTGTAATACTAAGTATAATTTCTTTCGCATTGAATTAGAAGAAGTAAGGTTCCTTTGAAGTGAATCCTGAAATTGTCGATTATACTCATATAGCGTATAACAAGGAAGTGAATAATTCAAGACATAAAGTATCGAATTCCAGCGTAAAATTCAGATATAATGTAATTTTAGCTCTATAAATTTCATCCTTTCAATGTCTTCGTAATTTCTGTATTACGAGGTGTGGCTATTAAATAACGAGACTGACGCTGTAAAACAATTTATTTTGATTTGATACATATTTACTTATTATCACCTTCAATATACACCCCTCCTCTATCTCTACACATCTCCATGCGAATTTTCTATTATTCAAAACAGAGCTGGAAGTCTTTTTCTGTCAGCTCCTTGAGGACTCAAATCTTGTTCCTTTTAATGCAGATTTCACCTTAGGAAACAGATAGGAGTCGCACGGCGCAAGATCTGGCGAATAAGGTGAATGGTCTAACACTGGGATGCTGTACGTGGTTAGAAACCTCTTCACAGACAACGCGGAATGAGACGGCGCATTGTCTTGATGGAGAACCCATGGCTTGTCCTTCCATAAATTGTAATATAAAATTTGCCGTACGGATTCTTTATCAATCAGTTTCAGCAATTGCACGAATACTTAACTGACGGTCAGATCGAATCAGATTACCGATTTTTTCGATATTGTAATCCGTTTTTGACGTGGAAAGGCGACCCGGGCGTGAATTATCTTGAACATCTTCTCGGCCATCTTGAAAACGTTTTAACCACTCAAAAAACATGCACGCGATAAACATTCATTGCCATACACTTCTTTCAATAAATTATAAGTTTCAGTAACAGTTTTTCCAAGATTTTGTGAAATTTCATAACAATTCGCTGATCTATTGTTACACTTAACATTTTTCCGGAGAAACATTAAAACAACTCTAGCTAAAACGAAGGCTACGGCTATACTAATTTGTTTACAGAAGCGAGAGGTACTGCATTCGAAAGAGAAGGCTTCAGTATAAACAACTGTCGGTTGCTAGCGTTTGACGCATGAGCCTTTTTTCTGTAGCAGCCTCAGTCTCGTTACTTAATAGCCACACCTTGTATTATTATTATTAATCCATTTGTTGCAGATGGACCAACAATCCAATAGCAAATTTATTACAATACGTTCTTGTTCTAATATGATGACACAGTGCTTCATAATTAATTACATTACAAAATATAATATTAATAATGTCTTTATAAGGGTGAGATTAAGACATTATAGGCTCTTCTTACTACAGAGTAGGTTTCAGCGAAGCTAACTTACTTAACACAAATTTATTTATATCCACAATTGTATCTCTTTTCATCCCTTTTTCGCCATACAAGGTTATTTCAGAGTTCCTGATGGCCCTTAAGGGCTTCCGAGGACTAGTCCCCCGGACCGTACGTCTCAATACCAGGTAATCCCCTCCTTTCCCTTCACTTAAATCATCACCATAGCCTACAATAAGTTCCGGATTCAGATGTGAGGTCGCATTGAGGCTCTAATTGCCTGTCTTAATTATTGACCTTTTCTGTTCCCATTCACGTTCCTTCATTTTCAGTGTCCATCATTATTAAGCAACAATTAATTCGCTTCCCATCTTAATTGATGGTCCTTTCTCTATCAAAGTCAATTACTATTACGTAACATATTACATTATTAATTACGTAACCAAAAGTTATTTCAATGATCAACTTCTACTCTTTCACATTATTACAGATAACAATCTGATCTCAAACACTTCATTACTTACAGCAATATTAAACTTTTCGTTGTTTTCATGAGAAATCCTGTAATGTAATGTAAGTACCCCCCAATTTCCAAAAATTTTTAATCTCCCACTGGTTGCTGCACCCTGGGGTGGTTGTCATCTAGCCACTTTCATGCGCTGCATACATTAACACAATAGAGCACTGCGAAATCTTTAAAGCTCTCTCGACCATCATAATAGATAGCAGAATGCCAGAGCATTGGATATCGCATTGTGAACTATCCTTATCTCTTCTAGATAGTATTTCCCCAGTTTAGGGAAAACAAGCTCCCGTTCCTCGTAATTACATTGGGAACCCAAGAAATGTCATTTAGTTAGTATGGAAAAGCCTATATTGTCAAAAGAAGATAAACATACACCGTAAAGATACTAAACATACGTTCATATAATTTACGTATGCTCTTTTCTTTCGTAGAAAGCGGACTTTTGCCTTGTTTATCCACAATACATCTCTATACTATGTTTGCACACATCATGAAGATTTCCTGTTTAATCCCAGAATGTAAAAGGGCATTCAGTTATACTCCAGATAATTCTTATTTTCAATGATACATCTAGCTCCGATTCGAGTAGGAATTTAATAATCTATTTGTTAATTATATAAAATTAGCTTGCAATCTGAAGATTGGAAATTTAAAAATGAGCAAAATTTGGAAATTGTCCTTCTGTATTGGAATAAAGTAAACACAGATTTGCCTAGAATGAGAAAATCATTCTTTTATCTCAATTTTTTCTATTAAGACAGTTTTTCAATATTACGAGCATGGGAAGAAAGTAAATATAGACTCAACTTCAACAGTAACATTTTTTACAACGGGACGATTTTTGAAATTAATGAAACTCTGACGTTTTGATATAGTTTTTCCTACTTTGCGTTAATTAAACTATTTATTCATAAAATTTCCTTTATTATAATAACTTTCGCGATTTTGTGCTATTCTTCCCCTATAATTTATTTTATGAAATAAATGAAGGCTGCAAACAATGAAAGTGATATGCTTTACGAATATGGTGTCAAAATGGTGACTATTAGGGATAAAGTAATCTATTATCTGCAGCGGAAAAGAATTTTAATTATACACCAAGTTTGAAAGTTGAATGAGAGCAATCGGTTCTCGAATTTCTGGCGAAAATGCATATATGTATTTAGATTAAGATAAGATCAAAAGCTGTTTGTCAAGTATCTTAGTAGATGTTGGTTGCCTTTCCTTATCAGTATCCGAAGCAAAATAAACAAACTGATAGGACAAAATTTTGCTTTATATAAAGCAAACATTCTTTCACTCCGTTTTATTTTTATTTTGTTTGGACTCCGTGGAGTACATCCTGAATCTAGGCTACCCACATTTTACTTGCCTCGCACCCACATGGTCTTATATCCTCATTTTGAAGATCGGAACATTTATCAGATAATTCTCTAATCAGAGCACCCACGTTTATGTCATCTATAGCAGTGCCAGCCAGACAATACTATACTCCGTCCAACGTCTCTCTACTGTGATAATTTGCATGATCCACAACTATTACGGATCCCTCCCTAATGTTGGGTAACCTTCTATTTTCTTCTATTTAAGTTATTCTTCGAATCTCCTAACATCCATTTCATCATGGTAATCTCCCGTGTTTTTTTACGAGATGAACTAGTTTTACATGATCCACAAGTCCCCGATCATCTCTTGTACGTAAAATTTCGAATCGGTGTCCCCTCCCTGTCGATTTTTTAAGCCTGTAGATATTCCCTCCAATAACGCATGCTTAAAAGATTTAATGCTAACATCCTTCCAAGATTTTGATGTTCATCATTTACCCATGTTTCGTCTAAATAGATAATATCGCTTCCTTCCTCGCGAAATTTCCTATTTTTTCTTAAATGAAGATGACGCATGGTTTCAAAGTGGCACCTTTCCATCACTTGAGTCATAGGGGAACTAATCTTTTCTCGAAATGAAAGCCGATTTTCTTAAGTAATGGTCGATCACTTGATATTTGGCAGAAAGTCTTAATTGTTCACATAGGCAGATCACTGTTATTCTTTCGCCACTCTTTGAGATTTTTCCTTATTTATCTCTCTCCATTTTCTCTAGTTGTAGAAAAACCGTGAATTATATATTTCCTAATGCAACAATGAATATACTTTATTATATGTATACACCGTCCTTGCACCCACAAAGTACTCTACGAAATATAAAGATAATACCAAATTTCACCAATCACAATATCTCTCACGAGCAATACTGTACAAAAAATATCTGACGACTGTCTGCTTGAGTGACGAGTTAGGTAGGTATTATATGCACATATATGAAAGTTATTTCCCACAAGTCGTCAACTAGAGCAATAAAAATTTAGTGGTGGTCTGAAATACCGTTTTGGAGTGTTGTTTTCTGGAAGTAGCAGCAGCTAATTAAAAGGAGAGTGCTGGTAACGGAGGACCCAATACACAGATGTTGCGATTATTTTTAAGATTTTCGAAAGAAGTATTTGCTGAAGAGGACCTTCTTTCTTTCTGGGGGATTAAGGAGACGAAGGACGATGCTCTCTATTGTTGAGAAAGAGTTACCAGTGAAAAAAAATACTGACCATCTGTCTTATAACCATACCATTCCCTTGTCCTTTCGAAGAAGAAGCCGACTGAAATCCTGTATGCCAATGACAGTAGAGAATAACAGTGTAAAGATATTCCGAACAAAATTTCGCTAGCTTATTACATCACTGAAAGGAAGTTATAATAAAGGAAGACGACAGTGATAACTAAATTATCAAAAAAAGGTTTATATAAAAAGCATACATCAATCTCTAATTGCTTATTGATTTACAAGTCGATTAAAGAGAAATATATGTCTAAAGAATTTTATCTTCGTTAACTTCTTCTTTCACATTAACTACTTTTCTTGAGACTTCCTCAGTAACTTATGTTTGGGGCAGAAATTCATGCAAAGTATGAAAATTTGGAATTCCCTATCTTCGGACAATTTAATGACCTGCAATCTTAAAAAGTGCCGTCTTTGATCGAATCGATGAGAGCAGCACAAGCCTTCCGAAAAATAGAAGGATCGGCAGAATCACAGCCGTGCGGGCCGAGTTTCGCGTCACCATCGTAAATAGATTCGTTTTTTGACGTTTTCAATAAACTTATAGGATTTTAATTTGCACAGAAAATAATTTCAGTATTTTCTAAGAAACTTTCCCACTGGAAGTTTTTTTCTTCGAAAATAGGACGAAAACTAGTAGGTGACTACATTTCTCCCTGCATTTTACCGAAAACTCCCGTATTCTTATAGGTTTTCGCAAAACTCTCTTATCCAAAATTTTTAACAGCAAAGCGTTTAACACGTGAAAATTAGATTCCACGAGGAAGATTTTGATACCAGAAAAGACCTTGTTTCTTGAATGATAGACCCAAATTCATCGATTCAAAACAATAATAATTTCTTGAAAATATCACTTTCTTATTTTACCATCGATTATGATTTCATTTAAAATAGATTGAATTGCAGTATGCCATTAAGAATAGATTTTTTTATATGCTGAATATCTTCCAAATAAGTTCTAATCATCTTTCTTTTGCTGGGCAAATGTAGCAACAGCAAGCGCCATTCTCCCGTATGATATGTTTTACGTGGTGTCCTATGACGCAAGATAGAGTATAGGAAAAAGGTTAAAGATTTTTTGTACATAAAGGGTTATACCAGGGATGAATCCCAAAGACAGGCTAGAAAATATATTAAGGGACCAGGAATCGAATCAGAGATTATCTTCTTATTGTTAGGATGCATTATGCAACTAAGCTATCCAGCTGGAGAAATTAAGGGCTTTATTAAATCCTCTCCATGGATAGCCTAGTAGAAAAGAGCAACCTGCCAATAAGAGGAACATGGCAGGTTCGATTCCCGGTACCGTCATACTTTTTCAAGTCTATTTTACCTTGGTCGATGGCCCTTCTTCTCAGCTATGGTATACCGAAATGGAAAGCCTTACCATAATAACTTAAAGATTTTACCAAATGTTTCTGCCGTACTATAAACCCGAGGGTTGAAGCTGTCAAATCTTTAAAGAAATTCTAACCACTAGGAAAGGGTTAAATTATTTTTGCACGTAAGGGCTTCCACCCAGGATAATTTCCGAAGAAAATCGGGCTTATAAAAAAAATATGACGGGAAAGGGAATCGAACCAGCGACCTTCTTCATACTGGCAGGTTGCATGAACCAAGTAAGCTAACCGACAAAGAGATATTCATAAAGTATTTTATTTCTCCAGCCGCATAGCCTAGTTGCATAAGGCCGAAAAGAGAAAAATCGTCGGATCAATCACCAGTGCCCTCAGAATATTTCAAGTCCGTTTTACCTTGGTCGATGGCACTTCTACTCAACTATTTCCTTACGAAATGATACAGCTTACATTCTTGACTTCAGGATTAACATTTTATGCGAATTTGGTTGAAACCAAGGTTAAAATTGTATTGTACCCATCTCCTCGAATCATAATGCTCTCATAATGTTATGGTAAATGTAACCACTAGGAAAAGAAAACCGCAAGTTGGGCGTCCACCCAGGATAAATACCAAGGAAAAAGGGGTAGAACAAAAATATGACGCGACCGAGAATCGAACCAGCGATCTTCTTCTTACTGGCAGATTGCTTCAACCAACTGAACTATCCGAGGAGGAGATTTTCATAAAGTCTCTATTCTCTCCTCTGGGATAGATAGCCTGGTTGGTGAAGGCAAACAGCCGAATAGAGGAACATCGCGGGTTCGAATCCCGCTGCCGTCAAAATTGGTTTCAAGTCTATTATATCTTGGTCGATTGCTTTACTTCTGAGGTTTTGCCTTCCGAAATGGTAAGACTTACCTTATTGAGTTCAAGATTGTAATTTTTTCCGAATTCTGATAAAACCAAATGTTTCTTCCTTACTGCATGTATCCAACCGAATCTTAAAGTTGTCATAATGTTTGAAGAAAGTCTAAACACTATACAATAGATATATTTTTGTCAATACGGAATAATTTCAAATTTGTTCTACTCAACCACCTTTTTCTGTCGATATGAAGTAACAGAGAGCGCGCTTCTATCGCAAGAAATAAATGGGGCCATACGCTTACGTGGTGTCTTCACGGATGACGTTGGACGGAATATAGTAAACGGATTGCTAGAGGAGGCTTAATATTGGGTAAGATAATTTTAATTCTAATAACGATATCATCATCTATCACATGGATATAAATAATTTCAAGCTAAGAGAATATATGATTGGCTTAAGGATAAGAGTTTACGAATTAATCATCAAAAATAAAGTAAAATGGGAGTTAGAAAATTTCATTTTACTTTGGAATCCTCGCAAACATGTTATAACATCAGTTACCTATTGTATTTACGTAACAGAGCGAAGATTTTCAATTCTGTATGTTTGATAATAAAACCATTTAAATATAGTGCTTCCAGTAACGTTCGTAATCTCAATTTTATGGGAAAAAACTGTTCAACTACTTATTAGAATGCTAGGGGGTCAAGACCCTCTGACCCTTCCCCTATTTGCATATAGGCATGCATTTAAGCTTTCATTCTATGAAAATGAATCAGGTATAATATTTATAATGTATTGATAGTAAATACATATAAATATAACTCCAGTATTTTATTTGTTTTCATTTAATGTTATTCGTAATATGACTTAAGTTGCCTTTACAGAAATGGAGAAGATATAGGAGCTTTAATGACTCAAATAGATCCCAAGCGAACCTCTACTAATAGATTCCAATACAACTGTTTCGTATTACTCCACCACTGCTTCTGAAATCGTCGGAGAGTATAATTTCAGTTCTTCACAAATAGCATTACTAATTTAATCCTACATCTATTTTCCCCGTTGAAAATCAATGGGCAATTCAGCTTGAATATAATATATAATTCATGAATATTTTGTCGTGTAGCCAATACGCACCTCCCACCTGAAAAGGTCATCTCCATCCTCTTTGCACACTCTCTGGTCTTCAAACTTTCCCGCAATATTCAAAGTATTTGGCGGAAGATTTGAAATTTAACCAGTATTCTCAAAGGTGCGCAAGATGTCGCTAAATCTACCGCATCATCGGCCGCTCGATTTTGACGTAATTTTCTGAAGGATATTTGGGCAAAATCATCCAACTTACAAAACGATTAGGCTGCAGTCGTCGATTTGCAGTATTTCTTAGCGCGGAAGCATAGTTGCGTCCTGAAGAAAAGGCCATTGCTGAATCACATACCGACCTCCCCTACTAGTTTTCCTTATGCCACACTGGCGTTGTCGCGTCCGGATGAGCGAAGGATCCGGCACAACCAGGAAAGAAATGAAAGTGAAAACAAAGAAAAGAAAGGAAGTTTTATTCCTTTTGGTATGTTTGGTCGGTCGTGCTGCCCGACCGACGACAAAATTTTCAAATCAAGAGCATACCCTATTGATCGGAAACGAAATTATTGATCATTCTAATAGTTATACCCTGTAAAACCCTGAGAATATCGACATCGCTGTATAGCGGACTGCAGCTGATTAAAACCATTTTTGGAGAGGATGCTGAAAAGTTTTGAGAATTCTTTAGATTGGTCCCTTCTCAGTTTAATTTTATGCTGAGATTAATTGAAGAAGATATCAAGAGGACAGTATACAATAGAAATCTCTAGAATTGTATGTTGCATATCATATATATGCTGGATGTTTTCTCATCTTTTCTGTCAGTTTTTCATCCTCTCCAGTGGAACAATGCAACTTTCCATTATTATAAGAAGATTTTTTTATCGACACGTGCGGATTTCACAAAGGATCGCACAGTGGTCCCAAGAGCCCGTTTCTGCGGACAAAAGTCGATTTTCAAAATATTTTCGTAAGGACTCCAAAACATACAAGTGTATCAGATAAAGGTCCCTGTCAATTGAAAATGGTCATATTTCCTTTTTTATATTTTTTGCTTGAATTTAGCGTTCAAACTTGGATGATATTGATGGGCGGAATTTCGTAAATTTTTCCCCATATTCGCACTGAAGATTTCCTTAGTAGAATTGCCTTATTTGCCACGAAAGTTATACGAAAGGATAAAAGTATCGTGTTCTTGATTTTTATAATAATTGATTAATCATAATAATTAAAGGATTACCTTCAATTAACAATAAATGAAAAATATTTTCATTAATAGAAAAATCGCGATGTCGACATTCTCAGGGTTTCATAGGGTATAACTTTTACATTTATCAAACATATTATTTCCGTTCATCAGGGTATGTTTTTGAATTTCAAAATTCTGTCTTTGGTCGGGCAGCACGACCTGCAAAACATACCAAAAGGAATTACACTTCCTTTTCTTTTCTTTTATTTTCCTTTTCTTTTCTTTCCCGATTGTGCCGGATCCTTCGTTCACCCGAACGCGACAACGCCAGTGTGGCATAAGGAAAACTAGTAGGGGAGGTCGGTATGTGATTCAGCTATGGCCGTTTCTTCAGGACGCAACTATGCTTCCGCGCTAAGAAATGTTGCAAATCGACGACTGTAGCCTAATCGTTTTGCAAGTTGGATGATTTTTCCCGCAGATCCTTCAGAAAATTAAGACAAAATCGAGCGGCCGATGATGCGGCAGGTTTAACGACATCTTGCGCACCCTTGAGAATACTGGTTACAGTTCAAATCGTCCGCCAAATACTTTGAATATTGCGGGAAAGTTTGAAGACCAGTGAGTGTGCAGTGAGGATGGAGATGACCTTTTCAGGTGGGAGGCGCGTATTGGCTACCCGACGAAATATTCATGAATTATATATTATATTCAAGCTGAATTGCCCATTGAATTTCAACGGGGAAAATATATGCAGGATTAAATTAGTAATGCTATTTGCGAAGAAGTGAAATTATACTCTCCGAAGATTTTAGATAAATGTAAGGGTATAATACAAGATCCTTCAACTCTCCCTCCGTTTGTATATAAGTATGCATTTAATCTTTCATTCAATGAAAATGAACCAGTAACGATATTTATAATATTTGGATTGTAAATACTAATAAATATACCTCTAGTGTTATATGTTATGCATTCAATGTTATTGATAATATGATTTAAGTAGATTGTATACGAATGCAGAAGATAAAGGAGCTTTGTACACCCAAGCAAATTCACACAGAAGGAGATTTACTGGCAGATTACAATGTAACTGTTTCCTAATACTTCCATTCCACAAATACTGCATATTACTTAATAGAGATTATTTAGATCCAGTGGGGTTTAAATCTCCTGGAAGAGAACTTTGTATTATTTTGGAAATTGGAAGGTCCTGATATTTACATAAATCACATATGCTATCATCGTACCAGGATACGATAATCAATTATTTAAAAATCGTTGCAAGATAACATTATTGTGTTTGACTCCATATCTAGAGAAGACATATCTTAAGAAGGATGCAATATATGGTATGTAGTCGAACCTATACAAATTTCGATAGATATCATTGCATGTTACTGGAGCGTCTCCTCTAACTTTCTAGTGCAGAAAAAGAATAGGGAAGAGTATCGAAGAAAGTTCAGTGTATACCGTTCATTTCACAAACAAGAGTGATTAGAGTTACAACTTATATCAAGGAAAAATCAAATAAAACTCGCAACACATGCATGTGATAGTTGTATTCAATAATTAAGAGAAGGAGGTATGAGAATCCACACAGCAGGATCCACTAAAATATCCTGCCTGATTCACAAATAGCAACTGGATAAAAATATCGTAACAAAATCATCAGTTTTCCTTTAAATTTCTCGTCCATGAGAGAGGAACATCAACTACCTCACGAAAATAAGACACAGTCAAATAAAATAATACCTGCACACTCTTTGGTCTTCAAACTTTCCCGCAATATTCAAAGTATTTGGCGGAAGATTCGAAATATAACCAGTATTCTCAAGGGTACGCAAGATGTCGCTAAACCTGCCGCATCATCGGCCGCTCGATTTTGTCTTAATTTTCTGAAGGATCTGTGGGAAAAATCATCCAACTTGCAAAACGATTAGGCTGCAGTCGTCAATTTGCAACATTTCTTAGCGCAGAAGCATAGTTGCGTTCAGAAGAAACGGCCATAGCTGAATCACATACTGACCTCCCCTACAAGTTTTTCTTATGCCACACTGGCGTTGTCGCGTTCGGGTGAACGAAGGATCCGGCACAATCGGGAAAGAAAAGAAAAGGAAAATAAAAGAAAAGAAAAGGAAGTTTAATTCCTTTTGGTATGTTTTGCAGGTCGTGCTGCCCGACCAAAGACAGAATTTTGAAATTCAAAAACATACCCTGATGAGCGGAAATGAAACGTTTGATAAATCTAAAAGTTATACCCTGAGAATGTCTGCTATGGTCTACGGGGGGTGCACGCGGCAATGTACTACCTTCAAATATTCTTCCTGTCCCTCTAAAATAATCCCCTTCCTCGACGTAATATTTCTTCGTCATCTTGATCATCACAAACGAACGTATTAATGTCCTTTTGCAATTCGGTTTGATAAAGCAATACTCCAAAAGGCTGTAATTTTGTTCCTGCTATTTAAATATCATAGTTTATATTCGCTGAACTCTCAGTTAATTGCCTCCTCTTCATAAATTCTGACGTTACTTCCTACAATTAATTCGGTATGAATTTAAAATCCACGTGTATTCCTGTGGGAGAATGAATGTATCGGATTCAACAATCACCTTGGTCGTCAGGGGGACTGGTTGTTTACTACGGCGAAATTTTACAAAATTTTCGTTTATTTTGTCATATTTCTCGTAATTTAGATTCGAAAATTACATTTTACAATGATAATAAGGTTTTTCATTCAATTTACCTTCGTTTGGTACTTTTCTTGACTTCTTAGGACCATTATTTCCAATTTAATTCTGTAAAAGTAACAAAGCCTGCAGGGTGAAAAAACGAACTTTACGTGCATTCCTTATGGAAAAGTATTATGGAGTCCTGGGTTCGAACCCGAGCCTTCATAAAGATGAGAATAGTTTTCGTAGGACTTTCAGCATATTAGTAATAGAATGCAGTTTGTCTCATGGCTCTATGACAAATATTTTCCAAGATAAAAGAGGGGACGGACAGACAGACGGACACACCGCTAATTATATATAAGATTAGAACCCGGTTCTATGGCTTCCGTTTTAGTCGTATTTTTTGGATCTAAATTGCCCTGACTGTAGCTCATAAGGAGAATTTTTAAATAATGCCTCATACATCAACTAAAACACAATATGCCAAGGAAAAATTCTTTAGAAAATATAAATAAATACGCATTAAAGCGAGTAAACATCATAATTTTCTTCGATAATACATAAATCCTCTTCCAAGTTAAATATATTATCACTTTTTTATTTTTTTTCACTTTTTTCACCCTCGTTCAAACTTTTTTTGATTATTTCATTACCATACCATTCATAATCTTTCGTTACGTTTGTGTTTTAAGAAAGTAAGCTGGGTCTTCATTTTCCGCTTTCATAATTTTCCCGAATTTAGCATAATTTTCCCTCGTTCCCGTCAAAACCGATATATCTGGGTTCTACTATATTACATCGTCGCAAGGTATAAGGCTTAATAAGTGTCTGCTACATTTATGCCCAAAGGTAATGCAGAAGACTCATTTTAGAGCATGGGTACACGCACACCAGCTTTTAGTCCATTCAGGAATTCTATGCGATTCGCAAGAGTTGAAAAATCATTTAATTTCTTAATGTATATGTAATGAATGTAGTAATGCTCAACTTCTCCGATTGTATATAGCAGGTACGATTATGTCGCTGTGAAAATATGGATACATACTTTAATCGGGAAAGTACTAATTGGTTTTTACAATGGGTTTTTCCATGTTTAGACGATGATGAAGTGATATCGGCAGCATATGGACCGTAAAAATAAAACTGTGTAAAAAATTGCCCACAAACCGAAATTTTTGGTATCCACAGAGGTTTGGTGCAAGATATTACAGATATTTAGAAAGCACGCCAAAAGTTTCGGATATGTGCAGCGATCACGTCATTTATAGCGTGTCAACGAAGACTACCGGAACACAGGGATGCAATACTCTGTGGGAGGCCTAAGCCCAGTTAAGACTCGTGGTCGCCTGAGATGAAATAGCTTTCAAATATGTCATGTGAAGTCTACAGCTATGAATAGCATCGAAAAATATAAGAGGAATTAATTTCTCTCTGAAAAAATAGCTTAGCGCCTTACAAAAATACCTAAATAGATTAATTCTAGAAGATATATAAAAACTGATTTTAATTTGATACTGATTGTGTTTATCGAAGATTTTTAATGATATTAATCAAACCAAGGAAACGACTATAACGTTCATTAAAGAATGCAAAGCCATCCCCCCACCCGGAAATCGAACGCAGGTCCGCTCTCGCAAAATGCGCTGCCCACTCGGCTGTCTGGGAAATCCTTTTGCTTACATACTTTGGCCGAAGTTTTCATAGGTTTTGATAGTTTCCGCTAAATTTTCACAAAGTTAATACGTCAGTATAGCGCGGAATTCGAATTAGTTTTGCTCATAATATTTAGGAGAATCTAAAAAAGTTGTGATAATTGAAGCAATTAATGTGTTTATCAGATATGTTGATCATGAAACTGATTGTGATAACAAATTTTCGCTGAAACTAGTTAACCGTTTTTTTGTCATGCTAGTCTATGCCTAGATTGTATGTTATGAAAAAGAAAAATTTAATGAATTTTGCAAATCTACTACAGTTACGTCTATAGGAAACAATAAAAGACGCCCGAATGTTAAAATGTGGGTCTAAAAAGAGAAAAAGTCTACAATTAACGCAGCAAATTGCTGTGTGAGGAAGGCTGCGCATATTATCCACATCCGCGAATCTGGAACCTAGGGGTCTCTATACCACTTGCTACATGAAACTGGAAAGGGGGCTGAACATTATAATTAACCCACACGAGAATCGTATGATATCCTTACAGGAAGGCGAGCCGTAAAATTAATGCAATTTCTCCGCTAGCTAACTACTAGCGATAACACACATGCACTTACTGCGAAGATGATGGTCGGTTTACCGTTGTTTTGCAGATAAGCAACTGGAAATGAAAATGATTTCGAAATGACGCATATGAAAATGGCGAGAAAAATCGAGAGGAAGTGTTGTCATCATCCTCTGTACAAAATAAGATGATTACTTGGCGTTTATCAACTGAAATAGCAATTACGCTGTTCTTTTTGAGTAAAAAAGGTTTCATACCTATTCTATTTCTGAAATTAAAAAATAACAGTAAATAATAATTCTATATTCAATAATAATAACTCTTGCTTTCAAGAACTCATTGGTGTTATAAAATATTGGGAGAATCTTATGTAAACGATCGCGACACTATTAGAACATATTTACAATAGACCTCTAATAACCATCTTACTGCGATTTCACATGAGATGACATTCCTATATGAAAATTCTGGGGATACCATGAATATTGCGATTTTTTACAATTTTATTGTACACTTGAATTTTTATTCTTTGTCTTTCTGCGTTTACCTCTTTATTCTATATTAGGTAAATATATATAAAATATTGAAATAAGCAGTTCACATGTTTCATTTACTTTTTATGACGATCACACATCCGCCAAAATTTGCGTACTTATTCTGCACGTTTTACTTCTCCCATGCATCGTCTTTAGTCCCTTGGTTGATTTTACTCTGAAATATTTTGCCTATAATTGATGATTTTTCGGGTTTTGCTCTGTTGTTTTGATTTTGTGTGTTGTGAATAGGCAAGATTGAATTAAAAGAGAAAGGGAAAATTTTCCTCTATCACCACCCATTGAAAAAATACGGCTTTAAGAGTTATATCTCATTTGCAGCAAATTTTTAGTGTGGAGATGAATTTTATTTAAGAAATAATTTCACATTCCTTTCAGGCATGGAGATTCATCTTGTTTACTGCAACAACATACCATTCCGCTCAATACTGTTAGACAGTCAGTAAAACATGGTAAAGACTTTTCTGGAGAACAAAAGAAAGTTGCGTTATAACCGGGACATTACAAAGTTTTATTTCTTTATATAAGGAACAAAATGAAAAGGATTTTCGGCTCTTTAATTTTTACATAATTGATTTGTTTCTTAAAAACGAAAAGGAATCTTTAATTTGGTTTAATTGCCAAAGCTATAGATATCTGGAGTTGGCGAACTACTGCCAAGTAATATTAGTTGCCTTCTTGATATACTTTTTCAGAATAGCCTACTTTTCTTACAAAGTGAGTAAATGAAGAAAGACCTTCCTTTTTTACTTAAGATTGGTTATATTTTACTGTACAATAAAGCGACTGTTACCCGAATAACGAATGGTTAAGAATAATCTAAACAAACCACTTCTTCCGACTACAGCGAAAGATTGGATATAGTGGATAGCAGTGCATCTGGGGACAGGAAAATATAAACGTTATAAGCAGGTATCGGAGCATTAAACGGTATTTTTAACATATGTATAGCGTGGATGGGACAAGAAAAAGCACCATAATGAGCAAGATAGCGTCTTAAGCGGGAGTGTCTTAAAATGGTTTTACTTTATCTACATTGAGTTCTGGATTATCCGGGCTAATGATGGGGAGAAGATGCACGATTAATCAGAAATCACGGATAGGACAAAATTTCAATTTTATTTCTTATAATCTTCATACCTTACGTAAGTAAACAACTGGTCATTATTTACGCTTATAGTCCGTTATTGTCGACTGTTATATGGATTCATTAACACTATACAGTGATACCTCGAGATACGAGTTTAATTCGTTCCGTAACCTTGCTCGTATGTCAAATTACTCGTATCTCAAAGCAATTTTCCCCATTGAAATTAATTGAAGTGCCATTAATTAATTCCAGGCCCCAAAATACCAACCCACTTGTTCTTATTACGTGTTTTTGAATAGCAAAAATGTATTTATAAATGACAAATATTGAATAAAAACATAATAAAAGATAATGTAAAGAAATAAACTGGCTTTATAAAGTGTATTTGTATTTTGGTCACTAAAAACATGTCCAAGGAGGTTTGTTCTTTCTTCCCTTTCAGAATGTTGCGGAAATGAGTTAGGCGATTAATCTTCTCCTCTGTCGTTATGTAAGTCCTATTCGGCATCTTCTTCCAGAAAAGCTCCGTCTCGTCACAGTTGAAGAATTGCAGGGGGATGTGTCCTTTGGCTTCTATCGGTTCGGAAAAAGTTTTGAGATAATCCTCAGCTGCCTTCAGATCCGAACTTCAGCCTCACCATGCCCGACAACGGAGTAAATGCCGGTCCTTTTCCTAAAGTTGTCAAATCAGCCTCGATTGGCTTTAAACGAGCCTTAAGATGCCTCGTCCGTGGAAGTGCGCGGGGTCTGATTCAGCAAATCACCGTAAATTCCTCATGCTTTCTCGCATATGATGCCCTGTGTTACAATATCGCCTTTAAGCTGCTTCTCCGTCACTCAAACCATCAGCAGTTTCTCCATCTTTTCATGGAGAAAGCTCCGGAGCTTAGAAATTATTGTAACGCCCCTAGCTGGCGTTATACCCTTTATTGACTCCTTCTGTTTAAGCACAGTACATATCGTTGAAGTACTACGCCCGTACTACCTCGCCAAGTCAGCTACTCGCACATCTCGCTCATTTTCTCTATGATTTCACGCTTTAATTCAATAGACATCATCTTCTTTTGAGCATTGACCTTTCCACTCACTTTTTTCGGACCCAAGGTTATAAAAAGAAATTTGATAAAGTATTTAATTGCACAAAAAGCACAAAGCCCTAGAAAAACTTATCAAAGATGCTTCGACAGCGAGGTAAACAAGTATACTGGGGGGATGCGTGGGATAATGCGAGACGCACGAGGCACAGTAAACTGTTGGGTCGTGTGTAGACGGCCGTTCCTCGTATCTCAAATTTTGCTCGTATTTCAACGCAAAACTTCGCTCGCTCGACGGCTCTTATCTCAAATATCTCGTATGTTAGGGCACTCGTATCTCGAGGTACCACGGTACTTCACCCGACTACGGATTTTCAGCAGCGATAATGTTATTGTAGTTGTATTCCCGCTGCCCTATGTGAATGGTATGATGCATATCCTGCTTGTATTAGAACTCGAAAAATCCGTTTTCGTGTGCTTCATTCTTTTCAATAACACCAAAAATATCGACGAAGAGTAAACAATCATGCACGGATAATCCGTCGACAGATAATCAAGAGTTCAGACCCCGATAGCTGTGCTGATGAACGGAAGGGGGCCCATATGACACGACTGAAATACCCTGAGAACGTGGTAATAATAGCATACTCAGAAAGGGGGCAGCATAACATGATCAGGAGGCTAAATTTAGACAAGAGAGACTATGGGTAGAGCTGAATGAGGAAAGGAAACCGATGCTATACGAGGATACTTCAGCGATTTGAAAAAATGGAGCTATCTTGATTCAAACGGCTCAGACTACAAATGTTTCAGCAATTCCGAACATATATGACCACCAACGCTATTAACATCACAACGGAGCGTGAAATATGAGCTGCTGCCATTCTCCTTAGAGTATTCTTCTTTGGCAAATCTTGTCTTCTCAACATTCGATGAAGTCAATTCTCCTACGGACGCAAATTTGTTTCCATTAGGGGTGTCCGCCATTCAGCGATGAAGTAATCGTCGGTTTTGTAGCTCGATATTTACAGTTATCGTATAATTATTTTCCGCTTCTCAGCATTGCAGAAAATTTAAAATTCTGGTATCCGCCGGGCAGCAGGACCTGCCGAACATTCAGAGAAACTAATAACTCCTTTCTTTTCTCTGCTTCACTCTCTTTTCTTTCAGTCTTGTGCCGGATCCTCCGCTGATCACAACGCGACAACTACAATCTGCGATTCAATATTAGCTACTTCCTCGATACGGATCTAAGTTTCCGCGCAGAAAGATTCTTGCAAATAAACGGCTTTCGCAATATCCCTATAAAAACGCGAAGTTTTCCCCATGGCTCCTTCAGAAACTTATGTCAAAGTCGAACGGCCGATACCGGCTTGGTTAGCGACACCTGGCGCCCGCCCGACCACACTGGTGGTAGGTTTGATTCTACTGCCAACTAGTTGGAATATTGCGAGAAAGTTGAAGTACCAAAGGGTGTGCTGGGAAGTTTACAAGAGTTATTAGGAGTTATTCCACCATTTTCATGATAATTCCAATATTTTCATAAGATGTTTCTATTACTGTAATGTAATTACAAAACGTGACAGCTTGTTCTCTCGATGTTGTAAGAAAATATTCAGTATTGTATAAGGTGAGAGTGAAGAAATATCAAAATAACAAATATATCTCGAGCAACTATGAAATTACGAGCAAAATTTTGAAAATAGATATCTAAGGTATGTACGATGTATGTTAATGCTTAAAATCTACAAAAATCGAATCAGAATCGTATTGGTTCGTTGTTCCTCTCAATACACGAGAGCGTAACGGTGCTCCGCCACGCGGATTTGGCCCTCGTAGCGTTATCGAAAAGTCGATTAATACATTATTGGGGTATATTAGGTGAAGATTTCATTTCAGATTCCCATTAAGAAAGGTTCATAGCTTATCGTGGTGTAAGTATTCCCGTGTCACACGGTGTCTCAATCAACTATTTTCCTCGCTTTAGGTAAAAATGTGTTCCAAAGTAAGGGTCCGCCATTTTGTAATGTAAAGTATATAAATATTCGACAGAGCTCATTGAAACCAAGTCTAATGAAAGACAAGGAACATATTTATAGTATGGCATCATACTTTACCCGATGATTTTCCTAGGTTGGGTTCACAATCGCCTTGAAGATGAAGAATTTCGCGAAAAATCGGAAACTGGAAATTTTCGCAAAAATTGGTCAACTTTGACCCCCTGTATTAATTTAATGTGACGAATCCAACGTAAATGACCTCCATAGTTGTATGCAGGATTTATTCTAAATCAATCATGCGAAGTTTCGTAGCCCGCACTCAAGAAAAGCGTTTTCGTATTTTTGGCCAGCTTTTTTCGATTCTAGCCCACTGTGCGACGCGTAGTTAAGGGTATACATAAGAGTCGGGCATATGAGCGTCGCGAAACTTTTATGCCCTTCTTCTATGTATTGCATGCTCGGTGTAAAATATGTTTAAACGTCAACAAGTATCTCCAGCATATGACTCATGTGCCATTAATCGGCTAGCACTCCGTCTTTTTCGATACTAGGATCACTATATCTTCAGAAGCGCTCAAGCTCAACAGGTAATATATCGTATCACACAAGAAAAAACCTATTAATTTCCACAGTACACATATACATTTTATTGCTACTAGCTTCGTCTAAAGTATAGACGTCTTCAGGAAGTTCTAACATTAATTAGGATTACGTAGGATATTCTTCTCGGTCATGTACCTAATCAGACGAAAAATACTTTATCACAGCGTATTTTGGAGTTAGGTCGCATCGATGTATACTGAAAAATCTCGGGAGAAGTGATTGAAAAGGTTTCATACAGATGGAAAAAAATGAAACAAAATTTCGAGTTTGGAGATCAATAGAACGATTAAAGTGAAAAGATAAGAGATAAGAAAGTGAAAAGAAAACGGAAAATAATGGGAGGTAAGCACTTGGCTACCTCTTTAGAGGTCACTACGATAAGAAACTGGGGTCAAAAAAGAGATAATTGAAAGTAAAATGAGGCAATGTCGGAGTGGGAAATCAGATAACTGTGTTATGAGACCTCCGACTCACGGAACATGAGAAAAAGATGCAGAAAAACTTTTATAAATATGTATGGGCATGTAAAATGGTTTATTATCTTTTGGAGTTGCTTCTTGCGTCCAAAATACAATAAAATAAATATTTTCCCATTCTATTGCCTGTTTCAAGATTCCAGTCAGTATGGAGGGCTTATGGGGGAAAAACGCAATGTAATTTGCCATAAATAGCTCATAAAATTACTGTAACAACAAGTATTAGTTTACCGATCTAAACTGACCAGGGCAAATCAATGGTACGTGTGAAAGGGGACCCTGGCGTGACTGAAATTAATTGTCCAATATCAACTCAAAATTTATTCACTTAAAATAACTTAATAAGTTATTTACTTAATTTTTTTACTAAAAATAATGAAGACTAAATTATCACTACTACTTTACGTGAGGTGACGTTGAAATTTCTGTATGGCTGTGAGGTTTCGAAGCGTCGGCGATTCGAAGCGCGAAGCGGATTACGCTCTTTGATGTAAAAGTCAAAAACTCAAGTTCTATTCAAGATATCGCATCGAAACAAACTGTAAATGAAAATTACAACATTTATCTCGATTTCTCTCGAGACAAGTTCTTCCTCACATGAGAAACCAAAAAGTTTTGGGCGACGTATAAATTAGACAGCACGACGAATTGTTTCTTGAGTTACGTTCCAACTAAATAATTTTTACTAAGATTTGGTTGCTCTAAAATTAATCTCATGAGCAATGGAAGAAAAAAATCAGCATTTTATGTCGGATTGTAAGAGAGTAATGGCAGTTTCAATAGTGTCCATGGGTGAAAACTCGGCAATTCATTCCATTTTTGCTTGTAACTTTGTTGTCTCTGCTCTAAATGCATAAAATTTTCACTGTTGGGTTGATAGAGTTATTTTCATTCAAATTTCATCAGAACTTAAGTTTGAATCGGTCTATGTATACTACGAATCTTAATTATTCCCGTCCGAATCCGGGTCTCCGTAAAGGAGACCCGGCTCGCGAGGCTTTGCCTTTCTCCCATAAGACAATACTGACTGTAAGCTTGAAACGGACAATAGCATGCTATTTCTGCATCAGAGATATATTCCTGTTATTTAATATTCTGGAAGTAAGTAAAAGAAATAAGGCAGTCATAACTTTTGACGACGAAGGGCCGCATATTTATCATTTATAAGTTTTCTCAAAAGCGCGGGTGCTAATGATGCCTTCAGCACACCATCAGCCTCCCATACGTTGACGAAAGTAACGAAAACAACTTCTGCATTATATAGTACTATCCATTTTCCCTACAGCATAGGATACGTTAATTATTTAATTTTTAGAAATCTATCCTTAATCACCAATTTTTGAATCTAGCTGGAATAAGATTACCAATGTATGCACCAAGCCTATTTTCATCTGATGAATTGCATAAAGAGTTATTTTTTATTGTACGAAATAATAAGTGATTTGTCATTAGGATTTCCAACTAGAGCATTTTGACCTGGAGACTCCGGGAGAAGCAGTGTTTTTCCGGAGCCAGGTTTTGTCATTTTCTCCTGGCCATTGCGAAGGGCGAAAAAACATAGTAAAATATTCAACTGCGAGGATGTTCCATCGGCAACATAACATTCTCAGAGAAAAAGTCGATCAGAATCAAATATCACGAGTGAAGTGAAATTTGAACTTATTAATAAGAATAAATCCCGTTTCCTGACATTTTTTAACCAAGAAAAAAATATTTTCTTGTATAAATTTGAAAAATAAATAATCCTGAAGAAATATATACTGATAGGTCTGAAATATTAAAATACGTATTAAATAATCATGTAGATTTTCTTGGATTCCTTAAAAAGATTAAATTGATACAACTATAATGTTTTACCTTAAGAAACGTATCACGAGAGGAAATATTTAAAGATATATCTGAGAAAGAATCATATCGTTATGAACCTGTTACTGTAGCAACTGGAGCCTAAATTTTAGAATAAGGGTGCCTATTCAGATTATATGGGTCACAGACTTGTAGTCAAGAATGTCTTTCACCCAATTTGCCATGTCAGAAGCCGGTGAAGAAAGACTGACATTATGCATCATAACTGGATAAATTCTTTTAAAAGCGGCCAAAATAAATTGTCTCTTTTTGAGCTGTAAATAGATTAAGCTTTCACTCTCGGGGATTAAACTTTTCTCCTCTATTTCTTCGAGAGATAGAATATCCCGTCATATTCTTCTATCGCAGTTATCCGACGCTGACCGCACAAATGGGCCTCGAGGGACCGCGGGTTGACCACACCAACTCTATGATTATGACAAACCTAGCTTAACGGGTATTTTACCGTGAGTAGAGTTTCCATGATATGAGTTAATGATATTCTTAGCACTAGTTAATGATACTCATTATAATGGATTACCAGCCAAAGGATTGGTCTCTCACAGCTCTTCAAGCAGTTTCGTCTCAGCCAATTGCTTCAGCATTCCTTCTTATTTCTTAACATTAACACTAACCGTTACTTGTCTCTCATAATCTAATCAAGGTCTTCCTGTATAATTCCTCTCTTCTACCATCCCATTCGGGAGATCATGAATCACACTGTATGCGATCCATCTTCACCGAATTTTCTCCAAATTCCTCCAAAGAATTCTCTCTTCTTATGCAATATGAGGACTTCTTCATTAAGTTAACCTACCCATTTCTTCATTCTTTAGAATCATCAAATATACATTTAATAATCTCTTCTCTGCTTCCATCGTGGTCCATGATACACACAACAAATGGTGATCAAATATAATACACAGATGTTATGAACTATGCCTCATATACAAGAAAATCCTTCAAAAACTTTCTGTCGACAATTTTGTTAGCCAGTAAATTGTACTCTTAGTTATTTTTCTCCTTATTTCTATCTTTTTACCTGTAGATAATTTTTCTGATTGAATAGGAAAATTTTTCCGCTTTATTCGATTCCGTTGAATGAAGTTCGTTTCTAATTTCATATGAATATTTCATTTAATCGTATGAGATTGACTCACATCAAGTAAAAGCTAAAACTCTTTATTTTTCTGAATTCTTTTTTCTATTTGAGTCTGAAGACGTCTTTCTTTTGCTGAGTATCTATGATCTGCAAACCGCTGTATACTTACAGTGATAATACCAATACCAATGATAATCATACCAATGTTAATTCGTCATCATATAGCCAAACTATTCCTTACCACTCCGATTTAATTCCGTAAATGGAAATTTCTCAGATTCTCAACCAAGAGTCATTATAGGGAGGGGTCACTTCAGCAGATCCTAATGTATTACCTTGTTTTTTCAGCTGTTGATATTGTTTCGCAACGAATTCAGCTCGTGAATTATGGTATGGTAGAATCTATTGCCATTGATCAATTCAGAGGTCGTATATTATCTCAAACTATTTTGGAATACCATGAAGGTCCACATCTTTTCTTTGATTTTTTATGCAATTACAGCGATAAAAGTTGAAAATTTTTTATAGTTTCCTCTGAAATTCTCCGGTGTCTCAAATTTTTAACCTCTTCTTCACCTTCACCTTCCTGCCAACATTCCGGGATCTTTCATCATTTTGAATCAAGGTCATTTCATCACAAGGAAAGAGATGAAACTATCGTAGTCTAAGGATTCCAGTTTCCGATTCAAGGCCAAGATTAACAATAACGCGTATATATAGTCTAGAAAACTTCCTTCATCGTGTCTGTATTTTCCTCTTCTTGCTTTCTCTCTATCTGAGTTTGTCGTTCTCTCTCTCTCCATAGCCTTACATAGCTTCTGTTTTCATCCTTTAAATCCTCATCTTACAGAGCTCTGATGATAAAATTTTGCTTCCGGTCACCCTTCCTTCCTGTAAGCCCTTATTCTAATCTTATTTTGTGCCATCTTATTTTATTATGCCTCTTTAAATGTCTCATTCCGTATTCAGGGCCCCCAAATGATGTCACAGAGATTTTAGGATTTCTGAGATCTCTGTTACAAAGTGTCCCATGGAGCATACCCTACTTATTATGGCGTGATAGACAACCAGACAGACCCCTTAAGTGTGACATCATTTAAGGATGACTCCTAAGCATGTGAGAAAATCACATTAGGGTGTATCCCTCTATGGGTATTAGCAGATCCAAGGGGATCGAAGGCACGATGTCCCTCCCCCTTGATGGCTTTTTAGTAACAGTGGTTTGTCTTGTGTATGCAAAGGACTTAATATAAAGTAAGAATGTGACACAAATTATGTTTTATAAGTTAATTTGAGAAGATTTTATCAGCAAATAGTCTTAAATGTCTTCCCTTTTGCAATACCCCCCGAAAAGTGTCTAACAGTTCTGCCTGCGCGTCATAGATTGCACATCGGGAAGTGATTTTAACGCCTCGATCAATAAACAAGAGAAGTATCAATTTCACATGTTTATGAAAAAGTGTTAAATGAAAGTGTAACTCGAGAAGTATCAGAGATGTCTATCGTAGTGTTGCTGTGCTGACGAATTAATGATAGATGGAAATAAACAGTCGCTAGAAACTATGGCCTAACAAATACTGCCACTGACTTTAAGAACTGTTTTGGCGTTACGAAGTAATAATAGGCACCCTGATTGTTGAAATTTTAATGGAAAGAGTAGACAAATAAAACAGGAAGTCAATTGTTGCCTCAACGCGGTAAAGTATCTGAAGCCTTTGAACAATATTTTCCACCTTCTAATTTATTTACAGAGGAGCAAGTTATAATCCTTGGCATGATATCATCATTCCATGATTCTATAACTTTCATTCCATATATATAACATGTGTTCAGAAATGTTATGTGTAATCTAAGTGTGGAGATAGGATACATTAAAAGATGCCAGGCATAGAAATATTTTGGACCGGTAAAATATATCAAGATATCACCTACAATAGTTATCAAAACAAGATAGTACGAGGTGAGGAATCTTCCAGAGCATTAAATGTAGATAAGAATCATCGACTCCTGTATTGCGAATGAATCATAAACAGAAGCTTAGGAAGCACGTTGCTAAATAATCGTTCGTTGACAAAAGAAAGAGAGAATGAAAAATTGTTACTTGAAGAAGTCTACGAGCCCTACCCAAAACAAGGACACATAAGCACTTAAATAACTAATAGGTTCAACGCAAAAACGATCATTTGTTTTATCGATAAGTACGAGATAAGGAAGATGTAGACTACAGAAATGTCTATATAGATTCATTTAATAATCTAGATGTTCTAGAGATATACAGGAGCTATATAGGAGTATTTCATTTATATTTATAACATGTAATTTGCAATAACGAGTCCCAATATAGCTCACAGTTTTGTCATAGTTTATCGCATGTAATTCAGTAGTACTAAATTACTCAAGAAGTTAATGCTATGGTAGCTTGATAGCCATGTGGAAAATTGTATTTTATGTAAAAAGGTATTGGATGTTCCTCCCACCATATCTTAAGGAATCGAATGCTGATGAATATAATTTATAAGGAAATGTATGGAAAGATGTATGGATACGTCCGAAGAGAAGTGTACAAACTAGTGTGCGAAAGTATGGAGTGTCGTGCATAAGCGAGGCAAATAAAGTACCTGCCCTTAAATTATTGCTGAGAATTTCGTATAAAAAGTATAAGAAAATAAAAAGTGAAAGCAATTCGAATATTTACTAACGAGCGTAGTAAGAGTCGATAGCGAAAATCGAGTTTTAAATATTATCATATGTTTGATAAAATGAAATGCGACCCAATGTAAAATATTATAAAAAATGCTCATCACGTATCTGCTGAAAGATTTGTATCACAGTCAAATCTGGAATTAATTGCACTTTTGATCCGTTGCTTTTATATTTCATAAAAAAATGTAATTTTTCATTTGTCCATTGAAAGGATTTGATTCTTCTCTCCGATTAGATAAGAGACCAGTTTCTTGGGAGCGAGGACAGAGTGGAAACAGTTCTTCGATTACCATCTCTCCTAATCTCGCTCGAAACAATTAATATTTTGACCAATATTACTTAAGGTTTCTTTGTTTTTTATGCAAGATTGCGGTTTTCTTTTCACAGCAGTAGACAATAGCTCCCAACCTTTGCTCTTTATTAGTGACCATTCTTTATTTCTTAAATTTCTGTCACTAACGGGGCTCTGGGAAACCCAAGTGGATTGTGCGTTCCTCTTCGGTGAAAGCGGTCCCGGGTTCGATTTCCGGTGGTGACACACGCGTGCAAAATGACCCTTGCAGTCGCCTGAATTTTAACGATGATACCATATTATTTTTTAGTTTCCTATGTAATTCGTGTTAGTTTTTTACTGCTATTTTTCATTCTGTCATCTTCTAACCTGTATCTTTTGTGCTTCGTAATGGTCATTTGGCATATTTTATGTTAATGTACTTATTCTTCTACTAGCTATGTAAAGCCTGCATATATTGATTTATGCTTTCAGTTGCCTTAACCAGACTTTTCTGTAAAATTTAGTTCTCACTACCAGTTGATTTCACAGATTTCTCACACACCCCTTTCGTATAGATGTTTTCCTCCGAATATGTAAATTGGAAAATTGTTTATTTCTTGTGTTCATGAACCTCACGGCTTCTCTATCTCTTATTTCATCAATTTCATTTGTTAATATTTTGAATGGAAGATGGGAAATCTTAGTCTGTGTATTGACAAAATTCTCCGACTGAGGAATGTTCGTCCCCACTCGGTAAATAGAAAATATTAAAAATATTAGGCCCCTAGTGATGGCCAAAATCGACGTATGTAAATTTTTATTACAAATAATATTCGCAAGAAATTGAAACACGAATCGAGTAAAAAGAAAAACGAGATATATTGAATCGGATGATCGGTGATTTCTTCTCTTTCCGTATCTCGAGGTAAAGGTTCGCACTTGTTGCTATGTGGTCGCCGAATTTCAACCTATTCTGGAGTTAGAAGCTCCCTACTAAGATTGAACATATATACATATCACCACGGCAAAGAAATAAAAGGCTATAATTAAAAAATCAGTACTATGAGAGAATGTTAAACCGTTAACGTAATTAACATAGAAACAATCGTAAAGAAAATTTCACCTCGTGGTTTAAATGTTGAAATTCAAGCTGGAATATTTAAGGTATGTCTCGGAATATTTGGTGCAAGATTAAAAACAAAGACCCCGAGGAATCGAAATAAGATTACACAAAATTGATGCATTCTGGTATTAATGAATTTTTAATGAAAGTAATCTGATTACTAAGTATATCTCCGATTGGTATATTCCTTGATTTATTACATCAGTTCAGCCATAGCCTCATTTATAATGTTAGAATTCTGTTAGATAAATCATTGCAATTTATACATGATATACATTGAGAAGCAAAGTGAAATATGCACTAGAATATTTCCATACGTATATTCATATATTAGTTCTCCAAATTTGGCTAAATAATTGCAACCGAGAAATAGGGAACAGAAATAGGTAATACTATTTAAGAACCAATTAAGATTTGGTGGGTAAGAGTAAAAAAAAGGAATTCCCCGGTCAAATGATATACAAACGGGAAAAGCCTGAGCATTCAGCGACTAAAAACTTGAAGCGTAAAAGGGGTAAACAACAACAAACGTGAAACTAAGCAATTTGCAAGGAGTATTTTTTATTATAGAGACCGAAATCCCATCAGAAAACACCGTTCGAAGTCAACAGAGTCCCGTAGCCTCTAAGAAAATTCAATCAGATTTCGCACGCTTGATCTTTCCTTATCGGTGCCGGGATCGAATCCTCTTCTTTGGGAATAGCGCTTACCATGTAAAGATCGTTTTCATCCCTTTCAGATTTACATGTTACCAAACTTAATTAGAAACTTATGCTATGGAACCGAGACAACTGCCATAAGAAGAAGTAATCGAATAAAATTGTTATTTCGGTCGTATGCTGTATTAGTATCATAATTGCATGCATTATAAAATACACGGAAATCATGCACCCCAAATGATGGTTGCGATTGAGGAAGTAGAGTTCATGCATTTTCCATACGAATACTTTGGGTATATAAGCCCATGTGGAGAGAATGATGAGAGGAAAGTAGTATTTTTTCCCACTGAGAGAAAGGCTACATATTTTGAGGAATATTCCGTCTGCATACATTTTATGGATGGAGATTTTACTCAGAAAATTTCTGCTTTAAAACCCTCTAGGGGAAAACACCTGATGTTCTCATGTATAAAACATACACGAATTATATTCAACTACCAAACAAAGAATTCGATTTTAATTATGTTCCGCTGCGCTTCACGGTAAATACAATTGTATTTATTTTTAGGCTATAATTTCCCCTTCACGTCATCGAGAACTGTTTTCGAAATGAACGAGCGGGAAATTTGAATAAACTCAATGGACTTTGGCATTTCACTGAAACAATGAAAGAAAATTGGTGGCGAAGGAACGCTAAACATGAAAAATTATGACCACTAGCGGAATTGCCCATTGATTCCTAACGGGGAAAATAGATGTAGGATTTAATTAGTAATGCTATTTGTGTAGAAGTGAAATTATCCTCTCCAAAGATTTTAGAAACAAATATAGGGGTTCAAGACCCTCAGAGCCTTTAGTTTGATCACTCAATGGTTTGTATATAGGTATGCAAATAAGCTTTCATTCTATGAAAATGAACCAGGAACGATATTTATAAAGTTTGGATAGTAAATACTAATAAATATAACTCTAGGATTTTATTTGTATTGACTTGATGTTATTGATAATATTATTTAAGTTGCCTTTATACGAATGTAGAAGACAAAGGAGCTTTAAAGACCCAAATAGGTCCTACGCAAACCTTTACTGATAAATAAACTGCAACTGTTTCCTAATACTCCTATTTTACAAATACTCTACATTACTTATTACACATTATAATAATATCTAACTATATCGTTGGATTCTTCAAGGACATTGCTGATATTTGGCATAGGAAGAAAATATAAGGATCCAAAGCAATATGTTATCAAATTAAACAATGCTCACTAAATGACCTTAGTAGGTGTGTTTTATGTGATCCTTCCGCAAGATAAAACGGAGTTCAAAAGTATTTACTGAATGATTAATAATACCGAAAACGCAAGGAAAATCATTGAAACCCCAAAAAAGTCGCAATTATTAACATATGCAGTTATTTTTGCATTCAATAACTCAGGGAAGGAGGCATGAGAAACCACACAGCAGGATACACTGAAATACTCTTCCACATCTATTTCCAATTTAATTCTGTAAAAGTAACAAAACCTGCAGGATGCAAAAACGAACTTTACGTGCATTCCTTATGGAAACGTATCATGGTGTTCTGGGATTGAACCCGAGCCTTCATAAGATGAGAATAGTTTTCGTGGGGCTTTCAGCATATAAATACAATGCAGTTTGTATCATAGCTCTACGACAAATAGTTTCCAAAATAAAGGGGGGGACGGACAGACAGACGGACACTCCGCTAATTATATATAAGATAATTTCAGCCTTCCACAGATGGATAGGTCCCGGAGAGCTCATTAGTTTCTCACAACTTTATCGGCAGCGAGTAGCAGATACTTCCGTGGATATTTCGAGGTCAATTGAGTCCGCAGCCCTTTTTTATTGCTGCTTAGGAAGGGAAAGCAGCGGTGCGAAGAATTAGGACGTACTAAGAATGAGTATTCACGATGTATGCGGTTTACAATAGAAATAAAATTAGGACGTACACAAGACAATATCATTCGTAAACAAAAAATATTCAGTGACACCACCTCTCTCACAATCATGTAAGTTTTATCGCACAACAAGGATACGCATGTATTGTTGACATACTTCACAGAAATGCTCCAAAGAAACTGGTTTTCCTTATATTTTTACCCCGATAATATCTCCGCAAAATCTTTTAGGGCACCGTTAAATGTTTTGATAACCTTCAAGGAGTTGCTTTTAAAAACCTCGAATGTCCTTCGCTTTGAAAAACTACGTAGAAGAATTCAGGAAGCATGTCAATCGGTGTCAAGCACGTCGGTGTGCCAAAAATATAGCGATAATTTAGTTTCTCTCCAGAAGGAAGCGATGCACAATCGAACAACTGGTAAACTGCGCAGCGAGAAAATATAAACAGCAATGTAAATAAAATAATAGATCCTCCGGGACACTAACAGCACGTAAACCTTCCAAATGTACTTCAGCACTTGCGGCTAACATAAATAACATTTAATTTTATCTGGAGGCGGTGCAACAATGCATACACGCGCTTCCATAACACAGCGCTCGAAACAAGAAGAACATCAATAATAAAAACAATGATAAAAACATAACTCCTAAAAATGGAAATGTAGAGATCTTCCGAAAGGATGTCAATCAGCGAGGCTAAGATTACTATCGTCTTACAAATAGTTTTTTCGCCGACGTCAAAGTCACACGTTTCCATGAAATCATAACAAAACATTAATCAGAATTACGATGACGACTACGATAGCAAAATTTTCCCGGACGTTTCTCACGATTCTCGATGTTGGCTTTGTGGCATCGAAGGGGAATGCGTGGGGAGAATTCAAATGGAAATCGACGTACCTATATACACGCTGGGATGTCCATGCTACTGGACGCGATCTCTCCCATCTCTTGGAATACGAAAACGAGAGAAGCTCTCTCACGAGCGTCACTTCCGGCAGATGCGGCTCTAGAAACCCGTTCTCTCGAAGAAGAAACCCAAGCGAATGCTCCGCTCGCACTGAGCTCACGTGTCCTCGCAGCAAAACAAAAGAAGCGAGAGCCGCGCCTGTCCGACCAATCCCAAGTGCTGATATCGTTTTAGCCTTTACATAAATGTTGAGGCGTCACGGAGAGAGTCACGTTTGCGACGTGAAAACCTGACCAACGCGCGATAACGAGCCTAAGAAATGATTGAGGAAATTATGAAAGACAAATACTTTCTAGCATGGAAAGTGTCCTTGAGTGGAGTGACATGTAGATAGACCAAATACCAAATAAAATTACGGTAAAATTACGTAAAAGATCAATTAATCGTTCAAAACTACATATGATCAGGTCCTAGCGAAAGAAAGTGAGGCAAATGAGCATTTACCATCAACCTCTCAATAAATAAAATATGGAGCAGAAAAGAGGTGCGAGAACCAACCCAGCGGTGTGCCGCGATAGAATGATGAGAGGTGATAAGTGTGCCCCGAAAAATGTTACAGTTATGCCGACGCAATAGCCATTATTGAGGATTCGTCCTGTGAGCTGTTTTAATAGATGTATGGAATAAATAGTTAATCGTAGATAGAGTAGAAGATTTGCGTGTATCTGCTGGTTTTTCGTTAGCTGAGCGAAAACAGCCATTATCTTAAACTTTTCTAAAGGACGTCCCAAATAACCTCGCGAATATCGGAATTTTGTGGATGAGCACATTCCTATGACTGTAATTTAAAAATGAATACTATTCGACCTATAAATCGGTTTATACTAAAATTAAATTTCGTCAGATTTCCGCAAAACTAATTTCCAACCCCCGGTTTCCATGGGGGTTAAGTAATTTGATATGGCAGACACTACTTCATCAAATTGAACTGTTTGAGGTCTATTGCATTACTAGTGAGACGAAAAAATATTCATGATTTTATAAAGCATACCGAAAGAATTCTGTTTAATCTAATACATAAATGATCACAATGCGAACCACTGGCGGATCCAAGGGGGTTGGGGGTACGATTGCCCCCTTTGGACCCATACGTAACCGGAAAAAGTTCCGACGGAAAGGATTTCGCGGTTATTAATTGTCATGCATCTGTTTTATACTCCAATATGCAAAGAGGAGAGTGTGTGGAAACATTTTAAGGCGGGCAATAATTTTTACGTGGCTTTCATGGAAAGAAAATGTGCAAAATATGACAGACGTCTGTTCGCCTAAAACTCGAGAACCGTAAATGGCACAACTTTCAAACTTTCACGATTGTTAAATGTACTCCCTGCGCAGATGATAGGCTACGTTTTATTTATCAGAACGTCCCCAGTTCGAACCCAGACAAAAAAAAACATTCTCCTAAGAAATGCACGTAAACTTCAGTTTTATCAGTTGCAGGCTACATTTCTTTTGCAAAATTAAATTAATAACAAGCTTACGAAAACGAAATAAGCACCAAAAGAGAGAAACATGAATAGAGATTCTTATTTTGGTCGTGAAATATCGTTATCGGGTCGAAATGGCGAGAATTCGGTTAAAATAAACGGAAATATTGTGAAATTCTGAGGCTGTAAACAACCAACCCCTTGACGACTGAAACAATTGTTTAAGCCGAGCTAACGCATATTTCCATAGGAATACTCGTGGATTTTAGGTCAATATGAAGTTAAGGGTTAGAATTAATGATAGGACATGTTAATAGGAGGCGATAATAGACTGAAATTTTAGTATTTCCAATTACGAACAGTTTGCAGTGTCGATTTGCAGGGAATTGCAGGGAACGAATATTTAGTAGTTTCTTTTAATCAGCTCGACTTTGTATACTCTATTTAGACATAATTTAACTAGGTTAAATCTACAACATAATTTGTATCCTGCGAGTCGTCTTTCGGCATGTGGCAGGGGGTGTACGTATCATGCCTCTTTCATTATTTTATGTCACGTATCATAGTAGTATATCGAGTAAAAACGTAACTACACGACTATTTTGTTACTTAGCTATCTACTATTTTCTTATGGGTATATTTGTGCAAGTAATCATCTTACAAGCTTTATAAAAGTTCATAAGAAGTATATTCAAGACTAATCGAGACTAATTCTTACTGTCGGTTTCATAATCATCTCGGTTGAGAGATAAGGGGCACTTCAATTAGAAACGTTTCAAATATTAATCTTGCAAATCTAATTTTTCAGACAAATATTGCATTAACATAGAAATATAAAATATATTGCAAAAATTTAATGACACATTTTGCACATAAATTACACAACTTTCAAACTCTCAAGATTGCTGAATATACTCCCTGCGCAGACAATAGGCTTCTTTTTATTTACCTAAATGTCCCCAGTTCGAACCCAAACAGGTAAAATGTTTTCATAAGGAATACACATAAACTTCACTTTTATGATTTGCAAGTTACAATTATTTTGCATTATTAAATTAGAAATAATAGTGGTACGAAATCGAGACATGCACCATAAGAAACAAAATCGAATAAAGATTCTTATTTTGGTCGTGAAATATGAGTATCGAGTCGAAATGGTGAGAATATGGTTAGCATAAGTTAAAATTTTATGAAATTTTTAGGCTATAATCAACGAGTCCCCTTGACGATCTATGCAATGGTTGAAAACGAGGTAATGCGTTTTCCTGTAAGAATACACGAAGATTTTAGATCCATATCAAAATGTATCGAAGAAAATGTATTCGCTTCAGCAGGTCAGGAAATCCAAGTTTATAGCTCAAAAAAGATAAATATTTTTCTTTAGCTTTAGACGCTTCCAATAAAGGAAATTTAAAACTATTTTCCATGATTGTGCAATGTTTATGAAAAGTGAGTGCCATAAGAACAGCACTAACATATTTTTACGAAGACGCGAAAGAAGGAATTGAATCGACATCAAACAACTTAAAATCTATTATTCACAGTAATGTCCTTGACTTAAAAATATATCCGCGTACTCAGTGAACAGTTTTACAGAGGTAAAAGAAAATAATTCAGGTGAAGAACTCATAAAACTGGTCTCGTTTATCCTGTTGATATCAATTTCAAACGCCGCCTGGGAAAGATCATTTAGTATTATGAGACAGATTTTTATGTAAGGAAAGAAACAAATTAAGTAACAAGCTACTTAAAGCAGAATTGCAGGTATTTTACAAAATAAGTTTACAATGTAAGGAATTGTATACATTTCTTAAGAATAATCCAAAATAACGGAATCAGCACGGAATCAGTCAAAACATTTGTTTAAGTTGTAATAAAAATACTCTTTATTATCTTTTGCTGTAGATATTCAAATGTTTTTTAAAATTCTTATTTATTGTGACATAATGTTCATTATATTCAAATAACAGTATTTAAAACTTAATTTCCATGTATTAAAAACAAAATGTATCTTACTCGTAGATAAATAATTGTGATTTTCCTTAGTTTGCTGTCAATATTGAGAAAAATAAATATTATAGATAACGTGCATGTTTATTTTCTCATATACCGTTAGATTGACAATCATTTTTTGAGTTATGTAAACTATATCTTATCTTTATACAAGGATATTTTGAAATATTTTAGAAGTTTCTAGGAGTGCTAATTTCCAAGTTTCTGTTAAGAAAATTTTTTTAAGCCAAATTAAATTATGTTTATAAGTAGAACTAATTCACGCATGATAAAGTTAACATCATAGATAAGTTAGATTCTACGGTACTTAAAATTATATTTAAACTTAACCTCCCGGATTATACCACTCTTGAAACGAAAAACTCCCGGAAGCAACCTTTAAGACGTTGGCAACCCTATTAATAAATAACTCGCGGAACTTTTTCCGGTGGAACTTTTTCCCGCGGGACTTTTTCCTGGATCCGGACCCATAGCCTGGCTGCACATTGAAGCTCGGGAAAGCTTAACTGTGACTTTTCTGAAATATTTCCGATGACAAAAAAGGTTACGTTTTCGAAGTGCTAAACATACATCATTGTTTTATTACAGTAAATCCACTGGTGTAAATTTCAATCAATCTTAAAAAGATTTAGTGGATATATTTTTGAAGAATATTAAGTATTATCAGGGTAACATTTTTTACCATCGAGGAAAATTATTGTGGTAGTATTTTCGAAAGCTCTTCGAGTTGAGATAATTCCGCAAATATGAACTTTCACCGGGAAGCAAAACTAGAACCACTGTCAACAAAGGCAAAAACGCAACCCGTAAGCCAATCCGGGATAAAAGAAATAGTACCGAACCGCCCCCTTGTGTGTGGTTTCTAGATCCGTCCATTATGTGAAAGATTATGCAATTCGTCCTAGTCAATGAGTAATTCATTGTAATCTCAATATTTTATCCAGTCACTCATTCACATATGGTGTCTTAGAAGAATATTGTTTCAATTACTCCTTGAACAATCAATATACTCATAATTTCCAATACTTCAGTCTCCGGAACTCCTCTATTGCTTCTGAATAACCCAGGGAGTTTGTTTGCCAACTCTCCTTTTGATAAACCTGCAAAACAAAGTTTCTTACTCACCGTCTAGATAATATTTTTTATCTCAGGTTAAAATTATTAGAATTTACACGCCATGGAGTTTGTGACATATATTTAATTTCCGTTATCCGTGGCAAACGTTATTTCAGGCGCGTCTGAAATAAGTTGCCCTTAATACCCTAATCCCTAAATACTAATCCCTAACCCCTAATGGACTACAACTAAATTTCAGCATTGGACCCCCTGTGATCATGAAAGCTTTGCTTTCGAAATACGCATTAGGGATTCTGAATCACTGGTGACCGCCAAACGTGTATCCGTTTCCCGGGAATCGCCCTTAGACGGTCGTCGCGTTCGGCGCTTGGAGAACTTTTGTCTCTTAGTTCATTGACCGCCGAGTTCCTTTTTCTCTCTTCTATATATACCAAGCCGTCCAATAAAATACGAATCGGAATATTTTATATCTGTTGCAGTTTTTCCGACTTTGATAAATAAGTCTTTAGCACGAGAAACCCTGACAGGGAGGGGATCAATTGAACGGAACCTTTCCGATAATGTTATAAGAACAGAACTCATGGGTGAAGTAAATAAAAGTAATTTCAGATAGAAACAAGCGCGAACTCCGTGAGAAATCGCCAAAGCGTTACAAGGGAAGAATTACTCGCTGGGAGAGATTGTTGGCCAACTCAAAGTTGGATAAAAGAATCCAATGATTGGAGAATCTAACCAACTTTAAAGCTTGGAAAGGATTAAGAGACAAAGGTTCTCCAAGCGCCGACAGCGGCAAACGTCTAGGGCGATTCCCGGGAAACGGACTATCGCTTAGCGGTCACCAGTTATTCAGAATCCCTAATGCGCATTTCGAAAGCAATGCTTTCATGATCACAGGGGGTCCAAAGGGATGTTAGAGTTAAAACACTCCCTGCCACGCGCTACCGGCGGTTTATAGGGCAAACATGTTTTTAGGGTAATTTTTTTAAGAAAAAATTAACTTTTTAAAATTTTTTTAAGAAAAAATTAACTAAAAGAGATATAAATAAAAGCAAGAATGACAAAAAAGTTGGCCGCCGAATAGCCAAGTTGGTAACGCGTTCGTCTTCGGTAAAAGTGAAAGCGATTTATCTGATTTCTCGGATATTCAGAATGATCAGATGTATGCAATAATAGTTGATCAGTTATAAGTTAAGTTTTATAAGTTAAATTTAGACCTATAATTTATGACAGAGGAAATCGCTATTTCGAAATAATGCACAATTAAGATACCAAGTAAAATTTGCACTTAGGTGGTGCTCACTCACCTTAAATTGAAGCCAGAAATACAAAACTTTGTGCTGTAAGTTTCGAGCATTGACCGGTCGTAAAATTTGAGCTAAACCAATCTTAATGCAGTACTATTTAATATAGTGCGGTTTATCGTTCCAGAATGGCCCTTGTTAATAGGGTATCAAACTGCAACATTTTTTGTTCCGGCCTTCCCTCCGGTTCAATTAAAAGGGCAAATATCAGTACAATGCCGGTTTCACCCCAATCGACGTTGAACCGATTTATTTCGCCCCGACCAATGTAATATTGTATCGTCCTTATAGTTAGTTTCATTATTTCTACCTTTTTTATTTGCATTACATTACACTAAATTTTAGAATAAAATTTACTAATAATTAGTAGCAACACACAGTTACATATATTGTGAAAAAGACTATTTCATGTCTATACGAGTATTTTCGTATCTACTCATAGTTACAAAAGCTTAGAAAACCTACCAGTAATACTGAAGTTAAGTGCGTATTTTTGGGAAATGAAAATCGGAGCGAAATATATAAAGATTTTCCCCTGACGATAACTCCCTACGCAGATAATAGGCTACTTTTAATTATCCTAATTGTCCGCAGTTCGACCTAAAAAAGCGTTCTCCTAAGAAATACAAGTTAACTTCACTTTTATCGGTTGGAGGCTTTATTTATTTTGCAACATTAAATTATAAAGAACAGTCGTACGGAATCGAAATTAGCACCAGAAGAAGGTTAATCGAATACAGATTATTATTGTGGTCGTACACTATCATGTCGCAATTGTTAGAATTTTGATTATATAAACGAAACTTTTTCAGAATTTTGAGGCTATAAACAACCAGACCCCTTGACGACCAATGCGATTGTTGAGGCTGAGCTCGTGGATTTTCCAGCAAGAATATATAGTCTTTAGGCCCATTTAAAAGTAATAATAAATATGAAATTATTCAAATGTATTCATGTATCCTGTGAGCTGCCTTTCGGTGTAGGGCAGGGGTTACATAAATCACGTTTCTACCTCTCTAATTTTTTAGAATCATTTCGAGTAAATAATTACATCATTCAAAGTCTCACTATTTTACAATGGCTATCTGTTATTTTCTGGGAGTCACATAAGCTGAATTAAGGAACATTTTCAGCATATTTTTCTCTTCTCTAAAGTGAAACCATGATGAATATTGTGTTTTTATATCAGTTATAAATGGTAAGTGCAAAAAAGCAGCAAGTCATTATACAAAAAGTTGCATCAAGTTATCTCGAAAGCCAACATATTGAAATATATAACAAAGATTTTATTAAAACATTCAGGTATTTGCAAGCTGCAATGAAAATATGAAACAAAATCTTTCCCAAGAATACTTAAAACCTCCCTATCAAGCAATATAGTGAATATTTGAATATCCTTTTGACATTTGTAGGCCTTCCTCTTCTTCATGGATATTTTTGGCTAATGTTCTTTACTTTTATGATAAAACTTGTAAAGTATAATCAGACATGGCAAGTAATATTACATTTACAGTTCTTAAGTTCAAATAACACTTTTTTGAGATGAATTGCCAAAACTGTGATTAGTATTAAAATATTTTCCTAAAGTAAGTGAAAACTCCAATGAGAAAATTACAGCATCTGATGATAAAATTATGCAATTTTCTAAACACTATAAGATATCTTCTGAAAACTGATCTATATCTTCAATCAGTATCATCTATTGGGCACTGTGAAAATGCCTTCATGCCTAAGCCAAAGCCTTAGCTTTGAAAAGATAAAAATAAGATTGATAGTTGTCATTAATTGATTTATACCTGATTTCTGATTTAATTTGTATAAGAATAACATTTATCAATGACTTAGCAAAGATTTTATGCCTTTATAGTGATAATAGAAATGTATAAATTTACAAAAAGTTCCCTTATTGACTAATTAGAATTATAAAAAGTGCCATTAATTATTACCACTGCAACATAGGCTGCTATTCTTTTCATCACTTACTTTTATTGTAATCGTCATACAGAAAAATTACAAAAATTATTTTTAAGTCACCAAAATTTGGTAATAATCTACTTAAGAGGAAGATAACATTTAAAAAGTTCATGAAGTGCAGTTTATATGAGACTTGAATTTTTTTATTTCTCATGTAATCAGGAACGTGCCACAAGAGGAAAGGTGGAGAATGTTTAAATTTTATTTATCATCCATGTTTTTTTGACTTCAAGTAGGAACCTAGCCTTCTGGTAGTTGTTGAAGGGATAAAAGAAAAACTGAATTGCTGAACAGGCATTCACTCTGGTTATGAGGAAAAGCCCTCCAAAAATCTAAGGCAGCTTGTCATACAAATTTATCTAAAAAAATATCACTAGTTTATTAAAATATCAAAATTTTTACAATATAAATCACAATTTCAAATACTTTACATAACAAAAATAATTAATGGAAATAATCCAAGACAGTAGCTGCTTCTTGAAGATCAAATGCCAGGGTAAAGTTTAAAAGCAGACTGGAATTCTGCAATTTGCAATCAGAACCTGTATATATAATACCTAATACTTAAAGTTTGCTATATTTTTAGTTGACATAATAGGTGACCACCAGAAGCATAAGGAGAACTATGGTTGTAAAAGTGGAAGAGATATAAATTTTTTTATTTAAACTAAGGTAACATCCTATGAATTTTATTCAGTATTTGATAAGAAAAACATAAAAAATGGAGTAAGAAATACTTAAGTTGTAAGCAGAGGATTAAATTACTTCCTATAATAGCATAACAAAATTATTTTTAATATGTTTAAATAAAAACTTTAATGTTGCAAGAATTCCATGTCCAACTGAAGTACTCTTATACTAAGTCATGATTGCTCTCTGCATCATTAAGCTTAAGAATTAATTAAGAACCGATTATACCTTGGCAATCACTGGCCATGAGCATGTGAAAGAAACACATTCCAAACATCCCAGGAAATCACACAAAACTCCAGGTGAGCTTGGATAAAAGCAATTTTGCTAACCTGAGTTAGAAGAAAATCCAGGATAATGCTTGGGAAAACTCAAAGAAGTAAGGAATCTAAGCCATTATTTCAACCCCAGAACATCAGTCCTGGTCCCTGAGAATTGGCAGCAAAATAATAAGAAATCTGTAAGCAGAGACAAAAGCCTAATTACTGAATGAGTCTAAAAACCAGCAAGATACTGATCTAGGTATACTAAAAAATGACTAGTTTATATAAAGGATTATGGTGTTATTGTAAATGTTACAGGATATAGAAAAGCAGTGCTTGCAGATAATCAGCTTGATTTATCCAAACACCAAAGAGGTACACAAGAAGATATGAGCTATGTGTATTATTATTAGGAAAAGATAAATAAGAAGGGATTAACAACTGGATGCATGCTGTGAAGTAACTGATAGTGGATGCAAACTATAAATCAAATAGCAGTATTACTTGGGCCTAAAATATTTCTCCATTATATTTTATTAAATTGGGCTCCATTAGTAATAGTACTGCATTCTCCTATCCTGAAAGGGGTCCCCTATGAATCAGTTCCCAGTGAGCCCCAAATCCTGACCTCTTCATTGGAATCACTTTTAAACCACTGTCTACTCTTGCCCTCAAAATCAAAAGTCATTGTTTAAGAAACTGCATGAAATACCCTCCTTTCATACAATTAATCCACTTATCTTACATTCCCCAATTTAATCTCCTCTAAAATTTCTGACTCAGGAGACAAGAAAGCAGCTCTTGACCATTCATTTTCTTTTACTGCGATAAACGTATAATTAAATGATCTGATGAAGGGCCAGTTAAGACCTGAGACTTACAACTAATTATTGAATAATTCAATTTTCAAAAATAGGGTTTGTTTCAAAGCATGCCATAGATACACAAAAGAATCAAGATCCTTTCAGAGCACAGATGTGAGAATAACTTAAGTATCTTTCATGTTATATTGCAAAGCAACTATCAGGATTGCTGGATTTTAAGCTAGGTTTTTGACTCCTAAGACCCAAGTAGCTAAAATCATCTAAATATGATGCTCATTCCAAAGCGCTTGAATAAGTTCATTTTTACATCTTTCTAAGGTATTTATCAAAACCAATGGACTTTACTGATACTTGTTGTGGGGGACTGGCACAGAAAATTCAGGTGAACTTGGGTAAAAGCCACATTGCTAACCTGATTTGGAAGCAAATACAGGATGATGCATGGAGAAACTCAAGGTTTGTAAGAACTGTGAAGCATAAGCATTACACCTGTTGAGAGAGAGGGGGAAAGAAGAAAGTGACAAATCAAAGATAAAAAAGTAATAAAAACACAGCTGCAAGACTTGTAGATATTATGCTCAGCTGGGAAAAGAAATCTGATTCTGGTACAATTATGAAATGACTGCAATGATATATCAGCTCACATGTCAATCATTATTGACTACTTTAAGATGAGCAAGAAATAGACAATTTTGGCCCATTTACATTTACATCAGCAAAGATGATTTATTGTCAAGGTGACTTGTATATTAAGTGATCTTCTTTGGGATAATTAAAAAAAATTTTAAAATGCAAAGAGTGAGCATTAGGATTGAATTTTCATTCCACCTTCCACACATCCACACCTAAACTCATATATATCATCAGGTTATGAAAGCCCCATCCCCCCAAAGGCTAAGAGACCCTGGATCAACATCATCATTCATTACCCTGAGAAAATCAATCTGGATTTCATTCCACACACACATTTACTCACCATTCATACATATTGTGAGTGTGCACTCCATTCAAACTTTCATTCATCAAGGAACCAAAAGGAAAATTGAGAATCCAATCTAATAACTTAGATTTTGCAAGAAGAGATTAGGTAATTGAAAATTAGAAGAAGCTACCATCTCCACATCCCAGGGGAATCATGAAAACAACCAATCCCATTATTAACTACTGTTCTATTCAATGCAATAAGATTTAAATATTCCTAGCAGTCCATAATGTTTACAGCTCCATTGCTTTGATCCTAAGCTAACATTGGAGAACACAGCCTTCAAATTATATACTATCTTCTAATAAACCTAAGCTAGGGTTGTTGGTGGACGGAATGGGGCAACTCGCCGCGTGCCCAACTCGCCACGGGGCCAACTCGTTGCGGGCATATTTTAAATACGTTTAGAACTATCTGAAACTACTCGTTCTTTGCATGGGTTTAATATCTAATATCATAGAAAGAAGAAACCCCTTAGTTAGTCTTGTGGGCTCAATATGATCTTTTTAAAAAATTAATTTAAATAATTATATAATAAGCATACTATTTGTTACTAAGCAGTGATCTACAAAGTAATTCAGCAGTAAATACCAGGTGAAAAGTGAAAAATAATATTTGGGAGTTCACATATAACCAGATTTTTGCTATACAATGATATGAAAAATTAATTTTGTTGATTTAACTGATAAAATGTATCAAATTTTAGCAGTGTTACCAAATTTACGAAAATAAATGTAAATAATTAACAGATCATGGTTTTTAGGTGCCCTTATATTAAGTAATTCATTAATAAGTACCATGGTAAGAATAAAAATCAAATTATGCATTCCAACTGATAATTACATACATATCAACTTTTCATAAAAAGATATCCCTCCCAAGCTAATCTTTACGTAATACAGTAAACGTAATTAACCCTTAATTAGTCTCGTGGGGTGAATGTTACCCCAGTGGTCTAACCCTCGGTAAAACAAAAACTAATCAAGATATTTTAACCAAATTTTGTTTCGTAAAGATTTCTACCTTCTTATGATAATCTGAGAATTAAGTTTACTTTAAGCAGACAATAGTATGCAATTTTGGCAGTTTTACCTTATTTCCTAAAATAAATTTAAATAACTTCTAAACAATATTTCAATACCTTTTAAGCGCCTATTCATAAAGTAACTCATTGCTAAGTACCAGAAAAATAACGAACACCATATCTTGCATATATTTTGCATTATAGGTTCCGAAGCCTCGAAGCGCGAAACGGAATACGCTCTTTGATATAAAAGACAAAAACTGAAGTTCTGTTCAAGATATCGAATCTAAACAAACTGAAAATCAAAATTATAACATTTATATCGATTTCTCTCGATACAAGTTCTTCCTAACGTGAGAAACCAAAAAGTTTTAGGCAACGTATAAATTGGACTGCACGACGATTTTTTTAGTTACGTTCCAACTAAATAAGTTTTTTTCTAAGATGTGGTTGCTCTAAAATTAATCTTATGTAGCAATTATGCATTCAGATGATACAATGAGCAACTGGAGAAAAAATCAGTATTTTATGTTGAATTGTGAGAGAGAAATGGCAGTTTCAAAAATGTTCACGGGTGAAACTCGGCAATTCATTCAATTTTCGCTTTTAACTTTGTTGTTTTTTCTATGAAAGCATAAAATTTTCACTGTTGTGTTGAAAAATTTATTTTTATTCAAATTTCATCAGAACTTAAGTTTGAATCGATTAATGTAAACTACGAATATTAATTATCCCGTATTACGAATTATTAACCCGTCCGAATCCGTAGCTCCACGTAAAGGCGAACCTGCGCGAGGCTAACTTCTTCGCTTACGGCAAATTATATTGAGTTATTCCCCTGTAAGCTCTCCTTACTGACTGGAATTTTAAAACGTCCTATAATGATCTGCGATGGTCGAAACACCTTAACTGAAAATTTCATACAGAAATTTATGGAACATTCTATTTAATGGTTTTCAACCACGGAAATCGATTAGTATTTAAAAATCGTAAAATCACTCCTTATCATTCTTACCAACCCATGATATATATTAATTTTTTAATACTTGCTCTACGATGCACTAAATATAATAATAGGTCTTTCGGCATAATCTTGCCTTTGGGAACTGATACCCCATTTTGTAATTGAATTTTAAAAGATATTAATTGTGTACAACAATTTTTAATAAATATATCACTATTATTATTCACAACCGTTTTCAACATTTTTATTCAACCTACAGCACCTTTGGTTGGAAAGCAGAAAGGAGATAAGGATACATATGTATGAGACAATTAAAGCGAAAAATAATAAAATCCCGAATGTAATAAAGAAGTAAAATTTAATAAAATCTTAATCGTCAATAATGAAATATAATTGTTTATTTATTATAATGTGAAATATGTGATAAGAATCGATCTCTCGTATTAGAAAAATGTTTTTTTTCGTAATTCCGTTTGCCCTGAATTAAACATTGAGAAAATATTGAAAATTTATTTTTATTAATTTTAAAACAGTGATTCTGAATGTTTAAAGTGAGCAGAATAGTTACATTTATATATAATATAAAATATTTGAGAGAGTTAGAAATAGAAACCAAAATATTTGTTTCGGAAATTATTATTTTCAGTTGGTAATCAACATGATTTGATTTCTAGGGTTCATGGGTTAGACGAAAGAGGAAACTTTTAGTCTCAATCTCGCCCAAAAAAGACGATATTATTATTATTATTAAATTAATTCTTAACATTGCACTTGCTAATGAATTACATTACATATGGGCACATGAAAAAACATTAATATGTTTATTAAATTTGTAAATTTTTTATTGCTAAAATTAAGTGCTTTTTATCAGTGAAATTAACAAAATTGGTTTGTCATATCATTATATAGCAAAATTCTGGAAGTCCATTAACTCTCGGATAGTATTTTTCATTCTCCGCTTGGTACTACTTACTATGAATTACTCATTACTGACTATGAATTAATTCATTGATAATCGCTTAAAGCAAATGCTTATTACATAATTATTTAAATTGATTTTTGTAATTTGTTAACACCGCCTTAATTGCATACCTTTCGTTTCTCAAAATTAACGAAATTATCAGATCATAAATGTAGTGCAAAATTATTAACGTAAGTAAAAATTTGGCATGTAAAAATCTTAAGTATCTTATTTTTTACCGAAAGAAGTATATCGCCAGGGGTTATATCGACCCCACGAAACTAATTAAGGCTTAACAAGGATTAATTGCTTCTATGAAGTGGTGCTATGGTCTTACCGTAAAATTTAGCAGATCTCTTAGTTTCTTCTTCCTATAATATAAGATATTAAAACCCTTGCAAAGAACGAGTAGTTTCAGATAGTTCTAAACGTATTTAAAATATGCCCGCGGCGAGTTGTCCTAGACCCGTTGGTGGAATGCTCAGAAATTAAAGGGGTAATTTAAATATCACCTCATATCTTGCATCTGTTGATTATTATACCATTTAATTGTCTAGTCAGCATCTCATGCAAACACAAAGGAGCTTTACTACTTTGATTACCATTGGAATATTCTTGCACATTCTAAGGTACTTCATCAATAGGTCAAGATAATCAAGTAATCTGCTTTGACTGAGAAAAGAGGTGCATTCCAAGATCACGCCATATTAATGGAAGAACACCTAATTTTATCATATCTGAAAATTCAGGCTTTACCCCTCGTCTAACCAGGATTCAAGAGTACTATCGTAAATGCACCTTGAAGCAGAATCCTTAACATATATCAACGGAAATTAAAAGAATCATTTTATCTTCATTAACCAATTCATTAAGACTTCAAAGCTAAATTGATATTTTATATTAAAATAAGTATAATTCACTTGTATTGTAGAACCTGATTCTGCTAAAGTAATACAGTATACCTCAATTATATGCACAAGCATAGTACTTGAGGCAAATGGGGTTGACATTTATGACATGAGTCAAATTCCACCTTCTTAGGCAGTAATTATAATCTGATACATACTGAATGTCTGAAAATCCTTTTATAAGGTATCTGCACCCCTCTATTATCAACTAAATGTTTTAGGAAATACCCAACACATCAGACAGTGAATATTCACTATTTATCTACTTAGTCTCCTTTCATCCTCCTATACAGAGCAATCAGGGGAAGGATGAAGTCCCGCCAGTCCTACTAACATCTGTTAATATATTACATCCCAAGTCAATTAAATTTGTGGTCAGAATGAAGGACAGAAATCATTGCAAAAGAGCACAAAATTATTATGGAGTATCACTGACAGAAGGTATGAGAAATTGCTCAAGCTTTCCAGATGTCATGTGAAAGAATACATCACATTTTACCTGAAGAATTAGATACGAAAAAAATTATCTGCAAGATGGGTGCCGCGACTCCTAATGCAGGATCAAAAACACATGAAAATGGAGATATCAATTCACATGCCGAGACTGGAGCCCAAAGCCGAAAAAACGTCCTCATATTCATGCAGGAGATCCTCCAACAGCTTCCTCTCCCCATCCCTCAATGAATCCAATAGTGTTTCCTTGAGGCCCTAGAGGAAATAGCCAAACTGAGGTTAAGGGGGTCCACTCAAAAGTGTGTGAGCCATCATCTGGTGCTCAGTGCTGTGCCTAAATGGGTGGAATTTCAAGACACCCTCTACAGTTAATTTGAGACCAGGGAATCATATTCATTGGCTTTGAGTAGGCTAATGATGTGCACTTAAAGAGCGGGAGAAGACTAGCAAGAATTTGCAATACGACTACAAGCAATGGGAGAAAATGTGCTGAAGAAGACTGAGAATTCACAAGAGGATGAAATCAGGTGGGCAATCCGACAATGAGAACCTCTTAGGTCAATTTTTGAAGGGTCTTTGTATGGGAATAAGGCGGTTCGTTTAGCTCTGTGATCCAAAGACTTTTGACGAGGCGATCTGTATGGCCATCCAGGAGAAGGAAAATGAGGCAATGTCTAGTAGCTGTTTCTGCATGGGAGAGGACATGTGGTGCAGATAATGCCCCCACTGAACCCTGAGGCTCTGATGTATCACAGGATGACTGGGAAGTGGCGAGGGAGATTTTCACGGGCTTCAAAGGAGCCACCCATAGGCAGATTGAGGTGTTTTTCCTGCAAGTGTCCGGATATTAGCTGTTATATGTATGGAATGAAGGGGCATTTTGATGCCCCTTGGGTGGTTGGTGGTTCAGGAATCCCCAACAAATGTTACTCCCAATGCCCAAGGAGTTCCCCAAACAAGTCTCCCTCTACACCGTACCACTTTTGGTTTGCAGAGGCAATAAACAATAAGGGGCAGGAGAGAAAGGTTCCCGCTCTTCACTCACCGCACTCCATTGAACAGGCCAAAGAAGTAAAAGAGAGTGGTAGTGGAAGAAGAATTAATCTCCATGTTGATACTGGCTTGTCCATGTCCTTGATTAGAGAGGGTATTTCCACAATGACAGGAGTTGATGTGCCTTCGGTCCAGCTCCTGGAAGTTACAGGGCACCAGCTTCCTGCATTGGACACCACGGAGATGGACCTTATATTTGGGAATCAGAAAATTTACCGCCCATTTTACATGTGTGGAGAGGGGATGACGATTAAAATAGACGGGATTCTGCGATGGGATCTTCTGTGAAGAGTGTGCCTTGCACTGCTGCTGCGAGGGTCAACGCCAGGCCAAATTCCACCCATTAACTTCCCCCTTATGTGTGTGAGGACAATGAGGCAATGAAGACAACTCAACCCCTGGCCCTAGACCTTCCAGCCTGTCCACAAAGCCAATGCCTGCTAAGGAGCTGAGGGCCAGTTTCACTACGAGTTTGATAAATGTAAATCATCCTGCAGAGGATGATTTTTGATTTTTTTAATGGGGGAGTGATGTCGCAGCAGCTGCTGTGTTGGGAAAGTCTTAAGGTCAAGTACCCATAGCTTGAGTGGCTGGGAAATTCCACAGTGGGGTAACAGGACCAAGGAAAGGCTTGGGGTGTTGTTGGAGTTGGGGTGGAGGAGCATGCAAGAGATGTTGAGGGAAGTGTATACTGCGTGGAGAGAAAGTTTTTTTTAATTTTTTATTTAGTGTTTTTCGTTAAGCCCCCAGGTCAATAACCTAGACCCGAGCCCTCCTCAAACATCAGCTCAGATGTTGGCAGCAGATCGCTACCTCACCGACCATCTCGGGTGCAACACTGCAAAGTAAAGTTATATTCCCTTAGCAGCACATTTAATTTGCCAGAATTCAACTTAAATATTGAAAATATGTATCAAATTTCAAATTCATTTTAATCTTTAAATGCAACCTGAATCTCTTTATAATATCGATATTTTCTCTTTGTAAAAGCACAAAGATTTATTGAAGATGTTAGCTTTGCCTTGTCTTCTATATGTGAAGCAACAATGTCTTACAAAATTCATTATTGAGGAATATCTACTTAAACTGTGATAATCCAATTTATAATAAGAGACCAGATAAATTGGAGTGTATTTTGTGTGTTGCCTTTGTGATATAGTGAAAAATTAAATTAAAATGAGTATATGATCTCCAACTAACTATAATCATGACGTTTCACAACATCATGGCCGGTTCCATCGATTGCATTGAAATTATCAGTTAAATGATCATAATTACTCAAATAGGTAAAAAACAGTAAATATCACATTAAAAACTAATCATTCATCTTAAGAAAGAGGGCGATGTGAAACAGGGAATATTGTATAATAATATACCTTTATAAAGCTGGTTTATATCTGCTATTGAATCCTTCACTCTCTGACATTTTATTCTTAACAGTCTATCATACTTTTTGAAGACTTATCTCCCATAGGATGGAAAAAGGATGGAATTAAATTAGAAAAGTATTTTTTAGCAATGATATATCAAATGTACAATTAAATTAAGGTAAAATTTAGTTCTCATTCTAGTAAAACTGTATTAAGGAAGTAAGGAGTCTGTCTCAAGGTCAAATTTGCAGTTGTACATACATTTGGAAGTGAACCAGCAATGTGCTTCAAAATGAATTTTAATCATTTTTTGTTTCCAGCTTTCATTCTTTATATTTAAAATATTGATTGTTTTCTTGAGCCCAGGAAGTTCCAATTATCATTGTAATTTATAAATCTTTATTTCCTAATGAGAATCAGCAGGCAATTCAGCAAGCAATAAGATAAAACAAGCCAAAATTCCTTCTAATGATTGTTTTCTATGTAAGTTTGAACAGCAAAATCCCATATTGAGAATACGAATACTAAAATATTAACAGATATCTTGTTTATGTTTAATAATAGGCAAAAAAGGATTCATTACTATGAGCAGTCAATTAACAATAAGAAAGATGTTTAAGAACTTATGGATTTGGGTGACAAGCAAATCAAGCTATAGAAAGTCACTTTCATATAAATCAAAGGTAAAAGGGATTATGATCATTCCCCATTGAAGGAATACTACATCAGTAGCTTCAATACAGAAGAGAATCTCTAATTCTCATCTGTATTGAAGCTACTGATAAAAATATTTCCCACCTCAATAATTAGCACAGAGTTATTTTATCGAAAGAGACTAATCAACAGTTGTAGCTTGATGGAGCATATATGATAAATAAATTATCTAAATAAATATCAAGTGTACGCTTTCTGATGAGATAAAAACATTGTAAATTTTTTTCATCTTGTATTGGTGCAAACACAGTATCTCATTTATTCATTTGGTAGCACTTGGTTAAGATACAGGCAGTCTTGTAATAAGAGCTAAGAGAAGAGTAAATTGAGTAATTGAGTAAACAACTTCAGGAAATCTTTCATTCCTTTATATAGAGATAACTGCTATTGCAACAGTGAATATAAGAAGAGGGTCAAGAGAGAAAAGAATTGATCCTATAATCTTTATACAATTCCTTTATTAGGAATTCAACTATTTGTTTACAAAAATAACTAAGTTTATGTTAGATGGTTTCACTTTTATCATCAAAATTTTATCTATGTATATAAACAAATTTTATCATCAAGGACATTTTACAATCAAAAATTTTCCAGCTTGAATTACTTCATTGAATGGTAAATTGACTCGTGTTACAGTTTAATTTAATGTGATGGTAATTTACATTGAATTTTTTTTAGGATCTTGATGATTACATAAAATAATCAATGAAACATTTTTTAAATATCAACATATTTTGGAATTTCAGAGATCTAAAAGGAAGCTGTGAAAATGAACTTCATTCATAAAACTTGCAAATATGGGGAGAGTATCCAGAAATGTAGTTAAATCTAGGACTGTGATGCTGAATTTGATTTTATATGAAGTCGAGAGCTAATAAAACATACTTCCTTTGACAGATTTTCTCAGAGCAAATCTTTAATAGGTTTGTAATGACATTACGTACATAGCACTATTTTAGAAACCTTCATATGGTATTCAGATTAATTACTTAATTTTTTAAATAAATTTTCAGGGGGTTAGGTTCAAGTCAAATGTTAAAAAGGAAAAATTAAAATACAATGGAGACAGATCAAATACAGATATGAAAAAGTTGTGCAGCAGTTTGGAAGGGTTTGGAACTTCTATGAAGGGCTCTAAATGATACTGAAAGGGATTGTGGGATAAAGAAAAATGTCTAGACACAACTCAAGAGATTCAAGGGTAGGAAGGGAATAAGGGAAGGAAAATGATGTTCATAACCAATTTTCCAAATGTAAGGAAGTAGGAACAGTTCCCCTTGCTAAAGATATAAAAATCTTGGTCCTTTGGTCCTGGGTTTTTTACTGTACAGGCGTGAAATGTGAGGCCTAAGATAGCAGGGCTTTGGAAACCTACTTCTGAACTGAAAATCAACTTTGGGTTGATAGACAAACATACAAGGAAAATATTTAGGTAATTGGAGAAATGAGAGATTTGATTGAAGAAATGGTTGGGTCACATTATAAGTGAGGAAATAAAGTGATTGAAGGAAAACAATAAAGAGGAATGACAACAAGAGAAATTGAACACTTAAGTTGCTGGATGATATGGAGGTTACAATTAAAAATCAGATATGAATCAAAAGTATGAAGAGGCAAGTTTGGGGAAAAAATTTATCAAGAGTAACAATGACATGTTAAAATTATAATAATTAATTTTACATGATTTTTCAGAATGATTTTAAGCCTCCATTAAGAATAAACACATTAAACTTAATATAAGTAATGGCAAGGAAAGTTTATAACTCTGTAGGTAATGGCCACTAGTCAAAACATGGCTTGCAGGGAATAGTTTTAGAACTACATAGGAGTGAAGGAGAAAAACAATCAGATATTGCTAATTACTACTGCATATGAATCCCCCTGAACAAAAAGGACAATCAGATCAGAAAAGTACAATTAAAAGCAATTAAATTAGCTAAGTATTATTTACTTTTTGGAACTAGACACAATGCTTCCTGTAAAAACAGCAGTAAGGGAAAACTAAGTCATCACAGTTCCTTTAATTCAGAGGTTTTCCTATATATAACATCTTTAGAAAGATTTTATGTACAGCAACTAAATATAAAATATAAAACATTCAACTCACTGTTTCAATGCCATAAAATTTTGTTATGAAGTCATCAGAAACACCAGGTTGTCCACTTGGACTTCTAGCAACACTATCAACTGAACCATCCATTTTGAAGATTCCACTGTTACAATTGCTTGGAGGAATGTATTTCTGGAGACATTTGAATTCTGGAGGAGGACCACGTCTTTTTGTTGATACTTTAGCAATAATCCATGAAAAATAAGAGAAACCAATCTTAAAGATAAGTTTATGAGATTAAATTATTTTCTGGTATAAGTAATCATGAATTTTGTTGGACTAATAATGAAAATCAAGAAACTCTCCAACTCCAGGTTGTGTACCTTCAATTGCCCAAAATACTTCACAGACAAATTCACCAGAATGGCTTCCAGAGGGCATTTCAAAAAGTAACTTCAATTTTCTGTAGGAAATGTTAACAAAAACATCTGTGGCAACTTGATGTTGTGCTGCCATATCTACAAACAAATTTAATCTATAGCTTTGGCCTAGATGTGGTGGAATAACATAACTGAATACAGTTTTTTACTATTCTACAAAAATACTTTTATTCAGGAACTACCGGTTTCAGTGTACTACCATCGTCAGGTTCGAACAAACTGAATCTTCAAAATGCCGAGACTTACGTTGTAATTTGGGTGATGATAGACAAAAACACAATGTAGAAGAGTTGGAAATTAACGCACAACAATAACAATCAATTAGGAGCGGGAGTGGGAGGGGAAATTTACTGGTGACTATGGGATAGGGGAGAGGGCAGATTCCAAGATGGGGGAGGGAGAATGAAAAATTGTTATTGGGGTAGGAGAGGTGACATTTAATGTCAAGCTGTTCCAGGGCATTGAGTCAAGGACTTTTACTTTGAAAGTGAAGGATTTCTGGGGAAAAATCACTTGAATGACTGTTTTCAAAGAGGTGTTTGGTAACATGAGAGGAGGGAGATTTATGGAGGAAAACTCTATGGTGTTCTTGTGTTTTGATGCTAAAATTGCAGGTTGTCATTCCAATATAAATTCCATCACAATTGTTACAATTGAGTTTATATATTCCTGGTCTATCTTAAGCTTTGAATTTATCTTTTGAATTGGCTAGTAATTTCATTAGCGTGTTATTATTTTTATACCCTGGAATCACGTTGTATTTTTTAAAAAAGTTTTGCAGACTGTAAGAAATGGAGCCTTTGAATGAGAGGGCCACACATCGAGGGGTTTCTATATTCGTTACAGAATGGAAAAATTCGTCTGGTAATGACGTTCTTTTCTTTCTGTGAAAGTAATTTGTCAATTAAAGTGGTGGGATATCTATTGGCACTGGCTAAAGCTTTAATAGTACTTAATTCGCGGGAATAGTTACTGGGGAAAGGGGTATCTGAAGCAATCTATCGATAATGCTATTGAAAGGGGCTAATTTATGGGAGTAATGATGTTTAGAAAAGGTGTTTGCCAGTAATGGGGATAGAGGCCCCATCTCCAAACCGTCTTTTTGTTCATAAAAACACCCATCAAATAGAAAAAAGTTTTGACTGAGATATACCTTCACTAAAGAAACTAGATCTTTTGACACTAAATCATCCACATTACTAAGTTTAAAGTTTTGGAAAGCATCTTCACTGCATCATTGTTGTAGTTAAGCTACAGTAACTGATTCTCAGAGTATCATTTTTTGCTTTTATATAAACAATTGCATTTTCGTATCTACATTGTCATCTTTTTGTAAAGGCTAAACCTATTTTTGGAAAGAAAGAAATAAAGAAAGAAGAAAAGGGAAAACATACTTTTAAAAAATTGGATAGAGCAAGCATCCAATAAGAGAAATATCACAGGTTCCATTCCTGCTACTGTCAGAAATTCTTCAACTTCCTTTTACTTCGTTGGATGGCATTTATTCTGAGCTGGGGCATTCCAATATTTAAAACCTTCTTAGATTGACTTTTGAAGATTTGAAGCTTATAATTTTTATTCTGAATATTGAGAAAACCAAATGATTTTTCTGCTCTGTATCTATCCATTCAAATACAAGATCTGTCACCATATTTGGTGAAAAACTAATGACTAGAGAAAGGATTAAGGTATTTTCCACATAAGTGTTTCTACAGAGGATAGATCAAGCGGAAAAACGGAATAGAAAAAATATTACAGGACCGGGAATCGAACCTGTGATCTTCTTCATGCTGGTAGGTAGGTATTATCCAGCTATGCTACGACCTTCTGAAATTTAAAGCCTTCTCATATTACGTATCTTCAAGAGTATAATTTTTTCCATTCTGTATCTATCCATTGTCATGTCGTTCTGCAAAAATCTAACAACTAGAGAAAGCATTATGTCATTTTTCAAATTAAGGCATTTACTCAGCGTAAATCCCATGGAAAAACAGGATAGAAAGAAATAAGACCAGATCGATAATCAAGCCTACCATCTTTTTCATGCTGGCAGTTTGTATTATAAATGAAATATATCCAAGTGAAGATTCTATAAATAACCGTATTTTCTCTAGCCTGATGGCCTAGCCAGCAATCTGCCGATAAGGGAAACATCGAGGATTTGATTCCTGCTACCGTTAGAATTATTTTCCACTCCATTTTACTTCAGTCGATAGCATTTCTTCTGAGCTTGGGAATTCTGAAATTTAAATTATAGTGTTTTCCTGAGCCCAGATGACCACAATCTGCTGTACTTAAGGCTCCAAATCAATTAGATGATCAAATATTGCTTACATATTCTTTCCTTGTATAGCCTATGGTAGAAATTGTTTCACTGTAGTGTAAAATTATGCAACAAAGGGCATTACTCATTCTTTACTAAATGTAGACTTTCCATAAAATTAATGCTTTATAAGCATAAAGTTACTGCATTTTCCAAGAATTTTCGATGTATTAACTAGATAGTGCAGATTGTGATACCCTCTTGCTACTGCTTTAAGATTAATATTTTTTCTTATTAGAGTATCTGGTACCAATTCCTTCATTTTAGAGTAAAAGGATGAAAATTTAGATATTAACAAGTCTTCATGCAAAAAGATGAAAATTATTGAAAAATATGAGAAAAAAATTATGAAAATAGAAAAAAATAATGAATAATACCAAAAATAGATTAAAAATGTTTACTGAGTCCCCAAGGATTCCATATAAATCTTCTGATGGGGCATATAAAGCATAATAAATAGGTACTTCATTATTAGGATCTGAACACTTATTTCATAGTAAGAGCTGAAACACATTCCCTATTTAGTTTTAATTTGTAAAGGAAATAAATAATCTTGATATCTTCCGTATAAATTGCTTTGTAGCAAAATATCTCATATTTCAATCACAAAATTTATAAATACTCAATTACTTGGTCCCCTGAAAAGCTTCCTATCTGGGTACCACTATAAATATATTAAGTTTATATTATGTATCTGCTTTATTTTTAGAATATTTACAAAAATCAATCCTCATACTTCATTCTTATATACTGGAAAGTGAAATGAGGAAGTAAATATCTAAGTAATATATGTCTTTAACTCTCCTAAGTTAAATTAATTATATGATAAATAGTAGCAACATAAAATAGCAGCATAATTATTTGCATTCAGGAATGAAAAAAATTTAAAAGTTGTATCTAAATCATCCAAACCAAAATCTTCTACAAAATCTTATTTTTCTCAGGTTTGTCTCAATTTCAATAGAAAATTTTCGGGCAAAATTAATGATTCTCAGACAAAAGCAATACTTGTTAAAAAGATCAAGCATGATGTGCAAAATGGGAATATTTGGTACCAAACATAGCTTTTTCTTTAGCTGTACTAGAAATGGTAAGAAGGATAAATGAAAACATATGAATTATTGTTAATATCTTTATTTAATTTTAAGAGGGGGGGCACATGGCCAATCTGCCTGGCATTTGCCCTATGCTGAGAGGGAAACCCCTCTAAAACCTCCCAAAGGCAGTTCATAATCTTTTAAAGCACATCAAACATAAATTAGACAATAGAGAAATATGACATCATATTTAATACCCTAAGTGTTTCGTAACAATTCAGAGACCCTCAATTAGGACAACCAAACCAAAAACAAGATAAAGAATGACAATAAAAAAATACACACTCATACATAGGATAACTAGCAAATCAAAAAGCATTTCTATATATTTAATAAAATAAAACATACAATAAGCATGCAAAATACATACAATACTTCATATACACCCACTCTAATTAACAATAAAAATACATCATGAAATACATCGATGTGAAAAGTGTGGAGAAAAATGGTGTGAGCAATGACTGGGGATTTGATGTTTCTTGTGGTGTGGTAGGTGTCGCATGTATGGTGCCGTGATCTGATGTGTGTGAAGGCACTGAATTGTTTGTGCCCATGATGAGGTTCCTGTGGATTTCGGGAACACCCTCTGAAGAGGAGGAACGAAACAAAAAGACTAGCTAAGGACACTGGAAGGACTAAAGAACCCGTTCCTACCCTCACATCTAAGGAATCTGCTCTAACACCCTTCCTAAATCTCCCCACCTGCCTATGGCCCTAGCGACTTGGGGATCCATCTGGCAACCCCAGGACAACAGAATGCCCTTTTCCTCCATTTGAAGACATGGAGGTTGGATACGTATGCCGGTACCCATTCGGCCCCTTCCCAATCTTAGCCGTATACCCCTTGTATACGTCTGCCGTCCTCTACCGCGGGGAGGTGTTGGGTAAGGACTGTATCGTCATCGGGTTTTAAGACCGGGTTTACGGCTTTTCCTAAAACCCTCAAATACTCAAGAGGACAAAAAATGGAATAAAAATTCCGGACACTACATGATATTAGGTATAGAGGACCCATTCCTCCTGCATTTTAAATGCAACCCAACATCATGGAAAAGAAAACAATCATCTTTCGAATACTAAATAAAATACCCAGCAAGTATTCATTCAATGACATATAACAAACTAAACAAAAACTTGAACTAAATCTTAAATTAAAACTTATACTGAGATTAAACACCAACTCTCACTTTAAGCAATATAACATTCTAACAACCACGTAAAGATGACAGAAGATACACACTGGGTTTGGAAAATGATGAGAAAACATTCATTACATTATCTTAAGACACGTAAACATTCAAAGAGAAGGATGCAAAATGCAACCTGGAAACCGGGGATATGAAAGAGAATCAACAATCTACCATAGTCGCTTATACTAGAATTTAAGTACGAGCGCACTTACTTAAGAAAATATTGTAACTTAGACGACATAAATACTAAATAATGATTCGGTGGCAAATCGCAGAGAACAAAAGGTTTCGAAATTAACCTATCGTAACTACCATAGAATGCTAGCTTCATGTACGACCTTCGTGACCTAAGATGCATAGCGATTGGAAGAATGAGAACACGCAAAGATCAGCTCTGTCTTGTCTTAAATCACCGAGAGATTATAATTGCCCTGCGCTATTAATTACACTTGAAAAATTATTTGGATGGAAATTGGATGGGAATCCGCTTTTACCTTGCACACACTCTCCCACCACCACAGTGTTAGTTCCAAAAGACCTAACTACACATAAGGACTATCAACCAGGAAAGGTGTCAATCTAAAAATCATCAACTATCAGACATACTTGCAAGTGCACTTGCCTCAATCATTCACTCATTACTCACACCAGAGGTAGAATCGGATCCCAATAATTTCCATCGCATGAGTTAACGAATCCCTAAAATCGCATCTACGCTACGGTAAACTCTACACTAACGGACACGATTTACGCTTAATATGAGCAAGAGAAAACACCGCTTCTCGAGAAATTACCTACCGCATATAACAAAATTCGCCTTCGTCAAGCATGACGGCTCATGCATACTCGAGAAAAACGAGCTAACTAATTAACTTCCAGCTCAAATATTTCTCGTGCGTTCTAAGCTAGATCTATCCTACGTATACGGCAGCGCTTCTTTACCTGCGGAAAAAAGTTTCAAATTATAAGGCCTGAAAAAAATATTCATGGAAATTAGTAAGAATAGTACCCTTGCACACCACAAAAAAATAAACAAAAGTTAACCAGTCATGTCATAGAAATGCACAACTTACACTATGCACTAGAATTAGGATAACTAGCAAATCAAAAAGCATTTCTATATATTTAATAAAATAAAACATACAATAAGCATGCAAAATACATACAATACTTCATATACACCCACTCTAATTAACAATAAAAATACATCATGAAATACATCGATGTGAAAAGTGTGGAGAAAAATGGTGTGAGCAATGACTGGGGATTTGATGTTTCTTGTGGTGTGGTAGGTGTCGCATGTATGGTGCCGTGATCTGATGTGTGTGAAGGCACTGAATTGTTTGTGCCCATGATGAGGTTCCTGTGGATTTCGGGAACACCCTCTGAAGAGGAGGAACGAAACAAAAAGACTAGCTAAGGACACTGGAAGGACTAAAGAACCCGTTCCTACCCTCACATCTAAGGAATCTGCTCTAACACCCTTCCTAAATCTCCCCACCTGCCTATGGCCCTAGCGACTTGGGGATCCATCTGGCAACCCCAGGACAACAGAATGCCCTTTTCCTCCATTTGAAGACATGGAGGTTGGATACGTATGCCGGTACCCATTCGGCCCCTTCCCAATCTTAGCCGTATACCCCTTGTATACGTCTGCCGTCCTCTACCGCGGGGAGGTGTTGGGTAAGGACTGTATCGTCATCGGGTTTTAAGACCGGGTTTACGGCTTTTCCTAAAACCCTCAAATACTCAAGAGGACAAAAAATGGAATAAAAATTCCGGACACTACATGATATTAGGTATAGAGGACCCATTCCTCCTGCATTTTAAATGCAACCCAACATCATGGAAAAGAAAACAATCATCTTTCGAATACTAAATAAAATACCCAGCAAGTATTCATTCAATGACATATAACAAACTAAACAAAAACTTGAACTAAATCTTAAATTAAAACTTATACTGAGATTAAACACCAACTCTCACTTTAAGCAATATAACATTCTAACAACCACGTAAAGATGACAGAAGATACACACTGGGTTTGGAAAATGATGAGAAAACATTCATTACATTATCTTAAGACACGTAAACATTCAAAGAGAAGGATGCAAAATGCAACCTGGAAACCGGGGATATGAAAGAGAATCAACAATCTACCATAGTCGCTTATACTAGAATTTAAGTACGAGCGCACTTACTTAAGAAAATATTGTAACTTAGACGACATAAATACTAAATAATGATTCGGTGGCAAATCGCAGAGAACAAAAGGTTTCGAAATTAACCTATCGTAACTACCATAGAATGCTAGCTTCATGTACGACCTTCGTGACCTAAGATGCATAGCGATTGGAAGAATGAGAACACGCAAAGATCAGCTCTGTCTTGTCTTAAATCACCGAGAGATTATAATTGCCCTGCGCTATTAATTACACTTGAAAAATTATTTGGATGGAAATTGGATGGGAATCCGCTTTTACCTTGCACACACTCTCCCACCACCACAGTGTTAGTTCCAAAAGACCTAACTACACATAAGGACTATCAACCAGGAAAGGTGTCAATCTAAAAATCATCAACTATCAGACATACTTGCAAGTGCACTTGCCTCAATCATTCACTCATTACTCACACCAGAGGTAGAATCGGATCCCAATAATTTCCATCGCATGAGTTAACGAATCCCTAAAATCGCATCTACGCTACGGTAAACTCTACACTAACGGACACGATTTACGCTTAATATGAGCAAGAGAAAACACCGCTTCTCGAGAAATTACCTACCGCATATAACAAAATTCGCCTTCGTCAAGCATGACGGCTCATGCATACTCGAGAAAAACGAGCTAACTAATTAACTTCCAGCTCAAATATTTCTCGTGCGTTCTAAGCTAGATCTATCCTACGTATACGGCAGCGCTTCTTTACCTGCGGAAAAAAGTTTCAAATTATAAGGCCTGAAAAAAATATTCATGGAAATTAGTAAGAATAGTACCCTTGCACACCACAAAAAAATAAACAAAAGTTAACCAGTCATGTCATAGAAATGCACAACTTACACTATGCACTAGAATTAGGATAACTAGCAAATCAAAAAGCATTTCTATATATTTAATAAAATAAAACATACAATAAGCATGCAAAATACATACAATACTTCATATACACCCACTCTAATTAACAATAAAAATACATCATGAAATACATCGATGTGAAAAGTGTGGAGAAAAATGGTGTGAGCAATGACTGGGGATTTGATGTTTCTTGTGGTGTGGTAGGTGTCGCATGTATGGTGCCGTGATCTGATGTGTGTGAAGGCACTGAATTGTTTGTGCCCATGATGAGGTTCCTGTGGATTTCGGGAACACCCTCTGAAGAGGAGGAACGAAACAAAAAGACTAGCTAAGGACACTGGAAGGACTAAAGAACCCGTTCCTACCCTCACATCTAAGGAATCTGCTCTAACACCCTTCCTAAATCTCCCCACCTGCCTATGGCCCTAGCGACTTGGGGATCCATCTGGCAACCCCAGGACAACAGAATGCCCTTTTCCTCCATTTGAAGACATGGAGGTTGGATACGTATGCCGGTACCCATTCGGCCCCTTCCCAATCTTAGCCGTATACCCCTTGTATACGTCTGCCGTCCTCTACCGCGGGGAGGTGTTGGGTAAGGACTGTATCGTCATCGGGTTTTAAGACCGGGTTTACGGCTTTTCCTAAAACCCTCAAATACTCAAGAGGACAAAAAATGGAATAAAAATTCCGGACACTACATGATATTAGGTATAGAGGACCCATTCCTCCTGCATTTTAAATGCAACCCAACATCATGGAAAAGAAAACAATCATCTTTCGAATACTAAATAAAATACCCAGCAAGTATTCATTCAATGACATATAACAAACTAAACAAAAACTTGAACTAAATCTTAAATTAAAACTTATACTGAGATTAAACACCAACTCTCACTTTAAGCAATATAACATTCTAACAACCACGTAAAGATGACAGAAGATACACACTGGGTTTGGAAAATGATGAGAAAACATTCATTACATTATCTTAAGACACGTAAACATTCAAAGAGAAGGATGCAAAATGCAACCTGGAAACCGGGGATATGAAAGAGAATCAACAATCTACCATAGTCGCTTATACTAGAATTTAAGTACGAGCGCACTTACTTAAGAAAATATTGTAACTTAGACGACATAAATACTAAATAATGATTCGGTGGCAAATCGCAGAGAACAAAAGGTTTCGAAATTAACCTATCGTAACTACCATAGAATGCTAGCTTCATGTACGACCTTCGTGACCTAAGATGCATAGCGATTGGAAGAATGAGAACACGCAAAGATCAGCTCTGTCTTGTCTTAAATCACCGAGAGATTATAATTGCCCTGCCCTGCGCTATTAATTACACTTGAAAAATTATTTGGATGGAAATTGGATGGGAATCCGCTTTTACCTTGCACACACTCTCCCACCACCACAGTGTTAGTTCCAAAAGACCTAACTACACATAAGGACTATCAACCAGGAAAGGTGTCAATCTAAAAATCATCAACTATCAGACATACTTGCAAGTGCACTTGCCACAATCATTCACTCATTACTCACACCAGAGGTAGAATCGGATCCCAATAATTTCCATCGCATGAGTTAACGAATCCCTAAAATCGCATCTACGCTACGGTAAACTCTACACTAACGGACACGATTTACGCTTAATATGAGCAAGAGAAAACACCGCTTCTCGAGAAATTACCTACCGCATATAACAAAATTCGCCTTCGTCAAGCATGACGGCTCATGCATACTCGAGAAAAACGAGCTAACTAATTAACTTCCAGCTCAAATATTTCTCGTGCGTTCTAAGCTAGATCTATCCTACGTATACGGCAGCGCTTCTTTACCTGCGGAAAAAAGTTTCAAATTATAAGGCCTGAAAAAAATATTCATGGAAATTAGTAAGAATAGTACCCTTGCACACCACAAAACAATAAACAAAAGTTAACCAGTCATGTCATAGAAATGCACAACTTACACTATGCACTAGAATTAGGATAACTAGCAAATCAAAAAGCATTTCTATATATTTAATAAAATAAAACATACAATAAGCATGCAAAATACATACAATACTTCATATACACCCACTCTAATTAACAATAAAAATACATCATGAAATACATCGATGTGAAAAGTGTGGAGAAAAATGGTGTGAGCAATGACTGGGGATTTGATGTTTCTTGTGGTGTGGTAGGTGTCGCATGTATGGTGCCGTGATCTGATGTGTGTGAAGGCACTGAATTGTTTGTGCCCATGATGAGGTTCCTGTGGATTTCGGGAACACCCTCTGAAGAGGAGGAACGAAACAAAAAGACTAGCTAAGGACACTGGAAGGACTAAAGAACCCGTTCCTACCCTCACATCTAAGGAATCTGCTCTAACACCCTTCCTAAATCTCCCCACCTGCCTATGGCCCTAGCGACTTGGGGATCCATCTGGCAACCCCAGGACAACAGAATGCCCTTTTCCTCCATTTGAAGACATGGAGGTTGGATACGTATGCCGGTACCCATTCGGCCCCTTCCCAATCTTAGCCGTATACCCCTTGTATACGTCTGCCGTCCTCTACCGCGGGGAGGTGTTGGGTAAGGACTGTATCGTCATCGGGTTTTAAGACCGGGTTTACGGCTTTTCCTAAAACCCTCAAATACTCAAGAGGACAAAAAATGGAATAAAAATTCCGGACACTACATGATATTAGGTATAGAGGACCCATTCCTCCTGCATTTTAAATGCAACCCAACATCATGGAAAAGAAAACAATCATCTTTCGAATACTAAATAAAATACCCAGCAAGTATTCATTCAATGACATATAACAAACTAAACAAAAACTTGAACTAAATCTTAAATTAAAACTTATACTGAGATTAAACACCAACTCTCACTTTAAGCAATATAACATTCTAACAACCACGTAAAGATGACAGAAGATACACACTGGGTTTGGAAAATGATGAGAAAACATTCATTACATTATCTTAAGACACGTAAACATTCAAAGAGAAGGATGCAAAATGCAACCTGGAAACCGGGGATATGAAAGAGAATCAACAATCTACCATAGTCGCTTATACTAGAATTTAAGTACGAGCGCACTTACTTAAGAAAATATTGTAACTTAGACGACATAAATACTAAATAATGATTCGGTGGCAAATCGCAGAGAACAAAAGGTTTCGAAATTAACCTATCGTAACTACCATAGAATGCTAGCTTCATGTACGACCTTCGTGACCTAAGATGCATAGCGATTGGAAGAATGAGAACACGCAAATATCAGCTCTGTCTTGTCTTAAATCACCGAGAGATTATAATTGCCCTGCGCTATTAATTACGCTTGAAAAATTATTTGGATGGAAATTGGATGGGAATCCGCTTTTACCTTGCACACACTCTCCCACCACCACAGTGTTAGTTCCAAAAGACCTAACTACACATAAGGACTATCAACCAGGAAAGGTGTCAATCTAAAAATCATCAACTATCAGACATACTTGCAAGTGCACTTGCCTCAATCATTCACTCATTACTCACACCAGAGGTAGAATCGGATCCCAATAATTTCCATCGCATGAGTTAACGAATCCCTAAAATCGCATCTACGCTACGGTAAACTCTACACTAACGGACACGATTTACGCTTAATATGAGCAAGAGAAAACACCGCTTCTCGAGAAATTACCTACCGCATATAACAAAATTCGCCTTCGTCAAGCATGACGGCTCATGCATACTCGAGAAAAACGAGCTAACTAATTAACTTCCAGCTCAAATATTTCTCGTGCGTTCTAAGCTAGATCTATCCTACGTATACGGCAGCGCTTCTTTACCTGCGGAAAAAAGTTTCAAATTATAAGGCCTGAAAAAAATATTCATGGAAATTAGTAAGAATAGTACCCTTGCACACCACAAAAAAATAAACAAAAGTTAACCAGTCATGTCATAGAAATGCACAACTTACACTATGCACTAGAATTAGGATAACTAGCAAATCAAAAAGCATTTCTATATATTTAATAAAATAAAACATACAATAAGCATGCAAAATACATACAATACTTCATATACACCCACTCTAATTAACAATAAAAATACATCATGAAATACATCGATGTGAAAAGTGTGGAGAAAAATGGTGTGAGCAATGACTGGGGATTTGATGTTTCTTGTGGTGTGGTAGGTGTCGCATGTATGGTGCCGTGATCTGATGTGTGTGAAGGCACTGAATTGTTTGTGCCCATGATGAGGTTCCTGTGGATTTCGGGAACACCCTCTGAAGAGGAGGAACGAAACAAAAAGACTAGCTAAGGACACTGGAAGGACTAAAGAACCCGTTCCTACCCTCACATCTAAGGAATCTGCTCTAACACCCTTCCTAAATCTCCCCACCTGCCTATGGCCCTAGCGACTTGGGGATCCATCTGGCAACCCCAGGACAACAGAATGCCCTTTTCCTCCATTTGAAGACATGGAGGTTGGATACGTATGCCGGTACCCATTCGGCCCCTTCCCAATCTTAGCCGTATACCCCTTGTATACGTCTGCCGTCCTCTACCGCGGGGAGGTGTTGGGTAAGGACTGTATCGTCATCGGGTTTTAAGACCGGGTTTACGGCTTTTCCTAAAACCCTCAAATACTCAAGAGGACAAAAAATGGAATAAAAATTCCGGACACTACATGATATTAGGTATAGAGGACCCATTCCTCCTGCATTTTAAATGCAACCCAACATCATGGAAAAGAAAACAATCATCTTTCGAATACTAAATAAAATACCCAGCAAGTATTCATTCAATGACATATAACAAACTAAACAAAAACTTGAACTAAATCTTAAATTAAAACTTATACTGAGATTAAACACCAACTCTCACTTTAAGCAATATAACATTCTAACAACCACGTAAAGATGACAGAAGATACACACTGGGTTTGGAAAATGATGAGAAAACATTCATTACATTATCTTAAGACACGTAAACATTCAAAGAGAAGGATGCAAAATGCAACCTGGAAACCGGGGATATGAAAGAGAATCAACAATCTACCATAGTCGCTTATACTATAATTTAAGTACGAGCGCACTTACTTAAGAAAATATTGTAACTTAGACGACATAAATACTAAATAATGATTCGGTGGCAAATCGCAGAGAACAAAAGGTTTCGAAATTAACCTATCGTAACTACCATAGAATGCTAGCTTCATGTACGACCTTCGTGACCTAAGATGCATAGCGATTGGAAGAATGAGAACACGCAAATATCAGCTCTGTCTTGTCTTAAATCACCGAGAGATTATAATTGCCCTGCGCTATTAATTACGCTTGAAAAATTATTTGGATGGAAATTGGATGGGAATCCGCTTTTACCTTGCACACACTCTCCCAACACCACAGTGTTAGTTCCAAAAGACCTAACTACACATAAGGACTATCAACCAGGAAAGGTGTCAATCTAAAAATCATCAACTATCAGACATACTTGCAAGTGCACTTGCCACAATCATTCACTCATTACTCACACCAGAGGTAGAATCGGATCCCAATAATTTCCATCGCATGAGTGAACGAATCCCTAAAATCGCATCTACGCTACGGTAAACTCTACACTAACGGACACGATTTACGCTTAATATGAGCAAGAGAAAACACCGCTTCTCGAGAAATTACCTACCGCATATAACAAAATTCGCCTTCGTCAAGCATGACGGCTCATGCATACTCGAGAAAAACGAGCTAACTAATTAACTTCCAGCTCAAATATTTCTCGTGCGTTCTAAGCTAGATCTATCCTACGTATACGGCAGCGCTTCTTTACCTGCGGAAAAAAGTTTCAAATTATAAGGCCTGAGAAAAATATTCATGGAAATTAGTAAGAATAGTACCCTAGCACACCACAAAACAATAAACAAAAGTTAACCAGTCATGTCATAGAAATGCACAACTTACACTATGCACTAGAATTAGGATAACTAGCAAATCAAAAAGCATTTCTATATATTTAATAAAATAAAACATACAATAAGCATGCAAAATACATACAATACTTCATATACACCCACTCTAATTAACAATAAAAATACATCATGAAATACATCGATGTGAAAAGTGTGGAGAAAAATGGTGTGAGCAATGACTGGGGATTTGATGTTTCTTGTGGTGTGGTAGGTGTCGCATGTATGGTGCCGTGATCTGATGTGTGTGAAGGCACTGAATTGTTTGTGCCCATGATGAGGTTCCTGTGGATTTCGGGAACACCCTCTGAAGAGGAGGAACGAAACAAAAAGACTAGCTAAGGACACTGGAAGGACTAAAGAACCCGTTCCTACCCTCACATCTAAGGAATCTGCTCTAACACCCTTCCTAAATCTCCCCACCTGCCTATGGCCCTAGCGACTTGGGGATCCATCTGGCAACCCCAGGACAACAGAATGCCCTTTTCCTCCATTTGAAGACATGGAGGTTGGATACGTATGCCGGTACCCATTCGGCCCCTTCCCAATCTTAGCCGTATACCCCTTGTATACGTCTGCCGTCCTCTACCGCGGGGAGGTGTTGGGTAAGGACTGTATCGTCATCGGGTTTTAAGACCGGGTTTACGGCTTTTCCTAAAACCCTCAAATACTCAAGAGGACAAAAAATGGAATAAAAATTCCGGACACTACATGATATTAGGTATAGAGGACCCATTCCTCCTGCATTTTAAATGCAACCCAACATCATGGAAAAGAAAACAATCATCTTTCGAATACTAAATAAAATACCCAGCAAGTATTCATTCAATGACATATAACAAACTAAACAAAAACTTGAACTAAATCTTAAATTAAAACTTATACTGAGATTAAACACCAACTCTCACTTTAAGCAATATAACATTCTAACAACCACGTAAAGATGACAGAAGATACACACTGGGTTTGGAAAATGATGAGAAAACATTCATTACATTATCTTAAGACACGTAAACATTCAAAGAGAAGGATGCAAAATGCAACCTGGAAACCGGGGATATGAAAGAGAATCAACAATCTACCATAGTCGCTTATACTAGAATTTAAGTACGAGCGCACTTACTTAAGAAAATATTGTAACTTAGACGACATAAATACTAAATAATGATTCGGTGGCAAATCGCAGAGAACAAAAGGTTTCGAAATTAACCTATCGTAACTACCATAGAATGCTAGCTTCATGTACGACCTTCGTGACCTAAGATGCATAGCGATTGGAAGAATGAGAACACGCAAAGATCAGCTCTGTCTTGTCTTAAATCACCGAGAGATTATAATTGCCCTGCGCTATTAATTACACTTGAAAAATTATTTGGATGGAAATTGGATGGGAATCCGCTTTTACCTTGCACACACTCTCCCACCACCACAGTGTTAGTTCCAAAAGACCTAACTACACATAAGGACTATCAACCAGGAAAGGTGTCAATCTAAAAATCATCAACTATCAGACATACTTGCAAGTGCACTTGCCACAATCATTCACTCATTACTCACACCAGAGGTAGAATCGGATCCCAATAATTTCCATCGCATGAGTTAACGAATCCCTAAAATCGCATCTACGCTACGGTAAACTCTACACTAACGGACACGATTTACGCTTAATATGAGCAAGAGAAAACACCGCTTCTCGAGAAATTACCTACCGCATATAACAAAATTCGCCTTCGTCAAGCATGACGGCTCATGCATACTCGAGAAAAACGAGCTAACTAATTAACTTCCAGCTCAAATATTTCTCGTGCGTTCTAAGCTAGATCTATCCTACGTATACGGCAGCGCTTCTTTACCTGCGGAAAAAAGTTTCAAATTATAAGGCCTGAAAAAAATATTCATGGAAATTAGTAAGAATAGTACCCTTGCACACCACAAAACAATAAACAAAAGTTAACCAGTCATGTCATAGAAATGCACAACTTACACTATGCACTAGAATTAGGATAACTAGCAAATCAAAAAGCATTTCTATATATTTAATAAAATAAAACATACAATAAGCATGCAAAATACATACAATACTTCATATACACCCACTCTAATTAACAATAAAAATACATCATGAAATACATCGATGTGAAAAGTGTGGAGAAAAATGGTGTGAGCAATGACTGGGGATTTGATGTTTCTTGTGGTGTGGTAGGTGTCGCATGTATGGTGCCGTGATCTGATGTGTGTGAAGGCACTGAATTGTTTGTGCCCATGATGAGGTTCCTGTGGATTTCGGGAACACCCTCTGAAGAGGAGGAACGAAACAAAAAGACTAGCTAAGGACACTGGAAGGACTAAAGAACCCGTTCCTACCCTCACATCTAAGGAATCTGCTCTAACACCCTTCCTAAATCTCCCCACCTGCCTATGGCCCTAGCGACTTGGGGATCCATCTGGCAACCCCAGGACAACAGAATGCCCTTTTCCTCCATTTGAAGACATGGAGGTTGGATACGTATGCCGGTACCCATTCGGCCCCTTCCCAATCTTAGCCGTATACCCCTTGTATACGTCTGCCGTCCTCTACCGCGGGGAGGTGTTGGGTAAGGACTGTATCGTCATCGGGTTTTAAGACCGGGTTTACGGCTTTTCCTAAAACCCTCAAATACTCAAGAGGACAAAAAATGGAATAAAAATTCCGGACACTACATGATATTAGGTATAGAGGACCCATTCCTCCTGCATTTTAAATGCAACCCAACATCATGGAAAAGAAAACAATCATCTTTCGAATACTAAATAAAATACCCAGCAAGTATTCATTCAATGACATATAACAAACTAAACAAAAACTTGAACTAAATCTTAAATTAAAACTTATACTGAGATTAAACACCAACTCTCACTTTAAGCAATATAACATTCTAACAACCACGTAAAGATGACAGAAGATACACACTGGGTTTGGAAAATGATGAGAAAACATTCATTACATTATCTTAAGACACGTAAACATTCAAAGAGAAGGATGCAAAATGCAACCTGGAAACCGGGGATATGAAAGAGAATCAACAATCTACCATAGTCGCTTATACTAGAATTTAAGTACGAGCGCACTTACTTAAGAAAATATTGTAACTTAGACGACATAAATACTAAATAATGATTCGGTGGCAAATCGCAGAGAACAAAAGGTTTCGAAATTAACCTATCGTAACTACCATAGAATGCTAGCTTCATGTACGACCTTCGTGACCTAAGATGCATAGCGATTGGAAGAATGAGAACACGCAAAGATCAGCTCTGTCTTGTCTTAAATCACCGAGAGATTATAATTGCCCTGCCCTGCGCTATTAATTACACTTGAAAAATTATTTGGATGGAAATTGGATGGGAATCCGCTTTTACCTTGCACACACTCTCCCACCACCACAGTGTTAGTTCCAAAAGACCTAACTACACATAAGGACTATCAACCAGGAAAGGTGTCAATCTAAAAATCATCAACTATCAGACATACTTGCAAGTGCACTTGCCACAATCATTCACTCATTACTCACACCAGAGGTAGAATCGGATCCCAATAATTTCCATCGCATGAGTTAACGAATCCCTAAAATCGCATCTACGCTACGGTAAACTCTACACTAACGGACACGATTTACGCTTAATATGAGCAAGAGAAAACACCGCTTCTCGAGAAATTACCTACCGCATATAACAAAATTCGCCTTCGTCAAGCATGACGGCTCATGCATACTCGAGAAAAACGAGCTAACTAATTAACTTCCAGCTCAAATATTTCTCGTGCGTTCTAAGCTAGATCTATCCTACGTATACGGCAGCGCTTCTTTACCTGCGGAAAAAAGTTTCAAATTATAAGGCCTGAAAAAAATATTCATGGAAATTAGTAAGAATAGTACCCTTGCACACCACAAAACAATAAACAAAAGTTAACCAGTCATGTCATAGAAATGCACAACTTACACTATGCACTAGAATTAGGATAACTAGCAAATCAAAAAGCATTTCTATATATTTAATAAAATAAAACATACAATAAGCATGCAAAATACATACAATACTTCATATACACCCACTCTAATTAACAATAAAAATACATCATGAAATACATCGATGTGAAAAGTGTGGAGAAAAATGGTGTGAGCAATGACTGGGGATTTGATGTTTCTTGTGGTGTGGTAGGTGTCGCATGTATGGTGCCGTGATCTGATGTGTGTGAAGGCACTGAATTGTTTGTGCCCATGATGAGGTTCCTGTGGATTTCGGGAACACCCTCTGAAGAGGAGGAACGAAACAAAAAGACTAGCTAAGGACACTGGAAGGACTAAAGAACCCGTTCCTACCCTCACATCTAAGGAATCTGCTCTAACACCCTTCCTAAATCTCCCCACCTGCCTATGGCCCTAGCGACTTGGGGATCCATCTGGCAACCCCAGGACAACAGAATGCCCTTTTCCTCCATTTGAAGACATGGAGGTTGGATACGTATGCCGGTACCCATTCGGCCCCTTCCCAATCTTAGCCGTATACCCCTTGTATACGTCTGCCGTCCTCTACCGCGGGGAGGTGTTGGGTAAGGACTGTATCGTCATCGGGTTTTAAGACCGGGTTTACGGCTTTTCCTAAAACCCTCAAATACTCAAGAGGACAAAAAATGGAATAAAAATTCCGGACACTACATGATATAAGGTATAGAGGACCCATTCCTCCTGCATTTTAAATGCAACCCAACATCATGGAAAAGAAAACAATCATCTTTCGAATACTAAATAAAATACCCAGCAAGTATTCATTCAATGACATATAACAAACTATACAAAAACTTGAACTAAATCTTAAATTAAAACTTATACTGAGATTAAACACCAACTCTCACTTTAAGCAATATAACATTCTAACAACCACGTAAAGATGACAGAAGATACACACTGGGTTTGGAAAATGATGAGAAAACATTCATTACATTATCTTAAGACACGTAAACATTCAAAGAGAAGGATGCAAAATGCAACCTGGAAACCGGGGATATGAAAGAGAATCAACAATCTACCATAGTCGCTTATACTATAATTTAAGTACGAGCGCACTTACTTAAGAAAATATTGTAACTTAGACGACATAAATACTAAATAATGATTCGGTGGCAAATCGCAGAGAACAAAACGTTTCGAAATTAACCTATCGTAACTACCATAGAATGCTAGCTTCATGTACGACCTTCGTGACCTAAGATGCATAGCGATTGGAAGAATGAGAACACGCAAAGATCAGCTCTGTCTTGTCTTAAATCACCGAGAGATTATAATTGCCCTGCGCTATTAATTACACTTGAAAAATTATTTGGATGGAAATTGGATGGGAATCCGCTTTTACCTTGCACACACTCTCCCACCACCACAGTGTTAGTTCCAAAAGACCTAACTACACATAAGGACTATCAACCAGGAAAGGTGTCAATCTAAAAATCATCAACTATCAGACATACTTGCAAGTGCACTTGCCACAATCATTCACTCATTACTCACACCAGAGGTAGAATCGGATCCCAATAATTTCCATCGCATGAGTTAACGAATCCCTAAAATCGCATCTACGCTACGGTAAACTCTACACTAACGGACACGATTTACGCTTAATATGAGCAAGAGAAAACACCGCTTCTCGAGAAATTACCTACCGCATATAACAAAATTCGCCTTCGTCAAGCATGACGGCTCATGCATACTCGAGAAAAACGAGCTAACTAATTAACTTCCAGCTCAAATATTTCTCGTGCGTTCTAAGCTAGATCTATCCTACGTATACGGCAGCGCTTCTTTACCTGCGGAAAAAAGTTTCAAATTATAAGGCCTGAAAAAAATATTCATGGAAATTAGTAAGAATAGTACCCTTGCACACCACAAAACAATAAACAAAAGTTAACCAGTCATGTCATAGAAATGCACAACTTACACTATGCACTAGAATTAGGATAACTAGCAAATCAAAAAGCATTTCTATATATTTAATAAAATAAAACATACAATAAGCATGCAAAATACATACAATACTTCATATACACCCACTCTAATTAACAATAAAAATACATCATGAAATACATCGATGTGAAAAGTGTGGAGAAAAATGGTGTGAGCAATGACTGGGGATTTGATGTTTCTTGTGGTGTGGTAGGTGTCGCATGTATGGTGCCGTGATCTGATGTGTGTGAAGGCACTGAATTGTTTGTGCCCATGATGAGGTTCCTGTGGATTTCGGGAACACCCTCTGAAGAGGAGGAACGAAACAAAAAGACTAGCTAAGGACACTGGAAGGACTAAAGAACCCGTTCCTACCCTCACATCTAAGGAATCTGCTCTAACACCCTTCCTAAATCTCCCCACCTGCCTATGGCCCTAGCGACTTGGGGATCCATCTGGCAACCCCAGGACAACAGAATGCCCTTTTCCTCCATTTGAAGACATGGAGGTTGGATACGTATGCCGGTACCCATTCGGCCCCTTCCCAATCTTAGCCGTATACCCCTTGTATACGTCTGCCGTCCTCTACCGCGGGGAGGTGTTGGGTAAGGACTGTATCGTCATCGGGTTTTAAGACCGGGTTTACGGCTTTTCCTAAAACCCTCAAATACTCAAGAGGACAAAAAATGGAATAAAAATTCCGGACACTACATGATATAAGGTATAGAGGACCCATTCCTCCTGCATTTTAAATGCAACCCAACATCATGGAAAAGAAAACAATCATCTTTCGAATACTAAATAAAATACCCAGCAAGTATTCATTCAATGACATATAACAAACTATACAAAAACTTGAACTAAATCTTAAATTAAAACTTATACTGAGATTAAACACCAACTCTCACTTTAAGCAATATAACATTCTAACAACCACGTAAAGATGACAGAAGATACACACTGGGTTTGGAAAATGATGAGAAAACATTCATTACATTATCTTAAGACACGTAAACATTCAAAGAGAAGGATGCAAAATGCAACCTGGAAACCGGGGATATGAAAGAGAATCAACAATCTACCATAGTCGCTTATACTATAATTTAAGTACGAGCGCACTTACTTAAGAAAATATTGTAACTTAGACGACATAAATACTAAATAATGATTCGGTGGCAAATCGCAGAGAACAAAACGTTTCGAAATTAACCTATCGTAACTACCATAGAATGCTAGCTTCATGTACGACCTTCGTGACCTAAGATGCATAGCGATTGGAAGAATGAGAACACGCAAAGATCAGCTCTGTCTTGTCTTAAATCACCGAGAGATTATAATTGCCCTGCGCTATTAATTACACTTGAAAAATTATTTGGATGGAAATTGGATGGGAATCCGCTTTTACCTTGCACACACTCTCCCACCACCACAGTGTTAGTTCCAAAAGACCTAACTACACATAAGGACTATCAACCAGGAAAGGTGTCAATCTAAAAATCATCAACTATCAGACATACTTGCAAGTGCACTTGCCACAATCATTCACTCATTACTCACACCAGAGGTAGAATCGGATCCCAATAATTTCCATCGCATGAGTTAACGAATCCCTAAAATCGCATCTACGCTACGGTAAACTCTACACTAACGGACACGATTTACGCTTAATATGAGCAAGAGAAAACACCGCTTCTCGAGAAATTACCTACCGCATATAACATAATTCGCTTTCGTCAAGCATGACGGCTCATGCATACTCGAGAAAAACGAGCTAACTAATTAACTTCCAGCTCAAATATTTCTCGTGCGTTCTAAGCTAGATCTATCCTACGTATACGGCAGCGCTTCTTTACCTGCGGAAAAAAGTTTCAAATTATAAGGCCTGAAAAAAATATTCATGGAAATTAGTAAGAATAGTACCCTTGCACACCACAAAACAATAAACAAAAGTTAACCAGTCATGTCATAGAAATGCACAACTTACACTATGCACTAGAATTAGGATAACTAGCAAATCAAAAAGCATTTCTATATATTTAATAAAATAAAACATACAATAAGCATGCAAAATACATACAATACTTCATATACACCCACTCTAATTAACAATAAAAATACATCATGAAATACATCGATGTGAAAAGTGTGGAGAAAAATGGTGTGAGCAATGACTGGGGATTTGATGTTTCTTGTGGTGTGGTAGGTGTCGCATGTATGGTGCCGTGATCTGATGTGTGTGAAGGCACTGAATTGTTTGTGCCCATGATGAGGTTCCTGTGGATTTCGGGAACACCCTCTGAAGAGGAGGAACGAAACAAAAAGACTAGCTAAGGACACTGGAAGGACTAAAGAACCCGTTCCTACCCTCACATCTAAGGAATCTGCTCTAACACCCTTCCTAAATCTCCCCACCTGCCTATGGCCCTAGCGACTTGGGGATCCATCTGGCAACCCCAGGACAACAGAATGCCCTTTTCCTCCATTTGAAGACATGGAGGTTGGATACGTATGCCGGTACCCATTCGGCCCCTTCCCAATCTTAGCCGTATACCCCTTGTATACGTCTGCCGTCCTCTACCGCGGGGAGGTGTTGGGTAAGGACTGTATCGTCATCGGGTTTTAAGACCGGGTTTACGGCTTTTCCTAAAACCCTCAAATACTCAAGAGGACAAAAAATGGAATAAAAATTCCGGACACTACATGATATAAGGTATAGAGGTCCCATTCCTCCTGCATTTTAAATGCAACCCAACATCATGGAAAAGAAAACAATCATCTTTCGAATACTAAATAAAATACCCAGCAAGTATTCATTCAATGACATATAACAAACTAAACAAAAACTTGAACTAAATCTTAAATTAAAACTTATACTGAGATTAAACACCAACTCTCACTTTAAGCAATATAACATTCTAACAACCACGTAAAGATGACAGAAGATACACACTGGGTTTGGAAAATGATGAGAAAACATTCATTACATTATCTTAAGACACGTAAACATTCAAAGAGAAGGATGCAAAATGCAACCTGGAAACCGGGGATATGAAAGAGAATCAACAATCTACCATAGTCGCTTATACTATAATTTAAGTACGAGCGCACTTACTTAAGAAAATATTGTAACTTAGACGACATAAATACTAAATAATGATTCGGTGGCAAATCGCAGAGAACAAAAGGTTTCGAAATTAACCTATCGTAACTACCATAGAATGCTAGCTTCATGTACGACCTTCGTGACCTAAGATGCATAGCGATTGGAAGAATGAGAACACGCAAAGATCAGCTCTGTCTTGTCTTAAATCACCGAGAGATTATAATTGCCCTGCGCTATTAATTACACTTGAAAAATTATTTGGATGGAAATTGGATGGGAATCCGCTTTTACCTTGCACACACTCTCCCACCACCACAGTGTTAGTTCCAAAAGACCTAACTACACATAAGGACTATCAACCAGGAAAGGTGTCAATCTAAAAATCATCAACTATCAGACATACTTGCAAGTGCACTTGCCACAATCATTCACTCATTACTCACACCAGAGGTAGAATCGGATCCCAATAATTTCCATCGCATGAGTTAACGAATCCCTAAAATCGCATCTACGCTACGGTAAACTCTACACTAACGGACACGATTTACGCTTAATATGAGCAAGAGAAAACACCGCTTCTCGAGAAATTACCTACCGCATATAACAAAATTCGCCTTCGTCAAGCATGACGGCTCATGCATACTCGAGAAAAACGAGCTAACTAATTAACTTCCAGCTCAAATATTTCTCGTGCGTTCTAAGCTAGATCTATCCTACGTATACGGCAGCGCTTCTTTACCTGCGAAAAAAAGTTTCAAATTATAAGGCCTGAAAAAAATATTCATGGAAATTAGTAAGAATAGTAACCTTGCACACCACAAAACAATATACAAAAGTTAACCAGTCATGTCATAGAAATGCACAACTTACACTATGCACTAGAATTAGGATAACTAGCAAATCAAAAAGCATTTCTATATATTTAATAAAATAAAACATACAATAAGCATGCAAAATACATACAATACTTCATATACACCCACTCTAATTAACAATAAAAATACATCATGAAATACATCGATGTGAAAAGTGTGGAGAAAAATGGTGTGAGCAATGACTGGGGATTTGATGTTTCTTGTGGTGTGGTAGGTGTCGCATGTATGGTGCCGTGATCTGATGTGTGTGAAGGCACTGAATTGTTTGTGCCCATGATGAGGTTCCTGTGGATTTCGGGAACACCCTCTGAAGAGGAGGAACGAAACAAAAAGACTAGCTAAGGACACTGGAAGGACTAAAGAACCCGTTCCTACCCTCACATCTAAGGAATCTGCTCTAACACCCTTCCTAAATCTCCCCACCTGCCTATGGCCCTAGCGACTTGGGGATCCATCTGGCAACCCCAGGACAACAGAATGCCCTTTTCCTCCATTTGAAGACATGGAGGTTGGATACGTATGCCGGTACCCATTCGGCCCCTTCCCAATCTTAGCCGTATACCCCTTGTATACGTCTGCCGTCCTCTACCGCGGGGAGGTGTTGGGTAAGGACTGTATCGTCACCGGGTTTTAAGACCGGGTTTACGGCTTTTCCTAAAACCCTCAAATACTCAAGAGGACAAAAAATGGAATAAAAATTCCGGACACTACATGATATTAGGTATAGAGGACCCATTCCTCCTGCATTTTAAATGCAACCCAACATCATGGAAAAGAAAACAATCATCTTTCGAATACTAAATAAAATACCCAGCAAGTATTCATTCAATGACATATAACAAACTAAACAAAAACTTGAACTAAATCTTAAATTAAAACTTATACTGAGATTAAACACCAACTCTCACTTTAAGCAATATAACATTCTAACAACCACGTAAAGATGACAGAAGATACACACTGGGTTTGGAAAATGATGAGAAAACATTCATTACATTATCTTAAGACACGTAAACATTCAAAGAGAAGGATGCAAAATGCAACCTGGAAACCGGGGATATGAAAGAGAATCAACAATCTACCATAGTCGCTTATACTATAATTTAAGTACGAGCGCACTTACTTAAGAAAATATTGTAACTTAGACGACATAAATACTAAATAATGATTCGGTGGCAAATCGCAGAGAACAAAAGGTTTCGAAATTAACCTATCGTAACTACCATAGAATGCTAGCTTCATGTACGACCTTCGTGACCTAAGATGCATAGCGATTGGAAGAATGAGAACACGCAAAGATCAGCTCTGTCTTGTCTTAAATCACCGAGAGATTATAATTGCCCTGCCCTGCGCTATTAATTACACTTGAAAAATTATTTGGATGGAAATTGGATGGGAATCCGCTTTTACCTTGCACACACTCTCCCACCACCACAGTGTTAGTTCCAAAAGACCTAACTACACATAAGGACTATCAACCAGGAAAGGTGTCAATCTAAAAATCATCAACTATCAGACATACTTGCAAGTGCACTTGCCACAATCATTCACTCATTACTCACACCAGAGGTAGAATCGGATCCCAATAATTTCCATCGCATGAGTTAACGAATCCCTAAAATCGCATCTACGCTACGGTAAACTCTACACTAACGGACACGATTTACGCTTAATATGAGCAAGAGAAAACACCGCTTCTCGAGAAATTACCTACCGCATATAACAAAATTCGCCTTCGTCAAGCATGACGGCTCATGCATACTCGAGAAAAACGAGCTAACTAATTAACTTCCAGCTCAAATATTTCTCGTGCGTTCTAAGCTAGATCTATCCTACGTATACGGCAGCGCTTCTTTACCTGCGGAAAAAAGTTTCAAATTATAAGGCCTGAAAAAAATATTCATGGAAATTAGTAAGAATAGTACCCTTGCACACCACAAAACAATAAACAAAAGTTAACCAGTCATGTCATAGAAATGCACAACTTACACTATGCACTAGAATTAGGATAACTAGCAAATCAAAAAGCATTTCTATATATTTAATAAAATAAAACATACAATAAGCATGCAAAATACACATACAATACTTCATATACACCCACTCTAATTAACAATAAAAATACATCATGAAATACATCGATGTGAAAAGTGTGGAGAAAAATGGTGTGAGCAATGACTGGGGATTTGATGTTTCTTGTGGTGTGGTAGGTGTCGCATGTATGGTGCCGTGATCTGATGTGTGTGAAGGCACTGAATTGTTTGTGCCCATGATGAGGTTCCTGTGGATTTCGGGAACACCCTCTGAAGAGGAGGAACGAAACAAAAAGACTAGCTAAGGACACTGGAAGGACTAAAGAACCCGTTCCTACCCTCACATCTAAGGAATCTGCTCTAACACCCTTCCTAAATCTCCCCACCTGCCTATGGCCCTAGCGACTTGGGGATCCATCTGGCAACCCCAGGACAACAGAATGCCCTTTTCCTCCATTTGAAGACATGGAGGTTGGATACGTATGCCGGTACCCATTCGGCCCCTTCCCAATCTTAGCCGTATACCCCTTGTATACGTCTGCCGTCCTCTACCGCGGGGAGGTGTTGGGTAAGGACTGTATCGTCACCGGGTTTTAAGACCGGGTTTACGGCTTTTCCTAAAACCCTCAAATACTCAAGAGGACAAAAAATGGAATAAAAATTCCGGACACTACATGATATTAGGTATAGAGGACCCATTCCTCCTGCATTTTAAATGCAACCCAACATCATGGAAAAGAAAACAATCATCTTTCGTATACTAAATAAAATACCCAGCAAGTATTCATTCAATGACATATAACAAACTAAACAAAAACTTGAACTAAATCTTAAATTAAAACTTATACTGAGATTAAACACCAACTCTCACTTTAAGCAATATAACATTCTAACAACCACGTAAAGATGACAGAAGATACACACTGGGTTTGGAAAATGATGAGAAAACATTCATTACATTATCTTAAGACACGTAAACATTCAAAGAGAAGGATGCAAAATGCAACCTGGAAACCGGGGATATGAAAGAGAATCAACAATCTACCATAGTCGCTTATACTAGAATTTAAGTACGAGCGCACTTACTTAAGAAAATATTGTAACTTAGACGACATAAATACTAAATAATGATTCGGTGGCAAATCGCAGAGAAAAAAAGGTTTCGAAATTAACCTATCGTAACTACCATAGAATGCTAGCTTCATGTACGACCTTCGTGACCTAAGATGCATAGCGATTGGAAGAATGAGAACACGCAAAGATCAGCTCTGTCTTGTCTTAAATCACCGAGAGATTATAATTGCCCTGCCCTGCGCTATTAATTACACTTGAAAAATTATTTGGATGGAAATTGGATGGGAATCCGCTTTTACCTTGCACACACTCTCCCACCACCACAGTGTTAGTTCCAAAAGACCTAACTACACATAAGGACTATCAACCAGGAAAGGTGTCAATCTAAAAATCATCAACTATCAGACATACTTGCAAGTGCACTTGCCACAATCATTCACTCATTACTCACACCAGAGGTAGAATCGGATCCCAATAATTTCCATCGCATGAGTTAACGAATCCCTAAAATCGCATCTACGCTACGGTAAACTCTACACTAACGGACACGATTTACGCTTAATATGAGCAAGAGAAAACACCGCTTCTCGAGAAATTACCTACCGCATATAACAAAATTCGCCTTCGTCAAGCATGACGGCTCATGCATACTCGAGAAAAACGAGCTAACTAATTAACTTCCAGCTCAAATATTTCTCGTGCGTTCTAAGCTAGATCTATCCTACGTATACGGCAGCGCTTCTTTACCTGCGGAAAAAAGTTTCAAATTATAAGGCCTAAAAAAAATATTCATGGAAATTAGTAAGAATAGTACCCTTGCACACCACAAAACAATAAACAAAAGTTAACCAGTCATGTCATAGAAATGCACAACTTACACTATGCACTAGAATTAGGATAACTAGCAAATCAAAAAGCATTTCTATATATTTAATAAAATAAAACATACAATAAGCATGCAAAATACATACAATACTTCATATACACCCACTCTAATTAACAATAAAAATACATCATGAAATACATCGATGTGAAAAGTGTGGAGAAAAATGGTGTGAGCAATGACTGGGGATTTGATGTTTCTTGTGGTGTGGTAGGTGTCGCATGTATGGTGCCGTGATCTGATGTGTGTGAAGGCACTGAATTGTTTGTGCCCATGATGAGGTTCCTGTGGATTTCGGGAACACCCTCTGAAGAGGAGGAACGAAACAAAAAGACTAGCTAAGGACACTGGAAGGACTAAAGAACCCGTTCCTACCCTCACATCTAAGGAATCTGCTCTAACACCCTTCCTAAATCTCCCCACCTGCCTATGGCCCTAGCGACTTGGGGATCCATCTGGCAACCCCAGGACAACAGAATGCCCTTTTCCTCCATTTGAAGACATGGAGGTTGGATACGTATGCCGGTACCCATTCGGCCCCTTCCCAATCTTAGCCGTATACCCCTTGTATACGTCTGCCGTCCTCTACCGCGGGGAGGTGTTGGGTAAGGACTGTATCGTCACCGGGTTTTAAGACCGGGTTTACGGCTTTTCCTAAAACCCTCAAATACTCAAGAGGACAAAAAATGGAATAAAAATTCCGGACACTACATGATATTAGGTATAGAGGACCCATTCCTCCTGCATTTTAAATGCAACCCAACATCATGGAAAAGAAAACAATCATCTTTCGAATACTAAATAAAATACCCAGCAAGTATTCATTCAATGACATATAACAAACTAAACAAAAACTTGAACTAAATCTTAAATTAAAACTTATACTGAGATTAAACACCAACTCTCACTTTAAGCAATATAACATTCTAACAACCACGTAAAGATGACAGAAGATACACACTGGGTTTGGAAAATGATGAGAAAACATTCATTACATTATCTTAAGACACGTAAACATTCAAAGAGAAGGATGCAAAATGCAACCTGGAAACCGGGGATATGAAAGAGAATCAACAATCTACCATAGTCGCTTATACTATAATTTAAGTACGAGCGCACTTACTTAAGAAAATATTGTAACTTAGACGACATAAATACTAAATAATGATTCGGTGGCAAATCGCAGAGAACAAAAGGTTTCGAAATTAACCTATCGTAACTACCATAGAATGCTAGCTTCATGTACGACCTTCGTGACCTAAGATGCATAGCGATTGGAAGAATGAGAACACGCAAAGATCAGCTCTGTCTTGTCTTAAATCACCGAGAGATTATAATTGCCCTGCCCTGCGCTATTAATTACACTTGAAAAATTATTTGGATGGAAATTGGATGGGAATCCGCTTTTACCTTGCACACACTCTCCCACCACCACAGTGTTAGTTCCAAAAGACCTAACTACACATAAGGACTATCAACCAGGAAAGGTGTCAATCTAAAAATCATCAACTATCAGACATACTTGCAAGTGCACTTGCCACAATCATTCACTCATTACTCACACCAGAGGTAGAATCGGATCCCAATAATTTCCATCGCATGAGTTAACGAATCCCTAAAATCGCATCTACGCTACGGTAAACTCTACACTAACGGACACGATTTACGCTTAATATGAGCAAGAGAAAACACCGCTTCTCGAGAAATTACCTACCGCATATAACAAATTTCGCCTTCGTCAAGCATGACGGCTCATGCATACTCGAGAAAAACGAGCTAACTAATTAACTTCCAGCTCAAATATTTCTCGTGCGTTCTAAGCTAGATCTATCCTACGTATACGGCAGCGCTTCTTTACCTGCGGAAAAAAGTTTCAAATTATAAGGCCTGAAAAAAATATTCATGGAAATTAGTAAGAATAGTACCCTTGCACACCACAAAACAATAAACAAAAGTTAACCAGTCATGTCATAGAAATGCACAACTTACACTATGCACTAGAATTAGGATAACTAGCAAATCAAAAAGCATTTCTATATATTTAATAAAATAAAACATACAATAAGCATGCAAAATACATACAATACTTCATATACACCCACTCTAATTAACAATAAAAATACATCATGAAATACATCGATGTGAAAAGTGTGGAGAAAAATGGTGTGAGCAATGACTGGGGATTTGATGTTTCTTGTGGTGTGGTAGGTGTCGCATGTATGGTGCCGTGATCTGATGTGTGTGAAGGCACTGAATTGTTTGTGCCCATGATGAGGTTCCTGTGGATTTCGGGAACACCCTCTGAAGAGGAGGAACGAAACAAAAAGACTAGCTAAGGACACTGGAAGGACTAAAGAACCCGTTCCTACCCTCACATCTAAGGAATCTGCTCTAACACCCTTCCTAAATCTCCCCACCTGCCTATGGCCCTAGCGACTTGGGGATCCATCTGGCAACCCCAGGACAACAGAATGCCCTTTTCCTCCATTTGAAGACATGGAGGTTGGATACGTATGCCGGTACCCATTCGGCCCCTTCCCAATCTTAGCCGTATACCCCTTGTATACGTCTGCCGTCCTCTACCGCGGGGAGGTGTTGGGTAAGGACTGTATCGTCATCGGGTTTTAAGACCGGGTTTACGGCTTTTCCTAAAACCCTCAAATACTCAAGAGGACAAAAAATGGAATAAAAATTCCGGACACTACATGATATTAGGTATAGAGGACCCATTCCTCCTGCATTTTAAATGCAACCCAACATCATGGAAAAGAAAACAATCATCTTTCGAATACTAAATAAAATACCCAGCAAGTATTCATTCAATGACATATAACAAACTAAACAAAAACTTGAACTAAATCTTAAATTAAAACTTATACTGAGATTAAACACCAACTCTCACTTTAAGCAATATAACATTCTAACAACCACGTAAAGATGACAGAAGATACACACTGGGTTTGGAAAATGATGAGAAAACATTCATTACATTATCTTAAGACACGTAAACATTCAAAGAGAAGGATGCAAAATGCAACCTGGAAACCGGGGATATGAAAGAGAATCAACAATCTACCATAGTCGCTTATACTATAATTTAAGTACGAGCGCACTTACTTAAGAAAATATTATAACTTAGACGACATAAATACTGAATAATGATTCGGTGGCAAATCGCAGAGAACAAAAGGTTTCGAAATTAACCTATCGTAACTACCATAGAATGCTAGCTTCATGTACGACCTTCGTGACCTAAGATGCATAGCGATTGGAAGAATGAGAACACGCAAAGATCAGCTCTGTCTTGTCTTAAATCACCGAGAGATTATAATTGCCCTGCGCTATTAATTACACTTGAAAAATTATTTGGATGGAAATTGGATGGGAATCCGCTTTTACCTTGCACACACTCTCCCACCACCACAGTGTTAGTTCCAAAAGACCTAACTACACATAAGGACTATCAACCAGGAAAGGTGTCAATCTAAAAATCATCAACTATCAGACATACTTGCAAGTGCACTTGCCACAATCATTCACTCATTACTCACACCAGAGGTAGAATCGGATCCCAATAATTTCCATCGCATGAGTTAACGAATCCCTAAAATCGCATCTACGCTACGGTAAACTCTACACTAACGGACACGATTTACGCTTAATATGAGCAAGAGAAAACACCGCTTCTCGAGAAATTACCTACCGCATATAACAAATTTCGCCTTCGTCAAGCATGACGGCTCATGCATACTCGAGAAAAACGAGCTAACTAATTAACTTCCAGCTCAAATATTTCTCGTGCGTTCTAAGCTAGATCTATCCTACGTATACGGCAGCGCTTCTTTACCTGCGGAAAAAAGTTTCAAATTATAAGGCCTGAAAAAAATATTCATGGAAATTAGTAAGAATAGTACCCTTGCACACCACAAAACAATAAACAAAAGTTAACCAGTCATGTCATAGAAATGCACAACTTACACTATGCACTAGAATTAGGATAACTAGCAAATCAAAAAGCATTTCTATATATTTAATAAAATAAAACATACAATAAGCATGCAAAATACATACAATACTTCATATACACCCACTCTAATTAACAATAAAAATACATCATGAAATACATCGATGTGAAAAGTGTGGAGAAAAATGGTGTGAGCAATGACTGGGGATTTGATGTTTCTTGTGGTGTGGTAGGTGTCGCATGTATGGTGCCGTGATCTGATGAGTGTGAAGGCACTGAATTGTTTGTGCCCATGATGAGGTTCCTGTGGATTTCGGGAACACCCTCTGAAGAGGAGGAACGAAACAAAAAGACTAGCTAAGGACACTGGAAGGACTAAAGAACCCGTTCCTACCCTCACATCTAAGGAATCTGCTCTAACACCCTTCCTAAATCTCCCCACCTGCCTATGGCCCTAGCGACTTGGGGATCCATCTGGCAACCCCAGGACAACAGAATGCCCTTTTCCTCCATTTGAAGACATGGAGGTTGGATACGTATGCCGGTACCCATTCGGCCCCTTCCCAATCTTAGCCGTATACCCCTTGTATACGTCTGCCGTCCTCTACCGCGGGGAGGTGTTGGGTAAGGACTGTATCGTCATCGGGTTTTAAGACCGGGTTTACGGCTTTTCCTAAAACCCTCAAATACTCAAGAGGACAAAAAATGGAATAAAAATTCCGGACACTACATGATATTAGGTATAGAGGACCCATTCCTCCTGCATTTTAAATGCAACCCAACATCATGGAAAAGAAAACAATCATCTTTCGAATACTAAATAAAATACCCAGCAAGTATTCATTCAATGACATATAACAAACTAAACAAAAACTTGAACTAAATCTTAAATTAAAACTTATACTGAGATTAAACACCAACTCTCACTTTAAGCAATATAACATTCTAACAACCACGTAAAGATGACAGAAGATACACACTGGGTTTGGAAAATGATGAGAAAACATTCATTACATTATCTTAAGACACGTAAACATTCAAAGAGAAGGATGCAAAATGCAACCTGGAAACCGGGGATATGAAAGAGAATCAACAATCTACCATAGTCGCTTATACTATAATTTAAGTACGAGCGCACTTACTTAAGAAAATATTGTAACTTAGACGACATAAATACTAAATAATGATTCGGTGGCAAATCGCAGAGAACAAAAGGTTTCGAAATTAACCTATCGTAACTACCATAGAATGCTAGCTTCATGTACGACCTTCGTGACCTAAGATGCATAGCGATTGGAAGAATGAGAACACGCAAAGATCAGCTCTGTCTTGTCTTAAATCACCGAGAGATTATAATTGCCCTGCCCTGCGCTATTAATTACACTTGAAAAATTATTTGGATGGAAATTGGATGGGAATCCGCTTTTACCTTGCACACACTCTCCCACCACCACAGTGTTAGTTCCAAAAGACCTAACTACACATAAGGACTATCAACCAGGAAAGGTGTCAATCTAAAAATCATCAACTATCAGACATACTTGCAAGTGCACTTGCCACAATCATTCACTCATTACTCACACCAGAGGTAGAATCGGATCCCAATAATTTCCATCGCATGAGTTAACGAATCCCTAAAATCGCATCTACGCTACGGTAAACTCTACACTAACGGACACGATTTACGCTTAATATGAGCAAGAGAAAACACCGCTTCTCGAGAAATTACCTACCGCATATAACAAAATTCGCCTTCGTCAAGCATGACGGCTCATGCATACTCGAGAAAAACGAGCTAACTAATTAACTTCCAGCTCAAATATTTCTCGTGCGTTCTAAGCTAGATCTATCCTACGTATACGGCAGCGCTTCTTTACCTGCGGAAAAAAGTTTCAAATTATAAGGCCTGAAAAAAATATTCATGGAAATTAGTAAGAATAGTACCCTTGCACACCACAAAACAATAAACAAAAGTTAACCAGTCATGTCATAGAAATGCACAACTTACACTATGCACTAGAATTAGGATAACTAGCAAATCAAAAAGCATTTCTATATATTTAATAAAATAAAACATACAATAAGCATGCAAAATACATACAATACTTCATATACACCCACTCTAATTAACAATAAAAATACATCATGAAATACATCGATGTGAAAAGTGTGGAGAAAAATGGTGTGAGCAATGACTGGGGATTTGATGTTTCTTGTGGTGTGGTAGGTGTCGCATGTATGGTGCCGTGATCTGATGTGTGTGAAGGCACTGAATTGTTTGTGCCCATGATGAGGTTCCTGTGGATTTCGGGAACACCCTCTGAAGAGGAGGAACGAAACAAAAAGACTAGCTAAGGACACTGGAAGGACTAAAGAACCCGTTCCTACCCTCACATCTAAGGAATCTGCTCTAACACCCTTCCTAAATCTCCCCACCTGCCTATGGCCCTAGCGACTTGGGGATCCATCTGGCAACCCCAGGACAACAGAATGCCCTTTTCCTCCATTTGAAGACATGGAGGTTGGATACGTATGCCGGTACCCATTCGGCCCCTTCCCAATCTTAGCCGTATACCCCTTGTATACGTCTGCCGTCCTCTACCGCGGGGAGGTGTTGGGTAAGGACTGTATCGTCATCGGGTTTTAAGACCGGGTTTACGGCTTTTCCTAAAACCCTCAAATACTCAAGAGGACAAAAAATGGAATAAAAATTCCGGACACTACATGATATTAGGTATAGAGGACCCATTCCTCCTGCATTTTAAATGCAACCCAACATCATGGAAAAGAAAACAATCATCTTTCGAATACTAAATAAAATACCCAGCAAGTATTCATTCAATGACATATAACAAACTAAACAAAAACTTGAACTAAATCTTAAATTAAAACTTATACTGAGATTAAACACCAACTCTCACTTTAAGCAATATAACATTCTAACAACCACGTAAAGATGACAGAAGATACACACTGGGTTTGGAAAATGATGAGAAAACATTCATTACATTATCTTAAGACACGTAAACATTCAAAGAGAAGGATGCAAAATGCAACCTGGAAACCGGGGATATGAAAGAGAATCAACAATCTACCATAGTCGCTTATACTATAATTTAAGTACGAGCGCACTTACTTAAGAAAATATTATAACTTAGACGACATAAATACTGAATAATGATTCGGTGGCAAATCGCAGAGAACAAAAGGTTTCGAAATTAACCTATCGTAACTACCATAGAATGCTAGCTTCATGTACGACCTTCGTGACCTAAGATGCATAGCGATTGGAAGAATGAGAACACGCAAAGATCAGCTCTGTCTTGTCTTAAATCACCGAGAGATTATAATTGCCCTGCGCTATTAATTACACTTGAAAAATTATTTGGATGGAAATTGGATGGGAATCCGCTTTTACCTTGCACACACTCTCCCACCACCACAGTGTTAGTTCCAAAAGACCTAACTACACATAAGGACTATCAACCAGGAAAGGTGTCAATCTAAAAATCATCAACTATCAGACATACTTGCAAGTGCACTTGCCACAATCATTCACTCATTACTCACACCAGAGGTAGAATCGGATCCCAATAATTTCCATCGCATGAGTTAACGAATCCCTAAAATCGCATCTACGCTACGGTAAACTCTACACTAACGGACACGATTTACGCTTAATATGAGCAAGAGAAAACACCGCTTCTCGAGAAATTACCTACCGCATATAACAAAATTCGCCTTCGTCAAGCATGACGGCTCATGCATACTCGAGAAAAACGAGCTAACTAATTAACTTCCAGCTCAAATATTTCTCGTGCGTTCTAAGCTAGATCTATCCTACGTATACGGCAGCGCTTCTTTACCTGCGGAAAAAAGTTTCAAATTATAAGGCCTGAAAAAAATATTCATGGAAATTAGTAAGAATAGTACCCTTGCACACCACAAAACAATAAACAAAAGTTAACCAGTCATGTCATAGAAATGCACAACTTACACTATGCACTAGAATTAGGATAACTAGCAAATCAAAAAGCATTTCTATATATTTAATAAAATAAAACATACAATAAGCATGCAAAATACATACAATACTTCATATACACCCACTCTAATTAACAATAAAAATACATCATGAAATACATCGATGTGAAAAGTGTGGAGAAAAATGGTGTGAGCAATGACTGGGGATTTGATGTTTCTTGTGGTGTGGTAGGTGTCGCATGTATGGTGCCGTGATCTGATGTGTGTGAAGGCACTGAATTGTTTGTGCCCATGATGAGGTTCCTGTGGATTTCGGGAACACCCTCTGAAGAGGAGGAACGAAACAAAAAGACTAGCTAAGGACACTGGAAGGACTAAAGAACCCGTTCCTACCCTCACATCTAAGGAATCTGCTCTAACACCCTTCCTAAATCTCCCCACCTGCCTATGGCCCTAGCGACTTGGGGATCCATCTGGCAACCCCAGGACAACAGAATGCCCTTTTCCTCCATTTGAAGACATGGAGGTTGGATACGTATGCCGGTACCCATTCGGCCCCTTCCCAATCTTAGCCGTATACCCCTTGTATACGTCTGCCGTCCTCTACCGCGGGGAGGTGTTGGGTAAGGACTGTATCGTCATCGGGTTTTAAGACCGGGTTTACGGCTTTTCCTAAAACCCTCAAATACTCAAGAGGACAAAAAATGGAATAAAAATTCCGGACACTACATGATATTAGGTATAGAGGACCCATTCCTCCTGCATTTTAAATGCAACCCAACATCATGGAAAAGAAAACAATCATCTTTCGAATACTAAATAAAATACCCAGCAAGTATTCATTCAATGACATATAACAAACTAAACAAAAACTTGAACTAAATCTTAAATTAAAACTTATACTGAGATTAAACACCAACTCTCACTTTAAGCAATATAACATTCTAACAACCACGTAAAGATGACAGAAGATACACACTGGGTTTGGAAAATGATGAGAAAACATTCATTACATTATCTTAAGACACGTAAACATTCAAAGAGAAGGATGCAAAATGCAACCTGGAAACCGGGGATATGAAAGAGAATCAACAATCTACCATAGTCGCTTATACTATAATTTAAGTACGAGCGCACTTACTTAAGAAAATATTGTAACTTAGACGACATAAATACTAAATAATGATTCGGTGGCAAATCGCAGAGAACAAAAGGTTTCGAAATTAACCTATCGTAACTACCATAGAATGCTAGCTTCATGTACGACCTTCGTGACCTAAGATGCATAGCGATTGGAAGAATGAGAACACGCAAAGATCAGCTCTGTCTTGTCTTAAATCACCGAGAGATTATAATTGCCCTGCGCTATTAATTACACTTGAAAAATTATTTGGATGGAAATTGGATGGGAATCCGCTTTTACCTTGCACACACTCTCCCACCACCACAGTGTTAGTTCCAAAAGACCTAACTACACATAAGGACTATCAACCAGGAAAGGTGTCAATCTAAAAATCATCAACTATCAGACATACTTGCAAGTGCACTTGCCACAATCATTCACTCATTACTCACACCAGAGGTAGAATCGGATCCCAATAATTTCCATCGCATGAGTTAACGAATCCCTAAAATCGCATCTACGCTACGGTAAACTCTACACTAACGGACACGATTTACGCTTAATATGAGCAAGAGAAAACACCGCTTCTCGAGAAATTACCTACCGCATATAACAAAATTCGCCTTCGTCAAGCATGACGGCTCATGCATACTCGAGAAAAACGAGCTAACTAATTAACTTCCAGCTCAAATATTTCTCGTGCGTTCTAAGCTAGATCTATCCTACGTATACGGCAGCGCTTCTTTACCTGCGGAAAAAAGTTTCAAATTATAAGGCCTGAAAAAAATATTCATGGAAATTAGTAAGAATAGTACCCTTGCACACCACAAAACAATAAACAAAAGTTAACCAGTCATGTCATAGAAATGCACAACTTACACTATGCACTAGAATTAGGATAACTAGCAAATCAAAAAGCATTTCTATATATTTAATAAAATAAAACATACAATAAGCATGCAAAATACATACAATACTTCATATACACCCACTCTAATTAACAATAAAAATACATCATGAAATACATCGATGTGAAAAGTGTGGAGAAAAATGGTGTGAGCAATGACTGGGGATTTGATGTTTCTTGTGGTGTGGTAGGTGTCGCATGTATGGTGCCGTGATCTGATGTGTGTGAAGGCACTGAATTGTTTGTGCCCATGATGAGGTTCCTGTGGATTTCGGGAACACCCTCTGAAGAGGAGGAACGAAACAAAAAGACTAGCTAAGGACACTGGAAGGACTAAAGAACCCGTTCCTACCCTCACATCTAAGGAATCTGCTCTAACACCCTTCCTAAATCTCCCCACCTGCCTATGGCCCTAGCGACTTGGGGATCCATCTGGCAACCCCAGGACAACAGAATGCCCTTTTCCTCCATTTGAAGACATGGAGGTTGGATACGTATGCCGGTACCCATTCGGCCCCTTCCCAATCTTAGCCGTATACCCCTTGTATACGTCTGCCGTCCTCTACCGCGGGGAGGTGTTGGGTAAGGACTGTATCGTCATCGGGTTTTAAGACCGGGTTTACGGCTTTTCCTAAAACCCTCAAATACTCAAGAGGACAAAAAATGGAATAAAAATTCCGGACACTACATGATATTAGGTATAGAGGACCCATTCCTCCTGCATTTTAAATGCAACCCAACATCATGGAAAAGAAAACAATCATCTTTCGAATACTAAATAAAATACCCAGCAAGTATTCATTCAATGACATATAACAAACTAAACAAAAACTTGAACTAAATCTTAAATTAAAACTTATACTGAGATTAAACACCAACTCTCACTTTAAGCAATATAACATTCTAACAACCACGTAAAGATGACAGAAGATACACACTGGGTTTGGAAAATGATGAGAAAACATTCATTACATTATCTTAAGACACGTAAACATTCAAAGAGAAGGATGCAAAATGCAACCTGGAAACCGGGGATATGAAAGAGAATCAACAATCTACCATAGTCGCTTATACTATAATTTAAGTACGAGCGCACTTACTTAAGAAAATATTGTAACTTAGACGACATAAATACTAAATAATGATTCGGTGGCAAATCGCAGAGAACAAAAGGTTTCGAAATTAACCTATCGTAACTACCATAGAATGCTAGCTTCATGTACGACCTTCGTGACCTAAGATGCATAGCGATTGGAAGAATGAGAACACGCAAAGATCAGCTCTGTCTTGTCTTAAATCACCGAGAGATTATAATTGCCCTGCGCTATTAATTACACTTGAAAAATTATTTGGATGGAAATTGGATGGGAATCCGCTTTTACCTTGCACACACTCTCCCACCACCACAGTGTTAGTTCCAAAAGACCTAACTACACATAAGGACTATCAACCAGGAAAGGTGTCAATCTAAAAATCATCAACTATCAGACATACTTGCAAGTGCACTTGCCACAATCATTCACTCATTACTCACACCAGAGGTAGAATCGGATCCCAATAATTTCCATCGCATGAGTTAACGAATCCCTAAAATCGCATCTACGCTACGGTAAACTCTACACTAACGGACACGATTTACGCTTAATATGAGCAAGAGAAAACACCGCTTCTCGAGAAATTACCTACCGCATATAACAAAATTCGCCTTCGTCAAGCATGACGGCTCATGCATACTCGAGAAAAACGAGCTAACTAATTAACTTCCAGCTCAAATATTTCTCGTGCGTTCTAAGCTAGATCTATCCTACGTATACGGCAGCGCTTCTTTACCTGCGGAAAAAAGTTTCAAATTATAAGGCCTGAAAAAAATATTCATGGAAATTAGTAAGAATAGTACCCTTGCACACCACAAAACAATAAACAAAAGTTAACCAGTCATGTCATAGAAATGCACAACTTACACTATGCACTAGAATTAGGATAACTAGCAAATCAAAAAGCATTTCTATATATTTAATAAAATAAAACATACAATAAGCATGCAAAATACATACAATACTTCATATACACCCACTCTAATTAACAATAAAAATACATCATGAAATACATCGATGTGAAAAGTGTGGAGAAAAATGGTGTGAGCAATGACTGGGGATTTGATGTTTCTTGTGGTGTGGTAGGTGTCGCATGTATGGTGCCGTGATCTGATGTGTGTGAAGGCACTGAATTGTTTGTGCCCATGATGAGGTTCCTGTGGATTTCGGGAACACCCTCTGAAGAGGAGGAACGAAACAAAAAGACTAGCTAAGGACACTGGAAGGACTAAAGAACCCGTTCCTACCCTCACATCTAAGGAATCTGCTCTAACACCCTTCCTAAATCTCCCCACCTGCCTATGGCCCTAGCGACTTGGGGATCCATCTGGCAACCCCAGGACAACAGAATGCCCTTTTCCTCCATTTGAAGACATGGAGGTTGGATACGTATGCCGGTACCCATTCGGCCCCTTCCCAATCTTAGCCGTATACCCCTTGTATACGTCTGCCGTCCTCTACCGCGGGGAGGTGTTGGGTAAGGACTGTATCGTCATCGGGTTTTAAGACCGGGTTTACGGCTTTTCCTAAAACCCTCAAATACTCAAGAGGACAAAAAATGGAATAAAAATTCCGGACACTACATGATATTAGGTATAGAGGACCCATTCCTCCTGCATTTTAAATGCAACCCAACATCATGGAAAAGAAAACAATCATCTTTCGAATACTAAATAAAATACCCAGCAAGTATTCATTCAATGACATATAACAAACTAAACAAAAACTTGAACTAAATCTTAAATTAAAACTTATACTGAGATTAAACACCAACTCTCACTTTAAGCAATATAACATTCTAACAACCACGTAAAGATGACAGAAGATACACACTGGGTTTGGAAAATGATGAGAAAACATTCATTACATTATCTTAAGACACGTAAACATTCAAAGAGAAGGATGCAAAATGCAACCTGGAAACCGGGGATATGAAAGAGAATCAACAATCTACCATAGTCGCTTATACTATAATTTAAGTACGAGCGCACTTACTTAAGAAAATATTGTAACTTAGACGACATAAATACTAAATAATGATTCGGTGGCAAATCGCAGAGAACAAAAGGTTTCGAAATTAACCTATCGTAACTACCATAGAATGCTAGCTTCATGTACGACCTTCGTGACCTAAGATGCATAGCGATTGGAAGAATGAGAACACGCAAAGATCAGCTCTGTCTTGTCTTAAATCACCGAGAGATTATAATTGCCCTGCCCTGCGCTATTAATTACACTTGAAAAATTATTTGGATGGAAATTGGATGGGAATCCGCTTTTACCTTGCACACACTCTCCCACCACCACAGTGTTAGTTCCAAAAGACCTAACTACACATAAGGACTATCAACCAGGAAAGGTGTCAATCTAAAAATCATCAACTATCAGACATACTTGCAAGTGCACTTGCCACAATCATTCACTCATTACTCACACCAGAGGTAGAATCGGATCCCAATAATTTCCATCGCATGAGTTAACGAATCCCTAAAATCGCATCTACGCTACGGTAAACTCTACACTAACGGACACGATTTACGCTTAATATGAGCAAGAGAAAACACCGCTTCTCGAGAAATTACCTACCGCATATAACAAAATTCGCCTTCGTCAAGCATGACGGCTCATGCATACTCGAGAAAAACGAGCTAACTAATTAACTTCCAGCTCAAATATTTCTCGTGCGTTCTAAGCTAGATCTATCCTACGTATACGGCAGCGCTTCTTTACCTGCGGAAAAAAGTTTCAAATTATAAGGCCTGAAAAAAATATTCATGGAAATTAGTAAGAATAGTACCCTTGCACACCACAAAACAATAAACAAAAGTTAACCAGTCATGTCATAGAAATGCACAACTTACACTATGCACTAGAATTAGGATAACTAGCAAATCAAAAAGCATTTCTATATATTTAATAAAATAAAACATACAATAAGCATGCAAAATACATACAATACTTCATATACACCCACTCTAATTAACAATAAAAATACATCATGAAATACATCGATGTGAAAAGTGTGGAGAAAAATGGTGTGAGCAATGACTGGGGATTTGATGTTTCTTGTGGTGTGGTAGGTGTCGCATGTATGGTGCCGTGATCTGATGTGTGTGAAGGCACTGAATTGTTTGTGCCCATGATGAGGTTCCTGTGGATTTCGGGAACACCCTCTGAAGAGGAGGAACGAAACAAAAAGACTAGCTAAGGACACTGGAAGGACTAAAGAACCCGTTCCTACCCTCACATCTAAGGAATCTGCTCTAACACCCTTCCTAAATCTCCCCACCTGCCTATGGCCCTAGCGACTTGGGGATCCATCTGGCAACCCCAGGACAACAGAATGCCCTTTTCCTCCATTTGAAGACATGGAGGTTGGATACGTATGCCGGTACCCATTCGGCCCCTTCCCAATCTTAGCCGTATACCCCTTGTATACGTCTGCCGTCCTCTACCGCGGGGAGGTGTTGGGTAAGGACTGTATCGTCATCGGGTTTTAAGACCGGGTTTACGGCTTTTCCTAAAACCCTCAAATACTCAAGAGGACAAAAAATGGAATAAAAATTCCGGACACTACATGATATTAGGTATAGAGGACCCATTCCTCCTGCATTTTAAATGCAACCCAACATCATGGAAAAGAAAACAATCATCTTTCGAATACTAAATAAAATACCCAGCAAGTATTCATTCAATGACATATAACAAACTAAACAAAAACTTGAACTAAATCTTAAATTAAAACTTATACTGAGATTAAACACCAACTCTCACTTTAAGCAATATAACATTCTAACAACCACGTAAAGATGACAGAAGATACACACTGGGTTTGGAAAATGATGAGAAAACATTCATTACATTATCTTAAGACACGTAAACATTCAAAGAGAAGGATGCAAAATGCAACCTGGAAACCGGGGATATGAAAGAGAATCAACAATCTACCATAGTCGCTTATACTATAATTTAAGTACGAGCGCACTTACTTAAGAAAATATTGTAACTTAGACGACATAAATACTAAATAATGATTCGGTGGCAAATCGCAGAGAACAAAAGGTTTCGAAATTAACCTATCGTAACTACCATAGAATGCTAGCTTCATGTACGACCTTCGTGACCTAAGATGCATAGCGATTGGAAGAATGAGAACACGCAAAGATCAGCTCTGTCTTGTCTTAAATCACCGAGAGATTATAATTGCCCTGCCCTGCGCTATTAATTACACTTGAAAAATTATTTGGATGGAAATTGGATGGGAATCCGCTTTTACCTTGCACACACTCTCCCACCACCACAGTGTTAGTTCCAAAAGACCTAACTACACATAAGGACTATCAACCAGGAAAGGTGTCAATCTAAAAATCATCAACTATCAGACATACTTGCAAGTGCACTTGCCACAATCATTCACTCATTACTCACACCAGAGGTAGAATCGGATCCCAATAATTTCCATCGCATGAGTTAACGAATCCCTAAAATCGCATCTACGCTACGGTAAACTCTACACTAACGGACACGATTTACGCTTAATATGAGCAAGAGAAAACACCGCTTCTCGAGAAATTACCTACCGCATATAACAAAATTCGCCTTCGTCAAGCATGACGGCTCATGCATACTCGAGAAAAACGAGCTAACTAATTAACTTCCAGCTCAAATATTTCTCGTGCGTTCTAAGCTAGATCTATCCTACGTATACGGCAGCGCTTCTTTACCTGCGGAAAAAAGTTTCAAATTATAAGGCCTGAAAAAAATATTCATGGAAATTAGTAAGAATAGTACCCTTGCACACCACAAAACAATAAACAAAAGTTAACCAGTCATGTCATAGAAATGCACAACTTACACTATGCACTAGAATTAGGATAACTAGCAAATCAAAAAGCATTTCTATATATTTAATAAAATAAAACATACAATAAGCATGCAAAATACATACAATACTTCATATACACCCACTCTAATTAACAATAAAAATACATCATGAAATACATCGATGTGAAAAGTGTGGAGAAAAATGGTGTGAGCAATGACTGGGGATTTGATGTTTCTTGTGGTGTGGTAGGTGTCGCATGTATGGTGCCGTGATCTGATGTGTGTGAAGGCACTGAATTGTTTGTGCCCATGATGAGGTTCCTGTGGATTTCGGGAACACCCTCTGAAGAGGAGGAACGAAACAAAAAGACTAGCTAAGGACACTGGAAGGACTAAAGAACCCGTTCCTACCCTCACATCTAAGGAATCTGCTCTAACACCCTTCCTAAATCTCCCCACCTGCCTATGGCCCTAGCGACTTGGGGATCCATCTGGCAACCCCAGGACAACAGAATGCCCTTTTCCTCCATTTGAAGACATGGAGGTTGGATACGTATGCCGGTACCCATTCGGCCCCTTCCCAATCTTAGCCGTATACCCCTTGTATACGTCTGCCGTCCTCTACCGCGGGGAGGTGTTGGGTAAGGACTGTATCGTCATCGGGTTTTAAGACCGGGTTTACGGCTTTTCCTAAAACCCTCAAATACTCAAGAGGACAAAAAATGGAATAAAAATTCCGGACACTACATGATATTAGGTATAGAGGACCCATTCCTCCTGCATTTTAAATGCAACCCAACATCATGGAAAAGAAAACAATCATCTTTCGAATACTAAATAAAATACCCAGCAAGTATTCATTCAATGACATATAACAAACTAAACAAAAACTTGAACTAAATCTTAAATTAAAACTTATACTGAGATTAAACACCAACTCTCACTTTAAGCAATATAACATTCTAACAACCACGTAAAGATGACAGAAGATACACACTGGGTTTGGAAAATGATGAGAAAACATTCATTACATTATCTTAAGACACGTAAACATTCAAAGAGAAGGATGCAAAATGCAACCTGGAAACCGGGGATATGAAAGAGAATCAACAATCTACCATAGTCGCTTATACTATAATTTAAGTACGAGCGCACTTACTTAAGAAAATATTGTAACTTAGACGACATAAATACTAAATAATGATTCGGTGGCAAATCGCAGAGAACAAAAGGTTTCGAAATTAACCTATCGTAACTACCATAGAATGCTAGCTTCATGTACGACCTTCGTGACCTAAGATGCATAGCGATTGGAAGAATGAGAACACGCAAAGATCAGCTCTGTCTTGTCTTAAATCACCGAGAGATTATAATTGCCCTGCGCTATTAATTACACTTGAAAAATTATTTGGATGGAAATTGGATGGGAATCCGCTTTTACCTTGCACACACTCTCCCACCACCACAGTGTTAGTTCCAAAAGACCTAACTACACATAAGGACTATCAACCAGGAAAGGTGTCAATCTAAAAATCATCAACTATCAGACATACTTGCAAGTGCACTTGCCACAATCATTCACTCATTACTCACACCAGAGGTAGAATCGGATCCCAATAATTTCCATCGCATGAGTTAACGAATCCCTAAAATCGCATCTACGCTACGGTAAGCTCTACACTAACGGACACGATTTACGCTTAATATGAGCAAGAGAAAACACCGCTTCTCGAGAAATTACCTACCGCATATAACAAAATTCGCCTTCGTCAAGCATGACGGCTCATGCATACTCGAGAAAAACGAGCTAACTAATTAACTTCCAGCTGAAATATTTCTCGTGCGTTCTAAGCTAGATCTATCCTACGTATACGGCAGCGCTTCTTTACCTGCGGAAAAAAGTTTCAAATTATAAGGCCTGAAAAAAATATTCATGGAAATTAGTAAGAATAGTACCCTTGCACACCACAAAACAATAAACAAAAGTTAACCAGTCATGTCATAGAAATGCACAACTTACACTATGCACTAGAATTAGGATAACTAGCAAATCAAAAAGCATTTCTATATATTTAATAAAATAAAACATACAATAAGCATGCAAAATACATACAATACTTCATATACACCCACTCTAATTAACAATAAAAATACATCATGAAATACATCGATGTGAAAAGTGTGGAGAAAAATGGTGTGAGCAATGACTGGGGATTTGATGTTTCTTGTGGTGTGGTAGGTGTCGCATGTATGGTGCCGTGATCTGATGTGTGTGAAGGCACTGAATTGTTTGTGCCCATGATGAGGTTCCTGTGGATTTCGGGAACACCCTCTGAAGAGGAGGAACGAAACAAAAAGACTAGCTAAGGACACTGGAAGGACTAAAGAACCCGTTCCTACCCTCACATCTAAGGAATCTGCTCTAACACCCTTCCTAAATCTCCCCACCTGCCTATGGCCCTAGCGACTTGGGGATCCATCTGGCAACCCCAGGACAACAGAATGCCCTTTTCCTCCATTTGAAGACATGGAGGTTGGATACGTATGCCGGTACCCATTCGGCCCCTTCCCAATCTTAGCCGTATACCCCTTGTATACGTCTGCCGTCCTCTACCGCGGGGAGGTGTTGGGTAAGGACTGTATCGTCATCGGGTTTTAAGACCGGGTTTACGGCTTTTCCTAAAACCCTCAAATACTCAAGAGGACAAAAAATGGAATAAAAATTCCGGACACTACATGATATTAGGTATAGAGGACCCATTCCTCCTGCATTTTAAATGCAACCCAACATCATGGAAAAGAAAACAATCATCTTTCGAATACTAAATAAAATACCCAGCAAGTATTCATTCAATGACATATAACAAACTAAACAAAAACTTGAACTAAATCTTAAATTAAAACTTATACTGAGATTAAACACCAACTCTCACTTTAAGCAATATAACATTCTAACAACCACGTAAAGATGACAGAAGATACACACTGGGTTTGGAAAATGATGAGAAAACATTCATTACATTATCTTAAGACACGTAAACATTCAAAGAGAAGGATGCAAAATGCAACCTGGAAACCGGGGATATGAAAGAGAATCAACAATCTACCATAGTCGCTTATACTATAATTTAAGTACGAGCGCACTTACTTAAGAAAATATTGTAACTTAGACGACATAAATACTAAATAATGATTCGGTGGCAAATCGCAGAGAACAAAAGGTTTCGAAATTAACCTATCGTAACTACCATAGAATGCTAGCTTCATGTACGACCTTCGTGACCTAAGATGCATAGCGATTGGAAGAATGAGAACACGCAAAGATCAGCTCTGTCTTGTCTTAAATCACCGAGAGATTATAATTGCCCTGCGCTATTAATTACACTTGAAAAATTATTTGGATGGAAATTGGATGGGAATCCGCTTTTACCTTGCACACACTCTCCCACCACCACAGTGTTAGTTCCAAAAGACCTAACTACACATAAGGACTATCAACCAGGAAAGGTGTCAATCTAAAAATCATCAACTATCAGACATACTTGCAAGTGCACTTGCCACAATCATTCACTCATTACTCACACCAGAGGTAGAATCGGATCCCAATAATTTCCATCGCATGAGTTAACGAATCCCTAAAATCGCATCTACGCTACGGTAAACTCTACACTAACGGACACGATTTACGCTTAATATGAGCAAGAGAAAACACCGCTTCTCGAGAAATTACCTACCGCATATAACAAATTTCGCCTTCGTCAAGCATGACGGCTCATGCATACTCGAGAAAAACGAGCTAACTAATTAACTTCCAGCTCAAATATTTCTCGTGCGTTCTAAGCTAGATCTATCCTACGTATACGGCAGCGCTTCTTTACCTGCGGAAAAAAGTTTCAAATTATAAGGCCTGAAAAAAATATTCATGGAAATTAGTAAGAATAGTACCCTTGCACACCACAAAACAATAAACAAAAGTTAACCAGTCATGTCATAGAAATGCACAACTTACACTATGCACTAGAATTAGGATAACTAGCAAATCAAAAAGCATTTCTATATATTTAATAAAATAAAACATACAATAAGCATGCAAAATACATACAATACTTCATATACACCCACTCTAATTAACAATAAAAATACATCATGAAATACATCGATGTGAAAAGTGTGGAGAAAAATGGTGTGAGCAATGACTGGGGATTTGATGTTTCTTGTGGTGTGGTAGGTGTCGCATGTATGGTGCCGTGATCTGATGTGTGTGAAGGCACTGAATTGTTTGTGCCCATGATGAGGTTCCTGTGGATTTCGGGAACACCCTCTGAAGAGGAGGAACGAAACAAAAAGACTAGCTAAGGACACTGGAAGGACTAAAGAACCCGTTCCTACCCTCACATCTAAGGAATCTGCTCTAACACCCTTCCTAAATCTCCCCACCTGCCTATGGCCCTAGCGACTTGGGGATCCATCTGGCAACCCCAGGACAACAGAATGCCCTTTTCCTCCATTTGAAGACATGGAGGTTGGATACGTATGCCGGTACCCATTCGGCCCCTTCCCAATCTTAGCCGTATACCCCTTGTATACGTCTGCCGTCCTCTACCGCGGGGAGGTGTTGGGTAAGGACTGTATCGTCATCGGGTTTTAAGACCGGGTTTACGGCTTTTCCTAAAACCCTCAAATACTCAAGAGGACAAAAAATGGAATAAAAATTCCGGACACTACATGATATTAGGTATAGAGGACCCATTCCTCCTGCATTTTAAATGCAACCCAACATCATGGAAAAGAAAACAATCATCTTTCGAATACTAAATAAAATACCCAGCAAGTATTCATTCAATGACATATAACAAACTAAACAAAAACTTGAACTAAATCTTAAATTAAAACTTATACTGAGATTAAACACCAACTCTCACTTTAAGCAATATAACATTCTAACAACCACGTAAAGATGACAGAAGATACACACTGGGTTTGGAAAATGATGAGAAAACATTCATTACATTATCTTAAGACACGTAAACATTCAAAGAGAAGGATGCAAAATGCAACCTGGAAACCGGGGATATGAAAGAGAATCAACAATCTACCATAGTCGCTTATACTATAATTTAAGTACGAGCGCACTTACTTAAGAAAATATTGTAACTTAGACGACATAAATACTAAATAATGATTCGGTGGCAAATCGCAGAGAACAAAAGGTTTCGAAATTAACCTATCGTAACTACCATAGAATGCTAGCTTCATGTACGACCTTCGTGACCTAAGATGCATAGCGATTGGAAGAATGAGAACACGCAAAGATCAGCTCTGTCTTGTCTTAAATCACCGAGAGATTATAATTGCCCTGCGCTATTAATTACACTTGAAAAATTATTTGGATGGAAATTGGATGGGAATCCGCTTTTACCTTGCACACACTCTCCCACCACCACAGTGTTAGTTCCAAAAGACCTAACTACACATAAGGACTATCAACCAGGAAAGGTGTCAATCTAAAAATCATCAACTATCAGACATACTTGCAAGTGCACTTGCCACAATCATTCACTCATTACTCACACCAGAGGTAGAATCGGATCCCAATAATTTCCATCGCATGAGTTAACGAATCCCTAAAATCGCATCTACGCTACGGTAAACTCTACACTAACGGACACGATTTACGCTTAATATGAGCAAGAGAAAACACCGCTTCTCGAGAAATTACCTACCGCATATAACAAAATTCGCCTTCGTCAAGCATGACGGCTCATGCATACTCGAGAAAAACGAGCTAACTAATTAACTTCCAGCTCAAATATTTCTCGTGCGTTCTAAGCTAGATCTATCCTACGTATACGGCAGCGCTTCTTTACCTGCGGAAAAAAGTTTCAAATTATAAGGCCTGAAAAAAATATTCATGGAAATTAGTAAGAATAGTACCCTTGCACACCACAAAACAATAAACAAAAGTTAACCAGTCATGTCATAGAAATGCACAACTTACACTATGCACTAGAATTAGGATAACTAGCAAATCAAAAAGCATTTCTATATATTTAATAAAATAAAACATACAATAAGCATGCAAAATACATACAATACTTCATATACACCCACTCTAATTAACAATAAAAATACATCATGAAATACATCGATGTGAAAAGTGTGGAGAAAAATGGTGTGAGCAATGACTGGGGATTTGATGTTTCTTGTGGTGTGGTAGGTGTCGCATGTATGGTGCCGTGATCTGATGTGTGTGAAGGCACTGAATTGTTTGTGCCCATGATGAGGTTCCTGTGGATTTCGGGAACACCCTCTGAAGAGGAGGAACGAAACAAAAAGACTAGCTAAGGACACTGGAAGGACTAAAGAACCCGTTCCTACCCTCACATCTAAGGAATCTGCTCTAACACCCTTCCTAAATCTCCCCACCTGCCTATGGCCCTAGCGACTTGGGGATCCATCTGGCAACCCCAGGACAACAGAATGCCCTTTTCCTCCATTTGAAGACATGGAGGTTGGATACGTATGCCGGTACCCATTCGGCCCCTTCCCAATCTTAGCCGTATACCCCTTGTATACGTCTGCCGTCCTCTACCGCGGGGAGGTGTTGGGTAAGGACTGTATCGTCATCGGGTTTTAAGACCGGGTTTACGGCTTTTCCTAAAACCCTCAAATACTCAAGAGGACAAAAAATGGAATAAAAATTCCGGACACTACATGATATTAGGTATAGAGGACCCATTCCTCTTGCATTTTAAATGCAACCCAACATCATGGAAAAGAAAACAATCATCTTTCGAATACTAAATAAAATACCCAGCAAGTATTCATTCAATGACATATAACAAACTAAACAAAAACTTGAACTAAATCTTAAATTAAAACTTATACTGAGATTAAACACCAACTCTCACTTTAAGCAATATAACATTCTAACAACCACGTAAAGATGACAGAAGATACACACTGGGTTTGGAAAATGATGAGAAAACATTCATTACATTATCTTAAGACACGTAAACATTCAAAGAGAAGGATGCAAAATGCAACCTGGAAACCGGGGATATGAAAGAGAATCAACAATCTACCATAGTCGCTTATACTAGAATTTAAGTACGAGCGCACTTACTTAAGAAAATATTGTAACTTAGACGACATAAATACTAAATAATGATTCGGTGGCAAATCGCAGAGAACAAAAGGTTTCGAAATTAACCTATCGTAACTACCATAGAATGCTAGCTTCATGTACGACCTTCGTGACCTAAGATGCATAGCGATTGGAAGAATGAGAACACGCAAAGATCAGCTCTGTCTTGTCTTAAATCACCGAGAGATTATAATTGCCCTGCGCTATTAATTACACTTGAAAAATTATTTGGATGGAAATTGGATGGGAATCCGCTTTTACCTTGCACACACTCTCCCACCACCACAGTGTTAGTTCCAAAAGACCTAACTACACATAAGGACTATCAACCAGGAAAGGTGTCAATCTAAAAATCATCAACTATCAGACATACTTGCAAGTGCACTTGCCACAATCATTCACTCATTACTCACACCAGAGGTAGAATCGGATCCCAATAATTTCCATCGCATGAGTTAACGAATCCCTAAAATCGCATCTACGCTACGGTAAACTCTACACTAACGGACACGATTTACGCTTAATATGAGCAAGAGAAAACACCGCTTCTCGAGAAATTACCTACCGCATATAACAAAATTCGCCTTCGTCAAGCATGACGGCTCATGCATACTCGAGAAAAACGAGCTAACTAATTAACTTCCAGCTCAAATATTTCTCGTGCGTTCTAAGCTAGATCTATCCTACGTATACGGCAGCGCTTCTTTACCTGCGGAAAAAAGTTTCAAATTATAAGGCCTGAAAAAAATATTCATGGAAATTAGTAAGAATAGTACCCTTGCACACCACAAAACAATAAACAAAAGTTAACCAGTCATGTCATAGAAATGCACAACTTACACTATGCACTAGAATTAGGATAACTAGCAAATCAAAAAGCATTTCTATATATTTAATAAAATAAAACATACAATAAGCATGCAAAATACATACAATACTTCATATACACCCACTCTAATTAACAATAAAAATACATCATGAAATACATCGATGTGAAAAGTGTGGAGAAAAATGGTGTGAGCAATGACTGGGGATTTGATGTTTCTTGTGGTGTGGTAGGTGTCGCATGTATGGTGCCGTGATCTGATGTGTGTGAAGGCACTGAATTGTTTGTGCCCATGATGAGGTTCCTGTGGATTTCGGGAACACCCTCTGAAGAGGAGGAACGAAACAAAAAGACTAGCTAAGGACACTGGAAGGACTAAAGAACCCGTTCCTACCCTCACATCTAAGGAATCTGCTCTAACACCCTTCCTAAATCTCCCCACCTGCCTATGGCCCTAGCGACTTGGGGATCCATCTGGCAACCCCAGGACAACAGAATGCCCTTTTCCTCCATTTGAAGACATGGAGGTTGGATACGTATGCCGGTACCCATTCGGCCCCTTCCCAATCTTAGCCGTATACCCCTTGTATACGTCTGCCGTCCTCTACCGCGGGGAGGTGTTGGGTAAGGACTGTATCGTCATCGGGTTTTAAGACCGGGTTTACGGCTTTTCCTAAAACCCTCAAATACTCAAGAGGACAAAAAATGGAATAAAAATTCCGGACACTACATGATATTAGGTATAGAGGACCCATTCCTCCTGCATTTTAAATGCAACCCAACATCATGGAAAAGAAAACAATCATCTTTCGAATACTAAATAAAATACCCAGCAAGTATTCATTCAATGACATATAACAAACTAAACAAAAACTTGAACTAAATCTTAAATTAAAACTTATACTGAGATTAAACACCAACTCTCACTTTAAGCAATATAACATTCTAACAACCACGTAAAGATGACAGAAGATACACACTGGGTTTGGAAAATGATGAGAAAACATTCATTACATTATCTTAAGACACGTAAACATTCAAAGAGAAGGATGCAAAATGCAACCTGGAAACCGGGGATATGAAAGAGAATCAACAATCTACCATAGTCGCTTATACTATAATTTAAGTACGAGCGCACTTACTTAAGAAAATATTGTAACTTAGACGACATAAATACTAAATAATGATTCGGTGGCAAATCGCAGAGAACAAAAGGTTTCGAAATTAACCTATCGTAACTACCATAGAATGCTAGCTTCATGTACGACCTTCGTGACCTAAGATGCATAGCGATTGGAAGAATGAGAACACGCAAAGATCAGCTCTGTCTTGTCTTAAATCACCGAGAGATTATAATTGCCCTGCGCTATTAATTACACTTGAAAAATTATTTGGATGGAAATTGGATGGGAATCCGCTTTTACCTTGCACACACTCTCCCACCACCACAGTGTTAGTTCCAAAAGACCTAACTACACATAAGGACTATCAACCAGGAAAGGTGTCAATCTAAAAATCATCAACTATCAGACATACTTGCAAGTGCACTTGCCACAATCATTCACTCATTACTCACACCAGAGGTAGAATCGGATCCCAATAATTTCCATCGCATGAGTTAACGAATCCCTAAAATCGCATCTACGCTACGGTAAACTCTACACTAACGGACACGATTTACGCTTAATATGAGCAAGAGAAAACACCGCTTCTCGAGAAATTACCTACCGCATATAACAAAATTCGCCTTCGTCAAGCATGACGGCTCATGCATACTCGAGAAAAACGAGCTAACTAATTAACTTCCAGCTCAAATATTTCTCGTGCGTTCTAAGCTAGATCTATCCTACGTATACGGCAGCGCTTCTTTACCTGCGGAAAAAAGTTTCAAATTATAAGGCCTGAAAAAAATATTCATGGAAATTAGTAAGAATAGTACCCTTGCACACCACAAAACAATAAACAAAAGTTAACCAGTCATGTCATAGAAATGCACAACTTACACTATGCACTAGAATTAGGATAACTAGCAAATCAAAAAGCATTTCTATATATTTAATAAAATAAAACATACAATAAGCATGCAAAATACATACAATACTTCATATACACCCACTCTAATTAACAATAAAAATACATCATGAAATACATCGATGTGAAAAGTGTGGAGAAAAATGGTGTGAGCAATGACTGGGGATTTGATGTTTCTTGTGGTGTGGTAGGTGTCGCATGTATGGTGCCGTGATCTGATGTGTGTGAAGGCACTGAATTGTTTGTGCCCATGATGAGGTTCCTGTGGATTTCGGGAACACCCTCTGAAGAGGAGGAACGAAACAAAAAGACTAGCTAAGGACACTGGAAGGACTAAAAAACCCGTTCCTACCCTCACATCTAAGGAATCTGCTCTAACACCCTTCCTAAATCTCCCCACCTGCCTATGGCCCTAGCGACTTGGGGATCCATCTGGCAACCCCAGGACAACAGAATGCCCTTTTCCTCCATTTGAAGACATGGAGGTTGGATACGTATGCCGGTACCCATTCGGCCCCTTCCCAATCTTAGCCGTATACCCCTTGTATACGTCTGCCGTCCTCTACCGCGGGGAGGTGTTGGGTAAGGACTGTATCGTCATCGGGTTTTAAGACCGGGTTTACGGCTTTTCCTAAAACCCTCAAATACTCAAGAGGACAAAAAATGGAATAAAAATTCCGGACACTACATGATATTAGGTATAGAGGACCCATTCCTCTTGCATTTTAAATGCAACCCAACATCATGGAAAAGAAAACAATCATCTTTCGAATACTAAATAAAATACCCAGCAAGTATTCATTCAATGACATATAACAAACTAAACAAAAACTTGAACTAAATCTTAAATTAAAACTTATACTGAGATTAAACACCAACTCTCACTTTAAGCAATATAACATTCTAACAACCACGTAAAGATGACAGAAGATACACACTGGGTTTGGAAAATGATGAGAAAACATTCATTACATTATCTTAAGACACGTAAACATTCAAAGAGAAGGATGCAAAATGCAACCTGGAAACCGGGGATATGAAAGAGAATCAACAATCTACCATAGTCGCTTATACTATAATTTAAGTACGAGCGCACTTACTTAAGAAAATATTGTAACTTAGACGACATAAATACTAAATAATGATTCGGTGGCAAATCGCAGAGAACAAAAGGTTTCGAAATTAACCTATCGTAACTACCATAGAATGCTAGCTTCATGTACGACCTTCGTGACCTAAGATGCATAGCGATTGGAAGAATGAGAACACGCAAAGATCAGCTCTGTCTTGTCTTAAATCACCGAGAGATTATAATTGCCCTGCCCTGCGCTATTAATTACACATGAAAAATTATTTGGATGGAAATTGGATGGGAATCCGCTTTTACCTTGCACACACTCTCCCACCACCACAGTGTTAGTTCCAAAAGACCTAACTACACATAAGGACTATCAACCAGGAAAGGTGTCAATCTAAAAATCATCAACTATCAGACATACTTGCAAGTGCACTTGCCACAATCATTCACTCATTACTCACACCAGAGGTAGAATCGGATCCCAATAATTTCCATCGCATGAGTTAACGAATCCCTAAAATCGCATCTACGCTACGGTAAACTCTACACTAACGGACACGATTTACGCTTAATATGAGCAAGAGAAAACACCGCTTCTCGAGAAATTACCTACCGCATATAACAAAATTCGCCTTCGTCAAGCATGACGGCTCATGCATACTCGAGAAAAACGAGCTAACTAATTAACTTCCAGCTCAAATATTTCTCGTGCGTTCTAAGCTAGATCTATCCTACGTATACGGCAGCGCTTCTTTACCTGCGGAAAAAAGTTTCAAATTATAAGGCCTGAAAAAAATATTCATGGAAATTAGTAAGAATAGTACCCTTGCACACCACAAAACAATAAACAAAAGTTAACCAGTCATGTCATAGAAATGCACAACTTACACTATGCACTAGAATTAGGATAACTAGCAAATCAAAAAGCATTTCTATATATTTAATAAAATAAAACATACAATAAGCATGCAAAATACATACAATACTTCATATACACCCACTCTAATTAACAATAAAAATACATCATGAAATACATCGATGTGAAAAGTGTGGAGAAAAATGGTGTGAGCAATGACTGGGGATTTGATGTTTCTTGTGGTGTGGTAGGTGTCGCATGTATGGTGCCGTGATCTGATGTGTGTGAAGGCACTGAATTGTTTGTGCCCATGATGAGGTTCCTGTGGATTTCGGGAACACCCTCTGAAGAGGAGGAACGAAACAAAAAGACTAGCTAAGGACACTGGAAGGACTAAAGAACCCGTTCCTACCCTCACATCTAAGGAATCTGCTCTAACACCCTTCCTAAATCTCCCCACCTGCCTATGGCCCTAGCGACTTGGGGATCCATCTGGCAACCCCAGGACAACAGAATGCCCTTTTCCTCCATTTGAAGACATGGAGGTTGGATACGTATGCCGGTACCCATTCGGCCCCTTCCCAATCTTAGCCGTATACCCCTTGTATACGTCTGCCGTCCTCTACCGCGGGGAGGTGTTGGGTAAGGACTGTATCGTCATCGGGTTTTAAGACCGGGTTTACGGCTTTTCCTAAAACCCTCAAATACTCAAGAGGACAAAAAATGGAATAAAAATTCCGGACACTACATGATATTAGGTATAGAGGACCCATTCCTCCTGCATTTTAAATGCAACCCAACATCATGGAAAAGAAAACAATCATCTTTCGAATACTAAATAAAATACCCAGCAAGTATTCATTCAATGACATATAACAAACTAAACAAAAACTTGAACTAAATCTTAAATTAAAACTTATACTGAGATTAAACACCAACTCTCACTTTAAGCAATATAACATTCTAACAACCACGTAAAGATGACAGAAGATACACACTGGGTTTGGAAAATGATGAGAAAACATTCATTACATTATCTTAAGACACGTAAACATTCAAAGAGAAGGATGCAAAATGCAACCTGGAAACCGGGGATATGAAAGAGAATCAACAATCTACCATAGTCGCTTATACTATAATTTAAGTACGAGCGCACTTACTTAAGAAAATATTGTAACTTAGACGACATAAATACTAAATAATGATTCGGTGGCAAATCGCAGAGAACAAAAGGTTTCGAAATTAACCTATCGTAACTACCATAGAATGCTAGCTTCATGTACGACCTTCGTGACCTAAGATGCATAGCGATTGGAAGAATGAGAACACGCAAAGATCAGCTCTGTCTTGTCTTAAATCACCGAGAGATTATAATTGCCCTGCGCTATTAATTACACTTGAAAAATTATTTGGATGGAAATTGGATGGGAATCCGCTTTTACCTTGCACACACTCTCCCACCACCACAGTGTTAGTTCCAAAAGACCTAACTACACATAAGGACTATCAACCAGGAAAGGTGTCAATCTAAAAATCATCAACTATCAGACATACTTGCAAGTGCACTTGCCACAATCATTCACTCATTACTCACACCAGAGGTAGAATCGGATCCCAATAATTTCCATCGCATGAGTTAACGAATCCCTAAAATCGCATCTACGCTACGGTAAACTCTACACTAACGGACACGATTTACGCTTAATATGAGCAAGAGAAAACACCGCTTCTCGAGAAATTACCTACCGCATATAACAAAATTCGCCTTCGTCAAGCATGACGGCTCATGCATACTCGAGAAAAACGAGCTAACTAATTAACTTCCAGCTCAAATATTTCTCGTGCGTTCTAAGCTAGATCTATCCTACGTATACGGCAGCGCTTCTTTACCTGCGGAAAAAAGTTTCAAATTATAAGGCCTGAAAAAAATATTCATGGAAATTAGTAAGAATAGTACCCTTGCACACCACAAAACAATAAACAAAAGTTAACCAGTCATGTCATAGAAATGCACAACTTACACTATGCACTAGAATTAGGATAACTAGCAAATCAAAAAGCATTTCTATATATTTAATAAAATAAAACATACAATAAGCATGCAAAATACATACAATACTTCATATACACCCACTCTAATTAACAATAAAAATACATCATGAAATACATCGATGTGAAAAGTGTGGAGAAAAATGGTGTGAGCAATGACTGGGGATTTGATGTTTCTTGTGGTGTGGTAGGTGTCGCATGTATGGTGCCGTGATCTGATGTGTGTGAAGGCACTGAATTGTTTGTGCCCATGATGAGGTTCCTGTGGATTTCGGGAACACCCTCTGAAGAGGAGGAACGAAACAAAAAGACTAGCTAAGGACACTGGAAGGACTAAAGAACCCGTTCCTACCCTCACATCTAAGGAATCTGCTCTAACACCCTTCCTAAATCTCCCCACCTGCCTATGGCCCTAGCGACTTGGGGATCCATCTGGCAACCCCAGGACAACAGAATGCCCTTTTCCTCCATTTGAAGACATGGAGGTTGGATACGTATGCCGGTACCCATTCGGCCCCTTCCCAATCTTAGCCGTATACCCCTTGTATACGTCTGCCGTCCTCTACCGCGGGGAGGTGTTGGGTAAGGACTGTATCGTCATCGGGTTTTAAGACCGGGTTTACGGCTTTTCCTAAAACCCTCAAATACTCAAGAGGACAAAAAATGGAATAAAAATTCCGGACACTACATGATATAAGGTATAGAGGACCCATTCCTCCTGCATTTTAAATGCAACCCAACATCATGGAAAAGAAAACAATCATCTTTCGAATACTAAATAAAATACCCAGCAAGTATTCATTCAATGACATATAACAAACTAAACAAAAACTTGAACTAAATCTTAAATTAAAACTTATACTGAGATTAAACACCAACTCTCACTTTAAGCAATATAACATTCTAACAACCACGTAAAGATGACAGAAGATACACACTGGGTTTGGAAAATGATGAGAAAACATTCATTACATTATCTTAAGACACGTAAACATTCAAAGAGAAGGATGCAAAATGCAACCTGGAAACCGGGGATATGAAAGAGAATCAACAATCTACCATAGTCGCTTATACTATAATTTAAGTACGAGCGCACTTACTTAAGAAAATATTGTAACTTAGACGACATAAATACTAAATAATGATTCGGTGGCAAATCGCAGAGAACAAAAGGTTTCGAAATTAACCTATCGTAACTACCATAGAATGCTAGCTTCATGTACGACCTTCGTGACCTAAGATGCATAGCGATTGGAAGAATGAGAACACGCAAAGATCAGCTCTGTCTTGTCTTAAATCACCGAGAGATTATAATTGCCCTGCCCTGCGCTATTAATTACACTTGAAAAATTATTTGGATGGAAATTGGATGGGAATCCGCTTTTACCTTGCACACACTCTCCCACCACCACAGTGTTAGTTCCAAAAGACCTAACTACACATAAGGACTATCAACCAGGAAAGGTGTCAATCTAAAAATCATCAACTATCAGACATACTTGCAAGTGCACTTGCCACAATCATTCACTCATTACTCACACCAGAGGTAGAATCGGATCCCAATAATTTCCATCGCATGAGTTAACGAATCCCTAAAATCGCATCTACGCTACGGTAAACTCTACACTAACGGACACGATTTACGCTTAATATGAGCAAGAGAAAACACCGCTTCTCGAGAAATTACCTACCGCATATAACAAAATTCGCCTTCGTCAAGCATGACGGCTCATGCATACTCGAGAAAAACGAACTAACTAATTAACTTCCAGCTCAAATATTTCTCGTGCGTTCTAAGCTAGATCTATCCTACGTATACGGCAGCGCTTCTTTACCTGCGGAAAAAAGTTTCAAATTATAAGGCCTGAAAAAAATATTCATGGAAATTAGTAAGAATAGTACCCTTGCACACCACAAAACAATAAACAAAAGTTAACCAGTCATGTCATAGAAATGCACAACTTACACTATGCACTAGAATTAGGATAACTAGCAAATCAAAAAGCATTTCTATATATTTAATAAAATAAAACATACAATAAGCATGCAAAATACATACAATACTTCATATACACCCACTCTAATTAACAATAAAAATACATCATGAAATACATCGATGTGAAAAGTGTGGAGAAAAATGGTGTGAGCAATGACTGGGGATTTGATGTTTCTTGTGGTGTGGTAGGTGTCGCATGTATGGTGCCGTGATCTGATGTGTGTGAAGGCACTGAATTGTTTGTGCCCATGATGAGGTTCCTGTGGATTTCGGGAACACCCTCTGAAGAGGAGGAACGAAACAAAAAGACTAGCTAAGGACACTGGAAGGACTAAAGAACCCGTTCCTACCCTCACATCTAAGGAATCTGCTCTAACACCCTTCCTAAATCTCCCCACCTGCCTATGGCCCTAGCGACTTGGGGATCCATCTGGCAACCCCAGGACAACAGAATGCCCTTTTCCTCCATTTGAAGACATGGAGGTTGGATACGTATGCCGGTACCCATTCGGCCCCTTCCCAATCTTAGCCGTATACCCCTTGTATACGTCTGCCGTCCTCTACCGCGGGGAGGTGTTGGGTAAGGACTGTATCGTCATCGGGTTTTAAGACCGGGTTTACGGCTTTTCCTAAAACCCTCAAATACTCAAGAGGACAAAAAATGGAATAAAAATTCCGGACACTACATGATATAAGGTATAGAGGACCCATTCCTCCTGCATTTTAAATGCAACCCAACATCATGGAAAAGAAAACAATCATCTTTCGAATACTAAATAAAATACCCAGCAAGTATTCATTCAATGACATATAACAAACTAAACAAAAACTTGAACTAAATCTTAAATTAAAACTTATACTGAGATTAAACACCAACTCTCACTTTAAGCAATATAACATTCTAACAACCACGTAAAGATGACAGAAGATACACACTGGGTTTGGAAAATGATGAGAAAACATTCATTACATTATCTTAAGACACGTAAACATTCAAAGAGAAGGATGCAAAATGCAACCTGGAAACCGGGGATATGAAAGAGAATCAACAATCTACCATAGTCGCTTATACTATAATTTAAGTACGAGCGCACTTACTTAAGAAAATATTGTAACTTAGACGACATAAATACTAAATAATGATTCGGTGGCAAATCGCAGAGAACAAAAGGTTTCGAAATTAACCTATCGTAACTACCATAGAATGCTAGCTTCATGTACGACCTTCGTGACCTAAGATGCATAGCGATTGGAAGAATGAGAACACGCAAAGATCAGCTCTGTCTTGTCTTAAATCACCGAGAGATTATAATTGCCCTGCCCTGCGCTATTAATTACACTTGAAAAATTATTTGGATGGAAATTGGATGGGAATCCGCTTTTACCTTGCACACACTCTCCCACCACCACAGTGTTAGTTCCAAAAGACCTAACTACACATAAGGACTATCAACCAGGAAAGGTGTCAATCTAAAAATCATCAACTATCAGACATACTTGCAAGTGCACTTGCCACAATCATTCACTCATTACTCACACCAGAGGTAGAATCGGATCCCAATAATTTCCATCGCATGAGTTAACGAATCCCTAAAATCGCATCTACGCTACGGTAAACTCTACACTAACGGACACGATTTACGCTTAATATGAGCAAGAGAAAACACCGCTTCTCGAGAAATTACCTACCGCATATAACAAAATTCGCCTTCGTCAAGCATGACGGCTCATGCATACTCGAGAAAAACGAGCTAACTAATTAACTTCCAGCTGAAATATTTCTCGTGCGTTCTAAGCTAGATCTATCCTACGTATACGGCAGCGCTTCTTTACCTGCGGAAAAAAGTTTCAAATTATAAGGCCTGAAAAAAATATTCATGGAAATTAGTAAGAATAGTACCCTTGCACACCACAAAACAATAAACAAAAGTTAACCAGTCATGTCATAGAAATGCACAACTTACACTATGCACTAGAATTAGGATAACTAGCAAATCAAAAAGCATTTCTATATATTTAATAAAATAAAACATACAATAAGCATGCAAAATACATACAATACTTCATATACACCCACTCTAATTAACAATAAAAATACATCATGAAATACATCGATGTGAAAAGTGTGGAGAAAAATGGTGTGAGCAATGACTGGGGATTTGATGTTTCTTGTGGTGTGGTAGGTGTCGCATGTATGGTGCCGTGATCTGATGTGTGTGAAGGCACTGAATTGTTTGTGCCCATGATGAGGTTCCTGTGGATTTCGGGAACACCCTCTGAAGAGGAGGAACGAAACAAAAAGACTAGCTAAGGACACTGGAAGGACTAAAGAACCCGTTCCTACCCTCACATCTAAGGAATCTGCTCTAACACCCTTCCTAAATCTCCCCACCTGCCTATGGCCCTAGCGACTTGGGGATCCATCTGGCAACCCCAGGACAACAGAATGCCCTTTTCCTCCATTTGAAGACATGGAGGTTGGATACGTATGCCGGTACCCATTCGGCCCCTTCCCAATCTTAGCCGTATACCCCTTGTATACGTCTGCCGTCCTCTACCGCGGGGAGGTGTTGGGTAAGGACTGTATCGTCATCGGGTTTTAAGACCGGGTTTACGGCTTTTCCTAAAACCCTCAAATACTCAAGAGGACAAAAAATGGAATAAAAATTCCGGACACTACATGATATTAGGTATAGAGGACCCATTCCTCCTGCATTTTAAATGCAACCCAACATCATGGAAAAGAAAACAATCATCTTTCGAATACTAAATAAAATACCCAGCAAGTATTCATTCAATGACATATAACAAACTAAACAAAAACTTGAACTAAATCTTAAATTAAAACTTATACTGAGATTAAACACCAACTCTCACTTTAAGCAATATAACATTCTAACAACCACGTAAAGATGACAGAAGATACACACTGGGTTTGGAAAATGATGAGAAAACATTCATTACATTATCTTAAGACACGTAAACATTCAAAGAGAAGGATGCAAAATGCAACCTGGAAACCGGGGATATGAAAGAGAATCAACAATCTACCATAGTCGCTTATACTATAATTTAAGTACGAGCGCACTTACTTAAGAAAATATTGTAACTTAGACGACATAAATACTAAATAATGATTCGGTGGCAAATCGCAGAGAACAAAAGGTTTCGAAATTAACCTATCGTAACTACCATAGAATGCTAGCTTCATGTACGACCTTCGTGACCTAAGATGCATAGCGATTGGAAGAATGAGAACACGCAAAGATCAGCTCTGTCTTGTCTTAAATCACCGAGAGATTATAATTGCCCTGCCCTGCGCTATTAATTACACTTGAAAAATTATTTGGATGGAAATTGGATGGGAATCCGCTTTTACCTTGCACACACTCTCCCACCACCACAGTGTTAGTTCCAAAAGACCTAACTACACATAAGGACTATCAACCAGGAAAGGTGTCAATCTAAAAATCATCAACTATCAGACATACTTGCAAGTGCACTTGCCACAATCATTCACTCATTACTCACACCAGAGGTAGAATCGGATCCCAATAATTTCCATCGCATGAGTTAACGAATCCCTAAAATCGCATCTACGCTACGGTAAACTCTACACTAACGGACACGATTTACGCTTAATATGAGCAAGAGAAAACACCGCTTCTCGAGAAATTACCTACCGCATATAACAAAATTCGCCTTCGTCAAGCATGACGGCTCATGCATACTCGAGAAAAACGAGCTAACTAATTAACTTCCAGCTCAAATATTTCTCGTGCGTTCTAAGCTAGATCTATCCTACGTATACGGCAGCGCTTCTTTACCTGCGGAAAAAAGTTTCAAATTATAAGGCCTGAAAAAAATATTCATGGAAATTAGTAAGAATAGTACCCTTGCACACCACAAAACAATAAACAAAAGTTAACCAGTCATGTCATAGAAATGCACAACTTACACTATGCACTAGAATTAGGATAACTAGCAAATCAAAAAGCATTTCTATATATTTAATAAAATAAAACATACAATAAGCATGCAAAATACATACAATACTTCATATACACCCACTCTAATTAACAATAAAAATACATCATGAAATACATCGATGTGAAAAGTGTGGAGAAAAATGGTGTGAGCAATGACTGGGGATTTGATGTTTCTTGTGGTGTGGTAGGTGTCGCATGTATGGTGCCGTGATCTGATGTGTGTGAAGGCACTGAATTGTTTGTGCCCATGATGAGGTTCCTGTGGATTTCGGGAACACCCTCTGAAGAGGAGGAACGAAACAAAAAGACTAGCTAAGGACACTGGAAGGACTAAAGAACCCGTTCCTACCCTCACATCTAAGGAATCTGCTCTAACACCCTTCCTAAATCTCCCCACCTGCCTATGGCCCTAGCGACTTGGGGATCCATCTGGCAACCCCAGGACAACAGAATGCCCTTTTCCTCCATTTGAAGACATGGAGGTTGGATACGTATGCCGGTACCCATTCGGCCCCTTCCCAATCTTAGCCGTATACCCCTTGTATACGTCTGCCGTCCTCTACCGCGGGGAGGTGTTGGGTAAGGACTGTATCGTCATCGGGTTTTAAGACCGGGTTTACGGCTTTTCCTAAAACCCTCAAATACTCAAGAGGACAAAAAATGGAATAAAAATTCCGGACACTACATGATATTAGGTATAGAGGACCCATTCCTCCTGCATTTTAAATGCAACCCAACATCATGGAAAAGAAAACAATCATCTTTCGAATACTAAATAAAATACCCAGCAAGTATTCATTCAATGACATATAACAAACTAAACAAAAACTTGAACTAAATCTTAAATTAAAACTTATACTGAGATTAAACACCAACTCTCACTTTAAGCAATATAACATTCTAACAACCACGTAAAGATGACAGAAGATACACACTGGGTTTGGAAAATGATGAGAAAACATTCATTACATTATCTTAAGACACGTAAACATTCAAAGAGAAGGATGCAAAATGCAACCTGGAAACCGGGGATATGAAAGAGAATCAACAATCTACCATAGTCGCTTATACTATAATTTAAGTACGAGCGCACTTACTTAAGAAAATATTGTAACTTAGACGACATAAATACTAAATAATGATTCGGTGGCAAATCGCAGAGAACAAAAGGTTTCGAAATTAACCTATCGTAACTACCATAGAATGCTAGCTTCATGTACGACCTTCGTGACCTAAGATGCATAGCGATTGGAAGAATGAGAACACGCAAAGATCAGCTCTGTCTTGTCTTAAATCACCGAGAGATTATAATTGCCCTGCCCTGCGCTATTAATTACACTTGAAAAATTATTTGGATGGAAATTGGATGGGAATCCGCTTTTACCTTGCACACACTCTCCCACCACCACAGTGTTAGTTCCAAAAGACCTAACTACACATAAGGACTATCAACCAGGAAAGGTGTCAATCTAAAAATCATCAACTATCAGACATACTTGCAAGTGCACTTGCCACAATCATTCACTCATTACTCACACCAGAGGTAGAATCGGATCCCAATAATTTCCATCGCATGAGTTAACGAATCCCTAAAATCGCATCTACGCTACGGTAAACTCTACACTAACGGACACGATTTACGCTTAATATGAGCAAGAGAAAACACCGCTTCTCGAGAAATTACCTACCGCATATAACAAAATTCGCCTTCGTCAAGCATGACGGCTCATGCATACTCGAGAAAAACGAGCTAACTAATTAACTTCCAGCTCAAATATTTCTCGTGCGTTCTAAGCTAGATCTATCCTACGTATACGGCAGCGCTTCTTTACCTGCGGAAAAAAGTTTCAAATTATAAGGCCTGAAAAAAATATTCATGGAAATTAGTAAGAATAGTACCCTTGCACACCACAAAACAATAAACAAAAGTTAACCAGTCATGTCATAGAAATGCACAACTTACACTATGCACTAGAATTAGGATAACTAGCAAATCAAAAAGCATTTCTATATATTTAATAAAATAAAACATACAATAAGCATGCAAAATACATACAATACTTCATATACACCCACTCTAATTAACAATAAAAATACATCATGAAATACATCGATGTGAAAAGTGTGGAGAAAAATGGTGTGAGCAATGACTGGGGATTTGATGTTTCTTGTGGTGTGGTAGGTGTCGCATGTATGGTGCCGTGATCTGATGTGTGTGAAGGCACTGAATTGTTTGTGCCCATGATGAGGTTCCTGTGGATTTCGGGAACACCCTCTGAAGAGGAGGAACGAAACAAAAAGACTAGCTAAGGACACTGGAAGGACTAAAGAACCCGTTCCTACCCTCACATCTAAGGAATCTGCTCTAACACCCTTCCTAAATCTCCCCACCTGCCTATGGCCCTAGCGACTTGGGGATCCATCTGGCAACCCCAGGACAACAGAATGCCCTTTTCCTCCATTTGAAGACATGGAGGTTGGATACGTATGCCGGTACCCATTCGGCCCCTTCCCAATCTTAGCCGTATACCCCTTGTATACGTCTGCCGTCCTCTACCGCGGGGAGGTGTTGGGTAAGGACTGTATCGTCATCGGGTTTTAAGACCGGGTTTACGGCTTTTCCTAAAACCCTCAAATACTCAAGAGGACAAAAAATGGAATAAAAATTCCGGACACTACATGATATTAGGTATAGAGGACCCATTCCTCCTGCATTTTAAATGCAACCCAACATCATGGAAAAGAAAACAATCATCTTTCGAATACTAAATAAAATACCCAGCAAGTATTCATTCAATGACATATAACAAACTAAACAAAAACTTGAACTAAATCTTAAATTAAAACTTATACTGAGATTAAACACCAACTCTCACTTTAAGCAATATAACATTCTAACAACCACGTAAAGATGACAGAAGATACACACTGGGTTTGGAAAATGATGAGAAAACATTCATTACATTATCTTAAGACACGTAAACATTCAAAGAGAAGGATGCAAAATGCAACCTGGAAACCGGGGATATGAAAGAGAATCAACAATCTACCATAGTCGCTTATACTATAATTTAAGTACGAGCGCACTTACTTAAGAAAATATTGTAACTTAGACGACATAAATACTAAATAATGATTCGGTGGCAAATCGCAGAGAACAAAAGGTTTCGAAATTAACCTATCGTAACTACCATAGAATGCTAGCTTCATGTACGACCTTCGTGACCTAAGATGCATAGCGATTGGAAGAATGAGAACACGCAAAGATCAGCTCTGTCTTGTCTTAAATCACCGAGAGATTATAATTGCCCTGCGCTATTAATTACACTTGAAAAATTATTTGGATGGAAATTGGATGGGAATCCGCTTTTACCTTGCACACACTCTCCCACCACCACAGTGTTAGTTCCAAAAGACCTAACTACACATAAGGACTATCAACCAGGAAAGGTGTCAATCTAAAAATCATCAACTATCAGACATACTTGCAAGTGCACTTGCCACAATCATTCACTCATTACTCACACCAGAGGTAGAATCGGATCCCAATAATTTCCATCGCATGAGTTAACGAATCCCTAAAATCGCATCTACGCTACGGTAAACTCTACACTAACGGACACGATTTACGCTTAATATGAGCAAGAGAAAACACCGCTTCTCGAGAAATTACCTACCGCATATAACAAAATTCGCCTTCGTCAAGCATGACGGCTCATGCATACTCGAGAAAAACGAGCTAACTAATTAACTTCCAGCTCAAATATTTCTCGTGCGTTCTAAGCTAGATCTATCCTACGTATACGGCAGCGCTTCTTTACCTGCGGAAAAAAGTTTCAAATTATAAGGCCTGAAAAAAATATTCATGGAAATTAGTAAGAATAGTACCCTTGCACACCACAAAACAATAAACAAAAGTTAACCAGTCATGTCATAGAAATGCACAACTTACACTATGCACTAGAATTAGGATAACTAGCAAATCAAAAAGCATTTCTATATATTTAATAAAATAAAACATACAATAAGCATGCAAAATACATACAATACTTCATATACACCCACTCTAATTAACAATAAAAATACATCATGAAATACATCGATGTGAAAAGTGTGGAGAAAAATGGTGTGAGCAATGACTGGGGATTTGATGTTTCTTGTGGTGTGGTAGGTGTCGCATGTATGGTGCCGTGATCTGATGTGTGTGAAGGCACTGAATTGTTTGTGCCCATGATGAGGTTCCTGTGGATTTCGGGAACACCCTCTGAAGAGGAGGAACGAAACAAAAAGACTAGCTAAGGACACTGGAAGGACTAAAGAACCCGTTCCTACCCTCACATCTAAGGAATCTGCTCTAACACCCTTCCTAAATCTCCCCACCTGCCTATGGCCCTAGCGACTTGGGGATCCATCTGGCAACCCCAGGACAACAGAATGCCCTTTTCCTCCATTTGAAGACATGGAGGTTGGATACGTATGCCGGTACCCATTCGGCCCCTTCCCAATCTTAGCCGTATACCCCTTGTATACGTCTGCCGTCCTCTACCGCGGGGAGGTGTTGGGTAAGGACTGTATCGTCATCGGGTTTTAAGACCGGGTTTACGGCTTTTCCTAAAACCCTCAAATACTCAAGAGGACAAAAAATGGAATAAAAATTCCGGACACTACATGATATTAGGTATAGAGGACCCATTCCTCCTGCATTTTAAATGCAACCCAACATCATGGAAAAGAAAACAATCATCTTTCGAATACTAAATAAAATACCCAGCAAGTATTCATTCAATGACATATAACAAACTAAACAAAAACTTGAACTAAATCTTAAATTAAAACTTATACTGAGATTAAACACCAACTCTCACTTTAAGCAATATAACATTCTAACAACCACGTAAAGATGACAGAAGATACACACTGGGTTTGGAAAATGATGAGAAAACATTCATTACATTATCTTAAGACACGTAAACATTCAAAGAGAAGGATGCAAAATGCAACCTGGAAACCGGGGATATGAAAGAGAATCAACAATCTACCATAGTCGCTTATACTATAATTTAAGTACGAGCGCACTTACTTAAGAAAATATTGTAACTTAGACGACATAAATACTAAATAATGATTCGGTGGCAAATCGCAGAGAACAAAAGGTTTCGAAATTAACCTATCGTAACTACCATAGAATGCTAGCTTCATGTACGACCTTCGTGACCTAAGATGCATAGCGATTGGAAGAATGAGAACACGCAAAGATCAGCTCTGTCTTGTCTTAAATCACCGAGAGATTATAATTGCCCTGCGCTATTAATTACACTTGAAAAATTATTTGGATGGAAATTGGATGGGAATCCGCTTTTACCTTGCACACACTCTCCCACCACCACAGTGTTAGTTCCAAAAGACCTAACTACACATAAGGACTATCAACCAGGAAAGGTGTCAATCTAAAAATCATCAACTATCAGACATACTTGCAAGTGCACTTGCCACAATCATTCACTCATTACTCACACCAGAGGTAGAATCGGATCCCAATAATTTCCATCGCATGAGTTAACGAATCCCTAAAATCGCATCTACGCTACGGTAAACTCTACACTAACGGACACGATTTACGCTTAATATGAGCAAGAGAAAACACCGCTTCTCGAGAAATTACCTACCGCATATAACAAAATTCGCCTTCGTCAAGCATGACGGCTCATGCATACTCGAGAAAAACGAGCTAACTAATTAACTTCCAGCTCAAATATTTCTCGTGCGTTCTAAGCTAGATCTATCCTACGTATACGGCAGCGCTTCTTTACCTGCGGAAAAAAGTTTCAAATTATAAGGCCTGAAAAAAATATTCATGGAAATTAGTAAGAATAGTACCCTTGCACACCACAAAACAATAAACAAAAGTTAACCAGTCATGTCATAGAAATGCACAACTTACACTATGCACTAGAATTAGGATAACTAGCAAATCAAAAAGCATTTCTATATATTTAATAAAATAAAACATACAATAAGCATGCAAAATACATACAATACTTCATATACACCCACTCTAATTAACAATAAAAATACATCATGAAATACATCGATGTGAAAAGTGTGGAGAAAAATGGTGTGAGCAATGACTGGGGATTTGATGTTTCTTGTGGTGTGGTAGGTGTCGCATGTATGGTGCCGTGATCTGATGTGTGTGAAGGCACTGAATTGTTTGTGCCCATGATGAGGTTCCTGTGGATTTCGGGAACACCCTCTGAAGAGGAGGAACGAAACAAAAAGACTAGCTAAGGACACTGGAAGGACTAAAGAACCCGTTCCTACCCTCACATCTAAGGAATCTGCTCTAACACCCTTCCTAAATCTCCCCACCTGCCTATGGCCCTAGCGACTTGGGGATCCATCTGGCAACCCCAGGACAACAGAATGCCCTTTTCCTCCATTTGAAGACATGGAGGTTGGATACGTATGCCGGTACCCATTCGGCCCCTTCCCAATCTTAGCCGTATACCCCTTGTATACGTCTGCCGTCCTCTACCGCGGGGAGGTGTTGGGTAAGGACTGTATCGTCATCGGGTTTTAAGACCGGGTTTACGGCTTTTCCTAAAACCCTCAAATACTCAAGAGGACAAAAAATGGAATAAAAATTCCGGACACTACATGATATTAGGTATAGAGGACCCATTCCTCCTGCATTTTAAATGCAACCCAACATCATGGAAAAGAAAACAATCATCTTTCGAATACTAAATAAAATACCCAGCAAGTATTCATTCAATGACATATAACAAACTAAACAAAAACTTGAACTAAATCTTAAATTAAAACTTATACTGAGATTAAACACCAACTCTCACTTTAAGCAATATAACATTCTAACAACCACGTAAAGATGACAGAAGATACACACTGGGTTTGGAAAATGATGAGAAAACATTCATTACATTATCTTAAGACACGTAAACATTCAAAGAGAAGGATGCAAAATGCAACCTGGAAACCGGGGATATGAAAGAGAATCAACAATCTACCATAGTCGCTTATACTATAATTTAAGTACGAGCGCACTTACTTAAGAAAATATTGTAACTTAGACGACATAAATACTAAATAATGATTCGGTGGCAAATCGCAGAGAACAAAAGGTTTCGAAATTAACCTATCGTAACTACCATAGAAAGGTTTAATTAAATACGTTATGACCAAATGCGTGCGTAAATAGCCACGGAGGACGAAGACTAAGTTGCGAGCATTGCATATGAAGAAGAGAGTCATTCACTGGCGATTAAGAAGACTCAAAACATGCGGAGATAACCGTAAGCTCGAAGACAAAATTATAGAGAAGTGCGAAAGCTAGTTAAGGAAGAAGCGCGAAAGGAATACTAGGAATATAGATCTCGAACCCTGTTGGAATCATTAGGAGCCGATCAAAAAGAATTTTGGTCATACGTGCGTGAGACTCGTGGAGGTCAGTTTTCTGTACCTATCCTCATAGCGATGAGGGAATTAACGTAAATAAATCGAAAGATAAGGCTGACTTAATTAATCAGCACTATCAGAAATGGTTCAATGTAGAAAATGGCCAAGTTAACGATTACTTCTTGCGTATCGATTTAGAGATGTGTCCCATAGAGATATAAGTTGATGAAAATGAAAATTTATTGCAACAGATTGATAGTTAAAAGACGCTCGGTACAGAAGGTATTCCCGCTGTTTTCATAAAAACCTTATGAGATGAGCTTTCTCCTCTTCTCAAGAAATTCTATCGGAAAATAATTAATGAGGGTACGGTCCCAATGTCGTGGAAAAAAGCAAACGTCATTCCGGCGCTTAAGAGTGACCAGATGATTATAGATCAATTTCATAGACTTTGTTTTTTTGCAAAATAATGGAGCATATTATAGCAAGCTTTATTATGCACTTTCTTACAAAAAGGTAGCAATCAATCAGATTCAGTACAGATTCAATAAAGGTAGACCTTGTGGGACGCAACTAGCAATTTTTATGAATGACGTATCTAAAGCGTTAGTGCGTTAGCTATCATCCACAAACGTTAACTCCTCACAGTAGGGTTTTCTCGACCTAAAAATACAAAACTACTGTCTTTGCTCGCACTGTATATATTCGTTGTCTATCGACGTGAACCTCTATGAAGTAATACTCACCAATAAGCACGCGAAAAGCTTCCATTCTTTAGAACCGGTTTGTGAATGGCGAATGGGTTTCCGAAAACCCGCTGCACTGAAAGAAAAGCTTCATCGTGCTTCGAGAAATCAGGAGTTCCTGTCAAATGCATGTGGTTTTAAAATATAAGCCAAAAGCCACTTCTTTCCAGTGAACGACTGAGCCTCGAATCCTTGGAAGACGAGGTATTATCTGAGGCGCGGAAAGCACATTCTTGACAGACGATAGCGAGAGTCAGATCCGAATCCTTCAAGTCAAATGATTTTTTTCGTATTGAATTTCATCCCTATGATAAATCTATATACTCAGAAAAGGATTACATTATGGTATGTAGCAACCATATCTTACATTCGCTCATTTTGCAAATAAGAAAAAATAGCATAAAAACTCATTTAATGGAAGGAACAAGCGGAAATGGAACTGGAACCCTTCTTTTACCGATCAGACACGTCTGGCAATTGCACAACCAATTCTTACATAGTAGTTAGCTACATTTATGATATTTTCCCACAAATTGAAAACTCAATATTATTTTTTTTATTATTAGCTTATATTATTAGGTTAGTAAATCCTCGGCTTATACATTTTATAAAGTCAGAGATCAATAGAATACTTCTCCCTTTTAGAAATTGAGCTTTTTTTCAGATAAACTTCTTAGACTGAAACGATCCCAATAAATAATGACAAATTATTATTATTTGGGAATCTTTTTTTCAAACCATCTACTTTTTTCACCTTTTCGCGCCTATTGTAGTTTTCCCCGGCGGAGAGTATCCCACAAAAACAAACATATGACCTGTATGGACGCGATAGTTTTCCTCACCCAAAAGAATTAATGAACATGATGTGGTATAATGTTTGTTGAAAGGAGGAGCCGGGCCTCTAGGTTAACTACTTTATCCTTTTTGGCCGATAACTGCGGGACTTTAAAAACGTTTTTCAGCTTTTGGTTGAGAAAAGCCTAAACTAAATCGAAGACCTTCACGCAAACCTAAATATTATTGCAGTCGATTTGCTAAAGTATCATTTTTTGAACGAAGTGTCAATATGACCATGGAAACGAAAACCTTCTTCGCCTAAAACCTTCTAAATTAACGCTTTTATCACACTTATGTAATGTAGATTCATTTTCTAGGATGTTCTTTACAAATTATAATTAGCATTAACGACCTAGCATTTAATGTAAGGAGCAAGATTGGTTTATTTGCCGAATCGATTTAAGAATAAATAAATGCGTTGCTATGAGTTTCACGGGTTCCAAAAACGTTATTATGGCACAGTACCAAATTTCGGAACATCCAGTTGAGTTAGTGCATGACAAAAAATATATGGAAGTCAGTCTAGCAGTAACTTATCTTTTAATGAATATATTCGAAATGCGATAGAAAGTGAGAATAGAGTGCAAAGATCGTCGATAGCTGAGAGAATTTAAGGGAATAATAAGCTATTTCTGTGACACCCATCGAGTGTCAAAGAAATAGCTTATTTTTCTTTTACTCGACCGAGTGTGGAATACTGTTCTGCGGTTTGGAACCGATATTTAGTAGGTTTAGTCTCAGATTTAGGGATGGTCCAGCGTAGAGCTGCTCGTTTCGTTGGAGAAGATTTCAGGTTCGACTGCAGCGTTACGGCTTTACTAGAGTCCCTCGGTTGGAATTCGCTCCAGGTGAGAAAATTTAATAACTGAGGGAAGCTCTTCAAAAGCTTCATCGGTTTACAACTTAAAGACGAAGTAAATTAAATTTTAGTACCAGTAACGACCATTGAAAAATCGTTACAATAATCACAAAGACAGATAATTACTGATAGAGTAGATTAAGTGATCATGGTGTTATTACACCTCCAACCTCACGCATATGGTAGCTTTCGGGATATACATCTAAATCTAATATCTAAATCTATATTATCGGTATGGAATCACCGCTGAGAACATTGGAAATTGTGAACTCGCGAATTGACGTTGTTGTAGGCGAACAATGATTAATACAACAATGATTAATAAACAAAAGAATGTCAATAGTTCTCAATACTTCTGTTTAATGTTTAAAAATGAAAAAGATTCACTTGAGCTGTCGGCTGTCCGTCTCTCGACGTGAAGACATCAATGATGTGATAGTAATAACAAGCCTGAGTGAAGCTCCTTGCCTTGCCAAATGACCTGTTTGTTTTTGTGAGTGACGCATAGGCTTTCGAAAACCCGCTGCACTGAAAGCGAAAGGCTCATCGTGCTTCGAGAAATCAGAAAGCCCTATCAAATAAAACACTTCTTTCTAGCGAAGGACTTCGAATTCGTGGTAGAAGAGGAATTTCCGCTGACACACGAAACATGTTCTTGACCGACAATTAGAATAATCGGCTCCGAATCCTTCAAACCCAATGATTATTTTCCCATAGTGAATTTTATTCCTCCGATATATATATATATATATATATATATATATATATATATATATTCATCACAGGGGTGCATAAATATATTTGGCAACCATATGTTACATTCGTTCATTTCTCTAACAAGAGAAGATTAAGTTAAAATGCATATTTAATTTGAGCGGAATTCGAACTCGTGCCCATCATACTCCAATAAGATGCGTCAAGCAGCTGTATAATCAACTCTTAATTAGGAATTGGTTATAATTATGACATTTCCCAACAAACTGAGAAGTCCATTTTAGCAGTTTATTATTTTATTATGGCAGTATAATACGGCTAATGCCGTCAGACGTTCATAAAATACGTTTCTGTATTAAATAATTGGGTCGTCTGTTAGAATGTCCTCACTGACTAAAATACGCTAAAATCATAATATTATTTGGGAATATTTTTACGAGTGCAATAACATCTAATTTCCTTAGCCCCGTGGTTAGGAAGGAGCTTTGAATTAGGCACAGGATAGTTTCCACTGGGTGACTGTAAAGGGGAGGGTCCTTAGTCCAGCTGATAGAAGCACGAAAGGGAAAACTACGCGCCTGCAATTCTTTGAAGTGCTCAATATATGGTCAAAGACTTTCCTCGCGAAGCATCGAAAACTGAATGCATTTCTACGAGAAATCAAATGACGCAATGAACGAGGGCACCGATCTCGCTGATGCAAAATGTAAGAAAATTCCGATATATGCGCAAAATATATTCGGTTTTTATGCAATCCTGTTTGTTTTAACTTTGGAATTGGTATTTTTCCTCTCAATTCCGGACATACAAAGATTTCACGTCTTCTAGGAAACGAATGGTGTAAATAAATTTCTATTAAGAATTTCCTTCGAGGGCAGGACTAAATTATGGAAAAATTATACTCCATTGACAAAATACAAATTTTATTTTGTGCCAATGTGCCATCTCAGTAATTACTCTGACGACTTAACGATTTCAAATCGTTGAATGAAAAACTTAAGACGTGTAATTAAAAATTGCCCTCGGAAAGTCGATCTCAGTAAATGAATATCCAATGTTTGAACTGGACGTATGAACATTAACATTTACATTAATATACAGTGAGCAGTAGTAAGACGTGTGGCCGTGTGAAAAACCAAACTACCTAGATAACTGTCTTATTAGCGCACCTTAATTTATATAGAAAAAGAGACTAATACAGTCCATCTGTTCTCGCTATAATTTGGTAAAATATATATTTTATTCTCCAGATCGAAAATTTCGCGTTCGCGAAAGATAAGAATCACGACGTCGCGTTTTCCCACTCTAACCTAATTCGTCCTTATTTCTACGTTTCAACCGAACATTATTTACAAATAAAGTCCCAATTATTATCCAAATATTTTTATGCATGTAAGATTGAAATAGTAATTAATATATCTTTAAACTCTCCTTCTATAAATATGATAAATATCTGTGAAAGAGAAATGCCGAGATAAACACGACGAATTCAAGGAGAGATCGCGCGAAGGATTTAAGAAGAGATCGAAGGAGAGAAATTTTGAGTACCTTATAGGCTCCGACTCAAATATTACCGCTTTTCGAGGCTTTTCTCAATGTTGCCAGTCAGTCGTGTTAAGTAGTTTTCCAAGTAGTTTCTGAGAATTCCGACTGAAGCGCTCGCAAAATGTTGCGATAATTTATTCCCCCACTGTACCTAAGCCCACACCAAAATGGCCAGCGCCAAAACGGGTGTTCGCGCCAAATCGGCCGCGCCAAAACGTACCGCACCCCAAAATTCCAAATCGCGTAATAATATACTAGGAATAAATATTTTGCAAAAGGGATTAAGAATTCCACTTGAGGTTGAAATGATTATCTATGAAAGAGATTTTTTCACCTTATGATTTCAATCACTTTCATTAAAAATATCATTAAATTGACTGCTATGGTCGCACAGAATTTTATAAAGACTTCTTATGCGAAAACTTGCGTGAAAACGTGGACAATGCAAGTGGACAGAGCGTTAAAATCCTACGAAAGGAATGAAAAATTACGAGAAAGCAGGAAGGCATTAATGAGAAGCAATTAACGTGATGATAAACTCTTTCTTATGTCATTTGTTGTCGCCGTAATTAAAGTATCACGCATTTTCATAAAATTTCATGCTTTTCACTCGCAAAGGGCAAAACGGCCTCAAGTGTCTCAATTACGTTATACCACGTATAATTATGGTAAGAATTTTCGACCCACTCGAACAATTGTCGGTGAAATAAAGTTATCGTTCTCACCAAACGAAATTTGAGCTGAAAATCCAGATTTGATACATTCACTTAAAAGATTTGATGTCATGAAGCTCAAAGGATGACTGAATTAAAATAGACTTACGTCTTCCCCTCTACATTGATGGTTAGTTCACCGTGGGCCTCTGCTTACGAAGATAAAACTTTCTGTAAACTTGGACTCGAACTGCCATCCTCTTCATTACGACGATATGCTCCAAGTTGCACACGACGTTTCTATTAAATAATTCATAACAACTTCAATTATAAATCATACTTAATTCATCAAATATCAATTAAAGAACTTAACCAGTATGAATTATGGTATCCATTTATGTAAATTATTTCAAATTCATCCACGAGACACTTACCGGAGAATCTCTAGCCGGCGTACACGTACGCTCCCGGACTACTAAGATGTTCCCTCTTCTGAAGTTCATCGACGACTGCGCGAGAAAGCAATATGGCGCCTGCTTCGATGGCTTTTCGCGCCTTTTTTAACTTTAAAGGTCCATCTATTGGATACTTGCGAGAGTTACTGACATCAGATAATTAATATGTACACAATGGCGAATATTATACAAGATAACTTTAATTTCTTCTTAATTGTTTTCACCTCTTTTACTTAAAATAATACATTTTCTATCATGATATTTTACGTGACTAGCACATATTCTGTTGCTCGTTTTTCCCTCTTTGTCTGTCGACTATGGAAGTATTGATGACAATTAGTTCACTAATTTCCCGAGGAGAGAGAAAGCTGAGATTTCTAAATTTGTTAGAGGTCCAATGACACAAGACATGTTGATATATTTCTTGGAAAATTGTGCTTGTTTCGACTCTGGAGGATCTCTCTCTCAGAGGAAATGCACGCGAAGTTTATTTCGATTGATTAAATACCTTTCTTCTTTTGAAGCATTGTAAAGAATTATAAATTTCATTATTACGAAATCGAGACCAGTTTCTAAAGAAATGAAAGGAAGATTCTTCATATAATTTCCCTTTGGATTCGAAATTGCCAGAAATAGGACATAAGATATGCGAAATATGTATAGTTTTGTAACTCGATTCTAATGCAAATAGACGGAAAGTCGTTGGCTTTTTCTTATACGTCTTATTCATTTTATTTAACAAATCCATGGAGCATGGATTTGTTAAATATTGTCTTCCCAGACCTTTTTAAGATCAAAAATGTTATTTTTATTTTTAAGAGTGCAGATAGACGTGATTTTAGTAACTATACACCTATTCTCATTCAACATTCTTGAGTGCATCTTATACTTATATACATAAATTATCTCAAGCCTTAGAAGAGCATAACCAAGTCAACAATGCACAGCTTTCAATATCCACCTTCAAATACTGTTGTCTATTTGGTTACCCTGATTAAGAGCTACCTAGTAAATAGAAAATATTTAGTTGAATTAGTTGACTCCAATTCTTTTATGTTTGCTGCCACCCCAGGCATTGCCTAGGGGTGTCAGAAGGTCCCCTTCTGTTTCTTCTATTCATTAATGATATTGGTGAACATTTACAAACCTTAAAATATTTGTTATATACTGACAACATAAAGATATTTTACCCTATCAATAACTTCCTCAAATATGTTGAAATACAAGATTGTATGAATAGGCTTGTCAGCTAGTGCAATACAAACTTCAAAGACTTAAGTATTAAAAAATATAGTAATTTTTCACAAAAGGAACTCTCATAAATTATGATTACATTCTTTTTTTATAGTGTTTTAAATGCAGCAATCATAATTCTGACTTGATCATTATAAGATTATGAGATAATGTTATTTTTGAACTTGAAATTCCTAATGCCTTGTATTTTATATTGCACATTATATTTCTTTTCTTCTTCTTTTGTTTCTTCCTTTCCTCAATACTTGAGGGGAGTGGGTTCAGGGTTTCTAAGGTTCTTTTCATTTTTTAAATTTCTATTCAGTAACAATAATTAAAGTTAATAAGTAATATTTTTTTAAATCCTGTATCTAATACATATCTTTAATTCATTTTGAAGTAATATGTAAGTTGCTAATAAATTGAAAGTAACATCATAATAAATTATACATTTCTCTCAAGCCACTAGCTTGAATAAAGGATCCAATAAGGGAAGTCATTTGATTTTGTTGCTGTGCTTTCTTTCTTTTGTATAAGTTAATTAGAAAGTAAGGTCATAAGGAGCAAAGGACAAGCATGATAGAGATGTAAGAGAGATTCTTATTTCAGAATAGAATATTTATTATTATGTACAAATGTAAAGGAATCCAAAAAGAAAGAGCAAGGTGGGGCAAAAAATCTTTGCAACCGAGTTACAAAAAAAATAACCACATTATAGGAAACACCCACAGAGGAGGAGGGTGCAACATACTGTCTAGATGTATTCGTTTTACGGCAAATTGTACTTGAATATAAGCGTTAAACACCCTGCATTGAAATTATTTGAGAAAATAGCAGCGTGAACATCATTTTTTCATCAGATTGAACTAAACACACACTGGTTTATTCAAAACAGTATGTAATTAACCAAGACAAAAGATTGAACAAATTACAGTAAGAATAAATGTACAACCAAGCTTCTAATGCAATTACCATTTGAATGACATCAAAAAATTAAACAAATTATAACACCACACTGGGCTCAAATCAAAAAAGGTCCTTCCAGATGCACCCAAAACGCTGAAAAAAAAGCCTATCAGCAAAATTCTATCACACATTTAACACAAGGTTGGGCTCTGTGAAAGTCCACCAAAGCCCCTGTGCCAGCCTAGGTTCCTCCACAATCACGGTCTCTTGCCAAATAATAATGAGTCATATATCCCATAAGGTCATGACATGAGCCAGCAGTTCTGAAATTCCATTTATTTTAAGACCAGGACCAATCAACCTTTGTAATAGCTACTGATTTTTCCGTATTCATAATTAGTTCCCTAATAACAGGTAATTCATACACTTGGGACTATAAAAGTAATGTACCTCTAGGGTCAAGCCAGCATGACTTGCCTGTATGAATCTTGCATACTTGTATCTTGATAAGACTTCTAAAAGGACAACTTTTTAAAGAAAAATTTTATAATTTCAAATGGACCACACCAAAGAGGGTCCAGCTTTGCACTTCTCCCTTTAATCTTACAACCGACTGGATGATTCTGACAAAGAATAAGATCACCAATTTTACAATTGGGTACCCTATGTTGTTTATTGTAATTAGAAGCATTATGCTGATGTTTAAGTTAAAAGCCCTGTTTAAGTTAAAAACTGCCTTTTCCCATAGTTACCTTAAATTACCCTCATCATCAGAAAAGCCAAACAACAAAGGGGGAAGATCCCAAAGGTTATTTAAGGGATGTGGTACTTCTCAAAGAGAGGGAGTGCTTCTAGTAGCTTCGTGAGTGGCAGTATTAAAAGAATATGATAATTCTCTCAAGTATTGGCCCCATAAACTATGATTGTCATGAGTAAATGCTTACAAAGCAAACTTGAGATTCTGATGAACTCGTTTAGCAAGGTTTGGAGAGGGTAAGTAGGGTGACTTATGAACTTGAAACATGTTTCTAAAAATATTAGATCTGAAAGCAGAGGCATTATCAGACATAAAAACCTTTGGATATCCAAATTTGAAAAACAAATTAGAAAATAATACATTGGCACAGGAAGATGAGGCATCTTTCACTGGCTCTAAGAATTTAGAAAAGTCTTCTATGACTAAAAAGAAGTAACGATTCCCTTACTTAGAACAAGGCAATGGACCAACAACCAATCAACAAAGCTGGTTGATTAATTTTTCTCTCACGCAGAGGATTGTAAATTTGAAAGTTGATGCACCGTATTTGTCCCAATTGTTTGATGTTCAAAAAGAGCCAAGTAAGTGCACCATTGTCAGTGTACAAGTGGAAAGGCCTTACTTGTAGATAATCCTTAAATTTCTCAATAGCCCAGGTACACTCCATACACTCTAGTTCATATGTAGTAAGTTTTTGCTGATGGGGATTCAGTGTCCAGTGTCTTACTAGCATAAACAACTGGACAGAATATACCTTCAATTTTATGGTTTAAAACAGCTCCTAAAGCTAATTGACTGGCATCCACAAATAAATGAAATTCTTGATCAAAGTGAAGCATACACAACACAGGAGGAGAAGATGATGCATTCTTTAGCTCTTGAAAAGAAGATTGGGCAGAAGACCAGAAAAATTGACAGTTGTTCTTCTTCAACTGATTCAAAGGGTAAGCAATTTCAGCAAAACAAGGGATAAATTTAGAATAAAAAAACTGCCATGCCAAGAAACCGGGAGGCATGCTTTACATTCTGAGGAACAGGGAAACTGACGATCCGATGAATCCTTTCCAGATCAACACAAAGGATGCCATCATGTAATACATGCCCCAGGAATGGAATTTAAGTCTGACAGATTAATTTTCTCTGGATGAACAGTAAGCCCTACATTTCTTAGCCTGGTGAGCGCAGCCAAGAGATGGCAAATATGAGTCAAGGTCCTTGGAGAAAATACAAAGATCATTAATATAATGATAAACGAAATTAAATTTTAACTCTCCAAGTACTATATCAATAAGCCATGTAAAAACTGGTGGAGAATAAACAAAACCAAAAGGCAATCTAGTATACTGATACAATCCATAAGGTGTCACAAAAGCAGTGTATTTTTTTTAGCACAATCAGATGAAGGTATTTGATTTTAAGTGGAATTTAAGTCCAAAATAGGAAAAAGCTTAGCATCGGATAAATATTGAAAGGCATTATCAACAGAAGGTGTCAAGTACAGATCCACTTTAACCCTTTGATTCAATTTGCGGTAATCAAAAACTAGCCTGAATTTGTTATCCTTCTTGGGAACCAAAAATGCTGGCGACGTCCACTGAAAGGTGGATGTTTCAATCACTACCTGCTGGAAAAGACACTTAATATGCTCCTGCATAATAAGACTCTTGGGTGGTGACAAAGGAAAAGGATGGGAGCGTAAAGGAGTTGAATCAGTGAGCTCAATATTATGCCAAATGTTGTCCAGGACAACAGTTGAAGGCAAAATAATCAGGTCTTAACGTCATCTTAGTTTTTAACATGAAATCTCTTCCCATCAACTTGGGCACAGGCACCAAAAACTCATGAAACCAAGACAATGAACTAATTTTAATTTTCACTTTATCACATAATTCCACCCTAAAATCCCCGATACCAGCAATGTTAACGAGCACAGTTCTGGAAACAATGGCATCAATGTGAAGTTTATCAAAAAATTTAATATCTAACAGTGGAAAGGAAGAGCCGGTATCTACCAAGGCATCAGCAAAAAAATTATAGATAGATACTGAAATGATTGCCAGGGAGTTTAAAGAGGAAACATTAAAATTAATGAGAGTAATGCAGCCATGCATCCTTTGGAATGTTTCTGTACCTAGCGGCTGGCTGATAAAAAAAAACGTTCTAGGATAATCGGCGGCATTTAACAACTCTTTGAAAGCATGGTTTAAGAGACCCCTTAGCTCATCAAGAGTAGGAGGATTAGAATGAAAAATAAATGTACTGCAGGTCTGAGGATTGAGACCATTGAGTATTAATGATATGACCTCGTCATCAGAATAAGTAAGGTTTAACACATCAATTGCATTGAGAATAGATGATAAGAAATTGAGGGGTCTTTCATGAGGCAGCTGAAATCATATAATTTTGCTATAAATCAAACAATCTAACTCATGAGTAGTGAGAAGATCATCCCAAAGCTAATGAACAATCTTTGCCCATATGACTCTTTTTGGATAGAGCCAAAAATTCCTCATATGTAAAGGCAATTTGGGAATTAACAAGATTAAAAGAGAATTAAGAGAAATGAGTTAATCTAATGATTTGTGACACAGAGGACATAAACCCAAACAATTTCTGAAGGAAATTTGCCATAAGGATGATATAGTCTGTAAAATCACAGTAAGAAAAATAGTAAAACAATACTAAATAAAAAAGAAAGGAAATTCAATTACAGAGATACAAATGACTTAATATTAGTTGCAGATAAAGTTAAGTTTAAAGCTGGGTAAGCTACAATCAGTATAAACTTAGTAATTTTATTATAACAATAATAATATAAAATAACCAAAGAAAGGGATACAATTTTGGAACAAGTGAAAACCTCATCGCATTAGATAACACTGATATAATATCAGCCAGAGGCATTCATGAAATAAATACAAGCATAAGTTAAAAATAACATAGGAAATTGTAGTCATTGTCTTTCATCCAGTCCATCACATTTCAGTCATTGAAGAATGCCTGTAAAAAGAGAAAGAAAAAAGAAAAATGGTAGATGAGATATATTCATCACTACTGATTATTGTGATAGAAGGAAGAGTGTCAAGGGATGAGTCTTTCAGCAATCTCATACTTACAAGGAGAGACTCTCAGTTTTCTCCAAGTCTCAGTTTGTCTCAAGTGATGGAACTTTTTGTGGTAGTGCAGAAAGGTTTGTCGGAATGGGCCTTAGTTTCACTGCAGTAATTAATTGAAAATTGATAATCGGGTATAGGCAATCCCGCAATGCACATCCATGCTAACCGAGTATGTAGGAGTAATGCATTACTCTATGTTATATCTATTATCTTATTTTCAATTTCATTTTCTAATTTTTTCTCTGTTACTTACTAATTGACTTATTATTAATAATAAATAGAATGCTCAATCGGGATTATCCATTAAATAACCTTTGTAAGCAATATTTTTCCACTTAAGGTAGTTAATGACTATTCTAAGAATATAAATAGAACTTGTATTCGAATTATTTAAGATTCCTAATCATAAATAGCAATTACTTACTAAAATTTTTATGGGAATCACCATTGTCTACTTAGTAATATTTTTAATAATCTAATTTTAGCATCTCTCGAAAGAAATGCATGGAAGTAATTTTTGGAAATTTTATCTCAATATCTCCAACAAGATAGAATAATGAAATTTAGAAAATTGTCTATCCTTGGTTAGATTCCAAATGAATTCCGCTGTTCCGGATCCTGAATGATTCCACTGTTTACATTAATTTTTTTACGAGAGATGTTAAAATCAGATAAGTAAGTACATAAACCATGGTGATTACTTTATAAGACTTTGGAAGGAAATCACTACATATGGTTGGAAAATCCTAAGCAATTCGAATGCAAGTTATTTTTCATTCTTGGATGGTCGTGAAATACTTTAAATGGAATCATATCACTTATGAAGGTTGTTTAATGGGTTACATACCTTTCTCATTCTCCGATAAATTAACCGTTTACTTCATCCAAAAATTTAGAGATTGAAGCTTAAAGAATATTCAGGCGAGGTAGTATTTTCATATAATAAAATTAGCTGAGCTACAGCAATTTTTCTTGATCAAAGCAGAGCACTCAATGAGCCGAAAGTCACGGTCATAAGCTTGTGGATTCAATCATATAGGGGTATATTCCCTTCTCCTAAAGCTTTTTTTCCTTGAAGTAACATGTAGGTATTTATTATGATATTGAAATAAGAAAAGGGAGTTGTAAAAGAACTTGCACAACGTATCATAGGGAGGATAGTAATATTTGTATAAACAATTATTACTAGTAACCTTTTGCCGTAAAATCTCTTGGAATTCAAACATTTACAGTACTTAAGAGAGAAATAAAGTATGTATTCCAAGATCAATTGCTCTGAAGAAATCAACAGGAAAATCTTCCACTATGTTTGAATTGTCTGAAAAAAGTGAGGGTGAGTCACTATGTTCTGGGGAAAAGGCTCCAAGGAACCAGAAGAGCGATTGAAACAAGACTCAAAGAGCATGAAAGGCATGTCCACTAAGTACAAAACAAAAAATCAGCAATCACGGAACACTCCATTGAAATCGGGCATAAAATCAGATTTGAAGACTCCAAGGTACTGGGAAAATTAGAGAGATTCTGCGAGAGAGTCATCAGAGTCAATAGAAATTCGTGCCAATCATAATAATTTCAACAGGGATGATGGTTTCCATTGGATTGGAGATTGGAACTCCAAACACCCTACCTGGGGCTCCATGTACGCCGATCATTTCTCTATCTTATCCTCAATCCAAGGCTCACGAATCCCATAGAAAAACCAAGGATCGAAACAATCTATTGGAGCAAATTCTCAAAATTTGTAGTCAATAAAATCACCAACTATCCTCCCATTGACGAAGAAATCACCATCAACAAAATGAATTAACAGGTTGACACCCTCAATGACCTTATAGCTGCAACAAAATTTTACTCTACCACATCCAAACACATCACCTCACATTTCTCTTCCATCACATATACACTCTCTATTCACACAAAAAAACAGACTTCTAAGACATATTAAAACTTTCAAAGATCATCAGGACAAATTAGCCCTCAAACAAATTAAAAATTAAATTAAATCTTCTTTAGACCAACACATCAATAACAAATGGAACTCTTTCGTAGACTCCCCTTTATGGAAGATATCTAAAACACTCACTCATCCTTGTCCTCGCAATCAACCACTTCTAATCAACAATTCCCTCTTCTTCAAGACTCTCAAGAGAAGGTAAATTAGGCAGCAACCTTCCTAGCCTCACTAATGGCTAATAATATCAATCTTCGATGGGAAGATGAACCCATATACATCTCTCACAATTTTCTCTTACGCCATGAAAGAGAAACCCCCCATTATCACCATGGAAGAGGATGTTATGGATATCTTAAATTCACTTAATATCAAAAAGGCCCCAGGCCCTGACCAATTTAATAACAAAATCATTAAAATCATCTCAAAAATTTCTCATTTTGTCTTATTATTGACCAACCTCTTCAATTCCTGCTCAAAAATTTTATACTTCCATGCAGCAGCATGGAAACACAGTATCGTCCACTTGATCCCTAAACTTCAAAAATGTCCCATGACCATTGGCAATTATAGGTCAATTACCCTACTCTCCTCATTATCCAAAGTATATGAAAAAATCATCTTTGCTCACCTGCAATCGCACATCTCATCATGCCACATCATTATTCCTGGACAGATGTGTTTCACTCCTTACCACTCTACCACTCACCAAGTATTAAGATTTTTTGAACACATCACCCAAGGATATCTTCAAAAAAATCAAACAACACAGGCAGTCTTTTACATTACAGAGAAGGCCTTTGACAGAGTTAGGCACCAAGGCCTAATTTTCAAACTATTATCTCTCACTTGCTCGGTCCCACTTTGCAAAATTATTCAACATTTTCTCACTGATCAAACCATTCAAGTTTGCTTCGAGTCAAACTTATCCCCCATTCACACCCTCTCAGCCGTAGTACCTCAAGGAAGTACTCTTAGTCCAATTCTCTTCAATATCTTTATCAATGATCTCCCTCCGAGCCACACATTTAAAAATTCCTTTACGCAGATGATCTAACAGTAATATCACAATCTTCCTCATCAAATTTAGCAATAGGTAGAATCAACTTTAATAATGCCAATTAGCTGCCTGGCTAAATAAATAGCATCTCAAAATTATACCCTCCAAAAGTGTTCACCTTACCTTCTCCTTCAAAAAGAAGTGCCCCGATCCTTTGCCTGTCCTTCTCAACAATTTCCCAATTCCTCCCACCAACTCAACCAAATTCCTCAGGTTCCATATAAACAACCAACTCTCTTGGACTGAAACGATTAATAAGAGCATCCAAAGAGCTCAATTTGACAAATTTATGCTGTTTCCACAATTAAACAAAAGCAGTCCCCTCACTACCATCAATAAATTAAGATTAATCAACTCTTTCATTATCCCCCACTTGACTTATGCCTCAATTATATCGTTTAATTCCTTTAAATGTAACATTAAAAAGTAGAATCATTTTATAACAAATGCATCCATTCTGTTACCACTACCAATTGGCTAATATCTCTTACTGAAATTAAAAAGTTTCATCTACTTACTTCCATCAATTAGCAATTTAGTTGCAAAAAGAATTGAGAATTTTAATTTGAAGTTAAATAACATAAATAACCCTCTTTTAAACAATATATGGGATTATCCCATCAAAAAATGCAGGAAAAAAGCATCAAATCACCAAAATTAATTACATAAAAAATTCCAGTTTACTCTGTATAAAACTAAAGCTAAGAATAAAAGACAGCCTAGTTAGAAAATTCATACCCTCATCTCTCAATGGATCATTCATCTACCACACCCTTACACAACCTGAATAATAACACACAGTCACCAGAGTCATAACATGAACACAAACCACTGGAGATCATAAACAAAACACACCTTTCATTATGCCTTTAAGAGCGTCGCACATTGCTGGCAGCCCTTGCAATTTTCTACACTTTTCTTCACCATTTTTACCTCTTACCTTACCTTACGTTACCTGCATAAGTCTCGTCTTGTAACCACATAACCTTCCCATAGCCTATTGAAACTGCATCACGGCTATCACTGTTCACTTCCTTGTACCCGTAAACCTAATTGCTATCATACTACCGCCCATATAATTTGCCTTGAATGACAAAGAATGGGCAAATCCTAGCCACGTAGCACCGAACCAAGATATTGGCATTCACCCTGAAGATGGCCGCAGTGACAGCGGCCAAAACGTTGGTTTTACACCAAGAAACAACCCGGTTAGTCTCCCGTGAAGACTTTCTCCAGCAAAAGTTGTATTACTTTAACGCTTTTTTTACAGGAGGGGAGTGATGTAACATGTCGTGGGCGCTGAATTTTGCTTTCAGCACTTTCCTTTTTCTTTGTCCCCCTTGAACTTCGCCCTGAAATGCAGAAGGGGAGGTTGAAGAGGTGAGGGAGAAAGTGGAGGAGGCAGTGATGGTGTGGCAAGAGAGAAGGAAGGAGGCCATGTGGGAGGAGTGATGGAGGAGACTCGAGGAGCTAGGAGAGTTGGCTGCGAGCTGTCACGCTCTTCTTGCAAATTCCTCACAATGAGTCTTATTTGCATAACCTTTCTTTATTTTTTGTTCTCTTCTGGGTACAGGCAGAAGCCCATTGTATTAATTTTCTTATTCCCACACTGGGGCCTAATAAATAATTAGCTTTCCATTGAGAATTCCGTTTTTTGTCACCCACGACCACGTGCCACCGAAAGTCAAGCAGAGGGTACGGTAGGGTAGCTGTATTGGTTTAAAAAAACAACTGCAAATTCAGGAGTTTCAAGTTCTCAATCATTTTTTCCATGTAAAAGGGTTTCTTTATGCCATATGACACTGTAATGAGAATGGATTGGAAAAAAGGTGAAGTTTTAAATTATGTGAAGGAAATACAATCAAAATTACTGGACTGAACCTAATTTATCCAGAATCAGCATAAAGAAATTAAATTAGAAAAGGACACAATGAGTGTATAGGACAAAAAAAACTCTCATTATAATTTTGATAAAGTTTCAAAGCCTTTACAAATTGACAGCAATATTTCAAGAGTTGCAGCTAATGATACTAGAAATAACAAATGATTTGGTGTGATTATTGTTCTGAATAAGTGTAAGAAAAATGAGTCTCCATTAGTGAAATCAAGATCATTTTTGTCTCTAGCCAAATCAATCAATCTTCTGCCTATTACTAAAGATTATCGTTGTGAAGCTGGAGCATTGGTAGCTGGAAAGGGCCTTTAAACCCCATGAAGACCGAGAAAACAGCATGGACAGAAAGAGTCAATTCCAACCTATTGCCACTGGGTCTGAAAGGGCTTCTTTTAGATGAGTTTATCTCCTGTACCTCGGAAAACACATCTTCATGTTTGGTGATTTAAATTTCTAATGGAGTTATACATGAGACTCGAGGACCTCCAGGACTGCCTAAATCAGGAGCCCTCTTCAGAAGAGACAAACACTCCAGGAAGCACTAAAATGAAAAAGGATTTTTGTGCGAGAACCAAGATGTCTCATATTGGAAATGTTGTGTTGTGTCATGTTGTTGTTCCTCCAGCATGTCCAAGAGGCCATAACAGCATACCAAGCATGGTGTAACCTCTGTAATGTATTCAAGGATAAAGGCGTGCATCAACAAATCTCTCCGATGGATAGATTGTTTGACACAAAGAATCATGACCGACTCTTTCAGAACTGACAAGATGGAGATGAAAGAAATCATTAGTAAATACAGGCAGCCCATTGACGATGAATTTACTGCATTCCTTCTTTTGCCAAATTTGAGGGAAGATTACTAATGGTTGCAACAACTCATTGAAAGAACCAGAACCATAAAAAAATACCCCAAGGAGAGTCATTGCTGACTTTTGAGGATGTATCCAACGAGCTGTTAAGATAGGCCCAAAAGGAAATCGCTGAGAGCCAGTCAATTGGAGCATTTTGAGCTAGCAGCAGCCACAGGAACTAGAGACACTACTAGACAGCAACAATGTGAGAAGTCATTGATCACCACACCATCAAGGAAGTGCATGTACTGTAAGAAAAATAACTATAAAACTGAGAACTCATCAGCCATCTTTCAAATGATGCCAGGCTGTAGTTTAGTGCTAAGGAAACTGCAATTAGTACATCACGAGAATGCACTAAAGGAACCCAGTTTTCAGCAAATCCACACCTTATTGCATTATGAATGTTCATATGTTGACTTTGACATAAACTACTACTTACTTAAGTATGTTCTCTTGATACTATTAGATGAGACTATCCGGTCAGTAATTGTGACCTTCTCTTCTCAGTATTTTTATTACTTGGGAAATTTCTTCTGTGTTATAAAGGAATGGCCTTGAAGAGAAACAAGGCTACCTGTAGTACCGCAAGTGGAAAATTTCAGCATCATCAAATCCTGAATAAGACTATTTTTCACCTAAGGAAGGTCTCAATACATAAAAAATGGAATAAACTGTTGCTTTTTGTTTTGTGATAAGATACTTGATGGTCAGCCATCCTTTATTGTATGCTCCAATTGTGAGTGTAAGGCTCATAAGAAATGACCCAAATTAAAGGATCAGTCATTTAAACAATTACTTGCTTGATCAGACATTGATTGGTATTGCTGTAAATAATGGTAAATGCAAAACTACACAGCTTGATGAGTCATACACACCCAATCATAGTGACATATAAATATTGAAAGACGGTATCATGGAATTGAGAAGGGAAGTGGTTAATCTTAGGAATGAACTCAAGAGTATTAACACTTACACTATACTATGTACACTTCCTGGGTAAAATCCCCCCTTGAATATTGCTCCATCACCAGGAATCCTTGTTGTAACAAGTACAGTCATTGAAATAGTCCAAAACTATTTCCTTAGAATTGTAGCATTTAAATTTCACATTGAAAGGAAAATAGGACAGTATGATAATATAATGAATGTACTTGATTATCCCTCCCTTTTAGGGAGTGTACTGGCATAATTTTTTGTCAAGTGTTGAATAACCTAGTATCCTGTCCTAAAATTACATCCCTTATATCTTTTAAAATCCCCTCCCTTAATTCTTACTTAACAACTTACATGAACTTACTGAACTATGTAATTCATCAGTTAATTATCTAATGAACTGGTGTAAAATAAATTGTTTGGCTCTGAATTGCAATAAATCTGTTTACCTTCAGTTTCATACTAGACAATCTTCACCATCCTTAATCCTTCTTAAAATGAATGATTCTAATATTTCCTATTGCTCTTTTATTAATTATCTTGGAATATGCATTTCAGAAAATCTTGATTCGACAATCCATGTTGACAATGTCATGAAGAAAGTCTCCTTTGAGATTTTTATGTTACGTAAACTTAATCCTATTGTCTCAATAGGAACCTTAAAGCATGCTTATTATGCCAAAATACATTCCCATCTATCTTTTGCTATCATTTTCTGGGGAAATGCTATTCTAGTAAAGCTTTTTCACTACAGAAACAAGCAATTAAATGTATCTCTGGTGTATCATATAGTGCATGGGAAGCCTATTATTCAGTTCTTGAAAATACTTACCCTATCCTCAATATATACACTCAACTGTGGTCTATTTGTCAAAAAATACCCTAACTTGTTCCCAACTAATTCCATTTGCCACCATCACAACACCCGTGGCAAGGAGGATGTTCAACTTGATAGATATAAATAAGCTCTCTCTCATAAAGGCCCTCATCATTCAGCCTCTATAATTTTTAACAAACTACCAAAAAATATAAAGACCACTACTTTTATAACAGCCTTCAAAAGAAATCTGTATAAATTTTTGCTCAAAAAGTCATACTATAGTCTTCAAGAAGTTAACAGTGAGTCAATAGTTTTCAATGGGTCATGTACTTTATATGTTATGTATTTTTCTATCATTATTTATATTTTTGCATTTGTACTTTATGTATATGATAATGGTAATTTAATCTCTGATCATTCGGCCTTGACTACCAGCATCTGTTGTAACATTTCTGAAACTAAAACGTCTACCCAAGTGCATCCTTCACACAGGCCCATCACCACTTTTGAAACTAATACTTTCAGGTATCTCCTGAACAAAATATTTTCTGCTAACGGAATCAGTGATAAACTTTACACTTCCTTTGATGAATTCTGTGAATTTCTGAGAGAAGCGGTCCTTCACAGCTACAAAACCAAATATGTCAAAGTTGTACCAACTAAAAGAAACTTAACCACTAACAATTGGTTCACACCTGAGCTTTACTATTTGAAGAATGAATTATTAAAATTGTACAACATCCATAAAACAAATAGGGATTCTTCCAGCAAGGATCTCTATCCCCAATTCAAAAAACATTATAAAAAAGAAATACAGGAGGCCAAAATGAGAGCATTTGAGCTTTACATCAACAATTCTGACAATAAATGTAGGGCTGCTTGGGCTGTTATAAAGGATGAGACCTGTCAACTTAAACCTTTTGAGTTTCCTGACATCACCCCTGATGTCTTTAATAACAGTTACTTAGATTCAATTAACTCTATTATAAATAATATTCCTTTGTCCAATCATGATTTTAAAGGATATTTACCCTCCAATAATGGAATACCAAGTAACTTTTCTTGGAAGCCTATCCTTCCCTCCGATATTATTAATATTGTTTCCAAAATGTCTAATTCCAAATGTAAAGATATCTTTGAAATGACACCCAATCTTCTTAAATCGGTCTTGGATTTAATGGCTGTCCCACTGAGTTGTCTTATCAATGATGCTCTGAGGACCGGTCATTTCCCTGACTCCCTCAAAGTTGCCAAAGTATTACCTATCCACAAGAAGGGCCCAAAAGATGACCCACTTAACTATAGACCAATATCTATTCTACCTGTTATTTCTAAAGTCATTGAAACTGTTATGTCTACTCAACTTTATGACTATTTTGAATGTAATAGCCTGTTTGCTCCTTCTCAGTTTGGCTTCCGCAGGGGTAAATCCACATCACTAGCAATTGAATCCTTAGTTGATATTATCCACCAAGCCTTTGAGAAAAAAGAGTACACTTCTGCAATACTATGTGACCTCAGTAAGGCTTTTGACTGTGTCTCTCACAAGATTATCTTGTCTAAGTTAGAATTCTACGGAATAAGTGGTGATTCTTTGAAACTAATCAAGTCCTACTTGGACAAGAGGTATCAAATTGTCTCATTAAATGGTAGTACTTCTAAGAAAAGAGAAGTAAAATTTGGGGTACCCCAGGGATCTGTTCTCGGACCTTTACTTTTTCTCATTGTAATCAATGATTTTGAATTTTCTATGCCATGCAAATCCATTCTTTATGCTGATGATACTACCCTTGTCCATTGTGACAGGATTCTTAGCAATGCACAGTCCAATTCAGAGTCTTTCTTAGGTGTAGCTAAAGATTGGTTTAGTGCTAATGGCCTGGTTATCAATGACAATAAGACTCAAATCATTACCTTCTCTACAAGCCAGGTCATAACCAATAATGACACTGTGAAACTCCTTGGTTTTACCCTTGATCCCAAACTAACCTGGAATGAACACATTAATAATGTGTGTTGCAAATTATCTAGAGTTTTATTCCTGATACGCAGGCTCAAGTACTCTGTCTCTCCTGCTTATATACGTACAGTATACTTTGCTTTCTTTCACCCTCATATTACTTATGGCATTAGAATATGGGGGCAATCTTCTCATGCCTGTAAACTACTTCTACTACAGAAAAAGGCTATTAGACTAATAACTGGTGTTCCCAATAGAGAACACTGTAAACCAATATTCAGACAACTAAAAATTATGACTGTCTTTTCTTGTTATGTATTTGATACCCTCATCTACATGAAAAAAAACATAAGTAAGTTTCAAACTCGTTCCACAATTCACACATATAATACTCGTCATGCCGAATGCATGGATATGCCCCGTCACCGGCTAGCAAAAACATCAAGTAGCCTAAACTACTCTGGTGTCAAATTCTTCAATAAATTACCAGCAAACGTACGTAATACAACCACTCCAACATTTGAGAAAATCCTCAAGGAATGGCTCTTAGCCAACCCTTTGTACTCTGTGGAAGAATATTTAAACATTGATGTAAAACTTATATAATTTGATTTTTTATGACTTTTCTATTGACTATACCTATACCTGTATAATGGTCTTTGGTAAATAAATTATTATTATTATTATTATTATTATTATTATGTTTTGTATTTAATTCTTCAAATCTAAATTATAAGCCTTCTCAAAGTATCTAAATTTATGTATACATATAAATGTTTTTAAGCAATATATTCAGATTTTGTATTTTTTATACACTGGCTTATTCCATGTCATGTAATTTATGACCCGAAGGAATTAATAAATATTATTATTATTATTATTAGTGTAATTTTTGTACTTGTTATGTAGTCCTCTCTTTTTACTTTTTTCACTTTATGTATCTGTATTTTTTTCTCACTGAATGAACCCATTGTGGGTACACTTGTAGTTCTTTGTAAAGGGCTACATCCGCTCATAAATAAACTATTATTATTATTAAATGCAATAATCCCATGAAGATGGATTTTCCGAATACATGGAGTTGTCTATAGTCAAAATGAATGAGTCTTAACCAAAGTAAGAATATCATGCTATACGGCATACTTGAAGCTACAAATTTATCAAAAAATGAAAATGATAGAAAAAAAGTCAAGAGCATTATATCTACGATTTAGCACAACCTTCATGTGAGCCATATAAAGGTTACAAAGTAACCAAAGTTAAGTAAGAATGTGAGTTCACATCCACAGCCATTGAAAAATTCTTTGTCAAATACCTCAAATGTTAATATGATCTATAAACTTCATGATAAAAAAGATGTCTGGCAACTGTGATATTCTATGATGATAATAATCCACAAAAATGCCACCCTAAATTGGTTAAACACAATTAATAACATGAAAACAGACTTATCACATCCAGCAAATACTACTATCAAAAGTCTGAGCACACATCGCAGCACCTACACTGAGAAGTGAGTCAGCCATGTGCTATTCCCTACCTCTCTGCACAGACACCTCCACAATAAAGATGGAATGTGATTAATTTAATTTACTTTGAGGTTTTAACTTTATTAAAACTCCAGTTTGATAGCATCAGAACCAGACTCTGTTCTGGAGGTGAATCTGAACTGGAATTTCTGACCTTTCAGATACGGAGTCAAAACTCCCTTATATCCCTAGTACAGCTAGTTCCAAAAAAAACTTACCACCTAAGCCGCAACCCGCATAACAGACGTGAAGCTCGATGAGAGCGAGTCTAGAGTTTTCCACGCATTCTATTGGCTCTTGGAAGGAGGAGCATTCTGACGGCGCCTTTTTAAACCGTTGTGAAACGCGTTGAACGTATTTGTACCGTCTTTATTAGCATGAAATCTAGTTTAAATTTAGTGTTAATTTTTACTATGTCAGCAACATAGTATTAAAAAATGAATGGAAATCGGATCTCCTTATTTCGGCCTGAAATTTCTGCGTAATTCACCTTTTTCTGTAGACATCGGGTAAACTTAATTTAGCTGCTTCAATTATCCAATAAAAAATTATGTCATTGCAAGATTAAAAAGGATTATATTATTACGTTTTTTATGCTCTTGACGCCTACAGGAAGAACTTTTAAATTTATTTAGAGGAAATTCACGACTATGACTTAAATAGAAAGATGAACGAAAACTCTGCAAGGAGATAAAGAATAATTAGGAATAAGAACACAATCAACTGTATGTAAACTAATTTATGTTGCAGAAAAATGCTATCGAAAAGGGGAGTATGAAAAAACTTCGATACCTACTGAGGAAAGCAAAGATGAAAAGAAACTTTATCTGGACGAATACACTGAGAAAGAATCATTTTAAGTCAACCTGGTAGAGAGCTCTGAAAATTAGACCCAAAACATATTACAATAAAGTAAACCAAGTAAATTACGGTCAACTACATCAGATAATTACATCAAATATAACAAAAATTTTAAATATCACCAAATCAATTGATAGAAAGTAAAATATTAATTGGTGTGCTATCATCATTTTCTAAGGTAATTGTTTAAAATTCAAATTGCTAATTTAATATTTTAGAAAATAACATAGATATTAGAATAGTAGCACAATTTAAATACTGAAGGCTACAAATTTTTTTCACGTATCGAATTAAAAATTAATTTACCACGAAATTAACGCCAGCATCTCGTAACATTTTTCCGAAAATATTGTTCATTGCCAGTCCCAGAAAAACTATCCCTTTAATTAAATCAAGTTCATGTTCCTTGCAAAATTATGCTGTCCCAACTTTTATCTGATGCTAAATCTCTTTCTTGCCCCGTGGTGCAAATTTTGACTCGATTTCTTCGCAGTTGAATTATTCTGCAATACAGAGAGGTATAAAATTTGCTTGATACTACAATTAACAGAGCATTAGGTAATTCAGAATATATGCATCAACATGCCATTCTGTTCTTACTTCCATCAGGCATTCGTGATGATTGTATCAGATGAAGCATTATGATTTTGAGATGAGATTTGGCTGTTTCTGACAAATTCCCGTCTGAAGTTTTACTGAGTCTTTCAGAGAGAGCGGAGGACCTCCACTCTGGCCCTAGGAGTATCCCCTATTCATTCCTTTGTTGTTTCTTTTTCTTTTGTTTCGTCCATCGAAAGGTATTATCTATTTTCTCAAAGGAACCATAAAACGGCCGATGGATGAAGGTGAACTCCTCTCTGAGAAAGAAAACCCCCTTTTCGGCATATTGTGGATGGTCGTATGTATCCGGGGTAGCGAATTTGAAAGCGCTAATGAGGATTACCGACCGCACCCCTGCTGAGCAGGTATCCAAGGTTAGGGTATGGTGGCGGCGACCGATCACAAGTAAGGTGGGAAATGGTGGATCCGCGATTTGTAATCTTCGCCGCGGGTATTCCCTTAGGGAATGAAGATATTCAACTCTATTTTTGAGGTAGACGACCTTTCAGGACTTCTTGCAAGGAATCCAGATGGTTAAGAAACAACAGTTAGTATGGCAAATCAGAACCTTAAGACTGATTTGCATATTGCAGATAAATACCAGGTTTTTGTATACTTGCATATTGCAGGTTTACATGTTGACATTTGGTTTATTTATATTTACATTAATACCCCGCGATCCGCCGGATGACGTATGTCAGGGGGTGTGAAAACACCCACAACACGATTTCCATTGTTATACTGAAATGATTTTCAGAACTATGCGCTAGGTGAAAGTGAGACTAATGACTAATGATCGCTGCTTCGGTTTCTGAATGCCTCAGGTAAACTATATAACCCGAATTGTTTGAATGGTGTATAATATGTATAATAATTAAAAGAAAAATCACTATCAATAATTATGAATGATGGGTAAAAGGAGTCATGGAAGAACACGTTAAAAATAGAAACCAACGGATGGTAACCGTACTTACATGAGAATATTCCTCTAATTCTCATGATTCATACGTTAGCTGTTAAAATATTCTTGGTTCTATATGTAATCCATTACTCCAATATTCACTTCAAGGACCTTCGTAACACCCTTATCCTAGGCACATCATAATTCTCTACGAACTCTGCGAAGAAGTTTTTTAAATTTTTTTATAGTATTTTTAAATAGTAATGCAAGGAAGATCATTCCAGTTAAAATAGGACCTTCGGAAAATCTGAACGATAACATAAAGTTGACAATGTTTGGGTGCATCATATCAGAATTAGTATCTCTATATTCTGCTTTTAAAGTGAATGGTATAAACTGTATTAGATTATACTAAATAACTAATGCAATAACAAAAATGAAAAAATAAGTAATGCTGCCTATCGTCAACTTATATCAATCAAGCTCTTCGTCAATGATTGTTTACTTTATTTATATAAATTGTTTTTTATGCTTTATTTTGTCCCTACATTGAGCTAAATATTTCGCAGTTTGAAATAACTTGAGAAATGAACAATGAACTAGAGAAACGCCATCTAATATTTATTCCTTACGCTTACGAGAACCAAATCGTTTCACTTCTCTTATAACATCTATGATACAAAATAGATAGAGCGTTGAAGATGATCTTACTACATCGACTAAAGTTTCTATTATCATGTCACTAAAATATGACTTGCAACGTAAATATGGAATTTTAGATACTCCGCATATTCAGTGTCGCAGAAACTTGAAGTTTATACGCCGATTACAGATAAATTACATCTCTAAAGTTAGGTAAGATTTAGAATAAACCATTGGCTTGCATAGATAGTAATACCAATGTTAGCAATTTTTATCGGTTTGAAAAAACCGAACTCTCTTTCCAAAATAAATTGCTGATAAGAAGATGGTTTAGGTTCTGGCTTAGTGAACTACTCGAACTTTCTTATAGAATTAAAATATTGGTACGATACATTGAACATCGCTATTGTATACAATTTCCGAGATCCTGGGAATTACTAATGCATCAGAAGGAAATTTCTGAAAGTATGATAAGCCATGGGCGTTATATCCTGTATATTTGAATGTTAACCATGTTTGACTAAGATATTACTTAAATTGGATAAATGAGTAGTTTCTCTGGAGGCTGTCATAAACGGAAAAAATATATGTTGGATGAGAAAATTGAGAAGGTGAGTTGAGTGGGTTATACTTTTAAAAGAGGTCGTTGCTCCTACTCAAAGTAACCAATTGGTCAACGAGGAACGCAAGAAATGCCATTATCTATTGTGATTTAACAAAAAATCTGGAATTAACATACCTCTTACACTTTCGGTTGTTAAATTCATGTGAGTGTATGTATTACTGTTGCCGTCGTTTCTCACTTCCCTATCTCTATCAAAGCAGGCCCCCTTTTGAAGTCCTGGTGAACTCATTGCTTTAACCACTTCTTCCAATCACTCCTCTATCTTGCTTTTCAAATTTGTCATGGAATGTGGAGAGATGAAAAGTTTCTCATAGCCATACATTTTAAATACGAAGGAATATTTTCAATATCACCGAGCGATAAATATGTAGATAGACTATTCATACCAAACCACCGCCCATTCATCTCAATCATTAAAATTCTGTCGAAAAATATGAGAGTTACGTAGGGCCAGCCATCAACCGAGGGGAGCAAAATTTCAACATGAGCCTTATATGTGCTTCTATCCCCGTGTGATACTTATAGGGTTGGAATTACAGGTAAAAAGGCCCTAAAACTATTTCAATAAGTCCCTATTATTTCGCGTATTTTTAACGTTTCCTACATTATAATAATTGTAAACGTGATAATAATAAACAGTTGAAATATAAACAATGCAAGTAGTTTTGTATGCATTCAAAATTAATTGAAAATTTTACATTCATAGCTTACAGTAGCATTCAATGAGCATTATGACAAAACCTCATTCGCCCTATCTTTTTGTGTATTTTAGAACTTGATAAATACGAGAGAACGTTTAAGAACGTAATGGTTTGTGACTGCAACCATTTCAAGAGGAATCCACAGAAGAAATCACGTTTATTCGATTCACACTTCAATGACACCAAAAAAATTCATTTTGGATTCAAAATTAATGTGAAAGATGGTTGTCTCGTATCCGTCATCTTTATTAATTCAGGAAAATCGATCCTAGCACATTTTCTATCAATTAATTTGGACGGTGTATTAAAAATACCAACTGCATAGATGATAAAATCTACTGATTTTTTACCGATCGAGTTTTAATTTTGATGCTTATCAAATGAAACAAAATTTATTTAAAATACGCAGAGAATGCCTCAAGACTTCATACTACATATTTACTTATAGATTTTTTATGTATTTAAAGTAATAGCATAGATATGGCCATGAGTTCGCCTTACTTTACTTGTGTAGATTGCATTCACACAGGCTGTGATAAAACAGGTGATCGATATGGACTCCTTAGGTATATAATTTTAAAGGCTAATAACTCTTCTCTTGAACGATGTATAATATTATCTACTATTATAATATATAATACGACCCATTATAACCGCAGAGTTTTGCAAACGAAGGCGTCGAATTCGAGGTCTATACATTTCTGGTCCGACACCGATTCAAACTGCGCGGAAATTTTCCTCCTCCCATCTCAGTCCTAAAAGCTCAGAGCGGCTCAGAGGCAGATTTTGCAAAAATTTCCTTCGTCCTGCTTGTGCCTTTCGTCTCAGACTCGAATTTTATGAGGGGAAGGGGGTTTGCCTCGGTTTCCTAGGAATAACGGGACCTCGTGTGCGATGGTTCCCTCGGTGCGAGAAGCAAAGCTAGAATATGTACTGATTTGTAATAACCATTTTATAATAACTGAATTCTTGCATTACAACATCCATATTGTTATAATACTATTCTGCTACGCCAATGCCACCAAACTAAGGATACTAATAAATCTTTGCAATATCAATAATGCAAATAAATCCATTTCAACTCTGCAAGCGGAGTCAGGACAGAAGCAGACTATCTCCTCCATGTTTTTCCTCTCTCTCTCTCTCTCACTTCTTAAGGCTCGCACGGAGGAATTTCACTGCCTGTTATGCGGGTTGCGGCTTAGGTGGTAAGTTTTTTTTGGAACTAGCTGTACTAAGTACCAAAGGGCATAATGTGAGCATAACATTTTAAGTACCGAAGAACAAAGTAAATGCCATTGGAAAAGGTGATGGCCTTTATGCAACAGATGCTTTACCCATTTTTCTCTGAATATTGTTATGTAAAAATTTCTTGGAAGTGTGAGGATACTGTTAAAAAACAGGTGCAACACTTGTCAAAGCACAAAGAAAGTAAACTTCGATATTTAGAAAAGGAGAAAATTGAGAAGAGCCTTTTTATTTCTGTTGTCTCCACCGCTGATAACAATAAGAAGAGAATCCATGAAGAATTTGGGGAAAACATTGCAAAAATAGTAGAAGTATTCCTGCAAGTGAATATTACTCTGGAGAAGTTGGATAGACCATTAATCAGGAATTTCTTCATTTTAATTAAAGAACAAAACATGGAACACCCAACTGAAAATAATGTAAACGAGCATTTAAAATTCTCATCTCATATACTGAAATTGAGTTTGAATCAGATCATTCTTATTCATCCTTTTTCATAGATGGTGGAGACATGCCCAATGTGAAAACTTTAAGGGAAAAGTATGCCCCAATGTAGGTGGATGAACAGGAACTAAATATAAAAAGCAAGCTTGCTGGCAAGAATATTGCAATTCTTTGCGATGAGGTCCCCCTTGAAAGGGGGACCAAAAATATGCAATTCAATCTCTCAGCCATAGTTGAACACCTGGAGCAAACCTGGCCATACAATACAATTTGAGGACACTAAGATCATTGGCAAAGAGACACTTTATTACCCACGAGTAATAAAAGAAACAATAGAGATTTTCAAAACAACAGAAAATATGAATTGAGAAGAGGGATACTATTTAAAAGGTTTTTGGAAAGGTGCTGAAAAACAAACCGATCAATGACTTTGTCACAGAAGAGCAAAGACATCAGTCAACATATATCAGGGCAATCAGAAAGAAACCACTTCCCTTTGACCTAAAGAAGTCCGCTGGAATGTGGATGAAATGTAGTTATCAAAAAATCATCAACGTGACAGACATCCCGAAAAAGATACTTAGTTCAACCGAACACCACAGAAGTCTAAGTAGGTTTCTTAGTTTGCCAAAATTTGCCAAATATACAGAAATGTTACAGATGTCTGATAGGCAATAACCTGCTATGATAACTCAACCCCATTAACTTAAATTTATCTATAACAATAGGATAATAGTAAAAGAAGTAAACTGTAGCTCTTAGTTTATGGAATAATCAAGTACGCACCATGAGGAGGTGACTGCAATGTCACGAGTACCAGCACAAATCTGTGGATTGATAAGTGTGCAAACAGGAAATATTTATATTTTATAGTGTGCTTGACAATACTAACAATGCCGCCCTTGCCAATGGCAGATGAAGTCAACAATATTTGATATTTTAGGGGAATAACAGGATCTAAATGAAAACCAGTTACAAACATTTTTAGTGGTATTTAGTGTTTTAATTATGTTCAAATGAAAAAAGTAACTTTGTACTGGAAAAAAGACATTGCTAACATTGTTGCATACCAAATAGTTAACTTTTGGACAAAAGCTTTGATCCCAACTGAGTCTTTGAAGGGAGTGAAGGACATTGTGAAAGGTGAACATGTTCAAGTACAAAATTTGAATAAGTCTTACAGTCAATTCAAAAGGAAACCTTCCCCAGTATTTGAAGTTCAAATGAAGACTTACCTCCAAAGTTCACAACACTTGTTTGAAATTGCTTCCTGCAAGTGTATGAACTACAGTGCCTGTGATTTCTCTTAAAACACCTGAAATCGAGAATGAATTTTCAGATGACCACAGAACAGACTGAAAAATGTACATTGGAGGAAGAGACATACTGACAACAGAAAGAAATCTGAGAAAACTAAAAAGGAAGAAAGCCAACCAGCTTGCCTTCAAAATCATAAAGAGCATTCACATCAACAGAAATGCAGCAAGTGGACAAAGCTCAAAATGTCAAAGAAAAGGAAGACTTAACTGGCAATGAATGAAGATAGAGAATTCATTTTTCAATGTAAGTGTAGTGTATTTATTGCATTCGCTTGTGTGTATGCATTTAACGCTTCATTTGTTCTTTTGCTCAACACGGGACTGCTGCCGGAAGCCAAGCGGTACGATGTAGCTCTCTCACCTGTGTGCGTGTGCACTTGCAAACCTAATCTGTATCCGGGCACCATCTAGGCCATCTTAGTAATTAAACGTTCTGTGGATATTAACTACGTTTTAATTATTGCACGACAGAACAATTTGGCGACGAGGATGGGATCCGAACCCACGCGTGCAAAGCACATTGGATTAGCTCCATTGGCTCCACCTTCGCCTTGACAAATGTTCATTTGCTGTTCAAGAAATAGAATTCCTTGGATTTTCAATATCCAATAAGGGTATTTCTCCTCTGCCTTCAAAAGTGGAACCTTTGCTTTCTGCTCGCTCTCCTCAATCACGTGAAGAATTGCAAGTTTACTTGGGGGTCATTAATTATTATGATCGCTTTTTCCCTAATAAAGCAGAGAAATTTCACCCCCTCTACAAATTATTAAAGGAAGGGGAGCAGTGGAGATGGACTGATGAGGAGGAGGATTGTATAAATTATGTGAAACAAATACTATCATCAGGGCCTGTGTTACAGCATTATGATAATTGTCTGCCAGTAATCATTTCTTGTGATGCTTCTCCTTTTGGAATTGGTGCTATTTTATCTCATGTCATGCCTGATGGTACTGAAAGGCCAGTCCAGTATGCTTCAAGAACGAGAATAAGAGAGATGAGGCACTTAATGGTGCGCAAAAGAAAGAGGACTTCCTGACAGGCGATTCAGTATTATTTAGGGAATATTCAGGCAATAAGTGGCAGAGAGGTATCATATACAGGGTGTTAGGGCCAAGGAATTTTGAAGTAAAAGGGGAAAACGGAAACTTAGTTAGAAGGCATTTAAATCAATTAAGGCATCGCAGAGCTCCTAATTCCCTCCCTAACAACTATTCCCAAGAAAACATGAACTCAAAAAGCAAAAATTCCCATTATTCTCTTCCTTCAAATTCTTTCAGACAGATAGCTCCTGCTCTTCCAGCACCAGCTGTTCCTGCAGCACAACCACCACTTGGGGAGGAAGGAGAAAGGTCCAGAGAACAGTCAGCTGAACAACCTGTCAGCAGAAGTTCTAGACAAAGACGAACTGTTTTCGAAACTAGACTAAGAGACTTTGTGAAGTGTTAAAGTGATTTGTTTTCTTTAAATTAAGTTTAAGTTCTTAAGTAATTCTATCATGAAAGTGAAAGACAAGGACCTGAAATTGTGCATTTGTTCTCATAGATGATACTATTTTTAAGTGATAATTTTTTAATGATGTATAAATATTTCAATTTAAGGATTTCTTAATTTTGTGTATCTTGTTTGCTAGATTTTCATTATGTTCTTTTGCTTATTCTTGACATTTTGATTTGTATCACAAGCTAAAGGGGGGAGGAGTTGTAGTGTATTTATTGCATTTGCTTGTGTGTATGCATTTAACGCTTCATTTGTTCTTTTGCTCAACACGGGACTGCTGCCGGAAGCCAAGCGGTACGATGTAGCTCTCTCACCTGTGTGCGTGTGCACTTGCAAACCTAATCTGTATCCGGGCACCATCTAGGCCATCTTAGTAATTAAACGTTCTGTGGATATTAACTACGTTTTAATTACAGAACAGTAAGAAGTTCATCTCAGGAACTAGTAGTCAAACCAGAGTCAATCTCAATTCATTTTGACGTGCATGTGAGAGGCAAGGTGTGACAGACATAGCAGCTGCACACTTGGCATCAAGACTTAAAGGTGATCCACACTGCAAAAATCAGTTGGATGAAGGAGGAGCTTCAACACTGGTACACAGTATGCAACAACATATTTTATTACCTGTTTCTCTTAAGATTCGAACTTTGTTTCACTCTTCACAATGTAGAGTGGTGCTTCTTAGGGGATTCTGTTAGACAATTAACTAGCACAAGTTACTACCATTGAAAAACGTAAAGTTCTCAATTCCAAACTTCTCCAGCTTTGCAGTAAAGCTTCTAACCAAGATAGTCATCCTGTGACATCACGTGAGGATGACACCCCTCACTGATGTCATGATAGGGAGCTTAATCTTTCCAAACATCAATTAAGTGAAAGTGAATTAACCTTTTTAAATAAAGGCCTGAAATTCAACCCACCCCTTCCACACCCCCCCTCTGAATTCGTGGATATAGCCATGGACTGTGAAGTTGCGGCCTCCAGCCAACCCTCAATTAAACATAAGTGTGCCAAAGTTTTATCCTCCCACCTTTCTTCCCTCCCTCCCCCTTCTTCAACTGAATCTTCGAATCTGTGGATCCTGCGGACCATCAAGAAGACTGTAACTTCAGCTGACCTAATCATCAGCAAAGTGGACAAAGGCAGTTGTGTGGTTATTCTGGACAACCGGACTATGTAAATAAGTGCTGTAAGTTCATATCGAACAACGGTATCTGCAAACTAACAAGTGATCCCACCCCCCATACCATTATAACACACACAACAAACCTTTGTGAGAAAAGCAGTGCTTGCTTCTAAAGTTTTAGATGATAGATGCAAATATCAAGTGCTTATAATGAATCCTCAACCCCCGAAGCTTTTTGACTTGCCAAAAATTAACAAAGTGAATGTGCCGATCAGATCTGTGGTTTCAAGTGTTTCTTCCCCATCCTGAAAACTCCTGGAAACTAAATCATATTCTCATGAATCTTGGGGTATTCCAACCAAAATTCACTGTTAAAAACTCAGTGGAATTGCACTCTATTCTTAAAAACATAAATTTTCCCCTTAACTGCACATTAGTTTCCTTCAATGTGAGACTTATTCACCAATGTGCCTGTCAACGAGACTCTAGATATCATTAGGTCTATGCTAGTGAAAATAGAGTGTGAAACAGACTACATCAAAGATATTTTAAACCTCCTCAATGTGTGTGTTAACCAAAATTACTTCATTTTTAATAGGACTTGTTATAAACAAGAGAAAGACCTTGCTATGGGTAGACCTCTCTCTCCGCTTCTTGCAGACATTTTTGTTAATGAAATTGAATGTTTACTTTTTTATTCCAACTGTAAATATCTATCCAATATTGTGTCTTGGCATCGATATGTAGATGATATTCTGTGTATCTGGAAAGGAACCAATCACCAGCTCCTCCAATTTTTCAGCTTCTTCTCTACTCTCAACTTCTGGAACTCTCTACACCCTTCTCTCAGCTTTATGCATGAATTCAAATCCAATCACTCACTAAATTTCCTAGATATTAGTATCACTTTTAATAAGTGTGAGGTATCCTTTGTGATCCATAGGAAGCCTACCTACGCAGACCATGCCATCCCCTTCTCATCCAATCATCCCTTTTCCCATAAACTAGCATTCTTTCACTCTCTTCCATCGCCTCCTCCATATCCCTATTTCCCCCCAAATTTTCAGGAAAGAACTCAGCACCATCTACTTCATTGCCAAACAGAATAGCTTCCCAAAACATCTGATTGACAATTTGTTACGTAAAAAACAAAGACAGTTTGCCATTAACCAAATTTATCCTTCTATTTTGCCTCCTGAAAATTCCCCCCATTTTTACAAATTAAAATTTATTGATAATTTCAGCTACAAAATTAGTTAGTTCTACCCCTTTGAAAATTTCTGCCCAGCCTTTTATACTACCTCCAATCTCCGCTCGCACTTATGCAATGGCCGGGACAAAACATGTAATAATAAAAAATCTGGTATATACAGACTCGACTGCAATGACTGCAATAGCTGTTATGTTGGACACAGTGGAAGGGCCATAGCAACACGTGCAGAAGAGCACAGAGCATCCTTCCAAAAAGAGTCAAAATATTCCCATTTCGCAATGCACCTGAACGACAACAACCATGGATTATTGTTTTCTCACATTCTCCTCAATGTCGGTTCAAAAGGTAGGAAGCTTGACCTCCTGGAACAACTCAAAATACACCGCCACCAGCAGTCTTCCAGGAACCTAGCTAATGAGCATCTCTTCAGTGAAAATATTTCCCCCTTCTTTAAATCTGTACTTCCTCACCTCCCTCCCCCTCCCCTGCATTACTCCCGCTAACACCCTTCACACCCCTTCCCCTCCATTGCTTTTCCTTGGTATATATATTGTTTCAAAATGTATCCGGTCTTCTGAAGATGAGGTAATCTCGAAACCAGTCGTGCCCCTTTGAAAAAAATTTTTGGACGAAGACAGATTGTTTCTGTCGTATTTATTATTTTATTCTTTAAGGTGACATAGATAAAATACTACCTAAAGAGGAGATACTAACTGTTGTTATTTACATACAGAATGTCAGGCAACAGCAGTAGCAAATGCAAAAAAATACTTCAAGGACTATGTCCCCATAACAAGAAGATTTTGTCATTGTACTTCAATGGAAGGAAAGATTCTGCTTTGGTGAAAGAGAAATTTAAAGAGACTGGAAAAGCATAACGACAGACTTGCCTGGTAGAACACATTTCTCTCATCGAGGAACCTGGTTAATTCTACTTGACCCACGTTATGCCCAAAACAGCTGATGCAGAAGAAGCATTCAGAATTATCTCTGCATAAAGGCATAGATTTGAAAGAATTGTCATGGCTAGGATCTGGCAGAGAGAGGAAGAACATGAGGAAGCACACCAGCATTTAGAATATATCCAGCATCCTCTCCAATGGATCGTGTGTCAGTTGCATTCTAATTAACTGCCACTAAGACATATTTTTGAGAAATATGATGGCAGGACATCCAGCCATTGGCTGGATCAATGGCTGACTCTTGCAGGGTCTTTGGTTGTATGAAGCAATGTCAAATCCATCACTTGCTTTTAAAATACTGACAGAGTTTGTCGTTAAAGTTTATGCTCCCATGTGGTTCTACATCAGATGCAATGGAACCATCAAGGAAGTGTCAAAAAACTTGTTGATAACATTACAGAAAATGAAGTTCTTGCCAAAAGAATTTAAAATTTATCATCATGATAGTCTTCAAAAATCATGCTTTCTGGGGGCATCCAGAAAACATACTAGTTGGCATGTTTGTAGATTGTCGCCAAAATGTGCATAAAAATGCAACAAAGAAGATCCCAAAAACGAGAAAAGGCCAAAGCCAACCAGATAACTCTATTAGAAAGTTTACACCCCCAGTGATCAACTTTGAAGCCAAAGAATATACAGATTTAGTGCACTGAGGAAAAGAAGAAATAACATCACCTCCAGTAGCACACTTACAAAGAAATGAAGACTTAGAAGAGATCGCTACAGGAAGAGATGAATCTGTAAGAAAACTACAGACTTTGTTTGACCTGCCACGCCATATCCAGGGAGCTGAACAGTACATCAAAGATGTAACTGCTGCATCAACTGCTGTATGTAGTTATGAATCCCGAGATGGCTACATTACAGCTTGATTGAAGGAAAGAAAAGTATTACCAAGGTTTGATACAAAAGCAGACTTCAAGATCTAAATAGGACAGTCCGCCAGGATGGGTAGGTGGATTGCTCTCAGAGGATTGCAGCCATCTCCTTGTGGCAATTGCTGGATAGTCAATTATTCGATAAACTAAGAGCTGCAGCTTACTTCTTTACCTATTATCTTATCATTCTTGATAAATTTAAGTCAGTGGGGTTGAGTTATTGGAACGAGTTATTATAATGGGTGTTGGTTAAGGGAGTTAAGTTTGTGGAATTTGTTCATGTTCTACAAAAAATGTAGTCGAGGTAAGATACATTTAGATTTCCGATTAGAGCTGACTGAACAGCTGATCAGGTTTATCATCCCCTCTCGTCATCCACTCTCATCTTTCCAAGGAGTGGTAGGCCTCCTGCAATGCAGCCTCTTTGAAGGCTTGTAGACAGGCACTTACTGACTCTCTGTCACCAACACAAAAGAAAGCAGCCCTTACTCAGCAGTGTATTATCTCTTGCCGAAAATGGGATGCTAAGGGGAAGAAAATCTACAGAGAAACAAGTTACTTCAGCCCAGATTGTGATGTGCCATTGCATGTGAAACCCTGTTTATCACACTGCTAAAAAATTTTAAATGAAAATTTTTAACTTCTATGGTATATTCGCAGTGTTATTAAATTATTTAAAAAGGAATTTCTGCTATTATTCCATTTATATGTCATTTTATAGATCAAATTTTCTATTATTTAATTATTTATTTTATTGGTAAGTTCTTGAAAAAAACTTAATAGAAAAAACTTGAAAAATTTTGTTCAATGCAAATATTTTTTTTAAATTGACTTTATCACATATTTTAGCAATGCAAGTAGAATGAATCCCTTCATTCCGATTGGAAGGAAAGAAGCTTCTTCGTAACAAGCTCCCTTATTTGCATTGCGCCCTTTTGGGTGGAAGATGTAGTTCTTTTGGTAACTGCATTAAGAAAGATATATCACTCTTCTTCATCGTTCATTTAACTTATCTTCATTTTATAATATCTTACTCAGGTCATCCCACACCAAACTGAACAAGAAAAAACCCAACATATTCAGATTTTCTTCAAACTCACCCAAAATATTTGGGTGAGTGAAGTTTATTTTCTCTATCAACCTTCAGTTATAGAGGTTTTTTTTCCCGCAAATCAAATCTTTCTTTTTGTTTTTTTTTTCTCTTTTATCTTTTTTTTTATTCTCTTATTATAATTTTGAATCTTTATAGCGATGTAACTTCATACGAGGTTAGGTGGAAGAGAGGCCCACTCTGGCCTAACATCGCCTAATAAAGGGTCTATTAAATTAAATTAAATTAAAATATTGATAAAGACAATAGAAATCTCCAATTCCTAGACCAAAAGTCTGAATATTAACAAAATGGTGGGCTGACAAATTTCATAGAAAGTGCGGAATTCTACGTGTGCACTCTCATTCAAACTCCCATTTCCCAAAGTGTTTTAAACATAAATCATATTGCATTCACTCATTTGAAAGCTCTAAGGTAGATTTTTCTCTTGATGTAAGATTTGATTCCATTAATAACAGAAGATATCCATTTATATGCTAAATACATTTTTAAACGAATTTGAAACTAAAAACAAACCCTTCTATATAGTAAAAAATATATGGTAATTTGCTTTTGTTAGGTAGTAAATTTAATGAATATATTTAATATGTATTATGTGTTGCCATTATCACTTCACTTGCTAAGCAATTATATAGCCAAGTTAAGAGATCTTGCGAGAAAACCTAGAAACACAAAAGGAAAAGTTCCTGTTCTTCTATGGAAAAAGATTGATGACAATCTGATGCGGTTGAGAGTTGCCATCTGTGCGGCCATATCATACAGGGCGAAGATGGCATCCTCCGACAAAGTCAAACTATTGGAGAATGACATAAGTCAAGGCCCTTATCATGTATTCGGCAACCACAGAGGATTACTTTTGTCAAGGCCCTGTGGTGCCTCAGCCTTCTGCCCACTGCTCTCGGTGCAAGGAAACACTTGTGTTTCCTTGGGCCTGTATCCCGAAATCTCCGGTGTCCTGCTGTTCAGGTCCTGGTTCTATTTGTACTCTGGCTCTCACCTATTAAACGTTCTTGCACAATAGCTTCATTTTATTATCCTCACTGTGGGAGTAGCTGTGGCGCCTCAGCCTTCTGTGCACCGCTCTCGGCGCAACCAAACACTTGTGCCGAGGGCAGTCCTTGCCTGCATCCCAAAATCTCACCTGTTAAACATTCTTGCACAATCGCTTCATTTTATTATCCCTCACTGCACCCAACGTCCAGCTTGGAGCACGGGAACATCACTAATTCCCAAAGCCATAAGGACGCTGAGGAAAATATTGTTCCTGTTTTGATTAGTAATGGTGAATGGAAAACTTTGCATTAGCAAATTTGATTCTGTATCGTCATTTCCTTAGCTTGATATACAACGTCACTAACAATTTAGCAGAGACATATAATTCATACATTGTAGCAAAGTACATATGGGGTAAGAGGATTAATCTCTTCTACAGGGGCACTTATCAAGCTAGGTTATCAACCTTGAAGTACTAGTGTACAACACGAGTCATGAAGTGCACAATGTCATTCACTGAGGTCTAAGAAATTCCAGTCTGGGAGAATTCAGGAAAAAGTTTACTATGTCGTCAGTAAAAAAGAGGGAAATGGCAAAAAAATGCCGATTAGATTTCTCATCCTACCCAAAAAAGAAACACACTAAGATCGAGAGGCCAGACTAACACTATGGGCAGAGTATCAATGTCAATGAAGATGAACAAGCTGTTACCCAATCAACAACAGATCTGTTTGAGTCATCATTGTATCTAAACACAGCGTCCAGAGCATAGCTGGAAAGGGAGATGAGAGATCAAGTTCTCCATAAAATTTGGTACCTTGAGAGATGGAAAAGGCTCACCATATCATTTGGGTGAATTTGCAAGCTAAGGGAGGCTACATCAAAGAAAAATGTTGCAGAATCCATGATGTTCCCATCATTCAAGGGAAATAAAGCCACTGTTGGGTGACAGCTAATAAAAATATTGCAATAGCCAGACCAGAGAGCCAGCGGAAATAAAGTTTTCCTCGCAGGCATCTCCGCTCATGAAAATCTGCCCTTTCTGGTGGCATCCCCAGATGGGTCAGTTCATAATGGCAACATAGAGGTGAAATGTCCATATGATAGCAGATCAGTGACACTCAAAGAAGGAATTCGATAGAAAAAAATCACCTTCATTGAGGAGAATGGAGAGAAATTCTTTTTGAGAAGGAAGAACAGAATACATTACTAGATTCAAGGACAACTGCAATATAGTAAAAAAATTATTGTGATTTAATTGTTTGGACCCCGTTTGGATTACTTACAGAGAGAATAGAAAGAGATGATTCCTTTTGGGAGGGAGAGATGAGAGAGAAGCTAAAAAACATCTATTTTCGATTTATGCTACCAGTTATTTGTCGACAATAGCCCTCTACTCAAAATTCAATCAATTGAAAATTTTACCTTTTATTTTTAGCTAAAATTACTTCATAATTTCATACAATCAGATCCTTCCTCATCATACTGCAATGTGTGCAAACATAATGTGCAATGCTCCATATCGAGCACATTGCAAACCATTGTTTCGTAAATTGAAATTATTAACAGTTCCCTCAATTTATGTGCTTAATCTTGTGATTTTTGCAAGGAAAAATATTTGACAAGAATTAAGAATATCACTGTCACTTCACCAGGAGATGCAATGATCTGCATGTTATCCACCAAAGGATTAAAATCTTTTCCCAGGGTCCTATGGCTTGTTGCATTAATCCTTAGTTTCATTTAAGAAATCTGTAATCAGGTATCTACTTGAGAAGTGCCTCTACTGCCATGATGATTTTTTTAACCAAATAATTGTTCTTTTTTGTATTCTGATTTGTTTTTGCTCATTTTCATCTACTTATGTGTTTAGTTTTTATTACTATTACTTTGACCTGTCCTATATCTTCAATTGTAAGATCTTTGGATTAAATAAAATATTATTATTACTCATTGTCATCTCCATCAGCTACTCCACCGTAAGATTCATTTTCTCCTCTGCCTGATCTTCCCCCATTTTTGCCTTCCACCCCTCAGCCTACGAAGGGGCTAACCCTATCAGACATCAACATGAGCAGAAGAGTAACATGACACCTCAGAAGATGGTGTTTTTATATACAAAGATGCATAAAAAGGCTAAGGAAGACTATTCAGAAACTGAGGAGGGAGAAAAAAGGGAACAGATGGGAGGGGATTTCCCAAATGAAGCAGATACATGAGTCATCTTTATCCCCATCTGCAGCTCTTCTATTAACATCCCAGCTTAAAGCTGCTGGGAAGAAACCGAAAGGCTGAAGATGGGAATGGATGAGAAGTTGCTGTCACTGCTACTGCATAAGATTAGTCTAAAAAACTTTCATCTGGAACTGCGAAGGAATTCCTTATCTGTCATTCTTCCAGCAGATAAAGGAATGCCACAGTATTAATGACACCTGACGACTACCAGCAAAAAATGCAGAATATCCTGGAGGATCCAACATATAAGCCTCTCTGCCAAGACCCCACTGAAACCATCACTAAGAAGACTATTACTAAGACCCAACCATCACTAAGAACCAGGATTACCTGACTAAAAAAAAAAACAGGACTACCCACGGAAACCATAAGAAAAATCAGACCTGAGGCAGCTCCACCAAGACTTTACAGACTCCTGAAAGTACATAAGGAAGGCGTACCATTACGACCCAAAGTCAGAGCTCTTAGGTCCCCCATGAATAATGTGGACAAGTTTCTGAGCTACTTACTTAGCCCCCTCATTGGAAAATGTGAGCACCACATCTGGAATTCAAGCCACTTTATCAAGAAGTTATCTGACATCAAAATAACCCCATATGACACTCTTGTAAGCCTTAATGTCATCTCTTTTTTCACTAAGGTACCCCTAGGTGTACCTAAGATACCCCTAGGTCTCTGCAATCTCATTTTAACACCAGGATTATCGAGTTATTCAGACATACCCAGACTTCGACGTTCTTTATCTACAATGGCAACTTTTTCGAGCGAACAGACGGAGTCCCCATCAGCTCACCCCTATTGCAAGTAATAGCGACCTTTCTAATGGAGAATTTCAAAGAGAAAGCGTTACGATCGGCACCTTTAAAGCCAAAGGTATTTTACAGGTATGTCGATGATACCTTTGTGGTATGGCCCCATGGATGCCCAGCACTCAATCAATTTTTAGAGCACATGAATGGGATCCATCCTAATACCAGGTTTACAATGGAGTTAGAATGGATGCATCCCCTTTCTAGACATGTTGATCCGACTGAAACAAGATGGGACATAGTATATATAGGAAATCCACCCATACTTGCCTTTATCTCGAATATAAGAGCCATCACCATCCTTCCCAATGCAAGACAGTTCTTTACACCCTGATTCACAGTGCCAGAGAGATATCAGATGAAGACAGCCTCCAGGGAGAATTGAACCATCTGTGGACCACCTTCCAACAAAACTGTTACAAATGGTGAGAAATCAAGAAAGACCTGATGCAGCCCAAAAAGCCAAACAAAGATGAAATCTCCAAAGAACCCGTTGCTAAAGCCTGCTTACTGTATATTTCAATGGTTTCCAGTAAAATTGCCAGAATCCTAAGCAAGCATCACATAAGAACTGCACATAAATCCGGCAGAAAACTTAAGGACCTCCTTGGAAAGGTAAAAGATGATCTAGGACTGAAAGCTCCTGGAATTTACCAGATCCCCTGCAAATGTGGGCCATCTTACATTGGCCAGACTTCCAACATAGAGACAAGAGTGAAAAAACATGCCTCCTGCATTCGCTTAGGCCATCCAGAGAAATCAGCTGTGGCAGAGCACTATCTCCAAATGGACCACAGAATGGACTTCACTAACACCAAATGTCTGTGCTCAGCCAAGGAGTATTGGGACTGCTTAACGAAGGAAGCCATAGAGATCCAGCTGAATAAGGATAATATCAAGAAAGTATTCACACTTAGCAGGACTTGGGACTCTGTAATCCTCAAGAGACTGGCAGCAAATGACTCCATTGGCTCACGAACAGCCAATCCCACCCTGGAGCCCTGAAAATAAAAGGCACTGTGCCCCCCTCTCCTCCAATGGAGTAGAGGAATAACCTTTCACTCTTCCCGGATTTGCCACCAAAAGGTGAAGAAGAATCAGACACTCATACTGATGTAACTTTATAAAAATATAATTGAAAATGCTAAAACCTCAGGTGTCATTTAACCAATTGCTTACTGTGAATCCTAAAATTTCAGTGGGGTACTTCAACATCATCATCAACAGGTTTAGGGTAAGAGCTTTATTGCTCTCAAAACTATCTCTTAAATAGAGAAACAAGGACTCAGCATGATTTTCTTGTCAATCTCTTGAACACAGAAACTGTACATTACTTTGGAAGTACTGTTTCTCATTAACTATTTGTTTTTTTAGCGTTTTTCCTTTCTTATATTTAAAATATTATGTATCATTGGAAATTTACTGATGTTATTTCAAAAATATTTTTGCATTTCATTGGACTGAAAATATATTTGCATTTCATTAACTCATTTTGTTAATGTGTTGCCATTGTTAGCTTTTGCATTTAATGTGTGAGTAATTGGCAATCAACTGATAGCGTTTTAAATTAGTTAATTTTTTCCTTAAAATAAAGAATTCTTGATTTTAAATCAATTGTTTTCTTTCTATTTTACCCCTTGTAAATGGAATATTTAGCGTTAAGAATAATGATTTTGAAAACACGTTTAGAAGAACAACTTAATTGCGAGAGAATCTCCTGCCTAAAGCTACTGAAGCACCCACCAAAGTATTCTTTACCAAAGATGATGCTTCAGGCTCTGATTGGGAGTGGAGTGAAGATGTCACTTTCTTCAGATTAGATCAATCCAAAGAAAGCGACAGTGTTGAGGAAAGTGATGCACCTCAACGGTTTCGCACCTTCACACCCATTACCTCTCCTGAGCAGGGATAAAGATTCTTCAGCCTAGGGAACCGACCAGCCAAAGGCAGTCTATTATTTTCTTGGGCTCTCAGGGGCTGAAGCAATTTCCCAAGGGGGAGTTTCGGATTTTCCTCAGTCTGCTTTCCCACATAAGAACAATCAGGCTTAGTCAGATGAGCGACTATTGGAGGAAGGGGAAGTTGTTTGACTTAAAATTTTTTCAAGTTTCATGCTTTCAAGGAATCCTGTAGACCCTACATTTCACAAGGAATCCCAAGAATGATGAACCAATTCCAGGCAATATACTTCATAAATTAAGGCCCCTAATCAATATGTTTCACTGTGGATTGTGGCCTATTATCAGAGGAAGGAGCTATGTATAGATGAGCCCATGGTGTTGTGGAGGGACCGCCGAATTTTCCAGCACCATCATCACGCTCTTCTTACAAATTCTTTGCAATGAGTCTTATTTGCGTAACCTTTCTTTATTTTTTTGTTCTCTTCTGGGTGTGGGCAGAAGCCCATTGTATTAACTTTCTTATTCCTGCACTGGTGCCCAATAAATAATTAACTTTCGGGTGAGCATTTCCTTTTTTTGTCATTCATGACCACGTGCCACTGAAAGTCGAGCGGCAGGCTACATTACACTGGAACAGAAGGAACCTGGGAATGAATTGGAGATTTGGGTGGAGAAAAATGATAATATTGAATCAGTGAAATTCAAGGTCTGAGATCTAACCAAAGAACTCAGTTGTGATGAACTAAATGTAGTAGGAATTGTGGACATATTCACAATCAAATGAAAGAACAATTATGAGACCCAAAGGTTACATGTAAATACAATCATCAAATTTTTCTAATTGATCATAAACCTGATTCTTATAACAGACTCTGCTAACGTCTCTGAAAGCTAAAAGCCACTGGTAAAAAACCCAAGGGAAGACTACAGACACAGGAGGAGATGCTGCTGTCCTTCTGGTATACAAGCAAACTTATCACCTTCTCTAGATGCTATTTCATCTTCCTAGCCGATACATCATCACCTCTATTCTTCATGCAATTCCATTTTCACCTGGGGTTAATCCTCAGATCTGTCTCATACATTGAGTCATATGAAAGATTGTGATTGTATATGTGCCCATATGTTTGACAAAATGTCAATAAAGGAACACTGTGAGTATAATACTTCAACTGATTCAGTGATGGAATTTGAACATCATGGACAAGGGAAAAATCCACATCCTTGCCAAGTACCCCCTAGTCTTTATAGTTTGTGGTGTGATGAAAAAGTGGGAGCAGCCCTTAGCTTTTTATTTCAGTGCATCACAGACAAAATCTGAGGTTATGGTCTCCCTCAGGGAAGAGGTATTGTAGCAATGTAAAGAAGCTTCATTGTCACTGTCTGTGATATCAGTGCAAAGAATGTAAAAGCAAGCTGTTCCATTGGTTCATCTCTTATACATCCAATTCAATGATCATCTCATTTACACCATCTTTCACCCTCCTCACCTCTGTACAGCTACTTGCAACCTCTTCATCAGTCATAACATCATGATTCCAGTACAAGCAAGGGCAATAAGTTTGTTAAGAGGGACTCCTGAGTGCATGCTCATGGTGCATATAGCCACTCAAAAGGGGCTCTTTTGCATAGACCCCTTGACTGCCTTACAAATTACCATATCAATCCCCAAGGTGAAGATTTTCATTTCAGCTACCACTAGTTATGCTGAAATGGAGTCAATGGAGTGATTCACTCATCATTTCTTTACATTTGAAGTCAGTGAGTGTAAATAATTAAAATAACTTCTATATCTATATACTTCTATATCTACTTCTATATGTAGTAGTAGTACTTCCGGTTCCGTTTGGCATGGTCTTCCTGTGAGTTCCCGTTTAATTATCGATCGACTGAGTAAAAATGGGCCCGAAACCACAGAAACGTTGTGGAAAATGTAGCAAGAAAATTGAGGAAGTTGCTGGAGCAACTCAGTGCGGCGTCTCTGATGCCAGTGGTAATTATCATTGTGGAAAGTGGTACCATGACGCTTGCGTAGGACTGTCGCCATTACACATACAGATAATGGCGGATTCCGGTGAACCTTGGAGATGCTTCCAGCGCCAAGATAATCAACTCGAAAAACTAAATACAAGTGATATGCTTAGATTATTGATCAAAGAACACCGGAACACTGTGTTAGCAATTAGCACTCTGGAAAATCGTTTATCTCCAATTGAAGGGCTGGTGGCATTGGTAGCAAGTTTATCAGATGAAAATAAAAAGCTCAATGAAATGGTAATATCATTGGAAAAGAAACTTGACCTGGTGAAAGAACAGTGTCTAAAGGTGGAACCAGAGGAGTTAGTGTCAGAGATGAGGGAAAGGGAGAAGAGATCTTCTAATATCATCATTATGGGAGTTGAAGAATCTCCTTCAATGAACGAGGATCGAGCGAAAAATGATGCAGCAGTGGTAGCTAAAATTCTTGGTGATATCCCAGGTGTATCAACAGAGGCGTTGAGAGTATTTCGGCTAGGGAATCCCAATGCATCCAAAACTCAACCATTGAAAGTGTGTTTGAAAAGTAAGGAAGATGCTATAAAAGTTTTCAGGAGCAAAAATGTGTTCATTGAGAAAGGTTTCCGAGTGAAGAACGACATGACGAAAATGGAGCGAGAACATCTTTCCTCATTACAGAAGCAACTTGAAGCCAGGAAGGAGGCAAGAGAAACTGACATTACCATAAGGTATTTGAATGGAGTCCCTAAAATTGTTGATTATCATGTGCGTTCAAAAAACTAACTTTGGAACTATACTACCAAAATGTCCGTGGTATGCGAACGAAACTACCTCAGTTACGTTTATCTACTGCATTTGATAGTATAGATGTTATTTGCTTCACTGAAACTGGCTAAATGATACCATCTGCTCATCTGAGCTTGGTTTGTCTCACAAATACAATATCTTTAGAAAGGATCGCAGTAATCTAACTAGTCCTAAAAGTGATGGAGGAGGTGTGTTGGTTGCGATTGATAAAAAACTGTCGTCATATGAAATAGAGAGTTGTGATGAAATTGAGCAACTTGTAGTTGCATTGAACATAGCAAGTGTAATGGTTATCTTGGTTTGTGCTTACTTTCCTCCCAGCTCAAAGGTTGAAAAATATGAAAAACATCGTCAGGATTTAGAAAAATTGTGGTATTCATATCCTGAAGCATATTATATAGTTTGTGGCGATTACAACCTACCTAATTACAATAGCAACTCATCTCAACCTCAGTTCTCTGAACAGTCATGAAACTTGTGTGACTTGGTAAATTATTTAGATTTAGTACAGATTAACTCTGTTCAAAATGTAAATGGTAAAATTCTGGATTTGATCTTTACTAATATGAATAATGTGATGGTGACTAAATCTGATGAGCCTCTCTTGTTGGTTGATAGTTACCATCCTCCTCTGCAGTGTGTCTTCCCAATTAAAAATGATAATAATCTTCTTCAGCCAGATTCATATACTTATAAATTTTAGCAGTGGAGATTATATTGGGATGAAAGAATTTCTCTCTGCATTTAACTGGAATGTATTAATTAACCTTGACCTTGATAATGCTGTTGATTGTTTTTATTGTACTCTAAATCAGGCTATTGATATTTATGTCCCAAAAGTTAACTTAAAATATAATTCATTTCCTTGCTGGTTCTCATCTGAACTAAAATCACTGATACAGATGAAAAAGGTTGCTCACAAAAAGTATAGAGAGAGTAATGAATTTAGTAATTATGTTATGTTCTCTTTTTTAAGATCCAAATGCAAATCATTAACTTCTAGTTGTTACAATAATTACATACTCAATATTGAAAATACCATTCCACATAACACAAAGGTTTTTTGGAAACATGTCAAAACTAACAAGAAAGGAGGTAACATCCCAAATTGTATGTTCCATGATACCAATGAGGTACATGGAGGTCAGCCTATAGCAAATCTTTTTGCCACTTATTTTGGAAACTTATACAAAAAACATGGTACAGATTACACTGACAATCCTTCTGTGATCAGCTACAAAGACTTTGAGACTATAAATTCAATAAAATTATCAGCTGAAGAGGTAATAAAAGCCCTTAAGTCTATTGATAGTCCCTCCCTATTGGTCCCTATCGCAGGTGAAGGACAAAAGGGACCCTTTGGCACTGTCGGGAGTCTACGAGCTGCAGTGTGACCAGTGTTCGGCGCGATACCAAGGGCAGAGTGGCCGTTCCATTAAGACAAGGGCCCAGGAGCACCTACGGAGCAATAGATTAGGAAATGCAGAAACCTCAGCCTTTGCTGCCCACCTGCTGGAGACCGGACATCAAAGCTCCTTTTGCCCGAAGATCCTGCACCGAGAATCGAAAGGAAAAAAGTTGGACGCTCTCGAAATAATAGAAATCTCCGCCTCAGAAAATTTAGTAAACGAATACGTCTTCCAAAACCCTTCCCCTCTCCTTACCCTCCCCTCAAAATTTCTGTGAATATATACTGCTGCATCCTCCTTTATACCTTACCTGAAGATGGCCAGTGGCCGAAACCGGTCGTTAAAATAAAATCATCTGTGGAAGTTTACGGAGTTTTTCTTTCTATGTTCAGAATGTCCTTCCACGAAGTGCGGCCTAGTACCATTGAGTTTATTCGTAATGCGAGTACAGCAACCTTGGCCAAATTGTATCGGAGGTGCAGCATTAGATTTCGTGCAGTCTCCCTCAACATCTTTTTCGTTAATAAGTGCCTAAAACTAGGAGTGTTTCCTAAGTTTGTGGATTTGAAGACTAAGAAGACGTCGCCCGCTGCCCTGACAGCCCTCCGGAGTGCGAAAGTTACCTGGCTGAAATTGGAGTTGAAGAAGTGGTGCTCCCAGAGAGATTCCTCAAAATTTCTGTGAATATATACTGCTGCATCCTCCTTTATACCTTACCTGAAGATGGCCAGTGGCCGAAACCGGTCGTTAAAATAAAATCATCTGTGGAAGTTTACGGAGTTTTTCTTTCTATGTTCAGAATGTTAATCATACTCTGCTACTCAGGAAACTTATGGCCCTAGGATTGAATGGTAAGATCCTCAAGTGGATATCAAGCTACTTAGTGGGCAGGAGACAGTCTGTCAAGATAAATACTTTTATTTCTCAAGAGATTGATGTATCTTCTGGAGTTCCACAGGGATCTCATCTAGGTCCTTTACTCTTTAATCTATTTATTAATGATATTAATTCTACACTCCATGATGTTGATTTTTTGCTTTTTGCAGATGACCTAAAAGTTTATAAGTCTACACATACGGTGTCTGATTGTCATGTGCTACAAAATTCAGTTGACCAGTTGCTTGAGTGGTGTAAAATGAATGAAATGGATTTGAATATATCAAAATGCAATGTAATAACATTTCATCACAAGAAAAAGCCAATCTTATACAAATATACCATCAATGACAGTGAAATAAGGAGAGTTGACAGAATTCCGCCAGACAAATGTATATTGGTTAATGGAGAGTACTTTGAAGGTGATAAAAATTTAGTGTAAAAATATTGAGAAATAAAAAAGTTTTAATGAAATTCTCATTATTTTTGGGTCCCCCCTCGTAGATAGCATAAAACTGGTTTCACTCATACAATTACAAGTCCCCAAACATTTGACAAGGTCTCCGGAGGTATTTGTTATAGATAAATATAAACGGAATTATTTATATTATTCACCCATAACAAGAATGCTGCAGTTAGGTAATGATTTTTTTGGTACCATGTCACAAGATATATTCAACACTTCCATTTTAAAAATTAAGTTAGCTTTTAATTGATTGTGATATTATGCTTATTATATATAAATCTTGATTTTTATTCATGTAATTACAGTTTATACCTTTGTTATGTATGTAAAGTTTTGCTTTTAAATTATAATGTAATAAAATGTATTTATATATCTATGCACTAATGTATGAATTATTATCAATGTACTTCTTTCACGCTTGTATGTCATCTATGTAGTTCTTATATTAGTTTGTATATATATATATATATATATATATATATATATATATATATATATATATATATATATATATATGTTGTGAAGTTAATGCTATGATTTATATTCATTTTAATTATTAAATATGTGTATTTATGATGTGTAAAATGTAAATGTGAACGTGACAATGTAAAATGAAAAAGGGCACTTTTCTGCCCGTTAATAAAATCAATATCAATATCTCTATATTATTTGGGTCCTGATACCCTTTTTGATATATTTTCCTAGAAGCCTAGAAGATTGCGAAACTTGATGCACAGGTCTTCAGTCGGTCCTTGGCTGTTTATACTGAGGAAGGATACAGATCGGGTTTCTATTTTAACTGTTTATGTACTTGTCTCAGGAAGAATGAGTTCCTCTGCTTACTTCCCTAATTATTCTCCTTGTTCAGGATGGCTGCTCAGTGGAACATAAGATACATCTGCCTGATGGGGATTCATGTATGTTTGATTCCATGAATGGGAGGATTCAGGAAGCTGATTATAAGCCCTTATTAAAAGGAGTGACTACAGAGTCCTCAGATACACTTTTGTGAGAGAACTACATTTCTGGTGCAGAAATGGAATATAGTGAAGGAAACAAAGGAGGATACAATGAAGTTTTCTACAATTTCTCCCTCACAGAAAGGATGGCTGAATCAAAGCATTTCCAATACCAGGAACTACTCAGTGGACCAACTACTGTTGCAATTAGCATTTGGTAGCTCGTTCCTCCAGTCATGATCCCTTACAGAAATTATTTGGGTATATTAGAGGGAACTGTGGGTCCAACACTCATCCAACAGCTGCAATATTTATACATAGCTTAAAGACATCAATAGTGAATGGCCTAGCTTTTTCATCCAATATAAGTGGCCGATTTGTGAGGATGATTATAACAGTCTCCAGGACTCACTTCGATGCAGGATTGACTCTAGCAAAAGCACTGAGCAAGACAGTGAAGGATGCTTGATGCTCTGGCTTCCTAGTCACAAATGATGATTAGAAACCAAGTATGGATTTGGAAAGTGTTGTGGCATTTCTGACCACTTCCATATTAAGAAATGTCTTGGAAAGCTGTCAATGCAATGGATGCAGGTCAGCATTGTTTGGGCCCACTGACAGTAACATTTCTGCAATGTATTGTAAGGAATTGTGTGGGCAGCAAAATATTTCCAGTAAGGATTTACTAGACTTGGCAGTGAGTGCCATGTAAATAGCAAATAGGATATTAGACAGTACATGCCACATTGAAAAAATTGGATTGCATATAAAGAGAAATATTGAAAAAGAGCTTTTTTTGGATTGGCTCCATCTTTGCTGCCCAGAGCATGGAAAGGAATTAACCTCCAAAATATTGAATGGGCTAGTAAGGAATATGATTCAGTGGTCGTGTGAAAGGAGGAGCAGATTTTAATGTAAGTAAGAAATTTTAATCTGTTCATATTGGTGCAAAATGATTATAGTTGAAATTCTTAGCAATAAAAATATTCTTTTTCTTACTGACTCTCCCATAAAGGTAAACAGATTTGAGTAAATGGACTGATTAATGAAGAAGTATTTTATGGAATTGAAAGTTAGAAATATTAAGAAGTTGTTCTTACTATAAGAAAGTAATTAAACCTTAAATTCTCAACATTAAAAATATTATTTCCCCTGCAAGCCACCATACAAGGTCAACAGCTTAACCCATAACTGCTCAGCATATAAAATATCATACTCAAAACAATGTCACATTGTTGCAAGGATGATTCAATGGCTTCAATGACTCCGAGGCTTCGATGTCCCCAGTAACCCCGATGACACAAGGCTCTATCGATGATTCAGGGCGGGTAACTCCGTCCTGATTATTTGTTTATACTCGGTAGTCATCCACGCTGACGTAGAGGAGGGACGCCGACTCTGTGGCAGCATGGGTGGCTGGGAGGGCCCGGGCCCGTGATAAGGAGCAGGATAAAAGCCCCGCGGCCGGGCCACAGGATGGCATTTTGCCTTCGAAGTGATCCGTAATTACGTTGTGCACGACCTCCTGAGTTAGACTGCGGTAGAGCCAAGTGCCGGGGAATCTGGAGACGAGAAGCCGAGGACGTTTGGGGTAGCGAGGGGACACTTCGGGACTCCGATCCAACTTCCGGGCCCCCCTGGATGGGGCTGATGCCCTAACGGACTGCAAGTTGGGTCCCTCGGCGGCCACTGCCCCAAGCACCACCACGGCCATCTATCCCAAGCATCGTCGCAGTGTGCCGTCGGCAACCCGGGCGGAATTACTTGTTAAAGAGGTAATTAAAATGTTGATTTCCACTCGAAAAAGGTCTTGTTCTTGCCCCGGTCGAACCCCCGTCAATGTCGTCATCGCGACAACATTAATAGCGCTCTCCATGTTTGCAGATGCACAAAATTTGTGTGGCAATATATTTTTTTGTTCCAGACTGTAGGTCACATGAGACAAGTGCAACTTTGTTTCTTTTTAAACAAGGGCAGATCTGAAAGTAATATTTTTCTCCCCTGTTATTGCAGCTGGAATGTTGAAATTTCACGACGACATAGTTTGAAGTTTGTGCTATATATTTTGTGTATTTTGTTTTCATGCGCAGCTCTAGCAAGAGAAGCCTGAACTATGAAACAAACATGGCACACATGTTACTGTCGTCCACGTGCGAAGAGTAGCGAAGTGTAGTTCAATATTTGTGGGCCTAAGGGCATTCACTGAGTGAAATTCACAGGGACATGCATGGCGTGTATGGAGATGACTGTCTGGACCATAGCAATGCCTCCAGGTGGTGTGCATTCTTCCAAGAGGGCTGCTTGAACCTTAAGTGATTTGCCACACTCAGGGCAGTCTGTAACAATTTCAACTCCACAGAATGTCTGTGCCATTGAGGCAGCAATCTTGAAGGACCCGCGTGTGCACCTGGGAACCTTATCGCAGACGTTCAACATTTCCTATGGTGCAGTGTATGACATTGTTAATGATACATTAAAATTCCGTAAAGTTAGTGCTTGCTGGGTTCCTAAGAACCTGACAGGCAACCACAGGGGCCAGCGAATTATGACAAGCTCGGATCACTTAATGCGTTATGCCGCAGAAGGGCATGACTTTCTGAAAGGAATCATCAATTGTGATGAGTCGTGGGCGTACCACTACACACCCAAAACCAAGCAGGTCTCTATGGAGCGGAGACATGTAGGTTCCCCAGTAAAAAAATTCAAAGTGACTCAATCTGCTAGGAAAGTGCTTGTGACAGTGTTCTGGGACATGTTTGGCATATTATTGGTGGATGTTGCTGAACACAGAACCACTGTGAATGCTGCAGCCTACATTAAAACTTTAAGTTGCGCCGTGCCTTTCCTGACAAACACTGCAACATTAATAGTGTCAAAGATCTTCATGACAATGCCCGCCCCCATGTTGCTGCTCCTGTTTGTGAGAAACTTGCCAAATTTGAGTGGGAGGTGCTCCAGCATCCACCATACAGTCTGGACCTGGCACCATCTGACTTTCATCTGTTTGGACCCATGAAGAAACTCCTGGCCGGCTAACACTTTACAACAGATGCCGAAGTGAAATCAGCAGTCTGCAGATGACTATACTCCCAACAAATAGACTACTACAAACAGGGCATATTGAAACTGGTACCATTATGGGAGAAATGTGTTGAGAAAATTGATGACTATGTAGAAAAGTAGGTCAAAGATGTAAGTTAATTTGTGATTTCTTTGGTTTTGGTACATATTAAACTCTTTAGGAAAAAAGTATTGTGGGTTACTTTCCGATCTGCCCTTGTGTCTCTTCTGCCTCCCAGTAGCAGCAGAAATCAGTGTATGTTTACAGAGCAGAGGAAATGGAGGTAAGTTCATCTGTATTGTTTTATCTGTTTTTCATCTAAGGATAACTAAAAGTTATCCTTAGGTTTTTCCTTAGTTAAGAACATTTAAACTATGATATACGCTTCATGTTATGTGTTATTGTGTAATATTTTGGTCACAGTGGATGAATATAGACTGACGAATGAAATATCATACACTGGGCACTTGGTGGTCTAAAATATCGTCTTTCAGTTTCAACTCAGATACAGACGGGGGCAATTCTGAACATTTTAGAGACCTTAGAGGGCAAAGAATACCTCACTACATGTATTGATTCAGCACATGAGCTGGAGGTGGTTGTATCTGCAGTTCCCGAAGGTGTTGTGTTGACAGCGACCAAGACAATGCTGGAAGTGACTGAGAAGGGAATTTAGCTACCATCAGAGACCTTGGAAAGGGAGTCATTCGACAAGCCCTAGAGGTGAGAACAGTTAAAAATAAGTGAAATATATGGGAGTTGAACACCCTAGATGTCGTGCAAGAAACCACCAATGACTCTGTTACTGATATCCCATCAAATATTGCTTCGTGACCTAACAAGCACCCAAAAATGGAAAATTCAGTTGCTTAAAAGAAAGAAGTGAGAGTATGGATAAATAAAAATTTAGACAAAGCACTTAGTTAGAGAGCCCAATTGCATCAATGAGAGGCATAATAAAACCTACAGCCGCATTGATATCTTTCTTCGTCCTTCTTTCTTCAGAGAGTCTTTGTTCACAAGTCGTCCAGAGAATATGTAGGAGCTCCTCTCTCCACAGGTTCTCATAACCATCATTAATGAGCCCCAACTGTGAGGATGACCACAAAGAACAGGACTGGACAGAAGGCCGACCTCGACAAAGTTGCCCACTGAGTGGAGGATTGCCTCTCCGAAGATTCTGGAGGTAGTAAAAAAAGAATTGAAGCAGTTCGACGTACATACCATTCATGAACGGCTGCTTGCTTCTCTTCAGAGTGAGATACTTAGTGTGTTACAGGAGGTGATGAAACTGCAGAATAAAAATGAAGAACAAAAGTGAGAGATGGCTAAACTCCAGGCAAAGGTGAAAGAACAGGAAGGGGAAGTAAAACGGATGCAAGCGGAGGTCCATGAGAAGAGAATGGATGAACTGGAGCAATATAGCCAAAGAAGTTGCTTATTGATCCACGGGATACAGGAATCACGTGACAAAAATGTGGTAAGTGTCACCTTAAATACATTCAATAAGTATTTAAATATCCTAATACTGCCTATCAGGATTGAGCGGGCACATAGAATTGGTTATAGGAGTAATGTAAAGAAACACCGCCTGCTAATCATGAAATTTATATCCTATGCTGACCGAGAAACGATCTGGAGAGCCAAAAGGAGACTGAAGAAAACAGGAATCCTTATCACGGAATCACTCACTGCATGCAGGAAATAGCTTCTTGAAGAAGCTAAGAACTGATTCAGCAAGGAATTGGTTTGGATGGCAAAATAGTAATCCTTGGCCCTGATTATCAGAAACATTTCATCTCAATGGTGGATGAGCTTAGCAGTTTGAAGACCCAAGATGATGTCAGCCCACAGAACTTCAATTAAGGCAAGTACAATATTGCTCCTTTCTTTGTTTATATTTCTTTTTAATACTTTTCCCTCGTGTACCGCATTCTTCTTGCATTCTTCTCTAAACAATTTTTTCTCTTATTTCCAACATTTACTTTATTATTCTGGTTAAGGGGACCTGTGCTCCTTGACATTACTGTTGATCTTTGATTGCTGCTTTTCCCTCCTTTCATAAAATCATCTTTAGGAATTTCTCACATCAACTCTCTCGAGTCTGAGCCTCCTCTTTGAGTCAGAGAACTCTCCGTTATTTTCCATCTTTAGAAAATGCTGCATGACAATTCTCGGAGAAAATACCCTATCTGCTCCCCCATACTTAGCATACCCCTGCTACTTACCTGAATCCTTTGGTGATGCAATTTTTTCCCACCCCTACTAGCTGTTCACTCCATGCAAACGCATGTTCTTTCCTCTCTAATACCCTCGCACTCAATGGCTCGTTAAATAGGTGTACCTCCCAACATGACCTTCCAGGAACACAATCTTTATCTACACTGGAATGCTTGAAAGCAATAGTTTCTCAGCACCAAAAATCTCTCTTAGCTATCCATATTAACTAGCAAAGTATGCTGGCTCATATCGATGAAATAAAACATATTGGTTCAATTAAAGGTATTGATAATATTGGTATTAGTGAGTCTTGGCTTAAGCCTAATATACCATCAGAAATAGTTAACATCCCTAATTTTAAAATTATAAGAAATGATAGAACTTGTAAACGAGGATGTGGAGTCTGTACATACATTAGAGACTGCTTCCAGCACAAAGTAATCTCTCATTCTCAATCCAACTATTGCCATCGCCCAGAATAGATTATGGTTGAAATTTAAATTAAAACTAGAAAATTTCTTAATAAGTGATCAGTTAGCCCTAGCTGTTGGAGGTGCGTTATCTTGGTGCTCTCTAGTTCTTTCTGGTGTTACAAGTGTTACTACTCTATACAGTCTCTGCTCTGGTAGCTGTGTATTCCGTGTGCTATTTTGAGATTGGGGTATTGTTGGTGAAGTTTTTCAGTGAGATTTTGGAGAGTATTTTGATATATTATTTCGTGTTTTATTTGGCACCTCGTGTTCGTTTCATCCTAGTAGAACGACAGTGGTGACACCTATTAGTTCCGTCTGCAAGTTTTAACAGTTGAGTGCGGATATGGAATGTTCCAAATGTAAACAAACCCTCCCGAAAGACGGTAAATTTGTATTATGCAACGGCTGTGACAGTCAGCTGCACTTCTCTTGCTCTGATCTGTTCGAATCCACATGGAAGTCAAAAACAGCTAAAGCTAAATGTGAATGGAGATGTGTAAATTGTCGGAAAGATGTCAAAGAGGACAAGGATAATGATGTAGATATTAAGACGAGTCTTAATATAATCACCAGCGATTTGAGAGATATAAAAAAGGACATCAATATTGATATCAAAACAGCGTTATCGTTTCTCAGTCAAAGTTATGATGACCTCAAAAATGAGCTCACATCTTTAAAAAAGAACAATGAACAGCTACTCGGTGTGGTGAAGGATCTTGAACGTAAGGTTCAAGTGAAGGACACAAAAATAAGCGAACTTGAAGTAAGGGTGAATACGCTAGAGCAATCAGCAAAAAACACCAATATTGAAATACATGGAGTCAACGAGACAACGAATGAAGATAGTAAAAACTTGGAGGAACTGGTGATAAAAATAAGTGAGGAAATCAACGTCCCAATCTCTGAGAAGGATATAGATTCGGTCTATAGAAAAAAACTCGAACGTTCCATCCCCGATAGTTGTGCGATTCTCATCAAACAAGGTACGGAATAGAGTTTACGAAGGTAGACGTAAGGTGGTGACTAACTCAATGATAAAAGACAATGGCAGCAATAGGAGGGTTTATATTAACGAAAATCTGATGCCATACTATAAGCGGTTGTTCTGGTTATCAAAGCAGAAAGCGAATGACTTCAATTATAAATATGTATGGTTCAAAAACTCAGCTATATATGCCAAAAAGAGTGAATGAAGCCCTCTCATTAAAATCTATTGCAAGGCCGATCTCGTAAAAATCTTGTAAAAAGTCTTAATTAGTTGTAGTGCTTATTGTTAATCTATTTCTACCATAAGAATGTACCATGACGATATGGAGTGGTAATTTTAGAGTGTTAGATGATATAACAGAATGGTCCTTTCCCTTTAGCTCTGTAAATGTTGATATCTCGAAAAGTGAATTACTAAAAATTATGCACTTAAATATTAGATCTCTAAAAAAACACTGGGATGAATTGATCTGTTACATTAAAAATACCAATGTAGATGTCATAGTCCTCACAGAAATATCCATTTCTCCAAAACTAATTCATCAGTGCACACTTCAAGGATATAAATGTCACTTTAATGCTCGAAATACAGGAGGTGGTGGTGGAATAGCTGTCTATTATAAAGATTTTTTAGATTTCATCTTACTAGGCCAGTCTTCAGGTGTTTCAGACTGTGAATACATATCTGCAACCTTATCATTCTTAAACCATAAACAAAATATTGGTATTTTTGCAGTATATAGACCTCCATCCACAAATGTAACCAGATTCATACAAGAAATTGAGCCTCTACTTGCTCAAATTAAATCAAAAATCTCAATATTGATTGGTGATACCAATATTGATTTAATAAGTAATACTGCCATTAGTAATACATATGATACCTTGCTGCACTCAATGGGTTTTCAAAAATGTATCCATTGCTATACTAGAGAGGAAGTAAGATCGGGAAGTGTAACCCAATCCTGCATTGACCATATGTACATCAAAGGGAAAGTGGAATTCATCTCGTCTGCAATAATCAAGTGTAAAATCTCAGATCATTAAATGATTGGGTGTGGTCTATTATTTACTAAAGGTCCTAAAGTTGTGCAAGAAAACAAAAAAATTAGATGAAAGCAAAGTCAGACATGGGCTATTAAATATGGACTTAAGTAGCATAACAAACAGCAATGATAATGCAAATACCTTCTGTAATAACCTTATCAAATCATTTAATAATGTGTATAAGCTCTGTAGTCGCCAAACTCATAAGGAGATGAATCATGATTTGTATATGCTAAAGAAGCACAGAAAACAGTGGATGACTGATGAATTACTGATGAAACTTAAAGAAAGAGACAAGTTATTTAAAAAATGGAAAAATTCACCAAATAATGAAGGCTACCATAGAAACTATGTTCATTATCAAAATATTGTCCATCTCTCAATAAGGAAAACTAAGGAACAATTCTATGAGAAAAAGTTTAAAGATGTAGGTTTGAACAACCCTGTTAAAGCTTGGAGGATGATTAATTCATTAATGGGTTTTAAAGGCAAAAAATCAGTGGATGAGTTAATAGAGGTGAATTTATGTAATGACAAATCTACAGCAGTGGTCTCTAATGATTTTGCACATTATTTCTTACAATGTGAAGAGGATATCACGCATATATGCAATTTTTCTCTCTTTCCTAAAGATACAGTAGTTGAAGAATGTAATCAATCATTCTACTTGCCAAAAACTAATGAAATCAGCATTGGAAAAATAATAGATACATTAAATGTAAGAAAACCACCTGGAACTGACAATATTAGAATCTCAGACTTGAAAATGATCAAAAAGTCAATTTGTCCACTAATTGGTAGGTTGGTAAATCTCAGTGTTGATACTGGCACAGTTCCAACCAAGTTTAAAGAGGCATTCATTCGGCCAATTCACAAAGGTGGTTCAACTAAAACTTTAAGTAATTACAGGCCTACATCCATACTTTCAGTGTTGGACAAAATAATGGAGCTACATGTCTCTAAATACCTCAAGAAATACCTTAATGAGAACTATATCTTGAGTGATACACAATTTAGGTTCAGGGCAGATATGGGAACTAATGATGCACTAATAGAGATGTCGCAGTATGTGTACTACCACCTAAATAAAGGGAACCATGTTGTTGCCTTATGTATAGATTACTCCAAAGCATTTGACATGGTTGACCATGAACTTTTATGCTCTACTCTTGAAAGCTATGGCATTGTAAATAAAATGAACAGATGGTTTCGTAGTTATCTTAATGACAGAACATTTATGGTCAAAATTGCTGATACTCATAGTGAATCCCTTCCCATCAGAAAAGGGGTGCCACAGGGTTCAACTTTAGGACCAATTTTGTTTAATTTATATGTTAATGACATTGGATATGCAATTAAACATGCCAAACTGATTCAATATGCTGATGATACATTGTTGTTGATAGGCCACAACAATCTAAAGATAGCTCAGGAATTGATGCAAGAGGACTTCTCTAGGTTTCTGAGATGGTCTCATGACAAAAAACTGGTAATAAACCCAAAGAAAACGGTTGTTTCACATATTTTTTCACCATATCTAGGCCTACAACCTGAACTTACTGTATACTGTCACTCTTGCGGCTGTCTTCAACAGAATCTAACCCTTTGTGCATGCCATAAACTAAAGGATGTCTCTGAATTTGTTTACCTTGGAATAACAATAGATAATCATTTCCTATGGGGTATTCACATAAATTATGTAATAAATTAAGACAGGCTATGGCTAAATTAATCAACTGTAAACATTTAATTCCATTGTGTCACAGAAAAATAATATATTTCTCTCTATTTGAATCTCTAATCAGATATGGAATTGAATCCTGGGGTTATGCTTAAGTTGCTACATAAATAAAATTGATAATATCCTCAAGAGAGTATTAAAAATTCTAAACCTAGGTAATTCAGCGGATTACAAGTCGATATATATAGAATCCAAGGTGTTAACCCCAAGATATTTACACATTTTCATCCTATTGAAAAAATACTACTGCAAGAAGGAATATCAAGTGATTGTAGATAATAAATATAACACAAGAAATACATTTTATGTTGTACCCAGAGTTTTTAATAAATATGGTGAAAGAGAACTAAGATGCTTCATACCAAAGTTGCTTAATAAATATAAGACTGAAATAGATAACTGCTATGGAAGAGGTGAACTTAATTTCAATAAAACTGTGAAAACGGTTTTATTGAAGTATATGTCAATTGATATAGAATGCTCCCTACCAAATGAATAATTACTTCTGTTCCTAAATATACAATTTAGGAACAGAATGTAATATTGTAATATTTACCTTTCTGTTCCTAAAATGTATCAAATATTGTTTAGTATTTCTGTTTCAATTCATTGTACGTTCAATGTTTAGTTATGTTAAAATATCTTGTTATTCTGCACTGATATAAATTGTTTATTAGGTCTGATAATATTTGTTACTTCAAGTTAGGGTTAAGCTGAAAATTTTTCGTCTTTAACTATCATTAAATTGGAAAATATGTAAGAAGATATATGTCCCGTCGACAGACTGCCTGATGGAACATCAATGTAATACTTGTGCAATAATAAATAAATAAATAAAATAAAATAAAAATAAATAAGTAAAATAACTTCCTCTATATTAATTGGGTCCTGATAACCTTGAATCATGTAATTCAAATCATCATGTCATGAGTTCAAATATATACCGTATTTCCCGGCCGATAAGACGCACTTTTTTTTCTCCTAAATGTGCTGTAAAATTTGCCTGCGTCTTATGCGCCGATGGTATACAGATATCACGGGTGTAACTTCGTCCTATAATAAGCAACCGTTTTGACAGGATAAATAATTACCATTAAGTATTTTTTAGTGTATCAGGCATAGAAAATAGTTCAATTCATTAAAAATTTTGATAATAGCACTCTTTTGAGCAGGTTGTTAGAAATAAAGTTTTAATACGTCGATGTCTAACTCCCTTAAAAAAATTCCCGGATAAATCAGAAATGCATACAATGTAGCATGTTTAGTTTAATCTTGCAATGGGTGCTGCTGCAAAACTTACATGCATTGAGCTAAAGGAGATGTCATCTGTATGCTAATACATTGTATCTCTCACGATAAAGTCACGAGTCTAACATCACGAGGTAACAAAGTATGAGCTCGGTGTTCAGTCAGTTCAGTGCGTAATACGTATCTTTCTATTTAGTCTGCACATGTGCTTCTAAGCACAGAAACTTGGTAATTTCTGTATAAAAAGTCAAAATTGGAATAACCTAATGGGATCTAAAGAGAGAAGATTGTCGTACAGTATTGCATTTAAACTTGAAGTCGTGAAATGTGCTTTGGAACACGGAAACCGGGCAGCTGCAAGGCGTTTCGGCCCACCTCCAACCGAGAAGATGATACGAGAATGGCGGAAGCAGAAAGTAGATTTAATGAATGCAAATAAGAGTAAGAAAACTTTACGTTCATGTTCTCCGAAATGGCCAAAGCTTGAGGAGCACGTTAAGACCTGGATAATAAATCACAGGAAGAACGGGATCACTGTTTCAACAAAAATGATTTTAATGGAAGCGAGAAAGTTGGCGATAGATATGTCTATTGCCGATTTTTCTGGGACAACGTCGTGGTGTGAAAGATTTATGAAGAGAAATGATCTGTGCATGCGTACTAAAACCACAATAGCACAAAAACTGCCACCCGAATACGAAAGAAAAATTATCGAATTCCACAAATACGTACTTAACCTGAGAAAAATGAAGTGTTTTGAAATAGGACAGATAGGAAATATGGATGAGGTTCCCTTGACATTTGATGTGCCATCAAATAGAACTGTGGATGTTAAAGGTGCAAAGACAGTTACAATAAAGACTTCTGGCAATGAAAAAACACGCTATACTGTTGTCCTTGCGTGTTGTGCTGATGGTTCAAAACTCCCTCCTTTGTTGATCTTTAAACGAAAAACGCTGCCTAAGTGTACAATTCCACATGGAATGTATATTCATGTTCATCCTAAGGGATGGATGGATGGAGAGGGTATGAAACTGTGGTTGCAGAGGGTGTGGTCCCGGCGTCCAGGTGGACTTCTGAAGAAATCGTCTTTGTTAGTGTGCGATCAGTTTAAGGCCCATATAACGGAGTCCGCAAAAATCCTTGCTGCAGAACTGAAGACACATCTTGCTGTGATTCCTGGTGGATTGACTTCTCAACTGCAGCCTTTGGATGTTTCAATCAATAAACCATTCAAGGGATTTATGCGTGAAGAATGGATAAAGTGGATTGAGGCACCAACTCACGATTTCACACCGACCGGCAGAATGAAACGGCCGTCAATTTCTACCGTTTGTGAGTGGGTGAAAAAGTCCTGGCAGAAAGTAAAAACTGAGACTATCGTAAAGTCTTTCAAAAAGTGTGGAATCAGCAATGCGCTGGATGGAAGTGAAGATGACATTTTGTATGAGGAAAGTGACGACCCCCGAGAAAATATCTACGCGAATGATTTTAGCAGCAGTGATGAGGAATTTCTGGGGTTCTATGATGAATAAACTGATATATTTGCTCATTAATAATTTTAATTTTTTTTATATTAAAGTTCCGTTTTTATGTAAAATGTTATCATTAAAATTCTTTTTTTATTATCCAAGTATTTTAGTTTTTTTCGTAAATTCTAACCTGAAAAATCCAGGTGCGTCTTATGCGCCGGTGCGTCTAATAGGCCGGGAAATACGGTAAGTTAAAAGTACCTGTATAAACCACAAATGTTATCATTTGCTCTCCAAAAGGTTGATTAAAGTCATAAGATCTGAAACGCATCCTTGTTGGTTTTACATCACTGCATGGTATAGTTTCTACATTGATGTGGAAGTAGACATGAGTTTTGGAAGAAAACCAAACAATTTTATTTGGTGGTGAGGAGCAACAAACCAATCAGATATGAGGAGGGGTCCCCTGGACCACACCTTCTGTGGAAAAAGTAAACATCTGCATTCAGTTATGTATTTCCACCACATCTCGGCCGAGGCTATAGATTATATATTACCAATCGATTTCAGAGGTTGAAAACCATTAAATAGAATGTTCCATAAATTTCTGTATGAAACTTTTAGTTAGGGGGTTTCGACCATGGGAGATCGATTATAGCATGTTTCAAAATTCCAGTCAGTATGGAAAGCTTACGAGGAATAACTCAATGTAATTTGCCATAAGCGAAGAAGTTAGCCTCACACAGGTTTACCCATACGTGAAGCTACGGATTCGGACAGGTATAATTAAGATTCGTAGTTTACATTGACCGATTCAAACTTAAGTTCTGATGAAATTTGAATAAAAATAAATTTTTAAACACAACAGTGAAAATTTTATGATTTTATAGCAAAAACAGCAAAGTTAAAAGTGAAAATTAAATGAATTGCCAAGTTTTCACCTGTGAACATTTTTGAAACTGCCATTTCTCTCTCACAATTCAACATAAAATGCTAATTTTTTCTTTGATTGCTCTTTGTATCATCTGAATTCATAAATGTTACATAAGATTAATTTTAGAGCAGCCACATCATAGTAAAAAATTATTTAGTTGGAACATAACTCAAGAAGAAATTCGTCATGCAGTCTAATTTATACATCACCTAAAAATTTTTGATTTCTCACGTGAGGAAGAATTTTTCTCGAGAGAAATCGAGATAAATGTTGTAATTTTGATTTGCAGTTTGTTTTGATGCTATATCTTAAACAGAACTTTAGTTTTTGACTTTTATATCAAAGTGCTTATTCCTCTTTGTGCTTCGAATAACCGAGGCTTTGAAACCTATAATGCAAAATATGGTGTTCATTATTTTTCTGGTACTTAACAATGACTTTTATGTATAGGTGCCAATATGGTACTGAGATATTGTTTGAAAATTATTTATTTTTGGATAACCAAAATTGCATACTTTCGATTGCTTAAAGTAAACTTAATTATCAGATCATCATAAAAAGGTAAAAATCTTTACAAAACAAAATTTGGTTAAAATATCTTGATTAGTTTTTGGTTTACCAAGGGAATTACACCACCTGGGGTCACATTCACCCCACGAGACTCATTAAGGGTTAATTACGTTTACTGTATTACGTAAAGAATCAGCTAGGAAGGAATATCTTTTTATGAAAAGTTGATATTTATGTAATAATCAGTTGGTATGCATGATCTGATTTTTATTCTTAACATGGAACTTACTAATGAACTACTTAACATAAGGGCACTTAAAAACCATGATCTGCTAATTATATAATTATTTACATTTATATTTATAAATTTGGTAACACTGCTAAATATAATGCGTTTTATCGGTTAAATCAACAAAATTGGTTTCTCCTATCATTGTATAACAAAATTCTGGTTATATGTAAACTCGCAAATATTATTTTTCATTTTACACCTGGTATTTACTGCTGAATTACTTTGTATAACCGCTTAAAAATAAATAAGATACTTATTATATAATTATTTAAATTAATTTTGTAAAAAGGTCACATTGAGCCCACGAGACTAATTAAGGGTTTTCTTCTTTCTATGATATTAGATAATGAAAACCTTAGCGAAGAACGAGTAATTTCAGATAGTTCTAAACGTAATTAAACTATACCCGCAGCGAGATGTCCCCACGGTGAGTTGGGCCCGCAGTGAGTTGGGCGCGTGGCAATTTGGGCCCACAGCAAGTTAGCAGCGGCGAGTTGCCCCATTCCACTTTAAAATCTGGTCCAAGTGGGAGTTCTGCTAAGCATAAAAACCTCATTATACATGATACTACGCAGCATATAGTGCCTTACATACAGCAAAATAACACTGGGAACCTTCCACTTTTCCCTGAATATATTGGAGAAGAAAATCAGCTGAGAGAGGAAGATTGAAAAACCAAGACAGGACAACTGAAAGAACAGCCAGGAAGCCAAGAATAAGAAGGAAAGAGACCGCAACAAGATATTACCATAATGTTTATATACATTTGACATTTGACTAAATATCTCCATTTAGAACTACATCTTCCACTGCCAATTTATTGACCCTTCTTGTGTCGTGAAGAATTCTGCGAAAGTATTTCGGATGTCATTAGGAGCCTTGTTTCAGTGCTCACCTTCCATGTTAGGAATATCATCAATACCTACTATTGTGTGTCTTCAACGTTATATCCATCCCTTTCTCTCACAAAAATATGGAGAACGCAGCATGCCTGTATGATTTTTATAGATAGTTCCACTGAGACATGAGAGATCTATGGAATATTCCCCATTTATTTGACAAGATTCCAAAACCGCATTCAACATACCTTCTGGCCCGGCTCAATCGGTAGTTGAATATGCGTTTCTTTTTATCTAGTATTTTCCTTGAATAAGGCCGCATGAGATGATGGTGAAGACCGAAACCTTCATCTCCTATCAACACGTAAGGAACTCTTTGTTCTCCTAATGCTGACAGGGGCGCTGGTTTTGAAATGGGTAGTTCACTGTTAATTATGCCTTCCCAAAGCAGAGTTTCCTTAAAGATTGTTGAATCACAGTCTTTTCATAATCACCAATATCTACAAAAATGAAACGATATTCACTATCTACCACAGCAAGTAGCAAAATTGAAAAGAAATCCTTGTAGTTGAAAAACAAGGAACCAGTATACTCTGGTTTTATTACTCGAATATGTTTACCGTCTACTCCCCCAATGCAATGGGGAAACTGAGATTTATTTAGAAATCCACAGGCAACAGAATTCAGTTTTTCCTCTGTTAATGGAGGAATACACTCATAACACATATTGTCCCATATTGCACTGCAAACTTCAAGAACGATATCAGAGATGGGAAACACTCCCAATCGGTAAGCATAGTGGAGGTCCGTGAACGTGTTACCACTTGCAGTCATGATAGTAAAGAAGCAGAGGTTGCTGATAAAGAAGAAGAGACTAATATCTGCGAGGAGAATTCGAGAAATGGAAATTACGAAGGCAGAACATTCCACTAACCTCCATCCTCTGCATCCATACGGAAAAGAAAAAGAGGCCAATCAGGAATGACCGACGTAGAAATGACAATTTTTAAAAAACTACAAGAGCCCGAGGATAGGCATTTAAACTTTTTTAAAGGAATTCTACCGAGCCTGCATAACTTCGATGATGCGGAGACAGTTAAATTCCAAGTTGAGGTCTTGAACATTCAACAAAAAATACAGCAGTCTCGAGCACCACCAAAGTACCTCTTGGTCTCCCACACCAATACACCAGCCCCCAATAAATTACTCTGCACCTCAGGGTATATATACACCTATAGCAACTGGGAACGCTAGCAGATTCGAGCAGTCTCGGTTTCTGCAACCCAACCCATCTCCAATTCCATCCATAGTTTCTTCTGCAGGATCAAGTCAATCTTAAGCATCACAAAATTATACGGCATCTCACCATTCTAGTGATTCTGTGGTGAAGGAGGTAGCGTTCTAGGACTGATCCTAAAGTTACTTCGTACTAATGTGATTACGATTTTCGAAATGTTTGACATAAGATAATGAAGCGGAAGGTTTCAAAAACGTTATTTTATTGTTAGTTTATTAATATTTTATGCTACAGCTAAAATGATTAAAAGTTTTAACTTATAAATCTATCATTTCCTTGCGACAATTCATGAACCAAGCCAAGTACTGTGATAATGGAAGATCTTGCCTTAAAGATACAGCAAGCCTCTCTGCTGGTGAGATGGCGTCTCTCATCTTGCTGTTCTGCTTGAGGAGTTGACAACTCAGCCGATTGAGGAGTTCATCAAAGCTGGCGATTGACATCCAAAAATAGTTAAAAAAAACTTTCTCTCATCATTCTTTTAATCATGATACAAAGTGACGAAAGCACCGGTAACTGGTCTCTGCATAATTAAAGGATGAACCCACTTCCTGACACGTAAATACTTTTTTCCTTCAGATACAGATAATACAAATAACATAATTTCTAGCGCCTATCCATGGTGACGACTCAAGATCTACTGAATAGGGATGGCAGGAAGCCGTGTCACTGATTCAGTAGTCATGCCGGATGCTCACCGTCGGGTTCTCTGGAATTCACAGCACCGTACTGTGAACGGTGGCTGGTGAAAAGTCATATCGTCTGAAAATGGCCTAACAAGAAGCCTCATGGACTGAGGGCTTAAATCTAAAAATAGTCTCACCTCCAATATAATGGTGTGAAAACAGTTAACTCACATTTAAGTCGACATGTATACAAATTTGGAATAAGTCCAGGACAGCGATCAATTGAAAGCCATTTTCATATGTGTAAACCAAAAGTATTGCAAGATTTGAAGAAACAGGTAACAAATAGTTGCATGAAGTTGTACTACAAAGATATCAGATTATATGATATGTTTGATGGACAAAGTCTTTCACAATTTTCTCAGCTATTAAATAAACTGGAAGCTCTTCATGAGAACTAAGATATTAAGGATATTTTACCTCACCCCACAACTAAAAGATCTATGTTGAAGCTGATATCCTTTCTAAATCTCATATCCCCATGATTCAGAAAGTGGAAGATGGAAATCAATGTGCAGCAACAATGCAACTTCCGGAAAACTTTCAACATTACTTACACCTTATAAAATAAATTTGACTCTTTGAGCTATTCAGCATTTTTCTTATTAGTAAATTTTCTTTTCACCCAGATAATTTTTGGAGGGAGGGAATGTCGATTTAATGTGTGATTCTGGATCAACTTGTTTTGTTTTTATCATTGTGAAAAGGGGTTATTTCTTCGTATTTTACATTGTATTTAGATTCATTGTAATAAATCTTGTTATTACTGGCCAGTGCTGGCTAGATTTAATAGCTGTGTGATTCCTGTTTATTAGATTATGCCCTGTGTTGTATCTTTCGTCATTCCTTTGGGAACCTCAATGGTATGTACTGCATAAAGCTCTCGGTTGTCACCTTAAATTTGCAATGGGGTGCAAATGAGTCAGTGTCAACTGCTTTTGAAAGAGATGATAGAAAGGGCTGAGGGGACTGAAAGGCGGTTTCATTACAGCTACACTTATGGTTCATGAATGCATGATATTTTGGGAGAAAACAAGAATTCCAACAAGAGCTATTCAGCATTGTTCACAAAAACTTACTAACTTGCATTCTGAGTGGAGAAAATTGCAAGGAAACGCAAAAAAGTGTGACAATATTTTAAGAACTGTAAGAGGAGTTTAGAAATAATTTGGACAATGTATTTGATATTGCTCATGCCAACGCTCTGCAAATGATCAAGTTGGAGGAAGAGGAGATGTTTTTAACTTCTGCAGAGACATAAGGACATAAGGGCTACCTTGCAGGAGTAGACAAAAAACTTGCGGATAAAGAAGAAAGGGCGAGCAAAGTAAAATTAGAAGAGATAAGGAAACAGAAACAAGTCTATGTCTTCTACTGTACCTCCATCTTCATTATCTGAAGATTCAGATAACCCACATCCAAGTTCAGACGAAATCAACGTTGGTGAACTTTTCAATCAACGCAATGCAGAATGATACAAGAAGTGCTCGTGAGACTGACTGGATAATAAGGTATGAGAAAGGTGTTTCCAAGCTGGCAAGAAAATAAACACCAATCAAAAAACAGGGTGTAGTAGACAACTCAAGGTTTGGCAGGACCCTTACGATTCTTAATTTCTTCTTTTACTTTTGGCATTATGTATGTACTATTTTTAGTAAGCAAATCACTGTCATTCTTGCATAATTTTGTATTCTGTAACCATTACTTTTGAATAAACTACTACTATTATCATCACTGCTTCGGAATCGAAGTTTTAAAAAATTTCTCATCAGCATAGATGAGGAGCATAAGGAATATTTAATACATAAATTAACTGATTGGTAATTCAAAGGAAACTTCATGAAAAATTTGAATCTTATGACTGAACTGTACAAAATTATGTACATTACATGAGCACCAAGATCTCAAAAGAAAATTTAAGGACCTTTGACTGAAAAGGTGTACAATCAAGGCCCAATTAAAGAAAAAAAAAGGACTGTCCCACATTACTAAGTTGCATAAATTTTTATGTACCAAAATCTACTCAATTGGCTGATATTTTTGATAAAAAATTTATTAGAACTACCGTATTTTCCCATCGATAATGCGCACCAAGAACTTTGAAGTTATTATGAATTTGTATAGATACCGCGCACGGTGATGTGCCTGAAGAGATAATGAATGCACTTACTTCATTTAACTGTGATTCAGGTGACGAATTTTTGGATTTGGGTGATCTACCTATCCTATCATATATTTATTAGCAAGTGTATATAATATGACATACTCTACGTATGCATGAAGTACTACATATTAGAATAAACAAAGTATAGAAATTATGTTTCTTCTTTTTCTCATGGATTTATGTGATGAAATAGTTAGCAGATCTGTATAAAATAGAATGCAATTAGAAAGGCATGCTTCCAGACTAATTTATTTTTGCGAGACTCTTCTTTAAATTATTGTGTACATAGGTATGTAAATATTCAGGGGTTTTCAATTTTCACCACATAATGTGCATCGTTATTTTTTTCAATCATCTGAACGTTTTAGATATTGCGTGCATTATCGATGGGAAAATACAGAAATTACTTGTATTATAGTCCATTTCCTAGGATGTTTGGGTTAGTTAAAAGTCTTGCTAAAGAAATAGATATATTTTCTAACAGCCTAAATTATATTTTTTAAATCTATTACATTAAATCAGTACCATTTTAATTTGCCTATACTTTCTTTTTCTCTGTGTGTGTAATATGATATTCCTACAATTTGATTGTGATTTCCTTTCACATACTTTTGTCTTTATGTATGTGTTATCACTGCATATTGTCTTTAATGGGTTTGACAGCCCGTAAATTGTAATAAATAAATAAAGACTGCCAATAACATGGCTTGTTACAGCCACTTGCTATTCAGATGAGGACTGTGGAAAGCAAATTACATAGAAGTGGCTCTGAAGAATAAGAAGAAACAAAATTATGGCAATTCATCTGATTCCATCAATGCTGAAGATATGTTGTGAATAACAACCTAACAAAATACCCTTCGGGTCATAATTGTTATGAATGCTAATTGTGGCCCAAAACAGAATGGTGTAGAGGCAACATTTCCATTGAAACCTGTCCAAGGATAGACACACCAAAAGAAGACCCCACACCAAAATAACTCAGTAAACAAAGAAACTTAAGGTCAGCCAACTCACTCAATGTTGGTACAACAATAGCTAATTCATGGAGACACCTTTACACATTACCACCAGCTGTGAAATACAATGTTATTCATTTATTACTGCAAGAAATAAAACAGCCATGGAGATCAAAATCAACCGATACCTTCAGACTATGTAGAAGATCCCACAGCCATTTAAATGGTTTGTTTCTGGGATACAATGTTCATAAAGGGAAGATAAACCATTTATGACAAAGAGCATAGCACCACAGCCATGAGTAGTAAAGCTTATGTGACTCATGCTATCCGTAAGACCATAGCATATGACAACTACTTCAACTTGGGTAAAATTCTTGCCAACCTATCTCTGAAGATAAGTCAATCATCATGATCTTAATGCATACCATTATCCTTGAAGATCTGACTATAGAAAAGAGTGTGCAAGGTGGGTGCCAAGCTTGCTATCAGAAGTCCACAACAGTGATGCATGAGAGCATAGTCTTTCTTGCAGTTGGCCAAGAAAGAGGGAGATTGTTTTCTCAGATATTCACTGAAGAGGAAATATGGGTGTATCATTCAACCCCTGAAACAAAAATACAGCGTGGTAAGGCAAGGAAATGGAAAATGCACTCTCAATCAGACTTTGTTATCAGATAATGCTCATGTGACGGAGATATACTTATTTTTTGTTGAGGCTGTTTTAATTCTTTGCCTTTATAATATCGATATTGCCTGTAACTAATGAAAATCTTTCATGGGTATTTTAAATTCATTGTTTAATTAATTATTGTTGCAAATTTATTAATTGTACAACCAAGATTTTGTATTACTTAACTGATATAAGATTAGAGTTATTATGTTCAGATAAGGTAAAATAGTACTTACTGACCTCAAAAATACGATGTCAAGTAAACTTTGTATCTCAATGAAAACTCTTGGGAGAGGTAAGTAATGTTTCAGTGACAATACAAATTCATTAGATTAATGTACCTTATGATGACAAGGAAAGTAAGGCCATGCTGTTGTCCTGATAGGCATGTACGATGTTTATGTTCATGAGACCTTCGTAAGAACTGCTTTCAAGAGCAGAGTCATATAAGTAAAATTCTCTGAAGCATGGTCATTAATGTGGTTCTTTTGAGTTATGGTAATACATTCATTTTTAAGTTAATCATATGTATCTCAAAACTCTTTTCAATGCAAAAAGTTCTACATCGGCGTCAGGAATGTCTGAATCACTCTTCAACCTGCTTATAATCATTTTTAACTATATAAATAACGTTTTGACGTCCTTCACTGAAACAAATCAAAGCTGAATTAATAGTGTTATTTCCAATAAATAATTTTAATCTTAAAATTGTAATAAAACAATTGTTACACTGATGAAGGAATTGACTTAGCTACGATCTCACCGTAATGTAAAAATATCTAAGCTATACAGGTATTTATTACCAGTCATGTTGAATTCAAATTATGGCTCATAATTTGAATAAATGCTACAAATACGGACTTCTCAATCTTTAGGCCAAACCAAACTTCAAAATGTATATCCAGAGTCTCTTCGGTTGATGTCAGAAGAACGGATAACAAACGATATTTTTTACATACCTACTATGACAAATGAGGTTGTGCTGAAAGATTCAATCAAAGCTAGGCGTTATTTTCACTTTTCTTAATATCATGATTTACCAATACCAAAAATACTGTGCACGTGCTATACGCAATAGTCAAACACGTTTCATGATTCATGTTGATGCGCACTCAGCTCTGCTTTTCTCCATGTAATTTATGCCGCCAATTCTAAAACGACGAAAGTTCCGTAAAACTGGAATGAATTAATTTTAAATGATAGTAAATGATAATTTAAATTCTAATAAAGCATTTTCGAATTGCTGGTAGTAATTAGCACCGTCAAAACCAATACATTATTGCATTGCGCTATTCTTGCTTTGGTGGATGCTGTAATGATAAGTTTCGCCATTAAGTCAAAGTATCAAAATTGGGCTATTTGTTACCATTTGTTAAACATTTCATTCATTTAAAACTACTTTCACTGTCATATTAATGAATTTGTTGTTTATTTGAAAAAATGATTCGTGCTAGAAAATCGGAAGTCAAATTTCTCATGTAACTTTTTTCTAACATTTTAGTAGGAGTAGAGGTACTATTCATAGAAATTTTAGATGCCCTTAAATGTATCTTGTAAATCTGATTCTTTTGTGACCATTATTATGCACTTTATCATCTATCTAACTCTCCTGTTAAGTATAATAATTATTTATTCCGTTAATATACAAGCAGTTAAGATTTTGCTTTCAGTGAAAGTTGTCCCAAGGTCCATTCTGGACAGCAGGCAGTCTGAAAAGAAAAGAGGAATGGAGAGTGGAAGGTGGGGAGGAGAAGGAAAATATTATTATTACTACTTTTAAAGAGGGAGAAAACATAAACTGATTTATTTTCGTTTAAGTTTATAGGATAAGCTAAACTTCAAAGTTATCCATGTGATACATTTCTTAAAATAGTTAATCTGCTTCAGCAATTCTATCTTTAAACCATCCATCTCTCATGAGACATTAAACATAACTGCTTACACAAATTATTTTACAATATTAGCGCCTTTAAAGAAAATTGTCGTTCTGTTTATCAATGGAAAAATGTGCTGGAGTTCCACAAGCATCTTCAACTTGTAAATGGACAGCACTTAATAATGCCTTGCCAAATGTAAGTCGGGAATATTTAAATTTCTTATCATCAATTAGTGTGGCACATGGACTTCTAATGAAGTAATGTTGTAAGTATTTTTGACATGAAAAATCAAATTTTAAAATTAACAGCTGAGAATTCCATCAATTGATAATGGCTTTTTTCAATAACAAAATTTTAAGCTTATCATTGATGTACTGATCAGCATCCCAAACTATGGTTTAATACCACAGTACCTCTCAAGTATCTTATTAAATCGGTACTCTTCTGAGAAAAGATTTGCCATCCCAACAGTAAACATATTCATTTATTTCAATCAGATAATTCACTGATTAGCTCACATCTTTATATTTATGTTAAATGTTAAATCATCAGAGAAATACCAGATAAAACATAAAATAGCTTTTCAGCCAGTTTTATAAAAATCTTTGAGAGTAAATTGAAGAAAGAATCCAATGATAAGATCTTCAACTGTAAATTTCTCTTAACACTCATAAATTTTATCAGCAAACATTCTCTCAAAATCAGTAACATGACAAAAATACTCTGAATCCTACTATCTTGATGATTATGATTCTAGAACAAATTATTTTCATTAATTGGCATTTTTTTAAACTTTTATAATCAATATCAAATATAAGGTTTCTGTAAATTTTCTAAGCAAAGATTTTGCTAGTGAGGTACATTTTTGTTAGTTGAATCTAAGAAACCATATGAAAAATCTTCAATGGCAGAAAGATTTGTTAGGAGTGTCACATTTTAGTCTAGATATCACTGCATAGGAAACGATTATATTTATTGATATTATTTCAATCCACACAAGTGGATCTGAGCTTTTTACTTAGAAATAGTAGAAACTACTTTCCTAGGGTACCAACATAATACATGCTATTAATTTATCAATTTTTATGGTAAAATGAAACACTTGTCTTTATGATAATATTTAAAAAGTTTTATCACCACGGATATCACAATTTAATAAATGATGATAGTCTAATACATAAGTACAGAGAGTGTAAATATGTAAATTGAATATAAATCTTGAATTTTAGAAATACTTGGACAGGCAGCAACAAATTTTAATAAAAGAGTATAAGGAGTTTATGTGGTGATTATATGGTCACCCTATTTGGATTCCATCTCCTATCCCAGTTCTCTCCAGAAAAGATTACATCATTCCTTATCTATATTTTTTTTAAATTTTAATATAGATTCTTCATGTGAATACAGGTCTATATGAACAGTTGCTTGGCTCAATCCTCACAGTAGCTGCTGCAAAGGACATGCTTAGCTCATTAGATAATTTCTTTTCTTTCAGAACACCTCAGTTTCTGAGCCATGTACCCTGCAGGAAGTGTGTAGATATCCACTATGCCTTTCATTGTGTTTTGAATAGTGCAATTATATTCTCTTACAGCTGAAATAGACCACCACTTATTTGTCAGCAAGTTTCAGCTTTGTCCACCCTATGCCCATAACAAGGAGTTTTTCTGTTTTTCCTAAGATTTTTTAAAAAACCCTAAGCATCTTTACTGCAAGTAATTACTTTGATGGCCACTCATGTACAGCTACAGTACAATGAATCAGCCATAACAGTAAGTGATTATTCCTTCATTCACCTTCAAATAAAGAACTTCCTCATGGAATATAAAAAAATATTGATACTCAGCAGTTATAAGAGTATCCAAGTGAGAATAATTTAAGGACTGAGAGTTAAGTTTGTGGTTAACTAGGCTATTATTTGTGCACAATCTTGCGTTGAACTATAAAATCAAACTGGTAGGAGAAATTTTAATTCAAATATTTCTTTGTCAATACATATTGAAAATGACTCACATTATATATAATTACAATAGTTCTGCCACTATTGAAATGTTAATCATACTAAAATCTCTATCCATTTCACCTATATAGGTAGCATTTCCTTTTAGATTAAAGATAATGCTTACATATCAAAAATAGTTGCTATATTCTTTATGTTTCTGTGGGATGTGCTAATTTATTACATCTGGGATCTAATTTCCAAATAAAACAGTTTTCTGAGTTTTCATGAAATCATGAAATTCCGCATATTATCAGCCATGTCAATTAAGTTTAATTACATTATTGTAATTTATTTATATAATTTTTTGTATTGTTCCAGAGCAATTTTCATACTATTACTTGCAATTGAATGGCCTACTTACAATGAGCACAATGAAAATTAGATGTATCCATGAAAAATTCAAAGGGGTAAACCATTTTCAAATATATCATGAGAATCTCATTCTGAGAGAATCTGAAATCTATTGTATAATATATTAGCTTAAGTCAAACGTATAGGTTATCCAAAACAAAAATTTTGAATCTTTTCAAAGATCACATAATTCTGAAATGAAATCTATGATTGGCAATAAGAATACAAAGTTTATAGACTTTTATTCTATTTCAAATGTAACTTAACTTTGAACAATGATTCTTTTTAATTTACTTAAAAGATAAAAATAGAACCTGAAAATAATTCAAATGAACTCTATGTGTATCTTTTGGGAATTCTTTACTTCACTTGGGGTTGAATCAGGGATGGAATGAAGAAGTGGGGCATAGACTTCTAATAACTTGCAAGTTTTGCAATTACTAGTCCTCGACTCTTACTATATAATATTTATTATATTTAAATAAGAGTTAACTCTGAAAACTTTTCTAATTACAGAACAGTAGATAATAAAGGGAGCAGTAATCAATGTTTTCAATATGCACCTCCTACATACATGGAATATGGTTGTAATGCAGTCTGGATAAGAAGTAGAAGAAGGATGTGAAATGAACAGTTGAGACCTACTTTCAGTTACTCCCTAAATATGGTTCAATAGAAGCAAAATTTACATTTACCATAGGTACGTACAAGGGTTTACATGAAGGTTTCACATAAAGGACTTAGGCTGGAAACAAAGAAAAAATTGACATAACTGGTACCCAAATCCAAATCTTTCAGTTTCCAGAAAGATGATCTAACTATTGAACTGTATGTACTTCTTGATGAATAATAAGTACCTCTAAATTGAGGCATTGCCCTCAAATTCACAAAGCACAGAGTGGCATTGATTTGGTATGGTAGTCAGAATATCAACCCCAATATTTTTCACTTCACCTCTAGGATAATATAAATGATTTCCAGTTTGAAAAATAGTAACACTGCAATTGCTGCCAGCTGAGTTACAAGGTTCTGGATTGTATCATCCAGAAAATTTTGTAAAATTTTTACACAAGATATATAATTAAGCATTTTGAAAATGAGTAATGATTTATTCAGTAAAGAATTCTCTATTTCAATTGATCACCTTTTGCCTACTACTGTTCAAATGGCTGGAATTTCCAAAAACAACTTATTCAAGAAGGTTCTAAGAGCATCTTTCATTTAGAAATGTATAACTCATGCAAATTTGAAAAACTACAGGACTTTCCGGATGGTCTATTGCCCATACATCAGGTATATATTTTTTAAATTTTAAATTTGAAAATATAGATTTATTTATTCATTGCATTTCAACTGCATTTCGGATTCTTCCATAAAAATTTATATTTATACATAGCATCTAAAATTTCAAATTAATGTAATGTAAAGAATAAAGAAATAGATATCAAGTCAGACCAAAGGCAAATATTGTAATATGACTTCATATGACTTGTGATGAAAATGGCATGACACAAACATTATCTCACTTACCTACATTAGATTAAAACAATAAATTGACTTAAATTAAAGAAAAGGGGAATAGTCAATGAAATATCGAGAAGAATGAGAATTGCTTATTTTGAATTCTGTTGTAAAATTTTTCTGCTATGATAAATAAATAATAAAGTTTATGGGAATAAAGAAATGCATTGGCCTGTTAAAATATTGAATATTCTTACAGATAGGACAGATCTTGAATTCTGTTCTATCTGTAAGCATATTCAACAAATCTGTTTTTAATGTTAAATGATGAACAAGTCAATTTTTAATATGGCTAATGTTATTAGTTGTACCCCAAGGCCCTTGTCTGAAATTAATTCTTTTACAAGAACCCTGTTAACTTATCATAACTTCCAATTCTCTCAATATGCTTTAGTCGAAGCAGGGCAGTTAATCTTTAAGTAACATATGGCATTGAAAAATTGATCTCCTTTAAATCCCTGTATTCTGAAATTGAAGTAAATAATGACACCTCATGGTAAAGGAAATATGTCTAAAGTTATAAAGTTCTATTTTGTATTTTGCCTGGATCTGTTACCAAAGCATTTGAATGATCCAAAGTGAACTTAGAAACATATTTAGAACGAAATCGCCATCTCCAAAGTAACCTTGACTCTATAAAGAATTATCTTTATTGAAGTAATCAATACAAACACTAAGAATTGGACAAGGAGTTACAACCATCTTACTGAGGGAATGCATTGCATTTTCGAATAGTTGGGATATTTTCTGCTTTTTTTCTATTTATTATTTGAATAATTAAGATATTTGGAGATAAAAATATTTAATTTTTTAAAATTATTTTTTATTTTATTTTCAATAGTTGCATCAATTGAATGCCAATTTATATACCAAAGAGTAACAATGCAAATCAAGGGGCTAGACAAGCAAACAAGTAAAAAGAGAGAAAAATTGATATGACAACTGAGCAAGGATACCCACAGTAAGAAGGATGCCTACAGTAAAGGTGGGACTAAAGTCAGACACTACAATGCAGTAATTAAGCCTTTGCTTTCCCAGATGTGCATTCTCTATGAAATCAAGAGAAATAGAAAAGATTGAGAAGGAGAGAAGAATTTTGAGAAAAATCCAGAGAGCACTGAAAACAATGACTAAGTTATACAGAAGAAGAATGGAGACCTAAACAAGCAAGAAGAGGGTGAAAAAATTGTCGAGTAGCATTAGGAAAAGGAGAGTTAGATTTTTAAGTCTCAGAGTGAGGTTGGACAATGGTATATTCACAAACCGAATTTAAAGTAAAATAAACATTTCCATACATTGATATAGCCAAAAGGTAAAGCACCTTGCTGCCTCCACAAGATTTAAAAGTTATACATGTGATACGTTATTACTAATATCACCAGACTATTAATTAGAATCAGATAAAAATACAAAATAATGCAATATAAAATAAAAGAATCTTATTTAATATAAAGATAATCTTTACGCAATACACATTTCTTACTTTAAGACATATTTTTACCCAAATACAAATTTCTTATATTTTTAAAATATTTGCTTTTTATCCAAAAGATAATTAGAAGACAAGTAGGAATGGTAAACAGTAGATACTAGAATTAAGAGAGACATGGAAGAGATGGGAATAACGAAAGAAGATAGAACAGCTAATAGAAGACTGATACAAAATTTCAAGGATTTTCAGAGGGAAGGAAAATAATGCCTGTACGGAAGAGACGAAAGAAAGGAAAGAAAAATAATGACGAATTAACAAATATATCATTTATATTTTATATATATGGGCATATAAACATCTTTATAAATTTCTTCGCACCTTACTAATAAAATAAATAGCTTAATATTTTCCCGCTATAGTTTGCAGGGGAATCAAATTTATTCAATGACGGTATGCTTCTTTAAAGTTTTAATGACATTATTCAGGTTATCTCAGCTGCTAAGATATCGTAAACGGACCATGGTTACGGCCAAAGCCGTAAGCATGAGATAAACTGTTTAAAATTTGTAAAAATCCACAATTTCTTAAGTTTAAAATTATCCTAAAAGATCACTACAGATTATGCCTCACTGATTTATTTGAAATGCAGCTTAACTTTTACCCTTTCTTCCAAGTATTATTCATTGGAGCGATTGATGATAACTAATCACGCGATGATGGTAGTTAGTTTTCGCTCCAACTTTTACGACCCTGATTGATTCCAACTTCGTTTCCACGCAATTAGATCAACCAAGAGATTCTAATGACCGAAGAAATACAAACATACGTAATATTAAGCAGGTTGAACTTACATACAAGATCCGTCCCGCAACGCCCACTTCATTACCTCCGGGAACTTAATACCTCTCCAATAGGCATTGTCTTTACTTAGTCTATTAAGCCTTTCAGCAGCTATTTCCCTTTCAATTTATTTTACATATTCCTACCTCCACGTATCATCGAAGATTTTTTTCTTATCTTCAATCCTTGGCACTCCAGTTTCCAAGTATATCAATGAACATCGATTTTTTGATATAGTATCGGCGTTTCAGCAAATATTCTTCCGATCTTACTTCTTTCACGTACTTATATATTGCCATCAGACCATGATTGCTGAAAACAGAAGCTGTCTTTGCAGGGAAAGCATTCCTAATTCAGTATTCCATTTGATTACGCTTTGCGGTGGTATCTTTCACGGATCTTATGAGCTAACTACTCTTGGAAACTTCGGGTGTAGCGTTTGCTTATAATTCATTACTGAGTATAATGATATTAATCCATCCAGTGAGCATTTTCATCCAATTTGAGGAACCTCCAACTCTTTATAGACCACCTCGGAGATTTCAATGCCAGAGTAGAAGGATATCCTATTCAACTATTCTCAATAATAACCATCGAATTGCGCCTCCACATTTCCCTCTTCAGATGCCAAATTCTCTCTCACAATTCGCGACCCTCTTCGCCGTCTCCTTCGTCCTTTTCCTTCCCTCTTTTCCTCCCCTTCGCTCGTTTATTTATGATCCGGTCCCACCGGTTTCAATTCACGGTTCGCTTTTTTCTGCCTCTTTTTCTCCGACCGCCCTTTTTGCGGGAGCATTTTTCGTAACACCGTAACGATAAACTCGTCCCGGCACAAAAAACTGCCTGTTAGTCGGCAAAGGGTTAGAAAGGCCCTTTCGCTGTCACTGCTTGAGTTCTTGGGGAATGCGCTGCAGACCCAACTCATCATTTTATGGGAAAATCGATTTATTTTTCGGGAGGACAATTAGATGTCGCGGAAGGTTTCGAGCAATTTCGTCAAACCCTTTGTCGGCGATGCGTTCTTACTGAACGAATTTCATGCCGATATTCTCCATTCGTTTCTGCGTCGCAGTTTCGAACTAGTTGCGAGAACTCATTTTCTGTGACAAGTATTCGAGAAATGGCGCGGATGGAACGTGGAAAATTTCCGTTTTTCGTTCCGGAATTAATAGAAATCTTATAAGATCCCTGCGTGTGTAGGATGAGTTTTCGGGGCTGCTCTACATCAGAGTGAAAATCTTTTCGTGGTATCCGTTAACTAGCAAGTTATTAAAAGTTTGATAATTAGGGAATAAAGTGTGTGTTTTCGACCAATCGTTTTATTCGGGATGGCTAATAATGTTAACCACTGCGGGAGGATCTGCGGGTCGTGGTCACAAAATTGCACTGCGAGATCATGGCATCTTTTTCGAAATTTCTTTCCACATTATTTTTGTAATTTCATCTATACCTCATTATGTCGAATTCGTTCATGAACTGACCTAATTGAAATAAGCGACGGCTCAAGCGTCTTGAGCAATCAGTAGTTAAGTTTATAGAATTCCTGATCGTTTAATGATCATGATAACTATATACGCTACTATAATATGAAACTGTATGTATGAAACGGTTCGTCCAGATTTGACCGGGGGTGGCAGTTAGCTGGCTTAGACCATTGGCTTAGACCACAGTTTCTCAACCGGTGCTGCTTCTCAGCCGTGGAGTATTTAAGTTTCGCAAGGAATTTCTTTGGACGATTTCCGAGTATCCCGTTAGCTTCTAATTTTGCTCTCGTATACTCCGCACAATTTTTCGTGACAGCTGTCAATAACAATACTGAAAGAATATATTTTGAACTTCTTTAATAATTTGAATTTAGGCGTTCGTGACCTAACCTGCTAATTTTGAGTTAAGTAAGATTGCTATAAAATTTAGAAAGGTTGAGCAGACATGACATTAGCATGTATTTAACGACATTACTAACATATCTACGATTGGCATTATTAGACGAGTGAAGCTCTCGGAATCAAATCATCGTTTAATTTTCTAATTTGTTGGGAACTCGGTTGCAATGTCCCGTTCGCCCCTTATGCCACGAGAAAATAATTTGTGCATACATCAAAAATACGTAATAATGCAGTGTTCAAATGGTTTGTATTCTCAAACTACAGAGCAAAATTTTGAATCGAGTAGGAGAGCATCCTGGAATTCCAAGACGATCTTATGATGATTTATGACGAGGTTATAAGCTTATGGCAGAGCTAAAATTCGGTGCTATTAAACAAAAGTATCGGCAAACGTTATAAGGAATATGAGGAACTTGCTTGGTTTCATCATGTCTTGTAAAACTAAAGATGATTTCTTAAAATTTTAGTACACTGCGGAATTTGCTTTGATAACTCTGCTGACGCACGGTATTATTTTTTTCAGTGATTTTGCAAGACTTCATATTGTGATGAAGAGTGAAGTTGTTTGCCCTTTATTCCCCACAGAATACTACGAAAAAAGTCTCCACGAAAGCGCGGCACAATAAGTAACAATTTTCAAAGCATTCAATGGGAAGTGACTAAGGTGGATATTATTATTCACGTCATCCCATACGGGCTTTCATTTTATCACAGTCATGAACAGTACTGAGACAAAAGCAAGCAAAAGCCTTTCTTCTCTATCCTGTACCAAAAGACAACGAAGAAATATTATTTTCTGTTAACAGGACCCGGAAGAGAAATTCCGGGCCTTGGCACTTTTATTTCATCCTGGTTCAAATTCCTCAATTTAGATCAAGTAATATGTTTAACCCCTCTATAGCTCAGACCCTGAGAATCTGGACCAGTTACCCCTTCTTCTCTCGGTTGTAATAGCGATTTCGCAATGTTTTTAAAATGATCAATCAGCCTGCTGAATTTTTTCAGGAACAGTCTCTGAAGGAGAATTCTATTCGACGGAGGGTGAACATGACGGAATATAATGTCTCCTCAATTTAAATAACCACCACTTGGTCTAGTGGCAAAATTATGGTGTAAATAACATTGTCTTGGCAGCAGTTCCTTGGGATTGTTCCTGAACGCCAGACAATATTTATTCACTGTTATTTAAATCGATCAAAATCAGAAAGCAATTTTATTCGGTAAAATCCAAAATTTTCATTTCAAGCGAACGAGACATACGCGTCGAGAATAAATAAATCGCGACTTTCCGGCGCCGCAGACTTGTTCGCCACTTTCCTTTTCCCACCAACCCTTTCTCAGTCCGCTTTCCCCACAAATTTCGCCTCCCATCAGCTCTGCCATCTTTATCGCCGTGATTTATCTTTCCTAACCCAAACAATTTTGCGTAGCCTTCAGGAAAGCAAACTTTCCGAGTAAATCCACTCAACATGAACTTAAAATTATTTTTCCCCAGTTTCTGAGATTTTATTTCTCCGCAGGGGTAAGTAGGAAATAAATGTGTGTATTGTGTGTGTGTACGCAGTTGATGTGTATAGGGGCGGATCTATAAACGTGTCTAAGAAAGAGTTTCAGATATCAGTTTCTCATATGTACTCATCCTGGGGTGATAATAATCTTATTTCCTTGAATCTGTAAGCGTTAAAATAGCCATTTTGTCTTGCTGAATGCTTGGTGTGTGCTCATAAGAGGCAAGTCCAACCCGCGGCTTGCATGCGATCTTTTCACAAATTTCACGAGCACCAAAATATTGCTCTTTTCTAACGGTTTCAAAAGATGCTCTGCTCCCTAACAATATAAAATGACAAGAAACAAATGCTAACTGAAATCTACCATAAAAGGTCGCACATTTAACATCGCACAATCACACTAGCTAACTAAATTTTCACATAACACTCTTGCTCATTAAAATAAAACAAATAATTTTCGATGGATTATCGATTCCTTCAGGTTAAGCGTTTACATAAAACGTTAATAAATTATATTTGCTGGGATATTTTTTATCTATAATAATAATACAGCATGTAGTATTTATTTGTAATTTTTAAAAATAATCTGTAAGAGACATATATTTACTGATAAGGCAATCATCATATTTGTTTTTCAGATAGATTTACTCAATGTTTGTAAATCTCTTAAATTATCCATGAATCGTTGATCTTACTGATGAAAGTGTGCCAAAAAGAACACAGAAGTGTAGATATTCAAATAGCAATGGAGAGAATATGTTGCTTCAAATAAGTTACTTTCTCAAATGTATTTTTGTTTGTGCATGGCGCGTCATCGCTATGATGGATTTGGCCTAAGTCGTGCGGTATTCACCGTGGATGACACGTGGTCAGCGCATCGACTCCCGCACCGCCTTTATTGGCTCTTTCTAGACCCACTTCCTTTTCTCAGGTAGCTTACCAATCGTTTGGATGCTGGGTAAATATCGTCGTCCCCACCGGGATTCGAACCTGGGACCGCTTCCGCCAAAAGCGTTCTTTACATGTCTATCGGGGCTTACTTTCTTAAATATCTTAAAGATAAATTATGAATAGCACCTTTATTTCCTATTGTGGATATTACAAGATTCTAAGAGACAATTTTCCCGATATCCCGACTGAATTTTCTTGGGGAATCGAAAAAATAACTCCTGAGAACCCAAGCATGATTAGCAATTCAGCGATTTTGTCGCTAGACCTAGTGACTTTTCTTTCAGCGACCTCTTCTATGATTTAGTGACATTTTGAATCCTTCCATTTAAAATCAGAGATTTCCCACTCTATGGAATATGTTTCATAAGTACGCCATTGTGCATACCTTTACATACTTATTTTAAAATCAAGGTAGCACTACCTTCGGTTGATAAAAGATTTTGAGGTCATATTCGACGTTTAATTTGTGAAATTAAATATATTTTTAGAGATAAATTTATTTTAAACTACTTTTTGCCTTTTTAGCTACTATTCAGTGTTTTTGGAGATTTAAAATCTAAATTGGCATCATGGAGCTAATGCGCCCTGATGGACCTTGAACAATCCTGATTTAGGGCGATTGTAGAAACAGTTCTCTGTCAGTTTTACACTCCCCGTAAAATTTTGAGAACATTGCGGGGAAAACAAAATCATCAAGAGAGGAGGGGAGAGACGATCCTGTGTCCAATGATGTGACAACATTCATACGATATCTATTGTTTTCTCTTTATAAGTGAATTGTTGTAATATATCCAGTTATTGATTTCAATTTATGCAATTTTTGTCACAGTATTGCTTTTGTGATTTCAATGTTTTACACAGTTTCCCATTACATCCTTCAGCTTGTCACTTGTACTACAAGTAGCTTTTTCACACCACCTTTGTGAGTGTTTTCTTGCTCTAGATCTGTTTTCCTAAGATAATATCTTAGGTGTTTTTACACACATTCCTTCTTAAGTTTTTCTTTCTATTTCTATTTACACATACTTTATTTATGCTTATATCAATTACGACAGGTTGGATAAAAGAAGAGCTACAGAAATATGATGTCTCAGTCTCGCATAATTAAAGACCTATAGGTTTTCTCTGCTTCTCATTAAGAGTGTTAAATTTTGAAAATTTATCTACCGGACATTCTTACTATTCGCAACAAACAGTGAATATTCCCTTTGAGAACGCATTATTTCAAGGTGGTGACAGGTCGGTCCACCCAGCCTTTCAAAATGACTACCGGATGTATTAAAATCTGGCTAATAATTGCAGTGGAAATGAAATTCTATTCTATTCCTTAATTACATACCCTGAGGCATGTAATTTAATAATAACTAAGTAAGTTTAACGCCTTAGCAATTTTCAACTGGTTAGAGAAAAATAACGTCCAATTACGCAATATTTTCTAAAATACTGAAATATTATCGTTAAATGGATTCTTTCTTTCACACCCAACCATTCAGATCTTAAATCCTCTTTACTTCAATGCAGTATCATATAACATGAACATTCTTAAAAATAAATTTCCGGACTTAAATTTTTCCGTCATATCGATACAGCATAAACACTGCATAACAATTTGTATTCTAAATAGTCCATATAATAAGAAATATAGAGTAGAATCATTTCATTAAATTTTGATAAAAAATTCTTTGCCTTTCTCATATTGAAATACTAAATGCGCTGACCTTTTCAGTTTCATACTACAATATTTTTTAATTTAATCTTATATAATACATATGTCTTTGAATATAACAAAGAAATTAAATTTTCAAAATGAAATTGTGTCATTTATTCTTAATTGAAAGGAAGTGACTTTTAAATAATTTTGAAGAGTGAATACGGAGTATGAATACTTCCCGCACAATGATCATCATTTTAATCAAGTTTAGGTAGCCGTTTAATTGGAAGGAAAATATCAAATCACCGCGAGTTTCCGGAGCTATCAGTTTATTCGCAAGTAGGGTAAAAGAAGAAAATTGAAACAAAGTCCTGAATGAAATATGACGTCCTTGCATAATTGAAATAGTCTACCGTGGTGATGTTTCAGTAACGCCCAAACTATAGTCTGTGATCCGAATAAAGTTAAATATTATCCAACCAAATGGAGGAAGAGTATGAAGACAATGTATATATTATTATTCTCCTTGTATTGTAAAACATTACTTTTATCCTTTACCTAGGCCGCAACCTTGACATGGCAGAAAATTTCCCATGAGTAAATCATGAAGAAAGCATGGTTTTGAAATGTTCTTTGATGAACATCCATACAGTTCGTCAATAATTGCTTAAATATTAAGATATTCATAAAGACATATTGCACTTTTTGAGTCTATATACATAATTTAGAGCGATAGAGAGTTTTAGGTTGTAACGACAACTCTAGAAGAAGTAAGGGATTGCTTGTCACGGTGAAGTACGTAGGAAAATTTTCTCCATAACCAGCAACGGAATCCATAGAGGCCTCTCATGAACCCCAAGAAATTCAGATCATATATATCTCAAATTATTTCAATTTCTGGGCTGAAAAAATATATTGTGGGCGCTTAGATGACGGAGTTATTACCGTGATTACCGGAAAAGAATGTGAGTCGCAAACTTCCTTTTTCCACTCGCTTAAAGGATAAGATGATCCGTTTAATCCCAAGATTTAATACATGAAAAATCTCTCTTGCGTCAGATATCAGTCTTCATCGAAAAAATGTTTTAGACTCTGAGTTTACATGACTTTTTACCCGAAGTTACTGGGTTCAAGTACCTCCGGGTAAGAGGAAAAAATATTCCGGTAAATTTTGAATTGTACTTTATCAAGAAATGAAAAGTTGATAGCAAGGATTGAAAATATTCCGGTTTAAAGGTATACAATGCAAAATATGCAATCCTACGTTCCACATGGAAGAGCGATGAAACCTATCCGGAAATCTTTAAAAATCTCCGTGTTGATAAGAATGTTGATGTGGTAATCCCGTTCACATCCCTTCAGATTCTCTTAACAAAGGTCTTCTCCTACGAATAGACTGTTGACAACCTTCAAACAGCTTTCCTTACTACTTTTATTTAAAATTTCAGAAAAAAACAACAAAAATCCCAGGATATTTTCGTGCAGGACCAATGAAAACTCGTGCAAGTCACGGTACAATTGGTTGCTAAGTGAGACCGTACCGCGCGCTGCGTGACCTCTGGTATGCCGTGAACTCTTCCTTGGTCTCAAGGAGTGTTCCGAAATATTCCTAATAAACCTTAAATCTTAAGGAAAATTTCAAAACTGGCCAAACAAGACATGCGCCCCATATCACAACATTGTCAAAAGAGAAAATATTTTTAAAATCGAAGTTTTCAAACGTAATTCCTGAAAATTATTCCAGTTTGGCTCGCAAAAAGTTGTATACAGAGGAAGATATTAACAGTTGTATATAAAAGGCAATAACAATTCACAAATTAGGCATTGATTCAACAGATTCTTTTCGCGGTAGATTTTAAGCAATTCAATTGTAATGGATCCCCTCTAACTGGAGAAATACTAAATTTGGAAATTATCAAAATCGATGATACTTAAGATATCTTGAACCTGTCGCCATAAAGAAAATGCACAACAGAGAGATCCCCACATAGGCAGTTACAAGTTACAGTAGAAAGGATTATCAAACATTTGCAGGTAATTTGTAGCACTTCTATAGGAACCAATGAAATTTGCTCACATCAAGTAAAAGTGTCAAATTATCAGCTCTTCCTCCACTCCTCGTCTCTTTTTCACGTAAAACTGCTTTGAGAAGACCTGCATTTCCAGCGAAGTTTAGATTATTGGAGAGGAGAATTTCTACAGGGAGGTAAAATATTTATTAAGAGCATATCATCTCCAAGTTAAAACTTAAGACTGATCGTTAAAAGTTGATGGCAAAAAATGGGCGATTCTTAGATAGAGAGAGCAAGACGAAGAATCGAATATTTACAATTTTAAGGAAACATTCTAGTCAATTTAAAACTGAAGAATTCCTAAGGAACTCTGAAAATTCTTTTTAATTTAACTTAAATATCAATTTTACGTACAAGTGTGTGTAAAGCTAAAAAAAATTTCGATGTACTCCTCCTTGTAATTATTTTCTTCCAATAACGAGTCTTTTGGTTAGATAATTCCGGGACCATCTAGAAAAATAAGAGTTTATATACTTTGGAATTCTTTAAGATGGATATCATACAGCCATCACTAGCACCATTGGCATTCAGACGCCGTTGCTCATTGACTACAAGTGGTAACCATTCTCTCGCAAATGCTGCATGATAAAATTTACATTCCTCGGACACTTCCTCAAAGAAAAGACTAAGCATTACTTTCACTTTTCATCCATTTGCTTCTCTAAGATCTTAATTCGTTGCACAATTTTTCCGCTGCAATGAACGACGATTATTTTTGTTCACAAGTAAAACCTTAAAAGATGATAGGAAATGAATCAAACCACAAGAGACCCAGAAAATATTTAATTCTCCTCGGTTTTCTGCGACAAGACAGGTTTAACATGCCTCCGCAACGTGCTTTCCAACATTTTAAATTCTTTATTACACCATAGCGATGGATGGAAGGGATTTATTTGATGGAATCGTAACGGCAAGGTGCCGCCGGTTGGATCGAATGCAAATGATCACCATAGAAAAGTCCTTCCGTATGGCTGTTGCGACGCACTTGTAAATTCCCTCAATTTTCACTTCGTGTACGGCGATCGTCATTCATTTGCGCCGGCGACGCAGATTCTTCCGAAGCTCAATCCGTTAGCACTATTGCCAAAGCGACGAGAGAATTATATAACCACCGACGGAAGGATAAAAATCCTCTTTCACTCGAATACACCTCAGACACGATGATGGGGTGCTGTTCTTAACTTCGGTAACCTAGCTTTATGACGTCAGTTTCACTCATACAGCTAGATAACCAAAGAAAAAATCAGCGCCATTTCCGAGGGACGCCATCTGCCGGCGATGAGACCGCAACCTGGAAATCAGACAAGAGTTTAGAGTTAGTCTTTTGTATCGGAATGAATAAACAGCCAAGTGAGGCCGCAAGCAGCACTTTCTCCACTTCGACATCGCAACTCCCAACGAGATTCCATTTTCTTCCCGAAAGCTGAAGAATTGGAATCGAAGGACGGGTCACGAATGCACCCCGACCCGATCACAAAAAAAACTAAAGGAACGGAACCGATCTGAAGGCTCGGTCGGATACTCTAGTACACCGTACGAAATTCTTCTCCTTTGCTCTCGGTCGTAATAAAGTAAGGCAAATCCAGGAAGTGCTCGCGTCGCATTCATTGCATTTGATCGGCCGAAAAGAGGGCACTCCCACACCACCCTTACCTACACGAGGTCGATGCAAATTCTGCGCACTTTCCAGGTTGACATCTATCCATTCGATATACGACTTCCTCGCCGCTCTTTTTCGACCTACCGTCTAAAACCAGAGGAGTCGGAACAGCCGCCCTCCGCACCCGTTTCCTACGCGCCTCCCGCTGAAGACGCACTCCACTCTTCGGATTGAAGGGCGAAGAGATTTGGACACGTGCTCCGGCGCCAACGCAAGGAAGCCCTATGTAAAAGCCTCACGATTGCACTAGATCGGCAACGTCGTAATCCAAAGCGTCTTTTGCCGAATCAGATCTCCTCCGATGGCTGCTTCCATGGCCGCACGCGGGCTGGACTGCTAAGAGGACGCAGTCGGAGGAGAAATTGGAGAGGTGCGGAGGGAGGGAAGAGGACGACCGGTTTTCGTGAAGGAAGGTATTCCATCCCTCCCCTCGACAGCACCTTGCGACAGCCCTTCTATTGGCCCTTCTGGGGGTGCTCCTTCAGAAGCGGCGATCTTCTTTAGGATGCGCTATTGTGTAGTCTACAACGAGACCAAACTACTGCAAAGCCTACGGAGGAATCAGCACCAGATTAACATTGAAATTCAAATCCGACGGGGCTATGAGCTGTCCTGCAACATTATCGTGCGAAGTTGAGGAATATCCGTCAGGAGCTTCCACATATCACATTTGAAATCCTCACTCGAGTTTGCAGACGAATTATAATCCTCGTGTATGGATTTAAGACTGTGTCTTTGCCGCACTACTACCATTAGCATAGAAAATTAAGCTCACTTTATAAACGTTAACTTCATTTACTAATATCATAAACATTCGAAATGTGGGCGATAAAATAATTAAAGACTATTAAATTCTAACGACCGACCTGCACTACTAATGAGATAGGACTTTAACTACTTAATAAATCAGCCCCACCGCGAAAGGATAAAATGTTTATGAAAACATTCCCTTCGAAATCAGCCCGCCGTCGGAAATAAATTAGATAGTAGATAAATCTATTTTCATTAAATCATTAAATTATCTTATCAGATACCTAATTATTTCACTTCGCTCGTTAAAACCTTCATTATCACTTCGAACTACGCGTTAACAAGCAGTAAGAATACAGGCCCAAAAGATTTTTAATCGGTGGTTTAAATAAAATACCTGACATGCCTCAATACTTCTTTTGAGGATAAACATGCTGATAATGGTAAAACCAACCCATACAATCAACAATTAGGCCCAGCGAATTGAATCAAATAGGAATTAAAAGGCTGCGGCATTCGCGGAAAATAATATTTTATTGAAATAACAGATGACTACCCGCAAGTAAGAATGATTTTTAATGCTCTCTCTTCATTTTTATAGCTATTACGTAAACTAAATTGCAGTGAGTCAAATTAATGATAAGTTCAACGCAGCCAATTCGTGAGAAATTATAATATTTAGCTTCATTAGCCAATTCATATTCGGCAGAACTTATAATATCGAAAAACATTTTTATAGAAATAAATTTTAATTAAATTTTAAACGTTAGCTACGAAGGATATCGCAATAATCAAACCATTGAAGGATGAGAAGAAAGTATTAAACTGTGCGCGAGAGGAAAACCCGATGAGAAACGTGGAGAAGAAATGGACATGACCGGGACTAGACCCCAGATCTCAGAAGTTAGAGCTAATATGTCTTTGGATGGATATCCTAACTCTAATAAAGCTCCGAACTGATTCATCCATTTACATTTAAAAACTAAACTGTCGGTACATCTACCTCAAAAGCGCCTCAACCGGTGGACTGTCTCAACTTTGACGTCACAACCTACTCCTCGGATCTTATAATTTGGAATGATTTTTAAATGTGAATTTATCATGAAATGAATGAATCATGAAATCGATTGCGAGCAGGAAACATGTTTGGGATCAATTCCTATCCACGGCGAAGCTGGAGAAGCAATATGAATTCTAAAATCCTAAGTCTTCAATTGAATACTCCCTCTGAAGGACATCAAGATGTCAAATTCCGTTAAAGGTATTCGAGAGCATATCTTTAGTTATGGAGACAGGTAAATCTGTCAGTATCGCAGCGAAGAAAATGGGGGTGAACATTTTTTGAGACATTCCGATCCAGTGAGTAAATTTGAGGAAAACGAAGAAGGTTGCGCTGAAGTCGGGATTATATCAAGGATAAGAAGTACATCACAAGAAGACGTTAGAGAGAATATGGAGAATTTAGGAATCGAAACTATTCGAAAGTGAACACTTAATACACTGAATATTTGATCATAATTTTTCAAGAGAAGTTTAACATGTTGCATTCCTAGAAACTGTTAGCTCAATCTCGATTTTCATTGACAACAATTTTAAACCTCTATTTTACTGTTAGCCTGCTTGCTTTCATAAATCTTCGGAGATTTTAATAATTTTCTCAGATACGAGTGAAGGGGAAAAAAATTTCGTTTCTATCTTCCACAGATATTATTGCACTAATTTTCAGAGTTTTTTACTAATATCCCCTTTCATAGAAGTGGGTTCTATTACACAGTTTCGTAAAGCTTATACAATTTAAGCGGATAGTACGATGGTGACAACTACGAGGCCTTTAAGAAACCTATCTCTAATCGTTAAGTATCGTAAAAAAAGTACAAACTAAAGATTTCCATTTGAGAACGAAGTTCAATTCAAATTAGCGTCCATAAAAATTTTCAATTCGATTGCATCGTGAAAAAGATAAGTAATATTGGCAATCGACTCTAAAAACAACATTTGATAATTTTTCAATTAATTTTCATTTAGATGCAACCGCTGATGATTTTTGTTTCACCTTAAAATTTCTCTCTCTAGAAGGAAATGCATCGGCGCATACGTTAATTATAGAAAAATTATGCTGCAGAATTCAGCGGAATCCTTAATCCCATAAAATTAGGATAGTTACAAAATACTTAGTTAAATCATTTAAAATAATGTTCGAATATATCAAAATGGTTTATGACGTGAAAATGATGTTTACGATGCATCTTAATATTAGAGTTCCGTTAATTTTTCGGCAGATACCGATCAAATTTCTAAGTAACTTCAACGATCGACACGTGAGGAGAATGACTGCTGAGGAGATACAGAATTCAGAAAAGATTTGGTCACCGTCGCAGACAAGGGTTTCACTCCGAATAGCCTACGTAGCAAAACACTGCACCTTGAGCAGAAAGAAATTACAATTCCGTCTTTATTCAATTACCAGTTAACTACATTCACCAGCGGGGGCGCATGTCGGAAAGAGTACTTAAAATCACGTAGTGTATGTTAGACGGATGACTAGCCCATCCCGCCGCTTCGTTGGAAGAGCAAGCGTCCGTGACAAAGAGGAAAGGTCGATTCGGCCCAACGCGCCCATGAGGATAAGAATCGGAGCAACCACACTTCCGGAATCACTTGTTGTTTACGCTTATTTTAATGGGCGGGCGTAAGAGGAAGCCACGCGACCCTTATCTGCCTTTAATCGGACACTCATTCCTATGCAAAGCTCTGCACCGACGAATGCTAAGGAATCAAGGATTCTCTTAGCAACCGGAGGCATTCTTCTCAAGATCCATCTGAATTCAAATTAAAATAATGACTATCAATGGACGTCTTCATACACGCGGAAATAGAATGAGCGCAAACCCGTATACGAATCGGTCGCCGCACACAACCGACTCGAGGTAAGTCCTCGGGAGTCTCTCAATAGCAGCCCATGGGCCAAATCTCACCTGAGAAAGATGCCCTCCAATGGTTACATCATTTTAGGATTACTCATGATACGACCTTCATCCATGGTCGTGCGTATAGATAAAAATTAGGTTTCAGTGATGAGTTGATTAACGCTTATGACAATTTATAGTTCCAGTTCTTTCCCAACTACTGCCTACTAAGACATAGCAAGTCTTAAACAATGAAGTGTTAAATGTAACAGTTCAATTTTTCTTTATAGGAAACAAAGAATAGAATTGAGTCCACATGAAAAATATTTTCTTAAGCTTTCGATGAAATTAGTATATTAGCGAAGTGGGCCCTAACCTTTTCTTCAACATTCCCATTATTTCTCGCGTTTGGAGTAATTGCAAATTTTATATCCTTAGGAAGAGCAACTCTTTCTAATATACTTTTCTATGCATCCAGACAAGTTTTATGGAAAAAAGAAACGCTCCTTCGAATACCGCCCGACTTACTCTGTGCGGCCTTCATTTCAAAAATCTCCACTTTCTAGGGACCGTTTGAGCAAGAGCCCCGAATCGAACGTGTAAGAAGGACCTGACCCAAAAGGGCCTTTTACAGACCGCCTTTCGGGAACTGCTCCACTCCGAGAGACAGCCATGGTTTTCCTCGAGGGCAAAGAGAAAGCGACGGCAGAAAACCGGAAAGCACTCTCAAATGTTCGCGGTTGAAAATTGTCGCAACACAGCTCATCGAATCCATGAAAAGTTCCTCGACAGGATCCCAAGTAAAGGGAATCGACCAGAAGACAATCTATCAAAATCTCAGCTCTTGCATACAAGAGGAAGGCGCAGATTTCATTAGGAGAAGGTTAATTTCACCCCTTGACTCAGAGTGAAGCTTTTAACGGGAGAAAAACGAAGTGCAACGCGGTCAACATCAGTAGAATTCGAAACCCAACCCAATCAGACACAACTCTTTTTTCATTTCCTCGAAACGCAGCGCCAAATAGAAAGGGACCGAGCTAAATCGGCAGATACCACTTGATTCCAGCAATTGCAATACCTGAAGAGTCCCCGAAAATATGCGACCAAACAGCTCGCGAAAGAAGTCGGGTTCATCATCGAGAACATCAGCGACGAGTGCGAAATTACGTAAATTCCGAGATGACCTTTAGCATTCGCGAGGATTTCTCCCACGAATTTACTTCCCGCACATGCGTTCCGATGTACAGCTTCAAACTCGTCCCGATTTCGGATGCTCCGAAGAGAGAAAGCGGGAGATGAAGAGGGGGATAATGAGGATGCAAAGGGGGGAGAGTTGGCAGTCGATCTGATACGGCGGAGGTAAGATTTTGGGAGGGGCAGAGGGTGATTTAGGGATCTAGGAAAGCGTCTGATCCCGGGAAACTGGTTCTCAATTGTGAGAGCATCCTCAGGAGTGGGGGAGGTCCACTCACGTGGACAGAGAGATGCCATTTGTTGGACAGTCTGAAGGGAACTTGTTTTATTTTTTTCGCCGAGGTGAAAATCCACGACTAAAATCCCTTCCTCGTCTGTGCGAAGTGCACACAAAAGACGTCTGCGACTGAGGGGAGCCGAACTGCTCATTTGGGCCAACTTAGACACCCTTACGGCTCTAGAAACTTCCTCAAGGATGAAAAGGGTCACAGGAAGAGAACCTACGAGGAAAAAACACGGCGGGAGAAAGCACAACCTCACTGGTCGTTCCACCGCTCATCCGAGGCTAGATATGATTATGTTGGGAAGATTCAAAAACGAAAATCCCTGCTGCAGCGATTGTGTCTTAGCTATCAAAAGGAGTTTTTACTATCATTCTTCAAATAAGCACTCAACCAGTGTGAGATTATCAAGAAATAGTATTAAATTTAATAAACCAAAACTTTTCATCGGTTATTCCGCGTCTGGGATGATTTCCATCTATACCAAGACCAAGTGTTATTATTTCGCTGCATTATTAAGCAAAGTCTCAAAACATCACGCATATGAAAGTGAGATTGCAAATGCTTTTCTCCGAACGACACTGAGTCATTTACAGGAACGGATTTACCATTAGGCGTAAGTTGAGGGCTTCGCCATTTAAGGCATACAAAAAGGGAATTTCAGCCGATTTTACGGTGAAAATTTTCTTTTTGTGGCCTAAAAATGATCCTGGTGTCAAGGAGACTGGTTGATTAATTTCACCGCTGCTCAACTCGAAAGCTTTTTAACCACTTACATAATTAAAGAGACTCGTAATCTGAGGGTCCGCAGGCCCTTATGGGTAATGCGATATACAGTTTACTATTGGAAGGTTTTACTGCGCGATGATTTAAATACAATTCTTATGAAAAAAATTAACAAACAATTCACTGTCGCAATACAAATGGTCAAATAGTTATATATCGATAAGCAAAAAATGTAAAATATATAAGAAATAATAATGCTTCTGGTCAATTGAAGCTATATCGGTGGCAATAAAATGTAGAGAGGATTTCGCGTAGCCAACAGGGTCGACAAACATTGAAGTATTGTACCAAAGTATTGTCAAATCCAACATAAAAACTGCCGTTTTCCAGTAAGGGCGAATGTGGTTTCCCATTATTTACTAGTAGATATTTATTCGATAAGAATAAGAAATCGAAATTAATCTACAAAAGAGAAGGCAGATAAAATATTGTAAGAGACATGCAAAAAGTTGAATCGAATGCAACTTTTTAGTCGTCTTCACTGCGGAAATTCCATCGTCGTGAATGCTTCAGTCATTTCGAGAAGATTCATCCCTATTTTTAGCCAACGGATAACATGCATGTCACTCCAACATATATGCATTCCTCCTTTTATTGGCGGTTGTTGAGTTTCGATGATAACGAAACGTGAGAATTTTTCAGGCCATCAGACTTGAAAATGTATAAAATAATGATCAAAGAATCTTGGTTTTAACAGTGAAACTTTGCGTAGTTAGCATGACTGAGTCACCGTATTTTTAGCGAGGCTCCATATCTCAATTCAGAAAGTGCGCGCGGAATATTTGCAAAAATTGTTTTTTTCGGAGAGAATTTCACATTATAAACTAGAGTCGTTCACAAGTTCTACCGCCTCGGAAAGAATGCCTTTTTTCAAAACGAATCTCACGAGAAAATAATGTAAGCATATAAGTCACTTTACATTGCCATAATTACTGATGCGTGAATCTCGAAGATTATGGTCTCAACGGATTTCAAGCTCAAACAATGCCACATTGAAAATGATACACAAATTATCCTCACATAAATTTGGAATAACTACAAGTACCTCTAATCCGATTTTTCAACTCATTAAACGATTACCCGATTTTTAAAACAAACCAGTCGAATAAGAGCATCTATAGATAAATTAATTACGATATCGCGATGCCGATCAGGAAGAATTCTAGCGTGGTAAATAAACTCATCCACCCTTCGTTCCCATCCACGGAACAAATCTAACAGATTTCATTCACAGTTTTAATAATTCCTCCAGAATTCAACGAGCGTTCCGCTTGGAAGATTCAGTTCCAGTAATAAACGGTCGCAGCACGTGGATACACGCTCGAAATTGCTCTAATTGGAGTATATCTTAGGGCACGGACTCCGAGATGGTATACAATGATGATAGAGCGGATGTAACTTTTAAATAAACCAAGATAATCAAGGCGGCAAAATTCATTACCAGAACGCCAAGTAAAACGATGCCCTCCAGATTTTCCGAAGTCATAAATAAATTTATTGGCACGCGAGCAAGCGATGATACCCACGAATATTTGGCCGATCGTTAGAGCGCACCGAATCACGTGATCAGAGCTAGCTCTCCACCTGACACGTACGCGTGAGAAAAATTCTTTCCATATGCGCGTAACATCGGACTTGCACAGCACAGAATCTATCTTGAACTTCCATCGTCTTCCAAATCAAAAGTTTCCGTCTCAAGAGTCGTCTGTAGACAGGCGTTTATAATGGTTAGAAGGCATAGAAATTAGAATTGAGGAGAAAACTACAGGTGGCTGAGCATCATCCATCGCAAAGATGAAAGAATTACGGAGAAGCGCAAGCAAAAATCCTCGAGAGAAATGGAACGGAATGGAACAGCTATGAAAGAAATCTCAACTCGACCTAGGATATCCATATTAAATCCGTTATTTGCCGATCCGACCTGTGAAACACATACTCGACATGCCTCTTCGGGACATCTTAGTCGAAGAAAAGCGGATGGAAAGAAAAACTCGAGGAATCTCCGCCAAGAATAGTATGGTCTTCCCCGAAAGCTCCGTGCGGAACACCACAACACTTATTATCTAGCCACGTGGTGAGCCGAGTGGACACTCACCTCTTTCCTCCCACGTCGTCCACGCACTCCCTCCGCCCCACCCACTGCACTGCTCACACATCACAATTCCAACTAAACACCACTCCACCACTTCCAAAGGATTTCACCCTGCCTCTACCTCACGACGACTGCCGAACGGCCCACCCGCGCCACCTCTTATAAATTCCTCCACTTTGCCCGCCGAGACACTCCTATTGGTCCGTTCGAAGTTTTCCGTATGGCGCTGTCTGGAGGCTAACGTCTTCCATTCCGTGACGTAATGGAGCGCTTTTCCGATGACCAGCATTGGCTAAGTATTCCCAGATTGAGAGCCAAATCTTTTTAGGATGGCGAGTAAGGAGCGAGCCGTTCCCGAGGCAATGCTTGAGTGTGGAGCGTACGAAGATTCCCAATTATAAGAGGGGTTTCAGAGGGGAGAAGGGGCGCTGGAGAGAGACGTGTCATCGAGCTATCATCACGTTGAACACGTGCGACCAACCGGACAAAATTTTACGGCGAATTGTGTATCGACGTGTTGCCATTACGATTTACGGTATTGCTTTCTGTAAAAATTATCTAATTCGTGTTCCTAATCGTCCCTATCTAATCATATTCCGAATTTTATCTTCATTTATATCAGTATCATTGTGATTCTTTGCCCTCGTATAGATAAACATTTAGGAACTCGATACCATGGATTTCCTTTTTGATTTTTATTCACAGGTAACAATTGGAAAAAATATTTGACAAAGATTCGTTTTCTGTTCTATTTTTCTAAAATCTTATAGCCCGTGAAACTGCCCTGCGTGGCAAGGAAAACGTGTTATTCCTTCAACTTCTGAGAAGCTACCCCTTAAAATTTCTCCTGAATCTCTCATGGTATTCCTAGTTTCGATTGAGAAGTAAGCGTGCTTCTTTCCACGAAGGACATGCAAGCAACGCATATTAAAACGTTATATATCTTCAAACGCATGGTTTTCTGAGGAGACGAATACTGCTCTAATATAAAGGATTATAAATAATAGAGAGTCACTCCTGATATTATATGTAAAATAGGAAAAAATTGCTTCTCTAGGATAGATATCTGAAGTTAATCTGCTGCTACAGGTTGCTTAAGAGTGTTCAAGTAGAATTCAACCACTCAGCGAATGAATTACCCTGAGATGTTTCCTTCGCCCCCATTTTCTAATATCATAATGAGATTTCACCGACCCCCTTTCCTGTGTAAAGGCGTTCATCCTCACAAATAAAATTATCTTCCCCTAAAACCTACCCGTGGGATTAAATAGATTGAAGAGAATAAAAGAGAAACAACTTGAAACATTCCTAAGGATACGTTATCCTTGAGAGACTTCAACGGCCGAAAAGGAGATTTCAACGCTCAAGAGGGGTGAATTTCGGATGGAAAGAAACCATCCTCGTGCAGTCGCCGCAAAAAATTAAGACGCTATGATATCCGTATTAAATCAAAGTGGTGTCATGGTAAATGAAATCGTGATTTCGTGTTTGTCAGGGAACGCATGATACCTGCTCGGATCAGAATGGTCCATTTTCGATGATAATAGCGTGAAATGGTCAACTAAGAATCCATCATTGAAATATCATTAGCCTTATAGCGTATCATGTATAAAAATGAATTACAGAACTAATTAAGCTTAGAAAACCAGGTCCGGTATACACACAATAAACTCATAATGGCAGTAGGGATGGCATTGTCGCGGCGGAAGTCTCATTTCACGCTCACCAGCAACACTCCTACTAACTGCAGATCATTTTTCCGGTCAGCGACTCAATCTCCGGAACGGAACATTTTTTCGCACCTCTCGTCATCACGAAACATGCCTTCTCCCGCGGGACAAGTAAGCCGCGGGAATATCCCACCCATACGCAGGTGGGTGACTCTCCTTGGAATATGCGTCGTACCGCAGATTGTCTACATTATTCATGACCGTTGGTCGCCATTTTCCATTCTCTCAACGCGTCCACCAATAGACGATGCATCGAGAAGAGTGAGGTCACAACGAGTGTCCCGAACGACTCAAGCGCCGCTTCTTTCCAAGACCGTAGGCGCCATCCTCCTTTCCCTAATCCGCCTTGCACCTTCCCATAATCAATCTCGGCTTCTTTTTCCCGCCACAAAACTCTCCCCTCCGCCTCCCACTCACTCGAGCACAGGTCATCCACCTCTCTCCCCCACTCTTTCACCACTCTGACTGTTACCTTAGCTATACGCTCCCTTTTCCAGATGCTCTCGGATACGTGGAATGAGAATGGGCTCCAAATCCGAATTGCTTAGATGTCTGCTGGTAGTAAAAATGGCCCGAGGAATAAACAAACGGTTCCTGATCCCGAGGAGTTTATTACATAAGGAGTCTCCTGCGAAAAGTTCTCAGCTGAATATTTATCATAACCAGAATCTCATTTTCGGATGGGGCAGTCTCCCTTCTTTGGAAGCGGAACATGAAAACCATGGAGCGGGACTTTTAACAAGGAAAGGCCACTCGAGTTGTCCATCGTCTTTATTATCTAGATTTTGGAAGTATTCGGAATGACTAATGGCTTAAATACACACCGAGATTTCCTAAGATTAATGCAGATGTGCTTTTTAGTGAATGCACGAATCTGAATTGCTTCAGCATATTATCGTAAGATATCACTGCACCTTCACATGATCATGGAGACAAAATATATAGATTCGTTCCATTGCTCGCGATATCACGAGTTTAGAATATTTACGAGAGCCGAGTTTACTCTCGACTTATTCAGAGCCTATCTGAAGATTTATCTGGTGAAAAAACGCTGATTAACGTTTAATTGTGATTAAATTTTCCAATAAAAATAATTCTCGGTCATCTTAAGAGGAATCGGAGGGATTTTAAGCTTCCGTGATTGTATAAGAACCAAAAATCTCAAGTTTTGCCGAATTATGAAACTAGAGATGCTTGCATCGCTTTTTACTCCTGAGAAGAGAGAATATGCATTTATACCAACGGCATCTCTCTTTCACGATAGCATAACGTAGAGTTGTTGCGCAATTTACGCTTAAAAGTAAATATTTTAAGCAGATTTTAACGTAAGCCCCCGTTTGAGGATGGATAATACACTCCATTGATCTTATTACCTTGAATGAAATATTTCACATTTGTCTTTTGGTTCAAGATAGATGAAATTCTCTCTCTTTTACTATTTACTCAATATTTTACATGGATGAGATAAAATAAATGATATTTCGGTATGAATGATGCTTAGTAATAATATTTAACTATTTTTCTCATTACCGATTGTTATGAAGAATATTATCTACAGGGTCATTTTGCTATTCTTACGTTTTTCACTCATTGCATCCTGGCTTAGAGAGGATTGAAAGTACCTCATCTGGCATAATGCGCCAGGTACTAGCTCCTTTATATTAGTCGTGAAAGAATTGAATTTCAAACTGTCCTTTAATGTAAGTTCTTCAAAAAGAATGAGCTCGATTACGACGAATCACGCAAACGTAACTGATAATTTAAACGTAGTTCGTAACTTTTAATTCTCACACAAACTTTTTTAATGATTTTTACAATATAAAACAGAATTAATTATTTCTAATAATTAAGTATTTCTAAAATTATGTAAATTTCTAATCATTGATCATTTCTGTGAACTAATAGCTCATTACCATCCTCCTGTTTGTGAATTAGATCATATAATAAATAAAACTTTCATTTCTCGTTGATACGCCAAACTATGCTTTTTAAAATCATGCTGACAAACAACCAAACTATAAAATTCATTTTCGAATAACCTTATAAATTATGGGAAGACTTTAATTTTATAATTCTGTGGCTATGGAAACCAGTTGCTAAAACAGAAACGGTTTTAGTATGAATAGATTGGATTGTATTTTTAAACGATTCCCATGCCATTAGCTACAAGTTCCCTCACTTAATACAACATACGCATCCATTGGTCAAACTTGTTTATTATTATTACATATTATGCTTTGGATATCGTCTGTATTTTGTACTATCTTTTGGCTTTGAAATCGTTCTCTAGTTTCAGATTAATAAGAGTGGGATGAAGACATCATGAGTATATTTTCCTTTATCGAACATTTATTTCACATTTCTGAGCCAGAAAAGGTTTACTGAAGATGTGATTTACAAGAATTTAAATCTAATTTTTTCCAAGGTTACTAATTCGCCTGAACACATAGTCAAAATATAATGGCGATAACAACCTAAATATCCTCTGGAAAAAGCAAACCTTTGGAACTACTAATTTACGGAACACAAAGCGGTGTCGACATTTGTAATCAAGGCTTATTATATTATCACAGCCATGAACAAAGCTGTGACAAATGTCAATGAAAGATACATTTCCTCGATTTTGTTCAAGGGATAAATGAAAGAAGATCAATTATATATACGGTAGCAGAAACACTATACTACTACTGATATAAATGAAAAATTATTAAATTAATCGAATAAGGATGTGTTTGATTCCTCATCCACTTAAGGTTATTTAGATTGTAGGTCTTTTCAAAGAAATTGATTCCAAAGATTGCAGTTAACAATGTTACCCACTCGTTAGGAACTACGATAATTTTTATTAATAAGATTATTATTATGTTTCGGATTTGGATATTACTTAAATATGCTACCTAATTCTCGATGAGATTTTCGCACTCGATTGGTCTCTTTCACTCAATCTAATTGTAAGTTTTAAGTTGAAATGATTGATTATGATTGAATTAAATCGGGTTTCTCATTCCTAACAGGCGTTCTTCAATCCCGGTCATTTTAAAATCTCTATCATCCTCACCGACAAGGAGCTCCAGGAGCAATATAATTTGACTCAAATTTAGTCAAAGGATGAAATTTAATGTCTCTTTCTATTTTTACTTATTACTCTTTACTATTTTTACTTTAAATATCCCCTTCAGATTTAGGAAGTAACCATAATTAATTGGTTTTACTAAATCATCTTACGTGAAATCTGTATCATTAATTATCATAGTTATTTCCTGTTGTTTTTTGCTAATACTAATACTTAATACATATATACCCAAACTGCAGCTATTACTGCACCAGAAATTAAAACAAAATTTGAATATAAATCACTATTTTCGTTTTTGGCAATTATTATGGCTTCAAATGTTAGTTGGTAGACTTTAAGTTATTTTTCTCATTTAAATAATTCCTGACTCTTTCTGGTAAGAGTTAAATGTTTCAGAAATTTAACAATGTTAAAATTAAAAAAATTCCAAGCTCTAATAATTATTCTTAAATTGAAATGAAAGTACTTCATTGATATATTAAGAAGTATTCGATTGAAGCATATAATGTAAAATTAGCCTGATTGATGAAATACACTGGGCTCCTAGTAGTGGAACCAAGACTTATTCTCGATAACTAAGCGAATACGCCTACCATAGCTAACTCTTATGCTACAGATATATTTGGCCATTAGTTTCTATAAGCATTTATAAGTTGTTCATAAAATTCCTTCCTTCCCTACTATTTTGAGTATAGATTATACGATTCCTCGTACCTTTATTCATTAAATTTTTTCTAATTGATTACTTTTTGTATTGAATAACAATCGAAATCAACTCTTTATTATATTTCGAAGTTTTCTTAAAAGAACGGTAAGTTATCGAATGATGCAATTTTCGATTGAATTTTCAGAAGAAAAATTGTTAAATTACTGAAATTTAAATGTTGAATGAAAGATGAGACTTGCAAACATCAGCTCAGCATGTCATGAATACATGTGCCTCTTCGATGTTCGATTCTGTTGTAGTTCTCAGTGAAAGAACACACGCAAGTGTGTCTCTCCGATTCTTCTTAGGATTCGGGAAACAGTATCGCCGGAGCAGAAATTCCTTCGCTGAAATTTTCGGAATCGTCCTTTGTGAGGGTAGCACGAACATGGGCTCCTTCGGGATGGAATTCATCGGTTGGGGGTGGAGATTGGGGGAGGGGCCAGTGATAGGGGTGGGGTTTAGATAGTGAGGGGGATCGGCGGCGAATCCAAAAGGCTGAAACCAAAGGGGAAGAGGGAGGGCAAGAATGTGAGGCGATATTTTTAACTATTTCCCAATCTTCGACACGCAACTCGGAGCAGGAAACAATGGGAAAAGTTCGCCAAAACGCCAGTCAGGTTCACTTTGCTCGGCGAGGTTCTTATTTATAAATTATGACCCCTTTCTAATGATTTGAGCAGCTAATGAGGATATTCAAACGTATATCATATTTCTTGATTTTAGGAGAAGAATTCGATTCAATATCCAATTTAAAACGGTTTAATCAGAAGCAATAGGAAAGTTTTCTAATCGATAAAATCTTCTCCTGAAATAAAAGTTAAGGTTGTGCTACGATACATTTCAAGTTGTTAATATTACGGTAAATACTGAGTTCCAAAGGGAACTGCTTGAGGGCCCAATTTCTTTCTAACCTTTGGGGCATTTGCAGAAAATTATTAAGCATCACGTATCAAACACCTTGCTACTTACTTATACTTTGCATAATGCTGTTTCCGCGATAAGTATACACCGATTTTCTCAGTACTATTAATCCACCGCGTCACCTGCAGTTTTGACCTGGCGCGTTTCAGAAGAGATGTATTCAATATGAGGTCAGCAAACGATGATCGTGTATCTTATGGAAAATACATTCTTATTTCACTTCAAATAAACTATTAAATCTAAATTAAAAATTGAATCGATTTTGTTCTTAATTTGCTGTTTCTAGAGCAAATCAATGTTCAAAGTTCATATCAACCGGAAATACTTTTGGAAATAATACTTAGTATCGAATTTCAAATGCAGCGGCATGAACTCAAGTGCATTATAATTTGCAAACAATGCTCCTACAGTGTTCTCCGATAATAAATGTCGTAGAATGAGGGGCTACTTTCCAATTGGAACCGAAAAATTGTTCGACCAAACTCGAAGTTGCAAGATTTCATGAAACGGATTCGTCGACTGCAGAAAAATAAGGAAGAGAATCGAAGGAATAAATCGGAATCCTGACATAAGAATGGACGGCCTTTCCATCTATTTACAGGTCTAGGTATATCCTATTGTAGAAAATTACAAAATTCACAATTCTGATCAAATGTCGAATAAAGTGGTGCTTCCGTCTCTGATCGGTTTTTAAACCTTTTATCCACTCAAAACGAAGCTCTCGGTAATGTTTGTGCCATCTGGCGAAATCCAATTTATTCTAACAGCAGCCCAATTTTAAACCAAAATTCTGAAGCATACTGTGCAAATTAAATTTTTTTAATTTACCAGTTGTGCTCGCCAGACATTTTGGACAGCTCTGCAAAATGAAACCAAGAGCTTGCCTTTTCAATTTTCTTCCAGATATAGTTAGGGTGGACTCGGACTTTTGATGGAAAGGTTTAGGCAACATTGGCGCGCATTCACTTTCCTCAGTTCTTGGTACATGTAAGCGATATCGTAAAATCATTCATGTTGGTAGCAGTGGCTCACCACTCAGTCAGAATCGTGCGTCATCGGCCATTACCTGTATCGCATTATCATAACCGGTTTGGTGCGGAGGAGCAGATCCGGCACAGCCTCCCTCTCGCATTCCCTCCAATCTCTTTCCTCCATTTTTCTCTCTTCTTTGTTCTCCCATTTTTCTCTGCTTTTGTATCTCCTCAAATGTTCAATCCATGGCATTTTGTCTACCCTCAAAAGAGCATTTTTCTTCCCACCGATGCTATTATGCTTTGCAAGTGCTCTAGACTAAGGAATAGATTCATGTTAGGTATTTGAGGCTATGGTTTCGATGTCTGCATGGGTTTTCAAAAACACTCGTAAATTTTCCAGAGGCGCACAGTGTCGATCAGTGTAAAGATGAAGACTTGACAGCTATTTCAGATTAAAATGGTTAGTTTAAGTATTATTAATCATCTTGTGACAACTCACGGTGATTTATTTCGTTAAACTTTCTCTATACGTGTCTGTTGATGCTGGATAAATCCGGAGATTTCAATGCTCGCGAATAGACGCCGTTCAAATTTCCGTCCTTTTGAGAGAATAGAAGCAATGATTTGAGAAACTTAAGTCGAGTTGTAAGTTGCGATTCCAAAAGACGGCAATAGACGTGAGAAAATTTCCAGTGCTAGGAGATACATCAGGACACAATTCTTTGCATTGTAGCCACGTTCTATCTTGCGGTAGGTCCGGATTCGTCCTAAAATTCTCATCCTACTTGTTTATCTCCTGATTATGGGGTCCTCTAGGCACTTAAACCTCTGCCTTTGTCTTTTTCTAACATCTTTCACTTTCCTTTGAGAAAATTTTTTCTCAAGGATATTTCTTGCAATTGGTCCATCATGTTATTTCCATAAAAATCATTCGATGAGGTCTCGAGTTATATTTTCTGCTAATTCTGTTTTTCATAATGTGATCTCCAACTACTGCTATGAGATTTGTATTTGTTTCCTTCTGGGTCCTTTCTAGAGCGTTTTGAATATTGAAATGTTATCTAATTTTCTTTCAGCGAGGAGTTTACTCCTACCGGAACCTAACGGCAAGAAACAGAGAAAAAGACAATGAAATTGAAGTTTTTGTTCGCGATTTTCAACATTTACGAGATTATTGGGAAAGCACCCGTCGCGAAGTTTTTCGCGAATTTTCGGAAACTGTCTAATTCATGCATTCTCTAGTACACTTCAAAACTTGGGATAGCAAAGCATTTTTATTATCAATCAGTTCAACCACTGTAAAACAAAAAGCAATTTTCATAATAATGCTAAGACACAAAGAAAGGTAGCAGACGTCATTTTTCTAAAAACAGACTTCCTTCTGATACGATTTACTTCTACCAGATAATAAACTTGAGATGTATGTGTTACATGCTAGTAACTAGCATATGACCAATAAACTATTATTATTATTAGGATCATTCTTCCATATATTTCTTCCGTGAGATAAAAAAGGAGATATTTGGATTTCCTCAAATGAGACAGAACTAATGAGGGATGAATGGAACCGTCCATGCGACAGCGCTGTCTCATAGACCCTGATGCTGCGTGTTGAAACTTGATGAGGACCGATTTCACCCTTGGGCGCTCCATTAAACGAGCCGATATTTTCGATTGGGAGTTTTATGGAAGCGACGGAGAAGTGTGGGAACGTCTGGAACACAGATCACGAGTGGATTCGGTCCAAGGGCAAAGCCGGCAATTTCGAAATTCCATCTTCAGTCTCTTACGGAGGTCAAAAGCTTTCAAGAACTGTCCTATATTTGGACTGTACACCTATTCCAGATAGCCTTAATGCAGAATTGCATTCAATGACTCACCAGAAGGAGAGTATGGGAGAAAATTTGAGGGAATTTCTCCAATTTATTGAGGCTGGAGAGAAAGGTCCAGCAGGCTGAGGGAGGCTGCATGTAAGCAGCAGTTGGCTGGGAGTACGCTTTTGCAAATCGTTCGAACGCAAGGAGATTCAGAGCAAAAGAATTTAATTTTTAAGGGAGTCTTCGGGGAAATTCACTACTTCTCATCGCATAGTACTAAGAGAAGATATTTCATAAGCATCGCATCTTAGCAGATACTCTAACGACGCCGAGCCGATACATCGTCTATCAATTTTTATCAACATTTCATTACATTTTGAAAAATTGGATCATGTTATAGCTATAGAGACGTAAGGTATCACTGTAGTGCTTTTGAAAGAGATTCGGCTGAGGCCATTTCGCACACGAGCACTCACCGGGAATCGAATCTGGGACCGTTTTCACCATGATAGAACGTGTTACCCAAGAGCTAAGTTGTTACTGTAATTCCATCATATTCGTAAAGAATGGTCTTATTTTCTCTCAAAGAGAGCATCTTATTTACTTAATGTTGATTATTTTTATTCTACAATGAAACGATTGTCCGGCTTCGCGATATCTTAATTTCCTTACAAACTTATGCATTCGAAAGAAGAAATTCACAAGAAACCATTGTAAAAGTAAGACGAAGCGTGAGAGGACGACACCAATTCAGTAAAAATTATTTTTCCATCGAATGAGGCGAACGATTGGGTAAAGCGGGTTGCAGTGCATCGAGGAACAGGGAAAAATCCGCGTCTTAAGCGATATTTTCACTATGTGTTTCGTGTGAAAGGGATCAGGAGAAACCCACGTATTAAGCGGGATAGCGTCTTACGTTGGAGCGTCTTAAACGGGTTTTCCTGTAATGAGCCGGGCGAGACGGGTGAGGTTTGGCAGATGATGAATGGAAGCGTCTGAGACCTGTAAAGTAGGAGGGACAGTGCAATTTGAAGAAAAGTCCCGAGTTGTATAAGATGCTGGGAAAGGGAGTGGGTGGTGTAGGAGGAGTCGTGGGTGGTAAGGAGTAGGGGCAGCACCCAAGGCCACCGCTGCATACCACGGCGGAGAGCGTGGGCGACCTCCCGAACTGGATAGATCGACCCCTCTTTCATCCCTCGGCCGCCGCTTCGCCTCTGCAGCATTCAAATATTTGATGTTCGCGACTGCGGTCTCACAGAGCAATCCGAGCGCTGATCGCTATAGAAGAGAGCAATTCTCGATGAATCTAGTTTGAGAAATTAATGGGTCGTAAAAAAAGGATAAATGCACTTTTTCACCGATCTTCCAAAACCCGAATATCCATTTGATCACCACTGGGATGAACGTGTTGTCAAGAACAAGCTGGTGGCACTTGCGGGAAATGACGTACTTTTATTGCGAGTGAATAAAATCTTATTTTTCACGAGTACTAGGGATAACTTTTGAGAAAAACTGAGACATTCAATGATGATAGGGTGATAAATGAGTAGATTGAAACCGTCATTGCAAAAGGAGTTTTTACGTCGATTTATACACATGGAGAGAACTACGATATGAATGAATGTGCAATGGGATGAGAAATTGAGTGGTCCACAATAGAGAGGAACATCGAAAGAAAGTTGGTCGAAAGAGATTCCAAAGACAGTAGATGTACTTAATTTAAAGAATGAGTTGATATATGAAAGGAATTATCAGAAGAAAAAGTAATCTGCAAAGAAAAAACATAGTTTTTTTCAATAATGAAATAATATACTAATAATAATGTTTTTTCGACAAAATTATTCGGCTGATAAACATTTGGTAATGAAAGGTTATGCAAGAAGTGAAAAATTGCGACTTGGCTGGGACTCGAACCCACAGGAGGTCTCCCACTTTCCGGGCAGGTATTCCATCCATTGAACTACCGCTGGGTTCGAGTCCCAGCCAAGTCACAATTTTTCACTTCTTGTATAACCTTGGGTTGGGTCGAACAACTTAATGTGCTAAGTTAAAATTCAATTCCATCGTTTGTATTTGGTAATGATTAAAATAAGTTGTTTAATATTATGAAAATTAAAATGAATATTAGCTGAAAGGAAATGCGTTGCGAACACATTTGAGGGATTTTGCGTAACGGAAAGCAGAAGCCGAAACACTCCGCAAGAAAAGAAAGTTTTTGTAGAACAAGAAAATTTTATGTCTCAATCATAGAAAATTCCCCCTCATGGAAAAACCGCACGGAGGAGACGAATTTCCTGAGAAATGTTCACTTTGCGAACCAGGAAAAGAAAGTGCGCTCAACGCTTGCTCGACCAACTAGAGAGGATATGCCTTTTTCCTGGAATTGTGATAATATTGACGGCAAACAACTCGCTCTTTGAAAATTCGAAAAAAAGTCATCGAGCCATAGGAAACTCTCGATTTAATCGGTCAGGGAAATGATTTCCTCGTAATGCATTTCATTAAATTCGTAAATTCTGTTTCAATTCGAATCACCTCCAGGATAAACTCATCTCATTCCTAATCCGACGTATCAGGACAGGGCCCCCTTGTACCGAATGGGGTGCAAATAACCACCTGGGCCCCTTCATACACATATATCGTTTATTATCTGAAATATCATATCCACCTTGTGAAGTGGCGCCCCGTGGGCCCTGATGCTAGGCGCCCCCCATTTGACCGATTCTAGACGTTTCTCAAATCAATATCAAAAGCGTACTGATCTTCCATATTATTACTTCAATCGTTTGGATTTTGAAAGTTTCTTCCTATGAATATTTATCTTTTTATTCCTAGAAATGACAAAGTATTTACATATCCCATTGAGTTAAAAGGGATAAACAGGGAAGATGAATTATGCAAATATATGATGTAAGTATATTGTAACCTTGAAAATTTCTATATAACATGTTAACATAATAAAGAGATTCTAAGAGGAATGCCTGTCTGTACAGTCATCGGCCGAAAGGTGGTTGGATTCTCAGCCTCTTCCCCACTACCTACCAAATAGTTTGAATAGGGGATGAGGATTACTAGGCAAGATGAGAAGTGAGGTAGAGTGCTTTTTTATTCCTTACTGAGCCAGAATGCTACAGGGTCGAAAACTTCCCCTTAGCCGCAGCACAATGACCCTACGAGTATATCATAAGGTGTAATCAGGATGAATACCATTTTCAGCATCTCTCATTTCTCACTAGCTTTCCTATTACCACAGCCATGTACAAGAATGAAGTATTTCCTTCTACATACATTTTCTTCTATTCTGTATCAACAGCAGAATGAAAAATATTACAGACGTCAAGATATGGTAAAAAGAACGAGAGGATGTAAAGCAAAGAAGTAAATGGATCTATCTAACTTTCTCTGAATAATTTAGAGGTTAATTAGAGCAAGAGAGACCGCTGTACTAAAGGGTAATTCAAGATGGCCACAGCATATCGTAAAGAAAATTGTGATATCATTACCGGCTCAAAATCCAGATCATGGAACGCTTCCAAATAATCAATTTGATTAGTAAATAATTTTATCGAATGCACAGATTTTTACATTAAATTATTCCAGAAATATATATATGTATATATATATATATATATATATATATATATATATATATATATATATATATATATATATATATATTTCTGGAATAAAATGAAATGGAGTGATGCAGTCAAACTCCAAATAATAATTGAGGATTCTAACTTTTACTTATCCTGGATAGCGCAGAATCTTGAAGCCATTTTAGATTTATGAATCTATAATTAATTTGTAGCATGGAAAAAACATAGAGCATGCGAATAATTACTATCTAGCATTCCGATGCAAATAATAAAATGTTACGTTACGTTTCTTCTAACTTAGATATATACCGTACCGTATGTAAATATATTCATGTATGTATATGTATTGCTATGTGGTTACATCAATCCAAGTGCGATGAAAAGCTGAGACCCTGGCATGTTTTCCCAACGATCACATTCTTCGAGATGTGGCACCACCGCTCTCTTGTGGCACCATGAACTTGCTCTTTCTCATCTCTCCCTCACCTCGCCGTTTACGATCGTTCGAATTGCTTTTAGCGCTTTTCAGGCCGGCGGATGGGTACTTCTACGGAGAACGGTCGAGGGTTAACCCTGAAAAAATTCCATGCCTCCTCTTAACACTTGTGAAAAACGGAACTGTATTAGGCTCGTCGATTAGATTGAATTCCTCCAACGTATGAACATCAAAAGATAAACCATTTGAACTAAGAAAGAGAATAGTGCATTTTTATTCGAAGTTATGGATAGCAATTATTAGAAATTGGGATCGGGCATTGCATATTAATAGCTTTCAAAACAGTTATTTCCCCCAAATCGAATAGGAGAATATTACAAGCATCCGATCTTTAGAGTTATGCGAACATTCGAAATTTCGATTCGAAACGAATTAGTAATTTTTTCGAATATAAATTTCAAACCGAATAGACATCTGCATATCTTCAAATGCAACACAGATTCAAAGGGTGGAAAATGGTGTTTTCGTGTCTAATTTTTTAATCGCTTTTCATTTTCCTTTCCAGAATACGCATAGCATATTTTTTGTAAGTACGCTTCAAACCGAAACTGATTTACCAATCAAAATAATTGTAGTTCCAAAATTTTAACTAATCTAAAAAATTCCTGATCTTATTTTCAATTCACAATGCTATGTCAGTGGTTGGCGACGATGAGCAGGAAACGAATTAAATGCGAGCATTTTCTTTCCTTGTAAAATTCATAAACTGAAAGAAAAAAAACAATTAAATAATATTGTACCTATCAGATCGAACATCAAGTCAATTCTATTCGTATTTTGTAAACTTCAGTCAATTCGATCGGAATTTGATTCGAAGTCAAAAGGAACGACTCGCGTATCACTACCGTTTTAAAAATATCTTAGCGCTGGTGATGAATTAGGGATTTGATTTTATAAATAAATATTCTCAGGTCCTCATCATGACGGTGCCAGGGTCCAGTAACATTTCATCCCTAACCATGCTTCCTATAACGCTTGTCTCGAGGCTATCAGTTGGCTCTAATGGAGTAATCACAGCTCTCGAAAATTATTTCTAAATCCATATTTTATAGTTATTCATATACTTAGGATATTTATAAACTCTACAACTCTTTATTTTCTCTGTATTTTATTGACAAACATTTTGAAAGTCGTATTTTCATAGAGAAACAGCCAAGGATTAATAAATTTGCTTTACAGAATGAACAAATTTCACAGTAACCCGAGGAAATATTTTTCCAAGCTTTTGTTAGAATACGCGTCTTGATTTAAAAAATCTCTTAAAATTTAATTTATATGATCTTACAGACTCCATATCATGTCGTCATGATACACACAAGAAAATTCAATGTTTTCGTATCTTAAAACGTTTCAGAGGTTCATTCATTTCTGACCTTCAGTAGTCTGATAATTTCCCTTCCCTTAAACACTTCTTGCAATGCTGGAAACATATGATACGTCCCAATGCCCTGTGACATCTGTAGAAATTATGAAAAAAAAATCATTCGGAATCTATGCTATCATATAAAGACGAAAAAGAGCAGACAAAGCAAGCAAGACCATCTAAAAGCAGGCATTCCATGGCTCCCACGCTAGTGCATGCTACAGCATCTGCTCTTCCCTCGAATAAATCGAAGAAATTAGAGCCAAAATACCGTTAATTCCAGTTAGTCATCCCTCCCGGATGCTGTAGATTACAGCTGCCAGGTTACCTGCCGCATTCCAAAATGAGATGAAATGTAATATTAAAGTTTATGAGAAGGTCGTGTTCTCTTACACAATCGAGGTACGAGTTTGAATTTTGTGCAGAAGCAAATTCATTTGAATCGATTGGAAATTCGAAAATATGGATCGATAAATCCTTGGGCGAGTCATTCCACTTTATAAAAAGGAGGTCGCTGAATTCTGCGAAAAAAAATTGTAATGAATTCCGGTATAAAATTGACGAACGTCTACGCAATGTATGTATACGGTGTTAAAGGCTGAATCGATTTATCATTCGTGATTTAAAGAGGCAGAGATTTGATTTTAAACAACGGACTTGTGTTCTTTCAGCCTGTTTGGCCGAGATCGTTTTGTATAATACCGTAAATCGCTGAAGAGTTTTTAATCCTAGTTTTTAGTGGAATATCTGATGATAAGCGTCCGTGAAAGATGTAGAAAGCAACGATATTTTGTTAAAACCTTTATTTCTATCCTTAAGTCATCAACTTTTATTAAAACTCAGTTTCATTTCATCGTAAAAACATGTTCGTAAAGTAAAGAAATAAAGTAAAATGTTTGAATGATATGATCGACATTATCAACCAATTACAGAAATAATTTGTGCCTTTTTTACGCCACTTAACCAAACCCATATCAATACAAAGGCCTATTTGTTCTGCCAAGAAAGGTTTGGTGAACTGAAAGCTTTCACGAGAATTTTTACCTCATCACTAATGTGATTCTTGTGTTTACCAATGCGAAAGATGGATTTTCAAATTTTCTGAGAATAATAGTGTTGCATATGCGCGAAAATAATCTTTACAAATGTTTCAGAAGATACAACTAAAACAACCCTAATTTAGTAAACTGCCTTAACAAAAAGATAAGCTCCAGGTTAAATACAGATACAAGTCAGAAAAGCAGTACTGACTCTTATTTAATGCTATATTATAAAGCACTTTCCGCGGATTCTCAGCGAGGAAAATTTTAAAGAAAGAATGACGTATTAATTGAGACTTACTTGACGATCAAAAGAGAGTAACGACGAATGTAGCTGTTAACTATTCAGTCAACGGTAACGCATATTTTCTCATGTTTTGCATGATAGCGTTTATTTCTTACGAGACCAAATATCAAAAAGTCTAGTAATATAGTATATTCTACATATAGTATATACCACCAAAAACACACAACAAATTATATCAATCATAATGAAAGTGTGTAGTAAAATTCTATAAAATTTTCAGTTAATGCAGACTAATTAAAATAACAATATGAGATATGTGCGATGTGAGAAAAATTGGTGATGAGACTTTTAACTTTAACTTTTAGTTACTAATGTTCACTAAAAGTTCAAAATTTAGATGAAGGTTACAAATACTCCAATGTGACAGGAATTTAAAGAAAAGCCTTGTAACTTAAACTACTATCTCTCATGGCCGACCAGCTTCGACAATTTAAGTTTCATCAGATGTGCATTTCATTCAATTATATCAATATTTTTAAGCGACTAATTTTTGCAATCGAAACCCTTCGGTGAAATATACATATTTCTGGTATCATAAGGCATTATCTTAGGAATCTCATCCCAAGGAAATCGTCCGTGTCAATTTGATTACGTTTTTCAATCCTCAAGTAAGCAATCGATTCATTGGATGTAGTCTCATTATTCATTAAGTCACGAGAATCATCGGAGAAGCGTTATCGGCAAAGTAGCACTGATCTGAATCGGTGATTTCTCCGTGAATGTAAGAAATCCGCACTCCATGCCAACCAATCAGCGTCGCATATTTCCGTGACTCTGATTTGCGTGAATCTAATTTTTACGGAGGGAAGAGTGTGAAGTATCCGAGCCATTTGCTGAAGTTTTACTGCGGTATCAATCTAATTAGACGCAGATCGCTCACATCTCCATAAATAATACACCTTGTTTCTCAAGTATTCTGCCCAAAAGGCGATTGGAACCTCATCCCCTCCACCATTAGCTATCAAGAGCTAGGAGAGGGGAATGAGTCTTACTAGGCAAGATGAGGAGTGAGGTAGTTAGTCATTGCTTTCCTCTCTGAGTTAGAAGGCTATAAGCGGAAAATGTACACGTCGTTGAAGCCCAATGATCTACGAGTAAGCTTTTCATTGCATTCCTTACGGAGAGACCTTAGTCAGTGCCATTATTCAGAATCACTTATACCTCAGTAGATTCATGAGATCATGATCTGTATTGGGAGTAAAGTGAGTGAAAGATACGTTTCTGTAAACCTTGTACCGTAAAGAAATGAAAAATATTCAATTAATCTAGATATGATAGCAGGACCACACTTTACGAAGAGGGAAAAGGTAAATGTTAAGACGTAAAATGAATAATACACAGCATCTAGAAAACTAGAACGGTTCGGAATATAAGGAATGTGTAGGCAAGCGTCAAAGACATTTTGATTTTAGGTGAAATCGGGACTAAAAGTCTCGTTTTTTTTATTTAACTTTAACAAAAAAGTTTCATATGCACAACGGAATAGCGCAGTTAAAAAGTTAAGCAGTTAATTCAAACATAAATAAATAAGTGGGAAATTTGTAAAAGAAAACAATAACGTAGAAAAATGCATGTTAGATACAATGAGGGAAGAGCAATGAATTCCAATGATTTTAAAAGCAATGAATACTTTGCATAGAAAAATGCATCTAAAGCAGAAAAACACTCCTGTATAGAAAGAGAGTTTGAAATACCCTAGGAATAAGTTGAACAGAAATTCGAGGTCATTTAAAATACTGCGTAGCTAAATAAAGCAAAATGAGTTACTTCGTTATTCAGATGGTTATCATGCTACTCTTACTTGGATTTCTTCCGTTTGTGGCATTCAAACTTGGTGAGTGAAGCAAGAGAAATCCATTATACCTTAATTCTAATTTTTTCAAGTAAGCTCACTTGAAGAGTGAGAACCATATCTGAAATCACCTCTCAAAACCTATAAGAAGCTAGTTGGAGAGGAAATTGTTCTCAAACACACCTCCGCATAGTGCGTTACTGACCTGACAGTTACTATAAATGGTCTTAATAGTTTCCAAAAAAAAAGATAAATATGATTATCCAAATTTTAATAGTGCGTGATATTACGACGTTAATGGTGTTACTCCGTATCCTGACGATTAATTAAGATACTTCAAAATATTAACAGCAATACAGCAGCAAGTACATTTAAAAGCAGCTGTTATTATTAATTTTCTGTTCAATTCTTATTTTAAATACTTTCTACGGGAATAGTCACAAATATTTTCCATTCTCAAATTATTCCTAGTGTGATAGTGTTAGAAACATACACAATCTTAATGTCATTACAAATACAGTATAATGCAAACGGTAATATGTGCGTGATTACTTAAGCTGCCTTCGCGTGCAAAATTTTGTGTATATAAACTAATTTAGGTGTAATATGAGTGTATTAGACAAATGGTATTCAAGGTGTAAATATAAATGCAATGAAAATTGGGGTGTGAAAAAAACGCAAATATGAACACAATTAAAGTGGAAGTGAGCGATTGAATCCGTTGAATTGGAAAGGAAAATTCTGGAAGTGAGATTGTGTAAGGCTTCCTCTAAAATTTTACTTATTCATAGTGCATGATTGTGGCACATGTTTTGGAAATGTGCCGATGTGAAACGGAACAGCTCAAAAAGTGTTACAACGCCATCTCCATCCAAATCATACGAATGTCCCTTCTTTTAGAGTGACTGTTCTCACCACGTTAGTCATCTGCGTCTGAGTTTATAAAATTTACTCGGCGAAAAATTTCTTGCGTACCAATTTATCACCTTTATTGGCATTCTTATGATACACTATATCTTTAATATCCTGCGTTATTCCAGCAGTATTTAGAAATAGGATTACAGCTAAAATTACATAGGCAATAGGCTCACTCGTCTTCTAAATGTTAATGAAAAATACAAATACGACAAATCAGACGAATTGGAGGAAAAAAATTAAGAGTTAATTCCACAAAACTTATTAATAAACCTTGGTGTTTTAATATTTATATAATTTACTTTTCTTTGAGTGCTTTTAATGGCTGTGATTATGTTAAGGCCACTAAGATATAAGTGACTCTGATTTATGGCAGTCATCATGGTCTCTCCATATTGAATGCTCTGAAACTATTATTCTCAAATCGATTGTACTGCATTCTCGTTGACGATTTATACTCATATCTGGCACAAGGAGGAAAGCGATTAAAGATTTCCACATTGCATAATGCATTTTACTCAAATTTAGCTCGAGAGTTTTCTAAACATATTTAGATATAATTGCTTCTAAGCTAATTGCTGCTAACTTTTATTTCGTTTCCGTGAAAACGTGCGTTTTTCGTGTGTTTATATAAAACAATTAAAGTAAGCGCATAGTTGGGTATTAAATTTATTTCACTTTTATACGTTGGAGCATCATATATCGCAAACAGTGGCTAGATTCATAATATTTAGTAAAAGGCTCTCATCACTGCAGAGTATGCAATCATGCACTGTTATATTTGAATTTAAGATTTTTTGTTAAGGTAAGTCTTATTAAGAATATTTAAGATGAAATAAGAATTATTCATGATTCAACACTGTGACTATATTCTTCTAAAGTGCCAAATTTAGAACCTCTACTTACTTCATCGTTCGTGTTTCAATGTGTATATCTCTACTAATACCGTCTCAGTAACATTCAGTTATCCTCTAAGAGCTTATAATTTGCCAAAGATCATTCTTATATGCATGGTACCAGGACCATTATACTTCATTTGGTGATAGCACGGTGATGCGGTTTAACATAAATCTTGATTAGTAAACGGTGATAAAATTTTAAAAACCGCGTCGGTCTATGTTATCGTGAGGAATAAAAGAAAAAGAAAAATTAAATAAGTAAACATTGAGTAAATATTAAGGTCAAAGGATAATATTGTATTGCAAAAACACCGAGCTTGAAACCGTTTGATTAAAAATTAGTGAAAAGTAGGAGATGCGATGAAATAAAAGGAATTGAGGGGTGGAAGATTTAAAACATGGCCGAAAGGCGGTTAATTCAAAAAAGATAAAAGGTTGAAAAGGTAGAAAGACGAATAGAACGATCGTGGAGATAAAATAAAAAAGGGAATATCTAAAAGCAATCGTATTCGAATAAAAGTAAATGAGTGGTAGAGAATAAATTAAATAAATAACGATTTGATAGTTCGATGGAGTTATAAAAAGCGCGGAATTTGGTGACTTATATTTCGATTTTACGTCCACATGGACTGGAAATTATCATTCGGGCAGTTGCCTAATTTTTCATAGAATCTACCAATCGCATGTTGTAGCAACTGCCCTATCTAAGGATATTGTGCGCCACGCATATTTCGCTATAACAGGTAAGAGCGAGGACAATTTTCAAATGTCTTTTATCAAACCAGACAATGCGGTTTATATGCCATCTTGCACAATAATGCCAGGCATCAGTAAGATCTAGGAATCGATTCGGCAAACCCGGAAAATTCTAAGAACAAGTTCGTGCGAATCGGTGCGAACCGACTGAATCCCACCACTGATTTTAAGTAAACTACAATGTCTAAACTCAACGGTTCCAACATGAGAACGATTCGTAAATTTCGTCGTAATTCGGAATTAAGGGCATTAATAATAGCTGGAAACATTGAATGACTATCTTGTAGTGATCCGGGAATTTAAGCAGGAAAATACAGCAAAATTTAAGAAATTAAAAGTGGGAATGAGAAAATCAACCAGCTTGAAAATTTAGAGATTTCAGCAGAGTAAGTTATGAACCGTATTCATGGAGCCCGTTGCGGAATGGATATTCAGGATATTTCGTCACTCTTTGCATCCTTTCGTCGGCGACTTTCTTCAGAGCAAAAGGACGTGAGTCATTCCACGGACATGAGTATTTCGCAGATTATTGACGCTGAATCGAAGACCTTGGAATTCCAAAATCTTTGGAAAAACATTTTCGAAGAAGAGCGTAATGCTGAGTTACTGAATCTAAATGGATTCAAATTATAATGACTAATAATGATTTGTCACGTATATAAAATTGATTTACAGTAAGACCCGTGTAAGACGCTTCCACTTAAGACGCTATCACGCTTAATAAGCATTTTTCTCACAGTCCCATTCAGACGAAACACATGGTAAAGATATCGCTTAAAACGCGGACTTCTCCCGTTCCCGGATGCGCTAAAATCCGCTGTCGTCTCGTTCTATAGACCAAAAAATGTTAACAACATCTGTTACTCTTCTCTCCTTGTATCTAAAACAATTCCATGTTAGTCTCTTCGTTCGAATGACTAATTTTGTGAGAGTGAAATGAAGATATGGAACATCCCACCGTCGGAGACATAGACAAATCTCCATCTCATTTAATGGACCGAAAATTGTTCACATTATCCGTCCTCCTCACTCCTTTCTGATTTTGCCTTGTCGTTTGCGACGTTTCCTTTAATCGCAATCTCAAGTTGTAAACATAGCAAATGAACCAGAAAGGAATTCCAGTGTATTGTGCGCAGTTGAGCAAAGTCTTGGAGATATATAGAGACAGTTACGATCTCTTACCACTGCTGTTGAAAAATTCATGTTTTCTCCAATGGTATGTATATCTGGTAAAAATTGTTTCTATCTGAAATGAAAAACGAACAAAAGGCCTTCTAAGGAAGACGCTCTTTTAGCATGAAAAGCGGGCCATTCTAAATAAAGACGCAAAAGCAATAGGTATTCCACAACCCAGTTATAATGCTATACAGCATATAACGCTACTTTTGATTGTCCCTTAAAAATCCGGGTTGACCGGGATGTACTCCATTCATACAGTTCTGGTGACATAAAATCTTCAAGTGGTTAGTGATTAAATCTTTAGGTATTGTGAAACGGAACGAATCACTTCTGTCAATAAAAACTGCCATATTTTCTTTTTAGAAAATAAGACGGATCGTTTATCAAAAAGAAATGCATCTAATTCATTATTGTTGGAATAATCAAGATTAAAACAGTAAAATAAACGCATGACCTAAAATGGATATCCACTGCTTTCAGATTCAGTTTTCTCGTCGCAGCTAGTCTATGCCTCGATTGCTGTTTTACACGATACCCGTGTTGCTGCATTTTAAGGCTAACTTAAGGCGCCTGTTCTTGGACCTCGAGAAGTTCTAAGTGACTCTTTATTGGAATATTGGCGCTAAACATTTTCGCTCTCGACTCCGAGTATTTGGATACGCGTCCCTCTTTACTGAAGCAACCTGACCATTCTCGAGTGTTCCAAGTGAAATGAGAAGAAGAAATCAGCTCTTCTCGAAATCGAACAAAATTATCCAAAAAGAAAGAAAATGAATCCTCAAATAATCGCCTCCGATGTTAACGCTGAATTATCTTCATTCGGGTATTCTTCTGAACAAACGAGGTCATGGTGATATCGTCAGTGATCGATTCAAGCGGTAAGCAAGAGAGTATACTTTAAAGCTACAATATCGGAATATTGTAAAGAAGTGAAATGAAATGAAATAATTGAATACCCAACTTAGAGAAGGTAATAGCGTAAGTAAGCCCTATGGAACATAATATCGATAAGCTACATTAAGTTGCAATTAGTATTGATTTCGAAAGAATATGATAGATGAAACTAATACGACATAAAATTAATCGCAATAGCAAGAGACGCCGCTAAGTTATAATACAATTTTATTAAAAGATATTTATATGATTAACAATTATCAAAAGATATTTATTTCATACCACTTATTATATACAGTAAAACGTTTAAAACACTCCCTCTCATCACGCTATCCCACTTAATATGCTGTCCTCTCTCGTTCTCGTCCCTTTTACGCTTCAAATATGTTAAAAATACCCTTAAGATTCTTCGTTACCCTCTTATAAGGCAGATTATTTCCCTCGTCCAGATACACGCCAATCCTCCGTCTACTTCTCAGTAGATAAGACGAAAATTGTTTACATTATTATTCACTTTATCTGGTCATAATTGCTCCCACTTCTACTGCCTGTGGAATGAAAAATTGCTGACTAAAAGACAGCCAGAATTACTCATTAATAGTTCGCGAACACTATTTATCCACATCTGTAAAGGCATGTAAAGCGAAATAAAGAACATAACTATTCGTTTTCATGGTTTAAAACGCTAATTTGAAAATTAAAGAGCCTAAATTTTCCCCTTATTTCCGATTTAAAAGTAATAAAAATTTTAATCTCCCGGTTGTAACGCTAATATCCCGTTTATAAAGCGGTTTTGGCTGCTCAATCGTCTTTTATTTACTTTATTCATAGTCTTGTTCATGATTGTGATAATCTGTAAGCTTCTGATGTATGAATGATGCTGAATGATATCATTCATTTTGGTCAATCCTAACTGAATGATTTAGAATGCGTTATTCACAAGGTAATTGTATTCCACTTACATGGACTTTTTCCGCCTCCAACATTCTGGCTCATCAAGAAAAGAAAAGGAAAACTACCTCACTCCTCATCTTGCATAGTTGCTTCAATCCCCCTTAAAATCTTTACAAATAATTGTGAACAGTTTGAGCATCCAGCAGGATATGAATCCACATACAGACAGAAGTTACGTAAGAAAACGTTAGATATTTCAAAGAAATTTATGTAATTAGGAAAAGCCAAAATAATGCATGTCGTTTTTGTGAATGTGATTATGTAAATTTAAACACACATATGCGCTGGATTTTCACGGTTCTAGTTAGTCCTTCAAGAGGAAAATGTAGTCTTTGTCAAAACAGAAATCTAAGCTTAGTAGAAAATTATCAGAGCTTAATAAAACACGTTTTAAAAGAGTCAGCCATGCTAGAACCAGAAACAAGAATGTTACTGACATATAAATTGTCACCTTCGTTCAATTAACAGAAGCCCTGTAATAACAACAACAACCTTGAAATCATTGTTTCTCGATTGAAATATATGGCCTTTTGACGCAGAAAATTTAATTAATCAAGAATTTAACTCTTTAAATATTGCTCACTGAATTGGCAGATAACAAAATGGAAGAGTTAAAGACGAATTTATTGTATTCTACTCCCCTTCAAGTTTCTTTTCGAATTGAATGGAAAGGGTAAAATAAATGAGAAAATATCATATTCTTTTAATTAGCGCCATGGAGTTTATTGAGGATGTATTTCTAGTAATAGTATGGTTAAAAGAGCTTCGACATAATACTGAGATAATTTTGTACGGGGGTTTGGTCGGGAATCAAATCCGGGACCGCTTTCCCGAACGCCGAAAGCTGAACGAACTGCCCACTTGGATATCTAGGAGAATGTTTCTAAATTAATATAAATCTATTAATTTTCTAACGGAAACGTACTTAAATTGGATAATTGATGCAATAATTTGATAAAAAAACAAGGAATAAACAAGTAATTCAGAGTTCCTCCAGAATTTGGTACCAAATATTCCACAAAGCTCAATATACCTTTGAATTTTAACTTTGAAAATGCATGACATACTGCTTACGGGAAGTTTTGGAAGGATCTCCCTCTTCGTCTACTTATGTATGCACCCAATATGACGTTTTTTGGCATAATATAGGGAGTAGATGCACACTTTATTTCCTTAATCGATTACTTTCGCATATGGTTCCCGGAAAAATGAATTTTCGACTCGACTTTTTCATGCATCATTTTTCATGATTTTCCTTGCAGTTTCGTAGCGACCTAAGTTCACAATGAGAAATTGATAGGACGCATAATACCTGCAACATCTTCCATGAATGCAATTTCTCTGAATTTATTGAGGAAGTTATGCCTTTGTTACATCTTCTATTATCTAAATATTTCCATCTTGCGTCCTTAAGCATCGAAGCAACGCTCACTGTTTTGTGGTTGCAATTCTTGATAAAACTTTCCGCCTTTAGTTTTATATTTTCTAATTCATGAATGCAAAATTTATCGGAAGGGTTCCATACACTACATCCATACTAAAAATGAGGCATAGCTAGCGCAAAGTAAAATTGCTCGCGGACTTTTTCTTCGCTCCTACCAACAATTCTCTTGTTGTGGTTTATTTTCTTAAGTACTCGTCTAACCCTCCCGACTTGGTCAATTCTTGGCAGTGTACTGTTCCCCTTCACTAATGATTACAGTAGCCGGCAGCAGTGTGAACAGAAACTACATAAATAGATGATTAATTCATAAACGAACACTGTTATCGTATTTCTAACCTATTAGGATAATCATTAATGAATTTACTAAAGTGTCTTAAATCTATTTTGCTATTAAAATCTTAAAGTTATAATGTTTAGTCAGAGTTAAGATAATAGTGTTATTTTATTTAGGGTTTTCTGTTGATATAATTATCTGTTTACATTGCAGCTCCCCGAACACCTACTGACTACTACTTTGCCCTAGTTACCTATTTAATTAACCAAGTGTGTTAAGTCATAACAAGATATTTTCACTAACTCATCTTTAGATCTCTGTTATGGAAACTCGTTGTTATATGCTTGGTTGAATCAGTTAATGCCATGAAAAAAATGCTACCAATTACGGAGATAGAATTTCAACATAAAATTGCTCTATCAATTTTCCTTCCATCTAAATGCCGAAAGGACATTACGTAAACAAAAGGGACTGTTTATTTTATATGCAACCTTTTTGCAACGAAAATGAACTGAGTTTCATGCTAAAGTGATAATGTATTTTTTTTCCATTTTATTTAGCGTTTACTGCATTAAGTAAGCTTAAGTCGTGCAGCGAAATTTCGGCAGACCACAGTGCGAAATCAGCCAATGGACTAATTAAGGGAATGATCAAAAAAAGAACTGGAGGAAATAACAATAATGCACACGCACCTAATTTTATATTAATGAAGAAAATTATATACGCATTAAATTACAAATTTTTCATTTTACAAAGGTTCCATGGTGTAATGGTTAGGACTCTGAATCCAGCGATCCGAGTTCAAATCTCGGTGGGACCTTACTTTTTCCTCCGGTACTCTAGCTCTTTTTTTTCGTTCTTTTTTTCATTGTCTGAACTTTCCATCATTCAGCAAACAATACAATCACTGGAGCGCGTGTGCTTCATACATATCAGTATTCTGCCCTTCTGAAATACATTGAAATACCTTTATGGTATTACCTCATCTTAAATTAGGTAAAAGGTAAGAATGAAAAAAATGATAGGGAACCGGGTAAAAATCATTCGTTAATCCTCTCTAAAGGGTCATAAAATTGAGTTATATGCTGATTCACAAGCTAATTATTAATAAAATGAGGTAATGGTTTATCGACTCCTTAGTTAAGATATTTTGTAAGGCTCTACTTAGCTGGAAAAACAAAACACAATCATTGCATAGAGCAATTAACGTATAATTAGAGCATATTGATGAGAATTCCAATGAGATAGTCACGAGTTATTTATGGTATGACAGCCGTAGATTTTCCTGTAATTCTCAATGATAAACTTGGAATAAAAAAACCTCTTTTCAAAGTAAAGAAAAGGGAAATAAAGAAATGGACGTGAGTTTGAGGCTGAGGAATTGAACGATGTAGGAGGAACCTGAAGAATCATCTTATTTGCACAGTAGAATTCGACACAAATTCGCAAAATTCGAAGAAATATTAACATGCCCAAAATTCAGAATAATTTGCTTCTCTCTTTAGTGAACGATCCGACCAATGTCACCATTTTGATAGATCTCCCATATTCACCTCTCTCCTCCATCCTTTTCATTGATCTTTTCCTCGCAGTTATTCAGCAATATTTTCAACAACATTTTAAATTGTCGTCCCTTTCTATATGCCCCGTATTTATTTTTTAGAAGTCCTTTTACTTAGGCATAGAACATATGCCTAAATAATTAAAAATAATCTTAATCCGTATTTATTCGGGCGAGATTGAGGCTAAAATCTCTCCTCTTACATCTAACCCTTCGTCATATAATAATATAAAGAAAGATATAGCATGAAAAAAGTGCACAGAAGAAAAATAATTTGTGGGTTCAAATATCTAAGTTGGAGCTCAGGAAAAATAATTCAAAGCAGGAAAACACTCACACAAAGGGGGATACAAAAAAACCGGCGAAATATTTGTGCTATAAGCAGTACTTCTCTATCTTCGATGGACATCCACGTGCTTCTCTTCTCGTCTAAGTCTGGGGGTGGCGAGTTTGCCCTCAGTGGCACGCAAGATATATATTTTGGTACGCGGACCTCCGTCAGCAGGTATTCGAACTCGGTCATTTAAAAATAGTTTACCGTCGTAAACTTTCTGTTAATTAAGTCGATGGACTATATTTTCAATATGATATGTTTTATTTGACCTGTTAAGAGCTACATTCTTTCCCAATTTCAAGCGCTTTCTATGCTGAATGCTAACATGAAAATTAGCCTTCTCTGTTAAATATTTTTCTTTGTTTCTACGTACGTGCCCGAAGTAATCGATAGTGAGGCACAGCAGTATTAATACAAGGGATAACTTAATTTCTCAATTGAGACATGTTTCAGCTGCTGTTAGCATAATAGTTAGTTGATTTTTCGTCCCACTAAACCTGCCTCATTTATGAAAAGGGTGCTGACGTGCTTAGATGACACACTCCCTTCTCGTTTTTCCCATCCCTAAGGGAGGATGCAAGGTCCTGCGCCGTGGCCCGTTTCGCATCCTTCTGAAGGCCGCACCCGGTGTCTGCTCACCTGCATCCGCACCCGTAACCTTCATGCGTGGGAAGAGCAGCGGATCCTCCGCAAAAAGGGTTGTTGAGACGCGCAGGCGCGGCACTCAGGGATTGAGCTTTCATTGTGCCACTCTTTGTGTGTGTGTCCCTTCCGCCAGACAGGACGCCTCAGGACGACAGCACAGGGTGAGTTTTCGCAAAAGGGGCTTTTGTGTCCTATGCAAAAGTGCGGTGGGCAAACTCAAGGTCTCTAGGGCTCTCCATTGGTTCAACCTTTACCTTAACCGCACCTCGGTTTTTTCCCCTTCTTGGAAGCGGATTCTAGAAAGAGTTTTTATCCGTGCGAAGGCCGAACGGAAAGTTCGTTCGTGAAATTCGGATTCGAATGGATGACGTCTGCGCGGGAATCGGTCCAAAATAATGGCAAAAGTGCAAGGTTTTCGCCTCATAAGTACAGGGAGTCAGTCGTGGTTTTTTTAGGCATTCTCGTCACTATGACAACTATCAATTAAGTATGCTAATGGTGACAGACGTATCAGAGGGATTAAAATTATTGTGATGCATCTGCTGATGAAGAAAAATCATTTCAGAGTAAAGTGGCCATCTACTGAGTTAAATTAACAAAATAACCCTTTATGAAATAGAGTAATAGATCTTAGCATGTAGGATACAATGTCAGGTTCTTCGTTCGCCGTTCTAAATAAACATTAGCTTCACTATTTAAGCAAAAATGTATGTTATATATGCACTAAAAATTATATTCCACCAGGTGTCGGGCATTGTAGGATAAAAAATAGCCATAGGTAAAAATTGTGCCAAAAATGCACTCTTAAAGGTTCGAAAAATACATTTAAATACTAATTTTAAAACATTTAAGACATTCTGCGTTTGCAATTGTTCCGGTAGCATTAAGATTAGTTTGCATCCTCGAAACTGGTCGTGTTTTTAGATAATACATATTTCCTGTGGACAGGGTCAATCTTTTGTTTTCTTGAGATTAAAACATGAATTATTTCCATCAAGTATCGCTTGAATAATTGAATTCAACTTAAAATACTATTCACATTGATCTAGGACGTAATTGCGATTCCTCCCAAAACTGAAACTAAATACAACGAATCCTTACAAAGTACACCCTAAAATCTTCCCAGGATTCCTCAGAACCAAATTTGTAATCTGTTTACTACATTCTAGAAATACTTTCGTTATACAAAGTGCGACTTTCCATGGGATTTCAACTCTTGAGTTAAGCATTTACACTACCGAAAATTAAATGTCTTTCATTAGAAGGAAAGAAAGAATGAGAGAGTTGGAAGCATATCTTGTCTTTATTTTTGATACTATTTTGCATCCCCTTTATTCGCGCTCATCCGCCAAGATATTCGCTTACTAAGTCCTCAATAAATAGAAACGAAAGATTTTACGAAATAATCATCACGATAACGAAGAATTCTATTTTTCCGAGTTCCTGAAGACTTACATTATCATCAATCAGTCGCTTGTAATATGATAGGCGTTTAAAGAATTCCCGGAATCAAGATTTAATCCTTCTGCAGTTTTATGCTAAATTTTACCGACCGATCTTTATATATCAGTATCCGGAATCAATTGCTAGATACTCCGGTTCCTCTTGCTTAGGACATGTATGTTTGTGTTCATCCATTGTCACTTCCTCCACTGTATATATCCAACGGATGGCTGGCTGTGTGTGGGATATGAACATTTAATCTTTTCGATGAAAACAAGCGATATTGTCGTGCTGCATTGTTGCAAGTGTCTAATAATGAAAAGACTCAACGAGCTCCCGCGCGAAACAATGAGCTGTAAAAATAACTTCCTTGAGCGGAACGCCCCACGTACTTACCTTGCAGAGTGCTTAATCATTATTCGAGTCAGAGAAACAGCGAAATGATCATTAATGTCAGTTGAATAATTCGTCCCTGAGCTATCGCTATACTATGGAGAATTAGGTTTTATTCAGAATTTACGATAGAATTTGCTATCGCATTGGGTTCATCCATTCATCCGTTAATAATCCGATTCATTCAGCACATTTTATGGGAGAAAACTGCATCATCTACACTCAATTGATTCCGCTAATCTTCGACGATTCTCGATGATTATGTCACTCATAAATTCGCAAAAGCCCTAGAATTGCGCTGTCGACAAATCACTGTGATCAAAATCGCAATTCTCATCAAAGGAAGAATACGCGCAAGAATTACCTTCTCTTCTGTGGCATCCTTGAAACTATATAAAGCACTTGGGAAAGTGAAGGCACCTCATAAATGATCGTGCGCTTGATTATCCACGCATTACATGTCAAAATTGTGTCAGATGAAGCTGTAAAGAAACGAACCTAGGTAAAGAAACATTAATAAATAGCCATTCTGCTGAATTCACTTATTTACCTCTAGATTATTCAATTCATATGATTTGTGGGAATAACTCAGCATATTCATGAGTCATGCACTACTACAAAGTCACTTCAGTGGACTTAAAATTAAATTCAGAAAGCGAATTCATCTGATAAGTAAATAACACCGGGCCTTAAGAAGAAAAGATGGCTTTTTAGATGGAAAGGCGTCTTAAAACCTTTCCATCACATCGGAGATCAGCTGACTACGATTATTTCATCTCAGACGAGCACGAAGTCATTCAAAAAACCTTTCTAAAAACAAAGAGCGATATTGCGTCCACTTTTCGCTCAAGTTAAGCACGCTGCGCGCACATTTATAACACTTAACGTATCTTTTTCGAGGTACTTTATTTCCTTGGTTCATCCGCAATACTCTTCCATACTACTCTGTACTCGCATACACCTTTATCTCCATCCATACATCTAATCATAAATTCCTTTTTATTCTCAAAGCTACGTAAATACTTAACGTAATACCTCGCGATCTTCATTACAATACCCAACATTCTCCATAGGTCGTGCATTCTCAAAATGAATTTCCACATAGCTTTTACATTCTGACCATTGCTTTTCTCATACGTTTACACGAGCTTTCTGCTGTTATTGATTTTCTTTTTCATTTATTTTTTCTTCTTTTTTAATCAATGATCCTTACGTTTTTCTAGTCAACATGTGTGTCTCCAAATAATTGAAATAGAGTAATTTAATTTTATAATTCTATTTGTCGTCCCTGATATTTTAGTGTTCTGTTCGGTAGTGTATATTACCTGAGTGGTTTTTATTTCCACTATATTTTCCTTATTTTCAGATCATGGTAAGAGTTTTCTGGTTTCTTATCTTTTAGATAATTCTCTTAGTAAGTTGGTGCAGGTTTTTCACAAACTTTTTCTCTGTGGGTTTTTTCCTGCTTAGCATTTTATTTCCTAAGCATCTCTTATTTTTTTAATCCACAACTAAATTAATATTTTCCCTATTAATTTAAAATTAACATTTAATTAGTATTTATTAATATGACTTAGATGGTTTAAATAGAAGGGGAGACTTTATAGATTCGATTTCGCCCACAGTGAAGACATTTATTTATTTACATCTCTTCTGATATCACTCATATCCAACCATCTCGTTCTCGGTCTCCATTTAGATACAAAAAGATTCTCCTAATATACTGTTGAGGTCACTGCTTTTAACCACTCTCAACTCTCCATTCCGACGTGTAACGAATCAAGGTAAAAAATCTGAGGAAATCTGAAAAGAAGCATAAAATTGCTGTTTTATATAATCGACAACTCGCAATGAGTCACGTTCATCCAATATTTACGGTGAATTAATTTCAAATTAGTATTACTTTGTGACTTTCATGAGTAAATGAAAAGAATAAACAACCTCAGCTATTCTGAAATATTCATATTTCATCACCTCATCTCCAAAAAAAAAAACATTTCCTTTTATCAAGATTCTTCCTTGGTGATGATTCGAGTTTTACTCTATAGGAAAATTAAAGTACTTTCTCAACACAATTTGAAATTCAGCCTTCTGGCAACTTGTATAATTATCCTACGTCACAATCCGATGATCAACGAACAGAGGTTATGCCACGAGATATTTATTATGTCAAAATAATAACACTTGAATGAAGAAAGGAATCCAAGGATAAAAGACGCAGAAAAAAGTAAGAAGAACATATGGTATTATGCATAAATTCTGTATCCGTCCGACAACTATCTTACCATTTGATTCATAGAACGCTCACTCGTGACTGCAATTAGCTAATATAGACACAAGTTTTTATATTTTTCTCGTTTCTTTCTCGTTATATTTTCAATATCTTTAGCACACGGTTCTGAAAAGGTTTGTTGAATTGTTAAATATATTCTTATTTCTGGCTATATAGATTCTTAATTTAGTATGTCTTGTGAAACCTTCCCAGTTAATAATTATATCTCTTCAATTTTATTCAAGTATTTTTTTAACTTCCTTTCTTATGTTTTCTATTGAATTTTGTACCTCTAGGCCCTTTATATTTGATAGAAAAGCACAGCTATGAAAGCACGATCACTTGATGTCGATTGGTGAACGTGAGCTAATACCCCTCTGCAAACATTTTCTAACCAAAATTTTTACTTTGTCGTCAGCAGCCATAAAAGAATTATGACTTTTTTCTGCGACTTTTTCCAAAGACTTTATTACCGGTCATAACGGAAAACACCCCTTTCGTATTTGTCATAAACGCTTTTACTTCGGTAACCGGTAATAAAATAACAGGCAAAAAATCACGGAAAAAGTCACAAATTCGGCTAGGAAAAAGTTACAATTCATTTTCGGTGGCGAGTAAAAATATCTTAGTAATATGTTCACAGAAGAAGTCGCAATTTTTGCTAGCTCATATTATCAAAGAGTACCAGGGAGATTATGTCATCAACAAAATGGCTCAGAAAAGCATTAAATATTATTGCTATTGCTGTATAGAATGTAATAATTTCCGCCAGCCAGCTCTTTTTACGAGCTCGTAATTGTGTTGAGTGGTCAGTTGGGGGGCGTGGAATTTCTTCATTGTAAGAAAGTATTGTGTAGTAAATTAACTTTTGTTTATTCTGCTGTGACTTATCCGATTTCTTTCCATTTTCTGTTCTTTTTCTCCTTTATTCTTTATTCATAGTCCATCCGTTACGACATTGCCGCTTGAAATTTACAAAAGAAGAGAGGCATTCCAAAAGCTGTGAGAACCGTGTATCCACACCATTGAGTTGAACCCCCGCGATTAATTTAGCATAGCAGAGAATTGAGCATTCGCATCATGCGAGTGGCCGCCGGCGCGTGTCAGAGGATCCGCCGCTAATTCGATGACCTTTTCGCATTGCTAATGGATCGAAGAAGCGACCAGAAGCAAGTGTCTTAACTACCGATACGTGCCGTTCACAATCCTCATTCTCCTCGCGTGGGCATTACTTCCCGCGTGCTTTTTGCCGATTTGTTTCTCGGTGCTATTTTGGGATTCGTCCGTTGGCGTGACCACTCGTGCAGTGGACGCGTTACATAATGAATGTTACTTTCTCGCAAGCACGAATCATTCCCGCTGCACTACCCTCGTCAATTCGTTTTCTCGCGTCCTTTGTAATCGACTGTTTCCGACCAATCGGCAGCCGCGATTACCATTCTGCGTATGGGTGGATTGTGGTGTGAATCTCCTGGAAAAATTGATAACATACATCGCATATAACAGTGCTGGAATGCCAAATTAAGCTGTAATTAATGAGGTGTTTAGCAAGCAAGCGATGTTGCACTTGAGTTGAAAATATGGTAACTGATGGAAAACTATTGCTGTGACTCGTGAGGTGGAGCATTGCTTATAACAATAACCGACGCTTATGAGATATAATGAAATCGCAAGTAAAATAAAAGTAATTTATCAGTAATAAACGAAATAAATTAGTGGTGCGGGTCAATATTTGGTGATTAAATTGTTGAGATGAAAGTCAACAACTAAGATAATGAAAAATGTTACCTCAAGATTCTTATGAAGAGGTACTTGATATACAACATATGTAATTTCTTATCGGTAGTCATACAAATGATTTGCTCAAGCAGAAAATTAGCCTCGATGTAATAGCATTCCACAATTTTCGTAAAACTAAATTTGCTTTCAATGACCCAAAAATAACCCACGGCGAGATTTGTGAAATTTGTATATATTTCTACGCTCTATCAGTAATGGCAAAAAGGGAGAGAAAAGTGAGAAGATTTTTAATGTGTAATAAACTTGATATTTGAAAATAAACTCGTTTGCAGATATATCTGCGACACAAAAAAGGCGAAATTTAAGAGTTAATTTTCCTTATCCGCCAAAGTATTGCCCTCTATGGAATTATAATATTCTGTAGAATATAAAACCTAATAATAAATCGCCTTAACCAAAGGTGCGGCTCTGCATGGGCCTTCCTTTCAAGCCAAGTTGGCCAAGTTCATCTTGGAGCCTCTGGATTCGCAAAACGCCACGACCAGTGGCACTGCTCGTCACAACTTGGAGGAAACAGTAGGAGATGACGAAATAATCCGCCATACGTGTTGCCTTCCGTTACAGTTTGGATCTGCAACGAACCGGCACGGATACCATTTGAAAACAGCCCAATGAATTTAGTGCAGGATTAAGTGGAGCATTGCGGAGAATCATGTCTGAAGAGATTTTTGCCTTTGGAAGGCGGAGGGTGGGTCGGTAAGAGAGGTTTTAGAATTCACAGCGCCCTCTCGCCCCTGGCACACAGAGCAGCCAGGTATGTACATAACAGGACCCAAGAGGTGTATCGGGGGGGAGGGGCTGTGGGGCGCCGCACTGTTGCCACGTCTCCGCTGGACCGCGAGTGTGGCTGGGTCCACCGGGAGGAGAGAGAAAAAGGATTTGAATATTGCGGACGATTGCTATATGGCTTATTGTCACCAGCGATAATTCGGCGATTGGTCGTTTGCCACAATTGACGATCGACCAGCTGAGAAATAGAATTTTTATATTCGGATTTGAACGCTTTTAAATGATGGAACGAAGTAGTTTTCTTCGGTTTGAATGGTTAAAGGGTTACTGAATGGCTGAAAATTGGAAGACAAGTCCTAAGATTCGAATTTCTTTCCGTTTGATGTTAAACGATGCCGCAGACAAGAGCACGCCTTGATTAAAGATGAAGAAGACTTACGGCGATCCAATTTTTGAAATTACCTGCTTCGATTTTCGCTTCAACAATACCGGCTTCGATTGTTGTTACACCCCTTGTTGAACACGAAACGATTGAAATTTCAAAGAAATATATTTTATTGTTGTAAGCGTTCATAATTTTTTCCATTCCAACAATTAACGTCCAATTCATAGGTGCATCTTGAGGAATTCTCCTCGTCTGCTTAAGGCCTAAACTGGCCCTGATCACAACCGACATTTAAACAAAAAAAACCGAATTCGTGGAGGAGCGGCAACAATTTCGAACGAGCTCCCTCAAAAAGAATGGATGGAAGCAAACCATTCTTCAAAACCACCTCCAACTATAGTTTCCGTGCGGTCTCTTGAATGTAAGTACCGTTTTTGCCGTTAACGTCCTCCATTGTACCCCCACTAATCCAAGTTTAGGGAGACAAGAGAAAGTAAGTTCTCTCCGAAGAATTCCGCGTGGCAACAAAAATTTATGTGGCACACCTGGCGTAGAGGATTACCACGTCCAAACAGCGCATTGTACCGAAGCAGCAGCACTTCTTGACTTTCCTTCAATTAAATCTGCATTTATAGCCTGCAATCGTGATTATACGTGGCCATCGTGAGGCAAACATTGGTGCTGTCTAACCTCAATTCTTTTTCTATTTCGACTAGCATTTCACATACAATTATTGCACCGTCGACATTTTTGTAATGATCTCACAATAGCTTTCTCTTTGTTCTTTTATTCTCAAACAATAAACCTCCCCTTCGATTATTGTGACCTAACGCTTAATTACGTGCAACAATCATTCGCTATTGATTACTTCTCCGAATTCAAGTAGAGCATTGTTGGCGGATGTCTCAGATAATTCACATATTACAACTTTGTTTAAAATTTTGTTATTTTTGTATAAATAAATAGTTTTAAATTTCAATTTTTTTCGTCTGAGGGCCTTGCACTACAATTCGAAGAATAATTATTTATCTTCCTGCCATCATTGTACACTGAAGCGCCCTCACTCGCTTATTGACAAATAACGACCCTTAATCATGCGTTTTACACCTTCCACAAAACACATTTGCATGTCAAAGATAGCGCCAAACCAAAAGAGATTCTGGCGCCGATTTAAAGTTTGAATTTTACTGGTTCGTTCATGTTTCTACTTGATTAAATTTAGATTATTAATTAGAAAGTTCCTTCTATATTGATTACTGATTTTTTAAATTTAAACCTCATAAAAATAAAAATCGGGTGTTTTTAAAATTTAGTGGCAAAAAATGGATCAGACCCAAGCTTGAAATAAACTAAGATAACTTAAAGGAAATTGGATTATATTCAGTATGAGGCTTAAGGAGGATTAGGAATATGGTTTATATGGCTTAATTCATAAGTATCGTGAGGCTGTGAATGGATAGTTTCCACTAAGAAGAAATAGCTAAGCGATGATATAAGAACTTTAGATTCTCTTTGATACGAACTAGACAATTAAATATTTTTTTCTCCCTTCTAAATAAAAGGATCTTAAGGAAATCCATGCTAATAGCACAGCTGACATCGTCTAAAAAAATTTTAAAGAATTTTTATCCTAACTCCTGGAAGACTTTTAAGGACATTAACGATGTTTTGTAGGCATTTTTATACGAAAATCGGGGAAAAGCGTGAATATTGAATTTTGCGTGTTAATCTGAATGGAAGTTAAATATATAATAATTGTGCATAATAACCTCAGCAGTCATTGCACCTGAATCACACTACTGTTAGGAGATTATTTCCTTATGAACCGTAGTGATTTTCAACGTTGTCTTTGAAAGAGAGATTGCCACCGGTATGGCATGAATCATGCAAATGGCGGCATACAATGCTACCCATATAATATATTTATATTGAAGATGGTATACTGTACTTTCCATAAGTTATTTTCATATGCAAGGATGATTCACAGAAGAATCCATGTATAATAAAATGAGGTTGAATACTCTTTATTTTACATACGGTAAAATCTGTTTAAGATGCTCCCACTTAAGTCTCCATTCCGCGTAATACGAGGTTTTCTCTCATTCCCGAGCCATACTACACGAAAGGCACCGCTTAAGAAACTCTGCTTCCTTCTTAAAACGTGAATTTTTCCATTCCCAAGATGCACTGCAACTTGCTATAGCTAATTCTCCGCCTTATCAGATAAACCGACAATTGTTAACATTCTTATTCCCTAATAGTCTACCTGGTAAAAATTACTACATTTAGGGTAAAATTACCAAAATGAAGTAACAGCTAAATAACAAAGTCACAAAGGAAAAACCGGCCATTCTTATATGATATAAAGAGAAGACAATCAGTATAACACAACAATGGTTCGCGGACTCTATATATCTGTCGCAAATCAAGTAAACTAAATAGATTCCTTTTCGTTTAACAGATGGAAAGCACTAATTTAAAAATGTAAGAGCCAACTAATCCTTCCCTTTCATTTTCTAAAATAAAAGAAATGGAAATTTGTAGCGTTCCGGTTATAACGTCATCCCGCTCATAATTCGGTTTTCGCTCGATTCCCTGACAAGAGTTTAACCGGATTTAGCTGCTGTAGAATTGCTCTATTTTGTAATAGTCGAAAGAGATTTTAACCCCGTCGTTTCATAGACACAAAAAGTGTTTGTGGGCACGAGGCATCAATCTTTTGAAAAGGAAACGAGTTTGGGAGGGCAATGGAAAAGTGGCCATCACAAGACGTGGGATGGTTTTATAGAATCAAGCGTTTAGAAAGGAAAAACGGAGATTTTGGGGGTAACAGCTCGAGGCCCTATAAAAAAGAAGGGTCAGTGCTGAGGAGGGATATCGCCTCGGGCACAGTTGCACTCAGCCTTCCTTCTGTAATTTTCTATCGCAGCTACACCATTTTCCCACGAGATTCTTCGGGGCGCATCCAAGGGTTCCTCGGAATTTCCACCGCTACCTCCAGCACATTAAACGCTCATGGACTGATTGTCTTCGTGACGTTTACAAATTAAGTGACCAGACGTTCGAATTTAATCAGTAATGCACTGATGCCAGGTACGGTTGTGATTGTGTACGGACTAATCCTTAGTAACGAGCGACCAATAAATAAATCCTTAGTAACGAACCGTATCTGAAGGAGAGACCAAGACCAAAGAAAACAAAGAAACCTCCCGGAAGAGATAAAGAGCAGACACTCTCGAACGCGTCAAATAATTCTGTCGTTTAGGTAACAAGATAACTTGTAGTGAAAGTAGGAAGAAAGAAATGTAGTATAATAGACCAAGCGGAGAGAGAATTCAGCGAGAAAATCGACTGCTGACAACCAATAGACAGGAGTCGTTAAGAAATAGCTTCAGAAGGCCTATATTTCTTTTTACGTGAATTTCTCTTATTACAACGTAACTGCAGCAAAAAAGAGAAGATTTGAAGCAATGGAAATTATGGAAAAAGGTAGTGTTGCACAAAAATTGTAAAAATAAATTTATATAATGAATAGCTAAGTATTATAGGAGTACATATAGAGAAAACCTGGTAAGACAACAATGAAAGAAAACATGGGAGGGATTATAGAGGAAGATCTAGGTTGAATAACAAGAGACAAGTGAAGCGTCAAATTAAGATTTTATGAGAGATTTGAGCGACCGGCAGGAAATAGAATGGATTCGTACAGACCAATTCTCGGATTGATGATCTTAGGTGATTATTTTCTTTCACTTAATCTATTTGAAATGTTCATGCTTTCTACTATAAAGGAAATATGATTATTTCTTCTCAATAGCAAGTTATGAGATATATTCTTGGTTAACCGAGAGAAATATAATATGGTAAATTGTAAATTAATTATCATCGTTGAAAAAAGAAAACGAGAAGTAGCTTTGCTTGAGATATCTTAGAGGAGGAAAAAAACGCGTTTATTGCCATGAGATGAAAATATATTTCAGTGTAAATGCCTTCTTATGAGTAATATCTATTCATGTTCAATGCTCCTCCTGAAAAGAAGAATCATATCATTTCGTCATCATCATCAATTTCACCCCTCGAATAAATAAGTCTGTAATCATACGTGAAGGCGATCTACTCCCTGTGATTCATCTCCGACTGCTTCCATTGTCATAAAATAAGTAATCTTTAAGACATTTCCCTATTCCTTTGTTTCGTTTCTTCGAAACTCTTCTTACATATTTATCACGAACACTTTACTTGGATGGAGTCGACCCAGGTTTTTCTAACTCCACTCTGCTTTCCGCAATAAAGATTTGGGCTTTATTTTAAATGATATGGACCAGTCATGAATACCCGATGAATGTCCCAGTTCTAGATTTTAAAAGAATTATAGGATAGTGGTTTCCATCGTACACTTACTTATCCTGATATAAATATTACTACATCAACTACTATTGTGTCGTACTTCCTTCAAGATTAAGCCCATCTCCGTGTATTAATGGGGTGTTATTGTATAAATGATGAAAAAGAACAAGATACACTTCCTTAAAATTTGAGAAACAAATAAAAGGGAAAAAGTACGCCGTGGCTGGTATTCGAACCCGGATCTTCCACTTGCCGGGAGGTTGCCTTATCCAACTGAAATTGAATCCAAATTGAATGAGACATACATCTAAAGAATAATTTTAATTAGACGCATGCACTACCCGGCTCGGAGGGTTCGAAAGAGGAGAGTAACAACTATACGTAAGTCAAAATATGGCAAAATAAACTTTATATTTCACTTCAGTTCTTTCAGGTTCGAATTTATCAATGTTGAAAAATGGAAAATTCAATATTTTTCCTCCCTATTAAAAAAAAAAGACAAACAGCGGTGATAATATACTATGATTTTGCTCTAAGACTTTCCTCCCGTGAGTTTTTTCCTGTGACTTTTTTCCTTGGATTCATCAATTCAACCTCCTGTAAGATATCCTATCGAAGTTAACACTAACATTCAATGAAAAGAAATCTTTCATAAGATGCTATACATTGAGAAACAACAAGTTCGCGTAATTCTGAAACAACAGAAAGAGGTACTATTTGAGACGATGTTGGAGATTTCGATGGTGGAATGTAAAGAGAGATGTCCAAAAAATTCCAAAGGTAAACGATGTAAATCTTCCTCAGGAGTAGATCTCGAATGCAGCTTATGGGGCTGCCATGTCCTTATAGGGACCTTTCACTCATGATTTCGTCCATGGCAGATTACGTAGCTCAAAAGTTCGAGAATATCTTCGTCTCAGATGTGGGAATTTCAATGCCTGCGACTCCCCCTGAACAATTTCAATGGAAAGTGGGATGGAAATACATCGAAATCCCGCACATCATCAGTCGTTCGAGGAATCTGGCGGAACTAGTTTCAACCCCGATGCATTAAGGAGTGTCATCTCATTTGGTTTGCATTCAAAATTCAACCCTAAGATGACGTTGCGAATGGATTCGGCTAAATCAGCATCGTCTCGTCGATTTCCGCATTGAAACCGGCAATAAACATTTATCTTTATCTACTTATAATCTTGTGTACATTTCGTGGGACCTTATTTAATATACGTTTAAGGATACATTGATTCACAACCAAAAAAGGAAAAACCAATATTTATAATATGTTTCATTCAAATGTTCTTCAAAACGATCCGTATTCGCCCATTTCTCTAAAAATTTGAAATTTAAAAAATGAATAACTTTGCAAAATATTTCTGAGCTGGAATTTTGCAGTATAGGGTTTCTTTTAAAAGTTCACAAGTATATAAATTTTCATAACTTTCAAAATCATAGAGGTCAATTTGTCTTATTTCCCGTGGAATGGCCCATCACGACTTTCACAAAATTCCATAAAGTTTTGAAATCAGAAAGAATATTTCCCAAGAAAATAATATACCCGAAGCGAATATTCTGGAAGAAATTAAAATATATTCACAAAAGAATACATTTTCTAATGTCCTACACTGGGGTATCCCATATGGGATAAAATCAAAACGAATTTGTAAAATATATGTTGAACAGCATAGAAAGGATGATGGAAAATACTCTTCATCTAACAGGACCGTAAACTTGAATGAATAACCATAATTATTGCATGCTTAATACCTCACTGAAAACGTGTAGGACTTCTATAAAAGTGAATCAGGAGTTCTGTTGAAAAATATCTACTTCCGCAAAGATTTCAAAGTATAGTTGTTCTCCTCAGCATTTTCATTCAAAATTGCAATTAGTACTTTAATATTAGCGGATCTTTTTTATTATAAATATTCTTAAATGATTATTATTTTTACTGTTAGGTTAGATCTTATTGACTGTTAACATTAAATACACTTCGTCTTGGAAGGGATGTAATAGTGTATTTTGAGGACTGAACTAAATATTGGAAGAGATTCTTGAGATTTCCACTATATGTAAACTACAAATAAAGAACTCTGTTTCTTCATAGTCATCGGTGTACCCTGTAATTCTATCTCAACTTGTATGATTGTGTGAGGTTGCAAAGGTGGTGTTCACCTTCTAAAAGATACATTCGTTTACTTCTCCATAAGAAAACATACCAGTGCTTAGGAGTCATATGCATGGATAAACTAAAAACTATTGCTATGGTATATATAAAGTATGCTAATGACGCTGAAAAATGTCGTGTTCGCTGTAGTTGTCTGTGGCATTTTTCAGAGTTATTTATTAAATAAGGAACTAGTTTCATCGTGAAAAGTAGTTTTTCTTTTCTATTTTTTCCTTCGTCATGGGATACCACGAAGTCACATGTCAATCGGTTGAGTTTAGGCTATGATGATACACAAGCTGTTCTGTGTTACCGAATAATTGCACTGATCGTGTAACTCATTATCGAATTCGATAAAAATTATTTTTCATTAGGCTCATATGCTGTTCGTGGCTTTTTTCCACGAATATCATTCTGGCTCAATAGGAAAAGCATGACGAAAAACATGACTTTTCTCTACCCCAAGCATCATTACCCCTCCAATAGGTTATCAATTCTTACTCTAATCAAGTTTTTGTAACTCTTCTACCATAAGCTAAGTGAATAAACATGATGTATCCTAAGAAAATCAGAAAACTATATATATGAACTCCACCTAGTTTGATGTGGTTTTCCTTAAGTTTACTTAAACCAATCATTCTTCGGGCACAATCTACATCTAAATCTGTACCCTCCAAGTCACTTTTCAGCGTGTGGCAGGGGGTGCATACACCTTGAATCTACTTTCCTAATCGAGTGCTTTCGCATACCATTCTAGGAAAATAATAATTCTTGAATCGACTGGTTCTCGCATGTATTTCTCTGATCCTCCACTCAGCATCAGAACCACCTATGCAACAAGGAGGAATACATCTTCCACCAACGTCCTCCCTCTGACTTAACAAAGCAATTTGAGCCTTTGATCGAATCATCTTTCTTCAAAGAATTTCCATTCTACCTCCTGAAGCATTCGAATAACACTCTCCAATTCTTAACAAAACGTATTGCTTTTCTGTGTACCTTTTCTATCACGCGAATATAATATTATTCGATCAATTGTAAATAACAATAGCATTCCCTGATGTAATGGTATGATAATTGTAAATATTGAATAAAGAAGTGAGTACGAAATAAGATGGAGAAGGTAACTTCCATTGGGATCTGATTCGGTACAAAATTCCTCCGACTTCACGGCCCTGATTTCAGCAGAGTCTTTCTTCAGCGTGTCTCTCCAACGGCCTTCGACAGCGGTCGATGATCCAGTAAACGCGCTCCAAGTCGGCGAGAGGATCTTTTCGAATTACCACGGCGACCTCCGCCATTAACTGTTTTTCCAACTCCCGAAATTGTGGTAACGTTATCGGAGAAGATTTCGGTGAAGAGAATGTCGAGGTGGTCTCTGACCTCTTCGCTCGAGTGGCGTTGCCACATTTAAAAACGAGATTTTCGTTCGCTTCATATTCGCACGTCACGTGATCGAAAAAGAACGGAGCGAGAAAATAGCCTTTCGGAGTCTGGCTAAGTGGTCTTATTCCACACATGACATGCACGATTCCGAGAAAGAGGGCGTGGGTGTTACCGGGAATTCTGGACGGCGCAGGAAGTCGTAAACTGCGTATTTCTCCGCTTAACAAATCGCCAGCGTTTCGCCGCTGAATCAAATTAAAATGCGTGACATTTCGATAAATTATCTGTCGACGAGAGCATTACGCGATTTAGCGTTACTTATTTTCTACATATATTCTAAGTAATTAGCGACTTAGTTCGGCCGGACTCGTGGATTTCTTTGTCCAAATCCTTACGAGCGTAAGAATCTCTTCGTAGGTAGGTTAAACTCCGGTTTTAATAATTCATCCCTAGTATACAAACAATATTAAATTAATTAATTAATCTTAAAGAAGAGATTTCGTGATGAGACGGATTATGGTTGGCAAATATTTAACAGTTCTTCTATAAGGAAATTATAATTACCGTCTATGACTTAACTTATAGCGAAAGAATTAGAACGTTTAATTAGAGGTACGAATCCTCTGCTATCTCTGTGGAACCATCACCTCAGAATTCTATTTAGACACTAAAACCCTGCGCCACCAGATACCAAGAGATTTGGAGAGGGTATGAAGTGTGAGGTGGTTTATCTTTGTCTTCCTACCATGGCTATAATGTTATAAGAGGAATAGGTCCAAGTAAGTGGACAAAAAAATAGTATAAATAATTCCTTGCGATGTTAACAAGAAGTTAATAAGATTTCAGTATTTAGTATCATCTATTTAGTAGTAACTGTCGTATAACTATATTCATGAAAATAATGAGAGATTAAAATTAAAAGTTTTAAAAAATTTAAAATTAAAATAAGGAAATACATATACTACAATACATACTATACTATACATATACATGTATACTACTATTCCTCTATCCAGTGACGAAAAACAACCGAAAGGTAATCAAATCATGCAGATACGACAGCAGAAAAGTAGGAGACAAGTCATGTAGGAATAATTATCTAGGTTTCGTATTTGAAACTTTAAAAATTTGAAAATATCCGACTTTCAACTCGTATTCAGACATTTATTCATCAACTGAGAGCCGAAAACATTCGCAACTAAAAAAAATGGTTTTAAAGAGAGATTGGAAAAACAGAAAAATTGTATGATTTCTTTGCTTAAGAGATCTTCTTCGCATTAAACCTCAATAAAATTTTATACACAACCTTTTTATGAATGCATAAAGAAAAATCATAAAAATCTATTTATGAAAGAACCATTTGATGGTATATGATTTTCTCTGGAAAGATTTTCTCCTTCGCGAACATGATAATTTGCAAGAATTTGTCAACGGAATCAACACCTAATCGCCACATGTCTGTCTTTCCTCAGAGTTACCTTACTTTGGGGAAGACATGTCTTTCCCAAAGTGTTGATTTACACGGGAATTCATTTCACACCTTCGACTATTGTCTTGTTTAGAGGAAAAAATTTTTTACACTCCCGTGCATTTTTTTCTTCTTCTGTTGAATTTATTCTACTGGAGTCCATTGAATTGACGTTTGATTAAAAAAGGTTCCTTACAATTATAATTTTTAGAAGTGGTTAGCTTGTAGTAAATCCGAGTAGAAGTGTAAAACTTCAATAATGTATCACATTGCTAGGCTGTCTTATGCTTTTATTCGGATACCCATATCTTGGGGTTTGGGTTCTTTTAATTTTAGCCATTCGACAAAAAATCGTCTCCTTTGCTCCTTTAGTCCTTTCAGAATTTTCTTTTTAAGGTCAAAACTGGTCAACAAAATAACGGCTTAAGGAGTTTTTCTTACATTCTTTCTTCAGAGTTCAGAACTTACCGCCGCTCACAAATTCATATAATGATATACAAGCAAGAGGGCAAAAATGAATGTATTTCATTTCAATAAGAGCAACATTCTCAAGCAACGAAATAAACGAAATGTTAATTTCGAGCCAAGAGATTATCAATTGAGATTGAATCGCCGTTATTTTAAATCAGAATTCTCTTATCCAAAAAATAAAGATATACCACTACAAACACCTTAAATTTCCTAGTAGTCATAAAATCTTGAGGTAGTTATCAAAATAAACGAGTGGAGGAAAAATTGAGGATATTAAGGAAAGGAATTCTGAGGCAATTAGTTGTGTCCTTTCTTAATCTTTGAGTTTCAACCGATTCGATATAATTGAATATCCTGAGGTTTAATCAATTTTTCTTCGATGCCATTAAAATGCGCTTTTGACAGTGGATTAGATGAAGTATTGAAGGTTATAATGAGGGTCTATCGAAGGGAGTAGAAAATCTTTCTTCCCTTTACATGCGACCTAATAGAATCTAATGGAATGCTCAACAGGATGTCATGAGGAAAGGGCAATCAAAGATATTAGCTCTCCAGGCTGTAAGGAGGGCGTGGGAATTAGGCTCGTCTCGTGCCCTGATTGAACTGCCCATGATGAGATCGCTATATGAAAAATGCCACAGCTTCCGATTGAATTTTAATTCTCTCTTCAGACGCCTCAAGGAAAAATCGTCTGATTCCTTGAGAAATAACGAAATCCCAGACATTTTCATGCTTTGTATTTTTCCATGAAAGCTAGACTCTGGCTCATAATGTGGAAGGCACTGGCTTTTGGAAAGATTCCAGGATTAAATTCTTATCGCGAATGCTGTTGATTTATGTGTCACTTGATATTGATTATTATATCATTACCTAATTTTAGTTTTTGGATTGAGTTCATTCAAAATTTTTTACATTCCAATGTTAATGTTAAAACGAAATTGCATTTAAACATTACATGCAATTTCGTTTTCTTTGAATTATACAAGGTATATTCCCTAGATTGGATTAAGTACAAATCAACCAAGATTTAGTCATATAATATTTTTAATAATAACATACCTAGTATCCTCAATGTTATTCGCGGAGATTTCCTTTCGGCTACATTTGAAAGAAGGAAGGAACCTTCAGGCTATTTACTGAAGCTGTATTCAAACCGGTCCTCCGATCTTCCCATAGTTTGTACATTGTACTACTTCGAAATGCCCGTACAAACATCTTTGTGTTGGACAATTATAATGGAAGACGTTAACATTAACGATGGAGCTTCCGCATAGCCAAGTGGGCAACGCACTCGACTTCAATGAAAGCGGGTTCGATTCCCGGTGGGGGTTAACGTGCAAAATGACCTTAGCTGTCGAAGCATTTCAAAAATACCAGTTACTACAAGTAACGATGGATGAATAACTATAACCATTCTCTTACTAAAGAATGCCGATCTGCCGGGTTTTGAACCTGGGACCTTAGGATGTTGGCGCCCTGCACGCTAACGACTCCACCATCGCAGAAATACAATTTATTTACATTTAATTATATTTCAAATTTGATTTATTTACATAATATAAGAGAGAAATTAAATTTTTTAATATAAAATTTTATTTAATTCCATTGATTACATTTATATTTAATACACTTAGATCTCAGGCCTGATGATGCTAGGACACTAGCGAAACATGTTGCCAAAATAAAAAATGCTGTGGAAGTGTACGAAATGTTCTTTAATTCATTGTAATGGCCTTCCACGAGGTAACGCTTTCCTATATTGGGTGTATTCATGTATTTATTTACTTATCCTTATTTATTCAGATGATTTGCTTAGAAATATAAACGAGAATACGAAAAATCTACACCAATGTACGAATGGTTGTCTAATTTAAGGCGTCCCTGCTTGCCCGAGTAGTTAATAAACTTAGCAGTAAAAAGACCAAACAAAAATTTCGTTTCGGTGTATTAAATACAGACTTTGGAGCGTTTATGGCAACGATATGGGATAGTCATCAGTGACCGAAAATTACAAAGTAAATGTATGGTGAACATCCTGTATGAATTTTGGAAGTAGAATACAAAGTTTAATACTAAGATTTTTCTTATTTCTGAAAGATACGTGGAACAAAATCATTATGATAAAAATTTAAGTAATCTTCATTCCACTCAAAAGAATGTTTAAATTTCGGGAATATTAGCTTGAATTGGGATTAAATTGTTCCATGAGTTAAACGTAAGACCCACAACAATTTCTGGGTCAATGTTAAACCACAAGGCACATTTGTTTGAGAATATTAATTCATTAATGAATATCATTAAATCCGTCACTAGCAATTTAATTCTAATATGTTGAAAATCAATTTTTAATTCGAGGAAAAGTGGAATGTATACAAATTTACCAATAAAGTAAATCTGTACTTTTTCAAATTACAACATAAAAGCCCCAAAAAGGAAAAATTCTTTGTTCTATTTGGGAGCTTTTAATTGACTTTCTTTTGCCCTTATGAAACCAGTTGATGTCGAAGGGGCTGGTTCTCCGAATGCGAATTCTCGAAGATATCGTTTAGTGATATTTCTTTCAGATGGCATTTCATCCTTCTCTTCTTACCACCATCCGAAGGGGCCAAGTGATCTTTGACCAAGGTTACCTCATCTTAAAAAATATGCTTGATTTTCATGAGTCAAAAAATTGCAAAATCTGACAATAGGTATTGATAAACACTAAACAAGCAGAATAAATAGTTTTTACGAAGGTTAAAATATTATAATTCCTATCCGGACAAAGAAAAGTTGGAAAGATAGAATAGTTGCCATTAGTTATTAACGTTGTAACGTGATTGATGCTGTTTTGGTGATACATCAGCAAAATACTAAAAATTAACTCTTTGGCTAGTGATGCTACCTATATTTTGAAATCTATACCAAATCGATAACTGAATAGAAGTAGAAACTAGAGTAGATTCTGTCTCTTTCTTTTCCTTTGGACCAAAATTACTCTTAATGGGCCAATGTTGACCCAAGTGACGATACTGTAAAACCCTATATATTTTTTTCAGTAAATGAGATATTTAAACCAGAAATGCAGTACGCCTGGCCTAAATATGGTCCATGATGTTTAAAAAGAAACCTCTAACTGAGTACTCTCCTCTGGATTCAAAGCGATCTTCATTCATTAGGTGGATACGTAGAAGACGACTACCGGAGATTCAGAAAAAAATTCTGAATAAAGGATGCATTCCATATTGGAGAAAAGATTATGGCATTCTTCAACTCAAAATAAAGCTTTTCTTATTTGCTATCTCCAATTGATGAAAAATAGTTGAAAATAGCTAGAAATTAAACGCCAAGACGTGATTGTCGAACTAATGCCAAGAATGCAAACTTCTGAATGCAATAGAAACCTCTTAACTGGGGCTCTGTTGAAGTACAAATATCCAGTAGAAATTATGATATAGAAGAAAATTGCAGTACAAATCTAGATAGGTGATGATGATTCAGACGGAGTAAAACAATTAAGAAATGTATTATATCTATCCCAAAGTAACTCCCAGAGTCGAAATTATGAGCATAAAATCAAGTTTCAAGCAGATTGGAAACTTTTATTCCTCTATAAGTTTAAAGAGAAAATTTCTTTGGTAGCCATACCGTAGATGCTTTTCAGCTTTCATTCAATGCCTTCTCACTTTTTAAAAATCCATATTACATTCCCAATTCGAATATTGAATGTCTCCTACAAAATATTACAGATGGAATCCATATTGGCTGAGAGATGGCAAGTGCTAAAAAAGCACCTAAAAATCTTCAAAAGGCAAACGGAATGACAAAACTACGCCTCGTAATCTAGGATGTTTTTATTTCTTCATTGTGGCTTACAATTAGTATAAAATAAAATTGATGGTTCTGAAGTCATTTTTTTCATCTCGTATAATTACACTTCTTACATCATTACGGATTCTAATTCCATGTATTTTATGCATTTTCTATGCTTTGGTATGAGATTATCATAGATAGATAGATAGATAGGCGAGGTTAGGCCTACGTAGGCCTCTCTTCGACATCACCAAGGCTGTAATTATGATGTAAACAATTGAAACATTAATTGAAAGTAAGAAGAAAGAATATAATACGGAAAAATCTTTGCTGCTTAAATTTGACAAAGAAAAAACCCACGTTTCGGGAAAACACCCACAGAAAAGGAGAGGGGTCGAACAACCCGCGGAAAAACTTGGAAAATGAAGTTATACAGCATAAAGGAATATAAAATACATAGCCCATTTACAAATATTTAATTTAATATACTTTCATAATCATGACCTTATCTCACGAATCCAGTAATTCTTTTTCCCTGACACAAGATGAAGAAATCTACTAAGGTCTTCTTTTGGCACAGTGTTGCTTTTCTGTACGAAAAATTGTAAGCTACTGAAGCATGAATGATACTGAATAATAGTATTCATCTGGGCCAATCTTTGCTGACTGGATTGAAAATTGTTACCCATTCGGTCATTATGTCTTGCATGGATTGTTTCTCGCATTCTGAGTCGGTGAGAAAGCAAGAGCAAAGTATCTCATTCTTCATTTTACCTAGATTGCCTCTTTCGATTGCCAAAAACTTTTCGGCTAAATTTTGAGAGGATTGGGATAAAACGTATCGGATAATACTTATTAATCTTATTGAAAACATTTCATCTAGAACTGAAGTTTTAGGTGCATCACTAGATACAAGTGGAGTACTAATTGAGGAGGAGATAATTTCACCTGATGATGATGCCATAGAAACCCGGGTCTTATGAGTGTTAACAAGTTTTTGTGATGTTGTATAAATAAATTTATTTGATGAACTTCCTTGGTCGTCGTGAAATTCCGCCAAAGTTACGGCCAGCTCTATTGGTAGGAGTTAATCATGCTGTTGATGAATGAATATGGCTTCCTTGTAATGGAATCATGTACTTTAAGAGTTAATTGAAGAGAAACGGGATTTTGTCGCATCCACGCAATGCGGCAGAGGAACAGTGGGTACGTCACCGTGGCCGGAGGGCATCGGACTTGGTATCCCCAAAGGCGGTGACGCACGAGGGAAAAGTCCCTCGAGAGAGAAAGCACATCTAGCCGAAGAAGCATTCACTTTCTGAGAGGAAGTGCGTTACATCCAAGTGGTCTATGACGGAATCGGAAGAAAGAGTCGGTTGGTCGAGAGTGTCCATATAAGGCGATAAAGGTGTATCTGTTGGGTGGACCAGTCTGGAAGGGGAGAGAGGAGGACCTTCACACGAGGACAGCCAAGGTCGCGCGAGATTCTCCTTCCTCCATTTTGTATCCTCCATTGCCCATAACGAGCGAATTGCGCGGCCATTTTAACTCGGTTATTTCACATCCGCGGTGAGTTGGACCGAAAATACGTGCGCGAGCAAAAAGTGAGGGTTTTGCGGTCGGAATGGGAGCAGGATGGCGTTTCCGAGTCGATATCGTACTATTCAGCGTGGAGGAAAATTATCTTTCGTTTACTTTTGTCCCAGTCTTGTTCAAGGTAATACGAAAGCCACCAAGTTGGTAATTATGCTGATTGAATGCATCAATCTTGTTCACTCCTTATTGAATGCTATGAAGTGTTATGCACAGGGTCAACGTGCTGCATTCACATTTTCCACTTCTGACTCACAATCAGTACCACTACCTCATTCCTCATCTTGTCTAGGATTCCTCGCACCCTCTCCCAAGTTTTTATAGGTAAACCACCTCACTCCTTATCTTGGCTGGAATGGCTCATTACCTCCCCTAGGCTATTTTAGGTAATGGTGGAGGGGTTGAGGATCCAACAACCCTTCGGACATACAAAGATAATAGGACATACATACCTTCTGTGGAATTTACAGAAGGGCATCCTAAGGAGTCGAGCTCGCCATCCTCGACAGTATATTACGTATTACCTAATTACTATTCTTACGTGGCGTCCTTGTATACGTTATCTCATTGCTTACGCACGATTAATATATGATTACCGAAGAGGCAGATGCAGAATTAGCCATATGGATGGGCGATTTAAGACAATTTCCTTATATATTCATCTGAAAAGTGACAATTAACTTATTTCGTTCATTCTCTAGAAGGCTATAACTAAAACATACTAGATCACACTCTATATAATTGCCTGACGTCTTGATTTTCATTTCTAAACGTTACTTTATTATTGGTTACCTTATCCCTATAATAATACTATTATCTCTTTCCCCTTCTAAAGATAATTTCAATAAGGTTAAACTTTTACTCGTTTCTTTATTATTTTAATTTTATTATTATTCTTTCCTTTTTGCGCCAATGATAGTTAACATTGCATATGTATTTTTATCTGTTCTTACTTGTTTTATGTTTATTTTGACTTTTTGCTTTTGCTGTTGACTCGCTGTTAAAAGTTTATATATTTTACCATTTGTAACCCATTATAATGGCCTCGTGCTGTTTACGGATTTTTATTAAGTAAGTTAATAAACTGAACAACGCCTTATTTCGTATTAAACATGGTACAGTGTTCAAGAAAACTCCTCTGTCAATTTCCAGTTAATTCTTCATCTAATAGCTTAGGCCCTGGGCAACAGGTTCAACAAAGTCACCGAAGGGAAGACGGTGATTGCTACCTTTTGAATCCGCTCTTGAATAATCTCCACTTCCAGCATTCTTTTAGCGAAGTATTGTGGCATATTTTATCTCTTCAAATATTAACTTAAGGTATGCTTCTCGATACGCTTTTTCACAAAGTGGAATTTAGTTTCGACTGTAACTTAACACTGAATGTAAAAGCGTAATATTTTAGATTCTAGACGCAATTCGGATTCGTGTAGAGGAATTTAATAATTTTAAAATCGACAGTCTTAACAATACCATCGAAAATGTCTTTCTCTTATCTTACATTAGGAAATTCAAGTGAATCTTAAATGTGAAAAGTTAAAATTTAATTGGAATTGTAACAGAGAATTACTAAATAAACACGAGACTTTTAAGTCTCAATCTTGCTAGAATGAAGGCATTGTTTATAAGACTGATTGTGTCAGCAACGGATTTAAACTATCTGAGGCCAAATGGGAAAAGATCCAATCGAAATTATGTAACAGTAAAAAATGAAAAATGCTGTTATCGTATAAAATGCTTGGAATTGCCTAACAGAGAGATTTTAATGACAACATTTTTCATAGAGTAACAACAATGATTTAAAGGTAATGATAAATGTTCCGCAACTTTAAGTCAGTAATAGAACTATTTTTGTTACGTGCGGACATTTGAGTAGCGTATTACATGGATCTTTTTAGCCCAATCTTAATTGAAGGCCCCATTTTGGACAAGGGTCACAGCTAACACTTAATGCACCTAATTGTAAATCCATTCCATTGTATCCATAACTCTTGAAAACCGTGAGGCTCAAATACAGATCAAGTTGCATATGCATTTAAACTTGGCTATGTAAACTGCTTTCATTATAAGAAAGAGCTGTAATAAAACGTTATTGAAAGTTTGGGATAAGAACGATATGGCCGCTGAAACATAAGAGAGTATAATCTACCAAAAAACTCAAGTTTCCTTCGATGGTCTTTGGTGAATTATTCTCTTTTAAAAAAGTTTGGGAGTGAATAAACAATCCACAAGCAATTACAGTGGTCTCATAACTGTATTGGGAGCTTTTACCGGGATTTATTCGAAGAACAATAATATCATTTACTTTACTAGTTACAGAGTTTCCCTGAAATTAAAATTGATTACTGCATTGATGTTTGCCCCTAAAGATACCTTAGGGTTAGTTTTTACAGAATATTTTTTATGTAAAAAAATGCAAATTAATTCAGGTACAATTATACACCTCTAATCAAATACGAAAGTTACATTTACTCAAATGAAAAATATACACATACGAAACGAAATCTGTTCGTCTGGCTGACGATCTAACCTACAATTTATATTGGGGATAGAGCTTTTACTATGAAAATTATGTGCAAATATGTTAGGTCTTATTTACATGGAAGCGCAGCATTTATCAGTAACTTATATAATAATCACTGTTGTATACATATCTATCTATCCGATTTTGTCCGATGGAACATAATGTTCACGCAATTTCCGACGAAATAAAAAACGAAACAAGAAAACCAAAAAGCGGATTGCCTCAGATCCTTCGCTCCCCCAATTGAGAGAACGTCGCGGAGGTAGCTAGCCTGCCGGTTCCTGGAATAGCAGAAGGAGAGTAAAAGTATGGTTATTTAAGGACGTACGCGTCTACCGAACCTTTTTCTGGCAGAGTTCAAGAGTGTATAGTGTAGTAAAGTATGTAGTAGAATAAAGTGTATAGTAGTACAGATTGTAACCACGACAACAATAATAAAGAGTTGGAAAATCTCCGCGTCTATAGACGATAGCACTCTCGAAAGGGTTAAAGACGGACCCATCTTCCGCACATTTCTTAGCAGAGTTCAACGCGATGCGCCGATAATGTTTCCGTCAGAATAGAATATCTACGTATTTCCAAACTGGAAAACGCAAAAGCTTTTTGCCGCGGGCATTCGCAGCAGTAACATCTCGCAAGTGCGTCCTGTACACTCTTAGGAACTTCAACTTTCCCGCATTATCCCAACAATTTGGCGGAATGCTTAAAGTTTGAGTCGGGTACACCGAAGGAGCGCGAGATGTCGCTTCCACTGCCGCCCTCTGTCGTTCGATTTTGACGTAATTTTCTGAATGAGCCATGTGGAAAAACATCCCGCTTGTATAACGGTATGGCTACACTCGCAGATCTGCATCAATCCCTACCGCGGAGACTTCTTTCCGTCCTGAAATAACGGCCATAGTAGAATCGCTCATGTACCTCCCCCACTAGATTTTCCAGGAGCCGCACTGGCAATGTCGCGTTCACATAAGTAGTGGATCAAGCACGAGCAGTAAAGAAAAGAAAGTGAAATCAAAGAAAAGAAAGAAAGAATTGTTTCTTTCTGGGTGTTTGGCGGGTCGTGCTGCCCGACGGACCACTGAATTTATAAAACTCTTAATAGCATAGCGTCAACATTGTGCCTTATTATCCCTGAGTTCTAATCAGTCAGTACATCCCATGGTGCATGAGAAGTTCGATTGTTATCACGCTAGGTCTCCTTTGCTAGAAAGGGCGTTCTCTGTAAAAAGTCAACATTTACATCAATACCCCGCGAGCCGCCGTGCAGCACATAGATTGAAAACACCGAGCTCCACCTAATATCATAAGGGATATAGGAATCAATCCGTTCGCGAAATTATGTCGCGAATTGTGTTTGACATTTGACCTCGAAAATTACGTTCGCTGACTACGGGAGCCCCATTTTCATCATACAAATCATGGCTAAAATTATTATAAAAATGACTAAGGCCTGTACTCACTTCTATCCCAAAGAGATTCCTAGCCGCGAGTTTTGATCCTCTCTGATACGCTGCCGCCCAACCTATAGTCTACATTGACGAAAAGAGCCTTCTACGTTGCACGCTCTACAGCTCCAGGATCTCCCGTAGATGACACGCCGCGGAACAGTACTCGAACAAAGATCGGACTACCGAAAAGTAAGCCACCTCTTTGACGCTCGATTGGCTAACTGTAAGAACAAGGTTTCATAGCCTAAGAGTCCTATCAGCTGACCCCGTTACGTCTTGAATGTGCGTTTCAAACTATCAAATGCTACTGAAAGCGACTCATTCATATTTGCATTTATATACGAATTCTAATATCGCGCCGCTAATGAGGAAGCGCGTTTGACTTGCTCATCGCTACACATCTCTCCCTACACATGTACAGCATGCTATGGTTTGCATCACTTTTTACTAAATTTGAAAACAAACAATTCCGTATTGATATCCTTCGGTCACTTCTCTTCTTACTTGGTTAGCCTTAGATCCTTCGTTCCCCCGGTTGTGGGAAAGTCGCGGAAGGTGCTAGCCTGCCGGTCGCTGAAAACAAAGAAGAAGACTTCTTTTCCAAGTCAATGGACTAAAGTCATGTCCCGATAGATTGGAAGTTAGCGAATGTAACACCAGTTTATATGAATCGATTAAAAGATGACCCGGGAAATCGTAGACCCATCTCATTAACTTCGCAATCTCGAAAGGTAATGGAACATATCGTTGTCAGCTCACTCATGAGATCTAAAAAAGTAAAAACCGTTTTTATCTAAAAAGATAAAAACCGTTTTGTAAGGACCAGCTCAGTTCCAGAAAGTCGCGATCATGCGAAACACAACTTGCGCTATTCGTTCACATCTTCAGGTCTGCCGAGAATAGAAGGCAAGTATATTCAATTTTTCTCGATATCAAGAAGGCTTTCCACAGAGTCCCTCACTATACGTTAATATACAAATCAAAAATAGCGGGAATTAATATAGAAGTAATAGACTGGGTTAAGGATTTTGTTTACGTACGGGAACAGCAAGTAGTACTTGATGGCGTCATTTCGAATAGAGTCAAAATTACCTTAGGCGTAACTCAGGGCAGCATAATTAGACCCCTCCAATCCCATTATATACATTAACGACTTGAGTGAAGAGTTAAATAGAAATGTGAGAATATTTGCGGATGACTCGGTCATATATAGTGAAATATCTAACGAAGACGGACGTATTTCTCCATCTAACGATTTAGTTAAAGAGACGAAAAGTAACTCAATCGTCCGGTGTTTACATCCCCTGCCAAACGCCGAAAGGCGGCTTGAAGGGTATTTATGTAGATGTAGATGAAGAAGAGTAAAAGTATGGTTATTTAAAGTCCCACCCGGCTTCCGCACGATTTCGTTGCAGAGTTCGACGCGATGCGCCAATGTTCCCGTCGCATTCAAATATCTACGTATTTGGAAACTAGAAAACCCAAAAGCGGTTTGCCGTGAGCATTCGCAACAGTACCATCTCGCAAGTGCGTCCTTTACCCTCTTAGGAACTTCAACTTTCCCGCTATAACCCAACAATTTGGCGGAATGCTTAAAGTTCGACTCAGGTACACCGAACGAGCGCGAGATGTCGCTTCCACTGCCGCCTTCGGCCGTTCTATTTTGACGTAATTTTCTGAATGAGCCGTGTGGAAAAACATCCCGCTTGTATAACGGTATGGCAACTCTCGCAAATCTGCATCAATCCCTACCATGGTGACTCCGTTCCGTCCTCAAATAACGGCCATAGCAGAATCGCGCATGTACCTCCCCCACTAGATTTTCCAGGAGCCGCACTGGCGATCTCGCGTTCGCATAATCAGTGGATCAAGCACGAGCAGTAAAGAAAAGAAAATGAAATCAAAGAAAAGAAAGAGAGATTCATTCCTTTCTGGGTGTTTGGCGGGTCGTGCTTCCCGACGGACCACTGATTTTTAAAACTCTTAATAGCAATGCGTCAACATTGTGCCTTATTATCCGGGAGTTCTACTGATATCACGGATGGTCTCCTTCGCGACGAATGGCGTTTCTTTGTGAAAACCCAACATTTTCATCAATACCTCGCGAGCCGCCGTGCAGCATATGGTTTGAAAACACCAAGTTCCATTGTTTATCCTTTCCGATACAAATCAGTCCAACCTATAGTCTGCATTGACAAAAAGAGTCGCTGTAAGTTGCTCGCGCTCTAGCTCCAGGATCATTCCTCCCTTCCAGCATGGATGACTCGCCGCAAAGCAGTACGCAAGCAACGGAAAAGTAAGCCTCTCTGACACTCGTCTGGCTAACTGTGAGAACGTGGTTTCGTAGTCTCAGAGTCGTATTTGCTTACCCCTTTACTTTTTGAATGAGTGTTTCAAACTATGAAATACTACTGAAAGCGACACCTTAATATAGTATTTGCATTTACTTACGAATTCTGAGGAGGAAGCGCGTTTGGCTTAATTCTTGGATTGGCCAAGCTCATTGCAGCACATTTTACGATTCGCATTTTCACAATACTTTGGTTTGCATCACATTTTTCTAAATTTCAAAACGAACGATTCTATATAACTTCGGTCGTTGGAATCGCAGAAGGAGAATAAAAGTATGGTTATTTAAGGACCGACCCGTCATCCGCACCTTTTCATAGCCATTTTCATTATCGACGCCATGCGGCGATAATGTTTCCGTCGGAATAAAATATCTACGTATTACGAAACGTGGGGCGTCCTAAAGGTGAGTTTCCTACTTTATTTCTCGGCTAAGAATTGAGGTAGGAGAGAGCCATTTGTATAAGGTGTTGATACAGATGTTTAGATACTACTGAGTAACGCTCAAAATCGCTCGACTTAGTGGATGTTAGTACGACAGTGGTTTTCATGGAAACACAATAGCGCGTTCCCACTAGCTGCGAAATCGGATTATTGCGAGTATTTTGACAGAACAAATGAAGAGTTGTATAAATTCATAGACAGATATCATCAGTTGTCAACGATAAAGATGCAATATGTAATGAAATGGTTCGTCGCTGGCGTATATTGTTCGTAAGAGGTAGGCAAACTGCTTGTGACGAAGAGAATAGCGGCAGGCAAATGACGAATCGTCAGGTTGATTTAAACAACGCTTTTGTTAGACCATAGCACTTGATGAAAGCTTCACTTTCGGACGAAATTTTTGTTAACCTTCCTCCGAAGTTCGAAATAACCCTATCATCACTGCAGAGTATATTCCTCGCAGAAAAGAGAAGTTTTTGCTAGGTGGGTGCCGCCCTCGTTATCGGATCGACAACACGCGGCCATAATCTGCTCATGTGCATCTGCTGGAAAACCATAGTTCGGATGTCTTTGGTCATCCAGTGTAATCACTTGACCTTCCTCCAGTTATTGCCATTTATACCCTAAGCAGAAAAAACATCTTGGAGACTGGCGATTATGAACTCAAAAATGAAGTGGATTGTTGGGAAAGAAATCTAGCGGGAGAATGGCGTGACAATAACTTTTAAAAATGTAACTAATACATCAAAAATACATTTAAAAAGTCTCCTTTGCTAGAAATGGCGTTTTTTTTGTAAAAAGCCAACATTTACATCAATACCCCGCGACCCGCCGTGCAGCATTCCGTTCGCGAAATTATGTCGCGAATTGTGTTTGACGTCTGACCTCGAAAATTACGTTCGCTAACTACGGGAGCCCCATTTGTCATCATACAAATCACGGTTAAAATCATTATCGAATGACTATGGCCTGTACTCATTTCTTCTATCCTAAAGAGATTCCCAGCCGCGGGTCTATGTAACAGATACATTAATCCTTTTGTTATATTAAAATCGTCTGAGATTCTTTTTTATTGTTTTACTATGAATCTAAAATAAACTATTAAGTAGCGATTTCATTTCTTGGTTACCTTACGCTTTAGCGTTTTAGGTAATTCCCTTCTATATATTCCTTTATATAATATTATTAAGGTATTTTAACGCGTTCCGTTTATATATTTACTTCATTTTCTTTCACGAGGGTTATTGATAATTGGAAGGGGATGATTTTATTTTTGAAAATCAAGAAGGACCAGTTATGTATGCATATTTTATAATTAAAGTTTGTCCAGTCATTTTTGACGGGGAAATTCACTAGTAAACAATGGACAGCACAACGGCCTCATAAATAATTGTTAAAACTAAACTCTATACATAAGAATAGTTTCTTAATGATCAATTTATCACCTATAAGTCAACTTAGCAACAAGTGGCTAATTAAGTTAGAACCCAAATTTTTATTCAAAATATCTAGAAATAAGATTTTTCGATGAGTTTACTTCACCGTGAAGATTTCTTTAAACGAGTCCTGTCATTTTTCTTCCTTCCTACTATCGGTTAGACACTGCGGATTTGAGTTCATCGTTCCTAATTAGATGAAGAAGTCCTCAGGTAGAATTTCTTAAGGCTTTCCTCACGTCCATCTATACTTATCTTGTGGAGGCGGAGGAATCTATGTAACGGTCGCTCCTCTTGTGGCCTCCATTCCGAGAATTTGAATTGCATTTGATATGTTAGAGAGAAAATAGGCGAAGTATGTTTCCTTTTCAACATTCCACAATCAGCCATTTTTTCTCACTCGGGTCGGATTGCTTTGAAATACAATCTAAGGGGATCCTCTTCCTCGAGCGAAGTTTTAATCCCAGTGTTGGATATCATAGCGGACTGAGGATCTGTCAGATTTATATTTGCGTATATTTGGATGAATGCTGACTGGGTTTCAATGAAACATACAGCTCTTTCAGAAGGAAAGCTATTTCTGGCGGGTCTTTGCTTTAGAATCATGAAGTATTGCTTACTTCGGAGGCGTCTGTAGAATTAGTTGAAAGGAGTATTAAATCCGTCATGATATGTTTATTTGCCATGACTAATTAGGTAAATGAAGGGTTGTATTGTTGAAGAATATTAATTTGGATATTTTATAAAGAAAATACAGAATTAATATATTTAAAGAACATTAAATTGTACCTTTTATCTCGAATTCAATTTCAACGAATTCGACCATCGCTATGTAACGATAATTAAGTTTCGATCACAATTTCTAGTTCTTGGCACGATGACTCTTGCGTTGACGAGAAAATATGATTGCCTCATTCCATCAATTTGTTTTTCATTAATTTTGATTGCAAGATTATTGGGAAGTTTCAACTATTCCAATAATTAAGAACTGGATCCAGCATTACCCTCATTGTTAACTGCAATTAGAAAAAATATTGTTTTTATCTAAAGTGATGATCTGTTATACACAGGATAAGTCAAAGACGTGCATATATAGGTGTATAAAAAGAAGTCTCACACAAGTAATTTACTTTTCATGTCAAAACTGCTAATGAAGGACAACCATACTTGCAAGACTTAGAAAATGTCGGGCTTCAAAATAAGTAATTACAATACTACAGAAATACAAAAATAATCCAAAAATTACATAATTTGAAGCATATATGACCATCATTTCACATAATATCGTAGGAAAGCTATTCTTATATATATTAATATATATCGTTGATACAGTGATTTTTAAAAAGCCAGCACTAGCAATGAAAGGCCAATACAAAACATTTTTTCATTCACTAATACTTGGATTTCCCAAATGTACGTCTTTACGTGCCATTTGCAACATCATATCCTTATCTTAAACGATACATTAATATACATTTTTATGGTATTACATAAAACAAAGTAAAGCTGAGTTAGCCGTTGAAAGCTATCCTATAGACATGGCAAAAAAATTAAACAGTTGTTTAATTATACATTCATTCACAAAATAATAAGATTTTCAATTAATTATGACTCGTTTTTTATAAACTGCATCTATTTTATACGATTTATTTTTTCTCTTTCCATATCTTTTTATCCTCATGTAAAAATAACATACGAGGTTAGATTAAAGAGAGGCCTCTCTAAATAAAGGATCGCATAATAATGATAATTATATATTTAGCATTTTTCAAGTGGATTGCATTTGGATGCAAATTTCAAATGCCATCAGTTGACAGCCTCTTCCAGTCTAATTCTATCTATGGGAAGTTATCCTCATGTATATTGAGTACTATTTAAGAATGTTTGTTCTCAACATTTTATTTTAGCGTTCAAACGATTTTCTGAAATCCAATCCTTGACTCGCGATGAAGCAGTTGATATCACTCCAATAAACCCTCCATCATCATCATCGTCTCAAAAGACCGCAGTCGGCACGAAAGTGTCTTAAATGGCCTTATGATGAAACGCCCTTTCTCAAATCCACGTCACTCGCTTCATTCAAAGCCCTCCTCAGTCGGTGCCATTTCCAATGAACGAGTTTTAATTTTTTCTAAACGAAGTCGATTTCGTGCCTCACATTCGGTTGCCCTCAAGGTCCTCCTTCTCACCGATTCGATCCGATTGGGACTCGATCCTTCCCTTCTGTTCTTCATATAACAGCACAGCCATCAACAACCATTGCGTTTAATCAGTGGTGAGCGAATTTTTCGACAGCTGAGGACCGAGCCTTAGTAAATTGAATCACAAAATAGTAAACTTCTTCAGTTGATTTTTACTTTTTGGCTAAATTGCATATATTTAGTATTTTTCACGTAACAGCGTTATATCTGAACAAAATTAAAATTTCTTAACGTTTCAAGTTCTACTTATTTCCGTTTAACTTAGATGTGTAATAAATTTTATTATCAATATATTCTTCTTTATATTATATTATGTTTAATTTATTTGTCCTATATTATGCACCATCTCTGTTGCATAGGCCGTTCTGTTACTGCGAGAAAAATCATAGAAATAGATGCTATATAGAACCAGTCACGAATTCATCTTTTCCCGTGAACGATACGTGAAAGTAATCAATTAAGAAAGTAGAGAGTCATGGTGCAGAGAGTCGTACTTCATGGACCATGCACCCCGCTACACGCCAAAAGTTGGTTTGCAGGATATATATGTAGATGTTTATTTATTTACGCTTCCAGCATACTGTGGAGCTTGTTTTAGCAGGAAATTGGTTGTTTGTAGCTGTTCGCAGTATTTCCTGTTGATTACGAAGGGTTGATAATTATTCCGCATATTTATTTCCTTTTCACTCATGAAATCCATTGTGAAACCTAAATTATATTCCTTTCGCTAACTGTTTTTAGCTCATTTTCTTGTACTTCGCGATAGATTTCTGATTCCTATAAAGATGGATAATATGTAAATATCAGTTTCAGAATAATTTACGCAAAGAAAGCCGCCCTTTCAAACAAATCTACATTGGCTGTGAATCTAAAATCGTTAAACTACATTGATATATGCGTACATCTACATAAATACCCTGCAAGCTGCCTTTCTGCGTGTGGCAGGGGGCACATACACAGGGGGCTGCGTATAGAAATAGTGGAATCCTTCGTAGATATACTATATAAAAATTCATAAATTGCCCATCAGCAAGCCTTCTTAAATTGATATAATTTCTAATTTGTTGAATTAAGCACCAAAATGAAGATATTCTTTTTAGTCATGATCTTAACCCCGAATATTTTGCCACCTCTAAACAATACTTGGTTCACTTATATTGCCAGGCCGGTTCTGCTACCTAATAGTCAGACGGTCCCGTTATTTAATAAAAATGTCTACAACTTCGAGGTATACTTTGTGTACATCAGTGCGTTCGTTGAAGTCCCCGAAAAATGAAGAAAATTGCTTAATAACGACGCTTTATCCAATGAAATTTTTCAAACAATATTTTGAATGGTTTCACCTTTCACGCTCACTCAGTTTAACAATACCGAAATAGGAGGTGATATTAATTTTATTATAAACGAAGTACTTTCGCACTGGACTTGTACAAGAAGATTAATTCATTTTCCTCATGGTGATAGTTGACGAGAATGTATTTATCTATGCGTAAATTATGAACCATTTATTACAATAATAGATGCCTGCAATTTTTTAGTATATATGTTTGTTACTTTAATAGTGATTTAAGATGCGATAAATATATACTAAGCTACCAAGACGCTCTAAGATATTTGTGAAATTAAAGCTTCGTTATTTAGCAACCTATAAGATAAATAAGAAACTACACTATTAACTCAAAATTCAGGGATGCACTCACGGGTTGTTACATGCATATACATTTCATAAATTTTATTGTTTCCGCAAAAATATCGTCTTATAAATACTTAAAGATTGAGAAATAAAAATTTATCAAAATATCTATACTGGTACTTTTATCAACGTATCTTTACTTTGATTAATACACTATTTACAAAGTATGGTGTTGTTACTCATATATTTTTACCGTGACAAAGATGTAAATCATAAAATAACTTATGGTCATATTCAAATAATAAAGCACTCATTCCATTCATACTAGTAATGTGCATTATTTTCTTCCATTAAGGGTAAGAAGGAAGCAAATGGACGCCAAGGTCCGTCATGGTCGCGGAAATGATAAAAATAGAAACGGAAAAGTACTGAAGATGTCCTCGGAAAATGACAACTCGGAAATGTGGAGAAGTTACCGGTACTTCTGTTAAACTCACTCTCCTCACTCATTGAAATAAATTAACATTTTAAGTTGGCTGATCTTACATCGAAGCGGATTCATTTCGAAGATCTTCCTTGTTTTGTGCATCCAAACGGATTTTCCTCAGTTTTAAGAATTAAAGTTCCGATTGAAATTACTTGAGGCGAAAGTCATTCTGTTCGCACCATTTACTAAGGAATTGATAATTTCTTGAAAGTCTGTCTAAACACTTAGGTGCGAAGTTTTGACCGAGAAAAATCTAAATAGGACAATAATATAACAATATTCTGGGGAGATGTCCGTGAGAAATTTCACATTAGACGGTGTTCTTTCGATATGTTTTTTTGATAATATCATGTGCAAACTTTTGATTTTAGTCTAGTATAAGTGCGAATTCTCCTAAAAAATCAATAAATAAACAAAGGGCGCCTCCGTTTGGGAGAGATTGGTACATACTAAAGATATTTCTTTTCCAACTGAATTATCATAAATATAAATCCCACTGCCTTTCGAAAAATGGCAACCACACCATATGATTTTGCATAAGACTCCATCAGAACGCTTCCTTTTCTAAAAATAGATCTTCCTATGTCATTAACCACTTCCTATTTCTTGAATATTTTCATTTAAGAAAACTCTCCATGAATATCTCTCAATTTCATATTTTGTTTCTTGGAGTTTATATAGATCCCAAAATCGTTCAATTATCGTTACTTTTTTCACAACTGCCTAACTACCAAAATCTATCTATCTTTTACATCTGCAATGATGAATGTAAGAAGAGAATAATAATCCTCCGTCTCGTCCTTCAATAAAGACTATCGTTATCTATAGGTATATCCTCCTTTTTTGAAACATCAATTACCCAGCCTGCGTAGTTTTCTTTAGTATAACTTTTCCGTTCAATTGATCCCGATTTTGATCAGATATCTTTATTTCACCGAGATGAGTAGTTATGTAGGAAGAGAGCGTCGGTTGCGACTCAAGAGGCATCTGGAAGGTTAACAAAGAAGGGAGGATGACCGGTGGATACCAAGGAGATTTCCTTTCCGTTGCCGGGATACAAATACTATAGAAAATTATTCCCGAGTACATAAATTAACTATGGTATAATATGAAGCTCAATTCCCATTTCCCCCCTTATTTGGCTGTAATAAGTAGAATTTTTATGGTGGAATTGTAATAATTTAAAATGAGTACGTTTATATGATCAGCTAAGGTGTAGGCGCTTTGGTGAAGTGAATTAAGCGGAGATATGAATTATTATAATTACTAAAATTATATATGTTTATAATGATTTCCACATATTCCTCTATATTTTTGTATGTGAAGTCATCAGCACGGAAGCAAACTGAAAGAAGAGTGATGTATTCTGACGAGATCGGGACTCGAACCCGGATCTTCCAGCAATCCGGCTAGTGCAAGATCCGGGTTTGATTCCAGACTTCGTCAGATTTTTATCATTCATCCTTGGGAGTTTTCTTGGGTGCACGCCCAATCGAGCATTCCAGGAAGCATTTTTACCATTACTTTCCTCATTGAGACACGAAGATATATGAGAATGCTCGCGTAAATTAAAGAAAATAGTCCTACAGATATACTTTTAACAACATATGATATGGAAAGATTAAGAAAATTGCCATCATTCATACCTCCGTAACTTTCATATTATCTAAGCAGTAAAGGAAGCATAGGTAATGTTGAATGAAAGATACATTTGCCTCCACACATCAATACCGCAGATACTGATTTTATACTGCTAAAAACATATACATCAGATATTCCACCGAAATTCTGTCCACATATTTGAATTAAGTGCGCTTTATTTTAAGCAGACGAAGTGATTTGTACGGCCGAGTAATTCCGAGATAAGGAACATATAACAAAAAGTATAATGAATGTTTGAGGACAATCGGGCAGAGTAACCTTATTTATGCACCACAGGTACTCTCATTTCCACCATTTCCCTCTGCCTTCTTGGAAGAAATCCTACCAGCAGTACACTGCAATGAGAGAGACGCAGGTTTTCCTCGAATTGATCTCACAAAGAATACTACTGCCACAGTTCTTGCTTCGCCTGCGTCATTATCTCAATATTTCGCCGTCTGATGTGGCTGTTATATATTATACATAAAAAAGGAAAAGTGATTTTTCACATTCCACAAATATCAGGGTAAACGTTGCAACTGGGGCACTTGCGACCGTTAAGATCTCTTTCCACTTTTATTTTATGCTCTTGGCATCTCAAGAAAAGAGCTGAAATGAAGTTTAAAGTAATTTCTACAAAATGAAAGAGGGGTAATCGATTTACAAATTTCCTATCGTAGTTTAGCCCATCTGCTTCCCTCTAATGCGACAGTCATCTTTTAAATTTACATTTAGTCCTTCGTTTATGATTCCTGCGAAATGTACAGTTCTTTTGTTTGATTCCACTAGATGTTTTCTTATATTTTAAATCGGCGGAGCCTTAACTACGATCCATAGATGCATTCTATCCCCAAAGATATTGGTAGCAAATGTGAAGAGATGATTCATAATTAGGAACTTCATAAATTGTAAAATTACTCATAATAATCAACCAGCTTTCGTATATTTCCAATCGAAGAAGTGATTAATTCGTTTACTGTGCATATATAAATCATTTCTGAATTATACGTCGCATTATTAGATTATCAAAAGATTTACCGTCATAATAATTGGCCTTCCGATCCAGAGTCACGTGCATCTAAGCCAACCCGTGAAAAAGATTGGGCCCCTCTGTTACAGATGAATACACACCCACGTAAGCCGACATCTTCTGTGCATTGCGCCAGACCGATTTATTCGGCTGCGAGATTGTGCGTCTCCGAAATCGGCGGATGGAGCGAGTTAATACCCCGAATGACCGCCTTCGTTTCCCAAATGAACGATAGTTCGACGTGACAACAGCGTTTCGCCGATTTCATAGCAGTGTTTCGCGGCTCCCCCTCCTCCTCGGCTTCGTCTCAGACGCTCTGACCGTCGAGGGGCTCTGCATTCCACTCGGAGGGACGACCTGTTCCAAAGGGGAGGCGGCGGGGGCGGCGGGCGTCGACCACCCCCAGGGGAGGGGCACAGGCCGGTTTAGGGGGCATTGTAGTCGATGGGAAAGGGAGTTGGTATGTGACCATCTTCTAAAACCTCTCCTCTTGGACGGCCGCAACCCTTTTTTTTCCTTCCTTTCAAGGATCGCTCGGCTGACCTGTTGGTGGATGGCTACGCTTTGCTTTGATAAGAGATTCGCCTTCCTTCCGCTTGCAGCGAGGTGTTGCGTCTTCTGCACCTGTGGCCATGGACGCGCCGAAGGCTATTTTCACGATGAATGATCGGGTCGCCGTCGATGAATTGGTTAATGAAAGGGCAGAAGATTAAAGATTCTATTGCTGAAGCAGACTTGGTTCGTGGTGGAGAGATCCTCAGCCTCTGTTTCTTTGCAGACGTTCGCGGGAATCCCAATCGATGCAAGCCTCCTCCCTTCTTTTCCGGCGAACGAATTCCTACGTTCGATTACTTTATACGTGATTCCGATTTCCAAATACGTACCATTGAATTGATGGTTTTCTTTTTCCAATAGCTTACAAGAGGAAATTTAAAAAACCTATTCAAAATTTTGTATAAAGTAATAATATTTACGATGTTCCGTATAAAGTAGTAATATTTCCGATATTCCACACCTTCAAATGGCTCGACAGAATAGAAACCAGTCGGATTGAAAATTTCTCAGTGAAAACTATTGTTAGTATTATTGTTAAAACTACTTCGACAGCAGAGGTTCTTTCGCAAATGGCCCCCACCGAGTATCGAACTCGGGAACGCTTTCACCATAGTCGAACGCGGGAGCATAATTGGGATCCCATCCTCACTATCATTATTTATATTGGAAAGCATTTTTATTTCGTTCTCTATGGCGTTCCATCAGGTTAAGTTAACTCACATCGATAATATGCCTGTAGTGTAATTTAATTATATTGAGCAATATCTCTAGATTGTTTATCAAGAATATCTGATTAAAGCTGAAGTGTACAAGAGCGGGCATTTAGTATGAGCTATGAACGTTTGATTCTTTATTTATCGGCGAATAATATGGACATATTTTTAAAGGTGGAAATTTGGTAAAAAAATTAATGTAATGTAAAAAGGAAAAGGAGCTTCCAATTCGGGAATTTATAATTAACTACTTATCATAGCATTTTTATAGCTTTTATATAGTAGATTTAACTTAAATATTGAGGCTAAATGTGAAAAGAGAGTTAAAATGGATAAGCTCCTAAGTTTAAATGAAAAGATACGCCAAGAAGTTATAGGAAAATTTTCAGTCCTAAATTTTAGGAAAATAAAAGTGAGTTTTATACCCCGATGACTTCTATATATAGTAAAACTTTCCCGCTTACGACGACATCCCGCTCAATACGCGGTTTTTTTCGGTCCCGATTTCTTTCACACGAAACCAAACGGAAAAGATAACGCATAAAACGCTCTACTACAGCGCGTTATAAGCTACCCGCTCATAACCCGGATATTTCCCTTCCTCAGATGCAATACAACCCGATATAGCCAATCCTCCGCCTCGAGTCGATCGACCGAAGAATGTTTATATATTTCGTCCCTAATTGTATATCAGGTAAAAGGTAAAAACTGCTTCATTGCAGAGTGGAAAATAGCCAAAACTGAGTTACAAAGGAAGACGCTACCTTTGACCGAGAAGCTGACAGTCCTTAAAATATTGGACGAGAAGGCAACCAGTATTATACAACAATAGTTCGTGGACTCCCTAGATATATACAGCTTTGGGAAAATAGCTAAAGATTCCTTTCGTCTTTCTTGCTTTCATGTAAAGCAATTATTTAAAAAATGAAGAGCCTAAAACTCTTTCCGTTTTGTATTATAATGTAAAGGAAATAAGAGATTAATCACATTCCGATTATAACGCTTGAATGCGGCTTTCTCTCAGCTTCCTGAAAAGCGTCTTATTCGGGTTTTACTGTATATTACACCAATCCAAGGCTTATACATCCCATCACAACCGATTAAGTAAGCATCTCGTGCATTTATAAAACGATACAAAAGATGCGAAAACAGGGAAGTCAGGTGGATTTAATCCGTGAATCAGTCGTAAAACTTTTTGTCTCCTCCCGTTTTTTCCCTTTTCTCGAATTTTCTCGTATTTATGTAAAATGCTTTGCTAATCATTCAAACTCCTCATTTTTTTTTCTTTTTGTTCACTTCGTCACTCACTTGGTCGTTTGCTCTATTAGAACCTACTCTTCAATGATGAGCAGAATCCGTTTTTATATTTGGAGAACAGCACCACCAGCTTCTGTAATTCGGTGGACAACATATCTTCATGAGAATAAAACGTTAAATGTTAATTATTCGTAAATAGATCCATTGCGGAAGAGAGATGTGGGACCTTGTCCCAGTTCCATCACTTATTATTTCCACCCATAATTAGTGTAAAAATTGATTATATATGAAATTGCTTAAACCTCGAGAAAGGGCTCACATTAATAATGAAATTCATAATTGACGAATCGGTTTAAACCAATTAGGAAAATTATTTTAGGATCGGTTACTTTAAGATTAACCACCTATTTTAAGTGCGAATGTATATCCTGTTGTGATCACTCTTACAATTGATAATAATATTAATATTACCTTTTTAATCGGGCGAAATCGAGACTAAATAGTTTCTTCTTACATCTTATCCTTCGTCGTGTAGTATTGGAAAGAAAGAAATAGCATGAAATAAGTACTCAGAAGAAAACACATTTGTGGGCTTAAAAACCTAAGTTAGTGCTTTGGAAAATATACCCCACAGTAGGAAAACACCCTTAAGAAGAGGGTGTGAAAAACATGCGAAACTTACTTATACATACTCAACGACTAAAATTTACGGAAAAGGCAGGTTAAGATATCTGAAAGGAAAAAAAAACAATTTATGAAAGCTTCATGCTTTGACTGAGTGATAAATAGCAATGCAATAACTAAAAGGAAAACAAAAGGAAATTTAAGAAATTAACCACTTTGCCCTAAATAGGATTCAAACCTGGGACCTCAGTGTTGCTAAGATATCTCGTCACCGAGGTCGGCGAATTTTAATAACAATCAGAGGTGCTATTTCCGTTGCAATTAATTATATAACAACAATTACGCCATTTTCATTATATGAAGTTGTGCGTGATAGTTGTAATTTCTTCTTTTGTAATTTGTTTATAAACCGATGTCCCCAATTTATTTAATAGCTGCTGTCATGATCACCTTATGACTTACAAGACAACATAAAGAGAGGGAGTGTAATATTTGGTCTGCGGGCAATATGCGGTCCTTCAATCAATTCTGCTTCCGAAAAAAAATTAAGCCATCCGTATAAGTATCGTGAACATTTTCTTTAACTGAAATCGGATTGGAACGCATTTTTACTAAAAATATCAACATTAACTGCGTGGGAAATCACACTATTCTTATGTATCATTGTGGTATGTATGGCAAAGCAAATTTGGACGGACCCAGTCGGGAAAATTTTTTGGACTCTCTAACATAGAAAATTGCTGCAGTACATACTTTTGTCCTTTGTAAAATTGAAAGCAGCAATATGAATTGTTATGTAATGAATTAAATATGTAAACGAGTTGATGTGATGTAATTTATTAGATTGCATTACGTATGTAAGATATTCTGCTCGAATGCCGAATGAACCTCAACCATTCCAATATTAAATAGAATTTTTAAAATCCAATATTAACAATCAAAGGCTATAGTGAGGGTAAAATGTGACCGGAAACGATGAAAAGTGAGGAATTGACTCATATTTTCCTTACTTAAGTTAGAATTTTATGTTACAGCACAACGTCCTATTCTTTAGCATTCAACAAGGAATAACCAGAATGAAAAACTGCACTATAGCGCTCAATATAAAATTAAAAGCCATAGCAATGAGTACTAAATGCAACTAAAGGGATACACTAACGTTTGTGAGTTGCTCATGGAAATATGAAGCCCGCAGTAGTTAAAACGTTTGCTATATTATAGCAATGGAAGCAAAAGAATTAATAATAATAAAATACACGCTTTACAGCAGGATCAGCTCTAACCATTCGTAGATCAAGGGAGGGTGCTATGCCCGACTATATATTTTAGAGGTTGTCTACGGTATAACTGAAAGCCTAAGCTAGAAAATGACAACAATGTGTTCCTACAGTTACAGGTCATCATTATATTTATTATGCCTGAACGGAAGTTTTGAGCACTTTGTGATTAAGAATAAGGGAATAAGAGTTATTGTTACTTTGGGTTGATTAATTGGAGAAATTGCCAAAAATAATGGCCCCAGCAAGTATGAATATATGCTCCTGGTAGCAAAGACGATAGTAAACCCAGTCTTAGGTGTTAAGTTTTTTTCTTTTCACTTTCATTTCAGTAATGGTTTCGTTTATCGTCATTAATGTGTCTAAAAATAACTCAATTTTCACTTTTAATTCAGCATATTGCTAATTCAATGTTCGACTAACAGCTGATCATTTTCATAACTTTGAAATGTTCTTCTACTTTTCCACATTCTCGAATTTGCGGTTAATTTATTTCCTGAGGTGATTATCTCACTTGCGGACAATTAAAAGCTGGATCTCATTAACATTTACATTCACAGAGATTCAGTTATTTTTGATCTTTTTCTTTCAGTAGACAATTTTTGGAGGATATTTTTATGAAAACATACCAATATTTAATAAAATTTATGTACATAGGGCTTATAAAAATTTCCCAAAAGAAATTCATTGTCGCTCGCAGAGGATTATTGTTACATTTAATTGTCGTGCACACGTATTTGTAAAGTAATTTTATTGTTAGACATTTAAAATAATGTTATACCCAGTAATGCTCTGTTTTATCTTAGTTTGAAATTATCCAAGATGCAACCAAGCTTCATTCTGGGAACCTTTTTGTTGAAATATTAAATAATATGCGTATAAAGTCACGGAAAGAACTTAAGTAAACTTATTTGGAACGACGAAACAACTTTTTTTTCTGAAAATCTGCGCGACTTGGACGGACCGTCGAAGGCAACGTCGCAAACTTTGTCTCCTTGGCTTACAGATCGTTTGTCCAGAAATTTTAATCGAAAATCCGCTTCAACCGTCCACCTTTCGGCATTGCGTAGGCGAGCCAACTGTAGATCGTGACTCACGCTTCCACGAGGTTAACTTCATATTTTTTGCTCCAATCCAAAACGATCCTCAGTACCTTACGTATTTTTACGTTTCAAGCGTACACCTACCTACAATTCTGCAATGCTTCCAGTTCACTAAAGTATATGTTAATAATAGTTGATTTTGGTATGATAGGGGCAATCTAATTGTGAGTTTTTATTTAATTTCAATCCGGCAGACGTTGGGCGCTGATGGCAAACAACAATGTAAACAATTCAACAGTGGTATACTCGTATACAATGCTAACAAATGGAAAACGTAAATCGAACAACTAGAGGTTACATTTACATTCCTATGATGTAGCCCCGCCACTGAGTCGAGACATAATTAATAGATTTCTCATGGTAACTAAAATTAAAACGATGCAAAACTCGGTTTTGCCGCCGTTTACATGCTTCCACAATGCATTTTCCAAAACGATCTGCAGACTTTCCCCTCTTGCGAAAAAAGAACCGCAACGACTCAAAGGTTAAATCTATTTCCACTCGCGCCGGAGAAAGCGCGCGCTAAATCTGAAACCATCGCATTGGGGTTGGTATTTTAATTACAAATCTATTCCGGGGAATTATCCAACGATATTACCCGTAATACGTTGAAGATATTTACCTCCAAGAAACGCAGCATTTGCAGCCCGTTCGGCCGTTTTCTATTTCCCATAATGCATTAGAGAATGAAATTCTCCAACAGGAGCAGATCTATATAGAAAAATGCCAAGAGGGTAGCCTATAGATCATTTTAGGCTGTAAATTCGAAGGTTACAATAATAATACATCCTTTGCTATCTTCAGAAAAACATCGCTATTAGATTTTAGCTTAAGCCTCTGGTCGTGTATGTATGAATCCGGTTTGGCAAAGTCATAAATGGGGGGAAATTCCCCAACATTTCTTCCCCTTTAGATCCACCAATGCATGTACTTCATCAAAGACCGAAAGGTTGAATGAATTCTGAAACACGAATTTATTTCCAATGCTCGATATTAGATACATAGATCTGGGAATATAGTTTCCCTCCCTCCAACTTTGGAAAGTGCAGTAAAATTTATTGAAGTACACAGTACCAAGAAAATCAATCCTGAAAATTCGTCTCCTGGAACTTAAAGGTAAGAGATTTTCATAACAAACTTGATACAAACTTTTGACTTTTAGGACCCAAATGTCTCCTATAGTCCTAGAGAAATAGTTTTTAATAGAGAAAAAGATAGAGAAAATAGACAAAAAGTTTTTACATATGGAAGAAATTACAGTTATGATTTATATTTTCCGTAAAGGTCTAAAGTATTTAGTCCTAGAGCTGGCTAGATCCTTAGCCCTACCCACCAAAAGCTTTGGAGAGTGAATGAGGCATACTAGACATGATGAGGAGTGAGGTAGTTTTCCTAACAAAGAATGTCGTGAGTGGAAAGGTTCATCTAAATTCAGCGCAATATCCCTGTGAATAAGCCTAATAGTCTTTAAAAATGAAGTGCGAATAAGGAATGCGAATATTCAGCTTTACTTATGCCTCAATAGGTTTCACATTATCCCATAAGCAGGACTGAGACAGAAGTAAACTACAGATAATTTTTAATGGGAAAATTAACTTAAAAACACATAATGTAGATCTCGGTTTATCAACACGGTTAATTAGTTTCCGTTTCCTGGGAAGCATTTTTCATTTCCGTTTCGTGAACGATTTAAATTTGTCACGATTTGAAACTGGAACCTGTAATTTTAGCTAGATGATTTAATTTTGTGATGCTGATTTAATGTGATGATGAAATACCTTAGTGAATATAATTTCAATTACTTTTACGACTTCATGCCGAGAGTCACCTAGCTCCTAAGAAGTCGCAGTTTTCCGATCCCTGTACTATCGAAGAAAACAACCCCACGAGCAACGCATACCAACCCCTGCTCAAAGGGGTTGCTATCTTTATTTACTCAGAGTGTTATTCTGAGGAGAATGACCCTGACCTGTAACTAATCCAGAATAGACTGGCGTGCGCATGGATGGTCGAGAGCACGCGCAAATAACACGCTCACAAATACGGACGCAATTGAATGAAGTCGTAACCAACACGCTCAGTAAAGAGGAAAAACTTATATCAATTCCATGCGCTCATTGCTCGAATCTGCCTCGAGTAATCTTTATTAAAATATCCAAGTCCATTGAAATATCAAGCATCTACTTCGTAGGTATCCTAAGATTGAGGCAATCATTCAATAGAAACCTAATTGAGATGAAAATGCCTTCAAAACCATTTGTGAGAAAGTTTCACCTACGGGTTCTATTACCTAGAGCCATCTGAAGGACGTTCTTTGAGTTTCTTTCCGGCGGATCGGTCTTTAGCGACATCTACTGGAATTTTCTTGAGACTAAGTCATCCTTCGGATCGCTACAAATGCAGGGAAACGTCGAAACTTTTAAATATCTACGAACGTGAACACAATTACAAAAGAAATAGAACCACGCTTAGAGGCAAAAGTATTTCATGAAAATTTTTTCTTTAATTTTGTAGAAAATATTATTTCTGGTAGTCATAAATTCAAATACCATACATTTAGGTCTCATTTTAGTAGAGTATATCCAATATCGGGTGGCAGCCAAGCCAAAGAATATTCATACGAAAAACTGGTTTGTACACTAATTTAGTGCTATTTTAACGATTGTCATTAAAATCATATTTCCAGTAACTTAGGATTTCCTCATTCCCAATTTATCGATAATTTAGACACTGAATGGGTGCAATAGAAGATCGAAGTAAAAATAACATCTTCAGAATAATGTAAATTCAAATAAACACAATTGACGAATTGATTCCGTGTACATATGTACAGACTTTTCCGAATTTCCATTGAAAGAAAGGTATACAACATTTTTTCTGAAACGTTGATACATTGTCCCTGCCATCATATCTGAGTGAATGGAATTTAATTTCGTCTTACGCATGACTGGGACAGTGATAACAACTACGGAGTTGTGAGGTCACTCCTTATTAAATTATAGGAAAAGTGCTATCCATATGGTGATTGCTCTGCACATACGTGAATGTTTTCATGGTATTCTAGCTCATGAGGAAAGCATTTGCAAACTATCTCAATTCTCATCTTGCCTAGTTTAATTTATATTTTATTTATAATCTATATTTTTAAATAGAGTAATAGCCGAATGGAACAAGTTATCTGGATCACTCTTTGATCTTCTCTTCTAAATATCCAAAATCTCTCAATAGGAAATCTGCTCTTATTATCGTATACAGCTGTAAAATATCAGTACAGGTTAAGTAGTTGGTAGATTTTCAAAGAAGAAACGAGAGAGGAGTAGAGGACTACCTGGTAGGATTATGTACGGTGGAGAATGAGTTTCCCGTGACCCCAGAGGCAGTGAAAATCTACCAGGTACCCTGAAAAATCTTGCATGACAACAATGTTCATTTGCTTTTTTCAACAATATTAACGGAAGATGATGAGAGTACTTTATTTTCAAATAATTATCTAATTTATAATTTTACAATGCCGGTAATTACTTACATAAGTTTCGTGCAAATAAACTAATCAATTTAACACTGTAGGTACCGTATTATTATTAATAAATTAATCGAATATTGTGAGATTTCGCTGCCACCAGACATGTCTTAATCTCTTTCAAATAAGTAGTTTTTAAATTTCTAAGTAATTTTATTCGTTCCCAGTACGGTTTCAAGTAATTGAATAGTTGGGGTTTCATTCAGCCTTTGAGCTAATAACTTTGCTGACAGAGGTCCAGGAAAGTACCTCGGAAAGACATTGCCATAGCAGTAACTGTAGCAGTAACTTCGTCATTGAAAAATTCCTCACTCCTCACCTTGCCTATTATACCTCATTGCCTTTAAAAATTTTCTGATAATCACTGTTGGAGGAGTTGAGGATTCAAGCCATCTTTGGACTGACGACTTTGCAGGCGGATGTCAAGATATTCCAGGAAACCTCATTACTCGGAGAGTTCGAAAAGCTCATGCCTGAGCAGTTCCTAATTTCGGAGGTGCAAATGCATTCCTCTTTGTCTTTCATTAAAATTTTGCGCTCTACGATTTTGCAGAATGAGAAATACGAGTTCTTGAACTGGTAAACTTGAAGTGGAACAATCTGCACCACGGTGAAAAGGGCAGAATGAAGGATGAGGTCGCATAAAGAGATAATGCAACTGCATTCGTGATATTTTCTTCGAATAAGAACTCGTCGTTTCGCACATGTTTACGTTGGAATTTTCGCACGAGTCAGTGCACTTATAGCAATGATTTGTTTACATACCGTGAGCTTCAGTTCCGTCGCTCCCCATATTTCTTCCGCAAGTGGGAGTGAGTGAGAGGGGAGAGGACAAGATAAGAGGAGAAGACATTTCATTCACTGCATTCGTAACTCGGAGTAAGTGAGTGGCCGTTGAAGAATATTTTGGTTCTCGTCGGCGCAGTTTCAAGCGAAATGAGATGGGAAATTTCGCAAGATGTCGCTACGATTTTCATCAGCGGACGGTTTGGGTTAGAATCCCTTATTGATTTATAAATTATCCTTGGAAACAGACAACAACTCAGGTGGCAAGGTCTTATACAATCAACGTTTATGCGTAGGTTTAATACATAATTACAAAATCATTACTAAACAACAATTTTATGATATGATTACAATAAAATTAGTAAAAATGTTAAATTTATCTTATATATAAGCCGCCTATTGGCGTGTGAGAGGAGGTGCATGCACCACGACTCCACTGGACTTAATGAGATTACTTTCGCGGAAAAATGCATTCCTGAAACTACCAGCCCTAGTATCTATTTTCCTGATTTTTATTGCAGTATCAGGGAGGTCCTAGTAACGGAAAGTACGCATACGGCTGGAAAAAGCTTCCAAGAACGTGTCATTCTTGGAATTTATTGAGTAATAACGCCTTAATTCATATCTTCTCTCTTCTACAGATATCTATTCTGTATTCTAATGCTACAGGATAAAGATATTTCTATACGATATTGTGGAGTATTACAGCTGCAAATTACAATATCAACTGTAGTCTAGAAAAACTCTATAACAATAGTGATTGTCACCAACAGTAGTTGGATTTAGTTCACTGATGCTGCCTAAATACTTAATATATGTATTCGATACCACAAATGAAAATTATTAAGAATTTCCAAGATAGTTATTTCACAGTAAAAATTTGTCTTTAGCATTTTTGATATCATTGATACATTTTTTTATATTTACCATATTGATACTAGTCTCATTGCATATAGCGTCATAAAGACATGAATGAACACGTGAAAAAGAATCGCCAAAGTTTAGAGTAAATTACGGAGTCTTTCATCTATTCCGTTACCAAATGTAAGTTTTTTCATTCCTAAAGCAGACGATTATGAAATAATAGCAAATTCAAGTTCGAAAGAATTCATAAATATTGATAGAGTTAAATTGTACTACAGATATTACTTTCCTACAAATAATATAGAGAAACTAGGTTTTATCGTTAAAACTTTATAGAAGAGAAAACTAGTTTCAAAATCAAAAGAATTCGGATAAAAATTATTAACAGAACATCGTTCAAGTTGCTCCCATGCCATAATTTCTCACTCAATGTCTAATCTTTGATATTCTTGTATCTCAACTCCACTGATCTAGCATATTTAGCAGATTTATTGTTTGAATTGACGGGCTGAAATATCAAGCATTTTTCGCGGAAATTTAACGAAAAAGTTATCTCTTACGCTTTTTTATTCGGTTATCTGATTCAAACCATAATGGAATTCCATCCACACAGGAAAGATTCTCGACGAGCCAAATAATTCCGTAACAGATAAAAGTTTAGAATGAGATAAACAGTAAAACCCGGTTAAGACACTTTTCGGTGAACCTAGCGAAAACCGCGTCTAAATCGGCATCATATCCGGGTTGTCTAATTTTGATTGCAGTACATCATATTTTTGAAGAATGTTCTGCTTTTCGCACAAAGAGCGTCCTAGTTGCTTAAATTTTAAATCATTTTTACTCCATAATGAATCAGATTAGAGAATCAGGGAATAATGACGATTTTTTTAACAGCAGTGGTAAAAGGACATCACGATCTCTCCGAGAGTACGCCCAACAGCCCTCGAAACTCCTTTACTGGTTTTTTCTATACGTTAACTTCTTAAGATAGCGACGAAAGTAGAGAGTTATGTAAAGAAGACGCTCTCTTTGTGCATAAAGCAAATTATTCTTCAAAAGTGTGGCAAAATGCAACAAGCATAACACTAGTCGGCTATAACCCCATCTCGCTTATTAAGAGGTTTTCCCTGAAAATTATACGAGTATTAACCGGGCTTTTCAGTACGCGGCATCGCTAAAGATTCAGAAGAACAAAAGGACTATAAATTCCTAAGGATAAAGAAACGAAAAACGAGATAAAAGAGAAAACGAGAATAAAAGGAAGTAGAAGAATAGATACGCGAGAAAAATATAAATACACAAGAGCGATGACTTTCAGAGGACAAAACATAATTCATTAAGAAAATTATGTCGTAACCGGCGGAAGGAACACAGGTTTATGGGAGGAATTTTCCCGTAAAATCCGAAACCTGAAGCGAAATTATATCCCAGATGCTTCCAGTCCCTAACAATGTATCTGCAACGGAGTGTCAAGTCAGCTCAGGGTGACGTGAATGGGGAACACACACGGCTCTTTCTCGAACACATCTCCCGCTCGTAATACTTTACATCCTACTGTTTTTTCTGATCCAGATTCAAGCTGATCCCTTTGGCGGACATCTTTGAAAATCAATTCTTCGAACTATCAATTCTCCGAATGACAAGTTCTTCGAAAGTTGACCGCCCTAAAAATTCTGAAGCTATGCAAAACCAATATTAAACTAACTTCACAGATAAAGAAAAAGTCACTTGGTAGAGTCCACAAAGATTAACAAAAGTTTTTGTGGACTTTTTTTCTTTATCCAATGATCACGAAGGAGTTCCACCACGTCTCACTTCAATCCGTCATGTTTAAATTGGTTATCTTTTCCTTCCATTTAAGCCGAATAGTATATCTCTAAGGAATGAAGGGATGCATAAGAACGCTAAAAATATTAAATCGTAAAAATATTTATTTGAAGGAAAGTTCATTATTATTATTACTATCAAAAGCAATCAATTTTAAAGAGCTGGTGGTTAAAAATGGTTCATTAATAGTCGTTAATTATTATCCAATGTCATGTGACACAGCACGCAAATACTCGAGGATATTAAGTTTTATTCCATCCTACAACGACTCCGCTCAAATTCTTTGCACATTCAGAGCATATTCAGAGTAGTTAACTTATGAAAAATGTGTCATTAGAAGAATTGGTTTACGAAGTATTTGCCTGTAACCCCGGGAAACCCACTCTAGAAGTACAGGGCAGTAATTGACAGAGTTATTAATAATCGTTCATATCCTTTTGCATAGGTATTAGTAAATTGTTATCTATTTAGCTTATATTATTTTCTTTATCTATTTAGCTTTATCTATTTAGCTAATAAGAAACATCCTTTTGTTTATATATTAGAGATATGTGCAAATTGTGAAATCTTCTCAGAATATCGTTTCACGCAAAGATACCTCCGCCAATTTCCAGAAAGTAATCCATGCTCGTTTACAATCTAGTGAAAGGGAATTTCGCTTGGAAAATGAAAACATATATTACTTTGAAATTAGGGACTTGCGAATTCCGACATTTCCCGGAAAAGATTTTTTCATGCAAAAATATGGTAGGATGTTATCCTCACCGTCAGTGGAATCCTCTAGCACAGCGATTCTTAAACTAGGGTACGCGGACCTCCAGGGGTCCGCCAAATGAACCGAAGGGGTCCGTGAGTATAAATGTCTGTCCTGAATGAGGTAGTGTTCAACCTCACTATTTTTGTAGTTCTGATAAATTAACTCGTTAATTAAAGTCATTATAGCATTTTAATACTCAAACATTAGTTATTAATATTATATACTTAATAGTGTATCATTAATTGTAGGCACTTCAAATATAAGTTGAATATCTATATTTATGCCAAAGTACATACAAAATATTGGGGATTCGCGAAAATATGAGCAAAAGGGGGCTCAGACAACTTCAGTTAAAGAACCGCTACTCTAACATTAGAAGGGACAGGAATTACGAGTTATGTAGAAATGGGGTGAGTAATACATGGCTCATCTCAAACTGAGATTGTATTCTACTAACCAAAATCTAGTCTGAGAAATGAACTAGTTGATAAGGTTTCACATAGTTTACAAAAATGCCCTATTCTTCAGTTAAAAATTAACAGGGTAGGGGTAGAGTAGCGATATTTTAATGCTGGGAGGAAGATTCTCTATCATTTCCTCACAAAGGCTGTATATACTATAAATTTATATGGTTAGGTCATATTACTTTTATTTTTTAGCTATCTGATGCAGCAGGACTTTTGTTCCAAATATATCTATCTCATGTCATTGGCACTGTTTAACTTTTATGATCGAGATCTTACTTTTCATTCTTCAAAGATATAAAAGAATCGTATGAGATTTGCTGTAAAGATGCAATAGAATTTTTAGGAAATCAAAATAAGGAAAAAAACTAAAAAGTTAACTGTGTAAGAGAAATAAATATAAAAACAAATTAACTAGTCAAAAAATGTAGATTTCTTGATAAATACCTGGCGAACTTTACAACTCCGATTTAGACTCCATTGAAGGCTTTCCGTTAAACCATTGCGGATATAAATAATAATTACTATGATTTATTACACGAAATAAAGTAATAATTCTATCCACTCAGTAACCATTTCTTCGATTTTACATGTTTTATTCATCTATTTTTATAGGTGAAATAGTACGAAAATCCCTCCAAATTATATGATATCGTTGAAAGCGAAACAGTTATTACAGAACAACAATTAATACGAAAGATATTTTTCCCAAAATTGTCACCGTCCTCTCTTCTCTCACCCTTCACCTAGTCTCTAAAATGGTACATTGTGAATTTCTTCTTTGCAATGGATAATTTGGTGAGAATGAAATGACATAATGCGATAGTGAAAGACATCGTGAAGCAGAAGAATCTATGATCCAAATGTCGGAGCTGATACAAGCTCTAAGATAGAGGGAGATCTTCTTTATCACTTTTGTCTCGGGGCAGAATGTTAGATTAAAAGATCGCTTTCCGGTGTTTCCTCTCGTCGCAGTCTCGAGTTATAGTCGTATCCAATAAAGCAGAAAAGGAGTGAAGTGTTTTGTGTGCTGTTGAGCGTAGTCTCGGAAAGATCGCGCTCTGTGATGCCCACCACTTATGTTGAAACATTCGTTATTCTGCTTCAATTGGTATCTGGTAAGAGCTGTTTCATTTTAGAGGGCAAAATGACCAAAATTAAATCACTACGGAAGACGCTCTCTTTGTGCGAAAAGTAAACCATTCTACCATTCATCCACGACGGAAAGGAAACCGGCAGTACACAACCCGGTTATAACGCTATTCCGCTTTTGGTTTCCGCTTGGTCTCCGGAAAAGCGTCGGAAGGGGATTATATTGTAGTTTCAATATGTCTACCCATGCGACAATGACGTGTAATTCGTCGACCACATCCAGCGCCTTCCGGGAACTTATGTCCCACGTACGTACCTTAAGGTATGTACCGCCCGTCCGTGATGACGCGCTCAAAGGATTTCAATTCCGTCAGCCAGAGATGCGAACGGAAACGATCAAATGGACTTACATTGTAGGTTTTAATCGAATAGCACGATTCCTTTCTAATTCAATGATTCACTTCATCCATTATTGTGAATTGGCTTTAAAATGTAGTCAATTTTCAATTAAAACACCCGCTTAAATTAAATCGATTCGTGAGCTCTGAAGTGGAAGTGTGTGAAGTGAGGTATACCATCGCGCTTTTATCCGTTATCGGTTTGAGTCTTCCTAGGGCGTTTCAAAGAAGACATTGGGTGTCGTTTCAAAAGGCAAATTTTTGGTGTCATTGTCGTGGGTAACGACGTTGTCGGGTTGTTTTCATCACAAAACACTTGCGAAAATTCTATATGACGATTTCGCTCAGTTTTATTTTAATTTTGAAATTATCCCAGACGCGGTAAGCGTTGATTCTAAAAACTTTGTGAACACTCCTCGTACATCCCCATACAGTGAATTGGATAAAATGCACTGGGAGATTTTCAACAACGCTTGCATTACCACCAAACGTAGTAACGTGATGTCTACTCTCCAAATACAATAGGAGAAAAAACAACGGCTAGAATAGCTGAAAACAACAGCTGCTACAGACAGCGACAAATATATCGTTTCGGGGCCCGTGTTTCAGCTGCTCCGCCGTCTCCTCTGGGGGCATTGGAGTAATGTTCTACGCCTGAAGACCACAACTAGCCGATTGTGAGGTGTTTCACGTTAGATTTATTTCTCTCAATCACGTTATCTTTCAATCATTATTGAAGTCGGTCATAAGAAAAAGTTGCAGAGTTTCCTCACAGGAAATTTCCTTTGTTGTAGTTGATCATAATTATAGAAAACTGATATCACTCTTTTCAGCTGTATTTAACAACAAAACATACCTGTTAGATAGAATCATGTACCCATCGTATTTTTAGAGCATCCTATAAACATATGTTTGTACTTAATGAATTGAATTTTCCTCGTGTACCCCTGCAAATGAAAGTACAATAATGAGTAACTGAATCAATATGAAGTATCACAAACACGCCTGAAATAAACATATATGAACATAGTGCATCGCGCGCTCCGCGGAGCATTAAAAAGAATTAATCGGAGAGAATCACTCAAAAACGGATAGAAACATTAGACAATCTTTATTCTCTAAGACTAGTCTCGGATATCGATTAATATACCTGTAGATGACTCAATTTTTAATGAATTTCCAGTAAATCGGAGTAAAATTGATAATTCGGTTTATAAATACGTTTTGAAAGGATTTTTCAGTAGAAAATCACCTCTTTGACACAATATCATGCGTTAAATAGGATCTTCCATAGATTCTATCTGAGGAGAACTCGTATTACTTGCTTTTGAGTTTTAACAAAATTCAAGAATTTATAAATCCCTCATTGTTTGGTTACGTTATAATTTTTAGCGAGATACTAGTGTGAATTCCTTTATGTACATCAATTGCAGCCTAGCTTGATGGCTATCTAATTACGGATTTTCTATTTCGACTAATATTGCAACTATTTCGTTGTCTATCATAATCTATGAACAGCGATGGCTATTTCTCCACGTTCGATTAGACACAGTAATCATTTCTAACTCGTTTATTTATTAATTTTAAAAGTCTCGTATACTTTATTGAATGCAACCTAATTCAGCCGATCTTTATTGTCAAACTGGGTCAATAGTTACAATAGTTACCATATCTATAGCTATCATTTACAATAGTCACAAAATAATTTCTCTAGATCTTTTTATAGTACTGATTGTCAACATTATACAACTATTATAGTAGGGATTTTAACGCTGTTGGCGCTCTAAGAACTTACCATGTGAAAATACCGTACGTATTTCTTAAAAGTAACTCTTAAATTTGAAATTTTCCAGGTCTCGCTTTTCGGAAAGTGAAACTTAAACCGCAAATATTAGGACATAATACTCGATTAGCATCGACTGAGATTAATACTCCTTCGAATTAATGGATGACCTATATCAACTGCTTCTGCTTCCTGTAACGTATGTGGGGCATTGGTTATGCAATTAAGTTATGAAAAGTTGCATTGCCTGTATTATAATAGGAAGCTTTACGCAAAACTAAATATGGTGTTGCAATATTCATTTGAGATGCCCTCAGTCCCTCATTTTTAGAGAAGGATTTTTGTGATGCAGTGCTAAAATACTCTCTCCTATATTGCCTCCCCATGCAATGTACGGGGGTGCGATATTCTTTATCCTGTATTACAGCATCGCACGAATATTTACCGCAAGATTCTTTTAAGAAGAAACCAATTCTATATTCTTATTTGTAAAATTTGATTAATTTATCTTAAGCACGTGAAAATGCGAGATCCATTTAAAATGAGGTGATAGTACTCGTATCGAAGTAGTAGGAGAGACAATCCAACACCATCGTATATGCAATTTTGCTATATCAAGAAACGCATAAAGAAAATGAGAGCGTGCAGTTATTGTTTTGGCATCAAAGAAAATTAATGATTATGTAACTGCGCGATGGCTTAGGGCTCGCGTGCGAGATCTTATCATCGTTAACGAGCGACACTTTTTCGCTCTAAAAACTAGAGATTTTTAAGCGACAATTGTCGCTTAAAAATCTCTAGTTTTTAGAGCGTCCTCAAATCATGATTTTTTCATGAATTCATTACTATGCGAGAGGGTGCGGGTGGGTATTTTCAAGACCGGTATGCATTGCTGGAATTAAATTCATTTACATTCTGAAAATGATCGATAGCAAGGATAAATGTTTTAATGTTTTTGATAATTAACACATTTTATGGTCCTCGTTTTGAAAACTTTTCCCTGTTACATATTTCCTAGTTTCTGATTTAAATCTGACAACTCTATATTACCTAATTCTCGCACGCAGCACTTTGCCTTTGGTCACTGACGTTGCATTGACAGGCATTGACTAGCAATTTACGTTGATATAAACAAGTCATCTTGTAGTGGAATTGTAACGAAATATTCTTTCGTTATACTTACATTATATTTACTGAATTCGAGACAAATGGATAGAAGTACGCTGAAGAAGACAAGTGTTACATTTAGAAAAGATGGAAATTTTCAGGTAATAAAACTTCATAGGAGTCATGAGAAGGCAAATATAAAGTCTGTAGGTCGACCTCGAACTCGGGCACAAGCTTAACAACTAAAATCTAAGAGATGCGCCCCTACAAACTCCGATATCACATCTGCTGGTATTTATTAATTTTGATTCTCTATCACCCTCAACTAATCCCGTACCAAAATCGCGAGACACCCAATGTATTACTCCTTATGAGGCGCCTAATTGGCTTTAGCGGATTGCAGTGCAACTAAGGACGGAAATAATCCGCGTTATAAGCGAGCAGCAGAGTGTCTTAAACGGTATTTACCATTTGTTTTGTTTGCCGAAACCAGGACCTGGAGAAAACCGTATAATTAGTAGGATAGCGTCTTAAGCGGGAGCTTTTTAAACGAGTTTTATCGAAGGTTTACTTCTTGATTTTAAGGAAGATAATTCTTCCCTAGGTAATTATAAATAGCCTATGGTTTACGATATAATACCTATACAGATTTTATTTATACCCGAATAATGCAGACTAGAAAGCATCGATTGTTTCTGTGTTAATGAAATTACTTAGCGTAATATAACTTAGCCTGAAACCTCCTCAAGAGGATGAACAGCCGTTACATTCAGCAATTCCGATTCCTGGCGATGAAGCCTTTGCATTAAACCAAAGGAAAGACTGTGATAAATGAATTCGCTGCTCGTAGAGTTCCATGAAATGTGGCCAAAGCATCACAGAAGACCACGAGAGAGGAAAATTCTGATAGAAGGGTTTTACAAAGATACTTTATTCAGAAGAAGAATTTATAAGATATCAGCTTAAATTATTCATCTCCTAGTCATGAGAACTCGAGTCCAAACCGGTGAAATTATAAAATTATGTTCTGAGAAATCTAAGAAGTAATTCATTATTTATTCCGCCAAGTAAGACTGATCGATTATACTGTATGTTCTCTTTTAGTTCACTATTTTGTCGAAAACTTATTTTTAACTTAAATTATTATCAGTCATTCAATTTCTGATCATTCATCTTTCATCTATTTAACCTATATACATGTACATCATTTAACTTATCCATGCTATATCCTAATATACGCGCTTAGACGATGATTAGCGATACCATGAAATGCATCCATTAATTTCGGATAAAAACAATATCCTTTCAATATTTTATCTCAAGAGTTGGGTATTTTAAGAGCAATTTTATTTTAAAAACATGTATGCTGTAAACTTGTTTTACCTCCATCCATTTGCGACATCTCATGCTGATGGAGGCGTACTACTTGGCGTGCCGCATAATGTAAGCCATATCATGTTATGAGGGATAGAATCAGAAATATATTTTTGAAAATTTTACTACATTATACGGGTGAGAACTGACGAAAGGTCTATCCGAAGAAGGGCCAGTGGGAAGAAAGGGTCCCCCAGCTGTCGAAGAAAGCCAAAAATTTCGGTGACTTTAAACTTTGGAATGCTTCCCAAAAAGCGAGATAATCGGATTAGAAAATGAGTGTCGTGGCACGCTTGAGAAAGGTGGATCGGAGGGTCTTATGTAAGCAGAAAAAGGATTCAGGAACAAACCAAAGATCTAAGTCCGTCTGTTGGTCCAACGGAAGAATCAAATCCATCATAGAAACCTCAAGATACAAATTAATTAGCAGTTCCTATCAATATATCACTTAAGAAGTATTTATACCTAAATTATGGCGAGAATTATATTAATTTAATGCTCAGGTAGAGTTGAGATTCATTTTTCCACTATACCGTCTGCTACACACCACTAGCGATTCATAGGAGATGCAAATTGCGATTATCTATTGAGAGCCAAAAGGAATTTACAGAGGGTGAGACGTGGTCAGCGTATCAACTCCCATGTCGCCTTACCGGTTTCTTTATTTTATTTTAGACGTACTACCTAATTTAATAGCTTCCCAAATTTCTCACGATGTTGAATCATTGCTTCACGATGGAACAACATGTCCTCCAAGTCCCTGGAATAGAACCCAGGACCGCTTTCACCAAGGACTGACTGAGTAGCAACCAGTGTATGGAATATAGAGGTTTATATTGAGAAACCATTCTAACATAAATATTACATTCTAAAAAATAAAAGAATATGTTTCGTGACCATAATAAAGTTTGACAGAAATAGCAAGGGAAAAGATAGAAAAAACATTTTCCGCAAAATTCAGGGGATAGTCGCATTTACATAAATATTCCATTCCTCAATAATTGCCATTTCTAAAGAAGCATACCCGATATTTCCTCTTACTACAAATTACAAGGAAATCGAGAGATATAATGATAGCGCTGCCAAGACGAGTGATAATTAGCAATTTCCTTTTTAGATATTTCCTCGCTGTCGGTTGAATCCCAAGCAAAATGCATCGAAAGATAGAACCTTTGCCTTGACTGGGTGCTGTAGGTCGTATGCTTAAAGAGCGGGATTTCACTTCTATGCAAAGCAGTTACAGCTCTGCCCTGGAATCTTTAAGGTCATTCAACTCTAAGGTCGGGGATTCGAACTCGATCTTAGATTTACGAAACAGAATCTAAAGATGTAATTAGTGTGGCTTGGGAATTATAGACTTCATTTAGGAATAACTTACAATCTGCCTTCACGGTGTCTGCACTCCTCAGTTGTAAATAAATTTCGTACGTTCACGATTTATGCGCCACGTTAATTCACACTGCTCAATTCATTCTTATCCAAGCATACATCTTTTGCTACATACATTAAAACCCGTTGAAATGAAATTTCACATGAAACTAAATTGCACATGAAACTCATGGTATAGATATAGCTTAAGACGCTCCGATGCCCGCTTAAGAGACGGAGTTTTACGAGAATTTAGTATCTACATTTAGATAATGATTTACATAAGTACCCCGCAAGCCGCCAGTGGCGTATGGCAGGGGGTGATTGTAAATGATTAGTTGTATTTATTGTCTCAAGGGCGTTTGTTTTTACTCTTCTCTAACTTTGTGAAAAGGAATGGATTTCAAATTGACTGCCTTACTAAGAGATATTCACCAGTAACAGAAGCACTCTTTTGGGTGATCTTTACTGATAAAGCATTTAACTGTCAATCTAACATTCCATATTTCAGCCTTTTCCGATATGACTTTGAAATTCCTTCAAATTAGTCCTTTACAAAAACCTTTCAATTTTTTAAGGCTAAGATATAGAATCAGAAGCTAATAGGGTCTCGATTGCTCGAGAGATATAAGAGTGAAATTCTACTTGATTCATATTTGAAAGCAATGACTGCCTAACTGATCTTACATGACGGAGATTACCGTTGCATATTTGTCATCTCGAATTTTTTATGAAGTTCTAGTTCCAGCTTTAACATTCATGAAGGTATCTACTAGTTCCTTCGAAATAATATTATAGAATGTGGCAGAGATGTTCTGTTGTCTTGAATTTAATGAATAACTTTGAGCGATTCTTAGTGGAATTTCGTAAAAGAAGAACCTTTATTAGCGACACTTGTACAAAGTCCACATTTTCTAGTGGATTTATTGTGTAGTACAAAATTCGCTATTAAAGAATCTACCTTTGTTATAAATTTTATTTCTATAGCGCAAATAAAGTGTTACTTTAGTTAACAGATGTGAATTGTTCGGGAATAACCAGAAAGAGCCAGAAAGAGAGAAAATAAGCATAATTACTGTGATAAGATACCGATCCCTGCACGAGGAAAAATACATTTACATGTATATACGCCACTCCAACATTTTAGTAGGGAAGGGGAAACTTTCGTAGATCATAAAAAAGGGACATATTAAAAAATGAAGAAAGCCAAAATATAACCACTATATATGTTATAACTCATATTTGATACAGCAATAAACGAACATTAACATTAATTCTATTTTTGAAAAAAGATTTTCCTGCGATTTTTCGCAATCTGTGGAGCTATTGCTGTGGTTATGCATCATGAGGCATCATGCAGAGTTGCTTCCTGAACGACTAGCAATAACTCTTTTTTCCTTTCAGTCCTTGTTTTCATAGCTAAAAAATACTTATACTGTAGTTAAAATCCTTCATTGGAACAGTAGAATATATTTTTTCACATTGTTGATTACGTCTTAATGACCTCCATGGGAAATGCAAAATTCACAGTTATATAAAGCAGAAAGACATTCCTCATTTTCATGTACGCCTCTAACGAAGGGAAGTTCTCTTCCAATTAATGCCGCACTCATTCCTCGGAATTATAAGAGTAAAAAATGATGAAAGCTATATTACACAAAGTACTAGTGAAATAAGATATTGCTAAAATAGAAGCGAGACAAAAGGAACATAACTATCATTATTATTCAATTATATTAATAATATTATAAGTTTCAATAGTTATAAGCTGCAGAAATTGCTTAAAAAACGGGATAAGATCATCTATAATATTTTTCTCCTGAACAATCGGATATTTTGACATCAATTTTATTAAAAAAAGACCGTGGAAAATGGGACTAATGGAAACCCTAGTTAAAATGAAATAACATTGCCCTTAACCATCAACGCACGAACCGACAATTTGCTTTATATATCCGAGTCTGTTAATTGCCTTACCTCAGACTTTTCGGGCATGAGCGCTCCAGATATTTATTCGAGCACGTCTCCGAGATATTTAACTGAATTGATTACTTTTGTTAAAATAATTTCATTCGCTGAATCCAAAGGAAACAGCTAACTTCCGAAGAGCAAACTAGAACAATTTACTTGCGTTGAGTTCAGCTTGCCATTATTCCCACTATTTGTAAGAATATAAAGCGTTCCACATCATATAATATAAAGTAGAATGAAGAGAGGCGTCGTACTTTTTGGACAAAAGAAAAAGGTCCTCAAGGAAGAAACACGACCAGGCTTCGACGAGAAGGGGTCATATTCGGATTACGATTACTTGATGACATCTGGTCATGCTTCTTAGTAAAAGAAAAAAAGCAAAGAGTATCTCTCTTCATTATTCATGATAGATTTTTCACAGAAATTCGCCTCTTACTGTGAATTATATTCTACATAAAAACTATAGATTACGCTTTTACTTTCTGTAACCCCATAACGATTAAAACACGGCTGAAGATGAACAAATTTAGTTCGAAACTGACCGTACATACATGAGTGGTCTGAAAAGTTTCCGACATTTCGCCATTTCTCGACATGTTTTCTGAAAAATTTCTGAAGATTTCTGAAAAATCTGGGGTCGGAAACTTTTCAGACCACCCTCGTACTTTAAATTTTTTAAAATGGAATTTCATATTGTGAACTTTATATTTCTCATCTAATATGTTTTCATCGTTTTGAATTTTCCTGAACTCGTCCATTTGCACTCATCCTCCTAAGTAACTAAGAGGACTACCTTTTGGATCATTCAAAAGTGCCTGGCGGTCCTCATCGAGCGATACCAACCACTGACCAACTGCTTGTTTACGCTTAGGAGTACCTATTCCATGAGTCAGACAAAATTCTTAAAAGATGAGATAATCCTTAAGTATCTGAAGCAAACTGGCTCAAGCTAAAAAATTCCAGGGTATACTTTGGTGAAAACGTGTGTGAATATGTTTTCCCAACTTTTCAGAATTATTACTTTGCGAATTACATCTAGAAAAAAGACTCTGTGCATTAAACATTTCCTCTCCACGGTGTACTGCCATGAAACCACACAATTCACTTCCTTTCCCAATGAGGTTATCCATCTTCCTGGTCGATCTTATCTCCAACTTTTGCAACACTTCTTCTAGGTACTGACAGAAAGAGATAAGAAACTGCTTAAGAAATGCTCAGTTTCTGTAGTAATATAGTAATACTTAGCAAGTTTACTCGTTACTTGTTCCGAGCTTAGTGAAACTGTGTTGAACAAGGTATTTTTACTTTGGGTTTTAATATACTGCGATTAAAATTAGCAACGAGCCGTCACAAAGAGAAAAGGTTCTTTTTTCATTTTTTAGATAAAAACTTAATTTTCTAGTATTAACACATGTACTCAATCGTTGAATTAAAGATTTTACTCCTAGAAGTTAAAATTATAATACAGGAGGGAAACAGAATCGTAAAATCATTTAGATCTCCAGTCCGAAAATTGTGCCGGACATTTAAATTCCATCTACGCAATGTGATAAGGGTATTTAAGTATTTTTCCAAAAATTTTAATGTTTTTATTAAAAATTGGATATTTTGATTTATATTTATGTATGTACACTTCAATGCACTATTCATATACAAGATAGAGGGCATCAAATATTATAAATTTTATATATGTATTTAAATTTTTGAAACTTATATGTAAAAATGTGAGAATTTTTTTTGAGATATTTTCCTTTGAAGATATTAATGTATGTTAGGTTTTCTACATCTTTTATATGATTTCATTTTAATTTTATATCAACACTTTGCCGTCCGTTAAAATTTAACATCCATTAATTCATAAAAGTTTGTTGATGTCACTGGATATTAAAGTGTTTATTAGAATCTTATCTTAATATTGATACTCAAAGATGAAAACCGTACAATACTCACCATGTGATCACCCTCGCTATATGAAACTCATGCACCCTGACAAATTACTAGGCATAAATTTTCACTTAAGTTACATGCTGCACTAAGATCGCGATGGGATATCCTCATTTAAATCGATAAATATCGTCTTTATTGCGGGTGAAATTTAGACCTACATCATCAATGATCGAATCATTGGAATTCCGATATCATTTTAATCATAATCATTTTGAATAAACTTCATCTTTCGTGCATTTACAGATAGCACTCAAAAGTATCCCAACCCTTCTGAGGACGAGAAATCCACCATACGTGGGAGATACGGCATCTTCTTTACTCCGATTTCGCATAGAGGTGAGATAATTTAATGCATTTTTGAGACATAAAGCAATGTCCTACGGGCGCAGTGATCGTCAGGGTCTAGAGGTATTAATATACGGAAGGAATCATGGATTAAAACTCATTCATTAATGTAAACTGTAAACCATCGGAGGCATTAGCAGGAGATGCAATAACACTTACTGGTAAAAGGCGAAAAACGCGGAGTCTATAAATTATTTTTTTTCAAAAATCTTGGATGGCACAATAAAAACCCCATCTTTGAAACTGCAAAATTTGAGGATATGTTTGCTGCAGCTTTACAGCTTTTAGCTTAGCAGCTTTTTCATCTCGTTCATAGCCAAACCCTTCGTCGTCTCATAATATCTATCCTTAATCCTTACTATCATTACCACTTAAGTACGAATGAAGCGTTTTCACTTATAATCGTTTTAGACGAATTCTTCAAACTTGTTTCGAATTGAATTGAATATTAGGTTCGATACAAAATGCTTTCTCCGTTTGTTACTAATAAAATTTGTTAACTGGAGCTGGCATATTCTTCGTCTCCTGCATATCATTGTCATCTACTAAAATAGGATTGCAAATTTATTATAAGGAATTTTTGTAGTAAATATAAATTGGTAATTATAATAACTTTGATCAGTAAATTATTTTTGGTCAGAAGCGTCCTTATAAAAATTATGCCGTAAAATTTCAATGTAGAACACTGAAAAACGAAACAAAAATGAGCAAAGGAAACATGAAGTAACTAGATTAAGAGAGGGTCTTAAGTGGTAACTCTAAATCTAACCGAAATCTATGCATTATAAACAGATTTAGAACACTGGAATGCTTGGAATAGTCGAAACACGGAAGTTGGCGCGTTCTACTTCTAATAACAAGTGAAAATCAGTGGCTTTCGATCGACTCCCCTTAGAGAGCGTTTGACCTCCCCCGCCTCTGCTTCCTCAGCAATATTTCCCATAAAGTCACATTCTCTTTCTCTACATAATAGCATTCTTTATGTTCCTACGAGAAAAAATCGATGCATTTCCTCTGATGTCACTCTTTCAGCTCCTCACAGACTTTTACGTTTGATGTATGATCGTCCGTAGAGCCATCGTTCCAAAGGCAGGTCCTCAAACCCTCCACCATTCGCTTCCAAAAGCTTTGGAGAAAGATTGGGGCATCCAAAGTCACATGAAGAATGAGGATACCCTTCCTTATCTCTCTAAGGCAGGATACCACTGGGAGTTGAGAAATTCCGCGGAAGAGCTGCACCACGACCTTATCAATAACACTTTTCATAACATTGCAAGAGGAGTGACCAAAGGGCATGACATACTACAAAATAACTCATACCTTATTATCATTCATATTACAACAGGAAAACAAAATGAAAGGAAAGATATATTTGCCTCGATTCTGTACCAAAATGAAAGGCATTCCTTGCATCAAGAGAGGCACCAATATTGGTGTTATGAATCGCCTAACAAGTGAATCGATAACGAGGTGATGACAGTAACGTCTGTTACTAATGCATTTATAGCCAAAATCTATAACCACAAACATACAAGTAGATTTTCCTGCAAACAGCATACCCTCAGCTGGACTAAATTGCACAGAATATAAATAAAAAAAAACCAAGAACAACGCAGTCAAGCACCACAAAAGCCTTTTAACACGATTTTCTTTTATCCAATGTCCAGAATTGTCATAATAAACGATCAAATGGTATATATTATATAAGCAAAAAATGTTATTTCTGTCAGGGGAATGATTGGAAACAGAGCAGCAGCTGAATTGCTGGCTGAAATTCAACCTCTTCCGAAACCTTCTGAAGTTCAAGAAAGAAATAAACCAATATCATTGAATGAATGGAATTCGTTGTTAACCTCATTTGTGGTATAAGTAAATATAAAACATTCATTATTAACTCCCTCGTTTCATTATGGAATAAAAGAATGTAAAAAAACTATTGAATCTATTGTCAAATTTTTATTCCTGCGTGCTGAATTCCTAAAAATTCGTCAGTTGCTGCGTGGACAGACGTACCCCACTACGAAGTATGATACCCTTTTTACTAATTCAAATTTGTCAAACACCTCAAATTAGTAGAATCTCAAATGACGTGTGAAAAATAGCATTCGCTGGGTTTTGGACATATCAGTTTTAGTTATTTACCGGAACAAATTTCATAAAAATTGAAAGTTGTCTTTACCATGAATATCATAAAGTAAGCCAAAAGTAAACGCTGCATCGTTTAGATAGTATATGCAAAGAATTAACTGCAAGTAAAAATTTTACGGAATGCTTTCTTGAAGGCACAAAAAAGGCAACAACTTAGAATCCTCTTACAATAGATCGCAATGGGATATTTTTCCTAAACTTACCAGTAATGTTCGGTCAGGAGTGAATACCCCAAAACCTAAATGATGAATAATTCAAATTACCATGAATACCCCATATAAATCTATGTATGATAAACATACCCATTTTGCGGTCACTCTAATCAGTTATCACTTCCACCAGTTATGTTCAGGGAATGAAAAAGTAAATGCAACAAATTGGCCATGTCAGATGAATGTTAGATTCCAAAGCTTCTTCACGCTTTGCATCTTCCATAAACGATAAAATCCAGATTCACGAATCATAGACTTCTAATTTACATAAGTACCACTCCGTCCCAGACCATGACCTTATTCACAATTAGGTGAACGGGGAAGAAACACGGAAGGTCTCTCGTGAAAATCGATAATGGCGATGGAAAATGCGGACGGAGAGAAGGGTTTGAAGAAAACACGTTCCTACACTCTCACGTCTCATCTGTGGTTAAAGAAGTAGCGCGTTGCACTTTTCGACACTCTAAAAAAAGAAAAGAAAAAAAAACTCGAAAGACCTTGTAAAAGAGAGGGCGTCAGATTATAAACACGCCGAAGAATAGGGAAGTGAGAACGCGTTGGCCAGAAATTTGGTATTTCTGAAGAGGTCACGCCTCCTTGGCTTTTCATTCATGTTGACGTCACCGTTGGAACAGCGGAACTGGTCTTGTGGCTTATCGCAGCATTCCTAGCCGTCGATCAACATGCGGTAAAAACTCATACGGAGCTATTTCCTCGTGATGTAACGCATATTCCTGCGGTTGATCGAAGGCATTTGAAAGTTGCGTTCATTAATACTTTTGCATATTCACCCGGCAAGTAGCCAGCGGCACGTGGCTAGAGATATATTATACTTGAAACAACTATCTATCACCACTGCCACAGACCTAACATCCCTATGACTATTACATATCTATAAAGTCCGTTGGTTTTTCCAATTACCCAATGAAAATGTACCAGAAAAACTATTCGTCCTAATAGAGATTATTCCCTCGCGACGCTTAGTATTTAGCGTTTACATGCTGTCCCAATAAGTAGTCAAAGGCTTGAGGCAGGGGTTTCATTTTGTGTTTTCCCTCAGTAAATTAAAAGTCATAAAAAATTAAAACGAAATATATACGAAATATAAATAAAAGAATACTTAGTATTTTCCAGTTTTTTACGACCGGTTTATCTACGTGATCATGCTTAATGATAATCGTAAAGATCGACACCGGTCGTAAATATAAAAACTGTGGAAAATACTTAGGATTGTTTATTTAGTTTTCCCACAGAGTTCGCGATTGATGCTCATTGGAATAATAATTCCAAAAACATACTCCTCTATGAGCTCTGTACTGATTAACTTTTGGAAAACCTTCGGTAGGTAAACTCATTCTTGCTTCCTTATGCGAATTCGCCTGAGGATCATAATTATGGACTTTGCTGTCGAACCTGAAATCTACGCAAACAGAGCTGCTACTCTTAATATGGTAATGATTTTTCCTCCCGAGTCCGAATTTCAAATAGATAACCAGTTATTTTGGTATTAAATCCCGTTAAGATAACTGGAAAAAATAATGGGAAGACTTAGTAATAAGTTCTGCCGATTTTCTTTACTCAGCTTCAGGTTAGCATTCCTTGAAGCTAAGTAGACTAGAAGATTATTTACGGTTTCTAATTAAAATCATAAGAAGCATGTTAAAGGTGGACTTGTTAAGTGTGATACGAAATGATCCGACAATGAGCGTATAACATCGAAAAATATTTTTATGGTTGTCCTTCATTGCCATAGAAGAAAAAAGTCATTAGTATTTATGACTGAATATTTCGGGCCACTTATAACCTGGGTCCGTAAGTAGCGTCCACTGATGATATTTATAAAAGTATTTCAGATCATTCTTAATTGAAGTATTGAGCCAGATAACTGATAATAATTGAGCCACTCAGCATCTACGAGTTAGAAAAAATGCTTTGAAAATATTTATAGATTTTAAAATATAAAGCATATTCTCGCTACTTTGAATCATATATTACAATTTATCTTGATAAGGGTTAAATAATTAATTAGGACAAACTTTGGGGAAGACTAAAGTAAGCCTCAAAATTGACTCAGTTATTTGACATTACAGATGTCTTCTAAAGCGCTAAAATGGAGACGTAGAGTATTAAGAGATAAGAGGGCCTTAATTTAGAGCGAAAAAACTGGTCAAAGACTAATATAGCAAAACCTGTCTTAAGGGAATATCAAGATGTAACTATTCTTAAATTTTCAGCCGGATGAAGATGTAAATTCATCATCGGACGGCTACAAAAGCATAAAATCGTACTATAGATATTGATTAGTTAAAAACATTTTGTCAGTTTCAGTTCACGCAAAGGTAATTTACATTTAGGGTAAGTGCTTCGACAACTAAGGCGCACATGAGCACTCACCGGTAATCGAACCCGGGACCGATTTCACGAAAGTTGAACGAATATCCACTCGTATATCCGAGAGGCTACATAATTTAAATTTATTAAATGCATTTTTAAAGAGGTTATTGATTATGTAGAGAATTACACAATACAGGATAATAAGAAGTTACAGGAAAAATAATGGGATATGTTCAAAGTTTGTAAATAAATTACCCTGTTACGTATTAAAAATAAAACAAGTTTCCTATCAGCAATACGTGACTTATTTATTAACCACTTCCGCATAAGAAATATCCCCCAGATCAAACGGACGTGTGGTGATTAAGTCCCTTGAAACACAAATGGCCGACCCTGTGTTAAGAGGTAAACTGTTTTATCCGATATATATTTCGGTTCCAAATGATTCCGCCGAAGAGAGGTCTCACTGTAATTTTTAAAACTTCCTGAGCAAAGAGCAGTGGAAATAACAAAATATAATTTTAAAAATCAAATCCAATCCCGCAAGTACGAATTTATCTCTTAGTCAAAATACTGTCTGTTTCGTACGCATAAGATAAACTAGCTGGGCTCAACCGCAACATGAACCTAAACCTCAGATGTAACGGAACATTAATATATCAGATCTCTCGATTTTCATCATCATTTGTCAGAAAACTTAAACCACTATTTGAAAAGATGCACTTTAGATCATTCAAATTTTATATAACTCATTCTCCAACGTAAGAGAGTTGTTTCAAATTATAACCATAGAGCCTTCCTCTCCCAAACACTGGGGTACCCATGTAAGGGGCTGTCTTCCAAGGGTGGCACGTTTTTTGAGGCGGTATATCCTCGCTCTATGTTCGATGCTAAGGGCAGCGAACTAGAAGACCGCACTAAGTCTAGCTTCGCCATCATTCCCATCCAGTTTAGGTCTCGGAAGACGACATAATACCATTCGTCTTTTCAATTTGGACGAATTCTAAAATTACATTCTCCTCATTTCTCTGAAGTCAAACATTTTTAGGATGAGAGCGCGTCCGTTGACCTGAGAGGGGAGCGCATCTATCAAACGCATCTCAGGGACACTGCAATAGAATGGACTACGAATACCTCGTGGGGCAGCGCTTCTCTGTATCCCTCGCGAGGCTAATCAAACGCTTAGCCATACGATATTTAAGTATACATTAAGAATCGATTCAGATTAGAGATAATTGTTAATTATGCATAGATAAAGCCTTTTTAATGACATTTGTGGAAAAATTAGCGGAAGAAAAATTGGCCCTTCAATACTAAGAAAATTCCATGGGTCAAAATGACCCCTTCCCGTTGTCCTAGTGCTAAGTTGCTTCTACATGTAAATAAAAAATACAGCAACACTAATAATGAAATAAATGTTATTGTGATGGTGAAGCTTTTGCTGGAAGAGGGCTTATATTGCGTAAGATAAAACAATAGCGTATCAAGGCGGAGCCAAATGAAGGTAACTACACACTACCACATCTATGATGGGCTTAAAATGTTTTGTTTGGCGAAAAACTACGAATGGCCATCGGAACTAAAATTTCCGAGAAAAACGGACTTGGAAAGTCAGTCGTGACGGGACTATCCTTTCCCAAGTGTTTTCTTTTAAGAAAACAAAACAAATAGCGCCCTCGGAGATGAGCGTGCCACTTCAAGCACGTGCGCCATAGGTTCTCTACCTCCTCCTTAATATATTTATTATAAACTTCCATTAAACAAATAAATGTTTGGAGTAAGTATGCGCACATATAATAATAAATTCGATGAATGTTGAATTGAAGAATGTATTACCTTGGAATTTTACACGGCTTACACACATAAGAGTTCCGCAGTATAATTTGTGAAGCGTAGGTATAATGCGTTATGCCTCGGATGCTATGCTGCAAAAAGCATCTTCCCAGAAACATTCAAAGAACGCGTTTGATCACCGCATTTCCTTTTGAAAAATTCCTCTCCAAATTAAATTTTATACCTGAAGTTTTACCACAATATGACGACGAAACGAATATTTAATGAGAAATAAGGACATTAGAAGGATTAAAACATATTTGGGATAGAAAAGGGTAAACTTTTGCGAGATTTTTAGCAACAACTTAGATGCACGAAGAAGATTCTGTGTTGTGAGTTCAGGTGATTCCCATGTATTACATTAGGTTCACTAAAATTTTATCGTGCTTTTAGGCGCTCTGTTACAGCTTCAGTTTCTATCATGATGTATTTAAACATCCGTCATGATAGAAACTGAACTGTAACAAAGTGAGAGTTGAAGAGCGATTAATATTTTTTAATACTAAGAAGGATCCGATATATACAATAATTGCTGCACTTTTTTTTAAGTTTAATTCACTTCCATCATTTTAACAGGGAATTCCCTAATAGAAATACATATAAGGTAGAGGATTAGAAAAGGTTACCGAGAGGGAAATTTCACTAAGAGTCACAAAACCATTAAATAGCATCACCTAACCCAGGATTTCTCCCTCTGAGCATGAACTACACTTCATATATATCATATAAATTTAAACTAAATGCAAATTTTACTTGTTCTTGTGAAATGATATTTCACATATCTCAATTAAATAGTCATTGTTTAATGCAGTGTGAATGCTTTAAAACCATTCCAATCCTCAGATCTTAAATTGATAATGAAAATTCATGCATTATATCCCAAAGTTAATGAGATGCTAATGTTTCACTAAAGACCACAGTTCAAGCAGCAGAGGAGTAAAATAAATTAATGAGGGCTCATTCTAAACATCATTGATTTAAAATTACTTCCAAAAATAATTATTTTCTTCATTGTATCCATTCAGAGGAAATATTATGGTTACTTTCATAATTTTAATTATTGAATAAATACCAAATTATTTTAGATGTAAAAGGCAACCAATGATGTTTTCATCACTAAAAGACAAGTGAATACCCTCCTGGTAATATTTACTGTTATGTATTATACATAATGACTTATGTAAAATAGAATTTTAATGATACTCTTTTTATCTCATATCCATAATTATCACTAAAAGCAATTTATCACCCACAAATGTCTGGATAGAATGTCAAAGTACTTAGGTAAGAATAGAAAACATAGTTCATAGTGAAAGTATGAAGGGGTTGGGCAGGCTGAAATTCACTAGAAAGATAAACAGAAATGAACAACTTTCCACTGACATACTCAAGAAAACTAGCACAGCTATGATCAAGTAATACACTGAATGAGAAAAAAAACTCAATGCATTACATTTAGCAATCAATATTTATAACTTCAAACCTATAGTGTGATCTAATATAGATGAAAGAATATTATTTTTGAATGGCAAACATTTGAAAATAAATGTAACAGAACTTCACAGGTGTAAGCAAATAAAAGCACACACAAAAAAAAACATGGAATAGTACAGGCCTAACCAAGAAGAAATGTCTAATATTGGATAACGTTTTTTTAATTTCCATTAAAAATTACTACAGTAAAAACACACACAAGAGAATTGCATATAAATATCCAGAACTAATTGGCGCATTCCTATGTGGTAATTGTAATATCACCTAGGAGAGAATGTGAAGATAACATTGATTTGATTACTCATTTTGCAAGAAAATTGTGAATAAAGTAAACTTGTAATACTGACTACATATATCAATACCATACCATCAATATAATGCTGAAAGTCAAAGTTTGCTGTTGCAGAAGCAACATAAGCTAAAGAAATTCGTGAAAAATAAATTTATCAAATAGAAATGCAAAATAGAGTAGGAATAAACCAATAATATTTTTTATTTGCTGGATTTCATAGTATACTTATCCTTGTGTAAGCATAATTAAGAAAATTTCTGGAAGCCTTATAATTGAATGTACAACTGAAAATTACTAAATCAATTCTTTTATTTTAAATGAGATATATCTAACATCAATAGAAGACTTATTTAGTTGGAAGGCTCAATCCAAACCCCATATAAACAGCAACATATATTCCACAGAATTGATGGAGGCAATATAGAAGAAAGATTTTTGAACAAAACCATCTTATTAAAAAAATTACATATCTTTAAGGATATAATTCATAATGCAGATACTATTTATCTCTTTCTATCAAAATGAAGTTTCGCTCAAAATCTCTCTCAATAATACAATTGAATATTTAATAGCTCAATTAACATTTTTTTAAATGTCTTAAACTTCTAAAATTGACATCAATAAAACTTACAGCTTACCACACCAGACGTATAATAACAGCTTGACAGTAAAGCAAAAATAAAATACCTACCTAAATAAAAGTAAAAAATGCTACACATTCATAATATTTGGAAGCACTTTTCTTCTTTAAATTTGGAGATAATGATTTCATTATACCAGAATTGGACCATTCAGTTACATCTATAATAATTCTATGATTTAATAATGAATTACTCTTTTCAGATATTGAAAATAAGTACCAACTCTTAGGAAAAGTAGACCTTTCTACATTATAAATAAATTAAATAAGACAGATAATGATATCTTCCAATTCTGTAGGTGACAGTAAATTACAAAGATAAGGAAGGTCAATAAACAAGCAAAATAATACAACTACTTGATGCATCTCGAGAAAATAAATCTTATCTAAAATCCTGTATTTATCAAAGAAATGGAACCTGAAAATGTTTTTCGTTAATTTATATAATATTTTAACCTTTTCCTGAGTTGTTTATCATCTAAGAGGGGATTAAAAGATTCGTTAATTTCTTCATTTGCATGGGAAAACCAATGAATTTGCACAAGCAGATGTACCTTCAAATCAATACAATTAGTTACAATAGTTTTTTTCTTCTACACACACAAACAACTCTAGAAATTAAAGAGTTAAAAACCAGTCTAAACAAAACTTTTTACTTCACAGTAAAGTTATAAGGATTTTCCACCTTCCTATTGACAGAGGTATATACTGGCATTTTTGAAGACCAAGGAAACAATAATCCACTAAGGATGATAGTAATACTTCGGTTCTTCTTCTCCTCACAACCAACATGACAATCATTTAGGTGAGAATAACAATGGAAAAGTTATGCAATGTAGAAACAGTACCTTCACGTAACGTATTACTATAGCTTCCTTGAAAGTTTTGCTACACGTGGATTACTTTTGCTTGAAAAAGGGGGCAATCCTATTGGTTTTTCAATTTAGGTATGATGGTCCATCGGTATGCTTCAACAAGATCTACACTTTTCCTCCTAAATTCTATTGACACCGGATTCTACCGGCTTTTCCTCAGGATAAAACTCCGTAAATATTTTTACCGAAATTGAAATATACATAATATGTTACGAAAAAATAATATCATTATATACGTACAGTAACGCAATTTACATTATAAAGGCTTTTATAAAATTAGAACTGAGGCCTCGTCAACTTATAGGTTTCAAACTTCATCATGTGAACTCCGAGCCGGACTATGCATACCACTATGAACTGCAATCCCTAGCCCGAAAGTTCTGGGTACCAAACACAATTACAGCTTCAGGTGCGTAAGATATGCGACCTTTTTCCGAAAAAGCCGATTACCGCACAATACTATTTACATCGATGACATCACTGCGCTCGGCTGGTACTCAACTTCCTAAACTTTTTTTTTATTGATATAGAACGTCCGTGACATCACCTGTATTGGCCACGATATGTGACATCATCATTTAATTTAGAATATTTAAAACTCACCAATGCTATGTAAATAAAATATCCAAACTGAAGGAAAAAATTAATATTTCACTGCATTAAAATGCATAATTTTGAAATGTGGGCTTCAATTCCATGAATAAAAATTTATATTGAAGAGCATTGTATTGAACACGAAGAGAGTAAGTTTAAAATTTTTGAAGGATGAATAAAAAGTTTTATTAGTATCATTTCAAAATAAATTTTAAATCGCAAAAACATGTATATAATTGGTTATGTTTAATGATAATTGTTATAAATTTCGTAAAATTAATTCGTTATTCACTTGTTTTCTGTCTACGGCGTCGATGACGTAGGGGTCACGTGGTTTAGCAAGCGGCAAACGGCCATATTAGCGTTGCCTACCTCAGTGAACGAAGTGGGAGGTCACGTTTGAGAAACTGTAGTGTTTGTATACATTTTATACAGCAGCCATGGCTACAAAGTCCAAAAAGACCACTACTACTTCTGTTACAACAATGTCATCAGCATCAAGTTCGGCAACTCCAAATCCTACGCCGCATCCTCGTCCAAGCAGTCCTTTGAGTCCAACTAGGTATTCCCGCTTGCAAGAAAAAGCCGATCTTCAAAATTTAAATGATCGTTTGGCTACTTACATTGATCGGGTGAGGCAGTTGGAATCGGAAAATAGTATGCTAAGCCGGGAAGTGCAAACTTCCCAGGAAATTATTACTCGAGAAACTACTCAGCTGAAGTCCATGTACGAAAATGAATTATCTGATGCCCGACGCCTTTTGGACGACACTTCTCGTGAAAGAGCTCGCCTGGAAATAGACTGTAGAAGATTGTCTGATGAAAACGCCGAGCTCCGATTGAAGTAAGTTAAATTAATTTATCCTAAACTGTTTAAAGTCTAACATCGTAATATTTGAATGATGACTCAGTTTATAAGTTGCTTGGATAAATGGAAAATATTGTTATTGATTATTAAATCATTCTAACTATTCATATTATTGTTAAAAAAATAGTGCTTAAATTTGTTGCTATCGCATTTGATGTGATAATGGACTACTTTTATGTCCATCGGTAATTTTGTGTTAACGGAAAATATTTCCCCTCTGTGATATATGTTTTCGGCGTTGACATGTCGGCTTTAACCCGTTAAACATTCACCAAAACAGTTTCCCACCTGTCGTTGTATTATTGCCGAGGTTCATCGTAAAAGTATTTTTTGCGAATGTTTTCAAGTTATTACTGCTTACTTTTTCGGTTTTCGAAGGCCATTTCAATTGTCAGTTGTGTATATATTGTGTGTTAGAGTCAGTGTACATTTGTAGATTCATGAATGAAAATTCAAAATGTTTGGCCAGGAAATGTTACGATTGTAAGTTTTGACCTTGAACGACGTATTCTTTAAGAAGAGCGACGGTTATAGTTGGTATTTAATTAAAAATTTGAAACAAATATGTTACATTTGGCGCGCAGCATACTGGGAACGCCTCTCGATATATGGTCGCTGTAGTCGCTGAACATTATAGTTTGTGTTCCTTTGTGCTCGGGACCATCCTCTCTCATATGGAATGAAACGGAGTGTGTCTTGAAATCGCCACTTAGTTATTGTGTCGGTTGGTTGTGGGTGTGGCGCGCGTCGTAGCTCCCTTGGGCTCGCATGGCGTGGGTCTGACTTTCAGCTTGCTTAGCGAAGGGGGACGCTCACCTCCTTCCCACCGCCAGGAATACTCATGACGTCGCTTTTTCTTCAAACTGTGACTCGTAGCACCTTATGCAATTCCATTCTGTGCTAGAAAAATCCTGCGGTGGTCCTTATTGCAAGGAGAACAAAAAAAATCTAACGCTTATATTTCTGGTTTAATTGATGCTTATTTATTTTATTATTGCTCGTCTTTGCCGTTCTTTGTTACATCGCGCGTCACGGAAGGAAATATCGAGATTAGATTACTTTAAACAATTTTCACCTTACTCCTGCTGGATTCTTAATCTCCTTTTTCAACCCTCTTTTTACCTTTCGATTAATTCGAAAGTTTCTTAGAAAGTCTGTTTCTTCCCAAGAACTTCGAGTATGGAAAGTTCGTAGCCTACCCTCTGGCGGATGGATGATTTCACCCTGACCTCCTTTGATGAGTTATGTTAGGTGACGCTTGGGACGCCTGCTTATCGAATCTGAATGATATCTCTTCAAATTCAACTGCGCTTACTGCCCAGTTGTAAAAAATAAAATTTGCCTTCCACGTTGCATGGGAAGAGGGTGGATATTTTCAAACTGACCCGGTTCTTTGTAGGAGGTGGCGTTGGCCTTAAATTAGGATTCTTGTGCTGGCAACTCGGCACTTGTTTCAAAGGGGGGTTAAACCGATGCAATATTCCAGTGATGATCGAACTTTTAATCACACAAAGCAAACGAGCTAATAATTCTTGCCCATCAAACATTTGTTTTGGCTCGTTACCGTAGCAACGCCATGACGTCATTTTCTTTACGGCTTTACACTATAGTCGTGGTCGAGTTGATGACGTTGAGTGCTTTTTCCCTTGATCCCGTCACATTTTTAATTAGCAGGACGCCTTTCTAGATCTAGAGTGCAATATGTGACTGTTTTACCCTATGAAGAAGTAAATAAAAAATAGCTCGTACGTTAGCGTCGGACGTAATTGCTTGAGCGTCTCTTCAAAATGAGGCTCGGATTGAGTTTTGTTTTATGGGAACTATGTGATACTGTAGCGCAAAACCTCTTGTCAAACTATCGGTCGGCGACTCATTTCCTGAGGGAGTTGCGGTTTTTTTTAAAGACACGAGATCAGTATCATGAAGAAAACCTTGCGATAGCTTATCACGAGAATTGCCCCTCTGCACGTTTGGCTTCTTTCAGATTTATGATGCCCCAGCTGGGCTATGCAGCTGTCTAAATATCTTTGAAGGAACTTGTTTAACGCTCCAGATTATCCTGTATTCGGCCAATTGTTTTTCTTCGTGCATCGTTGTTTATAATTTGGAACACCTTAAAAAATAATTTGGAACTCAATTTTGTTGTTGGTGCGGTATAGGAAATTTATTACATTCGTAATTCGTTAGCGCTCTAAATAATAGATTTTTTTGCAATTTTTATTCTTATACAGGCAAAGTTTTCTTGCATTCTGTTTTTTTTCCGCGCACTCGTCATGCATCACCACGTTATGCTTGCCTATTTATGTTCGAAGTTTCACGTTACGAGAATACTCGCCGTGTTTCTGATGTATTTTTCGTCGGTCCGCATCAGTAAGTCACTGCTGCCAACCATGCGGTTGAGCCAAAAGATGAGCATGCACTTCTTCAAATAGTTGTGCTGCCTCTCCAAGAGAGATTCGCTCTAGCATTTTATAGGAGCGGTAGTTTACTTTGCGGCCGTTTGTTTATGTCCCCAGCCCCTCAAATCACGAGGCGAATTTTTTGTCGTCTCTGAAATTCTTCTTTCGGTACTCAGGCGGTATGCTTCTGAGAATTGGCCGATAGAGTAGTTCGCCATTACGAAGTGGATCTGCCCTTATTAGGGATTCAGCCTTCGTCGATTTTTTTTGGAATCGACGGAAGCGGATATGTTGACCAGGATTGCTGCGCTTTGTCCTGCCATCATATCCGTTACTTTGTCCTTTTACGAATCAAATTGTTTTTCCGAACTTAGTCTTCGGCAGTCGTTTACGATCGGCAGCATCCGGCTCTGTTGCTGTGGTAACCGTGATTTTAGGGGGAAGTTGATGCAGCAAATGGCTCATTTGAATTCTTCAAAGTATTTTTGTTTACTTGTAGATTTAATAGATTTCTGTACATTATCTCCACATTTCCTTATCAAATTCTTAGGCTACTGTATAATTGCTTTATCATCCCTTGCTCCAAGTTTATTATTATATGTTAAATACTGCATACGAATTTCTTGAGAGAATTCGTATACGATAGAATCAAGTATAATATAGCGTATATTGAATTGTAATCTTCTAAAACTTGTCTTTAAAAGTAAGTTGTTTTCTTCTCTGCGTTTTTCGCTGATGGTTTAATCAAAGAAAATTTATGACATATTAGTGATTGTGAGAACGTAGGTGGTAACGTACTCCTAATGTATGAACTCTATCTTCAAGTGGAGCAGCTTAAGTATTTATATCTATAGTAGTGCATCGGTGTTTAGCATCTTGTTGAGGTGAATCACTATCTTCCTCCGCAAAGTTCTTGATCCAGCTGTGAAAGTAAATTTCATCGGTCAAAATGAGGGACGCTCGTGTTCAGCGGAGGTCAAGCAAACCTGAATAGTTTGTCATTCTGTTAGCGACAAGAAAGGACAGAATACTCCGTTTGGGATATTTTGCAATGTTTAGATAGCGAGATATGCTGGCATTTGGCGGGAGACGAGTTACCTCGTCATTTGGGCTGACAACGATAGATAATCCGAATATTTCTTAATAAGGAAATGGCTGAAGACACTTGACTATCTTACATTAAATGGCTCAAAACGTATTCGTTGGGATTGGGCATATGACGCAATCCCAACTGAAGTCAATTTGAAATGAAAGCAGATTCCCGCGCCTAGTCCAGCCGGCATTTGTATTTGTTTGCCGTTGGCGTAGATGGACATATTATTCATGTTAATTGTTCTCATTCCAACGTTGAAAATAGCAATTGAGGATTTCATTTTATCGAAAAAAAATTGATGAGTTAAAGAATTAAGTCTGTTGTTTTAAATTATAGCATCTATAATTTTGAGCGGTAAGAGTACACGATGAGATTTCGCCTACAATGAAATTATCTCAGTCAGTTTTCATTGAATGATTTTTAAATGCATTCCAAGGTTATTTATTCGTGGTGAATTTTGATGTAAACCCCACGACAGTGACATATGGCAGGGGTGTATAAACACCAAAACCTCACCTAATCTACTCTATTATGTTCTCTAATTCTCTACAAAAAACGTCCTTTAGTAATTGCTTTGCATGTATGTGCTTAAGCGATTAATTCCATGTATCCCCTTTTCGATGCCTTTCAGAAATCACTGTTTACTGAACCAATGACGTCATCTACTTCGTGTAAAAGTTTCGAAACGCGTTATTTCAGCTCTTGACGTTTTTTATTTCAACATGATCATCAACCGGGAGATTTGAAGTGTATTATATTGCGGGTCACAAAATTTGATTAGATTCCAGCAATGCTTTGGGAATACCTTTATTAATCCATTTATTTACATCCCTTTAGTTTACCTCTTTATCATTGATATTGATTCACATTACTCTAAAATGTAACAGGAAATATTGCTAAGATGAAATTGATTAATTAAAAGTACCTATTAAGGTTCATTTTCTAAACGTTTTCGTGCTCTCTCAATACTCTAGCATCTTAAACATTTTAGATGAATATTTGCAATATCTGAATAGTATGTTTTCATTCCAAGGCAAAGGCTTTAAAACATTTCCCCTCGGACATATTTAATTTTGAGAAAGTCTCTGTTAATATACTAGTGTACTTAAGCCACTTAAAATATTGAGTGTAATTCTCGCATTTATTATTTCATCTGTTACACCATGCATTAGATTTCTTGTCTCAACTAAGAATATCTTTCATTGATTAGAGCAGGAAAAATATTATTGCATTCTCATTTGAAATGAAACGGCATAATCTCAGTAGTAGTGAGAATATATGAAATATTGACTGAAGTTATTTTTTTGCTACAGGGATAGCTATTGCCAATTTCAAAGAACTAAATATTATAGAATGAAATTGCTGTTCTTGTCTCGAGGATGTTCATTTTTTTCCTTTTATTTCAATTTAAATTCCATGTGAATTATATCAAAAGCAAAATGTATAGAAATATGATGATTCTTTGTTAGAGATTACATTGAACTACTATTTGATGCACCTAAATAAATAATAACATTTCTTTTGCATTACACGCATAATTTTTTGGCTAAATGGTTCATTAGGTTAACTTAAAGAAATATGAATTTGGAAAATAAAGTTGTTTGTAATTAGAAATTTCAAAATATAACTTTTATCAGTTCTTAAGCATGGAAGGTTTGAGTTACTAAAAAGCACTTAAAGCCAGAACTTTCACACTGAATTTTACCAACTATGGGGTCACCATCAAGGCTTGAAGTAAGTTATTTGTATTGATCTGTCATAAGATATGTCTTTATGTTATCATATATGTTTATAAAATCTAGTTTTTAGTTATCCATAGCATAATGTGATTCCCAACCTTAAAATGTATGGTATTTATTAAGTCTCTAAGAAAGGTTATTTTTACTTTTCACCTGCTTTTATATCCTTAGTAGTTTTTATTATCAATTGAAAATTTATTCTTATCAAAGGAGAGCAATTGATTTCATGTTGCCTATGTTGCATTCTAGACCTTATAGCCATATTCATTTCTGAAGACTGTAGTTGAAAAAACTTCTAATGTAATCTGAGAATCATAATTTTTTCTTATTAAAGAGCACCTCATAGAGTTGACCTTGATACCGAAGGAATGATTTCATTCCTATATAATACAAATTTACTGACTAGAACTGGAATGCATCAATATATATTGTGTTTATTTTGCCATTTAAAAGTTAGAGTTTTTAAATTAGGATTAGCATTGATGAGATTCTTGTCTTTATAGCCTTGACAAGAAAACCAAGGATTTAAATTCTGCTGAGAAGAGCTTGACAATTTATGAGTCAAGAGTTGCTGATCTAACAAACAAGTACAACCAAGTTACTGGAGAGCGCAAGAAGATGGTTGATCAAATTAAGGTATGGGCTTAGTTTGAATGACTTTAATCTTCGGGTTAATTTTTCTTGGAACTTTTCTATTCATATCCTTCTCTTCCCAAAAGGAATTGGAAAAAGAAGTTGAAAAGCTGAGAAAACAGTTAAATGACACAAGGAAACAATTGGAGGAAGAAACATTGGCCAGGGTGGATTTGGAAAACAGCGTCCAAACACTCAAAGAGGAGCTGAACTTTAAAGAGCAGGTAATCTTAAATTTATATCATAAGCTTAAGCTGTCAGTGTTTTTCAAAGTCAAATTACTGTTAATGTATTAGTTATAAAGGGAAATTTTTGTTAGTATTGTCTGACATCCACCAAACTGGTAGGTTTGCTTACTGAATGCATTGATGTTGAAGTTAATGCCAAAGGTTAAGGTTAGTTTTTTATGAAGGTTGTTAGTAATTCTTCATTACCATTTGCTCTAAACCTTTGTTATTATGTATTATATGTTATTACTCCTACTGAATCATTTCATAAAAATTGCATTTTCACTTAATTTTCAAGATTCAAAGTTTTCAAAAATTAAACTACAACTCTCTCTAGTAAAATTGACGTATTTATGACTCTTGCATTTAGAATCAATCCTTATTTGCTGTTCACTTGACCAGGTTAAAATTTCTTCTTTTTGGTTACATGTAAATTTTGGGATATTTATGGTTAGGACTTCATGCAGTTCTTTCTGGTTTAACATTAAATATTAATTTTGATATAAATCTTCTATAATAATTAGCTTAAGTTGGATACAAAGTAGTTTTAAGGGTTTTCAAGAATATATTTCAATGTTACATTTACTTGGGGCTAACTTCATTCTTCATTGTGAAAAGTTAAATATTGAAATTAAATTCAGAAACCAGAGATGGCCCCTTTTCATCCACTCCAGTTGCTGAAGTTTCCAAATGGAATATGTCATTGAATGTGATATTATACCCTGGAATATTGTACGTCTGGCCACAGTTTACATGACAAATGTAGAGATTTAAATTATAATGATGAAATAGTGTTTGTGACTTAATGTTTCATTTTGAATTTATGTTGATTCATCTAAATTGCAGAGCAATCTAAATCCTATAGTTTTTTGTGGGTCATGCCCAGGAATTTTTCTATTCCAAGTGTTGTAGCATTTCATTTCATTTTGTTGACTTCAATCATGCTTTTGACTTTTGTCAAATAAATAAGCTAATGAGTTCTTCTATTCTATTTTAGATTCATCAGCAGCAACTGACAGAAACTAGAACTCGAAGACAGGTGGAAATCAGTGAGATTGATGGCCGTCTTACTCAGCAGTATGAAGCTAAGCTTCAGCAAACCTTGCAGGAATTGAGGGAGCAGTATGAAGCTCAGATGAGAGTCAACAGAGAAGAAATTGAGACCCTTTATGAGAACAAGGTGAGTGTCTGTCTGGAGTATTCAGTTTTTCTATAGTAATGCTTTACTGATTAAAGTTAGTTTGTCTCTCTCTTAAGTGAATCAGAACCTTTCCTCATCTAATAGCATTTTCACACTACTAGAATGTTGAAATTTTTCAGTTTTGTTTACACAGATTGAATGACTTGGTAGTGGGCAAGGTAGTCCCACGAAAGTCATAAATTGCATTCTAAAACAAAATCTTGTATAATTTACCAATTCATTTTGTGATGATGAAATATGTGAATGAAGTTGACTTGCTCTCAGTTCTAAAGACTAAGGAATTCTTGTTTCAGATCAGAGAATTGCAGGCTCAGACCCAAAAGAACAGTGGCGCTGCAGCTTTGGCTGTTGAAGAACTTCGATCATACAGAACTCGTATTGATAATCTTAATTCTAAAGTTGGTGAAATGGAAAATGCCAATTCAGCTCTTCAGGTATGTATTTTAGTGTTTTCTACTGTGTCTATAAATTGGGCTAGCATCGTCTACATATTTTTCATTAATTTCTGCCTAATCCATGTTCATGTTAAAACACTGTCTAGTATCTTATTTTATTAATTTTTTTATTGGTTCTGGAGGTATGTATATACTGTAAAATTTATTATATTATAAATATTATTTATTGTTGCCATTTTATTTTAAATCAATATTAAGAGGTGAATGTGATATTTATCTTCTAATATGTATTTTAATGAAACATTAATGCCAAACAATACTATCCTACAGTAGAAGGATAATATCATGATCATTTCTCCGTATTGATTACCATTGTCGCACTTGATTTTATACATGACAAGGAAATTAATTATTGCAGCTCCGCATTCGTGACCTGGAGCGTCTGCTAGAAATTGAAAGACAAAGACATGCCGAGGACCTTGCTCTCCTGGAAGGAGAATTGGCTCAGCTTCGAGATGAGATGGCCAATCAGATTCAGGAGTATCAGGACCTAATGGACATCAAAGTAGCTCTAGATATTGAAATTGCTGCTTACCGCAAACTTCTAGAATCTGAAGAAGCCAGGTAAAATTCGTTCCTATTCCAAAAAGCAATTTCTTTTAATTTCTGAATCATTTTTAGTAGTATTTATTTAAGATTAGTATGATTTTTTCATAATAGCATTCATATAATTTATTGAGAATTGTTCAGTCCCAGGATCCCAGGAATGTTTAATAGAAGTTGCTTTAAAGAGGTTCATTGTTGATAAATTTTGGAGCTTATTTAAATTAATCTTTTTAATGAATAGGCACATTTATTGATTCATCAGATTTAGAAATTAATTGTACCTGGAATTATTTCATTTGTTTTTCTATAGGTGAATTTCTATTTCATGCTTTGATTGACTTTTCCACAATCTAAGTTGAGAATATGAAATTGCATATCCCAAAAGTCTTGTCAATTTAGTTTTATGATTTAAAATTTATTGGGATTGTTTAATTTATTTGGAGATAATTGAACATCCTCTTGTTGGAGGATTAAAAAAGGGTGTTTTATCAGGAGGAATGCATTGTTATTTAAGCATTACCTTTCTTCAGATTTGAGGTTATTTACAGTCTTTTAACTTCTGGAGTTTTTCCCCTGTACTTGAATACAAGTCAATTTGTTGTCCATCTGACTGATACTTTAACATTGCTAATGGTTGGCAATTTGCTGCTTTCTATCTATAAACTTACAAAGACCATTTTTAAAACCTAAAATTTTATCTATAAGTTCAATATTCGTATCTCATCTTTATAAGTTTTGAAGAGAGGAACTCATTGAGTTGACTTATGTGCAGGTTGAATTTGTCACCAACATCAGCTGCTAAACAATCTCGGTCAACTCCTGTGAGCCGTTACACTCCAGTCCGTGGAAGCAAGAGGAAGAGGACTTTCCTGGAGGAATCTGAGGAAACCTCAGCATCAGATTTTTCAGTATCATCTCAGGCCAAAGGTGATATTGAAATATCTGAAACTTGCCCTCAAGGAAAGTTTGTCAAACTCCACAATAAAGGCAACAAAGTAAGTACTAATGAAATTTGAATGAAATATCTATGTATTAATTTTTAATTTTTTTAGGAACATACAGGACAAATAGCCATGTTAGAATTAATTAATTGTAAAATATTGTGTAAAACATATGGTGTACTGAATTATTGAAATGCTATTGCTATAAAAAGCTGATGATTTGTAATCAGTAACTTTTGGAAACTTAAGGTTTGAAAGGCTGTATGTGCTTATCAGTTGCAATGTATGTATGACAGGGAGGCATACTGCTTCATTCTTTTTTTTTTTCAACCGCTGAAGAAACTGTCCCCTTCGAGTACATTTTTTTGTCTCTGTTGGAAATTTTGGAAGGTTTTAGTTCCCATTTGAAGTTTTTATGCATTAATTAAATAAATAATGATGTTTTGTTTCTTTAGGAAGTATCCTTGAGTGGTTGGCAGCTGGTTAGAAAAGCTGCTGGTCAGGAGACGTCGTTCAAATTCCACCGAAGTGTGAAGGTTGATGCTGGGGGCACTGTAACCATTTGGTCTTCAGATGCTGGTGTAGCCCATGAACCACCTTCAAATATTGTTATGAAGGGCCAGAAGTGGTTTGTAGCTGACAACATGTCTACTGTACTGTACAGCTCTGGAGAGGTAAGGACAAGTGTTTTATGCAGACATTACATTATTGTTTTTGAAGAATTATTTAGTATTATTTCTGTATTATGATAGAATCTGCTACTATCATATTCTTAAAGGCTTAATTACTATGATATAGCTAAAGGATAACAGTATGGTTTTTATGTATCCATACCCATTTAGCTTAAAAATTTATATCCTGTCTTGAATAACATGCATCCTCACAAGTTTATCTAGGTTGTTTTTTTCCCCCGAATATTACATACTTGCAAGTGATTTCTCGCTAGTAACTCCCATCTCATCAATTGCATAATTTAGTGACAATATAATTTGATACCAAATCAGAGACAAAATCAAAAGTTCATATTTTCTTGCATTAACTTCTCATATGCTATCAAATTATTACATATTTCATGACTGAGTGTTATATCTGAGAAATGGTTCTTTTCTTTTTTCAAGGATGTGGCATCATATGAACAAACAAAAGTTCAACTCTCATCTTCATCAGCTCGTCACCGTGAAATGTCTGGGTATTTACCATCCCATATGTCTCTCGGTTCAGAGGAAATGTTTCATCAGCAGGTAAGAACTTCCTAGTTTTAATTTTGCTGATGGTTGAATACATTAAATTTTAGGTTTTCTAGTGTTATTATTTCTTTCTATTGAATTGTTTGTTGTAGAATCAAATACTTTTTAAAATGAAAGAGCTATTAGTTATATTGTTTTGTTCATTTTCTAAACTAGTTTAGATTTATCAATTCTAAAGCTGCGTTCATGTAATCCCCTGACAGAATCTAAACATTTGTTATTTTTCCATTATGATTTCCCAAATTAGATATGTAGAGTTAATAAGAGTTATTTTGATAATAAACTTAAGTGATATACAGTAAAATTTTTAGCATGATACTTTCTTCTAAGATTATCACTGTGTTTTCCCTTCACTTCGCAGTTCATACCCATTGTTCATTTGGTTGCTATAGTGAATTTAGATTAGGCTTTGCAATTAGTATGCTTACTGAAATTCAGGATTACCCTTGTTATTTCTTATACTCTTCTTCTGTTCTTACCCTTAGATATTAATCTTTATTTACAACAGTTTTTAATGGAGAATAAATTTAATTTTACAGGGCGATCCACGTGGTGAGGACAGATGCCGTATCATGTGAAACACTGCCTTGTGTTTTGGTTTCCGTCAGGATCCTAAAACTACTTAGATCTGTGGATTTGTGGGGCAATAGTTTTGTGACTGCATTGTTTAGGTCTTCAGTGTGGGACTCGATGACTGCGAGTTGTCGACCTAAGCTTTGGACATCACATTAAGACTAAACATTTCATCTCTTTTCATGTCAAAATACACTGGTGCTGTTTCTTTGGTCAGTGAGCTGCAGCAGAGTAACTGCAGTTGCTGTATATTTCCAAAGAGGTAGAAAATCACAGCAATTGATTTACTGCCTCTTAATCATGTGTTCGTTTCATACTTTTGTAGTATATAATACTTTTATTTAGTCTATACATTCAGAATACTAATATTTAACATTTGGTTCTGGATTTTAACATATTTCGAGCCATATTATGGTATAGATCATGACACAAATTGTGTTTAAAAATGTGTTCACTATGTTTTTTGAATAATCCAAATGAAATTGATTCTTTCCTAAGTATCCATTTTGAAATGATTTTGAATCTTATATTTTTTCAATTGTGGATTAGTTAATTATTTAGGATGGAGTTCATTTATCATCTAGCTCATTCCAAAGGATTATATTGACTTCATAATCATTTTAGAATTATGTTAATTTAAAAAGATTTATTGCAGCTTTTATGGAGAGGCATTGATGTTTAATCTTTGAGGCTGTTTGCTGGTGATTGATTTTTGAAAGGTTTTTTTTTTTTTTCTTTACATTTTGCATTGTCATGGTGTTTAGAAGTCTGCAGTTATATTGTGAATAATATTTCCACTGCAGCATTGTTATTTCTAAGAATCAGTCGGACATTTGAAAAACTGAATCAACTGTAACTTTATGCCGAAATCATTTGGCAGTTTTGCAAGTTTATTTTTGCTAAATTAAGTCAGTCAAAAGTTACCTGATGGTTGATTAAATAAAAAAAATTGAGTAATATTCTTGTATAACTGATAGTCATCATGTGTCTTGATAAAAGTAATAAAGTAATTATAATAAACTAGTGATTCATACCATCTTTAAATTTTATAAAATTAGAAATGGTTTTGAGGAACCATCTAATTTATTTGTTAAATTGAAATGCTTATTGAATTTAAAGACTAAATTTTTGAGGCCATATAGTTCAGCTAATTTTTCACTGCTGGATGTGCATTACTTTATATGTTCCATGTTGTTTTCTGCTTTTGTGCCTTAAATTACACCATAATTGTTTCATAAAATGGTAATCTGTTACCTGGTATCCTAGCATTCATTGTTTATTTTTCGTATTTAGATATATCTAAATATATTAAAATCTATTGTGGCTAAGTCATCTATATTTTTATGATAATTTTGGTTAATATTTAAATATTGCAATTACAAACTATGAATGATCATTCTTTCAAAATATTTATGAAATTGCCTTTTAAATTCATACTTTGAGCATTCCTCTCATGATCAATTCCTTCAGTTTTTAGACAAAATTTTATAATCAAAGCTGAAAGCTATTTGTGGGATGACTCAAATAGCCTTGTAGATGGCAACTGTCATATCCAAATAAATATATATCTTTTAGAACGTCAGGGAAAATGTTGGTGTCTAGCATTTTGGTGAATACTAAAAGTGTTGTGCTTTAGGATTTGAATCAAATGCTGTTCAATTTGTTATTTCCTGGCTTGATTGACTGTTCCTCTACATTAGTGAGAAAAGGAAATGTGCATAATACTGAAGGCTTGTCATTTGTCAGTTTTACAATTAAAAATTCATTAGTGTCGCTTTATTTCTGTGGAGACAATTGCACATTTTCCAGTTGGAGGATTGTTTAAGGGTGTTGATCAGGAGGTATGCATTGTGATTGACCTCTAATGAGGGTAAAGCCAAGTGAAAAAAGGGCTATCGGTGATGAAAAATGTTGATGAGATAATAATAAGATTATATTTGAATGAGAAGTGGAATGAAGGGTTAAGGATTATAGGTATCCTTTGTTAAGAATATCATGTAATTGGTTTGTGATTCAGTTTAAGTGGATAATATAGATGCCAGAATTTGCACTGACTATCTTGATATAATTTTTAATAAACGCTCAAAATATGAATTTGGTTTTTTGTTCTTTACCCTGGATAGATATCCGACATTATTAGTAGATAATATTAGACAATAGTATTAGTAGTCTTTATTTAGCAAAGTATTCACATACGATGTATATTATCAACAGAATAAAATCTAAACTAAGTATACAAAAGTACAAAAAAAATGTGAAGAAAAAGATGCCTTATTAACTCTGAAATATTTTTTAATTTTGTGATACTTTTACACATTTTCTTCACATTCTGACATTATTGGTCGTCATTAGAAAAAAAATAACTATACTATGCAACATATATTAATGTGTCTGGGAGTAATTTTAAATATTTAAACCCAAGGTTCTACAAGAGATTAAAAATACACGTAGTGACTTGACTGTAATTCAAACCCAGGTATCCCACTTTCCTGGCAGGTATTTTATTCCATTTTTCACTTCTTGTACAAACTCTGATTAAGACATGCACTTCCTTATGTGTAGTTATACTTCATTTCCATCAATTGTTATAGCAGTTACCTCCGAGTTTCCCAAAGAGTGATGTGAAGACTAGTTAAGGCCCCTGAGAATCTGAATCATCAGTCAAACATTAAATTCATGGTAAATATCAAGTCTGTAAGGTTCAAGTACTAATTTATTTACATTTTTCTTGAATTTGGAATATTTCTCAGTTTGAATTCTCTCAATTCATTGAAGTTGTTTGTGAATATGAACCAGAAGTATTTGACTGAATACATGAATGTTATCTTTTGTCTTTGTAGGAATGCTAATTTGGGTTTTTACTGAAATCTTGCTGCTTAGGTTTTTCAGGAAAAGTCTTGAAGTTCACATTACTATCAAGTATTACTCGATACATAAGAAAATTGGATCCTTTCCATCACTCTGTCTACTTTTGACCTAACAGTCTCAATTTCTCAGTTATCTGTGGAAATTCTCCCAATCATGATTATTTAAATTTCGTTACAACCTTATACTATGGAAACAGGTTAAAAAAAATATCAGTAAACATTAAATGCAGCATTGGTCCAATTCGTCTTCTATGATTAAAAGTGTAATGATTCAATTAATACAAGACTGTTAATACCAGAACAGGTAACATGATAGCAGAAATATTTTCTACTGGGAGACTCAGAAAATTATTCTTATAATATAATCAGCATTTACTTAAAGATGTCAAGTATCTTCATCAATGTTGTTTGTTACTATGAATGTAACATTTCAAGTTATCAATGTGTAAATATATAATGTAATATAAGTATTCCTATATTTTAAGTACCGTTCAAATGTTGTTCATAAATTTTTACAAGTTATTATTATACCACAATTTAAATGATTAAATATTTTGAGTTTGCAGATTAAAAGTTAGTTTGATAAATGTAATCTTACGATGCTTGTGCTTTGAGGTATAATAGTAAAAAAGCAACATTATGAGTTCAGGACTGAAGCATTATTAGTTCTCTTAGTCCCTATGGAACTCATTGTTAGCAAGGAATAGTTTTAATGTAAAGGTTGGTCCCTTACATTTTGTGTTAACCACTTTCCACTATACTTATATATTTTTCCAAGAAATGAACTGCAGTTTACTGAAATGTTTACAGTACAGCTGTAAAATATCAATCATGCCTATTTAATTGACTTTATCTACTCTTCACCTAGAACCTATGCCTATTGTGAGGTAATTATTATCATAAGTAAAATACATAAGAATCTTCTTATCTAACATTGGTTATTAAACACTGAAACAGTAATAATCATGTCACTAGAAACCACTGTAAATCAGATTCAACTTTCATAAGTATTGTATATATTATTATAGGTGAAATTACCTTTCAAGGAATTATGATAAATCATAGAAAACTTGTCTTGAGGTTTCTTACTGTAATCACTTTCTTGCTGTACTGTACTGTATCACTTTCTTGCTTATAATTTTACTAAATATGCTAAAAAGTAAGGTCTAGATTGTCGTATGCTATGAAATCTGCTTAGCATACAATGAAGGCCATTAACAGTGAAAATAAGATTCTTTGAAGAACTATCTTTATTGTGACCAAATATGATCATTTTTCTAATTTAAAATTGCTAAAATAACGAACTGGATTTGATGATGCAAAGGAATTTTGACTTTTTTATTGAAATTCTTATGAGTGAAGTTATGTGAAACCCAACATCTGCATGCTTGCTTCTTAAATCTTCAACTTCAGAAGTTAATAATATGGTTGACCTCTTATATTAAAATTCCTATTCCCTCGCTACTAGCCCCACATCAATTAATATTTATGGAGAGGTGTTTGATTTTGGTCAAGATCCATGTGCTCTGTTAAGAGGTTATATCTTAAGTTACGCTAAGCTTTTTCTTCCTACTACTGTTGGAAGAAAGTTCTGCCTAGGAAATGCCTTGAAGTCTGCCTTGTAGTTTGCATATTTCTGTATGATGGTTGTGGAGAATGTATGTAGAGTATGGCACATTTAAGAATCTTCTCTTTCATAATCCTTTTGAACGTCAATGAATGTCTTTTCCGAAAGGAAGTTTATTAATATTTTAGGAGAAATTAGCTCAACTTATAAAAGTAACAAGCCATGAGGATGCACATTTTTTAAATGTACGGTTTCACAAATTACTTTCGCTTACTCCCGCTGCTGTTAGCAATCATTACGCCAGGGTGTGAACTACGTGCAAAAGAAATTGGATGTGCCGCAAATATCTTTGAATTAGCTTACCAACTCCATGTGATGAGATCTATGAAGAAGTATGAGCATGTTTGCTTAGTGACGTTACGTCAAGATTCTTCCGTTGATAACGTCATTCGTAAATCTTCTAATCTTTCCGCTGCCGCACTCTTTGATGTTTCAAGGCACATATTTCTACGTAACTTTAATTCGAAGGTATTTTCAACAATTAGACTCTAAAGCCGTACAGAATATTTGGAATTTAACCATTCGTTACGCCAAAGTCTGGCGAACTTGGCAAAATAAAAATAGAATTTTTTATCGGGAGAGGAAGTTTTGACAAGATCAGCTGAACTACCATTGATTTCCAACCGGGAACGCAGACGCGAAAAATAATATCTTTCTCGGAGAGAAAATACTCCAATATCTCATTTTATAATATTATTTTTCAGTGAAAACTATCCATTTAGTATCCTCATCAAATGTATTATTAACATAATAAGTTTTGGAATATTCGCTTCGGTTATTTAAAAATTAAATTACTCTTTATCATAATTGTGGCTAGTTAAATTTTCATATTTTCTTGGCCTTTTAAGAGACATTGAGCAACCTTTGCTTTAAATTACGCGCATATGCTTCAAGCGTGGACGGTTCATATCGGTTACCGTTTATTCGTCTCGCTAAGGTATAAATTTTACAGAAATGCATGTTTTCGTATGGAAAATATATTATTATCCCTCATCTCCAAGACTTTTTCTTTATAAATCAAGTTTCTTGTTCATTTTAAATTTAATAATTGATAATTTGTGATCTTGCCCAATTACATTTCATACATTCAAAACAAGTCATATGTTAGGAAAAACTGAAATAATTATTAACTATAATTCTTCAATAACTGACCTTTTACAATGTGAGTAGAAATTGATATTTACTTTAAATCAAAGCAAAAGTTAACCATATTCGACGGAGAGTGAGAGATACAATTCGGAGCGGTATTTTCGCAGAGTAATTCCGCCATTGTTATTTCTTGTCATAAGTGACAGAAGCGAATGTGTGTTGAGTGAGTGTAGTTCGAGTTAGGGTTGGTAGTTATTTAATGTGAAATTGGGTCACATTTTTAGCTCATTCATTCACTGCCATTGATGTACTTATTGTTTACGGTTTCAGATTGTTAAGTAAGGATATACTGTCGCAATGTCGGAAGTAGAAGCTACAGCGAAAGAAACAGAGGATTCTACTGAGTGTGAAAATGAAGCTAAAGATGCAGAAGAACCAAGTACAGAAGCTGAGGTATGTATTTAAGTTTCCTTTGTCCTCATAAAAGTTATAAACCATTTCATGGCAATGGATAACTCCAGCACTTTGAGGACAATATCGCTAACTATTGTCTTTAACGTACCTCGAGGTTATGATGAAGGTAACATAAAATTGGTTTCCTCATACGGTCATATGCGCAAAATTTTTGAATATGTATTACTTTTATGAACCTCCTTATATTCTCTACCTCTGGCAATGCGGATGTATATTATAATTTGTAATCCATGCTTTGCAGCACACGTATTCTAACCAGGAGTTAGAAAAGATAGAAGAAGCCAAACTGAAAGTAAAATTTCCGAAATCAATGCTGCCCATGAGTGGACATTCAGGATTTTTGCAGAAGAGGCTTGCAAAAGGGGTATGTTTTATAATGAATGTCAAGTATTTCCACAATGCTCGAATATTTAAAATTATTTAATGTCTTTATTTTTAGCAAAAATATTTTGATTCGGGAGATTATCAAATGGCGAAGCAAAAGTTACCCCCAACAGCAAAATCCAGAGTTCCTCCTGTTCTTCCTTTCGCCACCGGAGAAGCCATCCCAACACCTGAGTCAGTGCCAGTGAGGAAGACGTCAATCATTCAGCAATCCAAATTGGCGACTAGTGGTAGTACTACTTAATGGTAGATTGCTGTTAAATCTGAGCATCGACTGTTATGATCTTACCCGCTTATGTTAAGAGCCAGTTGCGTTGAAAGTTTCCTGGATGATGTTGCTTTTTGGGATGTTGAAGGTTGATATTTTTGTTTGCATGATTGACTTTTCAACAAAAACGATGCTTTTCCATTTAGTATTAGTTATTTAATTCTGGCTGTATTGCTTTATTTCCCTCGAAGGCAATGTTTGCATCATCTAAAGAGAAAATAAATTTTTATAAAATAGAAAGGGTCAGTGATTCCATTTAAGTGTTTTATTTGTTAAATTTCATTCCTCTGTTGAAGCTCAAAAATTGATAAATTTTCATTTTTTCGATCATTCTATTTGGACTGAAGGAACTAAATATATTGAATAATAGGGGTCCTAATCCCTTGTCAGAAATAGTACTTAAAGGTATTTTTCTTAAACAGATTGGTAATTTTTGTTTGAAGTATTTGGTATGAGTGTATTCTCGTAAATTATGAGTAAATGTGAATGTTATTTGGTTTACAAATATACATCAACTATTGTTAAGAAAGGTGTGCAAGATATACATTTTAAATGTTTTCTTTGGTACGCATGTGCTTAAGTACTAATATAACCTAATCATCTCAAAAATGTATGAGCATATCTCAGGGAATCAGCCCATTTATATATTTGCATGAACGATGATTGTTAATTGGTCCTCAGATGAAACATTTGGGTGCATACATTGGGATCTTATTAGCATAAGCTTTCAAAAATGTTTCATTCTTCTAGTGTATGTGATGGTTGTCTTATTTGTGTGATGGGAAAATAGTTCTCTAAATTAATACTTGATGGAAATCCTGGAATCTTATCTTAAGTGGCCAAAACAGTTAATAACCATTGGAGTCTTAATAAACATGTTTACAAATGTTAAACATTGCCAGTATTTTTATTTGACTTTTCACGATAAATATCATATTTTATGATGAAATCTTTCTAATGCTAATTGAATCTTGAACTAGAAATTTTGAGAATGTATCATCTTACCAAACATCAGAAAGAAGACAGACTTTCTGTGATCTGTAGCTCTTTTAAAAAATTGTGTGTTGTGTTTCTGTTGAAATAATTTATATTGGAAGGAACTGCAGCCATTCTGCTGTATACTGTTGCTGTTTTAAGAAAGTTCTCTTGGTCGAGCAACGTTATAATATCAGGCAACTAATGTATGTAACTTGCATATGACGCAAATTTTTCTTGATATGAAGCAGTCTAAGAAAACTTTCTTTGAGATTCATCAATAGCTTCAATCTCCAGGAGAGATTTTTGGGAGTTATTGATATATTGGTTGATTTAGATTCTAAAGAGTGCCATTGATGTAGCCTAATGCATCACAGTAGTAATAAATATCTTATTCAAGAAGTTCATCCTTGGTTGGAATTGCACTTCTTTCATAAGTTGTTAGGAGAAGCATCCATTGGTCATTCGACTTAATTTGGTTGCCCATCTGAAGCACAAAAATTATGTTCCCATTGTATATATAATGATGAGCAGTGTTTATAGAGTATAGGAATTTCTTTGCAGGTATTATTCCTCAAAGTATAAAGTGTTAGTGGAGAAAGTAAGATCTTAGGGTGATAAATGACTATTACCAAGGTCATATTTTGTCAAATTTATTGCCTTATCATTAAATACTCCTCATTGTCTAATGTAAATGAGCTCCAAGCAATACTAACTGTGTGGGTATATTATACTTTAACACATTCACGCCACAAATCTTAAATGATTTTCAGATCGAAGAAAAGAAAAATTTTGTACTCTTTATTTTGCTGGATGGATAACTGTACATCTTATTAAATGGACATTTCTCATGGGTTGAAGCAAAAAGTGAGAAGAGGCTGTGAACCACTGGTGTCCTACGCCACCATCTAACAAATTTGCCAAACTCACTGTGACCCACCAGTGAGTCACAAAGGCGTGAACGTGTTTATGTAGATATAAATATAGTTTTTTAAATAAATAAAAATTTTTGCTCATAGTAACAGAGGATTATTTCGATCTGTCCTGTCATCAAAACTATACTTGGTTAACACACTTCTTCATTTATGTACATTTCTGGATCGAGCTCTTTTATTCACCAATGATCTATAAAAAAATTGTGAGGAATGTTGCTTCATGTGTTTGGTGAAATAATTTGTATGCATAGCTATGTGAAAACAGATCATGTTACTCTCTTATATTAAGAAAATTGGTGTGTACATTTTCCATGCCTTCATTTTCTTAACTTTCTTTTATATTATTGAAATACATGTGACTGATTCAAAATTTTCAATGAAGATTCTCAATTTCCTCTATCCAAACCATATATCTTCTTTCCTGATCTACTGTGACATCTATGGCATTTCCCATGTTAAGGGCTAGACCAATAGTGTTCAAAGCCTACTGTTTGCTAGATTCCTCTGGCTTCAATAATGCCTGTTTTGTATAATAAATTATTCACTCTCCTACCAACCTAAATGAGGTGCATAAGTCTGAAATTATCATGTTGTGCCAAATCCAGCTTTTGGCTTCCTCCTGCAACATCCCAGCAATAGACTTTTCATAAATCATTGAATATTAACTCTTAAAAATATTAATTCAAAAATGTCAAGAGCCATTAGCTTTTCATATTGCTATCAAATCCAGAGTTTTATCTTCATCTAATGAGAATGGAACACTCAAAAAGGATTTTTAAACAATGCTGAAATATTTGTATAACAGCCAGATTTTATTACAATTTTTACTACTTGTTTGTATTTACAGCTTTAATGAAGATTCAGGTGATAAATTTCAATATTTTGATGTCCTTAATCATTTTTTTTTACCAGAATATGAAAATCTTTACTCAAATGTAATGCTGACATCTCTCTGACCAGCACAAGATGGTGCAATCTCTATGAAAAGTAGTTGCTTTACTCATGCAATACAGGCTTGAGTGTGTAATGTTTTGTCGCAAATACTCAATGCATGTCTACTCTAATGATATCCCTCTGTGGGTGCAATACCTTCAAGTTCTGGGTTTTTGATTGGAAAAGTTTCACATTGTCTCTTCCTTATGATTTCCATATGTCCTTTCTGTATTCAACGTATAAATAGAGATGATATTATCATGCTACTTAATGAAAAAGTATCATCAATTAATATACAAGCAGTGAAAAATATGCTTTTCACTATAAGGCTGCTATGAAATATATTGCAGTTTGAAGAGAAGCAGGAAATATTTTGATTCTCTTTTAATATGTGCAAATACTATTTTAATCTTATAAAATGTTTGAAGCTCATTGTATAAAACCAACTCTTGATATAAGATAGTTATTTGGAGAGTATGACATGGATTCAATAATTTAATTTCAGAGTTACATATTTTAATTTGCCTTACAATCAAAACATTTCGTTTGCTAAACTTTTATTCTGCAATTGCTCAATTTGTGCCTTAGTAATTGAGTAAGCAATGGATAACTCATTGTTCTTACTTGATTTTAGATAGTGAAATACAGGGAAATAATGTCTGACATTCCAGCTATGTCAGATTTACTCCTCATTTCTTTATTATGTGAACTATTGCATTTTTTCGTCAGTTATTTACTTGGCCATTCCTGGCTGTCTGGAATTCTGCTATGATGGTGAGGTGACAGATATTCTGCATGTGTACATGAGTGGTGCCATCTTAGATCCTCTATAGCCATGCTATCATAGCCTTAGAAATCAGTGGTGTTATTGTGGTTCCTCAATTGGATACAGCAACTACCTAGCAAAAAGGTCTCAAATCCTGCTATGAATTTGTATCCTGGGTATTGATCAGAAAGGTATTGTTACATGCTATAACAGAAATAAGTTCTGTTTGTAAGTATAATTGTTGAATTGATTTTTATATTACTATTATCATTGTTTCAGTGGTTATTAAACATTTTTCATTCAATCAGATTTTTCAATTGAACAGTAAAGTTACAAAATATACTGCTAATGGGGTCCTTGAAAAGGAGAAGTTAAAATAGCAGTTAAAGACTATTAAATTGTACGGGAATAAACTTGGTAGTAAGACTACTACTATAGCAGCCAATGTTTTAGCATATACAGCAGCATAGTTATGTAAATAGAGAAGTTGGTAAGTGAGCTTACATCCTATTCTACGACTGTGAAACACTGGTAGTTTTCAGTAAAGATTCTAAGTCCTCCAAATAAATATTGTCCAGTGATAGAATACTGTAGCTAGATGTAGTAAGTTAATGATATCCAATGGTGATATGTCCACCGAGTCTAATGCATTGGGCGAAAAGTTTTTGTGGCCTTTTGTAGTCATCCAATAAGATGAAATTTTCAGTAACAAGTGCAGCATGATTTTCCTGAGGTTTCTCTTGAAGTTCAGGTAACTTGCACTGCATACGGATGCAATAAGTCTTGTGTGGTATAAATTCTAAATGGATAAATCCTACGCAATTACACCATATACAAAAATATGAAAGGTCACACTTAGCTAATGAACAGTAGGAGAAATCGAAGGGTTTAAGAGGTATATATTACCATATTTTGCTAGAGGTTGTACGTCGCTGGAGTATTTCTATGAATGATAATAACATTTTGACCTGTCCTGAGGATGTACCTAGTATCGGTATTCAACGAGGTCAAAAGTTTTCTAGAAGACATAGCTTACTTCTGGGGTTATTTCCCAAACTTTGTTAATTATTTTCATGTCAAAATAAATTAAACTATGATGCATGCATGAGATTCTCTTTCATTTTGCAGCTCCATAAACGCAATCATCGTTTATATTTTATAAATAAATAATAGCATAGGTATTTTTTATTTTGTACTACCAATCTATGACATTTAAAACAAGGAAAAACCTTACTTACGAAAGAAGTCCGAGAAAGTTTTGCTATAAAGGAGTCCCTAACTTTCTTGAAATATTTGGTAAATAATATAATCTGAGTTTGTGTGAATCTCGTAGCCGTATCTTTCAAACACGTGAAGACTTTACTTCGACAAGAGCTTAGCAGTAATTTATCAATTGTCCTTTTTCCGAAAAGAATTCCATCCCTATTAGAATATTTCTAACACTACTATTTAAACATGTAATGTATAAGATAGCATACTATTACAAGTGCGACATAATTGGCGACAAACATTTTGACGATTTTCATAATATATTTTTGAACAAGTTTGTAAAATAAAAACTATGAAATACTGAAGGGATATTTTAGAAGATAAACAATGAAAGTTGTGAAGACTGTCAGCATTGTTAAAACGTTTTGATGACAGCAGCAATAATATGTCGAGTTAGATATAAATTTTCATAATAAAGTCACTTACATTAAATAAAAAAATTAATGTTCATTAGCTTTAGTTTGAGGTAAACAGAAGTGAATTATAAACAGTTGAAAGTCGTTTATTTGGTAGGAACGATTTGGCGATTTGGTATGGCATAATTTGAAAATTCTCAAGGATGAAAGATTTTTTATGAAGATACTTTCTTTCGTTTGAGGTAATACTAATTTTTAGGTGCCAAATGTGTCATTGTGCCATTACTAACGATATATTTCCTGAATAGTTGACTACGTTTCCGTATAAGAAAAACGAGCAGGTGCTCATGTTTTGTTGTTCTCGTAACTATTGTGAAAACAAACCTGAGAGGAAAATATTCTAATTAACCGATTAGCCAAATAAAATTCCAATGGAAATTAGCACAGAAAATGAAATTAGTGATAAAAATATGCAGCTCAGCCCCGAAGCAGAGAATTTAGTGAGTCCATTAACCACAGACATTAAATTAAACAATCTAAGAAATCTTCTCGAGGAAAATATCGCCGCTGCAGATGTAAGATGGAGTCTTTTTGTTGCTGCCTGTCAAAGCTACAGATTTGATTCTTGCTTAAAACCGTATCCTCCTCAGTTTTTCACTGACGGTGTGAAAAACATCGATGGACTGGTAAGTGTATCTGATCAAGCAGTGTAAAGTATACGTGATTCATCAAGTCATTAATTTGTTACACAAGCGAATCTCTAAATTATTCGCTTCACAGAGGGAAGTTGTCGACAGAACAAAATCTTTCTCCTTGCTCGTTAAAGCTTTGGAGGAGCCAGATTATTACAAGCACAACAGAGATGTGATTGACTTGCTCCATTGGGTGTTGATTGAATCACCGGAGCCACGTTTCAAAAGCATTCCTAAGGATCAGGTATAAAGGAATCAATCTGTTGTTAATCAGTAATCTAACTGCATTGATGTGCATTTTTGTATATTGTTCTTTGTAATTAGTTTGACTTGGTACTGGGGCTTGTGCCGTCGGAAATAGCAGCAGAAGCTCCGAATCTTATTTTTCAAATGGCGTGGAGCCCTGAAAGTCCAAGTGAAATGAAATGGATGGAATTATCAGAAAAATATGGAACTTTATTCGCATTTCATGGAAGTAGACTGGAAAACTTTCATTCCATATTACATTATGGGTTACAGCAGCATATGAATAAGGTAAGGTGCGGTCATCAATGTTTGGGAATAAATAGGTAAAATTTGCATGTTTTTGTTTGTATAATATCTATTAATAATCATAATTCAAATTCAGAAAAAGCTTATCAATAATTGAAATACTTCTGAAGAAATACTGGCATATTTAAGATATCAATTGACACTAGAAGAATGAAAAAAAATTCTTAGCAAATTCCTGAATAACTAGAATTTTCAAGCAAAAAATCTCTCCTTATATGTGGTTTATTTTCTGAATATTAAGACTTGCCAGTTATTATGCAATGTGTTCAGGGTTAGTGTAGATGACCTTGGTTTAATTTTGGTTTCCATTTAGACAACACATTTCACTATCAAATAAAGAATTGCAATGAAATACAAAATTATCGCTACATCATACCTTCATACATAACCCACAGTGGTAAGGTATATGTACTTTTTCTGTTAAATATATTCTATAGAAGGCATGAATTTCTGTGTAAGTGTACATTGAGCAGTTCAGAATTATTTTTGTACATCTTAATTCTTCCCATTTTACCAGAACTCACTGTTTGGGAAAGGGATTTACCTCTCGAGTGAATTGACTGTTAGCCTTCCCTATAGTCCAAGTGGTTACAGCTGGGGCGGGAGTATCCATGGTTGTGAATTAAGCTGTATTGCCTTATGTGAAATGGTCAATCATCCAGATGTAAAGTGTCAGGATAAAGGTAAGAATTAAGTACAAAATGTAAAATTAAATATTATATTATATCATATAGTCAAATATGGGTAACAAGAAATGAATTAGCAAAGGAGTCCATTAAAGTGACTCATCATCAGGTCCTGCCATTTTCTCCCCCAAAAACGTATATAAATGAGAAAGTAGTAACCTCTTTAAAAGAGGTAATTTGTCTAAAATGGGTCAATTTGCAAATTAAATTTGACAGATGTCAACAATGCAATTGATTTTTCTATGAATTCGAATATATTTGAGCAAGGGGCTTGAAAATATATATGACCAATATTAAAATATTATAAGAGACAGTTAAGGGAAGAGATTGACCAGTAAATTGAATTATTTTATTCAAAATTTCAATTCATTTCCTTAGTTTGATTAGCTTTGGTTTTGTTTAGTTGTCATCAATTATAGTTAGTTACATTGCATCTTATGTTCCCATATTTTCCATGAGGTATTAAAATCCTTCCCACTTAAGAGGAATTAATGAATAGTTTAAAAAACGAAACCAGATAATCCCTAATTGTAAATCTGGCATAAAATTTCCATACTGAAAAACCTGTAAAGAAGAAATGCTTTATAGTCAATAATGCTGTAAAATTACTTTGCAGGGTTGCAGAGTTGTGTTGTTAAAATACGAAATTTCCCTGAAAATGCAAAAGAAGTGAAATGATGAAGTCACTTCTAACTGAAGAAGCTGGAGGAACTGCAACAAAAACTACCATTTTAACAACACAGCGTTGCAAATTCTGCAAAGTAATTTTTTAAGTAATGGAACTAATATGCTGCAAAAGCCTCAGAACCATGTATTAGTCATCATTATTTTGATTGGAGACATTTTAATTCTAGATGCAGATCCATCAAGGTCTATAACTAGTGACAGCATTGGAGGAAAAGTACCAAATAAGTATTATCTAGTCCTTAATAGTGATTTAGTTAGAGTAAGGTACCTGCTGGTCTACTGCAAAGAAACTCCACTTCGGTGAGTTCAGTTGTCTCATGAAATTACTTTAATATTATTGCAGTTTATTTGCATGTGTTGAATTAATGATTGCTGTATTTTTTCCAGTATCAATGGTGGGGCTATATCATGGTTTAAGAATCATAAAGTTTTGGTGTTCATAATAAGCTACTTGATCATGCTAGCTGCTATTGGGGCTTACCATAACCCGCATGCTCAAAGGTGGTGGAAAATATTGCTAAGGAAATTTAACTTGTAATATTTCAGTTATTTTTTGGAAAGCAATAATTTTGTCTGGATCCTCTGAGGAAGCAAGTAAACGTTCCCAGTGTCTTCTCATGCTGTAGGCAAAATTATATGGATGTTCTTGTGATGTCAATGTTTGTACAATTTGATACAAAAAGTTCTGAATTAATGAGGAAGAATAACCTGAATGAATCCATTTTTACTGTAAATTTAAAAAAATAAATTTGTGCCAACTGACCTCTAAGGTTAGAAAAATTTATATTTTTACAAAGTGATGCCATACCATTTCTTAAATTTTTGGTAATTCAATAATTTGGGATTTATTTTCTTGCTTAGAAAGGTGGAAAATTTCGTTTTGAGAATATGGTAATTTATTTTGTCAAAATTTGAAATTTTAGTCAAAAATTTTTGAGGAAATTAGTCTTTGATGAATGTTTAAAAAATAATGTCACAATTGACAGCAAATACTTACTTTTTTGATTTTACAAATGTGGAAAATTTCATTTTATGAAGTAAATGACAATGAAATAAAATTTGAACCTATTTAATTTAGGTATAAGATTTTGATACTCTTCTATTGAATCCATAATGTAATTTGTACTTAAAGTTCTTTTTTTAGTGTTTTTTTGTCTATTTTTATGAACTGAAGTTTCAACACTTCTGATGGACAAATATATATCTAATGACTGACTAATCTGATTAAAGTGAGTTAACTTCCAAAATTAATTTGATCGAATTACCTTAAAATTTTTTTACTTTTGTATGTATAGATTCTGTGCATATTAACTGTGCCAATAAGGGAGAAATAAAAATTTCTGATATCTTGATAGAATTTGTGTTTTTTTATTTTCTTCAGATTGATATATTTCATCATGTATTGAGAGCAGCAGCAAGACTTTCTGCTTTCAATTGCAACTGTTATTTCCATTAATTGTTAATTGAACTCCACTAAATTTCCTGAAATGGAATGAAGCATGAGTGAGATAACCTTGAGTTCTCTAATGTTATAGTTGAATATTACATTATCTTGTATTGATATAGAGCAGTTATTCTCAAAGTGGACTACATGGTCCTCAGTAGATGCACTTGTTGAGTATACAGGGTGTTTGATAGTAGCTTATCTTATCCTGTTTCCATTCATTTTTCTCTCTTGAGTGATTCAAGTTAAGGGTTTGTGATGGTAGGTATGAAACTAAGGAGGCAGTGATATGAATATGTTTGAGAAACACGGGTATAAAGAGAGACATTACTGTGGTACAAAACTTTTCAATGGCATATGGTTATCAGATTTACTATGTGGAAACAAATATACTGAAGATGTAGCATCTCTCTAAAGTTTGTCTCTCTCCAGTTTTGGTACACCTGGTAGGCTTTTTATTGCCATTGTAGCTCTGAAAATTGTTTGTTGTAAAACATATTAAAAACCCTATTGATACTATGATAAGATAACATTTTTAACTTGATCAAAGTAGATTTATCCTTAGCAAGGTATGGTTAGGCCTGAGTAGGGAAAGGTTGGTTAGGCCTGTGAGGGAAAGAAAAAAATAAAACAACTTAAATGAGATAAACTATAAATTAACAACTTTTATATCAGGGTATGACATTGTGTGGAATTATTATAATAAGCCATAAAGTACATACCTTTAATTATAATGCATTTTCTTTTACAGAAAATAAATATAATAATATATAAATAGATATTTAGGAACTTATTGTAAATACTTCAGAAAAAAGATGATAAGGCTGCAAGAGATGCAAATAATTAATTTTGCTTGTGTTGTAATTGGATGTAAGTAATTAGCATCATTAATAAGTTGAAAGATAATGACCACAAATAGATATCTTATATTTGTTGATATATTTGATTGGTGCATTTCTTTTACAATAAATTAAATTTTTGAAAGAAATGAGAAAGCTGAGTATAGAGGTCCACTTGTTCCATCTTAGTGAAAGTTAGGTGTTTCAGAAAGATATGAATTTATTGACTGTAGTTGGAGTGGATTATATATTTGAATTTTATGTGGTAAAACTAGGAGAAAAGGAATAATTTTGTGTGTAAAGCCAACAGTGATTCTGATTGCTGTATGTAATTTCAACATCTCCACCATTAGCTAATAAGAGAGGAGAATTGGAGAGGAAATAAGGCGTATTGATATCGTGAGAGTTCATAAAGGTGTAAGAAAACTGGGACAAGGCTGAAAGAATTTTATTCATAAAATCTTCTGGAGAATAGACGAAAAAGTTAAATAAGGAGGAAGAAACAAAAGGGGCATTCTACTTAAATTATGTTACAGCATTTTTGGAATTTATGAGTCCTACTGTCCTACCCCCCCTAGAGTGTGCCATCTTTAAGTACAACGCCGAGCACAATTTTAAGGAGAAGCGTTAGAATAAATATGGTCAACCCGAAAAGGAAAGAGATGGTTGATATTTATGGTTGTTCGTAAGTGCGCGAGTCAATGTAAAGGCTTTCTTTCAGATGCCGGAATTTTTCCACGGATCCTAATTTGTCGAGCCACGAAGGAAAGAATCTAGGACAGTGTTTACACATACGCGAGTGGCATTCGTGTTATCATTTACACATTCGCCGTCCAGTTCAGAAGGATGAAGTGGAGGCTGTGGTATATTGAAAAAAATACTCGTCTTTGAGGGAAAACAGGGGAAGTGTGCAGGTCATAAAACGGCTTAAATTTCGTTTTCGTTGGTATATAGCCTCTACAAGCCCTCGAATGACTTGTCCCCAAAATCCGCTCCCGGAGCGCTCGTTGTGAACTGCGAGGCGAATGACGAGAAATAAGTTTACACATTCACCTCGCAGTTCATGAGTAAACGCGGTCTAGTACGTATAGCAGAACTGTCCAATCTCTTCGGCCCGAGGGACACATTCGAAATTTCACCAAACACGTGTGCAAATGAGAACCCCTTAAATTAGACTGCAGATCATTCTTACAAGTATTTTATTTTCGGATAGCTATTACAATACACATACTCCCGGATAGTCACGTGGACAGCGCTTTCGCCTCTAGCGGAGTCGGTACCGGGTTTGATTCCCGGTGGGGACCAACATCGCCTGCCAACATCTTGATGAATCTGAATAAAGAGAGCTGTCCGGAAGCCAAATACAGTAGCGTGGGAGTCGATGCGCTGTCCTCGTACCACACACGATGAATGCCGCCTGGATAGGCCCTATCCTTGAAAGGGATGTCACGCCGCGGACTCTACTTTGATTACAATGCGTATTATCGACGTCAAAAATCATACCGAGCAAGTTCATCATACAAGTAAGCAAGTCCATAGAAATAAATAATGCACATAAATAGATGAAAAGTCTATTCAGCATACAAATGAAGCTAAGTTTTAGTTAAAACAAGGAAAAATTTTAATATTGTGCAAATTTTTCAATGTGCTTTACTTATTTTAACTAAAGAAACAAGTATCTAAGATCGAAAAATGTTTAACTAACCCTTGAAAAGATTGGTGAACCGGTTTAAAACTTTCAGTGGTCTGTATTTTGAACAATCCTTACTTTAAAGTCGTGAATTGAAATTATTCATTATCTAAATTTATAATTTCTATTCATTACTCTAAAGATATTATCGGATATGTATATATTTCGCTCTGGCAATCTTTTTGTTACGCAATACACATATGCTCCGCGATTCTACTTGTATTTTCGTTGTTTGTATTATCTGACCTTGAAAAGTTTGGGTAGGAAAATAATAACAGGATTTCCATACGTATTTTGGTTACTTTCTAAACTATTGCTGCCAAATATATTCTGAGCTAAGATCATTTTTCGCCAACTCCGAAGGAAATCTCGTTGCTCCGCAGCGACCAGCAGCAAATATTTTTGACGATCAAGGTAGAAGAAACTTGACGGCTGATTTAAATTTCATACATAAATTTCCCCTAAAAAATCCAAAAAGACTCGATTTCATGGAGGATTGAAACCGAATATAAAATATCGATTTTATGTAATTTGGCTCGTTTGAATATCATTCCTGTTATTATTATATTATCACACCTGTTATATTTTCGAGAACTACCGAAGAAATTCATGACTTATCCTAGGACGGGTCCTCTATGAAGGGACTGTGAATCCACTAGCGGTTGAAATCAAGGTCATTTTTTATTTTATGATTAAAATGAATGATATATATCTTCCTTATAAATGAAAAGCAATATTTATCTGTTCATGTTCGCCCTAAAATCTAAAATCCTAACCTTGTGGGGAGTTAGGCACCGTATTCCGTAGACTATGAGGTAACATTATATAAATAAACGAGACGGAAGTCTTGAGACCATTGATTTGTATGGCACAAGAAATTTTCCGATATCCGTGGAGTTATGTTCCGTTGCTTCATTTCTTTACAAATTACAAGGAGAAATGCTTTCCTCGGAGATTCTTCACGTGAAAAGTACTGATGTACATGATGAAGCACACACGAAATTACTTATGAACCGTAATTTTCTTACTATTATCATTAATTCCCAAATTCTCCTCCTTATGAACCACATTTTAAATATTTTTGCTTTTAAATTATTATTTATATTCATATTTTACTGAAGATTATCTATTTTATACATAATCGTTGGCTATTATAAATTTTATAATGATTTTATTTATATATTATCTAAGGTCAAATCATTCTTTTATATGCAATGGCCCTCTTAACAAGGAAGGCAAATAATTTGCCGACGTCAGGCGGATCATTAAACGTAAATGTAAAAAACAAGTATAACTGGGAATTAATTTCTTAGTAGGGGTGAAAACTTTGGTAACAATAATGTAAGATTTATTCCAGCTTGTGATTTATTTATCTTTAAAAACAAAAATGTCTTATGTGCTACATCCAGAAGAAGTTATGAACAAGCCTGCGACGAAGTTAGGGGAAAATGATATCCTCTGCATCGATTGTCCTATTAATTATCTTAATATATCGCTTCTAGGTAAAACGTATCGTGAAATTTGATTCTACAAACTGTTTTTCTATTATTAAAATAGCGTCTTCAAAGTAAGAGAAAGGTAGCATTAATGGGGAAAACAATCCTGATCAGTTACTTAAACAAATTGTGTAACAACATGACCTATAGCTAAATTAAAAGTGATACGAATATATGAAACCGATACTACTCCACTGTATCAAACAACGTTATCGTAGAATGGAAGCTTAATATTAGAACACAATTTTCAACATCCTCTTCCGAAATTCTTGTATATAAGGATGATTAATTTATTCTGGAGGGTAAGCAATTAATCCATTTAGACCATAAATTTCATCAAAGCAGCAAGTTTTTCCTGCAAAATTACATGCATGATTTATATTTAAGGAAATTATTGTATTTAATCTTATTTTTGCACTCTATAGCATGAATTAAATTCTCTCATGCTCGTATTCAGAGATGTCACTAAACGAGAAACTGGACGTTCTCCTGGATATTCTCGAATTCTAATAAATTTTACTTATCATTATTATGACATAATACTCACGAATGGAATGAAATCAAATGGCTTTAAAATTTTGAAATAATATTTTTCATTCTTTATTCTATGTTCCCTACCTTGGAGTAATTATACTTCAATCATTTCGCGACGAAATATTCCAAATATGTGGAGCACAAAAGAAAATGGACATTTAGAACTTTTCATTCAAAATATAACTGATAAAGAAATGGAATTTTCTTCTTTACCGAAAAGAGTCGAGAAAAAGCGATGAAAATAAATTCCGGCTTTTTAGGTTTATGCTTTAGGCATTTTCTTTTTTTTTATTTGATTCTATCCGTTTGCTATGCAGCAATTATTTTTCTGAAAACTTTAATGTATTTATTTGTTTCTTAAAATAGAGGACCAAAATTTATTTAGGTGAATCATTTTAATACCAAAAATGACAGTACACGAAGTACAATCACCCAATAGGTAACTGTAATTAATATGAATTTGTGTTATTAGTAAGAAGATGTAATGTTATAAATATTTAATTTAATGTTTACACTCCAAAAGGAAGGTTACAGCAGGAACATTTAAATCACGATCTGAAAGATATTATTGGTTAATATGATGATATATGTTAATGATACCCTAAAATATTATTTCAGATCATCAAAAAATGGATGTCAGACACGCCTTAACATTAATTAAATTTTCTCTTTGCGATAACCAATAACCTAATTTTTGTTTTTATTCTTGTTATCTTGTGTCATCATCTTTGAAAAAGTTGTAGAACGAATTCAACAGGAGCTGTAAGGTGAAATTCAAAGTGGAAAATCAAAGATAATAACTCTGAAATTTAATTTTCTGAGGATTTTATTGCGATTGAAAGAGGTCTGAATTCACTCAATTTAATATAATTCATCTCTACAACGTCCGAATCTTTTCTGTCAGCAATATAAAGATTAGTTGCTTAAAATACCAAAAATGATATTTTCATATTAAAGCTTTTTGATGTTATTCTGTCGGATAAAAAGACTATTAAGGAAATATTAAGTCTTTTGTTTCGAAAAACGTACACATAATACAAATATAATTCACGTAATAAATGTGAATATATTTTAAAAACGTGATAAAATTTATTGAGAATCCCTATTGCTTTTCATAATAGAAACCTGTGGAGTCCATAGGAATGGAAGAACTGGCAACGCTGTCGGAAGAGAGAGAGAATGGCAGTCGGAGAGGTCGTAAGGAAAGGTTAGCTTCAGTCACGTATCGATTCTCAAGCAAGATGGAGCGCTTCACTGGTCGTCTCCTACGCCGAGTTTGTATTGCATTTATCATTTTTGCAAGATTTTCTTATTCATACAAAGTCGAGAAATATTCCTTGCTGATGCCCAATGTTCATCCATCTACGGTAAGTTTGTGTTGTCATCGGTTTATTTCTTTCCAAATATGGTTTCAAAATTCTTGTTTATATACCATATTCTGTCCGAATTAGTGAATATGTTACTGGTTTTGGATATTTTATCCGTAACCTGTAATCAGGTTTATTATTTTATTATTTATATGCTTCCTTAACTTACTTTATAAATAACAATTTTCCGAGAATCCTCTTTCCGCTACTTCTTTGACAAGAGAATCACAAAATGTTAAATCATATTCATTAATATCGTGATGTTTCATTCATTATCTTCATCTTGAAGATAGCAGTTTATTACTTTATGTAAAAAGAAATGTAGTGTTTCTTCTTCGGTACTAAATATGCAAAGTGTTAATGTTTTGTTTCTTGCTGTTTCGTTTCTCATTTTCCTAATATTTGGGGTTTTGCGCTCGGTGTCAGCAAGCAAGGTATTATTTACTATCCTCTCCAAGATCGGAAGAAATTTAATTCAGTAGACGGCGCCTTTCCTTTAGGTAAACAGCATATGCTGTAGGGACGTTTTCGGGAAATGCGTTTGACGTCATTGGAAAATACGTGGGCGTTCAATCAATGGAAACCAAAGCCAAATCTTATCTGTTCGCCCACCTTTCGTTAACATTAACTAGGCGAAGGTTTTTAATCGTACAATATTTTGTTCGGTAAAGTTCGGTATTTAAGTAAATCTATTTTTGCGGACTCTGTTATTATTCTGAGGGAAAATGTCGAAAGATATCCCCAAGAATCATGTGTTATGCAAACATAAATTTATTTTCCTTTGTTTCGCTTTTTTGCGTAAGAATTATTGCATATTATTAATTTTCTGATCAAGAATATCCTATATTTTATGTGAATCTAAGTATCTGAAATTTAAGAATCTTTCTTCAGGTAATTGCATCCATGAAATTTATAACCGGTGAATTTTGCGCTTCCACTTTATTACGCATTACTTTTCCTAATATCACGATATAACACACCCGTTCACCTTGAATTTGAACAAATTTTCATATTATATTTGGCCTAACGGCCCTGATTGTTTCCGGAAAAGTAACCAAAAAATATTTTATGCTGAATCATAATGTCTTGTTTAATTACTTACTCTAGATTGATACCTTTCGCACATACCCACAAATAAATTAATCATACCAATTTTTTATTTTAAGGAGAAATATTCGAGTTTCCAAATAATGATCAAATTCGAGGTTCCGAAGATTATATTTTTTCTGTGTTTCTTAAACAGCATCTCAAAATATTACTCCGCTGTCTGAAAACTGATAATGTCGAATGCTTTTTGCGTTGTGAAATCTGTTTTATACAGACCTCAGAGAAGTCTAGTTTTTATTTCCCATTACCATTCCCCATTCATTTTCCATTTACATTCTTCCTTACATCTCTATTAAAGTAGTAACTAGAATCTATTTGAAGGATTAAATCCTTTGACGCTTTGTCGATGCCCCTCTGAGTTCGCGCTCGTATACTCTACGATTTGCTATGCCATTGACTATGTCATAAAGTTCCGATGATTCTTTTTAAAAGCTTCCGTCGGTAGTCTGTTTGCCTCACTTGGAGCGATTTCCCTCCGAGGGAAATTATTATAACCGAAATGCTACTGGCGAATTTGGGATAATTTCTCTGAATAACCGAGTAAATTTTAAAAATAAAATTCCTTCTAAAATAAATGTACTAAATCTTCGAAAATGCTCAAATCTTTAAGTCTGCAGTATAAGACATTTTTTCTCCGTAGCAAGGAAAGCTGTAGCTTATGGGAAGACAGTCTGAATTTTCGTTAACAGAAACTAATTTTTATCAGGAGTGAGAGTGTTGGGAATATGGGTCGTGGATTTTATGGAAAATGATGCACGTAATTTAAAAATAGTATGTACAAGTATGAATTGAGTTGAATGGGCCCGAATGTACCAGAGAAAATGGATATCACTCAATTAAAAAGTAATGACCCAGGAATTATTTTAGAAAATCTTAATTTTTTCATATTTTGTGTATTAATCTTTGCAGCTAATATTTACGTAAAATCTATGTATTATTATCCAATTGAATAGGATTGTGGGACGATTTTCGTCCTCATTTACTTGTATTGCTCTATTGTTCATATTGTTGTTCGCCATCAACACTGTCCATAGAGTGGATAGTAGTTTCCACAAGAATAAACTTATCACAGTTTTATTACTCTTTTATTTATCCCAGTTAATCCCTAGACAATATTCGTTTTTCGTATTGAAATTACGTCTTGTTACTCATAAAAAGAAAAAAAATACTCTTAAGAAAACATTTTTATTTTCTGTTTGAATATAGAGATTTGCTATGAAAGTTTCAGGTCGGTATATTTCGGATATAAAATCCTAGCTTTACGTAAGCACGTTAAGAGGGTAGCCCCGCCATTTAGACACGTTCCATCTACGAAAATAGTGCCATCGATCCGTGCATTCAAGGTTTACAAAAGTTTGCTGAAAATCTTGATCTCGGAATGCAGCAGTCCGGAAGACTATTTAAATTATGATGTTTTGAGGAGAAGCGCGGGAAGGCCTCCAAGTGATAAAACTTATCTCGGACCACAAAAGATTGTTTTATCACGATATAGCAGGGAATTATTTACCATAAAGAAAATACTATTTGCATGAAAAAAATTTTTAATTGCATTGCCAGCTTTGAAAGATGATTATACGGATTCAGAGGAAAGCATCAAGGTTTATTTTTCATTTACTATCATCCTTCAAGAATCGTATCGCTTTATGTTAATCATGATAAAATTTTGCTAAATGAAAACCTCTTGCAATTAAGGAAACAGTTCAACGGTGATTTTGAATCTTATCTTGGATTTCACATATTCAAGCTCTATCGCTCCTGGATGATTATTTGCATAATGATTGGGAATTACACATTTTTATTAGATTAGATGATCTTTTATCCATTACTTTATTTTTAAGATTTTCCTCGAATTCAAGTGAAATTTTTGAACAGATTTTTCATTGAAATAACGTTTTCGTTATTTTTAAGGAAGCTGCTAAATGCAACTGCTATAGCTAAATTTATAAACAATATTTAGCTTTAGATAATTAGATCTTTTTCATCTTGAAGTTTATTGATCAGGTTGATATCCGTTCTGGTTTATTTTTTAAAAATGTCTCAACGACTAATTTGCTGTTTTTATTTAATTTACTGTGTCATGGAAAGATATTTCGGGGTCCTTAAACACTTTAAAATTAAATTAAATGGAATAATTTCGAATAAATGACGTAAGTTAAGGAGAACTACTGAGATAATGTTTTCCTCAATTCAAGAATTTATGGCAGGGATAGGATGTGTCATTATTTTTACATATGAGGAAAGGATTGTCATACTTTTCCTGCGGAATTGTAAAAGATAGTGATAACTCTCATTTAGACTTCCGTTTTGAACTATATCTAAAAAAAAGGATTGGATTCTCATGGCCTGTGAGTTTCTGCATAGAGTAGTTTCTGGTATCCCAGCTAAGTATTCCCTATTATCGGATAACTGTCGGATAAATTACGAATGCTTTCGGACGATTAATACCGGTTCAAATCTTTAGAAATACCAGTCGAGGAAAGTAAAACTCTAAATTGAAGATATCGATATTTCGAAATTGTTTACGAATACGATAAATAATCACGACTACAAAAGCATGAGTAAAAAGTTAATCTAACGCAATATTTCAAGTTTTGTTTTATCTACGAAAAGAAAGTATTACGTTACTTGCTAGAGGCTTATGAAAAATGATATGAAAATATGATTATGAAAACTTTTCTTGCCCGAAAGCCTGAAATAATCTATTTCAGTGTAAAAATTTACCTTGTATACGTAGTAGTTGATAGTTGTTGATTTCATAGCGGAGGAAGCGTGTTCCCATTACTATTACCTCCAGGATATTTCCGTTTTGTGTTGATAACAGGAGCGTGTCTAGAAACTTGCTACGTGGGAGGTGTGATTTGAGAATTTCTTAAATACCATCTCGTTGTTACAGATTTAACAGACGTACGGTGGCAATGGGAAAACTTTACTATCTGATTTTACTTCAAGTTCCTTCTCAGATCCTAGGTAAATTGCTAGTACGATATTATTAAGGATCCTTATGCATCTTTATAGATTTACCATAAGATTATAGGGATTTTCTGTAATGATCTCTAGTATCTATAAGTTTAGACTCGGAACTATGCGGAGGTTATGTTGAATATTTCATATTCTACTGAACAAGAATAATTTAGGGAAAATGACACTCAATTGACCGCAAGGGACGAATACAATTTTGAGTAAATTTCTCATTAATTATGTAATCAATGTTGTTATTGCCTCAAGAGAAAGAAAATTTAGGCGCCCCAAATGTACATTATCTTTACGTCGACATTTTCGAGCGCATTTTCCCAAAGTAATAAATAATAACGAAGTAGATATTTAGTAAAAATTGAAGTAATCCAAGAATTTATGTAAAGTTTATGTGCATTAGAATTTATTAATTTTTATATTAATTTTATCTGATTTATCAGCTTCGATGTATTTGCGTATACGATGCAAATAAGCCTTGATATCTAATCCAAATTGTCTAGTGATGCCCGTTTAAGAGGCATTAAGGAAGAGAGTGAAAACCGCGTCAGGAAAGCGCTATAAATGGGATATTACAAATATTTATTTATTTTGAATTAGAAAACGAAAGTGAGAGATTAATTTGCTTTTTGATTTTAAAATAAATTTTAAATAAATAAATAAAATTTTGATTTTAAAATTTACAACTGAAAAACGAAAAGGAATCTTTTGTTTGCTCTTCTAGCCACAGGTAGATAGCGTAGCTAGTATTATTGTAATACTAGTTGCCTTCTCGTCCTATTTTTTAGATATGGTCTGCTTTTCGAGCAAAGAGGGCGTCTTCCTTTGCTACTTAATCAGGTCATTTTTCACTTCACAACGAAGAAATTTTTACCTGAAAGACAATTAGGGAAGAAAATGTAGATAATTTTCGGTCTACCGACTGATTGTGAGTGAGGCGGAAGATTGGCTGGTTGCTGTCCTCTTATTACGGCTATAATAGACCGTTAACGTAGTAATGACATTCAAATAGTAAATAAATAAGATAATGATAAAAATAAGAATTTCTAGCTGCCGATTTTCACCAATTTCAATGAGATTTAATTTCAAAGGATTTTGCTCGTAGATATTTAGTTAAATAAAGTCAAATGAGCAAGAATATGATGCAGTGCTTTCCAACCTTAGGTTTTTCTCGGCACCCGAGTATTTACATGGATTTTGCTGAACAGAAACCAAATGGTTCTGAGTTTAAATCGAAATAGAAAAATATACCGAATATATTTTATTTTTTCATAACGATTTCTTATGAAACGAGAGGAAATAAGTAAAGCGCATATTTAACCTGAAATTAGAAATATAAATATGTAGCCCTCGCACATTGTACGGCACACCATGAACTTATCCTCCATTAATGAGCAGAAATACACCATTTGGGAATTACTTCTCCTAATGGTATTATCATCAAGAGATTGAAAGAAAAGTGACTTATGAAAAATGATAATTCCGAGAGAATAAAATATGGCCAGGGGAATAAATCAGCATCGAAAAATTCAATCCTGGAAATTCCAGCTGAAAATATGTAGGAAAAACCGTTGAGTATTGACTCTAAGATTTTTTTGCTCGAATTTAATTTGATAAAAATAGTAATATTTGATAAAATAATTTCATTTAATTGTTTAAGTGCTCAGAATTTGTGTAATCTTTACAGCAAAGTTTAAAGTTAAAGAATCATTTTTGTGTAATTGTGTTCCACGAGCTAGGAAAGTAGTTTACAGTTGTAGTAGTTAGTACAGCAAATTTCTCTAGGGAGCCATGAGATGGAAGAAATTTAAGAATACTTTTATTCTTTATTTTTTATTTGAATCATCATTAAGTATGTCATTGTTCGCTCCATAGCCATTGGCTTTACTTGAATGGCTCTCGCTATACTTTCGAAAATCGCTCTACATTATCTTTAACCCAACTCGTTAAAATTCATTATCTTTTTCTGGGACAAGTAACCGATTTACTCGTTACATTTTTGCATGGTAGTTGATATGAGTGGAAGTCCTTTTGAGGCGTTTAATTAAAAATCTTAGCAACTGTCGATTCGAAGTTTATTTTAAACGCTCTTTCAAGTTTTATTATTATTATTCCTATAGCGCAAACAGGTTGAACCCACTAAGTTGTGCTGTAATATGATAGACAATTGGGGAAGGGACAACATACACACACACAACCATTCCCTGAATCGAACCTGGGACCTTTGGGTCCGAGCGATAAGGTAGCTAGAACGCTAATCACTCGGCCACCAAGACCGGTAAATTTAATTTCAGAAAGTCTTTCTCTTTACCTCTTCTATATTTCCTCTATTCTGTTTAATTGCTTTTGGAAATGTGCGATTACTATTGCATGCTTTTAGTTGTTTCACGAAGTGAAAGTTCAAAACTCTATACAATTCATAACATACACATTATAAATATCTACATCTACATCTACATCTGTACCCTGCAAGCCGCCTTTCGGCGTGTGGCAGGGGGTGCAAGCACCAGGACTCTATTTGCCCAGTCGATTATTTTCGCGTATTGTTCTCAAAATATTTCAGTCAATCAATCAATCAAAAATATTTCAGTCAAAATATTTCAGTCGTAAAAATTAAGTGCTTGATTTTTGTAATTTTCCCCCGCTAATATTATTTTCGTTGGTTTCTTTGTTTTCTTTCCTGGCCCAGAGAGAGGAGTCCTTTTTCTTTAGCGTTCTAATATTTTATTTATTGAGTTCTCACTGATAGGCTAAAATATTTCAAACTAATATGAGTGCGTGCTTTTGAATATAAATATATGTAATGGTTCATGAACGCCAGTTAGTGTGAAGGAAATGCTATTGCAAACAGCATCATCATCGGGGTCATCTCTAGAGCCCCTAGGCCTAATCAGCCTCTAAATGGTTGTTGGAATCCACCATTGAAACAAATGTTATTAGAGATTTTTAATATATATTAACCAAGGAAAAATATGGCTATGTTTTAGAGGCAGTAAAACAATGAGATCGTAACGAGCGAGAAAAGAGATTTTAGGAATTTTGCGAAAGATAACGAGATGGTTTCAATTCCAGAAATCCTGTTTCTGAAATCGTTAAAAGTAAACAAACACAAAGGTTAAAATCTTCAGCGTCCTTTTCGAGTCTAAAGCTGTCTCTAATTTTTAACCGAAGTATGTGAGATATACGTGGAATTTTTCTCGTGGACTTATCTTATGCGAAGATCATTCCGTATACCGTGATACCCCTTGACAGGTGCATAATATGTCTTATGCTAAAACCGGGCTTGCTGACGAGGATTCTATAGAAAGAGAATTTTGATGTTTCGTAACGAAAAAATGTAATGATAATTGATAGGGAAAGAGACAATTCTACAAATCAGCGTTTTGCATTTTATGAGAAATTGAAAGCGTTTGCCTTGTTTACATCCCATGAATGAAAATCTGAAGTACCGTCGGCAAGGGATTGTTTGAATATCGATCTATCCTAAGTATATATTGACTTCTTCCGTAATTTATAAGCTTGTTTAAATACATCGAGATAATATGTTAAGGAAACTTTTATTGCTTACAAGATTAATTAATTCTTATGCGATTTTGAAACGTGCAGACGGCAATCTATTCAAAAAGAAAAACACAGTCCCTAAACAAGCCGAATTGTAGGAGTAAAATTTTTATTTGCCTTGGTTCTGAGAATGCCATGAGAATGGTACTGTAAAGGTTTTGGAAAAAATACTGTACTATTTTAAGAAAACAGTCTAAAAGAGTGTATGATCTTGTTCAATTTCTCAGCAGAACTGCTATGTAAGCATGTGCAATAAAGAAGTTTTGGTCGAACAATTATGATTCTGTTATCAAAGTTGCTTTCTGATTAACAAGGAAAGCTTCCATAAAATTATGACGCAAGTACTCCATTATCATCTAAATTTTGGGGTCATCTTTGGAGTCATTAGTAAAAATGGAACCTCTGATAAGATTTTCTTCAAGGACTACGACGCTTAAGTTTTAATTACCGTCTGGGTTTTCATTCTCATTGTTCCATAAATAAGATAGGCATGCAATGAAAGCTATTCGGTCAATATTTTCTTAATTAGTAGGAGAAAGCAAAACAGTCGGAGCTGATGTATTACCGGCAGGCGTTATTGGGTTTCCAAGACTTCTGCAGCGTTGCTCGAGCTGACACTATAATAACTAATTGACCGAGCAATTTATTATTCTTTCATGTTCAGAATTTGGCAATCAGTTACTATTTTCTTAGTCATCACACAGATTTCCAAGGGTAGAGTTCGCCGGTTTGTGGAGAAATTGCACAGAGATTGCTTGGAGGTGGTTTTAATTGTATAAGAGTCTAGAGAAATGTTTGCTTGAAGGAAAGGTTTTCGATGAATTGATTTCTAGTGAATATAGTGGCTCCCGCATGGTGGTTGGGGACTGGGTTGAGGTAATAGGACGACGTAATTAATCTTCTTTTGCTACGCTACAATTCTATAACATTTAAGCACCGTCGAATCTCGCACTGTAAACAATAACCAAGATGGATTAGAGAATTGGCCAAAGATCTTGTTCGAAGATTAAGAAAATCCCTAATTGAAGAACAATGACACGAGTACATACAAGTTGTAATATTGTATCGTTACATGTTATTACGTTGTCATCATATATTATTAAATGTCATCAATCTGTTGTTTCAATTTATGGGGACATACATGATCAGCCATTGCTTTTCCCTTATCTTCTCGTTAGGGACGTCAGCATCAGTCGCTTAATTCACTACGACTGAGCACCCTTCACGTTCGGGCTGCTGAGTTTGAATCCCTCTCAGGTCGTTGACATTCGTATTGGTTCGCTAGAATGGAAAACACGTTGTTGATTTACACAGTTCGCGGACGTGGACGAACGGAAACATCTCTCAACGACCAGTCTCCCTAAGAAATCCAGATACAGATTCATTTCATGAAATTTAAAATATTTTTAACTGCATCTAGTATACTTTGCATATACTTAAGCCATTTTATGGAAAACGAGAAACATTCAACAAGTTTTAATTACGATTATAATTTCCTAAAATTGACTGGTTTATAAAGGCATAGGTACAGGTATTTATGTTGAGATGGTTCGGATAGTTTATCATCCGCATAGCAATGACATTATTCACTCACGAACCAGTACGTTATCAAGTTGTATGTAAATAAATTTTCTTATCAGTATATGGCATAATAATCATGATTTGTGATTTCATCTAATTCGTTTCTTTCTAACGGCAATGTGCCACTGCTGATGTCGACATATAGTTCGCCTATGACTTTTTTATAGGTAAAAGTTTTTACTGTGCGACCTTCAGGAAAATGGGGCCTTTTCATTCTTTCTCTATACAAATTCAATCAGCTAAATCATTTTGTTTCTCTCAAACGCTTATCACGTCAAGTGAAAATAAAAAAGAAAATAATTTTCCTTCAGTTAACTCAGTGATGAAATTCTTTTTCCTGTTAAAATTTTCTATGTACGATTGTCTACTAATAGGAAACGCGCAACTCAAGTGTGACCATTATAGTTTTCTATGCGGCCTTCCGGTGAAATAAGGTTCATCACCTGTGGTTTAGGCCATATGATTCGCTATGATGACACAGAAGTGCAAATATTACTTCATTTTCAAACCATTCTCGCGCTCACCTGTTCATATAGTTCCTTGTGGTTCACAGCTCATGACGAGTTCATAACTTCCTTCCGGGAACTTTATCTGCAATTTTTGTCAAATATGAAGGTTAAAATGACGGAATATAACATTTGAAACTTCGGCACAATCATCGTTATTGTAACACTCTAAAGAACACTATTTTAAGATTGGCAAACAATATTTACTGCTTCCTTCGGCGGATATGCCTGCTTCTCTTTCAATTCATGTTTGGAATTTTATGATCTATGATGCATCATTACTTAGAATCTATAAAGACCAAAAATAAATTACAGTGATTCGCGTAACGTACTGAGACGTATGATTTCACTCATTATTTGGAAAAAATACAGGATGAGTTTATGTTTCCATAAACCGAATCTGTCGTCGCATATTAATTACTCTCACATTGACTTGATATTACTTTTGGAAATTATTTCGAGGTACCGCACGAAGTTCCCAAAAGTTACGATCTCTAGGCAATGACGGATTTATTCCATCTATAGAGGTGATCGCCCCCTCCTAAAATATGAAAATAGTCCAAAAAAGTAAAGAATTTTAAATAAAATACGAAAAATAAGAGAAGTGCAGACATTTACTTGCATTCTGTGATACCTGTATACAGGTGGCAAAATCGAGAAACTATTAGATTCGCAGAAAAATATTTTCTGAGTTATATTCTTTGCTATTAAGAGCCTTATTTAATTATTTTTTTATTATTTACTTCATATTTCCCAAGTCATTGACAAATATTCTATTTATTTATAAAATTACTTTCAAGCCAAAATCTAGGTAACTTGGTCCATTCCAGAAATTTTTATTAAATGTTCCAAAAGAGTATTTGGCGATATTAGCTCTTTGACACAAAATTTTTATTTGGTACTTACGATCTCTCCCTAAAAATTTATTGTTTCAGTTTTATTTTTAAAACATTCTTATCCTTTACTGCCTACTATTATTTGGCTTATTCAACCTAGTCTGTTGATTTTCCTCCTCTTCTCCAAAGATTCCTATATGAGGACATTTAATATTTCTGAAAAACAATGTTTTTCTAAACCTACCAATAACATAAAGAGCTCTGCCTTTCTTAGAACTTTCCTTAATTTTTTTGCATGACTATTCTCATAAGGATCCCACACTGTAAGATTCTGAGATTGACCTGACCAATGTTAGGTACCCCAATTCACTCACTTTCCTACTGCTACTCATTGAGTGTCTCATGAAATGATGTAATGTTCTATATGCCTTTGCTGTGAAAAGATTTATGTGTTTTTCCGAATTCAAGTTTCTGTGCAATGTCACTCCCAAATATTTACATGATCAGATGGCCATATAGTTTCTCCATTGTTAAGTAATAGTATTATTTGTGTGCTATATCATTATTAGTTTTAAACACTCTCCTGTGACAGCAATACATTATATCTAATAATTGCTTACTAACCTTAAAATTAAATTTTAAAATCCACTTTGATTTGAATTAAATTTTTGTTAAATTAGAATTATTTTAGAATATAATTTGCAAGAATTTTACCTGTGTAATATTATATTTGTTATCAATTAATGTATTTTATTGAAAATTGAAAATTTTGAAAGAAAATGCCTCTATTTCAGCAATATCATTTCTGTATAAATATTTATATGTTTATGAAGTATATTAAATATTTATGACTAAAAATACTCAGCTTTTCATTACAATATATAAGACTTCTACAGCATTCATGCAATTATTTTTTAAGATTAAGGAGCTACCTGTGATGTTTACTCACAATACTCCTTCCCTGGTCATGCAAGCTTCTTTCTTAAGATATAATAATTTTTTGAATGAATTAATTATATCTTAAAGTTTGAATATTATTTACTTATACCATTGATCTAAATTTTTCAAACCTTTGTTTACAGCCGGAATTGTACCTGTGCACTCCAATCAAAGTTGATCCTACAAAATCCTTCTACATAGGTATGTATAGTATTTTTCTTAATGCAATTTAAAAAATAAGAATATTGAATAAAATTAAATGGTTACTTCATCTTATTTGCAGTTGGATTTGAACCAAATGCTACAATGCATACCGCTCATCACATGCTCTTGTATGGCTGTACAAAACCTGGTAGTCAAGATGCTGTTTGGTAAGTAATGTATTAATAACAATATATTGATAATAATATATTAATAGTAATATATTAATTTGTTTCCTGAATTTACATTTTAGCTAAATTCAATTTTTTAAATATTATATATGACCTTCATTTAACTCAATAAATATTTATTGCCTTTTAGAAAGTTGTAATTAGACAATATAAAGAAAAATTAAGAATTCGTTTGGATATTACTATTAAATTTATTTATTTTCCATTGCATATCAATTACTCACATTTTATTACTGAATTCTTTATGACATTTATTTGAAAGAAATGTGTAGAGATTATCTGACACTAAAACTCATGGACCCTATGAAAGCAATTATTATCCAATGTTTATTGATCCCAAAGAGTCTTTATATGCTGGAGAATCATTTATATTTAATAAAAGAGAAGTTTTATGTCTTCTCTTCTGATCAAGCGTTACCAAAAAACATATTCTCTTACTTATACTTCATTATATGGTTTGAAGAAGCCATATAAACTCAAAGGCATTCTCTCAGATCTTATTTCAAAACAGCCACCTCTTGTTGAAGATGGTTGTTATGAAATCAAAGAAATTATCTTGTTTTTCAAACAATCTTTCATGGGGATTTTGCATATCTTGCCCTATCAAAATTCAGTGATAAAAATAAGATAATTTTAAGTTAAGTTTGTTTCAATATCAATGGTGGGGTTCACTGGTTTGCACGATCTGGATACTGGAATTTCCCAAGTTTGCTGAACCGGCTCCTAAATCTGTCATATAAGATGCACAGTAGATAACAGCAGTATAGGTATCATTTCGCTTGTTATAGCAAGAGCTTGTTTTAAATACTTTGACAAAATATTTGATTCTTATTTCACTACAAAGTTCTATTAAAAATGTTAAAATTGGAACATGAAAGAAATGTATGTGTTTTCATATGATTGCAGTGTATGGTTGCATACTCTCTGAGGATAAATGAAAAGAAATCCTATTCCTAAAATTTTTTAATCATATCATCGTTCAAGATATATTAATTATTACATAAATATTTCTCTTGATATGTTGAGCATAGTAAATCCTGGATATATAAATCAATATTTTAAATAAAGGTAAATAGTATGTACTTGATGTATTTATATATTTCATGCTTTTTAAAATTTAACAAAATTATTCCTGGTTTTATTTCCTGTCCAATTACATTCTTAGTTTGTTTAGGAAATATTGTAGGATTATATTTAGTGATTTTATTTATTACTAATATATCAACTTGCAGTTCCAAATTACTCTAACCTTTGAACTTTACTTTCCTAATGACTTCAAGTTTTAATCATTATAAACATACATGTCACTCTGGTTCAATTTTCTTATTGTAGATGTTCTTAGGGTTAGCTGCTGATTAAATTAGTGTCAAAAAATTTGCTGAGTTCTTTGTGAAACAAGTTATGCTATAATTTGCTGTCTATTTCCAGGAATTGTGGAGAAATGGTGACAACAGTTTCTGGAATGAAAGCTTCCAGTCCCTGTGCCGAGGGTTCTCAGGTAAAAATCTTGCAAATTCAGACTTCATTTTATTAAATGGATTGATAAATTACAAAGACATTGATTGCTATAATTCATACAGCCTTTAAAAAATTAATACATAAGAGATTTACAAGACAAAGATTTACAGTTAATATAATTATAGTAAATGTCTTATTAAATTAATCATTCTGTTGATAACTACTAGTATCATTAGGATTGATTTGGATGGTTTTATGAGAGAATTCTTAAAAGTCAGATTGATTTGTATTCTAATATTGGTATCATTTCATTTGCTAAATCTGGTAAAGAGAATTTGAATAAAATACTTAATGAATACATTTTTTCTGATAATTCCAAACCCAGATTTTAAGAATTCAGAGTATTCATAGAATTTAATATTTAATTTGTTATTATAAATAAATTTTGTTTTGTTTTAATTAAAAACAGGTGATTTATGCATGGGCTAGAGATGCTCCAAAACTAGATTTACCTGATGGAGTTGGCTTCCAAGTTGGAGGAGACTCTCCTATACAATATCTTGTTCTGCAGGTACATTATGGAAACATCGACAAATTTAAAGGTAAATAAAATTTACGTTACTAAATGTTAGTTTTCAATATAACCTGCTCTAATGGACTAAAGATTTAGCAGTTACTATTATTGATTGAATTTTTTTATTGCATCGTATCTGAGGCATTAATTCATATGCTTTACCATGCCATACTCCATTAATCTTATTTCCATATCTAAATATAATGCTCTACATCACTCTATGAAAATGTTGAATCACATACTTGTATTTTTGACTTATAGTGCCTAGGACAAAGATTTTATCATATGAAGATGATTGAATGATGTATAAAATTTTGTTAAGCTGTTTCTATTTCCTTTATTTACTCATCGTGAAAACAAGGATACATAATTTCAAATTGAACTTCCAAGTAGATAATTAAAGGCACTGGCATAATTTTTGTTCTTAGATTTGCATTTTTGATCTTTATGCAAATCATTCCTTTATTTCTGTGGAAGCCATTGTTACATTTCATAAAAATTCCAAAGTATTACTTATTTATCATAAGTATGTAACAAATTTATATTTCTACTTTTTTACTCTGTATCTAATTAGATGTAAATATTGCTTTCCAGATGGAAGCAGGGACAACTCTGGAATATTTTTGCATTACACCGAAAGACGGTATGTGGTGTATTTCATTTCCCCTAAATAAAGGTAAATTTATCACTTCTAAAATCTTGGAAACCTCACATCTTAAAACAAACATAATATCAAGGAGCTTTCTTTTATTTTCAGTTATTCAATTATTGCATTTGTGCTACTGATCTCTTTGAAAATTGATTGTATATGTATTAGCCACTATTTAGAGATCCACACCTGAGCAAGTATATATTTATCATCAACAGACAATTTTTAATGGCAACAGTACACATGATTACACCCCTGAGAATAACTTTGATTTATCATACAATGTTTCCATAGTTAGCATTCCTTCTAAATATGTGTTTATGATATAATTCCAAAATAAGAGATAGAATAACAATTCCATAACATTTTCCTCAAGTGCTATGAGAGTGAAAAATTAGAATAATTGTGTACTTTGCATATTGTATCTGAAACTTTTGGAGGTTGGACTTGTAACTTAATGATTTCTTTGTAATCTTCCAATTGTATGAAGAGATGAAGAAATAGGTGACCTGTGTTTAATTTTATCCTCTTTTGTTACTTTTATTAGTATAACACAATGTAATAATTTGCCATCTTATACTGCAGATTAGACAAACTTGCTGGTGTTCTTTTACTGGGAACTGGTGGTTCTATTCCACCAAGAAGAAAGGAGCATATGGAAACATCCTGCTACATACAAGAAAGGAAAACTATTCATCCTTTTGCTTACAGAACTCACACTCATAATCTAGGTATGTTCTAATTAGGAAGCTTAACTGTAAAAGAATGTAAAAACATCTAGGAAGAGTATCATTAAAAATTGTTATCTTTACATGGTACTTTAAATGATACATTTTGCAACTGTGCCACATCCTATGTGTTTTAAGGAATATCAATGGAAGTTAATTCATAAACAAATTTTCTTTCAGGCAAAGTAGTTTCTGGCTATAAAGTTTCGCGTTCAGATGATGGGACCGATGTGTGGACACTTCTAGGAAAAAGGGATCCACTTACCCCTCAGATGTTCTACCCAGTCATAAACAATGTTACTATTGGCTACGGAGACATGCTGGTAAAAAGAAATATATTGCTGTAATAATTGATTTCAGAAATCAAATGAGACGGACTGTTTTTGCTTTCGCTTAAGAAGTTACTATTTAATCATATTAAATCTACCAAAGTAGATGACAGAAAATTAATGTGCCAAATTGATATTTGGTATAGTTCTATCATACATTTAATGCTTCATTCAGTGTTGTATTAAGTTATAATTGTTGGCCCAAAACCTTGTAAAAACCATTTTTACAGTTCTAAATTTGAACCAACTTTTAAATTAAAATCAATGTATTGATTAAATCAATATTTGAAAATCATATAATAAATTATTATATGATATTTTTGGGCTTGACTGAAATGATTTTTCTGGATTTCAGAGGTCTACTTATGTCTTCATTCTAGATTTATCCATGATAAAGTCAAAACTGTTTAAAATACTCCCACTTAAGGTACTATCTCACAATTTATATCAGATTTGCTCCTGTTCTTGGTCCCTTACACATGAAACACAAGGTAAAAATCCCCCTAAAGACATGGATTTTTCCTGTCCTGCATCACTATAGCCATTCATTCTCCTTGTTCAATAGACCAAATCTTTTACATCATCTGTATTGTCCTCTCACACTTAGCCTTATATCTTGAGTGGTTCCTTCTGAATTTCTTCTTTGGAATGACTAATGTTGTGAGAATAAAGTTAAGATATTGCATAGTAGAACAATCTCTATCCTGCTGTCATGAACTGTTGGTATGAACTTTGAGATAGAGTGAGATCTTCTTAATCACTTTTTTTATAGCAGCACATGAAAAAGTATGTGATCTTGCTTAAGATGCCATCCTGCTTAACATACTACCCTGCTATTTAGGTCTGCTTTTCACTTATAAGGTGATTTTTTACTATTCCCAGATGCACTGCAACCTGCTTGCAAATCAATAGACCAAAGTTTTTTTTACAACATTTACCATCCTCTCTCATACTTTTCTTTGTCACTAAAAGGGTTCCTTGTGAGTATCTTCATTAGGTTCTCTCTTTGGGTCTCTTCTTATATGAAAAAATATCCCACTGTTGGAGCTCATAAACTCTAAGATAGAGTGAGATCTTGTTAATCAATTTTTTCTCAGCACAGAAATTATTAGATGAAAAATTTGCTTGGCAGTGCTTCCTTTCATCATAATCTCAACTTGTAAGCATATCAAATAAACCTGAAAGGGAGTGCAGCGTATTGTGAATATGGTCTTGGAAAGATCATGCTATGTGATACCCTCTCACCTTTGCTGTTAAAAATTCTTTATTGTTCTCTTAGCTTCTACCTGGTAAAATTGTTTTATTGTGGAATGACAAATAATCAAAATTAAGTAACTAAGATGATCTTTTTCTGCAAAAAGTAGACCATAGGCTTGTAATGTGGTTTTTGCTTGGTCCAATAATAAAGTCTTAATCATATTTTACTGTATATATTTTTTTCATAAAAAATTACATATGATAAGTAGAATTTTGGGTTCCTATTACTAATATGAAAGTTATTTATGCAAAAGTTTAAAATTTGTTCCTTTGACTGAGTAAGATATATGCATCATGCTGCTCCTTTGGTTTTCTAGGCTTATTAACCTTCATTTCCATAAAATATTTAGAAATTAGTTGAAGGTAACCTGTAAAAGTTTTAACTGTATATTTACGTTTTCAGGCTGCTCGATGTACTATGGTGAGCAATAGAGACCGTTGGACTTATGTGGGGTGAGTAAAGAATTTGTATAGTGTTATTTTGCAAAAGTTTTAAAATTTCGAAAGTGCTAATATATATATTCTTTTTTATAATACTAGGCCTACCAACCAGGATGAGATGTGCAACTTCTATCTCATGTACTGGGTGGAAAATGATACGCCGTTGGAAAGGAAGTACTGCTTCACAAGTGGTCCACCAACATTCTTTTGGTCAATAAACAATGACCTAAACAACATTCCTGACAAAGATGCTTCCACTTTGTGAATCACCCACAAAATTGCATATTTATGTGCATTTATCTTACTAGACGACCAAGCACTTCCAGAAGAAAACACTTTATTTATATTTTGACTTGTACAACCAAAATGGTATACTTCCTTCTTAAATATAAAGTTGAAAGAGAGGTTGCAGCTATTTTGTGAATCAGTATTAAAACATGTCAAACAGGATAACTAAACCATACTGTGTGAATTAAAAGTCATTTTGTATTTTAGCATGATAGTAACGTGTCAACTGAAAATTGATTCGTCGCAGATTTACTTTTTCACATAGCTGTATACTCTGATGTATAATGTGCAGTTGAAAAACTTAGAATTCCAATGGTAGTAGACAAGAATAACTATCAAATCTTGTGTTTGCAATACATCTGACATTCTGAATATTTCCATTTGTTTATCCATGAGGGCCTTAAGATTCCTTTATTCAAGACATATTCCAAGAGGCCAGTTTTTAATAAACATGACAGCATCATTTTGGAGCTGAGACTCCTTATGTCTTATGTAAGGACCTTTTTTATGACTATACTTATCATTAGTGTTTACTAATTAGATGGATGGATGTATTTTATAGAAACATCTAGCAGTTTATTACAGTTTTGCAACTGAAGAGATTCATAATTTAAAAGAAAAAAATCACACGAAATAATGTTATTAATGAACATCTGTCTAATTCAATTAAATGTACAAGAACATATTCTTCACATAATTCATCATTTTCATTACTTTAGAGCATAGTCAAATGCATTACTCCCACTGTATTGTACCATGTAAACTGGGTTTTTGTAATCCATTGTAATCAATTCACTATCTCAAAAAAATCATCTGCATTTATATCAACTACATTTCATGACCAACATATAGTTTAGAATTTATTTGTGTTTCTTGGCAAACCTCCAACTTATCATCTGGAGATAAGCAAATATAAGTGAAGACTGAGTGTGTGAAAGTTCTTAATTGGCAATATTTAATGTGGGAATTTAATTATTGGATCTCTCTCCTACTTATGTTAAAGCAATGGTTTTATAGACTTTAAAAAAATCATCTGAGCAAATCCAAACAATCATCAAGTATTTTATTTTAAAGTTACTTGTGACCAAGGTTTTGGAAAACTAATTCCTAAATAACCAAGTCTCTCTTTTCAGGTAAATCTTTACAAAGAATACCTGGTCTTAAGAATAAAATGAATTATGGTTATATTCGAATAAAAATCGAACTTTACCATCCTGTCATAAAACCTACTCATGAGTGAATTGTATGAATATTTTAGATACATTGGATTTATGATAATCCAATTATTTGGATTCAGCTCTTCTACTCATGTCATTTTTATTAATTTGAAGCTCAAACAAAATTTCAGGTATGAATATCACTTGAAATTTGGAATCTTGCCAATGGTAACAAATCAAAAACATTGCCCACAAAATATGGGTGCACATTATACATGATGGTGTACAATATGTAAAAAGTAGTGAAGTTAGTCACCTTGTAAAACTTTAACCTGGTTTTATGTTCTCATTTTGTTTACGAGTTCTTTTTGAAGTTAAACTCACATTAAACATCGTTAGAGATATTAAAAATTTCTTAAGCTCTCTCTGCACAAATGCCAGACTTAGCAGGATCTTTAATTTTTACTTCTTTTATTCATTTCTAATACTTAATTTTTAGCATATCAGTTGTTTGATTATTTTTCTTATACCATTTGATACATTTTCTGTTTTACATATACTTTCTACTGATTCTAGTATCACATCTCCTCTTAATAGTTTGATTGTGTTTCATGTGCACATTAATTTTACTTCACCATTTTCAGTATCCTTCATCTTTCTGATTTTCTTCCAGTTTTTGCTCTTTTATGGAAGAGAATTATCTCATGCTTTTTCCAAAACAAATTCAGTATTATCCTTTACAAAATGTTCATGCAGCCTCATTGTTTCAATATTTGTTAGTAAATTAGAATTTAATACAGTGTGCAGCATGATCACAATATATTGATGTATTTGTCAATTTGAAAGAGCTATTTATCTCACATTTAGCTAGTGGGTGTTATTATCCTTGGAAATTTATTCACTATTTATACAGTTTCATTATACCTGACATTTCTGAATACTTTATCTGATGTTAGAAAGTTCTATAGTCCCTCATGTTTTACAGTTGCTGGTTTTCTATGAATTAGAAGAACATTCATGATAAATACTAAATTCTTAATGTTGCATCATGAATGTTTTTCATCCAAAAATGATTGGGACAGACTTTCAAATCTTCTAATTCATGTTTTGTCAAAAATTGCACATCTTCAAAATTTTTTGGAAAGAATCCTTTTATTATTTTGAATTGATCATTTGTCCCATCTTTTACCCCTGTCAGAAATATGGTAGGTTGATTATACTCTCCAGATGACCCCAAGATATGAGGGAATGGGAAGTAGATAACTCTCTATTTTTATGCAAATTAGAAAACAGTTATGTCCTCCTTTCTTTAAATTTCATGCTTTCTTCATTCCAATTATCTACTGATTTGAATGACTATTTATGAGTTTTATGTTTCTCTTGATGGTTTCATTTTTAAGTCAAAATTAGAGGGATGAAATCTTTAATCATGCAAGTGATAGAACTGAATTTTCTTGAATTCTCTCTATTGAAATAAGTTGCTTTACTGATTTTATTATTATTTCCAATTTAAATTATGTATGAGAAAGGGAAAAGGAGTCAAAATGCATTGTTGGATTTCTTTAACCCTTGAGATTGACAAATATTAAATTATTCATTGTATATTTTATTAGAAGAATTAATGAAATGGGGTTGACTAAGCTTTCCATAATGGGCTATTGGGAAAAAAATAAGTGAAATTCATCCGTCACCATATTTTTTTATTTTGAATTCTTATGAGGTTTATAAATATATGTTGAGGTGATGGCAACAGACATTATTTAATTTGGTTGTTTCTGAGGTCAATTAGTTTTATAACAAGAGAAGACTGGTCTCTTATCCTCTTAAGATAATTATTATCATTGGCTAACAAATGTATCAGCACGTTGGATTCTAAAGGAAGTAACTATGCATAACTCCTAAGTGTTATATTACAGATCCTCTCATCTAAGAGTTTATGGCAATGTGTACTTAATGTCATACCACATTTAATCTAAAAAATTCTGCCACTACTGATTTTATATAATTTTAAGCTGCCTTACATTGGTTTAATTTATTGTCTTTCATTCCATCATCAAAGCAGAAGTTTGCTTTGCTGGAGTATGAAAATAATTCCTTGTTTCTAGTCTTATGTTTTGTAGGTTTACATCATACGAATCTTGTTGTGGTTTCTTTATTTGTTTTTATATATTTTTATCTATTCTTTTGTAACATAACTTTCTGTATGCCCACTGTACCACTAATATTACTTTCATTTTTTAAGGTTGCATTCTATGTCATGGTGGGAATTGCTTTATGATGCTTGCCATAATATTGTATTGCAATTGCAAGAAAAAGTGAACTTCAGTGAATATCTATGTGTAATTTCAACTTCAGTGATATGGAATTCCACCAGTGATGAATGTAATTATTTCCATGCTGAAATATTCAATTGGATTTCATAAGCCAAACATGTTATTCTCTTTTATTATATGATGATGAAAGAAAATTTATATAGGATGTTTCCAATTACTTCATTACATTTGTTAAAATATCTATTCTACAGTTGAAGCATATTTTCCAATGAATTGTTGGAAAAATAAATCTATCAATGTTAACATAGCTTGAAATAGTTTCAAATGGCTGAAATTTAAGATCTGGGCATAATGTGTTATCTTGTGATGGTTAAGGTGTTGTGTATCGACTTTTTTCTATAATTTTCAATATCATCTGTTCCTATTAAATTAATTCATTGGTAAACACTTTGTTTATGTAACTGATCCTAAAGACAATTCTGCATATAATCTAAGTTTCAGCTATTATAAAGTTGTCAATCAATTCTCTTGATATATATAATGAGAATTTGATGGAATGTAATGATAAAGTTGAACTTCCCACTTCACTAAAAATAGGGTAATATTAGTGTGTGTTCATTATGTCAAAAGCCCACACAGACATTTTATGGTATAATCTCAAATGAAGATTAAATATATATTTTTCATGCAAAAGTTCTTAATTCTTTTCCAACTTAACCCTTTGTTTGCTTTCAGTTTCCTTCTTCATTGATAGGATGCAAGCTGAAACTAAATAAAATATTGATATTATGAGCTTTTTAGTTCAGCATTGTTTATTTATTTTAATTATCCTGTTGAATTCAATAATCTCAAGTAATTCTTATATAAGAGGCTAAAGAATCAATGAAAAGCTTTTATGCTTTCCTATTGGTAGGATTTAATTCATATTTACCCACTTCAAGCAAGAAATTTTGTTGATGAATTAATATAATATCTACAAAAAAACTGACTTTGAGGTCATCTAGTAGTATTTCATTACATTAATGGAACTGATAATGCAACAACTTCTTTCAAATTGTGATAAAATTAAGCAAAATTGAGTTAAGAACATAGCTAAAGGGAGATAAATGCACTTACCAGGTGTAAAAAATCATTGATCCTTAAACAATATCTAAGAACTTACAACTATAGAGAGATGTTTCACTAACCGGTAGGATAATGAAAATCAGTGATCAGTAAGACTAAGCTGACAAGACCTGCATGGAGCAGAAGCATGGGTATCTCACAGTCACAAAATTCATCCACTAGAATTCTCTTATTGGAATTTTATAATTACAGGTAAACTTTGGGTTAACTAACACATGAGATATGGAATCTAAAATAGGGAATTTTACACAACATTTTAGGTAATTTCCTCTTCACAATATCAAGGAATATACCTGTTTACATACTAAGCATCATGGTTTGAAGGTGATATACAATAATAATATTCACTGAAAATAGAGAAGAATTAACAAGGATTCAGATCCTTAAAGAAAATGACCATGACGAAATATATTTAGCGGGTAAAAGATGTGCACAGAATGGTGGGCTTTAGCTAAAAGAGGGAGGAAACCAAGTAATTGATTCTGAGTCCTTCAAAAAGCAATTTAAGAGAGAAGCATATGTGAAAATTGATTAAAATAAGAAAAACTCTATTGGCCACACCAGGTTCAATAGTTTTCTTAAGATATTATTGGAAGGAATGAGCTGTAGAGGAAGGCTTAGAATGAATAGCGAGAGACAGTTGAAGATTGTTGTACGCTAGGAATTAAAATAGTGACTGTCATGGAGTGAAGTTGCTTGTAGAGCCGCAATAAAACAACTACATGATTGATAAACCTTGATACTGTGACTACACGTAAAAGAATTATATTGCATTGAAATTTAAGAGATGGTTTTTAATACAAAAAAGGAATGGTGGTACATATCATTCTGGGCTTCAAAAATAACAGTATTTTTATGCAACCATTTTAATTCTCAATCAGTTTTATACGTTTTATCTGAAGCGCCAGAAATCATATCGAAAGGAAATCTTCCCATCGATATAGTACCAACGAAATATGGCAACGTTAGCGGGGAGCGGCATGAGGTTCTATTTTCGTTATTCATTTAAAATCCTGATTCAGATTGAAAACATGGAACTACACGTGTAGTAGGAAGTTGTTGTTAACAACCGTTAAAATATTCTAATACATTCTACCATTGTAAATATTCACTGATAGAAAATATGAGTTCTAAGGAAGAAGATGTGTTACTGAGAGTCTACGATCAATTCGAAAATTTCACTAAAAAACCAGAAGGTTTTTTAGAGTAAGTCTAAGGAGTCTTGGTTTCTGCATTAAAATTGTTTTTTAAGAATGACGTTTCCGTTTTTAACGACTCATTATACTTTCTTTTCAGCGTGCAGTCAACATTATCGGAAGGTATCAAATCTTTAATTAAAGATTTGTACGATTTATCTCAGAAAGACTACGATTCAAGCAAGTTTTTGCCCGAGTTAATTGTTGATGGTTTTGATGAAGAGCAGATATGGCAGGAACTAGAATTGAGAAATGAGGAAGTAATTCCTTCATTAATTGCTGAAGTTGCAACATATCTTTCAAAAAAAGAGAAAATTAGAAGTTCTTTAGGTTCTTTGTGTATAGCAGACGAAAATGTCAAGAAAGAAAGGGACGAAGAATCAGATATCACGGATGAAGAATCGTTAGAAGAAGAGGAAAATTTTGGTTCTGGACTGTCGGAAGATGATCAAAAATCAGATGGAGAGGTTTCTCAAGACAGTGAAGGTGAAGTTGAAGAAGAATCACAATTTTCATCGACAGTACCTTCAGTGGTTGATGATAAGTTTTTTAAATTGGGTGAAATGGAAAAGTTTTTGATCAAAGAGGAGCAAAGGGGAAATAAATCAGAAAGTGACGAAGAAGAGATTGATTATTTTGAAGATCAGATGGAAGAAGATGATGAGGTAAAAATTGTTATTGTAATTGCAAGATTAAATTAATTGCATTAATTAACTAATTAATAGGTTGATTTGGCAATAAATTATTGTGTGTTATTTTATTGACTTTAGTCTGAGTTGATTGTTGTGTTTATCGCCTATTTTATATTTTAAATTATACTCGGTATATATGGAAGGTTGTATTTTAGTATTATTTTATCATTTTCAAGGATCCTACGGAACTGAATCCTAGTTACAAGGATTTTTTTCCACCACCAGATTCTGGCGGGAAAAATAAAATCAGCAAGGGAATGGATGAAAATGACCGGATGAAAAACGTGCAGTATGTTTCATATATTTGCTGTTTAAAATTAAAAATTGCATGTCATTCTCGGAACCTAAATTAATTTTTAATAGGTTTGCGCTGCAGGAAATGGCTAATTCTAGCAATGACAAGGGACAGAAAGAGGATGAAAGGGGGTCAAAGTCGAAATTTGAGGAGCGTCAAGAGCGTTTACAAAGAAAAATCAAGCATTTGGAAAGTAGCAATTTGGCAGAAAAGCCATGGCAGCTGAAAGGAGAAGTTTCTGCTTCAGCAAGACCTCCTAATTCATTGCTTGAGGAAGTACTGGAAGTAGACATCGCAACAAGACCTGGTATGTAGGGAATTCAGTATTCATCCCAAAAACTTGAATTTTATGTAAACATGAATAAAAATAATCGCGAAAAATTGCTGATATGATCTACTTGTATATAATCTATTGCTATAATTATTTAAAAATTCAATTCCTATCCTTTTCATTACTCCATAGTGGTGGGATTCAGAATTTTTAGGAGAAGGTTATTATAAGGAGTATATGCCCACAGAGTTTAGTCTTCAGCAAATTTTCCCTTCCAATTTTAATTAAAAATTTATTAATATTAAAACTTTAAGATTAAATTGAATGAAGCATTTTATGATCAACATATTGTCATTGTAAGGAACACAGTAAAAATCTCTGTGTGTAGTTCTAGTACTTTTGCATAGTATAGTTTTAAGATCTGTTTCAGTTAACTCTGAAAATTCTGGGAACCAGTTTGTGCAAACTGGTTGAGTCCCACCACTTGCTATAGTATTTCTTTTTGTCATGAGAAGAAGATAATATTTCACCATTTCTTGAAGTTGGTGTTTACATCTGCTCCAGCAAATTTTCTTATGTTGGGTATTTCGAATATGATAGAGTAGGAGTATATATATCATAAGTAAATATGTTGGTGTTTTACTTGCAATAAAATTTAAAAATTTCAGGACAGATGATAGTCCAAGGGCCAAGGTTTGCATAAATTGTGGCATTGAAAATGTTTTAATGTATTTTTAAATGTGTATTAATACATGATTAGTCCACTAATTCAGTTTGTGTATTTTAGGAATTTATTACATACATATGCAAGTGAATTAATCATGTTGTTCTCTTTCTGGATAAGCATGCTAATAATCTCTTCTGTCCACAATACTCCTTCATGCATCCTTTCATCCCCACCCAGCAAAGCGATGCTATATGAGTTGAGTATAGAGTCTGATAGAGAGAATCACAATTTTTCACTTCTTGTATAACTTTGGGTTTAGTCACACAACTTAATGTGCTAAGTTAAATTTCATTTGTGTTTATTCCTTGAGAGGGATTCTCTCTATAACATCGCCTTGTTCAACAAGGACCTCTGGTGGTGGTTGATGCCACTAAGTGAAGCACCAATTCCTTGTCCATGTAAGTTCCCGATTACAGTAGTTAGATTGAGTGGCTTGGTGTTCAATGGATAGAATACCTGCCTGGAAAGTGGGAAACCTGGGTTCGAGTTCCAGCCAGGTCACAATTTTTCACTTCTTGTGTAACTTTATTTATATGTGTAATTGTATTTATAATGTGTGGATTAATTAATATGATTAATTATGATATTGTTCTTATCCTTTTTGGGAAGTGAAAGGTATCATTAGAACTGTAGATAATCTTCCTCTCATACTGTGAATGAAGGGAAGTATCTTATTTTCTCATCTATAATATACTTCCAAGTAAATGAAAATACCATCTTTTTGTGACCCAAAATTTGGAGAACAGGTAATCTGGTGTTATTTTGTAATAGTTCGTGAAATGTAACCTTGTGTAGCAAATGTAAAACATTGAGGTTTAAAACAATAAACAACAAATGCAACTATTAGAAATGATCTATACAGTGATCTATACAGGCATGTGTTTCAATTTATGTGTCATAACCCCAACAAAAAAAACTTTGAAAGCAAAATGTGGAAAATGCAAATAAAGAAGTTTACTATGTCCAAAGTGATTAAGAGACCACATAAATTTATAACCCTTTGTATTACTGGGGAATGGCATGAGCTGTTGCAACTTTTGCACTGAAAAGAAAAGTTGGCAAAAATTACTTTTGAAGACATTCAGCACAGAGGGATAAAGATTTCTCATAAAACAGTGCAAACAGGATGCGCAATTCTCCCATGAGGAATACACTGTGTCATAAGATTTTCATAGTCTCTTCATGACATTGGACAAAATATACCGTTGTATAAGATCCACCTTGATTTTAAACCTCAGATTTTTGAAAGTAAGAACATTCCCTTATTCATGGGGAAGTACTGTAACTGACTAACTGGATCAGGAGTGTTGTGACTGGTAAATTGCACCCAGGATTAAGCCCACAGAAGAATTTTTCCTGCCCTCAATATTTTCTCATTTTAATAAGAGTTCAATTCTATTAATTTTTAATACTTATCAGTTTAATGGAAACAACCAAAAATAGTGCAACTTGTCAGATTTATATGCCATTGGAACATTTTTTGCCCTAAGAACAGCTCTGATCTCCATCACTTGCATTGCTTTCCTACAACAGTTCTGAGTAACAGTTTACTTTCATGTTTAGTTTTAAATTCTGGTGTTAAGGAATATGGAAATTCAGTTTAAGATAAACATTTTTATTGCCTTCTTTCTAGCTCCCATAATAACAGAAAAGACAACTCTAACCCTGGAAGAGATAATAAAGCAAAGAATTAAGGATAAAGCTTGGGATGATGTAGAAAGGAAATTTAAACCTATTGAAACTCCTGGTGAATTTAAAAAGAAATTGGTTTTAGATCAAGAGAAGAGCAAATTGAGCTTGGCAGAAATATATGAACAAGTAGGTTGAAATTTTGATTCTAGTATGATTAAAAAGGAAGTTTTACAAATTATTTATTTTACAATATTTTTATCAATGTAAAATTTAGTATCATATGGTACTAAAAGATTGAGGAGGAAGAAGTGATTTTGGAATCCAAATAGAGTAATTCATCCAGATTCCTTTTGTTTTGGTTCTCCTTTTGTGTAAAACAGTTGGAACTTTCTTGAATTGTACTTCCTTCATTTGAGCTTTAGTTAACCTTACAAAAGCAATCATCATTGATGATGACATTGCAGGTCAAAATAGGAATTGCATGTATAACAACAGTCTATACCAAAACCAATCAGAATATCAAAGTTGACAGTAGTATAGTATGAAAATTGTTTTCACTTTATTTTTTGTTATTAGTGTCACTTAATAATAGCTTTTGAAGATTCCTCCCCTGACATAATCTCATATTTTTATTGAGTGGTAAAGTATTGACTTAGTATCAAATTTTACGTTCATGGTAGGTTTTTGTAGATTGATTCTAGCTTTGAATTTTTTCACTGTTAATTTGGATTTTTAGTCTGATATATTGTCTTGTGGAATGTCTTGGACTTATTCTTGATTTTCCTGAAATTCTTCTCTTTGTATCTTTTAATTACGTTTTCAACATTGTGACTAATATTTTCCACTAAGTCTAATACTTCATTTTGCCATTCTCCTATAGAAGTATATAAATTTAGACTTTAGACTGATAATCCTGTTCCTAATATTAGTTTCTCCTATTACTGCTTTTGTTCTTTTGCTTCAGATGTGTACTAGAGAGCTCAAGCTATATTCGTAGCATTGAATTTATATATATATATATATATATATATATATATATATATATATATATATATATACACACGAGTAGATATAATTAAAACAGCTGGTTTCAACTACTTTGTAGTAATTAGTGTGATTAGTTTTCTGCCTAAGCACACTGATATTTTTCCATTGTGTTCAAAACAAACACCATATCAGAGTAAAGGAATTCTTAAAAATTAATTTGAATTTCCATAACTGTATTATCTTTGACCTTGTATGAACAGCTTTCACTTCCCTTTTTTTCTTAATATATAATATGTTTAACTGTCCATAAGAGAGAGCATTGGCCTGACCCATAAGTGAGGATCCATCATTATTTAGTGAATGTGATTGATAACCTATGTTGCTGCTCTGGTTTGTAGTTGCTACAAATACCCCTCTCATGTTTCCACTAAGACTGAAGTGAAAAGGCAATATTTTCTGCAACTTTATCTTAATCTGATTTCATTCAAAATATACTATATGGTAGTTATTCGCTAAAATAACTTTGAATTTTTTTCAGAATGTAACAATTCCTCATTTTGTATTCAAAATTGCCTACATCATTACTTATTTCTTCATCCATATGTGGTTTTGGAAAGAATAATTTATGGTAGATCTAATAAATTCAATTCATTCTTACTAATTTCTCTTTTCCTTAAATCTCAGTTTAGAATTGGCAAATAAAACAAATTCTACATTGTGGACAATTAAGGCTTTTATCATCAGATGAAATTAATGTTGGAACATTTGATTAGATTCTTTTTCAATGCTGTCAATGAATAGCTGCATTTAATAGAACCAATGCTTCTTAATTTAGATTACTACCCACATTCATTATAATGGTGAGTGAGCACTAGTAAATGTTTTCTCTTTAAAGAGTCTAACTAGTCTCCCATTAAAGGCAAATGTTGCCCACTAGGCTAAGCTATTATCAATCTATGAATTTAAAATTTTAAAATATTTACAAATATGTGATTCATTCTTGTCCAGCAGTGCTTTGCAATTCAGATCACAATTTTTATCTTAGTAAATATTTTATTTATTTATTTATATTCTATGACTGCTAATAGACATCTAACCTGGTGGTAGTTATAAATAATGTAATTATTGAAATTATCTTAACCAATGAGTATGGATGTTGTATAATCTCACTAGGTTAAGTTTTTTTCTCCTCACTACAATATATCTGATACTGGAATATTTTTGAGATGCTAACAGTTGGTGGATACTTGACAAAAAACTGGATTTGGTAATAGTTGTGTTTAATATCAGTTTGATGAAACATATCATACAGTAGTAGACAACTTAAATTCAATCATGATAAACTATAACTATTTCATCATTTAGCTGCTGGTGAAAAAAATTGGATCAGTTGAAACAAATTTAAAGTAAATTTCAAAATTTCTGTATGCTGAACTCCCATTCAGCAGTAGTTAAGTGATTATGAAATACCCGTCTGTAAATAGCTGACTTAATGAACAAATATCGAAAAGATTAATAGCAAATATAATGTTGTGTGTGGTATTGAATCTCATATGAAGAATGATCATGATATGATAGGTAGACAGCTAAGGAAGAGTTGTTATGTTGGCATGAAATTCTAAGTATAATATTGAATTGCTGCTGTATGATAAGATGATTATAAATTTCAGCAAGTTATTTATGCTTTGTTTATTAGGAATACTTGAAGAAAAAGAAGGAGTTAGAACAGAATAATGATGAAAAAGAGGAAGAACCTGAAGAACACAAGGAAATTAAAAAGATGATGTCTGCATTATTTCTGAAACTGGATGCACTATCAAACTTCCATTACACCCCAAAACCTGTAAGTTGTATGTTCAGTTTTGATTGTTTTCATAATTTTCTGGTAGATATTTAAAAAGGATTTATTTTGCTTCAGCCTGTCCCAGATCTTAAGATTGTTAGCCATGTTCCAGCAATAGAAATGGAAGAGGTAGCACCAGTTGCTACAAGTGAAGGAAAACTTCTGGCTCCTGAAGAAGTGAAAGGTAATGTTTTCTCTATTATAATTGCATTCTTAGGATTTTCTAAACATAAGATATTTTTGTAAGGATATTGTTTACAAATTTAATTCATATTTTGATTTAAATCAGAAATCATCGTATTTTATGGGATTATGCATTATTCAGTGATAGAAAATATTTTAATGAAGACAAAATTTTCTTGTTGCTATAATTTAAAGCATAAAAATATAAAATTCAATGCTACTGGCAGAACTGAAACCTTAATTATTGATTTAATTGATTATTGAATTAATATAATTATTGTACCTAGCATATATTTCAACCCTTAAGGATTTGGTAGTTTATAATCGTTAAAAAATGAAAACCCATTGGATGGGACGTTGCAATTTGTTTCTGTATGGACAAGGAATGTGTAAATTAATTTTTATTATTTCAGCCAAACCGAAGGGAGATGTTATCGGTAAAGGTGAAAGAACAGAGACTGATAAAAAGAGGGATAGGAGACACAAGAAATTACAGCAAAGAGAGCGTCGCATAGCTCGCGAACGAAGAGAAAAGATAGTGGAGAAGATGAATCCCGGTTTGGGAAACAAATATAGTAAAGAAAAAGCTCTGAAAATGCTCGAGAAAGTTACACAAGAGAAAAATGTTGATTTGGTAAGTTTTTGTTATATAAGTTTGGAATTATCAAAGAATTGTCTCTGCCTTACTGCTAATTCTATTCTATAGATGGAGGAGAGCAGCAAAAAAGTCGTGAAATCGTCCAAGGCATTTTTCTCACAACTACAGGACGAAGTGACGAGTCACATAAAGTCGCAAATAGGTGGTGGAACAAAAAAGAAAGCCAAAAAAACACTTTCAGCTGTGAAAGTAAAATTGTGATTTTATTTTTTGTTGTAATTATTAAAACATTTTCACCACAACTCCTTTGTTTTCATTTAAGAAGTGCCTTTCTGTCCCAATAGATGTCATTGCAGTTAATTGCTTTTAAGTGCCATCTCGCTGTTCACGAGATCAACAAGAAAATGGCTTCCTCTGTTCTGTAAACACAGAGTAAAATTTCATTTGATTAATTTATTGTGTGAGTGTTTGTGATATACTGGCGTTATAAGAGTTGCGGAAGGTTGGGATAATCCGAGCGACGCATGAATTTCAATACAGATGTCTACAGTAACTACTCAGTCTGTACCAGGTGGGTTTACCACTTATGAGGGATGTGCCGTTGTCATATTCATTGTTGTGCTGCCCTTTTAAAACATTTTTGTAATTTTTGCACTTCCTTTTACGATGGGGATTTCTGTGATAATATTGGTTATTCATACGTTTGGTGATTTTGTATTTTTCAGTAGTAGTAGTAGCTTGCTATGTTTGGAACGCTCTGGTGCTCTTTCTTTCGGAGGTGCTAAGAATTGTTTTTATCGCGTTGTATTATGCACTTCTGGCAATAAACTTACGGTTTATTTATTTTTCGAACGGATATGTAATTATTAATAATCTTTCAGATTCAATGACGTAATTTTGTTATGCTGGAATAAGAACTCTGAATCCTTGTTTTCAGATTTGCATATATTTTTTCACGCGCCCTTCCCTGAAGAATGCCTCACTCCAAGTTATGTCATAGTCAAGACATGAAATAAAATGTATTTTTATGGATAACATTGATCTTTGTGACTTGTTTATGTTATGCAGTATGTCTCAATGAATATTTATTCTTTTGTTATTGTGAGTCGGGTTATCTTTATAACAGAAGTATGCGGTATAAAATCTTCGAGAGTTGTATTTCCGTAACAAATTTAAACTCAAGTTAGTTTGGAATAATTTAAGCTCGAAAAATCACATTCTTGATCATTTTTGTTAATCGTGCTATCAATTGTTGGTAAAACGTTCAAAATCGAAGTTCGTCTAACTAAATATGATATAGGTGTTACAAATCTCATTATTATTATTTTCAAGCAAATGCTTTTGATGTAAATTGTTTATTTTACTGTCCTCATTTTCAGAAGTTATGAATGGCTGTGTTTTTGCATTGCAATTGTTCCTTTATTGAATGTTATGGGCATTTTAAAAAAGCTTTACATTGCTAGTGCTAATATGATCAAGAAGATACTATATTTTATATTCGTTCGGAATATCAGCTCACTACATTATTTGCAGATCTGTTTAAGGTCTTTAAGAAGGGATTTTAAGATTTAATTTAAGTAGTTTAAACCATTTTCTCCATATATGTCAGAATTATCTTGATCATTAATATGCAGACGTAGCCTTAGTGGTTGTAATATGAAAAAAGTACGATTCGTCTCGTAAATAATGCTTATGTTTAGTTTTCTTCATATCGATGCAGTGACCTCCTTTACAGGGTGTTCTTGAGGATGGTCGATGCAGCCAACTTTCAGGAAATGTATAGCATTTAGGAGATTTACGCAGAGTATATTGAATTCAGCATCGCTCGAAAAACGAAATTCTAATTAAGAATGAAACACTATTATTTACCTATTCTTATTAGGTACGGAAGTAGGCGAGTTTTCGTTCGGAAGTAGGCATCGTTTTCTGAATATTGAGGCTGAGAAGTTCAACGTGAGAAAGATGTTAGGCCTGTGGATAATTATAAACAAACAGATTTAACAGGTCCCGCAGTTTGTTATTCCAGTCAATGTTCTAAGGCATTCCGAAAAACTTAAGAAGCTTATTCAGAGGTACCGTACTACTTCCTACTTCGTATTTATGTAGGTGTTTATTTTTGGTAAAAATGTCATGTTGTATGGTAACTTCATACTTTTGTATGAAGTGTAGTGTATGGCGTGTAGTTTCCCTTTCTTTCTAAAATCTTCCGTTATGTCGCCCAGTCGATTTTTTTTCAGTTCTGTCAACCTTGCGTTCTCAAGTATGCCGTTATTTTGCGTTTTAGAATTTCCGAGGATTAGTTTCCGACTTCCTCACTTCCTGATGGAGGGCAATGCATATGTTACATTTCAATGCAGGAGTCGAAAAATTATTTGTTTCTCCTTTCACTTATCCTGGGGGGAGACGATGTAGGCCAAACTAGTATCATATAACTTATGATACTCAAACGGTAAATATGTGTAGGGTCTGAGGATTTTCGGTTCTTTGAATTTAAATTTACAGCTATATTGCGCGAGTAACAGTAGTTACATAGTATTTTCATTCTTTCATTAACATCCAAAAGATAATTGTAGCCTAAAATTAAGGAAAAAGTGAAAGATAATTTTTTTTGATAGATAAAGATCAAATTTGAATGCTTTCTTCAAATTTTAAATGAAAATAATCTTCAGTGTGCACATTTATATTTTATTTATTCTAAAGATTTTCAAAATTTAAATTTATGAAAAGAATTATCTGATGATAATTCAGTACAATATGAAAATCGAAATGAGTTTTCTATATCACATGTGGTATGCTATCGTATATTATGGGAATTCTTTCAATTTTAAATAACGTTCAAGAACGAAAAACGAGCATTTTCATGTAGATTTTACTGCGCAACCAACGGCGATTACCTATGGATAACACAACGTTCTTTAAAGAAACATTTTATAGTCGTAGCTGAATGCCCGAAAGGCTAACGTGTGAGATGGATGAAACGCGATCCTTCCATGCATGTTGCCCAGGTTTTCACGCTTTTTGTGACCATTTTCCAGAAATACAGTTTAAAAGAATGGTTTGATGCCTCCAAAATCATGCGGAAATAAAATTTAATCATACAGCAATCGGCAGAACTGAGTCGGAATTTCAAGATGATAGGTATAGATATGGTTTCAATTTATCAGCGAAGTATTTGGTTCGGTTGATACTCGGTTTGATTAATTCGATTCTATTGGAATTAGATTTATAGGCACGATATGAGTTAATGGTGGCGGTTCAACGCCCCAAGGGTACTATCAAAATTTGCATGTAATCTTTGTAAAGATATTCAAAATAATCTCCTTTATAACCGCTTCGTTCTGTGATGAATATCTATTATTTGGCTGCTGCATGCTTGTTCATGTTCGTATTGAAATCGTTTGGGTATACTTATTGTTTATCTGGATATTATAATTGTTTTTCGGACGGCCTGATATCGATGCCAGTGTATGTCTGTGATATTTCGTTTTCTCTGTTTAACATGAATGAGAATGTGGGAAAGGTACAAATTCAAATTATATATTAAATTCACCGAATTATACTTTAATATTTATTTTTCCTGGTATGGAAAAGTAGTGATATAAACCATTTAAATTCCTTTTAGTTGTTGCAATAACATCGTGAATGTTCGTAAAAGTAGTTTTAACGAAGTTGTTACCAATAAATAGCCAACCTCTTTTAGCTAATATATCCGTTAGAAAAATCATGCTCTTAGTTTTTTAACCTTTTATGAATTTTGAATTTTCCATTAATTGGCACAAAAGGAATCAAATTCCATTTGTATTCTAGAATGATCCTAGAGGAAGCTTCTTTTTAATAAATTTTTTAAAGGTTAGGAGCGCCTATATTTTATCGTTAAAAAATAAGAATTTAGCCTATATTTTATCGTTTGCTAAATTCTCTCTCTTTGTAGAGAGAGAGAATTTCTCTTTGGGCGATGCATATTCTTCTTACTGTCAGAAAAGCATGTTCAATGAAAAGACTTGGGATATAAAGGGCTATTTTTATTTTTAAATATTTCGTTATTTACTAAAATCATCCTTTAGTAGGTGTAAATGTGTATTTAGGGCAGATAGGATTTGGTAGATGAGGTTTTCCATTATCTGTACAATGGAAAATATTCTTGTAGACTTCCCGGAGAAGTCTGGAGATTTTTTCTAGAGTGCTCCTTGAGAGTATTTGGAACTTTCTCATTGTTCCCCCTGTGCTTGTTTGGGTTTTAGCGCTGTCTGTCCATTAACATGTTATGTGATTCATAATTGTTTTATGTTTGAGAAATTTCTCTTCTAAGTATTATTGAAATTGACTCACGAAGATAGTTCTTTACAGTTTGGATTCTTTCACTATTTTCTGTCATGAAATTTAGGGGTTTTGATAGTTCGTTGGCATTTGGAATCAGTCGATCTCCTTTAGTTAGTCGTGGTAATAAAAATAGAAAGTATCTAGTTAGCCTCTTCCTTCAACTCAAACTCTACTTAATGCTTTCTCATTTTCGGACATCTCATCATATCATACATTTCCTCGGTTGGAGATTTATTTACATATTTGACGGGCTTTGCCTTGATTTTAGACCAACGTTTTCCGTGTTTACGTCTAATTCATGAATTGAAGGAAAATTTCCAAGATCGATTCTCATTACGAGATATTCATATCCATTGATAAAAGTTTACATTCTCACTGCTGCCTAGTTATCGTTAATTCTTCTATTCGTCTACTCCTTCAGATCTTTGTTTACGATTTAGAAGTATGTTTCATTGACTATAGACTTCAGATTTTTATATTTGAGGTTTGTGATCACCCCAATAAACCATCAGTTAGTATTTGATTTTTACTACAATTCTGCGTTTTTATGCTCCAATTTCTTCTAATTGTTCTTCATTGCAATCATGGAATGAGGAAATCAATGTATCTAATCTGTATATTTTGGCTCATAGTATGAAAAGTCAAAATTCCTAGCCAGAACTTTCGGCTGAATCTAGAAGCTCAGGAATTCTTTAAAGTATCAATTTCAGTATCTTTTTCCAAATCGTTGTATAATTTCGCCTCTATATGGAGAGCATTTCCGCTTTTATTTTACCTTTACTTTAGCAACGTAGAGTATATTCTTTCCGTTGCGAAATTCTTTATTCTTCAGTTCACTCTAGTATCGTTGAGAAAAACATCTAATTAAAATTATAAATTTGATGTACTTGTAATAATCCAATTTATAGATAATCAGAAATCAAACTATGATAATTATTTTATTGTATCATGTTCTGCTCGATTTATATCCGTGAATTCGGATCAGTAATTTCCATTTCTCGTGGCCGCTTTTGTTTGTGTGCCGCAGATTGTCTTTTGAGTACTTTTGATTTCGGCCTCTTAATCCGATGCTTTCTTTAAACTCCTCTTCACCAAATCATGTATCGATGATCAGTTCCTTATTTTTCCATGTAAAGATGGAGTTTCTTAGATACGCTATTTTCCTTGCACATGACGCGTGCATTCGGAAATCCGCACATAATCACTACAAAACTTCTATATCATCAGGTGAATTTCTATGCCAACCTGAGAATAAAAGAATTCGACGGTACCAAAATCTGTGGTTTGATATATGTTCTCATTTTCCGGTTTAACGAATTTAATTATCAGGGTATTATGCAGGGAATTGAACGTAAATCATGGAGTCGTCATCTTTCGATTTTGTACTTTTTATGTTTTTAATGACATTGGAAAGAATTAATAAAAGTTGTGTATACGAATCAAGTTAAGTTAGTTTTTCTCTTCTTCCATACTTTTTCACAGAAATGGCAATCCTTTTCTTAACTAGGAAATTTATGTAGAAAAACCAAGATGTTACATTTTTGGAAGTGGAAGAATGATATCTGGAGAGCCTTGCAACACTGAATCGTATTGACTTAAATTTTTGAATTTTCGCTTTATGCGGAAGAATTCCTTTTACACAGAAAAATATTGGTAGACAAGCTTTTGGTTGGTTCACTCCGAATTGTTTATCTGCATTTACTATCTCACCGTTTAATGGAAAAATTGCTTACGATGATTCAGTCAGCCAGCGCTTAATACGGACAATTCCTGGATCATCCTTGTGCATTTTGCCATTCGTTCGATATATATTAAATGATTTAGCGAATTCGTAGTTAACGCTGATGTTAATTTTGGCAATAGGTTTCGAATTAAGTCATCTGTCAGATAATCTACGGAAGTTCACTAATTTGTTCAGGAATTGCTTTATCCCTTAACCATGCCGAAATAGAAGCTAAATCTTTTCTCAACTGACTATGGTGGGGAATTATTAGTGCTGAAGCCCTACTTAATACTACGATTATCTGTGGGCTATTCGTACATTTGTCCAGTTTTAAACTGTTTGTACCGGGAATGGCCTAGTTGACAGGTCCCGGCCGACTTTACAAGTTATCCCAATTCACATGAAAAATACCGATAAAGTAGAATCGGGTGTTTCATATGTATATATATATCATTTATATATTAGAAGTAAACACCCTTATGACGCTGCTCACACCCTGAAATCGCTATCAACTCATGAAATTGGTCAAAACAGAGTTTTTGAACCTATTTCAAGGTTTTCCCAGTTAAACTATAGTCAAAATTTGAAATCCCGGTGTCATGTTTCTCGTATATCGTAACTCTACCATGATGTTGAAAGGTGTTCAATCATGCTATTTGTTGCGCTCGTTAGTCTCTTATGCCTCCAAATCGATCGCGTCAATTTCGACGCTCTTTTTGTCGCTCAAAGCAAACTTTCGCACCGAAATGGCCGTGATGAGACCGTGAACGCGAAAAAGAAGCAAGTTTCAGAATAGTGCACCTTTCCATCATTTGCAGTTGCATCCGTTTCTCTGTTCGGTCTCACTCTCCAATGTTTGTTTCGCTCGAGAACGCATCTTGACCTCATTAGGCGCTCTTCTATGCGGGACCACGATCTACGCCGTACGTGGTTTCGGGGATAAAGGTCGCTCGTGTGGGCTTGCTTCGGCTGTTGCCCTCCTCGCATTAAATATAAAATTTGCCGGTCACGTGAGCGGTCGCGGCCTGACCTATCCACCGTTTCGCGGTCATCCCTCGATCGCATTCCTCCCGCACATCGGTGCAACTCTCCCGTGCATCGGACGCGTTGAATGGGTGACGTCAAGGCTCATTGTGATCCCTGCGCACGTATGTGCCTCCTCCCCTCGCTCCTTAAGCCTCTCACGTCCGCACACACACAAGCGGAAACTTCTCCCGGCGTCGCGTCGTTTTTCCTTCTCTCTTTCTATCCTTTGGCCTTGAGAAGATCCTTATTCTTGTGTTCGAAAGTGAACCCTACCGAAGATTACGACCGAAATTAATTTTTCCCTCTGACAGGCGAAATGTTTTTTTCATGCCGGCTCACCTATCTGGCACGTCTTTTCGTTCCCGCGTCCCGGAAACTCCAACGCTAGTGGCGTGGGTGATTAAGGTCTTACGGAGGTTTATGAATCCTTGTTTATCGTTGCCGCCATATTGTCATGAAGCGCAATTCATTTAACCCCCTTTTTTGCTTCATGATTTCCATTCTGTATTTTGTAAAATTTTTGAATTCCTCGAGTTGAATTCTGCAAATTGGACACCTCTTCTCCAGACATAAAAACGAACTCGAATACGTAGACAACGATTACCATAGTTCTCTTTAATATTTTTTATCTGTGTGCGGGTAGAAAATCGCTGAGGGCGCTTAGATGAGGGAGTTGCGCCACGTTTGGTAAGGAAGATAATAAATTACAAATTAAGATTTTCATTTCTTTAATGACCGAATGAGCCATGTCCAACCGTTATAGCAATAACAATTCCATGTTTAGTAAAAAAATAGAATAACTAGAGCCAATGCTTTCAAATCCAGTATTGGACGCCTAGATATTGCCTGAGCTTTCGCCGATGCGTTTAGCAAATGAGCAATATAGTTTCAAAAATTTTGTAGTCATCTCACTCTTTGGTTTCGATAGTGAAATTTTGGTCGCAAAATTGTTTCTTTCTTATTTCGGTAGAAATGATGTAACATTGAGCTTTATTAATTTAAATTTCTGAGTTACTATTTGGTGTTAAACGTCCTCTGAAAGTGTCGAACGGTCCTTCTAAGTAATATGAAGATTCATTTTCTTAGATAAGAGGTTGGGATCCTAAATTCGCCAAAATCCTTCTGGAAATGATTTGCAGAACGTAGTTTGCCTTGGAGAGCTCAAATTAATTTTAAAACAAACAAGACCAATTGGGCGCATGACTGTCCATAATTACATTATAGATGTCCAGCCTCGATTTTAAATGCTGTATTTATCTTTTATTTATAAATTTCATATCCATTTGAAAAGTTCATAAAAACGGACGAATGTTTCTCTCTCTCGCTCGCAGTCTTAATTTATTTCAATATTAAATCGAGATAATTGATCTATGATGTTCGCCTTGCATTAATTTTGAGGCACTGGTCGCCAAAAAGTAAGCTTGCTTGACCTCACCATATCCGTGTTGCTTGCTTACTATTTATCTTCTGAAAGCAAATTTTTTCCTAAAGCTCAATGTTGGAAGTGGTAAAAAGAATTTTTGTCGGAATCTATCTGGAATTATTGTTGGAGAGAAGATTGCTCATGGCTTTTATTAAAGTAGAGATTGAAAATATCTCCTCCTCACACATTTAAAATATGCCTTGAAATACATATTGGGCAACTACGGTGGTTTTCAGGGGTATGACGGTTTCCTAGATCTAGTCAACGCGTGGGCGAAGGAGCAATACGGCTTAATGGTCATTTAAATCTCCTATATATCCGCAAAATTGCGTCATTGCATTCTTTTGACGTTTCATAGCATTAAATCGATTATATATTTTTGGTGAATCACTGACGTTACAAACTACAGTGATGTTATTAGTAGTCAAAAATCGTTGTAGGATCTAATGCGGTCCACTCGAATATTACCTTGGGGGTGTTTTTATCTGAAAAGTAAACAAGTATTTTAAAAAATATTTGCATAATAATAGGCTTGAAATGTTTTATTCGTTTGTAACTCTCGTTTGGCTCGAAGCAAGTTGGCTGCATATTTGGATTTCGGGTATCACAATCAGAATTTTGGTTTTTATGGTTAGAATTTGGAGCATGTATTATCGGCCTTGAGAAATTTGCAATACTATACTTTGACGAAGAATATTAAAACAGTAGTTTCTTTTCGAATCTTAAAGAGTTGACTTCGACTAGAAGTTTACCCGATAACTTTCTTCTACATGTATAATCACGTATAATATGCACGTAATCACTCGAAATTTTACGAATTTTAGAGTTTACATTTCACTTACTTAGTTGTAATCAAAGTAAAAACTTATGTTTATTCATTTATCATTGAAGTATTAAAAAAAGATAATAGGTTCGAAACACAAATTGAAAAAATTTCGTATTCCATTAAAGATTTTACTGAAGAATGTTTTATTAATTTAATTTAGTGAATTTTCTATTTGTATATGTGTAAAGGAGTACTCTCTAATCAAAACTAACCCTTTCTTAGAAATAAAAATGAAAATGCTCCTTCATTCGGATTTATGTATGCACATGAAAACAGTCATTGGTCTGAGTTTTAATTTTCACATTAAAAGTAATATAAAAATATGATTAATAACTCCTTTCGCTAGATGTTGAAAAATGTGCACATGAATTATGAAGTGTGTGCCACGTTATTATGCATGCATGCATGTAAATTATGTCTGTAAAAGTATTTGTATAAAATAAAGTAATTTATATAAAAATATGTAATCAAAATCTGGAAAAGTAATCGCAAAAATGTCACGTTATCAGCCGTGAATGATATGCCAAGACATTTAGAAAGTATCAATTAAAAGGGTATGCTCTCAGAATCTGTTAACTTCGTATATCTCGAAGAAGTGTTTGGAAAACGTTGGAATTATTGTTTGGTCACCTGATTTGTTTCCTTTTTAGGTGCGGCTGTGCGAAATACTTAAGTTTCTTCTGAAGTTTATCAATTGAAACAGTTGTTTAAGGGAGGACCTATATGTCGGAAAAAATATGAAGAGATATGAACAGAATTATATATTTCATGGTTTTTATAATGTATATTTGGTGCTTAAAATCATTATATATATCCTATAATGTGCTTAAAAATCATTAAATCCATTATTTCATCGGTGTGTGTAGGATTTACAAGTTCGAAATTTCGGTCGCCGAACAATTTGCGAACGCAAATGCTAATACAGCGACTTTGCCTTGAAAAAATGTCATAAATGTAACTCAGATTTCAAACATTAGACATACTGCTGATTATATCCGTCGCTGATATCGTAAACTCCTCTATTATTGCGATAGTGATGCAACTTTCAAGAAGAAATTCAAGTTGGAGAAAAATTCGGAAAATTTATCGTTCGAAGAGTCCATGTTATTAGATATAATTGAATATTAGAATAATAATAAGATCCTCAAAACTCAAAGAAGGAGTGTAAAAAAATTATGAAAACTTGGATCCTGTACATCTTCCGTGTTCATATAATCATTCAATTTTTTGAAAAAAGATTTTTTACATTTATTAGAAATGGTGAGTTCCAACATAGGATGCAATTTTTGCGTTACAAACATCTTCCTTATACCCACTAGTCCTAAATTATAGTTTATTCCCTTGTTAATTTGCTTAAACATCGGCGCTGTCATTACCAATTTCTCTTTTCAGGGTCTGATGCGAGCAAAGTCAACCAGAAACGGCGCGCAGGTTCCATAGGGTAAGTTTTTTACAGACAGGTTATCGACCATCGAAAGAACATCTCATAGGAAATCGGAATACGGCTAAGAAAACATTTCATTTATCACGTTAATGCGATTTAGCTTTTTTAAGGTTTTAAGGTTTCAGAACCACTAAACATGTTGAAGTAGAACTTCTTGTAAGTCTTTTCTTAAGTGTTAATTTTACTCGCTTTCTCCGTAATTTAAAATTCGCTATCATTAATGACAGCAGTGGAATAAACGTTAATGTAGTCTAATTTCTCCCTAAAATCAGATTTTTTGGATAATGGTGGAGTGTTATGCGCGTATACTTCCTTAAATACGTTTTTCTAAAGTATTTTCTAGTACATTCGCCTTAAGGGGTGGGGTTTCCAAGTATTTATCCCTAATGGGTCACGTTAATTGCTCATTATAATGTCACTGATATTTAGTGTATAGCGTCATGATAATGTTCCACAATTTGAGTTTTCCTCTTCTGGATTTAAGGAAAATGTTCGAACGAAACTTTCAGGAGAGTTGATGGGCCCTATCGAATCGGTTTCGGACACCCTTATTTTAGGGCGAATAAAATCTGTCTTCGAAAATACAAATAATTTGATTTCAGAGGAGAATTTTCGAGTATAGCGTCTTCTTTAGCGTGTTAAAATCGTAATATCTTCGTCATCAAGAATTGGCTCAGCAAAATAAATTTCGATCTAGAAATAACGAAGGAATAATTCAATCTCAGTGTTCTACTATGTTTAATATCACCATGGAGTTGCTTTATTAACTTTTATGGATATACTCGACTGCTGGAATCCGGGGTCTTAAGTTTGTGTTCTCATTCATATGCTTCTTTCTTATGCTCACTCCTATGTTACTTGCTTCTCTTCGTCCTTATCTAGTATGTTTTGGAACACTGTGCTGAGTTAATTATTTTTATACCACGCTTTCAGGAATTAAATGGTGAAATGTGTAGTAGCCGCAATGACATCAGAAGTATCCTAGATGTAATTTTAGTAGCTTAGGTGTGCACTTGTTCTTCATTGTTTCTTTCGTGAAGGTTATTGTCCTGATGCGAGTAAGACCAGCTCGGAATCAGCTATGTAAGTGATGTAGGTACTGATGTTTTCTTCCCTAGATGATTAATGAATACGTGGTAAAAATCTAAGAAGCTTATCTGTCGTAAAATTGCCGAGCAGCATAATTAGCAGATGATGATGTGTTGTGTAAATAAATAAAATTACTTTATCGTTGGAAATTGCTTTTCTGCTATTTTTGCTTTTTCGATACACTACGTATCAAATCTGTTTGTTTTTCTGTGTTCATGTTGTTTTTAATTTAACCGTAATTTAACCACCTTTCGAGAGCGGCCTAGACAAAGAAGACTGATGTATGGAGTGATTATGGATGAAGGTTATACATCACTAATATTTCTCAGCTCGTCTTAAAGATGAGAAAATGCCTATGACATCAAAGCTATGATTGTAACCGTGTCTCTTAGCCAGTTTTTTTACATATTTGATGGAGTTTGATGCTTTATATTGTGTCTTCATTTCTTATAGCATCTTTTACTTTTAAGGTCATCAATTTATAGCAAAGTCATCAATTTATAGCAAAAGAAAACAATCAAAATTAGAAAATAATGGTGAAAACAGAATGCTTGATTATTAAAAGAAGTGGAAAAATATTCTATTTTAGCTGGTAGATGTTAAGGTTCTTCCTCGAATTCTAGAAATACGGTTGTGGCGTCGTGAAAGCGTTTTGCATTAAATGCAGGTTTGAACCTTTTGATCTGATCATAATTCTTCAGCCTTTATTCGATTATTGTATACCTAAATAATTAAAATTATTAGAGTCCTCTGTTAAGAGGAACGCGATAGTCGAGCAATGTAATTTATAGAGTAAGAGATTGTATCTATGATGAACTTACAATTAGATTAAGCCGTGGAAACCTTCGTCTAAAGTAATGAACGGAAGTTGATATTTCTTCATTGGTAATCAGGTGTGTAAATTTTTTTCTCCATAGATATATGGAGTGTAATGTATCTGGCCTCCGAATTTGCTTTGTCAAGGAACCCTCGGACAGCACCTGAGGAATTGAGAGACGATTCCCATATCTTATTTTGCTGGACCTCCGAAATATTCTCTCGTAGAATCAACATTTCATTTTATCTTGGCTTTTGTTGCTCCTACTTTGTAATGAAATTCTGTCCTTCAATTAGATTTTCAAGATGAAGACTATTCCTTGAGAATCAGAAATCTCAATCGAGCCCTTCGAATTTCTTTAAAACAAGGTGGAAAGAATTAGATATAGAAATTCAGTCTTGCCTCTGGAGTGGATTCTGGACGAACTAAATATGCTGATAAGTTACTCCGTTGACGTATTTTGAATCGTCACTTTGATTGGATAAGCCGGAGGTGGGGAATATTCGAGCTTTAGATCGCACGCCGCCTTTTCGGGCGGTTACTATGGCCTCGTTTCAAGAAACTAACTCAGACTCAGAAGTCAGGATCATTTCTCAGGACGAAGCTAACTCAGGATCATTTCTTTATATCTTTCGGTTACTACGTAAGGTGGACATAAAATCGATGATTTCCTCCTTAAGTTTACTCAGTGATTAAATTCATTAAATTCATTCTCTATGTAAAATTTTGATGTTGGTCTGTTTGAACACATGCAGTTTCTCTAGTGATGGTTCGCGGTGATTCCATCCGCAGTCTAATGCGATATTTTTATATGCCGTCTACTGGTTCATTAGGCATTCCTGTCAGATTAGGTTCCCAACCCTTGGTTTGAACATAAACCAAGGAAAGGATTTATCTCTTTTCTTTCTTTTGACGCGTTTAATTTCGTAGTAGTAGTATTGTTAAAAGTACTTCAGCAGCTGTGTTAATTTCGTTTATATTGATTCCCCTCGAGAATCGATCCCGGGACCTCTTTCGCCGAAGACGATCACGCTGCCCACTTGGCTATCCCGGAGCCAATTTCATTTCTCTCGTTATCGATTAGAGATAACGATGATACCGATTCATCTATTTTGTACTAAGTTCTTTTTATCTATCTTTACATGCTTTCTTAATTTACTGTTTTTTTTCGCGAAAGTCACTAATGTAAGAAGTATTTGCTTAGACGCAACGAAGATTTAAGCCTAATTTCAAATTAACCACAGGAATAATGATGTTTCTACTTGCTTCATGTAATCTCTGAAGATGGGCTTCCAGAATGTGGTAAACAGGAAACAATTAACAGGATTCGTGGTGTGCTAATTTCTATATTTACGAACTCAGTGGTGTGTGCAGAGATGAGATCGCACCGTCTTAAATGCGGATGTGAAAAATCTTCCCAAAGTATTTTAATTTGACCCTCAATTGACGAATTTAGTCCCAGTGAGGCCCTCTTTGACTTAACCTCCTGTGTAAATTCTTCAATGCGTTTAAAACGAATTGAGATAAAAGAGTAGATTTGGTTTGTGGGAAAATACATGTCTTTCGGGGAAAATTGATGGAGGAAAAAATAACAAAAACTCGGAGGTGAAGACATTTCTAAAAGACTCAATTGTTATATATTAATGTGAATAGATTTGCATATTTAACACTTAAAAATAACCGCAAGATTTGAGCCAGAATGACTGAACTGCAACATTATGTTAGAAAATAATTAAGAAATTTTCAGGTTCCTTGGTGGAGGAAGCTTATACTTGTGGTACTCTTTGGGATAATTGTTCAGATGAAGTGTCTATGCACGAGAGACCTTTAGCTAATTAATCGCAAGGTTGAAAGTTACAGCTATCAATACTCAATTTTCATGAAAACAATTTTCAACAAAAATTAACTTTAATGCTGAGGGAGTGTAAATAATGTATAACAGTCTTGTAACGATGTAACGGCTGTAATTTTTAAGGTAGAATAAAACTCTCTGCATTGTAAATTCCTCCAAGTCACCAAAACTAAGTTTTATTGGTCAGAATTAGAATATTTCCGTATTAAATCATCATTTCTCCTTTTGGAAATTCAATCTGAAAGTAGATGGCGTAGAATGTAATTGAAAACTTCAAAAAATTTGTATTGGGTTGAAGGAATTCTATTATGTCGACTTTAATTGAAAAATTAAATTTTAGTCAACGCTACTAAAAATCATCCCAAGTAACCTCTAATTATGTGATTTACGCTAGTAAGTTAATTTATAAGTCAGTAGTTGATTTAGTCCATTCGTGGAATGAATATTTAGTAAAATAAAGCTTTCTGGACGTAAGGTTTTCTTAAGACTTACGGATTTGAAACTTTAACCCTTTCAACCCCTATAGACGAAATCTTTGACAGGGTTTTAAGCGTCGAATTTAGAGGCTTGGATATTCAGTGTAAGAATTAGGCTAAATAAAGTATTATTTAAATTTCAGACTGTCTCAGCATTTCATCCGTAGATTTTATGCATTTTTATTATTATTCGAAAAGCTCTTATGTAGCCATCGGTAGTCCATCCGTGCCCCATTATTTCCTTTCTAGTTCATTCTTCAATCCGGTGTATGCGAGGTTCATTTGGTTTGCTTAATAACCTTCGAAGGAATGCCGAAATTGACAAATCCCCGTATAATGTACGGCGGCGTCGTATTTGCGTGTCACGGAGGGGACGAATCTTTAGGTGAACTAGCTATTACTCGCAAGATTCTCTTGCCTCACTCCAGTAGAAAGTCCTCGCGACGCCATGAATAACAATTGGCGAGAAAGGATACCCTGTAGCGCTATAGCCCCCCGCCACCAATCTTGTTTATTATTCACCACCTTTCCCTCTGCTCCAAATCGGCCTCATCTTACACCTGCTCTGTTTTCGGGAATTTTCAGCCTCTCCCCCATCTGCATGGCAGATAGCCTTAAGTAGCTGCCCGGATATATACTTCCCACGCCCCCTCCTCCCTCCCTTTATCTTGCCGCGCCTTCCCACGGATGACAGTTTGGGCAGTGCAAGGATCCATGGTTAGGGTTAGCAGACATACGCCTCACGTCCTCTTCTAAGATCGTCTGGGGATTTTAATTCATGGTCTCTCTCCGAACTATGGAAAATTATCAGAGAAATGGTTGACCTAATGGAAATTTGCTATTGTGGAAGAATAAAGGATAAAATTTTGTAAATTTCAGCGGTCGATGATTTAATTCCTTCCGCCGGGATATCACCATGTGATAAAATTTTGTTACTAAGTGATCATGTTTTTATGTAACGAAGCCCGGGTCGCATTAATTGGTGGAATACACAAAGTTTAATTATTTCCATGATGAAAGTAGTGCCTGAAATTGGTTTAAAAGGCTTGGTTTGTGCTGAACTTGAGGACTCGGCACTGTATTTCTTGGAAACGGCGTAAAAGTTGTAGCGAGCCAATGTTTGAGAAATAAGAATTCCATCAAGCTATGTATTACTGTAAAATGCAAAATTCATTGTAAAATTGCAAATTGTCTTGTTAATGTATGAAATATCGTGTGTGAAAATATGAGATGTTTCAAATATCATGTTTCTGAGTGAAGGACGCGGAGGCTCGAACGTGAAATTCTAAGTTATTGTTAACATCAGAAACCTTCAATATTTCAGTCGCACTATAAAAGGCGCAAAATAGCAATTAACATGGATTATTTTTCTAGAAGAAATAGAGGAGAAGCGGAGGATAAGAGAATAATTTACGAATGTATTTTATTTTCAAGTGAATTTTGTCGGGGAGGAATAGAATTAAGCTACCTGGCCATGGTGATTTACCATCTGCTGTAGAACTGGTATCAGAAGAAAAAACCTCGTTGAAAAATAATTCCTAATTTGTATTGCCTTATACCCATCGTCCCAAATTCACCCTGGTTTCCCATTCCATTCTTCTCTTTTCCTGTAAGGTTGTTCTGGTGATAGATTTCTTAGTTCTATGGGAATAGAAAGACTTAAATTCTTTGGCGAAATGTTTCTTAGATTGTGCAGCTTCATTTAAAATGTTGTTAGGGATTGTACCCATACGCCATTAGATTTACCATTTCTTACTTTATCACTACCATTTAGTGGTAACGCGAAATTTCCGTTGAAAAAGTTGCATTTTTGACTCAATAATGTATTAGTTTCAATTTATTGTCGGTGGAAATTTTTAGCTGCTTGGCATCCGTGGACTCCCTCGATTGTCGGAATATTTAAGCTTTTCGTGGAGGTGTCTCACTAGAATGGAGTTATCTTTATTTCTATCATTGACGTTATTTTCTTAATAGGCCTAAAATGTAAATAAAACTACTGGAAAAATGTTGTGTAGTGTCACGTGGGTGCTGAGTTTCTGTTTATAGGAACTAAGCCAGTCAATTATGCTTAATAATTAATCAAGTAAAAGTTCTCTATTTCCCTTGTGAAGTTGGAAAAATTACGGTATACCTCTTTTGATACCTTTGATAAGTATATTTATTATTATAGCGACTTTATTTGCCACAGCATTTATTTTTTCATTAATTTATTTTTCTCAACTATCTTTTTCGATATGAAGCTGGTAAATTCATTTCCTCCAATTACTATTCTTCTTTTGAAAGCTATGGATGCTACAAATCTCTTAGTTACTTGTTTCGACGTTGCTGCTGTTTCCCTGATAAATGCTCCCGTTGACAAATATTCAAATCACAAGCATCCATTGTTTACTTTCTCTGGATGCGCATTTGCCTTTAAATAATTGTCATTGAATTAGTTTACATGGAGTGAATATGCCTTTCTGTTGTCTCGTCTATATCTCGCTCTATTTTCATGTGTAGTTTATGGAGAGCACAGCCTCACATGAACTCCCATATCGTACGCTCTCTCGCTTTTGACACTCTAATGGCGCCACTCAACAATCCCTTTTTGTTTCCACAACAATATTTTGTTGACGCAAGAGTGAACACAGTGCGGATTATTGACGCTCTTTGTTCACTGTTCTCTTGTTGAATTTTTATCTTACTAATTCACCTGCCTGTGGACTCTTTTAAGCCACAGAAAAGCATTTTAACTACTTTCGTTTCATTTATCACATTCCGGCTAGTAAAACCTTTAAAATTTTAGCTATGAATCACTCATACGCTAAAGAGTTTATTGGATAACATTTTTGAACGATGACGAAATTTTTCGTTCAGTTATTTGTCAGCAATATTAAGGAAATAATTAGATGGTTGGGAGTTCATCGTTCGGAAGGAGATGGTGTTCTTAATACACTGCTAATAATTTTCAACTTAAGGCTTCGAAAAGAGGTTGAACATAACGGAGAAAGGAATGTTTGTGGGGTTCTCTAGACGATGAACTTCAGCGCTAAGACCAAATAGGAGAACAACAATCAATCAGTGATATTATAAATTACTTGATCATAACTTTGTAAGATGCTTAAAGCCCAAGTTAAGGAATGTATCTCCGTATGTAATGTATGTACATGTATTATGTCCAGAGGTTGGTTTGAGCAGCAGTCCATCCACAATCAGCTAAGAGATGCTCTGGAAAAAAAGACTTACCAAGCAAGATGAGGAGTGAGGTAGTATGCCTATGTTTTCTTCGCTGATCCAGATGGTGTGAAACATCCATGTAATTTCAGCTCAATGACGGAATGAATAAAACTTCTCGTAGCATTCAATAATGAGTGACTAAATTGAATATTATTATTCTGCCTACGTCAATTTTCAATTTTATAGTTAAGACGTATTTAAATAATAAATTACTTGATACTCAATTTCCAAGGAGCGCTCTTCGTTCATAGTTTAATTTTAAGGAAAACAATATTTTTCGAGTAGCAAATATAATGTGTACTTGAATATTAAAAACTTCTTCCCTCCAATTTCTTTAATTAACATTTTTCAAAGTAAAATTTGATAAAAATTATGTAGATGAGAATCAAATCTGAGTTCTTTTTTATTCCAGCAGTCTTGCATAAGAATAGTCATAGTCTCCCTTGTTCTCATTCATAGACTTCTATTCTTAAAATTATCAGATCTTAGCTTTCCTCGAATTCCCAAACTCTTTACTAATGCGCGATGTATACGGCAGGAGTTATAGCGTCATTCTTCCTGTGTCAATCCTCTTACGTGATCCTCGGAGTTATCTCTTTTTTCGAATTTTCCCTCCCGTTACCGGCCGCTGATAGTATGGCATATGTATATCCGATTAATACTTTTAAAAATTCTGCGCCGCTCCTAGGAGCCACTCTATATTCTGTGGCGGCTGAGGCGGGGCATTGGAGTTCGTTGCTCTGTCCTCCGCTGTTCTAAAAACATTTCGTTAAGGGTGGATGGCCAAATGAGAAGATAGCTTATCATCGCCACTTGGGATCACATGCGGGTATCTCCACCCCACTCCCCTATCACCTTTCGCCCCCTCACGCACCCTCTCCCGTCTTGAATACAAATGGGCAGCCGCAAATCCCCTACCAGCCCTCTTGGACCTTCCGGCCAACGTCGCCACCCCCTACCATCATAAATTCTACCTTACGTACCTGCGATTGTCATTACACTTTGACAGCGACGCCCTATGCTGCTGGGATTGATATTTTTATAAATACTCCATTCGGCTCCCCCTTGGCATAAAAATTATTTGATCTTCTCATTTTTGCAGCTTTATTCGAGACAGAGGGGGAATATAGTGCCCTGAGACCGCCTACCAAAGTGGTGGGGAGCCTTTTTCATCAGCGTGTTCCATCCGGCCGCATATGAAACCCTCAGGCTACGCTTGAGTGGCGTATTGCATACATTTAAATAGTTCAATATCAAAATCATACGGAGGAAAACGGATTTGATTGCTAATTAAATTCAAGCGGAATACTTTCCATTTCATTTGTAGCTGACCCAATTAAACAGGGTGGAGAACCGTAGTCCTTTAAATAGTACATTCATTTGTTTCCGGAAGTGAAGAATAGATTGCCTACCTTTGACCCAACCCCTATAATATATTTCCCTTGAATGTTGATAATCATGCGCGTCAGAAACTAAAAATTTAAGGGTTGTTGCTAAGTGATTTAAATTTGTAAATATTTGGTGAGTATCAAGTGATTATTTGGAAGTGCTATTTTGTTCCAAAGTTAATATCTTGTGCTCCGATTCCCTGAAGGTAATACCGCGATACAGTTTCAGTTAAGGTGGTGATTTGTCCGGCATAATCCTTGAAAGGATGGCTTTCAAATCGGAAGAGTTGATATCGATCGGCTGATTAAAAGTACTCGTAATTATTTATCGATAAAAAAATTTGTCGAAGTGCTAAATTGTGAAAGACCTCTCAACTAAGGAAGCGAGGCAAGTTTTTGGTTTTGCAATCAAAGCGGCCAATGTTTCAATCCATCCATCCGCTACCGCTTTAGGTGTCTCCAGAAAATTTTTCAACCTCAGTGGAGAGACCTCTTCTCCCTTTCTGCATAACATTTCCTTTGAGGAAGCGAGCGACTCTCTCTTGCTTATTCCATCCTCATCCATCCCCTTCATATCTTTCTCTTTATCTGAGGGAGGACTTCCTGGAAAGCCTCCTCCCACCTCCTTCCCTTTTTTTCGTTTTATGTGCAGCGGCGCTAACAGGAGACTTCAGCGGACTGAGCGAACGAATTATTTGACAGGTATTTCAACCGCTTCGAGACTTGTATATCTTTACTTCACTTCTTCATCAGTTCCTCGGAAGGCAGCTCGGCATTCTCTTACCTGATAGAAATAGCTCATTTTCGGAGGGGAACAAACCGTAATAATTTTCGATCCGGTTTATTTTTTCGGTTCAGTGAAATCGCCAATTTGTTCTACTCCGGCTGCCATGATCGAACCAGTTTTTTATGTTCTTAAAAATTAATATAATTTGAAAGGTTTTATTTTGTGGAATTTTTCAAGAACATCTAAATCTATATAAATACCCTACAAGCCTCCTTTCGGTATGTGGTAGGGGGTGTAAACACTGAACAATACATAACGTACAATAGCTATATAAAACAACCTTGAATTTAGTTAAACTTTGAAACGAGAAATTTACATAATCATGACACATTAGAGAGAAAAAATCGCTGAAATAAATTGGTAATTGCTCATTACAAGCATTAAGGGAATAGGTATGAAAATTAATCGGATGAATGGGAAAGGTCATGGACACATACTTCCATCCACGCTTCATAACTAACGGCAAATCAACTGATGTGTGATAAAAGAAGGAACATTATATCTCTTAAGCCCTCTTCATATAAATTTATATATATTTCCTTTGAAAAGCAATTTTCAGAGCTCAAGGTTTAAGAGATCATTTTCGTCGCTTTGTGAGTTAAAACACAGACTGAAGTAGTTGGAAATATTAAATAAGACTTTCTGAGCCAGATCAATATTGTAAATTAGCTATATGTTTTATCCAAGTAATTAAAAAATTAACATTTTTTAAAGCATCTATTTTTCGTATAGGTGTTTGTAATGGTCTTCTTGTTTGAACTTTCTTCAGTTATGAAAATATAAATGTAGATTAGTATGCTACAAGTCACCGTTGCTCTTAATTAATAAATAAAACACTTTTTCATCGAATTATAATCTCCATTACACAGGTCTTATGAATATAGCTTTGACGATTGGGCTCTCGCTGGTGTCGAAGCTGCAGTCACTTACACATAAGTCGGATGCTTTTCCTAAGCCGGAGATCTTGGAGCACATGTAAATATTGTCCCATTTAATTTGAATGATAACCGAAAATCGAAGCAGGAAAACTGAAGGGGAAAATAGTTTTGCTTCAGACTGAATGATTTGTAGCTTCGATTTGGAGTTCGGTTTCTGTACACATCTTGCCAGACTTAGGGTCTTTTTTTCGTCTCGGTTCTGGTTTGTAGCTCGATAAGTGTCGCACTTTAAATCTTTCATCCAAATGAGGGATCTTTTTCATTGGAGGGCTGAATGTGAAACTATCAGGTTGATCATGGCTTGTGGTTTGTCTATTTGGAATATCCCGCAATGTCTGTCTTTCGTTGATGGATGAACTAGTTTCTTAATGAAATAAGGCTGATTATTCTTCAGATTATTTTGCGAAACGAAGCTTAGTATTATTTCCATAGTTTATAAATTCTGCTTACGTTATAGAAACGTGATAACAATTCGAAAATATTACTCGCATATTGAATATCTTGTGGGATTTTTTTTCTTGTCCAAGCTCATCTTCGTTTCATATTTGATAATTTTCGGCGACCTTGCTCCGATGTGAAACAATCTCCAGCCTTTAATAACTTTACTTATCGTTTTCTCTGAATATATTTCAAAATGCGATTCTTCGACACTCTCGCGCTTAGTGCTCTCCGCTGTTGTTTTTCTTTATGAGAAATAATGCGTAGACGTCCTAAACCTCCCACGAATTTCTGAGAAACTATAAATCTCTTCCGTTCCCCGTGTTTCTGAAGAAAAGAACTACGCCTCTGGTGCTGTACCTGCGTTGACTTAACATTTTTATATTTCAGTGTAACCCTCTGAAATGGAATATGTGGTTTCGGTCGAAAATACTAATGTCCTGCGATCACAAGACGGGATAGCATAACTCAAGTCATTCCCAACCTGATATATATCTATGAAAATATCTGTCGTAAAGACGTGTGTAGAATAGTCATCCTAGGGTCCTGTTTCCAAATGAATTCTGTCGCCTTTTCCGACTGGACCACTGTGTATACCTGTGGGGCCTTACTCCATTCCCTCGGAGAATCGCCTCTCAGAGTTTCTATGTTACTCTTGTTTTTCTCCTCCAGATTATTTTATGGAAAGCAATTTTGGTATTCATATTGTATTTGGTCAACACAGTAGTGTATGCAATGGTTGCCCTACCACTTCATCGGCCATATAGAAGTTTCCGAATTACCAAATTATATTATTTCAAGTAGTGTAACTCCCATATCTAAGATGGAAATGATCAGATGTTTCCTCATCCCGATATGTTAAACGTAGCCCACTTATATTAACATAATAAGTGAAAGAAACTTGATTTCATTGAATGTAAAAAATTTTTAGACGTTTATAATAGATATTAATGAAAATATGGGACTATTATAACTATAAACAAGAGTTTGGGTAAAATTTAAATTGTGAAAATTCAGAGTTATATATCATTAGTACAATATTTAGATGGTGAATGAAAAATGCTTGTTATATCTGATGCTACGACTCGTAATTAGTAGTCGATTCCCAGATGGATTGGATTTAAGAGGAGAAAAATTTAACAATTTAAGCACACATTTTAATAAATACTTTGTTATGAAGCAAGAATTCGCGCTAGAAATGTTTAATTGTAACCAGACAATGATTTGGTGTTCAAGCAGAAGCTTGTTGCCAGAGCTAATGCATTTCAGTATATTATGTAAGGAAAGAAAGATGAAGTGTGGCGAATGTTGAAAATACAGAATCAGTGATAACTGGATAGTAAATCGACGTGAAAATCGATTTTCTTATCCCCATATACATCAATAAAAGTGTTCGATATTTTCCCGCTTTTACTTTAATTCGGTTTACCAAATGAAGGCCCATACTGTTGCCTTTCTTTTTCTCGCGATCGTATCTTTAAGAAAGTGTTCTTGCCGCGTGTTTTTCGTAAACGCTCTATCGCAGATAAGCATCTCTGCTGACTCCATCTTTCTCCTCCAGAAATCTCATCCATCACTAAAGATATACCACTTCTTTCCACAGCCTTTTATGCCGTCGTTTCTGCTCCACAGAGGAACTGCTGTGTAGACATTTACCTTACTCTATGGCACCCTCGTACGCTATCCGTAATACTCCTCATCATATATTGATAATAGAGAGTTAGAGCAGACAAGTACGTTGACTCGTTTGTTGCTACTCGTAATTTATCTTAGTTTTTCCTTAATTTCTATCCGAAATTTGTTACCTTTTTCGTTAGCCTTTTCCCCACGTATTATTTTTTTGGCTCTGCTGATGGCTCCGTTCAGCGATATTATAATGAACATCGGTTTGTGCGCTGATTCCAGACCTGAATCGGGAAACCGCTTCACATTCAAAGTAAGGTGTGTTACCAACTAGTTTATAATTAATCGGTGATCCAGTTACAGTTATGGTTGTAGTTGCAGTTACCTACATTAAAAAAATTTGTTTTAGTCACGGAAATATTTTCTCCTCTCTCAAGTTCGTCAGGAGGAATGCCCAGATCATGGCTCCTAGATCTATATGGTTCTAAGTTACCTATAATATACAGGTTTTATCAACGAAACATTCGTTTATGTCCCGATCTATAGAAAAGCGAGATGCTGATCATACCGATGAAGATTCTTCGTACTGGACATGTATGAATATTCATAACTTTGTATTAAATGTAATAATTTTTCTTTCGTTCGACAAAAATTTAGATCTTAGTTGACATTGCAAAACAAATCGAATCAAAGGAATGAAAATTTAAGAGGCGGAAAATTGTTTACGCTACTCTTAATTGACATCCACTCTTCAAAGTCTTTGGACTGTTTAAGGTTCGAACCAGCCCCGTGCTGAATACCGCACACTGATTGAATCTATGGGTAGCAGTGGAGTTATTTCATATTCGTCTCTATGGAATCGTCTTATAAGGTAAAGGCAAGGCGATACTATGTGGAAGCCTGTTGCACCTGCCGCCGCCGTTCCAGAATCAGTTTCAAGAACGTAAATTGCGCAATTTCCCCTTATTTAATGAATTTGGTCGACGAAGAGGAATTCCGCGTCTCTCAGACAAAAGTGTCCGTACCGGCGATTCGAGGAAGCTAACTCAACGTCGAAAATATAATGAGAATAAACTTTTCTCTCATTTCTAAGTTGCGAAAGTCCCTTGACTCATAATCACTCCGGGAGTAAACTCATCCGATAATACACTCGCATTCTTCGGAGTATTGCCCCCTCGTACATACGCCCCCTCTCCTAGGAAGACACGTGTGGAGGAAGACTTTTTATCTGGAGTACGTGAGCTGAAGCTCTTTCTCGGCCCGATAAGCATACAGGCCTTGACCTCACCTATTGCCCCTCTACTCCATCCAACCCATTTCTATCTCTATCCGACGCATATCTATCTTCCATACGCACTTATATCTTCACCACCTCATTTCTATGTCCCAACCAGTAGTGGTTACATGGAGAAGATAAGGGAAGTAATCATTTCCTCTTCATTGCTAATTCGATTGCGAAATCTGCCGAAATATATTTTTAAATTTTGAAAAAGAACAATACTGAATTCATCTATTCAGATTTACTATAAGTTTATCATTTGCTGTTTTCAAAGTGAAAATGAATTCGAACTTAAATAGTTAAATTTGCGGCGTGTCACATGTATTTACAATTACATCCCTTGATATTTCTGAAGGTCCACTCTTGGTCCAATCTAAAGCCTACAAACTTCTCAGCCAGCTCCGTTTTACATTCTTATAATCAGTAGTCTTTTCCTTCTCAGTCAGTTTCATTTACAGTCCTTGAATCATCCTTTCCATTTTTGACCATTTTATTTAGGCTTCCTTTACTTTAGTACTGTACTGTACTTTACTGTATGTGTGTTAATATTATGGCAACATACCTTCTCGTCGGCTTTTCCTCTTCTGATGCCCATTGTAAGAATAGCGATCAATAAATAAACCATTACTGTCGTGCAGTATTGTTACAAGAATCTAATAATGGAAATTCTTAATTAATATTCACGCGTGGCAATGAGGAATAACAAATGCTTTCTGCTTACTACAATGATTGTCTTCCAGGAACTATTTGAATGCCCTACGTATGTGAATTTCAGAATATGTCCTTAACAAGGCTATAAATGTTCTCGGCTTTCTCTTGATTGTATTCTATGCTTTGAAAAGAATCATACACAACTCTTTTAGTAATTATCATTGTATAATAGCTATAAAATCTCTAAGATTTTGAGGACCTTTATGATGAGGATAGACCGCGGATATACCAACCCAAGACAGTAATTCTGCGGCTGTTATCGTGGTTCAGACGAATTATCGATTGTATTTAGAGTCTGTTTTTATTTCCTATTAATTCCCTATTCTGTTGCACTGTATTTTTATTTTTCGCGTTTCTTCAGTTTTAAAATACGGTAAAACACTCCTATTCCTTTCCTGGTCATCGCCCCCCTTCACCATCTCTTATTCGTTTTCTTCCTCTCGTCACCTATCCTCTTTTGGTCCTCCCTGTGGGGGAGATTAAAATCCGCCATTGTTTAAGCACCCGTGAGCAGCGTACCAAATATTTTTGAGGCGGCGATCGTTTATTTTTTTATGTCCTCCTCTTATTGCTGTTTTATTACCCCGTTCACCTGATGGAATCCTTACTCGTCTGGCTCTTGCATTTCATACAGCGATGCTGTTTAACTTATCCAATATCGAACATTCTATCGAATTATAATTCGTATTCCTTATCCGGAGCTGTATTGGCCTGGATTAATATTTTAACGATCTTTATTTGGGCGAGATTGAGACTTTGAAAAGTCCAAAGTGGTGAACTGTGTGAAGCATTGAAATCACAAAAGCAATGCTATAACCAAAATAAAATCGATGGATGAAGCCTTAACTTTCCATACTAACCTATAACCAAAATTACATAAAATAAAATTAATAACTGAACAAAAAGCAATCATTCATGGAGAAAAACAATAGAATCACAAGGAAATTAGCATTTACTAAAAATATCACATTTTTAAATTGATAAATAATGAAAATTGGAAGTATTCAATATAAAATGTTCTTATGAAAGATTACGGAAAAACTACAGCATGGAACAGAATGCATATAATAAAGCGGGGTATATCCAGATGTCAATTAATTTTTTTAATCAAATGAACCATTAAAAGTAGCTTCAACGCCGTTAAAATGAGAAAATTATACCGTTATAAAGTTAAAAACAGAATGAATTGAATTAGCTTTTCGTAATTTTAGTATTTAATGTTACGAGTACGTAAATTGCTAATGACGAATTTGGATGACGGTAATTTATCCAGCCCTATGACTCGTCTTTCAAACTTCAAGGGCAAGGCTAAGATTTATATTTTCACATAGCAGGACTGCAGGTTGGCTGCCGTTGGTATATGGTTTCATCTAATTTATCATTATAAGTGTAAATTATTCACGTGAGTTCGTTTACATTAATTTGCCTTAAATAGAGATTATCCAGTAAACGTAAAACGTTTCCGCTGTATAGAAAGGCGTGCGGTTTTTTTGGATGTTGTTTTCGCGTCGGTAACAGGAAGTGTTTTGGAGTTCGCAGAAAATCCTTCAGAAAAACTGCACGCAAATTTCCCGGAAATGACCTCCAGTCTTGCAGACGTGCTTCTATATATGTTTTGGTTTCGTAAGGTCGTTAAACTAGAATATGTCTCATTATAGATAAGTGAACTTCGTCGTTTGCGGATTTCTGCATATCTAAGTGAATACTTTAAGATTCTTATTTGGCGGTGATCTCTGCTTTTTAGCTGAGCATGGTTGATAACTACGATGTAATTTTGAGTTTAGCTCGATGGTTACGTTTATTAGGGTTATAGATATCTCCACAGATTTTACCTTGGAAGCTGTTGTAGGATGCTGCTAAATTCATATATTTCATTTCCCGGTACAACGTTAAGATTGTGGTTGCTGCGAAGTTTTTGTGGCAACCATTCTGTTTTTAATAAAATTTTGAAAGAAAACCATCCCGATTTTTATTTAGTTTTTGAAGTGTTTTAATGCTCCATGTGAACACGTACATACATAAATTCTCGGTTCTTTCATTTCAGTCAATTATTTTGTTTCCTATTCTTATATTGCACCGAATGAAAGAGAAACGAAAATTTTCTACTAAATTTACTTCGTGGTTTCGATTTTCCACTCCCGAGAAATTTCAATTTTGATGTGTTCGAATGTATGCAATACGTTCTGATGCGGCCAAATAGGCGGTATTTCGATAAAATAAGGTTCCCCACCCCTGGCTTAAAATATGGTGAATTAACTCGATGTCTGACGTATCGATGCCAAAACGATGAATTACATTTCCTAATTTAAAAAAGGGTTATCTTGTAGATGGAGAATGATTCGGTGAATAGCAATAGGAAGAGAATTCTCATCTTTGTGGGGAACGTGTCAGAAATCTCAGCAACAGTTGCTACCAAGAAGTAAAACATTGGTATACTCCCCGCTAAAAAATCTTTCTCGCCTCGTCAAAGTACGCATTTCGCGTTTTACCTATCAGTTCAATATATCTCTTCCTTAGTTTCCTGGAATATAATTAATTGTCCTACCTTTTCCAACTCATATCGTCTCCGCTGACGTATACTTTTCTCTCCTTCGTTTCTCTTTTCTGCTTGCTTATCTCGCATATATAAATGCGTGCCATCTCCTCTTCACACTCGCTTTGTCATATTGTGCAATAATCTCTTGTTGTTGGTTTTTCCTCATTTTAATACTTCTGGAAATCTCAGGGTTGACTCCTGTTCTTTGAATTAGTCTTGTTAAGCGCTATCAAGGAAAGGTTTTACGTTTAAAGCAGTGACGTATCTGCATATATTAGAAGTTAAGATCAATCTACGATTATTTCTGTAATTGGTTAAAACTATTCAATAACCGACAAAATCTAGTAACGAAAAAGAAACAAATTTCGTAAAAGAAGAACGAACTCAAATCTTTTGTCGTGATGGATGTCAGCAACATTTCGCCAGATACTGTGAAATTTAAAATTAATCTGTGAAGGTTAATGTACACCTTTGTATTACAGCGTTCAAATTTACTTGAGGGTTTCCGTATCATAATTTTATTTTTGTTTTGTTCCAGAAAGTATCTCTATGTTAGAGATTTAAATTCCGATTCCTTTTCCTTACTGTGCCATGGTATGCTTATTAAAATGTATAGGTAAATGTATATCTTACTGTCTTTGAGACCGGTTGTTATGAGTTGGGACGTAGTGAAGATTTGTCAATTGACGGGCTCATGGAAATGGAGAATGGACATAATTGACTATAATGCAGAGGCAAACATATGTCCTTAAATAATGTATTACAAATGGAAACAGATATTCTTTGCAGATCTCGTAATTCCTCAAACATACATTTTACGATCGCTACGGTAACTGTAGTATTTTGACTTCGAGTAACTTTAGACATCACTTGAAAATACGACTGTACGAATTCTTTAAGATGGAAGTTCATAAGGTGATTGATACATCCAGCAGCATTTTAATTATATCATCAATCTTTTTGTATGGTTTTTACTTCATAGGGATGATAATACTATATAAGAGAAGGGGATACTGCTAGTATATAAAATTTTAAGTCTATAAAATCGTAATAAGTGTTTCTTCTTTAACCTTCGTTTAAGTAACCCTTTTAATTCAAACTGAGTTCATGTATACTCATTCTGTGAATTCTTAGTGAGTGTTGGAAAGATAAGGGAAGGTAACTTCTGCGATGCCTTCATTATTTGATAGTAAAACAGTGTTGCGTTTTTCTTGCAAAATTTTTAAGTGCTGAACTTTATCATTGCTTTACTTCCTATTTACTTTCTCTTTCCTAATATTTAGTAGCAAATCGTCACTGAGATCACAGTGTTTTACGTTTCAGTTTACGTGGATTGAGAACATTGATTTTGATTTGAGGCATATCCTGAGTTTGCATTTACTTGTAATATGGGGTATTTATAGATTGAAGTTTATTTAGAGCAAACGCTGTCGCACACATGGGACTGTTTGCCATCGGGGTATCTTGTTTATGTTTTCAGGGTTCAAATTCCTGATTTGAGAATAGAAATGCAGTGTAATTGGAAGGGTGATCTACTTAACGTATTTGCTTTATCTTTCCTCACATTAGGCATTATGAAACATCGAAAAACTTGAGAAAGCTTGAGAAATTTTTCATTCCAACAGATGTAACTACTGTCTTTCTGACTAATCTCTCATTTCATACGTAAAGCTGCCTAACCAAGTAATTAAAAACTTAATAGCGCAGATACGTCGTGTAATTGATCCTGAATACTGAGACGCTTTAGCGTGTATTGAAACCGCATTTTCTTAAAGGTATTCGTTTTATCTTTGTTTTATCCTCATATTTGACATTGTAAATGATCGATAAATATTTTATTCTGGTGTAGATTTAAATATCTATCTATAGTTATCTAAATTTGTAACCATATTCTGAGCCTTAGGATATGGATTCCGAATGGGAAATTCCGTTATTTTCGGATTTGAACACGATTCTCGAACAATAGGCTAACGGTTTCTGGCGAAAATCTTATCAGGTATTCTATTCTGGAGAGTTCTAGCTTTAGAAATAGCTAACTTCTGTTTAAATATTTCTATCTAGAACGGTTGAACTGCTGGTGAATCCGTTGATCCCGTATACTTGTTCCCGTTTAATTTCCCCTAAATTTCTATCTAATCTTTACAGGTTTTGCTTTAATTGTTGGTTTAAATTTAGGGCATATTATATACAGGTATATCACGAGTAACAATAGGATCGCGCAGGTTTAAGGGAACACTGCTTATACTCTTTTTCTGGGTGAATCTGTATACGGTACTACTCTCAGAATACTTATTGCATGAAAAAAATGTTTAAGAATGTCAACGAGAGGGATTGAAAAAATAAAATATTTGGTACTTTGAAATGTAAAACATCTTAATGAAATCAGATCGTACATTCATTTACAATATAATAAACTTCCTTATTGATTTTCCCGATTTGTTTCGCCATTCAAATATCCTGTTCGACTTATGGCAACTAGGCTGACCACAATTCTATCATTCTACATTTAGATTATCCTTTCCACAACGCTCCCTACTATTTAGACTTCCAAACCTCATGAATTCCCTATCTTCGTCCATAGACCCTTAGAAGTCGTTGCTAGATGCATTTTTAAGAAGAATGCCTGAATATAGACTTGCAAATAATTTTCCACTTAAACCATATTTTGCATACATTTCTCTGAGTAAGATTTTGTTGATTTGTATTAAGTTCATGCGTTCTTGCATATTTTCTGTAAATTGGTTGTTTTTTTGGTATTCACTATAATCTTGTGTCAACACTACCTTTTTAACAATTTTGAATTATCAGTTTATTCATTTATTTCATGAGTTATAGAATCTGCTAAGGTGGCTCCGTGAGTTTGATTCCAACTTAAATTCCCTTTCAAGTCTCTAGCAGACTCACTGGATTTCTTCTTTTATACAGGAAGCGAAACTTATTAAAATGAAGAATTTAAGATGAATAATTTCACTGCAGTTCTTCGTTTGCTCCAAATCTCTTTGTCTCGCTTTACGGATTCTGTGCGTTTTTGCGATTTATTTTATCCTTACTTTGGAGGAAGCAAAATCTTCACGTGTAACAATCAGTTTAGAAAACGATAATAATTGTCCTCCTAAATCCATTTTCTACATTATATTTACCTGCGGAATGTCTCTCAATTCTATAAGCGTTGCATTTGGCTCTGAAAGAGTTGCAAAATATTGTTCTCTAACTATGCAAATATACTCCTTGGTATCTGGATTCATACTCATCTGTCGTTGCTTGCCTTCGAAATGTAGTTTCAGAATTCTGTGTAAAATTACTCTGTTTGCCATTTTAATTACCCGACAAGGAACATTGTGCATGGCATGCAAAATGTGAGGTACGTTGTGTTGCATTAGGCGGAGTGTCGGGAATCGCAAGTATGCTTTCGTGTTCGAGATATGCAAAACTCACTCAACTGCCTTATCTCTGCGTTTCAAGTAGATGTAGCGCCTGTTTTTCTTTCACTTTTCATTCCAAGCGTAAGACTGCTTAACCAAGTAATTAACAAATTAACAGTGCAGATATGTCGTGTAATTGATTCTGAATACGCAGACTCTTTAGCGTGAATTGAAACCTCATTTCAAAAGCTATGCTTTTCTTACATGTAGAATCAAATCTGGTAAATTTTAGCGTCTGTTATTTATTGGTCCTATGCCCCGCGAAATTTTAGAAGACTATATTGTATGTTAAACGAGAAGTTGTCACCTAATATTTCAGAGCATTCTTCTTGCTTTGATTTTAGACTAATTCCATTGCTAGTCTGTATTTCGCGGTATCAAGCCTTATGAGCTAAGGTGGTTCTGTTCGGTCCATATCCCTGCGTGACCATTGGATGATATGGCACAATCAAATTCTATTTAATTGATCATTCACGGTGTTTAGGACTTCTAATCTTAATTATAAAATGTAACGCGGTCTTATTAAGAGCAGCTCTTGATTAATTTCTGGTCTAAACATCATCTCGCAGAAGTAAATTTTAACGTTGATATTAAACTAAATTATTACTATTATTATATGGTTCCCCATACCTGTCTTAAAGGATGCAGAATTTCCTCAAAAAAGAGATCGAAGGTGAAAACGGCTTGATAGGATGTGAGATACATAGAAAAAAGAATGGCTTAAAATGCAATTTCATTTAAGTTTGGTAAGAATCTTGATTTTCGGAAATCTTTGGCTCCACGTAAATTTAATAAATATTTACCGAAGAAAATTTTTGTAATATGTAATCGACAGCAAATACTGATTATCCTTTTTGTTAATCAATGGCAAGGGTATTGAAAATGGAAGACCTCGTGAAAATTCGAGTATCATGACTATGTGTAGCAAATAGCTCTAAGTAGGTGGAGTGGCTAGATTTCTTCTAGTCAGGCCGAACAGACGACACATTTACTCACGGGAAACTGTCGTTTTTTGAAAAGTGAATATAGTTAACATGAACATACACGCCAAACTTATCCTGTGAGAGATCACGCAGAACATTGGGGTGCTGACATAAGTCACCAAATTTCTTCGCCCTACCTCGTAGGTAAAATGTAAATAGGCGACCGATGGCAGTAGCTTTAAGGACGTCACGACGGTTTAACTAAAGCAACCTAGATCGAGATTGCTACAGATTTCCTACTTCTTCTTCTCTTGCTGCAAAAAAGCGGGAATTTGAGACTGGGATATGAGGCAGACAGATCAAATACCTCACCTAAATAATAGCGTCCGGCCACATTAGGCATAACCGATTCATCAGCTTTAAATTAATTCAATCGGGATGAAACTATGTCCGAATCCATTTTTTATATTATCATCTCGGCTTAATCTTTGATTCCGTATTGAAGATGCTCGTATTTGTTGGATGTTCATATTCATTATGTTCTCCGAGACGTCGATTCCAGTTCATCGCTCTGCGTCATCACTCTGGATTAGAGCACCTTGTGCACCGCCCTCTTCAGCTCTTCTGATGGCCCCTGCGTCAGCGAAATCCCCTGCGATCTTCATCGCTCTCCCTTTCCTCAGGACGCTCCCTCCTTATTATCTCCCCACTTTTCCTTCCTCTGATCTTTTCTTCTCCTGCGCATTGGCCACAGTCACAGTGGTGGGGGGACGGAGGAGAGCGGGAAACCGTCAGTCGACCGCGTGCTTTCCTCTGGTTCGGTTGCCGTTCTTCGTCTCGTGGTGCTTTTGGTGCCCTCGTCGAGTGATGCCGTGCTTTGGGTGCTTCTTTTCGTGTTGGTGATTCCCCTTGGTGCGCTTTTCTTTGGTGCTTCCTCCCTCTCTTGCACTCGTGATGGATGGTGTTCCCCTTTGCCGGTAGCTCCCGTGTCTTCGGTGCGGGTTCTCCGCTAGCCGAGTTCGAGACCCGCCGTCGCCCTGTTCCGTCCGCCCGACGGTCTCCGCCCGCCCCCGCCACCACCTCCGGCCATGTACGCTTACGCGGCGGCGGCGGCGGCCGGACCGCCCCCGCATTACGCCCCGCCCCCGACCTACTTGCCTCCTCAAATGCCTCTGACGCAGCACGTGGGACCCTCCGGCGGGGCCTCGCCGCAGTTGCCGGCGTCCCCGCACTCCTCCAAGCGAAGGAGGTAAGACTCCCTCCGCACCACCAACGACGGGAAGCGCGCATGCATTTCGTCTGTTGGGAATGCATTGCTGGCGTCTCGGAGTCGGCTCGTGGATATGGAGGATTCTGGAGTAGTTTTTTGAAATTTGTTTTCCACACGCCCTCGCTGTGGATGTCTTGTGCAGATATGTCCCCATGCTTTCAATCTATGAAGTTATAAAGGATTCTATACTAATATTCCATACGTTTCGCTTTTATGGCCGTGATAATAAACGGCGGGGTTGGTTGTCAGTTTTACTGTTGTCTGAATTTTTGCATTATTATGGATTAATCTTTCCAAGAAATTAAGCATATAGTCAAAAGTATCGGTGTTAATGCAATACTATTGTGTTAATATTTATTTCCAGTAATATACAAAAGAAGATGTTTCTTTTAAAAATCGTCGTGTAAAATTTATGAGTAAAAATTGTTAAGTGTTAATATTATGTTTTACTACCAAAATGCGTTAAATGTATCAGTTTCATGTAGGATTTTTTTCTTTTCTGTTGTACAGGCTTTATTTATCATATCGAAATAGCTCTCAAAGAAAGCATGTTTAAAAACAACTAAATTCAGTTCATAATTCACATTTACCCAATACTTAAAATAAATCGTGTTCTAATCAAACCATAACGTCTGTTAACTTCATTAACATCGAGGAAAAACAAGCATACTCTGTTGAAAAAGTTTTCCACCTACCGTTATTTTGCCTTTCGTCGAGACTAGTTGCGAAAGAATTCATTATGTAGAATTTGCTGTGTTATTGAATTCAAAAGTATTCTTTAATCAACAATATTTGAATTTGTGCTTCATTTATTCGGCTTGGATTTCCAAAGAGTCCCCTCCTCTTCGGAGGATTCTCAAGATAGTTTCGCAAACAGCTGAAACTCTTCCTTTCGTATGAGCGTTATTTTAAATATCAGAAAGTTTTGGATTTTCGAGTTTACGGTATCGTTGTTTTGAAGTATTTCGTGCGGTTGAGAAATACTTTCGGTTTGCGCCCGACTTGTTTGTGTTGCTTGGAATTCGCCCCCTTCGGGAAATTTATGGATTTAGTCGTTGCTTCGTTGCCCAATGTTTTTGGGATTCCCGTTGTTGATGAAGAAAATATTAGGAAAGCAGCGGAAATTATACTAATTCCAACGGTTCCTTAGTTCGTTTTGCAAATAGGTATGAAAAGTGCCCTGCCACGCTGGATCTTCCGTTGCGTGTTTTTGTGATAATTCATGGGTTGTATTATTAGAAAAATATAAACTGTGGATTCATCGAATGCCACATTTACTTATCATGCGATAAATTCTAGATCATTTAAGCATCTAGTAAACTCAGAAATCACATCGTGCTTGTTGTTATAGAACAGAATACTTGTATTTTCATTCATCACATCATTATTTAGATGGGAAAGTAATCATCGTTAGGACAATGAGAAAGTATAATATTTCCTTAAAATTATATTTATAAAAGATTATTTATAACAAAGTGACTACGAAACTGTATGTTTTACTGTATTCATCTCCTTGTAAATCAAGAAAACACTACTACAACTATTTTCACCATACGGTAATGCAGCTAATGATTTCAGTATAATTATGTTTGACAAATATTTCTTTTCAAGTATTGCTTTGTAAGCAGGGAGTACATTAACGTAAAAAAGGCTGACATGTTAATCGCATTATGAGGGAAAGTAGACTGTTCTTCTGAACCTCACCAACAACGCAAATAGCCTAAGAAAGCTTACTTTTTCAGATGACATATTGCTCGAGTTTCATCGCATTTTTATTTAATCCATTTGTATCACTTCCTCGGAATCTAACTTCCGCTCACTCAGAGTTTTAATCGAGAAAGTTCGAAATAATATACCGTTGTCGGCGATTCACCGTTCCAACAACTATGTGAGGGCATCTAGGTCGCGATTTCCTTGCGATAAGTTATCTCTCTTCAGAAGGTGCTAGCAAGCCAAAGTAATCTGTGCTTTGTACATACATTGTCATCACTAGATTTATCAGAAAAAAAATTCGTTTACTGTCTTTTCATTAACTGTTTGCATAGCAATGCATCTCGACATTCATTTTGAAAATATCCTTCCTTTCCGCCTACTCCTAATATATGAGCTTATCTTACGGCTTACGTTATCAGCAGTTTAAATAACGGTCCATGCTTTACCTCCGTTATTTAAATTGCTTTTACTATGCTCAATACACCATGCTCTTTTAAAACTAATTTACTTCGAGTATAGATTTATTCAATTTTAAGTGGTTCTTAATGCTCTGATCTCCCTGCGTAATTCGTTGTCAAATCAGCAATTTTTGAAGAGTATATGAGCTTAAGTGTGTTGTTTTTCAAGCTTTTACGTTTTAATTAATTTTTGCTGAATTTTGTATCAGAAGATTCGTAATTAGAAATAGAGAGAGAATAAGTGTTGTTTTTCTATGGGCGTGGATTAAATCCTACCTTGGTGTAGGAAGAAGTTTATTTTCGTAATCGAGAGTTAACTTCAGTTCACTTAGGGTTCGTATGCCAACAGATTAATAGTAACTGATGTTAAGGGTTTTCGAAGAGCTACTGTTTTTAAAATTCCTTATTCCCCAAATGTAAACAGCCGCTCTATCTTGAAATTCTCCCTAGGTTGGTCTGACTGCTTCATAAAGAAAATTTGTGGTAATCTGAGCAATTTAAATTTTTTCGATTGTGTATTTTAGACCAGTATCGTTATTTCGCACGCGAGCTTAAACTGCGAATCTTTCTCAGAAATAGTCATCAAATTTCTTGAGCGACGTATTTTACTGCGCAAAACGGAAATCAAGCTATTTTCTTGTCGTTAATATTTCCAAATCCTAACATGTACCGTTTATTACCAACTTATTCGCTATTGCTATTACAACTTCAAAGTATGAGTGGAGGTAGGAGAATAATTTCAACGTCTTCTGCCGACTCTTAGAAAAGTAAAACAATTGCGAAACATCTGTTGCCAAACGAAAGTTCTACTTCTTATTTCTGCCTCAGGCATTGTCAACTGCGAAATCCGACTTTTGACATTTTTATGATGATATTTTGTGTGTTTTCTTTTTGTCTTGTTTTCTAAAGTCTGACTGTTTTTGGAAAGATGTATTGCGACGTTTTCTTTAATCCTTGATAAACATATTCATGAATATTTCCGTTATTACTTAAAAATTGATGATAATTTTCATTTCCGATTGCTGAACAATTGATTTATTTGACTTCTTTCAGTTAATAACTCTCAGGCTTTTAATTGGGCACACAAGCTTGCATTGAAAGTCCTTCTGCCTGTATCAAGGATATATTTCTTGTAATATAGCATTACCAAGTCATAGGTGATTTTTAGGTTTGGAGGAATATAAATAATTGGCAAACCCAAAACTTTTTAAAAGAGGCTGCTAAAGCTTTTCTTCTTAATCAAAAAAAGGGTTCGAGAACGTTGAGGAAAGGACTTCGAATTGAAATATTTGTTTTTTCATGAAGAAAAGTTTTTAGTCTTTATACCATCCACAGAACACTCTTACGCAGTCATTTTCGCGGGATAACCGGCTATTCATTCGAATTTATTCACACTAGGTCGAATAAAAGATTTTCGACCTTATTGTTCTATTTTTCTTCTTACTGTCCCTTAATTGATTAAGGCGATGTCTGTTTCTCAACCATTCCTCTATCTTTTCCAAGGATATTAGTTGAATTCTATCGATGACCATGAGTAGAGTGTCTAATACAGTTCAACAAACAGGTGTCTTCGATATATGAGCTACGTCATTTCGATTATTTGGCATTCAGAAAAATTGCTGTATAGCCTCTTGTGATTGAAGCTCTATTGTTGAGAATGGGGACGGGTAGAACTATTATGACTACGGTCGAATAAGAATTGACACCAGCTTGAAGCATGCAAAAATGCTATAGTACTATAATATGGTTGCATATTTACGTTATATTTATTGAGAGACATATATCTTAGCGTTGCGGTAACTGCGTGGAACAATAAGGCCTAAACTCTGCGGGCCAATCGCAAATTACTTTTGGTCAGCGGAGCTCCATTAAATACGCATTACGTATGTGGATTTCATTAGGATATTACATTTTTCGAATTCTTTAATTTCTCGACGCATTAATATCTAATATTTACGTCTATTATTATTTCGAAGTGATTTAGATCGAGGACTGTAAAACAGGCATCATGGGAAATGGTAGAATTTATAAAATTTATAATTGCTCATAATAACGTCTGATTTACTTTACAGTAATATTTATTACTTTGTGTGCGACTGGCATAGAAAACATGGTCAGATGGGTGTCATACTAATATTTTATTTAAACCGAATTAGTGCGTATGAATTCCTTAACTGTACATTTTGTGCTCTATATAACTCCATCTAGATCCAATAGTAATAATACAACCACGTCTTCTTTGAATACTTGCCAATTGTCCATTGGCGAGAAAACAATAATCATGTACGAATTTCTTTTCTTTAAGGTTTGATTGTAACCCCCAGAGGAAACTTAAAAAAAAATTAGGAATGTATTCACGTTGCCTCACTTTTAATTTCTTTTAGTGTTTGTAGCACATATTGGAATTTGAGAAAAGATAATCAATCTTTGCTAGTGAATGGAAAATAGGAAAACTACGGATTAAAATATGTGCGTTTCAAACTTGCTTACCAACTACACACTTATTCATAATTTTAAAGTTAACATTTTGGAAGGATCGATGGAAAGCCGAGAAAACGCTAGTTAAAAAGTTACCTCGACGCGATATCAGCATAAATCATAGAAATAGTGTTTTCAATTGCGAACAGATATTTAAAACACCGTATTTTTCATTTAAGTAGCATACATCCCTAAAAAGAAATGTTAATACTGCCAAAGATAAGTTCAAGAAAAGAAACGTAATCTTTTCGGACGAAGGTTTAGCCATTGTGTAAACGTGTGTTTTCCATCTCCATGCTCGATGTGAGTAGTTTATCTTCTATTTTGTCTTGTTACCTCCGATAGTCGTTAATCTTCATGGTTGAATGGATTGTCTTGTTCTCGGACTTGAGATTCCTGCGCTACGTCTTGACAGTACGTTGCTACCTTGGGTTGCATTTTCAATTTAGCCAACTAGGCGACGGCTTCTAATCTATCTGTCGTCAGGGATATTTTAGGTGACAATTCCCATGGATTAATTAGGAACGGAATTTAGGGAAAGGCATTGTAATAGTGCTAAGTTTACATTTGTTACCAATCAACAAAATACCTTATAAGTTTCTTTTGTGAGTATTATATTTAAATAATTATATAATGATCAATATATTTCATCATAATTTTGTTATTATATTCTTATAAAAGTTATATAAATTGATCATCATTTATTTTTAATGATGGTTATTATTTTAATTTTCTTTTGCAAAGACCACTTAATTAATTTAGTTGCTTTAGAATCATGCGCTTGCTTCCGAATTTCTTTATATTCACTGCCTTGTTTTTGTTTGGGATTGGTGAATGCAAGAATTTTTGGCTTTGCATCTTGACGTTCATTGAAGTCTCTTTACTTTCCTGTTGTTATCGGAACTAATGCTTAGCTTTTAGAATCGTAATGATTCAAAAGTGACATATTTGCATACCTTTTGCGGATATTCCTCCGTTTTATGTCATAAATCAGTAATTTTTATCTAACTATGAAATCTTGGTTCTTGTATTCCAATTGAATTCTCGGATTCTTCGACTTCGTATTTGAATTCAACGGTTTTTCTGCATTTACTTTTTCTGAAATATTTTGGAATTGGAAAGGGAGCAAAGCGTGGATATCTTGAGCGTGTGGTTTTATTTCCATTTATTATGTTCTTGAGTCCTCCAAGCTAACCTGCCAATTACTTCATTTCCACGTAATTCCTAACTTTAACACTCACAATCACCTGTCTGTCGTAATTCAACCTTGGTGTTCTACGGTATAATTACACCATTTCTTGCAGCAGTCTTAAGGCGACAATTATTCCTATGTGCCTAATTGATTTAAATACTTCTTAAGCCGTCGCGTTGACAGGTGCAGGCAGAGATACACTTGGTCTGTTCTGAAAATTTTCAGTTCTGTTCAAGCTTTCTTTGAAAACGGGTTTCTTTTAAATCTCTATTTTGAACTCTTTGTTTTCATCGTTTTCTTTATAGATCAGGAAATAGAAGTAAACCCTTCTCTTTCTAGGAATTTTCAACCAAGGGATGAAATTTGTCTTCGAATAGGAAGGATATGAAATTTTGAGGTCTAGCTCGATTAGTAGATTCCCTGTGGAATATGTAGGTGTTGTATTTCCTAGTCACCGTGGAAACGATGGTTTATCTTTTGTTTCTGCTTTGAACGTCGGTTTGGGCTGTTGCGGTAAATGAAAGACCGATACGTGCATCATCAATTATCCGAAGCATTTAGTTTTTTTCCTCGTGTGGGGTACGGTTTGTGGGGATATCGTTGTCGCGCTGAATGCCAACAAGGAGAAACTCATTGATCATGAAACCATTGCTATCAATTAATCCGTCTGGTATAAGAATTCCTTTTTCGCTACGGTTACCATTTATCTTTCATACGTTTTCACTTTCTTAATCCTTTGATTTGTGGAGAGGATCATTTTCACATTTTTCCATGTTTCGTAACTTTCTGAAATGAATACACGTCTTCAAATAATTCTGTTTGTCATTCTCGTTGAATACTGAAATTAAAAATTTAATGTAATATATTTTCCTTTGGTTTACTAAGAAACAACAAAAGTGAAAAATAACGACATGACTGGTCACTTGAAGCGCACGCCTTCTCAGGTTAAGTAATTCACCTTATCCGTGTAGCGTATAAATTCCTTTTCCTTCGTGTAATATCTATGATACACTATTTAAATGTAATGTATTGCGTTTCGTTTGTGCTGTTTACGCTTACGTATGGAGTGGTCGTAGAGTCTTTCCAAAAAAGGAAGGTTTCCCTCCCCTGATCTTGGGTTAAAGGATTTCGATTAAATAGTCCTATCAACACTCTACCTTCTTCATTTTGAACTTTGGTTGTTAATATGTTTTTGATTATTTTTCCGTTAACGTATGTAATTAACAATTTATATAAAAGGTACGAGTCATCCATAATAAAAAGGAATATCGGGGATAATTTCAATTCCTTGTGACAGATAAATTATCAGAATTGTCTGGATAATATATTTCTTAATAAATGTTGCACAGAAGTATTGGTTTTCATCGCTTCTTGAGTCCATTTGTAAGCCTTCTTCCATATTTTTTTAATCAAATATGTTCATATACGTTAAGTAAGTCTTTGTTTACTTAGAATTTCCTTAATTCGGAGCTAAGTATAAATTGCTAATGCATTTTCATTGAGCTATCGGATTGTTTCGTAATGAATTACTAGAAGAAAATACCGCATTCAGTGTGAGTTATAGGTTATTCACTTCTGTGTATTTAAATAACTTTTACGGAAATGATGCTTGTTTTCTCGTTCTATAATGTGCAACTTGCAAGTAAGACAAATCCACGTGGAAAATTTCTCACTAAAACATACATTATATATCATTGTTCGAGAACATGACACATTTTGTACATTATAACTCAACAAAATAAGTCATTGTCATCATACTGGAACCTTTAAACTTAGGCATATAATCTTGTAAAGTTTGAATATTTTATGACCCCTTACGCCTAATTTCAGATTATTCTTCCATTTAAATGTATGTACTGGAGCGTATAATTTGTGGTCCTCTTTTACCCCCGAGGTCCACTCCTGAGGCCGTTGAGGATATTTGTTCGCGTATTATGTTTCTCATTAAATCCTTCGAGAAAGCCCTGTTTGAGAGACAAAGAAAATTAATCAACTGCATAATGTCCGAATACCCTCATCATATAAGGAGCGCTGTTTACTGAGATACGACAGTTAATTAAAAATATCTCCTTGATGAAAGAGCTCCAAATTAAGTCTCTGGTGTATATCTTGTCGGTGCTTTTCCCTTTCTTTATGAAGGATCTCCCAGCGCACGCCGCCTTTTTATCCCTCATTGCGTGTCTATCGATTGCTGTCTAGCGATATCACGCAACCCCCTATCAATTTCATGCGCCCCCTTTCTCTTGTGCGTGCACCTCGAGTGGATGCTTCGCGTGACGCCTCGGATTGATTGCTCTCGTGGCGCCCGTGCATTTCAATAGTAGAGGACGACTCCGCCAGAGGCATGTCTTTTTACGCTGCAGATGTGGAGGGCGTGGTTGTTGCGGAGGATCCCATTCGGCGGTGGTAAATCTCGCATCGTTACGCACCCTCTGCCGCGCTTTGTCAAATCGCCTTTGCCAAGAGCTTAGTTGAATGAAAGAACAGAGAGCGATTGTAAAGTCATCTATGGTAGGATCCTCAAAAGTTCCGGCTGCCAATGAAAACTTTGGAGAGGTGGCTTACTAGGCAATATGTGGAGTGAGGTAATTTGCCCTGGCTTTCCTCACTGAGCTTGTTGAATGTTGTATAAGGAAGAGAATCTTGTATAAGGGAAGCGTCCACGTGCGTGCGGCAGAATGAGCCTCAATCTTCGTAGCATTCAGTAAGGAGCGATGAATTCCATTATTCATCATAACTTATGCTCCAATAGCTTTCATATTATCACTACCACGAACAAGGCAGAGGCAATATTAATTAAAAGATGCGTGTTCCTCTATTTTGTGCCCCACTCAATATAAATTGGAAATGTTTCATTCGGAAGATATGGAAGTAGAAGCTGGAACATGGGAATATAGTTACTGTATAGGAGTAAATAATTAATTCCCAAGAAGAGCCAGAATTTATTTTCCTTGTTCAATCCGTGGCCACAGCTAACCTGGAATTAGTTATTTATTAACCCAAGAAGAAAAAGGAAGTGAAAAAGTCGGTGGGACTGGGACTCGAAAAAAGCATTTCCTCCCTCTGAACGCTTGGTTTTGCCGAGGGGGGTCATATCACTTCACCAAGGTCTCCTGAGTGAGATTCTGGTTTTTAGTAGATGACTCAAATTAAGGTAGTTTTTGTATAGATTTATCGAATAAATGGGATATCAAACCCCGATATGGAGTTCGTGTGGTCACACTACGCACCACCGATATTGATTGAACAAGGATTAAGTGTTGCATGAATATAAGCCTAATGATATTTTTACGTCGAAAGATTACGAAAAATAAAGTAAATCATGTAATAGTTAAAAATCATGTAAAAGTAAAATGACTTAATTATTAGCATCTACGGGATACATAATTAGAACTGATTTCTCCAATCCAATCAATAAGGCTTGCCTTAAGTAAGTGGTGTTCCATGGCAACCAAGGAAGTCAACGAAATAAGCTGTATAGTAAATTTATTTTGTCAACTACCTTGGTTATTTTCTCCAATCTGATTTGTATTAGATGTAAAAAATTGGCGAAAGTGACGGCATGAAGAAGTTGCTTGACTCCTGCATGTACGTGTATGTTTCACAAGACAGTGATTACTGTACTTGCTTGAAAAACATGATGAACATTTTTTGGAGGAAAAAGGAAAACGCTTCTCGATGCTTTCCCGATATGCTACAGCGGATGCTGAAAATGTGGTTATAATGACAAAATGTTGGTGAAGTACTAAAAACGCCGGGTGGAAACCTGTATTTGTATTTCCGTAGTGGGCACGCGACACCTTGGAACGTCACGTTCATTACACCTTCCTTTCGGATGGCATTTTTTTATCACCGAGGTGTAAATCATTCCGAAACAGCGTCGCTAATTATTCGGTTGGAGCGCGGTTCTTGTTTGAAGAGGGCAGCTTTGGTCGGTCGGCGAACAAGTTGCCAAGTGTTATATCTTTTCTTTGTGTGTTTTTGGAAGTTTCCTCTGTGAGCCGTCTCGCGCTGCCAAAAAGGAGTTCTCTTTTGACTTTCCAAATACGGTTACCTAGCAGCTATTTGCGTTTCCCGTCGTTTTCGGGGGAACTGCAAAAATGGCGATCGAATGAAGAAGAGCAAATAAGAAGAAATGGGCGGAAAATTGCCGCAGTTGAGGAATTATCGTTTGTTTGGTGAATTCCTCGATGGAAAATCTTGGAGCTCGTGACGTTTACATTTCGGCGGCGGTTCTTAGTCGCGGATTATTCGACCTCTGTTTTATATGTAGGCGGCGAATTCCTTTCACTTAATTTCCTAAAAATTACATCGAATCGGAAAGGAAAAAAGAGTTATTTTAAGTTTCTTCGAGAATTAATCGCGTTGGAATTTATAACGCTAAATTTCCAATTCATATATGGCATAATTTTTTATTCTTTGAATTGTATATTTCTTGATATGCTGATTGAGTGTGATAGGATATTCTCGATGATAAATGTTCAATACTAAATAAAATATTTGTTATCTTGGAGATTTATCTGGAAGTTCTAATTGTTTGGCTCCGCCTGTTCTTTTATTGCTTTGCCCTGTCTATCGTAAACAGATAAACACCTCTCAACACCGTTTTTGCAATCGCGCTTGTCACATTTAATCGTTATTAATTATCTTGTAACGTAACTAGAAATTTCGTACTAGATCGTACGGATAGTTATAATACACAGCATTTATTGGTAATTTTAAGGATTTTCCTTTCGTTTGAATGGAAAAAAACTGTAGAGAAGTCAATAACATCTTTTCTTATGAAAATTTCTAGGTTAATTTTTCATTCGTCAATTTTACCAGACAAATATATAGCGCGTGTGAATGTTTCATAAACTTCCAGATATATGCTCGAAAAATTTGATTTACCCGCAACTTACACCCGGAGAAGTTCTGTCAGGATGTTTTATATCGCAAAGTGTGGCGAGAATGTATAGTCCTTTGCAAATTTACCATGGAATCCTCTAAGTATATTTCAAACGGCTTCGCTCCATCTTGTTCAAGTCGCCTTGTTATTCTCTTCTCCACACCACCTTCTCATTGTGTTGTCATTCTCCAACCTCCTTCCCTTGCCTTGGTTGCTCTTGCATGCAATCGAAATAAGGATCCTTACTTGAGGTTGGCTGACGGATGAGTCAGTTATTATTTTGGCTTCGCTCTGATTTCTAAGTCATGATTTTAATACATTCAAAAAATTGTTTTGATGAATATGGTTCATGTTTATTACTAGCTTGGTATAATTTGTTTGAAGTGTTAGAATAGCATCTTAAGCGTCTTGCGTTCCTCGAGAGAATTTTCTCTTTTCCCCTTAATCTCATTTTCTTCAGGAGCCCTTAATTACGTTACTAATTACTATGTAATTTACAATGATAAAGAGTTGTTGTCATAACTAAAAGCCAATAGAAGTATCATAATCAGGATCTTCCTGAGAAGGGAATTGAGTTTCGGAAACAAAGAAATTGTTTTTCATATGATATCTGTTAAATTTAACGAGCGCATGAGGTCAACAGTCGGAAGAAAATTTTAATTTTTTTAGAGTCATCAGTTTATGTATTCTTGAGTTATGATCTTGTTTTGTAACCAATTAAATATTACTTGAAAGTCTATGAAGCGCATCATTTTCATTATTTTGAAATGAATTACAGCCCGACACCGCATGGAGAAAGCCGTTTATTATTTAATCTCTTATATTTTCGATCTGTGGAAAATCTTAACAAGATTAGTTAGATTAGTCATAATTGGCAGCAGATTTAAATTAATAGTAATTCATATTTTTATTTTAGACGAGCGCTTTGACTTAACAACATTATTGAGTCACTGATTCCGTTCTGAAGACCAAATCTTTTGTATTTATTATATAAGGACTCAAATTTGGGATATTGGTGAAGGCTAAGCTGCTATTCTCAGTAATTTCCAGTCAATTTCTTTCATTTCCCCCACTCAATTTTTTCTCTGCACTTCCACGCGCTTCTCTACCGCTCGGTCCGCACGTGCGTGCCCACTCTCCCACTCGAATATATGAGGATTATGTAGCTTTGGTGAATGCAAACCCTTTTAAGCTGTTGTAAATCTGTTATACGTGCCTCGATGCTCCGCAAATGGTGGGAATACACGGGCGCAGATCGGTGATTCAGAATTAGATGTTTTAACACGAGGAATGGACTGCTGTAGGCGTTGCGATTTTATTGCAGAAACCGTCATCGACAGTGGTGTAGAAAATCATGCAAAACTGTCCTTGTCTTTATTAACACAGTGTATCTCATAGGCCTCTGTTTTCTTTTTCAAACGATGTTGTGGATTTCATGTAATATATAACGCTATAAACACAGGATATCAACGAAATCGAAAGAAAAATAACAGGTTGCATTTTAACAAATACTAATAATATTTATTATGGGTAGTGATCTAGTGCGGTGGTTCTACAATAATGGTCTGTAATTGATGTAAAATTGGCACATACAAGGAAGGTATGAAGGCTGACGATCTAACAATTGCTTTCACGTTTTCTTACCAAAATCATATCTTTTATAAAGCCATTTTGACAAATAAAGATAACAATACAAACTATTAGTAAATCACATTTCATATACATAACTATGCAAATTATTATTAAATTGCCGAAATATGAGAATACCTACATTATATATCTTTATTGAGGTTACAATTATAGACAAAAATAAAATTCAGTTATGGAAATAAAGCTCTTATTTAGCATATCACTGGCAAAATTTGAAAATTTTAGGTTAACGGATCAGTGCAAAATAATAAAAAAACTTACATGATTTCTGTAGAATCAAACAAAAGATGTATAACTTTCTACTTGACTGGCAATCGATGCTTATACTAAGGAACAATATAAGAAACTCAACGATACCAGTAAATAACGACAGTAAATCGTCCCGTTACAGCGGCAATTATTGTCTTAAACTTGCCTTGCTCCAAAAAATCTTCGATACCTTCGGTTGATTTTTATCACAGTTCCTTCACTTCGGTCACTCCGAAAAAGTCCCTTCGCAAAATGAGAGCAAAAATTTCTTTCTCCAAAGACTTAATCCTTAAAAGAACTAAAAGTTATTTGAAATTATTTTTAGTATCGGCTCTCTCATTTTTTCTCCCTATATTATTCAAAATATTTTGGGAGAAATTCAGCTAACTCGGGACAACTTACACAAAGGAGATACGGTTCAAATGAATCTTTGAACTTTATTTCCGTAGTGTAAATTGACCATTTCCTCCTTAACCCATTTTATCGCTTAACTTTTCTTCGGGTATCGACTGTCTTAGTATCTTTTGATTCTTCACATTGCTCAAGTGGTGTTCATCCGTCAGCCTTCCCTGTCCAGAGATAATCTGCCAGGAAGCGCCTTCTCGCTGTTCTTTAACGCCGACGCACCAAGAAACTTAAATTCTTCCGCGAACAAATACGAACGCTGTGTTCCATTTGGTATGCAAATCTGGTTAATCAACCGGTTTCCAAGAAGATCCTCAATTGCGATAGGGAAGAAGAAAGTGCAAGTTGCAAATCAGTCGGTGATATCGCATTGGAAGACATTGTTAGCTAGGAATGTGTCGGGAAGCGATTGGGATAAACGTGTTTTAGACGTGCATCTTGGCGGCGATAATACGCCCAGGCAGATTTACTTTACTAGTGTTGGATTACTTGACTCTATCAGCAGGGATCGGATAGATTCATTTCTTCAGTTCTCGCTTCACTTACCGGATCTTGAATTTGCGTAGACAGGACTTTCGACAACATTTCATTAAGAAATGAGGGATAAAAACGGCATGGATTACCTTTGGTTCTAAAAGACTACAGCAATGAACGTTTAATCACTCTGTAATGAAATTAAAACAGCAAACGTATCTCAGGGCGTAATGTGCTAGTCAAAATGATTAAAAACTCCATCTTGCAATACATTTTAAAAGAAAAGACTTGCTTAATGGACTGGTGTAAAAGTGATTCTTTAAGGCTTTCATAGGCTGCTGTATAAAGCTTATGTTTGCAATTTTTATAATGAAACCTTTTCTGGTATTGTAGCTTGGGTTTGCGCTTTCATTCAATACGGAAAGAAGCCCCTACAATTTGAATCTATAATTGTTTCTAATAGAGAAGAATCTACTTTCTCACCTTCCGTAAACGATTTCTAAGGAATATAAAAGTAATTAAGCTATAATCAGTATAGGATCAAATGATTTATTTTTCTAATGAATCCTTTTCTTCTCGTCTAATCGACTGCTTAAATTTTTTTTCGAGATTTTCTGTATTCTGGTTTTCGAACATTCTAATGACTCGCAGACGATTAAAATACATTATCGATATGAACAACATAAGCAATGCTGGATAAACCTCTGTTGAACTTTCCGTGTTCCTATGACGCAGTCCCTGTCGTCATAATTTCCCCTGATTCATACTTCCTCCAACTAGGATTTCCCATTTATGTAAATTTCCTACGGAAATGTTCATAGCTTACTCTTTAGAATTACTATTGTTGTAGATTAATCTATTCCATTTATAAATACAGTTTTGTTGTATACTCCAATGTCTGATTTTATTTTAATCTAAAAACGTCCGCTATTCCTATGTTTGATTGGTTCTTTATAAAAGGGATAACCACCCTCTTAAATGTATTCTTACTATCAATTCGGAAAGCGCATGATGTTTGAGAAATTGTTGTTTATAAATAAAACGTAAGAATATTTTGAATTAGTGGTGTTGGAAATTTCAAGACCATCCCATTACTCATTAAATTTCGTCTAAATACCTCTCTAATCGCATTAAAATATCTCTTGATGATGTCCTCAAAACCCTCTTATGTGGTGATAAACTTAAAAGCGGATTGGATGAAATTGTTTGCTCTCTGAACTTTTTCCTAGGTACAGAATATTAAGTATATATTTTATCATTTTAACATTCAAGTCGTTTGAAACGTTGGGTGAAGATCACATCAGTAACTTCCTACTCCTAACGGTGAAATAATTTACATGTACTTGGAAGGACCGTGGTAACTTCCATTGAGAGAGGTGACAAAAATAATGAACTTTGAAAGCTATCGTCTCCTAATGGAAAGATCTTGTCATCTATTGGTGATATTATTGAACAACTTCAACTAGAGTGCGTTTTGTTTTGCTTACGAAACATTATCTCTGTTTTCGCATGATTTACCGCAGCATGGGTCTTCCTGATTTCTAATTATAGAAATATTATGTAGTATGCTCTCAATATGTTGCTTGGAATTTAGAGGATCCACTTAGCCGCCTTAGCTTCATCCGTCAACTCTACCATATGTTAATAAAAGTAACTAATTAAAATATTTACTATATTCTTCTCAAAGACTCACAATTTAATGATAGCTTTGCAAAAGATCGATTTCACTAGTTTTTATTTCAGCATCTTAGCAGCAGTATAGTTTCCACTCATCTCGCTTCGTACTTCAATAATGGTGATCTGATTTTGCGATGTACAGATGAACATATAGGATCCATGAAAATTTGTTAGGTTTTTTCTATGGTAAGCGTCTTGAAGTCTTTGTCATATATAAATAAGGGTGAAAATTTTCAGCGATTTGACGAAAAATACGCCCACATTTTCTGTTCGTTTTCCTTTTCGGAAATGTCGTCTAAATGTGAGTTTCATCCCAGATATAGACGTTTAAATTATCTGCCGTAACGAACGAGTGAAGAATGGATGGCAGTATAATGTTTGTAAATGGCGTGAATGATTAATTGGATGGGTGAAGCATAGCACGGCATGGGTCCATTCCTTTTGTACTCATGCTGCAATGTCTTGAGCGGAACAAGAACACGAATGCATTCACGCTCTTCTCGGCGGGGTTCCGAGGGGAAAGCTTTTTATCTAAATTAACCGCGAAATGGAAATAAATTAACATCCTCGAAAGGGGAAATATTTTAAGCGTCGTGCATGGCTCTAATTGGAGGCCGTTACGTGTCACATGGGTGCTGTTGCTCACGCCACGTGCTCCCTTCGACTCCCACCGGCGCCCCTCCCTCATTATGCATGGAAGCTGCTTAGCTCGCAGCCGTAATTGGATTACTGCTAAGTGACAGCAGTCTCAAAGGAGGTGTTGTGAAATGTGTTTTCCTCAGTTGCTTTGAGGTGAATGAAGAGAATGGTGGAAGGAGATGGACTTTGAGAACACCTAAACCAATTGCGGCCTCTGAAAGCGAGCCCTTTGATCTTGGAATGGATGTCGTTGCCGATACACTCTCAGGCCCCTTTCCCAGCTTCTTTTCCATCTGCATCTCGCCACTCGTGCGAGCACGCCGACTCGAAAGCATTCAAAGAAAAGGCGAGCGCGGAATTGCTAATGTGGTGATGAGCCTGAATTATATTTTGGTTGCGGTGTATCGCTTTAAATTGCGCCAGGAAATGATTCGTTTGTCACGTATTCCCGCGAGAAATTAGTTGATGTTTCGCTTTGATTGGTAAATAAAATTTGTCCCAGCGCACCGAGACACTCTTCGATGGATATTTATTTGTTTTTACTCGTGTGAAATTAAATTTTGCCTGTTGCACAATCGTTTGTACAAAAAATACATACGAAACAGTTACAAAAAATAAATACGAAACCTACAGTCAAACGTACGCGTTGGAATATAGAAAGATGGCATACAAAAACGTTCAATACCCAATAGCCCAATAAAAAATTCCGTATACATAAAATGGAATGGTTTACAAAAATCTGGTGTTTATATCTTGATGGATTTCGATTGGCATTTTTCGATTGTATTTTGATATAGGACAGAAAAATCTACTTTTACGCATGAATACTGCAACGTGTGGTTGGACATGACTCATCTACCTTAATCAATTATTTTCGCGTATCGGTCGCGGAAAAAATGAATTCCTTCAATCTACTTAATGTAGCATCAATTTCTCTAATCTTCCTCGAAGTGTAGGATGGTCATCGTAACTGAAAAGACGCGTAATATAGGCAACAACTTCTCGGAACGTTTTATTTCTTATTCGAATTTAGTTTTAAATCTCTGCAGTCCGTACTTCATATGACATCTTGCGAGTAACTCTTACGGGTTTTTCATAGTATTATTTTACAAAACATATCGCCTTTCGTTGTGCCTTTTCTAATTTACGCACACAACACTTTTTGGCATGGTCCCATACACTGCCCATTCAAGGTGAGGTCTAACTTCTAAAATATCTTGATTGATACGGCCTACTAAACTAACAGATGTGTCTTTCGTGTTTCGCTTTGATCGTAGTCTTCTTAAAGACTGTGTTGAAAAGTAAACATACGGTATATGAAAAATGCTAAAGAATAGCAGTCACCCTGGACACTTAAGTTGAGCTCTATTCAAATTGTCATTCTTCGGGTCATTGTACAGCATTTATGAGGACTCTTTCTCTTATATTGTTCTGGCTACTTACCTTACTAAGTACGTACTGTTTCCTCTCCAAACCTTTTCGTTAATGAGAGAGAATTTGAGGATACAAGTAGCCTTTATGCTGACATCTTGACATATAACCAACAAAATAATTGATATCCATTAGTTAGAAATATCTACGTAGTGAAGAATCCACCAATTTTCCTCGAAAGAAAACTTTTCCAGTGTTTCTTACCAGAATTACATATCGTCGAGGTCGAGTAGAATTTCTTTTCATTTAATTTTTATCAAAAACCAGGAAGTATTTGTTGTAGAAAGGTGGGGAAGCTATCAACTACAGATCTAGTTGAATTTTGTTTTTGAAATGGTTTACAACTGAATACAAAGATATCAAGAGCACCTTTAAAACTTGTTTGTTTTGCTCCCCATCAGAAAGTTATTGCTTGATATAGCACTCTAATAATACTGCGCCATTCGTTTAATCTAGTGTTTAAGGTTTTCGTTTTATTGAAGTTGTTAATACGAATTTGCGCAAACAATGTAATAGCTCATAATTATTGACCGGAATAAAGTCCGAATAATTCCGTCATCAACTGGACCTTCACGTGTTAACTGTTTATCCGTAAAGGTTATGTTACCATGAAGCTTTTAAATGGTACTCTAGGGTTTGTTTGCGAAACTGAAGGAATGAGCGTAATAAAATCTGCCATTACAGGGTTATATGAGCGATATAAGAAGTGAGAGTTGGAGTATGGAATACACGAGCTTACGGAACGACCTGGTCGTCTAAGAAACCACTCTCCAATTATGGGCAGTTTTGTGTTTATTTCTTCGTGAAAAATGCAGAATTTTCTCTTGGTCTAAAGATGGAGGCGTGGGATCGAAGTAGAAGCATTATATTTGGCCTCTGCCAGTACTAGAAAGTGCCGTAGTCCAATGTTAAGTCTTCTTTGAAAGGTAGTCTCAACCAGTTACATCGAAACTCCTTTAGAAGGATGAAAATTGCCATTGATGATAGAGTAATGTGAATAAAATTCTGGTATTCCTGTGGTAAAATGTGTGTTAATTGCGTTGAAAATTTCATGTGTTTATTTCTCTAAGTATTTACCACTATTTGATCTGTCCGATTAGACTAGCATCAGGTTTGTTGCCTCAGTCAATGAAAGATTCGAAGTTTTTCGATTCCAGCGCCGAAATTCATATCTGGAATAACAATGTGGATAGAAGATCGGAAACATAATCTTACGTATTTAAAACGTGTTGATCCAATATTTTTGCGGCAACTTTTGCATCTTCATGATGTTTTCTTTCTGGTTGGGATAGTTTCGTCGGGAAAAACTGTATAATTATGGAAACTGTTAATTTGAAAGATACATTTATTTAAGTCTGTGCAGTAAATCCAAAAGTATTCTCCTTGGAAATTGTCGTGATTTACATTTTATTTCTGTTATCATAACTTCATGATATGAAATACTTGGATTTAAGCATTATTGATTTGTTTTATTTCTGATTAAGATTCGTTTTTATGGGATATTCCTCCTGTTTTATGGCATGTGCCAGACAAACTTTATTCTCCCTTTTAACCAAGTCTGCGGAAACTATTTCTTCCAAATTTTCTCTTACTACACCGCTGCTGTTTTCCATAATGTTCTTATGAATACCATTTATATTTGAATTTCCGACACACTATCTCTATTGCCATGATATGATAGCAGGGTTTTGTTACAAATAGTACTTTCTTAGCATGTATATAGTTAAGACCTACCCGGTATTAAATCAGTGTTAGTAATAGTTATTTCATCATTTGCCACCAAAGAACTAGACAGCTAGAAGAGTTCATTCTTATTCAAATGTATGCTTCCTCAGTGTTCGGCTGAAAAGAATTGGCCTAAACCGTGTGAGCTTCCCCCTCTTTGAATTCTAGTTCCCATGCGATTGCTTAAGAAAAGTTTCAACAAGTCGAGGATCCAAACTTTTGGAGTCGCAAATGTCCCTCTACAGTAACATTTGAGCTCCCTATATTGTTTTTTAGGACCAACTTCAAATCTGCTTTCTGTATGTGTTGTTTTGTACGGTAATCGTTTCTGTTATCAATAAAATATAGAAGTGATAGAAGTACTAACATATCTGGTGATTGAATCTGAATTATCGGCCAGTAACACCGAACTACTTTACAAGAATATTACGAATTACATGGGTGATAAATAAATATTATTGATTGACTTATTTAGAGTCTCCATTAAAAGTCCTTAGAATTTCATAGAAAACTGAGTTCGAATAATGTTTCAACGTTTTTAAGTGTGTACTGGATTGAATTATTTGACCTTATTTCATCTTATCCCATGCTTACATTTGAAGATTAAAGTAAAGATATTTTAGAGGTATTGATGGACGAAATAGTCTATAATGCCAGCCTTTTGCCCTAGGTGATCTATTTATTGACGGAAATATTTATTGTCTTTCTGACCTCTCTGTTTCCCTAATCAATCGAAGATTTTACGACAGCTCATATACTTTGTTTGCGTCTGTTTTCAAAACTTTGTGGCATGCTTTAAATGATTCCAATAATTTTATACAGTTTCATAACAATTTGTGAATAATGGCCCTTAATCTTGCGGTCTAAGTAAACAATATGACTGTATCTCTAGAAATTACGATAAAATTGATTTCAAATCAAGACGTTCTATTGCACGCAGAAATAGCAGCATCACTTCTCGTCGATTATTGTTTTAATCGTCATCCCTGAGAATTTCATTTGTGACCTTTTTATTGGTTATAAAACGGTGGTGGATATGATGGCTTTGTGGGTATTATACAGGTATTTTGGAAATTTTATATTCGCATCCAACTGTTTGTTCTATGGAAATAACTTTTGGAGATCAGTTTCTCCATCTAGTTTTATTCTCCTGTTTGCCTTCATTATAGCTCGAAGAAGAGCCCGTTGTGGAATCAGCCGTAGTGAACTTTGATAATTTCTTTCTACGAGCATATGTGCGCTTCTATTTCAGTAGAATTTTTGTACATTTCTCGTTCTTAGTTTTAATTTGAAGTTCTGGTGCCAAAATGAAAAAAATGGTTCCCTTCCCTTTGGTAATTCTAACCCGTGTCAGTAACGCTGAAGACCTAATTTCTGACTTATATTTTTATTGACTTTTTAAAATTAAAAAAAATTGAATTAGAATGATTTGATTTGAATTGAACCTTTTATTTGATTCAATAATTGTGTATTCATGCTTCATTATCCTCTAATGTTTTCATTCGAAACATGCCCGGATAAGTTTAAGTGATGGCGTAATCTCCTCCAGTATGTCATCTGCGCAAAAAATTTCTACTCATGATCTTGTTCAGGGCCTATAATTTATACCCGTGTCTCATTATTGTTTTTATTTTTGTTACATATGTATATTTTTAACATATTTACGCTCATGTTCCGTCATGCTAGCCTGTCGACGGGTCATACATAATTAAACAATTTATTCAACCAGATGAAGGTAATACGAAGAAAAGTGACCGCAACCTAGCTTTAACAGAGAAATAGCAAAGTAAGCCGCATGATTAAAACATTTAAAGCTTCAATATCATAAATAACAGTTAACAAATAAAAGTCTCCAACAACGGTACCGATAAGACAGCATATCAACGAATCACTGCGATATAAATCAGTAACGAAACAAAAGAGAATCACCTATAATATATAGTAATATATAATACTACCACATTATCTCTGTTTTAAATAGTTTTCTTTGTTTTAGTCGTTAATTTATTGTTTCGCAAGGTTTGATGCTGCATTTTGAACATTGATTTCACTTTTCCATCTTCCTTCAGTGTTTTCTGCCACCTCTCCAATCTTTTTTGTTATAATTCTGAGGTATTCGTTTTATTTCTCCGATTTCCAGATCCACGTTTTCTCTTTGTCCTCCGGTTACCATGGATTAGCTTTTTGTAGTCTAAACTTTGTAAAACTATAATCCGATCCAATATGTAGCGACCCTGTGTATGCGGTGAAGTTAGTGCCGCAGAGCGTTAAGATCTCAAATATGGCGGATTAGTGAGGGAAGCGTTGTCGAATTCCACGGCTGAGGATAGTATTTGGGAGTGAACTCTTTCCTTACGATACCGTTTGGACGGCCGAAAAGGATGCGAAAGAGCGATGGAACCTCTTTCGCTTCGATCTGGTTCGCGTCACGAAGTGGCGAGTCAGCCAAGTCACGACTTCCTCTTCTTCCCACCCCAACGCACAGCCCCGGATTCATATCCACTCACGAATAAGCCGCCCTCTCTCACGTCCTCTTTCCTTCCTTCTTCTTCCTCCTTTTACACACTTATCAATCTGTTCAATTTCCCCAAGAAATGGGGATCTGATCAATCTCTTAAGTGCTGGAAAATATCTCTTAGGACTTTGTATATCGAGTGTTGTCCCTAAGCGTCCCCCGAAATTTTCTTTTTCAAAATAGTTAGCTGTGACTCTCATACTACGATTCCGAATTCTACTTTGCTTCATTTCTTCGAATAGATCATCCAAGTAATTGGCCTCCTTAGTAGGAATTTAGAAGTCAGCAACGGAATAATCCTATTCCTTACTTTGAAACGAAGAATAATCATGGCGTCGTATTCTCTGAATTAATTTTAGAGGCGCTAAAGGTTCCTGTATATCTTATCCAATGAATGTAGTCTTCATTTAAGTAATGCCGAAAGATGTTTCTGTCTGAGCAATTTATGAACTTTCAGATAAGGAATTCATCCGAAGATTGTGCCCTTTAATATCCCTGAAGAATCAATTTGTTTTTGAAACGAAAAGAATGGATATCTGAAATCTCAAAACCCCTTTTTAAGCGAAATGCTGATTGTCCACTTGCAGTTTAGCGTCAATTGCACCAATTTACGAATATCCGCGTAATATATGTCGTTAATATCGCCGCGATTTAAAATACTTTGAAATTTTTAGGTGAAATATTTTTCTTTTTAACTCCGTAATTTTCCTTCGTATTTTTGTGGAGAACACGGAAGTGAAAGAATATTTTCTAATGTCGCGGAATCGTTTGTATTAATCTCCTCATCGTTACGAACATAATTGGGGTATGTAGAATAAAAACCTTGGATTCTAAGTAATCAGGAAAATGATTTTGTCGTCAGGGAATGCATCTAAGGGTGTTCCTTTTGACTCCGACGAAGTGAATCGTAGTTCTTGTTCCGTGGCTACATTTCGAGATTTGAGGTCGGTTTGGATGGAAAGCGAGCGGTTGGCCTTTCTCTCTCTCTTTTTCCTCCTCTTTCTATTCCACCTCTCTTCTCATCATCCTTCATTACAGCCACGGAACCAATTTCCACGCCGCCGATGGGTTTTTGTGAGCACCGCTCCTCCCCCGCCTTCGTTGGGGGCACCGGGGCCTCTGACCTCTACCTGTTGTTCGCTTCCCTTCCAACCAAATTCCTCCTTTCCATGTTTCCCTAACTTAATTTCCTTCTGCTCGGACGATTGCTAGCTTTATCGTGTATCATTTTCAACATCTCGTTTTCTCGGTTTTTTTATATACGTTAACGAATGATACTATAGGCTTTTTATGTGTTTCTTATTTCTCTGGGGCATATTATGAAAATATACAGTGATACCTCTTATAAGCTTGCTTACAAAATCTTCACATCTATAAGAACTTTTAACTTTTTTGATCTCAACATAGGAGTACGGATTCGGTTTCAAGTTTTTTGATGGGTGCGCTTTTATTTAAACAACTAAATAAAATAAACAGCGTCTTTATTGTGGGCTGTTAATTATATAAATGTACGTTTGCTTTAAAAGATAAAACGTGAGCGAAGTATTTTAGATGATTCCCATTCCTTCATAGTAGTTGCATGTGGTGTGTTTTACTGCGACTTAAATGCATTTCTATTTGAGGATCCTATGGAAAGTCAAATTCTGACGAACAAAGTAGATTCCAGAATAAACTATCCACGTTAACTCCTCGAAGAGTCCGGAAACCCAGAGGCAGTGAAGGTTTAAGGTTATCCTCTCTCTTGACTTTTTTGTACGGGTAAATTCGTGATCTTGTATATCTGCTCTTTCTTGTCCGGCTTGCTCCATATGATGACGATAATTGATGTTTATTAAATTAGTTGAAAAGAAGTAAATTCTTGCTTTGTTTTATACAACCTTTGTAATACACGTTTGTGACATTGCTTTATCTTTAAATTCGAAATTTATTTGTCATACATTATTATACTAGCGAAACGCTTCCTTCGCTCATTATAACTTCTCTTGTTTTATAAAGTTATATTTGAGATCGTCCGCAATCAACTTCAATCAAGGAGAAATAAGTCATCATTCAAATACAATTCTAGATGTAATAATATTTTTCCTCCACAACTTTTCGCTCTTTTCTCTAAAGAGACAGTGTTGAGGATAGGCAAGATAAAATCTCTTTGGTTTACAAGGTAAATGGGCAGTACTAACTTAACTAATAGACAGGTAATTCGTGAAATATTTTCTTAGGATTGTGTCGGACTATGTACTCGTAAATCAGTCGCGCTGCCAGAAAGGCCGGTCTCCCGCTACGTTATTCATTTCCAGGATTTGAATCGTGAAAGAATGCTTTCACGTTTTTGTGTCGTACATCGTGTTGAACACTGGAGGTAATTAATGTTGCCAGAGATGCTTAATTTTCATTAGATTAATTTACTTTTTCGTTTCCCTGGCGTTTATGACCGAAACTGCCGGATAAGTTCCTAGCGCACGCGAAGTCGTTGTGGCACCTACTTTATGAACCGCTGGCTCACGATTTAGAGACTCGCGGTTCTCCTATTCATCGGTAGGTCTGCATAAACTTCAGTAGGGCGTGCTAACGTGTAAGCAACTGAGCAGTTTTCATGATGCTTGTCATTCTAACATCAATAACTGACTGCAATAGAACAATATTTGGACGAAGAAAGATTTCCTCCTTAATCTTAAGTCTGTTTCTCGATGATGAGGTATCAAATTTAATAAGGGAATGATCATTGTATTGTAAAGCACACAAATGTGTTGTTGTGAATTTTCGAGCGAATTTTTGAAATTTTTATTTTCCTTTGGATAGTTATCGCTGTGTGTGCTCTGTCTCAATGTCAATGCCTTGAAGGTGCAAAATTGATTATGAGAATTTCCTTACGAATTATTGAAAGACGTAACAAATATTGACTGACATGTTATGAAATCCGACGTGTTTAAACCGTTAATTATAGCTAATTGTATTTGTCCCGGTGAAAATTTGGGTGAATTAGCTTCAGTTTGAGCGTCTGTGATAAAACATTGATTTATGATCGAGTCATATCTTAGTTTCTGATGTTCAAAATGTTTAACGTTGAAATATTTTCCTGCTAGTCTTATTGCTTAAGTAATAGCCAGCAGAGGGTCCAAAACCTTGCGTGGGGGGATTTAAGGCAGTTTACTAATGAGCTCATCTGCAGTTAATTTGTAAATGCTATCATGTCGCGGTAAATGTAGTAAATTTATAGAGATCGTGGAAAAACATCGCAATTCAAGCTCATCGTCAGATTCTAGACAGATTACTAGTGCCCGGAAGGGAAGCGATTCCCCCAGCGGGAATCGCTCCCTTTACAGCACTCTTGGATGCTCCAATGGTAACTATTTACCTATTTAGTCGTACATTATACTCATGGACTCATCGAATTTAATTTAGTTAATAAATAGTATAAAATATAATTAGAGGTAGTAAAACAATTTCGCTTCAAAATGTTATACATAAATTGAGCTTTAAATGTTATTTTAGGGTTGAGATGGATATAAAATACAGCGATAAGTTTGTTTTGGGTAATGTCCTTTCAAGATCCGTGAAATTTCATCGGTCGAATTACTTTATTCTTTATTTTAAGCCCAAAAAATTCGCAAAAGCGCTCCGATCGTCCATACTAATAAGAGGTATTTTTTTGCCCCTGCTTAGCTGATAGTTTGCACCTCTCCCATACGGTTACATAACGTCCCCGCTTTGTTAGTCTCGATGACGGAATTTCTTTTATTCCGCCTAGAAGTTCCATGCTTCTCGAAATCCATTCAGTCGGTTTGTTCAACTGACTCTGCGGACTCGTGTGTCACCGACTTTTGTGGTCCAAAGTGTCGTTCCTTTCTATATTTCTTATATTTGTCTTAGCGATTAGACTTTTTCTCGTCCCATTCTGTCGCGACGCATATGGGGAATGGAAATGCTGTACGGAACGTACGAAGGGAAGAGTTGTGTCATTTTAACATTCTCTCGATGGCCGCTTCGTCTTGCGAAACAGCTCTCGTTGTTGATAACGTTCCGAAGATAGCGATTAAGTTAATGATGAAATGGCGTAGAGAAGGTCGGCAGTGTTAACTGTGTGCCTAAATATACCATAACAAACGTATTTACAACCTTAAAGAGTCGTGGGCGAAGAGGGAATCGTGGACCGGGTATTGATACTTGGTAGTAGGAGAAGCTTAATATATTTGAATTGCTTGGTAAAACTAACATTGTGCCTTGTGTAATGCTAGTATGATGCAAGATTATCACGAATTGTTTTTAGTGCGATGATGTCTCTCGATCATAAGTGATGCAATCAGAAAGTTAGTCTGTATATGCTGTACATTACCTTTATCCTACTTACTGTTATTTCATAAATCCATTTTCCCAGATTCTCTATTTTACACAGCCAACGTCGTACCGAAGAAGCGAAAGTTGTTTCCTTAATAAATCAAGAATGTATATCAACAAATTATCATCATCTTATTATATATACCGGTTTTATTATCCCCTTTTTTCTATTTCAGAAAAAAATTTTGATATAAACAATTCAATACTCGTTAACTGAGCCAAACGCATGTATATAACATCACTGTGTAATATTCAATATCCTGCGTAAATTTGAGTAGCAACGTGCAAAAGTAATGATCGAATTTCAATAACATGGCATCGTTAGTTTTCGCATTTAGCGAAGTCTTTGAAGACAAAGGAAATTCACACGATATTGCCATCAAAATTCGAGATTACGTTCTTCTAATTCGATAAATACATCGAAGTAAAGCTGAATTTCCTTAATGCTTGGGTGCAACCTTATTCTCGAGATTCGGAAGTTGTTGATTAATATTTCTAAGCTTCCGCGGGTGTTCGTGGTGTAGATAATGGTTACAGAGTTGTGATTTATGATTCGAAAGGTCCTTTGGGTCTAATAATGCGTCGATTAAGAGTTAAAATATGAACATCGTATACCTTATATTTTGCTTATTATTCATGGCTTCAGTGCACGAATGAACCATTCTTCTCCTTTTCATTAAAATTACTAATTTGTTGATCTTCCCCTTATGTCATTTTCCAATCATTTCAGGGAAATAAAGTATTAATTTAAAGTTATCGATGAGCAAAGTAAGCCGATAAAAGCTTCCTGAATAGTAGCAATACCCTTGCTAATACCTCTTCAGTACATCTACAACTGAAGATACCAGCGGAAAAGAGAAAGAAAGGAAAGTTCGACGAAACGTATAGCAGGAATTGAAAACGTTCTCGACTTAGAATTTATTGCTTCTAGGATGAATCCATACTAAAGTAAAACCGAGAGATATCGTTGTGCAGCATTTTGTCAACAATAGAAAGCTTCAGTAATCGCGCGCACACAACATTAAGATGTAAAATAACTTTTGCTGCGACATAAATGATATTTGATCTATTCCTTTCTATCTTCCTCATAGCGTTAGCTTAATTTCCTTTTAATCTTAATATGTGAGATTAGGTTATAAAGACCTTGATCCTGAGTGTCTCCATAGTGAATAAATTCATGGATGGAATTCGTAATTGTGATAATATTATTTAGGATATTTCATCTCACTCCAAAGGCAGTCGCTGGTTGTGTAACAAGTGCGTTGACTTCATTTCGCTTGTCCTTTTCAAATATCATGCGTCCCGCAGATTCGGAGAATTCGAAAACTTCCCACTCAATGAACGAGTGCCAGTTCGCCATTCTCTAAAGCGTTTTTCCATTTGCATTATAAATTTCGCGAAAGCACGAATTTTGAATGAATTTATACATCAGCAATCATCGATTCAACCGAACCTATCTTTCCTTTTAGTAATAAACTCTAAATTCTAACATTTTAATTCATTAATGTCACCTTGTATATTATCCGCTAGATTGCATCTAACTTAAATATCACTAATATGATAGTCGGTGTAGTAAATGGCATTATAAATCTGATTGAAACTCATATTAGTGCTCGTAAAAGTCAATTCGGGAATAAGGAAAATGAAAAGCGGAATTAAACGTGGATTATTTTTATTCCTTTAAATAATTTTCTCGGAAATCGAGATATAAGAGCTCGTATTGATGTAAGTCTGTTATGTTATGTGTTTTTCAGAAATGCATCCTTACCTTTTCTAACGTTAAATACTTCTAAACATTTCTAATTTATCATCTTACCTTACAAAAGCATGAAAATTTACCAAAAGTGTCTTCACAATTTAGCAAAAGTGTCTCTTCAGCAGAAGAAGTTTTTTTTTCTGATTATTGATATTATTAAAAAGGATAGTTTTACATTAAAACAATACTAATTTACGAAATCGTTTCATTATAGGAACGACATCGTGGAATAGGAAGATGAGGAAGGGCACTGAACGAATTCTTTTGATAGACATCAAATTCTGATTTGTAAAGGATCGCTGAATTTCAAGATTTCCATATCGTCTTCTTTTAAGAAATTTCTTTGAAAATCCTTACGAGTTTCGGAAAATTCGGAAATTGATCTATCTTTATAGGCTATATAACTAGAGACTCATTGTCAAGTGCACTTAGTGAGTTTATGTATTACCGAAAGTGATTCTTCATAGTAATTTCTTCATCCATACAAAAGGTATAAGAACTGCGAAAGAGCGTTGTCGGTTGGGAAAAGTAGGCTGAAAATCGCAATCTTGCCGGTTTCACTTTCATGTGCTTGGATGCATCGGATCGCAGCGATTCCATTGGCTGGTTGAGTTGCGTGGACGAGGGCCATTGGGCGATCACCCTCTCTCCTCCCACGCCTTACTTCTTTCTCTCTTGGCCATTGAAATGCTTTTTTCTGCTCATGAATTTATTGGCTAATAGCTATTTTGAAACGTTCCGGGACGCACGAACCTCCGTGGCAACGATATCGAAGGCTGTCGATGGATTTTATTTAAGCTCCACAGACCGTTGAAATAATTTACCGTCCAGATCAGGGCTTCCCAACCTTTATTGCATGCGAGATACTTTTATTACCTGCTCGATCCAGCGATCTTTCCTCATACGAAAGAAAATGAGTCAAAATCTGCGAAGTTTGCATGGTTATATCTTTTTAAAATTCGCGTCGGATTATTTTATCTCAATGGGAAAATTACCATATTTTGATTGTTATCTTACAATTCAAAATATGGGTCTAAAATTACAAACTTTTGTGCTCTGAAAAAGCAAGTCTTTTTTTCTCCCGTCCGTACTCGATAGTGCTCGTACTATTATTTTGAGGTTTTCCAATTTTCAGCCGGCCACATTAGCTCCTATACTGACTTCGCGGGCCGTAGTACCTTGATGTAGTTGGAAAATAATAATTATTCATTGAAATTCGTAAATTTTATCGCTCAATTTCTATTAATTATTACGTGAGTGTAGAGGTTAACTATTTAGGATAGATTTCAAGCAGTAATTGTATTCTCCTCCTTTATTTGTCTAGGCTTATCATAGAAAATCCTATGAAGCCTTCAGGAAAGAACAGTGGGTCTCATGGAATTTATTAATTAAGGACCACAGGTTGGACACCCCTGATATGTAGAAATTTCAGATCCCTTGCATCCCTCACTTTAAGTTACTACCGACAGTTATATCCGCAGAGTAGTTTTCGTCTGTGCACTTTTTTACAAGCTATGTTTTTAGAGTTATGTGACGAAGTTTTAAATGTAAGAAAAGTCTCATTCTCTCCCTTTTAAAAGTTGTTTTGTTATAATTTTAAATGATAAGACCATCCGTCCGAAAAGTTGGTCATCCGGGCTGGATTCCCAGTCTCTTCATATGTTTGTCATGTTTTGTGGGAAATTTACTTTCTGAACTGGCCTCGTTGAATCATCAAGTGCAGTTACCTATTTGTTAGTGGTATTGTTAAAAGTCCTCCGTAGCTAAGGTTAATTCTCATATACAGGTTCCCAATAGAAATGGAACCCGGGACTGCTTTCACCTAACACAAACGCATTACCCTTTTGGCTATCTGAGAGTCACTCCGATTTGGTTCATTCTTTTCTCGACTTTGGCTGCATTGCATTGGTTCTAGTGAAGAAAATCAAGATAAACTTCCTCCGCAACTCTTCTTTTTGATTCGAGAGCAGTGAGTCGCGGAAGTGGAAGTGCTGTCGTCAGTTTGAGGTGTTCACGCGGGAAAGAGAGGGTGCGGCAGCCGTGGGCGATGTCAACCGATGGGAAACAGACGCTGCGAATGACAATAAGGCGTGGAATGAGAGGAGGAATACGCAATATGGGGAAGAGAGTTGGCGGCGTGGGTGGAGGTAGCGTCCGAGACACCTCCTTTCACTCCCCACCCGAGATCAAAGCAGAGATCGAAAGATTCGGAAAGGATTTGTGTCGTAATTTAGGCGAGAAATATGGTCTCATCTTGTGGGATCAGAGCGGCGGTGATGGATAGAGTGGCTGTGCGATCCATATTCAAAAGCCGTGGATTTTCGTCAACGACGCCGTGATTTACGCATTTACTCGTCATGGCAGATATTACCTGGAAAGCTTTCTCCTGCGACAGAATGCGGTCTCTAAATCATTGAGAATTTCATTCGATAGATTACATTCTGTCAACAGCCGAAAATATAGTGCCTAAGTTAATGAATGACATTGCATCTCGCCAAAATCATTTTTTCCTGTTAGAGTCCAAATTGCTGCTAGGAGTTGAAATTCGATCAAAATGATATTAAACGGTAGACTAAACTTTCTTAAATGAGGATTTATGTTTGAAGCATACATTTAAGATATTTACATGTTTATTTGTTTCGCTCGATTTCCTCTTCTTTCGATCCCTCGCTCCCTTGCATTTGTCTCGATTTATCAGATTAATGTAATTTTGTTATTTGATATGAATGGTTTAAGTGATTTTAAGGTTAATATGCGAGGGTGGTCTGAAAAGTAGGCGGATATATAGACTTGCTGGAGGAAGCGTCAAATTGGAGGAATTAAAGACAGTTTCCTTATAAACTCATGTCCAATTAACAAGCCATTTTATCTTGATAAATTAAGTAGATGTATAGTGAACACTTCACAATGTCATTTTAATTCACGTTCCTTGTAGTATCCTAGGTAAATTACTTGTACAATTAAGTCATTAGGGGGGTGAGAGCGATTGTCTCCTCCCTACCACGGATGTATCATGTTCTAATGAGTGAAGAAGACCGATAAACAGCATGTTGAATTTCCTTCATGTAATGCTAAAGAGAGGAGGTAAACGTATCCTTTAAAGTAGAGCAGAAAAGATGGATGTCTGAAGCGAAAGATGTGAGAAGGATGGAGGATCGTTGTGAATAAATGATGGTAACGTTCAATTCTTGGAGAAATAAAATGAGTCAATAGAGTAATATGATCTTCGTGTGCGTATTTTTAGTTTATGTGAATAATTTTTGGCCGAACTGAAGGCATAAATTGTGATAGTATTATTCTGTTATCTAAAAATTGGAGATTTAAATAATTCGCTAAGTCTGAAAGTTGTGTCTCAAAGGAGTGATAGGGTGTGCCAGAGTTTGAGAGTATCGTTGTCTATTATTTTTATTGATTTCGGTTTTTATAATTGTTATATACCTGAAAATTTGAAACGGAAATCGATTAGGTTAAGGATTACTCCGCTCTGCTCGAGAAGGCTTTTCCTGCTCTCCGTGTCTTTCACTTCTCGGACGATGGACGCGGTCGAAAAGTGCTTTCTCACAGAAGTTGATTCTATGAACGCAAAATGTGTACCTAGTGAGGTCATATTTCGAAAAAATTCCTTGTTTACTTTGGGTACGGCAGGTGGAGGTGTTTGTATCTCAGCCGAAAGATATCACGAGAGATTTTTCAGAAGTTGCGCTACAACTTCATTAGGAGCCACTCACGTCGTTGTTAAACTTATATGCGATCTCTATTTCAAGTCAGATTGTATTTTTTCTTTATACGCATTTGGATCAAAACATTTTTTGTTTTTACAGATTAATGGTGAATTGATCGTATTTTTAGCAATATGATATTTTCAAGCAATTCTCTATGAAGATGAAATCAATAATAGTCGAATTTGGCTCCTTAGTTTTGTCAAGAAGTGCCTTTATTACTAAAAATGAAAATATATTGTGATAAACTGCACAAACCCAGATTTCCGGGGTTACTTACTCTTGCTTATGTCAAAATCCAATTAGATCGTAGATCTTTTTTTCGCTAGAAGAAATTTTGCTTTTCTAAAAAGCGTGCCTTTTGAAAGAATTCTGAGTTCTTTGCATGCATCATGAACGATGATTTGGCTTTCTCTTCAAAGTTGACCATCCTCAAATGAGTTATTTTTCTCATCCAAGTTTATTCTTGTAATTAGAGTCGAATTAACCGTAGATTGGGCCGCGGAAAATTGCTGTTAATTGGAAGCCATGTTTCGAAGGAAGAGCAAATGACGTAGCGATCAGCGGACCCTTAGAAAATCCCCGATAAAGAGAGACCTTCGGACACTGATGTATGGGGTCATCTTTTGATTCCAGTCTCGCTGATGTTAATTCCCCTTCTGCTATAGAATTTCGTCTCTCCGACGGCAGACCCCTCCAATGCATCGAGTGGGCCCTTTCTCCAGCCTCTATAAACACGCCGTGGCAATTAACTCGCATTGTCCCGAGCTTCTTTCGCAGTCTCCCGATAGAGGCTCTCTTATCCCCTTGTTATCCGAGGCAATCCATTGGTCAGACGCGGCTCGTGTGCTAATTAACGTGGCGCGGGAGATTCCCTCGTGAGATATTTGTGTCCGAACCTGTTGCCTCCGTCGCACCTGCACTCGAGGATGCACAATCAGCGGATTGTGAGCAGTGTGTGTGGAGGATTGCTGACGCGGGGGTCTCTCTTCCCTCCGTATTTTTGCTTCCTCCGCGCCGAAACGCCCTCTGTTCTAGCTACGCGTCTACTTCGTTCCTAGACACCCATTTGGATTTACGCCAAGTAGCTTTATCAATGTTGTAGTTGATGGTGGTGCCAAACTTTTTTGAAGGCCTATGAGAGAGATTCATCATGTTGTAGATCATGATTTAAACTTGCTGTTAGTTTACGAGTGTAGTTTATTGAGTTAGGTGATGAAGTAGGTTCCTCTCCCCTGATTCAGAGTATTTAGTTCTAGAAACAAACTGTCCATTGTTTCCCAATAGAGATGGAATGAAGAAATAATGCAGTTGTTTTGTTTATAAGAACAGACCATAACATATCTTAATTTATTTTAGTTTTTTATGCGAAGAGAAACCATCCATCATTCGTCTCAAGATACATAACAGTTATTCGTTTCATGATATACATCAATGGTATTCTTAAAGTTAATAATGAATGCAAATGTAATGTGATGAAAATATTTCACTACCATGTAGCTTTTTATCATATAAAAATGTTTTTCATCTTGGGATTGAGTATGCAGTATCTTGCCAAATTTTGGAGTTACCTTCGTATATTTTGTGATAAGGAAATGTTATATTAAAACCCTCCTACGAACATGAAACTCCTCTCTGAAAGGATTTGACCAACTAAGACATAAACAGCTATTCAGTCGCAACTCAGACAAACGAGAAAGTAAAGATCTCAAATTTGTTAGAAAACACTTTAGCAACTCTCAGACAGATTCTAATTCATTATCAATTACTAGGTCCATCGCTTCTTCCAGAGGAATAATATCAGTGAGAATTCAAAAACCCTGAATCTTCAAAATCAGTTCAATAACTTTATATGCCAGTATCTACTGTAAAAGCTTGACTGTTCTTGATTCTGCAGCTTATAGCCGTTCACTAAGCGGCTAAACGCAGCTTTATCTAATGTTTCGATCCCAAATACCCATGGCTTCAAGTAATTTGTATGGAAGGAAGAAATGTTTACCCAATTCACCTTTGAGTTTCATTCGATTCGTTCTTTACAGATATTTCCAGAGTAACTAAACAGTGAACCTCTATCTACATTAATATATTAATCTTCAAATTTTCTCTCTTTTTCTCTCTCTTGCCTATACATATTTATATACGATATATTTTCCCTTCATTGTCTTTGTAGGAAGATAGAGCTTTTCCTCAATAGCGGCGTTCAATCCTCTCACTATTGTCAAGATAATCACTTCTTTAACTAGATAGTCACCACGTGGACGAGGCATGTGATTCATATAAGGACAATCGTTGTTTATTCTTCACGTGGCCTTACATAAAGAGCTTTATGCGAGTGTTTGTTGGGTGTTTCCTATTAAATGTCTCTGATGCTGTCCTCTGTGATTACTAAATGAGGTATTATATACAAAGTAAAAACCTAACGTAATATTTCATCTCCTGATTATCCTTTATTTTTCTAGATAAGAACATTGTATAAATTCTATCCTTATTAGACGAGAAACGAACTAAAACGATTCCCTGAATCAAGCTTTACCGTACCTGATATAGTTTCAATCTATGATTATACCGAGGAATATGGTTGTGCAGCATTGTTGTAAATATTTAATTATGAATACTTGCGTACTAACTATGAGATTTAAAATTGGATTTACGTTCACTACAGTGGGTATCTTCTGGGAACTTCTCGAACTATCTTCATATATTTATTTTATCTCTAACAATTCTATCGGAGCATATTAAAGTACTGACGTGTAAGACGCTTACTCATGGTCTTATAAAAAATTATTTATCAAAATTTCCAAGCTGTTTATGAGTAAAACTTCAATTGAAAACTTTATCACCGAATTCTTTTTCTGGCGGTATCATTAACTTTCCAGTACAATCGTTTCTTTTTTACCATTTCTCTCCATTCCATAATTGGTCGATCGACGAACATAAGAAGACAATGTTCTACTCTCAGAGCTCTACACCATTATTTTTGTGGAATTGACGAACTTTTATTTTAACATGTGATTGTCCTTTCATGAAGTCATGCTCAATCATATTTGTATATTTATGCTGGCCAAAAATATTTAAATAAAATTATCGCTGCAAAATCTTAATTCTAGACAAAGCCTTGCGCCTAATTTTGAAACGTTTGAGTCTTTTAAAAACAGAGCTCATGACGCCTTTTCGTTTAATACATTCTCCGGTTTGCCAAGTATAAAACACCTTCATCTTTGGTTGAAGTGGTCCCGGGTTCAATTCCCGGTAGAAGTCATTATGTGCGAAATGATTTCAGTTGTCGGAGCACTTTTTAACTACAACTTATACCCATTCTCCGGCATTCAGGTCTCCTACCGTTTTCGCCACTTACTTTTAAAATCTCTGAATCTTTGTTTGGGAGTTGGTGGTTTAGTTCGATGTCCTAATCTATGCTAATTAGAGATAATTGTAACTTGCTTTCTTGGAATCGGAGACTAACTATTCTCTCTTCCTGCAGATCCGACGATGAGGACGCCAGTGGCAGCAAGTACCCTCGCTTGGAGGATGACAGCATACAGGATAAGGAGCGGTTTGCCAGGTAAGTACCGAAGCCGTCATAACCCATCACACTTCTACACTCACCTCTCAGTCTCTCCTCCCCTTCATCACACCAATAGCTCACCCTTTATTTATGCATCCGTTTGTTCGAATCTGAAATGTGGCTCAGTAAACATTGCAACCTATTTTCTTACTGCTATTGAACATATGAAAATAGTTTACCGATAACCACCATCTTGTACATACATTTATCCATCCAATGTCAGTTACTTTTGTAAGGAAGATGTCACGTTTATTTTTTATTTCTTTCGCTGACCTTTTTTCCTTTGAATAATACGAGTATAATTAGAAGTAGTAGTCGTATGAAATCAAAAGAAGTAGCACAGGAAGGCAAATTTAAAAGTGATTAGCATTTTCTCAACCGATGTTTGTCTTCAATTCGGAATGTATTTATGTTTTAATTTCGGGCGGAATTAAGTTAAATTTGAAGCGGAAAATTCGAAGCGGAAATTTTGATAAAATATATCGTAAAATTTTATGAAATCGCCGGAACCATCAACGGAGATTGTAACACGTGATTTTTTATATGTCCATGCACTGTATGAGTCTTTGCATTAAATGCGGGGTAAATTATTTATTAATATCAATTTAATATATAGTATACTAGTAATTAAGATGTGGATAAATGTATGTACTAAGATGATAGTGTTAGTCTTTTGATTTGACGTTAACCGATGAGTACTAAAGTTCTGTTCTAAAAAGTAATCTGTAAGCAATGGCTATGGATCGAAATGAATTACAAATAAAAACAAATGAAGGACATTGTAATACACCGAAGCTAGCGATTTCAGAAATTTGATTTGACTTTAATCACTTGTCTGGTGTTATTATTTAATAATGATGTGTTGCAAAATGCTTTGGAAAATTTCCGAGGTTTTGATAGGTTATTAAACTACACCGTTTAATTGGAGGTACAAATGAGAGCAAGGACAGTCGGAAAAGCATAAATATCACATCAACAGAATCTCGAATCGCCTCATTTTTGACGGCAAGGGCGACTAGTTCCGTAATTATATATCTAAATATCTGGCTCTCGGTTAGCTGCGTTAACGTTGAAATCTTGGAATGGAGAAAGCGGAAATCTCACGATTTTCTAAGAAGTTCCGCATTTTCATCATTCGCTTGTCCATTAAAAGCTGTTAGTCTGCGAGGAGCGGAGAATGCATTGAATTTCACGATTCTGCATTATGCAGTTTCTTATCATTATTCTGCGATTTAAATTCTTTGCAGATACCTTTAAGGTTTTCATGTCTTCAGACTGTAAATTTTTATTGGGCATTAACATCATGCGGAGTCATAAATTTTTCCGGTGAGATACTTGTGCAAAAGTATTTCCGATGAAGACATCATTGCCCGAGTCCTTGTAATATTCTCATGTTAAATTAAGAACGGCTTCGAGCAAAGTTATGGGTTGTAGGAGGAGTCAACTTTAAGTGAAACGTGAGCGGTAAAGTTGCCATAGAAATGTACGTTTATTTTAAGGCGTTTGAGAGAAAGTTTTCCCTCAGAATAATTCGCCATAAGGATATGAAGAGTTTTGCTTCTGGAAACCGGTAACATAAAACTTAAGAACAGCGATTGAGATGTTAAACGGAATATCTTTCCTCGTGGAGCAGCGTCACGAAACTTTTGCTCGAAATTTTACGGTTTCCCAGGGGCAAGAGTTGTCATTCCGAAGCCACTCAAATTGTAAAATTATCTTGAGTTCGCTCGTCATCTGAATTCTGGATACTTTTACCTGTATTCGTACCTTAACAGATATCGCCCCAGAAAGAAAGGAGTTTCTTTTCCATGTTTTACTTTACGTGCCACCTTACGCTTTCTTTTCTTTTTCTTTTCTTCAGATAATATTACTTCATTTTGCTAATATTGCGGGGATATGCCCCATTGTGAGAAGATAGGGCGGTCTTATCCACTGACCTGAATTTTATTTTCTTTCTTCTAGTACTTTAAGAGATTATTTTTTATTATATTAATTTTCAAAGTAAGTTCGTGTGAGATAAAGCTCATTTTCTTTTCCATTTATTTTGTATTCCTGCAGGTTCTTTGGCAATGATACAAGTTTCCATTTTGGCGCTGCGGATATCGCTGAAAAATATCATATTTAGTGTTTATCTACCTCTGGTTAGCATTCGCGATTACAAGTGGTGTATCACATAATTATAAATGGCGAATTCATTTGCAAGAAGAATTACAAATACATATCTTACACGCAAAAATACATACATAACCCGTCGGCGAATTCTAAAGAGAGCGCATTTGTCATATTTTATGGCGTATAATAATGTTTTGTGTGGCCCACCCAAAGTAAAATTTGAAATAATTGACGCATAAATCGTTAAAGGTCGTTCACTATCAATTTCTAGCGATATCCGAGCGGAAATACGTAATACAAGAATAAAAATTATCAATATCTCTTTCCTATAGTGGTTATTTTAAGTTCAAACGACTATGATTTTAAAATTAGGTTTGCGGAACTGCTGCGTGCTAGCGATAAAAGTGAATTTGCATTTTTTTGTATGTCAATAAGAAAGAACTGAAGCTTGGTCTCTTAGGTATGTTTGAAGTTGCTTTTTCGAATCAGTCAAATAACTGTCAAAGTTTGAAATTCGTGCAACTTTTGGTTTTGTAAATAAGTAAGCATTATATAAAATGCGTGTGTTGTCAACTTCGAAATTTTGGCTTATTTTATCATGGAATGATGAATTCATATACCTATAAATGTGTTTTCAGTGATGATTTTTCAAAGATAACATTAGTTTTCGTATTTTTTTAAAACTCCTATAGCTGTTTTTTATCTCTTATCGTGTCTCACCTTTCTCGGCGATTTTCTGCCTTCAATTCATCTTCAGATATTTTTCCTCATTAGCTTTTATTAACGTACACCTATGTGAACCTCTATTCGTTTCTTACACAATATTTTGTTTTGCTTTAGGAATTATAAGATGATGGAATGCTCATGCTAATCTCTGTATGTCTTTTCGACGTTAAAGTAATGTTATTTAATTTGATAGAACTCATTATCCGATCTGTCATAAAGACCTATGATGTCTTTCTCCCAGGTTCGGTATTCTGAACATGTATTCTGATAATTTAACGAAACTTGTAATTTAGTACAATTTCAAATGTTTCACTTAATTGAGCTTCGTTAGTTTAGCTGAAAAATTCTCTTTATTTCTCTTATCCTTGCCAAATTATTAACGTTATTTGTTGGTGTTCAGACTTTCTTCGTTTATTCGAACATTGAACCCTTGTGGACTGATTATCTGAGTCGGTTTCTTCGCTTACTCCGGTTCCTGAACATCTGCGAGCCTCTCACTCACGGATTCAGTTACTCCCAATGTAGCATGACATTTGGATTTTTTTAATCACGACTTTACTTATATAAAATATCGTAGTTAAAATTATGCTGAAAACTTCGTTGATTCGTCGAAATTTTTAGTGAAAATATTTCGGCGCCATCTTTTAACCCCAAATGTTTTAAAAATTTCTTTTCATCTTAAAGTGCTTCAATAGCAGTGTAGCTCTTTCGAGGTTGAGAAAAGACTGAAAGGACAAACTTGAATTTCGCGGATCCTAGTGTGAGAAACGTTACTAAGGGAACGCTGCTAAATAATACGGCAAAGGTTCCTGATGTAACATACGGTCTCCATTCCTCGGGTATTAAATCGGAATTGCAGGGGCGCGATATTCGCCCGTTGATTCTGCAGCCCCAAATGCGCTCATCTTCGAAATCTGCCGTATTAAAGCGTCCTTCCTCGGCGAACTTTCCCCGCGTGTGAGGGGGCGGACTGGACTCGCAGCATCCGCCTTTCCCGTGGGAACCACCTCTATTTCCCTTTCTTATCTCTCCCTCCCATCGCCACTCCACCTCCTCGGAATGCCGCTGCGGGACCACGATAAATCTACAACTGCATTCGCCCCGCTTTCCTAACGAGGGGGGACTATGATTTAGTGAATGCGTTACGCTAAAGGAATCGGCCGCGCATTCCTAGTCACGTGGACCGTTTTTGAAGGAGATGTTATTAGTTCGATGCAGGTTAATGTGATCATAATTTCTAGAGCACGTCCCGTGTTATTACCGTATGTAGAGTCAGCAGGTCGAAGGCTAGTTGGATCTCTATTTCCTCCACCGTTAGTTAGCTTTGGCGAGGGAATGAGGCTAGCTGCAAGATGAGGAGTGGAGTAGTTTTACCTTTTAACTGCTTCAAGCGGAAAATTCACGTAAATGCTGAAAATAGTTCTAAGAGACACACATTTCATTGTATGTAATGGGTGTACAAAATTAATGCCATAATTCAGCATCATTCGGACCTCATTGACTTGTACTTTATCACTGAACAAAGTGTAGATTTTTCACCCATCTCTTCTCGTGGAATTTCCACACCTCCTTCTTGCTGGTATTTTCCTGCGGTTTTATATTTATTCGTAAGTGCAAACTTACGTTTTTAAAGCCACTGATTTTTTGCTGTGAAATTTTTCTTTCTTTAAAATGTTATATGACGAATAGTAATATGTAAGAGGGGACTTATTAGTCTCAATATTGCCATAATAAAGTCGTTTAACTATTATTGTATTGACACAAACGTCAATTTAAGATGCATTTTCCTCTATAATGTATCGAAATCCTAATGAAGGTTTTATTCATCGGGATATTGTTGAGGGTAATTTTGAGTGCTTAATTCGATTTACTTATTAGTCTCATTGTCCAGAAAATATCTATCAAGATATAAGAGATGTCCCTTGTTTAAGATAGCGGGAACGCTGAATCTGTAAAACTGCCGCGAAAACTGGGATGCAGATCCTTTCTTTTGTTTCCATTTCTTCGCTTGGGTGTATTTCTTCTATCGTTTTCGTATAGTATGTGTTGGTTTAGAAATAACTATTGCTTGCATTCATCGCCGGATTGATTTATCCTCGCAAATTTTTGTATGGGTTTTTTATCGATATCGTCGGTTGTCGCAGAAAATTATTTAAGATTTTCCTTTCGAAAGATTCAAAGAATCTCATTGTATTTATCATCCCTTATCGTTGATGTTGACTTAACCCATTTTCGTCACTTTTGATAAAACATTGCTCTCAAATAATCGTCTGTCATTTCTTTGTATGAATTATACTCATTATTAAGGATGATCACTGAAATGGATGATTATGAAAGTTATAAGAAAAGAATGCATAATCGGTCGAAGAATTCTGTAGGTGGATTCACGAGATATTATACATAAGCGAAATATCAGTTTACGCAAATTGGAATAAGGGGAGCAATTAGAGAAAGTTAATTGAGGAAATTTTATTGCTTAAAATACACTGTTATGAGTAGATTAGTCCTCGTTTTGCAAAGATAGAAAGTGCAGAAAGATGTAGTAGAATGTATTCTAAGAAACTTCTGAAGAATTAATTTCTCTTTCTTTAAATACCCTTTTCCCAACGAGCTTATGACGTATAAAATGATTTTTGGGTCTCAGAAGCTACTTAGTTCACTGTTCTAAAAAGTCCACTGTCCTGAAAAGTCCACTGAAAAAATATCGTCACAACGGCGGTGATATTTCATGTTCTGATAGTCTGCGACCACGTTCGGATCCAACCGATCGGTCGTTAGCCGATTTGGACGTTAGGGAGATATTCACCACTTTCGGTAGTTTTTGATAACTATATTATATACGAGTAAAAGTTGCTTGCATACTGCAAGCTAATTGGTAAAAATTTACAATAAGTTCCCCTTACGGGTGTCATCAACGAAGCTTATCCAGCAAAATTTTTAAAATTGCCGCAATACATTTCTTACGTTAGAAATTTTCATCCATCTAGCATCGAACTCACGGTCATATGTAACCTTTCTTCCACTGGTTCTATAGAAAACTACTTCAAACGCAAACGCTGTGATTTTGAATAGTCTCCTGCATAAAGAAAGGCCTCAAGACAATTTTTAAAAAATTGCGTAAATGACCGCCTGGCGTCGAACACAGGACCCGTTCGTGAGAGACAATGGCATATGAATGTTAGAGAAGTGCTACTCTGACGTGTTTCAAAGTTTCAATTCAGTATCTTATCGGGAAGGTCCTAAAATAAGATCCGTTATTCCCGTTTGAAATGCATGGTAGAATCGGAATGACGCTCTAGCATCGAACCAAGGACCTCTAGAGAAGCAGCGGACGTCATGAAGGAATCTTTACAAACGCCTCTGTCACCATTCCGGGTTTTATCTTTCCCGTTTATCGGGAAGGCATTTTAAAAAATCGTCCCTGATATCAGCAATGCATTTCTTACGGAGGCATTTCGGATCCACCTGGCGTCGAACACACGGACATTTGGTAACATTTCTTCGTTTGGTACGATGGAAGACCATCTCATCTGTAAACACCGAGAATTTGATTGCTCTATCGCATCGAGAACGGCCTCAAAACAGATTGAAAAAATTCGCGCAAAAGACCGCCTAGCGTCGAACTCAGGACTCTTCCGTGAGAGAAGATAGCAAAATAATATTAGATAAGTGCCATCCTTACTTGTTCCAAAGTTTCGATTCAATATCTTATCGGGAAGGTCCCAAAATGAGATTCCACTTTCCCCATTTGAAATACATGTAGGAATCGGAATGACCCTCTTGCATCGAACCAAGGACCACTAGACGAACGATGATATTCATGGAAGAAAGTTTTCAAACGCTTCTGTCACCATTCAGGGTTTTATCTTTCCAGCTTATCGGGAAGGCATTTAAAAAAATTTTCAAAGATTTCTGCAATGCATTTCTTATGGAAGAATTTTGCATCCACCTGGCGTCGAACTCACGGTCATTTTATAACATTTCTTCCATTCGTAATATAGACGACTACCTCAAATTCAACCTCCGAGATTTTGGTTCCTCTATCTTAACGATAAGTGCCTCAAAATAATTTTCAAAAATCCGCGCAATGCATTCTTATGGGAAAATTGCGATTTTTGGGAATTTCTGGTATCGAACCCATGATAGCTAGCGTCGATGTCTGCATTATTCTGGCATCTAGAGTGTAGGGCCAGTACGTCGAAAAAATCTGACGTCGATGGCGCTTGTGGAACATGGTCAGAATTCGTATCCCCTATAAATATATAGGTATATATATATACGAGTAAAAGTTGCTTGCATACTGCAAGCAAATTGGTACAAATTTAACAATAAGTTCCCCTTACAGGTGTCATCTTCGAAGCTTATCCAGCAAAATTCTTAACAATTGCCGCAATACATTTCTTACGTGAGAAATTTTCATCCATGTGGCATCGAACTCACGGTCATATGCAACCTTTCTTACACTGGTTCTATAGAAAACTACTTCAAACGCAAACGCTGTGATTTTGAATAGTCTCCTGCATTGAGAAAGGCCTCAAAACAATTTTTTAAAATTTGCGTAAATGACCGCCTGGCGTCGAACACAGGACCCATTTGTGAGAGACAATGGCATACGAATAATAGATAAGCGCCACTCTGACGTGTTTCAAAGTTTCAATTCAGTATCTTATCGGGAAGGTCATAAAATAAGATTCCGTTATTCCCGTTTGAAATGCATGGTAGAATCGGAATGACACTCTTGCATCGAACCAAGGACCACTGCAGAAACGGCGAATAACATGAAAGAATGTTCTCAAACGCCTCTGTCACCATTCCGAGTTTTATCTTTCCAGCTTATCGGGAAGGATTTTAAAAAAATCATCCAAGATTTCACCAATGCATTTCTTACGGAAGCATTTCGAACCCACCTGGCGTCGAACACACGGTCATTTGCTAACATTTCTTCCTCTGATACTATGGAAGACAATCTCATCTGCAAACGCCGTAATTTTGATTGCTCTATCGCATCGAGAACGGTCTCAAAACAGATTGCAAATATTCGCGCTAATGACCGCCTAGCGTCGAACTCAGGACCCTTCTGTTAGAGAAAATAGCGAATTAATATTAGGTAAGTGCCATTATGACTTATTCCAAAGTTTCGATTCAATATCTTATCGGGAACGTCCTAAAATAAGATTCCGTTTTCCCCGTTTGAAATGCATGGTGGAATCGGAATGACCCTCTTGCATCGAACCAAGGACCACTAGACGAACTGTGAAATTTATGATTGAATGTTTTCAAACGCCTCCGTCGCCACACGGAGTTTGATCTTTCCAGCTTATCGGGAAGGCTTTGAAAAAAAATGACAAAAATTGTAGCAATGCATTTCTTATGGAAGAATTTCGGACCCACCTGGAGTCGAAGTCACGGTCATTTGGCAACATTTCTACCATGAGAACCATAGAAGACTACCTCAGCTTCAACCTCCGAGATTTTGGTTCCTCTATCTTAACGATAAGTGCCTCAAAATAATTTTCAAAAATCCTCGCAATGCATTCTTATGGGAAAATTGCGATTTTTGGGAATTTCTGGCATCGAACCCATGATAGCTAGCGTCGATGTCTGCATTATTCTGGCATCTAGAGTGTGGGGCCAGTACGTCGTAAAAATCTGACGTCGAGGGCGCTTGTGGAACTTGGTCAGAATTCGTATCCCCTATAAATATATAGGTATATATATATATAGGTATATCCGGAGAGTTAGCTATATATAATAGATAGATATATAGGTATATCCGGAGAGTTAGCTATATATAATAGATATTATATATAGCTGAAAGGCTCATGATATAATAACCAAAAAATAAACTTTGAAAATTAATATAGGTGAAACCGTTGCTAGCTTACGTCTGTGCGGACAATGAATTTTGACCATCTAAACATATTATGGTGGTCGTGATAGCGACCGGTCGTAAGTCGACGATTACCTTTACCCCACATTTTCATACGAGTGAGCTTGTTCTATATACTTTTTGAACGCTGGCTTGTAAGACTTTTTCATAAAATTTCCCAAAGGTCTTTATGTGGGCGATATTCAAACTGAAATTCCTTTTCGTCTATCGAACTTGTGATCAATGATAATTACTTTAACAAAACAATTAATAAATTATGTGTAAATAGAAATAAAGTGGAAAACCTTAGGAGTGGATGAAATTATTCCTAGGTGTTATCGTAAGGAAAAAGATCCACATCAATAAAAGATCAATAAACAAGGGATATCTGAAATGCCAGCGAAAACCTAATGATGATGCAAGCTAAAAAATGTTACAGAAAAACTTTTATAAAACATTGGAACTTGTGTATAAAACAATTCTATGACATAAATTATATAAAGTGAGACCAATTACTGAAGGCATTATAATAATTCACTTGTAAAGAGAATGCAATAGAAATCACAAGAAAATTAGCGTTTTTAATAAACTAAAAATTTTAAAATACATATTAAGATCGATAAAGAATTGAAAGTGGAAGTATTCAGTAGAAAAAATACTTACGAAATATTAAGGAAATCAATACAAATTAGAATATTTAAAAATATTCAACAGTATTATAAAAATTATAAAAATGAAAAGTAAAGGCAAAAATGACTCAAATTCAGATCCTTTTATTTCAGATACAAAACATCATATCCCAATTTGCATGATTTTTCTTTCTATATTCTCGTATAAAATTGCTTAAGCAGCAGCCAATATGCGAGCCTATGAGGCTCAAGGATCAGTTCTTTCTTTTTTTACTGCGTTTGCTTTTCTTGTTAACCTTACTTCGGCTGATTATCGGTTTGAGAAGCAAAAGGAAATGTGGATCGTGGGAGTCCTTCCGAACGATAGCTCTCTTTCCATCACGCGACATTCTTCACTCCACTTAGCATTCCGCCGTAAAACGTTCTCCCCTTAATTTTCAGCTCGAGAAAAAGTCGTCCACGGCTCTAATCATCGCTCAGGTTCACTATCGAAAGAGAATTCGAAGGAGCGTCGATATTCGACCGATACGAATCTACACTCTTCCACAGTTATCTGATGTGTTCTCCCTTATCCGTGCTAAAGTACTGCTATGTGTTTTCCTCTTTTTTTCCATAACTGAACGTTTTGTGTAGGTGAAAGTACAATTGAATACTTTTGTATTATACTTCAACCTAAGACCTCTAGCACATGTGAAAGCTTACTTACGTGAATCATCATTAGTGGATATTTCGAAATATTCCTCAATGATTTTGATATAAAGATTAGTGGAATAACGGATAACATTTTATTATTACGTCTGGAAAAATTAGATTGGATATTATAACGTTATTGGGCAACATTTTTGAACAACAAATTTAGCTTCACGTAAAGAAAAGAAACACTTCCGTAATAGTGGAAAATCCAGTTCTATAAGTCAACAATTAAGATATCAAGTTATTTTGACTCTCTCGTCATAGGCTGTTACTATATACTAGTATACTAGTCAGTATATTCCTCATCTTTCACAGTTTTTATGGTATTTTTAGCGCTATATTTGTTGCTAACTCTCAGTCTTTAGCTTTTGATCCTTTCTTGGGGATGAACAGAATAAAAATGGTCGAATAGAAGTATAATAGTGATTGGTGATAGAAAGCAAACCTTCTATTTTACGGGCGGATGCTTGAACTATATGAGTCTAGGTTAGAGCATCCTACCGGAAAGTGGAAGAGTTGGTTTCCATTCATAGTTCCGCTTGTCCTTGTAATATCCAGATGCACTCCTTAACGTGCCAAATTAGAAAATACCTCTCCTCAATCTTATAATCCGCCTCTGAGTTGAGCATTCTTATGCAACGTTATATTAATCGCAAAGTGATTATTTATCAGTTATCCCATTAATCGAATACTTCAATATGGATGTCATAGATGCTTTAAAATTTTACCTATTTTATAGCCTTAGTATTGTTGGTTACCAAAAAAATTTGAAGGTTCACTAGTATTTTTATTTTGAGGCATGCATAACACGTTCCTATACTCGATTGTTTACCAATTTATTGATGCATATTATTACCTCACAAATCTATCTCAAGTATCCGTCTGTAACTCCGAGGATAATAGTTCTTTTTATGGTGCGGTTTCAAAGATATTTGTCTGCTAGAAATACATCATAATACAATTTCTTCAGCGAATGAATTAGTTTTCTCAAAAAATATTTTGAAGTTAAACTGTTTGAATGTAGGCAACACACAACACAATAATAGCCGAATGGTATCGGCCTTTCTTGTGAGACTGAATGCTAATTGTTGCCTTCTAATGGGAAACGTTTCCCACCCTTGGCCTAGATTATATCTTGGAGGATAAAATTAATCGTGTCTCCATTATATTTAGTATCGAATATATTGTGCTTCATAACGATGAGAGATATTTAACTTTTAATCCATCTTGGAAATGGTTTCATTTTAACTTGGATCTCAGGATCGGCCGAATGTATTTTAGGGCCCTATCCAAGGATTCTATCGGGCGCCCTTTCCGCTAATTCTTTTTGAGATTGATACCATCTAAACTGATATGAAAGCATCTTTCGATAGTGAAGTAGCAGTAAAATTGTCTTGTGGTGCAATATATTTATGTATGAATTATGATAAAAATATAAAGGATTCAGGAGATGGAAAAATCAATATTCACCCCCTTCCCTAGTATATTTTTCAACCCTAGGCGATGCTTGGTTGTCGTGCCAACCCAGGAGTTACTTTCTCTGTGGTGCTCGTGTTCTTTGCTTTCCATATCCCTTTCTATCGTTATGCTTGTCGAAACTCTGCGTTTTCTCCTTTTTTCACCTCAGGCACATATATTTACTCCTGTTATATTTTTAGGAAATAGTCATGTATTAGAATGTGACCCATCCAGTTGACTTAGCCCTCTCGTAAAGTTTTCATGATGTCCCTTAACTCTCTCCTTCCTTTCCTTCAATTTTTCGTTCCGTGGGATCTGCTATATTTTTCACCATAGCCGTATTTCGAAACTCGTCCAATTAATCGACCTCATACCGTCCATGTTTTTACTCCATGTGGTACCATACTTCATTTAAAATCGATTTGCAAATATTCGAGGGAATATTGTTTTAATCATCTTTTCTGATATTATTAGCCATTGCTAACCTGCCTAACCCTTTGAGATTCTGCTTACCACCTCTTTTTGTAACTTGTATTGTATTTAGTTAGACCTACGTGGTATTTAACGGAAGACACCTCGCCACTTGCAGGTTACCTCCCTCAAAACCTAAGACTTAGCCAAGGAACTGTGAATACATACGGAGAAATATTTGATCATAGAAAAAGCCTTTTCCGCTCGAGCGTTCGAAGCAGCTTTGTAAATTAGCGGATGAGAGCTCGCCATGTTTAACTTTGGTCCGTACACTCTTAGCTGTGGTTAGCGATCAACCGCCTCGTTAGGTGGGCGTATCCAGCTGCAGTGTTTTGCCGGAGGAGCACCTGTAAGCAGTGCCAGCTCCTCAGGCGTTATATTCTAGCTCAGCTGTTGCATTTATATTTCGGCTTAAACTTCAGTAGTATAGTTACGTTAACGATGTACATTTCCCATTATATTTGCTGTGGTATTCATTCGGTGCTCAATATTTTATTTTTCTCAATCGCAACATAACTTATAAATGTATCGAATATTTCAGTAAACGCGCCCCTGTAGCCTAGTGAGTTGCGCGCTCGGTTCCGGCCAACCGGCTAGCCAGGTTCGATTCTCGGTGGGGGCCATGATGTTGGCCAAGCATTGTGAGAAAAATTAGGATGCTATCTGATTCAATTGGTAGTGGGTGCGAGTGGTGCATAAAAGCCAAATACGGTGGAGTGAAATTCGATGCGCTGACCACGTGTCACTGTGAATGCCGTCTGGTTAGGCTATTCTTATAAAAAGGAATGCCGCGCCATGGAATTTTTATTTCAGTAAATACTACTTAAATAGTATTTTGTGGTTGTGAAGTACGACTAACAGTTTTTTGCCTCCAGTAAAATCAACGGACGCGACCGTCGTGTCGTGGTAGTCCATCTCTAAAGAAAGATCCAAGATGGTTACTTTTTCGAAGTATTTTATCGAAACAAGACTGTCGGCTTCGGCATACGTAGCCTTTGTAAGCGTCCGCTGAAGTATTATTCCGTTTGACTTGGAAATGTATCGCAGTTTCGTCTATATAAAATAGTGCGGATAGACATTCATCTGTGTTTATTTCAATTGTCACTGTTTACCGTCGGAGGCGTCCCTTCGATTTTCAAGCAGTGTTGCGCCCTGAGTCCAGCCCTGTCTGTGAGGATTCCCTCACGGAGAGTGCATGCTGCAGTGAGGGACGGAATAACTAAAGAGCTTTGGGGACGCGGCGGCGAAGCTAGACGGCTAAACGGAAATGTAATAGTTTGGCGACGTGCTTCGTTGTTTACGAAGAAACCTCGTCTCCGACTCGCGCTTTCCCTCACTTCAAATAATCGTGCTGTTGTTTTTTAACTGTTATTTTCTACTTTCTCTCCATAAGGAAATAACAGTTCGAACCGTTTGCGAGTAAATATTATTTATGATAGTGATGGGGAGTATGGGTGTAGACAAGGGCTAAGAAGGAAAAGTTGCATGTGGAAAACTTTATTCGGGTCGTATCTAATGGAACATATGTTTTATTTGCCACTAACTTACTTTGTATCCTTAGAAATGGGCAAGGGAAAAGGTTTTGAATCAAAGGAATGATGAAATACACAAGTACATCAAATGTCAGCGGCCGTTATTAAAAATGGGGACTGAAGCACATCGCATGAAATACTGCGTAATAGTTCCCCTCTAATTGATTGATACCGGCATGGTATTCCTCATATTTGAAAATTCTTTAAGGTCCAGGAATTGCCCTAGGACCGAATTTCAGGATTTGAACTGTTTACACTAAAAATTTCCTTCGTCAGTGTTGAATTGTTGGAATGAAGAAAGCACTCTAAAGAATAGCTCAATTGTTATCTTTACTCTTTCGACTTGAAATTCAACATTCTCGTTGCTCACATACTGTCACCTAGCCTCTATACCTAGTTGCCCATTTTATTCATTTTGATAATTCGGTGACACTTACGGTGCTCCGTATTTAATATATCTTAATTGTAACAATACCTATTGCTGTTTCAGTAGATAATACTTAATTTATAGATGCTGAATATCGTCATGGTGAAGTACTACGAACAGTTTATGAAAGTAACATCGGAAAATATCAACGAAGGTAGATGACAGTATTTTATACAAGAAGAGGGACTAAGCTAAGCTCTGAATGCGGTGGACTGCTTTTCCGTTGTTTATTGCTGGGGATCGCTCGGATTTCTTCCTTTTTCTTTTCATAATTCGGAGTCCGTTGTTTCCTTCCGATCCGCGTTGTGGAGTGGAAAAGGCGGAGGTCAAGGGAAGGGGAGTCTCCTTCGTGACTAGCTTTCCCCAGTGGAGACCGCGGAGTTGCGTGTTCCCACGCTGCTCGGCCAGGCATTCGTGTGTGCGTGCGTGTGTGTGAGAAGTCGTGAGGATAGGGAGGCTAATGAAGACCGGAGGGAGTGGCAACCTTCCGACGACCAATCCGACTTTTTTCCTACCATTTCGGAGCGGCGGGTGCGGGAGCGGTGGTGCGGCCATCTGTCTCGGGTGCGGGGGCGGTGCCACCGAGGAACGGGTTATACCTGTTGTCTCTCTGCTCCCTCCTCCGCCGTCTGCCACCCCCTATCGGCCGCCGCCGCCGCTTCTCCGCCCCCGTCGCCCCTCTTGCCCTGTAATCACGTCCCTTTTCCCCGCGGGAAGATTGACTGAAAAGTACTGTTTGTGGAGAAATGCTTTTTTGTGCTGCTCCGCTTTTGCTTTCAATTGAGATAGCGAGAGTGGAGCGTCGCTTCTTCCATCCCAACTCTCGTAGGGTTGGCTGGGGTTATTTGGATCAGTTTTTTTTTTTTCGCTTTCAAGCTGAAAAAGATACGTTTGGTTCGGTCGCTATGGTGCTTGGAATTCCTCTGAATGCGTGGTTGAATTATTTTTTATGCTCAGAAGATTCGATGCTTGAACGTGTGTGCACCCTGAAATTATGTTCTTATTTTACATTAACATATTTGCCCTGCAACCCGCCAGCGGTGTACGGCTGGGGTGTATCATCAGCAATATCCCTATCTAGCTTTTGAGTCTGTGGCATATGTAAATCTCAGTTAAAAACCAGCCTTTACCTTATCGATTTCTCACAGAGATCGCCATCGTTGCCAACCGGAATCAAAATGTCATCTGCTTCGTTTACTAGTTCTGTATGGATGAATTTTTTGAAAAGCACCCATAAGTTGGCTAACCATACGTTTTGACTGGAACTTTCCTGGTTTTAACTCATGGTCTCGATGAATTGTCTTGATATCCCAGTTTGATCAAAAAGATCATTGACAGAATTTTAAGTAAGATACGGAGATTTTAATGGTAGACATCTTTGAAACGTTAATTTTTATTAAGTAGTGAAGCTGCTCACACTTGTCTTGTACCTTGAAACCACGTGGAATTAACTTGGAATAAGTCTTGAGAGAATGTACTTCTTCTGCTTGTTTATTGACTTCAGAATTTTGTAAGTCCCGGTTTTTCCAATAATAAGTAATATATAACACTTACTTCAATTAATCTAATCTCGCTTGGAACAAATCCATCCGCAAAAGATAATCGTAGCTGAAACACTACTTCAGACGCAAAATCGTTGCTAACAGACAGAGCTGCTTTGCATTGGACGTCTCATAAGTTTGAGATAAATAAGCTGTTTCCCTGGTCTCGAAGTACGTACCCTCAGTATTGTACTTGATAATCTTTGCATATAATGCGCCTTTTCTATTGCATTTCTAGTAGTTTTTTGTAGGAAAAATTGCTCTTGATTTTAGTTCTTTGGTAAATATGTTGATGCATAAACTCCAGAGGTTATCTGACATTAGTTACGGTACGCGGATAAGATTAATGAAAAGGCGGAGGTTTTGGTACATTTAGGGGTTTATCTGTTTTATTTTGAAGATTGATACATACTGTTGAATTGAAATATTCGTTATTTTTCAGAGTTTCTACCTATTCATAGAATTCTCTAGACTTCTCTATGATGCGTGTAACTCTTGTCATAAAACTCAGGAGTTGAGTCTCTTCTTGTGATTACGAGCATAGAGCATTTCATACTTCTTTGCCTTGTTTTGAATCTCTGAATTCATTTGGCGTTTAATTTCATCGTTTCATTTCCAGTCAATCCTGCCGAACACATCAGTTGAAAAGCTATCAAAACCATTGGCATTTTATAAGTCAGAATATAAGCGTTCCTGCCGAAAGCGCCTCAGCTAAGTTTAATTTCAACTTGTTTCAAAGTTGTTTCAATCCAGTTATTCTCTCCTGTTATTTTCGCCTGCTCTATGCATGAAGAAAAGAAACTTCGTAAATTTTCACACAAATTTTAATTTTGCGACCAGTTTCTCTAAAATTTACTTGGATTCTTTTCTTCTGTGCTCTGACCTTCCAAAAAATAACGCCTCGCCACACCCACATCATCCAGAGGAATTTCTTGTAGTTGTAGGGGTACATGTAGTGCATAAAAATTATACCTTGGTTAAGCTTTTCTAGTTTCTTAAACAAAACTTCTAAAATGACTGCTGTAAATAAAATCTGTGGAAGCATTTTTCATAATTTAAAATTCAGGGTCCTCTTAGATTTTTACTGCTAAAATTAAGGCTAGATTTGGTTTCGTTTCTGTTATTTTCGCCATCAAAACTTGAAAGAAGAAAAGAAATAAGGTTGGGAATCAGGACTGTAATTATTTTTTCAAAATATGAAAAGGTTTAAAACTATTCAAGCTTAATGATTACGGGAACTGCCCAACTACTGCTAAAGATTTTTGCCGTACGTTTTCTCTTGAAATTATCTCGTAATATTTTGAAGTTCTCTAGCGAAATCTCAGTTTATCAAATCATGTTCTAATATGCTCCCAAATAGAATAGAGGATATCTGGCCAAAAATATGAGTGTATATTTTCTTCTTAATTAGAAATTGCTCTTTGAGGAGTATTATATGGTTTATGGGAGGACTTTGATTCCACCTTTACAAAGAATTCTCTCGATTTAATAAAACTACTCGGAGACATTATTGTCTATATCTTCCCATGGTAAACCATCCCAACAAGGAATATTCTACAGCGAACGCTTTTATTGTGTTCTTCTATTTATTACCCTCTATGTAGCACTTAAATCAATAAAATGTTATTTTCCTCAAAGCTCGACGATTATTTTCATACCTTTATATTGTATAACTCAAGTAAATCTCTAGACGTCGACCTTAGAATAAAATATCCGAGTGTATTTGCGATGCCTGAAATGTTACGTCCAATGTTTCATCTGATCTCATTCACTTAAGCTACAATAAATAACTTTCAGTCTTATTGCACGGGTCTCCGCTTACTCATGTGATTTGGTACGCGTGATAAAATCTCATAGAGAAGATCGTCCTTGGGGAATTCTTCAGTTTTGCCAAGGGATCACCCCACTCCCATTACACTCTTGTTACATAACCGTTCTGTATCTCCATCGCATTTTAAGATGAAGGAAAATCTTCCTCCGTTCTAGGGATTTGTGTTAGCCCGGTTATGTATTTAATAGTTCGACTTTTTTAAAATTTATGAGGTGAGTTTTGTGAATCAAGTAATTGCGAATTTTAGAGGGTGGCTGTTTTCATTCTGAGTTTTAAGGCTAGTTTTCTGCATTTACTGGGTAGGGATGTTATCTAAAGATAATCTTCAATCATCCTACCTTGCACTTGGTTTATGTATTGGAATAGTAGTTGCAAGAAAATGTGAAATACTTGCACGAAAGAAGGGTTGCCTAATTTGAGGGGTTTTCGTTGCCTGTAGAAATTTTGTTATTTGACCGAGAAGGTAGGGGCTACCTTACTTCAAAATGACGAAACGTATCTCTTCCTGTATTTTTTGTTTCAAGACTGATTCTGAGAATAAATGATCCTCAAAAATTCTCTTCTATCCAAAGCTTGTTTTAAACAGTATTACGAAGTGTGGCAGTCTCAAGAAAGCGTACTTCCGATCTGTAAGGGTTTCCCAAATGACTTTCTATATCTTTCAACTTGGTTTGAATGGGCATATTAGCATCCAGCCCTGTAATGATAGTGGAATGCTTCATGGGTCTCACTTTATTCGAAAAAGTGATTTTTTTTTTCGAATGATTACATATTCTTCTTATTTTCTAATATCTTTTCGATCATGTTATTAGCCAATGAATGCATTAGTCTTTTCAATTTGCTTCTAATTTCTGCATCGGATGGCGTTCGAACTTATAGTGCTAATCTCTGCGATGCTTCGACGCAGCAATGATGCCTTATTGCTCAAATGCCTCTGAAACTTTCAGAATTCCCTCACGTATAGTCGTTACGTTAATTGCCAATTATCACTAATAGATGTTATTTTACCGTCTTCGTTCACTTATTTTCATCGTTATCTTTTTCTTTGAGGTTTGTTCGATGGTAGACTCCTCCGAACTGTCTAGAATGGCCTCTGAAATATATTTTTCGGAAATTATGAAATGTGTTTTTTAGCTGTTAGTTTGGGCTAATTCGGTGTTGTGACTATAATTTCGTACAATGTTTTTGGGCGGAGAGAAGATCGCGATTTGTGACTCTTTACGGAGGCTGCAAGGAAATAACTAATTATTCCAAAATTCGCATTTATCATTCCCTAACTGAAGCTGCTAAGTATTTCAATTTTCATAGTTTTCATTAAAATTTTATTTGGCTGTCTTTTTGGCTGTGTGAAAATTTTGATAATGCTAGTACTAATTAACGATAAAGTAGTTTAGTTTATCTTATCGTATGATAGGAAATTGGGTGAGTGGCAAGATTAAAGTAAATGTAGATGCAATGAATCACGAAGAACACTTGTGTCCATAATAGGAGGGACGTAGTCCGTGATGAATGGATAATGGATGAATGTTGAAAGAAAGGTTACGTGACCAGTATAGAATATTAATAAAATATGACATCCTCTCGGCTGCTTAATGTATAGATAGATGTATGAGTAAAGTCTGTGAGAATTTTAAAGTTATGAACATGGTAAGTTTGGAGTAAACGTGCTCTTGTTTGCTTACAGTGAGGTATTGATTGGGGAATCGCCTAATGATTCATTAGAGTTGTTAGATGTTGTGGATGTTGTTTTGGAGAAAATAATTATAATATTATATCCATCTGAATAGATCATTGGATGAAAAGAAAACCTTTTTGATAGAGTGAACGGATCAAATGGTCATAAGTTGACTATAAATGGCAAGGTTATTGAAATGGTCAGTAATTCTCTTTGCTCGGGTCGAATGTTTTCTAAGAATGTAAAGGATGGATGAGAACATAGCAAGGAGTGTGAATGCTGGAATTAGGTGGTAATTGCGGGAACTTGATTCGTTGGTAGCAAATGGTCAGTAATTACACCTGAAATATTGACAAAAGAGATTATAATGGCTTGTTATTGAAGTAAGCTTGCTCTTACCTTGTGGTTGATTACTGTCAGAAGCGTATGAGAGAACTGAATGGTGTTTTGCTATGTAAGTGGTGAAAACAGGAGAGAGTCAGCAATGACTGGGTAATGAGTGAATGTGCGTGAGCAGTATGAGAATGTTGTTTTACGTTGGTTTTGACGCTTAGAAAGAATGGATGAAAGCAGAATTACTCAAGTAGTGTATCAAGAAAATTGTTAATGGAAACTAAGACCGAGAAGAACTTGTTAGAATGTGGCATATGGGATAAAATTACCCTTAAAATAGGTGTGATTGTATGAAAATTTATATTTATGTGTCGTAAGAGATAGAGAGAGAGGAAGATATATGCTTGATTAGGATAAGAGCATCGAACCATATTTTTCCTTCCGGTTTTCGCCCAGTTTAACGATAAATCTTCATATTGGTTAAGTTATGCTGCTGCGAACTTCGAAACGGTGTTTTTCCATTGTAATTATATGTCCTTCTGAATATTTGTATCATTATTTCGAGCTTTCTCCATTCACATCTCACTGCTATAAATTTTATATTAAAACAATGATAGTTGCAAATCGTAGTTACACCTGTTTAGTAAACCTTCTTCCATTAAGGCATACCGAAAATGATTTTTAGATTCGGAAGTCAGAACAGAGTAAATAACTGTATTCGACACCCTGGTTAGGGAAGTATTGTGAATAGTTGATGCAGATAACGTGGTTGTTGTGGAACGAAATGGCATAAATAACAATATATGCACGCAAAAAAAGCTCGAAATTTCTCCATGATCAATGAATGCACGAAAATTTCGTTGATAATTGATTTTGGTTGAAAATATCAGGCGGTCTCCAGACCACCAGTTCACACTTTTTACGTGATTATTCTGTAAAATTGCTCTAATATTTTTCTCCTGACACCTCATAATCTTATTTACGCTTACTCTGCAGCGTTAAGTTTTTTACCTTAGAAAAACTACCTTAGTGAGTTAAATTGGCGCAATATTGGCATTACTTGATGTGATCGGAGTCTCGCATTGATTGCACATAACTGTCGCACCTTTCTACATAATTGAAGGGCACAGTAGCCGTATATGTCTCCATTAAGATGGATCAGTAACTTGTTTACGCCACTGTTTGATTCCGCGCCTTGGCGATCACTCTTGCCTACGCGATGTGCTTCTCTTCGAGTATCCCCTTCATTCTCCCCTCTCTATCATCTTCACCTGTCTCTCCACTTTCACCTACTCTCATTGCCTCCGCGAGTTCGCTTATCTTTGTGACCAAATCCCCTTCCGTCCTCCTTGGTGGTCCAAAGAACGGAGCTAGTTGTCGTTTATTTTTGCGGAGAAAGGGTCCTCGACTTTGGGTGGAAAATATGCAGCGTTACTACTGTAGTTGGCTAAGCCGTTTCCCTGTGTTCAACACTGCCGTTGGTTTCCTTGGATTAACGTTCCAATGGTAAATTTACTCGGGGCTCATTTAATTAAGTGAATACGCCGTTAAGAATTGGACGGTTGAAACTTCCAAAATTATCGGAACTTTCGTGTACTCTTTCGAAAATTATTTTCTGTAACTCTGCATCCCAATCTTTTTTCTTCCACTTATGTATCAACTCGAATTTCGAAGCCAAGCGTTTGTAAGTTATAGTGGAATTCAGATTGAAATAAGAGAACACCTATGGCGGAGTAAAACATTTCTCTATCATAATAACGATTTTCTAACAAACGAAAAATTTTCGTAGGATACTTGGGTACGTGATGTGGATTAAAAATTTTGTATCCTTCTCGCATATTATGCGGTATATACATTAAGATCTTGTTAGTCGCGACAAAGCGGTTGGGAAGCATTATTATAGAGGGCAAACATTTTCTTCTTTAAAATTCGAAAAGTTTTCATATAACTGCGAGGTATAAACGCTTACATAAAATGGTTCTAAAGCTTCCTTTTTTCTTGCAAGGCTAAAATTAATGGCCTTTATAAATCATCATTTTATGCGTCTACGGCCATCATTTTCAATAATTAATATATCCTAAAAATCATACTTTTCTCAATTATTTTCTTTCCCCTCCTTCATAATACTACTTTTTGATTGTATTCTCGTAATTTTTTCCTTCTGGCTTAATATGATTCAATCGCAGTACCTCTCATGGGTTAAAATGCGTAAACCCTGTGAAAGAAACGCGGTAGACAGGGTCATGAATATATGGATGGGAAGTGATTGTGTTGTGAAAGGCGAATGAACAAAACAACCATGAAAAAAGAACTCTTAGATTGTTTGGGCGTAAAGAATAACAGATGAGAACCGAGTAATTGAATTGTTAGGAGATAAAACCATTTTCCGCTCAATGAGATTTAAGGCCTGAGGAAACAGTTGCTGGGATTACTGCATCTGAATTTCAAGGCTATGAGATCTCGGAGAAATTTTATTAATACTACGTGTAGAATAATCTAAGGATAAATTGAAGTGCAAAATATCGGCATGACTGGGACAAAAACAGATCGGGTCAGTCACTAACCATCGCCAGTGCAAAGTTTGTAACTACATGCTAAGTTTCATACTTTTCCCTAATCCTTGAACGACAACTTACTGCCTAATGGAACATACGAGTAGTTATCTCTTTATTTTTCCTCTGTTCAGATGTCCGAAATTATATATAGACTTTGGGGTATAAGATTAAAGTATTATTCGTTGTATTATTTATTACTCTAATTCTACTGAATTTTAATGAAGGATATCACCTACTGAGATTTTGTTAATTGAATCCTTGGATGGGTATTCATTTATTACCCGTGGAATACAAGCTGCGTCAATTTATACTATTCCAAATGATGATGAATAATTGGAAAGATGCCATACAATGTCTGACAATGAGATTATTTTCGAAAGAGAAAGGTTTTTCTCTGATAGCTGATTCGATATCTCGACCTCCACTCTCAGTATTCATCCATTCATTTCCCTCTCCCACTCACTCCCTCTTATTTTATATTTTAGGATTCTTTCTTTTCCTATCATCTTCACCCCTTCCTTGCCTGTTTTGTATCATTCCGCCTTTTTTCCACTATACGGTGTACACACTTCTCAGATGCCTCAAGTATTGAAATGTTCTCTCTTCACAATGTCCACATTTCACCCTTTTTCGGTAAAATACCATTAATGTTGAATGTGTAGTAAGCAGTTTTATGGGGAACTTTAACTAAGCCAAAGAAGTATAGGGATACGGGGTCTAGGTTTAATTGCAAAGTAGTGGGCACTTACCCATCATAGCATCTTTTGCATATTTCTGTAGGTGTTGTCAAAATGGGCTATTAAACCGTTATTTATTACTGACTTTCTCAAGAATCCGGCGTTTTACAATAGAAATTGAGAAGTATTATTTCTCTCTGACTTTCAAATGTAACCTATAAGTCAAAATTTCTTCCAAATCCCAAATTATCCTTCCTTTTGCTTAATTTTTCTATTATATTTGGAAAAACTTTATTCCTTAAAAATAAGTGTCAACTAATTCTTCTTAACATGTCCAGTGCATGCATTCTATTTAATAAGATCCGACAATTTTCTGGTTTTCCCATATGTGACCTGATGCAAAAATTAGTGGGACTTCCCACCCTTTAAATCCCCCATGCCACATAAACTTGTCGAATTGGGAAACGGTGTTTCCAAATTGATACCGCCAATTTTTAGTGATTGTCCTTGAGCTTTATGGAGAGACATGGCAAACGAAAATGAAAGTGTATCCTTTTAAAATGACATGTTAAGTTCGTTGTAATTAGTGAAATTTTGTAATAATACATCTTCTCCCTTTGCTCCACAATTTAGTATAGCTTACATCCTGTCTACCACCACAGCAGTACTAAATAACATCACTTTTGTCAGTCCCTGGAAACGATTTCCGTCCCCGACGGAGGCTGTTTCCAGGACCGCGAGCACCTGTAGTTACCTGCCCGTCTCCTCTTTTCTCCCAACTGCAGGGAGAATCATTGCGAGATTGAGCGCAGGCGCAGAAACAAGATGACGGCGTACATCACGGAGCTGTCCGACATGGTGCCCACGTGCAGTGCCCTCGCCCGCAAACCCGACAAGCTAACGATCCTGCGGATGGCTGTGGCGCACATGAAGGCCTTGAGAGGTGAGTTCCTTCCTTTTTTGGGAAATTCGGGATTTCCCACTCGAATATCACTCATACTCGGCTTGCGATTGGGGTTGTTTCTCGGAGATGAGAAACCTCGTTTATTTTTGGCCGAAGAATGAAAAGTTCGGAGAAATCTTTCTCTTATGAAGAACTCTAAGCTCTCTGAAGTTGCACCCTCAAATTATTCCGAGAACAAAATATGAAATAATGGAGATGTTATAAAAAAAAACGAATAAGTGGTATACAAGATATTAAAATGGCACAGAAGATGCCGTCTGCAAAATTTGGATTAGCCCTATGAAGGCCCTAGAAGGCGCCCAGGGAAAAATAAAAGGCGCTAACTGATGTTTTAAATGTATAAATCTTATCCTATGCATTATTCATAAAATTACTATCAATAACATAGGTTCTTTCTAAGTGGGAAACCTAGGTGGTGACGTGTTTCCCAACTGGTTTGAATGCCGCTTTATGAGCGCTCAATATTTAATGAGAACTTTGCGAACCTTCAGCTTTAGTTTTCACAATCTTGTATATGGCATTGTTCACTGTGGGTGTTTCAATGGAAATATGTAGATGATTCCATCTTTTAACAAATGAAAAAAATAAATTTACAATTAATATTCTTCTGTAGCAATATTGATACTTCTCCGTAATCCAAGCACCCTTACGAATTTTATTTACGCCCGGAGATTAAAAAAATAATATGGAAACTATCTCTAACAATGTCCTTTAGAACCATGGAAAAAAAAGCTTCATTAAAATCAATGATTGACTATTTTGATCGTCAAAGATTCCTCCAAGGCCTTTTCTTTAGGTTCTCTGTCAGTATCCTGTAATCGCTGACTTTGAATTTACGGTTTTTAAAATTCTTATCAAATCATCCTTATCCCCAGCGTTGGGCCACCTTTCGTCGTTTTCTCTCAAAGCCTTTCATAGCTAAAACCAATGCTAAATCTTTCTTTTATGATGTCAGAAGAGTACTGTTCAAGTTTGAGATTGTATCGTGGAATTTATAGAATATGAGAAAATATATTATTTATAATATAAATCGATGAAAAAATTAAACGACGTCCAAATTTAACCTTTAAAATATGAAAAGTTCTTAAATGTTGCTACCTTGCCTTCTGAGGTGGGGAATATAGACATTCCTGGAAAGTACTGAATTCAGCGCGGAAAAATGGATAAATAAATAAACGTCTTCTTTCGGAGGAAAGTAAATCAACAATAATCCTCATCTTTTTAACCGACTTTCAGCGTTAATCCCAAAGAGAAATAAAATTTAGGGAATTTAATGTTAGAAAAAATTAGAATAGTTTCGGATAAAAATACTCAAATTTAGAGTAGAACAATCATCTGAATTAGAAAATAAGAATTAAGTTCTGACAAAGTAACCCGTTCGGCATTTGAATACTTTCCTGGTTAAATTGTATGGATTTGCTTATTTGCTCCTTTTTCCGTCGATGTGACTTACTTACTGAGGCATAGAGAATATGGTTAGTTGCACCTTTGGAATGAATCCTCTGCTGAGGGATACAGTACTTTTGATATCCTCTCACGAGTAATAATATATGCAATTAAAGCATTTATATTAGAATTGTATCGAATGATTTTTAACGTCATAAAAATGTAAATGGCGTTGAAAATAAATAAGCATAAAAACTCCAATTTTAAGTTCGTAATGAAGAAATCAATTTCTGAGTTATCATCAAGTTCTACCTTCAGGATGAAATTTCTAGTTATTTATATTAAAGGAATTGGCGTATTCGTTCCTTTGTATCATTAATATGTGAAAATACGAGACTCAACCCTCATTCAGTAAACTGGCTTCGTATACTGTTGTTTCTTCACAAATTTGATTTCAGGAACTCTATTTGCTAGGGTAATCATTGACGTATTGTGATTCCAAATCATAGAAATTGAGTAGGCATTAAAAAAAAATAGTCTCTTTTACAATTTTTCGAATTTCCATTCTAACTTTAGAGGAGTTTATGGGAATGTTGTGTTGTCATATAATCCTGCTGATTATTGTTAACTATGGTAAGCAAAATTTCAATCTAAACGGAAATTATTCCAAAATATATTAGAACTAGAATTACAGCTTATCTGTGACATTTAAAATTATATTTATGTCATAAATAACAGGAAACGACTTATTTTATTTGATTAAATTATTTTATCGCCTTAGCTTTTCTTTTAGAATTTATAATCAATCACATTATCCAAACATGTCTCAGATATCGTTCACTAAAACTTTCTGGGTATTAGAAATGAGTTTGAAAATTTGTACTACTACATTTTATAATGGATGCTAATTATAAAATTAGAAATTTTAATTATTGAGACTGATTAATTCGACTTATAATTATAAATAATACTAAATAAAATACATCGTTAGTCCTTCTTCGTATTTCTTGTGGACGAAAAGAATGGACGACCTCATGAAGTGTTACACTAACTAAATTGGAGAAAATAAGCAAATTTTTGAGTCTTTCATAGTTGGGATCATTTTGATTTTGCCTCCATACCTTTTTCCCTTTATCCCTTGCTAGAAACCAAAAATATTTGTCCAAGTCGGCGATAGAAAGTATTAGAAGACTGTCACTTTACGAAGTAGCATAACACTATTTAGGGTTCTCGCTTTGTTTCTCTTCTCGACCCTTGTAAATTTTTCGTCAACGTATTTCTTTGCGGATGATGACATTTTTCAGCCCTATTTCAAATCCGTTTGGAAGGTTTCCGAAGCCGTTCTCCGTCAGGGTTATGGAGTAAAAATACTTTGGACGGAATCAGTTCTTATTTTTACCATTCTTCTAAACAACCTTTCAATGCTTTGAAACGCAAATGATTTTAATTTTCTCTATATGTAAAATCTCTTGGTGCGTATAGGTAGTGCTAAATGTGTTAATTTGCTATCCATCAGGGAGCTCGAGATGGAAATCCAGTTTTCGCTTCCAGCTATAAATCATTTTATTTTGACGATCCTTCAGGGAAAATTCTATTTCTTTTTCCGATTAATTCTTAGGAATCCATTATATATCCTCATTTTCGTTTCATCAAAAGGCATCAATTTCGTGTCAAGAAAAACGTAGATGTTTTCCTTCGCAGTTTTGATTTTGAGCCAAGGACGAATCGGTCATTATAAAAAACTGGATATTTCCGAGACTTGGTTCGATATTTCCCGGAAGCATATTCGAACGCATTTTGAGGAAGAGCTGTGCTGTCCTTAATATCGATTTAGTACTTGCGTGCGTGTGTCACGCCAATATGGAGGTATGTTAGCGTGGCGTCTTCAGCCAAGGCCATCCGAAGAGGCTCCATTTTGCTTGCCTTAGGATGCGAAGGGCACCATGTATTTCGCTTTCTCCGAATCGTACGACTTCTGGAACACATCCACGTCTTCTGGGAATTTAGGTGAATCGCGCTTTCAAAAAGCTATTGTCTCCAAAATATTGAGCAAATCGCAGTTATCCTGAGGGACGGCTTTCGAATACCCTACCTGTATTTCCGTTTAGTAAATTTGAGTAAGCGCTCATTAAACCCTTAAAATACCAAGAAAAAGACGCCGAATTAATAAGAAAATGCTTTATGTTTTATAAATAAAATAAATTTATGTTACCTGTTTGATGTTAGTACTTATAATTGTCGTAATTGTTTCCGTTCGTAGATTTCGAAGAAAAACTTCAATATTTACGGCTAAAAATGTCTATTTTTTAAAGAATATTTGTCTGCAGGATTCTTTTCGTTGGTTTATCTTTCAGTATCACTTACACAAGCTTACAGCGTAAATTTACGATTTTTAAAAAACATCAAAACATCCTACTTTAATATTCCTATTCCTCACGGCTGGAGTATTTAATATTTTTGAGTTGAAAATTAGAATCATTCAGCAAGCGTAAAAGTTAAACGGTTGCTCAATCATCTATTCGTTTTATCAAAGGAACTATATTCCGAGACGGTTAGCTAATTATGCTACAAAATCAGAAAAAAATCACAAAATTGTCTGCACAGCATCATGAGTATAAAAAGCCTATGTTAGACTTTTTTGCGCGGCGGTCTCCTTTGATCAAATAATCAACGATTTTATATACATGAGAAATCGAGAAGTAAATGCTTTAAGATGAATCCCAGTTTTTCCCTCATTTAAAAGGTGTATACATAATAAAGATTTCCTAAGATTTTCCGATGTCATTTAAAACGGTTTGGGCCTGAGCGCTCGATGTAGCTTAGGACTTCATCCAATCTAAACCCAGGCCTAATGCTAAACTTTTACTGTTGTATATGATCGCAAAAAAGGAAAAGATACTGATTAGGCTAAAGGAAAATTTGAGTACATTTTCACTTTTCTAGTCTAATCATCTCCACCTAACGTATCAAGTCATTTTTTTATCATTTGTTGTCAGCTGTTGTTGCTTTTCCTTATAGGATTCTCTCTTCGTAATTATACTCATAATTAATCTCTCGGTACGTTTATTTTTGGTGATCCTACTACTAAAAATGGCTGAATTCTTTGACGTTTAAAGCTTGTCATAAGAAGAAGTCGGAAGAATTCTTCAGTTCTAATTTAGAATTTTCAAAGCATTCATTTATATTGGCTGAACCTCGTACAATTTATGTGAAATTCTATACCCTTTCTTTATTTCAGAATGCTCTAAAACTTCTACTTCATACGGCAAAATTATTATTCTTCAGTAGTATCCGTCCCCCCTTTGGCGCACCTTTCCTGTCCCCCATTCCATATTTCATCATCCGGTAACCCATATTTCAGATAAGACGAGTAAAGCACCTTTAGGTCTGTAATTGCTTATCCACCAGTCATTGAAAACGGCCGATTCCGGTTTCATTCTGAAAACCATCATGAAACCGATATTTTCGCTTACAGCATAAAATATTAAAATTCTTTTGAAAGCTTTTCAAGTGCCTGTAGCTTTATGCAACATATCTGGGTTTAATTTAATGTTGGAATAAAATTTGTTGCCTGAGGGAAGCCATAAAATATGTGATCAGATATTTATATTAGGAGAAATTATTATTCGTAGTAGGTATTCACTGTTTGGCGTAATTTGCTTGTGTAAAACAGGCATAATTAGTGTATGAACCAATCGGAACTTAACGGAAATCGGCAATAACGGTTTTCGTTTACGGTTTAGCTACAAGACTTAACGGTTCGGGTACGGTTTTTCCTCCAGCAAAAATAACTGATTTTTCGGTTCGGTTCCATTCCTTGCTTTGACGTACTACTTTTTTCCTAAGTGTAATATAGAAAGATTTCTCGATATTTGACGAAAGAAGAGGTTAAGTGATAAATGGAAAACTCAAACATTTGAGAAGATCGATGGTCGCTGCAAGTGGGCCTTCCAATCAGTCTGGAGAACGTGAAAACCGTATAATGAACCTTCTTCCGCTGCAGCGCCATCCGCATTCCGGACGTACTCTTCGCCAAGCGAGAAATTCCCTCTCTTGATCGGATTCTCGTGTTTATTTAGCTCCAGACCTCTGATTAATAATGAAAAAGAGTGAATCTGGCCTCTCTCTTGAGTTCACATCTACTGCAAATGGCGAATACGCTGAACCTGGTTAGATATCAATTGCTGTTTCCAATGCTGGTTCCGGAAGTGAAGTCTTCGGCTACTTCAGTCGCCCATTCGAACCCTACCGATGATCTTAACTACAATGGATGACATTTCCCGATTACAAAGACTATCATTAAAGTTCCAAGAGCCTACACTTTTCTTTAGAATCTTTGGAAATCGATGAAAATTGAGATCACGTTCCTGATATCGCTTTACTTAAAAGTTTCCTCAGACTTCGATTCTATGTTTAATATAGCATAACTTGAAACAGGAGGGTATTCACTGTGAATAGAGACACATATAATTCAATAAAATCGTGAATTATTGTGAAAATTAATTTAAAGTAATAATTTGGGAAAAATATCTACCTGATAACGAACAATGGAAGTTGCGAAAGAGAAATAATAGATATAACAGCCCTGAAAAAATGGCGTTCTACCTGAAATAAAAAACTGTTAACTGAACTGCAGAAAGTAGAAGGAAACCCATCTTCAGCTTGTCAACTACTGCTGTCGATGAAGCTTTGATGGAATGTATTTTGATTTAGGGCTAAAGATATAGGTTTACAAAATATACAATCTGCATTTGTTAATTCCTCTGCATTTTATTACATTCTCAGTGTTTGAATATATCTGTAACATCGAACAGCCTGGTGCGTATTGTCACAATCGTTAACGCACTTCGGTTTTGTCATTTATTTCTCTTTTAGCTCTTATCAGGACTTGTTCACACGTTTGACGTTCTGAAAGAAAAAAAAATTTTCGCCTTCACGAAACCTAATGCGGCTTTATAACGGTACTTTTCAGAAGCTGTCGTAAAGCATCATTTAGAGTGATGTGAATAAAGTGGTAAGTGACTTACAATTTTAGAACCTCTGTCCTCAAAAAAGTTATTTGTGTAGGAAAACAGCTAACGCAAGTTCGGTCATTTCAGAAAGATTTAGATCATTGGAGTAGTATTTCTAATTTTTATTCTATTATTTCAACGAAAGAATTTTATGCTGCTCCTCAATGTTTTTTTCAATTCAATATACCAGTCGATAAGCGATTCAAACTTACTTAAAAGATTTTAATGTTGAAAATTTATTGCCAGAGTTGTAAGTGCATCGATTACTTTTCTCTCCTCTCTATTTTGACCTACGAGAGATGGCTAGAAAATAACCGGACTGGTTTTCGCACCCCATTAATATTTATTCCGCATGATTGGCATTGGAAGAACATTCATCTTGAATGCTTCTTTTTTGCTATTTCGGTGGCGGCGTAGCACTGTTCGCTTGATGCACTCATTTGAGGAATATTGTGAATCTGCTCTGAGTTGGAAAGATTTCTATGTATATCATTGTGTTACGTGAAATTTATCCTTTAATTTGGAAACTTGCCATAAACGTATCAAATTTTTTTTGCGAGAAACATATGTTGACAATTGTTTACTGTAGTGTAGATATCCAGGAAGGATGTATTTCGAAGTAGATAAGATTTCAGAGGTAAAATATGTTAAATATATGTTTTAAAAATTCGATTCATTTACTCTCCAGCCAAACCTTGTTCATGGGTGGTCTGAAAAGTTTCCGACATTTCGCCATTTTTCGACATGTTTTCTGAAGATTTCTGAAAATCTGATGTCGGAAAATTTTCAAACCACCCTCTTATATCTTTGACCGCAGTTGAGTGTCGATTTATCGAGAAATTACTTTTTTCATTAATGTGTACGACTTAAGTGGTTAGTGATAAATTATGGCAAGCTTTGTGAGTTTCTCTCTCCGATGAAACGACTTAATTGAAACTTTAACTTTCGAAATGACTAACTTCCGTAGCTGACGTGCATTCTCTACATTAGGAGAATATTGAGCACACAATTTAAAATTTTAAGAATCTATGATGTGACAATGGCGATGTTTGGAATTCCGCATGGAGTGAGTCACCTGAAGCAGCGTGACTTAGAAACGATTGTTTAGCAAAGCGGCGTTCTTCGCAGACATAGCAGTCGTGGTGAGGTATTGCACGCCGACGCAGCATTCATAATCAAGATGTCGATGGACACATCATTCGTGGGCATTTAAAATAGGTTAGACCAGCCCTCTCGAGTCCCACGACTTCAGCTAACTTCCACGCCATATATCACTAACATAATTATCGTTGTTGGCCAGACTTCATGGAACGATATAATAAAAGGCAAAGAAAAGTTTTGCAATTTTCACACGATTTAATTAAAAACATAAGCGACTGCTCGCTTTTGTTTGTAATCAATTCGTATGGAAACAAAATGGTTTTTCTTTACATTTTACCATCTACACCTTTACTGTGTATTTAAATGTAGGTGAAGCGTTACTCGCAATAGATATAGTGAATTTACGGTGGAATTTTAATTATTGGCAATTACGTCTTTATGCAACTATCTGACTCGTAAATTTTGCAGATTGATAGAACAACTTAGTGTATTCGCACAAAGTGATAAGTGGTAATTCTTGATGGGCGATATAGCTTTGGTTTCTTTATAATTAACTCATTTCCTCACGCAAAATTTAAAAATCCAGATAATCAGGTAATTGAAGTCATTGATCTTGTCTGATTACTTACAAAGATCGTCCATTTTCTGCAATTTCATGATAATAGTTAGAATAATACACCTGTATTTGGGCAAGATTGAGACTAAAAAGTCTCACATCTACTCTTTCGCCAGTCGACACTTGGAAGAAAGAGATAAATAGTGCACAGAAGATATTTGTAGGCTTAAAAACCTAAGTCAGAGCTTGGGGAAAATACTCCACTGCAGAAAAACACTCACACGAAGGATGTTGTGAAAAACCTGCGAAACCTAAAGATATAATGAAACTAAAATTTTACTGAAAAGACAGGCATTTAAAAGCAATCAACAATAATATACACGTAAAATTGCTAAAACGAAAGGAAATACGTTCTCATAAAATAGTAAGAAAAAGCGGGAACAGCGGGAAGTGAAAACATTGGCTACAAAATATTTCAAAAATGAATTATGGAAATGAAAACTAAAATTGATACAAAACAAAATTTAATATCTCACTTGTAGTTATCAACTGTGTAAGTGATCATTGATAAAATTAATAGTAAAAACCTCTAAAGTATTTGGAAATGCGAGCAGTATGTTGAGTAGTAGATATGTGTGAATATTAAAAATTTCAAATGGAATTATTTTTTTATTCGAAAATAATTCGACCCGAATCAACATCAGTAACATTCGAATGGAATGAAATCGAATACAAATTTAGAATTGTTTTCATTACTCTTGTTTTCTCTTTTTTAAAGTTTCAAATTTTCTTCATGAAATGGGTATGACACTACTATATTGAATAAGCTTCTAGTCAAAACTATGTTTATCATAAAAATGGCTCTACTTACGAAATTATATCAAATCAGAAAATTTCCTTAATATAAATTTGTTATGTTATTTTAGCGGATGATGACGATAAGCAGTAGTGGAAGGAAATGCGCGTTTGGGAAATTTATGAGAAAGAAACGGACAAAAGCATCGTGTACTAGTATAAGATCGAATCGATTATTTTGTCCATTCTCTTCGAAACTCAAATAACTTATTCAATTCGATTCGAAGTGGAATCACGGTTTATTTATCACTAATGAGCAATAATGGTTAGTGCAAAAGGAGTCTTGTCGCTGAATCAGTTATGAATATTATCCCTCTGTACAAAATGATGGGTTGTTTTCCATAAGTAAAAGGATGGATTTATGGGCGGGAAAAATCCCGGCCTTGCGGAAATAGGGTTTAGAGAATTTTAATCGAGGAGTATTCGAAGTAGCGCAATTCCGTAAAAACTCTTAAGGGGTGATATTATAAGTCACATCAGTATTTTAAGTCCATATTTTATTTTTGAAACGAAGACAAAAAAATTTCCGCAAAAGTTGAACATTTGATATTATGTGTAACGTATTGGATGTATTGATATGCGTAAAAACGAAGACATTCCCGCGTATATTAAAATATTCTCAGACAGTGTTAAATATCGTTCGGAGGAAATTTTAATCTCCAAATTAGATCATATTTGATATTTCCTCTGTCTTTAACGGTCTTTAAATTCACCGCTCGAAGGCTTAACTTGGGGAATATATGTTGAACCTGAGTGAGTCTTTTTTGAAAATATATCGGCGTCGTGTTCGGTACTCTTCCGAAGTAGTCCTCCCTCCAGCAATGTCTCGGATACCTGCGGCGTTTTACGACCAGACTCAAGCTTATCGAGTTTCCAATAAAATGGAAATGTTAAGAAGGGCAAAGTCCCATAATTAGAAGTAGGGCCTCCATTTTAAAACGTTCGTGAACATTTCTCGAGAAGTCTCGAGAAAACAGCCGATATCTTCCCTTGCATCTCATTATTGTGCACCATAAATAAAAATTACTGTAACAGTGACAGTTATTTTACAAAATTGGTATGGTGAAAGTGGGAAGCAAAGTGCTCTTGCAGACTGATAACTTGCTGTCTTTATTGTTGAATTTTTCTATTGAAATTTCAACAGTGTCATCATCCATCGTTACTGGATAGCGCAACTTTAGTTGCAGCAACAAATTTTATTCGTAATTATACTCATCCGAGATTCTACATCAGCAGTTGCTATCTCTATTACGTGTCCAATCACAATAAAGGGCAGTTTAGATGGACACAAAACTCAGTCAGAAATTCTTGGAAAACAAAACAAATTGCGGAATATTTTGCACATCTAGCTTGATTCGTTAAACGTGGTGTCTTCCACGCTTACGAGAATCATAATTTTACCAAGGATTCCGTTGCGATCGAGTGTTTCTCGAAATATGAGCATTGGTGATAAAGAACGAATTTTCGGCTTCACCCGCTATATGGTTTTGTGTCTGGATAGTTTGGAAAATAATTATTGGTCATTATTAGCTATTTATTTCCCATCGTTGTTGGATTTAAATAGCGATTTCTTTCTGAGTGAAGTTTCTCTGGATTCGGGAACGAGGAAACGTAAAAATTTCCCGGGAAGGAGTTGCCGTCCTAATTAGAAGGATGATAGGTGGAGCACGTGGAAGACCGCGGGTTCATTTGATTAACGTGATTGAAAAAGGCGGCCGAAAAAGGTCCTGCCAGCCATTTCTTCCCCACTCGTTTGAAACATTAATCGAGACTGCAATGAATAGTTAATTGGCGTCGGGTTCGCTCCAATGCTATTCCGCGGCCCTCGTAAATTCCCCGCCCCCGCACGCCTTACGGCCCTCGTTTCCTTCTAGATTCTTCGGGTCCCGTACTTCATTCCTTCCTTCGAAGGGATTCATTAGGCATCCTGAAGAACGGAAGGGAATAGGATTGTTTTTGGTTTAAGTCAGGGACATCTTTGCGCTGTACGTGCGAAAATGGTCTTTTCAAGTTGTTGCGAAAATTAGCTATTTTAGAAGTTTTCCTTTGGTTAAGCAATCGACATGTTTCAGAGTGAGTATAAAAAATTACCGTAAATCTGCCGATTCATACCCCAGTGAAGTTAATCTCGTGGATTTCCTTAATTCCTTGAGGGTTTTTATCTTTCCCTATTCTTAATTTTCTTATAGGATCCCAAGTATTACATAGAAACTTACAGCTTTTATTCATAAAAAAGAAATTTATTCACATGCTTATCCAGTTCTACTTATAGTTAAATTGTAATTAACCTATCATTGTCTGCATGGATCAGCCATCTTTCAGGAATATATTCCCTTGCATTATTTTTGCAAAACCGGAAATTGAAACTTTCTATATCAGCAATGGCATTGAGTATCCTCGGGAAATAGAAAACAAGTCTATCAAAAGGCGAAGATGAAGTTGAGTGAGATTCAGGGAAACATAGTTATGCATGGGGAAGACAATTACATCTGTGTTGAGATATAGATACCTATTAGGTTTTTCGTATTTACTTTGTTTGATAAATTAAAATTAACGTCATATTAAATCTCCATTGTCAGCTTTCTCTTCGTTCAGTATTCTCAAGGTAAATGTGTATAAGGCTTACCGCTCGTAAAAATAGTGTAACGAATAATCATTCAAGAAATTTACTCGTGTATATGTAAAATTACAAATTAAGAAATTATTTCCTTTAATCTTCAAGTATTAATTCCAGTTTGCCGGGGAGCAATTCGTAAATGTAACCAGTTTCATTACTTAGCTGTTAAGTACTCGAGAATGTATATTCTGTGACGAAGTTTTAAAATTATGTCCGATGAAAAGTTGGGTCTTGACAAAAGTCCAAGTGACAGGGGCCCAAATATAACCCCTGGAATTTCCTCGGCTTCTTTTGTCCCGCTGCTATGGGAACACAAAAAGTTTAGCTAGTTCTCTTTCGTGTAGAGATGAGTGAATCTTTTTATGGTTAAACGACTGTGACTATTTAAACACAAGCAACTTCTAGAGAGATCCAGGGAATTCGTTCTGGATGTCAGTTTTAGGAATTCGGTCTCATAACTCCAGACTATCTTCTTTCATTAGCGACACCACGTCTCCACTGATTCTAATTTTCTCTCTTTCATTGCTGCTTTAGTCCACGTTGCAAAACAATTGCAAAAAGGATCTTCCTTCGGAGATTTCTTTGGACCCTTTTCAAGCATCCAACCTTGTTTGATTTCAAGTGTAAATATCAGAAAATCACCGAGATGAAATTTTGAAAAGGCGATATGTAATGCGAATCCAATCTAAAAAAGTTTGAGAGGTGAGAAGAGATGGTCCCACTCCCCTGGAGACTTGTTCTTTTGCTTCCAGAGAAGAAAGATTTTCGTTCGTGTCGATGTAAGAAGATAAATATCTCCCTAAGTGCAGATAAATACGGTGAGACGCGAAAGCTGCGGAATGGTACGTAATTAGCGAATGGCGAGAACAAAAGCAAACGTCGAATTTGGCGTGAACAAGACACCCGAAGATAAAAATAGATATCGCTTAGTTATATGAAGATATCATCGACGAGGAATAAAGCCATAGTTAATGGACTCGATCAATATTTGCCTTATGCTTCGCCCAGAAATCATACTTTAATGCCTCTTTGAAATCCTCTGTTTGCATCTGCCGTAATCTCCAAACCATCTCTCGGCAATTGCCATTTATTATCGTTTTTCGACATTTTTCATTCAAATTAAGAATACGAGGAATAATTGATTAATTTTACTTTGGGCATTTTCTTTGTTTTTGGAAACATCTGTCGTAGAAATTTCCGGGCAGCTGACGCTCGCTGCATGCTAATTCCTCTTTTCCATAGGGAAAGAACTTTTCCAACGGTTAATTAGAACGTTTTCCCGTTTGTGGAAGTTGATGAATTTTTCTCTCAATGTGAGGGCATCTTTTATTCCAAGTTGTTAGGATTGAGGTTTTTGAACCTAAGAAATTACATTTACGCATCCACTCAGTGAAGGAGTGAATTAAGATGGAAAATATTTTCTAGAAATACTGCGAACTCATGGAAAGGATTCTTACTGTATGTGTCCTCCGATCTAAAGGTTAAAATTATATTTTGTGTCGTTGAAGTAGCTTTCTTGAAGGCAGTGAACCTAAAACTAAATCGGTGGGCTCCCGGGAAGCGCGTTCGCCTTTTGAGAATGGGTTCGATTCCTGGTGGGAGCCCATATGTGCGAAATCAGCTTTCGAAGCACTTTTAATAGAACTACTACTAATATACTACTCAGTCGATTTTCATGGCGACGGAATATCCTTAGAAAATAAAACTGAACATTAAATTAATCATCGTCAATACAGTCGCATCAATGCTTCTGTGTTGAGGTTGTGTGTTACTGGTATTCTTTCCTCGTTTAGAGGATTCTTGCTTCGTGATTGACGTTTAATTTTGACGTCGGTTTCTAGGCTATTTAATCGCTTATAAATCTGATTCATACGAGTTTTTAAGATCATGAAATGATGCTTGTTTATTTACATAAAACTCTCTTCTAGCTCTGTATTTCCACATTTCGAAATGCCAAAATTAAGTGGAATTCCTTAGGCTCTAGTGCAGAGGTGTCCAACTTGGTTTACTCGTATCCTTTGGTGATATGATTGACTTGTCAAGAAGGTGAATTGTAGATAAAATTAGGATGTCATGCCATAAAGTATTGCAAGTGTAGTTGTTTCAGTGAAATTTCTTAGTCTTTTCTTATATTTTGTTAAGAAACTGTTAAGAACTATTAAAGTAGTTAAGAAACGTTTTATTCCATGTCGGTATCGATATGTTGGTTGTGGATTAAACTTTATTCGTATATTGAAATTTAAAAATTTATTCGCTCTTGTGACGACTCGCGGATGGTTTACTTAAAATCCAAAAGGGATATAAAAGGCAGCAACTGCTGCTCTAGGGTAAAGGGAGGGAGCATTTTTACATCAGAAAAAAGGTTCGCCTGTCAGCCTTCCCTCGAAATACACGTTTTCTACATTAAATAGTCCCAAATCGGTAGAAACGAATATAATCGCTAAATGGACTGAAGGAGATTAATATACGTTTGATCTTCATTTGACGTGGTGAATGAGAAAAACGAAGCGATTTTGAATGCCTTGGTTTGCGTTAAAGATGTGGGAAAAAAGGACCGCATAGATCGCTGGAAAAAGCCGCGTGTCACCAGAAGGACGCTGGTCTTGCTCAGAGCGCATATGTGTTCGCGATTTGGGACTCATCGACCCTTAAAAATGAGTAAACACCGAATTTCGAGGTCGAATTTTTTTCGCTAATACAACATTGCTGTTGGGATGTGAGAACACAACGCAAAAAAGTCTCGGGATTAGGGCGCATAAAGGAGTGGTGAAAGAGAGGGAAGATATCATGGTGCCATTAGTGTGTGGCCATCTGTCATCTCGCCTCACTTTCGCATCGGCCGCTTTAATTGCCTCCGATCCGCTCAACTTGTTCAGGGGGGCGCACCATTTGTTAGGGGTCCGTTTCAATTACTGACGCCATTTGTATGCGAAAGGGGGCGGAGCAAACCTTCATTTCGAGCCGCGTTGCGCTACACAAATTCACTAATCTACTCATCTCCTCGACTCTATCTCGTAATGAGATTTAATTTGCAGCCCGCTTTATCGAGAGGAAAGGTAAAGAACATTCCTTTGGATTTTCCGGGAAAGACGTTTTCATCCGCCATGTCCGAGATGAGTCTCGCATCTTCCGAATTTCGTATCTGCGGAGTGCCCGCATAATTTAATGCTTAACGAGGGGGCGTTAATTTCGCCTAGTCATCCCTATTGTGCTTCTATGTTTCGGAGGATTTTTCCTGTTTTTCTCTTGGAATAGATTTAGGCTCCTGTTAACTTCGATCTAACGATTTCGTTCTGGACCTTGATTCCCCCCCAAGTCAGGGTTATGCTATCTTTTACCCGAGAAATTATAGGAGAAAGTTTCACTCACGAATACTTCAACTGCAAAAGTACGATAGTTGAAGTATTTTTAAATGATGTCTCGTAAGATTACAATGAAACATTTCATAGCTATCGTGCAAACACGGAAATAATGGCCTTTACATTATGTAGATGAGGAAACATTGCATCCATAAAATTTTTTTTTCGTAGAATTTTCTTTTTTTGTGGATCTGTAGCAGTGTATTGAATTTACATAAATTCATTGAAAAATTCATTCATAAATATAATTTATATAGATTTTCTGTTTTTAACAAGAATATTATTTCTATTGTATCCGTCCCATGCTTATCAAATAGTAAAGTATTTTTTATTTTTCTGTAGAAGCTCCGAGCTGTTTGCGTTAGGCATATCTGGTTAGGTTGTTACTTTTCTTCCTCCTCATGACCCTGAAATTCCACTAGAAATTCAAATCAGCAATTTTATAAAACTGATGAATTGGCAGTTCAGCTCGATGCGGAAAACGCAAACTATTTGACCTCGTTGTTCTTACAATATGTCGATGTTGAGAATGTTTGTTTTATATTGATTAAATATGTTATAAAAAAACATTTTCTTTGAAATTATCGGTAGTGTTATTTTTTTCGCGGAGCGTTATCCCTTTATAAAATAATTCTTGATTTTCAAAAGGGATACTATTCATGTATGGATGGAAATAGCTATAGTCGGCATATCTTCGTAATCATTTCGGGCGAACGAGTTCTTTTCTATCTTGTGAAATCCCCTAAGTACCTCATTGTAATCCAGCGAGCCTAACGTATTCTAAAGAGCACATCTGATAGCCAGAAAATCACTAAGTAAACTGTCTCAAATGCAAGAATGAAATGTATAAAGTGAAAGGAGGTTGAAAATTCAGCCATTCTGGGGTAGAAGACTTATCCTATCCCATCCAAGTCCTAAGAAAACTATGTACTCTCGGAATGTCAGAAGTACTGTAGTAATCACAGGATATATTTCATAGCGCACATTCAAAGAAATACTTGGTGATAATCCCAAAATTATGGACAGAATTATATTCTTCGAAAAGGAGACAGGACCCTTCCCCAAATAAAGGGTGAAACCTTGTTTATATGTTTCTGACTCTGGAGGTTCCTTTTGAGCGGTAAAATTGGTACAATTTAGTACAGCTTAGTATAAAAGTTAAAAATTGCTACATATTGTATGTACATGGTGTATTGATGACTCGACTCAAAATTACCCCAGCTGTTGAGACACCTTTGTAAAAACAGTAATGCTTTCAGCATCGTAATTTGTGAAAATAATACGCAATTCTTACGGAAGGTGTCAGCCTACTAACTTATCCTCCCCAGAATTTGCTGCACTGTCTGAACCACCCCGATGGTCGTTGGGGTGCTAGCAAACGCGCTAATCCAGCGAAAAGAGTGTAAAATTCATTCTCAGCTAAAGAAAAGCATTCCGAGCTCACCTTCATTCCTTCACCTGACGTTAAGACTGTAAACCGCTGACTTAAATACGAGTCATTGTTTTCTTGATGTGAGTCACTCGTTTATAAAAAAATCGCTGAGTAGTCCGGTGTCGAAAGTTTGAATTTGTTTTCCTTTAGAAGGAGTTCGTGAGTGAGGCAGAGTGCATTGCTCTCCCGACGCTCTCTTCCGCTGCCGCAGCATCCTCCCCTACCCTCTTTACCTTCTCTTTCTCCATCTACGCTTTCACTTCTCTCTTCCCTGTATTTCTTTTCATTCAGTCTCTTCCTTCTGACCTTGTGATTCCTCCTTTTTCGTACATCGTTGTTTTATTCTCTTTATTCCTTTTAGATTTCATCGGTGTTTCCGAAAGGAAAATTATCATCAGCGCTAGATGGGCCCTCAAAAGCTCCAGTTGATTCGCTATATACGAAAATCATACCTTCTTCGCTTTAATATTTTTTATGAAGTCATTATGAATGAAGTTATATACATGAGGGTATTATATTTAATCATCTTAATTGTTGTTACCCATAGTCATCGGAGAGTAACGGGTGTAGCATCCATGATTCACGAAATATTTGGTCGTAAATTATTCGTCTAATTTCCGAGATACCAATGTATTTTTGAAACCCTTTGAGGTCCTTCCATAAATTCTGCGCGGCCGTAATATTTGAGAAATCGAATCTTTCCTCAGGTTTTCCCAGACTCGATTTCTTGCTGATGCGGACAAAGCGTATTCTTTATCGAGTCAAGCAAAAATGTTTAACTCACCCAAAATGTTTAGGAAATTTCATTAGGTAAAACTGAAATAGGTTATCACTGCTCCCATATAATTTCCAGATTGCCTCCTAGAACTATAGCTGAGGAGCCCCTGTCATAGATCATTACTGAAATTGGAACCAGAAATGGTATGATTTATCAAAGAGTCTGCATTTTACGTTAGACTTTGAAAAAGGCCAAATATGGCGATGTAGCGCTCTCTTAGTGAGGAAGGCGCCATAAAAACATCTAGCGCGAAAAGGCACTAAAATGGCCGCACTGATCTTCTTCCCTTTGATCCTCTTCCTCTCTTGCTCCTTCACTGCTCGCTGTTTTCGAGAAAGAACACGTGCTCGTTAAAGTGAGGGATCGTAACGCATGTGCAGTACTCTTTCTGAATGCCCCCGTCTCCAGGACTCCTTTCGGACGTTGGCTTCGCGATGCATTTGCTTTCACTGCGTCTGAGGAACTACAGTACCCATCATTTTCCCTTATATTTAAATGAGATTTTGAATCAATAAGTACCCGTATTCCAAGTAAAGTATCGTTTCTAAGGTAAGGTAGCTTTCCCATCGTGAGCTGCCGCCTTTTAAACGACTCTATAGAAAATTTCGTAATGATTCACAGGTTAGATTTAAATTGATAAACCAGTTTTTGAAAAACTTAAATGGAGTAGTGCTTCACGATTGACATTGACGAAGAAGTTAAGTAAGTACTTCCTCATGTGTAAAGATAAGAGGTAGCATCCTTCACATAAAGCCTATTAATGCAGGTTTTGATGAATTGAGGTAGCTAAATCTTTCTCCAACAAATGGAATTGGCTTTATTCTCTAGTTATATCTGATCCTCGTTTTTTATGATGATGATGAATAATTTCGCAAATGAAGACGATGCCAAAAATTCTTAACTTGTTTTTGCAGTCGTTTATAGTAAAATGAAAAAATCTCACGCCAGGAACAAGAGCTACTCGACTCATCCCTTTCTCTTATTATTAATAAACATGTTTTCACATTCACAGTGAAAATCTCAGTTTTATGCAGAATGATCGATTATTATCGCGCTTCTATGAAATATTCTTTTATTCTTGATTTTCTTTTTTCAGTGAAGTTTTATTTATCAATTGTTACTCCAGGTAACGTAACTTTTCCGATTTATTTCTCGGACTCCAGTCGAGTTACATTTGTTCTTGAAAAGAAAAGCGATCCAATAGCACAGGCTTCTATTTCATATTACGTCTTCCCAACGTTCATAATTTGTATTGCGATTTCGATTTTATATTTTTCAGTCTTACACCTTTAAGTGAATACTTTTCGCATATTGAATCGTATCGCAAGTACATATTTTTAATTCCTTTCGTCTTCGAATACTATAAATAGTTTCCAATGGTGTTTGCTCTTTTAATAAAGTTAGATTAACAACGCTATCGACCTTAATTTCTAAATTAGGCAGAGAAAGTCCGCTTTCTGGAATGTTGTGATAGATTTGTATGCATGCTCGCTTGCTTTAAAGTTTTAAAATATGATGAAATTAAAATTTTAATTACGAAGTTTTAAGTACTAATTGAACAATTTCTATTCAGCGGTCCCTATACAATCTATATTCTATAGAATCAGCGCAGTTAAGTTTCCTTTGGAGCGACTCGTCCATGAGGAATAAAATCTATCAGCGAAAGTAAAATAATGAAAATTTAGACGTAGAAATCGACTTGGGCGAGAGGAATGATAACCTTGTAGTTTTATCTCGATTATGAAGAAAGGCGTTCGGCCGATATCCGATGGCAGCTTCACGTATTTTCTAATCAGCTGAAGATCTTTCGTATTGTTTTAAGTGACGTTCGCTTCGCATTGAAGATTCCTTAGCCTTGAATCGCCGAGACTCACGTTTCGTGAGAAGAAATCGCACGCCTAGTATTTGCGACCGAAACTTGCTCATTCTTCCCCGTAAATCACCGTCATTAATTTGGCGCGCATCTTTATTCCCTCGGCTAAGTTATTCCCTTTTGCGGATGTGTTCCACTTTTAAATCATCCTAATATCGCTGTCCCCTCTTATCTCGCGAAAGGTGAAGTCAGATAAATGGCTGAAGCGTCCAATGAGCGCCGTTCCCTGGAAAGTTGAAAAACGGCCCGCGATGGGGGAGATGCAGAAACACTTATTTCGCGAGCGTATCTCTCCCTTTTCCCCCGTTAATGGAACTCTGCGAAGAAAAATCGCGCAAGTGGCTCTAAATCAGGCATTCAAATGAGCCGCAAGAGCATATGATAGCGCGAAGAAATTGGATCACGTAGCTAATGGTGTAGAGGTGAGATGGTGTTGCCCTCTGGCGAATACGTGGTCGATCCGATCGCCTTAATGACGCCGGGATTTTTAGCCGTGAGCATCACTTTTCGTGCATCGGAAGGTGTGGGCGAGAGCGATGTTTCTACCACCGGAAAGAAGGAATCGTCTGAGATTTGCTTTGGCTTCAGTATTGTTCAGAAAGAAAACTATGATAATTAATATTGAGCTTAGAAATTGAGGATTATGTCTGTCTTTGAAGGTTCAGCCTTGCTGAATTCTCATTCTCTTCGTCATCGGCTATAGGAAGGTTTTCTAAGGGAATGAGGTTCATTAGTCCAGTTGAGGAGTGAGATTGTCTCCTCACTGATTCAGATTGCAATGAACTCCACGTAATATTACGCCACATAAGCGCAATGGCTCTGTGAATAAGTTTCACAGCATCGAATAGGGGTTGATCAGGTTAAATGTCATTATTCAGCATCTTCTTACCTCAGTAGCTCTCACACTATCACAATCATGAACAGGACTGATAACTTTTGATAAAAAAGCAAATAAAGGACGTTTTTTAGAACATCATCCCCTTTATCATTAGCTACCAAGAGCTATGATAGAAGAAAGAGAATTACTGAGTTCACAGCTTGCTTTTCATAATCAAGATGAGTAATAAGATAGTTTGTCCTTGCTTTCCCCATCGTGCCAGAACTGTTGACGGAACAGGTCCACTTCAGTGAATGCAATGACTCCAGGAGTAACACTTTCCCTAAGCTTATATCTTAATCTATGCAATTATTCAGTATAACTCAAAACTCAGTGTGTCTCATATCATCGCAGCCATGAACAAGACAATGATTGTGAGACAAAAGTAAATGTAGGATACATTTTTCTACATCCTGTACCAAAAGGCGAATGAAAAATTATTCATTCACGTAAATATGGCAGGATTTTTCTCTGTCACGTCAAAAAATATACTTTCTATTCCTCAAGATATGTTTGCAGGTACGACGTTTAAATAAATCAACTTGAATACTGTTATCTTATATAATAATCACCGATGTGTATATATTTATTCATTCGATGTCAGTAACTCCCTTAAGAAATACATTGGAGAAATATTGAAACATTAAGTTCACGCACTATCCGACGAGATAGAAATATAGCATTTAAAAATTCATTAGAGAATCATTATTACAATACATTTCGAATGGTAATTTTTATTTTAATGTATTATGGTAACATCAATGTTTCATGGTAGTACATGTATTTCCATAAAACATGTATGAAGAAATGAGAAAATGAGAACAAAATTAAAGGTTTTATGAATTTTATAGTACATTGTACGAAATGAAGGTTAAGATAGTAAATATATTGAGATATTATAAATATATTTTCACTTTAAAATAAAATCGTAACCAAGTAAAGAATTGCTATAATGAAACAAGCAGGCAAGCTGTGGAAACTTCTTAGCTTCTTGTTATGAAGCTTCTGAGCAAACCTGAAACTTAATTTTCTGGAAAAATGTCAATAGACAGGATTCGAACCACCGAGGATAAACTTAGGAAATTTCGGAATTTTTGGAATCAGACACTCTAACCATTCATCCATTTCGGTGATGATGGAGAAATAAATAAGATAAATAATTTAATGAGAAGACTGGTTAAGTACATTACTGCGTGCCACATAATACAGATAATATGATAGATAAATTTAAATTAATCCTTTTTTCTATTTCTAAATTCTACGTAATGAGACAGGTACCAAAATGAGGGAAATCAAATAGATTCTTATTTTGGTCATAGAATTTCGTTTTCGAGTCGAAATTAGGAGAATTCGGACAAAAATTACCAAAATTTGTGCAAGTTTGCGGGTATACTATAAGTTAGCCATCCCCCTTGCGAAAGAGGCGATTGCTTATCCTTTTGAAATGTATGAGAAAGGAAAAACGACATTTCGAGAAAAGGAAAGTATTATTAAACATAGGAAATCTAAATTTAGCAATATGCATTTACAAATAATATAGCCTTCTACGCTGTGGAGTCATTCAAATTGTATTATTTGAAATTAAATGTGCTAAATAGCAAAAAATATCTCTTGGTTACCCGATACATAAATGATTTAGGTAATTGGCTAATTTCCATTCCTTGGGTTTAATAATATATTATGAAATTATTTTTCGGTTTTTCGTTTATATTTATAGCTTTAGCCTCTATGATTGTTTTTTAAAATTTGAGAGGGATTATTGTTATTTTTGAAAATCAATAAGGACGAGATATTTATGCATATTTTTAAAGTTTAATTTAGTTCCGTCATTTTGACGGAGAATTCGCTTGTCATTATTAATATCCTTGTATCCATCAAACCATTAGTGGTAGAAAGAGCTGTCTTTTTTATGGGATTAAATTTCGCTTTCTGCTTTCTCTTGTTGATCGTATTTGGTTCTTCCTTTGAATACTTACGGATTAATTTTGTTTAAAGCGCGGTTACCTCAGAGAATACTTTCCTCCATCGTCAGAATGTCGGGGAAACTTTATTTCCATTGGTTCACGTCGATGCCTCAGGATTTAACAAGGTTAGTCGTCGCATATTTTGTTCATTGTCTTCTACTGTAAGGGATACGCGCTAGAATAGGGGAGTGTGATGAAGATAATGGTTGGTGAGCATGTGGGTCGTGGGGTATGATTCGTAAGGGTGCCTTTCGAAAACTTGTGTCACGAGAGGTATATCCTGTGGCTACTGGAGAGAAACAGAGGTGGAACTTAACCAGGATGCAAACTCGTTTTGTAAAGCCCTAAAGCATCTAATCAAGTATTTTTAGGATTACAGTACTTCATCATACGTACATACGTATTCTATATACATACATATACGAATACATACTCATTCTATTCCATCTCGAATTAAGCGCTCCTGTCTCCTTTATTCAATATATTCCTTCACCATTTCCTATTCTTGCTCACATCTTTTTAAGTATCTTTTTAAGTCTCTTGGGAGTATTCGAAAATTTAGGGGAAAGGCTTACAGAAAATGCGTACATTGTAACATATAAAGCGTTATCAATAATTACTCTACATAAATTATTTCGTCATAGTTGTTTTAACATGCCAAATTCAGAATTACGTTGGCTCGTGGATAAAATGCACATAGTGCAAGGGAAAATGCTCAAAAATCTTTTTTTTTTACTTACGAATAGTCTACTACTATAACGTAACTTTGTTAATGTAAACGCGTTCGACCTTTTCCAAATGATCCTTCAGATCGCCAATAATATTCATCCGTAAAAGATACGTAAAAGAAATGTGAACAGTGGAACTAACCTGTCGGAACTCATCTGTAAAGGGAAGATTAGGGCCCATTTGGGTTATCATGGGTTCTCGAATAAAATTTTGCGGAATACAAGCTACTGCCACTCGTTATGTGTAAAAAATAAGCCCAAAAGTGTATCGTTTTCGTGACAAGTTTCTACGTAACGCTCAAGGCTTTTCAGAACCAGAAGTCGCACAGCTTTCAACCATTTAGCTTACTATATTACTAAATGTCGCCACTCCGCAAATAATAGGCAACTTCCCACAAACCACAAATTCTCAGTGTCGAGTCCAGATCAATCATTCACATCAACTACCGTAAAAGATATGGGTTAGGTTCATTTTTATTGCTTGCGGGCTTAATTTCATTTTACAAATTGAAAATTAAGGTTGTACGAAGTTGTGAGGAGTATAGGAAGGGAAATTCAATAAAGGTTCTTAATCTTGTCATCAAATTATGTTTTCGAATCGGAATCGCGAGATCTTTGACGAAGTATTCCAAATGTTCCTAAGTTGCAGCGCTGGTTGGAAAGCACCTTCTTAGCAAACGTTCACAGTATGCTTTTATTTTTATTTTTTTTGCATTAACTGTTACTATCAAGTACAAGTATACATCGTCCGACGTTTTAAAGGTTTTGAAGAGACCACATAAAGCCTATGGCCACGCGTATTCATTGCTAGGCAATGGCGCGCGCTGTTCAGCATAAGTAGGAAGTTAGTGAAAATTGATTTATAAGACATTCATCACAGAGTAAAATCAATTCCTGACAGCAGAGTATGACTTAATCAATGTTAAATGACGTCGTAATCATGGAGACTTTCAAGAAAATCGGGAACATATTCTGAGTTTTTGGAACCGATGTATTTGGATCTATCTGTTTTAAAACACGATATATCCTGCTATCAAAATTGCCTCATTTCATCCAATTTATATCTATGTTATTAATTTTATTGCTAAACATTTTGGAGACGAATGTCTTGCGAAAATCTACGAAAATACCGAGAGTTTTCGGAATAATGCTAGGAAAAAATGTAATAGCTACTTTTCATCCTATTTTAGGGGAAAGTTTATGAGAATATAATGAATTTACTTCCTAAATTCTTTCGCCTACATTTAATGATTACGTGAAAAACGGTTTAATATTACTATAATAACGCAGTCCTCGTCGCGCACACCAGTCAATAGAGTGGCTAATCTGAAATTGGCTTGTAATGATTTCATTGATTTGATCACCAATTAGAATCAAAGAACATAAAACAAGAGGCACATAGAGAAACACATAATCATTTAAATTCTCGTTGATGATATTAAAGAAGGATTTACGAATATATTTAATTTAGAGCCAAATTTATGTGCAAATAAGTTTTTACTTCATATTAACATAAATAGTTACATTAAGTGTGCCATAAAAGAAATTCCCTATCCTTAGTGGGGCAGACAGTGTGTTAGATGTAGGAAGGGTGTCCGTCGGTAGAAATTTATTCCAAAACCAACTCTATCTTATTGCAAGTCTTATATAAATATTTAGCGAACAACCTCGTACAAGACAAAGTTATTACGATTAATAATTTTTTTTCTAAAACATTTCATATTGTTTTTTGATAGTATGGTTATTGCTAGAGTTTTCTCAATTTCCCATAGACATCATAGCAAAAGAGGAGATTGGAATCTGAAGCGTACTGAGAACGCCAAGTTATAATATTATTATTCTCCACTAATTGAAACGTGTATGTATAAAGATCGTCAAGTGGTTGACGCTCATATAGGCTATATTTTTTGTCGCTTCAGAAGAAATTAAATTGTAGACGCATCAAGGTCGAAATGTGCGTCGAGAAGAAAACAGTCCTCATGGAATTCTAGCCCGTTGTGGTATTGTCAGTGGTGCATATTTATTTTGATAAGTAAGCGCAAATTTCGTCCTCCGAGTTGGCGATGGGAAAGGAGGTCGCATTGGCGTGGGTGGTGAAGAAATGTGCTTGGTGAGGAAACGGTGAATGGGATGATGCAAGGCGCGATTCGTAGAGAAATAGACTCGCAGGTGTGTGTGTGTGTGTGTTTGTGTCGAAAGCTGTATAAAACCCTTTGAATATTCCATGTGCGCGCACTGCTTGCAACTCCACAATATCTTCCGAGTGTCGCCGCGATGGAGACGTTTATAAGACGACTCGTCTATTCTTTGTGCCCACTCTTTATTCTTGGCGGTGTTTTGAATAAGCGTCGGAACAATTGGGGTTATTGAAAGTCAGATCGTTGTTTCTAATCGCCATGCTGTTGGTATCATAAGAGAGAAGGAAAGCATAGAAGAAGAGTTTTAGATGATCATCTCCATCGAACGGTTGTGCTGATTTCCTCTCGGTTGTTTACCTTCACTTTCTTGGTTTCTTGTTCGTGTATACGTTAAATTTTTGCTGTTTTTGAAGATTTTCTTATCTAAAATAAGATTTAGGTGTTTTAATGTCTATTTTTCGTAAATATACGGGGAATCACAGTTTTTAAGCGTGGGAAATTAAAATTTTTCAGATGTATTTGATGATCAACTTTTATTGCCACCTCGAATTAGATATTTTTGGAAATAGATTAGTTAACACTATATTGGGTCAAATCTACTCAAATAAATTTTCTTTTATTTTAATTTATAATGTAAATTTCAGTTAATATTTCTTTGACTTTTATTTATCCGCAAAGCGTTGTAAAGTTCCTGAGTTCTTATTGTCTTAATGTTGTCAAAACTTTTCATTATTGAATGCTTGCAAACAACGCAGCACGACAATATGTCTCAGTTTTGTTTTAATCAAAAAATACCGTTTTTACCCTATTTTACACGAAACTTTGGAAACTCCACTCGTACTTTCTTCTTACAGTGAAATAGCCGGGCACGAATAATTTCGCGGTGTAGGAAAAGAAGGCCTCGAATTCCCCCATACCCTCGATAAGAATACACATTAATATTCTGGAGTATTGTTTCCTTCTCTAGGAAATCGAAATATTCTATAAAGAGGTTTATTTGTCGTAGAAGTTAAATAAAGATATGAATCTTTAAAGTAATTCTTCAAACGCATCAAAATATTGTTTCGCCTTTGAATATACTTTCAAGATCTCTTACTTTCATTCTGTTCCAGTCAGGATTCAGGTAGTTTGTGTGTTAACCGATCGATTTTGCGAATTTTTCAAATATCATTCCTATTTTTGCTATGTAAAAAATCTTTGTGGTTACTTCCTAAATAGGCGCGATTTGCGGAATCTCTCTGCAATGTCCTTTTAAGACTACCATTTCAAGTCGCGGTGTAATTTGTTCGGTTGAACTTCGTCTCGAACTCTGTCAAAGAATTTCTCCTATCCTATGTTCCATTCCTATTCTCCTCTTTCTCGTCCCCATTCCACTCCTCCGGTGGACAATGGACAATGAGCAATAACGGGTCCGTATGCCGGATGTGGAGTCCAAAGCGTGTGTCGGACGTGCCGCGGCGCCGCGTATCCGTTGGCATCGCCACGAAGGCGTCGCCGTTTCTTAATCTCGACTTTTTTCGGCGGTGTCGCATTGGCTCACGCCTCCTTCCTCGAAATAACACAGATACAATCGCGCTCACAGATTATTTTGTGCGAATCCCGACTTACCTTAGCGCGGTCCACGTTTTCTGCCCTCAGTTGAGTTGACCGCACAGACGTCAAATTAACCATCATAGTAGCTCCGAATCACATTCTAACAATTTAGGCGGTAATTATTGTTCCGCGACTCTCAATTGGTTACTGCAAGGAGTTCTTACTCGTTTCAATTAATTTGTCCAGTATTATCGATACCGAACCAAGTGTTTCGCTACTACCGATGGTTATCTCACTAAAGCAGATCCTTCTTGTAAATAATGAAAATAGTTACGATTACCGTTATTATACAAATTCTATTTTTATTAACCTTTTCATTGTGTTTTGTAACCTCCTGACATCCAATCCTAATTAGTTGCTTTGCGTTCACCCCAATTGCCACCCTTGTCTTAAATTACCGAAAATGTTATTTTTAAACTGTTTGACACTTCTTTATCGACATCCTACAATTGATAATGGTATGTGTAAAACAGTATATTCAGAAAGATTTGTGAAGGTATCATCCATCGTTACTGAGCCAAATGCGAATATTCCTTATTAATTGGAGAAGAAAATTATTAAACGAGACAATAAATGATTGTAATAAGGTAACTATACCTGGAAAAACTGATTCCAGAAAGAATGTCGCATAAAATACTTCAGTAGAAATTGGAAAGTCGTTTCTGATGTCAGAGGGATGTTTACGAATACGTTTACATAAAATAAGGAAGAATGACACTGGTAACTATTCAGAAAAAGAAGATTTCGGAATGGAGAATTTACCTCAACGAGCAACATTCTAAATTGCAGAGAATCTTGGGAGAGGAACAGCCAAAGTTATTCCTTAATTTGAGAATATCAAGAATGTTGGGATTAAAATTAAAGAAAATTTTCATAAATCAATTTTTCGTATGGTTTTCCGTTTTCGGCAAAGTTTTGTCCTTTGTGACCTATGCCATTTATTACTATCTATTATTGTTTCACTATTCAGTAAAGAATCACTAAATAACAAAATTCTCTCTGAAAATACTGAGAGGACGGGCTACTAGCAAATCTAATTATTATTTTTGTTATTACTATTTCGTAGCATCATCAGCTAAATGGATCAGACACCTGTTTGCCGTGTAAAGGGCCCTGGTTCGAATCCCGGCCACAGTATTTTTGATAAGTCGACTCAGATTTTCAAATTTTGTACCAGATGTAACTCCCTTACTCATAGTTAGCGATAGAATTATAGTGCTAGCCACATTACATTAAATCACACAGTTGGAGCAAAAATTAGCGGCCTTAACCTGCTAATTTTCCTAGGCTGAACACTATGATTGGTAACTGCTATTATCATCATTGCTATTATTCAAAGTTTTCGGATCTTTGATTTCTATGACTATTTATACTTATCCAAACGAAAGCACCGATCAAAAATAGATGTTGAGGATATGACACATCCTTACCGCCGTGCACAACCTCACATTTCAGTACCAACGCTCTCTTGCACACATTATAATTCAAAGGTGAGCCTTCGTCGATGTGCAGTCGTAAATCATACGGCAACGGGTTGTCAAATATTTGTGTGTCGCATACGAAATAATGAAGCTATTTTTTCCCCTTGTTATTTTTTTAGCGCGCCCTTCCCCCTATTTCTGCTCATTTGAATTGGAATTTCAGGGTCTTTTATTTTCAGACCAACAATATTTTATGACAGTAAAGGACCTAAGGTTTAACTTTAAATGCGATGTATTTGGAGAACTGAATTTTCTTCGAAATTTTGTGGGTGGATGTCCTATTTCGTTAGTAAGCTTCGTTATTACGTTAGATGAGGGGCGGGGTTCCTTTTTCGGCCGCATTTGCCATTCGGTCGGGTAAGAAAGGCCACCATGCGGCTCTTGAATAGCCTGTTCATACAAGCAAATACTTTATTTCGGACTATATGAAGAGACAAATTTATTCGCTGAATTAGTTGTAAGAGAATACTTTTCACTATGTTCGTCATTAGATGATTGGAAAGCAAAATTATTTATTACGGGTGTTTGTTCCAGGAAGGGGCTAATCACTCTGGAAATAATAATATCCAATATCCCCCCTTATTTTCCCCCCAATTTTGACCTTGGAGTTATCAGCAAGATGCAAATCGAATTTGTTTAAATACGGGTATTTGACTTCGAAAATGACCCAAAACGACCCACTGAGCGCCCAAAAGGGCCTTAAGGGACCCTTCTTCCATTGCCTTAATATATTTTACGTTTTTTATTTGAAGATTAAAGAAATTAATTTCTGGATAAAACAACCAGGCTCTCCAAATTTATAACAGGCCGTATTAGCTCATGACAAGACAAAAATTCTGTGTAGCTTCTTCCATGAAAGTTTAAACTTAATAATAATTCACCAAAAAATTCATTTTACTTTTCTAATAGATTGATGTTCAAAGTGAGTAGATTGGCTAATTTAATTGGATAGATTCCGACCACTGTTTGCTTTTCTTTCTCTTTTGTTATCAATTATTAAAGTAAAGAAAATTGAATTAAACCATCAGGAAAGAAAGATCTATTTGGCTACATGGAATTGGTTAAGAAACTATGAGTTAAAGGACACTCCTATCATAGAATATGACTCTTGAATATGTATGCCCACTAAAAGAAAACACAAGAAAGAGTAATTAGGAAATATTGCAAAGCTAACTGATGGTGAATGCTAATATTTCATTCAATATTTTATGAGTTCAAGTATTTAAAAGTAGTGGATAAATCATCTGCAAAAGGAAGAGAATACTAAAAATAACAAAAATCTAAAACTGAAACTAAAATGAATATACAAAATAAAAATAAATACTACGATAACTATACAAAAATAAAATCTATACTGGATTTACAATGAAAGTTGTAGATAATTTAATACTGCCAAAATAAAATTTATCTTCAATATAGGAAGTAAAGAAAATAATAAATGAAATCGTTAATAATAGATAAAATTGCAGCATTCTAGTGTTCATTTGAAGGTTGCCTTATCCTGATCTCTCATCTACTTTTAATTTCATTGTACATTTAAAATGAGAAAAGAGATGAGAAAGATCTTTCAAAATTAATATTGGATTATATGCATGCCATGTCAAGCAGCCTGTAAGAATTTCCTGTTGGTGATATCTATGAGTTTATAGAGGAAATTAAGTTACCATCTACATGTTAAAGTGAAAGAAAGACTAATTTAAGTAATCTGTCCTGAATTATAAATGTAGGTCGTTTGGTCTGTATGGCCACCACTTAAACATTCAGGTATGAGCGTTGCCTCAGCAAAGGGATATTCTGTTTCACAGTAGTCAGCATATCGATTATTTCCGCTCTTCACTTAAGGTTTTCTTTGTATTAGTTAGCTAATTTTGTTTTTGGACCCAAGTATTTTATTCTTTTTTTTTATCACGGAAACATTTCTGAGGCAAAATTTTTAAGCACTCATTTTCTTCTCTGGCTGCCTACAGTTTTTATGTGGAAACTTATTTTTCTCTCTTGGTAATAAGAATTTCTATTTGATTGCATTTGCAATGTGATGAAATTTCAATTTTAAAATCACCATTCCCCTCGTCTTATATTTCAGGTACTGGGAACACAACATCCGATGGAACGTACAAACCATCCTTCCTCACAGACCAGGAACTCAAGCATCTCATCTTGGAGGCAGCAGATGGCTTTCTATTCGTGGTCACATGTGACACTGGTCGGGTCATTTATGTATCAGATTCTGTCAGTCCCGTCCTGAACCAGGCCCAGGTGAGTACCTTCCATTGATTATTTTTATGAATTTTTAACTATTTATTTATTTTCAGGCATTCTTTGAAGATTCAAACCACTTCAATGTTAAATTATATGTAATTATACCATTTTGCAGTTTAATATTTGGACAAAACATCCACATCTATGTGTGACATTGTAGTATTGCAGCCCTTCCTTTTTAATATTCATCCGCAGTGAATGAGATATGTAATGAGAAGAAACCTATTTCTGATTCTGTTCACTTTTTCTTTGTAATAAGTTTTTAAAGGTTTTTTATGCCTTGAATTGGTTGTATTGGCAAATGAGTATTAATTGAACTTCTTGAAAATTTAAAGCACATAAGAATAGTTTTTAGATAATAATTTTGCCAGATGATAGTTTTTATTGCATAAGATGAAAGTGTAATATTATTTTCATCCATCTTGAGTGGCTTATGCCAATGATTTGTTTTCTTTGTGGTTTAATTCAACATGAAAATAGTATCTCATTAGTTTTACATGGATACATAATTTTCTCTTTTGTTATGAAAGAATCATTCTATAAAAATAAGTATCATATTTGGGGTCTTATTTTTTTTTCAGAGTGATTGGTTTGGTTCCTGTATTTTTGACCATTTGCATCCAGAGGATGTGGAGAAGGTCAGAGAGCAACTCTCAACCCAAGAACCTCAGAACACAGGTCGTATCCTCGACTTAAAAACTGGAACAGTGAAGAAAGAAGGTCATCAATGTGAGTCATAATTCCAATAATTGTGTTCAGAAAGTATAGTGTATGGATATTATACGTATATCTATTAGACATCTTATATTTAAGTTACTCTGTCATAAGTTTTGTTCAAATTCTATTTGTAGTGCTTTTATTTAGTTCTTAGATTAATTTGAATATCTCAAAAGCCTCGAGCTTACTCCACAGTTCATTTTGATAGCATTAGAAATTTTTGTAATTTCTTGAAAAGTGAACACCATAAATTATCAAAAAATCAAACTTTTAAGGTTCAGACATCAAATTTACTAATTCTATGAAATCCATTAATTTCTGTTTTCTTTATCTCTTATCTTATAAGATTATGTTTTAGCATAGGTTACTTATGATTATTGAAAAAATTGAAATTAAAACTTATATTCAAGTGAAGCTGATAATTTTTAAAATCTAAACTTCTGAGGTAATATGTTCCATCTTTGCATTTCAGCTTCTATGCGTTTGTGCATGGGGTCAAGAAGAGGTTTCATTTGTCGTATGAAGGTTGGAAATGTTCAGGCAGACAGTATGTCTGCTGGTCACCTCAATCGTATGAAACAGAGAAACAGCCTTGGTCCTACAAGAGATGGACAGAATTATGTTGTAGTCCACTGCACTGGATATATCAAGAACTGGCCTCCTTCAGGTATTTTCTAGAAAATTTAGATGTTTGATTATTAACAAAGCATTAATTATTTATAATATTATATTTTTGTAATCATCATTTTTCAATGAAGTTTTATATGATATTTGTCTTTTGTTGTTGATATTATAAAAATAGCTATGTTTAATTTGTTCAATTTCTCATTTTAAATGAGTTTTATAACATTTAAATGGTAGCTATCATGTGATGTTTAGTATTCCATCCATTTTGCCAGAACTCTTTTAAAATTTTATTTAATGCTGGAAATAATTCATTACAATATGTACTATGATTCCTTTTTTGACAATCTTTCAAAAATGTAAGAATCTTTCTGAAACATCATGTCATTGCATTAATAATTCAACAACTAGTTGTCCTGTGCAAAAATTTTACATAAATGGTCCCTGGGGTATATATGATTTAATTAAAATAAAGCAATTGTTTCAATGAAAGAACAGTGTAAGCTGTCTTAGAGTTTGATACAAACTTTCATATTAGGCAATCTTATTTCATGAGGTTGTCATTCTGCTCCCAAAAGATGCAAGTTGTTCTGGTTGCACATGATGTCAAGGTCTTCATATATAGAGACTACAATATTACTTCCAAAAACTGTTTCAATCATTTTAAGACCGAGAATAAATATCACCATTCAATGAAAATAACTATTTATTTACCATAACAAACATAACCGTGTAAATAATAAACTCCAAACATGACAATGCCTATATCCTACAAAAGGAAACTCAAAAATTCAAAATTTTTAACTCGATTCTTTGACCAAATGGTTTATTTTTCATTTGTTGGTCTATTTTTAGCAGGAACCGAGAAACTTTCTCTTACACATCGTCAGTCATTTATATGTTTGGATAGAATGTGAAGGGAAAAAAGGGCCAGTCACTGAAAATAATGTTTAGAAATCCTATATGAGATATGGTATCTATATTGTGTATTTCTAAGGATTCCATTTATTAACAAATACAACTCTAAACAAAAATGGTTGCAACCATGTAATCTAAACTTCTGCTTTCTCTCTCTTGCGCTGCTTCTTTTATGTTAAGTAATAATTATCAAGTTCTATTGTTAACATGTCTACTATACTATATCTTTTCATTAATATTTTTCCTTTGAATAATGAAAGAAAAACTGAAAGTGTATTCCATTGTAACGAGACTTACCTACTTTTTTTAGGTGTTCAAATAGATAGAGGAGGTGGTGGAGATGAGGAAGGTCATGCATCTTCCCATTGTTGCCTTGTTGCTATTGGAAGGTTACAAGTTACGTCTACTCCAAACACAAGTGATCTTTCTGGATCTAATTCTTCTTCTGGTATGTAACAACCAGTTATTTCAGAATGACAGAAACATTGTGAGAATTTTTTCTGGTGTTTGTCAGATCTCTGCATATGTAGCTAGTCTACTTTAGTATTTTTCTAAGGAAGATTTTCATGATTAAAATAAATTAATTCATTTTAATCCTTCCAAATTAAAATTTTGCAGATAGTAATCTGTGATAGATGTTCAAAATTTGTAAAAAAGAACAAGTGATTTAGCATTTATTAAAATAATTTCCTTTCTACAAAAATTGAGAATTGATTTCTTTTCCAATATGGAAAGAACTTTAATTTGAATGCTGAACAAATTCTACAAAATATTGTCTCAGATTATTGATATGACTTACAAAATGAAAGTTAACAATATTCTGATATTATTCCTGTTAACTGTATGGCTTACTTTTGATAAAGCATTTATCATATCACATTTATTTTAATTCTCAATTTTTTAAAGATGTATTTTATCAAATGATGTTGATTGAAAGCATAAACCAGCTTTGATAGCTCACTTTGTTAAGAAAAAAATGGTAAAGAGTTACTTATAGTGTATTTACTGATTCCATTCTTTTCAGAATTCATATCTCGGCATTCCACAGAGGGTAAATTCACTTTTGTTGACCAGCGTGTAATAGGCCTTCTTGGTTACACTCCACCAGAGCTGCTAGGAAAATCTTGCTATGACTTTTTCCATCCAGAAGACCAGTCTCACATGAAAGAGAGCTTCGAGCAGGGTGATTATCATTTTCTATTCATAAATTATTAGCATTTAATAACTTAAAGTATGAGTCTGCGTTAAAAATTTGATTTTAGTTACCATTCATTCTTAACCAGAAGTCAACACTTAAGTAAGATTTCAGTGAAATGTATGTAGAAATCTTCAAACCAAAATGCAAGACACAAACACTGACAATGTCCATAAGAAATTTGTGTTGATAAAGCATGTTTTTGTGTCTTTATTTGTATTTATATATGAATGTTTCTCCAAGAATAAATTTTAATTCATAATTATTTAACTATGAGAACACAAGAGAGGTACATCTACTCCATTAAATGAAAGAGGTATTTTGAGGTAATAATCTCTTGTGTCAAGTATAATAATCGAAATGATCAAAGAATCAAAACAAATATTGTCATTAAATTGATTGTTAAATAATGTCATATGAAAAAGATTTATTAATTAACATTGTAATATATATATATATATATATATATATATATATATATATATATATATATATATATATATATATATAATGTATATGGTATTTTTTTAGTCATCTTGAGCTCTTGAGTCATTGGATGGTATTTCTATCTATCTTCAAAATTGCTGAAAATCCAGCATATTGAAATTGACTATACAAATGGTTGATAGTCAATGCAGTCTTATGTCAGCTACTAATTGTATTGACTTTTATCAGTATATAATTTACTATTGCAATTGATTTTGATTCTCTACCCCAGTGCTGAAACTCAAAGGCCAAGTAATGTCCGTAATGTACCGATTCCGTGCCAAGAACAGGGAGTGGGTTTGGCTGAGGACATCAGCATTTGCATTCCTCAACCCATACACTGATGACGTGGAGTACATTGTGTGCACCAACACTTCTGCCAAGTGAGTAATCCCTTTTATTAATCGTTTTCTTTTCATTTAATTCCCTTAAATTCATATATTTTGCATGGAAGATTTTGTTATTATGGCCATATATCTCAATTTACTGCCGTTAAAACCTCTCAAAGTTTCCATTGATTAGTGAACCTTAAGTCAGTTATTCCCAATCTTTTTATTTTAATTCACACTTCTATTTTAACTAAAACTTTGTTTGGGAAGTCGCTATGCAACTAATATAGATAACATCATGTATTCTATGTAAGAATGTATGATAAATTTATTTATAACAGTTGGTTTTAATAACCAAAGGAAAACAAGGGAATCAGATTTCCATTCAGAAACTTAATATATCTTTATATAACTATTACAGTTAGAGTTATTACAACTTTCCTAAAATCCAAAGAAAATAAAGCTGCAACTTATTTCAATCCATATATGCCTTCTCTAGAAAGCTTCCTGTTTAATATTTGATTCCTTAGTTTTCTCAGTTTCTTTTGTAGCTGTCAATTATCTTAACAATGTCACATTCTGCTTACATTGCATTTCTTTAATTTGACAAGCAGGTCCTTGCATCCTCATCAGGATACAGGTGCAGCTGATCCTAATGATCCCGTGGCCTATCAACAGCCTGGTTTAGATTACAGCCTTCAGAGAAGAGATGTGTATTCTCAAATGATTGGATCCCATATACAATGTAAGTTAATTAACTGAATTTTGTAAATATTTTTGTCTGTATTGATGATACATTCAGTCAGTGAAAATTTTAGCTCTCATATGCAGGAAATACATTCAGATAATTTAATTTTAATAATTAATTCTTTTTTATCTTTGATTGAATTTATTCTGAAGTAAAAACGATAATATGCCTTATTTCATCTTTCAATGAAAGTTTTTTATTTTAAATTATGTATAATACAAATTATGAAAAAAATAGCTTAAACTAATTTACCAAGGAAGACTTTTTTAATCTTAAATCTGTAATTATCATTTTCATGACGTTATTCTTCTTCAAATTGTGTGAGTTTAACTTAACTCAACTCTAAAGATCATCATTGATGATGTTTGATTTTGTCAAATTTAGGGTGTAATATTGATTTAGTATTTTTGGAGTAAAAAGTTTCCTCAACCCTTGCAAGATAATATATTTAAATAATTTTGAGCTTGAGAAACACTGGATATTAATTATCTTCCTATTACAGCTCGGCCTGGGAGCACGCAGAATGTGTATGGCACAGGTGGTGGTAGCTATGATCCAACAGCGGCATCTCCAGTGGCTGCTTATGGCTCTCCTGGTCCTCAACAACAGCCCTTGGCCCAAACACAGCCACCCCCAGTCCCTCCACCTCAGCCTATTCTAAGCCGCATCGGAAAGACTACAACTAGTCCAACCCCTGCTCAGGCTGCTTGGAGTCAACCTCACCTTCGACAGGTGCTTTTTTTACTCTAATAAGCACACATTCACTACAGAATTGGTGGTTTACTGTGTAATCTCCTTGAGAGCTAAATTTAATTTGAGTTAATCTAAAACTTTCTCTCTTAAAAAATTTTGTCATTCTTCTGCTATAATACTTCTATATATATATATATAACCATGCACATAATTATTTTCCCTATAATTCCCAAAAGTTTACATTGGGTCGTGAGAACAGTGCCACTTGGACTTTTTCTCAGCTATATTTGATGGACTTTGTTATCACCTAATATTTAAATTTACAGATTGTGGTAAGATTTTCTGAAAATTTGGTATGTGGAAACAACTACTATAATTAACATATTCATTAATATACTCAATCCTGGAGTAATAATATGCTAATTAACCTAATGAGGAAGAGGATCATGTTTTATATCAGCTTGTATATGTAACCGTATTGCCTTTAAATGTTTTTGTATCATAGATATCTGGCTTTCTTAACTAATTAAGAGTTGTTAAAAAGTAGATAAGAATGCAAATATTAATTTTTAGTGCCTATTCTTCCCTTTAACAGAATATTATTTCCAAAGAATCTTTTGTTGGATGTTTTAAATATATTTGATTGATTAAATCAGAATATCAAAGTTGTAATGTGGCAACTTTGCATGAGGGTAAGGAAAGGAAAAATCCTCCTGTATATCATAGCAAAACCTTATCACCATATGTTTCATTTCATTTGAAATTTCTTCCACTTGAAGGATATCTTATCTGCAAACATTTTTCATCTTATTTAACAGTAAATGAAAAATAAAAATTTAGAAAAGAAAGTAAATCTAATGGCCAAAAGCTGTTGGTCTAAATGGAATGACTTTCTTAAGAAGGGTACAAAGTTCATCAATACTCTTTATCTTTTACTATCAAGTATTTTGAAATAAATCAAGGTATCAAAATTTAAGAATAGTAGCAATATATTTTAGAATCTTTCATGCATTTTATCAACAAAAAAAGAAGTAGCAGATTGAGCTCTTGCCATAATCTCAGATATATGTTTTAACTTTAAGGCTTTGTATTGCAACTTGTGAACATAAGTTATAATTTTTCTTTCAGCCTGTAACAGAAGGCTATCAGTACAGCCAAATGAGTCCATCTCGCTCTCCAGGGGGTCCAACGTATACTCAGTTGAGTGGAGGAGGGGCTAGGGGAGGGCCTCTCACTCCCACTCAAGCCACGGCTTATCATCATCCTGCCAATACAGCTCCTGCTTCATCAACAGGTGATTTAACAATTGCTCTTCATTTTTATTGTATCAGAACTGTGGGAAATTGAAAAATAACCTTTTTGTTCCTCTTAAAATAGCCTCTTTTTTCATTTGGTGCAACTGAAACAAATATCTGTTGTATTTTGATGATTAGATCATTTTATGGAGTTGAAGGACAGGAATAAATTATTGCAGCTTTCTTTTAGTGCTGTTTAAATTTTTGTTTCCCATTTTACGTGGTATATTTTCATCAAGTGAATATATTAAATGACCATGAGACACATTATTGGTCTTATCAAGATGTTCCATGACTCATTTTTAAGAAGAGAATGGGAAAATGAAACAATGGTTAGTAGCTTGAAATATTTTCATTTGAGTGAACATGATCACAGAATCACTTGCAGCTAGAGATTTCTTCACAATCTGATAAGTTCATTCCTCTTCATTTTCAATTGTATTTATGATTTTGTTTATGCAATCGGTTTATCAGTAGTCTTTCAGCAAATTTTTGGAAACAAATGTTGTCGAAACTAAAATTTTATGAATAACTTAATTTAAACTTTCTGTTTATTTACTCTCATTTGTATTCTTTCTCATAGTATAATCATACTAGTATGTATTTGTCAGTCTGCATTTAATTCGTCTTGTGAATTACTTGTTGATTTGGCTTACTTCGTGTTCGTGTTCTAACCATTAAAAGAGCAAGTTGAAGCTGTCAGTTAACGAGGTTGTCCTTTAAATTTCTTCATGAATTTGCTGTGTTATTTCTTGTATTCTTTTGATCATGTCCTACTTGTCCATTTTCAAGACTTCCCATTGAAATAATGTCAAGCTTTTACTGTTCCATAGGCTCCGTGATTTTTCATCTCATCAATGTCATCTGTTATCGGTTTTTAGTTCCTTCTGATTTTGACCTTTTTTGTGTATTTAAAATCATCTTAGAAAGAGAAAGACTGTTGTCCTATCTGCAAATTTGTACATAGAGTTTTAAAGCCTTTTGATGCACAGTATCATTGAGTCTGATATGGATGTGAAATTTTTCTTCTTCATTGAAAACTCATTTACCAAGAAGGACACTTTTCTGTTCTTAAGGATACTATTTTCCAAAGAGTTTAAAGCTTTGGGCAAGGATATTATCTGTTATCTATTAAAATTATGTCTTTGCAGACATCTCTTTGTTGTTATAGAGAAGCTAAGCCTGGTTTTCAAAACTGAGGATTAATTTTGTAAGAATGTTTTTTTGGTCTTATGGTTTATAAGATAGATATTTTCCATGTATGAGCATACAAGCATGTAAGAATACATCTTCATAGAAGCATATATTGTAAAATATCTATCTTTGTCTGTTAATATGGAATGGAAGATCTTGCAAAAGGCATTTATCCAATAACTTGTTATTTTTAGGCATGTGGCAATGGCAGGGCTCTGCAGGGCAAAGTTCTGATGCAGGTCCGGGATCCAGTGGAGCTGGGGGAGGGGGGCATCCTGCAGCTGGTGCTCAGAGTGGTGGCGCAGGTGGACACCCAAATGCAGGAGGGGGTCCTCCAGGGCAACAGCAAGAGCTGACAGACATGCTGCAGATGCTGGACCAGGGAGGAACAACCACTTTTGAGGACCTCAACATGTTCAACACAACATTTGAGTGAAATGCAGCTGTGATGGCGTCACACCTTGTTCAGTGTATTGTATTTGCAGCCCTGCACCCTTGCAAAATTTGACATATTGGACTTTGAGATAGTGCAAAGAATGTTTCTTTTTTATGACTGTGTGATTCAGGCAATGAGAAGGATATTTTCCAGCTCTCCATTCATTATTCCATGGAAAAGGCTAATTGGTGCGATCATGTAAAAAGTGGAAAGTGTGCTCCTCTTCCTAGATTTTTTTGTAGTGCTATTGCACTTTTTAAATTTTGTTGTGCTGATATTTTTTGTAAAATCATTTTCCTGGATTTAATTGAATTGCAAATTATGTATCCATGACTTGCAACCTGTGAATAGCCCTATCGTGGATCATGAAAATATGAGTAGTCACTTGCTGACTGCATTCTATATCAGTTGTATCAGTTATAGAAAAAATGAAATAGCAAAAACTTTAATGATGGAGGATTTCCTCCTGATTTCAGAAACATAAAAACTCTATTTTTGTTGGTATGAATAGTCGAGTACTTTTTGATATCTAGTAATTTTCAGAATCTGATAATTACTTATGAGAGCCAAACTGATCATTCAGATATTCGAAGTTAAAAAAAAACATAGTCAAGAGTCATAGTTCTTGGTAGTGTACATTTTTTAAATTTTATTTCCTAACTCTTATAGGAATATATATATTTAATATTTCCTTTCATTTCTTTATCTGTTCCGTTGAATCAATATTATAAAGTCAAACACCTTTTGATTTACTTGTTAGTTGTTGATTGACAGCTGTGCAATAAGTGAAATAATTCTCATTCATCTATAATTTAAATCAATTATTGGAAGTCCTGTTGCATCAAAATATTCAAACTGGGAAATTTGCTGAAAGAATGTGGATTGAGGCTTCTGTGGAAGAGAATCTTGGCATGCCAAGAGGTATGGCAAGGAATTGAAAACATGAATTTAGAAACATTTACATATTATTTTTACACTAAGTAATGAGTGCTTGGTTGCAAATGTGCCTGTTTGAAACCACTTATAAACTTATGAATAATCAGTCTCTACCATCTTCATTCAATGTACAAAATACTTTAAGTTTATTCATTATTTCCATATAGTTTTTTTAATTTTGTCATTGAAAATTTCGTAAAAACACCATCAACATTTATTTCCTCACTTGTGTAAAGCATATCAAATACTGAATATTGACATTCCTTGCAACTGATGTTTGTTACAAGTAAAATTTGATGTTGTGTAATTTTTTATTTGTTGGGCATGTGACAGAGGTGCATTCAAAATTCCAGAGGAAATATCAATTTATCTTATAGCACATATCATGGAAATAAATATTCTTGAGTGAATGTGCACATTTTGAGAGTGAATGGAATCCACAATGAAAGGAAGTAAAATCAAGAATCCTTTAGAGATAGTAGATATTCTAGTAATTTGTGGTTATTTATGCAAACTTGGGATTTTTCTGAGTATACCTCAATTTCATTTTGGAAATTGCTTATTTATACGTCCAATACAGAAGGTTAAACTCGTGCACATGTTTGCACGGCAGATAAGTGACAAAGTTATCAGGATAATGGTTCACCGTTTTCTTTCACCCACTGTAATGTCCTTGTACAAACAAAGAAAAAGGAATTTTCTGAGATTGTTTGTAGATTTTTAAGTACCACTTGACCAGTCTTGAAAGAGGGATGCTGAAGTTGCTGAGGCGCTCTTGCTTTTCTGTGTGAAGTGTGACTACTTGTGCGTGTTTGTGCGAGAGTATGGATGAGACAAGAGAAGAGGTGGAAATGGACTTTAGCCGTATGAATAAAGGCAATTTATGTGCCTGTTGATATAAAAAAATGTGCTTTTGACAAAAATGGAAGTGCTGTTTGAAATGTGTAACGCCACTTGCTGTGGTGACTATAGTTTTTATAACTGCATTGCATGCAGGTGTATCCATAGGTTTCTATGTACAAATTTTTGTCTTCTTGTGGCAAAGAAAATTGTGTACATTTAACTGATAATTTTTTTACTAGTTTCAATAACTTTAGTTGAGAGACTATAGTGGGTTGTGTATCTCATTCAAGCATTCTGGGTCACGTGTTGTTGTGCTTGTAAGGCATAGGAATAAATTCCTTCATTGATATTCAAGATGTGATTTCCATCATTTATTGCTTAAAAAATAAGAATATATGTTTGTCATTCAACCTTATACAAGATAAGTGTGACAATTGTTTTGTTAAGTGGTCATAAAAATATATAGTAACAGGATTCTTGCAGTCTTCAGCTAGATGGCCAATTTGAATCTCCATCATTAGTTACGAAAACTCATAGAGGCGTAATTGTTTGGATGAGGAGTGTTAAAGTATGTTTTAGCCAAAAAGAGATTACTTAAAGAGAAATCCTCAAATACATTACCATTTTCAAACAGAAATTTATGCACTAGTTTTTGACAATGACAACTTTTCATAATAAACTGTAAAATTTCTATCAAAGAAAATTGTATCGTTTCAAGGGAGTTAAAAATATATGTGGAAAATCAGATATTACCAAAATTTTACGAGAAACTGGCAGAGAAATGTTAGAAACCAAATATGGGGTTGCATCTTCTATTGGGTGTAAAAACATTTTTTGCCAAAGAAAATAATTTTAAAAGCAGTCATAGCAAATGGAGATAGTCACACATAATGAGATAGTCGCATAACAAATATAAGATTAGGAATTTTTTGTATTACTTTAGGAAATTAATTTAAATTAATTTTTAAAGATTGTTTTGAAAATTATTTCCAGATCAAATTTTGGAAGGACTTCTAGGAAATGATTTTTGGAAGTAATTTTGTCAATTAATTAATAAACGTATATTTTGCAAATTATCTTATTGAAAGGGTATTGAAAGAGATAGATTCAAACCGATGAAAGAAACACATAAAACCCTTTATAATATTTATTTTATAGAAAAATTTGGCTTATTTTGAGTTGCAACATACTTTTTTGCTCATGAACAAAATGTAACATCCTGGCACTTCCTTAAGTAAAATTGACAATTACTTCCAAGAGTTTACAAATTCTTGGCTAAATTATTGAAATACTAATATATCTTATGAAGGCTATGGAGTTAAAATGTATCATCAAAAACTCTTCAAATAAACAGCAAAGAGTTCAAAGGCAATGTAACATTATGGCTGGAATGCATTTTTACAAGAATAAGACATGTAATACACCTCAGAAGGTTTTTAAGTTTCCATTAAGAAGCAACTTCCAGAAATGGAACATAAGTTCATTATCAAAATCTATTTAAGTTATCCATTATATATTTCTATTTATACAACAATACATAAAATTTCCACAATTTTATTTGCACATTGAAATAATTCTTTTCCATAAATTATACATAACATTATGATTTAAAATAAGTGCATCATATTTTAAATGTAACCCAATAACTTTGTGATTATTATTTTTGGTATAATATATGATACACTAAGAATTCCAGAAGCAAGAGAGTACAATTCATTTGCTGTTTCTGGATTATTACATCAAATGCACTAATATCATAACATTTGCATTAATTAGCACAGTTGTATGATAATTACATCTTTTACATAACATATGTATATACATATACAAAATTGCAATTTCTAAGCATTATTTACAGACAAAGGTGATTCTCATTCAGAGAAGAAACCACGTTTGTTTTTGCTATTATTTATCAGAAGATTTCTGAAACTTAAGTCTCCTCAGAGTCACTAAGACCAGCTACCTCATCTTCATCTCCCCCTAAAGCTCTCCAAAATGCCATTACCACCTTTTCAGCTGCTGCTTTACGCTGGTCTGATGGAAGGCTCTGAACCCGCTCTTTCATTTCTTGCAAATTATCCAAAAGGTCTACATAATTGTCCGGTAGATCATCAGAAGACAAATCTGGTGCACCCTCTGAAACCACAAAGACTAATGATTATTAAGAAGATAAATAACTATTTTTTAAATAAATATATATTTTTTGACACGTAGTTACAGACGAACGTAGTTACAAAATACAAACGAACTAATGCAAAATAAATTTAATAACATCCAAGGTCAACCAAGATGGTCTTCACACAAATAATAAAAAAATTTAAGATGCTGTTAAATCTGAAGAACTGCAGTAGAAATTATGCCAGTTGTATATCTCTAGAGGGACTTCTCTTAAGATGAGCAATAAGCAAGATTTTGGCGTACCCATTTATTGACATACAGAATTTAATTCATCAATACCTTCTTACAAGTTTTCAATGAAAAATAATGCCTCCACTTTCAAATAAACTTGTTTGGATGGAAAATTTTTTAAGACGTGAAATGCAAAAATAATTCTTAGAATGTACATACTCTTTATTCACCTATATCCACTTTATAACATAATCTCTAGATAATTAAATACACTTACAAGAATAAGTTTTGTGAAGTGATCACAGAGGTTTGCAATGAAGAGATTTAAGAATTCTATCTTATAATGAAAAGTGAAAGCATTATTTTGAACTGCCACGCCTGTAACTGTATATTTGATTTAACTTACCATTGAGAACTGGATGAGCCAAAAGCCCATTTGCAGATGAGCTGCTGCAAGATAGTCCATTGCTGATTTCAACCTTATTCAGGTTTCCTGCCAAGGTCCCTACTAGGTCATCCTGCTTCCTTTCAATGAGATTCTCTCCGTTTAGCAAGTTTTGCATTGTCTTAGAGACCTGGGATGAACTATCTAAAATTAAGGAATAATAATATTAATCATTTGTACAAGAAGGGAAATTAACTTCCATGCTAAGAGAAAATTTGGAAATTTTGAACCATAAATGTTCAAGAAGCAAAAATATTTTATGTAATTTTTAAATGCAAGATGTTTTCTTAATTTTTCTAAATTTAATTCTTACCTTTAAGAACCAGATTTGGCCACATATGAGCATGAAGAGCTTGCACTACACGCTTAATTCCAGTAGTTTCTTTGAAATCCAACTCATATTCTTCATCTTCAGATACCACATATGGATCCAGTTCCACCAACTCAAAACCATTTTTCACACACCATTCTTGGGCTGTTATAAAGAAGAAACACTAATTAATGGACAAATGTAATAATAAAACAATGTCAAAAATTACTCTACAACAATATTTCATACATCTTCATGTAATCATTGTAATTAAACATACCATTTATTATTATTACATTTAATTAAATTATATAAAAAAATTCATCCTGAAAATAATAGAAAAAAATATAACAAGAAATTCTGACTTAGGAAATCTAATACAATTCTTCAATGTCATTTATTATATACAAGCTAAGGGCTACGATGTTGACATGAGTAAAGACAAAATATTCAACAAAAATAAGGTGATAATAAAGTATTCAATTTAAAGAATTCTGCTACTAGAAAGCTTCAAGAATATACGAAATAATTTGTTTAGATACGATAATCCGTCGATTCGATTAAAAAAAAGGCAGACATTGCAGCAGTTGTAACGACTCAAGTAAAATAATAATTATGGGACGAAATGACGATAATATCAAGGAAATCCACAGACTACACAACAAAAAATAGATGGAACAATGGCTGGTAAGATCTGCGAATAACATCAACTTGCCTTTAACTTTGCTAGTTCCCTGCAACGAATCCTCAGCACATCTCTCACATAATAGAATATTTATTTCAGGTTCAAATTCTCTTGTGAATGGCAACCAACTTTCGACAGTTTGTAGTCCATTTTCCTGAAATATTAAGTCTAATAAAGTAATGCCTATTCTATGAACTAATTCACTTTGAAAGACTGGAGTCAATTTAGAGAATAGAGCTCGCAGCATTAAAGTTAATTCTCCCAACTAAAATACTAACTTCATTAAAATATTATTGCAAGTCAAAATTATCATCCTAAAGATTGTCCTAATCACCTCGTTAGAGTCGAAATTGATAATAACAGCTTCAACACTGGACGCGAATTCCTGATTCTCTATAGATTTATTTTCCATGGAGCATAAGTAAATATCTGTTTTATAGTATTTCGTATCGATACTCCATGTGAAGGCCTTGACGTTATCGCCGATCAGCTTGGGTTCTGCTATTTCATCCTCACTTAACATCACTGAAATTATTTAAATAAGAAAAATTCAGTTACCCAGAATGTAATATTTCACCCAATGAATAGTCATTTTAAAGGACCAACCCAATGAATTACTTTACATTTGATTATTTCCTCAGGGTGTTTCCTCGTGCAGCTTACAAAAACTGCGGTCGGAAGAGGATCCATCGTAATCTAAGGCAAAATATGTATTCAAACAAATCTTAAAAAGCTGAAAGAACACTGATAACGCATTACATGGGAAAATCAGAGTTTACGAAAGTGATAATTACTCCTGAATATAGCTCTTGGAGTTCGTATATTTCCAGCAGTGGTCACGAACGCATTTCTTGATTCTTCTGTCGAAAGTTAGTAAACAATGATTTAAGTGCTCTGTTCTCAATATTTTCCACTAGTGATTAAGCCATACTCAGAAATGTAAACGTGTATTTGTGGAAAAACCCCTTGTATATCGGGAAACGAAAATACAAAATTTATCATTCCATAAGTTCAATAGAGGAGAAATACAATTTCTATCCCTGACCCACGGGCGCTCCACCTCGGTGGTGCTGACATCGCTCAACCGACGTCACTATTCCTTCCAATGTTTAAGTTAAAATGATTTTCTTAAAAGTAAATTAATATGACGTGATATTCGCATAATAGTAAGTAGTTAGTCAAAAAAATTTTTTGAGAAACCACGACCATAGCTACCCAACCCAAGACAAAGAATACGCCAAAAAATATGCTGTAATTACAAAATTTTATTGATATACATTCTGTTAATACATTTTTGAACTACAAATGTCAATGAAAAAAGTTTCTCATTAATAAATCAGGCTGAAATCTGAACATAGTAAAGAGAAGTAAAACGATTAGTTAAATTAAAAGTAAGATCTAAGATTCACTGAGAAAATTTTTTTTAAATTAACGCTAAGTATTAAAAATGAACGCTTAATAAAATCAAAATTAAAAGCAGACACATCAAACGACCTATACTCAGCTACGCAGACATAGGATTCCTACGCCCACCATTCACCGTTACCAGCAACAAGAATTTCTGCATTTACTTACAATTCAGAATTTCTCGGAAAATAACATATCAATCTTTTCGTATTAGTTATACTAATGTTACATCCGTTCACGCAGAAAATTGCCGAATAACTTATCCTTTGATTCCATCATTTTGTTTCAGGACGAAAGCGCACACAGAAGCACAGAACCAGAAGAGATTGCGGTAATCACTTCAAAATACTCCCGGGAATCTTCAATTGAGGGAGAAACATTGTTGCCAATGTACAATTTTTTGAGAAACCACGGCCATGGCTGCCACTCAACGAGATTAAAATATGAATGCATTATTGCTGCCATCTCTGCCTTCTGAAATGTCCTTGGGTGTGTGACTGTGTTGCACGCCCTTCCATGAAACTAAGGATGCGTTCACGGATTGTTTTTGTTACAAATATTAATCAATTTTCGGAGTCAATATTTTATAATTTCAGTCAGTGTTATCTATGGCTGATCAAAATATGAGAGCTGTCGTAAAGTTGTATATGAATTCATTCTTAATCATTCGTAGGTGGTGGTATACGTACTTGTTTTCCTTGAATAGTTACGACCTGAGAGTGAATGCATTAAGAAATACTGGCAAAGGCAATGGAAAACTAGCCATTTCGTGTACAAATACACTCAAAAAAAAGAGATTAAGAGCACTCCATACACTATGGAGTGCTCTTAATCTCTCTTGTTCTGAGTTTTCCAGAAAATTCTTATTTCTGTTCAGCAATCCTTTTAATGGTTCGGTTTCCAATATAAGGCTAATGTCAACTCATTCTTTTGACCTGGAATTGGCCATGATACTACCATTACTTGTTACATAAAAACTTCTACTTTTACTCTCTTTGAAGTTTTTTTCATCATATCTTTCCCTTGTTTATTTAATGTCATCAAATTTCTTTCTTTCATGGGATGCTTGCTATGTTTCTAAGTTTTAGTTTTGTTATTACATGTTACAAAATTTATTCTACTAATTTTTCCTCGTCTGGTTTTTTGTTCTTGTCAATGACTTTTTGTAATCGCATCCATTAATTGCAGGTCAATTATACATAAATTTCTCTTCTTTGAACAGCTATGTTTGCATGTTTTTTTTGCTTGTTTATCTCTTCAATTACCTTTTTTTGTTGTTGATTCTACTTTATTTTGCACTTTTATTTCTCTTGCATATTGAATTCCCAGTAACTTTTTAGACCCTTTTACTAAAATCTGCGAGATTCAAGGCCATGATTAACCAACGGTTACATTTCTGTAAAATCCTATTGTTTCCCATTTATTTTATTATTCCTCTTAGCATTAGGACTTAAGAAAATACAATCTCCATACTATTTTGAGATTTGTGCTCAATCTAAGGGAACTTTATGAAAAGTGATGAGGAACATCTTCAGTTGATGTTGAGTTTCTTAAGAAGAAACATTTGCTGTGAAGTCTGCTTTAATATATTTGATTTTCTTCTCTCTTATTTAAAAATTCTAGGTCTAAACTTTCAAACAAATATTTGCGTTTTAGAGTTATAGGTAATCATGTATGTAATGTTAATTTATATTTAACCCTCTTGTATTTACATACATTTTTCAAAACATTTATTTCATATGCTTTTACCCTTTTACTTTTTATAATTTTACCTTTACTCAGCTCTATTAAATTTAGTGAATAGTTCTTAGTAAAAGGTATCAGTATAGGCGACAAAAACCATTTCATGTATTGTTTGCAATGATTCTAAGAAAGTTTTTTTCTGGTGAATTTTATGATTAGGGAAAGTGAAGCTTTTAGTATTAAAGCAATAGGCGCTTTTATCTGAAGTATTAACTTTTAGATTTAAATATTTCAAAAGATTTATTTTAATTTTCTCTTGTTTTTCATTATAACTTTCATCTTAAACAATTTCCTGTATTTGCACTATGAGAGATGACTGAATAAATATTTCATAATGAAGAGAGAGAGAGAGAGAAAAAAACGACAACCTTCAATAAGAACAAGCGGCTTAAGAAGAAAAGTAATAAAATATGTCAGGATCCTGAGTGAATTTAGTGACATTGGAAACTTAGATGAAATTTCATGTGCAAATAATAAAAATAATTTCATATTTCATGTAGTTTTCCTTAATCAACATGTCTCCATACATATATTTTTGATCTCTGGTCAGTTTTCTGATTAATTACTTGTTTTGGAATTGAGTAGGCATATCTATTCATAAGCATGTCGTTTTTTAGTGTTGTTTGTATGTTTTTAGTTGTTTCAAAATATTTCCTTTTGAAACTCACCCAGAATATATTAATATCATTTTCTTGTTTTATCATCACCAAATTGTTTCAATTACTTTAATTGGATATATTCAATGAAAGGTAGAACTTTTATATGCACTTGGACTTTGACCAATAGGAATTTGAAGAAGTAAATGACCTTGTCAATTTTTAAATAAGTATATTTTAGTTTATTTTAACTCTATGTAACTCTGGCTCAATCTTTCTTGTACATTCACTATTATGGAGCAATTGAGTATTTTTGAACAAATTCTAGGCCAATTGAGTTCTATAGTTTTTTTGGATTGTGAACTTTCAGTTAAGGGTTTGTGTAGGGAAACATTTTGCATTGTTACCTGTGAAGTATCTATTATGTATCAGCATTTTAATTTTAAAATTCGAGTCTTTTCTTTTATATACACAAGAGTCAGCAATTAGAATTCATGGATGTTTTTAATTTACTTTGTTTTTATTAAAGCATAAGTTATACTAATTTATTATGATTTAATATTAAAATATTTTATTCAAATCTTTTTAAAATTCCCTTCAAATAAGACATACGTTTTAGAGATATTATTTGATTACATTTGATGAATCTCATTTGGATAGATCCATATGTGAATTTATTATAAGTTGCATTTCTGAAACATTTCTTTTTAATTAACAGGCATTTAGTGAAAAATTCGTGCAAGGTCTTTATATTCTATTCTTAAGGTAAAAATTTTCATTAGTGATAAAAGAAGATACTAGTTTTTGGAGTTTTCAAGTGCCAAAGGAATGAATGACCTTGGGAATATTTTTTGCTTGCAGATGGTGATAAATTCCATAATTTCTTCACTGAAGGTAACATTTTGCTCAATGAAATGTTTTTATTGCTATATTTCATCAAATTCTTAAACATTTTGTATCTCAAAATTTAATTTCCATTATCCAAAATTTCCTTGAAATTTGCCAGTCATAGTCCATGCTGTGGAGCTATTAGGGAAGGATTCTGAGTGCCAGTATGTTTGTAGAATTCCTCATCATAATCTATGATTTGAATTGACTCATGCTGAGGAAATAAATAGGATGGAATAACATTTAAATATATCTGACTGTTCATGATTTTTAGCAATTGCTAAAAATCATGCACAAATATGAGACAGTTTGTCAATTTAAACTGTAGTAATATGAGTGACTTACCTTATTTATGGCATACAAGATACCATGGCGTATGAGATGTCCTCATTTCAGTAGGAATAACCCAAGAAAAATATTTTAATGTTCCTGATGAATCTCAAGTTAGAGTTCCCTTTAATTTATAAATTTTGGTTTTCAGATTATGTTTTTGACATAGATCAAATATTCTAATTTATCAAGGGTATTTTATGTCTCAATTGCATCATCATTGATATTGTTGAAATGGACAAAATGGTAAAGAAAGGCTGTAGCTGAACATGAAAGATGCTGGGTAATTTTTTAGTCTTAATTTTAAAAGAAATATACATCCCAAATGTGGTCAAAGACAGTATTTGATTCAAATGTAAAAAGGAATGATATAAAGATAAAAAAACCCTCAGGCTCAGAGCAGTCCACCTATACAGAAGTGGGCTGAAATATTCGCACCACTAAGAATCACAATTATTACTTTCAAAAATATTTTGCAGCCTGTGGATTGTTGATTTTCTTGACCTGAGAAAATTGCCCCTTCAGTATGTTCTTTTCACAATATAATCTCTAGCCTCCAGGAAAGCCCCAACCTAAACCTGAAAACATTGAAAAGGCAATTTTGAGTCTCAAATATAATCTTACAAATTAATGTAAGTAATTTCATAATACAGGAAAACGCAGTTTTGATGCTGTTCAGGGGACATTGTATTAAGGGGGATTTTATTATAACTGAGGAACATTTTTTTTGGTGGTGTTCTTTTTGCATAAAGGAAGCATCTTAGATACTTTATTATCCTCATTTTTCTCTCTGAAACTAAGCAATTTTCACTAGGTGATGTAAAAATATTTGGTGATGTAATAATTTATATAACCAATTTGAATCTTTGGGAAATATTTAAAGACAGCATAACAGAGTAATAAAATAGTAGCCTTGCAAATTTTAAATGAAGAAAGAAATCAGAAAAATCATTAAAATTTCTTCTCCTTCAGTGAAGCCTTTTGTTTGTGTATGCAATTGGAATACATCGTAGTATCTGAGCATGAATATTCATCATAAGCAACAGAATGTTTTGCTTCACTCTGAAATAATGAAGCAAAAATAACCAAGTTTTGGCTATTTAAAATTAATGCAGAAGCTCTACATAAGAATGTGGTTTATTTTCATATATTATGAAATTGGTTGTAAGCAGAGAACTCTTTACATAGTGTGATAGACTCCATATTCTATTTATGTTTCATTTCAAACAATGTTACCAATATTTATTCCATAGCCATGTGGAATGACTTCTCTTTTCCCATATTATCTTTGAATTGTTCTGTGAAAACTGTGACAACACAAATAGTTAAATAATTAATGGCTGAAGAAATATTATTTGTTGGTTATTGCTATGTGATTTTGGATGAAGTTTCATAATTCTGGGGAAATATTTTATTGCTATATTTAATCATCTTGGAGATTACTCATACATTCTTCTCAATTAGAAACTAATATTGTCTGTACTAATTGGCAGATTAAAATACAGAATAAACACTAAATTCTTTGTGCTAAGTAAAAGTTTTTTTGTATATATTTGAGTATTAAAAGAAACTACCAAAGTTGATGGCATAGTACATAAATTGAGAAGTACCAAGGAAAGTATCCAGACAAGTAATTAGAAGATCATTTCTTTATCTATTATTTGTTTAATTGGGTATCTAGAAATGTCTCATTTCATAACATTAATTTCATAAGAAATTTTCCTGAAGTTGGAGGAAGCTCAGGGGTAATTTATTATACGTAGAAAATGTAATTGCATTTGCTAATTTTTTAATTGAAAGTCTTATTGAGTGTTTATACTTTAGTTTTCTGAATGTCACAGACTGCTTTGAATGATGATGATAATTCAATTAATTTACCTGTAACTGCTATTTTATAGCTTAGTTTTTAGCTTGTTTTAGCAATCATATCTTTTGCATTACATGTTGCTTTATCTTTGTCTGATATGTTCCATATACTTTCTGTTTGTACCATTTGGACTAACAAAGAAACAATTCAATATTTTTACATTCCTAAGTATATTTTTGTCTGAATTTGGGGCTATTATCTCAAGCTTTATCATTTCATTTTTTATTCAATGTGTTTAACAAGACTTATGTGTGTTCATTTGAAGGATTTTGAAACATACTGCACTCATAATTATTGTATTCAGTATAGTGTAGAAGATGAGGCTTGAGCAAATAAAATTTCTTTCCAGAAAGATTTGTAAGCTATATACATAGGAATATGTCAAACAGTCACATATATGCAACCCACATATTTTTTGTTGTGTAAATTTGCTACTTGTTTCATAATAATGCAAACAGAGTTGAAAATTTTCCTATTGGGGACCAATTTATATATGCATTATTTGTAATTTTACTTATTACTTATTCCTGCTTGTTGAATTATTTTGTCTGTATAAGTTTATAAAAATTCATAAAATACCAAAGTATTAAATATTGAAATTACCAGCTTAGAGAGAAGTTCAGATGAGAAAAGAAGCTTAATTAATCAATCCAATTAAGCTTACTAACTTTATTGATTGATATGGGTAAGCTAATAAGAAGTAAAAAAAAGTAAGCCATTACTATCGAACCACTCATCGAAAGTAAGAGAGGGGAAAAGGAAAAACAGAATTGATTAGTAACGTAAAATATCTTAATAAATTTGGTATAATAAAAGTTGAAAGAAGTGAATACAATTAAGAAGACCTAAAAGTTATCTTACATTATAATCATCTTGGTGCACTTATTTATTTATCTGATGCCAGTCACTGCTTTAAGAAACAGACGAAGAAATTTTTGAATATCAATTCCAAGTATCCACCGAGGAAATTTATTTCTAAAATTAAAGTATTTCTCGTGGGTTGAACGTGAAATGAAACGCGGTAATAAGCTAAAACAATTCCCCGATATTTTTTAGTGCGACATATCTTCTGGTTCGTTTTTGGCTAAAAGTTGAGAAGGCTCCGAGAGCGCCACCGTCGTGTGCATTGAAACTCGAAAGACCAGAGTAGAGCGAGATTCGGAGGAGTAAAGAAGTGGGAAGCACAGAGTAGAGATCGCATGTAGACAAGTGATCCATCGGTGAGTGTGGTTCATCCACGAATTTGAGATATATTATATCAATGGTTACTCTAATTTATTCTGGTCTAATACTTTCAATGATATTTCGTAAATTGTATGTTAAACGATTTACAGTGATGCCGATGTAAAGAGTTTGTCGTGTACGACTTGAAGCGTGTTTTCTGATAAGGAGGGCAGAAAGTGTCCACGCTACGGAAAAGTGTTTAAATTTGGTCCAATTATCCGTTTTTCTCCAAAACTGTTAACCAGTTGAACACGTTGAAGAAAGCATCGATGAAGTGATGAAAGCCAGGTGAGGTACGTCAATTTGAACCCATTCATCTTCTGACCTTTACGATATTAAATCGCTTGAGTGAATATGTCGAACCTGGAGCTTCCAGTTTGAATTTCCTTCGTATCTACGCGATCTTTAGTATCCCGCCAAAACGGTCAAATGCTTCCCAGTATTACGTAATAATCCGTCATATGCAGGTCTGAAATATTTCGTGTGCTATTCTTTCTTTCACGTACCTAAGCAATAGTTTTCGGAAGCCATGCACTTTTCTCGTCAGTTAATTTTGACGAAAGATGTGTTATTTCTTCTTCTTCAGCGCGTTGCGACTTTAGCTCGCTGACTCGCCGTCATCTCTCTTCTTCCGATTAAGGTGAATTTAACGCCGTTCTGTCTCCGTGCGAATCAAAGGCATTAGAAATTATGTGAAAATACGTGATCATTGAAACTAGTCTCAGATTTTCTGATTTATCTCCTGGCTATCGCTCGTTTCAAATTATTGTTGTACAAAGGCCTCGCTCGGGTTTGAATTCACGTCGATTCGAATGCTTGCATAAATGTTAGAAGATTTCCAGAATCGTTTTAGTCATAACGCAGCTCACGGCAATTCTTCGCAGCTGTTACGTACTTTGAAAAGAATTTCATGATTTAGAGAAAAGGCGAATAGAAAAGTCAACAGGGAATGTGCATCGACACGATAATTGCTTCTCAATTTTCACTTCTTGCTCCTGCTCTTTTGTAATTCCTTTTGTTGATTTTCAATGTTCAATCTGACTGATGTTTTAGCAGTAAGAATCTTCATAATATTATGCGAGACCATAGCTATAAACCCAATGACTTAAGTAACGAAAGTGAGCGAAATCGCAGCTTAAAATACCGATCCTATGAGTTATTCCAACCTCGCCTGGGATTCTTATACCTTTGAGCAAAATATTAATTTCTATAATATAATGATGCGAATTAGCATTTTGATATATTCATTTACTCTCTGGGGTTTTAATACGTACGTTTCATCTGTCATATCTGTTAACATCCTACTTGTAGAAATTGAGAGGTTTGATGATAATTTGTGTATGCAATATATCACTGGTTGTCCTTGTAATCAGTACTATTATTAATTCCTAATCTCAAGGGAGAGAAGAATAATATGATAGACCTGATATCTGAGCTTTACCCATATCAGTCATTAAAGTCGGTAAGCTTAATGAGATTCGTTGGTCATGCATTTTCTTATTAGGAGAGTGGTGGAAAGGATTGGAACTCTGGTTTTACCTTCAGAATGATTGATGAGAGATTGATTGTATGGAGTGCACTCAAATGAATGGCTTGGTAGTTTATGGTTGACTGATGCTTAGTGTTTAAAATGACTAACTTCAGTTATGGGGTCTTGGTTTAGTTAGCTATTTGGGAAGTAACATGTTTGGTGGTGGATGTATCTGTGGAAGATAGAAAAGGAATTCCAATCCAAGTTCCATGCACTTAAACTTCACTTGTAAAGTCAAATCCAGTGCACATGTTTATCCATAAATGATTGCGTAGAGCTCAGAACTAATATTCACAATCTCTCCATCTGCTTGAATCTTAATGCATCTTAGGTCGGGGATTACATCACATGTATTAGTTTGCATTGTAAATGCTATATATAAATCTTATGTAGGGAGTTAACATTATAGTAATGATCAACGGATGATAGTGCAGATTCCCCTCTGAATTTCTACCCAAGTTTAAAATCTAGTCTGCCTGTTGCATAGGGAATATTAACTTTAAAGGAAATCAGGATTATATAAATTTAATTACCGAATAAACTATAAAGCATCAAATACCTTAAGGGTAAGTCATAAGGGAGGAACAATTGTATAGTTTTCTTAACTACTTAGAAGAAGTAAAGGCTGCATTCAAGTCCATTCACCTCTTACTTAAGTGAATGAAAAAGAGCAGGAAGCATTTTTGATCGACATTCATTTCTAATGCAACTGTTTTAAGTGATTATTTCTTTGCTGTCCTTTGCAAAACTTTTTCATGGTTGTAATTTAATGCTAGGGATAATTTTGATTTTTTATGGATAAATCTTGGTCTTTTCAATTTTTAAATATCATTTCTTTGCTTATGAAATTGTATGCCTCTTATCTCTTTGATTGTTTTTCATATTTATTCAAATATCTCGAGTTAGATCTATCTTATGTTGAGTTCTTGATACAGAAGTTGACTCTCTTATTTCTAAAGACTAAACTAAATGAAAATGTATAGTATCTAATGGGAGAAAATAACACATCTTTCTTAGATATTTTCTGTAAATATATTGAGTCCAGATGTAAATTTTCAATTTCTGCTCATTCAAATAAAGCTTTGAATTTAATTAGCTCCGAGAATTCTGGAGACTGGAAGTTCATTGTAAATTATATGCATTATTGTATATTATATGCATTATAATTTTTTTCCACAGGCCTATAAATATTTTTTCATTCATCAACTAATGAAAAATGTATGATTTTTTTGAGCTTATTAGGCTACTCACCCCATGCATTGTGCTGGAATTGATGATGATGGCCAGCAAGAAGATGAAGGATTTTAAGAAAGAGGGGAGGAACAGTGCAGGAGAACTCATTTGGATATGCCCTTCTTTAGCAGTGATGTCAGCAGTGGACGTGGAAGTATTTGGTGGAATATGGTATAGTTGTTTCTTTAAGAAACTATTTCTTACTCTATATTGTTCTATTGCTAGGTTTTTACTTGTTTTTGCTCGTTCTCATTTTACAAAGTGGTCATGCTTAGGTTCTGGATGGAATCTTCAGTGAGTAAGCATTACTTATGCAGCAGTTGACTTACTGTGGGGGTTTTCCAGTACACCCTACTTCACTGTAATAAAAATGATCTTATGGATAGAGCCATGAAATGCCAATTAAGGTGGTGTTGGAGTCTACATGCCCCATTAAAATTCCACCTAACATGCTAATGGCTTAGGAACATCTGTTAAGCCAAAGAAACATGAGGTATGTTACAGGTGAATTGAAAAATAATTTATATGCATACTTTTCTCAATTCCGATTTGTTCTGATTTTACATAACCTTTGCTGAGGATGTCCTCATGGTCCCTCTTGATTTAAATATATAGTATTAGTTCATACGAATGCACTTAATAATGTATTTTTGTTGCAATCTGGAATGGCTGTTTATCTTCTATTTAGTGTGTATATATTTGTATTTCATGTACATAACAATTAATTTTAAAGTATTTTTAGAAATGTTGATAGCATTATAGGAATTGTTAGTAATGTTACAAACGTGTTTATTTTTTCATTTTTATTTAAAATGTGATTAATCTTAGCTTATTGTTTTTTGTTGTGTAACAGAGCTCTTTAATATAATTGTTCTATGAATGTATCTTTCTTTTCAGACATTATAATATATTTTTTCAACAGGTTCATAAACGTAGCTGAATCTGCAGGATGCGTTAAGCTTTACGTACATCAGATACATACTAGGTGGCAGGTCGATCTAAGATGTACTAAGGAGAGGTACTTCAGGCGAGTCCTCAAAAATAGTTGCATAACGTAAATGAAGCATTATTTAGGAGGCAGGTCGTTTTAAAATTAAAGAGGGGGGGGGGAAATTCAAATGAAAAGTAAAGGGTGGAGTAAAGGGCTTTTAACATTTTCAAGGGGTGGGTTCTAGTTTGTAGTAGTATTATCACTTTAATTATTATTTTAAGTATTATTTATTTAATTTTAAGTCTAAATTAATCCTGTTATTGTGTTTTTGTGTTGCGCAACACTTAATTTATTAATTTAGTGCTATAAACCTATGCCTACTAGTTTGTAAATTGATGGAGTAAACGTATTTTCTACTGATGTTCTTCCTATGGTGACATAATTTATTTTTTTGGCGTTGAGTTGTCATAATTTTTCAAATGCTGCTGCTATCAAAGCTATGTCTTTGATAGCTTTGATTATCTTCCTGAAAATTAGCAATTTGGATGCAAGAGTTTTTTGTGGATTACTTTGATGATTCAACCCAGGTTTTCTTGGCTACTTATGCTTGAATGGATACCAGAATTAAAAACTGGAGATTGAGATAACATAATAACCATTCAATCAAATTGATGAAGTGGATACATTAATATTGTTGTAGCCTTGCTGCTCTTATGCTGTCAACATTCATGTTAATCCATGGTATTCTTTATCTTCCATTTATTGAACTTTTATTATGGAGGATGAGGCCTCCAATATATTAATGCATGTATTATACACATGGTTTTCTGCTTTATCTAAAATTTTAGGAGCATTATCCACACCATGGCATGATATTCTTTATAAAATTCCATAAATATTAACATTACCTAAAGAAGCTATTTATTGAGTAATAGCATATTTTAATTAATGATCATTTGCTACTTTGGTATTGTGGCAAATATTACAAAGTAGCCTATTTATTAGTCTCCCATTTTTAAATGTCTGCAAGATCTCAGTGAGGAAGTCCAGCTGGAATATCCAGATTTTACCAGATCATGCACTGCATTTGTACTTTTCTGTTCACGAACTTCCTGTTATCCTGAACTAATTGTGTTCAAATGGAAGCAATTGTGAACTGTATTTGGTTTAGATAAAGTTAAAACTCCCTGCATCATCTGGTGATACAAGATCATGTGACCAGACAAGCACCTAGAGACAATGGTGAGACACAGAATCTTCTTTGTGCTCCAGGCATACTGCGAGTCCTAGGCTCGTACATCAAGGCATTCTGTGGCTTTCCTGGATTTTGTGTTTGGTGGAGTGTTGTGAATTCAACACAGGATTCCTAATGTGTGTATCCGGAGTCTTATTTGCTTAGAAATGCAGACACCTCATGAAATTACACTGCATTGTTTTCTATTGGCAACTTATTTTTGTAAATACCTACTCTCATTATAATCCTGAGTGGTTTTTAATTTTTAGAATGATATTTTTGGTGCTTATAAACTGATATATCAGTGTTTATTGTTGGTGTGCAGTCTTTGTTGGACAGTAACTTACAGTAGTAACTTTGTTTCTGAGTGACTTAGAAGGTTCATCATCAGACAATTTGAATCTGATGTTGGGTTTTCCAAGCGCACTGTTCTGAGCTACTCCTTGCCAAGTTACCCCTAAGTATTTGATTGTTTCCGTCTGATCCATCCTTTGGTCTTCTTGGTTTTTTTGCATCTCTCAGGTTTCAGTTGAAAACTTTCTTCTTTGTGTGAATGTGTGTTTTTAAAGGCAATTGTGTGTGTGTGTTTTCCATTGTAATTGTATAGTTTTTTTGTTCAGTATGGTTGTCTCCATGTAACATCTCTGGCTTGTAACAGAAAATTTAAGGTATCAAATGTAATATAATGTAATGTTTGTGAAATGCCAAATTTGTGAATGTTTATTTTTATGAAAAGATTGAGCTGCCTTTGGGAGGTTTTCGAGGGGTTTCCCTCTCAGCTTTGGGTGAATGCCAGGCAGAATGGCTGGTTGGCCCCCCTCAAATAAAATAAAGATGTTAACAATAACAGGCTGGTGTTCTTTATTTAACCTTCAAACAACTAGCATGCCTGTACAGGCTCAGTAATGGCTCCAGTTGGTACCATGTGTGTCATCGTTGTTTTAACTTCTAAACTCAGAGAAATTGAAATACAGATTTTAATCGATAGACTCTGGTTTTGATGAATTATAAGTAGTGTTTGAAAGTTAATTCCATACCTGAAAGTAAACAAATGTATGCAGCTGCAGTTTTTTTAACATTTTGAGTGTCTTTCCTCATGACGTCACTTCTAAATTTACTCATTTCTTTTACTTATGATATTTACAATCAAGTAAAGAGGACAGTAGAGTGTACATGGAGTTTAGTATTTGCATTTGAAATTTAATAAAAGTACTTTTGTCTAGGAAGATAATGAAAATTTGGCTTAATTATGTATGTACAGCAACACCCAGTTCAGATATTTTCCAGATTACAGAGTAGTTGATTGAAATTAAAATCTTTCTCAATCTACTGGTATATAAGTGATTTGATGGAATTTAATTAGAAGATTTGCATAATAATGGAAGTGAATACAATATAAACTAAAATAGACAGCAAGCATAACATAAAAATTCTGTGTTGCATTTGAATTTAAATTTAATAAGTTCAAAACCACAAACTTGGTTGACATTTAAAAATGCAGCTGGTGGTGGATAGTTGGTAAGTTATGCATATCACTTTGTATTCTTGGATATTGGAGCAGAAAGTTGATGGAACATAGCTTATAGCATGCTCACCTTATGTTCTCAAAGAAATCAATTTAGGAGTCTTTAATAATGTTTTAATGACATTTTTCAGCTGAAGGATTATACTAACAAGGAGAGACTCGCTTTTGTCCGGGGATTTTTATGAAACTTTTTGCAGTGGTGCAGTAAGTAGAGCAATGAAAAAGTGTGACGGCGTTCGTCTGAATGGGCCTTAGTTTCGCTGCAATAAATAATTGAAAATTGATAACCGGAGTATAGGCAACCCCGCAATACACGCCCATGCTAGCCGAGTATGCATTAAAGAACGCGATGTTCTCTGGTATATTTGTCATTAAATTTTTCTTTTCGTTCGTTAAATTCTTTCCTTGATACTTTCTATTGACTTATTAATAATAATAAATAGTATGCTCAATTTGAAATCCCGTTAAGTAACCTTCGTAAGCGATATTTTTCCATTGAAGGTAGTTAACGACTATCCTAAGAACGTAAAAGGAGCTTGCATTCAAGTAATTTAGGATTTCATAATCATAAATAGCGATTGCTTTCTAAAATTTTATATAATAAAAACCATTGTCTTTTTGCATGTTTTGTTTGTTATATTGCATAAACATGCAAGTCTTTGGCGATATTCCTTCTCCCGGAGTTTACAACGTACTTTACTCGATTGGCTAGCAGGATGATTAGCATGATGTTAGCGTGTTCAATCCCTTACCGTCAAATAAGCGTATCGTATGTTAGTCAACATTCGATAAAGCTCTCCCAAAATCGATTCCCCGTAGGTTCTATTGGTGCGAAACGGTCTTACTTGTGAAACAATCGATACCTACGTTTGGTCTAAAGTGCTTTTATAAGCGAAAGAATGCCGGCAGTCTAGTGATGGCTTACTTATGTTCGTACCATCATAGTTTTACAAATTCCGTCATCTGACTTACTATCGTTACCTCAAATAAGCATTCTACCCTGCCATTACCTTAGTTTTCCTTTGGGTATTATCTTTAGCAATCCCAGTCACAGGGTGTAGGATATCCTGCTATGAAGAAATTTTCAAGCTCTACCAAAGCGATGTTTATTATTATCCAAAAATCCATCTGTCGCTTTCAGCAATGGCAATTTTAAAAATTCTGTAGCCCGTCGGGCAGCACGACGTGCCAAACACCCAGAAGGAACTAAATACTCCTTTCTTTTCTTTTTTTTCTTTTCTTTTCTCGTTGTGCCAGATACTTCACTGACCAAAACGCGACAACGCCAGCGCGGCTCCTGAAAAATCTGGTGGGGGAGGTACTTGCGTAATTAAAATATAGTCGTTTCTTTAGGACGCAACTAAATTTCCGCGCAAAGGATCGTTGCGGATGGAGGACATTTGTCTAATTGTTAAACAAATTAGATGTTTTTCCCATAGCTCATCCACAAACTTGTTTTAATAACAGGCGGCCGAGAAGGCGGCGTCAGGAGAGACATCTTGCGCACGCTCAATATAGATTAAGATTATGACAGAGTACGTAAAAGAAAAAAATGAGAAAAGAAATTTTCCCGCATGAGGGCTCGAACCCGACCAAAAGGACTTTGGAAGCGGATACCATACCACTGCGCCAAACGTTCGAGTGACGAAATTCTTGTTTTGAAAAGCGTTTATTGGTCTTTTGTGTCAGAATATGGCGTTATGCGACCATAAATTGTTTTTGGTTTGGTTGGTAATGTTCTTTTTTTTGTGTACGCAGCGGTCATGTTGGCATCAATAAAGACGGCAGTTCGCTATCAACACTAGAGCGGTTCGGACGTTATTTAAATCGATCCTCATCCACGTTGTTTTAAGTGCACTTCATGCATTCTTAACGACAATTTTTGTAACATTTTGGTCATTATACATTACATTGAGAAGTTCCCCTGCTTTAGGCTGTGTTGCCTTTCCAGGGAAATGACGAATGACGAAGGTGGCTACGCTTAGCTTTATAGCCTACCTGACAATTTTTCGTAAACTTTAAGTTCATTTTCCGTGAAAACTATCGCTCATAAAACCCAACTTTGGGGGTGATTCGTCAATCTTGACTCGATATCTATCAAATTACCGAGTCTTACCACTTAAATCGCGTCCGACGGTGTGTAGGCTCCTTGTTAGTAAGCAGTTTTTTGAGTTAATTTCGTCGTAATTTGGAAGTTTTTTTAAATATCTTGCAAAATAAGCCGTTTTTTGTGCGAATTTTGTCGTAATCATAAGGATTTTTCAAATTATTTGCTTAGTAAAAATTAAAGTAAAATAAGGTAAATTAGTGAATTTTAAACAAAAAGAATTCTTGAGGATATTCAGGAGGTAGAATAGGAATGAAACAGAAGGCTAGCAGAGTTGAAGAAGCAATTGCAGAGGAAAAATCTACAGCAGCACAATTGGGAACGGAATGAGAATATGAAATTCTTAAAATCCCAGGAGGAGCTTATGTCGAGGGCAACTACCTAGTTTACCGAATCCTTAGCTGCTTTTTTAAGTGAAAAATAGTTGAAGATGTTTTAAATGAAATCAAATTAATGTTGTGATGCTTTTATTGGTACTTACCACAACCCATCCTGTTATGTTACTGACTGCTACAAGGTAACTTATTGATGAGGGTATTTCATTAAGGTAAAATTCAATTTTCATGAAGTTTCGTATTTTATTTATACTCATAAAAACTATTATTTACTCTCCTAAAAAGCTATTTGATGTTACTTTCTCATCTTCGTTTATGTCATTTATCAACTGAAGAATTTTATTAAAATATTATAAAAGTCTGCAAAATAGATTGCTTCAGAAATATAGAGAGAGCATGTTCTACACTTTGGTCCATCACCAACTTTCTGATCCCATATCCATAAATATAAAGTGCTATGCATAACACATGCACAAGCTTTTAAACATGCAAAGAGGTGAAAGGAGTGATGAGCATATTCACATCAAGAAGGGAAATCGGTGGATAAGCAGAAGTAAGATAGAGGTGCAGCAATGGCCCATTGTAATATAAATGACATTTGCTGATCTTCTGAAAGGAGATATCTTACAATTGATTTCCACATTTTAGGCTCGAATTTGTAAAATTGAAAATAACTCAAGTTTTGGGGAAACACTCACAGATAAGGGGGGAGATAACTGTGAAAAAAAGATAAATAACAAAGCAGTCCCAGGGAAATAATATGGATATTCAAATGCAGAGTTACATATTAATTTAAAATAATTTGCAAAGAATGTTAAGTTGAAAAGTGTGCACTGCAATCAAGAGAAAAAAGAGATGTGGCAGATGAGATATACTCAAAGTTACTGATAGATGTCATACAAGGATGAGTGTTAAAGGATTTCTACTTCCCATACACTGGAATTAATTGAGTTTAACAGAAGATGAGCATTAAGGCTAATGTTATAGTTGATGCTTTGATCAAAAGTCTCTCAGCTTTCTCTCACATAAAGTAGGATAGATTGTCTTAGTTTAGGTTGAATAAGTTCATTTCAGTACTTTTGTGTGAAGACTGGAAACGTTTAACAGTTGCAAATATTAGTCTTATCAATTGAGATTATAAATTTACTATAGGAGCATGTGCTAGTGCTTATGAATTGTTAAGGTTTGTAAAATAATTACATTAGTACTTTGAGATTTGCTGATCTTGTAAGTCTTTCAGACCCTTTGTTAATGGTGGAAGAATAATTATGATATTTGGCAAGGAACCATAGGGTAGAGGAAGCAGTCCCATGGTCTGAAAGGATTGGAAAGCTAAATTTGCTTTCCAATGGACCATCTACTGAATGCATTCCTACTATGCCCATGTCCGACCAGCCCCTTGATATGAGCCTCATCTTCAAAGCATGATCTAAATTAATCCCAAACATTGAGTTGAAATGAACAATATACTGATACACCTGGGATGAATACAGAACATTTTTACTGTATTCTTTACAATTGCATACTTTAAATCACTAACCCTGAGTAAAGGGAAACTTAATGGGGAGGAATGAGTTGATACCACATCAAGTTACAAACACATGAATATTCATCAATAAAGATAACATTACAATTGTACCAACATTCAAGGGAATGAAATGTTTGAAAACTAATTACTATGATAATGACTTTGCTAACATGAGAAACACTGCAATATCCTACAATTTGGATGTACTTGGAAAGACTTCCAATAACCAAAAAGTAACAGTGACATAGTATGATTACTCAAAAGATGGGAAACTTTACTGAGATGAAAAACACTACTCTGCTTTCAATACCATTGTAGGCTTTAAGATGAATTCATGATTATATAAATATAGGACAAGTTATTTCTTCATATTGATGAAGCATGTACACTGACTCACTACTAATGGCATAACTGCAAGTATTACACTTTCCAAAAACATTGAATAAACCATGCTGTGTCCTACTTTAAAAAAGCACTGATATCTATTATATCTAACTCTCCAGATATACATATATCAATTAAATCAAATTTTAAATTGATGTAGTGATGCTTTTATTTGTACAAACCACCCTGTTATGTTAGCGACACACAAGGGAACTTATTCATAGGGGTAATTCATTACATTAAATTTCAAACTTAGAAAATTAGCTCTCAAAAGTATTTCAATTTTTGTACTACTGATCTATAGGCTCTCTTGAACCAGAATTTCTAGTCCAGTGGTTAGCTAATGGTGTTGTCTGTAGAAGCAGTTTCAAAAGCATCAATGGTGATTTTTATCAGTTCACTATCTCATACCTTGATTTCGTCCCTTATGTGAATATTTATTCAATTTTAATGCTACAGATGGAAGCAACAACTTGCTTGCTTTATGCTATGTTAATATTATTTCCAGACTGATAATACTAAGCATGAGCAATGCCTCAAACAGTACTTTCACAGCATGATTCTGCTATCCGATGTTAATTTCTCATCTTAGTATAATCCTTCAGCTGAAAAATGTCATTAAAACATTATTAAAGACTCCTAAATTGATTTCTTTGAGAACATAAGGTGAGCATGCTATAAGCTATGTTCCATCAACTTTCTGCTCCAATATCCAAGAATACAAAGTGATATGCATAACTTACCAACTATCCACCACCAGCTGCATTTTTAAATGTCAACCAAGTTTGTGGTTTTGAACTTATTAAATTTAAATTCAAATGCAACACAGAATTTTTATGTTATGCTTGCTGTCTATTTTAGTTTATATTGTATTCACTTCCATTATTATGCAAATCTTCTAATTAAATTCCATCAAATCACTTATATACCAGTAGATTGAGAAAGATTTTAATTTCAATCAACTACTCTGTAATCTGGAAAATATCTGAACTGGGTGTTGCTGTACATACATAATTAAGCCAAATTTTCATTATCTTCCTAGACAAAAGTACTTTTATTAAATTTCAAATGCAAATACTAAACTCCATGTACACTCTACTGTCCTCTTTACTTGATTGTAAATATCATAAGTAAAAGAAATGAGTAAATTTAGAAGTGACGTCATGAGGAAAGACACTCAAAATGTTAAAAAAACTGCAGCTGCATACATTTGTTTACTTTCAGGTATGGAATTAACTTTCAAACACTACTTATAATTCATCAAAACCAGAGTCTATCGATTAAAATCTGTATTTCAATTTCTCTGAGTTTAGAAGTTAAAACAACGATGACACACATGGTACCAACTGGAGCCATTACTGAGCCTGTACAGGCATGCTAGTTGTTTGAAGGTTAAATAAAGAACACCAGCCTGTTATTGTTAACATCTTTATTTTATTTGAGGGGGGCCAACCAGCCATTCTGCCTGGCATTCACCCAAAGCTGAGAGGGAAACCCCTCGAAAACCTCCCAAAGGCAGCTCAATCTTTTCATAAAAATAAACATTCACAAATTTGGCATTTCACAAACATTACATTATATTACATTTGATACCTTAAATTTTCTGTTACAAGCCAGAGATGTTACATGGAGACAACCATACTGAACAAAAAAACTATACAATTACAATGGAAAACACACACACACAATTGCCTTTAAAAACACACATTCACACAAAGAAGAAAGTTTTCAACTGAAACCTGAGAGATGCAAAAAAACCAAGAAGACCAAAGGATGGATCAGACGGAAACAATCAAATACTTAGGGGTAACTTGGCAAGGAGTAGCTCAGAACAGTGCGCTTGGAAAACCCAACATCAGATTCAAATTGTCTGATGATGAACCTTCTAAGTCACTCAGAAACAAAGTTACTACTGTAAGTTACTGTCCAACAAAGACTGCACACCAACAATAAACACTGATATATCAGTTTATAAGCACCAAAAATATCATTCTAAAAATTAAAAACCACTCAGGATTATAATGAGAGTAGGTATTTACAAAAATAAGTTGCCAATAGAAAACAATGCAGTGTAATTTCATGAGGTGTCTGCATTTCTAAGCAAATAAGACTCCGGATACACACATTAGGAATCCTGTGTTGAATTCACAACACTCCACCAAACACAAAATCCAGGAAAGCTACAGAATGCCTTGATGTACGAGCCTAGGACTCGCGGTATGCCTGGAGCACAAAGAAGATTCTGTGTCTCACCATTGTCTCTAGGTGCTTGTCTGGTCACATGATCTTGTATCACCAGATGATGCAGGGAGTTTTAACTTTATCTCAACCAAATACAGTTCACAATTGCTTCCATTTGAACACAATTAGTTCAGGATAACAGGAAGTTCGTGAACAGAAAAGTACAAATGCAGTGCATGATCTGGTAAAATCTGGATATTCCAGCTGGACTTCCTCACTGAGATCTTGTAGACATTTAAAAATGGGAGACTAATAAATAGGCTACTTTGTAATATTTGCCACAATACCAAAGTAGCAAATGATCATTAATTAAAATATGCTATTACTCAATAAATAGCTTCTTTAGGTAATGTTAATATTTATGGAATTTTATAAAGAATATCATGCCATGGTGTGGATAATGCTCCTAAAATTTTAGATAAAGCAGAAAACCATGTGTATAATACATGCATTAATATATTGGAGGCCTCATCCTCCATAATAAAAGTTCAATAAATGGAAGATAAAGAATACCATGGATTAACATGAATGTTGACAGCATAAGAGCAGCAAGGCTACAACAATATTAATGTATCCACTTCATCAATTTGATTGAATGGTTATTATGTTATCTCAATCTCCAGTTTTTAATTCTGGTATCCATTCAAGCATAAGTAGCCAAGAAAACCTGGGTTGAATCATCAAAGTAATCCACAAAAAACTCTTGCATCCAAATTGCTAATTTTCAGGAAGATAATCAAAGCTATCAAAGACATAGCTTTGATAGCAGCAGCATTTGAAAAATTATGACAACTCAACGCCAAAAAAATAAATTATGTCACCATAGGAAGAACATCAGTAGAAAATACGTTTACTCCATCAATTTACAAACTAGTAGGCATAGGTTTATAGCACTAAATTAATAAATTAAGTGTTGCGCAACACAAAAACACAATAACAGGATTAATTTAGACTTAAAATTAAATAAATAATACTTAAAATAATAATTAAAGTGATAATACTACTACAAACTAGAACCCACCCCTTGAAAATGTTAAAAGCCCTTTACTCCACCCTTTACTTTTCATTTGAATTTCCCCCCCCCCTCTTTAATTTTAAAACGACCTGCCTCCTAAATAATGCTTCATTTACGTTATGCAACTATTTTTGAGGACTCGCCTGAAGTACCTCTCCTTAGTACATCTTAGATCGACCTGCCACCTAGTATGTATCTGATGTACGTAAAGCTTAACGCATCCTGCAGATTCAGCTACGTTTATGAACCTGTTGAAAAAATATATTATAATGTCTGAAAAGAAAGATACATTCATAGAACAATTATATTAAAGAGCTCTGTTACACAACAAAAAACAATAAGCTAAGATTAATCACATTTTAAATAAAAATGAAAAAATAAACACGTTTGTAACATTACTAACAATTCCTATAATGCTATCAACATTTCTAAAAATACTTTAAAATTAATTGTTATGTACATGAAATACAAATATATACACACTAAATAGAAGATAAACAGCCATTCCAGATTGCAACAAAAATACATTATTAAGTGCATTCGTATGAACTAATACTATATATTTAAATCAAGAGGGACCATGAGGACATCCTCAGCAAAGGTTATGTAAAATCAGAACAAATCGGAATTGAGAAAAGTATGCATATAAATTATTTTTCAATTCACCTGTAACATACCTCATGTTTCTTTGGCTTAACAGATGTTCCTAAGCCATTAGCATGTTAGGTGGAATTTTAATGGGGCATGTAGACTCCAACACCACCTTAATTGGCATTTCATGGCTCTATCCATAAGATCATTTTTATTACAGTGAAGTAGGGTGTACTGGAAAACCCCCACAGTAAGTCAACTGCTGCATAAGTAATGCTTACTCACTGAAGATTCCATCCAGAACCTAAGCATGACCACTTTGTAAAATGAGAACGAGCAAAAACAAGTAAAAACCTAGCAATAGAACAATATAGAGTAAGAAATAGTTTCTTAAAGAAACAACTATACCATATTCCACCAAATACTTCCACGTCCACTGCTGACATCACTGCTAAAGAAGGGCATATCCAAATGAGTTCTCCTGCACTGTTCCTCCCCTCTTTCTTAAAATCCTTCATCTTCTTGCTGGCCATCATCATCAATTCCAGCACAATGCATGGGGTGAGTAGCCTAATAAGCTCAAAAAAATCATACATTTTTCATTAGTTGATGAATGAAAAAATATTTATAGGCCTGTGGAAAAAAATTATAATGCATATAATATACAATAATGCATATAATTTACAATGAACTTCCAGTCTCCAGAATTCTCGGAGCTAATTAAATTCAAAGCTTTATTTGAATGAGCAGAAATTGAAAATTTACATCTGGACTCAATATATTTACAGAAAATATCTAAGAAAGATGTGTTATTTTCTCCCATTAGATACTATACATTTTCATTTAGTTTAGTCTTTAGAAATAAGAGAGTCAACTTCTGTATCAAGAACTCAACATAAGATAGATCTAACTCGAGATATTTGAATAAATATGAAAAACAATCAAAGAGATAAGAGGCATACAATTTCATAAGCAAAGAAATGATATTTAAAAATTGAAAAGACCAAGATTTATCCATAAAAAATCAAAATTATCCCTAGCATTAAATTACAACCATGAAAAAGTTTTGCAAAGGACAGCAAAGAAATAATCACTTAAAACAGTTGCATTAGAAATGAATGTCGATCAAAAATGCTTCCTGCTCTTTTTCATTCACTTAAGTAAGAGGTGAATGGACTTGAATGCAGCCTTTACTTCTTCTAAGTAGTTAAGAAAACTATACAATTGTTCCTCCCTTATGACTTACCCTTAAGGTATTTGATGCTTTATAGTTTATTCGGTAATTAAATTTATATAATCCTGATTTCCTTTAAAGTTAATATTCCCTATGCAACAGGCAGACTAGATTTTAAACTTGGGTAGAAATTCAGAGGGGAATCTGCACTATCATCCGTTGATCATTACTATAATGTTAACTCCCTACATAAGATTTATATATAGCATTTACAATGCAAACTAATACATGTGATGTAATCCCCGACCTAAGATGCATTAAGATTCAAGCAGATGGAGAGATTGTGAATATTAGTTCTGAGCTCTACGCAATCATTTATGGATAAACATGTGCACTGGATTTGACTTTACAAGTGAAGTTTAAGTGCATGGAACTTGGATTGGAATTCCTTTTCTATCTTCCACAGATACATCCACCACCAAACATGTTACTTCCCAAATAGCTAACTAAACCAAGACCCCATAACTGAAGTTAGTCATTTTAAACACTAAGCATCAGTCAACCATAAACTACCAAGCCATTCATTTGAGTGCACTCCATACAATCAATCTCTCATCAATCATTCTGAAGGTAAAACCAGAGTTCCAATCCTTTCCACCACTCTCCTAATAAGAAAATGCATGACCAACGAATCTCATTAAGCTTACCGACTTTAATGACTGATATGGGTAAAGCTCAGATATCAGGTCTATCATATTATTCTTCTCTCCCTTGAGATTAGGAATTAATAATAGTACTGATTACAAGGACAACCAGTGATATATTGCATACACAAATTATCATCAAACCTCTCAATTTCTACAAGTAGGATGTTAACAGATATGACAGATGAAACGTACGTATTAAAACCCCAGAGAGTAAATGAATATATCAAAATGCTAATTCGCATCATTATATTATAGAAATTAATATTTTGCTCAAAGGTATAAGAATCCCAGGCGAGGTTGGAATAACTCATAGGATCGGTATTTTAAGCTGCGATTTCGCTCACTTTCGTTACTTAAGTCATTGGGTTTATAGCTATGGTCTCGCATAATATTATGAAGATTCTTACTGCTAAAACATCAGTCAGATTGAACATTGAAAATCAACAAAAGGAATTACAAAAGAGCAGGAGCAAGAAGTGAAAATTGAGAAGCAATTATCGTGTCGATGCACATTCCCTGTTGACTTTTCTATTCGCCTTTTCTCTAAATCATGAAATTCTTTTCAAAGTACGTAACAGCTGCGAAGAATTGCCGTGAGCTGCGTTATGACTAAAACGATTCTGGAAATCTTCTAACATTTATGCAAGCATTCGAATCGACGTGAATTCAAACCCGAGCGAGGCCTTTGTACAACAATAATTTGAAACGAGCGATAGCCAGGAGATAAATCAGAAAATCTGAGACTAGTTTCAATGATCACGTATTTTCACATAATTTCTAATGCCTTTGATTCGCACGGAGACAGAACGGCGTTAAATTCACCTTAATCGGAAGAAGAGAGATGACGGCGAGTCAGCGAGCTAAAGTCGCAACGCGCTGAAGAAGAAGAAATAACACATCTTTCGTCAAAATTAACTGACGAGAAAAGTGCATGGCTTCCGAAAACTATTGCTTAGGTACGTGAAAGAAAGAATAGCACACGAAATATTTCAGACCTGCATATGACGGATTATTACGTAATACTGGGAAGCATTTGACCGTTTTGGCGGGATACTAAAGATCGCGTAGATACGAAGGAAATTCAAACTGGAAGCTCCAGGTTCGACATATTCACTCAAGCGATTTAATATCGTAAAGGTCAGAAGATGAATGGGTTCAAATTGACGTACCTCACCTGGCTTTCATCACTTCATCGATGCTTTCTTCAACGTGTTCAACTGGTTAACAGTTTTGGAGAAAAACGGATAATTGGACCAAATTTAAACACTTTTCCGTAGCGTGGACACTTTCTGCCCTCCTTATCAGAAAACACGCTTCAAGTCGTACACGACAAACTCTTTACATCGGCATCACTGTAAATCGTTTAACATACAATTTACGAAATATCATTGAAAGTATTAGACCAGAATAAATTAGAGTAACCATTGATATAATATATCTCAAATTCGTGGATGAACCACACTCACCGATGGATCACTTGTCTACATGCGATCTCTACTCTGTGCTTTCCACTTCTTTACTCCTCCGAATCTCGCTCTACACTGGTCTTTCGAGTTTCAATGCACACGACGGTGGCGCTCTCGGAGCCTTCTCAACTTTTAGCCAAAAACGAACCAGAAGATATGTCGCACTAAAAAATATCGGGGAATTTTTCTAGCTTATTACCGCGTTTCATTTCACGTTCAACCCACGAGAAATCCTTAAGTTTTCGAATGAAATTTCCTCGTAGGAAACGTGGAATTGATATTCAAAAATGTCTTCGTCCGTTTCTTAAAGCAGTGACTGGCATCAGATAAATAAATAAGTGCACCAAAATGATTATAATGTAAGATAACTTTTAGGTCTTCTTAATTGTATTCACCTCTTTCAACTTTTATTATACCAGATTTATTTAGATATTTTACGTTACTAATCAATTCTGTATTTTGTTTTTCCCCTCTCTTACTGCCGTTAGTCGAGGTGTCTACTATCGATGTATGGTTCGATAGTAATTTCTTAATCTTTACATTTCTAAGCAATCGGGGTAAGCATCAGCAGTAAGCAATACAGTATTATGAGCATGAAATCATTCATCGTTCTTATTAACATAAACAGAGTGTTGCTCCCAATAATTTGTAAAAGTCGTGGCACAAGGCGAACTTTAAGTCCATCCTTACAGGTAATGAAGGATTATAGTGTGATTTAAATGCCCTTTAAACTGCTAGAAATTTCATCAATGGGAATTCTTGCGACATTTTCTTCTAGCGGGTCTTCTGTGGACTTAAATCCTCCTCTCTTCCTGTACCAATTCCCTTTCCAGTTTTCATTAGCCCACTGGAAATTGGCAACTCAAAAATTGTTCAGGATCTTCATCAGATCAGCTTTGACTCCCTTAATTGTCCTGGAATTTAATATCCTATAAGCCCTCTTTTGATCTCAAGGAACAGAGGGCAGTCAGTCAGAACCATAACTGAATTTTAGGGTGCTTTTTTCAACCTTCTCTAACAGATAATGGCAAATTGTCATATGGTTTCCCTTCCACTCATCTGACAAAATCTTAAGTATCAAGCTCACACACATCTTCTTGGAAATTATTGGCTACAATTGAATGCACAATAGGCTTCACTGAATTTAAATCCTAAGCTTTCAAATGGACACTTAACCAGTGAACACAGCTCAAAATGCCTTTTCAGCATATTTTTATCAGTTTGGCTATGCCCTGTAGGTCCAGCATGTGGTTTGTCTTCCTGGCCATCTCTGAATTATTCATACCACTCAGTAATATCCTTTGTTGATGCCTTTGCAAGCCTCAAGTTTTATTTCCAGAGGCTCCTTTGCCAATTTTATCAATTCAAGACAGAAAAGACGAGGGTATAAAGTTTTTAAAAAAGTACCTAGATAGGCAAAAATTAATGCAATTACTATGAATTCCTAAAAATGTGCTGCAGGATAATGAAAAAATTGTGTTCTGAAGGTAATGAATGAAAATATCTTATACTCATACATATGTATTTTTATAATTTTTATAGCAGTTTCCCTAGATATCTCTTATAATAGTATCTTATTTCCCACAGACATGAAACCATAAACCAGTATTTTGTAAGTAAAGGGAGACATAAGAAATATAATTTTTATAAGAATTCCAAAATAATCATATTTTCTGAATATTCAATTTTTTCTGCATATCTGAAATATCTTTTTTCTACATAAATTCTTCCAACAAATTCGGGTCAATGATACTATAGCACACTTTTAATTTTGAATACAGAACTGTGAATCAAGATTCAGATTTTCTACTTCTCTGAAAGACTACTCAAAGTCAATTAAAGAATTTTTCATTTTTGATGGAAATCCATCAAATTATATTTAAGTAGATGGTAAACACCTTAAAGCTGATCTTGATGCATAGTGCTTCAATTATTTCCAACAGACATTTTTATTTTTACGTTGATGTTGACTATTAATTAAGGCAGTCCTTGCATAATATTTTACTGCTTGTCTGATAGATTTGCTTCACTTTAATTTTGTCCTGAACATTTTTTAAATATTTGTGAATCATGATTATTATAATCATTACAATTATAGGTCATTAGTAATTAATAATTTCATATAAATTTGGAATTACTTTCAACTTCAGTTAAATTATCTTCCCTCTAATGGAAATAGATGTTAACCTGCTGAAAGATTTCTTTTAAATATTAATGAAGTGCATGAAATAGGACTTGCATTTCATCAAATGCTACATTAAAATTCTAACTCAAATGAGTAATCCAAATGAAATTTAAGAGTTATATTTTGTAATCGACTTAAGTTCAGGATATTATAACACACTCGGAGAAACCATAGTGCATTCCTAATTTGAAGAGAATTCAAAAGTATCCACAAAAAATTAAAAATATTGAACAAAACATTTCATGAGGCTTATAAAGCATGGGAGGGTAATCTTTAGATCACAGCCAATACCTGGAAAAGTCTTTATTTAAGAACGAAAACAATATTTCCACAGAGAGAACAAATTAAATTGTGCATTTATCACAGGAAAATCATGGCATTTTAGAATGAAAAATACCATTGTATTTCTTGTTTTAATACTGAAATTCACAACATAATTTCAATATTTAATACTTTGGCATTTTATGAATTTTTATAAACTTATACAAAATAATTCAACAAGCAGGTATAAGTAATACGTAAAATTACAAATAATGCATATATATATCAGTGGTAAGAGCCTAAACCATGCTATTTTCAATCATCTTGGTCCCCAATAGGAAAATTTTCAACTTTTTTTGCATTATTATGAAACAAGTAGCAAATTTACACAACAAAAAATATGTGGGTTGCATATATGTGACTGTTTGACATATTCTTATTTATATAGCTTACAAATCTTTCTGGACAGAAATTTTATTTGCTCAAGCCTCATCTTCTACACTATACTGAATACAATAATTATGAGTGCAGTATGTTTCAAAATCCTTCAAATGAACACACATAAGTCTTGTTAAACACATTGAATAAAAAATGAAATGATAAAGCTTGAGATAATAGCCCCAAATTCAGACAAAAATATACTTAGGAATGTAAAAATATTAAATTGTTTCTTTGTTAGTCCAAATGGTACAAACAGAAAGTATATGGAACATATCAGACAAAGATAAAGCAACATGTAATGCAGAAGATATGATTGCTAAAACAAGCTAAAAACTAAGCTATAAAATAGCAGTTACAGGTAAATTAATTGAATTATCATCATCATTCAAAGCAGTCTGTGACATTCAGAAAACTAAAGTATAAACACTCAATAGGACTTTCAATTAAAAAATTAGCAAATGCAATTACATTTTCTACATATAATAAATTACCCCTGAGCTTCCTCCAACTTCAGGAAAATTTCTTATGAAATTAATGTTATGAAATGAGACATTTCTAGTTGCCCAATTAAACAAATAATAGATAAAGAAATGATCTTCTATTTACTTGTCTGGATACTTTCCTCGGTACTTCTCAATTTATGTACTATGCCATCAACTTTGGTAGTTTCTTTTAATACTCAAATATATACAAAAAAACTTTTACTTAGCACAAAGAATTTAGTGTTTATTCTGTATTTTAATCTGCCAATTAGTACAGACACCCTAAAACGTTTGTAAATATTAGTTTCTAATTGAGAAGAATGTATGAGTAATCTCCAAGATGATTAAATATAGCAATAAAATTTCCCCAGAATTATGAAACTTCATCCAAAATCACATAGCAATAACCAACATGATTCAATCTTTAAGTAGGTTTCAGAAGTTGCCTTTGAAAATAACAGAATTTCTTAGGAACCCTTTTCAATGAATTGAATGATTATGCAATAATGCACATGGGATTGTGAGTTAAAACTTTTTTGAGAGCTTTTGAACCTGTAGCATTTGGCAAGACACATTAGATTTCACAAATGTAAAATATCTGCATGAAAGGTAAGTTATAATTTACGAGATTTTATTTTCTTGAAGAATTTTAATTGCAGAAGCCAAAAATTTTCATCTACAATTAATTTTTTTCTTAAATTTGAATGACTAGGAAATAAACACTGAGAGGTACCAAAATTGAGTTGTGCATATAGTCAAAGTCAAAAAAAGCATGGAAGTATAATCAAGATCAAAAACAAGAACAGTAGAATTTGAAATTCTGCTACTTGTAACTTTTTTAACAATGGCGTATTTTTGTTCCAAGTTGTGTTGTGAAAGATAGGTTGAGCTACTAAGTAACTGTGTATCACATTTATTAACTCAAGCCAATTGAGCAAGCATAGCATACTGGGTATGGTACAGCACAATTATGCCTTTTTAGACAACTAAATTTACCACCTCCATCTTTTTAAATGACCTTTCTATTTCATAGAAATGGATTGGTAGTGTAAAATTAAGGATTTTCATCAAGAAGAAGCTCTGAGAGCATTTATATAATTATTATAAATAATAAAATTCTGAATGGAAGAAAGATCTCATCTATTTTTCTGATTAGATACTGACCATTCTTTGGTATTTTGGCATCTTTTGACTAGGATTTTTTTTTCATCATGGCTTGATTTTTTATTCTCAGGAGAGACATGCACAAGGATAATTCTATTGGATGCAAGGAATATATTCCCTTTTCTTTTGTCATAGAAACAATGCTAAATTATAAACGAATTATAAGCTAACTTCTGCAACAAATGAAAGTATCTTTATAAGAACTATAATGCAGTGAGTTAATCAAGAAATGCATGCAGCTCCAATGTTTTATTTCCCAACTATTTGTAGGTTAACTGAATGATGTAAGGCACTGCAAAGTTGTTTTGGAAAGAGCTGATTAGCAACATATACAAATCCTAATCATGGTGATCCATTCCATAATATATACCTAAATTCTGATGATAATGAATATAAGAAATGATTATATTGGAAATATAATAATACTTGCATTGATGATACTTCTAGGAAGATAAAATATTAGTTGTATAAAAAATACATATACAGAGTGATTACATGCAAATAGAAAAAAAAAACATGAGAAAAAGATTCTAGCACTCCAAAAGAGCAATAGAATCTTCCTTTTTTCCTGAACTTGACAGAGCTAGGTATACAATGTCTTATCATGACAGCTCTGTTTTTTCTATATTTCTCTTCTTCTCCCATGCATGCTGAATGGCCCAGATGCTCAGAGGTCTCATGTAGCCAATAGCACGATAATATTTTTCCTCATACAGTGCTTCTGGTGTCTCAAAACCCATACCAATTTTCTCATAGACTGTGCGATATACACCTTCGGCTGTTTTGAAACCTTCTTCAACCATCCCCTAAAATGACCCGCAGAATGAACTAATGAGCTTATCTCTTATATTTGAAAGAGAAGTTAAATAAAAGCATAAAAATCATAGGCAACTCATTTAGCAGATCATTTGCTCTATCTACATGACTTACTTCATGGATCATAAGGGCAGCCAGTCCATAAATAACTCCAACCCAAGCCTCTTCACTTTGTACTGTATCAACGTCTATGTGGCCATCAGGCGTCATTCCATTGACAGCTCCCATTGTCCCATTGGCAAATTTTAAAACATTGTTCTCATAAATTGTTTGTAAGGCACTTCTCACATTCTCTGGTTTGAAAACCTGTTTAATTCAATAGAATATATACAACTTAAAGTTTATTTTCAAACTTCATTTCATCATTGAATCTTAAATAACTATTTATCTAAACAATAAATATCTTCCACGAATAGTGATGAGATGCTAACTATTAAAGGAATATCCTGCAATATGTGCTGATAGAAAGCTATTAAATCAAGAACTTTGAATAACAAAGTTAATAATTTCTAACAGCTAAATTATTTGTCAGCTGATTGATCATTTTGTAAGGGTAGAGTAATCCACTGAAGAAATGCAGTTGCTGACACATATGTGCATCCAATGTTTACACTTAATTGTTTGAAGTGAAAGGACTGAAATATTTTGGTAATTATGGTAAAAAAGTAATACCTTAATAATTTATTTTGTATATCAACTATTAAAAAAGCACCGTAGTGAGTGTAAAAATCTTCATTCTAAACAATGACTATCAAAGAAACTTGTATATGACAGCAAAATATAATGATAATTAAAAAAACTGGCTAGTTGACAAAAGTTAATGTTGCCTTTCCCTTTCAAATTACATATATTTTTAAAAACAACAAAAATTAATTACATGGAAAAAGTTTTAATGAAGTATAAATAACCATTATGAAAACATTATTCTATTATTTCACTCAATGGGATTTGAAAGAACTAAATTTGATCCTTTTATACAAATAGTCTTAAAGCTATTATTTCGTGATAATAGTCTTAAGACTGTCCAAACTAAATAACTAAAACTTGCAAGACTATGATCATATTATGTGTAATTTGAGAAAATTTCACTAAATACAATGCCAGCTTGATATAGAAAGCAAGGTAGGGAAAGCATAATGATAAATTTCTATCAGGGTCTTTAGAGATATATGGTCTTTTACATTGTTTCTGTCACAGCATCAAAACCATGCTGCCTTACAGCACAAAGTGTGCATCACATCCATATAATTAAGAGACAGAAGCAATAACTCACCAAATTGCATTATGACTATACTTTACACTGTAGGACACTTACTAACCAGGCTTCAAAAACTCTATATACAGAACTGCATAAGTTGGTTCCTTTCATTAGATTTTTTCAGCTACTCAAAACTTAGAGCTAATTTGAAAAGAGCTTAGATTGAAGTATGAAAATGAAACATAAAAGACCTTTTAAAATGGTTTATTATGATTATTTTAAATTGCTCTTATATCATCACACAACAGTAAACTTTACATAAAAGAGATTTCAACTGCAACTATTAATAATTAGTTTTATCTAGAATTATGTTTAGATTTTCTATCAGATGTAAGTTCTAATACAACATTTAATTCATAATTAAATAATTTTACTTTAAAACTACATATCCCACCCAAGATATCCATGCAACTTAATGCTTAGCAGAATACTCTTATAATTTTTAAGAAATGTTTCAGTCATGCATTGATTATAGCAACTACACAACGCAAGCATTTATGTCTACCTCAAGATGAACAGTAAAATGATTGAAGCTCAAAACTTAAATCTAAGGAAATTGGAAGAGAAAAGTCCTGCTTTAAAATCAGTGCCTTAAGATAATAAAATTATAATTGAGCTGATATAAAGAAAAAATATTAAAAAATTAAAATTAAAAAAGGCATTAAAGATAAAATAAACATCTGTAATTGGAAAACAAAAGGATTTGGTGCAAATAATATTTACATAATTGAAATATTTTCTCAAATTGTCTAATAACTTAGATACCAGAAATAAAATGTTCCAAATACAGTAAGCCTCAGTTCAGACACTTTTCAAGGAAGCTAGTGAAAACTTCAATATAAGCGGATTGGTATTATGACCAGGATATTATGGATCACTAACACATTAGAAATGAAAGGGTTATTTGGCTCTTTCATTTTTAAAAAGGTTCTTTACATCAAAAAGATATAAAACAAAAGGTTGCTTTGTTTGTAACAGATATAGGCACCTAGAGTCCTCAGACTATTGTGGTATAATTCTAGTTACCTTTTCATTATATTTTTTAAGAATGGTTTGCTTTTTGGACTAAGTGAGTGTGTCAAAAGCTCATAGAAACTGCGTACAACCATTTAGGTTCTTTTATGACCTGCTCATTCTATCTTCCACATTGTCATCCATTTGCCTCAAACTCATACTCTGAACTGAAAACCAAATCTGTAACACAGTCTAAGAGAGAATGAAAGGCAGAACAAGAGAGGGGAGGACTGTGAGACAACTAATGTACACAATGCCTTGTATATAAATAAAGTGGCATGCTTACCAAATAAAAATCCTTTTATAGAATGAATTACTACAAATTTTGGTTAAAAGTTAGTTAAATAATAACATACTTCCTTGGAGATCCCACATGCCTTCAGATACCAATGGCCACAGAGTTGATCTGACATGATTGTTTTTGAACGAGCTGATTCAGATGAATCAAAATTGTAATACTTTCCTACAAAAGAATTTCAATATTAACACATAAATAACAATTTCGAGTATTTAAAGTTTAACAACCAAATTCTTAGATAATAAAATTTTACATTCTCATATAAGCACAGATTATTTATAACAATGTTAATTTCTGCCATCAAATGGGTTCATTAACCCAGTTTTAGAAACTTCACTTGAAATAAAGATTTTTACAACATTCAACCAGCATTAAGATTATAACAATTATTTCTCAATTTAGATGTTAAAGCAAAAATTAAGACTATTTACATTCATGTATAGGTCAATCTTCAAGGAAACAAATGGTCATCTATAATAGAGTTATAATCTTCATCATTCATCTTAACATACATCATGATAAGTGATTAAGTGTTCTGAGGTTCATCGAGATATAATATAAAAATATATACATGAGCAGAACATTGAAGCTTGCCTAGTCCATAGTGTTTGAAGGCTACAAAAATACTCTCAATTTTGCATATATTTTAACTAATATAAGAGAGACTTAAAGAATTCAATATTAAAGTTAAAATGTTAAATAGTTTAACACTAATTGCTGTAGAATATTTGGAAAACTTTTACATGACTTAATGAATATTAAATTACCTAGGCAGCAATAACATACTTAACACAATCTTCATCTGATTGGCTTAGGCAAATATGTAGATATTCATAATTACTTGTCTCTTTGGTTTATGTGGAACATTTGAGATGCCATCAACCAATAGATTAATTAAATCAAATCAACTTCACTCATTTTCCTCATAGGAAAAACTTATTACACCCACATTCATAGTTAAATTATAACAGAGAAAGAATAGATATACCAAGATTCCCACACCAAACCAGTTTTTGGTGGTTAGTTATTTTTTCTACTCTAATTTAAGACTCAATTTATTTTGAGATAGAATTATTTTATTTGATTGGAGTAAATTAAAATTAACTCCTATTTTTAAAAGATAGAATTCTTAAAGTAGCACAAGAAGTTTCATACTCTGATAAGACACTGAATTCTAGAAAAGTTTCCATAAATAAAAACCATGCAGTCGCTAGATTATATAAAATTTCTAGAATGAAATGACCTAATTTTATTCTGACTGCATGCATACATAAAACCTTTGCAATGCTTAGGCTACCACCAATGATATATTCAGGGGATTAAGGAAAAATTTATAGTCAAGATCATCATATCAACTTATTTTTTCAGCTAGCATCATTTTCTACCAAACATTGCTACTACATGACAACAAAACAAAAGAAAATCTTCTCATGCTTCCCTTCATCTTGAAGTGGATTCCTAATCCTTGGATTACAAGATTTGGTGACTTTTACTTTCAATTACTTATTAAAAATTGTTTTATATAAAATTTACTTTTCCCTTCACTAAAAATTTGATTACTACGTGCACAACTTGGCTTAATTGAGGCATCGATAATGACCATTTTGACATATGATGAATCAAAGAGTTCCAAAAATTATGCATAAAGATCATTTTTACTGCTTGCAGGAGTTATTTCTTTCTGGAAATTAAGGTTGGAATGAAGAATTATGCTAAGTTAGGAGTAGCATCAAAGATAAAAAGAATTCAATTAAATTTTTCTATCTCACCATATCCTTAAATTTGGAGTCCAAATCATGCAAACTTTGATGTAATATTCCCAAATTTTGTCAACAATGAAAACTTAAAAGTTATACTAATAATAACAAAAACATTGTTTAAGTTAATTTTCCAGCCAGCCTCTCTAGATTTAGTTAGAAAATATGTAGCTCTTAAGAAATAACAGCAGTACATTAGTGAGTATCAGTCTTTCAATTAAGACTAGATAATTTACAGTTACATTTCTCCATCACAAAACATATAACAGTAAATACAAAACTTCACGCATTTTTGGTATTCTTGATTCTCTTAATTATAAGCAGAAATTTCATTATTAATAGTTACTAATTCCACATAGATGAATTTTTATACTAAATTTAGTCAACTTTGTTTCCAGTGAGATTTTGTTCAGTGTAAAATGCCATGGACAATCAAGAGAATCAAATAGTTCTAACTTAAGACAAAGCACTAAGCTGAAATGAAAGATTCTCTCTTCACTACATTTATAATTTAACATTTTTAGCTTCCATCTTTCACAATAGAAATCAATAAGCAGATCTTCCATTAAAAAATAAGTAATTCATTACTTTTCTTTCATACATTAATATGATTGCCATGCATTTCCAGGAATTCTAGAAAGGAAAAATTCTTAACATAGTTCCATGGTTTGCAGGAGAGAGGATTCAAAGCATGAACAGTAGTATTTACCATTCCACAACTTCCTTTCAAAAGCCTCTTTTCCCTTATCCAAGGTTGATTGGTATTTTTCTAGGGCAGTAACGTCCTTCAATAATTCAGCTATTTCAACCATACACTGTAAGGCACCTAGCCATAAGCTTCCACAATAAGCACTGTAATTTGAAATAAATATTTTGCTAAGAAATTAAAAAGGCACTATGAATTCGATCATAAATTACATTTTTGTATAGATCTCTGTACACATTTCTGTATACATTGCTGATCAATTTTTTGCAAGCATTGCCAGCAGTTATCTTTCGAATCAATGACAATTTTGAAGTTATGAACATATATATATATATTGAAATTAAACCATTTAGAATTCCATCAAAATGTGTATTTAATTCATCAAAATTGGATAAATTTTATTATGAATATAGACATATCTAATATATATATATATATATATATATATATATATATATATATATATATATATATATATATATATATATATATATATATATATATATATATATATATATATATATGTCTATATTCATAATAAAATTTATCCAATTTTGATGAATTAAATACACATTTTGATGGAATTCTAAATGGTTTAATTTCAAAATCAAAATCCAATCAAAGTAAAATATTACATTTAACTTTAGCTGATAGTTGCTTATGGTTGTTATTCTCACAGTGAGTTAGAGAAGTTAACAGACTTTAGTTAGATAGGCATGACAATGATGATGATGACAACCTGCTGTTTGAGGGGTAATTCAAGCGGCAAAATCTACGTAGATACATTAATCAACTTTTTGTTTTGCTTTTCTCTTCCTTTAGAGCCATTCAAACTCTCCTTATACACCATCCTCTTCATTCACCCTTCCACGTTAAATACTCCTTTCATGTTTGTCACACAGAATTTCTAAAACCTTTCATTTATTCATTACCTACTCATGACAGACTACTGCTACACATAACAACTATAGTATAGAACATTTATTTCTTACCTGGCACCAGACATTACCCAGGAATCATAGGTTTGATCAGGAAATCCTCCATTCTCGATGAGGCCATCTCCATTGCAGTCTAAAGTATCAAGAGCTCCATTAATTACTATTTTGGCTACTGGCCACAGAGCTTCCAATTGTTTAAAATCTGAAGGACTCTTTTCACCAACAGCATAATCTCTATATGCCTGAAGGACAAACTTTGAGCACAGATCCCTCCATTCAGACACATCATGAATTGGGTAAGAGTTGATAATTGCAAATGGTTCATTGGCTAAAGTGATAAAAAAGAGAAAGGAGAATATTGTTCATCAAAAGTAAAAATAAATAATAGAAAATTTGGCAGGAAAATAAAAAGAATCCTTCCAGGTAAAGATTACCATTCCATAAAATAATATCCTTCCAATACTACAATTACCATAAATAAGAAGTAAAATTAAAAGATAGAGTATGTCATGAAAAGACAATAATTTACTCATATATTATCTCAGCTACCCACAAGTAAAACAATTATTTTATTTGAGGAGAAATCCGTCCAAAATGTTAGTCATCTCCAATATATTCTGTTATGTGAACCTTCATACAGTGGTTTTGATTTAAAGGATTTAATATAGCTGAATGATTGCAGAATATGTATCTTACATTCCAGTCTATAAGATACAATCTCATTCTTGAAAGAACTGTCTCAAAGTAGCCTTAATCCTATTTTTATGGAGTCAACATTTATTCATCCATAAGGAATAAGCTTACACTTGCATGCTACAAGAAAAAATAACTAAGGTTGAAAAATTATGGATTTATGGAGTCCTGCTGAATAATTTTGCTTATAGTGTCTAACTAAGAGGTCTGTTCAAAAAGTTCCCGAACTTTTTTTATAGTGTGCCTCCAGTTGGTTATTTTTTAATTTGCCTGTAAGCGTTGTATCTTATTATTATATCTATTTGGGAAGCAAAAGCTTCCCAAATAACCACCTTCAATCACATTGTCGATATCTTGCTTTGTTCATTAGTTACGGATGTTTATGTGAACAGGTGATCGTAGAGTGCGGCAAAAAATCGGATACACAGAAATGAGCTCTTTTAAGAAGCAGCGTTCTTCTGTAAAATTCTGAGTGAAACTGGGCAAATCTTTTACAGAAACTTTTGAGTTGATTACCAAGGCTTATGGTGAGCATGCTATGAAATGTACCATGTATAATGAGTGGTTTATACGGTTCAAAGATGGGTGGCAATCAGTGGAAGATGACGAGCGTTCCGGAAGACCATCAACGCCCACAGATGACCCCCACATCAAAAAAGTGAACGATCTCGTTTGTGCAAATTGACGTTCGACTGTCAGGGAGCTTGCAGAAGTGTGCGGCATCCCCATTGGTTCTGCTACAAAATCCTAACTAAAAAAATTGAGGATGCATCAAGTCGAGACCAAATTTGTGCCTTGCCTGATGAAAGCAGACCAGGAGCAACATGAGCAACTTGTGACTTTTTAGTCAAAAGTAAGACCACCGTGCTTCTCCAACTACCCTATTCACCTCCATGTGACTTATTCCTATGCCCAAAGCTAAAAACCCCACTCAAAGGAAAAATATTTGCCACCATTCGAGAAGTAAAGAAAAATTTGACGGAGGAGCTTATGACCAATCCGAAAGAAGCATCCCAAGACTGTTATAAATAGTGGAAATACTTTTGGGATAAGTGTATACATTGGGGTGGTGAGTACTTTGAAGGAGACCCAGAGCAATAATTTGTAAGTGAATTATTTTTGTTGTAATAAATAAAGTTCGGGAACTTCTTGATCAGACCTCGTATGGATTTAACATTTTGAGATTTGCTATAAAATTTTAACATTAAAATATGCTAATTATTAGTCTTTCCTGACTGTAAAAAATAATTTATTTTGTTCAAATTTGAAATAAACAAAACAGAGTCAGATGAAACTTTGTGATACTAATTAATAATAAAAAAATTCATGAGAGAAACCTTTCACTGGATAGACCACAATAAAAAATTACAAGACAACCATGGCTTCATAGCCAAGCTGCATCTTCAGGTGACTGAACTTGAAAATTTTCAGGTACATAAACATATGTAACTTTGGGAAAGGATCAATGAGGAAGAATGAAAAAGAGAAGAGAAAGGGGGAGGCCAATATAGACATAGGAAGGGAGAGTGTGGGGCACTCACTGGGTGGGGATGGAAAGAGGGTAAAGGTTGGGGACATACAAAGTAACCAACAGTCAGTCAGTTATAATCATACAAAGTAAGAAACATTCATTAAAACCACTATTGACCTGAATCGCCACCTGCAACTAGGGGTAGGGGAACAGGGTCCTTTCCCAAAGTTACTTATATCTATGTACCTGAAAATTTCCGCGTTCAGTCACCTGATGATAAAGCTCAGTTAAAAAACCATATTCATCTTGTAATTTTTTATTGTGGTCTATCTAGTAAAAGGGTTCTCTCATGGAGTTTATTACATGTGAAACGTTTCCTATGGGTTGAGAAATAAAGTAATGTGACTTACATGCATCTATTAAGTATAAAATAAAATCACGAGGTGATGAGATTAAATACTTAACATATACATTAGTAATCACATGTTTGCAGTCAAATTACCTCTGAACAAAGACCAAAAACGCAATATTTGAATTCATGAAAAATTAAAGAATATTCAATTTTAGTTCCAACTTGACTATGTCTTTCACTGCCTACATATGAATTATTTCCTCATAAATATTTCACTGAATAAACACATATGGATTATAACAATAAAGACTATTCTTGTTACAGTAACATTTACACTTAAAATTGTAAGAAACATGAATTCTTAACATGATGGTAGCAAATACAAAGTGATTGGAAGCTGTTTCACAAGTGAATTTAAAAACTTAAACCGATTCTAAATACAGCCTCAATTAGCAATTAAAATCATCATTTTATTTTAAACAAGATGTAGAAAAATAAAGTTTCTGACAGGCTAATAAAATAGAAACAGAAATAATAGCAATTTCAATCAAATTTCATTCCCAGCTGAAAACTGGATATTCACTCATAACTAAAGGAGAAAAATATCATCTCACCTGGATCTCCTAAATCATGTGGAACAGTATTTTTCTCTTTTCTATGGCCTATTTTTCCATTGAATAAAAATTTACAATTTGTATTATCCTCTCTCAATATAGAATCACTAATGTCCCGTTGCAATACAGCCTGAAGCTTGGGCCACAGCAAAGACAATGCAAAAGAGGCATAAAAATGTACGTCGTAAGTATTGTACATACGGTATTCATGCCCCTCCAAATATCCAAATCTCCCAAACTCTATCCTGTATGATTCAGAATAAATAAATTTAGTCAAACAGCAATAAAGGAGATGCAATGAACAAAAATTAAAATTTTGACCAAGCTAACATTTCTCACATAAATTCATCTTTAAGGCAAGATTTTTTACCAAATAGGTATTTAAAGTAAATATAGTATATATTTGAACACATCTTTTAATGTTCAGTTGAAAATGTGTGGAATTCTATGTGTAGAAAACATTTAAATTATGGCATGAAAACTAAGAATAATACAATCATATTATATAAAAATATAATCATGAGGGACAAATAAAATTTCACAAAAATCTGGTTATTACTAGTTCTAAGTTCAGAACTGCCTTTATCAAAGGGCTAAGCTGCTACTGATGCCCACTTGAGTATCCAGGAGCCTAATATGGCTGTTATATCAGAGTTACAGTGCGCATAAATTATTATCTTCGTAAATCAATTGTTTTTGCAAATTCTAAATTAATGGCTGTTCTCTTTATTATTACTGGCCAGTAGAGTTTTTACAAAGTTTACTTTTTTACATAAAGTACTAGATTCTTAAGCATTATAAGATATCAAATAGCCAATACAAAATTTAATTCAACAATCTGAGCCATTCCTCACATATATGAAACCAATGTAAACAAAAAATAAATGAAAATGAACTAAATCAGCTAAAATACTTCAGTCTTTGGGATGAGACATGAAGCCTGAAACACATATGCTATACTAAGAATAGTGATGTTGATGAAAGATGATTTAGTTCCTTAAGGGTGATCATAAATAAAAATCCCATTGATTATTCACAATTTCAAAAGAATTTTTGGAGGCCAGAATTTCAATTATAAAGAATCATGAAATGCTGAATGAAACTGGTAATACTGCAAGAAAATTTTTCAGTTGGTTATTCAGAAACTTGTAAAATGTTTGGAAAATGCATGACATATCAGAGAGGAATTAAGAACGTGCTACATACTCATGAGTGGCTTGCAAGTTATGAATTTTGATATAAATGATATATATTTAAATACAAAAGACACGATAATTCATTTTTGGCTTTATTGTATTGGGATAAAACAAATCCAAGTTGGATAAACATTTTACTACCTATGAAGGTAAGGTATTAGGAATCATACTCCCTTAACTAAATCCACATAAATAGTTAATTTCAGATTAAAATAAATATCTGGATTACAGAAAGAATTAATGCATTAAATTTTTACAAATGATACCACTGAAAAACCTTACCATGAAACATAAAATATAAAAATACCTTGGATCATCAGATAATAGGTTATCCTGGCCATCCATGATAAACCAAACAGAGCCACCGTCGGACACAAAATACAGTTCATTGAAAATTGCACTTTTGTACCAGTCAGGAAGATTCCTGGAAATATATAGAAATCAAAACAGAATTATACAAAATTAAAATAATATGCTGTTAACAAGATGATATACAACCTGTATATGTATCCCTTTTAATATTTCACTATTGTAAAGCTATAAGAAAATAATCATTCATAATTTAAGTAATAACAACTATATATACTGACTTGTCCTGCAAAATAGGATTCTGCCATTTTTCAATATCTTCTTCCCACTTTTTATAATTAGAGAGGGCAAAATGAGACAACTTTGAGCCAGCTCCTTCAGTTCCAAAATATTTTGTGTAATACCTGAAAAGAAACAATGATACAATATCCCTAATAAAGAAGGAATAATTTCCTTATCGTACGTTTCTTAAATATTAATGAATAAGCTATAACTTTTATAACCCATACAATTAATGAAATTTACATATTTAATTCACTTCTAAGAAAATTATCCTACACTACCTTGTATATGTGCACCCTTTCCCTACAAATTGAACTCTTGGCATATCCCATGCCAAAGCAAATTCAGCATCAGTTCTTTCTCCTGGTTGGATTGATTGGCAACTAATGCAAACAGCACAGGCTGTTTCTTTGCCAATTGCTTCATACAAAATATAAAATTATGTTAATGGAATAGCATTCATTTTACAACCAAAACGCTAAGATCATTTGAGATTGGAAATGTATGCCAACCTTTTGTATTAGCTAAATCTGTCTCGTTCAACTGTCCATCTTCAAAAAGGTCATCCCAGAATTCCTTTCCACTTCCATTTGGATCAAAATTCAAACATCGACTTACAAAAGCATTGCTCTGATTAAAAGAAAGTAAATGAAATTTATTCTGAATTAAATATAAGACGTCACAAGTATTTTTTCTTTCTCATTTTAATAGCTACCAAACAAAAGCTAAGTACTACTATTATAAGAATTTATGGTCAAAGAAGACTCTTTCTATAAAAAAAACTGATTAGAGATGATAAAAATTTTGTGAGATTATAAACCAAGAATCTATTAACATCTCATGTCATAACTATAAAGGCCACACTAATTCTTACCTTCTTTTTAGCACTAACAGCATATGTACATGGCATCCCAGACAAGTTTTGATGAATTAAAACACCTGCTATGCTAACTTTCTCATCATTCATTTCAAAATACTCATTGTTGCAATTACCTGTGTAAGAAACGGAGCATATTATTTAATAAAAAACTTAAAGAACATTTTGATACTGTGTTAATGGATTACCAACCTAGCCCTGGTATCAGTTACCCATTCACATAACAGGAGTTAATCAGGCAAATTTTTTCAGCAATAGCTACTTTAAACCAGTAAATAAAAATAAAAGAAAGATCAAAAGAACAATTATTTGCAACCCTCCTTTCCTTCTTCAACTTTTCAACTTCTATGTTATCATTCATATAATTTCAAGCTTAAAATTTGATTAAGATGCTTTTCAGGGGGCAAAATAAAAACTGCATCATAAGTGCTAACAGGTTATGAAATCTTTATACGTCTTTCAGATTGGAAAACATTTGAATCCTGCAGTGAGATAAGATTACTTTCTATCTTTATATCTTCATTTCCTTCTCAATTCTCATTTCAAACAAGGGTGTCACAATAAAGCAAGAGAAGAAAGAAAGAAAACTTTGTTTAAAGAAATAAAGGGCCATTTAGCTAAAGCAGGTTGCAGTGCATCTAGGTACAGGGAAAATCCACACTATTAGCTGGTAGCAGAGCATCTTAAACGGTACTTTTATCTTGTATCTGTTGTAATAAGGGCTGGGAGCAAACTGAGTATTGACCAGAATAATCCTTTTTCTAGACCTGGACCAACTACCACTTAATTTAGGTTGCTTCCCAATTGTTTTGATGCTGGTTAAAAAACTTTTCCCCCACTGGGGTTTGAACCCAGGACCACTTGTGTGAACTACTACCTATCATAAGCTCCAAGTCCCAGGTTATGTTTCTGATCATTCACTTCAATTTACATAAGTATTATACATAAATATATGTTGTCTTCATTGATAGTAGACTTTATTTTTCTTGCAAAGTATCTTACAAAAATTGAACAAAAAGTCTCAAGATAATTACTAAGAATTTAATGGAGTTCTATATCATTTTAGAGTGTTAATGATTTGAAAATGACAGAACTTTGAAAAAATATTCTAAAATTTACTAGAATTCTTGATATTGATAAGGTATCCCTTTGACAACCTATTCTAATGTGTAAGAATGTTATGTAGATAAAGCCCATACAATGTACGTTCTATTGCCATGAAACTTTCTTTAGCAGCAATAAATTAAATAGAACAATCCTTCAAAATCTCAAAAATTGAATGAAAAGAATTGATTCAAGCATGTGTCAGGATAATAGCCTTTAATGACCCAACAAAATATGCTCATTGATCATTCTTTGCCATTGTTAAATTAATTGCAATAACCTCATGCAAACAGTTGTATCTGTTTGTGCAGTATGTTTCCTTAACATTGCCATGCATAAGCATAGATATATAAACTGATGTCAAGTAAAAAGGAAATGAAGTTAAATTTAAGTGGTTAATTTTTAAGAGTACTTTTTGGTCATTTTGAAAACATTGTATTGGGAATCAAATGAGAGACAGCTTTCACCAAAGTTGAAAACACCGCCTATTTGGCTATCTGGGAGCCCATGAATTCCTTTATGATTAATGAAATTATTTGATAAGGACTTCAAAATAAACTTTGCAACTGACCTGATTTATCCTCTGCCCCTCCAGTTCCATTTTTAAAGGTAAAAGTAATGCTGATATTTTTAATTTCTTTGCTGTTATTTTCAATTGTCCAAACAAAGACTGCTGTGGGCATTGAGGTGTCCTAGAAAGAAAGAGATGAGGATGTTATTATCAGACATGTTTCCAATAACATTGCTAAATATTGGGTTTGGAATGTTCATGAAAAAATATATATAGTATGCCCTGAATAACTCTAAATATTTGCTCATACAATGAAAACAACTTAAATTTCAAAGAGCAAATAAACAAAAGAAATGCAGGGATTTAAAACAAAATGGCAAGGTAAAAGAAACACAAATGGCTTTGGGTGAAATGCCGACAATGAAATTTCAGACAAATGCATAAAAAAAGGAAAAAAGAGAATGAAATAGAGATTGCAATAGCAAAGGAAAGCAAAAGGTTTTAAAGAGGGGGGAATTAAAAAACTGGAGTCAAAATGCAGTTCTGAAGAGAAAAGATTATGTGCGGGGATCTGAATCTGAAAAGCTTCATAATGATTTGATTAAAAGCAAGAAATTGACTGGGAGGTAGTTAAGAAAGTTAGACAAAATGGAAGTCATAGAATAGAGGACACAAAAAAAGGACAAAGAATTTGGTTAACTACTAATTGATCCAGTATTAAGGTTGAATATATCGATGAATTTTAAATAAAAAGGTGAGATGACATTCCAACAAACTTGCTTAAGTTATAAGTCAATCACTGATCAGATATATAGGAATAGTAATGTTTTTATTGGTCTAAGCAATGCTACATAATAAAAAATAAACAATTTTTAAGAATGATAAATACCATTACAAAAACAATGATAATGGTACTCAAAGATGTCTATTACGACAGAGGTTGCAAATCTTTCTGACCTTATGATCATTGTCTTGTTCACAACTTTCTGACTTTACACCACTTACAATTTTGAATCCTTCAGACCACTGGCATACATTTTTTTAGGGTGCAAACAATTAAAAATGATGCTATCCTTGTTTGAATATGACTATTGTTCCTCAACTACCCTGTTGGTTACATGAAGTGATTTCTAAATATAATGAAAAGTTATAATAAACATATAAATTGCAAATAATGCCCAAATTCTTTCAAGTCTTCAAGGAGTACCAAAAGCAACTCACTGACTATCACTGGTCTTTTGACTGCCAATTGGTGACCACTGTACTAGAAGACATGCCAAATAATTTTATGCCCTTAAAATGATGTACTAGCTATTTAATATCAGTTAGACAGCTTTCATAATTTTTAATTGAGAGACTCTACTTGCATTCCAATACCAAACTCCATTATTATTTATAAAGATATTCAGAATTGGCAATTAAGTTTTTTGCAAAAAAGATGATAATCTGAAAGTAAATCTAACTGAAATTTTTATAAAATCTCTGAATTATATAGAAACTTCTTTAGAAATTACAAGGTCATTCATTGATGAAATAGCAGAAGTGAAAAGGTGTGACATGACTGAGACTCATACCCAGGTCTACCACTTTACAGGCAGGAATTCTATTCTGCACAGTTCCCGTTAACAGAAGTGGAATTTAACATGGCATGGTAGCTTATTGGTTAGAATATCAGCCTGGAAAGTGGGAGACTTCTGTTATTTCTTAAGTTTTAATGTGAAAGTCTCCTCTAGCAAAGTTTTCCTTATCCCTGTCATATATTGATGTTACAAGTATAGAATGTCACTAGATTTTGTCTGCTTAAGAAAACTTCAACTTCTAGTCACTACTTTACTGAAAAATATGTATTTGCTTCAGCTCTTTAGATTGTTCATAGTACCTTAACACTTTCAATTTGATAGTGCATACATATTTCCCTCCACTCTAATTCTTCTTCACAAGTGATCAAATATTTATATTGTGTGCTCTTCTTCCATTTATTTCCTTTCAGCATATCTTGAGCATGAAGAAAACAAATTGTTCGGTTTTGTATCCGAAATTATGGGTTGGCAGAATAAGGGGGCAGCGTAATTTTTCTTAATAGACATCAGCTTTATCCAAACTAAAACATTTACCAACAGACATTGTACTTTCTCCTTCCACAATCTTTACAATTAATTTATTTCAAAAGAAATTGCCTTGACAGAGAGTTGAAATATATTTCTCCATGACCCTTGCTAACAAATACATCAAATGGTAGTGAAAGCCATTATTTATACATTTGTGTAAAATATACATTAACTCTGTTGTGAATATTTAATGAGTCAAGCATTCTATTGCCACAGAGATGATAGGTTAAGTAACCAAAAATACATAACTAAAGGATTTAACCAGATTAAGGTACAGTAATTGTGATTCTTTTCTTTATAGTCACCTTTAAATAAAATCACATACCTTGTAATTGTGAGGAATGACAGGAGATATCTGACGGCATATTAAGCGAATATCTTGTTCGGGAATGTCATAAACTGTCCAAGAACGAGGATACAGAGCACAATAATGGGCATTACTACCAGGAAAACTCCAATTCCATGAAGATAACTTATGCTGATGTCCCCTATAAGAAAATTTCAAGTCGTGAAATTCGTTCTTAAAGTACTTGAGTTATTTACGTTAAAAAAAACCATACTTTTCAGGAGAGAGGACTTTCTGATAAACAGTGTTCCCTGTGCTGTCTCTTATCGTCACAATAAATTGATTAGCATCGACAACATTGTAACTATATAGGCCAGGAAGCATTTGATACCGGCAAAATTCTCCCTTAAACCCTCTGCCAATAGTTCCTGATCCAATACCACCTATTGGAACACCTGTAATAGACAGAATTATTTCATAACGCAAAAAATGAAACAAGTCTATTTTTACTTTACTAAACAAGAAAGAGAATAGAGCAGCATGTAAAATGATAAATTGCACCAGTGAGATTTGATTTATAAGCATAATATGTACGAAGTTATTGAATGACATAGTAATAATCTATGCTCACCATAAATTTGTTTACCAGTCAGCATATTCATGTAATCCATAAGGGGTTGACGACCTCCGCTCTTAGTTTTGATGTAGTAAAAAAAATACCTTGAATATGAAATTAACGCAAATGAAATGAGGATGTGTTGACTTTATAGCTACACGATAGATCAAGTTACTCTCACTAAACTTCGAGAAATCTGAAAACATACCGGATACCGAGGGGCAAAAGTTTAATGATCTGTCGAATACGAGGCCGGAAATTTTGAGTTCTCTTTTCAGGATAAACATGATCTAATTTTACTTTCCATCCATATTTTGGAATGTTACCAGTGTCAGCAGCCATACTATTATATATTTTTACAAACAAAATAAATACATACTGAACTTATGGGGATTGATATAATTTGTACTTTGCTCTCGAGGTGTTCAAATTACCATAATAAACGATTGAACGACCTATCGATTTGAATCGGTAATGCAACTTAAAGATTTGAACCCGTTGAGCATTAGATTTAACCTACACCAACGTTATTTGATTAATTTCAGCGTTGATTTTACATTTATAAAGAAACATATGATCTTCGGATTTGAATTTCATTATAATGAGCTGAAGGGAAATGTGATATAATCTTTCGAAAGCAAGCAGTTGAAAAAATAACGCCTGTGACTTATGCACTGACTCTGAGATTGATTGGCAAACAAAAGATTTTACCTTGTAATTTCCTTTATTTCTAATTAGTATGATCCACGTATTTGAAGGTTGGTAGCTTGTTAAATGTTTTTTAATCTTATAGCCTGGTGATTTTAACGTCCGCTGATAAAACCGCGATGCGAAATTTAAAGTTTATTTTAAAATTGGAAAACTGTAGATAGTCAAAAATGAATTTTGGAACGATAATATCTTTGGACTGGCAGAGCTCAGCTGAAGGTGAAACAATGCTTCAGCATTTCTACAATCCTCAAACAACAGGGAGAAAACAATTTGGTAAAAATTAGGATGGAATGTTGAGTATCTTGTGTTTTAATCCTTTTGTAGAAACGGATATTCATGTATTTATTGATGATGCAGGTATCCTTGAAAAACCAACATGCCCTTCAAATGTCGAAGAAGTTTGCTACAAGTTGTTTGTTGTTGGTAAATCAGGGGTCGGAAAGACAGCTACCGTATCAAGACTTGCAGGAAATAAATGCTTATCTGCCTATGTCGAAACTATTGGAATACGGAAAACGAACATATATTGGCCAGCAAAAATATGGGATAAGGTTGTACTCTTCAAGTTACAGTTCTGGGATGCTGGGGACAACAGTTTGAAAAAATACAGCCACATTTTGCCGGTAGTTTGTTTTCCCATAAATTTTCTTTTTACATTTAACCGTATTTCAAATATCTTTAATTTACATTTACGTCCTGCTCATTTAATTTTTTTATTATAGGTTTGTAAGGAGAAGGTTGATGCAATTGTTTTTGTTTTCTCATGTTCAGATGAAAGTAGCTTTCAAGAATTGCCTCAGCTGGTTAACAGATATATCAAACACGGAGAAAACCCCGCAAAAATTGCTATTGGTACAAGGTAGGGAGGTGACAAATCACTAAGAGAAAATCATTCTAGTCTGTCTCTTAAGCTATCCACCTAAAGAATGATTGGATTTTTAACTACTACTCCTCCAGCTATCAGTGGGTTTGGGAAAGAAATGATGCTTACCTGACAAAGTGATTAATGAGGAACTTATCTCTTCCTCTATTCATTGATGAAGAATGCTTGAAGTAGAGAAAGTCCACATGAAGGCAGAATAATTATCCCATGAATAAAACTTTTCATAGCAAGACTGAGACTAAAGTAAATGGCAGGTATATTTTAGGTTAAGCAATTGAAAAATATTCCATCCATCAAATTTATTCAGATATCCATCCATTAACACAAAATGTAAAAAATATGACATTCTGAGTAAGTCGTTTGAATCATATATCGCTTAACATTAACTACCGTTTAAAAAGACATCTTTAACAATATTAAGTAGATCAAATGAAAGATTGACCTAACTGGGGACTATATTTTTCTCATCTAATCCTCAGGTGGAGAGAGTTGTTTCTCACACTTAAGCAGTATGTTATCGGAACATCTATAGCTGCTCTCTCCATTGTGTGAAGGTTCAGAAGCTTGTCTTATGATGTTTCAAACCTCGTTAAGATGTTACATCCAAGGGGGGTCTGGAAATCTATAATGCCATATCGAGTGGGGTATACATATCAATGGGATACTGTGGAGAGGGGGGATTCAGAAATCTCAAAAATCCTGGACATCATATAAAGGTGACCTTAACAGCTTATTTTGTGTTTCATACTGGAGTAGAATGTTGCTTTAGTATTAAATGTGTGTCTCTGAGAAAATGATTAGTATACAGAATTGCTAGGTGGGGGCAGCCCTATAGTCCCTCATTCCATTGCTTCAACCAATCATCTCTAATTGCTAATTGCAAAATTCTGTCACCTATCTATGATATTTTTCACTCAACCATAGATCATACTTATATTAGAGCATACATGCATCTACTTTTTCCCAAATCATCTAATATACAGTTGGGAACCTGGTAGCCATCATCCAAGATTCTCTTATAACAATTACTAAAAATTCTCTAACTTAAAAATAAATACAGTATTCCGATTATTTTTTGTTATGTTAATTTTAATAATGGCGAAAAGTAATGGAATGCTAATGACTTTAATTTGATATACAGTTCTGCTAAAAGTAAACTAAAGAATGGAAGAAATTATATATTGTTATAGTTCTTTTTCAATCTTAATTTTTGATGGCTTGTTTTTGATGGATAAAAAAGATAGAGTTTTCATCACAATAGAAGCAATACTTCATCTTACAGTAAAAGTTTCATTGTCAATTTTATGGAATAACTTTATGGGTACTTGAAAATCTTTACAATGACCAATTTATCACTATTTCTATATTTTTTCAAGATACAATGTTTTGACTGGATTGGAAGTTTCTTCTGGAGCATTACGGGATTTTGAACTGAAGTGGAAAATTCCTATCTTAAAAATTGACAATGGTTTGGCTCATGATCGAAATGAAGTCCATCAGGTAGCCCCAATATTGAATGTTATCTGTGAACGGCTATGGCTCAGAGATCAGGATCTCCTGTTAAGGCAGGCTTCAACTTCATAAGTGTTACCTTGCTAACATCTCATCGAGTTGTAAGATGCCGTTGATCTTTATATTCTATATCATTTTATTTTTATCAATTTATATTTGCCATTTTTTATAGTTTATAATTTTATTTTGACACATTCCTAATTATCTTTTGAATTACCATGAATTTTCAATATATATAGTATTGAAATGCTGATTTAAAGTGATCTCATAAATATAAAGAAATCTGTATTTTAAAGACAAATTATATCTTTGGAATATGAAATCATAAAAATGAAGTAAAAATGTTTTTAATAAATCAATAGAAATTCTTTGAAGTCCTTTCCTTATGCATGTGCATGTTAGCACATCAGTTGTCATGTATACCTATGCATATATATGGTTATGATGAGACTTTTTGCTGCCTGAGTCAAGGTCTAATATGGCAGCTCATTATGGACATGTTTTTAAATATATCAATGTGATGAGCAATGGATTTCATCAATGTTTGTTTGATTACTTCGATGGATCAATCGATTCTTGATGAATTTAAGAACAGTCTGTTGGTTTGTCTGCTGTTTGACAAGATGGCTACTGTTGCTTATAAACTACTTCCATCATAATTCTTTAAACTCTGTTGAAATGTAAATCATTGCATCCTTGGTGATTGTTGATTGTTGCATTATATATACCTTATATTCCCTATTGTTATTTGCCATTTACTTCCTTTTATGACATTTGAATGACTCGCTACTGTCATTAGAACCATCGGAACTTCATCGGGTATCAATCGTGATGGAAGCAAAGGACATTGATGGAAAGCATCATAGATCCATTGGTGAATAAAAAAAGTTCCATGGATACATTGATGAATTTAAAAATGGATTGATGGATGTTTGATGTCATCGATGGATCCATCTATGATTTATAACGTTTCCCATATGATAGAGAAGCTAGAGAATGGCCGTTTTGAATAAATTGCCCACTTATGAAATAAACGGTGACAAAATAAGTTTGTGAATTGTACTTTAAGCGGATGGAATACGCAAAATAAAACTTTTTAGAATATCTAAAATTATCAATAAAAATAGATCAAATTCACTTATGAAGGCAGCCTGTTTCTTATGTTTTATGCAATTTTTTAATTTTCAAATAGGTTTCCTTATGTAGATAAATAATAATACTTATTAAACTATTTTATGAAGGCCATTATCTCCCTTAATTTATGTATAAAACATGGCACGATGTCTCACATTGGCTGCAACTAATGTGGTTGGTGGTGATTAAAAGTAAAGAAATATATCATGTATGAAAGTACTATTTTTAAACAATTTTGTAAAGTTTATCACTATTAATGCTAAAAAATAAGGCTCTATACCTTTTTGAACTAGCCTTGTATACTTTGCATCCATAATTTATTTTTCAGGAAATAATATTTAATACTAACAGTTCTAAGAAAGCATTTCCGCAAATATTTTTATAGAATCCACTCGTGCCATTGTTGAAAAATGTATAAAAACATTTAAATCATTGATTCAGATTTATCTGGTACATCAGGATGAATCGATTCAAGGACATGAATGCACTAGTCCAATTTTCAGATGAAAATTTCATGTTTTGTAAAATAGAGGGTTGATTAAAATAATATTTCCAAATTTACTGAAAAAAATTTCAAACTTTGGCAGTTTATTAATAAACTGTTTCCATGATAAAAATAAGACACAGACAAGTCCTCACAGAGAGTAAAATGCTTTAAATACAGCCTTTACAGTAAAAGGAAAAATAATTTAAGTATTCATTTGTACTAAAAAATGATAACATCACTTTCTTTTTTCAAAGTAAATTAATTCATTCTGAGTACCCCACTCATGTCACTTTGACTAACTCTCTATGATGAATTGATTCAATTACATATCAGTCTGTGCGCAAATTATACATTAAAGAATTACAAAAGTAAATTCTATACAATTTACAATAAAAAATGACTAAAATTAATAGAATCTTTGGTCCACAACCGACAAATAATCGGTAAAAAAATAAGTATGCGATGAAACTTGATCCTGTACTGCTGTTTGTCAACACTCAATACACAATGGTCACAATGTCATGAATATGATGACATCAATGGATGAGATTAATGAATGATTTAGAGGAGATGTAGTGAAGTTTCAACCTGCTGTTTTCTCTTGAATCATTCGTTCTGCTTTATATATTCTCCAGCTTAGAAGGTAATCTCGTGTCAGTCTAAACAAGGTGAGGTAATTGGCACCAAGTAATAGACCTGTTGACATGACATGGTTCCATTCTGATGAATTGGCAAGCGCTACTGCTTGACCAATAACTAGAGAGACTTGGAGACCCAGGATACAAATCATTAATGTAGGTGGTTTGTTGAACACAGCCTGAGAACAGGAAATAGAGATCAGCATTATAAAATAGTTGCCATCTTTGAATAAATTATTTTTGATGTAGTTCACAAGAATGATTAAATTCAATTAGATCTTCTAACTGTTAAAACCAACATCATCAGCTTCCATCCTTTCCCTAATATTGCTCTTCAATCATTTTATTACAAACTAATTCATACTTAGCAAACTAAATTGAAGACTATAGTGGTTACTCAGTTAGAAATCACTTTTAGAAAATTTTTGGGCTCAGTAAAATATTATTCTCTTTTTTTTATCAGCAGTGTTGAGAGGTCCTAAGTCCTTCCATGGTTATGCTCAACAGCCCACAAAACACTCCTTTTCTTGTTTTCCGGTATATTTAACTCCCAAGGTTGTGAAACAGTGATTAAAGTAAAACTGCCAAATGACTTTTTAATCTAATGTTCACCCCAGAGAAAACAGATTGGGAAGATTTTATTAGGTGTGTTTGCAGAGACAGTTCAGAACTGCAGCGCATTTGCATGATGATTTTGGTCTTTTACGGAGCATTTTGATCCAAATTCTGAATTAATTACTAATTCAGAATCATTACTGGTTCTATTGCTCCCCAAATGTGGGACTGATCATCAGAATTCAGTTTTGAACTCTTCTAAATGACCATAATCATCATGCATATGCACCTCATTTCCAAGATGGTTTTGAACTGTCTACGCAAACAACGTAATACCTCACAATCAGAAATCATATCAGCTCCGACAATGGGATATAGATTGTTCTGCTTCACAATGCCTTCATTTTGTCCATACTAATTTAGTCATACATAAGGAAGGAGTCAAAGGAACCCTCATAGATAAAATGGAAGGCAGATAAGTAGAGAGGAGAATGGAGACTCAGATTATGTAAAAATATTTAATCTATTGATGAAGGCAGCTTATTGGCTAAGCGGGTTGTATGGCATCTTGGGACAGGAAAATTCTGTGCATAAACAGGTAGCACAGTTTCTTAAGGGCTATCTTTCCCATGTATTTCATGGGACTGGAACTAGGAGAAAACCACATATTCAGTGGGATAGGGACTTAAATGGATTGTAGTTTAAAAAAACACTAATAATACATCAATACCATATCTCAGTTACCCTAGAAGTCACAGGGTTCTACCATGTGATTGCTATAATATCCAGGGAGGCCAGTCATGAACCCAGAAAAATCCAATTAAAAACAGTTACAAATAATATTATAAATTCATTATTTAGTTGTAAGGTAAATATAATATACGTTTGGAATCATTCTGTGGGAATTGTATGTTTATCAAGTTTGTATTTTATGTTTGTTAATTTTATCATTAGTATATACATATGTAGGTATAAAAAACTGCCACCAGGTTTACAGCCTACCTGCTGTTTGTATAATAATAAATTGTGTGTGTGGGTGTGCATGCACGTGGGTGTGTACATCTGCAGTTCATTGTGCAGGACCACAATAAAATGCATGGTAAGATAATACATATGAACAAAGAAAACAACATTTACTGGGGCTGGAGTAATTATTAAAGAAAAAACTTCCAGAGAATCATTTCATTTAGACATTTATAGAAAAAGCTTGGAGATAAATCATGCCAAAATTTCACTTAAGAACTTCTAAGTAATGAATTTCCGCAATGAAAGCCTTCCACAATCAATTTTATTTTAAGTAAAAATATCACAATGCATGTTTTGATGTATAGCATCACCTAATGAACCAAAAACAAATGACGAAGAATATCTGGGAAGCCAAAAGGAATGAAAAGTGCAGTGGGAGAGGAATAATAAGATGGAAGTAGAGGTAGAAAGGATGTAAGCAAAAGCACTTGCCAAAAGAGAATGGGAACCATGAAAGAAAAAGCAAATTTGAAATTTTTAGGGGTGCTTGCAAGAAATTCTCTTTGCACAAAGTTCCTCCATTCACATGTTTATATATTGTCTTTCTACTGAATCCATTATCTATGTTATTGTATTCCAGCATGAACATGCCAAATCTGTGGATAGATGTGGATATGTTCAATTAAGTCTTACCTAGATCTACCTGTACTTGAAAATTCTCAAACTTGGAATATTTATACTCCTCTTGGGAAGACTTTTCGATATGTTCATCAATGTTTATAAGAATTAATTTGGGTTGCAATGGGTGTAGGAATACTAACATAAAAACATAAAAGATATAAAGGAATACTAACATAAAAACGAGCATGAGCTGGATTTCCTGGCTCAGCAGCATTAGATATTCCTTCTGCTTTGTAAAGCTCCTTCATGTGTTTCACCAATGCTCCTTGATGCCAAAGGGTGCCTTCTGCCCATCTAGCAAATAAAGAACACATGATCTTGAGATAAGAAAGCTAATATTTCAAATTGGGAAAATAGATCATCAGTGAATTTAGCTGAATGGAAAGTTCTTGCTTAAGGAATATCACAAGTGATTTAAGTAACTATCAGAGAAAAGATTTTTGTGGAACACTTCTACGATTTTACTTTCCTTCAGTAAGAAGATTATTCCTAGGAATAATTTTGTTCTACTTTGCATTTTCATTTTATTAAGAACAATCACATGTTTATAACAACACAAAAGACCCCCAAAGTTTACTTTGCTCTTAGAGGTGTTACATGTTAATGCTCTTTAGAGCAACTTTTGAATGAGAGGTCCCTTCATTGCAGAAGCCCCAGAGAAAAAGAAAACATTATGCAAATGAAGATTGCTGAGCAGATGAGGATTGCACAGGAGACATATGTGCCTAAAAAGTGATTTGAGACTTGAAAACTTGAATTGAAAAAGACTTGAATACATGAATCATATCCAAATCATGTTAAGACCAATCCCTCAGAACAAATTTAGGTCATACGTTTACATTTATATTTCAACCCTGCAAACTGCCACTTGCACATGGCAGGGGATGTGAAACACTCAAAACCCTATCTACCCTTGACTGCTGACAGATGACAGACTGCCTGATAAATGAGTTTAAAAACTTAATCAGTATGTAATTAATGACTACTTACATGTGTGATGGAATATGAGTGTGACTACGACCTTCAATCCTGACCCACCTTCCTAGGTGCAAAGCAGACTGATGAAGTATATCACAATATCTGGAAATTAAATTATTCCATTGTAAATAACACTTCCTGAGTCTGACCATCTTATGCAGTAATGTACTATATCTTGTATTCACTGAATTACTCTTATTTTATGAAAATTCCATAAATCTTTTGTTAACTTAGCAAATACACATATTTATGGAGAAGGAATCTAAAATTAAGTTATCAAAATGGTGAGCCAATCATCCAGTATTTTTTGATGAATTTTGATATAAAAAACTGTTAAAGAAATAGATATAACTCATCATGTATTGTATACAATAATCCATTACAATCATTCTAGTTTTGGCAAAAATTCTATTTGAACATTAATTAATAATAATATTTTTATATGTCCTAAAGAAAGTTATATTTATGAAACAAAATTATGTTTGTGGAACAAGTCAAGAAGTAGAAATAATGATATTACAAAAGAATAGTGGCATAATTATTACAAAAATATAAGCATAAATTTGATAAAGATTTCTTAAACAAAATTAAGACTCGTTGAAGGCTAAATGTTCACACTATAGAGACCTTTGCAGATGAGAAATTTCAAAACACTATATTAAAAAAAATCACAAATTTACCTCATATTTTTTGTTCTTTTGTACATGATTAAAGAATCTAATGGACATGGCTCTTTGAACTTTCAGAGTCACTGCTACTATTAACATGTAAATCACTATTTTTCCTGGTATGATAGGAATGAATAGAACTGTTCCTTATGAAGTCTTGCATATGGTTTTTCACATATAGCACACTGTCGTATATGTTGATATTCAGTATCATTCACCCTCATACATGTTTATTTGCATTAACATTTACGAAACATTTTTGACCTTTTTCCAGTTTATGAAGATGTGTTGTCTAATTTAATGGATCCCACCAGGTCCAGATGAAATTTCCAAATGGCATATAATGCTAGACAGGTCTTTTCTAAAACCACCACCAAAAATAAAGATATACTTACTTTAAAGGATAACAGTGGACGACATACATAGTGAAGCATCCCAACCAAACAAATGCTAAATGCTGAGTGGCCCAATACACATCATAGTAAAGGCAGTTCTGCAAGGAAAAGAGTTTAAATGACTTGAAATTGACATACTCAAGAGTATTTTCATGAGTGAAAATGGATTGCAGTTAAATTTAGAAACATACATATATGCACACTGATTATTATATCAAATTATGTTTAAAAGTATGATATCACTAGGATATAAATGTACAACTTTGTAACAATGCTGTTGACAAAAACTGATGGAAAAACAGAAAGCTGGAGGTCAATTCATGATAGCAGTAGGAGACCGTTATAACAAGTGCTGACAAAAAAATTGGAAAAGTACTCATTACAGCCAATTTCTAATGCTAAATGTCTATCTCCTTGAACCCAAAGGCAGTGAAAGCAGCAGAAAGGAACTGTAGGGTCTTATAAACCATAATCAAAGTGTTTTTGTACGAAGGAACAAATGAGAGGAAAACTTGTGAGAAGTCTCCAACCAAAGCTCCCTGAAGCATTACTGTCAAGTAACGGTGATGCGAGTTGTGGGAAACAAATGCATGAATTAGGTGACAATAATTTTTGCATTTAATATTTTCTGCTCTTTGAAGAGATAACACAACTCAGATTACTGTTTGCTTGTCAGACTTTGTCTCTCACATAATTTGATTATTCCAAGATATTCCTCCTGCAAGACAAATAAAGAAACATGTTGTACTGATACTTAAGAACCACTCCTTATCATGAACATAACTCTCTATCCTTTTTGCTGTGAAATGGACAATGGCCAAAAAATTACTTGCAATAACGCAACTCTCATTATATGCCATAGTCGTTATAACAGACCTATAATGTATATCATTCTTTATAGTCTGCCCAAATGAACTAAAGAAACATGTCAAGGAAGAGGCAACAAAATGAGTAATAAGTAAAATCAAAACTAAGGAGTTTAAAAAATAATTTGTAGACAGGAAAGAAGTTGCCCTTGACTATATTAAAATAAATTGTCAACAAATTGGTTGAAATTAAAGAATTAAGATTATACTGATGCATTTAAACCTCTTCCCTGGTGTTTATTTAGAGAATTATTTAAAAAATTTATATTAAAATTTAATGTATCAATATATTATAGTCCCAAAATTAATATCCAGTTACTTCCTTTTAAACCTATTTTCTTAATTTATTCCACGCTTTCTCTTTCTAAATTATTGTAAATTGTTTATTTACATTGTTGCATCTGAAAAGGAACCTATTAGGTTGTTCCTTACAAATAAATAACATACTGAAAAGATATTAGAAACAAAGAGAAGCAACTAAGAGTGTTCACACATTTCCTTTCCCAGAAATTTCAGACAGTATTTGCTTCATAAAGTGAAATTAAAACATCAAAATTCATATACTGAAACATTATTATTATTATTACTATAATTATTACACATTTAATGGATACAGGTTATCCCAATTCCCAATACCCTTCCCTAACCAGAAAATCTGGTCACCCAGGATTCAGTGTTAGATCATTAGTATGCTGACACGCTAACCACTCTACCAATTCAGTGAGACAAAAATATATTCTTTCCACAATGCTTCAAAATGAATGGAAACTTTGAATTGAAAAGTTAATTACCTGAGCAAAACAGCAAGGAACAAATCCAGCAAAATAAGCATTCAAAACAGAGCTGAAAAGGATCTGCTTCATACGGTTATTGAAGTCTGTCTTTAGACCTTCGACTTCTTCACGAATCACAGATGGAATCATGGAGCAGCTGTGTTCAGGAGACCATTCATCGCCAGCTGTAATTAAAGTAGTAAGCACACACTCAAAAAATAGAAAGAACACTAAAAGCAGCATTCAAATTTGTCATATCTTGTGAAATGAAGCATTAAGGTATTATTTAAATAGCTTCCCAATATCATTATCTGGAATGGATTTTTTTTTAATCTGGGAGGCATATTCAAATAATATATAGAGTTTAAGGAGGTAAAACTGCATTACATAAGGAAAGCTATATTATTGAGAACAGTTTTGAATCCAAAACAATACAGACTTCATTCTTACATGAGCTTCTAAAGTAAAAATATAAGAGAGAATGGAATGGTCAAAATCTTAAGTAACATCATTAATTCATAAAGTTAAGATAAAAATCTACAAAAATTAGCTAATTTAAAGATAATTGTTTTACATCAATTATCTTGAGACAAAACAAACATTCACATGCAACTATAGTTATATCATTGAAAGTGATTGTGAATTACTTACAACCAAGTTTTCCCTTTAGATCATCTTTAGAAGAAGAAGGCAATGCAGAGACATCAAAAAATGGGCTCACATTTAACCCAAAAAGGATGAAATAAACTGAAATACTGAATGAGAAAATAAGAGTTATACTGATTACATAAATCGATCATATTGAGATAAAAATTTTCTAATTATAAAAAGACAACAAACTCTATTTGAAAAGTTTTTGTAGGGTGTGCGGAACAGTGACAGCATAACAGAAATAAGTCAGGGTCAATTCGGCACATACAATTTAACAATGGCCCACTGGAACAGGATTGGAAGGAACAGTTGAAGAAAGGAATTGCAGAGGAAGATCTTGGCTGAATTGTAAGAGACAGAGACCATGGAGGTTTAAGTAGGTAACACACTTGCCTTTGATGAGAGCATCTATATAATGAAACTGAATTCTTAAGGCCCCAGCACATTTTTTCAGTCCAAGTGAATCCTCCTTTTAATAATAATGGCACATAATAAGGGGATAGTGTAAGAGAGAGAGGTGAGATGTTCCTCACAGGGAAAACCTGAGGCAAATATCCTCCCCATTTGCTTCCCAAACCATTTATTTGATGATGTCCTGTTCAAATAATTTTTGAAATTCACAATACCCAAGAGCCTAATATGACCAAAGAGATATTTACAAATGAGAAATATTTCAATGCTTCTAACATAATTTTTATATGGAGTTTGATTTTTACAAACTACTGTAGTAACTCCAATCAACAGCCAAGCCTTTGGAGTCAAACACTGGAGTCACAATTAAGATCCAAATTACAATTGAAATATAGAGTCTAAGGGTTTGTCAAGAAGAAAGACCTCAATTATCAGTATGAAAATATCAAATCACTCCTATTTCATGGAAATATAAGCCTGAAAGTATATTATCAATACATCATATGTTAGAGGAAACATTAGAGGAATAGACCGTAACTAGAGGAATTATTCTCCATCAACAGAAGTCAAACATTTATGTTAAAATACGATTCTGAGCTGTGACTTAAAATTTCCCTTTCAACCCTCATTATTTGTAAACAATTAATATCAAGAATATTATACATTTATCAATAATTTAAAAAAATATGCACCAGAATGACCTGAAGAGTATTTAATAATTTCAAAGAAATCTGAGGTAAACCTATAAATCAAAAGTTTCCATGGCATTGATTATAACAAGGCTCTATTTAACTTTCAGGTAACCAGGATATAGAATTTAAATTTAAATTGTATCTTAGGATAATTACACTAAAGATCAATGGAACCTTGCTAAATAAGAAGCATTAGGGGTCCAACATTTACAGAAATGTAAATGGTCAATAAGAATACCTTTAAATGTAAATATATATATAATAGATGACTTAATGGTAGTAAAATTAATGATTTTTGTATAACACTTACGGGTAGCAAAGGTAGAATATATATACAAGTGGATGATTTAACATCACAAAGTATGTGCACCAAATTAAAGATGTTAGCACTACAGCCAGAAGGATGAGCCTGAAAATATTAAAAACTCAAAATAAAAAACAGGATAAAGTCTTTTTAATTAACACAATGAGATAGTTGCTTAACATGTAAGAATAAGAACACTCACTTAATCAACAAACATATTGTTTAAAATGTCAATTAGCATGCTGAAGCAATTCATACGGCTCCAACCAAATAATTAAAATTAGTAATTACTTAGTATTACTAAAATAAAATATATATTAAAAGACACAGAAAACGTCTATTTGAAATATTCTTACAATACTTCCAGAAGTGCCAATGAAATTAAATAAGAAAATTTCCTGATATATACCATATTACCGCAAAGAAAATGAATAAATCACAATCAAAGCAATTCAGTATTATGGATTTTGTATTACAGGATTATTTGTATTTTCTGTAGAATTTATATTGACATTTGTTAATAAAAATTTATCATTTAAATTTATGACTCGTATGCAGCGTTAAGACAGACTAAGATGATTGAGAATCACTCACAAGTATATAAAAATAATTTAAATAAACCAAAACCTTATAACCTCTTATTTAAACGAAAATATTTCCTCACTTAAGAAGATGCTGAGCAGCCGGCCATAATGCAGTAGGACAAACGCTTATCATTATTCTGGATAAAATACAGTACACAAGACGCCTTCCAAGGATGGTCATAATAAAACCAACAAGATGTGGATCAATCAGGTAGAAGTTCTGAAAGAAAATTGCAAACAAAAGTGATATCGAGTGTATTGAAATACAATATAAAGAGCATATATATAAAAATAGATGACACTTTTGTCTATGGACTGAAAACAATGATAGCAATAATCGGTAATATGTGTTACAAAAATTCCAATTGCGAAGAGGTCGCTCAAGGAAATTAATTGAAAAAATATGACGATAAATATTTAGGTAAACTCACCATTGCATATCGGTTATAGGATTGAGGAAGCCACCATACTGAACGATAAAGATGAAGAAATTGTAGGAAAGAGGCTATACCAGTATATGCGAACATCAGTACTTCAAAAATCATATCACTATCTTGGGGAATGTTTGGGATAGGGATATGCTTTGGACTGATAGCCCTACACCCAGAAGCTCCATCAGTCCCTTGACAGGAAGACCTTTAAAATGCAATAATTTAACTTGTATGATAGACATTTTTCTTGGTGATTTAAAATTATTTATAAACAATTCCCTTAAAATCATAACTCTAAACCACTTATTAACGGGCCATATCCATATCAATGAATTGAACTAATGAAGGCTGAATTGAAATAACCACAGTATGCAATAAAATAACTAAGGCAAATATTAAAATTAAGAAACGATTTACATCATAACAGCACGTTTATAACGCGCGAATGTTTAAATGTTATGTAGCGGCAATGGTCATACTTTGACTTATGACTCTCATCACTTGTAGGAAAATTTGGAGGACGTCCAGGATTATTTCTCCCCAAATTTCGACGTCCGCCGGGCATTGCAGCAGGCTCCTCAGTTGTCGTCCCTGATCCCTTCTGCAAATACAAATAAAACGCGACCACGCGAAAATCAGTTTTCATACTGTACTTGCCGTCAGTCTCCTTCATGTTAGTTCATTAGAATTCAGTACTTTAAGGAAAGGGTATATTCAAGATAAAAATATATCGGAATATAAAAAGGTTTACACGCCGCAGTACACACCGTAATCTCAGTGGGTTAGCTTGGTATCTCTAATTAATACGCAGATGACATAAAGAAATCAAAACAGCTGAGCGCCGGTACTGCCACCTGATGCAAAACGCGAGGTAAAGAAATGCGTGTAGTAGAGCGTTCCATGAAAAGTTGACACGTCGAAGACTCCATGATAAACTTAGAAACTTTCTCATCGATGGTATGATGATTCCTTAAGCAAATGACTTAAAACTCACATTATCTTCATTATTATTATGGTTCATACCCAGCACAGGCTGGCAAATAAAATGTATACCTTCGAAGGGTGGGAGGAAAGCGATGTCACATGGACCCGGCGACGAACACCTGGAGGTATTGATGCACTTGGGGGAATAGGTACAGGCGGAGGCCTTTTCAATATGTTTATAGGATCACGTGTAAGTCTTCTACGGCGGCTGACAGCGTTAGAGGTTACTCCTGAAGATACACCATTTTGACCCAGACTTCGTCCACGTACTGCAGCTACTCCCAAAGCGACAACAAGTAGTAATATCACAGACAGCGAAGTAGCTGCAGGAGTGGATGCTGTTTTTGTGAGATCATCTTCCCAGTGATCCCTCTCCGTCATTCTCTTACACCCTTGTTCTCAAGATGCTAGAGGCGAGACAGCTGTTAGCATCCCGTGTCACGCAGACGTTTAAATTACAATTTGGTTTTTCGCAATCGAACTGCAGTGACATCCACCCAACCTTAAACCACAATTTTTTCAGCATGGAAAGCCATCTCATCTCACCAACCCTAGCGTGCGAGGTTTTGCTCTGATGCGAGTTCATACACCCCTACTCCAACCAGTTTGTTTTTATTTGACTGTTTTCAAGCATCATTGACGTCATTCGACCACCACGATCCTCGAGCCTTAAATCGATCTAAAGTGTATCGAAGAGATTTTCCCTAAACCTATGAACTTAATCGAGATTCGGTGCGAAGTTTATATTACTTGTGATGAGAATCGGACGTAAAACGTGGGTGTAAACCTCTGTATAACATCGCATCAAGTGCTAACCGCTTCGTTCAAAATAAGCGTATTGCTTATTTTTTAAATCAATCTCATTCGTATCATACCATGTAATGTTGAACACAGGAAATTATTATAAGCCTTCTTGAATTTGATTAAAGAATTCAAATGCTCAACTAGTAACGTATTAGTTTTTGTGAATTAAGGAAATTATTATAAGCCTTCTTGAATTTGATTAAAGAATTCAAATGCTCAACTAGTAACGTATTAGTTTTTGTGAATTAAGGTTTTCTGATTTCACACGGTAGAACTTTTGGAACTCACTAAAACTTTCTTTCGAAAGTATGATTATTATAACGACGTATCAAATACTTAAGAATAGGTATCGATGACCATGGAGAATCCCTTTGAAGTGTACCTGCTTTCGTCATTATAATTACGGGACAAACATCTTCCAATAATTATTTCTTTTTGGATCGATCGAAAATTTAAATAACTGTAGCTTATTTCAGGGATAGTTATACATCAAATTTTAACTCAACTCTCATTAATAAAATACTTGTTCTTCAGTCTTCAATGCCTTATCTGACTTTGTCAAAAAATTATTTATAAATATAAATTTTTGTATTTCTATGAAATTAGCAAAGAAATCATAAGTACAAGAAGTTAATTCTCAAAAATATTAAACAACATTTAAATATGTGATCATGCCATATAAGGTTTTATTCAATGTCCAAAACAGAAATACAGTCATTTCCAACACTGTTGAAAAAATATTCCCAACCTGTCCCAACATCCAAGGATCCCAATAGGCAGCCGTCACTCAATTGAAATTTCCTGTGTATTCCCTTGATTGCCTTTGGACATCTGATTGTTCTTTTCAGATGATGATTTTTTAAAGTTGCATGTTATATCCTTGATTCCAGGAAGTCCTTCGAGAAGAGCTTGAACCACTTCTGTTCTGTTCTCTAATACATCAGTCTCTTCAGATTGTGCAGGAGAGTTCATTGTAAGCAGCTTCAAAACTAAATCTAATAAATATAAAAGTTTTTCCATCATTAAAATTTAGTTCACTTTGATTTTTTTTATTTTTATGAATTCCCACACTACCAAAGGATGTATTGCCAAAATAATGGCTGAGACACATTCCTTCAATTCTTATTTAGCACAAAATGCTTCAAGTATATTTAACCTCTTCACTAGAGAGAGTAATTCAGTCAACCATTTGCTCAATGAAATGTAAAGGACTCCTGAAAAAACTTCTTTAGGAGTCCTTTATATTACATTATGACTACTGTAGCCCTCAGTGACCATTAATACATACATTCAGGTATATACAGTACATTAATATTGAAAAACAGAGAATCTGTAAGTTCTAGTCTTATAAAATTTGATTTGATAGTAAGAAATTACATGATGAATATATTCAAAGAAGCACTTACCATGATATGATTGAAGACTTTGATTAATATCACTAGGCAAATGAGGGCGGAGGTATGATAAAACAGTAGGAACAAATTTTCCTGAGGCATGAAGAATGTTTCCAGTGACAGCTTGAAACAGGATGAGGGAAGCAAGGTGAAGAGCTAAGGCAGGATCATCTGTTACTGCAGACAGTCTTTCCAAGAGAGCATAACGATGAGCCTGTAATTGAGACCTGAAAAGAAGATATTATGGGAAATGCATACAAACTAATTTTAACAATCATGAGTAAGGATTTTTTAAAATTGAAGATTACTGCAGAAAAGAAAGGCTTGAAAAAAAAGGCAAAAGTTTTCAATAATAGGGAATATTCCCAAAATATTCCCAGAATATTTCCCCAAACCTTTAAGGGTGCATTTCAGTGTATCCTGAGGATGTACTAAAATGGGACTTAAAACATTGGGACATAGGAAACGGGGCATTAGGACTTCAAATTTTGATTAGCAAGGTTTTCTTTGGGTGCTTATTCAACCAAATGCAAAATTATGCAGGTAATCATTTCCTTTCCCATCTCCTAATTTGAAGTTATCCCAATGGTTTCTTTTCTGTGAAGAATCAGACCAAAGTTTTGAGTTCATAAAAATTATATGTAAACTTTCTTACAAAATTTGAGAAAACAGCAGAGTAAATACTTAACTTTCAAAATTAATATTTTTTATATTGTTTCAAGGAACTTATCATAATGTTTCTAAATCAGTAACACAGTTAGAGATAGGATACAAATATAACATACTAGCCCATCAGAAATCTAGATTGAAGTTATTAAACTCATTGCTTTAATAAAAAAGAAACTAAAATGAAAAGAAAAAGTTCATTATCATAGATGAAAGATTACAGTCAGCCAGTTGGCTACCAATTTGAATGGTGACATGATGTATATTTCTTAATGTTTCATAACAGCATTTATTTCAGTAGATATACTTCTGACACCTCTTTCTGTCAAATAATCACTATAATCAACATAAAAGCATATCTGAAATGATTTTATTCAAAATTTGATTATTACGTAATGGACACCATAATGGAAATTTATAGCTCTGATGGGCTCCAAATTGAATCACAAAGTGAATCTACAAAAGTTATTAAGGAAGTATTTACTAAATAAAATGTAGAATTATAAAGACAAGATTCTCTTAGATATGAAATTAATGTTCCCCATTTTCTATGATAAAAATACTGGAAATTTGACTGATTTTAGAGACTCTCTATAAAATGAAATTTCTAAGGTAAAGATTGCAGATTATTTTCAATGTAGAAGGTGAATTTTGACATTTACAGTCAAAGCATAATTGGAATACTACGTTGGATCATAATACATTTGCTACTCACTTCTCTTTTTTCTTATCAGGTTTACGCAACACCACATCACAGACACTCAAAGCTCCTTCAGCAGCTGCAATGAATTCTTCCATGGAGCTTCCAGACAGGGATTTGTGCAATTTCATTAATGGCTCCCTTACTTGTGGAGTTACTTCACTCAATATTTTTATCCTAATCTAACAACACAAAAAAGCACAATGAATTACAGATATTGAATTGGCATACTCAAGACCAAATTAGAGAGAAATACCTCGGGAGTAATTTCTTTGCCCCCTCCTGATCTACCAGAGTCTTCTTTTGATGCATAATCAAATATCTCATTGGTAATATCAGTGCATATTGTGCGCAGAAGATGTTTGCCGATTGCCCCAATTGCTCCATCAGTGTTACCATCAATTAATTTGGCACCTCGCTCATACAATCGCACATCTGTTAAAGAGGCAGATAATCGTTCTTGCAGTTCAGCATGTGCCTTTCTTCTCGACTGGGCTGATGAAGCAACAGCAGTCTCTAGGAATTCACGAGCAGCGGCCTCAGCTTTGCGTTGTATGGACCTTGAAAAATTAAGTTGTTAATTTTCAAACTGAATAAATTTTATATAACATGTAATTCAATAAATGGACTATAAATTTTCAACACATATTGTTCCTGAATAAAAAATAATTTTCATTCCACTATCACTACACATATTTTCTGATTTTTAAGTTAAACAAATTCCTTCTGAATAACAAATTCGAAGCAAATCAATATAAAAGACAATTTTCAATGTTGAATTACCATGAAATCTTCATTAACTTTATTTATTAACATCTTGTTCATTAAACATTCTTAATACAAATATAATACACAAAAATTTTATTTCACCGCAAAATAAGCAGAAATGACTCACGGATGAAGAGTAGCAGCAATTTCAGCCAACAGTTCATCAGATGCATCCTGTAGGAAATCAGCTTGAGCAGCTTGTTTATTCTCCTTTTCTCCAATTTCCCTCAGCTTTTCCTCAACTTCTGCTAGGCTAAGGAACTCAAGCCCCTTAGCAGACTTCCCTCCACCACTCCCTTTTCCTCCCTTCAAATCATCATCCTCATCAGAGTCACCACCTCCCCTCTTATGTACATGCTTCTTCTTTGTTGACTTTGTTTTGGTCTCTCGGCCCTAATAATATTTCAAACAAAATTCAATAACAAAATTTACTTTTACAGAATTCTAAAAAAAAGTTAAGCTTACATAGAAAAAGTGACCTATGTTGCATAAATCACTCAGAAAAAAGTTATGCACTGATGTTTAAATTTTCAGCAAATAAAAAATACTTAATAGTTACCAAAGACCAGATCTCACACCAATATAAATATATTATTTACTTTTTGCAAGTTAACTGGGGGAATTCTTCAATAGAATGGTTTAATGACACAGATATCATTCAAAAACATGAAAAAGACTGGCTATAAAAGTTCATGAATTTTGAAGGCAAAGAACAAATCACATACCTGTGCACCACCACCACTTTTCCCACCAGTAGCTTTCTTTCTTCTTTCTTCCCTTTTATCACCTTTCTGTCCACCATCATCATTATAATTATCAACAGACATGCTATGCCCTCCTTTTGCAGCAGTTTTTCCTTCTAGATGAGCTTGTAAATATGCACCTGAAGCTACAGACTGAAATAAGGATGAAAGTTTTCACCTCTCCTATTCCGCTTATCTCATAGAAAGAATTTATGAGCTACACATGATATACTGCATTTTTAAACAACAATAATGCATCAAACATTCTTAATTTGACTGCTTTGTTACATTTTTTTTTTTGAAGTGAGCATAGTGTTTAAATTCTTATAACAAATTATAACAAGTTTTCATTTTCACTTCATTTATCAAGTTCTAGGATAGATAATTGTACAAATGTAAGGAGAGAATCAAGGCTACACTAAGATGGTTAAGCATGGCTCACATGGGCCATTGTTGGAGTCCCCAGGAACCATCAAAATTTACAACAACATTACTATTATAATGCAAAAGAAGCTCAGATAATCTAAATATGTCATAATACTCACTTCTTCTGCTTTTTTGAGAGCTTGGGCTTCAATAGGCCCTGATAAGCACTTGAGAAATGGCTCAGTGATTACCACTGATTTGCAGAATACATGGATGTTTCCCTCAGATTGAGTCTTGAGAATATCATTCAAAAGTAGTTCAACATCCTCAGAAGTAAAAACAGATGGAAGAAGTTGCTGGAAAAGATCATTTATGCCAAAATATTAAACAAACCAAAAGGAATATATAATCTAAAATGAAAAATGTCCTTGAAAATTAGTTTTCCAGAATCCCAGAACAACTTTTACCATTTCATTGTTGGATGGGATGGTGTGAATACTGAAAGTGGAAATGAAGCTCAAATGATATAGAATAAGATTGATATGAAATGATGGATAGACTTAATATTCAAATTTCAACAGCTAAGAAATTATCTATATTAAAGTTATCAGAGTGAGGGCCATTTTGTCACCTGAAGTGAGATATAATCGGGGTAATTCATTCTCAATTCAATTTAACATGATTTAAATATAATCATTTGCTAAGAAGTAGAGTATAAAGTTTTCACTTATAGAAGTTGATCACTATTTTATCAAATTTTTTATTGAATTGCCATTAAAATATGCATTCAGCACTAACATCATTGTCTGAGCAATCAACAATACCGGTTTACCAGTCTTTCAAGACTCTTATAAATAATTCATTTAAATATACCATTGATATTCCAAAGACTAATAATTATGATAAACTAGTAGAAGAGCTCATTGAAATTCAACGAGGAAAACAGGGGAACATTAACACATTTATCGGTTCTTAAGGTTTTAGCAGCCAATTGGTGGTGATGAGGATCTTACCAGCTTACAAGCTGTGGTCTTTTCAGACTATATATGAAAAAATGAAATGCATAATTCTGATATATAAAATATTCATAGTTGAAATCTATATAGATATGAATAGTCAACAAGTAGCCTCATCAATTAATTAATTTTGGACATTGTATCATATAAATATATCAAATATAATTTTAATCTAACATAATTTAATTTAATAATCTAATAAAATTTTGAGTTGTATAATTTCAAGAATGTGATACCTATAGGAAAATTCTACAGATAATAAATATACCTCAACCACTGAGACTGAGCATTAAAGAAGTCCTGATGAAAGAATTTATGAAATTTAATAGCAACAATGTTTCATACTTCAACATCAACCCAAGATCCAGTTGAGATGGCTTCTTCTACAGATGCCTCCACTTGCTCTCGTAGAGAATTCCCAATAGCACAAGTGACAAGACATTTTGGTTGATTTTCTCCAGAGAAGTTGTGTTTCCTCACAAAACCAGTTGGATCAGATATTCCCAACCTTCTAAGGGCATCATATTCTAAAAGTGAAAAGTTAAAGATTTAGTAGACCAGCAATCTGTAGAAAAACAAAGTGAAAAGATCAACTAAACATTCTTTTGAATGTAAGAATGTAGGATGTCATCAAATAGAAAGTCAATGATGCACGAAAATTAATGAAATCACTCATCACAACACAAGTAAAGGAAGATTTTGTACAATCATCTTAAACAACTCTGCCAAGAGTTGCAAAACCAAAGCCAAGATGCTGTCATGATAGGAAATGACCAAACAAACTAATACGGACAGACTATGAAATACATTTCTCTATTTTAGAATTAATCTTTTAAAATAACATATTTTATGGATGGAAGTTGAATCAACTTAACCATTCACAACTTAGAGACATTATTTAATACAGACTACCTTTCAATCAAAGCTCACCATACACACCCACATATAAGAAACATTCTTTTGCCAAACGTTCAGTTAAAAATCAGGGTGAATCTCATAAGAGCATACAGATATTCCATATTATTTTTATACTACATCAAGAATTGAGTCCCTAAATTGGTTTGCGGTCTGGTTTTATGGAGGTATATATGGTAATCAACCAATTATTACTTCATCTTATATTGTAAAGTAACCAAATAGATAACATAATTACCTAAGTAACCATTCTGCCGGAAAAAACTGTTGACCCAATCTGTCTGAGATTTGGAGTATACTGATGGAACAAATAGGCTATTGGATCCTTGCTTACCACTCAGAGTTCCGGCAATTTGTTTCTTTTCCAGCAGTCCTTCAATCACAGCTAATTATCAAGATATTATTAGAAATTTATCAGAATGTCTCTGGGTTAATGAGAGTACATATGATATCTCTAATAAAAATATTTAAACATCTGAGAATAGTGGACAATATGCTTATAATTGTGCTAGTTATAGCTCTCGTTAACTTACAATAAAATATACTTTCTGGTATGTTGCACTGAGAGACAATTGTTGCAACAGTAGTTGGACGAGTTGTAGCACACAATGCACCACGAACTACAGCTCGATTTCTAGCTACAAAAGCTTCTGTGTAGATGAGTCTAGGATCTTGTTTGTCTTGCTTTCCGTCAATACTTTTACCAAGCTCACGCTCCACCAACTGTAATTAATCAAAACTTCTATGAAACAAAATTTTTTTAAAATTTCCTCAGTCCACTTCTTTCAAAGTCATAGAAATTGTCAGAAAAATGATTTCTTGGAAGTGGTGGAGATTGATAGTTGTCAAACAGATATCCCTTACACTGATAACAGACTCTCCTTCTCATATTCATTTCCCTTTCAGCAGAATCTAATGTACTGACAGTTTAACTTCTTTTGTGTTCCTTTTGCTGACTCATTCTGTAAAAAAAATACATCGTACCATATCTTAAAACCATGCTCCCCTAAAATTAACAGGTCTCATACTAACTTTTGCTCTGAAATATTAAGTTTCCATAGCATGTCTTATTATTTAATGTACAGCAATGGAATACATTTAAAACAGGAAATCATCTTTCTAAAGAGTATCATGATTAATCTTCAAACTCTGAATCCCAGACTGATCAATATTAAGATTTCCAGACCTACTTGCCCCAATCTATATCTAGCACTATTCCTCTCAAAATATGGTGTAATTCTTGTCATTATGAGTCAGTGTATCCATTTTTTGTTTCAACTGATGTGCTTCATGCACATGTTTGGCTTATAGCCATAAATAAAGAAAAAACTCACATTAAAATTAACCAAAGAAACCTGTCTTCTTTACATGTTTCTACTCTAGTCATGTCTCTCCTTGGGAATATAAAGGAAGCACACTGTATACATCATATATAAAGGTATTACGTTGATATGATCCAAAAACAGTACTTGAAAATTATTTATGAGAATTGTTTCAAAAGGGTAAATTTGCAATAATTTTATGATGCTTTCTACTCATCCAGTAATAAACACATTTTGATCATAGACATTAAATAAGAATTCTCATAGCATAAGTGAAAAATTCTGTGAGATTTTTCAGCAATCCTATCTCCAGGTTTAGACATTTTCCTCAAATTAATATACGTCATATATTCAACTACAGTGAAACCCAGGTAAGACACTTTTCAGGGGACCAAGAGGAAACCCTGTTATAAGCAAGACAATGTTATAATATGATAGTAATAATTTTATATTTCTTCTACATTGGAAAATAAGAGGGAAGTTAAATTTTTGGTTCTTTAATTTTTAATAAGTAATTTAAAACTTTTAATATTAAGGAATTTTCTATAGTTTAATTTTATAAACTAAAGCTATAATTAAAGTATCTATAGAGTCCAAAATGTATTTTTGCATAATACTGGTTGCTTTCTTGTCATACTTCCAAGATTGGCTTGCTTTTTGGACAAAGAGCTTCCTCATAACTATAATTCAGTCCATATTTCTCTATGATGAAGCAATTTTTGGCAGATACACAATCAAGGAAGAGTAACGTATTTTTACAGCAGCGATGACAGATAATAAGAAAACACAACCACATGACTTTTTTTGAATGCTCTGTCTTGACAAGAATCTGACAGAGAAGATCTCTTAATTGAAGTTCATATCGACTCTGATGGTGAGAAAAAGATTGCACTGCTTTCTGATATCTACACTTAGTTTCAAAAATTAGTCATTCCAAAGAAGAGTCACAAGGAAACCTTTAGAAAGAAGGTGAAGCAGGAGAGGACAGTGACACAGATTATGTATAAAATTTGGGTCTATCTAATGTTGAGGCTGATTAGTTAAAGCACCAGTAGTCATAGTGCATCTGTGGAAGGGAAAATCTCTGCTCTATGTGGATAGAAAAGTCCCTTAGGCAGTGTATTTTAACATGAGATTCCTATGGTAGGGAACAGAATCTGAAGAAAACCACATACTAAGCAGGAGCATCTCAAAATGGTTTCACTGTGTATTTACACATATGTAAAAATGATTAAGCAATATCAAGAAAAGTAATTTCCATCTTAAACTTACCTAAAATCAATGGAAATTTTGATTTTTTACTGATTTCTTGATTTACAGTTAAAATAGTTCGCCAATTAGTTCATAATTTATTTGATTGTTATATAAATGTGATTTGACTTAAATCATATGGTATATGAATCAATTTGGGATTAATATTTAATAGCTACTTATTTCAGATCAAACATGCTATATTAAGAAAATTTTCATGGAAATTTTGAATGATTTTTAATAATATCTAAATACATTATAAGTAGCCTCAGTTTTTACAGAATGACAAAACATGTTAACAGGGAAATTTCATCAAATGATCTTCATGTTGTGAGCCACTGGATATACATATATAGCCAAAGTATTTAAAAATATTGTATCTTCGTAATAAAATAACCCACAACGCAACTCAGGATTACTAAATCTTCTGAATAAGGAACAATTAAGATTTTGCGTTAAAACTAAAAGCTAAGGGAATAAATCTAAAACGCTAATAAGACTGAATCTTAAGTTCTAGGGGAAGTTTCTTACCATTTGCAGAAAATCACCAGGAAGATCATATGTTCGAGTCAAATCGGCAATGGAGATTTGACCCTCACGTTGAAGTCGATCGTTAATTTCTTGAGCCAACCTTACTTGATAAGTCTTGTCAATTAGCTGTCCAAGTATTACTGTGTATGCTCCTTTGCCGTCTTTAGAGGAGAGATCATTCACACGAGCTTCAATTTGGCTCAGGTCAACAGATAATAATTTAGCCAACTCCACCATGTTAATGCGACCTATTAAGAATTAAATATTCTCGTTTTCATTTCTCAAATAAAGTTTGAATATGTAAAAGTTCCGTTTCGTTGGAGCTAATCGAAGAATAAATATTTTCAGATACCTCCATGAATATAGAGTTCATCCAATATCTCCTTGGTAAGATGTTGAGGCGTGACATATTCTTTTCCATCTGTTGTAAATAGTACATCCAAAAGCTTCAGCTCCAGGAGCTTTGAAATTATTTCTATACAGTTATTCTCAGAAAGCCTGGAAAATGTAAACTCGTTTTAGAAAAACTTTTCATTATCCTACCTTAAAAGTAAATGATAAACACTTAATGTAAAAATAAGTATTTCCAGAGGCATTATTGACGTTAACTGCTGAAAACAAAATTGAAACCCAAAGGGTACCGTGAAATGAGAATTCTAACCATAGCTCTCGTATAGATCGATTTAAGCCATGATTTCATAGCTAAGTTTAGAATTTCGTTCCCATATAGTGAGACGAAACTTGAAAACCGAATATGATTCACGTAACCGAGAAGGGAAACATATTTCACGAAAAAATTAGCAGACGAAAGGACAGCACAGCTTTACTTTTAAGCTGAGGTAATTCCATTGGTAACAAGTGACATTCTGTTTGATGAAGAGTTAGCTTATTGCTGTTAATATAACTAACCTCTGTACCGTGCTACTGAGCTGAGCTCTTTGAAAATCTGCTGCTAGTCGCTTAATCTCATTCCAGTCGGAGGCTGCCATGTTGGCGATGTCAAATTGAAAATGTGCACATTATCGAAGTCTATCGATTGAATCGAATCTATTTGTGTTTATATCGATATTAATATCTCAGTTAGCCGCGAAAAACGAATTTCCCTTAACAGAATCGCTACTTTACCATTCCGACATTATCCGTAACTTGAGCACTGATAAACGCAAAAATGTCACATTTTAGTTCTCAATATATTTAGAGTGCCGCAATTTGTAAAAACCATCAGCAGAAATCCAGATTGATGACAAATCAGTTATCTTAGTGTTCGAAATGCAAATAAGATGTCAAATGAAATCTACATGCTCAGGCGTTACTTTGTGGAAAGTCATTATGGTAAAGAAGTGTGGAAAATTACGAGTTTACTTCTTTACTAGGATGTCCAAATAAGTCGACCCATATCCATCCCTAAGGGTACTGCTGTTGTATGGGAAAACTATAAGGGATTTCGGTCTCTAATTCCAAATTTTCTGCAATTACACTGTATAATTAAAATGCCAATTTCTTTATGCATTTCGAATAAAGTAATAAAATCTCTAATCAAACATCTCCAGTGAACTCATATGTCTACTGAAACATAAAACTACTATTATTCCTAATGGAATAGAGCTGGCATAAGACAACCCTTAAGATCACCCTAGTCAAGACTTATCAAATGGTGCCACATCCTTCAAGACTTGAAAAAAGTAACGTACAGTGATATTAAGTTCAAGCAAAATCCAATATAAAGACAGTAAGGTATGTACATCCATCTTAAATAGATTTCAGCTTTGTATGTAGTACATATATATCCTATCTTGCGGTATGGACATCTTTCAACCAGCTTCTCAATCAAGTACCCCTTCATAGATTAGATTAGATAGGAAACATGAAATTTACAAAAAAGAAAAAGTTTCTTTCATCTTGTTTATTTTTCTAACAATAGAGTGTTAAAGAATCATCTATTTTCATACACAAAAATAATTGGTCAAAGTATCTCCTCAGAGGCATGATCACACAGCAAATACCACACACTTCATGCTGACTCAATTTTCCAGCAGTAGTATCCAATCAAAACTTTCTTCATGATGAAGATAGGAATGTTTCCAAAAATGAAAATGCCATTCAGTCATCAAATACATCTCCTGATGAAGCTTTAGATTTGGTATGACGCATGAAATGTTTAAGTCCACAATAAAAACATCAATGCACACACAACAGAAGTTCATAAATGATCATGACTACATAAGTGTGGATAAAAAATGAAAACTTGTATGACTGGACATACAAAATTTGTACAGCACATTGACTCATTTTGTGAATTTACACACGTAAAAAATGAGTAGTTTAATACTACACAGTCAAATGTCAATTCTTACAGACATTAAAAGGGAATTAGTGCAACAGTTCCACAAATAGCTTAATGTGAATTCTAAGCACCGCCATTTAATCATCCCACCGACTGCTTAGCAGCTTCAGAATCACCATTTAATCAAATTCATTTCAAGGCAGCATTGCCTATCGTCCTTCAACTGAAATTTGAAGAAAAATTGATTAGTGGATGAATGTCAACTTAAGATCTCTCAACGACATTTTACCTTCAGCGAGAGAGTTCAAATAGATTTCATCAAGTGATACAGACTAACAGTGTTCATCATTCCATAGATTTATGATGAGTAAAAGTCAAACAATACTTACTGTAAGATGACAAATCAATCTCATCAGGCAGCTCTGTAATGTTGACATCAAATCTGTCTTGGACATCATTCAGAATCTTCGCATCACCCTCATCACTTACGAATGTTATAGCCAGACCCTATAAGATAACCCAATGACAACTCAAATTACTGATTCAAGGAGAATTTAATTAATCTATCACATTTGAGAAAAAATACCTTTGTTCCAAATCTTCCAGCACGTGCTACCCTGTGAAGGTATGTGTCAGAGTCTTCAGGCATATCATAGTTAAAGACTATGTTAACTCTTTCAATATCCATTCCACGACCAAATAAATTAGTTGCCACAAGGATTCGCTGTAATGAAGAAAGGCTCATCAGATTTTGACAAAAACCTTCCAATAATTTGAATAAAAATCTCAACATCAGGATAGATAGCATAAATCATTTTCAATCATATGTCCCTATCTATAAGTATCATCACAGTAATAAAATATTATTTATGACCAGGATGACCCTTACTTTCTGGAAATCCTTGAATTGCTGGTAACGAGAAAGTCTTTCCTCTTGAGTCATCCCTCTATGGATGGCAATAGCAGGGAAGTTCTGTTCTATAAGCAACTGAGCTAAGGCCATGCATCGTTGAACAGATTTCACAAATATCACCACCTAAATGAAAATATTAGCATTAAAAGAAACTTATATAAAACATCTGATTATCTGAGATGTCTTCCATGCACCTACCTGGTTGAACTCTAATACATCAAGTAATTCAAATAGTTTCTTGTTCTTTTCATTCTCTTTCAGCTTTACGTAATGCTGCTGTAGACCATGAAGGGTGAGCTTGGCTTCATCATCAACATAAACTTCCATAGGCTGTTCACCAAACATGAGAAAAAAGAACAACAAACATAGCACATTTTAAATTAAACCCTAACCATCATTTTCCAGAGGGTCATATGAATATTTTCATCAAATTAAGAGAAATGAAAGGTGTTTAGAAGAATAGTAAATTCATGTCATATCACCCTTGTGAATTTTAAATTGAGTTTATGTTATGAAAATTGTAGATATTTTATCAAGCCGAAGACCCTATACTGGGGTTATCACTGCCTAGCAAAACTGATCACACTGATGGAATGAAAAGCAACTCTCACCACCAATGTTACCTGTCCCCAGTTTCTACATACGGTTTTGTTGGTAGAGGCTGACAAATCCTCCACCACTGGATCTCCATGCAAAGGGGTGAGGAACGAAGACAAGTGATTGCAGATGGATCCAAACGGCAGTTGAATTAAGCATCGAACCCTCTCATTGCAGACCAAATGGCCATCAATTCCCGTTTCAAGAAATTATCCTCTTAAGTGTCAGCATAATATTTTCCCCACCAGCCCTAAATGTTTGCTGCATTTAACAGACCCTAGTTCCCAACCTAACCATCTTCAGCTCTTCTCTTCTCTCTTCATTTCTTGAATTCTTCTTTTCTTCCACTCTTCCAACTACCCCACCCAACCCACACCCAAGCTAATGCAAATTAGAGCAGCATCTATCAAATCTCCATCTCCAAATATTGCCGTTTTAGGGACATTTGAATTAGATGGGAGGGAACATAACTCGAGGCACAAGAGGCGATGGGTTTCAATCGCATGATGATCGGCTAATCCCCAACCTATTCTGACGTGTGAATAATTTAAGCTCCAGTTGCAGCATCATTCGCATGAACCCGACATTTCTCACCAAATATGCTAACCTATCCCAACATTCAAGTGTAAGTGCTAAGTGATTGGTATGTAACAATTCGGAGGATAAATTACATCTTGCATAAACTTCTTGCAAACAGGCCTGACGTCCTTGCTCAAAGTGGCACTGAACATCATGACTTGCTTTCCATGGGGAGTGTTGCGGAAAATTTCTTGAACGTCTCGCCTCATATCTGAAAGAACAGTTTGCACAATCAAAAGCCAATACTTGAGGAAAAATAACATAACTTAAAAATAATCGACCTTTACATGTAACTGAAGATATGAAACAAAAGCTTCCTCAATAACATAAGATTGCACATGAGACTTCTTCCAACAAATATTTTCTGTAATAATTAATAGTGTGATATAAGTCTAAGATGCACGATTTCACAGGGTTGCCATTTTTTACTCCACTACATCAGTGTATAATCTTCGATAACCACTATTTGTTCTTCATATACAATATTCTTTAGACGCTTAAGAGAAAATGTAAAATCGTTGCATATTCAACTTCCATGCCGAAAGAGAACATAGAACAATTTACGTTACTATACACAGTATAGAAACGCCAGAACTGGTAAGTAACCCAGTCTGGAGCTGGGACTGTGATCGATGTCTACTAAAATATAAAAAAATCACCGTTAGGTTATAAACCTCAACTTACCAAGTAGCTCCAACATTTTGTCACACTCATCAAGAATGAAGTGTTTTAAATGCTTCAAGTTTAACTTTTTGGAGTTAACCAATGCAAGGATGCGGCCTGGAGTTCCAACCACTATATGGGGACAGCTATTCTTGAGAACTTCTTCGTCCTTCTGGATAGGGAGACCACCAAAAAATACTCCCACCTGGAAAAGTTCATAAAATAAGAAGTTAACAAATGATAATCTAGTAACTTTCCTAAGTTTCAATAACATCGGCAATAATAAATTTAGTAATAATATACGACAAATATACTGGTTTTAATACGATGACTGGAAAGTATGTCGGGAGAAGAGGCAACAATCTTTTCCGCAAAATAAATAAGAGATGATATGATACTAAGTACAAAGGAGTGCATACGCATTAATATATACCAAATGACTATAACAAAGACTTTAGTTATTGATGAATCAATAATGCACCAGGAGAAAGATTAAATAAAAAGTAGCTCTCTAAATATAGGAAACAAACCATGCAGACAAATTCTCACCTTGATGGCTGGCATATATTTGGAGAAGCGCTCGTACTCCTTACTGATTTGAAAAGCTAACTCTCTTGTGTGACACATAACAAGGACATAAACTTGATTTTCTGTGGGTTCCAATTGCTGGAGAGTAGCAAGAACAAATACAGCAGTTTTCCCCATACCAGATTTAGCCTGGCAAAGAATGTCCATCCCTAGAACAGCCTGTGGTATACATTCATGCTGAACTGTAAATAAAAAAATAACGATGAATTAAAAACATACTATGATATAGAGTATAATACTGCAACTGCTTCAAGGAAAACCATATTAACGCTAACGGAAAATAGGCCAACACATAATAAAGCCAGCAGGAATAAATCATGCCGCCTGGATCATACACGTGGTAGAAACATACATTCCTTACCATACGTGGGATAAAATACACAAATAACTTGATAAATCCGGCAGCGGCCATTTTGATTAGCCATGTTGGTCTTACCTTCAGACGGGTGCTCAAAACCGCAATCTGCAATAGCTCTCAAGATTTCAGGTTTCAGCAAAAAATCGCGAAAGCCAGAGCTATGAATGGATACATAGGTTCCTTTAACGTCCTTTTTGGTAGCAATGTCACCGGAACCGTCTACGACTGTTGGCTCAGTTTGCTCTTCATCTTCATAATCCAAAAGATCGTCGTTGTCTGCCATTTCGCCTGATCGCAATTACCGTGGAACCTTAAAAACTGTAATAAAGACGATGCACATGAGTAAATAATCCGCTAAATGATAAACAGCTAAGTCCATGTCCGCGTCATTTTGCATCATCAATTTTCGTTCATTACTAGAATAAGCGGTAATCTCACAAGAGAAGCGGATAATTAAAGAAAAAATGAGACAAATGTTTCGGATAAACGCTATATGTTGCATAGGATTGCATAAATATCGCTGGATTATGCTGGAAGAACCTCACCTTTCGAAGACAAAGCCGGTAATGGACGCCAACAAGTTGTGATGGCGGATTGGCGGCGTCAATAAAGTACTCAAACTTAGGTCGCTTTGACTAATTATTGTAGAAAGAAACAATTTTGATTGATAAAATTTTAATTTTGACTTATTGTTAATTTTATGATATTTACGGTTCTTATCAATAATCAAATAAGATTTTGCTATAGTTTATCTTGACCTATTGTGAATATTCAAGCATGGTTGCCATGTCTATTTTTGCATCAACAACAATTATGTTATTTCCGTTACGCCCTTAATGATAATTTTTCTTACATATAATTCAACAAACTTATATAATATGAATTTCCGTTGATGAATGGCAATGTAATTTTAGAATTCATAAACACTTTTTCTATGGTTCCTTACTTTATGATAGATAAACATGGAGTCACTTGGCGCCGGTAGACCTCGTCACATTCTGTATGAGGAAACTGCAAATATATTTTTACATTAATAATTATTATTGCTCTGCATTTAATTAAATTGTATTAATATAATGCGTAAAACTAATTATGGATACTCTTCGAAATGAAGGTCATGCTGATAGCGAAATCTAAAAAATATTTTGTTAACTGCTTGAAGGAATCTAAAGCGGTATACCTACATTTCTTTTTCTATGAAGATTTGCACACGACAGATCATTTACTATCAGTTTATTTTGGCTCTTTTGATGAGGCAATTAGTCTGATGGTACTGCATTTACACATTTAAGTTCGCCGTTTTCGGATTTAATGACGAGATTTTCAGTTAGTACATAGTACGAAAGGCGTGTTTGAGGTTAATTATTATTATCTAGGATGCATAAGATCATTCGGTCCTTGGACTACGATCGGCTATTAATTAAATATTACTGAAAACTGCATTTTTTTCACTTTATTCACATTTTGATAGCATGTTGAAATTATTCTTTTGTTTGCTTCAGTCATGGAATAGAAACTAGTGTGAATGAAATAAAGCAATAAAGAAATGAAATAACGCAATATAAAAACTCAGAATTTATGCTTTGTTTAGAGTATCCCCAAGAAAGACCGCGTTCCATCATGCGAAATTTGGCAACACCGACTTCTTCTGCAATCTTCGACGTGATGGTCCTGTGATATCAGCTGACTGAATGTTCTAATAAGTTATGAGGACAACCTGCCTCTTCGAATTATTGTGGTAGTATTTCCGTGGTAATCTAGTACTATACTCCCCTTTGGCAGAAAGATGATCGAGAAAGACGAAGTTACTACGCCTGAGAAAAACAATACTGATGATGATAAAGAAACAGAAAATGAACAAATTAGCGACGATGCTGTGGAGATGGTAGAGGAAGGTACATAATCAAGTTTTAGTGATGTAGTCTTAGATTTTTTGTTTGCGGCAATAATAAAGAAATTCTCTTTTGTCAGAATTGGAGGCGCTGAACTCCCATCTTGACAGATTGGGCACAGCTCTTGACAACCTCGAAAGAAAAAATGATGATATTCATGCTCAGCTTGTCGAGCTTTTAGAAGCTAATAGACAAGTCAAAATGCTGTTTCAAGCTGGATCTACAGCTGAAGTAAATGAAGGCTCCCAGTAATTTTGTCATCTAGAGTCGATTTGTAACAACTGTTGTTCAGATGGTGAAAGCCTGATGTGTTCCCTGTATTTATTCTATGTCACCTTCTGCAGCTTAGTGCATAATTTCCTAAGATGCAGGTATAAGTAGTTACGAAATTAAATTAATACCGTTATTAGTTGTTTTTCCGAAGTATTTGCTCATGGGCATTGTCATTAACATTCCATGCCAAAATGTCAGTGGTTGTAAGACTTAAAAATTGTGCAACAATTGTTGCTGGTGTTCCATTCCTTTAACATTCGGTTACGCAATAAGTGTGTATATTATGTAATTAGGTCTGTATATAATAAATGATTAAAGGGCACTCTTAGTTGAGTCATTTTTAGAAATGGTTTCTCTAACTTTTTAACAATCCAAATGTACCTTGAACACATCAGTAAATTTATTTGTTTCAGTAGAATTTTAGACCTAAAGAAAAATAATTGTATGGCTGAATAAGTTTTAATCTCTAATAAGGAAATCTTAATTACCCACATATATCTTAGTAGGATGTTTTAGAGTAAAGTATTTTGAAAATCAGAGGATTACTATAAGTGTAACCATAACAGTTAACATTAATGATGCTAAATAAAAATTGATTAAATCTCTCTATAAAACAATTTGTTTGAATATGACACTAATTTTATCATTCACAAACTTCTTTGAGTGGAATGCTCAACTCAATGATGCATTAAATGGTTTGTTGTTGGTTATGAAAGGGTTCATTCATGAGAAAATTTAACATTTCATGGTAACTTTGTCAAGATACTTGCTTCCTCACATTGCTCTTTATGCGCCTATTTATCTGAAACCTAATAAAGTTTTTGTAACTTCTTTCACTGTTAAGAATATCCTTTCTTTCAGAATGTAAGTAAATAATATCCACAAGTTGATATTTTTTGGATTCTTTCAATGCATCACATACAATAAGAATTTCTTTTCCATTTAACGCAAACACTCCTGTTGTTTCGCAGCTTTTTCTACTCTCTTAATACTCTTGTTGCTTTCAAATTATTGGACATTATTTTCAATGATAATCTATCCTACAAAATGGCATAGCCCTAATTCTCTGAGGGAAGGAGATCTTGAGTGTGATTTCTCAATATATTCAAATGATCCAATATCACAGCCTGTAAGAATTCCTGTTAACAGCTATCACACTATGATTCATACATTTACCTCTTTATTCTTTGCTAAAAACATTCTAAACAAGAAAAGATTTGCATTAACATATGTAGAAATGAATATAAATCACATAGCTTATGATGTATACTATGAAATAAATGTATCAAAACTTAAAACCTGAGCAAGTCTAGTAAAAATTCAAGTATAAAATTGTCATAAGCCATTAATTAGCCATTTTCTCTAGTTGCTAAAAGAGTATGAAAAATATGTTTTGAGAAAATGGATTGTAATGGGTAGATTGACAGACTCCCAGATTTCCCAGCAGAAGTCTGACTATAACTCAGTCTCTGGCATTAAAGAAGTCAGTTATAGAAAATATAAGACATAAACAATAAAAAAGTGCAGTATTGAACTTGGTTACAACATCATCCTGCAGAAAAATCCAATTTTTTTGTATGTGAAGTAATGCAAGATTAGTACTAATTCAATAAAAAGAAATTATGATACACTTTTATTTTTATGTAGAAACATGTCATTACAAATGGCTAATGCAATATTTGAACTAAAAAATACCATTGAAAAGATATTTGATGAAAAATTTGTCACAAAAAAATAATTCAGAAAATCCTTAACATTCATTGATACTTAAGAAGCTTTTGAGAAGAAGAGAGGTTATACAAGATGAATTTTCCTGATGGATGAAGGAAAATTGTGTAGGACATATCAGCAAAGGCACCATACCACCTATGTTCTACTAAATCAGAATATACAGGGCTGTCTTCAAATCCTGAAACATGGATAGCTGCCCAAGGGAAGTGCCTAGATGATACATATTCTCTGAAAATAAATAAGTAATATTTATTAATTTTAATCAGAAAATTAATAGTGTAATTGACAAACTTTTAATATTTTAAAAACTAAGAGTTATATGAGTATTGGAATGATTTGGTACTTTTCTGGTGTATAACATGCAGAAATTATTCTCAGAGTATCATGCATGAGAATTGGGTAGTATCGATCATCTGTCAGGGTGACTCTGAAAATGTACACAGAGTTTGTGGCTAAAACTCCAGTAAATACCGTTCAAATTACCTAGGTGAAAACTCAAGAAGAATTTCTTCACATATTAAGTATTTGTAATGATAATAACTAGTACATCAGTCTTTACTTTACTGCAGGTTGGAAGCTTATGGTCATAAATATATTCTTTATTCTAAGTAATCATATTGGAGATAATAAAAGTCAGAATAGAATCTATTATTCATTTCTAGACATATTTATGTACGTATGCTTCTATGATCATTCATGCATGTGGATATATATGATGCAATCATACTTGGTTATCATGGAATACTTGGCACATGTAATTCAATCATAGTTATAATTAAATGCTATAAAAGAGGGGCAGGAACAGAATTTTGAATTCTTCTTTCAGTTACTTGTAATGAAAATCAAAATGAAAACATGGGCAGAGGAGGATTCTCATGAAGTTGTGCAATGCAACCAAAAGAAAATTTATGAGATTCAATGAAAGATATACAATTGATACTTTTATTAGGCAAAATAACAATAATTTATTTATTTTAAATCATCCAAAGGAATGTCAAACACACATAAAACATTTCAAAAAGTATTCAATGAATTAAAATTTCCTGCAATTTAACAATCTCTGTCTTTATCTCTGCACAGTTTCCTTAACATATTATAGTTCAAGAAAATGAGTAAAAATTCATATTCATTTATTGAATTTCATTCATTGAGTAATATATATTTCTCCCCTCATTCAAGCATAAATAGAACTATAGTAAATGGAAAATGTTAACAGAAGAAAAAAATTGACATATAAGGGGAAAATTTTTAAATGGTAGCACAATATAAGGGATAAACAATTATGATTGATATTGTGAATTTTAAAACACATTTTCATGTGAATAATTTTATTACAAATGCTTCCCTCTTTTCATCATTGAGGTTATTTTCTAGATTTGCCCACCATAAATTTCTTTTGAATTATAATCTCCCTAAGAACAGATTTCTACCATTTCATCTCACTAACTTATCAGCCAGTGTTACAAAGATGAGGATTTTAAGGTCTTAAAAGAATGAGATACTTATTTTACCTTGAAATATAGAAGAACCTAGATCCATCATTCCTGCATTTATGTTTTCCCAAATGTGTTGTTAGCTTAAACAGTCTGGATTACAGTGGATATGAAACAATGTTAAATAATACTGAATTTATCATTCTCAGAGCTGTTATTTTCCCATATCCGTTGTTCAAATATTTTGGTACTAACATTTCCTGAAGCTCAAGATTCTTTGGTAAAAATAAAATCCTTTTTCTATGCCAATGACATAGAAGAAAGTGAAATACACACTGATGAATACAGAATGCCTATTAAATTACTAAACTAAAATCTGATTCATAATTTACCTGCATCCATCCTTTTTCCCTTCAATCCATTCAAAAACAGTACATCAATTTTCTTCTGTATTAGCAAAATTCCTTTGAAAAATTAAGAGAAATTCTATTGCATGGACATCCTCGAGTACCTATGAGCAATACAGTTTTTCTTTCCCTTTCCCTAATACCTGCACACACTTTTTGAAAAATTCTGCAACATGCACTCTTTCTCTTGCCTCTCTTCAGTTTTTACACATAGGAAGAGTAAAGATACCGCTTAAATCATTAGAATCTCTTTATTTAGTATATGTATATATCCTTCAAAAGAGAGTCATAAAGCTTATGCTGGTATAATTCCTGATTTTTTTACATAAATTTTATAGGGAGTTAGGTTAGTATCAAAGAAGTTCAACATTATAGAAGGAGAAATGGAAGCAATGAAACACACATCATTTCAGAGTAAACTTTCCCCAAAAATTTCCCAAATAATTATCCTTTCCCTAATTATCATGTTATCTTGTATTCCTCCATCATTGCTTGATATCATCCTTTTTTCATATATAAAAATAGGGATAAACTGGCTTTTAAAAACTGAAGGAAGTTGATTATTATGGCTTTGAGAAAGATAATGAGAATGGAAGATTTTGTTGGTTTGATTTGAGTTGGCTAAAGAAAGAAAGACGAGTTCAAAGAGAAGCCAACAAACCAGGCATGCTAGACTCTTTTACTTCCTTTATTTTCTATTCTATTTTTCTGATTTATGGCTTAACATATTGATTCACTTTCATGCCCTATCCTAGAAAGATGGCAGCTAATTAAAATACAGGGGTTTGTTTGGTTAATGAAAATCTCTGACAACTAAAAGTCATTTGGGTAACTATCAGACTTGGAAAATGGAATGCGGCTAATAACAACATAATTAAAAACTACCAAAAAATCTGAAGGAGAGATAATAGCTATTGACTTTGATGCCCAAAACATGGAAAAATAAGACAATTTTGGTATGCAGGTGTTTTCTTAATCCCAATGAGTAATTTACTTATATTTTGCTACTGCAAATGGGTAGTAAAATGATTCCTACCTCCAAAATTATTAAATAAAATTGCAAAATGCATGTAAATGAATAATTGGTTAACAAACAATTTCATTAGAGAATAGTCTTTGAATAGAATTTTTAATCCATCACCAATTTGAGCATAGGATGTGTAAAAAATACAAGGTGAGCTGAATGAACAATTTATTTATACGATAAAACCAATTGAAATAAAAAATTAATATATCAGATATGAGGATCAATGATGCATTGAAACCAAGATTGTTTCTTTGATACATTAATTCATTGTTTCCAAAAATCAAAGCTATTGATTCAACTCACTTTGTAGAATGGAATATAACCAAGTGAACCTCTGAATCGTCAGCATTACAGCAAAAAAATTGATAAAGAAGCTGGGAAAAAAATAGGTGTTTGACCTTACAAAAAGAGCGGAAAGTTATCAAAAACTAGATGAAATAAGTATGAAATAAAACCGACACAATACTACAAAAAGGAAAGGGATTCGTTACCTTAAATTATTTCACTTGCATCACTTTTGGAGGAAATATATTGTAAATTTCACTAATAATAAGGCTAGAAATTTAGTGCTGTCATCTTCTGAAAACAATACCATAATTTATAAAGCTTGAAATAATACTGACTAGGTGTATGCATTCTTACTTTAAAATTTCCAAAAATTTTGTTATCTTCGAAGTGGTGTAAAAGCCGGTCCACTGCAGATGAGCTGTTTGTCCACAAACAACAGTAAATTCTGGAGGTGAATAGCTATTTACAAACACATCAACTTCTGCATCCCTGCATAAAAATGAATGATGATGAATTAAAGGTCAATGAAAATATAAACTCATCTACATGGCTAACAGTAATTAGTTCTGTATTCACTTATTATATGTTTATAACAAATCACAGTGATTAAACATGATTATAATTGATATTTATTTTCATAAATTTAATATATTTAGCACTACAATCTACAAGAGATTTTACACACCATATTTTTGCATTTGCCTTTAGTTACAGTAGCACTGAGTTCAATTCCTAGTGGAGAAATTTAAGTAGAATGATCTATAAAACCCTCTAATTTATATAAATTTATAGGATAAGATGAAAGAAAACAAACATTTTCTGATTTCTATAGAAAATAAGGTCTAGTCTTCCCACTGATTATGATATTAAAAAAAACTGAACCAGCTGCATATTTTAATTGCAAACACTTTTTCCATTAAAAGTTACACCATTTGTTTTGATAGAAAAGATTTGAATAATATTGTAATTATAGTTTATCATTAAATCTATGACCTTGCATTATGTTTTAAGAATGAAATTTTAACTCCTGTTATAGGTGATCCATTTCATTTCAAATAAGCTATTATGAAAGGCCAAAATAAAAATGGCTAAAGGTCTATAAGTGTGAAATAGCTTACAAACTTTGAAAGTTACGTATCTTTTTAAATATTTACTAAGAAATGATTTTGAGCCTTTTCCTTTTGTCTATGAAATCTAATATAACACCATCATTGGTACAGCAGTATACTAAATCGGAAATATTTTATTTGACCTTACAAGTTCAGTACAATGGTTTTACTCTTACTACATAGTAAGAGTAAAACCATTTATCCTTTATGAAGATTTATGAGGTTTTGTAGTGAGCATGGTAGGGTAATGATGATAGAAATCAAAGAGAGTAATAATAAGGCTTGCAGGACTACAGAATGTAGATGAAAGATGGCCTAAAATGAGGAATAAAGAAAAGGAAATCTTTAAACCGTTTAAAAGGAAGCAATGGCTGCCTACAAGTGAATTATGTATTAAGAAGATCTTTTAAAAAAAAACATGCTAAAGACATAATGCTAGGAAGAAAACCTGAGAGGAAAAAAATTTTGAAAACTCACAAATTGCATTCAAGAGAAAAGAGTCCAAGCCATTCAAACACTTCCCGAGGATCACAGCCTTTATCTTGCTTATCCCATTTCATTACTGGCACTTTCACATTATTAGCACGTCTCTGTGTAAACCTAGGACTACAGTTTGTAGTACTTATTCCTTTTTCATTCAAGAATGATGCGAAAGATGATTGATAACGTTGCTCTCCATCTGTAACGAAATGTGCATGTGCTACTTAAACAATCACAAGTTTTCAAATCATTTTGTTGCAATATGGAATTCTTATTGTATGGTGAAATAAATATGCAAAATTAACATAAGGTAAGGCATTTATCCATATGTATGCATAGACTCTTTCTTACAAGGATATCAACTGAATGTTTGTCAACTTAGTATTATACATTATTACTTCTTCCTAACTAAGACTAATAAACTTCAATGCAAAATACAAACCACTCGGAGGTTCCCATGTCAGAATCACAGTAAACTTATGTTTGGATTGAAATCTTCTAAAAGCAAAGCTTAATCTCTGAAAGCTTTTAGATCTTAAATCTAAATTTTTCAAGTTGATAATCACCTCTGGAGGAAAAAAACAAATTTACAATTATTTGGTACCAAATTTATATTAAATAGCACATATACGGTATTTACTCAAGAGTACATACTCTTACTTATTATTATTAAAAAATTCACAAAAATTTGTATAAAAGAGAGTTTATCTCAATACAGTTGACACAATCAATTTAAGTTGAATGAATATAATTCAGCAGGTAAAATGAGAAATGCTGTAAATTAATACTCTACTGTATCTTGAAGGGTTTCTTTTTTTCCTGCAAAATGCCGAAGGTTTTCCCTCGATTCCAAATTCTTCGTAAGATTCCTTAAGCAATGACAGAACGAGATGACCCGAACTTGTTATCGCAAGGCAATTATCACAATCTATTCGTGTTCCTATACTTAATGCCGTGAGAGTTCCTAAAAAAATTGTAATAATGGTAAATAACAAGTTAGCAATATTCAATCAAAAGAATTTCAACATCTATTACCAACCTGATTTTATAAAACCGTTCAAAAACTCTTCATGTAACAATACTGTCAAAGGAAAATCTTGCACTTTATAATAATCGCAGTTCTCGGAAAACGATTTTATGAGACTTTCAGGAACTAATAATGTATCAGGAAGTACAAGAGAGACCTTTGGGAATCAATCAGAGAGAGTTTAATTTACAAAACTGCAGAGAGTGTGCCAGTGATTTTTGGCAGTGTTAATAGCGTTGACATGGTCATAACGTGTGTTAAGAAGCTTCTGCGTAACGAATCAAAATTATGAAATATGCCCTAAGAAATTAGATGAAAACATAGCTAACCAAATGGTTGAAGTTTTGCCTCTTGATAGCATTAGAAATCGCATTGGTAGATTTCCAATTTCCTCCTGAGAATTTCAGATTGTAGCTCGGAGCGTCAAAATTCCACACCTCGGGACACAACATATTGCATAGACCCACATTCAAGTTTATTATCAGCCGGAATTCTTCACCTTACAATTCTTATGATTTTGAAAGGATATAAGATGATGATCATGGAAATCAAGCATTCAATAAACAAAACCTCACATCACACGATTTCCGTGAATGTCGCACTTTCAAATACAATACAACTCTTAGAATCAAAATAACGATACATTGGTAAGCACCGAAGTACCACCATTATCAGCAATTTACAGTTAACAGAATATCCAATTACTGTAGTTGGGTACGATAATGTAAGAATGAGTTATTTTGGAAATGGCGGGTGAAAGGCATTCCTGTTGTTCCCGGTAATACGAAGCTTTCGAAGATACTGTGAGTCATAGATAGAAATATTTAATATTGTTTTCATTGACTATTTATATATTTGTTTTACTCAAATAACTTGTTTTATATCAATCGTTTCAAAACAATCAGAAGTACAAGAATTGCGAACTTGCATTGCAGGAACGATAGATTGAAGTCGATACCAAGATAGCCATCACCCCCTCGATAGTTCAATTTCATAGTTTTAAGTTCTACTCATGTGACTTTTATATGTAAATGATTTATGTTGGCAAAGTTTGAGATACTTTGAAAATAAAATAATGAAAAGATGATGATTCTATGTGGCATTAAGTATTTTTCTTGAAACTCATATCTGTTATTCCATTTTGATCACGAGGGGTTTCTTCGAAGTCCCGTTTGGTATACTATTCATCAAAGGAAGCTTTTCTTTCTTTTTATCGAAACGCTTTTTGTTGCATTACTGTGCATTCTTGTAAGAAATATTGGTTGATCTTAGCAAAATAGTATTGTAATGCTGAATTACTAGATTTGAGCCCTATTTAGAGTTATTGTCATACCATTAAATTCTTCCATCATCATAATTTGCTAATGACGGTAGCATATAGATGTTCCCAATCAAATTAGAGGCATAAATCTAGTGCGGATACCTCGCTGGAGACCAATTTTTCTGAAATAATGCTTGGGAGTGTCAATCTAATTCTTCATAGTTTCAAAATAAAATAATAGCTCTCTTGTAGAACACCAAGGATTAAAACGCCATTAAACAATAAAAAATTTCAGATTTTTATTTCAAGCAAAAATGGTCAACAAAATCATTATGTTCCTATTTACATATACTTATATTTACTTTATGTAAAGCCAACAAAAAAGTATAAAATCAACATCAAAATAGCAAAAGAGCACTTACAAGTAGTAGCATTAATATTAACCTTATTACCTAGCTGCTTTGCTACTTAAGAAAGAATCGTGCCATTTAATAAAGGTCTCAAAAAAAAAAACAAATATCTACAGGAAATGAATAATTTGCTGTACACAGCCTGTTATGACTAGAAGTTCATCATATAGTCACCCAGGAACCTGAGTTATTACAAAAACATAGTTTGAAAGTTTGGTATCTCAAAAATAAATTCGGTTATTCAAAATTGAAATCGATATTGAAAAATACACTTGAGATCACAACGGTATTTTTTTAGTATTTGACTTATACAGAGCACTTTGTGCTTCTCTTCCAATAACAAAAGCAAACTTGCATAACATTAGCTGCCAATTTAGTAAGTATTCATACAAATGTCTGACCTTTCCTTCAAACTTTCAAAAATTATGTAACCATACACAATCTGCTGACACAAGAACCACCAATTTCTTGGCACAAAATGCAATCTTCTTCTATTTTTACTGAGCAGTGAAGATCTGCAAGCATCGTTTAGCATCTGCACAAAACAGTTATCATTCAATGAAATAATAAACATTTCTTCCCTTACCAATATGAATTGTAAACTGAAGCTGCATATTTTAGCTTTTCTTCTCACAATGGCTAAAAAAGTCAATATTTTCAGAGTAAAACCCTCAACACACACTCAACTGATACACTCTTTTTAAATTATAAAGTTCCAGCTACAGAATCAGTAAATTTTAAATTTCCTGACTTATTTGGTGCGACTAGCATTATAGAAATTACAGTGAGCCAACAAGTTAGAAAAGTGGTAACTACTGGAATGTTATTTGAGTTTTTGCAACTTGCTCCTTTCCATTCATTACACCATTGTAAACTACTTCCATGGAATCTTTTTCTTTGTTGTCTTCATCCTCTTGTGACAGATTATCTAAGTATGAAGAGTTGATTCTTGAAGCAAAATCAACTGGACCATTCAGAGCCAGAGCATCTGCATACTCTTCCAAATCTTGGCTGTACCTAAAATATTTATTCAATAAAGAAAACATGCTAGAAACAAGTAAAATAGTCATTATAATTCTTATTTACTCCTTAGAGAGATACATTTATGAAATAAATGACATCATATCTATGATAAGCTGTAGAAAATCATAGAAAATACATTTAAATGTCAATTGCCTTAGTAATCTAATGATCAAAAAATTTAAGTAATTTTAATAGCTCTGTCTCTTTTCAGTAATGTGTAAGCTTCCAAGATGTACAATGGAACAAAGTCCTAGGTTTAGTTAGGAAAGAATAAGAAATGCTAAACTTTATATAATATGTATATTTTCATGTGTCAATAAGATATGATAACTAGATTGAGTAATGTGAGAAAAACATACTTCTCAGATTAATGCATCTCTAAATCACAAAATATAAAAACATTTATTGTAATGAAATATAGAAGCTGGCAGAAAGTGGGATGGTTGACCTATTATATAGGAAAGTGAAACACTTGACAGGGAATAAAACTAACAATAAAATGGGCACTGTAAAAGATAGCAGGGGAAACATCTTAAAGGAGCCAGCTAGCATAAGGGGATGGTGGAAAGAATATGTTGAAGAATTATATGCTGAATACATGAAGCCTACCCACATAACAATAAAAAGTGTACAAGAAGTAGAGGAAGATGATGTTGGACTGAGTATATTGGATAGTGAACTAGATAGGGCACTGCAGGATATGAAAGGTAACAAGGCAATGGGTGTGGACAAGATTCCAGTAGAATTTCTTAAGAACCTGGAAGGAATGGGTAAGAAAAATTTCTACAATTTATTAGAAAAATTTACGACGAAGGAAAGTGGCCAGGGGATTTTACTAACAAGGAGACTACACACCGTCGGACGCGATTTAAGTGGTAAGACTCGGTAATTTGATAGATATCGAGTCAAGATTGACGAATCACCCCCAAAGTTGGGTTTTATGAGCGATAGTTTTCACGGAAAATGAACTTAAAGTTTACGAAAAATTGTCAGGTAGGCTATAAAGCTAAGCGTAGCGACCTTCGTCATTCGTCATTTCCCTGGAGAGGCAACACAGCCTAAAGCAGGGGAACTTCTCAATGTAATGTATAATGACCAAAAGACCAATAAACACTTTTCAAAACAACAATTTCGTCATTCGAACGTTTGGCGCAGTGGTATGGTATCCGCTTCCAAAGTCCTTTTGGTCGGGTTCGAGCCCTCATGCGGGAAATTTTCTTTTCTCTTTTTTTCTTTTACGTACTCTGTCATAATCTTAATCTATATCTGTTTTCTTCTTTTGGTGGATTTTGAACTTATTTTCCAAAAGTTAGAGTATTTTTCCATTGTGAGTCACCCGTTTCTTCAAATTATGCGCAAATACTTATGTCCGCATTTATTATCTGAAAACTACAATACTAGAGAGGTAACGCAGAGGACTATTTCAAATCTCTTCTACATACAGCTGCTCGCTCTAACGGCAACTTTTATTGCAATACCCGACTTACATTTACCAATTCTGAACTCTGAACACATTGGTTTAAATATAGAAGCCGAAAACTGTTGGAGTAAAGTAAAGATTTTTATTTCGCGCATTCAGAATTCATTCCTTAATAAAGAAGAAAACATATATAGGTTAAGATTATGACAGAGTACATAAAGGAAAAAAAGAAAAGAAATTTTCACGCATGAGGGCTCGAACCCGACCAAAAGGACTTTGGAAGCGGATACCATACCACTGCGCCAAACGTTCGAATGACGAAATTCTTGTTTTGAAAAGCGTTTATTGGTCTTTTGGTCATTATACATTACATTGAGAAGTTCCCCTGCTTTAGGCTGTGTTGCCTTTCCAGGGAAATGACGAATGACGAAGGTGGCTACGCTTAGCTTTATAGCCTACCTGACAATTTTTCGTAAACTTTAAGTTCATTTTCCGTGAAAACTATCGCTCATAAAACCCAACTTTGGGAGTGATTCGTCAATCTTGACTCGATATCTATCAAATTACTGAGTCTTACCACTTAAATCGCGTCCGACGGTGTGTAGTCTCCTTGTAAGTCTATCCTGATTCTGCTAGAGAAAAAGAGAAATGCCTAAAATGCCAGGATTATCACACAATTAGTTTAACATCTCACACAGCAAAAGTTATTCTAAGCATCTTGAATAGAAGAATCAAAGGAAAAACTAGTGAATATATAGGAAATGACCAGTTTGGTTTTCAGAGAGGAAAATGAACAAGGAATGCAATTGGGGCAATGAGGGTACTCACAGAATGAAGCTTAAAATTTAAAAGGAACATTTGTGTATATTTTGTTGATTTTGAGAAGGCCTTCAACAGAGTTCAACTGATGGTGACACTAAAGAAAACTGAGTTAGACTGGAAACCTAGGCGTTTAGTGCAAATTTTGTAATTAAATCAGACCGCATGAGAAAGAGTTACTAATGGGGAATTGGAATGGGCAGAGTTATGGAGGGGAGACAAGGCTGTCCTTTTTCACCATCTCTATTTAATATATATGCAGAAGAAATTGTTGAAAAAGATTGGAATGAAATAGAGAAGGAAGTAAAATTTTGTGGGGAAGTCAGTAAGATTTGCAGACGACAAAGCTATTGAGTGCAATTCTGAGAGGGTTTTGCAAATCCTATTAAATGTACTAAACAATAAAGCAAAGGAGTTTGGGATGAAATTAAATGTAAGAAAAACTAAAATAATGTGCTTTTCCAAGGGAAAGGAAGCTAAGTTAACAGATGGGGAAAACTAGAACAAGTAGATCAATTTCTATACTTAGGCAGCCTTCTTTCTATGAATGGGAGATGCTCAACAGAATTTAGAAAAAGGATAGCATTAGCGAAAGAAGCATTCATGAAGTGAAGGGAACTGATGATGATAAAGGAGTATGGAAAAGATTAGTAAAATCCTTGGCGTGGAGTGTAATGTTGTACTGGTGTGAAATGCGAATGTTAAAAATAAGAGGATATTAAAAGATTAGAGGCTTTTGAGATGTGGTATGGCATAGAATGGAGAAAGTAAGTTGGGTTGATAGAAAAACAAATGAGGAGGTGCTAGAGATGGTTGGAGAGAAGAGGGTGTTCATTGAAGTAATTCAAAATCTACAAAAGAAATGGGTGGGTCAAGTATTGAGAGGAGAGAGATAGCTGAAGAAAGTGACCGAGGGAAGAACATTAGGGAAAAGACAGGGGGGAAGACAAAGACAGAAGTTGTTAGACAAATTAAGGGGTGGGATGAGTTACCAGGGATTGAAGGAGGAGGAATTAAATAGGGAATGTGGGAGCACATGAACCTACCAAAAGGTAGAACACTTTTATATATAAAAACATTGTAAATTTAAATATAAGCTAATTTGTATTCTTAAAAAAACTGATAATATCATTTAGATCATGTACAGTCATAAGTAACATTCTGCAGGCAAGTTCTGTCACAGCTCTACCACCAATTCAGTGAAGTAATAGTAATCTGATGGAAGTGTAAAAGTTTTTATTTTATTTTTATCTGTGAGATAAAAATAATATCCATTTAGAAGTAATAGTTGTTTCGGCACAACATAATTTGCAAGGGAAGACAGAGAACAATGGCAGAGGCATTTGCTTTGGAACTTAAGGCAACAGAAAGGAAAGAAAGAATCACTGCAGAATTTAAGATTAACAGATTTGAACGAAGACCTGGCATTTCTTACTTGGAAAGGTCTAAAAATTTAGCATATTTCTTTAGACACATACCATGGACATACCAGAACCTATTTCAGTACAAAGCATCAGAGGTTTACTACTTTCCTTGTATGGCTTGCAGAGGATGCAGATTTTAGTACTCTCTGTTATTCTGAGTTTTTAACTGGGAAGTAATTGACAACAAATAAAAACTTTCCAATTCAAGAGTTCTCAATTCATGACCTTCTTTTCACTTTTGTAAAAATTAAATAATTGATCATTTTGTATCTAATTATGGCAATCAACTGTTAACACAGGTCATGTTCTGAATAAAACCTTCACATAGAAGAAGTACAAAAACATTATTTGATTTGACAGTAGATTTCTACATTATCAAGGCCGCATTGATTGAATTTACTTTTATCTTCGGTTTTTTCAGCTAGTTAGCAAATCTTGTAGTACCAATGAAAATTTTAACTTGTCAGTTTGAGCAGCAATAAAACTTGCCCATAGACTTTTGCAAATGACTGTAAATAGGATTCTTCACATTCTAATATATCATCCGATACTTCTATGGTTATGCTGTTTAAACAAATCTATACAATGAAATTTATGGACACTGAAGAATAATGGTTTCTTTACAAAAGCATTAAACAATAAAATGCAATCACATATTACTACCAGAGTACTTGTAAGCAAATACTTAAATAACATGTTTTGAATACCTGCTTCTAGGTCTTCCTGCAAGTCCACTACCTGAAGAGTTTCCATTGCTTGTCCCATAGTCTATGTCATCCATTGCTTCCAAGGAAATGTGAGATCCTAATGTATAGTGAAAAGACAATTAATCCAACTAGGAGACTCAATTCAGGAGTAAATTTCAAATTTCCATAGATTATCTAATGGCATTATTCCAATTCGTTAAATTTTCAATTTAAATTCTTTCAGGTTCCCAGTGTCAAAGAGATGTGTCCTAAAATTTGGCATATCACAAAAGCCAGCATGTATGAATGAATGTATCATAGCATAAAAGAGAACGTTGAGATCCTTCTTGAAAAAAAGAAATAATAAACAAGTAACCACAACAGTTTATTGTTGTAATAAATTTGATTCTCTTATTTATAACAGAAATGACATCCATAGATTTATTCTTCACATAATGCAAGTTTCTCTAAATTCAAGGACTTGCTACAACACAGAAGACTTAAAACTGTCCAAAGCTTAAAACACTCTGACTAGTGCCACTTATGAATTATAAACATGATATTTCTCAAGAAATTACTTGCAATAGTAAAAGAGCTATTTAGTAATATTTTTGTCAGCAGATGAATGCTCAAGTGATGGAGATTAAGTTTCAACTTCATATGAAAATGATCAGAAAAACTAAGCTGTTCTTCTTATAGACAAATATCTTTGCCAATAAGGACTAATCCCTCAGGTAACCTACCTGAATTGTTACATATAAACAAAATGGATTAAGATGATACCTTATCTGGATAAGTGATAGTTCATGTATTTATTGAGCTGTCTGCCTTTAGAACCTACCTGCTTGAAAAAGAGATTCTGAAACGAGTAGATTTCTATCAAGAAATCCTCCAGCCAATCCTGTTCCTCCACAGACTTCATCCATATACGAGCCATCCATTTCACCAGCATATTCCTCACCCCATGGCTCCGATGTTCCATCATTCTGAGTACTAACCATATCCAACCATTGAGCATTGTGATGCCTAAACTTTTCTACTTGGATACGTTTCTTCCAATCATCACGGTGCTCCTGATTGAAAAACAAATACTATAATTGTAAGTGAATGAAATAATCAACATGATTTTTTAAAAAGCAAACCAACATCACATTTTGTAGATCAATTTACTTAAATAATTGAAATAATACTTAAATTAGGTAATAAATTCTAAAATATTAAGATTTCAATCACAAAGAGTGGTGGCACAATATTAAAGAGATTGTGATTTCTCTAAACTACTTTCATTCCTAAAACATACAATAGAAAAATCTATCTAGATTTTGTAATAATAACAATAACAACTACTTCAAGAATTTTTGCACACAATATTACTAATTCCCAAAGACAAAAGAATGATAAATATTTTAATAAACAGAAGATCTATTTGTGAAGGAATATCATGAAGACTATACTCTAAAAAATTTAGAAATTCTTCAAGCCTATTCAGAAAAATACTGATATTGATATATTTATAAGATCAACAGATATGAGGTAACTTATTTAAGTACCCATGAAGAGGACTATAAATCTTTTGAGTAAGCAAACATAAGGAAAACACAATATGGATATATTGCAAATTTTCAAGCAAGAAATATATATTGAGTGGGACTAGAAATATATATTGGCTAGGGACTGCAATGGCATAAGCATGGATGACAGAATGCTAGCATTTTGTACCATCCAAGAAGACTAAAAACGGCACTGGCTTATTGACACATTTGAGTAAATTTCACAGAATACTGCAGAACTTATTGTTAATGGACTGACTCTTTGTGAGATAATTACTTTTACCACCGAATTCAACCCATACATATGCAAGTTATGCTTGTACATACTTATCGTTAGTTACAATGAAGATGTAAATATATAGTAGTCCTCAAGGTGAATTTCTTACTTTGGTATCAAGGAATTCTTTCATCTTTATGCAATGGGTAAGCAGAAAGTCAAAGTGAATTAAAACATACTTGAAAAATGTCTTTATACTTACTGCAATTATGTCTAGTGTTGCATCACACACCTTGGAGATCTGAATATTTTTATCATGCATCAAATCGAGCAGATACGCTGGGGCATATGCATTGTAGGTCAAGGAAAACGTACATTTCCAAAAAATAATAGTATAACATTTATATCACATTACTAAAACTCCAAAAACAATTTATGAGAAAGTTAAATTTCATATTCTATGAAAATGGTGGTCAATGTGGTGTGTATTAATCATAGACTTCCTCTGACTTAATCTTATAATTTGAGAGGAATGGAACTCAGAATTGCGACTGTAACCTAGAAATCTAAAATGTTGTCCACAGCACTGTTAAAGGCCTGCCCAGATAGCATATGTTAAACTTAGACTGACTGCTTATATCTAAAGATACATTTAACAGTAATAGAAACCCAGTAAATGAGGTATATTCTAACATTCAAGTTAACCACCAAATTATTGAGGTGTACTTCTGAATTAGGGATGTATCTTTTGGATTACCTTATCACTGACATTTAAATTTGGTCACAACAGTAGATTTATGGAGAAACTGTACTTTATGGAGGAAATTGGTAAGAAAAAGTAATCTTAATGATAATTAGAATAACCAAGCACAAGTTTCAGCAGGAAACTATTTTAGTTGTATGGGAGAGTTACTGCAAGTATAGCTATAAGAAGAGGCAATTTCACTAGCTTAAGTTGGATTAAAGTTAGCATTATAATTGGCCTATACGAATAGTTAGTCTTAATTTTAGAGGAATATTTTTAAGCTTTAAGTTTCAAATAACTCACTTACTTTTGAAGTATAGAACTTGTATCCAGACATTTATAATTAATTAATTTTTTATAACAACAGAGTAAAATAGATTAAAGGATACCAGTTTCTTGAAGAAGATATTCACGAGTGGAGACATGTTTACTCAATTGGAAGAACACATACACAACTTGAAGAACTATTTCATCATCCTCTTGTTTAGCTACAATAGAAATACATCAAAACAAATAATACTGTCAGAAAAATAGATATGATAATTTGATAAGAGTATCAGTAAAAACTAGAGGAATGGTTTACCTTTCAAAAGTTCTATCAAGGATAAAATTGCATCAGCCTTACAAAGAAGCATGGCACAAGCATCATCAGCAGCAACTGTTCCAAGAAAATTGACAATCTCTAATACTATATCGTCTTCTGTAACTCCTACGAAAACATAGAAAAAAATCTAAATTAAATTAACATCCAGACCTATTATGTCACTTGTTTCACTAAGTTATTATGGAAAACTACGAAATCGATAAAATACTATTGAAATTAAATCTCTTTCTTTAATCTCAGATGAGTATTTAAAAATGTAATCTTCACCCATATAATCATTTTTTGCCATTAAAATAAGAAGCAGAGCACTATCAGAATCATACGTGATTTGTCTTGATTTAAGTACCTTAAATTTTACGTAACTTAAGCTTAATTAATCTAAAGCAAATTACTCCAATCCAATCTCCCAATTTATGGTATGGAGTGGTTTTAACCATAAAAAGATCTACTTCGTTGATCCAATCACTGAAAAGGACTGTCTCAATTGTCTCATAACTGAAAAAATTAATGATTTAGCTGCTTGTTAACTAAACAGTGAATGCTTGTTAGCTAAACTGACAGGATATAATTTTGAGATAGAATTTGTAAGGCCCTGCATAAATTTTTTTAATGAGGAATTCATAAAAATATTTCATACCCTTATCCACATCCACAGTTAAACCAAACCAAATTAGATTGTTAGACAAAACAGACTTCCAAAAATAATGAATGCTTTAAAATTGTTTATATTAAAAAAGGAATTCAATCATACTAGGAAAACTAACCTGGGATGAGTTTACTTCTAAACCAAGAAATAAGATTATATTGTCGAAGAAGCTTCTCATAATCCAAATCGGGAAGATTGAGATTTGCTAGAACACCTAAGCATTCAAGAACGAAGTCCTCACAATCGGCTTCTTGCACTGCATTAGCTAAATCACCAATGAATTCCTGTAATAGATATTAAAATTATGAAATGGTTACTCTCTCAAATAAAACCTTGATATAAGAACTCAGTGTGCAGACAACATAATTTCATATGTATATGAAAAATATTCTGTCCAAATTAAACATATTCTAATATTCTAAACTAAAGCACAGTTCTCTTTTTCATAAAATATGATATTAAATTTGAGAAAGATGGAGAAAACTAGTCTTCTTTTCCTTATAACCAACAAAGTGGTATTAAATAAAGAAAAGCTATTTATTGAAAATAGAAAATTTGAATATTCAAAGTAAAATAATAAGTCTTTTCACAATAATTGTTACTTATAAAATTCATACATATTTAAAAATGAAAAGTATTCAACCTACTACAAGATATTTAAACACTGGATATACTCAAGAAGAGGTTGATTCCCATGCAAAATTTCTGTTTATAAAAATTTAATGCCTAAGCTAAACAAGTTTTTTCAGTTAGTAAATTACTACTAAGGTAATTACAGTAGATTGATTTATATTATCATTAGAAGGCCTTCCTCAACTACATGTTCTCAAGTAATAACGGGTTAAAGGGATGTTATTTCAAGTTGTACCTGACAGCTTTGAGTTGCCAGTCAAATAAGCTTTACTATAAGTCAAGAAATATTACAACATGGTAATAATTTTGCAAGTTATAAATACTAGAAAGCTGAGAAGTTTAGATGGATTTGATGTCTCTTCATTAGAAAAGAGAAGAATTTCTGCCTTACCATTATACATCAAATACTACTAATTCTTTCTTTGTGGTTTAACTTTTTTGTCTATGTTTAGGTGATACAGGATTTTTTCCACTGAAAGTTTGCATTCATAGATTCAATCTCATATAAGTATTATATTTTAGGTTTGCCATAGAATTGTTACTTTTGTGAAATTCTTATATTATTAATCAAAGACTATGAAAATTAACTTACAATGAAAAGGATCTTTGTAGGACCATCATGTTGAGAAATGTTGCGAACAATTTTCATGACTAGAGCATCCTGTAAACGAAATGCCCTTTTCATCAAATCCTTTAATCCAACAGCCTCTGAGTCATCTGAATCAGCTTCATTATTTTCTGCTGTTTCAACACTTGTTTTCCCATTTTCTGATTGAACATTATGCACATTTGTAGAGCACATAAGCTGAGCATTACGACGATTCATTGCAAGATTGATTAAAAGGGCAGCAGCTAGTGAATCTGTTTGCTTCTCTGGTGGTTCCAGCAGCATTCTCATTACCTAGAAATATTTTTTCATAGCCATGAAATTTATGTATGATTTAACTACAGTATCATCAAATCACAACTATAAACAATAATAGTATTATTATATGTTCATTCTTAATTCTTTGGTGTTTACATGAACAAGATGTTGATTAGTTGCATCAGGTACAGAAATACCTAACATAAGTTTTAGCAGTGATATTTCACATTAAGTATTAGAGAAAAATGATTTTGAACTTCTTGCACAGAAGCAAAGAGGAAAAATAATTTTCAAGAAAATATTTAACAGAATCATAAAGGTTAAAAGTATATTTTTAAGAACAATGCAGTTTCAAAAATAAGGCTGGTGGAAAATTTACTTTATAGGCAATCAAAATTTTTCATGATGCTTACAAAATAAGATGGGATTAAAAAGGAATCATTTCAATAAAACAGTAATTAAATGATATGATGAAGTTCCCAACTCAGGAAATTAAATTCAAGATAGGTGTCCTTTAACTAAGTCCTCTTTTCGACAGCTTTTAAGTACATCAATGCTAAAAATATAGAATCACCTGCCTTATGAAGATAAAATCCAAGTCTCTAAGATTAAAACTTTAATTTATGACCAAAAATGTTTGACATCATAATAGCAGAGGAAAGTACTCACTATTGGAATGCAGTTGGTATAAGTAAACATAGACTTCACTCTATCATCCATTGATAAGTGATAGAGGATGCTCATTGCAGTATTATGCTGACGAACGTCACTGGCTGCCAGTACAGCCACTAAGCGTGGCAACATACCAACACGCACCATTTTTGCGCGCAAACCTCCATCAAAGGATAGATTCATCAGCAGTTTCAGAGAAAGATGTGACACATCAAATCTTGGCCATGAAACTAACCGTGGTAACTTTTCCACAACATTGTGTTCTGCCTGTTTGTAAAATAGATATTAAATTAATAACTAATAATAAAATAATATAACAATAACTGCTTCACATTAGAGCATGAATTACAAAGATAACAAAGAATGTTTACCATATCATTCTTATTTTCTCTAAATATGGATAGCTTTTTCAGGAATGTAAGTACAAGCACCAGAAGATCTGGATTGTCTCTATCAAGGCACCTTATCAGCATCCCAACTATGTTACGTCTACGCATTTTTTCTTCAAGTTTCAGAGATTCAGCCAAATTAAGCAACAAGTAGAATGAAACTAAAAAAGCCAAAAATAAAAATATCAATAATAAATATTACATATATTAATGCTGTAGAATACACAGAGATGAAAATTTAAAATAATACACTTTCATCTTAATAACTGGTTGACTTTGGTACAAACCTCTTAATAACTGGTCCTGTTTACGAACAAGTGACTGGAATTTCCGAAGGCTTCGTTCATATTCCAGACGTGATCTTACAACAGGCTTAGTTGGAGCCATGCCATCTTCTGTGCTATCACTAGCATCTGGACTTAATACCCTCTGCAAAATAATGTATAAGCATATTTAGGAAAAATCATTTTTAAAGCTGATTCATGAAAAATATGATTATTTCAAAGAGAGCTTCAGCAGCATCGCAGGTGAATAACATAAAAATTAAAAAAGCCATTACCAATGGTGAATAACTATAACAAATATAACTACTAACAAATCTACTTAATTTTACAGAAATATATATAGAAGTTAAACAGAATGAAACTCCTTCCATTTGGTTCAGCAAAGAGCTTAATTTCAATGAAACAATCCACATTTAACGTCTTTCAACCTTACCGTAAACAAATAAATTAAATGATACTAAAGTTAGTTCTTTTTTCCTTTATTGTCAATCACTGGATGAATACTGAATCTGGCTGATAAATAACCTGTTCTTAGATTCCTTCTGGTGATAGATTTAATCAAAAAAGCCGATACACTATCATATATTATACCAACATAAAATAAATTAACATGAGATCATAAGCCCATGTGAGTAATCAGTAAGATTTAGCTGAAACTATAGCAACTGCATACTAAGCCTTTCTTAGGAAAATTTATGTTTAATATTATGATCCTTCTAGCTAGCTATCTGATCTCAGGATTCTAAAGCTGTAAACATAATGAAAAACCCAGAAAGGGAGTACAGTGTTTTGTGAGCATTAACTTGGAGAGATTGTGCTCTGTGGTGATCTCTCAACAATTCAGTCACAAAAATTCTTTATTCTTATTTGTCTATCTGGTAAATATTGTTTCATCAAAAAGTAAAAATGACCATAATTAGGTAAGTAAGATGCTCTCTTTGTGCAAAAAGCAAACCTTTCTGTAAAAAATATGAAGCAAGGCACACAACACAGTTTTAACACTATCTTGCTTAAAATGCAGTTTGTCTTGGTCCACTGAAAAGCATCTTAATAGGGTTTTCCTGTATTTATCAGTACATTTTTAACGAAAGCATGTACCTTAGGAAGAGATGAGGGTGTCTGTCCTTGATGTCTTGGAGATGTACTTCCTTGAGGTGATAGATTGGAATCGGTGTTGCGAGATGGTCGCCGTTGCTCCAGCTCATGTTCCCACTGCTCATAACGGCGCAACTCATGTTCAATCACTTCTATGCAGAGTGATCCAACCTAATAAAACAAAGGAAAGTATAAGCAAAGAGTATACATAAACATATATATCGAAGTACTAAATAAGAACTAAAAGAAACAATAAAAATTTTAAATGAACTATACTGGCAAAATAAAACATAACTTAAATTGAATTATAAGCATAAATAAGTGACTAAATTACTTATTCACTCTATACATTAGACAATAGATAGGAAAGAATTTAAATTATACCTAATAGATTTCAAATAAAATTCCTAGCATATGAAAGAATATCCTGGAAATTAAAATTTTGAAATCTATTTGCATTTAATAATTGAATTTTCCAATTTTTAACATAGTGAGAATAATCTTTCTAACATTAATTTAAAATGGGTATAAATTCTCCTTGTATTCAACAGATATTTGACTAATCACACATCAGATCTCACAAATTAATAAAGAACGTCAAGTGTTACTTAAAAAATGTGGAGCTGGGAACTGTCTTTTAAAACTATTCTGAGGAAAACTTTACCTTGTAATGAATAACAATTCGATGGAATTGAGTAAATGATGAAAAGCAGAAAAATATGTAGATAATATTGGTGCTCAGCTCAACACTGCGACGCCATTCTTCTCGTAGAACTCTTGAAAGAGCTCCTAATACAGTCTCTAAAGTTAAAGAGATTAGAAATATTATTATTAAATTTCTTGATTGTTTACATTAAAATATAATATTTTAAAATAGGTATCTTATAAATAATATCAACATGAAATTTTTCCTAATTTGAATTAAAAAAGTCCAAGAAAAACTCGAATTCTCTGTAACAGAACCAGACGACTCTCCACATTAATGATAACTTATTCTGAAAAATTAGATTTCCAGATACACTGCATTTAATCTCAAATGTGAATCATAAAAATATATTTTAACCCATTTTAACTATATCTGCAGAGCAGATAGTGAAGATTCTGCACAACATTTACCATTGCCAATGAAAATTATTACACCTGAACTCTATCAATATCACAAAGGTACCCTAAGGAGTTAAAATTCTTCCCATAGAATGCAGAGGAAAAAATTCCATATTCATCTTTAACTATACATCTATATGACTTAAAGATAGTAAATGTTTAAAGGTGAGTCTATACCACTGAATGAGATGAGAGGTAAATTAAGAAGTATGATTGACTAAGTTCAGCTCAGGAAGAAATTGATAGACTTATTGGAGAATGTGAATGATGATTGCATTTAAATGAGAAACTGATCACTATATTGGCATCTCCAAGTATGCTATGGAAGAAAATGGGTGCAAATATGTGAAATATTTACAGAATACAGTTATGATAAAATGTAAGTTAAAAGGAAAGGATTATGAAGAGGATTTTAAGAATAGAAAAGAAGAGAATATCTAGAATAGAGTGAAGGCATGTAAAGGAGTCTATATAGGAAGTTTATGGAAAAGCTGAGTTTGTACATATGACAAAGAATATGTGGTGAAAATAAATTGTAAATTACTGGTTGCGAAAAGACTTAAGGATGTGCTTGAAGCAAAAGATGTAGGGACAGATAGGAGGAATTAAGTAATAAAGAATGGAGTAGACAAATGACATTCCTACAGCATTAATAATAGAAATATGTATATATTTATGCAGATCTTGAACATAGAAATGAAAGATTTTAAATGGGTCTTTGATGTAACACCAAAGAAAAACTTGTAAAGGTTAGAAAAAAATATTACTAGAGATAATGAGAGATAACTGTAAACAAAAAATAGAGATATCTGAAAACAGAAATCAGCCAAAAAGAGATGCATGGGGGAAATGCAGAGGGAAAGGAGTGAGTAATCTACACATAAGTGCACTATCCATTACAAAAACACAAATAATACTAAAACTGACTTATACACTATGCAAACATGTGGACTGAATACACAACCATTTGATGAAAGCTCCAGAAGATTTTCAGGGACACGAGCTAGTTGCAGTATTAGAGCTGATCCTCGAATTTTGTCAGCAGGTCCTTCATACATAAGTTCCATGTATTCTTCAAGCCGGGACATAGAAGCCACAGTTTTAACCTGTTCTCCACTTCCTTCCACAGAAGTTGATCCTTCTCCACTACTGCTTCCTGAATATGGCCGAGGCACAGCAGAATCAGGTCTGCCATTGCTACTAACAGGGGCTCCTTCACGAGAACGGTCGGGTGTAGCTGGCACTTCATGAAATTAATGTGGAATAAAACGTTAACCAAAACTCAAGGATATTGATATAGAATATAATATAATCTGGTAATTAAAAAATATCAACATATAAAAGAAAATAAAGCAGAAGAATTGTCATTTCATTCATTCTCATTTCAGTCATTTTTTAATGCACTAAACCTTTGCAGGCTTCTAAGCCTGTAAAGGCATGTGCTTTAAACCTTTAAAAAACAGACCGGCATGTAAACCTTAAAAATCCAAATGGCTTAGAACACATGCCTCTTGGTGCCAAGTTACTCTCATTCTCTCATCTTAATTAACAGATGTGAAACAGAAAAAAATACAATTCTGCAGACTTCAAGAATGACATTTTTGCAAACTTTTACTACAGCATGAGTTATTTGATATTTAGAAACATGTAACTTCTACAGATTATATTACTATTTATTCTTTTTATACAAACATATCTACTGTTAGTTAAAAATGTATCTTCCACTATTGTAACCATAGTAACACAATTCTGAAGAGCAAGTATGATGTTATTTTATTAATTTTAAATATCTTACAAACTTTAGTAAATTTACTTAAGCAGGTGGTAAAGAGAATATCCCTGAAAAGACTCCCATTGAAATGATGTAAACGTGAGTTGGTATGAGTAAAAAAGTCTTAAACTTCAATTCCTCATAGTGAACTTATCAATATATCAAGACATTTAATTAACTAAGGAAGCAAATCAAAAGAATTAAAAACGAATAAAATATTTTACTTGACATCCATTGAACACTGCATCACTTCTATTCAGAGATTAATTCATAAGTTTTTCATCCTTGAAATTTAATTTTTGAAAAGCATATACATGGAACTTAAAGAAATTATTTAGACATTTCAAATTTTTCAAAACATAATGAATTAGCAGCTTACTTTAACATAACTATAAAATATTTCACCATACGTTAGCCATAATTTAAAAACAACGATTTAAATATAACTATATTTGCTACAAATTAACCAGCAAGCAAATATATCGCATAATCAAAGCACGCTAAAACAAAAGATTATATTGCCAATTTACTTACAACTGAACTTAATCGAAATGTTGACTTCGTAGATAATTACTTATTTTAGTAAATATTTAGCATATAGTACTAAGTATAGTGAAATAAATTTGAAAATTTAGTAGCTGCTCACTCAGAAAAAGAAAACAGTAATAGTAGGATCTATACACAATTCATTTAAAAGACAATACACCAACCTTTATTAGATTGGGATGTCCCTTTTCGGTTTTGTAAGTAATATATAAGTTGCTCCACTTCTGCCAACTTGCTTGGATGAATCAGCTGACAACGGTCAACCACTTCCTTTGCAAGCGCTGATATATCCGTGAGGGGGTTCAAGTTTTTCAGCCTAATCACCTTTTGGCATTCCTGTGCATGGATTTAATTAGTATTAGGGATAATTCGATGCAAATATTAACAGAATGTAACGTTGTTTTCAAAGAAAACATTCTGGAAGGTCTCATAACATTAACTAAGCTTCTGTCATTAGTTATTACGGTATCTACTAATTAAGGAGTTCTATCACATTGGACTTTATTCTCTCTCTGCATTATTTAATTGTTCAAAAAATACTTGCTTCATTGTGAAAAATTGAAATACCTTTTTTTCGCCTATCATAGCATCTCCAGTTTCCCCAAGAATAGTTGCCTCCAGATGGTAATTAACGACCAAGGCTTTTTCAGACGGGTGAACATCTATAGAACCACCTTGAATTTTTCTATATCCAAGGATAAAATATAATATCAAGTAAACAAAAAGTTTATATTGTTTTGGGCCGAATAACATTAATAATTACCGATGATAAAACCCGGTATTATTGGAATATTCATTTCAGTATTACATAAATAACACAAGCATATAACAAACGGTTAGAATGTAATAACACATAAATTGAAACACTGAAACTTCTGACTTGATTCTGGAATGTTTATGTATTTAAAATAGCGATGAGAATGATGCCCACCGTTTAATGAATTTCGCTTCTTCCGTCTGCATGATTGGGGAAGTTGAGAAAGCTAACCATTCATAGCTATAATCATCTGTCCTTCTAGAATGTGAAGTACAATTCAACACCTAACATTGGCACCAATACCAAACAAAGCACCGACACGCTGATCTGCCATGTTGAGCACCTTGTTATTGTGGTTATTACGTTATTACGTAAATTGGAGTTCTGTGATTTCAAGCCATAATTAACATTTTTTTCAAAAAGAAAAAGTTTACTTCAATGGATATATCATTATCTATAATAACAAAATTAGTTGAAAAGTAACCTGTATCGATTAAACATGTAGAAAATGGTGCGCGAAAATCAAATCATTAAGGTGAAGGTCAAATACTCTAATCGATTAATAATTTTAAGTGCGCAGACAAATAGGAAAACCATAGTATCCTTAAATATAAAACTTAAAATTCAAACAAGTATATGTCATGTACTTATGCTCGATATCACACATAAGGTATTTTCCATATTCTATTATTCTCAAGGATTGACGGCCCAAGGTAAAGCAAAAGGGTGGAATGAAAAGATAAGCATAACATGATGGACTTTTCCGCTACTATGTCACATAGATTATGCAGCATATATTTTGAAGGACATAAACAGAAAACAAGAATCGTGTTTGTATAACATAGTCGCTACAGCTGTTATGAAGTAACGTCCGAAACAATTTTCAAAACATAAAGTGTGATTCTCAGGGGAGGAAATTTTCCTGCCCTAACTTCCTTTATCTCACAAGTTAAAATGTTCCTATTCTAACACGTGAATCACTACTCGGAGAGGCGGCGCACGGTGAATCTCCTCGCATTTCTTTTCCAGTAGCATGGCAGTGCAGTTCTTTTTTCGTTTAGGACTGATGCTGATATGGCATGGATTTTTTCGGTAAAGTAGATTTCTCCTTTTTCATAATCAAGCTAGATAAATAAATGGAACTTGATCAATCAATTTCCTTCATCATTTATTAATTTAAGTTTCCCACCATTATATTCTACTTAATGCACAAAACTAATGATGTTAGCTTGTCAATGAACGTATACACTTTTATACTTTACGGTTACTCTAAAAAGAGTTCAAATTACTATGAAGCATATCTAATTAAGAAAGGAAATAATCGGACACTCTTCATGAAAAGATTGATGAGATGAGATTTTGATGTCCTTCTGAGTGAAACTTACTGCTTAAACTACATGATTCGAAATTTAATATTCAAGCATTAAAATTCTCCGACTTAAATTACTAAAATTTATCTCGAATTTATTATTTGGACCAATTTTGAGAAAATTGGAGTTTTGCTGCAGTAAGCTGCAAATGCTGCAAATCAGTCGCAGACGCAGACAAAGAACCATCGGAAAATGGTTGTTTGACTAACAAATAATACATAATTTACTTGAGCATATATTTGCGGATAAAAGGTGCAAATTTTTAAAAGATTAAAATATTTTAGCATATCCCTTACCTAACTTGTAATATATTCTAACGATCGAGAATATTTTCATAATCCTTCACATGCCCGTAAAGCATAAAAGGCAACCCTCAGTATATTTTAATTTCAAGTTAAGTAAGTTTAATTTAAGTTAATAACAATCATCTCTATAATATCTGATATCAAATCGTTCATCAGTAAGAGTTAACGATTTCCGTTTGCATTTCCTTGGCATTTGGCGATAACGTTTGCTGTTTTAGTTTATCAATATCTTTCCCGTGGCGCTTAAATTAATAGCTTCATCTTTTTTTATTTGTATTTTCCATGGAAACACAAAGCAAATTTTAAAGCTCAATTTATTCTCTTCCCTATTTTTCCAGCATATTTTCATAAAATTAAATCAACAAACAATTCCTTGCCATTACAGACACACGATTTTCATTTCATTCACCCCTTTAAAACGTTCCTTTTTAATGTGCGCATTTTCCCTGTCCCTGTTCCTATCATACTTAACACATGGTAAAATACCACTCAATACACTGCTAATCTGCATTTGTAAGGCGGATTTTACCCTAGTACGCACAGCGAGCCGACCGTGCTCCTCATTCGATGGCCCTAAAATTGTTATATTTCCTATATCGCCATTCTCCTCTCTTTCCTCATCTTATCTCTAATGGGGTTTATTTTGATTATTTTGATCGCGAAAACGAATTTTGAGAGAATAAAATGAAGATACAATGGTATCCCGCAATTGGACACTAATCCGTTGTGGAACAACAAATGCGTCGTCGAATTGCGAGACTAAACTTCGTCCAGTGTCGTGAAGATACCACCTAAATCTTATGACCTCGTATTTTTTTTACTGTGGAATGACCTACGCTGTTCTAACCTTTCCATAAAAGAAGAAACCGGAAATTAATTTGAAAGTCATTCAGCATAGAGTAAATCGATTTCTGACAGCAAATAGCGGTTTAATCTAGCTTATATAGTGTCATAATCGAAGGAAAAATAGTGTCATTCAAGAAAGTTGGGAGCTGGTTGCGATTTTCTTTGGGCTGATATATTTCGGTTTATCTTCCAAGAAACATTGCCTTTTCTGATATCAAAATTTGCCACATTTTATTCATTTGGCACCTATTAATTTTGCTAATAAAAATCTGGGAGAGGAATGTCTTGGGAAAATATATGAGAATGTCAAGAGTTTTCGGGAAAAGATTTTTCGGAAAAAAACTACAAGGAGAAATGTAGTTGCATTCTACTGTTCGTTTTATTTTCAAAGGAAAAAGATTTTTGCTGGAAACCTTCTGAGAAAATAATGAATTTATTTTCTGCGCAAATCAAAATCCTTTACGTTGATTGATAACGTGGTAACGCATATCCATACAGCAGTTAGCGGAGTGGCTATAATCTAGGAGAATTCGCCGCTTCCGCGCAGTTTTTGTCCGAAATTCGGCTGTCGAATAGTGAAGCGCCATTCTATGTCCAGTGAGATATAACAATCTCCATCCCACTATCAGAGAAAATAGCTCTAATTGTCATATAGAATGAGATCTCCATCAGTCTCGTCTCAGGAAGTTAGATAAAAAGTCGTTTGGCGATGTTTTCTTTCGTCGCAAACTCAAGTTATTAACAAACCGAAATTATTAGTAGAAGTATTTTGTTTAGGCTACATTATAGTAAAAATATTTCCTGTATAGGAACATTCACGAGAGCGTCTAAAGTAAATATGTAATGTAATGTAGTGCGAAAAGGTCCAGCGATTCAGAGTGGAATAATAATTGACGTCAATAATTTTTGATGATTGTAAATGGATGCAGGGCCGAAAAGAATCACTTACGATCAATGCAAACTGAATTTCATTTTAATTTAACCTACCCCTTATCTTATTTCAATCATCATCTCCTAGAAATTTTACTGTATGTAAATTGTACTTCGCAATTATTTCAAAAAGATAATATCAAAATATTTAAATTGTGGCTTTTATTTGTTATTTCAAATAAGAATTTCTCAACATTCTATGTCAGGTATTTTACAACCTGATTATAGTTTGCGCTTTTCAGCACCATGAAATCGAAAGATATCGTTAAATGGTGATATTAGAATGACTGACAGAGGTATGATTTTCACAGACCAGGGATTCTGGGGGCGATCATCGAATTTGAAGATCCTGAGAGATATGGAAATGAAAAGGTGATTATGGATGTAGATCCAGGCGCGGACGATGCCATGGCTATTCTCCTAATGACATCAAAAATGGCGAAGAGCGAAAGAGGTATTAACGTGATTGCAATCACTTGCGTGAGTGGAAACACGGGCCTTGACAATGCAGCGGCCAACGCTCTTAAAGTATTGAAGACTGCGGGACGACTAGACGTAAGTATTCCTACATCTGCATGTCTCCTTTTCATTCAGACATTTATTATTTTATAAACATACAATTATAACATATTATTAGATAGTATTGGGGGGACAAGACCTTGTGGAAGGTAATTATGATCTCAATTAAACTCTTCGAGAGAGAGGGAGAGAGAAAGAAAACTCGAAGAGAGTAATTTCCGATCACTCCTAGATTTGATAGCTGTTAAATCAGGCTTCAGGAAAGAGACGAATGATAACAAATTGTTGGAAACAAAAATGCTGAATCTGCAATATAAGAGCTATAATATCTCTCGCGACATTCAAAGATCTAAATACTCCTATTGCATTTATTTTACTTAATTACGCAACAATTTCTTTCTCATAAGGTATTTTGTTTCCTTTCAGATACCAGTGTACAGAGGTGCTGATCGACCACTTCTACGGAATTCAACCACAGACGGTTTCTTCGGTGGTGATGGATTCGGTGATTTCAAATATCCCAATGCTCCAAATCCGAAAGAATATATTCAGAAAGAACATGCAGTCCTGGCTATGATTCGTTTGGTAACTCAGTACCCAGGTACGATGAGATGATAAAGGACATAGCGGGAGGATAAATGATCTTCACTGATTTGTGCTATTGGTTGTATTGTTTATATATAGTTGGGTGACATAAGGACCGAGTCGAGTGTTTTCCTTTCCACACCGGACACATACAGCCTTTCACTGTAACTTTTAATAGTAGTAGTATCGTCGAAAGTGCTTATACAACTGAGGTCATTTCGCATATGAGCTCCTACCGGGAATTGAACCCGAGACCGCTTTCACCGAAGTCGGACGCGCTGCTCACAAAGTAGCTTCGCTCAAGGATTTTTTCTTCGCTCCGATATTTTATTGACAAAGACATGTTTCTTCAGTGCTCGCCCACATTGCTTACGGATGTGGGTACTCCATGATAATTAGACTTTAAATTTCGGATATCTGAAATACTGCGATAAAACAATCTAGGAAAATAACTCTTATTGTACTTGACATTTCACAGCCGAATTTATTCTTCTTTGTTTGCGCCTTTTCCATTTTTAACGAAATCAAAAATATCTTTCTTTAAAAATAACTAAAAACAAATTTATTTTAATTTGATGATCTCTGAAAAGGTATACTTTGAGAATTAATATTTTTAAGGTAGTAAATTGCCTCTAAATCACTAATAAACTTCATCTCTCTCGGGAAATCAATTTCAAAGTATCTGTTTCTATTTGATGTAGATGGAAATCATAAGTGAATCTACCTTCAAATGGATTCTAGTAAAATTATGTTAAATAAGCAATAAAGTTACGTTAATTATGTTAAATAAGCAATAAGTTATAAAACTCAATCGGCAGGAGAGGTCTACTCTAATTCCGAGAAGAAGTTGTATTGCATTGATTGTTTATGAAAGAGTACTCACGGTAAACATTAACACACTATTATACACTTAGAGTAAAACGTATTTACTATATCAATAAGAATAACACGTATTTAAAAAACTTTATTTCACATCTAATTCAAGTAAGAGAAGATTTTACCTTAGCGATGGGCCGTATTCTGGACTCTCGAAGACCAGCATTTTATTTAATTTTCTGTCCGAATCTTTCCCAAAACCTTAGCGCCCGGGTACAAAATTTTTCTATTGACAGTGAAGATAAAATTTAGTGTAATACTGATTTTTAGGGAAATACTGCGGCGAGTTAGTGGATGCCGACATGATAGTTGTATCCAGGTGCAATGCACCCATCCTGGCTAGTAGTGGCTGTATGTAGAAATCTTTTAATTTATTTTTGGCACTGATTTGAGGATATTGCTGCCTATTTCTATATATTCAACTTTCTCTAACAAGTTTATTCATCTAGAAAATTTTCTATTACATGATATTTTAGCTGGATTATAGGTGAAATTTATCTCATAATAAATTTTTAAAAAGCTTTCAGATAGAAATGTGGGTAACTCGTTCGATTTTGATGAGACTGGGTCGATTCCCGGTGGGTGGGGGATTTATGCGTGATGACCTTAGCTGTCGAAGTATTTTTAAAAGTGATACTATTCTTTTAAACAGTGAAGAAACCATTCTGTTTATTAAAACATTACTTGGAGGGTAATAGTTAACAATGATCATTGGATTTTTTATGAGTTGTATTGATTGGAATTCATTCGTCAGGTCGAAGTTTGAAACATTTTCTACATTTAAAACATGAGCGTCAAAATTATCTTCACTTAATTATATTCTTCAACATGGAGATGATTTTTCATTTACACATCGCATAACTCATCTTTACACACTTCACCAACACCCTTTCACTCTTGATAAAACAAAAACCGGAAAACAGTAAGGATTTACTTTCATGTAAGTTCACAATCGCTCGCAGGATATTGCATTTTCATTTACGTGCCCTTGGGTACTTGCACGGGATGAACTTGATCTTTCTGCCATTTGATATTTTGGAAACACGCAAATCAATATATATATATATATATATACAAATAATAATTTCCCTTGTAAGCTCTCATGCATGACCGTCTTTTTTTCAGGTGAGGTGACACTACTGGCATTAGGACCTTTGACCAACGTTGCCTTGGCGCTGAAGCTCTACCCTAATTTCCTCAAGGATTTGAAGCGGCTCGTTGTTTTGGGAGGAAGTGTAAATGGTAACTTAATGTAAAATATCTCATATTAATGAAAATATTCGTAAAATTTTCATGGGATTACATATATTTTTCGATAATTTGGCCGCTATTAATAAATATTCTATACTTCGTTCAACGTTATGAAGAGACCATGCAAATCTTATGGCCCTTACGAGGGCATGGCTGTTGCAACGTTTGCATAGAAAAAGAAAGCGGGCGATAATTGATATTGAAAGCATTCAGCATAGGGTAACATTGATTTCTGATAGAACAGTAATAACATTGCGCGCATGGAATACGCGGGTATTTGTACGAAGTATAGTGGTATTTGTAAAATCCGAGCATCGAGAAAATATATTTTGGAAATGTTGCAGGAATAGCAATCAGGATGGAAAATATGTATTTCAGAATACTTTGCGTTATTATTTTTCGCAGATATGTTTGCCACTAAAAATCTTCCGATAGGTTCTTTTATTTTCTTGGATTTTCCAACACTCGAACCATTTCAATCTGATTAATTTACTTATTGTTAGATTTATCTGTCCTCCATGCAAAATTCTAAGATTATAATTTTATATTTATTCAGGAATTCAGGGAAAAGTATTTCTATAGATTTGCAATAAATTTGTAAATGGAAGTTATAGTTGATATTCAATATTGCAATTATGTGAAGACTTTTTACTGCCTGTCTTTAAATGAATTAGAGCTTCATGAATGAATTAAGGAGTAGTTTTAAATTGTCGGTTCCGGTGTTTCCTAATTGTTATCCACTTTAAAAACATGTGGTGGATCATAAAAGGTCCGCGACCACGAGACAAGGAAACCGCGAACGAGGCGCTTGTATTTTGTTTCCTGCAGCTAATTAGTTACGCTTGCATAGCTCCCGTCATTTTATAGACCTTGAGTCAACATTTATTCAGCTCTTGAACTTCATTTCACTTTTGTTTTGTATGAGAAACGTAACAATGAAAAGCTATGACATCAAATTTCCCTAGCAAATATTCCTAACGCATATTTTTATAGATGAGTAACGTCCGTTACTTTGAAAGTTAGAAATGCCTTAGTGAAGATAATGTTTATATGGTTACATGAATGTTTATTCGTGTAGACCTTCAATTTTAGTTCTGTTAGATTCATTTACACCTGAATCGCCATGTGTAAACGCGTGCTAGTAGTGTTAGTCGATGTATAAAGTGTCCAGTTGCAACCTTGAAATATTTTTCCTAAATACTGACGTCTTTGGGGAGTAGTTGAATATGGAATGGGTGATTTTGCACGTTAGGGCGTGCAGCCAGGAAAATTCCCAAGGAAGAATAGACTTGAAAAAAGTCCGACGGGGCCGGGAACCGGGTTCGTTTCCCGGTCCCATCGGACTTTTTTCAAGTCTATTCTTAGTTGAATATGTTTCTAAAATTAAAAGTCCTCCTTTGGAATAACGCTTATTTTTCGAAACGTGAAAATTCATTGAATATCAGGAATCTTCCTAATGATGGATTCAATTCTTTGTAAAATTTGAGAAAATAAACTCATTGTAATTAGAGCACACAGAAAAACATATAAATTATCATTTATGGTATGAGGTATGGCTGTTCGGTAGCAATTAAGACCGGATTTATTTGGAAAAAATCGGAAGTAATGGCATAATACACTAAATGATATAATTGGTACTCATACTCTTACTCTAAATTTCTATAATATGCAATTAATATATTGTGCTATAGCGAACAATTTTCCTTCCATCTTTAATAAGTAATTTCATAAGAACAATGTATTTTTATGAACATTTTATAACTTGAGGCTGGATACTTTCCTCTAATTCAAATTTACTTCATCTCAGTAAGTTTCATAAATAATCAAGAGGAACGAATATCTCTACAATTATTTTCAGGCGTTGGTAATGTGAAGCCAGCTTTGGAGTTCAATTTTTACTTTGACCCTGAAGCAGCTAGCATAGTTCTTTCTGCAGCGACGAAACCTATTTGTTTGGTCCCCTGGGAAGCAGTTAAAGAGAGAACCAGAATAAGCACGGTAAGTGATGATCTAAAACTATTGGCCAAATCTTGGTTCGCGAGCTACTTGTGACTCTTTGAATTCTTTAATGCGACTCCTTACCCTATCACATATCCAATAACATGAATCAGCTGTTAGCTTATACCTATTATATATATAGATATGAATAATGAATTTTTTGAACTGCTGCATTTAATTTTTACGGAAAACGGATTACGGCTCCCAGTAAATTAAAATTCCCGATTTTTGCCTCAGTTGAAAAAAGTTTGGCCGCACCTGATTAAAATAAATATAACTTCGAAATTATAATACAGGAATACATTCGTTTCGAGTGATTAGAATAATATTTTAATGTGATATCAATTTAAAGAACAAAAAAGTTTCAATACTTTTGTACTAAATGTTTACCAGTTTTTTAAGATAAAATCAGGAATATAACTGTAAATTATTGAGCCACCAGTTTGAGAATCTATTCCTCAATCATTAGTTATCAAAACCTTTGAAGTTCAATTATTAGAAGTTATTTAATTGATGTGCTGTATTTTACTTTCAGGACTGGAGGCAAAACGTCATGGGACGTCTCCAAAGCCCAGCAATCCAACTTTTGAATAAAGCAGAGCGAATATACGAAAAAACTGATGACCAATGGATCAATGCAGATAGTTTTGCCGCCATTCTGGTTCTTCGGAGGGATTCCAGCACGCTGGCAAACACAAAGACATTTTGCGGAGGAAGTCCCTATTACGCGGAAGTGGTCATCGATAGTCATACAGTCGGTGGGGCTGTAATAGTTGATTACGCTAAGAAGTCTAAGAAAGATCCAAATATAGAGATCATAGAAGAGTTTCATCCTGCAATATACAAAAGCACAGTTTTACATTACTTGAAGTCCGCTTAAATGGAAGTATTCAAAAATAGTTCTTTTTGCAGTTTCTTTACATCACAATTATGCATAAAATGCAAGCATAAAAAGCACTTTGGAGAGGGTACAAATTATCAAAATAAAGGAGATAGACGCATTTACCGTAATTCTCTGTTTTTCCACCATATTTGTTTCTTTTAACATAAACATGGTATGTTTGGTGTCGCAAAGAAAGTCCTTTCCGTTTTCATCGACCGATATTTCCAATGTTGAGTGCAGAACCCCTTCAGAATTTCAGCCGCCTTGAGGCGGGAGGTTTCTGGCACCATATTACAGACTCATAAGATGTTCACACTTTTCTGCACCATTAACATTTAAAATTATGACTTAATATTTGTCTATTATCTGTCTAATGTAGAGTTGTAAGTTTTTCCCAATTTTTGTTCTTTGAAGAAGAAACACGAAAAGTGTTCATTTAATAAGCGCCATCATCAAGAAAATACTTACGAGGGTGGTCTGAAAAGTTTCCGACCCCAGATTTTTCAGAAATCTTCAGAAAATTTTCAGAAAACATGTCGAGAAATGGCGAAATGTCGGAAACTTTTCAGACCACCCTTGTATTGTAAAAAAGTACAACGCTTATTTTCATTCTCATGATGGATTACCGCAACACCTCGCCTCCTACTATGTAATTTTCTACTCATTATTTTATATGAGAGATGGATCAATATTGGCTTAAATTAACAGAAACTAAAGTTAAAACATATTTTGGACTTTCTTAAGATAATTTTAGCACTATCCATAAGCAATAAGGATACTATTGAGTTGGTATTATTACACACAAAATTATGGAACATAAAGTAAAAACTGCAACATATATGATGAAGCGAATGCTAAAAGCTTACACTTTAGCGAAATGCTGAAAAAAAAATTAGGTAATTTAGATGCTCGCTCTTAGGTCTAAGTTTGAGGAGAAGGAAAAGTTTCAACTGGCTTACGAAAATACCTTCGAAGTATCGAATAAGGAAATGCAGACATTTTTGGAGGTGGAGTTCATGCGGAAAGGACGAAAAAGAATGAGTAAAGAAGCAGAATTGGAGAAAGAAACGACAAAATAGAACATATCATTGAAATCGCGGTCGCCTGTCATTTGGAGAAAGAAGAAAGGATACTCTTCCAATAAGTTATCCACCGCACTCCTTTCATTCCTGTATACGTGATTACCTACTGCAAACCTCTAGCGGAGAACGATAGGACTGTTTTTTTTTGTGCTGTTGTTTGTACTAATTTGCTTTCAGTAATCAATATGGGTTGACCTGACTCCATGGAGCGCCATTTAGTTAATGAAAGTTGCACTTCTTATTTTCCACGATATTTTCACGAACTATCAGTTTCGTCCTTGCAGCTGTGCTCAGGTGAGACTGAGGACGGCTGCAAAGCCGTAACAGGTTTTTAATTAAAATGCTGTGAAAATACGAAGTCTTGCTTTCCTTAATCTAATTTTCTTTGCTGAGTAATGTACAGAAATGAGATTTGAAGTAGTAAACTGAGGTACTATTCAGGTAGATGAGGTACTATCCGGTAGAACACATATTGTAAAAATGTCGAATAAAATAAAAAATACACGCAACGGAATGAATTTTAGCGAGGATAGCTGCGATCATTAATTCTGAGGATGACTCCGTTTGATTTACCCTGCGAGTACATACCTTGTGACGTAACTAGGGATTCTCAAAAGGCAGCTTGGAGGGAACGTGTGTAGTCCAGCCCGAGCCGACGATAAAGGGCAAATATAAACCGCACAGTTCGGCTACGACGGGGCGTTCAGAAGAGAATCCCCCAAATGTCTCCACGACAGAATCTACCTCATCTTCGGACGGAGGAATCCCGCAATGACTTGACCCTTGCTTAACAATCAAAATTCCCATATCGATATCTTCAATCTTATCGTTTCTATCAAACGCTCATGAAAGTCAATATTTAACTAAGAAATCTCTCAAAATGACATAGTAGATATGATTCTTTACGCAGAATTTCTCTTCAAAAGGATTCATTTACGTACTTGTAGGAAAAACAGCACTTCAGGTTAAGCAGAATAAATAAATTGTTGCACTACGATTCCGAGTAAAGGAAGAACAGCAATGGGCTCTCACGCAGATGGTTGAAACCAGTTCGCAGAATTTTAAGACTTTTTAATGTATCATATGGAAAAACTTTTAAAAAATAGAGATGGCGAAACAGATGCGGGCTCTAATCTTTATTTCCTTTAATTTATATCTTATCAACGTTGCGAAACATCAATCCTCCGCTCAGAAAACGCTACGATATCCTGGGTTGCGTATTATTCAGAGAGAACGCCCACGAGAAGCATGTGTATCTCAATACTTTTGCTCTTTTCAGCGGTCCTTAGGTAAGCCATTCCTATTTTTCAGAAGCTTCTTTTTCTAATATCTATTGAGCCGTCCTGGACTCCTAAACTTAAACAAGTGTCGGAAATCACTAGTCGACTTTAAGAAATCCCTTTGTAGAGCAACTAGCTGAGGATATCGACAATGAGGCGTAGTTACAATAAACTGTCAGAATAAGCATGAAAACTAATATTATTCATCAAAAAACAATATGAGATACAATACAATACAATACCAAGGGACAATAGATTTGTTCAACGACGGATGGCACCAGATAACGTCTATTCAAAAGTAGCGAATGCTCGTTGTCGCTCACACACTGCTCGACACATGTAAAACACAGCTTTCTCTTCGCGGCTCTCGACTCAAAACATCACGTGACACGCCAAGACTCTCCTTCCACCTTCGCGTCGAGGGGCAGCGAGGCAAGCTCGTAGTTGCTGGCTGGCGGACGGACCAATTCTACCCAATACCGGCAGTGTTTCCGCAAATACAAAAAGTGCACCCTGAATTTTTGTATTAATACACTGTTGGGTATAAATACCCAACAAGGATCGGAGCCACACTCCGCCACCGCAGCCACCAAAGTCACAAAAGTCACTCATATCACTCACATCACGAGCGTCACGATCGGCACGAGACTATCGTCAAAAACGGCACATCCCCCCTCCCTTTTGGGAAAATGACAGTCGACTACTCTTCTCCGTGGGAGAAAGGGGAAAACATTTCGTATGTGGCCACTTTAGATATGTCAGAGGACATCAACAGGGGCCACAACAACAGAGGGTTTATAATAGTGAGCTTTGGGAAAGTCCGATAAAGTACGAGCGATTGCACAGAATAAAGGCATTCAAAGGGCAACATAAATATTAATACAATATGATAGCCATACATATTAGGAGAAGAAACAGAAAACAATACTTTAACATCAAACAAATGAGCCTTTTAACTATATTTTATAAAAAAAATGTTCACCAGCCATTGAACAAATACATAATAATCATATATATAATAGATATACTCAAAGTTAGATCCATACAAGTGCCAAAATCCTCCATATAATATGTGATATATATATATAATCATTCATTAATTAAGTGTCATAGTTAGTAATAACAATTCATAAGTAAATATTAACAGTACGTGCGCAGTAGTAGATAAGAATAATTAATGAATCGATATTTATGTTATTGTAATTTATATAGATCATTGAGTAATTTAAGTATTAAGTATTTAAGTAATAAGTATTTAAGTAGTAAATAAGTAATAGTTTAAGTAGTAATAATAGTAATAATAAGTAGTAATAAATAGTAGTAATAAGTTTAAGTGTTTAAGTATTAAGTATTTAGACTGCCGTTTGCCGATCGTGACCAGAGCGTTGGTGCTTTCATTCCATCTTTAAAATCACCTTTTCACAAGAGTGTGGGAGCTTTCATTTCATACTTTAAATCAATTTTTCACAAGAGTGTGGGTGCTTTCATATCTTACTTTAAATAATAGCCAGAACTGGCAATTACTGACCAATAAAGTCAGGTGGTGATTGCAGAGAGAGAATTCTCTCTGGGCGATGGAGTCCCACGTCCTACGCCAGAAAATACAAGATGGGATACAGAAAGCTCCCTTAATTATAAGTCTTTAGTTGGGATACATGAGATATTTTCTCCTTATTTGGTCCAAGTTCCAACACCACAGTAACAGGAGTAAGAAATTTGATTATCTTATATGGTCCAGACCATAGAGGTTCTAGCTTAGACATACGATTCTTAAGTTTTGAGCTCAGTGAATGGTTTTCAACAAGTACTAAATCCCCCAGTTTAAATTTAGGAACAGAATGCAGCTTATTGTAAGAGGCAGCATTTTGCTTATGAGCCTTATTTAGATTTCTTACTGCCTTATCCCAGTGCTGCTTAAGATCTTGTTCCGAGCAAGAAAGATCAAGAACACAATCAGGCAGGTCCCAAACATTATTCAGGGGGTGTGGTATTTCCCTTCCCAGGAACAGCTTAGCAGGAGAATACAAAGTACTTTCATGTATGGCAGTGTTAAAAGCAAAGGTTAAATCACCCAAAAATTCATCCCATATTTTGTGAGTATGAGTACAGTAGGCAGACAGTGCAAAGCGGAGATTTCTGTGTACCCTCTCAACAAGATTGGGATTGGGATAATAAGGGGCAGTATGTACCATTTTTATCCCCACTTTGAAACAGGCATCCTTGAAGGCACCAGATGTGAAAGCAGTAGCATTGTCAGACACAATATATTTAGGATAACCAAATTTTGAAAACAAATTACGAAATAGGACATTTATGGCACTTTTAGAAGAAGCATCTCTTACTGGTTCGAGAAAAACAAATTTTGAAAAGCCATCAATTACAGAGAAAATGTAACAATATCCAGTCTTGGAACGAGGGAAAGGGCCCACAAAATCAATGAAAATTCTTTCCCAAGGGGTATTGACTGTCTTAGAAGACAATGATCCTGAAGGACGAACATTTCTAGGCTTGGTGATCTGGCAAACTGAACACCTCTTGACCATGTCAGATATCTCAGTCCTATAATTTGGCCACCAATAATTCTGAGTTATCTTTTGGACAGTTTTAAATACCCCTAAGTGGCCTGAGCTAGGTAAGCAATGAAAATATTGAAATAACATGGGTCTAACCACAACAGGAACAACAGCTCTAAAGTTATTAGCTTTAGTAAGCTTTACACACAATAAATTTCTCTTTAGAGAATAACTGATCCCATTAACTTTTACTTCATTAGACCCAACACTATTTAATTTATCAATTAACTGAGCACAAAAGGGGTCATCATTTTGATGAGTTCTCAAATCAATAAATGATAATGGCATTTTGTGGAGAAAACAAGAGGTTGCAGACTCTTGGAACTGAATTCTAGAAAGGCAGTCTGCTGGTTTATTTAAATTTGCCTTAATATGATGAATTGTAAACTTATAGGAAGACAACTTAAGAACCATTCTGGCAATTTTTCCCAATTGCTTTGGGTGACGAAACAACCATGTTAAGGCACCATTGTCTGTATACAAATGAAATGGTTGAAACTGTAAATAGTCTTTAAATTTCTCAATTCCCCAGGTACATGCCATGCACTCTAATTCATATACAGTAAGCTTCTGTTCATGAGGGTTTAGTGTGCGGCTAGCATAAGCTACCGGGCAGAATTTGCCATCTATATGATGATTGAGCACAGCTCCAAGGGCTAGATTACTGGCGTCAACAAATAAATGAAAATCACGAGTGAAACAAGGCATAGTTAATACAGGAGGATTAGCTAAAGAATTCTTCAATTTATGGAAAGCCTCATTATGAACATTAGTCCACACAAACCTGGCATCTTTTCTCTTAAGTTGGTTCAGAGGATAAGCAATCTCAGCATAACCAGGAATAAATTTAGAATAAAAGCCTGCCATACCTAGAAACCTGGATACCTGTTGGAGGTTTGCTGGAACAGGAAAATTCTGAACAGGTCTAACTCTTTCTGGATCAATAGCAAGATGTCCACCTTGAAGAGTATGCCCGAGAAAAGATATGGCCCTTTGACAAAGCTTCATTTTATCTGGATGAAGAGTTAATCCAGCTTCCCGAAGCCTTTGAAGCACAGCTCTCAGGTGCCTTAAGTGAGAGCTGACATCCTTCGAAAAAATACAAAGATCATCAATATACGGATAGACACAATCATATTTTAAATCCCCGAGAACAAGATCCATCAATCGAGTAAACACTTGAGGGGAATTAACAAAACCAAAAGGTAATCTTGTATACTGAAACAAACCAAATGGAGTAACAAAAGCAGTATATTTCTTAGAAGCTTCACTCAAAGGGATCTGATTAAAGGCAGAATTAAGATCAAGAATAGAGAATATTTTAGCATCAGACAGATATTGAAAGGCATGTTCCACAGAAGGCGTGGGGTAAGGATCAACTTGTACCTTCACATTTAACTTTCTATAGTCTACCACTAATCTCAAACCCTTGTCCCTTTTTGGGATGAGAAAAGCTGGTGATGCCCATTGTGATGTGGATGGCTCGACCACACCTTGCTGGATCAACGAGGATACACAGTCTTGCAGGATCTTGGCTTTGGCTGGAGGCAAAGAAAATGGATGTGATCTCACAGGAGTTGAGTCTGTCAGCTGGATTTCGTAGGCCAAAAGATTGGTAGATCCCAGCTTTGAAGTAACAACATCTGGAAATTGCTCAATAAGTTGCAGCACTTCCTGTGGAATATCAGAATAAGCAGTATCTTTGCCTGAAACTACCTGCTTATTTGAGACCAAACCTACAGGATGAACAGAGACTCCCTTTTTGAGTGAAGAGCTGACCCCCTGTAGGTCACTAACCGGCAAACTCTTTTCGAGCTGCTGATGAACGAACGGGATAATTTGAGTGGGGTTAGATTCAAAAGCGAAATAATTAGGGCCCAATAACATTTTAGTTTTTAGCATAAAATCCCTACCGATCAGCAACGGAAAAGGCAGGTTTGCAAGGTAAAAATGATGGTACCAGGAGAAAGTTTTAACCTTGACCTTAACCTTTATTTGCTGAGTCAAAGTAAACGCGTTTCCACCAATGCCTCGAATATGAAGTGGAGTCGGAAGTGTTTTAACAGGAGGCAAACGTAAATTGTTGCAAGTCTTAACATCGATCAGCGAATAAGTAGAACCAGAATCAATCAATGCCTCAAGAGAGTGATTATCAATTAACAGATTAGCAATTGGCAAACCAGGAGAGTGTGAATAGGTTGTGTTGAGCATTGAAATAGCCGGTCGAATAGAGCTGGAACGGGCATTTCGTCTCCTTTGACGACAATCGTCAATTGTATGACCTCGATTATTGCAATAATTACAGCTGATCGCGCGTGGCGACTTGGAGTTGAATGTAGCAGAATAATTGGCGAAATCCATTAGCTGCTTAGACGCATGAGACAACAAATTTTTCAACTCCAAAACACTTCCGGGTTTACTTTGAAAAACGAATGTACTACGTGTAAGCGGACTAACCCCATCGAGAACAATGGACACAAGTTCACTCTCGGTCAAAGATAGCCCCAAAACCTTTGCCGAGACAGTGACTGCATTTAAGAACTCCAAGGGAGGCTCTGACGGCTTTTGATAACGTTTAACTTTGGCGATAATTAAATGTTCGTATTCTCTGGCAGTTACGAATTCGTGCCAAATTTCCGAAACCAGTAAATCAAACGAAAGTTGCCTCTGCATCGCCGAAAACCAAAAAGCCCGAAAGTTAGCCGGTAATTTAGAGATAAGATATATCATTAGGGATTGGAACGGTATCAATGCTAAATCAGAGACATGAATAACGGAACTCAAAAAATTAAACAGCTGCTCTGAGTCAACTTCGGCTAATGGCGGTATTTGCGAAACTAGCAATTTGACAGAGTCGAGCATAATCGAATTTCCAAATCCCCCTTCTAACTGCACCTGTGTTGCAATGGTATTCATTTTGGCAATCTTACGACAAACACCTCGATTACGACGATCTTTTGCCGAAGTTAAATAACTCTTTGCGTAGGGATTCGGTGGAGGCATTAACACAAGAGAATAATTATGATGAAATCATCACTTAGAAAACTCACGAACAGAAAAGTTACAAAATTCAAGATTACTACTGCTGAACGATTCAGAAAAATGTCGTTGAAGAACAGTGACCGTAAATTTGTCGATAAACACTAGTTTGCGAAAACAAAGTTGTGAATTAAACCACGCTCTGCTACCATTTGAGCCGTCCTGGACTCCTAAACTTAAACAAGTGTCGGAAATCACTAGTCGACTTTAAGAAATCCCTTTGTAGAGCAACTAGCTGAGGATATCGACAATGAGGCGTAGTTACAATAAACTGTCAGAATAAGCATGAAAACTAATATTATTCATCAAAAAACAATATGAGATACAATACAATACAATACCAAGGGACAATAGATTTGTTCAACGACGGATGGCACCAGATAACGTCTATTCAAAAGTAGCGAATGCTCGTTGTCGCTCACACACTGCTCGACACATGTAAAACACAGCTTTCTCTTCGCGGCTCTCGACTCAAAACATCACGTGACACGCCAAGACTCTCCTTCCACCTTCGCGTCGAGGGGCAGCGAGGCAAGCTCGTAGTTGCTGGCTGGCGGACGGACCAATTCTACCCAATACCGGCAGTGTTTCCGCAAATACAAAAAGTGCACCCTGAATTTTTGTATTAATACACTGTTGGGTATAAATACCCAACAAGGATCGGAGCCACACTCCGCCACCGCAGCCACCAAAGTCACAAAAGTCACTCATATCACTCACATCACGAGCGTCACGATCGGCACGAGACTATCGTCAAAAACGGCACACTATTAAAAACTTTACATGCTTAACACTATGTAGAGAATATTTTTCTGTCTTTCCTTCGATATCGATAGTCACGATTTTGCATACCCGTCGCCGCTAATATGTTTTGAATACAGGCTTTCGTTTTGCCTTAATTTTAATAATATTTTTTTCTCCGGGCAGATTCGTGTAACGGGTTTTAGTTGCCATTATGTTTTAGTCACAGCAAAATATTAAACGCATGAATACAATTTCCTTAATAATAAAAAAACGCGAATAAATATAAATGGATCTTATACATAGGATTTTATTAGATAAGCTTGTAATTCTACACAGGAGGAAGAGAAGAAGCAGAAAAATAATAAACCTCTCTTTTTAACCATAGAAAACAGTTCAAATTGAAGTTATTATGAAAACCATACGGGCCAATGCAAAATAAATAACAGTCATCAACTAATGCTTAAGTCAATATCAGTTCATAGAAATTCCGGAACTTTAAAATCTAATTATATTTATCAATATTAAACAGGAAAAAATCGGAATAGATAATTATTGTCGCAATTTTATCCAAAAATAGGACTGCTGTACATACATTCGCGGAGATATTTTCCCTGTTTTTCTCGCAAATGAAACAACCCCAAACTAAAAATAGATTAAAACTAGCATACGAAGTTCACAAGTTCATACATGTCTGTATTCTCTGATAGAGTCCACAATTCTGGAGTGTATTTTTAAATCCTAATTTGTTTACAATTCACAACGCGAAATATTTTTTAATGAACCGACTGAAGTATAATTCCAAGTTTATCGCGTAATACTCTTGCCGTTCTTCTTTCGCTCGATGCAGGTCAAATATCAATTTGTGGTATATAGTTCAACCTTCGAATACTTACAGCAAATGACTCAGAGGCTGCCGTCGTAATTTATCTTCCGTAAGTAGGTTTTCAGATTCTTGGTAAAAGAGACAAACCATAAATACTAGGTGCCCGGGAGCAAGATGTTTTAATGGCGGCTAGTTATTAGGTTTCCTATCGTAAAGAAGGAGATACTAAAGTGAGATAGCTCCACAATCTAGTCGTCGTCGCACTATTATGAAAAATTTTCCCATAATAGTACCTGACTGCTGTTACGTTGGCTATCAGAGCAGACTGAAAGGCCAGGTGATATTCATGTAAACATCCATGCATAAATTTAAACTGTGCAATGGATGAGTTTTCATGTGAGCTCCGGAAGTAAAATTATTTTATCTTTTAAATAAAATTACGGAGTAATTGGAAAGTTATTGTCAGTACAAGTAGTAACCAATTAATTTTAATACAATCCTAATTTTGACGCTTCCTCATGTATTGATCGTTGCTAATAATTTTTTTTTAAACGGAAGAAGAGATAAATCATTCGATTATTAATTTTTTATAATATTTATTTTCTTAGAACTTTTACGAATCCAAATCGTGTATGAATGTTTATAATTGAATGAATGTCTATAAGTTGGATGAATGTTTGTAAATTGTGATCCGAATGTGTGAAGGGCACTAATAAAAATTTTAATTTAATAGAACCATTCCGCAAAGAATTTGACAGAAGTAAGGTAATTAAGAGAAGTGTCATTTACTTGTTTAAGTATTTAATCTCATCGTTATTTCACACTAATATCTCCCTTATTCATTCTTATCAGAAATAGAAGAAATTGAATTTTACGAGTCATCACAGGAAATAGAATGAAAGGTTAGACGTTAACTACGCTATCATGAGATGACTCACATTCTCAGATAAACCTTCATCTTTATGGTAAATATTTTCCTATCATTTAAAATTTGAAACACTACTTTTAAAATATCTTTCGGCATTGCATAGTCATCTTAGATATTAGCACAAAACTCCATCAATTTTTTAGCCTTCATCATAAAAGGAAATTATTTCGCATGACCTATCCCAAGATCTTCAAGAAAATAAGAATCCACTCCGAGACGAGATAACAGGTCAAAGATCTCTGTCTCACTTGAATTTCCGGAGAATCAAAAGGGATGTAGTATTAAGAACGCAGCCACCGGCTCTTTCTAACACATTTTTCATTTCAAATATCTAAAATCAAGAGTAAATAAACCTAAATAGCTTAAATTCATCAATTCTATTCGATTCATTCAATTGTGCTTCTTAATCAAACCAAGCATAACCTTTTGGTAAGAATAAGCATGCGTCTTAAAAAGAAAAAAACTTTTTAACTTCAACTTCAAGAGAAAAATTAAGAAGATTTAAGAAGCGTGAAAAAACTAACTAACGCTAATGTTGGCTTGTAATCATTATAAAATTTGCAAAACTTTGGCACAAAAATCAATATCATTGGAATAATAAACAGTTTCTTGTGTCTACTCGGAGATATTTCATGTGGAAATGCTCTTTCCAAGGTTCTGTCTGATCCGCAATTTCAACAGAAAAGAGAACAGAACGTATATACATACGTATATTGCTTAAAAATACTGTTTATCTGCTTTCCTCCAATAACATAACCAATTAAATTAGCCATTACGTAAGTTTCATACGTGTGGAATATAAAACTAGCGGACTATGAAACCAGCGAAAATGAAGAATTAAACCTATTCGATGACAGATTCATCTAATTAAGCAATAGTCGGAAAATTTAGAGTAAGAGATAACACAATTATTCAAGGTAAGCCGACTTATATCAGCATTCCAAAAAACAGGATTAAATCAGATGAACTAGATGAACTGCCCGTTGACTCTCACTGGGGAAATTGAAACTGATAAATACCATACTTATTGCGACTTGCGGAATTTTAAAGAAAACAGTGGATATAGTAGTGTTAATCTTAAAAGTGTTTTGATATTGGAGGTCATTTCGCACATGAGACCCCATCGGGGATCGAATCCAGGACCATTTTCAAAGGCGAACGCGTTTCCCCTTTTGTCTATCGGAGGCCTCGACAATAGATATTAAACGTAGCAAATGAGACTCAGAAATAACTATTTATTCAAGGAAAAGCGCATTTATTCGCTTGATTATTTTGAGATCTCGTCGACGGTTCACTTCCGAACGTATGCGAAAATCATATAAAGCGAAGGATTTAAGCTGAGAGCAGGAAAATAAGATCTAAAATGAGTAAAAGACCCCAAAAAAGAATACAGATAAAAATCACCAAGGTAACCCAAGCGCTGAAAACATCACAAAATTTTCTTCATATATCTTATTCTTGTTAAAGTTTTCCCTTTTCTGTCTCTTTTTTAAGTGCTTCGACAGCTGAATTCATTTACACAAGGACCCCCGTTGTAAATCGAACCAGGGACCACTTTCTAGGGCGAAGACGCTGAACATCCCACACTAAACCGATAAGCATCTTATTTTCTTTTCTTCATGATCGTAAAAATCTCAAACATTTTCCTCCACTTCATACATTCAATCATTAATTTTCACCCTAAATTCATAGGGCCTTAATTTCCACGTAAGATGAATCTGAAAATCATAAATAATTCTTCCGAAGAACCTTTCCACATAAAACCTTCGGTGCGGTAACTTATGGTCGCATACGTTTTTAAGGATTGATCGTTCAAGTTAAATCAGAATTAATAATAGCAGAATAATGGTATATTTCCTGAGATTGGATGATTTCGTATCGAATACGAGAGTTATTGACCACCAAATGAATTGTAAAGGAAATTATTTTGATGTTAAGTAGGAGAAAATCGTTCTTCGTGACATCTTAAATAAAGGTGCGAAAATATATCTCGATGTTAAAATTTAAATGGAACGATATTTAAGTGAAAAGTCAACAAAGAAGTCTTGGAGAAAATCAATAGTTTTACAATCACATCGCTTTCTGTGATGTGAAGGAAGGTTGCTAATAAACTATACAGATTCAGGTGTTACTTTATGGTATTCATGAATACAAAACTGCTTCCTCGTAGACTTTTATTACACCACAGATTTACATAAAAACACTACCGGGTTTCTTAGCAATGCTACATCATCATCAGGCGAGGAAACTACAGGTCCTACAGGTCTGTAAGGCTGCTAATACAAAGTTTGTCCATTGTAGCATCAATTGGCTACAGTTTTTATAGGTTCCCATAACCCATGATGTTAGGTAATGTAGAAACGAAGCACTCATTCATTAGTTTGGATATTTGCAAATCCTCATTAGTTCTACGTTGCTGGTGGTGGTCAAAAAATGGCTTATGTGGTTGCGAGAATGAATTCGCCTGATGATTCTTGGTAATTCGCTGCTGGTATATAATGAAAATATTTTAATCAACGATTATCATGATTGATTCCCTTCTCATTAGGACCAAAGAATGGAATTCAAAATATTTTCATTCATTTTCGTTAGACTTTTTGTTAGAGAGACTGTTTCATCTCATTTCCTCGGACAAACCAACGGGTAGTGCGTTTGCCTTATGAAAGCGGTCCTGGGTTCTATTCCCCGTGGGGGCTATGGCATTGCCATAGCATAGTGAAAGATTTGGGAAGTTATCTGAATTAATAGGTGGTGGGTCCAAACGGATGCGCAGACCACATGTCAGCCATGGTGAATGTTGCCTGGCTAAGTCAGTTGAAAGGATGCCAAGCCCTGGACTTTATTTTATTTTACGTTTTCGACTCATTCATTTGAGATTCATGAAAGATTCGTATAAGCCTATATGAAACCTCAGTAGAGAGAAATAAATGTAGAAATGCTGAATAAAAAGTACAGGATTAAAATCACCCATGTAGGGGATACAGGATTAGTAAAACAAGAGACATGTGAGTCCTACACTCCTGTTTCATAAGTATGTTGAACTCTTTGGGGTCGTCGTTTAATCATGTTACTTGTATTTGGGACTTGTGAAACCCCCCATCTATCGCAAAGTATTCATGGAGCTGCATACCCTATGAGATATGGCATCACGGATAGACATCTCCTAGCATATGATATCATTTAAGGCTGACCCCTTTTGGCTTTGAACTGGTTGCTATTCTCCAATAACTTATCAAAGGATACTGAACAGTAAGAATATTTGTCAAACTTAATTTTATGTCACATAATTGAACTAATAAAGAGGAAAAAGAAAAGGTGGAGAACTTTAGCACCTTATATTAACAACAAAGAGTTACTCTGTGAAGATACATAAATTAACATTAAAGTAAATTATTTTTTCATATTATGCATCAAGAAATATCTCAAATGTTAATATGGTAGGATAAGTGAGAACAGACCTGGATTCACTCAATGTAAATGGAATGATGATTTAATTCTTCAATTATATTAAATAATTTTCAACATCAATAAAAGCTGAATATATTTGTCTATGATTATACATGTAGAAGAGCCCCCTTCAATGGACAACACCTTGATGGGATGTGTGTGACCTAAAGAGCTATACTGGTTGGAACTTGGTTCCTGGTAGAATCATTCATGCAAGAAAGGTCAATAAGTAGGGTCAAAAGAAGCATAGTCCAGGCAGCCTCTGTACCACAATTATGCAGCTGCAAAGGCATCTGTACCTCAGTGGGGCAGCTTATATGAGTGATGATGTCATGTTACAAATACTGTGGACAAAGGCAAGGGGAGACCTCTTTGACTAACAATACTATGACTATGAAGTGCCAGAATAATGGGGGCACGAGAACGAACAAAAAGGTAGAACACCCACACAATATAGGAGAGTACAATCTTGTAATGAAAAATATTCTGTTGATTTTTACAGCTTTGGGAACTGCGAATCCATAGCATCGCCTGTAGGTAAAATACTTATGGATGTGGATGTAGGGAATGATGATGCATGGGCCCTTTTGATGGCAACCTCAGACTATGCACAGAAATCACTTGGAGTAGAACTCATAGGAATCACTTGTGTCCAAGGAAATACAGAAGTAGATCATGTAGTAGTTAATGTACTGAAAGTTTTGAAAACTGTCAATCGTTTAGATGTGAGTAGTTGAATTTTTGTTCACTATTAATGAGATTAATTGTTAGAAAAAATACTACACTGCTTAGAAAATTTAGCTCCTGTTTTATTATTTGAAAGAAATTTCTTTTTTACTTTTTGTGACATAAATCAATCTATGCAATCTAATAAATCTATCTATAGATTCCTGTGTATCGAGGAGCAGATAAATCCCTTATTTACACTCCACCAGGGGATAACTACTACGGAATAGATGGTTTTGGAGATTTTGAATTCCCAGATCCTCCAAACCCAGATGACTACCTCCAAGAAGAACATGCTGTAAATGCAATGATAAGATTAGTAAATCAATATCCAGGTATGAAATTTTCATTTAATAGAATAAGATACTTTGGAAATCAGCAGTTAATTAAAATCAAAATTCATTTACAGGCAGAAATAACTTTTTCAAATTAACTTTTACAAATCTGCAAAATTTGGATACCTTATAATATAAATCAATGTTTAAGAAACTTTTCGTGGCTAAACTTAAATTATCATTAAAAGTTCTACTATAAAATATTTACTAGACTATAAAGACACTACATGAGTAAATAATAATTCATTTAGAATTCAGAAGGTAAACCTATTTTTGCTATCACAACATTCATTCTCAAAGAAATAAGGTTTATGAATATCAAAGGGTTGAATAAATATATGAAAGTTTAAAATGGGATCGAGAAGCAGTAAATACTTCATTAGAATAATAAATTGCATATAGTTTGATGATGTTTTATGAGGAGCATTGTGATTCTAAAGAATAAGATGTGGCTATGAAAAAATGAACTAGAGATTAAGACACTACGTAAAAGCAATCCATTAAATATATTTTAGCTTGTACAGTGATAGAATATATATTAATGAAAGAAATCAACCACTTTCATATGCTTCCTAAGTATCTATCAAGAAAATTACTATTCTCTTACATACCTTTTTACAAAATCTGAACTACAAAACTATAGTGAACTTAAAAGGGAAATTACTGAATATTTCATCATTGTAAATGAAAAAAATCCACATGTGGAATGGAAACATGGTACTAAACAAAGTAAATATATTTTAAGGTGAAGTGACTCTCATTGCCCTTGGCCCATTGACCAATGTGGCATTGGCTGTTAGGATGGATTCTACATTTCTCAATAAGCTAAAGAAACTCATAGTTCTAGGAGGAAGTGTCAAAGGTAAGAATAAGTCTTTCTTCAGTTCTTTCAATTATTTTTTCCTAAAAGCAATCAATATATCATTGAGACCAAATGAGAAACCTAAATAAGAAGGGAGCATATACACAATCACGCTAATCCTTCTTAAAGTGTGGAGAGTTATAACCTTTTTGATTGTTTATTTTCCTCTAATCTTTCCTATCCATGTATGCTCCTAAAACTTCAGACATATCCAGACATCTTTTACATTCATTACTTTTTGTTCCTCCTATTACGTTTTCTTTCCTATTCTCCAGGATCTCATCAACCTCATTTATACAGGTTTTTCTCTGCTTTTCACTCTGTTATAAATCACTCAGTCCTAGCCTCGGCTTTAGCTTCAAATAGCCAAGTGAGATATTGATTCACTTTTGGCAAAAGTGAGCCGGGATTCCCTTCCCATTAGGGGCTATGATGATTTTTAATTATGTTTGTTCTTGAAATCATGAAAAAGTTAGGAAATGAACACATTACATTTTATATTTTGCATTTTTGAATATCAGCTGAACAATTTACTCAAATAAAATATCTATTATTTAATAAACATGATAAATTAATATAAATTAATATAATAATTAATTATACTAAATCTTATACTTCTCTCAAAGGTGTAGGAAATATGGAGCCTGGGATTGAATTCAATTTTTATGTTGATCCTCATGCAGCCCGCATTGTTTTCAATGCAACACAGAATCCTATTTGTGTTTTTTCATGGGAATTTGCAAAAGCATCTAGCCTATCAAGTGTAAGTCTATTATTTCAAAGGTAACAATAGAATTATAATGCGAAGAGAATAATAGTTGTGCATAAGTTACCCTAAGATTATGTGAATCTATAAATAAACAAATGAAGGTAAATATAAAGTAAATATTGTAATTTCCTTTTCAGAGTTGGAGAATGAATGTGCTAGGACATCTTGATAGCCCCAAAGTTACATTGATGAATAAGGCAGAGCATATTGTTAACTACACTAGAGATTATTGGTTAATAGCTGATGGATTTACCACTAGTGCAATTCTTCGCCCAGATTTGGTCATAGGATCATATGCAGCATCAGTTTGTGGTGGTCAGAAATTGTATGTCAGAGTGGAAACTGATGGTCTCTACACCAAAGGAATGATGACAGTTGACTATGCAAATTTCTTGAAGAGAGAACCAAATGCAGAAATTGTTGATAGAATAGATAAAGACAAATTCATGGAATTTTTACTGAAGTGCATGGAATAAAATTAATGAATAAGTAAAACATAATAAATGACAAATAAACACTACTTTAAAATAATTATGATACACAATCTGCATATAGTGATGCAAAAGAAAACTTCCCACATACAATGTAAATAAAACAGTGTTGAAAGCTGCCTTCTAATTTTTTAACACATATTCCAAAAGGGGCATTAATTAGCACCTTGGTTGAATTTATTCATTAAAAAATTGCAACCATTAATATTGTAATTTTTAAATGATGTTATAATATTTTCTCTTTTAATTAGCACCTTAGTTGAAATGAATAATACATTGTAATGGTTGTAATTTTTAAATAATATTATAAAATCTTATCTTTAGGAAATATTATTGATCTGGAAATATATTGAAATAAGTACTGAAGTTAATTTCCTAGATACTACAGAAAATACTGGTTTCATACAGTCAGTTAGAATAAAGTTAATTAAGAACAGCTCTCAGTGACATTAATTTGAGAAATATCACAAGAAACCTTGATCAGTGAATAGAGTAAAAGTTCTAGAATATCTTTCTTTACATTATGAGTGTCATGAGTTTTGAGCTGTGAAAATTATTTAATTACAGGTAATTATGAGTCAAAAAACAAGAACTGCCCTTTAAAAGTTTTGTTAATTCTGGTTTCTGAGATATCTGATATATTATTTTTATTATAAATCGGTTCTGATGGTAAAATTTCTGTATGTGGACTATTTTCCCTTCATTATATGCGCTGCAACAAGTTTCATCCTATAGTCCACTTGATTTAATAAGCCAAAAATACTTATTACTTTGTCCCTATTTCCTGCTTCGCCTCTTCCTGTAGCTATTCTCGGGACAATCCCGCGTATTAATTATGCGACCCGATCCCTCACGAATTTTCATTCAGTACTGTGGCAGACATGGAAGACTTAGTTCCTTAGCTGCATGTTCCTGAAACTGAAGCTGTATTCAAGGATAAGAAAAATTGGAGTGTTTCGAGTAAGCCAAGTAAATCACAAATAAATTAATGAAAACACTGGTACACTTCCACAGAATTTCTGTGGAAGTGTACCAGTGTTTTTATTCATTTATAATGGCCTTCAACGAAGTAACGCCTTCACACATCGAATTTATTCAAGTCAATTACGTTTTTGGACTGAAAGTGCACTAGCGTAATATAAAAGGATGTAAGTGAGCTAATGAAGTACACTATTGTGATTCAACAATGTGATTCAAAAGTTCAACTGCGAGAGAAGTGGTATCTCCAAACACAAGTGATTTAGAAAAATATCCGTCCTCCGCACCTTTCATAGTCCGAAATATGAGTACGGTTGACGATGAACTTAGCGCAAAGAGGAGAAGAGAGCCTTCTAAAAAAAGACATTGAATTAGCTGAGAAATTGGAAGATGGTTTGGTACGGATACGGTCTGTATAAATTAATTACTGGGTGATATTGAAAAAATATTATTCTTAAGGCGTTAGCTATGATCAAGCCCTCATCAAAGAACAAAAAAACAAATAATATTCAACATCTTTTAATCATACACGGTGCTGCTCACAACTCATTTCTTAGTTTATCTAAAAGTCAAAATGTTTATATGACTTTTGTATTCTACGTTCTTGTTATAACAACGATAGAATACAGCAATATCTTCATTTAAATCAGATAAGTACGCCGAAAATAAAAAAAAACTGGCTGTGGTAACCGATAAAGAAGAAGATCAATAAATTCCAAATTATCGGAAAGAATAATAAATCTTAGAATATGTAAAGATGGCAAGAAAGAGATCGGTATTGCTCACCCAAAGGATGAATGAAGAAGTTAAAGAAAATTAATCTCAACCTAATTTTGGAATTTGAAATTTTAGGAACCAAAAGGATCGGTTAAGTGGTTGTCATGCCAACTAGAATCCAAAATGCTGTTTCGAGAAAAATGCTCTTCAAGTTTCAGTTAAAGTTACAGGCTAAGTATATCAGTACAATAATTTTTCATTAATCAGCAATTTCTGTACCATAAAACATGACTTCAGTAACAGATTATACCACGGATGATCTGGGTTTATTTTGGCGATCAATCTCCTATTAGGTGGTATAATCAATTTTATAATGGGTATAATGCATTTTTCGGCGGTCCACGTTGATTTCCTATTCTTGTCTTTGGCGATATTTGATGATGATTTCAGCGATTTCAACCTTAATTCAGTTTATAATACTTATTAAAATGCTGTGGCAGTCATTGGATTAGCATGCAGCAATATAAGCCAAAATTCGTACTATTTTAGTGCCACTTGAGAGCATCTTTGTGGCCGTTCCTCATAATACTGATTTGCTGAATTTTACAAGACACTACGCAAAGACTTCTTCAATTCTATAGACACAGTGCAAAAAGAATATTACTGATGGCAAGGAAAAGTTTCGTGACCCTAGTGAAAAAGGAAATAGGTATTCCCCGATATACCATAACGCGCCTGTAATCTAGATAAAAATAGTCCAGCCGTCGAAACATAGATAGGTGCACCATATTCAAAGACAAAGAGACCTCATCTTCATAATATCATTTCATTTTTTAATGTGTTTCTTTTACTAATAACATAGATTTACTCATTAGGTCTATCATTTAATTTTCGTCCTCAAAAGACAAAATTTCGAATTCAATAAAATAATAACACAATAAATAATAAAACGTGAAACATCATTATTTTAAAATTAATATACATTCCTCGATGTCATTATTAGGAAAAGAAGCTTTAGAAGAAATTAATAAAGCCCTATATTCATGTTCGACGCCGCTAACTTACGATGAGTGTGGTGCGCTCTGTATTGCTCAAGAAAAATTGGTGTACCTTAACCAATTTTAATAATATAAAAAACATTACTTCGCCTAAATATCCATTAAGGCATTCCTTACATTTATGTATAAAACTAAAAGTCGATTTTTTTAAGTTAACAAAGTTATGTAAGCCTTGAAGCTAAATGACTACTTTGTTCTAAAAGCGTTTTGCATTAGTTACTGTTGAATTACTATTTCTTGAATTTTGAAATACCTTGTGACTAGATTAACAAAATATTTCAATAAAAATTTTAAAATGGTGATGATGTGATTAAATTACGCCAATTATTATTTCTGATCGTTAGTAAATGACATATTTCAATTTTAATTTCCAAATTTCGATGAAAGTTCTAATGTGTCTTCAAAATTTACCATGATATTTTCGATATTAGAAAATAAGACAACAAACTTCCTGAACCTTCATTAACAGATAGGAATATAACTTACGGAAGGGAAGAGGGTAGAATCGTTGTGCTTTCTCCAGTTATCGTATATATTGCTTAATGGATCTCGCCATAAAGGCCCTGGGTTTGACCTCAAACGACTCAGAAAAACTTCCTTGGGAATTGCACGAAATTGTTATTCCTATTACTTGCAGCGTTTCATGATCAGATAATTAGAAATACGATCAAAATTAGAAAGTATGGTCTAGTAAGATAATCACTAAATATTATGTGCTAGCATTAAAGAGAAACGCCATGCTTTATTCTTTCATCGTAATTACAGATCTTAGTTAACTATTCCCATCACTCTTCGATAAAGTAATCCATTCCTATTCCCTCACAACCAGATTTCCTTATACACCAACTTTCTTCTATTATTAAAAATGAAACTATTAACTTATTTAAACTGTTATTTAAACTGCTGCGCGAACTGCTAATACCAAAACTTTTCGACCAACGCAATCAGAATCGAAGAAGGAAACCTTAGAATGCGGTGTCAAATGTTCAGACCCACTGAGAAGACTCTTTTTCTATCACATAAAGAGAAAAACTCCCTTCAGTTTCCTGGGGAAGGGGAAAATTAGGTATGAGTGATATGCAGAGAATAATCACTGAAAATTTGCCGACAAACTAGTCGAGAGGTGACATATGCCAATTAGTGGTTAACGAATATTTCTTGACGAGCATTTCTTCGTATTTTTTATTTGTGATAAGAGCAAGAGAGCAATTATACGCAAAGATTGTGGAAATATCATTTCCAGAGTTTAATTAAAATTATCATTAATCTTCAACAATGGACAGATTCATCAAAAATAGAATACTAAGTTTAAAACGGAAACTTGCAAAGAATTTTTTTTGGAATCGAAAGCTATGTTAAAATTTCTCCTCGATATAAATAATGAATTAACAGTATTGCTGAAATTAAAAGAAAATTATAATTTCACAATCATTTTTTCATGCTTGTTTATTCAGTATTCTCTTTTGGTCTGAGTAATCATGAATGCTTTCCTCCATTACCAGTGAATGACCTAATATCTAATATTACAACAGAGGGAAATAGAGAGAAATTAAACTAAATTCAATTATAGAAGAAGGAAGATTAATAGTTATGACAACATTATAGTCGAAATCTATTCGTTTCTCTGAGAGAAAATGATAATGACAATGGTAAAAATGTCACAGAAAATCGTTCACAGAAACTATAGTGAATAGATATACCATATCTTGAAAGGTAATCTGAGCGAAGAACCTGTAAAGCAAAAATATTTTGATGGTAGAAAAGAACCTATAAAAGCACCTTCAGCCCGGCTTTATTCATGAGTCTGTTTTCAAACTTCATAATTACAGGATAATCTATTTTCTGTTATAAATCCATTTATCATCCATTGGTTTCTAATTCTAACGTATTCTTTCATTATTCCTATAGCATTCTTAATACGTTTTCTCCGAACTCCTTCATTTTGCAACCCAATACCTGGACGTTCGTTTTCTACGAGTATTAATCGTATTAATAATCATGTATGTAAAAACAGTTATTGCACATTTCTTCCGTTAAACAAATCAATCTTGAGTAAATTTAGGGAACAAAAGGCAATTACCAAGTTCTAATCAATCTTGCAACGATAGATATTTTTAGATAAGAGAATTATTTGGACTACGAAAGTAATTACTATTCGATATCATTGAAGAAAAGTGAATTATTCGCGAGAATAAGGCAGAATTAAGGAAATCAAATGCACAATGTCAAAAACAATTAATTAGAATATACCAAGCGCAAAGACAAATTCAAACGAAACGCATTGTAATGAGAGAATATTTGGGCTTTGATAAGCGGATTTTCCCACATTAAAACAAACAGAAGGGTATAACACTCATGCACGTTTCAGAAGAAATTCGTGTATGATATCATAAATACATGCAGCCTTTACTCTCTGGAATTCTATGTTAATATATGAATAAAACACTTTGCGTAATTCCGCGCGGTTCAATTAAATAAAACAACAGGTTTCTACAACCATATATTTCAACTACCTGATGACAAATATAAAGTATTTGAAACTAATCGTTACGTTTCATTAGGCAACGCGGAATTTCACATTCAAAAAATTTTCTTCTTCATTCATGTATGCTAAGAGGCATAATAATTACATATTTGGTATCGGCGCAGCTACCAAGGCACCAGGATTGGAATGGAGAAGTGATAAAATTTAATCATCTCAACGCACATTATAGCTATATAAGTATTTTGCATAATAAGTATTATAAGTATACGACACATTTCATGAAACATTATTTCATGCTGCTATATTAACAATTGTTGAAAGGTTGCATTATTGTATATTCCCAAAGTTGTCAAGAAATAAAGGCGCAGGATTTGTCAAGGTTGTGACAGGCTTAGGTACACTACTATTAATTTTAATCGAAGAAATAAGAGAAATTAACAAATTACTATGTTTGAAATATTGAAATTAAACCTCAACAAATGTCCAATGTTAATGCTGTTATGAAATTCATTTTGAAAGAAATGATTGGTTGAAATATATTGAAATAAAACATCAAGTAATGCCCATATGGCTATCGGAATAGGAAAATTGTACTGTCTAAATAGTAAAAGTTGATCGTAGACCTCATTTATTAACAAAAATATGTATAATTTTTCTTACGCAAATTGATATTTCTTCTGAAGATCAAGTCATAAAAAGTGATCAGGTGATTACTTATGGTAATATAATAAAAGAAAGGACGATTTTAATGCAATAATGGTCAACTAAGACAATACTTTATTGACCTAAATTATGGTAAACAGTGTTTGTTTAAATTACGTTAACGAAACTTTTATACGAACAATAAGGAGTAGACTATGTCATAGTTTCCTCAGCATTTACAGAAAAGAATTTACGGAAAACCTTCGATCCGCCATATTTTTTGTAATTCCTTTTCCATTTTTAATGGAGAAAATAGTTTCGCCTTCAATGGAGAAAATATTTTGCCTTCATTACGAGATACAAAGAACGCAACTGTACTATCTTGATTGACAAGAGTAAACAGAAAAAAATATTTAAAAATTTAGTTTTTCGGATACTAAAAATAGCATAAGACCTCAATCTTTATAAACGAAAGAAAATTTATTTTACATTGTGAAGGCTTAAAAATAAGAAATCACAAATATATACTTAAGAAACAGGGACTTATGTAAACTGTAAACAGGGACTTATGTAAATTACATTACGTGAAGGACGTCACGGACATACATTATCCGCTTATTTGACATTGATGAGTGGGTGGGATCAGTTGATTCGTTCGCTAACCTGTTCATAGAATATCGAGAGTTCACTGAACCGATTCTTAATTCTTTCAGACGTGGTAGAAAGATACCCGTAAAGTTTTGCAATATTTTTCTTACAACGAGAACAAAATTTAAAGGTTTCGTCATAAAATATTATTATTAACTTTTCGCAAAAAAATAATCTAGAAAAATTAGGGAAAATATGTATTAGGAAATGTACATACTCTGTAGAGATAAAAAGATAAAGACTGTTCCTAAAATTTTTGAATTCCACTTCTACGTGTGATTCAAGAAATGAAAGGAAAACAGGGGAGGAAGTCATCCTGCCATATCTTACTTTATCTCAAAGCATAAAATGCTCGTGCCCTAACACAGGTATTACCGAACGAAAAGGCGTTGCACGGTGAATCATCAATCATTCATTTTACTGTAGCATGGCAGTGCGGTCCATTTTTCACTTAGCACTCTTGCTGATTGGGAGTGGATATTTTTGGTAAAGTAGACTTCTTCTTCTCCATAATCAAAGCAAATAAATGAATGGAATTTTATCTATTAATTCCTTCATTATTTATCTATACATGCACCATTAAATTCTATTGAACGCACACAATTAATTATAGTAATTCGTGATTAAACATTTTCACTTTACTACTTACTTGGTAATAAATAAAACTAGTAAAAATTTTTACTTTACTATTACCGGAATGAATGTTCAAATTACATTAAAGCTAATCTGATAAAGAAAAAAATAGTGTAAGACTCTTCTTGAAGTGATCGATAACGTTCGATTGAAAGTTGATGCTTCAGCATCATAATTCGGCATTATGATTATTTTAGTGGGTACTAGCTGAAGGGCCCGTTGATTCGCTAGGGGAAAAATAGAAGTAGTATTAAATTTGCCTGTAAGATTAAATTTATCCTATTTGCTCAGAAGATTCTATCATCTTTCATCATAGCTCGTTAGTTCAATTGGACAAGTTAACGAAAACGAAAAACTTTAAATCTTATCAAAGCTCTTATAATTTGGAACAGAAATCCATAAGCAATGAAAAGAATATGAATCTTTGAAGAATTTCATTTCACTCCCTGTTCCAATACAGTAAACGCATCTTTTTGATTGATACTATTTTTGGCGAAGTAGTACTCTTTTAGAGTAAAAGCTACCAGTTTTCTTATAGTTAACCAGAGTATATTTTTCTCTTTATTAAGTATATATTATGAATATTTAAAATTTTATGATTCTTAAATTACAACTGGACTCGGCCCATGAAAAAAATATTGACGATATGAGTCAGTAATTTTCCAGTCAAATGATATACAAATTGAGTTTCATTATCACATCTTTTGTTTAGTTTTTATTTAAACATTTTCCAATCTTACCAGCTCCGAGTAGTTATCAGCTAAAATAAATTACACAATGCATAAATTTTACTCTCATAATTATTACAGAAACTTTCGTTTCAAAATATGTAAACTATACTATTAGTTATTAATTATTCCAAATATGAATTTCTCAATATTCTATACCCCGTTTTTAAAACATGATCATAGTATTATTTTTACAGTCCAGGGATTCTGGGACGGATAATTGAATATGACCAACATAAAAAACAAGTACACCAAAAGGTGATTATGGATGTAGATACAGGAGCGGACGATGCCACGGCTATCCTCCTCATGACATCGAAATGGGCCAAGAAAGAAAGGGGTATTAACGTGATCGCAATCACTTGCGTGAGTGGAAACACGGCCGTTGACAATGCTGTAGTTAACACTCTAAAAGTACTGAAGACTGCAGGACGACTAGACGTAAGTATTCCTACATTTGGATATCATCATTATTACACTATGTACCAATTATTATTCTATAAACATCGAATTACGCATTCGTAGATTTGATTACTAATAAATCAGGATAGAGGAATGATAAAAGATTATTGAAAATTGGATTAATTTAGCCTGCAATCAAAGTGACATCATACAGAGCGTTTGTGCCGTCCAAATAAAGACTAAAACATCATAACCCATAGAATATATTTCACTTGATTACACGAGCATTTATTTATGACATTAAATTTTCTTTAATTTAGATACCAGTGATTCCATTGTAGCTTTTTTCGGGACTCCACCGCGATGGACGTAGCAGCAGCGACGACGTTTCTCACTTCGACCTGAAGAAGCCTACTGCAACGTAGGCGAAACGTCGTCGCTGCTGCTACGTCCATCGCGGTGGAGTCCCGAAAAAAGCTACAATGGAATCAACCAATCGCCGCGGAAACCTTCGACCTTACATTTAGATACCAGTGTACAAAGGTGCTAATCGACCAATTCTACAGAACTCCAGTTCGGACAATTACTTCGGTAAAGACGGATTCGGTGATTTTGTATATCCCAATGCTCCAAATCCGAAAGAATATCTTAAGAAAGAACATGCAGTCCTGGCTATGATTCGTTTGGTATCTCAGCATCCAGGTAAAAGAAGACGGGAGAGAGAATTTATCTGCTTTAACTATCTTTCCCTACTAAGGATTAGTATTATTATGGCTATTTTATTTCTTGGAGAAGACGCAAATCGTGATGATCACACAAGAGAGTTCATGTATAACGTGTTTAATTGTCTTTTTTTCCAGGGGAAATTACACTGATGGCGGCAGGACCTTTAACCAACGTTGCTTTAGCGGTGAGGCTCTATCCAAATTTCCTCAAAGATTTGAAGCGGCTCGTAGTTATGGGAGGAAGCGTAAATGGTAATTTATTTAATAAAATTAAATTATCATATTTTAGTGTATCACATTAGTAAACTAAATTGTTAATGTTTAATGTTGAAATTTTTAATGTTTAATGTTTCACATAAGTTTTTCATTGAAGTTTTTAATGTTTAATGTTTCAAATAAGTAAACTAAATTTTTAATGTTTAATTTTAGTTTAATGAAAATATTGGTAATTATTTCATGAATATATAGGAAGTAGTTTCATGTCAAGTATTATTATACATTCATGTCATGTGAAAATTATATGATGCTACAAGGATGATTGCAGGAATAGTGCCTTTAGAATTAAAGTTAATTTGTTCCACGAAGTCAAGGATAAATTATCTAAATATAAATATAATAAATATCTTTAAAATCGTAATTATTTTGGCTAGGGTAAATAGAGTTAGTGGTTAATAGAATCGTCATAGACTTTAACTGCCTACATTTTAACGAATTTAATCGGCACAACTGAATCATGGACCTCTTTCAAATAGCTTTTTCCGGTGTTTTCTAAATTGTTTTCCACTTAAAAAGGATTTGCGGTGGATCTTAGAATTTTCAAGCAACCACGGGAGGAGTAAACCACGAACGAGGCTATTATATTTTGTTTCCTGTAGCTAATTAGTTGTGCTTGCATAGCTCCCGTTATTTTTAAGAACTTGAATCAAGATTCATTCAGCTTCTAAACTTCATTTCGCTTTAGTTTGCCTAAGAGATACGTGAGAACGAAGAAGCGATCATATTAAATTTACTTATTCAATATTCCTATCGAAAATTCAATTTTATTAAGAAATATCACTTATTTCACATTTGCAATGCTTTATTTAATGTGATTTTTATTTACATTTTTATACGTCAATTCTGACACACTTAAATTCGTTTACACATGAATCGTCACTAATTGTGTGCCCCTTAAGTCTGTTAAAGTTCTGCTTCGTATGGGAGGAATGTTTTTTATCAATACACGGACGCCTTTAGCGAGTGGTCACACATGTTTTAAATGGAAATTTCCGGGAAAATGGGAGGTTAGCAACAGATAAGCATTAAAGACCACTTTTCTGTAATAGGTAACAATTTACTCTTTTGGATTCAATTCTAGTACCCATAGCATGAAGATTAGGAAAAATTCTCTCCGAGATTACTTACAGATAATCATTTAAAACACTTAGTATTAGGAAATATTTTATCCTTCGGCAACAATTAAGACCACATTTATTTTAAAAAATCCTAAGATAATGGAATGGATTACAGGGTAAAATTTTTCTTCGGTATCTATTCACGTTAGGTAAGATCGAAATCAAAATATCTTTGAAATTTTATAATCAGTTTCCAAGATGTAAAATTTAATCAAACTAGATGCTCACTGCAACTTTACATTGCTTACGCAGTTTTTTGCGACTGCAAAGCTACTTCTTCCTCATCATTTAATTCTTACGCATTTTGACAGAACAACCCTGAGAAAACTATGATATAAAGAATTTGGTTTCTTATTCGCGATCTCTGTAACTAAATCGGTAGGTAATTAAAAATCTATTTGTACACCAAAATTCATGCTACTACCAAAATGAGTGAGCGAAATGCAAACCAATTCCTTGTGACTGGATCACTCGAAAATATATCAAAAGAATAAAGAATGTTATAGGAAATCACGCTCCGCTACCTCTTCTATTACACTCTATTTTTTCATCAAAACTAAATTATAAATTTTGAGCCTTTGTGATTAAAAAGGATATTTCTTTTGCCTTAAACTCTACGCGAAGCTACATATGTTTTTTTCTGATTCAAACATACCTCATTTTGTTACCTCTAATATATTATTAAGAGGACCAAAACAATAACTATTTTCACTTTAAACTTTCAGGTGTTGGCGTTGCGAAGCCAGGCGTGGAGTTCAATTTTAACTTCGATCCTGAAGCAGCCAGCATGGTACTGTCTGCAACAACGAAGCCTATTTGTTTAGTTCCTTGGGAAACTGTTAAAGATAGAACGATAATAAGCATGGTGAGTGATGACCTAAACAAAACACAATCACAATATCATAAGTTATTTTCAGCGATTCGTGAAATTTTGAATGTGATTTCGAGCTGTGAGAACAGAAAAGAGAAAAGAAAAGCACTCGTGCTGAAAATTTATCAGATTTTTCAGCTAAGTAAGATTGAACGCCAAATGAACGCCAAAATGAACGCCATTACTCAGTCTCTTATGATTCTCAATCAGTAGCTACAACATCATCTAGAACTTCAATGAATCTGAGGAAACAAGGGTTAAATTTAATACATTTTTCTCTACCTGTTGCGTAAGAAAACTAATAAAAAATCCAATTATAAAGATATAGCATGAAGAACAAAGTTTCCGATATGCTTTGATATTCTCAGGAGATCCTTCCATTTAATAATATAATACGAATATATGATCAAGAGATTTTAGGAGGTCATATTTTACTAGTAATCTATAATGTTGCATCAATGAAGAAGTTATTTAAAAATAAATGCTGTATTTTTCCTTACAGGACTGGAGGAAAAACGTCATGGGAAGTTTCCAAAGCCCTGCGATCCAACTTTTGAACAAAGCGGAGAAAATATTCGAAAGAACTGGCAACCAATGGATCAATGCAGACAGTTTTGTCGCCGTTCTGGTTCTTCGGAGGGATTCCAGCACGCTGGCAAACACAAAGACATTGTGCGGAGGAAGTCCCTATTACGCGCAAGTGGTGGTCGATAGTATTATAGCAGCAGGGGCTGTGCTAGTTGATTACTCAAACAAGTTGCAGAAAGATCCAAATATAGAGATCATAGAAGGGTTCTATCCCAATATATACAAGGAAACGGTTCTGCGTTCTTTAGTCTAAAACGGAACTACTTAAAAATTATTCTTTTTCTGTTTCTTCACATTATACTCACATGTAAAATGAAAGAACATGGAAATGAAAAAAGTGTTGAAATAAAGGACGTGCACAAAATTACTGTTGTTCTCTGGATTTCTATCATATCTTTCTCCGTTTATATAAGCAAGGATTGTATGAGATCGTACATAATTGCTTTCTAACGATTTTCTTCGAATGATATTTTCAGTGTTCAGAGAATTGAATAATATTCATTCAATTGTTTTGTTCAAAGTGATATCGTAAAAAACCTCACTTGGAAATAGCAAAACTAAAATAAAATAACGGTATAAGCATTTCGTGCGAATGGTATATTTGACGGACAATAATCCATCCAATCATACTGTTAGGTTTTCCACTTTTCATTTAATTGAGGTAAACTCTTAGATGAAATTATTATCATTTCAACAAATTAAAATAAAAACTAAAAGACTAGTTTATTTTGTGGAAATTAAAATAATTTTATCGTGGAAATGAACTTCCATTCTGTCAAACCTGAACTTCTTGAGTTTTTATTAAAACCTAGTTTTAAATAAACAGTGATAACGATGAATTGTTAAAATCATAGCTTTCGTTGTTTTTGGCAACAAAGAAAGATGTCAATTAATCTTCCAGAATTTATTAACATACATAGAAAATTTTCCGCATTGAAAAACTGGCTAGGTGGTAACCATAAGTGCAGTCCAACCTAGCTGACGGAAGTCGAAAAAATGTCTACTTTGCATAATTTTGTATTCGAATTTCACTACGTCATTCCTTCAATATTCTCAAAATACGACTTAACGTTGAATATTTTCCGCATTTAAAGAATGTGCTCAATTAGCAAGTTTTTCAATCTTCTTCTCGAGATTTAGATAAACTTACACATACTATCTCTAATTTATAATAAAGACGATGGATTAAACGGAGCAGCAGTCGCAGTTTTAAAAGTTCATCAGCAGCTAAGTTCATTTCGCTCATATGCACTCCCGCTGGGGATTTCGCTTATATGGAAACCCGAGGCCCGATTTTCACCAAAAGCTACCGTGCTACCTATTTGGCTATCCGAGAGCCCAGATTCAACAGAATAGCTAAATCGATTTATTTTTGTGGGCCTAAATAGATAACTACGTAGGCATATTTCTACGAGACGAAGAGAATCATCAAAGTTAGAAATTGTGATCCTCCTTAGTGGTCACAATATTTGTTCAGGGAAGATCTTTCTTCCTTGATAAATCCGATTCTTACTGATTCGACCGCCACTACTTCATAAAAAAAATGAATCGACTTGTAATGATAAATAATTCTACACTATTCTGTAGAATATCTCGGATAATTTAAATTAATTAAAAGTCTGACGGTCATTTATGGCAATATTTCGTAAAATCCCTGTAACGTTACAAACGGAGATTGATATATTCCATTTGGTAGTATAAACAATTAACAGATTTAAATTGCACGATGTGTGACTATTTTAATTATTTCCTTCTATGGGAACATGGAAATACGTTTCAGTCCGTCTACAGTGTTCACACATTATTCTAGCTACACGGTAATCTTAATACGTTCAAAAGCATTAATAAATCTTCTTTATAAAATGCAATCGCATCACTCGCTCGAAGCATTTCTGCTGATCATGCGACGCATGCTTGGAAGGGAGATATCGTTTATACAGGTTGAGGACACATTCTAGCACAGGCTTCCTTGGCATGTTCATACAAGGAGAGAGGACAAGAAAGAGAAGATAATTGATTATTGGTATGTGAATTCTTTATTCTAGTAAGTAGAATAAGGTAGTGTTTAGAAGATATTTCTATCACAGGGGAAAGGAGCATTTATATTCAATGCATAAGTTGATTTTTCTAATACTTTTGACTAAGAAATCGAATAATTTATGAGAACTTCTACGTGAACTAAGTCTATATTTAACAATTTATCCAGTATTTGCTAAACTTAAACAACAGTTTACAAGAAGTCTAGTTGAAATTGAAAGATAAAGCAAGGAATATGTTAAAATGCTCATCAATTAAAACGCGATCAAAATATAATGAAAAACAATTAAAAGAGAAAATGAAAACTCATTAAATTTGACGAAAACACGAAGTAAACGATTATCATATATTTAAGGCCACCACAGTCGATTACAAGGACAAGACAATTAATCTATCTCAAATGCCACATCTGTTAAAAAGTAAATAATCACTTACAAACTATTAAATTTACCAAATTAAGTACGTGCTTAATCCATGTTTTAAAAACACTAATTACTCGACTAATCCATCAATTAAAACTGATTAAACTGTTAAATACTATTGAAAAAGCAATTACAATCCTAGGAAGAGGGGAAAGGAGGGGCTTATATTAATTCGATCGGTACATTTTTATCTACTATTTTACTCTTTACTTAATTACAGTTTTCCTTCATATATAAGACCCAAATCTACTATACCCCATGTTTCCCATATCCACCTACTTTAATTATTGACCCCTATTAACATATCAAGGAAGATTATGCGTTAAACACTTGTTAAACTTAACTGAATGTTACGCGTGATCGTGAAAATAAATAAGAAAGAATGAGGAAGAGGAAAAAGTTGGAGGGAATTCTGAGAATTTCGTAATGTGACCCCAAAAATACGTAAACAGATAATAGTAAAGAATATTTAAATCAAACATAATATTAGAATCGCGTGAGGCAATATATAAACCTGTTTCAGAAAAACGTATACGTATTACCATAACAACTTTCAGCAACAGTTTTCGGTCTCCGATAACTTACCAGGGATACATAAAAGTCAGAAAATTCATTAAACTTAATTATATTTTACGCGCAAAAAAATTGTGAAATTAGTGAAGCGACATATGAGGCAATAATATCCTTGTTTCTTAAGTTTGCTGAACCTTTTTGCCTTTGAATAACAACAGTCGATCTTCATTTACTTATTGGATTCTATTTAAATATATGAAAATACATTGAATTTATTTATGTGTAATATCTGATTGTAAATGTTAAAGAGAAATTAAGGAGGTAAAACGTACGGCGGAAATTTTCATTATTATAACACACGACTCCAGGAAGCTCATAAAGATAGAACAAAAAACAATATAATTAAATTCATGGTTTAAGCTCGACTAATTTAAATTTTGGCTAGAGGTTGAGATTTAATGATCACTCATATTTTCAAAATATTTTCTCTTTAAGTATTTATAAGAATAATAATGATAAGATAAAATGATACTTTTTTTGTATTATAGGTTTGGATTAAAGAAAATTCGATCTAATGCAAGCTTCTGTTGAATTCTTTTATGATGAACATTTCCTGAACGAAGAAGAAGTTTCCGACTTTTGAATAATTGTATTTCAGACAAATATATTCGTAATTTTTAAGATTCAAAATTTAAACCAATATCTGAAATCGTGAGTATTGCGTTCTCGGTTCCTGTGTTACCTTCCCTCGTAAAAATCACGGACTGCATGGCAATATTCAAACAACGGCCGTAAAAGCAAGACGTTTGCCGTTTTTACGATGTTACTGGGTTGAAAAATATGAACAAGATTTGGAGCATTTAACGCATAATTCGAGTGTTACTGCGATTTTTTCGCACTAAAAAATGTCTGCGTAAAAATTTGTATGATGTTGTATGTTATTTGTATGATTTATTTCATACTCAGACAGGCGCAATTGACAGAGAGTACATCTATGAACTCCTTTGCAACAAGAGTTCTTGTACTGTAAAAGGTAAGATTACATATAGTGCGATAAAAAATTAAAATAATTGGGCTGGATCGTTTTAATGGTAAAAATATAGGCTTGCGTAAACAATATTTTGGTCTTTCCTCAATTAATCTTGATTTATAATAAACACCGCCCCTTATCAGTTGAATGATTCACACCATGTCAGTACTCTCTTTATTTAGCATGTTTCCATTCAACTGAATATATTTACTCGTTGACCTGAGAGATTCATCGTAAAAATGTAATGGAATGGAAACTGTTGATTAATAGAGTCCTTTGATAATATTTAATTAAAAATTGAACATGAATGCACAAAAAACTACTTTTTGACAAAACAGACCTAATTTTTTATATTCTCCCTATGTAAAATGTTAAAACTGTATTAATTTTACTCATATGATTTTAAGGAATAAATAAACCACATGGTATTCATCTCTCTGCTACCAGCAGTCATTCACCTTTTTAACTCCTTTTCTTTCTCTCAATTTTTTTAAAAATCCTTAAATTTTTTCAGTTATTAGATTATATTCTTTTTGAAACAATCACGGGCAGTTATAATAGTCTAACCAATTAAGATGTTAGCAATTATTGGGTTTGTTGATTCTATCAAACACAATAGTCATTTTTTTAGTAGCTAGTACACTGTCAGCATACAACCCCAGCCTTACATATAGTTTCTGTGATACTCTCAATCTTCTCACATACAAACATCTGGTTACACATTTGATAATTAAGAAGAACACATATTTCTTTTTCATTTCCTTCTCTTTCTTTGTTTGCATCATATCACTCACTAACTTTGCCAGATATTTAGGACTCTATTAGCTCGACTTAAATCATAAACAGCGTTTGTGGCATTGAGTAAAAATTATTCCCCAAATATCAAATCATTGCAATAATTTAATTTATAATTAAATCAATACGTTGTATTTTGTATTTATGCCTATGAGCTGAACAATAAACTCAGAGCAAAATTAAGTCAATGGAGAGAATAGTGGTCAGACATTGTATGTCAGAGTGGAAACTGATGGCCTCTACATCAGAAGAATGATGCCAGTCTATCATGAAATTTGGTTGAAGAAAGAAACATTTACAGTAATCATTGATACGATAGATAAAAACAAATTTATAGAATTTTTACTGAAGTGTATGGAATAAAATAAATGAATAAGTAAAACGTAATAAATGAAAAAGAAACACTACTTTAAAATAATTTTGATGCACAATCATCAGATATTGATGCAAAAGAAAACTATTCAAAAAAAAGTGTAACTGAAACAGCATTAAAATTCCTGTTTCCGGATGTAAACGTTGCAGGTTATCATATGCATATTCTGATTTCGAACAATATTAAAACTCAATTTTAAAAGTACTCAAATATCCCATTAACATAGGAGGATACCTAGATCACCTAGACGAATCTCTGGCTTTGGGCAGCCTATGCGGAAATCACAAATTCAGAGTATATATTCTTATTTAACTTTTTTGCGCCACAGCGTTTTCTCTTAGGAATGTCTCTTTCTTCCGTAGAGGCAAACAATGAGACGGAAGCATATTTTCAACATTTATTTGCTCATTTCATAAATTTGTTTCTTTCTTTCATCTAATGCATTTTCATTCCCTCGCATTATTCAATTTATTTTTGTACATAACGTCGCTTTATCATAATAACGTAAAAATTTCATCATCAAGCCATGAATCCGATATTAATTGAGGACATGTCGACTTCTACTTCGCATCAAGTAACTAATTTTATTGACAAATTGCAGGGGCAATGTCTTCTAAAACCCTCTTTCACAACCGCACTCCCAAGCCAAAAATTCCCACGAGATATTTTGAGTCAGCCGAGCCGCCAGAGTTCTCCGATCGGTAAAACCAATAAGAAGCAGCGATTCAATGGACCAATAGAAAAACAGATTTCAAAGCTCTTCTCATCGCCCAGTTCGGGAGCTGTAAGACCTGTAGAAGGATGTTTTCATGTGCTGGAATCCTTACACCGGTGCGCACGTGGTAATGAGGATGTAATCTGTCTCTGGTGTGCTACACAAGTGAGGATTTTACCACTGATGAGGGCTGCAACTAATGCAGCGCGGAATTTGGGGATGCTGTTTTATCTCTTTCCTATTCCAACATTAAAGTAAGTGAAGTAATTTCATTATTTTTACAAAATGAACATCAGAATTTAAGGAGGAATCACTGCGATAACTTTACATGGAAACATAAACAAACGATAAACCCTACTCCAAAAGACACTAGATGATATTACGCTCTTAGATGATGTACGAGTATATATGTTCTTTTTTCAATTCGTCTATAACTGTTTTTATTTCTTCTTACCTGAGAAATTGTCCTACAAATTACTGTATTGTATTTTTTATAAGTGCACATATGCATCACCCATGATATTTATTATCGTAGCAAAATATTTCGCTTAGTGCTGATATCATTAGAAAGATTTTTTCAAACTTATGATTAACAATAATCTTAGTTCTTGGTGAATTCAAGTTTATAATTCGATAATAAATTAATTTGTAATTTTGCGTTACGTCTACTCTTTCTAGCTGATAAATTAAAATTGAAGCATTTACCCTTTTTCGTAATTTTAAACAGATAAAGGCGACCATTTCAAAAATAAATCAGTATCTATTATTATAGAATTGGCCCTATACATTTAAAAAGAGGCACAAGCAAAACCAATAACATATTAAAAACCGCCTTCAGGAGTAGGAGGACCAGGGCCGCGCCAACGTATGGTGCGGTGCATCCACATCACCCTGGGCGCCGAATATGAGGTAGAAAGATATTTTAAAAAAAGGATTCACCTCGTAACATTTATTTTAGAAAAGAAAATTCATTCTAACTAATATCTAAATCGCGTTTCCGTCCTCTCTCTTCTTCAAAGTCACTGGAGTCTTCAAAGTGTATCGTTGTCTTCTAATTTACTTGAAATGCCACGTGAAATATTTAGAATGCGTAAATCATATGAAAATAAAACGTGACAGTGCTTCTTTATATCAATTTATCTTTTTTAACATAATATTTTCAACTGTTTTTCAGCATAACTTTGTTGCATTTGGGTATGTGTGTATTTAAATTGTAGTAATATCCAAATGATTGAATTAAATCGATACATCCAACAGCTAGTCTTTCTCTTTTTCCTTGAAAAAGTGGTTGATATAATAAGATATAACATGAAAATCGGGGAGGGGGGTAGAAATACCTTGCACCGGGTGCCAAGCACCCTAAGCGCGACTCTGATGACTTCATGCCTAACGTAAAATGGTAACCATTACTTTTTCTGAACAAGTAACTAGTAAACTCTTCTGAAGAAAATTAAACCGTGTTCATCTAAACAGAGCTAAATTAAATTGATTATCGTTTAAAACTGAAAAATGACGTAACACTGTCTCTGACGATATTAAGTAAGGGAAAAGGTCCTTTCTCTCCCCCCGTGAATATTGCCCACCACTCCAAGTTGCAGGAAACACGAAGGCTAATATTATGTATATTTATATATCAATGGCTCTAGATAACAACTTTAATATTGAAAAAAAATCCTTTGGAACGTCGAATGACGCGAAAATAGGATTATTCCTTCGTGAACATACTCAGTAAGTGATGTTATAGCCGAGCGAATTAAATAAAAACAAATTTTGAAAAACTTATTTAAATAATCAAAAAATGAGTTGACATCTGACGAAGATTCGCATCGAAAACCAGTTTTAGTAAAACGAACTTGTTTTATTAGCTTATTGACTGAAGCAGGGATGGCGAGCCTTACGTCGGAAGAGTGCCATTGTATGATAAAATAAATTACGTGCGCGGTAATTTTGTACCAAATTATGGCATGAGTGTTTCCATGTTAATTCATCATCGAACGTCTTAAGATGGGGTTATCGACAATATCAATTTTCAGTTAACATTAATAATTTACGAAATTCTTATTTTTTCATTATTTAGCCGAAATGTTTTCGAGCGGCCACATATCGAAAGTGAATCTGTATTGATTACATGCCATTGTAGATTTGAGGGTTGATAGGTAAACTTAAATACATTTTACTATTATTAATATTAATTGTGTAAGATGGCAGTCGTCCAAAGTGGTGTCGTCGTTGTTGTAGGCGCCGAAATTGTTTCGAAGCCTCATAGAGCAAAGGAAATATTTGCTTTACCTCCAAGAAATATTTTCAGCTAGTTTTAAGCTATAGGTCCGTATTGTATATTATTGCTAGCCTTTCGTGAGAGAACTACTCCACCATTTGCTAGTATCTTACACATTCTCTAGTGGCACTCGCGTTTACACATATGCAGTTCAGTTCTGTTCACGAAATCGGAGCAAATGGACGACAAAGTCGAAGTTGTTGTATACTGAACAAAATACTCCTCTTTGAAGGTAAACGGGGGAGAGTGCATAGGCCATGAAACGACCTTAAATGGCCGTAAACAATCTCTACAAGCCCTACGACTCGTCCCAGAAAACCGCTCCTAGAGCGCTTACAGCGAGACGTAAGATGCAAGGCGAAACTCGGTATCCGCCTCGTGCGAATGCGTAAACGCGCTCTTTACGAGCTCAGTCAGTCTCATCATCCTTCCTTATTTTTCACACAGCTCCCATGTGGCATCATGATTTCAAGACAGGTTAAAAGTGTTGCAAAAGTAACATCAAATTCTCTCGCTGAAGTCTTCATTTCATCGGCTTCTCGTAAGATTTGACCTTTCCGATATATTTGACCTATTGTATTTCCTCTTTGTTCTCAATTCGAAGACTTTGCCCATGATTTATTCATTACCTTAATTCGAATTATTTTTCATGCAATAGAAATGTAATAAAAAGGCAGAAATTATGAGGAAACACAGAATTTTTCTACTTGGAGAAATATGGTACTAACAAATTACTAAAAAGCTACAACGATGCAGCTTGTAATCTCAATATTGTAAGCTGCTATATCGCAAGTTTCTTGTTGATCCACGAAATTCAGCTCAATCGTTTTACTGTCCCTATCCTCTTATTCGCGATATCGACCTCTTAGTTCGTTTTACAATAGAAAAAGATTATTACTCTATGGTTTTACCTAAAACGAGTTTTTCTAAATAAAATCAAATTAAACCTTTAAAATGAGTTAACTTAGGTTCATTTTGCTCCTCAATCAGGCAAAAGTTAAATAAATGCAGATATAAATCTGTACTGAGAAAATTTTTTAGTTTGTGAGGAATAAATTGCCATAATAATCTCACAGAAAAACCAATTATTATTACATTATAGTGATAGTATTTCCCTTATTTTGATAAAATATTTGGATGGAAAACATTGTGATAGTTAAGATAAACGGAAACATTACACTAATTCTCGGTTGCTGATATAGGAGCGGTATAATATACAACGAGTTGGGTGATATATAACCTGATCAAGGGAAGAAAAAAAGCCAACAAAAACGATACTTTTCAAAACATTTCTAACTATTCTATCTGGTATTAGATTCTAACTGGCAAAGCAGGCCACTTTACCTGTCAGATTATTCTTGGGATTTAAGAGGTTGTTATACAATAGCCTGTTCCACCGGTCCCGCCAGTTGTGTATCCAAAGAATGTAAAAAATTAGACGCGGTATCAGCTGGGAACTCTCAAAGCTATTCCGGTAATGATTCTTATTATAAGTAGATGATGATGGCAGGAATTATGCTGAGATCAGTTTTTTTATTATTGTTATTGTTTCTTGATCAAGTATCTTCAACTTTAAGTAACTATAAAAATGCAATTGTGAAAGCATTATAGGATGGAAGGGCAGAGAATTTGAAAAAAAAATATCGACGACGCTGAGGGGGTAAAGATGGGATTCCATATACTTCGTTTAGTAATTGCAGTGAGGATAGAAATGCAGGGTGGCATACCTAATTGAGTGAAAGTCAAAGTTAACATTCACGCCTGCATTTCCTACACATCAAGATCCTGCTTTTGCGTAAAGTATAAGTTGGTATCTCATTTGCAGAATTAAGTTTTTCCCTTACAAATGGTAAACGTTGCCGGACTTGCTCTCATATTTGCATTCATGTGATATAAGTAATGGATAATCATTGAAGAAAATTTTTTGTCACAAGCTCATGTGTTGCTACAATTAATACTTAGGATATGTTAAATAAATTTCTCAAGACTTTATTTCAACTAAGAGAAACCTCCGCCTCAGTCGACAGACTAAAGATCGTTTACGTTATTATTCCCCATTTGACTATCAGGCAAAGATGCTTTTATTCTAGAGTTAAAAATGGAGGAAATTTGGGTACCAAAGAAGATTCTCTTATTACGAAAAGCAGACCATTCTTAAAAATATAACGAGAAGACAACCAATATTACGCAACATTAGTTCGTGGATTCTCTAGATATATACAGCAGTGGCAAGGAAAGCGAACTGAAATAGATTCCTTTTTGTTTCTAAGACATAAAGCACCTATTTAAATTTAAATAAAGTTTTGTAATGTTCCGGTTATTAAGCAATCCCGCTTATAACGCGGTTTTCATTTGTTTCCTATAGAAAACGTCTTAACCGGGTTTTACAGTGCAGTACTTACAAATAAAATTACGCTAATCAAGGAAAAGCACTTAAGAGGTAGAAGTAATACTAATCTTGTTTCCAGAGTACTTTATTTACTTCGAATATTGGTGGAAAGGCAAACTGACCCAGCCGAGGTTTAATTGTGTGACGTGTTTTCTTAAAAATGACCACTCAGTCACTTTTCTAACAAATACAGATTTTACAAAAAGAGATGAAAGACAAATTTTCTATTCAAATTCAAAGGATACCTGTATAGAAACACATTTCATTATGTAAGCGATAGCTATGGGAAAAGTAACTCAATCCGCTTAATCTTTGCGCTTTGTGTGCATTTGTAGAAAAAAATATTTATTCGATATCTATCGACTGATCAGTGTGTGAAAAATTGCCCTATATCCAGTTAAAACGATAAATTACTAACTTTCGTGATATACTGAACTTACAAGGTAATACAATTGTCAACATGTTATTTGTAGGGATAAAAGGCAACAATTTACTACGGGAGATAGATATTACGAAGTTGATATTTATACGTGCCTGCCGTTTTTTGGGAACCTTGGTTTATAAACCAAGGTTCCAAAAAAACACTTTCTTTGTGGTGTGTTCAGCTCTCTATCCGCGCCGACCAGAAAATACCACTAAATGAATATAAAATTACCTTTAATTTGGTGTAAAATTCATTCCTATGCATTGTGTAATAAGCTTGCAATAAATTCAGAAAATCTTGGGGCATATAATTAAAAATCCGATTGCGGGTATTTACTCAGTACTTATTCATTTGGTATTTGACCCTCCTATATTTAGATAATTAGTTTAGCATGAAAGATAGACTTTAATTTATCCTTTCGTTTTAATCCAGTCACCAATTAATAAATATTTGAAATAGAATTTGAATAGAAATAATTTCAATTTTAGGTCAAGAGCCAGCTTTTGACGTATTAGTCACTCTAGCAGCCAAAATTTCTGCAGGGATTTGACTATGTCTCAAAGGTTGATCATAGTAGATCAGGATGCTGGATCAGATGATGCACATGCATTGTTCCTACTGGCCGATGCTGATCGTCGCCAAGAAATAAAGCTCATGGGTATTACTTGTATAAATGGTAACACCTCTTTGGAAAATGTTTGCATAAATGCACTACGCACTCTAAGGAGCATAAATCGACTTGACGTAAGCTTACTTTCATTTACTTTTAATTAATTACCAGAAAAATAAGAGAATAATAATAGATGCTCTCTTTCTTAGATTCCTGTATATTCTGGTGCTACAGAACCTCTTATTTTGCCAAAGCCAGCTGAAATGCACTTCAATCCTTTCCATGGAAAGGATGGCTTTGGCGATGCAAACCTTCCTTGTCCACCTGATCCTTCCCTGATAAAAGCTGAAAATGCAGTAAGTGCTCTCCAAAGAATTACTGCAGATAATCCAGGTTAGTTTTGAAAGTCATTTTTTGATTCGGAATTTGAATTGCATGCCATTTCATGTATAGTCCTTATGAATGAAATACTTGTTAACCAATGACAAGATACTTTAGCAGGAGCCTTTATTAGAATCACTAGATTAAGTATATTTTCATTATGTCATTACAGCACACCCATATCAATTTGAGCTTTAATTATAATTAAAACTTAAATTAGAAATCAACATTCTGTACAAGTTTAATTTATTATCAAGATATACTCATAATTAATTCCTCTGAGTATTAATTTGAATTAAAACTGGAATAAAAGATCTATCTTTTCAGAGAGTGCTTTTCCATTATGTAAGAAGTTAGCTTCATATTATGATTAATGAGATTTGGCTTTGGCATAGTTTGCCATAGCCTGATACCCTTCTCTTGCTATCAATCCTTTGTAAAGTTTATAGTACTTTCTATCCTCATAAAATATTTTTTTCTGAAATTATAATGTCTTGTGGCTTTTTAAGTTTTGTTTTTTTCCTCAATTCTTCCTACAATATAGTATTATGATTCAATGGGAAATATGAGACTCTGAATAGCAACAAACTGGAAAAGTTTCATGAAGCTTATGAATCAATAGAAAGCTTCAATGGAAATTTATCAGGTTAAAGACAGTAGTTTCATGGTATACATATCTTTGCCCCAAAAACAGTAAATTAATTAATAAAATATATAGTACATTATTTAAGTGATAAGAAAATTACTCACATTCAACTACTCAAATTTTAAATAAAGCATACAATTATGCTTCATTTTTCTCATTGATCATGGTTTGACAATTATAGATAAATATAGAATCAGTACATGTGATGTCCCTCAGGCATGATTTTTTTAGTCGTATGATAAAATCTTATTAAGCATAATTCATTGCAGGCAAGGTTACATTGGTATGTTTAGGACCACTGACTAACATTGCCCTGGCTATAAAGACATATCCTGATTTCTCCAAGAATTTGAAAGAAGTGTACATTATGGGAGGGAACTCATCAGGTATTCTTTCTAACCAATTTAAGTGATTTCTATAAAAGAGAGCTCACTATAACAAGATTTTTCCTTTTCTCTGCATTAACTGCTGCTTCATATAATTTTTAGGAGTGGGGAACACAACTCCATCGGCTGAATTTAATTTCTATCATGATCCTGAGGCTGCTCACATTGTTTTAGAGTGTCTAAAATGTCCTATTTTTGTTCTTCCATGGGAACCTTGCATCAAAAAAGGAATACCAATGGTGAGTGACACATGAAAAACATTAGTAGATTATACCATCAGTTACTGCATTAAAAGGCCCTAATCAAATTTTTAGTACATAATCAGAGGGTACCCACTAAGTCATGAAAGGGAAATTAATCAATGTGAAGGGTATTTCTACAGAATAATTATTTTAATAGGATCTACATTTATTTTTAAAAGAATTTTGTAAAGCTACACAATGTTTGTAATACTTCATATTTTTTAGGAAGTCTAGGTTTGGGATGACTTTAAATTAAAATTGTCTTCTAATCACAAATTGTGACCAGCATTACCATTGGATGATGTTTAATATTCAAAAAGGTTTATAGTTTGGATTTTCAGGATATGTGAGGACAGAGTTGTTTAGCTTCAGTTTATTTCAATGATGTTATAAATTTCATCAGTGATATTTATTAAGAATGAACACCAAAACCAAATAAGTGGATAGAAAAAGTTATGATATTTCTTATAGCTTAAAAATGCTCGATGATTGATTATCCAATGAAATAAAGTAAGCCTAAAGAGTAGTCATGCACAAATTTGAACTACATTTGTAAGTATAGCCTGGCAGAAAGAATGAATAATTGCATTAATATTAAATGTACTTAACATTCCAATAGGGATAAGTGGAGGCTGCTATTCTACATCTACAGTAATACCATAATATGGCTTGTCTTAAAGTCTGTCTTTTACTTCACACTCATTGCTGGGTAGATTTTAATAGCCTGGGGAGGCATAATACTGATTACCACTTCTGCAAATGTACTATCTCTGAATTTATTGAGCAATCGCAGCCCAACTTCTAATCTCCTTTCTTTCAAGAATTTTTAACCTGCATCTAGGATCACTTTTGTAATGCTTGTATTTCAATCATAGCACATATCAACAAACAGTATCATCTTGTGTTGCACTTTCTTAAGTTCTTCCCCATTAGCATGACCTCAAGCTTATCATTGGTTTATGTCATACTTGTCATCTTATAATCTCTATTGTAGTTTGATTTTCCTTAAAATAAGTTGGCTATACCTGTGTGTATTACCTGTAATTATAAAAAAGGACAATGCCTCATGATTCAATCCTTGAATGGAGGATGAGGAGAATAATCCTTCTATTAAGTAATTTCTGACAAAACAAGTAGTTTTCCTTGCAAATATCTAAGGATTTTTTGATTGAATACTAATTTCTTGAATTTTGCCTTGCTAGATTACAGAAAAAAATTAATTTGGAACATACAAGAATTATATTGGATAGTGTTAGCACAATCCATCCATGATCAAAAATGTTATTATTGTATTAAATTGTTTTTTCAGGAATGGAGAACAAATGTTTTAGGAAAAATAGATAGTCCTCAAATTCAGCTTATGAATGCTGTTGAGAGTAATATATGGAAGAATCATAATGAATGGCTACCATGTGATGCTTTGCTTGCTGCATATACACTACACCCCAGTATAGGAAAAGGAAAACACCATCACATGTCAGTAGAGCTTGGAGGTTGGAAGACAAGAGGTCAAGCTGTTATAGACCATGGCCATGAGCAACCAAATGTGTTTCTACTAGAAGATGTTGATCTAGATTCTTTTAAAGATTTGGTCATGAAGGCAATGCAAAAATCACCTACATCTTAATATAGAATTATGTATTACACAAAAGATTAATTTTATAAATTTTAAGTTATTATTTTTATTTTCTTTTGTGTGATGTTTTTGTTGCCTTATTATTCCTTAAATCCTCAAGGTTACAGAGCCAACATTCATGTTAGGTCACAAGAAGAGTAAAGCATTTGAAGATACCAATAAGTCATGGCTAATTTACAAAATACCAAATGTCTCACATTAAATGGCAATGTGGTTGTTTTTAATTATTATTTTGGTGATAAGAATGAAACCAATGGAGCATAACATTATATCATTGACTATTGACTACAGAGGAAGAATGGGCAATTTAAATGTTTGTACAAACATTTCTTATGAATTGGCAAATTGCTTTCTCTTATAGAGAAATTATTCTCTTATAGAGAAATTATTTTGATGAACACCAGTTAATTCTTCATTGGTGATATCACTATGCTCTCTTCCCTCTCTAAGTATACATTATTGAGTTTTATACAGTGAGAAAACATTGGTAAATCACTATTCACTTATATATTGCTTTTTGCTCAAGTTTACCTTTGATTTTATTGTATTCAAGATTTTGTCTAACTGATTACAACTTTTATTTATCACCAGTGAAAGGCATTAGATTAGAGGCAAAAAATTTTGGGGCTCCTTGTGAAACTTCTTTGAAACATTTAGTTATTTATACAGCAATGAATGCTCAACTGCTAAAATGTGTTTGTTCTATTGCTCATATAAAACTTTGAGTGATATATTTTAAAATTACAGTATTCAGCAATATATTTATTGCAATTTTTTATTAGCTAAAAGTTTGTAAAAATGAATTCTATGTAAAATATTGTTAGAATTTTTATATTTTACATATTTTTGATGAAACTGATAAGAGAAAAGGATAATTTTGATATTACTCTATTTGAAAATGTAAGTAATCATCCATATCAAACCAAAATTTTGGATGGTGTGTCTCAAGCCTAAAATCGAGCTGTAAATAAATGGCAGAATTAAAGGAAATTAAATTAAAAGAGAAATTTCTTCCTATTCTAGGAATTTGAATTTAACTTTCATTAAATTTAAATTGAACGAGAATGTCGTCAAATTTTTAGAATGGAATGTTTTATGAAGGTCATTTCTTACCAAATTAGCATTCTTTTCACATAGAGTTTTCACTTATTCAAGAATAGCTTTCATTAAGAAATGAAGAGTAACTTTTATAGTTAAAGTTATACATAAATTACTTATATTGTTAAATAATCTCTTCTATGTGTGGCTTTACAAAATCTACCATAAAGGATGTCTGTTATTTTATTCTCCCATGAAATACTTACCTTTACGAATACATCTGAACCAGACTAATATAATTTTTAGTCTGGAAATAGAAAGGGATTCTCAACTATCAATATACTCATCATTGATGTTACTCAAAAATTAGATTTTTCAGTATACGAATAACAGTTTACTGGCTTAAAAAAATGACAATTTTCCCTTACAGAGGTAAATGAGAATTTGATTATATAAAGGAGTTTTATAGGCTTATCAGTCTTTCACCTTGCACCATAGTGTGTAATCTATTTTTATCACCTTTAGGAATGGCAGAGAAATTCTCATCCTATTGGTGACACCTTTGCAAAGGTTTAGAACCCCAATAAACCAATTCAGAATCCTATAAACTGGATGGGATGGTAAATGAGCCCCAAGGACATTAATGTCACAGTATGTGGTACTCACCCAAATATTCAAGCCTTAATCATGAATACATCATACAGATGCTTACCTTCCTGACTTAAAATTGTGCCAATGAGCTTATTTTAAGGTTTGATTGCATGATAAAGGCTTTAATGCCCCTTTTCACCAATTCTATTCAATACATTTATTGAGGAAATGACCAAGACCATGAAAACAAAAATGGAATAAAAGGTGATAGACATAGGATACAATTAATATGTTTAGCTGATGATATAGTTATACAAAATCTTTTGTTGTAAATTAAGAAAACAAAATAATTCATGCAAACATAATGATAGGATCATCGAAAATAGATCATGTGGACAAATTTTGTTTCCTAGTAAGCATGATTACATTAGACAACAGATGTAACTGTGAAATAAGCAGAAGGATGGGGTTGTCCAAGAAAGCTTTCAACTACAAATATAATATGCAAACATTAGGGTAAATAAGTAAGAAAAACATTTGCCAAAACCTTTGTCTGGAACACATTGTATAAGAAGTGAGAGTTGGGCTATGTGTAAAAGGGAAAGAAAACAACTAGAAGCAGTAGAGATGTGGATATGGAAAAGAATGACATACTCAAGATGGTTAGACAGGAAAACAAAAGGTGCAGTATTACAGGATATTGGTGAGCAGGCACAATATATTGTGACTGGAATTTAAGAAGGAAATATTCTATAAAAGAAAGAAGGGAAGACTAAGAAAGACATATATATATATATATATAAATGAAATTAAGTGAAAATGGGTTTCCAAAGTTATGAAGAACTGAACAGGACAGTGGAGGACATAAACATTTGGCAGTAGCAACAAGACTTTAGAAATGGATACTTAAGGAAAGGTGTAAGTTTAGTATTATTTAGTTAATGAAAAATGAATCAACCAAAGGAGCCGGTAGGAAGATTTGGGAGCCATATGTGAGGGGTTGAATGCTAGTAGCATTTCAGGTGGTTTTGTCTGTCTACCTATTTAGTTATTTATAAGAAAACCTATGGAGAAAGAATGGATGACAAGGTAAAATGAGGAGCAAGGTAGTTTGTCTTTGCTTTCCTCACGGACTTGGAGTAATATCAGAAGAAATTGCATCTGTGCCGCATCATGACCCTACAAGTAACATTCACAACTGTATATTTTACAAATTTTCCAAATTTGTAAAATATTTAAATCAAACCACTTCACATATCAATTTTATTTCCGTTATGAAATTTATCTTTTCAGAAATGCTTAGTTCTAACTCTTGAAGTAGTAGGAAGACTATAACTGTAAAAAATGTGGAACAAGTTTGATATTGGTCAACTACGACTGCAGTTCTGAGTGTAAAACTTTCTATCTGAATAAGAGAAATAATGAAATAATTTACATACATTGCACTCACTCAACCCACCAAACCCAACCGAAAGTCAGCCTGGCGTTTTAGGAAATATTGTTGTTTTAATTTGAATCTTTTCTGCACTTTAGAATATGCTCGAAGGTATTTTTAGAGTAGAAGTAAATTTAAAAGTGCTTCGGCAGTTGAGATTATTCCGCTCGTGAGGACCGATAGATTTTTGTTACACTTCGATGTGGTGAAAGAAAATGGGACACCGCTGTTAATGAATTAGAGGTCCTCTAATTCTACCTTGGCACTAAGATAGCAGCTTGCTTGTAACAGGAAGTTATAATTGTTTCATACGTGCGTCGCCGAGGTCGTGGTTGACCAATGTCCATGGTGAAAGGACCACTAGAGATCGAGAGATCTCTAGTGGTCCTTTCACCATGACCAATCATTCCACCATGACCAATCATTCCACCATGACCAATGTCGAACCTTAGCCAAAAATGTTATTATAAATTATAGTTATAAAATCTCGAATGGTAAACTTCTAATACCTGGATTTTGAAAGTGAGGCACGGTCACTTCTTTAAATAAGTATATTCCATATGTAAAATTAAATTCCATGCGTTAAATTTCTGACGCATTTGTTATCTTTCATCTTTAGTATGAAAGAAAATTCGCTTCAAATAAAAGAGGAATATATTTTATAATAACAACACTTTCTGGTTAAAGCATTTCAGTACTTTATGCATACCCATAGAAATTCTAAACGAAAATAATATTTTTCGTTAATTCGTACAACAATTATTTCATCATATTATTTTACGGAAAAAATTCCATTCAAATTCCTAACTAGCTTGTGCTTCACATACGAACTCTGGTAGTGGATGACCTGCGATGCATTTAGGTATTGATTACTTTCCATATTTCTCAGGAGTGAAAAAATTGCTGAACTACAGAAGGAAAATATCGATACGTATCCATGGAAACTTGAGAATAAATTCTCTACAAACTGTTACAAACATTCGATCAAAGTTCCAGGCATTCCTTCCGTGTTATGGCCAGTATAACGTAGGTAGAAATGAGAAGATGCCCCAGGAAAGGAAAACTGAGGAGGTGGAAATTCATATTGCGGAATCCAGAAATATTAAAGAGGAAAGTATCATGCCTGACTGCGAGGATTTCTCTTTAAAGGTGAGCGGCAAAAATATTTAAGCAATGAAAATCATTAATATTGTTTTAATTAAAAAACTTGATGATGAAATTCTAGTTTCATTCGTTACTCTGTGTATAGAGCCCTTAATTTGATGCCAGGGTACACAAAGTATCTTACTGGGTCTCACTTCGTATTAAGCGAATTTATTTCATTATCTCATGAAACTTTCTCATTGATACTTGAGAAAATATATATAACTTGTTAATATTTTTATTTATTCTACAAGGATAATTTATCCTTTCGGTCACTTCAAAATTCGTCGAGATCAACGAGTGAATTAATGTTCCCGCAAGAACTACACGATTCCTTGAGAGTCGAAATCAATGTAAGTTCTATATTTTAAAAACTACGGTGAGAATTTTATAAAAATAATGCTAATGATGAGATCATTTTAAATGATGATTGGAATTGGATGACAACCCTCACGATAATAATAGCATTCATTTTCTTCTAAAATGCGCGGTAATGCTTCAAATTAAAATTTTGCTATCGGGGCTCAGTAAGACCGACCCTTGACTCAGGAGTTAAGCATTCTACTTCATCTATTTTAATTGACGAGAGTAAATAGTTAGGAAACAGCCACAGTATCACGACTACATTAAATCTAAACATTTTTATAAACCAAAGATTAAAGTTATACATGCTCTAATACATGTTTTCTGATTAACAACTCCATCCACAACAAAATCATTTCTTTTGACTGAAATGTTGATATATAATAGAATCTGACGGCAGAAAATGGCGTTCTACGCCGCTCTTTAAATGAGAGAGAATGTGAAATACAAAGATTACAAGGAAAGCTATCCAGTGGATCATCCTACGGAAACATTTTTATGGGAGTGGGACGCGCTTCTGAATTAGCTGCTAGTAAAATAGTAGAGCTGAGCAAGAAAGTGAGAGAACTAACAGCGGAGCTGGAAGGCGAAAGAGCGCGAAGGAGGAAACTAATGGATGCAGCAAAAGATAAAGGTAAGGATGTAGCTTGCAAGAATTTTCAATTAATTATAAGCAAAACTGAGAATGAAAGTGGCGAAAATTGATATTGCAGATATTTTTAAGAGGTTTTGAGGTTGGATTCTCAGAATATGTATCACAATGAGTTGCGCTGCGCTTTCTTAATAGTACGAGGCTTGTCCCAAAAATAAGTTTCCCATATTTCTAAAAAATCAAAAAAGTTTTATTCGATAAATTGTTTTCACGGTTATGTTGCGTATATAATAATTATTTTTAACACAATCACCACTTAGATGCACTTTTCAAGGCGCACTGAGAGTTTTTTATACCCTACTCATATAAACTCGCCGCCAGCTCCTTTCTGGATATTATTTCCTCACTTCCTCGTTTTTATTCATCCTTCTTCCAAAATGTTTCTTCAGGCTCAAGAAAAAGTGAAAGTCCGATGGGCAAGGAATGGGCTGTACGAAAGATGCGTTAAAACGTTTCAACCAAACTGATTCAAAATAGCGCGCTGCAGCGTTTGTGTCACGGGCAACGTGCGGCCGAGTATTGTCATACAGAAGGCAAATTCCTTTTGTTAGAATATCTCGTATTCGATTTTGGATTGATTTGCGAAGTTTTTTGCCATAAACTCGATAAGAAGAGCCCCTTTCTGCTCCTAAAAAAATATTGCGATGACTTTCCAAACAGATTTTGTCTCTGTTTGTCATGAACTTCCGTCCAACCCTTTGAAAATTCTCTACACCACTTCCTCATATTTTTCAATTACCGATATCTCGTTCCATATGCCTTGGTTAATTGACGAATGGAAATTTGCGTTTCTCCTTTGAATTACAGATACGAGTACTGGAGCGGAGTTCACACTGAGCGCAGGGTGTTGGCGGCCGCCGACGTGGAGGCATCCACCGCTAATGCTCGAACTCAATACTCAAAGTAAACGTCTGATCTGGTTGTCTTAGATATCATTAGAAAGAGAATACGCCAATCTACGTTGAAATATACTAAACTTTGGAAAAGAAAATTTTCCTCTGGCTAGGCGCATGGGGACCTTTTTTGGGACATGCCTCGTACCTGTAAACAATATTGCAAACGATGAAGTTTCAAATACACAGCATACATATAGTCATTGCACTTCAAGTGTTTACTATATCCACCTATTCTATTAACCTAGCACCTGCATTTAGAAATTCTTTGGGCCTCTTAAGGAGGAAATATTTGGTTATAAAGGCATATGAAAAATTGTACGCAATCGGCATTACGTTAAGAAATGATGGCATAGTGGAGCACTTTTATTCCGAAAAATAGTAAGAAAGTATTGTTTAAATTTTTGTTTCACATACTCGTATTTCGGGTTGCTGGTCACAACGGAGCTTATTCGGCTACTTAAATTCAAAAAGAAAAGGGAAGGATCTTCGCACGTCCACTGGTCTGATATCTGAAACGATCCACAGGAAATAGCAGAGGTGGAAAACCAGCTCATTGGAAAAAGGATTCAGAAGCAAAGAAAAACAATAATTATGGCTCTGAAGCAGAGGAGAAAGAGGAAAATGTAAAATCTCTCAAAGAGAAACTACAAGCAGCTAACATGAAAATAGCAGAGTGGCAGAACCACTGCTTGTCTCTCAAGCAGGAGTTGAAAATTGCGGATAAGGTAATTATCATTTAAATTTCTGAAAGACAACTTGAAATAACCCTTGAGAATCCCAGCAAAATATTCAAATAATGCTGACTAAACTTGGTTATCTGCACTCCAAGCTTTGAAGTGAATGTTGTGAATCCTAAACAGTTATTTTATAAAACACCGCCACCAATAGATTTTGGCCAGCGAAGTAGGTGATGGGTGCACAGTGGAGGTAGCAAAAGTGTCTATGGCATTGCAGAGCCAAGCGTACGGAGGAAATGGAAGTTGGAGAGGAAGGGCTCAGCAGTTGACGCTGCTCAGAGGCAAATTGTCCGAAATGGAAGAAAAGTTGAAAAATCCGGAGAGATGGAGCGCTGAAGGTGACTACAGTGTTTCATTAATTGGTCAGATGCAAAAATGATGAATACCATTCATCAAGAATGACGTTCTAGAAAAAGAATATACACATTTCACTCATGCTTTTTCTTTTTGGGGTAAGCGTCATACTTGACTCGCAAATTCACACTATACTGAATCCTCCACATCCGTCCTTTCTGGATCTACCGCTATCGAATTATACGTAAAACGTAGACAAAAATTCCGTTATATTCTTAGAGCTACGTGTTTTCTTCAACATCTTAATCACCACTTTCACTTTTCTGTCTTTGTACTTCTTTAGAAGCAGTTAGATTCTTCATGTACTCTAGACATTCATTTAATTCAATCTAGCAGTGCGATGCAGCCGGTTCGCGCGAATGGATTCTTAGAATTTCCTGAGATCGATTCCGAATCTGCTCCTAAATTTATATGATAAAACAGCAGTAGAACAACGTACGTAGAGGTACTATAATTCGCTCTTAACTACAAGAATATAATTAAATGTTTGTTCATGAAAAATTTACATCCTCATTTCATCCTAAAGTTTCGTTAACAAATTTTAAATTAGAATAACAAGGAAAAATCTAAGTACTTGAGATTGCAGTGTGTGGTTGAATAATTCTTTGGAATAAGAACCTTTACTTAACATTTTTGAATCCTACCACTGCTTCCATCCGCCTTTTAACACATCTATATCGTAAAAGTCTTCTTCTCACGCAGCCTGGAACATTTTCCTCTTGTGATCTATTTCTACCGCATTGAACGTACTTAAATACTTCATCTGACAAATCCTATTTTCGCTAGTACGCAAGTTGGACCTCAACATACTAAAATGTAAAGATATTTTCCAAATTAATTCACCAATATTAAGTACATAATAGCGTCACATTGAAATTGAACACGTGAAGCCAAAGTTATATTTCTTAAGATCTCAGAATAATCACTCGATTCATTCATTACTTCGGGACAATCCCTATCAAAAACTCTCGCTCGGTCAATTTAACGTATGAGATCAGAATTATCCACGCATATCGAGGTGCTCTGTACGTTTTAAGTTTTTTATAACTATTTCCGATATCCGATATTTGTGGGTTAAGGAGGAGATTGAAAATTCACCGTTATAATGTTATATTAAAAATCGAATAAGCAGAAAAGATGTCACTTTGATAGGAAAGTTTGGGAAGCTACAATTAGGAATTAGTCCCTCCGAATACTAAGTGCTCTCAAAATCAAAGTAACTTGTGATTGAAAAGAACTTAACAGTCCAAAATGCTTCGAATAAAGAATATTTAGGAAAATTCTCCATGATCAAAACTACAGCCGAACATAAAAAGAATTGTGGGTTCTACTAACACGCCCATCGAATTTAACTCGAATGGGGGTCAAAAAGAATGCATTCCATTTAGCCCACAGCTCGTCGTAGTTCACGTCTTATCATTAAAAGAATAGAAACGTTGAGAAATAGTTTGCAGAAATAGGAGGAAAAGTCTCGAAACGAATTTTTCTACCTATCGTATGAAAGTAATAGGAATTTTTGAAATTTATAAGTCTAGGCCATCTCCATTGTGCCTGCCACTCCAATATTGACCAGGAGTGGCGAATCTGTGGGGTATGCAAATATTTTGACAAATCTTACGGCACCATCTTTGTTGTGTATTCTTCACTTTAAACGTAAATCTTCAGATTAAATAAATGTAAATTCTTACTACTAATGGTAGTCAATGATTATTTACATCGATTACTACTTCTCAATCCCATCGCTGATGCAATAAAGTATAAAAACAATAATAAAATAATATATACTTAAATAATAAATTCTATAAAATTATATCATATAATAAAAATATATAAAAATATCTGGATCTCACTCCATGGTATGGCACCATATTAGCCCGCATGTCATCTATATTTCTCACATAAAAAGGAAAAGCCTCAAAAGATTCACCATCCCTAATCTATGCTTCCAGCCTATTTTACGAATGAATGCTCATTGGTCAGCAACTAGAGAGGTTATTTCCTTGTCTGTCAACAATCACTAAATGGCAACCAATTGAAAGTAAATTAGCAGTAATCTATTTTTACAGAATAGAAAGTTTCCTGAACTTCACCACTTATTTTGGTAGTTATTACATAAACCTTGTTGGAAAGTTGTGTTGAGTTAAATAACCTATGCAAAACCTAAACACATGTGACAAGCAGCTGTTGCTAGGATAGGGCCCTGATCAAAGACAGTCGAGGAAAAATTCATGTTCTCCATTTTACAACAGGAATGGAAGAAAATGAGGAATGGAAAAGGGAACGTGAGAAATGGTTACAAGAGATGGAGAAACTGAGAAAGGATGTGGCAGAGGCAGAAAATACAGCAGAAGTGTGGCAAAGGAAGGCAGAAGTAAGCAAAGCAAGGTGTGGGTCCTTAAGGGCAGAAGCAGAAGCCACTAAAGCACGGATGTCTATCATCATTGCTAAAGGAGACCATGATGACCAGCTTATTTCATCACTAAATGTGAGCAAATTAGAAATAATTACTTGATGGAATAACTTTCTCTCTCAAAGACTGAGCAGAAAGAAGAGAAATGATAAAATAGAAGCAACTGGTTAAAATATAAAGATCAGAGATTTAAGGGATTCTAACAAAATTTTTCCTTTTGATTATTAAAAAAAGTGTTTTACATTTTTAAATTTGAATAACTGATTGGTAACAGGTTTTATTTCCAAAGGAATTCAGATTTTGTATAAAGTCAAAACTTATGTTAATTTTGTTAAAATGATGGCATAAAATTGAATGGATATCGTATTCACCAAATATAATTGAAAATATATTTTACAAAAGGTTTTGAGTTGTTTTTGTAGCAAACACAGAATAAATCTGAGGATTCTGATTATTTGAATAGGGTACAAGATTTATCAAACCATGGCAGAATATTCTGGTTCATTCTTAGAATTAGCTAAAACAAAAAGGAAATCAGGATTAACTGATTTGAATGTCTAATTTCACCATTGTTGTGACTTGGTACTTAAATTTGATTCATCATTTTAAAATTCCATTTTCTCCTTTCCAGCTTTGGTTTTGGATTGTATTTTTCTTGAATTTTGAAGTTTGAGAATTTTTTGAGTAAAATCTGGAATCAAATATAAAAATATTTTGTTTATCTTGACTTAAATATTCTCTCAAAGCTGATTATTTATTTTAGCACAGATCATATGAAAAACCATACATTTAGCACCAAATTTTCATACTTAAGTTTATTTTAGTTCATACTTTGATTCACTAAAAATTGTTTTCCAAAAATGACTCTTATTTCTAACTTAAAAAGAAAAACATTTTTCCATAATGCTTTACTGAAGGAATGACATTACGATAATAAGAAGCATTTTACAAATTTCCCAGTGGAACCTTTTTAATAATTCCAGCATCTGTTGCATTTTCAGAAATGCATTTCAAAATTGGAATCTGATTTGTATGACAAAGAATTAGAGATTAAAAGAATGACATCAAACTGGAAAAAGGAGAAAGAAGAATTAACACAAGAATTAATGAAAGTGAGCAATTATAAAAATTTGTCACCCACAAGAAAAATCCCATGGTGTCTCTTAAATCCATGAAATATTTAGCAATGAAAATTAACTCCTCATATATTAACATGATAATCAAACGTATTTACTTCATGCTAACCAAGGGAGAAAATTCAAGAAAAAGTTTTCAATTTCTATACTTAAAATGTATCTTAGCATGCAACATAAGTGATTTTTCTTTGAAATGAAGTAGTCTCTGATTATAACATATTCAAATATTCATCTATGCCAGAAACAGTAAGTTTGACAAACATAATTCCATTAATAAAGGATGATAATTATTTTCATTCAATGTTAAAATTGTGGGACTTAAATTATTTTTTATGAGAAAAAATTAGTAGTTGACTATTTCAAATTTAAATTTTCTTCAAAAGAGAGGAGGACAGAAAGCTCACCTATTTAGCATTATATATAATTATCTACTCATTCTTAATATATAATAGTAGATAATTATACATAATTCTTTATGGGTATAACTTAATATATTAAGAATTAGTAGAAAGAAAAGGATTATGAGAATAAGATTTCTTTGGACGAAGCCCTAAAATAATGTTTAAGAGTGTTTGTTTTCCAACACTTCCCCTAACATTCAAATCATTACCTTCACCTCGATGGCTCTTCTCTTTTCATCCTTATATTGCACTCTACATCAATTTATACCCTGAGTAAGTCTCATTCCCTCCCTATCAGTATGTTCTTTGCTTGGAATGAAGTTTTATTGTTATCTAATGATGCAAATTTAGCTTTGTATTGCCACCTGATGTCGCAGAAAAACCAGTATCATTTAGCCTTACATTGTGATTGAGTAAAAGTGACCATTACTGAATTTTGTTCCTCTTAATAGCATATTTTACATATAGTTAATCATTAATTTAATTAATATTTTATTTCACCAATCCAATTCCATTATGATCCAGCTATTTGAAAAGGAAAATATTTAACAGTAGAAAAAGACAAATAGGAAATGTTTATAATGTCTATTTCACCTAGAATTTCATTTCATTACTAAATAACAGGAACAAACAAAATTGAGTCGATTGAAGGATGCATTGGATGAAAAAAATCAAAAGTTGGAAAAAGTAGAAGAAAGATCAAATGGAATACATGCTATGTCTGATCACAGGTATGCCACTAAAGTTTCTTGATTTTTCTATGAGTAGATAGTGATATTTTAGGAATGAGGAATTTTTAATACATGTTTACCTCTGTTATAACAGAATTGCAAGGTTTAATGACTTTAAGAGCTTTTCAAAAATCAAATGAGCCTTACGAAGCATAAGAGGAAGACATTTATAATTCACACAACTTAAGTGCAGTAAAACCTGTTTAAGAAATTTCAGCTTAATACATGGCTTTCTCCCAGTTCCAGTCTCTACCACACAAATGATGCTCTGCTACCCTTTTAAAATGCAGATTTTTCCAATCCCCAGATGCAATTTGCTTTAGCCAATCAGCATTATTACCTGCTTCTCCACCCTCCCTCTTCTTCTGCTCAGCCCTGTCTCTAAAATGTTTCTTTGGGTTCCCATTTGTTTGGAGTGAATAATATTGAGAGAAAAAATGAAGATGTCACAAAGCAGACCAATCTTTTTACCATTTTCAGAGCTGATAGTATGAAATGGTGTCATGTCTTCTCCATCAGTTTTGTCTTAGGCAGAACACAAGATTAAAAAGTTGCTTGGCAGTGTTTTTTAATGTTGCAATCACAAGCTGTAAACATATCAAAGTAATCAGAAAGGGAAGGTAGTGTTTTGTGGGCTGCTGAGTGCAGTCTTGGAGATATCTGATAAATAATAATAATAAACTGCTCCTCTAGAAAGTGAAAAAGGATCAAAATGAAGAAGCAAAGCATCTCTTTGTCTGAAAAGCAGATAATTTCAAAAAATTTGGCAAGATGGCAACCAGTATTGCATAAGGATACTTCACTAAATATCCCACCTTCAACAGTGGCAAATAAAGGAAAATAAAGAAGTTCTAGTTTCATTTTCAGATGCAAAACACTTATTTAAATATTTAAGAGCTAAAATACCCTTCCTATTTGTTTTTCAACATAAAAGTACAACATTTTTGTGACACAGTTATAATGCTCTCCAACTTATAAATGGTTTACACTCAATACTCTGAAAAGTATCTTTACCGACATTGAGTGTTTTATTGCTATGAGTTGAAAATTAAGCTTGAATAATGAAAATAACTGAGAACTTAGAAATATGTGCTGCTGCCAATTTCTTATTGCTGCTTGTTGCTACTTTGACAAATTCAAAAATTTTAGACCTGTTATTATTGCTAGCCATTTCTTCAGCAAATCAATCAAGTTCAAGAAAATAAGACCAAAGAAAAAGATCAAAATAATATTTAAACTCAAGTCCCACAGCAAATTATAAATAAATATTTATCAACTAACAAGCAATATAGAGAACCTAATGACTGGCAGTTCTGTATCATACACTGTTTACATTCGACCTAGAGGATGGTGGTCTCATGTTCAATTCCCAGTGCTGGCCCATAGTTAAAAAATATGCAAAATGACTTCAACTGTAAAATCATCTTCACAAAAAGTATTGCTACAAAACAGATTTCAAAACTATCTAATTTTATGTGTCAATTTAGTATCAGTTCCATATATGTACATTTTTGTATAGTACATTGTATTCTATATAATGTATTTTTACCATTACAAAGAAAATGAGATATGCTAACAATTACAGCTGATGGAAAACATTGAGAATTAAATATTCAAGGGGCTATAGAAATACTATTGAAAATTTTCTGAAAATTTAGGTGAAATAGGTTTGCTCCCATATTTACAGATTGATATTTTTGACATTTAAAGATGAATTAAAAATCACAGTAAATGAAAACACAAATCAAACTTCTTAGATGTGCATACAAATAAATTATCTCAGTAACATAAGAAACACACATTAGCTATATAATCATAACAGCAGCATATTCTTGCTATCATGCAAGTTATCATGCATATCCGTTTTATTAACCAGAGACTACTGTGATATCTAAAGAACCACAGTAAGGTTTTTAAAAAAGGAATGAAGCAAGACTTTCTAAGACATATTTTGCCAAGAATTCCATACCATTTATAGATGTAATTTCAAGAAAATATTCTCATTATGAAATTATTCAATCTTACTTTAACCTAACAATTCAGATGTGCTTTCAGAGTACTAAATCTTAAAATGTACCTATTACAAATGAATGTCTCCTTTACTTTAGATTCACAAATACCAGTAACTAATATTTGTTAGATAAAGTTGCTGGTCTAAGCAGTCAATAAACTTTTCCTTTTCATCTACAAACAGATCAAGTACTCAGTCAACTCCTCGAGAAAAATTAACCTGTTCACAATCTGGACTCTCATTTGAAGTAAGTGAATATTGATTTTATCAACTGTTCAACCAATAGTGCCTTATCAGTCACACCACCAACAGATTAACCATTGTATTATCTCAACATAAACTATTCCATCCTAGATTCCTTAAGCCCTCTGTACAGGGTGATGAAAGTCATTTCAAAGGTTCTTTGTGTTAACATGACAGAGAGAATATACATTAAAAGAAATAAATGTTTCTCATTTCATAAATAAGGAACTTCAAGCTGTTTGCCAAACTGCTGAGGCTGAAAGACTGCGGTTGATGGAGTTAGCAACTGTTTTGAACCAACGTTTGGAAAATGAGCGCAGCAAAGCAGTAAATTTTTTCAAAGAATTGCAAATAGAGAGAAGAAAGAATGCTAAACTTGAAACAAAGATAGCACGAATGGAACTAGAATCAGTCTCAAGCAGAAGTAGAGTTTATGGTGGGTCTTCTAGCAGGAGACTTTCAAATTGCACTGAAAAAGAATCAATGCCAGAGGAAGTTAAATTCAGGCAAGAATTAAAATGCTATATGTACTGAATCTTTTTCATTTAAAACATACTAAGAGGGGAATGAATAATAAATAATAATAATGAACATACATACTGTAAGCACAACTAAATGCAATGGGAAACCATAAATTTACAAACAGTCACACTTAATGATTAAGAATTGAGATTTACTTTTAGCTTTGATGAAAATCTAAATCTAACCAGACATTAAGTATGGTTTCCTTGGTCTCAGGTCCTTTGGTATTGCATAGAGTGATGGACTCAGAGATGACAAATATTGGAAACATACATAATTTCTCTGATTAGATTCCAAAGTCTATATTTCCTTAAAATCTTTTTTGAGCACTATTTCTCTTATTCTTTCCAAACTAGAACTGTACCTAAAACCATAGATTTGATCTTTGATTAATTTTACTTATTCATGAATTCAATTTCATGACTCTAGAGCATTCCACCTTTAGTTGACAGTATGTGTTCTTGGAGTGTATGTATGTTTTATGGAGATATGTTTCCCATGTATTTCCCCATAAGGAAGCAAGGCACAATATTGCCAAACGTTGCAGAAAATTAATTTTTTTATTTAAAAATCTTTCCTAATGCAGGAGGATACATTACATAATGGAGGATACATCAAGCGGTTGAATTTATTTCACAATATCTTTTTAAATGAAATTTATACAAATTATTTCCTTATTCTTTCGCTTGGAAAGACAATTTTCTGATTTATCTTTATAATGCTGCCGTGAACAAGACATTTTTACTTTCAACACAAAATTTACACAGGAATAATTTCATACCTTTCTTTCTGTATCAGTAGACTTCTACTTTTATATTATTTTGTTTGAACACTTCCATATGCCTCCTTGAATGCTGTTTAAGAAATGTAAAGAAAGGTATTAATATATTTTTGATGAAGGAATGAGGTTTCTTTCTTGATAACAAAGGGATTTATGAATTTATCAGTTTCTCGATTTTATCCATGATCCAAAATTTCACAATACTCCCCATAGATGCCTACTTTCTGTGATAAGTGTAAAGGAGGAATAGGCCATATCACGGAAGATTGAAAAGAAATTACCTATCTTTTTAAGTTTTATAAATATTAAAATTTTCAATTAAGCCATCCTTACAGGATATGTTGCAGCCCAGAAACAACTTTTGTTGAGTTAGTAACTCTCCAACTCTTGTGATTTTCCCAAATTACAGCATATATGGATTATTTTGAAAGGTCATAACTTATGATCAGAGTAAGAGATCTGGTTCTTTCAGTTATCAATGTGGATTGAATCTATCATATCATATGTACTCATCTAAGCTCTGAATATTCTTGAAAATTCCTAAAAAATTTCAATTAATTGTTTAATAATGTAGAAAATTTTGCAGACTAGGAAGATATGACACTTCATCTCATATGGTATGCAGCTTCATGGGATAGTTTATGAGAGAGGGTCTACAAAACACTGGTAAATGGCCATGAGATATGAGCAAATGTTGTGGCTCTTCAACTTTAGAAATTCAGGGTTTACAGTTTGTCTTTAGATTCTCGGAGAATAGAAGTGGAGTGGCGTCAAAATTTATCGAAAAATGTTTTGGAGATTTTTCCCAATTGACTTATTTTTAACTTAGAGTAATCATATCTAAAGAGAAAAGAAAGCTAATAGAGGCAAACTGTGAAGCAAAGAGTTAACTTTTTTACCTATTTCAACTAATCTCTTGGTCCTATCGAATTCTACAGAGAGGCCATTAAGCAAGTCAAAAGAATTACTGGAGAAGGAAAGAAGCATACTGATTTAGTTGTGAGGAGCTTGGCATTTTGGAAAAAAGGATTTTTAGTTAAATGAGATTATATTAATTTCCAGCCAAAAATTCATAACTTTGTGTAAATATGATCAGTATAAATGCATCATAAGGAACAAGTAATAACATTGTTCTTGTCGCCATTGTAAATAAGAACCTTCAAGATATCTCATACTTTCTGTAAAGCAGTTTGCTATTCCGATACTTTCTGATTGGTCAAATTTTACTAAGTAATTTTCCCGTCATTTTATTTTCATTTTCCATTCAGAGAGTGATCTTAAGATATGGTAAACTGCCAAACGCTTGCCAGTAATTCATTATTATTCTATGAAATACCTATTTTCGAAAAATTTATATAGTATTTATAACTTTGATCTTTTGGAAACTTAGAATATCGCATATAAATACTGTCCTTTTCTTCAACATTACCTTAGGAACTTTTTTATGTGCATTTTCTTAACACATACTAGCTAATTTAAGTAGCTAATTCAAATTTGGCGCAGGAATTGCAAGGCGAGTAGACTGAGGGTAAGTTTGGCAACAGTATTCGCCGTAAGGACAATACTGTCAAATAAATGTGGAATGCTCTATAATATGTAATAAAATTTTCAGGATCATGAAATGTTTGAAATAGTTATTTTCTAAAAATTCTAAAAATATAAAACTACTCATAAAAGACTTGCATGTTTAAATTCACCTTTGCATTAGCACACTCATGTTTGTGAATTGTACATACATATTTTGACAGTTTTGCATCTTTTTCCTCAAAATTGAGTTATATTTTAATAACAGACATTAACAACAAGAAACAGATATACTGTAATTACTAGATAAGTAATGGATTATACACAGAAAATCTTTTTACACAAAATGTTTTCCATTATGTTTCCTTTATATGCTAATGAGCGAATTTTCTCATATAACTGATAGTAAGAAAAGAAAATGCAATTTAAAAATATAATATATATGTGAACTATTTCCAGGCTAGAAATTCTGGAGGAAGAAAAACTTGTTCTGGAGTCCAAGATCGATTCACTTCAAAAAGAGAAAGAATGTGATCTCAGAAAATTCTTAGCTATGATTGAAGAGACAAGAGATTTTTACTTGTCTAAATTTGGGCAGCTTGACAATGCTCATCAAAACAAGAATAATCTGAGAAGAAATCCTTTAACTGGACCTTGAAAAATATCTATTTATTTCTCTTAAGCATTTCTTTGTCTTAAACTTAGTATAACTTTCTAAACTAACACATGACATGAATGTGATATTAAGGGTCCACCAACACTGATCCTAAACTTAAAATACAGTCAAACTAGTATTATACTTTGTATCTAGAAAAATTAAAAATATATAGCTCCCTTAAAATAAAGTATTTATTAAACCTTTGTATAAAACTACACATCTCTCTTACATACAAGTAACTTTTCACTGTATTTACAAATAAATGGCTTACAATTAGAAATATTTTGGGTGAAATAATCAAACAACCGCTTATTTTCTAGGTTAAACTTCACAAGATTATTTGCTTGTCATTGACCAAAGAAATTACATTAATATTATGAAAATTAACTATTGATGTAAATGATACCTCAACATTGTATTAAAATTGCAACTGTAACTGCTTCCACAAACATAACAACCAAATGCGTTGATAACAGTAGGATTATTTGTATAGTCAATGAGTAACAGTCGGTGATGTACCTAATTGCAAATTTTCTCATCTTAGACAGAGCGAACATTCAGTCTCACAAGACAACAATATCATAAAGAAATAAAGTTTGAAGAACAAAGACTTATCTTAATCAGTTTCTTAACATCTTTGTTAGACTATATCGAATAAAAAACAAATTTGACTATGTCAGCTCAGCTGTATAATAATGTAGTTACAATGAGCTAAATGCATAGATTTAGAATTAACCTCAAGGTAACTTCATGGCCAGATTAATAACCGCCATTGGATACAGAAAAAATTTTTGTTAGTCAAGAAAAGTTAACAAAATAAGGATTACAAATGTTTACGTTATACACAAAGGATTGCATTTTGTTAAGTAGCATCTTCTGCTACTCTATTATCAATAGATCTGGAAGAGTTTTTGAGGGATTATTAATAAATATCCCTTGCCATATATCCCAGAAAAGCTGCCATTGAATACATTATTAGCAACAAAGCTTAAAGCAGCCATTGTAAAATGCAACATATACAAAATATTTGATCTTTCTCATCATTATAGACATCTTACTTGAAAGATAAAAAGCCTTAGTGAAGGTGTTTAGAATGTCTTTCAGACATAAAATAAAATTTTTACAAATCAACAGTTAATTTCAATTGCCTATTTCAGGGAGGGAGGGATGACACAAATCTATCAAAACTGATGAACAATTTTGTAAGCAAATAAAGAAAACATAGAAATTATATATATAGAAAAATCTGCCAGGTGAAAAATTTCCAAAAGTGTGAGACAGCTCAGGGTGGACGGAAAACAGTAATGTTAAATCAATTCAAATTTATTAATCCACAGAGCACATTCGTTATAAATTAATAAATGCTAACTGGAATTTCATTTTGAAAAAATATCCTTTTTCTTTACTAACATAATGAAAAATAATAAATGAAAGTAATTAGGATGACATTCTAAGAGCTAATAATTTGATTAAGGTGATACAAGTTGAAATTTTGATGGAGAATGTCAGAGTTGGGGAACTGAAATATTTCATGCATGGAATGAATGCCAAGCCTATCAAGTACAGTAAAATATTCTTGAAACTCTCTGTAGGAATGTTAAATGAAAAGAATACCTGTTATTCTAAAAATAATGACAATGACATTTAACCATAAAGTCTGATGACTTTAAAAATTTTCTCCAATAAATGTAAAAAAGAAGGTTTACAAGGAATGATGTCTTGAAAAATGCAAATAAGGAATGTATCGTCAGACCAAACTTTAAAAGAAAGAGTTACGCATGAATACTAAAGGAAAGAGCTGTGTGCTTCCAGATAATGATAAAATGTGTCATCAAAAGTTATGTCTTGGTAAATACATGGACCTCATCTAAAACATCATCAACATTATCATATACATATATGGCCCCAAATAATAGGATTAAGACTAACTTTTTGAAGTGATTAAGAGTGGTATATTACAAGTAATATGGTTAGGTATGACAGCATTCACTTGGGAAAGTACTAACCCTGGAGATAATGGGCAATTTAGATGGAATAGTGCATAGAGGAAAATGCAAGACCAAAATGAGATTCAGTTGACAGGCTCCACATAATTGGCAGGGAGCATTCCGCTTTCACCAGTACGCCTTACTAGACCCGTCATCCATCCATCATCAATTGGGGTGCAATCAACAATCAGATCCCCATCAGCAAATGATACTTCATCAGAGTCTTGTGCCTCATAATCATACAGGGCCCGATACACTCTCTGTAGTGGCAAAAATAAAGGAAGAAATGAATAACTTGCAATTTATAACTTATTTAAAAATGGAAAATACAATTGTCAGTTCAAACATTTTACAATGTTTTTTTCAGCAAATAGTCTTGAAGAGTGGGACAAACCATTGGAAAGGAACAGATACTGTAGGGTAAAAACCATTATTGTAAGTTGCAGGTTTGCAAGATATAAATCAATGCGGTTTTTTACTCACAATATACTAAACCCATTTATTTAGTAAAGTTGATTACTTGATTCTAGAAATGGGTTAAATAACATTTCATTCTTTCTCTATACCTCACACATGTTCTAAATAAATGTATTAAATTTTATGATAACTTATTTGAAATTCGAAATTAAATATGGAGTTGCATCCAAGTTTCAGAGTCATGCTCAGAATGAGATGAGGATTGGCCATCATTATGCAATTCTCACAAATGATCATGCACTTTATAGTTCCTTTACCTAATATATAAGTGAGTTAGCAGCCTTAAGTTATCAGAAGACTGCAGGTGAAAGCAAAATACTAACTTTGAGATATATTTTGTCTTAATTTTAAGATTCCAACATTGAAAATGTAAGTAGAAAAATAACTTTAACTACCCAGTTAACCTAAAGAGAGCATCTCTATCTTATTTTCACTCAATGTGACCTTCAACAATAAGACCTAGGAACAATATATTTTAAATTATAATATTTAATGTTGAAGAATAGGAGATTTATACATTTCATACCAAAAAAGTCTCACTGAATGTTGAGACAGGATGCTTGTGTCCTAAAGGCTACAGAACCCTCACTTATGGCCTCACTCATTGGAAATTATAATCTAATGTAAAGCTTAATAACTTAAAGATCATTAAAAGATTCATACAAAACATTTCAGTTGTATAAATAGATTTAAATGACTGCAATTTGAGAATAAGAGCAGCTACTAAAAGTGAAGAGGCAGTGAGATATGAAATGCCATGGAGTAAATGCTTACTCTATGGTAAAGCACAGTAAGATACTTACTCCTGTAGGCTGAGGGGGAGGTTGGTGATGGTGATGCTGCTGGGGTTGCGTCTGGTGCATTGGAGCTTGGCTAGAATGAGGTTGGTGGTGCTGCGACATCTGATTCCCATAATTATTTCCCATGCCTATCCTTCCTTCACCAGCCGGTTGACGATATTCTGATGTTAGGGAACCATAGAAATCATTCACTGGATCAAGATCAGCAATAGAACCTATGCGTCGGCTAGGTGGATTTGTCACTAAAATTAGCCAAAAACACAACTTGATGATCTTAACTGAAAGATCCACTTAAATGGAGGAGCAGATGACTACTGTCAATGTCATCTAAGGATTATACTTCCATACTGAACTTCTAAATTACAATGAGGAGGAAATTATAAATGGGAATGAAATGGAGTATCTTTAGCACCAAAATATTAAGGGAGGTAAAGCAGTATTGCTTACATATTGAAGGATGTAATCCTACTCTCCTCAATTCAATTCAGTACATCTGCTATACTGAGACAATATTGTGACTTATAAAATAAATACAAAGTTAGTTTACTTAATAAATTGTTTTGAAAGTAAGGACTGACATCATCAGGTAACTGAATGACTTACATTAGTAAATTCGGACAAATCTAGAAGAAATTCTAATTATAAGGGAAATTTTTAAAACTCATGTTAACACTTGTTATTTACCAACTGCCATCCTAATTTTTATATATGCATTAGTAAAAACATGCAGATTTTACCATATTATATCACCACTTCATGTTGTTTGGTATTTGATAGAGTTGTTACTTTTCAGTTAAATTACCTTTTCATTTGATGTTCTATAATACGTTTAAAATTTTTTCCAAACTATTTAGAGATAATTTCCAAAAAAATTTTCCTGAAAAAGATCTAAAAGTCTTATAACATGTGACTGATTGAAAGCCATTCAACACAGAAAAGATATTTAATGCAGAAATACAGTCTTTCTAATGAGCATCTAGATTCATTCACATTATTGGAAAGAGCAAATTGAAAGCACTTATGTAGCAGCAGACCCACAATACAATGAAGCATAACCCAAGCAAGCATAAATATTAGATGCATAAGGACAAATGGGAAAAAGCACAACAAATATGGGTTCATTTCCATCCAGATTCCAATTTTATGGTAAATGTAGTGCCAGGAATAGCCTTCTGTAACCCTGAGAGTGCAAGTTCAAACTCTGATTATGTTATAAAATGCTATTCTCTTACTTCCATTACAAATTCCACAACACAGAAATATTTATCAATAACTGAAGGAATATATGCTAACACTTTCTTTAATTAACCTTTTAACTAACAGCAGAGTTGAAGCATTTTAAACATTCTGTTCATGCAAAACCACTTTAGTTGGCTGTTTAGGTCAAACCAGTGCGGTACTAAGAAATAACTTCTGCAAAAGTTCAAACTACATTAAATCTCTTAAGGCTACCTGGGCCATGATCAGAGGTGTAGATAACAGTAGCACTTTGACGTGCTGTGTAAGGAGAGCTCCTTGTCTCAGCCATAGGATCATAATCTGCTATCTTGCCTGGCTGATGATGATGATGGGTGTGGTGGCTACTATACTGCACAGGCTGCTGGTGTTGTGGCTGACCTCCTCTATAGTGAGCATTGCTGTTACCTGCCCTCTGATGTTCATATTGCGACGTTTGGAGGTGATGTTGCTGCGGGGGAGCAGACTGGTGCTGCTGCTGTGGCTGGGTGTGGTGATGGTTGTGGTTCTGATGATTTTGTTGGTGGTTGGCAGAAGAGGGGTGGGGAGGGGCCATTCCTCCACCCCCTCCCCCATCACTACCCATCCCAGCCAACACCTCCTCCTCTGAGCATTGGGACAAAGCAAGGTTGGGGTCAAAGGGTTAAGCCATCAGGGTAAAACAAAGGGCACACTAACCTCTAGTAAGCAGTGATAGGCTTATTTTAAAATCTATGACTAAAACAACTATCTGGCATAAAAGAGAGGAACATGACATCACAGTTAAGCACAGTGACCAAAATTCCACTGCAAATTCAGACATCCAAACAAGAAGCATACAGACCTAAACGCAGAATTTGCACAATATAATAATAACTCTCATCAATAATTTATAGGACAACATTTTGTTGTCTGAATATTGAATGGTGGCCAAATTAAACTTCTGCTAATGAAGGGAAAAAGAGAGATACTTGAGAAGATAGATTTTTCAAAGTTAGTCCATCAAGAAATGAGAGAAAAGTAATAACAGAATATTCTGGTAAAAATCTAAAAAATATTGCAAAATCACACTGAAAATACAGACATTATAATTTAAGGACATTCTTTAAACAACGATAAATTTCATAAAAAACCAATATAAATATTTTTAATTCAAATTTTAATGGCAGTGAGAAAGAATACTATTCAAAGATATGAAAAAATTATTTTCAACTTTCTAATTTATTTTCTAGTGCTGTCCATACTTATGACCAAAGTTTACATCAGTTATAGCTGGTGGGATCAGGTAATAAGGAAATGGAAATTTTAGAAGTCTATTGGAATACAATTGCAAATACTACTTTTCTTTTGCCCATAAAAGATATCAATTCAGCTATTTTTGTGCAAATTTTGCATAAAAAGTATTAGTAGTAACATAATTGAGTATATCATGTGTAAACTAGCAATTCATGAATGAGAAATATCTGTTTCTAAGAGAAAACACTGCCAATTCCTAATGCTATGAATTTTTAACAATGCTATTGAAGCATGCCTCATCAAAACATGATTTGCTTCCACTTGTAAACTACGAAAGACATAAAACCTGAATATATAGAAAAATGGAAAACATTTATCCAGGGGATACCTTAGATTCATAGTAGTATTCTTAAAAGAGTTTCAACAGAGCTGAGGTCATAGCATGTGTGATTCAATGTAAAATAATTCTCTATGGATAAAGATTCTTAAGTATGGCAAAGGACCTCTTTCACCATTTGAACATGCTATTCAATTAGCTATCCAGGAGCCCCATTTTAAAGTCTCCCACTACTTTTATGAATAGAAATATTTCCTTAATTCATCCATGAAAAGAGTAAAATTCTCCAGAAATTAGATCAAGGAAAAGAACATATTAAGATAAATTGCAATTTAACATGAAAGTTGAGCATTTTGACATTTTCATTATTCATATTAAAAATCGTTGCAGTTATACATGAAATACACCTCTAACAAGGTAATGAATAACTATAAATTGTTCATTATACATACATTAACATAGAACATGAATATAAACAGACTGAATCTACAGAATATTTCACAACAGTCAAGTACAAACACAAAGACAGGACAAAACAAACATTTCCCAGAGCTGAGACGTAAAATATATTTTTAATAACAATATCGAAATTTAAGGAGGAAAAAATGAAGATATAGGCAAACCTACTAAGATATAGATCCCCAAAAGAAATAAAAATGCCAAGTGTCACAAAATTTTCTACCATTAATACAATTTGTGTAGGTGTTACTAAAATGTAAAATTTATTTGTATTATTCCATAAAATGAACATGAAACTTCATACCTATCTCATTGAACAATTTTTGCTTAGATAAATATTCATACTCACAGATAGTGTACATGCTAATAATCAGAAAAAGAGAAAGGAATTCCAAAAACAAGGTTATGAAAAAAGGCAAGTATTATCCTATTTAAGCAAAATCTTCTTAAGCTCATTAAATTGATTAAAATAACCTTGCTACATCAATGTGGCTTCCCTATGTCTTACATTAAATCACTTGAGGAATTTTTGAAGAATAAATTCCAATAAAAATAGGTGAAGGGAGCAAATTAAGAAAAATTATTTACAGCCACATCAAAAAGCTCTCTTTCCCACTTATAATTGATCATAAGCATATAAAAGAATAAAAATTTTTATTGATTTCTAGGAGAGATGTATGCATCTTAAGAATCTAAAATCTGAACTACGGTCACTGAATTGATCATAATGAAATAAATTTAAATTTATATTCTTCCATGCAAAATTTTAACTCTAAAATTCGGGAACCAATATTTAAAATTTTACAAGAAAATTGTAACTTCTCGGTTAAGAAAATATAAGTATATAAATTGTTATAATTTCAAATATATGCAGTACTTAATAACTAATCATGTTTTAAATGTTAATGAATTAAAATTCAGCCACTGAAAGCAAGTTCTTCATCATAGTCCCATAAAAATCTTCTTCATAGTTTTAATATCTTCTACGTCATGTTAATGTTTTCAATTTCAAGAATTACGCTCTTAGAATCTGATTTAATGAAACTAGAATATTTTTCAGAGAATCATCTTCAATCTAAAAAAACATTGAAAGGTTAACTCCGTTTAAATTAAATACTCTACAGCTACTTTGTCAATGAAATTTAAAATAAACAAAATTATCCCAATAATATCATTCAGTCATCTTAATTCCCGTAGACCTGGATGTTCATTGAAACCAACAATAGTGTCATGATATTTCAACTATTGTTGAGTTGACATCAAAGTGTCAAAATGCAAAGTGAAAAAATCAACTTATTCAGTGAATTTAAGATAAGTTTCTCAGCAAAATTAATTAAATTAATTAATGAACCAAATTGTAGAAAGTAATGGATCATAGAAACATTCTATTCCTTCTAAGAATAGCCATATATTGCCAAAAACTTTAATATGTTATGTTTAAAAAATAAATAAGGTTAAAACAAGATATTATTAAAGCATGTAATCCCACTGAAGATGTTTTTGTACTTTCTATTTTTCCTTTATAATCTACTCTTTACTCCTGGTTACTCCATTGTGTCCTTATAAAAACCAAAAAGAGAAATAACATCTATCTTGCTGTTAAAGTTAAAGAAATAATAAAAAACTACATGTTACAATAAAGTGATATATTACTATATAAGGGATCATATGTGATTTAATTAATTCTTTTGCAGTAGCTCTAATTGATAAAATATAAAAGCAAGCCATTTAATGGATCAGATCTACAGTGGGGACTCGTTAGCTACCACTAGTAACTTAGCTTACACTTACTTTTTCTATCTTATAATTGACATAACTGGATAGTGAGCACTAAAATCTAGAAGATAAAGTTTCTTAACTGCTAAAAAAAAATATGTTTAAATCCGAACCTTCCTTTCCACCTAGCAACATAAGAACCCTTCACAACATAACCCTTCACTTGTGATATGAAATGAAAAGTCCCATCCCTTTAGTTAATGGGAGTTAATGAATCCCTTACAAATACTCTTTAAAATAGATTCACCTTGCCTCCTGTACCTTTTCTCATATTAGAAATAAGAAGACAAAAACCTTGTAAAATTTTCCAAAAAATTGAAATAGTTAGCTCACCTATTGGTTCACCATTTTCACCAGTCATCACCCTTTTCTGTTCCATTATTGCCTTCTTCTCTAATTCTCCATGATAGGCAACATTACTATTTGAAAACAAAATTCAAATTAGCAATGATAAATTTTAAACTCCTTATAAAGAACAATAAAACATATTCATGAGATTATGAACATGCAATTATAAATTATTCCTCAATGTATATTAAAGAAAACCCTTTCTTTGGTTCTCAATATTTTTGTAATTGACCGATTAAGCCACTTTGTTGACATCTACAGGATTAAATATCTACTGTGAAAGATACAAAGAGTTCTCTTCTTAAAGCATTCTAATATATTCCTCAAAGTTATGATTGAATATATTAATTTTACTCCTTTACTTACCTAATGATTTTAGAATTCTGTTTTATTCTAAGTGTCTCTGGATCATCTGCAACTTGTGTGAACTTTCCTTTGGCTTTCTCAAATTCTGCATGATACATTACCTACCATAGAAGATGCAATGGTTTGAAAATTAATCACAATGAAATATTTGTCAAGATTATCATTAGAAGAAAGAAAAAGGAACTTGGCGTTCAATGAACTAAGAGACGAAGGTTCTCCAAGCGCCGACAGCGGCAACCATTGAGGGCAATTCCTGGGAAAAGGATAATCGATTGGCAGTCACCATCGGGGATTCTGAATAACTGGTGATCACCGAGTGATTATCCCTTTCCCAGGAATTGCCCTCGACGGTTGCCACTGTCAGCGCTTGGAGAATCTTTGTCCCTTAGAAGATTATCATTGTTTAAGATAGAAGTTTGAATATTTAAATAAATAATTTATATATTATACATTCACAATATTTTAGAGAAAGTAACATGGGTGTGGAAACAAAAGCTCAGAGAAAAGGCTATTAAAATATCAGCCTAGTGATAAAATAGTGATAGCAAGTATGTAGTAAATATGCACATCAATTCAAGATCAAGTCTCATTTACAAACATAGAAAGTAAAGCAGTTAATTTATAAACTTCATGTGGGAGCCCAGATACAAATGATAAATAATATCAGCAGAAGTACTGATTTGTATTAATATTTGTTTTACATATTTTATAAAAATTCTCCATTACACATTTACTTTTCTTCAAAGAAAAGTGAAAATAAACGCTGTAAATTCCATTTAATAAAGAAACTTACTGAAATGTGGATTTAGTCACAAAGTAAAATTATCAGGCCTTAATGGAAATTGCAAAGACTTTCCTTTACATTGATGTACGTTAAATAACATACTCTCAAATAAAAAATAAAACTCCTCATACATGTTTCAGTGATTTTCAAGTTTAAAACTGAAAATTTCATAGATTCTTAAGAGTAGCTAGATGACTGTATTCTTGATAAAAGCTAACAAGAAAATAGCAGTAGCTAATTGCAGCATTTGGTGGAATGGTCTATATAAAACAAGGATTTGTTTAAATTCAACAATTAAAGGATTTAACACTAGGTTACTAAACTGAATCAATAAATTAGGAAGAAATTTACAAACAGGAAATTCCTGAATATCAGTGTACTAATTTTCCCTCTTGCAAACTATTAATGCATATTTTTTTACTTTTTATCATAGTTTTTGTGGACCTTTTCAAAAATATTCAAACACAAGTATTTTCCTCATGTATTATACGAAGAGGACTACATAACACCTTTTCTAAGGGATGGTGGGAATAAAACTATTACAACATTATTACTTCTCATTCAGGGGAAATAATTGTCATTAATGGACATGTGCAAATAATAAATATTATTTATTTATGCAAATATTTAACATTATAAAAAATATCAGCTAAAGTTTGGGTTATCCATATCTTGTGTTTGTTCATGCACCCCCTCCTCCTCCTTAGCCCAGGTAGTTGAGAGTTCACTGTACTAAAATATTTTCCCACATTTGCTATCAACAAAAACTTCCATCAACCTTTCTTTAATTGATATCATCATTTTAAATTTCTCTGTATGAAGATTTTTATCCAAAGAATTGAACAAAGTTGAAAAGGAAGTCTAACATTGCAACATAAAAGTTAGAAAATAACTCATAAATCTTATTTTAATGAAATAGTGTACGATCATCTCAGTTTAAAAGAGATCATTTTCATTCAGTATCTACATAAACATTTAAGCGAAGAGTAGTCATTAACAGGATACTAAAAGAAATCCAAAAATACAATTTACAGTTAAAGTAGTGAATAAATTGTTTGATAAAATTTTATTTCACTCTTTCATTGTTTTCATACTTAATTCTGCTCAAGGAAAAAATTAAAGAATGAACAGGCATTTGAATCTCCCCTTCTTTCACTATATTACCAACGATGTATACTTTACAATTGCTCAACTCAAATATAGGTTACAGATATTATCAGAAACTTGAGTACGTACATTTGATTGAATTTTAGTATTTTCCGCAATCCTTTTCAGTTCTGGGGTTTCAGCCACTGTTGTTGCTTTGGCCTTTGGAATATGTCTGCAAAAAATAGAGAAATAATTATAATTTATGAACAAAATTTAGAAAGTGTAAACAATGATCAATTGAATAGAAGGAAAGGAACCAGTTTACTCAAGTTGGACTAAGCTAGAAACATCCATGCAAACTTGTGCAAGCAAACAAACTTGTACCAAAAAACTGAAACACACAAATTCACAGTACAAAACTTTTTCTTAAGACCTTTTGCCTGTTTAAAATAAAATCTAATTAGATCACACTCATGCAAACATCTTTGTCAGCTACAAGAACAAACACTTTGAAATGAATTTTGAAGTCAAAGACTTACATTCAACTTCCACACTGCAAACTGAAAAAAGTGTAACTGTTTTAGTGAAGAGCTTTGATATATATAAAAAGAAGAGTAATTTTCTAAATATTTTACAGTATTATATTCAAGACTGTTTGAAATTGATAGAAAGATGATGGTTTTATCTTTTCATAATAATACTCTCAAGTGATGGAATATCACCAGTGAGGTATTAAAAATTCAAACTGCAATATAAAATATCTCACATTTGAAAACAATCTTACTTCTTAATAAGAATTAAGTTTATGTACTATAAATATAGGAAAATAATTCTTATTTCACAATTACATTGGATTGTTTTGATTGTATAGGAAATTATCCATAACATGAAACTAAGTATGAAAAGTTTCATGAATCTGAGTATTAAAAATAATGTATCAGGAAAACATTTCACACATTTTTACTATGCCTAATAGCAAACATGTGGGTACTATAAAAATATTTGTATCCATGGGGAATACTTATTTGGGGTTAATCCATGAAATACATAATCATTTAAGATAATTCTTCAAAATTAAAAGGGAATCCTATTGTAATTAAATTTTAAAATATTTATCTGGCCCCACTCACTAGATTTATGGTGCCCTTTTGTTTGAAAACGTTTTTAAATCACACCAACCGTAAACCTAATTATGTCAACTAAACAGTTGTGTTTCACTGTTTAAGAAGAGACTTCAAATTCCAAGGAACTTAAGCCAAATGTCTTATACTGCATTTTGCAAATTTCTATAAGGGTAAATTCATCATTTGAAAATTTGGTTCAGTGCTAGCAATCGAAATCTTGTAGATCAGACCCTGCAGGTAGTTTTTCATTACATACATTACGATAATAACTTTTTTGAAACTCAAAGTGTAGTATGAGTTTATAAACTCGTTGCTTCTGATGCAGCTATGAGTTTGCTCTGTATTAAACGTGGAACGGGGTTAGATAAGAGATCAAGCAAAGAATTGATCTGCTTTATCAAAGAATCCTCTCATTTCCGCGCAGTTATTAAGCTGTCAACCAAACTCAAGTACAGTTTTTCTACACAAACTGCACTTTCAGATTATTAATGCAAGGTTGGATCCATTGTTAATTAAATGGCCAAAATAACCTATTTGCAGAAAAGTTCCAGGTTAATCTTTATCAAATGCAACAACTCATGACCTTGGCTGGCAAGGGTTAAGTGCAAGCAGTACCGAGTGATTCCGCATTTTAACTTCAAGTCCATCCTAACAGTTTTACTTTTGGCCATAACATTCGATTGGCAACGCGCTGTTGGGAAGGATTCGACCCGAATGATGCTACGTGGACTGAAAAGCGTAGTAATTGGCTCGATTCGTATCTTTCGCGGAGATTCGCACCGCATGTGGACGCCCCAAAAATGTTTTTTTTCGCGATTCGGATTTCCGCACTACTAACTATCGAGTCATTCGAGAAAACCATTGAGAAAAGTACTGCTCATACACTAGCGCAACAGTACATAAAATGCCATTCAATAACAATTGGCATTCAATTTATTTAACATGGGTAGAATTGATTCCTGAATTGTAAGACTGATATAATCACAATATTCTCTGAAATAGTTCGAATGTTGTTAAGTACCCCCGCAGTGGCAACGATATTTTATCAATTTAATACTGATAATAATGTTTGCAACACTATAGTAGCAAACACTTTCAAATTTTATCAACGGCAATAACCGTAATCCGTCCCTGAATCAAACACTAATGTCATAGAGAACGGATCCAATGCTAGTTTCTGTATTCGTTCTCGCACCATATAGAATGCTTGAATAAAGATTACAGCGAGCGGTTACAACCAGAATATTTACACACATAAATGTTCCAGATTAGATGCTTCCTAGGCAAAAGTTTAATTGTTTTTAACAACCGAAACATTTCAAAGGAGCCAAAGAAATATCTTCGTAAAAAACGAACGCGAAAATTAACTGAGGTCATCGACGATGAGCATGTCTAAATTTAAAACACTTGAGAAATCCTTACTTGGAATGGGTAAATTTTCGAGATGGATTTCTCATAAACAACGTAAGCGAGAGAGTAAAAAGGGAGAGTTAATCGCAAGTAAAGATACAAAAAATTTTCCCTGCGAGAGCAGGAACTGGGTTGCATTCCTTGAAAACTCGTGAAGAATGCACAGCATACTTCCTTGGATAGGATTTCTTTCGTCACTCTCGAATAAATCCGTAAGTTACGCTCTGAATGCAGTTTGCGTGATGACAAGTTTTATATTTCGTAGCATGCACTTCCTACTAGTCTGCTACCAGTCTTGCACTCTGTACATAAACAATACCCCCCCCCCCCACCCGCACGAAGAATATGATTCTCTAAACTCATCATTAAAATTTAAACATTTTTCTTCCGTTTAAATTTTATTTGGTTGTAAAATGTCACCGTTAGTGGGTTATTTTCGCTTTTCTGTATAAATACTCGTATACTATAATAAGATTATCATTATGATCATTGATTATTTGATTATCCAACATGGAATCATGTTATTTCATGATCAGCTTCAAACCAAAAAGACGCAAATAAGTAAGCATCCAGGAAAAAGAAATTCTGAAAACTCGGGATATGAATATATTGCAATGTCTAAAATCGTGAAATCTGATGAGAATGATAATTAAAGGAAAGCCTCAATTGCCGAAAATATGGTTATTCAACGATATCCAGGTATAACGATGAAATTTTAAAGTATAATAAAATATTACAACCCCTAGACATGACCAGTACAACCAGACATCACATAGAATTACAAGATGAAGCGATATAAAATATTCAGGCACAAATCGATTTAATATTTATCAGAAAAAAATATATCGACTATCAAACACGAAATTACCAATAACACAGTTAAGATTAATTTATGTGAGGGAGAAACACGAATAGTGAATTATTCGCATCCGAAAACACATAGATATGATAGCAACTTCCGGATGAAGGCGTCTCCAATAAATAGGAAAGGAAGCGAAACATCAGTCGGAAAAGCGGAGGTGTACTTCGTGGGAAAATCGAGCGCATGGGCCGAGTCTTTAACATTTCGTTCGCGTCCGTTTAGAAAGTTCGCGCACCGAAGCAATGGGAAACCCGTTCTACGTTAAATGACATTTGTTCGCTTTTCTCAGGAGGCAAGAGTTGCACAACCGAGTCAGAAAGTAGAGAGGAACGTACTTCAGACTGCTTTATCTGTTGATGGGCGAGAGGATTTAGAGAACTTCTACAGTTCGGTTAGTCTGATAAGAACCAATAAAACAAGCGATCCAGTTAAAGAGATCGCAGTTCCAGGAGAAAGATTGCTTTCTACAGTAAGAAAACTTCACCGATTCATTCACCCTTGTTCAATGAAATTATCCTTGTAGGTTTTCGTTAGCTTTCAGTAATTTTATTTTTTGACAGAGGAGTCTTTATTAGGAATAAAACACAAAATACATTGCTGACTTCGAAGGAATCAAAATTCCATTCTGATGAAGGAAAGAAATCGTAAAATTATTAAAAACTTAATTTACATGGAGTAATAAGTTATATCATAATATTGCGTTCAAAATCATTTTATTCCGTCCGATTTGGATATATTAAACAGCGATTATCTATTTTTGCCACCTCTGTCATCGGTATTTTCCATCGTTTACATATGTGGAAAGAAGGTCAAAAGTTTAAACAAAATGAGTGTTCTTGCATTAGATTGAATTCAAAGCCTGAGAAGCGGTTTGTTGAGAAGGCAGGAGAAACTTGCGTCCTAGCATGATTCTTTTCAAATAAGTATTTCTGGGGCAGCTAGCTTTTTGCTTGCTTAGAAATGATGTAACAGCTACCTTTCACTGCCAAGCAAACATACATTCGATAATAGAGGAAAATCAATCAGATGCGAGAGGAGGGCATTTCAACACTCGGCAGAAAACCTGATGAATAAGATCCAACCCGTCTTAAATTTCACGTTCTTTAGAACTTCAAATGAAAGACAAGTACTGCACATAGCCTACGCTTCTTTAAAAATCAAATATGACGAAAGTTTAAAATTAAATGTGTGACAATCGCTCAATGAACAAAAAAATCGGAAAATATCAAAATGCACACTATCATTACACAATTCCACTTGGTTGCAATCGAATTGGATTCAATAATTATCTTTAAATTGCAGTGATCGGATGTGATATTGATTAAATAGCCTAGTTTAATGACAATTCATTACTGCTTCTATAATAAATAACATAACATTGCTTCTATAATAAATATGATCATCAATCTTGAATTACCTTTAATCCGAAAAGTTAGTTTCAAGCAGGTAGGAGTTATATTGAATAAGATGTCATTTTAAATGAAAATTTATACGCATTTTATATACTGTCGGCTACATAAAGACATAAATTTATTGATGTCATAAATTACCTTAAAAACCTAAAATAATGAGTAAATCTTTGTAATTGATTGATGATTTAAGATTTTTATAGGGAACATTCACGTACAGCTAAATCTGTAAAAGTTAACCACTCGGGGATCATAAAAAAGAGCTACCTTTGGACAGCCGGTCTCCAAGGTAAATTATTTTTGAAGCTGCAGAAAATCTTAAAGAGGTCACGTGGACTCAGGCGTGTACCCAAAAGGGTTGATCCCCCTGTTTAGGAAGTTTCCGTAAGTTCTTCATTATTTACACTAATAAATGTACAGAAACTTTTAAAAAATTACATTTCCTACTTTCTGCAATTAAATCGCATTCGGATGCATTTTGCTCAAATTAGTATCAACTATCTCTTTATCATCACTTCACATAATCTGTAAACGCTGTTCATTTTAGGAAATAATCAACGACTTTTGGTATCCCTAAAGACTATTTGAAAAACTACCAATTTCAGCGAAATAGTTTCATAACTGGTTATATATAACGAATCTCAAGACGAAAATAGGGTTGAGAAAGAGTATAAACACAACAATTGAATAATTCTACTGAGAGTTGAATTCAAAACAGAAATCGTCAGGAATCTGAGGAGATGGAAAGGATGGTACATAATAATAATATATATATAATAATAATAATAATATGTTTAACATAATAAATCCGTTAGGAAGAATCCAGAGGTATATAAATAAAGATAGCTCAAATTAATTAAAAAATGAAGGTAATCTGACTCCGAAACTTTGAGAATTGTTTTCTAAAATATTTTGAGGGTGACAAAAACTCTCCGGCAGGGATTCCATACGTATGGTATAGAGGTAAGAAAAATCTTATTAGTCTCAATTGCGCCCTAATAAAGTATAGTTATTACTATCCTCTAGAGGTACGCGAAGTTAGTCCACAGGATATGGCGATTACTAGTTAACTAATTATATTAAGCTATTAAAAATTTCCACAAGTTGTTGTTTCCAAACTATTCCATATGGCAAAATTTATCACGCTATTTTATGTACTGTGACAAAAAATTTAATATGTTTCTTATAATGGCAAAAAGAGGGTAAAGGGTAACTCATCTATGAGCCACTGGCAGTACGCGAACAAAATAGGTTGAGAACCTCTTATCTAGGGCATACAAAATAATATTGCGGGATTCATCAAGATAAATACAGAAGAGTGCAAGGAAAATATCTTTAATTCACTGAGCAAAACCCACCATGAGGATGAGGAGGAGGATTTTATCTCTATAGACGTCAGGAACCGATTTAGAAAATTGCCAAGGGGGTGGTAATTATCGTGTTATATTAACAATTTAACACGATACTCTTTCGAACTGATCTCCAATTAACTTATTAAACCCGTTTTGTCGTGACAAACGTAGTGCATGTACAGTGGAGAAGCCTCAAATCCAATTTTAATTACAATTAATACAAAATAATGAGGATCCAAAAATATTATGAGTCGTAATGCATGCTTAAAAATTATTTAGCCCATAAATAATATTTGCCTCGTTGACCTTTAAAATTTCTAGGAATGATAAAATAAATAAAAAGTTTACAAATTTCATTATATAATGTTTTACGAGTACATAATTCAAAATAAATCTATAGTATTTCATAATATTTATTAACAAAACAACAGGATCTAATACAACATTTTATTCATAAATAGCAATATTATGATTCAATCATAAATTAATTTGCTGTTAATAGATTATTTGGTTAGTAAACAATTAAATAGGATTTACAAACAAATAAATTAGTTAAGATGATTAAATTATGATGATTAATTATTAAAATTAAAAAATAAATAGTTAAGATGATGATAATTTCATTTTTTTCTCTAACAATGTTGAACTGTTGTTACAGTTGAAAATATTTATTTTGATAGATTCTAGGTATTGATAACATGAAACAATAGAAAAACACACCAACAAACATTAAATGAGGGACGTTATCGTCCAGCAACCAATACCCCATCTCCGGTTTTATAAAATTTACTGCTTCGAGAATTTTCCAAGCAAAAGCAGAACAAGAAAGCGATAGATATATAGGTAAGAGGGGCATCGGAGTGCTGAAGCGAATGATCAAAGATGAAATGCGAATGATGAGAGATATAAATCGCAAGCAACTCGCATCGGTCGATTAGTCTTAAAAATGTGGAAACTGCGCAGAAAAAAAGGGTTGATGCAAAGGGAGCCATCGGAGCGCAAACAGCGACCTCTTTGGGCGGCAAGGCCACCAGAAAGGTGTGATTAGAAAAGAGTGTGACAGTGGTTCGAGAAGCGCTGAGATAGGTCAGGGACGTCTCGTTCCCGCACCCCCAAGCAGATGCGTACCAAAGGCAACAGATACGCTTTTACTTGAGAGGATTTTCCTTAAAGGAAACTCGCCTCTCCATTTGCATGCAGACTTGTTTATACCCCTTCTTGCGAAGATGGCGTCACCGAGGCAAGGTAAGCGGGGGAATGTAGCTCTTTTGCCTTCTGCGACAATCTAAGCAAAACGAGCAGCCGTTATCACCTGAAAAGGCAAGAGCTTCTCCCGAAGCGAATCGGGTAGCACAGCTACTCTCTTTTCTTCGCATACCAGAGAAAAGGATGACGATGAGTGGAGGATGGCAAAACCTAGGAAAACTTTTGTAGGAGGATTATAATGCTTTCGATTTTACGAGGAAAAGTATTAACCAATTGCTATTAATGAGAGGCAAAGAGGACGTCGCCCCTGATAGGACTCAAAACGACCAAACCTTGTAAAACTAATTCAGCATCCGCCAGAAAAAAGGGGACCATCGCGACCATAATTCCTAGTTCCTCTACATCCTTAATTCTTAGTTCCTCTACTTTTTTCCATCTTTTTGCCACGAAATAAATGAGGGCGCTTAGTTTACGGAGCAGCGCCGCGCCACTATGCTCAGGAGGAGTCTTAAGTTGCGAATTTTCTGATTTCCTTCATTTGAATAACGTATTGAAATGAATAATGAAATCCAACTAAAAATTTACAATATGCAATATAATTCATTTATACATAAAAATGAAAAGGCAAAAACTTTCTAAATTTTTAATTAATAGAGTGCTCTCGAGAAATTACTCAAAATAGTATAGCACTTTCAGTCATCCATGATCGAGACTGAAGCCTAACAGAAATGAAAAGCTCTAATTTCAGCCACCACGACCACTCATAAAGTTATCAGAAAATCTTTATTACACCCATTTGCCATGTTGATTGTGTAAAATTTAAAACTGATCGCCGATGTTTTCAGGCGAAGAAAAAATCAAACACCTAGAGGCTAAGCGAAGCGAAGCGAATGGATGAGGTAATAGAGGTAACTAGAGGTAACTAGAGGTTTCTAATATTTATAAATGCATCGCGAGCGTGACAATATTTTTCAATGTTAATTTCGAAAAAGGGTAGCTTTAATAGCTATAAAATTGAAGGTTAAGAGCAAAATATAACTCTGTCCGTCAAAGCGAGCACCTAGGGAAATTTCCTAGCAATATGGTGATTATTTCCTGGTAACGTTTTTTTTAAATTTTCTCTCGGAGCAAGCTAACTAGAGTAATAAATCAATCTCGTTGCCGAAATATGTACTAAGAATTTTTTCGAATGGCTTCCGTCAGCAACCAACTCCTCACTCCTTCAGCATTTTCAATCCTAAGTACTGTAATCACAGCCGAAACACTACTGTTGAACCTGAAATCTTCTTTTACAAAAGTAGCTTCTCCACGAATGTTTATTGAAGGGCGGGAAAAGGCACGTTACTTTCCCGAATTATAAAAGAGTATATCTGAGTATAACTCTTGATAAACTTCTTTAGTAGATTGTTTATGATTAAATTTTTTATCTGTGGCGCTGGGACTCAAAACAGTACCGGAAACATCCTTATAAATAGAACAGCAAAGATATCCTAACCAAAATTAAGAAGAAAGGCTAATATGAATGCTTCCGAAACTGCTTACATAAGAGCGAAGATATCGTTAACAACTCATTAACTCCTTCCGATTTTTGTAATATCTCACGCCAAAATTTTCCGGAATATTCTCCAAGATTCTCGCAGCATATGCTTTGATAGCGAAAAATTATCAAACTTCGTAGCGGAATTCGCCACGATAAAAATTATGAGTGACAACGGAAACAACTAATCCATTTAGCTAAAATTACAAAAAGACCAACATTCAACTAGGCCGGCGCCCAGTAAATATGGCGAGCGATAATATAAACAATACAACAATACCACTACCAACAACAAAACATGATTAATGCAAATCGCGCCGCCATAGCTTATACTTTTAGTAGGTAAACTACGGTTAATTATCATTCCGTCACTGCATTAGCTGACTTTTCGCTCATTATGTATTTATAGATGAAGAACCGGAAAAGAGGACCGCAGTATAGGATGTGGTTTTATAGTCGGGAATCTTTGTTACCAAAAACTGAAGTTCAGCGTCTTCATTACGAATCCGTCTGGATCGTCATTTTGAATACACAACGGAACTCGAATTTAATGCGAAAATGTTCAAATCCGAATCTTCTCCAGTCAAATGAGTTTTGGTTCAAAAGTTTAATATTTGGTAGCGCTCATTCGAAAATGGCGAAGTCTCATGTTTATAAATGACGTATTTACCTCAAAATATACATACAAAGTGCTTTGAGTGTCATCAGTCTTCACAATTATTCCCGCTGGAATTTCGCGGCGACACGGGTCAAGTTATTAGAGGAAAAAATGACCCTTTCAGACACAATGATTTTTGCCGGTGTGCGAGCGCGTTTGACGAAATTAATTCGCTGAATAATAATTCTAAGATCACTAGGTTAGAGAAATGGAAAAGATTGAAATTGCTGCTTTTAACAATCGATGACCTTTCAGCCTTCGCAATCTTTACACATGGGATCGACACTAATGATGGCGTCGGCCGGTATTATACACATATAACAAAATAAAGGCGAATTAATCATCGCTTGGAGCGGTAAAATTTTGGGACCGAAGATCTGGATTCTCACCACAATTTCATTATTCTGTTTCATTGAGAGTTGAAAAAGATCAGGAATTGTACAAAATTGAAAGAGTGAGTAAAGGACTTAAGGACATCTGTTTGAAAGATCTCTCCAATTCTCCAAAGCTAGGCGAAAGGGATCCAATCCTCGCAATCCCTGCGAACATTTCACAGGTCACTTGCCCAGTTCCAAGTCCAGTTATGTAGCATATCGAGCATTTGCTCTTTCTTTATGTAAAATTTATTAATAAATCGTACTTAGCATCGTTAGCAGACAATCATATAATTTTTTAAATCAAACGATACTGGTTAACCGCTCATTAAGATGGATGCACTCCCTAAAAATAAAAACTACCGACGAGGACGCTAAGATATCTTGAGCAGTTACTGAACAATGCTACTCTACTTCGGTGAACGTATGACAGTACGTCATTACTCAACCAACCAACACAAAATACCCAAAAGCAGCCATCTCTACCCGGGGATGGAAACTGGGAGTTGGGGATCACCGTTCCCAACTCGAAACAACAGTTAAAAACGGAATTCAATACATAAATAATCCGAGCGGACCAGACTGAAACATTCTGAACTTATTTTTCTTGTTTTTTAGAATAAACATAAATACACAAAAAGCGTCTCTGCTTAAGAAATTCCCCATATGCCATCTCTCTCTCTCGTTTACATCGTGAACAACGGAATTTCCGCAATTTTGCCATTCCATCGAAATTCTCTGGCAGGCCAACTTTGGCTTGGAGCCACACACAGAAGAGCGGTAGAACATATTCTTCGGCAAAAGACTTGGGTTTATTCTCCCCAGCGAAGATCTAACTAAAAAATTCCATTCCCATTTTCATTCGATAAACACGACTCTAATTTCATCCGACTCACGCGACATACGTCAATATAATTTTTACAACTTGACCAGGCGCGATGTATGCCTATCTCAGAGCAGATAAGAAAATACTAACCATAATCGTTTCCTTGGCAACAGAAATCGATCGATCAATTTCATTAACTGACAGTAGGCGTGAGAAAGACTATCTGCTTAAAAGATAGGAGCATAATTTTCTATGCTTTGAAGTATATTTCTGGATGCACTTATCGTAAGAGATACCTAAAAACTCTCAGTTTACTTATCTTTGAAACGATAACAAAGGACGCCATTCCATTTTAAAGTCGCCACGTAACAATTCACACATCATCTACTGATCTTTTTCGTTTACGAAGACGGGTATGGAAACAAATGAGTGTTTAAAGATCCATGACTGATATGCACCGCAGTTCACGCTCTTCAGATCGTAATTTATAAAGATTGGAAACTAAATATGCACGATTCCATGACTTCACTTCTCGTGAAAGGTTTCCTAACAAGGATGCGGAGGAAATTCAGCATCAATTCGCATTTTTTTGAATGCTTAATAGGGAAACAATGCCACTCCATACCGGATTCATCCAAGCACGACAATGGATTCCAAGGTCTTTAACTTTGGAAACACTCCTTAAAAGTATCTTAATAGATAATTTATTGCTAGGTTTCACAGATTATTATTTGAGATTAAAAGTAAAATATTTCAACTTTGAGATCGCGGTTGAATAACTCCAGCTGAGAACACAATAATGTTCAACACCGATAAATATGCACGGAAAATACTGAAAGACAACAAAAGATAGCAATGTGTTCACGTCCGAAGCAAATGAACAGGTCAGGAAGATGTAAAACACTCAACAAGTGACTGACCGCAGGCTTTCACATTTTGCAACGCAAATCTATGAGATCATTTTCACTTAGCATCCTTAAACTGATTCAAATCCTTATAGCCTCGTGAATAAGAAGTACTTCAGACTCATGTTTTGGTGAAACGCATAGACAGTTGCACAGTTGGGTCTGCGGGGAAATTTCATAAAACTTCTTCATTGGAGAATAATTATGGCGAGCCGAAACTCTAGTTATATATTAATGAAAATGTTGAGAGGAAACTTAAAAATTTCTTTCCTAGAAAATGATCGAAGAACGCTTTAATTTATTAAATATTTCACACGGAATTATTTAATTATTTTGAGGAAAAAATCCTAACTTATGTGTACGTTCTTTCACATATTGGTAGTCTGAATTTTGCCAGTAATTCAACAATCTGCAACTTGACTTATGGATCTTACGTGTGTAAAGTACCTTTGATATATACGAAAGACGGAAGGAAAATGGCTTTAAGTGTGCATGAGGAGCATGTGAATGAGTCTAAGGGAGAGGAAGACCGAGAAAAAAGCTTGTTAAATGTAACGAACGAGATACTGAAATTATGTAAATATATTTAAGAATATCAGGAACGAATGAAAAGCGATATGGGTAAGTATGAAGTGAAAACTATGCGTATGAAAGGATAGGATATTATAAAGATGTGATACGCATAAAGGAGGCAAATATCATACACATACCAAAAGGAAAGAACATGATTGATTTGTATGTACCTATTCGAACAACCTGAGTCTCTTTTCTTTTATTCCTTATAACGGAGAGGTAAATTACCGGAATCGCATGAAAACGGCTAAGTAATGTCCGAGAGAGTTGCAAGACTGGCTCTGGATTAAAACCATCACCAAGCAGATCATGATATATCAAAGATAGAAAATTCTAATCTCGATTGAAGAAATTATTTGAAATAGGCTTCAGCCAATTACAGCATACTGTAAGATATGATAAAGGGATATGCAGATAGAGGATCCGGTAAAGCCCACTTACCGTACACTTATCGTCGTATTTAGGCATATTACTACTCAAATACGAAACGCACGTCATAGTGGAGGCCGTGTCCTCATTCTCCCTGATTCATTAGCCCTGTGATAAGCGTTGGGCACCTGATGTCATATGCCCATATGAGGCTCTATATTTGCAAGAGAAACAACAAAGAGGCGAGACGAGTTCTGACATGAGTCAGTCAACCCATATTCCCTCATGCGGAGGAGGAATAGCCAGCGCACCCCTAATCAGGAGGGGGAGATGAAATGTTACCAGTTGTGCCTCTCTCAAGGTCGCACACTTTGAGGACGCCAAAACTGGTAGTCATCGGACGACCTTGGAAGGGGGCGCTTATCATAGGAAACATAGAGCTTATCTAGACACCTGCCGAATGTCTAGGAGAGAAAGGACAAATAGGGTTGAACTATCACTAATTCGCGGCGACTTTCGATAATTTCTCATTCCCTGAGAGCCTGAAAGAAGCAACAGTACGAAAATATAATGCACAGAAATTAAACATTTCATCAGCATATCCCGCTCCAATCACTGCATGTAACCCTTTTTCCCTTTGCAATCTAAGACACGTTTTTTGTGATGCCTACGATAATCAGTTCACAAAAAATACTTGGATAAAGGATTTACTTTGAATTTAACCCTCCACCAATGTAAAAATTGAGTTACGAGATCAATCTGAATAATCAACGGAAAGCAATCGCATTCATCAACTCTTTCTCACGACGAATAGATACAGGACGAGCTAAAACGACGATTAATAAAGGCACCATAAAAGAAAATGGTTGCTGTTTTTAAAAAGTTACAACAAATAATACAGCGAGAATCAATTTTTTAACAGAGACTACGATATAAAAGACGAACATTCTTGCGCCATAACGACATCCATCCTTCAGTTGTCAATAACATTAATCAAACAACGAATATGATTATGGTACTCGGTAAAAACATTCAGGTTTTTCCGTGGATGCGACTTCCTCCTGGCAAGGACGTTCTCTGAATTAAAAATAGTGGAAGAAGCGAGCTTTGAATCACGTCGTGTTCTTTCCTCGAGGCGACATTTCACGAGCACCTGAGAGGGACTCGAAAGAGAGAGTAAAAGGGATCCATTCACAGCGGCGAAGATGAGCCGAGAATGGTGCTTTATGACCACTTACATCGTACCGTACAGCGTGGGATCATTAAACTCCCATTTTCAATCATACCGTGGACTCGGTTCATGAAGTAGGCTGCGGGAATCACGAGCGCATGGCACATTACGTCATCCCTCACAACTTTAAATGAAAATCGCTGCTTGTTAGCGCAATTAAAGGCATTGGTAGGGGAGAGGACCTCGCTCCAACTCAACATGGTTGGATTTCTCCGTTTGAATGGACGATAGAACAGAGGAGTACAGTCATAAGAGCGAACGAAACAGGCGTTACTCAGAATCCGAACTTTGCGTCAAAGAGATTAGATAGCGCTTATTTTGGGCGAGATCGAAAAATGATTCTCCTTTTTCCATCTAGCCCTTAAATTGAGAGAAGTTGAACGGCATAACCCCTTCGCTGATGAAACACTTTTCCCCCTCCATCGCCATGTGTTTCACACCCTTTCTTCCTCTTAGCTCCGACAACAATGGAGCGCTCTATGGACCGAGAAACAAAATTTCCGCACAATTAACGAAAATGGAAAACGGCCTCCATTTTGTCCTTCCGTCAGCGCTTTTTCCCTCGCAATGGCTCCAGAAGCCGAGAAAAAGCAGAAACACGTTTCTCATTTTACGTAATGCCGTTTCCGCTTCCGTAAGCGAAACTATCCCACCGAGATGCGCAACAAAACAGTCCCGGCATTGAGGCTAATCGGAGATAATGGCGCGAGAAAATGGGAGTATTAGCAAGCAGTAAATGGAAGGAGGGAAGTGCAGGAGCACTGGAGTCATCTGTGCTGGGACAAAAATACCGCAGCGGAAGGAGTGCACGCGAAGAGCATCCTACGGAATGAAAGGGTTGAGGGAAAAGAAAAGGGAAGAGAACAGCCGCAACTAAACACTTCTTCCAACCTACACGGACTCGCGCGTCTTAAGCTACCTTATTGGAAATCGACAACAATATAAACAAAATCAAGAGGCAAATATTTTCCGTAACAATGGTCTTGTAATGAGCTCATTGTCAAGAAAGAAAAACGTTCCCTTTTTCGAGCTCTTTAAAGGAGAGCCACCATATCTCATTAAGAGTCATAATAGAAATAAGTATTGAGGTAATAAGCGGCAAGTTTATTATTTAGATCGGGCGCAATTCATAGCCCATTGTTTATTGGTCGATATCCTTCAATAGGAGTAGAAAAGAAACAGAAGGCGTCAGCAAGATATGGCTTCGGGAGATAAAAGGTCGATTGCGTATTTCTAAAAGTATCACACCACTCGAATGAACGTCCCTCACAAAGACAGATGGGAAATACACTGCATTGCGGAAAATCTGATAATCGATATAGGAATCAATTAGCACTTTTTAGGTCAGACTTATCGCTATAGAGGAGCCGTATTAAAAAACGACGTAAAGCCGTCTAAAGGCTACCCTCCATAATAATTAAAAGGCTATCCTCAATAAAATTCCTATCTCTAACTAAAAGGATCCATATCATTAGATAAAAATATCGTGACTAAAATGAAACCAACTTAGATAAAAATCGGGGTGAAATATGGGATCTGAAACAACCTAATCCTATCACATTCGATTTACATGGCTTTCGGTCATTAATCCCATCAAACAGAGGATAAAAGGAGGATTCTAAAGAACAATGGGGAAGTCATCAACATCAAATCCGATTTCTGTGTTTTTCCGGAAGGCCTTTTCCATACCCAGCGACTGCGAACGATCGCACCAGATACCACTGAGATCTCGCACACTGTTACGCCTCCTTCATATAAGGAAAGAAGGGACGAAATAACAGTTCAAGATACGTTATCAGCAGACTTCCTCAGCACTTCAAACACTCCTCAACTCAAGATATTAGGAGATGAATATGATATAAGCATTCCTTCGATATCTTGTTCGGAGGAATTCCATGAGCATACGAAAGTTTCGAGAGGAATGACAACCGATTAGCATAAGCATTGCCAAAGTGGAAGTTACGAAATGCAGAGAAGAACAATGACCAATTAGAGCACCCCACCCATCCTGGAGGCGATTCGGTTCCTCCCTCCTGCACCAAAAATCCGCCGGCTCTGGGCTTGCGGCCGCCTTCGTGCTAGATACATCTCACTTAATTGTTGATATTCTCCGTTTCGGTTAATGTTTCAAAAACCTTTCCATTAGCGGCTGGTACTGTTACTCTAGTTATTGCAGGGAAAACAATGATGTCTGATTATTTAATTTTTATTGTTGGAAACGTTCATATTTCATTCTGGTAGTCCAACATTGACGCCTCATGGATTACTACGCCCCGAGGAGGTGGTCTTACTTGCTTACTATCTGAAGCGGACCCTAGATCTCCGCCAGTTTTATACTAGATCACCATATAAAAATGTAGTACCAAGAAATTGGCGTCATAAGGAGGGAACTTCCTTTGAGAGCATAAATAATTTCAAACAACTTCCTAATAAGACACGTTTCCGTTTTCAGCAGCGTGGCAGTTTTGCCTCGGTTTCTTTCCCATAGAAAACAGCACTCCTCTGTACTCGCTTCGTCAGCATTCAAGAGGAAAGGAGAAAAACAGGGCAAAGAGAAAGGTGAGGAGTAAAACAATCGACGCAGCACAATTTTCAAAACAATTAAAAGTGCCTACGGCAGAGTCGAAGGGAAAGTAAAGGAAAATCGAAATAAAATCAGTTCCAAGGCGCGACTTCGTGGTAAGACAGCACGGAAATACTCGGTAATTTTAGCGATGAGGCAAAATGGGAGGAAACTGAAACAAATACTGCAAATTATACGGGAAAATCCGCAGTTGTGATAACTTCTCGGAAATCATTTCATGATCATTCATCATTTCGCCCCTGCAATACAAGGAGGCCCCTGAGATTGGGGGCCCAATGCGCCACCCTATGAATTTTTGAATGTCCACTAAACGAGACGAAAGAACTTTGGGCTGCGAATGACGACTTCTAATTAATTAATAATTACATGAGTTACTGGATTTGTAAGTTTTTTATCCTCGATAATTATTAAGGAACAAAATAAAGGTAACTTCGAGAAAACATTCAAAAGTAGCTTCCGACTGTACTTAAGTTTGTCAATGAATAGCATTTACTTTGAAAACTATTACAATGGATACAATCATGTATTTTTCTGTATTAGGAGGGAATTCAAAGCTAAAATGAAACTGAGTGAAAAATGTGATAATAAGAAAGTGACAAAGGGATCAATGACACCGATAATTTGGGTCACTCCTTCTCGAATGCCATGAAGTATTATTTTTTAATGATGGAATGATATAACATGTTTTATGTTCTAGTTTTGGTAATACATTTATATGATCTTATAGAGTATTTTTACCGTATATTTTATTTCAAACTTATATTACATGAAGTGAATTTTATTTTTAAAGTAAGATATTTTATCATGCTTTTAGTTCTATCAACTTGGGGGTATGTGTTTTGGCATATTTTAGCTATTCCTGTCGACAGGGATTCGCAGGTTTTTCTTACCCCACTTCTTCGTGGGTGTTCTCCTTCTGTGAATACTTTTTCACTCCAGTTCTTTTATAACCCTAAGTCCTATCACGTTCTATCTAATTTTAAATTGCTTTATTTTAGTTTCATAATTTTATCAATTTTTATACTAATGGGTGGTATGGGAGAGGAGACTTTATAGTTTCCATCTCGCCGTAACAAAGACTTTACATATTCATTTATTACGCTTCACGAACGTTGTCCTTTTTCGCTCATAGCATTCCGGCTCGGTGAGGAAAGCAAGGGAAAACTGCCTCACATCTAACCTTGCATCGAAAGTCTGATTACATTTCCAGGGAGTTTTACAGCCGATTGCGGAGAAGATGAGGCACAAGCCGTCCTTCGGGCACTTTACAGACAAAGAACACTAATTCGCATTTTCTTCGTCTCCCTTGGCAACTTTACGCGCACTATGGCGATATCAACGCCCGCGGTAACGTTCTAATGAAAAAATGAGAGGGGACTAAGGGAGGCAATCAAAAGAAGAGGCAGCTGTGCGTGGGCGGATGCTGCGGGAGGTTCCCATCGCGGAGAGCAGCTGCGCTTTCGTGTCTTCGCCTCAACAGCACGCGTAGGAAACGCCTTCGCATCTCGTGGCTATGAGAGGCTCCGAACTGAAATTTCGGGTAATAGTTCAATTGGTGCGACTACTGGAGGAGAGGACGGAGAAAGAGGCCTCTGAATGGAGAAGGAAGAATACTCAGTCCAAATTTATGCGTTTGAAAAGGGGGAGGGAGACACGCGCAATCTCTACGGAGAGAAATCTCGGATTCGAGGAGAGAAGTGAAGGAGAAAACCAGAGCAACCGCTTTTTATGCACCTCCTGCTTTCTTGTTTCAATTTCAACGCCGCAATCAAATCTCTCTCGGAACGGAATGCACCGAGAGAGTGCAAATACCAATGCTAAACTTGTGAAAGGAAATCAGATGAGCCATTGAATCGCTTTTCCTTTTCGGGGTATAGCGTGGCTATATGAGCGTCAGAGCAATACGTGTGTACTAGTATTGGGATATGGGCAACGGAACAAGGTAGTCTCTGATCAAGAGATACTAGAACAGGGGTGGTGAAACTTCATGTCTGCAAGACATATACAAGAGAATCTCCATGTATTGGGAGTCGTAAAAAAGTTTGATGAAAATTAATTTCAGCATTTTAGAAATATTCATGACAAGTATTACATACTTTGATTTACAACTACTTCATAATATTTCAGTAGAAATAAAATCTAATCGTGTGAAAGAGAAAACCACGAGGTATTCTTTTTCGTTAGGTTGTTATTGAAAGAGAAACGTGAGCAACGATAGATGTAATGTTTGAACAGCATGAGCGAACAAATCATTAAGGTATTTGCCAAGAGAATAAGGCACTAATTAACCCTGCAATACCCTGAGAATTGTGTTCTTTCTCAATCTGATAGAGAAGCATTGCTCCATTTTATAATAGATACTTGCTTTCCTTCTGAGAATGGGTTTGCGAAAGATAATTGACATCTGAAATATCCATGTATTTAAGATAAATAAGAATATAGTAATAAATATTTCTTCTTAAATATATCTGGTTGTGATATCTCTGGTGAAATATTTTAGAAATTAAAAAAATTTCTTACCCAAAATAAGCACAAATATCTAATTAGTAACCGCTGATGGTATTGAACCACATTTAAGAGAACGTAGTGATTTGGCCATCCCTGTACTAGATTGTTAAGGAAAGCATACTTGAGCTAGTTCTGAGAAAATGTTACGCTAGTAGCAATATGGCAAATGCTAACCAGTAGGATAGCCAATCTAGAGCGGTACGGATACGATTAGGCTAGCAACGTAATTTACTCTATCATCACCAACTACCAACTTAATCATGATTCATGAAAGGCTAACTTTACAAGGAAATCGTTCGACTGAAGTATTTATACACAATAGGGACTCAGCGATCCAAACAAAAACGCAGTAACGAGCCTCAATGACAGCTAAATCAATCACGATACAGAGTGTATATCGGTATCGAATAATGTTCTCGGAAGAAAACGAGGTCACGAGCATTCCTAGATTTATGAAGAAAGAAAGCTGTACATTAAAAATAAAGTTCCCAATAAATCACTCTCAACAGAAAGGGAAACTTTTCTAGAAAAGTAAAGCGCTGGTGCAATTATCTTATCAGCTGAGAAAGCTTCAGATTTATTTATCACGGCTCATATCGGAGTTATCTTTAAAGGAATTCCGCCCGGCTTTTAAATTTGCCGAAAAATGGCTTGCGTGATTGTTTGGGCGTACTCAACGGTAGCGAAAAGGAGTGGATCACGAAAACGCAAAGATAACGAAATTTAGTGGAAATCAGGAGAGTATTGGAAGGAAACCCCTTTACACCTTCATATTCTCAGCCTTCGATTTTCAATCGTGTTTAAAATACGGGCGGTGTTTACTTTCAACGGAATTTAAAAAAAGATTGAAAATTGGTGTAGGAGAATATGACGGTATAAGGGTAGCCAAATCGAAGTTTACGGTCTAGAAGATTGGAATCAACCTGCGTTCCGCAGTTAAAGTACTTAAAAAGTAAAGTATAACACGGAAAACTAAATTTAACCCGGAAATAATTATTTTTCATTCACTCTGACGCATTGCATTTATACGGACATGGAAGAGTAATAAAAATATAAATATTTTTGAACATAAATAGAATACAAATAAGAAAAGACATAACCTGACCTTCAAGATGAAACCAGAAACGAGCAAAGAATGATTACTAATGAGGGAAGAGATACTAAAGAAAGAAAGAGTGGCAACATTTCCGGAAGAAAGTCTACAACAAACTTCCGCAAGGGAAAAAAGATCAGCGATGAGAAACACAATGCTGAATGCAAGACTGACAGGTGGCGATTATGAGTACATACGGAGGCTGACTACATCAGAGTAATTGCTATTCAAGAGTCAAAGCGTTTGTTGAATCTCTTTTCTCAGAATCGTTAGAAGAATGACGAAGTGATTTTTCCGACTTGATTCATCCAATTGTGCATGTTTAAGTGAAGCAAGGGAGTGACGCTCCCTTTTTTTCCACGCATTCTGTAGTAGACCCATAGAGCGATATCATTTGGGCCGAAATAACTCCAGGAAGAGCTACTTAAGCGGAAAGTAACTGGATTGGAGAGCGCACCCACCGAGAGAAACGTGGGTGTTCCACACAGGGGCCTGTATTTTGGGATTCGTCACGTCCGCTACGCCACCGGTCTTCGCTAAATGGTTTATCGTAAAAGCGTGAAGGGAGCACGTGCATCCAAACGGAGACATTCATTAAGAGAGCCTTAATTCCAAAAGGCGCAAGCTAAGGACCTAACCATCGAGTGGGATTCCATAATAACTCGCCTATCGTTATTAATACATGATGATATGATGCAATGCACTCTAATTCCGATGGTGTAATATATTTTTACCAATCCGCAAACCAAATAGAATACGCGAAGGTATTCCAATATAAGATGAAATCACTAAAACTAGAGATCTATTTGCTTTAGTTTACCCGTACACAGCATTTAATTTCCAGAAGTAGGAAATGTGGCAACGTCAGAAGAATGCGGTGGAAATGAATGGGTTACAGAGAAAACGGCCGTCTGAATTCTCTTAACTAATTATGGAATGAACTATTAATACTAAAACTGTCTAATTATATTTAACTTTCTTTTTACTATACGTATTTGACAATGATTTAGAATGTTGAGGATAATTATTAAGATGAAAATGATACATTGAGAGGCAAATAGTGTTGAATAGGTCCTTCAAAGAGAAAATGAACACAGAAATCAGAGGAAAACCGATGATAAAGAATAAATACAATGAATCATACGCACATGCACGATTGTCTCCTGAAAAGAGTATATATATAGGAGGAGGAGAATTGTTGGAAAAAAGGAGATATGGAGGAGGTCTAGTTGGTGAACCTTTTTCCTTGAAAAAGCCGCGCATTGTCTAGTTCAAGTAGTTCAAAATCAGAGTTCTACATGGGAAATGAATACCTTCACTAAAAGAACTTAAATAGAACATTTCCCATGTTGTGACTAATTTGTGTAAAGAAATTTGTTTAGGAAGTGACGGAAATGTACACCCGAAATGGCGTAGGTTGGATTATTTGAGACGGGTGACTGTAAGTACTCGAAGTAATAAGGAAATTAAGCGATTGACAGCAGTGAGGATGGCTCGGAAAGCTGCAATAAATCAATCCCGAGATTTAGTTCGAAGGATACCGCGGCGTAGATCCATTCGGATTTCAGGTATTCACCGCGATATAGTATTCAAATAAACGTCGCTATCTCTCAATTCAACCAAGCAGGCCTAAGATGGTAAGAAACAGGCATCCCCCTCAAGATACCCCAATCAATGAAGCTATGTTTTAACAGCGGAGTAAATACAAAGCGACCTCAACATCAGAACTTGAAAAATTAGAATATTTCATTGCTAGCATGAAAATAAGAATAAAAATGTCATTATAAGATTTTGAATCGAGAATCGATCTATAAACTTTAACAATTAAGATAGCTCATGAGTCTGCTTGTCTCTCTTAAGTGCGGCCACACGACTAAGCGTCTTGAATTCGAGGGCGCTCCTCAGGGCCTTCTGGTCAGCCCCTAAATTCACGGCAAGGGCTGGAAAGCAGAATGGAGTCAATCCTCGGATAACTCTTGATGACCCTTGCATCCTTTCCGGCTGCATTACTTGAGCAATAGTAGCGGTAATTTTCAAGAAATCTAATGGCTCCTCAATGACTTATATTCCGTTAAAATGGTTGCTTCCTTGTAATAATCCACCGCTTTCCTTACATTAACATTTTCTGTTGATCAAAAATTTTCTTTCTTTAACATAATTATTTTAAAGGATGAGAATCTTAAACTATAAGAACACAACAGCTATCTAAATAAGAGATGAAGGCTATTACGAAAAATGCTACTAAACGAGAAAATCTACTCTAGAATTGTAGAACGGAGACTGAATGAAAACTCCCAAATAAAATTAAGCTAATAAAAGCCATATTTTTGAAAGAGTTAAATATTATTTTTGAACTATACTTCCATAAAACTGAACACCTAATACATACTCAGACTGTTGGATTCACTGCGCAGCGATAACAGAAAAAACCTTGACATCAGCTCTGATAAAATTTTGGAATGTAATTAATTGAATGGATTTTTTAAATTAAACTTCCGGGATATAATTATATAGTCGCAACTCTCCAGGTACAAATGCGTTAAGTCCCGCTTCACTGGGAGAAGGTCCAGAATAGCACTTGAAGAAACGGGACTACGTGGAACCGTGAGATGCATTTCGCATACAAGCCAAACGCCATCAGCAACGGAATTTTCGTATTCCAAGCGCCGAAAGATACAGCTGTGCCTGGCGCCGAGAAGCACTTCCGCCCGCAAAAGTTGTCCCAGATTTGGCGGTCGAGGAGCCAATTTTACGGGAAACGATATTAAAAGAGCAAAAACGCTGAGACGAGTCATTGACACGAATCACGCATCAAAAACTTCCGAAGGACAGAGCGAGAAAGCCGGCGCTTCTAACCGCCAAATAATCTGAATACTTAACATTCCACGGGACGAAAGGCGTACGAAATAGAGACTATTTTAGTCCGATCGATGGATTCGCAAGTTAATTACTTGGTGGGAGCAGAAAGTTCATGGTTAGCCGTTGAGAAACTGGAATGCAAACCTTCGAATACCTCGGCGATGACTTCTTACTTATACCAAACTTTATACTCATGAATATTCTTATTTGATGCTAAATTATAAACTATGGATGAAAGGAAATCGCACACTACAATCCAGTTTTTTAACATAGTAATTAAAACGGTAACCAAATATTCTAGATATCAAAACAAGAATAACATGTCTATAATATTTTTTACCATACAAGTAATAGCATTGTCACGGATCGCGTGAGACGGAACAATGAGTTCGGTGATATAAAAAACTCCTCTGATAGCATCAATAAATGTCTTTTTTAACACCACTAATTACAACTGAAACACACAATACTAACTCTTGTTACAAAAACGCTCATAACGGAAGAAGTCGAGCAAAATTCCAATAAGAAAGGTTCACTAGTTGCTAAAACAATCCGTTCGCTCTTTATCTTTTATTTTGGTTTCCATAAACATTCCAATTGATCATTCTTTCATTTAACGGCTTCCTTTTGACTTCTAATAATTTCTAGACCCTAGAAAATACATCATTCTAAACACAGGCGCCAGGGTTACTTCATAAGGCGGAGCTCAAGGCTATTTCGAAACAGTACATTCACTACAGTAGTAATAGTGATATTTGAGACGATTAGAAGATTACACCAATATATAGGCAAAAGAGAGGAGAAAATGTGAGCAATCACATTAATAGAATGGAAAATAACAGGATACGGAAAACTGCTAGACATCAGTGTCAAGATGGAAAAAAATATATTAGTCGACCGAGAAAGAGATGGATAGAATGCTTTGGAGGATAATGAATCGGTTAAGAACCAATTCAAGTCTAGTATAACCAGAAGAAGAATATATTCAATAGACTAACCTTGCAATAGCTGTAAAACTGCAGTATAAAAACAAGTTAAAGCTCCAAAATTTCTACTTATACGTTTACTTGAACAGTGCTAATTAGACTTTGTTAGAAAACGAAACATACTTTGTCACTGGAAATTAAACCGTACGATTTTTAGCCGAAGTAACAATATAATAGATATATTAAAAAATAATAGAAGAGACCAAATGCGTAGAATGGAAAAATGTAGCAATTTTCGCACCGATCTCCCACAAAACGATAAAATTTAAATAAAACGCGCGCACAATATAAAGCTGTATCAATAATTAGTGACTTAAAATAGTACAGAAAACGAAGAAACGAGATATGAGACATTGAAAAAATTGAATTATTACCCATCTTTTTATGGATTGTATCATTCTGATTTAATTCACTCTGACATAAGAAATATTGAAAGAGTTTTCATTTTATGGCTAAATAGTAGATGATTACAAGGCAAATGATGTTCTTTCATAGCCTTACTTGCCAATCAATATGAATGTTATAGTAAGGGGACCAAAGAATGACTGCATATTCCAGAACAGATCTTACTAGAGTCTTACATAACAATGGAAGTAAAATTTGATACAATAAATCTTTAGTTGAACGATAGATAAATCCAATTAATAGTGAGAATTCATTATAAACATTTCCTATATGTACACTAAATAATTGATATCTTACATGAAATCTGAGTGTGACTGAATTCCCAAGCATGGCCAACGTAGCACGCGAATTACGGGATGACAAATTAAGGAATAAAGAAAAAATGCTTCCGCTGCAAGAAAGAGAGAAAGCTCTTTCTCCGTTCGAAAACAAATCGACCGGATATCAATTAATTTCCTTCCTTTGGAGATGAAAAAGGGCCCAATCGAATCGATCCAAAAATGGCATCAAATGCGACTTTGAGGAGAAAAAATCAGAGTGAGTCACAGCGACACAGATTCAAAGGCGAAATATGGACGTAAGAGGGAGCGATATGAGGCGGTTCCTTTTCTAGAGAGAGAAAGTAAATTCCGAAGGGGAAAAGTGTGTCATGCGACCAAGTGTGGGTGGGGGATAACGGGCTACAGAGTACGTGATTCCAGGTGACTTGGCTCTGCTCCACGATTTTCCGATGAACGGATGGCGGAGATTAGAAAGGTCAAATCGAGTTTCACCGAAGCCATATGCATTGTTCCCTCACGATTTCATTTGTTTTCCAATTCCGCTCTACGAAATGCTAGGAGGAGCCATTTTGGATGCTTCCCCATCCAATCGCCTCAGAACATTGTGATGTAGAAGAGATTTTTTTTACGGATTAAGGTTATGGAGAAGACTTGCTCACATCCGCAAAGAACGCTCACTTCTCTCGTCTTACACCCGAATAGAGGCGCGCCTCTGTTTCGATAAGGGTGACCGGATGAAAGATTGAGCTTTGGGATAGCAGATGTACGTTTGAGAAAAAGATAGCATTGACACTCATGAGGTGTGGGCGTGGGCTGAAGAAAATAAAATGGGTGGACAGAGTAAGGAGGTGGCTAAATAGGGTTAGGGAGGACAGAGGACTTAGCATTAACCCGAGGAGAAAATGAATTTGGACTAGATATATTTTGAGGAGGAAAGGGATCATAACAACGACAATTGAGGGAGCAGTGGAATAAGGGGGATTGACAGACGAAAATCAGAGTAGAGATCAAATAAAAAAAGGGCAAGGCAGGACAAAACTGATACAAACTTAAGGTTTTGGGACATGCAAATTAGGAGAATGTGATGAAGTAGATTTTGGGTATTCATTGGTTAGGTTGAACAGTAAATGGTAATTTTATAAAAATTCTACAACGATCCATGTTAGTTGGCAACAAAATGGTTTTTCGAGTAATAATGAGCATCTCAATAAAATCTTTTCTTGCAGGCAATTTTATTCTTATATAATCACCTTGAATCGGTATTTTATTATTTCTGGCGGTAAGGCTAACTTGGTGTTTTCATAGGAGTCACTTTCCTATAATTATCCTTTAGTTCAGAAAAATTAAAACGGATATGATGCCTTGAGACCCAGAAAGGTATACTTCGCGGCATACTTGAAAATTTACAATGGAGGTATTTTATAAATTTGATAAAAGATTATTATTATTCGAAATGGGGTATATCTGGTCGTCCTACCCCAAACGATCCTTTTCTATTAAAATAAACAGAAGCGAAAAATGGCGGCATAACTGGGACTCGAACCCAGGACTAACCCTTGAACTACCGTGTCAATTTCATTACTGCAAATGGATGCTTAGAATACCTGGCCCGGAAAGTGGGAGAACTGGGCTCGATTCTAAGTCATGTAGTTATTTTGCACTTTTATTTATCTTCCACTATTACACGTCACACACCTACATGTGCTAAGATTCATCTTTCACCTTTCTTGGTTCCTTTTCCGTTCCCACACGCAACTATTTTTCGTAGCTATGGTAATCACCAACATTCCCTCACTAAAATGCGAGGAATTTGAAGACCTGCACGACGCGAACGCCGCGTTTAAATTCATCGGGAGAAGGTCCTTGTTTGCTGATATACGGAAAGGGTAAATCAAGATTCGCATGGTGCAAAATTCATTTGGGATAGTTCATCAAGATTTTTTGACACAATCTGTGATTCCCAATTCTGGGTACCTGCAATAGAATGGACGAGGAAACAATAGATAAAGTTGCTAAGAATTAATACGGTATAGAGATACGAGAAAAGAATTAAGACAGAGAAGCCAAGGTAAGCAGGACAGAAGCAGAAGGGAGTGACCGGTGATGAATTTTCACGGGAGAACACCTCCAGCGTTCCGGACAAGCGTTACGTAAGAATATCGGAGAAAATTTACATAAAAATGCGACATCTCAACATCTGCTGCTTTGGACCTATTCCAAAACGAAATTGGATTAGATTCATACGCTTAAAAATGTTATTAAAAAAATGTATTGAAAGTTCGAGTCCTAAGTTGTATTTCAGTTTATTGTGGAATACTACAGTGTAATCGCGCATACAGTTGTTAAGTTAAAATAACTATAACTACAACTCAAAGTAAAACTGTGAATGATTATCTTTGTATTGAATAAATCCTAAGAGATAATCAACAACCGGTGACAAATTACTGCACTTCCTCATACCATAACCTTCAGGTCTCATTGAGGTGTTTCTTATAAACAATGGAGTATTTTTTTGATTGACAATCATTCGTAGAGCTCCACTCAACGAGAAAAATAGGAGAAATCGGAAAAATTCAAATGCAAGGACACGAGCACGAACGACAATGAAAGCAGAGAGGCGGATGAGATTCTTGGAACGCACTTTCATCGCTGAAAAAATACACGACTTACTCGCGCATTAATCAGAGAGAGGTGAGTCAACAAATCCCGAATGGATTTACTACCTAAACCTTTCATGGCCAAGAAAAATGACGGCAGCATTCCTAACGAGCAAGGAAATTTATCTTAATCGATAAAGCGGGAGGTTTCAATATCACTAGCTGTTCCTGTAGAATAGATGACCATACTCCCGCACACAATGTCACTGAGACTGAAGGACATCTGCATTTCTCACGGACAATATTCCTCTCACATCAGCATGCCAGATACTGATGACGGTGTTCGACGAAAATCTATGTCAGCGAGAAAATTAAACAGTAAATATAAAATTTAGATTTTACTCAAAAACAACGAAATATGCTATGAAAATGCCTCGATCTTCCTCCATTTTCTCGGAAACTCAGTTATCGAAGAAATTTGATAAGAAAATAATCTTAATATCGAAAAATCGTCATTATGGCCCTTGCAGCCGTAAAGCTGACTCGTAAAATCAAATCTTCGAGAGATTCTCATAGCATTCCCATAATTGAAAGGTAAAAAAATATATTAGGCAATTAGGGATTCCGATACTCTTTCATATTTCCTTAGGACGATAAAGGACGAGGAAAGCTATCGACTGGGTTTTTATAACTGGAAAGAACTAAAAACGGAAAATTTATCATCTAAAATTATTCAAAATTAGCTATATTTTGTCAAAGTTTCATGGTAATGCAAATATCGAGCACAAAGACCAAGAGAATTCAAATATTTTTCAAATAGTTGTCTCTCTATAATCATAAATTAGTGAGAAATATGCCAGTTTTGGGGGAAATTCAAGAATATTTTCAAATATCCGAATTTTCTAAAAAAAGAACTGCGATGATCAACGAATCCCTTCTCATTTCCTTATTTGAACACTCAGTCACACGAATTTTAAAAAATCTCTGCTCCGAATGAAATGTCCGTCAAGAACGTGTTTTTCTTGGGTGACAAGCATCGGCATAATTTTCTGATTCCAAAAGAGGACTACCCACATGTTTTTCGGTCAATTTCGGAATGCTTTCAAAACGGAATCCGGCCGCCCTCAAAAAAAGAATCGGAACATCTGGTAACGCCGCTCTCACATTACACATAACTCTAACGTCGTTGTCGTAAAAATCTACGCTCTTCGGTAACCTGATTGTGACGTCAATGGACTCGAGAAGCGATTTTCCCATTGGAAGAGCCTTAAACATAACATAAGGGCTGGAACATCTAGAGACAGAAGTTGGATTAAGAAAATGACCTTATAAGGAACTTGTGGAAGTCAGGACGATGTGATGAATGAATGAAATAGTCACCATCGAATCCAAGAAATGAGGAAATACTTCACAGAAACGGCGAGGCTGAGGAACTCGGTAAGGTTCTAAGACAACTGAAAAACCTCCATTATTATAAAAGATGAAAGTAAAGCTAGAGGAATTATTACTTGATTAATGAAAATTATGGATAGAAGAGATCAGAAAAAAAGGTTAACAATCTACATATACAATATTTTTCTATACCTATCAAACGCCCCCAATCGCAAATCATTGTATCAAATTGCCGTTCCAAATAATCATAAGAGGTTTTATAATACTGAATTTTTTCTCGAATAATTAACGGAGAATCAAAGGCTTCGTTGTTTTCCCTTTCCCTACATTCTATACTTCCTAGGTTCAAAGCTTCTGCGAAGGAGCAATTTCCGAATATCGAGTCACCGATGCTGTCAATCCACTAGGAGTGTTTCAATCTCTCAACATTTTTAATGGATGATTTTCTTGCGTGGGCCCTTAAAGTTATCGTCATCGACCGATTATCCGAGTCGTCATGCCAACCACGGGCGATTACCAACTATAACGTCATCATTTCCTCACTGCCAGTTCTTTTCGAGGAAAACGATAACCTTCTCTCTCCTAGTAAAACTCCTTGAACGTCATTTAGGGTGTAAGGTATCCAGTTGAGTCAGCATGAATAAATTACAGTATACTGGTTATTAGTGGGCGATTATTTGGAAGATGGCATGATCATGAACAGAAATTAATCAAATAATGAAACATTACTCATATATAAAATGAAGACTCAGACACGATAATTACAGAAACTACTGAGATGTTGATACAAGAAAGGGCTTGGAAAATCATTATATTTACGTAACGCTACATTTACATTATGTAATTTTGCTTAATTAATTTAAGGTATTCTTTCGCGAGACTGAAATAGTGTATTACTGAATGTAACAATGCATCTTCAAATCATTAGTAGCGAAATTACTCCAACATACTAACTTGGCGCAAACAACCTGGCATAACAGTAGTGTTTCAGAAAAGCTCTTGAGAGCACCCATGATTAGAAAACTTTACTTTTATTTAATTTCTTTTGGCGGTTAAAACACCTTTATATGCCTCTTAAGACACTTCTCAACGATTTCAATTACACAAAAACAAGGTTTAGAATAGTGCTGTCGCTAATAAACTAAACTTAGCGCAAGACGAACCTTCAAATGAGCTTAATCGGGAGAAGCAGACACTAAGCAATGCGCCAAGCAAAGCAAATTAATTCAAAATTCTTTAATGAATGAATAATACAACCAAGGAAAGAAAATATGAAAAGGACGTAACCGGGAGTCGAACTGAGAGATTCTCTCCTGCTCGAAAGATAAGTTTATGATAGAAATTATAAATATTTTTTAAAAGCGACCGCTTAACGTGGTAAGAGAAGCAAAAAGGTTTCTTCATACGCTTCGTCATTTCCCTCTTTTAACAAATTTACGTCATCGATCAATGAAATTTTATTTCAGAGTCAGTATCAAATTATTATCCACCATATCCTGCTGTGAATTCAAGGGTGTTTGTCGTAGTTCACAATGAAAATCGTATTTAACAAAGATGTTTTTGAGACAGAATACGAAGATAAAGATTCTTAATGGAAAAGGATATCTAGCAGTTCTTAGTACTTGATACGTCGATAAAACTCGATAAGGTATCAATTTCGATCAAAAAATCAATCAACATGGCAAAAAGCGCTAAAATAACGCCATCGCACTTTCGCTGATACAAAAAGGGCGTCGCGAAATCCCGGAAGGCGCTAAATCTAGGTCGAAAGGCGCTAAAACGGCAACCCTTTGATTCCATAAGTGCAGCACCAGGGCTCAACTAGATGAGACGGCCTACGACAATCAAAGGGATTGCACCCACGCACTCCATCATTTGGACCGAAGAGAGGATGTTGCGTCACGAAGATAGGTGGAGATGAGAAGAAAGCAACGGAAGAAAGCTTCCTTTCACAGCCTCCTTTCATCCTTACCCCATCAACGGAGATCTCGTTCGTACCGAAAATCCTCAGCTGCAAACATCCAAAGCGTCCTCTTCATTAATCCCTTCTTTCCTGTCTTTACTTCCTCACCTCTCCCAAAAGGACGAATGCGTCTTTCAACAGAATGGCCATTTCTATTTAATCCCTTTCCCGTTTTCACAACAAGTAACAATAATTTCTTCCCATGAAGGTCTCCGGACAAAACATGAAAGCGTCCAAAATCTCTCAGAAACTTTGAAATCCGTTAATCAATGTCCGAATGAATCGAAAGGCTTTGTTTTCCGGTAAGCAGAGCAATCGATTTCGTTTTCCTTCAAGCGGAATACCTACTTTCCAATTTCTTCCGTCTTTGGGGTCATAACGAATGCATTCTATATTTTGGATTTCACTTCTAATTATTGCTGTTACATATCTGTATTTATTTTCTAAAGAATCCAACGAAGTATATCATTGAAATAATTAATCACCAATTAGTAAGCGATAAAAATGGAGAAATCGTACTTTCGCTGTTCTTCACAAAATATTTCGATCATTTTAATTTCAACGACTTTTGTTCTCATTATTTTTCGCAGCTATCTTTTTCAATTTGTTTACCTCTATGTGAGAGCAACTAAGGGAATTCTACACTTTGTTGTCGGGGAGTACCGAGTACGACATTTAAATAAATTGATAATTTTCATCGAATTTCGTAAAACTTCATCTTGGGTTTGGCTATAAGAAGCTCAACGGAGACAAAAATACTATCGGGTTACGATAAGCAAGAGGCTTATTAAAAATAAGAGGATTTTCTTTATCACCTTCATAATAGATTAAAATAAAGATTGTCTTAAATGATAACACCAGGCTTCTCGTAATGTACTTAGAAGGTCGAAAAGATTCCAGACCAATAATTTTCGATACTTCTAATCATCACAAATATTGCGAGTTTCACTTACTCGTAAGTAAGAAGTAACTGATTATTTCCTATATGGAAGGCAGAAAAATTTTACATCTACATTAGTCAAGTAAACCAGATATTTGTTGAGATTAATCAATTTCACACGTTTCAATGCCATCAGCTCGACTTTAAATGCATCAACGCTCAGAGGAAATCGTCTCGTCGGACTGAACTGAAGCCGATTGTCGAGGGACAATGAAGAAGGGAAATAGATTCGCAAAGCGTGATTCAGCTGTTCAACCCCACTTAATGTAGGTCTGGATCATAGTTCCTTCGATTTTTTTCAATCTTTGTGTGAAATTAAATTGTTATGGGCGCTTTGACAAAGTAGTTTCCCCATGGTTGGAGATAAAGAATATCAAAAACAAATACAAACAAATCAAGATTCTCATATGTTGATATTTTCATATTATAATGGAAAAATGAAGCACGTAATCCCGTAAAATTATTCACTTCGAGCAATACTACGAAGGAAAATATGTATCTAACACATTCAATACACATTTACATCACGTGACTCACAGACTGCAGGTCCCTACTCTTGAAGATACTTTTGTTCCTCTGTTTGCATACGCAGTACGGTAGGAGGAAAATTACAAGAGGTTTTGGGGAAGAAAACCAAATCCCGATGAGCCCTCGCAAATTTGTAGTAGAAGATATTCATAATTTATTACAGCAAAGATGGTATTTAAATACCCGGACATAAATGGTGACGTAAGAAAGAGTTCAAGAAGCTTATTGCAAAAGTGTGATTGTCAACGACAACGTCAACAGTGTGAGATTAAAAAAGAAGGATCGAATCGGAAGGACAAATGTAATAAAGGCTCGTTACCAACTCGGTGGAGAGAGAGAGAACCATTAGCCTACCAGCATCTGGCATACAATTGGGAAACGGCTTCCCCCTTCATATAACAAACACGAGCAATGACCCCATTTTAAAAGCTGAAAACATGTCGGCCAATAATTTTCACATTTCCAAACGGGTTATCTCGACGATGGGCGCCACATTAAGGACAAAATTCTATTAGAGTCAAGCCATTACTGAAATCCTTGTGAACTAAAGTGATTACTTTAAAACAGATTGATTGAATCATCCCCACTTGATGTAACATGTGCGGGAGAGCGTCAACAAGTCAGAATGATGCTATCCATACGAATAAAGAACAGCTCATTTAAAATATATTAAATAAACAAAGTAAATGACTTAACTTTGTGTGAATAATAATAATTCTTTGTTTCCCATTATTTAAGAGAAGCGATCAGATGATAAAATTTGGGATTAAACTTCCTAGACTTAATCCACTTTAATGTACGGGCTGTAAAAGACTCTACATAACCCAAAAAGTTTTACAAGAGAGACGTATCAAACTTATCTATTAAAAATTAAAACTTGAGATTGAGCATCGAAATTCTCTTCAGGAAAACATAATAATGTTCCAAAGCTAAATAGATAAAACAACTAAGATTACACCTGCGCAAAAAATGCATGTTTATATGAAATTAACAGCTTTATAAACTTCGATCAAAATTATTATATGCTAAATACATATGATGATAAATGTTAAGAATTCAAAACTTACACATTTAACCATCAATTGTGATTTAACTTACACAGAATTTATATTTCAAGTTTTTTGAACTGTTATTGCTTGATTCGACTTGAAATTGTTTACATATCAATTAAATTTCAAAAAGTATGTAATAAAAAGATACTTAATCGATTAAGCAACATGCAACTTATTAATATTGAAACTAACTTCACTAGTAGGAGTGTAGTCGGGTCATATCGAAGTGGAAGCAAAGATAATAAATTAATCATTGATGTATTGTATTCCACCAATAGACCCATTCTCAGGAAGCTGCAGACTAACATATAAGAATCGACATATCGTTAAATGCGCGGCGAAGCCTATTCAAGCTTCTCTTTGATGAGAACATGCAGTTTTGATGGTTCAGAAACGAAAGTGCATCGGATTCCATCGGAATTCTTTTGAGTGAGTGGGAGACGGCAACATCTCCGAGATGCCAATTCCAAGGGACGGATTCTTGTCTTGGAGACCGGAAATGCCATCCTCAGGATTCTCGGATGGCCACGGTTGCATTCGGGGAATTAAGTTTTTATCGTCATTTGCTGCTCTTAAAACAGAAATTAGATATGCATGCAGGCTGGAGGATTTAGGTTGATAACAATCTCCACTGAAAACAAATGAATGAATAATGAGAATGAAACGCTACACCAACGTCACAGACGTATCAATATTGAGACGGACTATGAATGATCTTATACAAATTTTTCGAAGAATTAAATAAGGTGTGTGTAGCAAAATACGGAGATAGGGAGTCAGCAATGATTAGAAAATAATTAAATGTGGACTATAGAGGGAGGTAATCAGGCAGTGTGAAAGGGGCCTTACGTTGGTTCGGACGTCTGAAGGAGATAAATGGAAGCAAAAGGGATGATAAGAAAGTGAGCGGTGCATGTGGAGAATGCGAGTAGGTCTAAAAGAAGAGAGAGGAAAGCTTGGGTTGATTGAGATGCCAAAGAAAGAAGGCGCTTAGATTAACAAACAAAAGAGAATGTATGGGAAGAGAAATAAGAATACAAGGATAAGAATTAGCGGAAGATTAATGTAAATCAGTGTTCAACGGGGCGATATCGCCCCCAGAGGGGACGTTCCCCCAATCCCGGGAGCGTTTTGACAAAAAATAGTGGACATTAAGGGGCACCGAGGAGAAAAAGATGCATTATAACTCAGAAATTTACGCTTTTCAGGGGAATAACTGAAAACCACGCTATGAACAGGATAGCGTTATTACCGGGATTTTAAAAATTTCTGTTCCTTTTATATTAGAAAACAAAAAGGTGTTTTGGGCTCCTCAGTTTTTAAATAAGCGCTTTACACTTCAAAAACGAAAAGTAATCTTCTTTAGCTTGCTATACTTGCCACAGCTGTATAAATCTAGACAGTCTACGAATTATTGTTGTGTAATACTGGTTCCCCTCTGGTTATACTTTTTAAGAATGGTCTGCTTTTCGTACAAAGAGAGCTCTTTTATTTAATGCTGATCATTTTTTCACTTTACTGTTAAGCAATTTTTACCAAAGAAACATACAGAGAATAATAATGTAACCTAATTTCAATTCATCGACAGAGGATTGGCTTTACAGCGCAGAGAAGCGGGTTGCAGTGCATCTGAGGACGGGAAAATCCGCCTAATAAGAGGTTAGTAGAGCGTCTTATGCGGTATTTTTACCATGTGCTTTGTGTGAAAGGGACGGAGAGGAATCCGCGTATTAAGAAAAATGTTGCAAACAAGTTTTATTGTATTTCTTCAACGGAAAATAATTATTGTGAATAAATATTAAATTTATAATATCAGAATTCTAGGAGTTCAAGGAAGGGGGCTTAATAAAGTTAAGGAATACTTATATAGAACGAGGGGGCGCTGGATAGAAAAAGGTCGAAGATCCCTGCTTTATATAAGCGAGACAAATTATGTATGTTCATACCTAGAATTTTGATAGATCTGTATGCAGGCTTTTGAATTTTATACAATATATACTGATGATAACATTAAGGAAAGCTTATATTCCTCTTGCTAAAACAGAACATGAAACTGAATATGAAGTAGTTCTTTTCAAACTTTAATCAAATAAATGCAATGCCATTCATTTATCCTATTTATTAGGTCTGCTCCCAGAGGAGACCTTTGTTTATTACAGCACTGAGCACGGTACTTTTCAAATTAACCGCTCTTCTTTTAACTCCCTGATGCCGGACACGCAAATTAAGGTTGGCACGTTTAGAATGGATGATGGCTCTTAATGGAACCCTATACCACGAGATAAACCAGCAAAGAGATATACACATTATAGTAAACATAGGTTTTCCACGGTTTCCATTTTCTCAAAACCTTACTATTAGAAAGCCTCACTAATAGAAAGGGGGGAAAACTGAATTGCGAAATAAATCAAGATCTATCAGATTACTAAAGACGATTTCCAAGATGGCTCCATAATGTGTTATACTGAGCGTAGCCAAAAGTTAATTATACTAGAATTTCAAACATCTCTGAAAAAGACATTTATTAGCTTTAAAGCTTTCCAAAGAAGAAATTCGTCTTTTCGGCCAACACATATACTCACATACTACAGACGACTTGAAGCAAGAGTCCCTTTAATACTTTTTTTGCTTTCATTTTGCAACCCAATCTGATTCAGCCCCTGTGATCAGTGGATCTAATCATATGTTTGAATGGGATTTCCCTTTTATCTAACATATATATATATATTCATTTAGTTGGTATTCAAATAAGTAATCAATTAATGCGAAGGATGAAAATAAATTAATTTGAATTTCTTTCGTGCAAATTCTGTACACTGCTTTCACATCGTTTATTTTCACTCTTATTCACATCAATCAAATCATTCACTTTCTCCAAAGACGTGAAACATAGACGATAGGAGCAGCGGGGAAGAGAATATCTGAAAGAAGGAAACTGGCGCCATTAGTAAGCGAAGAAGATAAAATGGGCAGAATGAGTAAATATTACCTTCGAAGAGCGAGTGAAGAGAGAGGTCTACGGAGAAATTCGATAAAAATATAGGAAACTCGCTCTATCAAGGAATGGGGCGAGATACTCCACTAAAGAGGGTATTGGAAGAAAGAGTGGAAGGGTTGAATTACCGATAAGCGCCACACAACCTTTTCCTCTATGGCACACTACTTCGTCGCCTCAAACAATGCACTAAAATCTAAACCTAACCTGAGAAACATACAAAAGTTCAAAAGGATTATACGGAAATGTTTTTACTTAACCAGACAACGAAGAACTTGAACTAATGCGCAATTGCAATTTAAATTATAAATTTCCGAAATTAGGCTGCACATCAAGACCTAAAGAACGGTACAAAAGTTACAGCGAACAGGAACACTGCTATAGAGGATCAGTGTTGAAATAAGAGGAGAGTGTTGTTAATTAATTAAAATACGGTAGGAGTTGTTAACCTGATAAGATCAGCAATTCAAGAAAATCGAGCCAGATTTAGTACATAATGGCATAACATGCTATAGTGGCTACACCCTCAAACAGGTGTATGTTAACATCCCATTGCTATCCCATAATTCTATATTTGAAAAAGAAGTACCGACTATGGGATGATTCGTGCAGGCATCGAAACAGAAGATGCCGAGCACAAACGTCACTTTGCCACAATTGAGATCGCAACGAACAAATCATGATTGAGGCATAATGGCGGCTTTTGTATCGAGATTTTCCCTTTGGCAAGATTCCAGGAAGGACCCCGGACAAAAGATGATGTGCAGAGCTCCCGCGTTCTCGACCTCCATAAGGGGGTTAAGAGACGATGTATGAAGTGGCCAAGGGTCATATTAATCGCTATCTCACCCTTACTTCAGCCGGCGTGCGACTGCCCTCGCCAATTATCAAATGCATTAACAAGATGCGTGTGTCGATGTACCAATGATGCTAATGCACTGACTTGCAGAGCAGTGGGCTGATAAGAGGTAAAAACAAAAATGAAGAAGGACGATCTCCTTTTTAAAGATCAGCAGTTTGAGCAAAAACTGCTCGATGTTTCCGGTTTACATTTCCGAAAGAGAACGTGTTGTGTATGAAATATTCTTGCGTTAGTCAGCAATCTTACCGCAACATCATCATTACAGCTATGTAAATGAAATACCCAACTCATGATAAAAGCTCTCATCATCAGCTTTTCCACTAGACCCAAGATACCAAAAAAAATATCCTAAACATTTCTGACGAAATCAATAGCTATCGAAAGCACCAAAGATATAAATCAACGAAATACTAATAGAGGTGGAATATCTATGGATGCTTGGGTTATCTATCAACGCATCTTATACCGCATGCTCTTGACTCTTATTACATTAATTAAAACATTAAATTTCTATTATTCACGGGAAAATGTCATTTAAGGTAAACGCTCGATAGAAATCAGGATAGAAAAGTAAATTTCCTCGAGTAAGAAACGGAATGAGAGAATAATTGCCAGAATGAGGCAGGAAGAGAAACATTTTCCTTGAACGCGAAATTATTTCACTCGAAATTTTGACTTCTTCAACAAAAATTATTTTATGGAAAAAACATCAATCTTTCCATCATTTAATGGAAAAAATAAAGGTAAGAAGATGTATGATTCTCTTACATTTATTATTTATTGACTATTATTTTAATTTAAATTTCAAATTAGCCTTCGAGTTTGAACTGCCACTATAATAAGATAAGTATTCAATTAAATATCGGTTCGAATTGAAAAAGACTAAAGTAACGAAAGGGAAATCTTAAATTGGAGCGAAATTTTATCTCAAAATAAGGACTAATAACGCGTGCTCTTTCCACAAACAAGTAGATAAATAAGAAGATAACCTTCTTGGCACGTCACATTAACAGCTATTCCGATTAACTCAAAATGATACTTTCAAAATAGTATCCAGGATAAACATTTGGGTAAATCAATATCTTAATTTCAATTCTATAATCAACAAATTCCACGCTCTTCTCCACTTCTCTTCTTTCCGCTCCTCCGGAAAATTATGTGCACAAATAAGAGCTCAAACTGCTGTATTCGCATGCATTCGATGAATTTGCGTGCTCTACTTATTTTTAGCATAAGCGTTTTCGTTCCCACGCTCCCACATCTCTTTTTGCCGCCCTACAAGTAAGCACAGATGTCGGGGATGTAAAACCCTTTCCGAAAAGAGGTGAAAAAAGAGCGAAAGAACCTCGTTCGCACCACGCAACTTGTGAATTTCGGCATGCAGTAAAGTATGAATGCCGAAGAGGAATGCCACTTTCAACGACCTTTCAACGTGCGGCGTGCTGATCGAATTGATCTTCCGAGCAAAAGGCAAGGGAAAGGAATGGAAAGGGGAGAGTGATACTGAATGGAAAAGACCTTTTCAGCAATGAATTCACTGAGAAGGCCTCAGTTATTCAAGCCCAGGAGAAAGGTCTGTAATTGTAGCTAAAATCTGAACATCAAGGATTTAAAAAAGACATGCGCAGACATTTAATTTCCGGGGTATTTAATTTGACGTAAAAATGACAAACTTTTTTGATTTAATGATTCCAATAGTTATTTCATTGCAAAGCAAAAGGGCCACAAAACTATACCGATATGGTTCGAAACCATTGCAATAAGAGGTCCTCCAGCTCTATTATTCAGCCCTCAGCTTCAACTGAATCCGTTCTCAATAATTAGCCTCAAATAAATTGTTTTGCAATTTTACATCACCACCACTTTAAGTTATGCCACTAGGGCACGTATACAATTAAAAATACCACAATTTAATACTTCAGAAAAAATTAGGTATAAGTTTATGCGGCGATAAACTGAACTAAATAATTGAGGAGGAAATAACTTAGCAAAGTTCCACTTTACGGGTTTATTTTAACCGGTTGCCTGTTAAAATAAACCCGTAAAGTGGAACTTTGCTAAGTTATTTCTTCCTCGATTGCTAGGAAAAGCTTCATCGATTTTATTTGAACTAAATATTTTAAAACTTACCGTGCCTCTTTAACCGCGAGATTAACGAAAAATTTTGGAACGCGATACTGTTTGAATGGCACCTTTATAACATTCCTCAAACAGCTGAATCTTTCTCAGCGGGATGACGACTCGCGAGACGAGCCCGTTAAGGCAAGGCGGCATTTCGAATGTCTTACAAAAGTTTAGCGACACCTAAACACCTCTGCGAAGTGAGTCAGCGGAAGGAGTGGGAATATCTGTAGGCACGGCTGAGTCACGCTCTCGATTGATGCATTCTCGAACATCCGCACTGTGTGATAAACGCCGCTCAGACGGGAAAAAATCTTCCGGGTCCCTGAGAAACAATTGCACTTTCAAAACAATTGATGCCCAATGATGAAGCTAATTAGGGGTATTCTATGCATTCAAGCGCGTTTCATCTCTTAATGACTGGTGACGTGAGATGCATATCCTCGGCTGAAGATAGGATGCATTAATACAAACCTCCATCGCTGAGGATAAATTCGCTCAAACTTTCAAATACTTCAACCGCAACTGTTTTTTGAATTTATTTCTAAACAACGGTTATAACGTTTAACGTTTTTTTAACTTTGGCGAACAATTATACTTCCTTGTGACTCTCACAAAGCTTTTTAGACGATAATAATTTTCTAGCACTAAAATATTATGTACGCTTAATCTATTGAGTTTCTATGCCCAATACATGGGTAAATTGTGAAGCGTATTTTGCGGGCTATCAACCTATCAAATTTAATTAAAATCGGTGAGTCATGGTGTCTTGCAGGACCTTAACGTTACGGCAAACCTAAGATTTAAGGCTGGATATGATCTAAGATGAGATTATTAACCGTAAGATATTTAATGGCATGTTACTACATATTAACACATTAATTAAGACGGATTACGGGAATAAATGGGTTAAGTGGTCTTAGTAGTAGTAGTGTGATGGAATTAGAAAAACAGTGCTCACAGTGAAAATTTAGGAAGACTTATCTGCACACAAATTCAAGGAAATCAATCGATCAAAAATTCTAAAACAACTATGGGTGAGAAATGAGACTCTTGATAATAGTAATAGGTACTCCATTCACAAAAACTTGATCTCATTAAAAAAGAAACGCCATACATGGTTCTCGGTCCAGGTCATGATCTGAACTTAAGATACACTGCTATTTCTCACCATTTTATTTCATTTGCAGAGTTTCACACAAAACTATTATATAAACTGCCAAAAATTAGCAGAAGGGGTGGATATCGCAAATATCAAGGAATGCTAAGATCGCTCCTGGAGAAGTTTGAAGAATTCTCAGTGTTAAACTGAAAAATCCCAGGGAAATTAAAGACCAGAAGTGAAGAGCCTCGTCGGAGTGGCTAATTAAGAGTTAGCGTCCATTACCTTCCTAAACGTGTCAGAAAAGAAAGCTCAGTCAAAGCGAAGAAGAAGCTGCAATCAATGTGAGGGAAGTAACACACATATGCTCTCATTCGGAACGAATTGATATCTTAATTACAACTGCGTCCATCGGAAAAATACGAGTTCTGTGAGAAGGATAGTTATCGTGATATAATTTTCCATAGAATTAACAGAACGCAAACTAGATCGAGCTATATTCAATGAGGTTTTCTTTGCAGGTTCCAATAAAATAATTTTTACTTTCGAAGCCTATTTTCTTCCCCTCAAATATAGATTGAGGGTATAATTTGAGAATAGTCGGCTAATGAAATGAAAGCTTTTAAAAGAAATCAAAGAATTAAAAAAAAGAAACTCGAGCAATTTTCACAAATTTTTTGATAAAATATCGATAGCATGTAAAAAAATAATACTAATATACTATCTAATATACAAAATCGGTCCTCGCCTAATACTGTTGCTATTATGAGGACTATAGACGCGGTAGTTCTGCCAGAAAATTCCTATAATGTCACGATTGCTATGAAAAACGCATTATCCAAAAAAGTATGCATTACGGTTGGATTTTATTACTCTAGGTCACATGAAGATCCAGTTTAAGCTAAGGGACGAAAAATACAGAGACCTATCCATCACTACGATAAATTGAAAACACATCTGCCATAACACTATAAAAATAGATTGAAATGTAGATAAGAAACTAAAAAGAAAACAATCGGCACTCCAAGTTCAACGACATCGCCGATTTATCGACCCACCTCTTAAAATAGAAGTCGAAATTGTCAATCTAAACCGAATATGTCACGAAAGGTGGACACATTCGAGTTCAGGGACATGTTCACGCTGGATGGAAAGCCGCGACCCTCATACTAAATTATCTAACCTCATTCTAAACTAAATAGCACCAATGAATGAATGATTTAATCACGTTCCTAACCGCTGTTCTACAAGGAGACATTCTCAACATCCTTCGACATAAAGACGAGATAAAAAGGAATGCATATTGAACTGGAAATCAAAACTGTCGACCACATTAAACGTCACGTCAAATCACTTGAATTTCATAAGAGCAATGAGGAAAATTCCAAAATTAATTTATACTATTCAATGCATCATTTTAATTCTAAGCTGATAAAAAAATTGGAATTTTTCTTTATGAAACCAAAATTAAATTTTATAAATTACGATAATTTCTAGTGGACTACCAAAATATCTTCTTCTGTTTCCTTAGTTTAGAACGAATAAATATAGCGCAGCCATAAATCATCGCTTTTAATCAGCCCAAGAAAAGGAATCCGTACTGAAAGATTCCGATTTTAAATATTGCAAATTCGATCAAATTAAAATTTTAATTAGAGATTCTCGAAAGGATTCCGGTATATCATATACAACCAGAAATTTCCTAGGAATCAGTTCCACTTCTCGGGAAAATCCAGGCGTAAAACGAACAATATATTTTATAAATACTCGTATACGAATGGTAACTATATTCTACTTTCGAAATAATTACACAAGAAAATAAAAATTGCATCATTGCAGATAAAATTATATAATTATAAATTATATAATCATAATTAGTCATCATAAAGTCCTTTCATACGTAACTGAGCAAACCATATGGAAATCACGCTTCGGAGGTCGGCGGGAGGTGTTTATTTTTAAAAGTTTAAAAATATATATGTGGTAGTGATCACCAAAAATACATTCCACAAATAATATAAAGAAGCAAGTTTACTTCCTTTCAGTTCTAAAGCTTGAAGGTAGAATATCGTACTTAATAATTCCACGGACTAAACTGAGAAAACGAATCCCAATTCGGGAGAATCTGGGAAACTATGCTCGAAATTTCTAATACAATCAAAGAAAACTTTCCGAAATGAATGCTCTAACAGACTGCCATTGGTTCGAACTTTTTTGTATACGGTAAAAGGTCTGGCCGAAGAGAGGAGTGATCGCAGCCGGAAAACAATTTCGAGCGATCTCTCAAGGGCACGGGAAACAACCCAAGTGGAAAGAAAGTCTTCCAAGGAAAGAGCCGTAAACGGAAGGAGATTCTCCGCTTGAACAGAGATCTCTCTTCAAAAGAAAGGCTTCTATGATTAGGTTTTTATCCTCAACCGCTAAAGAATTTAAGCGAGGGTTAAAAATACGCGAATTCCAACCACTAAGAGGTCTTCTTTACAGCGTTCCGACCTCAAACTTAAGCAGAACTAGACAATAGTTTCTCAGGTGCTCACCTTAAGGGTATTTTTTTCGAGACAGCGATAACAGAGACGCATTCCGGGAATTCCAATACAATTCCTGCACATACGATCATAATAATAGTTCGCTGAGCGTCTCCTAGCGAAACTTCGAAGTTGATTGAGTAAAACGCAAATTAAAAGGTGATTAGGTTCTGAAAACATAAAATATAAAATAAAAATGTGAAAATTACCGGTATTATTCCAGTCTTGCATTATAAACGCTCAAGTCAATAGGTTTTGATGATTAAGATGCCAAAATCTAGAAACCATGTATTTTTATTCAAACTTCTATGTGATTATGAAGAAGTAATTAGAGTGGGTGAAATCTACGTCGTAACATTCATGGTTAAGGAATTGCATTAATAAATTACATCCTTTAATTTTTGAAGCTCTGGCTAAATTTACGTCCCACTCAGACATGCCACACATTCACGATAAAATTGGAATTATTATCTAAAGATAATATTTGAGGTGCAAATATAAGCTACCGCTTGATATGCACACCACATCACACCTATTTATACGTTTAAAGAGTAACTGAATGCACACTCATTGACAGACAAATATCAACAGTAGAAGATCGCACCTGACAACGCTTTCCACGTCTTCATAACGACCTCTTCCATTTCGTGTACTACATGTAGAACCTGAATCGTTCATTTCAAACAGATTCAGACTTACAAATGCCAGAAAAGATCAGAAGCAATAAAGATAGTATAAAGCGGAAGAATGACGAAAATTAAATGGAATGGCCGAGGGACTCGTGAAAAAGTCCTCCGAAGTGCAAATAAACAGAGAACTCAAAGAAAACAGCTGTTAAATTGGGAAAACCGATAGAGCAAATTTTGAGACACGATACTCTCCCGAAGGCAGTATTGGAAAGTTTGAAGGAAAATATTAAGATATTGTAAATATCTTACTATGTCCTTTCAGAGTAAGCACCTTATTCGTCTAGTTTATTCATAAAACATACTTCAACCATCCATACACCCTAATCTTCGCAAAACCTTTCCTTTCGGTCATATCCATTTTTCTTTTCATTCATTCCCTTTCATTCTTCTAGCTACATACATCTCCACAGCATCTCATTCATAATAGAAGAAGGTCTAGGTCATGGTTGGGAAACCTTTTCCATTGACTGCATGGACTATCCGGTCAGATTCAAGAAGTATCAGGCCGCATATTAAACCGTCAGGTTGCAACTGAGAGTCGTGTCAAACATTCAAATATTTAATTGATCATAAAAATCACTCATTGTTACAGTTTGCGCTCAAATTCACGCTCACTTAGTCCACGGTAGTTTAAAGTACTATTGATAGGATCTCCCTCTTTAAAAAGTGGTAAGAAATATATGTGGAAACAATAATACTAAGTAAAATTTCTCTCAGAATGAATGAAAGTTCCACAAAGTGAAGACTGAGGTAGTCGACTATACATTCTAATACTTCCACGTCGAAATGGTATGAAAGAAAACTAATTTCTAAGCCAAACAATCCATGATAGAAAATTTTCCGTTTTATTTTCACTCGACGCAAACGGAGGGGAATGAAATTATTTAATAATGCTTACATCTGTTTCAGAAAGAGAGCAAAACGTTCGAAAAGACCGTGTCTGACTTCAAATTCCTTTGGTCTAGGTTCAATTACTAGACAAAGCTGATCTTAGTGTTAAAGGAAATGAATCGATCGGCAAGGGACAAACCAATCCTCAGATAGATTACCCTAGATGATGAAGATGAAACCTTCAAACGGTGAAGTAAAAAGGTTTGCGATTCTCTTCATCGATTCCGTCCACGATTTGCTCATGTGCTCAGCCATCGACTACATTCCGGTTGTAAATCGATTAGTCGATCGAATCAGAGTTTCTTGAACGCGCACGTCGACGCGATAACGAAGTTATGAGGCGCCGACGTCCTTATTTAGATCGGCGACAATATGGGAGAGGCGTGGGTGGCGGGACAAAGATGCAGGCGGGAAATGAGGTAGCAGACTTATATGGGAGGAGGAGAATGTTTTCCAAAGGAATGCGGTCGGTAGGGACGGCCGACCGTTGGCATGGTGTCAAAGACCATTTGAAAAAAGCAACACTCGAATTATCCGAACGCAAGCACGGTTCGTCGACTCCGGTTCCAAGCAGTCGCAAGTTCGAGGAACGCCTCTGGAGCAAAGAAAGAGATGCTCTAGGATCTCACACCGGCGAGATAAAAAAAGAGAAATTGCTACGATGCAGATGTGGCCCCGCCTACGATGAATGACGAACCACAATCTAAATTATCGACTAAAAAAATACATTCTTTGCTTCTGATTACATTCCCCTTTACACCACAGAAGACTAAGTGCAGCAGCCTACTGCGTAAAATTGTATCGAGGTTTTTCCCATAATGCCCATTTTCTACTTTGTCCAAATGTTATAAGCATATCTTATCACGCGAGATATATAAATAAATATATTTTAGTTGTTATTAACATTTTAAATGATAAAATGTGTCAAATTATTTGGCAAAATTTTACTTTGAACAATCTGATTTCATTTCCACTGCTTTATTATGAATAGAATTTACAGAAAGATTTTATAGAAAACTCCCTAAAACGCATACGAGTATATACATTTTGTTTGGTCTGATCATCCTACTAAAACTTACAGATAGAAACAGCTATAAGAAATATAAACAGAGACAACGGCACAAATAGGTAATGAATAGAATAAAATAATATTGAATAAAATGTAACAAAAATTCAAAATAATAATTAATACATAGAAACGATTTTTATCAAGATCAAATTTTAGCCGCTTAAGGGATAATTTCCGACTACAATAATACCAGACATTTCCGTACAGCTACAATTCAACAATACACAATATGTTCACATGAAATGCAGTTGTAGATAACAACAAAATTATGTGCGTTACAATGTTTTCAAAATAACTTCATTCGCCTAATATAACTTCGAGTTGATAACTTTAAATAAAATCTATTTCAGAGGGGTTTGTGGAGAGAATATGACTTGAGGATCATACGGACTACACTTATAAAACTTTGTGTCTCTGAATTAAAGGTTCCTAATGTTTTGTGTAGCATTAAAAATAAAGTATAGAGTAACAATAAAACGCGTAGTAACTTTTTCCGTTACATACATACAAAGTTTTTTCCGCTCGGGGTGAAATTATGGCTGCAGTGAAATAAAAAGAAACCATAATTTGGCGGACGTTACCGCGAGAATCTTTTTCATTTCAACCATCAAAATTTCTACAAAATCTATTGTTTTACGACTATTTCGGAAAAGTTGATGATAAAAAAGCAATTCAAAAATGAAAAATCAAAATTTCACCACATTATTCCCATTCATTACTTCGCATTAGAGATTTTTTTGGATCATTCCTAAAAAACTACCAGGTGAACAATCAGTAAGTTGAATTTCCTGGTTCATTTCTAAATGCTCTTTTAAAGCGCCTTACATTCAGACGGAGGACCTGCCTGCAAATCAGCCAAAATTTGAGACGATATTTTTGAGTTAAATCTGAGCCTATTACTAACTCTTCCCATCCATAAGAATGTATTTAATAAACGGGATCCAAATCTCGACCTCTAATGGGCGGATTTCGTGTAAGCGAATCAATAATAAGGTCCGGTCTCAAAAATCCCACAATATAGGTTGTCGCAACCACATAAGACACTTATACGTGACCACAAGAATTTTTCGAGCAACCACTTGCCAACTGGGGCATCTTGACCCGGAGACTCCGGGAGAAGCACTGTTTTTCCGAGCTCAAGGTTTCAGGCCAATTTCAGGGTCAGTGTGGGGTGCGAAATACGTAACTGCACTTATGTTCTCTTTGCTTCACTTTCATTCAATTTAACGTCTTTCACTGCACAAAAAATATACCTTAGTCAAAGTATTCAAATTTATTTTCGTCTCCTAGCCAAATACTTCTGGATGCGTCAGCGCTGAACCAGAGTAAATGTAATTAAAAAGATAAATTCGGTTTCTGGACAAGATTTTACATATTGGTAACATGCATTAAATACAACAAGTAATTAATTAACTTCTATGATAACACGTGAAAATTTATCAAATCGGATAAAAGACGGTGAATTCATTCTCTGGGATACTGAACAGAATCTCCGGGTTAATGACAACCAGTTGGCAACCCCAGCTATTTACCACCAGACAATTCTGTATTCTCATACCCTTGTAACGTTTGAAAACGGGAAAGGCGCTCCAAATCAGCGGCCATGGAAGATGGATGGGTAAGGTCTTTCCAATCCATTTTAATTATTTTGCTATAAAAAGACTGGAGTTGGGGGTGGTTAGAGTATCGCAGTCATGTTCGTGGGAGGAAATACTGCGGTCGCCTATCGAGAAGTAAATGAGGAAGCTGCGGTGAAGGAAGCGAGCACATTCCCGCACTACAAGAGTTTAATCGCTAAGTGGAGTTTAAGTACTTTTTAGCAACCTATTTGCTCATGCACGCGTATAGATCAGCCTATTTAAGGCGTTTTTAACGTAGCACTTAAGAACATGAAACATGTAAGCGGAAGAAGTATGGTGTGTGAAGTACTTATTACGAAAAGTAGGAAATCCATCCATAATTGTATATCTTAAATAATACGAAATATATTTTTTGGAGCGTTACGTTCCTAATTATCAAGAATTTCTTAAATAACCAGGAGAGCGCTTGAAATGTAAATAAGGACGGAAGTTAAAGTAAATCAAAAATGGATGGAATTAAAATACAAGAAGAAAACAGATCTCAAACTCATCCGATTATTTCTTCAACTGAAAACTAAAAATGTTGAATATTTAAGTGAATCTGGCTTAAAATTCAATTTAATAATTATATGCCTTTGATTTCAATCTCTTCAATATTTTAGTAATTATTCTATTATAGTTTATATAGGACATCACGGGTCCCATCTCTAAATTCGTTTGACAAACTTTCAGATTATTTTGATATATCTTCTCATTTGATTCTAATTTTACGTCCAAAACGATTATCGAAGCGAATGATAATTCAATGAATCAATCATTAATTCACAAAATTCCTGTATTTTTTAATTTTTCTTCTTTAGACTGTCAAAGAACTCTTAAGGTCAAATTTCACCAATAGATACTACGATGGTCTTTCATATTCCACACCTTAAGTATAGATAGAGATTTGTAAGAATTATTTTCCTAATTATTATCTGAAACAATCTGAGACTGCGACGTTCCAATGGTAAAACAAATTCACCGAGGCGGCCTTCCACTTATCTTTTATATCTCGAGAAATTTAGGCTAAATACTCTTTCATTACTTAACCTAGAGTTGAGAACTAGGGCGATCCTGCTTAGGGACGCACTTAATTTGCTTAATTGAAGACGGGGAAGTACTTGCTAGCATACTCACGCTTCGCAATATGGCTGCTTGTTGTATCCCTTGTAGGTCTTCATATTGAGGGTCATGTTGCACACCTGGCATTTGAAGCATAACTTGTGCCATATCTGCAAGAAGAGGAAAACAAGGTCAATCATACGCTGACATGATAATCCGATGATCACGGTCATTTGAGAATAATAAAACGATAGAACCTTGGTCGCGATAAATTGTCAAAATAATCCTTGACTAAAAAAATCCACGTCAAAACATGCCAAGAGGGCATAAGTATTACAGAATCCTGAATGATATTATGTGATATTATTTAATGATCTTATATCAATACCATTACTCAAGGAGCATAGTTTCCTTTATTTTCTCATCGTTTAGGAGGCAATCAAATTACTTTGAACGTCTCGATAACTGAGCTGCGCAATTCTTCCCAAAGAGAAAAGTCACAAATAATTCATTTTTAAAAGTTGAAAGGTAAAGTAAACATTATTTGATAGAATCCAGTGAAATCTGATGGAATAACATACTTAAAAATATACTAAGAATTATATACCGTCCACTGCTTAGACGATCGTTTTTTTATATTTAATCAACACCATCATCATGGATAGCGATAATCGACCTGGTGAACCTATGACTCAACACTGAGACCATAGTAATAAACAATAATGATAACCTGTGAACACTATATACATAATTCTGTATATTTTTTAAAGTAAACAATATTATACCACTATACCAGTAATAATGAGCAATATCATTTAGGCAATCATGAATAAAAATCAGTGGCTTTTAAATTTCAAATAAGAGGTCTTGGTATTTCGCTTGGGCATGTGATAGTGGTACGTTTGCTAATAGCCATAGTTGGATTCTGGGTGGAATGATGATTTTTGGCATAAGGCATTTGCCCAGGATCTGACAAGGAGCTTGCAGTTATACTGTAAAGTTTATCCACGCTCAAGATACATGTGCAACATTTATCACGAAAAAATAACATCTTTAAAGTTAATTGGAGATGAGTTCACGAGGAATTTTACTAAAGCGCCCCCTACCGCTGCTTATAATTATGACATAAGATTCTAGTATAGTTTATCCATAATAATTCGTCCATGTAAAATTCGCAATTCGTATGCATGTATAATTTAATGTATACCTGATTCTTCTTACGTCTGTAGTCGAGTACACACAACGGAGATTCACTTAAATTAACAAAAGTTGTGCATAGAAGATTTCTTAAACAGATGTGACCGCGAAAGCAGAGTTCTTAAATTTACCTTTTTACCCTTTTGGAAGAAAGTAAACCCAAACTCAAAGGCGGGCTGATGGTTTCAGAGGGAGCAATCCGTTGAAACAAACATTTCCCCCCCCCCCGATTATCATTTTCGACCTGCACTAACGGAATTTTCTGGTTCATAAATATGGTTAATCGCTGCACCAGCTGGAACTGTGCCCTGAGGAGAACACATTGCAGTGACTCCGAACCAATGCCGAAACTTTCCTTTAACAACGTAACCTTTTTTTGAGGCAATAAAGGCGCCATGGATGAGACAACGGAGATGCAGTAGACGTCCATTTAGTAGGGCTTTCCTTGGTCGAAAGGGAGGAGAAAGAAAATGGTTTTACGGTCCCTTGCACCTATACGTTCCCTTCCCATTCATACAACTTCCGCTCCTATCCGAAAGTCGTCCACCGGACGCACCAAATGGAAGAGTGGCCCATCCAAGCCGAACGCACCTCTCTAATGCACACACTTCCGTGACTAGGCGTTCGGAATAGATCGCGGTGGGCCAAAATGGTTCATCTATCGGAACCCCCCGAGGACAAGTCTTCCGATACGTGGACGATTGCCAAGTGTGTCGGCTGAAGAATTCAGGTCACAAACCACGAATTATTCCCCTCTTCTGTAGGAATTCGGCGTGAATGACGCATCCATCCAAGCTTAAATTGCTATAATACCAACCTGGGTGTAATACGTAAGGAACGACAAGGGCCGGTTTCAGTAAGAGAGGCATCCGCCTTATGGCGCACTAATCAAACGATGGAAATTCCAACCCGAACCAAAAAATAAAATAAACGACAACAATGTTTTCCCGGCATTAACGTTTCTTTTCGTCAAAGCTTGAACATCGGATTGGATATCGAATAGAATAGCATCGGATAGCTTTCACAATACAAATTAGAGTTTTCCAATGATTTCCTACGGTAACGAGATTATCAAAACTTACAGCTGAGGGGCAATATTGAAACTTGGATTGGAATAGAGAAAATAATCTCTTTTACGCCTTTACTTCTAGGTTAATATAGATTAAATGGCGGAAATATAAATCTTAATTTTAAAAACAACAGGATTATTTATATAAAAACTTTTTATCGTTTGTATAGTTGCGAGACTTCAGCGCCGAGTGACGATCGGGCGGAAATTTATCCATCCGTTAATGATTAAATTAACGAGAAGATTGAAGATATCTACGTTTTAAGCATCCACTGTTTATAGGGAAATCTTATTTAATATACATTTATATTAATGATATAGTGAAATGCCATTGAATACATATTGATATGTAATATTAAATTATTCGAAGAGAATTCCGAATTGAATTCTGCTTCGCGGAGGAATCAACTCATCGTAATCATTAGAGAAATTAAAATGTTTAAGAGAGAAGAATCGACAAACGTCTTCATGTGCAGTCACCTTTCGCTATTTTACATTTTACCTTACATTTAATTTATCCAGTTGAGCGCAAAATTAATGAACTACGTCGAAGGAAAATAATTTAGCAAATATACCTAAGGAAATGTGATAAATTACGTCTCCTCATCATTTAATTAAGCCAAGAAATATGAGTAAATATTTATTATATGTGCAAAATTTTGGATATCTAGGTTCTAACTTTCATACGGCCCGCTTCAACTATCAGCGATAAAAATCTAAACAGAGAGCAGAAACACCATTGAGACGAGAGCGGCATGCACCCGTTAAAGACTTAAGAAGGAGATCGAATAGTTGCAACAAATTGTCTCGGACTGATTAAAAGACCGCACGAACGAATTCCGGCATAGATTGGAGTATGACATTTCCTTGCTACGATCAAATACATAAGTTCTTCATATCCTTGAGCTTTACCATCAAAGTTCTTTTGCATCCTCATCCCCATATCGGTGGAGATGGAAATATTAATTAAAAAATAAAACGAATTCCAAAATTTCAATAAATGCACATATGAATAGAACTTAGCAAGTCAAGAGGCATGGAAAGGTAAATAAATAGTATCAACTTTGCTTTTATTTACTTGCTCCCATTGTTATCAGTATCTATTTCTTAATTGGAACTGAAAGAAAACGAGGTAATAATCCGCTTTATCTAATCACGTATGAGATACCTAAGCTTTCACAGAAAGCTTCAACGCATTACCTCCAATTATGGAACAAATATAAATCCTACGAGGTTTCTTAGAAATATAAATTGGAAATTAGTTTGTTTTTCAACCAAGGTAACAAAGATTAGAGTTAAGATTTTAAAGAGATGAATTCACAAAATTATTCACCCAAAATTAACCTGCTAATTTTAACTTTCAAGAACGGCCTTCCACTAGAGTAGAATCAACTCAACCTTAATATAAAAATCTTAATAAACCCGAACTACGAAGACATGGGAATAAGCTAGAGAATACTTTCAATTCAATCTCATCTTAAATCAGCATTCGCACAAGTCTGCCGCGAATAACTTAGGTTATTTCGCATTCAGAGGCTCTTCAGGGGCAAGGATCATATTGAGGTCCCATCAAGATCACCATAAGAAACGAGAAAACGTCTCTTTTGAGGCCCCAGCAATGCCCCCAACTAAAGCCAAGTGCGCCAAATAATACATCCGCCTCTGACTTAGGTAAATTGTAAGAAAATTCTGCAAAATGCGAAACGACATCGAGGCTTCAACACGAATAGTAACGCAACCAAAAGGGTCAAAGTCTGAATTCGGATTTCGCTGCGTAAAACATGAACAGAGCCATAAAGTAAACTTACAATTATTCTGTGTATTTAACCATCGCCCTCATGGCCTTTGTTCTTACTTTTGAGAGTTTTACAATACAGACACTAAATACAGAAGAGAAAAATTGATATTTCTTTGTAAATTGATTTTCTTTGGGAGGTATAATAAATTTCAACTATATACGCTTATAATGACCCAATCAGGCTAATTAGAAAGATCTTATGAATACAATCAAATACATATCTTATAAATAATCAGTATAAGGTATAATAAATGGAATGGAATTATTGTATAACACTTTCTAAAACTAATATTCAAGGTTCGAATCTACATTAATTTCTACCTACACGACGATTTATCCACCTCCATTCGTTAAGATGAACGATGATGGATGATTTGAAAGCAAGCAAACGATAATTACCAATCTAAATTAGTCTTTTTATCGTTTTCCGACTAAACCTGTATTGCAAGGAAGTTTAGGACTGCAGTCGTTTTTTTTCGCTTGAAATTTCTCTACTGAAAATGTTACAACATGGGTAAAAGTTTCAACTGAAGAAAAGTAGTCCATTCAAATTCTCATATCAAAGCGTTAACTTTTGGCGTGGAGTGAAAAACTACATTATTATACAGAAACGCATATACATATTAACTAAACATCGCATTTGATTTACCGCCATATCAATTACTAATAAAATTACCCCAGTTTATCTCAAAAGGAATCTTCTCGTGACTTGTTTGGAATCAACAAATATCTAGAATAAACATTAAATGTCATATGACAAAAAATTAGCATATCTTTATTCAGTAATGAAATAAAATTAGGAAAAGCGAGAGAATCGCTAATGACTCAAAACTGAACTGAATGACAAATCACTAAAATCAAAAACGGATAATTTTAAGCCAGTCTCTCAAACCTACATGTCCATATAGAACAATTTCTTATTTCTAGCGAGCCATAACAAAGGATATAAAATAAAATAATAACTATAATAAAAGTCAATAACTTTTATTTTTATCAATCGTAATTTCTGCGAATATATTTCGCTACCGTATTTCCAACTAAATTACCACATCATTCGCTGCAACCCCAATCCAAGGGAAAGCCAATCTTAAGGTGATTACAAACATCCAAAGATTGAAATTGAACAGCATACGATCCTCCAACTCACTTGAAATTAGTTCTTTTTATTCGAATCGCATTCTACACGCGTTAGCAATTAACTCTGTCGCATTCCATAATGTAATAACTTCCGGTCATACTCCGCTACGCGACACAAAAACCCAACAAGTTCTTCAAGTGATATTCAACAACCTTCGGTGGGATGTGGTTCTAGAGAATCCCAGACGTCTCCCAGCGCACGAGACCTATTCCCCGAAGGGAGACCAGACCATTTGTCCAGCTTCCAGCGGTCATTCTCCTCTCTTTCTATTACACCCAACGCGCCCAATCCCACGGCCGTAATCTCACTCTCATTCCCAAGTGGGGTCGCCAAGGTCAGCGAAATGTTAGCAGCAAACGGAGGGAAGTCGTGTCGAGACACAAATTTCATTCCCACCGGAGACGACGGCGTAACAGGTGGGAGTTCGGGAGAAGCCGGCAACGAACGCACCAACTGATACGCCTATAACACTCATGCATCCATTACAAACAGTCGAGTTATTTTCGGTCCTTTCCAATACACACAACCGGACTTATCGTAAGGTAAGTAAATGAGACTTATAGGATAAAGTTATTCTAGGGGTACTGTTACACAGCAAAGAAAAAATAAAATCTCAATTCTGTCATCCTATCTTTTACCAATTTCAAGTTTTACATGAACGTCAGAATACAATAACACTGTTTATTAACAATAAAACTGTTTATTCAGACAATCTCTTACTGCAGATGAATGAATTCAACCTCAAGTATTCTTGGCTCCAAGCGACTCTAAGCTGGTGCTAATAGGCAAAAGAATTTACCGAGGGACGGTCTTTTCTCGCATATTCGAACTCCACACAACCGAAAAGATTCTATCATTATTTTTTCTGCGTAAGGAGAACACAGAGTTGAACGGATGATAAAAATTTCCCGAGAAAAGAATCATACCTGTTGGCGGGAAATTTCTATGAAATCGATTCAATAACGATGCTTTCAGAACGATATTGTACAAAATATACGGAAAATCAATTTACTAGCATTGCCTTGGCACACATCATAGAACTAATTGGATTACAGGGTCCCATAAATGTTACGCATTTGAGAAAAGAAAGTCCTAGATCCCTGATAATATATAATCTGAAAAATTATTATAGTTATACTAAAATTATATTATTTATAAAAATGTTATATATTCCATCTACTGGACTGTACATACATGCATACATACATCGGGACCCGAGAGAAAAGCGGTATCCCGAGTAGCATCTGTCTTTTACTTACTACCTAAGTTTTTAGAGAAATGAGTAATGTGATGTATGTATCTGTAAATCATTCTTAGTCATTTTGTAAGCATCTACTTGGCAGATTCTAAGCACAATCCAATCCTAATAACTAAGCTGACCTGGTCCAATAGAAAGAATTTTCAACGATACATACTACTAAAGGAAGCTACCGTTTCTGACTTACTGTTCAAGCTCAAGGAAATACTTGAAACAAATAAAGTAAAATATCGTTACTTTCTAATCGGAAAATCGACCGTAAATAGGAGATGAGATTTTTTGATGAAATGTAGAAGTGCAACGAGCAACTTCAAAGTGAAACTTAAGTAGGACAAAACGATTTCTTCCCCGCACGACATACTTTCTGATAAAAATGAACCATTCGTAAATTCTAAGATATAGAAAGAGGGACAGAGAAAACATTAAAATCGGCTTCTGAACATCGGGACCGATAAGTACTAACTTTTAACGCAGAGAATTCTGCCAGATACTTTTAACAAAGAAGACATACTGAAAAGAAATGGTAGGATGCACCTTTAAAGAAATAAATAAAGGTGTTACTAAAACTCTTTACATGAACTCGTGCTTATGATATTAAAAGAATATAAAATATCTAGCTTCAGACAAATCTGTAACAAAAATAACACCACACTAAACTGTAATAACCACAAAATTTGAGACTTCGAACTAGCTATCATAGGTTCAATACCAGAAGGTCTAGAATAATACTCAATTTAGAAATGAGGAAGGATGATCATTTGGCAGATGATTAGAAGTCTTGAATATATTTTGTAATTGTAGTCGACCGCTTCCCAAATGGTCTTAGGTTCGATCTCAGTGTGCCAATACGTATTTTCTATATAATTTAAATGGGAACACGAAACTTTGTGACTTTCCCGATAGATTTTGAAATTCTAAATATGGTTCGATGGTTATCTTCCATAACGTAATGTGCATTAACATCTTAATAAAATATAAATAAAATTTCCTGGGTTCGATCCTAGCAGAGTTAAATTTCCCGTGATATTGGTAATTTAGGTTAGTTTCACGGGGTATTGGTACCTATTTGCTTGCAGTATGTAAGAAACTTTTACTCGTATTTTGAATATAGATGAACTGAAGGCAATTTTTCATACTCCTAGATCCCTTGGTGATGCAATGGATTTAATCTTAACCTACTACAAATGTTAGTAAAATTGGAATATGAATTCGCTAAATGTCAGTAGCTCGGCAATAAATTAAACAATAAAATTCTTAACAACAACACATGAACGTGATAGATACAGACACACCCAAAAATGTATCCTACAACATATTTCCAGTCTGTCAGGCCAAAATTAAATAAACTGATTAATTTAACATGAAATAAGGTATATTGCTATCTTACGAACATTCAAAGGAATTTTAAATTACGTTCACAAGGAACAGACTGGCACAATACATAAAAAGGTGAAAACATCCCTTCAGGACACTGTACTTCACATTACAGCGGTCATTCTTAGTACTGTAAAAAGATCTGATATCTGAAATTATTTTTCCTACGTAGAGTTCCGATACAATGTTTTAGAAACTAAAGGAGGCGGTGATATCATACTGAATAAAAATTTATCGGCTTGTATAAAAACAGGCAAATAATAGCGTTATTTCTCACCCGAATGTATTATTATGAAGGCAGATATAATTTTAGACTGGATGAAGATTACTTCAACATATTAGCATAATCTTTTAAAACAGATAATGGAAAACATTTATATCAAACTTTCTCTTGTTTTATCCATCCGTAACCATAAAAGAGGTTCCTAAATGTTCAACTAATTCTTAAAAAGGCTTTACTTGTCCATTCCACTGCATACTTTACGAAGCATCAAAGACTATGACTTTTTATATGTGTAACGCTTTCCTAAAATATATAACCAGAGAAACAAGTATCAGAATAAAACATTTGATTGCAATAGGAATTCCGAGTTTTTCAACATTGTTCCTACAAGAAAAATAATATGATTGTACCATTGCTATAACAAATAACACAAGAATGGATTTTTGTGATAGCTTGGCTTTCTATGGGATGAATAATCCGTAAATTGCATTTGGACACGACCAGACGAAACTCAAGGACAGCGTTAGTAGACCAGTAGAAGGCGAATGGTTACCAGCGTATAACGCATTAACAAGTTTGAACTCTCAAGCTCGTAAAACAATTAAGAACATACTCCAAGGGGACGTACTGAAAGTATTCGTGATAATAATAGGGACCTTAAAATAAGCGACTAAAGATAAATATTCCAAACCGACTAGTTCTGCATGACATCTCACCTAAAAGTACATGCGAATTAAGCTCAATTTTCGTTAACTATCAGCCTATTAAGATAAAATATTTATTCCGATACACGATCACCAAAAGAAGGATAAAAGCACATAATTTTACATACCTTGTCCAGGCATTTCAACTCCTCTATTGGATAAACCGTTTTCTCGCATCTAGCACACTTTTTACTCATTGTGAACACAACCTAAGTACACACTAACTAAATCACTGTTATCCGCAAAACACTATGTTTGACACTAAATAGTCTGATGTTAGATACGTTGAACAGCTACAAGTGACCTTCGCCAGGACGGAAGTTCCCCAACTGAGCAAGCTACTGAGATAAAAGCGGAAAGCAGTTCCACATAAGATTCTTCCACTACGTTAGTCAAACTCAAGGATCGCGCATGCGCCGAGACCGTACTAAACCTCTGATATTCAACAAGTATTAAATCGTGTGCTTGCTCTGGTTGCAAGGCGCGTTCTTACATGGTGATCATATGATTCCCTATAATTAGATCAAAGAGGACTTAACCGTTCGTTAAATGTCGAAACTCCTGCTTAGATATGAAATTTAACTAAAAGATGCACAAGTGATATATTGACTTCTCCATACTTCCATTGCTATACATCAGGTTAGCGATTGTCACTAATCATTATTATCAGATTATTATCTTAACAGGCTCAAGATGCGGCAAATAAAGCCCATGATAGGAACTTTGAGGCGGTGGGTTATCTGCGCTCATTCCTCCCTTCAGATCTGCAAGTGATTCTTGCATCAAATAATCCAAGGTATATATATATACACAATAAAACGCCATGATAGGATAATGGACAAAACAAGGTATATTTTTAATAAATTTATTTGCCGAAAGTGTTACAGTTTATGCAATGCTGCTGGCATTTGATGCAATCCTAGGCCAGAGATCTGCACACTCCTTCGCAACAGGTCCTGTTATGGCTGAACCTAAAAATAGATTGAAACAACATCAATGTAGGCAAACTTGATGAAATATTTAACAATGACCATAAAACTTTTCTTAATTACCTTTCATTTCTCCTTTATTATTGACTATAACCCCAGCGTTATCTTCAAAGTATATGAAAACTCCATCCTTCCTCCTGAATGGCTTTCTCTGGCGAATGACCACTGCCGGCATTACTACAAGAAGAAGAAGAAAGTCGGTCTTAGACAAATAGCCCAAATAGAGATAATTTTTATGATATTAAGTCAGTACTAAAATAGAGAAATTACATTCTAAAAGTGTAATTTCTCTATTTTAGTACTGACAGAAAGTATTAAATGATAAATTGATAACAAAATATGACCCAAGCACTGACTGATCTCATTCAATGAGTTTCCTAGGAAATCTAGTAACTAAATATATATAGATACTTGATAAGAATGATCAAATGCAGTGTGATATTCTCCATTAAATATTCCCATGAAATTTTTTGTAATGAGAGATGTAAGTTTTCAAATGCAGACAAAATCAAAAGGAGCTTAATCTTAAATATGCTGAAAGATATCAGGTAATAAGTGGCAAAATTACACAAGAATAGTTTGTTTGGAGAATTCTCACATTTTGCTATAAAGTAAACACGTAAAAATTAACAAGAAAAAGTTACATTAAAATTCTGATGGCCATTCCCCCGATTTATATTTCCAAAGTGACATTTTGAACATGAATGTATCACGAATAGGTCAAAAGTCAGATGTTGAGAGCTATTGCATAACCCACTCACAGAGGAAGGTCAATTTAGGACATTACCCAGAACAGGTGACTTTATTCATCAATGAATAATTTTAATATTCAAACAAATACAGTGATTTAATTGGTATACACAGGCACAAGACCTTCAAAATTACAAGTGTTTCGGTGCCTGGAATTTAGGAATTTGGAATTCAGGAAATCAGATTTTTAATAGGAGTAAATAGGAGGGGATAGAAGGAAATAGGAGATTTAATAAAAACATTTTTGAGTATATAAAGAAGTGACACTGATAATTATTCTGTATAGGCTATTCAAGTTACCCCATAACTCATTTATGCTGAAATATCATGCTTAAGTCACATTGGGCACATTTTTAATTTCATTGATCTATCGATGGAATCAAACATCCAGCAATCCGTTTTTACATTCATTGATGGATCTCACATGCTTTCCCCCAATGTCCATCGTGAGTAATACCCAATGAAGTTCCGATGGTTCTCATAAAAGTAGTGCGTAATTCTAATGTTTATATCCATAACCTTAATAACAAGTAAATGGCAACTGACAATGTGTATTATAACGTATTTATAATGCAACAATCAACGACCACAACTAATGCAATGATTTACGTTTCAACAGAGTTTAAAGAGTTATGGAGATGGAACTAGTTGTATATGCAACAGTAGCCATCTTGTCAAACAGCAGACAAAACAACACTGTTCTTCTATTCATCAAGAATCAATAATCCATCAAAGTAATCAGACAAAAACCAATGAAATCCATCACTCATCAGCTTGATGAATCTATGCCCCTTTTCTACAAACAGCAGGTCACTTACTTTGAAAATTTCTCTAACTTACTTGATCTCTATTTATTGATTAGTTCAGGGAAACAAATTCTTTAATATATTACTAAGATAGATGGGAAACGAGTGTAAAAGTTCTTAACAATGTTAGTAAAGGTGGCTGAATTCACAATAGTTAAAATTAATACATAATACTCTCTTTAACTAGCTCCTTCCGATTGGTATATTCTGGATACTATTATGGTTAAGATGCATCTTATTATAACTCATAAACGTAAATTGCATTTGGTTTGCAACAAATGGTAAATAGTTTGCTGCTTGCCTATGACACAACGTTTTCTCTAGTTAATCTAAAATTCTAATCATTAAGTGTATCCAATTTAATCAATAAATTCACATAGATAAGGCTTTTGCCTTTTGTGAGGTATTTGTTAAATATTAGTAGAACTTGCTTCCATTACATTAGCAAGCATCTATATTTATACAACTACCCTTATAACTTCAAGCCATGTGCTGTTTATGCTGAAATGCAGAATTTTTCTCTATAGATGCTTACTGCTATTGAAGAGCTCCCTGAAATTTTTGGAATATAAATTTTCTATTCAAAGTAAGCCATATGTCAAGAGGTCAATGAAATAATTTTACCAGGTTGTCGCTGAGGGATAGGGACAAAATAATTACTCTATTACTATTAATTATTAAGGGGTAGCCCTTAAATGTTGCCACACCCATGGGCCTAGAAATATCACACTATATGATATGACGGGGAATTCAACCAAATGTGATGTCACTAAGTAAAATGTTGCTGATATAAAATGGAAAACCTAATTCACTGGTCTTTAAACTTCTTTTGGATAATTTACAGATTTTAGAAAGCAAACAAATTAAGAAGGACCAGACTTCAATCGCCATGAAAACTTCATACTAGAACAGTTTTTTTTGCCTGTTATGCTTTTTACTTTGAGCAACAAATCATTTAATCATAATAAATAGTTATCAGTGTATACTACATGAATTTGCCAGTTCAATTATGAGTTTTCTAGGTGATAAGGGGGCAATTAGTGAACATCAACATGGTTTTCTAAGGGTAGGTCATGCAATACCCAGTTAGCCCTTTTTGTGAATGACTTAGTTAAGGAAGCTGATAAGGGTATCAGCACAGATGCTGTATCTTTAGATTTTAGAAGTGTGTCATATGTTAAAATAATTCATAAATTGATGACTTATGGGATTAATCAGCAAGTTGTTGAATGGATAAAATGTTTTCTAGGTAACAGATCACAGCAAGTTGTGTTGGACAGAATTTTATCTGATGAGGTTTGCATCACATCCGGTGTTCTGCAGGGTAGTGTATTAGGTCTGATTCTGTTCCTTATTTATATTGAAAATATAGTGGATAATGTCCAATGTAAGGTTAGACTATTTGCAGAAGAGATTGTTATTTATAGAGAGATTGCAAGTCCAGATGACATTGTTTGCTTTCAGAACGATCTGAATGTTATTTCAGGTTGGTACAGTGATTGGCAGACTTAAACGTAAAGAAGTGCGTGGCTACGAACTTAACATGTTCCACTAATGCTACCCATGCGACCTATAATATTTCATGATATCCGTTGCAGTTCGTGAGGTATCATAAATATCTAGGTATTACGCTCAGTGATCGTTTTTCCTTCAAAGAGCATATTCAAAACATATTAGGTAAAGTGATTAGGATGCAAAGTTTAGCTAGTAGAATCCTAAGGGGTTGCACATGGAGATTAAAGAAATAGCGTACTTTTCATTGATTCGACCTCTCCTTTAGTAAAGTGGGATTAACTTCCTGCCTTGAGATGGTTCAACGTGTTCAACAGTGGTTAAAGGGAAGGGATGGTTCAACAGTGTTAAAGGGAAACCGAGGGATTCTATCATAGCTGATACTGGGATTCACTTAGTGATAAAAGACTTGATTACTGTGGGAAGCTTTTTAATAAATTTTAAATAAATCACTACGGATCTCGGGGAGGGGGTTGTTGATATTGTCATGCCATTTAGTAGCATATGAGATCTTTGAGACATAACGAAGCGTTACAGGGAAATAGTTGCCAGGACAGATAGTAATTTCTGGTCATTTTTTCTGCTAATATTAGAGAAGCCAACAGCAGTCAAGGGTAGATAGGGTTTTCGGTGTTTTAAACCCCCCGCCATGTGCCAGGGGCTGTTTGCAGGGTTTAAATGTAACATAAATGAATTTCTCATTTTAACTTTGCTACAGAAACTTTGTAGCATGAACTATAAGTTGTGGCAGCCATTGTGTAAAAGAAGAAAATTAAAACTATGGAATCATGTAAGAGACTTATGAAGTATGGTGTCCAGAAATCCAAAAAATGGTTTAACATCATTTAAAGGTGGCCCCTTAATCATTCCAGTTTTGTATTGAAGCAACCTTGTTCATAATTCTCCATGGTATGGCATGCATATATATTCATTAGCATATCTCTACAGTCTGTGTTCATGCTACAGAATGTCAAAAATTATCTTTCTCATGAGACTAAATTTCCTACACATGATAAAATATTAAAATGCACTCTGAACTTTCTTAGTTTTGCAATTTTTCTTATGTATGACACAAAAGCACTTACATAGTCTTCTTTTCAATAAAAATACTCTTAGAACAGGCTTCTCACAAATTTACGTTGTTCTACAGTGAAAATACGCCTATCCACCAGATACAAGTGACATTTTCACCTTCTAAATTATTCCAAATATATTTACAATGTTGTAAACATGACTTAGAGTCAGGAATGTAATACTTCATAGAAAATTAGCAAGTACTTCGTGTATTAGTATATTTGAGTACTATAAGAACTGTGGCAAACCTAACTTCAAACAGTATCATATATACTTGAGCAAAATTAAAATTATATTCCTAAATTAGAGGATGGCCATCCTAGCATTAACGATTAATACAAACTTCCCACATCAATTGATAAAAATAGCCAAGAGCATCCACGTAAACAAGAGCAGTTAAAATCCTTTACGTAATAAAATGAGTGCAGATAAAATTTCCCCATAAAGCTGTTTACTACGAAGGAAAATGTTATGTGATAAACACTTTGGTAACTTCAAATCCTTGTAATTATGGACTCATGAAAGACGCTCATAATACAACTTAAATATATCATAAAATGTATTGTCCCAATCCCTGGTCCTCTATCAAGCCACATCACCCATGGGCCTGGAGATTCAATTACTTGATATCTGGCATATTTATATACTCCATTTACAATCTTGATTCCAACATACAGACTTCTGGGCAGGTGGACCTACCCCAGCTCTAAACATAAGGGAGACAGCTTTAACTGAAAGGAGAGCTTGCCTGAATAGCTTTCCTGTTTGAATCAGAAATTGTTTAATGCACATAACATGCCAGGCAGTTACCCTTCACAAATTCCATTTTTCCTCTTATTGCCCTTATAGAATGCTTTACATTGGACTCCTAGTATTGTAGAGAACTAAAATGACCTAAAAGTTTCCAATTTTCACCATCAATGAACAGTCATAACAGGTATTTACTACTCAGTTTTTAACACGTTAAAATCTAGTCAAAAATACTGGAATGAAAATGATTCACAATCATAGAAAAGCACTTTGTGGGCAAAATATAAGGCATACTTTTCTTATGCCAATACACGCTAAACCTTAGCTTTTTTGCTTTTTCTTTCAAAATTGCCACTTCCCAAGTTATATTTAACAGATATAAAATGGAAGTTAATTTTTCAACTTTAGTTTACCTTTTGCTCTGTGATAATTATCACAACACCAGATACTATAATGTAAGATTCATAATAATACTTTTCTATGCTGAACATTAAGTGTATGAAAACATCTCTTTAAAAGATTAGTTTCAATAACAATAATACTTTCCTATGCTGAACATTAAGTGTATGAAAACATCTCTTTAAAAGATTAGATTCAATAACTTAAGTAAATAAAATAACTCCAAATTAATTTAAATACTCAGATTCTTAAGTGAACAAAGTTTTTTTAGAGTGACTCAAATAATTTCAATATAAATTCTCATCCATGATAGTCTAAATTGGAATAAAGTTTCAAGCTCTAGGCTCAGTGTTCACTCACAGAAAATGTTTAATACTAAATTTTACTGAATCACATTGGACCTAAAATAAATTAGCTGGCAGTCTCCCTGGTAACTTTGAGAAACTGAGTGACTAGCATAAGCATTCCACTAATGAAATCTTAAATTCCCAAAACGAGTTACACTGCTTTAAAACAAAAATAAGAAAAAAAAACTCTTTTGCTCTTAAAAATACAAACCCTTTTTCCTGAGCTCAGGTTTTCCCTTCTTCACAGTAGCAACAATCATATCGCCAGAGCCAGCAGCAGGTAGACGGTTCAGCCTACCTTTAACTCCTTGGACTGCGATGACATACAGATTTTTGGCACCTAGAAAAGATGACCATTGGTAAATTCTGCTAATTATTTAGTCGAGGCCGTTAACTCATAAGAATAAGAAATTTAAAATGTGTTGGGATAAAATGGCCTACAAAACTGACTTCTTAATTCACATTATGACGCATTACTTTCTTTTAAACGAAATACTCCTTCAGTTTTTTTCATGGTCAAACAAGCTCAAAGATTTTTGCCAACACTATTCCTATGGTTAATATTTGTAAACATTATAAAGATATGAAGAAATCTGTAGCTGTAGAAATGTAAGAGGTTTTCCTCAGTTCTAATTTAATAAGGAAACAGTGTTCGATCTTGCTATGACTGTGGATAATTATTAGGGTAGCGAATCCTAAACTGTGACCGAAGAAATGGAAGCACAGTCCATATTAAGAGCAACAAAACACATGTAAGGATACTTTATATGGTACACTGTACACAGGATTGATGAGTGTCAACTGGTTAGTCACTAAGTCGTTAACATATCTTTTCATAAATGCATGTCTCGAGATAATAACATACATAGACCCCGATAAGAAGGGTATAGTTTCCACGGTTATCAAGAATGTTTTCAATACCAAAATAACGAAATAAAGTTTTAAAATATTACCCCTAGAGAAGAAAAAATTGTACCGACTGGGTGCCCCCAGGCCCAAACCAAGAATATTTCAATTTCAACACAACTACCCTGAATCCCGAAGGATTTTAAGAAGTTTCTTAGAAGTGAAATGTAACTTCATTTTTTTTTTGATTTAACGGAATTTTAATGGAACTTATTTAATACCGATTAGGAGTAAATTGCCGAATTAGCCTATTTTAGAAAACGGCTGGAGTAAGCACCTACAGACAGACATCAAAATTTAAATTCGTCAGAAAAAGGCATGGTCGAGATGACATGAACAAAAAAAACGTGGATCAAAATGATTAACCTAATCGAACACTGGCTATACACTAGGATAATTTCTCAACGTTCTATGGTGGATGACGAAGTGGAAACCTAAGTACCATGAAAAAACATACCTGTATTATCGGCGCAATTAATAATGGCTCCTACAGGTAAACCCAAGGATATCCTGAATTTGGCTCCCGCGGAGCCACCACGTCCTGTAATAAAATTAATGACAAAGATGAACAACCTGTAATACCATTCAAAAAACGTGGGTGCCTAGCGGCAGAAGGTACACAATCTGCACTTATTTCCTCACTTAGAAATTGATATTATGGAACCATTAAGTTACAAAAATGAAAATACGTATAGCCATATTTGAATCGTTGCAACATATTAATAAAACAGACAATGATAAACATGGATTGATATGGATTAAATATGTGTAGCGTGGCACTCACCTCTCTTCGACATCTTGGATTCACTGTGAAAGGAAAAGAATCGATTGTGCACTTACGGCACTTGTCAATCGAAACTGGGCTCGAAAGGCTAACGAGAGTCGATACTGGACTATGCTATGCGCGTTACCTACTAAGTATTATAAGGCCAGAATAATAAAGGGAAAAGACTTCTTAAAGAATGCAGTATGCTAATCTTACGATTAATTTCAAAATCATAAATATTAAAGAATGTTACTTTATCCTGTAATAAGTGAAGTTAAGTTAAGCCGAAAAAAAACAGTTGAAGTGAGAAATTTAAAACCGCTGTTACCGCGAAATGTAGCTTTTTCAGCTACGGCTGTTGATCAACACTATATCTTAAGGTATGACATGGAAATATTGCTGCCAGATAAAAAATATTTTTGCTTGCGTTTCAAGTTTTTCCGTTGGATATAATACCTAGTTACTAAAATTTCTTCGAAGAAAGCACTTATTTCACAATATATTAACTCTTATCAGGAAACTGTAAATTATTGCTGATATTTTTAATGATCACTGTGTGGTATAAACAGCTATTTTCAGCTATTCACCCAGTCTGTTGAAATTAGTTGTATCAGGTGGTTTTTCTATTTCGTTTTATTCTTTATCAAGTTAGATTTATTAGAAACTGAGGAACCTTCATCACTATCGACTCAATAATTTTTGTTTTATATAGACTGGGAATTTCCAAATCAATCACCCATTCTTATTGTTAATTCGTCATTTTTGAACGATAGATGGACAAGGACATAGAAAATCTAGAAAGTGAATTGCGAGCTCTCAGATGTATGGAGTCTGAGGTACTGAAAGTCAAGGAATTGCTGGAATTTTTAAGGAAAGATATCAGTAGAAGTAAGGATACTCAAGCTCTAATTCAAGGTAATAACTCAGAAATGAATCCATCTCTTCATTTTCTCCCCTAAAGATGATCCTATTCTAGTTTTTGTATTAGGTCTGAAATCTGTAACAGTATTAATAAATGTTAACTAATGTAGCTCCATATAAGATGGAATGTTTTCTGTACGGAGAACATTTTCGGGATATTTTTCAGGAGATAGATTTTTCATAAATAGTTTATTGTCTTTATGAAAAAATGGGAGGGGTAAAATATATGGGTGTAATAGCTCCCAGAAGAAACTGTTGAGTTATAATCTATCGATTCAAGGTACATTTGTACCTTTGTGGAAAAGTATAAATCTGTGTTTAGAGACTGTGGTTGAGATTTATTTTCGTTTTCTAATTTATGAATACTAATTTTTCTTACTTTCAGATATTAATTCTCGGTGGAGTAAACTGAATTCGATTTTGCAGTCGTTGAGGTCACAAAACTCCGCAGTTTAGAAGAAACCTTATAACAAATTGATCTGAAGTGTATAATCATGATGCTCCAGCCAACAAATGGGGTGTTTCCTGTTCGAGTTTCAATGTTAAACGTTAAATGTTTAAACGTCTGACCTTAATTACTGTATTTGGCGAATTTTTTCACATTATGTAAGACTTAATAAACAAATTTATAACATTCAGTGAGTTTACTTAAGAGATATTATATCGATTCTGTTGGTGCTCGCGAAAGTAAATGACGATTGATTTATGCTATCGGAAAACTGTTCTTAGGAGAAGAGGGAATACACAATTACAGATTAACATTAGCTTGAACCTCTTGCGCTCGGTTTTTTAAATTCGAAGTCTTCCTTTACGCCACGAGCAGACTAAGGTTGACCCTACAGTATTTAAGCCGCCTCTACTCGTTATGCACAGTTTCTCGAAAATACCAGCAAATAAATATAATAACCTTCGAAAATTCATCAAGAAATAATACAGAGTTCAAGTTTAATCATCTTGCCACGCATAGAGATCTTTCTTAAGAGTTATTCAATTCCGCGATCGTTATTGCTCCAGCTACTCTGTATTCAATAATACAGCTAGCGCCGCGTAGATCGTCTTTTGAAAGAACCATAAATTGTGTATGCACGTGTTATTTTGAACTCAAGCGTCCAGAGTTTTCAGAGGGATTTCATATGGAATCGTAGGTCCATTTTTCCGTGAAATTAAACTTTGAGAAAGAATACTTTCGAACTTCTTATTCTTTAGTAGTAATGATAATAAAGAAGATGGGGAAGGTGAAAAATAGCAGTAGTAAATTGCGTTCGAAGAAGAAAATGCGTTCACCAAAAGGAATTAAAAAGAAAAGCATTGGCAAGAGCAAACAAGGACTTAAAGAAGGAGTAAATATTCCATCTAAAAAGCGGCAGAAAATTTTAGAGGATCCTGAGAATGAACCTTTGAACGCCAGTGATACTGTAATGAAAGATGCAGCAGCAGCAAACAAAGAACCTAAGGAAGTTTCTGTTTCAGTGAAAAATAAGAAACAGGAAAAAAACAGTAAATCAGGCGATAAGAAAAATAAGAATCCTTACACTGTGTTTGTCGGGAACCTTCCATATTCGTAAGTTCCAAATGACTGGCATTCTTGTTCAATTGCAAGAATTTTTGATTAATCCGTATTATTTTACCTGTACCGTTATATCATTTGGTTCCAAATGAGACTTATGTGCTGATCAGCGATTCAAGTCATTAATAGTTTTGGTATATTTCTTTCTTTTAGGGCAACTCCTGAAGAAGTTAAGAAGCACTTTGAAAAGGCTGGTAATGTGAAGGAAGTTCGACTTCCCCAAGATAAGATTACCAACCGACGACGAGGATTTGGATACGTACAATTGAAAAATCGAGTGAGCTACGAGGTAAGCATTCACGGTAATCTAAAGTAAATTGAGAGGTTTAAGTCTTAGTTTTGATTCTAAATGCGGCACATCTGGAAAGTAGAGATTAATCATCTCCGTATAACCTGCTTTGGATGTTTACATGCAAACCTCTAAGAAAATATAGAAATATTCTACCTTATGATTTTTCCATTCCTCATTTCTATTGCTAGATGTATTGTTAGAAAGATGCCCTTTTTCAAGAATTTCTGAAGTATATATTATATATCCTACGTTAGTGTGATTTGCTTTAAATAATTTTACCTAAATATAACCAGCTGCTGAACTTGCAGATTAAGTTCCCTTGTAAAAAAATATTTATAATTCTGAAAACTGTCTTTTCATTTTTAATTTATTTTTCAGAAAGCCCTGACATTACATAATAGCCACCTTCTTGGCCGTAAAATAAATGTTGAGTATACAACACAAGGTAAAAAAGGTGGTCCCAAAGAGGAGAAGATTAAACAGAAGAATCTGAAATTAAGAGCTCTTGCAAAGAAAGGAGTTATTTCATCAGTTAGAAAGAAGAAGTCTCAGGAAGATAAATCTAAGACTAATGGTGAGCCAGAAAATCAAAAAGTTCAAAATGCCAAAGAAAAGAAGAAAAAACTTAAAAGCTTAAAATAATATGTAGATGATGTAATTAAGGTTATTTAACCTTGCTCTGACACAAGATTTTGTGATTACTCTATGTATAAATCTGTTGTTTATATATTTTTTATGATTGGTGTATGATTGATGTTAAGATTGAATAAAACTATCTAAGGTAATTAATGAGTGAAGTCATTGCCAATAGAGCATTGAAATTGTGTAAGAAAAAGGAAAAGTAGTTTTTAAAAAATTGATTCTATGATTTTGTAGATCTTCTATTTACCAGTAATATTTTTACATAGATAATTTCATCAGTTAAGATAAAATACTATCAATGAAATACATAACCTTCAGGTGTGAGCATCCAGTATTAATTAGAGTTAGAAGTTTTTGCAGCTCTAATAGCATGTCTAATATTAATGCCACGAAATTAGAAATAAGATGAGTGATCAGTTTGTTCAGGTTATCATTTTCTTAAAAAGGTTCATGGTGAGAGTTACAGTTGGTAAGGCCATCATGTTAATGTAGTAGCTAAAAGGGAACCAAATGAAAAAATGATGTTTAACAGAAGTTTAAAAGGAAGTTTAATTTGTGATTCCTTCATACTACATTTTTTACCTAGTAGAGGAGAATCTGGATTGATTGCCCAATCACAACTTATTTATCCCTCAGCTTCCCTACAAAGATACATGGAACATAGATAGTGTGATATCAATTCATAGAACCTGAATCAAGGGACATGTAGCTGGCCCAGGAAATCGGTTTTTCACCAAGTTTCCTGGAATCTTAGTTTTACTTCAGTAAAATGTTAAACACTAAGCTATGTAGGAAAGCATAAGAAGCATTCAGAAATATTTTGAATTTCATTGGTAAGCAAAACTTACTTAGAATGTCTATATGTTTTGCTCTACTAGTGAGAATTATTTTCTTCTACAATCGACTTACTCTCATGAAACAGGTAATAGTTATATAATAATTTGACAATCATCTTTATATCTGTACTTAACAATGAGTAATGCCAGCAATCATACATACCTATTTAACCAAAATTTTACTGATTTGAAGGAACTGTCCATCTATATAAACCAACAGGAAACTCAAAATATGTCATTATACCAAGGAGTGTCTTAGATTTATCTGCCACCATAGCTGAAAATTAGTGTTTAAACAATTAGAAGTATTGCATGAACATCTTTTGATTAGACCGATTGAATGTTATCCTATAAACCTTTAGTCATCAGATTATATATTTACTTCTCATGAAATGTTTCCTTAATATTGGTTGGAAAAACTCATTGATTGTTGAAGTCTTCTAAGCTATGAGGCATAACTTATAATATTATATTGGCTCCCCATAAGGAAATTCTCAAAATAAATCAACGAGTTGCAAAGAGAAGATTTGTGACCTGCCTGGAAATTAATAAAGCAGCGAGAATAGCAAAGTAACTTGCCTTGACAGACCACAGTGATATCAAACAATTTCCAGAGACATAAACCCCTCCATGTTCACCCTTCACTTGTCCATAGTGCTGCAAAGGTAATTATTATTAAGATATTTAAAGATTTTAGATTAACTATATAAATTATTTTTAGGATTTAGAAACCTGGCACAAGCATGTAAGGTTTTTAATAAAATAAAAAGTATAGCTACTTTTGAAGATCATACTTAGAGATATTTTAACACTCAATTTATCAACAAAAAATTCCTTTCACTAAGAAAGAAAATATTTTAAGAAAGTGTTTATCTACAAAATGAAAGATCCATAGATTGTTTATCTGAAGGAACTCACACTGAACACCTCTCAATTATAAAAAATTAAGGATCTTTTTGTGTAAGTAAAACCCATGATAGGATATCTTTGCTGAGTGGCATAAAACTATGGGATAATTTGCTTACTAAATCAAACAGCATATCTGGTTTAACTTAATAAAATATCATGAATGTCATTCAGTTATGATGTATAGATATATCTGTATAGATCAAGGATGGACCCTTTAAGGAGAATTCCATATTTGGTTAATTAAAAGCCTAGCAAGCCGATGTGATGCCAGCCTACTATGCATGGTGCTTACATTATCAATAATATTATGGCGATGATGGCCTTGATATACTGCAGTTGATGAGGCACCCTAACTACATAACAAAATTCTCATGCATATACTTAGGAGTTTAAATTGTCAAAGGTTAGAATACATTGTAAGGGTACAAGGTAGTAATATGATACGTTTAAGCAATTCTCATATGTGCAGCTTTGGACATACATGGTATAGTTATGCCGTAGCCTACTACAGATAATAATTACTCATGGCGATTAAAGTTTTTTGTCACTAGCTGTGATATATTATATATCTTGTCACTAACTGATATATAATTATTTAATAGCCTTCATATACTTTCTCTACATTCTATGTAGGCCTTTTTTTACTATCATTCTCTTGGAGTTTCTGATATTTTTAATACCTGATTCATATTTCTGTACTTTTTTGTTTCAACTGTTACCTCAACGTTAAAACTTGTGTTTGGTCTTATGTTATGAAGAATATTAATAATTAGTAATCATTTTTGGTAAAAAAACTCAGCATACCCTACCATAGTGATTTTAATGAACATGTTTTTTTAGTAAGTTATCATCATGAGACAAAGATATATTTACAGTTTTTCAATAAGAAATTATAATTACTTTTAATAATATTCCTTTTTTAACTTGCAATCTATCTAACTATGTACATCATCATTAACGCAAAATTCTCCTCTTCCCTCTTTGCAGGTCTAACACTTTTTCTCTTTTCTCATGATCACTTTCTCCCCCTTGAGATAGACTAAAAATATATTCTACCTCAATTTCAGATCCTCTTCTCACTCTTGTATCGATCATCAATGCTCTCAGAATAAAAACTAAGCTAATCTTACAAGATTCAACTGCTTGCGATGAAGTCATATTTGTATACATATAAGTCACAATTTCATGCCTATAATTTACTTTGAGGTCATTTATGACATGTTGCCCAACTTCCGGGAAGCATCCCATTAGTCCCATACTCATGAGGGTGCATGATAGGACTCAAGGTTGTTGTCTTATTTCATTTATTTTGCTTTTTATTATTCTAATATTTACTTAATAATTGCAAATAAATCTTGCAATGGTTTTACTACAATACATCAACAAAATAAGCATTCATGATATACATATTACATTATATCAATCAGTACAACAAACCTTTTGCGAGTTGTTGGGATTTGGTAAACTTGAGGGCAGAGAAAGTGGGTTTTAATACCCAAATGTTAGGAAACACTATTCAATAGGGCTCAGACAACCATACAGTGGTGGAATTCAACCTGTTTACAAGTTTTTAGAATTTTATAAGTTGCTAAATGACCTTAGCTGTCAATTCTTAGAAATCAAACTTTGGAAATACTACTATAATTTCCCAAGTTTGTGGAACTAGTTACCATTCTTATCTGATTTGATACTATTGCAAAATATATGTAATAAACAACTCTTTGCAATTAGAATATAATTTTAATGCTGGATAATGAAATATTTATCTCTAATTACATCTTCTAGTTTCATAAACTGATTTTTAAATTTGAGGTCATGTGCTTAAGACTTTAGTGCATCTTCTTAGATAAGGGTTTAGAATCTATTCCTAAAATTTTTGAAACTCAACACTACTGATGCTAGACAGATAAAGTCTTGAGGAAGGGGCCTCCCGTTAGAGGTGAAATAGTGGGGAAGGGGTATGCTGCTCTCAGGCTGTATATAGTATCAAGAGTGGGAGAAGCCACCTTACAATGTTATATGCTTAGATGCCTACCAAAGAGTGCTACATAATGGGGCAGGTTGGGAGCATATATAGGAAAACTGGTCAAAAACAAGTTGCTGTTTGGCCAAACAAGAGTTCTGGTGTAGCTCTGCCAAGCATACCTCCAAGCAAGGTCTACCAGCAAGACTTTCTGTCCCTTGGTACCGTGTCAGCCTGTCTTCCACAGCTAACATGAGAGATCAGCTCGCAAGACTCCCTCTATTGGGTGATCTACCTGCAGGACTTCCAGTTCTGGTCTGACCATAAGACTTACATTGAGTGGGGTCTGCCTGCTGGACTTCCCACCCCCAGTTTTGTATTTGAGTCTCTAGACAATGTCAATCAATAGCTTAACCAGAAGAATTCTCTTAATGTCACTATGACATAGCCATCAGACGTCATCTATTCCCTTCTTTTTTATTCCCTATACAATTAATACATCTAATCCTCCAAAAAAATGTAATCTTTTGAATTGATAACTGTTGGAAATCTATCTCCACAGAAGAAATAAGATATTTGTACTTTTTCCATCTTCCAGAAATTTTGATAAAATTAAAATTTTCCAGTGTTTTACATTGAAATTTGTGGAAAAAGTACAAATATCTTATTTCTACAGATCCAATCCTTTCTCATTCATTTCAGTCATCAGATCACACTTCACTTTTCACTCTTCCTATATTCCAAGTGCCGATAATCCATGCAGAAAAAATAATGGTTGAGTCAACAAATGTCAACTTCTGCTATCCACCATGACTTTCATCATCTATTACATCTACATTAAGAAGAGTTAGTTATCAATTTTTTCACATAAAAGGTTTAGTATCTACAAAAGTTTTAACTAAAATGTATTATGCCCCAGTCGAATCAATATTAAGATATGGTCTAACTATTTGGGGTTTCACTGGATATGTGTATAAAAAAGAACTCATAAATGCCAAAATAATATTATTAAAACAATATACAACTCCTCTGGGTCTAATTTCAGAGAAATGTATATTTCCTTGGGTGTATTACCCCTCGACAAGTTGTTAAATTATATGATCATCACAGATAATTATTTTAAGACTGTCTATAAGAATCTGAAGGTTAAGGAACATTCTATGAAAAGTCGAAATCTGTTAACATACTGTGTACCACATTTCAGCAACCATTATGGTGAAAATAAATTAGATGTTAAAGTGCCAATGCTTTTTAATGCACTACCAAATCATCTCAAATCATTGCAGAAAATAGGAGAAGTTAAGGTAGAAATCAAAATCTTATCTGATACTGTATAGATAGATCACAAAATTAAAAACATATATTTGTTCTAAATTAGTTTTATCTTCATATCCTATTTTGATCTTATTGTGATTTGTTGATATTCCTCTGTGTGTAACTTTTATTGTCTTGTCTGTTGCTATGTTGGAAATGCAGGTAATATATCTTTTGATATTTCTTTGTATAAAGCATTCTATTGTAATAGTATATTTTGTAATTTATTATCTAGTAACATTTTATTGACACTTGTTACTATGTATTAACTGCACATAGTATATTACTTTTGATGTCTTGACACAGACTCAGGAGGACTAGAGTGTGACAACTTTTGTAAATGTTCTTTTATTTATTTTCAACTGCAAATATTCATGCCAAACATTGATCCAGTTTATTTGGCTACCAGTATAATATCTCATACAAAAATTACAATATTTTCTGACATTGGCATAGCCAGGGATGGCCATACATGTTATGAGGCTGGGTGTAAATTTACATTGAGCCTTTTCTCCACCACTAGTAAATTTTTACTAATAAAACTAAAGTATTAACGATTTACTAACTAAATTTTCCATCTAAAAAATAAGAAACTTACTCTAAAAAATAGGGACCATCCAAACAGGGACCTGGGTTCTAGGTATTTATGGAACTCCTCATTTTGCCTGTCCTTAGTGATAGGCTCCTTACTGGTCAGTTTTTGCACATTTTGACAGAATGCTCAAAGCTCAATCATATCTCAATGCAACCCTGAAAATGCTTATTTAATTATCTACAAGATAGGACCTACTGATCAAAGACTTCATACCAACCTTGTTATCCCTTGCTTCATCCTATACTAGAGAATACGTGCAGCATACAGACACATTGAATAAATATGACATGGAAATGCCTGAAATAAGATAAAAGCCACTGTAAACGAGTCTATATTAGACGTAAGTGAGATGACTGACGCTGAAAGGGAAAAGTACAGTGGAATGAAACTAGCTGTAAATGAGAAAACAAAAAGGTACCAGAGATAATCGATGTGAGCAATGAGAGTAATAGAAAGGGGTTTTTTGAAGGGCATTGGAAGAAGAAATCTGCAGCAAAGAAAAGGCAGTGTGGAGCAATTAAGTACAATTGATGCTGAAAGGATACAAAATTATTCTGATGGAGATGGGATATTTGTCTTCAAAAGGATAAAAAGTGGGATGTCAAAGTAATGAATGACAAAATGGAATGCTTAATAATAACAGTGAAATAAGAGAGTATATCAAAAAGGATGTTTTGTTGAATAATTTTGGAAATTTGACTAACAGATCTGATAAGGGTGCAAAGGTAACTATGGGTACAGTAAACTTCTAGTTAAGCAATAAGAGTTTGAAGATTAGGTGAAAATATTGATAAATGAGAATGCTTCAGGTGTAAATGAAATTTATAGTAAAACACTTAACCTATCCACCACATATTTACTAAAGAACTCATCCCAGAAACTGACTTTCTGTCATATGTATTTGCTGTTTGGATATTTTGAGAAGAAAGAAAGCCAAAATAAGCCCAAAGATTATTTGAAACAGACCTAGCAATACAAAGAAGCATACAGAATTTTATAGATAAGCCATAGGAAGTAAAAATAATGGACCACCATGCTAACCCACCAATTAGTGGAGTCCACAGTGGATGGATAATTGTTCTGATGGCCAAGAGGACGGTAGATAAAGTTTAAAAAAATTCATAGAGCCATAAATGAGTGGGAGGATATGTTCAAGGAGTAAACGTGGCTCAAATGATTAAATTTAGAGGTCAAAGTTACCATTACTACTACTACTAGATTCAGAGAGAATGAATCTAGAGAAAGATATTACTAAAAAACAAATATTCTTAGGTTCAATGCACAAATCACCCTATTACAGCTTCAGATGGGAAGATTAGAATAGTGGATAATTTTTCAACCTTGGTTAAAATGTTTGCAGTGGTTAGAAGAATGAAACGAGAGAGAATAAGGCATGTAATTGCATGTAGAAGTAGGTGAGTGGTAACTGGTGTATGAACAAGCATGAGGAGCTATCTGTTTAATATTCAGCCCAAAGCTTAGTTTGAACTTCATCCCATGTATGAAAAAGTGGAAAGTAGATCAGTTGAATAGGCAAAATGAGGAGTGATGTAGTTTACCCTTGCTTTCCCCACTGAGACAGAATGTTTTAGGCCATCAAAGTCATCATAAATGCATCACAATTACCCAATGAATAAGTTTTTTCAAAGGACTAAAAGTAATGGTGGCTGTCCTGAGGGGTGTCTTTTAAACCCTCACAACTACATTACAAATTCTTTACTGTCCAAACATTTTTCAGTATCATCATTAATTTTTTGAATGATCATCACTCATCCAGTACTAATTCAATTTTCTTTGTGTGTAGCAAAATAAATCCCTCTAGGCAGTATTTAATTGACTCTTCTCTTAATAAGCACAAGTTTTTGTTTCTACAAAAAGGAAACTTATTCATTGGAAATTGCAGCATTTTTATAAGGCAATTGGAAGTTTGCTATTTTCATTAAAAAATTAAATAAAAATGGAAAAGCTCAAAATGATTACATAGTGCAAAGAATAATCAATCATATGGGTTTAAAATGAAGATTATTAGTATCCACAAATGAAATAAAATAATTAGGGGGAAATAATTCCTCCCTCCTCTTATGTAGCCTTCTACATTTTTCCTTAGTCCCTATTCCCTAATGTTGCTCCTCCTTCCCATTCCCGCCTGTCTAATTCTAAGCCCTTCCTTTCCTTTACTTTTATTTGTAAATATAAATTATCTTCCTTTTTAAATGAGATTGTACATCGTAAAGCTGGAACTGATGAGCTCAATGATCAATCTATGGGTTTCTGTTTCATGTCTTTATCCCTATGAAGGGGAAAAGTGAATTAATGTTCCCGTTGATAAAGCAATTTGATGATGATTTGCAAAATCATACACCATATGGAAACCATAATATCAGCCGTATAAACAATAGTAATTAGTGGTTTTAGTTAAAATTTGGAAAAAAAATCCTACCCAATTCTTAAAATTCCATTCCATACTGCGATGATGTTATAGAAAATTATTCGCAGGAACATTGAAAATTCTTGAATGCCACGAACTTACCGCTATTAGCCACCAATAGTTGTCAATACATTGCAGCCAATAGTGATTCTCAATCAGCTACAGTGCTGCCGCCAAGCGGTAAAGAGGAAGTCGACGTTAGCTTCTGGTTAAGCTTCATCCATTTCGTCCGGTGAGGTAGAATTTTAACCAAGGATAGCACGTGGTGAATAAGACACACATCAGCTTAAAAGAGAATAATTAAAAGGTAAGATATCATTTCAAATGATTCTGGATGTTTATTCTGTCATACGGTGCTATTATTTTATTACATATAATATTATTATATACATAATGTATATTATTTCAACACGTGCATGCTCTCGGAATACAAGCTTGACGGTAGAATCAGTCGGTTCGATTAGTACTGCTCATTAAGTTAGTGGAACACAGCTTATTCTGATTGCATTATATTTTTCTTAGATTTCAAAATGGCTATATCTCCCAACGCCAAAAGGGCGCGCAATACATCTGAAAGCGAGGATAAGGCTGTAAGCAAGAAAAAGAAGCATTCCGAAGGTGCCGCAGAACTTTCATCATCCAAAGGCAAAATGGCTCGCCTTTCGAAAGCTGGAACTCCTAATGTTGGAGCACAAAAAGCAATCAAAAGTAAATTGTCTAGCTCAAAAAAGCTTGGAAAGGTATCTAAAGTTAAAAGTGGAAAGAAATCTTCTAAAGTTGGAGGTAAAGTCTCCAAGGGAAAGAAAGGTAAGGAGGATGATGAAGAAGATTCTGATGAGGATAATGCTGCTGAGGATAGTGAAGAACAGGAAAACGAGGAAGAGGATAATGAAGAAGATCAAGGGAGCGAGAATGATTCAGACGAGGATGCAGAGGACGATGACGGTAGTGAAGAAGCTGAAGAGGAGGAGAATGCTGATTCTGACGAAGATGAGCAAAAACAAGCAGGTGGAGATAAATCCGATGACGACGATAACGATAATGCGGAAAGTGATGAAGATAGTGGGGATAAGAGAGACAGAAAGCCACAGTATGGTGCTAGGAATAATGAATTTACATTATTCGTGACCAATATACCTTATAGGTCAGTATAAGTGTCACAGTAAATATTATCAATGTTACCCCCTGCCATGCGCCATATGGCGTCTTAAAGGGGCCTATCTTCCTATTAGGGTTAAATTACATATCAGTTGTATTTTTATTTTGATGATATTTTGTTTTTATTAATTGAGTTAAGAATTTGCCGTAATCTAACTTATTTTGTAATTTACGTTATTCTTTTTCTCAGCGCTGAAATGGAAGACCTGAAGAAGTTTTTTTCCGTGGCCGGTAGCGTAAAGGAAGTGAGAGTGCCCATCAACAACAAAACCGGAAGACCACGTGGATTTGCATTTGTTTGTATGGAAAATGAAGAAGGAATGAACGTAAGTTCTTATTGCTAAGAATAAGCCTCTCATTTAACTATTGCTATAATCCCTACTCAAATTCATGGAAGAATTATTTTTAATTCATTTTTATGATATGGAGATACCCTATGGCGGGTGGTTGCCTTTTGTCTTTATGCCCCAAGTGCCAGCAACCGTTAATGATAATCAGTGCATCTTTTCAGTTTGTTTTGAGATGTTTGCCTTTTAAGCACGTGGTTGTAGTGTATTTTGTAGACATTTTTAACAAGGATGTTTTATTCAACAGGCTGCTTTAAAGTTGGACAACGAGGAGATGGAAGGTCGTCCCTTGAGGGTACAAAAGAGTTTGGATGGAAGCAAAGGGGAAGGCAGATTCCGAAGAGGCGGCGGGGGTGGTGGTTGGAGAGGGGACAGAGGTTATAGAGGAGGGAGGGGATTCAACAGAGATAGGAGAGGTGGTTATGGAGACAGAGGAGGAAGGGGATTTGATCGTAATAGAAGCTTTGGGAGGGACAGGAGCAGCAGTAGGGGATATGGTGGAGAAAGGAGCGGCGGCAGAGGATTTGGAAGAGGTGGTGGCAGCAGCAGGGGTGGTTTTAAGGGAGAGAGAGACCGCAAGGGAGGATTCGAGAGGTCAAGCGGAAGGCCATGGCATGACAGGAACTCATCAGACAAGAACTCAAGGCAGAGTGGAGGCGACTCAGACTAAATATAATTGTGCCAACATCGTACGTGTATTTTATCTGGGACATTTCATCCAAATTATGGAATGCACCATGTATATATTTTGATTCATGGACATTACTTCCCTTTTATTTCTCATGTATGCCATTTTACCGATGTCAGTTTTGCAGAAGATTTGTGTAAAATTAACATACGCAGACAGTATTGCGTATTAAAGATTGGAGTATGCTATGAAAATGCATTTTATTGTTTCCCATCTCATGTTTGTGTATTATCTTGTGATGTAATAGAAATTGACTCACATCAGGCATTTGACTAGAATAAAGAGTATTTGGGATACAGATTGTTTTACATGGTTATCTTAATTAATCTGAAATATTTTTAATCTTCCCTGAGTTTCTATAGCTGTTTATGAATAAGAAATGGAATGGTAGAAAATGTCCAGGGGTGATGGCTTATGAGAATATGTATCAAAGTCTCTGCCATTACTCTAATGTAATTTTTAATTTTTGGTATTCAAGCATTTGATTTTGAAAGTGACAAGCATGATGCCCATTAACAAAGGATTAGCTGTCTTACTATGTTAATGGACACAAGTGAACAAAGCAGGAAAAGGATTGATTATCTTCATTGTTCTTCAAAGTAGGTGAACAGTGTGTTGAATAGGGCTTTATTTTTATGAACCACAAGTTGGAACACCTATGAAAAAATAGATTCAGAAGAAACAAGACAGTTAAAAAAAATCGATTCAAGTTAATCTTATAACAGGAATAGCCTTTATAATGTATGCTGTAATAGTTTTTGAGCATTAAAGTTCATTCTTAAAGAAAGGAATCTTGAAGAACTATCATTTATCTCTAAAGCTGTAATCTTACCTTTTTGTCTATGTTCTTGCTGCATGCTTGGTAAAGATGCATATAAAGATCTAACTAACTTTCGCTTCACCTTCACACATCAAATAAACTTTGATTGTGAATTTTATCTCAATTTTAGAACAATAGTTGATTAATCTTCTATGCTGCCACCATTCATTCAGAATGTTGCTTTTATGGTTTGGCTAACTCTAAAGATGAAAGTAAGTATTTTTGCATTTTTATGGTCTTACACCTCAGAATAACTTAATTCAACTTTTGGTGATGTTTACTGCTCATAAGCTGATTATTCTTAGTCACCCTATTGTTTAGAGGTGAAGTCAATATCTGCCTCAATGTAGGCACAACAGATGAACATAAGGGCAATTTATGAGTGGCATTTAAAGAGTATAAGATAAGGGAGTGTTAAAAAAATTTTTGAACCACAATAGAAAATAATTTAGAATGAATTTCTCATGAAGTTGCAATAAGGAGCACAATTATGGAGCAAATTTTCTTGCTGCTCTTGCTCTAGAGCCAAGATACTCAACCTGGTGACTGAAGCATCCTTTCACAGTGCCCATCAAGCCTTATTGTTAGTAAAAAGATTTTTATTTGCTACAATATTATTTCTTGGGATTGCACTAGTGGGATAGAAAGGAGGTTAACCTAAATGGTTAACTAGTAAAGTGATAGTAATGCCAAGGGATGACCTGAATATCACCCTGGATGGAAATGTTGGTGCCCACTTCACTTTCTGAAATGCCGTTGGCACCAAAAATGGTCTAGAGTATGGGACTCTTCTTGAGTGGCCTGCACCATAGATTCATGGAAAGATCCAGTTGGGCCAGATATACTTTATTTAAGTTTTTAAACATGTAATGTGCTTCAAAAGTATTAGCTGAAATAGATTTATGTCAGAGTACAGAATTTATATTCATCAGATAAACTTGAGGATAGCAAAGTAGAATTACTAGGATAGTGTATAACATCCAACATGCTCACCAGCCATATTGGAACCTTTTACTTACTGTAGTTTAGAGACCCATACTTTATAGCAGTGTTTCATAATGATTCATAAGCCTAGTATGTGGGACTCGAACAAGTTGATATTTCTTTATTTTTTAATTCCAGTAATTTATTTTTTAAATACATTGCAAAAATTACTACAATAAATTTGCTACCATTCATTAGCAAACTATATTTTCATTATATCAAATTAATAAAGTTAGGAAAGCAAACTTTTTTGCCCTTGAGTGGGGCTCGTCTATTTTGGCTGGAGAAGGAAAGTGGGCTTTGAGACCATTGAGGTTTGAAATTGTTGCTCCATGGATAACTTTGGACTGGTCTGGATCAGTTCCTGAGACCTGGAGGGATCTAAAATGGCTTGAATTTTGGTAGGGTATCTTATGTTACTCAATAGTTCAATATATACGTGTCAGATTCAAATAATTTCATACTTTCTATGTGGTAGTGACTAGTCAAAACTGCTGTTGAGGAAGGCTACATGAGACCACCACAACTACCAATCTCTAGAAATATGATATCAAAATTTTAATAATAGAATAGAATCAACAGAACATAGCCCTTTGGATTGAGAGTCACAACCAGCAGAGATGAGCATAAGCCATGGGAGTTGTCATTTAAAGACATTTTACCTTACCTTACAAATAAGAGAAAAGAGATGGTTAAGGAATTAGGGAGTTTAATAGGATGATGTTAGATAAAAGTTATAAGTAATGAAGAGTGACATTAACACTTTGATGTCTGCTTAAAATGGGTAGGTCAATGACTCCATATTGGGATAATCAGACATCAGAAGTGTTTACCTGTAAGGGCTGGTGAAGGAATGTATGGTAGTAGGGGAAGAATCTTAGGATCAGGATTTTTTCATCAGGGAGATGCTAGTCGAACAGGATTTGCATTGATATTCGAGTAAAATGAGGTACAATCCAAGATAACAACCAAGCTGTGAAAGACTGAGTTATGGCAGTAGAAATTAAAGGTGAGTTAGTAAAGATTGTGGATGCTCAGGTGAACATGTCACCAAGTCAATTAAAAATTGAACTATATTTTGTTAATGAATAGACAATCTAGTAGGGTAAAAGAGAAGATGTTTGCAAAGAGGGAGTGAAATAGGTATTAGTTAAGCTGGGGAGGAAGTGGAGCAATTAAAATGAAGAAAAATAGAAAATTACGACGATAGATTTTTGCAGGATGAACAACCTTTAAATCGCAAACTTTTTCAGCACTGCTATTGACAGAGTCTGACATGGAATTTGATTACATTTACTTCAAAAAGAAGAATAGAAATAGTATTAAAAATAAGCTGGTGCTCAGGAACTAATGTAGGTACTTAACTATAATAAAGATATGATGAAAATCACATTTATAAAAAAGGTCACTGAATGAAAATTTATAAGTGAATACAGATTTTTATTTTTCCACAAAAATGTTTTTATTCAAGAACTACCGGTTTCGGTGTACTACTATCTTCAGGTTCGAACAAACTGCAAAAGATCATTTACATAATTTCCAAAAGACGATTAGCTAAGTAGTTAGTAAACCCCAGGAGTAGAGCTTTAGGGAGAAAGATGATGAATTCATCATAGGAGAAGGTTGGGAAAATATTAAGGGCAGTCAGGAAGACCACAAAATATAATATTTACAGGAGAATTCAGGGGAAACGTAGATAGAAAACCATGCATAGCTGAAGAAATTATCAAAAATAAATGAAATGAGGGAATCAAAAATTTAAAATATATTTTCCAAGTATTCTTAAAGCTCTATGAATTTTACATTTTACCCAACTTCCCTTCTTTTTGGATGACAGAAATTAAAGTATTCTTCTAATTATAACAATTTAAACCTTAACTTAAGCATTCAACAAAAAATTTCATCCAAACCTGAAGCATTGCCATTTCTCAATGTTTCCACCTATTCTTGAAACTCTTGGTGATTTACTAGAAGTTTACTGTACCCTTATTTCAATTTTTAATCCTCTGCAAGGAGACTATCCCATCTCCATCAGAATAATTTTGTATCCTTTCAGCATCAGTTGTACTTGATTGCTCCACACTGCCCTAGAAGAAATCTTTGCTGCAGATTTCTACTTCCAATGCACTTCAAAAAACCCCTTTCTATTACTCTCATTGCTCACATCGATTATCTCTGGTACCTTTTTGTTTTCTCATTTACAGCTAGTTTCATTCCACTGTACTTTTCCCTTTCAGCGTCAGTCATCTCACATACGTCTAATATATACTCATTTACAGTGGTTTTTATCTTATTCCAGGCATTTCCATGTCATATTTATTCAATGTGTCTGTATGCTGCATTTATTTTTTAGTGGTATGCAAGAGGAATATGCTGAATACCTATTTACTTTTTCACGGATATATATTCCTTATTCCAATTTTACTACAGCTCTTTTTTAATTGGATAAGTTAGATTTTCCGAGTTTCTTGTTGGGCAATCTGATTATTTAACATAACATCTCAGAATAGCAGATTTTCTTTAAAAAAAACCAACAACTGAGATCACTTTGCATGTGTCCCCCCCCCCAATGGGAATAGAACATAGTACTTATTTTACCATTGGCAAACATGCTACCCAGGTGGCTCTCTGAGAGCCTAGAGTTATCTTTATGAAATTTTCTTCTTTTCCTAATAATGTGCCTCTCATTACTCCACATATATCTGCAAAAAGTCACTCTCTTTGTTATATTTTCAAAGGTTTCACTTTGCAGGTTGTCATGTCCTAGATATTGGAAATGAGATTCATGTGCCGTCATGACAACTCTTGTTCTAATATTCCTAATGTAGTTTTTACTTTAGAATATCAGTTTAAATATTACTCAGTAGTTGTAATTTGTGAACTGCCATACAAAAGCAACAAAGATAATCTTACTTTATGTCAGTGTGTCTTAGCCTTTATGTGCTGTAAACCATAAGACTGGGTCAGCTGCAAGATTCCTTGGTATTTGAAAACATTCATAATTCAGCAAAATAATTCATTTTCTTTAAAAATATTATTATGGCTATTATTATATTATTAAGTAAAAAGTGGGAATTTTCACATTTTAGGCTAAATTCCCTTCAAAATTTTTTTCTCAACTCAAGTAAAAAGTATGAAACCTTCAGGAATCATTTGGCAAATGAGCTGTGGTGAATCTGTTAAATAAACACAGGCATTTTATACAATACCTCCAATATTCAATCCTGTTTAGATGTCAGTGGTACTACTTAGAAATTAAATTCCTAGATCATCACTAATATATGTATAGTATATATTTTGTAGCTTCTTGAGCATATTTCTCTCTTAAATTGTAGAATCAAACTCTTTTTAACACATGTACTTCACATACTGATTCACCTTAATCACCTGCAAGAACTTATTTTAGTGGAATAATTTAAAAATCAAAATTTCCACAGATAAATCTTTCAAATGATGAAAAAAAAAATATATATATATATATATATATATATATATATAATATATATATATATATATTTTTACCTATATATATATATATATATATATATATATATATATATATATAGGTAAAAAAGTTGTATGTACCTGGAAATGTTTCCACTGTCCAACACAACATATACCACAGGCTGATATACTCTTAATTCTTGTAGACCTCTTGTCTATATCAGAGGTCAACAAGAATTAAGAGACTAATAGTAATAGTATTATTGAATAACAAATCTACAGATTAGTGCCTTACCAAAATATTTTTCAGTTGAAGACTTTCCAATGAAAATTATTTTTTCATCCAATAAATCATAATTATCAAAAATAATCCTTTTCGTGATACAAGACCTTCATACCAATTGTAAATTAACTATTCAGTTTACTCTCCCCAATTTCCAGTGAAATTTGTAAAGACAGTGGAACTCCAACTTTGTATATGCTATTTAATAGTTCAAATGATGCTTCCAATATGAGCACCACCATCAATCTTGGATTCCTGGAACATCAAACATTATAAAGAACCCAGAATGCATCTTGTTCATGTTTTATCGTTCATTTTAACACTTCACCACCTCCTCATTACTTTAAATAACATTCATTCTTGGTTTATTTTCTGAGAATCACTTAGATTCTAGGAATGGACTCTCTTTGAATTATTTCAAATAAATGAAACAATTTTAACCTTTCAGTATTTATATGGGCTCCCAAAACATTAGAATACTGGTGTATCACTATTAAAATGCCAAGTTTAACTAAATTGTAAGATATCTGGAGTAAACTTAATGAAATCTTCGTCATAAAGAGTACAATTGCTACAGTTGAGACAGAAAAAGTGTAATATTTTCAAGAATAAAGTCCAGATATCAATGAATATATTAGAGTTGCATTAAACTTTGACTTAGGACCAAATTTGGCCTTAAAATGTTCAAAATTAGACCCAGAGAATGCGAAATTAAAATATGAATAAGAAATATGAAAATAGAAAACATTTTATTACTACAACCCAGTTATTTATGCTTTTCTGCCTTCACCCACACTTGTAAGGCCTCTAATCTATAAATAATGAAATTGTGTAAGCAAAATGGATCTTGTATGGAAATAAGTTTACAGTGAGAGATTGCATTATTCTTCCTGCATGCATAAAGGGTGACTACTAAAAATATTACCATTATCTCCCACTTCAGTTATTATAACATTCTAAAATTTCTGCCAACCTTGAATAACTACTTGACTGTAGGATTGCTTGCCTCATCTGATACAATTGTACTCTAAAGACATCAACTTTAAGATTAAAAACAGGTTAGGCAGAACCAACTTAAATAGCATGACAAATATTAAAACACCTCAATGTTCCTAGTATGAGACTAAATTTTTGACTTTCAACAATTTTTGCATCCTTTTCTTTGAATTGTTATATTAGTTGCAATATATACATGCATTACTAAAAATAATCTATCATATAACCAACTCTCTTTCTGAATACCTCACTCATCATTAAAGAAGAATAGGATTTAGCATTCCTCATTGTTAATCAAGGTATATTAATACTGCATGATAGGCATCACTCCACCATAAATTTGCCTTGATTTATTATTTTCATGAAATTCATTCTACTTGGAGAAATTCAAACGAAAAAACTAAAATAAACCAAATTCCATCAAAAAGATGCATTTCCCCAGTCTCTCCAAAACCAAGAAACCTTACTGGCCATTACTGCATTCACATAAGATCACCCTAAACCACACCTATTCAACAAAACAATGTCTCTTATAGAACTGCAAGATTGGAGTGGAATTATTCAAATCTTGTTCTTCAGTTTAAGAAATAGTATAGGGAAATAAAAATTTCACAATGGAAAAATATCACAAGAGTTCATAATGAGATCTTTGGAAGGTCAAAAATATATTCCCCTACATAATTTACATACTTGGGGATAAAGGAAATTACTCGGGATTATGGGGTTGAACCAAAATTTCCAAGGAAGATGAATTTCTAGGTTTATCTCAGTAGATGAATGCGAATTATGTTTATTATATAACTCTACTGTAGGATCACAAATGATAACTGTATTCACCTATAAAAACTGCTGACTGAAGTTAAAACAAAAAATGAACAATCTAAATTCTCATAAAATGATAGGCATCTAAGAAGTTGTTTTTAAACTTTGAAAAATCAGTAAATGGTAGCTCAGGGACCCACCTGAGATGGAAGCCTTATGAGAAATGGCTTTCAATCCTGGTAACAATAAGTTCAGACACAGAAACAAAATTCAATTAAACCATCTAAAATTGGCATTAATCCATCATGATGAGAATTAGAGATGAAGAGATCCCAACCAATTCTAACCAATGCTAGACTGCCAAGTGTAGTTGGTTAGAATAATACAACTTCTCTGCTCCAAGTTAGGGGAAGTTGTATTATATCATTATGTTAGAACCATTATGAAAGTAAATATACTATGCTAACACCTTTGTTAACTTTCATTTTGGAATCTATATTTTTTGCAGTCTGACATAAGCAAGGAAATATTCTGTATTTCAAGGGATCAATAAAGAATAACCATTGTTAGTTTTTGAACAAAAATTTCTTTGAAATAAGTTGTTATTGACAGATGTAACATGTGTCACTAACAATTGACACTGTAACAACACTTTATTTTAGACACAATTAAGACCTGCTGGAGTAATGCTGAAATATTTTAAGTGAGAAATTTAATTTTAAAATTTGAATTTTGAAGTTGAGGATTAATTTTAATGCGCTGCCAGAAAGTATCCTTTATATACAACAGTATTGGCTGCTAAAATTTATCTGATCTTGTTGCTGAGATGTCATGCAAGTAGCAGAGATCAGATAGCAGTCAAATGAGAAGATGAGATCACCTAACTTGTAGGGCTTAATGCACCAATATTTGAAGTTAAATGAAATGGACAAGTGTATTATTAGATGAAATCTAGAGAAAGTGATCCCTGGCAACAATCACATAGTTAACTCCTGTAAAGGAAAGAAAAGGACAATTAACAAGTGTCTCACAGCTTACCACAAAAAATTTCTAGACTCAAAACAAGATACTTGCCATAATTGCATTGACAATGTCATTTTGATTATTTTTAAGTGCTTTGACTGCTTTAGCTCTGCTGACATTAGCCTGTGACATAACCAGATCAACATCCTTATCTTCAATTCCACTCTCGTCAACATCTTCCTCTTCGCTTTCTTCTTGAATTGTAGCTGGAGCCTGCAAACAACAAGGATTGAAGATTAAATCAATTTCTATAAAAAAACAGCTCCCTGGCCTGATTCTAAAGGGATGAAACTTACAGCAATACTTCCTCCTGCTTCTACAACTTGAGTCATGGCATCTGGTGCCTTGAATTTTTCAGCTGCTGCTACTTGAGCTTGTTGACTCAGATCTTCAATCTGAAAGGAAGTAAAAGAATTGGATAAAATATAATGTACAGAAGTAGGTTATAACCAAGGGATTTTCCAAAACTACAGCATAAACAGGAAAAGCAATAATCATCTTCATCATCATTCAACATCTTAGTTAAAAACGATTTGTACATCATGATATATATACTTATTTAGAAATTATGTATACTATTTTCAATCAGAGGTGCTCCAAACAAGCACAAAAAGACATTACAGAGTAAGAAAATGACTTTTGATGAATAACAAAATCAACACATTAACAGTACAGCAGGATTATTAAATTGTAGACATTTTTGATAGAGAACACACAACATAACCAGCAAGAATGTTTTGTCTTAACTTTCATTCAACACACAAAAAAATTCAGCTTCAACATTTTGGATATTCTCAAATTGAGACAATATACATCTAAAAAAATTAATACAAACAAACCTTGGCTTCACCAAATACGATGTAAGTGTCTGAAGCTGGATTTTTATAGACATCAGGTTTGTTTATAACAAATAAAATGTTCTTAGATTTCCTAATGGTTACTCTGCTGACACCTTGCACCTGAAAACACACAAGAAATTCCATTCAATCAAAAAATTAGCGCAAATTGGGTAACTTGAGCACCTTATGAATTACTTTGCCAACAGTTTATATGATTTGGCACAAAAAATATTTGCAGATGTGAGCAACACATTTCACTTACTGGCTTTAAACCAAGCTTTGACATAATTTTTCGGGCTTTCTTTTCACCTCTGCTTTGCTTGGCTTTGCTGACCATATCCTCAGGCAATCCTGCAGCAGCAGCTACCTACAGGAAGAAGAAAAAAGCATCACACATACTTCTATGGAATTCAAACTAAGCCCAGATGTTATGGAGGTAGACTGAACTAAAAACTAACCTTCCAGTGAAAGACCATTGTTCTCAAACTCAACTACTTCACAAATCTTTATTAGGAAAATATCATCAGCTGATGTTTCAATACCTTTATATTACTATACTTCTTTCCATGAAGCTAATACACTTCCAAAGAAATAATAAGTTTTCTATGCTCAACCAACAGAGTACTGAAAACACAACCCTGACTTTGACAAGGGCTCAACTAAAAGATGATAAAGGGTAACTCAAGTTGAGTATGTGAAAATTTTGCAACATTAACCATAAAATTTTCATGATAAAATAAGAAAACAGAGGTCTGAGAAGAAAGGATGAAGATTTTATAACATGAACCATAGGATGTTGGACTCTTATGGTGAAAATGTGATTATCAAATCCACAGAAAACCATCAATGAACTCAGATAATTGTTACAATATTCTTTGGTTAAGGCGAGTCAGCACACCTGCTTCTCTTCATATCATGGCAACAAACAGTTTTTAGGGAAAACAAATATAAATGTACGGCCTTTTCATGCAGCACTGAAATCTATCATCACTTTCATTCTTAAAGAAATCATTGGAAAAGGTGATAAACGGGTAAATAAATTCAACCTCACCAAAAATTGATCATCGATACTCAGCATAAAAAATAGAAAACTGTCAACCTCTTCAGAATTACCTTTAACAACTCGAAACTACCCCATAATCACACAACATTGTAAGAGTTATATTATCGGGATTTATTATTAGGTGTGTCCTAATTTTGAAGAATTCTTTCTAGTCATCACACTTCGCGTATAACTAGTTTCTTTACATATTGTACTTAAGTCCGCTGTTCTTAAGAATTATCAAATGAAAATATCAATCAATATCAAAATAATACAACTCTAAGTTCGGTGAATTGCACACCAAAATCATGAACCAGAAAAAACGACGAAACCACTGAAGATTAGTATATACAATATAAATAACTACCCGAAGGTATAAAATCAAGTACGCGACTGCGGGTGATGGAATTATCAAAGAAGCCGAAAGTGTTCGTGCATTACCAAGAGATTAGTGGATGATCATAGATATGATGTTATTTCTGTAGAACTTGGTGATAGTTGCAAGAAAATTAACGTTTCTGGACATGTAAAAATTATACAAACAGCTGTGAAAATGGCAAATAACTGCTAATCTAAAAATCCCTCTAGAAGAGCTAAATACCGACATTAACAAATTTCATCTCAGCTACGAATTAAGGCGGGTTCCGTCTCCGAATTTAAGATACTTACAGGAAATTGCGTCTGAGTCTGGCCAGCTTCTTCCAGTTCTGGAATAGAGTCATCTGAAGAATCTGATTCAGTACCCGATCCCGAGGCTTCTCGCCTTTCAGTAATTGAGGCGGTAGCCTTATCCAACTCCGTGAGTTCCGGCATTTTGGAAGTACTTTCTGTGCTGCAATTAAGTGAAAAGAGAAAAATTAAAGTTATGCACATAAATATGTAGAAACAAATAATAAAATGGCAAGAAATGAAGTTCTATCAACCTCATGGGCTTTTTTTTTCTATAGATGATACAAATTTACCCCGCACGTATGAAAGTTAGTAAATACACGTGTTACACTAAAAACAAAAGTAATACAGATACGTAGATAACAATCACACGAAAAGGATTTTAAAACATAATTTTTTTAGTTGTCAAGTAAAGGATGGTTGGGGTATTAATCAGATACCTTTCAGCCACTTTTGACAATTTTATCCTACTTGTAGGGTCTTTCAAAATGGCTGCTGTAGATGTCGCAGCTGAATGCAGAATATCTGAAACGATGTTTTCCTTCGAACAATAGCGTTAGGCATTTGTCGGCTGCCAACATCCATGAGACTTACGTCAATGCAGTATCTTAGGATGATACTAGCATTCTATAAAAATACTTGATTTCCCCTAAAAATCATTGCGTAAAATTAATTTCATTTCCTTACTAATATCTTACATTATTTATATCTCCCGTTATACTACTTTTTTCAATGCTACTGGATTAAGAATTCGTTAAGGGGTTATATTTTCTTGGCTAGCCTGTTGTGCCGGAAGTTCAAACAATAGCTTTCTAAGTCAAAATGATTAGGAATTCAAGTTTTCATTATCGTTTCAAATCCGGTCACCTCTTTCAATAGAAATCATAACTATTTTGGCTATGCATTGAATTTCGCATTTTGTTTCTCTCAAAACATAATTGATAAAATTAAGATAATAGATATCCATTCACTTCGAGTGCGACTTATTTCATTTACTTTAAGCAACTTAGCCCCACAGTTATTGAAAAAGATTTTCCTCCTGTGACGCTTAACAATTTTACTTTACGTTGAATGGAAACATCCCTTTACAAAAACTAAGATAACATTAATTGAAGTAATAAAATCCTGGAAGGTCATGGAATCAAAATTCTTTTTCAAATTACAGTAGGAACCACCGGATGAGATTAAATTATTGCATCACCATTCCGTATGTTAAGCCAAATCGAAATAATGCTGCTTTTCGGAACAATGGATTATACACAATATAATGCGCCTGACTATCCAATATGATGGAAACGAAAAACTTTTTAAATACTTTTATTAATATATATTCAATTATTATGTCGATAGTTATATCACCACATAAAATTCATAACAATAAACTGAACTAAATTATTTCTGTATTATCACGAATTTCTTTTAGCAACACATGTTATTAAGGAGCTATTGAAACAATAATCCAGAGGTGAAACTTAAGTCAAAAACTGACCTAAAATTTCTTCACGAATGGCATTTTGCTTAATAAAAATGATAGTGAAAGTGCATATAAAAATCTTTTTTATCCTCCAGTAGAGTTAAAGGTTGTCTGCAACTGAAACCATCACTGGAAGCACCTCGAGACTTCTTACAGGATATCAATCTTAGGCTGGCAAATCTAATATAAGTGGCTGAGTTATATTTAATTAGAGCTCACACCTTATTCATCTACTCTTACATCTTCTTAAGTACTTAACTTCCACCAGGGTTTTTGGCCAATTGAATTTTAGTTATCTTTTAAAACATTATTACAAGTTTCCATAATATCCAGCTAAGGCATACTGTATGAATTGCATTGCTCAACATTTAGCTCCAGAAATATCATGACTGAGAATAAATTCCAAGATTATTTCACAGATGGTTACAAGTAACAATGCAGAAAGAATTGAGGAGGAACTCAAGTGCTGAGTATCAAAGATGACATCATATTGTGAAGACTTTGGAACAACAGCAATTTAAATAAATTCACCAAGAAATCTCAACATAAGAATAGAAGGGAAATATTAGAAACAATTCAGCAAAGTTTGAGGATATTTTGGATGGATGAATAGAATAAAACTAGCCAGCTAATTAACAAGGTAATAAGCTGTGAGTAAACTTTCTTGGATGAAAAATCTCTAATAATGGGAAAATTAAGAGGGGCTGTGGGCTATCAGAGATTTTATTTCAACTCATAAGGCTTCCAACATCTAGCAGCAGTTCTGGCCTTTTCATTTTACATAATTCATTGAATCAAATTTAAAAATTAAAATATTTAAATGAACTCAAAATTTGTTTTAGGCGAGAAATTAATCAAACACTGATACATTTTTTTCTGGAAAGTAATACTTAGTATCTATGAAAGACTAGTTCTACTTAAAGGGCTAAATCATAAATTCAAACCAGAATCTTTATCTGATCATACCAAAAACTAAAATAAAATAAAGTTAAATGTGACTTGACCTGACAAAACAAGAAATGATCTATACATTTTGAATTTTTTTAAGTTTGAAAATTGTTTCAAACTTAAAAATTTATATAGGCTCCATAATTATATCAATTACTACAAGCACAACTTACTGGTAGGACTTGAAGTTGTAAGTAATGAAAATAATAACTATTACCTGTATCACTACACATTCTATTCAACACCGAGTCATCAACCTGATGATGACAAAAAGCATTGAAACCATAGTCCCAGAATAAAATTTATTATGATACAGTTAATGGTTTGCATTTTCAATCTTTTTGTTACGTTCCATATACGAATAAAAGGTGAACAACAAACACACACAACTCTGTGAATGGCATACAAATACAAAATATTCTTGTGCAAAACTTCCATATTGACCTTGTTTTATAATACGGAGAGGGTTCTCATTCAATTCAGTGTAAAGAGAAAACTCAAAAATTCTGAGAGGGGTTTTAAAGGCAATGTACCTCATTCCCTCACCAGAAAATCATATTTGTGCAAGGCTACATCAATGCCTTATTTAGCGTAGTGAAATATCCAACTGCAACATCAAACAGTTACATCACATTACATCTTATAATGAAAAGTATTTGCACTTGTTACTTCTATTTTAGTATGCAAAGGTCTAACAGTCAAATCCTCTGATTAGAATTAAACTTCATTGTATTAAAATCAAGACTGTTAATTCAATTAATAGATCTTTGGCATAGAGGTCTCTTATTTAAATAACAAAACAAAAATTCTACTAATAAAAGAAAGGCAAGCAGCTACTTAAATGAAAATAAGTATTTTCATCCTCATTGAAGTTAAAACGATGCTCCAGGTCAAAATTATAATAAAGTTTGGATTTGATTAAAACAATATGAAAAAACTGAACTACCTATAGCTGCAATACACCATAGAGTAAGAATGACTTCACCAACAGAAGCAAGCTGAGAAAGAATAAATTTCTTTATACATGAATATTAAAAAAGCTGTTGCAAGGGGGCTGTAAGACTAGACACAAATGGACTTCACCATTGCCTCGACACTGTGAATTCAAAGTTTATTATAACTATAAAAAGAAGAAAAAACACCACAGCAAAACACTAACCAACCTTCAAGAGAATTTAACAGCATTAATTTATTATCTGCTTAGCATACAAACACAAAAAATTAAAATAAACGATACTGATTTTCAAAATCTTGTGTAAAATTTTCTAAATAAATCACTTAAAGATGAATTTCTGATGAAGAGCACAGTTAAGAAATAAATCTTTTCACATATTTTGGATTATTTAAGATGATAGGAAGAGAAAATTTAACAAAGTATTCCAGAAAAACACAAAAATATTTCCATAAAACTTTATTCACCTAAATACTCTTGGGATGTGAGATAAAAATATCAAATTTTTATCTTGTTGAACGTTACACGCAAAATAATCAGTCCATTATAGAGGTTCAGTCCCATGATTCTCCAGAAGTTGGAAGGTCTGGCACTGAAGGATTATCTCTAGGAGCTTGATCATTCCATCTACCACCATCTTTGAAGTCCCTTCTTGGCCTACCATCACCTCTTCCTCTCCAATTTCCACCGCCTCTACCACCACCTCCTCTCCTTCCACCAAAGCTATTTTGCTGTCCATATCCACCACTTGTATCATCTTGTTGGTCAAAGCGATCATCATGACCCCAATATGCAGGCTTTCTCCTCTCATGTTGATCCACATTCCTATCTTGCTGCCTATTCCTTCTGTTTCTATCATAGTTATCATCTTTGAAATGATAATTACCATCTTGAGAGGCCCCTCCTTCATGCCTTCTGACAACTGGTTCCGCTGAAAATATTTTAATTTTGAATTTAGCATAGAAATTTTTATAGACAAAGAAATAATGTTTAATAAACTCAAACTTACCAACGATTTGAACTTTTTTAACAGTGCTCTTTGGCTCTTCTTGAACTGAAGGAAGTGGATGGTAAGTAAGGAGATTAAAAGATTTACCAATTTTCTCAGAGTAGAATTTTTTCAATGCTGATGAAAAACTTTGATGATTCCAACCATGTAGCGACAAGTCTAGAATCAGAAGTAACCAATAATGGCACTTTTCTGATGGGTGAGAGGCAACCAAGGCTGTTCTTACTAGGAGCATTAAGTTCAAGAGGGAATCATCTCCATATTTCTTGAGCAAATTTCCATTTAGGTTCAGCTGTTGAATTCAAAAAGATGAAAAATGTATTTTATTACTAAATGACTGTAGCTCTTTCAAGGAAAATTAAGATATATATATATTATGATAATAACTTAATAATATAATAAAATTAGTATATAAATTTTGTAAAAATAAGGTCTATCAGTAAGAATATAAAATAGGCTCATTTGATCTACAATACAGTTTTCATCTGTATTATCTCTTATTTCATTATAAATAATATTTGAGAAAACAAAATCCATGAGGAAATTTAAAACTAGGAAATTTTTTTTTAGATTCATTCTCTTTTCAACTACATACATTTATACAATGAAACACAATTTGTGTTTCATTGTATGAATGTTTTATAAATACAAACACAATTCACAATTTTACTGATTTTCAACCATGAGAGCAATCTTGGAGGCTAAAGGAAACTGAACACCAAATCTTTCAAACATTGAAACCCTGATATTTTCATTGGCTTCTATTGAATGTTTTTAAGTATGCATTGATGTTCAAATGCAAATAACCAATAATATATAAAAATATAAAACTCTGAATCAGAGGTTCTTCAATAAATCAATCAATTACAAAATATAAAATTTTGGATTCACAAAGCATGAGGAGATGAAATACATAAGAAAACGAGAAATCACATAAGGCTGAACATGCAGTTACTCTGGGGAGCTAAAGACCAGTAATACTAAAACAAATGACCAGTATTTTCTTCAAAGAGTCACTTAAATAGATCATCTTCATTTCTCAGCAAAGAGCAACAAATTTATCTAGATTCACAGGGGTCGGAGCCAAACTCTTACATATAGGAGTTTACAGTATCACTAGTTTATTTATACTAGACATTTGCATTTAAACAATGGCAATTCCACATACTTATGAGAATGTCATACTTCATAAGAGAACACACATCTCTACAGTTGAACTCGTGGTGATTTTGGAAAGTAATCAAGTCATACATATAACTATATTGAATCCATTATCCTCATACCAATAATCCATTATTTTGGGAAGTGCTTAAAAATATTCTCAAGTTTACCTCAGTTTATTTCCAACGGGAAAATGCTTCTGGCTTGGTGTCAAAGTAGAGCCTTATTGAAAATTATGTTACAGAAATGATTCATAAAACAATATCCAGAATTTCAAATGGAAATCATATCATATAAGTTCTTCAATTTAAGTTCTGTTTCTAAATATATTATAGATGCACAAAAAATGAAGTAATGCTTCAGATAAAGAAGTAAGAGTGGAGGGTAGAGAGAATACAGAAGTTAGCTAACAGCAGACTGCAAAGAGGATGAATTCATAAACAGGTGAATATTTATGAGGGTGCGACTGCTTTGCTTATGATGCAAAATTTCAAGCTGTTCTATTTGTATTATTTTGGACCTAATTTTTCTTCCTGTCATGTAATGTGTTATGTGAATAGTGCTGCAATTGTTACAAATTACTTAATTATTATTAACAACTGATCTTTGAAGGGAGTAAATTTCATTTTCATTATAAATAAGTGGTTTACCTACATTTTGTGGTATACATTTATAATTAGCAGGATGCAAATTTGCAATCACAAAGAATGAATCTGCACTAAAAAATTATAATCTCAATTTTCTATGATAATTTTTGTTTGATGATATTTGAATCATACACATTAAAATTTTCCATCTATTCTGACCTGGTTCTCTCTTCTTCACTGACATGAATGTTTACACACACAAGCTTATACATAGATTAGCACTAGTAGGAAAAAAATATACATAGAACTAAGATTTTTATCATGCAATATTCGAATTCTAATTTATAAGGAGATTTAATTTTTTGTATTATAATGGTATTTACAGTAAGAAATTATAAGGCATGAACTAAAAAGTAATCTCATTTCAAAGATCATATTTCAAGCATATTTCATAGTTGACCTATGAATATTACTTTCAGCATTGTGAATTACTGTTCAATATGAAATATATAGGTGAGAATTTTATCACCTCCCATGCTAGCAGCTCCAGTTCATCCTCTCTGCATGAAATTTCTTTCGAACATTCTTGAAGAAGAAATTGGTAATACTCAATGAGAGGGATGATAAGAACAGTGTAGGGGTCACCAGTTGGGAGAGTCAAGTAATGAAATATTCCACCTAATAAAGCTATCGAATTCAAAAAACGCTTATGATCTTCTCTGCGGTTTTCTTCCCTCTCTGGAATAATGATAATTAAGGGGATTATAGCATTAAAATTTCACACTCAAAATGAGTTCCTTCAATATTAAGTTGAAAAGTACAATAATGTAATGCACATTTAAGATATTCTATTATTAGCTTCTATTCTACTATCAGGAATTCAGAAAAATTCAATTCAACAGAATTTTTCTATGAATGGTTGAGAATAGAGCATAAAGACAAGTTTATGCCTCTTTTATATAGGATCAAAATTTGGATACTAACCTTCAAACTCTTTCTGAGCAATACTCATAATAACTGATCTTAGTTTCACTTCATTTACTTCAAATTTAGACAGACTTTTCCATAGTCTTACAACCTTCTCACCAGTTATTCTGTCATTCAAAGCACAATCGTAAAGTTTCTGGGTCATTTTCCTGTAGAGCAAAAGTTTAGTGTAATGAAAATGGCCAACTAATCATCACTCTGTAAACAAAGTATGCTTAAAACTACCATAAATGTTCCCGGTCATCACAGTAGTTTTTTATTTGCAGTTCAATGTTATCACATTTACATTTGTCACTGATATCTAAATTAGCTATCGCTGTCAATATACTCTCTTCTTCCTCACTATTTGCTCTTGTGACTTCTCCTGGCTTCCTCAAAGGAGCAGGGGCTTCTCTTGTTCCCCAGTTGCCCCGACCTCTTCCAACTGTGGTCATCTAAAAAGAACAACAAAATAAACAAATTTGACATGAAAGAAAAACAATTTAGAAAGTATAAATCTAATATTTTGACAAAAATTTGCAAACAAAACAATCTGCTACATGATAAGGACTACAGATAAATTCCATCACAAAACAAGGAATAATCAGCCATCATAAATATTTTCATAAGAATGAATGCCTTGGGTATTAAAGCCAACCAGTGCTTCACTGGGTAAACTATAAGGCTTGTGACAACAGATGACAATCCAATTAAGTTCAGTCATTAGTTTAGAGTCTTATGATTAATCTAATATATTCCATCCACCCTTAACAACTTTACTATTGAACCATTTTATCAGTAACTGAGCTTGAAGATGTTTTAGTTCTTACTAGCAGGAAGCAATTCTAGTAAAAAAGGGCAGGGGAAAATATAGGGCAGAATAACAGAAAGAAAAATATATTATCCAAATTTTAAATAGGAAAGAGATAAGGCTAATATGAATGAATGAACCATGGAGGGATATAAATACAAGGAAGAATAAATCAGATAGAAAAGTTGAGAGTAAATGAAAAATAAATTACATAAAAAAGTATCAAATAGAAAAGGTATCAAATATAAAATTAGGAAAGCTATTATTCCAAAAGAATATCATAGCCTAGAGATATCTGAAGGAAGACGTTACCTCTATAAAAAGACACTGAATAGAAAATAGAATTTGAAGAAGACAAATTAAAGTCAGATATTTAGCATAGCAAATTGAGGAAAAGAAGAAAAGACAATGTAAGGGAAGTTATAAAATATTCCAAATACGACATTTATGAGTTAAAAATAAACCATATAAATAATTATAAGAAAAGAAGACCCTATCACTTTGCTCACAATAAAAACTTAAATGTATTCACAACATAACTTCAGAATCAGTCCATATTTTGTAAATTTTACTACTGATATGTAGGAAGTAAAACTTTATGGAATTAAGCATATCATCTACAGGAAAATATTATAGGTGGATCCTACATAAATATTTAATGCAACCAATATTTGGGGGAAGAAAAAGTCAATTTGATAGATTATACAAGTCTCATAGCATTTTTGGCAAATTTACCAAGAGCTTTCCCCTTTATGTTTAGAAAAGTCTACTAATAATGTGCAACACAAATTCCAAAATTTTAACTTAGGGACACTCTTTATAAAAAATACATTAGTTGATTATCTCCATCAAATTATCAGTCAATGTGATTACTGGTAGAAATTGATTGAGATGAAATCCAGGTTGTCATTCCTCGCATTATTTGGTTCCACAGCTTAAATAAGATTATGAGTATAAGAGATTCATCATTTAGGGATGAAGAAGTGGAGAAGATTAAGGAAATTAAAAGTAGGATAATACTTAACTATCAAAATAGGCAAAACTCATTTAATATATCACTAGCTTCCATAACAAAGTTGAAGTGATGGTGGAACAACAAAACTTTTATACTTCTCCATCAATCTCCAATGAGACGAAAGCTATGATAAATTTTTACCTTCTTCTCATATTTCTGTTTCCAGCAAAATAAATCAAAAAATTCTATACATAAGTTTATCTATGCATCTCAAGCTAAATATAATCTATAAAATTTTTCATGACAGCCTCCACACCATGATTGACACTTCAATGCTCAAATATAGCAAATTATACATCCTGCACAAAATTTCTTGCATTTCAGGCTACAAGTCAAGGAGGAAATGCATTTATAGCCAAGAATGTTTATTATAAATCTGATAATTTAATTAAGTAGAATGTTATAATTCATCAGATGAAATAACAAGGAAATAAATATTATCTTGAAAACTTACAATTTTAATAATCTTATGAAAACTCGTAAATTATTTCTGATGAAACTTGAATGAAGGCAAGACTGTCATCTCCACATCAAAACGTAGGAAAACGTTTTATTTCTCATTTCAAGAGTTACTTTCATGATTTTATTTAAATAAGTTTTGGTAAAGAATTCGCTATAAGATCAAATAGAATTAAAAATGATTACCATTTTGACAGCAAATCAAGGCAGTTACCGCTTTTTAAACGAAGATGCTAGAAATCCTTCGAAGGGCGCGAAGCAATCGTTAGCACAATTGAACTTCAAAACATACACAGATTTTTTAACAAGAATTGGTGGCTATACTCCCAGAAAGAGTGCAGTCCTATGACCGTAATGCGGTTACACATTACCGTTCACCTTACGTTCAGGTATTAACCACATTGCCACATTCTTCACGCTGTTGCCATCTATTGAGGACAGGACATTGAAAGACAAACGAAAACCAAAAATAGAGCAGTATTTGAAAATTTTCCTGTAATGAATATTTTATCCCGTACATTACGGACAGCTTGTGTTTTACGTAAATCGTCTATTCGCAATAATAAATATTTCCTTATTTCTGTCTTCCAGAGGAGTCTATGGGGAAAGGCTAAGTTAGTAGTGATTTAGACTCTCCAATGAATAAAGAACGAAATTATAGTTATGTTTTACTTTGTCTTAAATTTCTCAACCTAGGAAAAGTTTCGGACTATACAGTGTTGTTCAGCCTGGAGCAGTTAGTCCAATCAAAACTGTTCCATCGCATATACCTCAACCTTTTTATAGCACTCCACAAAGACCCGATCAAAGTATTCGGCAACCAGAGATTAAAAATGAAGAGCAGATTAAGCGTATGGTAGATTCTTGTAAACTTGCGAGAGAAATATTGGACGCAGTTGGTCATTTTATACAAGTAAGTGTTTTTCCTAATAAATTTCAGCCATTTTACCGACGAAGATTTTTCAAAATTATTCACTTCCGAAGATAACTGGAAATTTTAGAATTAATTCCAAATAACTAAATGATTATTTTCTCTTTAAGGTAGGAACGACGACTGATGAAATCGACTGTTTTGTACATAAGCTAGCCATTGAAAACAATGCATATCCTTCTCCGTTAAATTATCAGGGGTTTCCAAAGTCTGTATGCACTTCCGTGAATAATGTTGCTTGTCATGGTATTCCAGATGATCGACCGCTTGAAGATGGAGATATCATCAATGTTGATGTGACTGTAAGATTAATATTTTCCCAAAGACTTTGCAATTATATTCAAATGAATTATTATAACTGTTTCGGTATCCATAAATTCACTTTATGCAAATACTGCTTTGAATTTTGGTTAAGATTTGATTTTAAACTTAATTGAAGTGGGATCATTTTAGGTGTATCTAAATGGATATCATGGAGATTGCTCCTCAACCTTTATGGTTGGGTCTGTTGATGAAATAGGATGCCATCTGGTTAAAGCAACTCAGCAGTGTCTCCATGAAGCTATAGCAATATGCCGACCTGGGGAATATTTTTGCAATATAGGTCAAGTTATATTCAATTAGTGTAATAAATCTGATCTTTGAATGCTTGAAATTGGAGTGGAAGGATTGTTTGAAATAACTGTTCTGGATTTCTTCAGGACATACAGTTGAGCATGTGGCAAGAAAACATGGATTGACTGTCATTCCAGCCTTCATTGGACATGGAATAGGAAGTTATTTTCATGGCCCTCCGGATATATATCATTGCTGTGAGTCACGTAATTTTCTTCAATTTCTTTGAGGAATTTCCTTTCATTATGTTTGCTTTCTCATGTTTTATTATTATGTACAGCTAAAGATAATTTCATAATATTTATCCTGATTCATTAATATTATATTGACAAGATAGTAATGGCAGTGATTGGATTTATCTATATGTTAAGAAAATGTTATGTCTTTTTGGTGGGATTTTTGTGTTGAATACTTTCTCATCTCTTTAAGCATTAAATCACTTTTGTTACAACTGTATGGGCAATTTTAGGATTTCTGGGTGGAAAGTGATTATATCGTTTGTATTTTTAAAATCCCATAGCTTTTAAGGAGCATTGGAATGTAATATTTGCTTTTAAAAATGTAATCTTTGCCCTATCAACCAAAACTAATCTAATTAAGCGCTACCTTTAAGAGGAATCATTTTAATAATTTATACCTATTTTGGAAATATTTGATCCCATGTTCAATATAAGTATATATGAGAATGCATAGACATTAATTTAAAATTGGAGGTAGCTATTAGCCTTAGAGAATAGGAGAGATATGCTAAGAAGGATTGCTTGTCATGCAAATTGAAAACTTCTCTTTCAAATTATTAAAATGCTATTATTTCTTGGCATGAAGAAATTTTCTGTTGTTTCATTTAAAGATCACTATTTATTATTAATTTTGTAAATTTTGTAATAAAGGGATTATATATTATAATAAATAGTAGTAGTAATGCTTCGACAGCTGTGGTAATTTTGCATGTGAGCTTCACCTTGAATGGAATGCAGGACTGCTTTCACCAAAGCCAAATGTGCTGCTCATATGGCTATCCGGGATCCCCTATTATTATAAATGTGTGAAGTTTCAAAGTAATTAATATCCACAATGCAAACAAATCCTCAAATGCACCTAGAAATTTTTTATTCTACTTTTCCTCTGAAATTTTAAAAGTCATAATTATAGATATCATCATGATGGAAAACTCATCAACTTATCATGATTAAAAATTTTTAAAACAGTTATTATTTAAAAGATATATTTCTCATTTTTATTAAACAAATTAATTTTTACCTTACAGACAATGATTATCCTGGCAAAATGCAGAGTGGAATGACATTCACTATTGAGCCTGTTATAGGGCAGGGATCTCCAGAAGTTATTTTATTGGAGGATGGGTGGACTGCTATAACTGATGATAACAGTCGCACTGCACAGTTTGAGCACACTATTCTTATAACAGAAGAAGGAGCTAAAATTCTTACAGCTTGAAATGTATATTGTTGTGATAATAAAACAGAAGTAGAAGCATGTCTGATATATCAAAAATTTTATTTTATGAGGGTATAAATTTTTTAGGGGTAAGTAGAAATACACTGCTTAATTTCAGCAGGATTTATCTCACTTTTTCAAAGGTGAAGCAGTGGTTCTGGAAATGTTTAATTTTGATTATATTAACAGCTCCACTTAGGTTTATGTAATTTATAACCATCCTTTGAAGTTGCCAAAAACTCATGTGGCTTAGAATGGTTTCAAGTGTTATTTCCAGAGGCAAATCAATTCCAACATTTTTACTGTTTTAATTTCTCAACTGCATCAACATGTGAAATAAAAATTTAAGGACATGTCAATGAAGGTTCTAATATAAAAACATAATTAATGATTTAAATTCTTTCTCAGAACTTTTTGTTAATGAAGTTATAATTAGCTGGCTAATATATAAAAGATATTTATTATATATCACAAATAATTAATCTTACTATGGAAAATATGTTTTTAATTCTTTTGTTCTGTTGCTCCATAATTATCCTTGTGAAAGAGAGTATTTCTTATGATTTTTACTTGGTCTTGCGGAAATGTTTTTCATGTCTTCGGAATCAAGATCTCAAAAGATATATACAGTTATATCCTAAATTTAAGCATATAATATAAAAAAAACTTTAAAAGAAGTAAATAACTTAATGTCGTAGAAGTAATAACTTATATGACATTGGTAAATACAGAGTGAACAAAAGATGCAAAAGTACTTAATAACATATAAGACAATTTTTCAAGGATTTGATGAGAAACTTATTCTAAAAACTGATAGCTACAATGAAAAATAGGAAGAAAACCGGTACAGTGTGTAATCATGAAAAATCAGCAAAATTTCTTTTAGCTACATATTTTCTCAATAATCTTTCCCACTTTTTGCTCTGATTTGCTAACTGATTTTGAAAAATTAATCTGTAATGTTTGTCAAAGCTTTTATTTAACATGTCCACTCCAGATGCTCTTTTGTATGCCCTGAAAAAACAATATTTTTAAAGTTAAGTGCCAAACTAAACTACTTTCCACTTTGCTATGCACATCTTCAAGACTACTGCTTAATAACAAATAATTTTTTCCATGAAACAATAACACTCAATTGTCTGCTTATTTAAACCATAGGTGTGTGTGGTTAGAATGAAGGTTAATGATGAAGTCAAAGCATAAACAAACTGACTGCCTAGGTTGAAATTTCCAATTCAACAATTGATTTGGATTGTAATTAACTTAGATGTAGTTTTAACATAAAGTGCAGACATTAGTGTTATTAAAGGTGAAAATATAATTACGGATGCAATTTCAGAACAAGGCATTGCTATGAATACCCTTTCTTTAGCGATTACAGAGTTAACTTTACATTCAGAACAAACTAAGATGAGCACTTAGATATCAGCCAATCCAGATATTAGAACAATAAATTGAATGGATATTTAAATATATCTTTTCTGTGTATACATTATTAAATAGAAAATAATGAACTAAAACAGTAAAGGAATGAAATATTGGCATGAAAAAAATAATTTCTGAATCAGCACAAAACCATTGGTGTTATTAAAGGTGAGATAATCAAAGATTTTGTAGGTTTTCAGTAAACAATTGGACAAAATTTTCTTCGTTGAAAAAGAGTTCAGAGAATGCAGATGCAAAGCTAAATAAAGGTAAAACTGATTACAATATGGATCACTTTCCTTTCATAAAATTAAAACAGAAGAAACCATATTTTTGCTGAAGTGAAATCCAAAACTTATTCTTCCCCTTCCCTTCAGCTCCCAAAAGAGTAATTGAAGGACGGTCATTAAAAATACGTAATAGCAACTAGCTTTTACAAAGTTTTGTTCTGAAATTTAATGTAATATGAATGAAAATTGCAAGAAATAATAAATGGTTTCAGAAGGGTATTTTGCTTTGTATACATAATAATATTGAAAATTAAAAAAAAATATTGAGCTATTATTTTCCTCACTACTTTCTCAAATGGAGATTCTTCTCATTTGGTATCCTGGATAGGCGGATACCATAGACCAAAAATATAATGTACCAGTAAATTAAAGTCAATTGCCCTTTAGAAGAGGCAATTTTTAAATCTGGTTGAGTACACCTCCAAGAAATGAAGGCAATGAGGGATTTGGGTAACTATATGTTCTTGATAGTAAAGTATAAAGCCCATAAAGCTTTCCCTTTTTCACAAGCAAATATGTTTTATCATTCAGGCATAGATGTACTGCACATAAGAGTAAGAGAGTGATAAACCCTCAGTTTCACTGCAATTCATAACACTTCTGCTGGAGGCCTATCACATCAGTCATACGAAGCAAATGGTCAGTAATGGAGTGGTTGTCACATAACCAGGTTCTTCTGTGGATAAATTAAATTAAAGACTTCCTGAATCAATCATCACTGCAATTTTATGGCATTTCTCTAAAGAGGCAATTAAGAGCTTCTTACAACATAAACAAAAATAGCTTTCTGAAACAAATTGAAAAGATCTTTTATTACACTTGTGAAAATGGACAGTGTATGTATAGATATACATAAGACAATCTATTATATTGTACAAGAATGTTATGAAAGTCTCACGATCAGGCATAGATGATCTTCATTGCTTTAACTCACTGGTGAGTCCTTCCTTTCAATTGCTAAAATGAACCGCTAATAGAAGATTCACAATAAAAGGAATGATTTCATTTTAAAAATCTTTGTACAAGAGAGGGGAATGAGAGTTGTGTGGGGTCACCACTGCAGCAATATCAACCAATATTAAAATATACAACACAAAATTTCCATGGCATTCTTTCTTTCACATTTATTGCAATCATTCCAAATATATCATGAACATTTTACTCATTCCACACAACTTTCACAACCTCTAAAAATCACGTTACACAATTCCAATGGCAAATTATAAGTTGACAAACTGCAGACATGATTAATGAAATACAAGCCTTGTGATTCAACTCAGGATAGCACTTTCACAAAAAATCAATTACCATCCTGGGAGAAAATGTTAAAAATAAAATGCCGGAGAAGGAATAGTGTGGAGTCTAAACAGGTTTTCAACATTTTAAAGAAAAGCAAGCCATACGATAACAAGTAGCCATTTCTGTTAAAAAGGAAAAAATTTTGTCAATGAAAAAATGGAAGGTAGGTTTGTAAACAAAAGATTAAAAATTAAGAAACTCTAAAGGAGGACTGTTCCACATCCTGATCAATTTACTTCATGTTTAAGATAAAATTGAGACCAATAAAAGTTTACACTTCCACACTACCTCCCTGTAACCTAACTCTCACTCTCCTCTCCTCATGCCCGTTCTTCCACAAATGTAATAGGCACACACAAAACTAGGCAGATTAAAAATTTCATTAATGCACCGAGAGGAAATGGGACCATGTTATTTCTATTTTTGGTTCACCTATACGTTTATATATATTTATATGTATATTTATTTATATATTTTTTCTACCAAAGTACAGGCTACAATGCATGTCGGCGGCATTAAGGCCATGTCATCGATGTGCTTAATATGTACATCTAAATAATTTTAAAAATGCTCTACTCATAAATAATCACCTTCATATAAAAATACATTTCCTCAATATTTTTCAATAAAAAGTAAATTTTACCCTATGTAGTTTATTAAGATCTTGCAAAATTAGTTTTTATTTATTGTTGTTGTATTCATATTTGAACCTGGGTGCCAGATATTTTGTATCCTACAATCTGGCAAGGTTAACGCAACTTGCGATAGTTTCATGTATGTTGAGGGTTTAATGAGTGAGAGGAGATGCATAAGAGTTAAAATGTACTGTACATCAAATATATTACATTAGTGACCACAGACAAAATTTACATTGCCAATTTGACTCTCAGACTAAGCATCATCCATTCTTTCACTTCGTGTCATTCGATCACAATGACATGTTCATTGGAGAAAATGCTAAGACATTATTAATTTGTCTCGTTAACACAAAATTCATATTATTAACAGGTCACTATAAAGTTTCTTGAAAATATTTATGCTGTGATCACTATACACACATGTACAAATATATATATAATATGTATATATTTATATATATCCTTATAAATTACATCCTGAGGGGGTGGGTGGGTGGGCACGGGGGTTAGGGTGGTTGGCTTTGAGTCTTTCTGACAGTCTCTCTAATGTCAGGAATCACAACCTATAACTACATAAGCATACGGAAGAGTAGGAGGCTCAGCTGCAGGGATTGCTTGCACTCTTTTAATTTTTAAACCAATTGCAACAAATATGCTGTAGTAGGGCCAGCCAACAATTAAGGTCCTCTTCCAAACAGGACCCAAAAATAAATAACTGGAGTAAACAAATATTTGACGTGTCTTCATTTCTAGAGAGATTAAAGTAACATAAAGGACTGTACAACGAGATGTTAACACGCCAAAATTTTTATGCTATAAAATAAAAAGTTTTCATTGTGAAATTTAAAACTGTGAATGGGACAAAAATGTTAACAAGATAAAAGTACTAGCCATGTGTTACATGGAAAAGTACAGACGTGCAAGCCCTATAAAGGTGCCTTCTCCATCACCTCACATTTTAATGATTCTTTAATAGATCAATAACATTTGTCCAACTGCACAAAGTTTGTACTATTTTCAAAATTAAGAGCCATAAATAATAACTATTGGGAAATTTATAGAATTTCCCTACATTAAATGAATAAGATGGGATATGTAGGGGAAAGGGGATAAGACAATAAAAATACCAAGCATAAGTACAGAAAATTCACCTTGAAACAACCTTCCCCTTGATTTGTGCAAAGACAATTCATGCTAAAAAAGGACCTTTCTGTACAGAGAATGATAAAAATAATGAATTAATAGTGGAAAATAAGATGCTCAAAATATAAACTACACACAGGTTGAGATTAAATAGGACCAAGGGAGGTATTGCTTTTTCATTTTATCCTCACTGCAAACCTGAGGAGGCACAGATACTACACTTCCACAACTTACAATATACCCCACACTAAATGCAGCGGAATTGCCATCCAGAACACAAAATAGCAACACACTCAAGTTTTAATAGTTCTGTCATCACTTTAAAAGTGCTGAAACCACAATTAAGCACCAATGTGATCTGTGGCAATCTGATATTTCAACCCTGATCTTTAATTCTTGTCCTTCACTCTTCTTTATAGCAACAGTGAAATTTTATGGGAAAAACTTATCACAGCAGAGTGAAAAGAAGTTTTTAGAGCTAATTTCAGGATAAGCATTCACTGTTAACAACCGACCATAAATTTCACTGCCATAGTATCTCATTACGAGTCTACAGATGGGGTATGGCTTGAAGTTGATGAAACAACATCCGATGATCCACTTGAGATCAAATTTGTTGAGGATGATATTCCAGAGGTTGTTGACGACACTAAGGATAATGTTTCTGGTGTAACGTTGGAGGACGGTAATGAGGATGAAGATGCTAAAGAGGTAATTAAACGGTCCACACGATACCTATTGTAAGGGGAATATGGAGGGCGGGAAAGATCATTGTCAGTCACAAGACGCGTTCTGTTAGGAACAACTCCATCCCCATGTCCCAAAAGCCATTCATTTGTTGAGCGTCGTTGTGCCTCAGATACATGCCGTGATAACCACAGCTTATGCCAAGCTCTGAACTTCCTGTTCAACCGCAATGTCACCACCCGATGAGACTAAACAGGGCAGTAATGAGAATAACATTAATGTTCTGAATTATACAAGAGATATCAATTGGCATATTATGATATTGAAAATCAACCAACATTTCAATAAACACAATAACATAACAAACTGAAGATACTTTTCCAAATTCTTCATGACAGAACTTGAATAAAGCATGAAAACTGCACACTGACATAAAGATGTGCTAAAAAGTGATTGGGAAGCAATATGAAATTACAACTGAAGTATCAAAAAATCCTCTTACCTCTCTTGCCCTCTGGAACGCCTGACGTTTGAACAGATATTTTTCCTTGTTGATGACAAAAACCATTGAATAAGAATTGAGGTTGAAGCGACATTCAGTATTATCAGATGCTACAAAATTTCCTGGAGTACTATTTAATCTCTTCTGCTTTTCACTCATGCCAGCCCCCTCACCCAAGCGGTCCTCATTATCTGCCTTGTCTTCCTCCAAGCTATGGGCACAATTAAATATGATTACAGAAATTAGAACTAGTATTCTTTGTTAATGACCAAAATTCCAAAATAATAACATTCCAAGGATATTCTTTGAATTAAATGCATCAAAAAAGAATATTTAAAATGTTTACTATTTAAATTAAAATATAAATTTAATGCAGTATTTAATAGCTAATGGTTGACTGAAAAGACTGTTCTTCGGAAGATTATTGGACAATATTGTTATTAGGTAGTCTTCTTTTCCCTACTTCACTCTTACAATCCTGAGAGATTGATATGAAGAATTACTGTATGAGCTAAAGCAATAATACCAACTTTAACAAAAGTATAAAATTGTTACATAAAAGATTGTCACACAAAATCAATCCAAATCATGCAAAATTAAGAATTTAATTGTAATGAATATGATCCTTAAGGGCTATCATAAGAAACAAAGAAAATTAAGTAGAGACATTTAGTGCTCGAACTAGATACAGAAAATGTTAGTAAATTTTGAATATCTTTAATGAATCTATTGTTACATTTAAGGTAAAAAAATTAGTGTTCATGAATTCAATATGCTGTGGTAACAGTAAAAGCTTATGACTCCAGTCTGGACAGATCACTAAAAGGATGGAGGGGTAGTTCTTTGTGACATGTAAGGAGGAAAGTTACATGCTCTGTATGCTTCACCATTATATTGCTATATCTCCAGGCAAACATGGCAACCCAAACTATTGCTTTGCACATTCCTTGAATAATAGATTTCCTATAACTGAAAAAATCACTTCAATGCAAGGACCATAAGCTTCCAACATTACAGTATAACTTCAACATCACTTGCAATTCCAATAGTAAAAATACCTTCATAAGTTAGGTAATCACATATGTCTGAACAAAAGAAATCATTTATCTTTATGATAAATTAATTGGCTATTTATGTCACAGTTACCAAATTATTGCAGAAAGTGAAATGGAAATTTCACATTGTGACATATACGTGAATGATATACAAAGATATAATGATAGCTTGATTTGAGTTCTCTGCTGGCTATTAAAATAAAATACTTCAACTATACAAAAAATTATCTCTAACATATTTAAAAGTGACTCTGATAACTTATGAAATGATTTACAAGAACATTAGAAGATACTCAAGCATTTATATCTTACCTGAATGAAATTTTAAAGAATTACTTCTTCAATTACTTATGCCAGAAACTAAAGATTTCCCAGTTCAACTAATTACAGTTCCGAAAGAAACAGGGAAGAAGGAATATTAACAACTGGTGAAAAGACGAAGAGTAAAATGACACAGACACAGAAGAAATGAATTATAGATTTATCGAGGTTCTACAGTCACATAGTTTGTGGTGTCAATAAGAAAAGATAAACTAGATGTTAGGCCACCATTTTTTTTGGCTGGAATGTTGAGAGACACACCTGCACTTGTCCTTCTGCTCCCTCTCCTCCTCTGCAGCACCACCCCTTCTCCTGTCCACTTCACTCTCTTCCCTTTTCCCTGCCTTCCCAGACTGCTTCCTCCGAGAGTCACCTTCTGACACACTCTGAGAATCACCCTCCATCACACTGTCCACACGGTTCTCACCACTACAATATCCTAATGCACCACCCCCTGCCCTGCGTCTCCACAGCCTAACATTTCTTGGTAAAAAAACTGGCTTGCGAGATGCAGATGATGCACCACCTGGTGATTGCTGCAGTCCTGCTTCAGATTGAGGTAATGAAGGGGAGGAACCATCTGCACGCATGAGCACTGCTGCACCTCTATTGTCCACTTCTCCACCTGCACTCCCAGACACAAACCTATCAACGTAAGCCCACTTCTCAGCTTCTGCTGCTGCTTCAGGTTCTTCCACTTCCGTATCAAGCAGCTCTATTGTCATTCGACAATCATATTTATACTGAAAGACAAGAGTTTCTCATGAAATATTGGTATAAAAATAAAATTATGCTCGTGTTTTCCCCATTATCATTAGAAACATGGGTGATAAACTGAGTCCCAGAAAATAAAGTGGCTATATACTTTTTCTTATGAATTAAGTTGCCACCCTATTTTGAATAATCTTTCAAAATATCTCAGGTATATCAAGATATCTCAGAGCTAACTAACATCAACAATGAAAAGTTGCTGTAGAAAAAATGATAAAAGAGGGAGAAAACCAAAACTTTTCACTGATAAGTGGAACTTAAAATAATCAATCCTAATCATTCATAGAAATATCTCACATACATTCATAGATAAGATGTGTTGATTCAGCCTTCCATCTGCTATTCATGTATATATATGTATGTATAGAAACATAATGACAGAAAAGTCTATACTTACCAGACATAGCCAAAAAGGGCAACAATCTTAATAAGATTTTGTTTTTTAAAACCTCACAGATTATCATAACTATTTTATAAACTACACTAGTAATACCTACCACGTATATTTTAAAGCAGTTTTCATCAGCAAGAGCCTGTTCTGCACTCCGTTGGTAGGCCAACTCATACGGTGCATTTCGATGAGCAGCTGAGCAGAGCCCACCAGCACCACTTAAGCCTCCATTGGTGCTTGCTCTCCTCTGCTCCCTCTGTAGCAGCTCAACACATGTCTGGCAGGATTCATCAGTAACCAAATGTTGAAGCTGCAAAAGACAACAATCAGGTGAATTTTGAAAATTGTCAACTTGGTAAATCTTATGTCAAAAGCCTTGGATATAGTTCTCACCTGCCGCACTGCATAGGTAACCACTTTGTCAAGAGTGAATGCAATATAGGCATGGATACCAAACATTTCCCTCAGAGTATCTTCATATGCACTAGCATCCATATTACCATCAAGAACATTTTTGACCATGTCAAGAAATGCTGGATAGTAATCTTCCACCTCTATTTCACCTGTTGAGTAATTTTATTGAGAAATTAAATGGGTTATTATAATAAAATTTCAATTCATACATAGCCTCAAACTTATAATTAAATTCATTGATTGAAACACACAAGGGAGTAGCTGGTCTTGGAGATAAGTAAAACTTTAAGCAGCAAACATTTATACAAGCATATGATTTACAATCAGAGAAACTCACTCTTGGGTTTAAGACGTAGGGCAACAGCAGTGGATTCTTTCCTTTCTCGTCTTTCTTTAGCTTCCTCAGCAGCCAAAGCTACTGCTCTTTCATACATTCGCGTAAGCCTCTCACATAATATTTGATGCAGCCTCAAGAAGAGATACCAATTGTTGTTGGCCATAAATAATGTGTAGCATTCCTCCTGAAAAACAAAAATACAATTTAAAATAGTTTGGGAAAATCAAATTATTACACTTCAAAATAACTTGAAAATTATTGTTTTCTTTCCTACGTGAATACTGAAAAATGTCACATTATAAAAATAAATTATAAATATAGATTTCACACACCATAATGTTTATACACTTTGTCTAATCTGAAACAGGTACTTAAAAAAGGGCAAGAGGTGAGATTTCAAAGCCAAACAATATGCCCTGACCGGAATCCTCTAAATAATAAAATTCACAGAGTCAGGCAATATTGGTGGAAATCCATCAAGTGAAATGAATGGAAATAATACTTTTTCAATAGGTTCATTTAATTAAACATGACCAGTTCCAACAAGTGATCATCATCTTCTGGTGACGATCACTTGTTGAATTTCCTCTTCATAAGGCGATTCTAAAACACTCCTGAACATCTACACCCAAGAAATTCACTATGTTCACATTCCTCAGGAAATAATTAAACCCCAAGAAGAGCACTCTCATTTATGCAGTTGTTTTTTTTTCTAGTTCAAAGTCATCTACAACACCAATACTACAGAAAAACAAAATTCAACCTACATTTTGAACAGATATTAGGGGAAAAATCCATAATGTCAATTCTTACTTACCACCTTAAAAATACAAAGAACTGCTATGTATACAATTTATTGGTTTGAAAAACCTTGCCAAAATTTAACCAACTTTTGATGATATGTTGATTTATTTACCCATTAATGATTGCAAGAATTTTAACCCATAAGGAACCACATATTAGTTAACTCTCTAACACAGAAGATTAACTCTATTTTAATTCATTATTTTAAGCTGACATCTAATAACTCATCTATCTAAACTTTTGATTTCCCTCATTACTTATTTAATTGATACTCTCAACCTTGAAAACACAATACCCTTACATGACACTTAAATTTAATTTTTCTCAGCAATACTCAAAGATTCCACCCTCATTTACCCCATACATAATTCTTTCACAGCCTTACACAAAGGCTATTTTTACTAAGCTTTTCTTTGTGAACTTCTTTAAAGTTACTAAAAGTCGGAAAGTAAACAGAGACAAAACATTCCTCTATTTTCAGTAGTAATACATGATATAATTTCAACAATAACAGGCAAAATCCTTATACATAATTATCATCACAGGTATGTTCAATTCTGAACAAACGAGCAGGTAGATTCCCCTTGGAGGTCATTGATAATTAGAAAACTGTTAATAACAATTACTAGTAGGCTCTTGCAAAACTTCTGCTGACAGACTCTGATGCTATATTTCCTCACAAATACTTTTCAACTAACACTACAATTTCTGCAAATTAATGTACAAACACTAAAACATACCTATGAAAACACCATAATTTTCTGAATCAGTATCCCTTTCAATACACTACATTCGAATTGATAGGTGGTGATATCTATACATTCAGTGATGAAAATCTATAGGCATATTCAATTTCTAACTTTTTAACATTTATCTATTTTTAATAGGAGGTTGGAAACTTTTTCTTTAAAATGATGAGTCAACTTTAAAGTTTGATGGAGTGTGAAGGGGAAAAGTGCAGGTCACCAAAAAAGGATGTTTAGAAATAATATATAGATTCTCTTAATCCTATTATAATTTCCTTTGGCAGATGTTATCCTTAATTAGAAATAGATACTTAAACATCAGAAATAGAAGTTTAGCAAACCTATAGCTCCATGGCCATTGTCCAATCTAGCCAATTTCAAATTGAGAGCTAGTTATCACATATCTTCTTTAAAAGAAAAACTATAATTCAACTTACAGGATGTGCAGTTGTACCATGCTGAGATATGGAACTATTTTCTTCATGGGATGACTTGTCACCATTTGTACAACTGGAAGATGAGCCACCATAAACATTTCCACCTCCAGACTTATTTGTGGCAGAGTCTGACTGCTTCTTGCCACCTTCACCCAAACCACGAGTATTTGCTGTTCCCCTGCCCCCTCCATTCCCCTTGCTTCCAGAAATGCCAGATCCAACATTCATATTTCCAATACTTTCTTCATCATCTTTATCATCTACAGTTACACATGGAGAAAAATTAAGATTGGATATTAAATCATTGTTTATGAACAGCATTTATAAAGTACATGTTTCTTTTTATACAAATTTTAATAAATTAATTGACAGGAAGAGTAACTAAGCACAAACAGCTACACAAATATTTATTTAATAATGTACTCAGATTTTATCAACATTTTTAATATTGTTCTATAAAATTTAAAATCCCATGGAAATCCAAGTAAACCAATTAGTTTTCTTAAATATCTACCAAAATATAGGAGTAGGTTTAGAATGTTCATCAACTAACAAAAGTCACCAGTTCATACCTCATGCACATAGATATGACAATATAAACTAAATAAACTTACTAAAAATTTATCAAAAGGAAGAAACTGAGGGATAATATACAACCCATTGAAGTGGGGAATTTATATAATTAAAATATACTTTTACAAATAACTAACCCTCCTAATATGAGAAGAAAAATTTCCAAAAATCTTCAACTTTTCATAAATCACAAGAAACACTTCACTGATTTTAATTGCAATAGCACTCACATGAAATTAAGCCTTAAGCTTTTAACTCCAGAAATAATATTTAAAAAAATTTCAACTCTCAACTTCAAGTCAACTAGTAAATTTAGCATCACCCCATTCTCAAAAGGGCACACCAGTCCTTGGAGGTTTAATCTCAAGTCTCTCAAGCATCTAATAAACAAACTGCAAGCAGTGTAACATTCATTTTAAGCCCTAATTGCCATAATCAAAGAAGGAGTTACAGTCTTCACGTAGAAGCACATTTCCTAGGGACACTATGACAAGAAAAAATGATCAAATTGTTACCTTCATCTTCCCTCTCATCTTCACTGAGTTCCTGCCTCGGATGAAAGAAGAGATCTGGAATGAATTGCCTAAGGAGTTGCTTTATCTTCTGCTTGTCTGCTTTGTGTATCCCAGTCTGTCTTTTCACATGGTGAATTAAAAGGTTAGCTGCGTCATCCAATACAGACTTATCCTTGTACGGTAATATCAAATGTGGACCAGTAGCTACTTCAGCACACCCCTCTTCAGCTTGCTCATGCCTCTGTAATGTCCAATATTATACCTGAGTACTGTACCTACCTTCACTATATCTTCATTAAACACACAGAATTTTCATGAATTATGAAGCTAAAAGAAACTTATCATATGTAATAATATTCAGTAGGCAAAACAGCAAACACATTGAGCCAATGCAACTTACCTCATCATATATTGTTTCGATTTCATTGAAAAGTGATTTTGATCTCAAGGCTTTCAAATCATTTTGTTTGAAGTTTATGCCTTGATGATCGAGAGATTTCAGATAATACTTTTCATTCTGTTCCCGCCAGACTTTATTAAAACCTTTTTGAGCTTCTCTCCATTCCTCCTCCTTAGCTTTCAATCTGCGCAACACCACAGGCACAGCAACAGCTGGATTTCTTTTCAACCCATCAATAATATCCTGAGCTTTATCTCCGTAAATTCTAGAAGATTAATGCGAAAAATCAGATGACAAAGTCCTAAAACAACCACGATTTAAACAATGACAATAGATGAGAAAGTTATCTTACCTGCGAAGAGCTCTTTGTTGAATGGTTGGTGAATTCCCCCCAAGAGTGTCATCCAATCTGAACTTGAGTACTTCCTCAGGAGACATGCGCGACATCTTTTTCTGTACACCTTCTAAAATTCTTATTGTATTTGCATTGGTCTCTATAACAACGTCCAGCTACAAAATACATAACTCATTATTATTACATGTATGACTAAATGATTATATAAACCAAATAGGAAGTAAAGTGATTTATTATTACCTCAAACCTTTCATCTTCACAACGGTAGATATACTCTTCATATTGAGTTTTTCTTGATGTAACAAAAGTGGAATCTTCAGACCAAGTGGGGAAAGATACCCAAGTATCATTCAGCACTTCCCTGCACAATGATGTACGACCAGAACACTTGGGCTGCATGTAACTCTTTGGAAGGGCACAATAGCTGGCCCCAAGACGTTTGCAGGTTGTGTAATCTGAATAGAATGAAAATTCCAAATTAATTGCTTCCTTAATAACACAACCAATTCAAAATTAATAATGAAGTAAAATACAAACCAATTTCCATCGCCAGGTCACCAGTAGGCCTGTCCTGTCTTGTGACATTGTTAGACACAGGTTCTACAATTCCTCCTCCAACTAAGGAGCTGCTGCCATCAACATGTCCCACAAACTCCTTAAACCAGCGGAACAACTCAGGAAACTTTCCTAGGAATGGAGTAACCAGCTGAACTAACTCAGAACGGGACACAACTTCCTGATTGTATAGGACAAGGCATCGAAGGAAGTTTTCATAAATATCCTGACTTTTCAGCGCCTTCCTCACCTATAAAAAAAAAATCAAAATAAATGTATAAAAAACAGATTGTGGAACAACAGAAAATTTTACACCAATATATCATAATAAGATGATTAATATTACAAAGATAAAGACATTAAATTTCTCAATAATTGAAGCAGTAAAGTATTTGTGACGAAAATTATTGTAAATATTTAAAGGTATTTTAACATTCATCTCCTATACTTAATTAAAAATAGAATTACATAGAATTTAAGCAAACCAAAAATTTAGGATTGACAAAATTCCTTGAAATATATGTTGAGTAAAATGTGATTTAATGAATGACTTGGAAAGAATGATCACGAAAATGAATCCTGATTTATACAAAACAAATTACATGTAAACGGTGGAAAAAGAATAATAACTACCTTATCAAAGAAAGCATAGTCTGTGAGACTACCATACTTTCCAGCTTCAGCTAAAGTAACATCACGCACTGATGTCATCTTCTGACGTTTGGCAGGAGGCTGACCTAACATAGATCCTCCACTGCCGCTGTTTCCTCTTTCCAACGTTGTGGTTGTAAATGCTGATGAAGGAGAACGTTTCACTTGGGGCCCAAATTTTCCATGATTTCCATGATGGTGGTGATGATGGTGCTGGTGGTTACCAGTGGTAACACCAAGTCCACTGCTACCACTATTTCCACCTAAATTGGTAGAACCACTTACACTTCCACTAGCCCCAGATCCTAATCCACTATTCATGTTCATTCCACCACCACTCACTGATGAATTAAAGCTTGGTTTTATGCTGGGAGGCTTCTTTGCTATTGGAGGATGATCATTGCTCATTCCCTTGTTACTCTGTAATTTATAAATAATTTTTAAGAATTCATAATAATGATAATCAACTTCATAGTAACGAATTGAAGACAATCTATACGTTCTTCGGTAATACAAATAAACTTACCAAGGCAGCTTGATGACTGGTGGCATCAGGCAAAAATTGACCAAATTCCTGCAGGAGATCTTCCTGATTTTCAAAAAGCTTTGCTACTTGAGAGTAAACTTCAGCTTCTGTCAGATGTTTTCCAGGTGTGGAATGGCCTTCTTTAAGATTCCTCTGCTCCTTCTGGTATGTGTGCAAAATCTCCAGGAACCTTTTGTATTTGTCAGGTTGTCCTTGGAAACGATTCTGGAAAGAAAAATTGAGGGACAAACATAAAGCTCCTTGAAATTCTTTGTTCACACCAAAACATGCTAATCAAGATCTAATTAATGGCATTAAAACAAAATCCACAAACATGAAGATAAAAGGGAGAAATAAAGCAGATATCTTTAACTAGAGACTGGATTTTTTTCTCAGGGACTGGATAAAATTGTCACGTAAAGAAAAAAGAATTGCAATTACTAAATCATCCTCTACCACCTCCTTTTAGTGAACTGATAAACACTACATCAGGAGCGAATACTGCATATGACTAGCAGTGAGTAAATTAAGCCAAGTTTGGGTTACAAATGATTTTGGGGAGCTCTTAGGTTTGGCTTTTACAAAAAAGAATTAATGATTAAGACGAAGGTTCCTTCAAATGATTTCTTAAACAGCCAGTTATGAAGAGCCCCAGCTATTGTAAATATATTGTTGAGATCTTCAAAAGAAATATGTAATTTCTTTCCACATATTGTAATTCTAGGATAAAGCAGTTATTTAGATAAGATTATTCTAATAAAATTTAATGATTAGAACTTATATTCTAAATAACACGCCAGCTAGGTAATGTGGATTTCAAAATGCTTTCTTCATAAAGGAATGGGAAATATACACAAAGAAAATTACTTTACTTCCATCATATAAGGAATATTTTTTACGTAAGTACCATAGCGTATCCAAATGTATATTAAGAAGTTTTTTATTCAAAGAAAGAGGAGAAATAATTTTACTATTTCATGCAGTTTCAAAGTCATTTGGAATATTTTTTAACAGCCACTTAATCCTGAGAAAATAGCAGTCTTTTAAATCTTAATGCATTGTCTACTTGCAACATCTACCATGAAGTACAGTTATACAACAGTCTTTAGTGTAAGCTTAAGTGGTATACATTTTTTATCTCTTAATTGCACCTTAGAGGGTAATGTAGAAAGTGAGGCAGTAAACGAAGAGGTGAAAAGTAACAGACCTTAGCAGAAACATATTGTTACTTCTCAGCATCTGAAAGTAACTTTTCAGAGCAAATTAAATAGAAGAATTAGAATAGTCATTTAAGTCGAGCGTAAATTGCTCTTTTAAACATGTTTCAGAAGTCTAAACAATAGCTCCTAGGTCTGTTCACCAAAATGTATTTAAAATACTATAATATTAAATATGAAGTGGATCAGTTTGGCAATCAGCAAATAATAAAAAGAATAACCTTAATTTTATTGACATAGTTGATAGCATGGTTGAACTCCACAGGCTGACTCTGGGGAGTGGGATGCAATGCTTCTGAAGGATGTGCTCCAGCTGCTATTCCCCCACTGAGAGCTCCACCCCCTTGAGCCACTGAGCCTTGAACTAGGGATGCTGCAGCTGTAGCAGCATTTGGCAATCCTGAGCTTTGTAAACCAGGAGACAAATTAGGGGTGGAAGTCACTGATGGTCCAGATGTAGAAGATGCTTGTGGTTGTTGAGCCGGGGAGACAGCTGCAGTGGCAGCAGTTACTCCTGGAGAAGGTCCTGTGCTGTAGCTATGGTGAGCAGTTGCAGATACAGATGAAGTACCAGTAGTACTGTAAGAGTTAAACATGTTTTATTTTGAATGCTTGGAGATAACTCTTGCTTCAAAAATATCCCCTTCGAATAAAGAAAACATTCTGAGTTGGTTTATAAAATATCAGGTTCAAAACGTTTATAATTGAGAGCTTTATGAATCAAAAGATAATTATATACATAAAATGTTTCTCTATAAAATAGAACAGCAATATTTGAAAGAAATACTGAATGAATTTTTCTACGCAAGGAACTTTGTAGAACCTACTTAATCTAACCTGCTTATCAATTGCCATAAAGAAAAACCTGTGTTCCTCACATGGTACATGAATCGATGAGATTCTGATTGAACTAGCAGATCATAGCCTAAGATCTCCACTTTTAAAGCTAAAAATTTGCTCAACTTAATTCTTAAGAGCAACTTGGGAATTAAAAGGGAAAAAGCCTCAAGTTAGTTTCCACCAATGGTAAAACGGAGGGGAACAAAAAGATCCTGATTTAAAAAATTTCTTAGATAATTAATTTTTTTTACAAGTGTCTCTTTATATAATTGGAAATTTCAATTAAGAAAACTGAAATTTCTACTTTTCATAAGACCAATTTCCATTTCTTAAAGTATGAATGAATTTTATTTAAAAATTAGAAAAATCCCAGTATAGTTTAAAAGGGTAATGCAGAAAGTAGAAATCACTACTGAAGTTATAAAACAAAGTTGAGCCATTTCATTCCTCAAAAAATGAATAAGGTAATTAAGATAATATAAAATTAATTTGCTTATTAATAAATTAAATTAATAATTAAGATAATTAAAATTAATGACTAAAGAGAATAGTGGAAGAGAGATCAAAAGAACCAATGTGTTGAAGTACAGAAGAGGAAGATCACATAAAATGATCTTGTTGCCTAAGAAATTTATAGGGTAAGGTTACTTAATTAGACACAGAAGATTGACAGGTGGATGGGACAGATCTCAATTTTAACACAAAGTTAAGACTTTTGAGAAAATGTCTCAGTCATATTCTGAATTGGAAGGAGGCAAGCTTACTTAAGCTTGATTTCTCAGCTTCAGTAAGTTAAGGAAAATAACTATCTCACCTTATCTGAACCCCAGAAGAAGATGAATTGGTAGGCTTCATTGTCACAACAGGCGCTGGATTTGCGACACTGTGGAGAGAGAGAGCTACTGGAGAAGTTGGAGTTGAAGATGAAATTGATGTAGAAGCAGCTTGTACAATAGACTGAGAAGCTTGAACTTGTGAGCTACCAGAGCTAGTAGTTCCAGTAGGAACAGCAGGCATGGAGTGTATGGTATGTGAGATATGGTGATGATGAGTTGAGAGATGGTGGTGATGAGAAGTTGTATTGCCGCCAGAGCTACCAGTATGGACAACTGTAGTAGTAGTAGCAGCTGTGGCAGCAGGACTTGGCATTGACACAGATACCTGGAAAGCATATCCCTATAAAAAAGAAAAAAAAATTCAATTATATTCGTAATGCAACATTCCACCATCTTAAAACAATCTTGCCTTAAACTAACTAAGGCTTGAAACAATATTTTAAATAGGAATTTCTAATTTTTAAAATTAAAAGATTTAAGGATGATAAAGATATTGGTGCATAAAAGAAGTTGTATTTCAGATTTTAAAATATCATTAATTCCTCCCAGACTTCAAAGTAAAATATTTCATGTCTTACTAGAAAAAAAATTTGATCTGGCAACCATAACTAATCATGAGAAAAATAGAAATAAAAATGTTAACATTGGTTGTCTTACTGATAATTTTTGACTGGTATTCATAGCACCATTTGAAAGCTTTGCAAGCAGTCATCACGTCCTCTGTTTCATGTCAGATAGAAAAGGCAATTTAGAAGCAAAAAAGGTTTATAAGAGACTGACCTGATCATTAGCCTGAACTTCTATTTTGTATCCTGGAGGCAAGAAGGTATTAAAACCAACAATTAACTCTGGATGTCCTTTAAAGAGGTTTGATACCCTAGCTATAACTCCTGGAGTGTCAATGCTGTATGGAAATATATATATTTGAATTAGATACAGTGAAAATTACTAATAAACAAGAATGGAACTCAATTTTCAATAAATTTCACTCAAAAAACACACAAATAGGCTTTGGATACTGTAAAATTTACAAAGCATACATTTCAAAGAAAAAGAGACTATGGAATGTAAAAAGTTGCTAAAAACTTTTGTACAAAAAATTTACTCCACCTCTGAGACTTGAATTCCTTCATGATATCTAAGAAGTCATTATAGACTTGAGGCTGGCTGCCAAATCGATACTTTACTTGGTCCAAATATGAGAGAGCATCCTCAACCTTGAGCCTTTGAAATTGTTGTTGACCAACTGCCTGAGGTTGATTTGTGAGTGATGCACTATGAACCTGCAATATTAAATAGAATAGCAATCAATAACTTCAAACAATTTGAACCAAATCACCAAAAACCATAACTTGCCGAACATACTCTTATCCTGCAAACATAATTCATGAAATTATAAAATTAAATTTAATCTGGCTACAAGAAACCATCACCATTCTGGTATTACTTTCACCATTAATGAGGAAATACCATGGAATTAGGCATAACTGGCTAAACTGAGATTTTTTACCATTTAAGAATTTGCTCATTATAAGGAACAGGGTGGAAATCTACTGCAATAAAAAACTGCAACAGATAGTCATGAAATGAATACTATACTTGGAAATAATTGAGATTACTTTCCACCTTTAACTTTCCACTTTAAACTAAGGAACAAATTCAAATTCCTCAAAAGCTTTCATTTTAGAACAAATAACTAAGTCTTAGAGTACTCTCATAAACATTCAAATTGTAATCCTAAGGTAAAACAGAAAGATGTAGTCAATACAGTGTATCATATAAATTAAATAAATAATTCAAAACTATACCTTTTGACTGAAACTAAAAGAACTGAGGATTTTTAAAAACTAATGTAGTTTTTGTGTAATTTAAGGAAAAAATCAGGAAAATAGTTTTAAAATAATGGAATTCCTGCAAACTAAATTTTACTACTTTACTAGAAAAAATAGTAAAATCTTACAAAAACTATCCTTGTTCAGATCCTCCACCAGTTCTATCATAAAGGAAAGGAACTTCTAACTATATGAAGAAATATGGGATGTGACAAAAAATGATTAAGGGCAAGAAAATAAGACTTAGAAAACAAATAGGAAATAACAAAATGTTTTAGATAATCCTTAAGGGACAGCCAACAATTAGAAAATACAATGTGAATCTAGGCAGCACCATGATTATTGGAAAATGTTTAATCGGACTGCACTTGAAATCTATGGTAGCATTCTACTGGGAATGCTATTGACACAAACATAAAACCATACTTCAAAAATATAGCAACAATAATATACTTCTATGGAACACTTATTTCTACTGCCATACATTATATTCCAGGAAGAAAATTGGCTGAAAGATCTATTAACCATATCAAGATTTATATGACAATAATCGATCAACAAGATTATACTTTGTGAGGTAGAAAGATAAGAACTTATCAAGAATAGATCTACTTATCAAGAATAATGACTTAGAATTAAATACAGGTACACCTTGCTTTCATGACTGATGAATTACAAGCAGTAGTTAGTTAAATATTAAGTTCACAAAATAAAAGAAAATTATGCACAGACTAGGCGTAACAAAGTTACCATAATGTTAAAAATTTTCTTGATAAAACAACTTTAAGTCATTTCAGGTGTTGAAAGGGCGGTGTCTGAAAAATTACATTACGAAGTAAATGCATACAAACCTTTATTACACCATTATTATGCATCTTGTGAAAAAGATATGAAAGCAATGAGAGGAGAAGATGCAAGGTTCCTTGAGAAAAAGGGAATTTTCTATCCCCTTACTAGAGCAGGACCCTATACAAAGGTATTATGTTCACACCCTTTCCCTGACGATGTAAAAGTTTTAAAAGAATTTCAGTTCAATATTGCGGTGGTGAAAAACATGAATGAAAATAACGGATCAATTTAAAATTTCCCCCCTTTTATTATGGCTTTCTTTCTGTGCATTGGAAATACTTAGCGATAAATTTTTGCGTTTTCTAAAAAATTAACAAGCACATCTAAGGCTTTATAAAGCAAAGTATACCTGCATATCTAAAATTAATTTGAGTTTTGTATCACATTGAGTAGATTGTTATAGATAAAATCATTAAATTAGTTGATGAAATGAGAAGAAACTTTCCTTGCATAAGAAGGGAGAGAAAACTCTATCATTGAAATATGGAAGATGTGGTAGAATAAAAAGAACATATATTAAAATAAGGTGATTTCAAGAAAGAGATTTACAGAATCCAAGATCCTAATAATTATCCAAACAATTAAAGAAAGAACAAAACACATGGCAGAAAGTCAGTCATCCTAGAAGCTAAAGATCGAACTTTTAAAATAATACAATGAGAGATATACGCACTTCATCTGAGTCCTTGCTCTCATGAATAGAAAATCCTTTCTCTTTACTGTAGACACAAAAAACAGGTCTTAAAAAAATATACTTAATTTTTGAAATTTCATCAGTCTAACAATTAGTGAGACTAATCTGACTGGAGAGGGAGCAGTCCAAAAATAAGACAAATTGAACGAAACATTGTTTTATCCAGAAACTATAATCTTGCAAAGAATAATGAATTTATCTGCCTATTTAAAGCAACTTTAAGATAATAAAAAAAATTACAGAAAGACAACTCTTCCAATTAAACAAAGAATACTACATCTTTCTTCTCTAAAACTTGTGGTAGATAGTAACTAACTAAACCATGCCTTCACTTTATTTTGAAAAAGAGCTAGTTAGCTCTAACTGTAGATTATAATGAATAATATATCATTACATCGAATGCTACAAATTTACATTTATATGGACTTCAGTTAAGTTAAAGAAATACAAACATCACATGCAAAGTCTTTCTCTTTCTTGCCAACCTACCACCCTTAAAAGTATAAAAGATGAATTACTCCCTCTACAGTGAAATGAAGCCAAAACCAGCAGTCATAGAAATCATGATTGTAAATTAGTTAAGACAGTGTAGTTAAACTTTTACTGTGCTGATTCAATCATGATCCCTATAGGTTTAGATAGTATAGTCTGTAACTACAATCTCTCAGTGACAAGCAACCTACTTGCAGCTGTCTGACAACAATAAAAGAAAGCATTTTTGTGTGTGCAACAAACATTTAAAATGTGCATACATTTGTATCTTGGTGATTGCAATTAGTCCTTGCAACCAAAAGTATAGCTGGTCTTGATGGCTGTGGGGGTTTTACATCTTCCAATCCATCGTAAGGTCTTGGGTTTGAATCCTGCCGAGGGAAAGGAAACTTATGTATCCTTGACATCACAACACCACTACTTGTAGCCTTTCTGTCATCAAACATAAATTATGAGACTATCCATAAAGCATTTTAAGTAGCTTTATAGATTTCCAGTATTTATGAACAGAAGTGTCACAAGGACTCATCCCTCTTGCATCTATGCACAAAGGCAAATTCTCAGTAAGGCGAGTTTTGATAGAATATATTTTCAAATTTAACAAAGAAGCATGAGACTAAAGTAATCCGATTTAAATAATGAATAGCAACAATATAAGTAAGAAACAAAAGTTTGCCCATATGACTAAAATGGAAGTTAGAAGCAGCTTCAATTTTCTAGTTAATAAGCAAATCTGACCATTTACTATAACACCTCAACATAAATAGTGAAATAGAATCATTCAACAACATTAATTAGTAAAATGAACATTTAAACAAGTAAAATATGGACTCACATTTTCTTCATCTAATTGCAGATGGTTTGAAATGTAAGACATGAATTATATTTAGAGCTCTAAGAATAACATGAAATGTCGTACTCAGTTGCTTGATAGTATTATAAAACTACATAAATAGTAATTAGAATAATTTAAGAAGAAAACTTCTGATAGCAAAAACAGCATTAGTTTCAGATTAACCAAGAAAAAATATAGGAAGCATGCAGCTGTCCATTTTATTCAAAATTCTGTGGAAAAATGCTAATGAATCCATATATATAGGTAATGTTATGCCATAAGTTTTAATATATATATATATATATATATATATATATATATATATATACACATAATATATACATATATATATATATACATAATATATACATATACATAATATATATATATATATATATATATATATATATATATATATATATATATCTATTATATATAGACACCTGTGGCATGACTTAAACATAAACACAAATGACATCAACAAAATTAATTTAAAATTAGTTTGTTGGTGATGATTTATTTATATTGAAAGTCAGAAAAATCATCAGCACTCTCAGTTATGGAACATCAACATGAAAATGTTAAGTATGAAAAGGATTTCCAAAAAAAGCAAAAGAATGTGATTCATAATTGTTCCAGCCACCAGCAAGCTTGTAATATGATATTGTAAACTTTTGCTGATATGAATATAATTTTCAGATGCAAGGTATTCATTCAAACAAGGTAAGATGAATTCAATCTGTTATCATCAGAATATAACATCTAAAACTTAGCCTACTCCAATGACTATGTTAAAAAATTTAAGGGTCTAACTCCATTCTCAAATACTAATTTTATTGGGATATTTTATCTGTAAAAATCTAACACAGTTCTTTGGCTGCTGATTTTAAAATCCCAATTCATCAACAAATTTAACAAATTAGCAGTCAACTACAGCTAGGAAATAAAAAATAAAGGCAATATAAGTACATTAAAAATAAATTATCTTGAAAGGACTTGAAGTTTCCAAATTTCAAAGAATCAATCAATTGCTTTCAGAAACAATTCTGTACACTTTATATGTTAACACAAGTTGTATAAAATTTAGGTGAAGTTCATCAGCTCATATGGGAAATCAAAACATAATCCCAAGTTAAATGTGCCTGATTTTGAAGAAAATTATACCCTTCGCAGATAGATAATATTCTCATTATAAAAAAAAGAATCAAGGGATAAATCTAACAACTCCTAGATGCCTGAATAGAGGCTCCTTTAAAAACCATATTATCAACAACTATTTGATGCAATTTCTAATGATCAAGGTAACACAGTCAACCACTGAGCACACCAAAGTCCTAAACCTGACATGAGCACAGCAGATTGTTTATCAGATCATAGATATAATACTCTTGTGAGAGTTTGAAAGGGGTGTTGATGTAATTAAAAATAAATCTAACATTGGACTAAGAAGGGAGAACTGTTTCTCATCCAAAAGACTGGATGTATCTTTGTGCTGCATACTGAAACCATTGAGTATCACATTACGGATAATGTACCACACTTAATGAAAGAACTGCATACATTCAATCACCCTGACATAAAACAATTTAGGAGAAACGAAACAAAATACTTGTTTTAAGAAGAAAATAAAAACTTAAGGATTGATAGAAAACTCAATGCTTTGCCCACTGCTGGACTTAACTCTATCTAATATCCCAATCAAAGACTTAAATTGGATGAACAATAAAAGAATGATTAGATGAGAAAAAACCACAATCTATGTGTGATATTCCTTCAATTAAATCAAATATGATGACCTTTCTCACACCATAAGTATAAAAAAAGAAAAGTAACCCTATCTAAATCTCATGTAGACTAGGTGAGGAGTTAAAACTATTCAGAGTAATTACAAAATTAACCTGAACATTCCCCTTTGAAATAATAATGCTATAAACAATGTCTTATGTAATTACAGCTAAGCAATTAAACAATGTAAGCATATGCTACAATTACAATGAAGTGGAGACATGATGATTCTAATTTTAGTTAAGTGGCTGAAATTTTCCTCAGAAAATTTTCACAGGATGTGTTGAGAAATAACAAATTCAATCTCTAAAGGTACATGCAAATCAATCATTTACTTAAGTTATTAATCTTTATCCTTAATCATTAAAAACAAAGGCGAGTGAGCAAAGCAAATTGAGTGAATTAGAAAGACTTATATGCTAAAAAGCAGTTTGTCCAATGTAGAGATATTCCTGAGGAATGAGAAATACCCAGAGGATAAATATATGGTGTGATATAATCAAATCCTCCAATACATTCATGGGCAATTATTATATCAAATATTACTGTGTAATTTTCTTTCTTTCCATCAAATATGTATAATTTTAGCAAAATGTTTAGAATTATTAATCAAAAATAATTTTGAATTGCACCAGGAATGATATGATGCTATGATACAGAAAACTAAATTTCTCTCCTTTAGAAAGAATGGGAGATGACCCCATTGAACTATGCTTATTATGAAAATTTTGCTTGTGATACTTTCCTGTGATTAAGTACCCTAGATAGTTAACAGGCATGATAAAAAATACTTAATATCAACCTAAAGAGGCATTGGGAGACTTTTGGTACAACACCATAACCCAATCCCATTCTATCAAATTAAAGTTCTATGTTGTCTTCAGATGTTGAAGGAAATCTATTTTATTTTAAAGAACTTTCTCCCATCAGAATAACAAATATAGCAAGCTGGCTCCCAACACTTTAAAGAAAATGAGAAATAAACAATTTTGGTTTTTACCTTTAGAAACATCAAGAATTTGAATGGTGATAGAAAATTAACCATTATTCAATGAAGCTGATGACTAAGAAAAATTTGTGCATGTGATACATAGAAACTTAAGTTTACTGCAATGGATAAAAACATAAAATGCATAAATACAAAAATGATGATATACTGGTTTATAGCATTATTACAGATATTTAGAAATATAAGAATAAAGTATAAGAAATATTTCATAACTAGCAAAGGATAATGAATGTCAAAATTTGTTCATTCAATTTAGAGTTTATTTTAAAATGTTTTGTTATAAGATCATCCAAGTTTACATCTGAGTTTTGTACCAATGACAAAATTACTATATACCAAAAATTTAATTCAATAAACCTTAAAAAATTTTATGTTGAAGCTTCTAATTTATTTGAGCATGAATATCTGACCTGGTTGTGCACATCATGATTTAACATAAAATCAAGCACAGTTGACACAAAATTGCACCTATTAACAGTACAAATAAAATTATCTCCATAAACAAAATTTATCAGTGTTACAATATTATTTTTATTAAGATTAAATGCCATTTTAATAAGACCTATATTAAAATTATTAATTTATTATAATTACCTAAAATATTTTGATAATATCCACTTCAGTAATAGGCAACATTAGTAACCTTTCTATCATTGGAGTATGACATGATATAATGCAATACACATGCTGATTTTTTCTGAGATTTTAAGGAGTACTGCAGTCTTGGAGATATAAAATAGAATTACAGAATAATTTTGAAGGACTCATTATTATTATTATCAAGTATCATTATCATTTGAAATGGGCTGGGAATTCTTAGAAGTAACGAATCACGCTTCACCATTATTAAAATGGTTTCTCACTGTTCTTAAATATTGTGCATTGAAAATATTTGACTAAGTAAATATGAACCACTGCAGGTATTCATCATTTACAAAGAAAGTGATGCCTTGATTTTTAGTGATCGCCAATAGAAAAAGTGAATTTGAAATTTACTAAGAAGTTGGGGGTTTGAACTGAATTTTTAAAGATACTCGATTAGTAAACAAAAAACAACACAATAGTTTTTCAAAAAGGTGGATGAGGGTCCTCTTTTAAGTGAAAGAAATACGCATACCTCATACAAGAATTTCTCTGATTTAGTTGATGAAATAACAACCTTTATGATAATACAACACGAAAAAACTCACAGCTTAACAAAAAATGGAACCCAAGTCAAATATGGACAAAAATGAGCCTTATCACAACTAAAAACAAAAAATATTATGAAGGAGAATGACACAGAGGCAAGGAACCTAAACTTAACACTTCAAAATAATGCTTTTAAAAGAACATACTTTGATTTCATAAACTAAAAGTATATATTAATTGGAACACAACCATTCAAACAAAATTCAATGTATTAAGGCGATATTTCACTAAAAGAGGAAATGAAATTTCAGTAACTGATAGGGGTTATGACTAAAAAAGTAGTAGCTAAGTAGTATTGTAGTAACTACAGTAAAAATTTACATGAAATTCTGCATATTCCATAAAAGAAGTACTAGTACTGCAAACTTAAAAAAAATACCAACACTCAAATCACCTTCTGTATCAGTTGATCTCGATGTCTCTAATTGAACTGAAAATATAAGAATTTAAAATACTAACTTATTACACACATACCTTGCTTCGAACTTGGGTATGCGTTGGATGTACAGTATGCTGTGGATGAGTTTGAACCTGCAGCCCACCCACAGTTCCTGTGCTACTTCCACCATCTCCAACCCCAGATACATGAATAGCATGAGGACTTGAAGCCCCACTAGTTCCACTGCCTGGAGCTCCTCCCTGAAGCCCACCTATAACAGTCTACAACAGAAAAATAATTGTCTAATCAACGTCAAATAAACTGACAACTGAAGCTTCCAATATTAATTACCTCCAAAAGCACAGGTCTTACCAGAAATTCATGCCATTACTTGCTCAGAAACACCAATATTGATGCAACCAAACAATGGCTTTAACATGGTACCAATTTTTAAAGCATAGTATTGGTTATAAACATACACACATTTATGAAAATTTTAACTCTAAGGATAAGAAATCTCAAGAACTAAAAATTAGGGTTTGATTACGAAGTAAAACAATAACTTTCGTTGATAAACAGAACCCAGTAGTCGTATGGTTCATTAATTTGAAATTCCATGTTAAATACAACCCAACTAAAACATAAAAGAAGTAAACAATCACCTTAACTGTGGTGGCACTTGGAACTGTAGCCCCTGGCATCGTTGCAGAGGAATAACTTTGCACTGGGAACTGAACACTGCTAGGCATACCGGCTCCGGTACCTTCGCTACTTCCAGCCTTCAGTACTGCACTGCCTATTACATGATATTACACATCAATTATATTATGAAAAATCAAAAGTATTTACATCGGTATAATCTGAAATGTTCATAATTGAAGCAAATCAAAGTAAGCCATTGCTTATCAATGAAAAATCTTTAAATTCTAATTATTGCGAATAATGCTATTATCTTATGCGCATCGACTGCACCATTAACCCCTATGAAAATAGACCACTTAGACTGAAAAACTCAGCTTTCGGTAGCAATAGAGTATATTCAACGAAATTATGGCAAAATTGATAGATAACAGAGTAACTACAGAAAAATTCAACTAGAGCTAAACCTACCAGTGACTGAAGAATGGCTAGTTAAAATCCGCTGGTGCGGTGAAAGCCCTCCACCAGCACCTGACACTCCTCCCGTGCCTCCAACTCCTTGGCGAGGCTGCGGATAAACACTTGACACACTATTTTCTTGTTTGGTCAAAACAACCTCTTCAACCCGCCGTTTCATCTCAAATTACATCTGGATGACTGAAAACAAAACCGTATAAATTTTGAGCATACGGGTAACGTACCAAGGTGACTATTTTCTACAGCAAAGGACATTTCCCTAAGCCAGCCTCACATCATGCAATTCGTAAGTAACGCAATAGAGAAATCAACGTGTATTTACGAAATATAGGCTTTCATGTTTGTAAGATTAAATTAAATATAACAATCTTAAATTAATCGATAGTATTTACAAAGTAACATCAGTGAATGTCAAAAAGAATGATTCCTAACGTAGAAGTTAGTGGGGCAAGACGACGACAAAATTCAGATTTACTTAAGGCCTTAATAGTTTTATATGCAGTATGATCTATGTTCTGTAAGACTATAATAGGATAATTAGAGAACTAAAATGTATTCTCTACGCAGATCTTTGATATTAGAATAGAAATAAAGCTTACTGGTGGAACGCACACCATCAAAAAAGAATAGCTTGCTTGAAGTCCCATGTTCCATACTCCAGTGTGCTAGCAATTCATAATCTTGGGATATCATGATACACTAACTAACCAATCTTCAAATCACAAGCGTAGAGCACATGATAACCTTTAGCAGTTACTGTTAATAGCACCGATCGCCAAATGTAGCAAGAAAAGTGATAAAGAAATGATTACTGGACTATAAAGAACGCGTTGCGGCACTTATAGGATGAGAAGATCTCTCTCTACAACATCCTCCCGAGGAAGCGCACCTTAAATAGTTTCTGTTCGGTGGCGACGACGCAGCAACAACGACACTCCATAAGGGACCTGCAATCCTTCACACGATTACGGCATTGAACGAACTGGTCCTTACAAATAAGAAACTAAAACTTCGATAGATCAGACGTTCATTCTAAAAATTATTAGGCAGAAAAAGACCTAACTAATAATAATAGTCCACTATCTTTCGATTTCCGACAGCGAAACTAGTCAACACAAGCAGAAGCTTCCCCACGAACCTCTTCCATCTCAGTACTCACGCCCACTGCGGGGCCTAGGCCTCAGGGACAGCCAGCGTCGCGCTATGATGCGGCCCTTTAACGCGCATATGGTTTTTATAAAGTAAACTGAGCAATCGTAAGATATCATTCTTTCCTCAAGTAGCATAGATCTTTTAGCCGATGGCCGGACAATTATGAGGGCATTAAGCCAAATGATATAAGTCATTATGCGAGAAATCAAAACCGTTCGCTTAAAAGGTGGCGCTTATTCCAGTTTCATATCATCAGGTCCTCCCCCCCTTGCATAGGTAGGTCGCTCGGACTCGCCCGGGCCCCTGCGTTGCGAGCTGGTCTTGAAGCGGGGAGTGGTGTGGCGTGTGAGTGCGAAGGAAGGAGGGACAGACGGCGGGGACAAACGTGATGTGATGGAGAGGGCGGGTGGGCCACGCAGTGGAACGGCCCGAGCTCCCGGCATTCAGCGGGGCATTCTGGCAACATGCCAGCTGGCGGGAAATGAGTGTCGGAGGCGGCAACAGGGAATTATGAGGTTATCCGCGACCGGTTAGGATTTTTGTACTGAGGGGATCACTCAGGGTACTCCGAAGATTACTTTGAAATCCTCCATCAACAAAACTAGTTTTCCTGAGAACGCAAGATCGAAAAGATAGCCGTCAACCTGACAATAATAAAATCTTTTCACAGTGCAGTGATTTGTAAATTTTCTTACACATATGACGTAAATCGGAAACACTGATTATCGCAGAGAGTTAAAATAGAGGCTATTCACTTCAAATATAAATATGTTGCCACGGCGGGAGAAAATATTCATGACCAAAAGGTGAGAGGATGGCGTAGGGTTACGATCTCTTAAAATGCAACTCTCTTCTACGCTACCAAGAGCTTTTACTCGTACGCTGTGCTGAAGCAACGCGTTTATTTGTCTTTATAACCGGTATGGACTTTCCATCTGATATATGATTGTGACGTCATACTGGGGAAAAATAGAAGAACAATTTCCCCTCCACCAGTATCCTCCATCTTTCCTCCCCAAAAGTCGCCACACACGCCACCGCCCACTTCAGAAAATTTCTCCAAAGCAAAAACACCCGATCTTCGATCAGGCAACGCTGCGCGCACGACTCAAACGAAATTCGAAGGTCCGAAGGAGTAACGCTGTCTCGGCCACTAAAATATTTGAGCCCAGCAATGAAATACATCTTACGCTCTTTTCAAATTTTGATTCATTTCACGTATAATATTTTTCAGTAAATACGAGGATGTATGCGCGCTAATTTGAATGCTTAGCAAATACACTTTTTACGATACACAAGCTAATGCTATACACCACGTCAGAGCTGGCAACGTTGCTGTTCAAGCTAGTGTCTGAATGAATCGATAGTATGTCGAGAGACCTCGACCTTCCGCGGTAGACATGAGACTACATTCGTTTAAATAAAAACAAACCCCATAGTCGAAAAATAAAACACTTCCCTCCTACGAATATGGCCACATATGTCATCACCGAAATGTTTGTGGAATTTAAGCATCGAAGAAGAAACCGGCATAAAAATAATCGAAATTAACAACAACAAACCAACGACGGTGAACGAACTGCGAGAACGTAACACACATTTCGAAGCAACATCATCATTTTGAACCAATTAAAGCAGATAATGATCCTGACAAAATATTCTGCGATTCGCTTTGTATTAAACAAATGTAAGGGAAAATAAAAACTAGTTTGACGATATGTTTACATTAGCCAGACAGTATAACAGCTGAGCACTCACCTTTCAACTATTTTATATCCGCAAAATTTTTACAAGAGTGACACAAACTGGAGGCGTTGTACGATTTTTCGCTGAATTGACAGCCTTTGAGAAGCATTTCCATAGAGTTACAATATTAACGAATACCTTAGCAGGTGAGCTACGACGGAACATGGCCGAACCACACACGGCAAACAACAGAACGTCAAACATCAGCTGAAGTAAAAAAGACTTTCCACGAAAACGGTCCATGTCATGTCTTGATTCATCGCCCCGCCGAATTCTACCACTTGGGTTCTTTTCGAGAGATGAAAAAGTCAAATAAAATCAAAGGGTTTTCACGATTAAAAATACACTCAACACATGAATCGACGATCGCCTGCATAACAATACACAAACGGCCACCTCCCCCGTTGGTAATAGACTCATCCAAGCAAGAGTGAGGCTTCCCTGAAAACGCTTTGATGCTTCAGTTGTTCAACCTCAAAATCTGTTACGAAAATTATTGTAATCGCTAGTTAGAAACATTCCCAACTTAGACTTTCTCTCGAATTTCCCGAAATAGAATAAGTGCGACAAGAAGACTGTCTGTCGTACTGCCAAATTTTCACTTCACGAAAAGGAGTTTCCTGGATACGTGATGAATAAACACTACTAAACAAACTTCGTGTTGAACGATAAAATGCATAAACTGAAGATAACAAATAAAATATTGAAAGAAACGGAAGCGTATTCACGCTGGCTAATAAAAAGCGGACACTTTCACTAGGAATAAAGTTGCTGATGAAAATGAATCACAATATGAACACAAAACACTTTTATGGCAGCACTCCCAGTAAAACGATAACGCTCCTATTTATTTGTGTACATCTACAAACAAAATAACACTCAAAAGTTCTCGCGAATTAAACAATACTGCAAATTCATATCTGCATTAGATCTGATACGTCATACAACAAAATTATGAATTCAGATAGGTTTGAAAAGCAGGCCAAAGCTTACTTACCGTCAAATAAAAACCGATGCCCGCGATTTCCGACGATTTTTTCGGGAGACTCAATCACTTCATCCGCCATGGATAGATTTGCCACTAAAATTTAGACTTGCGTGACGTCACAGTGTTTGGGGTAGGCCGTCCAATGGGAATCCTTCAAGCAGTAGGAGTATGTTGTCTGTATTTACGCGATTTCCTTTTAAATAATTTCGCTTCACAGTATATTTTTATGTGATTTGTTATTGTTTTCTGTTGCTTAGAAGATATAAATTTTCAAATTCAATTAAATGAAAAAAGCTAGACGGTTATTTCATACAGCTGATCTTAATGAATTTTCCTTCATGGTCACGAGCATATCCTAAAATAATGTAAAAGAAGTAATAAAGTCAGCTAATTACAACATGCCCATTGAATTTACGGATTATATATGCACATTTCCAGAAAATCATTTTGACTCCTTTTAGCCGTCGACGATATGATGCGTGATGCTTCGCGGTGGAAGTGCATAACTATCCTAAAACAAATGAAAGAAGATAAATGAATTAAACAATTTTCATAAACATTGAAAATTTCCTTGTTGTCCATCCGTGAATCTTTAACGCAGAAGTATAATATATCTCAGTTTTTTATGTCGCCTTATTGACACTCATATGTTCGATGAGGTTTCTAATCTCTTGGACCTCCAAAAGTTCCTATCAGCCAATAAAAATAATACAGGTGTTTGTAGGACACGTGGAATATTTATGTTGGTAGAATCATTCCTTTATGATGCTGTGAAATAGGAACGGAGTGGTTCTTTGAGTTAATGTAACAGGCTTGATGAAGTGAATTGTACATATTAGCAATCTTAGTTCGATATGTCTGTTTTATATTCAGTGTTACTGGTTCTTTCTCTTGGGAAATACGTCCTATCAGGACCTGACCCAAGAGATGTAAAATGCTTAGGTATAGTATATCTGAATTTTAGTTACCGTATTAGTTACGAAAGATTCCAGTGATTAACTTTATGAGCTTCAGTTTGTAGGAAAGTTGTTGAAGAGATGGAAAATATCATAGATAAAGTCAATCCATCAAAGACTGTCCAAGTAGGAAGTTACCGGTTAGATTCTGAAGGAAATCAGCAACAGAAGACCGTAAGTAGTCAGTGCGTTGTAGCAATTGAAATTGCTGAAATAGCTTTTTGATGTTCTTTTACAGTGAATCAAACTTTAAAAGTACGGACTTGCTCTCATTCGTATAGATTCCTTACGCTAGATCGGTCGTCCACCTAACTGAAGTTTTGGAAAACGTATGCAAAAACTTCGAGGACTACGTCAAGGCTACTTATAAGGCATCTGGTGATCTCACTATTTTAAAATTAGTAGACGATAATGGAAAAATGAATCCAGATATGAGTAAGGTGGATGTAGTTCCCGATGCAGATTTAAATAAAAGCCTAAAGTTTTACGTAAGTGGGATTTCTTTAACTTCCAGATTTAGTCAGTATATTAGTTTCTTTTCAATCCAGTTTCAATCAATATTTAATTACTTTCAGTGCGAGGGAATTGTTGAAGAGTATGAGGATGACTTCATCAAACTTTTCGGTGCTTCGGAAGAGAATATTGATGCGATAGTGTGTGCCGATCGTGCTAACTATTGTGATATAGAACTTCCAGAGGACTACAATTTCGAGGAAAAGGACGAACTATAAAACAATGACCAATATCTTGAAAGGCTGTGTTTCTGTGCTATAATTTGATGTTCCAAAAGTCTCGTTGAGCACAATAATGTATTTTCAATGCAAAATATATGTTTATTAATATCGTTAACTCGTTTCTCTTTGGTTATTATGTATTACCTTTATTTGTATAGCTTTTAGCTTCTTTGGTATTGTTCTCTCATGTATCTCGTAAAATCCAAACTGTAGAGGAAGCTTTGCAAGAGCTTTTAACTGATGATAATTCCTCATTAAAAAATTACCTGCATTTGAACACAAGATTTCGCATTATTCAACTGAAATAGTACATAAAGAGTTTGAAGCGATTCGTCTGCAGGGAATCCTGTGACACGAATGCTCTCAAATTTACGTAAATAAATATGGCGGGAAGGCGTAAAACTAAAAGTGTTGTGGAAGGTCCAATTATGCATTAAAAGTAAGTCGTGAACTGCGTAAACGTAAATATTGTGACATAATCGTTATATTTTGAGTATGTTTACGTGAAGTCTAATTGATTTAGCTGATTACGAAAAAATAAAAGTGCCCTTGATTGCGACCTAATGGTTTTTAAAGAGATACCGGGTCTTCATCACAAATTTAAGCTTAACAAATTTATGGAAACAACTTGCTAGGTAATTATCAATTTTTAATTTGAAATTATTCTCCTGCTCCAACTTTAATTCGTAGGTATACAATACGTTTCGTAATAAAAATTATTGCTCGGCAGTGCCAACAATAGTCATGTATCATTTTTCTGGAAGATGGAGTAAAAGTAAACATCTGTTCATGTAAAATAAGTTTCTGACATATCTCAAATACAGAACGACAGGTCTACGAATTAACTCACTGTTAGTGTTTTAGGAATATACACCATAATAAAGTTGCATGTCTTCCTTTCTAAATATTGTATTTTCCGAATTCAATGTGTATCTATAAATAGTTTACTTGAAAGTTTGAAACCATTAATTGAAAACCTTCTAAGATACTTTATTTTTCAAAGTAATACTGGAAAGTGTGGAGTGTGAATTTAGAGACGAAGAATATTTGAAATTTACGCTAAAAGATAATTTTCGAATATCTTATTCAGTGGCATAACTCACAGCGATCCTTCATCTTCAGAATGCATCTTGAGCCATGTTTGTCATTTATTTTGATGAATAAAGATAGCTTACTTAAAATGACCTCATGTAAAATAAATTTGATAATAAACCGATTCACCCAATACTATAGCTTAAAGGAAATTTTATGTATCTTTCAAGTTAAGTGAGGGAGGAGGATACTTCAGATTCGTTCAGTCAGTACTTGGTGCTGTTGGAAAGTAATAAGATTGCTGGGATGGCCCAAGGTTTAGCTCCTGTCAATCCACCCATATATAGTGCCTCTCAACCTTCTATACTTTCCTCTGCGAATCCCTCGGAATTTGAGTGCTATCCTGGAACAGTTCTTGGGATTTGCTGTGGCGGCATAGGTACAGTACGCTTGGGTCGCCATCGGATTTCAGGAACCCCAATAGCTTTACGTTGCATTGATATGGATAAAGCTAAGGATGAGGAGCCTGCTTTGATTCAGGTATTTTTCATTTTTTATTATTTAATTTTACTTCAAAACTGAAATATGTGATTTAATGATGCTACAATACATTTCATCATTCTATTTGTCAGTGTAATGACATCAAGATTTTATTTTTAAAATAATATTTTATCTGTCAGTGTTTAGTAATTCTTAACAGTCATAGATTCCAACGATGTGAAATAGCACAGTTTCAGGGTTGTTACATAAATTTTCTATTTCACATCAGAGGGTCTCCATATTCACCACATTCTGAGTGAAATGTAAACGGTAGCATGCATAGAAATAGAAGGAATAAAATTTGTTTATGTAGCAGATACTTTAAGCTTTGAAATGTATTGCACAGTTAGTAAAAATCTTGAGGATGTAGAAGGTATGCAATGATATATATATATATATATTGGAAGTCATTTAGTTGCATCTGTATTACTGGCTGTTATTTATAATCTTTCTTTTGTTTTCATTATCTACTGTGGAATCTCTTTCATGTATGTTTGCCTCTTTTCCAGCGTGAAATAATTTTAACCAGGCAATTGCGTCACCCTAATGTAGTACACTACTATTCATCATTTGTAAATAGAAGTGAGGTGTGGGTGGTAATGCCTTTTATGTCTTTGGGATCCTGTAGAGATCTCCTTAAGTGTGGCTACTATCCAGAAGGATTACCAGAAGAGGCAGTAGCTTTCATATTGAAAGATGTCCTTAGAGCTTTGGGTTACATACATTCAAAAGGATATATTCATAGGTATGATCAGTTTTATCACCAACAATCATTAGAGATGTTTCATTTTACTTCTAAGTTATTAGGCGATAATTAACAAAATATTTCATTGCAGGAGTGTAAAAGCTAGCCATATTTTAATATCTGGCTGTGGTAAAGTGTGTCTCTCAGGACTTCGGTATGCATGTGAAACAATATGTGATGGTCGGTGGCAGCGGTCTGTACATAATTTTCCTCGTTCTACTGCTGCTAATCTAAATTGGCTCAGCCCTGAAGTCCTTGAACAGGTTTGTCTTTTGTTAAGTTCATTACTGAAGAGAAGTGATTTAAGTAGGCTCTTCACATATCATACATGTTCAAACAGTTATCTATGAATGATCATTAAGAAGTATTATTGAGCCCTATTCTTCAACTTGGAAAGTTTTCAACCATCGTCCAGTTGTCTTTTAAGTAAAAGCTCTCCTTATGCTACTCATCTGCCTTTGCTCCCTTGCATTCCTCTCTGGTTTTCTCAAAGCAGTGTTTCAAACCCTTTATCCATTGGTTTCTTGTTCTTCTTCTTGCCCTGTTTCTGGCTCAAGTTTCTGGGCGCATGGGGGAGTTTCTTTGGCTCCCAAAACTTTGCTTACTTTTTCTCCTCTAATCTAATTCGTCACTCAAATAGCAAAGGAGAACTTTTCAGCTTCAGTCAATTTATTCCATTCACTTACTCTAAGCTCCTGCTACCTCACACTTCTTTTGTGTATTTCTTCAACTCTTTCAACCATTTTTTTTTCCATTTTGTTGCCTCTCAATACTCCCTACAATTTTCTTGTATACTTTATCATGATTTTTCAAATTTAATAGTATCATCAGATTTTCCTGTACTTAATGTGGTATTCTTAAAGTTGCCTTGTTGCATATATGAGGTCTACTTGTGAGCATATGTGAGTCTTTGATTTTGTAGCCTTAGCACATAGAACGTTACAAAATTCTTCGGCCAAAGTTGCAACAGGTTATGTTGTTGTTCTTCATTCTTTGAAAAATAAGCCTTTAATGTAATGTAAGGGAAAACAACTTGGTAGGTCCCATTTGTACACATTTGAAAACCAAAGAAGAATAAACTGTTCTCTCCTCTGTAGATCTAAGAGAATTAAATTTATTTGTTTTTATAGCCACCATCATACAAAATGATCATGGTTGATTTTCATTTAAGCAACTAAAATGTGAATCAATCTTTTTCAGAATTTGCTTGGCTACAATGAAAAATCAGACATTTATAGTCTTGGGATCACAGCCTGTGAGCTTGCAAATGGTATTGTTCCATTTGCTAACATTCCAAACACATTAATGCTCACGGAAAAACTTCGTGGAATCACTCCCCAATTGATAGATCGTACCACTTATTCCCCTTCCTGTCAACTTCACCAAAATTCTGATGAAGCTCAGGAGAACGATTCCGAGGGGGGTGAGTGTAATATTTGTATTAATAATGTAAACTAGTGCATGAAGGATTATTTAATAAATATAATCACATGTCTCAGATATTATCACTAAATGTGAGAAAGATGTTGACTTGAGCTATATCAGTGACAAGGTGATGAGGTTTTTTTTTCAGATGATTCAATATGAATAGTGAAATGAAACTCATCCTAATTAGAATTTTTCTCTGTGTGTCATATCCTGTACCTTTATTGGCTCAGACAGTTGATGGAGCACTACAGGTTATATAAATTATTTTCCAATCTCTTTTTAAGTATCACCTTAAATAGAATAGTAACACAAAAGAGGAAAATGCGCAATAAGGCACCTAGGAATATTTCCAAGGAGAAGTGGGCATGAAAAAGTCTTACGAGATCTCCCAAAAAAGCATAAAATAACAGTATGACTGAATTAGCTGACAAGATTGCTTATTTGGTTGAAATAAGCCAGTTCCAGTTATGAGAGATGTTTTCATTCAGATGCCTGCTTTTTTTGGGAAACAGCTCTTTCAAAGAAATGTTTTAAAATATTTGATATTGCCCATACTTACTGCAAAACACTCAACCATATTTTGTTACAGTTGATTGTGTTGCTATATGTGTGTGCAACTATGACTGTATTTTATTATAGCTCTTAGGAAGGTAAAATGTACTCCATGCATCAAATTATTGGAAATCTCTACTTAAAGATCATGACATTATGATTTATATATTTACTTTTTTAAGGGTGTAAACTATTGTAACCTTTATTGCCCCTAAATTATAAACAGAGATGGAAATGAATTCTATATCAGTAAGTACTCCTCTATCAGTAAACAAGAAACCTCAGATAAAGTTATGAGAAACTAAAAAATTGAATTAAGAGGTTTAAAAAAAGGAGTCTTGTTAAATACTATGCAGCACACTCATGTCCAATAAGTTTTGCATTGAAATCTGAAGTTAGTACAATTTTAACTATTTTAGTAAATGCGGGAATAGGATAGCATAGTTGGATTAACTAGAAAGCATTATATTTTCATTGCAGAGGATAATGGGAAGGTTGATAATGATTATAAGAGAGTAGTCGGTCTTGTTTGTCTCACTTATTTGCTTAGCTCATTTTAATTGATTAGACATTTTCTTATGAGAATAGAACTTTCCATCAATATATTCTGTATGTGTGTGTATATACTGCTTATTATTTTATATATCAATGCTTAGGTCTCTCTTGGAATTCTGCCCTCAAATTTCCATTTCTATTTTAATTAATTTCTGTTACTCCTGGTATATACGCATATGTAATATTTCTTTAACTATATATATTCCAAGCTGTGTATAATTTATATTCATTATGATTATATGAGTGTATCAGTCATACTAATTCATAAAAAGAGATTTTGTTAAAGTCCTAATCACATCTCAAACAATATCTTTTATCTAATGGTATGCAAGTACTTTTACATAATGGTCAACTTTGCACATTTTCATAATATATATACATAATGTGTATAAGGATCAAATGATACATGAGTTTACACAGTATTTGCATTATGTTAACCCAAAAGTAAGCAGAAGTGAAAAATAGTAACATGACTGGTATTCAAACTCAGGTCTCCCCGTTATTGGTCAGATGTTCAAATTACTAACCTACCATGCCATGTCAATTTCACTTCTGAGAAAGGGATACTTTGTGAACTAGGCTAGTTGTCCATAGAGTGGCTCCAACTGTCACCAGAACTTATTGAGCCAGCACTAAGCAATGTTTTTGAGGTATTCTTCACAAAGGAAAGAAACAATATGGAAGAGATAGTGTTAATTTCGTCCAAGGATGCATACACCTAAAAGCTAAAGGTAAGCAGAAGTGAAAAATAGCCACATGTCTGGGACTTGGATACCTCCTCATGCAATGTTAACACCTTACCCTCATCATTATTTTCACCACTAAAAAGAACTCATGTTGATGAAATCTAAAACCTCAGTAGAATATTCGTTACAAGTTGTTTTCCTTTTCGATGTTACCTAAATCTTTCATAAATGTCTCAATGGTGTATGAGACTTACTTTCATATTTTATGATATAGAAATGGCATGAATTAATTTCCTTTATTATTGATTTCCAGTGCTTCACACAGATTCTGGAGTTGGTGAAAGCCTTTCCAGTAATAAGCACCACCAAAATCCCAGTAGAGGGTCATCCCGTGGTCACGGAATCTTTAAAGGATTTGATTCAATATTAGGTGGTGATGAAACTTCACCCAAACAGTCTAGTAGTGCAGGCAATCATGCAACCAATTCATCTTCAACTACCTCATTCCGAATTGGACCTCAAGCTGGCACTATGTTTAGCAAAGAAACATATTTAAGAGAATCAGATGAGAGTATTTGGAGGCAAAGAGTTTTTTCGTCATCATTTCACGATTTTGTGGACTTATGTTTATTGAGAGACCCAGTGCTTAGGCCAGCAGCAGAACTTCTTCTTAGTCATGAATTCTTCAAACAAGCAAGGTATGCGGGGCATATGAAAATCATTCTTCATTTTTTCTTTTTCTTGTTAATTTTTCAGAAGTCTCTAACATGTGTGTCCAAACTACAATATGATTCAGTACATACTGAATTAGGGCAGGGTTGTTTTAGCCATTTTCTACAATAGGCTATATTTGCATCTGAAAGGATGTCATTGATCGTGGGCAATATTATTTTGCATATTTTAGAGTAACTTCTCATTGGAAGTATTTTTTCCTTAATTGTTTCTATTGTAAATAAAACAATAATTAGTTTAGAATCTCATACCTTTGGAACAGATTCTAGTCGAATTCTTTTCATCCCATGCTTGATATCAAGCAGAAAGAGATTTGTGAGAAACTTAAAAAAAAAATGATTTTTAAGGCAGCATGCATAGGCATGCATGTGGACAGCTAAGGATTGAATGAGGTTGACCAGCAGTTTCTCCCCTTTTTTCTCCTTGACATAGGCCATAGAGGGAAGGGACTTGTTTATAAAATATTCACTCTATTGGTAAACATAATTTACTAATCTAGTGGGCATGCTTTGAAAGAAATTTAAAATGTAGCTGATTTGAATCAGAATAGCATTTGAAAAGTTCAGTTAAGAAACTTTTTGTAGTATTTTTATTATTAAATATTTTTGAATTAACCTTTTTTATGCCATAATTTTTACCTAAGGTTTAATTGAGATTTCATTTGTCAAAGAGTAAGACGGCGTGATGGAGGATGTGGAAATAGCATGGGTATGGAGGGGCATTCTTCCCCTCTTTTAGATATATTGAAGCCAGCTCTTCAACGAGTTTGTACTCAGTGGCAGAGACAACAGAATAGTCCAGGTATGATTTTCCCGCTGTCTTTATCAATCTGAATGCTTTGAATTTTATAGAATGTGAAACCAGTCAGAATAGCACTCAGTTATCTATCCTTATAGCTGTAATATTTAATACATATTCAGTCAATCCTATGCAAAGTATACACAAGTCACACAGTTTTATTCCTTAAGAATTTAAGAAAACTTCTTATTTACAGTATAATCTGAAACATTTCTCATCTGTTTACTTTTAAACATAATCTGTTAATACCAAAAACACTGCAAAACCTCTTTGTTTAATAATAATAGAGAACACTCAGTTTAGCTATCTTCTTCGTAATAATAATAAAATGATTTTATCAGAGTGAGATGTTATGGGTAAGTGTAATTGCTTTCAGCTTAAACATGTTTATTAATATGAGTCATTTTAAAGATCTGTAGTGCCAAGGTCAGGAAGAATTTAAGTTTCCAAATTTTTGTGCTTATTCTGTAAATAGATATTGAAAGATGGAAGCCTACTTGCAGTATTCATGATCATTGAAAATGTTTCGTTCAAAAGTTGTTTTATAAAACTATCCTAAGGAATATGCTCATTTCTGAAAACTTAGGTGTTTCAGAATCCAGTTGGATAGAATGAAAAAATTATCGAGAACTGATTGATTCAAAACGATTAGGTATTACTTAGTGGAAACCCATATTAATAATGGAGAACTCCGCAAATTTTCCACGTGATATTTATTGGTGACTATTTTTGCTACCAAAGTTGCATTAGAAGATGCTACCTCTGTAGTGAACCTTGCACCAATAAATATGATGTGAAAAGTAGCAAATTCTCCATTATTATTTTGAGAAATAGCTTAAATGCACCCATTGGCAGATACAGAAATGAGGTGGGTGGGGCAATCGCCCTTTTCTTTTCAGTGGTTATAATTTGCATAGGATGTGACAAGGAGCTTGATTAAAAATCTGATTATTTATGCCAAACTATGACCAAACAGAAGTATAAAATAACTAGAAAATCCTCATTGGGTTTATTGTCTGTTAGCTTAATTATTTAAATCAGGAAATCATCAGGTCGCAGTTGAATTTCTTGAGTTTAATTTCAGTGTCCCATTTGATGATTTTGAAATGAAATTGTTAGCGATCTTTGTTTACAGGGTATCAGAAATAAGTTAGAAAAGCATTTATTTGAAAATCCTACATTTAATAAAATTGCTTTTTAAAATTCTTCATTTACTTTAAGTGATAGCCATTCTTTCTGTCTTTGCAGATGAGCTCCAATCATTACTTTCTGCTGAAATGTTTGAAGAAATGTACATAGGACAGGGTGAATGGGAGTTTTGAGAATGGTTTGGTTGATTTTATTGTTATTTTTTAAAAATTTGGCCCTTGCGTTGTTCGGCCATATAATGGTTTTTTTCAGTTGTAGGAATATATGGAGGAAGAGACTACTTTTCAAATCAAATCCCTTTTTTTGGGAAAAATATCCTCCTGAAAATAAAATGGAAATTCACAGAATGTGCCAATTCAAGTGTTCAATTGGTGGTTGCCATGCCATGGATCCATCTTTATTAGCTTGAGCTATTAATTTGTATTATACTGATTTATTATTTTATCTGGTTATTTCTAAAGATTGTATTATGAGAATAAATTCTTTGACACCATCCTGGTTGTATTTATTGAAAAGAAAATATTTCCAATAAAAGGAGAATTATAAGGAATAAGAAGAATGATAATGAAACTTTGTCAGAAATGAATATTCCTTCGCTACCATTTTTAGGTCAAAGCTTCATTTTCTAAGGTTTTATTTCTAATATAGAATTTCAAATAGAATTTTTCTCAAGTAAGCTGCTAAGATGTGAAGGATTTTCAAATTTCAAAATGGTATACTATGTCTGAATTTTAAAGATTTATATTATTACAAAATAATTGTATTACTGTAATTTTAATAACTACTTGCTTTTAGCTTAAACGTTGTGCTTACTTTGGACTTAAAAATCATGGAAAAATATTTTTGAATGGGCTTTTATGGCATCCTAAGCATGTTGTTTATCAGTATTAGTTGAAAAGTTCTTAAAACAATTGTAATAATAATTTGGTAATACAAAATGTAACCCTCAAAGAATTGCGGTTGAGTTTTAATATTTAATTTATTTCTTCATATCAAATAAACTTTTAAATTATATATCTTTTACATATTTGTTAACTTTTGCTGGTGCATATTTAAAATTTTCTACATAAAATAATTCTTGGTATTTTCAAGCTTACATGATGTTGTTGCTTCTCATTTCAGCATTCCTAACTTAGCCAGAAAATCTAGCTTTATTGTTAGATTTATTTTGCATAACTATTCAGAATTTACATAAATTCTATCACCTAGCATTCCTTTACCAAAAGAAATGTCATTTATTATGCAATTATTGATTACAAAGGAAAAAGATAATTTTAAACTATATGTAATTTTGTAAAATTTTAACAATTTGATTATTATTCACTAAGTACATACATACATTAATTATTGGGTTCTTAAAGATCGATTCATTATTCTCCATTTAATTTGCATTCTTTTCATGGTTTAGTGTATTATCTCCACATAGTAGTTTAGGAGAATTCACAATCCTTATGTTTAATCCATCAATGAAGAAGATACAAATTTAATCACAATTATTTGACAAGTCCTAACTGTATGGTAAAGTTGTAGCAGCCTGACTGGAGTGTATGCCTGTAAATTGGGATGCAGCAACCTTTCTGCCATTAGGGTGTATCCCAACTTAATACTTTAAATTCAGGTAACTTCATTTAAATAAATATAGTTTTAAATATGGATACATTTAAATTAAGTTGCTGAGCAGTAGAACTTATCATGAAAAAAAACCTTAAATAATGTATAAATATACATTCAGATTATATTCATATTATCAGAAAAATTCATTTCAACCACCAGTTCTTCAGAGTGTATTTAGGAATTTAAAAACTTCAGAGAAGGAATATAATTGATGATTTCTTGTAATTAAACAAATTTCAAGTACACCCTTTGCTATACTACTTACTTCCCTATGCATTTCTGTTTGATTTATATTTTTACATTTTAATTAATTAATCAGATCTGAGAAGAGTTCTAGGAGACAAAAAGAAACTCTTCAGAAATGTAAGAACAGCAAAACTACAATTTATTTCACATTCTCATCCATAAAATGCAATGAAAATTTCCTTGAGCAAAATAAAGGAGTAGGAAAGATTTTAAATCCGCTGAGTAATGGTTTAAGTTAATTATATTTGTACAACTTCCTTTAAAAATCAATCATTATATATCTTTTCAATTTGCAGAAACTCATTTTCATGAGAAATGTAATAAATTATTTTTGCAGGAAAATAATTTCCTCAATCAAGTAACTCATTAATTCCTGTTCCCTACCTGTTCCTATAAAAATAAAGGGATTTCAGAATTATTCTCCTGGAAATGAAAAGTCACAATCTTTAGGTGTAGATATGGATGTTGTTTGCACAATGCTACATTAGAACAAACAAATACTTATGATAGATATTTACTTTTAGGAAGGAATAATATGTGAATTATGTTAGAGTATGAGAGTATAATCATCTTTTTTATTTTGCAAGTATGAAAAAGATAGAGTTCATAATATTCAGGCAATTTAAATAAGAAATGAGCAAATCACAAGCTGTCCCACACATAATTACTACAGATCAAAATGAGATAATGTACAGATAAAAAGAAAACTTTCTGACAGAGAAGTATGTTTTCATACTTCTATATCATTGAAGTACAAGTTGATTTATAAGCTAAATATACAAACAAATGCTGTAAAATACAAACAATAATGGCAGAGCCTCAGGCAATGTTACTAACTTAACATTTCAATTGTCTGATTCTAAAAGTTTCTTCTAAAATAAAAAAGACTAACAAAACTTTGGGATTCATATTGTATTTAAACAATATGCACATCTTAGAAGACCACACAAATCACAATTAAGAACCACTTTGGTTGTCATTATTCATCACTGATGCACTCTTTTAGCTAGTTAGTGTATTACAAGTTGACATTTTCAGAGCTGGTGAGCCACTTCGTTATCAAACACGACTCCAAATAGGAACAAATTTTGATGCAAAATCCAGCTAACTATTCCTGTGCAGCAGCAGCAGTGATGGTTCCAGTCTTATCCCCTGAAAATTCCTTTCAAGTCATGTTCATAAAAGGCTATCAGCAACATGACACCAACACCACTAATTAGCCCAAGAAACTGAAGTGCAGATTGACAGAATGATCCAGCTTCTTTGGAATGACTTGTGGTTAATTCAGGAATCTGCAATCAAAGATCAGTCACACTGAAATAAACTCTAATGCTGTATTTTACATACATTTCTATTGATCAATGAGGAATAAAATATAACATCTCTTGAGTATATTTGTGCAGAATTTCCTGATATAATTAAAAGAGCATAGAAAAATAGCCAAAAAATCTTGAGGATATTATAACACTTCCAGCCTATGTTTACAAAATATACTTGACATGAAATTTAGAAAATTTCAATAATAAAGTTTTATAAAATAATTTTCTGTAATTTTACAGTAAAATAACAAGTTTATAACATTAAAAGTGGTGATAATCAATAATAATATAACTTTACTAATTGCGAAAATAGATGGTAATTACACTGATCTAAATGAAATTTCACGTCCTAGATGATGAATGGCACGCACTTTTTTATTGACAGGTTAGTTATTTAATTTCTTTGAGGAATGTAAATGTTTATTATGGAAGAAATTAGACATGTAATTTATTATATTTTTCAGTTCAACCCTTATGAATACATTAATTCAATGAGTTAGCTTGAAAAGTGGACATGGAAATAGAGCCAAAAGTTAAGGTTTAAATCACAATATGATAATGTCAATTCATGGCTTGCATTACTTGTACAATAAGATAATACAAATTACAATGATTCTGTTCAAGATAAGGAAAATACCAAAAGGTACACTGAGTAAAGCCACTTCATTGTTTATGGAAAAATAAATATAAACAGAAGAATGATAAAGGGAATTCAGATTTTACAGATGATATTTACATTGGAATAGGGATAAAGGAAAATTTATAAAGGTTGCAGAATTTAAATTAAAAGCAAGCATTCCAAATAATGAGAATGAATGAAGCGGAAGGTCTTGAGGTATAAACTTGACTAAGACTGAAGAAACTGAATAGTAGAATGGAGATAATTTCAAGGAAGGATGGTAAAACAGGAAATGAATTCCAATTAAGAAATGAGATTAGCAGAAGGGAAGGTGTCAAAAATGAGAGGATATCTATCGATGAGCAAAGAAAATTAATAACTATTTCGGCTGGATTTAAAAGTTATGAAAAAGGATGATAGCATGGGGATTGAAAAGCATTAATTTGCCAATATTTAAAACGGTGATGAATTTTATATCATAAGGTAGTAAGATTCATAAGATACTGACCATATCCACCAATGCAATATAAAGAAACATTCCAGCTGCAACAGCAAATACCCATTGTGTAGCACTCTCAGTGTCTCCCATAAATATTCCTAAAATCATCCCAATATAGCACAACAAGGATGAGAATAAGTTGTAGAAAACAGCTTGTTTTGCAGTCATTCCAGCCTTTAAAAGTACAGCAAAGTCTCCTGAAATTAGAAATTAAGTAAAATATAAGATCTTTGAAAGGCAGTGATTTTAGAGGTTAAATTAGTAAAGCTCATGTAGTCTGGCAGGTGTATCTTCATTTCATGGCAAGTATGATTTATGTGAAATAGATCAGTGAAACCCAATTCTAAAGGTCTAACGTTCCACTTTTCATATTCTAAAGATGGCTAGGTCCCACAAAGTAGCAAAGAATTTGTTTTCCTAATACACATAACTGATATTTTATGATTACTTGTTTTGCAGATGAAGTTCAATGAAACTATTGCTGAATTTATATCCAATGAAGAAAAATATCAAGAATTAAATGGCTTACTTGATAAGTACTTTTAAAATAATTTCAGTATATAGAACATTAACTTGCTTGGGTCCTAATATATAGACTTGTTAAGTCCTACCAGAGGTACTATAACTGCTTTAATAGTTCTTAACAGTTTCTTAACAAAATATAAGAAAAGACTAAGAAATGTCACTGAAACAACCACACTTGCAATACTTTATGGCATGACATCCTAATTTTATCTACAATTCACCTTCTTGACAAGTCAATCATATCACCAAAGGATACGAGTAAACCAAGTTGGACACCTCTGCACTAGAGCCTAAGGAATTCCACTTAATTTTGGCATTTCGAAATGTGGAAATACAGAGCTAGAAGAGTTTTATGTAAATAAACAAGCATCATTTCATGATCTTAAAAACTCGTATGAATCAGATTTATAAGCGATTAAATAGCCTAGAAACCGAAGTCAAAATTAAACGTCAATCACGAAGCAAGAATCCTCAAAACGAGGAAGGAATACCAGTAACACACATAACCTCAACACAGAAGCATTGATGCGACTGTATTGACGATGAGTAATTTACTTGAGTAATGAGTACATGCCCATTGGCTATGAAAAACATGATATATATCACAAAATTCTGCAGCAGATTGATAATCAAAATTAATAATGAATAAGTCATAAATATATACACACAAGATAAATGAATTTAAAATAAATGTCACATTAAGACTGAGTTAGCATAGTTGGTACCTTAAATTCTTTTTCGAAAAACAGAAATTCCAAGCTGGAAATCCTGAAAGATTTTATTAAAGGTATAATTTTCATCCCAATCCTTCTTTCTAAATCAAATCAAAACTTTTTTTTCATCTAATAAATATTGAAAACTCTATCAATGATGTAAAAATGGCTTTAGTTGAAAAGCAGTACAATTTTTTCAACCTAACTCACCTAATTCATGGGGAAGTTCATGACAAAATACCGCAACAGCAGTAGAACACCCTCCGGCAATTCCAGCTGCAAAGGCAGCACCTATTGCCATGCCATCAGTTAAGTTATGCAAGCCATCACCCATGATCACCATCCATGCCACTGATGATATAGATTCTGGAGCAGAGTGCACATGGCCATGGGTATGAGAATGTCCATGATGTGGACGTTCATGCTCTCTCAGAATGACAGTGTAGCTATTGCCTCCATCACCTCCTTCTTCATCTTCCTCATCTTCTTTCTTCTCCTCACCAGCTTCACTCTCCTTAGGATGGCCTTCCAAATAACCCCTCCCAATTGCCTCTATTGGGGACTTGACAAATCCACTGCTACCATCTCTGACCATTAGTTTCTCTAGTTTATCATCATTAGCTTCTCCTATTGACTCACTGCACCCATTTTGCCTCCTCCTTTGCCGAGACTTTTTGTCTTGGTTTCCTGGCTTCTCTTCTAATAAGTAATAAATTAAATTGGTAAACAACTTCACAAAAACATGGAAAACAAAAATATTTTACTGGTAAAACTTGAATAATTCTAATATACTTAATTGCAAGATGATGTACTATCACAAAGGCAATGAGAACCAACCTGAAGGAGCTGCTGATAAGTTATCATTTACTATCTCTCCAGTGGTGATTTCACCGTAGCAATATGGATAAGAGGAGTATTTATGTTTACAAAGTTTCTCCCCAACACTATTACTTCCAGGAGGTAACCTAGGTGAACTTCCTCCACAGGCACTTGTTCCCAGAAGAACATCAGTGCCTTGGTTAAGCACCTGTCCAGACAAACCACTTTCTACTGCTGAAGAAGGGCCAGCCTCCCTCATTACTCGAACTCTTGATGGGATTGGCTGAAATTATATTTCAGCAGAAAATTAGTTTTAAAAACACATTCAAAACACTTAAATTGGATAATACATGGGATTGTTATGAATTTAAGAATGATATGAAAACAATTTTCATTAAAAATCTAATGGCAATAAAAAAGCTGATTTAATATTTTAATCCAGGTAAATACAGAAATTTTAAGCACATTTTCTAATGAGTATTTTGAGATAAATTGCCCAAAAATGTATTATATACCTTATAAATACAATTAATTTTTCCTTTCCTAAATGAAAATTATCCAATTTAATTGTAATCAACATGCAATTGATAATTAATATAAAAGCTGGATTATCTGTTTCAATATAATATATAAAAACTGATTAATCCAATTAAAATGTAAATAAATTGTCTATATACTATGAGTATACAGACAATTGAGTCTGTATACTATGCATTTAGTTCAAGGAGTAGAAGGATCCTTCAAAGGATTTTAGAATTCAACTTTTGCTAGACATCTTTTATAAGATTCATATAAAAAATAAAACTCATCAGATCATAACTAAGCCTTTTTAATTTAGCCTGTTTAATCATTTTATTGGTTGCAAACTTATACTTCTATAAAATAGAAGATAAAGATTTATAACCTTTTTGCGTCTCTGGCGTTTTTTCCTCCAGTCCCCAACCAGAATTAAGCACCTTTCTGTAGTAAAAAAGAATACCAGGCCAAGCATTGCACCAAAGCCCCTCCACATATTGATATCATGATTATCTATATTATCGTGTCCCTCATGATGTAGATCATTGTGTCCATGATCATGATGTGCAGTTGGACTCATTGCCTAAAGAGAAGCAGAATGTCAGGAAGAATCTTCATTATATCTTAATTATTGAGGGAAAAGAGAAAAAGATGTTCTATTTAAAAAAACATAATTTTTTAACAACTTTTTAATAATTATTTTTCCTCACAAAGTTTACTACAGAGACAAGAATTGTCAGTAAATTATCTCTGCGTTCATGATGTACCTAATTGACTTAAGCTATTGGAACAGTAACAACACATAAAAGAAAAGATACCAAATTAACACTATAACATGGAATATATGGAGTGGTATCCTCCATTCTTCAATTGCAAGAAACTTGTTCACTTAAAAATTCTTAAAAATAAATAAAATCCAGTATCTTTCAGACAAAAGCCAAACTGTTATCTTCAAGGGCCATACTCTCATCAAGGTTTAATTTTTCACTAGCTGATAAAAGATTCTTATAAAGAAAATACATTTATAGTAAAAATTACTACTCTGAAAGTTATACAATATAGGCTGACCCTTAATCTCACTTCTATGTTACTATAAAATTAAAAAACTAATAGTGATAGGTTACACATCTTAATTTAGTAATTGTTAGAAATGAAAGGTATTTTTAGGGAATGTGTTTATAAGAAAATTCTTAAATCACTTACATGAGGTAACAGATGTAATAATGCATCTCCACAGAGTGTTCCCACACCAAGAGCTACAAGAAATTGTAGTAATTGATGATAAAACACTTGCTGCATAACAGGTATCACAGCCACACCAAGCAGACCACAGAGGCTAATCACTATCACACTTAGAGAAGCATAGAGCCAAACTGAAAATACAATCAGAATTGAAATTAGCAACAAATTATTGCACTTGATACAAATTATCCCAGCTAATATTAATAATCATAATGATAATGTATTGATAATGATTACTTTGATTTTAAAAAAATATTATTGAACCTAACTAAAGGCACGTTTATAAAATGAAGAAATTATCTAGGTTGTGATTGCTTGAATATATTTAGGCTTAAAACGCTACATAAAATTTAGTTTAATAAGTTTATACCACACAGGTCATACAAAATTTATGAATCTATTTAAATATTTCAAATAAATAATATAATTATCAAATTGTACAATGGTTGATTAATGAGAATGTGAAGAAACCATACAGTATCCTCAGGATAAATGGCAAAACATAAGTTTTTATTAAAAAACAAGGACATTTATTTGGAGGCATGACTTAAGAGACAAATATGACTAACCTTTTGGATCATTGCTGGGCAAGGTAACTTGCATGGAATCCACATCAGCATCATGAGAATGCTCATGAGAATGAAGTTCCTTATCATGATTGAGTGAGGGAGAAGGAAGAGGATCCTGAATCCATGATTCAAAATTACCTAGGCTTCCATATACTAGAGCTGGACATAAACGATGCAAAAATTCTGTACGATTAACGTCTCCATTTCCATTCCCTACTCTTACATCAGCCACCGTGAGTATTTCAGGGGCACTCATACACTAGGGGAGGTAAATTTTGGAACAAGAAGTGAATATGAGAGAAGTATAAACAAGAATATTAAATACTTTACCAAAACTACAGCTACAAGAAATGTGAATAACTTTCCAAAACAACACACAGGAAATTAAGTTGCCAGATATAGACCTTATAATATATTTTATATTTTTATAATATAAAGAAAAGTTAATCATGGGCTCAAAATATTATAGCATGGCATTTTCCTTTATTTAATTATTGCAACTGAAAGTGAAAACCTCCATCAGGTGATGTCCCAGTTAGCAGATACCTAAATGCTAATCTAAAATGTTCAGCAGGATTAAATGAAAAAAATTGAAAAGAAAATCTTTGGAGGCTTTTCCTTGTTGTGAGCCATTCATAATAAAATTTTATAGCAAAGAAGCATGCAGGATGAAAAAGGAAATTTAGTAATTCAAAAATTCTTTTCCTTTGACATTCTTAAAAATATATTCAATTAACAGTCTGGAAATAGAAAAATATCTTTTCTTTAAGAGCACAATTTAATAATGATAACAGGAAATCTGAAAGACTATCATTAATGGAAACTTACATGCCATTGAGAAGAATATAAGCTTGTATTGCTGTTTGCACCATTGTGAGCAGTTGAGAGATTTTTGGGCAGTTTGAACATCGTCTTTCCATCTTTTAGTCCTAATTATAAAGCAAGTAAAGCAATGTTATTTAATCATTTTATTGAGAAATTTGAAAGGTATATATATAATAATATGTTATAGCTGTATTCTATTAACGATGTTTACTGACATTAGCTGGTTTAGAAAAAAATTATTACATTTATGAAAACTACATTTTTACAGAGGAATAAGTAGTTTACATACATAACTTTATTACAGCATGGTATCACAGGCTTAAACATTATTATGAAAATATTCTATATTATTTTAATAATAATCTACTCCTGATTTAAGAGAAAAATGAGCACATATGTATCGAAAATGGTTAAAGGAAAACTTGATATTGATGAAAATTTAAGAGTGACATTGAATTGTGACAAGCCTTGTGAGCTCTTAAGAATTTTTAGAGAAGTTTGAAAGATTGACAAAAGTAACAGGAGATGATTTAACAATAGAAAGGGAACCTTCTTTCATGTCTGAACATTAATTGTTACAATTAGTTTACAAATTCTTAGTATTACCCAGATTTCATTATTTCTGACTGAATAACACTTCTTTTGGTCCTATATCACAATCTTCTCTTTTTACACAGTTCAACTAATTTTAATTCTATCTATCACTCATCCACTTTATCTTAATTTATCTGTCCCCTCCAGAAAATCTCACTCTTTCACTTCTGTTGTATCACTTTTTCAAAACATTCTTCTTTCAACTCTAATTCTTCCTAGTTTCTTAACTTAATGACTTAAAATGCATTTTTTAAGTTTTTACTGGACCACTGTCTCAAAAGCTTCAATTTTTATTACCATTCTTTCTTTATATCAGATTTAATTCATCCAACTTGAGATACAAAAAAGTCGAAGTGTCCAATTTAACATAAAAGATAAAATCTACACTTAATGAAGCAGCCATCATTTCCTATTAATGATTAACAGAATTACCTTAAGATAATCTACATCACTTACATTGTAAAATAAGTCTGAAGTGAATTTTTGGCCATCATACCGAATTATACTTCAAGTGTCAGAAAAATAAATATGAAGATTTTTGGTAATAGAGGATTTGAAAAAAGAACCAAATCATAGAGAAAGGAACATAAATTAGAGAGCTGAAAAGAATTCTTTTTTTAATAGCTCTATATCAAAGTTGGATGGTCAGAAAATCAATCCTATCAATCAAATTAATGTTCTGTATCTTTTAAGGAAGAGGAAGATCTGAGTTTGTTTCACTATTACACCAAAATTTCCCCTTTCCATTAAATCTCAATTCCACAAGATAGGAATATTTTTTAGAAACAGCAGTCTATGAGCCTAATTTTGATTATTAAACATTCCTGAAGTTAGCTTAGTGGTGAGTCAAAATGCTTGTTGATTTTTTAGGTTTTAGCAGATAGAGAAAACTAAAGATTGCTACACATTATTGAGTTAAATTAGATTTAATAAATAATTTTTAAAAAACACTATAATAAAACTATTGTAGGTATTTGATTCCAAAAAGTCTTGATGAATTCCGAATAGATAACATAATGGTAATGTTGAGAAACAAGTTCTGGATTTGGGGGAAGTAAATGTCTTATCTAAAATCTCATTACAGTAAGAGAATTAGAGACTTTCATGACTGAAAAAAGGAGGCCTCAAAGACTGCTCAAGGATGGGGAATATAGAAGCACTCTGCACATTTCAAAGCTAGCAGATAAAACAAATAAAATTACATAATCGTCATTTGTTAGTTTCTTCTTCATAATATGGGGCAATGGCTCCATCAATCTCCATATTGGGTACAACTCTCTTAATTATGCTAAACAAGGCAATCAAGACTAGCAAGATCAAGATTTGTATTTTACTGGTGTAAATATCCAATTTTCAAAAATTCGTTCTGCCCTTGATGAACATAAGTCTCTTTATGCCCAGAGGTACCAACATTTGAAAAATAAAGAAAATCTAGAGAAGTACCTTATGGAAAAATCTGTCCTCCATGGAAATGTTACAGTTAAAATGAATAAATATTTCTAAATTGCAGATAATTATTTCCTCCAAAAGTCTGTAACTGAGTTCTTCGAGAAATAAAAAAATATTAATTATAGTAATAAGTTAAATTTCAATAATTTAAACAAAAGAGAAAATTTCCAAGTTAAAATGTTTCAACTTCTTTGATGTATTCAGACAAACAGATCCAGTCACACTGAGGCAACATTGTTAGCTATGAGTGTACTAGAGAATATACAATTAATCTAAATTAAACTTGAGAAATATCCCAGAACTTTTAAAGACCAGAAAATATACAGCTTAAAACAAAAAAGAACTTCAGATAGAAAATGACCTTTCAACAAAATTCTTTACATTTCTATGCTGGAAATAAATAGAGAAATTAATTAAGATTAAATAAATCACAGAGAGTTGATATTTTGTGGAAATTCAAAACATAAAATTAAAAGGAGACATCGCATTTTGTATAATATATTAATAAATAGATTTTAAGCTTATGAAGAATGAATTCATACATACCACTGTTGGGGCAAGGAGAAGTTGAAGCTGCCTGTTTTCCCATACCCTGCTGGGCAGCAACTTCTGCATTCAGACTGGCTTTCTTGGCATCAGCATTTGCAGCAGCATCAGCCTTTGGTCTCCTCGCTTCAATCGCCAAAAGCATCTTTTTAAAACCCTCCACAGTAATGACTTTTCCATCCCCGAATTCCTTGAAGATTTCTTCAAGGAACGGAGACGTCTCCAAATTACTACCAGAGTTCCCTAGGGATAGAAGAGAATCACCAGATCTCCGAAGCCTATTCCCATTGTGGTCGCTTTGCACCGCATCCACTTTGGAGGAAGCACTTCGTTTGTGAGGGACGAAATGTTTTGACTTTAAATGGTCCAAGACGGAATTCCCAGAGAGACGAATCTTCGGCTCCGCCGGTCGCAGAGGCGAGTCATTCGTCGGATAAGCACTAACTTTGGTCGATGGCTTAGAGTCCATTTCGTCGTGGTAATCCCAAATTGCTATAGGTCCGAAAGAGGCGTCCGTCACATCGGGAGGTCTGCTCATCTTCGCTCGTCCATGATGATGGAAAGAAGCTCTTGGGAGCTGGGGGTCGTGGATCGAGCAATGCGAGTGCGGCGCACACAATATGCACAGCATGCACACGGTCGTCACCAATCTATCACAGTGAGTTCGGTTTCCCATTTTTGTTCTTCGCACCGAAAACGTCTTCCTCGACTAAGATATACCTACCATTACTGACGCACCACCCGCACCAGCTTTAAAGTCTGGAGTGAGCAGAAAACACAGCCTTCGTTAACATATCACCGACAGCACACTTTCACCGAAAACCAAAATCAACGAGAAAATCTGAAGACGCTTATTCTATTTCGGCCGATCAGCTCCTTCGGAGACCCTGTCATATTCAATCACAGACACATTTTGGAATTTACACTCCCATCTCGCTTTTGCACAGCGAAGGATCTAGTTTCCTCAAGCACTGCAACACAGATTCTTTCTGCTTTTGTCCAGTCAGCAACGCCGAGATGGTACCTGAGGAGAGAAAAAGACAAACATTAGATCACAAATTCAGACAAAATTTTGGAACAAAATTTAACACCGCCTTGTCCGTATCAGTACAGAAACTTTAAATTGTCTAAGAAACCCGGAGAAAGGGAAAAGTTCACAAGGAACAAATGTGAAAACAATTATAATACGAACATTGAGAAACGGTAGCATTTAAGAGGGTAAGATACAGTCAATCGCTAACAAAGTTTGGTCCCTTTCGGTAAGCTGATAATATCTTTTCATTCATACCGGTACAACTCTATACTGGGCAGAAATTCGAACGGAGGATGAAATACAGCAGTCAAAACAAAAGCGGAGCTCTCAAGAAATTAATGAGCACGGCGAGAGTGCATAGGAACGCGAATGCAATCCAACAGGGAAAACTCCCTTTTTAACGCTTAGCTTTCATCATTTGCTTTTTCATCCGTAAAAAACCTCGATGTGGAGGTGAGAGCGCGGAGACTGGCGGCGACGGCTGATCGCCGATGTGCATCGGAATCGACCTCCCCCTCCGCATCATCCTCCGCCCGAATAAAAATATTGAACCTCGCAATGGGAACGAATCGACCCGGTTTCGCAAACCCAAACGGACGCCTTGGCAGCGCAGGCCCAATGTTTTTGCGGATTCTCCGCACACCTGCACTTTCTGCTCAATCATTTTCACGTCGGGGAAGTTGAACGACCTTCGGGAAACGGACGGCGGCCGAGGGAGGGAGCCGATGACCTTCGGGACGAAAAGGAAAATACGCTCCGACCTACCCGATCCTTACTATCGGTACAACACGTGGTCCAACTCACTGGAGGGGCACAAGGACCTCGGAGGCGGGACGAGAATTCACGGGCCGTTCGTTAGGAAAAAAATCGAAGGGAGCGCAGACGGCATTATGAAGCGAGAGCATTCGGTGTCCCACAGGTGAACTCTGGCGAGATGGGCTCATGAAACGATGCTATTTTGGAAGCGTTGGGGACAAGAGGATGAACGGAGGTGAGAGGTTGTGAGGCGTGCATGGGCGTGGGTGTGGAGCTCCGCCTATGGAGACCACTGATTCACGTGAGGTTATTTTGGAAAAGGGTGTGGGGGAGGCAGCACATCGGTACGCGTAAGAGGTTATGGCGCGAGAAGGAGAAATCGGAAGAACGCTGCGAAACATTTTCCGCTATTCGGAACTGAGGGAGAATAGATGATGCGCGAGAGAAATTGAGACTGCATTCTTTGCCGTCTGCTCGTCGCTTTCGCTTGCTCTCCCACGCATTAACGATCCCAAACTAGGGAGACATGGGCGACCTAAAAAGTTTCGAAGATTAGTCTATATTTACGTCGCGATTGCTCGAGAGCCAGCCCACTGCTCAAATCTGGCGTTCAAGTATAAAGACGGGAAAAGTTAACAGGGCGTAAAGGAAATGAGTTATGGAAACGAGAAAGGTTAACGAAACTTGAAAATTAGCTGAATGGCTGAATATCGGCCGATTGATGAAATTGAAAAGGAGTTCCGTCGCCAAGGAATGCGAGTGTTACAAGACTTCTGCGATTTCTTCACCCACATCGTTTAATGTATTGTCAGGCGCGTTCAGTTTATTCACGAAAATGTTTCCGCATTAAATCAGAAATAGCACAGGTTTTCCTTTCTGTTTTCCGTTATGCCCTTCCGAAATAAATACCTGTTTTTAGCAATGAGAATCGAAAATAAGAAATTAAACTAACATGTATCCAGGATATTCGAGTCATCTTTAAAGAACAACTAAAAGAGTCGATTTCTCAGACGGCAGAAATACGTATATTAACATTATATAAAGAAGATTTAGTAGACCGAAATTGACCATACATCGTGTCACAAGCTCATTTTGAGACTAATGACTGATAATAGTAAGAGTGATTCGTAATACGGGGATATTAATGATAAATGCTCATTTTCGTAGTCTTCTCACCATTCGGAGATTAAAGCAGAGCAACATCTCCGTTTTTGGGGAAAAGCTCCGTCATTATCGAAGTCTTGTCTTTAAGAGAATTTCATCCTATGAAGATGAAAGAATGAAGACGGAGTGAAACAAACCACTCTTATCCAGAGCTGTATGGGAGGCAATAGTTTAGGGCGCAACCATCGCTACTGTTCTTTTACACTTAGGGTTGTTGAATCAGTTACATTGAGTGATAGGGTTGATTTAATAAGTGAACTTGTTTCCTATTTTCATTTCAATATCCAATGAGTTTGTCTACATATCTGAACTTGGATAAAGAAGCTTCTAAAGCTGGCATTACCCTTATAAAATCACACAGAATCCTCAACAATAAGGGTTATCTTACGAATGGAAAATTTTTCGATTACCTTAGAAACTACCACTTTCTTTCATCAATTTTCAACATCAACTGCCATATTTACTACGAGAGATGTTTGAAAGAGAAAGCAAGCTTCACAACAACTTATGGAAACTTATCTTTCTCGAAATCTCTTGTTCCACCGAAATAAAAGTAAACTATGCTTGATACAATTTCTAGCTTGGCTCCTTATGGTTTTGGTCTCTATGCTATTTCGGGTATACACTACTCGAGGCGCTAGAAGGGCCCCTATGGAAAAGTGGGGAAAAGGTAAATATCTGGAGATGAAAAAGCAAGCCGTCATTCCGTTTATTTTCGCTGGTACGGCGATTGTATAGCTAAAGGGCAAATGATTCATCTACATTCTAATGAAAAACTAGAGAATCGTTAGTGAAAACAAGATATGATAGTGATTAAGGCTACAATTATTCGAGGATATAATTATGAGAGGAGAAATTAAAAGGAAACAAATCCTTCACTTTTGCTGTAGTGAAAAGCGAGGAAAAAGCATAATTTAGTCACAAATATTACGCATACGCCAGTAATGAAACTTTTAAGCGTTATTAGAACGCCTTCTTTGAAATATCTCTTACTAAAACATGTCGAGCGTCATTAGAAAATAATGCACAAGCTAGGGATTTGATTTGTAGAACATACACGAACACTGTCACAAAGTGAATTACATTTCATCATATTAATTCTTGAGAAAGGCAATTACAATCTATAAGCACAATCTACTTGTGGAACTGGAAAGATATACTAACATTATTGATGAGGTAGAATATATTTTTTTACTTAAAGGATATTAAAGAATTAAATTAATACTTAACTTTGATTTAAATCCGATAGGATTAATAAATTAGTAGGAGATAACTGATAAAGTAGTATACACAAATAAGCAAGAAAGTTCAAAGAAGATTCTAGAATTCTAGAGAAAACTGTAAAAGCCTCCATTTAGAATACTACTTCTAGACCACCGTTATTCCATATAGAGAAAATCCGGACACAAAAAGAAAAAAATACCGTTAGAAGAACAGTTTCCCGCTAACAATACCTCAAGCACTACCCACACACAGTCAGATTTATTTGAGTGTTCCAAAAACAAACGATTTGGATTGCAAGCGCATTATATTACAATACTTTCAAGGAACAGTTCTAACTTTGATTGCATGATTCGTGAAACAGCTATTTCTTCTTATGCATTCCCGGCACCTGATCGCCGCTCCATGTAAAGGACAGACAGAACTTGTCGATTTGAACGATTTCTCCGCAAAAGAAGAAGCAAAAAAACCTCAAAATTAAACAAAGACGCAGTAATAAGAACCATGATACCTAGACATCCTTCTATTAACAGTCCTGAGGTTCCTTTACACTGAATTTTCATTTTTTCCCTTACCTTTAAAGCAGGAATCTCCTAACGCGTCCGCGAAAGGTTTCAGTAAGACAAATTGGGTTCACCGTAATGGTGAGACGTTAAATACTCATACTTACTTTTTTACTAGCATTTGCGATGTATTTAAATGATATATTCTTACATATAAAACATATTACAGTTATTACTTTTAAGCACGATGCGTTAAATCCTAGATTAAGTATCTTACTTGTGGTTATATATTTGAAGACTTGCAAAAGGAAGATCCTTTATATTCAGCCCGCATAGTTCTTTCTGTTAACTTGCGGCCCGCCTCCCAAAACTGTTTTAGAATAAAGAGTATCTCTACTATATAAGCGACAGCCTCGGTTTTGCCTACTATGTATAATAAATTGCCTAAGTGTAGGTTTCTACCCGTCATATGAATGCTCTACGAAGGCCGTCCATTCTTTCAAACAGCATTATCATGTTATATATATTTACAAGGGAACTCTGAAAGCTGCCGAACCACGAGGGGCTCTAATACAATCACTCATATTTTCGCATTCATTAATTCGCACGAGAAAAGGAAACGAGAGTAATTTAATCTTAAACAGCTATTTCCAGAAAACGTAAGATACTGTGCCAGCGGAAATCATACCCATTATTAACGGGAAATATAATTCATACTTACCCGGTCAAAGACAAAAAGGAAACATCGGATAATTTCCGCTTGTTTATTATTAATAATAGAAAATTTAACTTTTAGCTTTCTTCTGTAACAAAAAATTTCGAAATATTCTAGGATTCTTTTAGCCCGCAGATGGTACAGCTTTCACTTCTATATAAAGTAACGTCCCCGACGCATGTTTTGAGAACTTGTTTCCTCGTTCTCAAAATGATATTGGTGCTTTCCTTTTGATGATAACCTTTGCGTTAACAAATGCCATTTCCTCTTCTTAGCTCCATCTTTCACAACGTAACATGGATTCAGGCATCAACTACAATCTGCAATCCAATCTCTTCTTCCAAACTGCCTACCTCTATCACACAGCTTTTATTCCGTTCGAGATCACGTCGTTCGCGATAACTTTGCTATATTTCCTTCAAAATATATCACTATAGCACAGTTTCAATGCCATTCGTGAATTTAAAGCACATCTATCTTTCGTTGCTGAATATTAACCCCTATCACGACTTCCTTCTATGACTTTCCCTAAGGAGATTAACGTCCCACTTCAACACCTAATCGCAATAGATTTCGTCATCTCTCATCCTGATTCGTGCCGATGAAATGATTGCTGAAATTTTGTACATATGCCCATGATATTGGGTGAAAGAAATCAAAAAAGATAAGCTTAAGCAAGCCACATTTTCCAACACTGACTTACTTGCTTGGGAAATTCTATTTCTCCAACTCTTCTATGATTTATATTTTAATATCATGACTTTTAGTTTCTCAATATTAATCGTCAATTCATGAGACCAGAGGTATCGAACCATTTTTTCACAGAAAGGCTGCATATCTATTCCATTCGACCTTATAAGAAATCATTAGGCCGATCATGAAACCACAAGGCTGTACTTGCGTGACATACTACCTATATTTAAGTGGTAAAATAAAATTGCAAACGTGCAAAGGAAAAAAAATTAACGGCAGGTAAATGAATATTCGTGGAATATTTCCAATTCTGATTCCACTTGATATGATTATTAAGACTGGAAAGCTAAATTGTTAAAATTTCTTAACTGTTACAGTATGTGACAAAAACACCGCTACACAATTATCATTTCTTAACATTTTCGAATCTCTGGCAATCTTCACACATCTGGTAATGCAGTCCAGCCTCCTAGGGAAATACTCACAGGTCAACTCTACACTTGATACATATTTTCGATTTAAACTGTAATAAAGGCATTGAAATTTTGAGAAAAGCGTGCTACATTCCCCTTCAACGTCTAATATGTCTTCAAAGAGGAAGTGTGGGAGAAGTGTTCGTCTTTCACCGGAAACTTTCACGAGTTCTTCAGATATTTCATCAACGCCTGGATATTTACTTCCTCTCAACGCTCCTCCGCATTTCCCCTGAATATATACATTTTCCCATTCTTCTATTTTATGTGGCAGAAGCAGTCTGAAGGGGTGACATGTAGACCCTTTTATTCAGGATATGAATCCTATGCTAAGGAAGAATTATACTAACATAAAATATATTTTTATCAATTTTCTGTACATTATAAAATGGAAGTTGTGAAATGATTGTGTTCCCAAGAGGAGACCTTAAAGACTCATGCTATCGCTTAAAGCTTAAAAAGATATGTAATTTCATTTTTTGATGCTTTTATAGGACATGTTCCTTTTGCTTCCCCCTGAATACTCCACTGTCATTAGTAATACTTGATTTTTCCATTCTTTTTATTTATTTATATAAATCCTTAAACAGAACAAGGCCTTGTGTAACCTTGTATAACTAATATATAGTATACTGATAATGATAACAACTGACGAATACATACGACCATTTCCTAACCATATATATCGGATTCGAACCCGGGACCGGAGCGTTCGCATGGCAGCACGCTAACCACTCCGCCACCGTGGTCCGTTAATTCACACAAATTATAATTAGTTTGGGAAGTGAGTCGTCAGATTTTTTCGCACCTAATGCCATTCACCTTAAGAGTGGCTTTCAAGTTATGCAACTAATGAAAATTTGCGAAACGTGTCAATTAAACGTAACTTGTTTTAAATAACTTAACAAAATCTCGAACTTTGATATAGCCGCCTTTTCTGCGACGACTAATTAAATCATTAAATTGTATGTGGGGCTTTGGTAATTTGAGTGATTCAAAATTCATCGGAAAACTCTTGCATTAGAATATTTCTCAGATATACATTCCATTTCCAATATTATCTTTAATAAGAAAAATGCTACAGAAAACCTGACATACTTGGATGTATTAACAGTGAAATATTACCGAAGAGAAGCAAAACTACGAGAAAATAACTTCCCTATAATCACCAAAGAAATCTAAAAAGACGTCAAATGAAACATTTATCATAGAATAACAAGAAAATGACATTTAATTCCGCTATGAATCTCCAGCCTCATTCTTTTAATTGGACACCAAACACGACGATATTTGTTCTTTTCTCTTTATTTTCATATCCCCACGGAAACATTTTCGGCCTTGAAAATCATAAATATTGATACAACGTATGAGCATAAAATACGATTTATTTCCGTATTAGAACAGATTAAAGCGTTGACGTCTTCGGTCAATAAACACCCGTTCCGCATGCAGTCTGGTTTATTTGCAGGATTAATTTTCTTTTTGGTAATTTTTCAGTATCTGCTCGCTGATTTTTGAGGCTAAACGCGGCGGAACCTCAAGAAAGAGAAAAAGTATCTGAATTTCAATCAAATAAGTCTAAAAGTTCTCATAAATTTTGCGATTAAAGTCATCAACCAAGCAATCTTCTTTTTGTGAGCAGTCATGCTGGTAGTAAACAAATACAACAGAATAAATATCTGTGTTTAAATCGTATACTTTGTTGTTACGGTGATTTCAGGGTTCTGAAACCCATATAATAACGAATAAACTTGTAATTGTTCTTACGAAATAGGGATACGAAAGAATTGAAGTTCAAAAATATTAATTCAATATTTCATTTACATGAGAATAAAGAAATAAAAAAATCTTGGATGAAAAATTATGAAGCTCCTATATATTATATATATAGGACATATCAGGAAAAATTGAATTTTTAAGCATGAAAAACCTAAAAACATAAGAAACCAATTGAGTTCAACGGCCGTTTTAGATAAAGTTGGCGAGTTTCTGAGAAAGATTTATCCAGCAATGTTGGAGGAAAAGATTCCTGATTACGGATACTATTTGATTAGATTTATTATCTAAAGCAAATATTGAAGAAATAAGACAAAATTATCAGCTAAAAAAATAACCAATGCATCCAAGAATTTACATGAAATGATAATTTATAAATCCTTTAAGAATTAAGGAAGCACAGCCTATTCCCTATGTGGGACTTCTAGGTGCGAGCCTGTTCAAAAAAATGAATATAGAAATAATTGAAATAAATCTCAATTAATTTCAAAGCCCGAGAAAGGGGAACGAACGAGACAAGACTAGGAAAAACCCATTTCTACTTGATGACTTCAAAACATTCTCACGCTATTTTACGAACTTTATGTACACGGATTCACATGTAAAGCGTTAAATGACGAGGTTTTACAGACGAGAATCGAAATTGTCGATTAAATGAGAATGTTTCAAACTTGTAATTCTAACTAAATCTGTAGATAAAACCTCTACATTGGAATGCATGTCAAGAGACTGAAGCCATTGGCTCTTCAAGAAATGGAGAAACAAGACACTGAAAGGGAACTGAAGGTTAGGACTTCAGACGATATTCCAGCGGAAGAAGGAACGAGTACATAAAAATTACTGAGGAAATTCACGTTGATTGGAACAAAGCATATTGTTGTGCACGAATAAGTGCTGATAGCTGGATATGAGCGAACGTAAATTGTTGTGCATAAGTTGTTCCCTGAAGAACACTGTACGACATGAGCGAGATTCGGTCCAGCTCTATATTGAGCAAATCAATCAGGAACTTATACTTGTATCTGATCTCATGAACTCCTATTACTTCTTGATAAAAAGCGTCAATGTCAACCACCAGTCACCCACAAAAATTATTCAGCTTTCGACTTAAACTTCCATCAATTGGGTAAACTTCGCGAAAGACTTAACCTTAAGTTTATCCATCCTCATCCCCTTATTTTTCATAGGTTTTCAGTTTTTTGCACGAACATTGCCTACGATACATACACTCCGATATTCGTTTATTTATGCAAGCTCTTAGGCGTTAAAGATTTCCATGAAAAATGTCTCATAAAAATAAGAAATACACGTGCCAGCGTATTCTCCAATGCGGTCCGCATCCAGTTACCAATCTTCGGGATGAAAAGCCGGTTCTGGGGAAGTATTGAAATAACTCTATAATATTTCCAATATATGCGCTTAGGTTGAGCGATTAACATCTACAATTGTAAGTTTTTGGAAAAATACTGTCTAAATTGACTTAAAATAAAGATCGATGGAAGATTTACGGGAAGTTCCCTCTAACTACGATGGACTTCAAAAATTATCATCGAATCAACCGGTCTCAGGTCTGCAAAGCTTGGAATAACCGGTCTTCATGACCATTAAGGTTGGGAAAAGCAGACTCACACGAAAGAGCGGTTGTCAAATTTAAGGGGCCCCTGCTAACTTGTGTGGTCGGTAAAATTCTAACGCAGCCCTTCGGACAATACGGCAGGTAAACCCTGTTTGGACCATTTTCACAATACAAGCATAGCAAGCTTCCCTTGGAACGGCTAAGTTATGGGAACGAAGATCTTGATTCGCAAGATATCATCTATATTCGGTTCCATTAGTACATAGTTTCGATGTCAGATTCATGCGGTGGTGGATTACGAGAAAACTCATTTAATGATCACGGTCATTGGAAAAATCGAATGCATACCATGCTCTTGGTACTCGAGTCAATTTTGCACAACTGTCAGTTTTCAATGAGCTGCCGAGGAACAGAGACAGCTATTTTTCTTTGGTTCTTTGTGAGTAAATAATAAACCCTCGTAAATATTTTAACGAATAGAAAATTTAGTTAAATCAGTTTTTATTTAAAAATAATGTTCATAGCCTTTTTTGGATGTTGGCAATATAAGCGACGAAAAAAGATGGCCAAAGTAGGCGCCGTAATATGTAGCTTGAGAGAACCCTGTTGTACACGAAAAAATTAGATGCAGCATATGAAAAAAGAAATCGTCGAAAATGATCCCCAATGCGGAGGCGAAATTAATAACGAGCCTCGATAGATGCACGAGGGAAGTGCACTCGAATATCGAACGGCGGCGAAGGGAGGAGCCGCGCTGGGATCGATCCTCCCTCCTCCGGGGAGGCATTTCGGGAGAAGCACTATTTTCTTAAACACTTTTGTGACGCGGGCAATTTTCTTTGCGAAATGAAACTTCTTCCTATTGCACAACACCAGACGATTTCACGAAAGAGAGATTCCCTTAATTTTTTTCTTGCGACCGAACCCGAGGAGGACTGGCCAAATACGAACGATCGCAAGACAAATTGCTTATATTTCCTCTGCTGAGGTATTCCGTGTTTGCATTCAAAAGAGGATAAATAAAGCTTCTTGAAAAGGAAGCCAAAAGCGTGGGAGAGCGGCTGACGTAACCGGAAAAATATAAGTCGATTATCTCGGTGAGGGAAGGTAATTTGCGATTACCTCATACATGATAAAGCGATTACTATTGAGTAACGAGTTTTGAGGGGCATCTTACGACACCTGGGCGATTACGCGACGCCGAGAAACTGGATGAAGCCAATAGATTTAAATAAATTTTATCGGAGGTGTGTCGTACGAGATAGATAGCATCAATTCTAGAAGTGAAGCTCGATAAATTATATCTACTATGTAACTAAAGGAATTTCAGCAGGAACATTTTGCTGACAACAGCTTACAGTGAGGTCGAGTACCTAGGCAAGCGAAAAAAACCATTGTGACAGAATGATTGGTAGAGAAATTAGGAATTCCTTGTCTGTTAAAGTAGAATAAATTACTTTCAACGGTTGAAAAATGCTGAAAAATGCAAGTAATTAAATGAACAGACGACGACTTAATCGATTCGTGGATTTCGATGACAATTATGTCGCTGCATGTTTAATGTTTGTCACAACGGTAAGCTGTAAGAAACTGAGAATTGAGAACTAAACAAAAGTTGGATGATTCACGAAAAGTAAAACACATCGAGACATGATTTATGGCTAAAATTGAAAGGAATAATCGCTCTTTAGACCTATCTCTTATTTACAATCAGTGTTTCTCTTCCGTCTCGAGGAAAACAAGGCCATTAACGCCGAGACGACAAAATAAGGGAATTTTCCAAATTCCGTGAGTAAAATTCCTTTCAATATCTGCCAATAACGAAACCTCAACTATAAACACCATTTACAATACAGTCCACTAAACGCTAAAAATCACAAGGCACGAAACGCTTCTTTCTCTTGTTTTATAGCTTAATCACACTATTTAACAACTCACATCATTAACTAGTGTCAAGTCCCTCTTGCTTGCATTTATCATAATACATTAGGTTGATAAGACAGAGTGCCAAACTCGCTAATTTACTATAAAATATTATACAAATTATGATTATATATGATTGTCCTTAAACACCATAAGACTAGTGTCGATGCGTAAGAATCATCTTTAAGCATAAAAATGTCAAAGAATAAGCAACTTTAAAAGAAAAAAGAAAGGGTGGGGGACTAGGGTCAGATGAAGGAAAGGGCTAACGGAAAACCATCAAAGAGAAAGGAAACACAAAGTAGGAGAACAAAAGGGAGCTACCGTAAGCAAAGGGGGGAAAACGTGGGGTGAACTATTTCTATTTTCTTGACTTATTTCAATTTTTTCTAAAATATTGAATTGGCTACCTTTTCTAGGCTGTATGAAGATTTTTTTGGGTAAAAATTGGGGGATGATTATACATTTTTCGCAAAGTGTGACTGAAAGGAATCACCTTGGAAATCTAGCAGAACAAATATAGCGGAACGCACTTTATATTGAAAAATTTGGGGTCCACAAGCGGTATGTTTTTCAAACAACTGTTACACCTGCCTACGCGGCCAAACTAGTCGAGTTCAACTTAAAAGAGATTTTTTATCCAAAAGTAAAGGAAAACAGTGTTGCTGACGGTAAATTTTGTTGCATTAATGCTATGTAAAAAAAACCAGAGTTCAATAATTTTACGAAATGAAATTATTTTCCCCAAAATTCAAGCCAAAAATCAAAGTGCGTTATATATGGTAAATAATAAAATCAATAAGGATTAAAAGTAGTCAACTTAATTTTGAACACATCGAAACCTACTAAATCTGATTGTAAAATAACACTGAAATCCGTTTACTGAGGTTCATGACTTCCGTCAATCCATCATGAAGAAGTTTACTTTTAGTGTTTAATGTTAATTCAGCTATGAATCCTAGTTATTGACACAAATCATATACCTTGTCACCATGACAACGAAGAAGTTACACTTGCATACGTATGATATTTCATTTATATGTTCTGTCGTATTTTGAGTATTTACAAGCTAAATAAAACGATCCAACTCAATACACTTTCATTTAAAAATAATATAATCTCTTAGAAGTTTTATCTCAATTTTAAATCCTAGATCTCATGGGCTATTTGAAGCTATATTACACGCAGTTAGAAAGGTAATAAAGAATCGAATATGAGGCAATAATTAATTCATTATATTTATATCTGGATAGGAAATAAAATAATAAATAGAAAATAAGAGAAAAATAATATCCAAATAAATTAACTTAAATATTACAGAAAATTGGCATTTGATAATTGAAACCAGATGGAAACAGTGCTGTAAGAAAGTCAACTATGGTTAATTGGTAATTGAGATTTGGAAAACGTCGGAATTCGTTCAACTATTCCCAACCAAAAAATGCCTAGAATGTATTTTAGCTATTTATGTGATCTAAATATAGAGGGGTTCATTGGGATGAAAATCCTTGAACAAATACGAGCTGAAGTGACCAATGACGGATCGAATCAATGAATCAAACTTGTTGATCTCTTCTCTGATACCTCTGCCCCAACTATATTCAAAGCAATACATATATTTCTGAACTACAACTTTGATCTATGCTAGATTTCTTTCCGATTCACAAAAAAGGAAAAACTCAAAATGAAATTATGTAATGACGGTAGAAATTGGCTCTAAGGGAATGCTTCCAAGTAATAGCCAGGGTTTATTTAACATGACCTCAAGCATTAGCTGAATAGTGAGCAACGATACAGCACTGACTTCTCAGATTCATTGAGTCTTGTCATGATCCTTGAACGACCTCAAATAGAAAACTGAATATAAAACTATTTTCCTGGAGATGATCCAATTCGGGCAAAATTATCGCAATGAATCTGTAGCCGACTTTCATATTTATACAAATAAACGGAAGGTTATGGTAAATATACTTTTCGTTGGTTCTTAATTTGACTGCTGAGAATGGAAAGTTCTTTTACATCTCGGTTAAAATAATTCAACATTACGTTTCAAACACCTGATTGGTGGCAGTGGAAACCCTATTTATAGCTGTGATATACATGGAACTTACAACCTCTATATTTAGAACTTAAAACTGTTCAGTGATCTCGATATGTATTATCTAATAATTGAGCTCTTAATCAAATTCGTCTGGACTTGGAAAAAATTCCAAGCAAAATTTTTCTCCATTCAATTTAAGGTTAAATTTTCCTCGGGTCAAACAGATGGCCAATCACTCGATTTTCGACGGTCCAATTGACCCGACGAGAAACCCTACGAATTTCGTTAATTGATCTGACATGAATTTGAAGCGCGAGAGAAAGCATTTCTGATCCTGAGCATTGAAGAAGGTCTCGTGTGATGCAGCCAACGTCAAAGATATAAAATAGGAATCATTAGTCAGCTATTCTTAATCCGTCTATCTATTCAAAGGAGCTTCCTTGGTAATAAAATCCGGAAATTTTAGAATTTACAGCCTCTCGTGATGCCACGAGATATCATTATCTTCGCTTTTTGACGAATATCCAAAAATATTCAGTTATATTTCAACTGGACCAATATGAAAAACTGAGAAGTAGCTCACGGTGAGAAAATATACTCTTAAAAATAACACAATACAATACAGTGCTTCATTTTGAAAGAATTCTTCTTTCACTAAAGAAGTGAGGTATGTGTGAAAAATTCAGAAAATAGACATGGTTATTGACAGATCTAACTTGAGATCGAATGGCTTTAAAGTAACGTGTTGTGTATGCATGTGAATTGGATACAAATGTTACGTATATGTGTGTATGCAATTTAGAAATGATGAATGGCGTTCTTATCCCAGACATTCAATTTATTTTCCAGCAAATTTTTAATTAAACCATCATTTAATCATATTAAGCAGATTAGCTCAGTAACTACCAAGGACATAAACTCTACTCTCTTTCTTGAATATGCAACAGAAAGAGTTGAGGAATATTTAATGCTAAGCTAAGGAATGGAAAAAAGAGAATGTCAAGAGTGATATGAGGTTCATTGAAATTTTTATTTTTCGATAAGTTAATCATTGTTTCTATTAGACACCTTCCCTATTTAGGCTCATTTCTATCCAGCTAGGGGGGTTTTATGGTATACGTTTTATGTACACGCAGATCTTCTGGCTCAAAATATCACAGCTTTGCGATGTTCATCAAAATGAATAATTAAAGGCCTAAATTAAAAACTCCTATAAGTTTATGCATAACATAGCGGGGAAATCCAGGCAACTGGAATACGGAAAGATACTCGACAAGATAAATTTCCAACTTGATACTTAAACTGAGGGAATCAACATCATAAAGAGATAAGCCCTTGGGATTAGAGTTGTGAAGCGATGGAGTGTCTATCATAATAAATGCTGACTACTTAATCCGGCGACCAACTAACATTCCACAGTGGCTGTGGACAGCATCCAAGTAGAATGAGGCTTCATGAGAAATTAATACGAATCATCTGAAGCATTCATGGAAACTATCCCTCGCCAATCATAATAGAGCAGAAGTACAACGCGAGGACAGGAGTAATTTTCGCATTAAGCGTGTCGCTTTTGTTTTCGCTTCAAAGAAAGGACGAAGATGCGTCCTTATCGAGAATTAGTCACGATAAAAGTTCGCGGAACTGTAATAGAACCACGAATCAGAGCGGATTAAGGCCTGAATCAACCTTCACCGTTTTACTACTGAACCCTCTCAAGGGTGTCGAAAACACGTACAAAACAAGAGCGGCGACAAATCTACAAACAACACAACAAAAATAGCCGAAGGATATCACCCCAACAAATGATTTCATTTCCGTGTAGAATACATTCGTAGATATCACTCGCGTTATTTCGTTTTTTTAATAGGCACCTCATTTGCCTCGTTTTTTCACAACCTTCCAACATACTTCACAACTTATTAGATATTTACAACTTGTATCGATCATGCTACTCTCTCTGAGATTTTATAAATACCTACCGTATTTTCTCTTTCAGGCTTCTTTCGATAAGGGTAAATATGAGTAAATAAATGGCGAAGTTAAACCATTTCTGAAATGCAAGTTGATAATTTAATGATCACCTCTGACTGGAATCACATTTTGGTTACTAAATAATGTTAATGTAAATGACTTGTTTATGCAATTCATTCAAATTCATTAAAATATTGTCATTGTATGTATGGTTTTTAATGTTAAGTGTTTGTATTTGTCCGTTTCTAGCCAACTTTTGCTTTCCCAAAGTGTATTGTGAATTTTAATGGATTTTTTCCAAGATACCAAAAGTTGATTTTTTATTGGCGTTGTATTTGCTATTTACTATGTTTTCGCGTTTTTCTCACCCTCCTACTCAGTCGATTAATCCCGCAACTTGTTTTTCTTTGTTAATATTAAGTTGAAAAGATATTTTCACACACCGTAATATTTGTCCGTGATCTTAATCTCTGTAAAAACCGCGGTTAGTTGGAAAACAGGCCTAATCTCGCCAATGAAGTGTCTATCAATCTATTTTCCAAATCCTTTCCTACTTCCGAACGAATTATACAACTTTAACTTTTGATTGATGTCAAAATTACAGCTAGTGTTATTTTTTCACTAAATTTATTTGTTTACAATAGATATTTTTTTAACTGTTTCATAGCTTCACGAAATAAAATGCACATAAGGCGAATTATAGTGCAAGCTTACAAATTTGATTGAATTTCAGTTGAGATTCAGTAAGGGAAATTGTATAATCTGTAACAATCAAAACCAATTCCTTGAAAAAGGTCCTGGAGAATTTAGAATAATTTGAGTCAGAAGAATCGGTTGGAACCTAATAAAATTCAATGGCGAAAAGTTATCTTGGTAAATAGCCAAGATTTATTTAATTTATAAATCAAAGTAAATGTTTGCAAAAATATTTTTCAGCTAGAATGGGATGCACAGTTTAAAATTAAAATACACCATATTCTACGTTAATAGAAAAATAGAAATATGTTTTACATCATTGGAAAGCCAGAACTCAGATTTAAGAAGAGAGGTAATAAATGTTGATGCAAAACTAAATAATATCCTCAAATCACCGCAAAGCAATTTCGTGTGCTAAAAAGTATTTTTATATAGACACTGGACAAGAATTTGGAGCAATCTAAAAATAACTGCAGGAAAATCTAATAGAAAATTATCAGGAAGTGGCTATTCACTATGAACAGCTTTTTAATTAAATGCATGCAAACTAAGTGGATAGAATCTATAAGGTGAACGAGTGTGAATGCGAAACATTAAACGATCTGAGAAGGACGGGAACAACTTTGCGTGTTGAACCGGCAATACCATTCGGATAGTTTCCGTTTCCAGTCGTTAGAAATAGATATGCCAACTTCTATGTTCAAGAAAGAGTATGAAAAACCCTGCGCTCTTTGGCAATATCACTCGGAAAGATGTAGCCAAAGGACAATGTGCTTGATCCGAAGGCCGCTTCGCTTGTTATGATCTGCGAAAGCCATGTCCTCATTGAGGAAACTGCGTCCAAGGCATGTTTAATGTACCGGAATCCTCGAGAAAACAAGAGCAATGGATAAAAGGAATAACAAACTTAGAGAGAAAAAGGACCACCGTAAAAATCTCCCGATAGTTACGATTGGATCGCAAGGTGCTGATAAATACTTGTCTTATATCCACGACGCAATCGATACCATTTACTGTGCGGCATCCAACTCCGAATGCAAAGTTCCACCTTCATTCACAAACCACGGTATCGTGATCCGGGAACTGTGTGCGTCATGTCAAAGGTACGTCCTAATTATTCTATTAAGGGTATTATAAGTAGGATCCGTGTTTCCCCGAAAGTGAGGCCGGGTCTTGCATTAATTGTGATCGTAGTAATTCTGATAGTGCTTCAGGGTGTCTTATTTTTTACTCACCATCGAAGTGAATCTGTCCTGGGACAGGTGGCAGCTGAACTATTCCAACCTTCTCTATCCTGAGCCTGCTCCTTCAATTGCTCGTAGCAATCCTTAAAATCCGAGAGCATGTTAATCATTTTTCTAACCCTTCTATACTTTCCCGTTATTTTTCCGTCCATAATCTTGCATTAAATTAATATTTTACTACTGGCGCCGTAATTAAGGATTTTCAAAAGTTGAGAATCTTCTTGTTTCTAAACGCTATTTTGGCAAGAAGAACTCTTTTTCTTACTTATTAAAAGCAGTGATGTCAATAACATTCTTTATATTCGTTCATATAGTCAATACCTTAAAATTAATAAGGCCTTAGTGAGTTTCGGTGGACAAATGAAATTTGTCCGTCTGGCTGACGATAACAACTATGGCTAATATTTAGTATATCCTGAATTATTTGCTTATTTTCGGGTTACTATCGCATTTTTAACGATGCCTGTGGACTTAACGAATTTACTGCAGAATTCCAGTGAAACATATTGTCGTTGTCATTGTTTCCGAGGGAATTATTCCGTCTCTTAAGAATCACAAACTAATTTACCACAAAAAACATTTGAAGCAAGTTACTCCAGGTACTTTTTGTGAGGGATAGCTTTTTCGCGTTGTTTAGCATTCGATAAGGAAGACATGGAGTAACTTACGGGGATGCAATTCAATCCCGAGTTACTGCTTCAGTGAAAAGAAAGTCTTAAAATTTCCGAATATTCATTAATTGTTGTGAACCGGCGTTTAAAATCTATGCAGTCCTATAGCTCTTGTCTTAGGAAAATAGATTGTATCTTAGGTCATATTTTTTGGGAAACGCAGTATCTTCTTACAGTGGTTGGCTAAGCCGTGTTTCCCATCGAGGAAATTTCAATGAGAGCATCCACGCTCGAGAAAAACATTCGGCGGATTGCCGAAAACTTTTGTTTGGATCTTAGGGAGGTGGATATCAAGTACATTATCGAATAACAGTGCAATGACTACATAGGTCTAGTTAGTTTGGAAGCGTGAGGAAAAGAAAATGGACAGAAAAGGTAGTTTTATTCGAGACCTCAGGAGAAGAATTTATTTAATCAGCTTTATATTCTTCATTTGAAGATGACTGGTAGTCGAAGGGGGCCTGTATATAATTATAAAAATAGTCTTTCCTTCCATCATTCATGATCCTTCGTGGAATACATCCACCAACATCACCCTAACGAACTGCGAAAATTTAGCCATTTTTTGGCAACTATGTTTCCTAATTTTATTTCTGAATAACGACCGAATTAGTACCTTGCAATAACATCAAGCTAGCATAAAAAACACAGGAGAAAGATTCGGATCTTGAAGTGTATACACATTTCTTTAGAAGCAAAATTGTTGGATTAGCGTTCTTTTATCGTCCTCGAAAAGCGACTAAACGATTCCGTAATTATCATTTAATACATTTGATTACCTCTAGAAAACGTTAACGGGATGTTTTCAGCGCATTTCTGCTTATTCCTTCTTCAGAAAAGTGGCTGAGATCGAAGATTAATGCTCTCCTGAGTTGAGCGTAATGTTGTTACAATTCACTTAAAAAAAACAATATTTCATATCGATAATTTTGAGAAACTGAACGTTAGCCAAATAGAAATACTTGAGAAATGATTCGCAGAAACTGTTTACTTCAGCAGTTACCAAGAAGTATCTCGTAGATGAGTAAACAAAGTTTCATAAAGAACTTTCGATGGGATAATTGCCAGCAACGAGAATCACAGCTGAAATGCTAATCCAATTTCAATGGCCATATGAGTAAACGGAAAAAACTGAATCATTAATGAGATTCTAGCCTTGTCTTCATGAATAATGATTGTCAGCGAAGATGGGCGGACTAGAATTTCCTACTGATTGAGAAAGCTATAAAATATTCATAGCAAATACTTTGGAAAAGACGGTTATCGCAATATGCAAAATAAATTATGAGGCGAATATATAACGTCATAATTACAAAACGTCTTATTTCAGAAGACATTCCTCGAAGAAGAAAAATGATTGGATATTAATTTCAATGGTAGATGGATGTTGTCACAGAATGCGGTTTTTAATAAAAAAGATAGATACTTCGAGAAAGGAAAGGTAAGTAAATATAAACGATATAAACGATCTAATAACACCAGTTTGGTCAGAAAAGAAAGCGATGGCGAATCTAAGCAAGTACACGTAAATTACATGTCACCATTGAAGGGTCCAGACGAGGCGATCTCCCGCTTAACATTGATGATTTTGTAGTTGCTTGAGCACTTTGCTTAGTCTGTGATGACGATCTCGAATTCTAATCCGATTACGAAGTTTTTCTATAATCAAAATACATTTTCTTCACCACGAAAAAAGGGCATCTTAAAAGTTAATTGGAGAAGAGTTCACAAGAAAACTTAAATCAACCTTTAAGCTTCCTTCATTTGCAAGTTTCTAGATACGCCCCTGCAAGTGACATGAGCTTTGGTTGATAATTACACTCGTTATCAATGCAGCAGGTACACTTCAACTATGTCTTTCGCGTCAGATGAGGAGATGCTCATTAACTTAGAAATGACGCTCTTCAGAATCTCTTTATTCAAGTCGCTGAGAGATAACCGAAGAAGTCATGCATTAACTGCCAACTTAGTTTCAAAGAAATGTTATTCAGGATGATACTAAGTCTACATTTGTAAATGACGAAAACTACCGACCTATACGCAAATAGAAACCAATGAGTAATCTCTGAGGAAGTACGGAATATTCTGTAAGTCAGAGCATAGAAAAAACCGGTAAAGAGTGAGAATAGATTTTTTTACCTTTTCCAGAAAAATATGCACAAGACTAGGTTTCAGCGAAATCATCTTTCACGCCGTTGATGGGGTGAAAGGCGACTTGTGGTAGTGTGCATATTTTCGTGAAAAAATACAAATATCTATTCTAAATGTCTACTTTCGAAGATGGAGGTTCATCAGATTTCAGTTTAAAAGATTAAAGTTATGGGAATAAACACAATACTTCATCGTCATCAGTTGTGTTCGAGAGCCTTTTAGAATGATTTCAATGCAGGACATTTTATCCTTTCTGATCAAGTTAATGATAGACAAATATGAAGAGATACAAACGGTAACTTTAGGTAATAGATCCAACTGCAAATTCCAACTACAAATAAAGCCAACATTTCAAAAATTCGACTCGAACATATAATGTAACACTAATTCGAAAATACAAGCGAATGGAATTAAATCATAACTTAGATATCTCTAAAACATACCTCAGAGGAATATTCGCCTGATTTCATCACATCTCATAACTATGCTATACTTTAATTACTGCGATGAATTCACAAGATGAGGATGCGAGAGACACATTTCTAACAGCCGAAAGCAATGAAATCCTTCCGGAGCGAAAAGATCCCTTCAAGACGACACTTCAACCTCCACTGACTGGAAAGGCATCATCGCCTACGTTAGAATTGGAACTCCAAGATGAAACTTCAGCTGTTTCAGACGTTAGAAACATCCCAGCCTTAAGATATCGCTTTGTCATTTCAAAATCTCCAAAAACAAGATAATTTCCGAAAGGAAATAACAAATTCATTAGTAAGGGAAATTTTCGACGGAAAAATAGAATCTTGCCATTAAATACCGGAAAATAATTTTATCAACTGCACATATCAAGACGACAGTAAAATACATGGAACATAAGCGAAGCAAACAGGTAGCGAACAGAAAATAAGGAATTTTCCGTGCAAACGACCACATTAAGCTTCTTCCAACTTTCCACATAACTTTCGCTTCTGATGACTGCCAACTGTTCACCATAAATTAATGTAATCGCTGAAAGCATTCCAATATCTGAACACCAACCACTAGAAGAAACTAGTGTTCCCTTTATCGCACATTCCTGATTTTCCCTTGCAACACTAACCGATATGACTCGTCCTAGAAATTCGATGAAATTACTAATTTAGAAGGCTGTAAGATTGAAAATTTATTGAAAATCAATAGTATCAACCACTTTCACTAGGTAGTGAACTCTTGGGAAGCTGTTCAAGACGTAGCGTTAGCGCTGATTAATCTTTCAGAAAATAATTTGCAGCGATTCTTTTGTATTGGTACTCAGTGAAAGCAAGGATATGAAATGATATAGAATCTATAGTTTCAATATGAGGACTGAAATTCAACATTCATGGAAACATTGAGAAATTTTTCGTACTTCTTAAAATAACGCAATGTAACTTAATACTTTAACGAATTTTCAAACTTATCAGAAATTGACGATAGCTCAAACTTAATTGATTAATTAATAATTAGTCATTCATCACTTCTTCATGATGTCGTTCAACGAAGTCCGGCATTTCATGATATTATCATGTCAAATATTTTTTGTATTATTAATCCTAAGGAAAAATGTTCATTATATTTTATTAAATAGTGTAGAAATTTTCATTACAGAGGCAACTTCAAGTTGACCCAGAAACCAATAAATATGTTTAGGAACCAAATTTCTCTACCAATTTCGATATCTAAATTTTATAACAGAAGTCATTTCTCAATACTTAGGTTCGCTAGCGCAAAAAATGAGCTTAAAAATAAAACACGTACAGTATTAGTAATTGGATAGGACAAATTCATACATAGAAAAGTCCGAGATTAATTATAAAATGCAAATTAAAGCGTTCCTTAATTACGGGATATTTGACAAAAGCATTGAAAAAGCAAATAATCATGGCACTTACTGTCGAACACGGTGGGAAAACATGAAAATTTCATAGTTCTTCAAAATTTACTTTATCAGAGCAACCCTTTAAAGAGGCGAAAAGGAGGGTTTTCATAACTTCAGTGTGTGACGTCACAATAACATCAACAAAAAAGACAATCAACTGCAAAAACAGATGAAAGATAAATCGAGCGTCCAAGTAAACTTTGGAAAGCTATCTGGAACTGCAAGCGTAACGTTTCTAGCTGACTGAATCCTTCGGTAACTTTACCAGAATTAAAAGAAAACACTCAAGCAAATTAAAGTTAAATAAATTAAAACAAAACTTTCTTGGTGGCAGAAAATCCAATGAGGACTTTGCAAAGTATAAACTTTTTGGAGCATAGCGATTCTAATGACTCAATTCTTATGAACCTTCGTCAGTTTATCGAACTCAACCAAAGAGGCAGAGAATAAAACGTTACAGCCTTCCTTTCGGAGAGGATTGAATAATCTGCTAATAATAATCCTTAAAATACCATCCACCTCACGAGGACTTAACAAAGTACCTGGGATACTTGATGTTCTGGAAACGGTTCACGTAACATCCTTCATTCACTTTAGCCAGAGAGAGAATAAGAACTATGTAGTAATGATGTGGCAGGAAAACTCGACTTAATAATTAAAGAAACTGCTACATTCGCTACAAAAAAGACAGGAAAACGTCAGTGAAAAATTAGAAATCAAGTTCCGATGTGATTCGATCGACATAAAATGAAATAGCGAAACGCACTGTTGAAATTGTACATTCATTTCGTAGGAGAAAATACTACGCTTTAAATATGTAGTGAATACCTTTCTTCAACTATAACACAACCGCGTATAAAACGTTTCTGCCATAATAGGGGGTCCGGATTCTCCATCTGAGATTTTTAAGATTTCAAGCACAAAAATAGACCAGGAGACGAGGCCTAAATAATTCGAAGGATCCTTAACTTAAACGCAAAAGAGGGCGGTTTTAACGAAAGCTGTACAACAAAACGGGATTTTTCAGGGAAAGGTTCATCAATCTCGCCACGAGCTCTCAGTTGAATTTTTATTGTTTGAGATATCGAAGCACTAAACAATCTGGAGAAGAGAACTAAATGGATAATTCGATAAACCGTGGGAGGCTAAGGAGAAACATCTTGAGCCTAGGGTCAGATTTCTTATAACTTCACTCTCCATTCCGATTCACTGAAATATACATGTTCTTATCTGAGTAATTCGCATCTCTTTTTGCCTTCACACGAAAGCATTTTCTTCAAACTGATTTCTTTCTTCTACTCATCGCTTTAATACTCCTTACGCATCTTCCGCTTCCCACGAGAGCTCCTCATATAACGCAATCCACTAGTACTCACAGTCATGACACACTAGCATACATTAGAACATCATAAGGCAACGTATCTGGCAACCACATTCGCACGGAATGGATATTAACTTTATCTAACTTCATTGATATTAGTTTGAGGAATCCTCTAAAATTCGAAACTAACTATACATTTACTTACAGATGGAAGTTTACAAATATTTTTTCTGCTCATCTACAGATAATAAAAAGACCAAAAGAAAAAAATGAGTTTGTTAAGATGTATCAAAAGCTAAATAATCACCTTTCCTTATCTGAGCCTCCGTGAACATCGTGGTTTTCTAACCGAACGGCGAATACAGTGCTACCATTCATCTCTCCCTCATTTTTTCTGCAAATATCAACGAAATCCTGCGAGTCGCGTTAGATAAGCCTCAACTTTACTTAGTTACTGCTTTCTGCCGCCAATATGTTTTTACAACGATCTTAACGGCTGTTGATCCTTTACTGAGCAAAATTAATCAGAAGAAAACTTCGCTTGTTAATAATTGAATTTTCTCAAAACTCACTAATTTACGGCAATGTTTGTATTCTTTTTCAAAATTACAAACCCTTCAACACCACAGCTTCTTTATACAGTGAAAATAAAAAAAAACAAAAGGCCAAAGAGATAAATTTAAAATAAAACAATCACGGAAGAATTTAATAATAATTTACTTATTTCAGAATTTATATCCGTGCGTGCAATGAATCATGGCTTGCGCAAACATTCTTAATTTCTTCATTTACGAAAATTTTTTCTACGATACTCAAGCCTCTATAAATTAATTCGCTACAGGGACTGTAAAAAAAATAAGACATTTAAAACTCGCACAATTTCTTAGATTTTTCTAACCGTTTTAACTAGGAAAAGGAATAGCAAATGATATGTAAATTTTGGCACTGCGCAAGTAATAGTGTTAAATCTTAGCGGAAGGAAAATTCGTACATGAAAACATTTTGCAAATAATTTTAGACAGAAAACTTTCTCGAACAACGAGAGATCACGTGCAGTATCAGTCTGACTTTCGATCTTTTTCGCGAATCATGCAAAAAAAAAGAATCAAGTGTCGGCATAAAAGTCTCGTACATTATCTCATACATCACTCGTAATACGCAAATTTTTTGGGATTCTTTAAGAAACATATTATAAGCACTCCACGCTCTTACTTAATTAATTTCGACATTAAATCAATTTATATAATCAATATAATAAGGATATAAGGAATGTTTCTTACATAAATTGTTTTTTACTTACGAATATTTGCGACGCACATTTACTTAATTAAATATTCCTGAAATTGTGTATATTTTTATGCTGGTGATATTTCTCTGCTAAGCGTCAATACTAAAATCATGTAATAAATTTAAAATTTAACGACTTCCTAGATATTTGATAAAAAATTTACCACAGCATGTTGTAGGGAAACTTATTTTTAACATTAAAAATTTCCATTAATACTAGCAAACCCATAATTGAGAATGAGTACATAATCTAAATATTAGTCTATCAAAAAAACATCAATAACAACGAGCATTAGTGCGATTCTAAGGAGCAGCACACTGAGATTACACAATTTATACATTCCTAACCAACTGTGAACATAAGGATTTTTGGCCTCCAAAGGTACCTTAAATTTTATGCTAAAAAAATTATATAGATAACGAAGCAATGAGATGGTTGCAAAATTGTAACAGTTAAATGAAAGGGATAACTTTCTTAGCATGACCCTAACATCCAAGTTTAAAAATCTTCGCATTAACAACATATACCCCCTTAGTCCAAAATTACTTTAGATGAATACATAAAAATGTTCCATTTTGCTCAAAATGAACTGGAAAATAAATACTAGGGCATCCCAGAATATCACTAGAATGATGATTCATCAAAAAGGAGAAGCCAAAGAGAGGAAAGAGAGAGAGATATGAAAAAAAAAATGAGTACAACTTCTCATCTATTTTCAAATACTCAGTAATGTAACAAAATTTAAAATTGTGTCTAACCATACAAGTATGATCATTGCTGAAAAAGAAAGTAAAGAAGAATTCATTTAGTCTTAAAGAAATTGAGTTTTCTGATTACACTGATGACAAGGTATTTTGACCAAAACAGATTTTATTAAGGGTATTTTGAGTAATATGCAAAAATTATGTGTATGTGAGTAGAATAAAAGATAAATCTACCAATGGAATCAAAAAATATAAATAGTAGTGACTCATTACAGAAAAACCAAGTAATTTGACACCTAAAAAATGAACGATGAAGCAGAATATGGTACTGTGTAGCAGAAAGAGAAAACCATGGTTCTATAGTTAAAGGTAGTTTAAAGGTTGCCATCGATTTTCCCTTGAAATTTTCACTGAAATCATATATTGATATATGACCTTCATAGGATAGCAAAAACAGCACTGATCTCCAAATAAAAAGCAAGGCTCTTATCATATCATACCTATCTTATCAGGTTACTTAACTTAAAGGTTCCTTTAGAACGATGCAATTTTTGTCCTTAAAAATTGAATGTTTTGCGATAAAATTTTATATATTCCACAAAGAACTGATGGAGACATTACAGTGAAACAGTAGGATACCCTTTAATTTTAACCTTAATAAAGATAAGAGTGCATTTATATAAAAAGATCACTGCTATTAATATAATACAGGAAGCAGGCTGGGTAAGCTCTTCGTGATATGAAAAAGAGCAAAGTAATAGAAGTACTTTTTTAGGGTATCAACAGCCAACGTCATTGGCAAAAACAGCAGAATATTAAAGTGACTGGATAATATTACGGTGACAATGTCTTGAGTATCTTTCCCTTTACTACTAATAACGAAAGAAGCCATGGAAGCAAGATTTCATAAACAGTGTGATTATTTGCCTAATCTTTGGGAAAACTGACGTTCATAAAATCCAAGGAAAATATCCAATAAGATATTGTTTTTATTCTAGTGAGATTGAGATTAAATAGTCTCTTTTTACCTTAAATCCAGACCCCTCCTAGACAATACTTTTGGAACCTAATATGATCTCTGTTTCTGAAAACTAAACAACAAGACCTCTGGATGAAGCGATAAAATAATGCATAAAAATACTTCAATTGCCAACCATAAAAATTCTATATTGTGAAACAGACTAGAATTGTAATAGAAAGGATCAATTGCTCTAATTGAAATGATCAAATATCAGAAACTTCAATACCTACACAAAAACAACATTATCAATCCTCAAAGCTGTGATGGAAATATGTAGCAGATTTTTCAGCCCATATTTTTATTCCAGTATCCCTAGATGATTATATTGGTCCAGGCGTTAATCAACAGGAAACACATCTACATTTTATTAATACTGAGTCTGCCTTCCATCCTCAGTAACATTGAAATCACTGGTTTAAATAAAATGCTTACAGAAGCTTTCCTTACAGATGGTTATATTCTACCACTAATAAACTATGGACAATGTGTATGGCCATCCTGATGTGAAATCAAAATGTAACTTCAACAAATTAAACATAAATTATTTGGTAAAATTGTTTGCAATGAGGAAAGTATTGTACAATCTGTGATATTACTTTTTATCCACCTCTAATTTCTTAAAATAAGTCCGACTTATTTGAGGAGGTTGAATAATTATAAACCAAACTTAATATTATTGAAAATTACTATAGTTTGATGTTTGAAGATTATGGTTCAATTAAGTATTAAGGCTTAACATTAAGTGTAACAGCAAAGGAATTACAAGTATATGCTAAGAAAAAATGCAATCAGCACACAAATTAGAGATTTAAAAGTTTCAAACAAGATTAATTTAAAAAAGAGTCGGTAGCCTTTTTGGTGTACTTTTGAGGGAAATCATTAAAGGGTTAAGTATGCAAATTATAGCATAGTTAACATTTAAAGTTTCCATTCTACGAATTCTTTATGAACAATAAACTTACTAACAATTTCTTATGTTGGATAAAGATTTATCCTAAAAGGACTGATTAGAGATATCTATGAGTGAATGTGCCGGCACAAGTAAGTGTGGAGGAAATAAATAAATAGAGGAATTGTAATGCAAAGATATTACTAATTTCAGAAAGGATCAATTTCTACAATTTACTATTCTGTTAGAAGTTGTAGATGAAACAATCGGGAAGAATAAGGACTGAATGCAAAAGTCTTGTAAAAGCAATTCATTTACGAAAACGCAATATTGGTCATATTGATATAAAGAAGATTTTAGGAGTTTAAAGGCGTAAATGCTCCTCGATTAAGGGTCGAAAAGTACCCATCTATGAAATATGCTTATCAGATTTCTATACAAAGAACAAGAATTTAAATATGATACTAATCTTGTAATTTGAATAATTGCAGATCAAAGGAAGTTCAGGCTTTGATTCAAATGCTATGTATTGATATAAGGTAACAGAAAAAATTTTCATTGTGAGTTTCAATCCATTCCAAAAGGTCCCTCTACATAAGTTCTTAAAGTCTCTAAAGATGCAATGCAAACATGTATGAATCATTAAAGATAATCAAATATTTATGATACCATTTGTTAATTAAAACTAAAACTATTTTCGTGCAATATATTGTCGAATAACAAAATCTAGTATTAAATGTTTATTGCATATTTCCACACATATACCAAATATAAGCTTTTACTATCACAGTAACCGTCTATAAAAGGGAAGTAATCAAAACTGTGATTGTAAATAGTTGGTAGACGTGCACTGGTCGTTAAACTTAAGAGAAATAGTATAAACACGTACTTACAGAGAATATATATGATGGTTGAAAGTCTGAATATCCCGCGGGTGTTGGAAGCTGGTATGTGCCGTGTGCAACCTCAATAGGTAATATGGCGGGTGATAGGATCCGTGCGTTAATTGAAATGGTGTACTTTAGCCGAACGAGTGTATTTAACAAGAGGAAGACAGAACGTGTCCTATTATTGAACCGCTAATAGTTTATCTTTTCTCTAAGTAGGGCAGCACCAGGCAGTCTCATGGCAAATGAAGTTCATGTATCTTGAAGGTGGCAGCACAAATCTGTTACACTGGTTACACTGCTGAGTAGGATAACTTAATCTAAGTTAGATATACTATCTAAGAAGGAAAGTTGTAATACTAAGCTCTTTCCGATGGTTTGAGTTAAAAAGCTGCTTCGTATGAATATTTTGTGTCAAAGGGTATTATTGCGACATAATGATAGATTTTGGCCTCGCCGTGTGTTACTCTGTTTTGCTCGCGTTCTCAGATAATTACAGATTTTTACATTCATAGCTCTTTAATACAAGATTGAGTGGAAAATAATGCTTGCAAATCAAATATATCTCACATCAATGGAGCGGATGTGACGTATGTATCCTTAGCCCTTAAATGAACCATTGGACGATCGCGAGAGCAAGTTGCAAAATGTATGGCTCCAGTGTGGGGTAAAAAGTCACTTGACGCTGTGAAAAGTCGTTAGAATTTTTTCCTTAGCTCTTTTGACGCGTCATGACTGAGACAAAGTATCATATATTACAAACCGTCCTAAGATTTTTGGAAGTATTATAATAATAAACATTAGGAGTGTCAATAGCATGGCAAATTTTTATGAAGATGTTAACGAATGTGAAGGCCACTTGGAGCTAGTCAAAGGCGCAGTAGATGACCACATATTGTTTGATAGTGTGAATAATCCGTCTTTGCCCTTACTGGATGATGACGAGGAGCCTGCAACGTTTTGTGTTCAGTGTCGGACCTTTTCAAATTCTTCCACCAGCCTAATAGATTATAATTCTCAACTGAGGAACGTAGCATCAGGATGGATGAACAATTCTACCACCAGAAATAATAAATGTAACTGTGGTATGTCTTCCCTGAATTCTTATCAGCCGCAACTTGTTATTAATTCGGATGGTTCCGATGTGCCTCTGTTGTCAAACGTGGTAAGTGCAGAAATCTTTTAATTTACAAAGTTGACACAACTGATTACTATATTTAGTATAATTCACAATTTTTAGGAAACATATGTGAATGGCCATCTGCGCGAAAATACAGACCTCGAAGATGAAAGCAGACAAGGTTTGGAGGATCACTGCCATGGAAATCTTAACCCCGACCGGAAAGAAGCAGCTTGGAAACCCCTCTTGGCGGCTACATTATTATGCGTTATATTCATGGTTAGCGACTTCCTTTCTTTTTATTGAATACCCCTTTTTAAACCTGTGTTTGTTAATCTCTGATTATTTTACTTAGATCACAGAGTTCGTTGGCGGTTATCTTGCCAGTAGTCTCGCAGTTATGACGGATGCTGCTCATCTCCTCTCCGATTTCGTTGGGTTTTTGGTTAGCTTATTTGCAATTTGGTTAAGCCGTTCTCCTCCCAACAAGAGATTATCCTTTGGATACCATCGCGCTGGTTGGTATCACATTTACTGTCACATAGATTATTTTTTAATTACTTCAATGCATTCACTGTTTTGTTAATTTCGCAGAGGTTTTGGGTGCCTTAATCAGCATTGCTATAATATGGGTCCTGACTGGCGTTTGTGTTTACGCTGCGGTTATTCGTGTCCGGCACCAAGACTTCAAAATCGAAGCGGATACCATGATGATTGTTTCAGCGCTTGGAATAGTTATCAATATAACGTATGTACTTTTTACAGAAATACTTTTGTCAGCCATTTTTGAGTAAAATTATTCTTTCCGTATTCCTTTTATTATTCTTATACCTCTCCATACATTTTTAATTAATTTCATTTCCATGTGAATGAAAGAAAGAATGATGATCCATGTCCATGAAAGAATTGTAATGAACTTCACTGATCCACTCATTTTGAGTATCCCCTCCATGGGGCTTGATTTCAATCTCCTGTTATTTTCATATTTTTCAAATTATATTCCCTGAAATTGTTTTTTGTGGAATTTATTTTGATTCTTCTAAGTATTCTTCATGTTAGTATAGCTGTAAATAAAATAAATGGATGGAGAAATGGAAAAGTAGTGAGATGGTTGGGCCTCCCAAGAAATATGGATCGTAATCAACTGTATTAGCCATAACAAGGAAGTTTTCCTTAGGAAAATTAAGTAGTATCTATTCCTCATAAAATAAAAGTAAAAACAACACTAGAGGTTTTTACATCTAAGCATTATCAGTTCATGTGTTCAAATCAGAAGTGCGGCTCTCTTTTATAGTGCTTGTAATGCTTAAATATTGATAATATTAACAATTTCCCCTTCAAATCCCCAAAACTGGCTTTGCTACTTACAGGCAGCCACTTCAACAAGGGATCATGAGTTTTGATTTTGATTATGAAGTTCAAATTAAAGGCAAAATCAGTTATATTTTGATTCTTTACAGATTGGTATTTTAGCGTTATTCATAAAAATGGTAAATTAATATGTGCAAGAGATGGAAATTTGAAGTAAAAGTTATTGGGTATACATGTTCATGAATATGTATGTATGTTTGTTTGTTTAATAGAAGTAACTACTTAATTTTAGTTTATGAAGAATGGTTGTTTAAGCAAAATTAATTTCCTCCTTAGGATGGGACTGGTGCTTCATGGTACCTGCTGTAATATTGGACATAGTCATGCTCATTCACATCACTCTTCTCCAGCAAGGCATTTGGAGGAAGGAACAGAAAGTCATTCAAATAGGCCCAAGAATATAAATCTGAGAGCAGCTGTAATCCATGTCTTGGGTGATCTCATTCTTAGTATTGGGGTTTTTATTTCTGCAGTTGTCATCAAAGCTTTTGTGAGTTTTTATTTTTTATCTTTTTACTTTAAGAATTTAATGAACCATATCATAGAACACACTTATATGCTAAAGATTTTCAGATTTGTCATCAAATTCTCCATGTTTGATTTCCTCTTCATTAAAAACGTTTTATAAAATATTAGGCTAATTTTTCTGTAATAAGAATAATGTTATTTTAATACCAATGAGTGTGGAAAACTTATTCACCTTCACATTATCTTGGAAATGTGACATATATGCAGGAATTTTTTGAGAATTTTGATTGTAGTGCACTGAGATATTTAAAGATTTTGGTCAAACCATAATTAACTCTAAGTGGCAAAGGTTTCCCCAAGTGCCAAAAGCGGCAACCGTTGAGGGCAATTCCTCTGGTGATAATCATTTTCTGAGGAATTGTCCTCAACAGTTGCCGCTTTCGGAGCTGGGAGAAACCTTTGTCTCTTAGTCATTGAACGCTGAGTTGTTTAATTAACTCCTTGAACTCTCCCAGAATCATGAAATATTTTGTGAAACATCTGGGGTCAAGAATGTCTATCAGTAGCTCTCAAGCATGTCAAAGAACAGCTGAAATCAATCAAATTGGTCTTGAGCCGTCAAAAATTCATTTTTGACTGCTGTCTTCTCCAAGTCTATTGTATAAATTTTAGTGGAAATATTGACCCTCACCTGTAATTTTATGCAATGTAAATCTTTGGTGATAATCATCTCTTAGTGTCTGAATGCATCTTTTAAGTGTTCTGTATAGAAAACCCTTAATATTGAGAATGTATGCATCTGTTGAAGGGTTATGAAAAAAATGAAATGGTGAATTTTCAGCTGTATAATGCGCCTCATTCTAGTTAATTGCTGACAAACCCACACCTTCCAATTATCCTTTAATTGATGGAAGAAATTCATCCTTCCAGAATTAATTTATCTGATAATTTTGCACGTTTTTATTTATATTTTTGTCTCATTTCTTACAGCCTGGTGCAAAGCTTGCTGATCCTATTTGTACATTCATATTTTCTGCTCTGGTTATGATGACTACTGCTCCTGTTGTACGAGATGCAGTCCATGTTTTGATGGAAGGCTGGCCTAGACATGGTCCTGACCATACATCACTTCGCACTGCTCTTCTCACTGGGGTACCTGGTGTCAGAGCGGTTCATAATTTACATCTTTGGTCTCTTACTTTAAGTCACAGTGCACTTGCTGTACATCTTGCAATTGGTAAGCATATCTGCTTCAGTGTAAAATATATAAAAGGAATATGTTTATGTTCATGAGTGTTCAAACCCTAATAGATACTGTTAGCACACTTGCATGAAATATATTACATTTTTTTTTTCTTGGTAGCATTGGGTAACTTATGTTAACAAGGCCCCTTCTATGTAGATATTGAAGCCACAAATGAAAAAAAAATGGAAATGAACATTCAGGATGGCATGTTTTGGGAAAGAGATTTACATAATCTACAAATCTAAATATGAAAGTTAACTAACTTTTGGGGAAGTAGATTCATTTAACCTGTCCATATTTTCACTGTGATTCTCTCATAATATTACAGCTCATGTTTAAAAGTTACTATAGTTAAGTTATGATTGAAGGTCAAGTGGTGAATCAAACTATATGTGAGTTCATAATATCTGCCTATCCCGTTAAATCAAAGTATAATTTTCACAGGGTAAGTAGTATTTTTCTTGTTAGAGGAAAGGTTTATCATACACCTGATTTACAGAGCCATTATAAGACTAGTGTTTAGTCCATCATCCAAGTGACATGCTGGTATTCTTCCAAGACTGTGAAAAATTTGGAGACTGGTGCCAAGCTATTTAGTTAATCCATGAGAATTACATAATTTCAAACTAATTAATATATAAATTGCTAAATTTCACAATGAATTTGATGAATTCACATCATACACAACGTATAAACAATGCCCAAAATATCATTTATAACCTTCAACAACAATAATGATGTCTGAGTCTGTCTGATTAGAATGTCAATGGTGGCCATGCCCATTCAGTTGACATGGGTATTAGTCTAAGAGGGGTCTTACAAATATTTTTTCTTGAAGAAGAATATTTAAAATTTTATTTTGAACAGTATCACCATGTTAATGATCTTGAAAGTAAAAATAAATTACATAGCACTTGGAAATGAAAAATTAATCACAGAGGTAAATAAATTGTAGTGATTAAATAGAAGTTTAGACCTTTGCTGTTATAGGTATTGTCTCTATATTATTTCAGTGGTTCTTTTTCATCCCTTCATCATTTTTAACCTTTAGAGTGCAATTCTAAACAATGTAATGTAACATACTACTTCAGCATTGTGTAAGCTTATATAAATAAAAGGTTTAGTTGCATATTCTCATGACTTAATCCAAATTGTATGTCATTTTTTAAGATTCGTCTGCTGATCCAGAGGAGGTGCTTCTACTTGCTCGTAGACTTCTTCGATGCAAATTTGATATACAGTCAGTCACCATTCAGGTGGAAAAGTTTAAGCCTGAAGTAATGCTGACTTGTTCCTATTGTCAAGATCCTGCACCTTGAAGTAAATGACTTAATGATGTAAGAGAATTTTTTATGGAAGCTAACCTCAGAGAAGGTTTTGCTTTCTTTTTCAATCTATTCTTGTCAATTTTCATTACCAAGGGCAATAGGTTTTCAAAGGTGATGGTGAAGTTGGTATTTATCTGTGATTAGAACTACTCATAATGGGGACATTACACATTCACCAAGAATGAGATTGTTTTTTATTTATATCACTTTCAAATACACTTTTAATGAAATAGCAACTATTTCTTAAATGATTTGTAAGTACATGATGTAGTGGTACTGGCAGTGTTAAATTAGACTGGATATATGAAAGACACTCATGATTTTGAGTTATCTCAGTTCATTTGGATTCGAATAATTCATGAATGGAAAGAGAATGTATATTTTTTTATATTTTTGGATTTTAATTCATCCTCCAATACTGTAGCTGCAATTCCATGTTAGTGAGGCATTTATTTTTGCCTCCATTGAGTTCAAGCAATATTCTTGTACTTTAAACTGACTGTGATTGTAATAAAATAGACTCCCAAACAACATTGCATAAATTTTGCATACCTGTGTTTGTGGAGTAGTTTACTGCCGACCAAGACCAGATAGAAATATAATATAACCCCCATTTATTTTACTCTATCTTGTAAGACTGTAAATTATGATGTCAAACATGGTGGATGATGTGTACATATCCTTTTATAATAGAATTGGAAAAGTCATTTAATATAAGATCTGATTTTAATAACTTTAAAAAGTGGTATTTAAGAATCTAGTTAATTTTTTTTATTATATCTGGAGTCTCAGGATCACCATATCTCAATTGTTTATCAGTTTTAATTAATTATTTTTGTTGCACTACATGCGAAAGACTTTATGTAAATGAATATTATTATCTATTGTAGCATTTTATATTTACTTTAAAAGACCAATGTGTATATAAAATGTTAATTACATTGGTAGGCTAATTTTGGCTCTGTGCTAACATATTCATGGATGAAGGTTGGTGGCGGAATCTTAAAAATCATCTCCTTTTATAGTTTACATTGTTTAGTTTGTGGCTTTTGAAATAGCCTTTTTCCATAACATTGTATTCATCTTTGAATTTCTTCAGACAACCAAATTTTTGGTATTTATCAGAAGATTGCATTTTAAAATGCTAATGTTATATATTGTTGTTAGCTTTTTAGATTTCTTCACAAACTTATTGTTATCTTTACTTGAACATATATATCAGTTGGAAAAGATTTGTTGGTTATTTCTGATTTAAAAAATTATAATTACAACACTGAAGTAAGATGCATTTAAGAATGTAGGTCTTTCTAGTAAGGTCAAACTTGTGGATAAAGTAAATTTTCACTCCTTAAGCATGGACCAAGTATTTTACCTCAAGAAATTGGTTCTATCATCATGACTGGCAGGAATTGAAGTACTTTGTGATAGTTAAATGTGATATAATTCTGTGCAGACGTGTTCAGTGGATATTAGCTGAGAAAAATGTTGTGTTGTCAGTACACATCATAGAATGTTTTCATTCAAGTTCCTTTTCCATGTGCATGTATTAGGGAATTATCAACCCTGAAAATAACTATATCTATTGTGAACTAGTTTAGCTCTAGTTATTTGGTTGACATCTATTTAAATACTATTTAAATGATTTTATAGCAATATTTACTCTATAAAGTTGTATACTGACAATAAAAATGCTTTCCTTAATGCCTGTTATTTTCATTTTACCCAAGAAATCTCTTTATTTCTATGCTTTAGCAGATCCTCCATTCCTCTTGATGACTTGGCAAAAAAAATAGTATGCTTTGGGTATAAAAAAGTTTGAACTAAAAATGAATCTTGAATTGTGTCTTAACATTACTTTGTATGCTGTTAGAGTTTCAAAGGTAAAATGGCTATGAAACAGTTAATTGAAAAGAATAAAGTCACAAGACCAATTTAAAGTATGTTAGGGAATTTCCTAAAATTACTTGCTAATCTACAGAATCTGCAAGTACTGTTTCTATTGAAGAAGGGATATGACATGATATGAGGGAATAACAGTCGTATACTTCCTGATTTCTTGAGAGATTTGCTCTTGGTAACTGCTGGATGGGAAGCTAGCAACATCAAAAGCAAATATACCCAATAAGTTAAACTCAGTTAAGATGTTTTTCAGGGGATCAAGCAAAAACTGTGTCTTAAGTAGGATGGCATCATAAATGAGTTGAGTAATGCTGGTTGCCTTACATAATGAAGAACTATTTCCTTTTCACACAAAGAGAGCATTAATTACAGTCCATAATCTCAAAGAAACATTTGCCATTCCAGAAATTTACAAATAACCTCAAGATTAAAATCAACACAGCTATTGCAAGGTAAGATATTTCATTTTTATAACTAGGTCTTAAGTATTTTAACTTAGATTATAGTGGTATGAGGTCATACCAAATATTAGTCCTCTCAACCATAAAAAACTATTGATAAGCAATCATTTCCTCTGGTAAGTGCCTATTTTGTTTAAATAACTTCTCATGCTACTATAAATTTGTTCTATTTATAAATATATTTGAATTCTTTAACCTGTTCAAGTGTTTATACCTACCCTGTAAATTATCTTGTTTTGGCTGTTAGCGATAAATTAAGTTTTACTTCTGCATGCGTTTTTACATCAAGGACTAAATTGCCATGACTACTTTATGGGAAGTATTGCTACATCATCTTTGTTATGCTTGTTTCTTCTTACATTCATTCTCTAAATGTTGTCTTCTCTGTATTTTCTTACATTGCCTTCTGAATGGATACAATAAAACCAATTTAAGACACTCGTGCTTAATAAACAGTTCTCTCCCAGTACCCTCACAGTTGGAGATGGCACAAACTCTTGAGTTGGAGCGAGATCTTCTCCATCTGTTTTTATAGAGAAAATAAATAAGTTTGGAAATTCACTTGGCAATACCTCCTTTTCTTGCAGTATTTAGTTCTAAACATATCAAATAAAATAAAATGTGCTGTGTTTTGTGAATGTAGTCTTGAAGACACTGTGCTCCATGATGTCCTCTTACCACTGCCATGAAATTCTTCCCTAATTGTCTTTCTGGCAAAAACTGTGTTGTGTTGAGTGAAAAATTACTAAAATTAAGGGTCTAAGATGCTCTCTTTTTAGCAAAAAGCAGACCATTCTTCCATGATATGCATTACGCAGGGTATTACACAACCTTGTTGTAGGGTTATCCAGCTTGATTCTCATTTCAATTAGCCCCCTGAATAGTCATATTGTATTGTATATTGAATATCAGCAATGAAAGGCAGCACATTCTTCTTTTTACCATAGCCAATTTTCAAAATACTTAGATTAGTTCCATAATAGGGGCAGCTCCACCCATTCTTCTGAATGAGCGTAGTTGGGATACTTCTTGAGCAAAAATGGGTTTAAGGAGAGGAATGATGGTATGAGTTCTAGTCTTTTGACTCCGTGGTACTCAAAAGATTTCCAAAAAGAGCTATCCAAATTCTTAAGCACTGGTCATTTATTTGCTACCAAATGGAGGTTACTGTCAGAGGAACTCTATATCACCAGCAATATAACACTATGAAAGAAGATAGAAATCTTTATATGAATTGGTAAACAGGATCAAAATGTTAAAAAATTCCCCAGCACTAGGGCTCAAAGAACTTTCCTCACCACTATCATTACCATTAAGTAACAAACCTTTAATAATCTCCTTGTTTACAGATATTGATTGGCTTGAATTAATTTATGCAGTCTTGAATTTTTACATTTATAAGATTCCAGGAAAAAATTACTGAGATAAGGGTTAAAAAGCACAGGTCAGAAAAGTTATGCTACATAACTTTAATGAACCTACAAATTTCCTACCACACATTATGACATTTGCAGAAGAAACTGATAAGAGGACAGAAATGTACCCAATGTAAGAGCTCCGAAAGGGCATTAAAAAAACTTAACCCAGGATAATTTTGCTATGAATTGAAACAAATCCACATATCAAATCAGACATTTTCTATAAACATGAGATTTTTGCTGTACAGGTAAACGTAATTAGGCTGGTTACCTGTTCAGTAAATTTGCATAAGTAGCTCAAAGAGTGATTATCATTGAGAAGGATAATAAGCAATGGAAATAGGAATAATTTTAATCAACAGAAAAATAAAATTTACAGTCTCAGTCTTGTGGAAATATTCCATAATGAGCAAGAGCAATTTGTACTTTTTCCACAAATTGTTCTTGCTCACAACAGAAAATGTTTGATAAAGAGATGTGAGTTACTCTTTATGCATCCTAATGAAGTTGTGATTATGTTAGCATTATAATTTCTTCTTCGTCTTTTATTTTAGTAACTATTACTTTAATCCTGATGAGAGTTTCTATTTTCCTTGATTTCATTTATGATTCTTCACCATTTTTGTATAATGTGTACTGTAATAATAACTGTATATACTAGAGTTGTTTCTTTTAATGCACTCAATGAATATCCTCAGGGTTAAATATTCTCATACTATTATTAAAGCTGAGATGTCTTAATGATCAAAATATTTAGCAGTATAAATTCACAGGGAAATCCAATTTAGCAAGTTAATGAAATTAAAGTAGGAGAATGAATCCAATGTTGCATAAGTAAGTTATCTGAAAGATAGCTCCTTCAGGGTAACTAAAATTACTACATGCATTAAGTTGTGAAAATACCTAGGGTTATTACAATTAACTAATGAATTCCTCGTCAAAAATAGATCAAATTTAACTTATGAAAAATTGTACTATAATTTTTGTGTACATTTGATCCTTCTGAATAGTGACAATCAAATTAATTGTTTTTCACTAAAAGTGGTTGTATGTATAGTAAATGAAATATGACCCAATTTTTTTATTCTGAAATGTTCCATCTTGTCCCCCGTAAAGTTAAGCTTTCACAAAAATATTAGTGTGATCAGTATTTACTTATTTGGTTGCTAAAACAATATCACCTAGTTACATCATTACCTTTGGAATGGTTCAGCAAAAACTATCCATAATTTTGAGAACGAAAGCATTTATTATGAGAATTTTAATTCACAATGTGGAATTTTAAACTATCTACAGTACGCAAGGTTATTTTATTCATAAATGTTTGTAGCTGAATTTGGATTTCCAAAGTTCACTAATACTTTCCTCACCATGAAATTTTAAATATCCTTCCCCATACATTTCTTGTGGGCCTTTCTTTCCCATATATTCCTATGATGGTTGAGTTCAACAATCGCCTTTTTTGCTAGGGGGTTAGTTTACACCCAAAATATCACACAAATGTTTTCTGTCAGAATTCTCTAAATTTAGACTAAATTACAATAATGTAAAACCAAAATAAGTGTATTCATTTAACTTTTGTTACTTTTCTCGACTGCCTTAAGCCATTATTTCCGATTTAATTCTGCAATGAGAAAAAAGTCTGCAGTTGATTAACATGAACCATGTGCACCAGAATGATGTCCGTGAAATTAATTTTCGAAGATAGCTAAAATCATCAAGATTTATGTCCATAGGATTAGCAATAATGATTGCATGTCAACATCATCATAAGAAATATGAATACAGCCAGAGGAGGAATGAAAAGAATGTGTGCTTAGCTTTGATTTATTTTAAATCTTCAAAGCCCTTAAGAATATGAAGTATATAAACATTTATGTTACCCATATAAACAACAATGGAATTGAATAACTCAAAACATTAACACAAACAACACAATTTCCTTAAGAGGGAATCTCTCAGACTAAGAGAACATAAAATTTCATGTAAAATGATTTTGCAAAATCTGCACATTAAGAGGTGGTCTGTAGTAAATTATTACACTGAATAATATCCATTTCTCATTTATTTTATTTAATGAAAAATCAACCCTAATGCAATTCAGACTAGGTGTTTGAGTCATCCTGCATCAGAACATCAAAATCTGCTATAAAACCTTCCAATGATTCCAGTCATTGGCAAAGCAGAAAGTCTGACAATTAACATAGCAAATGTATTTCAATCAAACTGGGTATGCATAACAAGCAACCCGAAACTGCTATCAAACCAGATTTGTCATGTAGGATCAGGTCCTCAAAGGAGGCATCTCAGCCAACGTTCTTGCTTGTCACAGCACTTGGCTTTGTCTGAAAAAGAAGCAAATATTTAGCCAAAGGAAAAAACAAAATAAGATATACTATTTAAGCAAGGGAAATAGCCCTCAGCTCTCATAATCTATGCACATTGGGACACTTCCAACAATCATCCCCATCAACTATATTGAAACAAATTTGTCATAGCATAACGAATAAAGAATATTCTTCATAAAATATTTTTGTTCATTTCACCATTGACATCCTTTGATAACAAAATAGTAGATGGAAATTACTAGCTGGCCTCCCTTTGCAAAATGAGATCTCATCATAGGGCGAGAAGATTGCATTAAAAGAAACCAAATAAGAAGCCCAATTTGGCCATGGAGGATGAAAGTATGAATATAGCTATACTTGATCAAACAATTTTCAGAAAGTTTCCATAATTCTAGTGACTAAATTGACCTAAAAATTCAAAGGTAATTGGCAATATTCAGTTAAAAGTAAATAAATAGAGGAAATCTTGAATACCAAAGTATTTCGAAACATTTACCAGGATCCACAAATATTCTATATTCATAAGTAATTATTATAGATCAGAATATTTATTCTCAGAAAAATAAAAGAATTTACATACGGCAGTCACCTAATCCAAGTCTTGAAGAAACGACAACTTATTGCAGATGATGTATCAGCCATTCTTGTTGGAGCACTCTGAGCCAATTTCTGGTACTTCACCTGACTGCATATGGTCATCCATGCTAGTTGCAGTGTCTGTTGATGTCTCACTATTCATGGACTCTGACAGAATTGGAGGCGCAGTGACATCTTTCATTTCACATGAGTTTAAGATGTCTTTATGATCAATCACAGAGTCAAGCCGAGGGTCCATAACACCAGCACTATCTTCATCCTGTTATTACACAATAAAAGTGAAAATAAATAAAAGCCTTCCAAAAGTTGCAAGTTGAGAGCATGCTTATTTTATCATCACTTTCTGTTACGTATATTACAAGTGGATAAATTGGGCTTGCATTTTTATCAGAATGAAAACTAGCAATCCAATCCAAGAAATAACTATTCCCCAGAAAATAATACTACTGTTGCGGGAAAGAAGGGAGACCAAAAACCTGAGCTCAAGATGAATGAAAGCAAAAGAGAGTTGGAGCCTGGACAGCGAGTATCTCAAGATCTGACAAGAATAGGACTCTAACCCAGATCTTCCTCAGTGGTGGTTGATGAAGCAAATTTTCTTAGACCTGTTTCCCTCTGAATCAGAAGATGAGATAAAAAATAACAGCATACAATAATTTTTAAATCATCACCTGTCTACCCAATTAGAAAGCATTCTTTAATGATGATTACGAATACAAGAAAGATTTTTGAATACAAGAACTGAGGGAAGAGAAAAATATTTCTAATGCCGAAGAGGCAAGTTATGCCCATCTTTTACTGAAGATTACATTCTCACTTCAATATCACACAAAATATTCTAAAAACTCAGAGAGGCAACAAATTTAATTTTTCCTGCACAGCAACGAGATTGATAATCCACAGGATTCTATTTAAATGTATTTCACCATTCCTTTCCACACTTTAAAATTAACATTAAATTTGAAAGTTAATACAGTACACCAGCTTTATATGCTATACCACATTCTTACAAAAATCAAGCTAAAGATAAAATAAAATGGCAACTCATCATTATTCCTTTGCTTAATACAACAAAAGACTTAGCAAATAAATAACCATGTTGCATCCAAAAGTTTGGCTCAACTATTGAGAGCACACAATTGAAAGATATCAACTAACAAAATGTTTGTGTAATAACCATGACAAGTATAGCAAATAACCTACAAATTGTATTTGTTTTTAAATTACACAACATACTATAGCACCTTATAGTCCTTCAAACCAATCTTTGGTCGAGAAGGTCAGAACTAGGTGCTCTGAACTGACATTGCTACATAATAAGTTTAATGAATACCTAAATTGGAAAATTGGTATCCTCTCACCCTAAAAGCAGGCTGAGGGCAAAAAACTACCATAAAAAAAATGGATAACGTAAAAGATCAAAAAGTGTGGAAAATTTAAAATACGTAATACTACAATTTTTATCAATTTGTAAGATTTGTTGAACAAATATCAGGCAAAACTAACCAACCAAATCATGTGCAAAACTTTAAAATCACAATCATACTTCAAAGTATCCGTTGAACTCGACAAGAAAATTCAAACCGAAGTATACCATTCATTTGAATAGCTTATGATGACCAAAATTAGCACTAACGAAGTCAGTGTGTAAAACACACTGAAGGCTTCATATAACAGGTGTGAAGGCCTACTATTAGGGAATACATCAAAGGCATTGGATTTTGGATAAAGAAAGATGCCATCTATTCATAGGATTAATCTCCCAGTATAGGTGGGATATAAGACAAAATCAAGGAGGATATTATCAGTACGGTAATATTTCAATGACAGCAAAGATCAAGGGAATTGATAGGTTAGTATTATAATCAAAGACTGCTATTTAACTTTTAGTATATGAATTTCCATTCCTGGAAAAGCAGTACGTAAGAATTTTTGTACTGAATACTCACTTTCAAAGCAACCTATTTTTTTAATGAGAAAAGAAACGTCACTTGCATTGCAAAGGGTTTTCACAACAGCAATGAAGTTTCAATTGTGTAAAGGAAAATAAAGAACTGATTTTTACTTACCAATTCCTCAACCTTGATTTTCTGAAGCCTTGGAGGAAGAGGGGGCAAGGAAACATGAAAAACACAAGATGCATCCTCGAATGTATTAACAACTGGTTCCACGCAAGTAAAGCCAGCTTTTGTACAGCCACAGTGTCTGAATAGTACCTGATGAGTATCCTGAAAATAAATTAATTTCAAAGGCTTTTTCTATGTAGAAAAATTGTAAACACAAAGTCACTAAATTTTGTCGCATCAATACAGATATAATATTCTAAACTGTAACCTCCGCAGTTTAAGACTACATCAGATTATGTCATTACACAAACACACACACATTCTACATCAAGAGCCACTAGAATAATTTCTGGGATATATGGATGGACACATTAAGAATTATCAGTGATCCAATGCATGAAAATATTGCATCATAATCATCAAATACTTATGTGAAGTTGACTACCTAACTAAAAATGGGTCAAAATATTGTGTAGCAAATATTAACTCAAACCATCAACAATCAATGTTGATAATCTGCCTACATTTGCAGAATACTGTTGCACTGAGGCTCATCATGTAAGCCCAACCAATACAATGGGATACAAGCTATTTATCAGTGCATAAGTTGAATAACTATGTTATACAAGACATACTAGGTGAGTTTGTGGGGACAGTTCAGGATCAGTTTGCAATTGTTGAGCAAGCACAAGATATTTCAGATATTTGCTGGGACAAAAGATTAGATATTAGTTGAGAGGGTTCATCCACTCAGCAATACAGGAATCTCATCAAAATTAGGCTCTGAAGTGAATGTCTAAAATTATTCTAAGAAGGCACTACAATCCCCAACTCTCTAAGTCTACACCTACTGAAAGCTGTAATCACTCAATACTTAAAGAATAAATACTACTAACTGGCAACAAAATATTTGCTCACTTATCAGCATTTAATAATTGTGGATAAGTTGAAATATTGGGCACTTTTAAAGAAAAAAATTAAGTATATACAGCTGCACAATAGAAAATTACTTTCAATCCTTCCCTCTACATTTAAAAGAACATCAGCTTTTATAAATCCAATGCAACAGGCTAAGTTACGCTTCAGAAATGTCAAGCTACTTTTGCACTTACAAGAAGGATATGTTTCATGCAGTGCTTTGCAAGAGGGAGAGAACGCTCTGCACAACGAACTCCTCCTTCAGTGAAGATGCACCTTGCAGTTGGAGGCAAACGGACAGCTGTTCCATCAGTTAACTGCCAAGTACATAAATAGGACTAATTAGTTCTTTTCTATCATAGAAGCAATGTACACCAACTGCACACAAAAAAGGCATCACTAATTCTAAATATCCTATAGATAAACAGGAATATATTTTGTGATACACCAAAAAGTGAAACAATCCTAGTGTTTTTAAAGTAATCTACGGAAGGTAAATATTTCTGTAAATTAAGGAAATGTAGCAAATATAAACTCAAATCATCGACAATGATTGCCGAGGATATGCCTACAATTGCTAGTTTCTGTTGCACTGAGGCTCATCATGCACTCCCAATGTTATTGATGGGAGACAAGCTATTATATCAGTGCCACATACATCATATAACATTAGGTTGAAAAATACAACAATCTGAATGTCAGATTCAATTTCGTAAGACATTATTACTAAAGGTGTCATTACAGAGAGATCACTGATGTAAAAGTGATAATTATGAATGAAGCATCACTCTATTTTACTAAATATCAATCTCTCACTCAAGGAATTGAGCCCATCATTTACATTTATTCACTTGTTGAAGCATAATTCTGTAATACATCAAGTGAGAGCTCACAATACCAGCAACTATTTTGAGCAAAACATCGATCTCCTTGGATTACAAGATATTCTAACTCAACTACAGAAAAACGTGTACAAATATGAGTTTTGCGTCATAGTAAACCAAACATACCTGAGCACGTCTATCTCTAGCTTTCTTGTGCAGCAAAGCCTCAACTCCGCAATTTCGGCGATGGTAACGGTTGAGTGCCTTCAATTTCTCATAAAGTTTCTGTTCTCTGGCATCCCACCGAGGCTGTTTATGAATGCTCACTGAAAACATAGTGAACAATTACTGAAAAAAATAAGTAATCCTAAGAATCTAACAAATTTAAATGTATTTCGACAGATATATTTTAGAATGTAAATAAGCCTACTATTAGTTCACTATTACACAAAAATTATGCAACACTTCATTAAAACCAAATATGAACTGAATTAATCAAAATAAAATTAGATTAGATCAATATTAGGGAAAAATCGAAAGCGCCAATGTCAAATATGGGGAAGACATTTCTTAGGGACTTAACTTCTGGTCAGTCATTCAATGAATGAGAACCTTTGTATGCATATTTGGATGTGAGATTAAAAAGAATCACATCCATGAATTTAAAGAATGGTGCTTACGACAAGAGCAGATGGACTACTCTTATATTTTAGACCATAAATCAACTTGATGGAAAAGTATCACCAACCATGAACTATGATAATGAACCAATAAACTTATTTTAAATGCACAAGGCACAAAGATCGTTAATTTGCCGAAATTAATAACTCTTGGTTGGAAGCTGAATATAAATTGAGGAGAATTTATCAAAGCAATGTTGAACAATGACTCACTTAATGTTTCTTTCTCCTTCCGGAGAGCTTGAAGATACACTCTACGGCGTTCCCGTAACACTTGCTGAAGGCGCCGATATTGCTCAATGTACAGAGATTGAAGCCTAATTAACTTTTCCCTTAATTGGAGAGCTACTTCTTCAGCAGTAAATACACCAGAATGCCTGTGAATGAGAAAAACTTTCATTATGCCACACACAAATCACTGCTATGGCAGATTTATTTAGCACGCCATACATAAAAAGTCCGATACGGTTTACTCGAGACAAGAATGTGGCAAACTTTAAGGCAAATCACTTAACACATCATGTGAATATGACAATCTGCCAGAAGGTGCAGTTTAATTTCGCACCGCCGTACACCATGCGACCCAACATGTGGAAAGCATGCCCTTAACGGTGCTTCAGAAGCAGATCATATACATTTAAACATCCTTTGGGTACTATCTCCTATAGGCAATTTTATGGGACAAAATGGCGGTACCACAAACCTGAGAGGATCCTCCGATTCACTATCCACACTTTCTGACTCCGACTCATCTCGACCAGCTGGGCTAACATCATCCACACACACTGCTTCAGCATCACTGTCAGATTCACTGGCGAAATCCAACACTTTGGACCCTCCTTGATTTACACTAGCCACATCGATATCCACTGAAAGGTAAATAATTAATTACTTTCAAGTTGATAAAGTGATGGCAACAACAACTGAGTAATGCCATCAGCTCTCATAATCTGTGCACACGGGGTCACATCCGACTTTCGGCTACAAATTTCGTAAAAAAGAAATCTTTCTACATGGGTAATTAATATATTACCAAGTAACAGATTTCTCAAATCCGAACATTCATGCCGATTTCTGTCGGCTACCCTTTGCAAACCATATTCTCATCATTTGGCTTTGTATTGGATGCTGCTAATCACGAACAAACTTACCGAAAGGATTTACAGAGTTACGGCTATGATGATTTGAAACATTCACTCCATTTTCTTTACTGGCATCATCCGCATGTGGTCGAGGAAGATAATGCACTAGGCTTGATACCATATTTTCCGGCGTTTGAGGAGGACACTTTTTAAGTGCCGCTCTTTGACGTATTACCTGGGCTTTGTATGCATGTTCTGCACAAAACCTGAAATCATAAAGATGCCAATAAATAAGTCTGCCTTAAAAATCAATACAAGAAATTAATATGGCCGAAGCACGTGGCTTACCCATCCTTTTTATCACCTCTAGGCGCAGCAGATAAGCATCTTTTCCCATTCGCTGGGTATACATGGTTACACTGCTTAAACGGAGCGGATCTGTCTTCTAAAATGTGTCTTAAGCAGAATTCGTATCCTTCAACTGTATACTGGTTACACTTATAGTGCTGGTAATTACATGTTTGCCCTTCCGGAGATTTTACCTTTTTTGGAGCTGCTGGTCGGGGATGCCTATACATCACTGCAAAGCAATTATTAACTTCGATATCAATCGTGACAACGAATTTAGACCATGACTAGAGTGAGTCATTAGCTAACTGACTTGATACGCCATTTTGTAAATCTAGCACACTGACCCCGTGATCTTAACGCGTAGCTTTAATTATCGCCGAAACGTAGATCCAGTTATCTGCAGTTTCTTTAAGTTACTTGAACTTAAATGTTCAGAATAATTAAAAAAAACCAATAAAGAGACCTTGGGCCCTCTAGAAACCTAAGGATTAAATTATTCCTGCTCAGCTCTCAGAGCATGATGCTACGCTATCGATGGAAACGTTACAAATGGCGTAACTTGGCGACCGTCTTGCATAAATACATTCGTTGACTACCTACACATGATGAAGAAATCATTTCAAAATTTAAGTAAAAATAAATGTTAATTAATTTTTAACAACGAAAGAACGATAAAAGTTTGCTAATAATTGTTTACAAAATGTCAATGATGAGAAAATTCCAGGAAACCGACCAATCACATGCATGTTTTAGCGACTTCCTCCTTGGGATTTGTCTGTGTGTCCTTCGTAGTGGAATAAATGGCGGCGGACGAAAAATGGTACTTTACCAAAGAACAACTCGCAAATTCACCCAGCAAAAGATGTGGCATAGATGCAGACAGAGAGCTGTCATTTAGGCAGCACGCTGCAAACTTTATTCAGGACATGGGACAAAGGCTTCAAGTGTATCCTTTCGAAATAATTCGCAATGAGTGAACAAGTGTAGTGATGCAAAGCCTGGAAAGTTATTAAGTTTCGATGAAAATAGTGTTTCTGGCATCAAATCGTTTCATGTTAACAGTATGGAAAGGTTGTATAGTGAATTCGGTGTTCTTTTTCAGCTAGTAATGCGTCGTGTAATTGTTGTGTTGTTCGAAAATGTGATCGTACATTGCTCGCGTAGAAATTCTCAATGCCACGCCATATTGATCATGTGATAAAAGTAAACATTAATTGTAAAATTCAAATAATTTAAAGGCATTAATTTGAAAAACAACGTTTTATGACACTATGCACTTTTAGTTTTGAGTAATTTTCATTTTGTGTGTATATTTGGAATGTGTCATCCTCTTAACGGTATAGCATACCAGCTCAAACGCTACCAAAACTTTCAAACGTGTTTGTTCTAATTTTACCAGGCATGGATTACTTACTTCGATTATTTATAATGTGAATGCTATAATTACCAAACTAATTATTACAAAAATTTGCCTTAACATGGTTTCAGCTCACAACTATGCATCAACACAGCCATTGTGTACATGCACAGATTTTACATATTTCATTCTTTCACGCATTTCCACCGTAATTCAATTGCAGCTGCGGCGTTATTTCTTGCAGCTAAAGTTGAAGAGCAACCAAGAAAGCTGGAACATGTCATTAAGGTGGCACATATGTGTCTTTACAGGGAATTGCCTCCGCTCGATACCAAATCAGAAGTAAGTGACTGAACTTTGGATTAATCTGTTTTGAGGTTTCGAAATAATGTGAGGGAGTGGTTGTGATTCTTGTTTTTAAAGACTGATAAGTCTTGTGTTGAGGACTAAGTATCATTTTGTTTATATTATTGGCTCTTCAGTCAACTCTATAACCTCACAGCGGTACTTAGAAAAGCAATGGAAATTTGAATATCGTGAAGTTGAATATATGTCTTGAATTTTTCGTTGTTATCATTATTGTAATGTAGGTTTTACTTCTTTCTCTTTTGAGTTTTGTTTATTCAATTTGTATGAGTAAGAATGCAAGTGTAATTGATTTTGCATCTGAGTATGAAAAGGCTCTTAATATTGCCTTTCATTTGGTATTTGGTCGTTTTATATTGGTATATTTGAAAATAGTAATTTGGTAAGAATGTAAGAGTTAGCAATTAAGTAGAAGACTGGAATCTTCATTCACAATCTATTAATTACGAAGTTAGTAAAGATTGTTGATTCGTTACTCAAATTATCAATTCTATATGTTGATTTTCATTAAGAGATTATCCAGAATATCAAGGAGTGAAGTATATTGTTCGTGAGTTCACATTCTTGCATAGATCCATGAAAACTTGTTGGATGTAAGTGATGTGATGATGTGCATCTGATTTCAGTTGAAATGAGTTTTGGATAAATCAATTTTAGATTTCTTCCATGTAACTATGAAAAGTATAAACTTAAAAGGATTTTTGTCATAAAATCTCAAAAATGTTCAAATTTACGTCACATTAAATTTAGATGCCAATTGTATTATACTTTTTTTGAAATAACACGGTATATTTTCAGCAATATCTGGAGCAAGCACAAGAGCTAGTTTTCAATGAAAATGTCCTGCTGCAGACTCTTGGATTTGATGTAGCTATTGACCATCCTCATACACATGTTGTTCGCTGTTGCCATCTAGTTAGAGGTAAGTAAATTCATATTTGAATTGGTGGTTATACTACGTCATGATAAGTGAACTGTTCTTAGAGCCTTAAGTTTCGTTTTTTATATTTAATTAGATTTAAACTATTTAAACTCATAATCACTTAAGGAAGATTTGTGTGTATAGCTATTAATATTAGAGTCTCTGGGATTTATGATTCAATAATAGAGAAATATTGCTCTCAACATTTTTCTACTAAAATTTCATTGTTATGCATCAACTGTCACTGGTATTAATAAAAGAGTGCATAAATTTCTCTCGTTTACATAGGCTTAGTTTTCTTCATATACATTTTTCTTGTATTGTAATGAATTAACAATCCAGTGATTGCTAGGAATTATCTTTTTATAATCTGGTAATATATATTTGCACTTGTGATAATACAGAAGATGAGTAAATTATAACACTAATGACTCATCCCATCCTTCCTGGTTACTTGTCACTCTTGGGAAAACTGTTAATTGCAACATCTTAACTGGCCTTCATTCATTTTGATATCTTCGTAGACATTGCAAGTGTAATTATTCATTTATGGAGGTGGTGTATGCATATCTTGTTAGGATTAATTTTTATAGAGAATTTTTTACCCTTTCTTCTATTCTGCTGTGGACACATCCAATTGTATGAGTCAGTCAGTAATTATTTCCACAAATATGGAATAAAATAATGGATCAATATCATATTGCTGATTGACTCATGAACATCACTTTCATTGGTGGGAATAGTCTGTTGTACAAAAGTGCTGTGGAACAAAAATTATTATTTTAAGAGTGTTGTTTTTGTGTATGCCTCATGTTGAAAGATAATGGTCAGACAGATAATGCTCAGCAAGATATCAGTAGTTTTGTTTAACTTTGATAGAGAGGGAAGTATTTTTTAGGTTAGATGTTAGATTTTTCTGCATGTATACTTTAATATCTACATCATCTGTAATCTCTTCATCATCAATCCAATTTACATCTTGTACTCCTTCATTCTGATTATTTAACAAGACAGTCCATAATTAATGGCTTACTTCAATGAATATAGTAGTATAATGTGTTAATAATTAGTTAATGAATAGTTAATCCACTTTGGTAAAGGTTTTAGGTATTATTTGAAGCATGTCATACTGAAAGATTTACTAAAAGAAGTGTTTAAGAAGCATATGGTTGAAAGTTGATCAGTGTTCTTTTTTAAAAGAGCTAGTGCTTTAATTGAATTCATTCTTGGCTTGTGTCAGAAGTATTGAAATATTCCTATGATGGGACTCTTGGTCAATGGTACAAATAATTGATTAAGATTTCTGGAGATATATGGTGGAACCTTTCCATGGTCGATCAAATGCTTTTAATTCAGGCCTTATGATGAGTTAACATACTTGAACCCTGTTGTGTTATTTTTCAAATATTCTGTGAACTCAGTCAAATTGTGTTTTCTTTTAACTATGTAATTAATAACTTTAATAATTTCAAATTAAATACCTTTGTCTTTTTAAAATTATACTCTGTATAAATTGACATATTCGATAATTTTATAATAGTACTACTATAATGAGTATTTTAAGCTCATTTTCCAAATTCAAGGGAAATTCTGCATGGCTTATTATTGAAATAATTTAGTCTTGAGTACTATGAATATTCTTGTAACTAAGTGAATGCATGATTTTAATTGACGAAAGTCCCATGTTTTACACATTGCATTAGCAGTTCTTGAATAATGTGTCATGATTTTAATTAATTTAATTATTAATTATTAGCTATATTAAGTAATACTAAATGTTGTGAGCAGATGTGTGGGTCAACAGGGGAGGTGAATTGAGTTAGTAGAACAGCATAAAGTTACAAATTTTGATGCATGTATCAGTAAATTAAAGTTCCAGGTTTAGATCTAGAAAAATTAATCGTGTAGTTATACTTCTAACTAAAACTGCCATTCTAATGTAAAAAAAGACAGTATAAGAAGCACTAACCTACGTGTACATAATATATATGTATTAGAGTTGTTATTGCTGCAGCCAGAACTTGTTTTATTCTTTATGATCAGTTTTGATAGTAAATGGAATCGAAGAGATGAATGGAAGCATTCTTATCTTTATAATGATCAAGCTTAAATATGACTCATAAATCATCCACCCTCTAACTGTTATTACTACTCATGGCAGAACAGTTCACTTTCTAATACACAAATATAATTTGATTATACTTGTAAAATATACACTTCCAGAGCTGTATATTTGACTAGTAAATGAAATCTATAGCCAGAACACTTGTTTACCTGACTGTGTTTCCTTACCTTTTTGGTTTCAAATGCAGTCCTTGATTTGTGATTGTAATCACAAGGAGCCAATTCTTCCCCCTTTCTAATACATGTTGTAATTGTAGATTTTTGATGGTATTTTCAATCTCAGAAATGTAATATTAAAAAGGAAAGTCTAGAGCAGAGGTCGCCAACCAACCTTTTATGGCTCATGTGTCAATTATTTAACTTTAGCACCAACAACAGAAGCACCATAAACTATGTTTAATTTGTTCTCTAAAATTCTGTGATAGGTTTTTCTATGCATGCAACTACATATTTGGTAAATTTGTATATTATTTGACATACTTATATTAATGTGCCACTTTTGGCAGATGTGCCATATATTGGCTGTCTCTGGTCTTGGGTAAAAAATAATTGTAGCAATCCCTTTTTGAAAAGGTAAGTTCAGAAAAGAGAGAATTGAGAGACTGAAATATTATTATGCTTATCTATAAAATTTTCATACTTATTTTTACTTCTGCAGCCTCTCCTTGCTATTTAATTATGGTAAAGGTGATGTCACAGTGCATGTGGTTTAACATTGGGTCTGAAGCATGCTTTTCACGAGAAGGCTGAGTTTCATGCATGTGCTAGCTTTATCCTTTTGTTGCCCAATAACTAGAAAAAGGTACATGTCTATTCAGCCTGAGTTAACTTTAAATAACAATTTAGGGTTTTGCGATATTTTCACATAAATATTGGGGCAGCCATTTCCTCTTTGCTGAAGAAAAGTACATATATTCTTTTGTTTTTCCTAACGGAAATTAGCAAACAGCAAAATGGCCAACTGCTGAAGGTACATTTCTTATTTGTTCATGAGATATTAATGATGATGATCATAATCAGCTCACCTTCTCTGGTTGTCAAAATGGTATGTATTTAGTGGAATGTGAGCTAACGTGTTGCAATTCTCTCTTCCCGGTGGCCCTTGGTTATCTTGGGCCACATTCATGGGAGAACGAATCTCTTCACCACCACTTGAACAACCAACCACGTCCGTGTGATTGCTGAATCGCTGAAAAATTGCTACTGCATAATTCATGGTGCATCCTGAACTTCCAGCCAGCAAGGATCTGGCGCAGACCTCCTACTTTATGGCTTCCAACAGGTGGTGCATTTGTTACAGTTGCATTTTTAACTGCTGTTATCATTTTCAAAAAAATTAATCCATTCACACTTATTTTTGAAATGTGTTGACATCTGTAGGAAGTCTCTCAATATCAGGGGTATTGTTGGAAAAATTTAAGGATTAAAATAATGTTAATAAGTAGTGATGTAAGTAGAGTGTTGCAATGTGTAGTAGTGAGTATCATCATTTCATCGTATTTTTCAACCAATCAAGGTTATATCACATTCTGTATGCAAACAACTGTGCAAATGGTAGTCCATGATATAAGTTGATACAGCGTTTTTCAACTTTCTAATGCAGTCACCTTTATATATACCATAATTAAGGTTTTGATGTTCTTTGAAATAGATTGTTGTTGTTAAAGTGAGGATAATTTTAACCCTTTCACTATGATTTGGCTTGAACCATTATGGAATTATGGAAATTTAATCAACTTCAGTTTCAGTTTCCTTGGTGAAAGAGTTAGAGATATTTTTCCTCTTTTTTGAGTATCTGAGTGGGTTTTATTAAAAAGTGGTATTCCTCTGAAATTCATAATTTTTTAGAAATTACTATGATAATTCCTACAATTAGAAGTATATATACTTGCTCTTTTATTAGCAATTGGGTTCTAACTTGTGGTATCAGTAAAAGTAAATATCACTTCAAAATGTGCTTGGTTCTATTCAAATGTTAATTTAAAGAAAGCTTTATTTTAGTTTGTCTTTCCCCAAATGATGATGAGATTGGTTGTTATATAAATAATGTAAAATAATAATGAGTTAATATAAGCTAATTGCTAAAACATAAGCAATTTTGAAGAAGATGGTCAGAAATTCACAGCATTTGTACAGTTAATGTGACTTCTACATACTTAATGGAATAGTGATCTTTTAAATGAATATCATCCTGCTTATAATATTGATTTATTGCTGATCAAAGAGAGATGGGAAAATAATCCTAATAGTCACACCTGGTGCTTTGGCTCGAGTCTCTTCTGTCAACAACCTGATTTCTGTTGTGTCTAGAATCTTGCATTCTGAAGGTAATTTAAAACCAGGATTCCATGATTAAGATATCTTTCTTTCTTTAGAATATGATATAGGGAAAGGAGAAATAATTCATTTGAATGAGTGAAGTGTAAGATGAGTAAGAGAGTAATAATGAATTCAAAAGTGGAAAGTTTCCTCAGAGCTATAAAACAAAATGCAGTGATGCAGGACTAGATGCAAAAGATATGACAAGATATGACAGAATTCATAATTTTACACTTAACCAAGCAAATAACTACTCATAGTAGAGGATTTTTATCCAAAAATGTTTAAGATATATACTATCAAACCATTGATTTCGGTGTAAAATTGTTGGAAGAATTTGTTAAATTTTTGGATTATTTACTATTCACATAGAAATATGGCAATTTCTTACTAGTCACATCAATGGAAACTTTTGGGGTTAGTGAGTGAGGTAAAGTAAGAGTTTAAAATATACTGCTTCGTACCTGAGATGATCTTAATTTTCATTTGACAACATGACTCTGAACCCATGTATGTCCTCTAGCAAGTTATAAGTTTGTACCAATTTTATCTATGATTATGCTATATTCGATTATAGTATTAACCAATTTTTATAGCATGTAGGGCTGGTAAAACTTGTGGTCAAAACCCTGTGGCTCCAGTAATCTTTCCAAATGTTAATGGGGTACAATTTTGCTGTTTAGTTTTACAGTGTATTGAATGTTGTACTTGATATAAAACTCATATTTTTTTGGGAAGAGACCCATTAATACATTTTAACTGAAGATTCTACAAATGCCTAACTATAGCTATTGTAAATCTTTTTATTTTAAGGAAATTAATAGGCACAAAAATGAGGTTGGTAGAACTATGCTAAGCAAGGAAAATTGGTTCAAAGCAATAATTAGAATTATCTAATTAAGGGGAGGTTCTTATTTTTAAGATATCCAGTATAGGTAGTTGTATTTTAAGGAATGATACTTCAAATAATTTTTTGTCCTCTGTCATTAAGGTATTCTCTTCTATCATTACAACTGCAATCTTTTAACCTTTAAGTTTTTGGCCTAAGAGAGAATTGTGTGATCTTAAATATAAACATAAGTTTTTTCAAATTGATGTTCATCTTTGACTTTTTCATATGCTATATGTGTGTGAGTATTTCAAATGAGTCAGGATTATCCTCTGAATTGTATCTAAGCATATTTATATTTAGGATTTTATTATTTAATAAGATGGAAAACAAGGTTAATGGATGCATGTTTCGTAATTAAAAAAAAGCATTAATGATATTATCAACAAGTGCTTATTCTTAAATTATTGAAGAGTAAAGAAATAAGAATGTAAAATTGTATACATTTGGGAGTTCGTAAAGTATTTCAGTGGGTACTAAAATTACTCCTCTTTTGGACATCATGCTTATCAGTTTGTTGCCAAATAAAATGTATGTTTGGCTTTACTAAGACTAAAGTTAGGTTATCCTCTTATATTCGGGTTTATTAAGAAAATATCCTCTGTGGCTGCACTGAGCTTATATAGATATCAGTTTGCGTGTGACAGGAAAGAGGAAAATGAAAGACAGTCAAATTTTTGTGTGTTGCATGGATATATTCTCCTATTCGTTTAAAAACAAGTATGTGAATGTATCTACATCCATTCCTCACAAGTCTTTTCCTGATTATATTTTTACATTTTATTTTCTAGCTTGCACTTGACCACAATGTGTCTGCAATACAAACCGACAGTTGTGGCTTGCTTTTGCATCCATCTGGCTTGCAAGTGGTCAAATTGGGGGGTAAGGAATATTTATAGCTAATGGTGTCAAGTATATTAATTGGTATAGTTAAAATTAAGAAAATCTTGAATGATTATTTTATTGTATTTTTTATAGATATTTTTTTAGAATTGGTAAGACCATCAAAAAATTGATTCTTTTATTCACACTCAACTTAATTTATGATCTTATGCTTTGTGGTTTTATTTGAGATGCAGTGTAACTGTCGTAATCTGTACTTTTGAAGCTATAATGTTTAATTACTGTTAGAATTAGTGTTAAATTCTGCCAGTCAGTGTCGTGACTTCATTTATGCAGTTAACTTAATTAGTATGTTATCAGTTGACAATAACAACACTTATAGTATTTTATTATAAATAACTTTTATATTTATATTACTCATAGTCAATCAGAATATTTTTATCTCAAATTGAAAGTAGACATTTTCAGTCTTATGATAAGATACTCCTGTACCAATTTCAATGTTTTTGGATAAAATCATTTTGAAAATTTATAATTAAAATAGACAATTATATGCTGCTAAAAGTAATTTCAATTTCTTCATTCCGTAGTATTGAGTTTGATGTATCTAAGAATAATATTTTTTGTCAAGGTGATAGCTAATCAAGTATTATTTGATTCTCTGCTTTATATATTTAGATACCCCAGTCTAGTGAAGGGAAGGAATGGTTCTATTATGTAGACAAGACAGTTACCCAAGAGCTGTTGGAGGAATTGACAACTGAATTCCTGGAGATATTTAATCAGTGCCCTTCACGACTCAAGATGAAAATAAATAGTGTAGCAGCTGCTTCTCAAAATTCAAGTATTCCTCATGGTCTTGGCTACCAAATGGTGAGGATTTTGTCAACTGCAGCTTGGATTTGTGCTACATTATTTGGTCAACAAAAAGTACTGCTTAGGGTGAAGGTTTATTTAGTAACATTTTAAATTTCTGTCATCTGTGCAGTAAATTTGAAGACAATGGTTTCAGTTGGCCAAATTCTTATATGTCTCCCAATCGCTATGGTTGATAGTGAAATAATTTTTACTCCTAATGTGTAAAATATTTTTATCCTTAAAGGTAATACATTTTGCTCAGAAGTTATTTAATTAATAGCCACCATCATGAAGTGAAATATTCAGTATCTTTTAGCCTAAAATCCCATCATATCTCTTACTCAAGCACTATTAAATAAAATCAAATTGTTTTAAATTAGTATCAATCCATCCAATTGTTACAATTTGACAAAATTTCAATTTTGTTGGTGATTTTTTGGAAAAATTCATTTCTGCCATCATCCTAAATATAAAAACCATTATCCTCTGAACATCTGGAGGTTTAATAAAAATCAAAATATTTCTTGTTTCTGCAGAATATATGAATACAACTTTATCTATCATGGCCTATCGCTTGTTTCTTGATCAATCAATAAGACCTAAAGTTATCAGTCAGTTATTAGTTTTCTGGTGTTTATGTTGGCACCCTTTTTACAATACTTTTGAATTGGAGCGATACCAGCAATTTTGTTTTGCCATTAAAATCAAAATCATATTAAGATGCTGCTTTTTTCAGCGTTGTTAGAGGAAAACTAGGCCAAATTAGGTTTGAGCCTGTTGATAAGATTTGATTAAAATATGAGTGATTATTATTATTAAATTATTTTCATTATATGTATAGCCTAAATGAATGTTTTTTTTACCAGTAGTAATGTTGTGTGATGATAACTATTTGAAGTCAAAATTAATTTTTCTATGTTCAATGATAGCTTTCATTTTCTGGATGGTGAAGTTAGTAAACTAAATTAATTAGAAAAGGAAGACTTTGAGAAATTATTGGAAACTGATTTCATTAAAATATGCAATGAAGTGTTTGTGTAATAAATAGTATAATTCATTATAATTAACTAACATAGCCACTTTCTGTTCTTTGCAGGAAATGGAAACTAGAAAAGTAAGAAACATTCCTTCAGCAAAAGCGATGGCAAATGCTGCAGCACCTAGTGGTTCTTCAAGTAGCCAATCTCAGCGACCTCATCACCCTCAACCTGATGCAGCAAAAGCTAATGCTGGTTTGTATAGAAATATTTAATACTTACTAATTTAATTTAAGATTTATATTCATTTCTACTTCTTCTCAGTGTTATATTTTCTTTTATTAATCAATTATTTTTGTCTTTAGGACTTTCAGAAGAGCAGATGAAGAAACATCGCTATGAATATAATCAGCAAAGGGTAGATTACCGAGAGTATAAGGAAAAGAAAGAGAGAGAAAGAGCTGCTGCTGCAGCTGCTGCAGGGCGTCCCCGTGGTGACCATCATCAAATCCCTAATGCATCCCAAGTTAAACCTAGGGTACCAGCTCCTGGTCAGCCTCAAGCTTCTCGAGAAGCTATCAAATTAGCTGCTAGTAATAAAAGGGAGCAAATGGCTAGGGATGCTGTTCAGAGGGAAGAACTGGCCAGTGCTGTACTTGAGGCAGAAAACTCTATGATGACAGAAGTTCCACCACCTACCAATCACACTAGTGCACCTGTCGTCACACACCACATAAACTCCCATGAAACTCATCATCGAGAATCAAAGTTGATGATTCCATCTAAGCCCCAACTTCCCTCTGGATCCTCCTCCAGACCACCCCTTTCCCAGAGGCCTGATTTTCGTGAAAGGCAGAGGGAAGAGCGTGGAGGAGAAAGGACATCATCTTCCTCTGGTGTCCCTCTCTTCCCAGAACCACCAAAGCCCCTGGTACAGCCTCATCACTCGCAGGCACCAGGTGAAGCAAAACCTGAGCAAAGGCCATTTAATCACCATCATCACCACCATCACCATGGTCGTGCAGAGCCTTCACCAGGGAGCAGGGATGGTAGGCATCATAGACAACCTCCCGCAGGGGTACCTCCTGATAGAAAGTTGGAAAATGTCAGTAGGCCAAGAGATGGAAGAGAGTTACGGGAAGGAATTCCTACTCCAATTAAGAAGGAGGTTCCGACGCGGCCCACTAGGGAAGAGGATGCAACTCCTCGATCAGACCCTAATAAGTTAATCCCCGCAGCATCTCATCCTCACCACCCTCATCCGAGAAATCAGTCAACTCCAAAAGCACGATCTCGATCCCCCTTGCCACCCACTTCTACGGTTTCCTCAAATTCTTCAACAACAACGTCCATTACAGCTTCATCTCAGAGTCACCATCGACCCATTAGACCTAAGACTCCCCCTGTGAGTGACAAGTCATCTAGAAATGGTGTTCCTCGTGTTCCCACGACTGTGTCAGATGAAAGTCGTAGAACAGACATTGCAGCAGCTCGACTTCAGGAATCAAAACCTATTGTGGAGCCCATAGATATTCAGCATCATATTCCACGGCCTGAGAAGAGCGAAGGAGTTCATTCAACTCCTGAGAAGAGGCCTCAGGGTAGTTCTCAGAGAAGTAGTTCTCGTTCCCGCACCACACCTGATAAACGGTGGAGCCAGTCTTCTGTTCCGACTTCGGAGCCTTCAGTTGGAACAATGGCTGCACCTCCAGCCCCACTCCCTCAGACTGCCCCCCAGCCTCCTGTAACGCCTCCCCCCACTACGCCCTTAACTCCAATTGGAGGTTTACCCACTACACCCACATCTACACCTGGTACTCCAGGACGCTCTCTCAGGACTAGGCATCGCACAGCCAGTTCGGGTAGTGAACCAGAGCTGGTGCCTGTGGTGCAGAAGTTGGAAACTATTCCTTTATATGAGGTAATTACTCTCATTTGTACATTGCTAAGGTGGCCAACTTTTGTTGAGGTGCGATCAATTTCAACATTGATCTTTTCTCCTCAATTGATATTGATACTGTCCAAATATGTTAGATAATAATTAGTACCTTCTGTGATGGAAACTTACTTATCCCAAATATAATATATTATTACTAAACATCCATCCAACAAATAAAATGTATCATTTGGTTGAAAAAAAATCGAGTTAAAGTTTGAATTTTCCCTTAGAGTTTCATTACTGTGTGTGTAGATATAAATATCTATTGATATGAATGAAGTACCACAAAGCAGAATATGAAGGTATGTTATTTAGGTATTTTTTAGTGTTTGTGAATTCATTTGTATTGATTGGAATGTTTGTTGAGATGTATTTTAGTGGGGAAGTAGAGAATTGGTGTATGTCTGCATAACTTTTGCATGGGGCAACTTGTTAACCTATAATTTAGTTTAATGGTTGAGAAATCAGATCAATCTGAACAATAACAATTTCTAATTCAGTTTTTCCATGTGTATGCTTAAAAATTTAGAATTAGAGATTATATTGCTTGAAACATGGTAGATTTATAAGTATATTCAGTCTTATTGTCTGTAGTAAATTTTATAACTATATATTTATATAGTAAGACAGAAAATGAGTTTCAAAATTCACTCAGAATGATTTAAGTCACTAGTTATTTTGACAGTATTTTTTCAAACTTATACATTATAATTGTTTAGTTAAAAAGTTGAACTTTAATGGCCTATCTGGTGTAGAAACAAATTCATGAAATAATAGTTGTTTTGGACTAAGACAATAAGAACATGAGTTTCAATAGAATTATTGTAAATTTAAACATTTTCATAAATTTTTCTGTGTAGTTTAGTGGTAATTCTATAATTATACACTAAATAGCTTTCAACGGTTGATCAATTTAGATTCTCTGTGGTCAGTCATGATTGTCTTTTTGGCCATTCCTGTTTCATTAAATACCTAAGTAGGGTATTACTGTCATTCAAACTTTAAATTACATTACCAAATATATGAAGTTAGAAAGATTTCACGGTTCATCTTTTAAGATTACAAGATACAGATTCCAAAGCTCTTTTGAGTAAATATTTTAAAATTCCTATTTACATAACTCCTATATTACATAATTCAGTGGTAGAGAGGAAAAATCGCTCTACATACATGGTTTCTCTCATTTTTTATTTCGAAAAGAGTCATGATTGGACATTATGGTAGAAATGTAATTGATTAAATAATATATGTTGGTAATGATGAAATAGTAATAGAATTGCGTATTGATTCGCAAAAGGAAAAATAGGTTGCTTCATAGTTTTGAGTTTAAAATGCATTTGCTAGAAAAGATTGATTATAAGTTTTTCATTAATGTCCTCATTTAGACAATAGTGACTTCTAAAGAATATGGAAACCAGTAAAGGTCCAGCAAGGCCTTAAAAAGTAAGAATAGTGTCTTAGGTAGTGCCTTAGGGTCAATAGGTAATGGAGTAATTATGTTGATAACTACAATGTCTTAGAGTTTAATCTTTTAAGATATCAATGAAATGAATATTCTATGATTGCTTGTTACTTGCTGCTTTCAATGAGGTAGAAATTCTTAATGCTCGTTATGAAGCATAATTAGTTGAATGTGGACTTAGATTACTTTCTTGCGTCTTTTAAAATTTTGAAATATTTGCTCATTTAAGATTTCACAATACATACATTTTTTGTGGGTATAATCAAGGCAGGATATTTTCTTCTCCATTGCTTTTATAAAACCTTTTCAGGACTGTTTATTAATGATAAATATTGCATGATATTAATAATGATGATTCTTTACTTTTATAATTATTGCTACAAATCTTGGCTCTTATTACTTGTATCTGTTTGCAAAAGAAGAAATATTGTAAAGTGTTTATTACTTTTTCAAGATTTTTTCAAAATCATTGCTTGCTTCCAGTTATACACATCATAATATTGTAAGTTTTCATTAGGGATTGATAACGCAATAATCTTTCTCGAAATAGTTGAAGATCATGAGTGAGAAAAATAAGCCTTTCTTTGTTGTTTAGAAGAATATTGGATGAAATGAAAGTTCAGTAGGTAAACAAAATTGTTATTAGTGAAAGTTGAATCAAAAAAGTTTGTTTAGTAATGAAAAATTGATGGATTAGTCTTTAAACTGCTATATCTGCTTAAGATGCTGCCTTCTTTTGATAAAAATTTGACTTTTTATAGATGTGCTATCTTTTATGCAGGCATTGCAAAAGATGTGTTGTTATTTTGGAAAAATCAGCAACTTTTGAATAGATGGCTGTTGGGTTTGTGAGTCAAAGTGACATGAATTAGCATATTCTGTCATTCCAGAGGTTGATAGGATAGGTAGTGCAATCTCTTTGTAGTTTAGGAGTTATCTTCCTTCTTCTGATGTGATATTACTGGTTACTCAAGTGTAACCTTTAATTTTATAAAATAGATGTGGTTGGCCTCTAAATAAGAAATGTGAAAGAAAATTTACATCTCTTGTTTTGCTTTCCTTAGCAGGAATCAATTAATAAAACTTTCCCTCATTCACTAACCATCTTTAAAATTATAAGGCTTCCTAACAGAGTTTTTGCTTATCTCTTAAAGTAGTGAGATGCCTTTTAAATGGTATATTTCTTTGGTAAGTGTATAGTTGCTCTGGCTAGATATTTTGCTCGTAACAAGCAAACTCCCTGTGAAGTTTAATAGAATCTTTAAAAATTTTACAGCAATGTTACCTCTCAGTTAGGGAAGAAACTATTATTTTGTCACCATTAATTCTGTGTGCATTTTATTTTATTTCTGAAATAAGAATCCTTATTCCTCTTTTCTTATGATACTTCTATCGATTTCATTGGATTAGCATTTATAATTTGATGATTTAAGAAGAATAGAGACTGCTGGAGATTAAATTGAACTTCATCTCTTATGGATGTTATTGTGATAGGTCTGGTATCATTCTGTGATCTTAAGGTTTATGAAACCTTTTCAGCATCATTATGTTGCAAAAATTAAGGATATGAATATAGGTTTACATCAATTGAAAAGTATTTGTGTATGGACTGAGAAACAACAAAAACATTGTTAATAATGAACTTCTATAGTTATTTTGTTAATTCTCTAATTTGAATCAATAATACATCTCACATCAGTTGCATGTAATTCATTATTTATAGATTTATAAATCAAGAGAGAGAAAGTAATGTATTAATGTCTTCCAGGCTCTGTTTCGTGATGCAACGAGTGGGACTGCAGGCAGCAGTTCTGTAGGAGTATTGAAACTTCCAGGACGTGTACCTGAGTTGATACAGCCCATTCGTGACCGCAAACCTGCTGCTCCTCCTCCAGGAACTACTCCTGTTGGTGCTAGAGAAAGTAACTCAGCACAGCCTAGTGTGAATGCCTCCAAAGAAACTCAACCTCCTGAATCGATTCGTCCATTTGCTTCTGAACCACGAGAGACTGAATCTTCTTATTTGACTGACAGTTTATCACCACCAGTCCCAACGCCTGATTTACCTGAATCAACTACCAGCCCCGATGCTCCTGTCCTACCTCCACCATCAACCCCTGCGACTATAAGTCAACCCATAAGTCAAACCCACACCTCTCCTCCTACTCCAGGGGAGGTGTCAAAAGTGTCAGAGCACCACAGAAGTGAGAAGAAGAAAAAGAAGGACAAGCATAGGCACAAAGAGAAGGATAAATGCAAGGAGAAGGATGAGAGGAAGCACAGGCATAAGCATAAGAAAGAGAAAGATGGATCTCACTCGGATAATGGTAGTATGTCTACAAGTGAAGTTCCTTCTTCAATTCCTGCCGTCCCAATACGCATAACCATCCCCAAAGACAAAATAAACCTTACTCCCACAGCCTCATCTTCCTCTAGAACTTCTAAGCCTTCTCCATCGACTCTACAAACATTAAATGTAGTCGATCATGGAACTCCTAGCCCAAGCTTGAAGATCAAAATTCCTAAAGAAAGGCTTAAAGGCACATCAAGTACCAGTTCCCCTCAGCAGTCTCCAGCCCAGCTTAGCACTCCTCCAATGGGTGGGCTAAAGATCAAAATAAGCAAGGATTTGATTAAGGACACAAGTGCAGTGAGTGAAAGTGTAAGTGTGACACCTGGAGGGAGGAAGAGAGAGAGAGACAGGAGCCCTACCAATACTTCAGTATCTTCAAAAGTTCCGAGGCTGGATGGGGCTGGACCCACGTCCACTGGAACACCTTCCTCGAGCCAGAGGAGAAGTTACAAGCAGAATGGTGTGGAGAAGAGGCAGCAGCAGCAACCCTCCATGACAGTGCCACAGAGCGGGTCAAAGGTACGTGGAGGAGACAGGGCAGGTTTGGGAGATCAGAGGGGAAACCCTAGAGTTTCACAGTTCCGTCATCACAACCAACACCACCACCCGTACCACCATCAGCCAATGCAGCCTATACACCACCATCCCCCTCCCTCAATGGATGCTTCCGAGTATCCATACATCCACCACCAACAATATTATCCCTACATGCATGCTCCTCCTCCCCCTCACATGCCTCCCATGGTTATGCAGCATCATAATCCTCAGATGCATCAAATGCATCTACTTCAGCAGCAGCAAGCCCAAGCTCATATGGGTGTTTATATGTACCAAGATGAATATGGTAATTATTATTCTCAAGGGCAGCAGCCGGAGTCATACTCATATCCTCCCCCTCCAATGATGATGCCTCCACCACCTAATGTCTCTCCTCCTCCAGAACCTATCCCAACTAATCCTCCTCTACCAGAAGGACCTCCTCCTGAAGCCCCTCCACCTCCTCCTCCAGAGTAACAACAGATCTTGATGCCTTGACTGTCCATCACTGCATGACTCCATATGTTGAATACAGCATATATTTCCCAGTGAGACAAGCTTTCCTGTCCAGAAATTTCAGTAGTTGCATTAAGTAGCTCTTGGTGGCATTTACTTGCCTCATTTTCTAATTAAGAGATGCTAATGGGTTTTCCCCTTATGGCATGTTAATTTAATTGTTGAAGCCCAAAGTCATCCTGAATTAGATCTATTATAGGTCTGTTTTTGTTCCGAGACAAGGTGTTTCTATTAAGCAATACAAATGCTGTAATGCATATATTGTAATTCTATTTCTCAGTCCAATTAAATGTTTACTTCAGCTGTACTGTTCCATTCAGATTTCTTGATGCTCTGGCATATTACTTTAAATTACAAAGGTAGAGGCATCCCATTGTAAGCATGCATGTAGATGAAGTTGATTGTAGGGCTTTCTAAAGCTGTCTTCTAGTCATTCTGTTTCTGTCATCATTTCAGAGTCATTTCTCAATGTTTCATCGTATTAAGAAGTATATTGTATGGATTACATGATAATGTTTGATGCAGTGGTAGAACATTTTACTGTGGTTTTCATAGGTTGCAGGTGTAAGGTTCAGCACCTTGAATATCAGTTTGCTATTAACTCACATGTGCACAACATTGGTTACTACAAGCAAAAGCAGGTTTATCATGTAAAGGAAAGATAAATTTCATTGACCAGCTTAACATTTTGACATGAAATGCTGTTGGAAGAGCGAATAGTTGGAAACTTGGCTTATTAGTAATTGTTTGTTAAATGTGAGGCCAAGTGCCAACAGATTTTCATTTGGTGCTGGTTTCCTAAATTTTGTCTGATTAAAATTGTTTTGGTTTGGTGGTTTGTTTTTTTTATAGCTTTGCCACATTGATTTGTCATGCCATACTGTCTTCGTTGAGTTTGTTTAAGTTAATATGGATTTAAAACTTGTCACATATTTTGTTTTGATTACATCAGACTAGCATTAACAGTTAATCAGTTTCAGACAACCTGTGTATTTCTATTTTGTTGAAGTTCTTGGATGATTCCATTTATATATTCTTTGATAAAGAAGTATTTAACCTGAATTCACATTCAAAGCTGGTCTATGATAGGATATTTCAAAGCATGCTTTGAGTTACCTTGCCTAAAGGGATTATTTATGTGCAATATTTGCTATTGATTTCATCCATGCAGTTGCTATCTTTCTGGCGTTGAAATGTGCATCCTTTATATAGGCTGGCTATTGCAATTGCTTTTATGAAGTTCAAAAGATTCTTGTTTGCTCTACTGCATTGCTGTATTAGAAGTTGTGGCATTTTGTCTTATATTAATTGCATTTAAGAATGTGCTTAATGTAACCCTTTGTTTGACTCCTACAAATCACAGTTAGAATGAATACTTGGATTCTAAATTGTTTGATCTAAGTGTTTCTATGTAATCTAACATATCTATATATTTACATATGCAAATATAATGTGCAGAATGTCTCATCTCCAATGCTAATTTTGGATGCACGTTGCTTTTTATAAATGTTTTCTAAATGAAGCCAATTGTTACCATTTAGTTTTTATTTTGTTATTTTCAAAAGTTTTAATCTATATACTACAATTGAAGTCGTTTAAATATTTTTGTTGTAAAATGGAAAAAATATCACAAATTTATTTGTTGAAATTCAAAGTTCTTTATTGGAGTTGTGCCATTGTGGAGAGTATGACTAGGGAAGTGAGTATGCTTATAAAAATGGCTACCCATTGTTATTATTAACAGGAGTAAATATTTATTAAAGTACTTTTTCTTTATGAATTTAAAAATTCTGATTTAGTTGTATTATTTTGTATAACAATGCTTAGCTTGTTTCCATAATTTAAGCATGACAATTTTTAATGTGAATTACTTCATGTGCCTAAGTATTCAATTTTCTTTCTTCTAAACTTATAACATTTCTTTATGATGGGGTATGCTTAAACTTTCATTGGATATTAAATGGTGACATCAATTTAGAATGCTTTGTATGCTCAAGGAATGATTATGTGTTTGTGTGTAAGGAATCCTTTTGGTATGCCCGAATGAAGTACAGTTGTAACAAGTTAGAAAAATGCATGTGGCATGGGAATGCTTAGGTTATTTATTAATACTAATATTTCTGGGAAGGAAACTTTTGTCAACTGCAAGAACTGCAAGGAATCAAGAACTCTATTATACATAAATTTAATAAACATATTATTTTTCAAGTTCCTGTGTTATCAATTCACAAATGTATAGAGCACACCGCCCAGCACTTAAAGTACATAATACAGTAATTTAATTAATTTAATATTAATATAGTACTAAGCCATTCATTCTTACATTCATACTATGTCACTTTAAAAATTTCAGCTAATTCAAGTAAGTTATTTTTATCTTGCTTATTAGTGTAGAAAAATTGATGCATATAAGTTAATGGATGTATTTCTAAAGCTTTTCTCTATGGTTTAAAAATATATGAAATCTGGGGCCATGTAGTGTAATATTGTTGTATATAAATCATTTGTCCTTTGTGGAACGTAAGCCATCTGACTTTTGGTAATTGATTGTATTGGTTTATCCAGAGTTGATCATTATGGTTTTTGTGTCTCTTTATACAATTATTTCAATGCATGTGGATCATGTGATTTATCTTGATTACATTTCACCCTCTCTTAGGAGTGAATAATTTTAATTTATGAAACATGAAAGAATATTTTGATTTTCATTTTCTACAGTAATGAATATATTTACCTGTATCCATTATTGCGCTTGGATCATAATTTCATCCAGTTCATTATTTTAGGACTCTTCATTTTGCATGATAGTTGCTTGATTTGTTCCCCAAAAAATTTGCTGTTCATTTAGTAGGTGTACTTTTTTGGGATTTACTTCAGCCTTTTGTATCATCTGGACCTTTTACTTTTCATATTCAGACTGATTTTCCATGCCTTTGAGTCCACCTGACATTAATTTTTGTAAGTTTTTAAATTCATTTGTTGCTGAGATAACATGCCAGTTTTGTTTTTCCCACCTTTGCCATGATACAGGTGGCCTCATTGTCGCTGTTTACATTATTTTCGAACTGTGCTTCTTTTACCCTTGCCCTATAACCTTTGGTGTTTGGTGTGCTTTGCAGGTTCCGCAGAAGTTGGACTCTAGCTATCAGTACAAGGGGTGCCTGCAGTAAACAAAAAGGATGAAATCCATTGAAAAGCTTTAGCTAAAGAGCAAAATGGACATAAATATATATATATAATAAAAAGTATATATCAAGAATAAAGACAGTGCCATGCTGTAGGATCTAAGTAACATGTGGGAGCGTGGAACACTGGGGAGCACATGCATGCACCCTTATCCTTTCAATCTGCCAACATTTGTTCACTGTCCCTCTTATAAAATGAAAGTATGGGAATGCTTAAGAGAAGAGATGGAGGGAAGAGGAGTTTAGTGACCCCATCAGTGAGGAATACAGAAACAGCTGACACACACAATGTAAAGGGAGAATGAGAATCGGCCCCTTGTATCATTTTCATATTATCAAAACGTCATTGTATTGTTTTTCATGTTCTGCTCCTTTACCTTTTTGGATCTTGAAACCTTCTCACATCCACATTGTCATTTTCTTGTGGCCATTTGAGACTGTCATATGTTATACATTTTTCTCATGTATAGTTTCCTATGTGATTCATGTATGGACAATTTTAATATTTGTCATGTGACCATATATATTGTGCACGCTTAGTCCTATAGTTGTAAGGAGTGACCTAAATTTTATTGCCAGTAAAAAAAGCACAATTTTTGTGGGTGTGGGAAATTCCTTTTCCAAAGTGATTTCAAGTCATGTATTCACCAGGTTTTACTCTTGCTGCTTTATCCGGGTGTGTGGTGCTAATTGAATGTAAGAGGACAAAGAGGGATTTGATTAAAAGGGAACGCTGTTGGTGAGGGTCAGTACTAAAATTTATAACCAGGGTGTTTCTGCGTTTGTGCTGGTTGCATGAGTGCCTTGGGGTAATGGATATGCACCTGGCTGACGGCAGCTGTGTCATCCATTGTCTAAAATTTCATATTATTTATGTCTCGATTGTTTGCATTTCCCACTTCTTTATGTGGAAGAATCACAAATTGTTTAAACTTTCCAAAGTAAATAGTTCTATAAAGATCTAAATTATAGGATCATTAGTTTAAAAATTAATCTCTCTTCTACTGTCAGGCAGATCCACATGTTGCTTAAGAGAATGATCTTATGTTTTATTTTGGATAGTTTTTTTATACAATATAATATTGATTTCTGAGCAGTTCGTACTTCGTGAATAATTGTACTTGAATCAAGCGGTGCAAATGCTGTTTTTTATTTTCATACAATCAGCATAGTTTTGTACTAAACTTTGTTTCAGTAGCAAAATGAGGATCTGTCTTTAATCTGTCACTACACAAAATGTCCATACGCGAATAAAACAATTTGGAAGTCTTGGTGCATTTGGTAGTTTTTAAATATGCTGGTAAATATATCTATTGGTCTGTTACTGCTTCCTAAACTGCTAATGTACAAGCTACCTTTATTCAGGTGAGGCTAATAGCTGCTTGAATTCCAAAATTTAATGTGATGTTTATTTTGCCAAGTAAGGGCTGAGCAAGTAATGGTTCCTTCATTAATCTTTGAATGGTCTGTAAGGTTCCTCTCCCAAAATACTCGTAGCTGCTGCATTAGGAGGCTATTTATTCTATTCTTTTTTTTCTGAGTTATTTTTGCCAAGATCAGGTCAATATACTCCTCTCTGGAAAGCCAAAAGGATGATCGTAGTGCATTGTGTGTGTTCTTCAATAAATTCTTCTTTGAAGAAGCTTTCCAAGATTATGTGCCTAATGTATAAAGGTGATTTAATTGTGCTCGGGTAGCCATGTCAAGAGAGGGATCTCAATGTTATGAAAATGTATATTCTCATTCTGCAAAACTAACGTGGATGGTATGGAAGCTGTAGCATATCCTGAGGAAAGCTACTTGCAAACATTCATACATAATCTTTGGTGATTAACCATTTGAGGTTATAGGTTGACAAAAAATAGATTCATTTTTTCCAACTAGTTGGAATCTGTTTTTGTGTGTAAAATAGTATGTGTTTTGGGGACTTAGTTAAGCTTGTTCATCTCTGTATTAACAGAAGTGTTGACATTTGTACAAAAGCCAATCATTGAATTTTTTATAGTTAAGAGTTTCCCAGTGCTACAATCACTCTCTGCCTGTATTATTTACCTTCTCATGGCTTTATTGATTGTGGGCAGAGAATGATAAAGAAGTAGTGGCTGTGTATAAATGAACTTGCTTACCTCATGTAGGGGTGCTAGAGCAACCCTTCATTGTCACTCTAAGCAGTGGAAACTTAATTAAATGGTTATTAAATATAATTATGGATTACAAGTGCTGAAGTGTTGCACTTAGTGAAATAATGCAACAAGCAATCTTTATTTAAGTTATTATTTGTTTTACCCTAGTCCACCATAGCATACAATTTATCTAATCAGTTTGTACTTTTTTATGGACCAACAAATGGTGGATTATGTAAAGAAAGTGATGTTCATTGTTGATGATGGTGTTATAAGTTTCAGAGATAAATAAGAGTGGGTAGCAATTCACAAGTTATGCAAAAGGTGTTTCAGGAGGAAGATGTTTATTACTTAGATGACAAAGCTGTGATGTTTTTCCATTGTAAACTCGGAAATGGGCCTATATGCCACACCTATTTAAATATATGCTCTCATTTCAATTGAGGCAACCATTATTCTGGGAGTTAGTAAATAAAAATGTTCAGTTTCTGTAACAAATATCTTTTCAATTCTTTTTCTTGAGTTGTACTATTAAAAGATTCCCTGAATATTGTATTGCACCTCTTTTGAAAATAACCACATGTGCAATGAAGTGCGACGAAGTAGTAGCTGATGATGTGAAAGTTGATTGCAGTGTTTTGAGAAAAATCCTGTTAGAATTGCAAAGGAATAATTATATAATGTATATAAATATGCGTTTCACTTTTCCCGTGATGATGGTTGTGAAGTCCAAGTAAGCTCCAAAAAAGTATTCTAAAGAGATGTTTAAGATCATAATCCTAGATAAATTCTAAATTTTGTTCCTTTAAGCATTTAAAAGTACCCATGCGGTGTTTTTGTATTGTAAGCTCAAGGTGACAGCCATGTTAATGGTTGTCTTTGTATGTATATTGTTACATCTATGTACAGTGTGCTCCAACTGTATATTCAATATCAATTGCTGCTAATGATCTAGGCATAGCAGTTTCCTAATGCTTTCTCCATTATTCATGTGATTGTAATAGGCCATTTTTTGTTATTGGGTACTTCTTAAGTAGCCAGAAAAATTTAGTCTGTAACTTTTGTATTGTGACCGACTCAAGAATGCATTATTTGTTTCATATTCTAACCAGAGTTAAGTGTAAGTTATTGAATGAAGTAAGCTTGAATAAAAAGTGAAATTACTTTTTGATAATGGAATTTGCATATCACTACATGAATGTTGGCCAATAAACTTGAATGTGGTAGATATTAGGAGGAAGCTACACCCTCTTTCCCCTACTTAAAGAAAAATATTAGAACATCGAATCAGTTTGTCTTCCAGTTGTTTTTAGCTATTTAAAGGAGTAATAGGTATGAAAATGCTGACCATTCTGTGAAAGTTTACAGAGAATATAGCTTTAGTTAACAGTATACATAATGAATATCTATAGTAAAATATCTATATGTGCAGAGAAAGAATCTTTCTTTTATCGCGAAAAATTAAATAATAAGCTTATAAGTGGAACGATTCAGACAAATAGTTGAATCGGTATTTATTGGTTTCCATAATGTATTCTTTCACCGATTATTAGTTTTTGATACTTTTCACTTGCATAAATTTGAATGTTTTTTAGTATCGATAGTATCTCTTTTCATAAATTCCTTTTTTTAATTTTTAGTGTATCTATGGAGTCGTAGGTGCGCATTTTTTTACGTTTCAAATACTTAGCCGTAATCGTTGAGCAACTGTTTTTTTTAAGTTGCTTGACGGGTTAAAGCTGACGGTTAATTGAGTTCATGAGTGAATTGTAAGCTAAAAATGAAACATTGTAGCGAAGGTACTTATTTTTTCCATTTAGTGAAAGACTTTGTCATTTGAAATTGAATGAATGAAAAGTTGAATGAAGTATGTTTGTCTGAATAAGCTAGCTAAAAAGGATTGAATATTAAACTCATTCACTTGCTGGGTTAATCGCTGTTGGATTGAAGAACTTGAAGCCTTGCTTACCAAAAGTATTTTGTCGCCATATCACGTACTTCGGCAAATTTGATTTCAAAGAAGATTTGAGAGCTGAAAGTACTTGAGTAAATTTCCGAGGTATTTGAAAATTTCAGTAACTTTTTCGTAATAATGCATTATTCACTTAAGTTCAATTTACGCAAAATTATGTTTTATACATGCATTTCTGTTCAATGTTCAAGCTCAAGATATATCTATCAGCGCTATATTTCAGACTTCCTTCAACAAACGTATTCAAATGAGAGAAAATTAAGTGGTCATAAGTAGTTGAATCAGTCACCACCAGAGTTCGTTTGGATTGCCAATCCGTCCTACAATGGAATATGCGGGTAAGTAGTTATTGTTTTTTGACAAAAATTTTAATTTGAACTTCAACCCACTTCCAGCCCTTTGAATTCAAATTTTGCATACTTATCTGAATCCTAAGACACCATTCACCCCTGGATCAGTAATAAAATAGTTGGGTCCCCTGTAAACTGAAACAGCCTAGTCAGTGCTCTTGTCTTACATCATTACATATTTGACGTTAATAAGATAAATATTTTTGAACTATTTTACCATCAGTACTGCAAATTCAGTATAAACTTGCCTTAATCCTCTAAAGAAGATACTCAAGTTAGTCTACTTCTCTGCTAATAATTTAATTAACTCATCATTCTTTTATTTCATTAATATCTATCTGTTATAATAATCACCAGAAGGTTAATGTATGCATTAACCTTCTGGTGACTGTAACCCCCTCCTGCGGTGGTAGATACGAGATTCTTAGGGACTCGCAGAACAGTGTGTCAAGCATGCGCGCTCCTGCGTGCTTCGATAAGGCAATGTACGAGTATCGTATAAGAAACCGTCTCGGCTCTTGTAGACGGCTTATTACGTCTCGTATAAAACGGGCTTAAGAACACAGGGCTTAGGCCCCTTTGATAACAATGGTAAGAATACTTATCCTTGGTATTATTCGCAGGGAATGGGAATCAATTTCCTGTGATTCGAGCAATTGATAGTTTGATAATCCGCGAAGACTAATTTACTACAATATGAGTTTCTCAGTCGGACTTTTTCCGCCCATTTGGTTATTTGTGACATTGTTACCATCAAGTATGTAATAAAAAATCAAGATATTAATTACAACAGAGAGAGAAAAAAGAGATTGGGAGACGAACGGATTTTGAGCAAAAATTACAAGCTGATATAAACAGTCTTACGGTTTAGTCTTAAACAAAGTAAGAGCATTAATGCCTCTTGTAAGTCTACATAACGGTTAATCATATACGAAGTCATCATAAACATTAGATTTTGAATATCTCGTCCTATTTGATTCTTAAGTAATATATGGGAAAATATTTCCATAGTATTTCCTTTCTAATGGTTTCGTAGAGCCTGGTCCATACCGCACGCTAGTGGTCGTTTTAAGTTTTCAGGTGGTGATTAATATTTCCCAAATGAGAAAATTTGCAATTGAGACCGATGATAAATGGAAATTCATAATAAGAAAATTTAAAAGCACTTCGATAGGGCGACTGTCGGAAATGTTTCTGAAGGGGAAACACTATAAAATTAATGTTATTAAAGGGATAAAGATATTAACGTAGCAATGTAAAAATATACTAAAATGTATAATCCTTTCTTTCTTATAATTATTTTGAATCGTATTTCAATGGAAGGCAATATTTTTAGAAATACAATTTGTATTTTAATTTGTTCAGGACGAGGAAAATAATTAATACAATCATGTTTGGCAGAAATAATTCGGTAAAATTAGACAACAGATTAAATTATATTATTATAATAAAATTAGACTACATTCTCATTCTTATTCTAGAAAATTGTCTATCCAGTTCTTTCTCTATTACTTGGATCATTTGGGTAGTTCTCTTATAGCACAGATATACTTTATTCTTTCCAAATCTTAATGAGATATTTTACATCATCGTTATCATTACAACGTTAAGCGTTATTAATGTCATGAATTAATATCATGAAATTTTACCAAAGAATAATTCTTTGCATCAGCTGTGAGACTATCTTATTCCTTGAAATCTTTTCTAGACATTTCCCTCTCAGAATGATCAGTGTAGAAGCTTTCAGCTTATAGAAGATGCTTTGAAGTTAGAAATCTTGCAAAAAATTTACTATAACCAATTTTATTATATTCAATAGTGAGATTAGTTGCATCCTAGGCATCCCTCCATCATATTTTATTGAAGTTTGAAATCTTACAGCTAGCGATTAATTTCGCATGCTATGTAATTTGTAAGTTTTAAATGTTAGAATATTTTCAATTCAATAACTAAATCACGAAGAGTAAATTAAGAGGGAAATTGAGGATACTTACGATTTATGACTACGTCACAGCCTGAAGAATTTCATAAAAATTTGTAATCATGAAGTATTATCATTTGAACAGTGAAATTTAAATTTCTCGCATCGTATTATCCTTTCTCCCTACGAACACACTGTGATCCTGATGAGGCATAGCGCTGCGATGCACCGTGTGTAAGCATGCGTCACAAAATGGTGCAAGTAAAAACTACCGGAATACCAAATATTCATTCCAGAATCGCATTTGAAATGTCGAGATTAAACTATTGAAAATAGAATCATAATTTAAAATGCTCTTTTACTTAGATTTCCCTTTTTAGTGAACAATGAGATTGCAGTGACCAGAGTTCAGTCAAGACAAGTACGGGAAAATTATGCTTTTCTTCGCCTCCTTTGCTTCATGCATATCATCGGGTGGTCACATTCTTTATGAGGACGCATCGAGAGTATTTCCTTTCACCTCCGTTTTCACCCCAAATCGGCATCGTCTCATGAAGTGGTCGTTTCTAAGAGAGATATGCTGACGTTATTTGGGTTTGCTCTCAACCCTCGTTCGGAAAAGGACAAGAGATGGAAAAATGAGAAGTTGGGCGGAGGGGATGTGTAAAGGTGTTTGGGGGGGGGGGAGTGGCGGCGATGGAACTGTTCTCTGGAGCCCCCCTAATTACGGCCTCGTTCCTATAATGCTCTTGATTAAAACCGGATGTCCTTTCCCCTTCCTCGCCCCTCCTCCCCCACCCCTCCACAACAGCCGTCCCCGTCTCCCTCCTCCTCCGCGGGAGGACCGCCAAAATGAGAGAAATTAGCCCCAGATTAAACTTTTCCTCGTCCCTAATTAGTCCCAGATTAAAGTAATGTCAGGGGAGCGATTAGGCGATTTAGTGTTAATTAAAAGTGTAGCTCGCAGTTAAGATTAATGGTCGACGAGGGAGACGCGGCAATGGGCTTCCAGCGAGTGAAAGGGGGAAATAGAAATGGAAAATTAGAAGTGAGGTGAGAAAGGGACGAGAGGCGCTTTGCGGCAACTTAATGGAGGCTGTTTTTTCACAATGTGAGATATAATGCGAGCAAATGGAAAATGTAATTTACTAAATGGAGAGAGGAAGATGAATACAGGGATGAGGCGACGTCGGTATTTATATTGTGTGACTATGTGTGATATTTGCAGGAATTGAGCTTAATTTCTCGGAATTTAGCCATTGAGCGAACGAAATCCCCTTGGTAATATTTTGTTTAACATATAACGAAAAATCGGAATTCTTTATATTCGATCCAGTAAATTTTTCATAGCTGATATATTACTGGTATATTAAGAATATTTTCTCTGAACTCAATATATGAAAGATGGACGGGATTCGATTTTTAGACCTCACCTTGTTGCAACGATTCTTTAATAGAGGAAATCTTCCTGGGTTATTTATGCAGAAATAATCCTAGCAAAGTTGGTGGTAGTTGAGTTAGAACTTGACTTTCGGGTGGATTTTATGCTCCAGGAGCTGCGTCCTTACTCTGAAACAATTTAAAGAATTGGAGAATAGTTTGCCTTTTAGTATAAGAAAAATGACTGTGAGTTAAAAATTATTCTCATAAATAAATAACTCTTTAAGCGCTTTGGAATGCATGCGTGAGCAGAATAATAAAATGACGGACTGAAAATGATAAGTGAAAGCCTCTTTTATTTAACGGCCGTTGAAATTCTTTTTACGATATACCTGATCCAGTTTTATATTTTCGCAGTCCATTGATAACTTTTGCTATAGTTCTCTCATCATAACATTGGGGACAAGTTAGGCATTTGAATGGAGGAGACATTTGATTCCAGACGATGGGCGCAAAAGATATGGAAACTAAAGCAAAAGAGCGAAAGATTTAAATACTGGTTTTATCTTTATTTTGCTATGAAAAATATTGCTTATTTTTATAGAAAAGCACGAAACATCGAGACGACCATATTTCTCAACGTTTTATGTTTGATAAACATTCTTCTTGACAACCAACTCCATTGCTGAAACTTTTCTGAGAATAAATGCGGTAGAACAACAGAACGTACCAATCATGATAGCTAATAAATAGTAGCGCGAATAATTGTCTGATATTTTTGTTAATCTAACTGAATCTTAAGGATTATATGTCACTTAGAATAGCCCATGTAGGATTAAGCGAATAAGGTGATACGCGAAGGTGCGAAGTTCAAGTAATTAAGGGAAGGCCGGTTATGTGCAAATGGGGCCCTAGTGCAAATGTTTACCTAGGCCCCTTCTTACAGATATATCGTTTACTCTCTTAAAAATAAAAAAAATCCTTGTGAAAAGGGCTCCTTCAAGGTGGCCCGCATCCACTGAACTCCTCTCTCAGCACGTCCTGCTGTTTCTTTCAGCATCTTTTGTAACCATTTTTTTCATTCGTTTGCTGTGACTGTTTTTTTTCTCTTCAGAACTCGCTCCAGTCTATTTATTCAGTTTGTCTTTTAGATTAATTTTTTATTAATTAAACTAAAAACCTCCATAGTTTGCGACTTCTTCACGTGCGATTCTTCCCTTTTTATGTTTTTTTTTATTTCGCGGATCGATTTCATAATTTCTGATTTTTTATTAAATTCTGCTATTCGTTTTGACTCTGTAAGGGATAATTCCTTTGATCCGTAAAATTATGATCTGCGTTTTTTATGCCACCGTAAAGGACTGCATGATTTCTCGTTTGATTCTAAGCCCGTTTATAACTCTTAATTAGATATATATTGATTCAACGTCAAATTTTACATCTTCCTCTTAGAAATGTCGGTCTCTTTCATTCGAAAAATCTATCTCAGAAAGATTTATTGAAGAAAAAAAATATATTCGCGGAGAATAGGCTTAATTCAGCGAAGATACATATTGATTGCTGAATAATTAATACATTGCCCGTAGAGCCTGAGATAATTGAGTTTATTACCCGTAGGTTGTTATCATACCAACGATATGATAAAAATTTGCAGGCTCGAAGTAAAGTCGAGTTATTGTATGAAATCTTGCAAGAGGAAGATCCTCTCTTGTAACTATGCAGTGATTATGAGATGGCGGGAAATAGGAGCCGAGTAAGGAGATGTATAAAGTGTGCTCATAGAGAAGTTAAGATGGTTTCCTCGAGGAGAAAGCTGATTAGAAGTCACAAACCGGAGGAATTAGGATGGAATGGCAAAGGTAAGCGGTTCTGTTTGCGTGTGTATGTGTTGAGAATACTGTTGAGGTTAAGTTGCGAATGTACGGCGTGATGGTGAGGAAAAGGAAGGGGAAAAGACGAGCACACGGTTGCGGACTTGAAGAACCGTGTTTCAGCGACGCCCTCCTACGATGTGCTAATTGCCTCTTTCTGTATTCCGATCCTCGCTCCCTTACCATTTCGTTTTGTCGAAAAAATAATTAATTTCTCTTAAATGTATGCGGAAGCGATGGTGTTGACCCTCCGCGGTGCAGAGCCAAACTGCCCGAGCAACACGAACAGTTTGGAGGTGAATAATTGGTTGGACAAGCTAGCGAGAAAACAGTTTTTTCCCCCACAAACTCCCTCGAGCGCTTAAAAAGCGTCGGCGGAACAGTTGGTGAACATTTTCGCTAACTCGAAGTGTATCCTTCGAAAGTGATAGAAACTTGAATTACTGGTAATTAAGGATACCGATGTGCTTAAAACTCGACCTTTTATTTTCGCTTATTCTACTTGAGCTTCTTAGAGCGAATCTTAGATGTGTACGATAAAATGTGCTTGAGATACTTGAAAAAATCAGAAGAAAAATAAATATGCTTATAGTGCGATTTGGGGAGCAAATTTAATATGCAAAATTATTAGTATTAATTATATTAAAAGTGAAGTGGAATTTCTTTCTTTGATGAATAGGCAAACACGTTAATTGTCCAAATTGTTAATTGACATGACATTTGTCATCCATCTTCAGGAGTAGGGAAATCGCATTGAAAACTATTAGGTGAAAATCATTGGCAACTTTTGTCGATAATCTTCGATTTTTTCTGCGGTGAAGTTTTAGTAGCTTTACGAATTTATTCCGTAGTTATCTTTCCCCCGGACGAATGTTCAAAATAATATAATCAGACTGTGAGCAAACTGTGACTGTATGGTTTATCAGTAGAGGTTACTTCAAGGTTGAATCAGAATTGATTTCCTTTGGATCATTTTAATGATTTTACATTCAGGAATATCTATACCTTTATTTGTTCTACAAGTTGATCGTCGGCTTGTGGGTGGGTATGGAATGTGAACACCGAGCAAAACGCTATTTACTTTGCGGATCTTTCGCGGAAAGACTGAATATTTTGGCGATTTTCCTCGATCCTTTATTTCTCATTTTAGGCTGGTAGTCAGACCGATCGAAGTAGAAGGTCGAATTGCACATGTTATATGATACGCAACTTAGCTCCTGATAAACTAATTTTCAAGGATTCTCAAACTGTTTTTCAGAGTATTCTTGCAGGGCTTACTTTTTATCATAGCAGTATTTAGTAGAGTAATATATCCTCCAAGAAATGTTTAAAGCATAGTATTTCAAGGGTGCAATCGAATTCACCTGGAGCAAAACGAAAATCTAGCAGCAATCGTACTTACACTAATAGAGTAATTTGGTAGCGCTCGTCTCGCACAGTGCATTCATAGAGGTACTTAAGCGTTGATTTAGGTGGGGAGGAGCGGTCCTCATTAGAAAGGAGAAGTGCAGCTTCCCACGAGAGACAAGCAATGACACCTTGGGGACCCACAGATTCAACATGGCGGCTGTACGTGTTCGCTGTGCTCGAAGTGGCGCCGGATGTGACGCGGGAGGAAATCTAGGAGCGGAGGAATAAATAGATCTCCTGAAGAGGATTCGAGAGTGGTTCATCGAATTCGATTTAGTGAAATGACATCGGCTAAATGCGTCGAGAGTAGGTTTCGTTCCATTTTCACTAGATTCACCAGAGATGTCTTAAAGAAACTCAAAATAAAGGAAATACTGTGCTTCCAAGAGGGATAGGAAAGATCTATCTCTTTAAAAAACTATTTAATTAATTTATCATTACGGCCGATCTCTCATCGGTACAGTATCTTCCTATCATCATCTCATCATATCTTAAATTGCTGACAGAAGCAGCGCTTAAACAGGAGATTCTTGAATAGCATGATGAAAGTGATTTACAAAACTTATCAATGGAGAAATTTTTAAATATCTGCGGTTGTTTAAATGCAACAAGAATATTTAACTAACTTTATATATCATACATCGAAATTATTCTAGTCATGTTTATTTCTGTCAACTCATAAAATAGGAAAACGATTTTCCTCTCTGTAGAAGTTTATTTCCTTTCACATTAGTGAATATATGGTAGATAAAAAATATTGTGCCCCCTAATGGTATTATTATATGAAATGTGTGGGCATTTGTTATGCAATGTTTAATCTAAATCACTAGAATGTTGCGTGGGACGTATGTATCACTCGCGCGTTAAGATCGCTACGTACCAAATGGGAAATCATTAATAATTATTAAGGATAGGAACTATTATTAATATGTGCATTATGATCTGTGAGTCTACGCCTTTCATAATCTATAAAATCTAGTAAATAAACGGTGATAATTGATTTATAGGGAAAACAATGTATATATTTAAGCAAACAAGATTATGTTAATTAAATCAACTATTAAATAATGAAACTTTGACAAGGGGCCATCTAAAAAAACTTATAAACATATTGCGCTTATAGTTGCACGCGCTTATAATTTAAAATTACATTTTTGTTAAGTGAAAAGAAACCTCACATCGGATAGTGATAAATGAAGTCAACATAAATGTTTAAGATAATGCTCAGTGAGATATTATGCACATAAATAACATCTTGTTTCAAATCCCAAGAAGGGTGAATGAAAAAGTATTTCATTTGAAATTGACAGTTAAAGCTATTTTCTCATTGATTGTAATAGTATGTTTTTAGTATATGGGGCTTCGGAAGAATTTTTGAATTTAACTCCTCTCACGGAAATCGTTAAGTGAAACTCAAGTTTATCAAACTTTCGGATATTTAGAATAACAATGTGTAATTAGTTATCTCAGGAATGCTCTTTATGATTCCAGCAGACTTAGTATGTATAGTAAAAGGAAGACAGGATCAGAAATAAACACCACTCTTGAGGATAAAATGAAAGTATGGTAAGGCAAAGCGAAAACACTGAAATCGGATGAAAATAACGTCGATGATAAATTTTTATGGATGTTTACGAAAGTTATTTAATTTTATAAGGGTTTTCTCTTCTAAGTTGACAGTTAAATCTTAACCTCTTTTCATGTTCTGTAATATGCGTCATTTATCATATAAACAACAAAAATTCGAAAAGCGTAAAATTTCTTCCATAATAAACGGAATTCCTAGAACTATAATTTGTCTTTGAGATTGAAAAAATTCAGCTTAAATACTAAAGATTGATTTTATCAGAAATCATCAAACAGCTTCAAAGAGGAGTGATTTGCTCTATTAGTCATTATTCCAACGCACAATTTTATTGTTTACTTCTTGCAAATCTTTTTTCGATTGATTCTTTTGAATTCACCATTTGAATAATTTATCAACCGCAAATAATATGCGGTAAATATGCCATACTGCTTAATGAGCTTTTATTCTTTACTTTTTCCTTCTACCCCAGTATTAGTCTATTATATGAGTGTAACATCTCGCTCGTTGGCACTAAATATCATGATCTGATGAAATTTATATTCATCTACGCCAAATGAATCACTTCTCATAATCGACCATATGCTAATACCTTGAAATGTATCAGCGTATGAAATTTTAATAGATTTTTCACGTATGTCGTCGAAGGACTCACGCCCATGGCATTCAGTATCTTAACGTCGGTTGAAGATCGCCCACTTTACCTCATTCTTAAGCATGACGAGGAGGGAGATCTAATTCCTCTTTCAACGTTTCTCCGAAGCATAATTTCCTTCCCCGTGTATCGATCTCGTTCCTTAAGTATCAATCCCACTTTTCCCTCCTCTCCGTCCGCACACCAAATTTCTCCCTCGAGACATGTGCATTAGTTTAACTGGCGAGCTCACTCGCGGCAGTTCAGATCCGCAACTATCGTTTCACTAATGCTCACTCTAATTGGATATCTCTCGTTCGACGGAGTGAGTGTTGGGGAAAAGGACGCCGGGAAATAAGGAGAAATTGCACGTGTTTTAATCAACCCCTCTCCACCGAGGCTCGTCCATCTTCCCACCCCCGATTCCAATTCAGCTTTTCCCCAATCTCGCAAGGCTTCAGAGCGAGAAACTCACAATCTGGAAGGATCTTGGAGATTTTTAAACCCCTCATGCGCGTTTAATCCTTGAAAGATTTAGGAATGCCTTCTCTCAGAAAAAGAGATTCGTTCGCGGAAACCTGCATGTGGCCTTTTATTCTTGGAAGATATCTTTGGAAAGATGGCATGACGCGTGAGAAAATGGTAAACAATGGGTTTCAAAGTCGATGAAACTCTATTTTGCTGTCTGCTTCGGCTGCGATTTAATCAAGTCTATAGTTCATTTCTTTTAAATCGAGAAATCCACGAATGAGTTGTAAAGTTACAATTACCCAAATTACACAAAAGGGTCCGAGGACAAATTTTACCGAATATTTGTGTTCAGTTAAATCAGTGACTCTAAAAGTGAGCAGTACCGCCTCCCTAGGGCTGCTGGAATAATCTAGGGGGGCTTGAGGCAAGAGAATTTTATTCCGTCACCTATGATCTCTATGAACTTGGTACTAGACAGAAATGAAATCGGAATTTAGTGATTCAATTGAATTTTTGATCTAAGTAGTTTTTATTTTACTTCTTATTATACTCTGGATGGCTTTCACCGACAATCACTTGGTCGACGTGCACTCGGTTTAGCTAAATGTCGTTCAATCGAGTTGTCGTTCAACTGAGCTGTCGATCGAGTGAGAGTCGGTCAAGTGAGCGTTCGTCAAGTGAAGTAGACCCTCTCTGCATTATGTCGTAGAGATAATGATATTCATAGGTTAGGGGGCGGTTGTATACGATGCATGAAATCAACTTGCATTAAAATATGTGGGAAACTCATGGTTAAATGAACGAGTAAAATGGTTGAAGTTTGAGGTGAATATAAATAAACAAATTTCGTCGTCATTATGGGTAATATTGAGAATATCAAGTCTCCAAATCTATTTAACTCGTAGAAATCAAATCTATAATCTTATTAATATCTAATTTATTCAAACGGCGTTTAATTTTGTGCTCATGGGTAGAACGATTTCTAGAGAAGAGAAGATAGGAGGATAGGAAGACAGTAAGATACAGGTAGAAAGTGGTAGGTAGTATATGGTCGGTGGTTGAAGAGCCGTAAGAAGCGATGATGACTATATTTAGAGGGGTGCTTTAGACTTGGTAGCGGAATTCGGATGTGTCAGGAGAAGCATAAAGGTAGACCCTATGCAATGGGAATAAATCATATAAAGAGTATGTGTGGTAAAAATTGGGGACATTGTATGAAATTGGGCTGAAAGAGACTCGTGACCAGTATACAAATGGTGTTTTACGTTGGACCTGTAGAAAGGAAGGATAGAGGTAGAATGACTGAGACAGAGGATGAGGTGAAGGTAAATGGTAGTTAAAGGAGAGGATGATCAAAAATTCAGATTGGTGAATGAGATGCTTAAGCGAGAATAAAGTTGAAAGTGGAGAATAAAGATGAAAATTAAGTATAATTATAGTGGAATGTGTGGAAAGGCATAAATTTGGTCAAAGCGAAAGAGTAAGGGCTGCCACGTATGGAGAAAAACTATGAATAATGAAGGCTGAAACGTGCTCACCCCTTAAGGAAATTGTGTGATGTGTATGTATCAGAATTAGTGTGTTGTTGTCTTTGTACAGGCAAAAGTAAAGCCATTGGGAGGCGCTGAATTAAAAACCTACATGTATCGTAAAACGCAGCATCTATTGGAAGATAGCCGAGGGCTGAAAATGATCGATAAAAACTCGGAGAGTGTTAATAAAGTTAATTTAGTGTCACACAAAATAGATATTATAATAAACATCATTTAATTTCATTTTGCATTAGAATTTCGTAAAATAATTAGTTTATAGATTTATGTATAGAGCTAAAGGAAAAGCTACAAGCCTTGTTTTGTACCACTTTAGTTTTACTGTTCCGAAATTTTCACAAAAATTCTTTGAGGATCTGAGCAAGGAGTTACACAATCAGACATATATAATTCAATACATCTGTACTGGCATCAGAAGAATCCTCTGGGATACTTTTGGCTTCGTTTTCGAGTTTATGGTCTCTCCATCTGAAATTAAATGCTTCCATTTAAAATTAATATCGATGTTTTATGTTTATGTCTTTAAAAACATATGTTCTCATTATTAGAGCTGATGTAGTTACGAATTAAATATATAAATATATTTGAAAGTTAAATGCCGTGTTACGGAAGTAAAAAGGAGAATAATATTCCATTTCCATCTATATATTATTCCATTTGAATGTCTCATTTCAATTCACTGCTGTTAGCTTATTTAGAATCAACTGATCAGTTGAGTGACTGATTGTAGTGGTAGTCAAATTCTATATGACGCCGCAGAACGCGACGTTTCGTAGAATATTCCCTTATGTAATTGAAAAAGCAATGCTTACTTCTTGATTTACAATACATACATTTTAGTTCGTGATGTACCATATATATGTTGTGAATGAGTAGTGATATAAGGAAAAGTCCTTGGTATGGTTTATCTTTGAGGGAGATAGCCTAACTAGGTGAGTAAATGTAGTAAACGGTTATTATGCCGCACTAATTAAAATTTTTATTTGCTCAAGAATTTTCTTAAATAGGCCTCCACGACTACCGTAGTGGTCCCAAAGCTAACGCGGCATCCACCATACACCAACCTTCTAACTCTATAATATATGTGACGTATACAACTCTTCCGACTCAATAATACTAATTCTAGCTTCGAAGGATTATTCGATGATCCTTCTGACTCTGATCTTTGCTTGAAGTTACGTTCGTTCAGAGTAAACGTGTAAATATTTGTGTCTGTACTCCATCACTGTTGGAAGGGAATTCGGTGCAGGTTTATCGTATTTCTCTTATTAATGATTGCCACGAGGGCTATAAGAGTAGCCTTAAATAGGCCTGATGTCAAAACTACTCGTGACATTACTGAACGGTGAGCTGGAATGGGCTGGATAGAGAGAGCATGAATTGGAGAATGAAATGTTTTGCACTTGAACAGGATGTTCTTCACATTCATGACGCATTAGACTTGCCCGAAACTATGCAGGTATTGCCGGGCGTATAAATATTTCTTGGTTTAGCTACCGATAGTTTGGTCCATTTTTCAATGAAAGTTTGAAGCATCAGCAACGTTGAACTAATTTGAAGAAAATATTTGAAAGAAGTTTTCTAAATAAAACGAAAATAAGTTTCAGGAATATCTAGGCTAATTTGGAAATAGTTATTAAGTATATGATACCGAAATCTTTCAGTATTAAAATAGTAGTGTCAGTAAACATTAGAATAAGGAAACTATTGTCAGAAAGTTGCGAGATCATTTGGCAGTTGGCATTTTAATAATTAATTCTATAGTTTATTATCGTTGCTTTAACATATTATAATTTAAAATTTGGAAAACTGTGCTGTTATTATAATTTATTTAATGGCATTGTTTGCTTATTGATAGTAGAATCTTTTTGGTATCATTATCCTTGAATAATCGTCCAATTGTCTCAGTTATTTTTGGGAAGTTATGCAAACTTAAGATGAAAGAATAATCAGCATATGTTTGTCTAACAAAAATTTTTTGGGATCCTTGGTAATATTTGGAAGAACATGAAGTGAATTTCTCGAGGACATAATATGTGTGTTATTTTTAAAAATATCTGTGGCCTGTAAGGCGAATTTTAACAATCATGGGCCTTAGGCTCAAGGTTCACTTTGAGGCCTCATCAAGATATTAGTCATTTAAAAAAATTATAAAACATCCTTGTCGGGCCCCTTAAACAACGAGGCCCTGAGCTTGTGTTTAGTGCGCCTAATTTTAAATCCTTCCCTATATCTTTAAGGTTTCTTTTTCAAAAATAGAAAATAATGCCTGCAGGTAGGGCCTCAGTGATGGCAGGGCAACAAAGGGAAAGGCCCAGAGCAGAAATTAGTAGGGAAGCGGGGGTAAATTATTTTTTTATGGGAGTTTCAATTTTGAACAATTATACTCGTATTTCCTTCCGAGGAGATCCGAGATTTCATAGTAATGAAAACATTAATACACTTTGGAAATCTAAGTTCAACAACATAAATTTACAAATAATACAACCTCCTATACTGTGATTTCATCCACATAATAATTGCTTTCTTTCTCAAAATTATGGATTATTTTTGTGGAAATAATCCAGAAGGTAACAATGTAAATGAAATGTGACATTGTTTGGGTACTCTCCAAATCGATAATTTTGTGTGCAAGCTATACGAGTACATTAAATTTACTCGGAAGGATTTACGGGATCAGAAGGATTAGATGTAGGAGATAATATTGGTACATTTTCTATAAATTAAATTTATTTTCGTTATTTTTGACGGGGAATTCTTGGTGACTATTTTTTGCCAAACACTTTCTTGCCCTTGCATAATATGTGGTAAAATAGGCCCTCCAAGGTGATTATTTTTGGATCCTAAACTAAGAATAGATATTTTTACGATATTGTATCTACAGGAGAAAGACTTTTTATGAAATTTACTTTTTACCAAATTTAGCGATGGGGAATTATATTAAGAAGAATAATACAGCTTTTTTATCTAATACATTATACTTTGGGATATGTATATTTTAGTATCTGTAATTCTTTGGCATCATTCCTATGATATTCAGCATACTTTCGATAGTTGCACATATTTTACTGACTGAGAGTAACAGCAAGAGGAACTCAAAAAAATAGGTTTAAATATCTAGCATAAGGCAAATTCAATAGAAAGAGTTCGTAGAGAAAGTAAATGATGTAAACAAAAGCTGAAATTTGGTGAAACTCCATCTCAGAAACGAAAAAAATAACAATTTCACCAAATAAATTTATTGAGGTGATTAGTTACACTCACAGAATCACTCTCTTCCCTTCCTCTCGAAGGAAACCGTCGAAAACATGAGAATTTAATCGTAAATGATTGATTTTTCTTTAAATTCTAATTAAACTACACTTGTTGGATGACTTGTATATATTTTACTTAATTACTTTAAAGCTTATGTCGACAGTGTTATAATTTGGATAAAAATTTCCAATGATGTTTTTGTTCGAATATGTGTTGTTGATTTACTTCTCATTTAGGACTTGATGATGACTCTGTGAATTGAAACTATTTGCTCCAAAGATATTTTTAGTGAAAATTTACGAATTTATTTTGTTCAAATTTCTGTGATAAATGATGTTAACTTTTGGCTATTTAATTTGATAAGAGAAAGACTAACAACTAACTAATTAACTAAGTAAATATCTTGTCAAAATGTACTCGATAATGGAGTGTACGACCGATGATTCTTTTGAGAAATTATAATAAACCTTTTTGCCTCTAAAATAAATAAAAATATAGCCGTGGAAAATTAATAAAGCAGAAGAAGCAGTGTTATGACTGATTCGTTGACTCTCTGTAGAAATGACTCAAAGTCACGGCGTAAATGAAAGGGAGGCGTTGATTGTTCGTGATTGGCCTGCCCTTTGCCTTTCACGTTACTTTAAATTTACCGTTGTTCCGATGAGTCCATTAATCATGTTCGAATATAACATGGCTTCCGACGGCCATTTGTGCTGAAACATCCAATAAAATATCATCGTTCATAAAAGTTGGGATACATGAGAAAGGGACGGACAGAGTCGCTGTCCTCTCGAACAATTGTTTTCCACTTCCACAAACACATTCGAAAGGGTCGGAATCGCTCATTAGCTTTATCGTCGGTTGATTTCTGACTTTCAGTAACGGTAATTAAAAGTTGACTACATATTCGTTAGCATTAATTCCAAGATGATTTACACTGAGAATGAGGATCAATACTTAACCGCAGTAATGCCTCTCATTCATTGCACTGTTTCAATCGCACGAAATATGGTTTCCCATATAATCGCTACGAAGTATCAAGGACAGTGCTTCAAATTCTAAATAGCTCTAGCATCCTTTGCAAAGATTATGTTGAACATCTTTCTAAGATATGAGGGATACCAATCTGATTCTGTTTTGGATATGTTAAAACCCTAGAACATTTGGACGTGGACTTCTATTTAAGGTTAGAAAAGACTTGCTTAACAAATGTACTCAATGATCTACTATGTGGAAACTAGTGAAATATGAGATGTTTCGAATATCGTTCGAAAATTTATAAATTAAAAACCTTTCTTGCGCGTCTGCATTGGTTAAGAATGGAATAGGTTTACATGTAACTCAGTTTCGTAAGATTATCAGATTATATTGAAGGATGAAAAATTCGTTTAAATATCCATGAGTTCAAACTAATTCATCTTTATATAAAGAAAGATCCTTCGACGGATAAATAATTGAAGAAGATGAGAATATTTATTTAACATAAAAAGAGAGCCACCAATTATGTAATGCCCTGAAACAGCTTTTAAAATGTGATATTTGATTGAGATATTTATGATATAACTTGTAAATGAACTATACTGAAAAAATACTTATCCTCAACTATTTAAATTTTACGTTCACTTTATTTCTAATGTCCGGAAGAACACGAAAAGCCGTAATTTTTGAAAGAATTCTAATTTACCTGTCCATAAATATTATTAAATATCATTCATGTGATTTGATCTTTATCTAATATATGCACGGGTTCTAGTTCCTCTTATCAGAAGAAATTAGAAAATATAAGCCGATTCCGTACATCTCGGTGGTTTGTTTACGACAACTCTGGGCAACGAACGCAATTCCAGGTACATCCATTACGGGCGAGCGAATGGAAATGTTCATTGCTCGAATGGGAATCTTTTTTCCTCTCAAGTCGACCATTACCTCTTTTTCAGAGTGTTTGAATTCCGTGTCACTGCTTTCACGACCATTCGTAATCCCAAGAACCATTCCGAGGATTCCTTTAACGCCCAATACCTCATGCTAAGAGTTTCCTTTCTACACACTTTGACGAGCCCCGATTATAAAAGTGGGAGAAATAAAGAGGACACATGGGAAAACACACAAAGGACGGATTGACCCTCTTTTATGAGAATTTTTACGAGAAACTCGAGTCTCGGGAAGATTGATAGGGAGAGAACGAAGGTGATGGACAGATATGCGTTTGGAGGGAAAGGAATAAACGTTGTTTGTTCGCGCATTGATCTTTCATTACGCCTGCGTTTTCTTTCTCGTCCCCTTATTATCTTTACGGCATCCTCGCCTCGACCCTTAATATAAACACGCACCCACCGCACCTAAAAACCTCCATAAAATCCCGGATAATGGCGGAGACGGAATTTTAAGGCCGTGATTGCGTGCGCACGGACTCGCGGATTCGTTTTTATCGCTACCTGTCGCCCCAACCGAACGCCCTTTTATTGGATTCCGTGTATAAACTTGGGCACGCTCCCTTCGCCGCATTCGTAACCGTCGCATTCGACGACATATGCCCGTTTTCTCTATTTCTCCCCACCTTCCTTCATATCGAGAGAATTTTATTGTCTTCTAATTCCCTTATTGCTCCGCCGGCAATCATCTCGCTCGGTTGCGTCAGTCGCAGATGGGTTTGTAAATCCTTAAGATGATACGCGCTGCGATTGGTCGCACTATGTGTGAATCCAAGTGCCTCGTTCCGTTTGAAAGCTCGCTCAACTAAACGGGTCTTCTCCATCAACATTTAGTGCTTGTAATTGGTCGATACTGGCGTTAAATGTCGTAATCAACACAGTTTCGAAGCACTTAAGCACGGGTTCCTTCATTTCGTAAAATTTTATGGTTACGAATCATCCTTAGGTGTATGTTTCCGGGCGCAGAATTGCGATGAAACGACAAATAGCTACATTTCAGCCTGCGAAATATATAGAAAATTATTGAGATTTGTGAGAGTGAGATGAATGTGGTTCAGTTTTCAATAAATGCTCGTCCAAAAATACATTATTCTATGATTCGTATACCGGTTTAAAGAGTTAAATGACGCCATACCTTGTTATATTTACACTGGGGATCAGTTCTTGAACTCATGCTTTACTTTTGTTGCAGTAAAAGTCTGTGGAAACGTATTACCATTTAATTGTTAGTTTTTTTACTCCCATCATTAAAGCTCCATCAGGAGAAGGTTTTTACAACGAATTTATGCAATATTTTATGTTGCTTATGCTTATAGTTTTTCATAACAGAAACTCCCTGCTGAATATAATCTCATACTATTTTTGTGTTCCTTTTCTTCTGAATATATAGTATATCCATCTGCGCAATAGTCTCATTTTTCCTTTTTAGCGAAGCTTGCAAAAATATTACAGCTTTAACGCCCAATTTCTGAAAACGATGAAATTGTCTCGTGAAACAAGCAATTGCTGATTCAAAGAATATATCTTTAATCTGCAAAGTTTAAAAATTATAATGGGTACTATACATTTCCGGAAGGTAGAGAAATTACCCACGATCGGGAATTAATGTGAGTACCTCAGGCTTAGTGCAAAATGAATCTTTAAGGAAATAGTGAAGAAAATCGTAACCCTTTGAAGAAAATTAGAGGAAATAGCGTTATGAAGAAACGACGAATTCAAAATCGAAAGGGTTGCACGGATTAGCTGCAGGTAGAATCCTAAATACTGAATCTTCATATATTTAGGAAAAAATATTGAGGATTGAGTACACTTAAATTGCTCAAAAACCTTTTTGTGTGCTAAAAGATATAACGGCAGCTGTGTGTTGAAGTTCTGACAGTCACGGTCATACTTGATGAAAAATGCTGACAAAAGACATTCGCCCTTATTTATCGAAGCGAAACGCTCAAACGACCAACTCTTTTTCATCCGTTACCAACCTGAGTAAATCTTAGATCCGTCAGTATATTATCGATGAAAACTGAATTGTTTACTCACCTTTCTCAATATCTACATAGGAGGAATCAAACACCTAAATGTGTCATATCTATATTTCATTAATATCTTTGGGTGGTGCTGTTACCGGAATCTGGGTGACTCTCGACTTGTATGGGGAGAATATGAGATTATTCTTGATTGTATTTTTTTTCGGTACGCTTCCAATAAAGTATCCCTCGAGAAGGGTTAGATATTTGCCTTGGCAACACCATCAGGGAACTTGATGCCGACCTTATGTTTGGATACTTCAGAGTTAAACAGAAGAAAATTGAAAATTGAGCGGTTGATGGCCTGTACATGAGATAGCGAAAACAAATGTGGCTTAGAAAAATTATTAAAAAATAATAACGGTGAAGGTATAGAGATTGATCTTAGCGATTCATGGAGCGGCGGAACCATTGCGATTTCAATTTATTTAGATGAAGATTTCACATATTGTCGAGTGTTGATTACATGTAATTTTACCTAGTATTTAAGATAACTGTTGAAAACATTCTCATGTTTTAGAGAAGTAGTAGAAGGACTTTTAATGGTGTGTTAATCCTGGGCAATAAATTTAGGTTGAAAGTTTAGTTTCAAGACAAGATAATAATAGGAGTTTATAAATCCGTTGCTTGAAATACCTGATTTCTTCATAATCATTATTTTTATAGTATTGCTAAAACGCCTTCTTCAGCTGAGGTCATTTCGCAATTCTGGGCTCCCAACGGGAATCAGACCCTAGACCTCTTTCAAAGACCAAAAGCGAACGAGCTGGGCTATCATGGATTCCATAAATATTTTTGTTTTTAATGATATACGGTAAAATTAATTATTTGTAGTTATTCGTTTTGTTATATTAATCATCGCTCTCAATCATTAAAATAGCATTAAATTTGTGTTATGAAATATTTTACTTATATCTTCCTAAAACCTTTCTATAAGTAATTTTGGCAGAATGGAGAAAAGGTTCATCGCAAAAGCATGGTTCACCAGGTGAATTGTACAAATGGTTGAATAAACTCTGACTTCATAGATCCTATGAGATTGAACGCAACGAGACTGAAATCCAGTATCCGTTTTCAGGACCATCCGGGTCTCGGGACTCATTCATTTATTTATCAACAATTCGAGTTAGAAAAATTGTGTTTGTCTTGCACTCGTCACTGATTTGGGCTTTATCGGGGGATGATAAGTCCATTTCTATCATTTCGTATCCCCGATTGCAATCGTGGAGATAATGCTTTCCTTTGCCAGCTGCTCTGATTCAGATTTTTCATTATCACATACTTATCCACACCAATGCAGGGCACAGAAAAAAACTTAGATATCTATTGCTTTATAATCATAACTAGGTTATCGGGAATGATGTGGCATATGGTATTGGCAGTTTCGCACGTTTTCCTCGAACAAATTGAATGGTCCCTTAACGACTACGATTGTATTCGTTAGCTCTCGCCTTCTATGTCAGTTTACTTTGAGGATAAAGTCGTTTCGAAGGACAAAGGCCACTTGTATTATTTATAAATTTCAATTTATGTGTCTTAAGTTGGATTCTGATTTTCCTAGTCTATTGGTGAAAGCTAGTGATCTCTTTGAATGATTCTTAACTTCTGAAACTTTTCCCGGATGTTTCCAGACGGCAGTATAACATCAGAGCACCAATATTCTGCTAAGTAACTTCTTTGCTATAGAATCCTCTAGATTTAATATCGATTGCTTTGAATTTATTTCTTTTATATTTTTATTTTTTCTTCAACTTCTATACTAATTTAAACCTTGCTTAAGCTAGCATAGTAAATTTAGAGAAGAAGCATTCTCGGAGGACCTAGTGATGTCTTTTCACTATTGCATAAGACGTTCATATACCGCACGCAAAATCAAGGACATAGATGATTGAAATATCGATTCAAAAATTCATTTTTTTACTATCTCAAATTCATAACATTAAAAATTCCACAGACATGAGTGTAGGTTGAATGAGCCTTTACAGACTAAAACTAATTTCGCCGAAAAATTCCTACTCGTCGGAACGATGAAATTATGAAATATAAGAACCTGAATCATCAAGACTAATACCTTCACTTGAAAATATTTCGGTTATTTATGGTTCAATTATGTCAATATTTTTATATTATTAATTGAAGTTGCTTTTGTTTTCTGATTTATGGTTTTTTCAAGCTCTGATATAAGCCTCACAAGGAAAGAAAATTTCAATAACTCTATCATAAAATTTCTTTGTTTACCCCTGAACTCGATAACCACTGCCGGCATTACTTGAATCATAGTATTGAATTTACGAAATAGCGTGATAACGGTACTCTGTTTTTGTTGCGTTATTGCAATATCTAATCGGAAATCTCTCTTTTCCCTGCAATATTCGACTGATGGTTGGTATTGCTTCATATGGCAATAATATAAAATTAATATATCAATTAGAGCAAAAGTGGTCGCAAATTAGATTGCAAACTGGTTTCTTTCTCTTCGTATTGAGGAACCGTTTGGCACTTTCAATTCCTATTCACCTTATGTGTCATGGAAACTAGCTGATTTATATAATTTCAAGGGTAAGCAGAAGCTTATCAGAAAACTGTCTGCTGACTACTTTTCTCAGTTTTCTATTCTTTTGAGATCTAATATAATTCGGGTTGAAAGAAACAACTTCTTTCGAATTTTGTTCACTGAAGAATACCTCAGAAAGTAACCTGCAGAAAGGTATGACTATAATGACTTATGTCTCCTTTTTTCTTGCGGTATAAGGATAAGCGTAAATAACTCATTTCCGAATGTTAAAGATCTAGTGTATCATTCAACTGAATTTTATTTCTTTTTATTATTCGTAGGATGTATGTATTTACGCAAAAATTTTAAACTTAAAGTCTTTCAGCAATGACAAACACATTTTAGTGAGTTAATATTGAGTTTTGATAATGCGAATGAAAATGTTTCAAAAATTTCATCAATACAATTTATAATGGATGGGAATTACTCTAGATAGCCTTGTTAGAGATATCTCAAGATTCTGTTTTTTTTGGGTGATTCAGATAAACTCTCTCAGACTTTAAACTATCGTTAACGGCGGATTTGTGCAGTTACTGTACTATTTATATAGCAAAAAAATTTCTTGCCTCAGAATTAATCTTTTATCTTTCAGGAAAACAAGATAATTCGATTTCTCCCTATAAAAGCTTCACAAGAAATTACTTTCATAAAAGGAAACATATTTTGAATTTTTATAATATTACCACGTTACTATCTCTGTACTGTAGATTATGTTTCGTGTTTTTTATGAGCGTTTATTCCTGACTGTGCACCGTCACCACCGCGGTGATGACAACACAATAACGGTGATGAGAAAAATCTCTATCATCGGTGTTATAAAATATATTTTACTAATACGTAACTCTGTAACCTGAAGAAGTAATATTTCCTAATTGATAAGGAATTCACGGAAACAACGGAAACGTGATACATATTATAAAATTTGGCATCTTATGAGTTAGCGTCCCTTTTCCCCTTCCTTTCGACAATGTAGGCACCACATGCCATTATAATTTCTTATCCTTTATTATATTCTTTTTGTGTATGATGCTTGTTATTTTGCTCCTCTTCATCTGTTTGAAATGGCGTTTTTCTTTTTCTCTCTTTGAATTACCTTTCACCTCATTTTTCTCTGTCATTCAGACCGGAATTACAGCTTTATCACATAATCTTTAAAAGGTATTTTGATTCTCTTCAAAATCTTTGGATCAAACTGGTTCTTGTATTCTTCTTCCATAGATATTCGAAGTTCATGGTGATGATATTTTCAAGTGAAATCTCCGTAATTTAGTTTCTCTGTGTTTTATTTTATTTCAATAGCTTTCTCTTTCTTTTACATTTTCTAAGAAGAAGACTTTGACTATTCCAAATGAAGAGGATTTACGATTATTGTTATCATCACTATCATTATTTCATCGAACGGTTTCCTGAAATTTTGGAAGGTTCAATTTAGAACATTCCGTTCCAAATCGCGTGCACCCTTCCTTCGCGATTTCTTTCCCGAGCGATCATTTCATCGGAGTCATTTTCAGGATCTTTGTTCCGAGTGTCGATAAGGCAGTCAATCATCGCTTCGATCAATATACTTGCCACGTCTCGCGTGTGAACCAATCGTCAGGTATATATATGTCCCTCCTTCCCCTCTGTAATTTCTCCCCCTCACACTGCCAATTCACCCTTCCCTCCGTGCCCATAAAAGCGACTCAATATAGGGACTATCTGTTGGTTATTTGTTGGCTTAGCTGTCCACTCGTTTCCGAACCAGACGTCCATTAATTATCTCCCTTTACGAGCAACAATTAACTATCTGACGTAGCCGCCAAGGAGCGCCCCTCCCCCCCTTTCGCAAAAATCCACCCCTCTGACGTCATCCATATAATTCCCGCTCTCTTCTATCGGCTATGTTTGTGGAACGTGCAATAAACAAATGGCCGAACCGGTAGTTACATGTAAATATATTTTTCGGCCGCGATAAAAAAGTTTTCGTCCGTTGTTGCAGCGTGTGTGCATTAACGATTTATTGATAATTAGAAACGAAAACGACGAGCGCTCCTCCTCCGATGGAAACTTTTGAAAGTCACTGCAAACATCATTACGGTGTTTTGATTGATGATTGCTCACTAAATCCCTACGGGTTCGAACGAATTACGTTGATAAATCATTCATTAAATTCGGTCCAACCCTAAAAAATGTTCATTTACTCAAATTTGACGTGGAAAAAGAGAGGTAATCGGTGGATAACATTTTGATATTTTATCCTATTAATTTAAATAAAACTTTGTTATTTCCTAATTGAAGCGGTGAATTTAATTGGTCTCTGTTTACTGGCAGTACGGATTTTAAAACGGAAACAAAACAGGTATCTGGTACAAATATTAGGACCGCATGTAATTTTTAACCTTCTGCAGTGGTATTGAGCTTTGTAAATAATTTTTATCGAATAATTTCTCTCCCATTTATTTACCGTGTATTTACAGTTAAATCGGACATTTGATACGCAAATCAAGAATGAAGTTAACGAATTATTTAAATATGATTAGTTAATGTATATAAAATGGGCAATTCAGGCGCTTTTTTGATTCAAAATAAAGAAGATTAAGTAATTTGAGCTTCACGGAGATTTCACTTTAAAACCAATAATTAATTTAATGGTACCCCATGGAAAAAACGAATAGTCATAGCACATCTGAGGTTGGATATTAATTACTCCATATTTTGTTTCACTTTAATTTTTTTAGTGCATATGCGATAAAACGGAATAAAAATAATTTTTATCCAATCATTTAATAAATTTACATTATTTACTAACATTCTTCTCTGTTTTAAATTATTATCCTGAATTATGTTATTTTTCTCAATGGACTTACTTACTATGCATTTTTGCACTAGGACTTACTATGCATTTTTCATTTTATTGGGCTATTGATTCAGAAAATATAATACCAAGTATGAATAGTTTATTGAAATTTAGTGGTATTTTTAAAAGTGCTTGGACAGCTGAGATAATAGCGCACGTGGGCCCCCACCGGAAATTGAACCGAAGTCTAACGCGCAGCCTATTTGGCTAAGGAAAGGAACGTGGCATTTTAGCTTCAGTTATCTCTTATCATGGCGTTTCCATCCATTTTTGAGTTTGAACTATTCGAGGGAAAAGGCTCTGATAATCCAAGGATCCACTGCAAAGAGAGAGGGGTTTCAAAGTACATACATTAGTTTTCGCTTAAATAATTCTAATTAATTATAATACTTTTGTATTATTCTATTATCCGGTTCACCTACTCAGATAACCATGCATGGTGAGATGAGTCCTTTAATATGCCTATCTTATTGTTAGATAACCCCAAGGCTCAGCAGGTGAAATGCCTATCCAGATGTACTACTTTGAGTCTTCTTAGATATAGTACGCAACAGCTCAATGGGAACGGCACCCGCTTCAATAAACATTGCTCATTTACCGAAATTTTTCATTAAATGAAATACTGTATTTACTTTTAGGGGTCAATCTCTTGTATTGTTCGATAATTTGAAGGTACACTCAAAATTTCTGTCTTTTAAATATCTCAAATACAAATTAAATTAACTGTAATTATTTGTTATATTAAGGGAATATATTTGTGGATTATTTTTAAAGGTCATACGAGGAAATAAGTAACACATTTTTTTAACTAATAGAGGGTATAAAAGAAAATTTTAACGGCTTTAAAAGGTAGATTCGAGTATTTTAGTCGACAACCAACTCGCCAAGCAAACATTAAACATTATCGATTTTATTTTTATAAGATTATGAAAACATATTAAGATGATTAATATTAGAAAAATGAATCTCCTTTGAGTTTACTTGAAGGAACTGATCGCACACCACAATTATTCCGTATAATAAAATTCTACAACTTATAATGAATGGTTCTATGGAATTTGTACAATTTTTGAATTGGATAAAAGTTCTGAAAATATGTTTGGAAGCTTTAGATGCTAGTAAATGGACCAGATTTGATAAATCGATCGTTAGCATTTGGAAACACCTACAGATACTTAATCCCCTCCAACTTGCCATCGGCATGTGCCGTGGGGCACATATAAACATAGAGCGTTCGAGCTACTTCTTTTCTTGTTGTTATCGGGTATCGTTCGTGTAAAGAATTAGTTCTTAAAACGACTTGCCCTTGCGTATATTTCTCTTACCGTACTCGTACCATTAAATCGACCAAAGTAGCAGGAGGATTTCATAATACTGATTATTCCTTCCGAAAACGTATTTTCTCTGAAATTAGGGAAAGGTATTATTCTTAGCACGAATAGCCGTGTGGATAGAAACCCAACTGGGACTTGAACCCAGGTCTTCCACCTTCCGGGGAGATATTATTAGTTTATTGATGGATTACTTGCTCGGAAAATGGGTAACCTGGGTTCGAGTCATAGTCATGTCGCTATTTTTCATGTCTGTTTCATCTTGTACTCTCTCTGAATTTATCAAGAAATCGCAACCTAGTTTCTAATTTCCTTTCTTTCAAGGATTCCCTGCGTCTGATGGCAGTTACGCAATGCTTGTGTATTTATATAGCATTTTACAACGTATTGCCTTGCGCTGCACCTTACTATATTCCCAAGTACATACATGATTCATCTGACAGAGAAACCGGTATTAAACTGAATCTACCGAAATATACCGATGCTATCGGAAACGGATAAACTTGATATCTACATCTACATCTACATATGTACCCTGCAAGCCGCCTTTCGGCGTGTGGCAGGGGGTGCAAGCACCATGACTCTATTTTCCTAGTCGATTATTTTCGCGTATTGTTCTCGGAAAAAATTAATTCTTAAGTCGATTGGTTTTAGCATCTATTTCTCTGATCTTTCTCGCTGTATCAGAACGGCCTATATAGCAAGGAGGGCGCATAATATCGGCTACATCTTCTATGAATGTGCTCAGTCTGAATTTATCTAGTAATTTAAATCTCTGATTGAGCCTTCTTTCTTCTAAAGATTCCCATCCAGCCTCCTGAAGCATCTGAGTAACACTTACCGATTTATAATAGCATTTTTTTACAAAGCGTATTGCCTTTCGTTGTATCTTTTCTATCTCGCGAATACAACACTTTTCAGCAGGGTCCCATACATTGCATGCATACTCGAGGTGAGGCACTAACTAACTAGCGCAAAGTAACATCGCTCGCGGACTTTTTCTTCGCTTTTACCGACTATTCTTTTGACGAAGCCTAATTTCTTAAGAGCTCGCCCACATATGTTATGGATGTGGGTACCCCAAGTTAAGTTATTCGTGAGGGTTATTCCGAGATATTTTACCGAATCGACAGTTGATAATGTTTTTCCTCGAAGGCTTTTCCCGGATAACCAGTATACATAATCTCTTGGACGCTAAACCACGTTACTTATTCATTATAACATTAATATTCGTAATATCATAGATAATATGTATCCTTCTCGTGGATAGATCAACTCTAAATCTTTTAGTAGATTAACGTTGCTTTTGTAAGTAGTATTTTGTCAAATTTAAAGGAATTATTCTCGCGAGTCATTTAGTCATTAGCTTTTTTGACTATAAGACGGAAGACAAAAACTACGCCTATAAAGGCAGAGTACTAACGAAGTATTTCACTTCCATTTTTCGTCTAAAAATTCCTTTGGGAGAAGTTGGTTATCTCCCACCCCCAATCTGGAGTGAGATAACTTGTCAACGGTTAGTCTTCTCTCCACTTCTCAATTCCGTCGCACTCTCTCCTCCCCAAACCTTCTTGCTCTCTCTCGCTATTATGAAGGTTATGTCGCCCAAACCAACCCCCTTCCAAGCCTCACCTCTTCATCCCTCACAACTTGGCCTCCTTCCCTTGTCATCCATCCGCAGCTAATTCGCTCCCTCCCTCATTTCTCTTCCCCTGGAGGCACGCACAACGAGAATGGCCTCCCTGATGGAGCGTCTTCTTCTGCAGGTGGGAAGGAAATGATGCGACGAAGGCTGGTTGTAAAGAGAAGCTGTTCATTAGAAGTGCGACTGCCGAGGGCGCTGTCACAACGGCCGTCGGAAGATTTGGAGGAAAGACTTCTTCTCATCTTAACTTGTGTTTCACTCGCTCTCGATGAATCTGCGAAATCCTTCTCGTTTCGTGGCACTGTTTTCTCAGCAGGTAAACTGTCTCCTTGTAAACGTTAAAGAGGTACTCTTCCATTGCTTTCAGTAATTGTCTGCCGTCTTCGTCTTTTCATTGCCTTCACTTTCGTGCTACATGCAGATCTGTTAGTTACTGATTCATCCCATGATTTTTATGACCAATTTTCAGTCGGAAAGGGTAAAGGTGAGGTGCACGTAGTGGTGTGCATCCAAGAAAAATCTCATGGAAGAATATACTTGAAAAAAGTCCGACGGAACGGGGAAGCTCAATTATTGTAACGAATTGAAACTCATTATCAAGTAACTTATATCGTTGAAGATATGGGTTAAATTAAAATTGTTTTATTTATCATCAAACATTCACTCTACTACATTTGGATCATCCACAAAGTTCCGGCCGCATCCCTGAACTTGATTATGATAAATATTTTTCAAAATGGAGTTTTCTTTCAATTTACATCTCTTCTCACCTTTATTATACGCACATTTAACTTTACTGGGAAGGACAGCCTGTGAATAACAGTTTGCAGCTGTTGGCATGCGTATGATTTGATTATTCACTATTTGTAGACCTATCAGTTCCCTAATTTTCCGTATTTTTTACTATAATTTCATCCTTTTCTATATTTTAACACTTTTTCAGCGCTCTTTGGCACTTTTCTTCATTTATTTTCTCGTTTTCTTTCTATTTTCTATATTTTCTATAGGTTTGTTGATATAGTGCCCTTTCAATAAATATTTCTACGATATTATGTTCTCCAAGTCTAGACAAGCTGAATACTTTTTCAATTATTTTTTTCTCCAATTCCTTCAATTATATCATTGAATCCGCTCAAATAAAATCCTGATGGATCTTATTTTCCTTTGAATCACTGAGTGCATGCGCTGTCATTCAATATATTGCTACACATACTTTCTTCACTTTGTGAGGAAAGCCTGATGTCTTCGGCATGAAACGCAATGTTGCACCTTTGTCGTGGTCCATTGCTTGGAATTGATTTTACAGACTCTTTCATTTGTGGGAACTGTGGCGGCAATTAAATAGATTCGCTAGTATATCTTACTTAGTACTACTTATAGTATATCTTACTTAATGCTACTTGGCAAGACTTCTTAAATTATTCCAGCTTGCTAAACGGTTAATTCAATCGATGAATTCTCTTTGAAGAATTGCACGATTTGAAGGATTGACAAGGAGAGCAAGTATTTGAAAAGTTTGACATTGCGAGGATTTTGAATTTGTTAATAAAATATTTCTGTCGTAGAATGCATAACCCCAATACCGGAATGTTTATTGACAGTAGCTAGATTTGAAAATTCAAGTCCTTTACGTAATGTGCTTTCCATACTCGTATTTGCCGAGTGAACACGGTATTTATTTAAAAAATTACAAAAAACACCCGATTTTGTATACGATATATCAGTACAATATTTTATCTTTCTAATTGAAATAAAATTCGTTTACAACGCAGGACTTAATTAGCTGCATATATATCCGAAGTACTCACTAATATTTTATTATTTGTTGATATCAAAATTTAATGCCGGTAATATTATAATATTATAGTATTCAGCAGTTGAAGTAATTTCTTTTAAAATTATAAATGTCTGTAAAAATCTTCTAACATCTTAGATTAAGTTACTTTTTACTATCATGTCTTTTTAAGAATCCATGCCATGTTTCTTTCCTTTGCGTTAAAGTTTTACGAATTTTTCTCGCTCTTATTTAGCTGGCATCTCCTTTCTCTGGATTATGATAGCGAGGATTGTGATTCGGATTCTTTTAATATGAAGATAAAAAATATACTGTAATTTTTTATCACGAAGTTTTATAACAAATAGCGTATACTTTTTAAAAGCTCGTCTCCTGCCCCTAATTTTAACGGAAAAAGCTTTCGTTTTTTATTCCTTTTTTGAGATTTCGAATATTTAATGGTAAATTCGATAAAACGTTATGTTACTGATAAAATTATATTGATAAAATCAGCACTAGTATTTCTTTTTCAGTAGGAAATATCAGTAGATTTAATTGCTTAATATTTAGAAAATAGATAATAAAAATTAATTTTAATTATGTCAGACAGAATGGAAATTCTGTAGGTATAATTAAGAAGATCCAAGAAGAAAAGAGTATAAGAATAAAGACTATAGTCATAAGGTAATTATTTCATAAACGATGGGAGAGAAAGAGGAAAATCGTAGTTTTTGGCTCTGCTATCAAGTTCATCACTAGGCCCGCCGTGATGCTCAAATCAGAGCGCGGACAATAGATCCGGCACGTCACTCTCTTTCATCGGACCTGCTAACGCCGTTGTGGCGTTATTTACTAGCGATCAAGAAATAATCCGTATTTCACTAGATCTATAATCACCAATGGTAACTCACTTTCTCTCGCTTGCTTGTACAATAATTTATTTTGTAATTCATAAACTTTTATAAATAACGATTGTTGGAAAGCACATCATGAGACATTGAAATTTCAACGATGACCTGGCGTGTATGGGTTTTGGAATTGGTTTATTTATATCTTACATTGACGATCGTGAACCTTGCACATATTTATTTTTCGCTCACGGTGTGATGAATGTTCGGACAATTGACGTCGTGTAGAATGAAATTAAGTGAAAATGGTAAAAACCCAAATAATTTTTGAAATCTATTGAATTAAACTGTAATTTACGACTTAAGTGAAAACTACTTTCTATTTTCCTCGATAATTTCACATTTCATAAATATGTTAGTCACCTTGATATTGAATATTTGATTCTTAACATTACTACTAACTCCAAAAACGCCTGTCACAAGTTTACATCGAAATATTTTTATTCTTGGTATTGTATAACGTTGGAAAAATTATTAGTTTTATTATTTTGTAATATTTTGCAAAATTTTTCTTTTCTATTGGAGAAATCTTAATTCCAGCGATCGAAACTGAATTCTCGACGTTAATAGTTGGAATGAAATTACTCCTTTAAATTAGTTTCAGTTGTAAAATTAACGGTAATACTTTCCTTTAATTTTCTATTGATGTATTTATGAATCAACGTAACTTAGCTTTCTGAATTTTTTAAAGATGCGACGAGAAGACCATTTGCGGTCCAAAGGCTGAAGATCTATTTAGCTCTTTTAGAATTCGTAGATTTTCTTTGTATGAGTTTTCTATTTTTTCGTAAATTAATGATCATAATTTTTAAACGAGTGCGCCGACAGCGTACAAAAATCCATGTTGGCAAACGAGCATCCGTCTTTGACAAATGGTCGCGGAGGGCGAAAAATCAAATTGATCGAGGGAATGGCGGTGTAAACAGGTTAGCCCCGAGTCCCAAATGGTCAGCGCTGTCCGAAGGGATCCTTTCCCGCGGGAGTCCTAATCCGGCTCATGGGCAGGGCGCAGTGTTTTAATGTCTATCATTGCCGAACAAGGCGAGTCATCGGTCAAAATTCACACCCCTCGCGTGTTGAATCAGCTGGCCAGAGGTAGTTCGCCCCTTCTGGATAGGCTACCAAAAGGGATCAGCTGTCAAGAGGAGATGCGGTGTCGCCAGGGGTCGAGCGGTCAGCGACAGAGACGAATGGGGATTATGGTGGTCCCCTGTCCGAACCCTGCAGCGCCAATCCTGCATTACCCCTTCATCTACAAGCGCCCCTTTCTATTCCTTCGCCTCCACCCATTAGCTCGCAAAACCCTTGTTGAAGCCACTCCCTGGATGACGGCGCTTCCTTTTGTTTTGGTAGCAAAAAGCGGTCTCTTTCCAACATGGGATGCTGGTCCTCAAGGGAGGAAGACCGTTGCGGCTCCATGAGCGGAGAAAACACCAGCAGGGACATAAGTCAGGAGGAATGTTTAGGGTGGGAACATCTATCTTCAGTATCACCATTTTTAATTTCTTTCAAATTTTGTTTTATTTGATCGAATAGTAAGTTAATGGCTTAAATGCAGATTAAATTTCATCAACGTTATAATAACTTGATTTATTTTCAGATTTATTCAACAAATTCTCGGAAGTGAATATAATTTTTGAATATTTCAAAGTTTACCGCGAAATAATCCCAAATGAATTCTTTTTCTATTACTCATATATTTATTTGTTGATTTTGTAAGGTCTCCAAGTTTAGCGGTCCAATCGCCTATTTTAAATTATCTTCTCTGAAAGTGACTTAATATTAAACAGGAATAATTGAAAGCTTAGATTCAAGATCTGAAATTGAAAGAAATGGTCCATTCTCGTTTCGATTGTGATTCATGCGGGCGGATATGACTGGACTCCTAAAAGAATCATCCGAGGGTGGAGATTATTTTGAAGGATTTAATCCCTTGTTTTCTTTTCACGGAGGGATATAGGCATGATTAATGGATTGGCCAGGGCAAAGATCATTAAGGGCCGAGGTGTAAGTAAGCGATCAGCGCCGTATAGGTTTTGAGTGTGCTGAGCTTTTAAGCTCCAAAAATGCAATCACGCAAATCAGCGGTGAGAAATTACGCGGAGTGTTTGCCGCGTTTCTCAAACAGAAGACAAATCTATTAGAAGTTTGCTCTGAATTTTACCTTTGCGCCTGGATCAATAATCCCTTTAACCACAATTTCAGCTTATCCAAACCAATCCCCTTGAAACTCGGGGACCAATTAGGTATGATTTTTTGGCTCCTCAATGACTTTTTAGAATCCGATAGAATATTAGAGAATTAGAAAAATTGCACAGATCCTAAGTAATGAAGAATAGATTTCAAAGAAATCATCTCCTAAATAATTTTGAATAAGTATGGAAATTCGTAATTCACAATAATAATCCTACGTAGTATGTTTGATGTTCGGTACTGAAGTAGTTTTGAAAACCCTGTATATTTATACTTTTAATTTATGAACTCTGAGATCTATGTAATATGGTATTTACAGTTAGGTGTGAATAAGTCTGAGATTAACTTAGTACCCTATACTAACTTGCGAAACTTATATTTTCTCTCATTTTTATATGCTCTATATTATTATTGTAAAGTACCAGAAAATCGTTCCCATTCCTCGTGTATTAGCTTTATTCCTTTTCGAGTTTGATCATCATCTGCGAATGAATTGAAGTATTTTTAACTTGAGAATTTGTATTCTTAATGGCATTTTTAAATATTTAGAGCCGAGAAAGATATGAAGAAGAATATGAAAATGTAAAAATGGAAACCATATGAAATTACTGCAGCGTAAAACTAATCCTTGCATATGATTCTAATGTTTCCTGATAAAAGTTATAAAAGGATTTTATTACTTATGATAATTTATGAAGGGAAAGGACACAAAGCATTTTATATAAAATAATTAAAATTGCAATCCCATGCTATCATTTCCATAGAATTAGCGAATAACTGGAACACAATCTGTTCAATTTATGACAATTTCCTTTCATATGTTTTTAGCTGAAAAATTCACAGATATTAACATCAGTTATTATCAAGATTAGAAGCGCCTGGGTGATTTATAAAGTCATTTATCGAATAGAAATTTATCCTTAACCCTATTTGTTTCCAGAAGAAAACTATATTATTTGGCGAAAAAAGAATGAGAGGTAAACTTTATTTATTTCGTGTTAATTATCATTTGAAAACGGAATCTGTATATTCCAACAAGACCGAAGACTTTCTTTAGGATCTCCATCCGATACCAGTGTTACTAGTCGGAAAATGCGTTTCCCACTGAATTTGCGATATTTAGGCATCAGAGTTCCAAATCACTATCTCGCTTGAGTTTGCATTCGCATCCTTCGCGCGCCATTACTTTGATTGCGATCGCTCGTATTTCATAAAGGCGGCCTCCAACAGACTTCTCGATTGTGGAATCAAAGGAGACCGGTGCTAATAGAGGGAAGAAGGAATGGATTGCATAGAGACGTGGAGAATGGGAAGTAGAGGAGGATTTACTCACTGTATGTTGGACAACTCAGTTCCGAACTACATCTTGCGCGTATCTCACCAATGGATCTGTAAACTTGGCATGTCCGTTTTGAACATTCTGTAATTGATGTACCGTGAAAGCTGGATTAACTGACCGCTGTGAGTTCAGGCTAAATTAATGTCTAGTAGATTCGTATACTAAATGTTAAAAGTGTTATTTGAAGGATAAAAATCAGGTCTGGAAAGGCATGAAAAATAATTGAGAAGATGGAGGTTCCATCTCATTAATTTTTTCCACGAAATTAAGTCATCTCACATTGATATCTGAAATGATATATTTAGGATTAGACTCTAAGAATTTATTTAGTTGCTCTTTTATGAGTAACCTTTTCCGTAAAAAGAAAGTACCACATTAATAAATTCAGCTCCTGAATCTTTTTTAACGATTTAGAGCAAAAAGAAAAATACTTTCGAAGTTTCGAAGGATGAGAATCCTTTAACAAGTAAGCAAGTATTGGACATATTATTAAAGATTCTTAATAAAATAATTATGTTAGTTATAAATTGATCCATATTAGTTGCAGACTTTCAGTTCTGGAAAGAAAATTGCGAGATTGAGAATTCGAAGAAAAATAGGTTTAAAAACAGATCTAATTTAGCTGATATTCATTTTTGTTGTAGAAACAGAATAGCTGTTCTCTGTTTTGATCAAGTATTTTAGATATATTGTTGATTTAATGGGAATGTGTGTGTGAAAAAATAATGTAAAGTTATAATTTATTAATGGGGCACACCTCTGAATGATGATCTATGATATGATCTTTTCTGTTGTTGACACCAGTCTATAACATTCATGAGAGAAGATTTAGGATATTTTCCTGATCTTTTCAATTAAAGTTGATGCAATGGGATACAGAGATGAGAAAGTTGATCGAACTAAGAAGTACTCCTCCTAGCTATTTCAGTCGAAACTGTTTGAAATTATTTCAATTAAGTTTGCCATTCCTTCATCCACTAATAATCTCCAATGTTTCCTTAATTCATTTCCCTGCATGTCATTTCTTAGCTCTCTCTCTCTCTGCTCCTGGGGGAATTGGCGTCACAGAGAAGGAGAAAGAAGGGCGATGATGGAGAATATTAGACGTGGGAGGAGGGAGTTGTATCGTTAGAGGCGGGTGGCAAGGGGCTTGAGAGTAATTAGAGCTGAGGACGGGTGTAATGGGGTGCAATTTGTAGTCGTCGCTTAGGAAGACAGAGAGAGATGAGGGGCGACAAGGTGGATTGAGATGAAAACGGGAGGGCACAAACAAACGGAATTATATCGAGCGGGTGAGAGGGAGCGACATTTGCCTCCTATTTAAATTGGTCCGGAGGTTTTGCTCTAATGCCTCTCTCCCGGAGAGCTACCGGAAAAAATGCGGAAGATTTTAATTGTCGTCTGGAAAGGCGATTAAATAAATTAGACTCTTTTTTAAATTGAAGCTTGCGGATTAGAAACGCTGGCAAAAAAGGGAAAGCGAAAAATTATAACATTACATTTTGAGGATGTGGCGTTTCGCTTCGCGAGGAAGGGTTTTTTCCCCTCTCTTCCCTTCTTTTTCGTTAATCTTTGATAAATAGCCATTGTTTCTCCGTAACTTTAGAAATGAGCCGAAAATCTTCGGAGCGTTCCCAAATTTATGCTCAGTGAACTTTTTCGAGGCATTTCTTTTTAAGAGGAAAGTAAAGAGATAAATAGAGAAAGGTGATTACTGCTCTTTCCTCCTCGTAATTTAATACTTTTCTAATTTTTTATTCAGCAGAATAAAAATTATTTAAATTAAAATCCCAAGTACTTCCACCATTCTTCTTTCTGTAGTTTTAAAAATACAGCTGTAATAGAAATGATAAGTTATATAATATCTAATGGAAGTAATAGATAAGTTCCTCTTCTATAGTTTAATTCTCATCACAGATTTATTAGTTTAAAGCATCTAAGGCAGTTAAACAATTATCCAATTAGACCTTTCTATAAATGTTATTCATAATAACATTTCATCTTCCTTAAGGAGAATTTAAGGGATGTTAAAGAAATTGAGAAATGCTGCCGCAAAAGAATGGGAGAATCGTATTCTGAAGCAAATCAGTTATAAATAGCTGTTTCACTTAATTTATCCTTCGTTAAAGTAAATTACTTAAACATTTGCTTGAAAAAAGAAACTGTCTCAAATGTAATTGAAATATTTTCCTTTTGAACAGTGCATGAAAAAGGCGATTTCTAATTTGTGATAAAATTCGTAACTTTTTGAAAGTTCGTTTGATATTATTTGTTTTTTCAAAGTGGCATATATTAGGATTTTTGGCTTGAAAAAATTAACCAAAATGTTTCTAAGTGAAAATAAGGGGTGAGCGTTTAAACACAATCTTTCCATTTCATCTCATTAGCATCTTAAAGAAAACACCTATATGCTTTTTAAAAATATGTACTTTATTTTGTCAATATACCTTATACAGCTCTGAAATACAAATTCCGCAAACATTAAGTAATACACCACCTGCAGCTGAATTTAGATCTTTATCATATGATTGCATGTTAGGGAAAACTTTGTCTATGTCTTTGTCATAGATGTCACGGGAAAGCATTTTATTTGGCATTTCTGGATGCGCTCTATAGCACTTCAACAATTAAAGGATAGTATGCGATGCCAATCAGACATAATGATGCAAGTTTGCGTAATGGTGTAGAGAGAATCTACTGAAAACACTGTATAATGTATAAATTTTCTTTCTTTAACCTATCCAGAAGTGAGACGATATCCTTTAAACTTAGTGTGCGTGTATATTTATTTACTTATACACAAACGTACACATGAATTGAAGTATGGAGGGGGTTGTGGCGGCGTCGCTAAGGGAGGTAGGTAGTTATGGAAACCGCACGGCCATCAACGGTAATATGCAAAGTAGTTAGTCGGGCCATTTCCAACTCAACCTCTTCTCTTTCGATCCCTCCTTATCGCATCTCCTTCCTTTTCTCTACACTTTCTCCTCAGTGTTCTCTTTTAATTTTCTCTCTCCTATTTCATCGCACTTCGTTATAAGTTATCATTTTGAGGTTTTTGTTTTGTGTTTCTTTGCTGTTTCATCTTTAGATTTCCATCATTTCGTCCATCACATGTCTTTTCGACAGTGTTTGAATTTATGTTGCTATAAAATGTTTTGCTCTGTTTTTATCCTTTTAAAAGCTTTAGGCTTCTCGGAGGGAGCATCAGATCATTTTTAGGCTTCGTTTGTAAGAAATTTCTCGGCTTATTAACCACTTAAATCGACTTCGTCTGTAGCGAATTTGCTTTAATTCCCTCATCATTTCGACTTTTTAATAATCAACACAGAAGGTATCAAATTCAACCTTTCGTTTTAAAAAAAATCATCCAATGTTTCAGAGCTCGATTTATTGTATCTATTGCAGATGTAATGCAGATATTTTTATGTATTTTTTGTTGCAAATTTATTCTACTGACTTTAATTAAATCTCATCTCCTTCTAACAATACGTGAGATCGAATAGATGAGGGATATTGATGGGGTTATTTATTTCTTAATCTGCATTGTGATTACACACCCGAAAAAATTAATTCTCACGACTATTTTTTTCTAAAGGGATAAGATTTAAATTTTTTAAAATTATAATTAAAGTAGATTTAAGAATTTTCAACTAACACTTAGTGAATCCATCTATGTCTACATCATTGTATGTACCCTGCAAGCTTTGGGCGTGTGGCACGGGGGCATGCACCCTGAATCTACTTTCCTAATCAATTACTTTCCAGTATCGCTTGGAAAAAATGAATCCTTGAATTGACTGGTTCTAGCATCTATTTTTCTCATCTTCTTCACAGTATCACTATTACCTATGCAAAAAGGCTTATGCATAATAACAGCTACGTATTCTACATACATACTCTCTCTGAATTTATTAAATAAATCAAGTCTTTGATTAAACCTTCTTTCTTCTAAAGATTCCCATTCTGCTCGACAGATTTTATGCAGTGAAAAATGCTCATACTAGAGTTTTTCTTTTTATACTCCCCTTAACAATCAAATTATGATTAATATCCTTGGGAGAATACAATAATATACTGCTGAGGTTACAAAACAGAGGTAAAAAGAGCATTTGAAGACGAAAAACGCGGAACAAACTTCTTTGAACCTCTTTTATTGTTGGCTGAATAGAGTAAACGTATCCATCTGAAAGTGTTTGAAAATTTTGAATCTTAGTCTTGGTATGTTCGAAATCCATTTCTTAGTAGTGTCCTATCGAGGAATTTCTGTTTCCAGATATTTATTCTGTTATTTTTCTGTTGTGATCGCGGAAAAATGACTTAAAAAGTATACTAATATTTTCTTAATATAGTATGATATACTTAATTTTTTAAAATAACGAAGTGCATTTCATTCACACTATCACTATCACACACTGGACAAGTACTTTTATGACGTTAATTTTCTTAGCCATCCTTTCCTGTATTCTTTCGCCACAGAAACCCATGCATACTTTCATAAAATCCATTTTCTTCTTTAAGTTGTAAGTATGTTTTCTTTTCCTCAGTATTTCCATCACCTACTCAAGCTGCTATTTCTCGGTCTTCTTCTCAATTTTGAACCATTCATATTCTCCGTACACACCATTCATACATTCTGCTTTTATCGATCCTTTCTAAATGCTCAAAACTATGTAAAACTTCTTTTATATTTGTCACGTACTCCTTAAACTCACACTCATTTGCTAACCACTCCTGAGTCTGCTTCTCCTTTATACTCCGCATTCTCCTCAGGTATATTCCGATTGCAATTTAACGTAGGCTTCTTCCGATAGCCTCAAGTTGCATCTTTCATAACTGTCCCTATTTAATGGAGCTACTTACAAATATGTATATCCGAATTGTTATTTATTATATTGTATGTACTTGTGGCTTTCACTGTTGTTTAAAATATGTTCCTAAATAGATCATTTTTAATCAATGTCACCGATACATTACGCTGTGATTATGAGATGCTTTGCCTTATAATTGCAGAAATTTTATTCTCAAACTAATGCATGCGATAACAAAATATATGCATATCAGAAAATGAATACCGAATGCTGAGTCGTGTATCCGTATCATTTTTTCATGAAAGTGATATAATTCTTTCAATTAAATATGCGAAAGTTAAAGCGAGCTTCGTTGTCGAGCCAATAAATTGCTTCCGAGAGGGAATGCGGTCGAAATGTAGGCGCCTGGTTTACTCGCTAATCCCTGTAATTGCTCTCCTTGGCCGCGATCATCCCCCTTCTTCCCTAGCTCTTAGATGGCTCATCATTTGCCTTCCAAATTCCAGCTTCTCGTCCAATTAAGAGAGGATGTTCCCTTCTCCAAAGTGTCGATTCAGATCTTCCTTTTCTCTCTCCTTTTTCAGCCCATGAATAGTGCCAAATCTCTCCGCAAGGAAATGGAAGATCCTTGCACTGATTCTCGCTGCGAAAGCTCTTAATTCTAAAAGTCGATATTTTTTTTTCTATTTTTTCCAGCTCTAGTAGATTCTGTCCTCGTAGATTCTCCGGGGAATATACTATCAATGCAGATGATACATTACAAGTAAACGTTTTGAATCAGTCAAGAAAATTTGAATTCTACTGTATCATTTTACTCGATTTCCATCGGTTTAATTTCCGTTTTAATGTTTGCGCGTTTTGAAAAATTACATGTCGTTTGGAGCAGATCGGACTGGAATATGTAATCGCTCAATCAATAATGAAATTCTAAAACCTCTTATGGAATATGTAATTCCAAATTTAATTTCTATGCCTCTAACGTCGTTACTTGCTCTGTGTTCCGTGAAAATCCTTTTTAACGAAACCATTTACCAGGATCATTCCTTCACTTAGACAAGAAGCTCTTTTTGATTAAAATTGGACAGATAGTATGCTTTTTGTGATTTATATCTGTACAGTATACTGCGCGCGGATTACGGTCAACTTTGAGCCAAATTAATACTTCAACTCATCGAGAAACTTTCTTCAACCCTTCTTTTAAAATAAATTTTGATTATTTTTGCATAAATTTTAATATTCGCAGTGAACTATTTATCACTCTTTTTCTAGAGCTCAACTATGGCTGCGCGATCGTTGGACTTGATTTGAATATTTATATTTGCATACCTGGCGCTTTGTTCTCAGATCCGAATATTTTTCCATAGAGTTTCTCTTGCATTTTACTTACCGATGACAAGATCACGGCACCACAAACTCGGAAAATTACGCTGCAGTCGACTTTCATGGGTTTTTCAAATAATAATTTAAAATTTCAGCAGGGTAGCACCGATATCGGTTATCGTAGACTTAGTTTTGTTTTGTTTCGCATTCTTTCGTTCCCCCTAGCAACTCTCCGCCTCCCTCTAAACCCCATTGGTCCACTACTTAATCGCCTTAATTGGGGTCCCATTCACAGGCTGACAAATGCGCATCGGATAAGAGAGGGACTTCCCTTCGTTTCATGGCGCTGCATTCGTTCAAGCTCCAAAAATACAAGCGCGTGTCGTTGCTCCTTTTTTCCTCTCTCCTAGCCCAGTTCTTCGCAACCTATGTTCCATGGCTCTCAGTTGTGCTGTAGAAAAACTTTTGGTGATTTAATATATTTATGGGACTTCCACATGATTTTAATATTATGTTTGTGATTTGTCAGATTTTTGACATAACATTCCATTCCTATTACAATTGAACTGGGTTCTTAGAGTTAATCTTTGAAAGATGAATGAGCTCTACAGCAGGTTAGGCTTTTCTTACTAGATGCATCATAATCTCATCAATTTAACATGAGCACTGAGAAGAACGATGGAAAAATTCTACATAGTCATTATAAATAAGGAGATACACTAATGCTGAACTAACTTTCCACCTCTCGGCAATCAAATTTTTCTTTATGAGTTATTATTAATCCACTATAACTGTGTTTAAAATCCATCTATTGGTGTGATTCGTTAGTTTGATTTTAATTAATTAAATAATAAGAAGTGGCAGGTTGCTATTTATCCGTTTTATGTATGCCTTAATCATATTTATTGTTCCAATGACATAATATTCTCAACAGCTTATGATAATAGCAATCATTATTATAAATGATCTAGTTACATTATGATATACCTCAGGATCAGTGCAAATAGAGCGCGCATTGGTTTCTTGTGATCCTGAAGAATCCATCATTGTACCTTTCCATTATGACGGTTTTGGTGATTAGTAAAACAGCAATGCTCAGTATTTTATAATTTATAACCCGAAATACAACATTGAATTCATGTGCTCTAATCGGCATATCTCAAATCACTTTGCGCCTTTGATTAATGCCCCAACGCAGGGGTTTCGCGTGCTTTGGGATGAGTTCGAGTTAACAAATGTACTATTGAGGCCAGAAGACTACTCATGAAATGGACTCTTTTCATCGGAATGTCACGTATAGAGTGTGGGGTCGCACTTGAATCGTGCATTGCTTAAATTTTAACTGTTCCACTTTGGACTCGAATTTATCCGAGGAGTGAGATAAAAGGTAATAATTTCTTTTATTACTGATAGTTTTGTTGAGGAGACCGAGAGACAGAAAAAGAGATTAAAATAATTTTAGTGTGAAACATTTTAATATTTTTATGATTTTATATTTAAAGAAGATCGTTTTGAGTTAGCGTCATAAGGGGGCTGCAGGCCAGAGTCGATGACTCTCTCAAACATGTGGTATCAGTGTTCCAATATTCCTTCATTAGCAATTATAAGAGTACGAAAGCAACAGCGATTTACAAATTATGACCTATAAATTAAATTTTTTACTTTGAAATAAATATAGCCAATTTGAGAGTGTACCTGATGTCATATATTATGAAAATCTTATATTATTGTTAATTTTTATGCAAAACTTATATCTATTTGTTTTATTTATGTGAAAGTGTATCTGTATTATTAATCCACCTTTCAAATCCGTTTTTCTCTTAAAATGTCGGTTAACTATTTTATAAAACTCTGGATCTCTGAGGGGAGATGTATCAAACAACCTCATTCCTCATCGCGTTTTTCCTTTCCCGAAGATCCTGGTAACCAATGAAGAAGGGGATCTGGGGAACCTACTAGCCTTCGGAATTTTCAATTTAAATACATATTAACTTCGTTTGGATTTCAATCATGTCTAATTTAATATAAAAAAGTAAAGCAGTCGTAAAAGGAGTGATTGCGTGAATAGCTTAGATTGCTTTTCATTTTTAGGGTACTCTTTATCTGACGCTTTAGCAAGATGTGAACTTGCGTTCATTCACTGAGCTTCAAATACTGCTGACCACAGAAGATGGAAACCTCAGTCACGTTTTATTTGTTGAGGCATTTTTATATTTTTATTTTCTTTTCGCGAAAACAAACTTTGCCTTTTTATTGTTTGACACCGAATTTGCGTATGAGCTAGTGTGGAAAGAAGGATGAGGAAAATTTATGGGGAAAATAAAGGGAAGTGGTTTAATAAAGGATTCGTGAAGAAGAAAGTACGTGAATGATGAGGGGCGTATTGTATGCAAATGAGGCGTTTTGACCAGAGGATCCAAACGAAGGAGAGAAAGAGCAAAAAATTAATACCCTGCTCGAATTGAGAGAAATGCACGTGAAATGGTTGACAAAATGGAGATAAATTTGACAAAACACAAAAAATTTTCTTACTACTTCATAAAAATTCTAAGAAAGATGCATTTCTTGAGGAAATGTTCCATATTATGCAGTATATTCCAATAGCTCTCCGTAAGTGTTAGTTTGATTCGACTGAAGGTTTTCTGTATTATTACTGAAGCACTCGATTGCTTATTTGTCTGAATCTATAGAAACTCTCATATTGATTTCAAGAAAATCGAACATTATTTCATACTTAGGAATGGGGCTGTTTTTTCAGAAAGTTATTTACATCCCAAAAGGGTGTTAAAACCATGGCATGAATTAACTCATCACCGATGTAAGCGAAATAAAATAGCAATTTTTTAATCCTGTTTATCCTATAGGCATTTCATGCCCCCTACTTATATGTTCGGAAATCCATGGCTAATAAATAGAAAGTTTACAATATAAAACAGTAATGAAATATAAATTTATAAGTATTCCAAACCTAGTAAGAATACCTTAATAACTTTCAAGTTCCAGTCCTCTATTTTAAAAATTTAGAAATGACAGAGGTGAAATAACGAATTCTATGATGCCGAAGGTTGCCTTATAGGAAAGTATAATGACGTTCATTGGTCATAGATGTTTTGTAAGCTAAAATCTTTAGGCTGTATTTTTGATATGTTCATGGCATTCGAAAACAGACTTAAATTCTAAGACTCCCATATTATGCCGAATTGATGTTTTATGATTTCTACTCCTAATTGGTGATTTTCCTATTTTAGGAGAAGCCTCAAGCCAGCTTCTCTTGGGCTAAGAAGCTGTAGGTGACATGTGAAAGTGTTGCAGATGGAATCTACTGCAAACCTTTATAGACAATTGAGAGTTGGAGAATCAGACTTTTAAAAAGAGACATTCAATAGAAGAGGAATCACCGATAGACTAATTAATCAAAAGGTAAGTGGTAATTTAATCTATCAGATAATATTTGCCCTCCCCATGCAGGTGTTAGAGAATTCCTTAACCTTTATACATAGAAGTGGTGTAAAACTTCCGTGGAATGTGGAATAAAGAATTATTAATTAACCTACAGCAGTCGTCCAATGTCCTATTTACATCATCAAATTTTTATTTAAGGAAAATTCAAAAATAGAAATTCGATTTACGCTTTTAAACTCAATAATGGAGGTACCATTGAAAAACGTGACATAGAGTTAATCACAATTTATAGTTTTTGCGTCATTTTGAATTTTAGTTTTCTGCTCTATATCTCCATTTGGGGCAATCGCTTTGTTTTGAATTTTATTTTAGAAGGGTTGATAAAATCTGAGTGTTAAATCAAATAATTTTGCTTTGGCTGAAATAGTTTTCCTTGATTCTTAATTATGTGGAAGAAAGGCTCATCCATAAGATAGTATACACAAAAGCGTACATTCTTTGTAGAAATTACTATATCTCTTTAGCCTGTGTATACTTGTTGTGATGTGCTTTATGACCATGTTCCTTTTATATAAGTTAACACTTACAACATAATATTAACCATGTTTATTATTTAAATGTCCCTAATTCATATCTTAAGTATTTCTCACGTGTTTAACGCTCTTTGATAAGTATCGTATTGTTTCTACAATTTAAAAATTGCATCAAATATCGCAAAATAATAAAAAATAAATCACTTCTGGATTTTGCGTTTAAATCAAATAATATGAATTTTATTAACGCTGGCAATTACTTCAACGCTAAAATTTTGAACGTGTGCGTTGAATGTGCGTGCATTCTTTTGTTCCTTAAGATTACTCTTAGACAAAAGGGAGATTCCTTTGAATCATAACTGTATATGTTGAATTTAGCTATATTAGAATTACACATATGTAAAAAATGTATATTTGCATTAACTAGCAATTAGATAAGCTTCGGTTGAAAGATCTATAACGTGGCCCCATGTCTTTAGCTTTACTGTTATAGGAAGGAAGAATATGCGAAACATTAACTCAAATAAGAAAGAAAAGCCAACGTTTTAGCCCCCTTTTCGTAAGATTCACTCGAGAACTCTTTGCAGGTAATTCAATCTGAGCTTCCGATGAAAAACATGAGGAATATCCTTTTCTTCGAGCGACTCCTAAATTTAGGGATTCATCGAGCATTATACAAGTATAAGAAATCCAAATCTGTTGTAATTGATTGTCGTTCGGTCCCATAATAAAGAAATGGCAGTAATCCAATTGGAATGAGTGATAGGGTAAGAGGAAAGGGGAGGGCGGCACACCCCCATTGGGGAAGTGGGCGGAGTGAAGGAAACGAGGCGCATTAGGCCACCGCCAAATGCCATTGCTCCTTCCGATATTCCCCCACCGCCCTTCCCAAGCTCACTTCATCTCGCATTCCGGACTGCGGCCAATCTCATGAATACATTCATGGGGTGGGAAGCGGAGGTTGCGAACGGAGAAGATGACGACGGCAACTAACAATGGCGATGGGGGAGGAAGAAGAATGGGGAGGGGGGGTTTGGATTTCTCATCGCCGCTCTTTTGAGTTGGTTTCTTCGCATGAGATCCAACGGATAAGGGGGAGAGATTTGTTTGTCTGCTCCGTTTCTTAGTTTCGATCATCGAGTGCGGGTACTCAGACGATAAATACAATCCTCATTGTCTTCGAGTTTTGGAATGAGAGGGAATTACGACGTCTTTAAGAGTTTGTAGAGCATTTCCATTCCTCCGCCGTTGGATTTCTTATCAGACCCCGGAATTTGCTGGTGTTTGAAGAAGTATTCCTCTCCGCGATGATGGCGAAGATTTTTGGCCGTTTTGTGTTTCGCTCTTTTTCCTCGAAAGATTCCAATCGGCGGAGTGGGAAATCTGAAGAGAGAAGCTAATGGCGTCTGCTGGCGATATTTCGGAGACTTGGGATATTGTTTGTTGATTGCAAAGTTTGCGAACTGACGGAGTTTCTTGTTGAAAAAATTCCGAAATTGCTTTTCATTTCTTACGCGAACAAAATCTCACTAATATCCTCAGACTAGCTTCTCTCCCTACTTTGCGGTTCATAATCTGCTCTTATTTAAATATCTGTCCAAGGTATATTTCCTTTCTGATGTGTCATAAATTAGAAAGTTTATGACGCATCCGAACCTATGACCTTTGGATCCCTAGTGGAAAACTTAATCTTCAATTTCGATACGTCTTTTTTACTTACGTACTATGTTTCTGTAGTTCATAAGGAGATAAACTAATGTTAAGCTAACCTCTCTCGGCGATCAAATTTTTCTTGATGAGATATTTATATTAAGATATTTTCCTAGCTGATTTATTTACTATAATTATAACTATGTCTAGAAAATCCATCTTCTTTACCAAGGTGATTAGTTAGTTCGATTTCAATTAAAATAAATTATATGAGATGAAAAGCAGCAGGATGCCTTTTATCAGTTTTAGTACATCCAAATAATATTTATTGTTCCAATAACATAATAATATCTATAGCTATTATTAAGAAAAATATTATCAATGATATAGTTATATTACGATATGATATATAATATACCGTGTATTGTAACACTATTAAGCTACATATGTGTGTATATTTGTGTACAGAGTGAAATTATTGCAACCTTGCTTTTGGCCTACTTTTAACTTAGCATAATAATAATCTCACATTAAGCGCCTATAATAATACTAGTTGTAGTAACTACGTGGATTAACTGCTACAAGGTTTTTTATATTAGAATGCAGTACATTAATCCAGGAATCAATTAAATGGGAAGTTTTATCAATCCGATGGGTGGAGCGATGCATGCCGATCGTCGCAGTCTGAAACTCTTCCGTAATGCGATTCCAACACACTCGTTTAACTAATCAGCAAATCCAATTTGCCGTGAGCTCGCGTTCGGCTCGTTTACAACTGATCACTCAGCTCACGTGTAGATGGCGAGAGAGAGAAAGAGAGATCTCCCCTCCTGCGTTGTCTCTCCATAATCCTGCCCCTCCCTTCCATCCACTATATCATCTCTCGTCGAACCTTAGATCACCTGATTTGCCGTCTCCACCCGTGAAGCGATCGTGCAATCCTACTGTACTCCCCCCAGGAGAGCTGCTTTGCTTTGGCATAACCTTGCTTCTGCTCTGTCGAGAAAGGAATCCTCTCGCAATCAAGGCTCCATGAGAAAAGGCTCCTTCATGCGTGCTCTACCTCGCTCTCAGTCTTAAATATATGTATACAAACGTGCACTTCGCTATTAACGTTGGGGATGCCGTGGTTTTCCCGGATTAAAGTCACTCTTTACATCTATGCGGCGATATTATGCTGCTGTGAATGTTAATAAAATGTTACTCCTCCGTTTTTCCACGAGAACCTGATTCTAAAGGTAAATTTTACGCACGTACTGAATTTTGAATTTCATCCATTTTCTTTATATCTTCCTCTTGAATCTCTTTCTTTCATAGGTCGTATTTTAGAAAACCAATATCTAGAGGAAATGTATATAGAGGAAATTGAAAATGAAAGGATACCAAATTTTATGGAATCATTCGAGTGGTAGTATTTGAATCATATTGCATTCTTATTGTAGCTACTACTTTTAACTTATCCTCTTACTATATGAAAAATGAAACTACAAATTAATACGCTTTTATTACATTGCTTTACAAAACTACGAATTCGATACTCAGGAACGAAAATATTTCGAGGAAGGGCGGAGTTCTTTATAGTTCTAATAATTATACTTACAACATTAATAGAATTTTTTGAAAATTTTTTGTTTTATTATTATTATTATTTATTATGCGTTTTTTTGTAGTGATTTTAGATCGAAATATGGAAGTAATTCTTAGATAGGTCACGCTAAATAGTGTACCTTTCTATGCGTTTCAGTTTCGTGAAGATTCAATCGCTGGCTTCGAAAAGTAGAGCCTCAAGGAACGTTTTATTACTCAGCATAATGCTAAGATATCATATATTCAATTAGCTTATATTTTTTATGTTGTTTCAAATTCTATATTTTCATTCTTTTTGTTCAAATCTTTCGTTGCCACATTGAGATAAACGAGAGCAGTTATGCAATTTCTTTCTTGAAATTATTCAGGAATCGATTCTACAACGCAACATACCGATGAATATAAATGAAAGTGCCGGGGTATCCAAAAATCAAGCTACGCTAACTCTCGAATAATGTGAGATTTTGTAATATTCTTGATGAATATCCAACGTATCAAATATATTGTACACCGAAAAGTATTTCCGATTCATTTATTTCCCTCCATTATCCGCCATCTTCGGATGCGATGGAAGCACTGCAATTTTCGGAATCGATTTCCATTTAAGTATTGCGTCCTTCTACGACATTGCTATGGGATGAGAAATACAAAAGTTGCGACTTATACGAGACAGCGTCAGTGTTATTCCTTTGGCAGCCGATCCGAAATCCCAAAGTGGAGATGGCCGTTTTGCAGGAGATTTCATCCCAATGGGAGAGAGGAAAAGAGTTCGTGGGGAGGATTAAACTGGCTTTTACGCGGATGAGATCTGTCCCGAAGTAGACCCATTCCGTATCTCCTATTCACCCACTCCACTCTTTCTCCCCCAACAGCCTGAATTCTCTTTTATCACGCCTTCCTGCCCATTTCTCTCTCTCTCTTCTCTTCTCCTGCCTTCATCTCACTTTCTTTAATCTATCCATCAGCTCTCCATTTTATTATTTCTCTGATGGATTTGGAATCCTTTTTCGTTCGTTTTTACTTCCAGTTACATTCCCTTAGTATGCCTTAAATCTTTATGTTTACCTTAGGAATCGTATTGCAATTTCTCTGTAACCGCCACTCAAATGATCTTCGTTAAATCGGTTGATGGGGACATATATGACTGATATTATTATATTAATCTTACAAGTACTCTCTATTCAATTGAACGTTGGTTTAGTCATTCATACCCTCTCTTGGACGATGGAATCGCTGAACTAAATAAGAAATCCCTTACGGTGTAATGTAGAAATGTATTACATCATTCAGAGGAGGTATTTGACGCGAATAGCTTAGTAAAGCGTTGGAGTCATCAAGGAAAACACTTCGAAATAGGTCGGCCCAGCAGGGAATGACTATGGCATCTTGCATGGAACCTAAACTGAATGCCACTAAGATGATACTAATGTCCAGAATTAATTCTAAGTATTTACTAGGGAATAGCAGATTGTTAGAAGTACTTCCACGGCTGAGATCATTTCGTAAATATGGGCTCCTGCAGGGAATCGAACCCAAAACAGCTTTTACTAAAGTCGAATGCGCTGCTCACTTGGTTAACTTTGAAATAAATTCCGTTTAATAATACAACATTACGCATCAGAAGCGCAGGAAGGCCATGAAAACACGACTATCAGGAATTACTAAAAAGATAATAGAAACTTGCCGAGGGCACTGGAATGGTCTCTGGATATTGCTTTTAATTCCTGTTCGGAGATTGGAATCCTCAATATCGGTGATGAGATTGCGCAGGGAAATGGCTACTCACGTATATATATATTTTCGTCAGTATCAAATAACGCGTGGTACGTTTGCGTTTGAGCATCCCGGTCCGATTTTTGGTCTTCCCCTCTTTCACATTTATGTTTCTTCTCTTCCACTCCATCCTCCTCTCCCACACCATTTATTCCGCTCCCAAAGTTACCCTAAGCATTTTCCCGGCCTTTCCAGTCCCATCACCGCCGATCATTGACTTGATTCAAGTCTTCCAATCCTTACAGTCGCACTTTGCCTCCCCTCCTCTGACCCCAACCACTGGAAGCCTAGTGGTCCACCCTTAAAATTCGCTTTCCTTCCGACCTCTGTAACTTGCGCTGACGTAATCTGCAATCTCTTATGCGCCCGCTGTCTGCGATTCATTTTCCTAATTAAGCGGCGGATATCGTCTGAAAGGGTGTGTCCCAATCGCAAAAAGAACTCCCAATGTCTGCCGCTCCCTCATACAGCCCTACGCTTGCGAGGCAATTTATTTTCCGGGAAATCTACCGTCGAGTGATTCAATGATCCCGGCTATTCAGCTCTGTAAAGCCTAAGTAAGTGGTGTTTTGCGGTTTTACTGTAATTCTGGGACTTCGCATTCTTCGTTTTGGTTGCTCGGCGTGACGGTTAATTCAGTCAATGCGCCGGGAGACAAAAAAACCATAATATAATACGGAGAAGAAAGAGCAGCTGGACAATCGAGGCTAAATTCTCCGAATAAATTAACGTTTTATCTTTTAAAAATTTTACATAACCTTCCATCGTTTAACTTCTTGCCAGGCCTCAGGGTATGCCCACTCCAGTTGATGAATACCAACGTTTTAAATGAGAGCAAATAAACCGTGCGTGACTTTGACGACGAGGGAAAAATAACCCACGAGTATGATACTGCTCCTTATTTACCTATCAAATTAGCTGCGCGAGTCTTTGTCCGCGTCCGTACGTAAGCTGCAGCTGAATACTCAATTACGACTGTTCATAAATTGAGTTCTTCATAAGGAAACTTCCGAGAGCGAGGCAAACATTGCTCATGTAAGCGCACCACGAAATTGTAAGCGGACGGGGATTATGCGGATTCCTCTTTTTCCCTACGGATTCCCTCTTTGTCCAAGCTAATTTTCCCTTCCAAATCAATCGACGTAGGACATTGAAGGAAATTAATTGTGACCAGCGACGCTGCTTTCAAATTTTTATATTACGAAATAGTTTGCTGAGGGAAAAATGCTATACGCGAGGCATTTAAAATTTAAATCCTGGCTCCCGCCGGATTTGCATAAAAAATCACTTCAAAGAGACTCCATTTTTAATTTTTCTCTCAAATAGACGCCCATGAGAGATGGAAGACTCTTCTGTTTCCCTCGTACTGCGAGCTGAGTTAATCTGCGACTTGTGCTGGGGATGTGAACGTCCGACACGCCTTATCCACTGCTATCTCTCTCTTTCCAGTCCGCATTCATGGACTTTCTCTTATGCGACTTCATCCATATGTTTTTATTCTATACTAAGCCATTATTTCAGTTGATTTTCATCTGGAAAGATTGTATTATTTTTGAACCGTTTATTTTGCAGGCTAGTGAAAGAAATATCGTGATAGTGAATAGAAAATTCTCATCAGACACGAATTTTAAAAACTAATCATAGCGGTTACCAATTATTTTATTGTAAACGTAATAGTGGTGAAAATAGTCATATATACATTATCTTCATATGATCAATTTTATTTGTTATGTCTTTGTCACAAAGTGAATAAATTAAGGTTTATTACCTCTGAATAAAAGACTGCGGCTTTGTCTTAAAACTCTCATCTCAGCCTTATGACTCAAAAAATTTCTAAATTTTATTGTAATAATATTTGCATTAAATATTTATAATTTTATTTATTCTAGAAAAATCGATTCATATTTTGCTGCATCTAATATAATAAGGAATATTTCACGAGGGTCAAACGATTATTCATTCGGTTCATCTTTTTTCGAATTCAATTTCATTTTTATCTACGAAAGTAATAGTTAGAATTATATTTGGTTCTTATTTCCATTAAATTTACCCTATGTTAGCCAAATCTTTTCTGGAATATAATTGTTTCTTCTTCCTTCTATTAGATATATATTTTACATGGTATTATGATTTCTTAGATATCGAATACAAAGCTGATAGTTTCTCACAGTTATCGCTAATTTTTCGTAGATTTCGTTGATTAATTTGCTGATATTTGTTAACTTGGATGAAAATAAGGTTTTTTCTTTCCATTTATTGAAGGGTGGGAATTACATTTTACCTTCGACTGGTTTCTTTCATTATACGAGGAAATGCAACGCAGGCAATTCTTCGGAAAAACATGGAGATGTATTTTTAGGTGTTTGATTAATGCGTTGCTCTCAATCAACTTCGGTCCAAAGTAGTAACTAATTCCTTAGCTTTTTGCGGATGTAAGATTAGGCTATGTATTCGTATTGGTGTTACGGTTACCATTAGTTTACATTCAATTTTTAACTTATTTGTCATCGTTGTTTTTGCAAGTTTGATGTATGCATAAAATATGTGCTTTAGGAACTGGTTTAAGAAACTGATGATAATGCATTGGTGAATTTCTGGTGTCAACTTTACATATGCAATAGCAGGAGGAAATTAAATATTCTTGACGAGTGTCGCTTTAGTCTCATATATTTACAATTAGACTGAAGAATTCATCATCTGGTCCTTACAGCAAGTAAATCATTATGAAAACTGAGATTAATCCCAGAAAAATCCCTCGGCAAAGGAATGTACACTAATTTTTGGAAGATGAATGCAGTCAAGCGCTATATTTTCGACAGTCATCTAAGGCTGTTTGTATTTTATTTTTTATCACTTCTATCCAAAGATTTCTCTTTATTTAATATTAGAAGGACGACCTTATCCATAACTTTGTCCGCCAATTTCATTTTCACCATCATTCAGCAGCACCGTATCTATATTGCTTCTGAAATTCTCTTCTCCGCTGTCTATGGTTCGTAGCCATACAGAAGGACTCTTCATGTATATTCTTGATGAAACTGTTTCTTAATATCATTGCTTGTATTATTTCCTGATAATAATGGATTTTTTATATACTTTTTCCTTTGGGCTTTTTTGTTGCTTAGTTCTACGATATCTTTTAAACTTCATTGCTCGTGATTTTGTCACTCAACTAGCAGAACATTCTTCTTCTTCGACATGCGTAAGAATTTCTGTTCCTATCTTCATCTGTACCGTTTCTTCTTTCTCTCTCTCTTTCGTTTTGATTATTTATCTTAAGATTGTATCTCCTGTTGTTTTATTTCATAGAGCAGTTCTTGTTTAGTTTCTTCTTTCCTGTGAGTATTGCTTCGTCTAGAAATCGTAACACCCTTTGTTTCCTCTTGTATCTGTACACCTCTTTATGTCTTTTCCTTGTTTTTATTTGTAGTCTTATAGTTTATTCATGGTATAGTTTAAATATAGTTTTAATATTTAATAGCCTTATCGTGTAGTTTAATACATAGCCGATTTGCAGGTACAAGTAGAGTCCCTATTTTACCTTTTTTTATCATCTTCTTCACGAATTAGCGTGTTATCCTTGAGTAAGAGTGGCCCCGGATAGCCAAGTTGGCAACGTGTTCATCTTTAGTAGAGTCCCGGCTCCAGTTCCCGGTGGGAGCCCACGCGCGAAATCACATCAGCTTTCGGAGAACTTTAGCAGTACTATCACGCTATTCTTCTCATTCCTTACTTTGATTCCTACTGTTTGATCATTATGAAAAACACGAATCCGTCTTCAGTCTTTGTAATTTATTCCATTTATTATTTTATACGTGTTAAAAATACTTCAAACATCGTTTTATTCGCAAACCATTTGCACATGCTATTACTGCCAAAATAACATTTTCAGGTTGCGGAAAGATTTTCTTTCGAAATGTCTTGGAAAGACAATGAGAGGGATAGAAGTTTTTAGTAGTAGAAAAATTGGGATCGCTTGAGGTGAATGTATAAGAAGATCCATTGGATTATAGTCAAGATAATAACCCTTCTATCAGATCGATTGGTACATGTATTCAGTTACTCCTGTATGGCTATGTATATCTTGTTATTTTCTGATGAGGTCGCTCACGTCTTTTTTTGCCTCTTTGACAGATGCCTCTATAGAGGGAAGGTGAAATACGACTTACGGTCATTTTGTATGTGCAGAGGCACCTCTGTCCATCTGCGGCTCTCGAAGATTAAGTTTGGCAGTTCTGGTTTTAGTTTGGCAACCACAGAAGTGCTGCTTCTTCATTCAATGTAATTCCATCGAGAGGCCGTTGTTGATTCCATCAGAAGAATTTATTACGACTTGGGAACATTTTGTCAATAGGAAACTATGCAGTTATCTTTTGAGGTGGAAAAATTGCAGTTATCACGAAAGTCTTGATAGAAACTGGGAAAAAAGTAATAAGTTTTGTTTTTATGACTTTTGGGCTCCGGCTTAGTAGTAGCACTACTAGCTAGTAGCGTATTTGGCTAAGGTGGCGGTCCCAGGTTTCTTTCCGACGGGGGCCCAGATTTTCCGAGACGGGTTCTGCCAGTAGCCAGTAAAAATTAGTGCCAAAATCAAATTAACATATCATTTATTATCATCCGCAGAAACATCCACTTACTTCTCTAATTTTCTCTATCTTTCAGATAGATCGGAATCCTTAACAAAAAAATTCTTCCAACAAGACAGATTTATTTTTATACAATGTTAGTGCCTTATTGTGCCATTTTACCTTAAATTAGACTCCTGTATCGTATGGAATAATTTTGCTCTCATCATCAGAACTGGAAAGAATTGCAGGGAAAGATGTAATTATTTCTGAAGGTTATTGCTGAGGATAATAGATCAAATAAGAAGGATCACTCCACTGCGAGTTACCGAAGGAAATATTTTGTTAATCCTTAAATTAGTTGCAGATCCAAATATTCAAAGAAGAGGAGGAAATAAAACTGAAGATATTAATCTCCATCATCACGGTACATAAAAAATTAGGAGATATGCTTTCCAGGAGTTGTTCGAATTTTTAGTCCTGATAAAGACAATTTTATGTCAATGGTAAGATCACTTACGTGCACCTTATCGCGCCGCACTCTTCTTAATGCCATCTAATTCAGGATTATTTTATTTCAATTTGTGAGTATCAGCCTTTTACGCATCATTCAACGCCGACAAATTTACGGAATGGGAACAATTAAACACTCAGCAATCGACAAGGAGTACTCTTTTGTTCCTCCGACGCACTTTATCTTTTATTCATTTTATTCGTAGTAACTTCAATTGGATCGCACGGAGCATATCCTTATCGAATTCCACAGGCATCGAAACTTTCCGAATTAATCACAGCCGTGTTTGCTCCGCTCGGAAATTACTAATATCGCATAACCGCTCCTTTTTCACGAGGAAATTTTCCGCACAAAATCCCGCAATATCCATCTTTCAATCTTGGCATCTCTTCCCTTCTTCTCCCTGCCAGTATTTTCTTTCCCCCTAATCTGGCGAACCCCATCCCCGCCCATCTTGTCACGATCCGTCATCCCCTCTCGCGCTGAAGATCAGCGGGGCGGAAAACGAGGTTGGTAGAGAGAGAGTGAGGCCCCCAAAAAAAGGAAATAAATAAAACGTTGGGCGGATGGCAAAGGAGGAGCAGGCGGACGGGGGAGCCGAATAAAAACACTAGGCGGACATTTCAGTAATGCGCGCTCTGATTCCTCCTCTGTTTTCCTTTTTCTACATGTTCGAGAGGAAGGGAGAGATATACAACCCTATACTAGCTTACTTCTCCAGAAGAGCCTAATGCCAATACCTATAAAAACACCCCCACTGGCGCCCTCTTCCGATGCCTCATTAGACTCGTACGCAACCCGACCGGTCTTAACCCCGTGACGTCACATCCGCTCCCGTGAACTTCTGATTGCCACCTCTCTTTTTCCCTGATTTATCCTCGATTTTCCCAATCCCTTTCACCTCTCGTTAAAGCTCTCCATTCGGTCCATTGCATTTACATTCAGCTCTCTTCGCGTGACCCTCGGCGTCGATCGCATTATAACTTCTTGAGAAAACCCTTCTTCTCTCTTCCATTTCGTCCAGTTACACCGCCGTCTCTCAAGATAACCACCCTTTTTACTCCATCAAATCCCTCCTCGCTCTTTCCTCTCTCATTCCCGGCTATCAGTCCCATTCGACCCCCACAATCCGCTCTTTTTTTTTAACACATCGTGCCCTTCCTTTTTCCAAACCATACTTTTCTCTTTCCGCCAACCCTCCCCGAGGGAGCACTGAGTATGCGAGCGGAATACATGAATAAGTGGATTGGAGCTGACGGGAGGAGTGCGTGGGGAGGAGACTTCCCCTGTTTTCCTTCTCTGTTCCTGGTTTAAAAAACGCGCGTCGTTTGCTCAGGGTGTCATCTCCTCGGTTGGGGACTAGGAGTCTCAAAACCACGCCCCCTTTTTCCCCATTCCTCTTCATAGCGCTTCTCATGGGATTTGCTCTTTGCGACCTGTTATTATGCCATGTGAGCATGCAGTAGACCATTTTTTCATGACTAGAAAAAAATGGTTCCAAGGAATTAATTTTATCGAAACGTTTAAAATATTATGCACAAAAGCTCATTGATTCTGCATACAGAGCACTCGCGACCCCTTGGGGTTAGGTTTCAGTCTGATCATAAGCCCATCGAAGCGTGTATCGAAGATTAGTTTCTTCCTCTTTCTCTCAGATTTTGTACAGAATTTCGATAAGTAATAGATACGTTCCATCAAGTACCGTGGGATACCGAAGACTTTTACATAAAGTATCATATGGCGACTAACCTATATCCTCTTATTCTTTCAGATTTCGAATCATCATCGACAAAACTCAGTATTATCTATAACGGAAGTGTGGCATTCTCGGGAGTTAAAATCGGTATTTTCTTTATCTCCTGTTCGTGGTTAAATACTATCTGTACTTCCGATTTTTATTTACAAAGACAAGTGAAAATAAAATGCAAAATATTCTGTTTAGATACATTTGGAAATAACATTCGTTTTCCCTCGAGCATGCGAGTTCCGGAATTCAGCTCACTGAACGTAGGTATGACGCCGTTCAGGTTCGGCCTGATGGTTTCTTAAGTGGTCCAATGGTGTACACTTCCTTTTGCCAAAAAAGATTCCCAAATCATAATTATTTTAAGATTTTCATTGTTGCAACCACTCATCATCTCTCTGTGAAATAAAATATCACTGATAAAGTGTTCAATAATAACTGATAAGTATCAATATTATCAATAAAATATATTCTCAACTTAAAAACATTATGAATTTCACGACATGAAACTTATATTTCTCTTACAATTTAACTACTATTATTATTATTCCTTACTTACTCTTGTTTTTCTTACTTGTTACTTGAGATCCATAACTTTTATTACTTTTGGTCATTTTTGTAAGAAAGGTGTTCATGGTTGGGTAGATATTAAGACAGCCATTTACACTCATGCATTGTTGCTTGAAAAAAATGTTTGATAATTTCAATTCATAGATAGTATTTTGGTATTTAATATGATCGAAAGGTAAACAGTATATTAATTTTCCAGTTTAAAGAAGGCGGGCTTCTTTTAGTTTTATTTCTTTGCTTCCCAACATGCTCGCATACAAAGGGAATTATGTTCTTTTACTTAATAGCTCTAGATAAAAATAAATATAACGTTAAAGACGGATGAAATTGGATGTAAAGTGCTTCGGATTCATCATATATGTATTTTTAAAGAATGAAATACTTCTGTTGTAGTGAATGTTCCTTCGTATAAGAAAGAATTCCATTGCTCGTTTAATCCGTAAGTATTGAATCCGCATGGACATTATTTAATCGCGAATACCTCATATAAGGAGAATGGCGACGAAACAGCCTCGCATCGAATAGATCCGGGATTTCAAACTGATAATGCAAAATCCGTTGACTTTTAAGTATCGTTTAAAATGAACGACACGTATAAGTTATGTAAATTCTCTCAACAACCTCTTTTGGTGCGCCTGTAATTCCACGGTCAGTTTATGGCGCCGAAATGTTCTTCCTGCTTTTATCTCCGCAGCAGTTAAATTCTATTACTCGGAGGGACGCGCCCTGCTTTTTCCCCAGAAAAAAATCTCCGCTCACTGGAATTCCCTCCGTCTCTCGCACCAGAATTATGCGGTAATGGGCGGCAAATAAAGGCGCCGACAGTGCTGCCTCCACGCGGCGAAGCTCTGGCGCCACATTCGTACGTCCCTCACGGACGAGTTTATTCGTTTTCGGACCGAAGGCGAGCTGCGCATGCGTCCATTACTTGCATACCATATCCCATCTCTTTTTACCCTCCATCTTTCCCTCCTCCATCCATCTTTTTCCGAACGGAACAAAAAAGGGAATGGACCCGAAATGGCCAAGTTCCACGGTAAAAATGGGCTCTGAAGAGGAGACGCCACCGCCATATTTGTCCTTTTCCGACCGTCAACTCTTTGGCACCCACTTCCACTCCGAGGACCAAATCAGTCCACTCATCCCCTTCCTTTCAAGCGCGCCCTATCCGAAAAGATTTCGCTTGATTTTATTTACCTCACAATCTCCACCTTCCGCTCGGTGTCTCTTTTTTGCCGAGCGATTTTCATGTTTTGTTTCTCTGTTTGAATGGCTGAGCGACGTAACATCTTGAAAAAGGGGCTTACGCGATAAAACCGTATCGCTATCTGATTCCGCAACGCTGAAGAAAATGGACGAGTGAGTCGAATGCCTTTAAAACAATTGAGAGATAAGTTTTAAGCGTTTTCCTCCTAGTACGTCCCCTTGTTTTGGTTAATAAGTTTAAGTATGTAAGTTTGTGCTACCTTAAACGTTTTCTCGGATGAGAAAAGTTTATAGGCGAAGTTATTTCTCCATTAAAATCTCTTAGAGAATTTGTTCATTCGTAGACTTCCTGGAGATATGATAATTTGAAATTTATGAGTTGAAAAAGTTGTTTATCTGTAAAGAAAATATTTATATTTAAGCTTAAAATTCTTAAAATGGTGTAAAAAGTTTAATAGCAGTTTCTGCGGGTACGATTATTCAAATTCAAATATTTTCAAATTGGTAAATTTTTACAATTTTTACGTAAAGGCCACATAATTCCTATTATTATTAATTAATTTTCATTTCAAATCTTCATAGCGAGGAATTATGATTTACTCATTTTAAAAAGAGAGGAAGAAGTTAGAAGAATTTACTATTATGAAATCGTTCACTCTGCATTATAAAAATTTACTTTTACCTCAGTAAAATGTTCGGTTTCTTTAATATATTTCCGAGAAATAACCCAAAAAATTATCATTCTCAGAATCTCTTCCTCGAGGATTTCAAAATAGTTAACAAATGAAATTATTCATATTTCATTCGAAATTTGAAATGAATTTTTTTAGTGGGAATGCAAGTCATGAGAGCAGATTTGTAATCGGATTTGCGAGCTACTCTGTAGCGCTGCAGAGGAAATCATTTTATTTCTTGGCTTCCGGGGAAATTTCATTCCTGAAATAGAGTCGAGTGAGTAAGAAATGGGCGATAAACTTTGCAAAAGATCCTCGCTGTATGCATGATTGCGTCTTTTTTCTCAGTTTTAAATTTTCATGGCGCGTCTGCAGTTGGAGGACACAATTCCATTACTACAGAACTTTTCTCTCCTAATTTTCATTTTCTCCTCCTGATTGTCATCTCTGAGGATCTCGGAAATGAAACATTTTTCATAAAAAGCAGGAGTAGGATTTTTCATTAGCATACATTCTATCATATCGATCCAAAATAATTAACTATTTACTCTTATTGTATAAACTGGCGCAGCATTGATTTCGTTTGTATGAGTCTCATAGGAGTTTACCAAAGGTTAGAGTTTCACTTTGGGAAATTAGAAGGATTGAAAAAATTCCCTTCGATTTCTCAACGAACAAATGTCAATCATTTATTTTACATATGCACGTACGTTTAAGTATTTATTTTAGCGTTATATGAGGTTAATTGTAACATACCTATTAAGTAACATGTATCTTAGTCATGTATCTGATGAAATGGCAAAAGAAGTCGCTTTAAATAGAAAATTACATTGAATGAAGGCTTATATTTGTAGTGAATTTATGACCCGATGAAATTTTTTATGGTTATGAATCACTTAGACCTTCAACTGGGAAAGGCTTTCTCATAGTTTTTTAAAGTTAAATTCTTTCCTCGCTAGAAATTTTCTAAAAGATAGTATCGAAATCAATATCTCTGTGTAAAGGTTTTCCTTTTCTCTGACCATGTGGGCTGATCGTAGCTGAACTGAAACTAATTAGTGAAGCTTGAGAGTTCAGCGCCATTTCTATCATGTTTTTCTTACTGATAAATTTCAAAAGCAATTTCGTCGAAATTTACTTTGAATGTGAGACTATGCACTCTTTGATTGTCATAAAGATAGTAAAGATTATTAGAGATATGCTTTGATTTGTTTTATAAAAATATTGTATTAAACTATCCACAGGCTTCGATGTCCTTATTCTTGACGGATGGAACTTTGGTAGTTATGGATACTTGAGTACCTATACCGTACTCGTACTCCCTTAAAAAGACTCTACCCTTTTATCATGTTGCATATAAGCATAATAATTGAATTTAATCTTTAATTTTTACTTAGTTCTTTTCCACTCGCTCTCCATAGAATCAACGTATTTGCTTGAAATTCGTCAGAAATCCACCAATGTTACAAATATGGTCAAACGTGACTTTGTGAAATTTCAAAAAATATCTGGAAAACAAAAAAACTCAGTAATGCCGCAGCGGGGTTTTAATTCTACGTTCTTTTCAGTGTTCACATCCTTAAAATCTCAGTTTATTTCTTTTGAAGATCATCCATCAATGGTTCTTTTCTCCTTATGGTCTCATTAGTTTCTATATTCGGTTATAGGTCACCAAATATATTTGTATCTCCCTTTCAACTTTCATGTTTAAAAGTGCATTCTCACTTTCTAATCTTGTAGACCCCCTTGTCTCCTGGGGTCGTATACGGCCGCTCAATTTCTTTCTAAGTTTGCTTTCCGTTTCATCATTTCGGTTCTTTTCATATCGCCTCAACTCAGTTCTTCCACTTCTTCCTATTCCCTTTCTCCGAGTCTTTACTTCCTCGGAGGAATCATCAACACCTCGTCTGGATGTCAAACACCGGAGGGTTGACTGTTTTCATTATTGAATAAGACTCCAGCGAGCCGTTTCCATCGCCTCGAGGTTATACCACCCACCTCACGTACTCAGGGGACGTCTCTCGATTCGGAGAAGACGACGCCTTGTGCCATTCTTTTGTTCTACACGAGGAAATTATCCGCTGCATCTCGACATCTTGTGCGGTTTCATCTGCCCTCGGAGACATGGCGGTTTTGTAACAATCGGATCGCAAGATTTGTCCAATGGCATTTAGTTGCGAATCTTCTTGCGACCGACTTACGCTTAGCTCGATCTACAAGTATTTTTGAGTTCTTTTTTCTATCAATTCATGGCTTTAGAAAATGACATTGGTCCTTGGAAGAATTTATAAATCTTTTTATTGTGTTTTCTGATGATATTTATGCACATATGATTGAGGGTCCGTACGTTGGTTCACTTAAAACCGAAGAATCAAAGGTTGTTCAACTTTTAAGCCTGTTTGAAAATGCTGATTTTTGAAAAGAATATTTTCTACATCACACAATAACTATTATTAGATAACTGTTGTTTATTGCAGAAAATAATTTTGTCATGAAGCAGTTTTGAATGAATGATTACTACGAAGTGAGCCCTGAGTCTGTGTTGTTTAAGCTTGTTACATTATCGAACGACTTTGTCTAGATAAAAGGAATCTGTGTTATTTCAATATACAAATATTGAAAACTTCAATAGGATAAACTAAAAATAAACACCTCTTTCGAATCCGTTGTTTTTTCGATCTATTTTATCGTTGAATTCGAATGCTTACTTTCTCTCCTATCTAATATAATTCAATATTCTAAATAGTCATGTAAAAGAGGTACAGATGAATAATGTTCTATCTCGGAGTCAAGAAAACTTAACGATTGAATCCCTCTATCTCTAGCACAAAGCGACAACCTCCAAATAGCGAAATATTATTTAGTGTTCTGAATCCACGGATGATAATCCTGTATTATTTGTTGAACAGCTGTAAGGTTATATATTTGTGAATTTGATTTGTTTAAATAAGAAGACCCTAGGAAAAATAGAATCACCAGTGAAGATGCATACTGCTCTCTATAATTCGCCGATTAGCGAATAATTTCCTTTTAGGCCAAAGATCTAAACTAAGCTAAAATGAGATATGTTCGTTTCTCTATAAGGAGATTATTAAACGGTGTCCCAGTAAGAATGCAGGGTGTAATTTTTTAATAAAACACATTATTGATTAGAAAAGGTGAAAATTCATATTTTAAACTCGTCAGTATACAATGCGTTAACGTGAGGAAAACAATATCGGACAAATAACCGCCGAAAATTTGTCGACAAACTCTTCACTTCAGATACTTTTAGTTTTTTCTTTCTCAGTTAAACAAAATTTAAATTGTGCAATGTTGGGGAAATAACATTTCTTACAAGCATCCGTTCTGTTGGAAATCAACGTACAGTTCACTTGTTTAGACATAAAAATCTCTTTAACAGTTGATTCCATATCTTCGTTGAATAAATCATGGTCGTGGTCCATTATCCACAATCTTATATCTCTATTAATACAGCAGTTTAAAGAATCTTTCCTAAAATTTATTCTATCTTTGTATTCAGCTTGCATTAACTCCATCAATCTATGAAACGAATGATTATTGCCAAATGTTTTTTCATAAAGAAAACATTTAAATAAATTTTTCCTAACTCGTTTCTTTGAAATGGATTGTAAAAATCTAGAAAGAGACGATTAAAGAATGTTCTTAGTCATTTAGCACACAACATGATGAGATTGTATGTCCTATTCGCTTTGTGAATAGCGGAATAAGGTTATTGGAATTTCGATTATTTAACCACATATTTTCTGATGAATGTTAAGGACCTATAAGAGTAGGAACAACTTGAGACTACGTTGCCGTAGTCATTATCTTCCTTTTGTATTAATCATTACATAAAACGTAAATCAGTTCCTAATTCTCTCCTGTTTCTAAATGAGGAATTTTAAAAGTATAGCTTTGCTTTTTAAGTAGTATGTGCACTGAAGGAAGTCACTTCGTTCTGGCGAAGAAGATATTAGTTTAATCTGCCCTTGCAAATTTTTTTCTTTACAGGATTCTTGTCCTACTCGACATCTCAATCAATCTTTTACATCAAAAACTATCCGACTTAAAGCCACTCATGTTGGTCAAAGTTGTCTTCCTCAATCTGATTTCTTTTATATCTCTTGCCTTTCCAAACGCGTTCTATCGAACCCATTTTTTATTCATTATCCTCTTTTACTCAGCCACTACTTTTTTACACTCTGCTTTACGGCTCCTCCATTTCATCTCTGCATTTTCATTTTTCTTCCCTTCAATTTCATTTCCGCTCTGCCTCTACCCTCCCCGACCTTTTTCCTTGTTTACACTTCCATTTTTCCCAAGAATATTTCTCCTAACTTTTCTCTCCTCTTTACCCTTTTCGCTTTTATTATCTCCTTCGCAATCCTCTAATCTCTCGTATGAGTCAAATATTTATAGTAATTTAGCTGTTAGTGCCTCGGCGTAGGTGTTTAAGGAAGCTCACCGACGATTATGCAGGTAAAATGAATTTTCTGAAGCTGTATCTGGTCAAAATCCATCGTTACATAAAAACATCAACAAGAAAAGATATTTATACTTATTCTATAAATTCTGAGACACTCTATTTTACACATTACATGGATGTAATGAGCATCACTTGATATTTTATACCTTGGTTTTGACATATAGAAAGATGGATAAAAGCAAAATTCTACGAGTAGTATGTCACTGAAGGAGATGAAGATTAAGAAAAAGGTGGTTAGATGTGGGGTATTGTAAATATAAATATGAAATGGAATGAATCAAAGGATATATGGATGCGTGTTAAGAAAAAGATATGCAAGGAAGTGGAGATTATGAAGTAGTATTGAGAATTAACGATGTAAATAAAATACCAACCCAGAAGGAGAATAAATTGGGTGAATAAAAGAGGTGAATACAAACATACATTTATATTTTTTCTAGGAATACTTTTCGAAAGCTTTTGAGACTGATAAAACAATAAAAAATTCCAACATATAAGTATTTTTCGGTTGCTTCCGTCTTGGCTTATTTTTCATCTCAGGAACATTTGCCAATGTGAAATTAGTCGTTAGATATAGATTGATAATTAGTCTTAATTGTCTTAGTAATCAATCGTTTTTGGCCGTACTCCGTACCTGATGATGGCGTTCAGCCGAAACTAGTCGTCCTGAAATATACGAGTATACTATGGAAATTACCAAGTTATTCTTTATTTCATTCAACTTATCCGTCTTGCTTGAATGACCATATTTATTATGATGAAGCGAATTCTAAGGAAATCTGAAAACATGGCAAGTCGTCCTTTATAACCATTTTCTTTTTCTTCTTTCCATATAGATAGATAAGAAACCTTAAATGAAACCAATCACATCATATTTGTAGAAAAGCCATTTTCGGCCATCAGTGCTGTATGTCAAACAGAAATTCTATTTTATTATCAACCCAAAAATCATCAAAGAAACAAATATGGCTAGATACAAATTTAAGTCGCCGGTTTTATGGCTAGAGAAGAAACCCTGTCGGTTAATGTCCCTCTTACCGTATTTTAATCGTAACGTTTCAGAAATTACTTCGTTGAAGCAACCGGCCATTCGATATTTCCGTGCGGAGATTTTTTCATCTCTTCCCCTCTTGAGCTCTAAATGGCCCTTGGGGTAAGTGGGCGGCCAAATGTGCGGAAGAGCAGATGAAGTGGCGCCCATCTCACGCGTGACAATTGGTGTGGAAGGCTTTTGTCGCGGATTAGAGTTTGCCGATCCAAACAGATGCACTAATAAGTAGGCAATTTATACTCCAAGGGGCTTATATATTTCAGAGTAATTTATAACTGAAAAAACCATTTACCAAAAAAATAATTAAATTTACTGTTTAAACAATATGGGCAGTCTTTCACTTTTATAGGAAAAACAGCTTATAGCTATATACAGCGAAAATTTCGAATTATAGGCGATGATTTCGAGGATTTTTCTAAAGAAAGGTAAAAGGCGGATTTGCTGGAAATTTCACTTCTTGAATGTATATATTAGAGTGATAGCAAACCTTTTGCGGAAGTAAATTTTTCTGCTCAGCCCAGAATAATGCCGGGTACTTAAGCTCCTACTTTATTGCATAATGTTTACAGATAGTGCAGCAAGTCTATCGAAACCATTATCGGTCACGAGATTCAGATCAAACCAATCTGCTTAATGGAAGTGCACTTGGTAATATTGTGCTATAGGTTGTATACATTCATTTTCTCTTTCACACTCTCATACTATGTTATTAGCGTAACCCCATTTCGTCAGTTTTGAGATATCTAGCGTTGCTAATAACATAGTGTTCGGCTTAGTTCAGTGATGTAGGAGTCGTGATCGGCTCGATTACATCAATTTTTCTATTTATGCTATTGCATAACTTTGAGTCAACCAATTTTAGAAGTAAAAGTGAAATCGATTTATTCGAAGGACTTAAACGTCGAGTAAGAGAGAATAAAACGGCAAAATTCTGAAGTGAAATATCTCATCACTCCAGATATAATAAGTTGCAAAGATCTTTAAAACTTTAACATATCTTTTATCGCCTTAAGCCTCTTAGGATAACTTTTCGTTTATAGACCAAGGTTAAGCTTTATCAAAATCAGTTCTCAAGTAATGTTAATATTCTAATTTACGCTAGTGTTGATATCATCACCTCTCTTCCCCCTAAAGAGGGTCGATAATTTACTTCGGGACTCCTTCCAGTTAAATATTAAGTTAGTGAATCACTTTTCAGATTTACAGGTCGCATAAATCCTTTAAAACATATCTTTCAAGAAATACAATAAGTAAAGTACTCCACGTCATCAACTATCTTCAAATTAGTCTCTACCTAAATCGACCTTTGGTGATTAAAAACACAGCATTTCCATACCAGAACTCTATGCTTGAGAAATAAAACAAAACTAAAAATACATCAGTCTTAAATAAATATGTAATTTTCAAAATGTATAAATATTGCACTTAATCATTAAAAATTGCATAGAGTATAGAGAGATGTGTATAATAAAGAGGAGTAGCTTATAATTTAATTGAATTAATAACAAAATTAAATAATTTGTGAGACATTATTTTTATCCATTTATAAGCAATCTTTGTTGTGATAAACCGTAGTTGATGAGGTTTCAGAATTCGCATCTGGGTACAGTAAGAGCGCGGTGATAATAAAACAATAATAAAATAAATGTAGCGTATATGTAAATAAAAGTAGCGCCTAGACGGGAAAAGGCGACCACATCTTGATTTGGACAGTAAAAAGCGTAGATGAAGTTCTTCTTACCTGAAGAAACTGATACTGTAAACTGTGATCGAATTGATTGTTTTTAGATCTTAGAAAGAGGAACATAGTCAAGTAATACGGTTAGGAAATTTTCGTTACGTAATCACTGTGTTATTTTTAACTTGAGGTGTTTTGTCGTTAGCGTGGAAACACTATGTCGTTCAATGCACAATGAAATGAATTTGATGCTTGGTTCTTTCACAGTGAGTTTAGATATTTTTAAATGTGTTAAGTTTCCTCAAAAGCTCCCAAAAATCCAAATAACTTATAATGTAAATACTGTTCTTTTCCTTTGATAGCATCTTTTTTGGTATGCTTTAAGCGGTTAATATGTGTGAATATAAGTTCATTGATCGAGGGATTAAGTTTAAAAACAAAATATCGAACTTTAATGTGAAGCCGACTTCGTGAGCGTGCTCGCATCCTTAGGTACCGAGAAAAAAACTTGCAAGCTATCTTTATTTGATTTCTTTTTCCTCCAGGAAGTCGTGAATCAAAATTTCTGTGAAAATTACGGTCTTTATGTTTAGTTATGTCTTTCCACTGAGTCTCACCTTCCAATATCAATTTCATTGTTTGAAAACCTCAGCGAGAATCAATAAATTCCATTTTCTGTGGGGAGAATTCCGAAATTTTATAAATGGTGATTAGTGTTATAGTGAAACTGAATTTCTGCGAAGATCAGCTTCTGAAAGTAGTAAATCATCACATCACCTTATTTCGAATCACGTGGCCCAATTACTTCCGAGGAAGACAGAATCTATTACACAGAGATGAACCCGTTGCTATTATTCTACGACGACTTTAATTAGGAAAGAATCATCGTCTGCAGGTTTGTTCCGAAATTGCTAGATCCGCACTACGGAGTCAAACATGGGATGGGGTCGACAAATAATGAGGCGTATCACACCCTCGGAAGATCCTTGCATTTCTCATAGAAGTCCTTAAGAAGCCAATCAAGCCGACGGCGAATCATCGATTCCTTTATTTGTTTTCTCCTCGTTTAAGGTCGAGCGTTCTCGAATTCCCGTCACACATTCTTTGGAAGTGTTGTGGGCGGAGGAGAGGAAGCAAACGTGATTGGGCGAAACGAAGGGGCGGAGGGAAGCACTCATCCGGAAAGAGGGACATAATGGGGAGTAAATCATGGCGAAGGGGAAAGAGATAAAAAGAATTAAGGGAAGAAAGGGAATAAAATAATCTCCGTGAGATTCGCGAGGGAGGGATTCTTTTACGGCCTCCTCTCCTTCATCTCTATGGTCCACTGTTACCAGTAGACACTTTACCCCTCCTTCCCCCCTCTCTTTACCCACCGTTTTAACCTCGGCTTTCCCGGAGCAAATACTGCCAGTGTTTCCATTTCTTTAATCAAGGGAAATGGACAGAGCAGCGCTCCCACTCGCGCCCGCCGACCTCTCCCACTTTACATATTCCTTTTTTTCGCTTTTTCCCACACATGCTCCGTTCGAATCTTTTGTTTAAAACAGTCGCGTCGGTAATGGCGACGTCGATTTGAGTACCTTAAAGCAAATGGCTGCTCGAACCTCAAAATTTACTTCCATCAAAGTTTAGATCTATCTGTAGCTAATTTCATTTTGTAATATCGAAGAAATTCCATAGAATTTACGGGGTGGCTGATCTAGAATCCCAACTGTTAACTCTACGTTGGTGAAATAGTCCCATCTCGAAATCTCAATGGGGTCCGATATGTTGTTGCTGTCCTGAAGTATATTCAAGGAAAGTGATAATCCACTGTGTTAATATTTTTACTTAATTCCGACTAAATGAATTCCCTAACGTAGCATGACTTCAATGGATACTTTATGGCAGCGATACCATAAATTTGAAAGGGATTTCTTCATTGCTAAGATGAAGATAGTGGACACTTGCTAACTCTATAATTTTTTGCTTCTTTTCACAAACTCCCAAAAAAAATTTTTATTCGAATGCGATTCGAAGTTCTAGAACTAAAAGATAAAGCAGATGAATCTCTTTCTGCTCCCCCAGTAATGCATGCTCTCTCGTTCAGGAAGTTGGAGAGGACATATATAAAGTATACCATTGTGTTTGTCATGTCAGAAGCACCGTAATACCTTTCACGAACTGCGGTAGTAAATAGGTTCGACTCGATCGGAAGCTGCGGAAAGCGAGCATAGGTGTGTTTACATGTAGAAGATTGATTACTATAGGCATGTATTCCTCATATTATCTAATCAGGAAACTGAGGTTTACGTTGGATCTACTGTATTAATAAAAAGAACGCTATTTTTCATCCAAAAAAATCAATTTTTTACAGATCTTACCTCTCGCTTAAATGTTAGTTTTCAACTATTTATAAAATTATGGGCCCAGAATAGAATACTGACTTTAAATGAAGATGCAAACCACAAAGTTGTCAAAGTAGGGGAGCAAAATCAGTTTATAAATTACGACATTAATATAATCCGAGTAGTAAGTCCCAAGTTAGTGGCTAAGGGGTCACATGAAAAATCATCGTCCCAACAATTCAGAAGCGACCCCTTAAATTAGGCAACACTTATTCCGTGTAAGCATTTAAATTAGTTTTTAGCACATGACAGATTTTGATGATACCTGGTGGAACTCCTTCGTAATCAAACACAAAGAAAACTCACTTTGCAGAGTCCGCAAAACTCTGAAACGTTTTGTGGACTCTACAAAGTGTATTTTTTAGAATTTTACGTTGCTAATATTATAATAGATTATTAAGCCGCGAGTATAAATAAGTTAAAGAATAACTGATGATATAATTGAAACTAGGCATGAAGACAAAGAAAATTCAGTAAACAAAACATAAGTTGCACCCGAAAAATTTGCTGCCGTGTGTCCCCCAAATGAGGATTTGAGTTTTCAGAACGTTCTTAATATTACGAGTAAAAGTTGCCTGCATACTAATAATAATAGTTAATCGTAATAATAGTTAATAGTAGTAATATAATAATATTATTTATACAAGAATGTATAAATAATATTATTATATTAATTAAGTCCAGTGCTACCTTGTGGAATTTACGTTCAAAAGAAATAGTCAATTTTTATGTTTTATTTCGTTTGAATACTTTATTATTATAATTATCGACATTAGTAGGTACTTGACATGTTTGTACATGAATAAATAGAGATTTTTGAACGCAAAAAACAAAACCCTTTGAAAATAAGCTTTAAGCTGTCTGTAGGATCAACAATAAATAGAAGACCCGATCTTACTTTCATGGAAGCACGGTATTCTAAATATCCGTTGCGTAAGATGTTTGGTCATCTGTTGTATAGATGGTAGATCGTCTATTTTATATACGGAGACTCGTTTCCTAAATTGAAATTAGTGGACCAAAAGCAAAGGACATTCTTTATAAACTTCAGGTACTGTCGGACGACTCGTATAAACATATCAGATTCATAAGGTTCCTGTTAGGTTAAGACACCAATAAATATGATAAAATTCTTTGAAATCAAAAAATGTAAGACTTGAAGCGAAATTCTTACAATTAGACAAGAAATCGCGCCATTCAGTGAACGATTACAAATCAAAATTATCTGCAAGCTAGAATCTAAAACGTGAAGAAAAAAGCATTAAAATGGTAGATTAATGCATTGGACTGGTTTTCATTTGATGGATGGTTGTAGAATAATTCAATCTTTTTACATTTAAAAATAACGGCGGTGAGTAAGGTGTATGGAAACAGTCTCTTTGTGTCCTTATCACATTTTTTAGTTACCTTCAGTGTGAAGTCCTTAGAGGTACTCATCACATTTTCGAAAAATTTTCTAGTAAAATAATGAGCTCATTAGAGGATAAATCACATGGATTAATATCACGTAGATTAAAATTAAAATTACATGGATTCAGTGATGCAAAGGAAAAGAAGCTCTTAGTTCCGATGTAGTGAACCTTGGTGATTTCTTCCACGAGAGATTTTCAAATATATAAACGAATGTATTTAATTTCAGCAATACTGTTTCCGAGAAAATACTCCTTGTATTTGAATAGAAAATCGTTAATCAATCGTTAATGTTTACAGATTACCAAAATTCGTGTCTTTATTTATGCGAGTTGATGTAAATAATAATCGAAAGAGGATTAAACAGTCATTTGGCTCGGCAAATATTAAAAGTCGTAAATTAATTTGTTTTGGTTGCCGATAATAGGTATAAAATAATTGGTCAGGCAGGGCAGATTTCCTCAGTAATCGGTGAGCGAAAGAGGGAAGAGCCTTTTGAGGAGGAGGAGGGATTGCAGGAAAGGAAGGATTATATGGAGATTACTCCCAAAGTTCAGGCTTCAGTTGCCTTTACCATCTGTCAAACTCCTTCGCCTAATCCAATGATTGGACACAGTGGGCCAGATTGTGGGATGGCGTCATTACCGATTTCCCGATTTGGCCAATCCGATTTTGGCCACAAAAAATCATAATAATCGTTCGAATTGAATTTTTTCTTAATCTTCGAATTCTCTTCGTAATAAATATGATGACCTTAATCGCTAAATTTATTTATTTTTGCTGCTGTGGAATCAATGAATTAAACATCCGGTTTGTACTGCATATTATTTATTCTTTCTTGTATTTTATTTCTGAAATTGAATACTTCCATAACTATACTCTGTAATGAATCAGATTTAATTGGTAACAAAGATTTAGAATTAGAATAACTTTAAATCGAATGTAGTTTATTTGTTTTGAACTTTATTTGAGCAACTCTCCAAACTCCTATTTGGTCTTTCTTTCGGCAATCTTCTCAAGTGCAATTTTTTCATTATTCAGCTTCTTAGCGGCATTTAAAAGGTTTTGCCAAGGTATAGCAACTTTTTCCTGTAAATGAATTATGGGGAAGCATACGACTTGTAATATTATTTAAAAAGTCCAATCAATGGAGTAGATCTTATAACTGTCAGTAATATGACAAAATCCTCGATTCGATGAGTCATGACCAGTTTCTAAAGAACCATTGATGACTTACCAGTAATCCAGTACAAATCCTCAAAATGCCTGAATACTTACTCCATAAATTCAGAAAAATATTTGTTTATAAGTTAGAAATTGCTAAGACAAAGACATGTACTTGATGTTGCTGAGGCGCTAAGACTTTTTCAACGTTATTCTGAATCCCTTTGTTAATTTGTAGATGCAGGGATGAAATCAGTGGAAGATATGGAAGAGCGTTGGAATCTTAAGTATCAACAAATATTTAATCATACACATAAAAAGAAGTACTCGAATATCCCTACACTTTGCAAGCAAGAAATTACTAAACATAGTACTTCCCAATAGTCTTTTATAAATCGCTATATTTTAAGGAAGGATAACAAAGAGGAAATTTTAAGACAGTATCTCGTGCTTTCCCGGTGAATTCCTATGATAAAAGCTTCCCAGTTTTCCAACTGGGTTATTTTTTCGATCAATATCGAGTATCATTTTCACTCCTGTATCCAGAGTCATCTTTAAATTCTTCATACTGAAGATGAAGTATCAGTTCGAAGAAATAACCGGGTTGGAAACTCGAGAAATTTTCATCAGGGTTAATTTATTATTCATTAAGAGAACTATGTTCATCATTTAAATAGAATGAGCTGGATTCAGGGTTTGCAAACACAAATGCTATCTAATGAGGAATCAAAATTTCAGGTTGTTTCATCATACCGAATTATTTATTGGGTGATAGATCGATGAATCATATTACATTCAGAACATTACCTTTTAAAAAGATTTGCACTACATGTCAAATGAACGAAGCTATCCTGTGAAACATGATAACCGTTGAGATAATTTTAAAACGGTAGGCACATTTTAATGACCTTCTATTTTAACGACAGATAAATAATTTTTAGTAACCTGCGCGTTTTCTGTACTGTGTGAATAGAAATATGAATTTTATTAACATAAATTGTTCAGCAAGTCTCCTCTTTTGAGGTTATATTACAGCAACGCACTTATTCACTCACTTAAATACTCGCACTCTTGGAAGTTCTTCGTCTTCAGTATCTTAAGGAAATCCACCAAAGTCTAGTTCACAGAACGACACTTTGTAATGCACTTTGGATTATGATTTTTTTCTTAAATATTTTTCTCTATATAGCTGGTTATGCGATGGAATCGATTTCTGATTCTTTAGAACCCACAATATGATTATTTACAGCATTATCTTTTGCAGATTTTCATGATTCTTAAAAATTACAACTATTTGTAATACTTTTCACCCGACAGTTTTTGGATGCATTACACCGCATTGTATACAGAAAACTTTGTTTTTATTTACGCATTGAAATCTCAATGGAACACCTGAGAATCATTCTTTCATTTCAGTCTAACGTATTTAAGTTCTGGTTCACAGGAAATCATCCATAAATCTCAAATTCTCGTCTTGAAGATAGCATCCTGCATCGCTCTTGAAGAACGAATTCGGATCATTGTCCTTGATTGCTGACAAAACTTCACGTCAGCGCATGTTGAACAATCAGTGGTCCCCATTTCTTGCACATTTTAATGTTAAGCGTCAGATCAAATGGAAGGGACATTTTGATGCACAGCATGAATCTTTATTAACGTATATACATTTTCTGGACACTTGAATGCGGTGGCTCACACGACTTCAAAATCGCCCGGAGACTTCAACGTGTGCTTCTTCGAGAAATTAAACTCAGACGACGTATGGACGATAGAGAGCCTCGCCGTCCTGAATGGAAAGACGGTGTCTGCTCGCCTCGCTTCCGGTGAGGAACGTGAATTTGGGTGGTGGCGGTGCTATTGGCAGCGGGTGCGCGAGGGGACTAGGAGGAGGAATGGTGATTTGCTGTGGAGGTGGCGATGTCCTCGACGGGGACCCCGGGGCGTCCTCTTTCGCAGCCGAAGGGACGCCGGCTGAGTTAGGGGTAGGTGGGGAGTCAACAGATACCACAATGGCCTCTTGTGCACCCCCTCCGGACTTTTGTGTTTCCTTTTCGCCCTTGGAACCGCTTCGCTGCAATTTTTCAGCCTCGTCCTTAGCTCTCGCCTCCTGCTGTGCCTTTTTACTGCGCTTCCACTTCATGCGTCTGTTTTGAAACCAGATCTTTACCTGCGAATAAATAATGCTTGTGTTATTTATTGATGATAGCTTCACCTTGATCTCAGGAAAATATATAATTTTAATTCGTAACACTAAAAAGAATACATACAATTAACTGGATTTATACTATGTGGTTAAAAATTTATTTTGCTAAGATTTTGAGAGATGTTTAGTGGCGTAGAGGTTTAGCCCTATTTAACACTTGCTGCATGGACGGATGGGGTTCATTCCCAGGATATGCAGTCTTTTTGCCAGCCTTTCTCTATAATTACGAAAACTTAGGGTAATTACAGCCAATCTGAGCTTATTTTTAGGCACATATACTTCATTTAATAATGAAGATTAGGTAATTAATAATTATTATCGGCCTTATGATGTTATCTCGCAAGACGTTTTTCGCTTAAATGGTTATCTATTATTATAAATATATATATTTGGATGGACAGAAGTTAAATATGTACCTACTTCTGGACGGCAGTCTTGAAGGGAGGCTAAAGATATTTTTTCTTAAACTTAATGAAGGTTTCGTACAATTCCATCAATTAGGTATCATGTTATAAGGATTAAATTACTGGAAAAATATTATTCAGGTGATTAATTGCTTTATCTTCATGTCAACGCGGCAATGATAGTTATTGCTTCCCGGCGGCTGCTAGTCAAAACCTTGTCTGGATTGGGTGATGTGACGTACGGATGGAGAAATTATCAATAGATGCTCGAATTGGTAATTAAAATCAAGAAATATCGAACAGTACAGTAAAAGGAAACTTAATTTCTGAATAGAAGTGGATAGCATTTTTAAATTACTTTGATAGTCGTGGTCATTCCGCACATATGAGTTCACTCCCTTTGATGTGCGGTAGTCCTCTTTTTTGTGCTTGTTAGATAATAGAGTTAGTTAGATAATAAAGTTTGAACACAGAGCATTCCGAGGTATTAATTCCGAAAATAACGCAGAGAGAATTATGTAAAAGAAGGAAGTAATTATATTAAGATTTATATGTACTTCAATGGTGAGAAATAGTGATGAACATCCAAAAATCACAAAGCTTTCCGAAAAGAGTATTAATATATTCGAATAATATTTTGAGTGAATTGAGTTTTTATCGGGATCACTTTAGATAAAAATCAGTAGGTAAATATTCAAGAGTGAATTTAAACATAAAAGTACCTATTTAATTTAAAGAATACTAAGATCGAAGGCTTCATCATAAAAACAGAACGATGGGGAATGTATTTGGTTGTTTTAAATCCCAGCCGGGTGATGAGAAGCTGCTCCCTGTTTGTTAAAACAGTTTTTAGCATATTTTAGAATTTTCCGACGAACTAATTTTTTAGGAAGTTTTTTCCAACTCAGGATTGTTTTTCATAACAGTATTATTTCATTCCAATCAAATAAATCGATTAATTTGCATTTATATGTTGGATAGTGATTCTGTTCCAATTAACCAGCATGTCAAATTTGTTTATAGGTAAATATTCCGAGAACCGCAATGCAATGTCGGGCAATATTAACGAACACACCAATTAATGATTGATCTGTATGACAGCGGGCATTAATTTCCATGTAGCGCGTTTCGATTTAATCGGTCGAAATCGATGCCGTGACATCGGGATCGCCTCCTATTTTAATTATATCGCGTCTCTCCGGACTAACCAAACGCTTAGTAGGATATCCGGAAACCTAATAACGGATATAATGAATACGTAAATCGCGGGAGGGGTTAAAGGGATCAAGTTAATGAGATAAATGACCACCTGCTAATCGTTAATCAATCACGCGGGATCCGAAGAGGAATAAATTATTCCCGCTCGTTCCGCGGCGACTAAAACGGAATTACAGCGTTTTCCCGCAAAGAATATGATATAACGCCACGATTCGTTAGTACTAATTACCTAATATTTCCCTGCTTAAATCCCAGGTGGCCGCGGGAAGCGCTGCAGCCGTTAAAAGTCCTCCGATTTTTTCCTCTCCCGCCGCCTCTCTCGCCCATACATCAGATAATATTCTGATCCTCGTGACAAGTGTGATGTTGAAGCTGTGGATCAGCATCCCGGCGCATTCTTTTTTTTCGCCGGATATGGCGTCGCTCCGAAAAGGGGGAGTCCCCATCACTGCATTCGTAATGCGTCGCAATGAGAGATCGTTACGCGCCCGCCCGCAGGGCCGCCCCGAAATAATATGCAAATAGAAATACAGATTCCGGGATTGAGAGTTGTGTGCGAGCGTGTCGATGTGTGCGTGTGTGCCGGAGAAAAACAAAAACGCGGACGTAACGGAACGAGTATTGCGGAAATTCTGCTTTATCCCCTCCCACGTCATTTCCTCCGGCGCCGGTGGTTATCGAGAGAGGGCGGGCGTTAAAAATCCCGGATGAAATACGGCGTTCGGTTTTCAAGATTCATCGTTCGATTCGTTGTTCGCTAATTCTGAGGGTTTGGAGGGGGTGGGGAGGAGGAGTGGTTTGGGGGGCCGCCATTAGCCCGCGTGTCCATCCACCTGTGTTACCGGCACCGATATTCGGGGTGATCGGCGTGTTGTTGCCCAAGGTTTCGAACATGGCCCCTTGTCGCTTCCAATAACTGACGGAGTTGCCTGGAAACACGCCCGATTTGAAACTGCCCAAGTTGAGAACACTTTTGGAACAATTTTAACGCTGCGAGTGGCGTGTGATTCGAAGGAATGCGCTCCACACACATTTTTCCATTTTTATGGGAAATTGGGCTTTGATTACTTTGGTGAGGAGGACGTTGGAGGTGTTAGCCATCCTCTGTTACTGCCATCCCCATTCATCCATCCCCATTTCGGAGTGTCATCCTCACAATGAAGCCAATTCTCTTAATAAAGTTATCAAAAGGATTTAATCAAAGTATTTCGCGAATTGAAATGTCTGATCTGTAAGAAGTATATGGGATGTGATTATATGTTCCGTATCTCATGAAATTACTTTTGATGTGACCTTTTTAAAAGAAGTAAATATAAAACTGGCTGAATATATTTTAGGCAACTATGATACCTTCTCGAAATTGAAGAAAATCGAAAAGGAGGAGATAGTGGGATGTTATAAAGCTTTTAATTTGGATGAATAATATCCCTCATTGAAACATATTAAAGCAATTGCACCACTCATGCCTTTAGGAACAGTAACAATTGCCTAACTTGGAATGTATACGTTTCAAATTTATAATTTAAGAAGTTTAAGAAGAATGAAATAATAGCCGCTCACTATGCGCGTAAGTAATTCTCGCCTGAATAATTTTATCATGTTTTGATAAATCAACATTAAAGAAAGTAATTAGAAACAGCCTAAACAAAAGTAGACAACGATTATGTTATAATAAACCTGATACCGTAATATATTTACTTGTAAACAGAAATATTTAATTTACAAGATGAGCATAAAAATCATATTTTTTCTCGGCTATTAACAATTTATTGTTATCTTCGATGGTTGCTCGTATAATTCTCGGTAGTCCATGTATAGTATTTATAGAGTATCAAACGAACCAGATGCTTTGTTTGGATAAAGCAACAATATTTAAAAGTTACGGATTTATCGTCGAATCTCCAAAATAAACGAAAAAATGATTCATGAAGGTGTCAGGGCTGAGAGGGGAAATTTACGAATCGGAAATATAAAAGTGTCACGACACATGGAGACCCAAACATACGTAGTTTTGTCTTACTCATAAGTTAGTCGAGAGACTGAACAAAATTGGAGTCGTAAACATGTAACTATAATTTTTTACTTGGAAATTCGTTATCAAAATGCGATATCATATTCATGCGAGGAATTTACTCTGAGTGGTGACGTCGAAAGCTTTTCGGGTATATATTAATTCTCTCCTTACTCAATTATTCAATCTTTCTGAAATCCCTTGAAACCTTGAGGTCAATTAAATATTTTATGCGATGGGAGAAGGGTATTAATGTAAATTAAAATCAATAAAAATTCTCGAAGGCACTTGCGTTATTAAAGTCAACGTTTTGGAACGATATTAGACCCTGAAGCATATTCAATCACCATTATATACGGACTATAGAATAGGTCATTTAGTCGATGTTAAATTTATCAGACAGAATAATGCGATTTATTTCTTATAACCTCAGAGTATGGCATTCTAATCTATCTAATTTCAAATGAAGGAATTTTACATGAATATGATAATCTTCCTATGTTGACTGACAACATCTGCTGATATATTTCGAATTGATTCATACATGAAAATATCAATGTTTTACAGTTAGAGGAATAAGCCCTAGTATTCAACTGTGCATTTCAGCAGTTCGATATGGTTAAGTGTTTATGTCAGAACGACGGAATAATTATTGGTTTATAAATCGCGCACAGAGGAATATAGTATTCAATCGAATTTTCATCAATGCATATCCTGCCGAGAATAGGAAATGCGAGCCGAGATTTCAATGTAAATGTTTAATCATCATCATTTAAATCGATTTCCAAATGATTTAATTTGACGTAAATTCGATTGGAACCAAAATTCTTATAAAGTATTTAATTGATTATTCCTATGAATTTTTGTTTTGGTATATATTTCATCCTATAAATCTTTTTATTTGTATTTATTTCAGTAAAGCATAACAATATCGATTAAAAATCGCATCTGTTACAGCACACGATAAACGTATCACGGAGCTTGTGCATGGGATGGCTAAAACGTTCAACGTATTTACGGTAAAATTTTAACTAGTAACTCGAAAGTTTTTGTCTGTCACTCATTATCCTAGGTCATAATCTAATTATTTCCTAACTATACCTCTGTAGGCGATTAGTTTTAATGTAGACTATCCGAAGCGAAAATAAATTCGTAATACGATGCTAAGGGATAAATTAGTGATTTAGGTTAAGAAAATTTAGGCCGATGATGCTATTGACTCAGTGAAACTTTACTTATTTCGCTGCGCCTGTTATTTTATTAGTTATACTGTTTTTTTCTTTACTGATGTTTTCTTTTCAAATTTATACATCTTTTTAGCATTTAAAATTGAATACAATAATAATAGGGTTATGCGTTTAGGTTCATTGTTTGTTTGTTTGCTCTTTTTCGATAGGTAATCGACAAATTAATGTGTTTTTCGTTTATAAGTTGCAAATTACCCCATTTAAAACTAAAAGATCGGATTTAATGATTCAGGCTTCATGAAAATAATTTCTAGATCAAATTTAAGTTAAAATTCGTTATGGGAACTGCTGCTATGACCTACCGATTTAAGGAACCATTCATCTATTTATTTTTATAATTAGAAGCAACGATATAGTTCGCTGTACCTTGATAAATATAAACTTAAGATTTAACATTTCAAAATGAAAATAATCAATGATAGTCGAATCTTATTGTTCTGTCATGAAGATATATTTTTTGTTTGAGTTACAAGGAAAGGATGCTAGATTAAGCGACCGAACGCAAAGGTTTCAGAAAAGGTTAGAATATCTTTGAAAGATTAGTAGTTAAAGTTCGATTTTAATACGTGTGATAATACTCGTAATTTATGTAAATCGTCCTTTATTTTTCTTATATTTTATTTTAAGGTATAAAAGTATAAATTTGTATCTACAGCTAGATTTCGTAAGAATACCATAAAAGAATCACAGGTTAGATATGAAAACGTAAATTTGATGTAGATAATTTTTAAAATGCTGATTGCGACGAAATCTGGGATTCTACATACAAATCTAATATTTTCATCTGTTTCGCTTGTAGGAGACTTTTCTTAGTGCACCCTGGGATTATTGTTTGGGAAAAGATGATGTGTCACTTTTGGTATAAGAGGAAGATATCATCGAGATTCTTTCATCAACATTTCCTTTGCATATTTAAAACAACTACCATCGCATTACGGCTGTAATGATCAACAAATCACGACCTGTTTTATAGTATTTCTTTTTAATCGATGTAATCGACTATCTGTCGCATATAAATAACCTTTCTTAACTTTGCTAGGAGGTGGTCACAGTTTGGATACTTTCATAATACAATTCAATTTTAGGTTTTCTTAATTGCTTCTAAACCAAGTAAAGCCTGAAGAAGTTACTTTTATTTGCATCTTGACTTGTTTGATTATGTCTTAAAAATATCGCCCCCTCAAATCTTCTTTCCGATGAAGATGCAATTGATTTTTTTATGTGTGAATAGAAGATAATATTTTCTGAACGCATTTAAAGTGTGAGAGAGATTCACCTGCGTCTCCGTGAGCATGAGGCTAGTGGCGACCTCGAATCGCTTCGGCCGCGAAAGGTACTTGTTCTGGCGGAACTGCTTTTCCAACTCCAATAGCTGCTGAGATGTGAACGCTGTCCTCGGACGCCTCGTCTTTCCCAGAAGAGCGTGTCCAGGATGTACCACGTGGTGGTGATGAGGGTGGTGCGGGTGATGGTGCGGTCCTCCTGGAAATTGGAATTATCGTTTCAGATACCTTTTCCGTATTCAGTGAAGGATGCTTTCCGTAATCATTGAATTCATAGTCAGAATAGGTATTTTATTTTATAGAGCAGACGTGGCCAAAATTACGGCTCAGCTTCCAGCCAGACTCTTAATGAACAACTAAAACCGATAAGTTAACTCATCATTTTTCATTACCTGCTTGAAAATGGAAGTTAATTTTAGTTTTACTTTGTTTTTAGAACTAAGAACATTCTTGATAATCCGAACTATTTGACACATGAAATTTACACGTTTGAATATTACATAGTGTACTGTAGTGGCCAACTTTGACTGGTTATTATGACTTGTGACTCCCAGGAACATCTGATTTATATAGTTATTAGACATTTTATTTGTGAGGTTAGGCCTAGTGAGGATTTCTTCTACCTAACCTTATTTGTCAAATTTGCGTCATGTACATAAAAATTTAAGAAAAGAAGAAAAATACATTCCGAAAAATCTTTGGTTTGAGAGAAAATATCTTTACAAATGAGGGCATAGAAAAGCTGGCAGAAAAAAAAACACTTCGCGGGAATCCTCCCATACAAGTTCAGAATGAAAAATAAAGTATGGAGATAATATACAATGATCAATGTTTTTATACAGCTAAATCTCATAGTTGGTATTTAACACGGTAAAAATTAATTCCACTCTGAAATTTAAAATTTAATATCTACACATAAAAATAATTGATATGTATATATAATTTGGAGATGTATCTGTAGCCGGTATAATTTGTAAATAATTCTTGGTCTAAGAATTTGTTTCGCCCATAGACCCTCATACTTCAGCCTTCCCTAGTCAGCCGTTTTCGTGATTTACTTCATTCTATATCGATATTAGCTTTCATAAGCAGATTATAAAGTATGTAGTAACATCAAATTATAACGTTACTGATATTGCAGCTATACATTTATTCTAAAACTAATTTTAGTTTACAGATAAATATGCCTGTAAGTGAGCCTAGAATAAATTAAATGCTGTAATTCATATATCGAAATATAATCTCCTCTTTTAGAAATCGTTGCCATGAATACAATATTTATGGCGTATAATATGTGATTTCAGCAATCGAACTGTCATCTGATAGATTTATATAGGAATATTATCGGATCCTATATTACCCTTAATATTTGCCAGTAAAAGTAACGGCATGAAAGTAAACTGAAGGGTTATTTCGTCTTAAATGGTGATCTAAATTATAGTTTCTGATAGTATAACATTACCCTACTTCTGAGTTAAATAATATGAAAAACCTTGCTTATTTATAGTGGCAGTTTTCGTAGTACATGCTTTATCGATTGACGGAGTATATATCGTTCCAAAGTCCCGGTATCATATATCTATCAGATTTCATTTTCAAAATCTTAAGCCAAGTCTCCAATAGTCCATAGCCATGTAGTATGCATGTTCGATGGAATGATTATTTTTAGTCTTTAAAGCAAAAACAAATCGGTGGTAGAATACGGTATTTATTTCTAAGCATACTTGTTTTCAACATTTAGTTTTGATATTTATTTAGTTTTGATATTTATCCCAGAGAATATATTATGCTATCGAAAATTTGATAACTGCATCCGATTCTCTTAAAAGGCTGTACGACTTATAATTGTATTCATTTACTTGGAATTTAAAGGTACTTTGCGGGGTAAATTACTCTTCACGTCATTTTCAATTAAGTTCATTACAGAATGATATTAAATACTGAGGGTATTGTGCTCTTTGAAGTTTAATATACTTGTATTTTATAGCAACTACTTCCTGGCCATCTCAAGAGAACTTAGCATATATTTCCGATTATTTCTTTATATTGATAGTGGCAAGCCTCAATTACTCTGTAAATGGGGTGACATTTAAAATTGATAGAGACTACCATGATCTATGTCCTCGCTCAATTTATTCAAAGTTGTAATAGAAAAAATCTCGTCGCAGCCAATTGTAACTTGTCTTCCTTTGATAAGTGAGAGGCCACGGTGATTAATATCCATTCCTCCCCTCTTCAGAACCCCTCCGAACGCATGAATATCACCCATATGCCGTTAATGATCTTGGACCATCCATTACTATCTTTTATTGTCAGTACAGATGCTTCTGCCGAAACATTCTGCCATTTTATCTAACATTTTGGTAGAAATTACTATAAGTCATTTATTTACCAATGCCACATCGACATCAGAGGAAAATCAAACGAATGAATAACATCGAAACCAAACTCACGCAGCAATGAAAAACTTGTAAAACATTACGTAACGTTTTACTTGAATGAAGCCTTGAATATTTTGTTCTCTTGTTATACGTTGATGACGTATAATAGTGATGGCTGGAGGTTAGTTCTCTCGATAACAATGGGGTTCAGATCTTTAATCTCGAGAGGACTGGAAATTGTTAATGGAATGGTGTTGATTTGAAGATTGGAGTAACAAATATGAATACTTCACTCTAAGGAGATAATCCTATAGTAAAAGCATCAGTATTTTAAATTTAAGGAAAGTGGATATGGGAAAATGTAAGTTGAAGAGGAGCTCTTCATTAGAAGTTCTTTTGATAAAAAGAGTTTAGATAGAGGTTTACCAAGCATGTGAGCGATTTTGTAGGATGATAGAAGGAAGCAAGAAATCAAGCAGCACTCTTCGATGTTTAGTACAAAATTTAATTTATTTTTTTTTTATAAAAATACTGTTTAGACTACCGTTACGGCGATGATAAAATCCAACCTGGTGAGGAGATCAGATTACCGACGGAAGATTTTCGGAAAATTTATCGGTCCAGAATTTTTTTGATAATGTTTGTCCAAAAGTCGGTAAGATGACAAGACTACTGTGTGCGATTCTGAAAGGGGTTTGCAAATCCTAGTAAATGCACTAAACGATAAAACAAAGGAGTTTGGGATGAAAATAAATGTAAGAAAGACTAAAATTATGAGGTTTTCGAAGGAAAGAAATCTAAGTTAACGATTAAGGTGGATGGGGAAAAACTAGAACAAGTAGATTAATGTTCACACTTGGGCAGCCTTCTTTCTAAGGATGGAAGATGCTCGACAGAAATTAGAAAAAGGATAGCATTAGCGAAAGAAGCATTCATGAAGCGAAGAGAACTGATGACGAGGGGACTTGATAAAGGAATCAGGAAGAGATTGGTAAAATCCTTGGTGTGGAGTGTAATGTTGTACGGGTGTGAAACGTGGACGTTAAGAAAAGAGGATTTTAAAAGGTTAGAAGCTTTTGAGATGTGGGTATGGCGTAGAATGGAGAAAGTAAGTTGGGTTGATAGAAAAACAAATGAGGAGGTGCTAGAGAAGGTTGGAGAGAAGAGGGTGTTCATTGAAGTAATTCGAAATCTACAAAAGAAATGGGTGGGTCAAGTATTGAGAGGAGAGGGATAACTGAAGAAAGTGAGTGAGTGTGAAGTGAAGTGAGGGAAGAACATAAGGGAAAAGACAGGGGGGAAGACAAAGACTGAAGTTGTTAGATGAATTAAGGAGTGGGATAAGTTACCGGGAATTGAAGGAGAGGGAACTGAATAGGGAAGTGGGGGCACATGAACCTACCGAAAGGTAGAACACATATATAGATGAAATTTTAATTCACAATTTTTGAGTGGCATCAAAAAAGCGTTACAAGGAATTAATAGTTAAAACAGACATTTATTTTTATTTGGTTGTTCTTTCCGTAGAACATTAGAAAAATTAACAAGGTAAATTAGGCAAGGATATTGGTAATAACACCCCTTGCCATTCGGAACTGGCGCGCCATGGCGGTTCAGGGTATAAATATAAATCCATGGTCATTACGTGAAAACGAAAATAAACTTTTCTAAAAGTGAAACGGTTTATTTAGTTTATTTTGACACTAAAATGAGGGATAACAATAAAAGTTTGAAAACTTGAAAATAATAATATTTTGTGCAATCATACAAGTTTCCTTAGTACAAGAGCCTTATTTTTATTAATTTACATTCTGTGTAAATTAATAGACTTTTCGAGACCCCTGTATTTGTAGAGAAATTCGAAATCTTTCAGTCCTAGTTTACATAATTACCTTATAATATTGATCGATTAAGTATGTACTACTATATCGCAGGGATCATTTTCTAATGGACTTACGAAAATATTAAATTTATATTCTTTCTTAGCGATCGTTGCACAATTTCCCAATTCAAACTCCATAAGCAATTTTATTTCCGTTTAAGAATAAAAATATTAGAGGAAACTGTATATATAAGTCTATTCTTTCAGTAAATCTCACTCTTGTATGAATGACTTCATTAACCTTTATAGTTCTATCGTATACTAGGTAATGGTCAGATTCATTTTACGCACTATAAATCTCAACCATTAATCTTTAGTCTGCCTCGGTTCATTTCCTATAATTGAAGATGTTAACGCCCCAATCTTCAGGGGTCTTTCTCCTCAAAGTCCACCGTCAGCGGGGATTTCCTTCTTGGGATACCCACTCGTGTCCAAGTGGCAATGCATAGTTACAGGATGTTTCTCTGTACGCCGTTGAAGATAAGTTTCAAGAGAGGCCAATTTCATTCAAGGAGAAAGATAAGGAACGATTAAGAGGCTATCTAACAGTAATAAGGAGAAATCGGATCGATGAGGAAGATAACTTTCAATTATTTACTTCGTTGTTGTTTTAACTGTATGGATTAACCATCGGTGGCAATTGTTTATCTGATGAGATACGTACGATAGCTTTCAAATCATATCTTAATGGTCTTTGTATCGGGGATCAAAATTTTTATACAAGGAGGATGCTGTTCATCAGGTCCTTATCGCCAGCTTAACCAGAGAATCATTATCGCATTGGAAATATCTAATCCTACTTGCCTTTTGATAGCATTTGACTCCGAAGTTTAATTGGCTATATAAAAAGCGAGTTCATGGGTTCAAAGAGAATCGGGAAAATTGAATTCATCGAAATATCGAGCCTATATCATTCAATTTTTTGCCCGCCGTTCCGAGAACAGATTCGTCATTCGAGCGATCCATCTTAAGGTCTCGTTTCGGATATTTGCGATGAATTTGCACCGTCACCGTGTTAATTTAATTGCGTTGGAAATCCATCACATCGTCCTCAAACAACGCGAAACCTCTCCGAAGATCTTTGGAGTCCTTAAAGGAAAGATACGGAGAATAAGTGGAACAAAAATTCGTCTCCTCTTTCCAAATAACGAGTCGGACGGGAGGGAGTGGCGCTCGCCATTAGAGTTGGTGGCCAGATTAGCGGAAAGCCCAGATCCCTTCCTCCGACCCTTAAACCACCGACACCCTTCGCCCTCGCCTCCCCAAAACCGCCCCCTCCCCTCCCAATTGTCATGATAATTTAATATCTTCTATTGGCTGAATATCCCGCCACCCTCCGTCACCCCGGCAATGAATAGCAAGTCGCCCGTGTAATTGGATAATGACATGGGCAGTTGGCTCTCCCTAGGAAGAGGGGTCTTCGGGTAAGGGTGCGTTTAGTGGGGGAGAACAGGAAGGGAAATTATCGCAAGGACTAGGAAAATTCGGATTTTAAGGCCAATCATGAATGTAACGCGAAAAAATTCGAACGAAAAGTTTTTAAAGAGCTTGCGGCGGTGCATTGGACGTAATCTGCTCAGGTCGGAATTAATGAGCGCTCCTTTCCGAGTCGGACGGAAAAGTTTCTTCAATTTTAAAGGAAGCATTTCGTGTAGTCTATTTGTACTCAATCAGCGTAAGGCTCCCGTAATTTCCCCGAGATGGTCCAGCCCTCAGATCCAATACATTTCGGCTCTAAAGCAGCAACTTTGTACTCTCTTTGATATTCATGCAATCGTGAGCATTGCATTATTACTTTTTTGCAACATTGTTTAGCACGAAACATCCAGCTTCCTAGCTGGATCAGTTGCATTAACCGTCACAACCCTTACGCAAAATTAATTCTAGTTAGAGATTATGTATATTTGCGGCTCTTTGGATCGCAGTAGTCATCATATTAACGCGTTGATATACAATTGATTTTTTTCTTGCTGAACTGCTATTTTAGTAGTACTTACTTATATAGAAATAATAATTACGATGATTTTTTCAGTGAAATAAAAATAATCAAATTAAATTAATTTTAAATGGCTCTCCATCTCCAGTCTGATGACATTCCTTAGTTGGCAGATGAGGTCTAGTACATATTTATTAAGCTCTACATATCGACCACTAAATATATATACTTAACATGCAGATCGGGAGACTACAACGCGTCTTAACAGTTTGGAATTTGCCAACTAATTTGGTGGAAGTAATGTATGAAAAATCGTATACTCTTATCAACAAATTCTTGTCTCATTGCATTGAAGTATTCATGGGAATAGTTATTTATAATTTTTTACAGATGGCTTGGATTTTTTGGCACTCTTCGCTAAAATTACCGATGGATTCTTGAATCAAACATTTTGTTCGCACCTGATTGTGAGGAATGAGAAGTTGGTTAGTAAAAATCCTTCGCATATATCTCGTCGGATGTCATAATTAGGCTTAGTTACTGCGAATGATTATCCTCAACGGTGGTCTAACTGTATGATTTGCCTTATCCGAATGATTGAAATATACTATTGAACGCATGTGAGCAATTCTTTCAGAATAGTAATGCCCTTACTTCGTACATCGCTGCTTTGTGCGGTTTACTCATCGAAGTAATCGGCAAAGGGGAAGGCGCTTTGTTTAGAATGTTTATAAAAGCCGTAAATTGACTAAAGTCGCCGGTGATGTGATGCGAGAGGAATAGTAAGCATGCGACAATGAGACACAAAAGGGGGATCGTGCCTGCGGGGAGTCCCTAAGAGGGGCAGCATCCGCGCATCTGTTGTGGACCACATATATTACGCGTGACGGGTGGTAAGTGGCTGCCATGGAGCCTCAGGGCGATGCATAGTGCAAGGGTGCTAAACGGTTTGGCTTTTCTATTTCCTAAAGGATCCTACGGGCCAATGAAATCAGGATAATGCATCTAGGGGGACTGTTTGGACGAAACCTGTCCTTTGCAAACGAGATTCGGGTCTTTGAAGTTAAGTGCATTATTCCGATCCGAATCGAAGCATGGCGATCGAGGGGGACGGAAGTGATTTTCTGCATCTGCGAACTCATTGGAACGAAGGGTATTGTTACGTCGTTACAGTAAACTTTCTCTAAATTAATTAACCAACTTCAGAGCCGGAAACTTAATGGGCCCCCAATTTGACTGTAATGAAGCTTAATTGATTCACCGGTCAAGGGTCCATTTCATGCCTCCGAAAGACTTATGTCATCACATGAAAAATTATGCTCAAATATCTCCTTTTAAAACCTAACCTTTTGCATCTGAACCTCGCTTACTTTCCCTTCAATCTACGAATCATTTCGGAGATAGTTTCTGTATGCATCGGAAGAAAAATTCCATAAAGCATTATTCCTCAGAAGATGATTTTAATATTGTGAATATACTTTCCTCCAGATGGATACGTAATGAAGCAGTAAACTTTGTAAAAGTTCTACAGCAACTTATTGACTCTCAGAATATGCATTTTTATTGGTTTTCTGCAAGCTTAAAATATCCATTAACAATAAATAAATGTAGATTCAAACTGTAATTGATTTCAATATACTTATATCTTTTTGTCTGAATCAAATTTGTACCCGATTTTGAATAAGAATTAAAAAAAACCTTTTTCTGTTAGGGGATCAATTTTTCCATTATTCATGTAAAAATTAGGAAGTTTAATTTAAACTTTTATCGGAATATAACTTATGAATCATCAGTATGCTCAAAACATTTATTCACCTCTCATTGTCTGTCGTTATTCATACACTGCACCTTACTAGCTGGTATATTGTCTGAATATCTTGTACATGTCCGTAAATTACTTTCTCAGTTTGGTAATACCAATTTGTTGGACTTATCTGGATTGCACCTCTTGTCATTTAGTCAAATGCAATAACATTTTCGATTATTTTAAGTCGTACAATCGTTGGCGGAATAGAACGGTGACTCATAAAATTTAATAAAGTAATCTCAAATTGTTCTTACCAAATTTTTGTGGCGCAGCTTTATTGTAGCCAATAAAGAACTCCTTACGAAATTTTTGGAGCGCAATTAAGTATTAGAACGATTCACACCATTCGGTTGGCACACTCAAAATTATTTAATTTCCTTAAAATCCTCGCCATCGCGTAATTGTTCCGTTATGACAGCACGGAAATTTCGATCACCGTTTTCTTGCGCACACCGGCGTCAAAGCAGAACTTGGAAGGCTTTTTAAAATACTAAGTGGATCCATCTCACTTAATCCAACGATTCCCTCCGCCGACCATTTATATTTTATTCGCTGAGTGATTCCGCTCGCTCGTGATTACGAGACCGAAACAAGGATTAATGCAAGTCTTCATCCGCTCTTTCTTTTTATGCGAAGAGAGCGACGCACGCGCTGGATACTCCCTATGGAGGATGATCTCAAACAGAGATGAAGCACTCCTCATCGGATTGAATAGAAAGGGGATTCTAATTTAAGTTGGTTCGCAGGTTAGCGTGAGATTCTCGTAAAATTGGTTTTATTTCGATTCGTTACAGTAGTAGCTCTCTGGAACGGATTAATATCAGAAAATTGAGTGTTGTTATCATATCCTGTCTTCGTATTTATTTATGATAGATATTTAGCTTGATTTAGGTTAATGGAAGTCAGTCCGGAAAGAGGTTTAATTCATATTAGGAGCGTATATGGAAATCATAACTGGTCGCATACAAAATTTTCCCCTTATTTCAAATCTGTGATTACGTAGAAACATAACATTCATCTTTTCAAAATGAAAATAACTGAAGTTATATCCCATGTTTAATAAAATTTTCACGTATGTGGCCTCAGTCCACTGAACTCAGCAATCCGATACCGGAACTGATCGCAAACGTTGCTTAGTATGTCTGCTATCTCAGAATGAACCACTTCTGAAAAATGAGTCTTATTGAGACCACTTCTTGCGAAATGTAAGTATTTCACCCAAAAAACACAAGAAATTTTGAAGCTGCAGAACATAAAATCTGGATCAACTCTTTAAGATAGACTGGATATGTGAAGGTTAATAAAGTTAACTTTATACTGATTAAAATGGACATCTTTGTGGTTAAAGAGATGATTCTTAGGCGATTTACATATATCTATGAGGGATTTTTGGAGGTCGAATAACGAAATAAACATTTTAATTCACGATTGTTAGAATTTCTTTTCCTAATATTTATCGCCACATCCGAACATAGGAGAATAATAGGTACGCTTTAAATTCATTTCGTAATATTCACTTCGTGTTCCGAGAGCGCATCATACATTTTTTATTTAATTTTATTCAGAAATTTTATTTATTCAGGATTTTATTAAAAAAATTCATTCGAAATTATCTTTCCTCCCCCTAATGATTTCTATCCAATAAGTATGCCGATGATTAGTCTGCAATTCTTGAATACGTGATGCATGATTAGTGTGATTTGTGACTGAATCGATAACGTAACCCTCATGAACGGTAACTCAGCCCGCAGAAGTAACGTATTTGACGTGCTTTATTGATGTATTTTCGTTAACGTCCTTTATTGAAGTTCGTGCGAAAGGAAAGAGAAATTTCACGAGCAAACAAACATAGGCGGAAGGGAATTGAGATTTTGAAGTCGGATCTAAGGCATTCCAATCTCAGGGAAGATGGGAGAGGAATGGAAGAGAGGTTGGAGAGGCATCACTCCCGATGAAAGCAACTGCGAAAAGTCAAACAAATGGGCGATGATTATCGTATCCCTCTGTCTGTCCCTCCCATTCCGTTCGGCGAATTTATCTCTTCGCTACCCCTATAAACCGCTTCCCCAATCCTTTCGATCCCTCACCCGCACCAACTTCCCATCAGGAAGTGTCTGCTCTCACCCTTCTTCCTTCTTCCTCTGATTGGATGTATTTCCGCGATTTTTCAACCGAAGTGATTGTTTGTGGTATTTCACGACGCCCCGATCGCAACATTAATACCCGAGGATGCCTTTCCTCGCGCCATCAAATGATTGCAAGGCTCAACTGTCTCCTCCTAATACGATTGCCTCCGATACAGCGCTGTCCGTATCGCGAGGATTTTCCATCGCTTGAAGAAGGAAAGGGGGGTTGGATTCTGAATATGAATTACGAGTAAGATAAGTCATTGAAGGGAGGCCTGTCAGGTGTCAGGATCCTACGCTGCAGTCATCGTGGAAAAATTTGGTTCCCCAAATCTGTCTTTAATGGTCTTGAATAAACTTAATCTTTGATATATCTTTGTCCCAAATAATGTAAGATAAGCATTTTTTACATGATATAAAAAAGTGAAACGATACTCTGCCTATACTGTATCCGGTTTTTCCATCATTAATTTTGACAATTCTCTAATAAATATATTACCACATTATTTATGTATAGAATCATCTCGTGTGTAAGTCGTCTCCTCAAATATTTACTTACATTTCCCTCAACTTACGTATATCGCGTATTAGCCGAATGTAAGTTTTTTCTATATAAGTGACAGTAATTTAATTAAGGACTCAAGTTTAGGATATATTAACTTTACACTTAACTGCATCTAGTTTGATTTTTCTACTTACATCTTTGAATTGTCTAAAACCAAGTGAATAGCTTTCCAATGATTCAATATATCGTACATAAGAAATATTAGCGATTCTTTTGTACTACGTTTCAAATTATGGAAAGGAGGTTTCTGTCTAGTAAAAATCGTTATATTTATTTGATCATTTGACAAATTACACGTTATTCTACCAGTCATTCAGAAAATAGCCTTTTTCCAATTTCCGCATTCGATATTCCCGGTGTATTTATTCTATAAATGCCCAGATAATTACTATGACAAACAGGCGAAAACGCCGAGTAGCCATCTACTTTACTTATCAAAGGATTGACTTCGTTTATTTCTGTTACTCGCCGTTGATATTGGCTTTATCGCAATCAATTTCCGACACTCGTCTTTTGTGGGATAAGAGATTAGATTATTGTCAATTACTCGATGTTCGACGTTGTGATTGATGTTGTTTCTGTTCCTCTGATTGCGCTGATAATAGCCCTTAGATGGATTCCGTTTGTGTATCTTGGCCATGTTATTGGCACCCGTGATTAAACAATCCCAGCTGCATTTGTTGGAGCGGATTCAAATCCATTTCCTCTCGTTTATCTTTCCTTCTCGGACGCGATCTTCCTTCGCATAATTTCCTCTGTCGTTCAGGTCTCTCTCCTTTCCTACACCTCCGCCTTGCCCTCTTTCTCTTTCACTATTCTTTTATACTTCTCCACACTCCCCGCTAATGCTTCTAACACTTTGGAAAGAGAATAAATTCGACGGGAATTCGATAAAAAAGGATTTCCTTATCGGAGGAGGCGTTCGATCAACACAATTATCTCTCAGGTGCCGGCGGACGAATCAAATTCAACAATCGTTTAATGCGAAGGGCTCAGAACTGTCAACTACTCTCCAAATAAATCATTTGCGTCAACAGATAAAATTTTCCTCGTGTTATTGGAAAGTCCGCGCAATTTATCGATTACTAAACAATGTCATTCTTGACAAATTGCTTTTCGGAGAAAAGCCCGATTCCTGGCTCCAATCCTTTACTTCCCCTCCCTCGCTAAGCGGGAAAAATGGGACTGACAAGGCACACATTTCATGGCGGTTTTCAACCGTGTCGAGATTATACGGATTTCCTCTTCTCATCAAGAATAGGAAATCTCCGCCATCATTGAAATATTCTCTTCGCGAGGCTAGGTTAGCAGAATCCGTACCTTGCGACTGCCTACGTTTAATATGCGCGCGGAGAAATTTTCGTTCGCATTAATTACTACGCCGCAAAGTTGTACGTGGAATCCGTCTACCGTTTCATCCTGTTGGATGATTCATTTTCCTAGAGAGGAAACCTCTGGATCAAGTATTCATTTGCGCTCATCCACTCATTAATACACGCTCATCTGATGGCTTCGGTACAGAATGGATTTTAGGTGATTCGCGGATTAAATTTTCAGTGACGTACAGCTGCGTTCTTATTTTTCGTCATTAAGTCTCAGAAGCATCTGCAAAAAGCGTAAAAAGTTGTTATGCTATGAAAAATTTTGTCGTCTCGACTTGAAAGTCTGCTCGAATTTCAATATCGTCTTATTTATGACACATTCACGATGGGTTTTGAGGTTCCAGCAAGTATATTCAAACATAATAATTTAGGCTAAATATTAGAGTTCGTCAAATACTTTGTAATTATTATGTATGTTATAAGCTTTTCACTTTATAACGATTTTTTTAATTTTTCTTTTACTTTTCATATTTATAACGAATGAAAGGAGCATGACTTATTTCAAACGTAGGCGACTGTCCTTTTTCAGTTCAAACATATGAAATATTGTATTATGTTCTAAGGACTGTTGGATGTTGGACTAATACGGGCGCGTTGATTTTCTTTACCACTATTGATATTTCCGGTAAAGGGAATCCATTGAAAATTCGAAAGAAAGATTTATAAGGCTTTATTTTTCTTGAAATTCGATGAATTAAATCGTATACTTCTAACGGGCTTAAATACTTTTATTTCCTCCAAATTATCTAGCTCATATAAATCCTAAGGTTGTTTGTGATATCTACCGTAACGCTCTGATGGAATAATGAATTGCACTCGGAACAACCCCTTGTATTCCACCGATTTGCTCAGGGCATTTTATAAGGGTCGCAACCCAATTACGTCTAATAACAATAAATGCCAATTGGCCTGCCATAAATTGGACGGCGCAACGCTCTTTTCCTTCTCTCGTAATGAGCATAAATATGGCGTCGTCCGGACACATGCTCTCCGAAATCAATGGAAAAAAGCGAAACGTCTTTCCATTCGATCGAGTCGCGATTCCGACAAAATGGCGAATCGGCCCATAAAACCCCTCCGAAGCGAAAATGAGGAGGCGATAAATGTCGCCGTTAGAAACCATCCTTTGGCGACTTCCACAGCGTCATCATCGGCTCTTTTTTATTCCCTCCCTTTCAAACACTCCAACGGTATATTTGTCGCTCCAGTGGAGCGTTGAAAACGCTGCCCTTTTTCCGCTTCTTCTCCTCCGAAAAACTCCGGATTTCAATATTATTATTTATCTTCGAAGCCGCAAATTCTCGCAAACAGATTCGTAATGGGATGGGAATAATTGGTTCGTAGGTAGGAAATGGGAGGGGACTTTGAAAAGCCAAACGGTTTGTTTGGCGGAAGAGGGCTGCCGAACCAAAGAAAATCGTCCGAGCGGTCGGCTTAAGGGGGTGAGGGTGCGCAAAGATTTAAATTCACTTGTCTGGAATGGATTTCCTCTCCTTTTAACCGCCCTCTACCCGCCCATTCATCGTCTTGCTTCGAATCGCAATATTCATCGGAAATGGCTGTTCGAAGCCTTGCCTTGTTCGAAGAATTATCTACCAAGATATTATTGGGACTCTTCAACTACGAATAGTAAGAATTTCATATTTCCACCATGTAGTTTGTTTCCTTTCCTTTTGGTTCGAGTTAGAGGAAGATTTTCCTTTCATTTTCTTTTTCCTCAGTGCTGCTCATGGCTGTGATAATCTGTAAGCTACTGAATGATGCTGAGTAATGGTATTCATAATGATAATCTTTCCTTGTTAAATGCTACGAAAAATGCGATTCATAGAGTAATTTTACTATACTATCGTGAAGTTTTCCGTTCATAGCATTCTAGCTCTGTGAGGAAAGGGACTATCCCACTTCTCATGTTGCCTAGTTGCCCCATCCCCTCTCTTTGTATCCGATGGTGTAGGGGTTGAGGATCCAATAAGAAGACACCGGTGTGATGATTGCAATGACATACAGGAGTCACTTGACGATGTCATGGATGTATCGTCACGGATTCACGGCTATATTCGAGGTGTGGCACCTGCGGCCTTCGGGCCACACGTGCTCTCTTCCGGTCTTCAATGAGGCCTTTTCATTTCTTGAAATACATTCAGCTGTTTAAATAATCTATTATCTCGTTCTCGTTTATTTTATTTTTACCTCATTACTTCAAGTGAAAATGAAATGGAAAATTATCTGCTTTGTTTGCCTAAGCGATTAAGTTCGTTTTATTGCCCCTAGTTTAGAAGTTGCACTGTTTGCTTATTAATATAAGTAATCCAAAGGCGATCTTTTGTTTCCACATGCGATCTACTGATCTCATAATCGGCCTAATTATTTGGCTTTCTTATAAAAATATGATTTCTACCTAAGGGAATCTAATGAAGTTCTAATTTATCTGAGATACTCAGATTTTTGTGCGAATTTCGAGAAATTACAGGAAAAGTGGTTTGGTTATTTAGTATTTACAGATTTTACGAGCAATTCATATGTTTTATACTACTTTAGTTGAAAATAAGGCATTCAAAGTTGTTGTAAAAAGACATGTTTACTAATTACTGTTAATATTTTGATATGTATATTTGATGTTGTGTTGACATAGTCACTCCCCACATGAATGCATTCGTGAATACACACATTATAAAATTTATAAAATTCGTACAAAAAATACAAGAAAAACGTTAATACCCTACTCATCGAGTGAAGTCTTCAATTGGTGGATGGACCCAACTATGGAAAATAAGACTGTAATGTCTCTCAGATTCGTATCGTAATATGAACGTTGCGTTGAAATTTCTTCTTTTTACAATTTTTGTGTATTAAGAAAAGTTTTATTAGTAGCTCTATCCTGTCTACGGTGGCTTTCTCTCCTTTCCTATTCGGGTTAGGGCGCTTTGCCTTCAACACCCTTCCGTTATTCCCTATACCCACTTGTCCCTTTCCGGTCTCCCCTTTATGCTCTCTTTCCACCTTTTATCGGGTGCATGTTTCCGACCGCTCATTTCAATGGCAACTTTTCTCGAGGTCTTTTCGGAAGTTGGGTGTGGATAATGGGATCGTTTGCATGAAAATTTAAAATAGGTTGTGTGATGAATTCATTTTATTCTCAGTGTGGACCATGTGGTTTGACAGTCGAATCGCGCGATTTACTGTGAAATAAGTTCGATTGGAAAGTGGCATCGAGATGTGTGATTTGCGATGCATGGCCGATAATGCCCGGATTGGGATCTGGTATGGTAAGCGGGGGTCATTCATCCGTATTTTCGAATAACATCTGCCCAAACTTTAAATAACCCCATAAAAATATTTACTGCTTACTTTGTATGCGAGTTTCGGGGCCAGTGGATTGTGCGAAGAATTCGTACCATTTATACGATATTTATAAATAGAGGTATCAAACCCATCTGCATCCCTTCCATGAGATACCGATTTACTGGAAAGGGGATGTATATGATGCATTTCATTTTTTATAGAAAATGTTTCGGATGGGCGGCTTTCTATGGCCTCCGAATATTTTGCCGTGCAAGCCAGATGTAAATATATTTATTTAAGGATTTCTTGCAATAAATGCGAGTTCATTGATTTCTGTTAGGATCGTAGGAAAACATTTTTTAGTTTCTTAGTTTCTCAACACATTCGTAAGTTCACTCTGCGTGATACGTTTTACCATGGTAGAGCCAATAGAGAGAGGATGGCCAATGGAAATCAAGGGAGGAAATTAGGCTGGGCTCGGAATTCTTTATAAATATCGTACGATCAGAAAGCCTTTGATAACGGAAAGGAATTACAAGAAACGATTTACAAGAATGAAGAAATGACAAATTAAAAATGTCTGAGCTCACTTTAATTATGTATCTCTCGAATCATCCACTAGAGATGTGTGAATGACAGGGCACGCATTGCAATAAGCAGTTTAATGTTTGTTACTTTCCTGACAATTCCTTCCTGATAATTAATTTGAGTAACTGAGAAATTTAAACTGAAAACTAAACCTATACTTTCTTTAGAATTAAGAATGTTTATGAGCGAAAACTTCACACTTTATTTCGGCGATAGATGCTTAGTCTGTAACTGCCCCATTGTGAAATTGATGGAATGCTGGACTGCACAACATCATAATATTCAATAGCTGTGTTTCCCATCTGTTTATATTCCTCAGTTCGATTAATATCTATCATGTTAATGCGAAATACTCAAGATATTCCATTAACGCCCTCCATATTATCCATGACTCGATATTATATTCACATATACTGCAGATCATGATACTGCTCATTTTCATCACATATATTCCATTCATTTTGTGAAATAAATGGCAGATGTCGGTTGTTAGATTCAAATTTTCAGTAGCTAAGCGTTTATCTTATGAATCATTTCATTCTAGCAATGCAACACCTGCATCATATATCGAAATGTCCGCCGAGTCGCCTCATTAATTAACGATCCATGCGAATCGCATAAGAGCCCTCTCCAGCGGTTGTTGACGCACATTCGCTACGCGTTGCTAAGTACTGGAAGATGGACGCTTAATGCAGAAAACACGGCCGTAAATGAACGGCGATGTTCAAACATTAAGATGGAGGACGCGTGTCGCATTTATTCCCTCGCGCGTGCGCCCACTCGCCTTCAATTGTTCGTTTAGTGCGATTGGTCGGAGAGGACCTTCCCCAACCTTCTTCGCCATCATTCTTTCATCCCTCTCAATATGCCCGCACTCACCCCACCCTTGTTTGTGTAATGGAGGCGTATGAATAAGAATAATAATGGTGCCGTTCTTTAAGGGTGGATATTTTGAATAGCAAGTGCTGGCAGAAGGCCTTTTCCACGGAGCGTGCCTTTTCCAGAAGGGGTCCCTCGACGGGGGATGGTGCACGGGAAGGTTTGTTAGGGCCTTGTCGCTTGTAAAATAACAAAATTGACGAATGTCTTGATCCTTTGTCGATGGTTTAATAGCAGAGCAGCTCAACCTGCGGCCCGATCGGGTCCTAAGCCGCAGCGGTGCAGCCCGCTTACAAACATTTTGCTTCACGGTTTTATGCATTAAATCTTCACGAGATTAATCGCTCGAATGGATGGGCCATAAATTTTCATGAAGGAGGGAGAATTATAGGCTTTATTGATTCTTTCACGGAGAAGGGCTGTTTACGAGTTGTTTTGCTAATTTTTCACGTTGCTCTAATATAACAGAGGCGGAGAAGTGTTGCTCCCTGAGCTTCGTGGTACGGAGAGCGGAACTATCCTAGACAAGCGATACCTTAGACCAATTTAGAACTAAACTCTGTTATAACTTAATGTAAAATGGTCCTTGATCTTTCAACAAATGAAAAAAATTAATTACATCTTGGAGTAAAAGATGAAAGTTCCTTGACCATTTTTTCAATCGGAACTATTTCATTTTAATATTTAATCGATAGGATTAATTATGAAATTATAATGTGAAGATCCATTTATCTCAGTTATGTAGTCGATAATGTCTTCAATACGGCTACGAGAGGATCGTTAGTAGACCACTGATATTATGAGACATACTGATACCACATTCAAAGCCATTTGGATGAGGAAGTATCTAATATTTATTCATCAATATAACATTAGCAGTCTTCCTTATAAATTTTTCTTTTCCTCATAGCGTTGTGGCAGTATTTCATGGCGTATGATTGTTCTATTAGATATATCTAAAATTCATCCTTTTCAAAGTTTACAAGCAAATTACATCCGTCACGGAATTCGTCTTCGAAATTTCTGGCAATGTTAATAACTTATAAAAATTGTCTACAAAAACAATCGCTATAATCGATATTTCACACTTTTTTATCATATTGCCTTAATAGTCACTTGTTTCAAAGTGTGATAGTACTCCATAAACAGTGCTTTCCTAATTCAAAGTTAAGTTCTCTCATTTTCTGTTAGGAAATTTTATCTCTATTTCTTGCCCTAAATCGTATCTACATTACATCTTTTTACCATAAATTTATTTGCATTTTTGTGATTTTTGATGTAAATCATTCCATTTCTCAAATCACCCTTCAACACTAAACTTCTTTCACAGCTCTCAATACTTTGCAATCTGTCTTCTCTTCGAATCACTCTATGATTCTGTAAACAAATGGAATTCTGCCGAGATTGATTTCCTATCCTCTCAATTTTTTTCAAACGTCTCGTATTTTGACAGTCCTTCTACGTCACGTCCGGTGAGTTATCGTTAGGACGCGACAAGTCAGCGATTTTAAGCGGATCACCAATTTCAGGGCCAAATTCCGCGTAGTTTCCAAAAGTTAAATATGATTTTTCGCGCCTCAATCGAGTTATTCACCGTTCGGAAAAAAATTCGTCGTATGAAATTCGTGCGCAAACATTTCCGCCGGAGAAAATTTGAATTTCAGCTGCTTAGCGAAGTAATAACGGCGCGTAAAAATAATATAAAACGCGTCGATAATAAATCTCGCGCAAAAATTGAATGTCCGGCCGCGATTTTCCACGACATGTTTGTCATTTCACCTGCGCCCGAGGCAATTATTTTTTCGATCAACGCGAAAATAAAAAGTTTATTCGAAACGAATACATCGGAGCGATTACCGCTTAATTAATTCGTCGGTTTATCGACTTCGGCGCGCCGAAATACGGCAGTCTACGCGATGCTCACTAGATCAGAATAATGCCTCTTAAAAGCTTGCTTCGCGTCGACGACTATAACAAGTTCGGCATGTTTTAAATCTCTGGCTTATAAAAAATAATCTCGCGCCATGGACACTTTTTTAACTCGCCTCGATATTTATGTTCCCCGGGATTTACGATCGTCATCTCTCGGCAGCGAAAAAAGCGAAAAGCGATGAGCGGATTTTTTTCGCGAGTGCGCAAATCTGATCCGCGCGGACATTAGCCCAATACGGCTGTCATTCCGTTCGTGCGAACGAAAATTCCCTCTCGCATCGTCCTTCCAAATGGATTGTGCACGGCCTTTCACGATTAAAATAATCCCTAATAAATATAAATCGAACGTTTGGGGGGAGAGAAGTGAGGGAGAGAAAAGAGGTTTCATCGGCCGGCTCAGGATAAATACTCGCATAATCCACCCCTTTGACATTTGCATCGCACCCCTCCGACCCGCCACCTGTCCCTACGCAAACACTTGCCGCACCTCGGGTGATTCAGCCAGCCTAATAGCGTCCTCATACACTACGAGAAGGGTGCATCTTCCATGGCTCTCAGGTTTCGCCTTGCATCTAACTCGGAGGATCAATCTTGAATGGACGCTGAATACTCCTTACAAGAAACTCATACCACTCCTATTTACTTCCTTGTAAGTCGGTCTTAGCGGACAATCAGTAGGGCTACAAGCCGTGCAAATCACGTAAGCTGTCCAGACACCAAATAAATCAATTCTGCGGCTATAAACTTATGATCTTGACAGGATTTATGCATCAATTAAGTAATTTCTATAATTGTGAGTATTCTCAACGAAAACGTTCATATAGAGTTCACGGTGCTTCATACAGGAAGATTCGTCGATAAGTTTCTGATAGCTGAACAAAATGTCTCAATTCTCGTAAATTCAAGTATTCGTGACGTTCCCTGTTTAAGATTTAATAATTTCATAAACTACGAAGTTCTATTTAGAAAGAAATTCGCAGTTTTTCTGTAAAACTTCATTTGAATGAAGGTCGAAATATTTAATCCAACATATCCCCACGTAACCTTTTTCAAAATATTTTAAAATTCCCTGTCATCAGAGTTCCTTTCATTAATTCTTCCATTTCACGTTGATGTTAAACGATATATAGAGACGGTAGAAAACTAGCATGATTAGGCATAGGAAAGAATTTAAACTAATATTTTAATTTTTGATTAAAATGAAACAATAATAAATAAATAATTTTAAAATAAAATTTTAGAAATATTTTTCTGTGCCAGATGATGTTACTCAGGTAGCGAGACAAGTCGAAAATATATATCTGTATGGAAGTTTACCAAGTTTCTTCCCTGTGTGTAATCTAATTTAGTTATATAAAGATTAGTTTTGCTGTAAAAGACTATATAAAATGTATTCTGTCTTGAGTGTATTCAATGAGCCCGCCCTGTATTCAAAATGTCTTTGTTCTTAAGCTAAAAATTTATGTATAGTGACAATATCATTTACTTAAAGTCACTTTTGGCTAGAGATTGTTGTATTATTTATAAATATTGCTAAATTTTATTGAAAAGGAAATATATTTTTCTGTCAGTATTTTTGAACCTGTCTAAAGATCTAAGAGATAAAGGTTCTCCAAGCGCCGAAATAGCGGCGACCGTCTAAGGGCGATTTCCCGGGAAATGGATAATCGTTTAGAGGTCCCAATTCTTCAGAATCCCGATGTACATTTCGGAAACAATGCTTCCATCTTCCTGGGGGGTCCAGTGCTGATTTCCCGGGAAATCGCCCTTAGACGGTCGCCGCTATTTCGGCGCTTGGAGAACCTTTATCTCTTAGTTCATTGACCGCCGAGTTCCTTTTTTCTCCTTCTGTCTAAAGATGTTTGTATTAGTTTCATTTTTAGAGAAAGAGAGGGGACGTAATCACAATATTTGAAGTAAATTTATCATTAAAATATATCCCTGGTTGTTTTTCCATTTTAGCCGAATTCCTTTTCGATTATATGTTTTTACTTAATGTTTAAGAAATTTTGGATCAATTCGTCAAACCACTAATTAAACCAAAGGTTATTGAGAAAGTGGAAGGTATTCGTCGTCTGGTCTACTTTGATCGATCGAATCCTCTTCTCATTGAAAGGAAAACGGATATACTATAGCCGATTCACTAATCAGTTGTTAGTCGCAGCTCAGACGGGCATGCATTTTCCCTCTCTTTGTAATCCATGTATTTCTGCGTGGATTTCTAAAGGACTCTCTCTCTCTCTTCTAATGACATAGCTGCATTAATTCCTTTTTAGGTGAATATTTATAACTATTCGTAAACTGCAAGAAAAATACATCCCCAGCGTCAAGGAAAACTGTTATCTAATTAAAGCATCAGCCAAACAAGTTTTCCGGATCTAGTAACAGCTTTCGATGAGATTATACGCAACCAGATGGCAGATAGTATGCATCCTTTGCTTAGAAAATATCCGAATCATTGTGGGTAAATCCTTGTTTTTAATATGTCTATCTGACGATTGCTTCAAATTTTATGTTTAAGACACCTTTATCTTTAGTTCTGCTGTATTATAGGAAAAGGCAAAAATATAAAAATCTTCTCATCTAATGAGCGTTGATAGTAATTCCTAACTAAAGGATTTCCTTAGTTCTGAGAATGGTTAATCAGTTTGATTCAGCTCTCTCGTACCCACGTTTTGCATTCAGAACTTCCCGAAGTAGATAATCTACGAGGGACTGGGGCTAACTAGTCCGTCCCTCAAACTTGGGCCGATTTACATCTTCTGCTCAAACACTCCTCATCATTTATCTCCGGCCGATTCCTTATTCGCTATTCATGAGCTTCGTCCGCACTTTGAGGGCAAATCGCCTTCCCTGGGCGGGAAGTCCAATCCGACACCGAATCGAGCTATAACAATATTTAACGTCGGCGCAAACGATACGTACAAGAAATACAAGAATGATGAGATCCGCGGTGAAATATTCATGGTTGTTGATCCAAGGTAAAGGTAAAGAATGGAGCCTCACCACACCCATCGCTGTCGTTTATTATTCTTTCGTGACGAACATAAACTTTCTCACGCACGCATCGAAGGCGTGGGTGGGATGTGCCGGAGGCGCACGAAGTCTGCCGAAGACTAGCGGAGGAGGGGGCGGTGGAGAAAATCCAATTTGCTCCCGATACAATGGTCGTCAAATTGGGAGACTCCTTTCCTTCCTCGAGGCTATTGGGGGCGGAAGGCATTCGTCTTTTTTTTTAGGGGTTGTTAAGGGATGAAAGGAGAGGGGTTGGAAGGGGAGGAGCTTAGAGATGGTCATGATGGCTATGGTGAGAATTGGTAAGCCGCAAATGCTACTTGCTTTATATATCACAACAGAGCTGACGATAAGAGGATGAGACTCCTCGCCTTTATCTTTATGAAAAATTAATCAAATTATCCCTTCGAAGATTTTAATTTGTTGGTAACAGCTTGTTTCAATTTCCATAATTCGCAGTTGAGCATTCGATTAAATAAAATTGATTCACACTCATGCATTATAAATAGTGCTTTAACGTCTCTTAGCTTATATGTATCAGGCAGTGAATCGTACCGAAACCGAACTGAAAACCAAAAGAGATAAAAACTGTTATTTTTGCCAGATTAAAAACCAAACTCGAATTATGAATTATTAAAAATGTTGTACCAGAAACGAGACCGTAAATCATTATCTATTCCGTTCCAAATTTCGGTTCTATAACAGTGCCACTATAATTAAGTGGGATTCGATGAATATATGCTAAATATGAGTATCAACGACTTGTAACTAAGATGAATGAAATCTTTAGATTCAAATTCATCCGAGCCAATATTATAATTATTATTTCCTTATTATCAGTTGCTATTTCCAACTATTTAATTTGAATTTACGCATGAAAAAAGCTTCACATAATATAATAATAGGGATATTGTTTGATTGGTTGGAAAGAAAAAACAGTTGTAACCGGTTCGACGTAGGCAGACGGAGCGAAATCGGAGTCGAAATTTGATGTTTTGATAGAATCGAAGCGAAAACCGGAACAATAAATATTACGGTTCGTTGCCCTGGTATCAGGTGCGTTTGTTTTTTCACGTCTCAAATGTACCGGCGAATGACCTTTAATTCCTGTAGTTTCCCCTGCATTTCGAAATTCGCCTCATATTTGTTATTTATGAGAATACAGTAATTATTTTGAAGCTGATCCATAAAATTTGTATGCTGAGTGGCGAAAATAAACGACCTAAACTTCATTTTTACCTCTAAGCGTTTCGGGAGCTCGGTTAAGAATACGAGAAAAGAATCCGAAATTGCTATTTACTGTGTGAATATTTCTATTCTTTACTGTATTATACTATTACATCTGAAAATTTTACTCCTCCAAAGTCACAAGATAATCAGTATCGTTGTAAGTTAAAATTGGTGATCCGCAGTGATTAGTTTCCTTGTAGTTATAAGTTCTTTCAGATATGGGAAATTCGAATTGACTGTTATTTTTCGGTTTCATCGTCAGTTATCATTCGTAACTTATATATCTAATGTTATATATGATACGTGGTGATAAATTTCTCTGGAAGACCGAGAAAAAAAAACTGACTGGATGAGGTGGATACGATCTTGAAGAGACGTTCTTATTATATTTAAGATGATTTATTGATGTTCGTGAAGCGCGAGATATTTCGAAAGGCCTGTAGTATATAATAGGTTGTAGGGTACTATATAATAGGTCCCGTAAAGTAACTATCGCTTTCCTTTCCCAGGAAGATAAGAGTGAAAATTTATGTTTGAATGACTTTATATAATTGATATTTAACAGTACTGTTAGCTCCTAAAATGTCTGTTAACTTGGATCGATGTGCTTCGCGAGCGGATATCAGACACTTTCTTCAAAATAATTTCAAAAAAAGTTCAAGAACCATAAGTATATTTGACCAGTAAAAGAGAATTTTAAAATGTCATCGATAGTTGTCATTGACTTAGATATAATTATGAGATTTCAAGTTTTGCGCGTTATTAAACCAATTAAACCACAATTACGAAAATAATTTTACTTAAAAAAGTAAAAATTTAAAACTTTAATAGACTTATTTTCGTTTGGATTGTTCTTTAGAGCCCCATCTAAGTGCACAAAGAGTCACTTGTGGTCCGCGAGCCACGCTTCCTTCGTCTAGCACATGCGGGAACGTGTGTAATTCGGAAGACATTTAATCACTCGGCTCGTTACGCAGAAGAGAATGAGGAAGAAACAGGTCGAATTAATCCGAAGGAATTCTCAACTGCAGTTTGGAAAGAAAAAGGTTCCAAAACAAGTGGGCCAATTGGTCCATGGTGGAAAAGTTTGCTCTTGTATGGATCGTGGGAGGGAGTAGGATTCTTGACGTCTTCTCCTTCCTCTCGCTCGGCCTTTGGCAAGTCCAAATGACGCCGGAAGGAGTCGGGAATCGAGTTAGGGAGGGATTTATGGGCGAAGAGTTAGTTCCTTGGAACGGAGCAAGTTTTCGGAGCGCGCGTTTTGTTGGCTCCGGGTGATGAGTTTGCCCTGGAGGGGGTGGGCGCACGTAATCAGGTCGAGTTTGCGTTTCGAAACGAATTGATCACGAGAAAAAGATTTGTGTGATCAGAGATTTAGAGTGGATAATCTTTTCTTTATTTTGTTCCCTAATATGAATCGTAAATGTTGACCTTGACGTGATTTTTAATTCGCGATGGAAATTTTCGCGAAAATTTTCCGTCTAGGGGAGAGCGGTTTTTTTTCGTTTCGCTCCATCCGCATTGTCATCTCCGTTGGTTTCGCTTATCATTAGCCCTTTGGAATCCATTATTCAAATATTGAAGCCGATGTGATGCGTGCTTCAATAAGGAGGGTTGCACTGATCATTCACGGTCGATGTTACAAAGAGATTGGTTCCATCGGTAAATCGTGATCTTTTCCTGTTCTTAATGCAGTCGGTAGCCAAAGTTTACCGGATTTCACAGCAGTTTACGCTCAGCAAGAATACGACAAAATAAGTACTTACTTACGATTACTACTTTTACTTTTATTCATGATTTCCTTTTCAAAGTTTTCAAGAAGTTTCATGTCGTGCCTTTGTCAGGTTTGTGTCATACTCATGCCAAATCATGTCTCCCCTCATGTCTCATGCCAAATCATTACTCGGATACAAGTAAAAAATAGAGGCGCCACTTTCGCTTATTACAGTATTTTCTTTCATTTCATATTCTACATTTATAGATATATATTTTCTTTCTTCTATTTTTACTATGAATAGTGATTTAGGGAATTCATGCATTGGAAATTACGCTGCTGAATCAACTAAGGTTTTCTGAAACTGAGAGAGACTGGTTCTCCTGCGTCCGTGAATCGTCCCTTTTTACTCTAAAAACTCTAGCATTTTCAGTAAATTTCACGGAACGACTTTTATCAGATCTTCATTTTATGCAAATGCGGACGAATATCTTAGAAGATTAAACTCGGAGATGGCGCCCTCGCATCTTTATTTCGTCCGCTCGGAATTTGATTTTCTAATCTTAAACTTTAAATCCGAAGTTGCCGAGCGAATTGCTTGGCAAAATATGACTCTTGGCACTTCCTCGGGAAATGATTCTTGCATTTCGCCCTCGGGATTCCTCCCCTTTTCGCCGAGAACCCGTGTTTTTGATCTGTACAGCAAACACCCATCTTAGTATTATCATGCGCAGATTAGCTGCCCTATCTTGGGAGATTCGAAAGCAGCAATTAGCTAATTTGATTTCGTCCCGCCCTCGTTGGAGGCCCTTCCTTTCCCTCCGTGCGCCTCTTGTCTCCAATAGCAACAAGGATGCCACTCCTGCGAATCGTTTCCTTCTCCACTCAGATTAGTTCGATTCTAATTACCTCCAAAGTAGTTTTCCACTTTAAACGTACCGTTTATGCGTTAGAAGGCTTCTTGCGTGTAATTGAATATTGTAGTCCCGGAATTCTTCATCTTAATATCTTATTGCTACTCCATTAAAAAGTAACGAGGAACTGATTTTATTATACTGAAAGCTAGTTTTAAGAATAAACTAAGAGAATGGCCATTTTTATTCTCCTATAGTGGTTTGTGTTAAATTAACTTAGTTCTTTACTATTTATCTCGTAAAGAATAACGCAGACCTTCGATTTTCCGTCGAATTATTTGAAAGAACGGCATGGCAGAGATCCGACGATGTTTTAGAATAGAATGAAATAAATATTTCAGTAAATTATTCAGATATTGCGGTCTTTTGAATATCTCTTCCCTGTCATAGAATCCTATGGTGTCCCTGGAAAAGTACTGTTTCTCACGCTACAAATTCTCAGTGTTTGGAAATTTTAACTTGTAATAATTTTATTTACAGTTTCTTTACAAAGCAATTTCAGAATTGCGCATCTTGTAAAATCAATGCAAAGTTAGCAGTAATCTATGAAAAATCCACTTATAGCTGAGAAGTGAACTATGGGAAAACAAAATACCTTCAGAATGATACTCAAGAGAGGAAAAGGCAGGAAACTAACGTGATTCGTTTGAACGCCATCCATCAAATCACCAAGTTAGCTGATCTTTTTAAAACTTTGCCATACTAATGTGTAATAGCTAATATTATTTACTAACAGCAATAGACTATCTTAGTTCTTTTATTCTGACTCTTTATATGTATGTGATAATGCATTACGAGATTTGATATTCGAATCCTCGTTACGTATCTCAGCAGTATAGATAGAGGCTATGATGTGATGAATATCTTAGGGATGCTTAGATTTACTTAGTATATTACAAAGCTTTAAATGTGACGTATGAGCATAAATGAAATAATGTAATATTATATGCAAATTTATAATAACAAATATTACATATACGAAGAAGTTCGTAATATTCATCTTAAGCTACTGTAAAATTAATTATGGCGTCCAAGGGTAATTTATTCCTGGGATTGGGTCTCCATTATGCAGTAATTCTACAGAGGATGCAGATTCCAAAATTTCTCAAAGGCTTATCAGCGTTCAAATTACCTTAAAATCTTCTCAGAGAATTACACTCTGGTGATTAATCAGTGTAAGGAAAACTGAAAAATACTCAAGATCTTGCTTAATTCGCCTCAGGAAACGCGAGTTACAAGAACATTAGGAGATGAAGCGATTTCGTCCTCTAGCGAACGATTAGCTCATTAAAACCCTGAGAGTGCCTCATTAGCGCTCGTGAAATTCCTTTTTTTTTTTTTTTTTTTTTTAAGAAGGGTGGGAAATATGGTGTTTGAGGGCTCGGAAGGGGGGCAAAGGACTCACTCTTCCGTGTCTATTAGATTGGGTTAGCGGATGAGTTTCCATGACACCGACTCCTCCGACATTTGAATACGTCCTCTACGCTTCGTTATCCATTCTCCGCGCTCATATTTCTACCAAACTTCCAACTCCATATCCCTCCTAATTAGCGCAGCACTAGATCCGAACACATTTCGTCGCGTTTTCTCTTTTAAATGCGACATTATCATTATTACGATACATAGGCGCCTACTCTAAGTAGGGAGACCAATCTTTGTTCGCTTCTTCCCGCCTAAAACCAGGATTCTTTAAATGAGGAACAATGTTTTTTGCGTGGGCCCTCGAGCTTATGGATGTGAGTTAGTTGTTTTATTTCTGAATGCTCTGAACGATCCATATCGTTAAATATAATAATTATGATAGCTTTCATATCAATTTCGTATTGTATATTTTTAATCTCTTTTATTTATTTTATTATTATTTCTTTTATTTTATACTTTTAATTTTCATTACCTTCTGGTATGAAATACTTTTCACATCGTTCTGCATTTTCTTTTCTGCTTTCTTTGTTCATGCTTTCTTTTCAGGTTCCAGAGGTTAATTTCCTTTAAGATTTTGATTCCACTATTACGATATATGTTTTTATATAAAATGTCCATGATTAATTATTTATTTCATAATGAGATAGGTAATAAATATCAAATATAAAAATAAAATATACTAGGATTCGTAGGTTTTTCACACTCCTTCTGCGATGGAGAATTTTTCCCAAGTACTATACATACATGAGTTAGGTGTTTATTTTTCAATATCATTACCTCCATCTATAATAACACAAGGAAGAGGAGTCTCAATCTCACCCTCAATAAAGCAATCTTATATTTTATATTCTCTCTCCCATTCAGTGTAATTTTAATGATTTTATTACTTGTGTTTAGAGCAAAGTAAGAGCATCCCTTAAGTTTATTTCGATTTAATATAGCTGCATCTTGAATTTCAGTCTCATTTCATTGCGGATTTTTGCTCATCGATTCTAACTCTGAGAAATCTCATATGAGAATATGTTGCTTCCAAAATACTTAAAAAAAAAGAGGCTTCCTTGATCCAAATAATCCCAAATTGAAGTTCCGTGAACTTTGAATACCGCAGGTAAAATGATTCTTGAGACATAATCATTTTAAACAGCGCCGCATATCCAGAACAAAAGGAAGAAACTGCTGATTTTTCTGATAGGCGTACTTTCTTATGTTTATTAGATCTTTCGTGACGATAAAGGCCGATTAACATTGTTTGAGTTGCGTCATTCACCGTATCGAAAATCCCCCCTTATGAATTTAAAAATGTGATTAATACATCGTAATTACCAATCCTCTATTGAAGTAGAAATGAAGTAGAAAGCAATAAACCCTCTTCCGTATGCTTACCTTGTATTCAAGTTTATAGCCTACTATGGTAATCCGGAACGTGCGATTGTGATGGTGTGATAAGTAAGTACATATTAATAAACATGCTCGTACTTACTTCTCTTGATCTGAGCGTGTAATTATATTAAATGATATTTTATTTTTTATGATCTATTAAAGCAAATAAAAATTGATGGTAGAAAACAAAACGAAGTTAAATTTAAGGAAACCGTTCGTATAAAACCTATTATCTATGGAGTGTGTTCTAGTAAAGTTGTGAAAGATAGATTTTTATAGCCTAAGAAAAGAGATTAGAAGCAATGAAGATGTGATGTCACTGAAGGATGAAAAATATTAAAGGGAAATTCAGAGCAATTCGTGAAGAATTCCTTCACAGAGTAAATGAAGAGAGCATACTGCTGAAAAAATTGATAAAAAAATTTAATCGGAAACAAACTGCGATACAATGATCTTCTGATAACAGTGCCGGAAGGAGAGGTGGGAGGGAGATATTTCTAAGACGGACCTCTGTTGCATTATGAGACACAGCTAGTGTTAATAATCTGTGTTCAGACTTATGAGACAATGAAGCAAATTACATGAAACATGACGATTTGGAGAGTAGCTCAAATTATTCTTATGATTGATAACCCTCGGTGATGATTTTTATTTCATTTAAATACTCGAAATTTCCATGCTTTGTATCGTAGACAGAATATAGTCTGCAACTGAGATGAAGCAATAATTATTACTTAATCTCAGTAGCAAGTGGTAATAGTAATTATAGATATTCGTCGGAAAACAGGCATAAATGACTGTTATTTGGCCTAATGATGGTTCTGCTTCATTTGGAGAATCAGTGTCGCCTTGTAATACTTTTTCATGGAATCTCAAAGTAGAGAGAGAACTGTTAAACTCTTTCGAAATGAATTTGCATACGAATGAATATAAATTTGCGGATTTCGGCATTTCGCGAACTGATTTCCTCGCGGAAAGAATTTGATTTCGGTAGCGAAGGGAGGGCAGTTCCTTTGGAGCTATTTAAAGTCCATACTCGATTTAGATGCAAGCGATCATTAGTCTCCGTGTACATTATCAAATTCAAATGCGCTTCCCTCGTCTTTTTTTATTTCAAACGCGGCCAAAAGAGGCACCGTTCGTTTGGGAGTGATGAACTGAACCATGCGGTTAATTTAGGCAATTTGATTCCATTCCACGCCCCCTTGAATAATCAGAGAACCTAAAAAGCATCGCTTTTAGGACGCACGGGATTTTGTGCCGTTTTGTTCCAAATTTATCCCTCTCTCTCTCTTTCCGTCCACTGTTTCATTACCGAATGGAATCGTGTATTCTGCTCCAGCGCTGACCGGACCATTGGTTTGTCTAAGCTTCGAAAAACTATTGAATTGTCGGCCGCTCGTGAAGCAGCTTCCAAAAGAGTCCGCTAATTGGCGCTGGAGTCGTCGCTTTGTTAAAAGAGCGATGTTCCCCGATCTGGAAGTAATGTTAAACGAACTGCACTGTTTTCATCCAATAATCATCGTGTGACTTCCCTTCCGAAGCACTTTGACATATGTATGAGTTAACTTTTAGATGCGTCGGCTTTGTAGCTAATTCCCCTACGTTTTTGTCTGATCATGCGGAAAGTTTTCGCTGTTGTTTCTGTTCCAATGATTAAATACTTGGAAACATTTGCATGATGTCGATATTTGAGATAATTAAGAGGTTAAGGAAATTTTGTTTTATGCTAATTCGTGTTAGGCGATTTTTACGGCAATTTAAGCTTTTATGTGTCTATGAGTGAGGAGAAACATGAATAAATTAAACATGATTGGTTATAGGAGTATGTGTGGCGAAAAGTTAGTAAAGTCTGTATGGTTGGCTAAGGAAAGGGGACGGTGTCAGTAAAATTATTGTTTTACATTGGTTTGAGGAAGAAGGAAAGATTGAAGCAAAAAAACTAAAATGGTGTAAGAAGGAAATGAGATAGGTAATAAAGGGAGAGGAAGGCCGGAACGTAAAATGTGGTAAATGACATTCTAAAGAGATTCACGTGGTTTAAAAAATAAAAGTGATTGTTTGAAATTATCTATGGCTTTATCTGAAGAGAAAGTGATTCGTGTCAGGACAGGGAAGTACGGAAAATGGCATAAGCCATACATAATGGCTATGTATATTTGCGTCTACATCGAAAAATATTCCCTATTTTCCATAAGGAATCGGTATTATAACACCGTATTGTGGCTCGCAGATATTTGACTGTTACTTTGCCAACGGGCTATTTTTCCTCTTGTAACGTAATCAACAATAATAATACACTTTACATGCGACTCTCTTGTAACGTGGCTAAGAAAAAAACTTTCACATTTCTGGACGACAAAATTTCAAAGCAAGGAAGCTTAAAAATTCGTTGGAACCCTTTATAAATATTCCCCTCTGCGAGCATTTTCCGCATTTTATCTCCTGGCCAATTTTACGAAATCAACCGCCTAATTTCGCCCTCGTATATTTTTCCTTCGGACATTACGCGGACTGCGACGCAAATTAAAAAGTCCGGGAGCAGGAAATTTTTACGGAGGGACCGCTTTTCCCTCGTGTATCCCTTCTTCCCATTCATATTTAATGGCTTCTATTAATAATAATGAGGCCCTCTCACTTGGAGTCACAGTGTCTCGTCCAAGTGGAAGCTGCAGATGCAAGCGAAGCCCAAAACGGTTTGGAGAAGATAACCAAATAGAGAAGGCGTCTGAAAAGGCAGTCCTTTTACTCCGCCTGAATCGTTCGGTGATGTGCATTAGAGAAGTCATACGATTCACTTTATATGAACCTTTTACGGATTTTGCCATTTCCTTGATCCTACGGAGCGTTCACATTCTCTGTTGATTGAATGGACTATTTCCTTTACAAGGATGTCTATTTTTAGGATGGAAGGGCACCTAAATTATGTGATTGAAGCGTTTAATATTAAGCACTCGTTGAAAATTGCAAAAGCGACTGGAAAAGGTACAATTGGCACAACATGAAAAATGAAGGAAGTTGAAGAAGTTTTTTTTTACATAATTGTGCTTTTCTGAGTATAGAGTGCGCTTTATCTTAGCAATTTCCGTGATAATTTCTGACGCTGTAATGTCGCAAAGTCCTTATTCCTCTTAAAAAGACGTCTTTTAAATCGATCTACAAGATTATACTATATCGACGAATCTATTTAGCTAAACACACGTCTATAATAGAAGAACAAATATCTTAGAAAAAGTTTATTTCCTTGTGGCGACCAGTTTCAACTTATAAAGTAACGGGGACGTCCTCGGTGACGGGGGCTTTATGCGATAATTTTAATATTACGTCCATTTTATAGCATTAGTCCATATTAGCATTTAAGTTTTAAGTCGAACCTTCACGAAGTTATTTGTCCATGATTGATATAAATTATACACAAAGTTGAATCCATTGCTGGATTACTTTGGATTTTTGGAATTGCGAAAGATTATCCAAATTTGCACATTTACTTAAAGTATGATTTCGAATTGTTTATTTATATTATCTTTAGATTTCCCGACTATATCTTTTTTATCTTTAAATGCAGGTATGTTTAAAAATTAGGCCGTTCTCTTTCTGGAACGACTTTCTAACAACCACCTCTGCTAGATGAATATTTATGCTACGAAAAACATGGTAAATCAACGCAAGGAATGAATGACTATATCTTGTATCATTGTTCTCGATAAGTGAAGTATGAAGTTTGAAAGAAAAGTTACTATCCATCTAGACGACAATAATCGAACTGACTTCCGTGCGGATTTCGCCTTTTAACACTTCATTTCCCCTCCTAAAGATAAACGCACTACTACTATAGTTAATGCTAGCTTATCGTCGAGATATTCCGTGTACGCCTTTGTAAAATTATTCTTAAGTGAGGTTCATGCTATAAAAATCAGAAAAACTTACAGCAGTCCTACTTTGCGACCCGATGAAATAATTCCTCTAATTTAATCTCGTTTTCATCTTTGAAAAGGTTTTATCGCCATCACATTACGGGACCATAATATTCCGAGGAAGGGGACGAGTGTATAAAAGAGGAGGGAAATTTAGGATGCAAACCTCCTTAAGGGGCGACTTTTAATCCTTGCATAATGGGGGACGCAATGGCCTCCATTACTACCGTAACGAGGGAGGATTAAGAGGAGAGAATTAAAAAAGGGATAAACAAAATGGCGGAGGACGCCGTTTATCCGATTGGGACCCAAGTCAACGGCGCGTAAAACGAAGAACACTTCCCCTCGTAATTGTCTCCTATTTTTTTTCTTTTGGTCGCCCCTTTCTATGCGCGCTTCTGTTTGGCTGCGGCCAAAGCACTTAAATAGGCCAAGAATGGCGATTCGTTAGGTCGAGATTGTTTGTCCGATCTTAATTCAATAACTCTGCGATTCAAGGGTGGCATTTTGAAAGATTTCGATCCGAAAGAGTTGCCCAGGGTTTAGATTTGGATGTTCATTACTGTGACGTAGGGATTCTCGGGAGGAAACCAAGGTCTCGCTTTACTGGGATTTAGTGTGTAAAATCCATTTGGCAATCTCCCGGGTAAATCTAAGATATGAACTAACATATATTTTATAAACTTATAAATTTTAGCGGCGAATCTTTTCTACTTTAAAAAGACATAAACTGAAGTATAACAATTTGAATTACTTTGGAAGAAAGTTGTCTTTTTTTGCTACATCTCCGCGAATCCCATGAAAACCAGGCAACAGTGGCTTAAATAAATAACTCTAATTTCTTACACACATCACAAGTTCATTGCACGAATGCTGTAGTACAGGATTTGCTAACCTTTGACATATATAATCAACTTGGCACGCGAGAGAATTATAAAGTTAATGAATGTGTATTATGTTCATTAATGTTTATTTAGGTCGATTTCCTCATCTGCTATCATCTTCAACAGCCCTGCTCGTGTCTTGAGGCGGCTTTGATTACGCATATAAGATGTCTGAAGATTTCACATCAAGGATAGTAATTGTTTTATGTTTAGGTCTGTGTGAAAGGAATATAGAGCAGTGTATGTAGCTAATCCAAACGTATTTGCTGTTTTTTCGGCTTTCTTAATAGTGTCTGTTTACTGAAATTCTCTAGGTAGGAGGCGTTGCTCAATTCATTGCTGCTAACTCTGTTGGTGAAATGTGAACATTCGGTAAAAAATAATTCAATTGAGAAAATAATTCTGAATTAACCGATTTTATCTCGGAAACATTTTTCATCGATAATTTTGATTTGTTTTTAAAAAAATTGACTTTTTTGGAAGGCGATGTCTCTCTTTCTACTACTTATTCTGTAAAGTACTCAAACCTATAAAATAGAATATCCAGTATGATCCTATCTTAGAGATTAGCAACCACATAAGTTAGAGCTAAAAAACTTGTGATTTTCTTTTCTATCGTATTGGTCGCGTGAAGCGCTCAGATGCCCTAAGAAGGCTGTAATTGCGAAAATAACTCGGTATTAGATGAAATTTCCTGGAGCTCCTTAAACGAGCTAAAACAGAATCCAAAGAATGAGATCTCACAGTAGGAATTCATTGAAGTGAAAGTCATACGTAGCCGGAACTAGAACCCAAATGTTCCACTTTCAGGGCTGATACTATCCAATAGACCTACCCTCTAGAACAACCTTACTTCCTTTTTAGGGATGCTTTCAGGGAAAAGAAAGGTGGCTCCTGCACATTTAAACCTGGCTCAATTGGCTAAAGCATCCATCCCGGAAAGTGGATGATCTGGGTTCGAGTCTCAGTCGCGCATGACTCTTTCACTTTCGTTCATTACGTGGTTACGTGATTTTACCCAGCCGCACAAGGAATCGTTGAAAGTTAAGATCGAATTCCTTTCCTTGTTAAAAACCGAATCGTTTTTGGTCACCAATCGAAGACCGTCATCAGTAGTGAGCGCGCTTATTAAACAGATTACATTCCATGTCCTCACGTATTTAAACAATTGATGGAAGATGCTAATCGGATCGTTTCTTGGAACAAATTCAAATCGAAATTCGTGACATCTCCAAATAATTTTCTTATTTAACGACTTTGAGGCTCTTCGATTCGCTTTTTGGGACGGATCATCCTTCGGATATCTGTTTAAACATTCCCGTGGAGGAGCTTTGTCATTCTCGAGAAAGGGGACGAGGAGATGAAAATTAGTGGAAGTAAAGCGGAAAGAATAAGGAAAGGGAATGCGCGAGTTTACCCTGAGCGGCGGTTTGCATAACAAACGAGCGTGGGCGGGTTGGTCAGGGGGGGGGGGGGCAACGGAGGAGGGGCCCAACTTTCGGAGAACAGTCTCTGCAGAGGCATCCCAATCGGAAGGAGTAATGTAATTTATTTACTATTTATTTAATGCGGCGAGATTTGGTTGCCATCGGGAAAAAAGCCCCTCTCGGTCGGCCTAACGGTGTTGTTCCATCCTTGTCGCCCATTCCTTTCCTTTTAATGCGTTTTTTGTTCGCATGCCCCGTTCCTTCCTGTTCGGACGACGGTTCTTCTCCGCTTTCAAATTAAGTGTAAAACGCCAATGAATTTTTTCGTTTAAACTCTAACGAGGTGGATCTATCTCGGAGTGGGGTGGACATCATGTGAAGATATACAATGCATCTGAAAAAGTTAATACACTCTTAGATATTTTACCATCTCTTAACTCGGAAAACAAAATCTTATTCGAAAAATATGGAATTCTTCCTAATTTAGAACTCGGTTTAGACCTGGGATGCGATTATGTTTGTCACTTATTTATTTCTGAAATAAATCTTTTATTTCAACCGATCAACCGTATACTCTCCGGCTCATCTCGCTACTTCGGAGCCACAAGTTGAAGCTCGTCTTCAAATCGAAAGTAAGTGAGTTATTTAATATAATGCAATAATTTTACTATTTCCACTTCAACTGTAGGCAACTGTGACTTAAGGAGGAAGGGGAGCATGGGGCTTCTGCGTTCCCTTTACATGGCCATACGCTATTTTAGATGGACGGAATACTTCTTTCCATTGCTGATAAAATACATATGTAAACTGACTCACCTTTCACATAACTGATACACTAATAAGAACTTAAAAATTTTCAAAATTTTATGATTTTCAGGTGTAGATCAGTCAAAGATTTACATTCGTGCTAGTCTCTTATGTTTTATCAAAAGATAGCATCTCAAAAATCTGCCTTTCCCATGATATTTGGATACTGATAGTACCAAAACTTATTAATTTCTCTCATCTCGGAAGTATTGAGTTTTTCGTTCCAAATAACTACTTGATATTGTAATAATTTTCTATTTGTTTCTTTACATTTTATGTGTATGGATTACATTGACGTTCCCACAGGCAGATACGTGTCAACAGGACATGTATTAATCGTAATGAGATATTTCAATCAAAAACAAACATTCATCTCATGCACATGTTATAAAGAGAATAAAGTATAACGCATAAAGTAAAAGTTAGAATTATTTACTACATTTTCAATAACCATACGACTGCTGAGATTTTACGATTTACGGCAATACAATAATTCTAAATCATAGTTTCAACTGATTGCATGTTTTTGGATTGCTTTTCCAGATTAATTATCTTGATTCATTTCATATTTGTTTTATAATCTGGGCACTAAGTCCTTCCGTTTCCTTTAATAACATCTACTGAATGATGAGAGTACGGCATAACAATATTCCGAGTATTATACTCATTGAGATTTTATTGTTTTAAATTTTAAGAAGTCGTGTTCATGAAATAAATGTGAAATAAGAAAAGAAATCTCACCCACTGAAAACCGTGCAATTACTGTTCACTATTTGGAGATTCATAAATTATAATTATTATTGAATAATATAAATAGCAATAAAGTACTCATCTTCGTCATCTCGGATCACATTATTTTGAATGCACAAATGAATATCATCTCTCTATCATAAGAAGAGAGTTTTACCAAATGAGCCCATCAAATCTGTCTAACTTTATACGGAGAGATGAAAAAGTCCCAAAAAACTCTTTCATATCGTCATCTTCCTAGTTTTATATCAGTGTCGTTTTCTGGGTCTGTTACGCTCAATAATAAATTTTTCTAAATTTAAGCTGATAATTTATCAGGTGTAAATGTATCACGTCTATTAATTACGAATAATTTCTAAAGAATCGTCATTAAAACTCCAAGTAAAAGGAGGAGGCAGAGATAAAACTACTTAATGATAACTAAAACCCTTTAATGTTACTGAGGACCCTCAATTTGCGTTTTGTATTTAATAATATAACCTTGTCTGTAGAAACTAGTACTAAGTCTTTATAACTTGCGATTCAGTCTAAACATTATTTCAACTGCTAGGTGAGATTGCAGTGTTTTAGTCTTATATGATTTGCATCTGTCAGAAATTTGTTCACGAGATGAATATTAATAACATTATCTCCCTTAAAAGTAGAATAAAAAGCAAAGAGGACGCTTTTGGAGAGCGGAAATGTCGGGCGTTGAAGAGGAAGAGGGAGATGATTTAATCTATTGGTTGGTTAATGCCTCTTCTAACCCTCTCTTTCGCTTTGGAAGAGAAAAAGGGTTGGTGATGAATGGGAGGAAAAAGAGGTAATGAGAGCAAGGGATTGGAGAGGGGAGGAGGAAAGAGCCATCACAAAGAAAACAGCGTCGGTGATTCCGAATGTAGGAAGGAGATCACTTGATCAAGGGATTCGTTGCTTACAAATCTAGAGTTTTTCGCTTTTCTTCCATTTTCTGGGGCCTCTTTCAGAAGCAATCTTTAGAGAAATCAGGCTTAATAGTTCTTTGACGATCTCGTCAGCTACTTTCAGACCATTTCAGTTAAACTTAATTTTTTATTATTAGTTGTTCATTGTCATCAATTAATCATATTTTAATTGTGACTAAGCTCGTAAAACATTACCTGTCACAGGTTTTGTAATAATTGTTGTCGGCAACGATCTTTTATTTATAGAAGAGCAAATTAAATTTTTAATACCTAGAAGGCCTTCAATGAAATATAAAGAGATTATTACATTTTCCAATGCTTTGAATTTAAATCTCCGCAGATTTGTGATAATCAGATGGATTAACGGCAGAAGAGGATTAACCTCTTCACAGAAAAGATCCTAACAAAATATTAATAATATTAAAATATTAATATAATTTTTATTCCAGATGAAAAAATATCCTTTATATATCCGATAAATGAATTCTGTCAGTGGCATCATTGCTCAAGAATACATTAATATACTCGTAAGATTAGATTTGACATTAGGTTTTGTGTCCTGACGGTGACCTTAGGAAAGCTCTGAGATTATTGCAACTCTTAGATGGGTGAGGAAGCATCTACCATGAGTGGATCCTCGAGTAGAATGGATCGGAAATGACAGAGTGAACTCTGTAGACGTAGAAAATTGAAAAGAAACAAAAGCTAAGAGCTGGAAATTAACAAGGAAAATATTATTCAATATCTAAAACTTTTGACCTGTTAGTAAACCTCTGAGTACCGAAAGTGGTATGGAGGAATACAGTTGTATTCTATTTGAAACAACATCCGGAGTTCAATGATCCGGAGGTCCATTACGTGAAAAATTTACAGGACATAACGGTATTAATCATCTACATATATAATAGTAACTATGTCATTCTTTTAAAGATTTTAGTGTTAGTTATCAATATATAAGTTTTATATCAGCTGTCATATTTTCAAAATTACTATTTTTAGATAAAATTTATTAATTAGCTATCAATTACATTACGAGAATACAGAATTTGAATAGAGAAGAGAACTGTATAGAGCTAAACTCATATAGATATGTTCATTGATGCCATAAACTAGAGACGGTCGAAATTCTGTGAATTACAGATTGGATAGCAATAGAATTACTAAAAGTCTATTGAATATAACCAATTAAATAGTCAATAAAGTCTCGATGGAAGAAACTGACCTAAAAGAAATGAAATTAGAGGAATCGTAAGAAATCGAGGGGCTGTCTGAAGTAAAGAAACTGGAAACTTTTTATAATAAAAATACAAAAAAAAGAAAATTATATTGGCAGAAAACGTAAGGAACAGGTCTTTGAACTCAAAAAGAAGTTTTGGAGGAGGATAAGAATTCGGAAACCATCAGGTCAATTAATAAATTTAACTCGCAGATGGGCGGTTGACTCTTTCAATCGGGAATAACAGACGAAGATGAGGATTAATAACACTGGAATAGTTAAAAGAGATGTTGAAATTTCCCTTTATCATCTGTCAAGTTCAAGTGAATTCATGATCGACCTTTATTACAAGCATGTTTTCCGGTACATTTGTTAACTTTGACAGATGTAAGGGGCGGTATCTTTCCCGCAATCAAAGCTCGACGAGCTGCCTAATCTCGCACCTTCCTCGGATCACTAATGCTCTTTATTTGGCCCATTTTATCTCTAACGCTGTAGATGCGTGGGAGGGGCGATCCATCGGCGCTTTGCCTTGTTTGTCACAGCACTTAGGCCATCGCCGGGCCGCCGATCGTCGTTTAAGTGACACAGACGCCGCGAGCAAACGAACCGAGAGCACATTTTCGGCACTCTACGCCATATCAAACTTGTCATCAATGAAAGCCACAATCACTGTTTCAGGTGTCCGTTGAAATTAAGTTCCCTTATATTATATCGTACGAGACGCTTGGATCATGAATCCCTCTATCTCATTTTATCTTTGGGCGGAAGTGATTGGTTAGAGGTTAGGAAGTGGTGAAATTATCGCAGGAAAACATATTAATCGCAAAATTTAATTTTCGTTTTTAGCGAGATTCGTCACGTTAAAGAATAAGTATGTAATGGGAGAACTTAAATCCACGCAGTAATACTCATAAAAGAGCTACAACTGTTACTTTGATTCGTCCTCGGTGCTGATGTCTTGCTGAAATGTAAAAGATGCGACAGTACACCATCAATACCATAAAATGAGGGGCGTAAAAGGCATTGATAAGTCATTATTATAATTAATATTAAATCATGAAATCCCGTTCCATTCTTCAGAGTGATTAAAAATGTTATCTTCAAGAGAAATTAAGGATAGATATTCATGGAGAAATTTTAAACAGTACGAAAAGTTTATTAAATGCTCAAAACGGAAACCTTTATAGAGCAACCGTTACCGGTACAACTCTCTTGGTTGAAATTTATCTTACTGCCGAATTAAAAATGTCATAGACATTGGAAATGTTTGCAAATAATTTTGCTGTTGAAATTGCATTACTTTTCCCTACGAGTTTTTGCAATACATCTTCAGAGTTCATTTCCTTTATGGCAAGCACCTAATCAAACTGGAATTTGATTCTCTCGATTTTTTCCTCTTTCGCGTGATTATAGATAAAATCATTATTCCATCCCTAATGTACGGCGAGCTATTTGTTTCCCCCCGCGACTAATCCATCAACCTTTGGAAATGACTTACAGGTGTAAATATTTTCTCAGAAAATAACGAATGTGTACTCTGCCACATGACTGTCGATTTTCAGAAGACACGGAGCGGCTCCTCGAAAATTTGGATTCGGATGCGTAATATTATAAACTAACGATGGCAGTAGATCCGAGTGAAAAATTAAGGCACAAAAAAGTACTCGAAGCAACTATGATATGATGAACGCTTTCCGTTGTTCCTTAATTCACTAATCGCATACTGGCGCACGCAGGGAATATGTGAATGATTACACTTAGCCTCCTTCCTGAGTAACCAATTACGAATCAAAACCCGTTGTTTATAAGCTCTCTCCTTCGTTTGTTCTTGAAAAACTAGTTTCGTGTGTAATGTGTGCGAATGTATTGAGGGAGTCGCCCCGAGCAAACAAAACAGCAGCAGCGGCGCATCGTGGAGATCTCTCTCTCGTTTGAGCCCATTACGAAAGCATGATGACGAAACGGAAGTCCCTTTCCTTAATGCTCCTCGGAAAAGCACCTTACGCGTTAATATGAATAATTATACATAACAAAGTGTCGTTCAGCAGGAAAAGTCCTTTTTTGTCTACTTCCTACCGGATTTTACTCACATCATTTCTGCGCACCCAAAATGTTGGAAAACACCACAGTCATTTGAACAAATTCATGGATGTCATTATGTTCTCCAGTTAACTTCGCATTAAATCCGTATTTACTAGCTGATGGACTGCGCACAGTTGTATGTTAGCCGTAATTTAAATATTCTCGGTAAGGATTCGTTAGCCTTCATTTCTGAATGTTATATATTGCACGATCACTATTGCTTTGGATAGTTAACCAAGAGCTATGTCCGATCTTCGTTTCTTCTCTTCCATTCAAATCTAATTCTTAGCATTTTACCTTTTAGAAGAATCGGTGATGTTTCTAACAGAGCAGCGGACTAAGTGAGGGTAGAGAATATTACCATCGTATCCTTTATTATGGCGCTCAATGAATTATTATTTCTTGAGATTTTGTCGTAAATCTAACAACGTATCGATCTAGCATATTTTACTGCTGTTAAATTTATGATTTATTTCACTATTTAAAAAAAATCACAGATTATCATCGTTCCTATTTCTAGCTGTTAACATGTGATTGACATATTCTATTATTTTATAAGCGTTTAATCATGGCGATATTTTATTTATTTTTTATAAAAATTTATAAATGATAGAAGGTTTTTTATTAATCTTTTTCACGGAATTATAAGACAGCTAATTCGACTATTCATAAATTTGTTGTTTTTCTTTCTATTTAGGTTCATGCAAATTTTCTCATCTTGTTAGGAGCCGCCTTCGTGAGAGCCTATCTGGATTGTCGGTGTTTAGTTTTCACCACTCATTTCTCTTTGAATTTTAGGACTATTAGCAGATTTTGCAGATTTTTCACATTGCTCTTTTTGAGAATTTTCTTGCGTTTGAGAGTTTTTCCAAAAGAGACTTTGGCTTGTACTAATCCTTAGTAGTTTTCACATCGCACTGTATTTTTGTAGCTGGCTCTTTCTATTCCAATCCTCATAGATTTGAGAAGAGTTTCATCCCTAGTAAACAGAAGTATTATGATAATTATAAGTTAGCAGTTGGACTATAATTTTGATTGAAAAATTCTTTAAACGAACCCTTATTTTAATTGCAAATCGGTAACGGAAATGGGGAGTGAGCATCTCTTGAATTTCATAATAAAATGTCTAATTTAGCGTTTTCCTCCCTCCTTCCCCTCCCCCCTTTCTTTATTGTGGAAGGGGCCAACTACTCAACTTACTTTCAGAGCCATAAAAAGGCGGCAAACAAAGGCTGAGGTTTGCACTGAGGTAATGAGGATGTCGGATAGAGGATAAACAGCAGCGAGGAAGCCAGGTAAATGGAGGGCGATGTTGATTGGCTGTTAAGGAGCGGAGAGGGGATGAGATAGGGATAATGGGGCGTAATGGGGCGAGGTTTTGCGGCGGCGTTGGTCGCGGCAAGGGATTAGCGATGGGAGACCAAAGTGCTCATTAGAGGTGCTATTCCTAGTCAAAGGAGACAGGTACGCTGAAATCAGGGAGAGAGACGGCAAACACCGAGAAAGAGTCTCGCCGTGAAAAATGAAGAAAATGCGGGAGGAAAGGTCGATATACTGAAAATTTTGGTACTTTCCACGCTTTCGAATTTTTGCCTCTTATATGATATTTCGTGGAGTTTTTCTAATATTTTCTAATATAAGTAATAATTCCCTTCTTCATCCTATAGGGGCTTGTCTTACTATCTAAATTGATTTCCAGATATGGTATCGATCTTCTCTATGCATTTAATGTTATGGTTTACTTGTATAATGCAGAATAGGTATATCGGAGATGATTGTATATTATGAAATTCCTGAAATTATTTTTTAATTCCCCTAAAGTTGTGCGTTAGTAGTGAAGTTTTCTACTTGGTATCTTTCAGTAGGCATCCGATTTCTTATTTTTCTTGTAATAATTGGTATTTATGGTGACAAAGGTAGAGATTCACCCTATGCATCTATGGCTGATTTTCATCATTTCGGATGCGTCTTATTGGTTATCCTCTTAGGTTATGTCATTTTTAATTTATCAGGTCAAATCGATTTTTTAAGCGTCTTGCGCGAAATAAATAGGAAAAAAATTATTAACTCAAATGCTTATCTTTTTCTTTTGATAATTTTAATGATGATGCAAAGTCATAAGTTAATGCTGTGGGTTTTTAGTCGTTAGAGTTATCAAATATGATCATTTTTATTATTTTTGGTTCTAATAAAGTTTAAAGTGTTAATCAAACACAGGATTTAGTTTTATACTGGATTAATTTCAAGGAAGACAGGAATACCTCCTAATTAGGTAATTTAACGTAATCCATTCTTTTGTGCGGGAGCGTAAAGAGATTAACATGCCATTACTTGAAAAACCATTAAAAGTGACGCGTTAGGATTTCTCCTTTCCTGCATGATCGGCCAGCAGTTTTCCTTGGAATAATAAACACTTTCCCCAGCTCTTTTCGATCTCTCGTGCGATTTCATCTTGGAATAATAACATTTTAATTCGACCGATGGAATTCTTTGCTCCGTCACTGTTTCGCTTTCCTGGTGGCTCGAAAAAGAACCTTTCTTGTTCGCAATCACTTCTGGAAAAAATACTCGGGATCTGCTAGCATAACATCTTCTAATCATCTTCACAGTGACATCCTCGGCTTCACTCTATTTCTACCGCTATTACTCCTCCCGCAGCAGAAGCATTGTTGACACAAGCTGCCGCTACGGCATTGGTAAGTGCGCCACTGAGAAAGGGTTGCGCTTTTTTTTCTGCCTCACCCCATCCCCGCTAGGACCTCTGGCTACCACATCACGCTAAGTACCCTCCGAGCGGCGTTTGTTTGCCTTCGCGTGCTTATTCCTCTCCCTTCCTTATCTCCCAAAGAGCCTCCGTCACTCACTTCCTCTCTTTTATTTCCTTCTTGTCATCGTCAGAAAGCGCTTTCGATGGCAAGTGATTCTTGCCTCCCAATGTGTTGTATCCTTATTTTGGCATTCTCTTCACTCACAGCAAGTAAGGGTCTTCCCGAAGATCACCATGCTAGGAGCATTTCGCGAACCATGCTGAAGTGCTCCGAGTATTTTTTTAGCGTTCAGACGTTGGGGAGGAATTTCCGGAAAAATATTAGTGACAGGAAAGTCAGTCACTAGGTATCTCTACTGAGGTGATATGTAAAGGATAGTCGTCAAGCTTATATTTAAGTGAGCAGAAAATGAATGAAGAGTTAAAAGTTATACGACCATCTCATGCTCATGAATAAGCAACTCAAATAGTAGCCGCGGATGCGGTCTCAATTTCTCGAAAAACTGAAATTCACGAATAACTGTTTTCCTCTGATTCCAGATCCCTAGCTTCGTTTGATGTGGTACTGTTGTGATTTTATCTTTGAAAACTTAATTCCTAATAATATTCTGATAAAATTAGATAATTTGTGTCGAACGGAACTCGGGGTTATCGGTTATGGAATAGAAAAGCACCGGGTTCGTTTCTCGACGAGAGTCCAACTATTCGAAATGACCTCAGAAGTCGAAGCGCTTTCAACAATACAGCTACGAGACACTCTATCTAAAAAACGAAAAAAAAAACTTTTACTTACATAATAACAAATAACATTTTACGAAGTGAGGTTATCATTATAAGATGGCGATATAAATTTTACCCCTCCCGACTGTTATTTTCAATACTTTTATATCATCAAATAAACTAAATCTGTCTATATATTCAGAGGGAGAGATGTCCAGCTTCTTGCGCTCTTCTCCACGATTCCCAGCGAGGGTGCACAACTATCAAAGACGCATCGAATAATATGTTAGAAAGCACCCTTCGCCGTTTAAGAGAAATCCCTCACTCTTTGACTGCTGTGTGCGTATCTCCTTCAAAGCTCCTTCCCTTCCCCCTAATCCTTTGTTGACACGCGATAATACAAGAAAGTAAACTTAGATTTTTTAAACAAATAAAAAAGGGGAAGCTTTTTCTGACGGGAAACACGGGGAAAATGCGCGAGAGAGAGGAGGGGACAAAGCAAAATATTTGGCCTTGGATGGCTTCTGGTTCTCTTTTCCCACGCGCGGCATTTGTCACTCGCGTTCCCTCGGGCGCCGATGCCGAGACCTCGATCGAAACGAAATCCACCGCATACATTTTCGATAGTGGGCAAATAAATTTAAAGATTTTAATTTCCCCGAAGGCAAATACGAATGATAGCGAAATAATGGCGGGCTGTTTAAATAGTTGTGTCAACAGGCGAAAAGACCTCCGAGATGAAAGCCGGAGTTCCTTTCTCCTTCCACCAACGGGAAATTCCGATGAAATTATTTTCACGGTTGCGTTCGAATCGCCATTAAAATGCGAACCCGCGCTTGAGTAATGTTTGGCCAATGACGTCACTTTTCATTGCTCCGCGGCTTAATTCCCTCGATCGCATGCGCGAATTGAGGGAAATTTTCATTTTCTGCCCTTTTCATCGAGTTGGAAGCCATCCGTGAATTAATCACGCTAATAAAGTCCGTTCCTTAATGCGGTTCGAGACTTTCTCCTACGATCAGATGATGGCGACATCTTTGCGCGTCCGTTTTTCTCATTTTTGTGTGTTTGATGTGATCGGGGTAAGAGTATTATATAAATTGAATGTAAATTAACCCACTTGAAATTCACTCAAGAAGGATCTCTTTCTGTTGTGTATTTTTCTCAAATGTAAGTGGCGATGATTTTTCATGCTAGACTGTATTTGTACTGTGACTGACTGTGTTGTACACTTCCGTTGTACAATCCGCCAGATATCGAAAAAATTATGAATTGTGTTCTTTTTTGTTTTACCTTGAGATATAAACTAGAATTATCGCCAGGATAACATCCATTAAGTTTCGATAAATGGAAGGTAGCTAAATGTTTTGGATGATTATTAGCGTTCTTTTGCCTTTTGCCGGTATCGTAGGAAATGTATTTTGCCTATTTTCAAGTACATTCTAAATAAAATGATTTTAAAATATTACTACTTCGTTACTTTGTTTATACTAGGTGAAAGTTAGTAAGTTAGATATGTATTAGGACAGTATTTTTCAAGACATTTCAAAGAAATTCATATGCCAAAGCATGCACTCCGAATCGCTCTAAAAGTACGGTAAAGTTTTCAATTAAGGCCTTATGGCGCAAAAGTTTGCTCTATATTTATTTATCGAGAGAACTTTGAAAATATATTTCCTTTCGATGAATGAAATTGAACAGAAATGATGAAACGAGTGCAACTCGACGAAAATATCTCTTTCAGAGTCCTATTTTTAATTTCCGGGATATCTTTCAGATCTTATCTACAAAAAATCATCAATACTACGCATTCTTTTTCGAAGTGTTTCTGCAATATTGGAAAATCTTGGGATTATTGAGGTGTACTTCTTTTTGTTAAGCTCTCGATCTTGGATGAAGTTTAGATCGGAATTTCTAAAAATTGTCATTCGTACGTTTCTTTATCACCGATTTGAGGAATCCTTTTTTTCGTCAGTAATAAATGGAGGAGAGGGACATTAGATGAGAAAATCGCCCTTCCGAATCCATCGATTCCTCGACGACGAAAAGTTGGCGATGAGATCGGAGGAAATATGGAAGGTGAGCGACGGTGGCGCCTCGCCGACGGAAATTGGTACTGCGGCCGGGGATAAGTTGTGGTCGTGGTGGGAGTCGTAACTCGCGTCGGAGATGTGCGATCCCCTCGTGCACCCCCATCGGATGACTTATGGGCCTTTTTTCCGTCCCTTATCTGGCAGCCGCGGTGTCCGTGATCTGCAGAGCGAACGATTTCTCATTTGTTCTTCGGAGGTCGACGATCGCCCGTCTCCGGACGGAGTTATGACGATCGCCCACTTTATTTGCTCCACTCGAAACAATCCAGAGGGTTCGAATCGATTCTTTTCGGCGGCGAAAGTGAGACGTCTTATTCGCACACCTTACTTCTGCCGTTTCATGGGCCTCGATTAATTTCTCTCGATTATTTTCCTCCTTTTCCATATTATCCATTACCAATAAAAGTTATATAGCTATAACTTAGTCACTACAAAGAGTAAAATGCTCTTTCGTTCACTCGTTCTTCCGGGTTTCGATTTCTGTCGCCTAGTAACCATGCTCATAAATTTAAAGTAATCAGCCCTCTAAATAAATGAATCAAGTACATGTTTAATTGTCTAAAGGAGGATTACATCTCTTGTTACCCGCGTCAGATGGCCAAACAGTGTACGGATTCACCACATTTGGATTTTTTTATATTTTTAAGTATAACAGTCTTAATTACACTTCTGAATTTTTCTCTTCAAAATCTGCAACATATAGTGAACCGACCAAAGGAAATTCGGACTCTTTCTGCTACTCCACAAACTAACATGCTCATGAATTAGTTCCTGATTGCACCTCATATGTTTTGGAATCCTATTCCTTGTGAATTAAAATCTTTCTACTGAATAAAAAGCAATCTATTTTTATGCTCATTCGTTGAATCATGGAATCTTATCATTACGTTTTGGCTTATTTTGATTGATTTTTAATTCTTATATTTTTATTACTTTAATGATCTCAATCTGACACATTATGGAAATATTTATTTTTGTTTTTAGAAAATTATCTTGTAATTACTTTATCCTTTCAGTTATGTGCCGATTTCTAATTTTTTTTTTCCCGTAGGCTATTGCTGGAAGCATGAATAAATGCAATTCTTTGTCTTTAGCGACACGTATTGGTCATCCTTTATGGCACTTAGAGTCCTCATTAGCAAAATTTGATCGCGAGAGCATCATCGTGATTTAGAAATCTTTTCGAGCTTCTCTGATAACCATTAAGTGTACTGTTGTGGGTAGAATCCCATGAAGGCTACCTATGTTTGTATCAGAATCGCTGCAGGAACAGAGAAATAAATTCTTACATTTTATTCTACCTTGTTTAGAGATTCTATTTTGACGTTTCCAAGGGAATATAAAATGTGGTGTACAATTACAATAGGAAAAAAACGTCAGAAGGGGTAACAGAAAAATTTTATTCAATAACTTCGATGGGGCTGTATGCAGTGTTTATTTTTCCATTCGAATTCCTTAAAAAGTCATCGAAAAATAAGCTCAAAGTAACTATCAAAGTAAGTTTCGCTTCTTATCGAGTATCGAGGGTTATTGAGGTACTGAAACCATTAAGGATTCAAACGAGAAAATTTGAGTTGAACAAGCTACAATGTTTTGTATTTATTTAAGTATTTTTCAATTTCATCATATATATATATATAAAGCAGAGTAATAATGACTTATGAAATGACCTACGGGTGGGGTTTTATTATTCTTATACCCGATTTTGTGAAAGAAATGGAGGCAGTCTCAAAAAAGACATTCATTAGGAATGAAACAAAAAATATGGTTAGGGATATGCCATTCAATACAATTCCGTTGTAAAAATTCAATTTTCCTACAGATAACTAAACATTAGATTATGAAAAGCAGTATAATATTTTTTCAAAAGTGTAATTAATACGAAGGACATCATTAAAACATGAGGACCCTCTGGAATGTCTTTTTTCTAGTTATTAGTATTTTCTTATAATACATTCCTTTTTCTCCATTTGAAGATGTATATTTTTCACTCTAGAAGCGCTTTCGGTTAGCGCCCATAATTTTTATAACATTGGTATAAATACCATAAATACAGCGAACTGACATAATTTTTATCTTTCGCAGAAATTCTATAACTTTGAACTGGAACCACGCATTAAGTTGAATTAAGAATCCGACTCAAAATTCTGTTTACTCTAGATTTAGTTACGTGTTTAAGTGTTCACTTTGACGAGAATATTGTCCAGCTAGAAAATTTGCCCAGGTAATCCTCGGCACATCTTCAACTAGTCTGTCGCTGTACCCTGAGAATACTTTAATTATTCGCTTCCTAGATCGAACCTTTCCCCGCTTCGGAAGGCCAGTGAATTTATTTCTCCCAGTTCACATTCCTCTCCATCCCCCTCTTTCAACGGAATGACTTCGCCCTTAATCGAAATTCAAACACGGAGGGAAATCGGCGGAATGTAAGGAGAGATGGATCCGGATTCCAAAAATTAATCATAAGTGATTCCTCTCTTCTTATTCTTCTTGTTTTGGAGAACGGGGGAGGGTTCTAGAAGCAGGGGAGATGAGTTTCGCGCGAAAAAAACCTCCCTGGAGGAAGAGGGAGTTGCCCTCGACATCGGGGAATTTACGAGCGAATTTGCCTCGAACACCTCCGCCCCCAATCTGTTCGCTCTCAGAATAAGAGGAAGAGATTCTCTTTCCATTCGTGCGTGACGCGCAATTACATCGTGCCATCCTAACTATTGCGCTTACATCTTCACTTACTAACCTCTCCGCAATGAATGGGAATTCGCGGTTGCCACGGTGACATGGGATTGGGCCTAATATCTGTCTCTAGGTCGCTTTCTCGGCTCTTTCAATCCCATTGGCTTACCAGCAGTCGCAAGGAATTAGGGGTTTTAGTAGACCGCGCGCCCATTTCGCCAGGGTGTCGGCGTTAAACCGGTCGTTAGTGGTTCTTCGAACTATTAAAATCCATATATGTGATCTTGGCCCCATCGTTATTACCTATGGATTCATTTCCTTTTATAGTATACTGGCAGAGTTATCAACAAGACATTTTCTTTGAAAACATCGCTTAGTTATCATAGGAAAGAAATTTGGTCTTCGTCAAATGAAGGAAAATGCACGGAAAGAAAATCAGCTCATGTCATTTACCTAGTCTCTTGAAATCTGTAGAACTTTGCACGATTTAAAGTGGTTTTACCGACAAGACATTCTAGTGAATGGAATGCATTTAGATGATTCACATTTTCTATAAGTTTTCATCTTACTAAGCCTTAAACTTGACTTCCTTTGAGAATAATATTGATCTCAATACTGATAGGAATTCTGTGTAAGAAATCCATAGCTTAACAGCTCGATTACTTTGCATAGATACGTAAGTGTATCTTTACCAGTATCGAAAAAAAAACAATTACAGTCATTCCAGAATATTCGAAATATGACTATCATCTCATCATTGAGATAATATACTCGAAATCTGTGTTCAAAACAAAGGCTGGAGTTGTCATTAATGTATGAATTTATTTATATATTACATACATTATCAAATAGTAAATATAAATGATAAATATGATGCAATGCTAAAATGTCTCATAACTGCGTGGAAACCTGTTGCCACAATTAGTTCATTTTCATATATTATTAAATTGATCAGAAAAATTTTAATTGTGCATTTTGAAAGACAAGAAAATACAAAATTAAGTTGTGAATGGTATGAATGAATGAAATTATTGTAAAGAAGGTTATTAAAATATCGAAAACGAGAAAAAGACGTTTATCTTAGTTTAAAATTAACTCTGACTATATATTTTTCTGGTGACCTGTATGCTCATAGTCGATGTTATGCAATAGGGTAGGCATGATAGATTTGGAAGAACTCATCTATATGGAAAACCGACCCAACGCAACACCCTGAATAGAAAATGGTTTCAAAGGCGAAGAGAGGTTTCTATTCATTCCTCGACTTGAGGTTTTAATTAAATATTTTTCGCAGCTCGTTTGTTTACGGAGAAATATCAGGGGTTCGCGAGATTTAATCCTCTTTTCTTCTTATGCATCTGTAGAAGATGTGTTGGTTTTTTATATCTGCTCCCGTTTCTATTTACGAGGAGAATCCCCCTCATCTTGCTTTCTATCCCTTGGCACAGCCGTAAAGTAAGAACGCTGTCAACGTCGTCCACCGCCGCGGCGCTCGGATTTGTTTCTGCGATCATAACTTGGGGGGACGCCAAGGAGGCAAAAAGCTAAAAACGCGATGGATTTGTCTTGAATCAACTTTCTCTCGTCTCCTCCTCTCTCTCATACATAAAAGTATTTAGCATTTTAAGTCTTGAAATCCACCTACGCACACAAATAAATACGAGATGAATTTTTTTGCACCCCGCTTCCTCTTTATCTCGTAATATTTTCCCATCAAGTTAGAGTAATTATAGTGTCTCGTAAATTACGCCATAAATTTCATGTGTTGACATCTTTACTTCTTTCGCTGATATATGCATATATACGTGCTCACCTCACAAATATTTATTTTTTCTTTGCAGATATGCTTCTGCATTAAAGACATCAACGCTTGTTTTATGGAAATTATCAATTCAAATTAAGTGTAGCAATAGATATTATTATATTACAGAATAGGATGTGGGTACCTTATTTTATTGGATGCCCGATGAAAGTAAATGAGGTTGATGCGCTTTGGTCACGTGCCACTTTCACTTGAAAATGTAATCGAAACTATGCAATCAAAACAATATAATCGAATATTGGGTGGAAGAATACGAGCATTGGCTATTAATTTCAACAAAGCTTCTTAAGCTTTGGTTCTTTACCAATAAATATGATAAAATAGAATAGTAAAGAGCGATATTCAAGCCTGAATAAATTAAATATTTCGAAATCGATATGTTCAGCAAATGCAATGCAATGCAATGTTCTTCCACCTAGTGGAAGAACATTGCACATCGTCTAAAAACAGAGTTTGGAGGTTTCAGGAAGTAAAAAAAGTAAGCGATCCAAGCATCTCTCAGGGTGGAATTACTTTTGTGAGATGATTTTGATTTTTAAAATATTGAAGAATCGACATAATAATGGTATGCTGGAATCTGTCAACGGAAAGTAGAATATAACAAGGGTTACAGAAGGGAAAGTGATGGCACTATAGGGTTTTATAAGTAATTTATCTTAGTTGAAAAACTGAACTGAAATATTGCATATTCAAACCGATTTCAAGGCTTCTCGAACTCGAGAATTTGCAGCGCAAAGCGATAGATTTAGTTCAAAACATTCTACAATAAAAAGGCAAGTGTTACGAAGATGCTCTTAGACGCAGGTTGAGAATCCTTGATAGAAAGGAGAGTAGAAGCATTTACAAAGGACGTAATCGCTATGATGCGACCCCTGCTACTTCGGTCGATCCGATAATGAGCATAAAATAAGAGAAATGGATGCTAGAACAAGTCCTACAAGGGCCCATTCTTTCCACGAACGATGCGCAATACTAACAAACTAAATAAGTAGCTCAAATGTTCAGTGTTAATCCCCCTGCCACGTGCCGAAAGTCGGCTTGTAAGGTGTTTACGTCGATGTAGAAATCTTAATTAATTTAATTATAGATGCAAAAGAATGAAGTTCCTATAAATATGCATCAATATTAGAGAAAAGAATGCTGGTATCATTCACGTATTTAGAATGCTGAAATTCTCTAAGGGTGTATGGAAATTTAACCTGCATCTCTTCGCTTGGTGCGCGCAAATGCCTTTGACAGTCTCATAACCCATGTTCTGGAATATTCGAGTCCTAATGGCGATCTTTTACCAAGAGATCTCAACCGGCGACTTAATTGGAATCATTCCAAGGGCTTTATGATCGGTGAACATGTTTGCTCCATTTTCACGTCCTCGCAGATCACAAGAGATGGAATGAATCCCGATTAGGAGTGGGGAGACGGCAGTGCTAATGAATGGACCGCGCGTTCAACAACCCCTTCGCGAACATTTAACGAGCGGATGGGGGAATTTATCGCCCAATAACGATTCCTCCGGACTCTAATTGAATCCTCCTTAATTAATAAACCGCGTTCAGTGTCCCTACGTTACAGACGTAGCACGCGCGTAAAAGACCCCCTTAGCGTCCTCTGCCACCCCTCTTTCTCTCTTCTTCTTTCAAGAGTATGATTTATTCCTCCCTCCTCACCTCTTATCCTTCCTCCATCCATCCCATCAATTCCCCTTTACATTCTCTTGACGCATTCCATTATCCTCCCAACTTCTCTGTTTATGTTACAACAAACTATGTGTACTACCTTCGATAGTAAAACATTTGCTCCCGATTCATTCAAGCTCTTTTCATCTCCGTATTTTTCAAACATTCTCTCTTTTTCTAAAGCTGAACTATGGAAATCTTCATTCATCTTGTAGCATTTATCCAGTTCTTTTACCCTATTCTATCTTCCACAGCACTCATTTGGAAATTTTTTTCTTATTTACTTCACGTTTTGCCGATTTGCATTACTCTTATTCGGGCGATACAGAAATACTTCCATTATTAAGTCAATCAATAATAATAATCATATCTCTTCAGTTCATGGACCAATTAATGAATCATGTGCCAATATTTATATTATGGTAAATATTTCTTTTGGAATGATTTTCCGTCAAATATTCTTCATTTTTGTTCCTTGCTTTTTTGATCAATACTATCCGATTTGATTAATTCTCCTCATGTGACATACCTACTCCGATTTTTCTATTTTTTCTTATTGCTCAACTAATTTAAATATCCTTTTGGTAGGGTTTTCTTAACTCCATATTCCTTATTATAAATTAATTATAACGCACCATCTATATTTTCCAGTTCCTCTCATCTTCTAGTTAAAATCCAACGAGATCTCATATTTCCTTTCTCCTTTTACAATCAGTATTTAAGAGAAGGTGAAAAAAGCAAGCTCTAGCGAGCTGGCAACGTTTCAATTGCTGAATAATATATAAACTTCACAAGAAGGAAATAACGTTTCTATAACGAGTCAATACCTGGTTAGCATATTACGAAACACACAAACAATATACAACTTACATTACTTGAGTAAAATAAAGAAACAAACAATAGATATAATCAATTTAACAGTCACACGTACAACTGCATTCAACGATCAAAGAACGTATGATGAGTTTCTGTAACTTTCAACATTACAACATGAAACAACATCTTGTTACTGCATCTTCCATTAGTTATTTATCAGAATGATGAAGTTGTTTGCCCTCGGCTCTTATTCCTCATCTTTAGTTTATCATTTATCCGCTTCGTCTCCACGCGTATTATCAAATTATATTTCGCTTGATCCCTTCTCCTCTTTGCTTTCTCCTCTCTTCCTTCCCCAAGGACCTCTCGGAAATTGGCCGACACGATCGTTACTCAGCGGCCGAACACTCAATCGCCTCTTTACGGTCACTTGGCCATACATTACGATCCTCCCGTAATGCCATGTGAAGTGAAGATAACTTGCCGTCGGAGACCGTTGTCCGATGGATGGGGAAGGGTTGTTTTCTGGGCAAGGAAGTGCGAGAGATGGGCTTCCTTGAGGAAGCAAATTAGGATAATTTAATGGATTAGGTTACATGTCGACTTTGGTGAGATCGGGGCTAAAGTATTTCTCTTCCGGTCTGAATGCCCCGTTTGGGCAACTGAGGTTATTCAGCTGAATGCCGTAAAGAAAAATAATTCCTAAAGGGAAACAATTTAGTTAAGTTTACTTTAGAATTCGAATTCTGACTTCGGCGACGCGAGGTAATAAAATTGTAGCTCAGACCTCTTTGTCTTTTTTGTAACACAATCAACTGTTATACTTTCATAACCATTTTCATTCCTTTAATACGGTTCTATTTGTAATCCTAAATATAGTGATATAAGGGATGGAGCTTGGTAATTGAGTGTATACCTCCAATGAATTGCTAAATTTAACGTTGAGTGATTTCTTGCACCTCTAGGCACACTTAGCTTTCTTTCTTAGAATGAGTGAGAGTAACACCTAAAGATGTTAACTTGTTGTTAAAATCGGTCAATTAAAAAATCTCTTGTGGAAGTTACGGAGTATTTTTCTTTTAAGATGTCCACTTCGTCAGTACTACATATTTTAAGCTGTCCTTTATTCCTGTAAAGTACTGTCGTCACGTCTTTTGGGTGAGAAAAATTTATCCTTCATTTATCTCTTAGTCTTGTTCAAGGCTGGGACAGTATTATAATAGCTACTGAGTAATGGAAGATGCCGATTAATGGAATTTAATTAGTCCAAACCGCTCAATTGAATGTGATTAAATTAGTGATTTGTTATTCCTAGACTCATTGCTGCCTTCAAAAGTATTTTTTCCTGTTTTAGCATTCCGTCTCTTTCTAGAGAAAATCAATGGTAAACTTTCTCGCTCCTCATGTTGCCTAGTGTGTCGTTTCAAAGCTTGGGTAGGTATTGGTATAAGGGTTTAAGATCTTTTCTGTTTCAAGTTCGTATCTGGTAACTCAAAGGATAGACATAATTGCTTCATGTTCTGGAATATTTTAATATTAATCTTTTGCTGAACCACAAATAAACAGACGCATAATGGCCGAAAATTAGTTCGCCAACAATGGTGACGCAATTGTAACATCCTCAGTCCAGTAGAAACACCATTTTCGAAAATACTTACGCCCACCTTTATAGACACAAGAGGAGATTTAACCCTAGCAAAACGTGAAGACTTTTTAACGTTGATAAGTCGGGAGTCTGTAGAAACAGCAGCAGATAACAAGTCCGTAATGTTAACGAGCATGAAAAACATTCTCCAGTTATCGCTTCCTTGAGGTAAGCGAGTTGGGAAGGAATGGTGGGGGGGAGAGGATGGGGGCAGAGTTTTAGGGGTTAGGATTTACGACCACTCTGTGGGATAGGAAGAGGGAGGAGCTTAAAGGGTGGGAGGGTATATCATCTGTTTGCCAAGGGGAATCCCTCCTCCATCTTCAGCGATTTGTGACCCCGGCGCGATGTTCGAGCAAAGTCGAAAAAAAGGAGAGACAATGCAACGCAGGGGTAGAAAACGTGCTCTACGCTCTTTCATCGCTATCAATTAATTCATATTTATTAAAATAGCCACTCTCGTTGAACCAAGGTTCACTTCGCGGTAAAGTTCTCTTCATAAGTGTCAATGATCAAATCTTGAGTGAGTAAATTGAAGTAATAATATGTTGGGCATTTGGATAAAATACTTTCAAAAAACGAAAAAATCGATGGAGGGATAGAAATGCGTGTAAAATTAGAAGAGTGGTGAGTTGCTGATCATTGGTCGATTAATTGTGAAGAGATTTCGAAATATATGAAAATGGGTGTTTAAATAAGAGTAATTGCGCCCATATTGTTCAATAGTTATGAGACTTGTGTTAGTAGAAACGTACGAGTAAACTGATTGTAGTTTGGATTTGTGATAGAGGTTAGACCCATGAGGGTCTATCGTCCACCGAACTTCGTGTGCCGATATAATATTTGCAAAGATTAATTAATAACCAGAAGAAAGATAAAGGAATGGGAATAATTCTTTGCAACTTCAGGTTAATATAAAAAACCCACGTTGTGTGAAAACGCTCAGAGACAAAAAGGATGCTTAAAAATCCGTGAAGAAAAAGTTTTAACTTATCGAGAAAAATTTCTCTCATCTACATTAAATTCTGTCTCTCAATTTTAGCAAATAATTTATGCAGACGTTCTGTGTTTCAATATATGTTATAGGATTGAAATATTCCAGTTGAATATGTGTATTCCCAAAATTTTCTCTTCTGGGAGTAGTTTCTCTGAAGATGCTAGTCTTAACAAATTCATCAATGTTGAAACGAAATATAGTTTTCGTTTTGCCCATTTTACAGGTTTTGGATCGGATAACTTTTAAACTACTGACATTTCTTAAACACGCAGTGAATTTAGAGATGTTGATTTCTTATGGAATACCAAGTCTGGAAAATAACCTCCGGATTACCTCAGACAGACGAAAGGTGAGCCATCTCCGAAATATCTTTATGAATGGAATATTGAGAGCCTAAAGTTCAATACGTTTCAATAGAAAAGGTCTAACCTCTATTAAGAGCTTGTTTCATTTTCTCTCACGAAGCTGTTAGTTATTCGGATGACCGATGTCGTAAATTTATTGTCTGATTATTTAATAATGCCCTTGAATTCGAACAATCAAAGAGCAGATTCCTAGAAGTTACTACTGTCCCATGGTATCTTTAGTAATTAACTTTCATCAGCAAAGATTTCACAGTATATACGATCAATATACGTCTCATATGATGTAGTATCGCTTTAAATCGTTTCCTTATATGATAATTAAATCTTAAGCTCTGCCTATGTAATCTGTTTAGTACAGTATTATATTAGTTTGATCATCATGACGCTTTTCTTACGCAGATAAATTTCTTATTTTGAGATTTTGCTAATCCAATTGAGGTAAAAAGGCATCCATTACTGTTTATTTGGTTATAATACTCAAAAATATGTTTGTTTAGTATTCTGCATATTAAAATATATAATCGAATTTTTAATTTTAGTATTAAAAATTTTTTATACTTATTTATATCTTATATTTTAAAAATTTATCATACTTTAAGAAATTACAATATTTTTTTATAAAAATATTCGTCGAATCATTCATATCTTTTTGATAGTCGATCTTTGCTAAATTGAAAACTCATTTTCATATAAATACTCAATTCTCGGCCCTCAAATTGGAAACAAAGTTCAGTGCGATAGTGATTCAGATAATCAATGAAAGAGCGCTGATCTCAGTGCTCATTCTTTAGAATGAATAGATACTTAGTATCTTAATAAATCTATTTCGGATATGATCGAGATGTTTATCCTTTGGAGACTTCCCCGGTGGCATTGATAAGTTGATATCTGTATTATTAGGTGATTTTCCTTGACAATTTCCTTAGGTGAGATGTTTATCGATCGGAGATGAGATTTAATTTTTAGGAAACAATGTGTGGCATTAGAAAAAAAGTATTCACAAAATTTTACTTCCAAAGCAGTAGAGGATAAAAAATTTGCAAATTGGAAAATGTCAACTTTATACTTATGAAAAGAAGCCTTCGAAAAAAATCGATTACATAATATCAATAAAAATTTTGTTTTATTTTGGTTGTGTGAAAAACTATTTTTTCTATGGGTACTTTAGTACGATTTAATTAGTAAATAGGGGAGAAACTATTTGGAATTGCTTTAGTGACTCAAAGGACTTAAAATATCCAGAATTTTAACTATTTTATTTAAATAAAGAAAAATTAGAAATAACTTTCTCAAAGTGAACCGAAGAAAGTGCATTAATATTATTTATATCTTAAGTATAAGTACTCATCAATTTTAAAACTTTTAAGAGTACCGTAAGAGATGTCTGATTACTGGTATTACTGGTGGAATTCCATATATCATAGAACTATTTCCTGTTTGATGATTTTTATATACAGTCTGGAGTTCATGTGATCCTCCTTTTACACTCTTATAAGCAGAATTACACCTAAAATATATTGGAAATGCTCCCTACTTCTTCTTCTAATGTTCTTTTCCTCTTGTTTAAATATAAAATTGAAGATATGTATATATAAATTTAATATATACACAAATTTTTCCACCGGATTCCTTTAGACTCGATCGTATTTTTCTTTTGAGTTGCGGGAAATGAAAATAAAATCAATTTAATGGGCATCACAATCGCCCTCACTGATAAGACTGTTAGTTTTGCCATATATCATAAAATCGTTCGTATAGATCACACCATAAATTGGTAGTCAAAGCATCCTTCAACATTTACACCTGAATCAGGCATTACCAAAGTTTTAGTCATTATCTGATGTCAATTCTTACTGAATGAAAAAGCTTCAGGAAGTACTTGAGATTATTAAATAGATAGTATTACGTCCCGGGTGTTAAAATAAACACATTGAAAACATTTTATTCCGAAAAAAGGGAAACTTAACCTTTCTCTAATTAATATGACTTAAATGTCGAATACTGCCAAATTTAAGCGGAGAATGATCCCTTTTATCAAAGGCAAAGCTACTTTCGCTAAGTCACTCTCATCACGCAACATAAAACCTACTTTCTTTACTGCACACAATCTTGGGAAAATATTACTCAAGAATAAAAATTAAACAACGTGAACCTTATAGAAAGTATTTATAAACTAAATAGCAATATGTGGAGAATTATCTATCCAGAATACAGTATAATAAGAAATGTTTTTCCACTTTGTTTGCGTGATGGTGATTATTGGCGTCGAAAGTAGTCGCCAAAATCAAATATTCATCCGAAACTTTACGAAGGTATGTTTTCTCATTCGCTGATATACGATTCCAGAAAAGAATGGCTTCTGTCACCGACTATAAAATTACGATTTGCTGGAATTTTCAACTAACTCTACAAGAGAGGAAACTAACACGATATTTTACCGTGAAATTTTTAAGAGATTAAATTAAATTATTTCAAATCGCAAAGCGTAGATTACAATAATAGTGTACTATTATTCCGTGAGATGCAAATATAAAGGAAGGTTGGTTGAATAAATTGAAAGAATAAAATAACGAGAGTAGATCACTTTAGTGTCTAGTAGAAATAGATAAATTTTCTTGAAATATTTGTTTGGTAATTCTCAAGATTCCATATGAAACGGATGATTCAGTTTCATGCTTCGTCGAAATTTTCTTTGAATTTCTTCACTCTTTTTACTTTCCTATTCTCACCGTAAGTGATAAAATTTGTACATTCCTTCTCATTTTAATCTCATGGATTTTGATGCTTTGTCTTGATTCTAACTAATACAAGTAGGAAATGAAAGATGTTTCTGTGACATTGTATGGCAAAGGGTTTATACAGAAATTCTTATTTGCTCCAAAGCTTCCTTGACTTAATGAATTCCTTTATATATTAAAGACTACCTCATATATTATGAAGACGAGAAGGCAAATTTCAGCAAAGATTAAACACCAACTATTTCATGAATGAGGAATGCAAAAGTAGTAGTCTTAGAATTTCACCCATCGCGATAAAACAATATGAAGTGTTTGATTGCATTTTTTGGATTCGGGATCATTATCGCTCTCCCATAGGTAGTTAATATGTTTAGTGACACATTATATTATACATTGTATTATACACTGGTCTACATAATATATTTACCGTTGCTTTTAATCGTAAAATATGTTAGAATCAAAGCTGTTTTAAGCAGTAAATCTTCCTGTACCTTCAAAGGAATTAATATTTTAATATACCGTTTATGATGACGTAATTCTATGGCATAAATGGTGGTCTCTCATAAAAAAGACCGGCACTACGTCATTTCCAACACAATAAAGGTAAAAACAATTAAGAACAGTATCTCCAGATGGCACGAAGTTGATGTGTTCAAATGTGGCATCGAAATATTTAGCAAATAGGTTCAATTAAAAGAGATAAACTTTGCTGTTTGAACAGGAAACTTACGAATAACATCTTTTCAAGGACATTGGTCGATTTGCTGTGAATCGAAATTTAGATAATATATATAATGTATCTAATCAGTCAATGAATCTTAATCATTTTCCCTTTAGAAGAGATTAAAATTGTCACTCTGTATCTTAATCTGATGTAGCATATCGGAAGGATCATTACATATATCTGATAATGGTGCTAAATGCTTGTTATTCTTGAGGCTCCTGATACGACAGGAATGATTAAAAGGTTATTACAGATTTCTTTTTCATCAGCAAATAATGCGCTCTAAATATATATATCAAGTAGCGTTTTGATAAGTAGCAGATTCTTATCTTTAAAACATAATCGATCAGTGATTGTTTTTACGAGTCGTACTCATTCGAGCATGATGTTTTCAACAAACATAAAAGTCACGTCTCAGATCCGGAATGAATTCATTATTCGCTATTTATATTAAGAATCTAGGAGAGTAAACGTGTTATAAAGCTTAATACATCGCGCTTCATGTTCATTAAGAAAATAGAAAATCCCATTTTGATCAACTCAATTTTGGTTTGATCAAAATAGGTTTTTAAGTTCTAAAACTTATTAAAGTTAAAGATAAGTAAGTTCTAAAATAAAAAATCTTACGTTGAGAGTAAATTTTTCATTGTTGTTTCTTGAGAGACTTCCTCTATGAGTACAGCACGGCATTTACAAAATGTTTTTTTTTTAATTTTGAATGCGTCTTTTTATGTGTTCTATGTTTCTGCTGGCAATATTTTACTATTTTTAGTGCATAAAATTCTACATTAGCTCAAATCAATATTAAAATACCATAAAATCTTTTTATAATCTTGATCCGTTGGAATATTGAAGGAATATCGTGTTTTATGTAACATTCCGAGTGGAAATTCAACAGCAAAACAAACTTTTATCAAAGTAATTATCTTAAGATCATTTTGATATAAATAAAATTTACTGGAGCTTAACTAGCGTAAAAGTTGCCAAATTTTGAATAGTTTGCTCATTATCATACTTTGATATGATTTACAGGCATTCATGATTAGTACTTGCTAATTTTAAGGAGAAATACGAGTACATGCCTATATAGTTAACGTCCTAATATTTTGGAGACAGTTGTCGGATATCTATCTTTGGGAGGAATTAATTTTTACTCGACCATTTTTACGTTTAATTTGATAACAGTTTCGGGTACCGTGATTGCTGTAATTGAATTCATATAAGGTGATTATATTTATTAATCGTTTCCTATTGAAATTGAACTTAGTTTTAGTAATAATTCCCACAGCTTTTGTTTATTTTCGTTTGTGTACACATGCGTTTTTAGAACAATTTTGCATTAATGAACAAGGAAAAGAAAACCTTTGCACATAGAGCTGTAAGTTAAAAACCCGAGGAGAAAGAGAAACGAGAAGGATCGACGTAAATGGAAATCAAACTCAGATCTCCTGCCTTTCGGATTGCAATTTTGCATTATTTCAAGAGTGCTTGAACAAGAAATTGGTTAGTTGATATGAATGCATCAGTAGATTCAAGCATAATTTCATACATTTTCGGATTAATCAGATTATCAGATTTCTACTTAATATCCTTTAATACTCACAAGTAATGTTGCCTCACTAATATTTTCCATAATATTCTTTCCCGATAGATAATACACCTTTCCTTCTATATGCATTACTATATTATTATTTAATTTATTCTTAATTTTACCCATCTCTTTGCCGTATAAATCATCTCTTTAGTGTGAATTCCAATGCTATTTATGATGAGAAAAACCCCATTAATCGTGTAATCCATTAAATTAAGAGATAGTATGAGTCTAGAGGAATAACTTTGAAGAACACTTTTATGAAACGGACTAGGTTTTTATAAACTGACTGTAAGACATCTTTCGTATTTGAAGAATATGAACTTCATCTCGAGATCTCAATTGCTGTCAATCATATGGAGTCTCGCGTACAGTTCAGCCGAATACCTTATTAATTTCGAATCGAGGGCTGCGATAACGTCACTTCTGGAGGACATTGTTTTTCGATCGTAAATTCCGCGTTGTGTTTCGATCGATTTGAGCAGGGAGCGTGTCGGCGGGGCGCTTTATCAGGAGGCGATTCTTTGTGGACGCAACGCGATTACATTGCCTCAGATAGCGCATTATCTGCCGTGAATTATTTGCACCCAGGAGACGGCTAAGGAAGGGAGTCTCGTGAGGCTGCAGTTCGTCTAGCATTGCGATTAAGGAAGCGAGAAGAAATCTCTTCGCCAAACATCTTGGATTACTGCGCCAGCTGATTTCTTATTTCGCTCACTCTTTTAAGCCCTCGAGAAGGTCCACAATCTGCGCTGTTTTATGAAAGAGAAATGCTATTCATGAACGATAATGTGGAATCTTCATAGTTGTTATTTTTGAAATCGTGCGGAAGACTGTAAATTACTTTTCCTTAAGAAGAATCTTTTCAGAGTGCAATCATACCCAGCCACTCTCCAAGGAGATTCTCTTTTCTCCTATGCTCTCCCTAATAGTTCATCGTAAAGTACTTCTATGCTTAATGCATTAGAATTACTGTCTAATGTGGGACTCATCTTTTCATGGTTCTCAATTCAGCGATCTTGTCGCTATATCTAGCGAGTTTTCTTTACGTACGTACGTACGTACTTTCTTTCTGTACGTACTCGTAATATAAAATGCGTGACTCTCTTATAAATGAAATTAGTGTTTCTATTGGCGAGTAAAGACAAATTTCAAGTTACATAATCAAATTATGAAATTCTTGAACTGGCATTACATTTATGAATACGAATATAAACCATTTTATGGCTACTTTTACCGGTACATTATTCCTCATTTCACTTATTTTTTTATGGCTTATCCAGCGACGTATTGAAAATATACTGTTCTTTCCCATAGTCGTCTTCTTTTTAAGGTGGATTCGACAATCATGGCTTTGAATGGTCATTAACCATCCTCTCTTTTTACATCCAATTTAAATATGATAAAAATTTGCTAATGCAAGATGAGACTCCTAGATTATATTCTATGAAACAAATCTACACAGTTGATAATCTACGGGGCGAAATTTGGATAATTATAGGAAGACAAGATTAGCATACGAGTGCAAAAGATGAGACATGGAGGGGTTAAGGAGTGTACCAGGAATGAGACATGAAAGTATACGTTTATTTTTCTTTTTATGTCGATTATTTTTTCAAAGCACGAGTAAGAATACAGAAAATGTTATGGTTTTTCAATCACCTTCATTAATACAACTGGTTTCATTACCATGGCAGCGTCATCAGGCATGATAATGTCGGGTTTAATATATGATGATCTCAGATATTATACCCGCATTATCGCATAGATGAATCTTATAGAAGATGTAGGGGAATTTTATTTATTTTTCAATTCCTTATACAATGCTGTCTCCATTCACATCAAACACAAGTCCTCATTCAACAAGGACTTAAGTGGAGCTTCTTATAGAAATGGATGGATACTCAGTTTACACTCAACTTTACAGTTTAACTTAAATCGCGTACTCTCATATATATCGTAGGGTTCTGGAAAAGTTTTCATTTTGATAGGGTTTTTTATTTTTGCGATTTCCTTTAATTTCTGTAATACACAAAAGCTTAAGTAATAAAATCAATATTGTATCTCGGTAGCGATCCCAGTAATTCTCGTTAAATAGAAAAATGTTACTTTGAGAGCTCGACTCAAGTGAAACGAGTGGATTTTGATGTACTAGCTTCGCTCCGATAATCAAGTACGGAGTATCTTGCTTGTCAAATATCAAAAATACACTTGATACGCGCTATGTCAAGAAAAGAATTATCACAAAATAAATACGTTTCTGGTTGTTCAAAGTTTTCCTTTACAACGATTAGTAGCTGTCAAACTTGTGATTAGTCTTCGGCAAAGATCTTTTCAGAATGCACTTACCGTCCCAAAAATTTTGTATCCTTTCGGAATACATTTTAAAACTTATAATTACTAGAGTGTGTCAGTTTAGGCACTGATATTATATTGACTACTGGGAATTAGTAATGGAACTAATGAGATAGGTTTTGGAACTTAGTTTTGAAAGGCTAAATTTGGAAATTTTATATGAAAGCATCTAATTTGCCGCTGAGAGGAAAGTAAATTCATCCAAATGGTAAAATCATAATCAACTATATGGATCTCAGATTTATCTATTGAATATAATTTTAAATTAATGAAATCATCCTATCTTTTCTTTTTAATTATAATATCCGTATAAAACATAATTATAGCAAGAGAGTTGGGTGAATTTGTTTATTGATTCATTACTAAGGAAACCAATAGTTGTGTTTCTATCACTTCCGCATTGTTTTGTCCAAGTCTTTCTGGTGTTATTTATATCCCTCAATGGCCTAAATGAAAGTAAGAAGGCCTTTTATAAGGGTTTTGTCTCGCCAACGCTGCTTTTTCCTCGAATTATTTTATACAATTTTGTTTACTTTCTTGAAACTCAAGCCTCACTCATAAAAATATCTATGATTGGATCTGTTTGATGAATTCTATATAAAAAATAGCATTAGTTTAGAATCAATTTCAAAATTAACTTTCATGGAGGAGCTACGTAAAATCCTCTGGTCTCCATCATTTTGAATGGGCAAATAAATTTTATAAGAAATCAAATTGTCATGGAATCTTAACAGAGATCTCTTATAGAGAAAAGGAATATTGTCTAATTTCCAAGAATTGCTAGCATTTCTGATCTTTAGTTATAGAAATCTCAAAAATTCGATACGATAGTTCTTCGCTGTATTATTAAATTAATGCCAATGCTAAGCATTTTCTTGAAAAACAAAGTTAATCACATAGAATGTAATTATTTCTCTGTTATATTGTGGATTGGAATCGAAGATTTCATAAGATTAGATTATTACATGTTATCTTAGCTATTAGGAGTATACAATATACCAAAAACAGATAAAGAAATACCAAATAGGTATTTTTGTAAGAAGAAATGAATTACTAACAATGAAATATTTATTCTTAAGTTAATGATATTCTAATTCTTCTCTCAGATAATTCAACTTCTAAGTACTCGATGTGATACTTAGATGAATGTAATAAATTCATACTCGATCATAATTTTAATTAATTTAAATACACGATAGATACGGCTTTGAGCGATTTAGCATCTCAAAAATATCTTTTACATTTTCATTTTGATCTTTGTTCGGTTGCTCAAGCAATCTCAACGGATTTAGAATGTGAAGTAGATAATAAGTTATTGTTTATCAATCAATATCCAATTCAAAATATCCAATATCATCAGGAATAATTGAAGAATAAAGATATTGCTTGAGACTATAGTGCTATAATTCTAGAATAAAAGTTATCAAAGCAGGAAAATGAAAAATGAGTTCGTTTGAGTGAAAATTATCGGACACCAATACAAGTTGAATATCCGAAATGATTAGGACTAAGGTTGTTTCATAGTATACATGTTTCCTTATAATTAAGTACAAGACTCGGTGGACTAGAGGAAATTGAAAATAAAAATATGATTGCGGTTTGAAGGCAAAGAACTGCAACCTCTGACTTCTGATTGAAAATTGTCAGATAGATAACATTCTGTTACTGTTTTAATTTTTTAGATTACATAATTATCATTATAGTTGGGAGAGCATGAATGCAATTTGTGGCAAAATATTAGCCGTCTCTCCAGTCTTACAGAATCCTCTATTATCTAAATTGTTGCAAACCAAGATTACTTTTTAAGGGATTTTTTATATTATGTTACAAATTTCTGATAACTTCAGATTTTTGCATTCCGGATTAGTGATACTCAACCTGTATGTAAGATTTACTTGGATCTAAAAGAGAAATGTTCCAACTGCTTGAATTCAAATGACAACGCTTTGCCAATTTGTTTTTAATTTGTTCATTGTTTATTAAATAGAGGATGAAAGGGAAAAGCTTCTCCAATTAATTAATTTCTGAGAGAGTCATCGCTGAATTTTATCGAGAACTGACGCTTGGAATGGAGACGGATATGAGTGTAGATGTTGTATTAAATACTAGTAATGTGGGAAACATCCTATTTACAAACTTTAATTACAAAGAAATTATAAATAAATGGAATGGTTAAAATAAAATAGTAGAAAATGTAAGAACGTTGATAGATCAGTGGTGGAAACGAAGTAAAGGAAATGGAAATACGTGGAACATATAATCAAAGGCTCTACAGAAGAAAGACTATCGGTATTATTCCATTGATAATTGTTTTACCAATCAAGAAGACCAATCAAGAATGGGTAAAGGAAAGTAATCTATGGGCCAGGGTAGAAAGGAACGCTGAGTTAGAAAATATAGGTCTGTACAGATCCTGGAAAGTCAACTTATCAAATGGAAAAGAAATTTATCGACGGCAGAGAGCTTACTCTGAGAGCTCTTCATCAGCGCTATTTGAGATTGATATTTGAGGAACATTTTTAAGCGGAGCATTCTATTACGCTGTCTAATCTCACTCACCGGTCAAATCAGGAAGCCTTGGATAGAACATTCCCGCCCTCGCCAACCATTCCAGCTGCATCTGCTGCAGATGGTGCTGAGGGTGATGATGGTGGTGTGGCACAGGAGGAGGAGGCGGCGGCGGGTGCGGCCGAGGCTGCGGTTGCAGATGAGACACGTGCGGGTGCAGAGAAGAGCCAGCGTTGAGTTGGCCCAGTGGAGATGCGGATGGCGACGCGGAAGCCGGTGGTGAAGAGGATGCCGAAGACGAAGATGAGGACGGAGAAACGTTGTTTCCCTGCGCCGCCGCCGCACCCATCTTCACGCCGTGGTGCTCGAGGGGATGGAATGCAGAGCCGGAGATGGAGTTGGGTGCCGAAGGGTGCGGGTGATGGCTCGGCTGGGCGTGGAAGGCGGCGTAGAAGGCTGCCGGATGATGGGCGAAGAGCGGAACGACGCCTCCGGAAGCGGCATTGCTGAGAAAACCCGGTCTCGGGACGATTGGGGAAGCGGAGAGCGATATCGGGGGCAGCGGAGGAGCCAACGGCGGAGGCAGCTGCTGTCTCCTCCGTATACTAGAAGGGGACAAGTCCTCTCCTTCTTCTTCATCCTCTCTTCTTGAGGGCTCTTCCTCTTCTTCTCCGTACGGCCTCTGTCCTCCCTGAATATCGTCGCGAATTCTTATCCCCGCGGAATGAGGCCTCTCTCCGTCATTTCCGCGCCTCCGCCTCTCGCTCTCCTCGTCCATCGACTCCTCATCTTCGTCGTCCTCATCCGCCGTCGCACACTCTTTCGCTTCTTCCTCTTCATCCCCGTCTTCCCTCCTCGCCAAAAGGGCTTCGATGCAGAACGACTTGCGCCTTTCGCTAGTCATTCTGAGATCGGTGTTACCGTTCCTATGGAAGTCCACCTTTGCGGTTAGTCACCGGCTGATGACGTCCTCAGGACAGTTCTCGCGGCCACGTCTTTCTTCAAGGCGAAAAATGTTTTGGGCAATTATCCGATAGTCCGAGATTCCTAAGATCCATGCGCAGTATTGTTATGTGGTTCTCAATACATTTGTACTAGAACACGCCAAGAAAAGCGTTCATCCCCTATCTCGTGAATGATACCTCGATTTAGATAGTTTTCGTTATATTCAAGAACAGAAAATAACTGCAGTCTATAACAGTTGTGGAAATTTGAATGGATATCTCAATGATCCAATTTCCTTGCAATTAGCTTACAAAGTGAATCCGCTGACACTGAGTTTCGTGACACAAATTCACGTTGGCCAAGTTTGTCTCAAACAGCACATCAGCCTTCGGAGTTCCTCTAGTTGCACAGAATGATCGAATTCACAAATCACAGATCCCCTCTTCGAAGGCGACGCAGATGTGCAGCCGTAGCGAGCGCACGTGCTTCTCTTCGGAGGAACAGTGTGGCTCTCCCTTCCTCTCGCCTCGCATCGGATAACGTACTGCCGTTGTGATGGTGGAGTTTGGCACGAAGGGGGCGGGGCAAAAGAGGAGGGGCGGTGCGCGCGGGGGCGGCCTTTGTTGCTCTTTAAACGGTGAGAAACAGCGGAGACGCTTAGCAGTTATCTCGCGCGGCGGATAGTCTACCGGGATTAAAAAAACAATTCCAATTAGGGGCGCATTAGCGAGGCGATTAACATGGCATTCTTCCCGAGGATAACGAGATGAGCATTTTAAAGCGGAGAGAGTTTCGTTTCGGAGGGAAATTTGTTATTTTTCGCGCGATGCTGACGTATTCTTGGGAAAGATTTGCGAGTACCTAATTAAGAGTAAGTTGGCCTAATTCGACGCGATGATCGCTTCGTTAGTATGTCTTCGTCCGATGGCTCGAGAATGAATTAACTCTGCAGATTCAACTTTCTCGATTGCTTAGCTAAGTTTTTTTATTCTTCTAATAAAGAGAAACAGTTTATTTTTTAACGATTTCGTGAAGATACTTATTCGTCAAAAGGACGTATTAGGAGACTTCTACGTCATAGTAACTTTCATAAACAGAACTTTAATCCTCATCTGCAGCTATGATATTTAACTTAATCAATATACTTAATAATAATAATTATATTACAAAACGATTTTTAATGTTATTTTTAATTAAGGTTGTTATAAAATAACTTTATTACTACAGTAAATCTTATCACTAAAATTAAGTTTCATTATAAAATTTATCACTGAATAACTTCGATTGGAAAAGAAAATAATCACGTTAGAAATATTGCAGATGAAGCTCATCAAATAAGTTGCTATCAATCCTCCATAGATACTAAGCGCTGATTTAAGAAAAATGCAAATATTATTCTCCATTTAGTCTATCCACTACTCACTGTAAATTTTCGTTAATACTTAATTAACATCTAATAGCTGCAAATTTATTATGTGGAATTTCGTTATGAATTGATTCTAATCAATTTATGAAAAGTTGAAAACAACATAGGTTTAAATAATGTATGCTTAGAGCTCAGGAGACAACTGTTTAAGGATGAAAATGAACAAAAACTATAAAACATGAAAGATGACCGCAATCTTAACCGATTGAAAGTTCTAGAGGCACATCACATCACATTATCAATTGATAGGGTAAGAGTACCTCTTTCTCCGTATGCTTTAACAATAATCTTTCAAAATAAATTTTTTGTCTCAATATCCACCTCATAAATAAGGAGGCGAGTCTATAGAGGGTCGATATTACTGTTATAGCTCGATATAAAAATTATAAATTAAATTATACACTTTAAACATTCATACATACATAAACTCAAAATAAATATAACAGTATTAATGATGTGAATAAACATTAACTTTTTCAATTTAATCGAGCGAGTGTAGAAAACACCTCAAGTCATAATAAATGTAATGGATGGGTTTCATTTCAAAGTTTAGAGTTAGTGAAACTCTTAAATATGTTTTTATGAAATAATTTCAATAATCAACTATTTCCTTGATGCTATCGGAGCGACTCTACTGTACGCCCGGGATATACAAACACCTTTGAGAAGTAATCATGATAACCCTTTCGGGAATTCTTTGGTTATGAATATAGAAGCTCCCTTTAGTTTGCATTACAAACGCCTATTCCTTTACGTATACACAAAATTTAGGATGTTTTACTCTTGATTCGTGCCACCGTCATATTTTTGCTAAGTAAATTATTTCCCCAATTATTTGAGGGCCGTGAAATTCCTGAAAAATCTAAATATTTTTACATGTTTTTACTCTGAAACGATTTGTTTTAAGGAGGTCCAAGGTATTTCTGTCAGTTACCGTGGTGTTTTTTTCGCAGGGTGCTTTAATATAACGATTATCATTTAAAATTGACATTTAAATTACCGTGGAAACATTTGTTTCGAATTCCCATGAGGAGAGCTTCGACATTATGTATGCGCGCTCTTGTAATTGCAGATGTTCTAATTCGCGAATTCATTTCTTGATTATTTTCGGTCATTCAACCAAAATTAAAGCTTTACCCGAGACCTCACTTATTTTTATCGAAAACCCTTCAATAAAAGATGTATTGTAATAAAATCAGACCATCAATTACCATTTAATTTCCTATAAAGTTTCCTCCACCCAGATCTACGTAGGGGTTGAACATTATTTTAACCCTTAGGATTTAGATTTACTTTTGGATCGTATGTTTCTTGTCCAAATAACATGTTACTTAACTTTTTCATCCCTTTTTATTTTGAAATCTTCTCCCTTATTTTGAATGTAATATTTATTAGCAAAGCGCTCCATGCTAGTCGTATTTAGCCATCATGATATTTTTAGAGAGCAGATTAAAGGAGAAATGTGTGATAGGATAGTAAAATAAAAGAAAGATTTAAACAAAAAATCCAGTTTCGGTATGATTATGGAATAGTTATCGCTAATTCTTAATAAAAAATTAAGATATCCTGCATCCCTTTATGTTCTTCAGAGGGCTATTATTATAACGCGAAACTAATTTATATTCGTCTGCATTATTTTACCCATTTATAAATTGATGTCAGCAGAATGAAATCAAATGAAATTCATGAAATAGAAACTAATACATCGACATCTTAAAAATCTATCTACGTTAGGTATAATCATTTTAAAATTTAAAGAATATTGAATATGCTGCTAATGTTAGAAGTGGGCTGTTTTCTGAATTAAAAGATCAGCGAGATTAAGATTGGATCATATACCAGAGGATAAGCAAAGCTGGAGTATTAGAGTAATTATTGATTGCCTATTTTGGAACGGGGTAAAATATAAGGAAGAAGTCCGAGTGGGGTAGTGATGCGAAAGCGATGTAGTTTGATAGGCGTTAGATGGTGCGAAGTTGATTTGGTGGCAAAGAAGAAGCCTCCATGATAGGGTGTGTGTGTTGGGGGAGGCAGCATGTGATCTAATTGTTTGTGGGGAGGGGCGAAGGAGCGGAGGCGGGGCGGACGGATGTGATTGGCGCGTCTTAGGCCACGCCCCCCTCTCTCCACCCCCTCCTCAGGGTGAGCCAGGCGCCTGTTTATTTTTTCCCCCAGCCGGAGGCAGATAAGAGGCTGTGAATGCACTTGTCGCTTGGATTTCATTATCAAGGGGAATTTCCCTGTGTCGAGACTTTGCCAATGGCTTTCTAACTCTCCATCGTCTTAAGGAAGCGACTAATTTACTCCTCAAACGGATTTCCTTAAGCTCTCGCTTGCGTTTTTCATCGTTTTTTCGTATCTTGATTTAATTTGACACTATTCATAAACTGCTTTCCGCCGTTTACGAAACATTTCCGATTTTTTATTATAATATTAATAATATTATATTTTAATTATAATTTTCATACAGTCCTCGGAAGGGTCGGTTTTTTCCGACCTTCCGGCCGAAGACTGTATGAAAAGATATGTTTTATTAGAATAAAATCATAATCGATATCAAGGGAAAAATATGGGGTAACAGAATGGAATGAAGAAATTCTTAGAAGGCAGATATACTTACTTGTACATATCTTATGTTATATAGCTTGTATACTAATAAATCCAGGCTCAAAACATCCAATTTCCCTTATAAAAACCCAAGAGCTTAGAATAGTGTTCTATTAGTAATAGTAAAAACATAGTTTATTTTTTCTCATACGTATAATTTATTATGTATATCATTCATGCTTATATTTATTATATGTATGCACTCATATGATTTTTTATTATATGCATTTTATTACCTTTCTTTCATTAAATTTTTGAAACAGGGTTAAATTAAAATTGACGCTAATTTGGAGACTAGCGACTCTAACTGCCGTATGAGACTGAAATTCGACTATCATTTCACACATTGAAAACGAAGAAAGTGTTCCGAATTCTGAATCGGAGCTGAGATGTCTTATGGTATTTTATTTTGTTTACGTTCAGCCGGTGAACATTATAAAAGAATAATTAACAATTTACAACGTTACATCTCCAAAATTTAAAACATTTATATACATCATTCAAAGGTAAATTTTACCATTTAAAATGACAAGTGGAATGTAAAAAAAGACCTTAAGGGGCTTCATACAGTAATTTTCATAGGGTTAATTTAAGACTTTGTAGGCTATATTTAGATCCATGTACCGTCTTAAATGAATTAATATTATATTTCGAATTTGAACTAGTTATTATCCCGATTATTGTGTTGCTTACGAGTTGTTTGTCGTTATCCGCTTGTGTTTATTATGAACGATCTATAATATGTTGGATATAACTGACATTTAGGTAAAATTTAAATAAATTTAGCTTCGTTACCATTTTCGGCAGAAAGAACAGATGGCCTCAAATTCCTCGCTTTTAAGAATACCTTAAATCTTCTACGATGTAGTGATCCTTTTTCGGACGATGTAATTTTTATTGATACTTCTCATTCCTTTATTATATAATGACGGATTCTATATGTTGAGGAGTAAGCTCAAATTTAGTGTTAACACTTTATTCGAAGAAAACGCCTAATGCAAACCACGAGGAAAGGTGGAGCCGGAGGTTAACCTATCTCAAATTCCCAAAGAGGACAGTTTATTCACGACAAATCATTGTTGCATTTTCGAAAATTAACATAGAAAGCTATAATATAGTTATAAATAAGATGGTAGTTAAGAAAATTTGTTGTTTTGTGATTTGTTGAGTATCTTCGACCATTCCGAGTACGTCATGGAGTAGGTGCTGCAGTCAATTAATAAAATCTTAGAAATAGATGCAAAAAAATCCACGAATCGATCATTTTTCTCAGGTAGCCTCCTTTTACAATACAATATTTACCTAGAGAGAAGTTAGATCATCATATAAATTTTCACTCGTGTATAATCTATTTGATAATTATTTGCAGCTATTTTTTATCCATCTTTATAAGCTAATTATTTTTTGATTGTATCGTAACTATGGAAATACAACAGAGGTACTCGTCATTTTACATCCTTTACAATTCACATTTAAATGCTTTTAAAATATGTCAGAAATTTGAGTTATGAAGAGGTTTTGATTGGCTCAATCTTCAAAGAGAATCTGGCTGACTTTTCCGATAATTAACAAAAAAGGTTTTTGACATATCTTAATTTTTTGTCCCTCTATTAACGTTCTATTCAAAGCCCCATTATAGTGAAACAAAAATAACTTTGATTCCAACATTTATGCTAATTCTTCAGAAAACTAATATATATATTTATTTAAAAGTATCTATAGTAAAATCCGTTTAAGGAGCTCATAATTTTGTGAGAATGAAATGAAGCAATCGCAGAGCAAGGCAATCTACATTCCACTCTGACATTGAGCGATATCTTCTCTATCACCTTTCTCTGAGGTGATAGAGAAGATATCGCTCCAATGCATCGATTTCATTCTTAAAACCCTCATATTTCTCTCTACCTGCCAATATCTAAAATTCAACCGTAAATCTTTTCTCTTTCACGAAATCTTTGCTATCTGAGATTATTTTTTTCACATTTACCAAATCGAGCTTCTTCCCCAAGTTTTCCCGAAGTTTATTTAGGCGACATTGCTTATAAGTGTCCTCCATTACATTCCCTAAAATCTACTAGATGGTCTGTAATGTTCCTCCCTTTAAATTTTTGAGGTTGAATCAAATCAATTACGTCTTTGTTAAAGTGTATTTATTCTACTTACACTTTCAGTGAATCTCACTGAGCATCCAAGCTAATATTTTTCTACAAGATGTCATCTGAGGATCAAGTGCATTTGTTGAGTCCTTTCTTATTTTGCACCAGAAACTGCGGGTTTCATTGCATTATTAAGTTCCTTAGGTTATCGAACCTTAGCGTATGCTAAATCATAAAATAAAACATCTATGTATCATATTTTCTTTTTATCGACGGAACAGGGAAGATGACTTCCAAGTGTATTTAGGGAATGGGCAAACTTCTATAAGTCGATAAATTCTGCTTCTTTGTAAGTAATGTCTCTAGCAATGGATGCAGTGAGAGAGCAGGAAGAGCCAAGTGACGAGTACTTATAATAAAGCATTTAATCATCAGTAGACATGCAACATAAAGAAAAATTGAGAAGTTTGTTTACATACAGTTTGTTTACATACTACATACGTAACCTGCTATACATATTACTTCGCAAGAAAAATATACGATTTTAGTAGAAGTGTGATGAAATTCCGTTCCGATTTGAGTACATATTTTAATGAATGAAAGAATGTAGTCTTGCAATTTGAAAAGTGTAAAATCGTATGTTATCTTATTATGAACAGTGTAGAAACTTATCGTTTACACCTGGCTTTGAATTCGCGTCTCCCAACGATAGAAATAGTTATCCTGGGGATTTATAGAATGTACAAATCTAACATCATTTTCTACACAGAAAGATCTGTTGTCGTTTTTGATTCGGAAAGCTAGTTATTTACTTTAAGGAAAGCTATTTATTTACGAGTATAAGTCTAGAGCAAAATTTGTTTTTTTTTTCTTAAGGAAATATAGTACCAGAAATGACTATCGAAGAAATTAACTCAGTTCCAGCATAATATCTTTTTGAGAGCTCTGGTATTTTTATGTTACTATATTTATATTTTATGTATTATGTACTTCTTCAAGATTGTACATCTTTGTGTTTATGCATTCGACCAATGGCTGATGGTCAATCATACACACATGTTTTATGATGAGTAAAGGAATTATTACTGTTCTTGAGATGATACTGGATAACGCAACCTGATTATGTGAACAATGAGCAATATTAATTCTAAATTCTGAAGGTTATCGTGATTCTATTATCTTACAGCGGGCGAAAGAGAAAAAATATACGAAATATACACAAATCTGAATATTTCTCTACAGATATATATTACTCTTCATTAAAAATAATTTGAGATAGACATAAAATCAATATACGAGTAAATAGGTAGGCCCGTTTATTTTATTTTATTGGCGAGCTTCGGTTAATGCTAGCCTTTCTTCCACAAAACCTCGCAAGTCGCTATAATGTTTACGGAAATCAACAAAAGAAGAAATATTAGAGTTTGGGATAAAATCTTAAAAATATGCAGAGTTTTACTATAGAAAGAGAGAGAGAGAGAGAGTTATGGAGGTAGTACTTGTACATGGAAAACACCCATGATTCAAAGAGAATAATTTATTTTTGGCGTGACTACCTTTTGCCTGTAAAAATTAGTATATAAGTAAACATGAAAGAATTTAACTCTATCCACAAGTTGTATTTGTCGATAGTCAATACTTATTCAGTTCCTCCGGGTCCTATAGATATGGCTTATTTTATAAGTCAGAGAATTGTATAACTAAATAAGAAAATTGTTAATGTATTAGTATTAAGTTACGAATGTCCTTTATACTATTGTTTTTTAAATTGTTTCAATATCTCGAGGTTTTATTTTTCTATTGTTTGCAGAAATCTGACCTGATTTTCTCTTTCTTCACTTACTAGACTTCCTTTTTGACAGTTTCTGGAATTTAATTATTCCTTCAAATTGGGGACTTCATTTTCTCTTTGTATTTTTTCACTAACACATAATCAGCATTCATTTTCCTCGTATCGTATCCTTTTGTTTACGAGTTTAATAATAATCTAATTCCTGATCTTTATTTATTTTCCACATATATATGTGGAAAGTACTTAAGGATTTATTTCATTTCTACTTTTTCTTATAATGGATTTCCGAACGGTGTAACCTCCCAAAATAATTTTATCTTGTAAATATAATTCAATGTGCTTCAGTATTGATATATGAAAAACATCTTTCTCATTTAATTATCGATTGTATAGTCGAGATTTAGCGATGATGGTATTTAATAAGATTGAATATCTATACAGCCATGGATAATTATAGATTACAACCTCTCCTTTTGGTCATTATTTGCATTACTTCCAGAGAACCAAGAATCCGTTGACAGTGAAATATAGTAAAACCCGCTTTAAAAGGCTCCCGCTTAAGCCGCTATTCTGCTTAAACGCAGTTTTCTCTCGGTCCTGGTTCCTTTTACGCCAAAAATATATTAAAAATACCGCTTAAGACGCTCTGCTACCCATTTGTAAGATGGATTTTCCTGTTGTAGGCTGCAGTCCTACGTTTCGGTCAATGGACCGAAATTTGTGCACATTATTCTTCCCTATTTATCTATGTGGTAACAATTGTTCAATATCTGTGTGAAAAATGACCAAAATTAGGTATGTATGTATGTAAAAAGGAGACCGTTCTCTTAGTATGGAAAGCAAAGTATTCAGCTGTAGCAAATAATTGAAATTTAAGAAGATTCCGTTTCGTTTTCAAGGTATAAGGAATTGATACAGAAATTAATATGCCCAAAATCCCTTAATAAATGTGTATTTGTAATATCCCGGTTTATCGTACTCCTCGTCTTATAAGGTCAGAAATGTATTCGATTGAGATGTGTATGTATTCAAACATAGATTGAAACGAATAAGTTAAGGCATGAGTATACATTCTTACTATGTTTAGGTATCTCTTTATCTGTATTATTTCTCTGAGAAGAAATCTAAAGCCTTTGGAAAAATTACAAAGTTTTCTTATTTCTCTATTGAGAAGAAATCTCTTTGCTTGATTTTTAGGCTTTCCTCTTTTGTTTTCGACTAAATATCGCTATTAGTTTCGATGATTTTTTTTCATTTTCAGCTTCCAAATCTTGATCCCACTAAATCTGACGAATAAAGCCAAGAAAAGATTGCAATTGGATATAAGCTTATTTTTTCAAACTTTTCACCAATGTATATATTAAATATTCACAAACTTCCCATGATTTTCTGTAACCATAAGTAATCAACGGTAAAGAACTGTAACTCCCTCCTTAGAACAGGGGTCTTTTTACATCAAAAAGCATCGTAGGAAAATATAAAGCCACAAGTGAATTTTCAGGCCAGGCCGAGGCTACAGATTGTCTATACTATATTTCCATAATATAGTTTTTATGACTTAACGTTCATCACGTTCTTCTTCACGTTCAGTGGAACTTATACTCATGTTTAAGTAAAAGTGAATTCTTGATGATAATTTAATCCAATTGACAAATTCATCCATATAATATGAATATATTCAATTAAGGCCGCCTTAATACCGACTGTCTTTGTTTAAAAAATGGATAATAAGAAATTAAAACAATTCTTCATTTAATTTATAGGTATAAGAACGAATTAAACTGCTAAATGAAGCTCAGGAAAAAAATTTTGCACTACTAAATGCAAATGAGACACAGAGACAAAACATTTTTTAAAACTGAGTTTGATATCCTTTTGGTCACAGCGAATATTTTGGATTGATTTTTCATTTTCCATCTTGAATTTGGAATAATAAAGCTGTGAAATTCTCGGAAGAATATACGGTGCAATAAAGTTTAGAGGCCTTCCGTATTTGAAGTTATGTATTTTGGGGTTGATTTGCGTTGCGGAGGACAGATGCGGAATGATCTCACAGCTTAGTCTAAGTGGTTGCGTGACTTTTACGCCAAATCTCAACGCTCGTTTCTGTTAAACTCATTTATCTCGAATCATCCTTTCGTGCGTGAGAAGACATGTGTTTTAACCATTTCTTTTCTCTCTTACTTTCACCTTAAGTACACTCTCGCCGACGAGCGATTCTGGCTGCCTAATGAAGAGTCACTTATTTTTCAAAAAGAACAGAAGCGACCGGCATGTGATAACGTCAGTCGCTAGATTTATTCTTAAACGAAATGATTCTATTCCATTCAAACACAAAATCAAAGGGATGAGATTGGTTGTATGAATATACATTAAGGAATGATTTATGAAGAAATTATAGTACTTAGTTCGATAGAAAATATCTATCCTCAGCAATGCGCATTATCGCAGCATCACGTATATGAAATCAATCATTTATATTAACGAACTATTTCAATCTCAACCTATATGGAGAAAAAATTAATTCGATTGATATCTTCATGATCCTGTCAAAAATTATATTTTTGTGAAGGCGATATTTAAGTTGATTCTGAGGATTTGAGACAAACAAATCCGATGCAAATAAGCAAAGAATGCTTACATGATACTATCCCTTTACTGTAATTCAGAGTTTTAAGTTGAAAGATTTTAATTATTACATATCTCTTGAAAATTTTCTGTCATTTCTCTTTTAATAGTAATTTAAAAGTTCGACAGCTGAGGTCGCTCCACACAATCGTGCCCGCACTGGGAATCGAGCTTGGGACAGCTTTCACCATAAACGAACGCGCTACCCACTTGGCGACCCGAACGCCCCTTCTATTCTATTTATCTCTTTCTTCTTTTCATCTCAAATAATATAATAAATAAAAGAGTGTTAATAGGGATATACTGCGTAGAATTTATTTTGAGATAAACCACTGATATCAGTGGTTTATCTTGAAATAAATTCTACGCAGTATTGCGTCCAAAGGATGAAAACCTCCAATCTAAAAGTATAAACTAATTTTTTATTGCAGATTTTGATGGAATAACTCGTATCTCAACAATTTAATCAGCCGAGAGGATGTCATTTGAACTAGAATACGCTCCTCTCAGTTGATTAACAGTTGAGATACAAAGTATAGATGAAGTTATTCTATCTAAAAAATGTAATGAATCGTTTTTTAAAATTTTTCTTAACAGTGGATTTTGTTTAGAGGTTTTTATTTTCATTTTAAGCTGGCAATATCATAAAGGGAGATGTGTCTATATGAAATAAGGAGAAATTAAACTTTGACGACAGCTCTAATCCTCAAGTTCTCTTTCATCGTCATTATTATCTAAACAACCTTCTGTTCGAGCATTTCATTTGTCGAAAATATATTTTTCTTGAAAGCATTCCACGTCTTATTTCTCTGTAATATAAAACTTCCGGCATGAATTCACAAATCTTGCATAAAATGTATTTTTTCGGATAACTATTAAGCCTTAAAACTTTGGAGAAAAAATTATCAATATGCCCCATCAGATCTTTACCTAATTGAGTAATTATGAACAGATATCTTTCTGCTAATCGTTGGTTGTTATATATTTTTATAACTAAGGTTTTTCTCATCAAATATAAAATCTGGTTTAATCTATTGCTTATCAGTTTTCTTGGGAACTCAACACAAACCAGAATCTGAATTCAATTGAAAGCGGTGTTACATTTTCCGTAATATAAATTTTATTAGAGCTATGGCATCAAAATTTTCAGAAGGAATCTTTCCCAGCAAATTTCATTAAATTATCAAGATTCTGCAAATCAATCGTCATTTGAAAAATAAAATGATTCGCATTTAAAGATAATATTTTGAGCTCATTGGTTGGTAAATAATTTCCTCTTAAGCGGAACACGAAGTGAATGAAAAATTGTTAATTCGGTGTCGTATTTATTCCTTTTATAGAAATTTTTATGGAATATTGAATTTAGTGCTACATTTTACAATTTATGTCCTCGAAATATTTTCACAGAGAAAAATGAATTATTGTTTAATAGTAATCGCATCAAGAAAATGATTGATTAATTAGAAGGCCGATGAGATAAGTAAATTTTATGCGTATTGTTTCCTGCATCCACGATGAAAATTAATAAATTTTCGACAACTCTGAGTGCCTAAATTACGTTCTAAAGCTCCGATTGATGAGATATTAGGGAACCTTAGGGAATTTATTGTATTGAAATATTTCAGACTTTTAACTCCTATTCATTTTGCAAATTCTCCTGAGTAGTTTATTAAATCACAGAAATACAAAGACTAGGGAATCAATTGCCTTTATCGCTTTTAGAAATTTCTCTTCTAAAATTCGTGTGTTCGTGCTATATTTTAAGTTCTTTATTCTGTTAGTAGACATAGGCGATTGATTTGGTCAATGATATTCATTCTGATTGGTAATTAAGAATAGCGAAAAGTTATAGAAACAGAGTTAATACAAGGTAATATATTCTGAATGAGAAAGTAGGCTGATTTTGTAGGCAGTCAGATCTCAGTTCTTTCGAAGAATTCACTCTTTGGTTTGTCGTCCGAACAGGACCGTCTCTTCCCATCTTTTGGTATCCCATCTTTCCGTTTTCTTCGGGAAAATATCTCCGAGAGTCGTGCCTCCATCTGTTCCTCTTCATAAGATTTTGAGAAGAGCAAACACATTATAACCAGACGGCAGTTGGAGATTTCCTTCTTAGCAAACACTCGACATCGAAGGAATGGCTACCTCCTTTCGATCAATCGTCTCTCTGCCGCAAACGAATAAACTGACCAACGCGCTTCCGCGTGCTATTGCAATATATCTACGATCGCTAGGTGCTGTCCTTTGCTTGCTTTCTGTTAACGATCTGTCGATCTTTCCTCCGTTAATCGGACTAAATGTAGACCAATGAACATTCCCTCGGATTATGATATACGCCAATACGTGATAAATTGCATTTCTTTTTTTATCTATATCATCTCAAACGAACTTCCAAGTTATCGATTATTCTTTTTGACATATATACTTGATATTTTTCCATTGACTAATTATTTCATACATGTACTCATCGACTGTGAATTTATATACTTTTTTCCATGCTCTTTCGAATCTTTATACTATTGGTTTCGGTAGGTTTGCACAGGTTTTTCATACATCTCTTGCAATCTTGTTAGTGTGTGTTTTCCTGAAGTGGATAATTTTTCCATTAGAATCCCTTAGGTTTTTCTACACCCACACCCACGTTCTCTCATTTTTTTGTAACTATCACTTTATATATCGATAACTACACTAAATATGACCACGGATTGGATGAAAGAGGTGAATTTTAGTCTTAATCTCGCCCAGATAAAGACTGAAATTTTTATATTTTCAGTAAATGAACCTTCGTTCATATTGATTTGAGATTATATATCTACTAAAAGTAAGATAGTAATAGAATAAATTCTTTATTGCTAGGAAAATATTAACGCCTTAAAAACATTACATTTTGTTTCATTTTGAAAGCGATAAAGAAGCTCTTCGCTTTCACTACTTAAAAAAGGCAAATTCCCCTCTAACAAATGTATATTATTTTATTCAAACGTCAAAGCGTTCCAAAGTAAAAAAGAAACTTTGATCTAAGGATCTATTCTCTAAAATCGATCATTTCCTATATGACCATCAGTTACCCCTATTCAAACAAAACTGTTAATTGCTTTTAAGTATCAGACATCTGTTTCATTTAATTCTCCTGCTTGAATTTCAATTGCGTGATGTCTTTTAAATGGTAAAATTTTCAACGGCTATAAATTTTAACTTATGTTTTCTGTGCAGATCAATTCCAGAAATTTTCAAGAAGAGGAAAGTTATTTACTCTTCAGTTTCTTCTTTCACCAAATTTAAATAGGTGAAGAATCATATATAAGAGAGGCCTAGCCATAAAAAAAATCACCTGTGTTTTAATTTTGCATTTTTTTATTTATAATTTCAACTTAAGGTAAACATTTTCGTTATCATATTATTAGTAGTTTCGTGGAACAATATAAAGCTTAAATTGAGAGTAAGCATCGGCGGATTTTGCTTTATATTTGATTCAAGGAGATAAATTTATTTATCGAAGCCAGTAACTATTTTTTTTACTACGTTATGGTGAAATTCTGTTTTTAGATAGAACGATTTAAATCTTTTACAGTCATTTAAAGTCATAGACTTTTTGTTTTTTAAAGTATGAAGAAAATAAAAAGTCAGTTTGTATAGAGCTGGGTGATCATCTAAATTCCTGAGCAGACAACTACGCTGTGGAGTAAAAACTTAAGGGCCACCAAAACTTGCTATAATAGAGAATGCATATTCATTTCACGGGGCGATTCTGAGAAATTTATAAACACAAAGAGAAAATTATATTTTACATTTCTGCTATTTGTTGCGCTTGTCAGATGACTAAATTGAATCCGTTGATCATATTTGAGTTTTTTAAAAAATTTAAAGACGTTCATAAGCCTTTAGTGAGCAACCTCTCCTTGGAAAACTTTTCTTCTCGTGTTCTAAAAGAACTGATTCCCCATAAATAAAAGGCCTGGCTATTTCACAGGTGCGATTTTGTCCCTAAAATAACAGAATTTTAGTTTCTATTGTAGTTTTGCAGGTTTTATAAACAATTCATCCTCACCAGCGTGAGATATTCCTAGATTATTTTGTGAAGGTGAAATAGAGCCCCACTTTAGCCTAAAAGTTGTATTTTCATTCTCTTTATCGCTCACATACCGAAGGCAAACATTCTATAAATTTTGAAGGATATGTTGTCGCTGTTAACTATTCATAGTTGACTGTTAACCAGGTCTTCTTAAACTGTGGATAGCAACCCGCGAGAGGTCGTGAAGTTGTCTAAGGGGTCGCAGATATTTGGTAATCATTGATTAATCATTAGAAGTATACGCACTACTTGCAAATGGTGATGTATAATCAGATATTAGCTAATATTAATGCTAGTATTCGTGGTGTTGCTATATTGTAATATTTCAATGACCTTCAATTATTTACGCTATGTTATTACTTCGAGGGGGTCGTTTAATGTATTCTCGAGTATAAGGGGTCGCCATGAGAAAAACCACAAGAAGTCTAGATCTAAAATATATTCCCAATTTAGGGAAAAGGAAAAAACCTACTCAAAATTTGCAGTTCCTCTAAAAATCATCACCGCGTTAATATTACCTCCCCAATCACAACTCTTGCTGGAGTTTATCCTTTTTTTTAAGTTTTGCCAACTAGTGCTGCCATTAAATACAGTCTGTTACATATTAGGTAATTCGTTTTGGTTGTATAGAATAATAATTTCTAATGCACTTTATTTATTAAGAAAACGTTATCCCTCACTTTTCTTTATACCTCCATGTGTACTTCTAAGGGAGGAAATCTTTCCTGGAATCTGAAGTCTGCCAAGAACACTAATGGTTCATCCATTGGTTTCGGTTACCTCTGACGTTTTATGTTAAAATAAGCTTATTTGAATCATTGTAAAGGATATAAAGGCACCTCCATGGGAATCGGCAAAAATTCAGAAGTCGATGAGTCAATTATTCTAGTTTAGACACAAGATCTTATCGGTGTCAGTTATACGAACACGATCTAAAGATTAATATCGAAGAGAGGAAAGGAACATGGTCCATCTATGCCTAATCTCGGTGCTTTTCATCCTTTGTCATTCACTCATATGTCAACTCAAACTTCAAAGCTCCTGCTGTGATATCAAAATAAGAGAATTATAGCAAGTTTCCCGGCACTCCATGAGCTAGCTCTCTTAACGCTCACCGATAAAGAAATCTCTCCGCCTTATTTCATTACATCGAATTCTTTCAGCACTCCCCTCAACAGCATTAGCACACAGTTATTAATCTATTATTATCTAAAGGGCGCAACGATCGATTCTCGCTCCATGACGAAAATTGTTGTTTCCAAGAGCCCCAACTGTAAATACGGGCAGATCGTCCTACATCGCCTCGAGTGCACCGATAAAGGGAACGGAATTGGCTTTCTAACGTTCGATTTAGTGAAGTCATTAGGAAATATTATTCCTGAGCTCGGATGGAAATGAAACGACAAAATAAACAGCTTTTACGGGCGGCGAAGGAATGTCGAGATGGATGTCTGGCAGAGTCCCAGGAGCGGAACGGCCACTCCCTCCCCATCCCCTCTCATTACCCTCCGTATTTATTTATTTGAAGAGTGGCTCGCTTGTAATGTGCCGGCTGTGTTATTCCCTCCCTGATGCCGCATAAATGAGGCAGACGGGAGGCGTGTCGCCTTTAATGGGAGGGCGACGAAGGAGGTGAGTGGTCGCTCGGGGATTATTTTTGCCTCTCCAACGTGTAATTGATGATTACGTTTCGCTTTACGGGATACCTTCCAGTGTAACCATTCGCACTTATTCGCTCTGAAGCAGGACTGTCCTACTTATGCAAGGAGGACCAGAATGTCGAAGCTATCCAGCCAACCGCTCTAAAGATTGAGAAATAAATTTTGATCTCGAAAATGTTGTATCAACATATTAATAAAGAGGAAAGATTTTATACTAAATATATTTTTACGAACTATTGCTATCGAAGTAAATTAAATTCGTGATAAAATTAACGATTAGCTGATATTACATACGAAATAATTAACTGTTACATTGTTTGTTATTAATGATCGATTAAGTAATAACTTACAATTTACCTTGCACAATTTGGTGCATCAAAAAATTTTTTGTAGAAGTTCTACTTAAAACTTATTACTAAAATCTTATATTATTTGACGAAATTCGTTTTTTAGAGTTTTAATGCATCGGTTTTTGTATAATACTATCTCATATGTGTGCTGACGTATTTGGATTTGGCATAACAGAGTAATTCTAAAAGTTCATTAATCATAGGTCTGTTTAGCAAGTTTGCTAGCATGATTGTATGAGGATTATAATATCATAATCAAGATTAGAGGAATGGTGACGTTTTTGTGAATATTCGCTTTTATTAGGTTCGACTTCTAAGCCAAGTTCCGGCACTTGATTGCATGAGTTACGTCACATCCTAAGTGTATGTGTACCTCGTATTATATGGAGATTTGGTCAGTCGGGATACAGATCTTTGAGACTCGACTACTTACTGACTATCATCTGCGATAAATATCTATTCCTCACTAGTTTGTGGTAAATCAAAAATCAGTATGCATTTGCCACGTAAAATGTAAATGCGTAAATTCAGACTTCTATATATGAAGAAACAGACAGCATAATTTAATAGAGGACGTCTCATTCTCCAACGACTCAGGTGCACGCTACACCTTCCAAATGAAATATCACGCAGCAGCGAGATTTGCTGAGAAATGCTGCCAAAGACGCCTCGCGGTGGAGAAGAAGCACGTGTTTTGGTGAAGGCGAAACGGCGTTGGACGGATGAGAGCCACTCGATCAGCCGTGAGAACTTCAAAGAATCGAATAGATTTCGCTTATTTCTCTATTGACGGTGGGTGTCATCATTCTAATGCGTTTTTCCTCCGGCGTATCGGAAGACCGCGGTGAGCCCTGGGCAAGGAAGAGTGCTTCGGAAGGCGCGTGTTTGCGCCCGCCCCGGTCAACGAGTCCATTAGCAGCGGCCCAATGTGTCCACTCGGTCACGATCCACAAACAACGGCGTAGGCGGTGCCCCTCCTCCTCTTTCCATCCATTTCTCTACATGTATGCTGCCTGTCTCTCTCTAACCTCACTTCTTACACCCTTTACCTTCTTTCCATTTGCTCTCTTTCTCTCCTTTTGTCCACATCACTCCTTTCTCCTATTTCTTCTTCATAGTTGAAGGTACTCCAAAGTCTCAAGGTAGATTAATCAAGACGTAAACCCATATGTTTCCTTTTGTTCTCCTACTAATTTATCCTTCTGGCAGCTTCTTCGTCGCTTAAGGTAATGAACATTCTCAGTATAGATCATTAGCGAATTCAGAGGCAGGAGCGATGGAGAGGCCTTTGCAAAACTAGTAATTTGCTCAGGATATGACACGAAGTTAACAGATTAATTACAAGGAAAAAACTAAACCTGCTTTCTTCGTTTACTTCAAATTTATTAGATTTCATCACCAATAAATGCCACTTAAACTGTTAACTGGACAGAATTTAGACTTATATTAGTTATCAAGACGAATATATTAGGGAATAGTTTAAAACAGCTCCTCTTCCCTGGGAACATTGAATCCTGAATCCGGTCCTTGGGTAGATTAATAATGACATAAACATATCTGCTTCAGCCTTCCCCTCCTTTTTCCAATTCCTTTTCTCCTTCCTTCCTACACTTCTTCCAACTCTCTCATGCTCTTCCTCTCCTCATCTCTTCAGAATGCCTCTCAAAGTATTCCATCTCCACTCTCGGCTTCTCTCCTCGACGTGTTTGTCCATTCGAAGGAAGGAGCGAGAGAAAATTAGTGAATTTCCAAATAATAACCCGAGTGTATTTCGCCGAGGGAAATGATGCGACTTTGAATGCCTTATCTGTGGAGAAGGGAGTAACCCGTACAAAAGACTCATAGTTTTGTTTGTCTGGCTGGAATTCCTTGAGGACTTTCTCTCGAAATTCTCTCGATGAGTACGATCGCTTATCGACGAATTTGATCGTTCTAAGATGGAAGGCAAATGAATTATCTAATGTCAAGCTACTAATGGTGCTTTGATTGGTATAATATCGAGCTTTACTTGTTTGAGGTCTACTTCTTCGATGAGGGATAAAACTCATTCTAACCTCCCAATATTTTTTCCAATTACAAAAGTTGCTCCAAAGCTTTTGGTCGAAATTATTTGCGTTCGAAAAGAGGATTATCTCTTTCGTAAATTTTGTTATTATCACTATAGTAATTTTAAATTCTCATCATTATTCTTCCATATTTATTATATTTTTTTCGACTAATGATTGTGAATCGATTTGAATTTTTCTAGGAAAGTAGCAACAATTTCCATTTCCCTATTATATTTATAACTCCGCTATTCTTACAGTATTTTGAAAAATCAAATTGCTTGGATCAAAATATTTCGATAAATATATCGATTGATTATTTGGTTGCTATAACTTTGAGAGCTACTTCCTTGCTACAAGAAATGAGGAAATCAGATATCAAGAAGCACCAATCTGCAAATTAATTTCAGTGGTATTGATCTATCTTATACGTTGTCAGATATGCATTATTCAAAGGAATGGTAATGCTTCTCCTTGCCTTTTTATCTTTCGTCAACGGAGCGATGACTTCACTGTGAATGGCTTTTTGATTATATTTTCTCAGTAAGGCGGAGGAAGATGTTCGGATAAGATTTCCTTTGATTCTACCTCTTAAATGTCAGCTATGTGAATTAAAAATTTGAAGAAAATCTTACGAGCTCTTGTGATTTAAAACATAGTAACTGAAACATTTACTATGTTCTAAATCGCAAGAGAAATGAAAGAGATAAAAATCAGTATCAAAAAGTATATACAAATTCAAATAATTAATCCTCAAAGCCAAAATGGATTTGGCAGGATATGAATCCACCTGGAAAGCTCAAACTTTTCTTGACTTCTCTTATACACTGAGACGTAAACGACCAAAAGTAACTATCTGTCTCAGCTATTTCTTTCTTGTAACGTTTTGGTTTTTCTTACGGAGTTCGCAATCGTTGCCTACTAGTATTACAAAGTTATCTTCTTCTTTCGATGATTTTTTCTTAAATCTTACCCCGGAATTCCAATCCCATCTCCTGCGGTGAATCGTGTCTGAAGAAAGTTCTTATGATAACTGCAATTATGCCAAAATCCCGTTAACAAACTGCTCCTCTGCATCCATGAAATACCTGACCAAAAATGCTTCATATAGAGCTATGTTGAGTAATTTGGCTTTAATACAGACAACAGCGTTTACATTCTAATATTATTTTTAGGTTTTGGTTCATCGCTTGAGTAATACTTCTGTAACTTACTCTCTTGACTGAAATGAATTCAATTATAATATTAAGTACGAGGAACGACTTAAGTATGAGGTCTACTAAAGTGATAGTGGAACGACATAATAATGAAGAAAAAATTTTCTTGAACGTCGACTTAAGAACAACGGATTATAATGAACAATCGGTACGTACATTGATGGTTATGAAGCAATTAATCGTGCTGCAATGATAAATTAATACATGCTTTATAAGAAGAGCGGGGATCAAATATAGTGAAAGTGACGAAGACATTGGAATAAAAAAACGAGTAAGACACGGATATCACCACTGATCTCCTGCGTATGCATTGAGAAGTTAATAAACGAAGTCAAGGAAAATACGACAAGAGTTGGACAAATGACGGAGTGATGACCAGTATCATAAGGTTTTTAAACGATACTCACTGGAAAGAGAAAATAGTTTTAAAAAACTCTGTCTCCCACGGAGAAATGCATGAAGAAGTCAAGTTAAAAATAAATAAAGATGAATCCAAAGTAAAAGAACGCAGCCGGAACAATAGATAAAATTATCATATAAAACTGGGTATGTATACCGTTGAACGGGTGGAGGAATTCTGCTATTTAGGTAGAAATATCACCAGCAATGAAAATAGAATGAGAAAAATAGTAAGTAGAATACCCCAAGCAAAGAGGGTTTTTCTACCAGAAAATCTAATTCCTGACAGCAAAGAAAACAAGTTTTGAAACGGAATTTAAAATACCTTTATATAGAGCGTCCTTTTCATAGTTTTGAAGCATGGAATAGCAGCAGAGAAAATAAAAGTAGAAGCAATAAAGACTGCAGAAGCTACAGAAGAATGATTAAATAATATGGACGGCTAGGGTAATAAATGAAGAAGTACTTTAAACTGAGAAACATCCGAAAAAAATGTCAAAAGAAGAGGAAAGTTAATCGAACACTCACAATGAGCACGTTAGTCTGCTGAAGGCATCATGAGAAGAACAGGTCGAAAAAGATACTGTCGAAAGTAATCTAGGTTAGATAATGAGAGGAAGGTTGTGATTTAGTGAAGGTTAGGGTAGGAATGAAGCGATTGGCTAGGGCAGGATGGCTTGGAGAGCCAAAATTGACCAGTCCTAGGATTGATGCTGATGATGAAGAGCTAACCGAACAAATATTAATGGCTAAATTACACTTTCATTGGAGTTTCAGATATGGGTTTTCATTCATCCCATTTTATATTCGTATTATGATTCCTAAGAATAGTGAAATATTTAAACAACTCATCAGCCATTCTTCCGGCAATAAAAATATATACTTTCTGAGGGATTGTTTTTCTGATACCATGGAGTTAATTTTTTTATATCAAATTTTACTGTCCTGTTCGAAATATACTCGTTACCGCAGAGCCATTTATAGCTTTATTTACAAACTTGAAACGAAAGTAAATGTAATTTCATGGAAATGATAATTTCGTAAAAGTTGTGGTGATGAATTCCTTAAATAATCTTAATAGTCTATTTGTGAAACTTCTTTGTCATAATTCATGATTTCTGGTTCGACATTTCCCAAACATTTGTGATCTCATTATTAATATGACGCTTTGATAAATTCCCATCGTGATATACCAAGTAAGAGGTTAATAAACGACAGAGGGTTCTTTTGGCTCTTGCTAGTTTTATTTCTTCTTTATTTAGTGACATCGGTGATGTATCTCGTCCAGGAAGTGAATGTGGAGATCAAAGGAAATAAATCACTCCGCAAAGAGACCTCTATAATGCATTCAACGGATGCAAATCCTCTGTTTTCCAGCAAACACACTTTCCACTAGTCAAACATCCAGCTTTTAAAAAAATGCTTGTTTCCACTTGATTGTATCACATTGAAATCCATTAAGGGAAGCATCGCAGTCATTTCGAGTAGCCTTCCCTCGTTTGGCATTCACAGCAGAGTGGGTATCTCTTCTTTCGACCTAACGAGTGAATCGCCTCAAAAATAACATCAACAGTTCCATCGCAATCAACGACGTCTTAAGTAGGAGCTCCCACGGCAAACGGTAATTACGGCGGAATGAAGAAGGGTTCTCTAGTTTTCTAATCGTTCCTGCAAACAAGTCGGAGTGCCTTGCATACCGCCCACCTGCACTCCTCTTTAAAAACACGCTCCTTGCCCATCGCATCTTCTCTCACTTCTTTCCCTCATTCTGTCGCCTTCGACTCAAATTATCCTAAAAAGACTCATTTTGGGACGTTCTTACAAGGCCAAGGATAATCTAATTCAGTGTGCCGTAAAAGTTGTTGGGCTTAAATGGTGTTGAGACTCTGTAGAGTTTCTAAAACGTGCCTTGCGGTGATGTAGCCGAATGCCAGTAGTTTTATGAGCTGATTAAAATCCATTACCTGTCTAAAAAGGAAATATTTTGGCAATCGATTAAAAATCGATCTATCAGATGATGATAATGACATATTCAGAGCTTGAAATTTATCTGCTGATTTATTCATATTTTTCTAAGATTGATAAGATTTTCGATATTCATTTTAAGGATTTATTATTCAATCTGAACTGGTAATTTGTATGTGCAATACAACATTTCCGCGAAATCGCTCATATCTTGTGATAATCCTATTATGCTATGATGAGGTTCGTCCCGATTTGAAATCGTGAGTTAGTAACGTTAAGCCCGAATGGGTGTTTTATTTTCATATACTCTTTGATTAATTCATTAGAACGGTCATAACCTATATTGAAAAAAATAACATTTGGAAATTGTGTGGTTTCGGGCATTTTTTCGTAGGATTATACTAGGATTCTTTGTGTCAAAACGGGAGAGAAACGGCCATTGACGACAGGGTGACAAATAATTGCAGCCTGAAGGAACGGTTGCGTCACTAGTATAAAAGGCGTATTTTAAATTGGTTCGAATTTGTTGCTTGAGATGCCCAAGGGATGATCATAAGAGGTATAGAATTAAGAGAGTTCTCATGCAGTGAAACATTAATTGAAAGGTTTCAACCGAAGTTCTCCTTAAGTTTGAGTTTGAATGAAAGATTATCTTGAATAGGTTTACTGATGCATAGACGAAACCTGAAACATAGACGAATTTAGGGAAACCGCAAGCTTAAATTTGATGAATTCGATATCAGAAAACGAAAAAAGATGTAAGGTGAATGACATGAAAGGGTTCCTCCATCTTCATTATAGTATTGCTCTTTTTTAATAGCTACAATCCATTCAATCGAATTTTCCTTCAATCTAAGTTCTTCGTTTCATCTATTCAGTAAGAGCGCTCCAACTTGCTCATCGGCATAAATCTTTCCTTTTTCAATCCTCGCAAAATCTCGAAATAAAATTGCTATGGTGTTTCTAGCGTTCCATTGACGATTTTCTTTTTGTTTCGGTATTTATTTTCTCCCTAAAAATCGTTTAACGTTCTTCTAATTTTTCAAAGGCTCCGCTCCGAATATTTAAGAGTTCAATATCATATTTTATGCATCTTTGCATATTTCAATTCTGTCCTATCTTACACCACATACGCCCGCCTCGTTTTCGTAGGGTGCTTTCCTGCTATTCTCTTTTTCGATCTAGCGAACATTTACTTTCTTTTCTTCTTCCTTGTAGAATATTAAGTACAATAAAAAATTATTTTCATGGTATTTTTGAAATGTTTGACATTTGTATTGTAAGGTACGATATCTTTGTACTTTATTTTATTATCTATTTCGTTGTCCGTCGTATTCTGCGAGTAATGCCTAATTCGAAACGTAAAGGGTTGAAGGCAAGGCGGAACTTTTAAGTAGCGCTTACGCATGAAATAAATACGTAAGTAAAATATTTTCTACGATTTTCAGTTTTTAGTTCTCCTTCCCTGTATCGAGTTTATCTTGCCCTGTTGAATGTTTGCATATGAATCTAAAGGCTAGTTTGAACCTCATCCCTCCACCATTAGCTACAAAAAGCTGTGGAGAGAGGGATGAGGGAACTAGGCAAAATGAGGATTGAGCCCCTTTCTTTCCTTATTGACCCAGAATGGCTCTACCAGTAATACTTTTCATAGCATTCCATAAGGAGAGACTTTACTCAATGTTATTATTCAGCGTCACTCATACCTCAGTAACTTTCGTATCATCAACAAGACTGGGAGAAATGTGAATGAAAGAAACCTTTTTTATCCTGTTCCAATGGAAAAATGAAAAAACAATCCAGTCATCAGGATATGGTAGCAGGACCGCCCTTCCAAATGGTTTACCTTAAGCAATTTTTTTCTATGTGTCTGAAAATATGTCTGTTAAGCCTCTCTTGCGAATGCTGTCAGTCAACCTCTTAGTCTATAGAGATAATTCACCTTATTTACTTTTTCATTGATTCTATCGAATTCCTATGAAACATCAGCAGTACGTTTTACCATAAATAAATATTTCCAGACCCATACATAAATAACCTTAAAGACCCCTGAGATTGAGAACAGTCTTCAAATATTAAATTTTCTTTATTTAACTCAAATTTTAGGCTGTCTATGAGGTGGTAAAATTAAATTTTGTGATTCAAATACAAAAACAAAGAGCCAGGCTCAATTACCATAACTCTCCCCTAATTACTCTCCTAATCTACGTAGGTTAAAATATACTTAATTCGAGGATTAATTGCAGCCACAAAATAGTATTATCGGGAAATATACCCCATTAGAAAAAATCGATCTACTATCCCCCGATGATCGACCTGTAGACCACCCTGGCTACATAAATATACTATAGTGTACATAGAGGGTGCAATTATGATCATCAGAAAACAATTTTCGTCGAAATCGAGAATCAAGGCGTGGATATATTTCAATAGGATGCATACCACATTCAGTGTACACTTTGACGACTTATTTTAATGTGACGACCATATATAGGATCGATAAAGTGTAAAAAGCTAATAACCGGAATTGAACTAATAACTTACCGACTATTGAAAAATTTAGAAGATTTGGGCACTAAGCATTAACAAAATTTGGATGGCTATGTTGTAGGAACATAAAGTTTATACCTTAAACCTTTTATATAATCGCGGATAAGACATTCAGGGTCAAAGCAAAAACTAAGCTTTTAAAAGGGGATCCTAAAAGTTAACGAATGATTCTATGAAGGCTAGAAGGTTTAAAAACCTAAATGTTAGGAAGTTCAATTGATTCGGGACCCTCCAGTCTGTTTATTTAAAAGCGAAGATTCATCAATAAGGATGTGACAATAAAGAACATGAACACACACGCTCTGTAAGGCCGAAGGAATTCCGGAGAGGAGAGTTTTACGCGATCACGTCGGTGTTTATTTTCAAAATCGTAACTATCCTATTTCGTGATGATGCAAAAAAAAGAGCAATAAAAACTTCTGATAACATTTACATATTATTTACATAGTGTTTAAATATTTTGCTACAAATCGTAATTGCACTAGTTTAGTAAATTTTCCTCCTATAGCATTTAAGGGAAACGTTCTTTGTTGGAAATGAAAAAAATCAGAACGGAATGAACAACGGTTTCGGATTCACGTTAAGGTTCAATAATTACGGTATTTTCTGTTCGGGTTCCGTTTTCACTCCAGCAAATGTGAAGGTTTATTCGGTTTCGGTTCGGCTTCGGTTTCGTTCCGGTTTCATGCCGTGGTTTCTTTTGACGATCTAAGTTTCGGTTTCATCGTCGCAATATGATTTCGTATGCATTATACGTATATTATCCTTAAGATTCTGCAACATCCTTGATTTTAACCTAATCGTATCCCATGGGTAATGAAGACCAAAAACGCCATAAATTCCAACTTGATCACACATCTATCGTCATTACTTTTAGGGATTCCCGTATTACTTATCCACCCACTCGGACCAGGCCGGTTAATCAGAAATAGTATTTCTTGTCCTTCTTCTCAATCCCTTCGAAATCATTCGCACTTTTCCCTTCCAGTATCCCTCTGGGCGTATGACAGAGATCGTTAATTCAAACTTCCAATAAAAAAATGTTTCGTGAGAAGCTGCGTCCTTTTTTTTCAATAAATTCATATCTTCCGTGAGCACTGGAGGCACAGACTCGGACCAGTTGTTGGAAGCAGAAGTTGCGAAGGGGATACAAAGGAAGAGGGGGATTTCTCCGTTTGGTGTGCGGATAACCCAATTAGAGAGGCGCGGGGACAAAAGGAGAGAGGGGAGGTTTTTTTGGGGTACTTTGGAAGTGGGAGGGGAAGCAGAACGATGCTAACCGGGTTAGCACTAATTATTGTGGATAACGCGCTTGCAATATTCAACTCGGAAGACGAGGCGGTAATCGGATTGGCTGGATTGCTAAACGAATCAAGATTCTGCGGTGGAGTGGGCAAGGAGTGGATGAACGCTAGAGATTAGGCGAGGGAAGCAAGAGCTAGGAGAGTGGGGAAGGAGATATGATTGATCGCATCGTGTCTTCCTTTTTTGAAAGCTTGAGACTAATGAGTCCATTCGTGCATCTAACCAATTGTTGGAGTTACGTGATGTTCAATTAGCGTTATCTGATTGGAGAATCGGTACTGGAAATTCTCTGCGCTTCATAAAACTAATGCTGGAGGATCGTTTGTATTAAATTATTAGTTGGGCGTTGTAAGTTACTATGATTTAGTGGTACAAGTGAAGAATTGTTCTTGGGACTAAAGACAGCATAGAAAATTATTTTTCGGAACCCTTGTTGCAGTGAAAATAAATTAAATTATGATTATTAGATTCTTATCTAATAATGCTCCTTACCTAAAGGGAGAAATACGTATACGTCGAACTATATGGAATGTAGGGCGTCATTCGCGCGAATGAATGTTTGGGGAAATGTGACAAGGGACATCCGGATGGGCTGCTTAAGGGGAAACTGAGACGGAGAAGTCCCATTTTCCGAAAAACCCGTAGCGGTAATCAAGGGCGAGCAAGACCGTAAATCACACATGGAAGGGAAGGGAATGGAGAAGAGGAAAATTGGAGTCAGGGGGAGAATAGGAAGAATCTGATCGAAGAGGAAGTAAGGAATGCTTCATTGGAAAGTAGAGATCAGCCAAAACTGCTTAGAATTATTTTGCAGATCTCAGTGAAATAATAAGGGGTATTTAAGAAATTGCGTTTTTAATTTTTTCCTTATTTCTGACTTCTAAAGACATAAATGCATTTAAAATAACCACCTTGTCGTTTACGACAGCATGGTGGATGGAATTGTATAGTGTTATTAATCCCTCAATGTAAAATTCTGTCCTATCCAGAGAAGCAAACAAATAAACTACCTCACTCCTCATTTTACTTAGTCAACCTCATTCACTCTCCAGAGTTATTGATATGAAATAGTGAACGGTATGAGATTCTAATCGGCCTCCGAGCTAAAAATTTTACAGTCTTGTGAGGAAATAAAGAATTACCTCAAAAATCAAGTTTTATCTATATCCTCCGCATTTTTCCTCATTTCTGAGGAGATATTTCACGAGAATTGCTTTTTATGCGAACTTCTTGCTATCTTTTACCTGTTAAAATTGTGGCTCACGGTTCAATTTCCTGTCGCTCATACCGCACCGAATAAAATATCAATGCCGATGGAATTCTTCGACCTCACGTTATTAACATGATCTCGGAATATGTAGCAAGATCTTCGTGGCGAGGATTAACCATCTCCCTCCAAACTTTCCTCTCGCAGTCGGAAACTCTCCCTCGGAGAAATAGCCTATCCGCGGTTTCGTCCGCCAGTCGGCGCAGTAATCACTCGAGATGCCCAACTTCACTCCTTCGCCGTAGTTAGGACGCCGCAGAGAAGGCCTTACAGAGCATGCGGTAGGGAAGTTGTTCTCGGCCATGGTGTAAAAGGGGTGAATGTTCCAACTGCGGAAGCGCACCCTAGGGAATAATAGCCCCTTTCGGACCAATCTTCTTCCCCACCGACTCTCGCGCCTCCTCTCGCTTTTTCCCCGAATCATCTTGTTCCCCTTGCTTCGGTTATCACGGAGCGCCTTCCACTCACGATGAAGCCTTCCGAGGTTGACTGGAGCCTCATTCACGATATTGCTCACTAACTTTCCTATCTTCTTTGTTATTTAGCGCGGTTCCTTGCTTTACACATGTAGACGGGTACTAATTATTATAGAGGTAGAACAACCAGGCTTTTGAGAATTCTTTTGCTGAAGCTGACTTACGTGGACATAATCGTTTGACTGATTTTTCTTGATTAATAACTATTTTTATAGCGTAGTAAGCGTTGTAGTAAAACGTAATAAAATGAAAAAGGAATACGTGACGAGATAAATCTCTAAGAATTTAGCGAATTGATGTCCATACATACATACGTCCGGGATCAATAAATTATTGTTATATTGGTTGGTATCGCCGGCCAACCTCTGTAGAGTTAGTTAGTAAGTTAGCATGCAAGCCTAGCATCACTTTTACGTTAGAGGATGTTTGTTTGTATTGTATAAAAGGTTAATTTATGAAGGTTGATTGTAAGAGTGGGATCTCAAGGCAAAAACTCTCCTATTTAATTCGTAATTATTATTATTATATTTAGTTATTGACGTCAATTCTCTTAAATCTCAGGCGTAAACAGAAACGTTTTAAAGTAATTACGAGAAGTTGTAATGGTCAAAATATCTGAATATGGGTGTTTTAATAATTTTTTACCTCATAAAATAACCATTTAACTCCATTTAATTTATTTACGGATTCCCCAGTCTATAAAAGATAATATTTACAAAGAAGAGGTGCTATAAAAATATATCATGGAAAAAGAAATCTAAGATTGGCTCTATTCTCAAAAATTATTTTTTATTCCTTGACAACAGTAAGACGAGGGGTTCCGGTGAGTGATCGCTATTGTCAGGTACTAGATACCTTATTCACAACCTTAAATAGTTATCATGATTTGGATTAGGGGAGAGGGAAGGTCCAGGGGGCAAAAATTTTAAGAAACAAAAGTAGAAAAGGGAAATGAATTTCGAGGAATGCATGAGGCTGGAGATGAAGAAGTTAGGGAGAACAATAGGCTGGAGTAGCGAGGAATGGGAAAGGAAAAGGTGCTCGTTAAGAAATGCATATTTCGCAGAATGAAAAGAATTGTAAGTAAATGTAAGCTTTATGTGCAAAGACTACGGAATAATAAATGATGTAGCAGTTATACCGTCTCGAATATATATAGATAGGTATAGATAAGTGAGCGATATTTTTCAATTTTCTCTTTCTACTGTATGCTGATGAATGCTGTGTTTTTAAATTTAATAAGTGCCGAATAAAAATATATATTTCTTTTTATTTTTGTCTCTTTGAGAGTCATTGAAAGTGATCACAGATTATTCAATTTAATTAATTATTCCTTACCGCTCTGGTACGAAAAATGTTAACATAGGGTAATCTTGCTGCCCTAAACTTGTTCCACTTAATAAAATTGTGGCTCAGTGAGATAAACAATGGGAAACTACTTCACTCCTCATGTCGTCTCTTCCGTTTGGAGGATTCATCTAAAGTTTCGATTGATTACTTTAGAGATAGACATTGCATTTATTTTGCCAAAATTTACTTATGATCTCGACTGCCTTTATTTTTTTCCAGGCATCACTTGCTCTGCCTACATTTATGTGTTTGGCTGAATTTATTTCCCTCTAAAATATACTGTCAATGCCCGAGATGAATCCTTAAAAGATAAATTTGAAACTATGCATTTATATGTGTTTATGAACTCACAAAGACAGGCACGCAATCCGAAAGAAAACGAAAACGAATGACATGCTAATAAAAAAAATTATTGTTTGACAATCAGACAGGTAGAATATAATTCAGTAATATTTTCCGGAATGATTCCTAGTAATGAACCGAGCGAATTACAGTTGCCAGTGACCTCAACCGGCCATTGGTGGTTGTCTAAATTAATTTTCTCGAAAACTATCTTCATGTATTAACCAATGCGCCTTGAATTTTTCTTCTCCACGAGGGGTATCCCTTTTATCGTATCTCTTCTCCCTTTTTTATATCCCACTCCCTAATTCGCTCCTTATTCATCTCGTTAGGCTCTCTCCCTCTTTAATTTCCCCATTCTGCGGCCTTCCGTTCTTCCATAACTCTAAATTACGTTTGGCGGAGGAAGGTGTGCCTTGAGCCCCGGCCTATGTCAATATGAACGATAATCAATGAATCAATATTGCGCCGATCGCCCTCTCCTTCCTTTCTTACCACCGCCCTCTTAATAACTCGCTAACCTCCGCACTCAGCAAACATCACTCCATCTCATCCACTCTTATATTGCCATTCTTTCCTCACAGCTTCTCTCATTCTCTCTTCCTTCGATCCCTTCTCTTTCTTCTTCCTCGAAACCTATAATTACGAAACACTCTTGATACATATTCTTAGAGATACTATCTTTTCTTACATTATCATGAGCCTGGATTCGAGATAAGATCTCAATAAATAAATAAAAATGACCCGTTCTACCAATTTCCAATTTATTTATTTTACTTCTTGCGATTTGGAGGTTTTCACTGCATCAGTTCAGAAAAGAGCACGGATGCCTCATGATAGTTTTTGACTCATATAACTTTTGTATTTAATGCTCTCTCACAAAATTTACCGACGGAAAATTTGAAAATTACTTTTCGCATAAATAGTATTTAGCCTGTAGGCCGATAACAGGCCTTCCATCCATAACAGGCCTTCCCTTCAAATATCATTACCCGATACCTGATAATAACTGACCAGTTGGAAATATAAGCAAAATAGAGGAAATAGTTACATTGTCAATAAATCTTATTTCAGAAGAATTAGTCATCATCAGTGCTGACCTTCTGCCTCATTATCCCATTCACTTCAACGAGCACCACTTCGACTTTGTTTCAACATATCACTTACTTTAGTTTATCGTTCTCCGTCTCCTTCCCCTTCCTACCAATTAGCTATCTTCTTAATTAGCCTCTTTTAGCATTACGCAAACTATGAACGTCGTACACGAAGAGTAAAGGGGATTGTATAAATTGTGGTTTAGTTGTTTCAGAAACCAAACACATATGAAAGGATAGAAAAATATGGAGGGTTTATGTGAATTAATGAGGCAAATAACGTACTTTCTCTGATAAGAGATCACTTGAATGGTATTTTTATGTATTTTAATAAAAATGCTCGTTTTGTTTTTCAATTATTCAAATATAAATTTCAAATTTTTATTTAAGTCAGGAAAATTTCCGAACAAGTCACATATATGTAATTCCGGAAATATTTGTCCTTGCTAACGGAATCGTGAACTTGAATGGATAAGATAATAAGTTACTGAATTTTTAACGGCAGATAAAATTAGAAACTTTGAAAATGCTTTGGAATTCCTCTCGAAAGGGTTCACAGGATTTAAACCCACAGAAGGTCGATGGCCAACTTTGTGACAGTTCTTCGGACACATCAACTAGTATTTTGCATCTTCAGAAAATATCTTATTTTTAACAGCTTACTTGGAAAGATTTGGTTTGATGTGCCTAGAATTTTTTTTACCCCAAATAAATTTATTTTACCCAAAATAAAAATGTTGCGGGCTCTTTATACAAATGTTATTTTTCATAGCTTTTATATTTTATTTTTATTATGGGTATTTTGATTGAAGTTCTCCGAAAGATTGCTATATCTCAAATTGCTAATATTTCCTAGCCTTATTTTGCAATCTTAGTTCTGCCCAATCTTTCTTTATATCTTTCAGATTACACTTTCATTAGGTTAACCCGGGCTATTTACACCTTCGAAGGTGTTTTCTGTCTGTGGCTCTTTTTCCTCGAGTATTCTATTATGTTTTTAATACCCACATACTTTTTACTTCATTTTCTACCGTATTTCCCTAAAAATAAGAGCGGGTCTTATATATTGTTTTGTATGAAGTCGGCTTAGAACTTAAGGTGCATCATATTTTTTCATACATTTACTAAGATCTGCACTTATTCAAGTAGAAAATATGGAGCACTAGGTGCATTAAAGCACTAATTTCAATAGCATCCTTTATATTTATTCACTTCAGTGAATATTCAGTAGGGTAAGGACAACCTAACTGGTTTATTTTCAGGGAAATAAGTTATATATGTTGAGATGTATTTTGCTATATCATTGTTCATAGGATGGGCGCAAAAAAAAAGAATTTTAGCCTAATTAAAGTCATCTTATGATTACGCATTCTTGCACACAAACCAAAAAGGCGAATGGCTCAATTCCCACTGTTAGAAACATATTTCGGGAGGTGAGTTCGTTTACCTCGAAGACAGTGGTCTTGGGTAGGTGTTGTCCTGAGGGGCTTCAGAAGGATAAACTGATTCTGGCGTTGATTGGGAGCAGTGAGAGAGAGAAAGTCACCTCAGGGAATTGGACCCTTTCGTCTTCCTCTCGCCATCATCTCACAATTTCAATTGTACATTTTTCTTCACTCGCATTCCCTTGAGACGGAGCAATGCGATGAATTATTCAAATGCTTTTCACTCGGTGCGCTTTTTTCCATTCGATGGATCGAAATCATCTTCATTTGCATAATTCGACGTCGCATTCGTTCGTGTTTGTTTAGTTACAAGCTGCTAGATGGCTGATCTGTTGCGAAATCGTACTCGATAACCTTCCTTGTGGATTGGTTCTTTCATTTTCATTCATTTGACATCGGCTTTTACTGAATGAATGGTCTATGGTTAAAAAAATTTAAGAGAATTGCTGCTAGCTAAAATATAAATGCCGACGAAACTTATCCAAAACCCGTAACTTGGCACAAACAATACATCCTATCGTGTCTTTTAAATTCTGAATTTTTATGAAATGATACGAAGTATTCCGTGCTAATTAGGGCTTATCTGGCTGAGGGCTAACATAGAGTGAAGCTGCTTTTCATCGAACACGCTAATTCAATCTTGAATCTTCTATCAGTAGCATTAAGTAATTAACAGTTTATATACCATGAACCGTTATGAGTTACGTAATGTATTGCGTATATAAAGTGTGGATACATGAAAATATGTTGTTATTACATACATTACTACCGGACCATTGTCCACTTATGACGTGATTTCTGTAATAATAATATGGTTCAAGTTGAAAGGTACAACTTGATACTGAATCAAGGACATAAACAATTACATGAAAGAGAAACACATCGAGGCTCACTCGTATACGTGTAAAATTTTGTCCTGAATCTAACTACCGAAGCATCCAGAGTTATAAATATTAAACTGAATTTACTAAAAAAAACACTAACAGTAATATCATGAAAAATCAACAAAATATCAAATGAGTGTAATATTTTTATTAGAAGCTGGAGATGTTTCATTTCGTAGTTTTTTCTTGTCGAATAATTACACGCATTTGGAGTGAATTAGTAATTTCGGACTCCTCGGCAGTTCTCATTGCGGCCTTTCTTTTGATGAAGCTTGTCTTTAAATGAAGCCCGTTAACTTAATTATAAATTCGACCCTGGTAACAACTGTTCGCACATGAGAACTTAATTCGCGACGGGTTTGGAAAAGTGGCAGGAATTCAATTTCCTTGGAAAATCGGAATGGGTTTAGGGGGGAACAAATGGATTACATTCAGCAATTATTTATTAGTCCCTAGTGTTGGAAAATGGAATAGTTTTAGGGATGGAGAGGAGAGAAGAAAAAGGTTCGCGACATCCAAATGGACCGCAGTTGAGGAATAGGTAGTAACCCGTTGATTGGCAATCGGCTGGACGGACCAAAGAAACCGATATCCGCGCAATCCCAAAACCCTTTCCAATTTCAACCCTTCAGCCAAGTGCTTTGTTTTCGTAATCTTCCCATCCCAAACGTCTAACTCATTCCAATTCAAAAGTACACCACCCAACGATATCCTGTGCGGTTCACCAAGGAATGGTACGTCATTCTCTACATCCAATGTTTAAGTCCAACGCTATGGTTTTGAAACATTTTCATCATATAAGGAATCGAAGATTACCGTTCCTAATTTTTTCAATTTCGAAACGTAATTTATACCTCATGGTGTTGATAAGCGTTACCCGAACTGGTGCTTGCTTGTACATTCGTTGTAAATTATCATTAAACGATTGCATCTTTTATAAATAATATATCTGAACTATTTAATCCCTATGCCTTAATTCTTTATTAGTGTTTTTGGGTATCAACTGCAGTAAGCATCGGTCGAGTGGGAAGTTATCTATCTTAAGCGCGAATAGCTTCAGGTTTTTTTTTCGTTTCATCCCTCTTCTATTTATTTATTTTCTCTAATTTTATCGTATCGAATCCCAAATACATAATACAATTACACGTAGTTAATTTATTTCGAGTCAAATGGATAATGTATAAATATATTATGGACTAGCTTAAGTACCCGTTGATTATCAACGGGGAAAATAGAAATAGGCAGTAATAGTTAAACATTAATTTTAAATAAGAGAATACAACACCTCTCATGTTAACTTGATTCAATGTCACTGGTTATCCAAAATGACGATTTGAATCTTTTCAACATTTTTATAATTTATAACCAAACCTGAGGTCGACAAATAGGACATGAAACTATGTAGAACTTCCCGCTACTTAGAGCTTGGCTCAAGTTTGTCCGATTACTGTTTTTCTTTTGTTTTTGCGATGGAAACAGAGCTTACAAAGGATTAAAATGAATTTATTGGGAAAGTTTTGCGTCATCTGGGGTCGGAGCGGATATTAAATATATACATTTAAGTAGGCGAGTCGTCGGATATCAATAAACTGCAAGTTTCCCAACGAATCATTTTCGAGTTTTAAGTGATCACGGACAGCCACACTCAATACGAATTCAATATGGAATAGCTGAGCTGCCCGTTGACATTTCTAATTGCGACACACTCCGTTCTCCCATAAATTAAAGATAGCCCTTGTAAAAAGTGAGTCCCTGAATTAAGGCCATATTTAATCTAAATGCTACTATGACAACAGGTATTTACCAGTTAGGGAAGTAGAGAGATGTGATTCATGGACCCCGTACCACACGGCGAAAGGCGGCACGTTGGATGCATATGTAAATTTAAATATTTTCATCGTAAAGCAACCTTAATAGCTTCATCATATTGAAATAACATTGGCAAAGTCGAACGAATTAAGAAACTCTCCTTAAATGGTCATACGTTGTTTCCTGCGAATCGACGCTGCAAATTGTTCATAACTGCAAATGCTAAAATTTCTGAATATTGCTCTCTTTTTATATATCCTATCACTCATTCATACTAATGCTTTTAAATGGACCAAAATTATCCATGTATTCTTATGGGAAAAAGTATGCGCTTGGCGTCAAAAATCGAATTAGTCGTCGAAGGGACCGGTTGTTTATAGCCTAAAAATTTCTCAAAAGATTCATTTCTTTATCAAAAATTTCGACCCGATAACGATATTTCACGGCCAAAATAAGAATCTTTCTTCAATTTCCTTTCTTCAGGTGCTTGTCTCGATTTCGTACGACTATTCACTCAATTATGTATGTTGGCAGTCATCTTAAGGGTGTGCAGGATTGACGGAAGAACCGGAATCGATGTGAAACCAATTAGGTCATCAAAGCCTTGGGGAAACTTTCAGGAAAAGTTCACTACTTAAAAGCAGTGGACAGGTGTCCGACCATTCAACTCAACGGGCCTTTGATTATGAAAAATTAGCAGTTGATAATCAGAGCTAAGCAACAACGCCATACACGAGCATTACCATATAGATCTCGAGATGTATCACTTAGGAAATTATTTTCTTCCATTCTTTTTGCTGATAACTTATCTTTTTGCGACTAAATTTCATCTTCTAGCCTTCCAAGCAATCTTTACCTTTTACTTAGCATATATTCTAACAGATATGACGTCGCACAGTGGCTTACATATTTCGGAAAAAGTTGGTCTAGAGGTCAAAAGTGAATTTTTTGATCGTGGGTCTAGAAACTTCGCATTTCTTTTTAAATTTACGTTTTTGTGGTTTAGTTTTCGAACTTTGAACGCGTTAAAAAGATATTCGGCGTAAAACTTTATAAATTTTCATAGAATACGGTAATCCAGACTCAGATTTCCATTTCGCTGCTAAGCAGAGCCTTTTAACGGCAACGTTTGATAAAAATTATGATGCAGTATTGTAGTAATAAATGATGCAGTATACTAGTGTTATTCTATATCTTAAGATAAACACAAATATGAGTATTTGCTCTTTCACGTAATAAAAGTTAATATTTCGCGCTGTTCTCAATCTGAAATATTAAATTACTATTGGAAAAGAGAATGAAATCGCGTCTCGTCTTTCTATGTAAACATGTCGATTAATCTGCGGGCCAGCTAACAGGAATGATACTGTATACTTATAATAATAACGTGGTTTAAATCGTCGTTTTTAACACTTTACTATTCTATGCTATTAAATAAATGTTTTGGGTCCTTTACTGTGCAGGAAGGTCATGGTTACAAATAAATACATTAGAAAAAGGCAAGGGGAAAGCAGTTCTTTGTTCCCACACATATGAGCTGATGCTCCTGAATCTACATACCAGCTTCCTTCTTTACCAATAGCTGTCATGGCAGTAAACAAATTCCTGCCTTGTGTGCCTGAGTTTTCGTCCTTACCTTCTGGATTTACATAGCCTCTATGGAATTTGACCTTGTTTTTGAACCAACATTTGGAGGCTTTGTGTCCTGGCTTTTTACAATTGAAGCAAATAACGACATCATCCCTATTCTGCCCACTTCTTGAACACTGTTGTCCACCTTGGTTAGCAGTCTGCTTCAGCTGATGATGGGCCCTTCGCTGGTGCTGCTCCCGCTGTTGGCTGGACACCACATTACCAGGCTGCTACCTAGTCGATTGCTCCATGCCATTGCCACGAGAGAAATTTCTTCCATTGCACGCTCTAGCTAAGAGTGCCTTTGATGATCCATTGGCATCCTCTTCTTCTGCTGCCTCCTTCTGCCCCTCTCTAATAAGCGCATTGGAAACCATGTCAGGAGTTAGTTCCTCTTTTTTCTTCACGCTCTTATCTATGAGCTGGCGCAGCCACATGTATTCTGGTCTCAGGTTTCTCAGCATCAGGAAAGCCACAAATTCATGATCAATAGGCTTGCTGGTTTCAGCAATCTTGTGAATCGTGTCTCTCATGCTCATTACGTAGTCGTATAGTGACTTGAAGTTGGCGTGCTTCGTATCCAACAATTGGTCCATGAGGCCGATGCGCCGGAACACGCCTTTGTCCTCAAATACATCGCAAAGATTTTTCCACGCTTCGAATGCGGTTTTGGCCGTTCTAACGTGAATCAATAGATGCGACTGTATCGTAAGAAAGATCGGACCCTTAAATCCCTCTTCATCTCCGGAGAGTGCAGATTTCGTTCTGGTGGTTCTTGAAGGACACAATCGTCCAAGTCATCCAACCCTAGATATAGCTCCATTAAATACTTTCAATTCACCCAATTACTTTCCCCCTCGAGTTTATCGATGGCTGGAAGATGATTCGACGCCAACGTGACCATAGTTGTTGCCGGCGCATGTGACGTGAAAAGGCGACTCGTTCCCGCATTTTCGTCACTCCCACTATTTTCACCGTGGTAGACATCATCGTCACTCATTCTGTATAATTAACAATAGCAACCCTTTTTGAATAAATCAAAAGTCTAAGTCCTGACCACGTGGTTTAAAGAAAAATTTTCCGACCGAAAATATAAGTCCACGGTACTACTTTTCAACGTAATATATAAAACTTATACCGCAATTCGCAGTGTTAGATCGTTCTGGGCCCATAACCTTGATTTAGATGCTTTACAGTGGAGATGGTTGACGATTTAGACAGGACGGTGGAAGGTATCACGAAAGAACGTCACGACTACATCGCATTACAACCAGAACTAATTTATTCCACACACATAGCAACATTGGTAACATTAAAACATTAAAAATTTACATACAAAAACAAATGACATACGCGGGATTAACTTAAAAGATAATTCCAACACAACCTTCCTTTCTCAATAAAGAATTGTTACAGCTTTTTTGCTGAATGTATTTGTATGGTAATTCATGGAACTAATAGACGTCTAAAGTCATTTTCACATGACAAAGACCTAGTTTCTCCCCTTAAAAATTAAAAAAAAAAAAAATACTCTCCAAGAAAGTAGAATCCTAAGCTATACCATGATTAGCTTTCTGTATATACCCACGGAAGAAATATACCCACATTTAAGACACCAATGGTGCACCCGGGAGAGAGGCAAAGGTGCCCTGCCCCCCCTTGCCTCTAAACAAATCCTAAATTAATCTTTAATTGGCAAGTCATAGTCACATGGTTATAGTGATTGGAAAATTAGGAGAAATGATTTACATCATTTTGCTAGAATGAGACTACCGCAGAATAATACATAATAACCATAATCTCATAAAATATATAACAAAATGATAAATTAAAAAATGCTTATTTCCTCATTTATGAAGCTAAATTCATATTTGCATACCATAACTTTTACATTTCAAATAAATATGAAATAAAATCATTAATTCTTAAGGGAAAAGGAGGAAGGAGAAATAATTCAGGAAAAGGGAATGGTATCTGGAGAGAAGAGGCCTTAAGAGACCTATGATCAAGAACATTTTCATCAAAAGTAAGAAAGCAGAAAATAAAAATTAGATACCTTTATTGTGCTTCATAGAGTTTACAAGTTACACTTGCTATGGACTGCTAGGACTGCTTAAAGGACTGGAATGGAAAAATAACCTAAAAACTTATTCTTTGGTTGATTTAACTTCTTGATGATTTGTTTTCTGTTTCATTTCCTTGATGGCTGGAATACCAGTCTGTGTGATAGGTACAATGCGCTCATTGATTGCTGGCATTGGAAGAGCCTGGACAAAAGAAAGGGGTATATATATATATTCCAATTATAATCTTTATTTTATAAAAAGGATTAAATGAAGGATTAAGTACTAAAAGTTAACAGCTAAAAAATAAAACAGCTAAAAGTATCCATACTGCTTGAAGTTGACAGCTAAAATTATGTTTTATGGTAGTAGGATATGCATTTGAAAGAAATTCTTTCATTCTATCTTGGCTTACTAATTGATTATATGCTGGGGTATAAGGTTTACTCAAATAAAACACCTTCTTAGAGTAAACCAAATCTAAATTTAACTTTAAATTTCATTAGGCTAATCTATTATATATAGCTAACTCTCCGGATATACCTATATATATAGATATAGGGGATACGAATTCTGACCATGTTCCACAAGCGCCGTTGACGTCAGATTTTTACGACGTACTGGCCCACACTCTAGATGCTAGAATAATTCAGACATCGACGCTAGCTATCATGGGTTCGATACTAGAATGTCCCAAAAACCGCAATTTTCCTATAAGAATGCATTGCGCCGATTTTCGAACATTATTTTGAGGCACTTATCGGTAAGATAGAGGAACCAAAATCTCGAAGGTTGAAGCTGAGGTACTCTTCTATGGTTCATATGGAAGAAATGTCGCCAAATGACCGTGAGTTCGAAGCCAGGTGGATGCAAAATTCTTCCATAAGAAATGCATTGCTGCAATTTTTGAAAATTTTTTTCAATGCTTTAGGTATAAGCTGGAAAGATAAAACCCGGAATGGTGACAGAGGCGTTTGAAAACATTCTATCGTAAATTTCACCGTTCGTCTAGTGGTCCTTGGTTCGATGCAAGAGCGTCATTCCGATTCTACCATGCATTTCAAACGGGGAAAACGGAATCATATATTAGGACCTTCCCGATAAGCTATTGAATTGAAACTTTGGAATAAGTCAGAATGGCACTTTTCTAATATTAATATGCAATTGTTTTGCACTATTGGGACCTTAATTCGACGCCAGGGGGTCTTTTCTGCGAGGTTTTAACATTGTTTTGAGGCCTTTTTTTGGTACAGTACTGCATTTAAGGGATAGCTTGCAGTATGCAAGCAACTTTTACTCGTATCTATTATATACGAGTAAAAGTTGCTTGCATACTGCAAGCTAATTGGTACACATTTAACAATAAGTTCCCCTTACGGGTATCATCTTCGAAGCTTATCCAGCAAAATTCTTAAAAATTGCCGCAATACATTTCTTACGTGAGAAATTTTCATCCATGTGGCATCGAACTCACGGTCATATGCAACCTTTCTTCCACTGGTTCTATAGAAAACTACTTCAAACGCAAACGCTGTGATTTTGAATAGTCTCCTGCATAGAGAAAGCCCTAAAAACAATTTTTAAAAAATTAGTGTAAATGACCGCCTGGCGTCGAACACAGGACCCGTTCGTGAAAGACAATGGCATGGAAATGTTAGATAAGTGCCACTCTCACGTGTTTCAAAGTTTCAATTCAGTATCTTATCGGGAAGGTCCTAAAATGAGATTCCGTTCTTCCCGTTTGAAATACATGGTAGAATCGGAATGACGCTCTAGCATCGAACCAAGGACCACTAGAGAAGCAGTGGACGTCATGAAAGAATCTTCTCAAACGCCTCTGTCACCATTCCGGGTTTTATCTTTGAAGCTTATTGGGAAGGCATTTAAAAAAATCGTCCAAAATTTCACCAATGCATTTCTTACAGAAGCATTTCGAACCCACCTGGCGTCCAGCACACGGTCATTTGGTAACATTTCTTCCTTTGATACTATGGAAGACCATCTCATCTGCAAACACCGTAATTTTGATTGCTCTATCGCATCGAGAACGGTCTCAAAACAGATTGCAAAAATTCGCGCTAATGACCGCCTAGCGTCGAACTCAGGACCCTTCTGTGAGAGAAAATAGAAAAATAATATTAGATATGTGCCATTATGACTTCTTCCAAAGTTTCGATTCAATATCTTATCGGGAAGGTCCTAAAATAAGATTCCGTTTTCCCGGTTTGAAATGCATGGTAGAATCGGAATGACCCTCTTGCATCGAACCAATGAGATGGTCTTCCATCGTACCAAACAAAGAAATGTTACCAAATGTCCGTGTGTTCGACGCCAGGTGGGTGCGAATTTCTTCCATAAGAAATGCATTGCTGAAATCTTTGACAATTTTTTTGAATTCCTTCCCGATATGCTGGAAGGATAAAACCCGGAATGGTGACAGAGGCGTTTGAAAACATTCTTTCATGAATTTCACCGTTCGTCTAGTGGTCCTTGGTTCGATGCAAGAGCGTCATTCCGATTCTACCATGCATTTCAAATGGGGAAAACGGAATCTTATTTTGGGACCTTCCCGATAAGATATTGAAACGAAACTTTGGAATAAGTCAGAATGGCACTTATCTAATATTAATTTGCTATTTTCCTTCACGAATGGGTCCTGAGTTCGACGCTAGGCGGTCTTTTGTGCATTCTTTGCAAACTGTTATGGGGCCGTTCTAGGTGCGATAGAGCAATCAAAATCACGGTGTTTGCAGATGAGATGGTCTTCCATAGTACCAAAGGAAGAAATGTTACCAAATGACCGTGTGCTGGACGCCAGGTGGCTTCGAAATGCTTCCGTAAGATTTGCATTGCTGAAATATTTGACGATTTATTACAAAGCCTTCCCGATAAGCTGGAAAGATAAAACTCGGAATGGCGACAGAGATATTTGAAAGCATTCTTTCATGTCGTCCACTGTTTCTCTAGTGGTCCTTGGTTCGATGCAAGAGCGTCATTCCGTTTCCACCATGCATTTCAAACGGGGAAAACGGAATCATATATTAGGACCCTCCCGATAAGCTATTGAATTGAAACTTTGGAATAAGTCAGAATGGCACTTATCTAATATTAATATGCAATTTTGTCGCACTATCGGGTCCTGATTTCGACGCTAGGCGGTCTTTTGCGCGAAGTTTTCAAAATCATTTTGAGGCATTACTTGGTACGATACTGCTTTCAACTGATAGCTTGCAGTATACACGCAACTTTTACTCGTATAATGAACTTCTAATTAATACCAATACCAAAATAATGCAAGCATTTTTTTACCTTTGGAGCAGTTATGATTAACACTCCATCTGAAGTGAGACTTGTGGTGACAGTTCCTGGTGAGATCCCCTCAGGAAGGACATAACGTCGTATAAAATGTCGAGACACAAATCCATGCTGATCTTGCTTCTCTTCATGTTTGCCTTCCACTGTAATTGAATTGTCAAGTGTCTTCACAGATATTTCCTCAGGCCTAAATTGTTGCACGTCCAGCATTACTTGAAAGTCATCTTTGTTGGGAACAACTCCCATTATTCCCCCTTTCATTCCCTCTGCAGGCTGCCAAGGTAGGTTATACCCCAGTCTCAATAAGTTTGGTATCGGCTGGTAAAGATCTTCCAAGCCGAAATCCTGATCGAAAAGCCTAAGAGGTCTCTCCAACTCCTCCCATGGATCTCTCATGATAAAAGGCAGGATGGACATCTAAAATAACCATCGTTGATTAATTCATACTAGTTATCGCAGTAGTTTACGATAAAAATTGGCTATAGATAACTACGAAAGCAAATTGATCGAAGGACGACTTACTTTTATCGCTTTAAATATCAATCCGCCTCGTAGAGCAGAGAGTTCTGCAATTAAACTACCGCGTTTATTTCCGAAGTCGATTTCTCAGCGAATGGCGTGCGAGGGGACTTTGCTGTATATATACAGCGCCAAAGTCGTGACGTCACCTATTCGGGTATTTCGAGAACTTTCCACTCTTGGCGCGATTGTCAAACTCTTGGACTGGAACTTTCCCGAATAATACTAATACATTTCTTAGAGAGTGAATTGATTTTACTTAACATTTCTAAAAGGAGGGTTATCGTTAATCTTTTCCAACTCCTATTGTTAATATTTCTAATTATTCTCGTTTCATAAACCATAGCAACTTCTTTATTTAAAGTACTTACAAGAGGATATGTATGGATTTTTCATAGAAATTATAAATTAGTATTACATCTTAGATATTTTTACATTTCAAATGCTCATCTCCTCAATTAATTGATTCATTTCCTTATAAAACGAAGAAAATCGAGAAAACAAATTTTAATACAATCGTTTGTACTGTAAAATTAGGAATAACGTTTCCAACCCATACATAAAAGGTAAAATTATTAAGTTGTAAAATTTTGTTATCATATGCTTCTCCAGAAAATGCTTAATGCATTATGATTTGCTTAATAATTCCATCAATATTCTCATTAAATATTTATATTTATAATTTGGCTCTACACCATAAAAAAAGGTTTGTCTCATCTAATCCATACCTAAAATCCTGATTCCAAAGAGGTAGGTCACATGTATGTGCCTTCTTAAACAGAGATGGGTTTTAGTAATTCAGTACTCATACCATAGAACTCTTTTAACTCATTGAAAGTACTAACATTATTACTAAATTAAAGCATTTTCAAGTTTTAATGCTAAAAATGTAAATAAAACTGCAGAAAATAATAAATCCAAAGGCAATAGATTCACCCAAAAATCTAATAAATTAAATTTTTAGAGTCCTGCTTAATTAATGGCTTCCATGAGAGTAATTCATGTATTAATTCTCCAATTGTATAAAAGAAACTTAAAGGATGTTTCTCAGTTAGTTTTATAATTTAATACTTGCAGCTCTAGCGTAAAAAATTGGCTTAACATTGTGTAAACCCTTGATATTAATAAACAATACAATTCAGCTTCATAGAAATACTTCAAACCTACAGCTTTATAGAATTAACTCTATTCAACTTTTCCCTTATTCTATCCCTTCTCATAACCAGGGGAACATACAAGCTTTTAGTTGCACAAATTTATTTTAATATATCTAAATGTCATATATTCACTAGAAGGATGACTTCCCTAAAGGAAGTTTGGCTAACATTACTAAATTTTTATGAAGTATTTCCATTACCATGAACTCTTCATAGAAGGCTTTAATGATGATTACTTATGCTGTACATAATGTATGACATTTGGATTGTTGGAAAGTGTAATAATTGGAGTCACGCCATTCGTAGTGAGCGTACATATTTCATTAATATGAACAAATAACATGTCCTGTATTTATATAATGATAAATTTATCTTACAGCCTTCGGTGGAATTGAAAGCAGAGTCATGTCTTTCGTCTCAGTAAAGTTTCTCATCTTTTGTGTAAGTGAATTAAATATGTGACTGTTAAGTTATAGTCTTGGAAAGGATGTTAACATCCATTGCGGCGGATATTTTAGCTACTCTTGTATTATCGAAGACGTGTTCATAGTGGCGAGTTCCTTTCGAACTGTTTCCTCTACCCCATGGTTCCCTGCCAAACAACATCTGTCTGATAAGTATTCTTCCATCATTAACAAAGTGTCTGAAGCACTTACAACATCAGCAAATCTCTAAGTTCTAATCTTATTATTCTACAAACCTTAATCACTCACAAGCACTAGTATATTGGTTTATTTGTACACTTACAATCTCAATTAATAGGACCGATATTTATAACATTCAAACTTTTCCAGTCTTCAGACCAAAGTACTGTTATGAACTTACTCAACTAAAGCTAACACAGTAACTTCTATCCTTCTCTATATGTGAGATAGTTGAGAGACTTTTGATTAAAGCATCAATGATTACAAGAAGCTTTTCGGCGCTTGGAGAACCTTTATCTCTTAATCAATTATTACCTTAGCTTTATTCCTCGTCTGATATTAAACTCAATTAATTCCAATGTATGAGCGATAGAAATCCTTTCACACTCATCCTGGTATGACTTATATCAATAACTATGAATATATCTCATCTGCCACTTTTCTTTTTTCTCGTTTCACAGATATTCTTCAATGACCTGATGGATGGGATGCAACGCAATGATGATTTCTTATATTAGTTTTAGTATATGTGTATTTAACAAATATGATGATTACATATATATATATATATATATATATATATATATATATATATATATATATATATATATATATTAAATTTATATTATTATTATATGAGAATTAGTAATTTTACACTGACTGACTTATCTTTCTTTTAAACTTAACCTCCTTTGTAATTTTTTACACTTAATTTGTAGCTCTGCATTTGAATATTCTTATTTCTCCTTGGCACTGCTTTGTTATTTGTTTTTGCAATATAATAAATACTCTATTCTGAAATAAGAAACTCTTATAATTCCCTTTGTTTGTTAAGAAATTTAACGAAAACTAGCATCTACAAGACAAAGAGAGCACAGCAACAAAATATATTCCCATTTTGGATCTTTTACTGAAGTTGTCGACTTGAAAGAACTGTAGTTATCATTATCATGATACCTTGTTTCTACTTGAAAATATGAAAAGAATTAAAAAGAAAAAACTATCTATTATATTAAATACCTAATTATGGATATGATCACTATGAAATAAGGAGAAGATTAAATAAATTGTATTAATTCCTAATAGCGGAAACACAGATGTTGATACTTCAATTTTACGGAGTGCTGATTCTCAACTTTTTTCCAAGATTGCCACATCCACACACTGGAAACCCCCGATCAGGTTAGCCCACCAGTATTCCAACTCTCTGAATACGGGCCAGCTAACCCGATCCCTAACCCTGCTTAGCTTAACCCGGGATAACTGCCCTCTCTCTGAATACGGCCAAAAGGGTATTACTCATTCTTTACTAAATGCATACTTTCCATAAAATTAATGCTTTCTAAGCATAAAGTTACTGCATTGTGCAAGAATTATTGACATATTAACTAGATAGTGCAGATTGTGATACCCTCTTGCTACTGCTATAAGATTAATATTTTTTCTTATTAGAGTATCTGGTACCAATTGCTTCATTATAGAATAAAAATGATGAAAATTTAGTTATTAACAAGTCTTCATGCAAAAAGAAGAAAATTATTGAAAAATATGAGAAAAACCTTTTATGAAAATAGAAAAAAGTAACAAATAATGCAAACAATAGATCAAAAATGTTTACAGAGTCCCCAAGGATTCTATATAAATCTTCTGATGTGGCATATAAAGCATAATAAACAGGTACTTCATTATTAGGATGTGAACACTTATTTCATAGTAAGAGCTGACACACCTTCCCTCTTTAGTTTTAATTTGTAAAGGAAATAAATAATCTTGATATCTTCGGTATAAATTGCTCTGTAGCACAATATCTCATATTTCAATCACAAAATTTGTAAATAGTTAATTACTTGGTCCCCTGAAAAGCCTTCTGAGTACCACTATAAATTTATTAAGTTTATATTATGTATGTGCTTTATTTTTAGAATATTTACTATAATCTATCCTCATACTTCATTCTTATATACTGGAAGGTGAAATTAGGAGAATATCTAAGTAATATATGTCTCTAACTCTCATAAGTTAAATTAATTCAATTATATGATAAATAGTAAAACATAAATATTAGCATAATTATTTGCATTCAGAAATGAAATAAAATTTAAAAGTTGTATCTAAATCATCCAAACCAAAATCTACTACAAAATCTTATTTTTCTCAAGTTTGTCTCAATTTCAATACAAAATTTTCGAGCAAAATTAATGATTCTCTGACAAAAGCAATACTTGTTAACAAGATCAAGCATGATGTGCAAAACGGAAATATTTGGTACCAAACATAGCTTTTTCTTTAGCTGCACTAGAAAAGGTAGGAAGGTTAAATAAAAACATATGAATTATTGTTAATATCTTTATTTAATTTTAAGAGGGGGGCCACATGGCCAATCTGCCTGGCATTTGCCCTATGCTGAGAGGAAAACCCCTCTAAAACCTCCCAAAGGCAGTTCATAATCTTTTAATGCACATCAATCATAAATTGGACAATACAGAAATATGACATCATATTTAATACCTTAAGTGTTTTGTAAGAATTCAGAGACCCTCAATTAGGACAACCATACCAAATACAAGATAAAGAATGACAATAGAAAATACACACTCGTACATGTTCCTTAAAAACACACACAAACACATTTTCCTTTAAATATACACATTCACACATCCACACACATACAATAAAGTTCTCAATTTCAAATCAAGAGATGTGAAGAGACCAAGAAGAAGACCAAACGACTGATTGAGCAGACAAAGTTTTTTGGTTACTTGACAAAGAGGCCCTCGAACGTTGGCATCTGTAAAGCATTCCTGAAGGCCAACATCTGATATCAGATTGAAATTGGGTAAGAAGAACCAATAAAGTCTCTCAGAAAGATGAATGTACACTAACTCAGCCATAGATAGAAATATTGCAGTATACACACAGGAAAGTATCCATATTATTAAAGCAGTACTTATCAGACTGGAATCACGTTCAATATGCCAAATTAAGAATGCACATCATTAAGACATTGTATTCAGATTAGGCATAAAAGTTATAGCATATTGAAACACTGGAATGAACCATCAAAGGCCATCTAAGTGATAGAATTCTTTGCATTACAAGCCTAGGACTTTAAGTTTAGTAGTAGTACATCAGAGAGTATTCTTGGTGCCTGCACTCATTGGTGTCTCACCACTGTCTCTCTGTGCCTATTAGGGCATGTCTAATGACATGACACTAAGTTACATTAGAAAATTTTCCATAAAATTTCAATTTCATTTGGTAATACTAAAGAGTATTACAATTGGTCCAATGACAGAAGACATGTTGATATCTTTCTAAGAAAATTGTGCAAACTGGAGGATTCGAAAGCCCTCTTAGAGGAAATACACGTGAAGTTTATTTCGATTGATTAAATACCTTTCTTCCTTTGAAGGAATGAATTATAAATTTCAGTATTACGAAATCGAGACCAGTTTCTAAAGAAATGAAAGGAATATTCTTCTTTTGGTCATGTAATTTCCCTTTGGATTCGATATTGCCAGAAATAGGACATAAGATATGCGTAATATGAATAGTTTAGTGGTTGTTAACAACCAATCTTCCTGGCGCTTGAAGAAATTGCTGAATCTTTAGGATTGTTGACTCTGCGACATTACGTCATTTCGAGAATGTTTATTAAGCGGCAACAGTAAACCACTCGTACACTCAGAAGCGGATTTTGATCGCAATCCGAGCATCACAATATTTTTAGTCGACCAATGTAAGTTAATAACGCTAAATGTATGTAGCAAACTATGACTTGAATAATACTCGGAAAGTTGATTCATTCTCAATCTTTTCATCTTATTCTAGACGTCATTGATACCTAATCATGTGCACAATTTTTTTGAGGATGTTTGCCTACCATTCCATTACTGTCCACATATATTACTACAATATTATAACTTACCCGGATCATTAGTAAAGAAATATTTTAGACCATGAAGGCATAATACAAATAACGATAATGGTACTTCCTGTGTAAACGCTGATAAAACTAAATTTGAAATCGTTCTAGAAATGCATCACTTTCAGCTCAATGAAATAACAGTAAAAGTTATTGACAACTACATTGTGATCAAAGGTAAACATGAAGAGAAAGAAGATGAGCATGGCTTTATATGCCACCAATTTTCTCGACGTTATGTCCTTCCTAAAGATGCATCTCCAGATGATGTGACCTCTACCTTTTCATCAGATGGTGTTCTGACAGTAACAGCTGCTAGGAAGATATACTTCCTATAAATACACTTTACTAATAAATATTTGGGAATCTTGCAAAATACTTCTAAATATTTGCGGAAGAGTTTCTTGAAGAAAATTTGATTATATGCTCATGGTAAAAGGGTAGTAACAGATTTGGGATTCAGTAGAAAAACATTATTCAAAGTATACTATTATATTTCACTTTACATTCAGGGTATTCCAGATTCCAAAGAACGGACTGTTAATATTGAATTGACTGATGAACCTCGTCATAAAAAGAGTGATTATCTTACAAGTTTAAATTCATTCCCAAATAGTTGCAAGTCACCAGAAACCTCCATTACCCTTACAGGCTATTTGATTTCATGTTTGAAATTTGATTCATTTACATGTTTCATGTATAGTTTCAGTGACCTTATACTGCAAATTTTAGAGGTTCTCATTACAGTGCTTCAGGACATTTTGTTTACTATTTTATTTAGTTAATGAATAAAATTTATCATCTATCACAAAAAATAATTAAAAATTCAGTATAGTATATAAGCCAAGAGTCAGCATAGCAAAAAACAAGAAAGAAAGATGTGACACAGTTTATCAGTCCAACTAAATAGTATGGTCATAATTGTGGTGAAAGCATTTATTATTGGTGGTGTATAAAGCTCACTTAATTACCATTTCCAGATATTTTACTAGTGAAAAGTTTTCATCTCATTAGCTTAAAAAATAAGGGAATATCCTCATGCAGCCCAATAAGTTGAATGTTGCATTGGGTAGGGTTAAGTGGTTCAACAGTTTCATTTTATTATTTATCACTTTACGTACTGAAATTGAAAAACCAACCAATCCCATGCCACAAGACATGGGGAAAAACTGTCCGAGTCTACAACAGGACCACATGTTTGACATATCTCAGAAATATGGTAATGCTTCCTTCTGTTATCTGATGTTAATGGATGGAATATTTATCATGGGCCTTCTTGCTTAGGATAGAGGAAAATATATCTACCATTTTCTTTCTTGTTCATGACTGTTATGGAATTAAGCTACTGAGTTATGTGTCATGCTGAATAATGGCATTTGTTTTATCTCAAAGTAATGAATGTTCTGGAAGATTTTTTCATAGGGTCCTTCTGCAGCACTTACATGGACTTGATCCACTGCTGGCATTCTGAATCAGTGAAGTAAACAGCACCTAAGTACCTACCTCTTCATCATGCCTAGTAGTCTCTTCCACTCTCTAAAGCATTAAGTAGCTAATGGTAGAGGGGGTTTAGGATCTAAACATCATTAGGGCTGAAGACTGTACAGACAGATCAGCTTAGAAATAATGAGATGAAACATGTATGTGAACTGTTCATGTAGGTGGATATTTATAAGGTGTTTGCTAAAAATTTTGCTGAATATGATAGGAAATTATCTTTAATATTGTGTAACATACTGATTTAAACAGGTGAATATGCACATGCTCAGTGCTAGGCTAATCATAACCAGGTGAAATCCCTTAAGCCTTGTAAATTTCCCTCATTGTCACAAGAATTAATTTATTTTAATATATTTATTAATTTATTTTATACTTTCTAACTTTAAATTACTTAAAAATTGTGATTCGCATTTCCTATTAAATACTGCAGATAACTATGAAAATAAATTCAATTAAGCTTGGCAATGGCTTGTATAAGCTACTAAGAAGGTAGTCTTGGTCAGTAGCACTAACCAACAGCAGCCGTAAAAGATAAAATTTCCTTGAAATATGATTAAAAATATACCAAAGGGACAAACATATGTATAAGTAAACTACCCAAGCCTGAGAAGATAACATTTTGGATGTGCAAAAAAATGGCAAATTTGAAAGGCAAGGAAAGAAAATGAATACCTTCATCTTTCAGATTTTAAATTTTATAGTAAACAAGAAATTGAATGTAGCTACAATTTAAGCTTAGATATATTTTACGATCATAAATGAATAGAGATATAGTTTACAATTTGTTTGATTTCACAGTATCTCAAAGTGAAAAATACATTATAAATACAGCACATTTAGAAATTATTTCTTACAAATTGAAAATGGCATAATTGATATTCCACATTTGTAATATATCCACAGTATTTCTGAAAGATTACAGATTCTACAGCTATAGGACGAAAAAATTTAACACAAATGGATATCCTGAGATCTTCACATTATGTAAGATAAATCTTTAACATCTTTAATTTGCCATTTTCATACTTCAGAATAGACAGTATGCAATTTTTAACTGGTCCAATAAATAACCACCATTTAGGTAAACATTTGTCTTTACACAAAATAATTTTCATTATATCCTTTTCTCTTATTTTATAGTTGGAAAAGATAGCTAGAGTATTACAAGATCCACAACTTGCTGCTAGGACTTCATAAGTCAGAGTACAATGCTGTCTAGTTTATTTATAATTTAAACATTAAATAATCATGTTACAATCATGGATTATTCACATCAACATCAAAAATAGCTTTCATAGGGTATCTTAAGTGATAAAAAAATTAGCTCTGTACATTCAATACCTTATCATTAAATTTTTACATACTTTTGAAAAATAAAAAATAATGTACAAAGGAAACACTTAGTACTACTACAGATGTTACAAATGTTAGCACAACCTATCTTTCTTCAACAAAAAGCTATAGCAAAATAACTTTAAAAATTCATATTAAATTCAATTATTCTGATAACAATTTAGATGAAAGACAATTTGATTTTTCTTGCAGAACTGCATTGTACTTTGATTTATAAATTACCTTCTGAAAAGAAAATTTGTGCAGCCTTGGGCAAAGGCAACAATAGATATATTGTGTATACACCCATATATTTTTCAAAGTATAGAACAACTTATAAGACCAAATGTACAAAAGCTCAAAGGAATATTAGTATACAATGGTCGAATGATAAAATGCATTTAAATCCTGATTAACTTTTAGACACAATATTTTAAACAAACAGCTTTATGGTCATCATATTTCAAAAAAGAATTGGATTATCTTTGCACTGATCAATCACATATTGAGTGAACTTTTTCAGGAACTTAGGATATTCTCTTTTGTATACAGCTCTCAATACCGAAGCTGGTGCCCATCCACCGGGATTAACTGCAAAATATCACAATATATCAATTGACTGATAAAAATTAACATAATTTCTCATCATAGATGAATACATTTTCATAGGGTTCCAAAATTTGTCAGAGTCATTGATACATTATTTATTCAAAGACAGCAAGGAGAAAATTTGCTGGATCTATAATAAACAACTTTTAAAAGTGAAAAATAGCAAAAAAATAACTGACTCAGTGATTTTATCCATATTCTTCATCTTGGTAATAAAAAAATAACCTCCAAATTAACATAGACATAAGATAGTTAAATCTGAATAAACAAGCTTATATCCCTGTACTTATGAATTCTAGCTCATAGTAGACCTAGGAAAAAAAAAGAAACTTACCAACAGAGCAGTAGGTGATTTTACAAGTGATGTCATCTCTTGCTATCTCAGCACCATCCTTCGGTGGATCAATGAAAGTTTGACAAGCCAGACATACTGTTAGGAATACTCTGACACATTTTCCAGAATTCACCTGATAAAATATAAATGAAGAAGAGATTTTGGTAAACATAATCTTACTATTTATCATAAATTACAATCAAAATATTAACTGTTAAAACTTTTTAAGATTAATTGAATAAGCAATCAAACAATCAGTTCTAACTCTTTTGATCGATGAAATAAATGTTTGCACCATATAATAGGTTTATATATATATAGGTTTTTAAAATATTTTGCAGGAAGATACTCATACACAGCAGTCTTTCTTTGCATTTAGCAATGGTTTAAACACAAATTAATAGATAGTATTAATTTATTAGATTCTAATAATTATTAGAAATAATAATAAGATATGCAAGAAGTGGGATTTGTTCATTGAAAAAATCTATCATCTATGGAAGGAAATACATTCACAGGATAGATTAATTCTGCTTATTAGTACAGATTTTATAGCACAAACATATAAGAGTTTGTAGGTAGAGAAAACATTTTGAGGGATTAGGGTACATCATTCATGAAAAAGATAGGCACATCTTACAGGAAAATCTGGATGCTCAGTAGAGTGGTTACACACAATCCATATATCATGGGCATCAGGATCTTTGTCATCTGGAACTCTTCTCATATGTGACCAAAATAAGGCATCTCGTTGTGATGCAGGCCAGACTCTTTTAAAGACTTGCAGGAAAACCAGAGTATCCTCTGATATAGTTTCCAACACAGTCATTTGCTCCAAAGTAGCTAAAATATATATTATAGAATGATAAACAGGGACAAATGAAAACAAAAACAACACAAGAAAATTAATAATGGCTCGTTTACTCACTTTCCCATTCATGACGATATTCAGGAGCAAAAAAATAATGGCACATCTCATGTCCAGTCACACCTTTCACAGTGTGAACTGCTTTTAATGGATCAATTACCATACCATTGACCTCTTCCTCTCGCCTGTACATACGCATTTCTCCATCTTCAGCAAATAATTCCCACGCACCTTCTCCAACACCAAGCCTAGCATAATGTAACTGTTCCATTGTAACACGATCAATCTATAATTAAAGTTTTAATTTCATTAAATACCTTATGGAGATAAACTTTTTCTTCATTGGTTGCCTGGAGCAGAGGCTTTCCAACATCAACAATCACCTTTATTCATAGCCAAATCTGGCTACTGACAGTAAAAATGGATTTGGCTAGAGTAGTGCCGACCACTAGATGGGGATTGCTAACTGGAGATTGTGTTTCTCCCCAATAAGTAAGTAATCAAGGGTCACAAAAATATCTTAAAGCCAGATACCAAGCATCATAAGTGCAGCCCTGAATAGGTGTACTAGCATTTTAAGTTTCTTTAACTGTACAGAAAGACTAATTAATGTTACAATTTTCCATTTGGGCTTCCTAACACAAATAAATTACAATAATACTATGAGGAATACCAAGTTTTGCTCCTCAATATCAAAATTTAAGAATCCATTCAAAAGAGCAAATTAGTAAGAATATTAATTATACTAACATAACATCAAATAACAAATATATCAAATTTAAGATAGTATAATGTTTTGACTTTAAAGATATATTTTGGGTTGAAAGGAATACTTAAATTATTTAACTCTAATCTTAAATAGTTTATGTTTCAAGTCTACTTCATATTTGGACATTCTCCTGATCAATCAGATGCATATTTATTATTTCCCATCAATCAAATTTATAATATTCATTTTTAAAAATCCCCAGAAAAGAGAATATCAAAGTAAGTTATAACTAGAATGAAAGCTACTTAATTTAAAGAGTATTGTGAATAATTTTATTCACAAATAATTATCAAAATATAGCTTTATCTCAATTTTATTTTTCATCCTAAAATCACTGAATATTTCTGTTAATTTATTCCCTTTTACTAAGCAAGTCTGTATCACACCTTAATAGCACCGAGAAGGTCCTCCACAAAGAAAGGAAAAAGTCAAAGAACAGTTAGAAAGAAAATGCACATTTTAATATTGAATATAGACACAAATATATGAAGTCAGATTCTTCTCTGTAAGGTAAAACATTTAATTACTTAGCAGAAAAGTTAAGAAAAAATTCATAATTCTTACTACTGTATTGTTTTGCAAAGAAGTAATTCATTATTGTTTCTACAAATACAGCATATCTGTTATGGTTTCTCCATCAGAATAATTATTATTTATCCACATAACTAAGTGATCAATACACTTGTCTTTTGTGAAAATGTTTGAACAGTACTATGGCCATGATGCTCATTATTGTGATTAAAAGGAAACAACATGAATCATTTGAAAAATTATCTATTGCAGTCTTAATAAGCCCTCCATACTAGTGTAGGAGTTAGTGCTCTAAGAATAAAATAACCACAATGAACTCTGAAGGGCCAGAGCTTACAAGGGTTATTAATGAATGGATTTATTTCCCTTTATTATGACTGTTTGATATTATAGAGAGAAATAAAGAGAAAATCTGATGTCGCTAGTGCTCCCGAATCTTTTTCTAGCTGGGCATGTGCTTTCACCAATACTAGACTATAGAGAAAATATTTGCAATCTTAATGGAAAAATACGCACCTCTGGCCATAATCTATGAGAAGTTGCTTTGGAAACTGAAGTAACATTCTGATGAATATTTTTTAGCCTCTCTCTGAATTCTGCTTCCTCTTCAATTTTATCTAAAGCACTCTCAACAGCATCATAAAATTCTTCATCATTGAGAGCACTATGTGGACCTTCCTGATAATTAAAGAGAAAATATATATTTTAAGTTAGAGGTCACAAAGTAATTCGGAATGATACAAATTCAATAAACAGTGTACAGGAAATCAACAACAGCAGATTTCTAACAAAAATGTCTGCAATTAGAATGAAAACCTTCTCCCAATGCTAACTGATGAATTAAGTGAGGCAACAAAGTAGATTGTGTTATTTGGAAACCTCTTATGTAATGATAACTAAGGAAATTATTTGACTCCTTGCTTCATTGGAAGAAAAAACTGTAATTAAATCGCAGCTAACAGAGTAAAGAAATAAAACAAATACAAACCTCAAAATCAGGTCCTCCTCGAGCAAGAGCAGTTCTGGCATTAGACTGTTGCTGCCTCTGCTGAACAACCTGTGCTGTGTGCTGTCTAGTCAGCCGACAGAGCTCTTCTGCTTTACGCCTTCTTTCAACCTCACGCTCAAGTCTTTTTCGCCAACCTTCTTCCCTCTTCTCCATTATCTCCAGGCAATGTGATAGCGTGGCAAGAATTCCATCAGTGGTTGCATTGAAAGTTAGTGCTTGCCCTTTGAAATCCAAGGCTCGTAAAGCAAGCTCATTCTGAGTAGAGTCAGCAGAAGTTGTGGAATTCGAAGATTCTCCTAATTTTGGACCCTTTGCTGACCCCAGTGAAGGTTTAGAAGCTGCATAAGATAAACACATATAAAAGAGAAATTGTTATTATAAAAAATATTTTATTTTAGACCAGTAACATAAAGACTGATGATTGATTGAAATGTGCATCCATTTTGCATTCCTTGCATGCATTTAGACAAGGGATGGTATGCATATGCAAGCCTCTGCTATGTTCCTAACAAAAAAAAATTTACTAAATTGATTATCAAAGTCAGATAGAAAATATGAGCTAAAGCATGTAAAAGAATGAAGAAAATATATTAATCGTAAAATTTATACACAGAATAATGATCCACTAACTTAATCTTCTCCAGCAGTTACAAAGTGCAACAACATCTTTTACTACAAATGTTAGTTACTTATGCTTAAATATAAAATCATTATGTAACTTCATTCCCTCCAGCAGTGAAACAATAAACTTGCTAAAGGGGGATTTAATACAATATAGGTATTAACTCATCTTGTATTACCTTTTAAATAACACTTTGCTGAGATAAATGCAACAGATGTACAATGATCATAAAAACCTTCACAATAATATTTTATTCAATGCCTCTTGTTATATCCAAGGCAATTAGAAAGTACTACAAAACTATGAAAGACCTCTTTGCCCCTCCCCGGATCCACCAATCATTACCTAACACCACTATAATGTTTTTTTCTTAATCCTACATACTCTTCATAAATTTATATATGATTGAAATAGAGATGAAGGAGAAAAAGTCTACTGTCGCTGGGACTCTAACCCAGACCTCCAACTTTCTAGGTGGTTGCTTCATCCAATCAAGCTACCATGACAGAACAATCTCTCCTTGATTTCTGTCACTATGATGGGATACGTCAAATATTGCATCAAACCCCTGTTCACACGTGGGACATCTAAGATGCTACCTCACCATCATAGTGGAATTCCTAAACGGAATGGTGAAGTATGTGAAAGATGAAAAACGCATGATATATATGCTCAATGTTAGATATAGAAATAAAGGAGAAGTCCACTATTGGACTCAAGCCCAAATTTCCTACTTTCTGGGTGGTCGCTTTATCCAATCGAGCTAACACAGCAGAGCAATACCTCCTATTTTTGTTGCTAAGATGGTTTGCTTGATGGTGAGGTGGCATCTTAGATGTCCCCCATATGCATAGGGGTTTGATGCCATCTTTGAAGGATCCCCTGGAGCACATTGGGTCCCTAATAGCAACTTTCATTCCAATGGCTGGAGGATATTTTCACAATTATGCATATACAATCTCCTATCTTTCAATACTTTATAGCCTTCAATAGGAAATATTTTAAGAATGAAAATGTTCTAAATCAGCATGAAACCATATACTCCAATGTTAAAATATTTCCCACCATTCTCTGTTGAACTCTAAGAGTGATTTATAAATTTTATGAATTGATTTTTTAAGTGCACCAAATATTATTATTATACGCATCATTCATGAATACTCTATTTCCATGTTTAATCTTCATATAATATTTTCAATAAAATAATCATGAGAGGACTTTATATATGGTTAAATGTTGCAGAAACCTACAAGTAAGGTAAAGCCTACTTATTGTGCTCAGTGACATTATCTCCTAATCATTTCATGCCATAACCAAAACAAATGTTTCTTGATTTATAATGATTGAGGGTAAATATTCAAAAGACTATTTATATTCATGAAAGATGAAAAAGCTTAGGTTTCCTTCATGCATAAGTGAGAACAGCTGCTTGAAAAAATATGCAGCTATTTCCTATATATACCACAGCATGCAACACTGATTACTAAAAGATGAAAAGTATTCACCAAACATCAAATGCAACTAAGGACTTTATTATCTGCAATACTTCAGGATTTGATTGTAATCCAAATATATTAAACATTTAAATGAAATATTTAAATAGCTTAGGTCAGCAATACTATGAGTGAATATGAAAGGAGGAAAACTCTATTTTTGCTGTTATACTAGAGATCCACTTGTTTTACAATCAGTTCAAGGAAACAACCTACAAGACATAGACCCAAAACATAATGGCATTAGGAGAGTTTTCCACCTTACTGCCAGAGAGAGAGAATCTCAGTTTCATTCAAGGCCTTGATCCAAACTTTCTTTCCTTAAGCCTGAAGAGTTAAAGAATAAACTTTCTCATATAATGTAATGCGCTAGAGTAGCTGTTGTAAATTATATTTGCTTCATATATTAACTAATTTCACAAGATAAAAAAGCATGATTTTGTATAAGATTTTAAGATACTAAAATATATCGTCTCATAACATTATAAATTTTCTATTTCTATAAATCTTGGCTTCATCCATGTATGATCTCATGTGTCTTTTTTTCTGGTTTTTATATGTTTAACTTTATAATGCTTGTGAGAAGATTCCTAATGGCAATCTTTTCCTTCTTAAATTTGTTTTTGTTGCCAAAGTCTATAATGCATTAAAAATGTATTATTTCATGTATTTAATGAATAGCATTATGCTAAATAAAGCTCATATTATTATTATTATTATAACATAGCCATGCAGAAAATTAAAGAACTAAATATAAGCATTGTAATGAAATATCAGAAGCTTAAGATTGGTTAAGTTGAGACACGAGATTGATGCGCAAAGCAGAAGTAATATTTCAAACTTTCAATTAGTCATTATAAAGGACCTAAGTGTACTATGAATTATTTAAAATCAAGCAAAAATGATTGTTTTCACTGATTCCCTGCAGCTGTCACAAAGATCTCACTTTCTGAAGGCAAAGCAAATTACTTAAATAAATACCTGAAGCTAAATCATCCTTAGGCAATGAACCATTTTTAGAAGAGCATTCACCATTTTGAAGATCTTTATCTGAAATATGAATATTTCCACCATTTGTAAAAGAGAGGTTTACATGATCTCACAGGGATTAGTACTGAAAATCTTCTATTAGATAAAAGAAACTCAATGTTTCATTTCAAAATGTCTTATAGCTAAGATCACTCAGAAACCGACAGAAAATTTTACTCCAAGAATTAGATAAACATCAGAGAAATCCAGGGATCACAATGATCAAACTTTAGGATGAGTTACTTGAATTACCTGAATTAGATTTAGCTGAATCTTTGGAAGAAGACGATACTTCGGCACAAGCATCAAAATAACTCTGCAGAGATTCAATTTGCTGGCACAGAATACCTCTGAAAGTTTCCATTTCAGCCAACTTTTCCTTCAGGCCTGAAAAATAGCAATGTATTTACTAATTCGAAGTAAGAAACATGGTCATTCAGAGATATCGAATTTACCTCTTCCTTTTTTGAAACTAGATGATGAGGCAGTGGAAAATGTGGTTGAGGTGAGTGATATGGTACTACCATGGCGCTTCAAACTATTTTCACTACCGTAACCGGATTCCGCCTGTAACAGATTCATTATTAATTAGGTCCAATCATTAAAAAATGATGGTTTAATAAATTTTATGTAAATTTTACTAACTTTATAGGTTTCTAGGATATCCACCCATGCTTGCTTTTCTTCCGGAGTTTCAGCTCGAAGGTACCAAACGCAGTCATTGACAGAAACATCAAATCTGCATTCATCGAATTCGTGCGGCTGCGAAAAATAGATGGTAAATGGAAAATCACCAAGTATGTCTACGCTACCTGCTACACCAATTTCAAGCAGTTTAATCAAAACATTGAAATTATATAAACCTTGATAGTAGCTTTGAATAAGCTTATAGCCCCACGGCAACCGAAGCCTGTATCTTGCTCTGATTTATAGTAGGATAGAGTGCCATCCTTCATTACTATATAACGGCTTTGCCAACCATGAATATAGTTTGTCCACTTGCTTAAAACTCCCTTTTTCTCAGGAGCTTGATAGCCATTGTCACTGTCGTCTTCTTCGTCGCTACATGTTACGCTATGATCATCTGACATCTTGTAATCAATCATGAGGCAAAGAAAAGGTTAGCATTCCAATATACATATACGATTAATCTCAGTGAATGCTTATCATTATTCACGAATACAACAGCAATTCAACTTGACACTTTTATAAAAACATTATCAGCCATTTTCGCTTTTGGTCACGTTTACTTATAGAAACAAATGACTGATGAAAGGTTTCGTAACATTTGACCGCTTCTTTTGACTATTTAATATCATCGTGACTCTTATTCCGTATGAGTTTTAACACTTTTTAATGATAAAATATTTTTTATAGTTACAAATTAACTTTCTTTTAAAATTTCCCTGATAGCATAGAAGGTTTACTTTTGAGTAATTTAAGCTAAGAAGGGGTTTCCTTCCAATTAACGTATTTGTCATTAACTGATATCAATGTACGACGATGTTGTAGTTTCTTAGAATGAAGGAGTTGCTGGAAATTGCTACATGTCATTTTTTAGAATAATATGAAAGTATTAAAATTTTTTGGCTCGCAGTCGTTCTATATTCCAAGCTGAATACCTATTCCAGATTATTTTAGACTATTCTATCCGGACCGCGAAGTAATTAAATTTTCAATGCATTTTATTCGTTTCTGGCAGTAGAAATAAGTGATTTTGGAATCATACAGCACACAAAGTGTAAGCAAATATGTTTTGCAAGCTAAAAATTTTGTGCGATATGCTTTATAGCTCGTGAATATCTCTTGAATTCATAATCTCGAGTATATAGTAGAGGATTAAAAAGATATAATAAAATATTTTAACTTACATATTTGAACTGTTCAAGACGTAATATTTTTTATAAGATAAATTTAAAATTATGGCAATATTTCTCCCTGCCACACGCCGAAGAGTGGCTTGTAGTGTATTTATGTGGAGATAGATATTTTTCCAGGATTCAAATTCTTAGAAGTAGCCAGATTTGATATTATACCCTGATACATTTGGTTTATTTCATCTGGTACTTCACATAAAACCAAAAACTCAGATTGTCACACATTAATGACAATTCTTATTATGATGGTATCTCTCGCAAATACAGGCAAACTCTTGATGCTTTACTTAAATCTTGGAACTCAAGGTTGACAAATATGTGGTTATACTTAGTATCGAGTATACACAGAGTGAACCTGAAATGATTCTGTCTTAATTAAGATTAATAGAAGAGACAATCTTATGGATTAGAACTCTAAATGTTAATCTCTCTTGAAGGAATAGCAGACCAATAAACTTAAGCAAGAAATAGAGCCATTAGTCAAAAAAATGTGACATAAGATTAAATTAGAATGAGCTCGTACAGATGACTGAAACATCATCTTCTACAAGAGTACTTGTTGGATGAATGGAATGACAAACAAGCAATTCACACATACATTTTTATTGATTTTAATCAAATTGAGGTACAAAATATGACATCTTTCATCCATTATCAAAAGCATTACATAGTAATGAAAGTAGAATTCTGGACTAATATAATATAAACTATTTACTGGAGTATTCTAATAATAAAAAGTATGATTTATTTTATTTAAAATGACAAGCAATAAATTTTTATGGTATTCATCTTTGAGTCTTATCACATATTTTCTGATTACAATAAACTGATGATTCAATGGAGATAAACTAAACGAATGAAAACCTTTTACTTTATAAAGATGACAACATAAAAATATCAATATATATTTTTTTTTGGGTTTCATAACATTAGATATCCTAGAATTATACAGCTATGTGCAAGATATGTCAAATGAATATAAAATGGGAGGAAATTTTACTACAGTATCTTTCTCAGACAGCACCCAGTATATAGCAACAAATGAGAAATACAAACATGGAATGAAAATTGTTATGGATAATAGCAATTATTACAAGGACAGGATATCAAAATACTTGAATAATAAATCATAAGGACTGAGAAAATCATGAACATATAACTGATGGTAATTTATACAAATTTAAAAAGGGTATATGCTGAAAAGCATCATGTACATTCTTGTTTGAGCATAATGGTGTTATTAGCCTGAAATTTGAACGATGAATCCCTCTCTGATAAAAAAGATTAATTTTCAATGATTACTGCAGGAATCTCTTTAACTAAATTGCCAAAAAACTTATTCTGTTAAAAATAGTTATATTAGAACTTTTAAGACAGTCATTAAAAACAGATAACCAAATACAGAAAAAATGTACTCTGCCCTTTGCACAGTTAACAACAATAAAATAAGAAATACATTGAATAATGAAATACAATGTTCCTTCTCTAAAACCTGGTAACCATATGTAATACAAGTTCCTTTCAAGAAGATAAATTCACTGAATACAAATCATGTGTATGAATTTTTTATAACTTCATTGGTAAGCTAAAGTAAAAAGAGATGCAAATTTTACACAAAGTTGGAAATTAAGTGGTAAAACAAATAAAATACAAATAATGAACATGTAATTAAAAGATAATGATCTATTTGTTAAATAATAAAACATTCCTCTTATATAAAATGACTAGAGGAGATTCTAAGCTAAAACTATAAAACAGGTTCAATATTATATACACAACTGATGTCATTTAGAACTATACAAAATGATCATTAAGGACCATTCAACAATGGAATGAATCACTGATGCATAGTTTGAGATCGGTGTAATTCATGAGAATGCCTTGCATGTGCCATTATGGACTCAACTTTTGAAGCCGTCTCCCGGGCAGTCTCCCGAAGAGCATCAGACAACTCAGGAAGATCTGGGAGATCCAGAGATATATGCGCTGATAGTCTTACGTAAACAGATGACTCTTTTTTACGTCTGAAATCAGGCCAATCATTGAGGTTCACAAAAAGAAGTTCAGAATTATCATCAATAGTAAATGATTTGACTTTGAACATGCTTTTCTTTTCTTCTAAGTAACATGCAAAAATACTTGCCTCCAAATTAAACAGTCAAATCTGCTGGTTTTCTCAAGAGACATGGGACTTTTCTGCATTTACATTATGGGTAAACATCCTACAGATGCAACATGCAAAAATTTTAAAACTGAATGTAAAGCACTATGGCTACAATTTCAACAACAACATGAGCAAATAAAAATAAAAACTGAAAACTTCAATAATATCAATCATATTTTTTCCTAATTTTGTAAAAATAAAAAGATTCTGTTACATAGATACAGTTACAATAAAGGCATGTAATTGAATACTAAAATAAACTGGAATAACCATTAAAACAATTACAATTAAAACTTTTAAAGTTTAATTAAATGAGATTCTAACTGCTGTTATAGTTCATAAATAGAAAACTTACTTCAAATACTTAATATTAGTTTATCTTTCAATCTGGGCTGTAACCAGCTAAGTTAGAAAGATTTTAATGGTTACTCTGTACATCTAAATTCTTGGCAATAAAGAAGATACAGGTAAATGCTTCTCTCCATTCATTATTATTTCATTTATTTAATTATAATGTTTACAATTAAATCATGTAAGCAAAAATTTTAAGCATATTTGAGAACAATCTAAAAACCAACATTAACCTTAATTTTAAAAGACAGAAAGTCACACATCCATTTCACCTACCACACTTCATTAAAAGTTAAGTTACTAACTCACACACTGATTTTATCATCCACAAGCCTCCTGTGAATGTGCTGACAATTGGCAAATAAGAACTTAAAGGGAAGAGAATTTTAAATTTTTTTCATAAGCTAAACTGGAGGAGAAATAGAACAAAATAGATTTTCTACTGCTATTAGGTAAGAACACCAAATTCTATATTTTCAGATAATCCCATTCCATACATAAAATATAATAATGTATAAAATGAGGGAGAAATGTAGAACAGTTTACAAAATACTTATTACTCATTCCAAATTTAATTCCTTCAAAACAACTGAAACTCAAAGATAAAAGCAGAAAGGGAGAAAGAAAACCAAGGTCTTTATATTACTGTTATTAAATCTAATAATGATGATTTGATGTTGGCAATGATTGTGTTGAGGGGATGATGGATGTTAGACCTTTGAGTAATTCCTAAAAGTTCTTATAACTGATCACAGCTATAGCATTTTATGATGATTATTTTGTAAGTTTTCTTCTAGATTCAGCCCATCTTTGGAAATGAAATAAAAGTATAGATAACAAATAGTAATATATTCAATGCCGAAGAAACTGGTAATTCTGCATGAAAGAAATCAATGTTTTTTAAAACAGCAAGTAATGGCAGTAATAGAGACGTGAAATGAAAAGAGAAATAAAATGCATAAAGAAAATTAAGTAAACTAGTAAAGAGAGTTGAAGGCAATAATAATTCAAACAATGGCAACTAAGTACATAAAATTTTATAAAATACCAGAAAACTAATTTTAAGCACAAAAATACTACAAAACACATTTTCAGATATTTAGTTATATAGACTAACTAATAGTGTGATTTAAAGAGAATTTATGTCCCAAAAATGCATGCATTTTTTCAAACAAAACAAGTTGACATATATCTAATATCTCTTCGAAGGTATCGATGAATCTCCAAATCTATCACTATTTTCTGTATTAACATAATGCTTTGCTAAAATTTCTAATTTCCTAAATGCATAAAAATTACTTGGCGTGGAGCTGACACCTTCCACAAAAAGATTTGTAAAAGTCACCATAACTACAACTACACAATTTATAGATATTTAAAAGATGAGAAAGCTACAAGAGAACTAAAGAGCAAGGTGTATTCATTCAAGTGCCTCACATAGTAAGTATATTAAAGATAAAAACTAAAAATTGTTCATGATCACAATGGGGATTTTCAATTAATGAATATATCTATTTTGTCAGAGTGGATAACTTCTCCCCTTCTTGAATTACCATTTCACCGTTAAATTTTTACGACAGAAGATAGGAAAATCGTTACTTTGGTCAGAAAGGGGTAAAATAAGCGAGATATCTGATATGTAATATCCACGTTGTATCATAAATTGCTTTGAAATTTTTTTAATGCTAGCTCAATGTTGGACGTTCAAGATCAAATCTAAGGCAATTCAACACTAACAATGGTCACGAAAATATGTTAAAACTTGCAAAATGCAGGATTCATACTATCAAAGAACTAAAAATACATACTTTCTTGTTTCCTCATATTTCAGTTGTTGTTTATGAAAAACAGCATTTTTTATTAGATCCTGTATGTTCAAGAAATGCTGTTCGGCTCCCTCCATTGATTTTACAGCGCTGTAAAATATTTAAGAGAATTTATTAAAATATATAATATGAAAGATTAGAATATGTACATAAATTCGAATTTCTATTAGTTAAAGATTTAAAGGAATGTGCTAGCATAAAGCACTAATACTACCTCACGGCATATTCCATGTCATAGCATCTCCCTTGAAGCTCTTGATGGAGTCTTTTAACTTCTACTCTTTTGTCCACCATAGGTGGAAGGGCTTTTCTAACATGTTCTTGCAAACGATAAAATGCCAAAGAAGGTTCATTTGCTACTATATGCATGTTTTCTGATATCCTCTCCGTGGCTGAAATCGCATATTTTATTCAATTTAGTTCATTTCGGTCATTTAATAAGATGAGATATCTTTAAAATATTGAAATTGATGGCACAATTTGATACAGTTAAATCAAATTTACCTTTCTTTACTTTAACTTCAAGTTCAGGATCCACTTGAGGTGGGACTGCTGATCCGGGAACTACAAAAAAAACTTGATGCGTTAATAGTTTTTATAAAACCACTCTAGAAACTCAGAAATTCATTTACCTAAATAACTCATGTTGAAAATCGATAATTCGGCTTCGTACCACAAGCAGACGAAGTGAACTAAATAAATCGAAATTTCATTGTTTCCTTAGTGTCCTTTTGGTAAAGGAGATAGCGCTAAAGACGGGGAAGTTGCGGTGAGGTGGCAGCCGGTGGAGCGCACGTCAGGCGTACGTGTGTGAGCTTATGTGTTGGTTAGGACGGAGGTAGTTGGCTTCGGTCTTCTCTCATAGTAATTTGAGCTACGATTTCTGAATTAAAATGTGAGTGTATAGAATCTTATTTCATTTGAACTTGTTTTTTAATCAATTTAGAAGCATTTCTTATTATATCGGTATTCATAGTCTGAATTGCTAGTTATTTAACTATCCATATGTATTTTTTACCCCTAGGTTTCGTATACAGTTACTGCTTGCTGCCTTTGTGGCGTTATTTGCAACAGGGCTCACAGATGAAGAAGAAACCAGTGCTAGACTTCTTGTTTCAAAACAAATTTTAAACAAATATCTTGTAGAAGATATGGACATCATTGTTAAATACACACTGTATAACATTGGTAACAGTGCTGCTCTCAATGTTGAACTCAACGATAACAGCTTTCACCCTGAAGCATTTGATGTCGCTGGAGGACAGTTAAGAGTGAGTCTGGACAGAATTCCTCCCGGTGCCAATGTTTCACATGTTGTTGTGGTACGACCAAAGAAGTTTGGCTACTTCAATTTCACTGCGGCCGAAATAAGTTACTTACCGTCCGAAGATGCGAAGGAGGTACGTACAGCGGAAATCAACTCTTGTAGACCCGTTATAAAAGTTTTTAGATGATTTAATAATGCTTTCATTTCAGGTCCAGATGGCAATCACAAGTGAACCTGGTGAAGGTGTGATCATAGCCTTCCGAGATTACGACCGAAAATTTTCTCCTCATGTTGTAAGTTGCGTAATAGTATTGGAGTATTATATATTTTAAGGGGACAATTCAGATTTTTATTGTCTCTTGCTAAAAATATTATCTGAGAGCTATCATGTGTACCTTTTTATTTTCTCTATGAATTCGTTTCAAAAGTATCAGATAATCATTTGGAAGCAATTTTTCCCAAATTCTCGTGAAAGAGTGAATTTGAAATGATTCTGTTTCTCGGTGTTATTAATGACTTTTCTAAGATTGCTATATCTTAAACTGGTCGTAATTACATGGTTATTCATATTCCTGAAATGAAACTGTAGTACAAGAGTAATTGCTACATAGCCTACAGGGGTCTTTCCGTGATCAAGATTATGTTTATTCCTCCCTCTATACTTCATATCTTCTCTCAGTTTATCAATATCATTTCAGGATCAGATTAAGCTGAAGTCATAAATGTTACATGCCCACCTTTCAGGTCAACCTTTAGTTTACTTTGCTCTTGAACTTATCACTCCTCTTTGTTACTGTTTTATTTAAATATTATTTATTTTATTTAACCGCAATATGTTAATTCATCAAAAACATCATGTACAGGCCTAAACTGTTTCAAAATCTAATCTTGGAACAAACCATTTAAGATTTTTTATTTTAAAGATTAAAAATTTCTTGTTTATATTTCCAGCTTGATTGGGCTGCTTTTGCTGTGATGACTTTGCCTTCTTTGGGTATCCCTTTCCTCCTGTGGTACTCAAGTAAATCGAAATATGAAACCATTGTCAAGCACAAGAAAGAGAAGTCAAGAAATAAGGATGATTAGGTAGTCTTCCTATCTATTTATAAATTCTGTTTGTGAAATGTTTAAGATTTTGATAATAAAATTGTAAAAAGCATCAAGAATTAGATCTCGTGGTTTCTCCAAAACTTTTAATGTTTTCGTTTATAATACTATCTATATTTAGGGAATCACTTGTTTTAGCTCAATTACATCAATAAATCTCATGTAATTCCATGCCCACCACTTTTAATCTTCTATTTGCTGATTGAAAGAAATTAGTAAATAATTGTTATCTGTGTGTATGGTGTTAATTTAAGTGTGTAGCTGTAATTGGATGTTGCTTATGGCAGGAATATGGGAATATATTATGTTGAATGTAAAGAATTTTTTTTGTTTTTTAACGAATTCTTCTGACAAATCAGATGTTAAGTATTTAGCTCTCTTATTTGAATGGCCTAAGAAGTGGTATCTTTTTTATGGAGAAATAAAACATTGTATAAAGTTTGTAAAATTTTATGGGCACCACAATCCTCATTTAATAAAGATAGCCAATGCTGTTTTTACGTACATCAAAGATGCTCATATATTTTATAATTTTATTGATAACAAAACTTTTTTCGCAGGGATAATCATCAGTAAATCGATAGAAGTGGCCATTGTGGGTGAAATTCGATTGGTATTTTGGATGAAATTCATCCTATTATCCTTTATAAACCCTGTTTTGATGGGGTTTGTCTGTATGACATCAAGCAATACATATGGATTTTTTTAAGCCTCTGTTGTGTTCCTTGTTTGTATTTTATCATTCCAGCTTATCTTCCTAACTCAAGTGATGGCTGATACTACAGAGTTCACCCTTTTCCATATCTAAAGAATACATACATGTGAAGAATTTTACCATTGAAAATGTTAGGTACCATTTTTATTTTAGGAAGACACTTTCTCATTCTTTGATTAAATGGCTTCAAAGAGTTGATTAAGATGAATGTATTTTCATTAGAAATGGTTTACAAGTTAATGATTCCTAAGAGTTTCTGCATTGCAACTGCATGCATTTCTAAGTTCAAAGGTAAAACCATCATTGCTTCATACAGTGCTTTTACTGTCATAACTGGTTACGGGGACAAAAAGGTTACCACGCTTCTGCTCCAACTCCAAGATTCTAGGTTTGAATCCTGGATAATTGGATTTTTCTCATTAGGAAATTATATGCCTGATATTCCTGATAGGTGTGGTAGTAGGAAGGCATTTAGCCATAAGAATCAGTGCCAAAACTAAATTCATCATCAAATACCAACAGATAAATCTAAAAGTGATGGAAATTAGGCTAAGGAAAACTGTGTTTCCAAAGAATACACCAATAATAGTTATGTGTTGGTTAATATTCTATAGGCTGTCAAACCCTTAAAGATAAGCATGTGTTTTACAGCACACTTCTTCCCGTAACTGTCAAGATTAATAATAACTATTTGAAAGAAAACGTCACAGGGATTAGCTGAGGAATTGTAATACACACATCAAACCATGTCCAATTTCCAATATTTAACTACAAAATCACTGGGATATAATAACAACAGAATTCAAGAGTGCCTGACTTTGAAATCTATAAAAAAATAGAAATGCTTCCTGATTGAGAAATTAGGAGAAAAATGGCAAAAACTAGTTACCACAAAACTTGTAACAACATGCAAAGGTTAAATTGTGAAAATTGAAAAATCAAAAAAATTTCATTTTAGACATTTTAATTATTTGAAAACCAGATATAAAAATATGCATATGATAACGAGATAAAAATATTCATGGAAATCCCATACAACAAACAACTAAACAACAACATTCAATGGTGAAACATGTATTATATGTCATATTATGCATTGATCCCAATGTTGGATAGTAGCTATTAGCTTAAAGTAACTTTTCAAAGCAGGGCAAAAACCACTTAAAGTTTGGACTCGACTTTCATTAAGCTTCTGAACTTCTGCATCAGCATCACATTACCCTTCACCTTTAGTTTTCCTTTCATGAATGCCATTTGTGGATTTGTTTTTCCCATTGCCTAAAAAATTTCAGAATCAATAATATAACATAAATCTAGCATATAGATTGCATCAATATTCAAAATACACCAACTTACAATATCCACCCAATCTGAATCGTCAACAGTCACTGTACAGTTGGGTTTTTCCTTTTTAGGGTCCCCTTCATAAACTTCTCCCTCTTTTAGATCAATAGCTAATCAAAAGGAATGGTAAAATTTATGATGAACTTAGCATTTGACATGCTTTTAACTTAAAAGTACTTGCTGCCCAGATACAATTAGTTAATTATTTGACAAATGTAGTAGGAATGATAAAGAGAGCTAAATAGTAGTAAAAATCAACTGAAGAAATCTAACTCACTCCATTTTGCTGCAGGTTTCCCATCCTTTGTGATGTTGAAGAGAAATACTGCATTCAATTTCTTTGCTTTTTCTACATCTGCTTTAACTTGCATTTTGATTCCATCAAAGATCATCTCACTCATTAGATTAGTAGATACATTCCTAAGTTGAATGGAAGGCCTCAAATCATGAAGGTCCACAAATGCACCTAAAGGGAGAAAATTTAAAATAAAGAAAATGTTTTCCATGGCAATCTTTAAAGAACTAATACCAGAAAATTTAATAATGAAGCTCAAAGACAAAAATTTTCAAACCTGAGATGACAATGTTATTGGTTTCTTTCACAGTAGTTTGGAAATGAATCCTTGATCCATTCTTCCACATAGATGTGGTAAGAGTCTGCCCTGGAGTCACCGGTTTCACAAATCTAGCCTGTGAAAGTAAAATACCATTGCAGAGTACCTTCCAAAACAATTGGATGTTTAAGAGATACTTAATAATGATATGAATGTACCTTGAAGGCTTTGAATAGTGATGAATCATTATTAGCATAAGTCATCAAAACATGTCGCACTGAAAACCCAAGGGAGCAAAGCCCATGAAGGATTGGTTTATCAAATCCTCCCATAGCTGCAAACGATGGATCAATGTGAAGAGGATTTCTGTCACCACATAACCTGTACAATGCAGCCTAAAAAGAAAGTTGACAGTATATACAATTTTCTGCAATTTAAAGAAGTCTCTTTTACACTTTGACGTCCATATAAATTTAAAGTTTGTACATGGATGATATGGCTGTTGCTTTCACTGGATTTCAAAGTTTCAAATTACTTATTTCACTTTCTTAGCTCGATTTTTTGAGAAACTTAAGGAGCTAGAAACCAGTGATCTAACACTGATTTATCTTTTACATGGAAGGATAGTAGAATCATCCACTCACAAATCCAGAATATCACAGAATTAAAAGAAATCCCACAATATTCTGCCTTAAGCCATAATTCATGGTGGACAATTAGACAAAAATCATCTAACCTTAACCATTCATAATGAGGAAAAATCCTGAAGGAGAGTTAATTGTTGCTGAATTGAGAAAAATAAGTTGTTAAGAGTAGAAATTTGAGAAGCAGACCACTTGACTAAGCAAAACATCAGATGTTAGTGATATATTTTAAAATTTACAGGAATTCAAACTGTAATGATGGATAAGATAGAGGATGAATGACTTGGGAATTCCATTTCAACTGATGTTTGTGATGAATTAATGTTAACATTCATGATTGAAGATTTGTGAAATCCTGTGTGTTTCCTCATGTAGATCAATTTAACATTTAAAATGAAATGAGAAATATTTTATTTTATTATGGAAAATAAAGTATTTTATAATAATAAATCCACGGAACTGACTTAGTAATAACAGAAAACAAAAAATAGAAAGAAAGAAAAAAAATAGAAAGTAGTATTCTAATCTCAAATAAAATTAGCTAATCAAAGCTTGTTTAATGGAATATGACAGAATCTATAACTGCAAAACTTACTCTGTTGATGAGTAATTAAGAATGAATTATTTTTAAGACATTATTATGAATTAATCGACAATTCAATATAAGTTAGAAGAGAGGAAAAGGAACTCGGTGTTCAATGAACTAAGAGACAAAGGTTCTCCAAGCGCCGACAGCGGCAACTGTCAAGGGCGATTCCTGGGAAAAGGATAATCGCTCGGTGGCGGGATTCTGAATAACTGGTGATTGCCGAGCAATTATCCTTTTCCCAAGAATTGCCCTTGACGGTTGCCACTGTCAGTGCTTGGAGAACCTTTGTCTCTTAATTCAATATAAGCATCACAAAAGAAAGTGAAAATGCATACATCTATTTAGATATAGGAATGTTTTCCAATTATGGAGTGCACTGAATTCTGAGTATGCACATTGAGATTACTTTAAAATATTCAGTGTATAGCATTTATGAAGAGTTTTACCTGATCAAGCGATGTCTGTTCACTCACTGTAGCATCAGGTGGGCGATTGGGTAGATTTACTGGCAAAATGGCCTTTTCTGAAGTCCTTTTCCCCCCAAATCTTCCTGCTCCAACAATAAATACGCTCATTTGTGCATAAGCTATCTTTTCTCCAGACTCATCAAAGGTATCAACTGAAAATGAAGTTTAGGAGGAATAAAATATGTTCATTTACTTTCAAATGCAAAAAACCCTTATTAATATAATTTACTTTGAAAACAAAGATTTAAAGATGATGCCCAATAAGGTTTTAAATGCCACACAAAGTTGAAACATCTGGACCCTCACCTAGTTTGACTATCATCACTTTCAATTTAGCAAGATAATTATTAATTACTATCAGGTATTTTTTCTTTAAAAGGATCTTTTGAATGAAAATACAGCTATCTTAATAGCAACCTTAAGTCAGATATATAGATCCAAATTTTGCTGCCTCATCAATGATTTATAATGCAACAGTGCCTAGAATACAAAAGGTATGACTTTATAAATCTATTTCTGAATATAGTTATATAAAATGTTAAAATATTTAACTTCCTAGTAGTAAATTTTATAAAGAAGAGTATTTGTTGATTCGTAGCCAACTGGATCACCTTGTGATACTAGCCATAAAATTTTTGATTCTCTCTGTGATATTTATGAAACATTTGATATCTCATGTTAGTTCTAGCGATGAAATTCTGAGTAGCTTGGAGCTTCAATCACAGAAACTTATTACTTGAAATAACATCAGAATCAGAATTACTTCAATCTAAGAGGTGATAAAAATTCTATCCTTACCAGTAGATGAGCAACCAAACACCTGTGCATTGATATCTTTGATGGTGATTGGGTACTTCCACATTTTATAACGATGAGATCAAGTAAAATCTAGTGACTCATGTAAACTTTGGTTGAGGCATTTTCAAAGAAATTTTTAGGTAAGATTAAGACAGAAAGGATGTATGTTTAGAAATCTCTACATTAATTTGAATAGAAGATTTCTAGAAATTACATTTCAGAGTAATAACTCTGGGAGGCTAAATATTCAAATTGTACACTTTTATCAACACCTGAATTGGTTTGTTGAGTTCAAGTTTGATATAAATTGGACTAAAGTGAAACATTACTTGGAATAATTTTCATTGTTCAAATATTACTCTCTAAGAGTAATACAGCCATAATCATTCATCTGCTCTTCCATGGATTAAGAAATTTACTGACCATCAAGTAAAACCACTGCACCAGATCCTTTGTCAAGGACATCAGCTACTCTACATTTGGACGTAACTGTACCACTAGTTGGTCTCTCTTTCTTGAATAACTCCAAGTACTGCTCTCCATGCAGAAGCTAAAATTGGTTTGATGATATTGGAAATACAGTATCATATAATTTTGAATGAATTTATAATGAAAATTAAGCTTAATGTTGATTTGAAACAAAATATTATCAAAATATCTAGAATTGTGCTTCATTGAGTGAGGAGAGTAATATGAACAAAGGCTATGAGTATTTAAAATTACAGAAAGTATTAATGGAAAAATTTTTAAAATATTAATTAAGATATATGCAAAAAGATATCAGCAACTCAGCTCAGTTTTATATTTTCCTGGAGTAACTTATGTGAATTTTTGAATTTGATAAATGTTACTAAGCCTGTCTAATTCTTCACAAAAGTGAGTTATTATTTTTCAGTGAAATATCTAGATTTGAGAAAAATATAATGTGGCAGAGACACATTCAGTTCCCTGAATTATAAGAATAATCATAAAAATAGAGCCTGTATCTGTTAACTAAGGCAAAAAAATTAGAAATGATAGCTAATATATTGAAGACTTCGTGAAAAATAATTAGATGAGAAGATAAAAAAGTAAAAGTATATGACTGTTGTTAAGCATGAGAATTAGTGAAAAGTATTGCATGAAGACTTTAGGAGGAAGAAAGAAATAGAAAATTTACTGTTAGGATGAGTAAAAAGAATTTGAAAGTAACTTATACTAAAAGAGTTGCAGAATGACATTTATGGGAACATGAAATTTTGTTGAAAGTGAACACAGAAATGGAGGAAAGATAGTGATGAATGAATAAATTGGGATGTCAAATAAGAATTATTACATGGTGTGGAATGAGTGAGAATGCCTAGATTGAAAATGAAGAGAAGTAGTTATCTTCAGGTAAACAAATTTCATCTAACCATGGCAAAACCAGAGTAGAATTAAATTTTAACTAACCTTGGTAAAATCAACATCTTTGCCAGGAAAAGCATTAGCAATCAAGCCAGAGGATGATGATGTAACCTGACCAGGGATTATCCAAAACGTTGGCAATGCACAGAAATCTTCTGCACCTTCATACAGGTACTTGAAATTACTTTCGTCAGAAATGTGAGCACCAACTGCAATGAATAACATGAATGACCTTGGAATTGCAGAAAAAGACAATAACTCCAGTTTTAAAAGTAAACCAAATCAATACAATATTACCTGCAAGAGCATACTGAATGATATCTTTATCAGTAAAAGAAAAGTCCCCCACCACTTCATTTTCAGCTTCAACCTATGAAATAGTGTGAAAAAATGGATGTAATGAGAGGGAAATAAATGCATAACATGAAAAGGGATTAGATTAAGAATTTTACATGGATGAAATCATGTTTTATTCATTTTTGAGACTCACATCACTTCCTGCACTCATCTGCTCTACTCCTTGCATGATGGAGCCGGTGGCATCCTTGGGGACAAAGGCTCTACTTTAGAATGTAATTACTATTTACATGATATAATAAACAGTCATTTAACAACATGTGTTAGTATGAAATGTTAGTACCGCCTTGCCTGTATACTTTCCAGGTGGATAGCTCCTTTCATATCAGTAACCTTATCCCACTTTTCACACACATCTTCTATGGTGACTCCATCTTGCAAACTCTTCCTTAATATTGCTCCAGGAGAACGAACCAATTGATCTAAAAAAAAAAACAAATAATATGTTCTTATTGTTGAAAGGCTTACATGCTTTTCAAAATCTGAAGAAAGAAGTAATATATTATCTCTTGCAAAATAGAATCAATAAACATAATTAATAAATTAAAATAAACATGTGTAACAGTAGGAAACCAGAATACTTTGTTCCTAAATACTACAACACTTATGGCAAAAATAGATTTATAGTGAAGGTACAGTCACGGACCTATATTATTATATTACTATTAAGTACCTATATTACTTAGTAGTTTTGCTTGCAGATCTTAAACAATTATACTAACTAACTAGAAACTAAGCATAAGTTGATACAGCATTCTCTATAAAAATGTTAATTTTATTAATATATATATTTATATATCTCCAATCGGATACCTGCTGTCGAACCATATTTGGTTTGGCAGGACCATTATGGGTAAATTGTATCTTCTCTCAACAAATTCTGTAGTATAAGTATTCCTGATTTAATGTATCTTTGCAATAATTTAACAATATTATTTAAATATTATTATGAATATGAGTTTTGTTAAATACAACTTCAATAACTGAGATTTTGTATGTAATATCTTCATATTTGCCAAGGATTTTATGTCAGTACAACCATATGATATTCTTGTAACTGTATTTATATTATATTTTAGTGGCTTATACTATTTAAATGTCAGTATCTGATAATGATTTTTGTAACTTTTTAATGCCACAACTAATATAGTATTGTATATAAAGTATTAATAAACATTTATACTACAAAAAGACACCAGTTAATTACAAATATAATAGATTATAAATCCCTAATAATAAGAAAATTAAATTTATGAATAAAATTATACTTTAAAGCTGTTGTGTCAGATAGAAACTTATATCATTAACAGCAATCAATATCTCCCTAATCAAATGTATTATTAATGGTAGGTGAATTTGTTTCTATTCTTACATTTTCTTGATAATGACTCACGAAAGATCAGTCACAAGAATAGGGAAAGTAGACAGCTAAAATTAAATTTTGACAGTTAATGACAAAAGAAAGCAAAATACTTACATTTGGCTGCAATTCCAGCAGCTGACTCAATTATGCAACCATTGTCAGAACAGGATTCATGACAGAGCCATGCAACCACAGGGGCTATTAGTTCTGGTTTTAACTGTTCAAACAAATCTAGAAAATAAAAAGCAACATTTACACATTTAGTACATCAAAATAACTGCTAAAAATTATTCTGACATAATTTAAAAGTTTTACCAGGGGGCAGAATATCTTCTGTTAATCTGGAAGCAGCCGTAGGAACTATTACATTACAAAAGATATTATTCTTTTTTCCTTCAATGGCAAGTGTATTGCATAAACCAACAAGAGCCATTTTTGCAGCACTATAAAGAGAATAAGGAGTTCATAATCAGAAATGTAACATATCCAAATCAGAAATTTTCAAAAAACATTTTTCATGTGAATATCTCGATCAACTAATTTGAACTTTTATTTCAAACTTAATTATCATCAACTAATTATTCCTACTCCATAAATATGATAATGGATAATTGTATACTTAAAACGTATAAAATGAAAAGGTCATCTGTGATTTATTGCTTCCATAACTGCAGCTGAGAAAAATTCAAAGCTTCCATTATTGAACAAGGTAATACCTTCAAGATTTGAGCATAAAGAAGCTGAAAGGGAAAATCTAACTAAGCATCAAATAAAATAATAATTTTTAAAAAGAAATTTAATATAGGTTATGGTGACCAGATGCCCTAAATTTCCAAATTTCCAGGGACAGTACCTGATTTCCTGATACTGTCCTCAATTGTCTCCCATTTTCTGAATCTATCCTCGATTACTGCTGATGGCAAAAATTTCACTAACATTTGATAATCTGCATACCTCATGATAGTTTCAATATGTGATATATAAATTACCACTATGGGCTCTCTGATGAATTGGGTTATCATTGTCATTTGTGCAGCACACTAATTTCTCTTATTTACCAGTGGGGACAGTTATAATAGAATCATATATGAAAATGCGTGTTCATTTAAAAAACAGTTTTGAAGGGGCAATCCTCATATTCAAGCAACAGCAAATTCCAGCTTTGGAAAGAAGTAGAGAAAAGACAGAAATTGAGAAACATGAATATATATTGGGCTAAAGCAGAACTGCTAAACAAATTAGAAGATGTAGGATTCATCAGTATCAGTTTTTATAAGCCAAGCCATAAAGTCACAAAACGTCTTCAGAGTAAGTTAGAGAAGAGACCTCTGACAGAGACAGTGTTAAAACTAAGCTTTTAGATTTTGTGTAGTTATCAGTAGAAACAGCAGAAGTCTTTGAAAATCAGGTATTTCAAATGGAATAGATTCCAGAAAAGTCACATCCAACTTCTTAAGGCAATATTGACAGTGAAAGTGAACTTCTATATTGTAAATAGTTTCTTATGACGAGGAACTTATTTTAGGATAATTCACCACCCTCCAGAGAAGTATGGCAGCTGGAATAATACCATTACATGGAAAATTTAGATAGACATTATTACTGCAAAAATTGAAAAGAAAAGGAACAATCACCTGTGTAAGTTCGGTAAAATTATAATTAACAGTTTCCTTGTTTTTAGATTTACCTACTGTTTTTGAATTTGTCTACTGTTTAATATAGCTTAATTAAGTTAGTCCCAATGAAGTTGCTCTCTTTTACCTTTAGCTAAGAAAACTATGCTGTTAAGAGTATAAGAAGACAGAGTACAGAGTCTTCAATTCTGCTTAGAAGCATCTAAAAAGTAAGTTGGTCGGGCTCAACCTCTTGATTAGTGAACCATGCATGGAAAATTGCCTGTACCTCTGGGTGCCAACAACTTCTTCCAGTTTAGTACATTAGAAATCTGATCACCTTATATAAGTAGCTATGATGGCATTTCCAGCTCATTATAAAGAAGATCCACTAATAATATTGAAGACATTCTCATGTCCAATCAAAGAAAATTAGTATAAGAAAGTCATATTTCAGTTACAGGTCCAATCAAGTTTGGCTCAAGATATGATACTGCATGAGGATCAATTTTTAAATGTTGAAAAGACTAATTGTTTTAAACTTCACATGGGTCAAAATGTATAAATTAGTAAGTAACAAAGCCCCTACAATTTACTGTTATAAATACTCTAAAAATACTAAATACTAAAAATCCATTGAAGGATTACGATTTCATTGATATAGAGTACAAGAGCAGATATGTTTTACTTAATAATAGATAGGTGTGAGTACATAAGAACCAATGCATTTAAATTTAATTGATATTCCAGTCCCAGAACACTTCAACAGTTTTTTCTTTTTCACTTTGTCCTCTAACATCATGCATGCATTTTGTATAAATTCCTTTCGTAAGTGAATAATATTCATAGTTTTCAAACTCCATTGAAAGCTAATTAAAATTCAAATAAAGATAGTTGATTCAGTATGTACCTCCACTGGTTTTACTTAAAAGGAAAATTTCTAGAGTTTATCAAATCTGATTGTAAGTATATTGCAAAATCTCTCACCTAGATAAAGTGTTTACAAATGCTTTCCCAACATCTGAGATTAACTTTAATCCATAGGATTTCTGAGAGTATGGTGTAAGACGGAAAAATGAATACTTGCTTGGGAACAACATTTTCTTAACAGTAAGCCTAACTATAATTCTTAATATGCTTTAAGAGTTTGAGATGACTTCACACCAATTTTCACATCCTTGATTTTATGATGAAGTTCATTTCAATGAGGAAAGTATTACACTATTTCCAATATATATGTATATAAATGAGAACAAATAAAAAACATATTAATTTGCATAAATTACACTAGTGAGAGAGCAAAATAACATCAGGGCATACAAAAAATCCTGATCTAAAGTAAGCACTAAAATTAGGACAGATTTTCTTGGTTTAATTAATATGAATGATTAGCAAAATTCATGCAAGAAGGCAAAGGAATAAATAAATGTCTCCCTTGTGGATAATGTCATGTGCAGAGAAATTTATACTTATTAATTTTTATTATTAATTATTTCTATTTAATGTAATAAAACAGAAATCTCATAAAAATCTTATCTATAACTATTTCATTTAAAACACCAACATATGAAGGATAATATTGATTTTTTATTAATGTAATTAGTGAAGTGAAAAATTTTCAATGTTAATAAATTTAACTAAAATGTATGTCCTGGAACTACATAGATTAAAATATTACAATGTAGTAAGTCAACACAAAATAAGAATATATCCAATCAACTCATACAGGAATGAGATGCAACTGCATATTTACAAACCTATAATTAGCTTGTCCAAAATTTCCATATAGCCCAGAGGCAGAAGAAGTCATTATTATTCTGCCATATTTCTGCTTCCTGAAATGTGGCCAAGCAGCCTGAGTGGTTTTAAAAGATCCTTTCAGATGCACTGCTTGAATTATATCTAAAATAAAATACGAGAAAACAGAAAATATTATTACGGAAGAATTTTTTCTCCAATCTTGCATTCATTCTAGTAAAAATCTTTGAACTATGTGAAGTCAGGCTAATCATCTAAAACTGTTCATATTTTTCTGCCATCTTCTTTTTGGGTTATAATCAAATTATTATGAAATTCATATAATTTATAATCATTGGCTAGTTTGTACACCTCATATAGGGATTTATTTCCTAAATTTCATGATTACTTACCTGGGCTCCATAGACATACATAGATTCCTGGGGCCTTTTTTGCCCACAGGTTTTTTATCATAGCTGTTAAGCCCTATTACACTAAAAGGAGTTTAGGAGTAAGGTTAATCAACCAGTGGAGCATGTACTAATCTTGGAACTTCAAAAAATTTGATTTTGAAAAAATGGGAATAAAATTTTTTTGAAAAAAATTCGATTTCCATATTAAACATGAATTATTCAGTGTATTATAGAATTAGACATTAGAACAAAGCCACTTTCATTATAGGTTTATGCACTGTCTAATTAACTATAATATAGCCAGATTAAATTTATTTGCAAGAAACCAAAACCATTATTAAGTTGAACTGTTTAGAAAATAAAAAACGTATATTTAACCCTAAACAATAAGGCTGAATAATACAGAGGTTTAGTATTATATGCTGCATAAGCCTTTTCTATCCCAACAAAATCCAAATAGGGTCTCATTACTTTAATTCTAGCACAGAGTAAGCTCTGAATGTTAACAATGGGAATTTTCACTGTAGGTTTTCTGTATGAATTCATGCTTTAAAAAATATAAAATATTCACATACCCCAATCATTATCACTAATCCTAGGAAAAGATCGGTCTCGTAAGATTCCTGCATTGTTTATAACTATATCTATCCGACCAAAATTGTCAAGAGCAGTCTGAATGATTTTTTCTCCTTCTTCTACAGAATGGTAATCAGCTACAGCTTTTCCACCTGAAAATATTTTCATTCAGTTAAACACTGTCTTCTTATATTTACCTTTACTGAGATACAAGAATTTTATAAAGGAGAAGGAAAATCTTCAACTTCAAAAGAAACATGCCAAGAATTTTGCTATGAAATTAACTGACCCTTGATTTGAGTCATATGATAATATTCTGCTCAGAACTTATGTAATAGTAAATGAATAAGAAAATTATACATTATATTGAATTTTAGCACAATTTTTTACTATTAAATGTACACAATAACACTATTTTTCAACTTTCAATGATATTCCAATATACTGAAAATATTTCTTTCATTCGATCTTCTTTAAATCTGCATAAAGACTAAAAGATATATTATAGATATATTATTTTGCTAAAATAATATATCTATAATATACAAATCTACCTTCATGTCTAATTGGTTACCTTTTGCTCTGATTTCATTGACTACAGAATCAGCAACCATTGAATTTTTTCCATCACCATGTCTACTTCCTCCCAAATCATTTACAACAACCGAACATCCTCTTTCAGCCAGCAGCACAGCATAAGCTTTCCCAAGACCTGATTAAGTGGAGATGAATTAAAGATCTTTTGAACACACATTTATAAAATATGAGTAGAATTTACTTAGCTTCAAAAGATTATTTCCTGGCTGGTATATATTAGTGAAGAATGTAATTAACTTAAATTACGTGCACACGAGTAAAATTAACCTCATTTTTAGATAAACTTCCTTGTATATTCACCAAGACTTCCCAGTCATTATCAAATTACTAAACCAAGTAAAAAGATATCAAATAGGAAGAAATTTTACATTAAGTAAGAATTTACTTTTAATTCTAACATGAATCTTTATTCTGCAACCAGTCTCCTATAGGAAGTTTAGAAAAGTCTTTCTTATATGCTATGAGATTAAGAAATTTAGAAATAGAAACAAATGGAATAAACAGAAATATATATTAAATTCAAAATTCAATCAAAATTAAGTTGTTGATAAAATAACTTCCATCACGTCAAACAAAAAAATCACAGACTAGGATAAAATATTTTTATCTTATGGAAATATGATATAAATACTTTAATATCCGATTTGAAGATAAACCTTCAAAATATACAACTTCCTAGAAAAAAGTTCCTAGGGCACCTGATAAAGCATTTTAGAATAAGAAATTTTATTACAGGCGCTGCTAAATAATAAACTGAGTAGGTAAAATTAACGCAAGTGGTATGACACAACTTTGATCCACTAACAAGAAAGTCTGAAAAAAGATAGAGATTTTGATCATGAGATATTAGACACCAAATAAGGGCTTGAGTAAGGTCAGAGGGGATCAATGTAATGTGAAGAGTGTATTTGTGTCTAAAATAAAATCTGAACTGAGATTTCCTTTACTTACAATCTATAACCATGTCTAGATGAAAATGCCCTTCTTAATAACATTCTTTCATAAAAGGTCAATGGAATGGTAATTGCATAATATTTAAAAAGAATCATTAGAGATTACAAAGAAAATTATCTTCATATCTATACAGAATCAAGGACCCATTGCCAATGATGATCAATTTAAGAAGGGACAAGTTCAGCATCAGTATTTGAAGTTCAACTTTCTATGAATTTGTGAAGGAATCACCTACACGCTGGGTGTAAAACTGATTTCAAGATATGAAGACAATTGAGCCGTTATCTCGTAAAAAATTTCACTATTTTTTCAGTACATGAACTGCGAATAAATAAGAAAATCCTTAATCTTTAACAAATTCATTTGCTTACCAGCTCCAGAACCGGTAACCACAGCAACGCGACCATCATATCTCAATTTTTTACCGTGCATATTCTATATTTCTGGTTTCCTTTTTAACGTAAAACCTTTACGAGGGGCAGGTAAGAAGATGCCAACTTATTTGTTGTGAACTTTCACTCTTCCGAAACAGACAGCTGAAAGTTGGACGGATGGTGATAGTCAATTCAGTTTATCTTTATGGAAGATCCTGAATGAGAATCTAGTGAGCAAAGCGAGGTTTGCCACGGTTCTTCGTCTTCGTTAAAGTGTAGTGATGAAGCTTTCCAAAGCTTCTTTGATAAAAAAAGATTGAGCGACAAAGTTCAACACGGGATAAAATCGCACCGTCACGATCGTTATCTTGAATGGATAAAAAAGTGAATGCATATGTATGTTCTCGGTGCATCGGATTTGTGACCCCAATTTAATTTACTGGTAAATGTTCTTCAGATTTTTAATGCCGTAAACGGCTAAGGTCTTTGATGAAATCATAGCAAACACTAAGATTTTTAAATTTCCTTTTTTTATTTAGTTGCGATTTTAAGGTATTAAGTCGAATTTCTTCACGAATCATCCACGCTTTTATTGATGAAATTAGCTCGTGAGTTGTTTTCATCTGTTCAAATTTATATGTAAATCTTAGTACAAAATTAGCCTCAGTTTGTTGAAGAGATCTCTTGCAACGACATTTTGATAAATGGTATCCAATTCCAATTTAGCTACATTGTGCCGAACGTAGAGAGATATCAATCTAAAAGCCGGTCATGAAAAGTACTTGACTGCTGGGTCGATGTAACATCTTTATCTTATCTTCTGGCGCAAGGAATGCAGTAAATTTATTATGTTTTCGAGTCTTTGTGCTGAATTATGGGATACGTAATTGGTGATGTTTGATTGTGGAATTGGAATTTAAGATTTGGGATTGCATTAATAATTAAAAAAAGAACAACCCTCATCAAAAGTGGAACCAATATGTATACCTCATTTAATAAAAATTGTTTACGGTATTTCAAACGGCTTTAAAGCAAGGATTCGATGTATACATAGCTTATAAGCTAGAATATTGTTGTCCTCTTTTTTTTCCTTCCCAATGCATCGCCCGTTCAACCGTTTAAATTTGGTGACGGAGATCATTTAATATGAAATTTGATCGCGGATCTTCTATTATACAAGAGATTAGGAAATAAATCAACTTACTTTCAGGGACGTGGAAATCAGTTAGGCAGTACAACTGTTAAAAATACTTCAAGTTAGAGGGTCTATCTAAATTTAAGAACATCGAGGAACCGTTTGGTATCCTTGCAATGTGTTTTGGAACATTCAGAGATAACTTGACTACCAATATGTGCTATTTCGTTCAGCATTATCTAGGGTGTACCATTAGGAAGCCAACTAACTTTACACACATACATCAAGGACAGGTTTAGAAGATTTATAATCTCATCAATGCATGGAGCATGAAGAATACTCAATTTTACAAAAATAACATGCCTTGTATAATCAAAGAAGGTATCATCAGGTATTGACTTTGCATGAAAAATGATGGTGGACAAAATTAGTGTTCAACATGGCAGGTGCTCATAGATAAGGAAAGCTTACATCTTCACAATGTGACTGCAGATATATCCAAACCATCTGAGATTATATTCTTATGACAGACGATTGCTCCACAAGACTTAACAATGGCAGCTCAGAAGATTTCTTGTTTACAACCAACAAGTTTATCAATTATTATTATATTATTATCAAGTTTATTAACCATTTGCATTTTATTTCATATCCAACTTGTTTGTTTTGTTCATGTTTTGATGGATGGGTACCATTGCCTTATTCTTCATTACAATTAATTCATCCAAATTTCAGATGATAACTTATTAGGCACGTAATAACTTCTTAACCCAACAAAACAATAACAAAAATAGCAAGTTTTGTAAAAGAGATTCATTCAGTCAGCTGAAAATAGACATGTAATCTCCTAGTGCTAGAATTTTGCAAAACATTTTATTCACATTTAAGGTATTTGTGCAAATCACACAAAGATTCCTAACATGAAGAATTTTCTTCCTTTTTCAACGATTTAATTATTAGGGATTAGATATATATCATCTTTTTCAGAGATGGTCCTAAGGTATGACTCAGAAGTTACTGACAGTTTAGATCCGTTCGGCTAAGATAAGCATGTGGAAAGCATTACTTTCATCTATTGAGACCCCTTTTCCAAAGTAAATTGCATATACTTTTCTCAATATTCTATACTTAAAATTTGATGCCTAATTAAATAACTAAACAACTTGACTGTGAAAGCCTAGTGAATATACACTAATATTTCAACTCTTGCATATTTTAACTATACCAAATATGATTCAATACTAATTTAACAAAGAATTGAAACTCATCTCCAAGCTCATATAGAATTAATCCCTAAAATATTTTAAAATTAAACTGGACATTGGGAACTAAATCTACTTCCTCTACACCGATATTCTTGTACTTTTACATTTAACCCATAATGCTTATTTGTGGAGCAGGAACTCCATTTAATGTTATAAAAAATTCCACAGTTCAAGTTGAACTATCTTACTATACTAAATTTTCCCATACACAATAGTACAAAAACACAATGTACCTTAAAGTTATGTGATAGGTTGGACCAAAGAAAATTGAGTGTCAAGGTATAGTGCTGCTTATGAATACATTAATCAGAAACCAAGTACCAACAAAATACTACAAGAAAAAAATTTATAAGAATTGTTCTTAATAATATTAATGCAAAATATGATCAATTTAGGGTAGTTATTTAAACGTCTTCAAAAAATACTCTTACTACAGTATCTTCTCTTTGTAGCTAGGTAATGTATTTTTCATTACTCTGTAGCTATAACACATTCTTTACTGGATTGATGTTTTCTAATATTTCCAATTTTCAATGAATAGAACTGAAAAATATTGACACGAATGGGACTCAAACCCACATCTCCCACTTCTGGACATGTATTCAAGCCACTAAATTTTCATGCCATTGCAGGAGATTAAGAGTCCCAGTTGTATTGGCGTTTTTCACTTTCATATATTTATTCTTGGGTCTCAAGGCATTCACCTCTTTAAATGAGATTCAATACATTTCCCTAATCCATAATTTTAAGGCTTCCTCAATTAATTGATTAGAGACCTTCTGTCATGCTTGCTACTTCATTGTGTAAGGAAAACAACTCCAAGTTTGCTTTAGTCATTGTATTGCGGTTTACTTAAACAATGTAAAATTAATGAAACTGTAAACGAGATTGAATACATAGTATTGCAACACATGGAAATCAAACTTCCAATTAACACACACAATGTAATTTATTTGAGGGAAAGAACACATACAAAGAGGTTACAACAGGTAAGAAAGCAATTGAACTTCATTACATTAAATACAATGCTTTTACCTATGATAGCTTAATGACAATAGGTTGCAAAGAAATTGCAACCATAAAAAAATGAATTTAAGATAAAAATCCTCCAGCTTTGTAAAACCTCATCATGAGATCCTTGAACATTACATAAGCATTGGAGACCTTCGAAAAAAATATACTAAAAAAAAAGCAGTAGCTATTTTCTAACCTCTAAGCATAATTTACCAGCCATACACGCATGCCAAGAAAGGCAGGCTACTAGGTTTAGTCAAAACTCGAAATAGATAAGAATAGGTAAAAATAGGTTGTGCTTTATTTTTTAATATCAGTGTTTCACAATATTATTATAAGACTTAAATGTATATTGCTGGAGTAAAAATTAAACAAATATGGAAAGGAAATAAAACTATTTCTCGCTTAATGCCTGATCTATTTCAGGCATTAAATCCTTCAACTTCCTCCATTGTGCAGCTGATAGACTTATACCTGAAATTAAGAAAAAATTGAATTATTTTCAATTTACGACTTTTTGTATAATGATTAATATAGCAAGAACTATAGAACAAATAAGATAATTTAATTAAAAAACCATTGGTTAGATTGGAATCTTAAACCAAAATGTTTTAAATGTATGATACTGGAATCTAGCAAGCCACAAAGAGATTCTAAAAAATGTGGATACCTTTCTTCCCTGGCTTCATATCTCCATTAGCATTGTAATACTCCCTGATGTCAACATAAACCTTTCCATGAAATTCTCTCACTTTAACATATCGCATCTTTTCCAGTTGCCAAGAATAATCTCCATTCTCATCCTTCTCAGCAGATGTAGTTGCAGACTTTGACTTCTTAGTTGGAGGAGGCTTTTCCTGAAGACAAATGAGTCCAAATTATACACTGAATAAAATGTACTGCATTCCATGCACTCATATGTAGGTAGAGATGACTGCCAATGAAACCATCTGCATAAACTGAAATCTCTGCAACATTTCTGCAGTTGAAACCTTTTTTTATAATTTTATCCCTGGTTATTTGGAATGATCCCCCTATCCCTGTAGACTAATCACCTTTTATAACAACCCTCACTTAAATACTGTTCCTTTACCTTGGTCAGATTAAATATTACCTTATGTAATATACTTGTATTTTGAACTCCCAAAAGGTTCCATTTCTCGCAATGCCGTAAGGAACAAAATAAGAACTTCCAGAAATTCTATCTCAATGCTCAACTTGACAGAACACAGATCTTATAAATTTATTGAATTTAGGAATGGAAATACAAACGAGCCTTGATAATTTTCCATGATCCTGTATCTGGCTCATAACCAGAATATTATTCACCAGAAAAAGTAATCTCAGCTGTTTTTGTAAATAAATTTTATAGGTCTGTTACCAATTCTGACTTATTTTGGAGTTGAAGGCAATAGAAACTTAAGCATTATTTCACAGATTTACACTGTTCTACCAGTTTGACTAATTACTGCCATTTCAACTTTTTATATACATCTAAGTATTGAATGTAAATATCTTTTAAAAAATTAGATAAATTCTACAGGGGTGGCAGTGATAGTAATTAAAATAATTGTTAACTCCTTAAGTTATGATCCTAGCATATAAATTTACTATATACACTACCTCTGAGCAGTTTCACAAATGATAACTTTTGACTGTACTGTATATTGATAAGGAGAGACCAGCACACCAAGTGGAAAAAGAGAATAAGAAGTAATGAGTTATTGAGTATAAGGCAGTGATGATGATTTAGTAGTCTCCTTAACAAATAATTCTGAGTTCCAGCATCAAAAAGCTGATAAACTTAGTCAATTTATAAACAGTGGTAAGTTGTCAAATGAGGTGGACAACTACTTCGTACTATTAAGAAAGATAATAATATTAATTAACGTTATTAACGTATTAAATAACGTTAATAAAATTATTTCAGTCCCATGGTATTTTTTATGTGATCAATCAACGGACTTGCCTAGTGAAGTCCTCCTAGTAATCAAATCCTGCACTCTTACTTATGTATTTACGATAAAATCGGTCTTATTCTTGTGTTCTTCTCTACTGTTTTGCCTTCCATGCTCCCCCAAGAGCTACATTAAACAGTTAAGACAATTTACATGCCTCTCTCTACTGGCATGATAAAGTTTCAGGAATCTCCTATTCAATTTGCTTTAAGAATCACTTCCCTTGTGACCTTACGTGCGTACTAGAACTTCAGCTTCCTCCAATAATACCTCCGTTGAAAAAACATCTTCCCGCTACCCCGCACTGCTTATGATTTGAATCGGACACCGAAAAAATCCCCCGAAATTATTAATCATTCTCTGATAGATGCAACAGTTAATTTACTTTGAAAACAAACCTTCACCTCCTAAAACAAGGTTAATGTTTTCGTTAAGCATCGAAATTATGCAGACCTACCTCCGCATACACATACTATAATAGGTAGTAAAATGCTTCTAAGGAATCAAATTACTCATTCATTTTTTCAATTTTAAACATCTCGCATAATCTCGTACTAGTTAAAATTAGAAATAATTGATGATAGAGATACAATAGAGAATTTGATGAGCTATGGAAACTGTCAAGATATTCAAATAATGATGAGCTTGTAGCCATAGAACCAAACCATGGTATATAAAAGTGAAGACAGCGACCATGTGATCGCACGCATATAATAGGGCATGGACAAAGTTTGGTGTGAAAAAATTAAACGGGGCGTCGTTATTAAATTACGGATACAGGAATTGCTGATAATGGATGTTGATTTGAAATCACATTTACATACTAAGGGTAGGAAACAAAAAGATTAATTTTCGTGTGGATCGGGGAGGAAAAAATTGTTCGCATACTGCTGAAGCCCGGAGCCGGCTCAGCATGACAACGATCTGCCAAATGCACTGGATCACATGGTTATCGCAGTATTATTTACGATAACTTAATACTATAAATTTATTAATTTGAGTTATCATAGCCGAAGAGTTACCTCATCAGATGTTTCAGAAGAGTCAGAGTCGGATACTTTCTTCTTATCCTTATTCTTAGGCATTTTTCAATTGATGTCTACAAAAGAAAACGAAAAATAGAGAGGTAGGTGCAAAAGAATTATGATCTTTCATTTAAATTAATAAATATTTCACGCGTTATTAATAGGTACACACATACAGCACTTACTCTTAAAAGAAATTACTTAAGGCGGGAACAACTTCGCAGGTCCTCCTTCAAAACAACCAGCGATCAGATCAATTCGTTTGAAATTATATGTGCTGGCATCTAGCGAAATTTCGACTAACTATTCCTATTTACCATTTTCCTAATGGACAAATAAAGATTGAAATATTAAGGAAGATTTTCTTAGATATGAATATTTAACATAATTTATAGAACAAATGCCTTTAGTTTTATATTACTTGAGCTTTGCGCGATTTTGGTAAATGGTACGTACACTAGCGCCAAATTCCTCACAAGCGGTACAGCGTCCAAGGAGGAGTAGGATTAAGTTTGTTTTAATAGCATTTGGTCTGTAACTTCGCCTCAAAATTTACTGGAGTCCTCATTAATTTGGGGGTCGGATAGCTCTTAAAACTTCGTTCGACATCCATTCAGAATGACACGTAAGTTTTTAATCTTTTGTCGTGCACTGTTTGCTGGGCATTATCTTTGTTATAAGTTAGAAATTCATTTTATCTCGTATCCGTAATTGTATTTTGGACGCTGTAGTTTCTTAATGAAGATTGTGTAAAGTATTTCGGGAGAGGTTCTTTTATTAAGCTATCAGCTGTTATGAAATTTCGATAACATATTTCCTTCGATTGATGAGTAATAATTTGTGAATGTGAAGTCGTCCATTTGGCTGCGCGACATCTCATGTAAACGTCAATAGGGAATTGATATTGCTGCACCTCTGAAATTGATCGTTTCTACGCATTGCCGATTTGAAATGTTTTCCATTTTCTTTGTAATTCACCCTTGTTCAAATCAAGTTTGTGGGCAACATTCTATTGTTGATTTCCCTACTTTTCTTAATTTGTGTGATAACGAATTGTAGATTGTCATTTATTAATGGTAGACATGAAAGTTTTTACTTCCTGAATGAATTAGGTAATATTTTGCTGTTTTGTACCAAACGTAAAGGTCAGATTGTTTTCGTATTTAGATTTTGAAAATATCGAGAAAGTAGGCCATAGTTCTCAAGGTTACTCATTTTCACTTTAGAATTTTAGTAACGACAGTTTCACTTCTATTTATAATAATTTTCAGATAGAAAGTGTCATAGCGTTATGATTTATCCTTAGGTGGAAACCAGCGTGAACTCGCCCGAGTTAAGAACCAAAAGAAGCAGCAGGAGATAAATCGAAGAAAAGCTGCCAATGATAAATCGTCCAATAAAGGAATGTCTTTGGAACAACGCAAAGCTAGGTAATGGAAAGAAAGTTAGGAATTTGAATTGTTTTGTTTTCTTGACGGATATTTAATTTCCTCTCTGAAATTTTAGGGACGCTGAACTTATGAGAGAGAAGCAGAAGAAAGCTCTAGGAAAAGATGATGCCAGTTAGTTCGATTACTTCTCTGTGCAACCAACCAGTCGGCCTTTTAAACTTTATAAAAACCAGTGGAATGAATTGAACATCTTTGTGCGTGTTGTGAAACAAAACATTTGCTGGTATCAGCCTCCCAACTACATAACCTCATTTTTTTATACTCTTAAATATCGTTTGGCATATGAAACCTCTTTGGATGTGATGGATGGAAATACATTGTCTGATTAAAAAAACAATAAGATTCATTATTATTGATTAGACATTTCCTTTTGCTGAATTTAGTTCATAAGTTTCTGAGTAAGATATAAAACTAAAGTCATCGGGTAAATAGGTGTGGTTATTATGAATTGAAAGTGGTATATGTCTGATATCAGTATATATTCGTCCATCGGGTTTAATTATCAACTATGTAATACATTTGTTGGTATTAATAAATGGTACTGTATAATGTAAAATGTGTTTATAATTGTAAATTAAGGCTACTAACTAGTAATGTTAATATTTTTTGTTTAAAGGGATTTTCTATCTATAATGAAAGCTCATTTTCCCTTATAAGTCAGCTCATTCTGTCAGATGAAGTAAATTCAACACAAAGTGTCTTTCCTTAGCATTTCCTTATTGGGGGTCAGTTTAAAACAGTCCAACTCTTAGATGTCATATATTGTTTCTAAGAATACAATGTATAGTACAAGACATGTAAATAAGAACTCTTTCTTGTTATATTCAATGAGGAATAGTTTGTAGCGAATTGAATTTTTTAATGAAGTTCATAGCTAAGGCTTTTCCACTATACTATTTGCATTATTCTAAATTCATTATGTCAATGAAACAAATGTTTGATATTTTAGGTGATTGTAAAATTTGGAAAGTATTTAATTAACCTCCTTTAAGATAATATTATTACTATTGATAATTAGAAGATGAACTTACAAAAGTTTCAAAATAAATGTACAAAGAATGGAAACTATGAAAAATTCCTATCTTGCAATGTGCTGCTAATATTCGATTTTTGGATTATGAGTATTTTGAAATAGCATGCTTCCAATGTTCTCTATTTTGTACTTGTAGCTTGGTTTTGGGGTAAGTATGTTATTTTCGATGCTTCCTGCCCTGTGATATAGCAAATTGTGGAGGATGAGGGCCTACTAAGTACATCAGTAACAAACAGAAATAGAAAATTAGTAGTATTGTGAAAAGCACATCAAAAGCTGAGGTTATTTAGCACATTCATGCTCGCAGTGGTAATCAAACCTGAAGAAGCCTACTTATTTGCTGTCTGGGATCCCTGAAATTGAAAGAAAATATGCTTGCTTACAGTGTATGGTCACTAGTGGTTATCAAATAAGGTTGAACTCTCAGCGATTTCCAGCTATCTGTTAGCAGCTGGTGAAATGGAATCCCTCTTAGAATTGTACATGCATATCTTTCCTTCTAGTCCTTACAAGTTTCATGTTAGGGATGGCAAGCATAAGTCTAACTTTTGCATTCACTTTGAGAGAACATTTTCTCATTTCCCTCCATTGATGAATGTTTCGTCTGATATATTCACAGCATTGTTTGAATGTTTCATGAGACAGCTACTTGGATCCCTTAGTTTTCATTTAGTCTCTTTGGTCTCTATAAGATAAATTTCCATGTATGATGTTGGTTAAGGCTGTTAGCAGTGTGCATTAATGTGGCCAGCTCTACAATTCTACTGACTAGACTCAAGATTGTACACCTTATACATATTCTTGTACAGATTTAGTTGACCTGAACTTTGAGTTGCATGAGTGCTTTTGATTTACTTCTCTGCAAAGGCGGCCTACAACCTATAAAATAGATTTAAATAAAAAAGTTATTTACTTAATTAAAAATTTGTTGAAAGACAGAAAATTAATTTTAATCATGATGGAAACAGTTATTCCTCCCCTAGATGAAAAGTTAATCTTATTTTTGTTTGCTAAAATTTCAACCATGATGTGTTGATAATATTATAAATTGTAGACATATATTGCTTACAAAAATATTCACAACTACTCAGTTTTCAGTGGTAAAATTTAAGATGGACTGGGACGTATACATGGCAAATTTCTTATTAATCTGGCATTGTTAAAAACGTTGATTAATATAACAATTTAAGAAATTTCATCATTTCAATGTACAGATATTTATATAAATTATCTTTCAGGAAAATTTTTAATCAAAGTATGCACAGGAAAGTAAAACTGAAAATGAACATGGTTATTGCCCTGTTCAACTGGAAGGGGGAAATGTAACTGATATGTTTGCACAAAAATTGAAAACATGAAATATTATTTATTTTCTTCTGATCATGACGGGAGTGAGGATGAGTTGAGTACAGACTGAGCTGGTTTAAATCTTTCAACAAGTTATGCTATAACTGCTGCCTTTGATGAAAATCAAAGGCATTGGAATTATTTTGAAAGTATTCAGAAAATCTTCAACAATCTGGGGCATTTCGACAATTATTATTAAAAATAAATAGTGCTAAAGGGAAAGAAATATTTTTCTGTGTGATATTTTTGCTGGAGACTCAAAATCATATTAAATAGATAAATTGTAAGTACTGCACTGAAACTAATTTACTTACCATAAGCAATTTTAGAGTAAGTTATCAATTGTATATTTTTATTGTTCTAATTTATAATTTGTATTTTTTGTATTGAGCATTACAGATCACAATCATTCACAATATCTTTGAGACCATGATAACATGAATAAAGATTAGATGTTATTGATTACAAAATGTCACTTTATCTCAAATTGACTTGAATAACTCCATGGAAGTTTAATGCAATACTTTTTATATTTTCATTTTGCTAATTATAAGTATTTCCAATCAGTTCCCAATTAGGAATATTAAAACAAGGATGCAATCTTAGGATGCTAATAAAGAGATTGAAGATAATATTTGAAATAAGCTAATTGCTATATGGAAATTGTAATATCTGAAGTAGTGGAAACATGGAAGGTAAGATAATATCATGGTAAACTTAGAAGCTTTGAAAATATAGTCTGCAGATAGAACTAGAATTGTAGATATAATTTAAATATAAAAAAAATGTAACAGACTGAAGGATAATGAAACAACTACTAGTGGCTTAAGGATGCTCTTAACCACATACTTTAATGTGCATCATTAGAGCGCGAGCACCCTAACAGTGTGGGGCTTCATACAAGAAGAGAAAAATTTCAATGTATTATTGAAAATACATACATAGAGTGGAAGGCAATAAATAAAAAATGGTAATATTAAAATATTGGCATGGCAAAATCTGACTTATTGAAAAAGCGATGACTTGATAATAAAGGAGAAGATTATTTTATAGAAAATTCATAATGAACCTACACTGACATCAGGAATTTTCTTGGAATTATAGTTCATTACATGATGAACAGAGGAAGAAATTTATTAGCTATTATAGAAAAGGTTAGTTAAGGTATAGGTTTCAGAACAACAAAAATCTTTACTTAATATTTTTGTATATTTATGAGTTTATTACCTTATTCATTACATAGAATGTTTAAGATCTAGCATAATCAGCAAGGAATTAAGCATAATTTGATTTCAAATTGAATAAGCAAAACATAACCATACTGCCTGTAACTTTATATTTTCTTCTAATTTATTGCACCATTCCCATACAATGAAATGTTTCTGTTTATTAAGTTAATGAAATTAGAAGAGCATTGCAGAATAGATTTATAATTAGGACTACCACATCATATACCACCATACATACGTATGTTGTAAAGGCATACCATAAAGAGGCTGCCTAAGAGACTTCTAGTCTTGTAGCATACAAACAATAATTTATTCTGCATTAAATTTTGGAGAAATTGAGATATTCTATTATCTAATTATCACCTAAATTCAATATATGTGTGTATGTATACATATATGCATACACATATATGGGACTTTGGTGTTGAATACATTTCCCCATGATATATTTTACGTAGGAACATTACAACTAATCACAAACATCGATTGATGTACAATTTGTGTGGCAAAAAGAAGGAAAAAAAACACTTTTAACAGACAACAATTCTTTGATATAATTATAAAAAGATTAAAATACATTCACGACCTTTTATACGACTTTCATAATTTGAAAGTAGAAAATGTTTGTAACTTGCATTTCCTTAGGTATAAGAACCTCATCATTATGTTTCCATCAGTGATACAAAAAATGGAAAAATGCATTTTATAATTGAGTAGGAATGTATTTTAGAATGTTTGATTATAGAAGCACCTTTATAAATGTTCGTATACACATTAAGGCATTTAACTACAGGAGTAATTAAAATACAATGGAAGTTTAGGAGAATTATTAGTTGATTTTTCAGTAATGGACAAGAAATTCTAAAAATTTTCTTCACATTTTAAGTCACACACATAGATTATTACTTAAGTATTATAGCAATCACAAAAGATGGAAATAATTGAGCACAAATGGCATCATAGCTAGCTCTAATATGACAATGAAAGAACTGTACATTATTGCTACTTGATTATTTTCTTAGGAAAGAGCAAATTTTAATATTGTTCCCCAGTATTAATAATACCTGGATTAAAGCTCATAAATTACTCAAAATTTAAACCATAAAAATTATATCGGTATGAGATCCAGATTTATTTTATTATTTTAATTATGAGGATTCACAATGATCAAGTTTGCTTTCCTAACATATCACTGTGATGATACTTTTCAAGAAAAATGCAATTTAATCAAATCATAGTAATTTGTTGACTTATAAGGATATCCTCCATCCGAATTCCAGAATAAAAGTAGTTTGTCCATAAAATTTTCATGGAGGACAATTAAGAAATTTTCATCGATAAACTTCTTTTGTAATTCTTTAAGACTAGTTTCTTTATTCGTGTGAAGTTAATTTTGACAATAAAAAAATGAATTTTATTTATGGATTTGTGGTTTTAAGCCTAAACCTACTCAAGATCCAATGAAAATGAGTTCTAATTCATGAAAAACATTAAAATGACATAAAAATAAGAATTTATCCAATCAACAGAAAATCTATAAATATTTTCTCTAAAAATAATTCATCTTATCCATCAATTTTCTTACTATCAATTACTAATTATTGCATTTGTATTATTAAATGTTTACTTCCAGCTTTTTTTAATTATTTCACAGAGGAAATGACGGTTTTTAAAGGCCCTACTATAAGTTGCTTGAAAAATAAAAAGTGTGCTCTCTCGCAGCTGAGTATAATTAACTGGGTTTGGAAATGTTAGCACATTCGATATTTTTGAGTAATCTTTAAAAGAGGAACCAAATAATTGACTTAGTGGAATAAAGCTAAAATTTGTTAATAGTTATTTAAATCATTATGGATGGTGTCAAGTTTCCTTAGAGTTACTCAAGTTGTGGAAGCCCAAGACTCTGTATGATTCACAGATCTGTTGAGTAGCAATCAATACTTCAGATGAAAAAAAATGTAGGCAAATACCAAAAATTTCCAGTTCATATACTAGCAACAAGGAACAAATAACATCTTTTCACAATTAAAAATCAACCAGAGATTATAACAGTTTTATGAATCAGAAACTGTCAATAATTATTTTCTATGACAATTAACTTTCATTTACCTACACACAGATTTGCTGGCAAAGATGGAAAATTACATAGTTTTAACAGTAAGAGTGCACTTCATTATCCTGTGGTAAAAATATGCTTGATAGACTGCCTCAAAGGATCTAGCTAACCCAACTACATCAATACTTTTAAAACATTTCCCGTTCTAACGTAATGTCCTTGATAAATAAGTAATATGCAAATATACAGAAAATACCCAAAATCAAGCATCTAAAAGCCCAGACAACAAGCATTAAATATCTCTCACAATGGCATGTGGGCAATGTATGCATCCATATAATAACCTTATAAAATAATTAGCTGTTGTTCTATCACAATATTGGTAGTAAAAACCTAATGGCTGAACAACAAAATTGGACATTCAAATATAATCAATCAATAGTACCAAATAACACATTATGTACAAAAATATATAAAAATAAATCCACACAGAAGAAAAATATCATTATACAAAATTGTTCATCTTTTAGTGACTGATTTTGGAATTAGGTCTCCAGTGATATCAATAGAGGCAGAAAGAAAAGAGCTTGATTTAGAAATCCAGAAGTAAAATTATCCCGAAATTTTCACTATGATTTAATCATCTAATATACAAGAGCAAAATTGAAACCAACTTAATCATTCCATTTATGTCCTGAAATAATGCTCAGCTAATGATTTACCTCTAGCTAAAGATTTAATGAGCAAATACTGCAGGATGCATGTGGACTACAGGGCATAGAGCACTGGGTTACGACCGAGCTACCTGGTCCTTCACCTGTTTCCGAAGAAGCCGAAACTCCATTTCCAATCAAGTCGCCCTTACCATTGACAGACATGCTGACTGACCCTCTCTCTAAAAATATTCTGGAAGCACCTATCATCTCTGAATACATGGCATTATTGAGAGCCAACCAGCTGTAGCTGGGGTTTGGTATGGGCCATCTAGAAGAAACGTCCCCTTCTTGGATTCCGACAGGCAAAAGACTGCCACTTCTGTCGTTACCTCCACCATTAGTGCAAACCTCACCATCTCCCATGTTCAGATTCTGTGATGGCCCTGCTCCATCCATTCCTGTACAGTTGTCTACCTGTGCTCCCACTCTGTTTCTTCCTCCGCCAGGCCCGCCCTTATGGCTCGGCCGTGTCCCCTCAGCTCACATGACCTGCAACAAGCCAATATTTTTCTTAGAAGCTTCACATCAGTTAAGATTTTTCCATTGTAAACATATATGATTCCATATATGATCGAAAGACACTTACTTCTCTGTTAAGGTTAAAGGTTATGAAATTTTCATAGGCAACTATTATATTTAAATAAGGAAAGCATATCATATGAAAAAGATCACTGATGTATCCTCTTGATTTTACTATAGTGATAACTGTGCCACTATTTTCAACCCATTACATTGCACTCAATTTTTTTAAAATTCATTTTATAACAACAGAGTTTCTTGCAATTGATATCATAAACCATTATCTGCTATAACTGAAAAGAAAACAAAGCGTCTGAAATGATTTAGCATTTATGCTGAATTAGAGAAACTGATAGAGTAGAAGAACCTCGATCTATCATTTATGAAGGGACTGAGGGATAAAGATAATTGATTCAGGAAAACAGTAAGAGCGGGAAATGACTTTAATCGTGAAAGCAATAACAAGACCTCGTAAACTGTATAATATAAAAATAACCCTAAAAATATAGAGCTCTTCTTACAGGTAGACATATGAGCTTTACTTTGCACAAATGAGAAGGAAGAGATGTTTACAAATTGTCATCACCAATGTAATCCAAGAACCTCAGGGGTAAGCTCAATAGGGGGAAAGATGATAGTAATCTGAGAGGGACATGCAGGGCCCAAAAGTAACTTAAGATTTCCACAAACAAAAGAAAGTTCATTTACAGGAGTGTCTGAACTTCAATGAAGACTATTGCTACATAATTCTGATTCCCATTTTCTGGGATCAAAAGGTTTGTAACTTTTTGGTGGAAGCTAGATGAAGAAATAAAAAAAATTAAAAATAGAAAGAGTTGAAGCAACATAGCATAATCCTAAAAGTATGACTCCCAGACAAACTGGAATTATCCTACCCAAGAGACAGAATGAGGAAGTAACCCAAAGATTCACCTGTAAAATCTGGCTAGCTTCAAAAGCAGTTCCTGGAAGAAGAATCATTGGACTTGACACATGGCCTGATTCCACACAGATCATATTTGGATATTCATCATCTCCAAAATCTGGAATTTCCTTCGCTTGTTCAACCCATGGATTCCACACAACTGCACAAAATAAATATAAAGATATTAAGAGCACAAAAAGTCACCAAGCCGTTCTCAATTTCACAAACATAACAGGATAAGTCATAAGATTTATAAAGAAGAATTTAAAATGAAAGAAACTTCTCGCAGAATTTTAAAGCAGTATAATAAAAAATAAAATGAAATGCACAGGTTTGTACAGGTATCAAATACCAGAATAAACAACTGCTAAACACAGATTTATGACTCAATTAATTTGATGAAACCGAGTAAAACTTGAAGATATATCCATTTATAACTTACCAGTATCTGGAAAATTGTACTTTTGTATCCTCATTTTCCTTCCAGAAACCACATTTGTAATAATATGCTCCTGAGGGGTATTATGGTATATGCGATCAGTAAATTCTGAAATAACAACAACGTCTCGAACCTCTCTAAAGACAGCATTATCTCTTGTCTGTGAAGAAACAATAAATATGTGATGGATACTTGATGTGATGTGTTATAGAAAAGAATACAAATACTAATTTTTTACTCTTACCTTATCAATATATGTGCATCCATATAAACCAGTTATTTGGCAACGACGCACATCAGGAACTTTGAAATATGTATGCAACAACAAATTGAAACTAAACGTTTGGTTTTCGCTTGGGTTATACACACCAATATTGAAATGTAACTCTTTCTCACGCAATATCAACCGGTAAGTCAAACGAAACCTAAAATAGAATATGTTACTATATTGTTTCTCTATCAAATTTCTTTTAAAAGAAAAAAAAAGCTGTCTACATCCACAACTTACGGATGATTCCACATGGAGCGTGTGTAATCACTATCCATAAGCGAAAATACCGCTTCAACATCGCCACTTGCAAGACGCTCTGGAGCCTTTTCCAAATTCCAACGGACGATTCTTGCAAATCCATGCTGGGGGCCATAGCTCCAAGGTCCAAATTGAGCTGCGATTTAAAGGAAACATTAACTTAAGAAATATGGAAACAATTATCAAGGAAATTTACGTAAAATCAACTATGTTCACTCACGAAATACGAATGGAATTCCTCCACGTATCGCTCTTTTCCCATCGAAGATGGCCTGCTTGCTGAAGTAAAAATAAAACAATTTTTTTTTATCTTCAAAGATAAAGCACGTTGTACGTGCGACATTTAGCAACAATTATGAAAGGCAGATGCGTCCAGCGCAAGTTTGCGCGGGCGGCGTTTTTATAGTTCCGTTTGGCGAAATGAGGAAGTGGGAAGGGAAGACTTGCGTGTTATTTTTTTCGACTGGGCTCACTGCCAAACGCAGAAATAACAATTAATGAGTAGGTTAAGAAACAATTGAGCGTTTTTATTATTTTACAGAAATTTGAGTTTGTGATTGAAAATTTACCAAAATGTAGAGCAATTAGGTATCCAAAGTAGCACAATTATTTTGAAGATATACAAATATATGTTATATTAAGTTAACATATAGATATAAAAGCGTATACTCTGATTTCGAAAATGATTGATAAAATATAAATTAGCAAAAATCACGATAATTTAAAATTTAGGACGCTAAAGCAAACTCTTTAGTGCATTATTTGCTAGATGGTCTGGTTAATTTAATTGATCTACGAGTAGAGAATTCTAGTTGGGTACCTATACTTCACAAGAATTACATTATAAATAATGAGGAGAAAATAGTCACTAGTAGTATCAAGGATGGTATTGAGTGGAGAATCTCGGCTTAAAAGTGGAAAGCAAATCATATGAAAGAACGGAGTATATAATGAAATCATAAAAAGGATTATTTAGTCATTCAATAAAACTTTGAATCGTATCTATTGCTATATCTTATAACTTCATAAAGTTCACCAATCTTGAAGAAATCGGATATTAGTTTCATTGGTTAACGTCGCCCAGTAAATGGCCATCCATTTGCGCCAGCTTGACGAGAATAATAGGAGCTTGCGCCAGACGCACAAAAAACCGGGCAGTGGCTGTGCAGACTTAACTCAAATGCTGCGGGCAAGATCCATAGCGGACGCCATTCCGACCGACGATTTTTACGATTTATTTCAAAAACTATAAAGCTTATTTAAATACTCACCTCACGAATAGCTGCTCTTGATTATTAACCCGCCAAGAAACGACAGTTGAGCCTGATAAATAGAAAATTTAATCCACATAAAAATAAAAGTCGATCCAAAAGAATGTCAAAACATAAAAAATCAGAGTAGCGTTTTCATCTAAATCTAGAGGTGGGCTCCTCATGTGTTAGGCATGACGGCAGTATATGAAATTCATGTTTTCTAAAATTTGGCTTTATGTGAACACAAACTCAAAAAGATAATATTGGAATATATAAACATCGCCTTTAAATTGATAAAAATTCAACTTATAGGACACTCACCATGTAAGTTTACTGTGCACGTTGTGTTATTTCCCCGGTCAAGAACCACCACACTCGTCGCCGCTGCCATGTTTGAATCTGAAACCGCCTGTTCTATACCCTTTGTTAATTGAAAACGCCATGACGTATGAGAAATTTGTGTGTCGCATAAGGGAACATAAAAAATAATTCCCTTCTTCGGTTGTTTTATTTCGAATTATTTTTTATAATTTAAACAGGATATTATAGAATCACCGATTTTACATCATAGAAGGTGGGAGAAACAGTTATTAACTGTTTAAAAATGAAACTCAAAAATGATCCTAAAAGGAAGTCAGTCGATCAAGATATACTATTCACCATTCAAATCAATAATTAAATAATATGGATACATTAATTTAATTTTGTGTAACCCTTGATTCGTAATACAAGTGAATGTTTATGTTTGAACATTTAGACATAGAATTGTTTTGACCGTGAAATGGCTCATACACGCGTCGTTCCTTCGTCTGAAATGCTCTCCTGATCAGCTTCAACCGAAGATTTGTCCAGCGTATTAAAATCACATATATTTCACATCTTAGTTGCAGAAATCCTCTAAAAAACATGTCCTTTTGTAATTGAAACAACACGAGAGCTTCGGTCAATCTAATGGCTAAAGTTGTCATTCAATTTTAAGACAAATTACTCTTATTTTTTGGATAGATGCTCAGTCCACGTTCCGTTCCTTCAGTGAATATCATTCCTTGAGCAAGCAGTCGGTTTCCAAGAGTGGATTAGACGTGTTGTGTTGAGTCGTGCGAATTGTTCCTGTGGTGTACATTTAAAACACGTAGATCTCATGTACTTTAACAACGATGCTAAAATTTGGGAGTAAAAGCGATATTAACGTCAGTTACAAATGTACTGTGCGCCTTCTTGAAGACACAGAAGTGATAGAGTGTGAATTTCAGGTGAGATTTTCGCTTATATTTGTTTATTATTGTTCATTGTAGATAGAATTATAATTTTTATATTTAAAATACCAATCAAATGATTACGCTCAAGTAGCTTTCAATCGTGATTTATTTGAAAAATTTTCAAGTATTATTTTATATAATTAACTTTGTTTGAAATATAATCACACTTCAACTAGTTTTGTTCGTTTTATTCGAAAGAAGTTACTCATATATAACTGTTTTATCAGGGTCGAACAATTGAATTAACATTCAATTAATGGTGTACTTATACCGTTCTTAAGGAATACTTCAGAACATTGTTGACCATATAATAAACTTAGGCAAATGAATTGTTCATAGCTATGCAAATGCATGTTTGTTTGATTTTAGCATTTTTGTTACTACCATTATACCTCATGAAGCGTGTAATTTAATAATAATATATTTTGAAATAATTGCGAACACTCTCATCGAAACCCTTATTGTATAATATTTTTTCTAAAAACGTGAAAATACTGTATATAATTTTTATCTCGTGATATTGCAAATTATATTTGCGTAATTAACTATATATCGTCGTTTTTTTAAGTTAGTGATGTATTCGTTTTTGAAAGGTATTCACTCAAAATTTCATGTATTTTTTCAACCGATTTTCACACCGATTTTTCTTGCCGCCTTTCAGTTTACCTCCGTATTCATCTTTGCTTCGCTTTGCTTTGAAATTTGCTAAAAATTTCAGCTGTAAGCTCTCAGGTCTTTATTTTAGCGATGTTACTATAATTTGATTTAGGAAATTGTGGCGAAAGAGTATATTTCTTCTGAGTTACAATTTGTGAGCTACACCGGTGTATATTAATTTCAGTGCGCTACAAACCACAGTCCTTTACGCACAGTTCGTCGCGTGGTATATTTTGTGATTTTCGAGAGAGTCGATTCTTGGCGCCAAATAGTAGCGCATAATACATAGCGGAATGTTGATTGCAGCATTGGCAACATTATAAATGTTGTCTTTAAACCTCATACTTATTTTAATCTCAGTGGTTTTCAATAATATATCAAGGACTTTAGGTAGGAGTTGAAGGAAAGGGAAGGATAGGAAACTTTAATGTTGATGTCATCTCCGCGCCTCTAACTGAAACGGCGGAGCTTATACTTTCGTTAATGAAACAATACTCGAGGACTGAACAAGTTTATTAATAGTTATCCCTCACGGCGGGAACTCATTGGGAAATAAATTAACTCTCCGTCGGCTTTGTAGCGATTTGCTCTTATTCATCTCTTACTCTTGGTTCTCCGCATCCTCTTTATTCAGTGGAACATCGTCCTATTCGTATTGATCAAGCCCTTTTTGGGGGAGAGCGGGAAGAGAGAGCAATCCGCAATAGGTGATACTGGTTAGTTGGGAGGCTGTGGTTGCAGCATCCGGGGAGCTTTGCCATTGTCCTCCAAGGGCCTTTCTTCCGCCCTCCTTTCACAGTATCCCAACTTCCGCTTCTGATTTGAGGTGATGTCCATTCTGAGGATTTCCACTCGGGATATTTAGATATCTTTGAATCTTTAGATGTGATGTTTCGAACCTTTAAGCCTCACTATCAGTCGACACATTCTTCTTTGCGCCGGATCGAAGTTCTTCACGTTGATGTTCGTTAAATTAGCCGTTAATTGCTTTGATTTAATGGTCCTCGTTCCAGCGAGTGTGAAGTGAGTTCCTAAAAATTTCGTGTTAGGCCTACGCGATGATACGTTGACCTGAAAAAATTATGACCCATTTTATCTGATTAGGAATATTTTGAGAAGTGGAGTTGCGCGTAAAATAGCGTAATTTTCCCTCTGAGGAGACAAGTTTCATTATTATATTTCAAAATAATTAAAATTATCTATTTTTTTAATATTCCTTGACAATGTGGCTTTTGTATTATTGGTGTAATCTAAGGTAATTAATTTATAATTTCTCACAATTATCCAAGCATTTCGTATTTAATACCCATCGATTGTAATACCATTTTGTTAAGAATTGTGTTTGTAATTATTTTTATTACCTAATTCCTAATAGTATGTTCCCGCAAAATAGTCTCTCTATTTCTCAAATTAGAAGCTGATAAGCGCTATTATACAAAAATGTTACGGTGGATGAACGAATAATATGAATCATGAAATTTCCGTCTGTTTTAATCTAAACATTACAAGAACAAGAAAATCGCTACAGTTTTTCCCTCTCAGGAGTGTCATAACCTTTCAGCTTTTTCATTAACATTCCATATTAATGGTGTTCACAATGAGTATTTTATCGATTTTTACGCGCTCCATCCAATAAATTTGAAGTGTGCTCATCAGTATATCCTTCTATATTAAACCTTTGTTAATTGTTCAGTCAAGGTTAAATGTTAAATGATCGTACTTTTACCCTGTTTCTCAATAGAATGTTTTGAAGGCTTTGTTAGCAATTCTTCGGAAAAGGTGGTTTGATACCAGAGCATCGAAACAAAAACCTAAACAAAAAAACGGTAATTTTTAACGGAATGAAAACTAAACCCGAACCGAAAAATAAAGTTCCCGAACCTTTGACATAGAAATTTATATTATCAAATAGTACGATTATTTAACTTCTAATGTTGCAAGTTTTTGCCTAAAATTTCAGTCTAATTTAACTGAAAAAGCTGAACATAATAGCAATATTTCCCAAGGATATAATATGATGGTCGGAGCGATAAAAAACGGCTTTAATCTGTTCGCTATGGGTTGACGTAGTGAAATCGGAACTGAATCGGAATTTATCAACTGATGAAAAATCGAACCGAAGTGGAAACCGGAATGGAAAATACTACGGTTCGATACACTGGTTGATACTGAGAGATTTTGATTTTATTGTCATCGTTTCTAGCAAGGTTTCACGATCTATGTCAATGTCTTTGTTGAGTCATCACTTTCGTATAAAGCAAATCTCTTTATTCTCGAAAACATAGACAATTTACTTAAGTGAATGATATGAGAATTGAAACATTCGATTTTTGCGAAATGTCTGTAGAAATATAATATTTCTAGAGCTAGATTTAATTTAGGTGGGACAGGGGGTTATTAAAATATGAAAATGATGAGGAGAAATCGTAAAATCATATTTTAACTGAACTGCGTTTACTTTGTACGGATACGGAGTTCTTTAACTAAAAAAATATGGTGGAAATCCATTGTGACACTTTTATTTTCATTATTTCATAGTATAAATTTTTTTGATGTACATAAATGTCTTTTAATAACTTCACTTTTAGTGTATATCAAAGAAGATTATTTCTGTTGTATAGATGAGGAAATTATCATCCAAAATAAGAGGCAATATTTCATTTACGGATGTATACATTTTTCAACTTTTAAATTTCAAATATCTCACATTTGTTCTATCTTTTAGCTCCACAAATGTACCCTTTTTTGTCGAGAGTAGACCAGCATATTTTCTTGGGTAATTTTCCATTTCTCTCGTGTATTAACACTGTATTTAAGGATCTGAGAATTGTTTTTGAGGTTTGAGGATCAATGCCAAGAGAAATGTACCTTTGCAGACGTGAAAAGGTTACAAAATAAAGATGAGAGGTATCATTACAATGTGTAGCAAATTTAGAATGCCCAATTTTCTTAGATTCGTTGAAAGAATTTATAAATATTGGTATGAGGAAGACAAATATGTCTTTGCTATCGTTCTCATGAAAATTTCCGATTAACGCAACGCATATCAAAGCATAGCTGATTTAGTTGTCGATTAGAATCGCTTTTCACTATCAAAGGACGATCAATTTTCATATATCTGCCATCAGAATCAACTTTTTCGGGTAGAAATTTACCAGAATTTGTGTGCGTTACAAATCGAGCGTCCGGAGAACCGAAAAGAATCAATTACGATTGCGTTTAAGATAAAACTGATTTTCTCGAAGGTTTTAGAAGAAGCGATGGGAATCTTATCAAATTTTTAGCTCGACGCCCTTTGGAGATTAAAAATATATCTTATTCTTCAAGTATTTAAGAATTTTCTTTTTCACCTAGCTATGTTAACCTTTAATTGCGATACTCTTGCACTAATTTTTCTCCACATCGTTTCATGTTAGCGGAAAATGATGCTTTTATACTTGTTATGAAGGTCCTTCGACGGCTGAGGTCATTCGCATTTCCCTTTGCAAAGGGATCGCTTTCATCAAAGGCGAAGAGATTTTTTATCAACATTAGCATTCAATATTTTTGGAGAGTGCGATAAAATGCAATAAATCATACTAAAAGTAATCACCAAAGGCAAACACACTTATGTCTAAATGAAAAATTTACCGACTTATTTTACAAGGAGGTTATTTTCTAAATAATACCACAATTTGACGTAACTAACGCTATAATTTGTGGTGTATTCACTCGACCCAATATTTACGGTCTAATTTTACTTTTTATTTACCTAACCATGTTGACCATTCCTTTTGTATTCATAGTTTCTCTTTGAATTTTCTTCGTCATTTTCGTTAAGCATAAAATGTCTATATAATTACTTATTTCAAAATCCATAAAACTGAATCAATTCAATGGTATACTCCTATAAGTATCTGACTTCTACGTGTTGTCTTTTCGTCGTCAACGATTCATCAAGGTTCCAGTAAGCTTCAATGACCACAGTTAGTTTTTATTCTTTCATTTTATCTCTACGTAAATTATCTTGCAATTAAGTTTATTTTAGTATCGGAAAATTTAATCCAATGAGTGATTTTAAGTATCTCTGTGCTATATTGAGCGCTACTTTGTATAATTCGGTTATTTTATTTGAATTTTCTTATCTTAAAATTTACTTTTCAACCCTTTTGTTTTATCCGAGGTGGAGTTGAGCCATCAGCATCATATTATCACTGTCGTTATTCATGTCATTTTTGATGTGTCCCTTTGGATTAGCCCATCATATTCTGTCGTGCGATATCCTATCATAGTTCATCCCTCTTACGCAGCTTAGTTGTTATCTAAAATCTCATATATTGTCCTGCTTTCCTCCTGTTGCTATCCCGTTATTATGTGATCGAACTGGCGCTTGCAAGTTATTTCCTCAAGTACAAACAATGAAATTTTTGCTGAGAAAAAATTCGCAATCAAGAACGCAAATCCGCGTAAATATATTGTTATTTGGAGACATAAATTTAGATGCCTTGAATAACGTGTACGATTGCTCCCGATAAGCTAAGTGGGCAGCGCTTTCAATTGTGGTAAAAGCGGTCCCGGATTTTATTCCCGATCAGGGCATGCAAAATAACCTTAGCTGTCGAATCTTTTTTTGAATTACTAATACTTACGTATTCAGTCGAATTAACTGGAACTTAAGCAGATTGGGTTTTACGGTGTGCTCTATCACAGCCGTTTTATCACTTTCAATCACATTCAGTGCAACGAAAATACGCACGGAAAATCGAAGTTAAGGTGCATGTAGGTTTTTTAAAGAAGTTAATACTTTTTAAAATTGGTGCGCTATGTTGACAGTTTTACAACATCTTTCCTTATTACTCATAGAGAATTTTTGATTTATTTTTGTTATCCCTAGCTATAAGAAGTGTAAAAAATTAACAAGTTCAATTTCCTTTCTACTGTGTTGTTTATTGAGCTGTTAGAACTTAATCGATATAAATGCTTTATTATCATCCAACCAGGATTAAATAATTTAAGAGTTTTTATTCTTCAATATCATACATAATATCTTTTTGTAATGTATGTTTTTTATTCACCGAAACAGTCTTTTGTCCTATAACATAACGTGTTATCTTCTTCTTGTCACGCATCATCTTCATATTCGCATGAAGTTTGCAATCGAACCTCAGCCTCAACCTCTAATATATACACCTTTCATCAGTTGCACCAGTTTCAACCGGAAGCGATGTAAAGGAAAAAGAAAAGAATTTTTTTAGAACGAATTGTTTCAATAATGGACCCGGATTCTTTTTCCACTTTGGCATCAAAAAGAGATATTTTTTATTTATCCTTCCGAAAAACGCAAAATTCGACTCCGATTTCGTTCCGGTAGCTGGTTCCCTACGTATCCTCCAACTGTTTTATTTACATCGGTTCATCCGAGTGAAAAAGATCTCTGTTGCATTTATATATGGCCTTAGTGAATGGAAGAGTGTATGGTTTGAATGGAATAATCCAAAGAAAAATCGATGCAAAGGAATGGATTGTCATCTTTAAGAGATTTAATATCTTATTCAAATCAACCGATGTTCTTGTGTTTTGGCGACTTCCTAGAAACTTCTAACCAAGAAAGATTTACAAAGCTTTTCGTCTTTAGTATTAGATATTGAAATATTTTAATGAAAAAAAAACTTTCATGACTTCTAGGAGCCCAATTTCTTTTTGGAAAAAGCCCTATCTGCTGTCAGCTTTTCCTCAGTTTTCTGAAAAATTACAGTTTTCTTATAGTTATAAATATTCTTATGAATTTAAGAAGACATAACTGGATGCCGAAATAATCAAAGGTTTCCATTTGTTTTCCGTTCTTACGTAAATCTTCAAACGAAAAAATGCAACCGAAATTTATTTGATTGACGCAGTCGCCAGGAAATGCTTAGAAAACCATATTTATTTCGTAGATAACCTTTTTTTTTTATATTTTGGTACTCGAAAGGAGTTGAAGTCAAGAGCATAGTGCCCTCTAATTTTTTTCGTATGTTGAGCGAATAGAAAATTACTGCTGACTATTGTCAAGGAAGAGTTTCATGTTAATTTTATATTTATTAATAGAGCTTAAAACGCTTTCTTTCTATTGCGCAAGGAGTTTATATTGCACTAGTTGCAATTTTCTGTTTCTATTAACTTAAGTGACGAAATAAACCATGTAATTCTACTATACAGTTCATTAAATGCAAAATAATGATTGTATTTTTGAAAACTAAAACTAAACTTTCAAAGTTTTCAGTAAATAGTGGGCGCTTAACAAGCTAGTTGGATGGCACTTAGAACAGTTGTCTATTCTCATATTTTCATTTCGCTTAGTTGGGGTCAGTGGAAAATGGAAGTAAGCTGTCAGTTGATACGTTGTTATATATATAAATGTTTAGTTTAGTTTTATTGCTTTCAAGAATAAATCAAATTTTACAAAAAATGTACGTTGAAAGTGGATGAATTGGATGGACAAAGAACATTAGCTCTGGTAAATGATTACCCCTATTTCATTTCCTTCTAGATTTTTCCTAAACTCATAACATATTTTCTAGACTATATGATGCCACGCAGCCCAGTTTTCTAACAATACAACGCAACTCCGCGGTGTCGTTGTCTTTTTCTGTGTCGAAATCGCCTCCTAAATTAGTTTTTTTATGTTTTAAATTTAAGTTCGATTCCATGTCTTAATATTTCAGTACCGCCGAACGCATAGTTGTTTCCAAATCTGATATTGAGCGATTTTTGCTAGTTTGACCCTTGTACAGTTTGTTTTAGTTGTTTTTATTGTTTAAATAGTTAAATTTAAACTACCCCACTAATTATAATTCCAAATACTTTTAAATCTTTGTCCGAGTGAATGTGATGAATGTTTTTCTCTCATTCTCGAATTTCGCCTCAGCCGAATTGGCAGCACCTCTTCTCCTCTGGATTTTATCTTTTATAATTTCTTTCGAATGCTCAAAATACTCTTTCGGTTGAGAAGTTGGCATATTTTCCGCTCCTCCGTCCACTCACGTTTCGTCCATTCTAATTTTAAGGTTATGAAGTCTTTTTTGCTTTATTTCTGTTTGCTACAAAGGAATGCTCCAAGGAAGAAATACGTAATCCAGTCCCTGCGCCCTCAAAATTTGCCTTCTATTGCATTATGATTAGTTTTTTTGAGTACGTAGTGTAAGGAGGCTACTTTATCGCGTAAAATTTCGATATTTTCCAAGTTTACCTTGAGTCTTTCTCGCCCTACATTTCCGTTTTTGCGCATTTTTCGAGGTCTTGGCCGAATTATAACGCTGCTATTTAGTTTTCCGCATACTTTCGAAATTAAGTAAAGCCCACTGATGTTTTTCGCGGGACCAGCACGTTATAAGTGGGCGTTTTAGCAGGATATGACAACTTTACATTTCTTGCTTGTTGATAAAAAACATGGTAGAGTTATTGGGTTTTTAATGTTTAAATAAGTGCTTTAAATCTGAAGACGAATAGTCTTCGGCTATTTCGACTTCTTTGGTCTGCTTTACTTGTCACGGTTGAAAATGAAGCATCTACAGAGACCGCGTAATTTTGCCGCGTATTATTCGATGCCTTCTCGTCATATGTTTGAAGGGCGGTAAGATTATCGGGAAATGAGAGAGCCTTCCTTTGTTTCTTGTATTTGGTAATTTTTCACTCTAAATGAAGCAATTCTTTTTACCAGATTGGCAATTAGGAATGAATAACGAATTACTCGACAGCATTGGTTAGAGGACGTTACAGAACACGATCTCTCCAACACTGCGTTCAACCGAACACTTCACTGCTACTCATGTTTATTCACTTTATTTATCATTTGAATTTTCGAAGAAAGAATACTACGCCTATGGACTTCTTAATCTAAAATTCAGCCATGAGACGACACTGATGGGAAAGATCTCTCTCTATTTCATAGTCTTAACTAGAATCAGATCCAACAGCGGGATGGAGAATGGACTTCTTCACGGTATCTTCATCGTTCCTTGCACAATTATTCATCACCATAAACTAAAGGAACCTCATAAGAGACTAGGCGAGAGTATTTTTCCTTACCGTTTTGGTGTTCCTCCGAAACAAATTTTGTTTGTGGCAGTGTTGTTTCGTGTCAGCATCTGTAATAGAGAGATCAAAATGCTCGTCTCAGTGTGTCGTTTTTTATATCAATTTTACTGAGGAACAGAGCTCATTTTATACCTCCCAGAATTCGTTATAACTGTACCCAGTGTGCTTCGCTCGTGTATATACTCTGTTGTTGTATAAAATGCTCCGAGTGGTTATTTGGAGCATTGCCTAAGTGAAACTGCTTTAACTTTTTATACTTTCAATCCATAGAAAGTGTAACCAGGAGAAAATATTAGTCTCTGCAGAAGTAAAAAATATAGATATTTTCCTTGATGATAAAGTGAGACATGTATCCTTATTTATTTTATCAAAATATACCTTTGATTGTAATGAATTGACAAATCATATTATATCTTGGTAAATCATAAGGGTTTTATTCAAAAGAATTGCTAATTGCTTCAAAGAGTGTATTGCGTCATAAGAACAGCATAACATTTGTCTCTATTTTCAGTGATGCAGAATCCATTAGTTTTTGTATCTCAGCAGTGATTTTTAACTACAAATTGGTTCCATATAACCAATTTATATTTTTAAAAGAAACTTACCTCTCGGAAGCTAATAATTAAAGTAATAATTACAGCTAATAGTTAAAGTACATATTAATTGCTAGTTTACAATACTTTTTCCCCCTCTATTAAGTATAACAATTAACCTTATTACATAAAGTTAAGATCACTTCTAAAGTTAAGATTACTTCCCAAGCAAAACATCTGTGATCTTTGCACTAAAAATTAGCCTCAATTACTTTAAATTAGATACAATTTATGGACATACATTATTATTACAATATGATAATGAAATACAATATTATTTGATATTTATATTCACATTATGAAAATAACTTTTTATTATATTATAAAAATGACATCTTCCTCAAAACGCCTTATTTGTTTTCGATTACCCGAAAACCACTTCAAGTAACATATTCTATTCCTTTATCCCTCGTTTTAGATAAAGATACCTAACCAATGTTAATCATCACCTTCCCTAACCACTGAGCTGTGCTGTGGTTAAAAGATGTGAGTAAATAGATGATTTTCTTGAATAGATATTTTTTTTGAAGTGGAGGTAGTCTTCAATGCATTTTAAATGGTTGTAAACATTATTTTTCGTTTCTTTTTTTTATTGGTGCATTGACTGCAACACAAGTCTACATCTTCCTCTAACGTACATACGTTTCACTTCTTCCGGTAGGGATAGGAAACACCATAGCAATAAAGAAGCGTGGAAATAAATGAAGTTTCCAGCGCAGAACAGACTTGTTTATGACTAGGAAGGATCTTAGCGGAACAAGTCTAGAGAGAAACCAAATTTACGGAAATCGGTACCTGGTTTCCAACCCTTTCTTGTTCGTAAGCGAGGCTCAGCCGAACTGCAGAAATTGAAGCTTTATGGCAGTGGCCGGGAAACTCTAAGTGGAAACATATCTTCAATCCCCTTTCAGAGGGGTTTCCATGGAGGGGGACGTTCTCTTATGGACGCCCAAGTTGACGGAGAATTCACTTCGAGCGCGTCGCTTTGCGGTACAACCGCTTCAGAGAGTTTGGAAAAAATCCGGAACAGCTTCCGTTTTACCCCTCTCGAATCTTTCCTTCTCCTGCTTCGGATATGTTGTGTAATAGAGGGGTATCGGGAGAGAAATGGTGAGCGAGATATTCGGGCCAATGGTGTTCTTGAGAGAGGGTTTGTAGGCAAGGGGTGGAACATTTGTAAGCCAAGGGGAGTTTTTCTTTTATTCGTATGCTTTCCCTTTGACCCGACTAGAACGCTCAGAGATAAAGAGAGGAAGAGGTTCGTGTGGAAGGGGAAAGACTCTGCTCGCAAGATCGATCTCTCAGTAGCCAGCCTCTGCCGCTGCAGGGCTCTGAGGAAGGGGAAGGCGAGGGCACGCGTATGAATTCGGGCCCCCGCTTTACTTTCCTCTCTTCCGGATTTTTCCTTCCTTCTCATGCTTCCAGGTACTCTCTTCTTTATGTTTTGCTGTTCTCCTGCCATTGTACAGTCGATCCGTGGATCCACTTACGATCTTAGATGGTTAGATCTACTCAGATCTTGGACGAGGCAAAGTCAAAATTCGGTGATTGTGGCACACTTTTTGGCATTAAATATAAGTCATCATCCTCTTCAAAAACAAGGAGCTTACAGCCCATGTGCGACCCTTTAACCCAATAACACCAGATTTCTTTCTGTCCAACTTTACTGGGAAGTTGAATGGTAATTTCGTACAAATTGTCGCAGCTAAGATTCCTCTAAGACTATATTTCTCTATAAGAAAATATTTAAAATATCGACCTTTTTTGAGATCATTATTACTTAAGTGTGAAAGATTTAATGATGGTAAGTCTGCCACATTCCTCATATACTGACGCAGGGTGTTAATAGGTTAACCAATTCAGTGCGGCCTTTGTCCTAATTTTGTAAAATGAGTGTCATACAGTTTTATGCCCTAAACCTGGATAGTTGATGCGAAAAATTTGAAATTTCTGTTGGAATATTTTCTAAAAAGTGAAACTTAGCACTTTCTCTAATTATCACCATAATGAAGCGATAGAACTGTTTTGAAAATTTATGATTATTATTATATTTTTTCCTCAGAATCCTTGGTTTACTTCTATTATGCCTCAAAATATGTTAAGCCTTGTACATTTTCCTTTATGATTCTCTTCTCCTCTTTGACTTCCATCGGAACCTCTAAGATGCTATTCCAGTCTTTATCTACATTGTTTTCTATATACCAGGGCTGAAGTTATGTATACTTTCAGAGCCTCTAGTCGACATTTCTCCAGCTTTTCTTCTATCTCTTAATTTATACTCATATTGTTTATATATATTCATATTGTTTATTGTATTCAGATCTCTGAAATGCTCCTAAGGAAGATTTATACAAACGATTTTATAATTCCCAAAGTCTTTAGTTTCTAAAATACTTTCTTTTGATATAAGGTAAATACAAATATAAATATGAAATTTCAGTAAACAGCCCTCCATTGCTTGTTTAATTAGTGTTTTATATGGAATACTGCTAGAAATCGTTTGATAACATTAATTTTATTATTGAAATATATTTTTCTATTCAACATTGAAGAAAGATCATTTTTAAGTTTGTCTTGCATTCTGCTTTATTTAGCTCTTTCAATTGATTTAGAAGTCAACGTGCTCATTTTTTTCTATTGATTTAGGTGCCATATCTTTGCTTCATTCATTATAGAGGTGCATATATTAGTTCGCTGTTTACTTATATTTTTCTCTACCTCAGCAAAATTTTAACGCTTCTTTTTCATAATCTTTTGTGCATTTTAACATTTTTTGATGTCCACATTTCAATTTGAAACCATTTTTAATTATTCATGCAATAAATCTATTTTGGGACCGTTGAAAGTATTTTAGCCTCATAAGAGCAGCATAAAATTCTTACTGTCGTCAAAGCTCAATTATCGTAGACAATCGCGTTTTATGAGATTTGGAATTAAAATAAAACTTCGAGAGAAACTTACCTAGAAGATTATCATTACAAAGTAACAATCTTAGGGTTGATTTGTTTGTTTCCATGTCGTTCTGTCCCTAGACAATCGCCTCATTCTTGATTCCTAACCTCAACACTCAACTTATACCTCCTTTACATAATCTAATTGTCCCTGTCTTCCTCTATAACTTATCCCTTTTATCATTCCTTCCAAATTTGTATTAAGAAGACTATTAGTGTACACAAATAGGTATATTATCATCGTCCAATGCGATTGTTTTCGCACGTGTACCATTTGTTGGTGACACGAAGTAGATTCAATTATGAAGAAAGGGTATTGTAAACAGAAATTCCGTACAGTTCCCAAATTTCTGTACGGATCACCACTTATTTTTGTCATTCTTCTTTTACACAACATCTCCTTAGCTTTTAATAATCTATTTTCCACTGCTGTTGTAGCCATCTTTCACATACAAGAGACTATTCCATTTATTGTTTTTCTCTCTTGATTCTTCTTCTTCTATATTTCTATTAATCGCTGTCTAAAATTGTTTTCTCCGGTTTTCTTCTTTGCTTGTTCTCTTCCATTTACTACCGATTAATTACCAATTAATTCCAATTAATATATTGTTACTTCCATTGCTGGTAATCCCGCTACTCGCATACGAGGGTGGTCCGAAAAGTTTCCGACCCCAGATTTTTCAGAAATCTTCAGAAAATTTCAGAAATCTTCGGAAAATTTCAGAAAACATGTCGAGAAATGGCGAAATGTGGGAAACTTTTCAGATCACCCATTCGTGGAATTGGTGGAATAGTGGAATTCTTTGACTCGTTTTTTGTTATCCATCCCTAGAAAATAATTAAAAATATTAATTCATTGAGGGCAAAAAAAGTTTTTCATTGACAGATCACAATTTTGGAAGGAGTAATGACCTGTGATTACAAAATAGTCTACTGTTTTTTTCTATTACAGTTTAGAGTAGTCTTAGTTGAAATTGGTGAATAAACATCTATTATTAAGAAATTTATTTATGGAAAAGCTCTCAAATCTTGCCACATAAAATTACTTTTTTACTCAATCTCAAAGTATTTGTGCGCGAATATACAGGAATCAATAATTTTCTAAACTGCTATTCGTTGAATGAATACATCGATATGTATATTCCAATAATAACTGATATATTATCGGTAATACATAATTTAATCTCACTGATTATGATAGATTCGAATGCTTTAGAACTTATTTTAAAATGAAGCAATAATATGCAACAATTATTGGGAAATTTCATCATTGACATCCAATTTAGTCTTTAATGTTTCACCAGCAATGTCGCTGAAAATGTTTAAAATGTTTTTATTTGTAATTGTTGAAAATTTATGTACCATCTCCATTAATATTTCTATTTTTCCTCCTCACCATCATATTAGAATCTTTCATACTTGAAGCTATCTTCTTCACTACTCTTATTTTTGTTTTTATGGCCGCGAATTCTGGGAATCTTCCTACAGTTTTTCGTTTCGTTTTCTTCTTTTCTATATGAGTGAAATTAATTCACCCTTCCTTTTTAGACTACTAGACAATAAGTCTTCGGACGTGTGATATATCTCAGAGTCTCTTGTTTACGAATTTTCAGTAAAGTTTTTTTCTAGGCTTTCCTCTTCATTTCATTCCCTCAAAATCTTTCTCTCTCCTCTCCATTTTTCACCAATATTCTTCCATTTTCTATCCTCAGATATATATCTCCCGCATGTATTAAATGTGGGCTCTAGGATAGCCAAATTGATAACGTTTTCAATTGTGCTAAAAGCGGTCTTGGATTTGATCCTGATGGGGGCCTGTATGTTCGAAATAACGTTAGCTGTCGAAGCACTTTTAAAAATACTACTGTTTCGAAGGCAACGTGCAGGATTTAGTAAGGATATTTCATTCGTATGTTTTGTGCACTGCTTACTGCTATCTTTTTTGCTATTGCAGTAGACGTTATTAGCCTTGATGAAATGACCGCAAGAAAAATACATGACCCTTGAAGGTGAAGATATCATGCTTACTCATCTCCATTTCAATGTGACACCTTTAGATTAATACGGATTTGTCTCTTTCTTTTACTATACCCCTCTCATATTGTTTTACTATGGCCTGAATGCAAGTCGAAGATGTTGAAGTGATGCACACGCGTCAAGGCTAAACATTATAGCCGAATATCTTTGAAAAGCACATAAAATATTTAAAATCATGATTGTGTCGGTGCGAGGCTTAAAATGTAGGATAGGTATCGTTGGAAAGATCGAATCTACAGTTCCATTATTCGAGGCGATGCCGCGGAGGACCTTCATATTTCTCCTTAATCCTTCTTTCATCACTTTCTTTTTCATTTAATATCCTTGACTCTCTCTATACATTTTCTCCTCCAGTTTATCCCCTCAGTTTGCTCTTTCTTCGCCGCCGCAAATCCCCCTTCAGTATCCCTCTCCTAATATTTTTCCAACGTTGTCGGCTATGATTAGTCCTTGCCGCCTCAACTTGGTCCCGTGAGCACGCAAGAGCCCCCACTCATCTGAGGCTGCTTTACCTTAGATTACGCGCTTTCCCTCAATTTTTCGCCTTCATAATTTATCCAGCCGCCAGAAAAGGAAAGGGAAAATTTATTCTTTTCTACATGCTATTTATTTCACCGTTTTATTGCCACGGCTGTTGTTTTTATCGCATTCACTAAGCATTTTTCTTTTTTTTCGGATATCTCTTATCTAATGTCACGTGATGCTCGGTTTCTTTATGTAGGTGAGCAATGTAAGAAATCTCGCAGTATTACCGAATTCCTCTCCGTATGTGTTTGGCTATGCGTTTCCCCGCAGGTTCATGAATATTTATGAAACAATCTTGCGGAAAAATTGCGTTTTCTGCGAGAGAGGTTTTTTAAAATCCCTAAGCTCTTGAAAGTACAGCTCTCGAGTGGTCAAGGGTTTCTTTCCTCAGGACTTGATATTTATAATTGAGGGAATTTTGTTGGATTAATCAAAGATATCTTACTATTAGCAGATGCTACGATCTTCTTAATTGATTTGAAATATATAATTATTTGCTTACAAGGAGTTGCTTTTGATATTATTTTGTCGATTTAGTATGGATCTTCCCATTCTTACCAACAAATACTGGAGTAATAAAATAAAAAATAATTTTCAAATCGTATTCGAGTTTATTTAAGGATATGAAAGCACTGGAGATTTCGAGAGGGTTTTGATAAACAAATATGATTTTAAATCGAATTATCTTCGTTAGCCGACGTATCACTGTTTACTCTAATTCGGCCATTACTTTTGTGGCATAACTTTGTTGTATAGTATGTTATATAGGCTATGTCAAATATTTATATTCCTATCGTTAATCTTTGGCAGAACCATTATGTTTTCATAATTATTTTCACCTCACTGTGGTCTTTCGTTGTGATTATTTTTCCATACTACCTCTTTACTAAGGTTGAAATTTTTAGTAAACTAGTGAATTTGATTGAAAAATGGTAAATATTCGTTGTGACCACTCTAAAATATTCTATGTGGTATATGTTCCCTATGAAAAGCCCATTTTTAGTTTTCTGACTAAATATTTTTTTGAAACTGAATCTTCAAGAGAATAAATGCATCCCTAATGGCGAGAAACACGCCTGAGGGAAATCAGGAAAAGTTGTTAAATCGTTAATTCAAACGTTCATTAAAGCTTTCCCTCGGCTGTATAAATAGTCTCGCGTTAATTTATATTTTAATTAAAAAAATGAAAAGCTGGAGTAGTTTTTTTCACATCCAGAAAGCATAACAATGTTGAAAGGAAACATTACTGCAGATTTCCAAGCTATACACTTTTCTTTAACTTTTTTCTCCTGCAAGTTTTATGTGGTACTTACGACTATTATAAAAAAAATTCCATCCTCAGCGCTTTGTCTTCGAAAAAATTACTCATAACGAGAAAGTTATTATGTATTTCCGAAATTGAAAGCGAAAAAAAAATCGTGTCTAGGAAATGAGATTTTTAATTTTTGAATTCCGTAACGAATAAGAAGATTACAGAGAGGGAGTTTCCTAACTTGGTGTTCCCACTAGACTGTTCGATAGATGGACGATTTAATTGTTTCAGCATTTTTATCGTGTGAAATGAATATCTTCTCCGAGAGGGGAAATGGAATCGTACCGAAGATTCTCAGAAGAAAATTGTGAATTACTCACTTGTCTAGTTGAGGGAGGAATTAAAACATCGGATGAAACCTCTCTGTAGATGAACTTAGGAATGTAAATTGTGAATTACTCAAATTTCCAGTTGGGGAAAAATTAAAAGATTGAGTAAAACACCTATGTTGTTGAACCTTGAGTTAGAAATTTTGCATTGTGCTTGTAGAAAGGAGTAAAGTGCAGTAAAAGTAATTTTCATTGCTTTTGGTAGATAATCTGATTTTTCTGGTGCCATCAATGTTTTGATGAAGAAATTAGCAGTGTGTCTTTGGTGTGATGAAATAATCCAAACGCAAATTAGTAAGATCGTGCTTTGGAGCAAAAAGTGGGCTCCCGCTTACTGCAATTGGCAGCGTGTCCAGTTTTCATAGCCGAGGGTTCGATGGAAGTCCAGTTTTCCTCTTAAGGGTTGGCAGTCAGAAGGGAATCCGTCCGTGAATATTAATAACATCGGCCTCATCTTTATCGCTAATCATAATCATCAGCTAGCGCAATAAGTGAAGGGGGTAATAAGAGACAAGATAGATTGGCTAAATTAATGAAAGAAAAATGCTTAGATTTACTGAGATTTATACGGTAAATTTCTTTTGCTAATGTCTCACAGTTTGGAGACAGTAGACCAAGGGTACTTTGCCTACTCCCGGTCTCATTTCTATTCTTAATTATGAAGACTGCGTATGTTATCCTCTTATAGAAAATCATCATACCTCTTGCGGAAAATATATAATATAAAAAAAGACTTTTGTAGTATTTCCTGCTTTATCATCGTTGAAAATAATTTCAACTAGATACTGTAGAAATTGGTTAACATGAAAACTGATAACACGAAGATTTGTTTTGTCATTGTCTTAAGGGTTTATTTTCATGGTTGATTATTAATTGTCTATAACTATTAATATATAATAATTTGCTTTTTTAATAGAAGGACGATTTACGCTCAGGATTTGTTATTTACATTATTATTCGTTTACCGTTAATTATTCGACTGATGAGAACGCTTATGCATTATGCCTAATATAGTTACAACTGGTTTCAGTGTGTGGAAGGAATGGCTGTGCTATTATGATCTTTAGCAATTTTATAAATATCTATGCCATTATTGAATATAAAGAGACTATATTTCATTTTAGTGCTGCAAATATCCACTGGTTGAAATGAAGCGTAATATCTAAAGATCAAACTTATCTTTCATGGATAGAATTTAAACATAACTGTGAATAGATTTTTGTATCCTTTAATTAAAATTATATGTATTCGAACGAATTAATCTCACTGCAGAGATAACTGTGTCAAGTAATTAATTTTCGGAGGGCGTATTCTAAATTAGCGAGGGAAATTCATATTATATTTTTCTGTTTACATTCGGAGTATAAAGGGAGTTTTTTCATTTGGTTTATGCTGTATATATTTTACCACACATTTATGCGGAAAGTGTGCCTCTTTTCTGTTTATTTTTGCTCCATCTGATGGCTGCGCCAACTTCCACAGTCGCTATTTTTTCGCCCGCGCAGTTTGTCATGGTAAACAAAGAATGGAAATAGATTTTCATGAAAGCTGTTTGCTCTACCTCGTCGTGGATTCAGAATCCGTCGCCAATGAGCTATTTAATTTCCTGCATCGTCGTCGTTGCATCTGAAAAATCTCGGATTTTGCTCCGGAATGTTCTGATGAAATTGCACCAACGTAGGTAACGCGTTTTATCCACAAATGATTTAATGCACTTGCTTTATAATTAGCTATTATTTTTTACTCTTGCTTGCTTCATCTACTTTTTTCAGTAAATAAAGATGTTAGGTATTAAAATATTATATTCCTAGCAGCGTATGTATTTTAATATACGATAAGGCATAATATTTTAATAACTAAATCGTTAAAAATGGTATTGATTTCTCGCTGTATGTATCTTCTTGTGGATTAGGGAATTTTTACTAGTAGTAGTATTCATATTGAGAAATCGGCAATTTGGTCGTTGCATTTCCAGATTAAAGTGCTATTTGAATGTTAGACGAAGAAAATAAGGCAGTCTTTCATTACATGCCAAAATCAGATATAAATTTGGAGTCGGTCCAGTTTCTCATTTCGGAAATAATACGAGCCTTCCGAATATTACGTGTTAACTAACAGCAATTTTGAACTATCACAATTAAGCCTCTCTTCTCGCAAATTATGTGTTTTATTGCAGTATCTTTTCGATTCTTTGCTCTCTTTCGATCATAAGATAGATATCAATCATCTTCGGAAGGCAATTTATTCCTCATCAATTTATATCTACTTTACGGTCTTCTGCTCGAGGTTGCGTAACGTTAACGGGGCTTTCAAGGGTTCATGGAAATTGACAAATGATGAAGAAAAAAGAGAAAAGAGATCGAATTTCCTCAAGTTCTACATCTTCTTCCTCCTCCAATCATTTCTTTTGGTGACTATATTACGTTTTCCGAAAGAAATTGCTAATCATTCAAAGAGGATATCGCTTCTTAAAGAGGTCCGACTCCTTTCGATTACCTAAGTTTTCCAGATCATTCTGACTGTGTTTCGAATTGATAGACTTCGTCCTCCGTATTATATTCTGATGTATCTTCGTAATTATCTTCGTAATATTCAATGGATCATATTGTCTTATTGTTACTTCTGAATTATCAATAAAATATGATACAAATTTCTATATGTGTTTCGGCATTCCTCTTTATTGCAGATGAGTCTTTCATAAAAAGATGGTACAGACGTGTGAATCGTCTTTGGAATTTGCTTTTGGATTGCTTCAATTAATCTTTTCTTCAGCAAGTAAAAGTAGAGACTTTACAGTAGCCTTCTACACATGTATCACTAAATTCATACGATTTACTATTTTAATTTCCCGTGATACGCAATGAAGTCATCATAAATCTTCGGCATGAGGAATAATTTGCTTAGTTTCGAAACATTTCTGTGTTTTCTGATAATGCTCTATCTTTTTCTTTTCAATGTGTACTAGTAATTTCAGGCGGTAAAACAATACGTTCAATATAAGCAACATTTCTTAACGAAAGTCATGTAACGTTACTCTTACGTTAGTTACCCTTTCCTTCAACTTCGATGTAATAAGTAAATCTAAATCTACATCTACATATGTACCCTGCAAGTAGTCATTATCTTTCGGTTTAAGTCTGTGTATCAAAATCGGAAGCCGAAACATCAATTCCAAAATCTCAGTTTTCCGCCGAGATTTCTCTCTTAACATCAATTTTCTTCTTCGCCGGAATCCTTTCGCCTTATTCGCTTCCACATCCGCCTTCATTTGTTTTTGCAGATTTAGAGGGATTCCGACAATAAACATGTCGAGTTTGAGTTCCATATTCATCTAAATGTTTCCGCTTGTTAATTTCTAGGAAGTGAAAGGGGCAATTAGAAGACCGACCGTTTCCATTTCCTTTGATTTATCTCTCAGCGTTTCTATCGACTTGAAAAGTCCTTTACGCAGAGTTAACTTACACTTGGAGGTCATCATCGCTCTTCGCTGATTATTCGCGAGGTCTAACTTAGAGGGAAATTGCGTGTGTTAACCGAACAAATAATTTGGCGCGAACTCGCACATTGCCCTCGGAATCCCAGCTTTCTGGTCGAGAAATTCGAGTCCCTCGTTTATTTGGCAGTCTCTCATCTCTTGATGGATGCAGAATTGCTTCTGAAAGGTAATTTCCGGCGAGGAGTACTTCGAATTTCCTCCCAGACCCGTGGCTGATTGATTTTGTACTTACGGGCCAAGTGCAAAGGTACGGTCTCATATCGTTAGATCAGTGGCATTCGTTATGATAAGGCCATGGGTATGGATGTTTGTGGTCTTGATTGATCGTCATAATGGTTTTCTCAGACGGAAATTCTCTCATAATGAATCCGTGATGCGAAAATAGGCGTAATACGAAGGATCCGTGAGAATGGTAGAGATTGGTCGTATCGGAAGATTTTATATTGGAAAAAACGATTCTCCACTCTCTTTCCATTTTCACGAGGTAATTGAGTCATTTTCTTCCTCAGAACTTTGGAAGTCCCGCATTTTCGTATCCGATCCTCAATCTTCTTCGAAAGCGTTTGTTTTTATCGTCGGTAGTCCGGGTTTTTTATGAGTTTTTCTTCAGGAAAAGCGGCCTCACTTTTCATATACCTCTTTTTTTTAACAAATCCCAGTATCTTTGCCGAATAGCAGAGAAATTGAAGGAATTCCTCCAGAGAAGAGTGAAAATATGTCTCAGAATCAAAAAACTTTAATATAACCTTCTAATTGAAATAGGGATGAAAACGATTTATTTCCTCGTCCCTTGAATTGATTGAAGATACGTTAAGTTTAAATATCGATCGTCTTTTTGATGAGGATATTAAGAAAAGATTATTAAGAGGTGTCCGAATTTTGAAGTGGGTTATCGAGAATCATCCACTAGGGTTTCCTCTTGGGAACGTAAATTTATATCTAAATTAATTATTAATTAATCCAATTCGAACTACTTAAAAAGACCGGAAATGGATGTTAAAATATTTTAGAATTCATTATTATCAGCAGTCTTTTTAAAATTACTTAAATTAATGGTAGGTCTCATCTGGAGAGTAAAAATTTTATGCTCAAGAACATGCATTGAGATCAATGGACATCTAATGACAGAAACTTTAGTTATCGCACTAAGCAAGTGAAAGTAAAAAGTTTTCCATGCTTGTCCGCTACGTGATATTCTTGAAGTCCGTTGGATCCTCTCACACGTTAACACCTCTTTTCAAACACACTACAATTTTATCATTCCTGTTTGCTTCGTTCTTTTGCTTCTTTTCCTTCGATTGTTAATTGCCTTGGATTTCGGAGCCTCCTGTTACATATATTTCTCTTGTATTTTGTCAGGAGGTTTTATTTTTCGCCTTTTATATTTCCTTTTCGCAGGATTCAGCGCCTTTTCACTCTCCTTTCTCTCTCCATTTATTGCTTCATTCAGTTGTTTTACTCCAGTTTTAGTGTCAGTCTAAGTTTTCACAATGCCTTTGAAGCAACTTCTCCGGCGAATTTCGCTTTTCCGCGAATTATTCGTCGGGAAATGCCTCGAACTTCATTTTACGAGGAAGGGTTTGATGTCACAAGTGATTTCAACTCTCATCCGTGTCTGTTCTTCTGCCTGTCCTTTCTTTTATCACGTTATTTTCCCATCACCGCCTACTTTCCAGATCTCTCGGATTCTTCGCATAATTCCCTCCTCCACGCATTGTCTTCCACTTTTCCTTCCTTCATTTCTCTCTCTCATTACAACTCGTCCGCCGCACCTTTCGCCTTTATGAAGGGGAAAGCGTTTGGATATCCCCGCATTCTCTTTATTACGGACGAGAAAGCAATTTCGACAAAACCTAACCCTTATGTTTTCTTCCCTGAAATCCTGCCCTCATCTCTGCACAGCTTCCCTCTCTCGCATTCGTCTGTTTCTCTCTCTGCAGCTTCGGATAAAGGGGTGCTTCTGTTTGCCGCGAGATTACTAAATGAGGTCTTCCTCCATTATCGAGAATTCCTGCAGACGCCTTTCCCTCCTCAGCTGTTTCCCGCTCGATTCTTTCGGAATGTCTCCTTGTCGAAATTCCTCTGCATTTTGTAGCTAATATTATCAGTTGGTTTTTCGCACACCCGTTTCGTGTGGGCGTTTTTCCTCCTGTGAATGTTTCTTTCGAAGATATAATATAACTTTATTTTATATGTATATCTCCATTTTTGTATTTTCTATTTCTCTTTCCTATAAAAAACATCCACATATACATGAATACCACACGCCGAAAGGCGTGTGGCAGGGGGAAATTGATAATATTTCATCATGATATCAATTATATATATATTTTAATTTCGTTAAATACATTGTAATTGGTTTCATGAAAAGCGAGGTATTTCTAAACCTCTTCTTAGTCAAGACATTAATATTATTACTACCATCATTACTTCTTCTATTACTTATATTATTCTTTTGTCAATAATAGGTTTTACTAGCTTGACGGGAACCTTTTTTCGACCCCTTCGGTGACCTTTATATTCAAAGAAGTTTGCATAGAATGGTAGGAAAATTCCACTTGGAGCCGTCATATCGAATCCTTAAAATAAATAGGAAAGGTAGCGAAGGGCGCCTCAGAATAGAAGTTCGCTTACTAATTATTTCAAAGACGTTTTCCACCCTGATCAATTTGCTAAATTCACTGGTAATGAAGCAGAAAGGCATATTCTGAAGGTCAAGGTTATCTTGCGTAGTATTCTGCCGAGTGGGAAAACCTACCATGCCTTTTGATTTCTTTGATTTTTTAGCACATTATAACTATCATTTTTCTGAAAATTATTAATTATGCTCGAAGTATTATCCTAATATGAAATTTTTAATGCATCATGGCCTCTATGGTGTCATTAGCCTATGTCGCTCAGTTTTTTCTTGGCTGATTTAATTCATCATATACTGTGCATAAATCAATGAGTGGCTGTTCTTAGCTTATATTATGTTACATATTTGTTCTGATTAAATATTTTTCTTATATTTCGTGTAAGGATATTCAAATTCCTGGACTTCAGAACTTCATTTCTAGCGAAAAAACTATGTAATCGTTAATGGAAATAGTTTTTTAAATTTATTAAAATTTATTACTGCTTTATTTACATGACTGATTCTAACTAATTAGCTGCTACTTATGTGGGTATTTATTTTTAATGACTTATTTCAATCATTGAAATCTTTGCAATTCTTTGAAATTCTAATGAAAAAGCTATTTTCTGTATAAAAATAGTTGTTTTATGTAATGATTTTATTAATTCTATTATTATTATTTCACTAATTTGTAAATTAGAGATCTTTTACATTAGATTTTTCTTCAAAATAAACCTGCGGATTATAAGGAATAGTTGATTTCGTGTTAGCGTAAGTAGTAATGTACCGACGAGTACCTCCTAATCTTAACTTGATTATGTTCATATAATTTTTATATGTTCCTTACATTTATATTTAAAACATTTCGATCAGAATCATGAGATAAAAATTGATAATAAATTTATATTCTTATATACCATTACAGTATATCTACTTGAATGAAAGTCGATCAAACCATTCTTAATGCAGGTGGAAAATTACTTTAAGAAACCCAATCAATATCTCTTTAATATTTAAAGGTTTTAAAAAACAATTCACCTTGTGAAAATATTTTGTCACTTATTTATTAGTCGGTGCTTTTTTATATTAATCTCTGCTCTGAGGTCGAACCATTCGGCTGAGCTATCTTAATGGCTGTTTCAGACGTTTGTAAATAAATATGGTTGCAGTATCTTTCTGAAATGTGAAGTAGTTCCAGTTGTACATGTGCATGCAATGGAGCACGGAACGTGACCTGTTAACCCAATGTGCATGATCTGAACGTGCATGTTTCTCGTGCCTTCTTTTTCCTCCGTAATGGGAAATGACCCTCGCTACGTGAAATTCCCACAGAAATTTTAGTTTTAGTTTCAGCGCAATTTTGGTATTCAGGTGTGCGACTGGAGGAACAGATACGTTGCTGCAAATAAATAATAAATTGCTCTTTAAATTTCGATGAAACCATTTGGAATATAATTGAACTATTCTGAATTTAACCTAAATTTGTTCTCATTGAATCAAATTGAACTTAATGGAATTATTTTTCATTTGTTTGAGCTCTTTGATTCCGTATACAATGGAGCTGTCATCATGAATCCTTGAATTAAAGGGAGTGTTTCACACGCACTGATACTACTCTCGAAAGAGTAATTAAGTTATTCTTATATTTGTTTGAGTTTTAAATAAACGATGAGGTATATTTAGTTCTTATTTAATATTCATTTACTAAAATGGTGTAATTAAAGTTTTGCCGGCGAATGTTTTAATAATTTATCATGCGGGTTCTGAATTTCCTTTTAAAGTATTCCATGCTTTTGTTGAAGTGCTCCTTATAGGTGAAATCACTAAACAGATTATTGAACCCGATTCAAGATACTCATCTAATCCAGATAAGATAATTGATTCCATTTCTCCGTCATTAATGTCTGTAACATATCTTATCAGGATCGTATCGTTCGTTTTCTTTAGTGACTGAATTTGGAAATCGAATTAAAGTTGAAAATGATTCGTCTGATATTTAGAAACTGCAGTAATTTGTGCCACATTGTCAGTATATCTTGTCGGAGTACGAGGTACGAGATAGTTCCTTAGCCAGGTTAAGCGTCTCTCTAGCAGGGAAGTTCGACTTGCTCTAAACAGGCTATCCAGGCAGGCAAATAAATTAGTTACTTAAATATTTGTGGTTACAGTGGACTCCGTAACAGTTCACTATAACCACATTATAAGTACAGTTACTGTAGAACTGCATTTTGAAGAGGCAAAATTTAGCGTTGAGGTTAAATATTAATTCGGGAAAAGAGGAATATGTAGGCAAACACGCGAATGAAGTGCATCGGCTATTAGTATCTTTGAAATCAATGTATCAAATCGATTGAATTCGTCCCAACAACGAAGTTTCGTAAATTAGAGATGAAGGTGGGGAATGTACCTGAGGTGAGTGCACCTTTATCTGATTGAAGTTCGTTCTCAGCTGATTGAGCAACTTGTTCTAGAGATGGGATATTCTCTTTGGGATACCTACGTCAGGGTTAAGGGAAGTCTGCCTAAGGGACTTTGCGAATATTAGTTAAATAAGTACATGATGTTCTCGATTATTATTTAGTATTAGTAGTTGTGCAGTTAAACTTAATTGCGTTACATGATGATTGAAAATTCGTAGCAAGGATTTGGGGTACAAAATAATCAGATTTTGTTGTATTCATTACTGGCTCAGTTTTACTAGGTAAATTTGATTTAAAAATCCAGTAAATATCTATATTAACAATCTGTATTAACTAATTAAATTTATTTTACGAGAGATTCAGAGCGCATTCCTACAAAATTGTACCACTTGAGGATAGTTTTAATTTTGTATCATCGCCTAAATAGCGTTAATTTCATCATTTATATTTAATTAATCAGGTGGCATTTACGGTACACAGTATTCACTACACAATAATTTAATACACAAGGCTTAAAATGGATATTAAGTCCTAATTCCTGGAAAGATTGTTTCTTGTGACCTATTTAAAATTAAAGAATGGGTATTTTGTAACTTTATTCGAAAAATAGAGTATCATACCCCAAAATGGGACGTGTAGCCACCATAGCCGCACCTGTCTCAGAATGTGCATACCTTAAAATTTAAATTCACGGATATCGTAATTAATAGGAGTTAGGGTCACTTAAAGCAAACAGGGACTAAAGGACCCCTTTCTATAGAGTGTGCCCTGCCGGGAGAGCGCTCAGGCCACAGCTCAGCCCTAAATTTATTCCCACTAATCGCATTCCCCTCGTTTGGGGGAATGTTTTGTTTATACACGTCGTCGATCGTGAGGAGTTGTCGTGGAATGGTTTCGTTTCCGAGGGACACGTTAAGAAAAAATCGCTGGAGAAATAATCGATCGGAGAGTGGCACGCTTTCATGAGCGAGCACATCCGATCGCCCGGGGAACGGTGACCGCCGAGGATCACCCCCTCTCTCTCGGAGTGGATTCGTCTCTTCTCGACTACAAAACGAACATATTGGGAGACACTCACTGGGAGAAGAGGGGGTGTGCCTCTTTCGCAGCTGCTGAAAAACCGAATTATCGATTGATGGCATGGACACATCTATCATTCATCAGCGAAAACCTACGTATCTCTCCCACAGACACACAATCGCCCCTTCTCCAGATTCACCCCGTACAAATATAGTCGCTTTTTTATAGCATCGCGTAGTTTCACCCGATTGTCATTCCAGGTGAGGTAGTCTCACGAATAAAGGCCGCGCTTCAAAGGGGTTTTGTGTCTATTATGGGAGGAAATGGGGAGGGGTTTTATGAGGAAGTCTTCGGGGTTGTGTCTCCTTTCTTCTCCGCTGATTAATTTTTTTCTCATAAGGAGAGGTGGCTTTTTCTTCTTATCTGGCGTGTTGTCTGCTCGATAAGTGGAGAATGTTACGTTTTTACATTATTTTTTCTCGGCGTCGTAACCTAAGAGTTGACTAACCTTAGATGTTCCCAAAATGGAGTAGTGGTGCAGCCGAGTCAAGAATCATTTCTCAACACGTCTCCGTCGCGTGACTACCGAACCGAGTGACGGTACAGGGTTATTTATCTCCGACGTATCAGATATGACAGAGAAAGCGAGATCTGAAAAGGAAGGTATTAATGGAGACTTATTCGTTGGATTATTCAACACATCCAGAAACGGGAGTCCTTTTCTTAACTCTCGAATTCTTACAAACTACTCCGGAAGGGCTGTAATTTTTCACTCTGCTCGTCCATTACGTTCGGAAGGGTGTATTAGGTCACGTCGTCTCTTCTTTTCCATCGCTCTGCCTTTGGGAAAATTGGGGATGAAATATTTCTGCCCTATATAGCAGGCGGAATTGCAAAGTAGGAGCCGTTATTCGTGTCGTGCGAAAGGATTATCTTTCTTGACGACAAGAGTGACGGACAAGGAAAGAGATAGGGTTTTAATGGGTGTCTTTTTGGGTTTCGTAATTCGCTGATTTCGTTTTGAGCTTACCGGGAAGTTTGCGGGACGATTTATCGCTAATGTGGAGCAAGTAGTGTTACAGTGATACCTCAGGTAACGAGTGAACTTGTCAACAAACATTTTTCTCTGTTTCCAGACTTGGCTAACCAATGGGGATTCTGCTCACGAATGTTTTGGAGGATAATCACACCTGTTTGCGTGCTCATAAAGTTGAGAAATTTTTGAAGAGAATTCATTAATGTATATTTTTACTCGCTGTTAAAATAAAGTGATGATTTTTTAAGCAATATTTATCTCTATTATCTGCTTTGAAATTGAATGAAAAATAGTATTTCGATCATCGAATATAATTATTGAGCACATTATCTTCGTTAACCGAGGTATCACCGATCACTATGATTAGATAAGACGAAATTCTTTGCTAGGCAAAAGTTAGTCGTATAATTTCGTTCCGGTTCACCGGTTGCCCCAATTTGGTTGGTTGGCTCACTAGTTGATGCTCTAGTTCAATTTCACATTTCGTTACTAATGATAATTGTCAAGCTCTCTATATGTACGCATTTAGTTGCTTGATTGCTACATTAATAGTTTTATTTATACAATGAAACCACGGGTAAGTAGGGCGATTCTCAGAGATCTCTCAGGCCTTACAAGAATCAACCATCGTAATCTGTGACAAAAATGTTAATGCGCTCAAAAATTCTTAGATTAACTCATTAACGATTCCCAAATGCGGGCAGTTATCATTATAAAATTAAGGATAGACCGATTCGTTTTGTGTTGGTCTGTGTATTTCAAAGGTATTCTCCAATTATCCGTTGTATTCGTTTGCCGAATCCCGTAAAGTGACAAAAATCATCTTTGGTAGAAAAAATTTTCAGCCGAGTTACTCGTTATCTGAGGTACTCTATAATTTTATTTCCTCAGATGTAGGCCCTATCGACCCAAGAAAGTTATAAAAATTTTGGTGCTGGTAGATATCCCATTTCTACGCTAAGTAAGTTTAAAATCTCTTTAAATTCGCGTTGAACCGATTTTGATTATAGCCATTAGGGATTCCTGCTAAAGGAATAGCATATGAGAATTTCTCCTTCGTAGTTGGACGACGGAGATTAAATATTTTTGCATACCCAATCTCATTTTTTCGCTGGCTGCGCATTATTCTTTTCCCTTCCTCCGAAATCCGAATTCCCTTGCCTATATTTTCCCATTTTTTCTTCTTCTCTCTGCTCGACGGACTGGATTTTTCCCCAGTTCCTTCACTTCATGCATAATTGATTACCGAAGCATTCGGCTGTATTTCCAAGTAATTTCGCGGAAGTTTATTCTAAAGAAATGCCATGCATTTTGGTCGAATACTGCTCCTTCAGGAGTGGAAGTCTGGCCAATATGGAATATATTTCCTGAATTTCTATTTATATATTCTCTCAGGAGTGAACCGGGAGAGGAATGTTTCTGCGGCATTGTTGTCCAGTAAGAGGTCGAAATTTCTTCAATAAGTCCTTCTTTTGAGATTTCGACTTCTCCTGTGACCCATTTGCTCACGATGTTACGTTATTGATCTCTTGGCCTTGGTTACCGCAAGTCCCCGGTGTTTCTCCAAAGTAATCACCGACGGTATCATTGTCATGTTCGTCAAGTTCTAATCGTTCTCATTCCTGTTTTATGGCTTTCTATTTACGAACGCAGACGTGGATTTTATTTGTTTTCCTGAGCTGCCTTATTTTAGGGCTTAACGTGCCGTTTCGTCATTGCGGCATATGGCGAATATTTTGAAAATCGATCCGTTTGGTTAATGTTCGTATTGTCTCGCAGATTACCAACGGTCGACCGCATTTTTTTGTTTTTCTATTCTGGGAGAAAAAGGGCCACCCCACCGCCCACCCCATGCAGTACCCGTTAACACCTGGATGGGAAAAATTAGAATAGAGATTACCCAGTCCAGTGTTCGAATGTTGATTTCATTTCTATGTAGATTTCAAATAACGTCTCGTAAGGGGTGAATTAATTAGCAAATATTGGGAACAAGCTGAACCATAGAATGAGAAATCGTGGTCTCGTAACAAATCGAAAATAAAAATAAGCTTCAATTGGTCGTATTATTAACTTTTTCTTTTGGAAAATTCATAATTTGGCATTATTGCAACCGACATGATTCTTCTGAGTTTGTGGCTTTGACAGATTTTATATTTACAGACGTCTCGGTGAGGATTATTCTGCCCATAAGAGTATGTTTCAATTCATTTTACCCTTCTATTCTAAAACTTATCAATACATGATAATTATATGGCAGAGAAATCCTTCTAAAATAAATTGGGCGGACGCATGTATTATTTCGTAGATTATTAATATTATTAGACAAAATTTATGCGATTTATGCAAAGAAATTGGTATTGCAAAATCTTTATACCAGTAGAATGCATGGATTCAGATTTTAGTAAATTTTAGATTATCAACTAGAAGCCGCCGATTAGCCGACTTGATACTCTAAGTCAGAACTGAGGAACTTGCCATTTTTACACCACTTGACGCTTATTCCGACGTTCAAGGTACTCTTAAATTTGCTTCTTAAAAAGGTCATCATAGGTCATTCAGTCCATAGATTGGTTGACTGCAGTCCTCCATTCCTCTCTCTCTGGTGCTAATTCTACCACTTTCTTATTATTATTCATTATCCTTTATCATGATAATTGCCTATGAAATGGATAATGGGCTATCTTGTGTTAATTTTGCTTCAAAATTCGTTTTGAAAGACACATTTTCGATATCGAACATTTTCTCTGTAGGTAAAACGAAATTCATCCTCTAGGATGTTGGTATTTGAAGAAGTCTTCTTTCGGGTGAAAGTGATTTTAATAAACTATCATAAAACATAATTAATTTTATATATAAGCTCGGTAATGCTCTCCTGTAATCCATCGGGCTCCCTGATTGCTAATTGGGTAGCGCGTTCACCTTTGATGAATGCGTTCCCTGGTTTGATTCCCGGTGGGGCCCCAAATGTGCGAAATTACCTCAGCAATTTTAAAATATATTTCTATTCGCATATTTCATAATTTTAACAGTACTGAAATTTGTAGTCAAATGAAAATTCTTGTTTCCAACTTTAGAACAGAATTTGGGAGAGTTTGAGAATGAGGAAAACTTCTTCACACTTTAAACCCTGATTACGTCTTATATTGTCTCATCCGTCAAACTTCAACTATTATTCAGTAATTTGAGCTTTCGTAAAGGTCTTTCTTTAGCAATGTAGAGAAAATCAGTTTCTATTATAAATTTTTGTCGCTTCAATCGTCCCTTTTAAAAAACTGCTTTGGATCATCCGCTTTTTACAGTTTCATGGGTTCCGTAACAAAATTAAATATGGAAAAGGTGCTGAACCCCTCAGAATTTTTTAATCTTCTTGACTGAAAAATAGTCGATCCTCCGTTCATTTCCAAGGATTCTTTGTATTGGATTTTCCGAGACCGATTGAGGTGTGAAGGATAGCTGCATGTTTACCTTTTAATCCCGCGGATGACTGTTTGTCGATGCGATAAATTTATTTGGCCTCTTTCTTTACCTCTTCATATGAAGACCTGTGTTTTTACGCCCTTCATTTGGTGTTCTCTTGGAGAAATTACGTCCTCCAATTGTCTTAGAAGAGGAGAGGGATTTAATGTGGCCTTTAAATGTCACAGAGGATCTGCGCTTTTCCTAAAAATGTCAAAGTCTACGAGGTGAATTTTTCAAGAAACTTGGTCGGCGAAATTAAAACGGGTACATTAATCTTAATGAAGAATTATAATCTTGCTGATTAAACTGTGGTCGTAATTTCTGTTATGAATCATCAAAACGGAAGGTCACAATGGGGTGCAGATGTCAAATTTCTCTCAGGTGAAGATTTTTTGGTAGGTTTTTACGAATAGATTACAGCGAAATGAGTATCTTTTTTTTATATTCTTTGTTTCTCCTCGTTTCATTTACATTCAGGTATGTTTAAATCTCTGTCACTGCAGGAAATGGACCAGAAGGGAGCAAAATCTGAGCACAATTTCTTGCTTTGTCGAGCAAATATTGCTTCTTTAATAATTACTTAGAAAATATTCGATAAAAAAATTAATGAAAAATAGCGATGGCGATTTTTCCTAATGCACTGAGGGGGGGGGGGGAGTCCTACGACGACATCACTCCAGAGAAACGTTATCGTCAAAGCTGTCTCCCTTGATTTGTAATAAAACCTGACGTATTGGCACTTTTTTAAAGTATTTTCCCTGTAATTATCATCTAAATTTCTAGAAAAGTAAATAATTATGTATAATTAGATTGTTCTCACATTAATAAATGTCACTACTGTACATATTCCCCTCACGAGATTTCCTTTGTTGTTTCGAAGGCAGATGAGTTCACCTGCAGGTGCGGCTTGTTTATGGCACAAACTCATCAAGGGATGCCACCAGAGCTCATCCTACCTGTCGTTTTAGTAGAGGTAGTTCTAAGTAAGGTGAAATTTTTACCGCCACATCTCAAATTTTAGATCAGACTACTATTCCGGGTGAAGCAAGGGTAGAGTTTATGTGCATGAGAAGTATTATTCATCCCGAAACTGCTCGGAAGCGTAGTAGCTGTTGTAATAAACCTTTTATTCCCATGTTTCCGAAGTAACTTAGCCATTCACCCAGTCCCTTAATACTTGGCACTATGAAGAAGCAGGCGTAACACGAGGGGGTTAGTAGTTCAAGCCCCCCCAAGACGGTTAATTTATTTAAGGAAAATAACATACGTCTCTGAAAGATGGACATATTTTCATTCTCTTAAAGCTCTCTACTTATTGGAACTCATGGTTTTACATCAAAATTAGTTGAGCTAGGTAATTTTAAATACGCAAATGGAATTACTTATGCAGTCTTTCCCTCAGGGTTCGGCATTTTGTTCGACTTCCTCACTTGGATTGGTTCTAAATGTATTATGTTTTTCTCACTTCTATTATCATCTTGCAATGATTCTTTTTCTGTCATATCATTGTTCAGTTATAATGCTTTTTTAAATTCCTTTCAGTAATGTTGCAGTCACTTCTCTTTTCCTTATTCCCCCTCTTCTTTAAAATTTTTAGATGCTACTGTCTGTAGGTTTCGCAGGTTTCTCACGCCCCCCTTCCTGTGGGCGTTTTCCTGCAGGGTTCTATTTTTTCCTAAGTGTAGTAACTTAGGTTTTTTTAACCCGCAAACAAATCTCTTTATTATTTCCTTTTGTTTAAACCCATAATCTATCTCTTTACTTCTTTCATATTATAAGGGTTAGATGTAAGAAGAGGCTTACCAGCCTCAATCTCGCCCTCTAATAAAGACGTTTATTATTATTATATAAATGCAAACCATATTATAAAAATCGCAGTTCACGGGTTTTTGCCAACACGGTTTTACGGTTTGTTAACTTTTGCTTTCACCATGCCATAAACTTCACCTTTCATTATATATCTAGTTTAATACAAACTTCATTTCAAATTAATGGTGGAGTAAGGAGACCCTTCTTACCGTCAAATTACTAGAATGATGGAATTATGTGAATCTTAACATACCGTGTTGTAACAACACCTGATGATGGTACTATATAACGGAACCGGTAGTGCAGAATAATTAAATATTTTGTGGAGCGTGGAAGTCACCAAGTGTATTTCTTGCGGTATGTGAATCTAATCACCGTATTTCCTCTGAAAGCCAACAACGTAAACGTATCCGTGAACCTTCCTCCCGCTCTGGAGGTTAGAAACAGGTGGCGTAAGGAGGTATGCTTTTACATACAAGATGGGACAGTTATTGTGAGCAAACTCCCCATCGACTCTGTTTGCGTGGAGCGAAGAAACAAGGATAATGGGATATGTTCGGTGGCATTTACTCACACCTTCCACTTGGTTAAGTCTCATACTAACGCTGTCCGTCTCGAGTCGATTCTGTCTCGGTTGTGAGGGTTCGAGTTTATTGTAACACTTCTCCACGCCTCTCAACTCCTAGACCGCTGTATATTGAGGCGTCATCAGTCCCTCAGAGCTTTTACAGGCGGCCTGTGCGGTAACAGGTGCACGTATATGAGGCCCGTCTTCGGGCAGAGAGGTTTTAAAAGAACCCTTTCCCAACTCCCCTCTCATGGTTCCTACTTCAGGCCTTCGAGAGGTATTTGGGATTGCCGCTTTCTCGCTTCCCTGTGTCGTAAAACTGAATCGATCTCGGCAAAATGAAAGGAGAGAAGGTTGCTTGAACCGTTCCTTCCCATCTTACGCTCGTAATAATTGAGAAGATGTGTTTTTCCCCTCGCTGCACCTCGTTTATTTTTCAAGCGGATCACAAGTGGAATCGGTCGTTCCGACGGAAGCTTCCCACGTCTCTCGAGCGGTTTGTGTCTACCGATGGGAATATCTACTCCTATTCTACGGCCGTCATTTTCTGGAAGGTGGCTAATGATGAGAAGCCGCCACCGACAGAGAGGCGGCGTTTATTTAATGCGAAGTTTCCCAGAGATAGTCTCAATATAACTTAAGGAATCGCTACCAATATAGGTAAAAAATTCCTAACTTCAAGTGAAGACGTTATTGATTTAAGACGTTGAGGTTTTAGGTGGTTATGGATATTACTTTGTTCTGATGTCCAAGTCGCCGAGTGACAGAGTTCATCTTCGGGTTCGAATCGTGATCTTATTTAATACTATACACGCTCTAACGGGTTTCATCACGGACAGCCAGGTAGGCAGCGCGTTCGACTAAGGTGAAGCCAGTCCCCGGTTCGATTCCAGCAGGGAGCTCAGTTGTCGAAGTAGTTGTAACAATACTACTGTTGGGTATCATAGGAAATTTCATTTTTCATCAATAAATTTCACCTAATTTGATGTACTCCTAACGATAAAAACCTAGTTTCCCTTCCAGTTTGTGAGAACTAGAATTTGCATCCGCTGAAATCAATGTTTCAAGTGAGAAAAACCAAGTGAGAGTATCGTTATCGTACATACAATTTTTTTAATTGTTTGATCAAGATATTTCTGATATATACCTGCAGGCTTACATTACTTGTTATTGTATTGCGGTGTCCGATGTTTATTTTCATCATTTGAAAGATTTCCTAACGGTAACTAAAATAAAGATACTCACTTATGTATTTATCACTCATTCTTTACTTATAAGATTCTAAAAAGGGCTCTCGTTCTCTATTTTTTATCAATGAAGTTCATTGTTTCGCCATTTGGAGAATCTTATTTCGAATCGAAGCATCTAAGTGTATTTCAAAAGCGATTAATTTAATTAGAAAATAAAAATATTTCCAACCAGATAGAAAGTACCCTCATACTGAGATGTGGCTGGATGTAAGCCGACTTTGAAGAATTCAGGGCCCCAAAATGCGATCAATATTTCCGCTGGGCTAGACTGAGATGAAACTTCGCACCGCACAATACCGTACCGTATAGCCTTTTAAGGTAGAGTAATTTTTATCCCAAAATCGATGAAAGAAAAGCATCTTCATACTTCAAAACAAAGGGAAAATCATGAATGGTAACGATGCGATGGACCCATTCCAGTTTCTCCATTATACTCTCTTCTGAACGCCGGTTCATAAAAGGAGCTAAATCTCGGAAATTCCTCCTCTCAACCCTCTTCCCTCTATGTCACACCCCCACCCCATCACTACCCTCCCACGACAAACAGTTAAATATCCCTCATACTACACTATTTTTTCATTATACATGTAACTCTTGAGGACATAGTCGCCAAAATACACAAGGTCTCTATTCCGCGGTTTCCCTTTTCGAGGAATTGACCTGACGTTCACCGGCATAGTCGGTGATCGGAGAGTTTTTCGACTCTTACTCAGAAATGGTGTTGATGTGGAGATATTCGTGTTTAATTAGCGTTACAAACGTAATTATTTGAAATTTTCAGTTCAATAATCAAGCGCGCATATAAGTACATTTCTTTGTTCTTTGAAATGAGCCCCTGGAAAGCTCTCAGTGATTTCTGCTTTGTAATTTGATTGACATTCAGAAGTATTGTTTAAATAAAGAAACAGGTTTATTTACTTCTGTTGACAATTCCGTGTGACTGCATAATATTCAGCATCCTCAGCAGTACTGAGTCCGGATGCGATAGAAAATAAAACTTGACGAGAACCAAATCCATCATATATATGTAAAAAAGGCCACGCTTCCTAAAGCCGCGGATCGAGCAAACTATTTGCAATTCGTTTCGTGATACCGTTGAGGAATTTCGGCAGTCAAGATTTCACGCCTTCGGTAAACAAGGAAGCGTCGCGAAGAGGAAAATCATCAAGAATCTCTCTCCCTTCCGAAGAAAAACCAACGGAGGCATGAGAAGAAGGCGTTCAGAAAAAAAAAGCATTTGAAATGCGCGAGAATCTTCCCCTCGAGTAACTCTTCATTCTCACCCACCTTTTCGACGAAAAAAGTTCTCCTCGCCAACTCTTTAATTACTTTTCATACTTTGTCCCTTCATAACGCGCGCTTTCTCCTCATCTCGTTTTACTTTTCATTACGTAATTCCTCTTACGGACGCCACTTTCTCATCTATTCGCTCGCCTAGCAACCATCGCGTTGGAGAAGGTCGTGGGGAGGTCGTCTTCACTCACTTGGATGGACAGAACAAGAGACAATCGAAACGAGGTTGTTACTGATGAAATTGAGAGGAAAATGGCTCTACGGCGACACCTTGGCTCACGAGATACCGGAATTTTATTAGTCGACACAAATACGAAGTAAATTTGTAAGATGCTCATAAAAACTTTCGGAATAAACTACCGTTCTATATTACTAGTTAGCAAGAAAGATCGGATGAACAATTTTGTTTTGATCATTTCCTTTGTTTACTCACGAAAGTAGTATTTCTTAACCAAAGAATTTTCTTTGACCGGGTCCGAAACAATAATAATAATTTCATTATCAATAAATTTAATAACTAATAAATTCAATGCAGGAAATAAAACGTACCGTGTTCAAAATATGAAAGCAATCCCTCGAAGTTTAAATAGCGGAAATGTTTTCGCAGGTCAAAGAGTACGTTATCAGGTTTTCTCATTAGGTAAGGTATCGCTGTTCCCGATCAATATTTTCTCTTCGTTGCGATTTTTAATCATAAAATCACTGTTTGGAATCTCAATCAAGATGAGCTTTAAATATTGTTATCAAGTCCATTATCATTATCGTTTCCTTTATCAACGGCATCTTAGCTGTGGTATCGGTAGCCAGTGTCATTTTATCTAAACGATGGAAAGTGGTTGTTGGCTTTAACTTAAGGGCAAAAGAAGAAAAATGGCATTGAATTAATAAAATTATATATTTGAATGGCATCAAGCTAACCTAAATTTATTCCCAGGATAATAAGATATTTGATATGATCAGAAGTCTCAAAGTAGCGAATTCTTTGAATTTTCCGAAAACTTACTGATGATATTCGTATTAATGTATTTTTAGCTCGATGTTTTATATATTTAAATAAGAATTAATTTGACAAAATAAACTTTTATGAAAGACCATCCGTTTTTGCGATTTATTGTTATAGGTATAGCCGTAACATATAAATCAACAAGTTCGATTATGTTGCGCTCATTGTTATATGCGTTATATACTTGAGATGGAAAATATTTATCCTCTTTTCTTCTGACATTCTCTAAGTTTTTAATTACAGTTTTAGTTTCAATTTAGCAACCGTCATATTTTCCTTCCTCTGTGTTATCAGCAACAATTTCTATACCGTGGTCGCAATAGTTTCCATAAAGACGAGAATCTGGTACTGAATCCTATTTAGATACCTCCTTTTTTATATCTTTATATAACTACCTTTAGATACCTTTTCATTTTGACGAAATTCGTTATTGAGTTCCTTCCGATTCTCAAGTTTTCATTATTACGTTTAGTTGTTGAAGCTTTGCTCTTTGGTTTTCATGGGAACCTCTTTACTCTCCATCGACGTAGTTGCCTTACCACTCCCACACAGGTCTTTCCCCTTCCATTCTCTTTTTTCTTTATTTCTCTTGGCTTTAGAAAATTGTCTACTGTCCTTTACTACCGAAATCCTCTTTCAGGATTTCTAAGGGTAGCGGTATTTATTGCAACGGAAGGGTTGAAAAAAAAGGGTTAAACGAATGAGGGTTACAGTTACATTCATGTAGTTTGGAGAGTAAGGGAGCTTTTCCCGGACGATTTTTTTCGTAAGCAGTTTCGGGTTGTAAAAGGAAGACTTTTGCATCGCTCTCAATCCTTTCCGATCTTTTTCCCTTCTTAAATTCGGGAGCCAAGTCGGTTTCCTTCTTCTCTGTATCTGTACCTCTCAATTCCCTTCACCACTGTGTTTTGCTATAGTAAAGTATGTTTACCATTTGTTGCATTTTGTTCATTTTCATTTTTTTTTCGTCTGTAATAACTACATTATTTGCTCATGCTCGTTTTCTAAGCAGGCCTTATTATCATTTAGGACAATTACCGTTAGTTAATCAGCAGTATCTATAAAGATACGATTTAACTCATTAATAAGGTTATAGAAAGTATTTACTTAATGATCCTCGAAGAGAGATTTAAGTTTATTAAGAGGGGTTTGTTGAGTGTCGTTAGGATATTGAAGTATTTTCTTTTGTGCACTGTGTTGGTAGATATTTTGATGCCTTTTATTCTACGAAAATGTATGAAGTATAAAGTAGATCATTTTTATGATAATAAGATGAAGTTCTGTCACTGTACTTCACCGTGGAGACATCGTAGGTAGTAAAATTCGGACAAGATCTTAAGAATGAAACAATTATATATTATGATCGTTATGTATATTCTGTATTTCCACTGTTTTTCAGTACAATGTCAAATTTATTGTAGCAAGATTCTCCCCGTAAGTAGGGTTTAGGTATTCATGTTTGCGGTAATTTAAGAGAATTCTAAATCTTCAGTTCCGTTTGAATATTTGTCTGTTTATCTCATCCGCCTTGCAGCGCATCTTCTATCTTTAGTCTTTTAGCGATGTTTTCATCATTTCATCATGTTATGCGATTCTGAAAGAATTGTTATTTTTCACCTCTCGTTCTTCAGAAATCATCTCCTTCCTTGTTCTTAGATATTGATGTCGAGTCTTCGATAGTTTAAATTTCATCCGGTTTTGCTTGACCTCGTCCTCCGTGATTTATACCTTTAAGATAAAATGGATGTAAAGTAAAACGGCATTTGCGTTAATGTAAAAGGTCTTTTCTTTCTAAATGGCAATGTAGTTGGAGATCGAACTAGAGAGTTAAAAAATTATAATGAAAGTGAAAGTGGAGCCAATTTACCGCTTGACTTCTTCCTTTTTCTCAGCTGAATTTTTGGGACGTAGAATGAATCTGAGCGCGGTTACTTTAATTGACGAAAGTATTCCCAACCCCTTTGAAAATATCATAATTTCTTACGATCAATATCATAAGAGATAAAACGAATCCATATTCTTTTCTTAATTTGATCAACGTTCAGAAATTTTGCGTCCATTTTCAAGTACTCGTCGAGAAAAAGGAGCTGCCTATTTTCAGTTCTATTTTGATTGCAGAAATAGTTCTCTTAAATAATCAATAGTTTTGATTTAATTTTGCTTTAGAATCCTTTGAATTATCACTTTAATCGTATACTCTAAGTATATTCTGTGCGTCTCTTGACTGACTTGACTCTTGCCCCTGTAAGTTTGTCCGTGGTTGCTCGAGCTGTTATAAGGTTAGGAGCAATATAGGAAAGGTGTGGAAAATTTGACAAAGATTACTCATTCCGCACTACTACTACTGAAATATTTATCATTTAATTTGTCAAAACATGTCAATATTAAATAGAAAACATGATATTTCATATTAAGTAGTATATATTATGAATGCATTTGCGTTTACATTCTAAAATAATATTAATATCAAATTGCACAGCTATTCATCAAACCTTTGATTACTCACTCTAACTTTAAATAATAATCGTTTATCTGTGGTCTATATTCTCCATATAGAGCGAAAGATTAAATGAAACCCCTAATATTGAATTATTAATATCCAACAATTTAAAATGAGTTTGTAATTAAATTTAGTAGGAAGTACGCGTAAATGACAAAAGAAGTACGATTTTCCGCTCTCTCTCGCAATCACCCTCACAAAATTAACTCTAATATCGAAATTAGCTGTATTTTGATGTACACAGAAAAACCCAAGTGTAAATATTTCACACAGAAGTAATCTTCGCATGAGGATAATTAGTCACTTGTTAGTTTTCACGTGATATCGGAATTTCATATACCGTTTTCAGCACTCAGCTCATAGAAGTGTATCGATCGTTGGAAAATTGAAACACTCGTCTCTCAAGTGGCAGTTATTTTGTTCAATACTGTAAACATTTCGCAGAGATTCTTTATGATTGAGGTGATACTCCCGATTCGAAACCTGGGGAAACAATAAAGATATTACTCAAAACTTCCGAGAATAACACGTGTACTAAACAGTGGAACTACCGAAATAAACAAGTCTAAAGCGTGTTGGAATAAAAAAGAAACTATCATTTAACTGACGGATTCTCTTCGATTAATTCTTATTACACTCAACTAAGATTACAATACATTTTCCTGCCGTTCATCTAAATGCCTCTTTTTGTTTGTTTACTTGAGTAAGAAGGGAGATAACTCGGGTCTAATGATACGCCTCAGGTAACTCGCTTCGAGGTAACAGCTATGAGGTTTTTTATCTTGATGTACCATAGTAATTAGTCAGTTGTTTTGCGCAGATTTTCGTTTTCGTTTTTTAAATGTGAAATGAGTAATCTTTCCTCAATACTATTACCTCCATGATCATGTATTTATAACGTTCGCGTTTTCACAAAAATTCCTTTTAAAGTTTAGTCAGACTAGGTAGATCGCAGATTTTACAAACACCCCTTCCTTAGCGTTTTCATGTATTTGTGTTATTTCTTAAATGCAGACTTTTGTATTTATATCAAGATATTACTTTTCTTCTACTTTACCTTCTCTTCTCTTGATCTCTTTATTTCATGAATCATGTAGATAGGTTTTGGTAAAATGTATCTTGATACTATATTACAGGCAAATAAAGACTCTTGAAAGGTAATCATACTGATAAAGTGAAGGGAATAGCCAAAGAACAGAAATAAAAAATCACTCTTTTCCTATAATTATCCAATGAATGAATGTTTGTAAAGGTACCAGAAAAAATAGATTAATGTGTAAAAATAAATAATTATTCTTGAGCATAATTCTTCTATAATTTTGACTGCCACTATACTTTCATATATTTTTAGGAACATTAAAGTGGCAAACACTAACGCTTTAAACCTCTCTAAAGCTAAAGTACCGTTTAAAGTGGTTCTCGTAAGTCAGATACGTGTGTCGACTGATTCACGAACGCCATATAAATTCACTTCCTCCGCCCACTCAAATGGGTTTTGCACGGCTTTGAACGCGGAGAAAAATATCGCCGAACTAAATTTCGAAGAGGGAAAACGAAGAGATATTTTCGCCCCTATTTCCATCAACCCCACTTGAGCTGACCTCGCGGAATTGCCTCACCAGAATAGCATCTCCGACCCCATCGATAAATCGGCGGGAATTAATCCGCCGAGGGGTCGTCCCAACGCACCGCTGATTCGAAGCGGCCGGTCCGTTTGTTGGATTTCCACGGATTGTGATGGTGCCAACGGTGGCCGCAGGGGGCGTCGAAGGGGGTGAGTTGCCCTCAATTTGTGGGGAAAGATGGCGCGGCAGATGTCCATCAATGGACGGAGGAATGTCGAGGACGCCGCTGTCCCTGGTCAGTGCTCACTTTATGAACGGATTTCAATGTGCGGTTTAGTCGGGACACATGTGCTCAAGTCCGTCAGCAATCTCTCGCTTCATCACGTTATTCATCGGATGATCTTCGTACTCGAGAGGGTTCCAAAATTGGGTGGTTGGAAGTTAGGAAAATTCAGGGATTATCGCGGATTTTGGGTTTAAATCCTACGAAATTTTTTAGTCAAATTTTTTATAATTATTTTCTTTCCGTAATATCGTTTGTTACTTTATCTCTTATTCATGTAGAGTTTACAATTACTTTGACTAGCCTTTTGCTTTCCCCTCAGTCTCCTGCGCTGTCATGAATCAAATTCAAGTATCAAATTCAAAACTTAAGACAAAGAATTATAAATTTCTCTTTATAACATTTATTTCTTTGTGCACTGTTTTCATATTACAATTCGTTTGTCGTATTTATTGGACATCGCGACCAAGTAACTTGAAAATCAATCACATTTACGTAATAAGTATAGAATTACCGTTTCCAGAAAAATCTCATACACGTCTCCGTCTACCGAAAATATAAGCGGTCGGTCGTAGGTTTGAATCGAGAAAAATCATCTCGATTCTCGCTTACGGATTGGTAATTTTGATGATTTGAATTTCGTTTCTTCTTTCCTGCTTCTGTTTTCTGTAATTAGAAGTAAGGATCTATAAGAATTGATCAGGAGAAAATCTAATCTTTTTATAGCTACGATCTTATAAACATTTAGGTATATTCTTTGTTCTTTCTTCCGGAAGGTGATTTTTATTTCTTCTTAGTCTATTTTCCATCATTCATGGATTCGACTGATTATTGATGATCGGTGGTGATGATGATGAATTTGCTTTGGCACTGATGCCTGATACTGATCTGATGCCCTTCCTGCCACCAACCCTAGTGAGAAAAGTGGGAAATACAGACTCCCTAATTTTCTAATCAGAGAAATCCGATTAGTCGGGGTTCGAACGTGGAACCTTGGGGTTGGACCGCTATCTAATGGATATCATATATCATAACAAGGAGGTTGACATCCTGGTTAGAAAGGGACGAAAAGATTTCAGCAAAGGGTATGTTATTGCGTTTACATTTTTTATGAAGGTTTCCAGCCATTTGTTTTCTCCTTTTATATTATATCTCAAGACTATCTGAGCCTAATATTATTCGATTCAAGTTGGTGTCTTTGCTATTCTTGCAGGTGGTTATAGCCCAAAGGAAGCCCATTCCTAGGATTGGCCGAAGCATTTTCAAGGGGAAAGGAAAAGGATAAAACATCACTTTTCGACATTTCTTAGGCTAATATAACCACACATAAAAGGAAATATCTTTTCCATTTTCGCTACGTTGGGAAAGAAATACTGCTAAGATTATTTTGTATTTATGCCTCCCTCTCGGAATACATCGACTACTGTAGTTAATGTAGGCCTTTCATTCGAAGTTTAATTTTTGCAAGGTCTAACAACACACGCTATATTATGAGTGATCTCTTTTCGATATTTTTTCTGCTTACCGAATTTCAATTTTCATTTTTATGCATTGATTCTTCAAGTCGCTCTATAGGAATAAATTTCATTTCATATTGCTAAAAACTCCAGAAATTACTGTGTGATACTTTCTCAAAAAGATTGAACCCCGTATTAGAATGATAAAAGGAATTACCTCCGATAACAGGAATTTACCTCGGACTGACTTATGCCACCTGAATTTCCCATCGGTAATTTCTTTGATATGTTATGATTACATTGCTTAATATTTACCAAGTAGAGCTTATGTTCTGTCTGCGCACTGCGAAATGAAACTGTCACTTGTCAAACACAGAATGGGTAAATGGAAATTATTCTCGTCAAACGTACGTTGGATATGAAATTCCACCGCCGAAGAAAATAATTCCTCTCGTAATCTATCTGAGGAAATTCTGTTTTTGCTATGCCGATTTTATTATTCATAAATTCGTCCTTAGTTTCAACTGACGTGGAATTATATTTATATTTACACGGATGGATATACACGGATAAATGGGCATCTCTCATGAATAGAACGATAAAAGTAATTAAAAGTAAACGCGATTAAAAGCAAACATGTCCTTGCTAGTAAAATGTTAAAAACGACTGGATCGTTTCGGATTCAGGAATGGAAAGTAAGCTTACAAAAATGCCAGGAAATGAGTGAGAATATTTTTGTGACAGGCACTATATTTTAATGTCAGCACGACTTAACAAATTGATAAATTTATCTCACGGAAGTAAATTTTCGTATTTTATTCGAATCCTTTATCCATGGATGGCTTACACAAGTTTTTAAAAATCTCAAAAATGTCTTATTTATATTTATCAATTTATATGTACCAATTTATATTTATTTATATATTTTTGAACCTTTTCGATTCCTTGTTTGTCGGATGAATCCTATTTATTTTGTCCATAGATATGGTACCGTGAAAGATTAGTTTTTTTTTTTTTTTTTTTTAACGGTAGTTTACATTTGGTCCAAGTCATACATTTATATTTTCACTTTTTAATGTATGCATCAGTTTATTTTTATTGTGAACTGAATTTTTGCGGTTTCTGGATCATCTTGCATGTTATATGTTAACATATAATTTTTATTATAGTTAGTCTCTTATATTTAATCGTTTTTCTTTCTTTCCAGGTAAATCATTACGTTTTTCAACTGCAATCAAAGAAGTTATTGTGAGTAACCTTGCTGATTTTTCTAAGCCTCCTCGTGACTGGTTTGTCTTCAGTGGAGTATTATTTTCAATTTTACAATCATAAATTACGATATTGTCAGTTTGGAATGGCTTAATTCTGTTTCTTGCCGCTTATTCAATTTTCTAAGTTCTTTTAACAAAATATGTTAGAAGCATTGGAAGAATTCAGAGATAGGAATCTAGATCAAGGGTTATTCGAGAGGTCCTATAGAGCTCCTTTGCAATTCTTTAGTGGTCAATTAAGGATCGTTGTATGTAATCGGAGGACATTGTTCTATTATTTGTATATTTTTAACCTTGAATGATTATTTTATACAATTTTAATCCTGATTAAAAATTGACCTACTTTCTATGTTATTCTCAAAGAGAAAAGTTGTTGCCCATGCGGAAGAATTATTATTATAATTTTACGGTTATGGCAAGATGGCTTCTCTCCCATTTCTGAAGTTTTAATATGATAATTTTCAAGTAAATTCCAATATTTGAATAATATTAGCTTAGATCTAGAAAAAGAATTTAATGCATAAAATCAACCAACTTTATATTTTAGATTGATGATTTAACAATATGCACTCGAGAATGTACGAGAGGGTGTCGATTGCGATATGAATTTGAGAAACTTTGGTCTATATATTGCCAGGTTGAAAATCTTTTAAATCCTCAAAATTAAAAGCCTTTAAAAAATACTCCTAAAATGACCACTTTTGTTCAATTTCGCAATCTGACATATCGCGGACGGTTTGTCGCGATTTAGTCCCACGAGAAGAAACTCATCGACGTAAAAACTTGAGAAGGAATTGTATATTGAGGTGATAAAAACGTTGAAGGGTGATATTTGCAGAAGGTATCGAATGAAAATCGGTGACCGCGAGAGATCATATGAGTGGCAACTTAAGTGAAGAGAGTTTCCAGGAAATGGGGAAGGTTGCGAACGACGGACATTGTGGATATAATGGCGTGTAACCTCGGCTCTCTTCTGCGGATGGCTTACCACCGGTGATGATGTAGCGCTATAACCTTGAGGTTTCCACTCCCTGCGTGACATCTGCTCCATTTAGCTCATCACGATACGGAATGTTATTATGGTACATATATCATAACTTCGATTCATTTGCATGTAGATATGAATTGTTGAGAATAGAGAGACATTCTAATGGAAGAGTTTTTCCGTTATATGATAATATGATAATTTAAGATAGAGTTTTTTACATTGACTTAAGGAATGCCTCGTTCAAGATATTTTTATAAAACGATTTTTACCGAAGGTCGAAATTTTCATCTTCATTCTTTATCGTATAATTTTTGTGGTAAAATTGAAGTTGTGGAATTACGCCTATAAAATGTTTTGAAATTTCATAAAATCATCCAATCATTGTGAAATTACTGGCTGAAATTCCGTTTTTAGGTTAATGTTTGTGTTATTAAACGAGGGAAAGCTATATAACTCTTAGCTATGATAAAATATTCACCGAATACTCTAATGAGGCAATTTGAGATGGTAACGTTTCATACAGGAAGTCACCATCAAATGGAATATCATTCATATTGATGCCGATTATATTAGAATAGTTTGCATATCTTAGGATAACTGAAAAGGTATCGACTAGAGTAACCACTTGGTTTTCTTCGTGAATCGTTATGGATTGCTTATTGCTGGCTTTTGCCTACGCAAAAATTGCTCTGTAAACAAAAATAGCATAAAAAGATTCTAAATTTAAGACCAGTATCCGAAACAAAATCCTTATCCGAGCAAAATTAGTGGACATTATCGAATGGTCTTGAGTAACGTCTTCCCATCAAGAATGCGCCACGGCTCTGTATGGACGGTTATTTCCTCCTCAAACGGAGAAAAGCAGCCCCTTTCCATCCGTTCTTTATCTGACTGGAAATACAGCCATTTCCCCTTCTCACGCTATTTCCCTCGTCGGCGTGCAATTAATCAGAGCGCACGTGAGCGCGCGTCCGAGCGTTATCGATAGCTTTGCAATGGCCATTTTGTCGGGACTTTCTTTCTTAACGTCTTTCTCTCCTTCGGCAATCCTTTTCAAGTGGCAGCCGGTGATTTTTCGGAGCGATCGTGACGGAGGTCCTCGACCGATCGACTGTCATACCATCCGAGTGTATTTTTTCTTTCTGAGGGAAAAGAAGGGGGTGGAACCCAAGGTCATAACCGAAAGGGTTCACGGCAGAAAAAAATTAGGGTAGGGTAAGGTCTTCAAACTGCTCCTTTTTCACGATTTCTTCGACCACGCTGGGAAGTCACGGAAACATAATACTCGAAGCTAAAAATCAGAATTTTCTGTTTAACAGAAAAATGCACAAAAATAAATTTTTCGACTTTAAATTCCGACGGTTGGACGAAAACTTAAAATAAATAAACGGCAAAGGAATGAAAGGGAGATTATGATTTTTCGTATCATAAAACCATGTATTCCGATTTTTCTGAAATAACATCGTTGTTTTTGCGTGATTTCGATAGGATAGCCATTAAGGATATTAGGATATATAGGATAAGGATGTCCTTTATTGGCAACTAAACGCGTTTCATTTTTTTCCTCTGCAAGACACGATTTTATTTCCATTTCTTTATTCGCTCACACCTATTTTCTCTTGTATTTACCTTCAACCGAATTTATTCGTGTTTATTTTTATTCGTTTTGTTTTGAAAAATAATTTCGTGAAAATTTATTTTCACCAATTTAGATTTCCAATCGCTTTCACCGCCTTTCACATTTATCGATTTCATGCGATTGGGCGTGTCAAAATCTAATATTGACCTTCTCTTTTAAAGTTGATCGTTTTGAAAATCAAATTTAACATTTTTATGACCCGGCGGGAATTTTTTGGTGGGAGAATAACTCTTCTTTAGGGAATCGTGAGCAGAATACCTTCGCTACTGCATTTCTTTTCGGGTCGGTAACCGGTCAAGTATACCATCGATAACTTCGGAGACACGAACAGTAATGGTAGCAATTGAGATTTTTGCGCAGTTGCAGCTAATGAGGCTCTTTTTCTTATGGACCTATTACACGCATATGAACGGTTGAGATCTCATGTTCCCTGATACGCGAAACCGCCAAATGTAGATTAGTGTACTCACGACTCGTTAAGTTAGGCCATTAAAATCTCATGTTAACTCTCTCAAGAAGTCTGCCAAGCGAGGACACTTCTAATGAACAGAATGGAAACTTGTTCTTTTATTCTAATATGCCATAATATTTTCTAATGATGCATATATTTTACTAATCCTTTCTGAAATCTTATCTCATTCAGCGAGAATCGGAAAGTTAAATCATGGAAAAGGTGTCTTATTTGTTTTGATTTTATTGAGGAGGATGGATGGAAGAATTAAGATGAAACGCAGCGAGATTACTGAATAGGAGAGGAAAACCAAAGAATGCTGATCGAATTGAATGAATGAGCTCTGAGGACGATCGTACGCAGTCTTAGATATAATAAGTGTTAGAAGCCGATGAAGTATCTAAGAAATATATATCAAGTTTAACCTTGTACAATCAAAGAAATTAATGCTAATATTTTTATCGTACAGAAAGTATAGTATAATAAGCCAAAGAGACTGTATCTTACCATCAATCCTCTCCTTCCTCCTAAAATTGAGGTAGTATTCTACAAAAATTGATATGAAAGATTTGTAGTTTGTGATCTTGTGGCAAACAGATACTACGACTGGAGTATATATTTAATATACACCATAATTGTTTTTAGTTTCTATGCATGTGATCTTCGTGGGAAGGGAAGCTTTGCACTTCCATTTGTTTCCCGTACTTTGCAAGAACTTGTTGGATTTTCTACGTCAGACTATTTTTGTTTGGATGAACCTGGGACCTTAAATTCCTTATTACTGTGAGATCTCTCATTTTCGGAGCACGATCTTTTACTTTCTACACATTATAGAAATGGAATAAATGGAAATTTTCGAAAGGAAAATTGAAACTCATGGGTTACAATAACATTAGGAATGACGTAATCGATCAAGTTATATGTGACTAAGATTTGCACCTATATCTTCAGGAAATATGCCCATAACCAATTGGCCTATAATGCGGAGTCTTACTTTGTCTCTAGGTAAGGTTTGTCGACATTATGGAGTAATTGATTTACAGAATCTGCCCGGAATTCGGATTTAAATCCAATCATGTACAAAATGACATTTTTATATCCGCTGTTTTTCTCGGGCTCTGGATGCTTTATGCAAAGTTATTCTACAACTCTTTCTTGTAACAATAGTTCTCTTCGTGCCGCTAAAAAAACTTACACAGGCGACTGGAATATAGGTTAGTCAACAGTTTTCCACTCAGGATTAAGTTCAAATGAGTTGTAGTCAATTATATCGTAATTTATTTTATAATGTACTCTAGTATTCTTTTAAAATTTCTTTCTCGAAGATAAAGATTTGAATTCCTTCGCTGAAAGCTAATGGTATACCTGAGGTAATCACACTTGCCTCATCAGCCTAATTATTAGAATCTGATATATTATAACGCCGCAAATTTTATGTTTTCTATATTCTTCACAGGCGTTTTATGAGGATAAAATATACATGTTTAACACTGATTTGATGAAAACGTTTACACGCTGAATATTTCATTTCTATTATTTCAGTTTCAAACTCAATAAATGCTATTGAGTTCATGAATCATGAATATTGAGTTCATGAGTTGAGAATGAAATGAAGGGTGTCGATAAAGACATTGAAGAGCTGCAATTTGGCTGCGTGAAGTTTACATTCTTCCGAAGCAGAATTATGTTAAGTTTCTATGCTAGCTGAAATTGTACGGGAAAACTGGTTGTATAGAGCTAGATATAAATTTAAGTAAACCGCTGGGAAAGAATATACCTTGATAACTTCATTATTTGAAAGTTCTATGTATGGCTAGCGTTTATAGATAAAAAAACTTAGCTCAAATGGAACATTAATGTGGGGACAGCGAGGGAAGAAAATGTGATAGTCGGGCAAACGTGGACACTTGATGAGAGCACGTGTTTGAGGGCGGTGGGTGCGCACCCAAGAGAGGTCGCTATAGAGCCGGAACGAGACTCACAAACCATGGAAAAATTGTGAAGAGATCACGTGGGAGTAAAAGGAAGATGTGGGAGAAAAGAACGACCCCACACTTTTTCCCCTGCCGTTGAGAATGACGTCGCACTCCCGCGTTATACGACCTAATTCCATTGCATTTTTCCGTGTCCTTACCCCGTTCCAGGGAGAGAAGAGGGCTATTTTATTGAGTGTAGTGGAAGGGGTTGCAAGGTCCTTGAGAGGTATAATCTCCAATTTTTTCGAGAGATCTTTTATTGCCCCCTTTCGTTCCCGTATTTTTTGTCCTTCGCCACCATCCTTTTGTTTTTTTTCTTACCTTCTCCTTACTCTTTCAGCTGCCGCTTTCTTTTTCCACCCCTTTCGCGATTCGTCTCGCTTTGAGGCCACTTTTGTCCCTCTCTTCTCCCTCTCTCTCACTTTGCCCTCATCGTGTTTTGCTCTCGGCTTCTTTCTTCACGCCCTCATTCCGCCTCTTCTGTATTGGCGAGCAAGCACATCTAACCTTCGCTTTGTACTGTACTTGTGATCGATGTGATTAATATATAATAAATAATTGTAGGTGGTTGTTTTTAACTGAGGAACCACTTTTTTATTAACTTGTAACATCAGCGGAAAAAAGAACTCGAAAAAATTCTTCGTCATGCAGAAAATAGTAGTCTCTGTGATGAAAATATTCTGATTAGAAATGAAAAAGAAATTACGATCTATAATACCCAATGTTGAAAATTCAGAGTAAATAATTATCATCGTTATCGTTCGTGTAATTTTTTACATTTCTTCACTTATCCACTAGATTTGGTCATATCATTCACAAATGTTAATAAAAGTTAACATACAATCCGATTAAATATTTTTGAAAACTAATCCCTTATTTCATGTACAAATGTTAGTCTTGATCTCTTACTTATTTAATGGGATCCCATCATGTTGGCCTCTTATTTCCAGAGCATTTCCCTTTAATATAACAAAGGGCATAAAGCCCTTTCATAGCGGTCACGTATACCATATCTGTCATTCATCACCGAATAATTAGTGTCACATGCTCCCCGTAAATTATTAATATTATTCTATCTATTATTAGGTGAGGTTTGGCCGAAGAGGGCTTCTCTTCCACCTAACCTCGTACGATGATCTTACATGAGGATAAAAGAGAGAAAATTAAATAAAATAAAACGCATAAAAAGTAAAGAGTAAAATAAAGAAAATAGTAAATATTTGATATCATACAATCGTGTAAAATATCGCTGATTGAATAAAACATAAATTGCATTTGTATCATCCATATTTCCACTTTAGGTTTCTTAAATTTCCAGTTTATTTCGTATTTACGAAGAAAGCCTGTTTGTTGCAATGATCTTTCATTTTAAAACTTTTTTTATAAGATTTTATTGCATCCCTATGCTCCAACAAAGAAATTATCTGTGGGCATTAAGATTACTATAGGTTTATGAAGTTGTTCTTGATTTTTTTCCTTTTCTTATGCGACTTCCTCTCCCTGGTATCTCTTGACAGATGTGCTAACTCTTTTTTCGTTTTAGTTTCAACTTTTAGCAATCATACTTGAGTTTCCCGCAGAAAATGTTTTGTAACATGATGTACTCAATGCTACGACTTTTTCTACATTGGAAGTAATGCGAGGTAAATTAAATGAGAATATCCTCTTCACCATCGAACTTACTCTCTTCTCCTTCTCTCTTTCACAATTCTCCTTCAACTCTGCGAAGCGCCGTCATTGCGTGACTTGCGGTAATCCATTCATTGAGCGGATGTCGTTGTTCTCTTTTTTTACCCATCTATGGCTTTTTATTTTTTCCAATGGTTATAATCTTATCTCTCGTAATAATTTCACTGTAAGACCTTAAGAGTTCCGCTCATGTTTTTACTTACGATTTACACACCGAGAAAACTTACTTTTACTGGCCATGTACATGTATTTATATTTATATGTACTGCATATTTCTGTTTATTCAAAAATTACTTAGTTTTTAATTATTTTTGTTTGATTCTAATGATCAAAACATTATGTGCGTCTTTATTCGTCTTGAGTCATATTATACTTTTAAGACTGACTTTTACTTATATTAATACTTTATTAGTAAATAATTATTTGTAAATAATCTTTACAATTGTGTATGCTTGAGACTTCGATAAGAGGACCATTTTGCATAGAGGCTCAGGGAGTGGCTTTTAGAATAGGTCGAGACCTATGGTTAAATCTAAGGAATATTGTTATTAAAATAATCGAATCGGGATGAGAAAGTAATCAATATTAACCGTGATTTAGTAGCAACAGCTGATTAAAATCGATAGAAACTAAGTCATCAAAATAAACTCCAGCAGAAACGAAACCTTGAATAATGGTTTCAGGCATTATTAAAGTTGATAGCAGGGAAATCAAAACGAAGAACATTTCTGAATGATTTGAATTAATCCATCTTGCGCTGCATTATTTTATCTTATAGTCCTGATTATAAAGTTTTCCTTCGTCTCATTCTCATCATGCTATACCGATTTCCGTGATTAGTCAATATTAAAAATCTTGTGGATAAATAATAAAAAAGAAGATAAAAAAATGGGATGCGTCTGTATTTACTAATTTAAGAAGATTTTGATGCACAAGACATTACTCTGTTGCATCAGAAGCTGTTAAAAATCAGGAACTACATGAGCAGTAGTGATTTTAAACATGATTCGACAACTGAGGTAATTTCGCATGTGCACCGAAAATCTAACTTAGAGACTACATTCATTAAAGTCGAAAGCAAAATAAGTTACTTCCGAAGCTGTCCGAAGGCCATACAAATTAGGAATCATATCATATTAAAATCATGCGTAAAGATTCAAGGCTATATGTTTTGAAGTTCAATGTCTAACATTAGGCGAAACGTGGGTAAAAAGTTATTTCGTCTTGCATTCTTCGAAAACATTTAACATCGGTCAGTTGTTAAAAGGTAGCTCAGTAGCATAACGAGAATTATCCTTTCCTTTAATTCTATATAATTTAGTAATGAATCTTCTTGAACTATATTGTGTTACCGGAAAATTTTATTGCCTTTTTATTAAACGATACGATTTTATCTCTCCGGAGGATGATTGTAATCTTTTAAAAAAATATCGACTAAGGCGGCCGAAACACTCCTGGCTTATTCATTGGGCGGTTGCTGGTTAGATGAAAGGCTTATTCTACTACATCTTCGACATACTTAAACTTGAATAAGCAATGGATAAAGGAGGGAAATATTTTTTTCGGGTTTCAATCAGTTAGTCAAAGGGGACTAGGAAGGAAAACTTAGATAAAAAGTCGTAGATAAGCTCTTTAAATTTTTAATCGGAAAGGAAATTGATTTCGAATCGCAAAGATTCAACTCGTCAAGAAACGTTTGCCGTCCCGTGGAAATCGAATCCACCTTAAGCGGAGCATGACTAAATGATGTAATGGCAATTTCCTCTTTGCTTTCCTTTCGGAAAACCATGGGATCCCCTTTTATAAGCTTTCATGAATCACAGCCGAAAATTTCCCTCGGTCCTTCTAATTCACGTTTCCATTAAAACGGCCCGTGTTTCCTTCACGCTCATCCGGATTCCGCCTACATCGTTCACGTAGTCCATCGGTCTGGATTCGCCCGGCCTCTTCCGCTCTTTTCGACCGATTAACCAATTTCATTGGAAAATTCCGCCGCAATTCGTAGTCAGCGGGGGCTATCTAAAGAGGTCTGTAATCCCTCTGCTAGGACGATGGACGGACTGTAATCGGCGGAAAGATGGGATAAAGGTGTGGCACAAGGGTGCCTCAGAGATTCTGTGTTTGGGCATAAATTCAAGCGGAGGATGAAAGGTCGAAGGGAACTGTTTTACGACCTCTGTGGTGGAAATACATTTATCCCGCGTCGTCCGCTTTCGATTACATTTTCCTTTCTATTCCTCTCCGCTATTATATTTTCCTCTCTATTTTTCCCTCTCTCTAATATTGAATATTCCAAAGATATTTTTCCCCCTTTCAAATTTTGCTCTAAATTTTCCCAATATTTTCAATTGATAATTGACTAACATACTCGTTTTCAGCTAATGCTATGGTTGTCAACATTCGGTATAAAAACTCTATATCATGTCGTAGAAGTCCACGTACTTTCAACAACAGTTATAGTATTAAATTCTTTTGAAATCTATTTAAGGGAAGCGTATTAAATGATAAAGGCTCCGGATAGAAATGAGGGCTTGAGGCTTTGGTTCAATTCTAGTTGGACGCCATGATATTGATCCAGCGTAAAGAAACAAAAATGTCGAGAAATCTGAATTACAGATTAAGGGCGATCTAATAAATTGCAATAAATTCGGGAATTCGCACACTGATCATTTCAATAATCACTAGGCTATACCCACTATGAGCTACATCACGGATATAATTTTAACTCGAACAACAATTTATTTCAGTGCGTTGACTTTATCAAAGTCAACAATGAAGTAACATGATGCCCGAATAGAATCGACATTCAATTTTAATATTTGGGATCTTCTAACTATCATAATGTTTGGCTCATTATGCTGCAGATGAGTGGGCTGTTTTCTCTTATAGCATTCTGTCTCAGCGAGGAAAGTATAGGCTAACTACCCCACTCCTCGTCTATCCAAAATAGCCTCTTTCCTTCTTAAAATCGTTTACAGCTATTGCTCTACCAGCCTTCCGGTCTATGATTTCAGAGACAGACATGAATATAGAAAAAAATGACTGAATTTTGAGTGACATCAATGGGAATTAATATTACCGATATTTTATCGAGTTATTTTATTTTATAAATTTCGAGAGATTCCCCTAGGATAAGCACGGGAGAGCTTAGGAGTCGATGTATTGCTTAAAAAACGATCGCATTTTATTTTTGCGGATTTCGCTTCAATAACTTGAGCACAAATATATTCGGCTCGTGGAAGTCTCCCTAGTTTTGGTATTTTCCGCTGTATATTTCCTGCGTGATATGTATCCAAATCGCCTTTTTGAAGCGGCTCACATTTATTTTTCGAAGGCAGTTTATCATGGTCCGCTTTGTAAATTTATTGGATGGGATTCAGGACTTCAAACGAGAGTTTTGAGCTGTTTGTTTTACTCCCACTCTGTAAACGCAGTGTTTAATTTGCTTTCTAGAGCATGTTTTTTAGATTCAGATTAATCGAATTCAACTAATTTAAACTACTGATGCCATGTCGAATTCGACCTGATTCAATTAAGGATATGCTCAAATATACGATTTACGCGGTCCATTTGGATTGGCATAAAGAGTAAATGGTCTAGAGAGAAATGTTATTTTATTTCAAAATTCAAATAAAACTTCATCATTTTAATTATACAAAGGTAATATTTTAGTTCGTGAAAATAAAGGGAATTTTATTGAGAAATGAAAACGAAAACAGTGAAATTTCGCATTCAAGAAAATTGTTTCGTTGTCGTTTCTGAATAAACCATAGCAAAATTCCACCAAATCCAAAATACAAATTCCAAAATCGTTGGACATAGTGCTTTTTATTTAGAAAAGATTATTTATTTTACTTATACAAGAAATGAATGATTTTATGTTCGGTAATTTTAAGTGTTTGGTTTGTCCTTAACCTCGAATTCTCTCCTTTCCTTCTCTTTCAAGTAATCAAAAATATGAGACCGAAAATTACCACTCATCGATGTACGTAGATGTTAACGAATTCAGAAATTATTACAATTACATTAGTTAAACTGAAAGAAATCGCTGTAATCTCTTTTAGCGAGAGCATTCATATTTCATATTTAATAGATAGCGCTGTAATAGGAACAAATTCGAGTGTTCATAATTTTACAGTTGCCTCCTGGTGACACATCTTGTTTACCTCTCAGACACTTGTGTTTTTGATATCTATAATTATATATTTCCAGTATTTTTTAAAATACATAGATCAAGTTAACTAATTAAATCGCTTCCAATGCACTTACCAAAACCAAAGATGGATTTCGCTATAATGGTATAACACTAATATCTCCCATTAGGATATGTGTTGCCCCGGAAGCTTCTTGGAATGTTTTGCCCATGGCGTTGGAGCTCGGTGTAATTATCAAGTATAATTCTCATTCTGTGCCCTCAACAGAAAAGTCCTTTACTTTTAAAGCCAAAGGTCACTTTTGAGTTATGATTTCTTTTTTGTATTTTTTGTGAATAATTTATAACATCATGTAAATTATCCAAGCGATGCCAGTTGTAATTACGGATTCAATCGATTCTCCACTGATATTTTAAATTAAAGGAAGAGGAGCAATGGGACATATTTTACCAAATACGAGATTTTTTTTTTAAATGTCGTGATGGTTCTCAGTGTGGTCATGAGTTCCCGGATTTTACGTCAAAGATTTATGAGAAACGTTGCCCCAATGAACATTTGATGAAGCAAAACGCAGTCAATCGTTATAATTTAAATATTTTAGATCCCGTAATTACGTGAATAAATATTCGCTGTTAATCCCAAACAGCTGCGTGCATTGTTCAATATGAAATCCAGCAATTATTTGAAATAAAAATTCGTCAAGAAACAGTTAGTAACATCGAATGTCATTAAATCTTGAGGGAGAATTTACCTTATTGAGAAGAGAATGCATATTTTATCGTCATACTCAAAACCTTAGCTTCATTTATGAATTCCATTAAATACCTTTACAATAAACCAAATCACGGAGCTGTAAAGAATAAAACCTCTCCCAAAGTATAATAATATATAAGACGTGTATTTTAAATGTGTTGGAAAAATAATGGAGTGACATTCATTTTCATCCGATGTGGATGCTGCATCTCAAACGAATAGTACTGGGTATCAGCATGAATATCAAAATGTTAAATCACGGAATCGATTATCGAAGCAATCTATCTCCTTCAGGGATCGACTCGATGCTTTGCCGGTGCGTTCAAAACTCTTTAACCGGTTGATTTCTGCTCCGCTCTCTGCTGAACTCGGCTTAGCCGTAAATCACTCTATTCAACGCGTGTGCGCGAAGTATCGTGTCTGAGCCTTGGTATCACGACTAAGCTAAAGCCAGAAGCATTGCGTTCGTGCCTTGCCGTTCGTGAGGCGGCTTTGAAAATAATATTGTCGATCGCTGAATGTTCGTATTCCTCCAACCTTTTTAGATTAAAAGAAATTGTATCGCTAACTAATCGCATGCTGTATCTTCTATCAATGTTGGAATTTCAATTTAAACATTGCGTTGGTTGCATGATCAGCATTAAGTTGAGGCAGTTTCAGTTCAATATGACGCTATTCGTAAACTATTATAATGTATTTTATTCTTATTTTTGCTAGAAGAGCTTGAAATTACAATCTAGGTCAAAATAAACAGAAGAACTGTTGAAAAGATCAAAGATTATAATTATGTATTAGATGTAGGTAGATTAGTGATACATCGTCCGTTTAAACGGATAAGAAAAGTATATTTCTAAAAAATTTGCGCAACTAAATTGCTAGATATAACCTAGAGGTTAAATGTGTAGTTGATGATAATCAACTGGTGTGCCCGAAAATTATTTGGCGCACCAAAGGTAGATTCATTTTGCTTACTCATTTACCTTGTATCATATCAGAAGCTACTATCTGTGCTGAAAAATTACTCACTCAAAAGTAATTTCCAGATTCACGTTCTAGATTACTTTCACTTTCAAATTTTCATTATTATTATTACTTTCATGTAATACATTCTCTAGGCAGTGTATGAACCATCGTTGTTAAGATACATATAAAAAAGATTTATTCCTAAAATATTTTCTCTTTTGAATAGATAGAAGAGATATTTTGAACTCTGCCTAAGTGAACCACCGGTGTGAAGTATATATTTCAAACTTTTTGGATATTCTGATTTTAATTTTTACAGCGTTATTTTTTGTCAAAGTTACACATTGTGTTCAAATATAACACATTATTTACGTTAGTGGAAGTGAAATTATGTTAAAAAAATCCGCGAAACCGAAATCCAATGATATTATCTATGGGAGGAGTCCAACCTATCTCCCGTTGCTTTCAACTTGGGTGAAAATCATTGGACTGCAATCGACTGAGATTCAAGATTTGGGATATACTGATAAAAATTATTCATGATCTGTATATCAGAGTCGATTCATTCATTTTTATTGAACCTAGAAAGACAGATAAATTATATGGTGTTTATGTATTTAAAATTATACATTAAAATCGTTTGAGGTCATGGGTTCCGTATAAATCAGTTCAAATGGCCAGTCGCGATCGACCAAATAGAATTCAGCGATCGATAGATCGATTGTGATCGATCTGTTAGATATTTCGAGCATATTATTAATTTTTTGTTATATATTTTCAGCAATACTTCCAAAGAAAGAAATGTCTGGAATGCAATGATGAAGGCATCTGATATCTTGAGATTTGTGACTTTTATGTAGTTTTTCGACGGAGTGTGTTATTCCTAAATTTATGAGAGTAAAGAAGGGCTTAAGATTTTATGCACGTTCTCGGAATTTAAGCTTTATCCTCCTCATTCAGTCGTAAAATTTATTCCATCCATTTTCCTTTTCGAATATTTTATTTTTAATTTCGTGACTTCTCCGACAAAATCAAAGTGTCTCTTCGGAACAGGTGATTATTATTCGGAATCCTGTTATTCATTCAAAGAGCACGACAGAGATTCGTTGCCATACATCAAACCGTAGGCATAACCTTAAAGCCTCTTCTCAGAAGACCGTAAATCAAATTCCCTTCCAATTCCGAAGAACGAGGGCCAGCTCCGGTGTAATTCCATTTATCCTCCGGAAAATTGAGGGATGCTTCGAAAAATCTATTCTCTACCGCCGATTAAAACATGATTAATCAGCTTTCCTCGATTTCTCCTTTTCGTCGCGGATTCATCTTCCTCCTCCACCGTGTATTTCTTTGGGACTGTTTCGCATGCGATGTTTTCGTCTTTCGCCTCTATTTTGTAAACCACGCAACTCGTTACAGTTATATTCTCGCTTGCACCGTACATCAGCTGGAGGATATCGTTTTTTGCTTCTCCCACTTCGAATAATTGGCTTTCGCACGCCATTGCGTCCACATACAGGAGAAACTAATTTTCCCAAAAAAGTCCGTCGCCGCCAAAATCGAATTTGGCGCAATTCGTTTGAAAAATTGAGAAGCCGGGTCGGAGAAAAATGTTTAACAAGATTGTGTTCCTGGAAGATCATTTACGAAGGAAGATGCGTTTGGGGAAGCTTTCAGGGTGTAATTCAATAACGGGAGGTTTTTTGTCACTGTGAAGGAATTGCAGCTGCCTGGAAATATTTTTGCGTGGTGTGTTCGTTGGAACGCGCGAGCGTATAAATGAGCTGAATTGGGAAAATATTTGTTATTCGATGCCGGTCTCTCTCGAATCGAGATAATCGTTTCAATATATTCTCGTTTCACCTGAACTCAATAAGCGTAAGCACTGATGCATTTTGACTAATTTATTGCATTTCCATGGAAAATCACGCGCCTACCGTTCCTGAAATCAACAATCAGATATACGGATAAATTTGCCATGTTACCAAGGTAACGAAATAAATAAAGTCGAACAACATAATAGTAACGTTATTTTTTGTTAAAATGGCTTTTTTCTCAGTTCTCCTTTGATGTTGACTTTTTCATATTGCTAATATATCTATGATGTTGAAATTATATATAAACTACGAGAAGAAATTTAAAGCCGCCTCTATTATTTACGATATTTTAATAGGAATAGCAATCGTAGCAATGCATGAAAACTGATGCATCAAGAGAGGAAAATTCCCAAAGTTATCGATAACTTTTGTGCTCAATAAGTGCATACGTGAATTCTTAATAGATAAAAGATATTTATCTTAATATTTTGTTTATTCTCTTGTTCCTTTTGCCGTCTATTTTCGTTTTTCAGTAATTCCTCCAATGCATGAGCCATTTATATTTGACCCATTTGTCTATAATTATTTCCTGACCTCTCCGGGAAATGGGTAGCGTGCTTAAGAACTGACATTAAAGTCGTGATGCCGAGAAATGTTCAAGGAATGACAATCTGCGATCGTAAATTTTGCAAGGAAACATATTATGCATAGTTGATGGCTGTTGAGCTTTTAAGACTGTTGATTCGGATGTAATGCTCTAGGGAGTTAATTCCCAGTATTCTTTTCGTAGTGAGTCTGAGACTAAGTTGAAACTTTACTAGAGATTCTATCAAATTAAGAAATTTATATATAATACTTTTGTGGCGGAAGTAGTATTGAGCTCCGCAGTATTTTTTTGTATCAGAGTGAGTTTTGTATATAAAATTTATCATTTAAGATTTGACGATTTTTGTTGGATTTACCCATTGAACTTGCTCAAAGAAAGAGAAATATTGGCTTTCATGTTACATGCGAGGTACTTATTCTTTGCAGTCTAGTATAGTATGTAAAGTAATGCTTAAGGGGTGGCTAAGAGAATTTCTGTAGGCGTATCTTAGAAAATATAATAATTTAGAGTGAGAAGAATAATATTTGAATCGACTAAATATTTTCAGATGATTCATTATAACTAATAACACTGTATCATATCCCATATTATTAATGTTATGTTATTAAGTGATTATCAACGTTTGAAAAATAATAATTTATAATTATATTATTGATTTTATGATTTTTATCATACTAAATAATAATCGATTATTATCAATTATTTTATCATTCCCCAAATTAACATCAAATATTATTATTAAATTATTATTAACGCGACAGTCGTTCTTGCCATTCAAGTAATGTCGTAGAATTCCTTCCTTCTGTTAGGCTTCGTATGCCCATCAATCTGTGGAAGTACGTTTAGTTGTTTACCTTTGTATGTGTAGATAACGCAATAATGCAGACACCTTTATCTGTAAACAGCCCTGAAATGCACTCGCATACCTTACCAACAGAATGTACACAAAATGCGTTCTAATTCAGAGGAAGGAACCTACCGAATTCCATATATGACATATAAACCGAAATATCTAAATCATATGTGTATTTATATACGATTATTTCACGTCAGTATCTCTTACCTTCCAAGATTATCGTATTTAGGGAAGATAGCGAATTATAATATCAGAAACATATCTATAAATATATCTGACCTTCAATGATACATAGATTTGCGAATTCAATAGAAAATGAATTCATTCTCTGACTTTTTAAAGTTCTCATCATCACTTTGCTTCCAAAGATTGATTATAAAAAGTTTGTTTCATTGATTTACGCGTTCTCTTTATAAACTAAGTTTAATCCTTTATTTTTATCTGCCTAAAGTGAAACCCTGAGGTTATATTAACTTGCAGGAAGGCGTGGAGAATTCTATGAATTTAAAGCAAGAAAGCTGTTATTCCTCTAAATATTATGGTAAATGAAAGAAATCCAAGAAATCAAGACGTACTCGTATGGGAGTACACTTATAAAGAGGTCTTGCGTTTGCGTAGCATGGATACTCAAGTTTAACCCATATTTTATGCTCTAAATAAATCCATTTTTTATTAATGGCGGTAGTGTAACTAATCAGGCTATCATAAATGTACTTTGAAATTAAGCCCTATAAAATCCTGCAGTTATTGTAATGATGCGGGATAATTAATGGTGCTCCATTTGGCTCCTTAACGGTTTGGATTCTCCATTTAAACTCTGCCTACCACTAAACGACCGCTCGTTGAGCTTAATTACGCTAATGCCTAACATACTTTTGATGAGAAAATTAAGGGCATGCCGGGAGTGATGCCGAAGAGTATGTGTTTTGATTGTATTTGCTTTTCATAAAATTTCTCTGATATTTTTTCAAAATTTTAAATTAATTAAAAATTTTTAAATGAATCACATTAAATATGGCTCAATAAACTACATTTTCCTACTGGAAATTCTTTCACTACAACATTGTAACATACTTACAGGGATAATGACAAAATTATGGACACAACTGGTAAAATTATTTGCTTTGATGAGGACATGAACTTGTTATTTTTTAATTTCTGATTCCTTTTTATCTTCTACGTATTATTGTGGTATAAAGTTAATTATGACAATCTGTGTACATACACAAACGAACGGACTTTGGAGAAGTGAATTTCCATTCGCAGCTTGCTCCAGAATCGAGTTATTGGCACGTGCGATCCCCCACTCCAGGGCTCTAGCTTTGGTTGATTTACTCAGTTGAGCTGATTTCGAGAGAAAGGGATTGAATATTTGCTGGAATTCTCTTGTTATTCCCCACACGCATCTCATTCTGATTTTTGTTTGGGTCTCTCTCTTCGTAAAAGCTTAATGCTATTTTTGCTTTGAGACATGGATGTTGATTGTGAAGACCCGGAGGGAACCTTTATTGCCCTCTAACGTAAAGAATTTATCAAAATTAAGAAGGTCATGTTTTGGAGGAAATAAACATGCACATCTGATGGAATGATCACGAAATAATTTAATTAGAATTTCTGAATAGCAGGATGAGTAACTAGTATGAGAAACGGACTTGAAAAAATCTGACAGGACTGGATCTTCCACTTCTCGGGCCGCTGTGGTAACCAATTGAGCTATCTTGCCAGAACATTGTTATTTATTCTATCACAGTGGGTAGCAGTGGAAGATGTGTCCTTCACTCCTCATCAATGCCGAAGAAAACATATCCCTCTACCTATTATCCACAGAAATCCTCAGACTTTCGTTGATACTTCTTGAAAGGATTGTGCCGTACTTAAAGTAATTGATAATTATAGATCAAATAAATTTTCTCTCATAAGACGAAATCCCTCACAACATGAATTTTATTACCTTCCCCTGCACACTTTGTTTACCCTCTCTTGTAACCGAACTACATCGCAAAGACACAATACTGTACTTCCGGGGAGTGATTTCCATAGGGAACTTAATTGCTGTGTGGAAGTTTATCGGTGGCCATTTCCATGCCACGCATATGCAATTGAAGCGGAATTCGACCGTTTTGTGACCGTATCCGTTCGTGTGAATGCCCGTTTTAATTCATTCCGTCCAGCACGGTGGGTTGACGTCCTCTCTTTCAATAAAATGCTTCCTCTCCACGATGCGAAGATCCCTTGGAGCTGTGTCGTCACTGCTACGTAGAGGGGAATTAATTTGCTTTTGTTGTGTCATCGCCCCAGGAATGACAAAAGTATGCGTGCGTGACCTTAATGACCTCATTCTTACCCCGATGTTCCTACTTGTCGGGAGCTCTCAGACTGCAGCCAGAGGCCGTAGCGAGGAATTCTGAATATTGCCTCTGGAATTCACTTTTGATATGCTAAGTTCTTTTACTTTTAATCGTGCCATTCTGGGACATCGTCTTGGTTGATTGTACGCAAATTCTTGGGGAACCTTTCCCAGGGATCTCCGTATTTTAATACTCTGTCGATTTAATATTCGTGAGAGAATTCCGAAGAAATTGCTTGGATAGATAATTTGGGTTACGCGTAATTTCTTTTTTGGTTTGATGTTTCATCAATCATTCCGAGAAATAATAATGATTTACTCGAAGATAAAATGTTTAACTAGTAATTAACGGTGTTTTGTTCAAGTTTTCATATCTTAAAAACATTAATTTACTGTTACACTTTTTTGAATAAAATACACAAAAAATCCATCATTATTTCTTTTATAAAACCACTCATAAGGATGATAACGATTCGTGTTTCGCATAAATGCTGCATCATGAGGTAATTATGCAAAATATTCTGGATATGAATATGAAATACTTCCGTATTGTTACCGGATGACTTAGCATTACTGCGCAGCAATCAACTTATCGTAAGAGGCTTAGTAAACGTCATCATTATGTATTTACGTGATGCTTTGATTTGGATTCTTTGTATTACGTATATTGTATGTTATTGCAGTGGTGAAAATTTCTCCCTTAAATCAGCCACCGGCGCGATTTAATTAGATTCAGATTTACAATCATGAGAGGGATTTTAAATCCCGCAAATGGCTGTAGATCATTAAATTCTGATTTTCAATGGGTTTTTCCAGAAGCATCCCCGCCTGTTTCAGACATTTGTCCAAATCTGCTTAAAAAGCAATTAAATGAATTTAACTATTGTGAATAGGCCCTTATCACCATTCGCTTGACAAAATACAGAAATAAGACGAGACGGCTTTAGGTAATGGATTTATACAAAGGCACTTGGGATGTAACTGGATGAAAATCGATCGTAATCATTTTCAAGTAATTTTCATGATGTGTCTTTCATGTCGTGCTTTTGTTTTACTCGTATCTTTGGCAGAGATTCGCCATGCTTTTCAGACTTAATATTTGGTATCGCTTTACCGTTGTCCCTAATTTTCTCAACATCATAATTGATCTTGACGTTCAGTGATAAATGATCAAACTGCTTTTCACCTCGTCTTATCGAGATCATCATGAGAATGAATTAGTTTTCTCTTGATAATGAATGATGGCAAGCTTTCCTTTCTAAATTAACTTGCGTTCTATTCAATATACGGAGATTTTCCTCTCTCATCTTAATTACTTCTGCGGAAGCGATTTATACGAAAGTATTGAGGTACTCGAATCAACAGGGGAATAAAATTGGTACTTTGAGTAAGCCCTCTGAATTTTATGAAACCTTAACTTAAAGTTATATTTTGGCATTGGTTTACGTTCAAGTGGGATGGAAAGAGTTTTGGCAAGCGACTGAAGTGCGATGACAATATATATCTCTCACTGATTTGGTCTGGTGATAACAGTTGTTTTAATAAATCAAGCTGTTGTCCCGTTATACTCGAAGGACACAAGGGATACATTGCCGCCCAGTGAAAAATTGGGAAAGAAACGTCTAAATATTCTCTAAGATTAGGTTCCACGCATTTCGAGTTCATTTAGCGCGTTGTTTCGAAGCTAGAGAACGAGAACTCACGTTGGAAGTCTTCCACGTTTTAAAGGAAATAGATTTTGCTGAATTAATAATATTCAAGTATTTATAATGAAATAAGTACCAAAACGTTTGCTAGGTATAAATAACTCTGATGGCGTGAAGAGCTATTTTTGGATCTTTGGTGACGATTTAGATTGCGCTCCTCAGTTATTTTTGCAGTGGAGCTAAAATTTAGTCAATTATAGACAATCTTATTCCACAAAGCTTTCATAACACGCGTACGTGCTTTGTTAATTATAGAAATTCATCCCGCGTTTTCATTATCATACGGTTGTTCGTCATGAGATCATAACCACTGAGTAATGAAAATTTCTTTGTTATTAATTGCAACCTCCAAATTTCGCTATCAAACACTACAGACATTTTATATTAAATGCATTGTATGAATGCGAAAATTGTGAATTATTCTCGAAATACCTCTCTCCACTTATCTCATTCTGCATTTCAACATACTTTAACTCGTTACCAGGATTAAACTCACATACATAGATCAGAGAAACGGAAAATCGGTAGTAAAAATGTGGGAATAATACACTTGGGACCTTTGAGGGGTAAGAAAGATTATGGGTTACCTCTTTATTGGGTTGCACTCATGTGTGATAAAAGACACCTGTAGTTTAACCTCTTGTCTTCCCACTCGTTAGTCTCATACTTTTATAAATCACCCAAACAACTGTTTCTTTCCTCTTCTCATGATTCACCCCCTCAATTCACCATGTTCAGTATCGTCTGGGCGACATTTAGCTCGGCGCTAAAATAACCAGGCGACAAGACAACTAGGCAATAGATCATATGGACGACAGAGCAATTCGAACCAACTCTCTTTTCCCCCGACCCTTTAAATATCATGAAGATGGACATGTTGTATAAAAGATAGTTTAAATGCAGCAGAAGTTCAATAACTTTTTCTAATTCATATAAGGTTTCGTCGGCCACTAGCTTCGGCTAGTAAAAGTCATCTTCAAGCCTATTATCTTCATGGCTATCACTAGCCAAAGCTAGTCCCCGACGAAATCTTTCATGAATTAGTAAAAGTTATTAAATTCTTATTTATCTTTTAAACTTTCTTTTTTTCAACATCTTTATCGTTACGTCGAAATGCCGCAAAGTGACGGTCTCCTCCGTGAATTTTGACTTTTAACATGATGTTTCGCTAGTTAAACCGTAGAGTAAGGATGAATACTCATTTTTACTCTATGCACTAAACACTCAACGTCTCTCTCTTTTCATTTCACACCAGAGGACTCCTTCGGGGTAAATGAGACGTCCGTAGGGCACAGAAGCAAGGGCTGGAAGATCTCCGCGTACTTTTGAGTCCGAGCGAGTGGTGAGAGAAATTCCACCGCGTTGAGTGAAAGAGGATAGGGAACCATGTTGGTTACCGGATTGGTCGCTGAGTTTTTCTCCATTGGAAGGAATCCTCACATTGGAATATTTTCCGTTTTATCCTCCTGGAATTTTTGGATGAAAATTTATTCATTTTCCTCCAGAGTACCCTCCAGGAATGTAGCTTTTTTTAATAAATCCGCTCGTAAGAGGTTGTTTTCGTTTTCGAGTGCTCTTTCGTCTCTCGCCTTCAACATCGTGGTCGTTTGAGGATATGTTACGTTTTTTTTATTGAGAGACTATTCGTGAGGGAAATTTTACGGATTTTAGAAAAGTTGGGCTTTAACAAATTACATTCCGTCACTTCCAAAGCATTTAGCTTTGGAATTGACGGAATCTAATTTGTTTAACGCTGACTAGCATGAAGACGTTTTTGCATTTTCTCATTCAATAGGCACCTATTACTGCTTATTTCAAAACACTAATCTTAAATATGAATATCAAGCATTTTCTAAAATCCTTGGTTTTCACTTTCGTAAATAAGGAATTTTAATCATTCCCCATCCCTCTTTATTAAAATATTTGTATATCTAGGAGCATCAGAGATTTTAAAATTATATATTTTATTATTTTTTTTGGGAAAGTAAGTGCTACTTTATTCATTAATTTCTCAGGTTACATGGGTTTCTTTCTCATCCTTGGAATTATTTTTCTTTCAGTTCTCAAGCCATTCGTTCTTAGTCGATTCTATTTTAGTTTCTCATTGGTTATAGATTTGAGCCTAATGTGCTCCGGCGAATAGATTTATCTTCACCATTATAAATACGAAAAATCAGCAGCTCATCTCTCAAAGTCTGTTATTTAGAATCATCCTCGATACTTTACATGCTCAAATTTTTATTCGGATTACTTTATACTGCTTTTTTATGTGCGCGATAGCTGGAAATATTATATGAAATTCACATTCATCAGTAAGTTTAGTAACTGTCTGAAGTTATACCATTGGAACATATACATTGGAATTGGACGAAAAATTGTGATAAGCTAAAATTGTGATAAGCTAAAACCTTAAGATGAATTTTAATTATTTTATTTCTCTGCTTAATTCTGAAGTTTATTTTTGAGCAATGAACCAACTATAGGATTATTCACTCATTCTCAGTGCGATACTTCACTTCCTCATACTTTATTTAAATTTTCAAAAATTTACATTCCACTAGTGATAAAAACTGATTTTACTTGCCTTTTTATTGGAAGAACGACTATCATGGAACGACCTGAGGACAAACCTGGGACCTTTCATTTGATAGTTAGTACCTCGAATCTACAGAGCGTTGCAGTTTAATAATATGTATAATTTCAAAGACGTGTAAACTCTCTTTGATTGCAGGCGAACATCACATGTCTTCATACGGATTTGTGTGTAGACCCCTACATATTAAATTGTATTAAAATTGAATTCGTTTTCTGCGAGCGAAATTACGCAGTCGGACTGTGCAAATAGAAATGCACATCGGCACATGGAATTCATGCGCTGCCTGTTGGCGTCCTTTGGGTAAACATGCCTTTGGATGATTAAAGGTTCGCCATTTCCGCTCCAGTCGAAAATGCACTCGGTTGACATTTAATCATCCTCTTCGTCACACATTCCTTTGTATTTGATTAAAACGGCCTCCAGCGACAAATGATTCTCTCCAGCATTAATATATTCTTCGTAAATATGGCCGATCGATTTTTGGTGAAAGATAAGAGAAATTTTGCTTCGCCACAGAATGAGCTTCCCTTTGTTTCGTCAAAGGATACGTTTTCGTCCATCATTTCCTGTCCTCATGCATCGTATAATATCTCTAAGTCCTCCTGTGGACTACCATGAAAATCAGGCAATTTGGTTTTACCCTTTACATTCGGTTTGCTATCTTAAGCCATTCCATTTATATTCACGGATCCGCGAAGGAAATGCGCTTTCGGACTAGTATGAGTTACGTAAGGTCCCAGCATGAATTAGCGTACCTCTCGTGGGGCGGATTTCCTCGCCTTGACACTCGACCACGGAGGGCAAGATTCACCACTCAGGATGTGAGCGGTTCGTGTCATGAAACATGGTGAGGTATTTTAGGAGGGTTTTGCTGCTTAAATAGTCGTGGCGCTTTCGAAGACGTTGGCTTATGCTGAAGCGGAGACCTATTTAAGTGAAACTGTATAGACTTAGTTGAGGCCACGGTTTGGGAAGAGAGCATCTTTCTCAGGATTGAATGTGTAAGTTATCGAAATTCGGTCATCTTTTCATGGCAGAAATTGAGCGGTTAGAGAAGAAAGCTTTATTTAATCACAAAGAAAGATTTCTGCGAAAGCTTCTCTAAATTAAGTTTCTTAAAGCAAATAGAGATTTAAGTAAAATTGTAAATATTTTATAATTTTCTAACAAAATGAATTTCCTTCTTCCAATGATTATAATCGTTTGTGTTTTTTGCCTATCTTTTACATTATTTATTTTAATAATCGGATGCCTAATTCGAATTTACCTTCGTTGCTGCACTGCACAAGAATAAGCTTCATCAATACCAAGATAATTCGATGATTTTGTTTGCAAAACAACGCAGTACGAGGATTAAACTAATTCTTCTTGCGTAGAATTAGTGCTCTCATTTTGAAGAAGATAATACACTTAAAGCGTAAAACTTTAATCTAAATTGAAATTCATATTTTCATCAATAAAAATTTTGTGCTATTTAATTTTAAATATCTCTTATTATCATTACTCACTTTATTTCAGGTCACATTTTTAAATGGCCTCTTTGTTTTTTGCAGTTTTTGCAATCATTATAGAATTCATTTATAAATCTTTAAATTATTAAACTAATTAATTTTTACTAATATATAACTAGTAAATTTAATTAACTCATAAATCTTAGATTACTGTTATTATTTTTTCATGATTTTCACAAAGTTTTCTAAAGAACTTACTTTCGGCATTCTGATGAACCACGATATAAGGGGTCTTACTAATTTATGTGACTAATAGAAAGAATTAGAGTACTTTCACTAACTAAATGATGTTTCAAAAGTATCTTCGGAAGTGAAACTTGGCTCTAAAGGATTACCAACACATTTTAAAATAATATTACCCTGATTTTCATTTAATGTAAAGTACCGCAACTCTATTACTGTTTATATAAATATATAAATACTATTATACCATACGGAATTTAACATTTGTAGCATTGTATTACACGATGCCTATGAACAGCTCGATAATTTGAGGCACGAATATACGTGTATCACAGTTGACGTTCAGAAGTCTTCGTAACCACCATTTACTGTTATAAACTTTCTCTCCTTTCTTGTGTGCTATGAGTTCATGATCCCTATAGATTTCTGTATCAGGATTATGGAAAAGGTAAAGAGTTTTTACTGTGTTGGAAAACATTCATTTGGGCGAAAGATAAATCGGAAATCTGAAATTCAAATGTAATATATATTTCTGATAATTTTAGAATGCTTATTTTGAGAAGCAGGATCGCATACTCCAATTCTTGAATAAAATCTCCTCTTTGACCCATTAACCATTCCCAGCTAGTTTTCCCAGCCAGATATTCCATTCCGAAGGGCTCCAATCTCTGAATCGCAGGTGGAGTTACGAAGGCGTATTAGTAACGAATCGGTTAACAGTCCAGCGATCCTCAGAACCACATTAAGTTCATTGCCTTCATACGTCAGAGAATTCTTAATTCCTAATTGCACGTCAGACCTTCACGTCCCATTTCCTCGCATTTTTCTCCTTTTCCGCGTGGTTCTCTCCGATGAAATGGCAGTATTTTTGGAATCAAATCCGTTTTGAGTGGGGAAAGCGGTTCGCTTAATCGGACATCGGTAAAACTCTCCTGTGTTCTGCGGTAGTGAGTGTACGGGTCGCTTGCAGCTGGAGATATCTCGCTAGCAAGCCACGCTCTCGTGACCTAGTTGGGTCGAGTGGGAAATGCCACGTTAATTATCCCTCTTCACTTCTTTCCTTCATTTCTCGCTCTTGTTTACAATTCTCTCTCCATGCCTCAATTTCTGCATTCCGCACGGTCGTGTTATTTGGCTCCTGGGGCTCATTTCCTCGAACGCCTCTTGGTCACTTCCGGTCGATTGGTAGTTGACCGAAGGGAAGGATTTTCTCTCTGATAAATCGAGCGATAGCCTGGATTCGGTGCATGACAGAAATGGCAGGCGCAGGTGATGATGTCCTTGGAACCTCCGGCCATTCTCATATCATTTGATGCTGAATTTCGAGCTTATCTAATTCTAACATCTGCTTAGCTTAACTCGAGTAAGTTTGGTGCCTATCATCTGTATGTTTCTAACACAGAATGATTAAGGCCGTGGATGTGGAAGTCGTTTTTCATTAGAAGGCAGATTTTAAACTGGGAATGGGGAGCTTTTTTGTCGAAAGACCGCATGAACCATTAGGCGTATTGAGAAACCATCAGGCCGTACTTTGGGTAGCGTTTCACTCTCATTCAAATCCCATTCAAAATCTAAATTTTACGAATGAAAAGGAATTAAATTGCTGGGTGAGCTTACGTAGAAAATTTTCCATTTCATTTTCACCCGAGGTATTAAAGGAAAAGCAAGACTGGGAGAACAATCATTTAATGTATTTTATAAGGTGAGAAAAAGATCGCGTTGAATATTGAATCGTGTTTATAATTTCAATTGCGTGTTTTCTATTTTTTAGTATTCAGAAATCAATATTTTACTCAGAAATAAGATTTTAATCGCTTATTAAAGTAGAGGAGAATATTTTTAATTCATTTCCACTGTTAGTGAAAAGGAACCTGAGAGAGAAGGTAGTTCAAATGTCCGGAATTTTAAATAAGTCGGGATTATGCAGCGGATGAAGCCGGGGCCTGCAGGAATTCTGTACTGAATTATCGCCATTTATCATTATTTTTTCGATATCTTCTAGTGTATAAAGGGGTACAAGTTTAGCTTTGATTATTTTGGAGATCTTATAAATCAAGTTTTCATTATTTCATATCACTTTTTCTCTAGTTTATTTTGTTCTCTTTTGGATTTATTTCAAGTTTCTCATTGACTGCTTTTATAGTTTGCACTACTGCGAGGATTACTACTATTATTCATGTTATTATTTCTATCAAGAGTATGTCAGGAGTATCTTTTCACACTAAGTTCTTAATTCAAATACGTAAGATTATTCAAATTTTTACTTTGCCATGATCATTAGCTGTAAGTTCGTTAGTTATAACGACATCTAATGACCTAATAACTGTAGGGTATTCGTAGTACATTTGAACTGTTTTCAATCCATTTAAAAGAGGATTTACTGAAAATTTTTCTTAATTAGCGGTAATATATTTTGAAGCCCGGAATAAATACAAGAAAATCGGCTTAAAGGGCCTTAACCCTCATTATTTCAAATTCCAGGTAGATTCACTACCTTTAAATACATTATTGACTCAAAAACTGCATTTTAATGTTAAATATTTGTTATACCCCCATTATTATACAACTAATTATATTTCTGATTGCTGGATGTGGATGTTAACACTCACTTTCCTTTAAATGGCGTATTTTCCTTATTCTGAAACTCTATGGCTCTATTGTTGGCTATAAAGTGAGAGACTACTTTAAATAATAAAAGAAGACGAAATTCGACCACCTTCTTTCATCCTCCCAAAGTGGAATCTATCTCTCTTTTTCACGTCTTGCTCCATTTCCCTCGCATTTCCTCTTCTATTTTCCCGCCATAATTGAACCACTGCGTTGGAGATCTCAGTTAGCGTCTATCTTTACTTTCGGTCGCGAGCGCCGAAATTTATTTTCTCAATTTTAGCTTAGTAATCGCGGTTTTATTTCGGAGCAAAGGAACGTCAGGAATAACTCGGGCCGGATGAAAATAAAACGCACCCAGAATACGTTTGCGGGTAGAAATAAAGGCTCGCCACTTGGTTCGCTCGTCCTCGTTCTTCCGACATCCGCTCCGTGATTAAGTTCTCGGCGAAACAAAAATGATTAAATAAATTTCTTCCCATCTCGCTCTCCTCGTAATCTAGACGCATTTCCTCTAATTGAATTGAGGTAATTTTCCGCTTTGACTGAGGTAATGGCGTTGATCGCTTATGAGGTTAAAAAAGAGTGGCTTTTTATTCACTCTGCTGCCGATACTTCCGTTTGAAACAGGACTTGAGGTTCGGAGAAAAATTATCGCTTGGTCGGTCTTGCTTTTACCCCAAAGGGGAAGCTCGATGTTTTATTCTAGAGAATTTTTAGCTACTTCCGTGACGGAAGAAATTCTTTCTCCCCCACGTCTGTTTCGGTCCTTCAATGGATTCATCGCGAAAGAATGTATCTTGACCCACTTTTTTGGATTGGAGAAGAACGTGCGACGGTCGCTTCTTGAGGTGAGTTTGTTTTCCCCGTGTTTTCGTTATTCTTTCTTCTTTTATTTAAGGAAGAGGCAGCTTTTAAAGCGGCTGTATCCCGAGCTCCCCCTGCATTATACAGACCACTCCGACGTCTTCATTTATGTACGGCAACAATCTGCGCAACTCTTTCCTCTCTTTTTTTTTAGAGGGTTCGATCTCCGTCGAAGCGAAATAATCTCGTGTTTGCCCAGGAGTGATGCGGGATGAGAATGGCAGAAACGGTTTTATCGTTTAGTTTACGTGGGTCGCAAGAAGTATTAAGCTACTGAGTTGCTACTGAGATTATAATACTGCTGGCGTGTTTGTGTGGATGCTAAAGATTCGTAATGTAACATGGAAAATAATTTTTCTATCATCGCTATGAAATCAGGTTTTAAGATATTTATTTTCAAATGGAATTTTAAAGTTTTGCATAATTGATTATCAATCTAATAATTGGAGTAATCAGAATGTGAATTTGTGTAACGATCTCTGATTTCATCGGTGAATCGTTAACGAAGCGCCGTATCTAACAGGTTGGAATTATCTATATCACGGGGATTCATTTTAGAGAATATGCTGCATAAATTTAATTTCAATTTTGTGAATTTGATTGTTATTTTTTTAGATATTTAGGGAATGGGGATCTCAGTTGATTGAAAGACGAAGTATTTCCAGAGCAATAATTTCTATGCATACCTCATAAAATAACTGATAAAATATCACAGATTTATGATCACTTCTATGGATAAATCTTTAAAAAAGCTAATTCTTTATCATTGAAAAATGAGGATGACTTTTCAATCTACTTTAATATGCTACGCTTTCATTTTACAGAAATTGGTTTTTCTGTAACTCGGTGCCCGTCTTCCCGTATTTTCAAACCCACAATTATAGGTCAGATTTTGATTGGAAATTGCAGCTTGGAGTTTGGAAAACTGTGATCCGGGCGTACATTAATCTGTGAGCACGTCATAGAAAGCAGTATTTAGGCCAGCGGAGCGATTCCATTTTTGCCTCTCCCCATTCAGTCATTTTACTTCAGCATAAACATGACAGCCTAATCGACCGTGTATGAATTGTTAATTCTGCGGCTGTTTGGGAATCGAAGCTCTTTGACGAGAACAAATACATCTAGGGTAATGTATGTTGCTGTAACAATGTCAGTGAGAATTATCTGCTGACTTTTTTAATCGCCTGTCCCGATTCTCGTTAATTATCCCTGATTGATCGATCTGATGAAAAGAGATAATGAAGCTCTCATAATCGGGGATTAAACGTGGCCGATTAATCAGAAACACATTCTAGCGCAACATTTTGCTTACATTGTGATTTTCAAACAAACTTGGTAGAAATTTAACAGCCATTGTACTTCTCTTCCTCTTATGAAATTGTAGATAAATAAAATGAAAGATATGCGGAATTACGGCTTCATGTTTGTATCGCACTAAGCGAATTCTCTCGGGAAATGTGTAATCCGTTGAATTTCGTCCCTCAAAAGTATGAAAGGGAATGTTTGATGCGGCGATGTTCATTTGCCCTCTTTTAGATCATAGCCTTCACGCTCTTTTTCCGACTATTTTCAATTTGGGATAGAATAATTCAGTTTGCATATTTTTGCTGCTAACATCCGGTATTATTTACCATAATTACCCGAAATATCGCTAGGTATTGTTTTGATGCCTCACTTCCGACGTCCAAGTTTCCCTTTGCAGAATTCCGTTCCAGTCAGTTAACAATTCAGACGGATTCCAAGTCAATATTAACTACAGCAATCCAGTGGTTGGCAAGGAACCTCACACCTATGTCGGTCTGTTGCGTTGCTTATCGCCTAGATCCGACCTGCTTCCAAAATAATTCCCCTAGAGAAATCTCCACTCCAATCCTCTCGAGATTGCCCTAGTGTGCACGGATGCAGTCCTTCCGGCAAGGTAATCCGTTCTCTACAAAGAGGAATCTCCGCTTCTACCGCAATATTTCATTACACGCCATCAAAAAAGAAACCTTGCGCGTTCCATGCTCCTTAACGACTCAATTGCCTTCTGTACTCTTTTGAATGGAAAACCCTTTTTGATTAAAATTCATGACGAGGACCTCCTTCAACCCTCACTTTAAAAGCGTCTTGTGTGCATTCCTCTGCGTGGCAAGACAAACGCGGGTCCATCGTGGGATTAAAATTGTACGAGGCTGTCCGTCGTTGAGAAGGGCGTTAGTGTCTTTTGCGCGGAGAATGCGGGTCGGAATTTCCAGCGGAAGGGTCACGTGAAGGGTCGTCGTTCGTTGCCGGACGGGATGCGGTGGATAGATGTTGGTGGGAAATGTAGCCGATGCTTATCTCAATTTATATCTGCTCTATTTCTAAGGCTCGGGCAGCATTGGTCGACGAAAGGAATCCTTAAACTTGGATTGGTTATTCTGGTGAACTGGCGAGTTAAAACGACGAGTTAAAACTGCACTTTTCCTCCATGAAAGTGTTTCTATCTTTTCATAGTGAAATTATGGGAGATCCTAGTCCAATACTCTCGTTCTGTCGACATTCACTTCACCAAAGCTAGGGACCTAGTTTACGGAAGGGTTATTCAATCTCGGTATGATATTCCTTTTGAAGTAAAGTACGTCTTGCTGAATATGAATCGATGACCAATTACTCTATACTTTTAGTGGTAAATGTCTTCAAATTCATTTTTCTATTAAAATTTATTTTTTTTCAAAGACTCATAAACGGCGATGAAGCTATTTTATAGTAAACACAAACAAAAAATTGAGTAAATTTACATTATTGCTTGAAATAAAAATAGAAGCAAATCAACAAAAATAACACATTTATTTGCAGGAAATACAATCTAAGTAGTAGTACTAGATCTAATCTAAATTATTTACAAGAATATATGTACAGGCATTCTTTTAATAATGCGTCTAGCGACAGCCTGAAAGGGTCTATGGATGGAGGTAAGGAATTTAGAAGGTTTGGAAGTCTAGTATAGTAGGGAACATTGCGCAAGGGGCATTGTAAATGTAGGAACATGGAGGAGTCAGTCTATTTGCTCTAGGTGGAACATGATTACTGAATAGTTAAATTAATTCAGAAGAATCTATATGGGCGTTGATTATGTTGTGAATTTAACATAAATATTCCTAATATTGCTTTGAAGGATCAAAGGGTCAATAGACTAGGAGTTTAAATTAAAGTACTATGCCCTATTACAAAATCCTCAAAATTTCAGTTCTCCTTTGTTGTGCTTAGATTATTAATGTTTAATTCCTAGTTTGCTATAGAATGATCTAAGTATATTAGGGTCGCAGGATTGCTATTACGCTCATAAAAATTCCCGTTTTTACTCGCTATTTTTACTTTTGAACTCGTTAGCTTTTAATTACTTTAATTTACGCGAACTCGAACGCAAAAATTATGCTAACCCTAATTTTATATGATCCGTTCTTAATTGCCTTAAAGAGTAACAACTCATTTTACTTCGCTATATACTGACTGCATGCTTCAATTACATAGAGTTTATATTTATTTTGTATTGAGTTTAATATGAAAAATTAATTAGTACTGCACCATCAGTAATCGGTAAATACGTACAGTTCTTCCTTCTAGTTGTATCTTGACCATTCGTCAATTTTAATTGTACAGCTTATTTTAATTGTACCAGCTTATTCGCTCGAAATCATTTCGTCTCATCACCCATCGAGAAATATCTTCAATAAGAGCTTAAAGATAATCGATTCTTATCTTGCCTCTTCATTCTCAAAACCGCCTGCGTTCATTGGATTCATCTCGTGGAAATTATGCATTAAATCACCAAATTAAGTAATTTATTAGTTACTATTTATATGGAAACGTGCCCATACTCCACCTCTTTCCTAATTCTTCTTTCATCCACTGCTAGTTTACCACGAAATTATCGCACATTCATGACAGAAATCAGTCATCACATTGTAATAATTCTGACACCTGGCCTTCATTTGATTGGTCTTCATAAAAATTGCTCAAAACGTTACTCATCACACAATTTTAATAATTATAAATTTTAGTTTTAGCCGCGGAATCTCAGATGGGATGTAATCCCGCATCTCTCACAGTGGCGTTTGTTAATTAAGCGAGAGCGATCAATTCGCAGAGAGGACCGTTGGGGCCTACGGGCCTCTCCGCATTGCAGGGCCTCTTTATCCATTTATGTGTTGTAAGAATAGAGACCGTGTGACGCAAGAGCCCCTTTCGCCGTCTTCGCGACCTTGTTTTAAATTCATGGAGGTGTCTTCAATCGCCGAGGGAAGGACTGTTAATGACCCTCGCCCTGAATTGATTCGATTGTGTCCTCTACATTTATCCCCCGTTGGATGAAAGGGAGGCTTATTCAGAAGAGAAAAGATTGCCGCGCTCAGGAAGCATATATGTCCCGAACCGTCCACCCCACTTCCTAAGGTGTCCCGACGGTCATTTGCCTCTCTGGCGTTTCTTCCTTCCCTCCCATTTTTTACCACTTATTTATTTTGGCCGGATGCGTGAAGACCCGCTTGGCGGTCGTTTATCATGAGTCGGGAGGTCGCACTTTCAGCCTTTTTTCGCCGTCTGCAGCAATTTTCATTTCTCTCATTTTCCACCCTTACGCCTCCGTGATCAATCCGCCACATTCTTTATCTCATCTGCTTTAGTACTCCGATGATGAAGGCATATTTTCTCAAGAACTTGTCTCGTTCTTTTTTTCGGTAATGTGCACTTTCACCTCTCACCACGCCATAATGTGATTTCTACGCAGCTAACTAATTCAGTAGCTTCTGATGGGTCGCAATCATTAATTTTTCTATTCATTGTTCGTATAATGGTAAGAGCTGTCTGTACTTCTACATCGTTATCTTAAATGGTGTGCATAATCAGAAATATAATCAGGAGCAAAATAATTAATGGCGCTTCAACAAACGATCCCCGCCAACGACCTATTCTTACCTTCCCCTACATTCCTGTTCTCCAATCTGCCCCACAAAAAATTTTATTTTATAGTCTTAAGTATATTCAATAGACATAATTTTTTGAAAAGCAAATTAAAGAATTGTGTTATAATAATTAAAAATAATTAAATTAGAAAAAATATGAATGTGATGTTTGACTTTCCGGTAACTTTGAATCGCATATTGTTTTGCTCTAAACTATAGACCGACTCCTTGATTAGATATCTGGTATTAGTGAGCCAACTCTAATTAACAATCTGAATCGTAGTAATTTACCATGAACAGTCAAATACTAAAAGCCTCTAATAGGTTTTTGGTGGAAGATATAGACGCCGATAGATCAACTAACTTACTTTATTTATTAACAATAAGGATCGTTCGTAGAGAATGTGTTTTTGAAACGAGTTGCAATACGTCATCTTGTAATACGTCACATCTCACACTTCTCGCTTTTTGTCAGATCGAAGTACGACATCCTGGATGCTTTACAAGTATTACATTTTCCGTTCAATTTCTCTCCCTCTTTTACTTACCCTAAGTCTTACGGAATCACTAGTGTTTTTTCACCTATTATTATTTTTGTAAGTTCCTAAAATAATAACAATATTTCTTCAAGTTCCTTAAATAGTTCCTTAAAATCATTACTTAGTAAGTCACTAGATAAAATTTATGGAAGGAGGTCTTGCTTTGAAAATTTCTTTTAATTTGTGTTTTTGGTAAACATAAGAGTCTATTAGTCGTCGCAATCATTTATCTTTGATTAAATAAGGGCGAGATTGAGAATAACATTCTCTAATCCATAATTCACACCGTAATGGTGATATGTAATTATTTTAGTTTGGATGTTGATCCTGAAAAGTCTTTAGTTTGCATGTTTAAGTACAATATAATGGTCTGTATCATAAGATCGGAGTAAAATTTTCCATGGGAAAGAGGATATTAAGAATGAAAAAGTGGTGTAATCTCTCATCAAATTTGAAGCGACCTTTTTGTAAATCAGCCAGCGGATCATATTTGAAATACAAACAACAAATTTTATATCACTCTTTATTATAAAAAGCATAGCAGGAGTAAAGGCATGTAGTTTTAATTTCAATGCTAATTTGAATAATAATACCTCAGAAATGACGAAGAAGAGTTAATTAGCCTATTTCGTTAACTAACCCTGGAATCCGTCTCTAACATCCATTATAATTACATTAATAAGAGAGTCAATTTAGCAACAGTATGAATATTTAATTTTCTTTCTTTACTGCTTCTACTTATTACTCATCATCATCACGATTCATTTACCTATTTCGTATTATTTCCCCCGTATTTCTCTTTCATCGACTTACGTCAAGATTTTTCGCTAAGAGCAACCACATCGCCGATGGGAATATGAAAGCGCTGGAGGAAGTCGAGATCGGATTTTTAATGGGACAACCGTTCTTTTCTCTCCATTCCCTCCGTCCGCTGATGAACGTCGAGGTTAATGAGTTGGCAGGAAGGATTCTGAGACGGAGAGAGTAAACACGGGACGAATTATTCCATCAGTGCGGTAGAAAAACACGCAGTAGATTTAATTGACCCCGCATGTAGAAAGATTTGCCGAGATAATTTTTCCTCTTATTTGAACTTCTGTTTATTTCTTCTTATTACAAAGGCCTCTCTCGCCTTGTCGATTTTGGCAAATTGGGTCTTCTTTTGTACTTTTTTCGGTTCGTGGAGAGCCTTTCTTCTCTTGCTGCGCTGATTTAAATTTTGAAGGGAAGATGAGAAATCGCTTTAAAAATTAGTGTCATTTTGTCTTTGGTTCCGGTGTATGAGGTGGAATGGGCAATTAGATGGTAGATGCACAACTGTGACATTAATTATTGTCCAAGTTTAATGATAACCAGAAACAGATTTTTATTGGAAAAAGATGTCTTAAATTAACCTATTTTTCTTCTTGAAATATTTCAATGAGATATAGAATTATACACCTACCGATTTTCTTTTGGGGCAGTCTCGGTAATGGCCTCATTTATTAACAAATCATCCGAAAAATCGATGCATATTTCAAAAGATATTCTTGTTTTCGGTAAACTGTGCGCATCTATTATTCAGCATATAATCCATATCTTTCTTCCAATCTTGATCTACTTTCGTCTGATACTCTCACTCATTATCCAATATTTTTTCTTTTTGCTTTTACCCCTTTTTTCTATACATCATAATTCCAGTAAAACCTTAGATGTGTTTCAAGGAAGAACGAACATGATAAATGCCTAACCGAACCGGTACTCTTACCCAGGCCTCCCAATAGCCACCATGATCACGATTCTCTATATATCTGTTCGGTGGAAGTCAGGCTCTCGAAAATATGCCAATGATGCTCATTATCTCTTATAAAATCGTAAGAAAACTTCAGATTACTTTCATTCTTTTCAAATCCCACTAAATGAGAGTCTTTCTTTCACCCCAGCGAGAACCTCTCGCCCTTGCTTTCTCCGAATTATTTTAAAGACTCCCGAGACTACTACTAAGGTTTTTATTGACCCATTTAAAACCCTTGTAAGAAATCGTTGGGCGATAACCACCATGGAACGGTAGAGAAATTTTCTCGCGTGATTTTTTTCCACTTGCAGGACACCTCCTGACTCCGTCTTTTCTCTATTGATTTTGACGGAGCAAAACATGGTTTCGCTCCCATTTCATCCCCTCGAAATTCCAGCTCGCATTTTGGGCGCCGACTTTAAACACATTACCATCATTCTCTTACGCTTCGTCGTTCCCTTTTGTTTTCGCTCCCGCGTGATTGTGCGCCTGTTTAATTCATTTGGTGTCCCGCATTCTGTATCGGCCTCAGAGTTTACCTATTCACGTGGTTGTGCCGGATCGATGAGGCGGCGTAGGAACTGGGGACCACCGAGGTCAACGCCTTTTCTCTCCCTCACCTGATCGCCAGTTAATGTTCAATTCGTGTTTACACTCCTCTTCCGTGGAATTTTTATAGCTGAAATGCATTCGATATAGGTGGATTAAGTAGCCCGATGATGTCGTATTCATGCGTTCCTGACTTTCTTTAGAGACGCCTGAATTCTCCCGGGGAATTCACATATTTTAGCTCACCTGGTTTTCGTTCATGCTCATTGTCTCTCTTTATATCATTCTTTGTTTCATATTGCACCAGCAATATGATTTTTCATCTTTGATTATCAAGCTGAGGATTGGTCTAATCTCTGTTGAATGTCTCCTGTAAATGGTTTTATTTCTCATAATTCCTAGCTTATCTCCTTATACAATCCAGACCTTCCTCTATAATTTCTCCCTTTTACCAATTCTGCTTCAATCTACTCAAAATACAAAAGTGCTGCAGTTTGTGCCTCTAAAATTCACCTTTCATTTTATCAACGTTTTCAACTGCTCTCTCTTCATTCAGTCCTCACTTATAATCCCCCCGGGGATCGAATCTAAGACCGCTTATACGATTGTTCGAATTGCTTTTTTTCTTCCGTGCAAGAGCCAATCAAAGATCATTTTGTAATCATAATCATCGATGAAAATATTTCTAATAGCCTCCTCATCGGAATTTTAGCTGTCGAAATAACTTACGCTATAAGTTCTATACTATTTTTGACATAAATAACTAATGTGTCCGTGGGGAATACATTAGACCTGAGCATAATTAGAAGGGAATAAAGGTCGGTAAGCACCAACTCCAATGCCGTCTGTGAGTGGCTTTTTCCTAACAGAGTTTGCCTCCTCTTAATTGGGAATCCCGAATTTAAGTGGATGCTGCATCAGTATTGGATAATCTGCGTTCCCCTCGGGAGTGGAATTTTGGTCCAGGCGGAATTAGCCATCCATTCGGATAACTTGAACGTTACTTTACCTCAGGATACTATCTGTAAAAAGTTATTTTCAATTTGGCATTTCCTCTATTTTTATGTTACTAAGTATTTCTAATACTTGTTTTATTGCACATGATTGTTTTTAGTAGTATTAATATAAGTGTTTCTAAATGTGCTTCGACAGCTTAAGTCATAACGCACAAATCGGCCACAGCCGAGGATCGAACTCCTTCACCAACAGTGAAAGCTATCGGAGATCCCTTATAGAAAGTGTTTTAATGCAGAGTAATTATGGTTGGGTTGTTGTGTATTATTACAATTTTTCGGACCATCCCACTAATGCAACCTTTGTTTACTATTTTGATTTTGTAATATTCTTTGATTAATCACACTTTTTTTCAATTATTTCAGCTATCACACTGACTAGGCTTGTTCGTGTTCTTCATCCCCTTATTCATGCAGTTATCCCGTTGCGGATATTGTCAGCTGTGTTATCATCATATCTGATGCTTTGACTTTTTTTATTGTGGTCTGTTCTTACTTTGTCTTATATATTTTATTATTTAGACAGAAAACATTTTATTCAGCGACTAAGCGAGATTTATGTTGTGAAATAGTTAGAAAATGAAGATAAAATTGCTAAATTTTTCATTGAATGTTTATTAAGAGATTTCACGTAATTTTTAACTGCTCCTCTTTTATTATAAATCTGGAGTTTTTCAAAATTTTAATTATTATTTGGTTCGCCGCAAATTTACATTTACTATTCTGATCCAAATTTTTTAGTGGAAGATCTTACTTGTAGAAGATTAAATGATTGAGCATTAAAGTCGAAAGTTTCTTCCCTATATGTCTTTGGGTACCTCTAAAATGCTAGAATATTTCACATGAAAGTTAAAACCACCGTGCTTTGCCGAATTTCCAGCAATTAAAAAACTAATACCCAAAAAATTTATCGTCTTAACCTAATTTAAAATATTCCATGGTATATTCTAGACTATAATTTTTAGAAAGGAGAAAAAAGGAACTCGGCGGTCAATGAACTAAGAGATAAAGGTTCTCCAAGCGCCGAACGCGGCGACCGTCTAAGGGCGATTTCCGGGAAACGGATAATCGTTTAGCGGTCCCAGTTATTCAGAATCCCGATGTACATTTCGGAAACAATGCTTCCATCTTCATGGGGGGTCCAATGCTGAATTCATTCAGCATTGGATTCTTCTTCATTGATTGTGGATCTCATATTCCTTTATCTGTAAGGGTTTAATTATAAAAGCTGTCTTGGATTGATATCGCTTTCAGATGATGAAAAACTCTTTGGAAGTCTACGGAGTTCGAAAATCACTTATTGAAGTATTTTAGGAGTGATGAAATGTACATTTACTTTCTGGCCATTGCCAATACCTTGTTTTCCTGTTCATTTTTCTTGATGGAATGTTTTCGACGATTATTTGGAGATATATAATATTTCCACAAAAAAGGAGTATAATTTAGTGATAGCATCAAAATAAAACAATATTTAATGGGAAGAAAGTTTGATGCTATCTTACGAGATCGTCCAATCACTTTCTTGGCGTTAAGGAAAATATTTTCATGTTTGGCTAGAATTTAAACTTTAGATTTAATATGTAATCTTCAAAAATGTTTTTATAACCGAAGTGTTCAAGCGTTAGACTTTTAGAGACAGTATTTTAATGCAAGGATATATTTTTCCACCTATTTCTAACGATGTATGTTTCTTATGTTCAGTAATTTTAAGATGCATGATTTCTGCTTTATTTCTAGCTGATAGTAATTGAGCTGGGAGCCGATATGTAATTTGGAATTTAATAAGTTGTTGTTTGTTAATGATTTAATGTATCCTGATCTAATTTTATATATGGGGATTAAGATGGAATATATTCTTCATATGATATCATATTTCCCTCCCGTTACATCATTATCTTTGCCTTTGGCTAGTTACAAATCGACTTCTCAACTAAATATTTATTTACACTGTCTGTAATATATTCAAATTGCTGCAACTGTAATGAGGATCCCGAGAGACTGCAAGTGCTTCTTTTTGAAGAAGTTTTTGTAATAGAACTGATTGATGTCAAGCGTAAATCGAACACGTTAGGAAAAATTTTCATTACCGTCCCAATTATAACAGTCAGAATCAGCGATAAAAAAGTGACGAGAAGGATGTTTCAAGAACCCCGGCTTTCGGAAACTGCGAGTGTGAGGTCGATAGTAATTTAAATCCATCCATAACGATTGATCAGTCAAAAATGAATAAAAACATTCTTTGCAAGCACTTCACCAATCTTTATCTTCGGAATTAATGGAGATTTCAATTATAAATCTCGTTTTTCATACGTTTCGATCATATTTCAGTCCAACGAAGTGCTGGGGTCATTAATGGCCCTTTTGAATTACTCTCGATTTATGAAATTCCCTTTTCTGTATCTAGGCCACGTCCCTTTGCTCCTTCTCTGCATTGGCGCGAAATTAAAAACAAACAAATCCCTTCATATTGATCAATTCGCGGCGTGTCGTGTAAATGGGTCTCGCAGCGCAAAAGTGTTCTCTTTTATTATTCCACTCCTCCCATCCCAATATGAGCGCATCCTTTCGATACCCATCAGTCGAGGCTAGAATGAAGTCGATGAGTCAAACACACCGGATAATAGCGATGGCGTATTTTTTTCTCTCTCCCGTGGTCCAGCAGCATGCCCGCCGGTGAAAAAAGGCGACCCTGCTCCATTCAATCGTTACTTTTTTCCCTCGAAACTTGCTCTCCCTTGGAAAAGCCGTTCTCCCATTATTCTTCGCTTCCCGCTTGTGACGGAATCGCTAATTTATTTACCTTCTCTCTCCCAAGGCGTCCCATTTTCAGGTAATGTATCTCAGGTACCGACGTTATCACGAAAAATTAAAAGAAGCCTTCGTTTTACTAATTTACTTCTCATCCGGATGTATTTATTAATTAAAATAAGTCCAATTGAAGCTTTTTATCTAGTAAATTGAAGATTTCGCAACATGACAAAATAGAACAAAGAAAATATTCTATTATTTATATTGATTCATAAAATTTAAAGTAAGTTCTTGTATTAAATATGAATCGGTTAACGGAAATCTTTTATTAATTAACTAGTAAATCTATAACTATATACATGTTATATGTATGTAATTGTGTATTATAGATAGTGTATGAATCTTTTATAGAAAATTTAGAACCAGATATTTTTATCCTTATGAAACAAATCGTACTGCAGCTTCTTTCTTATGGTTTAGAACAAAGAAAACAATATAGGTACATGAAAAAACACAACGGAAGGGAAAATTAACTGCTTTAGCAAACGGTAATAAATATGCAGAAATTTGGAAACTCGATGGAATTGATTATAATCCAATGTAGCGAAAAGTCAACTAGGTTACATAATAAAAATAATGAATAATAATTAAGCTCAATAATTTTAAATTTTTATGAGTCTCATTAAACACTTTGATCGTTTATTATAATTTTATTATTATAAAATGAAGAGATACGCATAATCTTAATCGGGTAAAGTATTTAAAATAATTAAATTATTTTGATTAGGCTGCAGGAATTCATAGAAGGATCCAGTTATGTTAATCGTACAAATTGCATCATGAAATAGTGATATTTCAACGTCAAGGAAAATAAATGTGAAGGTTATTGGTTACTCAAAATTATTTTCGGCTGTTAAGGGTAATTGAATACCATCATGCGAGTACACCAGTTAATTGGATCAAAAATTGGATTTATAATCATAGTTATTAGAATGAAGAAGTCTCTTAATTGTGATTATCAACCAAAGCTGTAGGATCTATTAAATAGTTTTGGAGTACTCATTAACTAGGCGCGCTTAAATTTTTATATAAGCCATTATATAATTGAATTAAAGTCTGCTAAATAGAAGTTCTAATTTCTTTTTTATTGAATTTTTATTTCATCTCCATCTCACCCATGAATTATTCTCTGATAGTAGTTGTTTTCAGTCCTTTTAATCATTATTTCGCTTTTGTTATAGCATAAAAAATATCTCAAAGAATATTTGGGGAGATCTTTGGGAGAAAAATTCTAATTTTACTGGTTATAAATTAAGTCAAGATGATGTTATGAACGGTCATTAAGCATGACGAATAGCTTATAATATGAAACTTGAAAAAAGATCGTTCTCATTCTTGGCCAGTTTCGTAAAAAAAAGGAATCTTCTGAAATATAATGATGCTAATTAGTTTAACCACAGTCCAAACTTTTCGCCGTTACATAAGCAGAGCATCCTTAGTGCCTGTAAGTAATTACAGTGCTTCACGATTACAAAAATTGAACTCTTTATCTAAACGTATTATGAATTAAAGTATTAGATATTTGTAGCAATGAAACATCAAACCGTTTTATTTTTTGGTACTCTTACCATCATGAGGTAAAACTAAGACCGTATTTTTAATACCTATACATATCATATCGGGTGTAAGAAACGGGATTTCTGAACCTTCCCTCTGCTACGAAGTGGTACATGAAGTTACTTCCTCTAAGTGATGGCATGTGACATATTCCCAGACCCCCCTCTCTTAGTTGTGACATCATTTAAGGACGACCCCCAAAGGAATATTAACTCCCATGAGAATTGCATGTTAAGCTCCTTTTTATCTCTTGCAAGCTTCATTTAATTTACAAAATTAAATTATAAATAATGGTCTCACGAAATCGAGGAAGTTACCAAAGGAAGGGAATTGATTAAAGATTCTCATTTAATTCGTTGAATTCCGCTTTTGATTTGAAATCGTGAGATTTTAGATGAAATGAGTGATAATTTTTAAAAATATTGTTTTTTTTTTAAAGGCGAAGGCGATTTTTAAAGCTGAGCTCATGAATTTTCTATAAAGAATACAATGGGAATTCTGGCTCATACTATATTAACGGTAAAAAGATATTTGTCTTTTCGAAGAAGATTTATGTGATTCTATCATTTGCTATTATGATAAAATATTTGCAAAGACTAGCTTACAACCATATATGAGTATATCTCGATAGGACTTTTTCACCTATGAACCGTTATATATTGTATTTTCAGGATCAAGAGGGTAATAAAAAATCAAGATATTTATCACTGCAGGGAGAGAAAGGATGAACATTTTGGCGAAGACTGGATTTTTATCAAAACTTAGAAGTAAAAAGATGTTCTTTTTCTTCGAGCCCAACGTGATCCCTAATTTTAAATTAAGTTTTAAGAAGCCATCTTTTAGGCATTACGCTTACATTTTTAGCTTAGCAATTTAATGTATTTGATATTTTAATAATATCTTATAGCTTGAACATGTTATATATTTTATGATCCTAATAGGTTTTATTTTCAATTCAAATCCAACATTCTTATCGGGGGAGTTTACCGGTATAATCGTTTTTTACGACAAATACTTGAAAATTTTGGAAAACATGTCTATATTCTCTTGGTAATTTTATTGCATTGTTTTAATTAGCTTCTCTCTGTGCATCTTGATGTAATTACATTAGACATAACAAAATTAAGTTCGACCGTAAGTTCTATTCCTCAGCGTTAAAATAATTTTCATACCTTCCTTTCATTTTAGTATATCTGTAGCAAAACTCACGACTGTGTTGAACTTCACGGCCAACAGTTTGCACGAACCATGGAAGTAATGATGTACTATTATTGTAGGAATAAGCTCGGATACCAAAGAAATTTTCGCGGTGAGACTTTTTATGCTCGAGATCGATATCGAGGGGATTACTGCGTGTTTGTTTGCTAATTAATCCGTCTCAAAAGATGCCACTTCTGTCAGGTGATACAAATTATCAAATGTTAAACTGAGACGCACCCTTTCAGCTTTTAATTACTAGGATTAAACGCGGGCTTGATTCCGAGACGTAAAAAGAGCATAGCAAACCCCTGCTCGTATTACGCGCATTGACTCGACTCTTGTTGAAATTCCACGCATTTCGATGAGATTTTCATCACTGAGAATTCAGCGGGGATTTGTATACCTCATTCTCGTGTACTTCACGTCCCGATGCACGTCCTCCGTGACAAACCATCTCTCAGGAATCGTCGTTTTCTCCATTCACTTTCCGCGAATACTCCGTCTTCTTGAAACATCGCGATTCTCATTTTCGCTCTTGTTTCTTTGCCAATTCATCCTAGCGAATTTCTCCTCCTCGCCTCCATCTCTGCGGCTATCATCTTTGCTCCTTCCCAATTCTTCACTCCTTCCCTATTCTTCAGCGATTCGCTTTTCGTTCTTTATATTCTCTGGCGCACGTCTTCTTGTAAAATATGAACAACACAGCTTTTCGAACTTGGCTAATGTCCAAGCAATCCCTTGTGTGCAGCTCCACGTCTCTCCATTGCTTCGCTTCTTTAATAGTCTCCTTTACCCTTCTTTGGAGTGCGTTCTCATCTTTTCTTTAAAGACATCCTTTTCTTTCACCGATTCTCCCATCCCTCGCAGTCTTTTGTATGCACACTTCAGTCTTGTTGGACTTTTAAAACTTTTCTCCAATTTCTTTAGCATAGTTTCTAGCTTTATTGAGTCATCTTTTTCTGTTCCCTATCTTGAAACACTTCTCTTCTCAGCAGTGCTATGATGTATTTAACGTAATTTTATTTAATAACCTTTACAAGTAGCAATATTTGATCGCAAGCCATGTAAAAGTCATTTAAATTATTAGAGGGTGTACACAAAGCTTATACAGCTTTTCATCTCTTGGAATGAGGATGAGGAATAACTTAGCATGTAGTGCGGCAAAAATCCCAAGGAGAAACAAACTCGAAACAGATTGACACAACTGGGCCGTACCCAGGTCTCCCACATTCTGGACACCTAACCAAAAAGTCTCAAGGATAACGTTTAGAGAGCGGCATTGACTGGTAGTTTAGTGGTTAAAGAACCTGCCCGGAAACTGGGAAATATGGGTTCGAATCCAAGTCATGTCGATATTTTTTAATGCTTCTGATTCTTGTGTTTTCATCTCATGGTCTAAAATCTGTGAATCTGAGATGATTATTTTTCTGTCACCAGAAATGGCAATTACTAAAGTGGTAAATGAAAGGAAATTTAACTTTTCATGAGTTAACTTTCAACTTAAGCTTTCGCTTGTGAATTCAAGGGTAAACAAAACAGAAGAAAATGGTTTCCTGAACGAAAAGGCAATAGTGATGAGTTAGCTCAGATTGTCAGGCCAGCCGTCCGAAAAGTGGAAGATCTTGGTTTGAATTTCAGTCAAGTTCATGTTTTTGATCCAGCGGCCGAAAAGGGCCAGTGGTTAGTCTCGGGCAAAGTCCCCAATTGTGAGATTTTTCTGGTTAGGTAATAGTTGTGTGTTTTTGGTAATAATAACAATTATTAAAATGGAAATAATTGAAATATTCTTGTTTTCTTCATAGAATTAATTATTAAAATCATCATTACTATTATTAGTTTATTATTCGGTTTATTCATTCCATTAATTTTATTTGTAAAAGGTTTCAAGGTTCTCATTCTAAACATATCAATTTTATTTGCCAAATTTTATTTCTTTAGATTATTAGACTCAATATTTTAAAATATCTTACTTTTGTTTCATTCAGTGATAAAATTGGATCGAAAAATCGAAGATGAAAGATTCATATTACCTTTTGGAAATGATCCAAATAAAATAAGATAAAGCTTTACCTGGAATGCTCACCGAATAGAAATGGCTCCACATTTGCGTTGCAAATGCACGATATTAAACGAATGTATGACATTTAAAATCCTGGATTTTAGGAAAACATCAAAGGTAAAATTTGTTTTTCGACGAATGGTAGATTCAAAGAAAGACTTTTTGGAAAAATTTCGTATGCCCAAAATAAATCCAAGCTAAAGAAGCTAAAATGATTTCCTCTTTTGGTATGGAACATGTATCACACTCTTTCGGATCGGAGTGATGATGAAAGACAGCACAGTTTAATATAATTATATTATCCTTTTCCCTTTGATCCTCAATTCCTTTCCCTATCTTTTTCCCGTTATTCAAACAGATAGACGGAATGTTGACAATTTTTTGAGGAGGATATTACATCTCGAGTCCAGAGTAAACACGTTGCTAACGATACGCACCAGATGGAAAAGAGTTTTCCTTATTTGGAAATTCTTGCGTCAATGGAGGAAGGCAAAAGAAGAAAAGAGAATGTATAAAAGAAAAGCTAACCCAGTTTTTATCTTATTTTATCCAGATACAGGCTATTAAAAAAGACGATTTTAAAAGATATGTTTTAATTAAAGGAATTCTTATTTCATTCGATGTGGAGGGAATGCTATATTGATTTCATAGGTCACTTTTGTTATTGTTGCAATGAGATTTTGCATGGAGGCTAATTCTGTATATATCTTTTTTTTATTAGTTCGAAAAAATGATTTTTGAAACCCACTCAAGTGGAGCAAAGAATCCTTTGTGTTTGATAACTAATTGATCAATCGATCTAACTTAATTATATTTTGATCAGGTTCTTTATTTTTTCTGTTTATAGTCAGGTATCTGATGGTTTGATCATCATTCTGCTGGACTTAAAAATCAGAATAGGAATTCACGGAGGAGGTACTTTTTAGAATTTTGACATGACGATGGAAATGTGGAATAAAACATAGTTTCGTTTCGGAAGAGAATTTTATGAAAATCTGTGCTCTAGAAACATTTCCACCTTCAATTAAAAATATCAGGTTTTATAAGACTTAAAAATCTTTGAGAACTCAGATTCATAATTTCTTAAAGTTACTTACTTCATAATTTTGATCGTATATGAATGAAAAAAAGAAATAATTCAACGACCTATTTTGTATTCACTTTGTTTTCTTTATTCGCAAGGGTAGGTAATCATTTGTGAATACCGTAAACATTTCTTCAAGTAATATACGGTGGCGAAAACGGTGAACGTTTTCTGAACATTTTCCTATTCTTTTCAGTGCAAATAGGATTCTTTCAAAGACATAAAAGAAGCTATTACTTTAGGTTTACATCGTTCGGATATTGATGTTTACATTATTTAATATTCGGTGAGGGCGCTACTAATTTTTCCGTGGATAACGTTTTATTCCGCTTTTTCGTGACTCAGCCGATTCGTAAAACCAATCCAATCTTCCTTTCTCATCCAATTTTTCCGGTCGACTTTCAATTATTTTTTCATCATCCTTCTTTGCTTTTCTCGGCCGATTTCCTCCTCACAGTTTCCCTTGAATTCCCTTCTTTTCTTTCTTTTTTATCTTTGTGTTATTCCTTCGATCGCCTCTTCAAACACCTCTTCAGATCCTTTTTCTTTTAAGTCTTTTTCTTTACTCCTTGTTAGTTTTTCACTTTATTACCCTTCCTTTTCTATAAACCTTTCTTCTTTTCTTGGGCCTTATTACATACTTAATCCTTTCTATGTCATTATACAGTATTATATTATTATGTAAACATTATTTATATATTATAGTATAATATTGTATTATATTTTATTATATTATTTTAAGTATACAGTAGTTACAAATAGGCAAAAGCTATGTGGCTTGTCTTGTCCTATTATTTAGAAACATTAATATAAGAACATCTTGACACTTAACATTTAGCATCTCTCTACGAACAGTAAATTTTCTACATTATTTTCTACAATGTTTACAATATTACCGCAGTATTTGTCCATATCACTAATATAATGAAGAATTAAAATTAAACGAATTCACGCGTTATCTGACGATTTCTTTAACATATACTTTCTTACATTAATTTTTAGTTTGTTCCTCTTAAAACTAAATTTGTTTTCTGGGAAGAGACTGAGAATTCGCCTGGATAAAACCATTAAAGTTTACAGCCTTTCTATTGAAAAAGAAAATTTATCTACATCTCTCTTATAGCTTTTAGTTCTAACTTAAAATTAATGGCAATTTTTCCTCCTGATTCTAGGAGACATCAACCTATCTTGTAGATCTTTCCAGATTTTCTTGCATCTGCCTATTGATTGGACAGAAAATCATCTATTACATGTTATTTTATATATTACGTTACCTATATTACTTTTTATTATAATTTATATCATCTTTCAAAATAATGCACCCATGACGGAAATAATCTTATATAATAATTACCGATGTGTGTATATTTATTTATCTGATCTCAGTAACTCCAATAAGAAGTATATGGGAGAAATTTTCGAACATTGATTTCACGAAATTATAAAGTAAATTATGAGTGTCTTTACATCTATTAAATTGTGCGTAATTTAAATAAACAACTGTGTGAATAAGTAATGAATTTCTTTATTAAAACACACAATCTATGGTAAAACGTAATATATGACAAAATTAAACAAAATAAGAACGCAATTTCGGGTTTAATACATTTTAGAGTGGGAAATAAAGATTACCATTCCAAGTAAAAATTGCTTTAGTGAAACAAGTGAGCTGTGGAAATTTCTTAGATGCTTCTTATGAAGTTTCTTGGCAAACCTGAAACTTTATTATTTTCTAGAAAATAATTCTCCCTAAACAGGATTCGAACCATTGAGGATTAACTTTTGGAGTTCGGAAATTAGAACTGGATACTTTAACCACTCGGCCATTTCGATGATGGTGATAGATTTTGGTTATAATATGCCATAAAGTTTGGTTAAGTAAGCTACTGCATGATAATGACAGATTGTATGACAGATAAATTAATCGTTCGCTTATACAATAATCACCCATGTGTATATATTTATACATCCGATGTCAGAAACTCTCGTAAGAATTACATGGAAGAAATCTTTGGAAATAATTTCACTCACTTCTCGTGATAGGATTATAAATTTTTGGGAGTCGTTAAAGGTCCAATGAAGTGTTACATATTGAAATTTGTATGTCTCGGAAATACTCTCTCAACACATACATGTAAAGTTCATTCTGATCTATTGCAGACTTCTTCCTTTTGCAGAATTAGATGAAAAACATCGGCCCTACGAAATCGAGACAGGTACCATAAGAAAGGAATAAATATTTTTATTTTGGTCGTGTAATATCGTTTACGCGTGGGACTTGCAAAAATTCGGACACAAATGATGAAAAATTTGCATAATTTTGAAGATATGAACAATCCGCCCCTCGGCGACAAAGGTGATTGTTGAGCTAAATTCTCAGAATATTTGGGAAAGAGAGGCTCGCATGAAATGTAAGGGGAAGGAGAGGAGACATTTCCTGGCAAGGAAAGCATTAGTAAACTTTAGAATACGAAATTCAGCGATATATATTTACAAATGATATGGCTTAAATTTTATTTTGTAAAGATTTGATTATTTAGAAGAACCAGATAGTGGAACATTTTTATTAGTTTAATTCCCGTCATTTTTGACGAGGGAATACACTAGTTGAATTATTATAGTCTTATGATTTCTGGTAACTATCGTTTGTCCTGTAAATTCATCATGAACTCTCATATCCTTTGTGTGAATGAGTTTTTACATTGCCTATCTTAGCTTCTCAGTTTGCTGTGCACATTTGTCTTTCTGAAATTTCAGTTCAAACTGTTTGGCCTCGCCGGTTATTCTCAAGTCTCCTTATTGCGGCTGGTCTCTCGGTAGGTTTTATATTTTTTCTATGTACAGACAAGTTTTTCATATGCCCAAAACTTTGCTTTTTTCTACGTTTGAAAGTTTTCTCTTTCTCTATTATCTCTTATCCCAATGGTTAAAGCGCTAATGTAGACAGAGAGATATATTTAGTAAGATATTTATTTCTCATAATCTCATCCTAATGAGCGTTCTATTATTTTTGATTGTCATCAACGTTATTACCTCAATATTTGGCATTTAATTCTTCGTTTTAATACCTTCTTTCTAAACGTGAAACCGTCTATGAAATATCTTTCCATTTTCTAGCTTCAATACCCTTCTGCCTTTTTCTTCTCGTCAAATTTTCTGCCTTCTCCGCGTGGAAGTATTTAATGGGGAGTCCACTAGTTTTATTATAGTCGCGTAATGGAAAAGCTCAGCCATTGAGACTCAAATTTGAGATTCTCAAAGGTCTCATTTGAGGTTAGCTGTATAAAACAGGATTTTTTTTATTCTTTTTGAGTAGATTTCTTAACTTTTATATTCTCAATTACAGAATTAGGTATTTTTGCGGTTCTTTGAATTATTAAATTATCTTCAGTTGAGTGTAGCCTTTGCTTCAACGAAGTTAACTAATTACGGTCCTTCACGAAGTTTATTTTCCCTTCATGTCTTAACAAGTACGTCCGCTGTAACGAGGATAGATACTAAACTCGCCTCACGCAGTTGTCGGAAAATTACTGGGTCTCTTGTATGACTTCGTTACTCATTTTCCCGCTTTTACCTTCTCACCAATGTACTCTTCCTCTAAGTTGGCATTTTCACTCTCTCCATCCTTCCTTGTATCCTTTGCTTTTATCATGTTTACTGGCTTTTCTCATAGACAATTATATATTAACGTTGATGTACGAACATTCTTATGTAGTACACAGCCAAAGAATAGCAGATGTCTCTTAGGAACTTGTAAAAACCTCCAGTTTACATTGCTAAATGCCAAAGCTGTTGGGATTCGAATATATTCGTAAAAGTTCGACTCATATATTTCGTAAAACCCGCATGTTTGTGTTCATACTTCTGGTGGATCAGAGCATGTTTATTTTTAAGATTTCACTGACGATTTACGTACCGTTCTGAAGTTATTAAATCCATCAATCGGTTACATTAATGAGAATTTTATTTCGACTGATTGACGATGGTGGCGTCTAAAAATGAATAATAGTCCGATTCTCAGTGCCGATTCGAATTCAAATCGAAACCATGGATTTTACGTACATATAATAAGAATTTTTCCGGTTGGGTTCATTTTTGATCAAGAAAATCATGGGCTCGGTAATCGAATATTTCATTCTGATTATTATTTCCTAAATTCTTATTCATTATTAACCTATTTATATCAGATTATAGTAGAAATGGTTTCTTTGAAAAAATTCCGTTGATCTCATAATGCAGTGGACGTTCGGGATAATAATAGGTTCTGATGTGAAAACAATGGGCATATCCACAGTCTGAGGCTTACCACAAGTCCCGTTTTGACTTGGACTGCCCCGATTTGGAGCTTTGGTCAATCTCAAATATTAATTTCATCCTGTTTTGAGTATACAAATTAAATAAAACAAATTAAGGTCGATTCAGAGATACAAAAGAAAAATATTTGAATGTCTACAAAAAAATAACTTTCCGACGCTGCTCGCGATACGGAAAAGGAGACTATGACAAGAAAATTAAATGCAGTATCCGATTTTGTCCCGACTTAAATCCCTTCAAAATTCTGTCCCTGTTTCAAAATACGACAACCCTACTTATACGCAATCCTCTCTTGCCTCGATCGCTTCCCTTGGCACATTCCACTCGTGGTCTTCGGATGCCGCGAAGGACGTCAAAGGATTGCGGTTGCTAATAGGGGAGAGGTGCGGACCAAATTATGTCGGCGGCAGTTTGAAGGGTCGCGGTGTCCGCGCGAGTAACAACCAAGTGGAAGGGATATTGCGGCTGGCGTAGAGGGCTTTCCAAGCATTCAATGGGACCGGTTGTTTGCCTCGGTTTTCCATCACACGCACTACGTACACATCTTGCGCTATCTCTCCGTGCACTCTCTTCCTGCATCGTTATTCACCGGTGCTCACGCCTTGTTTTTTCTTCGCTTCAAAGGCTTTGGGTGATGAGGCCACTGCCGCTGATGAAGGGAACGTCTCTTCGTCCGTCCGTCAATCTTCTTTTTCTGACGCCGTCTGAATTCTTTATGAGGTTCCGCGATGAGTTTGAGCATGGCTGTATACATGGCGTCGGCTTCATAAGAGGGGTGGAATCCTATCGCGCTTACCTCAAGGGAACTGCACTTCCGGGATCCCGAGGAAACGAAATTTCTCGTCTTTCTTCTTTGGGTCTTCAACCTCTCAATCCTCCTATGCGATTGTCGCGATCAAACCCTAATTTAACACTTCACAAAATAGGAGATTCGATGGATAATTTGTGCATGAAATATCTATTTAACATAGAATATAGCAAAACAAATTTAGAAAATTTTAAAAGATAAATACATATCTCTGTCATATTCAATATACTCGTAAGTTTATATTTTCGATTATTTACTTTGAATCATCTTGGATGAATGCTTGCATAATAGAAGATCGCGTTTTCTTTTACGGGGAATTTTCTGGAGTTGAAAGTAATTTAGTTAGAATGATATTGATATCGTGTATGGAGAGAAGAAAGTTATTCTCAAGCTCCTGCCTTTTGCAGGTGCTATCTAAGGTAGGCTTTTGGTTACTCTATATGAAATAGAATCGATCTCGATAGAGAAACGGTCTGATAAAGAGGCGCTCATCTTAAATGAAACCGCACAGTAAGCAGTCTCCAATTTACTTTTGATGACAAATTAGTGCAGCTGATAATCATTTTTTAAAATTTCAAGTTTTTATTACTAATTGGAACATACTTTTTCTAGGTCTCTTCCTGAGGCATGGCGCCAATCCTCGAAATTAAGGATTCACAAAATGAAGCTGTAGTGATTTTCGTTGGGAATGTTTTTGATTGATCTGTTTCGTGGCTAATTGCTATCTTCATATAGCAATTAGCTACGAAACCCGTTGAGCCCTTCAACTCTTTCCTTTCTCTTCCTCGCATTAATTAGATTAAACATTTTCTCTGTGGATGTTACCAATTTTATTCAACATTTTTTCTATACTTTTCAAGAAGTGAAGTTTAATCGTATCGAGATTTTCACGATTTGTGACTTTAAATACTTATAACCTTTCTCTCCTCGCAACTCCTGATTACCGTGAAGGAGGGAAATTGAAATGCCTTCTTCAATGTTGTAATTAAAAAAAAACAAAACTTCCTTGGATAATCATAATTTCCGCTGAGTTATAAGGGAAAGTAGTATAACTTTTCTATGTAATTTTCTTGTAATTTTAAACTTATATTTGACATGTGTAAGAGATGTATTCAGTAGGTTTAATAGAACATCTAAAGCTTTGTATTTCTCAAAGGAGGTGCGCCCATTCATCTTACTTTAGTAGGCTAACTGTTCTCAGTACGTGGGAAGCTAAATTAAAGATTAGTGAGGTTAGCCTTCCCTCATAGTGGTTCGTAATATCAGGGAGCTGAATGGAAGGGAATTCAAGGGGAAAGAGGGACAATGGAGGACCCTCTGCCCGCGGAATGATGGGAATGGATTGATAAGGATGAGTGAAGAGCCAGAGGTGATGGAGGAAGTCCGAAGGGCTGAATTGAGACGAAGAGGCATTCTTCGGAACCTCCAACATTTATTTTTACTTCTTCTCTTTGTCGGTCAGCTGTTCCAATTTAAACTTACGTGTGAAAAGGTTTAAAGAAAGAGGTTTGTTTATTCATTGAGAGAGATTTCTTCAATGTTATAGAAGTTTATCTGCACTGCTTAGTACCTTGGAAAGGAGCCAGAAATTTCGAAGACAGCTTTCAAATTTGTTCATTGCTGGTTTTCCTAATTTCCCTCTAAGTTTTAAGAGGTACTGTTCATAGTTGAGGTTGTTAGAGGCAGTTGGTATAACACTTGCCTTGGATTTTCGGAATGTAAATATGAAATCTATTCTAATAATTTTATAACTTACTCGATCGATTTGATATTCAAGATGGCTTTATGGTACTGGTAAAACTTTATGCATTTATGAAAAATATATTTTTTTTTGGATTAAAGAGGAGAAATTTTAAGATGAATTCTGGTAAAATTTGCGAGCCATTGAACCAGAGCAATATTTTCACCTGTAAAATTTTCAGATTGGCTGGATTATCTTTTATACTAGTGTTTATAAGAAGTCACATTTTCCTTTATAAGGAGAACTTTTTTCTCATAACAGGAGACCTTACCGTTAATAGGAATACATTACTATATTTGGTAGGACGAAGAAAAACATCACGGTTCCTTAATATGCTTACTTATCATTAGGCATGGAAAAATACCCATGGAAGTTACTCTTGCGACAAAGCTGCTATGATAACGAACGGAAATTGTTGAGATTAGACTAGAACATCGTTGAGTTTCGAGTATGTGTGTTGAGATTTTAATAATATATCGGTTAAACGCACATGCTGAAACTCTGAAACCTATTTTTGAGTGATGTAGAGGTCTTTACGTAGAGTCTTTTACGGTTCAGAATTTCTCGAGAGATAGAGCAATCATGTAACATTTTATATATTTCTTCCCAGCCATTGGAAGGTTGTTGGTTCAATCATTTTTAAAACCATCATTTAATATCGATTAAATTATTTTCATGTTAATTATAAACATGTCGCCTTAAAGAAATGAGCCTACAGTGCACACCGCACTGGACACACTGTTATTTAGAGACAGGAAAACTTCGTATTTGTCGTATATCTAAAACGACCATTAAGAAAAGATTCATCGGCTGGAGATAAATCTCATCTCTTGGAAATTATTCGGTAATTTACGACTTCCATCGCTACTAACGACTTAAAAATCGTGAGACAGTAATGAATCATCGAGGACTTCACTGCCTTCTCTTCGTTAGCATATTTAATTTCAGGAACTCTTTCGAGGGAACTTTCGCATTCAAAGTTCTCCAAAACGAGTATTCCTGGCAGGTGAACTCTATAATTACGGTCACCTGCTTCATTTTTGAGGTTTTGATAATTATCATTCCTTAAATCGCTCTCCGATGGGTAACTTGGTAGGAGTTTAATTCTGTTTACTTTTTTAACTTAAGAATTCGGCAATATGTTCCTTAATTTTCTTATTTTATTTTCCGCTCCATTATCAAAAATGTCAAAAATCTTTCGCCATTTCAATTGATCCAGATTTAGGAAACAATATTATATCATTTGCTTTTATAATAGCACCTTTTGACAGAATACTATTCTGAAATTTTAAGACTGACGGAGCCCAAATTAACTGCAAAGAACTTGAGCGTTGTGAAATAGAAATTTAATATCTGATGAAAGAAGTTAATTCCAAGGAATAAATCTTTACAGCATAATAAGATAATTAAAGTAAATTTATCTTATTACAATCGGATTTAGTATTCTTGAGATGAAGTTACAGCATGAATGAATTATATCGTAATTTCGTCACTCAATCATAAAATCTTTGTATCTTGTATTCCGCTACTTAATTTTAATATTATTCAGGCTGTCAATGTCTGTTTGAAAATTACCTTCGGGATATATACATAGGCAGATTATCGAATGCGTGATTGCGCGTTAGTATGCAAGTCAATCACTCCCACTGATTAAGAAATCTTACGTCATCTCCCTAGAGCTAGGGAATCTCGCTTTAAATGCAGCGATGCCCGGCTGCAAATTGACTGACTAGAGCTTCGTTTGATTGGCTTCATTTGCGGAAGTTATGGGTTATCGCTGGAGAAAGGAACGTACACATACCCTCTGGAGGAAACCGAAAGAGATGGTGCCTTTAAAAGAGGTCATTTCATTTTTTGAGTCGCTTAGAAATGGAATGAAAAGGAGCGAATCGGGGGCAGTGGTGCTTTTATGGCAGAAGGCCTAAGGGAACGCCTATGATCGGGAGAACGAATAGCGTGAGGTGCATCAAAAGAGCAATGGGGAGGGTGGACTCCCTTGATAGAGAGCGAATTAGAGCTGTCTCTAAAGCAGGATTCTCTTTAAAAAAGAAAGCTGCTAGAAATTTGTATGGGATAAGGCGGGATGCAACGGAATTGATAAGTTCCGGATTTAAAGCGATCCAAAAAAATCAATAAAGGAGTCGATAAGCTGACCTCGTGCCTCCCACTGTATATTCCGTTCGTCTAGGCCTAAAATTTGCGCTATGCGCTATATTTGATATTTGTCAGGCTTAGGTTTGCTGGATAAATGATTTTTCTCATACCGTAAGGTTTTCGGCGGTGTGCTTTGTTGACTAGAAGAAACTCATAGGGAAGGAAAAGAGAAAACAGCGAAAACAGGCGTTAGATTAATGATGAATCCAACCTTCGAATCCTTTGCAATAGTTGATGTCACTGTGGGAAACCTTGCCCTAAGTCTCATTTATCTGTCGTAGAGATGTTATGGCCCGCTCTTTCCTGCGTATTTGTATTTTTCATCTAGAAGATGTAGTAGTTCATTTGTCTGCAGTTTCATTCCTTCCCTATCTTTTATCCCATTCCTTTTTATCCAGCTTTGTCTTCTTGCTTTCCAGCTTATGGAATGAAGTATGAACCCAATTTGGCCTGTCTTCTTGTATTATTTACTAGAACTGTGTATAATGTGCGTATCTACGGAGATTCATTTCTTGTGGCTTCCGTATAGCTAAGTGGGCAACGCGTTCGACTTTGGCGAAGGCGACCCCGGGTTCCCGAGACCGCTTTTGCGGATTCAGAAGGGTCCTCCAACCTGTGAATTGACCTCAGCCTTTGAAGCACTTTTTAAATTACTTCTACGATTCGTCCGTTAACGTTTTCAATAATTTAAGTTGGTAGGTATTTTCAAGAAATTCTGAGGTATTCCGAATGAATAAACGAGGATATTCACTGTTACTGCTTTTAATCAGAATGACAGAATTTTCAAAAATTCTCAAAAATATTGGCGATTCCTTTGTCGTATTTGTAAGGAGCACTCCCATACAGTCGAAGAACTTTTTATCGATAATAGGTCTAAATGAGTATATCTCCGATGTCGAAGAGAAAAATATACGAAAATTTTGGTTAATATCATTAAAATAATTTTGGTTTTACCATAGTATTGTGTAGTTGACATTGGGGCATCAAAATCGTGGATATCGTAATATGTAGATAACACATTGTAAAAGGAATCTGTAAGTATCATTTTCAATATTGTAGTAAGATTATTCGTACTGTATAAACTAAGGTTTAGGAAAAAAACGTATGGAAGGCTTCCTACAGCTAGTTTTCGTACAGTATCATTTTTTTCTCACCTTTAAGCGTCGATCGACACCTAAAATTGAACATGTAGTGAGCCATGCAGGAATACGTGGAAAAACGCGGATCTTTAATGCTCCAGTAAGCTTAGAAATCTTTTGCGATCGATTTTTCGTATTTCGTGCGTGTCCTCCCTCTCATTTGTTTCCATCCTTGTTTGTTTTGAGGGAACGGTTCGTTCCGGAACATAATTTGGTATCGGGAATCGGGTATTTTCCTCTCGGGATTGTTTGGGGAACAACAATAGTTAATTCCGCTCACGGATAACGGTCTGCGCGTATGGCAATTTGTGTCTCAATGAGAACCTGAAGCTTGTGTACATGTCTAACCGTGCTTGTGGATTATCTCTGCGCTTTATTTTATTTTTGATTTGAAGCATGGATCAGCGATACCGATCGTACAAATCAGTGTTTCTAGCTATAGCACATACATTCATTTGAAGGGGATAGCATTCGAATAACTTTCAGTAATATCTTTTGGATAAATTCTGAACACTAATAAGAAATAACTTTGTACCTGTCACCGAGAAAATTTGGAAAGTCATTCTTTAAAGTATTTTTTGTTGGATTAAAGTTTAATATCATAGCTTGGTTACACATCGTATTTTTTACTTTCAATTCTTACATGAGGTTAAATTCACTTAATTGTACCTTTAGGATGTCTTAGTGAAGACTTGAATGAATTACATTATACCTTTTGTAACTGATTTATGCGTGGTCCGTAAAATTTATCCGAACATTGAAGATTCTCGCATGGTAGATGCTTACAAGATCAAGATTATTTGTTATTTTATAAATTAACTGTATAAAATTAAACATATTCTTAAATTATTGCCTTAGTCCTTGAAGTATTATTCGAGTTGATTAACGGGATTCTAGATGGAATTATACAACTAAAGGCATCAGGCCCCATACGAAAATGTATATTTTTCGTTTATTGAGAAAATATAATAAGATACGCTTTTTTATAATTCGACTCTTTAATTTCATCCTGATCATTCTGAAGAAAACATATATTATATAGTTCCTATTTTCGATTTAGTAATATGATTTAAATATTATCATATTTTTGATGAGTTCAAGTACTAATTTCACTCTTAATTAAATTTTATCGATGTCTCGAGCAGAACTTGAGATCATCAACATGGTCAGCGTGAAGCTTATCAATACAGCTGAGTAATCTCATCAGATAAACATTTTACTTGGTATGAATAATTAGAAGCAATGCAAAGCTCCCACGTCTTGCATTGCAAGTGGCAAATATTCTCTAAATATTCCCTATTCTCTAGAAGTCCAAACGACTACCGGTACAAGCTTGCACTAAACCATTCCGATGCCTTTATACCATTTTTGAGTTTGAACAGCTTTTTAACTGCCTTCTTTAGCTCTGTTTTTATCATGCCCTGGGCATCGAAGTAGTTTGAAAAAATATTCCCCTTCGCAAGGGTATTCCCTTGAAATATCTGTCAGCTTTTCGCTAAACCCGTCCTTTATTCCATCACATCCGATACGCTTTACTATCCGTGGTTTTAATCCGGCCGCAGAAGAAATGAGACGAGGTCGAGAGGCGCGACTCTTTTTCCATCAAAGCCGCGGAATAACTTTCGGTCAAAGCAAAGAATGAATGGAAAGAGATAAATGGTGTTTTCCCTGAAAAGAAAGAGGGACGGTTGCTTTGCTCCTTCTAAGTCTGCGTTATTCCAGTGGTCGCCCCGCGTTAAACTGGTCTTTTTTTCATCTTCCTCTACAAAAGATACTGCGGTCGGAAAGGAAGAAATTTGAGTTGTTTGTTGCAATTTGTTGGCTAGTGATTAGGGCGTTGTTCTACTCCGATTCGGCCTGCTTGGCTGAATCAAGGTGAGTCTTTTTTTAGACTCGATAGTCTAGGTATTTACTTGGAGATGTTCTGTAACGTAAGTAAGGAGTAACAGAATATCATGCATTCTTACATTATCACCAGCTGTTGTAAATAGTTGTATTTATAATCGTTAGATGTAACGGTATCGATAAATGCTGATGATTATTTACTTCTTGGGTCCTATTTTGATCTTGGAGGAGGTAGTGACCGTCAGCAGGGAAAGAGTAATAATAAGAAGAAATGGTAATTTTGAAGTAATAAATGATGATGGAATATGTTCGTATTAAGAGATCACTCTTGAGAGTAACCTTTTTTAATTGGAATTCAACCGATCGCATCCTAATTCGGATTCGAATATGTAAAGTAGTAGCATATTGAAGGTGGCAAAGTAAAATCATGGTCAGGAAACCAGGGTTTACTTTACTTTACTGTAAACTTTAATTTTTTCATATTGCTGAGTGGTGTGCTGATCGAAATCAATTAACCTTACGGACTGCTTTGGATGCACATCTGTGAAACTTTTCATTTTTTATTCTAGCATGGATTGAATAATGGGAATTTTTTTTACTCGAGTCTTTTACAAACGAACAATAGCACTTTTCACGGGAGGGTGAGCCTAATATCATCATCCAATTCTCTGATAAGCTCTTTTTCACTGCACGGTAACTTCCTCAAATCACGAATCTCTTTATTTCCGGATCACATTTTAATTTCAGTAACTTTCCCAGTATAATTTTATTGAGATGCCTTTGAAATTTCAAGTGCTCGCCAGAATTTGCTAATTAGTACATTTCCTCCGACATGGCAAGTCTACTTGACTTTTGCTTCTTGTGATGCGGGACCCTTGTATAAATTCTTTCACGCACGGGCGGCTAAAGAGTGGCAATCACTCTTTGTTGCTCACGTCCACCACTTCGGACGGCGAGCAGTGCCTTCGCTTTGCTTTTTGGAGAAAGAGTAATTTCATTTCCTGTCTTTTCGCTCTGGTGCAAGATTTCATTTATTCTATTCTGCCGAGAGGAAAAAAGTAACCAGTCTATTCCTTGCTCTACGTTAAATTTTCCACCTCGGTGGAAGACCGTTATTTTCTTTCGCTACTTTCCTTCGAGTTTAGAAAATGTGATCCGACATCTCTGAAAATGATCCCGTCCTTTGTGTAGCCTCCAATCGATAAATTATGGAATCTGAGGCGCATGTGACCGCGGATTGACCTAGTTGAGGACTTTAATCCTTCGTTTCCGATTAATTTCCCGTAAGATTATCATCCAGGTATACGAAAATTAGCGAATGAGCCTCTATGAATCAGCAGATAATTTACTGCTTATCGCAGAATTCTCACACGTTTTAATGGCAAATGTGAAGTATTCAGTTGTCATGAATCTATCTTTAGCTTTAGATTATAGAAGTAAAAAACCTTAAGACGAGAGAGAGACTTTGGTAATTACGAAATAAATTTTAGAGAATTCTGCGAACAGGGAAGGGAACGTTAGGTGTCTGAAAAATCCTAAACGAACCCTAATTATGGAACTTTGAGATAATTTTTCTATATATGACATTTGGAAGCTAGATAACATGCGTGGACGAAAATTAAAATCATATTAGAATTAAAAACTGTCCTTCAAATTTGATGGAAACATATAATTAATGCGAATTCGGGGAACATGTATCTTGGGTATATTTTCGATCTCCGATATACCTAGGAAAGATGCTAGATAAATTTCAGGGATCTTCAGCTCTTGAGCATTCCCCAAATATTGACTCAGATGATTCCCATCTATTCCTTCTGATGTCCTTGCTTGAGGCTGAAATCTTCTCCAGTGATATGCTCTCGAAGTTATGTCCGTGAATCGTAAGTTTCCATCTCGTATTTTCAGAAACTGCTGCTTTTGAAGCAGAAGAATATTAAATTTTATTACTGAAATTCGTTTTTTGATGAACGTATTTTGATGATGATTTTTGCATTACCCACCACAGAGCGGAAATTTAATTTTTAAAGCTCTTCAGGCTTAACGATATCGAATTACTCTACAGTAGTATTTATAACTGTTTATTTGTGAATAAACTCATTAATCTGCTTTGAGATAATTTTGAATGTGTTTATCTTTTCCTATTTTTTGTAAGATATTTTTTTTTGTAATTTCGCATCGTTATTGAGGGTTAGTAATTCCAGAATTGGGTGGTGCTCTTCAAGCCATTCTGTCCTCCACGAATCGTTTTATTCTATCAAAATCTTAACAAATTAGCGATTTGTATAACTCATACGATTTATGATATTTCTATATTGCGTACTGGCAAATATCCTTACATATTTCTGTCATGTGTTTCTATACCACGATATCTGTTTTATATTTTTCTTTGCTTAATTGTATCTGCATATATTAGATCCAAAAAAGAAGTTAATTATTTTTTCCTCCGTTACATTAAACTATTAATTCATTGCATTTATAAAGCGTAACATTTTATAGATGAAAATAACTCGATAAAAGTGATACATTCAAATCTATTAAAATGGGGCTAACCCGTCTCGACGTAGTGCAGTGAAGCTCGATTAGAATATGGAAATGCATGCACAGCATGCTCTATTTATAAAATTTTGCTGGACAGTATCTTCTATCCGTCACGGACCATCAAAGGGTAGTGTAATTATCTCTCGAGAGAATGTATACATTCAAAACTTGGAGAGGGCAAGGCCAAATCACTCAGATAAAGATGGTCAAATGGTTCACGAGGGACAGAATGCTATTCTTTTTTGCTCAGGGTCAGAGGTCTTACTCGAGATTCAGTCAATCCTTTTTCAGGGCATCGGATTTCTATTTGCATTTCGCCGACGGCGTCTGAATATCATCTCGTCTCGGACTTGATAACTTTGTTGTGACAAGAAGGAATCCATCCATCGTTGATAATTCACCCGTGCCTAGACATCGAATTAAGTCACGTAATGCAGACGGGATTTATGTCGCGGTTCAGAAACTCTTGTTCCTTTCTTTTGACGTCTTTGGATAACTCCTTTTCCAACTTTTTTCGAGAGGCCAATGAATTTTTCATTCCGTTCTCGGCTAAGTTTCCGTCGCAAGAGTTCGTTTTCTCCGAGGTCACGTGTTCCCTGTTAATCAGACGGGACAAGATTGTCCACGGCAGTTTGCTCAAAATCTCTTGTAATTTTTGGGAAATATAAAAGTTGATCTATTTATCCCTTTCGTGTTTTCCCTTCAATGGAAATCCTCGAAATTTCTCGCGGTGTTTGCTCAAGAGTGGGAGATTTTATCGGGATGGCTTATCGGTATCGTAGAAATAAAATCACTTCCGGAAACGTAGTTTAGGCTCTGCAAGTGACCTGATTTCTTGATCGAATCGCAGCGCGGGAGTGGTGTGTATTTCGTTTTTGGCATTGGAAAATAGTGCTGCAAATCCTCGCGCTGTTACAAATATGGGATGCAAAAGAGCGAAAAGCATTTCCCAATTAGTTTTGCAATTCAAATTCGTGATTACTCGCCTTTTTAAGTGCTTTCCGTTTCAGCGTTGAAATTATTCTGTGGCTATTTCAATTTAATGATAAAAAGTTTTACTATCACAATCTTCATGATTATGAAATTACTAGCAGAGAAATACAGAAATAACTCTGCCAACTAGATGCCCCGAAGAGAAATTTTTCATTTGAAGAATGTGTTTTTCTGGCGAATGTTTTGTTAGTTCCGCTAGAATGTACGCTCGCAAAAATGAGGTTCCCCAAAAGAACTGAATTTTTGGAGCGGATTTTGGATCTTGTAGGTCTAAAAGTTTGATTTTGTTTTTACTAGTGTAATTTATTTGCGGTGTTGATGTGAGTTTTGAGATTTGGTACTCGATGGAAAATCGTATCTCGTAAGCGATGGATTACGTGTGGTACACATTCTTGATGCCCAAGAAAGAATCTAAAACAAAGAGTTTTTAGTCAGCCTTTACTCGAACCTGGATCCTTTAGACGAGCGGTTGTTATAACCAATTGAGCTAACAAGGCAGAATAACGTCTCGTTCGATTCTGAGGTCCTTCTTAAACGCCAAGGATATTTTAGAATTTTTCCCTTCTCTAAGTTCTTGCAATGAAGACTTCGGCTAAAAACTACTGATCTGATTCCAAGTCGAATAAATTTTTCCATTAATCATTAATTTTGATGTTAATGCTTTCAAGGATTTTGGTAATTTAAAATGTTGTAGTCAGTAGCGAAACCATCAAGAAATAATTGGATATCCGTCCTTTTGCAAAGATCTTAACATTCTTGCGGCTCAACTAAAAGTTAACGCGGCTTCTAGTTGTGATTATATTCAAACCGATTCAAAGCGACTTCAATGATGTTCGTCGCTATATGGACGAAGTTGTGTTGTCTGGGGGCAGTTTCTCAGCGGAAAATCGTTTGAGGATTCGTCTTCGCGCCGGACTTCTTTTCTTGCGACTTCATTAATCTCTTCGAATCGGTCACCCAAGGGCGCCGCGAAATGAAGAAAGAAATATCAAAGGATGATGACAACCTTGACATGGTTTCGCGGCTCTTGGCCTTCGGCCAGTTATCATATCCTCGGAAATGAATCCTTTCCTCTTTTTAATATCTCTTAAGTGGAGGAATGGACTCGAAACGATAAATTTCCCAAAGATTTGACCGCCAAAGAAAGGTTTGTGCCAATTATCATTTCGGCCGTTTTTCGCTAAATTTCTAATCCGGATCATCCTTTGTAGGGGAACCTCTTGATTGTATCAGATTGAAACCTAATTAACTCATTTCTCCCTGGCTAATTTTTACTGAGAGAAATGTTGCGGGGAATTGGTTGGAACATATCGATGAGATTTGGCTTCCATCCCATCCGCGTCTAATTACTTTGTGCTCTAATTTCGGATAAGGAGAACTCCATGGAAAGGTTTTGGTACGAAATCAGCGCACTTCCTCAATCGCGCGATCCCCATTTTCAAGGAAGTTAGGGAACTATGCCAAAAATGAGGGCGTAATACGATTTGTATTCGGCGGAGAGGGGAAAAGAATTTGCGGAAATGGAATTATGTTTTTAAGCACCCTCGTGCACATCATTTCTGCGTTTTAGTTTTTTTGTGGGGAAATTATGGGACCTGAAGCCGGGGAAGCTTTGCTCAGAGTTCGGAAGCTTCACCTCCAGTGCAATGGCAATTCAATATTGGAAAGGAAAGGCTGTTTTGGATGTTATATGGTGGGGAGGTTTATTGCATTGCCATCTGGGGGCATTTCATCCGACTAATTTATTACTTAATTTGGTTTCAGCAGTGCGAAACCTTTGTTCCGAGCAAGAAATTTGCATCTTCGCAGTAGTAAATCAATCGTCTCCATCACTATATAATCCAAGAATAAATATAAAATTATCATTTTTGCCAGTGGTATTTATATGGCCTTTATCACTTTATACTAAAACTCTATATTTAAATTGAAAATACCTCATCTTTTGCATTCGTCGGAACTCATAGGCTGAAAATTCAGCCTCTGTGCTAGACCTCTATGACGAAATTTTCCATGATTCCTAGGGGAGCATATGGGCCCGAGTTGATCCACATTGCAATCTTAACGATTTTGAAGTATAACCTTGTATTAATCGTTTTAGTTAGCCAGCTTGATTTTTAATTTTATGAAGACGATATTTTAAAAGCCATTGTCTTTAGAAGAATCTCGCTTTCTAACATATGGCAATGTTGTATCCTGCAAAATGTAAGAAATTTCCGAAAGCATATCACCAAAACAAACGAAAATATTCCTCTGAAATATGTTTCCTATGGATTTAGAATTGATGTGAAAATGAATTTTTATTCATAATTTCATATAATTCATATAATTGATGTGAAAATGAATTTTTCACTAGATTTTTACCGCCCTTTACGTTTCATATGCATTTATTCTGTTATACGAGGGTGGTCTGAAAAGTTTCCGACCCCAGATTTTTCATAAATTTTCAGAAAAAATGTCGAGAAATGGCGAAATGTCGGAAACTTTTCAGACCGCCCATGTATTTACAAAGGCTATTGGTCTATTTCTCAGTCTTCCTTACAGCATAAAATGCCAACCTTTTAAAAATTGATTTTCTTTACAGTTACTATTTCCATCGATGTGAGTAAATTTTGATTACTTAAACAGAATTTGCAATATTTATAAATATATATGCTTACTTGTGAAATTTATTTCTATGTATACAAATAATCTATGAATCGTTGGCATAAATGAGAAGTTCACCATATGCAACATAAAGAATGTTTGATTTAACCAGTATCTAATCTCATTTTCAGTTGATACTAATTTATTCTTTTCTCTTTACAGGTATGTATCATAATAGCTGTCAAATAATGAGCAGTAAGTACCAAAATCTTCTTCTAAAGCGTTCGTTTGCTGTTTCCATCGGTTAAATATTATCTCTTTTCTTCATATTTCGCATTGTAGCTTCAAAAGCAGAAATGCTCCTCTGTGCTCGTGGATCAAGGAAAGGTACCCTCAAGGAAAAGCACTGAGATAATTATCTGCCCCGGCTTAAATCCATTTTAGCAAGGAATAGAGCGTTGACTCTCCTAACCTCTGACCTCTTTTAATCTGAAGCCGGAGCTCCGCTAGGTTTTCCCTTTGCATCTGGCTGACTCTGGACCCGCTAGATAACTGGAATTTATCGCCATCCCATGTTTGCTTTTCTCTGTATTTTTTGCAGACTTCGACTTTCCGTTCCGCTTGCGTTAATAAGATTTTAAATCCTGGCTTTTCCGAAGTCCACACTCCGCTTATCTGGTGCATTCTCCAAAAATTTTCTTTTTTAGTTTTCAGAAATAATCCTTGCTAATTCTTCAAACGTCGGAGACTTTCCCCTCCCTTTTCTTATCTTTTATAGCATTGTGTACCTGCGTAGTTGTATTTATGCGTTGCCGTTCTGAACTCATGAATGCTATAAAACCGGTAAATGATACATTTTTACGACTTCGCTGATTTTCAACTTGTTTTCACCACTTTCATTTATTATTTATGCTTTACTTGTCTAGCAGATGAAGGCATCCCCAATTGCATCCGTTTTAATAACTTTTAAACGAACAGGACATATCCTGGCCAAGAGAGGTCCGCTTTGGAGGAACTCGAACCCGCGACCATCGTTGTTTACTTCGCTTTTGATGCAATTAATATATATACAACTTTTTTTAAGAGTTTACTTCAAGGTGCATGCTATATTTGCCCTGCTTTATTTTCAATGTCGAATCTTAAAGAAAGAATTGTGAATGTATAATATAGATAATGATTTGCTGGATCCTCTACAGAAAGTTCATGTACCCACAAGAATATTTATCTTGTGGATAAATCATAAAAGAAAACCTTTACGTACCTAAACGAATATTAAAAGGAGTTATAAGACTAGAAAATAAAGAAATATCAACAGAATCAACATTATGAACACCTGTACTCGTGCTTGTATGCTGTATCGTGCTCGCATCATTTGCTTTCTAGAAAACATAATATTCATGAAAAAGCAATCATACCAATCAGTCATACTCTCGCTCGAATTTGCAGTGCCGTCAGTTTATCTATATTCATCATTGAAGCTATTCATACTGTATAAACAGATATCGGTTATCTGGATAGCCAAGTAAGCAAAGAGTTCGACTTTGGTGAAAGAGGTCCTGGCTTCGATTCCCGGTGGAGGCTCAAGTGCGGAATAACCTCAGATGTCGAAGCACTTTCAACAAGACTATTACTATAAACAAATATCACTGTCAGAACTGTGACCGCAATCCGACAATCTGTTTATGGCACCTTAATTATCTAGGTTTGCCTAATCATAAAATCGGCTCCGTAAATACATTTGGTTTACTATTCCAGTCGTAAACAGAAGAACCCTTTCTCCATCTGATTTACAATACCCACCGCTTTTGCTTCCACGGTGTCCGGCCACGCAGCTGCCGTGCTTCTTTGGCAAGCGTCCACAGGCCAACGAGGCGGAAAAGTGCACGCTATAGAGTCACGTCCTCTTTATCCCTTTAAAGGGACGCTGCTGAAAAAATGTCGCAAGCATTTCGGATAATGACTCCTTTATTGCTGCGTCCGCGCGTGAAAGGCGCCTTCGGCCGCCTTCGTCTTTTGTTTGCCTCGGATAATGGTTATTGCATGTCGCGTTCCAACGCAGCAAAAAGAGCCATCCCCAGGGATCCGATCAAAACTGTTTCTCTTTCCGATGAATACTCCATTTTCAAGCGTCGTCGAAAGGAAAATCTACACGAGATAACATCTGAATATTTAAAAGTTGTAGTCAAACCAAATGTTTTCAATATTTTCTCAGGGTGTATCGAATTAGGGCTCAATTTCACCTTTGTTTCACAATACGCTTACACATATATTGTATATTAGTTTTACTTATATTTACTATTGACTCATTATAATGACATTTATATGTAAATACATACCTCATTGAAAACACCGTTTCTATGATAATAATAAAAGATGCATAATTTATATTGTATAGATATAGATAGTCAAATAAATAGCAATCTTCGAATGTTTCGAATTACACTGCGTCTTCCGGGCGTTAATAAAAATAAAGGCTTCTTATTTCGTTTAGTATGCATTGACTGTACTATTGAGCGCAAAATATCCTCACAGGATATACTCTACTTGAAATTTAGATTAGTCTATATTTAGAATTATTTGAGGGGTCTCAGATAGCCATGGAAGTAGCCTTTTTTCTTTGGCGAAAGTGGGTGCCCTGGTTCAATTCTCGGTGGTTGCCCATCTGTGAGAGACGATCTTAGATGTCGACGTACTTAAAAATTAATAATACGAAGAATGTTGGAAGTATACGATTTCGAATTTAGTTGATTTTACCTTAGCAGGTGCAAACTAGCAGCTAAACACTAATCAGAACAATAGCATATCCACGCTCAAAACAATCTTTTGTACAAATGCTGATTAAATAGAAAAATAGTAATCTTGGAGCTGTCATCCATGATAGCGGGTTACGTATCCTGGGATATGGACGTAATTTTCTTTAAGGTCCATCCCATGAGCGCTGTTCTGTTTTATCTCCAACTGAATTTCATATCGGATCAGGACCGGTAATATTTTAACTTAGCCTATGCCGCACTCCGTATCTCAGGTCGCCGTTCATCCATGAATTATTTGTTCCATCAGAGGTTTTAGATCGATCCTTGTGTCATGGTGTATTACGCGTTGAAATCTCTTAATTTATGTATTCCGCAATGCCTGGTTTATCGGCCTGGCGACGAAGTGCACCATCGGTTACGGCGCGCGACATAAATTATAGTTTCGTCGCCTAAACAGGTGGATTTAACTACTCTGACCAACCAGCAGTATCTGTGGTGTTTCTCAGCAAGTAATAGATGAGATAACCGCATAGTTACATAAGAGAATATCAAATGATAGATGGATAGAAGTATTTATGTGGGCCAGACTTAAATAAACGAGTTACTGTGCAATTTAACTCGTACTTTCGCGATAAACATATCTAAGGGAATAATAAATAACAATTTCCTTGGATAAAACTGCTCCTTTGCCTGTTTTATTTTGCTCCTGTTTATCTTACTTCTGTTTATCATTATGATCGATTAACTATTGCGTGAAATGGCAAACAAGGGATCAGGAAAAAGGGTTTCACGAGGTGTTTTCCTGCTTTGTCACTGATCACCTAGGCAAATATTGTTAGGAACAAGTCATTTAACTTTTAATTTTAGGCTAGTTTTGTTTAGTGCAAAAACTTAGCATGTATTTTGCAGAATGAGAAGTTTTCATTCGGTTTTACGGTATATTTTTCAATATAAATAGATTTGAAGATCCATAGTAACTTATTAAGATACACTGATACCTAACTTTGTTCAGTAGGAATTCAATATTCTTTGTATTTCACACTTGATCCAAACGTCAAAATCGTTGGCATTTAAAATAATTTAGTTTGCGGACCAACTAAACTTCTGCAATTTTGAATGAAAGCATAAATCATAATACTTGAACGTTTATAACAACTTTACAAAGAGTCCTATCTACGAGTGAAACAAGCATATGGTTCCATTAAGAGTCACAGTTCCACAACCATCAAACAGATGGTTTTGATGGTTTTGGAACTGTGACTCTTAATCTACTGTAACCATCAGCGGTAAGCTATTATTATCTGGTTCCATGTTCAGTCAGAGAATAACTCGATATTATTTTGTCAACGGTATTCTCCTAGAGCGGCTGTATTTTCATAAGTTACAAACAGAGGATGATGCTCTTCATTAACCCTTAAATTATAATTCCCATCGATCTCGATAATTAACGAATCGTTGATGAAGTTCCTTTCAATGAGGTAGGTTCTCTTCATGTGTATAGTACCGCATATGAAAGCACATTCCGTACGTATCAACTTCCCGATAGAATTAATTGCTTGCACACCGTGTTTAGACAACATTTGGCAGCCATTAGGATAATGCGGATCACGGGCAAATGCCTCGCATTCCTCGTGATGGACCGCGCAGAGGGGTGTGCTCTTCGTTACAGTAATTACGCATCCAAATCGCCTCTGATTTAGAGTCCTCAATCAAGCCAAGCACTCGACGGTGTTTGTCGAAAGCGACTCTTCGCCCAGCTGTTTCTGTTTTCCCGCAAGCATATCCATTGAGGGATCGTTGGAATGCTGACGGCTCTTTCAAAGGCCGCAGAATAAACGTGTGCTCAGCGTATGGATATTACGACCAAAGGTGACAATGCATCATTCCGCGCGTCGATGGATCGACGCCAGAATTTCGCAGATTATGTGTAAGTGATGCTTCTAAAGCATTATAAAGCGAAATAAAGGAAGCCATACGCCGGGCAACAAGTTTCCAACGCTATGGAACACAGCTCTCATATTTCTAAGTATGGAAATGGAGATGAATCTATCATCTTCTCTTGGCAATTGCGTCCGCTTGTATATCCTCTCGTTCGATCTGGTGAAGTCTAGACTTTGAAGATATTTACATAAATTTGGATAGAGCATTGGATAGCAAATATTATTTCCTTCACTATTTAGTAAAATCAAGCTTTGTGTGTTCCTTAACAGAATTTCTCTGGAAAAGGAAAACTCGTACGTTCCAGAGAAATTTTTATTTCTACGGTTTTTCACTCGTTATTTTTCTCAGTCTCAAACAAAATTTAAATTGAAATTAGAAATAGAAGGATTAAGAGTATGGATGTTACATCTTCTTTTTCTTCTTAGCTGCGATGCCTAGATCATAAATTGCAGTTTGATTATTATATTTTAAAATTGTCAGTTCACTGCATGAACCGGAATGATGCCTCTTCAGCTAAGTAAGTCTCGATCCGATTTTTTTTCCTTTTACTTTTCCATCCATTTTATCATCACCAAGGAGCGTCTCGATTTAATTTTTACCTGCCTTAATACTTTTTCTTCTCATGAGATCCCACACCCTACATTTTTTCCTTTTTTTTACAAGGATCCGCCCTAATCTTCCTCCTTTATTTCCCTCCCTTGGGAAGGTGGGTCATTATATTGTCCCTCTTCCACTTTACCATAGCAATATATCACCTGGAACTGCGTGACATACTTTATGGCCAATATCATTTAGATGATTTATCATCTAATTACTAATATCTATAAGGATATTTTATTCGGGAATGAATTCATTATTTTGTCTCATTTTCCGAATCAAAGCCTCTTATGAACGTACAAAATGTGTGCGCTTGTGACTTGGATATTCATTTTACTTAGGTGTAATGAAAAGGTCAGAAAGGGTGATTCGGACAGTCCCGGAGGTATGCTAATTCCAGAACGTGGCGCCAATTATTCTTGGGATTCCTTCACTACATTCAAATATGACGACCTTTCGGCTCTTGGCTGGCCCATTTACTCGGGGCATCATGTGCTAAGATCCCTTTAAGGGGATTCTACCGATGTTGATGGTTTCCAGACCACTCTTATTGGCAATAAAGATGGAGTAATTGTCGCCTCTATGGGCAAGGAGGAGTTATATTCGTAATTATGGATATGAATGGAATGAAAGTAATAAGGAATAGCTTTTGAGAAAGATACAATGGTAGGTAGAATATTCTTGTTATATTGCTTGTGAACATTGATGGTGTATTCAAATCGACAATACTTGAAATAATAAAATAAGGATTGGATAATTTGTATCTACGTCTTGCATAACTTATTCCCTTTTTGTAATGTTTTTATTAAACTCTGGAGCTCATATTCACGTTTATTTTACTGGGTACCGACTCTTGAATCCAGCAATTTTCTCGATATAAATACTTTCTGAAATTGTTTTCTTACCTTATTCTCTTGAGGTTCTGCCAGTTTTCTATTGGTGAGATCCGACGTGGAGTAATCACGGCTTGAAGGTGAAAATGCTACATTTTCCTAACAAATAGCAAATAACCATATCATAAGTGCGTTAAAGATCAGTATAGCATTTGAATCATTTGATTTTTTTACTGACATGATTAATAATAACTCTGCAGTTGCATTTATTCCTTTGTGTACTCATGAAAAAAGAAATTACTGTAGGCACCCAAGATGATCAACAAGTTTTTAACTATCACAATTTAACATTTAACATTAGTTCATGAGTATATGAATAAAACATGCTCTATGTTACGATGTGTGGTTTAAAAGTTCGCCTCGGCTCGGATAATCACAAATTGCTTTCGTATAAAATTAAGTTTTAGTATTCTTGGAACTCTTTGTTTAAAATTATACATCAAATGTAAATTTGGTCTCTTAATGCGTTTATACTGTCATACATTAATTTCAGATCTTTGAAGTGTTCTCATGTAGCACTTCGTAAAATTTCAGAGTTAAAAATGGATTCTATATTTGGTTGAATACAATTCGGAAGAAAGGCAGCGAAATTTCGGGGACGCAAACCGAGATCGATATGAATCCAGAGAAATTCATGACCACAGAGTCTATCCTTACGGCGACGTGGACGTTTTTACAATGAGCCAGTTTTGTTTTTATTCGGGAAATGATGCTCAAGGAAGGAGCAATAACTCGGGAGTATTTTCGCAATAAATTAAGTTGCTATAAATAATCGATCAGTCATCTAGATGTCCCTCTGTTCACTTGAGTAGGGTTGTCTCTATATGCCTGCGGGCCAAACCCAGCCTAGCCTTTTTACGAAAGCTCTGATTTTATTCAATGTCCATAAACTTTCCGGCGTTACAATCCTAATTCAATTATGTAACGAATTTAAATTTATTAAGAAAGACTCATTCATTACCTTTTAAGAATGGTTTGTAATTATTGTCTATTTAATCATTATAATGCATATTTTAATAGTGATAGAACAAAATATCGCAATATATTGCAATATATAATTAGATTTAAATACCTCATTTTATAATTAAAGGGAAAATATGCATGAAGATTTCAACTTCCTTCCTCCCAGCACTTTAGCTGCATTTAGGAGACCCCGTTTTCAGCATTTTTGCCTAAATTTGGCTCAAGGCCATTTAATTACGTTTACTCAATTCGTAATGTGCTATCATTTACGCCAGAGTTGACGTCTCAGAGGCCTCCACCAAATTTTCCGTGAAATTCAACTTTTCCGTTCCGTAGAGTAGGATCTGCTCTTATTCCAACATGCTGGTATATTTTGTAAGTCGGTCGACTTGTGAGGGTAAAAGCGAAGTGAAAAAGAAAGTGGAAGGTAATCACATCTGGTTTTGTCCGTGTTTTGCACGCACCCCTCGTTAGCCCCCTACGTGCGTGACGACTCACGGGAGAGAAAAATGGCGGAAGCTTGCTCACGCTGCGCTCGTTTTACAGCTGCCCGACGCCCACTCGGGATGTCCATTGGGCTAATTAACAACGGTTTTCTTGTCGGGAATTTTAATACCACTCCTGCGAGCCTTTCTTAGCCCTCTTACGTCCTTTCATCACTCATTCTCCTTTTTCCTCCTTGCTATCTTCCCTTGTCTGATTCTCCAAAGCTCTCGCAAGATTTGGCGGATTTCAGCAAGACTTTATAATCCTCTCATTTATTTTCATTTTATTCAGTGCTCGTTTTGCTGACAGTTCCGCGTCATTATTAAAAGGACGATTAAAATCCGTTAATCTATAAATGTTTTTGTGAAGGGATGAAATAAATGCCTTAGCTTGTTCATGAATAGCATTTGCTAATGGAGTTCAAGATCAAAAGTCACCTAAAATTCGAAGTAAGCGTGTGTACACCAGTATTTAAACAAGACATGATCCAGTGTCATAGAGCAAGGGATAAATGTTTCATTGTTGAATATTAAACCTTTACTTTACTTGTGTTCCCAATATCTTGTCGATATTTTTGAATTCACATTCTCAACAAAGTACTTTTAAAAAAACTTTAAGGAATTAGAGCTTGGCTTAAAAATCTGCATAAAAATAGTTGGTTATGCAAAAAAGGAAATACTCGTACTCAAAAGAAAATTAGTCTAAGTAGAGGAGACTTTTCTTGCGCGCTTTGTTGATAAGATTTCTAAAATGGCTCGGAATGAGGTCAGAGGTCTTTCCTTTGTATTTCGTCTTTTCTTTGTCGCCATATTTTTCATATCTTTCATGCGCCATATTCAGTTTTAACCCTCCCTTGTACACCTTTCCCCTCATCTAATTCTATCCTTCTTAGTTCACCTCGCTCTCTTGTAGTCTCTGAGTATGGCTTTACTAGCACGTCTTCTGTCCCATCCTCGTTCTTCCACTTTTCACTACTTTGAACACACTTTGCTTTTCTCTCTCTCCTCTCTTTTGACGAGGGAGTGAGAGTTTTCCATCGACGCGAACATATTTGCTCGCCTTTAGCGTGCGTCCGAAGTGAAGTTTTAATCTAGGTTTTCCATTGTGGATAAAACTTGAGGTTTTCTTTTTGTTTCAAATATAGGAGCTACCCTTTTACTCTGACTTGGATTAAACCGCGGAAGTAAATTCTTAACGAGTCCAGTGGAAAATAATGAAAGCGGCAACAGGGCCAAGGGAATCGGTCTCGCGCATGCTTTTTATCATGATTATTATTTTTTTGAAGCCGTCGTTTGAACTGGGCGCATAATGAGGATGGCTCGCTTTATGCGGTTGCAGTTGAATCTGTACATTTTTTCTTCGATATTTTTTGTCGTAATGAAGGCAAGGGAGCCAATCGGCTCGCTGAAAAATACGTAATGCGCTCTGAGTTATAAATATATCCTTTGAAACAAGCAGCCGATGAGATATTTCTTTCTTGTGGCGAAGTATTTCGAGGGAAAATTAATCTGCTACAGATTCGACTTACAGTGCGGGTTTAATATCAATGTTAAATTTTTTCGACGAAAATCTGAATACAACAAGCCTAATTAAAATAAATTAGTTGATCTAAAGACTTGAAATCTCAGCTTCGAGCGCCCATTTTAAAAGTAATAATTTTCATAATATTCTTTCATAACCTGTCATTTTTTCGTAACGGTTACAGTGTTCATCTGAAATTATTTCTTCGTTAATTCAAAATTTCTAAAACAAACGAGTGGTGAGTTGGGAAATTTCTTCGCAGTGTTGGGTTAGTATTGTAGTATTAATTTTCACCATCAACTCTTTAAGTACGAGTGTTCCCGTTAGAATGCGTTGGGAGGAGGACCAAAATAAACCAGTTCTTTCAAAAACAGTATTACTTTGTAAAGTTTTAAGGCTGGGATGCGTAAAATTTCTTCGTCCAGATGAAAATAAAGGAATATTTATCATATTTTTTAGTTGTTCAGTGAAATCGTTGAAATAGATGATTCGTTCCGGAACTTTATTAGTTAATCGAAAGCTTTCATGGTCGATGTCTAATTCCCGAAAAGCTCTCAGGTCCTAAAACAAGCACGAGCGCCAGTAAATGCCAAAACACCAAAGATTATCAGCCTCATTCACAGCTACGCAAAATGGGTATTATCCATTTGTTTTGGTCGTATAAGAACTTCTTCTCAAGCTTCTGCGCGCACATACCGAAACATTAGCCAACTCAGTCAAATCGGGAAAGTAACGAAGTATTATTATCATCCAAAACATTCGCTGGTAGTGTTACTTGTTTGCTGGCCTATTACCGTATTACGTTGACCTTTAGTCTTTCTTTCTGCATTTTCATTCTTTGAACATAAAGCGTAATTTCGTTTCGGAGGATGAGATGGAAGCACAGGGCTAATTTTGGTCGTTATTGTTATTAATTTCGGAGGAGTCCAATTCGTTTTTCTTTCGCCCCTCCTCCTTTTGCGAAATCGCTGCCGGCCTCGTTAGCACTAATGATAATGGATGGCGGTAATTTATTTCGCAGCCTATAGAGGTCCCCTGAGTACTTTCTAGTCTCCGCTGTGAAGTTAGTCCTCGATTAGATTTCAAGGGTTTTTCGCACGTGTCGATCCTCGTAATTCAATTTGAGGCCGCTTGTTAATTTTGCTCCGCGAACAATTCCCTCGCTTATCGCCTTCCCATTCACGTTTCTTTATATCCAAGTATGCTCTGGCAATGTGATGCCCTGCCTTTCTTCGGCGATACAAAATTAAAAGTAAAATTCGACTTAAGATTAAGGAACACACATCCTGACGCGAAGAGGAAACTTCCAGAACTTCTAATGAAAGAAAGATTTCGTCCTTGTGCAGCTGGAACGGTTTGTTATGAAATTCTGTAGAGACTAAGTTTTGCGAATGCAGAGTTTCTATGACAGAAGTTTGGCGGTTTTTTTATGCTTTTTTTCGTGGGCGTTATTGCGATCGCTCTCAAAATCGTCCTTCCTCGAAAATTAAACCGTTCTCAGATTAGAATCTCTGAATAAACTCTCCTGTATTTATTTCTTTAAGAGTGATTGACTTTACATGGCGACGATGAAAACTTTTTCTTAGTCTGAAAACTTTCTTGCTTTCTCCTACTTGATCAGGTCTTTCTAAAAAGATTGGATAAGTCGAATCAAGTTTCTTTTTGCTGGAATAAAGATGATTGCCACTGAGCTCAGTTTGAATTTGAAAAAGGGCATTGTTTACTTGTGTTTTTCTTTATTATAAGTAGAAACACCAGATTAGACTAGCGCAAATGTTTTTTTTTCACAGGTTTCTTATGAGTTAAGTGCTATTTTTTTCTAAAGGGAGATTTTTACATTAAATGATAGAGGTCACTTTTATTCGCTATTTGAATGCAGAATGAAGCGTGTATCAATTGCTCGTTTTTGCCTATGTTGAATAGCTGTATTTTATCGCGTTAGAACTCGTACAAAGATATTTGCATTAAATATGAACTGATGACGTATCACGATTTACACTTTTTTTAATTTAACCACTACCAGTTATGATGTAGCAACATCATTATCATACCAGAAAATACACTATAGACGCGAAAAGGCAGGAAGGTATCTTCTCTTGACCTGATGTATTATCGCAATTGGTTTTCGTTAAAATAAAATATTGTGGAAACCGTAATAGTTTTTCTATTTTTCAACTGCTATTAATGGTATATTTAGATTTCACGAATTGAAGTCTGAGGTATTATGACTACTAATTGAAATTAAAGTATTCATGCATTGTATTATCAGCACGAATATTTACTTAGAAGTTATTCGTATTCATTTCGTGCTGTATGAAGTTCATTACATCGAATAAGATCATCTTCATTATTTGCTTTCCTTGTTTCATCTTGTCTTTGTTTCGAACTTCTGATTTAATTTACTTTTTCTACTCAGATTGCATGACATAGTTGGAATTTACATGGTTGTTTTGTTATACAGGAGAAGTTACATTAATGAAAATCCTGTTTTGTTAGAATGCGCACGGTGTCACTCCTTAATTGCTTTTTAAATGCAATTACTTTGCATGTCAGTTGTAAACGTAGCGGTGCTTGTGCAGGTTTAATTTAGAGAATATTCAGAGTAATCATTTAGAGCATTTGTGAGGTGAATTGATCAATAGTATAGAGAAAAGGCTTATTTCGCCATGTTAACTTCAGTTTTGTGTAACATGAAGGAGAGCTATGAAATCTAGATCGACGATTCATCCATATGTTCCTAAATTGCATCGAAAAGTTACTTTGATAACTGAACTTCCTTCAATCAGTTTATCAAAACAAATTACCAGAAAAACATGTTTACTGAGAGAAGTAGTTGAAAACTTTGTGTTAATATTCAAAAAAAGATCGAAATGGAAACGGGTGCCATCTTATGAGTACAGTAATAATAGTATGTAATGTATGATTATGTCATTAAAGGTAAATTTAATTCATTTTATGGTAAATATTAGACTTAATTTGATGCCTCAGGTTATTATACCTTAAATTGGATTTTGTATCAAAGTACAGGGTCAATATCTTTAATAGCTAACCTTTTCATAAGTAACTAAACATCGCACTCGGAACAATCAGAATGACTCAAAGTATTTTATCTACGTAGTTAGCCAGTAGTAAACAGTGACGTTAGTCTGAACTTGTAGTTTGAACCAGAGGACACAGATAATTCAAATTTGGAGCCAAAAGATAAATATATCCCCCGAGATAAAAGATAAAATAAACGCTATTGATCGCAATAAAAAAAGAATTACCTTCACCTCAGTTTGTGTGAGTGGAAAATTAATAGCTTTTTTCTTCCGCACTTTTTAATTAAGTTTTGATCGTCATGGCCATTCAGAGTAATGGGAAAGATTAAACCTTCCCACTGGTTTTAGCTTATTGTGGATATAAATCAATTACCCGCGCATTCCCTCCCTTTCCCGTAATTACCGTTGCGACGACAACGCGGAGGTGTACGTAACAATGGACCAGGATATTTTATGATTGAAAAATTAAAAAATGCAAATCGACAGAGACGCAATTTCGGTATGAATGGTGTCAGTGATGCGCATTATAAATCCTTTACTATCATTTCCAATGAAATCAATTCATTAAAATCAAGTTGGGATCACGATTACTTTAGTGGTCGATCATTTTCATCCAAGTACAGTAAATTCCAGTATCATCTGGTAATACTTTCAGACATTAAAAGCTAATAATGGTAGTTATATAGCATGATTGTGTAGATGTGATAAGATACGTATATTAGATCTTAATTTAACTTTCGCATCTGAAGATATTACTGTAAATAACATAATAATATTTACATTTTTATGATGTTATAGATGTATGTACATAAATACGCTCACACAATCACAAAACTAAGACTTCATTTTTCTTCTGATCTAACAAACTTTTGAATGGCTCGCTAGGTTGTGCTAGTTTTCTATTTCCGGTTAACAAATTTCATTACCATTCTTTAATCTATGGAAAAGGAAAGAAAGTAATTGCGTCAAATAATTGATGTATCCCCTGATAACTTATCAGAAATAACTTAGTGCATTAATTAATATTTAACAATTAATAAAGAGAAGTTTATTCAAAGAAGGCAGCCGAGAGACCTTACGGTTTACTATCTATTGATTCATCCGTACCTGGAGTTGAACGGTAATTTTACGTAACATCATCACATTATTTGACTACTTTTAGCTGTTCAGGCAAGAATTATTGAGAATACGAAAAGGGATTGTGGGGAGAATTGAGATTTTGGTCTATGAAGCGAACACTAAGCGTTACGACTCGTATTTTTATAAATAAAATTAATCTATTTAATTTTAACTCTAAGGAATCGTACAGCAACCATTGTAAAAAGCTAAAAAATGTAACTCCCTCTGCAGAATTTTAACTTGACCGGTTTCGTCAATGCCAGTACTTTGAAGATTCGGTCATATAATTTGTGTAGCCAATTCCCCTCCATAGTAAAATTTTACTCATCAAGTATTAAATTTGACATACTAAAATTAGTTAATAATGTATTTAGTTCTAGTGAAACATTCCAAATTCAATAAAAATCGACTCTCATAATCCTTCGCCGTAAGGAAGCAGATAAAGCATAGTTTCCGAAATTTCATCTCATTTACCCTTTTTGAATTCAATGTCTTTACCAAGAAACTATGCTATACAACATCTCCTCTAGACGGTCTTTTCTCTTCTCCAAAAACGTAGAAAATCCGTATTTTATCTCATGTTTGGCAAGAAGAGACGAGTTCCCTACGAAGTGTAGGTTTTTGCACAAATAAAACACCATTCCTAGAGAAAAGCGACGGATCCGTGCTGTAGACGTATTCAATTTTGTTCGCAGAAGGAAAATCCCCGAAAAGCGTTTCGCGTGACGACTGGAGGATTCTTCCATCGTCCGACAATCCCATCTCGAGGAACATTCCTTCGTGTTCTCGAGGACTTTTCTTCCCCAAAGTTACACGCCATAATCCGAAATTTGCCGCAGAAAACTACCCGGATCCGGGAGACAATTTACACGTATGGGAATGTTGCGGTACATTCAACCTTTACTTGTTTGTGATAAAGTGAATGATAACTGAGGTAAAACTCGCTGATTCTATGGAAGAATAGAATGCATAAGTCAATATGGAGGATATGGGTATCCCATTATTATGTATCCCCAAATGTAAACAATCATATTTTTGTTGTAACTGAACTCAGCGTATTTATTTAAATATCGTAAATTTATGATAAAATTATTTAAGTATCGTACTTTTGAATATTACCCGCAGCGTAATAGATCTCCTCTTTACACAAAAGCATCTAAAAGCATCATCTCACATACACACAGAAAAAGTACAATATTTGAGTATGAGTTCATTAACGAAAGAACGAAATTGCATGTGAATATGACTGAATATGAATAATTTGAAGGTGGAACGGAGTTAAGTGAGATAAAAATATAAAAATGCATCTTTAAACTAATTTTTTTATAATTATGAAATTTAGATTTCAACTACTGTACTGTGTACAGCTAATAGTTAGACACTTACATCGCTGATGTTGTCAAAGTACTATAGATATTGGTCTACGAACTCGTAGTAGTTTATTTTCCTTCCAGAATCTTGAGATTGAAAAAATTTCTATTTCTATTTAATGTCACATTAATGTAAAATTCAAACGGCAATTAAAACGGTGTTTGTACTCATAGGCGTTCGATTTTTCAAAATATCTCAAATTTTCACTTTGATACTCAACCTTCCCAAGGTAAATTGAGCTTTGAATGATGAATTACACATCGGTTGTATCTTGCATTATTTACAACTAATGATAGCCGGTTCAATGAATAAAATAATTTTCGGTTCAGTTCAGGTTACGCTACGTCTGCCAACGTCGAACCGGAATTTCCGCTCCTACCATTAAAGTATCATATCCTTCGGAAGATAATTTTATCATACGTAGATTTCCTCAATGGTATGGGATTAAATTTAATTTTAGTGGAAAGCTTACGATATGAAAGAAATAATTATCAAAATTTTAGATTAGAAATGTAAAGTTTTCATTATACTAAGTTGCAACTCGCTGTCTCGTATATTTAGTACAGACCTATCTATCTACACATAAGCAAAATTGGGAACCTATAATCGAGACGGTATAAATGATCCTTTTTTCTTCTAAAGATTTCCAAGCTGTCATAGCAATTCTTTACCAAACTAATTGACTTTCGTTGGACTTTTTCTAATTTGCGAGTTCAACTTTTTTCAGCAGGATCGTACACACTGCATACTCACGGTGAGACCTAACAGCGTAGTGTCTTGATTGATGTGGGATTCACTCCTGCTAGCTAATTGAGAAGAACTTCTTGAGAAGAGTCGCTATCCTTCGAATTCGTAAATCCTTCTCCTCTTAGGATTGAAAGAAAGGTGAGAGGACATATTATATATGTTCCTTTCTCTTTTGGGATAGGTTTATGGGTCCTCCCCGTAACCGGCAGTTTTATTTTGTTCCCCTTTTCCGTCTCTGCTTTCAGAGAGGCTTTTACGTCGATGGATTCTCTGAGGAATGAAATATTCACGCACGTTTCAAACCCTCCTTCTTCTATGGAGAAAATTCCACCTTCTTATCGAATTCCAAGCATTCACTCTTTCCTCGCCTCAACGCTATACCTCGATAGATCGTTTCTTTTTCCCTCAAATCGATTTTTTCCATCATCTTTAATCATGACGATTTTAGATATATTTTTCACGTCAAAGATTAAGTTCCGAACGATTTGTGTCAATAGTGTATAGGAGCTCTTCACAAGCTCTGAAATAATAACGAAACGCAACATATTTGGCAGTGTTGGGTGGAGTGAGTAATCGATTGTGAGTAAACTAAGCAAGTAAGTCAAAGAGTACAGCATAATGAGAATGTAAAGAGAGGAGGCCCTGTTTCAAATATGATTAATCATTGCGCAGTATTTAAAATAAAAGGATTCTTCCGACAATTTGTATAATTCTTATTAAAAAACATACTGACTTTTGTGGAATACCAGAATCCATTTTGGATCATACTTTTAGTAACCTTGGAATACTTATTGTTTCGGAACTATTTCCCTATTAAAATCAGTAATTGAGTATTTCTAACTGAGTTAATGAACAATAATGTCATGTATACATTTTTCGTTATTGTTAATTGTTTGGTTTTTGGAAGAGTCTTCGTAAGTTTAAAATTTTCGAATGATTCAAATGAATTTCGAATAATCTCAGGAAATTTTCAAAGTACATATAAAATGAAAGCCCTTCTCGTCGTAGATTGTTCAAAAGAAATTATTTGTATATATGTTAGTACTATAGAATTTATGTGATATCCTTTAAATTTGACGTACTTCAATACTTGCGATTGTATGGATACTTCATATAGTCACCAATACTTAAAAACATAAAGAATTGTCTTCTTAACTCGGCTTTCAATATATCTCCCCATAGTTGAATTTTTATTACAATTTTTTGACATTTTCCTTTTCGAATATATTGGATTTAAAATTCTTTTCATGACAATTTTTTTAATGTATTTTATCTGATCGAGATCTCCTGCTTTCGTTGAGCTTAACTGGCGTTTGAATTTTCATATTCCTATATAGGTGATTAATCCGATATGATTGACTGTGATTCAATCCAATTAATATAAATGTAAGCGATATATCTTTCATGACTTTTTAATTCCTCACTTACTATCTCTGAATTTTTCCCTTGCTTTCCTCAATCGTATTTCATTTAAGAAAGTAATATAATAGCTGTAATGGAATTATTCATAATTGATATAAGTAATTGCTCATAATGATAAGTAATTGCTCACTATCAGCGACTCACTTTTGGAGCCGACGCTTTTATGGCAACAATGGACGAAAATACAAACAAATTCCTCCAATAGCAGCAGACCCTTGGTAGAGGGGAGCTATTCCTCCCGTTACAAAGCATTTAATTTCAGAAAACCGTTTTCCGCATTCTTTCATCCTCATTTCGGCAAGCATTTTTTTGAGGTTGCGGAATTATAAGTATCGACTTTGGTCCTCGATATTGATCTTGGTCTACCCCTTCCATTCACATTCTTTGCATCGCTTTCTCTTACACGTTCGATCCTCAGCCTCCCCTTCCCTCCGTGTTCCCTATTTCCCTAGGCTCACACCAATGCCATTATCCGTCTGCCGCAAGGTACCCTTTTCTTTCCGAACCTTTTCCCGCGTCTCAGCTTTCACACCGTCTACGCCAGGGTTACTGGATGAAATTTTCTCAAAACCAATGAATAAGAGGTAATGTTATAATAAACAGATTTAGATCAGTATGGGGTAGGAAACATTAGATTGCGTCAAAAATCTATTCACCTATATTCAGAATTGTATTTAACTAAAAGGAAATATTTTAAGAAAGCATTAACAGGAAATAAAATTCATCAACGAGGGAATGGAGATAGAATCGTACTTTTTCCATAGTTTTGAATATTGTGCAACTCATCATTATTCCAAACTAACACGAATGAAAACGCTTATCATTATTTTTTATCTCTCATAATATAATTAATAGTTTCAAGTAATATTCTTAAACATAAAGAATTCACAGGTTATATAAAATATATCGATTCGTTATGTTTTTAATTTTTTTCTCTTCTTCATTCCAAGAGCTTGAAATAAATAGTAGCTTACAAATGCCACGTTTGAAATTGAGGGAGTGCAAATTCGTAAAAATTCACAATCAATAACTTTTCACAAATTGTTTAAAAATTAAAAACTCGTGAAAACCGAATAAGCTCTAGTTTGACAATTGACTGAAAAAGATTACTAATAGTTTTTGTGTTTTGGCTTAATTTTTACGAAAATCAATATTGATCAGTTTTAATTTATAACTTAGAGAAGTACACTGTGATGCATGTTCAAGATTTATGAAAACCAGCTCATATTGAGAAAGAAATAGAATATCAAATCTATACTTCCTAAATTAGTGCATATATCTGGCAATTCTATCTCAATCATCCTTACCTATAATACTATGAATCCTCGCACTATTTATATGCTAAACGTATTCGCGTTAAACAAGTATTCCCATTCTGAATCCGTGCGTTCGATCAAGAATGGCAAAGAAATGTTTTTTCCGAAAAATAGCATAGAGTCAAAATTGGAAAAGGTTAAAAGAACGCACGTATTTTTCTCTCACGTGAGATCCCAGGTAAGATGGAGAGAGAAGATGTCCGTGAGATGACTTCGAAAGGTAGTGCACTTTTACGGAGGATTGATTAGTATGCCGAAGGAACGCTTTTGGCGCTGTGCGTTATCACCTTATTTGACAACAACGTCGCTGATATATTGCGCATGAACCATAAACGTGATATTGCTTGTGTGAGGACGTCAGGGGCTTATTGGTTGCTGAGAACGGAAAATTGATTACCCTTTCATTATTAATGTCTGTAATTCATTAGCGGTTCAAGCCACATCGCGGTGCATCATTGATTTCTTGATTTTATCATCTGTATTTTCGTTATTGTCATATTGTTTGCTTCTTGTTATTGCAGCTATTAATTTCGGTCATTTGAAGCATAAATAATATCCCTTATTCACGTTTTATTTGATCACTAACTGATAGGTTCCGATAATTACTCATTAATAAAAATCAAATAAAATCAAATTACTCTTCATAATGTTGCAATATTTTAAACCCATCCAAATTCTGGCGACTATTGACATTTCCCCCTAAGAATGTAAAAGAATTTTACGTAACCGCTTGAGACCTTCTCTTTTTAATGATAAAAGTACAGAGGAATATCTCTCTAAGATACAGATTTGTATTTCAATAGGGAATAGGTATGCGTAGCAATATTTCAGTTAAGAGGCTTCTCGTAATTGGTCGAGAAAAATAAGGTTGCGTATGAAAATGAAACTTTAAATGAAGAGATAGGATTATGTACATGGGGATAGTTATCTGGCAGAAACTTTGTGTGGGAACGAAATGCTGTTTTATTTTCCTGTTTCCTGCATAGTGTGGTATAGTGTGTGCTCTTTGGCCAGTTTATTCGTGGGTGTAGGAAACATTTGGAGTGCATATTAGTTCGTCAGTGAATTTACATTAGCAAATAGAAACATATGTGAGCTTAGATCGTACCATTTATTTGTAATATTTGAAGAGTCGAATCATTTATCGTTCAATTCATCGAGAGAAGGTTTGATTTAATGAGAAGCCATTACAGGTAAGAGATGAAACGCGGATTTCCTCATTTCTGTGGCTACTGGTTTTGCTGATTAAAATTTATGGAGGTCTCCTTATTTTTATATTTGACCCGCTGGAGTATTTACATAAAGGCGTTTTTAACGACAAGAGATAAAATTTGAATTTTTACAGAAGGCACAAAATAAATTTAAACACGCTTCCTACAGTTAATATTTCACTCCGTATTTTTTAACGTAACTCCGTTGTCTATTAAAATGGTCAAAGATCACGCAGGAATTCGTTTTGTGGTGCGCTGCAGTAAATTCTGTGTATTCTAGCGTATGTAGTACTCCACAGCATTTAGCCTTGGCGTCCGAGTTGCTTACAGTCCTGGAAAAAATCAAACGAAAATCATGCATTCTTTGAAATTACCTGTTCAAGAGTGAGTGGAAAATTTTATTTCCTGGTTATTAACTTGATCAGAATGAAATTTTACCGCCAATTTTTCTCTTTTTTGCAGTACAAACGGTTCAAATGCGGCTCGGGCCATAAAAACATTCCCAACCTCAATTCCACTTTATGCGCGGAAATCCGAGTGTTGTGCTCTGAAATTGAGGTCACAGCAGCGATTTAAAATAACGCTTCTCCTTTTTATTAATATAGCGATTTTCTACTACGGGAAATGTCACGGAAGAAAGATTGCGATATTTTAAGCATGTTGCGACTGACTCATTACTCAAGCTACGCCTTGAATTTCTTCATTGAGATATTTTTTATTGTTTTCTCCCTCATAGAAGATCCCAGATTCCAGGTCATCAATGCTAAGAGATCAAATTTGATGATCGGTTTTGTCTTATGTGAAGTTATCGCTCACTGTTTCAGAATTCAGGGTAATTCAGGGTTGGTACATCATGTGGTAGTCTTATTTTTAGTTAAATTACAAAGTTGTATAATTTATTATGGCTTTCCACCAAGTAACGCCAGAACATATCGATTTCATTATTTTTAGTTGTCGCGGTTATTTTAACGAATTGTGGATTATCATTACAACAGAAAGATGAAATTTAACCCCATTTAAAAAAGATTTGAAAAGGATAGATCTATCTCATGTGTATCTTCTAATATACCAAAGTATATGGATGATACCATCAGCAGTCAAATTTATGTTTCACCCCAATACGTATTGAGGAATTAGATATCCCATCCGATTACCACTCTGCTTTACTGAGATTAAAGGGGTGCAGGTTTGTGTTTTATTCAGTAAATAACAGTTCATTGCAATCACTATTACTTACCACATACATTCTGTACTTCGTCAATTATCCTCCATAGTAATTTATCTTATTGATAGAAATGCGAAAAATTCTTGTTTCAAAATAATTTTGCCTGTTGGTTACATTAATATTTAGTGATACCTATTGTACGGTGCTTCGACAGATCAGGTAATTTTGCATTTAATCCTCCTCCGGGAATCGAACCTGGGATCGCTTTCACGAAAGTCGAAGGCGTTACCCACTTGGATATTAGCAGGCCATAATCGAAATGTTCTTTTGGTATGTTATGTAGGCACTAAAACTATTTGATGATTTAAAGCTAGAAGATGGATTTTACTGTTTTTTTCTCCCGTCAATTTGATCGTTGTATATATCGTATGTATGGACATTGTACTTATTATGTTTCCCTTTGTCAGAAATATGAAATCCTCTTCTATCAATAACCTATTCATGCATAAATATCTCAATTTTTTTCAATATATTGTATCTCTTAACTTTTGTATTTTTTGTATTCATTCTTTTCTCATTTCTGTCTTTCATTCTGTATTCAGCTATATTTTTTTGTAACTTTTGTATTTTGTATTTATCAATTTTGAAAATTTATGTAATGTTTATGAATTTGTAATACGAAAATCACATATGTAACCCATTGGTTAAATGGAAGATGGGAATTTTCAGTCCCAATTTCGCCCATAAAAGACGTAATTAAATTAAATCTTGCATAATTATTTATCATGTAGAATAAATCATGTAGAAATTAAAATCATTCGGTTTTACATACATCAAGCATGCACATTCGAAGTTTTCTTGCTTAGATATGTTAATTAGCATATGAATATGCAAAAACAGTGAAAAACATAGATAAATTAATAACTATGAAGAACATCTTAATATTAGGCTAAACAGAGAGTTAAACCGAAGGAAATCAGTGTAGATAGAATTGAAATCGGTATTATGGAAAAATATGATGATGAGCTACATCTGCACTCCAGAATAAGAACAGAAAATATTTGATTTGTTCATGCGGTTTCTATTTGTTTTATTAATTTAATTTCCAGATATTAAAATTTTTGAAGTTAGAGAATATTTTCGTCACTCTTTATATATCCTGTTCCTTTTCAAGTGTTCTTTCCAGTACTCGTATTTTTATTCTTTTATTTCCGATTGCTCCAGATGTTGTTTATTTCGTTCGGTTTTGATATCTTATTTTCCATTGTTCTTGGAAATTTCGCGCTAAATTAAGGAGTGTAGGATCTTAATGTACAAGCAAAATATAATTAAAAAAGGGTAATCTAAAAAAATGTTGTAGAAGAGCATTTAATCAGTTCAAGACTTTTAAGGAAAGGGTACATTTTTCTCTTAAGGTTAGAAGAGGTTAATTTGTGCATTCCAAATTAATCTTCACCCATTTACGAGGAGCAAACTTGGAAATTATATATAGATTTCTTTATATTTATCCAATTTGGAATACAAACTCTAAAAGAGTAATATTACTTGCACATGAAAAACTTAAAAATTTCGCTTTCAATTAGTGAGAAACGAAGCAAGCTCGTTGCTTTCCAGGTATTTTCGGGGTTTCTTCTGAAATGACTCATTAAACCTCGCGATTTATGCCTTTACTTTGCTGAGTTCCTAAGTAATTGCATCCATAGTTCTGAAAAAAGAGAACAACGGTAAGGGAGTCAGTCATTAATTTAGGAGAGTTCTGATGTCTGTAAATGAACCGTTTTTAATGCAACATAGCTCTCAACTTTGGTAGTGCATTTACTGGGCGTTACCGCCGGGAAAATTGTGAAAGAAAAATTCCTGGGTCGAGGATAATACAGGGCGCGTAATGTATGCACTTCACCTTTTCTGTGTCGTGCGAAGCGCAAGCGCAGAATTTAACGCTATAAATTTCTTCACCATTTGAGTTAATCCACCGGAAGTGATATCATTAGCATCCTATGGCTTTTATGTCTTATCGATAGCTTCTGACTTCTTAAATATATCTATAGAAAGGAGGAAATTCTTCGGTATATTTCTGAAGGTTGGTATATATGTGTTTCCTGAATGCATTTGTCGGTATTAACTTTTTTAAAGGTATTTGAAATCACTGCCATTTTATATATCTTCATATATCTCAGTGAATACTTTTACTATTACTTTTTAATGTCATTATTATTAGTAGACTTTCCTATTGGAGCTTAGTCCAAGGTTAGGTGTGATAAATACAATTACAACATCTATCTTTTAGATTTATATCACATTTCATTAATCAATTATGTACAAATTCTATATCAAATATATATATATATATATATATACGAGTAAAAGTTGCTTGCATACTGCAAGCTAATTGGTAAAAATTTACAATAAGTTCCCCTTACGGGTGTCATCTTCGAAGCTTATCCAGCAAAATTCTTAAAATTGCCGCAATACATTTCTTACGTTAGAAATTTTCATCCATCTGGCATCGAACTCACGGTCATATGCAACCTTTCTTCCACTGGTTCTATAGAAAACTACTTCAAACGCAAACACTGTGATTTTGAATAGTCTCCTGCATAGAGAAAGGCCTCAAAACAATTTTTAAAAATTTGCGTAAATGACCGCCTGGCGTCGAACACAAGACCCATTTCTGAGAGACAATGGCATACGAATAATAGATAAGCGCCACTCTGACGTGTTTCAAAGTTTCAATTCAGTATCTTATCGGGAAGGTCATAAAATAAGATTCTGTTATTCCCGTTTGAAATGCATGGTGGAATCAGAATGACCCTCTTGCATCGAACCAAGGACCACAGGAGAAATGTTGACCTTTATGAAAGAATGTTCTCAAACGCCTCTGTCACCATTCCGGGTTTTATCTTTCCAGCTTATCGGGAAGGCATTTAAAAAAATCGTCCAAGATTTCACCAATGCATTTCTTACGGAAGCATTTCGAACCACCTGGCGTCGAACACACGGTCATTTGCTAACATTTCTTCCTTTGATACTATGGAAGACCATCTCATCTGCAAACACCGAGATTTTGATTGCTCTATCGCATCGAGAACGGCCTCAAAAGAGATTGCAAAAATTCGCGCAAAAGACCGCCCAGCGTCGAACTCAGGACCCTTCTGTGAGAGAAAATAGCGAATTAATATTAGGTAAGTGCTATTATGACTTATTCCAAAGTTTCGATTCAATATCTTATCGGGAACGTCCTAAAATAAGATTTCGCTTTCCCCATTTGAAATATATGGTGGAATCGGAATGACCGTCTTGCATCGAACCAAGGACCACTAGAGAAACGGTAAACCTGATGATAGAATGTTTTCAAACGCCTCTGTCACCACCCGGGGTTTTATCTTTCCAGCTTATCGGGAAGGCATTTAAAAAATTCGTCAAAAATTTCAGCAATGCATTTCTTATGGAAGAAATTTGCATCCACCTGGCGTCGAACTCACGGTCTTTTTGTAACATTTCTTCCATGCGTAATATAGAAGACTACTTCAACGTCAAATTCCGAGATTTTGGTTCCACTATCTTACCGATAAGTTCCTCAAAAATTTTTTCAAAAATCAGCGCAATGCATTCTTATGGGAAAATTGCTATTTTTGGGACTTTCTGGTATGGAACCCATGACACCTAGCGTCGATGTCTGCATTATTCTGGCATCTAGTGTGTGGGGCCAGTACGTCGAAAAAATCTGAAGTCGACGGCGCTTGTGGAACATGGTCAGAATTCGTATCCCCTATATCTATGTATATATATATATATATATAGGTATATCCGGAGAGTTAGCTATATATAATACGAGTAAAAGTTGCTTGCATACTGCAAGCTATCCGTTGAATACAGTATCATACCAAGTACTGCCTCAGTTCAAATTTAAAACTTCGCGCCAAAGACCGCCTGGCGACGAACTAAGAACCCGATCGTGAGAGAAGACAGCAAAATAATATTAGATAAGTGCCATCCTTACTTGTTCCAAAGTTTCGATTCAATATCTTATCGGGAAGGTCCCACGCCTCTGTCACCATTCCGGGTCTTATCTTTCCAGCTTATCGGGAGGCATTTAAAAAGATTTCCGCAATGCATTTCTTATGGAAGAATTTTGCATCCACCTGGCGTCGAACTCACTGTCATTTGGCTACATTTTTTCCATGAGAAGCATAGAAGACTACCTCAACTTCAACCTCCGAAATTTTGGTTCCTCTATCTTAACGATAAGTGCCTCAAAATAATTTTCAAAAATCCGCGCAATGCATTCTTATGGGAAAATTGCGATATTTGGGAATTTCTGGCATCGAACCCATGATATCTAGCGTCGAAGTCTGCATTATTCTGGCATCTAGAGTGTAGGGCCAGTACGTCGAAAAAATCTGACGTCGACGGCGCTCGTGGAACATGGTCAGAATTCGTATCCCCTATAAATATATATATATATATATATAGGTATATATATAGGTATATCCGGAGAGTTAGCTATATATAATAGATATATATATATATATTATATATATATATATATATATATATATATATATATATATATACTATATATAATAGATATATATATAATTCAATATATTATTCTATATATAATTCAAATTCTATTCTTAGAGTTAAGATGCTGCCTTTTGTTCGAAGTACACGTTTGTAAGGTGATTGGAAATTAAATCAAATTTTATACGAATCGGTTTCCAACATTTTAATTTCTGTTATCTTCGAAATCTTAGACTTTATTTACCGCTCTTTATCTGTTTTCGTGGAAAGAAAATGTTTACTGAAGGTAGTGAACCAAAGGAGTTGTAGGTGATGCATTTATTCTAGACGTTTTGCCTTTTGATCTAATTATGAATGTTAGTTTCATAAACGAATAAACTCAGTCTCTGTACTTCTAAGGAGCCTTCAAGTTCCACGGTCGTCGGTGAAATATCATAGGTAATTAGGTTACCTTTATCCAACAACTCATATCCCATACAAATAAAATAAAACCATGGCAAGATGCAGTACTTCTTGTACTTCCGCTCTCTGTTTCCTAGAAACTTACAAACAACATCTTCAAATTTATTTACGGATGGAGCTCAGGAGTCCTGTCATAATTCACTGTTGTCGTACCGATGTTACTCCATCTAATTATCCGATGGTGCAGAAGAGGTTTACACACCGTTGACCTACTTTGATGCTAGAGGCAGGTGATATTACCTTTTGCTTCAACGTCGCTCTTTCTCTTTGTATTCGAAATTAATATTTCTTGATTGAAAATCGCTACATTTTACTCCATTCTATTTTGATTTTTTCTCTGATTTTTCATCGTTTCGACAGTATTTCTTGGAACAGGTGGAAGACTTAACCTTGTTTTCCCATATACTGATTCTATCGAATTCTTAAGCGGAACTTACCATAAACCTATAAATACATATACTTTTATCGTTCCATGCACTGATCGGTTACACGTATATGACATAAATCAATGATGATTCAATTCCGATACTAAAAACAAGAAATATTGATGTATATGATCTCATGCTTCCATATCACACTATATGTAAGAATTGATGTCATATTCAGTTATGTTCTTTTACCGGGGGATATGGCTCTGAATTTGAGGAAATATTTAGTGTACTATAATATGTCTACGAGTATGTTCTGTTAAGACAAAAACCTTGAATTTTTACAGGAACTAATCAAACCAGAATTTCCGTTAAACTCTTGGTTTTCCGACTTTTTCTTCATTCCTTAGTGTTGACATCGAAGGTAAATATTATATATTGTGACCCTTACTTCAGGAAACGCATGATTAATAGGGTTTCTTGTACTTCAAGAGTGTAGTTGAAGGGCACCTTGAGGTCAGTAATGTTGAGATCGGAATTAGTTGCTAGTTTATAATTCTTGCTATTACTTTACGGAAACAGAAGATTCTGGGAATCTCGGAGAAAAAAATTATTCGATAAGTAAAAATATATGATCGCTGCCTGGAAATGTTTCTCGTCGACTTTATGAGTCGGTTTTTCCCCTACTTTTCCAACTTTTAATTAATGCTCTGCTTCCACGTATCTCATCGCAAATTACTTTCAAAAGGGCATATTTACGTCTCGTGAATGGACTCGGATCATTAATCGACAGTGGTATAGAACTTTATTTTACAAATTTCCTTCCATTACCAAAACCCGATGTGAAAATAAATTTTGTTAGGTATTAGAAAAATAAAGAAAATGATGATAATATCAGATTTTATAACATTAAAAATTACCAGCATTGATTAACAAAATGCCAAGTTTTAAATTCCTTGCTTCATCACGTTAATGGTGAAATACCCTATGTAGATGTATTCATTGATAAATTTTTTCAATTGTGTATTTCAGACGCTTAAAGTTTGAGAAATAATAATATAATTGAAATATTAGAATCAAAATTTCAGGTAAATTTCTCGATCTCGTCTTCTCGTTTTATTCAGAGTTAATTCCTTTTGACATTCCTCAGATTTCTCTATGTGTTAAGTCAGAGAGAGTACGGCTACAAAATATACCGCATTTTACTTTATTCGAAGTTTCGTGGAATTTCAAGTTTTCAAGAAAATTGTCAAAGTTGATTTATAGTAGTTCATCATCACTAAATTTTCTTGGCTATATGTGGGACTTACTGATTGTGAGTTTTATTTGAAAGGAAAGTTATATGTAGTATAGTTTATTTGAAAGATGTTTGATGGTAGATAAAAAGCCGTAGCTGTGGAAACTTTACATTTACCGTTTGTTAGAAGTAATTTAAACCTGACCCTTAACTTTATCTAAATACAGACATTAGCATTCCTTTCTTGTATCATTTCTCCCAAGAAAAGAGAATATACATAGAAATACACGAAATTTTTTTATGCTGCTATAAAAAAAGAGGAAGAAACTTAAATTTCATTGCAAAGAATTTAGGTACTTTTTAGAAGAGAATCGAAATTCTTTGCTGGGGCTTGATGACGTATTTCATTCAGTAAAAATTTGGATTCAAAATATCTTTTGGAAACAAAGTAATAGGCTTTAATCATCGCATCAGTCTATTAGGAATATGAGATTGACCTTATGTCAGTGGTTAAAGAACGATACAAAAAACAGTTGTTAATTAGCCACGAATGACTATTTCGTATTTCCCTTAATGCAGAGTTAATTTTCCTGAGGGTTTTCCAAATATTCAAAGGAGAAAATAAATTATTACCTCCACGATGAAGTCCATTGGTTTTTGTTGCGCATTAGCTTTTTGTGTGATTTCTAGATTATTTGTTATTTCCACCTTTGTGCGTTGTCGTGGAGATAGAGATGCCGTCGTTTTACAGCGGTGGCGTAATTACCTAGCCTTCGATCGAACTATAAAGCGTTCGAAATGAAGTTTATGTCCCATGATTACCGTTTTAGGGTTTCAGTCATGCAGTTGTTGGCACCAAACGTTCTATTCACGGCGGAATGAAATCGCTTCATAACTTCGTCGTTTGAGGATTTGTAGGAAATAACTCACCGGGATTATCGCTTAAAAGGATGAACTATGGCAAGACAAGGAAGAAACCCATATAACTTCAAAGCGGGCGACATCAACACGAAAGCTTTATTTCGGTAATTGCGCGGAATTTCCGAACGAGAATTAAGGGTCGACGTTTAATCATCTTGAGTGCTTAGAATTGATAGCTTCGATGGCTGAAGATTTTTTATCCTCAACCAGTTGGTTCTCGAAGCGTTGTTTTTTAGGCGCTTCGAAGGAATTCAAATCTCTGGGAAAAGATCCGTCCACTCTGGCTGGGGTTTTGATAACATGATTACCAGTATTGGCAGTAACCGAAAGAGATTTGCTGGAGAGGGCATTGGAGGTCGAACGGCGATGTATTTTAATTATCGACGTAATTTTCCCGAGATAAGAGACGATTCGATCATAAATCTCAAGATATAGTGTTCATCTAATCTCGTTTACTGACTCTCAGAATAACCATAAATGTTGACTTGAGTTTCATATCCTTCAGAGTATTTCAGAATTAAAACTTATTGATCTCTTTATTCACTCAGAATGTTTTTGGACGTCTTCTATCATTAGATCAAGTATTTTTCAGCAAAAGAGAACTTTCATTTTCTTAATTCAACTCCATCTTTCATTCATGGTTCTCCTTTTACTCCCTTTAAATTTTTTTGTAACATTGTCCTTTGAATTAACCAATCGATATACTTTCTTTGAAGAATGAAGCGTATTTGGGTTACACCATTCGAAGTATATTTGGAAAGGACTTATTTATGATTAAAGGAAGATTTCTTAATTTTCCACCGCCTTAAGCCAACTTTAACTGTTATTTTTAGCTTTTATCAATCGAGGAACAGGAAGTTCTCCCATCGGTTCTAAGTTCGTTATCTTTCATATCTAAAAGTAGACAACAAAGTTAAAAAATGGCTTTTGAACTTCTTCCTGGTACATTTTAGTCAAAAATGTGCTTATATTGCATTTTTGTATCATGTTATGTAGATAATGACATAGTTGGTCTGCTACATTATGTCATTCGTTAATTTTTGAATAATGTAAGTAATTTGTTATGTTTTACGTAAATGAAGATTATGATTATAAAACAGATTGTGAAATTAATTCTCAATCATTGAATATAATTTTCTTAATAACAGTAATTTTTCTAGAAGGGTCATGTAATAACGTTATTCATGTAGAACAATAACTAAGCTACTCATTCTATTGTTAGTGTTAATATTCCTATGTTTTAGTATTGTAGATTTATTGTTTAAACCTAATAACTTCTCAAACGTAAAGTAGCGGAGGGAAATGGAAAGCAACTCATTCTTGCTTTTGTAATTTAGAATACCATAAGTCAACGCTGTTAATGACAATGCTGTGCAGACAATATTCGGAGAAAGCGCAAGTTATTCAAGGCTTTTATTTGCGGATTCGTTTTATAGAAGTAAATTATAAGCTTCCTTTGTGACATATCTACTTAAAGTAATTAACGTACGCATTTGATTTCTGCTAAAATTAGGTTTTGGTAGGCGTTAATGCGTTTAAATTTATGATACGCTTTCGAAAGAGAGAATTTTCCAATATTAGGTTGACCAATCGCCCCGCTTTCACTGGAACAGCCCCGTTTTTCAGATCCTCTTATTCACCTTTTAGTCAGGAATGTAATTAGTTTGAAAGAATTCTACATGTATTTCAGAATAGTAAGTGTAATCTTATACTATAATAATGCTCTTTTTAATTTTAGTCAGTGCTATACGGAGACACTTCTTCAAGAACATACGAAAATTATTGAAATACCTTTATGATATTGAAATCATATTAAATAATATCTTTATCACTTTACTATCAAGCAGAAAAAGGCAATAGTATCTAAATTATTGAAGTATCTCTTTGCTAAATATAAATTAATATCTACAAATTGCTCCAGAATCTGTTGAATAAAGTAGGTATAGAAGTAACAATGGTGTCTTTTGAATATCGTGCTATGAACTTGTACAGTTTCTTCCGCTTTTAGCGATGTAAAATGTCCTGTTTTCGACTTATTTGGATATAGTTAGCCTATCCGATTGCTTAATTGTAATCATCCTGTCCCTCAGAATTGCGATTGTTTTAAATTTTCTTTGCTTCAGCTGTAGGTACTTCGTCTTGCTAAATTTTATGAATTACGCATCTACCCGTACCTGTATATTGCGCTTGTACTAAAGGGCGGAATGAAGAGGTCATGTGCATCTCATAAAGAACCTCGCTTTTAGTTTCCAGTCATCGTTAGAGAGCGGTCTTTTTTCTTCCTTTGGGACCTTCCGTGCGTATTAGCTCCTTCACCATTTTATCACGGCGACTGGATACTCACCTGAGTATGAGGAGGTAGTGTAACTCCCAGGCGTCGACGATTCCATTTCCTTGCATCTGAAATTCGGATCAACTCCAGACGTGGGCTACACTTCTGCCTCAGAAATGAATAATGCAGTTTAATTTCGAAGTCGCCTTTCTTTCCATTTATTATCTCTTCCTTTCTCTTGAATTCGGAATTTTGATTCGTCACTTTTTCAAAATTGATATTTCGAATTCCTGTGCCAAATTTCTCCGGTAAGGCTTCTGTTTCGTTCAAATCTCATTTTCTCAAGGGTATATCTCTCATCGTGGCACGGGAAGAGTAATATAAGGGATATCATTCTTTTTTATTTGTAATTTGCTTTGAGTACGACACGTATTATGTTCTCCTTGTCCATACTGCGTTCTAGTTTTTTTCAAGTCAGTAAAGGTGAATTATCTTGCCTATTTTTCTCCATATTGCATGGGTAGCCTCATTACAGGTATTCTTTATGCGGTGTTCTTAGATATGGCGATTAAATTACAATCCGTAGGTTACATTAAAAGATTTCCACTACATTTTTAAGCTCTCAAATTGACTAGAAAAACTAGGAACACGGTATAAAATTGTAAAAAATGTAATTAAAATGCTTAATGGAGCCCTTCAATGACAATAGGTATATGACAATAGGTGCATTAATTCAAGAATAAGATGTTTTCCTATGCTATTACTCTCGCCTGTCGTCCGCGATGAAATGACTCACTGAAGCAGTTAGTCCAAAATTCGGTAAAGTTAAACAATTAGCCGTTAAATTTGAAACGTAAGTAAGTTTTACCGTAAACTGCCATCGATACGTTTGCGGCAAAGAGGTCACCAGATGAAAATTACGTCGCTTGGATGAAAAAGTTTATCAAGTCCAGGGGGCGAGTCGTAGAATTTATTTCCCCAATTGTTCTCTGAGTATCTGATCAGCAAACGCAGAAGGGAGGACGAATAAGATCTACTAAGTCTTCCGAGAACGTACTATATCTAAATTTATGGAATACTTCAAGTGCATCAACCTAAATTTGGGTCTCATTTCTTCTGACGAAATTTCGTGCCTTTTTGTATTAAGTTTAGATATCGGTGAATGAAATGACATTTTTCAGTGGATACGAGGACGATCGCAATTCTTTAAAATTCTCTTTCATAAAAATACTTGGAGTGGGATGGGATCCCTTTAATGAGCTGAATATTATTGTAACTCGGACGTTGCGTTTTAACTTCCATATCTCTAGTACCATTACAAGGTCAAGAAATGGCTTAGAGGATTTTCGTGTGGAGAAATTCTCATGAGTACCATCTGCCTACCAAATGAAGGCCCAGGTATGATCATAGCAGCGAAGTGTTATATTTATTCTCGATTAAAAGGAAGCCATTAAGTGGTTCGAATTCAACCCAACTCTTCTTGATGAAATTACGATTCTCTAGGAAGGTCATACTTTCCTTCTCAAAGTGAAGTATGAACTTATGCTCCCAATTCAGTATTTTTCTTTTTCTTATTTCGGAAAATCTCGCAGCTAGTTTCGTACATAGGATTCTATTTTACTGAATTCCAACGGGAAACTGTTCTCTGAAGTGTTTTTTCAACGTATCTGAAGGTGGCTTCTGAATGTTATAACTGTTTTCATATCTCTTTTGGTGAATTCGTTTTATGGCATCTTTTCCTTGTCACGTTTCCGCCTCCAAAGCCTTAAGTTGTTTTCCTGCTTAGATTAAATTCAACATATGCTGCACAAGGAAGAGGAAATCTCTGAAAAGTGCGAATATAGTCAAAATCTTCCTGCGTAACTCGGAGACTAAAATTGGCAGTTGTTATTTTCTGTTTGTCTCGTTACTTTTGGAACTTTTTGAACTGCTTCACTGCGCTTTTTAACCTCAGTGTTCAATTTTATTTATTTAAAAAATTCTCATCCTACTTTAGATTTTTACACCACAGTAAATTTTATGATAATCTGCCGTGGTAATCATATATCGGATATCGAGGCTTAAGAACTCGATTTTAAGTCTATGAAACCTTTCCTTTTCTTCTATTGTCGAAATGTATCCGAATTATTTCAACATACTATAAGTCGGGATTCTTCTTTTGTATGAGTAAAAGGAAATGTACGCGAGCATATTCATTCTGATTTTTCAACCTGAAACCTTTTCCTTGTAATTTGTTCAAAGTAGTAGCGCTTTGTCTAAGAGATACATCTTCAATAGGTTTCCTTTGACACTAGGATTACGGAGCATTTGCTGTTCCACAAATATCAAGCATATTATATTTCTCGCAAGCCTTTGAAGCTCATGATTCCTCAATTTTAACCCTTTTAAGAAGAATTACGCCGAAAGGAACACCAAACGTCACAAGAACGCGATATCTTGTCCTTTTTCTACATTTTCCTTTATCGTTCCTTCTAAGTCTCTATTTCAAGAATGTCCATTTTTTACAAACTCATCGTCAAGATTAAGTCACGAGTTTTTCAACCTTCTGCTATACATTTCGAAAGCTTTTTGAAGGACAGCTTGAAAAAAGGTAACAATCGTGAATTGTATGGGAGGGAAAATGATTCAACAAGTGAAGCTCAGCTCTGCGGTAAGACGCAACGAGGAGAAGAAAAAGTGAGAAAAGCCGAGCATTGCCTCCTCCATGCGCTTCGAGCTTTTTTCGGCTGGAATGTCATCAAAACGGCGATTTTCAGCTGGAAATTCCGGCCTCGGCGCTGAAAAGAAATCCAGTGATGTTTTTCCATCTGAGCCATAGGGTAAAACATTCTCAGCCCCGGTGGCATTCGGGAATTTTCCTCCATGAATCTTTTTCTTCGCCTTTTAATCGAATTTTTCTTCTTTACTTTTCTTTGAATAGGGACGCAGTGCAGTTCTCTTTGGAAAAGTTAGATTTTTTTATTTTATCCCACTCGGTCGAAGCTTTTTGTCTCAGATTGGTGTGTGAAAAAAATATTTCCTTACCTTACCCTTCTGTAGTCAAAGGACGTCCTTTAGCTCCCAAGTCGGAATGGCGTCAGGAAGGAATTTCGTCTCTGACACATTCGTGAACCGGTACATATTAAGATGAAGGATTGCAAGCAATAGGTGGTGGAATCGATGGCTCTAAACTGAGGATTGAGCAATCTTTACTCTAGATTTCGAACATAGCTGTTATCTCCGTTTCTAAGGAAACATTTTTGTCTGCCGAGCTTCCTTACAGAAGTTGGCTGATTAATAATTTGAATTGTATCTGAAGGTCAAAAATAAGCTATCTCCAATTAGAAAATATTGTGATTGGTGAAATTTCTCTCCTAGTGCTATTCAAGTAACGTAATTCAGGAGAACATGGAACATGTGAAGTGTAATTTTCTAAGCGCTGTATCGTGAAGTCAACGAAGCCGAGAGAATTATTAAATGAGACTTCCGCTAAATAGAGATGGAAATGCTCGTCATCGTCGTTGGAATCAACATCCTTGGCAAGAAAAAAAGGGATGCAGTTTACATAAAATTCTTATAACAATATATTTCATGATATTAGAAGTTCGTCTCCGAGAAAGTAGGTCGCAGTCCTTTAACTATGACAAAAATAAGTTATCTCTATTATTAATCTATGACACTAATATTGGTAATCTCTCCTCTCATGAATATTTCGAGCGTTTTCTACACTAACTTTTGCTAACTAAGTAAGAAAGGAACGTACAGAAATAAAATCTAAAGTGAACCCTTATACTCACTTAACATGCAATCGTAATGGATCAATAAAACTGTTTTCACGGTTTATTTTTAATGTCAAACCAAAGCATGGCAGTTTGTCTGCAGCCCGCGAAGTCTTCGTTGGAATTTAAGCGGATTGCTAAGAGTAAAGCCTGCACACTCAAGTGAGAATAGGGGCAAAGCGGATGGTGACAGGAACTTTATCTCTCTAGTCTCGTTGCTTCACGTGAATACAATCACTGTTATTGTTTACCTTCTTTGCTATCCGTTGCCGCATGATGGCTTCCGTGGAGTTGTTTATGCTTTCACTTTGCAAATTGACCATCCAAAGTGTCCGACGTATTTACTTCGGCTTCTGGCGTCCCTCCAGAAAATTCCTAGTGAATGGGAAGACGGAAATAACCTGCAAAAACTTCAGTGCTAACGTAATCTCAGTGAGGGAGGGTTTATTTCTCTCGTTATTCCTTTCGTTGTTGATTCGAAATGAAGTAACGAGTTATTATTACCTATATTACTAATTAAAATGAACAGATAATGTACAAAAGATTAAGCTTTCTTCAAAGGGAGAGCTAGCGTTGATCTTCTTTCTGTTTAATACGTTACTGCCCTTTATATTTTCTTACTAGTATATCGTTGTTCCTGAATATTCAGACGTTATTATTTTCCAAAATTTGCGTAAGAACAGCTACCAAATCGGAATTATCATAACCTGATTACAAGTATGTAATGTAATGATGATTTAATACCACGTACTTGAAAGTGATCAGTAGTGATTATTTGATCTGATTCAGTTTCGCCTTCCTATCCTTATCTTTCCTTGACTAAGCAATTCGTAGTTTCGGTGAAGTAAGGATCAAGAATTTTATACAGTTTTTCAATGTAAGGTAAATATTATGGTGACTGTTGTATGATTTTTGAGTATGAAATAATGCTGCATTATTCATATAAAAATCGGTATTATGATGAGCACTACATATTATGAGTTGAAAGTGGCAATGAGTTCTTGAATGAAGAATAAACCGCCAGTATTCTTTATTAACGGGATGAGAAAACTCACCTCTGGGAGAAATGTTTGGTTGTAATTGAGAACCTTGTGGAAAAATGAAGCTATCGTATCGTAGCAAACAAAATATACTTCTATGGCATATTATTTTCATTCGAATGCCTTATTTCGATTGAGCGTTATAAGTGACTGTGTATTATCAACCGATCAGATAATTTATGGTTTAAGTGAAATTACTACCAATACGTATGAGATATTTTCCGTTTTGTTAGTATTTAAGCGGAAAATTGGCATTTGACCTAGTATATTCAGCATAAAAACTGGCTACAGTAATCAAAATCTCAACTCATGACGTTGTTTTATGTAGAGAGGATTAATTTTGATTTTAAAGAGAATGTTTCGACTGTATGAACGAAGTCGTTTACATCATGTGTCCCTTGAGTGGGTAGCACGGTCCCTTGGGGAGCAGTTACATTATTTAAGGGATGCTAAGAGATAAGGGGTTAGTGTGGATTAGCGAGAAAGACCACGTAACACCCTAAACGCATTTTTACCTGTTAAGCACTTGAAGTGGTTCTGTGTTTTAATTTGTTTCTAATTGCGCGAGAATCTGAGTAAATTTTCCGGCAACCATAATCGCTTCGTTGATTGTGAGAAGGTCATGAGGCCATCTGTACATATCAAGGTTTTCATGCTCCATTTCAATTTTTGGAAGATGCGGGGATTTACTGTTATCAAGGATGTGGTGGAGAGTGTTGCTAATGTCATTAATATTATCTTAAGTTAATTTGTGTTCACTTTACTTTTTTATCAAACGTGCTCTGATATATTTCTATCACGAAGTGTGTAGAATTTTCGTTTGCAGTTTCATTCAGTAATGTGTTCCTTTTCACGATTCTTAAGGCTTTTACGCTTTGAAAATTTTGCTGGTATTTATGCATATTAAAAATGTACTTTTTCTATGTATTTATTCGATAAAAAGTTTGTTAAATATCAAGCAGAAAATACGTGACTTTATACTCCTACGCGAGAGTTCATTTATAGGCAGAAGCTTGATTATCGGTTGTAGTTCACTTCCTCACTTAATTTGTAAGTCGTAGAGAAACTAAGTTTGCCATAAGTTCCGACTGCTGTGGTCCCATGAAGCTCGGAAGTTTGTGAAACACTCTAATCAGGAACTCGGTAAACTTTTGCTGAATGATAAGGTCATCTGTATAGTAGTATACCTGCAAATTCCCCTGTGTCGCCTTACTTCTCTCCTTTTACATTTCGGCAGTTCATTTAATTAGCGAAGTTTCCCTCAATATGTACTTAGAATACGACGCTTAGTTCATAATAGTCTGGAATCACGGAGAGCTAAGTCCAAGGAATAGCAGTCGCTCACTTATACCTAGGCAAATCCGAGTGCCGCTTACTCATTCGTTGTGGGAGAGTTTGTTTATTTTTGACGCATTTAACTTGATAAAATGAATTTCTGAGAAACAAGATGCTCTTACCAAAAGTTGACTTAATAGTTAATGCTAAGCAGTTCATTATTTTAGTTTGTGTGTCTTTGAATATATATATAAATGATGTTAAATTTAAATAAGTCGAGAAATTAAATTTAAAGTTAACATAATTTACATGAAGAAATATGTACAAAAATAATATATGCTACGTATTTTGAATGTGCACTGGGGAATTACATAACTCGAAATGTACAGAAAGTATTCGATAAGGTAATTTAAGATTGTAAATTCGTGAAGATATCTTTAAAAAAGTTAGGGGAATACTTTAGTTACCTTTTGATTTGATTAATTACAATTAATTGAACCATGTTTGATTTTTAGAACCATCCTAGTAATTTAAAGCAAGTGTATGTTTACGCTTCTAAATATCAATGGGTTATATCCTAGTAGTGAAAGTAATAATAATTTTAAACATGAGATCGGTATGAACTGTTTTAATTGATAAGTAACAATATTCACTGTTTCGGATGGTGTAATTTTTAATGTTTTACGAGGGTCATCCGGAAAGTAGTACCCGTTAGTGCCGCATGAAGTGCTGACGACGCGAGTAGCCGCTGGACAAGGTCAGATAGCTTCAGTGGCTTGTCTGCCTTCTCTGAGCCAAGTTGCGTGACGCTAGCATTGCCTGTGTTGTTTCTGTGATTGTTTACAATGTTTAAAAAAATTGAGAACGCCGCCAGTTGTGAAGTGAGGGCAGTGATTAAATTCCTCAATGCAAGAAACGTTCGCCCATGTGATATTCATCGCCAATTAAAGGAGGTGTATGGAGACAATGTAATGGACGAGTCGTCTGTTCGGCGGTGGTGTCGCAAGTTCAACATGGGAAGGGGGAACACACACGACGATGAGCGTTCGGGGAGACCGTCTGTCATTACAGACCAACTGGTGAGCTCAGTTGACGAATTCGTGAGGAACGATCGGCGCGTCACAATTGATGACATCTGTGAGCATTTTCCCAATGTTTCTCGAACAATTGTTCATGAAATTGTTAAAGACCATCTGCATTATGCAAAAATTTGTGCAAGATGGGTCCCTCGCATGCTTACAGATGAGCACAAAACCAAGCGTATGGCTGCAGCACTGACGTTTTTGGGACGTTATTCTGATGAAGGAGACTCTTTCTTGACTCGCATAATTACTGGTGACGAAACATGGGTTTGTTATGCATCACCTGAGAGTAAACGACAGTCAATGGAGTGGCATCATGCTCATTCACCAAACAAACCAAAAAAATTCAAGACAGTTCTGTCCACCAGGAAACTCATGGCAACCATTTTCTGGGATCGACGAGGTGTATTGCTTATTGATTTTATGGCCCGTGGAGACACTATTAATGCCAATGCGTATTGTGAAACATTAAAGAAATTACGGCGTGCAATACAAAATCGGCGGCGAGGTCTATTGTCTACTGGTGTCATTCTCGTTCATGACAATGCCAGGCCTCATGCAGCTGGGATAACACAAAGACTTTTGCAGCAATTCAAATGGGTAACTTTCGACCATCCACCGTATAGCCCGGACTTGGCCCCTTCAGATTTTCATCTCTTTACAAAGCTTAAAGACTTTTTGGCGGGGAAAAGATTTGACAGCGATGAAGAACTTAAAGAAGGAGTGACCCTGTATCTCAATGAGCTGGCGGCGGAGGACTATGCAGCAGGAATACAGAAACTTGTCACACGTTATGACAAATGCCTTAATTTGCTTGGAGATTATGTTGAGAAGTAGTTTAAAGTATCCTCTTTCAAATAAAATTTTTTATGTTTGTTAATATTTACTTTTGTGTCTTTATTTCACGAACGGGTACTACTTTCCGGATGACCCTCGTACTTATTTATTTATACTTAAAGAATATGAATGGACAGCAGGCCTAATAGTAGTCATACTTATGGGAGGAGGGAAAAATAAGAAACCCGGACTGATGTTCACCGTAGTCGGGAGGAAATCCCTGTAACCCTCTCGAAGGCAGTTCGTCATACAATACAATTAGAAAATTAGAAAATACAAAATTTACAGCATTATTACAATAATTACAAGCTATAGGATTATTACATAAATATTAAAAAATGCCATACATTTTTAATATTTTACACAGTAAATCAATTTAGGATCGAAACCTAATTATCAATTATTATTTAAAATAAACAAACCCTTTTACTTCTATTAATCAATGTATCGCAGGAAGGGGAAAAAAAGTCCAAAAACTTCTATGAGTAAATTCTTCGATTCTACTATTACCCAATTAAGAAATTTTGTAAATATCGGTTCCCGATTTTCGATTCGTACGCTCAGAAAACCGTGTTTCGCATCAAGGAAACCTGCTGCTTTTTTTTCTCAGAAGTCGAATGAATAGCGAGCTGTCAGTGGTAACTTTTATCGCACTCATCCTGTGTGTGCGCGTGCCAAACTCTTTTGTTCTATTGTGTGGGCGTCATACTTCGGATTAACAACTATCTCTCTCGCTCCTTCTTCCAAAAATAACACCTTTATGGCCATTCGTTCATTCAGGACACCGGGAGCTGTTTTTAAACCTGGAGTTGAGAAACAACCTCTTTACGGCCGTAAATATCTCGTGAATCGTATGAATGAGCGAATTCCCTCGGGAAACCTTCCGTATCTTCTTTCAGAGTGGGATTAAAATTAAGTCATCCCGTGTTGTGCCGCGTTTCCTAATCTATGTCTGTGGAGATGCGCCAGAAAAGATATGAGACATTTTTTAGGCATAAAATCGTCGACCTCTTTTGCAAGACTTGTTTTTATCACAACCGGAAAGATGAAACAAACATATAATAGTTATTTAAGACGCTAAAGTTATCATAAACCGCAATTACTCTAAATCCAACATTTTTATAATCATTGGAAAAAGTGACATGTTTATACAATCGGAAGAAAATCCTTGAATGTTTAATATTTTTTAAAGTGAAGTGTCTCTGTCCTTTCCCGGTGTTCATGTTTGATTTTATAGAAATGAAAGTGAAGTCAGTTGGTAGTTTGGTATTTCCATCTTTATATCAATTTACATCGATGTTCAATTTTGCGGAGCCCTGTCTCAGTCTAGAAGATAAGATTATTGTTATAATTTTTGTGTGATCATATTCAAGTTGTTCATGTTGCACATTTTTATTTGTATATGACATTAGATGATTCGTAACAGTTACTTACTTATATTTATTATTTCGAATTAATGAACTGTGGGTGAACTTCTCACTTTTTGTGTGCCATGATAATTTTGTGAAGAAAATTCTCGGAAAATTCATTAAGTAATGGAGAGACTTGTGATCGATAAAAGACTAAATTACTTCCAGGAAGTGCTTCAATGAGGGTTGTTTGATAACGAAATTTCCTCTCGGTTCGTCACTGTTGAATAACTTTCAGCTTATGGAAGAATAACTCTTTTCATTCACGATATTTCGTGAGAAAGAGGCAGCCTTTTCATCAAAGATTCGTCTGTATGTTTTCTCTCATCTTAATTATCTCCGAATCTTACTTCACTTGAATTTTCATTAGAAAATGAAACGATTACCGAACCGCAATGACGAAGCAAGTTAATTTTGTTCTCATTTATCAGATAATTCTGTTTTTGAAATGAAGTTCTGCATCCACGCCAGTTTTGCGGTCCCTAAATTGCCATGACTCTTAAAACTTACTTCAGTAGCTAAGCGATGGGCAAATAGAAAATTAATGACAGAAGTAAAATATGCTTTGTGTTGGACCTTGGGTTGAAAAAGAATTTCGTGGAAAATTATTCTTGGAATCTTTATTATGAGAATCGAGGAATATGAAGATATTTTGCTCGCTTTGCAAGCATTCGAAGAAATGTAATTGGGTAGGTATACTAAAAGTCAACCTAAGATTATGAATTCTTTATAAATAAATCAGAAGTCTCATGATGATGAGGTTTTTCCTTCATGCTGCGCCATGTTTTGCAAATTAGCGTATCTGCATTTAATTGGTGAATTTATAAAAATTAGGAGATTTTTACAGAGGAGTTGCTCATAAGTATCGGGAGTACTTAGAAGAATCTAGGAAAATAATATCTCAGATATGATCTTATGGATCTCTGTCTAAGATTATCCATTATGTCAGAATTCTCCCCTTGAATAAATACCATTTTCAAGAATTCTCTCAGACTCACCCGAAGTTTTATTTTCATGTTTTTGCAGGAATTCTCTTCGTAGCCATAATTTGATTTTATGCACAATGTCTACAGAAATATTTTCAGTGTCGTTGTATCTTCGAGGGATGACCCTTGAAATTTTTGCAGAAAAACTACCTATTCTTCGATCAAGAAGTGTATGTCTTCGAAACTTAACCTTTCTTGAAATATCAAGTAGGATGTTTTGATAGATTTTAGGAAGCGCAAAAGAAGCACATGATTATAAAGTTATCATGCTCATAATAATTGATTTTCTTCAAACTTCAGGGGTTTTCTTGCGGGGTTTTAGGATTAAGCTAATGGAATTCCGATGTGATAGCTGCGTAATACTGCTTAAGAATTCTCTTTCATCTCATAACCCTAAGTGAATGCTAAAATTTAGCTTAAAATATATTTTATCTATGGATTCTTTTCTTTAAAAATCTTCTTATAACTTTGTGATCATCGTATTATATTAGTTTTTTCCGATAACGTATGCGATATCTAATATAATCTGTTTACCACTTTGTGAAATTCTTCTTATCTGGATCCGTGGAATATGTATGCCCACTTGCATTTATCATCCCAATCATTTTGGCTGCAATCTCGGGTTAAATTACCAAGTTATTTTAGTTTTGGAAGGTTTGTATCTCAAGAGATGACGTTTGGAGGCCTGCTATTTTTGTATTTATTACGATCTTTAGAAAGAAGGAAATAACAATATACAATAGCTTGGAGTCAGTTCGAAGGCTGTCAATTCCATTATCAGAGAATTAATAATAATTTTGAAGGACAGTATTCAAATACTTTGCTTAAATAGGAATGAAAAAATCCTTAATTCTATCATCTTAAGCTCGAGGGAAATATCTTTGGCTAGTTTACGAGATCCGTCGCTGATAGATGTTTGTCAAATTTAGTTAGTAATTAAATATAACATCGCTGGCCATTCCATGGCTTCTACCCGTCAAGGAAGTTCTCTATACCAAATTTACTAGTGCAAAATTACTTTTTCCGAAAATTTGTCAGTCATTAAAGTGGTCCATAGAAGCTTTATTTTTCAATAATGTCTTTTTGATGATCTGTTTTCAATGATAGATAATAGATGTCCGTTTTATCATGTTTAGCAAAATTTATCTTGAAGTTTGTAGTATTGTCGACTTTTAGAAACGTCAATTGAATAAAATTCATCAATATTTTTAGTGTTTTGAAAGAAGTTTTGAGATGGTTTGCAGTCGCCTGGCCATCAATATGATAACTCGAAGTTTTTTCCATACGGAAAAGTTCATCGTCACTTCTACACATTTTCCCTCCTCAACTTACGCCATTGAGGCCTTTATGAAGAGACTTATCTTTTACTTTCCTTAAAAGACTTCCAATTCTCTTCTCTCTATCTCTAACTATCTTCGGGGAAAATCTTCACCTCCAATCGTTATCTCCTTCAAATTTCTGAATCCATTAATTTGAATACATTAAGTCTTAGCCTTCGGCTTTATTAAAAAGGTCTCGCTAACATTTTGATTTGATGTAATATCCTGTTAAACATGACTTCTCTTTTGCGTTAGAATAGATTGCGTTAGAGTAATTCTGATTCGAATTGCGGATTTTCAATGCTAGCGAGGAATTTGTATTAATTCTTTCCTTTCAGTCGTACGCGTTTAATTTTTCGTACCAGATATATGATTTTTAGTAGTACAATCAATACGTGTAGTATGTAAAATTAGATATAAATTTCACAATCAGCTAACTCCCTAAGTTGAAATATGCTTCCGAATTTTCCATAAATTATAAAAATCTTGGTTGTACTTTAACACTCATAGTAACCGTATGATTACAGGGGACATGATGGATATTTATGTAAATATTTATCGGTTACCTGATCACTACAATGGTTGATTATTTTAATTTAACTTCCAAAAGGGTCCATTCGATATGAGAAATTTTCGTTTCTTTTCCAAATGCTAGTATCGTTTCCATCTAAGTACTAGAATTTTAAGTCGAAAAGAAAATCAAACCCTGCGTCATTGGAATACTGATAAGCATTTCGTGAAACTTTTCCAAATTGAGCTATTTAATGTTCAACCCAACCGACGTCTGTCAGCATTTTATCTGCAAAAGTTTTGCCAATTTACTCAGAAAATTAAGCAGCTAAAAATGAGTTTATCTTAATTTATATTGTTCTACATGCTAAAGTCATTTTCTCTACCTCATTAATTTATTAACTAATTGCGAGCTCCTAGACAGCCAAGTGAGAAGCGCGTTCGGCTCTGGTGAAAATGGCCCGGGGCTCGGTTCTCTATGGGAGCCCGTATATGCGAAATGACAGCTGTTGAAGCACTTTTAACAATACTACTACAACTAATTGCAATATTATATTCTAGCAACTTCTCCTATGTTCAACAAGTCACATTTTAATATAATCGAATTCGTTTCTTCCCTTTTTCCCGATTGTGAAAACATTCGGCGATTATTTCTTTCTTTCAGAAATCAAAAATGAGTCTTACCAAAATAACGACGATCTCAGATATACCAGAACATTCTTCCGTTCTTTCTTCGGCGTATTATTTCAGCCTAACTCACTCGATCCCTTTGGATGTTGCCCCAAAAAATATCTCGCGGTTTTATTGACTCGGGGGAATTCGCTTCGAATCATTTTGAATTTTTTCCGCTCTTTTAACATTCCCATTGTTGTTGGATCTGTCGAAGAGGTTTCCCTTCATTTCCTCTCACCTGGAGATGATGTCTGATAGATTAACAAAAGAATGACTGCTTCCTTTTTTCACGGAGACTGTTTACTTTCTTTTTGACCGCCTCTTCTTCCCTCATTGTCCCCTGGAATTCCTTCTCCACCCACTGTCTCCTACGTCATACGTTTTGTGGAACATCGCCAAAGCTGTCAATTTCCACCTCACTTCATTTCACGGGTGTCTGCGGCTCCACAATGGGGAACCGGAATAATATTTAAGAAACCCAATGCGAGAGAATTTTGAGCGATGAAAGACGTCGAAATTAAAAACGAAGTTGAAGCTCATTTGCTTTCCATCTCGGAGATGAAATGGCTCCGTTCATTAATGACATCCGAAATTCGGACGGATTACGCATGTTCACAAGATTGACTGTTTGCTCTCGTTTCAGTTCGATATTAGGATTCGGATTGGTTTACTTTTCTTCTTTTTTATCCTGTGACATCCCCGTCAGTTAAGCAAGCTGTGCAGTGCCGATGTGCTTCTGTAAGGCTGTGCCGAAGTGAATATTACTGCGTTCGATTTTCTAATCTTTCACACATTATTTAGAAAAATGACGAAATACAGTAAGGAGGCGTTTGATAATATTTCTATCTTTATTATCTTTTCCAGAGAGTTCGGATTAATTCGAGTGGGATTCTTTGGAATAAAAATAATCATGCCATACGTACTGAGTTGACTAAATGAGACCTACTATGTGTCCCGTGTTTCCTGTCTTTAAGTCTCTAGTAGCTCCGTCATCATAAAATGTTACTTTTTCTGTTTTACATTTTCCAGCTTTATGAACATTTTAAATCTATGATTGTTAGTTTGCCTTAATACCACACCTAAAAGGGAAATACCTCACCCCAAAGGTCCTGTTGAAATACCTTACGGTGATAAAATTATTTTCAAATATAACTTTGCAAGAGAAATGTAAAATCATCATTCTCAAAAAGGCTTAGATTCTTTCGAATGGTATCTTTTTTAAAGCCGTAAAGAATTCGCCCTTTTTGCTTATGAGGAACGGCACGCTTTCGTCTTGTTGGGATGAAATATGGAATTTTAATGTGAAATTGAAATATTATTGTTTTTATATTTCCTGATTTGCTCAAAATAGAACGTTTGAGGAAATAACCTTGATGCACAATTAAATTACTGAGATTTTGATAAATATGTATGTAATTCGTCTATAACTTGCCATTTTAGCGCGGAAAAGGTTCTATTTCGTTGAGTGAATTAATACCGTGAGATCGAGGTCTATTTTTATTAATTAGTGTCTCCTTGTAACGTCATTGCCGAAATACGAGTAACCTTGTGTTATCATGTATACGGAGATATTCAAAACTCGCTTTACCAGGACTTACACTGTGTTTAGTTACAATTCCTTGCTATTACCTATTTCTTTTTAATATCCTGTAGCATTTTAAAATACTGTGTTGTTTTAGCCGCATTTAGAGAAAGTTTTTCTAACATAGGTAAATACTGGACCAATATTTCCTCACAAAAGATATTATGACGAAATATTTTAGTACAAAGCATCCTTGTTCCATGTATTCTACGTCATTGGTATTTTGATTCTTTCAGTTCAGTCACTTAAACTAGTTTAGGCAATATTATCCATTTTCTGCTAGTAAGATAAAGCTTCAAACAGGGCTGTGGAATTCTTAATTGGTAGGTAAAAATTTACCGATTTGGCAGATTTGAGTGTATCAATAAAAAGATTCCAATCGATGCTATCCTTTTTCCCGGGGCAAACTTTCAGTACATTTGCTAATCATGTTATGTATGTACGTCGCACTATTTTGTATATATTCGATCTGAATACAGATATTTTGCTGGAGTTAATGCATTTCGTAACTTTAATTTTCATATAGATGGGTCGGAGTTGGTGTCGGGGTCAACTGTTGAAAAATAGACGAGTCGGAGTCTAAGGGACCCGACGCCAAAGCCCTTTACAGTCCCTCCTCCGGATTTCAGCATAAAATTGGATTTTACATCAGTATTGTTGTGCTCTGTTTTTATTGGTCATAGTGCAATCCCCATGTCCCCAATACCAATACACCGCCCACGCTTCCGCTCCGAGTCTCTCTTGAACGCACCGTTCTTCACTTGTTTATTTTCTTCCAATTTCCGTCCCGCATTTCCAATTGGACTCTTCAAATGGGTCAACTCCCGTGTCTCCATGTAGGAAGTCGCTCGAGATGATATTGGAGTACTTCTTGATAAAAGAGTTCAGAATGGTCGCGTGATTGCAACCCATGACAATGGAGAAACGATCCATTCCTCTTCCCTTCGCTTTTCTATACTATCTTTCCAGAGTCATTTTGATAAACCTTTCCTTACTAAGATCAGACTTATGTATTTTTCTGTTAAACCCTCTTCCTTAACATCGAGATTGTCAACTATTCAGCTCAAACATCGATTTGAGCCTCAATCCCTCCATCATTAGCTGTAAAACACATGGAGAAAAAATGAGGCTTACTAAGCAAGGTGAGGAATGAGGTAGTTTGCCCTTGATTTTCTCAAAAAGCCAGATTAGTGTAAGCGGAAAACGCTCTATGAATAATACTTACTTTTAAAGCAAACGATAAGAATGAAATAGTATTAGTTCAATTGCACGGCATCATCAATATAAAATTAGCTTCCATATCATCACAGCCATGAGCGAACATGACTCAGTGAGTAAATGAAGTACACATTTCTCTATTCTATTCAGGACAACATAATAAATTCTGTTCATCGAAATATGGTATCAGGAAGACCAGATTAATTAATAGTTTTACTAGTATCTTTCCCTTTTCTGAAACAACGCTATCTTTACAATGCCTTTGTTTCATCTCCTACCCGAAAGGTGTATTTGTTTCGGGAATTAAAAAGTGTTTCGAGATTAGTTTCATCTGTCCTCTTATCTCCTGAAGGAAATCCTTAAAGTATTTTTATGAGATGCCTTTGAAGTAGTCGCTAAGAAAGAAATGATCAAGTTTCCATTCTATTTTGTAGGTGGGCATCTTAATATTTTCTCCTCTGTTAATTGCTTCCGCTATCTCTTTTGGATTCGTGGAAATATTTCAGTCGTCGGAAATGAACATCAAGATGTATTTGGGCAACCTTCAGTTCATTATAACAGAAAATAAACAGAAAATTATAAAAGGAAACTCCTTTTCCGTAATCAAAAGAAAATTTACTTTAAATTTAGCAGGAGTATGGATGTAATTGAAGAAAATAGTGAAAAGGCGAGATATTACAATTTATTTTTAATAATTTCGCTATATGCACTCTAAAGTGTTGTTAAATGTTCCTGAACTAATAAAGGATATCGCCAAAAAGTAGCAAAAATCACATTTCCTTGAATTAGATTTGACGAATACATTAAGTTAATTTAACAGATTCTCGTGAAATAAACGTCCTATTTTGATTTATTTATAAGTCAACCATGTAATGCTACAAGAACTTAGAGAAGTGTGTACTCAGCAGTACATGCAGTATGGAGAGCGAGATGTCGCAAAAATAGAAAAAAAATATCTCTAAAAGAATGGTAAGGTCGCTAGATCCAGCGAGAAAATCGCTTACTTGGCGTCTATGAAAAAGCTTTATGTATTAAGGATAATTTCATGGAATATTTCTCTCCTTTTAAATTTCGAGTTCCTAATATATTGTGAGTTGTGATTAGATAGAAGAGTTAAAATTCGATTATATAGTATGCTATGGTTTTTTCTCTGTTCTCGATCCTGCTAGGTAACAGTTTCCTCGTCCACTATCATTTGTTTCCATTTTCACCATGATAGCTACTCGTTTACATTTTTGTTTTATTTGCATTTCTTTCAGCTGCTGGGAAATTTCCTATCTATGAAATATAGCCACGACTGGTGATTATTCATGAAGATTAGGTTTTCCTCTGCGTTGATCATAGCAATTACTTTCTGTTAGTGGCAACTAATAACTGGCGGTGATTCTAATGCGAGGCCAGAGGTAATATTTCATAATCTTCTTGGAATCGCTCCAGTTATTTGATTGGCGACTGGGATTAATCATGAAATAATAGAATTTTGCTGCACAGCTATTCCTCCAATATCCTTTCCTACCGCTGTTCTAACCAATCAGATTTTTTTGGTAGTTTGCATTGCGTAAATCTAATATCCTGATAATCCTTTGAAGGAACGGAAATCATGTTCTCTGAAGTTGATACGTTGACCACATGATGTGAACACGCCTTTTTTTGCTCTTTTATGCCACAGGCTTGCTAAGATCTAAATATCGACTTTTAAAAATAAAATCAAAATTCTTAAAGAGATACTCATCAAGGGTTTTTAATTTCATAATTCCTATAAAGACCAATTAAAATCGATGTTTGCCTTAATTTTGCTGCTTTGGCTACTTATGTATTTTAAAAAGCATGATTTAGACTGTGTGTCTTTTATCATCTCACTTTTTCAAGATCAATCATCATTAGTAAATCATCTCAATTTATCACCATAACTTCATTTAATTATCTCGTTTTTCGGTTATTTCATATTTAATCTCGCGACAAAATGAAAAGCACGCATTTACGAAAGAATTTTACGTTATTTACGACGGTTTTTTGCTAATGAGATGATTGAAGTAATCGATAGATGTAAGGTCCTTATAATAACATTAAAAGCTTTGTATCTGAGAAGCAGAAAGTCATACCTTGCTCTCATTTACATTCAGTTCGTATCCAGGGCCCGCACGAATTTATCTTCCTTCTTGAAACGATTATTCCCAACACTGGTTAAAACACTTCAAAGCATAAATTCTGCCTTCTCTTGTCTGTCTAACTTATATTCTTGTCTTAACTCTGAACATACTATTTTTTATTTCACTCTGTCCGTTGTAACTTGTTCCGTTGTCCTCCCAAGTCATAGCAAGAGAAATAGTTTTCGAATTCTTTCTTCACGAACAACTGAAACCGATTAGAGCAAAAGAAGTCAAAGAAATTCTTACGACTTTCGTAAGATCACCGTAAGTCTGAATAGGATACTTGTTCCTTCCCTCGTGGGAGTTAAGATAGTTTATTGCTGTTCCGAAAACAGGATAAAACTCAGGAAGTTTATCTCATACAGGACCGACAAGAAGGGGAGAAGAAGCAAGGTATCCGGACCCGCAATTCTAATCAGAGACCGTAACTTGAAATCTAAGAAAATTGCTACCGTGAATGTTAGAATTTTCCTCTTAATTTTCAGTTTTTTAGCACATGATATTTAATACACATCCGCTTCGATGTTGAAGAAAAATCGGAAGAAATATAAAAATTAGATTGCCTCTAATTCAGTTTCTACCCAGTATTCCAACCGCTCTCGATCAGGCGGTTATTTATGGAGTTTGATGTATCAGATGATTCTATCTTGGATGATAGTATCAGATGAAATGTCTTCGAGTAACCCTCACGAATAACTTAACTTGGGGTATACACACCCGCAATATAAATAGAATAGCACTAAAAAAACTCAGCTTTGTCAAGAAGAAAGTCGGAAGTAGCGTTAAAAAGTCCGAGAGATATGTTAATTGCACTAGTTAGGCCTCACCTTAATTATTCAAGCAGTGTATGGGACCTTCTGAAAAGTGTTGCGCTTGTTAGCTAGGAAAAGTAAAACGAAAGGAAATACATTTTGTAAAAATTGCTACAAGTAATCGATAAGCATTACTCAAATCATTGAAGATGGAGTTTGGAAATTTAGCAGAAAGAAGATTCTAACAAAGGCTCAATTTAGGTAATAAACTCAGAGATTTTACATTAGAAGATACTATTTGACCTCCAATTCACATAGGCCGTTGTGATGCACTGAGGAAGATCAGGGAAGACTAGAACAGGTAGATTCATGAATTCATTCTTTCCGCGAACAATAAACGAAAATAATTGATTAGGGATACAGAGTCATGGTGCATGTATACTCTGCCACACGTCGAATGGCGGCCTCCAGGGTATATATGTAGGTTTAGACGATGAAACAGATTCGTAATTTTTAGCTAACAGTCAAGCTTCAACATATTCGCCAGAAATTCCACTTAAGCGTCGAAAAGCGTTTTGAGAAATCCAACAGCAGGTGCAAACGCGGAAAATTCAAACTCCTTGCTCATTAGAAGCAGTTCGTGGAATTTCTACGTGCTCACTCGCGGACGCAGCTTCATGAGCATTTAAACATTAACGTTTTACTACTGACGTATTCAAATTCTTTTTACATAGATGCTTGGTTAAAGTCATGCAAAAAGCACTATTTTGTAAATTTTAAATTTAAGTTCTTGTTCAAATACTATTCTTAGATCCCCCAGTGACTTCAATTACTCCCGTTGCAGGATCAGTGAGCTAAAGAGAACTTTCCTGACGAGCCGTACTGAGTTGCCCCAGATTTACGGCATTTTCACACAGTTGATTCATGCGGATCCAGTCCGTTGTTCATATTTTCCTTACCGCTCGTCACCCCAGTTTTTCGTACGGAAGCAGTAATCCGTCGCAATCCTCGGGGACGGGCGTTTTAAAGCCCACTTTTATTGAACTCTCGGAAAGTTGGAAATGGCCATTTTCATAACGAAGTCGTTTATCAGTGGCATCCTTAATTAACTGCTTGTGTCTCTCCCAGCTCATACCACTCTTATCTCTCCTCGCACTTTCTCTCCTCCGAAGAGATCATCAATCTGGTGTTGTGCTCCTCGACCCAAGTTCCTTGAAGATGGCGCCTCGTGAAAACTTCTCCAATACGTCGCCCACTCTCTCCCTTGGCGCCCCACTATTTTAGGTGAGAATTACTGCTCCCACTTCCTCGAGGTACTCTGCTTTTTTTGATGCCGGGTGGAAGAGGGTGCAGCTCGGGGGATGAGTTGGCCGCCGGCGCGGAGCCCCGAGGGTAGTGGCCGAGAAAAGGAGCTTCCCCGGCCTTTGAAGGCTCCATTGATCCTCTCCTTATTCTGCCTCCCTTAATTCTTTCTTTTTTCTCTCTATTCTGGGCAAATCTTTATCTTCCACTCCCACACCCTCACTCTGGCCTGATTAATTTCTCGGAAAAGTCGGCCTTGGGTAATATTTTCCTTCGGAAATACTCGGTCCAATACGTTACTTGTGTTTGTACGTTCACGAATTCTTTCGTCTCAGTGTATTTTTTAGTTTTTTTTCGCTGAAGTAGTACTTTTAAATAATATCACTACATTTTTATTTTTACCTCGATGCTGATTAATTATTAGTTTAATGAACCTTTCTTTTGCGTGAGTGTTTGTGTTCAATTATTTAATCCACAGCACTTTCCGGGTACTTCTTTGATGGAGAATTTTGTGCATACTTTGGATATCGCCCAGTGGTACGAATTAAGTGCTCACTATAACCTCCTCAGTAGTACTTGCTGTAAATTATGTGATTTCTACTGTTTTCTCTTAATATGTGTATGATTCTAACGTATCAAGTAATTGATATAATTTGAATTAATTTTTATTTTATTCAGAATTTGCCTTTGTGATTTTAATGTTTTACACACTTTTCTGTTATATCTTTTAGGCATGTTTCCGCATAATGTTTCGAAAGGAGATCTTAATAAAATGAAAGCAAGCAGTATAATACTCTTGTGAAGAATTTTATATGTAAATAATCAGCCTACGTCGAATTCATTGCTTAATTTTAATACAAAAACTATTTGATATTGAAATGAGCCGTCTCGATTGATGTTATCGCTGGAAGGAAAAGAGAACACTCCTCCAATTTCCAGATAAAATACAAGACTTTAATCCGCGACCCGTATTCTCTCGCTTCGTAACATTTGAAATCTGTGAATTGTACTACATGAGAGACTTATTTTTTTTCTGCCTGAATATGTTACCGTTACGGAAATCAAGTGGCGGATACGGTCAAGTCTGAGTTTTGGTCGAATTTAAATATTAATTTCCCAATATGGAAAAGTTCCAGGAATATATAATTATAAAGGAGTGGTGTTGTTAGCTTCATTGTCAAATAAATTGTTAATAAAAACTAACAAGCAACCTGTGCTTTGAAGGAAGTAATTCGTCTTGGGATAATTGTCGAAATTTGATAATCATGAAGAGTGAAAAGGAGGATATTAAAGGTGGATAAAGGGATGCGATCTGAAGAATTAATTTCATAATGGGAATCCATTGAGGAAGAGAATGTTATTGGAAACGAAAGGACAGATCGACCGCACTCTTCTTTGCTAATTATCTTGAGTAGCACGGACATGGTTCTCAGTCTAATAAATCAAGAAAGTGAATTTTCAATGAAAGATCAAAAATCATCTCCAATACATCAGATTGTCCTTTTTCGTTGTTCAGATATTTCAATGTATTTTAGACACGAAGAGAGTATTAGTTCATTAATTGTGAATCTCTACTTGTAAATACAAATTCTAGTATATTAAATTAGTAAAATTAGTAAATACTATTCAAGTATAAAATTTTGTTCCACAGCAGAATAATACATGATGCTGTGTGAAAAATAAGTGCAAGTATCATGGAATTTCTCGTTAATGTCATTTATCCCAATGATAAATCGTCGACAATGCTGTGATTTTCTACCATCATATGATTGAACGTGTTACAATCTGAAATACTATTGAAAATACCTATGAGTGAAGAAATGCTCCTACAGGCGTATCTAAATTGCAAGATATAAGTGCACAGTTGATGAGTGAAAAACTTAGGCGGAGAGATCGTGTTCCAACTTATCTGAATGATATTCATATTTCCGAAACGAGACGTTTAGAAACCTCATTTATAAATTTCAACTGCCAAATTATCGGTCTTAATGATGCTGGAACTCACGAACAATTCCAGAAGCTCTATTTTCTTGATTTTCAAAAGCAAAGACCCGCTTTGGTAAAACGGCAAGAGGTATCAGCTCGATCATTTATTTAAGCAATAATTTTTTTTTCTGTCAAACTCTGTAATTCCTCCAAAATATATCCCCTCAAAACACGATCCGAAAGCCGCCGCCCATCCTTTTCTTTTCCATCGTATAAAGCTGCGAGGGACTTACTCTTCTCTTTCGCTATCTCTCATTACCTTCCGACGCTAAAGAAAAAGGAGGCGAAGCCGGAAGTCGTTAATTTTTTCTCCTTTCTCTCCCTTTGCCGAGCTCAGACTTCGCTTGAAAAAACTCTACTCACTCATTTGAAGGCACTAATGCTTTCTCTATAATCGCGCACCTCGTTTCGCGAAGTAAATTCTCTTTTGGACGAACAGCATTTTTTCCCCGCCATCTCGCCGTTCGGTGGAAAAAATAATGTACGAGAGCGGTGATTTTTTTCATCAGTCTCCTCGTTTCGAAAATGGATCAAAAGTGTTGAGGATGTCAATCCTTTATATCAGGAATAATGAAGGTGCGCGGAAGGAAAGGAGAAAGTGAGTCTATGAGTTGCTCTCGCCATTTTTATTCCAACCATCCGAAAGGATCGCTACGAAAGATCTTTGAGAGAAAGTAGAAGGAATTTTTCCGCATGTAGAACCTGCTCATTAGGAGCACTCTTTAGACGCACTAAGGTGCTTTAATCGGGTTAAGAACATCGGATAAACATAAGGATCTCGTTACCGTCGGGCGAAATGTGGGGTGTGCCACATTTGACGGAGATTATTTAACAGGGAGTTTCTCTTGCATTTAAAGGGAGCCGTCGGTTGAGATGGATTTAACCTTTTTAGCTTCCAATACGCTTAAATGCTCAGAAATATAAGTCCACATCCTTTTTAACGCTTATTCCTACGTTAGCTGTAAAGAACCAGTACCATTGTATGGATAATTATTTTATCACATGTATTATTTAAATGAGAAACTAAGATTAAGTGATCAATTCATTGTTCACACGTTTCCCCTTCAAAAAGACTAAAGTTCCACGTAGAAAAATGTGGCTGTAAACTGTGTCCATATAAATTCGGGGAATAATTTAACTTTATCATTTCTTCTAAATAGTTAAAAATCCCAAAAACTGCTTTTAAATGTAACCTGATTTCGCATTTCAATAAGCCAGGATTGTTTGGCGTCTACTGAATATTTCGAAGCTTACATTCAACGATTACTCAATAGGGTGGATCGAAAAAACTTTTTTTTTCGAAATCGGTATGCGGCTAGTGCTTAAAGTTTGTGGTTGGTGGTCCTTATAAACCATGAGAAATTTCAGCTCGATCGGAATATGTCCTGAGGCTGCGAAATTTAGTCGAAATTTTCAATTTTTGTGAAAAAATGTCAAAAATTCGCAATTTTTTCTGATGATTTTTCGATGTTTCTGAAGTGATTTAATGGCAAAATATTACATGTATTGCTTGTATGTTGCTTAGTGATTAACAATTTACTGAGTTTGAATGAGGAAAATTGATTTCTTAGTTCGCCAAAATTTGTCAAAAAACGCCAAATATACAGAGATGTTACGGATGTTGGGTAGGCAATAACCTGCCGCAGTAACTCGACCCCACCGACTTAAATTTATGAAGAATGATAAGTTAGTAGGAAAAGAAGTAATTTGCAGCTCTTAGTTAATCGAATAATCAAGTACTAGCGAGGAGGTGGTTGCAATATTGACACTACCAGTATGGGTGTCAGTCTCTCCGGACAGAGCACTGAAACGTGACGGTTTGCGCGAGTTATAAGTCTACGTAACACATGTGTTATTGCAATAGGCGTGTCTAAAACTACTGTTGAATCTTGCAAATCTGTGAATTGATAGCTGTGAAAACAGGAAATATTTGTGTTTCATAGTGTGCTGGACAATACTCAGTAAAAATGCCACCATAGCCTTGAGGGCAGATGAAGTCAGCGATATTCGATATTTTAGGGGAATCGGAGGATCTAATGAAAAGCAGTTACCAACTTTTTGAGTGTCATTCGGTGTTTTAATTACGTTCAAGCGAAAAAAAGTTACTTTGAACAGGAAATCTCCTTGAAAGACATTGCTAACGTTGCTAAAGATTTATCTCTATGATCATCTTCGAAATAATGCTTTCTGGGGGCATCCAGAAAACATACGAGTTGGTATGTTTAGGTAGTCGCTGAAATGTGCGTAAAAACGCTGCAAAGAAGATCCTGAAAGCTAGAAAAAGCCATTGCCAACCAGTTAACTCCATTAGAAAGTTTGCACCCCCAGTGATCAACTTTTAAGCCAAAGATTATACAGATTTAGTGCACTGCAGAAAAGAAGAAATAACATCACCTCCAGTAGCACGCTTACTAACAAATGAAGACTTAGAAGACATCGCTACTGGAAGAGATGAATCCCTCGGAAAACTGCAGACTGTTTTACCTGCCGTGCCGTATCTAGGGAGAGGAACGGTGCGTCAAGGATATAACTGCTACATCAACTGTTGTATGTAGTTATGAATCCCGAGATGGCTAAATTAGACTTAGATTGAAGAGCAGAAAAATATTATTGAGGTTTGGTACAAAAGCAGACTTCAAAGCCCAAATGGGACAGCCTACCTAGGTGGGTGAGAGGTCGGCACTCGATTGCAACCACCCCCTCGTGGTGAGTGCTGGGTAGTCTATTATTCAATGAAATAAGAGCTGAAAATTACTTCTTTTCCCACTATCTTATCATTCTTCATAAATTTAAGTCGGTGGGGTCGAGTTACTGCAGCAGGTTATTGCCTACCCAACATCCGTAACATCTCTGTATATTTGGCGTTTTTTGACAAATTTTGGCGAACTAAGAAATCAATTTTCCTCATTCAAACTCAGTAAATTGTTAATCACTAAGCAACATACAAGCAATACATGTAATATTTTGCCATTAAATCACTTCAGAAACATCGAAAAATCATCAGAAAAAATTGCGAATTTTTGACATTTTTTCACAAAAATTGAAAATTTCGACTAAATTTCGCAGCCTCAGGACATATTCCGATCGAGCTGAAATTTTTCATGGTTTATAAGGACCACCAACCACAAACTTTAAGCACTAGCCGCATACCGATTTCGAAAAAAAAGTTTTTTCGATCCACCCTATTACTCAATCGATCTATTTATATAATTAATTAATGATATGATGTAAGATAGTATTTTGATATCGATTTCGATTGTTTATGATGAAAACGGTGAATTATTCAAAATCTCTCTTCTACATCTCTTCTTGTACTCTCAAATTTATTTCCTCAAGAAAGTAGTCCAAAAGACGTATTGAGACCTATTTTAGTCTTATCTTACTATCTTTAGAACAACACTAGGGCTAATTATACATTCTACTCCATGAAACATTTCTGCCATATGGTTGAAGCCGTAAAGTTGGCTTTCTTCTTCTGCGTCATTATCTTCCACGGAATGAAGATTTTAGTCTTTCGAAAAAAGATTTAACATTTTTTTCCTCTCTGGAGCAGCTTAAGCAGGAAATAAGTATAATAGCAGCCGCGGCTGATGCACTGGTCTTCGCTCGCTTCGTCTCACGCCCTTGCAGCATTCATGACTTTTTTCCGGAGAGACGTCTTATCCTCTTCCAGTTCATACACACTTTACCTTTGTATTCCTTCAGCTGCATTACACCTTACAGTGTTTTTCTCCAACTTATTTCCCCCTTCTTTTGAAGTCCCTCCCCTTGATATTTTTAATGCCTCCGTTTTTCTTCGTCCGCCTCTCTTCTTACCAATCAACATACCGCTCTCTTTCTCTCGGACCCCTTCTTAAAGCTGCTTTAGGCTTGTAAGAGGCTTCCGGAAGTTGTGTCGTTTCTTTGAAATTGAATTTGAAGGATCGCGGAAAAGCGGAAATTTAAAAAATGTGCCGATTTTATGAAACTTTACTAAAATTTCTTCATATAAATGAAGCTGTCATTCTCTGATAACGGAAAAATATTGAAACTAGCAAAGTTTTAAGTTTTATCGAATCCTCTCAATTCCATAAGATAATCTGCATATGATGCCGGATCCTGTAATAGTTTCTAGTCTTCTCATTTCCAAGGATTCCCAACCTGCGACAAAGAGTATTTTAGCAGCGTTTGCCTGTTTTCTCTGTTTTCTCATGGTAATTTTTTCCTTCCTCAGTCCGCGGACATATCCGCGGAATTCTATTTTCTGACTGTAATGAATAAACCAGGTCTGACTGAAGAGACTGGGGTAGAAGTGTTATTCTTGAAGTTGTTTCGACAGCTGAGTTGAATTATCAAATATGGGCTCCCACCGGGAATCTTACCGCATTCTCCAAAGAAGAACGCGCCATCCTCTTGACTATCCGAAAGACCCCTGTGAATTGAAGGCTTCCTTTTTTTCTAATTAAACTTTTCCCGATTATTGCCTTTTATTTTACTTATTTAGTGTCGTAGGATGGTTCTAGATGGTTAATGGTTCTAGACGCGAAACTTCAGAACCTTGTTCGGGGAATTAGTAGTTTCCCACGTAACCCATTTGGAAATTCTTCATGAGTAACATACGAGTTTCTGCTATCATAAACTTATAACTTATATTACAAATTTTAATGTTAACTAGTTTATTAAATGACCTTTTTACAAGTTTAGTTGCTCAGCAACATCCCCAGATGTGATATTATTAGGAGCAGCGAACCATAGTTCATTACATTAAATATTTTATGAGGAAATTTAAGAACTACATTTTTAGCGCCGTTCTAGGCCTCTGTGAAACTTTAAGACGTGGATTCCTGTTTTTTACTGTTCGTTATTCTAGGTGATCTTCAGTTACAAAATCTCTCTCTTCACGGTGTATGATTGTAAGGATATGCTGAGTTCTCTTTTTTCCTGCCATTCATTGTCTCTTTCTTCTTTGTCGTGCCAATTTGAGTTCCTCCGTCACTCCCTTTGGACGGCACTTGTCACCCTCAGCAGATCAACCTTCATCTCCCTACGTCCCCATCGGCGCATATCCTTCGACTTTCCCCTCGACGCCGCCTTGATGAGGGCGTGGGAAAGCGAGCGAAGGAAAGAGGGCAAGTGGAAGGCGTAGGGATTAACAGGGCCAATGTTCTTGAGTTGGTAAAGAAGGAGAAGAGACGATGGTCGTAGGTATATCTATCTATTGCCGAGTTTAAGATAATAGGGTCCGTATCCTATAGGTAAATATTTTGGTCGCTTAGGTCAACGTTTTTCGACATCCTGTATGGTATCCGTGATTATCGCATGAAACTTGGTGTCAGCAAACCTGCTTTTCTTAGAATATTTACGCTGAGATTGCGGTGATCATTTACATGAAAATATAGGGCCAAATTCGAACTCAGCACACAGGGACGGGAGGGATTTTAACTCCCCGAGATTCTTCAAGTACACTATTATTTTATCGTCCCCAAGCATACGTTAAGGCTTTGTAGTACATGTGTTGAGTAAGTTTTAGTAAAAGTAAACCTTTTCTTCATATTTTGTACGGAGAATTATTTAGTTTGTATGCCAAAATTTTCTTATATGTTAATCTATTGTTAGTGACAATCCTTTAATTGAGCCATTGTCAAGAAAAAAATTCTCTATCCCTTCATGCACAGAAATTAAGGACCTACCTGACATACATCTGAAATTATTCTGTGGCAATAATAGAGGAATTTGGTAACATCGTTTTACAAATGAAGATTGTGAACAGGAACTAGGGAGACTTCTATAATACTAAATGAGGAATATTTCCAAGTGTCTCATAAGCGACTCTGAAACCGAAAAAAAAGATCAGTTTAATATTGAAACTTTAGGATCCGGTTTTGCTGAAACAATGCGCTCTTTTGATGAGTATTGAATAAGAAAATGAAAATACTGAAAGATATGTCCTCGAATTTGTGGTGGTGCGACATTAGGAAAGTAATGTATCCGAACTCTAGTCCATCGCGCCGAATTTTCTCCACCTGAGACTCGAAATTCTGAGAAGATTAGCTAAAGAGATTTTAGAATAACTGAAACAATGTTTCTTTCTCATTAGAAAATAGGGAAGATGTTGCCTCTCGAATGTTTAAGTGACTGTTTTACGCCTTAAAAACGCCTTTTTTCTTTAGTTTACTTTAGTTCCAACAGCTGTAGATATCTATAATGTCCGCGAACTATTCCTTTGTAATACTGGCTGCTTTCTCGTTATATTTCTTTTATAGAATGGTCTGCTTATCAGAAAAAGAGAGCATCTTCTTTTGTTAGTTAATTTCGGTCATTTTCCAGTTTTCAAGCAATTTTTACCGAATAGATAATTATTAGTGAAAAACGTTGTTAAAAATTATCATCCTATCGACTAATGCGGCGAACAGCCAGTAGCGAGTTGCATTGCATCTTGGGAATGGAAAAATCCGCCTCATAAGCGGGAAGCAGAGCGTCTTCAGCGATATTTTAATCTTGTTTTTATTGTGTAAAGGGCTGAGACCGAGAGAAAGCCGCAATTATTTACGCTTGCAGTAATAATAAAGCTTATGAACTAATTTTAAGGGCAATTATGTGCAGAACAATAATTCTTATATTGATAGAAATTCCGATTGATACTTTTTGAAGAATTCTTTTGGAATATTTTCCCATTTAATAAGTAAAAATACCTTCGTATTAACCGTTTCACATTACGTTGTCTTCAGGTTATATTTTTGTGAATGTATGTTTACATTATTGCATTGAGGTCACAAAAACGTAGCAATTCATCTCCTGAGAAAACAAATATGCATCATTTTATAGATTCATTAGTAGTATAGTGTTTTTGAAATTCCTTCTACAGCTGGGGTCATTTCGCACGTATAAGTCTCCACCGGGAATCGAACCCAGGACCGCTTTCATCCCGTCCCGGAAAATTGAACGCGCTGCCCACTCAGCAATTCTGGAGCTATATTGACAAGTACATCTCCACCTATGTAAATTTTCGTCGCATTCTTCCGTAATCTGAATTTCATTCTGTTTTAAGGCCGATAAATAATTAAAAACTTTATCTTTGTTAAAATACGACATTTCGAATTTTAAAGTTAACCATTACAAGAAAAGTAGATGGCATTGATATAAACTTTTCTCCGTTGCTGTATGTATTTTACAGTAATCCCGCTAATGTGGAACATCGCGTTACTTCTCGCTTACTTGTAAGAGTGTGGCTGCAGACTATAAATAGCTGTTTTATTCCACTGGATCGAAGGCTGGTCCGAAGCCCCCTGTGTCCAATCGTGAGCCGCCCCGGAAAGTTGACTTATATTAGGCCCGAACTGACGGATTCATATAATGAATTATCTCTACAGTGGGGCGACTATGACCAACCTTTTAGTTCTTGTGTTAGAAGTCTGGTAGACAACTCAACTTTCCCATCATTTATACATGAATTAGTCTTTGGTGAACCTTGCTGTGTTTCCAAGTTTCAAGCGCTCTGAAGTGCTTTCCTCTTTTTTGAATTTATATTTATATGGTGTTATTCGATCCATAATTGTAGCGTTAATCATATCTTTAGGGTAAGGTGGAGGTATAGTCCATGTCAGCGTATTACCACGAGAGATGAAATTCCCGTAAATCTTGTTGTACCCTTGCGAATGGAAGCTAACGAGCAAAATTAACAGAGTGGAATCACTGGTTTGTTCGAAGGAATCGTATGAGTCTGGGCGTAAGAAGTCCTTCAGTCTATGTTTACTGTAACTTCGAAGTTGGCTATTTTTGATGGATGCGAGCATTTCTTTCTATTCATTCGGTCATTCGCTCTTCTACTGGATATTGGTGTATCTCGTTCAGCTTTATCTTTACACTTCTTCTTTATACTTCTTCATTGAAACATAAATAAATCAATAGTTATTATTTGGGTTGGAAATCCTTGAAAAGTGGGAAGAGCGGAAGCTAAGGTGATAACTGCAAATTCGAAAAAGTACCTAAACGGAGACAAAGCTTTCCTATAAATTGCTTTCTCTTCTCAAACCATCTGCAAAGTAAGAAATAAAGGGGAAAGGTTGATTGTTCGATTTTAGGTTGCTAATATGAGAGTGTGAATGTAGTAGTGGTGATAAACTAATTTTTGAGAATTTTTGAGAACTGAGAATTTACCATCTAAAAATTATTATTAATTTAATAAAAAAGAACAGAAATTGTGAATTTGCTGGAAAAATACGTAATAATACTTATAATGAATACTTAAGAGGCACAGGAATTCTCCAAGCGGCGGATATCGGCAAACCGTCTGGGGCAACCTTTTCTTTTCTCTCAATAATGAATGCTGTGAATTAATTAATTAAATGAACAAATACAATTACTTTCTTTGAATTATTCATTATAAATGCTGTCGTATACTTCTGCGTTTTGAATTACATGCTGTTTTGCGATAAATAATTAAAAACTTTACCTTAGTTAAAGTACGACATTTTGAAATTCAAATGTAACCATTACGAGCAATGTAGATGGCATTAATTTCAACTTTACTCTATTGCTATATATATCTTATAGTAATCCAGATAATTTGGAACATTGCGTTACTTCTCGCTTACGTGTAAGAGTGCGGCTGTGGAGTATATATAGGTGTTTTATTCCATGGATTACTAGGCTGGTCCGAAGCCCCCTGTGTCCAATCGTGAGCCACCCCAGAATGTCTGTAAATTAGGCCCGAACTGAAGGATTCACAATGAATTATCTCTGCAGTGGGGTGACTATGACCAGCCTTTTACCAGTTTTGAGACTCGTCATCCATCTGAGAATCCTCCAGTCCTTTTCTTCTGTTCTGAGAATTCCTCCAGTCATTTTCTTCTGTTCTTGGGTAAATTATGTCTTGGTAAACGTGGGTATACTTGGGTTTTTATCTGTATATTCAAGTTTCAAGTGCTCTGAACTGATTTCCTCTTTTTCTATTGATTTTTACATAGTGTCAATCGATCCATAGTTGTGGCAATCACATATATATATATATAATATACAAATACAATTCTTTTCTTTGAATTAAACGTTCATCTTGGAAAGAAAATGAGGATGTGAAAATTTCAGTTTTAGTATCATAACGCATTCACGGGACGAATACAGAAGCAACCGAAGCCAAAATATCCTTCACGAACATCTTAATCCTTGCGTCTTGACATCGCAAGTAATTTGTTTTTCATATTCATGCTCTTCTCTACCACGCTCGACAACTGCTAGAAATTAGTGAGACGTTCAGCAAATCGGGTCGAGTTTCCCGCTATGGAAGAGAGGGACTACACCGTGAATCTTTTCCCTCCCTTCATCTTTGGAGAAACACCCATTCCATTCCTCCCGTATTTTTTATCAGAGCATGAGGTTTTTCGGGAGGTCGAGTGAGAGACATCTTTTATGTATGCCTCGCCTTTCCTTTCCCACCCACTTCGCGACAACGGCATTCCTCGAGGCTGGTGCGTGGAGAAAAACGTCTGCCGCTCATGTTGTATTCATTTTCGGAGCTCTTTCTGCTGTCGGGAAGGGGAAGGCCGTAAAAAAGGCCTTTCTCGATTCTTTCTCTCATTGTCCCATTTCTCTCGCCGCGCGGTTTCGCCGCTCCCCTATCAAAGTTACGTTCGCTTCGTCACCTTCGTGCGTTATCGTCGATCTTTAAAGCTGCGAACGCGCTCCGAAGCGAAAGCTCGATTTTATCGCTCATGTAAAGGAGAGTTTTTTTTTGCGTTTCGTGACGGCATATTTCATCTTGGAATCGAAGCTCAAGTGTTGAAACATCTTCCTTCTGTCATCCCCATATTTTTGTTCTCTTCGGAAGATTGATTTTGAATCCGTTTGGTGGTTTTGAGGCTCCGGAATTTTCGTAAAATAATGAAAAAGAGCGTGAAATTAATGTGGTCGTAAATTTACCGTAGCCGTAAAATTTCCGTTGCTGTAAAATTCTACTGGAATTAAAGAGGATATGGTTCTGGAGTTAAAGATGATATTTAGTCATCAAACATTAACCTAAATCATGTACCTTGCACCGCCTGATCAAATCCTATACCTTATACCTGTTCATTTCCAGCTGTTTCTCATTAATGTCTTCACTTGTTATTGCTAATCAACTTCCATATTCCCTCTTAATAACCATATTCTTTTGGGTATTTTGTAAGAATATCCTTTGGAATTTCCGCCAAGAGAAACTTTTTCCTTTATCACGAGATTTCACCTCTATCAGTTTGTAATGGCGTTTCCACAGTTCTGATAAGTAGCATATTTTTCCAGGTATCTCTTTTAAGAAATATACCTCTTAAAAATTTTATTTTGTTAACTCTTCGAAACTATAATGTCAGATTTGGTCTCTCATTGTGGATAGTGTAACTGCTTATTATCAGGAAATATTTCATAGAAGTACTTCAAAGATATCTACCAGCTTGCATATTTCTCAGTCTAAGTGTTGGTTTCCTTATTTCTCAATTTAGATTCCGTATTTAGTTAGAAATAATTCTGTCTGTACTCTAATTTAACTGTATTTTCTATCTCTTGAAATTCATATTTTTACGAACTGACCCTAAATGGGTCAGTTCCCATTTAGGGTCAGTTCCCTAAATGGGACTAAAACTTTTAGCCAGCTTAATGCGGGAAAGATTTATGCTTGGGTGCGCCGTTAAGGAAAAATAAGGTTTTGAAGCTTAAGTTTCGTTTATATTTTACTCCAAACAAAAAGACCTTTGGTGACATCAATTCGAAGAATTGTCATCATGAGGAAGAGGAAACGCCGCTGAGGAAGGAACTTTTGAGCTCATCGACTTACAAAAGGGTAGAAAGCGATCCCCTGTGATAATTCTTCGAACCAATAGTCGTTAGATCTCTTTGTTCGCCTCATCTAAACAATGGAGCCGTGGGGAATGAAGTCAAATAAATGATACGCTTCAGACGGAGAATTTTCAAAGCTCCCATAAGTTTTTTTTTCGATTTCCTTCTGGAGCAGTTTTGCTGCCTGTTTTTAAGTTTGGTGCTCTGACATTTATATGCAGCCGCTAAATGAAGGTTCATTCATGGAAAATTTATTTAAAAAATAAAGTATGGATTTTTATTCTGCAGCTATGAAAAATTAATTTCCATAAAGCTTGCTAACGGTGAATATAAAGGGACGAGCTTCGCTTGTTTAAACCTGCATGCTATCGGAATTGCGCACGCTCGTTATTTTCGTTCCTCGCGGTACAAGAGTTGCAGTTCGTATTTTCTCGCGGAAGTCTATTGTGATATCATTGCGAACGATGTTAGAATTGATGAAGTTTGTTCAGTATAACCAGAAGCAGCTTTGATGAACGTGGAAAGAAGTTTCTATATTTGGGAAATCCCTAACCATTTTAACCGTTTGATGTGTTCTTTGTGTGGCTGTCACTCTGCGTAAAAATGTCTTCATTGTGTTATGAATATATGTTGGCTGCTCATCTCGAAGATAAAAGCAGTAACATTTCATATTTATTGCTCGAAATTAATACTAGAGCATAAAATCTGACAAAAGTCATGTTAATTGTTTAACAGTTTCTGCATACATAGACGATTCTTTAGCCTATTAAGTTTACTTCGTCATTACAAAAAATAAGCCGAGATATCAAGAAAAATTTACTATAGTAACAAAAATCAAATAGAATTATTTGAAAGGTGGTTAACGTAGAGTTTATCTCCCTAGAGTGCGCTAGCATATTTATAATGCACAGAATCCGGAAAAATGACGACAATCAACATCATTGTAGTTTAACTAGGAAGTGTTTCATCTTGCCACAAGGAATTATTACGACAAACACAAAATTATTAAAAAAAACATTGCTAAGGATCGAACTCCTTCCGATTATGGACCAGAAACGTATCAATGTTTTCATTATCTTCTTTAATCTTTTTTTGATGGAATTTTATTCTTTTAAAATTACATATAATCTAATTTAGTTACGCGGAAGACTCAAAAGCTACAAATTTAATTTGACATATACATATTGACCTTTAAATATTATTTCAAAAGCATGATATTTTGTTAAAACGGTCAAAAATCAATTATTATAAAAAAATCTTGATCTTTCTGTAAATATAACATTTTTTGTTTGTCAGGAAAGGAAAATTTTTTTATAGAATCCTTATTTTGAGTTCTAAGAGGGAAGTTTAAAACTCGATAGTTACAGTTATGACAGATTTTTATAATTCCGAGTAAGAAATATGGTTCTAAGTTTAGTTTAATCCAGCACTGACCAAATTCATCCATTGCAAGGGTTAGATTACAGATCTTGTAGAATAAGCAAGCAGTCAGACTTATTATATAAAGTCATTTCTTCCCTTTAAAGGATTCCCTTAGAAATTGTCATTCACATACAGGGAAACCACGAACTAGGGATAAAATTAATTTTTTTCTTCAAGCGCGATATTTCTCTAACTTAGCTCCTGTAGAGCGAATGATAGGCCAAGAGAGATTTTAATTAAAACGTTAAAATTAATATAAATCTGTTGAAAAATTTTTATATTTTTTGATTCCTTGTAATAGTAATTAGTTGAAAATCGTCCTTGCCTTTTCGATTATAAATTTTAATTGATTGATGTGATACATGATTCGTGTAAGATTGAGCGATCATTAATGTTAATGATCTGAATGCGGAATTCTCTATTCAATGAGAAAATCATTGACTTCTGAGAATGGTTACGAGGAGGGACCCCTTCATTTCATTACCACGCTAATAAAGTAAATAACGAGCAGAATGTACTCTGCCATTTCTACTTTACATCGTCGAAATCATTAGTAACAACTTGGCCCAATCAACCGCACTCGGATCGCATAAATTCATTCTGTCAGTCGAAAGTTGGCGTTGAAACTTTAAGGCAAATGGCCGCTTGAAAAATCCCTCCGCAGATAGTGTTAAACTTAGGAAAGTTACGAGCGTTCCGTTATCTCTGCGCTGGTGCGTCGTTTTTCCTTCCTCCAGACGCGTGGGAAACATGAAAAGATGATTTGTATCTGTCTTACGTCATCCTGCCTCAATTCTCCAGAGCCCTCGTCTCTTCCTTTCCCTTTTCATATGGGTACGCTCAACTGCGGAAGGATGTAAAAGCGAGCAACTAGAAATATCGGTGAAAATATGGTAAAAACTTTGAGAAAGAGGCAAATATATTTTGCTGGAATAAGGTATGGTTCAGGTAACCAAAACTCGATGCTCGGAATGTAGCTTATCCTTACCTTTATCTCTTCACATAATTCTTAATAATGGCCGATTCAGGCGTTTCCGCAAAACATTATGGAGTTCAGCTACGTTGAACGGATGACCTCCTGCATATATCTCTGCGAATAAAGGCTAACTCATATGCCTAGACCTGGTGTCTATTCAACCCTTTAACCACGTTATTTGGTTGGATGCGAACGAATGTTATCCTTCTCATGAACGTAATTCACAAAGGAGGCTTCTATTATGCGCTTGTTTTCGATATTTCAGCTCGCATTCTCAAATAAAATTGTGTTTCAATATTGAAAAATAATCATTATATTCTTTTTTACTAATCTGTTTTATCGGGAGAATTTAATTTATTGCACATTTAGCATTGCACAAAAGATCTTACTTTAACATAAAGATCACAGTAATTATGCCTCACATTTGTCTTCATGATATATACTGTTCCAAATGTAAACGCAATTTTCCTGTTTCTTTTGCTTGGTTGTGGTTTGCTCGATATTGAATTATTGTGAACTTCCGAGAGACTTATTTGAAAGAAAAATTTATTGTTCGTACCTCTTTCTACGTGACGGTTTACAAAAACCTATACCTATTTATTTATTCATATTTCCGCTGGAATTTGGCCTTTGGAAAGGTGGCAATGCTGACATATTTATTGATATATTTTTGCATGAAGTCCCTCGTCGGTGTTGCCCAATCTCTTAGGAATGCGAGCTACTTTTCTTTGCTAGAGATAAATTTCATTTTCGTAGTGAAAATAAATAATAAGTTGAGTTTTCAGCGTTGATTACATATATCAAGAGGAACGAAATTAAGGGCTTCCGAATAGCCAAGTGGGCAACACGATCAACTTTGGTGGAAGCAGTTCCGGGTTCGATTCCAGTTGGGGGTCTAGGAATGCGAAATGACCTAAGTTGCCGAAAAACATTTTTTTAAATTCTACAACCTGAGTCAATATTAGCATCAAAACACAAAACATGGATTTAAAATAAGATATTTGTAGAATTTAAAGGATATAAATTTTGTAATAGAGTTGCAAGTGAATATCATTGTCAGAAATATTGAAATTGTTATAAAACATTCGAAGGAAACTATGTTTCTTGAATATAGTGCAGATACAATAGGTGTGTAATATTATTTGTTGTTTAAAAATAGTATGTATTTGGTTTTCTCGCATAAGTTCAACTAAAGTAACAATTCAAAGTATTGTTATACAAGGATTTGGATAGTAGTGTGATTTTAAAAGTGTTAAGGTCACATTACGTCCCAACTGGATATCGAACCCGAGACTGATTTCACTAAAGTTGCCCGTTTGGTCATCCGGAATCCCAAAATATTATAGCATATGTAGTTGAGGGTTATTGCAGAAAATTATTCGCAGTACACTGATTGATCACGATCGGCTGGCTGTGCTCATCCGTCCTTGGCGTTGTGTTATGCAATTCCTTAAAGCAATTTGATGTATGGAGCTAGTTGGCGGTATGGTTTCGATCTCTATTTTATTTCAATCATTATATATAGTTACAATGGATTTATGATCTATACATCTACCTCTCTAATAAAATTTTGAGTTGTCCTCATAAGAAACATGAAGCAAATACATGGCCAGAAAACCTAGTTATTTCGTGGAAATTGATTTGGGCCATTATAAAGTGACAAGGAAGCATAATGATGTTCCATCCCCTTTACAAACGAGGCCATTTTCGCGGTTGTTCCCTATAAAGGCATAATTAGGCCCTCTCAACGGCTTGTACCTCCAACGAGTAACCATTTGATTCTATCGTTTTATAGCTTCGGCAGTTATGTCTCCAGATATCTCTGTTCGGCTGAACTCGATCTTAAGCGACCGATATTTCCTTGGGTAACCTTAGGCCGGTTGGAGGGCCAATAGGGATAATCAATTGGAGTTGAAATCATCTGCGTCGAGGGAAGTATCTCTCGAGATCGATTGTTATCCTCACGCCCTCTTTGTTCCCATGGCGATTTCCCCTTCAATGCCTCACCTTACTTGTTAGTTCATTTTCGGACGAAATAACGCCAGAATTAGTATCAATCCGGATATGTTTGATTTATCATCTAGAGCAATTTAGCCCTACATAAGATTCAGTTAAGGTATATTGATTTACTCGTAGTTTATTTTCACATCGTAAAAAATCATCAACGATGGAGATTATTAAACGGGGTCGTTTTTAAAATGGTTTATCCATGAAGTTGCCTGAAAAGATCGGTTCAAAGATTCCATTAGTTTATGCTTTGAACAGTATCAGTCTAGCATTTATTGAATATAGTATGCATCTACAGAATGGATAATCTGCTTCAAAATTCTTTGGTCGGTGAAATTGAATATTGAGCCATTATGCTGTGTTAAGGAACGATTAAATTAAATGGAAGGAAATTATATTACGCATTAATCTATGGTATTACTTAAACGTGCAGATGAAAAATTAACATCTGCAGATAATGGAAAAGGTATAGCCGATTAGATGGTCACTGGAGGATGTCTTCCTTTAAAGGGGAGAAGAGATCAAAGCAATTATGGTTTTGGTTATGAAAGCTATTGAATGATCCTTGAAGGAATAATTAGAAATTTGAAGTCATGGAAAGGAATTTCAATTCGATCTATTGGAGAGTAGGATTAACGTATTTGAAAATAGTTCCTTTTTTATCCTTGTTTACTTTTCTATCCTTGCATTTTTGACATAACCAAATGTTTTAGTGCTTTTGTGTGAGAGTTAACTTGTGAAAATAGTTTATTCAGCTCAGAATGTTTTTATCTTATTTCATACTCTCAGCCTCTGTTTTGATGCAGTATTACTGTAACGGCGTTTACTGTACGTTTGGAAATTAAATAGATAATCGACCTCTGATAATATTTCATAAAGATAGTAATTTATTACAATGCTTCTCTTTGCGAATGAATGATTATTCTAATCAAAACAATTTTAGAAGACTTTCTTTAAATCCAACTTCAAATCATGATTGATATTTCGTTGTATTTTGTGTTAAGTCATGCTAATACTAGGACTGATAGACATAGCATTGCCTTTTGCCGCCGAAATGTTTTTTATTGAGAATCATATTCGATGAAGGATTTTTCTTGGAGGTTCGTATAATTAGAGTATTTAGAGTTATGTTTTGATTTTCTGTATATCGGCTGGAAATGAGGAACAATGACTTCTCAGCTCTCTCTCTCTCATTGAATTAAAAAAATATTTTCTCTTTTATGACCATTCGTGTTGTTTTCTTGCAAATCTGGGTAATTATTTTTGAATGAAACTGACATAGAATATAATTCATGGAAATACATTAAGGTAGAGACAGTAACTTTTTAAAATTACTTGTCAAAAGACATTAGAAAATAGAAATCAATTTTTCATCAGGAAAGAAGAATCTGATCACTAACATTTGTATAGTATATCTCGCACAATTATTAAACATAGTCTACTTTCCTATAATGGCAAGAAATCGATTCCCATCTTCTTATATCTTTCAATTTATAAGACATATTTTCGGGACAAATGATGCTCAAATGACCATTATTTCTGTTTCTTTCTAGGCTCACCACAAAGGAAAGTACCTGGTCGAATACGTGTGTAGGGAACTGAATCTCGTGGAGCGTGATTACTTCGGTCTGCGATATGTGGACTCGAGCAAGCAGAGGGTGAGTTGCATCATCTTCATTATCTCTTCACTAGAAATAGAGGCGCAGTTACGGCGAAATAAAGCAATGTACTGTGTCTTGTCGGCATATCTCCTGGAAATGGCGCATTTCAACTCTGTTACATCTATCTTAGACCTCCATTTCATGCCGACAAAAGCGCTTAAGTGATCTTTTTACCCTTCGAATTAATGCTGCTGCCACAAAGTCAGACTTGGTTCATTTCGGCTTTGTTTTGATGTAGAACTGCGGATTATAGCGATAGAGCGGCATGTAGCAAAAAATACTCTCTTTATGCCTTCGAATCTTGTTTCGCGTTCGTTTAAATATCGCAGTCAATCGGTAAATTTTGGTGTGTCCAATTCCACTCTATACTTGTTTTGAAAATGGGATAGTTCGACTAATATTCCACTGGCAATCGTGTTGTTATATATGTTAACTGGAAATTTTGTACGAAAGGTGGAAACTAAAGCCAATCGAATAACAGATCAATTCGAAAATTTCAGTTATTAGAACAGTTGCTATTTCAGTTAACATTATCATACCATGTAATTTTCAAGCAAATAAGTTGACGAATATTTTAATTAAGTGTTACATTTCATCTTGATTCCTCTTTACATTTACTCTTGAGCATTATTTTTTATCTATATATTTTTCAAAATTTTTTCTTCCTATTATCATTTTAATATAAATATCTATCTTAACGACACTTAATGTATGTATGTAACTGTTTTTTTTTGTTTTGTATGATGTTTTTGGTATGTCTTCTTGCGTTTTAAAATCTCTTTTTATATGATTTCACCACTAAACTCAGTTTTCTTATCTGTAGGTTTTGCAGGTTTTCACACCCCCCTTCTTGAGGGTATTTTCCTGCTGTGGAAAGCTTTTCCCTAAGCACTTAGCTTAGGTTTTTAAATCCACAAAGTAGTCTTCTCTGACCTGTTTTTCAAGCTATCTCTTTTTAAAAATTTATATGACGAAGATGTAAGATGGGACTTTATAGTCTCAATCTCGCCCTAAATAAAGCCCATTATTATTATTGAATGATACAAATAAGGTATAGCGGATACCCGCGTGCTTTGCTGAGGCCAGATAACTTATCTCATAGGGGCCCAGTGCTGGTACTTTGCGTGGAGGGGAACTACTGCGAAGAAAGTATTGCTCTGTGCGGGTTTTGATACGTTCTGAATTTAAGCGTAAATTATTTAGCAATTGAATCGGTCCTTGGGCGAGGTTTGTGACATAATATATTCTAACTAGAGAAATTATATAAAAAGAGTCGAACTCAATTGTCCATATTGTTAAACTTTATATTATCTACAATCAAAAGTGCTTTCAACAGCAACTTGACTTCAATATTAACTTGACGTATCGAAAAGATAACATAGCTTAATACATAAAATAACAAAAGTTAAAATTATTTGCGTTTTCTTACAAAGTAATATCTAGGGCGATATACTGAGAGAGCGTCTAATCACATGCCAGACCTATCTGTAATATGCTCTTGGGAACTACAAATGCTTTATGCTAGGAACATAATCAAGAATACTAGTTCAGAACTGGTCGTGAGCCTTGTATCCGTTTAATGGGATGTATGTATGTATGTACTTACTTAATCAGACCTTTAGATTGGCGTGGTAAAGTGAGCATTATCTTTTCTCTCCAATTTCAAGAAGTTTTGGTCAATAATATATGCTATTTATACTCGAACCCAAAAAGTTATGATAAGTATTTTAATATTAAATGAGTTCAAGGATCCAAAGAGTAAGGATATATCCATACTGTGTAAGGTATGGTTCATATTGATTCATATCCCTGTTAGTCTAATGATTCAATTATCTTATGCCAACATACCGGTACGTTAAATATCTCAAGACAATGAAGGTGAAAGTTGATCGGTGATATCAAGGGTGGGTTTATTATCAAGCAGTTAGAAAGGGCCTTTAAATTTCCCAACAAACAGGAATACATTACCCCCTTCCACGGGTCTAAAACCCTCTCAAAGGGTATACGTGTATATGTATATGTAGAAGAGGGCCGTCCCAAGACATGGCAGAGACAGGTGGACGCCTGAGGCACAGAGGTTTGGGTGGCGTGTGATGTTAGTCCGTCATGGTAAAGCCCGAATTTAGGCGGTGTCAGCAGAGTCAATATTTAAAAGGTTTTGGTGTAGTTAGTATCTTTTCATGAACAAACCATTTGATCATCGATATTGTGGTCGCTTACTCTTTAGATGAATCCCAGATTTAGAGTTATCGTAAAAATCGATATTTGATTGCTAGATTAAGAAAGCAAGTAATTATAAAAATGTACCTATTCTAATTTCTTCTAGTAAATTTTTTGTAGAACTATTCTCGATTAAAATGCTCCATGAATCATTCGATCGCAACCTATAACAATCGCAGATTCTTTGGGTCCATTGCTCTCTATCAATCAATTTTCTTAGTTTAAATATTGAAGTGATTTTACTTAGAGTAATCATCATGATATGACATCAATAACTGTTGTTGAAATTAATTTAATTAATGCCAAAATATTATCTATAGTAAAAGTTGGAAAAGAAAAGTAAAGTAATCAGCCCAAAGGCCTTTTGAAACCTCATCCCTCTTTTATTTACTACAAAGTTCGATAAGAGGAGATTGAGGCATAGAAGACAAGTTTAGGAATGGGATAGTTTGCTCTTTCCTCATACTAAATGCTAATCCATACTAAATGATTTAAATTAAATGAAGTCCACGTAATTGATGTGCAATGACTCTACAAGTAACATTTTATGGCATACATGAAAGAAATTTGAATAAGCGCAATTATTCAGAGTCACTCATTCTTCAGAACATTCATATTATCACAGAAAAAGAAAGACTTAAACCAATTTAAATGGCATAAATTTCTACATCCAGTACCAAAAACACAAATGAAAATATTAAATCCATCAAAAAATGGTAGCAGGAAGAAGTGCAGGCAGAATAAAATGTTAAATTTTCTTGTATGTTTTAAGCCCAGGAATCTCTCAATAGCAAGATGATTCTCGGAAAACAAGAATTGATTATAGATAAAAGTTTGAAGTGATTTATTCTTGGGAAGATTACGAAATTGAGTTGGTATCCCCTCATAAACATAAGGTAACAATTGGGATGAATCCGCGTGATTCTAGTGATGGCATTTCTTTTATTTGCTAATAAAACAACTCCACTTTGCTATCGGTTTGTTCTTCTCGACAAAAATATGCTAATTATGTTCGCACAACACGGGAAAAATGTGAGTCAAAAGAATGCGGCATGGAGTAAATATATCCTATGTATTATATTCAGTATAATATTCAGTGCATAATCTATGGAGTTTCGTCCATCACCGTAAAGCAGTTTCCTGTCTCGCGATGCATTGCGTGAGTCATTGGGCGCGATCATTTAACTCGGTCCCATAGAAACGAAATCTCTCTCTTGTTGGGGAGTTTGAAAAGGGCTGCTAAATCTTTGTGTTGCGATGGCGAGCGGGGACGCTGAGGGGGAATGGACGGAATTAATTCAGTTGCCATGGAGATTGTGGCACTTAGGGAAAGGGGAAGCATATAGCCAGAGATGGATTAACACGCCGATGGCCGAGTGTGCTGATACAAAGCCGGACCAATGCGGGACTAACACATAATCTCGTAGGTCATCATGAAGCATAATCTACCTTGGAGACCTCAGTGGGAGTAAATTACTTTCCTGTTTCCTTGTGGAACACATCTCGAGGGCATGATGTTGTAATGAAGACATACATTATGATGTTGATGCCTTATTGGCTGTATGTTCTTAAAGAAGAAAGCTAACCATTATCCTCCCAAGTGATTGGTCCGCATGCTTGTGGGTGTACTTGTAAATTAATTTTTAAGATAACTAAATAGTAGTTAGCAGATTATATTTAACGCTAACTTATGATTCATTTACAAATATTATTACATACATCAGATCCCTCTGAATAATAGAAAGTAAGATTTATTGCTCTCCAATTTTAAATATTCATCATGATAGAATTGGGGGAAACGTTGAAGATAATTACATATCAGTAAACGCAAAGAAAAAGAACGAAGTACGAGTAAGAATATGTAATGTAATCTCGTATGTATAAGAATTAACGAAGGAAAGGAGGGCTTATAGTTATTATGTAATTTATTCAAAAGACCGGCTTCCATCAGAACGGTTATATTCGTTTAAATTCGCAATTAAATATATTCGATGGATACAGCCGTAACTTTGTGAAGCTCAAAGAATTATTTCTGTCTTCACCGTAATTAGATACTCCAGAATCGTGCCTTTCTTTAATTTCTTCTCCTGTAATTATTTAAAATAGCTCGTTAAAATAATTTTACTGGAATTACGAAGTATCACACAGCTTTGCAAAATGTTGCAATATTTTCGAAAATGGATTTTTAAGTCAGAGTTACGTAACTGACTATCTGAAGAGGGGGAAAGCTTCAAACAGTGTAATTGCAAAATTTTAGAAGCATAACTACTCAAATTTTTTTTCTTAGGTCCCTTTCATCATTCCCTCAGGGAATGAAGGAGGGAGAATTCTCTGAGGAGAATGTGGATTTTTCAATTTGTCAATGCTGATTATATTCATTTTAGTGTAATTAATTTCCTCGGGCGATAAGTTTAACGAAAATTTATCATTCGTTATCTACATCACACGTATGTACCTAATTTCATTGGTGTTGTTTTACAAAATATGTTTCTCGGCGAGAATGTGACCTCAGTTATGGTTTGATAATGTTGAATCGGGAATTGTTTTATAGCGTCACGGAGTACTCACAGTAGTTGATATATGGACCATTTTTCATTATAAAAACATGAAAATTATTTCTTATGAGGAATCAAAAATTTTTCTCATCTGGAGGTATTTATTCTTAAGTACTTTTGTGAAAACAATAGATTTTATATTTTATGCTTATTTTATAATATATTATGTTAATAAGTAAGCATAGTTTACAATGTATTTATATTGTGAGGGATAAGTGTTCTGAGATAATAGGCAAGTATTTTGATCGAGCTTCATTATATTTCAATCTTAGTTTCGAAATACATCTGTGTATTAATATTGTATGAAAAAGTTCGTCTTCCTTAAGAAAGTAGGATGTAGTTCATCATATTCTTCCCATTTATTATTCCACCTCAGTGCCGTATCTTTTCACCTCTGCTATTTAATGTTTGACTTGATACCTCTTCCATTCCGGAAACGCAGTTGGATTTAAGTTTTAATGAGTTCAGCCAAATGCAAACGTAGACTCGCATTCAGCTTAACGTGGCCGCCTGTCCTAACTAGCTCTTTCACAAAGGATAGGCTTCTTCAACAAGAGGTCTGAAAATCAAATATGCATTGATGCAATGCGTACCAGCAGAATAAGCATAAAAGGTCGATTCGCTCTCAGAATTCAAGGAAGCTTTTATTATGTTAAAGTGAGGGAACAATGTGAGCACGGAGGTAAACTTTATTTGAACCTAATTACGAAGATTTTCCTCCATTTTCTTCCATCTGTACAAATATCCTCGTTTAAATCCATGAACAATTTATGGAGAATCCCAAAAGGAGGCCAGCTAAGATTACCAGATTAACTAATGTTTCAATAGATACTAATCAACCTGCCGCAATATCTTCTATTTTGTCTTACGGAGTCCTATTTCATGAGTGGTTTAGTATCTTACAAATTGAGAAAATATCTTTGGAAATTGAATTATAACCTAATTAAAGTTAGGCTATTTTGCCTACTGAGTCTATATAAATTAGAGTTTATCATTTGTTTGGAATGCTGTAACGATTTCAGGGCGAGATTTTCACGAATGGTAATCTTCTATAATGGTATTGGAAACGAATTTCATGCCCTTGGAATCATTTTGGCAGTGCTAATTTTCTGTGCAATCATTTTGTAAATTTTCTGAGGAGGAGCTATTTTTAATCATAGTTTTTTTTAATCCGATTTCTAGAAAAGAGAATCCATAATGAAACTAATATTTGCCTATCTTCTATGGATACAGTACCGCTTCGCTATTCGACTCATTTCTGCTTCCGATTGAAAACTCTTCAACTAGGATTCCGGTTTGAGGATTAACCGTCCTCTCTGTCTTGGGTGTATTCACGTTAGAGGGAATTAAACTTCCTCGTAAAATAAAATTGGCAGGTAAGATTTTACGATTTGAATTTTTAGTCTTCTTATCAGCATTAAAGGCTCAATATATTTTGACGCCCAAAGCGAGGAATGTTTTCGACGCTCTCGTTTGTATTTTTTTACTGCCTACATTCTGACAAATGATAGAACATAGTTGTTTGATGAAATGGAAATAATAAAATTTTCACGTGTCAGTGATTTTTGTGGAGGTTATAATTAAATATATAATAATAATAATGGCTACATTTTGACAACTGATCTTTGTGTAATGTTTGGAAGGATTCGAAGTTGAAAGTAGAATTTTCCTATTCCCCCATAGCTTCGTTTCTTAAAACATATTGCTTTGTTTTTCATACGTTCCTTATTAGAGCTAATTCCTTATAGTAGTATGTAAGTGCTTAGACAGCTATGGTCATTTCCCACATTAGGGCCCCCACGAGGAGTCGAACCTGGTACCGCTTTCACCAAACACGAATGTGCTGCTTAATTTGATCTAAAATTCATTCTTTTTATCAATGCAACAGAGTGATGACATTTTTTGCGAGTCAGAGTTTTCTCCACTAAAATTTTACTCTCCCAAGTGATGCTTACTTCACCCATATTGTGGGGCTTGCCCAACTAATCAGCTGAGTACATTCCTCCCCTCTATCACTTTGGTACGCATGAAATTTAATTATTTTAATCCTATTAACTAAAGTGGCTCGATTTTAGCGAAGTTGTTTTAAGGACATTAAGTTATCGCTGGTCAGATATCTTTACTCATATCATTATCATGAAGAGAGAAGAATTCGAGGATTGGTTCATTGGGGCTCTCCATACCATTCTTTCTACTGCCAGTAGTTTTATTCACACATAATTCCTAAATTTAACCCTTGTCTAATTCAACATAGTTCTCTCCAATGATTTATCCCTACCCTGGAATGTTTATGAAGGTAACTAGACACTGAGGTAATTATCCCATCCAATCTTCCAAAGCTGTCTTCGGGAGACTATTATTCCTCTTTCTGTGCCCAGTTAATTTTCCTCTAATTTCCATCAAGGTTTCCCACTGGCCCTTCCTCTTTCGGCACGAAATAAAAATCCTAACAAAGTATCTCAAGGACTATTTAATCCACGCAATCGCTTCGACGGCAAAAGTGACAAAATTCCCACAAACTCGCACATTATGCGGGTGGACACCCCTTTAAACTCATCTCCATACTACTCGAGAAAGTAACCCCTTACCGAAAAAGGGGTGAGATAAGAACCTGTTGACGTGCACGAATCTTCCTTTTTTACCCTTCTCCTTGTAAAAGAAGTACTCTTGGCGTTTAAACCTCGCTTTCGATCGCTTTTCGAAGGAACGCTCCCATTGGCCACGCCTCCGACACTCAATTCTCTCCTTGCCTCTTGTTTTCTTTAAGTCCCCTTACCTCATTATTCAGCATTTTTTCCCTTCTTCCTCTTTAGCAAGATATCTCTCTCCTTCTCAACATCCCATTTCGCTTTCTCCTTTTCTCCCTGCCTCTTCTTTTTTACGTTTACCTTTGTTTTATTTCTCAGCTATATTCCGCTGTCTTCCCTTCGTCAGTCCTCTTTAATGTAAAGGAACATCTTTATTTGGTTTATCTCTTAATATTTTATCCAAAAACCATTGAACCTCATTAAAATAATTTTCAGCCGGTGGCTGTAATTTATCAAAAGATTTTATTATATCACAAAATAGAACAGTATCTTTAATAGAAACGGAATTTTTTTGGTACATACTTTCTTATAAATATAGTATTATTTTTTTAATTTTCCCACGGAAATTAAACAAGGTAATAGGATAAGAAAATTCATTTCCTTGCAGTCATTCGAAAACTTCGCACTATCCCTTATCGGAGGTCGCACATCGAAGGTTTGCAGCGTAAGCTAACAAGAAGCCTCCAGATCCATGTACAGTTCATTATTATAAAAGTTTATTTTTCATAAGTATAATGATATTGGTAGATGATGAATTTTCAGAAAATTCGCTACGTGCATAAAGTTAGGATTGTCATCTTAATTTATTCAAGATAACAGACAGAGATTGCGGAAGTTTTTCTCGAACGCATAGCTGCTGGAAAGTTACCCTGTTTACGAGAAAGTTCTCTGGCGCTTGTTTGGAGCATTTCGCCTCTCATCTCTCGTTTCTCATAAACATCCATCCATTTTTCTGCTCTTATTCATTTCTCAAAACCCTTAGCTATTAACTCTTCTCCCCTTCATATTCCCTGTTTGGAAACCATATCTTCATTCCTTTCTCCGCCCATTTTCTAAACTCTCTCCTCTTCTTCAATAATCTTTTTCATTTCAACAGTGAAGGCACGGAATTTCTACCTCTGAAATAAGTATTTATGTGAATTTCATCTTACTCTCACTTCGTCCTCATGTTTCACTTTCCTTCCTCTCAGAATTAGTGTATCTCTTCCCTCGCTTTCCGCGGTCTCCTCGTTTCCGTTCCCTTATATCCGTCTTTCCTTTCTTATCTTCCCCCTCCATCCTTCCTGCTCCGCGGCTCGTAATTTCGTTTCCCTCCGCTCTCTCTTTCCATCCCCCTTTGTTATTTGTGTCATCCTTTCCCTGCGCAGTTGGTCCTTTTCAGGTAACCCTCAAACTAACTCCCGTCTTCTCACGAGATACATAGCTCCTTTTTTGGAGAGAAAGAAAGAAGAAAAGTCAGGGAAGCATAGAGATAAGCAAACGCATGATGCGGACAATCGTGTGTTGAATTAAACTCGTTTAAATTTTTTTCCACATGACTTCAATGATCGTCAACTAAGCACGTATGTAATAAAGATCTACAATCCAATATATTTTTGAATCATATATAGTACTCTTCAAATTTTACGATCGGAACCCAATCGATGAATATAAAAAAATCTATTTATTTTCACTCGTGCCGGTAAAATTATCAATAAGTACATATCTAACGGCACATCAATACAGTATCATTGTAATAATGTGCATTATGTGGTGGTTCGTCATCTTTTTTCGAGTTGGAGAAATGTTTACATTGAAATGTTACACTATCGTCCAGTATAATCGGTTCGCTCTACAAGTTATGGACTGTATAAATATGTTCTTGCGGTTTGCACGAATTTCACAAAGCACTATAATTTATTTTGAGTGCAGTTCGCTTGAAAATGTAATCAAATGAGAGAACTTCGGCCAGTCCAGATTCAATAGGAGATTATAACTTTATTAAAATTAGATTCACAAGGTCTCACGCCCCCTTATTCTTAAATTACACTTTCATCGATGGATCTCCTACTATCCGTTCTTTTATTATATATATATTTAAAAAAATTTAAAAAATGTACATAAACAACCGCAGAATCATGCCATTTATCTGCAAATATATTTTTCTTTTAGTTTAAACGGCGCTCAGTTTTCGAATTGTTCGTTATCTATTTAATTTGTGCACGAATAAGGAGTTTGGTGATAGGGAGATGGTTTTCCTGAAAATTAAGTGGTTTTAATGTCAGGGGTAAATATACCTCTCAAGTGAGTTACTCTTTCCTGGAAATCATCTTCTTGGAACAGTTTTTTATATTCTGTTCGTTTTTATTCGCTGGGAATGGCTTTCTTCCATGAAGTAGTCTCTTCGTATTACGCTTTTTGTTCCGTTCTATCGATCAAGGCTGCATTAATTTATTGCCTCCTGTGTCTTCGGAGTTTAAGGCCATTTACGTAAATCTATTCAGGAACTTATTTGCTCAAACAATGTGATGCTGTTTAGAGCTTAATATATTCATACATCCCACCTCTCACATCTGCTAAGTAACAGATTTATTGCCTTATGAATGACAATGATTATGACGAGGAAGAAAATTAAGCAAGTTGGAATTACTCAAAAGATAAAATGAGAACTTTTTCTTCAAAGGTCTATGACGTCAGGAAAATGTCTGCTGAATAAATATAGTTTATTTTCATATAAGTCATTTATTATTTTTCCTTCAATCGTCATTTCTCCATTTGATGAATAGTCATTTCATTGATGATTTGAAGCGGTCTTATATTCTTAAATTGATGTCAATTTTATGGTCGCAATAGAATTTTTTAAAGTGATTCAGAAGCTTATATCATTTATAAAAGGGGCTCCCACCAGGAATCGAATCTAGAACCTCTTTCAAAAGAGGCCAATGCGCTACCCACTTGGCTTTCCGGAAGCTGCAATTATTATAATACAGGCTCTGGGAAGTTAACTATGTAATTAGAGAGTAATGTAATTGAGTATTTATCATTATCTGCTAAAAATATGACTTTCCATAACAGAACAATTTTCTGCTGGAAAAAATACTGTTTTCTCGTTATAAATGTCTGTCATTTCAAGCTCTTTAATATTTTTATTTTTCTTTAAATACAAACAGAAATAAAAAATAAGTCTCGTGTATTCTCTTCAATTCACTCGTAAACCCTTTTATAATTCACCGAAGATGTTTATTTTTCGTGCTTCGACAGCTACCGCCATTTTGCTTTAAAGATTCGCGATGCCAGTATAATTAACTTTGCAAATTATCGCTGAAACATTTTCCATCTTTCAGATTGCATGGTTATCTCGTAATTTGTTGACTTTTGAATGTCAATAGCACACAGTTACTATCCCTTATCTCCGAGATCTTTTCATCATCGTAATTACTCTTTCCGTTCCATGTTTACTTCTATTGAACTCTTCATTTCTTTATAGTTTCATTTTATTCTGTAATTTGGAAATTCCTGACGTAGTTTGTTTTTGTCTATGCTCTTGGAAGTTAGGCAATAGGTTTTATTACATTCTTTCACTGCCCCCATTCGTGTTGTTACTTTGCATTTGCCCTTTTCGTCCAAACCCTTTGGCCTCCCTTAATCACGTTAGAAGAGAATTTCCAAGTACAAAGGACGCACCGCTATAGAGTCTCAGAGATGCGGTTATAAACATTCCACGAGCGTCCAAATACGCGTACTAAGGGATTTAGCATTACGAAGGTCACACGGGTTTCCTATTCCGGAACTTGAGCAGACATAACGTTGTAAGGAAGTTTCATTCGTTACACCGAATCCATTTTATTCGCGTATGTGCTAATGTTTTGGCGTGTATAATTGCATCCTGCCATTAGTATTCCAAAGGTGCTTACCGCAGCAGCAAGACTTGAGCAGTAGTTTCGAGAGGAAGGTCGTTTTAATGATTTCAGTGCAACTGACGGAGTCGAAACTGTTCCGTACGTTTTTAACTCGGTGTCGTTTTAATCCATCTTTCGTCGTCTAGTTGAGAACATTGCCTCTGTTTGGTTTATGCCTTTGCGAAATACGTAAGATTTCGAAACGTAGCAGTTTGTTTTCCTATACCTTTGGAATCGGATTATAGTTTGCGACATGGAATGGCCAATGGGAGCTCATTTATTATCGCACGGAAACGTACGTTTCGAAAGCTTTTGTCGCGCTATTTCGTTCTTGTGTAACGGCCATAACAATCCTACAATTTTGTGCAGCTGACCTTTGTCTGGTTAAGGTACGGTGCGCGCTGCGGTGTTGCCTAGGTCATGACCCTTTTGACCTTAGCGAAAGAACAAATATTTTCGATTTTAAGGTTCCTGCAATATTTCCCAAGGACGGCGGCTTTGACATGGTCACCTCATTTAATATTCCTTTTTAGGTGGGGAGACTGGGTGGGAATTGAGGACTACTTTTATGTAATTATATCATATTGAATTCCTCAAAGCAAATCTTGATAGGCCCTTTTATGTTTTGATTTTTTCAACAACTTCCATGTGTTAATCATGCGAAGTAATCATTGACATCTGCAAATGATTTCTAGATTCGAACTAATTTTGGGCTATCACAGGAAGTACTCGTATTTGACCCTCAAATATTTTTTACGTATTATCTTTTAAATTATGGGCTTATATATAATTGTTTTCATTCGCCAATTTCCTGTGTTAGTTTAATTTAAGCCCTGTTTAATTAGAGGATGAAAGGGATTCATGTCTCTCTATCGGGTGATAGATAACTTCCTCTTTTGGAAAAAATCTTTTCCCTTTAATCAAAACAGGTTTATGTTGATAGAACGTCATTTAAAGTGAAAATAGATTTTACTCTAGGAACGAACAAAGCAAACTGTTAAACTAGTTCCACTGTATTCTTTAACAAGGTACCACTAAAGGACCGGATATACTTAGCCGTGCGAATAAAAACAATCTTTTCATTTCTTTGCTTTCATCCACAGTAATCATTTAAAACAGCTCATGGAATTTTATTTGCTTCATGAGTTCACACCGGTCGAATTCACCAACATTAATTAATTTAGTCATCGCGTGTAGAGGATATTTACTCTGTTTCGGAATTGATTACATGATACAGAGACTCGTTGATTTCAAAATCCGAATTTCCTGTGCGCTGTTGACTGTAATGTCTCTAATTTCTAGAGGTACTGCACTCAAATATTTCAATAGAAACATTTATGTATTATTATGCTTCGGTTGCGTACGTCAACTCATCAAATATGTAAATCATTAACAATTAATGGTCCACTGATAGCTGGATTGCGCTTGAAATTTTAGAAATAAGTCCCGGGTTCGATTCCGGTTGGGGTATATCAGGGATAAAAACCTATGATGCGGTGCCCTCAGCGGTATGCGAAAGAATCTTTTTGGCTGCATTATCCTGGTTATAATTCTTCATTTTAAAGATGAGATATTAATTGAATATATTCATCATTAATGATAATTTATGATTTATTACTTCGTTTACTAAATCTTAATCCCATCGTTGACGTAATAAAAAAGATAATACGCTTATATTGATCGGCTATTCCACCGGGAATCGGGCGGTAATTGATCCTATTTCTTAAAAATTTTGAAATTTTTTTATACTTGCTTACTTCAACGAGAAACCCCAGTGGCGGGGTTTCAGTTCAACAAAATTGGTTTTGCTAAGTTAAAAATTTCTAATCTCTTGCAAACAGAAACATTCACTTGAAGGGCGATAACTTTCAAATGAAATACGTTATAGATATAAAATCCCAATCCTGGCCTATACGAAGATCTACGAATCCGTTGTATCAAGATATCCTGTTTTCACATGTCTGTGTTCGAATATGTTTTTGTCTCTTACATTTCCGGTTTGTACGGAATTGAGGGAGAATGAGGAGATATGGAGACAGAGCGCCCACCTTATCGAGATTAGAGCATTGCCACAAAAAAAGGAAATAGCTTTCTTGCGAGTCCATTCGTCGGCGCATCGCGCAAACAGAATTGCCTACCTTTCAGGCGGTCTCTTCCCCGATGCAAAAAAAGCCACTGGTGGAATAATTTGGAATTAAGGACTCTTCGCGCGAAGAGAACTTGGATAGATAGCGGGCGTTGCTTCCTTCTTTGCGAATTCGACCGTGATAAAAAGTGGATTTAATTCCTTTCGCTTGCACTTCTACTATCTCCTTATCGAGCGACTTGTAGGCATAGTAAAAAATCCGATTCATGGCGTGTTTGGATATTCTCCTCATTTAAGGAGCACATGAAGTCTGTTTGTTTATCGTTGCCTGCTGAAATGCAACATCTGCATGGGTTCTATTTCAGAATTTGTTTTACAAATATGATCCACCGGGTTGTGCGTACATAAGTGTATATCTTTTATTCAAATGTTACTTTTCGGACTAAAGAAGAACATATATAATTTGCTTACGTATAACGACCATCAACCAGTGCAAATATCATCGATTTAAATTTATAGCTCATTGTTACCATATCTGAATGGATCTTTAATTTACCCTAAGATGGCTGAAGACTAAATTTCACTCATCTTTTTGAGCGGTCCCTATAAATTGCGAGTTCACAGTTTTATTAAGATAGGTGCGGATTTATAGTAAACACTGAGGAATATTCTTTTTATCAACGGATTTTTCATCCAACCGCATGTAAGATGGCAAGATGTGACAAACACATATGCTTGGCTAATATAGACATTATTCTTTTACAAAAACAAATTCAGTGGTATACATCCAGTCATGAAACATGCAACTGACTGAAATCATATTCGTAACACTGAAAAGCTCAGTATAGCACGATAAGCCAATATCGCGAGTATACCACTAGTCTATTAAGTACGAATGTACGAGGTATTTTGTATTGAAATGATTTAGTCAAGATGATTGCTTGTCAAGATGATGATGATGACGAGACGACCCGTGATACCTGGAATTTAAGATTTGCTTCTCTATTAATATTGAATATATTGAATTATCTAATGATGCATTGATGATAAATAAATTTTGAGGTATTGTTTCCTTAGAGTGAGTTAGAATTATTCACAAGGAGAATAGGTCTGAGGAGACTGGGATACTTACAAAGATCTCCCGATTGCTGGCTGCTTGCGCCAGCCATTGAGATATCAGACAAAATTCCTGACAGAATGTTCTGACGTGATATTTCAATGGCTGAAGAAACCGATCAGCAATTGGGAGATCCAGGTTCGAGTTCCAATCCTGTGAGACTATTTCCATGTCCCTTTCTCCTTGCGAATTTTTCCATAGCCACAACTCTATGTTCAAAGTCACTTCGACCCTTTTCCTAGAATTAGCATTAAAACCTAATCCAAATTTTCCCCGTGCGTCTACACAGGATGTTTCCATTTCCCGCAATGGGTTAATCACAGCGTTTATTTCAGGTGATAAACATCCCGTTGCAATCTGTTGAGCCCAAATCTATCGCCCGCTCATTTTGGCTTGATAATGGGTGCGGGTAATCCTTTAATGTCGGAAGAGTCTCGTTTCCTTTATCAGTGGAAGAATGTGTGCGAATGCTCCTTTGGAGGGCGTTGTACGTCCTACCGAGAGAGGATTTTCGGATCGAATGCCTTCTACCGAGGTTCTTTCTTTCTTTTTTTCAAGGAGCCCTCCACTTTTCGTGGGTGAGGAAGGGATCTTTGGGAGAGATAGTGGGGAAATAGTGGTAGCAGGTGGCGGAGGTAGGAAATCGAACCGTTCACAGGATTAGGGAAGACTGGCCGACGTCTGATGAGACTTTCCACCAAAGTAGTCGGTAATAGGAGATTCACAGACTGGGAATGAATGATTGGAGGTAAAGGAGATAAGCCTCGATAGAGGTCGCGCGTGTCTCTTCAGGTAATGAGGCTCAATCACTTCCAATCACGTCATCGGGCCGTTTTATACGAATTACCCCGGGTTCTTAGTATCCTTTAGTTACGCGATTAAACCTGGGCAAATCTTTCCCAAAAGCATATCCGTCAAAAGTAGATGGTTATGCTCCTATCACAGGAACGCCCTTGCTTCGTACTTTGAATAGTAATATTGCAATTCAAAGGCATACCGATTGAGCCATATAACCCATGCTATGCGGTTAAGCGCTTCGAATTTTAGTGGCCACAAATTTTATCTGCAAAGGTACCCCGTATAATTTTCTACGTAAGGGTAGTGAGTTTTCAGTGAGCTACTACAAGTTCAGTATCCCTCAACCGAAATGCTAAGGACCAAAGTTGCTTCGGGATTTGAAATATTGAAGATTTTGGAATACATGATCCGGAGGAACATATGAGAATTGAGGCTAATTCAGATTTCAAGAAAATAACTTTTCACTTGACTTAAAAAACAGGAATGAAAATGAAATAAGCAAAGAATTCAAACGTAGATTTATTATTCAAAATGTTGATGTTGATAGACTTAAGAACCGAATCCCCTTGAGATGAAGCAAAGACATTATAATAAAGTACTGGATGAACTTTAATTCTTCTGTGTCATTTGCCTCACTCTCATCGTAGAATTTTATGTTAAAACTTTTCCTTTTTATTTTACATTATCCAAAGATGTTAAAACGTTCATCACGAAAAGGTGAACCGATAAAATGTTACGGATTTCGGCATTTCAGTTCAGGGATATATAACCTTTACTCTCAGTTTCTTGTTATGTTTCCAGCCGTGTTTGAGTGCTATTTATTTAGTACTAGGTGTATGGCCATTTCACCCTCGCAGAATCAACTTTTGATATTAAATTCTTGATCGACTAAAAATACAGTTTTTATAAGCTTCCCATTCCCTGTAAACTAAATATATTTTCGTTATTAAATTTGAATTTCTTTTAGAATATTATAAAAATCCGTCAATATATTTAAAATGTAACGGTTAAATCATTTAAGTAAACTGTGGTAGATATCTACCCAATAATTTAAGAGGTACTCTTCTAATTACATGTATGTACTATTTTATGCGATAGTGATGCTTTTCAGCATATTTGGGTTGACAAGAGGAATGAATATTTCAGGCCGTCGAAAGACTGTTGGAATAAAGTGAAATAGCTAGAAATTGTAATTCTTTTTTCAATAACTGACAGCAGTTAATAATCCTGCAGTTAATTAACATGTTGTGATGAGGTTCCTGGAAATTCTGATCCCAGTGAAATCTCTCTTTGTAATTGAAGATGCCTTTAATTTGAATGATCTCCAATGCTTGATAACACTTAGTTCATTGATGTAAATTAGTCAAAAAGATGTATAATTCTTCTATCTCTGTGATTTTGGAATACATTTAATGAGAGTATGAATATACAACACATACCTAAGTTATTCATGTAAGCTTACTAGCATAACAGAAAAAGGACATTTTATAGTCAAGGAAAACCTTGCGTGTTCAAACTTGCAAAATCTGTTGTGAATACCCTACCCTGTTGATTTAATAGTCAGGCATAGGAATATGCATAGAAACGAGTCCATTCATCCAGAGAACGTCAAAATAAAAGAAGGCGGAAACCATGAAAAACATCCGAGTTCATTCGCTGCAAATTCTTGTTTTATACATTATTTCAAGATTATCTCAGTCAATATTCGAAAGCCTCTCCACAGCTTAGTATATAGCTTTAGAGTGGCAGAATTTTGTCTTCCCCGGACATAACGGATTCCATTAATACAAGAGACTGCCATAATCCGAAGCTGTCACAATCGACTGCGCCCCGAAAGTGAAAGTGGATTTGGAGACAAATTCACGACGCTCATATTGTTTGCCTTCGCTGCATGTTTATTTTATTCCTAGGACTGATTCGTGCCTTCGTCTACTATTCTAGTTGCGTCGATCCGTAGGGAAGACAAGGTTGCAATGTTTACTCTTCACGGACGAGTGATGCTGCGAGCATCAGTGGAGGACTCTCGTGCATGTTAGAGTCACTCCCAAACAAAGGCTTTTCACTTTTCCTCCTTCCCCGGAGATGACTAGACGACCGGACCGGAAACCCTTTTGAAAACGTCAACCCTCCTCCCCTTTGGGTGATTGCAGCATTGCTGTTTTGTGCCTCGATTGCGGCCTTGAACCGAGAGGGCTTTATAAAAGGATGGGAGCTCCGCCATCTTCTCTCCCGTGGATGATTGGGAAAAATCGAATTTCAACAGTGATTTTTTTTATTTCTTCCCCTCCTCAAGGGCGATGTTTTGCGTTTATTCGATGGATGAGGAGTTGAAGTTTGCGTTCAAATCAGTTGGGTTGCTGCAATACTTGGGTCCCTGTTATTTAGATCAGGATTGTCCGACAAACGACCCGCTGAAGGCAATAAACCATTCTTCTCAAACGCTTCTAAATATCTCAGAGTCAGGTGTATTTGGATGAAATAAGGCTAACATTTCGAAAACCTTGCACACTTATGACAAAATTATTCTTATTTGAATACAGCAAGCTGGATTAGTGCATTAGATTATTGTGCTTGTCTGTCTTAATCTGCTTGCGTGCATATCATAATAAAACGATGTTTTTTTAGAGATTGAAACTAGGAAAACTTTACTTATATTCATCCCTTCTTCATATGAAGTTTAAAAGAAATAGGTTGCTTGAAAAAAGTGCACAGAAGGAAACTACTTGGTGGATTTGAAATAAAAGCACTTAAAAATTAAATACACCACAGTAGCGTAATTATAATATGCATCCGCAGTGAGTTGTGAATAACCTGCGAAACCTACAGATACTCAACTAATTTTTAAGAAGGTTAAGGCGGACCTGAACGGCAAACAAACAATACTGGTACAGCATTACAAATATAAAGCAACTAGACATATGTTTGTTTAGAAAAATAGACAGGAAAAGAACATTATGATTGGCAACAGAAAGAAGAATATAAATGCTGATTCATGCGAAATTATTCTTATAAGAATAATGATATGTTGCAATGAAGTGTATAGAAATTAGTGCTCGTATATTGCTCGAACGCTTTAGCACTAAGAATTTGTATCAAAATACTTATCAAAAAAAAATTGGTAGGAAAATACAATACATATGTGCAGGAGAATGGTGGTCTAATTTCTCATTTGCCCGCTTTGATGAAATTTTTCACCAGGACATCATGCTGAAAGCGAACTGTTGATTGCTCGATTGAAAGGAATTGAAAAATAATCCAGTTTTCTCCCTGTATAACTGAAGCGAGTGTCTCTTGAAATGCTCGTGAGACTGCTTTGTGACTGTTTTTTATCCTTATATATCACCTAGATATTTTCGGTAAATCTCTCTGTAAAAGCTAGCGAGAATATTAATTATTTTCATCTGCCGCATAAAATTGAGAGTTCTTATTTAGTAATTTATCAAATCAAAATTCTATTCATATGGATAATAAACTGCTTTGGCGGTAATTTGGAGGAAAGATGTTTTACAAATAATTATTTTAAGGAGGAAAATATTAAAATTTACTTATTTAATCTAACATATGATTATAAATTTTTTATGTAATTTATATCAAATGCACTGAATTATGTAAATAATTTCGAGAGGACGGCGATTTTGTTTTTCCGTACCGGCGGCCATATCCGTGAAAGCAGCCATGCGAAATTGTTTTTTTTTTGTTACGGTTGGACTCGCCCAAGGCGTGGTTGAACTGAAAAAGATTTGCTTCCACAAGTAGCGGAACTCAGTGAGGTAATTGAGCAATAAGTGATGTCATTTTGGATGTGAATGCGTGGCTTCTCCCACTAATTTTCCTTTCTCATGTTCGATTCTGTAGCTCTATTCAGCAGCTTACGAATCATTACTTTTTGGATTCATTTACTTGGAATGGAAAAAGGATGAATTGTTTGGTGGAAGAATTAGTTATTAAAACGAGGGAGGGGATTTCGGTTGGGAATTTTGCTCACAGACTGGTATAGAACAAGGAGACATAATGTGGTATGAAGACGTCTGGTTGATCCAAAGTGGGCATTTCTTCCAAATATACAATCAGTTCTAGTTTTTTGTAACCGTACCGTTATTGATTTATGTAAGTACCGGAAACAATAGTTTGGAGTTGTTATATCTTCTGTAATGAATTTAAATTTGGAAATATTTGCTAATTAACAATGGTGGTACCAATAGTGGATTCTTAATTTTGTTGAAATCATCTCAAAATTTAGTTTTTCATTATTCAACATTTAATAAAATTATTGGTTAGTTGAATTTTTGTAGTTTAAAAATTGTATACACATGTCTCTTTTTTATCTTTTTTGTATTTAATTTTCTGTTTTGGAAACATTTTGCTCCTGGCTATTGTTTATTTGAACTGATCTTTTATCCTTAAATTAAAGTGAGCTTAATTCCATAAATCCTTATATTATTGTCCACTTTTATACTTAATCATTATTTATGCCATTCATCTCGAATTTCGTGAGCAGAATAAAAAAGTTGAAAATATGTTGCTGATTTAATTGTCCCTCGACTAGAAACTTTGATTTAATTAGTATGAATTTGATTATTGCTTTAAGCATTAATCTGTTTCAAAACCTTAATTCAAGGGAATTTTTCAAGTGATCCTTTCCCGCGGATATTAAAGTGCCAACATACAATCTCCGAACCCTTACCATGGGTTCATCTATTTAATTAAAATTCCTCCTATCTGGAATTCCTGTTTCTTTTACGTTGTATCATATTCTGCTTTATCTTTGCCTGTTTCGCTTGCTTGTAAAATAACTGTTCTCCTGAATGAGTTGCGATAGGTCTTTCACGACTTTTCTTTCACTCTGATTTTCTGAGTCACAAACGACGAAGAGGATCCCTGAAGATCCATCCCTGATGAGGAAATTTCGGTTGGCTGAGAGGGTTCTGTGACATATATCAAGATGGAGAAATGGTTTTTTCTGTTATCATTCTATTGTTACGTTTCAGTATTACCTAATAATATGATGATAGGTCTGCTGTCTATTTAAATCTGCAGTAATACGACGTGTAGTAACCAATAAAAATTGGTGAATAGAAAATTGAAAATATTTTTCACTCATTATTTTTATCAAGTTATAAGTTTATTTTTGCTATTGCGTGGAATTCCGTGGAAAGAGGGGAATAATACAATATATAATGACTTTCTTTGTAATAGGATTGCATTTTCTTTAGTGAGAACCAAAATGAAAATTTTATCACATTCTTTAAAAATGTAACAAATTCATGGTGCTGAGTATTTTGGATATTACAGCGTCGTTAAATATTGAAATAAATTCTATCTTAAATTCTTTTTTAACAAAATAAATGAGATGTAAATTCTTTCGAGTATGCTACCAGCTTTATTAAGTGCCAACTACGAATGAATCTGGCAACGTAGACGGCTTAGAACTGTCGACGATATTCAAAACTCAGAATCGTATTATATATTGAAATACGTATACGCCGAGAAAGCCTACGCTTCAAATATTCATTTCAAATATTAATATAATTTTTCTAGAACATTTCCTTTTTTCAAAAAGGAAATGTTCTAGAAAAATTTTTTCAAAAATTCTTAATAATATGTAAGCTACGAACATTTTTTTAATGTTCTTAGGAGGATTTATACCACGGGTAGGCACTGCTTAGCACGCGTGCCAAACGTGGTAGGCCGACTACTTTTCTGGCACGCTAAACAAGTAATTTATTTTCTATTTTTAGGTCATAATTGCTTTAGTTCAATCAATTTTGCATTATTTAATTAATCACAAATCAAATGTTTTCCAAAATTTTGGTAGACATGTGGAAAAATGCTTGCCAGAGATTTGGGTGATTTTCGTTTGAACTCTCAAGAAAATTACCCACTTATGATCCAAGCAGACATTAATCATTAAGGAAAATTCATATTCTTTCGCTAGGGTTAATATCTAAATATTAAAGTTTTGACCTTTAGATTCCCATAATAAATAATTCGGCCCGTGGTATAGAATTCTTTATCATTTTCCTCGGAAATGCCTGGTCTATTCTGTATTTTTCTTTTATTCGTCACCCAAGGGAAAACTTTCTCGGTAAACATAAATCACGAATGAAGTTACTCGTGAAAAAGTTTGACGACAGCAGAAGTTCCGGCGTTAACCGACATTAACACAATGTAAAAACCTATCAAAGTTAATGGCGCTTTTAAAACAACTACTAAGTATCTTTGGAGGTCCGACCCTTTTATCGGCGTGTTTTATCCTACGATTTTTTAAGACTAGAGGAAATTATTGCGGTAAATTAAATAGGCGGCTGGAAACATCCTAGATCTTGTTAAAAAAAAGCCCACAAACAAATGATTTTTTGTGCTTCTTTGATGATTGTAATGAAAATTCTTTCACCGGTTTGCTATCTTTCCCGCGTGATTTAATCAAAACTTTGTAATGAAAACTTTCTTCATTTAGCGGGGAAATGTGCAATAATTGAGATGTGAAGTCGTCTGTGGAACGTAAACTTATGAGAGGGATGATATCCTTTAGCCTTCATCAAAAGCTTAAGCTTTAGGAGTTGACTTTCCAATTTGATAAAACTCAAGCTTCCATTAAACTTAATTGGCGTAAATAACGGAAGAGATTTCATAATGTACTCCAACGGAGGGAATACTGTTTGGCTTTATTTATTTATGAAAATCAGCGTAGTATCAAATGAGTAAAGTCAGTCTGCTCGTTACCTTTCCTTAAAATGAATACATATAAATGGTTAATGAATAGTTACCCTTTACTTAAAGCACTGGCAAGGACGTAGAGTCAGTCTAATATTAAATTTACGAGGGTGGTCTGAAAAGTTTCCGATCCCAGATTTTTCAGAAAACTTCAGAAAACATGTCGAGAAATGGCGAAATGTCGGAAACTTTCCAGACCACCCATGTATAATAAGTATTAGGGTTGTATTTGCAAATATGACAAGATACAATGCAGTCTCGAGGGTTAAAGGCATTTACGCGTACAGACGGTAGTCGAGGAAATTATTCGAATTAGATGAAGATTCGAAAGAAAGACTTGCGGTTGGATGTATGTTTCGGTTGTCTTTTGTCTCTGGAGAATTGCTTCCGTAACGAATGAATCGGTCTATATCGGTTGACCGCTCTAGAGTGGCCTAATTAGTTGACGCAACGCTTGCGATCTCGTTATTATTCCATTCCATTCCCGGTGCACAGGAAGCGTAATTTACGCTTCTGTGGCGACGCGGATTAAATGTTAGAGTCGTATACTTTATTTATTCACCCTTCGGGAGAGTTCAGTAACGGGAACTCCCGTTCAACTGTTTGTGATTCATCAATACGCGAACAACCCTCGCAGCAAATAAATCCAAATAAAATCGCCCAGTTTATATAGGACATTAAAAAAGGTCGCCCATCGGTGTAAATTGGGGATTGGGAATGGCTGATGGCTATGCTTCGAATTTATAAATATTTATTCGAATATTTAAGGCTGACTTCCCGCGTGGCCAATATCTCATACATCTCACGCTAGCGACTAAACGTATCGGTTTAATATTTCACGATTCCTAGTTGCTTCAGGGCTCTATGTATTTAGCCCTTCCCGGTTTCATTGTGGCGTCGAAGCGCTCCCTGCATATTTTCTCTCGCTTGTTTTGTTCATCCAACCTTAAGCAATCCCTTGATGACCTAGAATTGTAAATCCCTAGGAAACTACGAAGATTGATCCTAATTAATTATTATATCGTCGAGGCCTCACCTGTTATTATTATGCTACGTTATTTGTTATTATTACGTATATTATTACATAGTATTACGTATTATTATTACGTAGTATTACGCTTTTAAAATAACACTTTATGTTATACTTCAAACTCGAATATATCAAAATTACAATGAAGGAATCATTTTCAAAATAGATGTTGTAGATAAAACCCTCCAAAGGAAGACAATTAACAGAAAGATACACCAACCTCACAAACAGCGAAAACCAAATTATGTAGTCATGCCATTCACTCCGAATATCACCAATATCCCCTAGAAAATATTCCCTAAATTCAATTTAAAACTAGTCTTTCTTACTTTAATAAATAATCTAAAGTTTTAATCATTCCAAAAGATAAAATCCCTAGTTTTCGTTCTCGAACGATAATTTTCCGCAAATAATTACGAAATGCTAACGTTGAAGGCGTATGCGATGAATGAAACTGTATCCATATTGACGATGTGGTTTTAAGATACAGAAATTACTTAAACATGGAACTCAAGAGGCATCGTATTAAGTTTGCACCTGAAAGTACTGCTGAGTGCGTCTTTAATTATCGCCTCGGAATCCTAAGGTTTCTAATTCCGCAAAGTTTTATTTCGTTCCTTATTTTCTATTTATCCCGTGCTCCAGTCCGAGAGACTTACAGAGGAATAGGATCGCCAACTCTTTTCCTTGCGTGCACTCTTTAATTACCACCTTCCGCTAACAAGATTCCTTCTTCTATTTTTCTTCCAATTCTCTGTTTCCTTAAAGCACAATGTTTTCTTCTCCTTCACCTGGTAGAATCCTCTTTTACTTGGCCTCTATTTTTCCTTTGAATCTCTTATCTCGCCTGGAGATTATAAGCACTAGCTCTGCTCTTAGGAGTGATCGCTTAATCGATTCCCGGATCTCATGCAATTGACGACGTCTTTTTTTTCTGCGGGGATGAAGCCAGTCGTTGCAAAATGAGTCTATGAACTCTTCGGTTTCGCCTCCGTATATTAGGGTGGGATATCGTAGTTATTATTTATTTTCATTTATTTCATGTTTACGTTTCAAATTGCCTCCTAACCATCAAGTGTGATCAAAATAATTGTTCGATTTAATTAAACCTACCATGGAGTACTCGTAACTTTAAATTCGTTTTTGATTAAGCTTATCCGAATGAAAATTCAGCTTTTATGGAAGAAAGGACACCCCTAAGGTTTAGGTTAGACTCAGATAAAAAATGTTTGATTTTATGGTCGTATTTATATACTTTATGTATTTACAATACTTTATCTTACAATAATGCTGCGAATGTCATCAAAAATGAAGGAAAACAATATTTTATTGAAAGAAAGATGAATATTCTACTCTTTTAAATTGATCAAAATGTTATTGTCTGTATGAATGTCTTGATGAATAACTTTCATCCTAAAGCTTTGCTCATTTCCGCCATTGATATTGTGCATTCGATGTAGAAATAAGCCATAGTGAAAATATATTAAATTTTTACTTCTAGCAGCTTTAGTTTGACCTTTTCTTCCTCTTTTTCATTAATTGACGTATGAAAAATATTTCAAAGGAAAAGAGAATTTCATTTCAATGTAACTCATTAGACACTTGGTTATGTATTTCTTTATGTTAGTCAACATCTTTATTTTCTATTGGCATCTGGTGGTTTATTACTCTATTTGATATCAAATTTACAATTTTTTGGTGTTTAAATCAAACACCGATGAATAATAATCGAAACATAATATAAATCCAAAAATAATATACAACTTAAAATACGTAATTTCACGTATATTGAATATCATTATAATGGATTGGAGATATTTAAGCAGTGAATTTCAGAATCAGTATTTAAAATAAACGTTAACATCCGCCATTTGAATTAAAAGGAGTCCATTTAGTCATTTTTTATCCTCTTCAGTAGATTGGATATCTCCTGATTTTGCATTCTGCTCCTTCGCCTGCCATCCCCATTGCTATTCCAAGTCAGTTTAAGCACTATGCTATCTCTCCAAGGTATCTCTATCCCAAACCCAAGACCATCTTGAGATCTACATCGTAGTTTGAAACGGGCGAGCATTTAATCAAATCCTCCCACTCCTCCCTCTTACATCCATTTCCGATTCTTCCTTTCCATCTACTTCGTTCTTCTTCTTTTCATTCATTCCTTTTGTGCTCTCTTCAGTAACTACCAACGATTCCTTTTGATCCGTCTTTCATTTTGGCTTTGTTTCCTTCCTTCTGTCTTACGGCTTCATGTCCTTTGCCTTTATACAGCATGCGAAATATCTCGCTCAAACAATTCTTTCCCCGATGTATAATCTCTCTTCCAAAAATTTCCTCTGAATGGAATATTTTATTTTGTTACCAAATACAAGGGTGCTTTTGTAGACATTCCGTTTTTTATATTTTATCTCCATTTGTGAGTACTTTCATGTATTTGTAGTCGTCGTGTAAACTTTCATTTTTGAGAAAATGTTAAAGAGAGTTTAACTTCAATGGCTTTCCTTCATGTTTGAATGCTTTCTCTTTCATATTAACGTTTCTTCCCATTTTCTGTAGCGTTCACTTTCCTCTAGAAAATTTTCCGTATTTTATTTATATTGGGTAGCTTCATCTTTTTCTTTTTACGCAGTTTCATCTTTCCTCTTTCCACCATTTGATTCGTTTTTAACTGAAAAATTCTTTAATTTAATCTATGACAGCTATCTGTTCCTGGAAATTACCACTAACAGAGCGTTGTTACCCGTCATGAAATTCCTAATTTCTCTTTTCTTATTCGTTGTCTCTGGTATGTTTTAATGCCGAATTCCGAAATCCACTAATCAAAGTTTCACTTAGCATTTTTTATTAATATTAAAATTGGTGTTACTTTAATTAAAAGATATTAGAGTAGGAAGCGGTATCCGGCAAGGGTTAGAGATGCTATCTATCCCAGATTTAAGTATACATATATGTATAATGTAATACATTGTATATATCAGTGGCGTTGGCAAGTGGGGGAGTCCATGGGTCCGGATTCCCCCCTTGGATCTGCCTGGTAGGACTAGGAATAACTCGCGAGAAATTTGCGAACTTAAAAATCTTTAAATATCCACTGCAAAGAGTTTTTCGCTCGTCTTCTATCTTAATATCTATTGTAAACTGAACATTCAAAACGTAAAATATAAAGAGGTAATTCAACACATTTGTTAATTGAGGGACATCTAAAATATTTGGACCACCCCTCAATGAATTTCTGACTATGTCTCCGGTATATCAGGCAGGATAATGTTGCAACTTGGTATTGGCTTACTATCCGCCTTATCATAATAATCCTGTGCTTCCGATTGAAGTGTTCTTTTAGGTTAATTTCCATCATATCCCGATCACTCTCTTCTCTAAATTCCGTTCAAACAGCCCTTCACTTTCACCGTCGTATTTCTTATCATTGCCCTGCCCTATCTGCTGCAAAAAATGTTTCCCCTTTCCTAGAATGCACCTCTTCGCCCCATATCAGGTATCCTCTCTCACCCTTCGAAAGAGATCGTCCTTCCCGAAAAATAAAAATTCCCTATCTTTACCCCACTCCGATTCTCCCCACTTCCCAGCATCCCATTCCAGAGCACCGCCACGTGCCCTCATGCGGACGGGAGTGCCTAAAGTGAGGGCGGGGGAACGGTTGGGTTGCTATCGATTTGGGGATGCAGGTGAGACGGTGGGTTGAAGCCCTGGAGCCCCTCTTTTTTCCCCTCGCTCTTTCACTTTCTCGCACATGCGAATTATTTAGGTGAAAGCGTTTCCAGGGCGAAAAATAAAAAAGGATCGACCCCCGGAGGTTTTGACCCATGTGCCGTCCTTGAGACCCGGAAAATTTGTTTGCTTTAACCCGCGTGTGGCACCCTGTCGTTTGATTCCTCAAATGGGAGAGGTTTTGTTTTATTTGCGATCCAAAGCCAAGCTAATATTTTTTCGAGGATGAGTATTGGGCGCTGCTCACTCCAGTCGCTGATTTAAAAAATATTGGAATTTGAGAGTATTTCGACATCGCGGCGATATATCGATGGATATTTAAAGGAGGACGGAAATTGCTACATTTGAAGGACTTTCCATTAATGAATAATGCATCCAGATTGTTTTCGGTTAGAATTATTGATGAGTGGAATATTTCTAGAGATTTTTGCTTAGATATCCTCGATCTCCATTTTACGATCTTGGATCTTTCTCAAAATATTCTCGTATATCGTGAATTCCAGCTAAATATAGTACCATTTCCCTTCATTGAATCAATTCTGTATTGTATGTTGTCATCCTTGAGAGTTATTTCAAGATTGAATGCATAATTTTCAGAAATGGCATGCCAAACAAAATTTTTCCAGAATATATTTTCGAAACTTAGGCTTACGCAATCCTGGGATTCTTTATTAACTTGCATATTTATTAAAAGTACAACATTTTGAGAGCAGTTTATGTTATCATGACCGATTTACGATGTAAAAATAGGCATTATGAATTTGAAGGCACCGTTAGACTCTGAAATAGAATTTTCGTATTGAAGCTGTAACGGTAGAACAGTTTATCTTTGAAGAATTTTGTTTATCTCTAATCGTTTTGTTGTTATAGGAATTAGTTAATACTTAAAGAATTTTATCATATATTGCGTAATAATTCTTTGGCACCCCAGAATTTCTCGGTTAAAATGATTTATTCGCTCTTGATGATATTTTGATGATCAGATCGCGTCATAATTTGGAAAATGTTTTCCATAAAATTCTGCTCTTGTTATACTCTCAATTCAGTATTACATAAAAGCAGCAAAAAACTGTTGAGGCTGCTTGTTTCTTTTCGTTATTGCTCCTTATCTCTCCCTCGATCTTCGAATTCCTCTGCGTATTCCAATCCGATATCCTTCAGTGTTTTCACGCGATGACCCTCTTCTTAGCCCAATGTCTTCCTTAGCGCTCTTCGCTCACAAACGATGTGATTTCGGACTTCGAGGTTACCGAAGGAATTGCGTAATGGAGAAAGAAATCTTTCCCTTGTAATCAATTGGCTCAATATCATATAAAGATTCGATATTTAGGCCATATTCCTGGAATTTCTCAGTCTCTTTTTGTTGCATTGTACTTATGACGAAATAGTTATTCTCTCGGCTTGAATCTTTACTATACAGTGTACTATAATCTTTATTATTTAAGTGTTTAAAATATTTGAATATTTATAATTTTACTCTAATGCTTAGGCTTTTGTAAAAATCATCACCTATCTTTTCATTTTTGCCGAATGTGGAGTGTTATTTCGCCTCTCGAAATCCTCGGAAAAGAGCTAATTGGATTTTTTAGCTATCCGTACATGAATAATTGTGTTATTTTAGCACTTATTTGATATGCAAATGAATCAGCAACAGCAAATCTTCGTAATTTTCATCGATAAAAGTTGTTGCTCATAGCCTTATTTTCGTGCTTCGTCAAGACATATTTTTCTCATGAATCATTAAAGGGGTCTCTTCTTTTAAATTGGCTTTATTTTCTCTTATTATTTTTTTGTTTGAGTTATCATGATGGTTGACTGTAATTGTATGCTAATTAACATTCCATTGGAACCTTAAGATAAATTTATGTCGTTATACATTTGCATAAAGCAAAATATAATTTTGCAAAGCATAAATATAACTTTGACTGTAAATTTTCATTGGCTTTTCTGCAATAATTGAGCTTGGCGTTAGCCAGTGAGGATTTTTCGGGGAATACTAAAGGGCTTATTAGTAAAGAAAAATAATTTAGTAAAATGTAATGAATGTGAAGAAAGCCTGTGGGTAACATATGTGCTTGATATCTCAATACTAATTAATGGACATTTTAATGCTTTATGGATTATTTGGGAGAGGAGATGTAATATTTTGAATACCGATTCACGAAATATTTTAAGAACTATTTCCTAAACTTATTGAACCGAAACGAAAACCTCTCCTTTATAATAAGTTTTATTCTTTTATATATTCGTATGTTTCGATGTTAGTGCCCAATACATCTATACTGCGACATTAAATTCTTTTTTATTCCAAATGGGTGACATTTTCTTTTCTCGAGTAAGACGCATATGCATACTTTATCTCAGTGGCATCCAATTAGAATTAAGGGAAATAGGTGCAACTGTCGAAAAAATGAAACATTTTCCAGTTACAGTAAATCTAGGTAACGTATATTGTTTCTCTACTTTTACTATTATTTCCGCCGTATCGTATCTCTTTAGTTTCACGTATTTTCCGAGAGTTTCTTACTCCATTCATATTTATGGCTACATGAGGGAAAACTTTGGTCGTTTTTACGTCACAACGATTTAGGAGTGAATTTAAGAAGTTTATTTCTTCGGCGAACTAAAGTTCATTTCCATATTTTGTTCGAGCACCACGTGGAAAGTTCTCTAGAGATTTTTCTTGAATTGTAAATGCTTGTAAACATATCTAGGGCACACCTTGGACGCCACTTCCTCGTGTCTGCTTGCTCGTGCAGCCATATGCGGCCGTCGCTAACCCCTAATTGTTCGCCGCTCCGGATCGCTGTGTAAATTTAAGCGCATACATCCCTGCTTTCTCTGGGGAGACCGATACAAAGGCCTGTTGTAGCATCTTTAATGACCCACCTGCATCACTCGCTATCGATCATACATTACTAAGAAATCGCCTCATTTTACATCTTCGATATACTTTGTAATTGTTTTAAGATGGGACACCAATAAGATGACTTTAGTCAGCTCTGAAACATATGTGTATACAAAGGTATAAATACATGTATACACTATACATTTCGTTTTACTAGTCACAAGTCAACAGCGCATAGGCTGGTGAGCCTTACTAGGCAAGAGGAGAAGTGAGGAAGTTAGGCCTTACTTTTCTCTGAGATAGAATGCTATAAGTGAAACAAGTCAATGTGGATGGACAATTGATGACGCTTTTTGAATTATACTTATCATAGCATTAAAATAAGAATAAACTCGATGATTGAAACTGTTCAGCATCAGCCACCTCAGTAACTTTCATGAGATCATAGCTATAAACAAGACTGAAACTGAAGGATGACCTTTGATTTTTCCTGTGCCGAAATTAACTGTAAAAAGAAAAACATTTCATTATCAAGGAATATTTACAGGAACAGTTAACGTTGATCCATTGAGTAAGGTTATGCTAATGTGAATTACGAAAATAGGGTTCATGCAAATTCTCCTTTTTAAAGAAAAAATGGATTTCGTAAATTTCACTTCCGAATTAATAATCAATTAATACATAATTCATAATTTGTATTTTTTACGTTCTGATCACAAGGAAGAGAAGTTTAATTTATTGGATTTAAACTTATTTCATTTATAATGTTTAACGATGTCTCTAAGACGAGGCACTTTAATTTTCAATTTTAATTTTTTTCTTTTTTGATGTCGGAATTTCTCGTGTGCCTTTTGGCAGAATGCCTTGTTTTACTGAACCTTATTTTAACATCGTTACTAAAAGTAAAAAATACAAAAAGGTATAGTAGTGATGGAGTGAGATTTAATTTATAAGTAGGTTGGTTTATAAATTCTATTTCTCCAATTTCAATTTATTCCGCTTTAGTTAAACTTTGTATTTATTTGCATCGAAAACATATAAGGGAGTCAAAAATGTTGCCTTTATGCTCAACTTAACTTCATATTTACCTAGAATATAGGCAGAATGAAGTGCATTGTTTTGAAGCGCACCAGATTGCAAAAAGAGGATTTTTTTTGTCGAATTAATGTAAATGAAACGATTTACTCGATGTTTTGCTCCAACGTAATTGATATTTTTGCGCAAAGCAAACAAATGAACGCAACGTTAATAAATTAATTTAAAGCGAAGCTGCCGATTGAAATTTTATTTGGAAATTAAATTGAACAGCGGCGCTGGACAATTCTTTTTGTATTATATTTTTTCCGTTCGGAATCAATACTTTATCATTGCGTATGTTCAAATAATAATGTTTATTTTGAACCATCACCATAATTCATGCATTGTTTTATTTCAGAATCTATGTTTACCATGTTTAATTAAAATTTAGTTAGATCCAAAGAAATTGGGGCAGATTACTTTTCATTTCTTCAGTAATTCTTTAAAATACTTTTTATTTCTTCCATAATTCTTTGGCTAAATCTATCTGATCTTGGAATCCTTGATCCAGGATGCAGTTATATTCATAAGTCATGATTCGGAACACACTAACGGTTCACAATCAATAAAAGGCACAATCCAGTAAAAGTACATACAATGACAAAATTTTTTTGGGCTAGAGATGCTTTCTGCCTTATATTCTCTCCATTCGGGAGGAAATTCCCTCAACATCTCTAGGAGGCATTATATATTGTACATAATGTATGTATATCAATCTGCGGGAGTCGATGCGCTTGCCATGTGTCACCCACGGTGAATTCCGCCTAGATAGGCCATATCTCTCAGAGGACGCTGCGCCATGGAAGTAATAATCATAAATCTATATAAATTTGAATTGCTCACCCTAATATTCTAGCATCCATATCAGGCCTCTCAATACAGTAGTAAGTAAGTCAATCGCTCGTATATGCATCTTTATCAAATACCTCTTAAACTGCATTCACTCTAAATCTGCATAATGTTTAGTTTGTCATTTTAATCATTTATGAAGTCGATGCGAGAAAAGGATCGAAAACTTTCATAATTAAATCGTTCTATTCATTCGTTTATGTTCGTTCTATTAAGAGTATGAGTTTATACAAAATGGTGTAAGAATACAGAAAAGAAATAGATATTCCTTTTAAACTATTACGATACAGAAGTTAAGCTGTACGGTTATGTTCTTACCCGTGTTTCCAAGGATCAGTATATTATAAAAATAGATAAGAAAATTACTGATGTATTTTTACTCTCTTTTTTCAGACTTCAGCGCTCATAATTACTTGTATAGTATATGAAGAGAACTTTTTAGAAGTCTATAAGCTCCTATGAAAGTGTCTTAAGTGTAGTTTAAAACAAATATAATAATATGTATAATTTCAATTTTTCTTCTGCATAAATAAATTTCTTGCAGTATACACAGTAGAAAGCACTGAATTAATCATAGTGTACATTTTCCGTTCTTTCATGAATTTAAAAGATGAAATTACTTTTATAATTCAAGAAATGTATAAAATCGAGTAAATTTATATTTCAGCAGGAAATATGGTAAATATTTTAACATAAGAGAGTTTTTCATTAATTTTGTCAAAGAAAAGGCATAGAATTAGATTTTTTAATCCTTTTTTTCGAAATTAAATTTGTCTTGTTTAATTGCAATAGTACATTGGCGCAGTAATTCAACTCATGCATTTTGAGTATGTAATTCTAAGGCAATAAAAATTCGTTTCACAGTTACATATTCTATCTCGTGGAGTATTTTTCGAGCGTTCCTTTCCCAGCGACGGAGAAAGATGGAATTCACGTGTTCATCTATGAAACCGGGTCGCCGCATGACGGCAGAATTGCAGCATTCTAAAAAATATTCATATGCAAAGTGCCGTTCATTACTGCATTGATAAGCAACTTTCCTCGGTCACCAGCTGCTCCCGTTATCTCGATCCCATTCTGCGTACATTCAGGTCACTAGAAGGACTCCACCGCGACAAAGAGGTGAAAAGTTCATTCAAACTAGAAGAAGAACGTGTGGACTTTTCATTGATCAAGCTAATGAAATGTGGAGGTTTTTGAAATCAACTTATCCTTTTTCATTTATTGTTTGCAGATGCTAAAGTAGTTCACCTTTGCGATAATATCGGGCTAATCTTAATTCTCCTCCCTCCATTTTCGATTTAATTTTCAACATTTCATCAATGACGTGTGGGGTATCTGTTAATGAATCCGTTTCGCGTAATCGCGTTAGGTTTCCCAGGAAACGGTATAAACACGAACTTTGTTCGAACAAATTTCCATGATTTCAAGCGTGTTATTGTAACATTAAATGCGGAGTCTTTCATGCTTTTATACGTTTATAATCTACACTATATACTATTGGAGTGGCAAACTATTCGTATGCACTCACTTAGTGGAAAGCGAAATAAATTTGCAGCTAAATGTGATTAATTAGTCGAACGCGCTTAATTAGCGCTTATAGCGCTACATTAGTCGAACATCATTCCATAAAAATATTTAACCTCCAAAATAATTAATTGTGAAATCCGATTTTTAATCGTTGTTTAAGAATAACTGATCTAAGTTCATCCATGTTCATTATCGATGAAATAAAATTAAGTTTTTTTCTTTCGCATTCTTTGGTTGATATTTTCCTCTTATTTATCGAATAATGGAACTCCTCCGACAAAATTTTTGCCATCCCTGAAACATTGAGACAGAACCCTTTCGCAGACAATTCTGTTTATATATTCTTTCTTCAAAATTACTAAATATATTAATAATCATTTACTTTAGATCGTACGAAGAAATGAATCTTGCTTAAGCGCTAGGTATACCGCCTGAGATTCACTAAAGCAAGCGAGAAATTATTATAATGAAATATTCGATCAACCCCAGTAAAAAAATAAATTTATATTAGTAGCATTATTAAAAGTGCTTCGATAGCTTATTTCAATTCGCCCAATTCAGAGGCTCCCACGATAATAAATTCAGCAATATTAATACATATACATGTAATTGTACTAAAATTACATTGCATCTTTATACCTTGAATAAAAAGAAAAGATTTCCTCAGGAATTCCTTTTTTATTTATTTATTTATCGCATACAGCATAAATATGCCAATTTACAGAAAAATATAACAATCATACATTTAGAAAAGTAACAGAAATAAACATCAAAAAAGTGAGAGAAAATGTAGAAAAAACAATCATAAAAGGTAGTTGTGACAATTATATGGATCTGGTGTGTGGTAAGCTCAGGTTTATAAATTTCCCTTTAGGTAAGGATCAATGGAAGGAGGAATTGAGTTCATCAGAGAGGGAAGACGAAAGAAAAGAGAGCGCTTGATGAGTGAAAGTCTAGTATTATAGTGAAGTAAAGATGTCAGACGGGTAGACCTATTTGGAACACGAAATTGAGAATTGAAGTTAGAATTCGAAGTGTTAATTATTATTCTTATTCATAGAAAAGGTTTACCAGAAATAGAGTCGCGAAAAGGCTATTCAAAACGAGAAAAATATACCAACTGTAACGAAGTAAAACTTAATCCTTGTGTCCTGGGCAGTGGGCTTCTACTGCTGACGTGCAATAGTTGGGAGCAATTGTCTAGGGAACAACTATTGGCGAGAAATTGCCCGTACACCGTTACTCTCACGGCTTTGCCGGCACTAATCGAGTTCTGAAGCGATAAGAGGAGTCCTTTGTCGCTGCAAGGTTCTCTCACCTGCCTCCAGCATTTTCCTAGCTTTGAGTTTGGAACGGAAACTTTCATTGTAAGCTTTTGGTGCTGATTGTGTGTTGATCTAGTCACAATTATAAAAGTATTTTGTAAATGATTCCAAATGAAAATCAGTTTCAACACAGTTTCCCCTTATGTTTTCTCTTTTTTATTATTATGGTGTCACGAAATATTATATTCCAGAACACAACATTAATACTCTGATGCATTCATGTATATTTTTATTTATTCGAATAACATTTCAGGAATACACATAACTATTCATTATGAAATATTTTATGGTTATGGTCATAGAAGGCCAAACCATACATTCCGTAATATAGCTAAAGCCAAAACGTAGAGATATATTATTTATATATATTTGATTATATATTTTATTTCATGAAATGAAACTGATGAACTCCACCTTATCAGTTCCTTTGTCATATAATAGTAGTAGACTGCAATGAATATCCACCGATTATTTAGATATGAAATATTATTTGCAGTTGCTCAACCAGTTATCTATCGTAGGATTTAAATTTTAAGGAATTAAGGATAACTGAGTACTCCACTTATTTTATTATAAAAGAAGTCAAACGGCTTAATTTTATATTATTATCGCATTGAATAAATTATCCATTGTCTCGGGATAGAATCAGTCGAGTTATTTCTGCTCGTTTTTCATTGTAAATGAAGAGAGAGAAGACGAAATAAACATTGCGGATTTTTTTCGTAATAATTACGAGATGATTCGGAACGTTTCCTTCGTAATTTCTCTCCCGTGAAAGCAGATTATTTTTAGAAAACAAACACACGGTGTCATTTCTTAATTAGGTGGATTGCGGATGTTTGAAGCTCAGTTCTTGACGACTCTTTCACTCAGTCACTTGAAATAAGAAAGAAAATCATCCCGGGATTGAGGTCGAGAAGGCTATTCTGAATACTTAATTAAGCTTTGTAAAAGATTTTAATATCCGTAAACCTTTGATATAAAATTCCAATCAAGGAGAGGAACATAAACCAGAAATTTTTAACAGAGATCTAAAGTAAACGAGAGGTTATTTTGCTATCGATGTAGATTTATACAGAAATATTCAATTACTTAGTGTTATTTTTAGCAGAGAATTACCCCGTTCTCTGCGGATTTCGCTTGATATTCATTCTGCATGATATTTATTCTTTATTTACGTATTTTGATAAGCGAAGAATGTGTTATTAATTACGATAAGGAAAAGAAATAAACTTCCGTCAATACGATAGTTTTCCGACCTCTTAAGACGTAAGATTTTCCTCATGTTTGGTAATCGATGCGTTTTATCTGTTTGGTTTGAATTTATGCATCATTTATCACATTTTCTCTCTATTTATGGTTTTTGACCTTTCTATTTGGAATTCCTCGACTTATTATAGCGGACTTTTAACCTTGTGGAATGCTCTTATTCAACCCTCGCTTATCGCATATTATTTATGAGGTTGCTGATCCTATGCTTCTGCGGTTAGTCTTATTTATGTTGCAGTTCTCGTGACCTTCGGGCCATGCTGCTCTGATGCATCACATAGAGAAGCTCTGAAAAAGCACTCACGAAATGAAGGATCCGGTTCTGATGCTGAGTTGTCGTGTTTTCATCAGAGACGGAGATAAAATATAAATGATCTGATTAAATACTCTTTGAAGTAGTTAACATTGACTTTTTGCGGACCATCAGCTGACGCAGTTATTTAGATGAATCTATGTTGGACCATGTACAAGTAATTAAAATACATACGAGCTTCCTATATAGCGTCACCCGCAAATCATCCTTTAAATTGCTTCTTTATCCTTCAAAGGGCATCTTTCGTTTGATGTGATTAATTTTTGGTCTCATTTTATTTGACAGGAGGCAATGACATTTTGGTTCTAAAGTTCTGACGACGTCGTGCTTATAGTTTTATTTTAGTGATGTCTTCAAATTCATCTATTATAAGATGTATTTATTTAGGTTGAATTAAAATTTCATTTATCATATTCATTAATTGCTTTTAGGTTTCTGTCTAAAGATAACCATGTGTTTACATTTTTCCCTTTATCAAATCCTCTGCAAATATTGACGAGCAGAATTTTTCTTCGGCTTCAAGTCACGACCTCTGGTTTAATTCCATCGCGTAAAGATCTTAAGATAAGAAATTATATTAATATTCTAACAATCCGAAAATACCTCACTTAGTTTAATATATCGTTTTATATAGATTTAATGGAATGTATAGTTTGTTTAAGATCCTTAGTATAAATGTTAATTACTTTATCTATGTCTCAATAGAGTTACTTTTCCTCTTTACTGTAATTTAACATGTTAATAAGTTGATTCTCGTTTTACTATAATTTTACCTAATAAAAGATCAGTTATCATCAGTCATTAAGGCTTTTTGGAAATCCTGCATCGAAGTCATTACTATAAAAGTAAAAAGCACGTCTTATGTGACGATGATATTGTAAAAAGTAAATAATTTGTGCATGCTTTAATACAAACTTTTTTTTGGTTTTTTGGAAATACATTTCCCTGCATTTTGTATCAAATTTTCGGGATTCCAGCAATGCAAACATTCGCTTTCATTTCCATGTTTTTGGCATTCACGCATCAAGACCGACTTTAATTTTATTTGGACTTACGAAATGCGTCACTCGTATTGAATTAAGGTTTTGCTTGCTATAGTGTATCCTAACTCATATTAAAAGGATTAGCTCATGACGAAAGAAGGTATCCTCTTGTTACTCAGAAACCTCACAAAACGTGTCATCTTAAATTAAGTCTCAACGCATTTCGGAACCGAAGCAGGCAAATTTCTCTCCGACCAGTGAAATCCCACCGCACTCAGATGCCCAATTCACATGTAACGGTAAATTTGAACGACATGAATGTCCCAATTTGGCGCTCCTGTTTGAACGGGTGGCATAACCTCGACAAAAGAAACAGCAACACGATGAGACAACAATTTGACTGCCGAACAATCGATCGCTTCGCCCACGTCAGCGGAAAACCGTGTCGCAAAGCTTTCTATTGGATTGACAGTGGGGACGTGCGTGTCTGTCTCTCCTGTTAATTCCCCGTTACGCAGGTAATCTCGCGGCATCGCGCGTCACTAAGGTAGAGATGTTTTGCGAGGACAGGCTGGCTTTGATGGAAGAGACGCGCGATTTACGACTTTTATTTTCGGGGGTCCTTGGCGGGAGGGAGGGATTTATGGAGTGTTTTTGAGGTTGGAAAATCCTTGCGAAATTCCTCGAGGGATGGACGTCGTTCGATAAACAGGAAAAATGTCCTCTGGCGTTCGACATGTTTATGGACTCTTCTTTGCTTCCCCTCCGCTTTTCTCTTCATATTTTATCCCATCAACTTTCTTCTCTCTCCTGTTGTTACACTTTTTCCTCTCCAGCCACCTCTCCTTTTATGAATATATCCCCGCTGAAAGGTGTTTTTCCAAGCTAGAAGACAAATGCTCTGAAAGATGACCAACAGGATCGTTCAAGGGCATATGTTGGATGGTCTTTATTTTATTTTGTTACGAAACAGTTTAAATTTTCCGACAACTTAACACTAGAAAATATTCTCTAGAGACAATATAAATTGGTCTATTCAAGAAAGCTAAACGAACAGCATGTCCAGGATGATTTTCGAAGCTATCTTTCTATGTAGTTTGCACAGATAAAGCGTTAATTACCATTTTGGTGGTTCAATGCAGACAAACCTACGCGAAGGAATTTATTATTAATTCATTATGTTTCCGTGATACCCTGTTTATTGTCATTTCAACACCTTGAACTATGAGAAAAATGGACTGTGGATTAAAGGAGTAATGAACCTAAAATATTACGATTCGAATGCTAGATTTGATACCTTAAGATTTGATCAACTTATCCGCCAGAATAAATTCTTGGCGAAATAAATAGGATATCTGCCAATAATAACGAAGAAAAGATACTTCCCAGATAGAGAGGGAAAGCATGCGGATTATTTCAGGAAAGTTATACTTTTCACTTATGTTTTCTTTTATATATTTGCCTTCATTAAGGTATATGTACCCTCTGCTCCGCATGGCTGCGATAATTTATGTGATAAACGCAGTATAATCATCATCTCACAATATGGTTTTGAAAGTTGATTGAAGACTAGTAGTTAAGATAATCTTAGTTTCGGAATCCACTGTATCGGCCTAATCCTACAGTATTTTTCCAAGATGAGAGAGAAATAAAAAAAACTTTACAGGCTCCATGTAAGTTTATTTTACGATCAGGCGCTTGGCGTCATCATTGGGTAGTCGGTGAAACTCGGGTTGTCAAAATCAACCTACATTGAACCGGATGAAAGTTTTATTTTATTACTTTCTCAATTTTGCAAATTTATTTATTTTTCTTGATGGCGAATTAGGAACAGTATTATGTGATCTAATTTGAAATATATCGAAAAGTTTTCCGTATTTTGGTTATTGTGCGCAGTGTAATTCTTTAACAAAGTAGAAGAGACAGCTTAGAACATTATTGAGGTTTTATTTTTTTGTTTACCTCTTTAGCCAGTTTCTACTTATGTTTACATTATTTGGCTCTTGAAAACAGTTCAAATTATATGGGTAGAAGAGTAGATACAAAATATACAGTTTTTATAAGACTAAAACTGTTTATGTAGTATGCATCAAAAAATTAAACCTTTTTAATAAGTAAATTAAGATAGTTACTTGAAGATGTTATGTTATGCAAATATATAATATGATGATCCTTATGGTATAATATTTTGTACTCTCTACTTTTGGCTTCTTTAATTTGTAGTTTAAAAGTTGTGCTTCGATGGTTGTGATGTAACTACATGTTTTAAAGAATCAGCTACGGACAAAATGCCAACTTTTAGACAGATTATTGCTTTGTTCTGTTACTGGTGCAATTGTTATGTGTCAATAAAATATTCGATCTCTTAGCTATTCTCCTCTCTTACGCCCCAAACTTATCCTTATACTCATCCTTTTCTCTCCGCCGATTCTTTTTCTTTACTCTTCCATCATCTCGAGATCCGATCCTTTGATATCTGCAGTCTTCAATTTTGTTTTCGTTCGATTCCATCTCCTGTTTTCCGATCACTGAAAAACTTTTTCCCGAGAGTTCCGTTGGTGTAAACAACCTCTCTTGAACTCCCTCTCCTCTTCCTTTATTATTTACTTCTCTCAAAACGGTCTCGCGCAATTTTTTTCTGTTGTGGGTGCATACTATTTTTTTTTAACTTCCGTTTGTTATTTTAGATTTTTTTCAGTTCCGTTTCGTTGGATTTCGTTGGGCGGTGGCGGTTTAAGGGTTTCCGCTTTACTTTTGGGTTTGTTCTACGAATAACTACCCTTTTTCTTTATAATTCTGCGTTATCATCCTGATTTTTGGCATGAATGTTGTTTCAGGGCGAAAATTTGTTTGAAATAATTCATAGCATCCTTACTACTAGTATTAGGAAATGGGTAGTGGTATGGGGCCGTTTTTCAGTCTTGCAAATAGTTAGCGGCACAACGTATGTGATTTTTACGTCCCATCATTTAAATAGTTTCTGTGGAATTTATCAGCTTCTTAATTTTCATGACTTAAGAACTTACACCAGAAAAATGTTTCGTATAATTTGTACCCAATTATTGGAGAGGTTTATAATTCTATTCCATTAATGTTCCCATATTTTTCCCCCCTTCCCCTAATATGAAATACTTTGAAAGCTAAGTTATAGCCCACCTACCATTAAATTGATTTTTATCATTCTATATATATTTTGAAATATTAATTAATCACACATTTTAGTTACATAGTAAGTGATAACATAGAATGGCTTTTTATTAAATTCATAACTTAAATATTTCCTACGAAAAACTTTGGTAGAACCTCATAGAATACATTTTCTTAAAATGTAAAGTTTGATGCGTTGAACAGATTTTCACTTTGGTTTTGCCTTGAAGTAAATTAATTCATTTCAACATTTTTTGTTATACTCTGACTCTTTATACTACTTAGGTATAGGATTGATTAGTATATTCTTACATAAAACTTGCATCGTAGCTTATAAGTCATTTCATATTAATATTTTTTCAAGTAGAAAATATATATTACTTTATATATAAAAATAGAATCATAAAATCAAGTGGAAAGGCTACTCTTATATGATTTCGCCAATCACCATCCAAGCACGCACTTATATCACATTATATGTTTATCTTGACATCTTCAAAGAGCTTTCTTTTATATATTTTTAATTTATTTCATCAGAAAATTAAATACTACATTAGATGGTGCAATGATTCAACGTCGTATGCATTAATTGGCAGTATCGTGACTGGAAAATTTTCAGTTCTGTACTGATAGTGACGATCTAGTTTGTTCTATATCATGATACTACTATACTATATAATGTAAGAGTCATCACAGCTTGTATGTTTTTCAGTTCGGAAGTGTTCATGCACATTCATCATTCATTCGAATTCTTCGTCTTGGATAACTTCTTAGGGCTATTAATTTCCTTAAACCTTAGTGGAATTCGAACCCATTGCGATCGATTTACTACTGTTCATTTTTTTAAATTAGGAAACGACTCAATTTTTTGTACTGTTTCGTCTTAATATATAATTTTGACGATCTGTTTTTCTATTTTTCTAGCTCTAGTATGTTTCTAAGACATCACCTGAGACTTTGCAGAAAGCCTCTGACGTCCTTTTGACTTCCTTCTTTTGCCGCATTTGAGCATCGATTTTCCTCAGCGAGGAAACATGAATGCGTTCTTATATTTTTACGTTTTTATTCGACTCCGACGTCACTAGGCGCACATGGGACTCGGAGATTGTAAAACGACGCCCGCTTGTACGTTTCGCCTCAATCGTAAATCAGAGGGAGCGATTACCGCTTCGCTGACAAAAATTTTCGTTATCGCCTTCTCGAAGGTAATATCACTTTATATCTGTCGTCACAAAGGTTTTGCGGTCTGTGATCTCGAAAGGAAGGGTCAGTGCTTTGAACTCCTTCGGATTGTAAGTGTTGCGTCTTTCAGGTTGAGATTCTTAGTTCGATTTCGCGACCTTTTCTGTCTCATTATTTTCGTTAGGAAACGTTTAGGAAAGCTACGAGGAAGTTCGATTTAAATGTATTTCCATGCTTAAAGACATGCCTGGACAGTCTGGAAGAAGAGATAGATTGCAAGAATTTGGTAAAAGGTGATCACGGGATGAATTTTCGGTAAATGAAGATTGTTTTTCACTCTGAATTTCTATTTGAGTATTAAAATCAATAGACGAATCCGTAACTGCATGAAACTCTATACTAGGAAGTATGAAGGAAATTACTTTGAAAACTTTTTGTTCATTCTTTCATATATTTTTATTGTACATACAAACAACAAACAACAACAAAAACTGGTTCAACAACAGAACAAGAATAAGTTATAAATCTGATACCTTACCTTTATTTAATTTACAATAGTTTATTAATTTGGAATTACATCTTAGGAAGACGATTCTAAAATTCTTTTTATAGAAAAAATGAGAAACTCTGTCTTTTTATTTACATATTATGTTTTTAAGAACCTCTATTTGATTACTCCCCTTGGTTTTAAACGAATACGACTTTATTGTATTCGTTAAACCGTTAAAATTTTTGGAAATTATTTTTTTTAAACAGGAAAAATTTCCAAAATTCATCACGGGCCGTGAACTCCAACGGGCCCGCGGACAGTATGTTGTGCTTAAGAGGTATACTTGACGAATTTCCTCCTAAAGAAGAAGATTTTCAGTTTCTTCCGACTCTGCTAACCAACTCGCATATTTGCCAATTAAGCGTTTTTATCGCTTAATCTAGCGACTTTCACCTTTCTTTAGCACCTTTTTTTTCTAGTTCAGCAAAATGTCGCACTAGCATCTAGCATAGTCTTTATCTAGCATGTTTTATAACTTAGGTTCCACTCTATTAACTTGTAGGATATTTTGCTTGAATCACAGAAGAAAATATACTTCGTTTAATTTTTTTACACGATGTAATCTTGAGCAGTATCGCTACTGAAGTGGATTAACATCACCTTGTGATGCCACAACGGAAGCGAAACCGGTCGTCATAATTAAATTGTGTGGAAAATATACCAAATCTATTTTCTTCTGTATTATGGCTTTCTATGAAGTAGCACCTGATCATATCGATTTCATAATGCCTGAGTTTATAAATCAAAACAGCTGCACGTTAAGTTGATAAAAGACCGAATATTCATAAAATATGTGAAATTAATATATTTTCTGAACTGACTCTACGAAGCGAATCAATAATATTAAGAATATTATGTATCAATAGTATAAGCGAATAAAGGAATATATTTTTCAACCCATTCTTACAATTAGTCATTTGTCTGGCTTTAGCGACTTTCTTGCTACCTTTCTGATTACGTCAGGTAGAAGTCAAAAGCAAATTCCTTGAAGGAATTTGCTGCTGTGCCAATCTGGATTCGGCGAATAGATTTTTCGCGCATTAGGAAAAATCCAAAGAATAAACAGAAGTGAAAAAGTCATACATGAGTGTGATTCGAACCCAGACCTACTCTCCGAGCGGAGGCTCTGAACCAGAAACGTCGCAAATAGAGATCCACCGCAGCGAGAGAGAGATTTCACGAGGGAATTCAGCGGAATAAATACATAAACACATATGCTGAACAACCAGGGGACCGCCAACTCCCTCATCCTCACTTCTGCTAATTAAAGCCTTGGAGAAACAATCGTCCTTCACTTTTTTTGTCGATTCGCTTTTCTCTCTGGCTTTTTCCCTTTGACTCTCTCGCCTTTCACACTCGCGCATCTCTAATCCTCTGAAAGGAATTTTCCGACGGAAGAGTGGATTTCACGAAAGGGGAAATATTCTTTATTCTGTTTGTCCGCAGCCGACGGCTGTTTAGCGGCGACTTATACTTGCATTCAAAGGGATATGTGAATGTCGGATGTTTTCCACAAAGTCTAACCTATCTTCAAGAGGGATTTGAGTCGGTGGTTAGATAGTGTCTCGGTAGCAAAACAAGAAAACGGTAGATAACGACCTTCTGCGGAATAATTTAACGAGTTTTCGGGTCAGGCGTTTGGCTTTTATCGGGTTATCATTGCCAGAAAATGGATCAATCGATGCTTTGTTTCCAATCGCAATCTTGGAGGTAGTTTCCAGCATCCCAGATTCGGTATGCACCCACGTGGACTGGATTGCATTGCGACATCTCGCTCGCATTTCATTGATAATACGTTCGCTGATAATTGTTGATAGCCTCTGCGTGTGAGCACTGTGAGTGGAGATTCGAGGTCGCGAATTATAGTGTTATTTTATGGTTCACGCAAACGAGCACGTGTGCGTTTGCTTTCAAGTTGATAATGATCCCAAGATTGGCTCGGTGACTCGTTTTTGTTCGCATGCCGCGAGGCGTTAAGTTCGACTTAATGGTCGTCAAGTGATGAGATCAACTGATGATGCAAGAGACATCTAATCAACTGTTGAAGTCTCCACGCTTCCTTTTTAGCATGCATTTTCCGCTCGATTTCATTTTTATTGGCCGTTCATGATTCGGTAACGTAATTATGGATACCTGTAGAGAAGGATTTTTCGACCTAGTTTCGCTAAAAGCTCACTGTCTAGATGAATCCATTTTCTTTTTATTTTTCGTGAAGTTAATACGAGGGTGGTCTGAAAAGTTTCCGACCCCAGATTTTTCAGAAATCTTTAGAAATTTTTCAGAAACTTCCAGAAAACATGTCGAAAATGGCGAAATGTCGGAAACTTTTCAGACCACCCATATACATCTCTGTGTAGAGAATTTCGAATCTTCAAACAAGTATTCTGCTCACCATAACCGAAGACTTTTTAGTCAAGGGGTAATATGTTTGTCTTTGCTGAAGGAGATCCCAGCTTTGATTTCCTTAGAGACCCCTTATATGAAAAACGTGCGGATTGACCTCAGCTGTCAAGCAAACTTAATATAAGTTACCAGTTAAGCTATCTTAGAAATGACTGTTTAATAAATATTCTTATTCCTTCAAAATTCTCCTTTTATAAGTTTTTAAGAACTATTTAAACCAAAAACTTAAAATAAAGCTGTAATTAACGAAAAGCGTATAATTATACTTTTAGATAAGACAAAAGAAATTAGAATAAGTATTGTGATTATAGGCCGCATGTAATAAAATTTTCTTACCTTGATTTGAAATATTCTAGTGGATTTTTAATATTTAAATTCTAATAGGAAAGTACCCTGCATAGCCTGATGGATAGTTTGCCTCTAGCATAAGGGGGACAGGGTTTCGATGGGATCGACAGTGTTCGCTCAGCGTTTGTGAATAACTTGGGAATTGATGGTTGATCCCATTGTCTGTTGCAGCATAAACAGACACCGGTTTGGGAGGCGATAGTATCATCACGTGTCATCTTCTATGAATACCGCATAGTCCCTTTCCCTATACGGGAAATTGCGCAATTTATTCAGCTTGAGAGCTAAACGAAAGACTAATTGACGTTCTTTAGCTGAAGATATTATTCCATTGTGCTGTTCACTCCTGCGCCAATATGTGGTAAGATATGAACGACTTCAGCCCAATATATGGCTGTGGTGAGACTATTAGGCATATTAGTCTCTCTGTGACTGTAGTAGAAGTACTGCTAAAATTTGTTAAAATCAAATTTATTACAAATTTAAAAATATATTATATATGATATATAAACTGATAAATAATATATTAATAATTTACCTTTAATGATGATAAAAATAAGATAACATATACATAAACATTATAGCAATTAGGAATTCTAAAACAAAGTTATAGTATATATTATATTATTCGTTTATAATTAAATACGAGATAGTTAATTTAGTAAAAATTTACTTGTAATCTATTTATAGCTTATATCTTAAGCTCATCGCTGCCTACCTATAATTGTTTGTGAGTGGCGGCCCAAGGTTTGAGACTTGAAGTCTAACTGTGCATTAGCTCATAGTTTTCTTTTCTCTAAGGGTGAATTTAAACAAATGGAAGTCTCTTAAAAATGAGGCCATGCATAAAGAATTCAGAGCTTGGATTCGATTAACGACTCCCACGTTGAATCATGGACCAGTAATGAGGTCGTATATTTGGGTGGTTTTTGCAGCATTGCGGTAGTGTATGTTAGCCTTTATCTTCGTAACCATACATCTCCTCGGCTCCATCTTATTGATATCAGTGAGGTCACAAGGGTAAATATTGAATAGGTATGTGAAGGCAGTAAGAGATATACGAACAAAAATTTTTACGGTACAGTATACGCTTTAAGTGTTATGAAGGTTTAGCGGACATATAATGAATAATAATGACAATTTAAAAAATATAATTTCATTGTAATGTCATGGCTATTATTTCTTTCGAATTATTTATCTTCTTTTTCTTTCTCCACAGGTATGTATGCAAGTCATTTTGGAACCGTTCGAAAATATTCCTCTCATTCCTCCTGTTGGTATGTAATAAATATTATTTAAATTTATATTTAACAGCGTTTTTATTTTAAGAAATTTATGATCAAATTATTTTGTGCTGCAAAATGTTGTACTGAAAATAGTTTCTGAGAATTGTGTTTGATGAATTAAGAAAGATGAACGCGCTCCTAAATTATGTGAAGACTTTATGAGAGGTAATTTTCAGTATTTATAATCCTTCGTACAATATTTTTTGCTTACGTTTTATAACTCATTTCATAGGCCCTATTTATAATAATTAACTGCAGAGGAAGCCAAAGATTTCTTCACTCGATATAAAATTTCTTTTCCAATCAGTGGAAATCTATCGAAGATAATTATTCGTTGCATAAAAGCAATGTTTACGGAAGTATTATTCTTTTATGTTTTTCAGGATTTTTCAGTCCTGAAATTCACTAGTAATGAATCCATCCATTAAAATTTTTGTTGTTGTTGATTGATTATTTTAGTGATGATATATTGATATTTACCTTATATGTCTCTCAAGCTTAAGGTTTGTAGTTTAGTAATTGATATTATTATGTCATTATTTATTGCCGATTAGTAGTACTTTGTTAATTATTTAGGTAATTTCCCACATTTGGGCCCCCATCGGGAAACGAAACCGGGAGCGCTTTCATTAGGGGCGACCGCGCTACTCACTTTGCCATCTGAGAGCCAATTAGCTATTATTTTCGTCATATCTTCATATAACACTACAAATAAGGATTTCGAAACAGAGTTAAATACTCATAAAGTTGTTGATTTTACTTGAAATTAAATGCACGTATTAAATGTATTCGGGCGAAGCTTGTTGAATATGTTTATTCAATTATTCAGCAATGATAAGTTGATGTTTCCATATCATTAAATTTCTTCTCCTTTGAGAACGCAAATGTTCCATTTTTGCCGCCCATGGTTATTAGTGAATATCTTTCATAAATGGGAGTTGTATTTAGACTCTTTGATCTCTCTAATATTCTCGCTGCATACCGATAACTACCCTAACTCACTAGGCTGCTTTTGTGCCTGTTATCTTAGTATTGGAAATTATCATCGCAACATAAAATACCCTTCGAAGTGGCGAAGCAGTCCTCCTAAATGAAGCTAACTCATTCCTCGAAGAACGCTTTCATTATCAATCATCCCTTATTAATGAAGTTACATTGAAAGAGTGCTCTTTCGCAGACGATAATTCAAATCGGTAGCGATTCTCAGTACCGTGAGTCACATTATTGCTATCTGTCCTAATTATTATGCAGCGTAGCTTAAACTCATTAGTTAGGCATTGTGCTATTCATGATCATTGAATCTCTTAATCACAAAGGTACTTATAAGTGCATTAATTTTCATCCAATACTTCTGTTTTGATTCTATGTATATTTCACACTTTTGTAACTCCTTTACATTACTGTTTCAGTTACATTTTGTTTTTACAGGTATTATTATTACAAAAATCGATGCTAATTTATTAGGATGGTTTGCTGTTTGTTAGATTCAGGAGGGTTGTGCTCTTTTTTTGCGCTGTTTATAATCCTTAATGAACCGCGGCCATTTCACTAATACATTCCTTTAGTTTTACTGAGTAAATTGTGCATAATTACATAGATATTTTTCCGATTCGATTCTTATTATTTATTAAGTCATTTGGGTTAATAAAATTTTAATAAAATGTCTTAACGGAAACTTTATTCATTTTCTTAAATTCCTTTTGTCTTTAAATACTGCATCGTATACTAACTCCACCGGTAATCTATCTATATATTATTTTAAAACATGCTTTTTTGGTGATCGGGACTTTTCTCCCTTATTACTCCATCAATATATATAAATGAATGACCGTTTGATGGCAAAAGTTGTCAGGTCCATGCGAAAAATAGTCAGACAAATCAAAAATGCACCATTTGTTAAACAAATCGAATTAACATTTTAATCATCGCGTTGTTTACTGGACGAAACAATGCCCGCGTTGCTATATACAGATTAAATTTGTTTACTTAGTGACGAGTGTAAACAATTTCAAAAATGAGAAAGTGATTTTAATACTTGGTCTTATAATGATTGAAAAAGTACTCGGAAGTAATATATGGTCTCCATAAACGAAGAACTTAAGATTGCACGCAACTATAACAGGTTAATAAACCGGCTACTTCACATCTTTTGGGAGCAGAACGTCAACTACAGAAACATGAGAATTGCCGGATTGTTAATGTTTGTGTCACAGGAGTATCGCTTGGTATGTTTGAATAACGTTGCATAGTATTACTTCTCGGTCATTTAAATTTAAGATCGACCATAGTAGAATATTCGATTTTTAGTATCATGATTAGATTTTGGAGTATTCATAGAAAAAATGTAAGGTTCTAATTATGAGTCATACCCCATACCGATCAAAACAATTAGGTCGTTCAATTCAAATTAATTTTGGTGAAACTTTCGTGTTGCAAATTTTCTATATACCTAAACCTGGTATCAAATGATTTTTAGTGTTTATATTTTACTCACTGAATAGATAATATTCTATATTTATTCATACCTTGGAGTAAAGAATAGGATATCATACCTGCGATTCAAGAAAACTCACCTCTATGGAATGCAAGCGTAACGAAAGCCCAAGCCTCCATTCCCTTTCGCTATGCCCGTAGTACAAAAATATGCTCAACCAATTTAATAGTATGTGTAGTAGTAGACGTAAGAGTAGTATTTTAAAATCTAAGTTTTGTGAATGGGTTAAAATACCATAATTGACTACTATATTTGTGTGAGAGACACTCAAATAATGCGGGGCAATGGGTTGCGATACATTTGCGATACTTTACTTTGCACTTCGACAATAAATCACAATTTATGGTCTTCTGAAAGTGAGACACACCGCAGATGCTTCCCCCTCATGCTTCCTTCTCCCAAATTAGTAACATTTTCTCTCATTCTACCCTAGCAGGACAACAAGCTTTCAACTGATTATTGCTGACTATATATCTTTCAGTACTTGAATAAATCTGATTCAGTGAATTTATGAGATGCAATTTCACTGCAGACGAGTAAGCAGTAATTATTTTTATATTTCGTGTATGAAGAGAAAAAATAGAAAATAAATAAGTAACGTGGATGCAGGAAGTATTTTTGTTGTTTTATCTTGGTTATATATGTTAAACACGAAGCCTTTAGTGACACATCATAAAAGGAAGTGGCATTTTGAAGAACAGAGTTTACCAAAATGTGGTAGTGATGTTTTGTATTTTTGTCTAAATTCATGATGTAATAAATGCATTAAGTGAATTGGGGTATTCGGTATAGGATAAAATGCATATACGTCGTTATATAAATGACGCGTACTATTCGTGATTATAGTGCTAAAAGAAAATTCTCTCTACAAATCTATCGCCACAAACGACGTATGTCGAAACTGACACTGACATGGAATATCAAGGTACGATTTTTTGGCATGTCTTATTGTTTGTGTATTCGTCTGTAGTGATTAGAGTAGTTGCTGTAATGTATTTGGTTGGGGAAATTGAGTATTACTGATCGTCTGCGAAATTTTCGCACGGGGCAACTAGTTATTATTAAACGCCAACATTAATAAGTGTAATAATTTAATCTTTACATTGATAACATTATTACATGGATAGATTTTCACTACTTCTCTCTTCTTTATATCTTCCCTCTTCTCGTACACCCTAATTTCGGAAAAATTGTGTTGGAGCTGCGAGGATTCAGCTGCTTGAACTTCTTTAAAAAGATGTTTTAATGGGTTTTATCGAATCTGATTTTGAGAAAATCATTGTCTTCATTAGCATTACTTAGTCTCTTATAGAAGAATGATTGGGGTACGCTATCAGACCTGCTTTCTTCTTACTTCATAGAATAGTGATCGCAGGAAGAGGGTATTTTTAAAGTGTTTTATATCCTTGCATCTTTGTTTTTTTGTAAGATTTTAGCTTCGCATGCCGCTTTTATAGCAAAGTGGTCTCAGAATCTCACTCAAGTCTCCCGCGAGAAGGTCCTCAGTGTTTTTGTCAATTACTATGACCCGTCTTTCAAACTGCTTTCTTCAAAGGATTCCCATCGTGATTTAGAAAGATCTTAACTAAAGCTCACTCTCTTATTGTAAAATTTTGAGCAGTTTCATATCCTTAATATGGACCTCTTGGAGACTACGGATGCGTTTTTCATCGGTTGGATTACATCTGTTTGTGCCCGCATTGGATGAGGTCTTGCCTAAAATCTTAATAAATGGTATTAATATCAGAATTTTTCATAGTTCTTACCAGTAAAGTTTTACACAAAATGGTTTTTCATTCCTCTTCTCTAAGTTGATTGAATTTAGAAACCTTGAGTTCGAAATGATAACTTCAAGATAACTGTCATACTAAGAGTTAAAGGTTCTCCAAGCGCCGAAATAGCGGCAACCGTCTAAGGGCGATTACCGGGAAACGGATAATCGTATTAGCGGTCCCAGTTCTTTAGAATCCCGATGTACATTTCGGAAACAATGCTTCCATCTTCATAGGGGGTCCAATGCTGAATGGGCTCAACTCTTTAAAACAGAAACAACTTCCAAAAAATTCCTCTCATAACATCAACACTCTAAACAACGTAGTTAATCTCTCAAAACAATCTTTCAACAAGGATGAATTAACCCTTCTCTCAAAAGGTTTAAAATACACTCTTCCGTATAAAACACCCCCGTTACAAGACACTATCGCTGACATAGAATCCCAAATTAAACTCCTACCAGAAAGCTCCAAAAACACCATCAGAAACTTATCTCTTCAACAGATCAAAGAAAATTTAGTTGACAAAAATGGGAAATTTAACAACACAAAAAACTCTAACAAAAAAGAACACAACATTGTTAAAACACTTAATGATAAAGATTGCTTTTACCTTAAAGCAGACAAAGGAAACAAAGTAGTGATCATCGACTAAAACAATATTTCGAAAAAGTCACAACCACCTTAAAAGAAGGACCTTATGAATCTATTCCAAAAAATCCTCTCAACAAAATGATCACTTCCACTAAAGATACCCTTAAAATTTGCAAAAATCTCATCGCTAATCCCACAAACATAAAACTCCACGTTTCCAACCCAGCAGTTCCAAAAATGTATTACCTACCTAAAATCCACAAAAAAGACATCCCTCTCAGACCTATCATATCCTCAATAAATTCTCCCACTTACAACTTATCTCAATGGCTTAACCAACAGTTCAAACAATGGCCCCTCGATCAACAGTCTAACGTTAAAAACACAAACCATTTGATAGACCTTCTTAAAAATATCTCTACAAAAGAACAAGACATTCTTATTTCCTTCGATGTGAAGTCTCTTTTTCCCAGCATCCCTTTAGACATCACTTATCAATTCCTTGAAGATTGGTTATCAAAACAAAACCTATCCCCCGAAATCATCAAAGAATATATCCTCTTAACAAAAACATGCATGAACCAAAATTTCTTTCAAATCGAAGGAAAATTCTACAAACAAACTAACGGAACCGCGATGGGTAACTGCCTCTCACCCTTCCTTTCTAACTTATTCATGACTTATTTTGAAAAACAGTGCAGAGAGAAATTCGACTATTTCCCTAAAACATGGTTCAGATATGTCGATGACATTTTCGCTATCTTTGACACTTCTAAATGCAACACCACTGATTTCTTAGGAAAACTTATATTTAGCCATTCAGCATTGGACCCCCTATGAAGATGGAAGCATTGTTTCCGAAATGTACATCGGGATTCTAAAGAACTGGGACCGCTAATACGATTATCCGTTTCCCGGTAATCGCCCTTAGACGGTTGCCGCTATTTCGGCGCTTGGAGAACCTTTATCTCTTAGTTCATTGACCGCCGAGTTCCTTTTTTCTCCTTCTAATAACTGTCATAATAAACAACTTTTATAACAAATTTTATTCCTCGATGATATAAAATTTTACGTAGTTAAATTAAAACGAATCACTTCAAGATATTTATTCATGTTTAATCTCTGAAAATTATCGTCATACCAAGTAATTAATACGTAGAAAGTGAAAATTTGTGTGATCGCTTCAAGTATGTAGTTCCACAAATATTTCTTTTGATAATATCAAATTACTTGATTCATTCATACATTCGTGATACAAATTTATTTTTCGAGTTATTATCATTCATCAATCATTTATTTGGGTTAAGATCCAACGGCCAATAATTGCATCCTTTGAAAATAACTTTTAACATAAGGAAATGAAATGTTAACTTGCGGATGGTCAGAAGGATCAAACTGGAGGGTCTCTGTGGTCGTATAATCTCTCAAGCATGAGAATTCCGTCTCCTTTGACTGTTCAGATGTGAACGCGTCAGTTGGTTTGCTAATTGGGCAATCTCCCGACGCCCTTCTATCAACCCCAACGGTTTTCCTCCAAGGAAATGCTCCTCTAACACCCTTTTAATGGCCCTTGGTCCTCTTTCGTTTCCCTTTCACCTCCTTGCCCATGAAATACACCGATGTCGTAAGTTTGGCATTAACTGTACCTCGGGGCACGTCGCGAGATGGCGTCGTTAAATTGTAGAGACTTGCACCTGCTCTTGTTCAACTCAAGATTCCTTTTCACGATGCCTTTTTGGTTCCATATCAGAGTCTACACGAACCCTTTATCCCCATATTTTGATCTCGTGTGCCTCGTATTATATGTCCTTCATTAACAAGCAAGATGGTCGTTCTATATGGCTTGCTAGGCCTTTATGAAATTGGATACAGGCTGTGTTTCATCAGTGATAAATTCTCTTGGTCGTGGGACACCATTACATCATAACTTTGGTGCTTTTCGTATTCTGTGTATCATACTTTTACAAAAATAATCTAGTGTTATCGTACTAATATTAGCTCCCACTATACTATCGATTTAGCTTTCCAGAATTAAGTTAACCTCTTAGCTTTTTAAATGTTATTATAATTTTTTGCGATTAAATGTGAGGAAGTCAAACTAGCGTCAGGGGTTAAAGGCTTCTCTGAGCCAAGCAAAGCATCGTCATCTGCTATTTCATCTTTCTCTCGATAACTTTTTTTATTTTTTAATAATCGCTTTATTATTTGTCGAGTATTCGAAAAGTAAATTTTAGCGCACTTGATAGGATTCGATGAAAGAAGAATCCAAATTTCTAAGAATAAAATGAGTCAAAAATTTATATAGCATTAAAATAAATCACAGTTTTCCTATATATTCAGAAGTTCCTCTCTCTTTCTCTACACATCCAACATTCTATTGCTATTCTTCACAGCATTTTAATTCAGCTAGGTTACTCTATCAAGCGGATTCAGTTACCCGAAATATAATTTCAAACTATCGTACTTAATCTGCGTAGATTGCGTGTACTCGTTATTGCATTCTATGTAGTAAATTTTTAATTCTATGTAACAAAGGTTTAATCGTACGAACGTGCCATAAACCGCCTTTTCACTTATATCTGACGTATAAGTGAAAATAATCGGAATTCCTACCTCCTGAATCATCTTTTTTGCGAACGTCTGCGTGCCCTATCAATCTGCCGACTGGGTTTGAGTGACGTCCGTGGCAGCGAAAGAAAAGTTTGCTTTCTTCACTCTAAAAGACGTCACCTTCAATTGACCCGAGGTATTCATGCACTTGGCTTATCCTTATATCACAATGGGGGAATTGAGATTAAGAGTGCCTTTTCTTTTCATAATCTCTTTAACCCTTTCGACTCTTCCCTTGGAATGAAACGAGCTGAACTCGAATTTGAGACGATGTTTTGACCGCTTTCAAAAGACCCGTCGTACAGATTCATCCAATGAGCCATTCATTTATTGCAGAGAAAAACCCTTCGTCAACTCTTTTTTCTAAAAGAATAACGCCGTCGCTTTATTGTGATTTCAGTAGATCCTGGACAAAAACCACTGTTCGTCGAAATAATCTAAGGAAATATTTAGACGGTACTCTTTGTATTAAATTTTTTTTTAATCATTGCAGAAAGAAATTTTTGCATATGTAGTTATGACGACTAGATGGACAAGGTCAGAAAGGCCGGAAAAATGTTGAGGGTTGCGTCATTAAGGCGCCGTGCTAGGAAGTCGTCTAACAATAAGCGATTGATCAGTCCTGAGAAATATAAAAAGTTCAACTCTTGTGTTGTCACTTTAGAGCTGTTTTGATATCAAATTTGTTTCCGATGCTTAATCTTTTTATCTATAACCCTGATTAAACTCCTAAACAAAAGAAATACTTTATTCTTCCTTTGGATTCGTACCTAATTTCATTTTCATCGTAGCTGGACAATTATTATTAATTAATTGCAATTAAGGGGGAGAATATTGTATAGTTTAAATGCCCGTTTAAAATTTTCGTACTTACAACAGTTTTATTTCATATGTTACGTTTTTACATAGCATATGGAATTCAGTAATTATGACATCAAGTCATCATCAACTGAAAAAAATCAGATGCAGATTCTTTCATAACAGCACTTACATTTAAGAAGAGAGAATATAATGGTATCATCGCCTTGAAAACCGGTTTCTCATTGCCGAAAAATATGCAATTCGTAGAATAGGCTACAGGTTACGATAACGTACACATAGCAATAGCGGCAGGCGTAACCCTTCCTGTCACTTAGGGGAGGCGAAAGCCGGACAAGCGTAAATTACATTTGCAAATGCGTGGAGAAAATAGGACGGTTAGTGAAAAAGTAAGACGTCCTTCTTTTTCCGGGATGTTATCCCATTTATAGTGGATTTTGAATATACTTTTCATTTTATTATTTGTATTCCTTACGGAAGATACACCCTCGACACCCAGAATATTCTTAAATTTATCTTTTTGAGACATTAACTTTTATGTTTCCTCGGTACTTGGTTTTATCGGGCGTTGTGTTTATTTATCTGTTTTACTTTAATTTTGGTGAATATTTATTGCATTTTAAGCGCAGACTTCAATTCTAGTTTAGTATGATGTACTTCTTAAGCCTTTTAAATATTTCCTGATAATAATCTAGTAATATATCGAGAAAATCATTTCTCTCTTGAAATTCATAACGGAGAAAAGGGCTGGCAGGAAATTCCACTAATATACTATAATGTGCATTATCTTATTGTCGCAAAATTTCTCCATTTTTCCCTTAAAATTCTAATAAAAGTTTAGATAGTGGTACTTCTAACCTTTTAAATTACGGATTATTTTTTCATATATATTTGGATCAAGGAATTTTAAATTTTGTCAAATTAATTAATTCAGTTTTATCATCTAAATATCGAAGTTTCAAAGGTGAAATCTTAATTTTTAATTGGTAATTTTTATTCAATTTATTTTACAAAATTAGAGTTTCTAAGAAACTTTAATTTTGACAGTCTCACATCCGATCTCTGATATGTGCTATCTTATGTATGCAAACAAAGTTTTCTACAAATTTATGTTTGAATGTGTGTATTTGTTTTTCAATTTCAGACGTACGTTTTGCATTCCGTGTCCTTTTGCGAATTCCAATTTGAAAGCAACGGTATCCCAACATTCGCGTCACTCATTTCGTCGGATAAGTATTGAAAAAATTGCAAATATATTGGACGGTTAGTTACGCGCCTTCGCCTATTCGATACTTGAGGCCGAGAAGCTTAAGAGGATCAGTTTTGCAAACTTCACCACTCGGCGGCTGTTAATTGGCATCTCCCATACAAAATTGAACGCAGTGGCGGTGCTCCGACGCCCTCTGCCGAGGATTAAACGCGTCAACGGTGAAAAATGCACTTGAGTTCAGCCGTAAAAAAAGATACTGTTCAACTGTCGCATTTCTAAGGGAGAACGAAACTTGGCGTTGGGATGAATAACGTTTTTACGAGAGAGCGTCGAAGATGGCATGACTGATTGCTCCTGGATTGAATAAAATGGTGTTATGATGGGAGGATGCATCATCAATCCACGTCGCTTGAGCGGCTGTATCCTGACGAAATGAATTTCGAATGGGCGACGGACTCTTGATTTAGAGAGATTGACGTCTTCAGTGTTCTTTAGCTTACGTTCCGCCTGTGGTGCACAATATGAGGTTTGATGGGGTGACCAGATATATCCCATTTCGGAGATAGTGTTATTACTGAATCGTTTTTATAAAACTTCTCTTCTTCTCTATATGGTATATAAAAATGACTCTTATGGAGGTGATATCCATTTTTAAGAAAGGAAAAGGGCATAAGGGGATTTTTGAAGGGAAAGGTGTGCATCTATATATCTATAGTAGGAAACTTCCCTAGGAAAAGAGCAGATGAAATGTCTGAGGGTACTCGAGCAAAGATCTTCCACTTTCCGGTTGGCTGTTCCACCCCATTACGCGCCTATCTTGCCATAACAGAAGGGAACACTATTCTGGTAACATTGGTTAGAATAGCATCGTGAAAGAAGTCTCGTTTTTCAGACTTTTCATAACCATTTTCATCATTAATTTATTTTCTAGTTTCCAATGTGCAGGCGCCAAATACCGTCGCAAGGTGCATCTTTAGACCGCTAGAACTAGATAAATCATCATTTGGAATGGACTTTTAAATATTCGAAAGATGATCATAATATTGATCGCTATACTATAGGATACTTATATTACATCCACTCTGTGGAGGTCAGTCAGTAATGGATACCCTATATGTATGTAACCAAAAGAATTGTCCAGATCCTTGCCTTGTGTAATCCAAATTATACATATGGTTTTAAAATTAAAATTTTGAACCACGCACCACATTGATTCTCTTTTAAATTTCTTCCAGAAATGTATAAGGGCTCTCATTTCTTTTACAGAATCATCAAGTTGGTTTCTTTTACCAGAATATCAATGAATGAGTCTTCAGTATATAATTTATCGTAAAATTTAACTCATCGTTTTTCCTATATGAAAATCTGGCGGTTAGCTGAGGCAGGAATAACGCGACCAAGTAAAAACCAAAATGACAGTAAAAGTAAAGAAAGAAGGAGAGATACGCTAAATATAAATTCCAGAAACGCAGCATTAAAGAGGAAGATAATTGGACTAAACAGAAACGAGGAATGCGAGTGGAGGAAAAACAATGGAAAACGATGTGCAGGACATCACTGGAAATCATGTGATAATGGGAAGAGCAAAACAAAATCAATATTGGAGTGCACTTAGCACGTATGGTGTGCTGGTCTATACCACGTAAGCGTACGACCTTTCAACTACAGATGATCACACACCGTATTATTGCCAATTTACTTCCGTAGTCGTGTGTGGCGGATTAACTTCCGAGTTTATGTATCAAAGGGAGGCGTTTTCAGTCCTCACTTGGTTCTTGTCTCATCTGTTCATGACCCACAGTGGCCTCTGGAAACGGGGAAATTTAAGCTCTGAATTTTGAGCCTTTAAAAACGTTGTAATTAATTAGTTAAGGTGGTGCCGCATCATTTCTGAATGTTCTTAATATTCTATAGTATATCCTATTTATGCAGTACAGTTTAGGAAGATGGATTCGTTTGATGTTAATTCTCATCAGTGTTAGAAAAATTCTTTCTCCTTAATTTGTACTTTGTACTAACTATACTATTTCACAGGAAATATGAACTCAAATTTATGTACATTCATGCAAAATAGCAAACATGGCTTTTTGTACATTTGACTTTTCAATTTTTAGTAGATGCGAACGTGTCATCACGTACATGGGAACAACTGTATTAAAATATAAATTATTTTTGTAAACATAATAAACTCAAATTGATATTGGCTAAGCTGTGTACAAAAACTAGACCTCTATTCAAGAGAGCATTCAACAATGCTTCTATTTTGAAAGTAAGCTTAGTTCTACTGAAAAACTTTTATCTGGTACTCTAGTTAGTATCTTATTAGATAGCTATACTTTTGAAGTATTTGGAAATATGAACATGGCCTTCGAGTATCTTTCTAGAGTCGACTAAAACCAAAATTATTAAACATGGAAGGATACCTTTGCTTGTAAAACTGTGGAACCAAATCATCTTAAAATCAATTCAGTCCATTTTTATTCGTGAATTTAAAAAAATGGGAAGTTATGAAGTTTGAAGTATGTTTAGCTGTGAAGGAGAGTAATAAATATTAATTAGATAGCTATTTAAGAAAATATTTGGTGAGCAAATAATGACATTTCATCAATAGATGAAACATTTGTTCGCTTTAATAACTTTTATCGCTGTTTGATATTAAAGAGATGATTTTAAGATTATATACGGATATGAAATATTCTCAATGTTATCAAACCTTTCTCCTTATTTTTAAAGAAGAACTGCCAGCATTTCAGAAGTATCGAGCTTTCTCAGCTTTTAAATTTATGAACCTCAATTTATTCAACTTCTCCGCTCTTATAACCATTCTCTAAAGCGAGAACAAATTTATTGGATTATCCCTCGAAATAGCTCTTTCTGTTAATTTGTTATTACTCCCATCCTATCAATTTAATCATTTCCGTGACTTTTCCCAGTGCCTTATTTAAAAATAACCCTGTAAATTTCCTAAGTAGCTTTCCTTCTTGGTCTTAGGCTGCTGCTGAAATGAGTGTACTCCAGCTTCAGCACGACTAGGGTTAAATACGACCTTTCTTCAACTTCCTTATTGCACTTTCTAAGATTAATGTTCTTAGAGTTAAGGTTTCATTTGCTCCACAGAGTAGGTTCTCAATGCCACTTTTCCATTTTCTACTATGAAGGTGCTTTCTAGACATTTTCTAACCTCTTGTTTAAGGATTCGTATCGGTTTCCTGTTCAGTAATTGAATTCAAATGAATTTCTACGGTAATAGTTTCATTTTTTTTAGTGATGTAATAGGATTTATCTTCATTCAAATTTCTTCGCTTTATATATTTTCGAGTCACATGATGTTTCGTAAAAAACGGAAGGAGAAAATAGCCTACAGTAGCTTATTTGGGAGAAAATTGAAATAGAATGATGTTGCTACTTTCCGATAATATCCCCGCCAAACGCACCATTTTAGCGACTAAATTTCGCCCTTGATGGCTCTATTTTATATTCGAGCTGAGCCCTATGTTTTAAGTGGAGATGCGACTTATGGAGCACAACTTCCTCTTTGAGTATTGGAAATTCCCATCTGACACTCGCATGGCTCAGAAGGGATTTGGAGCGGCCTCTATTGGCACGCTGCCTCGCTCATCGATTATACCCCCTCCACATTCATAGTAATCGTCTCTTATTCTCCTATCTGAGACACCGGAGTCCATTTTGAACCGCAATTTGGAGGAACCGCTCCAAATATGTCTTTCCATTATCCCTATCGTCAACGTTAACGTATTTCACCTTATACTTAAGTGCACAAAAATCTTGCAATAATTCCTTGAAAAGTTGCTTACGGCTTGTTTTCTTCCCGGTTGCCAATAGAAGGTAAAGAAAAATTTCTTTGAAAAATTCATTTTTTACGTAAGCAGTTTTCAAGTTGTGGCTTATTTTGTACTTCGGCTGTCAGCCAATAGAATAAGAAATGATATATTTTATTTTGAAATACAAATATTTACTTATATAAAAGAATTATTTTATAGATTCCATCGATAAAGCGTAGTAAAATTCTTTCGTATCATGGGGGGTAGCCGACCTTTAAGGGGTTATTTTTCTCCGAGAACTCATAAGATATACCATTTCATGGAGTAATTCTTTGATTTTGAGTTTATAAATAGAACTTTTTACGCGATATAATGACCTAATATTACAATTAAGGGATGCGAAGAAAAATTTACATATGCTACAACTATATCCGACCTATAACTTCAACTGAAAAGATTTGACAGAGTTACCTCCAGTCTGTTTTCAGAGATATACAGATGAATATACACTGTACAAATTGATACATTTATAGAATAAATCCTTAGGTAATTATTTTTATCGCTAGTATTCTGGTCAGTATCTTGCACTCTTATTTAGTATGATACTAAAATGTGCATTAGGGAATGAAAAGTAGCGAATATGTGAGTGATGGTGGTTGGAAGAAGCAGGATCAGTGTGATTCGATGTAGCATGTCTGTAGGAAGCAGTATCATCATTAGCCATTGCAATTATTTTTATTCGTATCAGATAAAACAGATAAACTTCCCAAGATTAAATTAAGACACATACGACCGGTTTCAGCACCAGATCACATTTTACTTTATTTTGTAGTTTTTCTTTATCTTTACATTTGGTGCAAATAGAAGGGAATCCCACCGAGTGGATTCTTAAATTATTAAGTTTAATCATTACCTACTTGTAGATGATGTAGAATAAAAGATAAAGTATATAAGGAGTTCTCACTCCTTGAAACATGTTCCGCTATTATGATTATTTCATTTTGGCTCTAATTCGCTTAATTTCATTTCATTCTCCCACAATCAGTTCTAGCAGCAACAGTAACAAAGTAACAGATTTCTTCAAACATTCATATTTAATAAATAACGCCTTCATTGTGGGAAAAATTGAGACTATAGAGTCGAGATGACTTTAATCCTTATTGCCGTCGCGGTATTTAAAATCAACAGAGGAAATGAGAGATGGCGTATTTATCAACTCATGCAATTATTATTATATCTCACAATCAGATTTAATCTTATCTTCTTTGATCAGACACAGCGAATATTTCATTCTAATCTCTTTGTTTATTTTCTTAATTTTGTCAGTTCTTTTTACTGTGGAAGATTCTTTATTACTCTTTCTTAGTACTCTCTTTCGTAAAATATTTTTAACTTCCCAATCTTCAGTAATTTTGAGGTTTTGCAGCCTTATATAAAATCTATCATCTAGATTCATTTTTCGCCAAATTGCCACATTTTTGTTTTTTCGTTTTTTTCGCTCCTCCATTCGTTTCTTGAAATGTTTTGCTTAATTAAACTAACTCACATCATCTTTTCAAATACTGAAATGACTTTCATAACCTCGAGGGAACATCCTTTATCTGTACATCATATTTCAGTTTCTATATCGACATTTTCTCATTTTCAACTTCTCTCTCAATGCTTTTACAGATGAAGTCGTAAATGTAGAATTTGTCTTACTCTCCCAAAAAAAATATATCCGGAAGGATCTTGTAGTTTCTTATTTCAAAGTAATATCTGAATGGCAGTCTCAGCGATCTTACAGATATTGGGTTCTTTCTGAGTAAACGAAAAGACAAAATTTCTTTTGAGTTGAAGGGCATCTTCGCTATATTGAGGTTTGTGAAATATTTTCATCCGGAGAGCTCATGTCACATGTCGTCTTCTCAAAGAGAGGGATCCAATACAATTAGCGGCTCTACTTTCGCAGATGGGATTCTTTTCAGTAGCGGACAGTAAATAATTTCAGTCCATCTTTCCACCTCCTTTAAAAATAAACAAGATACCATCCCATATAAACATCAGGTTCGAAACCTTTATTTGCTGTTCCTAGGAAGTCGTTTCAGGAAAATTATTACCGCAAGTGAGCTAATTTCCAGTAGCCATATTTATTCTATCTATCCTACCAAATTTGGAACCCATCAGCACTTTTCTCTTACGAAATATCTAAAGATTTTCTTTTATTTAAATCCAGGAGAGTATTCGTGAAACATCAGATTTTAAGTTGGTTTATTAATGAGATATTAGGTATTAGTATTAACTAGCTAAATTAGTAGTATTATTAATTAACTATCAGTTTATTAGTAAGCTTGTAAGGCACAATCTCATCTAAGAAGATTTCCTGTTTTTATCTGAAAAGGTTGTACAGATAGGGGAATATTGAGGGGTCTTTGATGACAAAAAGCGCTAAAATCTTCGTAATATCTAATTAGTATGCGGAGTAGACTCTGCTTGCATGGCCTTAATTTAGTATTGGAAAATTGCCGTGGACACTATTGAAAGGAATCAGTAGGCAGACTTAGTTCTTAGATTATCTTGATTTCAAGATTCTCAGAGAGCCGGTAGAATTGATCAAGAAGCTCGTTGGAGAAAATTTGTATCTCCTTATTTTATTCAATCATTTTCTGGATTACATGGATTACACTTTTATATTACCGTTTCGATAATCGCTTCATTACCCTCTCTCTTTACATCTCCCTCTCTCTCCTATTTTTCTCCGAGCGTAGGCCCTCTCGATCCCCACAAAATCGAAGGAATAGATATTTGATTACTAGAAAGTGGAGACTATTTAAATGATATCGATTATCTCGTTTGTCGGATTTCGCACCTAAGATGCAAATTATGCCATTTTCCCCTTTACTATTCACACTAGTACCGAGTGTTTCTGAGGAAAGACATTTTAAGTGAGGTACTTCTACTTCGTACCTAGCATGGTAGAATGAAGGTACTAAAGTGGAGACAACTCATGAGAGAATCTAAGAAGGCTGAATTGAATGCAGTTGAGCTCAGGAAAGCCTTTTGAAGATCAGCTTATCTCTTTGAGTAAGAATATCCTCCTATGCTATCCTTTTTATTTGGGTGATGTTTCTATATGAAGAGGAATACTCAAATCGTGTTGGAATATAGCAGGAGAGTACTTCATAAGCAGCTGAGCTTTGGAATCCAGTGCTTGCCTGAGGGATAAATTTAGCCATAATTTGAAAGAGCATTAGAGGATTTTCCCATTATCTTAGAGTCGCAGCTTAGGATGCATTTGGCGATTTTAATTCATAATCACGTCTAATCTCATCCAATAATCACGTCTACATCTCCTAATTGGCTTTCGTAGCTCTGAAATTTTTTCATGCGCAGTTAATTGATCTTTCTTCCATTAGGGATATGTGTTTCTTTCTTCGATAGTACTCAATATTAGCATGAAATCTGCAAATATGGGAGATTTCTAAGCAATATACAATTTCTAATCAATATACAAGATATCTTACTGGTTAGATAGTTACCTGTCAATCACATCTCTTTATTAAAGAAAGTAATAGAGAGGGCATTCTGAAACATGTTCTAGTAAAACTACTGATATCTCGATATTGATAAGTGTGCTTTTAAAATTACGATAAGTATGAATTCATTACCTTTCCTTGGTCCTTAAGAATGATTTGTAAGTATGAATTTGTAGTTATAATTGATTCTGGCTATATTTTTTACTTATTAGGTTAACAAGAGTGCAAAATATCAATTAGACGAGTTTTGACTAACTATTTACCTCACGTCAAACCTTTGAGATTAAAATCATACTGAAGCTACTAATCATCCTAATGTCCTACTTTAATTGTTAACTGGCTCCATCATATGGAGGTACAAGTGGGCCCGTTGCTTTCAAGTTCTCCAAGCTTTTACTAGATTTTAATATGTGTGCGCTAATTTTCAATCTATATTATTTACATAGTTGATTTCACTTGGTTTTCGCTACTATCGAAAGGGCCCTCGATGTCTCAGCTTACCGGGACTCAGTTAACCATAGTTGCTAAAAGACGCTTTCTATGCAAATTACCTGTCACCCTTACCTAATCTATGTTAGGTCCTGCTAATTTATATACACTTTTATGGATCGTTAATGATATAGTTCAAGCTTTACAAGAATAATATTCTAATCATAAAATCCCTTTTAAAAATGATTTTCATTGAAATGGGAAAGCACCCCTCCACAGAAAAAGCCTCTCCCTTTTTTCATTTCATTTGTCACTATGTGAGCACCATTTCCTTTCTATCTTGTATGAATAATTGAGATTGAAACGTATAGTTCGATATCCGAAAATTTTAATTTTTGAATGACTCCCGGGAGTCCTGTTTTTACCTCTTTCAAAGTTAATCGCTCGCGAAAATTTGTCGCTACATTTCACGAAGAGAAATTGAAATAAATCTGCGACGAATGTTTGTTACAAGAGAGAGAAGTGACGAGATTTTATTTTATTCGATAATTTTTTAAAATTCTGCTGTCGTAGTTCCGAAATCCGAATTTTTTTACTCGTGTGCTGTGCTTTATTAACGGTATCCAATTTGATCCGAAAACAACAAAAATTTCTCGGAGCGAGGATGACGTTGAAGGGAGGCGATGTTCTCAAAATGTCTCTTCAAATCGAAACGAGTCTTTCCTGCTTTAAATTTTTCCCTTTAGTGGACCACTCTCGGTCGCATTTCCTGGTTTCTTCCGCCGAAAATGGTACAAACTACGTTTAAGAGTGCCCGATTTGGAGAATAAAGGATCGGATGTAGCTACTGTTTCACTTAAAACGTATTTTCGAAATAGAAACTGCTAGCCTTCGTTCGTTTGGATTGAAGTTAGATATTTTGGAAACTCATTTTATGAATTCCTTGGGATTCATATTATTTCGTCGCTTCTTTTGTTTGCTAACCGTTCGGATGTGTATTTCTTACAAACTTTTTGAACAAAATTGCTCACCGATTTTCATCTGTATGCTGTTTCCCGAGTACGACTTCCCCTAATTTCCCGTTTTAGATTTCTTTCATTTTCCTCCTGTAATTGAGGAATCTGTTTCATCTTGTTGATACTCGTCCCATCCTAATTAGCAGTTGGATTTAGATATACTTTCTTCAACTAATTAACCATACCATGCTGGATTAGTCTACAAAATTACAATTCATTCATTAGTTTTTGAAGGCTTTAAAACTTTAACGCATTGGTAGCTATATTTTGCATTAAAATTTGAATGTATTAAATTTCTCTTTTTTAGTAATTTCCCATATATATATTGAAATAGGAAAATATATGTTAACCATATGTATATTTATAAAATTCCACAAAATAATTGTTTAATTTTAATTTTAAACAATCTACACGACTGTACTGCATTAGATCAAGAGTGGTCATAATTCATGCTACGACGTACCACGTCCACAGGAATCTCGTAGTATCGAGAACCGTAGTTAGATTTTCTGAAAAACTTATTTTATCACTTCAGATATATTTATTACAAAAATTACATACATAAATATTTATAGTCGATAAATTTAAATAAACAAAATATACAATAATATAATCTTGGTTTATACGTCATCTTTTTATAATAATCATATATATAGAATGAAGTGCAATTTCGTGGCCGTAATAATCTACTTGATGGTTTTATTGAGTTTTTACGTTAAAAAACTCTTAATATTTTAAAAGTGCCTCTTTATTTTTATATCCTTGCTAAAAGCTAACCACACTTGAGAATGTTAAAAGTAGAGAATCATACTTTAAAGCTTTTGCGGATATTAGAGAAGGGTTTAACTAGGCAAAAGAATGGGGGATTTCTCTATATCTTTCGTGTTTATACTTTATCGAGTAAATAGTAAAAGTCGCTAAATATCATTTGGAAAGGGACGACTATTATTACGGAAATCTTATCATTGATGAGAAAACCTTTTCAGAAATACTGCTGTATGTAAGCTGTATATACTCCTAAGTACTCAATTACTATCAATAGATACTATCATTTTTCATAATTTAATATTTTTTTATCGGAAGATCAGTTTATACATTTGATTACGATAAGTAATTTCTGAAATAACTTTTTCCTTTGTAACGCCGAAGCTGCTCGTCTTTTTTTTATTGTCAAAGAAAGAATTAATTCTTTGAAAATAGATCAGAAAATTTTCCATTATAGCTTCAAAATAAATGTCCGCCGCATTAACATTGTCTTGAGGTTCCAGTAAGAATCCTCGAATTGATTCACTGGTGAATGAAGATTGTCCTCAGTCTTGTGGGCGTCTCTAGAATCATTGAGACCATTCTTTCCTTCTATTCTTCGAATCATTACAATTACCACTAGTAGACATTCCGTTGCTAGTGGGAATACATGAGCCACGTGAACGCAGTCTGAGTAGTTTATTTCATGGCTATGACGTCGAGAAGAAGATGGTAGAGGACGTCCTTCCTACTAGTATCTCTCCTCTTCAGAACTATTAACATATCGCGCAGAGTTCCACTTTTTATCCATCTCTTCAAATGTGGTTTTAACGATCCTTGTCTAACTCGATTTGCATAATGAATTGCGAAAAACAAAATGACCATCAACTCTGCTTTATTCTCTGCTTATATGCTTCGTAGTATGTAAGTATACTCGTAGTACTTTATCTCGTGGGTAATTATCTGAAATTTCTCTCTCTGAGGTATCATTAGCAAATAGCTTATGGCGGAAAAAGTGGAATATAGCAATAGTTTTGGTGGTTTGTTAATTACCCATCTTTATTCTTAGGATTTGAAGTTTTATGTATTAGATTAATATTACGTCTCACATTAATCTAGAGATGCACAGGTGAGCAGATTTGCTAGTATACAGACTTAGGTGCTGACTTTTATCTGCCTATTTTCTTTTAAATTTACAAGTAACATTGCCGATTAATGTTGTTATTATTCATATGTATATTATGTATCTTTACAATGCATCAATCTATGCTATTTTAATGCTGCCATGTTTAATTTTCGTTGCTTTATTCAGAGAAATAGAGTATCTACATCAATACCTAGGTTTTGAATCAATTTGTTATTTTGAGTTTTTCTTTTCTGTGTTTTCGGAGAACAGTTTTTAATATTCTCTTAAAATAATATCGCAATTAACATCAAATGGAACTTTTTGTATTTTAGCTTTTTCTGATAAAGCTTTGTAAATAATGAAATTACTATTGTTTTTGGAACTTATTCAATTCAATGTAAATAATCTCGAAAAATCGTCTCTTAATTTTATAGTCTCAACCAATAAAATATAGAGGTTCTTGGATAAACGGTCTCGCTGATATTGTATTTTTATTGGAATGCTGTCATAAGTTAAATATTATTTAAATAAATATATAGAATCTTCGTTAAAAAACCTCATCGTTTAGACTTTACAAACTGAAAACGTCTATTACAGTTGGTTTGAAGCGTTATTATTAGATGAAATTTGGAAGGCAAGGTATTCTTAGGCCTTTAGAAGACTATGTGGGGTCATTCTGCTCTCATTTGTGAGTGCTCTCTTTATGAGCAAATAAAACCTAAAAGTAATCAAGATGGTGCAAACTTAAATACAATTGTTTTCTGTATTATAAATTTGTGCTTATTTAAGGAATGATTTGCCAGTTGGATCACCTGGGTTACCTGCAATTTCATCATGTTTTCATATTTATTCATTCGAGAATGTCAATTATTAATAATGATATCGAATATTTTTGATTTTGATGATAAAGATCACAAAAATATTCTATGCAGTTTTGAAAGTAATTTAATTACTTAATCAGGAGTGATTTTAACCGTGTGACTGATTAATTTTTTCGAGACTTTCAATTCAATGTCACGATTGCCCTCATTTTTCTCCGTTCAGAATGAATTAAATTCTCTCATGTCGAGTAATTTTTTTAATCAGTTCAAAAGTGCATTAGTCATTTTCAAGTATACATTGGACTAGACGAGAGAGAAATGGGAAATTCATGTTCATCCTTTTCATATTATTATTTTCTAGTTTCATTTAATAAATTTTCCCGATCCGTTTTTCAGAGGTCCTAAATCATGCTAGTTATCATGAGACTGACTGCTGGGCTGTATTTCATGAAAAATGCTCATTAACCTGACCTTCTCTTAGCAGCCATTGACTTTACATACATTTCTTTCGTAGTTGTTTACTGGTACAGCGCCATTTGAAGAAAAACTCCCTTTGGTTTCCAGTTATGGAAATTTCAGCGTATAAGAGCCTTATTAAATCTTCCTTTCCTTCGCTTCAGTTTTCTGGCGCCTTCCAAATTTCATGTTCAATATACCCCGATAACTAAATCGGGCGTAAAAAATCAAAAAGGGAGCTCCGACCTCTCTTTCCTTAAAGGAGCGATTTCAATTTGCCAAGTTGTATCGGCGTTGTTGGTATTGGAAACGGTTGCCAAGGGCTGCAGAAGAGTAGGTTGGAAAACCTCCTATAACAAGAGTCGATCCCTCGGAGGCTTATTAAATGACAGAAGGCGAAAAAAGGAGCCCGCTTCGTTAGCTTGGCTTTTGTGATCGCATGGCTTCCAATTTTCGGCATAGCGATGATGTAATATCTTCCGATCCCTTTCCAAGTTAACTCTATTGAACATCCTATTAGGTCCGCAATAAGGTTCTTGAGACATCCTTTGTGACTCTCTATTTTACTCACTAGTTTCTTTCTCAAGTTTTTGTCTTCGACGCAATCTTTATTAAATCCCTCGATTTGTCTAAAATGAGTGTATTGAGTGAGTGAAATGAATAATGAACTGAAAATGAACTGAAGGAAACCATCACAAAAAATACCAGGGATCACATCAATCGATGAGATTGAGAACCAGTCGATCGGAGGTGCTGTTTGATATATCTTCATCCTCCTTGGTTACTAGAATCTACTAAGTTACTAAAAACTAGCTCTTAGAATCATTTTTTATTTAATTACAGCCATTTAAACTGTAAAACGTATCAGACGTGTAGCAAGTTAAACTGTAAAGCGTAACCAGACATATTTACTAATCGTATTCACGCTACATGCAGGAATATGATTTATTTTGTTATATTTCTATCAATTTTTTTTGTTTATTAGTTTCTTTGAACATGTTATGAAACGTATTTATTCTATAATTATTCTAAATTTGCTTTTTTCATCCTGATTTCTCTCTTGAAACATTTTACAGACGTTGAATTCAGATACATTTGCTCTCAAAACATTCCGTGCATTGGCTGATGCGTGATCCTCCATTAAAATAGAGGCTCGGATGCACGTGAAAATTGGTATCTCTGCTTTAAACGATAACTCAACGGATTATATATCAGGAATGAAGCTCCTTTATATGTTATTTAGGGAAATCAAATGCAAGATTTTTAAATTGACGCTATTCGTTTCGACATCATCCATCATCCATTACACGTTTAATCTCAGTTACGGCCCACTCCTCTCATTATCGTTCACTTCACTTATCCTTCTTAATTCTTTTAATTACAGAGAGATTTTGATTGCAAAAGGGTATTTATTTCATATAAATAATTAAATCACCGTCACAGTTTTCCGGGATTACGTCATGTGTAGGATGAAAATGATCGCAATATGGCGATCAACACGTGATTAATAAGATGCAGATGAAGGGTGGCTTCTCTTGGTCCCAAAGTTTGACAAACAAATTACGAAGGTGTCATGGAGACCCTTATCCATCTTTCGGTGTCGTTGAAAATTCTATTTTGAAATGGTGATGCATCAATTAGGGAGGAATATCGACGCCTCCTCTAATTCCCTTTTCAAGTTTCCTCTTCCATCTATATTACTTAAAGGGATCGCATTACTCAATTTAGCCCAAGTCATTTTCGGAGTAATTGAGAAATACTGGAGACTTAGGAAGATTTAAGAGAGTATACCTTCTATTAGTTCCATTCTATATGCACCATATCGAAACTTGTTGATTTTCCGTTGAAGCAAAGGTGACTGAGATTTTAAACGTTAGTATTCGATGTCGGTTCAATGTATTACTTTTCTAGAGAGAAATTAGCCCATGAAGCCATTATGAAAAGACAACTTTAATTTTAATCTTGTCGAAGAGTGAAACTACGTAACAGAGATAAAATGTTTGTTCCAGAGTAGCAGTATATGTTTGCAACAGAGATAAATGTGTGCTGGAAGTTCATTAAGTAAGATAAATATATTACTAAACTAAATGTATTGTTTCACCTTCGTAGTAGCTCTTCGTGGTGAGCGAGGAATAAAAACGATTACGCGAAAAAATGCGTCCTTATTCCTCTCTCATAAAATGGTACTTCTCAAATGTGGTTTACGTAATCCCGGTTTAGCAAACCATCGCCATCATCCACTAGCATACTAATTATACTAACCTTTTTATAATGGATAAACATACAGTAATAAGTGACGCATTTTTTAATTAACTTTGGAATAATATTTATTGATAAATAATAATTTATTAATAGTTCAGATTGATAATTGTTCGAATTCTCTCTCTTTCGTCCATCTTAAGATTTTGTCTGAAGACCAGCGCAGGGAGAACTATGTTTTTCCTTCTGCTCTCTCGGAAAATAGATTGCCTTGATATGAGGTCAAGCGCGTGCTTTGTTTCTCACTGTTTAGAGCCTTTCTTACGGATACGCTTTTCCTGTGAGATCTTTTATCGAACGCATCCCCAGATAAAGAGGTACTGGAATGTAGGAGCTGCCGCGAAAAATAGAACTGCTTGCATTTCTTCCTATCTTTCTGTGAGAAGGATTGCGCATCTCTTCAGAAATGGAATTGCTCCACGAACCGTCGTAGGAATCCCCAGGTCATAGCGGAGGCAATTCTTTCGCTGTATGGATAAATTCCTTAAAGTGCTCCTGCGGCATGAGTAGTTGAAAACAGTCGGTACGATTACAGCGCGTTTTGTGATAGGAAGCTTCGTTTATTTAAAGACCTTTGGTTATGATTCCACTTTTCTGCTGAATGTACGCAAATGGAAGTGGTTGGAAAAGTCGTGACTTTGTCGAAAAATGGCATTTATGGATGAGAAACCATGACTATTTTCGCGGAATTCTTTTTATTTTTTTTCCGAGGAGATATGAAGCTTTATTTTGGTTATTTTCAGAATCGTGTGGTTCAGTTCCTAAGCGCTTGGTTTTTTTTATATTTTTCTAGTAAAATAAGTCAAACATTTTTTAAGCGTTTTAATTCAAAGGATGGCCTTGTTTTGGTTAAGGATTGCCTCTTATTCACACCTATTTTCTACGAGCATACTCAGAAACTATGAGATGTTTTATTCAAAAGCTTGAGCTAATCCCAGGACACTCCATTTCACGTTTCTAAAGCTGTGAAAATATTTTAGCGTTGAAAACTATTGGCTTTTCGGAAAATTATTTCGACCCCTGAATCTTATGCCGTAGGTGATACACCATTTAACAAAGCTTACTAATTGTAATAACCGAATTCGTTCATTGAATCCACTTAGTCTCCAATACTTATAACATACTCGTAACAGGATTCATGCGGTAAATTTATGAATCTTTAACTCTAGCTTAAAGTTTGCTGCAGAAGTATATCCGTATGCTTATGAAATGAAGTAACCATGCTCCAACCACGAATCTCTTGGTTAGGCAGCTCTAAAGGCTTGGACTGAGTAATTGTGATTATCCAGCCTGATGAAAATCATACCGAGGAAAAATTATTCCAAAGAACTTTTACTTTTATATTTTAATAATAAATTTTTTATTGTTAAAAAGTAATTAATTTCTTAAAACGCCTGGTGGTTACCTGTCGGAGATCATGCTCGTTGTTTACTGGGATTACAGTGTCATCTACTGCATTAAAAGGTTTCGAACAGATGAAGTTTTAGAAAAGTTTCCGTCGGTAATCTAATCTTCTCATCTGGAGCGAATTCCGCCCAAGAGATTTTATCATACTCGTAGTGCTAATGTCGAACGTGAAATCTCTACTATCGAAACGAGCTGCTCTACTTTGGACCATCTCTAAATCTAGGATCAATCTAACTTCGTGTGGATCCCTAATCGCGCTGCAATGCAGTCATACTATGCATTTTTTCTTCAGTAATGCTACGTATCGGAAAGATATGATGCCCTTTTCATAACATACGTTTAAGCTGGACGATTTTTTATGCTTTAAATATATCATATCAATCATTTTTTCTTTGTTCTCCTAAATGCCGATGCAAAATACGCTTTCATTCTCCATTCCATCCACCTAAGGCAGAGTTATGCAATCCTTCCTGTCTCATTTGCGATATGAGAAGATATTTTCCACCAATTTTAGACTTTCTTGAGAAGGAAAGGGGTCGGACGGCAATCTGCCCGCCGCAAATTGAGTTGATTGATGCCCATGAGGAGAAATCAAGTAAAGAAAAATTGCGTGTAAATAAGGGAGAGGAAAACATGCGGAGTCATCGCGATTATCCATCGTTGAGGGCGAAAAGGCTCATCTTCTCCACAACTCTTCGCCAAAGCTAAAATAGTTTTAAACGAGATGAAATCAGCGATAATCTGCTCAAATATTCTCTCTCATTAGCCGAAGATGATGTTTATAAGGAAAGGCGGAGATTCTTAAGAATTCGGCAATTTATCATCCGCTGGCACCATTAATTACCTAATAGGGAGAGGTTGACAGAGAGTTTCTAGTCCAGCGGTAGCTCAGTTTTCTATGATGGTTTATTAGTGGATTATCCTTTCCCAATATATTTGACAGTCTGTCAAAGGTGACTCACTTCATTTATCTCCCGAATATCAGCTGTTGTCTTCCACATTTTTAAAAGAAGTTTTTTCATACCATAAAGGATAATAGTCGTCATAGTATCAGTTCCCGGAACATACAGAACTGCCTAATTGCAGCTTTGATGTTCTGCTATAATAAGTCGGAAACAGGTAAAATTACAGTAATGATGATCTTCAAATGAAGCCTAAAGTTCCCTCAAATTGGGGAAAGTTAATTATGAACAATTGTGCACTATTATGTTTTTTGCACACTATTATCTATGTTGCAATTCTAATTTGCTATGCTAACTGAAAAATCTGCGCAGCATGAAATATAACTGAAAAGGCCTGCAGAAGTGCTTATGAGTAGTTTACAAGTACTTTGAGTTTAATACGAAAATAGACAAAAAGGGATTTACAGAGCACGTAAGCTAATTATTAATCAACTTATTCAAAAATAAGTAGATCGGGGAAATTATCCCCGAGAAAATTATACCCTGTTTAATAAGCAAAAATACAATTAAATAGGTATTTCTTCCTCGTGAAATATTTTTCTCATTTATTTATTTTTCATATCATCGATGACTACAAATTTCCTCGTGAATCTGTAGTATTTATTATTATTATCCAAACCTTCACTCTTTACAACATGGAAGTACTCTTATGAAGTTAGATAGAGGGTATGAAATTTCGTAAATACAGCGCTTACTTCGAGTTTCAGTAGTCCCTGTGATGTTATGGTAGGAGATTGACAGGAAATTAAAGAAAATAATTGTTTTCATTAAGTTTCGTGAAATTAAAGCGACGCAAGGGAGTAGGCGGAAGAAATATTCTCTCTGGCCTAACGACTTATTCTAATTTAATGCGATGGGAAAACAGCGAAATTGGCGCCTCTGGAAACAGAAGGAAAAAGGAATGAAAGCTCTCACAAGATTTACATCAATTTGGAATACATTAATGCTCGGATGTTTTTCAAAAACATTTTAAATCGTTTTTCGAGCAAACCTTATGTAAATAGCCTTACACGCGTACGAACCCACTCTTAGTTATGTTATCTCATTTTTATTTACAGATTTAAATATTATCCACATTTTATTGTGTATTTTACTTTACCAATCGGTTTCTATTATAAAAAACTTAAAAAAGACGATTGATCAAAGGGCTGTATCGTAGCAGTCGTTTGCCAACTTGTCCTCGATGCAAATCACTCAGTTGAAGGTCTGGTTTATGGTCAAGGTTAGGCCAAAGGTTAAACCCTGCATCGGTCTTTAATGAAAGTGTGAATTTTGCATGAGAATTGAATGATGCAAAAGGCAATGTTGCACCTGCAGTACGCCAGAATGGTATGGAGCTACTCAGGTAGCAACTCTGTACAGACTAGGTCCTTTAAAATCTTCTATTTTTAAGAAGTATCCAGCATCAATAGGAGAACCAGGGAAAGGTGATAAATACTAGTCGTGGAAATATTCATCTAATATTATTCTTTGCCTTTCCTTTGCTTTCGTTCGTAACTGATAACAGACAGCTCATTAAGGGAATTGGACGTCGGTTAAATATCCTAGAAATTATTCAAATCGCAATTTTTTCCGTTGGCTGTGGCTTCTTAATAAATCAATGTATGTACCTTCCTCCATACCTCGCTTATCATATCCCTAAAATTCTCCCTTAACCTGCTGCTACACCCGTCCGAACTATCCCCCAAACCTCTTTGCTATTTATAGTGTTCTCCTGCATGATATTCTCATACCTTATTCTGCTATTAAGATATCCAAACTAATCTTAAAATTGCAATTTGTGTGTGGCATTTAACAAGTGATTTTATGAGCAATACGGGCTCTTTCTCTCTTTATTCAATAATATATAGACTTCCAGAGAGTAACGCCTGGCCATATCGATCTCATAGACGAAAAAATTGTACGAAGAAACTTAATATTTGTGTAAATATCACGGAATTTTTCGAGTTTTTGGTTTTCAAATAAATTAGGACTAGAATCGATTTCTCTACGAACCATACCAAATGATTGTGTTTACTTTCCATTATTTATATTCAATTTCCATGTGGTAGTTAAAGTAAAACTTTAGTCCATTCTATAAAAAAAATAAATGTGCATGAAAGTCATAAATTTTTATTTTCATTGTCACCATTTTACTTTTGAAAATGAACTAATAATATATTGCAACAAAAGTGGTGGTAATAGCTAAAGTACATCTTCTCATAGTACATTTTACGTAAATATCATAATTATGCAATATTTATAGATTATACTTCCGTGTACATGTTGCTATACACCGATAACCGAGGTATTTATTGCGCGAAGTCCAGTAGCAGAAAAACCTCAAGATTTTTGTAATAGACGGCTTAGAACACGCATCAATCCGCAGCTGTGGAGTATTTTACGTAACTTCAAACATTCGATACCTCATTTCCGCAGATGACCGCGACATTGAACATTATCCCTTAACATCTGTTGCTCGGATGATTAGGTGACATCTTCAGGAGTGTGCGTGATTCATCACTTAATTCATCCATGCGATGACAAAAGGTTGTTTCGAAAGAGCTTTGGAGGCCACTCGTAAGCACTTTCGATGAAGAGTGACTCCACTTCTGATTGGATTCATCTCAACCTCCGCAATCATATTACATTCCGGTTATGACTAGAGCATATGAGGCCTCAATCATTCCTGTAGAGTACTAGCTATTCTCCTAATAATGAAAGATCGTGGGATAGCCAAAGCGTTCGGCTTTGATTAAAGCGTCCCCGGGTTCGATTCCTGGTGTGGGTTCACGGGCGAAATGGCCTCAGTTGTCGAAGCAATTTTAAAATTACTACTCATACGAAAGATCGTATTAGCTTTAGACATTTATTACATACATTACATTATTTATTCATGGATTAAGGTTTTCTAGCATCTCTTTCAGTGATTTTTCCCATAACATCAGGCAATGAAATTCAAAAGTCAAATTTTATTATTTTTAATCGTCAGCTATTTTTTGACTGTAGCACAAGTTTTTACACAAGAATAAGTAAAATACTTGCACATTTCATGCCAATTTAGGCGTTATTAAGCTCTTTAGATTTTAATTTTACTGATAGATAAAATCTGTAAGTGTTCATCTTTAAATCAGTAGCATTAGGAATGGATAATCTTTAAACGAGAAAATCCAAATTTTCGAAATCGGAAATTAGTTTGAAAACTTTCCGATTCCAATATCCAAAAATGTTTCCATGCACCCGATTCCCAATTAATGAACCACCACCACTAATGAGGACCACAAAGAAAAATATCGAATATTAAAGCTTTTTTCCGCAGACCCTCGATGAACAAGAAAAGGGGAGAGAAAACTTTCATCGATGTACGGCTCAATCTTCTTTCAACTCGGCATTATAGACCATCTTGACATTGACCTAAACTTTAGCCTTAACCTTCAATTCAGTCGTTTGCATGGAGAAAAAGGCTTCTCTGTTGAATTCTAAAATCGCCTCTTCCTCGAGGAGTGGAATCCGTTCGAAGAGGATTCGCACACGCAAACAGCATTGTTTCCTACGGCCCAGAGGCTACAGCCGCAGCCAAATAACTTCCCTAAAGGGATTCGGGGAGGAATTACCTGGAAAATCTCCACGCCTGACAAATCCTGCCACACGCTCGCTTACCCCTTTTCCTGTTTTGCGTCGATTCAACAACTTTTCGGCTGCCAAAAAATTACGGCGGTGCGTGCCAAAACCTCCCACCATCTTTCCAAGGAAAAGACGTTTTTTGATCATTTGAAAAACGAGACTTTCGCGATTCCTCTCACTTATTGCTTAGAATCTTCAATGCAACTGAGTTCCGTGGTGCATTTTAACGGATTGGATAATTGAAAGCTGACGAAAAGAAGTATTATAATTAAAAAAATTTTGGAATCAAAGTCTTGTTTCTTATACTACTTTCGCAATTGTTTGGTTTAAAGGAATTATTGGTGTAACTGCGAAGTCTTAACGCTCATAGAAAATGCCTTATTTTCAAAAGCTGAAACATATTGACCAATATGAGCACAAAATTTTACAATAAACGAACCAAATATCGCATAAACATGTATCTTGTAAATACCATGTATATCTAACCTAAATTTGCATCTATACTCGGCATGTATACGGGGATGCTGGTACCTTTCAGTCTATGTACTTAGTCGATTTCTCCATAATATCTTTCGCGATGAATTCCTGTAACGAAAGCTCCTAGTATTGTATTTCCCTGAATTTTATTCCGGCATCTGATCGGATTCTATAACAAAGAAGACGTATAATAACTACAACGTATTCCTGTTCATAATGCTGTATTACTGCGCAACTTTGGTTGATTTTTGGAAAATTTTGCTGCGCAATAAATCAGTTTTGAAATTAATTTTATTTTCTATAGCTAACTAGAAGTCCAGCTCTGATTGGTTTATCGTATTTGAATATTTACCTTGGAGTTCGGGATTACCTAGTATCAGAAAAAGTAGAGCTATCAAATCATAACTGATGTTAATATGCTGTGCTACTATGGGAGGAACAGTTTAAACTATTTAAATTTAATTTAATTTAGTAGATATTTAACATCAACAAAGGCAAAATTTTCATTGCTATGTTATGCTTGCTCATCTCGCCATTGTATCAGTAGTTGATAGATATCAGTAGTTGATAAATTATATCCAGTGATTTCTGAATTTATTACTTCATTGAGGCTACATATAAATCCATGATTTATCGCATTCTATAATTGGTTTCGGGAATTAATTAAATCAGGCTATTGATGTTTCAACTTATTTACCGAAAGCATCAAAAAGCGGGGTTAATTTTAGCAGGAATTAGCTCTGACTAAGCTTCACACAAACGAATCCAAAGGATCAAGATGATAATTGCATCAAAGTGTCGCGAAAATTCGTAACGAACGCAATGAAATTATCAATTTGATAATTTCATTTGGCCATTAACAGATAAATTGAGAGCAGATGCAACGTTCATCTTCAAAGCGACCGTAATCGATTTGAATTCCACGTACGCGCTCTCCTCTGGATGGATTTAAAGCGAGAAAATTTCAACTTTTATTGCCTTTTCTCTGTCCTAATTGAGCATTAAAGCGTGCTCAGTAACAGTGACTCGTTTGAATGCCTCTTTGTACCTCATATTCCGTATTTCTATATTTTGTCGCCATTCCTTCTCCTCTACCACTCCATCCCTCTTTCCTACGACATTTTCACTTCCTCTCTCTCTTCATTCCTTCCCTCATCGATCACATTGCCTCATTTGACGCAGCTCAGCGCATAATCATTACTCAGCCATAGAATCAAATTTTTGCTTCCATTACCCATTAATGTCGCCCTTTAGATATTTCAAGCGCCCGGCTCATCTGTCTGCTCGCGATCACATCTCTTTTTACTCATTTCTTTCTGGTCCCGTGATCTACAAAAGGAGTTTGACGTGAAACCATCCATTTTTTATGTCTCCTTTCACGGGATTCGGTGTATGTTATCTATAAGTCAGTAAAATGGGGTCCATTCCTCAGCAAGGCTCTACGGGAGTGTTTTATGGACGCTGCGGAATTTCAATCCCCTTTGACTTTTTTAGGAAATATTTTTCGGTTTTATTTAGAATAGAAAAAGGTTATTTGATTGTTTAGACGTTATTTTAATCTTTCAAGTTCTGTTGAACAAGATTTGTAGGACCATTAAAAGGTTTTTAAAAAGAGATGAGGCGCCTTTTCGAAATCTAATTATTCGAGAAAAATGATCTCTGTCGTGTTTTTACTCTAATGTTTATAATCAATCGGTTAAGGCTTCATTACATGAAACTCCATTACAAATTTAATATTAATTTTCATAAAATATAAGTAAATAACTTGTTTAGTGTTATTGTTTGCTTTGCTCATTTATGATTCTGTACTTAGAATTTAATTTATTTTTACCTCATAAAACAAATTTTATAATCTAAATATACTCTTTTTCCCGTGAGATATGTTATTTTAGATCGATTCTAAGTCGTACACGCTTTTAATATTTGGTTTTTTCATGATTCTTGATTCTTAATCTAGCTGTACCTGTGTTTTGAACTATATAATCGCCAGCACTCTACATTATACTTCTCTATTGAAATATAGCAAATATTAATGCATGGAGCATGTTTAGCATAATCGTTTTTCATGCCTTTTCGCGTTTTCCTTTTCACGGCAAATCTCCACGAACTCTCTACATTCCCTCCTTCATTTAGCCGTATTTATTTACTTACGTGAAATAAGGCGATTGGCTCAATAGCTTTCTGTTTTCCCATTTCGATTGTTTATTTTTGCAAGGGGACGAAAACAGCGCAGAATGAAATATGGAATCGCGTCATGAGCAACATTCATTTGATGGTGTCCGATTGAAATAGCGCGAGCATGACTGCGAACTTTTCTTTATGCTTATTTTCTATCCTCGGTTGAACGTCGTGATGAAATTTCTGCAGTAGTTTCTGCTTGCAATTAAGGTCTTAGACGATATTTTCGTAACAGGAGTCCAATTAACATCCTCCGAGAGCATGTGTTCATGATTGAAGGTAATTTTCTCAGACTCAAACGTTTCCATTAAAGACTGGCGTTACCGTGTGACGTCCACTAAACAAATCGTGGGAAAAAGTCCTTCCTGCGTGCCCTGTTTCATAATTCGAACGTCGCGCAAGTGTGCGGCGCCACAAGAGTCTATTCTTGGATGCATGACGTCCCTTTGGTCGCATTCTGCTTCGATAGGGTCGGCAAAATCGGCCTCCGAGGTCAATTTCGCGTCAGGTGTTCGACTCGCGAAAATTTAGTTATCTTCCAAATAGGGGAGCGATCGTCGTGTATCCTAATCGAGTCAGCGTCGGTTAAAGCGTCTGGTCGTCGTGCCTTGGTTTCATTCGCGTACATCAAGGACTCACGTTGCTCTCCTCTTCGTGTAATGAGTCCAAGCGACCGCGTGCGTGCATCTTAAAGAGACGCTGGAGAGATTTCTTTATCGATGAGTTTGGTTTACATCCCTGGAAAATTATCGTTGAGACACGATGCTAAACACTTGCGGAATGTGTCAATGCGTACTTTACTCTCTTATTGGCTTATTCTATCGGAAATATGACATGACAATATAACTTCAACGCGGCTATTAGTGACTATAGCATGAAACATGAGTAAACACATCAGCAGATTTAAATATTCAGTGTGTTGATTTCCTGTGGATTTGCGGGTTTATCCTTCGAATTGAGACGATCTCTTTTTTCACTTTAGTGTGCATTTGTATACGTGAGAATGTGGGACTGATGTGTTCTTTTCTATTTGTCAATAGATTTGTTATGATTCGTGAATTGTAGAAGGGAATAATTATATATATTTTCGTATGAATTGTTTGTCTCCGTTGGTCTCTTTTGTTTTACATGCACGAGAAATTGCCGCCAAAGAATTTGTCCACTTAAAAAGTAACTTACGATCATGATAAACAGTTTTCAATCATAGCAAATTATAAATAATAAATAATAGTATATTGTTTTGTATATGATTTTGTAGACACGTCCGACATCCATTAATGAATATTGACTTTCCTTTTTTCCTTGAGTATAATAAAAAAGTCTTAAAAATTTTAACATTACGTAAGGTTAAACGCATTTCTTTTGTCTGTAATTGGATTATATATAAGCCCTTAATTTCTCGCAGATTATCCTCAAACGGCTCAAAATAATAGCTCTCATAGAACACGTTTGTTCAATATGACCGATTTCATGGAGGCTCTTTTTTACGGGAAACAATAAAATAAGTTCATCTTCATGAAAAGGGGCGATGACAACATTTTCTGCACTTTATATTTCACGAAATATCTTTGAATTGCTGCACTCTTCGTTTTTTCAATTTCAATAACGCTTTGCCGTTAGAAATTGTTTCCAGAGTGACGGGTGCGCTGATTTGAGTAACAAAAATATGGCAGCGAAAACATTTTCGCCAATTTCGAATATTATTTCTTTCAAGAAACAAGTTTATGCTGCAATATTCCCTGCAAAGAAGTTTTTACTGTTTTGTTTAGAAAATTTAGACTAAGTTGTTTTAAAAGTGTCAGTTCCGCATCTATAAGCAGTTCCTCTTTGGAGTACTTTCAATTCTGACTCAAGGTAATGCTCGAAATAATTCTGGTTTATGCGGTAATACTTTATATCAAAAGGAACTCTTGACCTTAATTGGTTTATCGATATTGAAAACTGACGCCATAGCCTCAGCAGTCACTTAACTTTCACGAAGTTTTCGAGGGATACACACCAGCTGTGCATAATCTCATTCCGAGATTTCCAGTGTCCCTTCGATTACGTCTTTAAACGCCATGCCTCGATATGAGGAAGATAAACACTTCATCCCATCATCGACCTACTGCTTTGCCTCCCGCGAATAGCCTATCCCTCGAGATGATGTCAGTGGTTCTGCATTGCGTCAGTGCCCTCGCGCAGAGAGCTCTCCGACCCACGTGTGGTCAATCGCTTCAACCTCATTGAACATTTCATGCCTTTGAAGTTTGCCTCTCATCTGCTTATCGTATTGTTAACACCCTATGACTATTCTTTGGACATCTTTTTTCGATCAACCGAATAATATCCGTGCTCCATCGACGTCCGATCAAGAAAAATCGTAGTTTATGAGGGCAAGTATGTTTCATGATCACTAGGCGTCACTTTAATGTTAGAGAGGGCTAAAATAAAATTGGTGTGTTTAAGCTTAATTTTGTGGAATTTGCCGCACATGATGGAGAAGTAATGAAGTCTTAATACGATTCCACGAGAGATTTATTGCCGATTACCGTCGACGACATCTTCAAATGAACGTTGCCCGCTAATACCTGAGAATGCTTTGAATGGGAATGTAAATTAAGACATGAGCTGAATAAACGAAATACATGCGCGAATGCCTCTACAATGTAATTTAAAACGTTATTTTTCATGGAAGGTATGTTTAATAGAATTGCTTTGTGTATAATAAATTTAACCTATTTTATTTTTACTGCGTAATAATTAATATATTTTTGACTTAAATAACTCCAAAATGTTCATTGACCCACATTTTCATTACAGACGTTCATCTTATAACACTGGCCTACTTTTGTATCATCTTGTTAATTGCTCTTTTGGATGATATAGAAAAATATTTAAAAACATGAACAATCACACCGTGACTATCATCTAATCATACCATGATAATCATATGACTATTCTATATTTTCTCCTCATTGCTTTGCAATCAATAGTTTGCACCTACAGATTATAAAATTCATAAAAATTTTCGTCGGAATTCTTTTGCTCCTCTTCATAATTTTTAAACTATTCGTGGATATCTTATATTATTCGCGCAAGACAAGAGATCATCTAGGAGACGAAAAATACAATGAGCGCACCAAAACTATGAGTAGGCGTAACCGTCTCAGCGATGATTTCACATTCAAGAATTTCTCCGTCCGAATCCCTTCAGTGCGAAATATCTCTTCTTTCCTCGGCAATTCCCTCCAAGTGTGAGGATCCAATCATCTTATAAATATTCCCATCAAATATCTTCCCTTTTCTTCCGCGAACTCGTTCCAGAACAAAAGGCCCTTTCCAACTCCGGCGGAACTCGCGTCTTCAGAGTCGTGCTCCCTTATGGATCATATATCTCCTCCCCAAGATCCTTTCATTCGCTCGATTAAAGAGGATCTCCTTTTAAAAACTTGCCCTATTTCGAGATAACTCCTTATTTCAACTCCCGCATAGATTAGAGATTCCGTTTTTATCTATCGAAGCATGGATTCCACTCCTCGAACTTTTCCTTATTATTATTCCTAAGCAGTCGTTATCGATGGATTCGAAGCAATCTTCTTATCGCTCCGGAGCGCTGCTTTTATTGGATTCTCGTATTGCAGAAAGAGATTTAGGGTTTCTCGCGGAAAATATTTTACGAGGAAGTGGAAATCGATTGAGCCAAGACTTTTACTTGAATAATTTTATTGGTTTATTACACCGCTCGTTCTTTCTCCGACGAAGCTCGGTGCGCCAGATGACGATAAGAAGTATATGGATTATATCAACCTTCTGTACACCGACCATATCAGCGCTACCATAATGATGCGAACATGTTTTTCCGACTTCTTAAAGGAAATTATGTCGAAGTCTACAACTTTTGAAGCTATTGATTCAAATGCCCATGAGTTAATGCTCTTAACGTTTTAGGACATATAAATACTTCAGCCAATGAGAGTTAATAAAATAAATAATTTTCTCAACTGGGACTATGACGACCAATGCATGATGTCGTGCACTGGGGGAACGCTCATGTAAGGGCTCATGGTAAAGTATAAAAAATTACCAAAGCTACGGAATGCTGCATATTCTTGTTTAAAAGTAAATAAATATGGTTATAACTGCAGCTGCGGGATTAGTGTCAGTATATAGTCAGATTTATTCGAGTTGAGAACCCGAGAAGAACTTCTTCATCTTATTCACAGTAAAAGCAACAGATCCTTTCTTAAACATGGTTGTTTTATAGATTTTTAGTGTTTTCTTGCGATTTCAGTAATGATAAACCGTATTTTGTCTAAAGAATATTTTTCTGAGGCAGATATCAAATTACGGAGATTATTGTGGGAGAACTCTGTTTTCACTGATAAATCGTAGTATTTTGTAAAAGAATAAATATCAGCGCTGTTAATTTCTGTTAGCTTGAAAAAATTGTTCATTGCCGAATTAATTTCCAGAAATGTTCTCAAAAACTAAAATATAATGTAACATAATATAGATACTAAAAATTCAATTGTGAAATGGTAGGTCTGTATAGTACACTTCGTAAGAAATACTAGCTAATCATTAGCTATGAAGCCAAATACCTATCCATTGTTTTCAGTAAACTTTCAGAGTTATTCTGTGCTCTGCGCCAGGGATTGTGCTTTAATTTTCATAGTGTTTAGTTTTAACTCAAATGGATATGAATTGTTTAAGTTATGGCCTAGCTTTCAAGGGAAGGTTTAAAGATTTAAAATCCTCCATAGAGAAGCCTTTCCCACTTTCTGACACAAGGGACTGAAATCACGGAGATTGTTCCACTTCCACGATTTTTTAAAATTTTATATCCAGAGCCTCTCTTCTCTCAAAGTCATCGGATTACTTCCACACGTGTACTTCCCTTAATCGAATCCCTAGGGAAATTGCTAACATTTAAGTTTTCGGAAGAAATATTTTTTCTCGATCTTATGGAGGGAATTACTGCATCTTATCGCTTAAGTCTGAAAGCTGTACTGAATGCAAAAGAATTTATTTTTTGTTTTAAGTTTAAATTGTTTAAAGTTTTATGATGTGAACGCATGTATGTAGGCCTTAGCATGTAGGGAAAGTGTATGAATGTGGGTAATAGCTTAATTTTGAGTCATAGAGGAAAAATTTTAAGTTAGTCGCACAGAGGATAACTTTTATTTACCGTGAATCATCAGTTTCACTGGATCGAGAGTCGACCTGGAGTTAATTGACGGTGTAGCAACTTTGTTTTATCAGCTTTAATGTATTTTGAAAATATAATTTTCATGTTGTTTGAAATTAGTGAACTTAACTTGAAACCGTTCAAAGATATTCCTGACTAAAGTTTTGTCGCTTTAATATTTGGTTTACGGTATATTTGAAGTGCTTTATGCTCATCGTTTATATAAAAATGAACTCTGGAGCTGTCGCATAGTAGAAATAAGACGTGAAATCTACAATTTGTTATTTAAACGTTGTCGAAAATCGAATGGTATCTTAAAAACTAATAAAAAACAGAGAAGTTCTTCTTATTTCACCTCCACGTGAGTTGCATCATTCACTATTTACATCATCAAGATTAAATTAGATATTTTCAACCTACGAACTTCACCGTTAAAAATGGCTCACTGTGTTCCAGTGTTGTCCCAAGTTGGTTATTCATTTATATGCAATCTTAAAATAATAGCCAATCTCAAACTTTGTTCTGTCGCCGAGTTGGTCGTCTCCCAAGAACAGATGAATTGTGTCAAACGCGACCTTGAAATGCTTTGCTGCAACGGTTGCATAAGATTCAGGATATCACTAACAGAAGAAACGATCATCTATGTTTATCGATAAAGCTGAGTATTTTTCGTAGTTTTTCTTGTTAAAACTATTTGTGAAATTTTCTTCAGATCAGTAGCTAAACTTTGAAAGTGAGTTACAATGTAAGACGGAGTGCGAAAACGGTCGTTAAGTCTCCGAGGAATTCGGAAGAAATATGGAAGAAAGCGAACAAACAAGAAGATTAACGAAGGTTTGCCCTGAAAAAAGGTCAAGGCGCTGTATCAGCAGGGAAAACGGCTAGAAAAGGAATTGAAAAAGGGTGGAAAATCTGGAAATCTTTGAGAGGCGGCAAGTATTTGAGGATCGTGAAGAGAATTCGGATATTTGAAAACGGGATATCCTTTCGCCCACATTTTGTGTTCGATGAATGAAGGAAAAAAATCCATCTAGATAAATGCTCCCTGAAAAGAGTGGAATTTTGAGGAAATTAGATAGCAATGGAAAAATTTCATGAAGCATATCAATGGAAGTAGGTAAATTTAGACAAATAAAATTATGGGAATCAAATTCAGTGAATGTTGATAAGAGTTCAACTCTTAAAGTATTAAACTAAGTGAATTTTGGATGACTTTGAACTCGATTAAAACTAATTAAGGATAACTATGATGGCTATGTAATTTTTGAAATATTTAAAATCGGTGTTTTATAACCTGCTTGAGTAAATCACATCGCATTAATATTCGCTGACTAATTACCGTCTATATTAGTCAGAGCTCATTATATAATCAGATTAGAACTACCTTCAATGAAAAGATATACGAAGTTTTTCAAGCCTCTATTACGTAAATGGCGGATCCAAGGGGGGTATTGGATCCGCCATCCCCATATCCCCATTGTATAAATTATAATCAGATGATGAAGTTTTTTTGAAGATCTCTATACGTCAACTATATTTATCGTAACAAGACGGCATTTTAATAGTTAATTGGAGATGAACTCTGATGTAAATTGTCTTAAATCACCCACTACTCCTTGGCAAGATTAAACCTCCCTTTGCAAGTTTCTTGATCCGTCCCTGTATACTCAATGGAAATTGAAAATATCGATGTATAGGAAATGGAGCGAAGGAGACAGTTGCTACGTGATCACAAAGTCAATTCGTTTGCCACTTACATATCCTATCCTGAAACTCATCGGGTATCGAATAGATGTTGGAAGAGGTGAGAGATTTATACTGTAAAGTAAGAATAGAAATTGAGAGAAATACTGTTTGCATAAGTAAAAAAGGAAGGAATAGAAGGAAGCTGAATGAACGAGATGAGGTTTAAAGAAAGATGAAAATGAACGTTTTACAAAAAGAGGGAAGTTGAAAATTGGTACCAGACGAGTATTCTTGGTGTAGGTAGGCGTTGAAGATTAAGGAAGGTAAGGAAAAGTATGTCCCCTTTGGGGATTGGCCTCATTTGGAAGGTTTTGTAAATCTCATGGGATGGAATTCCTTCTTTACGTCCTACTTCAGTTTCCGTCCTCCTGAGGGAGAGGGCGTTAAAGGCAGTCGAAGATTGATCATTATCGGGGTGAAAGCACGAAAGATTTACAACTCGGCTTTTTCTAAAAGATTTTGGAAAGGCCAAAAAAGACCTCGGAAAAGGAATGCATATATTTCATTCGTTCTACTTCCGAGGTGCATTACTGTTAATTAATCTCTCTTTTTGCCCTTGCTTTTTAGTTATTTTAGCACTTAAATTGACAGTACCCAGTACCACAGTATCACCCAGAATAAGGCGTGGTTATTTTCTACAGTATGACCTAACCAGCCTTCCTCTAATTTAATTATTTGATGATTTTATTAGAGACTTTCGGCGCATTGAACCGACCTGACAGAATTACCGATCAACGATTGCTAACGTCCCTCGTTTCGCCACATGTTAATTAAAATCGTCGTCAAAATTCATGTCGAACGTTAGGGAAATACCACTTGAATACGTACCGGAGTTACCAAAAGCGGAGTTAAAGTGCCGTTGGGATAAACCAACTAATGGAAGTTTAAAACCAAAGCTAAATTTAATCATGTTACCTGATGGACTGCACTCTCATTAATCCCTTTGCTTCTCAATTTGCCTTTATGTTTATAATATCCGTAAACACACAGCTTTCATTTCTGGTATTAAATACAGCAGTCAATACTAGAACCAAAGGGCTTAGCATCGATTTTCACCTTGTATAACGGCAGACATAAGCTACCTATTCATTTGCATTCTACCTTTCATTCAACGTAAACCTCATTATTCAGTGCTATATTGATTATTTGTCGCGTCAAAAAAAGAAAATCAAATATCGGAAATATTTTTCAAGATTCTTCAATTTCTTTTGATCAGGCCTCTGCAACCTCTGGACTTAGCAAATAAGATCATATATCACATACCAGCACCATTCCATATTTTATTATATCACACGCACAGGAATCGATGATTATTTAATAAAGGAAATAAAATTCTGAGCCAAAGAATATATTCTTGAAGAGACGTTATTAGAATATCAAACTTCATTGAATAACGAATTAAAAAGAACTTGTTATTGTATCATTGTATTGTATCACATTACTTATTCAATAGTAATTTATATATAAATAAATACTCTTTGTAAATTACAGATGCTAGATTAATTAATTTCCCAAAATTCTTTGTGTGCACCCAACGATCATTTTTATCATTTTCATGCGGCTCTCTTCTTTTAATTTGTGCAGGCATGCTCAGGATTTATTTAGAAAATATGAGTTTCTTTGAAAGAGCAATAAATTATGATCAAGTTAATGCTTCAGAATCGGCTGAATTGTAGATATACCATTTCATAAGCTACAGAATATCCTTGTAGAAGCCGTTTGCGTTCAATGATGTATTTATCGGATCAGTTGTCGGGCTTAAATTGTCGCTTGTCTCAGCTTCAGTTACACAACCACAAAATAGTCCCCGAGGCTCTACCGTTTGCTAGACTGTTTTATAGCTCTAGCACTTATCCACACGATTTATATTCTAAAGAGAATGGAAGCTCAAGTCGCTAATCCCAAACATTGCTAGGTTTCGCGACACAAGGTGTAGAGGGAGGTAATAAGATTTAGAACTCAAAGACCAGAGTTCCTTGGCTCTTTCGTTTGGAGTCTGTTCATTTTTCACCGGCACGAAATCCATTTTAGTCAAAGAGGCATTGCACCTCTTTATTCACAATGTATTTTCTCTTCCATCTCACACAATCTAATTTAGACGGTAGCGAATGGATTAGTGAAAATGAATTTTACTATTGACATTTTACTTAGCCGCAGCTATTTTCCGCAATGACTTATACATTGAGTTTTTAAAAGCACTCTTAAATAATGAAAAGGTCATACTTTAGTTTATATTATTATGGGTTGGTAGTATTGATTGACTAGAAATCTTAATATATTATCTCTCTATGCGAAATATATTTGATCGATTTAGATCTTTAGCTCTACAGAAAATGTCATTTCTTGTTTAAACTTCTTGATCACGCCGATGTTTCTATGCGTCATATTATTTTTTCTTTGTTTTAGTGATTTTATATCTATTGCATCATTAAGACATTTCCTTTTTGAAACTCTTAAATTGTAACCTATTATTTATATTCTGCTTTGCTAATGGGTATAGTTGGTATCCTTATTACTTTTAACTTTTTCATTGTATTTATTTCTGTTTCAATTAGTCTCGTCTGTTTGGCGTGAATTCTGGTAATACTGTGGTTATCCAAATCGTGGTTTAAGGTTTGTCTCATACACCCAAATTATTGATTATTAAGTAAGTCATGTGGGATTTTATGCCGAGGCACGTTGACAATACACTAATTGTAAGATCTTTCACAGATATATTTAAATAAAATCCTTAAAGGAAATGGATCATTTGATCGGCAGATCTTCTAAATCCTTGTGTTATACATCATTAGATGCGGGCGATTGAATTCCCACTAAATATTAAATTTATTGTAATTAGACAGGAGTCATAATTCATCCTTTTAATATACTCATTAATTGAGCGCAAAAATGGGAAGAAATTAACTAGAAACGATAATTTATACATGATGGAACATATCTCAAAGAAAATTAAGTACATTGTTACACACAACAAGCAGAATAGCTTTAACGTATAGAACTTTTGTTTACATTTAATACAATCTTAAGTTAGTATAAAATGGCTGAAGGAATAAATTCCATAAGAGGTAAAATATTTTTTCAGTGATGAGAATATACATATCGTGAACCACAAAAATTCATTTTCGTGCAAATTTCTTTCTTTTACAATGTTCAGATATCTTTATTAAACAATCGATGCCATCGGATGTAGCCATTGGGAAAGGCAAGGAATTATGTTGGAACATCTCTCACTCAGACTGAAAATTAGACTTGTACTTGCAATGTAATAAACATGTCGCGTATAAGTCATTGCTATCCGCCTCTGAAAATATTTTCATGAGGATAAACGGAGAGATCGATAATTTAATGTAAATTTATAGCTACTTTCTGATTAGACAATCTGCGTCATCATTAGCAGTTGTAGGACAGAAAGAGTAAAGATAGCGACTCATTCAAAGCGATATTGGAAACCGAGATTTATCTAAGTCATTATCTGCGGAAGAAGAAGATTCGGCTCGACTTTTATGGTCACCATATTGGCAGAGACATCAAAGCGCGATTTATCTCCCCTACGCTTCTTTATCTACAAGTCGCTTTGGAAGTCATCTCGAGACCTCGTGATGGAGCTTGTGGATCAGCGAAGAGAAAAATCTTAAGAATTTCTACCTAGCAAAGTTTTCCGATTAAAGCTTTCCTTTCTGCAGCGAAAATTTAAATTTCCTCGAATCTGCAAAGAATTTCTTAAGCCGCGATCACGATTATAAGACATATTTTACCTTTTTCTTCTGAGAGAAGAGGGAAAAGTTCTTTGTGCGTTCTTATACTATAGTTTTCCAAGTCCTATCGGAAAAAATCGCTATGGAATCTGGAGAGAAATTATAATATTGGCATTGAAGGAAAGTATATAGAAAGTTTCTTTAAAAGGGAAGAGAGCATAGATATATGTACAGTATTTTTAATTTATCTTTTGAAACACTGCCTTCATAGCCAAAGTCAGGTAGCAACCCTTATCCCCATGGCACCAAATCTTAAACATTTTGACATTCAAACGCATATCTTATGCATATTTTTCTTCCCTTTATAACTTATATCCAATCACTATATATACAGTACATACTAAATGCAAAGTTACTTTTCTTATTGGTCCCTCCCCCGTCAAGCATAACCATTTACTTTTTAAATAAGTCTTTACAGATAGTTCCAGAGTCAAAATATAAAATTACTTCTCAAATAATAATTTATGGTCAAATCACTTCATTGAGCTCTTTCATCGAGTAGTATTAATTTTAGAAGTATTTCGACACCTGAGGTCATTTCGCATTCCCAATCGAAATGACCTCAGGTGTCGAATCGAAACCCGGACCGCCTTCACCGAAGTCAAACACGCAGTCCACTAGACTATCCGGGTGCCCCAGAAAATTCATCGACTTAAAAATTTTTCCATGTCTGGAGATAATATTTTTCATATTATATACTTATTTTTGTGTATTTGATAGAATGGATGCTGTTGGTAATCCATCATTCGATAAAGTTACCCTCCATTCAATAAGTTGAGCAAACAGGTTTACCCAAAACGGATTCACGTTTGTGTATTCTCAGATAGAGTGACAGAATTTACGTAGTTTAGAGTTACGTCACGTCAATCACTCCTTACGTAAGAGGAAGGTCACGAGATCTCGATCCATCCATCGTTACAAGATTCCTCTTCATCCATCAGAGTCCAAAACCGCCGAAACACAGGTATTTCAGCTCATTGTTAATAAGGGTCAATTTCAGCTTATTACAGGAGCCATTTCCGACGTAACGAGCCCCTATAAAAAACGGGAGGAAGCAAGATCGCTCGCAATTCCAACTTAGAGGCGTACGAAAAAAAATTGAAGCGTAGACACTAAAACAATATCGCTTTTTATTTGGTGGGAAAATCGTTTCCTGCACGCCAAGGGTTTCCTTTCATTAGGGCGTTTTCCTCTCTTGCAGCTGCCCAGCGTCCGCGTGAGAAAAAAGTTGCTCGTTTCGCTTAGTCATCAATTGTTCGATCTTCAGCTTCTTTCTTTCTCGACCGCGAAAATGTTATCCCGTGGCGTTTCGCGAAGGGAAGACAAATCTCGGCGATTCCAAGGACGAGATTCTTTTTGCACGCTTTTTTCTTCTCATTTGAAATTCCTCTGTTCGGTGTCTGTCCGCCTCAGATCCCATTTCCCCGGCGTCGATCCGACGAGATTAGCGACGGCGGCTGAGTAACCATTTGCAGTCCTCCGATGCAATGATATGCTATGGAAGTAGGGTACGTTTTATGAAGGCTTGTATGTAGCAATGTTTCATTTTCAGTCCAATTTTAAATAATTTTAATGTGCTGAAAGAAAAAGAATAACTTCCAAAAGCGATGCTTGAAATCTAAGCGCTCGAGTACTATTTGGGAATAAATTGTGACAAAGAATGGTACTTTTGCCGAATCACCTTTTTGTGGAATCATACTACTTAATGAAATGCAGTTATAGTTGCACACAATTTGTATCCACTAATTTTTTAATGTCATTGTGTTAATTTCAGTTAAACTTTAGTTAGTTCAGACAGAAATTTGAGCATTACACACTTAAATATAGCTGTTAACGAACGTACATACATTCTTTCAATATATTAATTCCAATATAATTATTGACATTTCTTATAATTCATATTATTCTTTGTTGAAATAACATTGAAGCAAAGGTCCTTGTTAATAACTATTTACAGCGAATGCCTGGAAGAGCCGTGCTTGTTATGAATATATCTATTCTGTGTAATTTCTCCTTAGTTTTACTCTTTCTTGCCTAATATTATGAATTAACTTTCTAAAATTCTACAGTATAGCTAGACAAAATATCTTCTTAACCACGAAAAAAAAATTTGAAAAAATTTTATTTCATACGGTTTTCATTAAATATCAATCACTATAAAATACAGACTCTAGTGAGAACTTTGAGTATTATACACGTAAAGGTAGCCCTTAACAAACGTACATTCTTTCACCATCGGGTCTAAAATTGCTTTTACGAATAAAGACTGCTGGGAAATATCATTTACTTTTTCAAAATTATCATGAAAGCCATATATCGCATGTCCATTTCAAATCTCGTGTTCGTCTTTGTTTGTAATGCAAGTTCGATTCCTGGTGGGGGTCCATTCGATCTTAATCATCTCACCTCTCGAGGCCTTTTTAAAAATTCCACTGTTGACTATAGTACTTCCAAAAATCCCTTATTGGACTAACTCAAGCTTGACTTGGTGCTATTTTGCATGCAAAACAAAGAATGACCAAGAAATCGAACTTTAAAAGTTTACCTAACCACAACGTTCGCAAAATATGGATTATTATTATCATATATACAACGTAACAAGTAGGTAACATTAGATAGGTGGTAACTATAATATATTTCATGGTCTAGCATGTATCACAACTGTACCATGTATTCCATTGCTTCTCGCCTGTGCGCCTTTTTTTCGACGAGAGAATCTTTCATAATCATGGCGTACAATCTTGACACATTCCGGTCACCGCGCAGCAGAATTCCATCCTTATCGTTAACCCTTAAAAATAATATTTAAGAGTAATAAAACTGCGGACTGACGCAACTCTTTCACAAATGCTTCTTCTCTTTATGTTCTCAATTCTCTCCGTCGCGTAATAAACCCGTCATTATAGCACTCGTTTTCTTCTCTCGTGCAAAACAATTCCGTCGGCCGATTCGCAAGGGCGGCCATGCGAAGAGCAGCAACGTCATCGGCTTTGATGATGCGGGGATTCCTTCGCGACCACTGGAGCAAAGAGATCACGTTCGTCCGCGACGATGAAGGACGTTGCTCTCCTCTTATTTTATGCAGCGCCTCTTGCTTGCCTTTCCAAGTGTCCACTGCGATTCCAATAACTCGATAGCGCTGATGTCCCTTCGTTAACGTCTTTATTGGGAGAGATTGAGATCGTTCAGTCCCTTATAATCCGAGAGTTTCCCAAACGAGATCGCATGTTGCTCGGGATGGTGAAAGATCGGCCGTTGTATTCCTTCAAAATTATTCATTGCTTGTCTATAATGCAGTAACCGAAGATTTTGCTCTTTGTAAGCAAACAAAAATGCATTTTTATACCGAAATCTAGATTATATGCTTAGGGATACCTACAAACTCTTTCTGGATCCATCATCTGGACCCATCATCCAATCCATCATCTTTATATATGATACCACGAAAGGAGGCTGAGCCAACAGAGCGCGACATACTTGAAGTATTTAAGTAATTTCGTCGCGACACTTCACGCAATTCCCCCATAAGTATTACACTGGGCCATAAGATTGGTCTCTTCATGACGATGGACGAATTAAAGTTCTTCTTTTCTTTCCTCCCCCCTCTATAAATATCGGTGTTAATATTTACATTCGAACCAATGCCTTCGAAATGGAGTTTGCATTGAATTGGGGTCAAAGTGTTTGCGTATGTACTTGTGGCCATTTAATATGATATAAGGCTTCTTTTATGATCCCTCACATTTCAGTATTTTTGAATTAATGTCAGTGAGTTACATATAATGCCCTCCATTTCGGACGTATACCATTTCGTTTCAATTGTGATTTCAAATTCCTTGTGCCCAATCTTTCTTTTGCTTTTTGACCTCTCGCGATGTATTCGCTGCTGCATTTCCGTGGCACCACTTGATTTAATGTCAAAGTTTTGAGAGAAACTATTGAATGCTACCAATAAATCATTCTTAGTATCAATTCATCGGCTTGAATAGTTTTTCAAGTGGGTATTTCGTTTCCTCTGCGAATGATGGGAAGCTGGAAGCATCCTAAAAATTATTTTTGGTAGCCCTAATGTTATATACTTAATTTTTATGATTTATTATTCTTTTATAAGGTACTCAAATAATTTTCTATATTCAGAATGAACTATTAGCATCCTTTTTTTCCTGTTCCAAGTCTTGTATCATCCATAAAAATATCCATAGCTAGCATCTAATACGGTTGGAATTTTTATTCTATACCGAAAGCTATGTGATACTCTTTTGAACTCCCAAGTTGCTAAAATGAGAAGTCATTATTCCTAGGGTCATTGTGCAGCCCTTTTGAGACTTTTTCCATTTTGAGTATTCTAGTGCAGTTTGGAAAAGAAAGCCAAACGACCTCCTTATCTTGCCTTTTTTCCTCTCCAAGGCTTTTGATGGCAAATTGTGCTATGGATAAGGATAAAACAAGCATTCGAGCTGATGAATTTATAAGCAGAATAAAACAATGATTTTAATAGAAGAAAGAATTTTGGCTCATTGATCTTTTCCTATGGTGAATAGTCAAGCGTTAACTTCAGTACGAACGATGATTTCTGACTAGGGCGACCATAATTATCAGTTGAAGTTAATGTTTGCGCTCACGACAGCATTGTCTGTTTCATTATACTCAGTTGGTGATTAAACTTGATACCCTATAGTTGTAAGAATCTTTTGGGCTGAGAAACCAACAATCTAGAAACTTAAATGGAGTTTCCAGAAACGTATATTTTATTTATCTCTAACGCACATAAATTAATCAAAAATTCATCTAATATTCAAACATTAATACATATTCATCTAACATTCAATCTAATATTCATAATGAGGCAATTATTATTATCGATATAAAATATTCAGGTGAATACGTGTATATTATAATGCGCCATATCATTTACATATAGTTAGTGAAAAGTTGGTTCAACGCCTTATCTTGATGGCGTATAACAGTACTAACTTCCCCATACAGCTTTCGAGGCGCTACTTTGCCGAGTACTTTTAATTGTACTCATTATCACCCTATAGAAATCCTGTCTCCTTCGCCTCTGTAATTATGAGATTACGCAAAAACAATTAGCAAACCATTTCAAACCCACTATGATGCAATCGAAGATGTCGCCACAGTTGTGATAATAGTGCTCTAAACGTTAACTCTAACGTTTCTCTAGCTTAAAGAGAAATTCGAGTGAGATAGAGATATTCCTATAATCATTCTATAGACTTTGACCACATCTCATTCACCTCTTTGAAACCAAAAAACAGACTTCTTAGAATTCGCTTAGCTCGATATTCAGACATTTTCTCCCGTTGTTTTGACAACGAGTATCACCGCTAGGAAGCAGACGGATATAGACTCCTGTGGAAGATTTACAGCTGTTTGAACTGCTTAGCGAGAGATTCACTCCCTCCATCTGGTGGTAATGTCTTGGGGTTAGTTCAGCCAAAGCGATAGCACTTTTATCGTGTTGGTTTTGGCAGTTTGGAAGCAATGATTCACTGAAATAGTGCGTTCCTTTGCCTTCTTACGCTATGTCTGTTCTTCATAGGTGGCCGATGATGTACGTGCATAGTAACGTAAGGTGGAGAGAATAAATAAGTATGGAAAGCAGTTCGTAGCTATAGGGCTTGCCCGTTCAACACTGCTCGTTCATTGATTACGGACTGAGAATGAATGGACTTCGGCGTGTTTACATTTTGATGGGTTTCTTTCTCTTTCCTTAATCCCTCTTTACAGAATGGAATGTTTTGAGTCTAGATGTTTCGTGTGTTTATTTCGATGCTATCGGGTTTTAAGAGTTTCTAAAACCTACAAGGTGTTGACGCTTATTGATTTTGAATTGAATCATCCTTAATAAAATTATTCCTATTAGCAAGGTTCGATTTAAGATCAAATTAAGTTGAATTTAAATTTTTGGAAAATGCTAGCGCGATGTAATCTTCCATTTATTTTAGATCCAATCGGCTGAATGAAGAAAGGAAGGTATGGTTATAAACATTTTATCATAATCATTTTACATGATTTTTACTCTAACGTTGTTTATGTGGAAGTAAATACTGCCAAGGAAAGGTTTGGGCAGTGTAGAAATGCGTTCCTAATTGTAGCCAATTTAACGTTGTATTTTATTTTCAATTTCTTGATAAATACCAGTGAACATAGAAGGCTTGGCTCGCCTAACGTCATAAATGTATGAGTCTATGCTCACGTATAGATAGAATTAATACATTCAGATTTCCGTATAATTCCAGCATTTACGGATTATTTAATGAATTCCTCCGATTTTTCCAACAGAATGCTTTAAAAATCCTCATTATCCAAAGTTTCTCGGAAGTTTATTCTAGCCTAGTTTAACAAGAGCAAGTGCGCAAAACTTTGACAAGTCAAACGCGTTAAGCGTTCCGAGTGGAAGATAACGCTAGAATCAAAGAAGCGGAAACTTGCTAGTGCGATATTCTATCTCGTCATTTTTCTCGGAAGATTAATTTAAAGCTAGGCAAACATGCACCGTACTTCGGGGATTAATATCGCGGCGAAACTTCGTCCAGTTTAGAAACTTTTAACTCCCGAAGTTGATAACTACTGATATATACGCCTAGCTTCTTTTTTGCACAGTCTTTCCATTGTATATTTTCCGTTCGATGTACGGCGAGTTCTCGCTAAGAGTCTATTCTGACGGTTTCTTGATGCCTTCCTCGTCTGCATTGGAGCCAGGAATGAAAGAGAAACTTAGGCGAAATTATTCTCCTTCCAGCGGATGTCTAATGGAACGTATTCGCGCTGTAACCGACAAGCAGCTGCTGCGAAAGTGTTGTTCGCAGGGCCAAATGTCTTGGACGGATTCCATTTTACAATGAAAGATTGAGGAAACCGCTGAAGGAGTTGATGTATATTTACGAGAATCTGACGGCATTGAAGTTCACGAAGATTCTGCGTTTTAAAGTCCGATGTAATTATTTATAAAAGTGATTAAGTCCTATTATTTCAATAAATCTCCTTTCTTTCAAGGTGCTAAAATCTGATGGAATATTTTTCGAGCCTGTTGAAGAATTATTTCCGTTCCATAGAATTGATTCCTCCACTAATTCACCTTATCTTTTTCCGAAATAATTCATGGAATAGCTACAAGTTTTCCAAGACATTTCGATGATTTGTAAATATTCTTTATCCGTTTAATATTTCTGTGTCTGTGAATACCGCATTAAATACAATTAAAGATTCAAGCAGCTGAGATATCCGCGTATTTAATTGGATGTGGTTTACACTAGTGGTTTGAATCTTTGTATATCTCCTTAAAGAAAGTTCACATTGAATTCATTTTTATTTGTTTAGATTAAGTGCGATATTTTATTAGACCCTTTATGGAATTAATCCATGATTCACCGACAAATTCAACATAATTGTGCAAATTTTCTTAATTTTCTCCCTCTCTTATCCCTACCCATTCTTTAATTTAACCCACCTCGCATCCGCTTCAGTTTACCTGTTATTAAGGTAGTTAACCGATAAACTGTTATTCTGATTGACAATTTTTTCTCCGTATATGGTAAAAAATTATTTATCTGTAAATTAATTCATAATATCAAAAAAAAGTGTTTTGTGCAGTCCATCTGAGACTTGTAATGATATCTATTGGCTCATATTGCTCATTACCCTTTTTGTAATCACCTCCATCCAAGTTAACCCATTAGAAAGAAAAAAAACTTACAAAATAAGTTAATAAACTTATTAAATTACGTGTTAATTCTCTCCATATATATACTCTCGCATCACAAGGTTCAGCACTCATCAGTCGGCGGTATTCAGTTCTTACCCTAGAAATGCTACTCTAATCAGCCAAACCTTGACTCTAGAATATAAAATAACCTCGAAAGAACGAAGCAAGTTAAAAATCCGCGTATCTCCTCCATTTCACGGGCTTAATCGTACTTTTCATCATACCTTGGTGATTTTTCTTCCAATTTCCACTTCCGCTCGAAGATTAAACCGTAAATCCTCAGTTCTTTTTCATATCTGCGCCATCGAGTCCCGTGTTATTGCTTGCCAGATTACCTCGACTAAGCCTTTAATCTCCTTTTTTTTAATTAGATCTCGGTTTCGCGCGATGAAATGTACAATCCACTTATCAGTTGTGCTAATTTACGAGTGTCCACAACCTCTATCTGATTCGCGGGAAATTATTCACGGACGATGCCACTTCCCTCGAGCTTTCATTATCCTCTTTCGACACGTCCAATATAAGTACCTTTTGATCGGCTTTCGTGGGAGCCATTTCACCATAAATTAAGCGATTCTTCATCTTCCGCTCATGCGATAGAACTGCTAATATTCCTAGGATTATGGGACTTCAGTTCTAGCTCATATAGCGCGTCCTTTTCACGGATATATTCTGAAACTCATCTTTGATTTTTATGCTTTCTACATTATCAGCAGTTTACATAAGATTTTCCAACTTTATAAAGGTAAAAATTCTTCTGAATAAATTCCATACATTTTTCGTCTCTTAATGTTTACAGTAAAACTCGCTTAAGACGCTTTTCAGGGAACCAAGTGAAAAATGCCTTATAAGCGGATAATCGTTAGTACAAGTATATTAAATTTTTTTATTTTGTTGCATCAAAATCAAAAGTGAAGGTTTTTTAGGGTCTCTAATTTTAAATAGGTACTTAATACCTTTAAAACGTAAAGGAATCTTCTTTAGCTTACCTTACTTGTTACAACTACAGATATTTAGAATTTTCGTGAACTATTGTCGCATAATATTGGTTTCCCTTTCATCTTTCTTTAAAAGAATGGTCTGCTTTTCGGACAAAGATAGCGTTTTCCTTTATTGCTTGATTTTGATCATTTTTAGTGTTTTTTTAAAGCAATCTTTACCAGAAAGACAATTAGGAAAGGATAAGTTGAACAATTTTCGGTCTATCAAATGATGGGGAGAATATTTCATTCACAACTATATTATCTTTTTTGTTTCCAAAAGAAGTGTTATCCTAGTAGGATGATATGAGATCTATACTTAAAGAATCCTCGTCATGGTATTTTATCGTTTATGAATTACCAAGGGATTTCTAGAGATGAGACACATCCCATCTTGAATCGAGAAAACAAGCTTCCCCTTTTCTTAATTTGTTATCAAGCCTCGTTTTCTCTCTCCATCTCTATTAATGAATACCAGGGAGGGCTGAATTTGTTAGCGCAAAGTTTTCTGTTCTTATTTCAACGGAACCTTTGCAATTCTTAGTAGGAGAGGTTTAAAATGATATTGAACACTTTAAATTACTTGGAAAAGCATTACTGGTTTTTATACGTTACTTTTCATTAAAGTGAATGCCAACAACATCGTCTCAGCGTATCATTGGGACATTTTTATTTATTATCTATTTTTTCATTGGAAGGGAACTGTATATATTTGAGACAAACTTAATATCTCTGCAAGGCAAGAAGTGAGTTTTTTCTTCTATTTATAAGAAAGATCGTTGGAGATAGGTCGAATTACTGGAGGCTCTTCGATGTAATAATCGATAATAGATAAACGATATTTTCAATTTAAAATGAGCAGGCTGTATTAAGAAAAGAGGATGATGGATTTTATCATTAATAGTCAATAATATTTTAATTATTTCCATATGCTTGTAACTGATTCGAAGCTTTCATTTTTTAATTCAAAAGCCTTGCACAATATGTAGTTCGATATGTGTAGACTGCATTGCTCCATGTTTTATAAATATCCCAAAGGGAATTTTCTAAATAAAATAACCATGTGTTCGACTTTTGTGAAAGTGGTCCCGAGTTCAATTCCCAGATGGATCCCACGCTCGAAATTATCTTAGCAGCCGAATCACTTTTAACAATACTTCAACAAAATAGATGTGTAATGTTTGAAAATCATCAAATTAAAATAATATTCTTACCGAACACAGAAAAATTACCTAATTTTTTTCTGAATTTAATTCTTTAACGAACTCGAAGTTACGTCTGAATTAAATTAAAGAAATACATAAATGACGATTTGGGGTACTGAGATAGTGAGCTAAGTCCCCTCTTCTATCTAACCCAGTGCCAATGTTAAAATATTCTATTCCAACAAACGTAAATTTGAAATGGAAAGAAAAGACACTAGCCCCATCCTCCGGTAAGGATGGGGCTAGTGAAAAACGCTTGAACTGATGGCAAAATCTGAAAGATAAGAAAGGAATCTTTTGGGGCATGATAAGTGCTATGAACTTATAAATATATATATTCAATAAAATATCTTAAATTTATTTTGATAAATAACATGAAAGTGCCGACTAAAGGTAGTACTCAGGAAGACTTTGTTTACTATATTAAGGTTAGCTTTTTCTGATGAGACTTTTTCAGATATCAGACACTATATTATATCCCTAATAATATTTATCTTACTTAATTTACTCTCTTCGCTCACTATTTCAGTATAATAACAATTAACAGAAATTATATTCTAGTTACGTAAAAGTGGAAGCTTGTACCCCAAATTCTCGTGACCGATTTCTGCAGTCTTCCTCTTACGGCCAATTCCATCCACAGTTTTCCAGAACATGATTTAATCCCCATTGCGGGACCTGTTGAAGATGTTTTTTTAACGCTTGCGTTGCCTCCTCTTTCTCTTGTTGGATGTGTACTGAGAGCGAGGAAAACAAAGCTTTTTTTGCAGAGTTGGAAAACATTGTTTCGCAACACTCCGCGTGATCGTTAGTTACCTCGTTCCCTAATTTCGCTTCAAGATAATGAGCGTCTGGAGAAAGCGAAGAGCTTGATTGTTTCTCTCGCGAAATACGAGAGTTAAAAATAATGCTTCAGAGGGAGAAATGGGGAGGGTGATATCCTTTTGGGACGCGATTGCATACCCTACATTTTCAAATAAGACTCCGTTTGCTTCATTTCTATTACCAACAAAACCTAATGTACTGTTTTTTCCTCTGGGTGGATTCGTTCGTCTTCTTTTAACATCTTACTTAGTATTTCGGTTGCCTCGAATTCTGTGAATGCCCATTTACTTTAAGTTCCTTTAGATCAGGGGTTACCAATCTAGGGAACCCGTATCCCAGGTTACCAGGGAGTTCGCATTGCATTTCTAGGGGATACAGTAACTAGTAGCTAAATATGCTATTATAGTATTATGTTCCAGGTACAATCAAACTGTTCCAACTTAATACTCTTTAGCAAAATTTACCATGTTATTCCATGCTGGAAATAATTGCTATTCAATTAAGCAAATGGAGGTACGGGATCGAAGGAAGGTTAGAAACCATCTTCTAGAAAGACTACCCGTTTCTGGATTCTTTGAAAATAATCGTATGCAATGTACACACATATATATGTTTATTGTGATTTACAATTTGAATGAAACCTATAAAAAAGTATAACGTATAGAAAAGAATATTTGGCAATCAACCTTTAGGTGTTTTAATCTAAATTTTCTTTATTATAAACTGTGGGCGTATTTATCTAATATTCTGTAAAAGTAAGTTTTAAATCTCTAAATGCTATGCCTATAGTCAATAATAAACCAAATTATCGAATGCGTTACTCAGAATTTAAAAATTATCATATGAATACCATAAAACTCAAGGAACCCGTCAAAAATGTTCCTGGAGGTATGCAAAAACTTAATTAGGGCTTCATCATCGATATTTGGATTTTTCAATTCGAATTGTAATGGGTGAAAGTTATATAGAAATTCACCTGCTTGCTGAGTTGAGTGTCACTTCTATGGTAGTAGAAATTCTCAAGGTCTAACTTTTCAATCATCAATCTCACTTTATTAATAGAATAACATAAGACGTTGATTTAAAGCTATTTTAAATTAATTAATTGAAAATATAATTCGTGTATATAAAATATATTCATTATTAGTTCACATAGCTTTAAAGTATATTTATGTAATGTAATTCCTGATTCATTTAATACATAACTAGTTAGCTCAGAAAGCTCACTTTCTATGTCATTACTAAAGCAATTAAAAATGGAACCTATTTAGAAGAATTGCCTTTATAATTTTTCAGGATTTAAATCTGTAATTTCGAAAGCAATTTAAGTTAAAAGATTCATTTCTTTCTCATTTTAAAGAGACAGTTTGTTGTCTGGGAAACGAGGAAATCAGCGTGAAATTCAGAAGAACGAAATTACTTCAAAACAACTAAAGGTGATTGAAGAAATATTATTTTCATAAATTGCTCATTAACAAATTATCATACCTATATGGGAGCACCAGACGTCGTGCAAGTAGTTATTGATAGAAAGAGACAAGTAGATGGACTTTTTATGAACATGGCGAAAAACGGGGTATATCTATCGTCAGAAAGAATCCTGAAATAAAATATTTTACAATTTTAGGCTTATGTCTACGATTTGCATGCTTGAAGAACTAATATGAAACCGCCAAGCTCGCAATTAATACAATCTTGATAAAATCCTAATTTATTTCCGTTCACTTCACTATTTTGTTCATTTCATCGAGATCCTAAGGATCCTAAAGATTCCATCGAGCATTCTAAGGAGCATTACATGCTCATAAGTTAAGTTTTTGCGTGACTAATTGATAATGAGGATTGACAATTAAAGTTGAAGGGCTACGTTGGTTTTTGCCCCAAGCTCTCATCAAACTTCCGTAGATGGGATTCCGGGCGTGAAATTGAGGTAAACAAAGGTCTGGGATGAAAAAGATTCAGAGGTTGTTCCCTTCATTTTCTGAAAATTGCTTACGGACACCTAGGATCTAGGACGCATATATTTGAATGACTTTAGGGAGATCTGAAAGCGTAGATTGCATCAGGTTCAAGTAGTCTTGAGACTCCGGACAGTTAGAAGAAAGGAAAATGAAGGAAATCTTTGAGTTGAGGGTAATTGGATAGGAAAAGGACGTTGGAGAGTAAATAGGCCTTCGGTTCCTCTCGTGTCAGAACAACTTGGCCTTAGTTGGTCCTTGATCCGGAGTCATGCTTAGGACAATCATGATAGCCGATTTAAACATAGACTCTGCGCTATCATTTCAGCTGTACTTAATGGCGTTTGCATATCTTTTTTGGTCCTTTCTATGAATTGTGGAATCATATAGGTTATAAATCTCATCCTGAAACACGTAAATGACTCCAACCAGACGTAAATGTATATTGCTTAATTATATAAAAAAATGAATGACATAAATAAAGTCGAAGTATTCCCAACAAGATTTGCTTTCATAAACGATTCTTCATTTGATATTTTTAACAGTATTTTAACCATTGGATTCTTCATTTTCCTGCGATAGAAAAAAATTACTTTAATGAAATTAATTGTAGTTCATTCTATGTGTTTTTTTGTTTCCTCTGTAGAACAATCTATTTGATATTTTTCGCTGATTAATATTACTGGCGCTGCTTTGTTTATACTTATTCAACCGTTCTTCTCTCTCTCTTATTACCTCGATCTTTGAATAATGCAATGCATTCCAATTGTCATAACTATATCAATGGTATATTTAATGGATATGTCACAACTAATCAACAAAGAAATATTTCGATGAATATTTCAGCCATGGGAAATATCTTGGTGTATCATTCCAGGGATTTTATCTTTACTCTGATCTATTTTCTATTTATTCCATGGATTTCGCACCTGGGACGGTCAATCACATTATTTTGGCACATCTCACAACGTTTTGTCATTCGGATTATTTCAAGCTCTCCTCGTTTTGAGGTTGTTTAGATTTTATTAATAACTTCAAAGGAGAATAAGCGAGTTACCTCATGGCAGAATAATTCCTTTATCGGATCGTTTCGGCGCGTATTATTGGATTTCGATTCATAAAGGTCAGCTTCGATCGAGGCGTGAATCGTCCGAAAAAGTTGAAGCTGCTCTCGTGAGAAATCCTCTTCGTAGCTTTAGATACAAATGGAGAGATTATACGTACGCTCAGCCTTATAATGCTATGCGACGGAATGAAGAATAACCGCACGTATACTTCCCAAATTATTCGCGAAGATTCATCTTCTCGCGGACTCATCTCCTCCTTGCTTGTACTAAGGGAGCCTTATCAAACTCCGAAACAGCCGCTGTAATGGATCTCGCTTTATGATCTCATAATTTTTCCCTTGCCTTTACAACTCACACCGTAGACGAATAGAAAGGGTGAAGAAGTGATGCAGGTGTTTCTTTTATTTCCAAAATTCGCTCTTTTCTTTTTTTATTCTATCGCGTTAAATTGTATTCACTAAAACATAATGTCATAACTTATTGACTAAAAATTGAATGTGATATGTGTATAATTCTTTTATAATACGAATTACTTTGAACTTAAATTTATGTACTCCCTGTAAGCCACAAAATATTATTTAGTCGATTTAGTCATTTGGCGTATACAAGGCCAGAAAAGTATATGTTTAACAGCTTTAAAAAATTGTCGTGGTAGATTCTTATTAGAATATTACTGAAATTTTTTTTAAAGTCTCAGCAAAAATTTCGAATTCCTCGAAACATATCGGTAAGCGTCATATTTCGACTCGTGTTTCTTGGTGGAAGCAAAAGAGTGAAAAATGTCTAGCAAACTTTGAGTAGCATCAGATTAAATGGAAAATTGACATTGATAGATAAAATATCTTACATTATAAGAGTCTCTTTTTGGGATTTGAAAGCTTATATCGTGTTAATCTCGTCTGCGACGTCAAGCGTTAAACTCGTTTGAATTCCATGTTCATCTCTAGGATTGATCCGATCGATGAAACTCACAATACACTCCTGTTATCCTCGTTATCTTTTCAGCTTTGTTTTATTTTGAAAGGAAGAAAATAAAAATGGGAAACGGAATAACGCCAGTCATTTTGCATCGGAGAATATTTTGCCAGTGGATTGTTCATCTCTCTGCGAACCGATGGAGGCATGTTTTCGAAGGAAAATCGAACGCATCAAAGATGTCTTCCCTAACGAACAAGCTCGTGGATGAGATCCAAAACGCGGCTGCGGAGAATTGTCTTCTGATATTATCGAAAATTGTCCTCGATAAAATACTTTTGCGGAAAAACTCGCGATGTTAACGTCGCAACAAAAGATACCGAAAACAAAGGGTTCGCTTGTTTGCCGACGAAAATTTATACTCAGCGTCCATGTCAACTTGTTTTGCAGCTTCAAAAATACGCATTTTAGAATATTTTTCTTTCGCTTTGTGATGAATCGTTGCCGAGTTTTGAATCTTGCCAAAGATGAACAATAATAGACGATTTAAAGGCAGACGTAATTGAGCGATCGAATTCAGAATTTTCTCCGTATTGAGCCCCCGTAAGCTAATAACTGTAAGTAATAACCTCGGTTTGAAGTATCGAATCCTTGCCTTACTTCATTATTTAAAATTCATCCAATTTCTCTTACACGAATCTGTCCTTGATTTTTCCTTAAACATTTCATCTATTACATAAATACTCATCTCTTCTGGTTGAGGTGAAAGTATGGATCTGCTTACCCCTTTCTAAATTTATTTATTCAAATAATAATTACAATTTCCTTTGATTCTGATCTCTTAAAAATGTTTCTAACTCCCTGAAAACGAGCCCCAGTAACCCCCTTTTGATTGAAAAAATTTCCAATATTTACTATATCATTCAGATATTACACATGCGGAATATATTTTCATAGAATATTCAGAGGTTTTAGTAGTTACAATATTTTGTATGATACTTAATTACTAGATTATCGCATCTATTCGTCCACCCACATCTGAACTTATCGACATCAAATCTCTTATACTATGTGCTGCTTATTCAGTAATTCCTAACTTGTCTCCATCTGCTCGTACTAAGCATAACTTTTTTGCAGCATGAAGAACTGGTTAGAGTTCGTTAATTAGTTAGCTGTGCTCTATTGTCTTCGCTTACCCCATGAATTCAGCTCTATTTACGTACGAACTGTTTAGTTTTCTTTCCGATTAAAATAGAAAAACTATGTCCATCTATTTCATCTCCGAGAAAAGCCCTGAATTGCAAGGCTAAAAGATAATTAAAGCGGAGCTTTCTGAGGAATAAAACTGTTTTTTCACGCCTCGAAAGAGCTATCGATAAAAGTTTTTAGAGTAAACATCACACTCGATGGGCTGCACATCAAACGGGCTACCAATTCATTCTTTCCCCGTCCGTATTCACGAGGCGGAAAAAGAAACACAGGCGCTCCGAAATGAACCAAGGGCTTTCGAGTACAAGGGGGAATTGGTTTGGCGGGGAAGGATGTTGTCGCATGCATGAAAGAGTCGACCAAGTCCCGCCCTTTTTTAGCATGCGTCAAATGCGCCGTGGATATTAAACGGACGAGAGAATGAAGGTTCATCTGGAACAAATCGACTTTCTTTATTCCCCGACCAATTCGTTTCCATCTCGTGTAGGTGTAATCTTGGGCAAAAAGAGGACGCACTGCTGTGGAAGTGAATTCTTGGAAATGAAGGAGAATTAATCCGATACACCTCATCCGGACGGACGGAGTTCTCATTCAAATCTGCAAGCTCTCCATCGACTCATCTTATGCATCGTCTCGGTGCATATCCTCTCCTTAAGCATTCGAAAACTTCGAAACTTGAATATCTTCCGATGCGGTCTGATATATTTAGTTAGTTCAGTTATTACTTGAGGAAATTTGTCGCCTAGTCCTTAGTCTGCCTTAAGGTTGCATCTTTCTCTTTATCAAATATCCGCGAAACTTTCCTCCTAATTTCACCCTATAAGATAAATTGTTTGAAGAACGTTGGATAAACAAGCTATGCTTCTATTGCAGTCGTAATCATTATTTTCTATACGTATAGTGTGCATCATAATGTGTCACATATGTTTTCTGATTGTGAAGTAATTTCACCCAGGCTTATAAATTGCATAACTTGTATAGCCATTCTTCGCCATTCTTCCATTCCAACTTCGTTGAATCCTTGAATAGTACATCCATACCTATCCATTTCATTCTATTGGCTTCAGTTCTTCATAATACCTCTCCATTCTCGTTTTCATCCAGTTGTATTAGTTCTCGAGGTCCACGAATGATGTATTTAAGTAGAGGACGTTTCATCATTCTATCCTCGCCAGGGTTACGGACAGAATAGTGTGCATACACATATCATTAAATTTCCGAAGCTTCTCTCTTTGGTAGTCATTATTTGTATTATTTATTCTTATTTGTAAACCAGTTCATATCATAAATTTATGATCGTTCATAGACTCGCTAGCTCTAAACCAATACCCACCGTACAATCTATAATATTCCTCAAAGTTAATCGGTCAATGATACACTTAACTTTCAATTTTATCTTTATTATTATATTCTGATGATATCTAATATTATATTCAATATCTCATCACCTTAGAATTATAGAATTATTAAGTGTGAGTGAAGTGTGCATTGAATGCGTTAACAATTTAAATTCTCTGTCAAACAGGTGAAGCATTGGGTGAATAAATCACGAGTTAGGCGATGTTAGATGGGATAGTTAGACGAAAGACGGGACAATATGTGTATGATGAAGACCGCAGTAAACGACCATCTCTGGCAATGAAGTGGGCCATTGATCAAGACTTCGTCCTCTCTGATTTGCATCCCTTTTTGTACCTAAAGGCTTTCCATGCTGAGTTGGGCATGTAGGATGGGGACATAGTGAAAAATCATACTACCACTTACTGATCAATGAAGATGGAATCATTCTTTAATGTAGAGATGGGAAATAAGACGTTCCGTTATGATGAATTTGTCAACCGTGAGGTATGATAACGAAACATGATCTAAGCTCTGATCTCAAATACAAAATTAAATAGTTTTCAATTACATTTTCGCTGTTTCTGTTATGAAAAATTGTAAAAAATAAAGTTTAAAAGAAGGTTACTTTTTGTATAAATCTTATATACACTAAGAATTTCGTAGAAGTAGAAGTATAACAGACTCGATTTTCTTATTTTGATGATTTTATGCAGCCTTTTCCAGTGAAATTCAGCTCTAAAACGGGTCCTTACAAATTTGAAGAGAAGTTTCGAAAGCCTAATCAGTCATATTTTTAAGTAAAATTAAACCTCGAATGAATAGGGATTATTATCGCGAAATCTAATTTTCCCTTGAATTTCGATCAGAATTGTACCTATTGGACGCTTCACTATTCTCTCACGAGTAATTCTCTCCTTCGTTGATTGAGATTCCTAATTTAATTACTGATGGCGTAAAACTGCCCCTTCTCGTACTACTTCTCCGGAAATCACGGAACTCGCTTAAAATTTTGGACACGTACTTTGGGAGGCGGCAAGTTTAAGCTCTGCGGAATTCGTCCAGGAAAGAGTAATTACTTTTTCTCTTCCTATCTTCGCTTTCGTGGAAATTTCAGGGCGAAAGAAATTTCAAAAAACACCACGAAGATAGAGGCACTCCGTAACTCTTTGGGCCTTGTTTTTCTCTCTCATTTTTATCCCTGTGATGTGATTATGTTAGAAATTTCGTTTTATTATTCTATAACTGTTACGTTTCAATGAAACGGTGAATTTTTATAAGATATCCTGTTAAAAAAACCTTGAGATTTATACTAAATTGTTTCCGGAATATTTAGTTGATATATTGACGTGAACTTATCATTGCGAACGAGTCCAGCATCAGGTTTTCCAAATAGAGCATTACTATAAGACGTTTCTATAGATTTTTCTCAGTAAGATTATTTTTAATAATATTTTCCGTTTTTAATATTGTTATTGCTATGATAATGTTTATATTCATCGTGTCAAAGCTCACTCTATCGCTAGGTGATGTAATAATTTCTTTTTCACCATCTTGTTCCATTTTTAATCAATATATCTCTCTCGGCATTTTTCAATGATCGCATATTAAATATACATCCCTTTCACTGATATTTTTGAAAGCTGTCATCTCCTTTCCTGAAATAAGGCTTCAAATTTTAATATTCCCATCTCAATTAGGATGCATGAATGATATTTACATCTCTGAAAATTTTCCTCGGAATTGTTTACACATTTTTATTAACATATTTGTATATATTACAGATTTTTTCTTGTTTCTTCTTTCTAAAACTTGAAAAAATCATGTAGTATAAGTGCATCCGTGTCACTCCGTGCTGTTTTAATCTTTTCCCGTATCAGCGGTTTGGGTGAAAATCCGCGTTGAAATAAGAGTCCACCGTTTTATTCTTTAAGTTATACAAATGTTCATCTGCGATTATGACAGAGAAGAATTCTAAAATATGATGGACTAGCATATAGGAAGAAATGTTATTCTATTCCGAGAATTTCCCCCGATGGGTTCGGTAATTGCTTTTGGAATTTGGAAGACGCTTGAAAACCAGCACTTTTTCTGGAATCTAAGCAAATTTGGCCCTTAGCGTATCTTTAATGCACTTGTATCAATGCAAATTACCTCTATTGTCGGACTAGGGGTTTATTGGAGATCAGTCATGCAAATAATTTGGAATTGAAAATTTATTATTCAATTTCTCGTTTGCAATTCCGGTTATAAGAAGTTACAATATTCCAATGAAGGGGATTTTTATTGTTTTCTCGGAAAACACAAAATATGCTACTTATATTGTTGAAAATCATTACCGTCCCATGTTTTTCCTGTTAAACATGTCTGGGAAAGAACATGAGATACCGCTTCTAAACTTAGTTTCTAATTATGATATGTTAAATGACCTTTATAGTATTTTAAAGAACCTTTTAAGAAACTCGCTTTTTATCGTTTTCTTGATATCTATTCATATTTTATCATTCTCAATTACTCTTGGCCTACTCAGAGAGAAACATCTTTGTCTGAATCTCTCAGTGTCTTTCGTCGAATACCTAATTTCCTACTCGGACCATTAAGTAGGTGAGCCATGCATTCCTTGATTTGGCTTATCTACTTAATTCGGGATTAGGGTGAAGCGGTTCAGACCTTTTAAGTTTGCACTACATTCCTCTCGTGCCTTTCAGCTGCTGTTATCCATCTCTTCCCGTCTCTAAGCCACTCATTTTAATACGACTTCTGTTCCTCATCTCCGCGGTTTTACTCCCATTCTACGCATACATCTCCAGATCTCGTTTAACGAGGCACAGCGGTTACAATGTTATTTAACCGCAAACCCTTATTCCCGCAAAAACTTTTCCCTTATAATTCCCGCGTGGATTCCCTTATTTTTTTGTCGGTGAGCTTCAGCAATTCAGAAATTTTGCTGCAGAAATTTAATGCTATGCAAATTTTCGTGATTATGAAGGATTTTTACTGCAATCTTTTCCATTACAATCCACAGCTGCGTCATTTGAATTACTAATCTGCCTACTTTGAATTCCTAATCCGGTCTTTTGTTCATTTCTTTACTTTTTTTACTTATAACTATGATATTAAATTACATTTTTGTTATTTGACGAGTTCTGATAGTTTTTGATTAATATGGTTGTTTATTCATTCCCTCTTGAATTAAAGTTCGATGAAGGAAGATTATTAACTCGAAGTGTACCTATACTAGCATTGAAACATCAAGTATGACTATCCTGTATAAACTGTACATTTGAAAATTTGACTAGAAATTGAAAAGGTGACTAAGTTTGAAAAATTGACTAGATTTGAAAATTATAAGGAAACAAGAATTTGTTACATTCGAAACTTATGGGATTAAGAAATAAAGGAAACATAAAATATTAGGAATTTATGTGAGTTCTTGTTGAGAATGCTTCAATTCGATATAGAGAAATCAAGCAACTTTCAATACTGTAATAATATTGAAATATACAAATTTGTGTTGACAAAGTTGAGTGTTGCGTCATTTCCTGATCCCGATTTTTCTATACATTCGTAAGTCTGTGACCCATCTGCATTTTATCATGACAACCTAAAATTTTGTATTAAATTTGTATAGTATATATGTAAATTAAAGTCCTCGTGATGAATTGGGAAACAGCCACGTAGCAACTACTTAATAATCATTTGCACTCACAAATGAGCTGATTTTTATATTCGTAGGACGAACACATGCCTTTAATTTGCAAGAGTCAATATCACTATCGGCTTTAAAGTAGTGAGAACAAGTAATCACCAAAGACCCGTACCACTAATTCTAATGTATAATTGGAATTCTTTTTCATTAATTTCAGCGACGTATTTCCGCGGGCATAGTTGAACTAATTACGTAAATATCCCCTATATTGCTCCCACAAATTCTCTTTCCATCATGCTTTGGTCTTCATTCCACACACCTCCTCCTAATTTCGTTTCACCTCTCCGCATGCTTGTCTTCTATCCTTTGTAACTTCTTCCTCCCACAGCTCCATTCAACCTTCCAATCTACTTAATCTTCCACAAGTTCCGTCGGTTAATTTACTCCCTCGCTCATTTCAACTCTCCGCTTTCGATCTTCCGAGAGGCCTCTCCAAGATTTCATTTTTTCATTCGCAAGATCCTTCAGTCTTTTATTCCATGCATACGAAGGAAATTGTATCAAAGGAAATAATGTGGGATAATAAACTACCTTTAGTATGGGCTAATAAAATGTATAAAATCTGTTCTTTGATCGATTGTAAGTGTAATGTCATACTCAGTCTTGCTGTAACCATTTATTTTTCCTGACTCAGATCGTACTGTAAATCATGCATACGTTGATAAAATCTTTCCTTGCATTTATAGAATTACAGAAATAAAAATCAGAATAATTACAGATATCAGAGAAATATTTTACCGTAATCTGGTCTATAATTACCTTCGTTTATAATGTATCTGTATGTCATTTTTTCTGTAAAATTCTACTTAAGTTAATAAATACATAACAATACAACCGATTCATAATTTATATAGAAATGAGATCAAATCGTAATGAAATTGTGTCTACGATACTTGACCGCGCTGACTCAGTCTCTGCATAAACGAAGCTTTAAAACCTTGCTCTTCTTATATAAAAGTTGAAATTTTACTTTGATATAAATGTAACTGTATTATGTGTAAAATGTTTTACTGATGGTTGAAGTTAATAGTCTTCGTCGCAATTTAACACAATCTCTTGAGTAGAGAAGGAATCAGGAATGCTTAACTCTGCCCTCTGAACTACCATCGCTGTAGAGAAAGTTAGCGAAAATTGTCTTAGCACTTAGGTCTTTTATACCCGACTTGAGGTTGTCTGAGATGATACTCTCACGATCTTAGCAAATTTCTTCCCAAGAAGTCTCGCAGTCTCTTCAAGTTATCTCCCTTTACCTTCATCGTAGGATCAATCTCAACTTTTCTTACGCTCTTCTCTCCATCGCGCTTCTCCATTTGCTTATCCTTCGGAATCGAAGAGAGAGGAAGTGTGAGGGGTTTTGGGCGTTAATAAGGTTTGCATCCGAACCGGGGAGAGCTCTCGGAAGTGCGTCGGAGAGAGAGTGAAGTGCGCGGCGGGAAAGCGAGTGGTGGAGATGGGAAGATCTTGTAGCTACCCTTCATTTTCACCACTGCCATTATTTCATGTTTCAACCCCTCTTTCCCTCCACTCCCTCTCAGTCTCTACTTTTACCTAAGTCTCCCTACTCTATAATCTCCTCTGCGTGAATTTTCTCATTTCCCTTACAACATTTCAACCTAGGTTCATCCTTTATCTTCTTTCAATTACCTTAATCCGTGATGTCTTAGAACATGCGCTCGCTTTTTGCGCTCAGTAAAGAAAGGCCATGTCTAACAAGCGGTCCTATTAGTGAATTTTTTTCGCGCGAAGGAGATGTTTTGCTGTTTTTCAGACTTTGTTGTTTCCTTCTCTGTATTTCGAAAAACACGTTTCTACTCGTCCACAAGGAATTACCGAAACACGAATTTCGATCGAAAGGTATCGAATACTGCCAATTCTTACAAGCAACCGAGTTCGTTCTTTGACAATGTTTATGCGTATTTTATGATTTGAGAACCAATAAAAAAGCGGATTTTTGCTGACGAAGATGAATCCGAAACGATCTTTCTTTGTCCGCCGAAGTATCACTCTAATTCTGTTCTTTATTTGTTCGGAAAGAAATAGTCGTCATCTTGATCATTTGTAAACACCCATTCAGTTTCACTACTTTTTGACCATTTGTCATTAGCTTTTATTATTAGCGCTCAAACACTGATTTATTGTAAGTATAATGGCATTTTTAGGACCCTCATCGCATTACTAAATATGCTTGAAAACACATTTTGTAGATAAAATCAATATTTGAATAGCTATGGCCTCAAATATTTTTAACTAAGTTGTACCGAATTTAAGAGGCGTGGAATTTTTGTTTTTTTTTGTAATTGGTTGTTTTTAGTAATGATGTCTGTATTAAATTCATAATGTGCTCGGTGTCTATTTTATCAGTAATAGAGTATTTGTTATCCTTCCTCCATCTCCATCCTACCAGTTTTCTTTCCCTCTATTTTCTTATCTTCCTCGTTGAATTTTCCCATCCTTTTATCAATGCCTCCACATCTTTCTCCTTTTGTATACCCCCAAAATCTCGTTTTCTTTATATTTTCCTTGGAAAACCCTTCTCCTTCAGATTCCCATCCCCGTATTTTCCATTTCGTCCATCGTTCTATTTCATTTTTCCTATCGAACCCCAATCAAACCTTAACTTTTCACGCCTTCTCTTCAATCTCACCGCGTATCTCGAATCGCCCTCTCTTATTCCTTCCAAATCTTCCTTTTCAACCAATCTATTCCTCCAAATATTGACTTTCATCGCTGAGGTTTCAGAATATTTTTCGCTCGATTTTTCTTCGTCGACTGAAATGTTCTTCTGGCACCAAAAAATTCCTGCTCGTGATATATTTCCGTTGAATCATTTAATACATCGTAAAAATGCCTCTGATAAGAATTTTTCAATTTTATCACTCATAAGTTTATTTTCATTTGCTTTCTGTAGTAGCGCAGAAGGATAGCATTTCTCTCTTAGCGAAATTGAATGTTTTATTTCAATCTTTTTCTTTTCCTTCTACTTAGTCTCGTGTTCCTTGTTCTCATCTTCTTATGCCCCATTATCTCAAAATTCTCCATTAACTGTCTTCTCTACTCTTTCTTAATTCCCTTTCTCTTTCCTATTACATTTATCTCGATTTCTTTTTGCTGTCTCTTTCCTTACTTCTAATTTCTCTTTGACCTCTCTCTACGCTTCTCTCTTCACTTTCTCTTATCTCAATATCTCATTCTATGCACTTATGCTTTATTTCTTTCTCCTTCTTTCTACTCACTCCTCCCTTTCATCTCTTATTCTATCTTTCCTTCGTTCTCTTCCTCTTTCTATTTCTTCTCTTTTCTTGTCAATCTTTTGACTTCTTTCCTCCCCAAACTTTTACTTTATCTTCCTCTATCAGTTGTTTTACTCCTTCTCCTGCCTTTGTAATTGTATCCTTTGACTATATCATCCAATTTTCAAGTCCCTTTCCCTTCTCCTCCTTTCCTTGCTCTATTCCCATCTCCCCCATCGCTTTCAATCGATCTCTCTCTTGCAGGCATCTCCAAATCTCGTCGGGTATCATCACTTTTCTGCCTCTTCTTTAACTATCTTTCTCCACCTTTCGAAAAGGAATGATTTTTGTCCATCGCTCTTTTCCGCATTCTTCGCTTCTGAAATATCGCTGTCTCTCGCAGCGATCGCTTCTTTTACATCGAAGCGAAGGTGCCCTCCATTTCTGAACGAACGTTGCCCTTCGATTGCATCCACTTTCGGCGGAATGGGAGGCATATTTCGACCCTCAACCTTTCGCATTTCTTTTACTATCGCCGTGCATTTCTCTTCCATCCCGCCAATCGGGTCGCTGCCTTAGAAATGGATCGGAAGATGGGAAAAATGTCCCCCGCCATCCTCTGTGCAGCGTCCCTTCCGAGTTTTTGTCGATAACGGCTGCTTCGGACGCAATACTTTAAGTAAAATGGGACCGCTTCCCCTCCTCGATGGGGGAGGATGGCTCTGCTTTTTCCTTTGCCATTCATTCGTTCCGGAGTCCCGCTGTTCGCGTCGAGGAAGTTGTGTGTTTTGCGAGGGATTTGGAGGAAGATGTCTCGCCTTTCTCTTTCCCAGGAAGGAGATTTCGCATGCTGCGGTCAAGCCGTTTTTGTTTCTCGAATCTCAGCGGACTTAATCCTGTTTTCGGAAGCTGTTTGCTGCAAAAGAATTCCGTTTGGGTGAACGTGTAGCTGATGTGATTTGAAGTTTTCGAGCAAAAGTAGGTCGGAAGATATAACTCAAATTTTAGCGGTTTGACCGTCCACGAGGTTCGTTTTCCTTTTATTTTTTTCGTTCGATGCTTTTCTTTTTGAATTTCTCAATCTCCTTGGGGTCTATTTTGGATTTGTTTAAATCTTTCATCATCGCCATCAAAGAGTCATCAGATTAGTTCGTTGAAGCTTTTAAGCCGTTCTGTCCCATATCGTTCGCTTCATTCTTCCTTAATTCCCTGTTTTTTTCCTTGCTCTAATACCATCACCTGCCTCTCATAATTCAGCCTAGGCCTTCTTATGAAATCCCTTCGTTCCTTCCACCACTATTTTCAGGAGGCTGTCGTGCCTAAGTAGGCCCAATAAATATCCTTTTTTATCTACGATTTCTATGGACATTTCTCTCTTTTTGCTCTTGGCAGGACTTCATTATCCTCAATCTGATCACGGACAAACTTTTTCTCACTTAACCACTTCAGTTAAATAAGGGCGAAAATTCCTCCATCGCATCACAAATTGCAGATTTTAATAAAATCTGAAATAAAAATGTGCGTGCCAATTGCAAATATTTATACATAAGTAGGGTGCGGTTCTTAGAAATGAACCGTTAAAAGGCAAATAAAGGAAGATCACAAACCGCTAGATAAGGCTATTAATTTCAATTTTATGACATTCATTTTTCCTCTAAATTTGAAACTTTGTTTATTATCCTTATATTATACATTTTGCTTGCAATGGCAAATGTATAACTTAATGGAATTTTTATACGATCCAAAGAGAGTTGTAAATATTTCCAGAGATATACATTCCTTTAATATGATCGGATATTTGAACCCCTAAATGTTTCTGTTTATTGAAAAAATAAATTTCCAGTCATTCTATATTAATAAGAGAAGCTGCTAAAAGTTATCCCAATTTCGCCCATTTATTATTTAGGAAAGTAAATTAGGAAGGTAATTTATAAGAGAAAGCTCAAAGTGGAATGTATTACATCGCGCACTTACTGTTACTTGCATCTTTTTTATACGTCGTCTCACTCTCTAATTTAGCGAGGTTGCATCAATTTACGTTGTTTATAGGAAACAACAACTGTGAAGTCTGTCATAAATATGGCCTAGCTTAATTAAATTGGAGAGAAACGTCGCACGAGACTATGACTCGAACCTAAATCTTTCACTTTTGGACCCTTTTCGATTGAGGAAACACGCAGAGCTGTCTCTCTCTCCGATTTTAGGGAAGCCCGGAAATGAAAGATTTCACTTCAAACAAACGGAATTCTTAGCATCTTAATCAACAATTTCATCATAATAATTCAATATTTTGCTATCATCACTTTAATGTTGGTAAAATCTCGAGGAAAACTTTCGCTTCAGCCAGTCTTGAATTGAATTATCCGTTCTCGAAAATATTTCATTCTCGGAAGAGAATATACTTTTGTCGCAGGGGCGTTCTTTTACTTTCGGCTCATCCTTTACAAAAATAGAATTTTCCGCATGACTGCAAAAAATATGAGGGATGTTCTGGCGAAACAAACACGCATACTTTCAACGAGCATCCATTCTTGATCTCTTTATCTCAACTGGAATCCAAAAAGCCCTTTTAGCACGGATGAAGAATACGCTCTTTCCTTGGCGCTGCCCGAAAGCTGGGTGCAAAATCCCGATAGAGAAAGGAAAAGAGTTGCGAATGAGGGCTGGAGAGAGGACGTGACTTGAGTGTCTCTTAGGAGGCTGAAAAGACGAGAAAATAAATACTCTCCCGCCATTTTCTCTCCCATCGTCGCGGATGTAATTCACCCAACAAAAGCGACTAACGAAAAAAAGGGAATCTTCACCCCCGGCGAAATTATGCATTCGAACGGCGCGGCGTCCTACTTAACCCCGTTGGTTTTCTGAGGAGGTCATCTTCTTAAGTCTAGTTCCTCCGTTTTTTCATCCGCGGGGCCATGAAGTTGTCCTCGTCTTCCCTTAGGTGGGCACCAAGGCTTTGAAGCTAAAGAGCGAAAATGAGTCTCTCTTTCATCCCCCTGAGAGGATCTTCGTCCATGCAGAATGGTCACGTGGTGTCGAGGTATATTTATGGAACGCTTTTAAAACGATAAGATGATCGTTGGTAGACGTCAACGTTTTCAAGAGAAGTAGATGATCGACCCACGCCGGTATACGTTAACTTTCATCTTTCCCCTAAAATCACTGCCGCTGTCGAATTATTCCATTTTAGTTAATATCGATGAAAGGTCTTTTATCAAAATCCATGCCAGTTAGATATTTCTTTTTCCCAGCGGCTGAAGAATGTGCGAAAACTTGTAATTTTTTGGTGCTGTCTCAGGTTCGGAATGGAATAACTGGCCGCAGACAAACACATTAAAAATGGCTTGCAGTTGGGGGCGGATTTAAAAATTTGGCAAGAGGGGTCCTCATATACCTCTCTTATGGAGTAGTCTTGTAGATTAACTTAGATACCTCTCTGAAAGTAACAAAAATAGTGCCATAATTGTCTCCAATGATTTTTAAATGCCTTTTTGTCGTGAACAGTCGTATCTTAAAAATGAATCCTGCGCTTAAAAAAATTGCTTATTTTGCAAAATTAGAGGGGGCGATCGCCTCCCTCTGGATCCGCCAAAATCTACAATTTGAATGCCATTTATACTTTATAATTTTTGTAAATTCGATGTATATTTAAATATTATATGTGCAGTCATAGTACTGCTGGAAGTAACTAAGAAATGACAGATTTGGAATTAAATAGGAAATAATAAGGCGCGTGAAAGATAGAACAGTTATACTTGTAATACTGCTCGAGCAATTGAGATTTTGATTTCAAGGAACCTACTCGAGTGTTTGTGGATTTTGTGAGGATGATATTAGAAAAATACGATTGTCGGAGTGAGGGAACTAAAGACTGTAATATCGGCATAAAGTAAAATCACAAGTATGTTTATGATTTATTATTAACCCTGCGTTTCCATGTTATTGAATAATAAGGATTATTTTCACTTTCTAAGTGTATATTTACTCAGTTTACATTTCATATTTGGCAGTGACAAAATTACACGTTTAAATTTAATTCCTCATCATTATAATTGTAAAAGAGCTACCTCATAACCTGTAAATTGAAGAACACGGATTACTTTTAAGGTTGCTTGATATTTATAACTTATTATAAATAAATCATCAAACATGTTTTAACTTCCTCTATTTCATCTTTTCAGCACTGGCTCGATCCAGCCAAAACTATACTGAAGCAAGTGAAAGGTGAGATTTTTCCAAAATTTATTTATTTATCTATTTTAATATCATTAAATTAATATATTTTAAATTATAACTATCTAACTAACTGTAAATTAATGGTTTCTAATTATGAAAATAACTCTTGAATTTGAGGTAACATCCCAGCATATTGACTTTTGGAATTTCTCTGTTTTCTATCTAATGATCTCTTTTGATGAAAGATATTTCTAACTGATATGGTTAAAGCATTCCATATGGTATATATCTGTAAAAATCTAATCATCCTTTGTATATTTATTGGAACTTATTGAATATAGTAGTTCATTTGATAAAAATCTCATTCATTACTAATCTCCTCTTTCTATTTCTCGTAGAGATGGACCCAATTTTATTTAGCTTCCGAGTAAAGTTCTATCCTCCGGATCCTTTTCGATTGAAGGAAGAAATCACCAGGTACCAGGTGTATCTACAATTGAAAAGGGATCTGTTACATGGCCGACTTTACTGCACACACAACGAAGCATCTCTACTTGGAGCTTATATCATTCAATGTGAGTCCTTTCATTCAAAATTATGTATTCTATCAATAATGAAAAAATTGAAAATCCTGGCAATAGATTGGCAGTCCAGGCGAAATATTTTGATTATTCTGTTCAATCATATAAAAAATTATAATTTGAAGAAAGATTGTCATCGTATACACCAATAATAATTTCCATATTTTGATGTTTCACTGAGAAATTTTCATTCCATTATGTTCTCTACCTATCCATTTAAAATTTAAGATATATGTGAGGCAAATATACTTATTCAAGGTTTCTCCATTTTACCACCAATATAATCTAAGTTTTCATTTTGATAACAGGAACTTATACATTTCAAATAACCAAAAACATTTCCATTCCTAGAGGTTGGTTGGACTGGAGTTCTACTCTATTTCTCATTGATTCCAATGTATTTTTTAATATTTCTGATAAAGATATACTAACATTTGTCTTTCAGATTGGTAGATCACCTAACAAAATTATCAAAATTTACAGGTACAATGCATATAGTAGTAGATCAAATTCTTCAAATGTATCAATTATTAGAAGGGCATATTGAGCATGTGAATTTTACCCTCTTTTATGTTGGCTTCATGATAATCTTTCCATAGCAATGAATGTTTTTCTAAATTTCTTTTGTAAGAAAATTAATGATTATATTTAGAAAAGCAATAAAAGAATTGGAAAGTTTTGCCTACAGTATTTTATACAAGTATTTTTATATTTTCAGCTGAGCTGGGAGATTATGATCCTGAGGAGCACACAGAAGGGTATATCAGTGAGCACAAGCTCTTACTCAAGCAGACACCAAAGATTGAGGAGAAGATTGCAGAGATTCACCAAATGCAGCTCAAAGGTCAAACTCCGTCAGCAATGGAAACTGCCTTCCTGAAGAAAGCCTACACTCTGGATACATATGGTGTTGATCCGCATCCTGTTAAGGTGATTTATTTACTCGTCACTATGGTAGAGCTTTAGAAAGAGTTACAGCAATTATTAATTGATTAATGTAAACACAAACACTATTAGAATTAAAGTAACTTATTTTTGTTTCAAAAAATCTAAATATATAATGAATTAGCTTGAAAAATGAATGAATTAATAAATAATTAACCCAAATTTTCAACAAATATAACAGGAACAATAAAACAATAAGTTTTATCACTTAGATGTGGCTCTGATTAAATAAATTATTTGATCTCTCTCTCTAGGATCACCGAGGTAACCAGCTGTATCTAGGCATTAACCACTGTGGTATACTTACATTCCAAGGAAGTCGGAAGACGCATCACTTCAGGTGGAATGAAGTCCAAAAAATTAACTATGAAGGGAAAATGTTTATTATTCATCTAACTTTCAATGAGGTTAGTGACAACATAATTACTTAGGATTCATTTCTATATGACCCTGATGTTTTAAATTGATTTGTTATTTTTCTATCTACTAAAAATGTTGTTACCTCATCAATATTAATTTTATTACTTTTAGTTGCATGTAAATTTACGAAGTCTTAACTTTAAAAACAATGTAATTTTGCTGAAGAAAATACTTCTTTTATAAGATATTTTGAAAGAATAATTAATAAAACTTTCTGACAGTTTTCTTCTTATACATAAAAATGGGAAACATGTAAATCCACAAAACCAAACTTTTGACTATATAAATGTAAATTAGTAAGAACTTCCTTATAACCATTCCATCACTAGAGTATTATGTTTGTTTTTAATTTAATCTTTAGCAGAATGAGGAAGCTCATAAAATTTCACTTTTAAATGTTATATGTTGTAAAATATGAGTGATGATATGATTCCATAGGCTCATATAAGAATTTAAAAACTTTGCAAAATGCTGCTATATCATCATTCTTTGATATCATGAGTATCTAAAACACCACATCATATATAAATAAAAATAAATCTCATCTCTTGAAAATTTTGCTCCTGTCTCATTTTCGAGATTTCCCAAATGAAAAATGACATTTAATTTGGCATTTAGTTCTTTCAATGAATGTTTGGTAATTATCATAGATAAAATACTGTAAATAAATCTCATTTAATAAAATTTTCTTTATTGAATACTATACTAAATTATCTTGCCAGATGATTTACTTCACTGTTTACATTGTTCAATTGAGTAGCATTAGTCAGATACATATTTCATATAGTAACTGTACAATAAGTTAAGATAAATAAAGATATATTTTCATAATTATATCAACTTATTTTTATGTTACTGAAAATGTCTATTACATTTAACAATAAACTCTTAGGGTATTTGCAGGGATCAAATTACCTTGAATAGCTTTCATGATGGGAGTATTTTTGCAAGTAATTAGGGTTAAAAAATAATGGAGGAGGTAATTAAATAATTAATTTATGTAGAAATAAAAATTAACCTTTTAAATTTTCTTTCATGTTCCTCTTCATCTGTAGGATCCCAGAACAAAGGTAAGAAAGTAATATTTGAAATTAATTATTCTGCACTTCTTAGAATTTTGCAAATTTGAAGGGACTGAATGCATTATTTTTAATTTTATCACTAAAATATGACACATGCCACCATTTTCAGAATTCTAAGTATTATTAATGATTTCCATCAGAGTGAATAGATTTATTGTGGATGCATCAAGCAATGGTTTTTCTATAGTATGTTTAAAACTTTGTCTTATAAAAAATAGTTTTAACATATATTTGAAGGAAATATATCTGTTAAAATCTTTGATGATTGTAAGCTTGGTTCCTAAATGTTCATCTGGAAGTATCTTTCTCTTGTAAGCTAGAAAATATTTCACAAAATCAAATTTCCTCAAAGCCTACTCCAAAGAACTTTCATATTTAAGAATTTTCAGTCAGTGTAAAATATGCCTGAGAAAGTTTTGCAAACTATCAGTATCAGTATATATTTTGCCTGTGTATAACAAAATATTGGACAAAATATTGTTACAGGAAACAAAATTGGCTCTATGAATTATTGTTAAATGCTAATTCTTTTAACTAACTTATTCAGTTTGTAGAGTCCTTCTAACTACTTATTTCAGATGTTCATTATCCTTATTCTTTAAAAATTAGCAAATCATCTTCCCTAAAAATAATTAATATTTTATCAAATGTTTGACTGTAACTTTGTGATTAATTTGTACGTCATCTCTGTCATTTTTTATGAAATTAATTAGTTTCTTTCCTTCAGTAATTCAAGTGATGAATATACTATTTTGTGTATCCATTTATTTTGGTAAAGTCTCATTTTTGTTAGAATATAATTAATGCAGTATAACTCTTCAAATAGTATTCTGTATTAAGAATGTCTGCTTAGTATCAAGTATAAAAAATAAAGTAAGGCAATTCTGTCAGAAAAACCTGACTATCATAAACCAAATCTATGAAATGTTTTACACTATATCCTAAAGTTAATCTTCCATGGTGATTGACTGTGATTTTAATGCTATGTACCTCTTTTAAAAGTATGATAAAAATAATTTGCTGTATCTTCTCTATTTTTCAGAAAAAACATACGGTTGGTTTTAAGTGCCCCACTGGTGCAGCCTGTAGACATGTTTGGCGTTGTGCTGTAGAGCAGATGTTATTTTTTACGTAAGAAATCATTCATAAGTTAAAAATTAATCTCCATTATTCTCTTTTAAAAAATTCTTCGATATTTTATACCCCCACTAAAATATTTTCAAATTTATGGCTAATAGGTTGCCTTCATCTTCTGAAGCACCATCTGTGGTAACAGGTGGAGGTTTCTTCCAATGGGGGACCAAGTTCCGTTATTCTGGCCGTGTTGAAAAGGAGATCCTAGAAGATGTTGGTCCTCTACGAAGAGAAGAGCCAACTATAAATAGAACGTCTTATAGACCCTCCAGTTTAAGGAGGAAGGCTTCCAGTGTACCCGCAACTCCATCCACTCCTGTAGGATCTGAGATTGGTGAAATTAGTAAGAGCTACTGTTGTTTTATTCATTTTCAAAGAACTTTATTAAGTATCATGAACACTTTATTTGTAAGCACTTTGCTTAAAATGGAGCACATACTGTTTGTTAGTATGTCACATAATGTACTAATATTCTGAATGAAGGTTAGGCTTACTTGAGTTTGAATACTGCTTCATAGTAAAAATAGTGTATTTTAAAGTCTTCTCTATGCTTCCTTCTATCACCATATTAGTAATGAGGCAATTTTTCTGTACAACTGATCTTTGCAGAGATTACATTGTCTTTTGGTGCTGATAGCTGTCAATGAAACTAATTCACAGAAAGTAGAAATGGTCATTAATAAAGCTTCATAGAACTTTTAATCTTGAGATAGGATTGTTTTAGTGAAATGCTGATGATTTCTGAAAGGTTACACAAGAAGCAATGTAATTGATGACATAAAAATAATTTTCTTATTAGCATGAAATTTTTGATCTGAAGTTCCAGTTTCAGTTTTCTGGTCCTTACAAATTCTGAATAGCTCTATCTCTAAATACTATCTAGGTTTTTTTTTGTATAGCATGATTATTACCATAGATACTTTAATTTTCCTGAAGTGCATTTCATACCTCTGTCAATAAGAAAGAAAAACTTGCCATGCACAAATTACTGAATTGTTAGTTACATTAATGAAATTTGTTGAGGCATGAAATATTTCCTTCAGACAAGGAAACATGCTCTTGAATAGTTTCCCAGTATGGCAAGTTTTAGTTGAAATGCCAATTATTATTTTGGGTTCTTGATGCTATTTTTATGCATGTTTCCTGCCATTTCCCTCTGGTAGTTTACAGGGTGAGGCTTCCAACTCTGAGTCAGAGAGAGGGGCATGGTGAAGATGTTGATAGGATTTTTAGGCCCTTAATGTGGAAAATTTTGAAAATATTTTCTTCGGAATTTAGGGAATGAATTGAAGCATAAGCACTGTAAAATGTTATTTTTATTTAAATAATTTTATTTGTGTATTTAGTAATAATCAGTTGAAGATATCATTCATTTTATAGAATATTGTGATTTAGACATCAACAGGGAATAATTTGTAAACATTATATTTATCGCAATAATAATTTTAAGTTTGAAAACATTCTTGCAGTAAAGCTTAAAAAAATTGTAATTTGAAGCGATTCTATTCAGATATAAGAGTAATATATTCCTCTGGAACAAATGTTATATATCAACTCAGATTTAACCCAGTAGTTTTATTTTTGTCAGTTATAAATTGTATATTGAAAAATAGGCACAAATTAACACTTACCTTTAAACAAATAATTATTTCATTTTATATTTATTCTATTTCTCTTTCCATTTATAACTTTTAAACAGCTAAGAAACAGTAGATTTTACATTGATATACCAGAGGATAAATTTTACGCAAATTTTAATAAAATTATTTGACGTAATGCTGTTGTGATACTGATGGATATATATTATTTTGAAGTTAATCTTTTATAATTTTATTTTTAACTGTAGTTCTTCAGAAAACATCTCTACATTTACTTGAATCTCTGGATTTCAGATTAACTATATATATAACAGACTTATTGCTGTGAGTTTTATTTTTATTTCTTCATTGGAACTTCCTGTTACTCCTTATGTTCATGTTTGACATGATTATCACCATCTAAAAGAAAAGAGTTGTTAGGATCAACATAACAGTGAACCCAAGAATAATATTATCTGAAATTTTAGTTGGACCATCACCTATCAGACCAGTTCCTCTCCCAAATGTTTAGGGGTTGAATGATCCTTTTCGTACCATTTTAAGTTGCAGAAATCACATTTGAATGAAGGTGAAATTACTGTTTCTGTGGATGGGTGAAGAAAGGAGAAAAAAGAAAATCTGGAAATCTGAGAAAGCCGTCCATTTTGCCCTTCTTTCTGTCAGGGTACGGTAGCCTCCCACGTGCGAACCACTCAGCTCCACTCCCTGACTCCCACCTGGATGGCAGCCTCATGTGTGGGGTGGATTCCCTCTTATCTTCTCCCTACTGCCCTGACAACAATCTCCCATTGTTGGAAACTGTGGCTGAGGATCAGGAGGTTTCAGGGAAGCCAAGGGTGCCAGGTGAGGCACTTTTAAAATAACCATGACAAACTGTGGACTTGTTTTGGACAGTAAGAACGTATTGTCGTGTGATCCAGGTTTTCTTTGTCTGTTGAGGTGTATTCTGTCACCAAATTGGGTGTGACATTGGCAAGACTGTGCTAAATGTCACATGAGAATGGAATTGTGAGTGAAAGAGCCTTGGGATGATTTTCTCTGTAATGTGGAATGCAAGGTTTGATTTGGTGTAAAAATATTGCTTTTAGAGGTGAATGATGTTATATTTTGTGCAGAATCAGTATTTTTCCCAATTTCCTGTGAAGATTGTCCAACAGTAATCTTTCATTTGTTTTCACTGAAATAATTTCTTTCTTTGAATGCAGTGGTTTTTGAAACAGTAACCTGTGACACTAATATCTCGCTTACAAATTTAGAATTGCATGGTTTCCTTCTCTTAATTGAAACTGCCTTTGATGATTACTATTTAATTGCAAATTAATTTATAGCAGTATTTAAGTTAACGTTGTAAAACCATTGCTTTTTTGTTTCACATAAAATTGAATGCTGCATTGCAATACATTACAAGGCTTCCAAGCTTAAGCATGCATTCCTATTCTGTGTGAGCTTATCCATTTATTATTATTTTGAATAATATTTTTAAACCTGTTAAAGTCTTGGTTCTTTCCATAGCAGAGGAACCTGATTCAGTTGCAAAGCATGAAACCAAGTCATTGAATGAGCATGAGCAAATGGAATCTCCTAATAATGACAGCACTGTTTCTGAAATTATTGAAGATAAAAAGCCAGACACAAAGGCCTCTACTGAAGTCATTGGCAATGGTTTGAATGTGGAGTCAGTAAAAGTACAGTCGTTGACTACTAACCCTTCTGCAAATGAAGGAGGTAAGCTATCATATGGTTTGAGGATATGTGTTTGTGTTTATGTTTTCAGAGAACTGTGGCCCACCTTCCTGCCTTCCTGCAATGTTCTGTCTGTATTATTTTATTGGTAGAATACAAAATTTTATGCTTTTGGTTTCAAATTTCAAAGTTAATTTCTTCATCTCTGTTTTCCAAAAAATTTAAATTCTTATATCAGGTATCTACCAAGGAATCTGCTTCCCACAAAACACATGGGTAGGTAAAGTCTTTTGTTTAGGAATGAGATCAACTTGAAACAATTGTTTTTCTAGACAGCACTAATTCATTAATGAGCTTTATGCAGTTTTCCATGATTTCCTATGTATGTTTGGCATGTTAATTATGCATGAAGAATGGCTCTGACTTTGCCAAAGTCCCCATTTATTCTGATTTAATAATGCTCTTGCTGTGCACTCTTTAACAGATGTTTTCAATTTGGATCTCTTCTCCACGTGCCACTGAAAATAGAACTTTCCTCTTGAATCACAGTTTATTGTTTCTTTCTTTGATATAGGTAAGGATGACAGCATTCCTGGCTTTGACTCCAGCAGTGGGAGTCCTGCAACTTACAATGACTATTATTTTCGGGATTCCTTTGATCGATCATCCTCAGAATCACAGTTGGACCTTGGACCACACCATACCCGCTCATCTCATCGTCACCTTGAGGGCCCTTCCCTGCCTTATGGAGGTCTTCGTGGGCCTGCAGGACTGAATTCAGCTGTTCATCCTGGAGTGGGTGGAACTGTGAGGGGTTTGGTAGATGGTGGTGGGGGAGGTAGAGGTGCCGGGCTCAGGGCCATGCTGTCTGCAAATCCCTTCCGTCATGGCGCTAAACCCTTTGTTCGTGTGCTGATCTCGTCCTGCCTTGTGGTTGCCGTTTCCCTCTTAGCTGTGGCAATATTGGTGTTTGAATCAAACTCTGTAACTCTAGGAACCCTGAGGAAGATTCCAGAGATGGTTGTCCTGAGAAGGGACTACTATGAACCCATCAAAGAATTCCTCAGGCAAAGCCTTAATAGGTTCATGTGAACCCATCACTTCTGGGGACTTTTTTATTTTCCCCCTTTTTTTTGGTAATTTTTATCCTCATATTCTCATTCCTTCAAGTGCCTGAAGTGACTAGGAAGATTATTCAGTATTTGCAGTGTGCGTTTTACACAAAATAGAGGCTTGGAACAAAAAATATCTGTAAAATTTGAAATAATTGGTTTAGTTTTCTCATTACTGTGAAAGGTCATTTTTTTAAGAGTACTTAATAAGTCTCTCAAGTCCATTTTTTCCAGAGATTCAGTTCTTTCTTTAGAAAATCCATCTCCTTTTCTGTTTCTTGGCTTGAGATATGCCTTTCAAAAAAGCAATCATTGTCAGGGAAGTACGGTATTTGGCTGAGTGAAATTAAATGTAAGAGGTAGATTTGATGATAAAACAGCAATAACATTTTTGGACAGTTTTAATGGAATGACAAAAGCTTTGATTTGAATGTACCTGTAAAGTTTAAAAAATAAACCTGAAAATGGGGCAGTATCTCTTTCTTGACAACTTGACGAATAATATTATCTGAAAATATGGATTGGTTGTTGAAGCAGGGAAAATAATGAAGGTTGCTTTAGTTTTCTTTCATAATTAATTTTTGGTAGTAACATCATCATTCTGCCTAGAAACATTTTTACTACAAGAAAGAAAGGGTGTAGTCTGAGTATAGGCTTTTAGTACAAACTAATAACTATCCATTGAGCTATCTTCCTAATCAGTCTCTACTGCTGAAGAGGAGTTGAAATGACTGAAGTGGCAAAATTTTTGTGTCATTTTTCTAACTCTGAAGTTTCCTACCAATGTAATTATGCTAAATTTTGGCATTTCACAACCTGATTGAAAAATGTCATATCTAACAGATATATTTCTGGGAAGGGAAATGTAATCTTTTTGTATTTTAATTTTATATTATCATACTATGTAACATATATTTAACTGTAACTTTTTTAAGAATCCCCTATTTTCATTATCCACAAAAATACTATGTTTTCATACGTTTGCATGTAACATTGTTTTGAAATCTGCCCATGGCAGTCTAAAATACCTCTATGTACAATTTCAAAGAGCAAAAAATTATTGTTTTGTTTCATGGAATTTATCAAAGTTTATTGTGTAAAACTTTTTGTAAAATGTTTATATGGCTTTGAGATTGTGATTGTTGTAATGTCATTACTTCACTAAGATGTTGGGTGATTTAAGGATGTATACTCTTTGTTTAATTTATTTTAAAGTTTTAATTTTTCCATATTCTTATTGAAACCATTATATGAAAAATGATGAGCATGATATTTTAAAAATTTCTGTAAGCTCATCTGTTTTAAACCAAAGTCAATGGTTATTTGGCAAACATTTTGACCAATTTTAGTACTACTCAAAATTGAAGGAGAAATACCTCAGAACACAAATAATAAACATTCCTTCATGAAAATTTCTGTGTATATAACTGGTGTGGCCAAATAATCTTTCTTTATGCCTGAATTGGATTGAGTAGCCAAATTTCTGAAAGAAGAATTTGGTAAAATTTAGGCTATTATTAAGTGATGTGCCTATCATTTTCGCTCTATTGCATGATCTGCATGGCATTGTTTTCAGTTTTTTAGTTTATCTAAATATTTATTTCAATCAAGTTTTGCTGGTAAGAATAACTGTGGTAGCAGAAAACTGATTGTTTTATTTGTTAACCTTTCACATTTTTTAAAGCCTTGATCTTGCCTCTTTGGTTAATTTTATTTATTTTATGATATTATCAGTTGTAATAAATAGTATGAAACAGTTTTAATTTTTGAGTGCATTTAGTACTTTCTCCTTTCCTTAATTTAATGAAGAATTAGCTTTTGATAATCTTGTCTTTCCATTTTCCAATGTCAATTAATAGCTTCAATTTATAATTAGTGATTAGGTGTTTGTGAAGCTGGTCAATAAGAACAGAATAAAAATTTGCTCATAATAATGTACATGGTGAAAATATTCACCATAAATATTACATTTGCTTATTATTTGAAAAGAAATAAGTTGCTCTAAATTACCTCTAATGAATGAGTTTGATTATTTTGCATTGTATGACTGATGAAATAAAAGCAATATTTTCTCTGATAACTTGAAGTGGAAGGTACTATTGATATCCTTTTGACATTTTATGCCTTGTCATCTTATTACAGATTAAGATAACAACTTAAAACAATGATGCCAAGAAACAGTTTCAAGAATAAGAAAGACCAAATTTTTTTGCTGTAATGCCACATACCCATTGTTAAGTTCTTTTTACCAGAATGAACCAACCTTAATTTGTTTTAAATTTATTAAGTAACTAATAGTAAGGAAAGGATTTGGTGAAAAATCATCATCAGTGATTTCTCAAGATATTTAGTTATAAGTTTATACTAAAGTAATTGAGTGATGTAAGGTTTATATTTTTGGAGCTGAATAAAATTTAGTATATACAGTTTAATTAATATTAAATATGCTGTATGTATTTGAGCATAAGATTTCAGCTTCTGCAAGTATTTGAAAATTACATCAATCAGATACATTTAAGCATTATATATGTACAATTTCACATTTCTTTGAATGCATGAAATTGTACAGATTATGAAATGTAAGTCTTGAAATGGACTTTACTTAGCAGTAAAAACTGAAAAGAAACAAAAAATTGTTTAATCCATCTTAGTCACGCTTCTTGCATATGAGTTTTATCTTCAGAACTAAGCAACATATCAGTTGGATGCTCCTTTTCCTTGTTCTCAATTACAGGTTATGGTTTTGACTGAAGAGATTAAACCAACTCCATTTTGTATTTAAATATAACTACTTCCCTTGTCTAGTAAAAACTGAAACTGTAGGCACTTGCTGTTATTTAAATCCTCCTTAAGCAAGTGGTGGCTGCCTGAGAGTTCATGTGATGACTAGATCAAGAAAACCAACAAAATCTGGAAAAACCACCATCAAGTCAAGCTAACATCTTCAGGAGTTGAAGAATTGTGTATATTCTTTTAATAATTCCATTTAGTTTTGTAAGAGATTAATTTTAGTCTGAACCCTAATATAAAAATATATTCTGGAACTAAATATATCTTCTACTTTTTTGGTGGCAAGAAATGTTCAATCCTACTGAATACCAATCTTCTGATGTTAAAATTTTATTGTGAATATTTTTGCAAATGTCAATTCATATCTTAGAATTTTTCCTTCAAAGTATACATGTTCCACTATCCACTAGATGATGCCTTTCTTGATAGTGAAGCGATGGAGACTTTTTAATCATCTATAATTTCTTTTTCTTATAATTTCTAATCTATCTTTTTACAGGTCTATCTATGATTATGCTACATTCAGTACATCACTCTTTTGTTTATTTTTATTACTGGCTGCTGATTTTGATAACTCTTTATTATTTTTTGGTAATTTTATTGCTTAAACTACCAACAATTTAACTACCAACAATTTAACTACCAACATTACAGTTTTTAGCTCTTCTCTCTCCCTTCCTTCACTTCACTTTGTGAAATTTTCAATAGTCAAAATACTTTTCAAACCATTTCCTATCCAGTACGTTTTCAACATTCCAAATTTTCTTCTCAAATTCATTTATGTTAATTTCTACATTTCTATATGAGGTAAACTGAGTGACAACTCATCACATCTGATGCATTCTTTCTCCCAAATTTTTGCATTTTCTCAGGTATATTTTAGATAAGAATATAACGTATATATAGTGTGAAACCAAGGGAATTTCGGTGATTTTAGAAGAAGTCTTTGTTCCAAAGATGGATTTTATTTATGTCGGAGTCATGAAGTTCATTTACTACACAAAATCTTACCTCAATTAGCCTCAATTATTAATCAAGTTATATAATTGACAGTAATAGCTAGAAATGGGACCTAGATGCATTTCATTGAGAGTAACTTCAGTACAGGTAAAAGCTTTCACAGAGAATATAGCATTTAAGATTTAGAATGGTCATCATTACTATAATTATAATATTGATAAGCATACCTAAAACTTAAATTTAAATATATACTGATTATAAATATTTAGTCCCTAAAAGTTATATCATGAAATAGCTGGTAAAAAATGAAATTCATACTGAAAAATCATACCCAAGAAGAATTTTTCTTGAAATTGTGGTTTGTGAAGGATGTTAATAATATTATTTTGTAGGTAAAAATAATATATCGCAAGACTGTAGGGGTTTGTTTAAGACCTGAAGTCATTGCAGTATTCAAGAATTTTCACAAGAAAAGAAACTCATTATGCAACTCAATGAGTATAAATTTTTAATGGTTGTTCCAGTATAATTTACTGGCTTGCGTGATAAAAGAAATCTATAATGTAGCAGATCATTTGTAATAAGTTTTATCCAGGAAAATTTATCCAACTGAATGATAAAGTCATTAATGCTACCACAAATAGATAATTTTCTAAACATTACCAATCTAATTAAATCAAATAGAATAAATTGTTTTGTATTTTGATCATACATTAGAAAATTATGTGGTAAGAAAGCTATTCAAGATCAATAATCTACTTTGAAGGTAATATCTTCCTCATAAAAAGCTGAGGCACATTTAAGATAGTTTTTAGAATTTTTCTTCTTATTTCAAAGTCTTGCTCAATAGTACTTAATATGTCCATCCCTTTATATGCAAGCATTTTTTGAAGGAATATCATTTACTCAGTCTTCTAATTCAGAGTGAGAGTACTCAATCTGAATATAATATATATAAATTTCATTCAAAATGTTTGAGGGTGCGTATTGGGTCAATTCCGAACGCGGTTAGAAAATTATAGACCATAACTGGCTTTAAAGGTTTATTTGTGAGTTATAGTAATCAAAACAGCAGATTACAAGGTAAAAGAAAACGAGCACGTGGCTGCTGGAACAGGACCAATGTCAAGGAAGTGACCGAGTTCCTCATGCATTGGCCATGGCTTCTCCCAAACAATCACTGATCGCAGCCTGCAAAACATGGTGCTCCCCACAGGCCATCTGCAAATGGCCACCAATGTTCATTATTGGAAGTATTTTTTACTTGGTTGGGAATATTTCAGATGAAGATAAGGGAATTAAAATTAATAATGTAATATTTTTCAATAAATGGAGACTAATATCAACATAATATACAACTACTATAATATATTACATATCTCTTTCAGAAATATTTCTCTTGTTCATGAATGTTATTTCCTTCATTATTTTAAAAATTTTCTATGTAGTTAGTGATTACCTACAAGAGTGGGGAGGCATTTTTGATTGAAAGGCCATATTCAAAATTTAATCTTACACGAAAAACCATACGTGAAACCATCTTTCCACTCATCTATATAATATTTCTGGAGAAAATTACTACCCATTTATGAGTAGGAATATAGATAGAAAATCCAGAAAAAATAGAAGAAACTTTTATGTGATTAGAGATTTCATAGAACACCAAAGCTGCCATCAAATGTAAGAACTGGTGCAAGATCTCCTTTCCTTCTAAACTTTTATGCCTATGCTACAGTGTACTTATCATGAACAGTTCCTACAATTTACATGTGTCAATGGAGGATGACTAACAAAATAAGTTAGTTATTTGTTACAGATATAAGAGCCTTTCTTTTATCTTTGGTCTGGTCACACTCAAGTAAAATTATTTAACATGTTTTTTCCAATTTCCCAAATGCTGTCACCACCTGACTATGTCTTACAAATCAAATATTAATTTGGGTTTTGTATGGAGTTAGAGGAGAGGAGCCCTATTGCCCCTCCTTGAGGGTGTGCCACTGCACGATAGCAACAATATACAGAGACAAGGAGAAGAAAAAAGAATGTCGCTATTAGAATTTACTATGTTGGCCTTGACTTTGTTGCAGGCTTCCATTATGATGAAATGAAAGGATTCAAAAATCAACCATCAAGTGGTACGGTAAATTTTTGAATCCTTTCATTTCATCATAATGTCGCTATTATTACCATTAGTTATTAAATAACTTTTGAAATCAACTTACAACATTTTTTTTATAAAGAAAGAGACTTTCCAAGGAAATTGGATGGATGGCAACCTTAGCATAGAGAGAAAGTTTTGGAATGGCTTTCTTTGAAGAAAGCAAAGAAGTGCTCCAGGATATAGAAATATCAGGATATACAATGGAATACAAACGATCAGATAACCTCAAGAGAACAGCGTGAAAGGTAATTCGTAGTCTTGTTATCCATAGTATGGATTAGAAGTAGGTGCTTCTACAGGCAGGGAGGATTAGAACTGTTGTACAGACTTCAATCAGCTCCTCCCCTATAACCGCTTTGTTTAGCTTTCAAAATGCCGCGCGTGGACGTCTGCTTCTAATAGCTAGTTCCTCGTATAGCCGTCGATTGGCCCAGGCACCATTGGTAACAGTACGATAAGGAATGGGCGCTTTCCTTGGTTGCTGGAAGAACTCGTTCCACTTGTTCCTTTCCTTTTTCGCTAATCGTTTGTCTTTTGAATCATCGGGAAAACTCGAAGAGGATGTTAAGGCCGCCAAGTGCTTCGTAAGTGGGAGGGAGTGGTAAAGGAGGGATGTTGAATGTGAGTGGGTGAGTCTGACTCAATGAACTGACGAAGAGTTAAGCGTTCTAATGTCAAGAAGAGGAAGATTCGTCAGGAAAAGCGTGTAATGCAGTTTTAAAAGTTAAGGATAATCTGATAATTGTAAAGTCAACACATTCAGCAATATGGTAAGTAAATAATCGTAGATTCAGCCTTGGCACCAAAGTGGAGTATGTCATTCCTGTCGTTATTTCAGGTGTATCATTGGCAGTCCCATAATGTTAAACTCTCCGGAGTTGATGACATGGTCCTACTTTCAAAAATCAACGAAGATGCCATTGTGGAAAACTTGAAGAAACGATATATGGATGATTACATTTTCGTATCCTTTTATTGTGAAGAATTAATTTCAGTAATCGTTAGCTCGTGTTCGAAATTTGTAAATTATTTGCTAATATGAAATTTATTTCGTAGTTTACCTGTAAAAAGGCTCTGTTAAATTTCCTTAACAAATGTAAACAGACCTGTATCGGCCCTGTCTTGGTGTCCGTAAATCCCTTCAAGCAAATGAGCTATTTCGGCGATAAAGACATCGAGACGTACCAAGGAGCTGTAAGTAATTTGATTTTCGTGTTTCTTAATAGTTCTGGATTGCTTTACTCAGCGAACCTCATTTTAGGCACCTTATGAAAATCCACCGCATATTTATGGACTAGCGGATGATATGTACAGAAACATGTTGATCGATAACGAAAACCAGTGTGTTATCATAAGGTAACGATGTTAAAATTAATTATTTAGTTTAAAAAGAATATAAATTCGTATTTAATCAATACGCATATTACTTTGAAGCGGCGAATCAGGAGCTGGAAAAACAGTCGCTGCAAAATATATTATGGGATACATTTCTCGAGTCTCAGGTGGTGGAGATAGAGTTCAGCACATAAAGGATGTAATTTTGCAATCCAACCCTCTTCTTGAAGCGTTTGGTAATGCTAAGACTGTTCGGAATAACAATTCCAGTCGTTTCGTAAGTAGTTCGTGTCATTATTTCTTGATATTTAATCATTATATGTGGATACATTGTTCTTGTTGGTCGCCTATTAATCTTCGATATGTTGAATGTGTAGAAACCTTTTGATTTAAAAAAAGTTTTCGTTCTACTTGTGTAATATTGCCGTCGGAATGCAGAAAAAACTAGTCAAAAAATAAAGTTCATCAAAATTTTGAATTAAATTCTGTTTTTATTTTAGAAAAATATTTGTACAATTGAATTGTAATTTTGTTCATATATGAATTTGAATTTTACTCTTAATGCCCATTTATACGCAAACTCAACTTACGGAAATTCCCTATTAAGTTTTAGCAATTTGATTAGATTAGAAATGTTTTATTAAATTTTTTCACTGATCTTAGTCTTTAATTTTTTTAGAATTATGTAAGTTGATAATTAAGTTAAATATTAATTAATTATTAATTGAGAAATGTTTTTTGACTTCAGTATCTAATCTACTTTATTCTAAATTGCTTAAATCAAGGGTAAATATGTTGAAATTCAATTTGGAAGTGGAGGTCAGCCTGAAGGAGGGAAGATATCAAATTTCCTGTTGGAAAAATCTCGAGTTGTCACACAAAATGTAGGAGAACGAAATTTTCATATATTCTATCAGATGTGCACAGGAGCCAATCCAGAGATAAAGAGTGAGTCACATAATTAATTAAGCAAGTGGCATACATGTGATATTTATAAGAATTTAATTTGACTGTTTGTTTACAGAGGATCTGGGGTTGACAGATTTAGATTACTATTATTATCTTAGCCATGGCAAAAATCATAAAGTTGATGGTACCAATGATGCTCATGATTTCCAAGAAACATTGAAAGGTATGTGATGAATAATTGATGAATTTGTTCATTTTTCTACCAGAGGTACAAACGTTTATTGCAGTTCTGACTGTTTTTATATATACCACTTGATGGAGGCTGGCAGTAAGAGTGTTGAATATTTATTATATATGTATTAATGAATCTTTGTATTCCATTTCATAACTATTCGGGAATATGTAGTTTGCAAAAGGCAAAATAATCAATTTGACAGTTTTTTGTTATTATACAGTAAATGTTGGCTGACTTATACAAATTTGCTGTTATTCAATAATTTGTAAAAAAAATATTTAATTATAATCTATTTTTAATTCAGTCGTTATTTTTTTAGCCATGACTGTGATGGGAATGACAGAAATAGAGCAGACTACCATCTTGCAGCTTGTGGCTGGAGTGCTCCACCTTGGTAACATTCAATTTGTTGAAAAAGGAAATTATGCTGATGTTGCAGATCTTAGTAGTAAGTGATTAATGAGGGGAATACATTTTTATTTTTTGTGTTATTTTTGTGTTATTAGAGAAAATCTTTAATGCATTGGAAATTACCACTTGACATTTGTTATGGCACAAAGCACAAATATATGGAACACCATGCTTATCTTCTGTAATTACATACTTTCATGTCTCTATATGTTTGCATTTGCACTCTTTACTAGTAGACAAAACTTAATTTTGCATTTGAACATTTTTATGTAAAACGAGTTCTACGAAGCATGTGATTTCATATTTCGAGTTTATTTTACTTTTGTAAAATTTCATTTTAATGTCTTGATCTTATGTTGCATGCCATTGAATGTGTTTATTTTAAACTTGCCTCATCAGGCCTTGATTTTCCTGCTTACCTTTTTGAAATCAACAAGGACTCTTTGCAAACAAAGTTAACTAGCCGCTTGTTTGACAGCAAATGGGGAGGTAAATCTGACAAAATTGATGTGACCCTAAATGTTGAGCAAGCCCTTTACACAAGAGATGCCTTGGCCAAAGGTGTTTACAGTAGATTGTTTGATTTCTTGGTACAGGTAAATAATTTTTCGTTAATTTCAATATAAATTTTATTTTGGTATATTTCCTAGAATAAGCACTATAATGTTTAATTAATTCATTAATTGCTATCTCACATTCTGCATGATAGAATGGACAAGCATGAGCTCTTAACATTTCACATTTTAAGCACTATCTATGTGTTTGAATTCAACCTTAAACAATCTTATTTTTACTTTAGAATTGTTCATTTCTGGTGCATATATTTTACAGAGAGTCAACAGTGCTATGGAAACTTCAGTTCAAGGTCAAAACATTGGGATATTGGATATTTACGGCTTTGAAATATTCGAAAAGAATGGATTTGAGCAGTTTTGTATCAACTTTGTGAATGAGAAGCTTCAACAGATCTTCATTGAACTGACCCTGAAAGCTGAACAGGTAGGAATATCTTTTATTCTTGAATTAATGCCATTGAAATTTGCTGGCTTGAATTCTTTTAACTTCTAAATTTTGTCATGTATTTCATTTAAAATCTTGAGTATTGGTTGAGTTTTAATAGGTGTGTATTAAGCTCTATCTTTCTTTACCTGTTTGTATCAATATGATTACCATAAATTCAGCCTCTCATAAAAGAGATGCTGGATAGAAAAGATAGATCTTTGAATGTAAATTATAGTTTCCTAGAGATTGCTCTTTACCCATTGTAGTCTGTGAAAATCTTAGAAATTCCTTTATTTTTTAAATTAAAGCTGAAAATTAATTGAAGCTATTTTGTTTAGCTTTTAAAAAGACTATTTTATTTAGAAATAAATTGTTCATCATGGAGTTCCACATGCAAAGATCACTTTGTAATAGGACATATTGGAGGATTTTTGCTCCCAACTTTCATCCAGTGTTCTACCTTTTTTGTTGCTATCGCTACCAAGTAGGGTTTGTTATGTTCTATATCATAAATTATGATATCGATGTAAGGGATGATATGAGAGAATGTGAGTTACAGCAGTGATTCCAGAGAGAAAGAATTGAGATAAATTTTAGGATAATTGGAAATTTTAATATGTTGCCTTGTGATAGTTTGTTTTTGTTGATTACCATAGGTTTTTACTCATGAAAGATGACCAAAATGACTATACCTTTTCATTTCTTTGTGTTTGATTTTGCTATACCACTGATCCCATTGTAGAAAGGAAGTTAAGAAATAGGGCAGACAAATATCTGAATATTTTGAAGTATTTTTTATACTGAATGGAAAAAGTAATTGGAAGAGATGATTTCATTATTTGAATGTATCATTATGACATTGCTGCATTCATAATAACAATAAACACTTGACAATAATCACAGGATAAAGTTATACGTTTTCTAAATTCATTAATTTAGTATCCTTTTGTAATATGTTTGGATATTATTTTATTTTGGCATATCATTTTTCTATGATTAAAAAAGTGAATAATGTTGTCAAACTGATTTCTTCTCAATTAAAGTCCCTCTTAATAGTCTTTCTAAAGATTCATTCGCTTTATGTAGTGTCAATATTGAGTGTGATTTCTTTTCTGTTAGGACATGTTGCAAACAGATGATGCCTAAAGTATCTAGTATAAATAACAGCAGTTGATGCACAAAATAAAAAGCATAAAATGAAATAAAATTCCGCTTTTATTGCTTTTATTATAAAATAAACATTACTAATTATATATAAATCGGAAATCGTCAGCAAAAGTTTACTTTGCAGAGCACAAAAATGGTAACCAGAACTTTCATAAACGTCCTTCTTCAACACCCTCAGTATTGGATGTTGAATTGACTTATACGTAAGCGCCTCAAGTTCCGCAGAAACTGTATTAATGTATTCACTTATAAATTGATATCGGAGAATTGGGACGCCTACTCATCCATAAAATCGACCGCACCTTATCTCTCCTGACGATATTGAATGTCGGTCGTTTGTCTTTGGTTCGTCACTGTTTTCGGCATAGTCAGCCCACACGTTTTCGTTATAAGCATAGCTTCTCCTTTGCTCGAGAGTTACAGAAGCCTGCCGTATACAATATTCAAACACCGGCCCTCGCCGATAGAGAACTACCCACATCCTGTTTATTCTCACCTTCCCGTTATCCGGGATTCAGCAGTCACACGAGAAATTTGTGAAAACACACGCTCGTATCTCTTCTTCACTCTCCCGAAGAGAGTCGAAGTCGTGCGGAAGCGTCTTTCTATTCTTGCGATCGAATCTCCGATGTCATACGGATCAAGTCGTGTGGGGGGTCAGAGCTGATGGAGTTGCCGCTTTGGTTACGTCTTCGAGGATCGGTGAGGAGGACCCCTCTGTCGCCCAGAGGAGCCTGAATTGAGGCTGCCCCAGAACTCCCTCTGCCGTTCCCCAGGAAGATCCTTCCTGGAGACCGCTGTAGTAGGTCGAAGGGGATGTTCTTAGAGATGGGGTGGGGCGAAGGCTCTCTAGGGAGGGAGGTGGAGGAGGTGGTGGAATCTGTTTAATGGGCTGCTCGCTGGATGTCGGGAGGAGGAGATGATGGGCGTTGGGTGGATGCATAACATCTCTGATGGAGGGAGTAGTTTTTCCTCCCCGGAAGATGTCGTTGAGACCATAACTCCCTTGAGGTGGTCGCTGTAGGACGGCTGCTTGCAGTTGAGGAGCTGCGAATGCTAGGATGCAGGCGACAATTATGATGCTGTTGTCTTGGATGTTCCGGTGCGAGATTGCGCCGAATGACCACGAACTTCTACTCCGCGTCGTCATGGTGATTCTGTGGATTAAGAACAACATCATTAGAGTCGGTCGACTTGTTAATGTTTCCACGTCTCTCTACGAATGCTTTTTATTTTGAGGAAAACGTCAATTAAAAGAAGAGACTTAATTAGTGGGACCGGTAGTATGGTCTATGGTAGATGGATAGAATTATGATATTATTACGGTATTTCCCTTTCATGCTGAACGGGGGTCTGCATTTGTTTAGCGGGTGACCTTTGTGGAGAGGTTTTCTTTCTAAAAACTTAATTCCGTGCCCCAATGACAATAAAGATTTGTTTTATTTATTAAATCAGGAAGAGCTACTTAAGTATTCTGTTCATTTCATCTGATATCATCGTCATGTTTCTGATATGAGAATCTCAGTTTTACATATGTTCTCTGCCAGAGTACATTTTCTCAATGTCTTCTGTTTCGCTTACTAAATTTTCATGTCTTTCTAGAATTCCTCGATTTCAAGTTTTTTCTAAACTGAAAATAGTTTTCTTTTGTGTCTGAAGGTTTTTGCCTATCCGACTATCTCATTCTGATATGAAATTGATTATAGATTTCATATCTAGCTTAAACATATATATCTTGAATGTTTATATTTTCACGTTTCTATGTGTAAAACATGTGATTCTCACAACTTATAAATTGAGCAAACGTGATATTCAAATCACTAGGCAATGTGGAAGAGTGTTATTCGTCACTCAGATCGTTAATGGAATTTGCTACGACAACTCGTATGATTTATCCAAAGGCATCGCCCAAGGCTGTGGTCTTCCCGCTTAACCCTTTCGATGAAGCCTCCTTATCTTGAGCCAAACGTTGCTATACATATTTGCCGGAGGACGCTATCTCATCTGAAATACGATGGAAAGCCGGGTCGATAAGTCTGTGTTATCTCATCGTGACTATTTTTCCGGCCACGCCAAGGAAATATGGCTCATTGAAGCATTCATGCTCTTTTTACGCAATCAACTGCGCGGTCAACGAAACGATTCATTTCAAAGTTTACGCATAATGACACTTGGAACTACGCCCGTAAGTCATTTCGTTGCAGTGAAATCATGTTCTTGATAGTGGCCTAGTTAATGTCCGCAGTAGGAAGCAGATTCCTTTCAAGTTGTAGATGTACCCGTAAAAAACGCCTGGGAGTCTTCGCAGTAACTTTCGATGTCGGTCTACCATTGGCCATTTTCGGATTTAAAACTTGCGGCTTACACTTTCTCCTCATTTAAGTGCGTACCAATTCCGGTAGTTTTTTTTTAATCTCATCGCACAGCTCGAGGATATAAATGCCTAACGTTGTTGCGCTCCATTCCTGATCGAAACGAAGATAAAAAGATCGTTTTGGAAAATTCGTTTATTTTCCAATCCGTGGATTCTTTCATTGAGTTTTCTCCCTACATGGGTATCCTCTCGCATGCGTCAGTGATGAGAGTGAATAGATTTTCTCTTGAGATTGGCTTAAGCATAGCCGACATATGGACCGTTCTAATTTTGATACGAGAGAACTAGCCCATCAATCTAATTTGCGGTATCTTCCAGCCGCAAATACGTGATACCTTCCAAGCAGCCACGCAACGGGAAAGAGAGAGAGAGGTTTTTCATCTCCTTGATACTCCTTATCGCGAACGAATGAAGTATTCTTGAGGTCGCGCTTGCTGATATTTCGCTCATCTATTACTTTATACTTGGAATTTACTTGAGTTGACCTCTAGTTAATTGTTCTTGCAATTCTAGCGGAACGCTCTGTCTGCTCATGAAGCACTCATCGGCTATATATGTATGTGTGCGAGGGTGAATACTTTTAAATATCTATCCTCGGAAAGAAATTGGTTTACACGTGAATAGATGAAATTTTATTACGGCCAGGTATAATAATAGCGAACGAAGAATCAGCAGAATCTTCATCATTTATCATCTGGTTGGTTTAAGCACTCGATATATTATTAGCATTTGATATATCATATGCATCAAAAAGCCAAAAAATTATGCACCGTTAAATATACTTAAATGGAAATTAAAATAAAACCAAAATTACGTTTATATATAATTTATGTTTGGGAATGATTCAGAAAGAAAAAAAGTGTCGTTCGACGGTTAAGGTTAAAACTTTGTTATTGCTAAAGGAAACATGGTGTGTATTTCAATATCGAAAAAGAAAAACATTTTTAGAATTCTTGGGATACAAACATAAGATACAGTGAAGAAATAATACTTTTTTATTAGACTCACATGTATTCGGAAATTCCTTCGAAAATCCCTTTTATTCCGTCTTTTCAAGAAGAAAATGCCAATCTCCTTTCCATTATTTTATTCTTGGATAGTAAGGAAATGTTAGCGATATCAGTAGCGCGTAATAATTCGCAGTATATAATAATTCGCATTACAATGTAGATGTGGATTTCTTTATCATATTCATGGAAATATCCCAATATGGCTCATAGTGAAAATTTATTTTAAGGATTTTTATTTCTCTGCACGGGTCCTTTTCTCGACACTCCTGCGCGAATTTCGTGAGAGATTCCATAATGACTAACATCTTAATTTCTGTGGGGAAATAAAACATTATTTTAATCATTAAGCAACGATGTATTAGAATTCCAAAGGAAACTACCAATTGCGGTGGAACAGAATAACAGTAATCGACCAGGCGCTTAGTTCATTTGCGGCCGTTGTAGTTACCGTATTCATGCACCGGAAGTTTCGTTCTTTTGTTTCGATCCCAATTTTCTCTTCTCCCGGTACATCCCGAAGCCTTTGTTAGTGCTTCGTCCCCTCCACCCACGTGTTAATAGGCGGGTCAGTTGAACTGCGGAAATGCGAAATCTGCAGAGTGGAAATAGGCCTTCCCTGAGGGTGTGCGTAATCTTAACAGGAAGACATTGCCCTCACGGAGATAATTTTAGCGCTCCAGGTATGCATTAGCTTTCGAAATTCAGTTTTACGCTCCACGTAGGGGATAGTACGTTTTTGTTAGTAGTTGTAGAAATAAATTTCTGGGATTTTCTCATAAATGGCTTTAGCGTGGCTTCTCAAGGTCGGCCTGTGTATTCGTCCAAATGAAGTAATTTGAGAATGGGATTTGAGTGCAACTTAATGGGAGTTTTACGCCACTTTACTCGCCAAACTCATTTACCAGGGAAATCCTTCAAAACCCGACTCGAAGGCCATTTCTCACTAAAACCGTTTTCTCATCTCAGGAATTTCTTCCCGCCAGTGTTTACGAATGTATTTCTCTTTGTCTGTTCGAAGTTGAATGCTATTCGAACGTAAACAGCACCGACCAGCGGTGGAAGTAAACAGTGACCGTGATATTCGCTGTGACTTTTAGGCGATCTCGCCTAATTAATTTCTTTCTCTTTAAACTGCATTTCGTTCTGTATAGCGTTCAGTTTTTAGAAGTAGTCTCATATCCATAGTTTGATCCACGAATAAATTTACCAACTTATGATATTTCGTAGCCTCTTGACCCAATAAAGGCCTGTTTTTTCTTATCTTTCCGTTTCATCTGCCAGTATGCGTTTCAATAGGTTGGAAAGGCGATGTTATTAATTACCCTGATCGAGAAGACAATGTGCGTAGTCCTCCTCTTCCTTCAGGGCTAAAGTCCTAATTTCATCCGATTTGAGGCCATCCTGCACTATAGGCCCATCATGGCAGTTGTACCTCTGCATTAATTTTCCTGTCACCTTCCATCGATACTATTTCTCATCTGGAGGTCATCGTAAATCATAATCAATCGCGATCAAGATGGTATCGTTTCATGTAGTTCTATGCTTTTTTATGCGTTACTAATCGAACTAAAGATAAGTTTTTACTTTATGTAGAATAATTGTAGTGCTTCGTAGTTTCTATCCTAAAAATTGCACTTTCTACTACTTTTCATTTTCACTGAATAAAATGTATTAGTGAAATTTTGGTGCTGACTGCAAATAAATAGCAATTATTTTAAAATGCAACTAATCAATTTGTCTGAAGAATGGATATATAAACATTGAAATTGTCTAGCTAGCTCGCTCAAAGCAAACCGGTCGAGGAATTCCAAAAACCCAATTTTATTTTTAACGATTCGGTCAGATAATTTTAATTTGTATAAAATATCCAGAAAGATCGTGAAAATTTTATCAAACTACAAATCACTCGTACAACTCAGTCGAGTCTCGAACGATTTCTCTGCAACTTTACAGTTTTATTCTGTTATTTTTTTTTTGTTTGTACAATTTTACAATTGTGTTCTATTATTATATTATGTTATATTTTTTGCTTATTTCGATCAATGCACGCTTTTCACGCACCAGATTTTAATTCACATCTAGACAAAAAGAAAAATCTGTACGAAGGCAAGATTAGTTTTCTTAGAGGGGCTGATCGTTCGGAATTATAGCTAGTAACTATAGCTAGCCAGGCCACGGGTTGGGAGCCTCTGCAATTATCCAAACATATATCTATTAGTTTTGTGAAAGTGTATCTGTATTGTTTTGTTTTCCTTTCAGATCCTTCTTAACCTGCTTTCTCCTTAAAATTCAGCTAACAATCTGTATATTTCGTCATCTTGCGGGTGTTCTCCTAGTCGGTAAATTATTTTCTGAGTGCAAAATAAGGTTTTTTAAACTCGCAAAGTAATTTTTTCTGTGCACTTTTCCTAACTCTTTCTTTTAAAATTTATATAACAAATGGTTAGATATAAGAAGGTACTTATTCGTCTCAATCTCGCCCTAATATAATTTCTTTACTATTATTACAAAATTTATTACTGCTTCTCCAATTACGGTGATTGTTGCTAGAATAAGAATGATTTCTAGATCGTATATAGATATTTCTAATTACTACTTACATAAATAAATAATTAATTTCGCAATGATTTAAGCACATTCATAAATCACGGTACTCTGTGAGAGATCGCTCGTCTGCTATGCGATCAATATTCGCCAATCTCTTTCCGACCATTTCTCCGCATTTTCCGTCATTTGTTTTTGAATCGTTACCTTTTCCTTGCGAAATGATGTTACAGATTTCTGTTTTTGACAGCCAGTCTCACGACTTTGCATAGAAAGGGAAAAAATTACGTAAAACATCGAGTCATTTCGTTTCTGTTTTAGTCGTGTATATCTTGCATCAGTTTCGATTGTTAGCTTCGCCATCGATAAAGTGTCTCTAAGGGGATGTGATGTACTAGGTAATTGCGACCCTCTTGAATAGCTTCGCTGCTACATCATCAAACTTGAAAAGTAGGTGACTGCTCGGCGTCGGATTACGTTGTTATTTTTTCTGCGAAGCTCAGCCGTTTCATCAGCGTATAATCGATTGCTATTCCCATTTGTCTATCAAGTATTCAATATAAAGGGGATTATCGACCGTTAGCTACCCAAAGCACTAAAGAAGTAATGAGGCTTGAAGTAAGGTGAAGTAGTTCGTCCTTGCTTTCATCAATGAAACGGAACATTACTAGTAAAAAAAGGTCCACGTAAGTGTGACACAGTAACCCCTCGAGTAACCCTTTTCGTAGCATTCAACTAAAGGTTACCCGAACGAGACTGAAACATAAATTAAGTAACTGAGTGATAAGTTTTCTTTTATCGTGTGACAAAAGTACATTCGCGGAAGACGTAATCAGTATTATGCGATACCCTTGTTATCTCGGCCAATCCGACAATGAACGTAAAATAAAAGAGATAATTGCAATGGCAAGTCGTTCTAAAGAGAAGCAGCAGCTCCAAACATAGATGCCTACATCCGAAAGGCGATTTGCAGTATTAACGTAGTTGTATAAAAGAAAATGAAGAATATTCAATTCAACAAGATATAATAGTGGGAACTATTATTTCATAAACATTTATTTTTGTGCAGTTATCTTATACGTGTTGTGAGATTGGACATTTGTCTGTTTGAGTAACTCGACTTTATCTTATCTATTTCCTTCAAATAAAAATATAATTTTGAGTAGATGTAAATATATTAATCGCGTTTCCGGATGTTGTGGTTCATTAGTAGTTTTGGAAAAAGGCGAACCCAGTCTTCCCGGAAATCTTGACACTAAAATCCGAAGAAAATTTTGTGTGTTATATTCGGGAGTGAGCTATTCTTTTGTATTATTCCTTCTCTCTCTCTGGCCTGGGCTACGGTTACCCCCTCTAAATCCGTAGTTTTCAGTGAGTACTGCCATTTTTTGAGTAATTGCCATTTTTTCATTTTCGTAGGTTTGCATCGGAAGTCGATCATACTCGTAGGCCGCTCTGAAAGAAAGAATATAGACAAAGATGTCTTTCTGGTAAAATTTTCATTATAATTTCTCTATCAGTGTCATTATCACTATCAGTTTCAGCATAATTCGTAGCTTTGGAAAAGTTTTACTAACTACTAACTATTTAATAATTTCTTCAGGGACTCGGCTGCTACTACAAAATCTCGCCGCTCCTCTTTCTAATCACTTTTTCGGAATTGCATGAGTGTGCTGATTTTCCTCAGAACATCAATCAAGCGGTAACCCAGAAAACTCGCTCTCCGCCCCTTTCGAATTCTTCGATCTATCGAATCGGTAGATCGTTTCGATGGAATCTTGTTATGAAACTTCCTTCCTTTAGAGATGAGGTGCACCCATTGTCTTCGTGCTCCTTTTTTCAATCACCCTTCGAGGAATCGGGTAAACATGTCAAATCGAAAGTTTCTCTCGCATTGAAATCTCCCGAGGCAGTCTCCCGCCACCGAGTAACGGTACACTTCTCTTGGTGTACCTCTCACTCCGTTCCGAATTCGCCGGTCCGAGAGTTTTCGATTGGCGTGCTGCATCGAGGGGTGTGGCCGAGCGGTTTATGGACCAGCGGAAAAGGCAAAACAAAACAGCGCACGGACCAAACCTCTTTTTGTTCCGCGCCGATGATGTGTTCAGTGAAAGGCTCTCGTGCGATCGCTGCTCAAAGGTCGTCTCGAAATATATGTTAAGAAGAACGTTAAGATGGTAATATCAGCAATGTTAATGTTTGAATAAAATCATTATTAATTAATTTTTCATTTAGTAATCATTTTGAAGAATGTCGTTTATTTGCGGGTATCAAGACCCAGTTGCTATATACACACGCAGTTCTCCCGATGACTTTTTAGGACGAGCGATTTGCCTAAGACAAGGTTGGAACTTTTTTCCATCTGAAGGCTACCAATACCATTCGGCTGCATGTGGAACCGTTAAGTCTCATATAAAACTAGAAGGCCGCTCATAATTGTCGTATTGCGAGCATTCAAATAGTTCAATATCGAAATTATACGGAAAAAATGAATTTTATCGCAAAGTAGACCTTTACATTTTACTTGTGCTTGGCGTAATTTATAAGATTCGGGGGCAATATTAATTAAAAACGAGAATTTCTTTAGAAGGTAAAGAAAAGACTGCATGTAGGTCAATATGTAGTTGCCGCAGGTTCCCACCTCTGGCTTATGGTATTAAGCCTTTCATTTAGAAATTTATAGCGAAGTCGCTCAAGGTGTTATAGATATTGACTGCATTTGTCAGTTCGGAATTATAATATAGCTCAGAAAGAAGAGTAAGCTAGCATAGTCAAAAATAAGAAATTCTTCCATTGAAATATGATTTTCGTCGAGTATGATTCCTTAACGTTAACTAACTCAATGACTAACTCTTACTTTCAGTGTTATTTTTGTTAACTATTGTTGTTACACCCAGTCTCCCTTTGAATCAATTGTCATATTAACGGAGGTAAGATGTTATTCGAAAATTTCCTTCTAGTTAAGGAATTCTTTTGCAGAATTTGTTATCCCCGAAGAGGGAGCCTTCCAAAGATCTTTCGAATTCGATTGTATATAAAAAATTTTGAATTGTAGACGTGGTTAATAGCTTTAAATAAACATGTTACAGCGCGTTTCCATGGTCTCTTGAAAACAATCGCGACTATTTAATCGGATATCTTAATGCTGATTGGTTCGAGTGACATGATCGGCTGACTCCGATGGAAGACGAATGCAGGAAAAAGGTTACAGAAACAGATTCACATTTCCATGCCGATCTATGTTTTCGACGACCACGTCAATTATTATTTTATCAAAGAAACAGTCGCTTTTTGCTCGAAGGAATCGTGATCGATGAGGCCGTGATTTTTACAATCGTGACGCCCCAAGACACGTGGTTCAGTTGCCCTGCCTCTCTGTCCGTGCGAGGTCACGGATTCTGGAAAACTGTCTCTCCCTTCATTCATTTATCGTGCCTTTTCTTGCGTCTGGAAGAGTAAAGATAACGAATTACGCAACTGTAACGAATTGCTTTACGTTTAGAGATGGCGCCACATATCGCCAGCGGCTTTGTGTCAGTCGGAGTTCATAACCACGCCTTTTCGAGCTTTCCGTCTCGCGCTAGGAGATGGATGAATAGCATATGTCCCGAACCTGCATCTCGGAGAAGTAAGTTAAGGGAAACGTGTTGATTTAGTTTTCCGAATGATTTATTGCACTTGCTATCTCTAATGCATTATGTAGAATCTCAGTTTATTAAATTATATTGATTTTTTAGTTCCTCTTTGCATTACTCTAGCGTTCTCCCCCTGAATTTCTCCTTCGAAAATGTAGATTTATCATGAATGTTAACTGTATAATCTTAACAACTTTGCCACTTGTTGAATCCTTCCAATTTTTGCTGGCATAAGTTTTGGGAGAATGTGAGGCATTCACGATTTATCGTGAATGTCACAGTTATCACTGTTATAGACGAGCTTTACTGATAGCCAGATTTTTATTTTTTGATAATAAAGTCTTCGGAATTCCATATAAGGATGACTGTCGCAAACATCTATTTTGGGACATCTTTGTTATTTGTATTGCATAATATATATTCTAACATTTAAAACAGGATGGAAAGGTTACAAGTATCATATTTTAAACAAGCATTTAATTAGCACACTATTTTATTAATTTCTTCTTGCAAGTATTCTTGTAAGTCCTTCCACGATGTGCAAATCTTACGTTAATTTCAAAACTAATGGGGCTTCGTACAATTTTTTGTGAATTTCGCTCGAGGATGTAATTTGCAAATTAATGCTTAAAGAGAAATTTGCATCCGCCCGTTACCTTCGCTCTCGTTAACACTAATTTACATCCGTTATTCTCTTTCCTCTTATCGTGGGAAACGTTAGGTTTTCGTGAGTTACGTTTCCTCCAACACATTCAGGAACGCGGCTCCAAAGGCTCTCTATATTTTGGACTGATTTCCTTCTACAAAAACGATCAAATGAGGTCATAATCTTCTCATGTGTGTGCTCATGCATGGTTGCGACTATACTTCAAAATCGCTGTGACGCGCTAAGGTACTTTATTTCTCTTTCATTTCCTTCATGGAAAGTTACCTCTTTTGCGTAACTTGGTGGTACCGCTTCGTTTTCCGATAAATTTATGTATGTATTATATCAGTAGCTCAGAATTCAACTAATATCAATCCCTACCCCCTAAGCAGTACAATTCTATTCCTAATTGAATAACGGTTCTTTACAGTAAGAAAATATCAGAAAGCTGTAATTTGATGTTAAAAGATACTTTTAAAATTACTGCTTTTATTTTCTCTTTATTAAGCTCAGGTTCGGTCTTAAAGATTACATTTACGGTCACATTTACGTGAAGATTGGGGGCCGGTGGGTATGGAAATAGGGGTGTGGTATAAAAATGTTTGGAAAACACTGATATAGACTAAGGAGATTCAATGTATAAATAAAGATATGAAGCCATCGAACTTATTCCTTGATAAGAAGAGATTCATCGTTGTGAGAGATACGATTGGAGGCCATTTCATCCTCGTATCTTGGGATAGAACACGTTTTGTCGGAGAAGGGAATATACATATTTTCCCTTCGAAGTTAATACATGATCCAGCGGCACATCCTTTTATAAACGTTCTCGAGCTTTGACCGACGAAAGTGAATGCAAATATAAGTCGTAACCGGGCGGAACCGGTACTTTTACTTAGGAAAATCTAGGGTAAGCAATCTCTAGATACTTTTAAGGCAAGACTTTGCTTTTACTCTTGGGTCAGCCTCGGGGAAATTCCGCATTTCTTTCATCACTTCCTTGGAAAAGAGAACACAAAGAATAAAAAAGAATCCCCCCTGAACGAGTATTCAGTCGAGCAATCTTTATATAGGATCACTGTTCGGTTTCATTACTTCCCTACTGGACTTTCACCTCGAGTCTTAGTGGTCAACATGATTATGGCAATGGCATTCCTGTTTGCTTGGATAAGAAGCAGGGGGAAAAAAACTAGAATAGGGCGTAACTGTAGCCCCCAAAATAGCAATTCTCCCTCTACCCTTTTCGCTGCATTTCCCCTTTTGCATGCTCTCTACGGCGCCGTTGCATTTCCCCGCGTTCATTGCTACCATCTCTCGATGGAAAATACTGGAGCGACGGTGAAGTGAAAGTGGATCTGTCGCAGTGGTTGCGAGGGAGGGCGCCTTAAAGGAAAGCAGGAGCGGAAACGCAGCATGATCTTGGTTTGCGCGGAAAATATATTCCGCGAAAGAGGTCGTCATGCGGACGAAGCTTATTTTTTCGTCGACTGCGATTTTTAGATTGAGAGACTGACATACATCGATTTTATATTTCAACTCAACCGGTTGGTGCTTCTCGACACCTTTCCTCTGCGGCGTACCTAAAGGGTTATCAGTGAATTATTTTTCGGGATTATGGGATTTATAAACCCCTCTCCTCTTTGTCACAAAGCTACCACATAGCATATAAGACTTAAATTATCAAATTCCAGGCAAAAACTGCCTCAAGTTCTTTCTCGTTCAGCAGGAAAATTTGAACGGGAAACGCTTATATGAATGATTCATTTAGCAACATTGTTCAGTAAAAATATCTCATAATAATCATCTATTTTAGCTTAGGAATTGACCGAAAGATTAACAAAAGTTAATTTTGATTTACAATAAATTTATAGCTAGTAAAACCTTGTATTTTTAAATTTAGGCATGCTATCTAACATTAATTAATTACGTGAAATATTTTCAATGAACATTCAAATAGATGTGCTGTTTTATTTCTGCTACACTTCATTTATTTGACATCAAATTTGATTATCATATAACCCCCTCCCAAACTACAATGTCACACATTCCTAGACACCACTACAAGTATGACATCATTTATAACCTAAAATTCACCACATAATTTCCATAGGTTCTTGAATGTTTTATCGAATCCATTGCATAAGAGAATAAATGGTACATATATGGAAAACAATGTCGAGAGGAAAATCGAGGGTGATAGCTTTGTCTCCGAAATGCCGAAGAGATCACGGTTTATGCACATTGCTCACCCATTACTCTGTTTTAAGTTTTTGTTCTTTCGACGTTGTTTGCCAGTCGTGTACTCTCATTGCTACTTTATGTACGAGGCTTACAGAGTATTAATGTAGTCATTATTTCCGAATTCATTTAATAAGACTATATTAGAGTGTAATCTTTTACTGAAATCATCTAGAATCACCACAGAATGATAAACTGCAGGGACAAGTTAGGCTCCAGTATAAAATTGCATTTCCTTCAAGAAAACTTATATAAAACTATGGTTATGTTTCCAAAGTTTCGAGGAAATTATTAATTCTTTAACTTGAATATATACAATGAAAATAAGATCAAAGAAATGCCATGTATGTATTTTATTGAAATTATTTCTTTCGGTTATTGATATCAGTTGAGCCTGTTCATCCTGAATCAGAAGAATCGGTGATCACCCGTATTTATCTGTCGCTGAATGAAACTAAACTATTACCAAACTAACGGAACTTTTTCTCGTGGCCTACTAAATTTTTGCTCTCATACACAAACGAGTCTTTTGGTTGGGTCAATTCTTTCCGTGTAATTCTTTCTCCTATTCGGATATTGAAGCGATGGCCATTCGTACTGATGTTGGAGAATCGGTTGTTAAGCGACTTCGTTTAGCTTAGTTGACGTAGGACAGCGATCTCTTCGCATATACGATGGAATTCGCTGATGCGCAAGTTAATCGAGTTTAACTCCAGAATAAGAAAGTTATTGTGTTAAGCTATTGCGTTCAGTTGTGTCGACATGGTCTGCCATTGCAGAGACGACATTCATCACATTTTTAATGAGAAAGCGTGTCTTTCATCTGGAATCGTCTCTTTCTTGGGTGACTCTTGTTCGCTTTCTGTTTAATTCATGAGTAACGGTGGAATTTCTCATTAAAAAATATCTTTTTCTATTCTATCATTGCCATCAAGTTTGAAAAAGCGAATCGAAATTTCATTCCATGAGTATAATTGTATTTTTCTTATTAATATTCATTTCTTATATCTTCGATTTTTATACAGTATTCAAACAAAATTTTAAGAGGAATAAATAAAAAATTGTCTTCTTATTTTTTCGAGAATTTGTTGTGATAAATTAATAAAAAATGTATTATTAAAATCTCAGTCTCTCTAATATATACGTGTGAATACAAAGATTCGCGCGAAGATAAAGAAACTCTCTAGCCCTCTTTTATATATTCTGTAAATAAAATAAAATTTCTAATTCAAAGCATCGATGTCTGGTTACAAGGCACATTCCTTTTCGCTCCCGTTGTTGTTTAAGATATTTCCGAATAATTGATGCCAACAAGTTATGACGTTCATTTCTCAAGAGCTTTCATGACTTGATATTCGAGCTTGGTCGGCATTCTGAAGAAAGGAAAGGTCCTTCTCGGCTTACGTTTAACGGATCAGCGCGGAAAACTTTCTTTGATGATGACGGAAACCACATCGGAAAAGTCACCTTCCTCATCCCGTCTTCTTATTTTTTCTCTTGCGGTGTCACAAGTCCTTCTGTGTTCTTTATTCTGGTTTACTTCCTCTCCACCCTCTTTATTATTTTCATCAAACAAAAGAATGCGATTGGAAAACTAATGTATGATTACATTGTCCTAAAAAAACCAAGTTACTCCCTGTAAGATTATGGGGATATCTATAGTAGATTGTAGTATATCTATTTCAGATTCGGCAATGGTGAAACTAAGACTATAGCAATATTACACCATCGTTGACTTGATTTCTTTTTCAATTTAAGTTATCTAGATGTTAATTTTCTCTGTATTTGAAACGTTACGTTATTTGACGAAATTTTTTAGCAATCAAAAGCGGTCTAAAATCTATATTTTTAAGAACGTTGAGTTGTTGTAATTTCAATGATTTTCCCTTGAAGAGTATTCAAACTCTGAAGACCTGAAGCTATGGGTAATATATTTAACGATTCTTCATCCCTTTCGTGAATAGATTTGATTTTCTTATTCATCGGTATCATTCTCCTTTTATATGACCGAATGTTAATAAGCACAGAAAATAATGAAGAAATCATAATTTTAACTTATGATCGTAATCTGTATGGCGTTTTCTTGGAAATATCGTCTTTTGTAACTCGTATTTTATTCAGTGCATTTTTATCATTAATACATGTTACGTACATTGATTAATATTTTTCAGATTTCTACCTATATTGAGGAAAATTATATTAATGGTTCTTTACATTTGAAATGCTACGTAGGCAAACGAAAATCCCACATTATCGTATAAGAAACTTTTAAGTACTCCATTAAGAATATACGAAAATCTTTAAACTCTTACTTTAATTCCGGAGTAATAAAAATAACAGTTTCTCTACCTACTCATTACAGCCTAATTTATGGATGAAAGGGAGTCGTAATTCCAACTTTCTCAACGACGCGTGCGGAGATGACGAATGAGGCATCACCTTCGTTCCGCTTGCAAGGTTCTCTTTTAAACTTGAGCGAAAGTGAAATTGTGGAAAAAGAGACCAATCGCTAGGTGCTCTTTGGTCTCATTTTTTGAGATCAAGCTGCTACGTAGCGAAATACTTTTTTTAACATTCGGGAATAATTTCCTTCGAATAGGAGTATCTTCCGCCGCGAAAATAATTGCTTGATATCGATCCCTTACCATAATAAAAAATCTCCTTCTAACGAATTTAGGAAAGAACTTTCTATTTATCGATATAAATTTTGCCGTTATTATTCAACTAATTATCCAATTGAAATATAAATTTATGTACTGCAAAGATAAATATTATATGGTCGAAATCCTTCAAGATATAGGGTACATTTTGATGGTCAGGAACTATCGACCAAGTCATCGATAGATCGATTGCGATCGACCTGTTGTCTACCTTAGTGTGCCGGTGGTGGAACCACTACTTCGGGCATTGAAGCGGAAGCACCTGAGAGTTTGAGGTTTCCTCCATAGGTATCGATGTAACTTTCTTCACACGTTGCCTTGGCAGTGATATAAGTTTCTTCTGTTTTAATATCCAGCCGTCAAGGCTTGAAGTTTTGGAGATCAGCACCTTGCTTCGACATTTTATCTTTTGTATGTATGTACCTGAACAGATGCTTATTGTCATCATTTTTAATATAGTGAATATCTGCTTCACAAATGAAAATTTAATGATTCTTCATCGTAATATCTGCGATGTTTTAGGATAAGGAATTGCGTTGAGAATCGTTGATTTTATTCTACGCTTGTCTTTTATAATTTACAAAGGCCGAAATAAGCTACATAGTTAAGATGAAGACTAAATAGAAAATTTGAAGTTCTGTGAAAACTTCCGTTTTCCTCAATCGTTATAATGATTTTCATGATACAATGGATAGTGCTAGCAGAAATTATGTTTGATATTCCAGCCGTTTTGGCAACCTAATAATTTATCATCTGAAATAGAAAAATGAGTATTTTTGTCTAAAAGTGGATTATTTATATAACCACGCGGAAGAGAGTCGGATTTTACGAGAACACAATTTCTTTATCGACAATTTTTTCTCAAATGGAATTAGGGTCCGTCGGGGAAGTTGGATTTTCTTCGCAGTGTAACCCCTGCGTTTGCGACGGAATCGTTGCATCTCCGAAGAGACAATCCGTCAGTGTGATCGGATGCGTTCATTCCTGTATATTATTCTGGGGAAAAGGCTCTCCCCTTCTTAGCCTGCACTCGTAACTATATCTCTTGTTTTCACATTTAAGATGAAAGTTTGAAGAGCTGCTCTACTTTGAATGCTTTCATTTTACAAATTGGAAACAGTAATCCTCTCGAGAGTGGAAACAACTGCAAAAGGACTTTTTCTTTAATCGACTCGTGTCTTGAGAAAGGTGTGCTTAGAGGTCACGTTCGGTAGGAAGTCAAATTACGGTGGATTTTCAGAAGAAAAGTAAAGATGGGTTGGGTTGTAAACAACTCTTCCTTTTTTGAGGTCTTCTTTAAATGAGGGGTACCTTCAAAATTTTTGGAAGCGTCACGTTAGAGAAACGACGGAAAATTTTAACTCCGAAAGAAAGAATCAGTTCTAGTTTCAACGTTTCCGCTTATTGCATCAACATTTTGTGGTAAAAGAAATTAAAATATAGAATATTTTTTGCCTTGTCTAATGTTTCCGTGATTTCAAATAAATTTTTTATGGTTAAATAGTATTTATTTACTTTTTATCTTTACATATTTTGTAGGAGCAATAATCTCAGCGTCTTGATGCTGACCTTGTTTCTCAAAAAACAATTTATCGTGACAATTGCAAGAATTGTGTAGTAATAGTTTGGAGCGATGCATTCTGAGAAATACTTTGTTATCAAATATTAGTTCGAGCTCCGCCTCATATCTTAAATCTGTGTCTTCAAAGGATAAGCAAAAGTGAAAAATATCGACAGGACAGGCACTCAAACCCAGGGAAAATGTCCTTCCAATATCATAGACCTGGGTTCAAATTTCATTTACGTCGAAATTTTCTCTTCTGTTTATCCTATCGCTTTAAGCCGCGCGCGCATTCGTGCTGAGCAATTGTCTCCGTGATTCTTCAATTCTTGCATATCTTTTTTTTTTCTACACAGGAACACAAATTCGTAATTCGAAAATTAAACAGTACTTTTGTCAAAGGTAATCTTCTCGGGCTGCTAACCGGGTCAGTGCTGGCAGAAGTGCCGAGAAGATTACCTTCAACAAACTTTTCACCGGGAAAGTGTCAAGTCATATATAGTACTTTTGTCCGTTTGAAATATTTAATAAACAGAATACTGTTGGTATAGTAAAAATCTTATTTCTTTCGAAATAGAATACCTTGAAACGATTAAATATCTCCGAAAATTAAGCTCGTGTAAAATTGATACCGAAAGTACTCTTGGATATTATGCAGTACACCCATTTTTTCTTACGAAGACTCTCGAGAAACCCCTTGAAGTCATCAACAAAAGGGAACGATCGCATCTATCATGGTAGTACGCTTCAATTCCTAAGTCGTAAGTGATCCGATGATTGTCTTCACCTAAAATTCTACTCGTATGATTTACGGAAAGTCTTCCATGATCCATCGTTATTTATCTTTAGAGCAGCTGAAATTGCTATTGTTTACGACGTATCTGTCGGCACGCAAGTAACATTAGCATTTAGAACCCTCACATTATCTACGATGACTGGTTATTACGCTTGAGAAAAGCTGGCGTTCGTCAAAATTCTGCCGTGTTGCAACGCCCGAATTGGCTGTGGGAATCGGAACGGCGGGCTTTCATTTCCCAGACGAAAACGTTGTAACGCAGCTGTTATGCCTCCGAGAGCATTAGCGATAATTACACAGATTCGACTAACTCTAAATTCCTCAGCTCATAGCGGAGTTTCTGTCAGTTTTGGGAGTCGTACCTTTTCACCAGCGGTGTCACTTTTCAGGGCGAAAAGCGGATTAATTATCTACGTTCTTTTACAGGCATTCGAAAGCGTAGAAATTCCTGTAATTGTTGCTCCATGTTCTATCATATACAGGTCCTTTATTTTCCAAAACATTGCTTAACGAGTTTCGCAATTTTCCCACCTGAGGAGATCAAGGTGGAGAATATTTTATTTACGCTCCAGTTCTCTATTCCCATCGGGTTGCGCGAAAAGTGTAACGTTAAGTTTATTTTACAGTCATAAGTCCATCTAAATGCATGAAACTCGGATTTAGGTTTTTCATTCATAGATATAAAATATAATTTTCCTCTGCATGACTACATTGAATAGCCGGCACTGCAGTAGCCATAAACGAGTTTCCTTTTCACTAATAGATTTTATTTTAAATATTATTGATTAAGTGAGTAATTTATTTATCAAAGGCATATATTTAATTCAGTTTATTCAGCTATTTTCCATCACGGATTATGTGGCTGTGTCCAATTTCTGTCTGTTATGTTTACAATGAGTTCCCATCAGGGAAGTTGATTCACTCAGTGGTAGTTATTTACATTCATTTCCGTCCGACAAACATTCACGACTTAGCAGATTACTGTAATGCATCGGCTGACGAAGATGATTCATTCTGGAGAGAGTTTCCTCAGTCTGAATGCAGTTTTGTTCGTGGTTCCCAATCCTAAAATACTCACCGTACACAGCGAAGAGTAGCCACTCTCTTTTACTTGTAAGAATGGACTATCTTAAGTCGGTGATTTTCGATATTTTCAAGGCATTAAGACGAGTCAGCATCCACCAAATTTATATTAAGGCTGAAATATGACTAACAGTCTTCTCTGGCCCAAACATTTCTTAATAGTTTTAGCAGCCCTCGGCCTTAGGCGAGGCGTCACTGCATTTCATCTTTCGAGCTCAATCCAATTTACAGTATCCGAAGGAAGAATTATCCGTTTTTCTAATTATCGAATATTTATTTTCTTAGCAAAGATGCTGAAGTTTTCAAACGAACAAATCCTTAGGGTATAATTGAATATTAAAACAGCTCGTGATTTCAATTCGATGCCGAAAGAAATTCACCCTTATATACTCCGTTGATGGGCCGAGTTTTATAGGTTCCTTTCGAGCATATACAGTCTGGACTGTACTTTTTAACATACGTTCTATAGGTTAAAGACCCCTGATCTAAATAGCGGGGAAGTGAATGTTTTTCGTGCGCTTCACTCGAGAAGTGTATTGAAGGGAAACGTGCACGGCTGACCCAGAATGGGTGAAAACGAATCGGTCAGATTGCCAACGGTAATTGGCGTAGACTTTATACACTCAAGTCGTCCATCTTATCGTCCGGCAGCGGATACCTTGACATCTTCATCGCCACTTTCCTCTCTCTGTAGAAAGTGAAGGAAATTCTCGATTACCTTAGTGTAACCGCAATGCATCGGTTTCGTTCGTTTAAGCACGCTTCGTCGCCTTACTTCGTCTCGAGACGAATAGAAGGCAAGGTTATGCGAACCGCGTGGAAAGACCGTCTCCGTAAATAGAAATCGGGCGTGTCAATGTCGTGAAAGTTCGACTCATCGCTTGATCTCCATTCATTCCTTCGTTCCGTCGACCCTCAGCTTAATTGGTTTAGATGAGGTGCTTCGAAAGATATCTATATTCAATAAGCGCATTATTTTTTTGGGAAGTTTTCGAGGACATCGCAATGCTTTAAGGTCAGACGTCAGCCACGTTCGGTTCAGACAGACCGGTTGTATGTCGATTTGGACAGATCTTCATAATTTTTTGGTATAGTTCGATATTTCGATATAGTTCGATATAAATACTGTACATACGCTATTTTTTCAAAATGGAGGCTAAAAATTTACAAAAATATTCTCAACATATTTAATATTACATCAAGAAATGATTAAAGTTATTTAACTATTTAGTAAAGTTAACTAAAACGGAAACTACTTAATTGAGTACCCCTTGAATTTTTGGTTTTTTCTACAATTCCAAAGTCCTGCTCCAGTAAGATACAAATAAAAATAAATGTAGTCGCAGTCGCTACGAATAAAGTAGTGATAATCCTTCGTTAACCATCTGAGCATCACCATTCACGCCGCTGTCTAACGCTCGGCCGTAAGCCGCATTGATAGTAAGTTGAGTACCTGTAATTCTATTTCAGCTCGCAAATATTAAGTTAAAATCGTTTGTGCAACGGAGAAGAAAGGTTCTCAAATGCATTGGAAAATGGACGAATGGTCGTAGGCAGGACACGAGTGGGTGCTTCTGGCGTAGGTTTACTTTTAAGGGCATGATTAAAGAGTATACAATACTTTTTAGTTGATATTTTCATGTTATGTTACAGGGCGAGAAGTATACAAGGAAAAATTATTTCATGCTTAATGCTTCATTCCGATAGCTGTAACTATGACTCCTATGCACCCGGATGGTTCATCCCCGAATAAGCGGGAGTTACTGTGCTTTGCAGTGATTTTCACTTCTTAAAAACTTCCCGAATACTTCGTGGATTATTATTTTAATTTTAAATTTGTTTTAGAAAATCATCATATAGATAAAATATCTCTAATTACATTCATAAATGTCCTACCGATGTTCACCGATTAAATTATTTGATTAATTTAAATTTTGATGTTTTATTCGATCTTTCAGATTGCCAACGGTAATTCGGCCAAGAATTGCGATTTATTAATTCCGACGATTCTCCTTAAAATCTAAGAGGAGTAGCCGAGATATTGTAGAAATAAATTCAAACTAATCAGATGAATAGGGATGTTTACTATTTCCACGTAAAATTATTATCATTCGACGTCTGGTTTTCGCTTACGTAGCCATTTTCAGAACGCTAACGTCAGTAAGCAACAAATTACCGCAGTAATCATTGTAGTTACGTATTTTTTATTGGTTTGATGAAAATTTAAATTTAATAGTGACCTGACTATGACTAAAAAGGCCGTTACCGGTTGCCATTTGTGGAAATAAGATACATCGCTTTTCAACGGATCAGTTTTCTTCTTTGTTGTTACTAATTTGCAAATATTTTTGACAGAATTCTGCTCCACTTAAAGTCAATCGTTATGGATGAAAGTGAAGTTTTGCGAAAAACCGTTGTCTTTATAGTTTTCCTTAATATTGTGTATTTTAAATAGTCAGTATTAAGGATTCAAATATCGGATTCTTGGTGCTATAATTTTCAAAGAAATATTTTCAATAAAATTTTCGTTTCATTCAGTATCTATGGTGGTAAAGGTATCAGTGGCTCTAAACCACGCAAACTACTTTATTACGGGAATCATCTCATTCTCATTAATTAAATCCACCGGTCAAGGATTTCTCTCGCAACAATTTTAATATATTTTCTTCGCGAAGACCTAATAATTGATTTTCATCCGTTGAGTTGATGAAACAGTTGTGGTTTTTAACATTTGATCCCTTGCATCTCAGAGAGACGCGTATATTGCTCCTTGACCAAGATTCCTATTTTCAATAAGGTGTTTGAAACATCATGTTTTGTTTTTATTACCTCTACTGCTGTACAGTGTAGTATAGGTTTTATTTTTTACGTTTAAGCGTAAAATTCCTAAAGTCAAGTGTATCATCGATCATCTATTAAATTCATTGATTCTGTACATAATTCTTTGGTTCTCCCAGTTGATTTTCTAATTATTATTTTTTAAGGTGATAATTCCAATTCTACCATTTGTTTTATTTTTTCTATATTTTAATATTAAAAGAAATGTAATATACTTGACCGTGACCTAATCAATGGATGTTATTCATCTAATGATTAGATGGAGTCTTAGGCATCTAATTAAGTAATCAACATTAAGGCATATAATTCTTTTTAAACTTGATGCAACCGTAGCAAAATTCAAGTCAGACTCGGTAATAAATTAGAGTAAGACGTACTGTTGGTTTGAATTAATATTTTTATCATACTGCTGTTTGTCACGCCTTTTCCTTGTAGTTACCCACGTTGACATAATTCCTGTGCATTGTTATTCTAATCTCTAATAGTCTCTCTATAGACGGCAAATTTTCTTTATGGCTTACACTCATGCCTTTAGCATTTCAATGTGTAGATAAGATAGAAAAGGTTGTATCGGAGAATCCTCATGTTGTATTTCATCCAAGTCTACAGCGTTTTATTTGACCGTATTTCGTTTATCCTTGAGTAGTGTCATTGAATTTATACGAAAGATACGAAATGAGACTCGGAGGCAAATGAGGTTGGATAATTCTTCTTACGTATGATAATTATCCTAATGACTGTTTATTTTCCATGTTGTAATTTCGCCAGAATATAGATTCCATAAAAATGTCCACCTTTTTCAGAATAATACGCTTAAATTTTTTTTGTTGCACGAGATTGAATTGATGAAAGACAAAGTTTAATAATCCTTGTTAAAATTATGAAATTTTGTTACTGAGTGTATGTTAAATGTATGTATTCAGTCTATATTACTTCTTTATTTGTTCAAGAATAGGTTGTTTGTTTTTGGTGTTTGTGAGTTGCATTTAATTCGATTTACTTGTTCCTTCTTGCAACGTAGAAATGCCAGTCTATTTCAAAACAAAAGTTACCTAATGATTATCCATGATGCATTTGGATTGGAGGATTAAAATCGCTTTCCCATAAGTCCAAAGAATTTCCTCCTCAAAAGATGATATCTTCCTTGTTAAGATTGGGTGGTGATAGTAAAAAATCTTAATTTATGCAAAATATTGTGTAATTCACTTTATGCTGTTGAAATATGCTGAATTTGGTTGTAGGCTATTGAAAAATGGCCAAAATTTACTACGAAATATGTCATCTGATAGCAAACGCTTGAATTAGTATGTGGAATTTACGGCCCAAAATGAAATATCATTTCGTTTTTTCCGCAGTTTTTCTTTTGTAAGTCGAAGATGGATCTTTAGTTTTTAGGGTCAGAAGTAGACAGTTTGAAGTGCACTCGATTTCCGGGACATAAAATGCTGAAGAATATCTCCTTAGAAAATATTTCTCACAAAGTTTAAGTTCCAACCGGAAATCGCCAAATCTGAAGAATTTAATTCGTCGAAAGTGAACGTTGGAACAATACCAGCATCATCGCGTGATGCTCAAGACGAGTGATAAGGAAGCTGCTTTTCGGTTCCGCGAGAAATCCCGGAAAAAGAACTTGCCTCGCTTCCTTGCCTCGATTGTCTTTGTGGTCGCAGCGCATTTCATTAGAATAATCACTTTGTTTGGCATGGAAATGCTCTGAGAAATCGGCGACGACCTAATTCACTTAATGCACTTGCATTATTCTCTCGCAACTCCACGTTTGTTGAATGCACCATTTTAAACAGTTGCTCGTCTGTTGCCGTACATCTCAAAAGGCGAATAAAATGTCCCTCTTCTCAAGTAAGCGTGTCGGATCTCAGCGGGCAGCTTCAAACGTTTTTATGCGAATTGAGTACCTCAAACGTTACACGATAAAGAAAAAGGGGAAATCGTAGCTAGATTCTACAAAAAGAAGTTTTTCCGTCCATAGAACTTTTTGAAAATATTTTTCTGTAATCTAATGGATGTCCAAATGTTCCTTACAATGCAAATTCAATCTAACAAATATCTTAAATTGTCCTAATCCGATCTTCACGCGTAAATGTTTTATTAAATGGAATAAGTTGTACAGCGGACCAAATGAAGAAAATATTTGTTTATTAGTCAAGTCTAACTGAATGTGTTTTCTTATGTTGACGATTACTGTTAATAATAATTGTTACAATTTATTTCTTTATTTCCTAGGGATGCAAAACGATAATTATGAAACTGCTTACTTATGTTACCTAGAAAGAAATCAAATAATAATCATTAAGCTTCATTGCTAATACACTCAAGATATATAAAATCATCATAACAATTTTAGTTCATATCGTATATGTTCTTAGCTAATATTTGTTCGGTGAAGGGTGAGCTATTCACATTGATGTGATTTGAGATAGAATTATAATTTCGTTTTTATTGTGACTTATAAAATTTTCAATGCTCAATTGAGATAAACATCTGGTATCTCTGTTATGGTGTAAAAATAACCGAGTAATTAGCACGTATTACTAAGTAAGTAGTTTCATGAGCAATTAACATCGAAATGTTTGCATTGAGTCTCAGTTATTGTGCATTATACGTCATAAAGTTTGTTATCACGCATTGGAAAAGTTATTAATCATTTCTTAATGAGTAAAAATTATTGGCTTCATTTTCTGATCAGCTTAATAGTAAGATAGATTCAGATTTTCTCCGGCAAAGGATGTGCAGAAACTCCCCTCAGGTTATCAGGCAAGTGATCTGGGTGATATCCTCTAATAAACTCTATTCTGCACTCTGAATTTCTGCATCTTTCTAAATTTCCTTCTTTTTGTATGTACGTTTACTTGCTACAGTTACTTTTTCTCTTTGTATGTCCCTAAAAGAAAATGATACCAGTGGCGGCGCGCTTAGATTTTGTCTTTTATCTTGTTCGCATAAAATCGTCTTGTATTTATCGCTGATTTTTATTTATTTTTAACCGTCGTGGGTATGAAAGATTAGGATCAATTTCGGATTAAGTAGCTACGAATGATAATCATCATAACCAGAGATAAGCTAGCGTTTTCTGCGTGGATAACATTGAAAGAAACATATTGATGATAAGTCGAACACGCCTTTTTTCTGTCATGGTTCCGGCGGATATTCTTGCGTTCTTGAAAAATCTCCATTGTTCCCTCCCATCCGAAACAATGGTCGCAAGGTGGGTATTTTTCGTACACATCTTCCTATACATCAACACTTCGAAGGCAACATTTTAAGCTATTGTTATTCATTTTCGATCCCTCCATCAGTTACGGTTAGCACTTTTGAGCCTCGACTTGTAATTTTTTGTTTCGTTTTGTTTGGGCGATGTTTCTTTTGTATTCTTTTATCTGTAACTTTATCCTTGTTTTTTTTTGACTTTTTTCGCTCTCTAAGGACTTTAAATAGAAGTGTATCTAAACCTCACGAGAAGTAAGTCCATTTGCCGCCCTTAGAAAAGATAGGGCCGCATGTAGGCTTAATTACTGCCACTTTCTTTTTTCAACTTTCACGTTACCGCGAGCTGTTACGTAACGACACATTTAAGGTATGACTCATATTTGATTGGCTGTATCTACTCCTTCCATAAAACGTAGATTATCTCGAGCGATTAACTGAGAAGAAAACTTCGCGGCCCCATGCGAAGGAATTTATCAAATTCCATAACACTCTGAAAAGGACCCTGTTATTGAACTATATTGATGTAATTTTGGTGTGTACCCCATTGTGTAAGTGTTAAATAAAGAAAATAAAATATTTTGATCTGTTAGTAAAGAAACAGCTCATAAATCAGAGTAAAATTCAGGGTCGTATTTACAATTCGGTGCAATAAGTGCAATGTAAGTGCTAGCTGAGGGCCTCTTCTGTATGAGGGGCCTCAATAAGATTGCGCCTAAAAACTTTGAAAATTAGCTTATTAATTAGCTAATTAATTACTAAACTGTAAGACGCCTTCTCGGGTTGTTTTCGCTTCAGGAAAGAATTTTATGCATTGAGTAATTCGTCATTACATATTTGTAGTACGAGTCCCCCCTCGTACATACGAGGGGGGACCCAAATGCAATATACATAATGCAATCTGTCATTATTTAATATAAACTCTATTCATCATTCGTTCCAATTTATACAAACACTACTTTCAATTCAATAATTTGTTTATTATTTACGCACTGAAGAGATTGGATTTTCTATGACATGCATCCTTTTGTATTTTAAAAATAAATTCGAATTTTTCTTCCTATGGTTCTTAGTGGGGGGGGGGGCTCAATCTGCTTGATTGCTAATTGATGCTGAATATGTCGAGGAATTATTGGGAAAGGTCAGTACATCGAGGTAATTAGCCTCCGCCAGAAGACGAACGGCGATGCGGTACGAATTCTACTGTTTCTAAAATAATTTCTCTACCTTTTATGTTGTGTAATAACTAATGCTTTGACTATTGTGTTTTCCCACGCTTCACTTTCCTTTTTTGTTATCGTGCTTTTATGACTTCTTACGGCCGCTACACCTTAAGGCAGTTCTCTTTGTTAGTTGTTTACTGTCTGAATCCTGCGCCGTGCTCATGTTTTTCGACCGGCATAGCGTTCCGCGTGCTTTTATTTGATCGTCGAACGAAAGAGGCTGTTTTGGTTGCATAAGAATGAGGATGAGAAATGGACTAAAGATTTACGATCCCGTGTTTTTATGACGGATTTCTCAACGGACTCCCATCAGATACCATGACCCTGAAAACCGAAAAAATGTTTCTTCTTTTTCCGATTGCGAGTTCTCATTCATGTGGTGCGGGGGTGGGTCACTATTTCTTCCGTAATCCCGTTGCGCGGTTGCGAATCGCTCGCGGGACCGTGTCATCGCGGTGTCACGAAGCAGTCCTCAGCAGATCACGATCGACTGGAAACAGTGCGCGGTGTATTATGGGAAGCTATTGTCGAGTGATACCGAGTTTACCGTTACCGACTTCCCCCTCATTTAATCATACGCCTTTCTGCATTCTGTTTCCGCCGTCTTTTGTTTCAGATGCAGTGATATTTCATCCTGCGCTGTCACTCGCATTGTAGAGATGCGATCGGTTGGCTAAAGTAGTTTGGAATTATCAGATCGGAAGGTGGGGTCACCCGTGTGATTCGTCAATGGGATGGGCGCTGCTCTCCTGATTACGCTCATCAGTTGTAGCAGTTACGTAACTTATGGAAATCAATTTGGACTTTAATAATTATTGTGAAGATTTTTACATAATAAGTAGGAAATCATAAAAAGTGTGGTTTGGCCCTACTTCGGGAGCAAATAACTATTATTTCAAATAATGAGAGAATTCTTTCTAACAATGATTATTTCAAAATAATTTTCAAATAATATTTTTATCATTCTTTTAAATTATGATATTAATTATCATTAATCATTATTTAAAATTTTCATTATTATTTTAATATTCCGAGATGATTCCTTAGAATCATAAATAATGAAAATAACATGTTTTGCAGTAATCAGTCGTAAATTTTTTCTCGGTTCTTCTGGCAGGAATATGTTAGTTCCATTTTACTTTATTTAGTGATCAGTGGGAAAAATAATGATCATCGTATTGTGAGCGATTATGAAAAAATAAAAAGCATACGAAGCCGCTCTATTTAAAAATATACTCTGCGAAGTCATAAACGATCATCATTAATATTGTTTTTTCTCGATTATAATTATGCATTGTTTTCTTACTTGTATGGCGCAAGCCTTTTCTCGCATGTATAGGTGAATAAAGTTGATTATATCCTCATGTGAATATCTACGTGATTTTGGCATTATCGAAAAAATGACTTATTATATTCAGAAACTTCGCGAGGGCAGCACTGAATGAAAATGTTGTGCTTGGTATTAGGAGGAATCTGCAGAATTTTCCCAATCAGGAAGAAGCAGCCATCCAGAACTGAAGAAGCGTGAATAATTATTATATAACTTCCAGAATTTCCTTCTCGATTCTTGTTAATTTATTTAAAACTTACACAGGAAGACATTCACCACGATTAGAAATCGAAAATATGTCGATATCTTTATCGTTAACGAGTTATCGGTAACGAGTCGCAGGCCGGCCGATTAAACGCACGTCGGCTAAACATCCTTTGCTTGGAGTTTCTCTCGCGAATAGCTTGTCGGAGAGTAATCCTTAAGCAAATAATCCGTGCAACCGCTTTAAAGAGGGAGCTTATTTATTCCTTCCATCCAGTTATTCTCCCCCTTCACCCACTGCCACCCCAACAGGTACGCCCTCTCTTGTGTAACAGATTCCTTGCTTTCTCTCAAACCCCCTCAACTGCCGCCGACACGACCACTAAAACTGCCGCCACCACCTGTTCCGCGTGTACCTTTTTTAAGAGTTGCTCAACGGTTTATTTTTTTTTCTACGAAAACATTTCCCTGCGGAACGATGGGAAAGTGCTCTTATTTTCCGCGTCTGCCCGGTTATTTTCTTTACTCCGATCCGTCCTTTTGTTCTGCCGTTGGAACGACGCTTTCAGGTCGGAACGTTTGACCCAGAGGTTGCGTGCGCGTGTTTTGACGCGTGCGTATGTGCGCGGGAGAGGTCATCAAACCCTCAGCTCATTATACAGTCTCTCCTTGTGCGCTCGTGAGACTATTCGGATTTGATCCTCCAATTTAATTTCGTCAGTTTTGAAAATCGTGCTCCTCGGTTGCTCAAAAAGGTTTGTGCTCGCCTTTGATGCTTATCTCGATGTCGTGGATGTTTAAGTTCACGTTTTGAGGAATATCGCTAGGAACTGGATCGGTTGCTTTCGTAAGCGGTAAAAATTCCCTTGTTTCGACTCGCGTGAAAAGTAGATCCGTCCCTGAAGGCCCAATACTTATCTGAACGAGTGTCGTGCCATTATCGAGGCACGATACGTGCCTTTCCGTGCTTTCTGTCCGAAGCCCTTCGGTGATTAACCCTTAATTAGTCGTGCAGGGTCAGTATGATCTAAATACATGTATTTCCAGGAGTAAAGCAATAACAATAATAAGATACTATTTCACCCACTTTTAAATTAACTCTATGTATAGATAGCATTGATAAATTGAGATTATCATCAGTTTGGTAGACCATAGAAGAAAAAATGAATAAGCCGTTTGCTTTTTTTCTTAAAAAGTATCGATTAAATAAGGTTACCAAATTTACCAAAGTAAATTTCAACATATAGGTTATATATTCAGTTATTACTGAATGTTTTTGTAAGTGATAATAGTAAGTAATTCATAATTATCTTTGGAATGTATAAGGAGCACTATTAAAACCAGGAAATATACCAACATAGAAAAATAAAGTTTCCGAAACCTATAGCGATAGGTTATCGAAACCTATCGCTATAGGTTTCGATAGTTTATAGCGATTTCTTCATTTTTTGTGTTGAATTATGTGAGTTTGTTTCGCGTATTTAATACTCAATTATAGAGTCGTAGGAAATACCGTTTAACTTTAATTGCTCGTAATGCTGTTCAACTTTAATTGAAGCGGCACTTAATTTTTTGGTTTTATGAAAGCCATTAAGAGTTATAATAGTAATAGGTGATACAAAGCGTGGAAGTTCTCGCTGATACAAAGTGAGTATTAATGCGTACATGTTCCGCGGCCCCAATCTTAATTTAGATCATTAAAACGCTCTAATAGTTTGAGAAAATACTTTTAAGGTCGACTGTTGGTAACGTTAACTGTATTTAATAGACTCGGTAATAATTTCAATGTCTTTATCGTTTCGTTTTCATCAGATTCATTCTAGGAGATTTTGATTGGCATGTGAATTTTGAGAGTTCCTCTGAAGACATCTTAGTCAGTTTTAAACTTTCAGTCCTCGAATTTCTGATTGAATAACTCGCGTCTGATCACTCATTTCCTCCGATCACTTCCGCATTAGGTACAGGGATTGAAACCGTGCTGTAGTAGTTTTACATCTGTAAATAATGGAATCTTGGATCTCTCACCCACCCGGAGATCCATGAGGGTAAACACTTCCGGGTTAACTGCTCACAGTAGCGGTTTGATATAACCTGGATACTTTTTTTTCGGAATTTGAATCCTATTATTAATTTTATTCGTACTTTTGCGAATTGTTTTCGTATCTCTAAGATCTTAAAATATCTTGCTAGCATCTCCCTGCTCTGAGATATGAACCTTATCTAAAGTAACATTGTGGATAAACAAGAAAAAACGTTTTTCTTTAAATCGTTTCGAGGTGGAACTGGCGTACCACCACGCGAATAACTCATTTTCCGTATAAATCATCGCGGAAAATCATGTTCCTCCTTTCAGAAATCATGAAGAGTACACATTCTTATTTTCCTTATCTATATACTCTCGGATTTTGGCGGGATTTTTCAATGATAGATGGTCTATGTTGGTGAGCAAACTTCGTCTAAAACGTCGGAGAAAAGAGTAACTGCCTGTCGATTCCACATCCGCGTGGTGAAAGGTCGTGGTTGTTTACTTTTATGCGGCCAGGCGTTGTGCAGTTTAATTCATATGAGTTGATGATTAAAAAAAGGCATAATTTAGAGCATAAAGGAACATTAAATCTTTGATTAGTAACAATACTGATGGTTCCTTGACAAATATCAAGTGGACGCGAAGACACCGCGTCGCAAGGTTTTGAAAAATTAATACGCCCTGAGTATGAAGGTATGGAAGCCCCGGGTTCGACTTCCCGTGAGAGACCAAACGTGCGAAACGGCCTGAGATCCACGTAAATGGAATACTTGTGCAGAACGTATTGGAGCAGCGTCTTTCATCACCATTACGATACAAAGAGGGGGTGAGAGAAATTCGATTGCGGAGTTGTCGTTTAATTTGAGCCTTTTCCGGGTCGTTAGAAGACTACACAGAGCACTGCAGACACCGTTTCAAGTCATCAACTTCCAAACCATTCATTCCGCTGCCGACTAGAAGAGACGTTAATGGAGGATGACTTTAATTCATTGCGACCCTTTGGAGCGGATCGCGTCGCTCTTGAGGCGGCTTTTGCGGGTCAAAGAAGTCCCCACTCATTGTCCCTCCTGTACGACCATCCCCTTCAATTAACGACCTTCGACCGATGCCCATTAAGACGCCTTAATTCGATCTGTTTGACTCTTCTTAAGAAAAAAGACGTGAATTGTTTTTACAGGAGCCTCGTGGAAAAATTTGATAATGCAACGTGGGAGGCCGGCAATTGAAGCAGGGCCTTGGAATGGGACTTCTCAATTTATACGTCGATTAACTCCAGCGGTCTTTCAGAGGCTATTTGCTTGACTTGAAGCAAGGCTTTTTCTCATTCGCATTTATTTCAAATAAGAGCACTTTCCAGATGTAGTCAGGTGAGACCATGCGAAGGCTATGGATTAATTCTAGATAACTTATATCTAGAATGAAAACCTCCTTGAAAAGAACAACACTTCGTAACTCCTCGGTAGATTTTTAATTTTACTTTCTTTCGTCAGCGTGTTGACAGCTTTAAGTGAGGATGTCACCAGAGTGACCTGAAAATGTTACCACGTTGACGAAACATTTCAAATGAAAAATCTGCTGTGGAAGTTATGAAGTGTTTTCCTTTTCAAGATTTTCTGCTGTGAGAATTCACGAAGTCACGATTGATCATATTTTATTTCTGAAATGATTGACTGATTGGAAGTTTCTTTCTCATTCGATTCTTCGGAGCTATAATTTTGCATTCTCTACAAGTCTTGGAGAATCTGAAACTTTTCTAAAAGCGTTCAGAATCATTTAAATAAACGATTAGGAGATTTGCATGTATTTGGAGCAGCAGTATTTTCACCAAGAGCAACGTTTATTCCAGTGCCGGCGTGTAAGCTTGAAGCTACACATTTATCTCCATAAAAATAGCTCCGGTAAATTATAATTCCATGACTAGGAATAAAATTCGATGAAAGGTTTCTGGTGATATTATTTTGCACTAGTTATTTCTGTATTTAAATAAAAATTGGACTTGAATATTTCTAGGCGTTCCGACAAGGGATAATCTTGTCTTAACTAAATTACCCTTTCTGCTTGCTTCCCATTACGTATTCGCAAACTTAGAATTCGGTATTGCTAATTCCAAGAAAGGTCATATGATTGGGTATCGGTTTTATATTGATTTGGTGGATTTTACGGCGAAGAAACAGGTCTTAATTATTAATTAAAAATAAAATATGTCGCAAAAAATTTCAGTTAAATGTAGATATTGAGGAACGAGGAAAGTCCAGCTTTTATTAGCCGCAAAATTTATTTCAAAACAACCATAATTTTTACTCATAAGGTCATCATTACCATAGGTTATCAACGATACCATATGATGAATCTATGAGTTGGAATCATGGTCGTTTTGAAACTTTACGCTTAATTAGTCCTTGATACACCGAGGGGTCCTATCGCGAAGTCACGGCCCAGGGAGTGCATTCTATAAATGCAGTTATGTTTGGTGCTTTGTCTAAAGGAGAGAATTTTCATTTTTTATCATGAGATTTCTGGTTTGGTGTTCAAAATAATGAACGTGATGGATCGCTGCGCTTAAATCTTCCAAATTTGAAAATCATGCAGACTTATAGGAGGACTGCTGTGTAAGGCAGATTTTTAGCCGATTATCCGGGATCATAGGTATCTTTCATTGGTCGAACGTCATTGCTTTATTGAGGTATTCTCGTCCAATTCCTCTCGTAGAGACTTACGGGATTGAAAAGCTACGTTGATTGACACGGAAGTATTCGAAAGTGACGTTTTCCTGCATCTCCGACTAGGAAAATTAAAAAAAGAAGCATTTTCAATCGGAGTGAAACCGTATCAGCCGTGTTTGTTCACGTGTGACGCATGGGATTTGAAAGAGAGATGTTTTAGGAAAAAATGTTTTCGTTTCGCGAAGTTGAAGTCATCGTCGAAAATTCTACGGTTCCGAGAGTTTCAGCGGAGGCGGCACGCTTCAATTATGTCTATTTTTACGTGTTATTTCGTTTCTTTCATTCGGATGCTTTTTCAAATTTTTGGAGTACTTTTTGTCGAAAATTGCGATGCGAACTATGTATTATTTAGGTATGCTGTCTAGTTTTCTTAGATATATTTAAGAGTTGTAGATTTGAGTTTGCAATTTATACAGCTATTCAGTCTTTGCCATGTTCTGCGTTGTAAACTGAAATGCTTATTTTCACAAAGGTCATCAAAGGTGTTCGATGAATCTGAATAATTTCTTTATATAACTGAGGGAGGTATGACTTTCGTAATATTTTGTTTCTTATTACTGCAGGTCATGGGGTTCCCCAAACTGTAGCACATGGGCGTTTACATTTTACATGGCCTACAACTATTTAGATCATTATTAAGCCCGTATGAACTTAAAACTCTCTTCTATTACCTACCATTAGCCCTGGAGAAGGAATCGGGCCTTCCAAGCTAGATGGGGACTGAGGTAGTTTAGTCTTACTATCCTCTTTGTGCCAGAATGCTTGAGGTGGAAAGAGTCCATTCGAGTGCAGCACAATGATGCTATGATTCATGCTTTTATTAGCACTCGATAAGGAATTCCATTCTAAGTATGTAAAATGTAAGGGAGTACATCTATCAATACATTTACTTACACACATTATATTATATATCCTTTAAATCCATCTTACCTAATTGATCATAATACCTTGATTATTCTTTAACCGTAGAGTTCACTTACTGCTTCATTCTAGAATGCCAGATGAAATTGATACTTCCCACTTTATGTAGTACTATCGCATTGTTTGTTTACATATCCTGAGTGAAGACTTCATTCAGTAACACACGAGGTTTTCATCGTAGAGGTACTGAATTTCTTCCCTTTTTTTGAAATTCCCTAAATACGTGCAAGTGATGCTTTTTTGTAGAAGCAAGGAGCGCTTATTATGTAACGGCCCAGTTATTTGTTTTCTCGCTGAAAGTTATGAGCTTGAGTAAGTAAACGTTTTGACCCAGTGCTGAAGCGACACAAGTTTTCGCTTTCCTGCATGTCTTTTTTAAGCCGGGAACTTTTCCACCCCCTTCAGCGTTACAGTTATTTTCGGATCCAGCACATGGCGTTGAATGATCAGTAGTTCATTGAAAACAGAGAAGTTGCGCTTTTTGGCGCAGCGAGGGGGAGTGATGAGTCTGCACACTTAATGTCGATGAACCCTGAGGCTATTTCCATCTTCCGGAAATCTTAAGAGCTCGCTCCTGCCGGATTAACCCATTTTCTGGTTCCTAGTGTCAGAGAATTCGGAAAAATATTCGGCAAAACATCCCGTCGTCACAAATATTTACAGCTCGGAGCTTGCGTAACGTCCTCATAGAAAATGTCCCTTGGTATTGAAGCAAGTTTAATAGTACTATCCTTTGTGTGTGTCTTATGATTCAGTGTATTCGGCAACGGAATGGTCTGTTCCTAGCTTTTTTTGTGTGACAAATTCTGAACTTTTTTCATTTTCATGGTATGCTTTTTTTTAAGTGTATGCATACCTCGAATTTTTTCAAGGAGAAAGCATTTTTCGCTCAATGGAATGAATCTTTTATTACCGATCAATTTTCTTTTTTCAAATTACGTAGTCTTGCTTCCGCATTTCTACCTGTTAAGTTTCGGAATAACGTCAATTTTTCGCGCTAGAAGAAGTTCAATATGAGCAAAATTTATCATTTGAATTTTGAATTTGTTGTGGGAATTAAAAACTGTCACGGAAAGACTCAAATTCTCGTAAACATATGATTATGATTTAGATTCCTTTCCTTTAACGTAGATATTATCAGTAGTTATTCAGCTTCTCAATATTCTCTAAGATTAATTCATTTCATCGTCTCGGAAATTTTTCCGATGGGTTGTTTTCAGGTTATGTGGTAAAATATGCTAAAAATTTTCGAATCGTAAAAATCATCCAGCGAGTTAAAATTTGCGGATTATAAAGTTGTTTAATGTTTTAATTTTATTCGATTATTTGATGATGGTGAAAACGAAATTGTGTTTCAGTAAAGTGATGCCTTTTAGTTCCTACATTTCTTAGTTCTTTTCAGTGAATTAAACATTTGTTCTGCCGCTAGCGTTCGAATATGCCGGATACTTATCGCTGTAAACAATTCCAAACTTCAAAAGCGCGGGAATCCGATTTTCCCCTCTTGAGGCAGGACTTTATTATCATGGTGTTTAAATCCTCTACAAATAATTCGCGACGTTCCTCCATGGATCCCAGTTAATGTACGACCCCGTAAGCGCGCACCCGCAGGACACCGGATGTCCGCGCGACTTCCCACTTCTCACGTCTTACCCTTCCTCTCACGTCCCTCTAACGTAACACTCCAGGAAAGGATTCCGTCAACCAAAGGCTCAAAGAGAAAAAACCTCTGAAGAGGTCATTGCATCCCTCCACCGAATCAAAAAAAACTTACCCGGCTTCACCGCTTTTCCGCGCAGAAATCCTTTCCTCAAAGGGCTTCCTTCCAACCTCCTGGAACCTTTCTTCCAATTGTAAATCCTCCGCCAATGTTTTTTTCCTTCTCACCCTCGACTCCTCTTCACCATCGTCCCGAAATCGCCTCCGATTCCTCCACCGAAGAAATCCCGGAAAAAACAAAACAAAGCACTTTTTCTGCGCGCGCGCTCTTAATATAAATTCTCTCTGAATGCGTGCGTTCGAGTCAGAGGAGGGCCGCCGACTGAGCGAATGGTTTGGCCGCGAGTGAGGAACCGTAGGTAGGGGTCGAGGAGTTTTCCCTTTGCCTATCAAGGTCGGCTCCCTCTCTCCACCCCCTCCGCTCCGTTTTTAACATCCCTCCAACCAGTTCACCCACTGAGGGAGGAGGTGGACGCTGGTGGTGGCTTACGATCCTTTACTTTCGCGGCGCTCTTTTGCGGATGATGCGTTTTTCCTCGCTGATTTCCGCACCCAGAAAAGGAGAGGGCATATCTGAGTGGCCTTTGGCTCGAGGTGGGCGTGGGTGGGATGGATGATGTAGCATCCACGCAAGGCGTAATGCATTTATCTGCTTGTGAAGAGGGCTCGTGGTGGTCTTGAGCTTTTAACATTTTCGTTGGATTTCACTTGCCACACGCCGGAAGGCGGCTCCCAGGGTATTTATGTAGATGAAGAATACACTGGAGTTATCGGATCAGCTTGGTCCTTGCATGTTAATTATAACCTTATAATAATAAGGGGCTATTTAAGATTTAAGGCATCACTTTTAAGTTGTACCGATCCCTAACATAAAATAAAATCGGAACCCGGGTATCGATAATTGGAATCAATAGATACCTCAAGAGTTAGGAATATGTATACATCCACGTATTTATTCTTGAATATATTCATCGACTTCCGTAGATACGTTGACATTGCTCCTGATGGTGAGATAAGTCTCGATTACTGGGTCTTTTTTTCTCATGTGTATTAAGCAAGACTGTTATTAATACTGTATCCAAATACTAGGGAAATCTCTATTGTAACCCAAGATCGAAACCTCAGTACATCCTAAGGTAAAGTTATTTTGCTCTAATTCGTTGTGTGATAAATGGGAATGCTCTTAACTCTTCATGTAATATTTCTGCTTAGCAAAAGTAGTTGACTAAGATTGAAAGCTTGAGATGAAGCGATGGAGGTACTGAAATTTCAAGAGTTCTATCGTAGGAATTTCCGAACTCATGTACATACATACATTCGACGTTGGAAGCGTTATAACGAGGGTTCACTGTACGTTAATTTCAACTAATGGTTGGGAATTATATCAAAAAATCATAACGTGCGTGTAAAAAATTTGAAGCAAGTCGTTTTCCGGCATCTGTGCTCTCGTTGCGGTTCCGGTCTAATTATTTTGTATTCAGAAGCATGAAGTAAGAATTACTACTAATGAGCCTCCATTTTCACGGGGAAAGATGTTTACTCAGGTGTAATTTTGGAAGCGGTTTAAATGAATGATCTACTGTTTTATTTTACCACATCTATCACTGCCATTTTGGAAACAATACGATTCTGTTTATCATGTAAATGTAAATCATAATAATCCTGTAATTGGTAGCATGTAGATCCATTGCCGGATCAAGGGGCGAAGGGGGCAATAGCTGTCTCTCCTCCTGGTGACTTTGCAGCAATAGCAAATTTTCTAGGGTTTGAGCTTAAAATAAAATCAGATTGTAATGCTTTTTCACCATCTACCATATTTATTGGGACCAATCGGTAATCGAAAAGTTTATTGAGGATAAGTTCATAAGGAAATCATCTTAATAAGTTCTCCACCTCCCTTCTAGAGTCTGTAGATTCTCTATGACTACGATCCTGATCCTGTGCACTTACGGTATGTAGCTAGTTGGCTCATTCGTTAAATACTGGTTTAGATTAAATATACCTAGGTGTACATGTCATTTCTGTTGATGTGATTATCTGGCAGAATTCATCACAAGGATTTGATAAAGCGAAATATCTGCTGGGACGCTGGCAAATTTCTTGGGTGGGCGCTGAAAGAAACGTTTGATGTCCACCTTAAGAGGAACGTTGGAGGGCAGACGTGAATGAAGAATCGATCGTTGGGGAAGGAGATGTTGATCATGATGTCATAAACTTCGTGCCGTTTTCTCCTGATGAGTTTTAAATGTGGGCTTCGTATATGCGCATCGTAACATTCGTAGTTCTTATCATTCTATGTTTTTATGTACACCTTAACTGATAGTGTTCGAAACTGTTAATGTCTTGAAGGCAAATTAATTTCATCAATCATTATATATGACTCAGTTTTTGGTAAATTGAAGGGTAACCATTTAATGTCATCCCCAGAGGTTTTGAAAATTGGTTTCATGGTGTTTTCCATGCCAAAGTAGATTGTTTGGTTTCATTTGTCAGTGGATCATCAAATATATCATTGATGAATTTCCACGTATTCAAACCTGCTCATTACTACATATTTCTGATTTATCATTGTAGTTTACCAAAATTCTTCAGAATCTGTTGAGAGCTCCGGAAGCGTCTTCATATCAGTTGTTTTCGGTTTTTCTGTTGGAATAAGTCAAGTATTTTACTTGTTGAGAACTTTTTCATAATAAGTCGTCGTTCTATAGGAGACTTGAACTAATTGTAGTATTATTTAGTTAATCTCGAGAAATTTTCTATCCAAATATTCATGTTAAGTTGTCTTTTACGGGAGTCATTCGTATCTTTTTCAGTATCAGATTCTTTTTATTCTCACCTATTATTTATTTTAATCATAGTAATCCAAAAAGTCTATTGTAGACAACACTTATCCGGTGACATTATCCATTCAAACAGGAATTATTTTTAAATGTATTCTGTATAAGTGCGATTACTAATTTCCAATAAGTGGTAGTGATGAATTGATTACCATCTAATGGTAATGATTGAAATGTATCATTTAAATGTTTGAAATCACTTCCCAGAAGTAAAGCATGGTTATTATATTACCGTCTTAAATTGCGGGGCAACATACCGAATCGCTACAATTGAACAAAATATGCATGACGATTCGTTTTTTCTTTTCCATTCTATTCTTAAAATTCCGTTTTATTTTCGTATCGCGTGGGCATGCGTTCATTTTCTTCGGAATTCTGGCAAGATAACCGCGTCGATGGCCTCTGCTTTATATTTTGGTAAGATGATGAACTGGCTATTTTTCAAAATCTGGAGAATTTCTGTCCAAACAAAAATAAACGGAGTAATGGAATTTCCTGCGCTCAGAATTCATAGTTATATATACACAACCTCGAGTGCGTTCTTCCGAGTTCTTCCTATTTTATGAATATCGCTCCCGGATTTCCCCCACGTTATTACTGACAATTAATCCAACGTAATGTAATTAGATTGAACTTGATAAGTTTTCGTTGGGAAAATTAAATTTGCTTACAACAAGCTGGCTGCTTCGGAGAAGGAAATGAGCTAGTATTTCTTTACTACTAGCTGTTCAGAATCATTTCCGAAAGTTTTTCGCCTTTATTGGGAGTTGATGACCCTTGTCCAGTGTAATTTAAGATTATCATCGGAAAAAGATAGTAAATTAATTTCCGAATGACGCCATGATAACTTGGTGAAACTTCCAGCTCTAAATTACATGATAGAATCCCCCAAAAATTAGTCATGCGTTCCGAATTTCATTTTACAGCTGATAGAATAACGTCTGAGAACTGTGTGCTGGAATGCATGTAATTTTGAAGCTCACCAGCAGAAAATTCGAGAGAGATTTTCTCTTTAATTAGATAAAGAAACGGATCAGAGCGTACTCTTGGAGATGCTTCTGATTCATCTCCTCTATTTCAGCTAACACTGATGAATTATGTGAAAAGAAATAATTTAAACATACTGAACACATCTGTTTTTACTTTCTAGGGTTCTTCTTACGAAATTTATTATTTACGTATCTGTGTTTATCCTTCATCGATTTGAAGGCAGCAATAGAAGGGATATATGAATGGTGTTATATATCACAGGTTTCCCCTCCTCCTGCAAGGTGATCGCGATCCCTCTGTCTACCTCTCTGAGGAGTTAAAATCTAAGGAGAAGCATCTACTGATGTCGTGCTTAGCCAAAAAACATACAATTGTAGCGTAATCAGTTTACATCCATAAGACCCGTTCACTAAAATTGAATCGACATCATGCGTGCTCCTAATTTTAAAATTAATTTACGCAATTAGTTTATATCTGTGAGAAGCTTTTACTAAATTTAAACCGACATTGTATACGAGTATGATTCTGATTTTGATATTTACTCTAAACTTTACTAAAATATATAAATATATAATCATAATTTTGATTTTTATTTCCCTTTAATTATTAATATTTATTAATTTATTATTCATTAATTAATTAAACTTCATTTATTAATATTTGTTTCATCGCTCACTATACGGTAGCATTACTTTTATGGTATTTTATGTTATAGAAATTCGTGGAAATCAAATTCTAACTTTTACATATTTTTCCAGTGGATGAGTAGATGGCGAGGGCCTTATACTAAAAAAAGTATCTCAAATGAACTTAAATACTTAGCAGCCGAGATTTATTAAGCTGTATATTTTTTGTCTATAAAATAACAAAATTGAATATTTTACAACTGAGCTCTCGTGGCGGCACTCATTATGGGCAGTAAGTGGCATCGTCCAATTCAGAATAATGATTATGTTAGCCTCTTTCATAATGTGGACGGTGCAAACACGTGAACTGCATCCATCGGAATCCAGTATTGGAGTTCAATATCCCGAGCGAAAGCGTGGGCACAGTGGACATAAGTCACGTTCAATTTCAGATCATTCCAGCAAAGGATTATGGGATATTTTTCGGGATGACGCGCGACAGCGGACGAGTAAGGAAATGAACCTTGGATTAATAACGCTTAAAAATTCAAAAGCTTCTTTTTTTCTGATCGTCGACGTTCCCTGAAAAATTGATAAAGAAAATCAATTAGTTATCTCAAACACTTCTCACGTAGTTCGCAAAGGTGTGAGTAGAAGAATATTTTGATAGCAACGCACGCGCTCTTTCGGAGCTCTCATATTTTCCCTAATTAGTGTTTTTGTTTACAATCTGGACAGTAGAGGTGTGTCCCCGGGTATTATACGGTTGTTTGGAATGTGTGTAACAACGCTAGTCACGTCCAGAGGGTCACGAATTTTAATGCTAATTTCACATAGGCTAGGTGTCATTTCCGCGTTTGTTTGTTCGTCGTGATTGTTACATACGGCACGCGCGTGACGTCCATTAAAATTCACGAGTGTGGAAGCTGTGACAAAAGTAACGTTTGGAGTGAAATTTTATCTCGGGTCGTTTTGTACTTATGCATAAACGAACGAGCTGTTTTTTTTGCGAAGGATGCATTGCACGTAATATGGATCAATTACAAGTACGGCACTCGCATACTGGTAAATAATTTCAGTTTTGTCACACCATTGAACTTTTAAATGTAAATTTTATTCAAACAATTTAGCAAGCTATTGTATCTTCAGTTTGAGTGATTCATCACCGATTTCAATATGGAATGTGATTAAATTTATTTTATGATCGCTCCCAGTATATAACTCGAAAGTTATTTTTTCGTTTATCTTGAAATTGCTCTTTATGTACATGAATTTGGCACTAGTGTTATTTCTTTCCGATGATGTAAATTTTCTTCATGACTTACTCTAGTTTCTCTGTTATCTTTAATTCTTTGCTCGTATAAATTAATCTTGGTGAGAGGACCAGACATACTGGGGACATAAATTTTATAAACAATAAAAGCTTAACTATCTAAGCATTTTGTTTGGTTTAGAATGTACATTAAGCATCTAGATTTATAAATATGATGCGAAACTTTGGGTGAAAATTACGAAGATTTCATAGATTTCAATTGTTTGTGTTATTACTGCCTTCCCTAAATACGAGCTAAATATCCACATATTTTTCAAATGACAAATTCCTCAGTTTTGATGTCTCTGCTAGTACTTAGCATTAATTTGTATTCGCCTTCTCCCAGTTCCCCGCTCCTTCGTTTTGATCGAAGAAGAAAAGAAAATTTAGCCGGATTCGCTGTTTTAGAAATTCGGAGGAAGGATATTATTATCATCGCCTCACTATCTTCTCCTGCCTCCGTGACGGTTTCCCCGCATAGAGCATCAAGTGGATTCGCACTTTTTTCCTCATTTCGTTTCCTCTCTGACACAGATTGCGTCTGCGGGATTTCTGATTCGAATCATTCTTTTGAGTGCGGCGATGAGTAGGTCGGGGAGCAATCGCTTTCTCCGCCCATAACTGCGGATAAATTGCTAACGCCGCCTTCTGCCGATCAGTCTGAGCGCTGTCGGAAAAAATTACAAGGAGAGCGTATTCCAAAGCGGAAATGTGTTCAGTTTTTACTTTTTCCAATCTGCGTACCATCGCGTTTTATGGGTAACGATAGAGACTAGATCTGTTTGTTTTTTTATCCATGCGTTGATCGTTTAGCGGCGGTTAATGCAATTAAGTAGAAAGTGCACAGTGGAATAACGGGGACATCTGGAATCGATCTGTATTTTATTGGTTTCACCGGATATTGTAAACGAGCGAAATTTTCGCTCATTAAGGTCTCTCATGGATTACATTTAATATCTTTTAATACCTCCGGAATATCTTTTCTTGGTGTGGCTTCGTAGTTTGCGGTCGTATCGTTCCTTTATAGCGGTTTTCGTAACTTCTCCCTGACGTCAGGTCTAGATATCTATCCAAGGGACCGTAAAACGGTTGAGTAAGATGCGCGTAGTGACTTCAGACGGTTATAGTTTTAGGATAGTAGGATTCTCGCTCATAACATTATGGTGTGTTGAATTCGTGTGTATCGAATCCATATTTTTGTTTGCGGTAGGTATACGTTCATAATAACTCCAATAGTTAGTATCAGTTGGCTGTCAAATGATCAATTATATATTAGTTGGAAAGAAAATGAGATTCGGCGTAACAGGCAATGCTGTCTAACAAGGGAGTGCGAATCTTTCGAAATTCCGAATTGAATTATTGTGTTTTGGTTCGGGCAGAATTTCTAACTAAATCGAATGATACCAAATCGAATGATACCAAATCGAATGATACCAAATCGAATGATACCAAATCGAATCAAGAATCGAATAAAAATTTAGGAAATTGTTTTCGTTGCGCATTTTTTAAATCCAATTTTCTACGTAAAATTTTGTGGCACATTTTATATACGTATATAAAAGTACGCTTCCTAGCAAAACTAATTTTTTATTCAAAATACTATACTTAAGAAATCCTAAAACCTTATCGAAAGAATTTTCTTACTATAAATTTGCAGATGATGACGTTAAGTAGGAGATGAAGAAATGCAACTCTAGAAAGGAGTGCTTCTGTAATCGCGCGTATAAAATGTTTCTTGTTCTTATAATGAACCCAGAATGTTTACGTAACGTAAATTTTAACTTATGCGTAAGTTAAACCAAATATATTCTTCTCCGAGATTTCTAAAATTGATGGAATAAATGGAAAGTGCAAATTTAATTTAAGCGACATGCTGATTTAGGTTCGAATTGAAGTAGGGAATGTGCATTATCTTTTTCGCCTTGAAACCTGTTTATTTCACGAAGAACCTTTTGAATAATTGCCATGGCTCTTGATTAACTATCTTGGCCCCTATTGACCTCCTTTAGCCTGCTTGCATTATTGGTTCCAATCCATGCGATCGGTTCGTTAACTACTTCCTTGTCGAGTCGTCATCCGTCGCTAATGAATTGGAGTTCGACCTTAATTTTCGTTTTGGAACGCTCATTCAGACGTTAATATGAAAGCGAATTTTTAATTCCTAGAGGCGCGTATGATTAAATTGAGAAAGGTTGCCAGTAAGTTCTTCTAAAGAATGTGTATATGTATATATACAGTATTGGAATATTTTCCCATTGAATTCGACTTGAAAAATGAATCTTTCCGCGGACAACATTCAGCTAAATGAAATTATATTTTACCAAAGGAGCAAAATGCCCGTTTCTTGAATTCTATTTTGTTTCGGTAATTCCATTCCATAATTAATGATTGGTCCAGGAAAAACATTGAACGAATACCTTGATGTTATTTGCATTTAAGCTGTGAATGGAATGGTTAGGATATTTTTTCGCTCATGGAGATCGCGACAACGCTTTACCAATTATTATAATGGCAAAACGAATTGTAAAGTGAATATTCAAATGACGGTAGATCGACGGTAAACGGAGATTATCAAATTCTTTCCTAGGGTTTTGTGATCACCGTAGAAGAAAATCTTTTATTGCTGTTCCGTTTGTCCATTTATTAAGATTATCTTTTATGAGTTAATTATTGCGGAAGGTTTTTACTAAGGATGCCTGATCTTCTACAAAGCTTTGAAGAAAAAACTTCATGATTGAATGTATAGTTTTATGGCCCATGAAAATGACATCAAATCAATTTTGAAAACGGTCTTGTTATGTGAGAGGTTCGAAAAAATTTTCCATACTTCCAACTCATTCGTAAATTCGTAACTAACTAGGAAGCCTTAGCAGATCATTAACATTTTTTAGAGTAATATGTTTATAAATCTTGGCATTCCATGTAAAGTAGCTGCAGTATTAATCTTCGGTCGACGTAAATATGTATTTAATAGTCTTAATAATTGAGGAGTTGAGACTCTGTATTATGTGTTCAGTGTTTCTCCTGTGATACTGAAAAATTGGAACAAGTTATTGGTTAGACTTTAAACTGCAATTACTTTATGGTAATATTCGTTAGGAATACGCCTATCGTATTTTTCCAATGTCATGAAGAAACCATCCAAATCTTATAGCACCGTGTATTCCTTACGGGAGAAAGGCGCGCGCTGTTTTAACTGTTATATCAGAAATCAATTTTACTCTTTACTTTTATGTCTTCACAATCAACTATCGGCAACTTTCCTTTTCCATGCAAAAGTCGTAACAGCTCACCCAGTCCACCGTAACTAATACGCGGAGCCAAAAGGTTTACGTGGTCTCTTCATGGCGTCGGATGAAGTATAGTAATTTCTTAAATTGTCACTCATTCTTACTGAGAGTACTCTTAATTTTTCAATCTTGTTAGTTATATAATTCTCATTTCATACTAAAATGTGATATATGACTTTGTTTTTCATTTTCACGTTTAAGTAATAATACTGTTGATCTCTCCACATATCCTGGAATCGCCTGCATAGCAGCGTAGGTTTAATAGCTCAATTTAACTGTAGTTCCTTGAGAAAACTGGAGTGAATCATTTCTTTCCGTCAGGTTAATGGCGTCTAAAGTCAAGTTTGGAAATCGCCGTTCAGATCATTCTTTCTCTTTTTGTTATTCGGTCAGTGGCGTGCGTGCGTTCGCGTGGGCGTGCGCGCCTCCCTCCGACACGCGCCCCTTGAGATGTAGGACTCGCGCGCGCACGCATTCCCCCACCCAACGGAGTATCTGGGCCTTAACAGCGGCTTAAGCGGTGCCGCTTTGCTGAACATGCTGGACTTTACGGCTGGACGTGCCGTTGAGTGCATCTGACCTGAGCAGGGAATATTCTGGCAGTTCCAAGATATATTCTGTATTCTCTCAAGCTGAATTCACTTCATCACAATAAATGACGGATATATGCTTTGATCTGTCATTCAAATTATATAATTACACTTTTAAAGTTTATATGAGACTCATCTCTTGCGCTTAGGTAGGAAAATTTAATTAAAATGATTCTAATTTATGTGACCTGGCCTAAATTGGTGAAACGTCGTAAAGGGAGAAATAAGATTACTTATTGATATACGCAGAATAATTCTGAATTCCGGTTTCGACTCTGTCGAATTATCTTCAGGTTTCAAACAGGGCCTGAAAATTGTTCGTATTACCTTTTTCGAAACCGGTCCGATTAAAACTTGTTCTTTGAAAGCTACTAAGTAATTTTATTTATCTCTCCATTATAAGATGGCCATTTACGTAAATTTCGTTGAAGATTACGACACAAAGGGAACATTTGCAGCTGGAGGAATGTATACTAAGTACGTGTTTCACAGGGGTGCAGGTGTAAGCATTTTTACTACTTAAAATGTATTACTACCTTCCCACTGGTGTTATTTGCGAGGACGATTATCGTTACCCTTTTAATATTGTGAATTAGTGTTAATTTTTTCCAATTTTTCAAAGAAACTTGATCATATAATGGAAGCGGTGAAGATATTGAAACTTTTTCGGTTTGAATTGTGACATTGAAAGTGATGAAACGAAGTATATTGAGAGTTCTCTTGAATTTCTTCCAGCAAAAAGAGAGCCTGGATTTTTAATTTATATTTACTTTATGTTGTTCGTTCATTACGAAGGAATTTACTTTAATTTCGTAGGAAAACGTCCCATAATTTATTAACCTAAAATCTAAAATTAACATCACCGTGTATTTTTACCTACATCCATAGCTATTGCATACTTTTATTTCTTTAGTCTCCGAGAAGATGCTTTGGCTTCACAATGACGAAGCAGGATATTTTAGAATGCATTTCCAAATTCTGCAGTTCGTTTTCTAAGTTGTGAAGCCTACTAAGGATGTGCAACCTGTCGTGCTTCGTGGTGTGAAGGAATTTTTAAGCACTCAGCGTTTGAAATAGCTGTCAAAGACGAAATCCGTTAAGTTGGAAGCTTATAGAAGTGGAATAATTCTAAAAATACGTATTTCGTGACGATTGAAGAGAAATAATCCCTATCGTGGTTGCTCAAATGTCTCTTTAAAAATTCCGTGTTTACCTCTTTAACTTATCAGGCCACATCCGTCTTCCTAGCTTCGGGTTTTCCGCTCGCGGTTTATCTTGTCACGACTTACGTAGCGATAATGACAAAATATTGCTTAGAGTAAAGGATCTTCGAAAGTTTGCCTCTTGAGGAACAAGATGTCGCTATACTCTGTTCCAAAAAAATCAGTGTAACATAGCATAAGCCTATCAATCAAACAATTTTAAATTACTTAGGTGGAACGAAGCCAAAGAACACTGAAACCTTAAAAAAGTGTATTGGAGCTAAGTCCTTGTCTTCCTGATATGTATCATGATAACAGAGTTATCGCCTGCCAAGAAAAATGTGTGTGTTAAATATTGAGAGAGAATTGTTAGCTAAAAAAAAGTAATTGAAGTAGAAAAAGAAGGGGGGCAAGAACAAAAGCAGTTGAATGATCCGAAGGAAGAGGTTGGTCACTAAGAAAAAAAGGGGCGAACTCAGGGCACTTGAACTTTTCACGAGGTAGACAACTTTAACCATCCTCAGACAAGACAAAATAGCGTTTCGTCTCATTATTTCTTATATAGTGTAATGATATAATTATTCAAAATGAAATGTCAATTCTAGGCCCACATCTTCCGTGGGAGATATCTCGGATAAGACTTAACTAAAGTTAGAGGAAGTTCTCAAGAAAAAGATGATAGGTTAATTAAATTTTGTAGTTTATAACAACAATAAGATTTCCCTTAGTTTGTAATAGTTCAATTACTTGGAAATAACTTTTTAAAATTGCCAATGGCACCTAAGAAAGTCTATTAATTTAGCGAAATGTCAATAAATTAAAAAAAGCTATGTTAGTTATGTCTTCCCGGAGTGTGCCTGAAAAATTTGTTCATTTATGGTGTTGGATCTACTCACGCCGAAAGACGTTGCTTTTAACATTCATAGTAACATGACTAGGTAATTCTACGGTATCACAGAACACGGCAGGTATCAACGGTCTTCATGTTCTATCGTCCGGAATTCAGATAGGATGAATTGAATGATGGACAGTATCGGAAACAGCAGTATTGTGCGAATGCCTCTTTTATCATCGCAATGGATAATCTCGCTGTCCTTTAGAATCATTCATGTCTCCACAACCGGAAAACGATGACGAGATCCGGATAAAAACGTCCCCTTATGATCGCGGAACGTTGAAAAGAGCTTCCTAGAGGTCAGATTACTGTTTGACATGTGATGGATTTAATTGCAGAGTGTTTTTGTGTCCACTCGGAAGGGCAGGTGGTTCGACGGGAAATGGCGCCACGCCCAACGTGAGGTGGTCGAACCCCCGACCCCGTTTTGCATTCCCCTCTTCCGATTCGCCCTTTTATCCCGACGTAATTAGGTGGCGAGGTAAATGCATACGCGGAGGAAATATTTCCCCACTAATAGCCATATATATTCGTTTTTCCATGCAGACCGCGGAATGCAGGCGGTATGAATTTGCATACTCCGAAAGGATTTGCTGTCTAGCATTCCGAGTGCCTTTCCTCAGCGGTACCTAATGAACGAAGTGCGGCGAGATTTTTGTAACATTCGAGCTGAAAATCATTGTGATTTACCGCAAGTGTTCTTGTGCTATACGGATTTTTGTTGGTTGTAGTTATATGAAAAACTCTTTTGAAATTGTGTTCCCATTGAAATCAGATTTTGAATTATAAGGAAACAGTTTAAAGTTGATTTTGAAATGTCGCTGTTAGGTGTTATTCAAATGCGCATCTTTCATTCTGCTTTTAAGAAATATTATGTTCTCATACTGGCCAACAAAAATGAACTTTTTTCAGATTCCACGATGAAATTAGTTAATTATATCTTTGTTGATAAACACCAATGTGGTCTTTAATATTTTCATTTGCTCTTGTTCCTTTGATATCTGATGTCTTTGGTATCATTGTTTTATAAGGCATAGGTTCTGATATTCATACATCTATATGTAGATGTTGGAAAAATCTTTACGGAATACATTATCTATAATTATAAATAAATATAAAATATTTTCAAACATTTCACGATGTAATTTGGCAATATGTCTAAAATTCGTAAGTATTACAATTACGTTATTTAACATTTCTTTGATTTTTTTGTTCCTGGACAATAATTGTTATTTCCTAATGCAATAATCTCAGAAATATACGTAGTATCTCTAAACCCTCGCAAACTTTCATTTTATTAATTAACAACAGAAGGCCGAAATAAATGAAAATAATCTTGAAGGTCGAACTTGATTTTAAAGATTCACCTTCATAATCATCCATACCTGAATTTAATGCCCAAATAGCAATCCCGTCCTTCTCTGTTATAGTACATCTCCCTAAATGGACTGAATCCTAATTATTGAAATGAGTGGTGGTATATGTGAATTCTTCGATAACAGCTTCGGATTAAAACTTACCATAAGGTCCTCCCATGTGCTGTCGACTGTTATTTATACATGAATATATTTTATGTTAACAGCAAAAAATCGCCGGGGGATATTTATTTTTCTCGCAGACTCGAATCGCATCATAAAATATCGATTGGGAAGGTGCTTTACTTTCAGTTCTCCATAGAAGGGAATTCGGATATAAAACTTGAGCGGCTTGCATCGGGTGAAAGTGCACCATAATATATAGCCGTGTTCACGTTAGTTATCGTGCAGCTGCTTGCCCTGGGTAAAGCCTTATTTGCAAACGGAATTGCAACACCTAAAAACTCAGGAACCCAACCATTTTACTTTATGAGAATATATGCACATGTGTGATGAAGAGTTTAGCAATGTTAAATATAGTTTTGTTCGCGTAGTTCTATAGTGCCAAGGTTTTTCACATATCCAACAAAAGCTAATAAGAGAATATCACTGTCTACTCAAGAAACTTCTTTCTTTTATTTGACAAAGAATCTTTAACATTAAAATGAGCTGAAATTCGTTTTAGCTGGACAATCAAACCTTAATTACGTTCATGTAAGTGCTAAGTTTATTCACGGGACTTTTACAGATGTTTCATCGGTTATGTGCATAAAAGATATCTCATTGAATTTTAGTTCCGCTAAATAATCAAGTGAATTATCACAGTTTATAGATAACCGATGATCTTATATTTTGTATAGAACAGAATTGTTTTCAATTTCTCATCCATCTCGTTCTCATTATCTTCAGCTATTAAAGAAATGAGCATTATTTTTGAGATAGCATTCAAAATATAGCCCGCATATCAGTGGAATATATTCTGAATGCTATCTCAAAAATAATGCTGAAGTTGATATCGGATGCTGTTTTAAGTAAAATGAAGAAGAGGATTTCTTTCCACATACTGATTACTTCGTAATTTACATTGTTATCCTGTTATGAATTAATGCAGAGACTAATTCGAGTGAATGCTCAAAAACGAAAGCATGACCCTTTTCTGGGGATCTTTTCTGTGACTGCTTTTAAATGTCGTTTTCGTAAAAGTAATATCGTCAGTGATACTTTAGAACAAATCTCTCTCGTATTCAACGCAGCTACCAGTCAAATTTAGAGTATTAGTTTGTTTTACCTTTTTACATTACCTAAAAACAGTGTAAAAAATCTTTTTCGTTTAAGGTGTGGCTGAAGATGGTTAAATAAGTACTAGATTCTTTAATATGACGTAAAATTATTAACAAGGATATGTGATTGCTATCCTTATAATAATTGACGAATGTAGAGTTTTTGTACCCCCTCGAATTACTATATTCAATGTAGTAATTGGGTTATATATAATTGAATACCTAATTCATAATTAATTTGAACGAATCCCGCGCTCAAGTATTTAATCGTATCATGTTGTTATCTATTGTACCATAATCATAATAGTGGTTGCAGGAATTATATCTCTAAATGTATAAGCCAAAGATTACGTGGACAGTTTCTAAATATAGAATGGGGATATTTTTAACTAAGCTTCCATTCTCCTTTATAGGTAGTACATAGCGTTATCTCATGTCCTTTGTTATAAACAGATGGATCTGAAAGGAATGAGGCTTGGGATTAACGGTCTGAGGTTGAAAGAGATTTTTTCCTGGCATTGCAATAGCTCATTCGTATCGAAAACTTAAGGAATACATGAAGCCAATAATCCGAACGCCTTACGTCCCGTCTTCTCTTCGCCGAAATTTCATCTCTTCGTTTAATTATCGAAGGAGTTCTTCAACATTCTATTCATTTCATTTTATCGTTCTTTAGTCGCACCACATTGCCATTACTTCTAATCTCTTCTCTGCTGCCGTTAAAATGAATGTTTCAGAGGATGCAGGTTGATATTCCATTTGTATTATTTTATTAACGATCTTCTTATATCCAAGCTTACATTATTCGCTGTTTACAGTTATCCTTCTGTTACAATGTCCTCTTCTATTGGACAATCTTCTTTTCTCTTTTCTAATTTTATCTCACTGATTCGTAAATTTGTCTCTACAGAAATTTTGAGTAAGAAAATTTCCTGTATTTTTATTGTAGAGGATTTCTTTATAAAAGGGAAAGAATCTCTAAGAGGAAGAAAGAAAAATAAGGCTTTAACTAGAGTGAGGCATTATTTTCGTTTATTATGTGGTCGAAATCTATTCGTCGCAGTTTTTCATTCACCATCCGGTAAGAAAAGGCATAGCGGGTGGTGTATATTGCGTAAGTGGACCAAGGTCGAGATTCTCAAACGGAGAATTGCTTTCGATTCTTAAAACGCATTCGATTGTTCCTCGACGCCCCAATCCTCACCTATTTTTTTCCCTTTCTTTTCTTGGCTTCCAGCCCATTGATTTCTGCGCCATGTGATTCGACGCTAATGTCACCGTAACCCATCAGTTCGGACCTCTCCTGCGTTTTTTTAACTGCAATAAAACCACTGCTGGGAAATTCTGTAACAAGATCTATCCTTATTTCGATTCTGTTCTTTGTGAAGTTCTTTTTTTGGTGTGAGGCACAGGAAAGCTTGTTCATCACCAGAACAATGGAGATGGCATGTAAGATTCAGCGAATATCGTCGAACTTTGTTATGAACGGGAGTAACGAATTCCTGAATTCTTTCTTTAATAATAATATCTTCTGTGCGTTGTATTTTATAATGGCTTTCCGATGAGTTCTGCATATTGGCGTAATTATTTTATCCGTAATCATTAATTATATTAAAAAAATTTATGACAAAATGTAAGTAATAAGTGCTCATATAATAACAACGCTGTTCACCTCTGCGGCCTAGCCTAGATCCATTCTTATTTTGCACGTTTTATCAATTAGGTAATCTGAGTGTTTTATTTAATCGACTACTACTTTATCGACATCCCATTAGCGCTTATCAGGTAGAAGAAGGTTTAGAGATATTGATGAAGATATCTGCACTTTCCTTATCAAGTTTTACTACGATATTATATTATATAAAACCCTATGATGATACAAATATATTGTGTATGTCAGCCTATTTTTCAGTTTCGCTCTTCTTTTCTCCATTTATATAGCGTAATATGTGGTCGAATTTCAATTAATCATCATGAAATTGTCTTAATCGTTTATAAAAGCGAGTACTGATATATAGTAATTCCCTTAGGTCTTTGACTCCTTGGTGGTTTGGAGATAACTAGGCATATACTCTTTCCTTATACGAACGAGTATACTTGTAGTGCCGGGGTCGCTCACCCACCTTACCCGTTACCACCCTATCCCACCTTCCCTTAATTAGCGGCACCTTTTTCTCATAAAACCCCCATGGCAACGGCGAGAGCAAGGCGTCCACCAGAAGGTTAGGCAATTCGGACTTCGCACGGTTCTACCATCCGTGGAAGCTGTTTACCGCCCTTGGCCCGTCATTGAATCCGCGGTCCCAATAATATGTTTTGAAATGACGGGTTGTTTTTCACCTTTGGCCCTTCAGGCATGTCCAGTACGCCCGCACTTCCGCTGTTTTCGGCGGAAGCCGGCAAACATTCCCTTAGCCATCCTTCAGATGGACCCGCCCCACTCCCTCTATGTACCTTGCCCCTTGCATCAGGCAAAAGTTGGAAATTTCCATCCGCGGCCACCCCCAGCATCCTCCCTGCACTGTGTACCTTTTGCGCACGGCCTAGTAAAGTTAGAATCCCCCTTCCCCCTAGAATCACCCCCAAAATCCCCCAAAATATATAGGCCTTGCAAGGAATTCGGGAGTTAGTCTTCAGCCACGCGGAGTCGCCCATTTTAGTCGCCGTTACCCAGTGGATAGGAGAGAAGAACTGGACCAGCCGCGTTTCGCGAGTTTCCTGCCGACGCTCCCTCCGCGAAAAGCACGCCTTGCTCTCCCGGGTAGCCGCAACCACCGAGCCCGAGCCCTCTACATCGCGAATACCCCGGCACCACTAAGGGACAGAAAGGGGACCAAGTAAGATAATAAAGGTATTTTGTTCTCCAACCAAAGGAATATTTTCAATTTCCCTCCTTCCCATGTGACGACCAAAGGCAAGGACCCTTTTTATTGCGGCGTCGTCCCTTGTTCAAAGGGCCGGCACGACAATTTGGTGGCAGCGGTGGGATTTCCTTTTGCCCAGGTTTTCTTTGAGGCTCCCTTCAGGATCACCTCGTAAGTGTCACGTAGGTGTCAAGTAGGGAAATATTAAATATATTTTTTTTTCTTCTTCTCCCTCTTTCATTCGATGATAGTTCCCTTTGCTCTTTTTTGACCCCCCTTCGCTATCGGGAATTTCTCCCAATTCACGTAAGTTTCGTGTTCTTTTTTATTCTCCTTAATTTTTTTTCGCTATTTTGTTGTGGGGTTGAAAATTTTTTTTCATTCAAAATGCCCGAAACTCCTTCGGTTCTCCCCAGAATTCCCAACGTGTCCGGGTTAGTCTACCTCATAGACACATTTTCGGGAGACGATAGTACCGAAAGGGTGAACGAGTTTTTAGAGGCAGTGGAAACAACAGCAACCTTAGGGCATTGGACGGACGAAACTAAGGTAATGGTGCTTAAGTTGAAGGTGCGGGGTAGTGCGCGCAGATACTTATACTCCTTGCCAAGTGACGTAACTGGTTGGGAGAATTTTAAGGGGGCATTGTGCGAACGATTTTCGCGACGTGAACCGCGAGCCGCGAGAGCAAAACTGTTTTTCGAGTGCGTGCAAGGCTTAAGGGAGGGAGTGAGAGAGTATTCGGAGAGAGTGACCGAATTGGCGAGCGAAGTGGGAGGCGACTCAACCGATCCCCTAGAGGTGGCGCTCCGTGCGAAGTTTGCCGACGAAATGGCGTTGGAACAATTCCTCCGCGGACTGAGGAGCGGCATCCGGAGGTTCGTCCAGGTGCGGGAGCCGAAGACGCTAAAAGAGGCCATCCGCGTCGCCCTGCGGGTAGAGCAGTACGAGAAGGAGGATGCGGAACCGGGAAGATGCCGTGCGGCGACCGAGGAGCCCCCCCGAGAGCCGCCAAGAGAGGACATCGCGACGCCGGCGCAGCAACCCACCCCGACGACGTCCGCGGGATGCCAACGGTGCCGCGATCACAACCCAACGCCGGAATACCCCCCTTTCCCCCAAAGATGTTTTAGGTGCAACGAAATCGGTCATTTTTCGAGGGAATGTTTTAGGCAGAGACCTTTTTCGTCGAACATTAGGAATTTTTATTCTCCCCCGCAACGGTCGCAATACGAGAATTTCGAGGGTGCCAACGTTCGAAGACAAGGACGCCCTCCCCCGCTGATTGTCCCCGCAACTCCCCCTCCCCAGTGGCAGCGTTTACCCCGTAGAGAAGATAGGCGGAACGAGAGACAAGGGGTCAACGACAGGGTTAGTCATTCTAATTTCCAGCGACCACCTTCTAGCCGAGCCCCAAACGGTTCCCCCTCCGCCTCCTACCCTCGGAGCTCGGAGGGACAACGGATGAACGCGCGGCGATAGGAAAAGAGAGGGAAACAAAGGATGCGTGGATCAGTGACGTCAGAGGGACCGGCGCCCCTGGCTACGTAATAAAAGTGAGAATGGGGACGAGCGACGTAAGTCTTCTTGTCGATACCGGGGCAACTGCGTCACTGATAAATGACAACAACAAGAACTTTAGGGAATTGTTATCACCTTCCACCATCCGACTGTATGGAGTGACAGGGCATGTACTTCCCCTTCTAGGTGCGATTACCCTTCCAGTCACGACCCTGTATGAACAGTTTTCGCAAAAATTTCACGTGGTAGGAAGAGACTTTAAATTATCATGTGACGGGATACTGGGCCTCGATTTTCTTCGGGAAAACGACGCTCAAATAGATTTTGCAGGAGAAAGAATCCGTCTCCGCAGCACGACGCTCCCGTTACATCGGTTGCCACGCGAAAACAAAGAGAGATTAGAGAATATTGCGGGGCAGGTCGAGGGTGATCAGACCGTTGCCAATGAAAGGGAAAGTGAGTATAGGAGAAGAGGGATTAACGATGAGTCCGACAAACCAGCGGTTAAAGGGACAGTGAAAACAAAAAGAGCGACGGGAAAGAAGGAAAGTCGAGGCAATAAAAGAGGGAAAAATGAGAAAGAGCCGCCCGTGGGAACCAAAGCAAAGAAATTCCGGGGGAAGAAAGATCCATCCGGCGAGATAAACGAGAAATTGAGGAACCAAGACGAGGGCGAGCCGTCAAAGGATAAACAAAAGGAGGATGAGACATTAGATGACAGGAAGGAAGCGGAAGATTTCCAGGTACGAGTGGAGGAGGTTGTCAAACTCCCACCACGTAGTGAGACCGTTGTCTACGGACACTACGACCGGAAGAAGACGTTCGAAGGGCAGGCACTTCTGATGGAACCAGCCGAGATTACGATCCATGGAGTAATGGCTGCAAGGTGTGTAGTGAAGCCCACGAACCATCGCCAAATTCCAGTCAAATTAATGAATATCTCCACGAAAGAGCTCGTGATCCCCGCGAAAACCATCGTTGGGACGGTTACAGAGGAGTTTATAGCGGCGGCCCCAGGAAAAGGAAGATTTTCGCCAAGTTATCTCCCAGAGGAATTAGAGGAGAAATTAAGGGAACTACCAAGAGATGCGGAGGAGCCTTTTAGAAGATTACTTATGGAATACGCAGATATATTCCATAAAGAGGGAGAACCATTAGGAAAAACGGACCGGGTCCAACACAGAATCGAGACGGGAAATTCCGCCCCCATCGCCAAGCCGCCATATCGCGTTCCTTATGTACAGAGGAAAGTGATAGCGGAGCATGTAGAGGAAATGCTGGAGCATGGAGTTATTCAGGAATCAAAATCCCCGTGGAGCGCACCGGTAGTGCTGGTCGCCAAAAAGGATAACGGTGGCGAAAATAAATTGCGTTTCTGCACAGACTTTAGGGCCCTGAATGCTGTGACAGTTCGCGATGTTTACCCGCTGCCTAACATCCAAGATACGCTCGATTACCTGGGCGGCGCGACCTATTTTTCCACGTTAGATCTCGAGTCCGGATTCTGGCAAATTGGTATCGACCCCAAGGATCGAGAGAAGACTGCTTTTTCAACCCCTGATGGTCATTGGGAATACCTGAGGTTACCCTTCGGGTTATCCAACAGCCCAAGCACTTTTCAGCGCCTGATGGACTCCGTTTTAAGCGGTTTGAAAGGAGCCCAATGCTTGGTGTATATGGATGACATCATCGTGTTCGGGAGAGACGTCCCCGAACACCTGATAAGACTCCGAGAAGTATTCCAGCGATTACGGGAGGCCGGCCTGAAATTAAAGCCGACGAAATGCAAATTTCTCAGGGAAGAAGTCGATTACTTAGGCCACGTCATTTCGGCCCAAGGAGTAAAGCCGGATCCAAGCAAAATTTCGGCGATTATAAATTTCCCTCGTCCCCATAATCTGAAGACAATTAGGAGTTTCTTGGGGCTGGTAGGTTATTATCGGCGTTTCGTACCGGATTTCGCAAAAAGGGCGAAACCATTGACAGAAATGACGAAAAAGAACGCGAAGATAGAGTGGACCACGGAGGCAGTAGCATCCTTTGAATTCCTTAGGAATGCATTATGCGAGGAGCCCATTCTGAGATATCCCAACTTCCAAGAGCCATTCATCCTCCACACCGACGCGTCAGCAGAAGCAATCGGAGCCGTTCTCGCGCAGAAAAACGCTCGCGGAGAATACGTCATCGCCTACGCGAGCCGCAAGTTGAATACTGCGGAGAAGAACTATTCCACGACAGAAAGGGAATGCTTAGCTGTGGTTTGGGGGGTGAAGTACTTTCGAACTTACCTGTACGGAAGACGGTTTACGGTGGTAACCGACCACCGCCCCCTAAAATGGCTCCTATCTCTGAAAGACCCCTCCTCTCGCTTGATTCGATGGTCATTGCTTCTCAGCGAATATGATTTCGACATTCAGCATCGGCCAGGAAAAACTCATCAGAACGCCGACGCCCTCTCAAGATCATTTGCACGGGCGATACAACCGGCCTACGAACCCATTTGGGATCGCGAATTAATTCACGAAGAACAGAATCGAGATGAGTTTTGTCAAAAGGTCGCGAGAGAACTCAGCGAGGGTGAGGACAGACGCACGAGAGAATTCATGCAGGACGGAGATGGACTCCTCTATCGAAAGAGCGATCAACGCCACGACCAACTTGTGGTGCCGCGAAGTATGATAAATCGAATTTTGCGGGCTTTTCATGACGCGCCTTGGGCAGGTCATATGGGTGTAAAAAGAACATTAGCATCCATTCGCTCTAAATTCTGGTGGAGTACCATTAGGAGAGACGTAGAAGAATTCTGCGAGAATTGCGTGTCATGCCAGGAGAGGAAGAACCCCCGTGGACCGCAAAAGGCACCCCTCCAACCGCTTCCGGAAGTAACAACGCCCCTTCAGCGCGTCTCCATGGACATAGTCGGTCCCCTGCCCTCCACCTACAAAGGGAACCGATATATTCTCACCTTTCAGGACGCATTTACGAAATATCCCGAAGCCATCGCGTTGCCGAACCAAAAAACGGAAACCGTAGCGAGGGCCTTTGTGGAGAACATCGTCCTGCGCCATGGAGCCCCGCGACAACTCTTAACGGATAGGGGTGCGAATTTCACTTCACAGTTGATGAAAGAGGTGTGCCATATCTTGAAGGTGAAGAAGCTGCAAACAACCGCGTACCATCCAGCGGGTAACGGATTAGTGGAAAGGAGCCATCGGACTTTAATGAACATCATCTCGCACTTCGTCGACACGAAGCAGCGGGATTGGGACGATTGGCTCCCGTTCGCCATTTCGGCTTATCGCAGCTCCCCTCACACCACTACCGGGGAATCTCCTCACTTCCTGATGCACGGCCGCGACATCGAACTTCCGTTCGATGACATAACCGAACCTCTTAGAATTGATTACTCCACCGATGCCAATTACGCTGCCGAGTTACGGGCCAGGCTGAACATCGCTTTCGGAGAAGTTCGGGATCGCCTTCGGCACGCTCAACAACAACAGGCGAGGCATTACAACAAAGGGGCGAAGGAAGTGAATTTCCAACAAGGAGATAGGGTGTTTTTGCACGTTCCTTACGTAGGGGTAGGAAGGAAAAAGAAGTTGAGTCGTCAGTGGCAAGGTCCCTATCGCGTTATGGAGCAGACGAGTCCCGTAAATTTTCGGGTACAGCACATCTTTCGCGCCAAAGACAAACAGTTAGTACACGCGAATCGCCTAAAGTTTGCTCGAGGAACGCAAGAAGGATCCCCCTCCCCTCAGAAGACACCAGTGAAGTCCTCATTCGTACCCCCTAAGTGTACCACCCCCGCAGAATCAGCGCCATCCAATCCCCCTCCCCCGTGTATGTTCGAAGAGAATCTCCTTCCGAACCTTCCCCCAGAGCCTCCTCCGTCAGTTCTAAGCCCAACTCCCCCGCCGCCTCCGCCCCCCCATCCCTACGCCCTCCGTAGCCGAGGCCCGATAACCTCCTCCGATCTGTCTTGAAAGTGAAATCAAAACAAAGACCACTTTTTTTTGTTTAAAGGCAGGACGAGTGCTTCGACCGCCTAGCCGGATCTGTGACTTTATTGTGTTTTGGTTCTTTATTTTATTATTCTTCCTGCAAAGGGACGAGTGACGTCAATTTTCCTTTGTTGTTTGTTTTTTGACTTTGAACCTCCTCTTTTTTTTGGATTTCTGATTTTATGTGTGCTTATGATTTTCCTTTATTTTGCAATTTTTCTGTGTTTTTGGATTTGGGATTTAGGATTTGTCATGATAATTATTATGTAAAAGTAAGTTGCCCTGCGTGGCAACTCATTTTCATTACGGGAGGGAGTAGTTGTAGTGCCGGGGTCGCTCACCCACCTTACCCGTTACCACCCTATCCCACCTTCCCTTAATTAGCGGCACCTTTTTCTCATAAAACCCCCATGGCAACGGCGAGAGCAAGGCGTCCACCAGAAGGTTAGGCAATTCGGACTTCGCACGGTTCTACCATCCGTGGAAGCTGTTTACCGCCCTTGGCCCGTCATTGAATCCGCGGTCCCAATAATATGTTTTGAAATGACGGGTTGTTTTTCACCTTTGGCCCTTCAGGCATGTCCAGTACGCCCGCACTTCCGCTGTTTTCGGCGGAAGCCGGCAAACATTCCCTTAGCCATCCTTCAGATGGACCCGCCCCACTCCCTCTATGTACCTTGCCCCTTGCATCAGGCAAAAGTTGGAAATTTCCATCCGCGGCCACCCCCAGCATCCTCCCTGCACTGTGTACCTTTTGCGCACGGCCTAGTAAAGTTAGAATCCCCCTTCCCCCTAGAATCACCCCCAAAATCCCCCAAAATATATAGGCCTTGCAAGGAATTCGGGAGTTAGTCTTCAGCCACGCGGAGTCGCCCATTTTAGTCGCCGTTACCCAGTGGATAGGAGAGAAGAACTGGACCAGCCGCGTTTCGCGAGTTTCCTGCCGACGCTCCCTCCGCGAAAAGCACGCCTTGCTCTCCCGGGTAGCCGCAACCACCGAGCCCGAGCCCTCTACATCGCGAATACCCCGGCACCACTAAGGGACAGAAAGGGGACCAAGTAAGATAATAAAGGTATTTTGTTCTCCAACCAAAGGAATATTTTCAATTTCCCTCCTTCCCATGTGACGACCAAAGGCAAGGACCCTCATTATTTGTGGCGACCGACCACCTCCCTAAGAGGGGCCGGTACTACATACTCGTACTAACAAGGTTGTAAGAGGTTGTTCCTATTCTGACGTGGCGGTGTGGATTAACAGCTAATTATTAGTTAGCAAGATAAAAGTGTGGAATAGATATCGATAGTAGATTTCATAGAAGGTGATTTTCAGGTAAAAAATAAATTTTCTAATTTATTAAGATATTAATAAAATTAAATAGAAAATGGAATTTTTGAAGGAAAATCTAAAGGGATTAAAGGATTTCATAACCGCGGTTTTTGCGGTTAATTTACTGTTAATACCTTAGTTATGAGATCTAAGAAAAATTGTTTTGGTACTATTTGATAAGAATGACAGTTCGTATAGAAATAGCTTCCGAATAAAATTCTGAAAATCCCACTCGGTTTAATTTCCTGTAGCGGAAGGAAATAGAATTTCTGGTATCATTTGCTCTACATTTAATTTTCAACGGCGCAGCATATTTGTGAAATACTTTTCTTATCGCTGCTTGAATAACTGCATAAATTCCATTCCAGCTATTTCGATCCGGTTAGAAGTAATTGTAATCATTTGGTTATGATTTTTCAAGTGTTTCTCGTCGACCAGCTCAGCGCAATTAAATTTGAATGTTTTTTTTTCTGTTGCAATGACTTTGAATCGAACTTTCGAATCGAATTCCTCCTCGTCACTGTGTTCGCAATTGGCCGAAGGATTATTTTCGCTCGATTAGTGATAATTAGGCACAGTTTTTCGTCCCTGTTGGGTCCTTGAATCCATTTCAAATGATACCGCTGTTGTTTCACTCATGCGCAATTTCTGTGAAACAATGCTATGTTAGGGTAAAATTACATTGGACACGGATTCGAATTCGTTTTAAAATATGGTGTTGGTGGTCGACTTTGGCTATCCTCTGCCTATTTTAAAAGTACTTCCTTCGTCGTCCTATTTGTTCACCATTTATTTATATCTTTCTATTTCCTTTAGTATCTGTAGTATTTGCAGTCGAATGAATATATCATCACTGTAAAATGTCCATGTTCCACAATGTAGAGACTCATAAGTCTGGATGTCGGATTTGACACATCAAGTCGTGTGTGAATACAAACAGTCACAGCCGTTCAGTAAGTGCTCTCATGTTTTCATTCGGGTAATGGTATCTAAGATGGTGGATCATATCATTCTGGTCATAGCCTTACTCCCATGTAAACTTCCGTTGTGTATTGGATGTAAAGAATGTCTATCGTCTGTAAAATTCAGATAATATACACATTCAATTCTAACTTATGTTTATTTTTAATTTCCACGCAGTAAAAGCTTCATTAGTTGATTTTATTATGTTTATTTGTTGTGCTAAAAACTTTGTTAATTTTTTGTTTTCATTCTTCGTGTATTTTTATCGTGTGTTTTCATACTACACTGTATAGTAATGCTAGCCAAGGTACAATTGTAACCGCTAGTATATTGTTATAAGAATCATGTAATTTACATAGGTCGAGTACTTAATGCATTTACAATTTTTGTCACTTCAGCTTGGAGAGTATTTCTAAATCTTTTGGTTTCAGCATAATTCTCAAGACTATCAGAATATCTTGTGAACATCTTTGTGTAGCATTTTTCTGAAGATGAAGTTTACTAATGCAGTGGAGGCAAGTTAATGCGAACTTCTTGTTATGTGATCTGAAAAGGAAAACACCGCGTTTCAGTCATCACACAGATACTCAATTAACTCTTCCAAGATTCCATTGCCAATTACGGAGAGAATTTATGGCGCCAAGCGAATCATTGCGGTTGCATTACGCATGCGGTGAAAATCCCTGTGCGATCTCAGAATTATCTCACTCTCTTTTACGAAAGATGTGTTCATAAGTCACTCTGCATCGAAGAGCTATCTCGCGGCCTTCTAAGCTAACGTCTGCTCGGCAGTGTTATACTCTCCGTCGAACTTAATTTTTATGGAGCTATGATACATGGGATTTCGAATCAGGGCGTGAATTCTGATTCGATTCTGCTAGATAACGAAATAACTGAATGGTCAGTTAAGTATTTTATATCGAAGATGTGCGAAGTTCTTTCCTTTGTTGACCTATTTTTGAAGAGTTTACGGGCCACCTACGCTTGCACCTACACTATACAATTCGCTGAAGTTTTCAACGACTGATAGCATTTCACAAATAAATCGTAAATTGGACGCCAGTAAAAGTTGATATGATTCTCTTCGGTCTACAACATTTAGAACTGAAAATTGCAATGAAAAATATCTGGAAAGCACTTATACCTTTACTACGAACATAATATTGGTGGTCAATGTGTGAGTGCTTTTATTCCTTATAATAACGATCTACCTGCAAAGTGTAGGCCAATTTAATAGATTGTATCAACTGAAATTGAATGAAATATTCAAGAAAATTAATCAGTGGGCCGCGTAAAATTGGCTAAAGAGCAATGGGTTTGAAAGCTCTGTTTTATATTTATTCGAAGTAATTTATGCTTGGATGTTTTCACCAACGTTCTCCTTTCTCTTCTTATTTTTATTAACTACTTGAGTTAATCGTTTATTTTATTGGTTCCCTCTTACAAGAAGGCCGTGGTTGTTAAGAGGGAGCCCTTGAATAGGTGGGGCGGGGAGATAAAGATTTTTTTGCGAATGCATTTGAAGACGTAACATCCCTCATTGTGGTCACTATCAGTATTATACCACTCCTACCTCAACATTTTCGAGAACGAGTTATGCGGTTTTACGTACAGATAGGCGAGTGAGTAATGTGGATTTGGTAAAAGCGGTTCCAGGTTCAATTCTCTGCGTGTTTCATGATACGTTAAAGGAGTAAACTTCATGAATCAATAAGAAACGAATCCATTGTAGTCGGGGAAGCCAAGAAAATAGCGTGAAAGTCGATACGCTGAACATGTGAATACACGCTTTAGTATTGCTTGAATTGACTTTTGCCCCACATGGCAATGAATCTTGTTATTATTGTGTGAAATTCCTTGGTTTTTACTATCTCGCGAGTAAAAATTTCCTTTGCGTTTTAATTAAAATATTATTGGGGTAAACAAAAAAAGATGTTGCTCTATATGTTGACCTTCCAGAGATTTTGTGCGTCCCTGCACTGTGTCATAAGAAGTGTAATGGATAAACGTACGTAATCAGGATGTCGATTTGGAAAAAATATTTTCTCGTATATCATCGATTCGGTTTGAACTCTGATTAGTTTCCGATTCTAAAAAATCACCAATTCGTATGTTACTAGCGAATACAGTTTAGACCGTTTGGGTGGTTAAGTCCGTTGGTTGGTTCGTCCCAGTTGGGCGATTCCCTTAAGACAGCATTTTCGCTGACCTGGCGGAAAAGATAATCGATGTCGGGAGAATGAACTCTCTCGGCGTATAAAATCCATTAAGGATTTAGCTAATCTCCCACTGATCTCCTCGCCCCAGTTAACGGGTGGCAAAGGTTTCATACCTTCAAAGGCTTGATTTCAGAACGTTAAACATGACAAGCGATTCATAACTTCCTCGTTAAATTGGCTGAGGAAAGTTGATCCGAGTTTCCCGGTCGAGTTACACAAGATGCTAGTTCCATTTAAGTAATTGCCGGAATATGGTAATTTTTTCTCGCGAATCGAACGTATGTATGTTCGGACGGAATTGAATTAGCTTAACGAGAACTCATTTCCATGTTTCTAAAGTAGGTTTTTGGTCTTTAGATGGTATCTTTTACTTCAGGAGCTTTAATTAACATTTCAATTTTTCCATTATTTAGGATTTAGATGAATGATTTTCAATTAAAACGGCTCTTTTCTTTAAAATGCCAATAATTGATAATGATAATTTAGAAGCAAAATTGTCTTACTCATTGCAGTTCATCGGTCTGAAATTTCAGCATTAATAATGGTGACTATTTGGCTAATTCAAAATTAAGAATCATATTCAAAATTTACGAAAGCTCGATGATTCGGGTTGTACTAAGAAAACGAAATCTTCGAAGTATAATTTACTAATTTAGAGATCAAATGTAATTCAATGGATTATCTTATAAGAGACTCTTTATTGGGATGATAGTGTTTGATATTCTATTTGTGATGCATCAATTAAATGGGCATAGATCATGTAATATGCACTTACGAAACTTATTAACTTCTTGGATTATTATTTTAAGATATCTCCTAAAATAATGCTGAATTTTTATTTTCGCATTAATTTATACCCCAGGAGCAATTTTCTTAATGTAAATTTACCCGAAAAAATTCAATTTAATACTTCTCCGTTTTGAGAAATTCCAAAATTTAATGGCAGGAGATGGCGGTGCTTTAAAGCTGTGAATGTTATTCTTCCAAATCTTAGAAGTGGGACAGCTTTTAAAGGCGGTTGGCTTTAATTTTATGGATTTTCTTAAGCCCAAATGATCACGAACGCTTGGAAAAGTGTAGATAAACATGTGATGTAACAGCTAATTTTCCTTTAACTATACTCTGCAGGGGACCTAAAGCGCTCCGTTCTTATGTAGTTAGCTAGTCATTTGTTTCTGTTCTCGGCGCTATTATCTCAAATAGCTAGGAATTTCCTCTCATTTCCCTATTATATAATGGGAAGGTATCTATATCGACGCTTTGGATGCGTATTTTGGAATTAATGTACACAATTGCTGTAGTTTTTCAACATTTTTCTTGTCGAGAATTTTCCCTTATTTATCTTGACGATTCGTGGCGTATTGCTTACGTTGCATATTAATAAGTAATGTGCAACAGTGTAGAAAACGTTTCCGATGACGCATTCTTATTGAAGGATGTCCGACTTTGTGAAGTTACTTCCGTAAAAAATTACTCATTCAGATTCATTTTCATTTTTAAATTTACATTTTTCTTACAGGTTTAATTATTATTTTTTTAATGCGTTGACTAAAGTTCTTTTTTATATTTATGTTTAAAGAAAAATGGATGTATGTTTAAGTTTTCGATAATTGAACAAATGCCAATGTAAACGGAGAAGTAAATTAGATGTCATACACTGAGGCGTGAGGAATTGATTTCATTAAAATATGAGTTCATTGCTTGTCGGACACTAAACTTTCCCCTTTACTCTAAGTAAACGCTTAACTGCTAATGGGAATAACATAATTTTAAGGCAGTTTTTGGGCTTTAGGTTTCCCCTCGGCCCTCATACTGTATAATTAAAAAATTGAAACTCGTTGGTCTCTGTGTGGAAGCGAAAGGTTTATTTAGGAAGAAAGTTGGAAGAAAGCCAATAGATATGGAATATGTAATTCGAGTATGAAATCTTAACTCTTTTAAAAAATTTCGAGGAAAATATTTTGCTGCGGTACCATAAGGTTTATTGGAACTTGTTTTTGTTCAATGCCACTTTAGTAACTATGACAACCTGTTTTCACGAAACAATTTAATAAAGGCAAAATTTTAAACTATGAGAATCAAAGTAAACGAGTTATCGGGATACCTCGCAGGTACAGATTCCTCGCCTAAGAATGAAAATTCGTTCCGGAAGTGTATTCGTTAGTCGGAACGTGATGTCCCATAGATTTCTATAGAAAGTCGTTTAATTCGTTCTACGTACTGCCAGTGTTAAAAGATACAGAGTTCACGAGTGAAATATCTAATTGTACAATTGGAAGGCATGCAGTGAGTGAAACATCATATGGTCCATTCGATGATGAGGAGCGAGTAAAAAATCGAATATAATCATTCGTTTGTTCAGCGCGCTAAGGATAGAGGGTAAAATCGAAACATTTTATTCGAATTATTCGATGGTTGAAAACAATCGTATTATGCGATTGTTTCCACTTCTATTCTCATCCACTAAACATTCGTTAATTGGGTCCGAAAAAGATCGAAAAATCTTTATTAGCTGGCTTACTTGTTAGGTGCGGTATCAGTGTAATTGTATGACTACAGAAAATGGACCCTTTCTCCGAAGTTGGAAGGATGTCGAAATTCAAAGTGGAGATATAACTCTTAAAAATTACTCTGTTGATTCTTCCAAGACGCTTAGAGATTCCCAAGGGTATCGCGAATCAGGAAATCATGCAGAAAGAAGAAGGCATCATTTTAAATCGGGATATCGCAAGCGAGTGGTAATGGAAGAGATTCTTTATTATGCACTCAAAGCGCAGCTTTCTTGGTTCGGAAAGGCGTTGCGTAACGATCGTTCGACCGTCTTTGACGGTAATTGTGCTGAGATATGAACAAGTTGCGTCCGTGGGAAAAGTATCCTGTTTCTCACGCATGTCCGGTGGCACCCTTCACTCCTCGGAAAACATTTATTTTTCTACGGCGTTGGTATTGCCAGAGCTATTGCTTAAGCGTTGCGTTTTTGATGAGACTCCTGGCAGTGGCTAGCGATCGTGCCAAGGATGAGCGTTCGCACCCTCGTTGCCTTATAACCTTGATAGTAACCCAGCCAGCAAAGGGAAACTTTCTTTCCTCGAGGCGGAGAGGCAATTTATCAAGTACTCAACTGCCCCTTTACACAATTGAACCTCTTGAACCTAGAATAGACCATTGGCTCCTCGGGAGGAGAGGCGAAAATTTCTTTGGATGAAGATTTTTGCATGAAGGCTTGGCGAAAAGCTCTTTCAATGTTAGACAAAGAGTTACTAAGTTGGACAAAGTAACCGAAAATTTAAATCGGTTTGTATAAATCCTTGTCTTTTTAACTATCCGGAAAGCGACGAGGAAGTTGAAATTTTGGAGGCATTGCTCTTTGAAGTGCTTAAATAATGCTAGATTAGCAAGCATGGTGATATTAACTATGCAAAGTTCTCTAAAAGATTTTTATATTCGTGCTTTTGCGTGATGACGAACTTTTTCGTTAGAAACGAGTCGCACCAAAGAATCATTTGTGGAACTTGGCTTATTATTTCACCGTGCTTCCTTCTGCGGAGTTCCACCAAGTCAAGGCTTTGTCGATTGAATTTATAATGATAGAAAGTTTTACTTAGCTCTTATGAGCCCTGTCCTAGCTCTTAGAAATAATTTTTCGTATATTCTCTTTGTCGTCTGTACAGCTTGATATTATTTTATCTAGAATTTCTTTGCACTCTTATTCCATGTAAGGTCTGGTGGAATTTTTATTACTCTCTGTTCAAGTTTTGAGTCGATTACAGTTATTTTTCTTAGCATAATAATTTAGTTTATCCAGTAGAAACAGATAATAACGCGATATTTTAAGAAATTGCTTTCTTTAGCAATGAGCCATTTTGCAGTGTTATATTACCATAAACGGCTGTTTATAAATCGTATACCATGTTTGTCTAGCCATAGAAAGAGCATATCGCTAAAATGCGTATATCAAAGCAGTTTTCAAGAAATTAAAAAAAGAGCTCTGTTAGTCTAACAAATACACAATTATTTTAAAGTATAGATGAAGCTTCTTTCAGTTTGGTGATAAAAAAATTTAACGTCGCACTTGTGGAATAAAATCGAAAAATAATGTCTAAGAAGCCAAAGATGATTTCAATTAATTTGAGGTCGGAACTTGGAAATTTGCAGACATTATGATACTGAGAGTCATATATCGATACCCATACGCGTTGGAAAGCTACAGGGTGTCAAGGTTGACAGAGTTTACAATTCCAATTTTTTCGAAGCAATTTTCACAATTGGTGTGCTATAAAAGCTGTTATCCAAATTATTCTTGTAAATGTAAAATTCATATAAATTTCGACCTGGCAAACCCTTGGAAAGAAACTACTCTGAGAGAGGGTTTTAGGGCTTCCCTTATGACTGGAAAATTTCTCTATGAAAAATTATTTTGATTGGAGCCATTACTTTTTAATTCTGTCGATTATCACTTTTACGTACAGGAAAACCGATTTCGGCAGATTTCGCAAAATATTATTGACGGTAATAACTAAAAAAATCAATTTGTGGATTGATATATTATGTTATTATTATATTAACATTAATTTTGGTAAAATCAGCTTGCATATTCTCGATGATTAGTTAGTAGAGCCGGACACAATATTCCTGGTATATTGAATGTGAATATCTTTCGAAACATTGATTTCTCCGAAATGTCAGTCGAGTATTCGAACACTCCTGTTGCATTAGAGACAAACTTATTCAATGAAATTTTTAATCGTAAGTAGAATATTAGTGTAAACGTGAATGTATAGGTACTTCACTTGGGAAATCGTCGAAGAAAGGCGAAGCCTATCAAGTTTCTGACATTTAAGGGACTTAAGGTGAGCAATTTAAATTTCTAAACCTTCGCAGGTTTCCTTTCAAAGGCATTTGTATAGAGTATTTGAATATCAGGGTAATGAAAGGTCTGAGGCGATTTTCGTTTACATATCAATGCACTTAGGAATTTTGCCCTTTCGAAGAGAAAGTAGAGTGTCTTTTTCTCGTTCGAGGAATAGTATTTCAGAACGTGTTAGTTTTTCCGTTCGATTTAGGCATATTTTGAATTGAATAATAACTTGCTGGTACCGATCTGTAGTCAACATGCTTATTTCATTTGGCTTTTATGTTTTAATTGTCAAATATTGAATTGAGGAAATAGCCTGTTAGGTAATATTTTTCTTTGCCACTAACTATAGGCACTAAACAGAAAAACACACTAAATAGAGATAAAATGTTTTTAATGAATTGTTGTGAAGGATGTTTCCTTGTGGTAAATATTGGTCGGTTACGTGTATCCCGGTGATTTAATCTTTAGGGAGAAAATATTATATTTGACTCGTATGGAGTTAGTAAGTTTTTACTCATTTGTGGTGAAATCGCATTGCGGTGTCACTGGTTGCTTTAGTGCTATCCAAAAATTTCTAGGCTTTCGCATTTTGTACAGTATTCATTTACGGGACTACAAGATACCTAACCATGATCTTCTTAAAATCTTATTCAAGAACTAAATGTAAATTTAAAGCATACAGGAATATGCTACAATCAAGTAAAATTATAAATTTAAAAATTCCAATGAAACCTTTTTACTCTCCTGAATTGCAGTCTTACTTTTTACTAATTTATTGATATATCCAGATTATTTACTCACGAAGTTTTCATCTCTGTTCTATAAAGGTCATTATTCAATTGTTAAATGTTTCAGCCGGCAATTAGTGAATAGCCTCGAGATACGAATAAAATAACCAAATTGACCTGGTATCCAATCCCCTATTTTCCGATTTCCTATTTTCTGGTATGTCTTGAAAGGATTTGTATTTTGGCTTACTGTTTGAGTTCTACTGGTTGCTGTTGGAATTCACATCACTTTAGATTCTTACTCTGTCTTACTCGATTATCTGGCGAGGGCGTATCTTTGACTGCAATTGCGATCGAGATAGTGCGGCTTTAAATCTATGTGTCGTGGCATCTCTCCAGTAAGTTCGGGCGTTAGCACCTGTTGCCTCTCTGAATCCCCTATTTTTCGCTCCGTGTTTAATGCACGCTTTGTGAGCCAAACTGCCAACGCTCACCGCTGCCCGTCACGTCCGTTTAGTCATTCTCTAGCAGTGTGGGATCAAGGGTCAAGAAAGTAGGAATGCTCTCTTTGTATTTATGTGAAGTTCTCCATACCTTAAGTGATAGATTTCTCTCGTTCAATTGATTTCAATCTTCGACTCAAACGATCTGGGCAAGTATACTTTCGCTAACAAATCATGCTAGTGTTAAGATTTTCTGTAGTGCAGGAAAACGAGGCTGTAATAAAATAAGTGTTTTAATTGCTTACACGATTTCTATGCGATACCTTTAAAATTCCCGCCGCCTCTTATTGAATCGGTTACGCACGGAAGACTTAGAAGTTCTCCTTAAGAGGATTGCGGGCACACACATCATCTTAAGAGACTCTCTTCCTTACGTAAAACCTTCCTATCACCGAATAAGATATTTATTTATAGCTGTTTTAGGAATCGTATGTCATAATGATACACAACTTCTTCGTTAGGTCTATCTGTTACGTTTTCTTTTTACGTAATATCTATTTAATCCAGTGTAAGATCATATAGTCTAATTTTGAATTGAAATCTGAATATGTAAGTTGGGAATCGACCACGCGGATATGGCGGTTCTCTTTACTCGTGTCAAAAAGTTTTTTCATTCTCATTTTTGTACGAAAAGTTATTGTATTTTTATAACATCAAAGTGTCTAAATTGTGTCACATTAAAGTGTGACAGTCAAAGGAATTATTTTTTCTTATTCTTTTGACTTTCTCTATTTTTTTCAATGATAAACTAAAATGATGGGAACCAAATTTCTATAATGTCACCAAAGTTCCCTTTTAAATTATAAGAGAAAGTTTTAATCACTTAAGTTTTTCCGATTATCATCACCTCTTCTCATTCCGATGCGTTCTCTTTATGTGTTGTATATGAATGGGTTCTCCGTACTAATCTCTTCATTAACTTTCTGTCTGAAAATAATTGTATTATAAATACGGAATACTGGAATTGTTACTGCTTCTGCTGAGTTTTAATGTGAGAAATATCTTATTCTAGTTAGTATTCAATTTTCATATCGTTGAGAGTGGAATGCTTTCAACTCAGCGTATTTTAGATTAGTTGGAGTTGAATTATGTGCAGGATATATTTTTATTTTTTATTATCCATTAAGATGTATATTATTTCGTTAAAACTGGACTTTCCTCTATTTTTAATAGCATTAAGGCCGACTTCCGATAACGATGAATAGTATTATTATGTAAGAAAGAATTACTAGTAAAATTTTCCAACGAATCATGGATTGCCTTCTTGTATGCCATTAAAATCATCAGATTTAACTATTGCTTTCCAGGATATTTTCAAACTCATTGTGAGAGTGAATGAGAAATAGATTCAATGATTTATTTTTAACCCAACTCAATCGTTAACAAATTCTTATCTACTCATATGGATTCCTTATTAAAGAGTTAACCTCCCTCTTGTGTAGTAAATACCATACCATTTTGTCTTTCTTTTAAGGTTTTAATGCCAAAGGCAATTTTGGACATCTAAGGAAGCATAAAGGTTTCTTTTAGTGATTTGACGATGAAAACGAATATTTCACTAAAATCGTATTTCCAAACAGAAGTTATTAGAGCAGAAGTAAATTGAGCTGTTTTTTACTTCAAAACGGAACTTTCTTAGGAAAAGTGATAATTCGAGTGTCATGTCAGCGAAAAAAGAACGTCGTAAGATGAAACAAGAAAGATGGCCATTTTTGGAAGCAAAATCTATTTTTGACACCTTTCCTTCAGAAGAAGATTACCAAAAGATCGATATTCCCGAATCGCTTTCTCTCCTGCCATTCACTTTTCGCCTTAAGACGTGGGCCATCGGGAAGGCTTCCACGAGGAAAAAATGTATGAAAGTTAATGCGCTTAGCGTACGTCCGAGGACGGATCGAATAAAAAAGGGAAGCGCGGTGTAAACAAAGGCATATTTTGTCTCCCCTTTGCTGTGTTTTGACCCAGATACTTTCCCTCGTGTCGTGGGTGGGCTCACGACATGCAAATGCTCTCGGACCGAACAAGGAGAGTTCCTTGTCTTTCAACCCTACTGCTTCCGGAGCTTCTTTTTTGCTCTCTGTCTCTTGCCTTTTGAGGCTGAAAGTAAGCCATGTTTTGAATCATAAAGGTTTTTGCAATATTGCTGAAATGGAAAGAGTTTGGTCGAAATATCAAATGAAATTGGACTCAGATTGATTAAAATCACACGCAATGAAAAACTCACTTGGTAGAGGCCACAAAAACTTTTTTATCGAAACGACCAAGGTTTTGTTACGGTGATCACGAAGAAGTTCCACCATATCTCACCTAAATCCGTCATGTTGATTTTTAAAATTTTCAAAAAACTGCCGTTAATAATATACATGTATTTAATATGGATCATTGTTCCATCATCTTTATTTTAATCGATTGCTATCATGAAATATTTCAAAAAATTTCGAATGAAATCTTAAAAAAATATTTCAAATGCTTGATTATCGTTGATTTTAGATTCAGTGCGGCCAAGTGTGGCGGAAAGTATTGATTCATTACGACGTTTTATATTGCCAATTTCTTTTCATCGTTTATTGCCTCGACTCTTTAAATAAACCTCGATACCTTTATTTTCATTTTCATAGCAATACATATGTACATTTATGAAATGATTATTAAAGATGACTGGAGATATTTTAACATATCGCGATATTCAGCGCTATTCTCTATGACCTCATCATATTCAGTTCCTTGATAAATTTAAACCATTTAGCATCTTGAGATGATCCATGAAATCATTGATATTTCGAATTTTGTTGTCTTTCGTCCATTAAATTTACCATACTCGGAAATTTTCTTTTGCGGAAGTATGTCTTTCTTGTCAATTAGGTATTATTATCGTTTCAAAATAAATTTTGATTTCCTTTCGAATGGATGTTAGATTCACCATTGCTATATTTCGTGAAATGGTTAAAATTATTCACTCTCCCATTGATCTGTGGGTAAATACTCTTTGGTATATCCTAAATCATCCTCTGGGATGAGGTTAGGATCGATATTCTGGAAAGCCTATTTACTTATCTTGAAAGAATCCTTGTAATCTTTCATTCGCCTCGCAACATCCCAAATGCTTCTGCCAAACCTTGATGCTATGACGTCTATCGGCAAGAGCGGTTTCAAGGTACTCTGAATCCAAGGCAAGGTTTAATATCCTACGAAGCCTTTTATTGGATCCGCCAACGCGCTCAGCGTGAATTGTGTATCAATAAATGCCATTTGATCAATGCGATATTCAAATCTGCAGTAAATGCGTTTTGGAACATACACCTTATCATGTATATGATGAATTTATTTGCAGTTGATTGGAAGCCTCAGTCGCGTAACGGTTAGGTTGTTCGCTTGTCACTAACAATAAGACAAATTTAGTCCATAGACGATGGAAGCTTATAAATATATTTGGCGAAATTGAAACTTGGGAGTACCATCTTCCATTACGATCGCATTACATATAACTATAAAAATCATAAAGTAACAAAGAATAACAAAAAAGTTAAATTACAGAATAAAAGGTTTAGGAGTTCAGGAAATTTACAAATTTACAATTTACTATTTTATAGCATGTTGTGCTGTGTATTACCATTCACAAGTTATCTCGTGAATATATAATTTATGACTTAAAAATAGTCGTTACCAAGATTAATAACAAAAATGTAAGAGATCAACTATGGTCTTTACCTGCTGGTTACCAAAAGCGTGTAGAAGCTGTGCATGAGAAACCGCATATTGTTATACTTGTAATTGGGAGAAATGTTTATTTTCAGGGCTATTGATCCTCAGTTTCCTCCTATTTAAAATTAAGAGCAAATTCGGGTCTGTTTGAATTATTTCCTCGTTAAATACTATCAATGGTGTGTGGCCCTAACAACATCTCTTCAAAGAGAGTTCCACAGCGTTTAAACCTTATTATATTTATTTTAAACGTGATATATCTTCATTCCTTCGGACCCTAATTGGTCCCCTTGCCGTATCCTCCCAATGAATGCTGTCCCATTATTTGTTCCTTACATTTCCTGACCTATAGTCATGCCTTGTCAGTTGCTCGTTTTTTGACGTGATAAACGAAGAAATATTTGTCGCCGTCGCACCTTTGAGGTGAACTTTAGGCACCTTCTGGAGGGGTAAAAGCATTGTGAGATAGGGGAGAATAGGGTTGGTCGTCGGAGAGAAGAAAGTGGCCGTTCCACTTCTTCGTTCGCCTCAGAGAGGAAACGGTGCGTGAGGGGGAGTCCTGCCGCCATGCGTGCTTCCACGGCACGCTGATTTCCGTGCCTCGAATGCGTGTTTAAAAGGCCCGAGAGAAAAGGCCTCTAAGGGAACTGTGTCACACTGACTTTTTTATCTCTTTGAAAAGAAATGGAGGCCTCCTTGGGGCGTTTGGTGAAGAGCGTGGGGAAATGGGGAGCATTTCGGGTGTTGTCCTTTGTAAATGCAGAAAGGATGGGCGTGGACCGCTCCACTTCTCATGGGGAAATAAGCGATCTTATCCTCTTTGATTTCCACTGTCTCTTCTTTTGTGAGCCGAAATTCTCTCTCTTCCGTTGTCTTTTGTCGCCAGGTTTTGCCAATGTAGACTTTTTCCTTTCTATTTGATTTCAACTCTTCTTTTATGCTAATCTTCTCAGGAGTAATCATGATCGTCTTGTGCTGTATACGTGCGAAATTTTTATCCGGTGATTCTATGAAACTTTCTTAAGTGTAGTACGACTAGGAGCTTCCGGGAAATTTGCAAATCATGAATCTAATGATGGTGTCTTATTAAGACATTAGTATTCTTATATACACTTAGTCTTATTCTTATATACACGTAATTCTTATATACACATATATCGCTTTATCTTCATAATATCCGCAGTGTGGTTTTATAGTCTTTATAATTAGCCATTATTCCTTTAATGTGTTAATAGCAGCCTTTATGTCTTACGATTATTCAAGGTTTTCAAAGCTTACGAAATTTAATTTCTTCAATTATAAAATAAGAAAAAATAAATATGTGTATACCTGTAATTAGGCCTGTTTATTACGACATTAATGCTTACGCGCAATGTTGTTTCGTAAGTATATTTTAAAAATAATGATAAATTTTTCTTAATATTCTTGTTAGCTTTCGGGCGTTTAAAAGTTTCATTTTTATATTTATTTGGAAATAATCGATTTCTCATTAAATTACATTTGTGGGTATATGATGGTAAAATTTCAATGTTTTTGGGTTTTTCGAAAGAATTCATGTGTCTCCCGTAGTATTTTTTGTAGGAAGGTCATTTTTGAAACTTTTTTGAGTTTTTTTTTTTAGTGGACGGGATTCATAAGTGAATATAATTAGATTGAGAGAAACCGCATGCTTTCCGCGAATGGAGATACATTTTTTAAGTTGAATATGCTAAATTGTGAAACTTAATTCATAGGGAAAAAGATCCTTCTTCTTGTTCGTAAGAAAAAATGTACCATGTACCTGTTCTAGTGTATAATGCAAAGTCATTATAATTTCAAATAAGTTATGTTTTGGGCCATCAAGGTTTTGTCTCGCCTTCCTCTTATATATTGCTGACTTTGCCTCTATTCTTTCCAGAGCTAAAAATTCTGCGGTATCTAAATTCAGATTTTATTTGCCAACGCTTCCTTTTTGTGTCGGATCGTTGAAATGCCATTCCCATGCCCTGTCTTGCGAGCTTGAAAGAGGCGGCGTCTTCTTTTCGTAGGCGGAAGTTAGCCAGAATTGTAAATGTCCCATACATTGGAGACGTGTACTGCATTGCCATCTCACTATGAAAACCATCGACACATCTTAGAATGCGAAAAATCCCATTCCATTGGAAATGGCAATGTTTTCACGGGCGTGCACATTTGCGTAAAAAATAGCCTTGTCGCCTTTCCCGGAATGCGGCAGATCTAGACGCTCTTTTTTTTTATCTTTTTGCACTATGAAATACGTATTGTCTCAATTGATACGAATAAATATTCATTTGAATAATTTATCCATACATATACATATTATACATGTATAAACATATCAGATGTGGAATAAAATCGATGTCTAAGTAAATAACATGTGACAGATTTATAATTAGTATATTAAATAGGTTTCCTTTAATTGTTGAGGTTCATTTAATTTAATGAAACATTGAATTAATCAGTTCTTAATTGATTGGCTTAGCTAGTAGATTGGATTATTAATAATTGGAATGAAATATGGATATTCACGAAAAATTGTATATATATCATGAATTTCCGATAACTGAGTTATTCCGATCGCCTTGCTAGAAACCGCGATTTTTATCGCAACCGCTCTAATACATGTTAAAATAATTAACCTCTTTTGCATTTTAAGTTAATAGATTATGTTAAACGTAATTTAAGCGTTTATTAAAGAAGTATATCTTTAAAATGGACAAAACAAAATTCGTAAAATGAATTTTGTTTTGTTGAATTTTATTATTTTCAAGATGAACTTTCTCTGAATTCATTTACAAATGTTAGAGAAAACATGAAATGAACAATTGTCTAGATGGTAATTCTGGCAAAAAATCCGGGATTTGTTCGTCTGGACAAGTTATTGTGTGGAGAGAAACGCGAAGATATGGAGATTTGTCCTCAGTTGTTCTTTATGGTCCTGTCGACCTCGTGGATATTCCTCGTCGAGTCATTGCTCCCCTTCATCAGTATTCAAGAGGTTTTTTCCTCTCCCATCTGATCCTGCGGGACTTCCTCCGGGAGCGACAATACCTGAATTCCCGGCGTTTGTCTTTTCCCGCACCCAAGGACGGGTTCATTGTTTGCGTATGGAAGTTTTGGGGCCCCCGGAGTATTACTTGATCTCTCCTTTCGTGAGAAAGCCCCGTTCTCACCCTGGAGACAATTGAATTAATAGAGCACGCTTCAGTCCTATCTTCTCTTCTGCTTTCGATTCCGGCAGCTTTTTAAATGGGGAATTGTGTTTGTTTTTCTCCCATTTTTACGAGGTCATTCCCGGCGAGCGTGAAAAGTTTTCGGTCGCGGTTTCCTCGGTCACTTTGTGAAGTTGATGCTGAGTCTGGGTTTTGTTTTGGCGCTCTTTGTGTTTACTTTTTCGTAAATAGCTTTCGATTCGATGCGGTTCGTTTTTTACGCTTGGATTTATGTTTTACTCAAAGAGGCTCGTGCATGAATATTTATGAGGGGGATATAGAAAGATAGTACTCAAATTAAATTATTTGATATTATGTAAATAATCATATGGTGAAAAATCGCTCAAATTATACCTTTAAGTAAGCGAAACCAAGGTATAGGAAATTTTATTTACACTTGCGATTATTATCACTATAAGACTTCTTGAGGATGTCTTTAATCCTATGTATATGTGCACATGTATTATGATTTAGTAAATCCACTACTTTGTAATAATTTTTATCTGAACATTTGTTATATCTTGGGGTAACATTTTCATATCAGCCTCATTAAAACAGAACGATAAGACGATATCTTGGTTTTATGCCAGAGAAAAAGAATGCATACCAATTGACTGTTTACGAGTTTGTTTTATTTGCTCGTAGATATTTAGAATCGTCAAAATTTGGTTCTTTAAGTTCCGATATAAAGGAGTCTTACGCTACCTTCGTCCGTCCTGCCTTCTTTTTATCCTACCACAGTTGTGCATTCGTGAGATGTAAATTAAATATCTATCATATTCGATTTGGGTCAGCCAGTCGTTATTTATTGGCCAGTATCCAGCTAATGAAGTATTCCACGCGTGATTCGTGGGAACATAATGCAGCTCATGATATGTCGCGTGCCGTTTAATGGCTGGAAACTCCTCACCTGTTTCCAGCTGATAAATACGCGCACGAATTGGAATTAATGTTTGTTGAAAACGCAATGCCTTCGATCATGCTCTTATTAATAGACTATGGATTTATATTTAAAATCCTATTCCTTTTTAACATTTGCTTCAGATCTTCTTCCGATCCCGGAGATAACCTTTCATTTTCAGTTTCTCTGAATTCCTCTGCGATTGTAATCCTCTCCATTCATCATCATATAATCTTGATTTCTCACTTGAAACATGAATAAAAAAACCGCATGCTTTTTATATTATCTGTTTCCTTATTAATTTATTTGGCGATTTTGCGTAAAGGGCCATTTATTGAATATGCAACTAGTTCTCTGAATACTACAGGTCGCAATAGACCTGCTTTCACTAAGATTTGTACCCTGAATCTCAACGTCATCTTCATCAACATGGGCGTAAATTGATATTTGTGTTGTAGTTAGGTAGTTTCTTCAAACACATGATATTGATCACATATTTATTTGTTATTGCACGATTAAATATTCAAACTATAACATTTTTTCTAATCGTGGTTATACTATCTTAGTTAATACTTGGCAAGCCGCCTTTCGGCGTATAGCAGAGCGTGAGTACTCTGAGCGTTCAAGCTTCTTTAACCCGTTTCTATCATAGGTCGTTCACGGAAGAATTTAGTTCTTAAATTGACTTATTCAAGCTTCTATTTTTCATATTATACACTCATTATCGGATTTGCCAAAATAGCTAAAGGGTAGCGTATTACCGTAATAAATTGCTTAATATATTCAGAAAATGTGTACATTCTCTAAATTTATTGTACCCATTCTCTGAATTCGTAAAGCAGTTTCAACTCAGCTTTAATATCAATTTCCTCTAGGATTCCCAGCCTGCGTCTGAGAGCATCTTCGTAATGTTTCGTTTTTTATCACAGAATTAAAAAGATCGTATCACCTTGCGTTGCACTTTTTTTAGTCGCGTTTACATGTTTCATCCCCCAGATTCCATATACTTGCCGAATATTCCAGATGGGGTGAGACCAATGTGAAATAACATCTCTCTCTAATCTTTTTATCGCATCTACCGACAATACACCTCATAAGGCTGAGTTTGTTATTAGCTTTACTGCAGATTTAACTCAATAAAAAACAACTATTTATATGTGCTATTTTTACATTATAATTCTTTTCTTTATTTCGCTAGGCAAGCTTTAATATTTTTCTCAGCCTTTCGAATGGCGAAAATACACTGCGCATATTTGTGTGGCTCACCCTTTGACTTCTCCATCGTTATTCCGCTAGGCTCTCCTAACCAGTTTGTTTTGGAAGCTCCCTTCATCTTGCTACTTAAATGTCGCCGTTTTCCATCCACAGGAATTAGTATGGGCCAGCTGCATCCTCATCCTTTTCTTGAATGACGCCATCCGCCCACACGAATGCTAGCCAAGCCTTGCTAAAACACTCGGCGATGTCTTTTCAAAGGAGCGACCGCTTCCTCTCTATGATTAGAGACGTTTTACAGCAGCATTTCGTGGAGGCGTACTCTTCCTTTCGGCAGCGTCTCGGAAACGGAGTGTTCCTGTAGAACTCCGCGTCCTTGTAATTCGTTCCTGAATTGGATGTCAGGCGCTCGAGATTCCAGGGTTCGCACGCGATGTCCATTTGTTCCTATTGGCAATTAGCTCAACTTTTTAGTTCCGCGACTGTGACGTAATGTTGCTCAACTCAAATCAAAGTCGGCTCTATCCTCGAATTAGGATTAATCTTGCGCGATTTCTTCTCGAGCAAATTAAAAGATACTTTGAGAATCTCCGGTGATTATCATGTCAATCACCGCTGAGGGTCCAGATGGTTGTTCTGAATGAAGAGCCAGCTGCATGGGCACTTCCTCAATCTACGCATAAAAGCAAATTTTCAGAAACAACCCATACTGACGATTTTCGAGAACAAAATTCAGCGAATGATTATTACTCATATACCTATAAATTGATATTTCGCTGAAATGTGAAAATAAGGTATCAGAACTATACAAAAATACTGGTATCCAGAAAAATGTATTTGTATAATTCAAGAATTTTCTGGGTTGGTGATGTATCTTTTTAGAGATATAACTTTTTCAGAAATATAACTCGTTACGTCTGATTCGAAGAATTATTCTATTTATTTCAACCACAGGAGTGTCTGTTCACTCGCAGATCAGAAATAAATTCTAAAATTCGCCTCTATTCGATCAGTGTGGTTGTGTATACTTTTTATATAAATTTATGTTTTTTACAGGCATCTTTTTTGTGCCTTGTTATTTTTTTGGTATATAGCTTTCGTTTTGTGTTATTTCATTTATTTTTAGTAAGAGGCACGAATCATGGAAGTTACTATACGTAGGGAACTCCGTTGTGTATTCCTGAGATACCCCTCGTAAAGAGTTCCTAGTATTGGCAGTCATTCATAAAAATTCCCTGGCGATTCATAAATTTTATTCTAAACATCGCCCGATCAAATTTCAGTATCCACTTCGCGGTGATTTTTCATAGATAAAGTGTGAATCCGCGCCATCCAGACGCCTGTTTTATTTGAACCAAAGGATATCTCGAGAATGTATATTCAGCTGTCGCTGCGGTCGAACATGTGGCAGATCCTTCCTCTTGACCATAAGCCCCTCCTTCGAATCCTTGTTGGTGTCAATGACATCTCTTCGTTCATTAAACCGAACAGGGGCGGTAACAAAAACACGAGTGCATCTGGTAAAGGCATTTTCGATCCGACCCACATTCTCTATTTTATGCACATGTCGGAAATGAAAGAGACCCGGCGGGAAAGTTTACGCGTTGGATATCGCCTAATTATATACGACGTGTCTTCGGACCGGAATATCTCCCAATTCCGCCCTGCGGCGCTCGTGAAATATGGAGGTTCGACCCTCGTCGGATGAAAGCCCTTGGATTTTCTTTTCCAGTTCTGGATTTAACTTTATCTCCCTCTATCTTATTTCCTCCTCTGTTCTTAAAGACGTCTCCGGTGAGTATTTTATCCTTTCTGCGCATCCTTCTCTTGTACCACTCTCCGCCTACTCCGTGTCTCCAGGGAGAAACAAAAAAGATCCGATTCGTCGTTTTATTTATTTTAGCACGTCACCTCGCGAGCCTTTCTATTCCATCAGCATACTTTTCCTTACTATTTTTCCCGTGCTTATCTCTCCCGTGGGATTTTTTCAGAAAATATTTGGGGATGAGACGGCGTGTGGTACGGGCCTCTTCCGTCGCATTTCGATAAAGGCGCGCGCTTCAGGAAAGAATTCCCTTTGTTGTTTATATCCCGTCGTTTTTCTCTGGTTTCCAAGGGATCCGCTGGGACTTGTTTATGCTGGTCTCGTCGTCTGGAATAGCGTCCGTATTGCTTGATAGGTAGACATGCCTCGTGGATTCGGAAGGGAGAGAGAAGGGCTCATGCTTTTTCTGTTTCGAGAAGCCAAGCGCGTATTTAGATGTTTTGTAACCGCAATAAGCGAATTGTTTCACAATTTAAACCTGTTTTGTATTCCTCGCCCATTTATTTCATGACTGAGTTCTGTTACATAGTCGAAGCCTGTGGATTTGTACTCGAAATGTTTAATCGGTGGTAGTATGCACGTAGAGGATGCATTAATTTTTGTGTGAAACAACGAAATGAAATGGTGAAGCGAAACGATACCGCTAAATCAACATAACATAGTCTAAAATATGAAAGGCAGGGAAAAAATGCATGTCGTATCAAGTAGGACAGGGTACGAAGAACAGAAGTAGTACAAGAATATAGTGATCGGAGAAGTAGTCGTGAACTTAACAACTTGAGAACTCACTGTGAGTTTACAATTAGTGGAATGGAAATAAATATATATCCCTTACTTGGCATTTTCCAAGCGGAAGATGGAAATCCTATCGGAAAGACCTCCCCTGGGTAATTGTGTTCAACTCGTACTTACATTCAAGTGTAAGCTCAGGCACAGTTGTATGGGCAAATATCATGGCAGAGGTACTGATATAATACCAGTGAAATCTCAAAAATAATAATATTCGCTATATAACTATTTCAAAAACTTTTAATCATGTTAAATGTGTTTTCGTAACAATAGTGTAAAATAGAATTTGATTTAACTCGAGGAAATTAAATGCTTATATTGGTGATACCAAGAATACTTGGTATTCGCTAAAGATGAGTTCTTACTCGGTTTTGATTAACCTTCTATCTAATCTTGAAGATATTTTTGTCGATCTTTTCCTCCCGCGTTACTCGTTTATTACTCACGTAAAGGTTTCTTCGTATTAGATGAAACTGAGAAAAGGAATTTATTTAGTCTTCATATTAATTTGTAAACCTCCAGTTATGATTTCATTCTCGAAGGCTTGATTTAAATGAAGAATACCTATTTCACAATTAAATATAAACAAGACTAAAATGTGATAAAGCTCTTTTTCAGTTCTACTTCGATGTTTATTAATAATAAGTTTGCCATGAATTCATCTAGCCCTAGAGAGACTTATGTAAATATTACGGTTTTAAATAAATATTTCTCAGTAATGTAGTTATTCGTGAAAAATAGACAAATGTATTACCGTTTCCGAACAAATTGTACATAATCGGAAGTATTGCTTTGTATGTATTTATGACGAAAAATCAAACTTTATATCTTTTTAATGATATAAAAATATCTTATTAAGCAAATAACGCATTTTACCGAATCATAATTGATGATGAACTCAGTAAATTGCGATTCCGATAAATGGAAGCCATGATATTATCATTATCACATTGAAAAAAACAAATGGAATGTAACTGATGTGATTGGATTTCTCTTGGTATAAGATTGTCAAATCTATGACTCGACTCTATACTAGTGAGAAGAAAAGGAAGAATCATTTATCCTTTCTAAATAATTTCTCGAATGAGTGCTCTTTTACCCTTCATGGTTTATTAATTTTGACATCCAAATGGCAGGTTAGCGGATCCACGGAACGTCAGTTTCTTTATTCCGAAGAATGCTTTTTGTCATCCACCCTGCTTCATAACTTCCTCTTTTCTTGAATATCTTATCATCTCTAACTAGCCGTAGGAGGATTTGCATTCGATTGACAAGCTAGTCAGTCTATTACGCTGTACTTTTAGTATTTTGTTAAGTGCTCATAATGACGAAACTTCCGGCCGTAATAATAATCGGAACTTCCGACTGAAGTATTATCCTTCCTATCATTGCCGTCATTTGCAGGAAGTTATTCGTTTTTATAATTCAGCTTGATTATCTAATTTAATGCTGTGTTATTTAATACACTGTTTGAATAATTGACAAATTGTTAGGTAAAGATGTAGACGTTCAAGGGTGCTTTATGTAAAAAATGGCAAAGAAAATTATTTGTGGATTTCTTTAATATTGATCTATGAATTTCATTCTCTTCAAATAGTATCGCCGATTTAGTGGTCATGTTGTGACGAATGTAGCCACAGTAGGTACTGATATTTAGTAATAATTTCCTTTTACGCTTTCAAGAATTATCTATCTAGCAATATTGCCTGGTTGGCTCGGATTATTTTAACCTGTTAAGACACCCACCAAATAAACTACGCAGTGTCATTAAATCTTTTCTTATCAGATGAATACATTTTTGTGTTTAGTTATCGATAGCTTTTGCTTGGTACTTCTCACCGAGAAGTTCTTGATTCGGTTATACTTCGTTAATTTATAGTTTAATAAATTCCGTATTCGTTCTATTGGGATATAGTATCTCTGTATGCTTACAGATTTATTAAAATATCAGTATTTGCTATGAAAAGACCACAGCACGATAATTTCGAATAAATCGAAATAAAGATTAGCGGACTTGAAGTCAAACTTATTTAATCGACACCTCTCGGCTTTAGCGGCCGAGACAGGACGAGAATTCAACTCTTATTAAGCGTTTTTATGCCTTAAATGCGAATGGAGAAAATGAACTAAATTTATCAGTCAGCTTAGTGTATGTGTTCATTCCGTTATTATATAATTTCCTAAAGTCAGGCCAAATCATATTAGCCATCTTGTCCTCAATTCTAGGAAGACTTCTGCAGTGTAGGAGACGGATTTAGAATGCATATTTATGCTTTGTGTATTGATGTACTTGTCATCACTATAGTGCACGAAATTTTTTTTTGTTTTTGATGACAGAACAATAGAAATCCCAAAGGTTCATAAAAGCTTTCCTGTGTTTGAAATTGTATGCTATTTTACGAGGATTACAAATTCCTATTTTCCGTATTAATCTTCAAACGTTAGGAACGGTATAGTTCGTTCTACTCCGCCAACATTCTTTGCTCGAACGCTTTCGGATTGCCGAAGCTCGGAAGATGCTTCCGTGAGTTATTAAAAGAACCACTCACCAAAGCGAGAGATTTTCTTTGGTATTTTAGATAATCGCTTCTTGTTATGAAGTCATCTGCGACTCACGAACTGTAAAAGTTTCAAAAATAGGACTGGCAGTAGTAGTCAATTAGTGATTCTCTAGGTCGTCGGAATCGTTCGATTTAATTCGGAAAGTAGAGATAGGAGCTTAATTAAACACAACTCAATTTGCAATTTACCAAAATTTCTTTAATTACGTAAGAGTTAAATTTATTTTTACTACATCCAAGACACTTTCTTATACATGCTGACATTTCCTCACTAGGTAACTTAACCGCTGCCTTTTTTATAATATAGCTAGCGTTAAAAAATATTGGTTTTGATTTTTGAGTGCCTACATGTCATGTATGAATTCATCCGAATGAATAACGAAATCTTGCTTTATTTTTATAGGTATTCAAAATTTTGTTTTATTGTAATCAGTCTAGTGCTTGGGAATTATCGCTGACCATGACGGCAGTGTTCTAAACTAACTGATTAAATGATCCATAAATTTTTTCAAAGGATTATCGCAGTCTTTGAGTTATTAATTCAAATTTCCATTATTTCCGTTATACTGTACGGCTGATACAAGCGGTCTGCCGATCAAGCGTATGAACTTCGTTTGTTGAAAATTCTGTTATGGAAAGAAAAATATTGGACATTTTGATTTGTGACGCTACTCAGATGAGTGGTCATGGAGACATTTGAGTATTGTAAAGGAGGATTACATCAGTAATTCAGGAATTGAACGATGAATGATTAAAAACCTGTTCTTTACGACAATTTTCATCGGTTGGTGATTTATTTAATGCTCTGCTGAGTGATTGCTACAGAAAAATTGTATCTCCACTTCCAACCGAAAGTGTTTTGAAAAACGATAATTCAAGGTATAATTAGTGCGTAATATGTCGATGTTACCAAATTTTTTTTTTACATGTGAACTAGTTTTACTATAGATATACGTATCTCTCCTAACACGCACTGGGAAATACATGATATTGGACTGAATATCACGTATAATATTAGCTAAAATTTAGTTCTTATTATTTGAGATGCACCTACAATAATGTTTCATAAATAATTATAATTAATTGTAACCAATTACTCTATTAAATGTGCTCATTATAATTTAGCTGCAGATCAAGTATATGCATTTGATCGTACAGAGGTAAATTGTTTAAGAAATTTATTCTTAATTTTTCTCTGTACATATTCAATGCGCCACTTATGGCGGATGCACGGTAGCTTAGTCATCGGTAAGTTATCTCTAAATATCTATAACTTTTATCTGTAACATTGTTTGAATTTTCCATATAACTGAGGATCGACCGGTATATCGCGATCGACTGGTTTAGCACTCCTTTCATAGCTACATAGTTTTGCCGATTAGAATCATCATCTTAATTTTTCATTTGGAAATGATACCATAAAAACTTTTGTGTTAACTTTTTTATGTTACTTTTTTGCCAGCTAGCGAAAAATCTGCGAACAATCTACAGTACTGATTGAAGCTCAGAGAGGCGCTGATTCGCAAGTATTTGACTAATGTCAGCGATTGTGCGGCTTCTTGGTTGAAGGTTCAGAGTCGAGGGGATCTTTTTTTGCAGAGTGCGAGGTCAGGCCTTAAAGAAAAGAAATAAATGCCGGGCTTCTCCGTGGCCTCCGTTCGAATTTTGAATGAGGGTCAAGAGTGGAATCGATTGTGAGCCTTTGAAAAATCCTCCTTCCGCACATTCATATTCTACTTTTCTTTCCTTTGTTAGACAGTCTGTCCATTCGTTTCCTATTAGCGGCTCTTATTGTGTTTTTCCTCAAGGTGCGAAGTGGATATTGTAAACGTCCCATAATCTTGTATAATCTGATAAAAATGTTTTCTCGGAACGCCGTTCTTTCCGTCCTAAAAATGGGCGAGAAAAATGTCTGCGTATGCGTTATGGTTTTTGCTATAGTAGGTAGTAAATCATGTTAAGATAGTATCTCGCTTTGTTTTATCGGGAGAGATATTCCAACGCCTGGAAAGTGTCGAATACTGTTTATACTAAATAAGAAACGCTTAAGAAAAACGGAAATTTTATGAAAGATATTAAAAATTCTTACATGGTTGATAATTTTCGTTGCAAGTCGTCATAATTTCGTTATTTTCGTGATATTTTTATATTTCCTTTGCTCTAAAATACGCATGTTTTACGCAGTTATTATCGGCCTGTTAAGAACTTCTCTATCAAATCGATCTCCACATCTTGAAATTAAAGCCATTTGAATTTGAGTACAATTTTCCTAATGGTTGCCACTTTTTTATGTACCATTTACCCATTTTAGTTTCCATTTAAGATTGTAGGTTTTCAACTATTTCGATCAAACGACATTCTTTATCCTTGTCGTTTTTGTACTTCCTCCTTTTTTACTGCATATATTAATCCTCAAGAATCGAGGAATTCTACTACTTTATTTTACTTGTTTAATTTACTTAAAAACGAACAATTACTTCAACGATCCTCAAATGTGTATCGACTCCTTTTTTCATTATTCGACTCTCAAGACCATCAAGTTATTAGTTAAATATTAATAATATTATTAATATTAATTAATTATGTCTAATAATTCTTCCGTAATTATGTATCAGATTTTTTCTCATGAAATATGTTGCCTTCCTTAGAGTCTCATCCATATCCCGAAGTCTTTATTCATCTGCAAAACGCTTAGGATCTTTGAATGTGATTTTTAGCAATTTATGAAATTTGTCGGTTTGCGTAGCCGTTATCATAATCCGATGACACTGTTTTTCTTCTGGACAAGCTCTTTTTACGTCCTTCGGAGGATTTACAAATATATAGATTTCAAAAACCCGGTCTTTAAATCAAGTTGGTCGTTGAATGCGTCTATGGGTCATGGAAGCCAGTATGTTTTATATGATTCTCATACTGAATGGAGTCCTTTGTTCCCCAGAATGGGTGAAAAAATACCTCGCTGGTCTCTTATATGTCGTTAAGAAAATTCAGAATATCATTCTTAGATTATAGTCTTTATTTCTTAGTTTTCCGTCATAATTTTGGTACTAACTGATGTAAAATTAAAAATATTTCAAAATTCAATTGAAATCCATTACTCATGTCATTTGTCCAAGAACTAAGTAATTCAAAAGTTGAATGCAAGTGTATTCAATTTCACGTAATCCGCGTAAAAATTTCGTAGTTTCACGAGTTAGGAAGGAAATATGTACGATATAAATAAATATATACGTACCAATGTATCCAAATGACGAAGTTAATGGGCTAATGCTCTAATATTCGTTTGTTAAACATATTGTTTTAATTTCGCTGGATTCAAGTTCTCGTACTTTTCTCGGAATCAATTAGCTTTGTTTTGTGTTTAGTTGATATGTACTCCATATGTTTTATGCATGCTGATTATCTCAATGGAAAATTATTTCGAGAGCTTTATCACTAAGGATATATATTAATTTTGTATGGAACTACTTTACACTGCCAAGGGATTCTCCTAAACAAACAAACAATGAAAAAAGTACGAAAATAAACAATATTGTCCATTTGGTGGGGCTATAATATACTCACCTTGAAGCGGGCGAAATACGAAACTATAATAATACTTAATTGGTTTTCATCTGCTATTGTGGTGACAGAATTTCGTGAAAATTATACGTACTCCAGTATTGGTAACGGGTCAATATAATCATTTTATTTTCCATGTGATAATCCCCATCAATTTTCCTGTTTGTTTGAGTTTATGAATGCCCTCATCCCCTAACCTCCCATAAATCGTTCCGGAGTATTCCCCCTCCACTCTAATTTCTGGTTGACATTAGCGCTGTGCGTGAGAATCATGTGTAAACGCGCTTCCGCACAAATCATTTCAGAAACAGAGCGCAAATCCGTTCGCTTCCGCAATTGCACGGAGAAATACCACAGCATGCACGTCTGTTACACGTCAATTATCCTCGGATTTCATCAGTCACTTCTCGCTCAAGTTCCTTCTAATGCATCACATCCGTGAGCGACGCAGTAACAGCCTTTGCTTACAAACATCTAGCTAGCGAGAAAAATGTTACTTACGCCCTCTTCGACAATTTAAGGGAATATTTATGGGATTCTAGTGGAAGCGTTCGAAAGCGAAAGTTGAATTTGCTTCTTGCTCTCGATCCGCTGATCATTTGTGAATAATGGTCACGAAATCCAAAAAACCGTCAAAGAAGGGGTTTAACATGATTCGTATTTCACTATTTATCCTCTGATGATGCTTCCTTGGGAAGTGAAATACATATCATTCTTTTATTGTTTTTTGGATTTCATCACCATTATTCACTTACGTCACCATTCTCTTTATATTTTAAACTCATATCGAAATTTTACTAAGACCAATCGAGTTTTCATTTCCTCAAAATCACTGAAACTGAAAGTTACGGCTAAAATAATTGAAAAAATACTCGCTCCTCCCAGCAGTGCCTCAGGGTTCACTTTTTAGCTCTCAATTTGGAATACCAATTGACTATCGCATTCAAGTCGCCGTGCTCTTCTCCTTAAGCTTATTGCATTCCCTACTTGGGTCTCATGCGAGATTGCCTTCTTCAGTGGCGCTCCGTTTTCCTCATCCACTTTCTCCATCGGCCCAAGACGTACCACTTTTCTTGCGGCCACCCTCCGCACACCCACGGGAAAAAGAGAGGTCTCCAATTGGTATCACAAGAGTCCGTGAGGTGTCTCTATACCATGGAAGCTATCGAGTGGAAGGAGTGTGAACCCATTTCCGGTCACCGTGAGTAGTCACGGATTCCGGCAAACTGCACTTTCTCCGACGTCACCAACCAAAACAAAAAAGAAGAGTTAAAAGTGGAGTAAAAAAACGCAGCGCGTGGGAAGAACGGCCCGTCGATTTATCGAGTGAAAGGAAAATGGAACTACGCCCTTTTTTCCCCCCAAAGACGTGAGAACACCTTATGGCGATTATCTGTCTATATTTGATGTGGATTTTGATTTATATGCTACGCCTTATGTCAGTTTATCCCAAATCAGTACGGTAGCGAGGGAAATATCGTGATCGAATTCGAAATCGAAAGAATTAAACTTACACCGTGGGATACAATCCTTTCACCTTCAGGGACGCATAGCTCATTATTCGGGGGTCGACAGGTCACAGCTGTTTATATATTTTAACGTTACAAAGATTCTTTCCTTTTTTGAATACAATATCGATTAGCTATCTATACCTCTGGATCATTCTTTTCTTTGAGATAAACTAAATCTATCTATGCATCGTTGATAATCTCATAACTTATCAAATTCCTAACTATTAAGTATTTTTCTGGATTTGACGCTATTAAAACCCCTCCTCCTTGCCTCACGCCGAAAGCCGGGTTGCGGGGTATTTATGTTGATGTAGATTGAAAACCTGACACTACAAATATTTTCTCCGGTCGGAATAAAAGCTGCAGATGACTGGTTCCGATCCGCTTGTACTGTTTTGCGCTTTTTAAACGTTGATATTATAAGATCCTTTATCTTGGATATTAAAACATAGATTGAGGCAGTTTATTGACAAGTTATTTAAAATGGCATTTGGCAATTTGTTTTGCTTTTTGACTCTGCTTTTAATTTTTAATGCTCATGTCTATGAAATATATCAAATTGAAATTATCTTCCGATATTGAAAATCTTAATGATTTTTTCGAAGAAACCAAATTTTATTCGTAGATATATTACTATTAATATATTTTTTATATTTTAACATATAATTTCATTTTGTTTATATCAGGATCCGTCTTAGGTTTCTCTGCCATCTTCGCTTCCGAGGCATTATATTTCCTAAATTTTGCTTTAAAAATGTCCTCTTTGCGTTTCATTTGGACAAAATGAAAGGCAGTTTAGTGAACCTATTATTAAATGTCAGAAATGTTTGATACTCTTAATCTTGGTAATGAACAGAGCAATTTAGAATAACATTTTAAACTTTAAAGTCCGGATTCTTAGTATCGAAATGAAATTATATGTATATATCATCAGTTCTTTGGACGATATTGTTTTGACTTATTTCTGTTTTAATTCATTGCTTGACGACTATAAACTTTGCCTCTGTTCTATGAGAGGACATTCTCGAAGAACTAGAAAAACCTCTCACGGAGTTTCCATTTCTTTAAGGAAATCAAACTTGTAATAGAAAGCTTTAATGATTTCCGTTTTGCACTGCACTTTTGCTACCCTTTTCCAGTTTAATGCTTTAACTCTTCTTAGGTAGCATATGCTGACTAAAAGTTTAAAAATTTCACCTTTCAAATCTCATCACTCTTTAAAACTCGTTTACAGTTTCAAAACTATTACCCGATTATCTCCGGGCTCGTGTTGGCATTTGCACCTGCTCGATTAACCTTTCAGTTTTCGAACCCCATCCCTCCGGAAAATGCAAGTTAACATGCACTGTATTTACCGTTTTTATCACAGTGATTTTGAAAGCTAATCATGTAGTTCCATCTGAGGAAATTATCCGCGTGATCCTTTGTTGGCATTTCGTTTCCGATGTATTTTGAAAGGCTTGTAAAATTTCCGATGCAGCGAAAGGACTGGACCACAAAAAAGTAACATGAGGTTAGTGCCTTTCGTATGCATCCATTCCAAGGCCATCGAAAGTGTTATTTTACATATTTGGCCTTATGTCAACTGCCGAAAGAAACCGAATTCCCCTTCAGTTGGCACTGAGAGCAAGAACAGCTGAGGTTACAACTTTCACGAATTCTTAATGAACCGTAGAAAAGGAAATGAAAAAGTCTCAGTTGACTAGGTGTTTCTGTTTTTGAAGACGCAATAACTTATCGAGAGTGACATTTTCTCAGTTTTTTGTTTTCGAGTGTGATTAAAGAACGTGGGAAGTAATGTTTTATGTGGGTCCGGAGTGGACACGGTTAATGGTTAATTAAGTTTTTAATCATCCAGAACGCGGGTAAGTGGGTTATCTTAGTTACGGTGAAAGGGAAAGGGGTAAAGGCGACGCCTTGAATTCCTCGAGCCCGCATGCATGGAGCGTACAATTTGAAAGAATGCATTTATCCGACAAAGGGCGTTAAGCCTTAACCTTGTGGCCGAGTTTTAGAAATGAGGAAAACTCGGTGGACCAAGGAATATGACCTGACTGCTATCTGCTTACATTACCATTCTGTATTTTCGTTTCCTCTCTAACATGGTATGAAAGCGGTATAGCAACAACGAAACGACACGTAACTGTTTTAATTTTAAGTTTGTTTTTAAAGCTTGCTCAAAAACCTGCAGCAGACTTGTCGCACTTACTGTTTCTTAACATATTTTGCTTTTATAATGGTGCTCGTTACAAATATTTCTGTACACTAGGAGAAAGGGTCGGCTCCAGGCAGTAATTGAGCTACCCGCCTCATGGAGCACACTAGAGGGGTGGTAGTTTGTACTCTTTCTGAATGGAACTATAGAACTCCTCTCCATATACTGATATTTTGCAGCAAAATCGTTCCGTTTACTCATAACCATTGTACCAGTAGAAAATATTGAATCAATTTTAGCATACTTATTTGTAAAATAGTCAGTTATCCCGTTAAAAAATGACGGAATAAATTTGATTTATAGAAAACTAGTATCGCATACATCTGATCCTTCTGAATAATGAACAGTTATATTAATCGTCCTTCCTGGTTTTATATATTGTAATTGAGAGACGATCCAAATTGTTTCCCTCTGGAATATTTCAATTTATCCTCCGTAGCTGATGTATAGTTTTCACTCATGATTTCGATGCGGAGAGTATTAGTTTATTTAGTTGCTAAAACAATATCACCTTTTATTTATATTGTTACCTTCGGAATCATTTTGACGAAAATTATCCGTAATTTTGAGAACGAAAGTATTTATTATTTGAACTTTTATTTACAACGTGCAATTTGATACTATAGTACCTACAGTTTAGACGGTTATATTATTTGTACATTAATGTTGCTGAATTTAAATTTCCTAGGTTTACTAATGATTTCTTTATCATGAAATGTAGGCTCTCCTTCCTCATACATTTATGGGACTATCTCTGTATTCTTATGACAGTCCAGTTCAACAATCGCCTTTGTCGCTAGGGGGACAGGCTGTATACGTATATCCGCTAAATTACGATTATATTTGGACATCTTTCTTTGAATTTTCTCAGTCTCGACTCGATTACGATGCTCGACGACCACAATATGAATCTTTATTCAATTTCCTTTCTTTTGGTACTTGCCTCGATTTCGCAGGGTTATTATTTCGTATATAAAACTACAAAAGAAAAGAAAGTCTGCAATCGATCATAACGAAGTGTAAATTTTTTATGAGAGGCGGCGATTCGAGTCGTCCAGAGACGAACCAAAAATTAATATAAATGTATCTGTGAAATTATCTGTCATTACTAGCATGCAGTAGTCTACTAATCAGCCTTTTTGTTGAATTATAACCTGTTATTACGTGTCATCTAAATGGCCGAGTGGTTAGAGTGTCTGGTTCAAACTTTCCAACATTCCAACATTCCAAGATTCCAACATTTCCAAAGATTAATCCAAAAGTTTATCGTCAGTAGTTCGAATCCTGATTAAGGAAGTTTTTTTTCCGGAAAATTAAGTTTCAGGTTTGCTAAGAAACTTCATAATTCCCTATTTACAAAGACGGAGTCAAGACAGATGTGGGAAATTACAGACCAGTCAGCTTAACGTCGGCGGTATGCAAAATAATGGAGAAAATAATAGCAGATTATTTAAGACATTATTGGAGGGAAACCGAATGGCTCTGTAAATGCCAGCACGGGTTCAGAGGAGAGTATTCATGTGAGACACAACTTCTAGGGTTATGCCAGGATGTAGCGGATTCGCTAGATGAGAGAAGAGAGGTTGATGGTATAGTCATCGATTTTTATAAAGCCTTTGACACAGTTCCACATGATCGGTTGTTTACAAAAATAGAAAAATTAAATATAGATGACAGGATCAAAAGGTGGTTAAAAATTTTTTTAATAGGAAGAACTCAGCGGGTTAAAATTGGCGAGAGCTTCTCCGAAGATGTCAATATTACTTCCGGCGTGCCACAGGGAAGTGTAATTGGGCCACTACTCTTCTTAATTTACGTTAATGACCTACCAAAAAATATTTCGTCCAGTATTCGGCTTTTTGCAGATGATTGCATTGTTTATAGGGAAATAAAAACTGAGGAAGACTCAATTGCACTTCAAAGAGATTTAGATATGGTTGAGAAGTGGGCTAAATGTAATGGAATGAAAATAAACACAAAGAAAAGCAAACATATTACTTTTACAAACAAGAGGATGGAAAGGCAGATTAACTATATGCTCGATGGAAAACTTATTCCAAGGGTAGAGGAATGTAAATACTTAGGTATCATGCTGACAAAAGACTTAGACTGGGGACCTCACGTAGATAAAATTTCGTCCAAAGCGCTGAAAACTTTACATTACGTCATGAGAAATTTGAAGGGAAGCAGCAAAGAGGCAAAGGAATTAGGGTATAAAGCAATAGTTAGGCCAATGTTAGAGTATGCAACCAATGTCTGGGATCCGCACGACAAGTCAAATATTTATAAGATTGAAAAAGTGCAAAGAAAGGCTGCAAGATATGTATTGGGTAGGCAAAAGAAGAGGGACAGTGTAAATGAAATGCTAAAAATACTCGGGTGGGAATCATTAGAAAATAGAAGAAAAATAAACAGATTGATAGGTATATTCCAGGTTAGAACAGGGGGTGATGCTTGGGAAGAACTTAAATCAAGAATGCAAGGGCCAAGTTACATAGCTAAAGGGGATCACGAACTAAAATTAAAATTAAGGAAACAAAGGACAGATGTAGCTAAGTATTCTTTCGTAAATAGGGGAATAAAGGAGTGGAATAGGTTACCTGAAGGAGTACTTAAACCCTTGCCGGAAAATATAAAGGATTTTAAAAATAGATTAAAAAAGATACCTGTAGTGTAGTGTAATAAGTTTTCTGTGTGTATTGGATCTTTTTTCTTTGGGGAAAAATTTTATGCTAAAAATTATCTAAATTGTATGTGAAATATTTTTTGTGTTGTGGTGTATTCAATGCTCCATTTTCTGTTGTCTTATTCATGATTATTCATTGGGTTGTAATGTTTCCATTTATCTGTTATCTTATGCCATATTTCTCTTGCTATTTGTCTTATGTGAGGGTTGTTGGTAAAATTTTTTTTCATTTGTTATTGTATTGCAAGGGACACTGCCACCTGGCTAATAGCCTATCTGTAGTAAATTTGTAATAATAATAATAATAAGAAGCTAAGAATTTCCATCGCATGCTTGTTTTAATAAAGCAATTCCTTACTTAGTAACGCACTTGTTTATTTCAAGCATGCACAATTACAAATATATATTTGTAATTTTGATAACTTTTTACTTCTCTTTATACGTCTTTTGTCAGTTCTCGCTTTACGACTTCATTCACGGCCAAAATAAGAATTTTTATTCATTTCCCTTTCTTTTGATTTTTGTCTCGATTTCCTTGGACCAATATTTTTCATTTTATTCTGCAAAATAAAAAAGTCTGAAATCAATGAAAATGAACTTTACTAACATTTATTAATTTAATTAGTCGTTTCAATTTGCTCTGTGGACAAAGTAGCAACGGTGGACCAGGTGGCAACAACTTTTGTTAAGAGAGTGTTTTCTAGTCATCGAAAGTTGAACTAAGGATACTTTGGACATATAAATATCACTTTACTCCATCGGATATTTAACAACTCACAAAAATTGATAATCCTATCACGTCGGCAAGTGCATGAAGTTAATGTTTCAATATTTCCCCCGAATATTTCTTACGGGAGTTACAGACCACGGATGGATAAATATGTATGTATACATCGGTGATTATTACATAAGATATAGTAATAGGATTTAATTTTGATTTTAAGATTTGCCGTTCCAGTTTGTATCGATCCGTTTAATGACCTAATTGCTATTCATAGCGTTGAATAGAAAGTTAAATTTTGCAAACGATATTTGCATATATCATTGCAAATATCTGTGCATCACATTGACAGGCATATTGATGAATCAGTCAGTACTCCTTCCTCAAAATCCCATATGTTTTGATAAATATTTTCTATATTTTGCAATTGATAATTGCTTTGGTTTTCTACTTCGTATTCATTGACCTTAATTTAGTATCTAATGTTCTATTGTCTGGAAGCTTATTGCCTTTTCTGGAAAAATACCGTACTATTGATTCATATCACATACGCAGTTCACTTTGAAGTATTCCTTGAATTTTTATTTTTGTTGCCTTTAGATAAATCTTGTTTTTACAGAGTATTGCAATTACCAAATGCTGACCGTGTGCGTAGATATGAAAGTTAGGTACACTTTTCCTGGTTTCCTATTTTTTTGCGTTGATTTTGTTTCCTATTTGTTTGTAGTCAAAGCTAATTTAATTCCTAAGTCTTTCTATGGGAAATTCCCTTAGGTATGTACTTAAACACAAGCTGCTTAATCAGCACAAATGCAGAGTCTTTGTTGAATGAAGGCAAGGTATATGCATTGTTCTCGGTGATTGATGCCGAAGTATTATATGTGATGTAAGAGAACAGATTTAGCAACTACTCCCTTCATATGAAGTTATTTTCGAAGTTACGTGATCATAGAAGAGCCGCAACGTTTGATTCCTTAACCCACTTGTGAGATGGGATCGGCAGCTTAAATAAAGTTTAACTGTATGATTAATAGAACTTTTCCGATTTTAAGCTCTCGATAAGAGGAAAATTTAAAAATAATTTTTATTCTCATTTTTTTGGTTTTTTGAAATTATTTTTTATCAGTTATTAAATTTCATAACTTCAAAGCAATCACGGAGAGTTAAATTGCTGATGAGAACTGGGTGTTTTTTATGAAATAATAAATGCCCACAGAAAATAAATATTTATTCTTCTCAAACGTATGAAATTCGATGTATTATTTCTCTTAAAATCAATGAGCATTTTCGTCTATCAGTACCTAGTCTAGTACAAGGGTATCACTGTGTATAAATAGTCTATTGCCCATCTGCAGTTTATTCATCTTCCTCATAATTCTCATCAGTATTTATTCTGCGACTTCTTTATGACCTCAAGTAATACATTTACCTAGTTCTGCTATTTTTCCCGGAAATCTCTTTTAATATGTCACTATATCCTGTCCTTCGGCTATCACATCCGCCATTTCTTTTGAATCCTATAATTTCCTGCCCTATAGTTTGTCCCCGAATTTGCAGCAACGATAACTTTTTCATAGGAATCATATGAGATGGAAAGATGGCTCGGAAGGGCATCGTCGATATCCCTTAGATAAGAGGCGTCAGTCGGTCGACCACCGAGGTCACCCAATTTGAATGGCTGCGCACAATAGGAGTAATCGGCGAGCGAATCGCGCGTATGTGACACATGCCAAGGTGACCTTTTGGAAAAAAGTGCCCAATGTATAACAAGGAAAGGGACCCGTTTGGGCAGATGTATTCCCAGATGCCCCTTCCGCATGGTTCGCCGTGAATGGATCGACATCATAGGTCATAATGCGGAATAATTACGGTTTCGGTTTCCTGTGCCACTTGTTCGATGATGGAAAAATAAAGATCGGTGGCTTCGATGCGGTCATCGCGATCCACTCCGTTTACACTTGGAATTACGTGTTTCTCTCAGCTGTCGTGACGCGGGAAGTCGAACGTAATGAGGGTTGGGGTAATTGCTCTCTGCCGTTCTCTGCTCCAATAACACGGCATATCTTTGGTTTGTTGGACCCCATTGAATCTTATTCTAAGGGCGAAGAAATGCATGCGACTACTACGGCTGTCGAGCATTTATTCCCGTACATTTCGGACTTTTTAACGGGAGACTCCGGTGAGGCGATGTCTCTCAGGGTTTCAGATTAATTTCTTCGAGAGGACGTGGTTTCGTGTAAAACAACATTCCATTAACATTTCAATTATGTGGAAAATAAATCAGATATATCGTGGAAGGTGTTGTTTAAAATGAATTAATCCAATTGTATTTGCCTTCTATAGTAAGACTGTAACGTATAGGTCGCTATTTTTAATTTCTTTATGACTCACATGGCTCAGGAAGAATTCTCTTTGGAACACTCACAACTTCGTAGACTGCTTCTATGTCTAAATAATACTTACTAAGTTCACTTTTCGGAAAAATAAGTTGTCCTAATAATATTTTCTTTGTTCAGGGAAGGAACTAAGTTTTTAAGTAATAATCTAAAACCTTGTGTTTTAATTCCAGAAAAATATCAGAGTAATAATGTATGATAATAAGCCATATCTAGCGAATGAATTTTCTGATAGTTAAATATGTATAGATTATGTCGATGTCTCAATAAGCTGAGGAGTTCCAAAAGCGAAGAAAGGTTGTCAGTTTCAAATTTTTCGGGGCTGCGGACCAGAATCTTCTGTTTGAGGTCTTATAGTTGGTAACCATTGCGTCTATAACTTGTTGATGCTAAGTTAGAAGTGTGAGCCGTTTAGAATAGTTGCTGTAAGTTCTAACGGCGATTTACCTCTTTTTCCTTTACTCTCGCCAGCATTCAAACCGTTGCAATTGTCACATTTTAGATTTTACGCCGAATTTCTCATTTTTGATTGCTGGGGCAATCTCGAATCAGGATATAATTCACGGTCAGCAATTTCAGAATTCATACCGATTAACGTAATCCTTTGTTAGAAGTCATCTGTGAAAGTGTTTTTGTTTTTATTCAACTGATTGGAAAATCTGCGCAGTTTTGTTATCTTGTGAATAACCGTTCCATAAAACATTCGTTTACAAGGCAAAACGATTTGTGAATCAAAAATATCTTACTATCATCTTATCGTACGCTGGTTTCTACGTAGATGTGATATTTTGATCTTACCTCATATTGTTTTATCAAGAAACGATGTGAATGACCGTTCTTACTTGTATACCTTTAGGTGTTGGTTTTCCCGTTTTTGATTGGTGCTGATTCGCTTATTGTTAAAAATTACATGCGCTCATCACCCTCATTGAGTGGGTTTACTCATATATTATCAATGGTATGAAAAGAGAAAATTGGCGGATACCTTGAATTTGTTTTCCTTGGTATTCTTTATACATGTTTAAGATAATAGAAATTGTCAGACTGGCTGTAATATTCTGATAGAGAATCTCGAATAAGATTCATGCTTCCTTTAAAAATATATCAAATAGGATAAACTTTCGAAATTTGTTGCGCTTCCTTGTTATTTCTTTTATAAATATTGTATTCAATTATTTAAGCACTTTTTAATGACTATTTCCCCAATAAGCAAAGCATGACAGTCTTTTTTTCCTGAAGAAGTTTTTAAATTATTTATATTGCGATTTGCTGCGTGTGAGATTTTTGTGATGCCCAGAAGTATTGTTTTATTTGGTAATGTTAATACCAATGTTAATCTAATTTACAATGTTACAGTACTCTTTAAATTACAAGAATTTTCTTTGATTCGGTATCGTACTTAAGACCGAGCAGAAATTAAGTATTCTCTCTGGTTCTTCTTAGTGATAGTTTTAGATTTTAGATTTAGATAAGTACCCCGCAAGCCGCCAGTGGCGTATGGCAGGGGGTGTAATGACGCCATCATTGTTTTCTAATCGATCCAAATAATAAAATGTACTCGGTAGTTTTTATCTATTTTGAGCATTTTAACCGATTTCTTTGGCTGATCTCAGTTTAAGTTTAAAGAATTATTTTGAAATGTTCCAGAAAGTTTTGTTGGATACTTAATAGGATCATTTTTAATGAAACTTTATGCGCTCTTAACCAAGATTCAAGTTACCAATAATTTTAAAAGGAAAGTTAATAATATAGAATATCATCTGCTGCATGTATATTTTAATAATGAATTTATTGCAGGTACAAAAATGTATTTCAGTTATTAGTTAAATATAAATGTTTGGATTTTATCAGATTAATGATTATCATCACCAATCACGTAAGAGATCAAGTGCAAAGAGCAATTTTCTTTTCTTTGCTTGTTTTTCGGGTAATCTGTGAATTTTGGCGAGAATATCTTCATTTAATCATTAAACCTGAATAAATTTCTTTCATTATTTTTATTCTTGTTGTACAGGTCCAAACTTAATTTACGGTTGCAGTCCTGTATCTATATTTCGTTCCTTTTTGTGAGACTGTTTTCTTTTTACTTTTTGTAGAACCATTTTAATCCCATCGCGTAGTGTAATATTAATAATAAAAACCTTTTACAATACTTAGAAACCAATACTGCGGTTTAGTGCATTTCAGCGTAATTTTTCCGCGAAATATTTTACCTCTTTCCACATTTGTTTATTTGCAATCCTTTTGAGTTGTTAATTAGAGGAATTTAGCTCAATACCGAGAAAACTATGTTTTTGTAACTTTTTCAAAACGTTCTTTATTTAGGTCTTACGAAAGCGAATTTTGCCTCGTTCGAGTGATAAGTAGCAGCTTTCTCTTTGCCGTCAGTTATATTATATTTTTAATAGGCCTTTCTGCTTTACCTGCTTAAGATGCTAACGGCGCTCAGTGATTGACCTTGAATAACTTCGCGTCTTTGGATAGGAATACTGAACTTTGGTACAAAATTTAGGAGAATGTTAGGAAGTGAGGGAAACAAAGGTATTCCAAAAAAAGATTTTTGTTCCCTGAAAACCTCATTCCTCGGTCTTTGTTTCTTGATCTTCTCTCTTAGCGGGGTAGAACGTTTGAGGCTCTTTAGAATCAGCTGCCCGTACCGGAACTACTCTCCTTGGCTGGCTGACTGTGTATACGGTTCTCTCAGACTGTTGGGCTCCATACCCATCTTTCCGGCCATCGTATTCATCTTTATCGTTGTAATATCCTCTGGTTTCTCCGCCGCTTTGTATCTGGGGACTGTACCCCGGACTGCGCCTGGAGTTTTCGTAGCTGTACGAGTTGTAATTTGGCTGGCGATTCTGGTAGTAGACGTTGGAGTCACCATTCTGCAGACGGTAATTACGACCCGCGTTATCGGTCGAGTCGTAATCCGTCGTTGGGAAAACTCCCCCTCTGATGGCGTAGGCCCCTTGATCTCCTTGGTAGTATCTTCCGTCATCGCCAACACCTTTCCTTATGACACCGTTGTAATTGGTTCCTTGCTCTCTTTGGTAGTATCTGCCGTCGTCTCCGACTCCTCCTTTACCAATGTTACCTCCTGCACCATTGTAGTTGGTGTCGTAATATGGCCTGTTGACATAGCCGTTACCCTGTTGGCGCTGATAGTAGTTGTTAGGGTTGTTGTTATGATAGAAGGTGCTCGGAGTTTTGGCGGGATAATCTGTAAAGACATGGCAATTAATCGATTTAAATTATTGTTCAAAGTTTATGTTGATGATCAATTGTACGAGGGAGATCTGAAAAGTTTCCGACCCCAGATTGTTCAGAAATTTTCAGAAAACATCGAGGTTTCCTTTTTGTAAATAATCTTATTAATAATAGTTATAAAAAATAAGTAATGATGAAAATCTCATTTCGTATTTCACCATTTTCTTCGATCTAAAAATAACTCCATATTATTTCTGGTTTTTTAGGAAATATAGTGCTTGATTATTGGATGAATATTAATAAATACTTTTCTCTGGGAAATAAATAAGCTATGGTATCTACTACCCATAGTGAATTTGTATTTTATTTAATGTTGTGTTTTTTATGACTTACAAGAGTGTTGTTAGAGTATTAAACACTAGTCTCACATTTTCAAAACTTTCCCTAAATCAATTTATTTCTTATCAACTTATATAATCGCGATTTATAATTCGTTACATTCGAAAAAGATCGTGAAAAAATCACCGTAGTGATCCTAAGTAGTGGCATTTACTCTTCTTGACTCGAAGGAGCGACGTTGAAGTACATACTTCCATACGCACATAAACAAACATGCTGTTCGAATTAAATTACTTGTAACCGCAATCAGTTAATGCCTTACTTATCCTCCTCTTCCTGTGTGGAAAATTTAAAATAATTTCCTAAGAAGTTTTTGTCTCGGATTAAAACTTTCTAAAGTGAAAACCACAATTCCCCATGATATCGACATTTGTTTTGTAAGAGGAAGGCATCGAAGTTATTCAATACGCTGGAGTTAAAGAGTTCGGTTAATGAGGAATCATTTTCCGGGATGATTACTTTCCGATAGCGGTAAGATCGTATAACATTTCTTTATCGATCGCTGTGATATGTTCTACTTACGTGATCGAAAACAATAGGAGCAAAATGTGAAGGGAATACATCGAAGACGTGAGTCTTGGTGAAGTGGAAGTACTTACATCTAGAAATTCTAGTGGAAGTACTTACATCTTATTATTTAAAATAAAAGCTTTCATATATCCATCCTCATTTTTCAGTAATTCCTTTAATTCCATTCAATATAATTCAATACTATTTAAACGCGGTGAAAGCGTAAGGAATTAAATTTTGGTATTGAGTGAGACCAGTTTTAATTTTGTTGTAAATATTGTCAATAATTTCAAGATGTAGTTTTTTAATCGTGCTTTTTACCTAAATAAATCCAGCGACACTTTGTGGAACTAATTCATATTTTAACAAAATAAAATATAAAACTTCACGCTGTCTACAAAAGGAAACCGCGAACAGAGTCAATTTTTGTGTTTAAATCCGTTTAAACGTAATGTTTAATTTCCGTTTGGATCTTGACTTGAGTCCAACCCAATTTTCGTTCCACTATTTGATGAACTTTTAGAACATGTAAATTTTATTAACATTTCGTCAAGTTTTGAGTTTTGAAAACTTCTCTTTTAAGATTATTAATTTCAGCAGTATGAGCGCGTCTTACCTGTAATGAATCTTACCCATGAATTACGTTCATTTCAACAAATGTTGTTTTTTGTTAATCAGTTAATGTAATGTGATTGGCAAATCACGAAAAAAGTGTCGTAACTTGAATACCTAGTTCATAGTTAACTGGGAAATTTTGATTGAACGCAAAATTAGTTTTTGTTACATTTCTCAGAAAAAAGGCTTGCTTATCTGCCCAAAATTAAACGCAGGAACAAAAAACAAATTTGATAAACTCTCACGCAGCGAAGTAGAATGTTCTTTTATAGCCACTCTTCTCTTCCTAAATTTCTCACCTCTTAAGAAAGTGAGATCTCCACTTACCTATGTTGTTGTATATCAGTGGACGCACCCTCACAAGTGGTCTATTCGCATATCCCGCACGACCATCATAATCATATCGACCGGCTGTGGGGGATTCAGTCACTGCGTATCCTGGTGTCTCATACCCTCCCTGATAAGGAGTGTTCAAGTAATAACCACCCAATTGGTGAAGCAAGGGATTATATTGCGTCAGCGCCACTTGAGTGTATCCGGGGTAGTTATTGGCTCTGGGGTCATATCTGTAAGCTTCGGCAGGGTATTGAGAAGCTGGAATCCCAAAGTAATCCACCTGCACTGGTTTAGGATCAGGCTCTCCGTAGGTAGAAACCGCCAGCAGGATAACCTGAAGGAATTAAGTTTATCTTTAAATTGGGGTTGTATGATCCTTAAATACCTGTGCGATAGTCTATTTGAGACTTCAGTTTGCCATTTCTCTTTCACTACGTGCTCTTTTTTACCTTGGATTTTTTCTCAGAAGGAATAATTTAATCTATGAACTAAAGTTAAGCTCCTGTCATTCATTAATTTTTTATGGTACTACATTATAAAGAGTACAATTTTTTATTTTACTTTAGAAATTTTTTGAGGTAATTATTTTCTGTGAAAGCTGATAACTTTAACATTTATTTCGGTGAATTTATCATGAGCTTAAGGAAGCGTTTTCGAGTTCCATATTCAGCAAGCCGATTTTCATCTGGCACCAAGCAGGTTTAGTAGAAATGAAATACTTTATCGCAAGCTCAATTGATCTCGTAGCTTCAGGAATTTGTTTAGTTTCTGAGCGAAATGATTTTTTTGTGACTAATTTCTTATTTGCTACTGTAATTTATTTCGTGAACATTGAACTAACGACATCAATCAAAAATTGGATTTTTAGAAATTTTCGGAGCAGCGGAATATTCTGTTGTGCACAGGATTTCACCTCATAGCTATCTGCATCAACTAAACGATTTCCATGAATGTTTATTTGATTGCATTGATTAAGGGGTTAAGATGCTTAACTGGTGAAAAATAGTTGTTGATATTTTTAGGACACATCCGGTTTTGGAATTAAATGTTTCTCTCGAAATTTTTTAGCAATATCCTTCTCAGCTTCTCATGTCAAAAAATTCTCTCGATGACATGGCTCTTTTAGCCCCTTCCTAATAGCACCCTTTCTCTGCTAGCGAAAATTGTATTTTACGACTGTTGATTTTTTTCCAAAAGAATGTCTATTGATTATGATTTGAAAAGTTAACTTTCATTTAACAGATGTTTCGAATTAAAATATGAAAGTCGTTCTTCGGTAGATCCAATCAAATATGGATACTGCATAATTGTAAAATGGAAATTTTTCAGAACGTTTATTGAAAATTTTTGATTCTCTGCTCAAATATGATTACTTTTTCCTTAAATTTTTATATTTATTTCGTCGAAATTCCTATTTTTAATTAAATTTTATACACGTTTATAAACATGTTTTCACTTAATCCTCAGATTTTGTATATTCGTAGGAGTATATTATCCATGAATTCGCCAATAAATTCGGTACCTAGAGAAAGAAACCCTCCTTTTTCAGGGTAAGCCATATTTCCATAGAAAGAAATAAATCTCGATATTTTACCTATAAAAATAGTAGTATTTTTAAAAGTGCTTCGAAGGCTGTGGTCATTTTGCACAGAGAGGTCTCCACAAGGGTTTGACCTGGGACCGCTTTCACCGAATGCGAACGCGCTACCCACTTGGCTATCCTGGAGCCCTCCTATAAAACTGTACATTTCAACAGTCCTCAGTCAAACATTTTAGTTCTCTATCGGAGACTCCCTTCGTAATCACTGATATAAATCCATTGATTATTTTAAATCACAACACTCACCGCTAACTTCGCGGCAAATCTGCGTGTATCCATCCTCCTCTCCTAGAAAACAACTGGGAAACTCCTTGCTTCTCAACACTGCCTCTTTACCATCGGATAGTGCACCCACCTCTTTGAAACGTCTTCTGGTCAGTCTGTGCCACCGGTAGTATTTAAAGCGTTTTCCTCCATGTCCATTGTGACCGTGGATTATGAAACTTTTTACGTCGGAGGGGCGGAGGTGACCGGGGATCTCGCGACTAGTGGGGTGGGTGTCCAATCGGTGATCTTGAAAGAAGTTGGAAAGCCACACGAAGGTCTCTTCGCAATTTCCTCCTCCTTTTCACCCTCCACGGAACACACAATCCTCTTTAGAGAGACCTTGGCAACTTTGGTTCTCACAGGTACGAGATATTTCTCCTTTGTCTCCTGCGTCGGAGGGTTTCTCTTTGCTGCGGGAGGAAGTGGGAGAAGTAATGGTGCGTCATTGTTTGGGCATCTTGCTGGACGCATTGCTCATGCGGCCGTTCAAGTCTCCATCTTCCGATTGAGGAAATGATGGAAGGAGTGTGCCACACTGCGCCATCTCCCTCCTGCACCCTCCTTGGTTACGGATAGCGTTAAGAATCGCGAGAGTTTTTTTTTATATTTGTATCATTTTGGTTGTCACGCATTACCGGTGTTAAATATCCATCACGTTTTATCAACTACGCTTATATGCTTTGATCTGAAAATTTCATCCGGTGTACTTTTTTTCGCAAAAGCCTTTATTTGACCGGAAGGAAACTGTTTTTATCCAGCCTTATGAGTCTTAGTAACCTACCGTTACGGGTTTAATACAGCTTTTCAGTCACGGGCGAAAAAAAGCGGCGGTTAAGCGGCTATTTTAATTATAATTTAAAAGTTACCTAATATGTTTCGTTCAATTTCCTTAAGATGCTATATTGCGATAGGAACTTGAAGTAGGTATTATTCGTGAAATAATTTATCGTAGAATGATTTGATTGATTTATGTTTTTGTTTAAATAATAAACCTCAAAATATCAAGCATAATGTATAAGGAGAGTTGATGTTTCGTCATCGCTCCCGCATGTTGACAAGGTTAGCAAGGTAAAAAAAAATCTTAGAAAAGCTGACTCTACCTTAAACCTTTCGTATATGTATAATTACAATATTTTATTGGTGGGTGAACCACTGTTTGAATTTTCTCGATGTATTAGCTTAAAATTTTATTCTGTATTTTAGGAGGTGAAAATTTAAATTGGAGGTTCTTATGTAAATGCATTTAATTTTAAAACTGCCAAAAACTGCATGGCGATTAAGGATGAAACAAAACGTGGTGAACGAGGCCCTCCTGCTGTTGTTAATTGAGTTTGTTCCTCTCCATTCACGTTTCAACGTTAAGGCCAACATTTACATTGTAAAACTTTTGGAACCGCACCGCTAATCGTCCCTCGTTTTCAGCTCTTGCTAATTCGGACTATGTAACTATATCACCCATTCATATCACTTCCTTTCCTCCAAATGACACATTTCTCGTAGAATTCTAAATGACATCATCACTTTATCTCGCGTCATGTATTTCCGTGCAGTTAATTGACCGCCTTTGATATGACATCTTAGACGTGAGAAGAGCCGTCCGTAAAGGATAAAGGATATCCGTAAAAGGATAGCAGGACAGTAAGAAATAATAATGATTATTATTTTATTATCGCCGATTGTAAGCGTTATGGCGTCACTTCAAAATTCAGTTTACTGTTTCATCTCATCACACACTAATCATTAGATTTTTAGTTTTTTTGCTTCGCAAATTATGGTCCTCCTTTTTTCCGTTCCGCTTTTCGAACTTACATCGAAAGTCCTTTTTCTTGAGTCAGCGTTTTCGAGTCATCCTCACAACTACCGGCAGTGGACAATTTACGACTCTTAGGCGCGGTTTTCCCTTGTTGGGTCATTGTTGACCGACAATGTTTTCGTCTGGTTGCTTTGCGAGGTCGATCCTAATACGCTTTCAGAATTCTCTTCTCCCCATTCCCTTCTCTACCTACGCCCTCGATATCGCCATCTGGATTTTTTTCGAATGCTCCTATTTTCGCAATCAGGGACAGAGGCTGCTGTCAGAGGTAAACCTTCAGCTGTATAATATTTTATCCTGAGGATTTTTTCGCCTTTGCCTTGGCACGTCCCACTACTTACATCCGTGGAATAACGGAAAAGTTTGCGAAAGAATAGCGATCGAGGGACAATCTTTCTGTCGTGGGAGAGAAATTTTCCTTAAAACTGCTTTAAATGGAAGAAACATTTCCTCAACTTTTCTTGTCACGGTATGACAAATATGTACTTTTTTCTGTTGGGAGACAATGCAAGAGGAAGTGCTGTTGGAAGTCCTTGGGGTGCTAATTGGCCGACAGTGGACTGAAGATGTTTTCTACTCCATTACAACGTTTCTAGGGTTATGATTCGAGGGAAAATCCATCGTTTCGATCGGAAACTGTTCCTTGTTTGCTTTCTGCGTTTGGTGTGAATTTGGAAATTTCGGGAAAAGTGTCAAAAGTTCGTCCATTTGTTTGGTGATCCCACGATCGCTTTCCTAGTAATGGAATTTTCCTCTCATTTCTCTGAAATTGTCATTAGATTTTTCGAGAAACGAAATATCTTTCATTTCCTCAGGATGATTCATAAAATACCGCTGAAAATGTTTAACTACTAATTGTAAGTTTAGTAGACGTTAGGGAACTTAACGAGAATTAGAGTTAAAAACTGTAATTCTCTTTGGAAAATTGGAGAAGCATACTCAAATAATTAATGGATCTCTCGTTTTAGCTTCTATTTCTACAAAATATCCGTAAATAAGAGCACTGTGTTACGCTATATTTGCGCGTTGATTGGAGTCATTATTATGTTCAAATTGAGGGAAAACTTAAACGAAGTTAGATAGGCATCCCGTTTGCGAAAGGCTTTATTTCTTCCTCGAACCAATCAATTACTCCAAACTGCTTTTTTTCTTAATGATTGTAATTATGAGTGTATTTTTGCAAATATAGACAAATAATTTAATCGAACTTTGAAGAAAAAAACTTAAATTTCTCTCGAAAATTAAATAGATACGGTATATTTTCATCAGAACATAATTTTGTTTTTCGATTTTTGAGTTTCACCTGAGGATAAATGTGTTACTGGTAATCACAAACTGTAGTTTCTATGAATTTTATATTTTACTGTATTCTGGCGCTTTCTAAATTTGAGGAAGAATCCGACGTCTGGGTACTCCAACTATATAACAATACACACGATCAGCTAGGAAGTCAATGTATTCAGTTCTCTGTTATCACAATTATCATTTCCGATAATCACGTTCATCCCATATTACAATTATCAAATCCGATATTGTAATGAATTGAATTTCTGAATGGATATTTTAAAATTTAAGAAAGATTTTATTCTTTTGATTAGAATTTTTGCAATCGCTATTGTATATAGAACAAATTATATCCGCATTCATTCTTATCTGCATGTGATGTAAATATCAAACGTGTTTAGGAAGTAACTTTAGGAAGTATCATTAATTTTGAGTTTTCCCCATCAAATTGCCTAATAATTTTCTCTTCAACCCTGGATGTTCATGTATTAGAACTCAGAACTAAGGTTTTTGTAGAAATATCTTTTGAAATAACCTGAAATAATGAAGGTCCTGTCTTGAAAAATCAACTTTTGGGTTCAAATAATTCATGATGTTTTTAGTATTCCTCTGATTTTACAAAGGTGATATATTTTTGGAAATCATCTTCAGTTCTGTTACAAAGAGTTCAAAAGTTACAGAGAGTATTTCGCTGCATGTTTTCAGAGAATGACTCCTAATGGTTCTTAATCTGAGGAAATTTGAATTTTATTTTGTCATTTAAGTTAGATCTTGAATTATATTTTTTTCTAAATGTTTAATCATCACTGTCTTCAATCCTTATTTCAGGAAGAATATGTTCAAGAAAATATAAAATGGACTCCTATAGATTATTTTAACAACAAGGTTGTTTGTGATTTGATTGAATCCAAGAGACCACCTGGTATAATTTCTGTTCTTGATGATGTGTGTGCTACTCTTCATGCTGTCTCAGATGGTGCTGACTATGACCTTCAAAATGTAAGTCATCTCTACATGGAATTCATTTTTTTCTTCAAGTAATTTCTGACATTATTTGAGATTCACTGCATGCTTTTTTTAAGTTTCTGTTAATATTATCAGTTATAATTTGAGTAAATAATGATCCTTTGTGTGAGATATCTCTTCTTAAAGCGTAAAAAATTTATTGCATTATTAAATTGTCATTTGTTTTCAATTACTTTTTTCTATCCAGCTTATATCATTGATCTATATTGAGATATAATTGTATTGGAGCTAATTTCTGTGATTCTTCCAGTGATAAGTAAAAATTTTTATCATTCAAGGTTAGAGATTTTAAATGTAACAGAAATGGTAGTATTACATGAATATCATTTCCTGAAGTTTTTTTATTACCTGACATATTTAGAATATTTTCTATGAGCAATTTTAAGCTTTTAATTCAATTTTGTTCAATCCACTTTGGCATGTAAATTACAAATATGTTGCTAGGATGTGAATCACAATTTCTCTTTAATGTGTATGAATACAATTTTAGATATGTTAATATCTGTCATAAATATCTTGTATATTTTTAATGGATTTCCATTTGCCTCCTTTTGTTTTTATAGCCTTACTATTAACCAAAATTTTCTCTTATTCAAGCAATATCTATGTTTCTTATTTTCTTTATTCTCCTCCAGAAATTGAATGCAGCAACTGGTCAGAACCAGCACTACCAGCAATGTAAGGAAGGTTTTATAATACATCACTATGCTGGAATTGTGAGCTATAATGTGGAAGGGTTTTGTGATCGGAACCGAGATGTTTTATTCCCAGACTTGATTGAACTAATGCAGGGGAGTACAAAGTAAGTACTGTTAGCATCATTAGTGTATAGGTTTATATTAAAGCCAAATTTGACATCATACTTAGAATTTCATAGGTTCATCATTTTAGACTGTAATATCTTTGATGAAATTTCAATAATCTTAATGAAATCATTGGAAATTTTTTATTTAATTTGTCTCTTGTCATTTTTAAACTTCATATTATCATTAATGAATTTTCCAGTCACCTTGTTCGTGGTTTGTTTCCTGATCAAATCTGTTCTGGATCAAAGTCCAGGCCAACCACTGCTGGCAGTAAAATAAGAACACAGGCTAATAAGCTTGTTGAGGAGCTTATGAAATGTACACCTCATTACATCAGGTAATTACCATAATTAAATTCTGTCATAGTCTTATTTTCATGATTTATCAATCTGACATATATAATTTTTTAATCATGATATTATCTTCATTATTTCCATATAGTCTTTCTTTATTGACTTAATTTTAAGCAGTATCCATTGCATTAATTTTTCCTTGAACTATTTCTAGGGATACATTTTAATTCTATCAAAATCAAATTTAATTCTTGTTTATTGATGTTTTAAAATTCTGGTGAGATATATGAAACCAATTCTACATGTTCATATTTATAATATTTATTAAAACATTTTGGCTGGTCCATTTAGATATTTTTTTCTACTTTTATTGGTCAGAAAGAATTATTTTTAAGTATATAAGTATGTTAGTTTAAGAATTCTTATTATTTAAATGGCCATTTATTTTGCTATAGATGCATTAAACCAAATGAAACAAAGAAACCAAGAGATTGGGAAGAACAAAGAGTAAAACATCAAGTTGAATACTTAGGATTGAAGGAGAATATTAGAGTTCGGAGGGCAGGATATGCATACAGAAGACCTTTTCAGAAGTTTCTTCACAGGTAAGTTTGCTGTGGCATTCAAAAAGATTAATTTTGCCTGTTATTATCTGAAATGTTTAATTTAAGCTAAAATTACTAATAAGAGAAGAAAACTTTTCTGGCTAAATCTCTATGTCTTAATGTTTATTTGTGGCCATAACATTTCTGCTCATTAGAATGTGAAATGAAATTTTTTTATGATTTTTGATTATCTTGTTTTTAAAGATTTTTATATTTCATATTAATGTTCATTTAAAATTTTTGAGCACTGTTTTAAAGAATGTGAACATTGGGAATCATATTATTTTAATTATTAAAATTAAATTTATTAAAATTTATTATTGCTACTCTAAGTTTTGATTAATATGATGAGTTAGATTACACCTTTTTGCCCTTTTGTACTTGATAATTTACTGTGTATTAGCCCCTGAAGCTAATTTGATCAATGATTGAATATATCGGCATTAAAATACCTGATTGAAGACTTTTTGTGTATTCAGTGTGTTAATTTACTCCAAAGGATGGTTTATGCAATTTTAATTCTATTGTGTCCCTTCATCTGAATATTAGGTTTGATTGTAATATCTGAATTGGAGAATTATTTTTAGCTTATTACATTCCAAATATTGAATGTTTACGTAATTGTTGTCTTCTCGTGCAATTATGTTGTTCTTTATTTCCTCAGGTATGCTGTACTGACTCCACAGACATGGCCCAAATGGTTTGGACCACCTGAAGCTGGAATTCAGATAATTATGAATAGTGTTCACATGGATCCTGACCAGTATCAGCTAGGAAAGACAAAAGTTTTTGTGAAAGCTCCTGAATCTGTAAGAAGATTTAATTCCTTCTCGTATATAAAGTTAAGATAAGACGTCTTGATACAACTCAAAAGGTGTTTTATCCTAAATATATTTATTCCAGCTGTAGTTTTCTTTATTGTAGTTTCTAAATTAAGTCATGGGCTAATTTATTTATGAAGCCTTTATTCAATATCTTTCCTCTGTAAACCTCAGAGTATTACTTCTTTGAGTTGTAAAAATTGCAAAATTTTAAGATTGAAATCATGCAGAAAAAATGCTGGATATTAGTATACTGAAACCCTTAAGCAGTGTTTTATTATCATATTTTTTCTTCAAGTTATTCCTTTTGGAAGAGATGCGTGAGAGGAAGTACAACCATTTTGCTCGAGTCATCCAGAAAGCTTTTAAGAAATACTTTGCTCGCAAGAAGAATGATCGCCAGAAGGAAGAAGCATCAGGTAGTTTCTATACATTATAATGCTCTGTTTCTCTTTTTGATGAATTGTATGAATGAATGTTTCTTTATGTATTTTGTATTTTCAGATTTATTTTTTGGAAAGAAAGAGCGTAGGAGATACTCCCTCAACCGAAATTTCATTGGTGACTATATTGGGATTGAATATAAGCCCACCATTCAATCCCTTATTGGCAGGAGGGAGAAGATTATTTTTGCTGAGGTTGTAAAAAAATATGATAGGCGTTTTAAGGTAATAAAAATGTCTTCTTTTAGAATTTTGGTTGATATTTTAATTCCAGCTTATTATCCACATTCAAGAGCTTCATTGATGAAATTCTCTGAGTCTATTAGGAACAAAAATTTTTATAACTTAAATAGATCTGAGATACTGTTTTGAAATTATTTTAGTTTTAAATCTTTCTTATTATAAGCTCATAATTTGATGGTAATGAAGGAAATTTCTCTTTTACAGTCAACTATGCGTGACCTGGTGCTGACAACAAATGCTCTCTTCCTCATAGGCAGGGAGAAAATCAAGAAAGGTTTAGATAAAGGAAAATATGTTGAAGTATTAAAAAGAAAGCTTGAATTTGCCAACATTTCATTTGTATCTGTCAGTCCTCTTAAGGTGTGTGCTTTTTTTAAATTTTTTTATGTGTAAAGCTTTTCCTCCAAGATTTTTAGTATTAAATGAAATGAATCTTCTACTTACTGTATTTCAATTTTATATATGCATATATGTACAGTTATAAGATAAAATAGCCCTCAAAATCCAAACTTTTCCTATCAGTTACAGCAAATTTCTTCAATAAATATTCTTAATTCTCTAAAAAAAAGGCCACTGGAATATAACATGTCTAAATTTCTTCTTTTAATAACATGTCTGTTATAAGAATAAATCAAGACATGTTATATTCCAGTAGCTTCTTTTAGAAGATTATTATCTAAGGAATACAACCCTTGCGATATTGCGATCTCAATATGTTGAGAAAATAATCCATATAAATTTTTAGAACCAAGCCTGATTTTTGTAATACTAGTAAAAATCTTATGAAAATGTGATAAAGTTTTGTTTTATAATTTTTATTTGAGGCAAGAGCTTAAGTTTACACAGATGCAATAGAAAGGAGATTTTGGAATAATCTTTTGAGTTTTCCTTTAGAAAACTATCTTCCATGTCTTAATGCATTATCAGATTTATTTATCCATTTAAACATTTATTATTATGTTTCTTAGAATTTTAAACTTAATACTTCTTCATCTTTGAATAAAATTTCTGTAGATTTTATTTTGTGAATATTGAAACATGATCATACTTAATAACAAAGAAATTAATTTTTTTTACAAATTTTTCTTTGCAGGATGATTTTGTGATAATACACACTAAACAAGATTATGATAGTGTGTTGGAAATAGTTTTCAAAACAGAATTTCTTTCTTCATTGAATAAAATGTACAAAATTAAATTAAACCGAGACATAATCATAAAGTTCTCAGATCAGTAAGTATCAATTATCAAATATTTTTGCTGGTTACTTATCTTGCATGGTTTCATTAATGCATATAAAACTTTCCCTAAATTACCTACAAAGTACATTTCTTTCACAAAAGGTATTCATAATCTACCTAGAATGATTGTAATTTCTCATTTTTTCTTATTACACTCATGTGATATTACCTTTTTGTTATTATTTCTTATTCATTGTAAAACCTTCATAGAAGCAATTTCCTCTATAAATTTCTTAAGGAAATTTTTGCCTTGTGTTACTAGCCAAAAATCTATTTTGAATTTATTGAAACAAAAATCTTTGAAATTTATAGTCTGTTTTCCTTTTATAATTTGTTGAATTGCCTTTTATCCATTCTACTTTCAAACTATTTGTTTTTATTAGTGATAATATCTGGAACTCTTGGCTGTCTAACAATGAGTTTATATTGTTATTAAAAATTTTAATGTATTCATATTCTTATATTGCAGTTTAGAATTCAGAATCAAAAAAGAAGGATGGGGAGGTGGTGGAATGAAACAAATTAAGTTTGAACCAGGTACTGGTGATCAACCCACTTTAAAAGCATCTGGGAAAGTTCTGAATGTCAGCATAGGTTCTGGTTTGCCTAAAGATTCTCGTAAGTGGAGTATTGATTAGGTTTGAAGGAGAAGGTTAATTTGTGATTTTAATTATAATAGAATTCCAAATAACATATCATAGGCAATAATATTATGGCTAAAGAGATGATATCTTATGAGATTATCTTATGCACACAGTATGAATGCTGAAGTATTAAAAATAATTTGATGTGGCCATATGCCATATCCAGGAAATAAAAACTCTGAAATTTCCACAGAATATAAATTTTGTGAACATTATACAGCTCTTTTCTTCTTGGATACCTTAGTATTGTTAATATCTAATTTCCATGAAAATTTTTAAGCATATGCAGTTTCACGAGTTCTCGTTTACAAATGTGTGAACTACTACTATAAGGGTAACCTATCTTATTTAAATTGTAGTTTAGTTTTGCTGGTGGTGCATATTTACATGATATTTTTCCTCCTGAACTTAATGACATTTTTAATTACAAGCATTTTTCTTAAAATCACAAGAAAAAATCAAGGAATGTTAGCTTGTTACATTATTTTTCATTATTATTCATCATTAAGGCATCAGATTTAGATTTGTTTTGAATACTAGAAAATCAGCTAATTATAACCTTGTTAACTATTATATTGGGTAATTGTCATCTTTTATCTTATACCATTTCATCCTTTTCTTCTTCTAAAAGCCTTGACCTAGAACTAATTGTGTAAAGAGAAAAAATTAAAAACACAAAGGGTAAATTAGTTATAAATACCTTGCCATCTTATTTTGCCATAAAGCAAGCAGCCATAAAATATATTTGTGGAGGAAATTCAGTAATATTAAGTAGCTTTAGTAATTATTGGGAGATAAAGTGGTGGATTACCTGACAAAAGACTTGGAAGTCAGAACTATAAACTGAATTATCTGTTAATCTGATAATTTAATGAATTTTGTGGGTTAAATGTTTCTATACCCATGAGTATCCTTTCTTTACATTGCAGAAAAACAAGTGCTTTATCCATAATGAATATTATGGATAAGATATATGGTATCTGTGAGTAAGATAAGATTAGGGCTACATCCAGATAGAATGGTTGCAATCTTTTATATATGTGAATGACTCCTGTGGTGGCAGCACATGGCTGGGTAACTCCTTCAATCCTAGTTTTTATGCGAAAATTTATTCAAATCAGTTCTGTATCTTTCTGTATCTAGTCATTTGATAGATTTCATTAAATTTATTTCCATCCATTATTTTTTTAATGTGATGTAGGTATATTCCAAATCATGAAAATTAGTTATAATCCAATTACTGTTAATTATTATTTTCTAATATTACCATAGTAATTTCAATAAACAGGGATAGCACTCATTTGAATAACCTCAAAATATTAGAATTACCTATCTTGCAATTTGCAACTTTTTCAATTTTTCATCTCATCTTAATTAACATATCCAGGACAGGAAAATTTTCCTATTAAAGGTAACTTATTTGTACCTTTCTTCTTTCAGTTCAACAATTTTGCATAGACTGATATAAGCATTTTTATCATTACTTTTGAAGTTATTAGATTATATCATATGCTTGATTGTAGTATTTGGAATAATATTTCTTCGGCATCTTTTTTATGTTTTTAATAAATAAAATGCTTCCATCTCTCTGAAGGTAGGTGTTTTTCTTTGCGTTATTGTCCTTAAATACCTTTTGTGATCGATAATGTAGTACATAACCATACTTTGAATATAAAGTTATTATTCATCTAGTTGTGAATATAATAAAAAAACTATTTCAATCAACAGAGGCCCATTAACCTCATGGTGATTCATGCCTAACTATTACTGTTATTTATCAAACCAAGATCATAAGAATTTCATTAAGTGTAGGATCAGAATGGACTTGGAAAAGAATGTGAAGGTCCATCTGTTCATGAAATAAGTGTACAAATAAAAGAGATATGGCAAATTCTTGTGATTGGAGAGATTGTAATAACTAATGGTTTGATTCAGGAAAAGTTTGAAAGAGTCTTTTTCTTAGTTACGTTGAACTTCTGGAGTAATTATTTTGCAGTAGTGTTAATTCTCAGATATTCTTGATTGAAGTATTTGGTAATTTTTCAGGGCCTTTCAGAAGTTGTAGTTCTATTAAGGGACCTGGAGCAAGAAATCAAATGCATAGAAATATTGCCTCACAGCAGAATATAAGCCTTAGGCCTAAGCTTCCAGCTCCAACTCGTTCTGCTCCTCGACCACCTCAAGCTGCATCATCTGCACCTACAACTGCTCCACCTCCTGTGCCAACATCTGCACCACGGGCCAGCATCAGAGCTCCACCACCTCCAAAAGAGCCTGCTCCTAAGAATCAGCCTGTAATCATGCCAGCTGCTTTCAGATTACCAGCTTTGTGTATGTCTTTTGTACTTCAATTTGTTGTAGATTATTGGAAACTTGGTTTTCACATAGCATTTGGTTTGATAATTTATTGGATTTATTGTTTTAGCTGCTTGTTAAGAACTTTAATTATGCAAATAGATTCAAAATAATTGACTTAGCATATTTATTACTGGATTTTATGAATGTTATTTTTGTGAATGTTTTCATTTTCAAATAAGTCATCGCTGTAAGAATTAATATCTGTTTAAAAACTTTAAATATTATTTCAAGTTGCTAATCTCAGTACTCATAGCTTGATTAGATATTCATTCTTCATATTTAGATGAAAGGAAAAACAAATCCTATTCACTCAGAAATCATTGTATAATTCAAATGTTTGTACATACATAAAAAGTAAATATTACCAACTATTTGTAGTAAATGTCACAAGGCTTTATAGAATTTAGGGTCCAATTAATATTGTATTACATGCAATCAAAAATATTTTATTACCCTTAAAATTTTGAAGGGAATATTAATTTTAGTTCTATATTTTCTTTTATTACAGCCCCTGCCAACACAATGTCTTATAGGATGAACAATGGAACACAGGCAGGACAAAATTCTGTAACACTACCCCAACTTAAAGCAGCAAAACGTGAAAGCCAGGAATTTTTGATGACTCCACCTGCTGGATTAGCAGGGTAAGTAAAACTCATCAATCATAGATTGGATTATAAATCTATCTCTGAGAATATCTTTAATCTAGGCCAAAGCTACTGTATAGAAGTACCCACATATATTCATTTTGTGATAGATAACCTAAGATGATATGTAGTTAAGCAATTATAAGTAAAGGTTTTATAAAAGATTATTGCCTGTAATTATCTATAAATTGGATATAAGTATGAAATAAATATAGGAAATAATATACTTTGTAAAGTTCTACTGAATTATTTTAATTATACATGCTGTATAATTAAAATAATTTAGTAGAACTTTACAAAGTGATTGTATTATTTCCTGTAATGGAGTTCTACAAGCAATGGCTAACTCATTTGATCAGAAATAAATATATTTTCATAGACATGATCTTACCATTTTAATGAAATTTAAAGCATCAGAGGGCATTTTTCTTCTAAAATCAGATTTAGAATTATACCTTACGAAAGATTTCACGTTTTCCCCAACTCTATTATAATAATTCAAAGGCCTAGTTACAAATTTCCATGGAGCCAGTTTCTCTGTTTCCTCTGCACATGTGATGAGTAACCTTTTAATTCATAAAGTGTGATATTTGAAGCTGAAAATTTTCTTGCTGTTTTCTCTCAATAAAGTAATAGACTTACTTTAAAAATAGACGGCAAATATAGGTGGCCTGGATGCTAGCCATTCACAGAAATCCCCTTGGAGATTTCTGTGAAAGACTGTGCAGGTCTTGACAAGCCCTAACTATTTCACATAATTTATAGTTGATTATTGATTGATTTCTTCTGTAAATTATTTTGGAAAGAAAGTTAATAACACTCCGTATCATGATTCATTGTAATTTATTAGTAAAATTTCTAACATTGTCTACCGTGAAACTGAAAATTCATGTCCCCTGCTTTTGTTGAGCATAAGTGGATTAGTGTGAAGTTGCTTTATAGGTGTGGGAGGGACAGTGCAGTTCAGTACGGTTACCATGGCTCTGTCACCAAATTTGACCCAGACTTTCCAATTTTCTATTGCTAATCTTTGAGTCCTTAGTGAAAGTGATACAGTGATGAGTTATTGAGATGAAAATTTTAGAAAGTAACCAAAATAAAACCTTTGTTTCTTGCTGAAATTCTATACTTCTCCAAAAAAACAAAGTGACTCACCTCATGTATTCCCAAAACCTTGACTCAACAGGTCTGGCCTAGCTTACTGTAGGTTATGCTGGTTGGAGAGGTCAGTTAGTAGTGTATTGAATTGCGTACAAAATTTGACTGAAATCCTGTAATCCTAAGAGACTTATTGTTCCCAGTGTTGCCCTAAAAAGATCATTTTATCATAGTCTTAACCTGGAGATAGGTAAAATAACTTTTTAGTTTAAATACTGGATCTGACCATCCTGACCTCATGCTCAGCAAATACCTAGAAATCAGACTTTCCTAGATAGTAAATTACTTCCTTGCAGGTTCCATAAGCTTTCAATTATCTCTCCACTTTTGAGAGAATGGTTACACTTCATATTCAGTGTGGAAATTCCTTTTGAGAGACATCAGAGGTGGTTGAACTGGCATTTCATTAAAAGTATGGTCATGGATAAATTGCAAATGAGAAAATTAGAAATTAGTAGCATTGTGTGTCACAGAAGGTGCATTTATGATCTTAAATTTGCATACAAGATCTATGATCCTACAAGTAAGATAGACATTCATAGTATCAATTATATGTCTTTACGTTTAGAAAAGTGATAGAATTTAATTTTTAATTGAATAACTCTCATCATGAATTAAAGGTTATGAATCAAATTTAATAATTGAGTTGTTTTCTTAAGAAGTTAGAGAACATATTTTAATTCATTGATTAAAAGAGTTTTTTTACAACAGAGTAAAGAGAGCAAGCATTTCTGGTGGTACCAAGCCCATTCCCGGAGGAGGCAAGCCTAAGCCCATACCTCGAACCAAAGTCACCATTCCACAGTGCAAAGCTTTGTATCCATACAATGCTCAGGATGTAGATGAACTATCATTTGAAGAAGGAGACGTTATTGAGATAGTCAAAGAGCGTAAGTTTTTCAGTATAATTAGTTAATTAAGTACCTAAATTAAGATGATTATGTATTCAATACTTAAATTGTCCTGCAGAGATAATGAATCAAAATTTTATATATTTTACTTAAATTAGTATATGTTAATAGTCTTGGAATTAAGGACGATCCAAAATAAAAACCCTGAAAACAGAAAATGATCCATCACAAAGTCTTAAAAATTGGATGAATGATGAGTTTAAGTTTAATACAAACAATTTAAAAAATAGAAAATTAGATTTTTCATTCTGTTTAATTTGTTACTTAATTCATTGTCTTCCATGTGTCTCTGCTGAACTCCCAAAAGTGAATTTTGGGTGAACTTTAAATGTATCATGCTTTGCATATTCTAATTCATGTTCATATGAAAATGAAATCTATATGAAAACTTATTTATAGTAATGTCTTTATTTTTTGCCTTTAGTCTATATACATACCAGTTTTCAGTCCCTCCTGGAATGATATAATATCTTATAGATAATATAATTCTTGCTATGTGAAGCAGCAATTAATATTTTGTGTTATTATCAGAATTTGAAATAAATTTAGTGGATTATCTTGAAGAAAATCCCAATCTTGAATATCTTTAACACATCCCTGCAAAATATTTGTTGGCTTACTCGGACTCTCATACAAATACTAAATGATAATTTGTTTGCAAATGTAAATTTATGACAGTATTTGAAAATTCATTATTGTGAAACAAGAAGTTTTAGAATAATAATTTATTCTGAAGTGCCTTCTTCCTTTATAGTGGCTATAAGGGCTTTCACATGATATTATGCCATGGTGAAATTTGTATTTCAAACTGTATAAGTAAGTTATTATTAAGGTAGGGTATTTATCTAATATAAAGGTATTTATCTAATATAATGAATTTTTAAGGTGGAGATGTATAGATATTCCTTTTCTGTAGATGTAGATATTCCTATTCTTATGTTTTATCATCTTGTTTCATTAAGCAATGTATTGGAACAGTATTAAGTTGTAGTTTTGCAGCTTAATTATTATAATTATCAACCATTAGTTTCAATACCAATGATTTGGAAAAAAATGAAGATTTTCAGTACCCCAGGACTATTTTGAAAACCCTAGAAGTTTATTTTCTTTAGCTTATAAAATATAATTTTATCATATGTTTTTATTTTACCTTTTAGATGATGGAGGATGGTGGCAATGCAAATTGAAAGGCAGAGAAGGTTTGATTCCTGCTAATTATGTGAAAAAAATATAATTGTATTAAGTCAGTAATTTATAAAAATTTACCCTTACATAAATAGCCTTTTGGCTGTAAATTCTTAAATTAATTTTGTTATTTCAAGGTATTAATATCATATTGATAAAGATTTTTGTGCACATTGCTCTTGTATTTAACAATAGTATGTACAGGTATTTCCTTAAACTTGTTCCTTTCTACCAAAGTGGCATTTTAATATCTAACTGTTATACCTCATTGAAATTGTTATCATTTTGTACAAATATGCATTTGGACGGGGTTTATGCCTATTTGAAATGTTAATTGTTGTTATGTTCATAAATTTACTGATGATCATTGAAAAATCATGACATTTTAATAATGTTAACCAAGTTCTAGCAATTATTGCTAGTAGAGGGAATGGAAGAATTAATCCTTCAACAATTTAGCTGTACATCTTTTGTTTGTATTTAGTTTTGCTGTGTTAATAATTTTGGTTGGATGTCTATTCACTGCCAAAAGCTTTTTAAATACATCCAACCATGGAAAGTTCTAGCAAATTTCAATTTTTATGCCAAGAATTATGACAGAAAATACGGTGAACTAGTGATTAACTTAAGTACATGCCAAAAGCCAACATGTTGCCAAAGAAATATTCTGTTAACAAATTAATTGTAATAAAGTTATTTTTGAAAATATAGTGAAGGTAACAATGTTTGTTATGAGCTGATTTTATGTGGCCTAATGTGTCATCCCTACTCTGAGGAGTATAGTTTTAATATTTCTGAAGAGTTAAATTAATCTACTAGTAGAAGGCAAGTAATAAAATAATTTAGGGTGTACTGTTGATAGAAAAATCTCTATTTAAATTATCAATGCACCTATCCATCTATAATGAGATACAAGGATATATTGAACTCAGTTGAATGAATGCAAACTTTTTCTGTATGAACTGGTGATGAAGAGGTTGTGACAGAAGTTTGTTCAAAGGATTCCCACATGTTGACAATTGATCCTTAGACTTGACTGCGCAAAATTTATTGACATTGAGACATTATTTACATCTCTATGTCATTATTTGGCTGAAGATACTGCAAATAATGAAGACAGTATTCTTGGGATTTGTATACATTTATTTTGATGCTTAAATATTATGATTAGAGGATATAGAAAAATGTTCCAATTTGTTATAAGTAAAATTAATTTATATGCCATTTATAAGAGAATGTAATTAAGTTTTGTAATAGCACCTAAACACACTCAAAAATTTCTGAGAATCAAAATATTTTTGTCATGCTGCCAGTGCTTGATTTTCCTTTCTTAAACTCTTATATATAACTGCCCCTTAGAGCAAATTAGAGAATACTATATAGTACTCTAGCTTGACTTTTGACAAGTCATGGATGAATTTCTAAAATAATCATTCAGCTTCAAAAAAACGTTCAGTGACAATTAATTAAAAATCCTTTTCTGTACATCCTTAATCAGGAATGGGAACCTATTTAGCACTTTTTTATAAAGTTTTCTTACAGCTAAGGTAATTTAGCACATATCAGCCATAGCAGGAATCAAACCCAGAACCACTTTCATCCAAGTTGAACATGTTTTCTACTTGGCTATCCTACAGTCTGAATGGGAACCTACTGGGTGAATTACCAAAGTATTCACCTTGGTATTTTTTGTAGTTTGAATAATTTCTTCTGATTACTTTTTCTGAAAATCATGCTATTGCTAGCCATGTAGAAAGGTCTGAATTTGAAATAGAATTTCCACCTTTGGTTTTCTTATATAATTGGATCAGGACAATTATATATAATTCCAGTATTAGTGTTATTTTGGCCTAAACTTTATGGATTATCATGTCTTACTTAAATATATGTATGTACAATGATAATTTTGACTGCCAATATTAACTAATTTTTTTGAGTAGACTTTTTAATCCTCTAATTATACTTTCAGTTTAAGAATTAAATATTATTCTTTACACAGATTTGCAAGTAACTTGGTAGTGTTCTACGACAAGAGAAAATAAATCAGGAAATATTTTTGTAAGGAAACATCTTGTTTTTTGAACATAGAAAAATGCAACACTATAGGAAGAAACTACACAACTAGTTTCAATGCCTATGCCTTATTTTCAATTAAACTAGTCATATGGTTTGTTCAAACTGTGTAGTATTTTGCTAAGTTATTAAGTTTCGACTAAGTTTGACTCAAGACTGAAAAATTTTCCTAATTTTGTTTCTCCTATTATTGTTACAGCTACAAAAGTTACAGGTACCTACAATGACAAATCCAAATCCGAAGTAATACATTACGTACAACAAGAAGGAACTAATTACCTGAAAACAGATTTGTAAATAAAATAACAAGTAAAGATAAATATATTTACAAAATTAAGGTGCATTTCCACTTGAGAGTTTTCTCACAAGTAATAAACTTTGGATACCTTTTGATGATTAAAAAAATTAAAATTACCCAATGCAATTATTAAAAATCATTAATTTTAGTGACTAAAAAGAACAAATGGGCTCTATAGAAAGGTCAATAAACTCCAAGATTCCATATTTATTATTAAACTCTAAGATTCCATATTTAAGTTGAATGAATTCACATTAAATGCTGTATTAAGATCTAAAGATGAAAGACTTCCTGATGGTTCAATCAGTCAGAATTTATCTATTTATCATTATTTCCAAAAATCAAAGATTGACTTTTAAACAAAAATTACAAAAGTCAATTTTGTCCTGATAATAAAGATCCAAAATTTATGATTCCAGATTCCAATTAGTAATCCAATCACTAGTATACTGGACCTAACATGTTGTTTGTTATATTGTTGAAGATTATTCTCACCGTTTTGTGTACCCAGATAACCTGATCGGAAATACTCCTGGTTTTATATATTTATTGGAAGAGAACTTCCATTACATCCGTTTTATGGTGAGGTTTAGTGTCATAAAAAGGAGTAAAGCTGCAAAATTTAAGGCGAAACCATAACGACCCATAAAAATGAATAAGGAAAAGAGCAGGCTATAAAATATTTACTTTAACTTTTCCATTGATCGTCTACTCTTAATCTAACTCTAAAATTATTTTTGAACACTCTATTTTTGTCAAAGCAAGCGCTTATTTCCTTCCTTGTTCGTGGAATTCAAGTTACATTATCATAGTTTCATACAGTAGTAAATCATAGTAGCCTGCATTGGGGTGTCAGTATTTAATATTTTGATAACCGCAAAAAGTTATGCTCCGAGCACTTACATATTACATAGTATGTACATAAATGAACATATGTACTGATACTTTACAGTCCGCTACCGAACCGTTTTTAAGTGTTTTATTAATTTGAGTTTTAATTGTTTTTTTTATAAAATTTCATCAGTAGTTCAGTATACGATCTCTTTTTAATGCATCGTAATTCAAGTTGATCTTCGTACTTTTCCAAATTTTGAAAAATAATTTTTTCACGAAGATTTCTTACGCATTTGTATTATTATTATCATATTCCATTATTTTTATGCGATTTTATTTATATTGATATTATGTGAATTGTTGCAATTGTATATTACCTGTACACTTTGTTTACCGCTATTAATTTGCAATTTCCTTTTATTTTGAACAGTTTTCCAATCTTTAGGTAAGTCTCAGTAAGAGGTTTTTACGCCTCTCTCTCTCTATCGTGTAAGTTTTTTCTTTCCTTTCTGCGGGTCTTTTCCCCGAATGGTATTCTTTTGGCTTTTCATGTCTATCGTTTATTCACCGCTTACGAAATTTTCCTTCTTTGATATTTACCCATACTATTTATGTTTCATTGTAGTTTTAGTAGGCAATAGGATGGATAGAAGAAGAGATTTTACTCTAAAATTCATCTCGCCTAAATAATAGTTTCTATAGTTGTTGTTGTTTTATTTTATTATATGATTTTCTGTGAAAATTCGTGTTTTGTGAGTAAATTAATAATATTACTTATAATAGACCTTCAGCGTATACGAGGGTGGTCTGAAAAGTTCCCGACCCCAGATTTTTCAGCAATTTTCATAAAACATGTCGAGAAATTGCAAAATGTCGGAAACTTTTCAGACCACCCTCGTATTTATGTTTATGATGATGTAAACTATCATATAAATGAGCTGTGTATTCCAGCATTTCAACAAATGGCAAACGCATTAGGTAAGAAGAAAATGAGAAAGGAAAAGTCGTAAGCGTTGAAGTGGATTTGGCTGCGAATCGGCATTAATCAGAGAGGAAGATCATTTGTAGCGGATGAAGTTTCCTATGCAAAGGGGGATGTTTTCAAACGAGTTCGATGGAAAGTTTTGAGAGTTATGAATTAGTTCGTTTCGAAAATATGTTGCATTTTACGCCTCGACAGTCTGGTTTTTGATTCCCCCAATCACTCAGTAAACGAAAGTTAAATATAGACGTTATGGTCTTGCTTGGTAGATCTCCTGAGAATTTCTGGCGTCAACTAATCAGGGGAAAGTGATTAGTTTAACTGAAGCGGAGTTTTCGTAAGTTGGAAGGTATTTATGTGTAAACGTTTGCTTGGAAAACAGAAGTTTGTATAGGAAGATGTAATTACCTCTGGAGCTGTAAGGGAGTTAAAATTGGCCGCTACGCCCAAGTTCGAACGAGTATTATATCCTTTGAAGATAAAGGATCCCTTGCTGCTTTCCTAAATGAGATATATGAATGTGGAATAGGGAAAGATACGAGGAATTTAAACTGGTGAAGTACAGTTAACAATCTAAATTTACTCATGAAACATCATTCAAGTTACATCCACTACCCTTCCAAAATTTGAAACTTTTATCTCTTAATCTGCAGAAAATACCTGTCAAACGCTCATATCGGCTTTTTCCAGACGTCTGTCAAGCAGTCTGCGAAGTATGACAAAACGATACTCTGCGACACGTTGCGGTGTCGCCGTGAGGGAGTATGAAAGAGTGAAATTCTATAATTTCTAATCGCCTTGATCTTATGTACTCCGCAGTACGGCGTTCGATTCTTTGAAACCAGCAATACATGCGTACTTAAATAAATTCAGCTAAAACGCAACAGCCAGAATTTGTAAGACGATGCTTGTCGGCACCGTTCGGAAAGTAATTTATTTTTATGCATCAAAATATTATGAAGCTCATGTTTATATCATTTGAAGATTGTAAGTGTTTTTCTGATTTCACACAATTTATGTGTATTGTTTTTGTGTCCAATCTTATGTGCGTCCTTATGCATATTTAGCAAAGGTTGTAGACGTGCAACAAATTTTTAAATTTACAAATCACGAAGTGTCATAATTCTACTAATAATTGGAAACATTTATATACACAATTGTGTTGGATTTTATTTAATTGATTTTTATATTTTTCTCGGGGAAAACGGACTGACATGACATGAAAAAAGTGACAGGACCGAGACTCCATGGGAATTTTCCTAGATGCATGCCTTTACGTGCAAAGTTATTATATTATATGTTATGTCATTTTCTGGTATGCAGTAGTTTGCTTAACCGGCTTTTTTTGTTGAATTATAACCTTTTTCATTTATCATAACTAAAATGACCGAATGCTTAGAGTGTCTGATCCCAACTTTCGAAAGGTTGATCCATAAGATTATCCTCATTGGTTCGAATCCTGCTTGGGTAGCAATATTTTCCGGAAATTTTTCATTCTCCGGAAAGTTTCAGGTTTTCAAAGAAGCTTCATACGAAGCAGCTAAGAAGTTTCCTTGTTTTAATTAAGTAATTCTTTGCTTGGTGTCGTTTTTGTTTATTTTATGCAATACGCAAAAATACATTGATACTTATAATATCTCTATATATTTCTAATATTAACCTTTATCTACAATTTATAATTATATCATTTAAGAAAATATCATTCACAAATATTAAAGGTTTGTGAGTTTTTCACAAAAATTTTCGTTCTCATATTTTCTCATTTCTTCATACATGAATTACCATTCTTAATGTGTATATACACATACAACTTTAAGTTGGTGATTATAAGATTTTATATATAATTTTAGAAAGCAATCAATATTTGTGATTGGCAAATCCTAGATTATTCGAATGCAAGTTCCTTTTACGTTCTTAGGATAGTCGCGAAATTCATGAATTAGCTAAGCTGCTCCAGATATCCATCAGAGATCTTTAGTTCCTTGAATTTTTTCTCTCGTTAAGAATCAAAGGGGATATGGATCGTGCATTTTATTGATGAGTAATCGTAATAAAAATGATTATAGATTTAGACTTTTGTATTAATTTGCGGTTAGCCTATTTCATATAGTGTACTAGCCTCATGAAAGGAAGTTACAGAGAATTATTGACTTTGTGTTTCCCGCTTCTATTCATATATCGAGGCTCAACTGTCGTTCAGTCAGCGCGCAGTGATGTGTGGTAATGCGGGAGATGTCCGAACAGCAATTGGATTTTGTCGTTGGTAAATAATTCTTCTCTCTTTATGATAATTTTAAATTTAAAACTTCTTCTCTTAATAATTAAGGTTGCTACACGCTCCAAATTCCTTGAATTCGCTCTTTAAAAGTCAAGGGAAACATTTATGTATTATGAACTTAATGAGATATAAAACTAGCAGTTTTTTGGGAAAAGCAGAGAGGTGATTGAACGTTTCAAACAGTTAGAAAATCATTTGAAAATACGTTTCATTTAGGTCCATTGCATATCAATAGGTTGCTTTTTTGTGCAATGTTGTATCAAGTACTGTCCCAAATTACTTGATTGTATTTCAAATTCTTTTTTCTTTGTCTCGAAATGAAAATTCGAGACAAAGAAATTGCCATGATCGTTTTATTCTTTACTAGTAGTTAAATTAATTCCGTGAAAATTTTATGCATCGTAAATACATTCTTTATGAACTTAGGATGCATAGAATAACCAGTATTTATTTACAATAATAATATACAAATTTTTAAAGCTGCTCACAGTCTAAATTAATAATTTGTGATGCGGAAGTTTGATCCTGTAACTATTATGAAGGCAATGAAGCCTAAGGGAAAGTTTCATCTGCAGGCATCTCCAATGATACTCTATATGTCTATAATCATTCAGAGTCAAATGCAGACACTCTTTTCTTAATTTTTCGATGTAGTAATCCTGTTTTTCTCTTATCGTTGTAGTGCAATCCATCTCACTTCATTTTGAAGGAAGCGCCTGGCTCTAGGTGGTGATAAAGGTTGACAAGATTGATTGCCTTAAAAAGTATCAATTGGCAGCTAGTCTACTGCTTCCATGAAGGAACCCTTCATGGGTGAGTGTCTTTCTTTTTATATTTTCATGAAGGAATTGGAAGACCAATCCTAAGTCCAATAAAATGTTTTTCAACTCTTTCAACACAACAGCCAGGAAAGTCTATAAATTAGTATTTTAGAAAAATCTCTGATTTCTGTATCATCGAAATTCCTGATGAAGTTATGTCATGTATCTAATTTTATGTTTATTCAATTTTGTTTTGAGGAAAGCATAATTACAATTCTTTTTAAAAATCATTAATCTCCACACCATGTAATTTTACTACATATTTAAAGTCGAGGAATGTCTTAGAGTATCCCTCCAGAAGTTAATCACTGAGGACTACCAATATCTTCTCAATTTTATACTTCTGAGTAACTTTACTATCTTTCATTTTGTAAATTTGATATAAAATAATCAATGATACTCAATGCTGAGCTTTCCATATCCTGTTTGTAATGAAAATTTTCATTCACTGTTATTTAGACAGTTTTTTTAGAATATTTATTAGAAGTTGTTATTTTTTATTTTCAATACTTTTGGACTCTGTCTTATTAAACAGTTTGTGAATAGTTATGTGTTCCTCTTTGTAGTGTGAATATTTTCTAAATAATTTTAGACAATTTGGAAGTAGTTTTTCACTTTTACTGTCCCATTAGTATGGTTTTGAAGATGTTATTTCTAATGAGTTGCTAAAGCATTTCAATTCATCTCGATATTTTAGTCTTTGAAACATTTATTGGAAATGTTTTAGAACTTGCAGTGATGTATTCAGTTTTTCTATTATTAATTAATTTTTTTGGCAAAGATGACTGTACCCACTTTGGTCTTTGATGTATCTTTTAATATTAAATGTTGTGAAAGCAGTGAAACCTCAGTTTAAAGGATATGGAATTTAACTCATATAACAAGTAGCTTTGACTATCAAGACTTTTTTACTTTATACAATTAGTGTTGATATTTATTCTAAATATTACTCTTAAACTGGTGTTTTTATCTTCAAAAATAGCTTATCACAATTCTCTTATCTAGTTTCATGTATTTAAGAACTTAAGAGAGATTATAATAATTGCTCATTTACTCATAATTTGATGGGATGTTTCTAATCTTCATAATTACAAAGGTGAATGTAACTGAAGGCATTGATTCAGTGACTAATGTAATTAAACTCCAGAATAGTTAAGTGTTGTAACAAACCAATGACATGTTTATATATAACCTAAGCAAGTTATACATTAGGAACCCACTCTCTTTGTGCCCACAAAACATTTGAAGGAAAGAATTAGATTTTTGTCATGCACAAATTCCTTTAGATACCTAGTTAGTCCATAAATTACCATTGAACATATTTCAACACAAAAAACACAATTTGTCTCTGACAAAGGACAGCTGGACATATAGAGATCCCCATTACTTTCAATAGCCTAGGGCCTAATCAAACTTAAATCTGGTTCTGAACAACTGTTGTAGCAGTCAACTGATAACAACTAAAAAATTTAAAATTTAGAAGTAAGCAACTAAATTGCTTTAGCTTTGCGAAAATATGTATAACGATAAGAATTAGAATCTCTATTAGATTCCCTTTTTTGGGAACTTTTCTCGATTTCGTATGATATTTATTTAGCCAAAGTAAAGTCTGCAAAGAACCTCTTTGGATTTAATGCAAGAACTTAGATTTCACTGTTAGCATAATAGTCTTCATGGCCAAGTCATGTTTATTTGATATTATATAATTTTATTTTAATTCTCGAGTGTATATATTTTCTTCTGACATATAATGTGTACTTGCTTACTTAAGAATTTTCCCCATTTTTTCCTATTCATCACAAAATATTCACAACTTAAAAAGTAGTTCACACCACCGTTAATTCTAAAGTGCACGGTTCTATGTATTATTTGCGAAACTTTTGTCACTCTTATTTTAAATTCGAAAATACCATCTATTGCTTCTTTCACATTTTCCTCACCATTACCGCGAGTTGAACGTTTCAGTGACATAAAATGTCTAATAATTCCTCTTTGTATTATCCCTTTCAAAACATTGCACTGTTGGGCACAAGTCGTGGAAGTGATTTTTAAAATGCAGACAACCAACTCTAACGTTAGTGTAAATTGGTTAAGGTTTAGAGTGCTTTCTGTGACGACGCGTTATCAGTAAGTCACTCATAAGCGTTTCCGCGAACCATATGCTATAGATTCAGATATACATGGATCTCAGTTTCGTGATTATTATAATTATAATTAAATCTATACCGTCGCAGTAATCGATCGATTCATTTTAGTAATTTTAATTTTCGCGAATCAAATTTTTTTCTAATGTACATTGTCTAATTTCTCCTTTCTGTATTTTCCAATGTAAGTTGAATTCTTATTCATTGCGAGTCAACGATTTGCCCAGCAGTGCAAACTTTCGAAAGTGGTAAAGAGGAATTACTTGAAATTGAAAGTTTTTGTTGCCAAAAAAGTAACCCGAGAAAAATGTCGCATAATAATGGTTGTCACCCGCAACATTAAGCACGGGCTCGAATCAGTTTATTCCGAAGTTAGGATGAAGCAAAAACTTCCGGTGTGGTTGGCGGCCCTCCAATACCGAAAGCGCTCGCGACTGGATTCGAACCCGAGACAGCGGTGCACCTAGGTGCTTCGACCCACTACACCAGCCTGTTGAACGCTTTAATTTACGCAGAATTTCGTGCTGTTTCGGCTAAAGACTATCCTGAAATGGGGATTCATTGCATTATTTCGCTTCAGTTACGATTTATTGTTCTACCAGAAAGGGAATTGCTCGAAAGTTTTCTTTCTATTAATAAATATTTTTTACTCGCCTTCTCGTTCTTGATAAAGCAACATACACTTACAAACTTTATTCTTTTTATTTACGAGAAGGCAAAATGATGTTCATGACATGATAAACGAAGTTATCGGAAGTAATACGGTGATTATTTAGATGATTACGCATTTTGAATTAACTTATAGTTTATGTCCACAAATGTGATCAGCAAATGGAAATTAGCGATAATTAATAATCCTCCATTCATTTGGCCCTTAGCACCAAAACCTGTTTCTTTGTAAGTTACTCTGTTCTATTTGTTATTCATACATTTTTTATTGTCTGTGATAGACCATGATTTGCTTTATTGCCATATATTTTTTAAAATTCATACTATATTCTGTGGAGAAAATAGGTCACTGAACACTTGAGTCATTAAATTTGCTTGAGTCAAAAAGTTTGCTTCTTTGGGAAAGAAGTGAAGCCATTATGTTGCAATCGAACCTCTACTCTTCTCAAATCAAAAATATAGTTTTCCTTTGGCTCTCAATTTGCTTGATTCATTGTAGTATAAAATGGTACTTTTCATGTGATGGATGTTGAAAAAATGTGGAAATAATAAATGATTTAGAAATTAAAATATATTGATGGTAGCTAAAAAATTAATAAATGCTTATTTTCAATTAATATGAATAAGATATTTTCAAACAAAGAGTAACTAACCCCTTTCCTGATTATTTTGAGAATTCTATTTGAACTAAGTAAAATAAATAAAGTAAATTTATTTTTAATTGTTTTTCAACACTAAAAAAATTATTAAGTGATATTATTCATGGCCACATAAGAAAATTACCCATGAATTTGAATGAAATGGGTACATGTTGGCATTAGAGAAATGGTTGAAGACCAGTGGTGGTTTACTGCTGGTTCCCACTGGTTCTTAGAATTTTCCATGTTTGCTAAATTGGTTTACTTCATCTATCCGATACTAAAATTGTATGGTTTTATGCTTAGAGATACTAAAATACACTGATTAAAATTAGAATAACTTCAACATTGGATAGTGAAATACTTTATTCTCTATTTATCTCAAAGTTTCATGAATAATTTTTCAAATTAGGATATTTTAGGAAGATGTACATACTTCTGACTAAATATGTGGTTACGTACTCATTAGGGATAAGAACCATTTTCTATTTTTTTTAAATCCCTTCACTGGTTTTTTCAATATTAGAATCAAAATCCATTGTGACTTGAAATAATTATCAACATTGTTAAATACATTAAAAAGCTTCTTCAAATCCATCTTTTCTGCTAGTTTTTTTAGCATTGTCACCTTTTTCACCAACTGATTTTTGGAATAGAACTCTCTTACAGATAACTGCTGCATTTGGTTCTTACTTTCTTACATATTTTGAAATCCCTCTTCCATGGTCCATAACTTCATTCACTATTGCTTGGTGAATCTTCTCTCTTTGATATGTGTGATGGTATTCTTAAGAAGAATTCTTTCTTTTTAGAAAATACTAGTTCTCAAGTGCTGTTCCATTTTACTTTGTAAAAGTGTACATTTACAAGTATAGGAGGCCATAGTGCTAGATTGTAAATATAATAATTTTATCCTTAAGCTGAATGAAAGGATGTCATATTTGGTAGCAAGAACACTCACACTTCTAGTATTGAAAAATTATTCTAAGTCCCCAAGGTAATTCAGTTGGTCAAAAAAGAAAAGAACTCGTTTTTATGCTGTTTATTGAATTTTAATTTTTTATTATTAATTTTCAGGTTTATTTTTGCCTTCTGTACCTGTACTCTCAGCTGAGTTCTTCATTAATGGCTGCATTGATAATTATCCCAAACAACTTTCAATGCAGCCATTAGGGTAGCACTACACTATGAGAGTGCAAGTACAGAAGGTGGATGCTGCAACAGAAAAAAACAAATGACACATCAAAATCTTCGAGATAGGTTCAGCCATTCTGGCTCTTCCACTACCAGGAAATTTTGAGGGTTGGGGATGGGACAGGTTTTAAATGAAATTTGAAAATCTCCCAACTGCAATTTTCTTTATTGACCACTGTAATAAATATACGCTTAGAAATTATGCAATAAAAATCACATGAAAAGGAGTTGCTTGAAGTCTTCATTTCTTCTTTCTGCTGTTGGTAAAAGTGAAAAATAAAATCCATGATAAATAGACACACAAAACTACATTGGAAAATTTTCATTTCATGCTTGAGAAAATTCAATGAAAGGAAGCCATATGATACTATGCAAGTAAGGCAAATTTTGAATTAAAAAAAATACAAACAAATTTTACAAAGAAACATGAATTGTTTTTACAAATTTTAAGAAAGTTTCAATATAAGAAAAATATAGCTCCAAATAAAATGAAAATTTTATATGACTAGATAGAATTTAACCCTCCCATAAAAAATTAATTTGAATATTCTGCTAAATTTAAGCTCACTATATCAGATGAAAAATAGGTTTGATTCCAAAAGATTTAAAAAAATTTAATTAAAACGATTTTACTAAAAATTATTATAAATTAGTAAATTAAGGTTAAACTTGAATCATGAAGTGCAATTACTACTCGTGTACTACTATTACAATGATATTGGCGTGATACTACGTATTCTACCAGTAATTAACAATGATAAAAATGTAAAAACTGAATTTGAAAGGTGTCCAAAGCAAACTTCAGTGTTCAGATTTTGAATTTAAAGATCTTGAATTTATATTCTGCTATCCTCAAATTGGGTTTACCTCAACTTCGGAAGTTAAGACAACCTTTTTAAGGTTTGATTTTGAGGAGATACTTTCCGAATATACGATAATATTTAATTATGTATGTACTTTAATTTCCAGTGAGAAAAAATTTAAAAACCTTAAACTTGATAACTTATTAAATTTTAAAATAAAGCATAGGCAAACCTACGAGGGTTCTAATTAATGAAACGAGCGATATCTAGGAAATTTATCAAAAAGAAATACCATTGGTTTGATAAAATCAAGAAAATGCGAATTCTAAGGTCCTTGGGAATGCCAAGTCAGAATGATTAAAATGGTTAAAATAAAAATTTTCACGACTTCAAGGGGACAAACATATCCTCAAGCACCAACTCCACACCGTTACCCAATGCAACGAGAGTTTGAAATGGTGTAGAGAATACAGGAGAGTTGTTGATAGATTTTACCGAAGAGTTCAATTTTACGTATTCACTCTCATGCTCAAATATCCTGACCAATAAATTTAACTTTGCTGGAGAGTCCTTCACATTGTAAAATTTCGTTTAAGACAAGAACTGAAACTTTAAGTTTGATTTGATACTATCTTTCGTATACTTATCTTGGCATGATTAGAGTGGGTCTACGTCTACTTCTGTTGTAAGCTAGCGATGTCATTCCCATTAAAATTTAAGTTCGAGGAATTAATTGAAACCTAAATTATGATTCGAATGCACTTAGTTGGATTATAGATATAGTATAGATATATATAATATATATATAGATTATATATATAGTATATAATATAGATTATAAATAAATTCAAACTATAATGGTTTAGTAAATTTCATCCATCACTGGTGAAATTTTATTAATTCCCTAAATCCGAATGGAAAACCCAAGAAATGAAATCACGTATGTAAAATGAAGGCTATCTTCCATCGAATTTGTCTTTTCTACAAATTTTACCCTAAAAGTCAACCGTAATAATCAACGTAGCGCGGTTAGCTTACATCGATTAAGTTTTCCAGCAGAATTTTCTGTACTAAGCTCGTCAATGCTGGTATCTCCAAACTTACAGAGTACGACCGAAAGTTTAATGCACTCTGTATTTAACGTGATCAAGTTTTTAATTAAAATTTTTAATAACCAGATTTCTTTAGAATCTGAAATTTAATGAGCATAATTCAACCGTAAAAAAGGGTTGCACTGTGAAATAGTAAAGTTAAGACTCTAAACTTTAGGGGAATCATCACACCAAGGGAAAGTGCATATGCATCAACGAGTACAATTCGACCGTGAAAAAAAGCCCAGCATCACGTAAGATTGAAAAATTGAGAGAAAAAGCTACAGCAAAGGGAAAGTACGTATTACTTATGTACGTATAACAACTTATTCTTGATTCCAATTACTTGCCTATTCACTAGATCCATAAAAATGCAATTTAATTTTCTGAATTTGCCAAAACTGTGAAGATTAGGTATATGGTCTGAGGGCTGCAGGCTCCTTACCTATGGTGAAGATTCTCATTAATCAAAATAAAGCATTCCTCAATGAAACATATTATTATTGCCATAGACGGTAATATCGGAATCAAGTCTTAAAGAGGATGTATTTACGATTTAAACTCTTCTTCAGCATCGCATATAGAATCAATTCTTTGGCCAAGCTTTAGGCTGTTAATTACCAATCAGGTATCTCGAAGGGGCGTCCACCAGTTCGGTTTGTGATATAGAGTATATAATTGATTAATCCACTTCATAACTTGAATAACTGTGAAAGGTCAAAAGAACGCGATAAATTCAAAGAAAACGCGATTTTTACGGTTAAACGATTCACTATTAAATATGCAACATGTTTTACGATTAAATATATTATAGCGGAATAAAATGCTCCAACAGTATCCAACATTTGTCATTTAAAAAAAAGTCGGGATTTTCGCAGTTAAATTCATGCATTGCATGGATACATTTCAAAAGGGATAAATTCGAAAAAAATGAATAATACATATATTCATTGATAAAACCGAGGTAGGTTTTATCGTGCCTAAAAAAGTGGGCATCGCTGACTTAATGGGAGGGACTTCATCATTTATTAAACGTCCGTATTGTATTGAAATAAATTATTTGTAAGCTCACAGCCATTTGGATTAAAAAGTAGGAAATCCGTCCGATTAGAGAGATTACGCATCCCTCGTGAATTAATAATGACTCATTGAGAACGATGTAAAGAAACGGTCAAAAGGGCAAACAGTGGACACACATTTAAAGGGTAATGAATATTTAATACTAATAATAGCTAAAAAGTTATGTTTTGAAATCCTCTTTTTCGCAGATCTATCTTTTGTGCTGCGATTGATCTTTGATTATTGCATTAAGGGAGATAAAAATTTCAAAAACTTTGAACATAATTCATAACTCCTCGACCGCATAAGCACCTTTATATAGCGGAGCAAAGAATAATCTACTACATAACATGAGCCTACGAATTAAATTCGAATGATTCGGATGTGCTCCAATATACGGCAAGCGAGCTCCTACGTTCTTCATTGACTGACTGACGACGAACGCATGAATTTTTAAAACTCACGTATCATTTTTAAAACGATGATTATTTTTTACTTTTGTAATGTGTATTTTTACTAAAGATAAAGAAAAAAATTTCTATTCAATTATTTACTTTATTCATTTCTTTTTGGCTATTTCGCCAATATTATAACTTGTTTTAAACAGGATTTTCAACAAGTTTCGTAAATAATGATGCATTTACTAATTTAAGCTATTTCATAACTGGTATTTTTATAATAAATTATGCATTATTAGTTGAAAAGTCAACAATTTTAAAAAGATTTAAATTTTTATATAATTCGTTCCACGTTCAAGCTACTGCAAAGCCTGGAATCAATAAAAAAAGCCGAGCACTCGCAAAAAAATTCCTGGGTAGTGAATATAAATTCATTCCTTCATTCGGACACAGCTGGACTGGCTGAAGAATTGTATGGAAAAGAACATATTTCCTCGGATTCCCGTACATTACGCATACTTCTTTGAAAAAAATGTAACTTTTTTAGAGAGGACGAGGGTTCAGCTGACCGTCACGGTTGCATTATTCCGAGACGCATATACGAAAAACCACTTAAGGGAAACTACTTGAGATGAATGAAGGTTAAGAGAAAGGAAGTGACGAGAATTTGGCGAGCGTGACGCATCTGGTAAAAAGGGGAGAAAAAAGCTGCCCCCTTCTGGAAAGCACGCAGATGAGGGAAGGCAATAAGAAACTCGCCGGAAGAAAAGAAGCGGATGCATCTCCTCTTACGAGGACCACTTGGCTCTCTGTCTCCATCCCGAGAGAGTCTTAAAGCAAAAAATGAGAAGCGAGCTTAGCGTGTCGTGAATAGAAGATGCTCTTTTAAGAGAGCCCTTATAACGATGTTTGCAGTGAAAGGATCGGATCGATGGGAGTGCTATCGCTAAGTTACGATGTTCGTCTTGGAAGAGGGGAAAATTAGGGGGCAAATGAAGGAGAAAGTTGGGAGATATATTGGGAGAAGAAAGGAGGATAATAAATAAGACCGAGGGTAAGGTTAAGAAATAAAGGTACGGCTCTATCGCAAAACTTCGTTTCCATTAACCCGTGAGATTTGCTTGAAATCATGGCAATCAATTCATATTTTAACTCCCCTCTCACAACCAAAAGTCCGTTGTCCAAAGAGGAAAAATAGTGAGTAATATGAACTAAACTGTGGTGCCGAAACTATATAAAATTTTACTAAAGATAAAATTGAAGAATCCTGGTTGGGCTCTAATTCTCGTGACAGTGGTCCATTAAGGACCCGACGAAAAATTTATTGATTTGGTGACTTTTTTATCTGTCACTGAAACCACAGGAGTCCGTAGAAATTAAATTCCCAATTATTACTTAAATTCATACTCTAAATTCATATATACTACATTAATGTATTACTATTCACTACTAAATCGTTACATTGATATTCAACAAAGAAATCCTCAATTCTAAATTTTTAAAGCATAAATGGAATTAAAGTGGACAAATTTACTTTGATTAATTAACCATACAACATATCATTTAAAATATTCAAATTTTATCGCCGAAATTTGGATGCTGGAAGTTTTACGGTTCGAAATCGGCACATTTACTTCGTAGAGGACAAAATATACGGGCCAAAACCGAGACAAATGCATGCTCCCGTTGTTTGTAGTTAAGGTTTTAAAATATCTACATCCAAAAGACCGTTGGATATATAATTACAATATTTTCGTGCTTTCTTTTGCTAAATCTAAGTTTTTTTTAGGATAACTAGGCTAAAATTCCTCATTTATTTTCCCAAGTGATTCAAACCTTCGGCAATACAATGTCCTGGATTAACGCAGTTCATTTGATAGAAAACGCCTCATTCGGATTTCTTATTCTTATTTATGGCATGAGGAATTTATACAAAATCTTATACGGTGATGATACATTCATCTCCTATGTTTCGAAAAGCATTTTCCGAGTGTCTCCAAAGTATTTTAGCGGCATAGGTGTTGAAAATTCGTGACAAATTCTTAAAAACAAGAACGTCTGTATAACCTATATTCGCGCCATATTTCTTTGTGTGTCGTCAATACTAATACCGAGTCCTATCTAAAGGTAGATAAATTTTTACAGATATTTTCAAGTAAAGATACCATCCAACATTCGAGGAGATTTATCGCTAAATTTTATTATTAGGCATTCTCCAGATTGATACACTTAAGCAAATTAAACACAATGACAAATTTCTTGGCTTACGTATGCATTCAATTTCACGGGAAACATTAAAAAAGATATTACTGACGGCCTTTCCTATTTCTGAGAAGAACGGTCTCCTACGATAAAGATTATATAAAAGCGGATGCAATGGATCTCCTCATGAAAGTATTCTCGGCGGAGTACTTACTCGAGAATGAAAATAAGCTCAACTGCAGAAATTTATTCGTAGTCGAGTAAACTGCTCCCCTCTGGGTGCTTCTAAAGGAAACGAAAAGGCGTCTGAAATTTGCGCGCGACGGTTTGAGTGTTTCTTTTTTTAGGAAAACAATCGGTTTCCATACCGTCGTTATCGTGCTTTGACAGATAAAATGGTGCACTTCAAAGACTCTGAAGAATATCCTTGACAAAAGCTTTACAAAAATTCTGCCAATAAATTTAAAAAAGACCTTCCTTTTGGTAGTCTTTTTATTTTATATTTGTAATCTTCAAAGAACGGTACAAGAAGAAATCATTAGAGATGTATTTACAAGTGAGGTATACGTTGTGATCTCTGTGTAATACTAATTACACAAGAACACATAAAGTTATAAATCCATCACCCGAGATTAGTTTAAACCCAAGAGAACAGTCTCCGGCTGTTTTGACTCCTGCAGCAGGCGTTGGTATTTCTTTGCCAAACAGAACTTTATTTTTCATTAGAAGTAATGACTTAACTTTCACTAAACCACACGAGATATTTGAAATTGCAGAGAAAAGTATCTTATTAACGTTAAAATTACTGTTTAATTAACGATTTGACTAAATATTTTCATTTCCTTTCATAAATATCGTACAGTTTTCGTCTGTCTTTTTCTTTCCATAGTTCCCCTTCGTACCTCTACGTGCGGCGTTGCACAGCAATTTTGTCTTTTCTTCGAGCCAACTGCTCTCCTCCGAAGGTCAAGGTTCTGTCGTGTTTGCGACGTCGCGTCGAGGTGAATCGGCATGCACTTTCCTCTGCTGGAACGCATCGGTATTCCGTTGGGACGAAGCCTCTCCTGGATTCCAAAAGCATTTGGATTTTGAAGGAAATGCATCCGGGTGTCTCCAGGTTAGCGAATTTTGCCTTTTTATTGAAGGAACCTTACTATTACTATCACATTTCTTGCTAAAGATCTTACTATTGTATAGAACAGAAAAGAGTTTTTCCAATCAACATAAACACCAAAGTATCGTTGTTTATTCGTTGACTGAGATTTAACCGAAATTTTACTCCTTGTTGCAGGAAATCGCCTGGGCGAAAGGGGCGGCGACTCCTCCGGATCCCCTCTTTGGAATGCTGTTGGCTGGTTCATTGTATGTACCTTTCACCTCTACGCAAGAACAACGACAGGGATTGAAGAATCAATTTCGAACTCTAAAAACTTTTCTGTGGAGATATGTGGTATGTGAATCTTGTGAAAATCTTATAAGCAATATTGACCTTAAAAGTAATTCGAATTATCTTAGGCCTACAGTTATCACTTAAAATAAAAATATCCCTTGATTACTGAAAAGTTTTTTTGAATATGAAAGTAATTACGTCGCGGTAAGTGTTTTAAATCAGTTATGGAATATTTCAAACTCAAGTTTTAGTTCCTAGCCAATATTACGGAGATAAAGTATATATTAAACCGAATCTAATGAAATTGTGGTTTGACATGCCTGAAATAATAAGATCGTGAGCTCCGTTATCAAAGTTAACTGGTTTTCGTGAATAGAACGGGAAGTCGAAAATTTTAGTTCGTTAAGTCGCTATGTAGAATGTTTGGACTCTATATTCTATTATACCAACATTATTAGTTATCGTCTTTTGAATTCAGAGATTTTCATCATGAATCTTGGCTGCTTTGAGTAATAAGGTGTGCTAATAAATAACCTTTTGCTATCTTTCCTCTCAAAATTTAAAACGTTTTACCATAAGGGTTCATTTTCTGACCATTTCTGATATTTCTTATGCGAACGTGAAGTGCATAGCGACCGTCCGATGGGAAAAGTTTCCCTTTCCCTGATATAGACTAATTTTTACATTTATATTTTATATAGTTATACAGGCGATATTTCCCAAGTTTTTAATTGTTATTATTTCATATGATCTGAAATTTGAATTTTGCATTAAGTGTGACTGACATCCAATTGTTTAATGTATTTTAATTCAAGCAAGACTTAATATGTAATATAATTCATTATTTCCATTAGTGATTTTGCTCTTGTGGATCATCAGCATTTTGATTAGGTAATATGTAGTTTCTCTTGATAGTAAGATTAATGTTTTATACTTGGATAATTTTCTGTAATAGTATATCTACTTGGTAGTATATCTGATTTCCCAGATTATTTAATGGTGGATTCTTCATGGAAGTTTGAAGCCACCAGAATTTTAAGTTTAAATTGAATCAATTTGAGTTTTAGTTTTGGCATGCTACTTTTCCATAGATTTTAAAACTTGTCACTTTTCTTTACGCTAATCTGAAAGGGCATCTCCTATCATTTCAAAGTTTTTTTTTTAGGTATTATTTAATGCAGATACTCCACGAAGATCTTCTTAAGATTACCTACTTACATATAATGGGTTTTATCACACAACCTGGGTATTGTTGCAGTTCAAAATTCAGTTCAAAATGACACAAATAGGACATATTTGACTCATCTGATGTTGCACCTCACAGGTTGTGCATTGAAACCTCTGTGCTACTTTCATAATATTTTGTGTTTTAGAAACCATCAATTTTCACTCATGAATTTGTATTTGATAGGTATGCAGAAAGAATGAACTCCTTTTGAATGTGCCTTTATTTTGTATTATTTCAAAATGTACATTTAATACAGTGCTAAATATAGAGATACATCAAACAATCTTCTCAAATTTATTTTAAACTTATTCCAATCCATACCTATCATTATCTGGTCTGAGAAGAGCTGGACTGGCCAATCCCAAATCTTGAATATTAATCATATTAAGAAACGTAACTGAATCAAGTCCCGTCATATTACAAGATATTTTTATCGTCTTTTTTTATTTTCATCTCTTTGCGCACAACTTCGCCAATAACGACAGCTACAGCAAAACTTTGTTTTTCTTAGCTACCCATTTCATTATTTATTTCTTCCCTTAATTTTCGCCGGCGAATGCGAGCAATGAAAAGCTATTTTATTGTATTTTCGTAGTATTCGATTTGCTTTTCATTGAATTTATTGCTAAATTTTATTCGTATGAATAGTTTAAGAGATTTTTACTATAATCGCACTAGAACCTAATTTAGACGGATAAAATTATCTAAATGGTTGCTAATATTTCTTGTAATACATAATAATAGAACTATTACAAATTTGTAACATATAATTTTCGAGCTCCGAATAACTTTAAATCACGTAAACGCGTAAAAATAATTTCTTTAACAGTTTTATTGCGTAATACTTTTAATATTAGGAAAGGCAATTTTTAGAAATTTGATTAAATCAAAATACATCTCATCAGTGGATTTCGTTCGTCTTTTTTTACCCATGATAACTTCTCCCTAACGCTATAGAAGGTATGTTTCCCAAACAGATCGTCTTTTTCTCGAGCCGATGAGTCACCTGACTGACATGGCTCTGTAACAGGTGTGACGGTCGACGCCTTGTTTCCAGCTGAATTTCGGAAAGTCTGATTTCATCGGCTTTGTCTTTAGGTAAGGACAATACACTTTGTTTTAACTTTCGTGATTTAATTTGGCTAATATGCTTAAAGTATATCATCGATTGTCTTAAGATTGTCACTTTAGAGAATAGTATAGTGGTTTTGATACAGAAATCTTCCATTGACAAAGACTGCATGAAAATTTGCACGTGGACGGTATCATATTCACAACCTTGGATGTTTTCGAAACTCTAACCAAAGGCGCTTCTTCCTGCTATCCCTCACTTCACTGCCTTTTTGACTGGATTCAGATTGGAATGCACGTGGTAAGTTCTCCCTCCTTTTCTCATTATTTCTTGAACTTGATTTATAAGCGTATTAATTTCTGTAATAGTTATCTCTGCGATTTAGTTACGAATCCAGCTATATACCTTGAGCAGGTTGTACCTCAGGTGTCCTGCTTTTACTGCATTCCGAATATTCCCGGAGTTAGGACGTGGCACGTTCAATTTGACTCTTACTTCATCGGTCGTTTGAAGTGAGAATGTTATATAAGAAATTAAACTGATATTGAAACGTTTGATTTAACCGTTAACTTCGTTTTCATACATACATATTATTTCAATGTCGGACTTCTTATGTATATAGTATAAGCAACACAGCTTGAGTGCGGCCTTCACAGGCGACGTTCAGATAGAAAGAAACCCCTCACTCCTGATCTGCAACATCTAAATTGGACGATAAATTTGACGTTTCAAGAAAGTGTTCCCCATTTGCATCATGAAATCCATTCCTCAGCAATGCTTTCCTTTGCCTGCTCATGCAAGAGCGGAGTGGAGTGGAAGACATTCCAATTCCTTCTCACGCTACAATTCGCTTACTTACGCTCTATCTCTTGGCAGAGCCAAAGGCGTTGGCCAACAAAGACCTCTTTCCTGTCCTTTCCTTTGACAGCCATTGTCATCTTCTTTCCGCATCGGCTGTCGTTACAACCAATCGCTTTTCCTTTACGCAGCTCCTTCGTCTTAGAAAGAAAGGGCATAACTTTCCTTACACTTCGATGAACCTTCTGGTTGCTGGACACGGCTTCATTTTCGCCGCAACAGCTTCATGATATCTTATCCATTTTTCCTTTTTCTAGCGTACGTCGCTGTTTGCTGCAGAATGGAAGCAGGACAGTAGAAGAAAGGGAATGCTGCGTAAAGGTCCTTTTCTAGCGATAGTAAAGTTATAAAAATTGAGTGTGATTGCTAAACTCCTGCAGCTTCCCGAAAAAGCTATTCGGTGAACTAGGGTGATAATTTCTTTTGGGGATCCCATCGAATCTTGATTCCCGCCTTATGGGAAATACGGGGGGTCCTTCGCTCTTCTTTTGAAAATGAATTGTTAGAATACGATCTCTTCCGTTTTGTTAATGTGCAGCCTCAAAATGTATCATAATTTTAATCTCTTGCGTTACTCTGTAGCCACTATCCTGAAACAACTTTCCTCTTATTGTAAAATCTTATTACTTTGCACGTAGATATTTCCGAATCATCTGATTACGAACATGGTATCTTATTTTATCGAACAGCAACTCGCTCAGTTAATTATTTAAACAGTTTATGGGTCGGTTAAGTTATGATAATCATATTCTCTTATCCTTACCTATTTTCCTTATCACATGTCACAAATATTTAACCTCACTCATGAGTATGCAAACAAACATTTATTACGAAAAGGCACTCCAACTGTGGAAATTCAAGTTTTTTTTTTAATATTTCATTAAGAAGATTTTGGGACGTTGCCTCACATTTGCAAAATCAACTTTTTCCTCTCTTTACAATAAGCAAATTTTATATTTTGAACTGTGACACGAAATGCTAATTATTACTACATAATATCTAAAACCAACCCGAAGTGTGAATTTTTTTAAAGCAAAGGAAACAATAAAAAAGTGTACGTAAATATTACGGAGAAAGTAGCAACGTTCAATCAGCACGTATAAAAGAGAGGAGATGATACGGTATTACTCAAAAAGAGATGCAGTTTCATATCGTTCGTATTTCCAAAGCTTCCTTTTTCAGAACCAGATGCGATCTGATAAGTCATTCATGAGCCAAACCCCAATCCTTCATTCTCGCTGGGATTTCTTCCTCAGAATGTTAACTTGGGGAAAAGAGCATCTTACTTGACTTTCTCTCTCCAGCACCTGCCAGCTCTTCGTGCACGGAAATCGCAACAAACGAATGCGTAATGAAAACGGAAGCATATCGGAACGTCATCGATTCCTCAGATACATAAATGAAGTGGAGGAAGGATGAAAAAAATCAAAGGGCGAGGCGGCCGTAAATTTCTCGGAGAAACTGGCAAACATTGACTTATTCCTTTCCTACTGCACGTTCGGTTCCCTTCATAAAACTTTCACTTACGGCAGAGAGGAGCGCGATTCCGAGGGATGAGGGAAACGTTCCGGTTAATTGGATGAAGGGAAATGAGTGACCGAAGGACTAGGGAGAGATGTGGCAGACGTGCGGCGATTTGTGATGTATTGATTCAATCGTGAGCGCAAAGCCATTAAATTGCTCCCCCCTCTTTCATTACCCTTCCCTATATCGATATTTCGCCCTATCTACCGATTCCGCGATTTATATACATGGCCTTTTTAACGCTCGCTCGCCCGCCGAAGAAACCGCTCTATCGGCAAGGCTTTGGCGTTTTATTTCACTTTTCACGCGTCACGTAATCTTAATCTTGGCGGCTTATCCCTTGATTTATGGCGCCCGATAGGCGTCCGTATCTCTCGGGGCGATTTTCACGGAAAAGGACGGCTGCAGCGGAGCGAGAATTGCGATTTTTGGACGCGATTATTTTCTGCCGAAATTGAATCGAGAATTTTCATTCAGTAAGCCGTTTTGCGCCCGGATATTTTTTCTGTGTCAGTTGAAACTTTGGGGGAATCGCCGGTCAAAGCCATATCTGTCAAGTCATCGGTTTGAGAGGCGATTCGAAAATGCCGAAAAGGGATAAATAATCAATTTACATTCATTAAAAAAGGCTTTGGAATATTTTGTTCGCTAGTTAGGTGATTGTTCGCAAAATCTGGGGGCATCGTCATCAAACGATCGTCATTAGGCTATTCAGCGAAATAAAATAATTCTGGTTAATTTTTTGGTGCTATACACAGGCCCATGTAGAGGAGTGAGACGGCTAAGCATATACCCCAGGCGCCTCTTGAAGGGGGCGCCAAATTAAATGTAAAGGCCTTAATTATCTTGATTTTCGATGTATCAATTAGAAAAAATATGAATTCCAGTTATTTAATGCTTGTTACTCACTTTCTTTTCCTGTTAAATTGAAATTAAAATTGAATAACAGATAGACTGACTTAGTAATGTTATGAAAGTCGGCATATGATATCTCGCTTCTGGCGGCATAATGGCTCAGCACGATCTTTGGCTATATTCCACGTCTGCCCATACCCAATCATTGAAATGCCACTGTATTTTATAAAAAATCCAGGCCATAAATTTACGATTACATTCCTTCAATCATAATTTGAAATAAATCTAGTCTACTACTCCAGTGACATATTGATGCCAGAAATATGGATTGGGTAAACATTTCTGATTTTCTCAGCCAAATAACATGAAGAATGCTTAACCAATTTACTGTTTCGAATAGTCGAGAATTATTGGAAAATTGGGATCTATTTAGTCCAAAAACCTTTGTTTTTTTGTAAGATTTTCCTTGGATAAGAGTGAGCGAGTATATCAGTAATCTTATCAGAATACCGAAATCGCTAGAAAATCGACCTCATTGAGATATCCTACACCACCATAAACAGTGATTAATAGTTTGTGATTTATTTTGAAATTCTAGATTTGAGATTAGTGTAATATCAGGAAAATCAATTTCTAATTCCTCCATTATGGTCGATGGAAAAACGATGAAGTTGAGTATGTATAACATACAATTCTACAACACTTTTCTCTAGATTCTCCTTACCTTTCTTGAATGTCTATTGTCATCCTGCAAGAAGCAATCGATCCAAACGTATCCTCATGCATTACTGAATCAACCCATCGATTACGAACGGAATTTCAGCTTAAGAAGATAAAGAGGCTATTTTCGGTCATTTGATTCGGATTCGAATCGGTTTTAATGTCGGGGCAAGGATTTTACGCAATCAATGCCAACGAATCGCTTATTACGTCTCTGCCGAGGGATTAAAACATTTTCGTAAATATATAGCTTTCCACATCACAAGGGTTCGCTCAAGTTGGGCATATATCCTCGTTGCGGTCTAGGGCCATGCGTCAAAGTCCCTTTCACCGACGCCGTCCCCCAGCAATTCCTCGCCAATATATCTCCTACGACACTTGCACGGACACTCTGTGCTCTCATTTACATCTCTTATCATAGTTGACAGGAAGGCGGCTTGGGCGGGCTTTAATTTCGCCGAGACAATTTCTGTCATCGGGGCCAAAACAACAACATTATGAATTGCAGGCTGAGATTTCACTAAGCCGAGTGATCAATTCCTTCATCGTTCCATTTTAGCAAATTCGCAGCCCAATTGCATTTCATTAAAGACAAATGATGAATTTAGGGATTCGATGAATCGACCGTTTCCAAGAAGATTCGGATACATTTCCATTGAATTGAAGGAGGAGAAATATGCTATTGTGTTTGGATAAATTGGGGTTGTCACATTGTAATGGCGAGAAAACCTTAATGAGATTTTAAAGTGAGTAAAACCAGGATGAAATCGGGACGTAGCCTTAAAACTTATCTATGTTAATTTCATCTACTTTTAAGGCATTTCAAGTCTGTAAAATGTCAGACATTTATTGAAAATTTCGTTTAAATTATCATTGAAATCTTCGTTACTTACATTAAATTCCTTCTCCGAGCGTTTTCAAAGAATCGGTAGAAGGATTGACTGAACCACATCTTCAAACCGAGACAAATCCCGGTCAAAATTGGGAGTATAGTAAGCCTGGTATGTACAGCTAGTTCCAAAAAAAACTTACCACCTAAGCCGCAACCCGCATAACAGGCAGTGAGTTTCCTGCAAGCGAGCCTTATGAAGTGAGAGAGAGAGAGAGAGAGAGAGAGGGAAAACATGGAGGAGATAGTCTGCTTCTGTCCTGGCTCCGCTTGCAGAGTTGAAATGGATTTATTTGCATTATTGATATTGCAAAGATTTATTAGTATCCTTAGTTTGGTGGCATTGGCGTAGCAGAATAGTATTATAACAATATGGATGTTGTAATGCAAGAATTCAGTTATTATAAAATGGTTATTACAAATCAGTATATATTCTAGCTTTGCTTCTCGCACCGAGGGAAGCGTCGCACACGAGGTCCCGTTATTCCTAGGAAACCGAGGCAAACCCCCTTCCCCTCATAAAATTTGAGTCTGAGACGAAAGGCACAAGCAGGACGAAGGAAATTTTCACAAAATTTGCCTCTGAGCCGCTCTGAGCTTATGTTTAGGACTGAGATGGGAGGAAGAAAATTTCCGCGCAGTTTGAATCAGTGTCGGACCCAAAATGTATAGACCTCGAATTCGACGCCTTCGCTTGTAAAACTCTGCGGTTATAATGGGTCGTATTATATATTATAATAGTAGATAATATTAAACATCGTTCAAGAGAAGAGTTATTAGCCTTTAAAATTATATACCTAAGGAGTCCATATCGATCACCTGTTTTATCACAGCCTGTGTGAATGCAATCTACAAAAGTAAAGTAAGGTGAACTCATGGCCATATCTAGGCTATTACTTTAAATACATAAAAATCTATAAGTAAATATGTAGTATGAAGTCTTGAGGCATTCTCTGCGTATTTTAGATAAATTTTGTTTAATTTGATAAGCATCAAAATTAAAACTCGATCGGTAAAAAATCAGTAAATTTTATCATCTATGCAGTTGGTATTTTTAATATACCGTCCAAATCAATTGATAGAAAATGTGCTAGGATCGATTTTCCTGAATTAATAAAGATGACGGATACGAGACAACCATCTTTCACGTTGATTTTGAATCCAAAATGAATTTTTTTGGTGTCATTGAAGTGTGAATCGAATAAACGTGATTTCTTCTGTGGATTCCTCTTGAAATGGTTGCAGTCACAAACCATTACGTTCTTAAACGTTCTTCTCGCTATATTTATCAAGTTCTAAAATACACAAAAAGATAGAGCGAATGAGGTTTTGTCATAATGCTCATTGAATGCTACTGTAAGCTATGAATGTAAAATTTTCAATTAATTTTGAATGCATACAAAACTACTTGCATTGTTTATATTTCAACTGTTTATTATCACGTTTACAATTATTATAATGTAGAAAACGTTAAAAATACGCGAAATAATAGGGACTTAGTGAAATAGTTTTAGGGCCTTTTTACCTGTAATTCCAACCCTGTAAGTATCACACGGGGATAAGAAGCGAATATGAGGCTCATGTTGAAATTTTTCTCCCCTCGTTTGATGGCTGGCCCTACGTAACTCTCATATTTTTTCGACAGAATTTTAATGATTGAGATGAATAGGCGGTGGTTTGGTATGAATAGTCTATCTACATATTTATCGCTCGGTGATATTGAAAATATTCCTTCGTATTTAAAATGTATGGCTATGAGAAACTTTTCATCTCTCCACATTCCATGACAAATTTGAAAAGCAAGATAGAGGAGTGATTGGAAGAAGTGGTTAAAGCAATGAATTCACCAGGACTTCAAGAGGGGGACTGTTTTGATAGAGATAGGGAAGTGAGAAACGACGGCAACAGTAATACATACACTCACATGAATTTAACAACCGAAAGTGTAAGAGGTATGTTAATTCCAGATTTTTGGATAAATCACAATAGGTAATGGCATTTCTTGCGTTCCTCGTTGACCAATTGGTTACTTTGAGTAGGAGCAACGACCTCTTTTAAAAGTAATACCCACTCACTCACCTTCTCAATTTTCTCATCCAACATATATTTTTTCCGTTTATGACAGCCTCCAGAGAAACTACTCATTTATCCAATTTAAGTAATATATTAGTCAAGAATGGTTAACATTCAAATATACAGGATATAACGCCCATGGCTTATCATACTTTCAGAAATTTCCTTCTGATGCATCAGTAATTCCCAGGATCTCCGAAATTGTATACAATAGCGATTTTCAATGTATCGTAACAATCTTTTAATTCTATAAGAAAGTTCGAGTAGTTTACTAAGCCAGAACCTAAACCATCTTCTTATCAGCAATTTATTTTGGAAAGAGAGTTCGGTTTTTTCAAACCGATAAAAATTGCTAACATTGGTATTACTATCTATGCAAGCCAATGGTTTATTCTAAATCTTACCTAACTTTAGAGATGTAATTTATCTGTAATCGGCGTATAAACTTCAAGTTTCTGCGACACTAAATATGCGGAGTATCTAAAATTCCATATTTACGTTTCAATTCATATTTTAGTGACATGATAATAGAAACTTTAGTCGATGTAGTAAGATCATCTTCAACGCTCTATCTATTTTGTATCATAGATGTTATAAGAGAAGTGAAACGATTTGGTTCTCGTAAGCGTAAGGAATAAATATTAGATGACATTTCTCTAGTTCATTGTTCATTTCTCAAGTTATTCCAAACTACGAAATTTTTAGCTCAATGAAGGGACGAAATAAAGCATAAAAAACAATTTATATAAATAAAGTAAACAATCATTGAAGAAGAGCTTGATTGATATAAATTGACGATAGGCAGCATTACTTATTTTTTCATTTTTGTTGTTGAATTAGTTATTTAGTATAAGCTAATACAGTTTATACCATTCACTTTAAAAGCAGAATATAGAGATACTAATTCTGATATGATGCACCCAAACAATGTCAACTTTGTTATCATTCAGATTTTCCGAAGGTCCTATTTTAACTGGAATGATCTTCCTTGCATTACTATTTAAAAATACTATGAAAAAATTTAAAAAACATCTTCACAAAGTTCGTAGAGAATTATGATGTGCCTAGGATGAGGGTGTTACGAAGGTCCTTGGAGTGAATGTTGTAGTAATGGATTACATATAGAACCAAGAATATTTTAACAGCTAACGTATGAATCATGAGAATTACTGGAATATTCTCATGTAAGTCCGGTTACCATCCGTTGGTTTCTATTTTTAACGTGTTCTTCCATGACTCCTTTTACCCATCATTCATAATTATTGATAGTGATTTTTCTTTTAATTATTATACATATTATGCACCATTCAAACAATTCGGGTTATATAGCTTACTTGAGGCATTCAGAAACCGAAGCAGCAATCATTAATCATTAGTCTTATTAAACATTAGTCTAGCGTATAGTTCTGAAAATCATTTCAGTAACATTGGAAATCCTGTTGTGGTTGTTTTCACACCCCCTGACATAAGTCATACGGCGGCTCGCGGGGTATTAATGTAAATGTAAATAAACCAGGTGTTAACGTGTAAACCTGCAATATGCAAGTATAGGAAACCTGGAGTTTATATGCAATATGCAAATCAGTCTTAAGGTTCTGATTTGCCATACTAACTGTTGTTTCTTAACCATCTTAAACTGTATTCCTTGCAAGAAGTCCTGAAAGGTCGTCTACCTCAAAAATAGTTGAATATCTTCATTCCCTAAGGGAATACCCGTGGCGAAGATTACAAATCGCGGATTTGTAATCTTCGCCATTTCCCACCTTACTTGTGATCGGTCGCCGCCACCATACCCTAACCTTTGATACCTGCTCAGCAGGGGTGCGGTCAGGAATCCTCATTAGCGCTTTCAAATTCGCTACCCGGATACATGCGACCATCCACAATCTGCCGAAAAGGGGGTTTTTCTTCTCAGAGCGGAGGTCACCTTCAACCATCGGCCGTTTTATGGTTCCTCTGAGAAAATAGACAATACCTTTCCATGGACGAAACAAAAGAAAAAGAAACAACAAAGGAATGAATAGGGGATACTCCTAGGGCCAGGGTGGAGGGAAGGAAAGTTCTCCTTTCTCCATAGAAGAATTAGTAAAACCTCAGACGCGAATTTGTCAGAAACAGCCAAATCTCATCTTAAATCATAATTCTTCATCTGATACCGCCACCACGAATGCCTGGTGGAAGTAAGAACAGAGTGGCATGTTGATGCATACATACTGAAATTCCTAATGCTCTGTTAATTGTCGTATCAAGCAAATTTTATACTTCTCTGTATTGCAGAATAATTCAACTGTGAAGAAATCGAGTCAAAATTTGCACCACGGGGCAAGAAAGAGATTTAGCATCAGATAAAAGATGGGACAGCATAATTTTGCAAGTAACATGAACTTGATTTAATTAAAGGGATAGTTTTTCTGGGACTGGCAATGAACAATATTTTCGGAAAAATGTTACGAGATGCTGGCGTTAATTTCGTGGTAAATTAATTTTTAATTCGATACGTGAAAAATTTTGTAGCCCTCAGTATTTAAATTGTGCTACTATTCTAATACCTATGTTATTTTCTAAAATATTAAATTAGCAATTTGAATTTTAAACAATTACCTTAGAAAATGATGATAGCACACCAATAAATATTTTACTTTCTATCATATGATTTGATGGTATTTAAAATTTTTATAATATTTGATGTAATTATCTGATGTAGTTGATCGTAATTTATTTGGTTTACTTTATTGTAATATGTTTTGGGTCTAATTTTCAGAGCTCTCTACCAGGTTGACTTAAAATGATTCTTTCTCGGTGTATTCGTCCAGATAAAGTTTCTTTTCATCTTTGCTTTCCTCAGTAGGTTTCGAAGTTTTTTCATACTCCCCTTCTCGATAGAATTTTTCTGCAACATAAATTAGTTGATTGATTGTGTTCTTATTCCTAATTATTCTTTATCTCCTTGCTGAGTTTTCGTTCATCTTTCTATTTGAGTCATAGTCATGAATTTCCTCTAAATAAATTTAAAAGTTCTTCCTGTAGGCGTCAAGAGCATAAAAAACGTAATAATATAATCCTTTCTAATCTTGCAATGACATAATTTTTCATTGGATAATTGAAGCAGCTATAGTAAGTTTACCCGATGCCTCCAGAAAAAGGTGAATTACGCAGAAATTTCTGGCCGAAATAAGGAGATCCGATTCTCATTCATTTTTTAATACTATGCTGCTGACATAGTAAACATTAACACTAAATTTAAACTAGATTTCGTGCTAATAAAGACGGTACAAATACGTTCAACGCGTTTCACAACGGTTTAAAAAGGCGCCGTCAGAATGCTCCTCCTTCCAAGAGCCAATAGAATGCGTGGAAAACTCTAGACTCGCTCTCATCGAGCTTCACGTCTGTTATGCGGGTTGCGGCTTAGGTGGTAAGTTTTTTTTGGAACTAGCTGTACAATATCACGAGTGCTGCTTATACGTAGCCGCATTCGTAATTATTGTATATCTGAAGCGCTTCATCAAGAAGTTAAAATCGAAAAATAACAGTTATGATAGGAATACTCGATTTTGACCTCATATAGATATATATGTCTATATTTATTTTTAAAATTATCAAGCTAACTATCCGGAACATTACAATCCGATCTTAACCAGCTTTTTGCCTCGGGTTTGGTATTCTGAGAGCATTTTCCCATCTTAGTTTATGGATTTCATGAAAGTTGTTTGAGATCACCGAGGTTTATCATGGAAAAATTATGAAGAAAGGAGATAAACTCCTTCAGAAACTTACTTCATTTACGAATTTTTGCTTAGTTACATGAGAAAGCTTCATGAAGAGGCAATTAAATAATTTTTTGAGTGAGGAATTTTAACGAAAATGTTTTGCTTTGTAATATGAAAACTACGAACGATTAATCAATTAATTTGTTCCTGTCAGGGTCGATTAAATAGGATATATACTTTCATCCGTGGAATCAGATGAATAAGGCACTCGAAAGGAATGTGATATATTAAAGGAAAAATGATTCATTATCTCTGGTCTTTTGGAAGGGAACGATGGTATCTCTGTCTCATTCGGTTCGAAAAAGCTTCTTTATTTAGGCGATGTCGAGGAAGAATTCTGTCGTGAAAAATTTCATTTTACGGTAAAAGGATCTAGATTGCTTTCTCTAATTTTGCCAACGCATAGATTCCTGGAAATTTCTCAATCATCGGAGTCGTTATTAATTTTGATCAATCAATCAGTTTCAGTTTATTAGTTTCTTCCTCAATCAAGCTGATTATTACTTTTATGCGTAGAGAATGCATTTTTCAATCTAACTTTTTTCACACCTGCTGCTTACCTTATTTCGTGTTCATTTTTATCATTATGAGTTTGAACATTCAGAATAGTCTTCGAGATCGTCCTAAATTGAGATGAAAGTATGATGGTATTACATTTCCTGTTTTTTTTCTGTTTGAAAGTAATGTAACAGGAGAACTCCCTGTATTGAGTGTCATGTAAAATAATAAATAAGTTTTTTTGCGACTTTGAAACATCCTGCCATAAATAACTTTGTTATTTTTTTTTAAATTTCCTTTTTTTACTGAGTTTTGCTATGAAAAACCTTCATTAATTAACTATACTTTGGATTTAGTTTTATTGAAAATATTTTTAATCTCCAGCATAACAGCCTTTTAGTTATCATTAAGTATGAACCTCTCAAAGCTTAAGAAAGGCTTTTAAGAAATCCATAGTCTCATAATAGATTGCGTGAGACGGAGATTACCACTTCGCCAATGAGAACCTGAAATCCCTTATAGTTTTTCATTTTTTCTTTATAGAGAATTTACTTATATTCCCTACGACCCTAAAATATAGTTATGAAATTTCAAGCTGGAAAATTCTCGCTGATATCTGTTCACCATTTTCGCAATTGTTTCGATATTCTTTTAAAGTAATATTTTTGTCAGCGCAAACAATTCCTACACTAGTTTCACTTTCTGGTACTCACTGACAAAAACGTTTTCATGACAAAAGCCTTTACGGAACCAAAAAAGAAATACCAATAAAGGCCATGGTTTCTTATCGAAGCTACATCACCAGATCCTAGACCTGACCTGATAGTTAATAACTTACCGTGAGATGATGAATCTTTAATGATTTGTAAGGCAAGGTGATTTATTCATTCCTAGCTAACCCAAACGTCATCATTCACCGTGAAGAAAAGCGTAACCAAGTAACTATTCTCCTCTCAACTCTGTCAGTCGTCATAAATTCTCATATAACAAAACAAGAATTACTTCTTCTTTAAGAATTTAAGTAAATGGTAATTGAAACTAATGAAATTTTCACCACATTTAGCGTACTTTATTAGCTATTACATTATGCTACATTTTTATATGATAGAATTTCGTGAAAAATGGAGTATTTACATTGAAGTGATATTTGACGTGAATAAAGGATCAATCTATCAACCCGTACAATTTTTCCATTTCAGTTATTAAAATTTACGACAAAATTGTGCAAAAAGTTTTGAAAAACTCTGATTACATGGTACAAGGGCCGTGGGTTTGATTCCTTAAATTGATTGATAATATGATGATAATTGCTGTTAATTTTAGAGTTTCATTGCTATATTTGTGTGTTAGATGGAAGGATAGACATTACAATTTTAGAAGGAGAAAAAAGGAACTCGGCGGTCAATGAACTAAGAGATAAAGGTTCTCCAAGCGCCGAAATTGTGGCGACCGTCTAAGGGCGATTACCGGGAACGGATAATCGTATTGGGATTCTAAAGAACTGGGACCGCTAATACGATTATCCGTTCCCGGTAATCGCCCTTAGACGGTCGCCGCAATTTCGGCGCTTGGAGAACCTTTATCTCTTATTACAATTTTAATATAGCCCGAATAAAAACTCTCTATCTTTATTTATTTATTAACATACATTTTTATCTGTTATTTCATTCTGTGTCATTTTTCATTCGCATGTTTTCATTAGCGCTCGAAAGACAAGGAATGTTTCAATATCAAAACCAACCCACGGAAAAATCGGACGTTTTTCAATCTAAAAGAGACGTATGCGAATTGTTCACTTGACATACCGCTGTGAAATCTATTATTATACTCGCCCAGTTGCTTATGTTTATTTATTCAATGCCAGATAAAGTTGATTTTCCGTAACGCTGAAAAGCCTTTTTCTTCTGTAGAATTACATTGGAAATAACAGTCGTATTCAGGAGCAGAAAGATAAGAAAAGAATTATATTTTACTATTATTATTATTTTCGTAATCTAATACAGTTAACGTAAATATTTTGATCAGTATATCGATTTGATTTTGATTTTAAAAAGCAAATTCAGAAAATTTTTTACGTTACTATCATTAGAATTTCGGTTGCCACAAAGTAAAGGCAATGTACATTTACTAATGCATTAACTATTCCTGAATTTTTTTAGATCGAAATCTATATCAACGGCAACAACGAAGGTCGCGTAAGTATTCAATAATAATTGACAAATTCGTAAAATTTTTGACTCAAAGGTGTCATAAAAATAAGAAAAATTACATTATTAGCTGCCGAACTAAGCAAGCGTGATGGAAATCAGCACAAATTTACTCAGTGGTGTAGCAAGTGTGGGGTGTGGACCGATCCAGACAGTGCTTATTTGTAATGACATTTTAATTCAACTTCTGAGGGCGTAAAACAAGGCAAATTATCGAAACTGGACTAAAAATGAAAATACGTAGTTGAGGCAATGTAGGATAAATTAGTACAAAAGTAATAATTTCTGCATTAAGTTTCGATTCGAGCTTCATTCTCTTAGTCTTTTTTTCTCCGTAAATTTAACCCTTTTACTGCTATCCTCAATAGGATGGTATACACGAAAAGTGTCTAGCTTCTAAATGAAACAGATGAAATTCTGGAAAATAATTGCTTGTCTTTCAATAGGAGTATCTTAAATAATAATATAAAATTGTTTGAATTGATGATGTTGTTCCTATATGTCGCATTGAAGTTTTGTTTCAGTGGATGTTTGATATGCCGAAGATCTTAAGCGGTATTTTTACCAAGTGCTTCGTTTGGAAGGGACCGATACCATAAGAAAACCGCGTATTAAACAGGATATCATCTCAAGTGGGATCGTCTTACTGCATTTAACTTAGCGACCAGTCATCTCGATGATTAATCACATCCGTTTCTTCTTGGGTTTTTTCACTCAACGACCATTCATACTAATGAAATACTTTCCCTCATCTGTATGAAAAGAACTTTTATTGCGCTTCCTAAAATGAGCAAATCTGAAATAGCTTAGAGCACAGGAAATGTGGTTGAAATATTTGGCGGCAAGGTCAGCTAGAGTGGAGATAATTGCCGATAGCTACTTCCGATAGATTCCAGGGAGTGGGTGGGTTATCCGAGAGGAACGCATACGCGATTTAATGCGCCCATTACGTGGCCAACACATCAAAATCCAACGCATGGCCTTCGCTATCTCTCCGTGCCTTCCCATTCACTTTCCGTGACATTTCCATTTGGACTCTGAAAAATCCTCTCATCCTTACTCAAATAGCAGCGTCAAACGTGCTCCGTCTGTTGATGTGTCCAATTTTGTGAATAGCCCCCGCTAAAACCATCGAAATAATTTTGTTTCCTATTTAACGTGCGCTAACATTCACAATAGAATGTTGTTTTTGTATTTCACGAGTGTCCTCTAAACGCACAATGGGCTCCTTTAACCTTTTGATAGTCCTGAGGTAAATTAAGTTCTGTCTCTAAACGCTCTTTACATTTTAGAATGGATGAGTGCATAAACCACAGATTGGACATCGCAGTAAGTTAAACGAAGTGCAGTTGCTCTTTTTATTTTGATTTAGGTTTTACTGGGGTATTTTCAGTCCATATAGAGTCTCGCTTGTTTGAAAAAAGAGTCTGAAAATATTTCCGCAACTCAAATATTCCTGCTACGATAATGGTAAAGACCAGACAGTGCTGTTGATAGTTCTTTTAACCTAGAGTAATGCATGCGCGTTCCTTTAAAAGTCTTTTAGATGAGAAAAATTGAAGCAGAGCATTGGGCAACATATTCGGTTTGAAGAGAGTAGATGAATGCATGAATATTCTATTTAAAAACAAAAGATTCGAATATTTCTAAATCGACGTTATTCCCGTTTCTGGATCATAAGAATAGGTGAATATTTTCTTACGGAACGATTAAGTTTAGAAAATATTACTATAAATGATTTTTTCATGATAAATAATATATAAATACCTTAAAATCCTCATTGATTGCTGTACGGATATTTAATGCAAATATGCAATCAACGGAAGTCTTTTCTTATTTATCGGTCTCTCTTCGATATCTCTTCGATATCTCTTCGATATAATTCAAGCACAATACCACTTCGCAATTTCAATCCAATTAGCCTTCCCTTTCCTCACCGAACATATTTCTTTCTTTCTCTGATTTATTAGAACACCTCTCCAATTCTGATTTTGTCTATTCTTTCAATCCTATTATGAAAGTCCTATATTTCACTTAGTCTTTGTTTGTGATTGTTAGTGCAATCGATATACATTTCTTCTCACTCATATGTTCATATGAGTGTAGTCTTGCAGACAAACATTCTTGAAGCGAGAGGTTTAACATTTTCAAAATTGGTTTCGATTTAGATTGGGTTGTTTGGGGTATGTTATAAAAATTTCAAATTTTTTTTCTGTTCTACTCAGTTTTATGATGATACTCTGAAATATCATGATGTCCACGTTGACTGATAGTTTGTGTGAATGCCTTTTGTGATCTTAAAGGTCTTTATTTAGGAAAGATTGAGACAAAAAAGTCTCGTCTTCCATCTAACCTGTCGTCAATGATATTGATAAAACATAAATAGAAATTATATACGTGAATGATCCCTGTAATCTCTTAAAAAACCTCTTTAAAATCCCCTGTGGTAAGTTCTACTTAAGCAATTTAAATGGTTCGACAGATGAGAGACGCCAAAAGAGGAGCTGGGCCTGAAGATATCACGTTGTGGGCTGTCAGCTGGGGCTTTGCTTTATTACAAGAAATATAAATGATATGGTATATAATTGAGAAAATATATATGATGATCCGGTACATATAAAATTCCGTCTATTTATACTCTGCCCTTATAAAAATATTTAAAAATGGGTGATTAAATTGCTCTATCGAATCAAAATTTTCTGCTTTTAATGCCAAACTCACGATAAAAATTTTCCAAATCCTTCTGATGTGGAAGCAGAGAATCATCTCAATAAATTTGCGGAATTTTCATAATGCTGCATTTGACAGTTATATTACGTAACATGAAATTATAAATGGTACTTTAAAGGTTTAAATTTACTGTTGTAATTTAAATAGGAAAATTTTAAAATTGGAAGATTGAACTACGACCGATGATAATACATAATTGGGATAGCGAATCGATGGTTGGTTGCAAATCTCCGCAGTATTTATTTTGATGAAATATTCTGCATGCATTACTATATGTACGATGAGAATATGCGGACAAAATCCAAGACTTAAGACAACTGGAGGCAATACACAAAAAGTAATACGAATTTATTACTATTAATACAATATTTGTAAAAAGCATACGTAACAAATGGAATCCCCTTTCTTCTTTGCAGAAATTCGTAATAAATAAATAATATTCCAAATTTGTAATGAATAATAATCCAAAATTTTTGCAGTTGTTGATCTATATAACTCAAATCTTACCATCTATATCAATTTTCCCAGAAGGAAATTCAAAATTTTGTTTTACTAAATTCAGAAAACATGATCGATACGCCTAGATTCTATTACGAGAGATGAGAGATGTCTGTCTTTCAATTCATCATCCCAAAGGCGGGTTGGATCCTCAATCCCTCTAACAGTTACGTCACCAAAAGTTTGGTGAGGGAATGAGGCTTGCTAGGGAGTGAGGTATTAGGAGTGAGGTAGCTTTCCTCTTTTAACGAGAAGGCTGTAAATGGAACAAGTCCAGTAAGTGAAGCACAATGACTATTTACAGAAGTTTTATCAGTATTCAAAATGGAGTGAGGAAAATAAATACCATTATTAAAGGAAGGAGATTTTCATATGATCGCAACCATGATCAACAAGAGATTTTATGAAAGTGGATGAAAGATATATTTACTGTACGCTGAAACAAAAATGAAAAGCGAACTATTCATCGACATATGGTAGCTAGAATTCTAAGAGCGGGACCAATTAAAAAAGCAAGCTTTTTATTTCAAAACATCGCGCTTTCGAACTGGGAGAAAATTATTCCTGAGTCACATATTCCTTGTTAGGCGTCGATTTTTCCACCTCCATCGACGCCTAGGCGCATTGACATTCCACAGCATAGAAGGGTGGCGTCTCGCCTCAACAGCATGTGTGCATAGACATTACGCCCTCCTTCCCTCACCCCAATCCAATCTCGACGTACTTCACTTCCCCTTGCAAAAGCGTCATACGCAAGCGTAATTTCCTGTTCAAGGGCGTCGTTAGCGACGTCTCCTGCTGGGCTTCATATTGTTTTGGGTGTATGCACCGAAGAGGAGTCAAAGCATGTTATCACGGGAAGTCGTTAACGGAAAGACACGAGTGCGGTTTTTTTTATTACGACTCGATTAATCGCTTCGTCGATGATGGTGTGTTCAAAGGCCGTATGCAGTTAATACCAGCGAATGCAAGTGTACGCCGTGCGCGTGTTATTAAGCGAAACAGTATCGAGTGATATTTTAAGCTATGGGTCACCTTATCTGGCCGACGACGCTTATGATGTAGACAACAAATGAGATACCACACACACCTGAGTTTTCTTGTCGTGGTGATCTTAAGGAAATTATTTTCCTTTGGACAGAATGGATTGTATTTATCCTTCGTTGTTAGAAATACGTGATTTTATTTCAGCTAATAAAATGATCTGATAAATGTGTGTATTGTTGATTTTCTTATATTAACAAAGTTATTTATTCATTATAAACAGCCAGAAAGTAATTTATTTGAAAAAATCAAATATATTCAGAATATTTTAAAAATTTAATTATCTTTCATTTAATCGTAAATGATATCAATATAACGATTGAATTTATCTTCTTTTGATATTGCATCTGCAACAATGTATTTTATCTGTTGAATTATAGTTCTTCTTAAATAAAACATTGTTTACCAATAAACATCGGTTATCATTCATCAACTCTTTATTAACTGAACACCCGCCCTTATTCCTTATGCTGAGATCTTAAACACTTTCTATTTAGCGTACTATGGCACATGTTACATGCATACATTTGCATAAATTTCTGTTAGAATTTTGTTAATTTTCTTAGGAGAATAAGTTTCTTCACTTTTCCCATTCTTAAGTAATCTGTAGATAATGTTATTAAACAGAGTAAATTCCCCAAAAGATTTGGTCCACTAACAAGTAAGTAAGTTGTTTTCGCCTCTATAGTCGTTATGTCAAAAAGTTTGGGTAGAGCTATCTTAGGTGGCAGGGTGCGTTTCTATACACAAAATTTCTATGAACATAGCTTGCATTTCAGTTTCTCATGAAGTTACCCAAAGTAATTTATAATTGCGTTAATAAAATACGTTTTGGGCATTTAGAGTAACTACGAAAGGTTTTAGTGCAATGGATCACTCCCTGGCTTAAGAACAGCACCTGTTCGTTCACACTTATTTTGAATTGGTCGTGAGTAGTAAGATGGAGAATGTATGAGTATTTGTATAATTCAAGCCATATTTGGAAGTTGGTTTTGGATATCAATCGGTAGAAGTGAAGGCGTCAATATTCATAAATGAAATTATTTGCCACTGCATTTTAAGAGTATTTTATATTACCTTAATTAAGTACATTTAGTGGTTATATTGATATATCCGACAGTCTTTCTTAAAAATATTGCAATTAAGCAGAGGAAGAAATCAAGAAGAAATTTATACGATTAGAGGTTCAGGATCTGCAATTCTGTAATTTGGCATTCAGGGGGTAGAAAAGCTTGAATATTTACAAAAAATTGAGATTCATCAAAAAATTTCAGGCTATTGCTTAATTTTCATAGCTCACCGTTACTATTAATTTCTGTTTCACCTTTCCTTAGGGAAGGTACGATCACAAAGATACGAGGTAAAAACGCAAAATTATTACCAGAGGAAATTCGCGAAGAATCGGCATAAAAGAAAGGATTCCCTCAGACTTACTTTTCCAAAGTCTAAATCAAAATTATCAGCCGCTTATCTCAGACATGTCTGATATATTTTATCAATGAAAAGAGTGTGGGAAATATTTTCAAGTGTTCTATTTATTTGGTATAAACATTTAGAAATACGGCAAATAGTTTCATGATAAATTTAGAAAAGAAACAAAAACAAATGCTGGGAAAATTGGTCCCTTCAAAAGGTTAAGAACAGAGATGACCGACCTTTCATTCATTGTGCATAAATTATTTCAACCTTTTTGATCACATATTAAAAAATATTATTTTCCGTGAGAAAGTGACCACTCGTTATTAGCGCTTATCCCTGTGAATCCCGCTTTAGCATCATTGAATACGAAGAACATCAGGTCAACTGCTTCGAAAATACCTCTACAACTCGTATTTGATGCCTATTCATGGAATTAATTTGTCAGAGAAACGAATTCAAATACATAAATATTTTATAATAAGAGAAAATAGGATGGGGGTACCCAGATGCGCAACAGCGTAAATTAAGTTGGTTGCATACGCTAGACTATAACATCAACTCCACTGGTGAATCATTTAATCTAATGTTTCTCTTGGTATACTTGTTGTTTCATATGTTTAATTACATGTAAAAGTGTCTGTTTTGCTCATAAAGAATCCGCACAAAGTTTCTTTTCTTAAAAAGATATCCGGTATCACGTGATTGGATAACTTATTTTTGACGTTCGTTAAGTAATATTACTTAAGTAAGTATTTTCTTTTCCATTTTACATGATTGTAATTTGTACCACAAGTGAGGGAATCACATATCCCTCTCTGGATTTAAAAAGAGAGCTACTGAATGTAAGTCCACAGCGTGGACCTCTGTTTTTTTTAGATAAAATAATACTATGTATGCAAAAAGTCAATCCGATATTTTCCTCTAGATTTCTTTCATCTTGAGAACATGAAATACAAGAGGAATAACAGAAAATCCTTTCTAGAAAATCCCATTTACTTGGTATCACGAGATGTGTACGGAATCTCTCCAAGTGGTTTTCATTCTAGTAAAAAAGGAGGAATATAAGATTATTTACTCTGGCAGAATAGCGGAGAACAGCTGTCTTTCCCACATTTTCCTTTCTTGTGAGAGAAAAGAAAGGAGAAAGGAGGGCCATGAAAGGAAAGAGAAAGGAAAGATCAAAGGCTTCATTAAGCAGAAGAAAGCTAACAGAACTTCGGTTTTCAAAACTCATTGAAGGCTGGATCTACAAGAAATACACGCAAAATATAACTCTGCAAAGTTTTCGCGGAATATTTCCAAGTGAGTGATTTCGAATGGTGGTAATACGAATTAGTATTATCGTTTAATATAATAAAATTTAAGTTTCAGATAGCGCTTGACAGATGGCAACAACAATAGAAGATAAATGTTAAAGGTTAAATGAATGAAATTTGTAGTAGTAGCATTTTGAAAAGTGCTTCCATAGCTCATTTTGCACATGAGGCACCATTTTCATCAAAGGCGGACTCACTGCAGACTTGGCTAACCGGTAGCCTGAAATGATCCTTCCAACAGTTATAAATGAATCATATCTACATTATTTCAATTGAAATGGCTAATTAAACGATCAGAAGAAATATGTGAAATTGGAAAACCTACTAAAATAAAAGAAAAGTTAATGAAAAAGTTATCTTAAAAATACATGATATATCAAGTAAATTCGCAAGCTTATAAATATTATAAGTAATATTATGATTAAGGAACTAATTTATACGTTACTATCTATGCTAAATCTGGCTCCAACAGTCTTTTTCACGCTCTACAGGTCTCATTATGACACCTGAAGTACGTTTTTTTCGATGAGCTAATTTTTAATAATCTGTCTCATCAATTTCTTCCCAGCTTCCGTGATGTAGAGGTCATATAAATGACTATAAACCGGTCTTATCGCAGTCTGCAGGAGTCTGCATTTCAGTGGAATTATTCGTGAGATACATTGCGATATTTGATTCGAGAATATGGAATTTGATTCTCTCATTTTTCATTGGTTTAAATAATTTCATTTATAATATCTATATATTTTTAAGATTATTCTTAGATAATCCATAGGAAATTATGCATTATTATTAATAAAACCGATATGGAAAGCCATAGCAAAGAGCCTGATGATGGTACCTCGGTAGCGAACCGTTCAGGTATGACAAAAATTTTTGAAGTATATGACATAACTATACTCATATCCGAAAGAAGAATCGTTATAAAAATATAATATGAATGAATGATTATGTATTGTGTAAAAAATGACTCGATAGTGCAGATGAACAATATCCTAGAGATACTTTGCTTCCAGAAATGTCCCTGAAGGTTTTGTTGATGGGTTTAGATCATAAAATATCACATTCTATTGTTTGCACATATTTACATGCATATATCGATGTATAGATAGATATCGATAAGATAGTTTATTTTATCTTCCGCAGGGGTTCAAAAACTATGATACGATTCCCCCAACACGGTAGCAGTAACATTCATATGAATGTTCAACGTTGGAAAATTACTTTTAGATGTAAATATCCTCTCCGTATCACGAAAATACAGAAACGGAGGAGACGAGGGAAGAAAAACACGAAATCCCGCGACGAAAAGCAGAAGTGCCGTCTAAAAAATGAAAGACAAAACATCGCCATGAACGGATTTAACCATGAAGGAAAATGATAGTGCCTTGTTCGAGAAAGGGAAATCGTTTTCGATTCAATATGTACGGGACTACTGTTGTTGGGAAAAGGACCTTCTGAACATTTAATGCTTTTCGAGAGGAGGCCTTTTATTTATACGCCCGTGGTGCGGAGACCTAATAGCAATGACAAAAAATCCCTTGTCACACAATTTTTTCCTCCGCGTTTACAATCCCAAACATAAATTTCGAGCGCGCACTTCTCGCTCTCTCTAATATTTGCCTCGTACATCATGACTGAAGCTCATACTAATTCATTTATTTCAGTTACGCCTAAATAAATTAATGCGCCAGCCCCGCGAGAAAATTGCGAAAATGGAAATTTCTCGTATTTTTGAGCAATATTCCATTTTATCATCCTTTTTTAGATTCACCGGAAAGTATTCGTAATTGAATAGAATAGACTAATGATATTTTCGCGAATATATAGTTTTTGTTTATTAGAGTAGAATAATCTTGGAATAGTGCCCGGCGTTCTCCAAATTCGTAAATGATGACGGCTGGCAAATTAATTATGATAAATATTCTCTAGGGTTTATGTATATCTTTTTTGGAAGAATAATTCAGAGCTAGGATTATCTTTGACTTACTTCCCCTCATTAGAAAAGCTATGAATAATACTATAAATTATGATTATCATAATAATGTTTGTGTTAATAATCATTCATTTTTACGGATATAAATCTTGACGCTAAACCATTTATTCCAGGATAATTTTCGGGTTATTTTGCTTAATGTTTACATTAATTACTTACTCTTATAGTTGCTTATAGAGATGGATATTTTATATTTTGTAATTTTTATTTCATGAAAGATCTCTCCTTTTGTAAATGACTCTCTACTTGAAGAATGTTTACGTGTTCAGTCAGGTATTTCTTTTTCTAAAATTCTATGACTGAAAGTTTAAAGATAACATTTATTTGATATATTTCTTAGATAAATTAACTCTGTAAGGAATTGTCTTTATTGTTAATGGAATAAAGAAATCGAGCAACTCGAGCCCTCGAATTTTGCTACCATTCGATGATTTGATCGGAAGACAGTGGAGAAAAGTAAAATTTTCCACCCGTGGTTATTTCTGAAAAGTTCTGAAAAGGTATCATAGTACAATTATAGTTATCGTCAGATTTGAAAATATGAATTTCATAGTAGAACGGAAAAATGTAATGCTAGGTGAAAATATTGCAAAAGAGTGAAGAAGTTGATCCTTCATGTATGTAAATTATAGTAATAAAGGAAAAAACAAACATCTCTGTACATAGATATAAAAAACAGCGGAACGATACTCGAGGCATATTTATGTGACTAGTTATTTAAAATTTTAATTTAATAATTCAAAATGCCAGTTTTTGAAACTCGTCTCGGGAGGTGCATCCAGATTTTCATCTCAATTTTTTCCAAAACAATTGAAATGACGTCATCGTCCTTCGTGATGATATATATGTAGCCAGCTGCACATGACCTGCTACTCATTTACTTCCAGTGGAGAGCAAAACATTTGAAGCGTGTGGATCGCACGCTGCATTTTCCAAACAAAAACAGCGGCGCAGAAAAACGCATGATAATACGATTCGTCAAGAGGATGCGAGAAGAGGGAATTCTTTTCCCCTTGCAGAGGTTTGCGAGTAGCAATGCAGCGCGTGAAAAATTTCCAAGGGGGAGCGAACAAGTCGTAAATATCATCAGAGCGACCGTTATACGACGCTTTATGAATGAATATTTAGCTACGGCCTCACCCTGGAGAAGTGTTGCTAGCGGTGTTCTCTGACGACGACCCTGGGGCTGGCAGCCGCAGCGGTGATGAAAACCTGAAAGAGCACCTCTTGAGTTATTGCACAATCCCACATCATGTTCGTTCCATTAACCACCTGTCTGCCACCACTGTACTAACTTGTGCGTCTCTCCTTATAAAAAGGAAGGAATCTCCTGATGGATATGGACTGCGATGAGTGCTCATGAAGAATTTAAAGCTCTGAAACAACGAGGTGCTAAATCATTTTCAAAAGTCAGAAAAGTTGCAAATGAGGATAGAGCTGAGAATATTTTGGATTTACGTGGCAGTTATAAATAATCTGAATGTAGGTTGGTGATTTGCGTTGCCTTGAATTTTTTCGCAGAATGGAAATGTGAAATGAGATCAAATTGGATTTATTGTTATTATTAGATTATAACACAGCAAATAGATTCGAAACCATGTAGCATCGAGTAAAGAAATTATTAAAATGGCAGCGAGGATTCTAAATCATAAAGATTATTAGAGAATAACAACTGAAACTTATCTCAACTGAATTTGTCAAATATGTTGGATATGAATTGTCTTGAAAATCGGTAAGAAATTCATTAATAATTAGGGAAGATGATAAGAAGGAAAGCATCATCGACTCAGGATATTTTCTTTTTGAATAAAGGTTCATCTAACTCTTATGATTTTCAATATGCACCTGCCAACTTCTATTGAAATGTTTTTATTATAACCTGAGCTAGGAAGTAACTGCAAATCAAAGTGACCAATAACTAACGTATGCCAATTTATATTTTATTCATACTTTATAATTTATAATCTTTACTATCAATTCATTTAAAAAATGCCAATATAACTCCAGAGCTACACGTGTGTCGTACAAAAAGAATACTTTGTATCAATATCGGTCGCATAAAAATATATTACTTCATAAGTATTAAATTTGTCTAATCTATAATCTAATTCATTTCTCTTCAGTGACGGAAGTTTGACATCTCCAATTAAAATTCAGATGATCTAGTTTATTGGATGAGTAGATTATTGGAGAAAAATAATTTCTATGTGAATGAATTTGGGTTCCATACGAATCTTTTTCTCCAACATTCATTTGATTGTCTTGTTTATAACTCATGCATATTGAAATATAGGTTAACTGATTAAATTATCTCCGACATGATTTCAAATAACTGTACCCTTGAAAAGAAATGCTGGTGGGGAATGAAAAATCTGTCTGACATAAGCTGGATATTTTGAACTTCGTTAACTTGTTTAAGAGGTGAAGAAGAAATTTAGTTTTAATTTTTGATTTTATCAGATTTACTTATAAGCATAATTCTTAAAATGATATTGTAGTTGTGTTTGAGAAATTATCCGTGGGCCTCGTAACTACTTCAATTCATTTCGTAATGCTGGCTATCGTGTATTTGAGGATCTGTGTTGTTATGTAAGGCATATTATTTGAAAGTCTGTGTATTTAATTAGGTTTCCTCATTAATTGATATTAATTGATTTTGTAATTACCTCATCGTTACTTATTCATGAAATTCAATTTAACTTGCTTGTTGCTTATTTGGTACATCAATAGCAATGGAATCTTTGGCGAGTATATTAACTTTATATCTTTGAAATGTTATACTACAGATTCTTTACCTAAATAAATAACTCTTCGTAGTTTTCGAGCTTCCTTCTCCTTCCTTGTGAAAGCTTATTTTCCAACCTATAAAATTTAAAGTCCTCCAGGAACAGTCCAAGGTATTTTGGCAAGTCTTTAAAGCGCTCTCACCAGTGAAATATATTTTGAGGCTGATACTATACAATATATATGGGAAGAACACTGTTTGACACACAGAAAGTAATATAATCATCCATCAAGGCAATGTAGAATAATGTATTCATAAATTTGATTAAATAAATTGTTGAATAAATAGCTGACTGATTGAATTTATATAAAATTGTTTATATTTGGTGATTGGTTATTTATTTGTGACTTACAATAAATAAATATGCATGCATGTGGTAAAACAAACATTTACATTTTTTGCATTAAATCATGAAGAGTTAAAGAGAGAAGAAGAATATTGCTAGTGTCCCTGAAGACCACATGTCTTTGTCCCTTCTTATCCGAGTGTCAGAGTTATGATATATTCTGATTCGTTGTTTCCCAACCGGATTGGCGGCAGGAAGGGCACCCAGGCATAAAACTAAGTGCTTTGACCTCAATACATCATCATCTTTGATAATCATGATCATCATCTGACAAAATTATGATATATTGAGGCAAAAAAGAAAAAGATTTTTAAGTACGAATCCCAAATTTATCCCTTACAAAATCACGATTTTTAAAACAAAATCATTGTGCATTTGAAGACAAAGGAGCTATCCTCTTGAAAATCGTTTTGTTACCCTACTTTTATGATCCTTAAAAAATTACCTTCCGTTCCCCTGATACATCGTCAGACGACTGGGAGGTCGTTAATGTCAGACTGTGAAGCGCCCGCGTGATTTTCTCGCATTATTTCGCGCCATTTTACTCCGCTTATTGTTTATACCACTCCATTAGTGACGTATTTTTCGCTCAGCCATCCTAAACTTTTCTTGAGCGGAAGAGGTCCGTTTGGTTCGTGGAAAAATTGTTTCTCTCGCTCTGTTTTACGGCGGCTCTTCGTTTTTAAACGAGCGGTCGTCACTTCTGCGGCTCCCGAATTTATCTCCTGGACCACTTCCTTTCTCTCACGGCTAAGTTAAATCCACCATCAAGGACGTTACCTCCAAATGCTCCTCTTTCGTTACGCCCTCTCCCTTGATCGCTTACTTTTCTCTCTCTCCTCCTATGTCTCCACAATAGATTTTGCTTTGAATATTTTATCGCTCATCAATGAATTTTTAAGGATGAACAGAGAGGCCTCGTCTTTCGTCGCGGGAGTCACGATGCAGGGAAATTCTGCGAAGACAAAATCGCGATAGTTTAAAATTAGGAATTAGGTTTAATGAGGAATGCAATTTTCTAATGGAAATGGAGCTAGGTTCATTTTCCTTTATGTCCATTAGAGCTGAGCATGGGAAGGGAGGTAGCAAATCAATTGAATGGAGAGAGCTGATGAGGTAAATGACACGAAAAAGGTGAAATAAAATAAGACTTAGTAGGTCCGCTCTAAAATCAATTAAAAAAGGAGACGGATATCCAAATCGTAGGGGATTGTTCATTTTATACCGAATATGATGTCAATACATATTGATGAAAACTCCAAATGAACTAGGAAAATGAAGTTTTATCCTTACCATGAATGATACTGAAGAATTTGTAATGATTTGGATGGAATTTTAAATAGCCAATTAGTCGTCACGTTGGTGGTAATGAGTGCAAGTACAGTGTTCTTCTTGTTAGAAGGTGCTCTTTGAACACTTACCAATCGCAATCATAATAACAATACATAATCATTTGTTGTTTTGATGGGTTCGAAGGACTACAGTAATTTTTTCTTGGTGCAAACATAAATAATGGAAGAAATTTCGCGATCTTCAACCGCAAAGAGCAAAACTCATTGCCGCATAATATTAGTGTGAATGATACACCGCAGAAAAGCGGAACACGTGAAGGAAGCAGCTGCGAAAGATGAGGCCTGCGTGTATTTGCACTACTTTCTTACATCGTCTTACTAATAGGTTACTTACGCTAATGAGTTTCTGCTTAGGTATCTCCTATTATCATTACTTATGGTTTGGGTGGGATTTTTATCCCTTAAGTCGTCAATGGATCGTCCTCATCACTCCCGGTTGTGTCCGTCATTGGTATCGGTCTCTTTAATTCCCAATCGATTTTCAATTCGTTTTCCCATTGGAAGTCTAACCGAATCTCAAAGCTTTTGACATTTTACGTAACGGTAGTATGATTGGTTTTCAATCGTTAGGAATGGCATAAATTAGGGACGATTTAAAATATACTATAGAAATCTCTCTATCCTTCAAGACTGGGATTTGGTATATTTCCAAATTTATATTTTTTATCTGACATGGCATATATTATCTAGAATTGAATTTATCTCTTTGACGGCTAATTTGTAAATGAGAATGTAATATTATTAAATTTTAAAGGAATATTATAAATGAACGCTCTTTACTTTTTCGATTTGATAATTATGATATGCTTGTTGCTACGTGGGAAGGAAACGATTAATTCAAGTAAGCCCTTATTGACTTTCTTTCTTAAATACGAAAGAAAAGAATGTAATTTAAATGAAGAATTAATTTCTTAGAAAGTAATTGAAGTATATCTCCAGTCATGCTATAATTTAGCCTGAAAGTAGGAATTATATCGAAATATTGTATGGAGAGGAATATCACAAAAAGCTCATTCCTTGTTTTATTCATTTTAATTTACTTACTTTCTTACTTTTTACCTCTTAAAAGAATTTTTTTATGGTACGCATGACGTAGTCGACTACACGACGTGGAAAAGTTTTCGTGAACACTGACTATATGTTCGAGCTTGAATTAGTACTCCATTAGCTGGCAGTAATGCAGAAGTTTTAGTCGAAATTTCTTCGAGAAAATGTTTAAGCGAGCTTCAATTCCAAAGTTTTAGCATTAATATAACGAAAAAGAAATTTTGAGATGTTAAAAGTTATGAAACTTTCTAAGTTTACCTTTTATAAATGGTATAGAATAAAACGCATTGTCTCGTCTTCCGATGTAGTAAAGCAAGCGAAAGATTTTTCAGATTCCTTTTGAATTTTAATTCTTTTCAATTTCTATTGTCTATCGCGTCTCGTTTGGCCGTTTGCATTCAGAATAAAATAGTACGGAAATCTCAGGAAAACATAAAAACTCTCTTAAATCTCTCTCAAAAATCTCTTAAACATTTTTTCATCTTAAACATTATCTTTGCTTCGTGCGGGAATTTATTTCATAGTATTGATGCATTTAATCATATGTATTACTCTAAACCTTTAAATTGTTGACTATAGTTACCTCATTTTGTCAAGTTTTGTAAACATTGTTTGATTGGATACACTTATTGCATCTTTGGACGCATTTCCTGAATGACCACCACATAATCCAAGTTCAACGATCCCGATGGCCACCCACCGAGTGATTTCATTAGCCGGCTGCTGAGTACGGCCCTCGATGTTTAATCAATTGCTATCTTGGTGCTTGCCATCGTAAACTCCCCAAACAGTCGGATGCACTAATTTCTTCCCCAATTTGGCCCTTTAAAGTACGATTGCAAAACCTCGGCAACGGGCTAACACGGGCGCAATCTTCTCCGACTCACCCCTCCGCGTGTTTCACCACTGCCACGGTAATCATCCTCCATCCCACCGCAGCGCGTGCTTCCCCCCACGCACTACACACAACCGCATCCACTCGGACCCACAGGTCCAATTTCCGGAGGAGTAGGTCGGCATGTGTTTGCGGGAAGGAGTTGTGTTCGTGCCCATCTTCCAGGTGGCGCCCTCAGGGGGTGGAATATTCATAACGGGGGTAAGATGACACAATGGGCCAATACGACGGCAGGTTTGATGCGTGACGTTTACAAGGGGGATGACGTCAACCTTGAGGGTGGATGGAATAGATAGAATCACACTACTTACAATTTAAAATCTATCTGTATACATAAAAACCTAGAGAACATGACATCGGACGTAATTTAATAGCGCATCATGATATATTATATGTATACGTTATATATAAGTGAGGTTGGGTCATAATGTACTCTCTTTCACCTAACCTCTGAAGCTATAATTTCTTATTTTCAAAGTATTTAATGAAAAACGATTGATTACAATCAGCTTAAATCTAAAAAGATTAATCCATGCAATAACATAAAAATAGATCCTAGATATTAATTCTAATAATCACAGAAAGATCTGGGTTATAAACTGGGTAAAAACTCCACATCAGAAGATTAATGGAGGAAAACTCATCAACACCCATTTAAGAAGGGAGGCGGAAATAATCTGCGAGAACATTATCACTTGTAATTAATGCTATCAATAAGAACTGAGGTAACGAAAAAAACAATTACCTGTGATCACACGTTGATGATGAGGGATACACAGGAAATTTATATTCTCCCATCTGAATATGTATAGGCACATTTGCCCTGCGCCAGATCTCAACAGGTATAACTCTGAAAAGGGAGAGAGGTATGAATATATATTTATTTATTTAATATATATGTATATGGTAGCATGCAAGTTAAAAGGCTCCGGAAAATTGCAATTTAAGAATGACATGTTGCGGAAAAGTTTGCGACGTAATAAATGAAACAGATATCAATTGATGCATTGCTGGAAAATTTTCATGAGGGATTACTTCTTAGGTTATCTTTTTTACTTGAATTCTCAAAGATGTGTTTCAAATTAAAGTTACTCAAATTTACTATTTCATTAGATCCCAAGAAAAAATTTTTAGCCAGAGCTGATCTTCTTGTTTAGCAAGACGGTAGTGTATCATGTGATTAAGATCTAGCGGCATATGCTCCTCTAATGGGGCAGAAGCAACAGGATTACGGAGTTAACCGCCTAGGAGAACCCACTCACTATCTGAAGGACGTCCGTGTGTCTCCGTATTCCCACACTCAGAATGATCTCAAATCATACGCGTTGTCCTCTTGGCTTCCTCGAGATACTCATCTCTCGACATGTGGCTGAACGACGTAATCGAAGACGGCTGGTCACTGAACGGAGAAACATTCATAAAGAAGTTAATTACATAAAAAAGCACAGGTGGAATGGGATCTGGTGGGTGACACCGAAATCACTATTAAGAAAACTAGGACCAGGGTAATGTAAACAGGGCAAATCGTAATATTATTCGGTTTCCGTTCTAGTCAGATAAAGGACGCGAATTTAAGTTCTGTTTCGAGTTTCATCCATCTTTCATCGCCGAACCGATTATTTCGCTCATAAAATTTGAACATTATTTCTTTCTATCCAGTTGTTTCATTACGTGTAAATTAAACGTAATTAAATTAAATTTTAGGATATTCGGAAATAAAGCAAAAGTGATCAAAATATTGTAACAGATAAGATTAATTTTAGTTAGTTGCAGGTTATATTACATACCTTTAATTTAGCTTCATCCATTTGTTATTCACACTTCCTTCGAAATGACATTATTTGCAACCGAAATTCGGAACGGAATAGAAAATGGTTTACAGTTTTCGGTTCAGATTCAAGAATATACAAGTAGGTTTTATTTTCAATTCAAATCCAACATTCTTATCGGGGGAGTTTACCGGTATAATCGTTTTTTACGACAAATACATGAAAATTTTGGAAAACGTGTCTACATTCTCTTGGTAATTTTATTGCATTGTTTTAATTAGCTTCTCTCTGTGCATCTTGACGTAATTACATTAGACATAACAAAATTAAGTTCAACTGTATGTTCTATTCCTCAGCGTTAAAATGATTTTCTTACCTTCCTTTCATTTTAGTGTATCAATAGCAAAACTCACGGGTAAGTGTTAAACAACATGGACAACTCGTAATTTTCAGTTCACTCCGGCAAAGAGCATGCTTTATTCTTTATAGATTTTTGGGTCGTTTCCAGTTCGAATGGAATAATATTGTTGTGTATAAATGGAAAGATAAGGAATATCGTTAGTTATATGATTGTAATGCATGAAAGTACATGAAGCAGTTCCTTGAAGCAGAAGTCCAGTTGCAGCTACGGATAAACTTGATGCTTCCACAATGCCAGTCAGCCAACGAGGCGGGTCTCGGCTGTCTTTATAAGATTCCGAAGTTACGTTGTATTTAATACCTCAACTGATCATTTTATCGATTTTGATGATCTTTGAACGAGAGCTGGATAAGATTACTAAATTATTAAATCTATCATTGAAGCCCACTGAGAAGCACTACTTATTAATTCAGGGATTTTTTTATGCTCAAAGTTCCAGCAGCGAATGAAAAAACGACAAATGTTTAAAGATTTGGAATTAAGGATCACCTAAACTGCTATTACTCTTCTAAACTTAAAATTACAGTAGAGCTAATCCTTAACTAATCTGTTATTACCACTAATTGCTAATATTTTTACATTGAAATAGTTAAAGAAAAAGGGAGATTTCTATCATGGAGCCCATTACTTTCGTTCTCTTATCGAGAAATGATGGTTTGAGAAAGGATCTGGCTGCAAACCATAAATCAATAGAACGGCAAAGTCATCAAGATGAAATGGAAGAAGCAAATGAACTGGAAACTTTTATGATCAGTTCCCTTTTGATATTTCTTCGAAATATATATATATATATATATATATATATATATATATATATATATATATATATATATATATATATATATATATATATATGATGTAATCAAAGATTGTGCCCTCTCTTCTTTTGGAAAACTCTTAGAGAGAGAGATAGCAAGAAAAAAGCGAACATTTAGTGAAAGTGAAGAGAGAGAGAAGGCGCAGCTGCTAGATTCATTTATCGAACGATGAACGCCTCATCAACGAAATTTAACCAGAATTAGATCTATAATATTTTTCAATGCTTTAGAGATAGAGATTTGAAATGGGACCATAAAATTCAACCATTGCGAGATTATGACAATTTAATCGGATATCCATTAGAGAATTTGTCTTTCTCATACTAAAATATCCCTCAGTTGGTTTGATGTATCCAGTAAACGTTAAAGTAAATTCGGAGATGAAATAACCCGAGTGCAAAATTGTAATGAAAATACAGGGTCATCGCCTAATAATCGATCAGCTTTATTCTCAGGAATTGTTAATGTGCTTTAATATTTATAACACTGCTCATAAAATATTGAGATTATTTTTATCATTTTAGCCCCATCGTGAATAACCAATGAAGCTTGGAATCTCAGCTACTTTATGGGGAAAACAATCTCCGTAATATAAAATTCACGCTTTTGAAGCTTTATATATTTTTATGCGTTTTAATTTTGATAAATTTGTATTCTATATTTCAATTGAATTACCCAAATGGTCGATTTATGTGATTTTTTCATATACATTTAATATCATCCAATAAAATTAAATCTTGGGATCGATCAATGAGATGAAATGAAATGAGTTCCGTTGGAAATTATTGATATTAAAAGTATATTTTATTCGAAAATCAATCTATATATGAACTTTAGATGTCCAACAAAGCGTTTCAGGCATGTATGCAGTTTCATTCATTCATTCACTCTTGGTATTGCTCTTGAAACATCCATTCTAAGCGAAAACGCTAATAATACTTCGCAAGATTTTTAATAATGAATAAATATATACTTTAGTTGATTTAATCATACTTCCCTCGACTCAACTAACGATGTGATGTAAAACTTTAAGATTTTTCATACTTATGACTGCAACTTAGCTGAGAAAGATGATCTTAAATGTAAAAAAAGGAAAGCCAAATAATTCAGAATTTCGTTTTTATCATCACATGAATATCACCTCAAATTTTAATTTATTCAAGCATCGTTATGATTATCAGTGGTAACTATTCTGCTTCAAACTAAATTCACAGATAAATAAATAATCATTACGTGAATTTATCTCTTATAACGATTTAAGTATTTAGCACTGCCGCAATACTTTTCTACAATTGCGATTACTTCTTACGATTATTTTGCATATATTAGAATTTTCGCGAGAAAATTTAAAATTTTGCATTATTTAATTAGCGAGAAGAAATACATTAAGATTCTTTTAAAATGAATATATAAGTTAAGGGTCTGAAATGGCGTTCCCTTTGGCAAGGTAAGTTTCTGGATCTGTCTTCGAAATGAAGTAATTTAATTATTTTTGACTTTTAGGGGGTGAGATTATCAGGCAACACTATGGCAGTGAAGTCGATGTGGTTAAAATATAACTAATAAAAAGAAGGCGCTCTAAAATTATATAATAAATACTTGATGACTGAAAGAAATAGTGGAAAACTCTCTAAAATATTCATGTATTATTTGTTTTCATATAGTATTATCTCCATATCTTCTACTATATTTAAGACTTGCTGAAATGACTAAGGATAATCATTCCTCGATTAACCAGTTCATTAAATTCCCATACTAGAAACCTCCGAGAATCACAGGAAACGTTTCAATAGGCTATATTTGAGAATTTATCCTCTCAGCCAATCAAGCGATCAAGTAAATACCCCTATTTGATTTTACTTCGTTAACTTGTCGATTTCCCGGTCTAAATTCTATAGACACGCACCGAAACCATAATGGGAGGCATTGGATATCTTCTCCATGGTGACCTCCTAACCTTTCCCTAACACCCTCAATTTACTCGCTCCTTGAAGAGAGACGATATCTAGAGCCAAGTTAGCTGCGTGGGTACCCCTTGTCATCCCCTTCGCATTCATGGAGGGAAACAAGCCATGGGCTCGAGAGAAGGGTACGTGTTTGCCATCGTCACGCATCGCAGACACTCTCGCCACGGGGGCGCACTTCCGACGCTGCACGTTTCGCAGCTCTATTTAGCTATCAGCGAATATGCGATGCTCCATCAGTTGTACTGCAGAAGATGACGCAATGGAAGAAAAGGGCAAATCGAGAATGTAGTTGTTGTAAACAGATGGCAGGGATGCCAAATATGCTTCTTAAAAAAAAACTCTATACATGTGGAAGAGTAGCGGGATTCAGCAAATTAGGAACACGTAATTGACCCTATGAAGTATGCAACCACGCATCGCAGAATTAAGTATGTAGTTTCCCTAGTTATTCTAATTTAAAATTTATTTACGATACTTTAAGATGAAATGATGATGAAAGTATTTCATGATCCAAATTAAAATTGCATTCTTATCCTAAAGAGCAGATTATAGTACCTCTGCGTCTAACGTTCTAAAACTACGGTATCAGATTTCGGAACCGGTTCGACTATGAGAATTCTAAGAACCGATTCGTGCGAACCGGCTGAATCTCATCTCGGATATAGAATGTGGTTGTATAATACTAGCATTGGTTTCATCAAGGCAAGCTCTATAATCAATCAATATTTTAAAATATCCAGAATTTCTTAAAGATAAACAAACAAAATAAGATTGGAAATCTAAAGTCTTTGGAAGCGAATATATGTAAGCGAATGAAAAATACGTTGTTGGATGGTTAAATTCAAATTTTAATATTCAAAATTAATAACAATGCAAGAAAATTGGAAATTTTGAAAAGAAAAATAAAGCTGTCTTATCTTCAATGATTTCAAACCGACATAAATCATAGTGATTCTCGGGCAGCATTTCTGCAAGTATCTAATGACGAATTGTCTCTCCAATACTCACCTCCGATGATGAAGCGATGTTACTTCCTATTATAATCTAGATATATAAAACTAATCTTTGAAAACAAACACTGGAATCTGAGGGCTCTTGAAATAGTAGAAGTAAAAGGGAGACGTACGGCAGAAAGCTTTGAAGGTTTCTTTGTTTCGAATTATCTTATATCTCATCTTCGATATATCTTAACTGTTTCGTAATGCGTAACGCAGTATGCATCCTATCAAATATTTTTCCTGTTTACTTCACAACAATAATGTGTATGGGAGAAGTCATCCTTGATGAACTAATAAGTGTCTCGATATTATCATACTCTTTCTCATTTCATACCCAAAGTCCGATGTTTCCACTCCCCCCTCAAGGTCTGACAGTCGACTTTCCACAGGTGTATGTCCTTCAAAGGAAAACAGGAGATGTGACCCTCGGAATGCCGGAATTCTGAGAAACAGTTGTCCCTCGAAGGTCGTGTTTTGATCCCTTTGGGGTTCACCTCTCAGAATCATCTTCGCTCGTTCGTTGCCTCGTGGTCAAACACAATCCTATTTACCTGTAATGCATTAGAATATTACAAGAACATCAAATAATGTAAAGGCTATGGATGAGAAATGAGTTGAAAAATGGCTATGATATAACATCCACTTACCTTAAGGAGTGATCTTGAAAAGAAATTGAACATGAGCGAGATGTTTCGGGCGAAATTTTAAGATTCGATTTTCTTATCGAGAATTTTATGTGATACCAAACTTAAACTATTAAATTATAAAGAAAACAGATATTTATAAACAGTTCATGGAGAATAAGAGTTTTCTTGATTTTTTTAAGAACCCATTGCATTAAGAATCTTCTCTAAAATGTGTTATCTCGACTCAAAGGCAAACAACAGACTGAGTAATTCCGAAATAACTCAGACTCAGAAGCCTTCGAGCCAATGCAAGTCCTTGTCTAAAATTCGGCGTTTGGTAATCAGAGAAGAAATGGTATGAAACTATCGTGGTCGTGAAGACAAAACCTTGAGGAAAAACTGCCTTACTTTTACTTAAAAAATGATTGATTCCATACATTACCATTATTGCTTCAGACTTAGAAAAACATACTTTGAAATTTCATAGCACTTAAAAATATTTCACTTAATCATTTCTTTCGTCTAAATTCTTTTCGCTTGTTGAGCTTCATAATTATTCTGTTTAGCTGAAGGAATTGATACCCAAAAGATTCCCCAAAACAATTTTCTAAAATGTAGATATATACGTAATGATGAAAAATCAAGAAGAGAATCTAATTTGCATGTTGAATGAAAAATGTTTGGATTCAAATCGGATCTATTCGAGTTCTTTAATAAAATATTCTCTACTTTAAAAGAAGACAATTACAGCTTTTGCACCTTTACGGGAAATCATATCAAAGCGTCTCAAAAAATGGGCGTAATTCCGAAATATATTTAGCTAATGCTAAAAGTTGAACAAATTGATGCCTAAAATATGCTACAGTTTAGAGTTAAATCGATGGAAGGACTATATGCATTTTAATGCTATTGCTTGAAACTTTTCCAGTTCGAAAATTTGAATGGTCTGGAAGTGCTTTGTTTTTTTTTCAAATTTTAGAGTATCATTTCCTCAGCTTAAATAAAACTGTGAATGTATAATTTATTGCTAAACTTAGGTAAGGTTTGTTCGTAAATACAGGAAGTTACTTCTCTCCCGCATTCCACTGGATCGTTTCATTTAATAAACACCAGTGAATTGGAGAGTGAAAGTTTTAGCAACATTCGAAATTCACTTACCTTAGGATGTCTCATGTTTCTGTCAAATTCAACCCGTTGAATATTCAGCCTAAACCATCCCGCTCCAACACACCCGAAGATTTCAATTCCCTTTCTTATCACGGTGCGGCAATTATGCGTTCCAAATGGGACATTTGTATTCAATACGTAAGGTTGATTTCGTGAAGGGAGTTGAGGCGGAACGGTTATCGCACCGATCCTCAGGAAACGGACGTAACGTTTAACGATAATTGGAAAAAGGAATGTCTCTAATCTTGTAAGCAAATGAGAGAGGAGTTCACGATGGAATTTCTCACTTTCTCTGGTTCAAGTCGAAAGTGAAGTGAATCGGTGAAATTATAGGACTATTGGTGACTGACGCATGGAGTTATCTATGAAGGAGAAGATTGGATTTTGTGAAGATCTTTGATTTCTATCATGAATGCAAATCAGGAATTATAGAATAATACCAAAATACTTTAATGGCGTATCATAATAACAATGTTGTCTTTCTTCTCTGCAATACACTCATTCCCTCTGTCAATACAAAATAATCCAGAAAGTTGACTTCCAAACCTAAATAACGTTATAAATTGATGAATAATCATAAGAAATGATATTCTCAACTTCCTATCACTACACATAAAAATATTGCTTGAGTTAACGATTACAGTATCAATGGACGACCCTGAAGTGCTGAATTTGTGATATGTTCTTAATTTGCCACATATCCGTGTTATAAAGCAGAGTTTCCGGTAGGTAGGACTAGTAACACTACGAAGAATTGTAAGCCTATCAGATTAGACTGCGGCAGATCGATTTCAATTTATTTTATTGGATCTTTCAGCATTTTGATTTTCTTAAATGTTGATTCATAGCAAAGAATTTTATCTGCCTATTTCACTTCCATTGATCGGCAAATTATGGCATTGAATAACGCAAAAGAGATACTCTGTCCCTTTGCAACTTGGCAGGACTACTTATGTTATCCCGAGTATTGCTTTCCAACCGGTGTGCCGCATCTCACTACTAAGTAGGAGATTTAGATATTGCTGTGCTGCGTACTAAGTTTCTTATTTTAGACAGAGTATTTTTCTAATTCCATGTTACGTAAGAGTTTTAGTTTGAAAATTTTCCATCGATAGAAATTTATCATGATACTTTAAAAATACTTTATTCAACAGTTGATGTTATATTCTGCTGAATTTCCCGGAAAAGGAGGCCCTACCAGACAATAAACCCCGATATATTTTTTTCCGGATGTTCTTTATATAGACCATATCCCAAATATAAAAACACTTGTGAGTTGAGATTGTCTGTCAAATGGATTTCGTTTCTCCGTTGAAACAAACAAAGGATGTATTAAATTATAGAGAAATGTATGAATGAATATAAATAATAAAATGCATATTAGTTCTTTGAATTAAATACGAAATTCATTTTTTCGAAAAAAAGTATTACTCATCGAAATCATAGCGTATAGAAAATGAAAAATTAAGAGCCTCTGAAAATAAGCCTTAAATAGTCCACATGAGTAAAAATAAGAAAGAGATTCGGTCTTACTTTCAGGAAAACAGGTATTTCAATTTGAATTTAAATGAAATGACAAGCTAAGTACGCCGCAACCTTTCAGTTATAGCATATACTATAATACCCCAAAAAACAATTATTTTGGGAGAGGTAGATTGGAGAATTTGGAATTTTAGCTGTCTTTAGCTGTTCTTGCAGGTTTAAATTTACTAGTTATCTTTAATTAGTATTATTTTAGATGTAAATACTGCTGTTGATCAATGAGTAAGTTCTCCATAGAGATTAAAGGCAGCAATTTTTAAAATTAGGATCCGCGGAATATTCACGGGGAAGAGCTCCGTGAGAATATGAGAAGCTTAGTCTTATGTGTGTCCTAATTAATTTAAAGTATTCAATCTTGCTACTTTCTGTAATTTTTATACAGATATCGGTCACGTACCTGATAATTAAATACTTGAAAGCCTTTTCAATACTTAGCTTTTTGTAATTGATTGTTCCTACTCGAATCTCAACATATGAATGTATTAAACTTGGGAAGCCTCCGACGTTTACTTCCTTGTTTTCCTCGAGAGCATGAAGAACATCGACGCAGTCTAGGAGTTTTATTGCTGGGGGAGAAAAATGAAACATCTTCGAGCAGAAAACCACTTCAAATGAATATCATTTTTCCTCGAACGAATCGAGGAGATGGAAAATTATATTGGATTCAAGGAACTATTCCATTTCCTATAACAAGAACTCGGATTCGTGAAAATAAAAGATTTCTAGAAATAACATTCGATTGTGAAAGAGATGGAAATCGACGGTTCTCTCTCGTGTTTCCTTGTAATACGTTTTGTCGCTCATTCTCATCTCATTTCCTCAGCGACACTCCAAGCCTTCATTCGTTTCTCCCAACGCATTCATTTCCTCCGAATATTCCGTAGCTGTTCCATCTTTTCTACTACAAGTGAGGTCCTTCTTGAAATCCTTAATCTGTCGCTGGGATGTATTTCTCGGATATTTTAACGTTCAGCCGGACGGGAGCTATTTTGTAGTTTATACTCTCATTTCTTGGGAGGATTTTCGATGAAAGGGATAGCATTAGCAGTAATTTTAAGTATGCTTCGACAAGTGGGGTCATTTTGTATGTGATCCCCCACCGGGATTCGAACCCTGGACCGTGTTTACCGAAGTGGAACGTGCTTACCCACATCGCTACCCCAAGGAACTTTTTGTGTAAATTAAATCTTTAAGTTTCCCTGGTTATAACCCTTATCTTTTATATTATCTCTTATTTATAAACGAAGGTAATTATTTTTAATTGATAAAAATTAATTTGAGATGATTTCGAAATATTTTCTAAGCAAGATTTGTATTTGGAAAAGAGTAAAGGAGAAAATGCGCATTGTTTTCTTGGAAAAAGTATTGTATTGATGTTAAAAGAATTATTACATTATATATATTGATTTTTCAACTTCAAAAATAGTAAAGAGGAAATTTTACTTGCAAGAATGCAATTTTAATTTTCAACATTTAATAGTTAAGAAAATATGCCTTGAATAGTTATAGAGTCAGGAAGTTTTTAAATGGAGCATTAAAAATAAGCAATCATTAAACTATAGCAGGTTAAAGGAGTGTAAATATTAATATAACATACGTTAAATCTCTTATCACGGAGCCCTGAAAATTTAGTTCCGTTAAATAAAAGATATCTTAACGGGAAGTATAACTAAATCGTCTAGAGGAATTAGGCACGCCTTCTGAGAAATGAACGAGGAAATATTCTCTCCCGGATTTATATCGTTGTGAACTTTCCTTTTTAATCCAACCGATTTCACAGCGTCTATCTAGATGAATATTTTTGCTTGTAAGAATTATTTTAGTGCCAATTCTATTTTTCCGGAAACGTTAATAAATTTACAATTTGATTGGGGAAATAAAGAGAAGTTCACTTCAATGTTATTCCACGGCAAAATTCGCCAAATCAGATTCTTTTAATCGTTTATGAGATAAATATTAATATTTAGCTAAAAAAGGCATTAAATCGTGATATACTTTAGATTTTAGAGAGTAAACCATGAGCTATCACTATGGTTCAATTCGTGCCAATCTATAACACCTTAGAAGATATAAGAAAGTATCTCCCAAACAACTATCCATTGAATGTTATTGATCCTCTGTTGCTTAGAGTTTTCCCTTCACTCAAGTTTAAAATACATATTTTGATAATTAATTTATTTCCAGTAATAATCGTTCATTATAATTTCACTTCAAATCTTTCTGGTATCTCACGTTCTTTCGATCACAAATTGTAGGTAATTGGTTACTGTGCAATAAATTACAGTTTTTATGTCTAACTCATAATTACTCGACCCCAGAATTATTTTATCTTTTTTTATTGGGAAATATTTTGTGTCGTATTTAATTGGTTTTCTGTACTTTACATTATAGACTTGTCTTAGGAATATCAAAATAATGATTAAAGTAAATATTGAAACAAACGCAACCTTTATTATAACCCATATCAGGAAATGCCGTGTGAGGTGAATATAAGTCAAGTATGTATGTATCGTTGTAACGTTGCCTAATATACTTACTTGTTCCTTTTGCTTATTTCAATGTCAAACATTATTCTGGAAGTGATAAACTATTGCTCATGCTATCTTATGAATGAATTTGAATGAAAAATGCTTTAACGAATAAAACATTTTTCATTTGCATTTTGCTACAGAATGGAAAATATATATTTATTTAATTTTTCCTAAGCTTTAGCTGGGGGAACGTGAAAGCTAGAGATGTATGTGAGATGCTGAGCAACAGCATTCCATTTGGTGCTTCTTTATGGAATGTTATGATAAGTGTTATTTATACGGTTATTGTGCTGCGCTCTTAAGGATATTTTCGCCCATTAAATTCCGAGTGTTGAGGAGAGCAGGGACAAAATACCTCACTACTCATACAAATGAGGTCTAGCAATATCTAAATATCTCCTCACTATACATAACGATAAACAGTCTTATCTTGAGAAAACGCATAGATATATAACGTACACAGTGCTCCAGATTTTTAGGGATCCACAGCGTTCTGAAATTCCAATATAAAGCCATGGGTTCAATAGCCTTTCGAATAGCAGTTCCTTAATTACCTTTCGCAGATGCGCTTTTTGGGAGAATAGCTTCGTATGTAACGCCGCGACTGCGTAGCATAAAAAATAATGTCCTCTGAAGAGAGAGGCTTCCTTGCTGTGAGTCATTGCGCTCCAACGATGCTTTTTATTTCACTCATACTGAGGAACGAATTGGAACTGGGAAAGCTTATAGGCGTCGCTATTTTAAAGATATACGGAGAGTAATTTTCAAAAGTGCGAAATTCTGCTGTAAAAACGAAGAATATGCTTTAGGTTATGTATGTTATGTAATGAATAAACAGACATACCCTTTTGTAAAATAATCTACGCTTAGAAAGTAAACAGAAACATTCGAATAGATTGTTGTGCTTTCTCTCACGCATCGTGTAGAAGCAATACTATTAAGGGTTCTTCATTCCAACTCCGTGCATCCCCTTTAATCGAAGGAAAGCTTATTAACGGAGGAAAATAAACTCACTCGAGAGGTAGTTGATTCACTACCAACATTAACAACTGGCTAGCAAAACAGAAATGCCTCCATATCAAGTTTAAAAAAAGAAATTACATTTTAATCACCCTAACACTTTAGTAGTTTGAAACTACCATCATGCAAATATTATTGATTTTTATACTTCAAATCAATGTCTGCATTGTATATCAGAGCTTACAAAGTGGTGTGCCGCTGGGCTTTCAGTGTTCCATGAAAATGCTCTTGGATTGCTTCCGATATTTCATTTAATACAAACTCGTATTCGCGCCTCTTTTCAGAAGAACCACTGCATATATTGTATTTCTTTATAAAAACAAATAAAGTCGAAACAGGGTGATGTATGGTTTAGTGCACCCCGTATTTGAGTTTAATACATAAAATACCGATGATAGATGAAGAAGGAAGCACTGTTATCTATTAGAATAGCAACTTAACTACTAAATATTTACAAGAGCTTTCTACGAAGATATGTTATAAAAGGATATACGGATGATAAAGAGATATACGGATATTCGTACCAAATTATCCTCCAGAACTTTAGAGTCCTCGCGCTCTAAGGATGCACCCCAAAACATACGAACACAATCCGGAAAGGCATATCCTTTGGCTGCTAGAACTATTAACTCGCTATTATACGTAATTGCACAAAGAATATCCTAGGGGCCTTAGTGATGAAGAAGTTGATGATAAACATTAACTGATGGAACTGTATCGACTAAAATTTTGAATTAAACTATCTGAAAGAATTCAATATTCCTTTAAGCGCTGCTTAATGGTTCCATACATGACGTTATGGTATGTGCATGCATAATTATAATCATAATGATTCGTTTTTATTTTGGCGAGATTGAGACAAAAAAGTTTATTCTTACATCTAACCCCTTCGTCAATCAAAACTTGAAAAAAGAGATAATTTTATGCTTAATGGTTAATGGCTGTTTCCAGAATTCGTGGATTATGGTCTTTAGGGGCTATGATTTAGCATTAATTAAGGATAGTTGAAATATAGGTTGTTCAAATGAACAAATAAAATTCGTTAATCTAAAAATTGGGTATTTTTACTTTGAAAGTTACGATTTATACGTAACTGACCAATATTTTACTTGCATTCCGTACGAAGACATCCGTTGATTCACGGATTTACATACCTAAAGCCGTTGAAGACAAAAATATGTTCTTTTCTTGTTACGTTTAAGATATCAACTCTAAATCATATATTACTGACCTTTGGCGAATAGTTGTTACAGATATAACCCGAAAAAAATTTCTACTCCGTGGAATGGTAAAAAGAAATACTTTACAGCATCGAACAAGAAGAGTTCTTACCACTGGAAACGACTGATCTCACTTATATCATAGGTTTTATGGAACGTTGGAAAATGTGGACAATGGAAGCGCTACCCTTTACATACGCTTTTGTAAAGGAAATAAAGCTAGTTTTATGTGGAGTGAACTTACTCCTCTACAGCATACGCTTTCTGTAATTTGCATTCGGTTTGAAATCTTACAGTGGGATTCGGGTCAATGGTTTGAAGATTGTGTAAGAATTCCACCAAAGGTTGTACCTTTTGCTAAATCCCTTTGATGATTATGTTAGTTACTAAATGTTGAAGCCTATTGTGGTGACACTTTTATCGATTTGTTTTTGAAAATCAAATTCTCGGCATTTTATTGTTTACTGTCAGCTTCGAAATTAGATGTAAAAAATCAAATGGTATCCAGAGCTTCGGCTGATGGAGAGCAATTTTGGAGTATCTAAATTTCCTAAGTCATCTTGTTGTAGCAGGAAAAAAAGACAAGGCGGTTATAGTCACATATTCTTTGGTAAATACGGATGATCAACGAAGTAAGGGTTAAGTGTTCGGAAAGCCAGCTGATTCTCATTGATGAGTGCTTCTGAGAGTGTAAATAGAGTGCCTATTTATCAGCCCTCTGGCAGTATAAGGATCTTATAAAAAGAATTAGATATCCCTAAGGAAAATCAATTATTTAACTATTATTTCCATATCTTAAACGAGATCTAGTTATTGCTAATATCTTATCTAAGTAGCTGTCGGGGCACCTTACGACAATTTTTTTACAATGCGCCCTTATATTTCCGCTGTATATTACTCGTATTTTTTTACCATCATAAGGCGATTTCAATTAGAAGGATCATTACTCATCATTTACTAGCCCTAGTTCTGAGCAACATTGACTCTACTCTTGTATATAAATGCTCTCTCTCACATCTAAAGCTATCTTTGGTTAAGCAAATTTATTACTAGAATCAAGCAAGGGAATAAAAATGAATCTCTGATTCAACTCCGGTTTGCTTTTCCAAATGCATTCAGAAAAAGAAGAGATGAGGATTTCATTTCGAGCGAACATGGAATGGAGTATCTTCTCTAATGAAAAACTCGCGCAGACATCCCAGTGTGCTACGGAGATTAGGGCATTCACCAAAGGATATGACTTAATTTAATTTTGTGAGAATATGTAGAAATCTCTCTTCCACCCTGGTTAATAAACCGAATTCTAGGATTCAAGTTAATGCCATGGTGTGTAACGTACTATTCCTCTAATGGTCAGCAATTAATGGCCAAGTCTCTTTTTCAAACCTAGATCGATATCTCGAAATATCTAGGCTCAAATTCATCGCTCGCTGAACCAGATTGACTTTACCTAAGGGTAGATGCGCTATATTCACATGTATTTTCTATATATTATGTACTTGAAATTAACGTATGTATAATAAATGATATACATTTTTTCGACAACTGTGGCATATCCAATTTATATTAATATGAAAAATATATTTATTACTATAATAAATATAATCTATTTATTATTAAATAATGCATTACATAACAATTTATAGAATGCTAATGGATAGAAAACCATGGACCAGTTCTGGTATAACTGTAGCGGATATTTTTTTACGATTTTCAACGAAAATGAAAGTCATTATCATTAATAGGCTGCAATATAAAATTATTTGAAAATTAAATTCGGAAATGTGAATTTTTATTACCTCTTCAAGTTCAATATGGTATACAATATGTATCTCTTTAAATACCTGTTCATGCGCTGGTGATTCGAATTTGATATATTTTTACCAGGAATTTAAGCCGGTGTGATTGATTCCGAGGGAGAGATATAAATATTTTGAAAATTAATGCGATTTATATAATTTATGCAAGAGCTACTCCTCTCTCGTTTTCGAAATCAAAATAAGCATTAAATATTTATCTTCATTTGAAAGTCCAAAAAATATATGGTTCGCCGTAAATACTAAATAAACCTACATTGCAAATGATAGTGATATTGAATTTCGGAAAGAATTAAACAATTCTGTTTTTTATACCATTTATGCGTGAATTCCTGAATCTACCGAAGACAAAATATATATTCAAATTCACTGAAAATCATCCCAAAATTTTAATTATTAATTTAATTTATTTAGTTCCACTGTTTCAAGACTCAAGGAACTGTTTGTTATCTCACAGTGAATTGTCTCCTAAGGAGACATGCTACGTAATTTTGAGCTATTTAAGGTAAATTTTAAACCAGAAAAGGAATGATACAGCATTAGCGAACACATAAATAGGCAAAATATCTATATGTGATGGCCTTTCTCCCGCCAGCCTTAATGAGGGTTCCTGCAGGAATCGAACCCGAGACTGCTTCCACGAAAGGCGAATGATGGATCAAGTACCCTAAGCGTCAAGGTCAATCAATACAAGTATTGTTTTTTGCGTCTTTCTCATCCCTCTTATCCCTTGACAATTGCGTCATGCTTTCATACCTTCCTTTAATATAAAAAATCATGCGAAACAAATCAAGCGAGATGTCCTCAGTTAATTTAAAAAGATTTTCTGCGAATACTTAGACGAGGACCCAACAAAATTATTATTTAATAAGCAGAAAGCGTAGGCCATTTTCTTAAAGTAATATTTGAAAAATCTATGAGCGAAGGTAAGGTCCCGAAAGATTGGAAAATAGCGAATGTGACCCAAAATTTTAAAAGCAGCTTAAAAGATGATCCATAGAGTTGTAGGCCTATTTCCTTATCGTCATTGATTGGTCCTAATAGTGGACAATAAAATTGCGATTTCTTTAATGGGTTTTTTTCGAACCGTCTAAATTCACAGTCAACACAGTTTTTATAAGACACTATCTTGCGAGTAAGAACTGGCGTTATTAGTTCACTACATCTTGAAATCAAAGAGAAAAGGCAAGTCGATGCGATATTTTTGAATTTGTGGGAAGCGTTTGATTGAGTTCCACATCATAAAATATTGCACAGATTAAAAGCAGCGGATATCAATGAAGGAGCGATAAGCTGGATAAAAGATTTTCCCTCCGATAGAGAACAACGAGTTGTATTTGAAGGTTCCAACCTCGTTAAATTGACCTTGGGTGTCCACAGGGAATCGTAATCAGGCCGTTATTATTCTTAGCATGCATCGACGACCTTAATAAGCACATCGACAATAAAGTTAGAATATTTATAGCTATAGCCAATCCGTTCAATTCAATAGACCGAAAATAGTTAACTTTATAATCATCTTCCTCTCTTCTCTCCTGCTTCGCCTTGTATCTAAGAGGGTTCCTATGGACGCTCTTGTTTGGGGTGAGTAATTTTATAAGAAGAAAATTAAGATATCTCTAAAAATAATAATTTTCATTCAAGGTATCCATCGTTATACAACAGTAGTTCAAGGATTATTTTGTTTTCCAACTTAAAAAATATAAAGTTGTCACATCCCGGTTGTAACTGGGTTTTTACTCAGTCCCCTGAAAAGGGTCTTTACCATGTTTTACTATATTTATTTTGTAATTACTATCCGTACATTGAAGTCATATATTCGAGTGAAAAATATTTTATGCTCCATAGCATTAGCAACAGTAATTTTAAGAGTACTTAGACATCTGAGGTCATTTCGAGCATGTGGACCCCCACCGGGAATCGAACTCGGGACCGAATTCATCAAAGGAGAACTCGCTACCCACTTGGCTATTCGGAAACCACTTCGTCGCCTTCATTCTTTCGATAATTGTTAGAAAGTGCTTTCTTTTTATTTCCTTCGGTCGGAGTGACTCGATCGGCAAGTTTTCTGGACTCTGCAAAGCCTATATCGTCGTGAGAGAGCCGTTTCATTACCATTCTAATCTAATGAGGCAAGCAGCGAGATTTTTAACGAAATCTCATCTGTCGAACAAACATTATCGGGCGGCAATCAAAAAACGAAGACGCTCCCCGTTGATGAGCCCATAAAAAGGACAATGAAATGCTAACGAGGGAACGGGAAGGGAACGGTAATTAGAGAAACGAAAAGAGAGGAATGGGGAGGCGCCCGGGGACTGTAATCCGAGTAATGGAGACGGATGAATGGAAATACGCGGTTAATTAGAGATGACTAGTGCGTTGCTCTCGCCAGCTTCTCTCATTATAGCGCAGGGAAAATACTGCAAGTTGGAGAGGGAGGAAGAAAGAGAGAATGTTGCTAACCATGTTCTGAGATTTATGAGATATCGAGTATCAAAACCCTGTCTTTTTCAGTCGTCATATCTCAATCCTCGAGGCATTTGCTCGGAAAATTACCGCTCATTGCCCGAATAAATTATCTCCGCGCTCTAAAAATGCGTTCGACTGGCATTCCGAATCTTCCATCCAGACTGTTATTCTACGCGCCACTGCGAATTCCAGATAAAGGTCACTTCTACGGAATTCGGAGCTTCGTTTCGAATTCAGCGGATTATTTCCAAAATTCTGCGAAGTAGCAGTTTGTGCCCGACGTTGTGTTAGCTACGTGGAAAGAGGATTTTTCAGGACTTGTGTGGGTATTAGTTCTTGAGTGAGCTGCGTCTTCTCATTAGGAAACTAAAATTCCCTTAATACTCTTGGAATTTTCCTATACATCCGACAAAGTATATTTTATCCAGTTGCCTGCAATTAATTATATATTTAAAAATTTATATTAACATTTTAATAATCATAATTTAAATCATAGTAATCATTTTTCTTTATTTAAATTTTAAAATAAATTTTATTTGAATATTTTATGTTTTACAGTAAGATAATACAGCAGCACCTATGCTAATGAATATCTCTCCCAAAAATATTTTCAGCTGGCGACGATTTTTTTTAGCTCTAATTTCCTCACTTGGGCTCCTCAAGAATGTCCATTAAAATTCAGGAATGTGTCTATTAAGATATCTAAGAATTAATAATTTGGCATCAATTCGCATCATCATAATCTTAATTACTTCACTCTTATACATTACAATTTAAAAATAGCTCTAAGTAACCCTAGCTTAAATGTTTTTATTTAAGCTTGAGTGTAATTCTTAGATTTGAGTAAATTGTTTCGTAATCATGTAAATATTCTATAGTAATATAAAACAAAAGAGGCGCAACATATATCAGCTATCACCGAGGTCAATGCCAAATGTTTCATAAATCCCCAAAGGTTACTTAAGGTATAAAATTGTGATTAATACTCCGTTAACAAATAAAGTAAAAACATATATAAAGTATAAAAAATACAGTATAATTTTCTTAGACACTGAAGTTACCGATATTTAAATTAGTTAGATAGGTAAACGATATTTCCAAAGAAATACTTTTATGAGTAAAGAACAGCTTGAATGGGGGATAAAATTAAACGTTAGGTGGATATTGCTGCATTAGGGTTGAAAATATACTTCAGAAACGTATACGTAAGATTCATCTATTTTCGCGTATGAAGACCTGCATAGTCTCTCAGTTTGAAGTTGTTAAAATTATTTATATCCCAAAAGCTCCTCACTAAACGTAGAAATTTTCTCACTCTTACTCGCAGAATTTTCTCGCCCTTCCAAGATTAATTCATTACCTAAATTGATAATGAGGGACAACGCCTCCCTTTTTCGGAAGATCGAAGACTGCTTTGATTAGATAAAGTCATCCTTCCCTCTGGACCCCGTCTCTGCAGACTTGATTCAATTTCATGCTCGCTAAACCTCATAACGCTCCGCTGAGATCTTTCTATCAAACTTTCAGCACCAGCACTACGGCCAAATAATCCAAGGAGGGGAAATTACAATAAAAGATCCTCTCTATCTGTAGTCTTACGTATAGAGGTAATGATGGAGGATGGAACTGTTTGAGTATGTGCTGGCAAAATGAACAGCAGGATAGAGGACGATGCTCCGCTGTCATGAATATTTATCACTCTTTCACACGAAGTGCAGAAAGTGAACGCCGAATTCGGAAGTGGGACAAAGGAATAATGCGCCAAAGTTTGGGATTATACTGCAGAACAGCGTCATTATCCTGCAATTGCTCGTGAATTTTCTTTGCATATTCGATGCCTTCCTCGATACCGCCGTGGTAAATTGCAAAAATAACACACTTTACCTCCTACTTTACTTTACCGCACACCCACTTCATGAAAAGCAAAGCATACTGGGAGGACGAAGACAGTGAAAGCGCATTTCGCGAAAAATAGAAGTATAATAAAATATGTTTATTTTGTTATTGTATACGATATATTAATTTTATTACTCATCTCTCCTGGTTTGCGTGTAGAAAAGGTTGGATCGCTCTACTTTAAAACTTTACGTTCTCATACGGTGTATATTTTACAAAAATATCCATCCGCAAAATTACATGTTGCGTAACATAACTGGAAAATTAGTATTATAAGTAAACGATTCAGTCCAAATATTTCCTCAACATGTTGCCGCAACTTTTGGCGTTTCTTTTAGTTCGCCGAAAAACGAGAAAGCTATTTTCCGCTGGGATCCTAGAAAGTCAGCAGTTCTTATTCTTCATTTTTTATATTCATCAATGGAATCTCTCTTTCCTCTTGATTTTCAATCTAGATTTCGTTCCAAGAGTAAGAGACTTTCTATAAATATGATTGAATGTGTCTGAAGCGAAAAATTTGTACAAATAAAGGAAGTACGGAAGAGTATTGGGAATAAAAGAAGCTGCTTACTTGTCTTAACCGGAAATACGACAGTATTCCTAGTGGAAGAAAATTGTTTGTATATTTTTTCCATTTACGAGAGGTTATGGGCATTAGCTTATTATTTTAATACTAGATTTTTTAAAATCCTAGCGGTTTACTAATCTGGCAATTATAATTTTGCATCTAAAATAAAGTCCGAATAGATGGCCGAGATGTCGTGCGAGTTTATTCCTTCTTATCTAAATAATTTTTTATTCGATTTCATTGAGCTTCGAGCTGACGTTTCGTTTCTGAGGATTTCCCTATACTTCGCATTCGATTTTTTATTCAAACAAATAGCTAAGGAAACAATTTGTCCGCGCTCATTTTCGTTCATTCTCAACTCTATTTATTTCACAATGTCTCACAAGGAACGCGTGCGGAAAATTCACAGAAAATGTGATGAAGTAATAACGGAAACTGAAGATTTGCAATATTCACGCTTCTCTAATTACAATATTTGGGTTTAAAAGAAAATTTACTCAACATTACAATAATATATTAAAATTTATACATGAGGAATAGCTCCCTTTATGAACGGCAGATTCTTTAGACGAATGGAAATTCGTTGCTGTCTTCATATGACATATAAGGACACATACGTAGCTGAACTGACATTGAACGGGGTTCAAAATATCTTAGAAATCTCTATCATCAAAAGTGATTGGTAATTAAAATACATTTTAATCGGTAGAAAAGAGATACATAATGGTTAATACTTTGTAAACAAACTAATTTACCGAAAGGTCTTACAGATGAGGGTTGAAATATTACGATAAGGAATAGAGAGATCTTGATATTGATTTATAATTTAATTATGATATAACTGCTATAATTATTATCCATACTAACGTAACGATCCATTGCCTCCCGTGATATTAGTGACGTGAAAAATCCTTCTATCGAATGTTTTACGAAACCAAGGAATTTTCCAATGTTTTCATACCCGAATAACGAGTATGAATTCGGCCAGAGAACACTTTCATGGGTGAGATCCCATGTACGAGCGACAAAAACTTCAAAATCGAACAAAATGCAAGGAATGCTTTCCAATATTGCCGGATGGTAGAGTTGTAGAAGAATTTGGCAGTTTTTGCGGAATTTACGAGCAATTTAGGTTTCCAGGACGAGTGGGAAATTGCATTTTGGTAACGAAAGCGACTGCGGAATGAATAATCTTTGCTACCTGTAGTATCAATGTACTGTGTTGTGCGAGAATTGCGACTATTCAACGTTTTAAGTGCTGTAAGGACATTTTTCTGGTTTATTTGATTTTTGATTTCACTTCATTTATTTGGTTTAGTTCAGCCAAAGTATCTTCGCTTGCTGTTTCTGAGGGGCATTCATTCTAAATTGGAAGCAATTGTATGTGTCTTTATTGAGTAAGCAGTTATTTATGTGTCTCATTGTTAAGTGGAACATCTTTTCTTATTTTGAGAGTACGACACTTTGCAGTTAGTTATTTTTCAATGTTAGCTCCCCGTTGAGAACCAACATGGTAGAACAACCAGCGAGTACGATAATATAAGGTACAATCCTAAAATATTCATAGAGAGATCCCAATAAATTAAGAACGCGTTGTAGTTAAACCTTATATTTGTAACGGCTTGTAGATTACCTCAATAAAACCATATTTCTACCATCGCAGTGTCTTGCAGCGTGGTAAACGCCATCGGAGAATCCTCAGCACGTTATTTCGTTTGCGCCTCGCTCAGTGTCGTATTCTGGGCGAGAAATACTCCACGACATTTGCTTTGATCTCATATTAAAATTCCCCTCCTCCATCATCATCATTCTCTCACTCACAATATCTCGCCCTCTACCGGGATAATGAAGCATCTCCTTTCCCTATGAATGATCTCCAGATTTCGAATAAATCACAGCCGTAATCCTGCCTTTGCGAACATCTCTTTATACTCGAAACTCCTTCATTTCGTGCTCGTGGTTTTCAAGAGGAGGATAAAAGAAAGAGTTTCTCTTTGATCAACTCTTTTTTCCATCCCGTGTCCGCACGACTTCCGTGTCTTCTTTTTTTACGTCCCTTTCCGAGATTTCCCAATCCCTTCCTCCGTCTTGCGCCATCTAATGTTAGCAAGGAGTGGGCGGATGGCAAGGGAATAATTAATATCGTATCCAATTTTCGGATACGCGAGCCTTATTATTGCTTGCGCAATGATGATTCTCGGAGGAGGAGTGTATGAAATTAGATAGTGTTTCAAGCTAAATATAGGATACTGTTATGCAACCACTGAAACATGCCTCTTAAATTATATCCTTCAATGAATCAGTCGCCTTACATTCAGGAATTTTTATTGAAACGTCTATATAAACACAACGTTTGGGGTATTATTAGTCCACTATCATTAGACCACTATCACGTCACCATCTTCGATATTTCCTTCCGTAAGATCTTTCTCCATTTCCGTCACCGAAAATGAAAGTATCAGGGTATTTGAATATTTTTAAATTTTAGCCTAGAAAAAGATTATTTTACTTCCAGGAGCAACGAGTTGTTTCCTAAACTCCACTTATAATTTATCTCATTTATATAATATGCAGGCCACCTCTCGACGAATGACAAGGAGTTCATGCACTACGACTTTAATCTCTAATGGATTGATTTCCTGTATCGTCCGATAAGAAACGAATTCTATAAGTAACCACTTCTAGCATCTATTTTTCTGATATTTCTCGCAGTATCAGAACAGCCTATATAATAGGGAGAACACAATACTAACAGCATCATTCAACAACGTACATTTTAGGAATTTATTAAGTAAATTTAGCCTTAATTTAGACCTTTCTTAAAAAAAATTCTTTCCTGCGTTACGAACAGTCAATGTTTCTAACTTATATGTATTAAAATATCTTCGATAGTAGGAAAGGATCACTTACAGCAACTTGATGCTCAAAGGGTAAGTGCTCTTATTAAATAATAAATCATAATTTAGCCGAGTTTTCTGAACGTGTATTTAGTTGAAAGGTTTTCCTGAAGATGAAGATGTGCAACTAATAAGAATAAGACATTCCTTAACAAGAATTCGCAGAGTTTCCTTCCAACAATATTAGATTTTACATCCATTCATATACCATATCATTAATTACTTTTCTCATAGGTGGGCCTTTATTAATCTCCATTACAGAATGAATAAATTATGAGCGAAATCAGACGGCGAATGAAATTATGAGAAACTTATACACACTACTGTGGCAAAACTATTCAAAATGCACTGATCAATTGTTTGGAAAGATCAACCTTTGAAAATGTATTGGACGACCTAGGAAAATAAAATTGTTTGTAACGCATATGTCAGTCTCTTAGAACAGATTTTACCAACTATCACATTTTTGGAATTTACAAAATTATAATCATATACATAATTAAAAATCAATCTCGCGAATCATCATTTCATTGACTTACATGTGTTTCGGCCCGTTTAGGAAATATTGCGAGTTAAACTGGTATAGCGGAAGGATTATAGGTTGAATATACTGCTAATAACTGATTGGGAAAAAGATGTTTGTTCGTTTTCTACGATCATATAGCCAGCTTGAAAATTCAGAATTTGGCGTAAAAGTGATTCGTTGATTGGAGAGTAAAAATAGATCCCTCCGGCGATGTTTTGCCACTTAACTGCTAAGAGCGATGGAAAGAGATTCGGGTTGCATTCCTAGTCAGGACAGGAACTTGAAGGATGTTCATTTATTTTTGGCGTGCTTTTCGATCGCGGCATGTCAATGCTTTGCATACACATCGCCGTTATTTCTTTCATCGGAATGGTACGGTTTGGATGGCTGACGTGAAAATGCGTCGTTTTTCCGTGATTTTTGATGATGAAACGGAATCGATGGGGAAAAAGCGATGCAGAAATGGCTGTAGGAGTGGAATCCAATGCTATTTGATGGATGTCAAGGAAAATCGAGTTACGGAGATTTGAATTACGAATAGGATCGCTCAGTTTACTTGCTTCGTGTGCAAAAATTGAAGCTCGGTTTCTTTTATGGCTCTTTTCCTACGCTTCCAAATATATTCCAGCTTTTTTGCCTTATTTGGCTTCATCTTTCATCGTCAAGGTCTATATGATTAGGATTCGTAAGAGAGCTGAGCGTAAAATTTCTAATATTCCATCCATCATGCATGTTTACATACATCATACATAAGAGGTTATCGGTTATAAAGTAGAGCATTTCAATGAAAATGAGATCACGCAATATTTATTGACGATTGATAATCTAGACGTCTTCTCTTGCTCAATAAGGTCAGTTAAACATTCTCCAATGGTACTAAAATAAACGACATTTTGATTTAAAAATTTATTTAACCAGTATACTTAGTTACATTTGCAACTATACATTCTAAATGTATATATACAACGAACAATCAGAGCAGATGAACAATTAACGTTAGTTATTCGTATCTTGTCATCCTTTCTTCTTCCATTACAGTTCTTAATTAGAACTTAATTGAACAAAATTCTAATTTTTAAAATTTCACACTTCATATACATAGATATGTTATCGCGAGCTACCTTCGGTACGGTTTTACTTAATCAGTGATACGAATCAGTGATGCAATGATGTGATGCAGTGATGGTTTTTGCCTCTGGTACTCTAATCAGAGATGATAGGAATGTCTCTAAGGCACAGAAAGGTGCAATTGAAATGTTTTAGTCAATAAAAAGAAAGTTATAAATATATAATTAAAATTACGTCATATTAATTCCAGGATTCGATGCCATATTATTACAGTAAATTATTTTTACTTTGTGAAGAGCTCATTCGGATAGGAAAAATTATAATTTTATTTTATTAAGAACGAATGCCTTTCTGTTTTACAGTTAACAGATTGCCATGCAAAAGAATGAATACAACTTAAACAGGTTGATACTTAAAAAGCATGAGTTATGTACAGGAAAACATTTCTTTAATAGATGTTAAATTAAAAAGATTTAATTTCAGCGGTGGAAAATTACTTCCTTTGAATCTTCGTGAGATGAAAAATCAAAAATGTTTGCTTCAATGATTATTAGAATTTCATTAAAAGAGTTTCTTTTTAGGTAAGAATCCTATCAATATTTACTATTTTATTTTTCAAATAACCTTTCCTTGTATCTATAAATTTTATGATAGAGAATTGTACTCATATTTTGGGAAAGAATCCACAATTAAATGATAGTAGTCTGTTGCACGGGTAGGATACATCTCTTTTTGAGCTTAATAATTGAATAGTTATGCGTTATATCTCTGTAATGTGTAATTTTATTCTTCCCTTCTGTTTTTAAATAAAATGTTTTTTTAAACTATTAATCACGCCTCTTTTATTTTATTAATCCATTCAGCATATGTAAAACAAGTCGAGAAGAGGAGAGTTTTTGGGAGAAAAATTGCTTATTAGTGGATAATTTCAAGCATCCAATTCATGACGATGGGGCTATTCAAATTCTGGTTTAGAGTTTTTTTAATCACTTCGCCTTTAATTTGCTATAAACTCACTGCGTCCTGCACCAATGAATTGCTTTTGCTGGACTATGGTTAGGATATACCTGAAAGAATTCGCTCCTTTCAGAAAGGTTTCTCTCACAAACGCTGGAGTTTTGCCTAAAGTCAGTAAAAATTTAGTGAAAAATATGAAAATTGATATGAATCAAGTGATTAAAATCAGAAAATTATCAACTTCCTCAATAAACTTTGTTCAATCCCTTTCAGCTTTTAATAAAAGCTGTGGAGAAATGTTCTCTCTTTTTCCAATCAACGAACCGGTGCTAGATTCAGGAACACGGCTTTGTTCTAGATAGAGATAATGACGCATATTGAGTTACAGGAAAGGAAGCCGTCGAGGAAGTGATTTGATTGGACGAAGAAGTGGGGGAATTCAAGGAAGAATTAAAGGCGATGGTGAATTATCTGATGGGAAACAACTGATTTTAGAATATCTACGGAATCAGAGAAACTTCCGTACCACTTCCCCAGATTATACTTGCGGCTGATCTTCCTATTCCAGTTTATTCATAATGATTGGCTCTCGACTTGGTCTAATGGTTCTGACTCATCTTTCAGTGTAGATTTAATTGATATTTTCTCTATTAGATGAGCTAACACTATAAAATACAAAGAAAAGTGAACGAGATAAATGATGCTAATGTCTATGACCTCTTTTTTGCAATAACAAAAAGGAAATGAGGAATGGTCCTTCATGTAAATATTAAACAGCAAATTTTTATACAGAAGAATCATATGGGCATTCCTTTAATAAAAATAGAACCGTTCTTTTCGTTAAATTCCAGGTTTATCGGTGGCTGGGATGAATACGGGGTAATATTATGCTATGTTATTTGAGGAAGATGGGTTCCTATAAATCATATATGTCAGATATATCATATGAATTAAGGTAATGAAGAATAATTTTCTAGAAATATATTTGTTGGTGAGAAATAATGAAAAATAAATGAGCTTTTAACCTATGGAAGTCAAACGGTAGGAATGACTGAGATAATGCATAAATAGGAAAATGAGTATTGAGGGTGTAAAATGGGGGATAATAATTATATGAGTTTGAGTCTTAATTTACTCCCAGTTCAAGCGAAGTATTGAGAGAGATTCTCAAAGGATGTATTCATAGGAAGGAATAATAAGGTATCTACCGGACGAATTTTTTAGATTTTTAATTATACTTTCTAAAGGGAAATACTTCATTGATAGGAAATTACCTTTAATTACAAATCATGCTATATAGACTACTCAAAAATTTAAAAATAGGGATTATATTATTTTCATTTCAGAGAGAACAATTTTTTCAAGTGAAGCCTTGGCGGCATTAAAAACGTACCTCTGGAACCTCTGGATTTAATAATTTAACATTGTACTGCGTATATTTATCGGAAATTTCTACGCATCGTTCAAGTAACAGATGCCTTAATTAATCCGTTAAATATCTCAGAAAAGTAAAGTAATAAATGATCCCTTAAAAATGAAAGGGGCGGATGTATCAATTCCGAAAAATTTAACGCCTCTGGAATGAACAACTATGAACTGCGGAAGCTATCCATGAGTTTCTAATTCAATTGAGTTAAACATGGAGTTCATAAAATTACGAGGTAGCTAGTGGACATACTTCACGTTAATTGAAAGAATTAGAAATATTTAATTTTCCATAATATTGAGAGGCATTAGGCCAGTGATTCTTAAACTTTTTCGAGCCACCGCCCCCTTGGATCCATAAAACAATACTCAACGCTCCCTAAGCGGTAACTTTATAATAATAATCAGAATCATAGGCTAAATAACCAGACGAGGAACATTGTAATAATTAAATTAAAAGCAATGACTAATCAAATGTTTATTTATAATCCAATAAAGGTTTAGTTTTCATAGCACATTTATGAAAAAGGAATAATACTTAGGTAATACTTGGCTCCTTTCGCCCCCATAAACTAGAGCACCGCCCCCCAGGGGGCGGTAGCGCCCACTTTGGGAACCACTGCTTTAGGCTATCGAGTAGCCAAGTGGATAGCACTCATGACGATAGATTCCCGGGTTTGATTCCCGTTGAGGTCTATAATTTTGACCCAGCATCGTAAAAAATTCAGAAGGTATCTGAATATAATAAATAATAAAGCTTCCGCAAAGCTCATCCATCAATGATATCTGAATTAATAGTTGGCGGACATAAGAAAAGCCAAATACGGTGGCGTTGAAGATATTCCTGAGAAAGGGATGCCGCGTTAACCTTGCCTGTTCCTCCGCTGGTTATCAAGAAAGAGTATTTATAATCAAAACCCATTTTGAACTTAATCCTAAATATTTCATAGTTCATATCCGTTATGTAAATAAAGGCTACTGAATTAAGTATTTCAAATAGAAAATTATACTATAATATGACCGCATTGAATAAAAGGATCCTCATTACCAACGCGATTTTAAGCTTTTCCTAAAAATGTTCGTTTAAAATAAAGAAAGCATGTGAAAAGCCAAATATGACCACATAGTCCTCTCCAGAGGCAATCCATCCCACTTCCTACTATGGCTGCAGTAGTAATGAAACGGAATTCCAGCTCTTGGAATATCTCTTACCTTCTGGCCCTTTCCTATCCTTGACCTAGCTTTTATCCCAATTCCCCCACTCTAACGCTCTGATATATGGATCCGAAAACTGACATCACCGGACGTCTTCGATTGAGATTTCCGAAGCCCCTTTTGTGAATGAGGTCGTTTCTCTCCCTGCCGCGCTACCAGAATTGTTCCTCCCCGAATACTCCCGGAGGAACCTTTGGCACATTAGCTGAATACTTCCCTCGCAGAGGACTGCGTCGTCAGCCAAAGTTTGCTTTCAGCGAAAGGGTTTGTCTGTATTGAGAAGTGGCGTTTGGCTCCGATTGAGAAAAAGTCGGATAATGGCGAAGACAAAAAGGGGAAGATAAGGGGGGAGATGAGGCCGGCGGGTCGAAGATTGATGGTTTCTGCAATATCGTAATGACGCAGGAAGGGTATAATTAGGGGAATGGCCGATAAATGGAGGAGTAGAGTGCAGTGGGGGTCTCATACAGAACTCGTGTGGACTATAGAATGTAAGCTCAAAGATTGTTACATCCATAATGGTTGAAATAGGCTTCGTTCATTCTAAATTTATTCGAGTGTGAATGGAAATAAGATTTTGGCTCAAGTTTAATCAATGATACATTACGTGTGAATCTAACGTTAATTCATGAAGGGAAGCTTTAAGAAATCATTCAAAATTATTTTCAATTAGTGAAGGATGAAGGCATTCACATATGTCTTTCATGCAATTCTTTGTTACTAATGTAAGCAAGTAAATAGTCTCATTATTCATTACGCACCTCGATACTTTTCATACAATCCCTTTCGCTTCGTACGTATTAGTTCCTTCTTTTAAAAATTGGAGCACCCTTTCTCCCTCTCTTGGTACATACGTTTCCTTTTATCAACTTGAATATTATGAAATATATATACTGCTGCGACAGATATATGAATTTCTTATAAACCCAGAAATGTAAAGATTAAATAAAGTTACATTTAACTATACATCTGAAAACAGTGAATAACCGTATAGAGAATAATACTCATCAGGCGCTTTATTATTTTTATCAAACTCACCCTATAGTATTTTGTCATTCCCTTTCCATAATTTGTCCTTCACTTCCGAAATATCTTTACTAATTCGTTCATTAAACTTTTCCTATGCACATCTTTAAATTCATCCTCCATAAACGAATTTTGTTTTATCGAATTTTCGTCCCACCCAAAAATTACCTTTTGGAATTTGAACACTGCGATTTTACTATCTGGAGTTATTCTATGTCATTATATGTTACTTTTACTAGCTTAGGCGAAAAAAGACGCGGAAATTTCTGGAATAGTTGAATAAGTTCATCTGTTTAGAGAGTGTGGAATTTTGGAATGAAACGAGATAGAGAATCATTTAGAATTGATCTAAATAATTCTGTTTCGAAAGTTTTATTTCTAATTCCAGTCAAAACGACTAAGTAATAATTTCACCGGGAATTTTTACTTGAGAGAGAAAACGGCCACACGTATAGCTTACTTTTCACTTTTTATTCAACAATCTAATTAAGTAACGATGTGCAAAAATTCGTATTGCTTAGTTTATTCAATCCAGTCATTTCAGTTTCCATTCGATTTAGCACGAACTATAGTTGTTGTTGCAAGTAAAACTTCTGAAAATTGCTTGACAAAGCACAAGGTTGAAGCGAAAAATACCGCGTGTACGCCTTTTCAGCCTAATTCTAAGTTGGTCTCGATTTTTAACATACCTTTTACGGAATTTTTTATTACTGATATTATGTGAATTCTTTTTAGGAATGAAAATTTTCAACGGATTTTGCAGACTTTTTACAGGAATAAAGAGCGTGTTATATTGAGGCCAAAGTGGTTCACGTGTATAGGCCACCCCCAAAGTTACACCCGTTCACTTAGTTATTTATATTATTACATTTCAGTTTTTTACAAAGTATTACCAATATATGTAAGTTGTAGTGAGTGGATTTGTCAATTTAATTTCTAGTTATTCCAAGTTATTCTAGTTTTCCTAAGAAACTACTTAGGCTTTTTGTAAACCTAAAAAACATTCTCTTTCTAACTTTAATCCTTCTATAAAAATTCTTTTTTTTTAATCTTGAAGGATAAAGGGTGGGGTATAAGAATAGACTTATAAGTCTCAATCTCGATCTATAATAAGGACGTTTATTATTTTATTTATATTTATTTTGATGATTTCAATAAAATGGTTGCAAAATCTAATGCGAGATTTATGTAAAATCACACATCAGATTACATATTTACAAACCAACAATAAATACCTCTATCGCGTGCAGTGTGACTCGTTTTTTTTCTATTGAAAATTTGTAATCAAAAGTCAACTTGCTCTCGAGTTCATACACTGATTTAATAATTCATCAAATCGTTCGGTTATAATTAAAAGAAATTAAAATGATCGAAAGCAAACTATACACTCGTTACATTATTCACCTATATGTATTGAATATTTGAAGAGGAGAAAATTCACTCGTATTCGGTAAGTGCGATGAATTAATGTCAGATGGATATGATACTAAATATTTTTATATTTTACGAACGTGATCCTACTGGACGCTCAGCTCAGTTTCAGACTTGAGCTGGCATAATAAAATATTTTTAATGAGTTTCTCTGACTCATAGTCGAACGTAATGCTTATAGTCTGTCTTATCGACGCAGTCTAAGGGAGTAGAGCATTTGTGTTCTTGTCTGAATGTTCAACTGTAAATTCGAGGAGTTAGATTCGATGGATCCTTTATTTTACAGGTTTAGATCCATGAAGGACTTTTCGAAATAACTCACGAGATTACGGTAGAAAGATATGAAGTGTTCTTCCCCTTAAGAAAATATTAAACAATAAATAGTAAAAAGAAAAATTAAGAGACCTAGTAAATCTGGTGATTTTTACGTCATAGCCTTCTATTCTACAAGTAGTATTTCTGTATTTTCTTTGGACCTATTTTCACTCTTATTTCCTTCTTTGAACCTTTCCCAAAGCCTTTTTCCATCGCGCCATGTGCAGTCTTCTTCCTCATGGAATGCTATTTAATATCAATATCTTGTTACTTCAACATACTTTCTGATATCCTACCACATTCTGTGCATTCTACGACATTCTTACTTCCGAAATATTTTTGCTTCCTTCACTGGCAAGCACGCAGCTTCATTTCATAAAAGTTTTATCCTCTGAAAGTCATATCCGCAGGGTATAGTATCTGAAAAATATTTGCCTTTATACTCTCAAAAAATACTGATTGTTTCCAAAGATTTTTATGCATATAGTATATTCTGATTTTTCCTAAGACATCCGCAAATGCTGGGGAAAATTTCTCTTCTCGCCTATATCTCACCACAGTCAGTTATTTTTACTCTGTCATCGTTTTTTTCTTAAAAGTACCGCTCACATTCTCCTCAAAACCTCATTTTTATCTTTCTGCATTCATCCATCATTACTTTAGCCAAAAATTACCAAAGCGTCCTCTTAATGATCTTTTATGCAGCCATAATTTCGTTCTGCCTTCGTTCATCACCCAATCATCAACGAGTCTATCCCTCTACCTTTTCCGCACATATTTAATTTGCAATCCATTCCAACTGCATTCGTTTTACTCTTACGCCTCTCGTGACACATTCAACTTGTCAACGGTAGCATGAAGATAAACTGACAAGAACGGGCATTCTAATATATTCATCTAGAGGATAAACATAGTATATGCCGCAGAAATTTAATTGAATTATCTTCATTTCGAAATATCCCCAGCACGTTAAGGGTAAAATTCCGGCTTCCGTCCTTAATTTCGACGGATAGTCACTTAACGAAAATAATGGGATTATTCCATTAATTTGGAGCGCACGATATTATTCCACTGCCGTAGCAGCATCAACTTCTGTGACAATTTGCGGAGAAAAATTCGATTCCGCCGGAGATTGTCACGCCTTGTTTTATTGCGCAAGCGTAATTTAATATCCTCCCACACAACCTGTTCGAGCGAAATATTTGAGGAGCACAAGAGGAAAAAGGAAGAACAATTTACGAATTTCCAGCTTCGGAACGGTATTTCACAGCCTCCGATCAAATTATCCGCGTGGCATTTAGTAGGGATATTGGATGCGGTCGCGCTGGTTATCCGAAAGAAGCAATTTCTTCTTTCAATTTCCTTTCATCCAACATTTTACAACGTACATCTCTCTCTAAGGGTTGTCGACCCTTTTCGGAAGGGGTTCTGAGTAAAAATTTCAGCGACCACGAATTTCAGCAGTGATATTTAAATTCCAAAACACTTCTTTCCTATATGCATTCGTTCAAACGCTTCCTATTCTCGAATAACTATTATTATGAAGATCACTATCGCCAGAAATCATTACGTAAACTACTATCTCAATATATTGCTGAAATGAGTTGTAGTAGTTTTATCAAAAGAGCTTTTACACAACTAAGGTCAATTCGCAAGTGGGAATCGAACCTGGGACTGCTAAAGTCAAACGAGCATCCCACTAAGCTTTCCGGGAGCCTATGAGTTGAAACGGTTCATACAAACAGATAACAAGAAAACAGAACTCAAGATATTTACGATTACGCACGTCAGGAAAAAAACAAGGCATTAACAGAAGTGAAGATTCATAGGGAATTGGCACTTGAACCCAAATTTTTCACTTCCGCACGGGTAGATCGATTTAATTTAGCTATTTCGCGGAGCAGATCCAACCTTTGTTTAGCGAAACTTTGAAGCCAAAGGGATTGAGACTGCATTATGCGATAGCTTATAATCAAAATCAAATTAGAAAAATTCAATTTGCTGGGAGTGTACTACACTACTAATTGAATTGCCTGGCAGATTAGATCAAGTAGAAAATGTACCAATAAGGAAATCGAGAGCTGTCTATAGTAAAATTTTCGAAAAGGAAAAATACGCGAAAGAGCGATAAAGTCACCACTGTTTGTTTACACTCATATAAGCATTAGTAGACGCGCTAGGTTCCACAGATTTTAATGTATAATGCCATTTCTATTTTAGTATTCAAATAATTTATTTCACTGCTCTGTCTCATCTGTTTTCTTAGATTAGAATAATTAGATTGTAGCTCTATCTTTTGCACGTTTCTTATGAAGTTTTTAGACGACAATTTTCTGAAACTCATTATATATTTTCGTGTCGAAAAGTAGGTTTTAAATTTTATATGACGAAGAGTTAAATGTAACAAGAGGCTCAACCACGTTCTTATAAAGTCGCTTTATTATCACAATCGAATATGGATAATCGAGAGTACTAGGAACCGACATTTTTTCTCACCTATAGAGGTTCAGAAGCACCTTCCCTCAATTTTAAAGATTTCTATTAATCCAGATTTAAAAACTACTTCCCTAAGTAATTGAGATATAGAAAAACAAAAAAAAACTGGATTAAGAATGTACGGGGATATAATTAAACTAAATTTAATAATTAAGTAAAAGTATATTTTTTACTTATAGTGAGAAGATGGATTTCCACCAGATTTTTACTTAAAATAATTAAGTAAACAAATTTATAATTTGATTATCGAAAATAAATTAATATTTTGATTAGTACAAATATATCAATAACAATTTAGTATTTTCTTAATGAAATCCGTCAGTTTAATTTATTTTTCCACTACTATATTTTGAACATATCTCTCAGCCTCATAAATCTTTAAAAAATTGACTGATAAATATCCGTCCCTCGGCATACTACCTCGAAATACCTTCCTCAACAATCTATGCTCGTCACCTACTTTGTGTTTGTATGACATTGTACACCTAATGACTTTCAGTCATACAAAATACCCATTAAAAACGCACAATGAGTTGCATTTTCTTGGAGAAACTCCCGCTGGCTGATGTGTGAGACGGTCTCAATTATATGGTAGAAACGAACCTCTCTTATAGAGATATCTACTTTCACAGTTATAGATGTTTTCAGGCGGAAATGATGAGATCTTGCTATTAGTCTAATTTACAATGTTCTCTCGCGGAAATCCCGTTCGACTGTGTTATTATAAAATAATCGTATACCCAAAGATAGAGATTCAGAAGTATGTATTATTTTCATTTTTTCAGACTTCTTTGTTTCTCTTCTCATATTTCGTCATTTCCTGCAAATCTTATTGGAGAATTTCATCTGCCTTTCCTCTGAACAGGTCATTAATTCTGGCATTATAAAAAGGAGCATCGGATCGTATAGAGATGTAAAAGAAGGAGAGGAGGAAGAAATTACACGAGAGGGAGAGGCGATAAATTTCCTTCCCTTGTTTTCTAAGCGTAGGAATCCCAATGAGGAGAAATCTTTGCTCCGCTTTTTTCCATCTTCATTTCAATCGGTCGGTTAGGAAGGCCAGTCGATTCCGCCTTTGTTTTTGATTATACCAATTCTCTTTTGAATATTTTTTCGGTTCGATTTCATCCGATCATTCTGTTTGGAGAAAGAATCCGAAGGGCTCTTTCATTCCCTTTGTTTGCGAGAGAGAATATTTCCCGCTATAAAATTTCCGCTATGACCGTCCGTATTCCGATTCCGAAGATGTGGTTCAGCAAGTGAGTTGGAGTTTTACGTGAAAAAATATCCTTTCCCTTTTATTGAGCACTGCTCTGTGTGTCCGGAAACCTATTTAAATAGGATATGATTTCATAATAATGGTCATTTTGATCGGTAATTTAGTCATGATTAGAAGCTTACCCATATAAAATGTGTATATACAAATTTTATGTAGAAAATTGAAAAACGAAACGAATTTTTGTTCGATTTGATTCCATTCGCACTTTGATTCGGTTCGACATTTCCGTAGAAGGAAAAGAAATGGTCTGACTCGAAATGTTGAATGTTTGCAAACCTTTAAAATATAAGAATTTTACGTCGGTTTCTTTTGTGATTGTAATTCGCTCTGGCAAAGGTGCCCTGTGAGGAATTACAGAAATTGCATCTGAACTGTTGCGAGAGTAAATTGCGTCACATGAGGTGCTTTTAAAATGAGAGCCCATACGTTATCAAAATGGAAAGGAAGTACTTCGCTTAAGATCTCCATGCGATACAATGGATTATTTATGACTATGAAATCTGTTTCTTTATCGGGTAAAATGTTAGAATCCAATTTAATAAAGTCGCTGAAGGGACCTTTTCTTCGTTCTTTCTTATTTTTTGTTTTGCGCATTAAGTTTTGTACATAGCGTTGCCTTACTTGGCGAAGTGTAAGATGTCCTTTTGCATGAAAGGCATGCTCCTATAAATAACTTAGTGAGGAAATGTCTGACGTGACCGGAGTACAGATCGAGTATTGAGCACGAATCCAAATGGCCGAAAATTGCTTTACCATTTCTAAGGTAGAACAATTTCAGAGAATTTTGGTAAGAAACTACTCCTACTGCATCCAACTTTGGATCTGTAAGAGTGGGCTCCGTTATGACTCTAGTCACTCCAGACTTACACCGTTTATCTCTAGGTTACGTGACGCTCTTGTGAGGGAGTGAGAATTTCTGTAAGTCTTTGTTGAATTTCTGTTTCTGTTGAATTTTCAGAACATCATAAGAGATCATTGAAAAACCAAGGTTATTTAGGTTGTTAAACGAATGGAATAAACAAATTCAATGCATTGCAGATAGAATCGGCAAAAAATTATTGAAATGTTTCCGGGAAAACTTTAGGTACACAACGATAACTTTAATACACAACTTTAATTCAAGATATATAAATTTAAATTTAGATGCGCACCATATATTTTACACAAATTTGATTATTCAACATTACCCATATCATGGATAGTTCGTTTTAAGTTGATGCGGAAATTGGAGAAAAAAGAGAGAAAGAACTCTTCAAATGTATCAATGCTCACAGAGAAAACAGCGATTTTAAGTTATGGTAAAGTTTTTATGCTTGAATTCGTGTTGTTAGTGGTTGATTCCCGAAACGTGTTTATACCTTATCCATAATATTAATAAGATAACAAATAACGTGAAATGTATTTCCAGATAAATTTACGTTTCGAAAATATATTACTACATGAAAATTAACTTTTCCCTTTTAAAAACATATTTAAGTAAATTTTGGTGAGGGTTAGTATCGAATATAACTTTGATTATGTTTTAATAAACCGCAGCTCTTTTATAACGTCATTCTTTCCTTCTCTATTCGTTATTCATCACTAAGCATACTTAAGTTTCTCGTTTTATTCACTGATAATTATCTTACTCCATTAATTAATTCAATGAAAGGCTACCAAAGTTAGAACCACCTGCATAATCAGGTTAGCAGTCTGAATGAAAAATCACAGAGATCATCTTCAAAGTTTTTAATTCTTTTCCGTTATTCATCTCAGCTCTGAGTATTGCAAAATGAGTCGAGAATTAAGGCCGAATTAACGGTATCCAATCTCCTTCGGCGATGCCAAAATCTTTCATAAACGCGTTTTTACGAACCAGAGAAAAGCGCGTAAAAAGTAAAGTTTCGTTTCCTGTTTCTTCGGCAAGAAAAGAGATCCGCCATAAATCACGCAATAACGAACTCAGAAGTAATTATGACCGCCTTATTTTTCTCACTGAAGATAAAACAAAATTGAAGCCATAAAAACTTGCCTCTTCCTCTTTCTCATTTACGTCACATCTCGAAAGGATTTCGTACCGCTCTCTGCACACAAAATTTTCCAGCATTATTCCTCGTTAGAGCTTCATATCCAGCGTAAATGAAAGGATATTCTACGAGAAATGATTTGGGAAAACAGCTTCTCGTTTCACGCTCTCCGCATTTAGAGAACCATTTTTTCGTCTGCGCTCACGACTTATTTCGCAGATATTTGAAACATTAGAATGACTACCCTACCGCTGATAACTTTAGTGCTCCCATTTTTGCAGTCGACTTCATTAAAATTTTAGAGGGAAATGAAACATCGGCATTCTTATCACACAGGTAGCTTTTCATATTTCTTAGAGTCTATGATTAAATTAAATAAATTCATAACGGAAATCCATAGTGGCAAATATGAAAATAAAATGAATCTCTAATCTGTTTCTTGAAAAATTGGTTGTTTTTAAGGATTTCAACATTAGACGATGATGTGTATCCGTATTTTATAAATTTTATCTCACGTCATCATTTCTTATATCTGTGCTTCCTAGCTGTTTTGCGTATCTAAGCTATGGTTCACAGCGTTATATGCCTGAGTGACATATACACCTCATAGTAAGGTTCTGTAGGGATTTCTAGGCACTCACTGCTACGCAGGAGTTCCGAGATATGATTTGAAGATGCATGGTGAAATTCAAGGGAAGCTGCTATTAATCTACATTTCTGCATCGCGGAGATGTGAGAGAGCCGGGAATTCCAGTTGAACTATTTATCAATCGACGTTGCGGAAATCTTCGATCCAACATTTATTTCTCATTGTGTACTATTTGTATTTATCGAATGATTCTTCAACAGGAGATCGTTATGATTATACTTAGCTATTTTACCACGTCTGTGTGTTTTCTTCAATTTTAATATATTTGTACTTGGAAATGCTTTGTTTAGTGTGCCGATAAATCGACTTGATAAATAAGTGTACCGTTGAAAATGAAAGGTTGGGCAGTGCTGAATTATGGGGGTCGGTTGTTAATTATAGTAAGGATCGTCAGGTACGTCGTGAATTTTGAACCTATCAGTTACGGGAAAATTGGGCTCCCTCCGGAATCGATCGCGGGATCAATTCTTAATCCCTTCGCACTGATAGATAAGTAGTCCTAGCGAGAGACCTGTCTTTAATTAGTAAATGGATTTGGACTGATTCACGAAAAGGGAAGAGAATTTGAAATCTCTTTCTTGTCGCTACCGATTCCTACTGAGTCCAAAATGATTTTGTGTCAGAGGTCCTCTCAGGGCCGGTTAGAGGTGTACTAGAGATTAAAGACTAAGAGGTTAGAGGGCTCTCCTACAGTGACCAATTTTCTTCTTTATTTAGTGCTTTAAAAATATCAATGTTTGAAGGGCTTCTACTTATTGCAAAGATTATTTTTTGTGTTAATTATATTTAATTTCAACATTAATATTTATTAAGAAAATGCCTACATTGTCATTATAATTGTCATAAATTAATATTTAAACAAATAAAATGGGTTAATTAATGGAGAGCAAATGCACTCTAGTAACCGGGGATTATTATCTGCTATGATAAAATAATTCATGAATAAGTTAATTTCAAATTAATTTTGCAAACATTATACCGAGATACTTCGCATACGCACGTTTGCACGCATTAATACGCATTATTTGTACGATTGTTTATCAATTTTTGCTAATGATTAAATATTAATTATTAATCGTTGCAATTCCTTTATAGAGAATTCCTCACAGATTGTTGTGTAAAACGTTCGTCGATGAAAAGATCAATGGTAGACCCAGGGCCGGTTTCTCAGCCTCATAAAAACCTCTAACTAATTTCTTGAACCCTCTAACCGCCGGCTCGCCTTAATCTCGTGACGGCCCTGGGTCTACCATTGGTCACTATTTTATTTTATTTCACGATAAGAAAAAGATTCAATATAAGAAAAATTAATTCAAGGTGGTCGGCTCGGGAACAGTAACAAGATTGATTAGAAGGATATGCTTCTTCTGAAAGGAAATTTGCCGATATTTCCCATACTTCTTGCTCTTACCTCTTATCTATCAGTTAACCATAACGAACCTTCTACTACCATGCAACACTGCTCAAAGAAGAAGTGAACGCAGATGAATTTTCCAAAACGAAAATCTGCGCATTTGATCAAATTGTTTGCCGCTAATCACTTTTCTCGCCTTCAGGAACTGAGCTTTAGAATTCTGCGCGATATCTCAGCTTTATAATCCGCCATCCCTTCCGATAAATTCTTTTTCCTCTCGGAACACCAAAATCCCCACGCGTCTGGACCATGCGCTCGGCAGCTTTCTGTTATTCTTCAAGGAACTTAAACTTCTTTTCCTGCTAGTTCGGTTTGGCTTCGGAATTACTTCCTCCCTCCCGAGTGACCTGGTAACGAACCCGCATTCGACGCAATAAAAGGCGTCGCGATCGAGGGGCGATTTTTATGGGCTCTCCTCAGAATTTCTGGGATTGGTTTTCGAATGCTCCGTGTTTAGCCATGCTTCTCATTCTCGGCGGATATTTATCAGCCGGTCATTCTTACTTTAAGATTTCTCTCTAAATAAATTCCGGAAATTTTTTCTCAGCAATCTTTATCTCACTCACTATTTCGCTCGCTTTAAATCAGGTAACTGACATTTAATTTATTTTTATTTTTGTTTCACATAAAGCAAAATTTCAAAGTGAAAGCAATAAAAACATCTCCGGAAACTCAAACCGGAAAAGTCTGGCTATCCATGTTCCGAACCCTTTATTATTTGGAGCATTAGCATGATTAAACCTGCACAATATGCAATGCATAAGTAAACATGCAAATATGTTTACTCAAGTGTTTCAAATTAAATTGTGTAGGTTAAAAATTCGGTTTATTATTCGTGATTGATTAATAATGATTTAGATTTAGAAAATAATAAAACGCCAATTTTATGAGATTTAGACCAACGAGTTTCTTCTTGATTCTAATCCCACTTCATATGAAATCGGAAAAAACGAGGTAGCTTGAAAAAAATGTGCATAAGAACTTTGTAGGTTTAGAAACATTAGTTTGCTGTTGGGAAAAAACTCTGTTGATGATGTTGAGTATAAATTGCAACAAATTAGCAGTATAATAACATATGTAATAAAAAAAGGAAATTAAACGATTTTATTGCATGGAGAAATCGATGGAAGTGAGCTTACCGATGTGAAACATTCTACATCAGTGTACATTAAATAAATTACTTCAAAGAAAGGACGAACAAAATTAATCGGCTTGTATTAAATATATTACGGTAGCGCATAGTTTCAATGGAAAAGCATCGTTAAATTGAATTCTATTGATTTCATGGAGATTATATAGAGAGAATATTCGTGACCGGAACTCGTAGAGCAAAGCGTAGCTCATAATGTAATTCCTATTCGTGACTCTAACAGAAGGTGAAGTATTTCTACCGGTTTTGATGTAAAGAATCGCAAATTTTTTGCAACATGTATTTAAGAAGTTCCGGGATAAATTTAATTAATTTATTATTTTTACGATTTATGCGGTGAATTATTTAGTGGTTTTTTTTGGATCAAACAAACAAACTAAGGATAAAATGGAGCAAATAATAAAAAATTCCAGAAGAATCATTTAATTTAACATTTAATTATCTTCATTTCCTTTCCTATGAATCGTGCAGCTTCCTAATTGAAGGATTAATTTCAGGGTGTAAGTATAATTTTTCCGTTATGTTTTATATTTAAAGCTAACTTCACAAAATTTCCGCTTGATATTTGAAATTCACGTCTTTAATAATTTCTTGGAATGTGAAGTATTCTTTGCTCGATTTGTTTGCACAGAAAGAAAATCCCGTGAGGGCTTAGAAAACGTTTCTGTAGCTTGATTTCCAAGAGAGGAGAAAATTTGCGAATTCAAGATGTATATTTGTTCAGAGGAAAAATGAAGAACGTTATTCATGAATATCACTTTTAACAATAACCAATATTAGAATGACAATAATGATAATTACAGGAGATATCTTCCAAATTTCTCAACTGATATTAGACGCTTGTATCATCAGCTGGGTGGTATTTAGAAAAGTAATAGTCGGCCAGCTTTGCGGAAACCATGACCTATAGTAAATTGGAGTGGATGACGAAATTCAATTTACGTGTTTGTAAAACTTGTAGAGTTCTATTTAGCCAATTACTAAAATGCTTTCACACACGGTACAGCGCCCTCATATGATGTATACAGCCTCATGGCACTGTAAAATGGAATTGTTTTCCATGTAGCGTCTCTGTAGCCGGAAACCATACTGCCAAAGTTTAAGCAACAAATTTTACTGGTGCACAAATGGTGGAGCTATTTATTCTATGAATAATTCAGAGCGATTCCATCAAATGATTGGCATATATCGTTTAGACGTTCTTTTCGCTACGAATCGTGCATTCATCGAATTCCACTGACCTTAGTGCCCAATGTTTCTAAAGAATTGTGTGTTTTAGTAACAGGAAATATTCGTTCTGAAAGAAAAGATTCTTCCGGCAGAGAAATCGTGTACATTTTTAGCGAACACGTGTCATAATCGGCTCAGAGTTCGATTTTACGCGCAAAATTATCTCACCTAAGGAAGAAAAGTTCTATCAACACCATTCCGTTTCCCTGTGAGTAGGTCTAGGGCGCATTTATAAGAACTTGGGCCTTTTTCTATCTTTCTCTCTTTGGATCCAAAGGTCTCTCGCAAGCGACTTCCTCTTTCATTCCACCGTTTCATTTATGGGCCGTTTCTGTTTGTTCGCTCCAACTAAACTCTTTACATTCGATCTCTTTGAAAAGTTTTTTGGTCTTGAATTCCAAGTCACGCCGTTCTTTTAAGTGTGCTCCGATGGGAATTCCCGAAGTTCGGTCAGAGTATGCCTCGGCCGTGTTAGAAAGACATGCGTGTCGAGCTGTTGTCGCATAAGACTCATGAATCTTTTCCTTGGACGTCCAAATTTTACGGTGCGCATTGAGAAGTTAGAATGAATTTATGAACGTGCACGTGCTGAACAAGCGAACGGTTGCATTTTTGGGCAGTAGGGAAATCTGACTTATGCAAGGCGCATAGAACTGAATGGTCATAAATTAAAGTTTTCGAAAGAAGACTCGCATATTTCTTTTCGAAAGAAATATGCGCTGCAAGATATGAAGGATAGGAGTTTTCAAGGATTGATGTTTATTCAATTTAATTTCTATTAAATTTTAAAAATTATGAAATAATCAGATTTTTAACTATAAGTGTTTCTTCTTTAACAATTTTTTTTAACGGGTTATGCTTAAAACTTCCTGACACAAACATAGAATTAACTTTGATACATTTGAAGCCGATGAACAGCATTGTCATCGATGTAACTGCTATCAATATGTATTCAGTACTGTATTTTAAATTACTGTGAGGAATTTCTCCTATCCTATATTATCTCCTATGAATGAATTTTATGATTATTAGCATTAGTATATGGTATATTGGAAAATCTAATTCAGGACGCCCCATCGATATTCATAATAAATTTCTTTTTTCAATAATTTTTATATTTTTAGAGCAATTTTGGTATTCATTCGGAAAATGGTAAATATCACATATAGCGAGGTAAATTTGCTACAGCTACGATTATTTTAGGAAAAATGTTAAGAAAACGTATTGATTTAAACTCATTAAAAATTGAAAGTAATAAACATGAGTTTAAAATTTTATTCTTGTTTCGCTATATTTCGTAAAGATATCGATTCATACATTTATAAAAATAGTAATAGAAGTTGACTAAAATATCATATCCCCAAACCGTTGGATACGTAACGTTGCAGTGATTGCATGAATTACGTAATCATTCAACTATAAATTATAGATTTGTTCATTTAACTATCTAGGATCCAACGACATGAAGAAATGGTTGGGTTGGCGTTACAGTAAATTTGATGTAGCACGTGCTTATGTCTTAAGTAGAGCAACATTGAGAAGATCATATAAAGCAGCAGGTTATAGGGCAGTAGAACTATCCCATGCATTTTTATTCATTTAATCTCATGTAAAAATTTTGGCACCCCTGGGGGATAGCCCGGCTTGCCCCTGTCTCGAGTCTGCTATAGAAATTAGAGTATATGTATAGCGTTTAAACTGAAGTTCAGAAAGTACGTCAAATAAATAATCGATTTCACTGGCGAATCAGAAGTATGATTTAGCGATGTAGGAATAGTAAAATAGTTAAAAGTCGTTAAAAGCGATTTCGACCTTTTCTAACGATCGAAAGCCTAGCCTCGAGCATACTCGAGTCCCGGAAAGTGAGAACTTTTTGAGTGAAAGAGCATTAATCCTAAAATTACTGAGACACGGGAGATTAGAGAAGAGAATTATTTTCTGTTCGGCGAAAAAATATAAGCACAGTGCGAGACCGCTTTTGGTGAGTGGATTAAGGCAAGGATTTGAACGGAGAAGTGGGTTGATTAGGTTGAGTAACGAGATTTGTTCCGTTATATGGAGATCTCCCTGATGGAGTTGATGAAATCTGGGGTTGCGAAGATCTGAGAAGCGTTATGTTCTTCCACTGCGGCGATTAAGGGATTAATTAGTTTTTAGAGAGAGAGGGACGCTAACAGATGAAGATCATCCTGTGGTATACCCACCGGCGACTTTTGCCTCCACAGAATTCACAACGAAAAAAGAAAGAAATATTTCAGTAGGGTTTGGATGCACGGTTATCCTAGTTCATTCTTCTTTTGAGTGATTCCGCAAAGTCATATCTTGGTGCAGTGGTTCCAACTGGTCGAGTATAATAATAATATTGAATCGAGTTTTGAACTTGGAAGCTTGACAATGGAAATATGCATCGGGTTCTTAGATCGGCCATATTTCTAAAGTTGCCGAGTGATTTGGTCAAAGCGCAAACACCGGGCAGGCATTTCGGTGTAAGGAATATTTATAAAATCTAGTATTTTATATCATCGATATATCGACTTTTCTCTTTTACACCTTTAGCAGTTGGAGTGCGTTCCTTTATCAATTTGATTTAACTTAAAAGCTCTTGGTTAAGTATGCCTCAAAATTTTAATTAATATGTCTTCTTGGGAAGAAGCAATGTTGGAAAGCATGGCTGTAAGGGGAATGGAATCCTGATGTCCCTCTTTTTCTGGATTCGTGCCAGATTTACCAACTTCCAAGTTGAAATTTTTTTGAGACTCCGTGACACTCGAATGTCTCGATTCGAAGTATTCTAACTGTTCTTAATTTCAGTGTCGATTGAGCGTTCGAGACACTCTATGGTAATTTAACTTAGTTAAGCGTTTGAAAGAATGATTATGAGCCTAAGTGTGGCTCTCACTCATGGGATAGATGAGGACATTTTATCTGAAAATATTCATCATATGAAATCTTTCTGTAAATCAATCTACTGCAGAGATGTCACATATAAAATCTGTATGATCCAGCGGTTATTTGAGAAATACTATTCTAATAATATTACTTTAACACACCTGGTTACGAAAGAGACCTTGAATTAGTCCCGATAATGCCCAATTTCTCTGCCTTTAGCGTCGTGAATGTAAGTTTCATCTAAGCATCCTTGAGACAAGTTCAGCGGCTAAGAACGTATTTGCGATTCAAAAGCCATGCTCACGGAATAGTCTTTCATCTTTAATAGAAGTTCTAAAATTTTTGCAAATATGCGGGAATACAATACGACTTGATGATAAGGTATGACTTGAATAGATAAAATCATGGAATTTTCTCCTTACACAAGGAAAAAAGCGTAAAAGACAAACAAACGTAGCGGAAGCTTGAAATGTCTAAGTCAACGCAAAGAGACTATACTGAATTTAAAGCAAAGTGAGCGCAGAACGCTTGAGGACCTTTTATCTTAATGAATATTTGAGTTTGCTCGTAATTGTAATTTGATCTCCCATTTTCTTCCCCTAATTGTTTTTTATATAAATAACTGTCGTATATTTGCTTTATGCTTTTATTTCTTTTATCTAAATTTTTATTTTTAGTGATACGGGAATCTTAAGCGCTATGGGTTGATTAACTAGGTTGTTCTTTAGTAAACCGTTTTGTATTTTTTAAATTGTGATTTCTAAGGGAAAACTTATAATATAACTTGATGAGCTTACGATTTTCCTAAAATAACTCAGGTTTTATAGATTTTCCATGAATTTGCTTACAAAAATATACAAAAATATATTTCATTAGCTCCAGTTATTCACTATTACGTATCTTTTGTTGGATGGATTGTGCCCAATGAATAGTTACTTTTAAATTCATCACGAATGAATTTAATCCTGGATTTATTATGATATAGACGCAACTATTTGCCATAAATATATTTTTATGGAAATACAGGTTAGTTGGTTTTACTGCATGCTGCTCCCATCCACAAAATTGAACTTGAGCTTAAGATTGATTAAATTATACATCATGCTCATCATTCCTAATGAACAATCCTTCTAATTTTTATAATTAAATTTGAAATTCCATCAAGTATGATAAACTTGAAAGTGCATTTTTTTTACTTTACATCGTAATAGAAAGAAGTGAGCAGAGACGGATTCATTCAATCAATTCATTTACGGAATATTCTGTAATTAATTCGCCATTTTTCTGAGAATATTAGAAGAAATTCCGCTGCTGCTATTGTTATTCGTTAATATGAGATATAACTCCGAGAGAAATGGAGCAGGATTAAATATGAGATCTTTGAGAAAAGTAGAAAAATATAGTAAATAAATTAACAAACGTCTAGATGGAATGAGAAGAGAGATTAAAATCGAATATTCAAACTGCAAGCATTGGCAACACTGTTTTTATTCGAAGTGCAAGTAATCATGGATGCCATTTAGATAAGTAGCTTTGGCGAGCGAATATTTCGAATTCACCTAATCCATGTCTGCTTTCCTGCACCGCAACTGGTTATTTGGGTTCTTTTTATTCCATTATAAATATTTGATTTTTTTAACTAAAAAGAATTGGGAGAAAGTTTTCAACGTTATTTCAATAACTAAAATTCTCTTTTCCCGGAATTTTATTTACGCTTCTTAAAATTTCTTAGTTAATTCTCCGAATTTAGGAACTTGAAAATTATAGGAAGGGATTTTACTCGTTAAATTCAACGAATTCCAATACGACGAGGATTGTTTATGTGGGTATTTGCCAGCCCTTTTCGAAACTTATCATTTGAATATGTCAGTTATCTCTTTTCCTTTGAGAGCTTTTTATGTTCTGACTCAGAAGCATGACACATTCATTTTCTCTAGCTAATTCTCTTTCGATTTTTCGCCGATTTAAACGTTTGAATGAAACTCCGTCTGCTTCGGACACTTATTTTCTTTCTACGAAACTGACGTTTCACTACAGGATAGTCTCTTTCGCTAAAGAAGACGAAAAAAATCCGAAAGCTTTTAAGAAAAGCACATTGCATAGCTTCATCTCTCTTCTGGTTTCCCTTGTCACGTATCACGCCCATTTTTTTCAACAAGGGTAATCCGCGAGGATTTTTAATTAGCTAAACGAGCTCCATGCAACGTTTGTATCCAATTAGAAAGATCCGCCTTGAATCGTCTGTTTTTCTTCCCGTACCTCTCTTTCTCTTCGAAGCCAGATTGTCTTTCTGCTGAAATGCACAAAACTGTCTTGTTTCGTCTCTTTTCCACTCATTCGACCTTTTGCCTTCTGCAGGGATTTTCGTTTAACCCAAGCCCTACGCCTTTGCTCTTTGGAATTAAAGTTGAAGATTCATTTGAGGGGATAACGATGGCTCTTGGAACGTCTAACGCTAAATTAAAATATGGCTCTAATTTTATTTAAAAAATCCAAAGGATGGAGTTTTTAAGAAATGTTACCTATAACCTCAACCCATTTTGATTGCTGTGTTAGAATGCGATTGTAAATAACCCCACAGATGATCCTATAAACACTATTTATTTGCACTTTATATTGAACAATTAACTAAAGATTACTGTAATAATAGACCAATACAAAAAGGTCGCCATGAGAGAATGTGAGCGTGAAGAGAAGTGAAGCTTCCGTGAAGGGGTATACAAGCCTTGCGGCCAGAAAAAGAACTATAAACAATGTAAAAACATATCATACCCTGAGGATTGCCATGAATCCATATCTAATTTACGCAATATGCTGATATTGCATAAATATTTTTTGTTAAAGCCCTATGATATCGTTAAAGCCTTCTAAGCGATAATCTATCTCCTGCCGTTTATCTCCGTTCTTAAAAAACGGCTCGTTATAAACGCAAACTTGAGTAATCGCTTTATTGACTCTGATTCTCTTCTTGAAATTTTCAGGCTATCGGTTTGTGCCCTTTGGACTTTAATCATTCCGCCGATCTACACATTTACTTTGGTACTTGATAGTGGCAGACGATTATGTGACACGTAATTACCGTAAACATAATTAAGAGTTACATTCTGTGCAATGCTTTTAATTTAAAGCCAAGGTGATTTATCCGAATTTCGTGGAAACTTATCTGAAATAAAAATGCTTATCATGTCTTTACTGAAATTTATCATCGTTTCTTATTAAAACAGCTAAAAATGATTACCTCAATACTCCTCTCATTTTGAGTGTTGCTGCGATTCTAACCGTTTAATCAGTTGCCTAGTTTAATATACCTTCGAATTTAAAATGCTTGAATGCAATGATGTAGTTATTGTTCTGCATCAGAAAGAGCGATGAAAGGGAAGTGATTGGATTAATCTTCAATTGAACCTATTCTCTTTACCACTAAGGAATATATTCTACGGTTTGACCAGCCTGAATTCGTCATAAATGACCCGATGGACTGTAAGCCATCCAGGGAAAAATCCAGATGAATATTGAACTCGACAGATATAATTTTCTATAAAACATTGTTGGGTATACTTCGCCGACTAGTAATCTCCTAATAAAAGTTCCCTTTGTAAACTTGTACTGCCTCGGAGAATTCTGAACGCGTCGGGCCATTGCATAGTTTTTGGAGACAAATATTTTTATATATTATATATGTATTATATATATATATATATATATATATATATATATATATATATATATATATATATATATATTATGTATTATAATTAAAAGATTTAATGGAAATATTATCTATTGGAAATCATTTATTGATGAAATTAATGTCGGTCAGTACTTAGCTTCTTCAAATAATTAAAAATAATGTTTGAAACAATATAACGACACCTGAAAAATCAATTTATGTGGGTTAAAATTACACTATGAATACCATTTGTTGATATAGGGTGAATGTAGAGAGATTATAATTCCTGCGGAAATAAATGTTTCCCTATTAAGCATTCCTTCATGCCATACTTTATTATCTGAAATGAATTAATGAACATCCACTGTTACACGAGAAGGAACGTACCTATAGTACATTTCGTGTATTGCGAGATTTCATGATATCCGTTCTAATATCACTCACTTTTAACTGTATTGTTAATTTAATTAACGACTGAGGATAAAACTAATAAGTTGAAAGTTCCAGAAGTTATTAGTTTTATAATAATAAACGACTTTGTTATTATCCCAAGGACAGATGGTTATCCTTTGCTTTTACTGTTAAGATATTAGCAACCGAAAAAGCCTTGTTTTCTCAGACCTTTGGGTATATCTCGAAGTTGACGTTCCCTCTCATTTTCGTAAACAAACAAGATAGGCATATTTATTACTATCTTGTGTCCCTATGGAGATTCTCTATAAATATTCGTTCAACTTCGGTTTATTACTAATTAATGCTAAATGTTAATACACGCATGTATAACACTTATGCAAATGTAGATAAAATTGTGAGTGTATCAGGGGAGCTCTATCTATTAATGAATTTGTTCTCTTTTCCCACAGGAATATTCAGCATCGTCAACTAGTGAATTAGACGTGAGTACTCAGTTTTCTTTTCTGTTCCGATGAATACGGCCTTAAGTTCATTTGGTTCATCAAATATCTTTTTATTTAAAAGGATATTCACGCAAGAAATGCGCCTTTAATATTATTAACCTTTTTTAATCACGCCTAACGGCATGTTTTCGCACTCTTGACTTAATTAACCTCTGAATTTTATAAGAATACGTGAATTCAACCATCAATATAACTAATAATTTTTACATTCAATACTATCTTTCACTCTCAATATGAACCGTGAATTATTGTGGCCAGATCAAGATTTAATGCTACAATGAATTTGTCTCAACTCAATTTGTATTCATTCATTTCAAAATTCATTGACATCATTTTAAATACAATCACAGGAGAGAATTCTAAAAGTATTAGTAATATGATAATGAAATTTTTAAATCGACGCAATTTGCTGAAATCAGATGATGAGAGCATTTTTAGAACTTTTCGTGATTAAGGAATACACCTGACTTTAAGATGACTTTAATGTTATTTCTACGCTCTCTGCGCTCAGCCGTTTACCGCTCTGTAGAAAAATCCATCTCATTCCAAGGATTGCATGTGAATCGAATCAGTTTCTTCAGATCCATCTTACATATACATTGACGCACTATAATAGATTTGATAGCTCAGCATGATCGTTCCATTCAATTTCCTTACTGTATCTCAATAATTGCCCGTAAAAAGTGCCACCATTTTTTTACGTCAAATGAGCAAATATTTTATTCGACTTTAGTCCACTTTGCAACGTTATGTATGTTAGAATAAATGCTATGAGATCTATATGGTAATGCACGTGTTTTCTGTGGTTGCCTAACTCCGATTATCAATTGCTAGTTTTTCATAAACAAAGGCCTATGGAGTTGATCGGATGGACACGCTTTCACTATTTTTAAGCAACGACTGTACCCTGAAAATTTCGAGCGAATCCGTTTTCCACAAGGTTAGTGTTTCCAATTTCTGTTATCCGCTAGTTTTTCGTTCACTGATCATATCCTTTCTTGTAAAGGACACATTTCCAACTACACTGCATTAGTAAACATTTAGACGTAATTATAAATCTATGGGTTAATATTTATTGTATATATCTGCTACAACAGCTCAGACCGAATTATCAACAATGTTACAAATCTGTTGTAATTTGGAAGCACAAAGAAGCACCTTTGGTGAATATTTTATATTTTCGCTAAATTATGATGCATATTTTCAAATAATTGGAAAATACTCGAATTTTTGAATCGTGACACATTTAAACGTTTGTGGAACTGATAGTTTCTCGTAGAATTTGGCCAAGTATTCCTTAATGATCCAGTAGTCTTCGAAATCTCTATCTAGAATTCCCGAATATTAGAATCTGTATTCCTTTAAACCTATTTTACTAAGATGATACACATAAAGATGGAAAACTTCTTTCATTTCATTCTATACTAATCATGGCTTTCCTTAATTTAAAAAGAAGTTGTAGGGAAAAGATGCCGTTACGATTCTTTAATCCATCGGTTTTGAAGTTCCTTTGAAAAATCGCGTTCAATAAAATCGATCAAATCTGATGAACATTCTTCTTAAGTGGCGAAAAAAGAAAAGGAAAAAGTGGAAGAAAAAGGGGGAAGAAAAGGAGAAAGAAGAGATTTAAGGAGTGATGGAGCTCGCTGTAGAATTTGATTGGTTCAATATCGCGCCTGAGGGATCCAATTCTCATGAAACAGGAATGGCTTTCTTCCTGGCTGTAACTGCGAAAAGGTGGCAATAGACTTAGAAATTGAAGCAATTCCGAACGCAATGAAAGTATCCGCGTTAGTTTCATCATTTCGCTGAAAATTCTGGGAACTGCAATCGACACGATTTGGGTCGAAGGAAACTTTGGCAGTCTGAAACTTCTCCCATAATATCGGGAAGTTTCGGCAATTATTGCTTCTATAGTAAAGTGTAAGAATCCGATTAAACGTTCTGTAACATTTGAAGACAATCCTACTTCTAGATCGAGGAATCAAGGTTCGCCAAATTTGATGCTCGAGTTTTCAGAACCACCGATTACATAAATAGTTTTGGTCGTCTGAGGACCGATCATATAGTTAAATAGTGTCCAATAAATGTATCCAAAGGCATGATTGTCAAAATTCGTAATGATTATCGTTGCATATGATTAGATCAGTAACCAGTGATGGTTGAAGTGAAATTATTCAACCGTTGAGCGTAATGAAAAATTAACTAGTGATACTATCGTAAAATGAATGAAACTAAATAGACTCGAGTAAATGGCCATTATCAGGTCAAATCTACTGGTGATGGCTGGTTAGCCGAAATTTGTCGCTAAATAAATTGTGTGGAAAATACGAAGCCCAGTTATTTTTATTCATTAAACGGCGCTCCACCAAGTAACGTCGGATAATGCTTATTTTATGCTAACGCATTTTTATTATCTATTATATCTTCTCTGTAGCTTTTGTGTATTTTATGCTATCACATTTTTATCATCAATTTTATCTTTTCTGTAGCTATTTATCTTTTTTGTAGCTTTCCTACATCAAAAACTTTTTATTCATTGTGGTATAGAAGAAAGCTTTACCGCGTCCCTGTTTTCTAGTTAGAACAGTTAATCAAATCTACAGTTGTACATGTAAGTAAAATGTATGTACAGTTGTACATCTACGACGGTGAACAAAGAATATTAATCTTGTTTGTGCGATCGTGAATTATAAAGACGACCTGGCACGAGTATCTTTTCGCAGGATGAGCAAGAATCTATAGGATTTTATTACCATACATGCCAACTAACTAGAAAAACTATCAAGTCTAGTTCAGGGGCAATGAACATTAATATCATCGGAAGGCCATATTCACCACTTGGCTGAATTAGATAGCTTTCAGTAGCGTGTTGCCTAAATTCAAATAGTTTAACATGAATGTTGCATTTTATAAGTTTAATTTATTCATAGATTGAATTAAAAGAAAAAATTTTCCATTTTTTTTACTTGATGGCATTTGCAAGACCGAGAAAGAAAATTACTTCTATACAAGCATTTGTTTCGGGAAGTGACTAATAGAGCACAGTGAACGATCAAAATGATCACCTTAGGTCCGTGGGCCGCAGGTTCCGCAGTTCTTTAACTATAAGGATTTTTACTTTAGATTCAAGAATATCCGGTAGCCCGACATTAATTTGTATTATATGCGAGAAAAAGTTAAATCTTGCCTATAGACTATTAAAAGTTTGCATATATTTTTCTTTCGGATTTACTAGTATATCAACATTTCTTAAGATATATAGGTTAGAAAATTTAATTGAGGATAAATTTTTACTTCGATATCAGATAGTGAGACCTGGCACACATCACACTTATTTAAGAAATTTTTAAAGTTCTATGCATAAACTTATCTGTCGGCAATCAAAAATATAGTCGCTAATGGGCACAAAAGAATCTCCACCAAAATTATTTCGCAAATTATTTAATATTCATAGAATTTGTTGCGCCCGACTCAAATGTATCTGTTTTAAATTCGAACCTAAAATATTTATTCCTTGCTTTGAGTAATCGAGTTAAATTTCAACCTTTATATGTTTAAATGAATATACCATTCTGAATATCTACGCGCATTTTATTCGTATAATATTCATTGCATCCGGGAAAACTTAATCAGGGAAATCCTGGAAAGCATTGATTGTGATACTTCAAAATATCCTATTTGCGGTATCGATCCTTCAAAATATTCCATCAAAAAGTAGCGTTCGCCCAAATATTTGCCGAAAATGTCGCTGCTAATCCCGCGAATGGGTAAGGCCATTGGAGCCAAAAAGTCGATCCAATTTGCGATGGAAAAGAAAATGAAACAGTGTTCCGCTTCGACTACCATGCACTGATAAAAAGAAAACAAAATTCCAATTAAATTCGCCTTTGAATTAATGCCCAATGAATTCAATATGACATTCTAACCCATTTTTGATGCCCCAAAACATACCCCACACAGCCAACTGTAATCCTAATCCCAGTTATTTTCGACTTCATCGTTTTTTCTCGTTATTATGGTTTTTATGCTACCGCTCTGCATTCAGCGAGTCTTTCGGCAAAGGATTGCTTGCCATAACAAAGCAAACCGCACACCGGGTTAACAAAATAAAAAAATCCTGAAAGCGGCAAGCTTTTGCTGCCTCGGTATAACGATTTCAAAAAATTCTGGGGTATTTTGCTGCCGATAGGATGATGGATATTTCGCGAAAAATTTCAAGTAAACACAATGTTTGGAACGCATTTAATATTGAGTGTGGGGAATTTGGAAGTTGTAGGAATTAATTTGATGGATATTTCCTCTATTAAACGCATAGTCTGAGATATGCCAAGGAATTCTGAATTATATGTTCCTAAATTTTGTCATATTAATTCTAAACGTTGTAACAGAAAATTCCCAAACAGAAGAATTTATTAATTTTAATTTACCATGAGAGAAATCGTTTAGAAATTATAATATATATCTCGCAAACAATTTTTATTTGCTTTTGAATATAACCAGTAGTCATAATGAGCCTGAACTTACTTTGATTTAGACGTAGTAATGTTTTATCGTTAGAATAATCTCGGTGGGGAATATGTATTAGAATGTTTAAGAGGTACATCTTATGATCAGGTAACATTAAAGAAATACTGAGCTAAAAAAATTTTACAAATTTAATCAAAGAAAATTTCAATTTCATGGAAAAATTCACACCTTTATGTTTCCTCGAAATAAAACATGTGACATAAAATATGGCGAATACGATTCGATGGACTGTAAACTGTAATCTATGATCTATTTTTTATAATACTGTTCTTTCAGATTTAACTCCCCAGTCTCTTAACTTTAGCTTCCATTCACTGGGAGGTACCAGTTTAATTTCTAACTCATTCGTCCCAAATGAACCGATACGATTGGCCCAATAGACCGCGAAGGGTAAATTCGGCCGGAATATTTGATTCCTCGCTAATTAAGAGCCATTTTCCTGGGGCGTTTCCGAAGGCCTCTGGACTCTCTGCGGAGAATTCCAACTCCGCTGGGACCACATAACGTGTGCTCTCCTCTTTCGATACGATCAAGGGCCCGAATGTCCTTCGTCATCTTGATGGGTCCTAATTACACCTTCAGGTGACCCCGAAGGCGTTTGGAGAGGATTAAGTGATCCTAAGGGAAAATACAAACGCTATCGACGACGTTTTACAAGTGGGATAACCGAACATGTCACCGTTGCTACGTAACTGGTAGTTTTGCTAACGCATGATCATTGGGGTGATATTCGATAGCATCCAAGATCTTATGAATTCGCAAGAAAAAGCAAAAAAAACTTATTTTATTCTTGATTACGTGTTTATCTTTGAATGTACATTGCTAGATTATTGCCCATAAGGTTAAATTGGGTATGATCTGACCTCTAATTTCTTTCACCTATACTTCATTGAGTCATACTTACTTCCTTTTATTATATATCTCCTGCTTTAGAATTTGGCCATTTCTAGACAAGTGGGGTAACAAATAAAGCAATATAGTCAATGTAAATTTTAAATCAAATCAAGAAAATTTTAATTATCATTCACAAAAACCTTACACGTATGTAATTAATGAATGAGAAAGTTCATCATTTTCTTAGTAAAGAAAATATAACGGTAGTGTACGGGAAACGAAAAAAAAACCGCAAAAACCCTATAGGGCCTATAGGTGCGAAATGAACCCAGTTGTAGTAGGACAGGTAAAAAAACTACTACTTGTAGCTTGAAAATATAAAAAGAAAGAAATATTTTTAATTCCTTTAATATTAAGCATTTTATTTACAAGGCGCCGAGTTACACAATATAGTAAGTGATATTAACGATAGAGAATTGTCAATGCTGAAAGAGATTACATGAGGTAAAAGAGCGCTTTCATAAGAAGCAGAACGAAATGATGAATATTAAATGAAGATAATTAAAAGGAAGTGAACGAACTAGTTTCCTTAAAAGAAGAATCGCTGTATTAATTGGTTTGGGGATGAGAAAAGTGAAAATGTATTTGATTCCGAATTTCCACGAAACAACATCTCCCTCTATGAATTTTAATTAATTTGAGCGCGAATCGAATTTACGCTGTTTTGATGTTATGCTAGGTTACATAATGCGGGTTACAATACGTAAATGTAAACCATATCGAAATTATCTGATTTATCTCACGACAATATAAAATGCAGTTCATTCAGCATATAAAAAGGTGATGGTTGATTATGCGTTTAAATGTAATACCAATGCCTACAAACTACTTTCAATAACTATGGATACGATTTTTGCATGCTAAAAAATGCAATGCAAAGCAAAACTATGGATATGGTTCCATAGAAACCCAAGGGATGGAGTGGAAAAGTCTAACGAGACCGAGATGGAAACTCAGTTCCTCTTCCATTTTACCGGCGGATTTTCTGACCAATTGAGCTATGTTAAAAATCAGTCTTGCTCGAGAATTTTTCACATCTGTTTATCTGTTGAGATTTCGGGAATTAGCTAATTTTTAAATATTAAATATTATTGAAGCCTTAAATATATTATGATTCTTTGTTGAAGGCGGTAACATCCTTTAAAAATCTTAATTCACATGAAATTTGCTTAATAATATACTATGCCGAAGAACCAAGCATTTTGCCATTTAGCATTAATAAATAACCTGAGTTGTTTGGTTGATGCTTTCTGACGATACTTGGTGGAACATTTCCATACTCAATATGAAAAAAACTGAGTGAATGACTGAGTTGTGTTGTTGGTACTTGAAGATGGCGATAATTTCCCGAAATCGGCCGTTTTTCTGTTTATAGGGAGGGAAATAAAATTTCTGAAAAAACTAAAAACTTTGGTTCCTTTTGATTCCATTTTAATATAACTAATTATATTCAATCGTGATCAACATAATCATAAAAGAAGTATATCGACAAATATATTAACATGGATCGCCGACTGATTGACTGCTGTGATAGAATACTTAATATAGGATGTCATTCCATCAACGAACGCCAACGCATGTCGATTTCATACATATCTGACGATACAGCTCTGCATACATTCATTCAAGGTTTTACAGTCGAATGCTGGAAAGGTAATCACACACGTTTATCTCCGGTACACTCAAATATATTGTAAATATTACGTAACAGAGGAGACCGTGAAAGTTTTGACAGGCGGATGAGTGATATCATTGGCAGGCCAAAGAGTTTTGCAGGGCTTCGGAATCTCCAAATAAGCCATCATACGTGATGAATACCACGAACGCGCCGAATGACGGGAAGCAACCAATCGAGGATTGATACGAAGCAGATAATTCCTATTCTGAATCCGAAAAGACCTTTGGAGGAGAAAAAATGAGTGTCGCGCCTAGGAAGATGGATTCGCGCATTTAATCAACAAAACGCGGAATAACGATGAATATAAATGATTCCTCGTATCCAATATACGTCGAACAGAAGGACAACATACCAGCGGTGGATTAGATTAGAGGGGAATCCTCGGTTATGCCATTCGGCGGTCCATCAAACGCCCGCCTTTTCCCTCAGCGACTAAAAGGTTTACGATTTCTCATCAATCAATCGCCCTCTAGAGTATTGCTGCGGAAACCAAAGATTAAGCATTGCAATTGGCGTTCGAATCGCAATTAGAGGCCATCCTTTGAGCGAGCGTGACGAGGTGAGATGAATTGATGTCGTTGGACTACTTTCTTTTAATAGTAATTCTGGTGAAATCGTGACTAATACAGATAATGCTTTCCAAAATCGAAGTAATTAGCCTGACCGATTGTAGAATCTCCCCAACCCCATCTACCAATGTGACCAATTGCAGAATCTTCATCCCAGATATATTCAATTAAAGGATATTTCCTACTAGCATGGCGGAGGGCGCAGTATAAAACCCTTGCTTTCCGAATGGCTCGTGAAATTGCCGTAGAGATTGCAGTGCTAGAGTTTTTTATACTGAAGGAATTCCCTGCCCCCCAGACGACCACCAGACCCAACCCAGCTAATTACGAGATCGTAAAGCTGAAAGAGCTATTAACTTTTCTCTTTTTGGCCTACGCGCGGAAGTAACTACGTATATAAGTTGCTCCTGAAGCTGTCATCTCTACGTCAATTCTACGGTTTGGATGTCTGCACTTGAGGATAGATTGCGTCATCAACTCAACTGAGGAATCACCCCCATGCGTCTATGGGGATTCTACCATCGATCCCAATAGACAACAAGGCAATTTTCCATGGCCTACCATATCGTGTAATTCACCTATCCATTGCCAAGAATACTCTTTCAGTAGATTGCAAGAATGCGCAGATTCCACGTCTTGGTCATTACGATACTTGACTTCGATACATCGATGCATGCCAAAATAAGCTCAAAACGTAGGAGAGTTATAAATAAGTCTTGAATGGTCAGCGTAAATCATTTTTCCAAGCACCTTGAAGCAATAAATTAGAAGTAGGTCGTGTTTGCCAATAACAGAAATACGAACCGCTATAATTGATATCTAAAATAGGGATAAAATAGGTTTATTAGTTAGGTATAAAAGTCTTGATAATCTTCTTCTCTTCCGTCATACTATGTAAACAGAATCATAATTCTTCTATCCGTTTCAAAATTACATTCGATAATCGAAAGTTTTCTACTACAATTCAAAAGCAGAATGGGAATTCTCGTTAACTATGTAAATAATCGCCTTCACATATCTGTTAATTTCATTTACGTTTAACAAGAGAATACTACAAATAGATTTATGGCTACAATCTATATACATAGGCATTACATTGGTAAAGTAAGACTAAAATTGGATATAATACCTTAATATTTCTTGGTATTACCTTGAGCGTGAGAGTAAAAACACTGTTTAAAATTAAAATTATTTTACTAACACCGTGGGAATGAATACGTTTTGTATTCTCTATTGTTTTTATCGTGATTAAAATCTGAGTAGAAAATAATATTTTTCAAACAGATCAAGTAATATATTCGCTTGATAATTTTTAAAGGATTAAAAGATATGCATTGGAGGGATTATATGAATTTAAATCGAATAGCTGACTGATTAACATATCCGCATGAATATGAGCCAATAACATCTTCTTTTAAACATCATCATTATAAAATTCCTATTTATCCTCTACATTTTAAACGAGCTTTAGTTAAATAGTGTAAAGTAACAACATCAGAAACTAGAACTGAACATTGAAGCGGTGATTACTTTGAGATTCGTAATCAGGATAAACTGACAAAATTGTAGAATGTCATAGTGCTTACCCTCCGCTCTAACGAGATTTTTCGAGTATTTGGCTGTGAGCCATCGAGGCTGCCCATTAGAGCCTAATTGAAATGCAAGGAAATGCGACGTTGTTGAAGGCGAGATGATATCGCTGCGATTCCATTTCAGAGTAAACGAATGCCAAAGAAAATCTTCTCCCCGAATGAATTATTCTCAACATATATGACCAATATATTTGGTGCAACGCCCGAAAGAACTGAAGGAATCGTTAAAGATTTATTCTTTTTCGTTAGGAAATCTGCCTGTAAAATTTTCGATTGGTCGCGAGCATGAGAGTTTCACGTTTTGCGTTATTAGGATTTACTGGAATTCATTATCCCCACGGGAGGTGCTAGGTACGCTCGGAGTTTGCGGCAACAAGATTCCATTACCGTTCTCATGTCCAACTTAATTTAACTCTAAATGCATGGGATTTCTGTATCACAGACACGCTCATCATAAACGGCGGAATTCAACTAACATGGATATAGATGCAAAGAAATATTGGCCATCGTGAAATGCGCTTGGTTCATGCGACACCTGCTAATAAGGGGAGATGTAAAACGTCGGCTCGCGCTAAATTAGGTGCTTTTCCTTTTCGCTGGGAAAAATTATTCGGATGACATGCGACGGTACAGAGATATCGTAGGGAATGAGACTCGAATTAATTTGATTTCCTTCCATTGGCTGGAATGGACGCGCAAGCCAGTATATTCGCGCAAAATTATACATTTTAAATCATTTATGGGACTAAAAGTCGAAAATATTCCATATCCACGCAATTTCGATGCTAATATGTTGGTAGTACAGTGTGCATATTCATGGTCTCTTCACCTATTTACTTAAAATCTAACCCAAATTCAGTTAACTTGTTATTAATCATGTCCCTCTCTCATCCACCAAATGCTGGGATTTAAATGCATTAGAAAAATGGAAGGCGTAAAATATTGAAACATGTTAAAATCTAACTATTCATATGAAATCAATTAAATTTTTTTCAGCCGAAAAGAGGATTTCGAATTCCACGTCTTCAATCAATTTTAATAAAAATTCCGGAGAAAATCAGGAGGCGAGATAAATGAGAGCTATTCTGCCACTCGTTTTATTACATTTGGACACTTAAATCAAGATTATTCCACTCCCCTCTGTATTGAAAACCGAAATTAATTAATTCGTGATTCACTCAAAATATACTCTATACACTCAAAATGCTACCCCCATACCAAAAATCTGTGGAAATTTAAATTATTTCAAATTTTATATTTCTTCAAGTTGAAAATTTCAACCACCCCCTGTATAAGAGAATTTTGTTGATTTCCTTTATAAGTTACATTTTGTTAGCGTAATTTATTTATCGGATACCTGAAATGGGATTTTAAAATGCTCTGCATCCTCAATTCTTTATCAACTGAAGGGCGAATAAGTTTTCGCAACCAAATCTAAAGAAATGTAGATTTCTCAAGACCGATATAAGATTTTTGGAATTTGTGCACCCGCGCCGTCCTCTGTAAATAATATTCTTCTCAGAGCAATCAGAGACGTATTGCATCCTTACCGAACTGTAATTTCTATGAACCTTAACAACGAATAAACAAGCCTTTTTCCGTTATTATTTTTTCTGAAAGTGTTGCGTACAATGTTTTCTGTAACCGTAACATTTGAAACTTCCTTTATCCCTGGGTGATAACTGAAAATTCTAGGCAAAACGATTTCTTTGTAGTTTGAGCCGGACGCCCTAGTTCGGGTCTTTAGAGGTTGATCGTTTTCCAAATCTACAGAACGTGACATTTTACTGTTAACATTAGACTAGCTTTCACATGATCTTTGTTATATTTGTCTTATTTCAATGTATGTATGTACATACGATATGAAAAAATCTGAGCTATTTTGTAGACGATGATTTTTATTTTAACTTGAAGGAATTTCGCCATTACATTGATGTCTCGACTTTGGTTTGGCTCCGTATGATATCAAGGTGATTTACTGAGCCTAAAGACATATATCACTTTCAATCAGGTACCATGGTAGCTTCTTCGTATCATAATATTGTTTGATAAATGATGGTATACTTAATATTTTCATAAATTTGTAAAGTGCCATGAATTCAATTGATTTAAATATTTTTCAACAGAACGTTACTCATATTTTGACGATATTGACGGAAGATTAGAAGAAGTTTAAGAAGAAAAAAAGATTAGAAAATGTGACGCTTGGTCAGCTTAAATATAGGGCATTTGTAATTATATCACTACAACTAAAACTTATTTGGAATGAAAGAGTATGGTACCTCGTGTTTTTTGGCTCTGGGGGGGAAAGTCGGGCGTAATAGCCTTGCAATTCAGTTTCCCGAGTTTGAATCCAAGTGTAAACATGAATCATGCCGGTTTTATGTGCTTCTTCATTATCGTATCGGTGGGTTTCAAGTTTAAAATTTTTCCTAAAGGATCACGTAAAGTGCATTGTATACTATTTTGCAATCGCAATTTAAAATGTTCTTATTGAAAGAGATACTATAGATGCTCCAATTGCTGCGTCCGTCAGAGGCACATCCAGCGAAAAACACGAGTTTTCAATAGCGCACGAATACCCACGGGATCAACCCTACCTAGGGTGAAAACAGGTTGACAGTTACTTGGAATAGAGCGTATAGTTTTGTAATTCAGCCAACTACTTCGAGGATCCGATGGAGAACAATTCCAAGCCATACAATGAAGAACTATCTTTTTATCCCTTCGTCATAAAAAGCGCTCACGTCCGTTCCTGCATGTGATAGACGATCGCGACACTCTTCAACTGAGCGAATGGCACCAAAGCTTTATGAAAACCTTGCCCTTTATTACTTCCGCCACAAGCGCCTTTGTGCGGCGGATGCGATCGTAAGCGATAAAAAGGCGGAGAAACGGAGTTGAATATGACACTGGGGATTTTCCAGGCAGAAATGTAGGTGGCAGCGGGGGCGGAAGCGTCTATCTGGTAAAATTGATTGGTATCCGATTCGAATTAATTCGCGCCGAAAAAGTGATTAATTAAGAGAAGTAATTAGATGCGATCAGTTGCAAGGCTTCACTTTCCAATTTTGAGGAGCTCTCGAGAGTGCCGAGGACGCTTTTCTGACGGCGTCAATGAGGAGGAATTTGGATATCGATATCGGAAAGTGATTAGTGAACAACTTGTTAATGTGAGGAGATTGAGTTTAGGGGTATTAAAATCGTAGAAGAAGAGATTAGTTGGAATTAAAAAAATCCTGTTAGCGGAGAAAGTAAATTGAACGTGGGAAATGTACGTACAGGGTGTATCTCATCGAAAAGGTGATTATTCATCATTTGAAGGCCATTCACTTTGTAATCTCCATGGTAACGCATGAATTAAATGAAGCACAAATCGCCTTCTCCTACGGATATTCCCCAGATACAGAGTTCCAACATGAAATTAGCCTTTGGTCTTGTCGAAACGCTGTATCCAAAGTCATCACTTAAGTTCCAGACACGAGTTTATTTATTAATATATGTACATCTGTTTCATCTTTACGTAAGCTTTCGTTCATCTATACATGTATTCTTCGTGGAACAGAAGGTATCTAGTGTAATCCTATTGATTTGGATTGCCTGTAGTATTAGCCCCAAGTAGTAGTAATGGTAATATTCAGCCCCAAAGCAATGTGAATGTAATTATTCAGCTTAGTAGTATTTATATGAATATTGCATTAAGGAAGAGTAAGAAAAAAGTAAATTAAAGATAATTTTTCTCGGAACTGTACTCCCGATAAACGGGAAATATGCCTGTGATTAACGAAATTATTCAGTGTGTGTTAGCAATGATAAGGGTCCCAACAACATATTTAAACGATTTTGATGAGGAATTAGAATTAGCCGTTTAGAGATTTTTGTATTTTGACACCGGTTTCGAAAATCCCCTTTCATAATTTAAGTCGAACTGGTGCGTTAGTTCAGGTATATAAACTGCTTGAAAATGAATTCATGTGAAAAATTCCGTGTAAGAACAGAATTAGATATAAATGTCAACTATTCAATGAGTCGATAAAGAAAGTAGTCTAAATTCCAGGGTTCATCATTTAAATATAATATTTTGAATGCGAAATGCCTGCCTCATGGAGTAATTAGGAATATTCACTCGCGCATCACACCTGAAATTAATCTTTTGAAATTTAAAAACTGAAACTCATTTACGACCATTTCCAGCCAACTGCGTGTGAAAGTTTAATCAATTTATGGTGAGAAATTTAAATATTCCTTTAAATTTTTATAATTAATATTTCAAAAGAAGATGAATGTGATATTCTACTATGCTATTGATAGGAAATTACTGTTGCCGGTAGCGAATAAAGCATAACGTAATGTGCACCATAAAAGGAGGAATTTTCGACTCACAATTTTAGAAGCCAATATCTCTGGCGGATGTGGTGGAAATTGGAAATAATATAGAAAGGATTAAAGCTCGCCTTTGAAGGGGAGATTAAAAAATATACATTAACCCGTTGGGCTTTCCCTCATTTACTCGCAGCCTTTATTTCCTTTTTCTTCAGTCCAAACTCGACTTAATGAAACGGACCGCCACTAATTTGCCTCTCTTAAAAAACATCTCCTCTCTTCATTTCCTTTCCTTCTTCTTTTCACCACACCTTCCTTGACGAAAACATCTCTCCTTCATCTCAAATATTCATCTCCATCTTTTGTTCTTCCTCTGTTTTTAAGTTAACACCTCCATCACTTCGTGTTATCTGTTCGGACGATATGGCCATCGTGAATAAACGAAAATAATGAGTTGACTCTTATCGGGCGAATCATCTGTAGAAAATATATTCTGATTTTCAGCCGGGCAAGTGCAAGAGTAGCCGACGTCTCTCGGTAGCCATTTTCAGAATTGTGTCTCATTCAAGTCCCCTGTTTACCCTGTAAGAAAATAATTTGGAGCAGGGCTGTTAATGCATTATTGGTTTAAAACGCTCTTAAAGCTGTTTGCTGGCGCCTGGACTTCCGTTTTATTTCTGGACTCTAGCAACTTTGAAGGCTGACAAACGGCTTTAGGAATGTTTTAAAACCTCCAACTCTTTTTCGTCATTATATATCAATCCCGATTCGCATCGGAAATGCAGCATGTCAATTAGTTATGTATTATATGCTAGTATTAGTGCAATATATTACACAAGAAGTGTAATACATTATGTTATTGGTAGTCTGAGAAGTATCATTGAGGAACGCAAAATTTCAGGCACCAATCAGAATTTGAGACATCCTCGAAAGTGTAAGGGGTCGTACTCGGGTTAATGGAGTTCCAAGAGTCATCGACAGAATCCCTAACCCAACCCGACCATTTTCTTTCGTGGGTGTATCCTGGAAGGTTTGCTACCACGTAGTATGAGATCCACTCTAAGAATGAGTCAACGACGTAGCTGCCATCGAAAGACCGCCTTATATAGATTACAGTTTTTAAAAAGAAAGCAATAGACTAGCAAGTGATATAAGAATCGTTCAAAAGTGGACTTATCACACCTTTTGGATAGCTAACGAGTCAGCGACCGAAACGTTGGTTGACTATGAACATATCCGATTGACAACCCGAGACGATTTTCTACAAATGTAAGGAATATTTCCCTTCATTGGATAAACCTGGGACCGTTGTTAAATTAGTTGACGATCTTTTCTCGATTAAGATCACTGTGTGAGAGAGAGACATGTTGTTGATTAATCCAGATTTTGCATAATTTTTTCGTCCTCCCACTCTCCCGGTTTTTTACCTCTTGCCTTAAGTGTCATTTAGGAATTCTTTTCTGCATGGTCAAACGTGGATATTGGTCGTCCAACATTTTTGATCGTTACGTTAGAAATTTCACTAATGATGCAGGACCCCTTAAATTGGAATACTGTTCTATCACGTATATCGCATCTTTGTATAACAGCATATTTTAAGTCTAAAACCTCAACAAAAGAACAGAAGTGAATTTTTTCGTTGTATTGAAGTCTAGAATTTATCAGATAATATGAAAAGAAAGGAGATAATGTACACAAGAACATACTTTCTCACAAATCTTCCCTCGCGTTAGCTTAAAGCTCCTCAGGGACTATATCACCGCCTTTAAACATCGCTGAACTAATCTGTACAAAATCCTCCGTGACGTACACCTCTTCGGAGATTAGTCTGTATTTTACTCTTTGAGTTGTAACCTTTCATCATCGAATCTAAATTCGCACATACGCTGTAGGGTAGTGAGTAACGCGTGATTGTAAGAATTGAGGTAGAGGAAGTTTGACTCCATCGGATTTTGAAATTTTCCAAAGTTAATTAATACGCTGATATACATTTTCAATCGCAAGAGAAACTAAATGCAGAATAATTTGATGAATACTTGCGAAGAAGTGCGAATGCTCTACGGTGATTCCTGGAGATATGTTGGTGTTCCGACTACTTCCGTGGGCTCATGCAATCACACTTCTGTTATTATGAACAAAATGAGTCACGTCTACACTGAAACTAAGTTTATCAAATGCTACATCTAATTCACTGATAAGGTAGTCCTACTTTAATCAACGATGGAAATTATAAAAGTAGAATGTTTCTAATGTACGACAGAAGTGAGCTGGAGTGAGATTAAATGCCTATATTATTTGAAAATATAGAAGACAAGAACGCATTATTTATTTGATTGGTTCGCTTCCCTGCTTTGTTTGAAACTAAGGAACTATAGAATATCTTAAGATAATGTAGTCGTGACTACTCGGAAGTCACAGGATGTTACTTTAAATTCTTATTCCACATAAACGTTAAGTAATCCAAAAAGCAGTATTTTAAGTTCGAGATATTTTCTCATCAATACGATGAAATGCATCAATGTTTAGCATAACGAGGGTTGAATTTTTATGCGTTATTTTAGTTGCAGCTTCGTAGTACTGAGCTGCATTACCAAAATTCTCATAACTTATTGAAAGCAGCAAATCAGCTATTGTCGAATATTCAAATAGCGATGTTTACTTTTTCATTAAATTGGGTCAATTGAAAGTAAATCCAGCTTATTTGTCGAAACAGGGGGCATGAATACAATTTTCATAGTCATTTTCGAAAATAAATATTGATTTAAGTGACATAAAAATTATATTGGCAACTAAAATTGTCCAAGTTTGTTGTTTCATAAATATTTTTGTCTTTGACTCTAAAACGCTTAACTAGCTTAATTTCGGTGAAATGATCTAATTTTTATGCAGGTTATAAATTGATAAGTAAAATAAAATTACTTTTATTAGAGTGAGATTGAGGCTAATGAGTCTCTTCTTACATATAACCATTATTCATACGAAATCTGAGAGAAAGAGATAGCTTGAAAAATATCACTGTAAATTACTTTATTTAATAACATAAGTTTGATCTTAGGGAAAAATATGCTACGAAAGGAAAAAAGGAAAAGAATACACACCGAAAATGAAACACTTGAAAAACCTACCTAGATAGCTAACTAAATTTTAAGGAAAAGGTAGGTAAAGATATCTGAATTCAAAACAGCCAAAAAAATAAAGATACGCTTTACTTATGCAAATAAAAATACGTTTCGTTTAATATATAAAATAAATAATCAGAAAAAGGAAAGACCATGATAAGCAACATCCTTAGCAATAGAAAAACAACATTATAAATGCAGATTGGTACAGAATTTTAATATGCATTACAAGAAATGAGTAATATAATAAGGCATACGTACCATAAGAATGGAAATAAAACAAGGAAATGAGAGACTGGGACTGGAGAGCGAAGAACTATTGATATTGTAATATTGAGATAATATATAGGGATAATAAAAACCCCCGATATGAAAAATGGCGTTGTTATAGAGGTAATTAAACAACTACGTGATGGAGGAAAAAACATTTGTCAGCGAGAGGAGAGGAGGAAGAGAGGTAATCAGAATTTTAGGGGAGAAGAAAAGGGTTAAAATTAATATCTCGCGAGGAAGGAACGGGAAGAAAAGGAAAAACAACATGAGAGTAGTGGGAATCAGCTCATTGGGCGGATTAGTTTCTTGGAACTTGGCAGGATTGCATGCGGAGGAGAAAGAGCTGAAGGGCATTAGGTGATGCATTCGTGTGCGTGCTTGCGGAGTCCATGGGGAAGACTCGGCCTAATTGAAAGAGGGGAGGTTAATTTTGGAGAAGGAGAGGCCTTTTCAAAGGAAATCCAGGGAAAGCGAAGTTTACAGAAGGAGAAGAAAGAAGATTCATCTTTTTTTTTTCATCGGAGTCCGCTGGGATCTTTTTTCCAGGGATCCCATACCGAGATGGTTGCCATACGCAACGGCAGATAAGCAGGGCATTTTTATTATGGAATTATACAACGCTCTGTTGTGCGGGCACGGATTGGATATCCGGCGACAAAAGGATGTCCCCTTCGCGTCTATCTAATTTGGACTCAAACCTAATCTTCCGATAATTAAATCCGCTGATTTCCGACGTCTTAGCCATCTCGGAATTCCATTTTCTTCTCTTCCCGCACGATATCTCAAGAGCCGGAGATAACTTCGTTTCTTCGGAGAGTCCGAAAATAAGGCTCTTATAAATGGAGACGTGTGGAAATGGCTTTAAGGGAGAACACCTTCATCCGAGCTATTTTCTTCGGTAAGGAGAAATTTTTACCTTTTGAACGTATACATATTGGTTCTACATCTTTATAGTTGTGTCAAATTTTCGAGCATTTTAGCGCATATTAGCATGGATTACGAATTTAAGTAATAAGAAAATTTATTAGTTGGCCATTCTTAGTCCGAGCTTGTATCTAGGCCTCTGCAAGCGTTTTCTAATTCTTTTTCTGAGTTAGTTATCTTATCGTAACATTTTTCTGTGGTTAGCCCAGGCTTTCCGGATCTAAAGAAAAAATAACATTTCGGCTCATTTCCGGTTTCGAAATGCTTTGCTCTGACGATCAAAATATCGCGATTCCGAAAATCATTCAATTGTGTGTATGAGTTGTTCATTTTTATAAGATTTAATTAAATTTCAAAGTTTAATTGCAATGTTAAAGAAATGATATTCAAATATTAGATAAGATAAATATTTATATAAAAATTCCTAGTAATTAGTAACAAGTCGCTGTTATTAAGCATAGCTTCATCCTCGAAACTTAATTTAAATATGATCTCATCTCCAACTTTTTAAATACCTCCTAGTCGTGATAAATGACATAGATATTATATAGTCTTATGTTACGGATATATAGTTATCGTGGAAAAACTTCATAGTTTGATTTTACTTCAAACTCTTCGTCTTTAATATTGTGCCATTTACCCTACCGCGAGTACTACTTTCCCAACACTCTATCTTTTCTTGCTGTTTTTTTATCCTTTTCTTGCTTCCTTACATCCATTCTCAGCCGTCATTACCTCTTGCGGGAGAACATACAGAGGTTATCCTGAGTATTGGTAATCTTATTGAACATTCCCTGTCGTTTCATGAAGTTTAGAACAGCGTCCTAGTAATGAAATAAATTACGTGCATTTATTTGCTATATATGCCATTTTCATTCAAATGGATAAATGTTGCTTCATTCAGATTTCGGTGTTGGTTGCATTTTCTGCAGTCTTTCGTACAACTATTTCATTTGAGGTGTTATGGAATGAGACACTATAACGCCTTAATATTTACAATTCAATTTATTTCGAATATTCTGCAAAAAGTGACGTTTTCCCTATGAATTTCTTTCCCTTCTAAATGCCTGGATTGCCTCCTCATTCATTGGCAAGGAAATATGTTTAAGTGTGTACATACATAGATTTAAAGCTAATGTACACCACCTCGTTATATATATTTTTAAGGAAATACTTATAATTAATTTCAACTTAAATATAAGCAATGATTGCATATCAAAATCGAAAACGGTGTTAGAATCGTATCGGTGTTGTAAAGCGATAGTATATTCTGACATAATCCGGCATGCATAGCTGCATATAGAGATACTTTCTTTTATGATGATATACAATGATACGAATAGAAAATTTGTCATTCTCGTCGTACTGATCGGAGAAGCATCTATTTGAAATGATGTAATCATAATATGAAGTTTATATGTTCCCGTAGGAGAAAATGTGAGCAGTTTTGGGAGGGGTTGAGATTGATTCGAAATCCAGGAATTGGTCCTTTTCAAACCGAATCGAATTTGAGTCCTTGTCCCGATTCGAAATCAAATCCAATCGCATAGAATTGAATGCGTCTTGCAAAATCGTACATTGGGAAAGAGAAGATGTTTATATGAAATTATATACATTCGAAGCTAACAAGAATACTATCCACGATTTCCTGGAAGGGTCAAACTCAATAATCGAGTATCTTGAATAACTTTCATGAATACCGATATTCTGGAAAGATTTCAACAAGAAGATAACATTTTTAGCGTGATGTAATACTTTCTTTTTTCCCTTGCTTTTAAAAATCTGTGAAGACCTTACGTGTTTTTTTCAGAACACCCAAAATTCCCCGAAGAATTCGCTTTTACAAAAAGAGGAAAATGTAAACATTTATCACGATAACACTGAATATAATAAACAAGAAAAAACTATAATGCTTTTTCATGAAATTAATGGAAAAATTGTAGGCAAATTCAATATCTTCCTTTGATAGAATTAACGTTTGTATTTATGCCAAATAACAAATTTACCAAATCTTGGGAAGGACGACTTTATTTACTTTCATCCACTCAAACTGTGTGAGCTTTACACCACACTAAAATTTAATAATGAATTTGTTTCTTTAAAATACAGTAAGCCATGAAAATACCTAAATAAAAAGTGCCTAACGTTGCCATGAATACTAATTAGTGTAATGAAATGCTAGAAAAGTAGCCACAATTTTCTGAAACATAACTGAGAAATAAAAAACTGCATGAAGAAAATTCCTAATAATACCTATCTGATCATCCGTGAAAAAATCTGAGGCTATATATAAATATATTTATATTTATATTTTTTCCTTAAGGATACACGTAATGCGGGATTCTGATGTTCTTCGCAGTTTGCATAAAGGTGTCGCATAATATATCCATTTGGCCATTTTTGAAAATTAATTTCGAGAAGCGATTGGCATATTAAGACTTGCTTAGTAAGCATTAGTAAAAGCCCTGAAAAAAGAAGTTATGACTGTCATTCTTTACCTCGTATTTTCAAATGATTAAAGAAAATTAATGAGACTTAAGCATTAAAAATGGTTCAGTTGTCTGCAGAAATTTCTTCATTTATATGTGGACATGTATATTTAATATTTTAATCCGGTGTAATTACCTAAATGATTGTTGAAGAGAAGTGAAATTTATTCGACTTACTTATTTAACTTTCCGTATTCTCACCGAAGACGCTTCAGGGTTGATGATTACAATACATGTAAACGTAAATAAATCACTTTAGAAGAATGTAGTAGTGTAATGCATGGTACATTTTTGAGTTGAAATAAGTCATCTGAATGAAAAATAAATGGATATAGAACAAATAAAGGTTATCAAGTATTCTCACGTTGACTCAAGTTCCATTATGAGAAACAGATGTCATTAGCCACAACGCCACTGGTCGATTATTAATTTCATCTTGAGGACATGCCCAATGTCACGCTCACTAGGCTTGTGTTTACAGAAATGGCAGTTTAGAAGCCAGCTAATGTCTTTTAGTCTCAACACCAAAAGAAACAAACTCGCCTTAAGAGAAAGGGATAACAACCTCTAGTCGCCTTAGAACTTCGCCACTCACTTTTCGAGTTATCATTCGTGGGGAATTACAGCGCTAAGATAAATTTGAGTTTCAGCGAGGACGATAAAATTGTCTGGGGTTTCCTTCGTATTACGAAAAGAAAAATTCAAGAGATGGTCCTTCTCTAAGTCGAGTTCAGTCAACTGAAAGAGAGAATTATCGGATAAATTAGTAAATTGTAGATATAGATAAATATGAATAATTAACTTAAGTATCTTTGAATGAATTATATTTTGAATACTCTTCGTCGACTTAAGGTTGGAACAGGTATATTAAAGACCAATTAAATCATTTAATGATCTCAGAATATATAAAATAATTTAGTTGAATATCAATCAGCTGCTACGGGCTACTTTTACTTCTCAAAGAGATCATTCATTTACATATTTGTTTTCTTCGTAACACTTGCGATCTTCCAAATTTGCTTGGAATAAGTTATGAGGTTTTGTAGATTCTATTATATATTTTAATTTATGAAGATGTTCTTGGAAAACATTTCACGAACAGGTTAATATTTTTATTTATTTATCTAAACAACGCAACAATACAGGGATGTATTCGTTGTATTGCAATAAGATGGACAACTATCCCATGACGTGTTACCATCAACAGCGTGAAAGACGTTCAATATAATAGATATTATAAACGGAGTTATATAAGGATAGGTATACTGTATGTCACAAGTGATATTTACGCCAATATATATAAGTGCTACTCTAAATTTAAGGGAAAGGATAAACGAAGCGAGAGTATTGCCAAGGGATTACCATGGAAATATAAGTAATAATGGGCACGTAAACGTTCGTATTCCAGGAACCAAACGGAAAGAAAGAAATCTCACGTATGTACGGCTCTCAGAACCTTGGAAAAATCATCAACTCGATGTATTAAGTCATCCTTTTTTGGAAGTAGATTGGATGATATATCGGATAAGAAATATAATACAAGGAAAAGAGAAGAACGTGATTGGGAACGATAAGAGAAAGCGGTCGGAGACAGGTTAATATGAGGCAGAACTGACAGAATGTTGGCGGAAATAAACAAAGGAAACAAGGTTTTTTGTGCTCTCGTATTCTCCCGAAATTGCGTGATACTGACGGTTTGATGGAACCGCTGATAGGAAAAATCTTCTTTTCGGCGAGTGAGAAATTGGAGGATGAATGCGGAGAGATGAAGGGCAAGAGGTGAATGGAATGGCGCAGAAACTTTTCCCTGAAATATTGCACGCATAAAATGACTCATACTGATGACGGTGTTTTTATCCTTAACATAGTTAAATATATATGAGTCCTGCGTCATAACTTCCATTACGAAATGAAGCATTGCGCCTGAATCGCAGCCGAAGGATGAAAGAAAAGGAATTATTAGAAGAGAGGAGTCATATCTTTGGATAAATTCGCTCAATAAATTCAGTGAACTGTAGTAAATATCATATGTTAAATAGAATCATTACTGGAAGAAAAACAAAGAAATAGGATTGGGGGCGATATTAATTGAATATCCATAAATATAATAAAATTAGGAGTGTAATTAAACAATTGTAGAGATAGATGTGGAATAGGGCGCGAACGTTACGTGGATGTAACCAAATAAGAAAATGAAGCTTGAGGTGCTCATTACACCCCAAAAGACAGAAGAGAATTTACGAAGACTATAAACATCAAGGCCAAAATGATCTGACTTACAGATAGATTAATATATAGGTATACAAATTAAGAATGTAATACACAGAAATTTGGGAGTCATTAAAGTAATGTAATACCGTAAAAATTAATTGAATTAATTTGCCGAGATGAAAAAAGATAGTATTTTTATTGGTGCAGTGAAAATGTGTTATATCCTTCAAAAAGAAATACATTAAAAATTTTCCAACTATTACTGTCAGGACTGTGTTTTTTAATGTAATCTAAATAGTTTAAATAATGAATTTAAATAGAAAGTACCGTAAAATAAGGGAAAACGTGAAAAATAATGAGTCTCTTAAGTAGTATATGTAAATGTGAGAGCGACTTATACTATTGCACGCACGTTTGCTTCTTCAGGAAATATTAATATAAATTAAATAGTAATATCCTTACAAAAATGATGGATCCATCATATAAGTTTATGCTACTGTTACCTTTCCTATGTATTTTTGTCGTAAAATTTTGATTTAGCCAAATTTTTCCATAGTCGGACAGAATAACAACTGTATGATTATTCAAAATGTCAGGACGATTCCTTGAGAGTATGGAATAAGATGAAGTGAGATAGTGAAAAATCTTAACGAGATCGGGAACAGAAAATCTTACATCAAACAACACCAGTTACGATTCATCCAGCGAATGTTCTTTTAGGAATAATTGCCAATGGTGATTATGAGGCGTATATCATGGAATTATTGCATATGATTGAGCAGCTATTTTTATAGAGGACAATTATACATTTGATGGAAATGAGTCTGTCGAAATTGAGCATGAGAATTGATTGTTTACGAAACTGGTGAGCAATCAGCGACAGATATAGATGCATCGAAAGTAAATGGAAGAATATACCTGGAGTGTTTCGGTATTCTATAGGTAATCTCTTATCGTGAAATTGAGTGGAAAAAAATATTTATTTAATTAAAACACATCCATAATTTTTTCGTCTTTGGCATTTTGGAGTTTGAGCCAACTTTGGTTATTGAAGTGTGCTTTCGGAGTGGGGAAATGTTGGAGTGAAAGCAGCGTCGTTTAATTAAAATCGAGTGGACTGTGCGAATCCGAATGAATATAACGCGGTCATTACGATTCCGTAATATGAAGGAATCACTTAAGGGCAAGTTTAAATTGAGGATATTGGTTAAATGAAGAGGATATAAATATGGGAAAAAGTAAGCCTCCATTTGTGGTGAGAGTGTACGTTAGAATGAAAAGTGAACAGTTTGATTGGTATCAAAACAGTGCTAAGATAATCACCTATGAATGCTGATAAGCATAGCTGTAAGAATAAGCTTACTATACTGAGCTCTATCGTTGTATTTAAGCCCCAAGTAAAATTTTAGGGCTTGCAGCAAGGTTTTCTTCGTGTGGGAATTCATTGGCAACTTATTTCTCAACACATTTGCATGAATAATAGAACTAAGATGGCGCTTATTACTTTCAGTTGATCAGGATGGATAAATAGCATTCGTCGGAGGGTATAAAAATGAAAGGTTGAAAACAGACTGCCATAAATGAGATGAAACTATTGTGCGTGTTTTATTCGGATTCTTTTTTACGTAATTTCTACTTTCTCGAATGACTATTCGAGGAAGCATATGGGAAGCGTTCCAAATACACATTTTTATATCAAAGTAAAATTTGCTATTTTCTCAATTATTCCCTAAATTACCATATTATTACCCTTAAAAGAAAGTAACTTTAAAACTTTTATAAACTCTAATTATGCTATTCTAACTTCAAATTTTTTTCGGCAATACTTCGATTGATCTGTATAACATACACCGCTTCTTATATACATGTATTTAGGTATTATCCGGTGATAGGCATAATAGGTTTGCTATCAATTAGTGATATATTCTATCTTAAGTTACTAGTAATCTATCCATAGTATGTCTATCGCACATATAGCTGAAAAGAATTGAAATTGTAAATGTTTGCACTAACTGAACAAAAACCGAGGAACAGAAGAATTATCGACTTGTTAGTTTCCGAATACGTTTCATATTATCCTCCCTTTCTCTTAAAGTTAGAGATTCTCTCACAAGTTTGAATTTCCCATTACCGTATCCCCATATGCAAAGATTTGCAAGATAACCTTTACTGTCCCTTCACTCTCCATTGGGAAATGTGGGGTAAATTGGTCACTATCAGAAAGATCCCATTCTAGTCCACAGTTCATCTTAAGGGTAAACTCCGTGATTTACTTTCTCTTTTCACTCTATTCCTGTTTCTATTCGTGAATTTAATTCCTTGATGGGCTGGCAATCTTTCAATCTGTCTATCTGGCTCAGTTGGATAGGTAAAAATCATAAGGAAACAAACTTTGCTTCGATTGAGCATTAATGCGGTAGAATGGCTACAAAACATAACGTGATTACTCACAAACATATAATAACTCAGTCAATAATTAATGCAGTAAATTTCAATGATATACCTTCATGTAGTTATATATATTATATGAATTCAAATTCAATAACAAAATCAATTAATGTGGGGGAATAAAGTATCTTACATGAATACACTCGTAAATATGAACTTTACGAAATTATGGGAGGAAATACCTTCGTAGAAAGTTAGCATGGGGTTCTGCGTAATTGAAATATAACTCAAAGCTTAAATTTAAGCCATCTAAATCTCCTATAGGAATCTTTCAGAAGTTAAAACCTAGGTCCCCGTTAGATCTATAAATGTAGAAAGTAACATGGCCACTTTTGCAGCGTAAATAAACAAAATTATCACAGAGATAAAATTAAATAACCTTGTCATTATTTCGTAAGGAATTAATCCAAAAACTCGGAAACTTTTTAAGGTAGTTAATCTTTACCGCTCAGAACTTCAGTTCATTTCCTGCGTCGGTAGTTCATCATTTTATCTTCTCGTGTCGTCTCAACTTTAGCTAAGTTCAAGTACTATTCTATTTTAATCTGGTACTAGTATGGAGTGATAGAAGCAGAATTAACAGAAATAGTAAGGGATTCAGATTTTCCTTTCCACCCTCCAGTACCTTCAGTGAAGCACGACTCAGAAAACCACTCCGTACATATTGCCAACTTTCACTTACCTCTCGAAACATTCTTTCTTCCACATTCATATTCGCATCGTCAAGAGTCCCCGAAATTTTTTAACAGTCTCTCCCTTCTCGTCACCAATGAGCCGCTTTCCAAATGTTACAAAAACCCTGTCACCCTTTCTCTTGTGCACTCTTTCCGTGTAAATAAACTTCTCGTTTCGAACACCCGCTGTCCCGTCGCACAGGAGAAAGGAAAGAAACATCACAGCGATATAAACTCTTTGGCTGGGCATTGCTCTCATTTTCACCTCTTATTTCTCTCTGTGTCTTTCATCTTCTCCCCCTTTTGCGCCTCATGTCCGCTTGCTGTTTTTTCCCGAATTTTCCGATTCCATTGTATCCTACGTTTATATCCGTTTTGCCGCAATCATTTCGTTCTTTTACGGTGTCGTTTCCACAGCGTACGGCAATATGCGCATGCTCTCCTCTCTACTTTCCTTTTTCCAACCGTTTTCTCCCATTCTCCCATTCTATTGCAGGTATAGAATATTTGGATATTCTTAATTTCATTCTTTTTCCATTCATCTAGCATTGCACGCACGAAATACCTCTCTCTTTTTCATCTTTTGGCTCGATGTCTTTCACCTTGATCCAATCCTTTTCCGGCTGACGATGAAGTAGAGTTGACCTGCTTCAGATGCTTCTCACGATATCGACTGAAAACGGCATCATAATCTGGATGATGTTTTAATCAGAATATTACTTCCTCTAATTTCCTTCCTAAAACTTCTTATTTTCTGAACGCTGAAATTAACATGGAAGGTCATTTAGCACTATGATTTTTGAACAGGTGTTTTATCTCTTAAAACGAAAGTGGATCTTCTTTCATTTGTTTAATTTCCTCCAGTGGGAAATGGAATATCTATAATCCAATATATAAATCTTTGAGATTGGGTTCCTTCTCGTAACATTTTTGAAGAATGACCAAATTTCTAGACGAAGAGAGCGTCTTCCTTTGTTATTTCATTTTGGTCGTTTTTCACTCTTCGATGAGTTACTTTACCAAGTAGACAATCAGTAATGAATATCAAGTTGTTAAACAATATCGCTGAGCTGTCACAGAGCACGGTCTCTCAAAGACTACGCTCAAGAGTCAATCAAATACTTCACTACTAACAGAGGTTTCATCGCTGTGTTTACAACTCGTGTTTTCGACGAAAGAAAACACCGCCGAACAGCTTTTTAAATTAATTTCATATGCCCTGAGATGATACTGATAGTGAAGATATCTCACTATCAGAGCTTGAACAAACTCTGACAGAGAAATGGCAATTGTAATGCTTAAGTGTATTTAGCGTTGTATGTATGGACAAGTAATTGTTACAAAAAAGAGCGTTCAAAAGAATCCTATCAATGAGAAGACAATACATAAAAGGAGAGAGGACAGCGATAAATAATGTAAAAATATTTGATCAAACAAATGAGACTGACGATTGGCTAAATCGGGTTATAGTGCATCTATGGACGGTGAAAGTTCTCCTTACAAGCAGTTATCAAGGCGTATTAAGCGATAATATTGCTTTGTGTTTCGTGTTATGTGGACGAGAATAAAAACGCGTACTAGGCGGGATAGGTTGGAACGTTTTCATTGAATTTATCGTATTCTGAAACAATTTTAATGATTTCTAATAATACATTAGACTTTTGGCTCATATTGACTCCGTCTATCACTAGTGGGAGATAAGCACGATCAACACGTGAGAAATATGAATTGAAAAATGAGTTTTTTACTATGATACAATAAGAGGAATTAAATTAATATCAAGCGAAGGAATATTAGGTCCCTTGAGTTAATCTTGAATCATCTGGGCTATATTTAACCTTTAAGTTCAACTTCAGTTCACTTTTAGAAATAAAACCGTTCTATCCGGCAGAATACCATTAATATGAATCAGTGAACTTTTTAAAGTGAATGGAAAAAACCTGTAAATTTTTTGGAAAGACATACAGAGATAATTTCTACAGTCATTCTCATCCAACATTTGCACAGAGAAGAAAAGCACTCATATATATCTTAATTATTATCATAATTACATATTAAGTAATATAAATATTGAAATTTTAAATTTTTTTGCTGATATAATAGTGAGTAAATAAGAGCGGAATAGGATATTGCTCTACTTTTGAACGAGAGTGTCATTAATATCAACGGCATATTTCGAGAGAAAATTTTTCGTAACAACAGCGAAAAACCTTCAGGAATAAAACGTAGTTAAATTTAAATCTTGGTTGTAACGTTGATTGCTTTCCCGCATATATAGAATAAGTATCATAAATATTAATCGATTCCTAAATGTATTCTTCTGAAGAAGTCTTTTTATGAGAAATTGTACGGTAATTCTTTTTAACGATTGTCGTCAAAACTATGACTATGATTTTGCTATATGTAAAATGAAAACTATGAAGTTAAAAATTCACGGCTAACATAGAAAACAGGAGATAGCTGCTGATTGAAACTCGTTTTTTACTCGTGTTTAGTCAATATCAATTGTTTTTCCTTCCGACCACTTCCTCTTGAAATCTTTGGGTAAGCGATTGTGTAGGATGAAGAAATGGAACCGTCTTAGAAACGATAAAACACTCAGTAATATACACATACTTAGTAATATCCACGTAGCTTTTGGTTTGTATTTAAATTTTCAATTGATATCTTTTAAGGTCTTTATTTTAGGCGAGATTGAGACTGAATAGTCTCTTCTTCCATCTAACCTTTCGTCAAAAAATTATACATAAATAAAAAGTTCTGTGTATATCTATTGCTAATGAGAGATTATCGTGATTAACAGCTGAATAAAACATGAAAAAAATCCTTTGAAAATTACTATTTAAGTATATTTTCTTTATTAAGATGACTACTTTGAAAGTCCATGAAGCCACCCATAAGCATATCAATTTTATTAAGATGAGGAGCTAAAGTTTAAAATGTTGGAGTGTTTATAAATTACCATATACTTATTACAAGAAAATCTTAAAATAGTATCTTATTAAGTATTATCAATGTAGAAAAAGGGCATGTGCATTATTTATTTGAGGAAGATATAAAAGGTAATCGTGCTAGATGATTATCGGTAGAGAATCAGGCGATTTCACTTTTGGAAAAGTTTTTAACGAAATTGCCCTGAATCGTCCCTCTTTAATATACGATTTAAGAACTGCTCTAATTTAAAGCAAGAAGAAGGCATCTTAGTCGATACAATGAATTCTTTCTAAATTCCTGGAATCATGCATCAGTTAAGGTTACGTAAATAAACAGTCTATTTGAACAAGATCCCGTGCGTGTAAGAGCTGTACTTCTTTAAAATTCTTTTTATCGCAACGCAAGCCACTGAAAGACGGCCGAATATTTCTGTGTCGGATTTCAAAAAGAAAAGTTTTTTTCCTTCAGCTTTCATCCGAAATATCGGAAAAAGAATCTCTTTTCCTTTTCATTTTCCCAGTCGAGAGTAAATTTTTGAGATGAAACTAATTTCTCGAGATTTCTTTTCCGAAAAATAGCTGCCGAAGGAAACGAGAAGCATCTTCCTTTCGCCATTGCCAAGTAGAGAAAGAGAGATGAAGCTTTGATTCCGAAGAGAATTTGTAAAAGGGGATATTCGAAATGAGAGAGAAATGGGAGGAATTGGTTAGAGAGGTCAATTTCCATATCCATTATTAGATTTGTCGCCTTCTCGGATTCCTCCCAAACCCTACTCTTGTGACAATGTGACGTATCGGTCCGAAATTTTAAGACCCTCCATCAATTCTTTATATTGCCTCCCTTTCCTTTTTTGCAGCGAAGTGAAAGTACTTTACCCAATGAGATTTAATACTTGAAGGCCCGTTCCTAAAATGCTGCATGTTATGGTTGAAGATGTAGGAGCGAGTCGGAAAAGAATTCTTGGGAGTAAAGCATAGACTTGAATGTATTTTAAGAAGATTCTGGAGCAAGACATTTTCCATTTGGAATGCATTTACGTTAGAACGAAAGAGCTAATTTATACTCCTAATAAGACGAAGGCGGGACTCAGGCGTTTTTCTAGCGTGAGCGTGTTTGATGTGATCACCTAATACCGATTATCATAAGCAAATTTTGGATATAAAACGGCTCAGTACTTAAGGTGTCTTTTAATTAGAGTTCACGGGGTCTATTATTTTAGAGCAAGGAACATTTAGTGACGAGCGAATCCGTCTTACGCAAAAGTGTTCCACTTGTATGGGTTTCATGAACAATCAACAAACATGAAGGTATATCTTTGAAATTTACTGCATTAATTATTGACTGAGTTATTATATGTTTGTGGGTAATCACGTTATATTTTGTAACCATTAATGTAGGCATTAATGCTCAATCGAAGCAAAGTTTATTTCCTTATGATTTTTACCTATCTAGCTGAGCCAGAGAGACAAATTGAAAGGTTGCCAGTCTACCAAGGAATTAAATTCACGAAGAGAAACAGGGATAGAGTGAAAAGATCAACAATACAGGTGGTAGCACCGCTGAAAAAAGGCAAATCAAGAAACGCAAATAAATGAAAATAATAAGATATAGAGACTTCGGCTCTACTCAGCACTTCTCCACGAGTGTTCAACTGCTCTGCAAGACGGGGCAGTGGGTCGAAAATCACCGGCTACTGGTGGGTCAGATGGCCGATGGATAGGCACTCAAAGGGTCGCTAATGACGTTCAGGGTAAAACGTCCTTTCACTTCAGAGAGCAGATAAAGACTGAATGATTACCTAAACTGATACGTAGCTGAAACAAACGTTCTTTCAATATACGACTAATACCTTTGAATTTAAAGCTATACTATGTATTTCATCACTATAGCATTGAAATGAACAGCATAAGTTCTTCGAAATATTAAATTACTCTCAATTTAATGATTTAATAATTACGATGGCCCCCATAAGGTGATAGTATTATCACATGCATTTATTCACTTCTACAACTTCAAGTTCGATATTAGGAAACGTATAAATCAGTGGTCACCAGCCTAATCTCTACTTCCCCTTATTGAGGGATTTGAAGTTATAAGATGGAGTCATTTTAATATGTATTATTACCTAGATAATATTTCCTAGATAATAGAGAGGGATGATAAAAATAATGACACTGAAGTAACAATGTGAGAGAGATTTCGAATAACCGTATTACATAAATTAATAGTATCAATAAACATATAAACACATATACTAAATCATTTCCACGAGCGATATGTTAACCTATTAAGAGGGTAGGGAAATTACAGTAATGATTTTTTAAAGCGCTTCGACAGTGGAGATCGTATCGCACCTGGGCTCCCATTGAGAATCGAACCTGAGACCGCTTTCATGCAGTCGAACGCGTTACCAACCCGGCTATCCGGGTACCCTCAGAAATTACAGTTTTCAACAAGAGTACAGCAGTTGGTGGTTGGTAATGAAAGTTGAGCTGTAAGTAACAAGAGGTGAGCGGTTGGTAAAAAAGATTGTCGACCCTTGATCTAAATCGACGAAATAAAGTTTAGTTAATTAACTTCAGTAGCTCATGTTTTACGTCTTTGTAGATGCATCATTCAACACTTATTTAAGCTGTAACACCGCAGTCTTTGAAAAAAATTATCAGTATATTATTTAATTCATAAAAATATGAATTCCATTATTTTTACTTGATAGTTAAGAAGTTAATCGAGGAGATATACTGGGAAATCAATATAATGTGTCTAATTAATTTCGTATATTATTCTCCACTTACAGAGGGAACGGAAAGCTCAATCGTGTCACGAAAAAACTTACATAAAACTGAAAATAGTCATCAGTAAGGGTGATAACAGTTTTTCTGTTCTTCTGAATCTTTTGAAACCTTTTTCTAAATTTTATGCTACTTTATCCGAAATAGAATTAGAATGAATTTACGTTTCGTTAATTATTACACTCTTATAAAGCTACCTTATAGTAACAGATAATAAGAGTGCTTGTTATTTTTTTGACTCATCAAAAAGATTCGAAACAATAAGGAATAGATTATTCATCTCCGTCCAGTACTATCGTAAGCTTCTGAAAAATATCAACATTTCACGAATTTCGTCTGTCTCAGAGAGATTGCTTCATAAGTATACACTTTTAATATATGGCATTTCGGACCGGATGCAGCTGGTAAAGCTTGGTATATTTCTAAACAAAAAAACAAAAATGTTACTTCAGTGAAGACACCAGATGAATTAGAGTCCCACCTCCCCAATCTATGCCAGATAAAATCCTCAATTATGAAAAATGTACAAAAGGTGCCTCAACTGACATAAACATAAAATCTTCCAGTAGAATTCTTATGGATTAATTAAGTACGCGATTTCAATGAATCCTTTAATTTCAATTGAACTAGTGGAATCGCTATCGGAGTAGGAAGGGTAAAAAATTCAGTTTAATTTACTCGCGCACCAACTCACGGAAAAAGTTGGAACTCGTGTTTCAATTACTCAAAATAATTATTCGATCCCCTAAGTACGAAAGTTCTCAGGTTTCGAGGAACAATTTGCTTTGGAGGTACATCCCTTGTAATAAATCCCGCCGACGAGGGAACACGACGAAGGAGATAAATTGTTCAGGAAATGCACTTTTATTCCGGGGATTGAAAGTTCCGAGTGTGGGACGAAAATTCCGATCGGAAATTGTATAACGTTACAAGAGGCCGAGTGAAAAAAAGGGCGGAGGCGGAAAAATGTAGAAAAAAAAGAAACGAGCGTCGCGCTCCGCTGGTTTGATATCTGCAACAAATGACGCGAGAGCGGGCACCGCGACGTTTTAGACGAAATTTTGAATAACAAGCCTCACTTTTTTTGTTTTTAAAAGCGATCCGAATAAAAGGCAAAAGACCGTTTCGGCGAAACAAAGGCACCTTTCATGGCAAACCCTCGACCCCCCGCTGTGGCAGATTTCTAGGTTTGCTATCCGACGCTCCGCGGTTCGCTGCCCGCCCTTTGTCCCGGCCGAATTGATAGCCCTTTGACAGAGGAAAAATTGGCTTTTATTTCACCAAATCTTCCTTCTCTCTTGCGTCGTCGCCCTCGGTCGCTATTCATAACGCATGAAGGACACCCACTAGAACAAAATTTGGTTAACAAAATGTGTTTCGGTCTTTGGTGCTAGAAAAATTACAGGTCATCCGCAATAAAAGAATTGCGAGCTATGATCTCGTACAGTTTTCCTTTTGGGAAGCTCTATAGCGATTAATAATTGTGAATGGATGGAAACATTCTTGATAAGTGCAGATAAATGAGGCTGTAATATCTACTTCCACGTATTCAGGATCAGCTGAGAAATGGAGAGTCTTCAGGGGGCGGGGCCCCCTAGATCACATTAGTCCTAGAATTTTATCTGGGATATGACGTGGATCTCGAATTAAAATCAGATTATGTTTTTGCACAATCAATATGTATAAATTATATCCATGAAAATGGCACTTTGAAAGTTTATTAGAGAAAGTTAATAAGTTAATTGTTTTGAACCACCCTCAAATTAGTAAGTACCGTCCCTCCCATGGCTAGTTTCTGGATCAGCCCCTGCTGATATGATCGCAGAATATTGTTGAGAAATTTGGAACACAAGAAAATCAGTCATCTTTAGCGACAATTGGTGGAATTGCTTATTTTCGAGGCAGAAGAATTGTAGTAGTATTGAAATTTTTTCGGAATAGAACGTTGGCACGATAGAATCGAAGCTATGTTTCAAAGAGTGACTTTATTAAGTAGTGAATCATGAAGGAAATAAAGTGAGTTATACCGGAAGGGAGAAATGAGTTATCACGTCCTCTCTTAAATTCCAAACTCATTTGCTGGCCTTGAGTGGGTCTTTATGAATTTTTATTTATAATCCTTAAATTATCATCACAAAATAATTGAAATTTAACTTTAATCATAGACATGCGAAAAATATCATATATCAGCTTATCGAAATTTTAATATAAATGAAAATCATTATCATCATGATTCAACTAGAGTCTTCTGTATTTAATTATGAAAATATACTTATAATTTTCCCATTTCTAATTCACATTATAACTCTACTTTTCATTTATTATTCCAACAGCGCTTCTCTTGCAAAATTTCGAGGATAGCGCATTAAATTATTTCCTCATCGTCCTAGTTAGACTTAGTGCGAGAAGTCCTCATAACGGTCTTTTGATTTATCTCTTCTGACGAGGAAGCGGCGAAAAAATAATGAACTTCAAGGAAAAGCCTCTTTACCCGACTTTTCGCGTGTCAGCCCTCTACTTACGTCATGCTTAATGTCGCGATTTCCATTTGCTAACTGTATTTCCAAGGTCCCTCTTTGGGACCGTTGACACCGTACTAATTCACTCACAAACTTCTATGGAGACGTGCATTTTTCTCTTCACCTTCAGCGACTTCCTTTCCCTTTTACTTTTTATGGAAATTAACTCTCCTTTTACCGTGGAAGAAAGATCATAACGGTTATACTATTCTGCTAAAGAGGGATTTATTACTAGTTCCTTCTATTAAGATTAATTATGTCAAAATCCGTTAAACGCCCACTTAGGTTTATTGTAGCCTATCCTACCGTTAAAACATCATATCCTAGTTGAACAAAGAGAAAGTTCTTAATTTAATCTATAATATGAATTAAGTCAGTCAGTAGTCAGATGGGTTTATGATACTGGGTCCGTACATAAATTAATCGTTACGTTCAGTCTCGTGATTTGATAGTTTTATGAAATTGATTTCTGACACTGAAAAGCGTTTCTGTTGCGTTTGGATGGCGATTAATTCCTTTTATTTAGTTTCAGTTAATGTTTTTGAGATTTAAATATTTATAAACTCACTATGTTATAAATATGCATTTGACAAATGAATTAAAGATAGAGGGAAAACTTATGTGGTAAATACTCGCTTAAGTTCAGGATTGCTCTTGCGAACCATTTATATTCAAATATTCAGTAAAATAAGTATAAAAAGAAATGCATATTGTGGCAGAGAAATGAAACGTGAAATTGAATCGGTGAAGAGATGAAGGAAATAGAGCAATTACGTAAGGGTGAGGAAGAAAGAAAAAAATAACCTCCGTTTAATGAAAAAAAAACCCATTCAGCCGAAAAATAAATTTCTCTACAATTCTATTTTTTTAATCTCCCAAATTCAGAGTTTAGACCGCTTCTTTCATTGAGCGACTCCTTCCGCAGATATTTGGGCTCGCAAACTTTCCCAGCTGAATCCAAGCGGAATAATTGCAGTTTACCTTTATTAATTATTATTTTTGGAGGAGACCAGTTTATTTTTTATCCAATCTATTCTAAATTTCGTAAATAGGATCACTTTTAAAGAAGATATTTGGAACTAGTATATCCGATTCTTAAATTTTGGTCTCATGAAATGCAAGTGATGGAAAAATGACAATCTGAAGCGAAGGATATAAACATTCGTAAGAGAATTGTTCACGAATGAAATCTAATTTTTTTATTACAAACATTGAATAAACATAATTTGGTAAAAATTTACCTCCAATAAAATCTGCAATAAATATTCTAAGCGTTCGCTGTGTATTCGCATTATTTAAGAAACGATTCCGTGCTTTCAGCGGATGGAAATTTGTCCAGTGTAAACTATTTCAATATTAGCCAATTAAATATTAAATAAGATTTTTGATTAGTATCATGGCAAAGGAGGACTCTTTTTTTCTACCTTACATATGAATGAAAACACACGTATATGAAAATGAAATCCAAGTATGTATTATATTGTCTTTTGCTGTTTTTGGAAATTTTTCTTTTGCGCAGTTTGCATAAGATTAGCAAATAAACAGTTCTCTCATCTACAGATAAAAGTGATAATTCTGAGTTTTTTTTAGGGCAAACACGTTAAATTCACCTTCATTAGCCATAGATAAACTTGTGATAATTGCTAAGATTTTATTTTGAGGTCTTTTCGCTCTTCCCAACCAAGATATTCCATACGAGAGTACAAAACTTCTGTACAAATCATTTAACGAACAAACAAAAATAAAGTAATTTTTATTGATTTTAGCATTTCTAGTAGTTCATACAATTGGTAAGGGAGTTTATTTTTAAATCAAAATTTTTAAATCGTCAACTTAAACATTCCATTTCCGTTAATTATTCATTATAAGTTTAAGTTGACGATTAAAAAAAGTTTAGATAAATATAGAAATGGACTCTTCGAAATCGCAATTAGTATTTAGGATACACAAAGAGCAGGAATTCGAGTATAGTTTCAATGTATAACAAAGACTTCACTTGAATTGTTACGTTACTTATCTATAAAACCTACTTACGTTTATGTTCAAAGTTTTCATAAAAACTCCTCCGAGCAGTATAGAATGAAAATCGTTCTCCAGCAGTCGGCATGGATTGCACATCTGAAAAAGGTGGAAAATTGTGGAAGTAATAAGGACTCCCATGCGAAAAAGTAATTTTTGGCTGAGGGAGAAAAGCGTTGTTATCTTGATAGCGCGCTTCAATTGATCGCGACCAAGTCAGCGAATAGGGGACGCGATAAGGGAAATCAGGTGGAAAATTTTTTTGCTCTTCTAATACTATGGAAAAGAGGCGGGAAATATGGATAGGAATAGGACCCTCGGTTGAGGAGAAACTAGAGAAATTTCCCAGGGCCATACGAGCAAAGGGGTGGACCGAAATTGTCTAGGACGCTGGAAACCACTTTCTGGGTACGGAATATTTTGATTTGTGAAATCAGTGAAAAAGTGTGATTGAAGTGAGTGAAAAGGATTGCTTATGAGAAATGAGCTTGCACGCTAGACAGCCGATCAACCAGACTTTTGGAACAGCAGATTTATTTCGCATGAGAACCTGATCCGTATTTCTGCCTCAAGTCTCTATTATATTATTTAATCTTTAGAATGGAACGAATCTCCAATGAGCGGTTAGATTATTCCTCTGTGCTAGAACTGATTAGGAAAAATACAAATTACACATTTGTAATCTTCATTGCTTAAATATCAAGAAGCACGCAATGCCATTATACAGAAATAAATGATAGGGAAAAATACTGATGTAGCTAAATCCCACTTGCCTGGCATTTCCGCTAGTATGTTGAGATACAAGGACAGAAATATCTCATGTTCGATTTCTGATTCCATGATGGGATAGCTTTGTTCCGCTCCGAGATTCTATTTCTTTTAAAACTTTCTTTCGTGGTAGCTAAATTGGTAAAAGCAAATCCGACGTGTGGGAGCTCAGAGTTTGCATTAACTACTTTTCAGACTCTTCTCCATAATTTACTTGTCTTAAATAGCATGTAAAGAATTTGTCTTGTCTTCGTTCATCTCATACTATTGCAAACCGTATAAGCGAGGTCAAGAATGGGAAGCTCAAGCTGGAGAATTTCCAATTCCTCAGCGAATATCGGGAGCTAAAAAAATAGTTGGGCTGTATTAAAAAAATCGCGCGGCTGTCGGTTCTTTGCTCTTCGTTTAATCAAAAAGATTGCATTGATTTTAGAAACCCGTCTCATCCGATGGATTTACCGACCAACTCCATGGATATACTTCTCGTAATATTTCGATTGATTGATTAGAGTTGATTTATTTTTTCTACATAAGTATTGCTATTGCTTTCTATGGCTAACCGTCACCATCAGGTTCTAATATTGAGGGATATATGGGTAAAAGGGACTAAGAGGGAGGATAAGGTATGGATGGAGTACACGAGAGAATGGATGCGGAATGGAGCAGTATCGGTCAACTCTTATGCAAGAAATGTCTTTCCCTTCCGATCTTGTCCCCACTGCTACTCTTTCTCTTACACCTCCTTGGTTCTTATTTATCTACTATATTTATTACTATTATTACTTACTCGCTTCTTTTTTCTTTTCTCTCCTTCTCAAATACCTGAGATTAATACATATTACTTATTCACATTATTAAGTGATCCTCATATTGCCGCTGCCACCTGGCAAAATGGTCAAAACGTAGCGACTTTAAATAAATAAATATTCATCTTTCCCAATTAATTTGTATTTTGTCAAAGAAAGTTAATGGTATAATTTTCACCTATAATTTTATTTCTATATGTTTCCGATAATTGAGATTTGTAGCACCATTTAATTACTTTGATGATAGATTAAATGGAAGAGTCTCTATCCCGAAAATAAAGATGCTTTAATTTAATTACTTTCTGCCTTTATTTATTTAAGTCCTTTGTTGATTTCTTTCATCATCTCCGAGTTTCTCTATTCAAGCCGACTTTAAAGTTAGAGGACACTAATATGACACGCTGATCAGCCTTTACAAGTTATTTACGTCTGATTGACTCCATGGAATAGATTCTAGAAAGAGAAAACAGAATCCACAGAATCTCTTACATCCTTCAAATACTTTGCTCCCGTACTTCTGCTGATATTATTTCGTCATATTTTCTTTCTTGTGGTTTCTATTGAAATATTATTTCGCGTCATATTTTTTCAATCGCTCACATACATATATTGAGCATCCATAGCATACCTACTGTCTTCATATGCGATGGGTCTTAAATGTTTGTATGAATGGCATCTTATGTTTTACCTCTCTATTTATATCCTCTACACTAGCACGTAAAAATTCTGGCTAGCTAAATTTATCCAGCGAACCAAACATGCTCGTTCGATGTAAATTATAAATCTCCACATTGAGATTAACCCGATTAAACCTCCAATAAGAAAGAAATAGGTCATTGCATTTGCTGACACTCCCATAGCAGTATTTCCCATAGTCAGAATCGATTCCTTTTTGAATTTCATGGAGACAATATTCCGAACTTCTTCCGTCCTGAACAGACATCAGAAAAGCGGGGATTTTCTCACCCCATCGAATTCCTTGGAACCTCGCTCGAATCCTCACCCCAACAATCTATCAGTACACATATATTTCCTCTTTTGTTAGCGCCCTATGGGTGCTTAAAGGAAAGACTCCCGAAAGACCTCTGCTGACGAAGAGGTGTTTTACGTCGCAGCCAATGGGAACAAAAGGGGAGGATTACCTCCAAGGATTCTAGGAGATTGCGGGTCCCCAGTGCGTTAACCGTTATTAAACGGGGACAAAGATATCCGCCGTTTGGAATTGACAGAGAATGGGAGCATTGAGAGTCATATATTTGAAGAGGGGAAACGAGAAGGGTTATCTATAACAGCAGCTGCGGCCGTTGCCCTGAAATGGCGAGGAAAAGGTGGGATGTTAGCAAGACACAAATTGGGCGGTAAAAGACATCGTGCGGCCAGTTCATTCTACGTCCACTTCTTTAAAAGAGGAGTTAAAGCGGCGCGATAAAACAAAATCGGACTCTCTTTCCGGCGAAGTGCGTTCGTGTTTAACTGGATTGGTGTTACGGACATATATTCTAGGGAACATTTATTTTTCAAAGGCTGGATTGCATGAGAGAAAGGCCGTCGTTCTGTATTACGTTGAACAGAGGCGACTGAGCACTCGAGCCTTGATAAGAGACTCGAGCGATCTCGTACACTTTCAGAATGGATGAACAGTTTTCAGTGTTCCGAGGCATCCCTAGGGCTATATTTTCGTGCATGAATTTTTATGGTAGGTGACTCCTAGTCCTTCTAATCAGCAAAAGAAAAATTGAACGTCATCAAAAATTCAAGAGGTTCTAATGGAGAATAATTCTAAGTACAGCCATTACAGGTTGATTACCTCTTATGTGTAATAATTGCGGCTAAGGCTGATTGAAAGGGATTTGGAACTTTCCGGATTCCTGAATGGATGATTGAGGAGTTAAAAAGATTTGAAAGTGAGTCAGAATTTCAGAAAAATAAATTTTTATTTGAAATGAAAGACAATGAATAAAAATGCAACAAGCAAACAACGCAAACATATTTGTACTGATCGAAAAAGAATGCTGAAACAAAAAACGAATTTTCTAGTGATGAAAATGAGACATCTTATTGGATGGACTTTTAAAATATTTCCATGCATTGAAAGATAGGACTGGCGAACGAAAGTTTAGAATAGGGCAGATGGAAATGATGCTATGGCCGTTATATTCAAGGGTGTTTAAAACAGATTACTGAAAAGTGAGTTGATATAGTGTTACGGATTTTGGAATATTTTGGATATCGAAATTTCGGATTTTGGATACCCAACCTGTATTAAAATTGCTAACCCTAGAGATTAGATTACACTCAACGCATTGCTAAGAATCAGTCGTTTCTAAACCTCTAATTTTTGCCTATGATCTACCAAAATATTGTAAAACAGCTCTAGTGCCATTATAACCGATCAAACGAATGAAGGACTTTAAACATTTTTTTAGCATTTTATAGACGTTTCAAGTTTCGAATATTTTCATATTGAAGGGAAATTAGGTAGCATTATATAGCTTTTACATTCTGCTTCTTGCTATAATTTTTATTTTTCCTACAGAGGTAGATTTTACTATTTAATTCAAGAAACGTATTAATGAAGTTTGGTAATACTTAAGCGCTAAACATTAATTTTACGGTAGTATATAATAGTAATAACGAAAATGAAGCAGTTTTCACGTGAGAAATCTATGGCCAAAGAATTCAATTGTAGAGCACACCAGTAGATATAGCTACCGGCTATGCGTCAGGTGTGCAAAATCACTTATTGATTTGAAATATTTTACCAAAATACGAATAAAATGTAAATACAATGTTCGTAAATCACTCCGCTGAAGAGATATTGCTTTACAATGGTACGAGAAGCAACTATGGAGGATTGTGAACGAATAAATATTCTACGGAGTTATATGATCCATATGAGGATCACTGTGTCGGCCTTCTGCCTCCATAAATCACGCGTAAAATCTCTTGTCTAGTCACGTAGCACTGTTCTTTGAAACTTTTAATAGAAAGGAATCGTTTTTTCGAATATTCATCCCTAAGCTCACGTTGGAAGGCTCCAGAAAAGAAGGAAAAATCAGGGAAGATGAAAAAATATTCGTGTTGTATGAAATTCTTAGGAGATCCTTCATTTTTTATGGTTAAATATCACGTACTTGTCCGAAATCCATCTGTGACATCCCACCGGAATTTAATTGAAGTATTTTGGAATATATTTCTCGGTTGAGTATTTATGAGTTCCTACGACATATGCAGTGGTACACAATACCGGATTTATGGTTTAATTACTACAATTAAATATGAATCTGAAAATGAAGCGTCAGTAATTAAGAAATATAGCCTAGATATATGCATCACTCAAAATTCAAAACTGACCTTGATACATCGAAATGGAGTTGCGAGAAGACGCTATTTTTAACTAAAATTCTGATTAAATCATTTAAATTTTTATATCTTAGATTTATGTTTTTATTTTTTTATCATCTTCAAATTTTATGGAATCATAAATTACTTCTCTGCACTTCAAAGACATCGTATGCTCACAGTTACCTGAGACCTCACTGAGAACAAACTCAACGAATGAAGCAGGTTCTGATATACATACGAGAAAAATTCTCAATCATAGTTAATTTTTTTCTAAAATTTGCTATCAGGGTAACCTTCAGTCAGTAAAATAGTGAGGGAACACTTTGAGGGATCTGCAATTGAAAGAGAATCAATTATTCACTGTAGAAAAGTACGCCGAGGCGCTTGAAAATAAAAAAGAATAAAAATGTAGAAATAATTACATCAAATATATAACAACAAGATGCTATATTTGGTTTGGTTAATTAATTGAAGTGCTTGAGAGACAAAAAATAATGTTTAACTTGATATGACCAAAATGAGGGATAAAATATGGTTATTGGAAATGCTGCGGCGTAAAGTATTAGATTATAATAGATTAAAACGGGAACAAACATAGAGTATTAAGAGAGACAGAATTTCCAATATAAACCGACGTTGAAAATGTCGAAATCTGAGTCAAATGAAGAATAGTCTACAATTTAGAGAACAAAAATTGTTGCTTGAGGTTGCCTACGTCCCCGGAGTCCGTACTGAATGTGAGTCTACCGAACCAAGTACATACAAAGAACTCCAGATTATTCAACCCTCGAAGGAAGTCAAACGATAGCTTTCTTACATCGCGGCAACTTCACACGTAACGTGGAAATGATTCGTATATTAGAGCGCGCGCGAGAGACGTCTTGCACCATTTATTTTCCATAAAGGAGAGGAATGTTGGCTGAATATAAGAGAGCGACGGCTTTATTTTTCTCCGCTTTAGAAGGGAGGTGGCGATAACTTGCACGAGAAACTGAGAGAGGGTTCATCCCGCAGAAAGGGTTCGGAAAAATATGGGTTGGGGATAAAATATGAAATTTCCTCGCCTCTTATACAAATAAAAGGGATTGATCGATTTTAGAATGGTTTCGCTGAGGAATTTCTCATCGCCTCGGATCTTATCCAATCGGGTCACGCATCGCTAAAATTGGAGAGTCAATATTTTACTCGTGGCGATGGGAGGAAGGAATGGAGAAGAGAGGAGGTACTTGTGTAGATTCTCCCTAGGATTGTATTTTCGGCAAAGATGGAATATGGACGTCTGAAAGTACTACGCGTCACCGTTGATCAAAGTGCGGGAGTTAAAAGGTTTCCGGTGGTATTTCCCTGCTGTATGAGCCCTTAGGAAAAATGTATCATCCTTGCGCGGCTGTTGTTTCTTCCTCCCCCTTTGAGGAAAAGGTTTCGAATTTCTATGGGATCGAAAACACTCTGAATATACTATGGTTACATTAAATTGGGGAAGTACTTCTTTCTGGAATATCCAGGTAAGGAACCATCCTTACATGATGCCACGATATTATATTTTATGGATTAATGACCCTGAAAATAAAGGCTGTAAATATTGGATAGGTTCCGCAAAAGTGGTGTAAAATCGAAATTGCACGAATAGAAATTAACATTTGTGAATAAAATTAGAAAAATGGTTCACAATAAAGGATTGATAAGTAATAAATTATTCTTTTATCGGTATTCATAAAAAATACGTTTGATTAATAATAATGTGAAGATTAAATAAAAATATATAAAATGATTCATGTATTTCTACTTCTACATGTATTTAACTTTTTCATACTTATATATTGAGCTGAGTCGCACAAACCGAAACTTTATGATCATGCAAATACAAAAAAATTCAATACATTGTAATACACACAGTAGATTGATGGACGTATCAGAACTTGACCTACTATACAAGTACCGTACAGAACGAAGGTAATGTTTTTAAGTGAAGGTAAAAATAGGAGAATAGAACAAGAATTTTTGAGTGGATACTACACTATGTTTAATAAATTCTTTAAGCACTACTTAGTTGTATTAAATACTGAATTATTATTAAACACTTAGTATTGTTTTGCGAAGTTAATAGTTAATAATTAAGTTAGCTATTGCTTCAATTGATCTATTACTATCATTGCGTATTTTACAAGGCAGTACATTACGTATTTTACGAGGCAGGCGATGGCGCGTGAGAAATTTTCCGATCTCTCAGTAAATAATTACTCCCCTCCATAAGCTGATAAACGGTTTGCAGCGTGTCCATGTAGATACATGAATATAGGATCCGCAGTATCTCTGCCTTTAGGCGAAGGTAGCGAGGTCTATCAATTTGACTCATTGTCTGAACACTTCTTGTCAGTATGTTCGCCTACAGGGAATCGAATTCGGTGTTCTACTTTTTTTATTTTCTATTAAAATAGCATCTCGCTAGTACGCCTACATACATAGGTAAGCGATTGGAGTTAGAAAATCATAATTCGTAGGCCTGTTTAGTGATTTACTTATTAAAACTGGTTTTCAAATAATTCCGAAGAAAACATGTTTTCAACTATACTGCAAGAAATTCATGGTTTTATAGCATCAAAAGTAATGCTCAAAGTGAAAAGAAATAAAACATGACCAAGCCATTTCAGAAAAATGCTTAAATTCTTAGCTACCTTTAGTTTCGGGTCGACATCTTATATACGAGTATATTCTTAGATTTTGAATATAATGGAGAACGTAATTTCTCGTACCAGCGCGCTGCAGCGTCAGTAAGAGCAATAGTAGGGCAGTAAGACTCACCGAAGAGGCCAATTTTCATAGGTAGATTTTCTGTTAATGGATTGAAAATGCGTTGCTTGAAAAGAGAGAAACAGAATGTTTTTACATAATCTATAGCCTCGGCCGAGATGTGGTGGAAATACATAACTGAATACAGATTTTTACTTTTCCACAGAAGGTTTTATTTAAGAACCGGTAACCGAAACCGGTAGTTCTTAAATAAAACCTTCTGTGGAAAATTAAAAATCTGTATTCAGTATTCAGAATGCTTTTAATGTTTAATGGAGAATTCAAAATAAAATGCAAAAACCAAAAAAGCTGTTTGAGAACGAATAATTGGATAAACTGTACCATCTCCCCCCGGGGTGACCAACTGTATAACATATGACAAACTGACAAATAATACTCAATTGTAGAACATCCTTCATATTCCAAGCAACTCGAAGAATTGGCATAGAGATGGTAGGACAGTTTTAATTCCGAAGGAATTCCACATCCCCCAACTCAACCTAACTAAATTCAATCCAACAAACTCGCATTATCTACCAATTATTAATTTATATTTGTAGGGGTTACTAAATAGTGCTGCTTGTGCTCTCATCTCTACGAAAATTCTATTTGGAAGTCTGATTGGCAATAAACTCATTTGTACAATCTTCCTCAAAACTTGAATAAATCTCCTCCCGATGCACTATTGTAGGGAAGATATAAGATGTGCAATTTATCCAGACAATCTCTTCCTTCCAAAAATATGCAAGAGCCGGAGAGTATCAGGCTTACCAGATCCAGGCCAGACAAATTCAGACCTCTAACGTCTACACCGTTAGTTCAAATGATTGAATCAAATCCAACCTATAAATGGTTCGTTTACTTTAAATATGTGCTCCAAGTAACCTTAAAAAATCGTGATTTCCCATTACATGGTGCCCAGTAAAATATCGGTATTTCTTAAGAATGAACAAAATATATTATTTCGTAATAGAATGGAGTGTCTCTAATATACCCATTAATAGTTGAGATTCGTGGTATTTTATGAGTTTATAATTTTGTAAAGGTCACAATCTCATTGAAACGTTAATCATTACTCCACAATTCGTCGTTAACATAGAAAGATTTCGTTGAAAAATAATATTTCTTGTAATTTTTCAAAATATCATAATGTAACGGATTAAATAGCGAGTTCCACTCCAGGAGCGAAATCGTGGTCTATGCTCATTACCGTGGACAACACAGGAATAATTCATGAATACCTTCGTAGTATGCAATAATTCACGCCGAGAGACGCTGAATATTCCCCGGCATGATGAAGGGAACTCAATGTTCCAAACATACGGAGTGAACAGTCAAAAACATGCATTTCGGACGCTGTGAATTTACTGCATCTTTGATTTACAGAAGCACGACCTGTGTAGCAAGAGATTAACACGGTAAATGACAACAAATAAAATTTTACTCCATTTTCATAGCACTTTAATCTTTTGGGTGAAATATAGAATCTCCCCTCCCAAAAACGCAATATTATAAAGTCTAAGGTACAGATTATAATCTTTAGCTATAGATTTTTGTTCAAAGAATTTGACTACTCACTTTCGTGCACATTAAGATACACGATCGCATCGTTTATCTACAGAGTAAATCTATTCTTTCCCTTTTCAATTTCCCTGTTAATTTCCATGTCGGTGACTTATAACCCTGGATCCGGGCTTTAAATGATATAAAAATGTCTTTTTTTTATATGTTTGTCTCTTTGATAAATGCACAGATGTCTAAAAAGCTTTCTGAGATTACATAGGTAAGGTACAGGGAAAGATACAAAGGGTGAGCCCGATAGGAGATAGCGATGGTAATTGCGATTTAAAGGGGAAAGCGAACTTCTCAAGTGACTTTAGTGAAAGCGGATTCACGCCCGATCGTAGTAAAGATACCCTTTCGGAGGATTAACTCACTCGTATTGATCTCAAATATGTATTACCGGAGATGTACCCTAAATTAAACCGAGTAAATCTCCAGGACCAGAGGGTATTTTAACTAGTGTGTCAAAAAGCGTCCCCTCGTATTTCAAAATTTAAGTCTCTACATCTACATATGTAGGCAGGATTCCAAAAGTTTGGAAGTTCGTGAATTCTACGCCTGATTTCGAAAGCCGATTAAAAGGAGGGCCCAGGATATCATAGACTTATCTCATTAACTACGCTGTCTGTCACTGTAATCAAGAAAATCCTCGTTAGCTTAGGCATAAGGTTTTTAGAAAGCAATCTTTTCATTAATAACCAGCACGGCTTTTGAAAGTTCGATCGTGCGAAACTCGCGGTATTCGCTCGGCTTGTTTTTCGTGAATTCAAGATGGCTTTCTTCGGAGTACCTCACTAAAAATTAATTAACGCATTAAAAGTAGTGAATATTAGCAAGAAAGTAATCAACTAGGTCAAGGATTTTCAGCACGAGAGGGAACGGTAAGTAGCTGGCGTCACTTCTAAGAAAGTCGAAATGTAAACTGTAGGGTATCTTTTCCTTATCCTTTCTCAAATTTTCTTCCCTTTTTGAAAGTTTGCAAGATAAAAAATCTTCTTCCGCAAGTTTAGGATGAATAAATAAACAAAACATCCAGTTCAGAATTGTGGCCTCGATAAAGTAAGAAAATCTCACTGAAGATCTTTTACAAATATCATCATGTAACTAACTGCAATATTCGAAAACAAAGTTCAATTTCCCACTGCTTTAATACTTGAGCCTGAAGTTGGCATTGACATCCATTTGAGGAAAAAATTAAATAGAATTATTGCATAGAAAGCATTAAAGCATAATTATGAAGAGTTCACATCGTTCGAATAAATTTCATGTTTGGGAACCTTTTATGAGCTGATAGATTAAATATGATTGTGATTGGCTGTATAACGATCTCGATCATACCATGACCGTAAAATGTCATAGAATTTCCGTTAGAGAAATGTTAAATCGCTGAAGTTTTCCCTTTCGGATTACTTTTTGAAAATCTCAACCAATATTAGTGGTTATTAGTAATTAGTGTAACTCTATGTTTACAATGATTTTACTTTATATTTGTTTCGAAAATAAACTCTATTGAATATATGTGTTCTCCAATGCTTAAAAGAGCAACTCTTTAAGCTACTAGAGTCAACATCAGCAAATCTCAAGTACTACATACATGTATGATAAAATATTAAGATTTTCAATTTTTAAACTTTTTAGGACAAAAATGCAATTTATTCAGGTATTGAGTATCCATAAAACGAGAATCCTAGTAATAGTCACAGGTTAATTGGTCATAAATGTAATTAGAAGTATAAAAGAAAGTCTGAGAATATAGGAACAGATTAACACTCAAAGTTTTCTAATATTGAAGGAACTCCGTCCCACAAACAACCACTCTATCTAACTCAACGTAGATAATTACGAGTTCGTAATAAGAGCCGACTGACGAAAAAGACTGCATTCTATAATACAACAAAAATATCTAATTATGCTGAGTGCCATTTTGATGATGAAGTATGCTCACGAATGCGGTTTGCTGACATTTGCTAGCCAAAATTGTGACTATTTCCTTAAACGTGTTCCTGCGACTTTATTACCGGCCCCCGAAAATTAATTGTGCCTTTTTGCCGTGAATTTTCCCGTGACTTTATTACCAATCAACTTAAACGATGCTCCCTCAAGTTGTTAACTCGCTCGCCTTTTTTCCCCAATCCCGAACTCGAAGAGACCCTGTAATACAGGTTTATCAAAAATAAATTTCCCCGAGAGGATAGATAATCCCTTTGGGGGCTGGAAGGGTGAATTGGATGAATTTCACAACTCCGCAGTAAATATGTGCTTCTCCCCATGCACTCGTTGTGCTCAAATCCCGCAACGCCCCTTTCGGACTCAAAGTCCCATCACCGCGCGTGATAATTTGTCGGAACTTTGGAGACTTTCCCCTCTTGCGATCGAGTGGAGAACCCCGCAACAGTCGCGCGTTCCCTCGAGGGAGCGACCAAGTGGGAAAGCGCGAAACGAAAAGAATTTCTCGGATTGATGTCGGAAGGAAAAGGGAAACCTCTCCAAGGATTTGTACCGCTCCTCACCTAAATTCTGCTCTCCTTAATCTTTTGGCCCTTCCCACGTGTTGGGGGTCGTCTGACTAATGGGTTACTGTTTGGGAAGAGAAACTGGTTTGGTCTGGGCGGCGAAGAGGACCGTTGTGGCTAAGGGTTCTGGGGTAACTAGGTTAAAGAGATGCCGGAGAAGTTTAAGTCCGAGGATTAGTGGCATAAGCGAAGATGTAAAGGTGGGTGGCGAGGAAACAAAGATTGGGATGGAGGTAAGGAATTGGGCAACTTTAAGATTGAGAAAGATAAGCAATTAAATTGTCTGACCTACGTTACTTAATATGTTTCGTCAGATATTTATACAAACATTGCTTTGAATTTATTTTAATTTTATGTCTATCGATCAATTTACTCTTTATATTTTCATTGTATTTTCATAAATGCACTTTTACTCTCCTATGGAAATAGCAACTTCGCCTTTTGAAGATTGCACAGAAGGACGACTTACTTATTACATTTATTCTTTTAATTATCATATCTATTTTGTATTTTTTGCTTAATTTTTATAAAATGTTATAAGTTAGATTATGCTTTGGCTACGAAACAGTAATTTAACCTTTTATATAATCGTTTACAACCTGAAAGGATTGCGAATAATTCGTTTTGGAATTTTGAAATTGGAAAAATGCAATTCTGGATGAGGTCTCATTAATATAAGGCTAATATAAAGAGAAATAGTTTGTAGCAATCCTCTCTAAAACGACTATATTTTAGGGTAACAGCGTCTGGAGGTAACTGATAAAAGAATTTCCGTCGAATGAGAGGGGAAACGACAGGGAACGGATCGGCGAATGGTGATAAGTCTGTGGGGGAAAAGGGAGTGAAATGGAGAGAATGTGAATGAGGAAAGTGGAAATGCGGAAAGTTTAGGAGTGGAGAGATGCTTAGGGACTTATAACTATTTCCCTCCCTGTTTGCCTCTGCCTCCCCAAGGGCAGAAACAGAATTTCGGGAATTTCAAATCCTCGGTGTTTCTCCTTAAGGTAGGGTTTACTTCTCAGCACAGATTCTCTCAAGAGCGAATGACATAGACATAGAGAAAACGTTACTACTAGTACATTGCGGTATTATTAAATAACCCTGAACTTCAAAAAAAGTATTAAGAGTCAGAGAAAACTCGGGCTGTGAATGAATTCTGCGAAATACTCTACAACTGAATGAATGAAAACTATATACATGTATCTTTGGAAAGTGTAAATCGAGATTAGATTAGCAACGAAATATTCAGATATGAGGAGCAATACGAAATGTTAGGATACATCTGCGAGATGAAATAAAGCTCCAAAACACCTTTACAAACGATTCGTTATCGTAATTTTTACGTATAAGTAGGATGAGAAATTCCAGCTCGTAGCCCTTTATCCACTAGATACTTGATAACTAACTTTATTAGGTGATCTACCGTTAACTATTATGCGCTCTCCTATGTTGTTTAGTGATGCGACTGGGTCTAAAGAGTTACTCTCTCTATATAGCAAGTAGTGGAAAGTATGGAAAATCGTAGATGGTCATTCAAAACGAGTTCCTGCTAAAAGAGCTACAATGTATATACATGCTTTTTATTATTGGACTGCCTAAATCTTAACAACCAGCTATATTTCTTAACTATAATCCACTCATATACTTAACTAGATTCAACGGCATTTATGAAATTATGGAGTAGAAGGAGATAAAAAAAAACAAGTATCATGAGTGTTGGAGAATATCGTGATTTTATAAATCCTCCAAATTCACTGAGAGTAAAAGAGGATCCGCAATTCTACTTTTAAATACTTGTTTATTCTCACTGTATGAAAACTTCGCGGCTTAAAGCATCTCCACTATCATTAATAAGCAATAGCCCATTGAGAAGTTTCGATGGATGTGTTCCCATAGCAACTTACCGTGCAATTAGCGGAAATGAAAACGAAGGGTTTCGGATTCCTCATTAATGCCGTAAGGACACGATTCGAATTATTTCGAACGCTCCTCTCTGTTCCATTGTATTTGTTTTTCTTTTTTTTATTAGAATGGATTGCGTGCTCTGAGGAGATGCCGAGCTTTAAGTAGTGGCTAGATCTTCGCCTCTTGTAAGGCCATTCATCCCCGAAAGGTCAGTGGCAGTGTCCGTATAGTCTTGTGCACTGCTTCTGGAGTCCCCTTACTACAGTAAGAAGGTCGGAGGGGACGATGATATAATGTTGGCAATAATGTATAAAGATGAAAAGAACTAATATCAATGATTCGATAGTTCGTAATTCATTTTTCAGTTGGAGTAATCCTTTAGCTATCATACTAGAATTCGCCGTAATACTATGATTACTAGGTTCGCTACGCTTAAAATATTTTTCAAAATCTTAAAAAATATAAACAAAGTAATATCTACAAAATTCTTGATCAAATTCATCTACACTACTAGTACTACCTACGTTTGTTACTTGGTGACGTCTTCATCTCAAGATGTTACCAAGTAACGAAACTAGTACTTATATTTATTATAATAAAATAATTTCTTCGGGATTTAGGTCCCAGGAAGGGCCCCAAGTGTTATAAGAAGGATAGGGTTATAAAAGAGTTTAGATACCTTTACATTTCTTTTTTTAAAGAAAAACGTTGGGAAATAAATGGAAGGGGGTTGTTGCTTCTTTTGTTTTTAACTAAACGCTTTTCTTAAAGCTTAAATGTAGTTTAAACTTAAAATGGTCGTTCTTTAGTTGCCTTATTTGCCCCAGCTTTATATATCTAGTTTGTTCATGTAATATTGTTGCGTAATACTGGTTGACTTCTCGTCATATTTTGAAGAATGTTCAGCTTTTCTGAATTTCTTATGAGTGATAAGCTTTACAGGCAAAGAGCTATCTTTTTAATTCATCTTCGTGTTGTCTTGTATTTTCATTTCTCACGAAATTAATCATTCTAATCATAGTATTTTCAAGGAACCCTTTTCGAGACAAGGCGAATCAGGAACTGAGAGAGGAAGACGGCGACACAGAAATGTAAAAATATTTCCTCCTCAATCGCAGGGATGGAGGTCCACGGAGTAAAAGCTTAATTAGTTGATTTTATTAAAATATTTAGTTATCAAAGTGGAGGATTGGCTATGGCGTATTGCAATGGAACCGCGCTATAAGCGGGTAGCAAAGCGTCGTAAGTGGTATCTTTTCGTGTGAAAGGGACCGAAAGGAAACCGCGTTTTGAGGAAATCCCTATATGGGTTTCACTGCATTTAAGTTTAGACGTGGAGATATTTAACGCCAGAATATGTTACGTTATTTTCCTATTTGAAGCACAATATCAGTAAAGAGAATGCATGAGCAATATGGGTGTGTAGTATGAGCAGTAAACAGTGAGTACACATTCAATGCCCACTTCTCTTCTCTATAACCCTTTCAAATAGCGAGTAGATCCAGCGTTAGAACGCCGAAATAAATAAATTCATCAACTACTTGTCGCAGAAAGTACGCAGGAAAGGGAAAATAAAATGACGAGAATGTTTTCAAAAATAGAAAGAGATTTCCGCCGGGATGGGGCCCACAAAATGGAGAAACCGCGTTTCCGAAGACAGTCAATTTCTACCCAATTTTCTCGTAAACAACCATTTTCCAGGGAATTAAATCGACCAAAACGCGCCGTTCCAGAATTTTATGGAAGAAAGAACGTGTTTTTCTTGTGATAGAACAACTAGGAAATCGAGAAGAGGCCTTCCTGGAAAGGAGGGTTTTCATGTCCGAAGGTGAAGAAAAACGAAGATTGTTCGGTAAGTCTTTCAAATCCATTTCCAATCTCTTTTACGCTAGCATAAATATCTTGAGGTACAGATGCAGAGAGAGCGTCATATTTTCTATTCAGCACCATTTTTACCATCGCAATAGTACATTTGTTTTTAGAGTACAATGGAAAAGACTGTTTTCTCAAGCTATGGTGTTCTTAATGCAATAAATTGCGATATAGATTTGCTAAATAGGGCATTGCATTTGATAAATAGTTTCGCATTCAAATGTGAAGAATATGTTATCATATAAGGAAATGTTATTACTAAGATTGGAAAAATGGTATGGCAGTGGTGAGCAACTGTCAGCTCAGGGCTGGTTTCTTTCAAAGGAAGAATTAAATCCGAACCTCAGTATAATCTAATTATTCTAAGAGCTCAATATAAACTGTATTAATTAGACATTGACATGCTGATGAGCAAGGGCTCTGAGTTATAATTTGGCCCCCAATCAAAAGTTGATCGCCACTGTTGCAAGGAAGGTTCACATTGTGATATTAATGAAGTTGAATTGAAGAAAACTTACTGAAAGAAGTGGAAAAATCTAAAACTACATTTTTTAGAAAGATCATCCTTCGACTACTTCTAGCCTGCATCCATATTAAAAGTTATCATTTACGAATCACAAGGTTAAATAATGATTCGAACAGACTTAACGTCCAAAAACCTCCGCCTTATCCAAATTTCCGTCACAGGCGCATACTCACAATTTCCTAACTAGGAGATTGAAAAACAGCTTATTTCGAGGTATACGAGTGCCTTAATCGCTACGCTGCTATGCTATTTCCATTAGAATAAACAATTTACCGTCCTCGCCATAAATTTTGCCTCGGACCTCGGTTCATCAAAACATTTTTGAGACCTAAAAACATTGATATTTGATATACTTACTCTCTTGTGATGTTGTTTAAAATCTGAAATATTGCTCAAATCTGCAATTAATTTCCTTCGTATTGGTATTTTAGGATGTATATCGACAGCTGAGGTCATTCGGTGGACCCCCATTGGGAATCGAGCTTTGGACCACTTTTATCAAAGGCCAACGGAGTCCACTTGGGTAACTGGAGGCCGTGTAATTAATTTTTTTGGCGAATTAAATCACTATGTTCAGAAAATTCTGTCGGAATCTTCTCCGTAATAAAATATGGTTTCAAAATATTGACGGACTATTCGTGTTCTTGTATAGAGTAATGTCCTACAGACGTTGGGGAAGGGATTAATGGTCATATCCCTTATTGGAAAATTATCCTTTTCCGCGAATTTCTCATTGCGAATAGATTTTATTCTTAGAAAATTTTTATTTTCTAGAAATTGAAATCACGATGCTGTTATGAAGGCTATTATAATATTATTATTTTAAAGAGGATTGAAAATGGAATAGTCGTGCAGAAGCTGATTCTAAGATTTTTAGCGTTGGTATCAAGGGATGAATATAATAAAAATAATAAATAAGGCCTCTTCAGTTAACGCTGAGATACTAAATAAAATTCAATGTCCAATCACAGGAGCTGGTAAATATTATGTTTCCCGTCGTATTTACTTGAATATCTATGTTCTAATTATGATTTAAAGAACCTCATAAATAAGCTCCTTAACGTTTCAGATCTGTGCGGAAATAAATTGTTTGTATGTTTTTCAGGATGAGTGAAATTAGGAGAATAAATGCAGAAAATAAATAAAATAAATGAGAAAATAATTAGGAGAATATTCCTTTATATAAATGAAAAAAATCCATCGGTGAGAAAACGCTGTTTTAAGAACAATGTTTGATGACTTCAATGTTTTCTTATAGATATGGTGGCTTCGCAAGTACGAACAACATGTTGTCGGTATCCTAAATTCTTATCTCTTATTTTATCGTTACTCGCTCATTTATTTCCGATGTATATCTCCTGTAATTTCTTCCATCCGCAACCAATATTCCGACCCTTTCCTCAGTATTCCTTTTCCCCGCCTATTTCAATTCCGATATCTCTCTAACTCTCTCTGCCTCTCCGACATCTCTCCATTATTCAACGGGTTTCTCTGCTTCCCATGCTTTGTACTCACCTCCCAATCTGTCTATTTCATCACGCTCTCTTCCCCTTTTATAAACTGTATCTCCCTCAGATGGGAAATCCTTTTCGCACAAAAGAAAGACATTCGCCCACGGATTGTGCGGCGGAGGAGTTTAAGGGATTTGACGTTTTTAAGGGGATCTTCCGGGGTTTGAAGGGGAGGCCAAAAACGTGAATGGACGGGATAAAGGGTCTCTTAAAGGTGACACACTCGCAGAAAGAAATAGTGGAGCGCAAAGGGCAGATAGCATTGAGTTGAGTTTTCTCTAGGAATATCCTCTGAGTGGGAGGATTTCTTTTTTTTTATTCGGATGTACCATTTGGGTTCTCTTGATCCACCTCCGCTCTTTACTCGCGACTCGTCGCGCCCATTGGAATCTTCTCTACCTCGAAGAACGTGGTCAGAGGAGTTTCCAGTGGGATCATAAGGATCTTCGGGGTCATCAATCCAGGGAAGGTTACGTTCCCACGTCAAATCGACATTATCCTTGAGGAAAGGAAAGCGATAAATTCCTTTGCGAAACTTTGGATTTTTCCCTCAAATTTTTGAATATATTGATGATTTGATTTATACTCACCTTTTTTAACACCAAGTAAGTAGAAGACGAATCTACAGCAGCGAAAGCGTGGTGGTCTCTTTTTAACGTCAATGCCCTTTATCGCTGTTAAATACTGATCTTTGACCACTGTAGGCTAGAACTGGGATGCCATTGACAACGTTTGGAAAAGGATTGGGATATACGCATATATGCATTTTACACATTATATTATGTAATATATTCTGAAGAGGCGTTGACATGCTAAAAGAGCTTACAGGATTCCTTATCTTATCAACTATTATTAATGTATCTTTGGAGACTTAAGAATAAATATATAAGCAATATATAATAGATGTGATAGGCGAAGAACATCAGAGTATGTATGTATGTACCATCCGAGTTATTCGTTCCTGAATCATACTTTTGATAAAGAAATGTTTCAAGGAAGAGTTAACTTCAGTGAAGTCTATGAAACCAATAATCATCGTGTTTTCTTTACGTTCATTATGTATTCTGTATGAAAGTTTTCACCTTTTAAATACTTTCCCATATTTATTTAACAATTTTAATGTGAATTTAACATTGACTCCTCATTGATTACTTTGGTGAGAATTTAGGTCTTCATCACATAACTGATAGTTATATCATTGCAATTTGGGCTGCTTAACAGCAGCTTCTATAAAAACGTCCGAAGAATTTGACGTTTAAATGGCATTCAATCGAATCAATAGCTTTCTGCAGAGTAGATTACAGAGGAATAGACAATTACTCAACGGAAGTTCGCTATTAAGAGAAGGACACGATGAAAGATTTAAAGGGATCGCACATAAAGTAGGATGATATTGCTATATATGACCGAGTCGTAGAGTGCGGCGCTTGAGGAAAGTGCTGCGCTCTGGGGAAAATGAACCTTAATTATCGAAAGCAGGGGAGCGAAAAACAGTGAGGGAAAAGGGGTGAAAGAAAAACAGACAGAGGTAGTCGGGTCAGCGATCTTTACCTTCCTTTTCTCCCTTTCTTGGATCAGGTTACCTACTGCTTCTCGGCACATTGGGCTTTCAAACACAGATCCTTCCTTACGTCTTCTTTTCCAAGTCATTTATCCCTTCCTCTCCAACAGAACCTCTTTATCTCTCTAACGATCCTTTTATTCCCCTCCTTCCATTCCTCTTCCTTTGGGTAATTAACGCTATATTCTTATTCATTTGCACTTATTCCATTCTCTTCATTCAAGGTAGTTGTATAAAAAGAAAATGCCATCGATATAAATCCGTTCCAATCCAATGAATAATTATAAATCATCATCTAAATGTGAAAAAAGTGAAGATACTCAATACGCGAATTTTACCTGGTGGAATAGACGAAAAATAATTTTCATCCGATTTCCAAGTACGTTATCTTAGTGCTTTTGGTTGCCAACCTCTTTCTACTGTATCCTACAGTATTATAGTATTATGCATTTCCTTATTACAAGCCGATGTCCGAGAATAATTTAATTTAGCATTTATGGAAGAAATCACTAAATAGGACTCATAAGATTAATAAAGTGAATTGAGCCGGTTTAGATAATGCACACCTATATGGGTGTGTAAATTGGTGTCTTTTCTCGATACAATATTGAACAAAAATTAAAATTCCAAAAATATCGTCTTCAAAAGAAGTAAAATTTAAAAGTAAATACAATGTTATAATAATAAAAATAACCCGATGATGAGGGGATATACTCGAAACTAGTAGTATATCAAAGAAATTACATTTTGTGGGCACAGGCAATTTGTTCATTCAAACATGGTCATGTTCCACCAGGTATCTCTAGAACTATTTATTGAAGACGGTGGAATCTATAATGACTTCATTACTATATTATTCTCCTTTAGTTATGAACCACCAATTAATTTGGTAATTAAACATCAAACAGTTCGGTAATGACTTTTTACAACGTTAGTATTTGGTGCTTTTAATCAATTTGTAGCACTGTCAGCTATAGTTGACTTTAATGTTTTCCAACTTTCGACTGCAAAAAAAATGACGACTCATTTTAATTTGAAACAATGAAATACCCCGTATAATTCTACTAACATTTAAATTACATCAATTCATTAATTCATTCGTGAGAAATAACGCAAAAAGCTTTAAAAATTTCAATAAATAGTGAGCGTACGACAAATAAACTAAAAAGTATTGTACCTGCTGCATATGTTAGAGAGAACTTTATTTCCAGTATCATGTATGATACTTGATCGCCTCACTACAACGCTTATTGAATAGGAACTTTTCGAAGGGTTTCACCTAACTGGAAATAGTAGAAAATTAAAATTTGCGTAAATAATAATATAATAATATAATAATAATAAACGACTTTATTAGAGGGCGAGATTGAGGCTAGTAAGCCTCTTCTTACATCTAACCCTTATAATATGAAAGAAAAGAAGTAAAGAGATAGATTATGGGTTTAAACAAAAGGAAATAATAAAGAGATTTGTTTGCGGGTTAAAAAAAACCTAAGTTACTACACTTAGGAAAAAATAGAACCCTGCAGGAAAACGCCCACAGGAAGGGGGGCGTGAAAAACCTGCGAAACCTACAGACAGTAGCATCTAAAAATTTTAAAGAAGAGGGGGAATAAGGAAAAGAGAAGTGACTGCAACATTACTGAAAGGAATTTAAAAAAGCATTATAACTGAACAATGATATGATAGAAAAGAATCATTGCAAGATGATAATAGAAGTGAGAAAAACATAATACATAGATATTTACAGTATCACCATTGGTTGCGTCAATTTAGCAATAAAAGCAGTAAAAAATCAAATGAATCAGTGAAAAAGGAAAAACCATAGAAACTGCAGATTACCAAAAATAAAAACCATAGGAAAATCAATACATATAAACACAATACATAGGTATATACAATATCGTCAATGGTTAACATCAATTTAGCTTTAAAAGAAGAAAAATAAAATATAAGACCACATATTAACAAAAAATCAAACAATAAAATAACATGAGTGATACAATAACTCCAGATTCAGGATTAAATTACAGGATAGTTAGTTAAAACAAGTATACTTTTACTTTTCTTAAGGGTAGAGTAAATAGTCATTAAAATAATACAGAAATATTTTTTCACTCGAGATCTTGCTATGGCAGTAGGTCGAAGTCACTCCACGTTAGGATTGAGGGAAGATAACATGAAGATGTTGGCGGTCGAAGTGCGCCTAAAGGCGGGGAAGAAGAGGTCGCGCACTCCGGTGGAGATAATGTAAAGTAGCCTGCGACATAATTGGCGGAGAAGTAGCGATCTGTGGTTTACGGCGGTATTTGCCATGAATCAGGGAAAGGCAAAGATTGATGAGAAGAGAGCAAAGGTTTCATTTTCTGTGGGCCGTGGAAATGTCATGCTTTTGGGATTAGGTCTCCACGTGCATTTCTCTATCTTTCCTTTTGGAGTATTAATTGCAAGGAAGGTGAATGCCCAGATTTATTCAAATCGATTTGATATCTGAAACATTGCTTCCTTGTATAATGAGAAGTTTTCCATTTTGAATATACTCTCCAAATTTCTTGAAAAACCGAAAACGAAAGGGTCGATGTTGTGAGAAACAGAGCCAGCCCGGATTCTTTAGCTGCAAACGCAACGAATATTAAAAAATCCCACCTTATAGTGTCATTGGAAGAAACGGCGGGGGAATCAATACTCTTTACTCAAACCATTGTCAAACCTCTTTTGAGATTTTCATTTTCCAAAGAGCCTTGTAGATGCGTGAACGGTGAGGTGGCAGAACGATCAGTGGAAGTGCAAAAATTGGTGAAAGTATAGAACTTTTAAGGCCGGAACCGGATTTTGGCATCCTTCTACAGCAGAAATCACTGAAGTGCGCTGAGAATACTTATCACGGGGATATTATCTAAGAAGTTAAGAAGAGAGAGACTATGCATATACGGACTGACTCATCTTATATTGCTACGTCGCCTGTATGTAAGCGATATATAAACTTCTGCAATCTTCCCTAACGATGAAAGCAATCATTCCTATTATCGTTTAAACGTCAACATTCCACCACAAGTTCATCCGGTTGGAAACTCACGAAATATTGTTGCTTACTCATTTCCTTGGTGACCGTCAACAGAACGTTCTACTAGGGAAAAATATATGTCACGAAACAGTTATCGGCTTTTCATAATGATTTTTTATAAATATATCAATTTAACTCTACGGACCATTTTGTAGATAATATTTGCACTTACTTGCGAATAATAGTAAAAACTTTTCGACTGAACTAATTCCCAGAAGAGTGAATAATTTATGTGTGTAGTTGTCAAAAGGGCTTACATATTTATGACTAGTTGCTGTAAAGGAAATATCTCCCATTACATCTATTCAAGAGTAATGGTGTCGTGATTTGAAGATGGGACACAACGGAAAATGAAATATAAAAATGACATATTCCGTCCGAGCTTTGCTTTAAAGTAGATTATAGATGCCTGATCTCTTTATATTTAACGTAATATTTAACAATATCAATCCAAAATTTCTTATGATTCAGTAATTTATGCCAAATGAGTATCGCCTCTCACAAACGAAAACTAAATAAGGACGTTATTATGTGAATGAAGGTGAAATTGAATCGATGGGTATCGTATCATCGCTTTGAATTTCAAGGAATTTTTTACAATAAATCTATGATTATCTCAGCCATCTGAGACCTCTCATTCATTCTCTCTCTCTTTCCTTATACGAATCCTCAAAATCCTGTTCCGGAACAGCTATAGTCGCTTCTTTTATCTCCACATTCTCCTCTGTCTTTCTAAAAGCTAGGTTTATACCCTCCAATATATTACCAATCTTAGAGATTTCCATTGAATCAACAAATGCATTCTTTTTGATTGGACATATACAAATCGTAGTCTAACTCCTCCGCTTCTCTTTAACCCATTTTTACGATGTAGACACCGTCTCTTATTTATCTGAAGCTCTTTTCTTCTTTAGCTAAAGCGTCTAAAATTATATTCCCTTTTCATGTACTCACTATTCCATCCTCGGAACGTCTTCACCAGAATTTGCAATCTTTCCTTCTTCTTTGAAAAGGTCTGGAACACTCGCAATTAATAATAATATAATACTGGAAAGGCAGTCCATGGACAAAAGTAGGCCTCCTGAATATTGTTTTCTCTTTCTTGCAGGAATTTCGGGGCCTAAAATTAGGAAATTTTTCGTACTTTGCCATCATGAAAATTTCGCAATTATCAGTTTATATTCTCATGATACATCAAATATGATAATGATTTGATCAAATATATATTTTAATGAGTTTTTATTATTATCCAATGTTATTAAGTACTGCTTCCGAGAAACTGATTAAACCCATGACGCATTTTTGAATGAGAAATTGATCGGTGTTTTGCCTTATAATTTTTTCCTGTTTTTATTAGACTTTTTAAATTATAAGTTCATCAAAAGTCCTCAGAATGGTAAGCAACAAAATATACCGATATTCCAGGAATAGAATTATCATTAGTGTCAACGGCCTTTCATAGGAAGTATTGAATGGTATTCGATTTCTTAAGGTAAGTAAGAATCCAAGGGGTTGAACCGGTTAATCCAGAAAGAAAACTTCCATGCAGCCGATATTTTCGCAAAAATATTCGAGGAAGATGCTAAAAAAGGGATAAATAAAAAACGCCCCGAAAATTGTGTAGCAGCGTTTCGGAACTTTGCAATATATTTCCAACACTCAAGTAAAAACAAACGATGCATTGAAAAAGTTTTTCTCCGAGGAAGCTTTATATTCGCCGGAAAGTAAAAAGCCTCGACTAAGAAAAGAACTCGGAAACTTTGAGAAAGAGTCACATTTTAACCCGCAGCGCCCACTGTGAATAAAACGAAAAGTTTATGGGAAGAAGGAAAGTGAAGAGACAAGTAAAGAGATAAAACCGAAATAGAGTACGGAACACACCTGGGAGCGGTATCCAACACTTCCTCTTTTTTGCCAAACTGTATCAAATATCTCATCAATTCCACATTTCACGTCTAGATATCTAGCTGATAATTTTTTATGTTCTTCATTATCAAATTAAAATTCACCCTAAATTATACTCGTGAATTTTTAGTCAGTGCCTCCTGTTGTAATTTTATTATTTTTTTTAAAAGCGTTAAGAAAGCTAAGGTCATTTCGCACGAGGGTATTGTAAGTTTTTTTTACCGGAAATCGAACCCGAAACCGCTTGACCTGAAGTCGGACTGCCAACATGGCTATCAGAGAGTCTCTGCTCGCAAATATCAGTTACTCAAGTGTTTATTTAAGTAAATTAAGCGTTAATGATGTTTACAGGAATTAAATTATCCATTCTTTATTTCATATATTAATTACCAAAAAAATCTTTCTCCTTTCTATTAGAAAGGAATCTGACCCACAGTTTCCTAAAAAACGGCTTCCTTTATCAATTTATATTCTCAAATTTCAGTGGGTATGCTTCATAAAGCTGTCATTGCAGTATTCATTCATATCAGAAAATGAATAATTCTGAGGAAAAATACAATAAAACCACCTTAAAACTATCCTGCTTAAGACGCTATCCTGCATAATAAGTGCATTCCTCCTGGTCCATTTCACACGAAACTCTTGGTAAAAATACCGCACAAGACGATCTGTTTAGCTGATAAGGTAGATTTTTCTCGAATCCAGGTGCTATAGTCGATTGTCAGCCTCATTTAATAGACCAAAAATCATTAACTAACTTTACGGACCTTCTTCGCTTTCCTTTCCTGTCTTGGCTTGTTTCTATGGTGTTTTCTTTTGAATCTATTGTTTGACCAATATTTTGAGAAAAAATGAAAATTTCGTACAACGGAACAATCTCCATCCCACTTCGGAGTCGACTATAAGATAGAGAACTTAAACTCAATTTACAAACCGAATAACCTAGAGTGGCTGCGTAGTATTAGGTGGGTTTTTGAGCGTTGTCTTGATTGTGAGATTGTGAGAGATTGTACTCTATGATGGATTTTCACAGCTAATGTTAAACAATTCATTATTCATGCCTTTTTACCTATTTGATCAAAATTTGCGGAGTCAAAAATTACCAAAATCAAGTAATAAAAATGTTCTGTCTGTCGTAAATGTTGACCATTTTACAGTTATTTGACGAGAAGGTAACCTATCTTTCGAGGGATACTTTTCGTACTCTCTAAGTATTCTATATTCAGCAAAATATAAATTAAAGAGGAACCCTTTTCGTCTGAAGGTGTATAGGGATCATTCTAATATTAAAGTGTCGGAAAACCTTTGCCTTTTTTCCATGTCCAATAAATAAAATAAAGTTATCATATCCTGCTTAAGAAGTTAATAATGCAGTCGATCCTTATAAAAGCGGGCTTATCTGTACTTCTTAATTTTCTAAAGAGACGAAATCTGAAATTACATGAGGTAGTGAAGTATAACTCTAGTGAAGTGAGCTTTTATTAACGTGCTTTAGCAGACGATCAAGGTTTCCTTGCTTACAGCAAGTAATAACAGCTGCAAGAATTTTAGAGTTCACACCGCCACCACGTCAAAATCTCTCATAATAAAGAAATGAAGTTCTCAGCCAACATTTAAGAAGAAATCATTTTAAAAATCCTCTTCATTGTTCGATGAATATTCTGCGTCTCTTAAAGGCTGTAGCAGCCAAGTGATAGCGACGACGAGAGAGTAGATGAGGTCCGGCAAAAACTCCAAATAAATATTATTCAGCCCGAACCTGAAACTGCTGAAAAACAGCTCTGACGCCGCAGAAAAAATAAGTCAATTATGAAGTTCCCTATTCAAAAGATTTTTGTGAGAAGGCACAAAAGTAGCTGAGAAAATGAGCAAGATGAAGAGAAAAATAGCCATCGAAGGAGGTAGCAAAGTAGCGGAAAATTAAATGATTGATTACTGGAAGAAATTTCTTTAAGAGATGAAGGCGATTAGTGAGCGAGACGATTTAAATAAAAAATGAAATACCTCGGAGACATCGGCGCAAACAAACGGTTCAAAAAGAGCTCTGAGAATCAAACATAAAAGAGCTATTGATTGGAAGGAGTTTTTCCAAGCGGAGGAAAGGATAAAAGAAGGGTCCAGGAAGAAGGGATGCGTGAAAGATGAATACAGGATCGATTAGTCTGCTTGAGAAGGGGGATGGTTGATGGCGGTTTCTCGAAAATTACGATGAAAAATAAAACTTTGGTTAACAAAAAGCCTCTTCAGTCATCGAGAGCCACGACATCCATAGTCTCGGGAAACGAATACCAAGGAAGTATAAAAATTTTATGAATAAAATCTTACTATAAACTAAAGTTTTCTTAAAAAGTATTTAATATGCAGGATAAATGCTTCTCTGATTGAGTTTATTTCTATTGCATACTGTTAAAAAATGGCAAGCAAAAGGCTAAAATAATTATATATAATTAAATTAGAAACAACTATCCAATGAAGTCAATTTAAACAGCAAAAGAATGCAAATCAAATATACATTTATTTTGCAAATGGAATATTCTTTGCATTAGAATTGGATTAGAGAATTTAGATAAAACAAATGAAAATTTTGTTGCAAACAACCCGTCCCTCTGGTGACCTAGGCAATAGTTAAATAGGAGCTCGTGCATTTTCCCATGAGAATACATCGAAGATTTAAGCCCACTTAGAAGTAATGGTAAATATCAATGATAGGCTTCTTTGATGGTAAACTACTTTTTGAGATTTTAGCATTTCATTCGAATAAAAAATTGCAGAAACCCTGAGATCTTTCTTCATCCAGAGATTCATCCCGATATAGATAATGGTCGGTTACATCTTTCATTGTCATAATTATGGAGGAGAAAAATAAGATAATTATCACCGTAGAGACAGGTATGGAAAAAAGTTTTAGGGGGTTTTGGGTGATTTTTCGTGAAAATGAGTCGTGAAAACGAATTTTCGGTATGTTTCGAGCGCTAAGGTTCCCATGTGCATTTACGTCTGTATTCCTTCATGAAGTTTTTATTAGGTGAATTTCTGTGCCTTTCTATTCTACTCTCCGTTTGAATCCTTTACTTGCATATTCTCCACATACATTCGAAACTGAATCATCAATGTGATCTATAAACAATGAAGAGACCAAGTGTATTTTCCGTTGCTTAAAGAATAACTGCGGCTGTTTTGAAACATTGATTATACCCACTCTTTACTTGAGCTTCCAGGACCTAGAGGATTAGTATGCTATTTATCAATATTTATTTTCCTGTTGAGAACCTACTAGTTAGTTCAGCTAGTACTGAAAAAATACAAATTTTTCCTTTTTCAAGTAATATTTTATTTATGCATATACTGTGAAGATACAAATGATCATTCTCAATTAGTTTCACGTTTCATTTATTCAACCTGGGCTTCGGGAACGTCATAAAATATGGGCAGGATTATTTGTATTTCTAGATAATAGTATGCTAAAAAATCGTTATTATTCTTATTGCAATGCTTCTAAGATTTGATACATGTGATTTTAACTTCCTTATTTTGGTTTAAGTGTGCATCATTTCGGTGTATTTCGATATATCCATTCCGAACCATATATGAACCATGTGAAGAAAGTATTGCTTAATTTTAATTTTAAGGCATAAGGTTATCCATAGCTCAATTGTTCATGCAAATGAACCAGAAACTCCTATCATACGAAAATAAATGAACTAAGAGATTCGCAGAAATCGATTTTTTCATCCCAAAGTACATGCTTCACCTTTGCAAATAATGTTCCGATGCATTCTATATTTATATTTAGTTCAAAGTTATCCCAACGTCCTTATTTTAGAATATTTCGATGGACGGTATAGAATCCAAATGGTGAGTCATTTCTGATAAATAAAGCAAATTTGGAGCAAGAAAATTTTTAGCGTGTATTTTGTGGTTCATTATTTAATTAATAATCACTAGCCAATATACCAATATTCAACAATAATCGCTATTTATCAAAGTAAAAACATTTATAGTTTATCTAACAAGCTACCCCAGAATTCGATTTCTCACACTACTATTGAAAACTTTACTCCATTTCAAAGACATCCTTTTACCAAATTTGAGGCATGTAAATTAAAAGTTAGTTACTGAAAGGAAAAGAGGACATGGATTACGTTCCATCTAATAAAGGATACATAACACGAAATTTCAGTTAGAAAAACTCAGGAAACCTCAAGTATAGAGAGTATGATAAGGTTTTCGTTTCTTAACGCCTAAAAAGACGATCAAAACTGACGGAAGACTGAGATCATAAGGTGTGTGACCGAGGACATGGGTCACAGAAAGTAAGGGGAGAAAGGACGAGGAAGTTGCGAAGCAAAGCAAAAAAGAAGTTTAACGATACGTTTGCTAACTTTAATTCATCATTCCAACTTATACCTTCTCATTATGGGAAAGTATGAGAAGAGATGTGTAGTCCTCATGTGGGTAACGCGTTCGCTTTCGGAGGAAGCGGTCCCGGTTTCGATCCCCAAGATATTCATGTAAGAGAGGGTCCAGAAAATGCCAATTGAGGCGTTCGATGCGCTGGCCACGTGTCACCCACGGTGAATACCACTGGTTTAGGCCAAATCCCTCATAGGGAAGTCGCGCCATGGACTTTACTTCCATGAGACAACATGTTTGAATAAACAGATTGTATAAGACTATATACAAATGATTTGTGTTGAATTGATTCACAGATGACTTTGGTGGATTTAGAAGAGTTCTTTGAATGATAAACATTCGTATTGTATTGCAAGCCTTGATTCCCTCGACGTCCGCTGCGCAGATCCAGCACTTAAATCAACTGCGCATACAAATGGCGAATCAACATGAACCTGCATACATACGATTGCTAATAGACTCAAGACTTTAGCTGTTTAGCATTAATAACATGGCAAAGTAAAGGGAAGTTTTCTAAATAAATCGTATTGTAAAGAGACGCTAACCTTCAAGATAAACATATTAAAAAAAATAGGGTCAAAGATATGGATCATCTCACTCTTGTATATTAACACAGGTAAAATAAAAGGATCAATGGGAATTTGGATACCATAAATCATTATAACCCAACAGTCAGTTTCTGAATTTAGTATTTCGCAATGTAACTGTCATCGGTGAGCTGCAGTCGAAGTACGTGCGAATGTTTTACCCAAAGTTAGGATTATTTAAAGAGTGAAATTATATCAAAGTTAACTTTCCGAAAACAGCTGTTTTATCCCATGTAATGAAGAGTGGAATGTATACATTCATTTCTACACTACGCACATCCCTGTAGTGGAATCCTCTAAAAGATTATATATATAATCTTGATTGACCAATTTTCAACGGAAATAGACGTGAGGTTACCCAAGTCATTCCATTCATAACAATAACTCAAGAGAATTAACTTTTCGACTAAATTATAATTTCAGACGAAGTGACTAATGTTCGGAGATACTTGAATGGGAATATGGCAAGTGATCGAACCGGTCCACGTGAACCTAAAACCGCAAGTTATAGATGTAGTGGTTCAAATTTGCTTGTTACACGATAACATAATTAAATTATTAGTCAGGAAACATTTTATTCTAATTTATCTCGGAATTTCCTAAAATAATTTCCTAATCAGAATAAGAAGGAAATGTAGAGATGATTACGAAATGACTCTCCACCTCAGGTGCAAGTCGCATATTTGTCGTGAGGCTAGAAGAGAACAAGTTAGCGTCGAGGGAGTTGATATCCTTTATTCTAACTTTATGTTTGTTTGGAAGTTTAGAAGGCTTTTTGGTCATTATTATGATTATAATTACTTTCTAATATACATCGCTATTGATAATAACGGAAAGGAAGTAGAATAACGGAATGGAAGTCGGATTGCTAAATTTGGCCCGAATCTCACGCGCGATTCACTCATCCTCGGGGTTGTTGGACGAAAATTACTTTTGTTGTCTATATTACCACATTACGTAAGGATTTCTAGATATATAAGATTCTATATTCCAATATATATTTATAGACCAAGATATATTTTAAGATATTAAGATAGCATATATAAGAGGCCAATGTATATTTTAAAAAAGGAGCTCGTTCTCCCATTACCAGGATATTATATTTGAGTTTTTGCTTTAATGATACCATACTCAGATTGTTATTCAAGAAATGTCTTTTAACTTTAATTTCTGTCAGAAGGTTTCTGTCTCTTGTTATCAAAAGAAATGGATTCCCCATCACCATCACTATCGTCATTGCACAATATTTTCTACTTCAATACTCATGAATTTTGATTCTATCTAGACAATTCTAACGTTAGAAGATATCATTAAAACGACGATTTCACGTTTTCAAACGACCATAGCTTTAGCCTTTGAACGAGACCGAGAGAGCTTTGCTTAAAGCAGCAGTAGGTCAGATACTTGCTAGGAAAAAAGGCTAGGAAAAACAACGATGGACGGGAATTTCCAAAAATATCCGTCGTAGCTTTTTAGAGGAGTTAAACGTCGCGCTTTTAGGCGCTTAAACTTTGCTGCATTATGGCTGGGGCATTATGCACATATCGCGTCGATGATCCATTTCCATCATCACGGGTCTTATACATACGTAAATAAAACTCAAATTTCACTCCGTACTTTTTAGTTGCAATAGTTTAGATCAAACGCACCTTATTTGACTTTGATCTTCTCTTTGTCCTTTGAAATCGTTTAAATTTACTAAATGGCCCATATGTAGTACAAGTGATGCACTGTATTCGATGTTTAAAAATTTATCGAATTTCAATGAGATTATTCGTGTTTAAATATCCGGCTGTTATTCGGGATTAGCCGAAATAAATATTTTTGATAATATTAAAAGGCAAATTATAATGAAATTTTAGTCTCACAAGGTCCTTATTGTAACTAAATCTCAAAATAAACCCCCGTCTAAGTTTCAAAGCTAATTAATGGAAGCGAATGTTACTTATAATGCGGAATTGCTTATTCAGTTTCACAGCTTCAGCTTCTAAACATCCACATTTCGTTCAAATTTCTGCAACCAATCATGATAACCTACCTTTCACTAACCAGAATTCGAGACCACAGAGTTACAAGAATAGTACACTAACTTTTACCAAACCAAAACAAAGATTTGCCATATAAACCAAAACTTTGCCTTTTATCTTGCATTATCTCGCTCTGAAAATATTTTTGATGACGGATGGCAATTTAAAATTAAAATTATATTTTAAAGCATTTTTTGACTCACAAGTTCTTTTGTACTGTAAACCCATATTGTTCTCCAAAAGATCAAAAAGAATTCATTTGTCCAGAACGGTTCGCTGAGACCTAGGCGCAAGGCAAGTGGTCGTCCGTCAGGAATCCAAGTTCAAGCCATGAGCGCGAAGCGTTAGACTGGAGTGTTAGTTGTCTCTCCCCTGACAATTAGACGAATGCTATGATAAACATACAGCTAAAGGGCAAGAGGTTTTCTGTGAAAAGAATAATGAAAAGATTGGAAGAAAAAGAATTTTTCGTAGCGTTATCTGGGAATAAGCTGCGTGCGTGTATGCAATGGTATGCGTTATCAAAATATAAGGGGAAAGAGAGAGGGGAGTGGAGCTCGACGAGATATTGAGGGGAAGATGACCTTCGCAACTTCTTCCGTAGTCTGCTTTAGAACGCCATGGTTTCGATACATCATGTAGCGTGAAGAATGTTTTAAGGTCCACTCTCTACTTAGTAAGAATAGGTTGTCTTTGATAAATGTTATCTTTCTAATCATTGCTAGTTTATTCCCGTCCTAAGGCACTGGTTAGCACTTCAAGTAGATTGCTCACGCATGGAAGTTGAAACATTTCGCACTTCCTTTGTTTTCAGCTGTGACCGCGCCCCTCTCGAGGAATAGCGAGGAATGAAAATAAGACGGTGTCTTCTTGGGATACGCTAAGGAAGAAACAAGCTAAGAGAAGGTCAGTAATTATAATTTATCCATTATCGGTAATTATACAACTTTCATTGGTTCGGTTAGGACAGTGATTCCCAAACTATTTCGAGACACTGGGCTCCATACGTTTCACGTCCTTTATCTTGGTAAAGGCCGTGACTCGCCGCCACCTTGCTTCTATCCGCCCCCCTCTAGTTCCCCCCCTTGGGGACAGTTCCACCTAGGGAACCACCGCAAAGGACTATTTAAGTATTTTGTAAAGTTGGTCAGAAACTCGTTTCTCGTGCAGTAAATACTACAATGAAGAATAACGTAATACTAGTTGCCCCGTGCGAAACTTTCGCAGACGACACTGATACTCAATTTCCCACCCAAATACACTTCAACAAACACTAGTCGCTACAAACAAATACACAAAAACCAAAACATACCTAAAAATACACATCTTCATATTCTTTATCAGTGTCTGTTTCGATATACCTAGTTTGTAGCAATAGATATCGCTATCTACATATCCAGTAACGAAACTCAATCGCCAAATAAAAATCTTGCGTTTTCTAACGTCTTAGCACATTTACCCAAACAAAATCCCTATTATATTAGAGAATGTGAGAGTATAAATGTTATCGAATGTTCTAAAAATTTTCTTATAGTAGTATAATCAAGAATAGTGTGCGTCATCACTATAACGATACATGTATCTTATCCTACACCGAATACCTCAATTCACTCAATGCATTTATCACAAAATGAATTATGGTAAAGATACAAAATATCACTTCCAGCTTTATCTAATCTCGGACGTTATAAATACCACTTCCTTTTATATCGGCAACGATGTTTAACTTAAATATCCAAGATAAAACAATGAAACATACCTTCTGCATCCACGTTATTTATTTATTTTTTCTATGTTCTTCTCTTCATACCTGAAATATAAAAATAACTACTACTCGTCTGCAGTGATCAGATCTGGGAGAGGAGAGCTAGAGGGGAAGCTATATGTCACACTCTCATACGAACACACATTGTGTTACATCGTCGTTACAAGCATTGTCCCCGCATTTATTGAAAGTCCCTCGTGTAGATATGGTGTTCAGTCATATTCCATTTCGGGTATTCGAAATTCATTAAACTAAGTTTTGCTAATAATAATTTTTAAAAAACTTATCTTACATCGTTAATGTAGCAAAATAATATATTTTTGTGCTTCGGAGTTAGCGATTGAGAATAAAAGCTTGGGAATCGTTACGCTTGTATTCCTTGCTGGTGAGTTTTCTGAAATCGTAGGACATCGCTTTCTTTACTCAGAAATATGATTAAATGTTGATAATTATCTATTCAATGAGTGAAATATAAACAATAAAAATCATTTGATATCAGGTTTAGATATATAGAAAATTTGCAACAGATGAAAGTTTCACCAAAATAAATTTGAATACTCGAAAAACGACTTAACGACCTAATTATTTTGATCGCATGACTCGCAATTAATTTCTCTAATTTTTCTGTGAATACTCCAAAATCTAATCATAATACCCGAAATCGAATTTTAAATGTTGTCGATCTTAAATTAAAACTACCGGGAAGTAATATGATGCAAAATTATTCTAACACACCACACGATAAAACCGTGACGCAAACTTTCATATTCGGCAATGTTCATGTTTCTTTGGCTGTCGTTCTGCTTCCGCAAGATGCAATGTGGCTTGCTTATTCAACTGTTGTGATTACATATGATGTCGAAGTTTTCGTTCATGGAGACTGTAATATTAATTACGAAAACCACTTCAATCATTTTATGACCGAGAATAGGTGCTTTAATCCGATTATAAAACTTTTTTACACTCGTCACAAAGTAAAGAAGTGTAATCTGTATATAGCAACCCGCTCATTTTATCGTCCAGGACGCAACGCGATGATTAAAATATTAATTCAATGTGTTTAACAAATGGTGTATTTTTAATATGTCTGACTATTGTTAGCAGAAACCTGAAAACCTATCCTTTCAAATGTTCATTAATTTATATGTGTTGGTGGAGTAATAAGGGAGAAAAGCCCCGGTCACCGAAAAAGCATGGTTTAAAATAATATATAGAGGATACTTCAAGGTTAGTGTATATTATAGTTTCATGAGCTTATTGTGAATATTTTGCAAAATGAACATTTGTTATAACATTAAGTTATATAATATCTGGTTAAGACATAATCTAAACATTCAAGATACAATCAAATAGTAAACAATTTTAGGTGAAAATACATTACTGGTTTATAACCCAATCTTTGATTCTTACTTATCTATATAATTTATCTAGTCTCAGAACCTAGAAAATCAAAAAATAATGGTAGCTGACCCAATAATAATGCCTAATGAAGTAGAATATCGTATACAACTATTTACAATATTTATAATGTAGCAAAAAAGTTATCCCAACCTGATAATTATTCTTATATTTCTATCATTTTTAAGCAAGATACCAAAAATGAAAATATTCAATAAAATTTGAAGAATGTTGATAAATTATGGAAAATATTATTCTGGAGAAATACTTAATGGAATTCAATTGTGGGCTAGTTTGTAGAAAGTATTAATAATAATTACTGTAGCGATTATCAGTCTCCAATTTATATGTTACGTCTCGTAATCTGAGTTTGCAGGCGTATGCATTAGGGCATACAAGCTTGGGATATATATTAGTAAAAGTATCAGATGGATCAGTAAATAATTTTTCATAAGTTTCACGAATGAAGGATGCAGGTTATAAGTAAGAAATGCGTTATTCAATCATTTGAAATGCACATTTCTTTAAATACACGGTAATGAAAGGGTGCTGAAGTTTCTTGAAAGAATAAATATAAAGATTTCTCGTAATTCAGTTCATTTACTAAATAGCTATAACATAAAATTATATGAGGTATATCGATACATGCTTCCGGGAATTAAATCTTTTCATCATTCCTGGAAAGCGAATTTATTTAAACGTTGAGTATTAATTCATTTTATTTTCATTCGATTCATATATTAATTTGTATAATTAAAGAAATATTTAAGTTTCGCGATCTACTTGAAATTTGATTTCACGTCGGGAAAATAATTGTGAAGACAGCTAATTCGGAAATGCATGTGTTACTTTCTTACAGAAAATGAATGCTTCAGAAGGCGAAATCAATGCAGAGCAAGATGACCTTCAAGCTGTGGCAACAAAGTTGGGCGTAGAGGAATATCAAGGAAGAGATAAGATAACTCCGACAGAAAAACAGTTAGAGAAGATCAACGGCGAACTGGACGAGTATGGTAACACCTGCTTGATCGCTTTTTCCAAGCTTGGAAAATCCGATGTGGTCGAATTCCTACTCAAATTCGAAGGGATTCTCGTAAATCACGAGAACAAAGACGATGAAACAGCTGCTGAAGTTGCAAAGGACGCAAGGCAATTTGTATGCTTGCTCAAGCTTCTCGAGGCGGATTCCTTATTCCCTATGATGTTAGATGCTGATGAAGTTGATGACGATGATCTAAAGGCATTCCTCCTGAAGAGAAAAAATCTGCATGCCTGTATAGAAGTAGGAGATATTCAGGGAGTTAAAGATGCTCTTAATGATCAAAAGCCGTCTATTTATTTAAATAACGAGAATCAGTCTGCACTATTCTGTGCAGCAGAGAATGAACAAATGGAAATATTCGCTCACTTACTCAGCATAGGTGCCAAATTCAAGGACCGGGAGGAGGAAGAGAGCATCCGTATCGATCAATGTAATCTAGAAAAATTGAACGATATCCTTCAGGATCAATTTCTCCAAATAGATGACTATCACCTTCTAAAACTTTTGTACAGATCTAAATCTCCACAAGCTCTCACCGATAAAAGGTACGACATCTTGAAGGGTATTTATGACTACCTTAGCCAATTCGATGTGATAAATTTGATAATGAAGGTCCTGGAATATGAAGATATCGACGTCGTGTTTGATTTCGAGAGTGAGCATACCAACAATATTTACTGCATGAACAATTGCTACATTTATGGACTGACTGTGCCCTCCATCAAAAGAATTTTCATGGGCGCCAAGCAATGTTTATCTACGGACGGCCTGTGCAAGGAAGTCGCAGGGACATTGGCCCATGAGTTGTGTCACATGGCAATGGACACACTGTACCGAAACGGTGCTAAACCTTATGCAGATGGCGAAGAATCCAGTTCAATCAGAGGAGAGTACCAATGTGTGATAAAAGAAATGAGTAAATCATATAATGATATGGAGAAAGATATAAATGAGATAATAAGGAATGTCTTCAATTGTTACTATCCAGAGCAATGGGAACCCGAGCTGATTGTTAGGGTCCCTCACATACTAGCAGCATATGGAGAAGAGAAAGGAAAGCAAATATTGCAGACCCAAGCTAAGGGTTTATATGATTTTTACTTGAATTATGTGGTGTCAGATTCAAGAGGATACAATAATCCTGCATTCTACAAGAGAGCTTTATGTGGTATTGAATATATGCATATATATCACGGTTGCATCAGTGAAGCCGACAAGGTACGGAATCCATTCAAAATCCCACTCAAAACCTTCAGAAATAGTATGATTCGGGTGGGCGTCATGCATGTGATCTTCACTAACATAATAAGGCTATGTGCACTGCACATTTATCACGAAAGGAAGGTTTCCCAGCGATATCAGATGGATAAATCCTGCTTATTCTTCCGCTTGGATTGCTTTTTGAAACATGAGAAGGAAATTTTGAAGGCATTCAGATGCAGTGTGTGTACTCTAATGGTTCTGGTCTGCCATGATAAACTCGTCGACATCGACTCTTTGGCTAGTCTCTTCGATGACATTGAAACAGAAAACAAAGAGATTATCTTGGTCGTCGGAAAGGATTGTGAGATTCTGACTCAGAGACAGAGAAAGAAGTCACTGGATTATCATTGGAAAGATTTGTCAGAAGAATACAAAAAAGAATGTTCAAAACGAACGGTCAACTTGAAAGGTAATAAGTCGCCTTTACTAACATGGACGAAATTGGAAAATCTATCAAAAATAGTCGAGAGCGATGATATTGCACGACTCATAGCCGAAGAAACGATAATGATCGGGGATGGAAGAAAGGTCGACTCACGAGGATATAAAAGTTACTACTACATAGAAAGGGATTTGGCCAAGCTTAAGCTTGACACAGCTTTTTTCCGTGAACTTCCCGAGACAACAGTGCTCTACGTCACGGGGCTGAGCAAGAAAGAATCCTCGGGAATGAATCTTGATGCTGGGAAAGTACAATGGCTGAAGGATACTGACAAGAATATTGATGGCTCGAAGCAAATCTTCGTTCGTGAAACTAAGGGAAAAACCTCATTTAGTGATGAATTTGACAGAATTCAAGGAAATCCAAAACATTGGGTTCATTATTCGGAGAAAAATTTCCACGTTGTAACTCTCCGGGGACAAGGTGATGACATTACTAAATATCTAAGGAGAACAGATTGTTCTGAAGAGAAGTTGATAAAATCCTCAAAGGACAGAGTAGTGTTGATTTCGGATGATCCGGGGACTGGTAAGTCTACCTTGCTGGCCAGTGTGATAGAGAAAATCAACGATTATTCTCCAAAATGCTGGGTTGCGAGGATAGATTTGATAGATCATGCTCTCGATGGCGACGAAGAAGAGAAAATCAAACCTAAGGCGACACTAGAAAATATCAAAGCTAAAAGTCGACCGGAAGTAGTATTGGACATATTCTTCCGCATGGCTGGATTAAGCAGCAACCTGGATATTTTTCTGATGAAACTTATTACCAAGTCAAAGGACTTGGGAAGTAAATGTAAGGTATTTCTTGATGGTTATGATGAGGTTTCGTCATTGTTTAAAGAAAATCTGTTCAATCTGTTCGGAACCCTGATGAAGGAAACTAATATTCAGTTGTGGATTACGACCAGAGTGCACGAAAAAAATGATTTGGAGGCGGGGTTGGGAACTTGCTCATTATCGCTAGTTCAGTTCTCCGATGATAGGATGATTACGTTTCTTGACAAGCTATGGAAGCACAGCTTATTGATGTCCGAATGCATAAAAAATGAGGTGGGATTCTTGACGAAGATGGATCGACTTAGAGAGAAAATTGACGGAATCCTAGAAGACAAACATGAAATTCAAGATCCCTTACATAAGGACCTAGAGAAAGTTATTTCAGAACTGGAGGATGATTCCGCTAAAATATCATGGGATGAAAAGTTGGAAAAGATAAGGAATCTCATTGAAGGATTGGATTTCAAGTCTTTTGCTTATTATCTGATCCAGAGATCATCCATAAAAGATGAGGACACAAAATTTATTGGAATTCCACTACATCTTTCCATGCTAGGAAGTGTTGCATATGATAAAAATTTAAGGGTAGATGTGTACTCGGACTTATACGGTCTATACACGGAATTCGTAAAGAGTAAGTTAGAGGTATATAGAAAAGAAAAGCTGAAGATGACCATCAACACAGTAGAAATGAAGATACAATATGAAAGTATAAAGAAAAAGGTTCTGAATCTCCATATGAATGTTGCTAGAATAGTTTTACAGGGTAGAAAGAAAAGTAAAATTAATAAGGAAGACGTAAAAGATGATCATATGGGAGTTTCGGTTGGAATTCTCACCAAGACAGGTGAGAACTTTCAGTTCATTCACAGAACCTTTGCAGAATATTTCTTTGCGGAATGGATTTTGCTGAACATGGAAGAAAACATACTGGTGGAAGTCATGTATGATGTAAAGTATGAGCTTGTGAGAAAGTTTCTATCCAGTGCCGTGGAGAGAGAGGATAGAAAAGTGGAGATGGCAGAATCGTCTTTCAAAAAGTTGAAGATGGAAGCTTTCTTCATAAACTTTGCGAAGAAGCCTATGATTAGAGATTCAAATGCATCCAAACTTTTTCGAAAGATTCTGCAGGCCTTCGAGGATGTATGCGATGAAAAATCCATGGATGATTTCATTTTCAAGTTTGCCAAATTTTTAAGCCAGAAAAGCTATTGCGACTATATAGGAACCTTCTGGTTTCTACGAGAATGTCTTACAGATAAAATGCTCGCCGATTTGTTCGGGAGGCATATAGAGCTGACAATAAAACACATCTCAATCATCATAATGGTGTGCAAAGAGGATGAGTTGAAGGAGGTTTTGGGAGAGTTGGAGAGAGTCTTTCGAAGCAGATCGAGGGATGAAATAGAATACGACAGTAATTCTGAACACGATGAAGATGATAGTTCGAAAAAATCGGAAGAACAAAGCAGCAATGAACTTATTCTCAACTTCGTCCGATGTAGAAATGCGTCTGGGTATGGTCTACTCCACGCTGCATCTAAGAACTCCGATGAAAATGTATTTACTGTAGTGTTAGAACTCCTAGAGAGAGTTGTCGATGAGGAAGAGGTAAAGAGATGCATATCGGAGACAACTAAGGATGGGTCAAACATCATGCATTGTAGTGCAATGAATGGAGCTGTGAATATGCAAGCAATATGCTCTTCTATCGAAGGAAAAGTTTCGGTAATAGACCTGCTTAATGACGAAGATGAACGTGGTCGAAATGTCCTTCATGTTGCTGCCAAGAACTTACAACCTTTAAGATTCTATTGGCTGTTGGATTTCTTTTACCGTGTTGATGAAGGAGTAACTTTAAAGAGAAAACTTATTCAAGTAAATAAAAAAGGCAAGACGATTCTTCACTATGTGTGTAAGTATCGCACTCCTAATGCTGTTGACGAGATACTTCCAAAATTGAAGGATTATTTAGGGGAAAAGGAAATCAAGGATCTCATGATGAGGTCTGATGATCGTAGAAACAATATATTTCATGTTTTCGCTATGGGTGCTCTCTTGTACGACTTATCTGTTTTCAGAAAATATTTCGATAATGAGGAGTTGACAAAGTTACTGCTGCAGGTTAATAATTGTGGACTAACTTGCTTACACCAGGTATTGTGGCATACTCATTTAGACACACCTCTATTAATAAGTAATTTAAATGAATTATCAAGGGTTTTAGGCCCAGAATCCTTTCAGGAATTACTTCTTACCAGGGATGAGCGCGGGGCAAACATTTCTCAGTACTTGAAAGAAGGCATAGGCTTGTTTGTAGATCATGATGAAATTATTGACTGTATTCGTAATCATATCCCGGAATCCGCGGTTCAGGAATTGATTAAAGTTCTACCGTCGGAAAATAAATGTTAGAAATGCTAACATGAATTGTATTTCGCAGTTCAATCAAAGGTTTCAAACCTATGTAAATAGAGATGCTATATTCTGATTTAGGCATCTCCAGAAAAATTAAATCGTTTTTTTATGTTTTATTAATGATGATGATGTTTATGATTTAATAAAAATTATTTTTATGAAAGAATTCGTCTTTGATAATCCCCACAAATTTATGCCTTATTCACTATTGTTGATTAGTCTACTTATCGTTCTGGAAAATTTTTTATTTTTTTATTTTAAAACTTTCAAATTATTTTTGAAGCTATGAATATGCAGAAGGTTGTGATATCAATAATATTTATAAATTTAGCCAATATTCTTAATATTTACTCCAGACTTATATTTCATATAAATTTCGTTTGAAAACTTGTGACATTAAGAGAAAGTACAATCAGCTCTGCTGAAGACTGGCCTTTCATTGAGGAAATGTTAATATGCACTATGAATTAAAACCTAACCGTGCGCTGGAATATCACAATATTTACGAAGTAACTAAATAAAAAACACCAAGAAATATGCATATATTGTCCACTGATTATTTGTTCAATCGATCGTGGTTTCATTGCTGGATCAATATCATCAGGTAGGTACAGAAACGTCTCTTAAATTTATAACTTAAAGTTAATCGTTAAAGGTAGAGAATGGAGTGTCGTGAAGACTTAAAAACGCTGGTTGGCCGAAAATAAGTTTATTACTAATTACGTTCATTAGACATTAGTCGCCGCCAAGCAGTTCGGACCAGTCTTACTGGCAGACCGAACTTGGGATTTTACCAGCAGACAGGGAGGAAACGAACAGGGCCTTTTCGCCGTTACGCTTTTATACTACCTAGGTGGCCCAAGAGATGTCTCAATTTGGGGGAGAGGGAAGGGGGCTAAGAGGATCGGCGTGGTCCAAAGGACAGCGATGACTCGTGCATGCGACATGAGCTGTCGATGGAGCTCGACAGCTCATGACCTCGGTGCCAACTTAACACCTTGCTTCACTTCACAACAGGAGTATGGAATCATAACAAGGTAGAGAAAGCAAGATGCATTCATACTGGGTCATTAAGGAGATGGGATGGAGGCAATGAAAAGAAAAGGCAGGTTTCCAATTCTCGGATGAAAAAAAGGAATACATAATAGGATAGGAATGGAGGAGATGGTGGAGTATCTAGAAAATTTCTAGTACATCCAGCTTATGTATAGTGTACAGAGATTAAGCGTGAAAAATATGAATAGAGGTTTTCAATAAACAAATTCTCATCTTTCAGGGGTGTTATTAGGAAAGCTCTATGATTTACATAGCATCTTTTAGAAAGGCTTCCGCTGAGAAAATAATACTCGAGAAAGTAGCCTGAAATCATTTAAGTGTGTATCAATTAATGTAAAGGATCAATAAATGTTGTTACACTGATCATCATTATGCATTATGACTCACAGTCTAAGTTAGCAATGGAAGAAGGAAGGTTAGTATATATCGAAAGCATTTCACGGAATAATCGGACAAATTATAATTAGATTCTTTATAGAAGGAAAGAGTGTCAAAATATTTTAAATTTTTGAGCAAGAATCGTTAGAAGAAAGGAGAAAGATCAATAGTATAATACTGTAAAATCCGGTTTGGACGTTTTCAGGGGACCATGCGGAAACCGTATCTTAAGCGGGATGACAACAGGGTTGTGTAATGCTTGTTGCTTTACATCATATATTTGAAGAGTGATCTGTTTCTCGGCCAATGAGAGCGTTTTATATACTCACAAGGAGTCTGTACACCGTCGGACGCGATCTAAGTAGTAAGACTCGGTAATTTGATAGATATCGAGTCAATATTGACGAATCACCACCAAAGTTGGGTTTTATCTGTGATAGTTTTCACGGAAAATGAACTTAAAGTTTAAGCAAATCAGCTACTTTATAATGCTAAGGGCAGCGAGTTCCTCCAGAGGAGCGCCTGGCGTAGTGGTATGGTAGATGCTTCCGAAGTTATTTTTGTCAGGTTCGAGCCCATCTGCTGTAAAACATTTTTTTCTCTTTTTTTCTTTAACGTAGTCTTTCGTAATCTTAATCTATATCTGTTTTCTTCTTTTGGTGAATTTTAAACTTATTTTCCGGAAGTTATAGAATTTTTCCCGCGGTGAGTCACCCGTTTCTTCAAATTAAGCGCAAATACTTCTGTCCGCATATATAAACGTGCTTGTGAATCCTAATTCCTGAAATTTGAAAATTAGAATACAAGAAAGGAAACGCAGAGGACTATATTCAAACCTCTCCTACATCCAGCTGCTCGTTCTAACGGCAACGGTTAGAGGGCATCACAGAGCATGATCTCTCCAAAACTATGCTCGACAGCCCGCACTGCACCCGGTTTATTCGCTATACTTAATACGAATTTCTCTTGGAGTATTTGATATCTACGATAAAGCATACCGAAAATTTAATCTAATAGTCTGCTTTATCGTGACACAAGTGATAAAGAAGATCTCGCTGTCTTAGAGTTCGTATCAGTTCCGATAGAGGGATGGAGTTTGTTCTGCTTCGTTATATCTTCATTTTATTCTCACAAAATTAGTCATTCAAAAGTAAAAATTCACAACTTGCGATTCTAGAGATGAGGTAAAGCGTGAGAGAACGACACAGATGACGTAAAAAAGATTTTGGTCTCTAAAATGATGCGAACGATTGGCTAAAGCGGAGTGCAGTGCATCTTGGGACGGAAATAATCCGCGTCTTAAGCGGGAAGTAGGACGTCTTAAGCGGTGTTTTTTACCATGTGTTTCGTGTGAAAGGGATGGAGAGAAAATCGCGTGATAGTGTCCTGAGGAGGATAGCGTCTTAATTTACTGCTGTAAATTTTCAAGTAAAATATTTCCGGCAAAGCTTGGAAGTTTATTTAAACTACACACTTGAAAAGCTAAATTAAGTTGTGCTTTGCGATCACGAAAAAAGTTCAAATTAAGGAAATAAAAGCCTGATTCACTTAAATACTCGTTTTGTAACCGAGAGTTAAATAAAGTAGTTGTGTCGAAATTACAACTTTCAGTCTATAACAGAAAAAATGTTTATACATACTTTTTACCTCGGAGTATCGATCGAAATTGCGTACAACTTAACGGAATACTGTTATAAGGAACAGTTGATGGATGCATTTATATTTACGATAAATTACTTTCATTTTGAATATTGATAGCAAATGCTTGAGTACAGTTACATCTTTCTTTCAACTAACGGTATGATTGAACTAGCGATAGAAACATTCCTGGAATATGAGTCAGACAGTTAATCACCTACGAATATTCTTACCATCCGCGGTTTCTGCCTCTTTTCAAGAAGTTACAAATTCAGCTATGAAGTCATAACAAAATAACAAAGCGAATTCGAGAGATGTTCTCCTTGGGCCTCTAGGAGCAATATGGCGTATGGGTAAACACACGTGCTTATGTAAACTTCCGTTCCAGCTCACAGACTGAAGAGGAACCTTGTGAGTAAAAAGGCATCTGCTCTGCGTTTTCTTACTTACAAGAAAGGAGAGAAGAGTGATAAGGAGTATTTCAAAGCATGTATCACGGAGATAATTGATAACTCAGCTAAAGAAGATAAATAATAATTATGATGGTAATAATAAATATTATTACTTTTCATGAAATTGATTCTGTCGAATCTCGAATTGTTCGCTCCCGTGAACTTGCATCCTTAAAATATTCCTTGGCAGAAAAGATCTGCGGACGAATTCTCAGGTCCTTTAGCTGACGAAAAACTACGTACGAAGGCTCTAGAGGAGGTTAGTTGACCAATGAAAAGGGTAGGTTATCTAAAAGGATAACTAGAAGTAATCCAAGATGCCAGATGTTGACTCACTTACTGCTAACTTCATCAGTTTACATATGCGAAACCTGTCAGAGCTTCGGAGAGTGCAGATCTACTTTGGAAAAACACCTTTTTTCCGTAAATATACCGAAAATATATGGTGAATATCGTGATATTTTCTTCCGTATAAAACGATAATCAAACAAGATAAGGTATCTGTATGTTAAGCGAAATGTGAAACGATCTACCTAAAACCAAACGCATTGCCTTTCACTAAATGGACTGTCTCGAACATGCTGATCAACAAGGAGAGTTAATATCTCTGCAGCGACACTCTGGGTTTAAGATTAATGCTACTAACAATATTTCCATTATAACTGCAATTTTCAGTACTAATATATCGTAATTGTGTTATTACATTGAAAGAATTTCTATTGGGTTGCAATAATGTTTGTATAAATATCTTCAAAATTGGAATCACTTTTAAGACTATCATTAGATTATTATACATAAATAACGATAATTACCTATTATATTATGGTTGAAGGATTGTTTCTGATGTTTAATCCTCTCCTTCTAACAAATACATTTTTCCCCTCCACTTACACTTATCCAAATTTCTATTCAGGGAAACGACCTTATACATAATTAAAGAAAATGTATTCTTCATGCCAAAACAAGACTGGACCGAAATATCGACGGTCTAGTATGATGTATTTTGTTTTGACTCATTGAATTAATTTCTATTTGCGTTTTCGCGTTTTTTCGCTCCTACGAATTTCGCTCCTCGTATTCTTGTGGGGGCGTTTCACCGCACCGCGAGTTCTCACTGACAAAGCCGACGGCCGAAGAAATTCTCCCCACACCCTAATCTTACACCTTTTCTTAGTTGTCTTTCTCTGTATTATTTTTATATTTCTCTGGTTTTCCAAACTCAGTACCAAACTGTGAGAAATGTTCACATGAGCCTAACTTCAACTATTAAATACTGAAGTAATAACTAAGGATTCATCCCGAAAGCCTATTCTAACCTAGTCCTCTCTGCCATTAGAACAGAGAAGTGAGGTTTTGAAGGCAAGATGAGGATTGAGGAAGTTTCTCCTTACTTTCCTCACTTCAAACTCAATACAATGGTATACTCATGAGCATTAATGGGATAATAAGTAATCGTAAAAAGTATTACTTTTTTGGAAGATTTTTTAGATTGGAATTTTAATTCTTATCGAGTAATATGAAATATGCGGCTGTTGTTTCAATTTAATTGGGTATGAATGCATAGCGTGATAAAGTACCTCGCGTAATTGGTGCATCAAATTGTCACGCGATATCCACAAAGGCCAGGAGGTGAGCTATTTTGTTGGCGACACAAACCACAAATCAATATATTTTTAGCGCTGTATTCACCTACTCTGAATCCTATGGAAGGGGCTTTATTGAAAAAAATTCAACAAAATATCAATGAATATAAGGAAAATCAGCTTAGTGCTGTAATATTCTGTCTTCTATCCGGATGATTATTTTGCACAAAAGATTTTAAATCGTTTATATTTTTAAAAATTTGGTTGATATACGTGTACTATGTAATGCTAATTACAAATTAGCTCAGCGCACGGCTCATAACTTTTGAAATTAGGAAATGCAAGCAAAAATGTTGAAGTAGATTATGTATTATTTATATTGGTATATGTATGTGTAACATGACGATATTTATGACATTAAATGATCCTGGAGTTGGTCTAACCCTGAGTCCATTTAATTATAAGAAATTAAAGTAGTTACGCATTATAGCATAGCTATGCGTCTGACATGTAATGGATTTAAGCGATTCAACTAATTCAAGCAATTCCCAGTCGAGGAATTGCCCGCAAATAATTTCGGTAGATACTTGTATCCTACTTCCCGTGCACTCTAGTACAATTCAATTTGTTTACCTTGCATCTCAATGACCTTTCCTGCTTAAGAATGTCCAAATTTGCTATCCTTAAAGTCTTAATATCAACTAATTATGAAATCTTTGTTTATGGAAGACCGTAATAGACTATTGGGATACCAAAAAATATTCCAAATGGGTTGAAGAGATTCCTGCCTTATAGAAATGAGCAGGGAGCATGGATTATTAATAAACGAATAACGAATTTACTTTTGACGATATTGAGATTTCAAAGTCTCCTCTTCCATCTAACCCATATAGGTAACACATTATAAGAAAAGGTATTCGTTAATTGATAAGAGAAGTTTTTCAGAAAAAGTTTTCATAAGTATTCATTGCTTTGTTCTCACAACATTTGGGAAAATCGGATGAATCCTTCAAAAACACTTTCGTCGTAAGCTTCCACATCTCGTTTTGGTTTTTATCGCTTGGCTATCATTGCTTGATTAAGGACATAAGAGCTCTACTTACAATGAGAGGGCGGAGAACTCATAGGAAATCTCTTTCTTTATGTGTGCAGAGATGTCGTTAACTTCCCTCTTTAGCGTTGATAAAGACTAAATGACTTAGGGAAGAATCATTCCTTACGTTTACCATTCCAAAAATAAAAATATCAAAAATAAAAGAGAATTCAGCATTTTATCGTAACACAAACTAAGCTGTTTTCCCCCTGCCACACGCCGAAAGGCGGCTTGCAGGGTATTCATGTAGATGTAGAAACTAATTCTTTCTTTCTTTCCATTCCCTAACTGCATTTCAAATTAAATTAGGTAATTGTTTTTGTAGAGTTTTCTGGATTAATTAAACATCATCACTGTAGTGTTAATTATCTTTATTTCCTTTATTTTAATAGAGTAGATTGTATGAAATATAGGGTTGATTATGGCAGAAATAGTAGATATTACAGAAAATTATTTTTAGTCTTAATAAATTCAATAATTTGTTTTATGCTATCATATGCCATATAAATCCTTTCTTTTTACGTTTTGCATGAAAACTTTCCCCCTTTCCCAAGCTAATTTCCCCTCGTGAGAGTGACGTCATCCGATTTAACATCGCGAACACAGTATTATATTCTCTTGCGCGTAAATTTCTGCGATGGTATCACCAAATGGTATGCAGCCACCAAAAATTACATTTTGTTCTTTACTTCTGTTTGCAAATGTCCAAAGACCTTTCTACCTTAATGAATTCTGTTGTAAGGATCATTTTGGAACTACTAAACTTGAACCGAAGACTTCGACTTGGATGGCAGCATGAGGTTGAATCATTTTCGGAAGAAGGGAATCGAGAAGGGAAGTGATGAGAAGAAAGTATTCAGGTAAATTAAGAAGAGACAGAAAAAGACGGATTAAGCTAGCGGTGTAACTGTGGGGTTGTTCAGAACCAGGTTATCGAACCGGACAGGAAACCGAACTTGCTCTTTCCGATACCGGAAAATATCGCTCTCGTGTGGTCATATTATTTCTTCCCTTCCTCATCACCACAAAACCTACTTTTAATAAATCTACATACTATTTTCTATGGCATCTTTTCACCCTCCGAACCGCTTCCCCCTAGCCCAACATACCTTGTTTCTTACTTTCCATCTCCCTTTAATTCTGATTATAGCACCTCCCACAGCTGTTTAATTTCTATCATCCTTCAACTCTCCTGTCGAATTTATTGCCTCAGGTAAATAATATTTTTAACTTACAAGGGATTTTTGACAAATTATTTTCTTTTTCTTATCTTGCGCACAAAATTATTTTTTGTTATGTTAAGTATATTAAACTGTAAATCGTATTGTTCATATTATCGTAATAGCATAGTGTTGTTTGTTAAATAACTTAGTGTTACGTTTCATGATGCTTGCACCCATTCCACGAATTTGCAGCTTGCAGGGTATGTAGACGTAGATGTAGACGTACTGCCTGCGGGAAGCAATTTAGGAGGGGTTTCCCTCCCACTAGGGTGAATGACAGGTAGGGATTTTGTTTTATTTGCTTTCAATGACTGCTACGAGGCTAGATGCCTCTTTGTAGACCTAGAATGTAAATAAATCATAATAAATGCCCAACTCCAATTTCTTAATTTTTATGAATCCAATAGCACACCAACTTCGCCAAATACAACTCTTTGTTGTCATCAAAAATTATCATAATTTCAAGTTTTCCTCGCTGTTGGTTTTTATTGCATGTATATATATATATTGAGAAACACTTATGTCACCTCAAAAAGTCATGTTTTAGGCTTACGTTACGTAATTCGATACGTTTCAACATTGAAATATTTTGTTATTCTTATCGATAGCGACTATTAAAATTTATTTCATTAGGCTACACATTGCGCTTACAGGACCTGTATTTTGCACGTTTTCCAACGTGAGACAGCATAAGGAAATGCCAAAGAGAGAATAAAGACGAGCTGTTTCCAGACGGCTGAACAATTTGCGGAGGACTCAAGAGTCAGACGAGAGACATTCTCAAATAAAGAGGGAAACTGGAAAATGAAAGAGCATCCAAAGAAGATTACACCCTTGGGTTCGTGTTTTCCCCATCTATTAGACCTGATTCGTCTCTCTTTCTATGCCTTTTGTCCTCCCACGTGAAGCTTCTCCTCGTAAACTTATCTATTTCTCGTCCTCTTGCGCCGGCAGCCCTTAAACTTCCCTTTGTAACACTCTGACGACCTTTTCTCTCCCTTTATTTCATCGCAGCGTATTTTTCTCTTCTCCGCGTCCTTTCACTTTTCTGGAGACAGTATTCCGAAACATGGCACACAATAAGTTTGAAGTTGAATCTTCTACGTGATTACTGCCACGTTTGTCCACTTTAATCATGGACAGCGTCACGCTTTCATTACCTGTGGAATGAGGAACGGCTTTCGCCCAAATTTTTTCTTCCTTAGCCCTTCGTTGCTACAATTTTTCCCACTTTTGCTACATTTTCTTCGTCTGACTTCAAAATTCTATAACAATAACTGTTCAATAAAAATATCACTGAAAAGGATCATATGTGATTTACTTAACCGAAACCAAGATTCATTCGGATTGTGCCCTAGCAATTTCCTGGAGTTTATCAGAGTGCACCTAAACGAGGTTACGATGATTTTCTCCAAAATTTGATCATAAATTTACTATCGATAAAAAGTACTTAATTACAAGAAATTTTAATTATTCTGTTCTTACTATCCGATTCTGTTTTATCGGCAATGATCATTTTGATATTGCTAAAATAATAAAATCTATTGGTAAAGTCAACTACATAGGATAATCGGTGGTAATCCATTAAAAACCAGAGAAATAATTAAAAAGATATTTAAGAAGACAATCAAGTAATTCCTTCCCAAAAATTTTAACATCAAAATTAATAAAATGGGTAGAAAGCTGATGAAACGAGAAAAATTTTGTCACAAAGAAAAAGGGTGTTTCATACTTTAAAGGTTGACCCAAGTACATCGGTTCAAAGAATATTATAATCTATTCCCATTTTTCTTGAAAATATCACTTTCGTATTTTTACTTCGATCATGGATTTGAAAGGAACGTATTTGAGGGCAAAATAGAAGGAAAATCAGCAAGAGGAAGACCAAGTGATGAATATATTAGCCAAATAAAGAGAGATATAGGAAAGAAGAGATATCAGAATGTTGTGAACTTAGCACTAGAGAGAGAGGAATGGAGGGCTGCAGTCAACCAATCTACTATACGGATTGAATGACCTACGATGATGATCATCATGACACTACTATATTTAACCATGATTAAATCACTGTGGTTTCACGAATTGGTTTTAATCCATGCTGAATGTTTGCCAAAGAAATTTCCCGTACTTTCTTTTTAATGCAATAGCCGCAACATCGCGCACTAATACCTCGTAAAGAATACGTGCCCATATTTTCGGCATTGTCTCTTCATGCCGCTATAGCTATTTATACAGTTTTTGTATTAGAGTAAACCAAAATGGATGGGAAAAAATATAGTAGTATTACTGTTAAAAGTGCTTCGACAGCTGAGGTATTTCGCATATGAACTCATATGGAATCGAAACCAGGACTGCCTTCACGATAGTCAAACGCGCTTCTTACCTGGCTATCCATATTTTCTAATTTTAGTGAATATGAGGAGCATTGTGAACTGAAATCGAGCGTTATCTGATCTAAAATTATCATTGACACGGATTTCAAATCTAAGTCTTCCTAAAGTGGGCAGTAAATTTCTGCAGTATTTCTGCTAAGAATATACAAAACGGCATACCTCAATGTTCAGGCAAAATGCTTAACTGAAAAGAGCAGCCGCCTGGAAAGTGTAAGATCTGAATACGAGTGACGGTCCTGTCAGTATTTCTTCATATCCGTTTATCTTTGGAAATAATTCATTTTTATATTGCTTAAATACTGACTGAATTGATCATTGCTATATACTGGTTGAAGCCATCTGTTGCCTTCCGACCTTCAGGTCCCTTCCGTCAATATCAAAATCATTATTGCATTTTCAACCTTATAAAGAATTTTTTATCGAACTATCCCTTCCTAACTTTAACAATCATTCCCTTTAATGAACTGGTAATTAGTGAAAATCTTCTGGTATTAGTAGTGCCCTTTAATGATTAGAGATGTCACATTAAATTTACGGTGCGTGCAAAGTGCGGATCAACAGAATTGCTTTACGAGAGGACCTCGAGATAAGAGAAACTGTCGATAATGATTCAAAGGAAAGGTTAAGCAAAAATTCTGAGAGATAAAGATGATTGGGAGAAGTGAACCGTTCCGAACTTGTGAGGATAATGATTGTTTGGGGGTGGCAGAAGGGGAGGGAATAATACGGAGGGAAAGAGAAAGAGAGGATGTGGGAGGGGAAAGAGAATGAATAAGGAAACTGGTGCACAAGTATTCGGAGAAACTGGGTTAGCCCTTCAGAAAACACCTCAGTCGTCGCCAACAAAGTCAAATTACCACGGTGAGCAAATGGAACAAGATGTTGTACTGAATTCCCTGTTTCGAATTCTCCCTTTTCAGCGTCCGATTTGGGAAAATGAGGCGATGGGGAAGTGAAAGGGAGTGGAGCAAAGGTGAGAATGCTTGAAAGGGGAAAAGAGCACAAGGAAAAGGCAACAAAGCGTGAAGAGAAAAGATTTGGCAAAAGGGAGATTAGGAAAATTTTTGGGATAAAAGGGGAAACGAAGGAAATAGATGAGGAATGATGAACTGAAAGGAATGAAAGTCCACAGAATGAGTGCTGGAGAGGACGTAAGATAAATAAGAAATTAACGACAGTAAGAAAATCAAAGGGAAAAAGACGCGCTTGTTAGCGATGAATAATGTGACGCGGAGGTATATATCTGTGACGTCAGGGATTGCTCCGCGAGGGTAAATAGTACCCTGGATACCGATAACAATGTTACCGCTGAACCCCGTCCTGCTACCTAACGTAGAGGTCACGAAAATCCGGTACCTTTGATTCATTTGGTGTGTCTTAACCTTTTCCGAGCTAACATCAGAAGTGGGATCCTAACTGCGCTTTGGACAACATTAATTGAATATAGAAGAATTAATGAAGAGCCTGTCTGGGCTGTTTTGTGATGTGAGGGATAAAATGGCGGCGATTCCTCGTGCTGGACCATCCGAACCACTCAATCCCAAAGTACGGTCCAGAGGTTGTTGATTTTGAAGTGGACTGCAGAGATTGATAAACCGGTAACCGAATTCGGTTGGACTGAGGGAGAAATTGCGGTAAGAGTAGCATAGCATATGTATGTTGGTTCCGCAAAGTGAAAGATTTTTACGGAATGACGATAGCAACCGGAAACGCTGCTTCCGCTGCAATCGGTCAGGTCATTTCATGGTGAAATTCACTTTCTCCGATTAAGAAGGGGATAAAAGGAGATATTTGACTGACAATCGCTTCAAATTCACTTCACCGCGTTAAAAGGGGCCATCAATTAATGAGTCCGCGTGATCTAATGAAACTAGTCGGGCTGTGTGTTATATTTGCTTTAAGCCAGGTCGCAGTCCAGTAGGATGTTGGATGAAGACCTAGTCGACCGACATACGACAAATATTAATCTCTTTTTACTTCTCTTTTTACTAGACGAAAGTAATTTCTGAACGTCTTTGGGGTTTTCCCCAGCGGTCATAAGAGGAAAACCCGTAAGATGTTTGTTAGATTCGGGACTGCTCGTTAATCTCGGAAGGCGTAGCAGATAAGGTTGGCTTGCTGCCGTAAGGTCCTCGCTTATGATGTGTTTAATGGAATTGAGTAGGTAACTTTAACTACGTCTTGGAAAACGACGTTGGTAACAGAGTTTGAAGTTCTTACAGTTGAATGGGATTATTTAGAAGTACAGGTCTCTTATTAGAATTGTGATGCTTTTGTTGGCCGATACGTTTCTAATAACTCAGATTTGGCTTTCATCACTGATGAATTTGTAACTCGAGAGCTCTAAATGGACGAAAACCTTTATTAACCATCTTGAGAGAGCGGTTCGTCAACAGTTAATATCAACTCTCGGAGAGTATGAAGATTTGTTAAATGGGGCATTTTTGCAAATCCTGTCTCTATGGGTAGTCTGGGTTTGTTTGATGGAGAACCGCATTATATCCTACAACCCTTAGAGTCTTGCTCTGTCAGAAAGGGAAAATATGCTAGAAACAGTGAAGGGTCCGTTGGCCAATGGATACGATAAAGCTGTTCTCCTTTTGCCGGACCCATTCTCCTAATCAAGAAGAATGGAGCAGACAATGTGCATAGATTCTAGGGTGTTAAATCGAGATTCTGTAAAGCCAATGTCCGCTACCAATGATCTATAACCAATTCGATTTACTCGCCAGAAGCAAATTGTGTTCCCCTTTAGACATGGCGTCTGGCTTCCATCAAATTCTCATCGAAGCGGAATCTGTAGAGACAATTGGCTTTATGACTCCCGGTAGCCATTAAGAATATCTAAGAATGCCTTTTGTGCTGGCCCTGCCAGTGTCCCAGCGAGCCATAAATGCCGTTTTGGGACCTCTCGACGGCACTGTCGCCTTAGTTTATTTCGATGAGAATCTTATCCCTTCGTCTTCAATAGAAACAGATCTGCAAAATTTAAAATCTGTAATTTAATGGGATTCCTAAGCCGTAATCCGTCTCCCATTAGACGTGTAAACCACATTGGAGAGCGAACGTTGCCAGAAATTGAGCAGGCAGTAGATAAGGAGACTTCTGCCCTTACTGATGCGGTAAGGAAAGGGAAATTAGACCCGAAGCAATACTGTATAAAAGAAAAACCTGCTTTATCACATTGAAAATATAAACGACGAGGAAATACTACTATGGTATGTTCCGGGGGATAGCCGTATAAGCTTCCTGAGACTTTTTTATGAAGAATTCTATCATTTAAGTGCAGTCAAAGTATTTGACGTATTTTCATGATATTTTTGATTTATTCGATCACGTAATTTTGTGAGTGAATATTTTTTCCCTTTTCCCTTTGTTTCCCTTTGTCAAACATGTAAATTATACAAAGATCGCGATTGACCCAAACAAATTCGATTGAGAAGGCTTTGGTACTCTTGTCACGGTTCGTCTTCATTGTATGGGGCCACTAGCATCAACTAAGGGAGGCTTTAAGCATATGTTCATTCTTGCGGATTCTTTTATGAAATTCGGTATGCTTTATCCCTTGTTAGATTTGACAAGCACTGAAACGGTGAGTCAAATGATGGATTTCATAGTCATTTTTTAGAATCCACGCTGCACAGTTGCGGATTCGGGAACCAACCTTAGATACCGCTATTTGCCGGAACTTTGTACTTCTGTATGCATACATTTTCATTTTATCACCCCAGAAGCTCCCATGGGAAATGACAGGTTCGCTACGTTCGCAGAATAGCGTTTAAATTTAAATTTACTAAACTAAAGTAGCGAGAAGGTTCCAAAGCAAACGAAGCAGTTATCAAGAGTCCTTCGTTTAGTTGGGTGAACATGGGATAGTTAGGAATTTTTCGTTTCACCTCAGTTTAGGTCAGTTGCCCTTATTCTGATCATGCTTGCCCTATCGTGGTATTTTACATCTGAAATAATTTATTTGCTACTGAAAATGAGTGCAATAGCTCATTTTTCATCTTATATAGTTTACATTAACGTATATTCTCTCACCCTGTCTTCTTAGTCTATACGTATGTACGTTTATACCTTTTATTCGATTATCATGAACTATACTACCATACAGATAGGTATAGAATACTGTTCATGCAATTCAAAACAAATTTCATTCATTCTTAGTCGTATTTCTTTGTACGGCTAAGAAGTAAGGAATCTTTCGAGAAAATTTCGCAAGATATCACCAAAAGGAATGTAACTATATTAAGATAACTGTTTAAGTACCATCGGTAATGAGATTTCAAGAATAGGGTAGAGGGACGAAGTGCCCCAAGTGCGACGAGAGATATTAGAAAATCATGTTCATTGAACTTGAAAGGCTAACAAAATTTTATATCGCGAACTTAGTTCTAAACCTTAATCTTATTAGTTAGGCATGTAATTTCTCCGAATTGACTTCTGAAGTAGCTTTGGAGTGGCAGTGCTTTCTTTGTCACAATATAGATTTCACATAAAGCAAAATATGAGCTCATCGTTATTTCTAGCTTCCAAGCAAAGATCATCAGTTGTTAAACCAATAGTTGTAGAGTATCATAAAACAGCATGAAGAAAGCATTCATAAATATTTCGTCAAAATAAAATATTTGCACTCAATAGTGACTGCGAACTGCCGTTTCATAAAATATAAGAAAACTTCTAGCCTAAGCAGATTCGTACTTCCTTATCCTTAAGAAAGTTTTGCATTAGCTCGTTCAAGCGGAGCGATAACTAATTCGTATGTTATTTTCAGTATAAATTAAACTCAAAAAGGTAGAAATAACCAAGTACAGAATAAGTAGTTCAATATTTTGATAAGGGATTGCGATTAAACTCGTAAAAGATTAAGAACTTGTGGAGAAATTTAAGAATATCTACCGCCGGTTGTTTCCGCAGAACTTTAAGAGCTTAGTCATGGAACATCAGTTGCGAAGCACTGCAGAACAGTAATAAATCTTGCATCTCAAATTCCTTTTTCTACTCTTCCCATCTCATCTACTTTCCCCTAAAACAACTGAGGAATACATTCCTTCCAATGCTTTCACTGTTGCCATCCAAGGAAAACTTGCCATTACTTCTGTTTCTTTTGTCTCCCAGGTTTTTCCCGCTCTTAGATGCCGCCTTTGAAATGCAAGTTAATGAAGTGATCTACCGCTGATTGCTTCCCAGCAAAGCGACGCTTTGTCTTCGATTTTCAGTCCATATGTCTTCTGTCCCCCTTCTCGCTTTCCTTACTCTCCGAATTTGCTTTCCTCAGAAATTTCATCCTTAGTTATGTTTGACATCCTTATTTATCTTCCCATATAATCATGGTTTCGCTTCCTTAATTAGCAGGGCGTTTTCCATTCTTTACCGGAAATCTTCTTTGGTCCTACCAATTATTTTTCTCGTGAAATATATTTCCCTATACCTCCGTCTTCCATTGTTCAAGGTTTCTCTTCCCTATTTTTTATTTGGGAGAGAATTGAATTCTTCACCTTCTCCTCATATATTTCGTCAATTTCACCAGTTATCTCATTATTTTCCACAGAAGCACTTTTAAACGCTTTCAATGCGGTGACAATTTTAGATGAATCGCAACGTGTGACGGTTTTTACAAATGTATTTCTTGATCTTATATTTTTGAGTTATGATGTATAAAAAATACAATGTATAGTGGAACTTACGTTTCTTTGTCGTTGAAAGTTGAATAGAAAAGAAAGTATTTTGTTTGTTGTATACTATGAAATTTGGACAGTCAGATTTGTTTATAATACTGGTGTGTTAATTATATGAATCATAAAATTACAAAGAAGCTCGTCAGTTCGTTTGAATATAAAATTATTATAAGATGTATATTCGATGAAACATCTCGAGATTCTATTTTTACGAATTTCTTTAGTCAATGATTAAAATATGTCACTTTTCTTAAAAAATGAATTTTTAATAACATCAATAAAGAAAGAACAGTAAACGAGCTACTAAGATATTTAGTAAATATGTATGGCCATAAAACAGAACAAACAATAAATCCATGATTTGGAACTCAGAAATATAATGACTATAAAACTCCTTTCATACTTCATCAATAGAGGGGATATATTCTCGAAAGAAATGAGATAGATTTTCCTCCAGTAGGTTGAAATATAAATGCTTAAATATGAGAAATGGATAGTGGTTTGCCAAACAGTGCCTTGAAGGCTAATTGATCGGATGGGGTGGATGTCGCGGAATCTTCCTGCGCGCAGCCGAATGGAAGACTTCCGGAATTTTACGCCCAGATAGCGATAACAAATAATGGAGAGAGGTATTCTGAAGGAAGTCTGACAAAGCTGTCATACGCAGAGGACAAAAGAAAGCTCTTAAGCGTAAGGACTACACGAACATTCTCGTTGACAGCCACGAGAAAGAATAGCGGCTCATGATGAACGGTGAGAAAAAGGGTAAAGAGGGAGTTGAAAAAGGAGGCTAAAATCGATGGTAGTTTGAAATCTTGCTCTAAAACATATCATATACGTCATCTTTACCCTTACAAAGAGGATTAAAACATCAAAGATAAGTGTGACTTAATATTCAAAAAGAAATTCGAATGAAAATCTATCTCAAATATAAACATTAATGTTTGAGATATTGATATTGATTTTTCCCAGATGTTTCACTCTTGAGAGGTTCTAAAGACAGATTTTTCAATTCTAGATATTTTACGAATTTCAATATATATCTGTATGTTATATAATCATTTTTCCAAGCACATGACGTTATAATTGAAACGACCCAACATTCAAAATGCAACATCAAAAACTCGTTTTTATTCAGAATATTTCAATGATTAGAATCAATTGTTAGCAAAGAGTTTTGATTGGCGGAAGAATCAATTGTTTAAAAGGTTGATGGAGACCTGTTGATGGAAACATAACGCCGGTAGCCTCGACGTGGTAGCCGTAATCGGTTTATACCGACCAAAGAAGGATATTAACTCTTTATATTGACAGTTCTTGATTTATTATATTGTGAAAGATGCGAGGGAAAACAGATTTGATGGCTAAGAGAGAAGACCTTGGAAAGAATAAGGGTTGAGGTTAATTGTAAAGAAGATAAAGCTTTTGAAAGGTGAAAAAGCGTATTTGAGCCTATTGAATGAGTGATCGAAGACTCACTTAATGGAAGTGAATGAATGGACTTTTTACTGATGCGTGGTTAGGCTAAAGGTGGCCTCTCTTGTATGCTACTAATTGTTTCGAGCAAAGTCATGAAACATTTAGAAAGAGAATACCGTTAATAAGCACTCTTTAAGTAAGTCCATTAAGGAACTATTACATATTTTTGAAAGTGGTGTTAACAAATCACGGCTTTCACGTGGAAAGATCACAATTTATCAAAATGATTACTCCAAATTAAATATAAATATTTACGCTTTTATGCCAAAGCTGTAGATATGTGTGAGTGAACAAAGATGCGGAGCTTATTTATCTAGAATTAATATTTCAGTTAACTATGCCAAAAAGGGTATCGAGGAACGAACATTTGGTAAAGCATCTCTTCAAAACGGTCCTCTTATGACTTCTGAGGACATGAAAAACTTGAAGGATTATAAAATCAGAAATTCCCTGGAGGTAAATATTGGCATATAATTGCAATTTTTGGATAAATATCTTGATTGTGAGGGAGACTGTGAAAATTCTCCTTCCCATTCTGTATCTTTGCATCCAGTTTGAAGCATAGGAATCGCAAAATAGAGAGATAGAACTCATAAAACCATTTAGTCAAATTAAAAACCGGTTTAAGCACATGATAACCTTCGATTATTATCTTTGTAATTACATGCCTGTCGTCCATAGTTCTATTCAGCGTCCATCAATCACATCATTAAAAACATGAGTGGATTACGCTACCTTGATATTCCCTTTGTCTACGCTTTGGATGACGGAGGTGATCGTTGTTTACTTCCCATTATGGCAGCCACGAGCATCAGCTATACCCACTCATTTCTTCCGTTCACTTCCACTTCATTATCTTCGTCCACTACAGGATGTTAGCCTATCCCCGTGCAGAAGGGTACGAGCGTTTGTAGAGCACCATAGGGTTCACCTGACATAAACACAAGGTTTCTAAAATTAGATGCACCGCAGCCGAATTTCTCGATTATTATTCTGGACGATTAATAATTAACATGAAACACGAAAAACTATCGCAGGAAAAGAAGTATTTAATTCTATTAATTTGAATTCCCACCGAAGATGTAGATTTTGTTTTGTGAAATTTAGGTCCGCTCAACTCGTATTCATATCAGTGTTGATTTTTATTTTCACCGAAGAATTCTTCGGCAACTATGAGCTTTTCTTATGGAAATCGAAAAATTATTTTTTATCAGAAGGAAATTTTTTGGAAACAATCGTTCTTCTACAAGGCTGTACTTTGACGATTGACAGATGAATGGATTGTAATATCGTAAAAAATGCAATTTTTTGAATAGAAAATCGCCTCCATAGTTACTCACTCTCTCTGTTATGCCCCGTCTTCTTTCTTCTAGCCTTGAAGAAGTTCCTGCTATTCTTTTCGTTCGACTGACTCACCGAGACTGGTCGGTTGTATTACTTGTACGGTTGTACGTACTTTCCAAATGAGTAAGAAAGTGTAAACGCAGTCAACCAGGCTGCCCCCTTTTCAAGAATAAGTTTCCTATTCCTTTTCTTACTTACATTGTTTTCACTAAAAAAAACATCCTCTGGTATTTCACGAATTATCTTTATTTTATGTGATTTCTGTTTGTTGCAGGCTACTAATAATATCTACAGAATAAGGATACTGTCTTCTTAGAATATTTCCACCCCAATCAATACTTATATTGCCTTTATTGGCAGGCTGTCCATGTTTTTTATGTATATGATTGAAGACATACTACCAAAGTTGAAATATCGAGTTAAGGATATTGAAAATGGAAAAAAACAGTAAGGGTGGTGATTATTTCAAATCCAGGAAGAAAGTTCAGAAGAAAAAAATTCACAGAAAATATAAGGAAGTATAGAAATTCTCTTATGGACCGATTTTTCGTTTTAAATACAATAAGGAATATATTAAAAAAATAGAATAATCTATTTGCTGATTAAAACTTTTTTAATTCTTTCCCTTCAATTTCTGTTTTTGTAAAAAAAACTCGCAAAATCCAATGGCAATAGGGAGAGAATAGCAATTATGGAAGGAGACTTAGCCTATAAGATGTAACATGAGTAAAGATAACCACATAGTAATGCTATGGAAGAGCAGCATAACCAACACTTGTGACCATATTTCAGAAAGAGGGCTTCTAGGCAATTTCTATAATCTTCCTCTGGGACTTCGCTATCAGACAAATGAATTCGTGCGAGGAATTGCGTAAACAATTCTTAAAAAAGACGTCGTTTAGACTTACAAAAACACATGAAAACGATCACGAATCATGACACGTCAATGAATATTTCTGCCCCATGCAAATCCAAGGAAATAGCCACAGAATGAATCGCCTTACTCACCGTGATTGAATGGGGATAGACATGAAAGCTCACTCAGTCACGCTCCCTGTCACTTCACAGAACACGACAGATTTAGGGTCGGAGATAAATGAAATGGGAAACCAAAATCAAGTTATCGAGACAGTTTGGCGGCTTAAATCTCTCATTTTACACCCAAAGGCAGATTTGAAGGAAAGACAGAGGAGATAATGGATATAGATTCGGATAATAAAGAAAAAACAATAAGCGGAACGAGAAAGATTAAAATAAATATATACCGAACCCAGTTTAATGATATTTTCTCCCATTATCTAGTGTCCCATCTTACCATTTAAGTCTTAAAATATCCAAAATTTGAATATGGCACTGGTTTCTTCGAGTGCCGTTACGAAAATCGCAACTGAACTGCAAGTGTAATCCCAGTATTACTTCGACGGATATCTTTACAAAGAGTGAGGAAAATGTTGCGAAGGTAATAATTTACCACAATATTGTGATTTTTAATATTTCGAAACACTTATTATTTCAAAAAAAAAATTTAATTTATGAAAACACTTTTGCGTTCCTAAATCGCTATGAAGCCAAATTTCTGATGCACGACGACGACTTATAAGTCTCGCAGATTAACCTCTTTCGGTAATGATCAGTTTCAGGATCTCATCTAGAGAACTGCGGAAGGTTCGGTTTTTAGTTCTTTGGTCAAGGTCATTGGTATTAGTCATTAATTGGTATAATTAGCGGTGTATGGAAAATTATCAGAAAAATAATTTCTAACATTACTTTAAATTCAAGCGGAAAACTATTAATATAGGGTGTCTTCCTAAAGTAAAATACACAATCGAAAACATAATCGACGCATAAGTTATGAATGTATATAAGTATTAGTGTAAGGTATGAATGTCAGTTATGAAAATCGGTATAAGCATTATTTGCATAAGTTATGAATTTATAAAAATTAATGAGGAAAGCTATTCCGAAGCTTGATTAGAAAAAAAAAGCTGAAGGCACTTATAAAGATTCAAAGTTGACGAACTAAAACTGGAATCCACATCCGTCAGCCGAGTCCGAAAAACAGTGAGAGAAATCTTCGCTAACCGAAAATTCGCTGGTTGGGTCACTCGTTGGCCGAGTTATCACTGTATATTTATAGCGAGTTAAGAGCTTTCACACCTAGTTTGTAGGAACTGGAAGCGATCCTGATATTTACATGATGAGCGTGAGTTGGAGGTGTAGATGTTAAACGAGAGTGCACTTCATAGAGAGAAAATGCATGAGGAATAATTTGGCTCGAAACGTCATATTTGCCTCCGGAATCGAGAGTCAATTAGTGGGGTAAATACCGCCCAAACTGAAAACTCCCATGCACAACAGGGTGATGATGCTTTGAAATCGCTGATTCAATAATGGATTTAAATTCGCTCCCCGTGGGCATCAGACCAATTAGGAGATCCTTGCTTTGCAACAGCGTTCATCGCTGTTATAAAAGAGGAAAATTTCCCCAATAACAGCAAATCCGTTAGTTTTATGAGCTGTGATGTGCGTTATATTCCTTCGTATCTATAATGGACGAGGAAACTATTAGGTGATCTTTAGCAATACACATTCTACGAGGGTACATCTGTAAGCATATATTTTATGCTGAAGCTCTGAAACCGAGGGGCAAATTTGAATACATTTTTGTACAAATTTCATAGCTTCAGGATATTGCTTTCTTCGTACATTCGAATCCCTTGAAAACATCGTATGAAATCGAGTTGAATTGCTGATGCAGAAGTTACACTGATTTATAGAGTTATACAAATTCAGTGCAATGAATTCAGTAAAAGAGAGATAATTCTTTGGTAATTTAATGGTCAGCAATAACATTCATGAATTTCAAACTGAATGAATGAGATTCAGAACCAAGAGTTGCAAAATATTGTCACGTTTTGCATACGTTTCAATAATGTTGTTATTATTAAATTTGCATCTAATCCAAAAAAGAAAATTCTACATTAAGAAATGCATAATTTACCTAAATGATCGTTGATGAATGAATAAACCAGAATCATCTTGATGCGTACTACTTTGGGTTTGAATCGATTAATGCATGAGGGATGTGAAAATTGATGCTGTTTGTACACCGTGATGTAAATGTGCCATCGAGAACAGCGTATATGAATAAACAATATTGAATTTGTGTAACTTTTGCGTGCTTATTTATAGCTATTGGTGATTCTCACGAATACTAACCGCAACCGTCGTCCTCTGCTAAATACATGTCCCTTCAAAATCCCCGTTATTTCGGAGATTATTTCAGCCTCCCTTTCTTATCCTCTTTCGAGAGGATTAGCTCTCCATTTTGGACAGAGTGATTTTATAATGAATATTGAGGTAACAATACTCCCTTCCATTGCTTCATTTATTACATTTCAAATCTGGTGTTAGCTGCACAGTTATGATTCGAAGGTGACAGCTTCTCTTTAAACCGCTCCGTTTATGGCAATTGGAAGAATAGAATCTATTTAGAATTTGGAGTCTTATACTCGAGACCACTTCTGATTGTTGCTTCCGCATGAGAGTTCTCTTTTACTATTTTGCACATTGTCACATAGCAATCACTGTCTTGTAGAAATTGTTTTGATTGAAAGAAATATCTGAAATGATTTTCGCGTCAAAATTTTGCGCGGGATATGTCGTTCAGGGTCTGGGAATGTAATCAGAACTGTAGACATTCATGCAACTATACTGTAACTACACTGTAACTATAATGTAACTATAACTGTATACACGATATATCAGTGAAGATATGTAATATATGCAGCGCAAAATTATCAACAAGAATCCTTATGACTTAATCGTTCGCTGTACACCTAGGAAGATACATTTTTAAATACCTTTACGTAGGGATAAGTTTAAATAGAAGTCACATGTTTTGGCTGAAGTAATTCTATTTTTTATCAAGAATTACTCTCAAAGTTATCTGGAAAAATTTAGGGAATACAGAAAGTAATACTTAGGAAATAGGTAATTTTCAATATTCCATTCAAAGTTCATTTCAGTGATAAATATGACTCGTTTGCCTTTCGGGTTTTTTATAATTTTAGGGAAACTTTGAAATTAATGAGAATAAAGGGAAATAAAAATCATGCTATTAAGTATGGTCGACTTTCAATAAAATATGATCGATTGAGCAAAAATGTAGCGTATCATATCCAATAATACTTGTGTAATTATATGCAAAAGAATTTATTAAAATAAGGGGCTCTGTACCCACAAACTCATACTCTATATAAAATATAGAATTTTAACATTCAATTTCAAATGGTCGAGCTCACTTAAATGATTCATTACCATAAATTATGATGAAATGAGAACAATAAAATTTTCATCATTTGAAGATAACGAAACTCTTAAGCTTGTAATTTTAAGGCTTTTTATGGAAGCTTTAATTTGACCCAGAAAAAAATCAGTGAGTATCACATTTCATTCGTTGAAGAAATATTGAATTTAGTGTTACACACTAGTGTTATCCTCATACTGATATGCAAATAAATTTGCGTATGATGCCTCTTTTATTTTTTAGATTTACGGTAAAGAAACACGTAATATATATGGACAAGAAAAACACACTTGATTTAAATGATGTCCTTAAAGGAGAACATTACACTTCTTGAGTACCACAAACGTCATATAATAAAGAAAATTAAGAAATGAATTTCCCTACGGAAAATACAGCGTCTAGAAAGAGTAATTTCTTCATAGGATATTTTTTTTAATCGAATAGGATTAATTCACCTAAAATATTCCTGCTATCATGCAGTGAAAATGAACTTCTCAAATAGACCTAGCTTCAAATTTGCAGCCGTTCGTGAGATAAAAAGCCAGAAAAGGCCGTAGTAATAGCGAATAATAGACTTATTAGGAGAGGGATGATGAACGCAGAGGATTTATGTATGTTCCGCCTAAAAATGAGGTGAGACGACAGGGAATAATAGTCGACGGAGGAAGTTTAAGTTGAGAATTAATGTCCGCGGAAAAGAGGCTATAAAATGGTACTCCCTTTTCCCCATACATAAGGGATATTGAAGAGAAACTGGAGTGGGTAATTGAAGAAAAATTAAAAACTGCGACAGGGAATTGAAAACATGAACCGGTGCCCGGAGATAACTTTCTACTGGGAAAGTTTGATGATTGACGATGAGAAATGAATGATAAAACCTAGTCTGAGGAATTAATAGCCGGAGGAAAATGAGCTAGTGAATACAAAGTGTTAATTCATTGTCGAGGAGAAGTTGAAAAATGTGACGTTTGAAAATTGAGACGAAGAAAGTAATAGGGAAGCGCTTCGTTCCTTAAAGATCTTATCTAGTGTACATTAATCATACCTTCATATGCCTCTATAAATACATTAAATTTTAACGAATAGAACGTTTAGACGCCGCCGTTTAGCCACTTGAATTTTTGAGGATTTAAAATGCTGCTCATAATCGTAAAATAATCGGGGTTTTAAGGTTATATCGATCATGCCAAACATATAGATTATTATTGACTAAAAAGTTCTACTGTGTTTATTATTTAGCTCATTTTGAGTTTTCAGTGAGATTTGTGGCTTTTCTGAGATTCTATAAGTTTAGAAGAAGATTTAAACAGGATAAAATCATGAATGAGGTGATTATCTCAAAACGGAAGGGTCTACTCTTTAATTGAGTTGGGTAAGAGGAAGGTAATTCTTAGTTTAAGTTTTCCATGAAATCAAGTCAGGAGTTATCGGAAACTGGATTGTCTTTCAATACTTTGAAATGATAAATCATTGATCGATTGACGATTACAATAAATGATACCAATTAAGGTGAATTTAAATACCCTCATAATTTATGTGCTCAAAATAGTTTCCTTAACACATGAGTCAATATATAATAGCTTAAATTCCCCATGGACTATACCCCTATGTCGGACTATATTTATTGATGAAATGATAAAAATACGTAATATGAGCAGCAAAAAGGTGGCAGCAAATTTTTCAAGACCCAAATTTTATGCCTGGGTTTATATGGTACTTAAAGAAAAGTAATGTCAAGCATAGATTAGAAAATCTTATATCCACAAGCATTAAGCTTAGAGTCTCTTTCCAAGGGAAACCTAAGTAAAGATTGCGATGAGAAAATCTGAATAACATTTTTATAAATATGTATAGATGCACGGTTATAACCATTGTTTTGATTGAAAAATATGCTAAAACCTAATCAAAATAAGCGTCTATCTTTTCTTCTTTAAAGATAACACAAAGTGGACCTTTTCGATTCAGAAGTTATTGGTAAGTATTAAAGTAACTAAATCAATTTCGAGGATAAATTCCGTTTCTTTAGTTTTAAGATACTAATTATTACATGTGCATGAAAGTTATTCAGATATGTTACTCTCTTATAGTTATTGATGCTTTTAGTTTTTTGTGCGTGTTCATATACTTATACATAAATGTAGTATGAACACTTTATATCTCCTGTTCTTCAACGTAAAATTATAATTCTTTAAATCCTCATATACTATCATATAACATAAAAATTTATCAATTATCTCTTGCAATTGATATAATTATCCTTTAATTCATTATTTTACCTTCTCTTGTGAAGAAGTGACGATAAAATTCCAGGAAGTGCATTTCTTTATACTTGTAACCGAACGGGCATATTTAATATTTTAAGGTCATTTAAAATAGAGCCCTCGATCTGATTTTTTAGCCCCAAGTATTTGATAGACCAAATCAAACGTCATGAAGGATTAATTCGAAAGTTAGAATATTCAATCCATTTGGTTTTTTATTGGCTAAAATTTTCATTCGGAACGCTTGAATTGCCGAGAATATCTATTATTGAAAAGTCAGTCCAGCAACTAAGCGCAAATCAACGGTAAGCTACACTAATTGATTTCTTTTCAATAGATTATAACCTTATATCTTAGCACTTGGTGGCTAATAGCGTGTCTGTAAAGCGCTAACCTATGGAACGCGTTCTCATAGTGGCTCAAGAGAGGGATTTATTGGAATGTGTAAATCTAACTGAGCTCTATGATTGTTATATATTACTTATTAAAATCATTTACTTCATAGCAAATAAATGTAAGTTTCGTTCGTTATATTTTGATTTCGAAATTTAATATTTTTGTGAATAAAAAGAACTGCCTATCATAGGCTTAATAATATAAATAATGAAATTTGACACAATGACCTAGTACGACATTGGTACGCAAGACATTTTATCAACTATGACACTCTTCTGAGTGAACATAGTGATTCCACTTGATGAAATATACAGAGGATATAAGGATATACATGCATTCGTTACAGAAGAAAGGAAAAAAGGGGAAATGTACACAAAATTTTGAATTTTGTTGAAAGTTTCTTTTTCGATACCGCAGCTTTCCACCAAGTCACGCCTTCTCTTATTGATTTCAGCGTATCTACGGTATTGATGTGATACAAAATTCAAATTCTTTGGCCCATATAACCATGAATGCTAATTTCTATGGCCATTGATGCAGAAGGCTAGAGAGAAATCCTTGGGTTCTACTTGAGTATTTTTCTGGATATTACCTTAAAAAAGAATCTCGCACACATGTTCTCCCTCGGTTATATATGTGCGTAATTTGAACGAAAATGTAATCGCTGTTTTAAATGGAATCGGCGTACTTTGAGCATTTCGTGAAAGTGTGACGGGAAGAGGAGGAGGGAGCGGACGTCACGAGCGGATTGACTTCAGCCGTGCGTAAGTCGTGGAAGATGTGCAGTAAAGCGGTTCCCTCTGCTTCTTTAGAAGACCGTCGCCGAGATACTTAAAAGGAAACACTGATGCGGGAGGCAACACCATTTCCAACGATTGCATTCTCTGCGTTCGTCCTTGCTTATAATTTCATCAAGTTCACGCCACAGCTGAGATCTGCGCTACGGGTTGAATCCGGAATTAGTTAGGAATCGGTTCAAGGTTTTGAGGTTGAACGAGGAAACCAGAGCACGAAACACTTTCGGTTCCTGGAAAATTATTTCCTCACGATTAATTTTCGAAGGTTACACACATTTCATCGAGAGAGTGCGTGATGACATCCATGAATTTTTTCTTGCGAGTCAGCTGAATGTATTCACATCTAAAGCGGTGACAAAATCTAATTGCTCCGTTAGGTCGGATATCTACGGTCCCTTAGCATGCAGGAAGTTGAAACATGAGAAATCAAGGCTAAATTTGTTTATAGAATGGTAATTATTTTCCAGAAAGGCTGAAATGTTATTTTGCTTAACGATGTGGGTTCCGTTGCTGAGAAACATCATCTAGTAACGATGTGAAAATAAAGGGGGTTTTAGTAACAAAATCTACGTGGTAACATAAATCAATGTGGTAAGCTAACAAACTTAGTGTTAAGGGAGAGAGTGAAAGGTGGCATCGCACGTAAACGCGTTTACCTAAGGTATAAATTAAGTCTGATAGGACCGGGACTCGAACCTGAATCTCTCTGGTGGTTGCTATAACTGTTAAGCTATCTTGCCAGAACATTTAGACATGCTGTTTGGGAAACAAGAAGCATATCTGGATGTTTCTCATCTTTTCCATTGCCATTTTTCCTTAGAAAATAGAGCATTAGCATAGTATGATCATATACCATAAATAATTGGCTTGTTATAAATTTAATGATGATAAATTAAATTAAAATGACAAAGAAATACCAACGAATATAGCTAGAAACTGGTTTAATATCAAGATTTTGTAAAAAAAAGTCACATTACTCAACTTAAGTATCAGACTCAAAGCCATAGAACTACTTACTAACTCCATCTAACTGCTCTCCTCTGAAATTACTTTTATAAACATTGAATTAGATCTGTGGTTTAGCGGTGAATCTTATATGGTCGTATTGGATAAATTTAATTTGAACAATGTTGGAATTTCACATCGTTAAATTTATATATATTTCCAGAGTAAGAATAATTCCCGCAGAAATACAAAAATTAAGCTATGCCATTTAAGAGTCCGGAGATGTAATTCTAACTTAAAGGAGTTAGAAGCATTGAGGGGATCTCAGAAATATGATGGAAACAACTATAAAGTACTACTTATAATTTCTAATGATCGTGTAATCCTTGCTGAAATAAAATAATGAGCATTGAATTCCATCAGAGTAATATGGATAATGAAATCAATGCATTTAGTGAATTACGATCACCAAACTATTCTTTTAAATAGTACCACATCTTTAATTACCTCTAACCTTCTGGATAATTTAAGGGAGTAAGGAAGTCAGAGTGATTTTAATGGAGTTTTGAGCGATAAAATGGAAACAAGAAAATAAAACTATCATTGAATATAACTTATTCATTATTTTACAATGTTTTTAAATTAAAATTGAAGTATTTCTACGTATTTTTGATGGAATTTTGAATAATTATGATTTTAAACATTTTTTTTATTCTTCAAAGGTATTAATTTTATTTTGAAGGTCTTTATTAAGACGATATTGAGGCTAAAAAGACTCTTCTTCCATCCTGTTGTCCTGAACCTGTTGTCAATAATATTCATAACAACACAAGTAGATAATGTAGGTTTAAATAGAAATAGAGGAAAAAAACACTAACCTAAAGGTAACCGTATGATGTAAAAATTTTTCTAAATGCTAGGAGAAATCTTTTTCTCGAAAAATTAACCTGAGCGCATAAAGAGGAAAAGTAATGCATTCAGAAGTATCCAGAACTCTTTCCCCTAATTTGCGCTTACTTCGGAGCCTCAAGAGAATGAAGATAATAAATCCGAGACATGTCATGAAGCATCTCTTTCCACAGCCACGTCATCTATACATTTTCAAAAAGTAACCTGCATTCATTCATCTCTCTGACACGGTGTCTGAAATATGGCCCTTCTTCTGCATAACAAATAGACTCACTAATCAAGGAGGAGGAGGCTTTTAATTTAAGGAATCGCGCCAGGATTTCGTAAGGAAGACCGAAGATGGAGACGTTAAGCCCACTCTTTCTTTGCTGAAGGAGGTAAATTTCCCTGGATTAACAATGCGTTCCCTGCCCAGAACCACCCCAGTGCTCGATGCAGCGGAAATGAATGTTTATCTCCACTCGTTTATTTGAATCATCGCCGCTGGATTTTTCTCTCTCCTCTATCTCGATGCTCTTCGAGGATGGTTGAATAAATCATTCCAACAGGTCGTAACGAGAGATTTTTCATTGTTTTCGCAACCTATTTCCGCGCAGAAATCGCGAATCCGAAAGGGAATCTTACCATTACTCTTCCATCAAATCTTTTACCTCTTATAATCGACTGAAAATATTTCGGAAGCTTTGGAGAAGAGAACGGTATTTATAATATGTTTGCCAATGAATTATCACCTGAAGTTATTATTGGTACAAATCCATTTAAAATATTATTATAAATCACAAGAAATATTTACAATACAACGGAATATCTTTGTGCTATTTCAGTTGCTTTCAGTATTTAACAGCTTCTATTATTTACTTATACACACCAAGATAAGTGAGCTAACATGTGCAAGGGTTCCATTTAATTGGTAGCGTATATAAAATGCCATTAATGCTTTACGGTGTTTTTCCAGTTAACCAGATATTCCTACCTTATGAAGAAATGAGAAGATTTACAGCGAAATGTGAAATTAATTCCACAGCAGGATGGGAATCATTGGAAGAAAACAATTTCAATCAAAGACTTAATCGACTTAAAAAAATCAAATATAATAGGTTCGTAGAGGATATATCCGATATTATGCATTCTTTTGTTATATATGCCGTTCCAATATTGCGAGCAAAATCAGAGAAATAGATGCTACGACCTGTCGATTAAATTAATTCATTTTTTCAGCCAACGATAAGCGTAATTTATCGATAAGGAAATTATATGCCACATGCCTAGAGGTGGTTTTCAGGGTAAATATGCAAATGTAAATGAATCTCTCTACTGACTTCTGGCACTTCATATCTCATTAAGGTAATTGCAGTCAAAAAATATGGACAATATCGGTACCAATGTTACGGTATGGTAGCAATCTGCAGTACTTAATTTTTAAAATACTCCTCCTTTTTCAGTATTCTTTACAATCAATTTCAACAGTAATATTCATTTAGGCAATGCTATTATGATGAATGTAATTACTATCCTTTAAAAGGAAAACGGAAATAGAGTGATTAGTAGAAAATAAATGAACTCTGATTATCGGTGGGCAATTTTGTTTACGATCGATTAATTCATGAGACTTTTCATTTGAAATTAATTCCAGAAATATTTGCCAGAAAACTTCGTACGATTGCGTGAGGATTTCGACTAATAATCAGTTATTAGTTTTTATTACAAGTACCAGTTAAGAAAACTCTTAACCATTGACCATTCATCCGTGCAGTGAGTGACTTCTCACTGATTGTTTTATCAGTCATTTGTCAATGGAAAGTATATAAACCTCGGTCACCTCGTGTTCCCAAAACTACGGCGCCCCGGGCGAGCGTCCGGGTTGCCCTAACCTCAGGACGGTCCTGTTACTGAATCAATTCCTTTCTTGTTCCGAATTTTTATCTTCCGTAGCGAATGGGAGAATGGTGGAGGTACCTAAATTTGGAAACGCTATTTTAAATATGGGGAATAAATAAAAAACTAATGAAGCGCGTTTATTTACAACAGTTGCTAGGGATCGGTTGTTTTTCCCGGTGGAGGGTCAAGAGGGTCGAGTCGGTTGGGGCTGAAAAACGAGTCTCCGAGGACCGTCCCTCCTTTCGATTGCCATGTATCTCATCCATCTCCGTCCTTCTCTTTGTCCCTTACCAATTTCCTTCCCCCGTAGAAATACTTGTCCGAACTTGTCCCCCTTTCGTTCCCTATGCTTCCCTTTGCTTTCATCCTTGCGTTTCATTCATTCCAAGTGTTCTCCTTTTTTCGGGGCTCCTCCGTTGTTTCGTGTGTTCTCTGCTTTTTCGGGGGAATTAGTAGCGAAGGCCGATGCGTGCCAGGGAAAGTCCTATTTTTTTGGGCCTGTATGTGGCGAGTAATGAATCAAGCAGGAAGGGATGTATGGACTACGAAAACCGGTGAATCACGAATAACGAGAGAATGAAAGGGCTTCCATTTGAATTGCAGAGGAGGAGGTTGGGCGTTCTGGTTATAAAACAAATAGGAGGAGAGGGAAGCTATCGGTAGGTTTTCTTCGAAGGGTAACTGGAGAGTGATTACCTGCACACGGATGGCAATTGTTACTTACCATACGCTGATAGAATTTCAACGATGATAAGTTATCTTCCACTACAGGTAGATTCAAAAAGAGCTATGGATGAATCGATGGTATGTTATATAAACATGAGTCCTTGGAATAAAAATACAGTGAAAGTTATTTAACAATAATGCAGGTTCTACAAGACAAGAAGAAATTTCTCGTTCTCGAATTCTTTCTTCATTTCGTGATGTCCCACAATCTTACTTATCATATCAATAATGCGATAGCCTTTTTATTGAACTGTTATGGATTAGTAGTTCATTCCGTCCTCCTCAGTCCAATTCAATCAGGGTTAACAAGGTAGTCTGTACTTTTTCTGTGAGATATTGAATGGAATCTAGCGTTTGTCCACTATTATTTTAAAGATATTTAACTTCGTACGGTGTACATTAAAAGTTGAAAGTTTCATATAAGCAAACGTTGGAAAGAAATACATCGAAGTGCATGGAGCTGAATGTCATTAAAAACATCATTAAAAATTTATTTTATATGTTAACTATCAATAAAGAGTAAAAATACTCCACTTTGCCATCAAAAACGAATGACCCCACATGTATATTTCGTGTTCTATCATCTGGGAATCTGAGGTGGAGAAAAATAACATGTTATACTTCCCCGTAATAAGGAAGTTTGAGATTAGAATATTCATGAGAAGATATAGCTGACTATGAAAATTCGCCATTACACTTACATATTTTTCTATTTCGTAACCCTTAAGATGTTCTCAAGGATAACAAAACGTAAATAGGGTGTCACAGGTTTTTTGATGGCTTACTGGAATGTTTAATTCTTTTTGAATCTTGAATTATTACCTTGCCAACAGTGGTGTTTACTTTATTACATGTTTTAATTTATTATTATTTTATACTTTATTTGTCCTAATGGATATCTCATCCACATAAGCTGCTTGGTAGTAAATGATCCGAAATGTACAAATAAAAAACATTTTAAGTCCCTTTAGGAAGAGAAAAGGTACACAAAAATATGGGTCCACATTAGCCTAATGGATATTTTTTAATGCGTGAGCACAGTAAGAGATTATTCTTTTCATCCAATATATTATCCCCAAGAATTTTTTTTGCGTAAATCTTGCATGCGTTGGCGTAAAAATGTTGGCGAAAAATGCGGCTTTCGCTCAAGAGTGAATATTGCAGATGGTGGCGAAAGGCTTGTTTCCTTGTGTTCGTAAAAGGGGTCGGAGGAGGACTTCATTAATTACTCGGCAAGTCAGTGACGTGTCGTGATATGAAAGACAGCCTCCGTTATCTTTGAGAAGGAATGAAATGAGCTGACGCAGTTCATGTGTTGAAACATCGATCAAATCATCCTCCTTTCGATCACTCAACTTTCTTATTTTCCTCTTGCGACGACTCAAGAAAATATCACGAAAAACATGAAAATATCCGCTAGCGTGAAAATTAGCATAATTGCTAGATAATGCAAAGAATTTATAAAATTTGGCAACTATTTCTATTCTGGGAAATTTACTTAATGTTATTAATGATTCAGGATTCTTTAAATACTTTGAAGTTTGATTTTCATCGATTTTCCCACTACTAAAATGGTATTTTAAACAGTGCTGACTAACCATAGAACACTTTTTCGGAAAGAATTGGTGATTTTCAATGGAATTATGAATTATTTTTGAAGAATACTTTCCATTAAGGAAATGCGCAAGACGGTGTTGTCCGGCCTAATTTCTTGATACATTTTATATCGTATTTGGTGCCTTTGCGATGTTACTTTGGCTATATCATACTTTCTGTTTTTATAAATGTAGGCTATCGGATGGCCAAGTGGGTAGCGCGTTCGACTTCGATGAAAGCGGTCCCGGGTTCGATTCCTAACCCACGTGGAAGATGGCCTTAACTGCCAAAGAACTTTAAAATTACTATCATTAACAAGAAATGCTGAAAATCTGCGTAAAACTTCGTCTTCGTCAAATTACCTGTATCAATGATATTGTTTGTATGTATTACATTCTTTCTACACGAACTTAGCTCATGAGTTGAACCTTAACTGCATGGTAAATGCATGAATAATAATAGCTACAATTTTCTTCTCTCCTTTGTTCTTTCGTTGTACTTTCGTTGAAAATTCCCATACCATACAGACTCTTCTCTAAATATGACATTTCCAATAGGATTTTCATTTAGCTTTAACGATTGTGGACTTATTATAATCCAGAGTTTGGTTTAGTGCAGCTTTCCAAGCCTCTCTGTCCCTAGCCAATCGCCACCTTCCCTCAGAATTCCCTCCCTTCCCTAACCATGAACCATTACACGCCTGAAAGTGTTCCCTAGGAATTTTTCTTGTAATTTCACCAAAATTTTTCCACAAAAATTCTCTCTTCGTTTGCTCATTGTAGGAAATTCATTAGTTACTCGATAATTCCTTTTATTTTCATCGCCTCTACATTGCCTCTAATCTTCTCTACTGTTAATATAGTCCATACATCATAGCTATAGGAGACAACATTCCATCTATGGATTCTTCTGATTCGTTACATTACATCCAATCTTGTACATACTATTTGCCATCAACAATGTTTTTTTGCAGAAATACCCTTTTGCTTCAACTAATCCATTAACTATTTCTACCTTGATTCTCTCTTTTCCGTGCATGTATATCTACCAAATCGTTAACTTTTGTTAGCCGAAAGTCGGAAAATAAGACGAAGAATTTGTTTCCATGGTCAGCTAAATTAATTATGTTTGTCTCATCTATTATCTCCATTAAAAATGGAATAGGCTGTCGGGTATCTTCTCGATAATTCCCTAGGTTAATTATTTATCTAAACCTGTACTTTAGCATGTTGCATTATTTAGATAGTTAATCCGAATACCGAAGTAGAGATGGAGGCATATACATGCACTGCCTAAAATATTAAATAAAAACTACTACCTTCTTCCACCAACCGACCCAGCTCGCCTTTTTCGTAGTTATTATACATTCATTTTTGTTGATAATGTATATTTATTGATTATGTGTTTGGTTAGATAACAGCACATGATGTCTAAGCCCACATGTGCTGCTATCTCCACGTCAACATCCGAAGTAAACAACTAAACGATGCCCTAAAATGAGAGATATCAATTTTGTAGAAGTCTTGTTGGATACAGAATATTTATATATACACAGCTCGAGATATTGATATTGTTTGGCTGCATTCGATAGGTTCACAGTCACCTATCCGGGGTACAATAGTATAAGACTCTTAGTTTAGGTAGGCGTCTTCGCTCCTTGAGGAAGGAGATAGGATATGAGAAGTAATTCCATCGAGATGAATTTCTCCCAGAATGACCTTTTTCCTCTGATGCACGATGGGCCTTTCCGACCCTCGATAACTCTTCACCCCTCTCGATCATCCAACTCATAGTGACCAGAGAGAGCACACCTTCCATATACAATATTCCTTTGACGTCAGAATAGTTCTTCGGTGAGGATTAATAGAGGTGGCGATCGTTCTCGTGTCATCGCGCTCCTAGTGGACTTTTTTCATTCCCTAGGAAGATATTGAAATAGATTGCCTCATACTTTATGCAAGCGAAAATATCAGTTTATTTCCGAAGATAAACGGGATGAAGAAAATGTTCTACGGAGGGCGTTATATCCACTAAGAATAATACCATCGAAAGTATTCGCGGGTCTAATTCTGACACGTGAAACCTTTTCGTATTTCTAATTTAAAAAATAACTGTTAGTGTCTTGAGTGGTGATTCAGGAATTTTGCAATAACAGCTACTTAGATAGCCATTTTCAAATACATTCTGAGTTCTGCGAGCTAGAAGTCAATTAAGCGTTCAAGATTTAATTCATTCCAAGATGTGGAAGTATTATAATCATAGTGGTTCTGAATAATAAAGTCTTTTAATATTAATTTAACACCCTCTCAGTATTGTGATGCTGAAAAATAATCAAGGAAATCTGGTAATACAATTGCAGAATTTATTTCTAGACAATTGAATAATATTATTCTTTAAAGAAGGTTTTCTTTTTAAGAGGAATAAAATGAGATGGTTTATGTCATTCATTATAACTCTTATTGAATAAGAATATGCATTAAAACCCGTATTTCATTAATTAAGAATTGTATTTAAATTTATAGGTAACAACAGTCGTATGACCACTATTTGGAGGCCAATTGTAAAACACTACTAAATCATCGTTTTGGTATAGTTATTTAAAATGGTGGTAGGCATAATATTAGTGATACATCTACCCTTTTTTGTGAGCTCGCCTTTTCGATTGACCAAATTCGTATCCCACACAAAGTGATGTTTAAATTTTCACGGAATTAATCCAATTCCTTTGGTAGGATATGTATTCTATCTGGAAACATTGGCATATTCTATACTTCCTTCCGTAGTTGGAAGGTAATGTACAATTTATATCTACATTTGAGAGTATTTAAATATAAATTATTAAAGTAAAGAGCATAGTGTAATATTCTCCAAATTTTAAAATCTTTGTATCCGCATTTTTCTATCAAGAATTATGCTATATCAGAATATGTTCATGCATGAAGAACATGTATGCTCCATTCTTAAATAGAGAGATAACCAATAAATGAATTCGCATATTCCCAATATCCATTCCATCCTGCCAGTGCCAATTTTTCTCCTCTTTGGATGAGAGGATAATTTGGGTACGAGACCAAGCACACACATCAATCAATGTCAGCATGACTTATTTCTTCCATCGCTCTTCCGCTTTGTTTATCTCAATGGTCCCACGCATTTACGCAAATCTCGGTCTCTATCGCCATTATTTGAAATGAGGATCGCTATCTTCAATTGAAACACAATCCTCCTTAGCATATCCGTCGAAAACAACAATGTTTATGGAGAAGAATACTGTGATTTATTTTCTCGAATCTCATGCATGTTACTTTTAATTGAATTTTTCATGTGGAGGATTGGGCGGAGAATCTGTTATCATTGGCGCTGTTTTCAATCATCTTTAGATTGATTTTAATACTTTAAATATCTTTTGATTTCTTCCATATTATTTGATTTTCTTTACTTTTGTAGCATAACTCTACATCATTTTCTACGTTAGAGTTTTACTGCGTTTTTGCGGTTTTCCACTTTCTTAGTGAGTGTTTTCCCGAAACGCATGTTTTTTTCTTTGTTAACCCTAAGTTGTAAAGATTTTCCCCATTCCACACGCTTTCTTGATAGTTTTTTATTAATCCTCTTAAATATTATAATGACGCCTATGAATGGCATAACTATTTATAGAGATTTGATGTCCAGTGGTAGAGAGTCACACTTGGAAATCCACTGATCATTGAGAGTAATTAGAATTAGAATAATTAGGATTTTCCGTTGGTTTTGCAACCAATTCTGTACTAGTATAGCAGGAATACTTTATTAAAAAATGTAATTTAGCACCCTTTGAATTAATTCTTGCTCAAGTATAATTACAACCTCTAATCTATTCTAAATGAGTGATGTTGTCAGGAAATTAGTACTCTAAAGGTATTTGACCTATTTAAATAATAAAGGAAATAATCAAGGATAAATACGCATGGTAAAGCGTGCGCTCAAGAGTTTAATTTTTCTGCTTAATTTCCCGAAAAATCTTCAACGCTCATATAAAAATCGACGAAAATTCATACCTTTAACTGAGTTTAGCTTATGAGACATTTGCACGTTATCACCACGCAAACATTGAAATATACGCAATTCTTAACAAAGGTTCACTTATAAGAAATTTTAATATAGTACTTGCAAAAATATTGTAACCATTCGCCGAAAAGTAATTAGTTCTAAGCATTTTAATAGTCGAATGAAAAGAGCACGTGAACCACTGGGAAAAAATTTTGATCTATTCGTTGCTTTTAAAAACCATTTATTTGCAGCGAGTTATGTCGAAATTATATTGCCGGATATTAAATTCCAAAGAGAATATCCGTCGGTGATTATATTATCGTTGGTAATTGCTAACTCAGAGCGGGTGATCGCCCCTTCTATGAATTTGTAAAATCGATTATCATCATCATATCCTATGCGATTTGCCTAACGGACAGCGGGATTTTTCAAAAATATACATTTCAAAACTATGTATTGTATTCATCGCGATAAAAGGACACTTATAACGTTGTTTGGTTGAGTTTGGTTTTTTTTAAGGCACTAATATTTTTTAAAATGAGATTACAAAATAAGCAGATGAACTTTGAGTGACACCCTGAGCAGGATTCTTAGGCTATTGATTATTTTTGGATAATACGTGTGAATTTCTATCGAAAACGCTTTAAAATTCTAGCCCCCGATATTCTTTCGGCAGATATGTCCAGCAAGTGTTTTGAGGCAGCCTATAAGTATACTAGACTTCCGACGGATATTATATTACTTCAAGTTAACTTATTTTTCGGACGCTGCATGTGTTTAAGTTTATTAATTCTTTTCTTTTAATTAAAAGGCAAAATGTTAATCGGGGACGTGCAATTAAAGTTACGATCTCGTTCCGTTGTTGATGTATTTAGTCCCTCTCAGTCAATTGCGGGCGATCGGTTAGCCTTGAAGTTCTCAGGCGGTGTTATACACCCATATTTCAGTGCAGTCAGTTATAGTGTAGTTTCACCGCTCCAAAATTGTTCTTGAAATTAGAATGTGCTATTCAAATTATGGAAAATCGGAGTGTTTATTTCAAAGCTAGTTTAATCTGATGGCTTAGTTTAATTTGATGGCTTATGCATTGAGCAAACCTCGAAGTTAAAGCAAATCCAGACAGCCCTTGCATTTCCATTCGCAATCCCTTGTTCTGCAGAACTGCATTTCGAAGGCCTGAGGGGGTCGGTGGTGCCTGGGGAATAAAGAGCTTCGTGACCATAAAACGGAACGGCGATGAGTGTGAATGGGGCTTCTTCGGTCTGATGGGTCGCCATACTCTTCTGTCTGAGCTATTTCCAAAGACTCTGACGCTTTATCGAATGAAGATGTACGGATGGCACTTTAAGCTGCCTTCGAGTGCAGAATGGGTTAGTGAAGAATAGTGGCGATTCTCTACCATTCTCATTCGCTTACCTGTCCACATTACCTTCAGAAACTTTATACATTTGCCTATATTTTGCTTGAATACTGCCGTAGCTTTGATAGTAGATGGTATTCTCTCTCTATTAAGAGAGGTCATTTTCTCGATGAAATGGAATTCAATCCCATATAAAGATATGCTCTAAGGTATCACTATAGGCTTCTTTTACAAGAGATCTTTATGATTAAAGAGAAACTAATTAAGAATGTATAAGTTTAAATTAAAGAGGTAAAATATTTCCTGGATTCGAATGAGCACATTTTAATATTTAATCTACAAAAGATAGCTCGTCGGGACTTCATATACTATACTAGAAATCTTTCAAAATAAAAATTTGAATATAGGAAATTAATTAGTAAAGCCTTAGGTTCCGTCCTGCCTTTCACCACTTAACTACGAGGTTAAAAATTTTTGTTTACGTTTCGCGATTCGCAGAGGTAGGGCAGAGGCCTGTTTATGGAAGTCCGAGCGAGTGAAGGGTGCCCAGAATCTTAGGTTACCAAGGTTGAATGGAGTCGAAAAGGTCTTTGGGGTAAGGTGAGGATTTCCTTCGGCCGTATTAGATCGCAAAGGGCCTCAACCGTTTCCCGTCCTTGTAATTACAGGCTCCAAAGGTCTAAATTTAGCTTAATAATAACAATTTATGGCTCAGAAATTTACTTCCATGTATAATGCACATTTTATAACAAAAGCTGTCAAATACAATGCAACCGTGCTTTTTATGATAATTATTATTATCAATGTCATATTTATCCTCCAAGAGACTTCCAAGGAGCAGTGTAAATATGGTTCTGCTCTTTTTTATTTAGAAGGAAGTAACGATAAATACCTATACGTGTAGTTTGTATAAATATTAACGACTCAAATTCACTAATTTGCCATTCACATAAACGTGTATAATATGACAGGATCAACAATATATCGATTATATTCTCATTATAATTTATCCCACCAATTTCCTGGGATCGGAATTTTTGCAACCGATCAATATCTTTTTTTTTTAGCTTCTGAGAGATAATGTGATCTGAATCGGAAAAGCAGTGTACACTTTCAACGCATTCTTTCAAGCAGTAAATATTACTTTTTGGCTCCCGGATAGCCAAGTGGGCAGCACGTTCGGCTTTCATATAGTCCCTTTATAGATTTTTTTCTTCCTTATTTATGTTTTCCTGTGTTTCACTTAGTTTTTTAAAAAAACAACTTAATTTTACTGATCTCTAATAATTGAAATCATATTTTATTATTAGATACTAATTAGATCAACTTTACATTGACTACAGGCTAAATGGAAGAGGAGACTTAAAAGTCTCCATTTCGCTCAAAATACAAGCGTCATGTATTCATTATTTATAATTAAGGTGGGAAAACTGGAAGAAGAGAATGAGGAAGCCTCATTAAAATCTGTTCAAGATTCCTGGAATATTCAACATTTAATTATTCGACGAAATCGGATATCGCGCATACATTAGTGTAGACACTAAATTGTAAAATCAAACGCTTATTAAATAATGTAAGTCTTTCTTAGAATTACGGTTCAGATTAAACACCAGAATGAAGCGAAACCGCAGTTCGACTGTAATTACTTATGATTACTAGAGATGATTTGTGTGATATATCGACCAAAGGGAAAATCCAAAGGCAAATTTTTCAAGCTTATCAAAACAGCTCGTATTACCTTTCACAATCTTTGGTTTGGCGCGGAGTTTCTTCGTTGCTCACAGCAAAATCAACAATTTCGGTATCCCTCCAATTTCCCATAAAGTAAACGAGCTTCAGGCAATGTATTTTTATAAAGGGATGAATCGAACCTTGCATGAGTTGGTTGAAACTTGTTTGCTAATTTCTTTCATATTTGTCTTTGAAAAAGTATAAAATAACATGGTTTACCTAGAGAGGTGTATGTAGTAGAATTTAATTGATACCTATCCTCCCTTTAGATCGAATCGTGAACTCTTAATTATTATTCGAAATACTTTGATGATTATTTTAAAACTGTACGAAATATTTCGTGTTCTAGATTGATTAACTCGCAATTTCGTAAGAGCGTTGCTTTCAGGGGATTAATGTATGCCTGACGACGAATTGGCGTGCAGGTAATTCTGTTTGCGTGGTTACGTTCTTCAGTCAATATTCTTTGTGAATTTATAATCAAGATTCATTTCCCTGTTGTATCATGTTCCTCATTTATAACGGCTTCCTATATTATAAAGGAAATGTTTCTCTTATATCTCTGAATAAGTCTTGCATATTAATCAATTGATGTCATAATAATGACTAGCGCTTGAGTCATGTCATTAAACTACTATCAAGCGTTTCGTAAAGCAATTCCGTAGATTGCTAATTTCATTGATGATCAAAGGATGTCACGGGATATTAATCTTAATTATGATATCAGTCAATTAAATTTTCCCATATTTCACTTAAGCCTGTTAAAGACTATCTTTCTCGGGTCTGTGCGACCGTACATAATTAGCAGAACATCATAGTCTTCATTTTCTCTCTCAGTTGTAAAATGCTCCAAACGTTTCATCTTTCATGCAGTAAGCTTATTATAAAGGAATTGATTCCTTGTCATATATAATTTTGTAATATTGTAGCCTTCTAATTTTCCCAAGAATAAAAAACGTGAAAAATTGTCGAAGGGACCGAAATTCGAGCCCGGGTCTTCTACTTGCCGGGCTGCTCTAATCATTGAGCTATCTCACCGAAGAGTTTCATATAGCTATACAGTAAGCTTCATATGCAAAGCAGAAAATCGTTCAACTTTGCGGTATCGTTATCTCGAGGGCCCACAGAGGCTGCCAATCTAAACAATAAGTGGAAAGTTCGGGTTCGAGACCCGACCCCGTCAATGTTTTTTTCAAACTACTTTACCCTGGAGTACGCTTTTACGTACCATTTCCATCACCATTCCCCCCTCGTATATAATGTTCCCTCACTTTACTAACTGATAGTGGCGCTGAAATCGCAAACGTAGAAATACGCGGTCGTGCGGAGTCAAACTGCTGCCCGAGGCTGGATGTGACTTTCATTTTATTCCCAAATGTACTCGTGTTAAGTCGGAATCATTCGACAAAGAGTTAGGATTAAGCATTTCCTTACTGAGATTCGACATTTTTTCTAAATGAAACATCGAGCGTAAAGAATATGATTTGGTGACCTTTACGAGAGGCGGGTGATGTCTCATTGTCTTACCCACCGATGATGGTTGGTATACATACCGTACTGGTGCACGCATACCTTCGAAGTGACGAATTTGTCACGTATATGGAGGGAAATGCAGCTCAATTCTTCAAGTATGATTCAATTATTTCAAAGGAAATAATTGTATGTACATACGGAGTAGTATTAATTTCATCATTTTTGTACAGTAAATGTAATGCATATCTTATTTTATTAATTACTTACCTAATTTCATCTGACATCCTAATGTAAAAGTTGTTATTTTAAAAGTTGCAATTTTGTTTTATTTTTCCTCATATTTTGCATTATTATATCTCTTAAAGTTTACTTTGATTTATTTTAATTACTTCTTTACTGGCGTTATTGATTCCAATTTTAGATCTAATTTCACTATGCTTTCACGGATTCTTTTGTCCCATTTCTCTGAGTAAGTTTTCCCGTAAAACAGTTTATTCTTTCTCAACCATTAGTTGCGGAGAGTTTTTTCTTTTCTCTTGATATTTTTTCATTCATTAGTAAGGTTCGTATTAAAACGACATTCGAGGTTGGATGGTGTCCTTCTCAAGACTAACCTCCCTGAATAAAAAGTGAATCAAATCTAACATAGTATATAGTTTTAGACTTACTTCGGTGACAAATAATTTTCCCTTCTGACATGATTTTCTCCCTCATTTAGACTGTGGTGAAGAGAAATCTACTCGATCGAAAGATATGTTATTTTTCTGTATATGACACCACAAACTATCGCCTATGAGAAGTGATTGGGAAGAGAGTATTTCAGAGTTCTTTCTTCTCTTTCGTTTGCGTCGTTCTCTAGAGATAGAGAAGTTTCTCGAGTTCCGTCGCGCTCATCTGATTCCAGTATAACAAGGGGATCAATCTATTGTCGAAGGGAACCATGGAAATCGAATCTTTGGTGTTGCTGGGGAAGAAAAGTGTGCTGCTACTGACAACAATGGTACCCGCGGTTCGTGGTGCCCCACGCTTGAGGCTACAGGTTGAGTGGAATGAATGGTTGCGGAGAACGTTCATGTTGTTGTTACTATTCATGATACCTCGAAACGACAAGAAATGAATCCTTTTTGTTTTATTTGACGCAAGATACCATCATCTCCAAATACATGATCAAATAATACTGTGAATAGAGAAATCTAGAAAAAGAACAGAGGAATATTTTAACATCATTTTAGCTCAAACTAGGTTAACTTATTCTACAAAAATGTGAATTTATAGCGTTTACTGAATGTTTATTTTATTTAATACATATTACCTTCTGTTAATCAAATAAAGAATAAATAAAATAGTTAATTTAAATGTAATATTTGCTAGTATGAATGAGATATGTTATTTTTTTATTCCGGAGAATATATTTTTTGAGAATATATTATCTTTATGTTCTAATATATCCTTATTATTGGAAAATTTTGTAATTATCGCCTGCAATTCCTCTTAAAAATTTAATTTTATACGTTTTAAACAATTAGTTTATCATCCGGCTCAAAATGGTCTGAAGTATATATTTCTTCTTGTTCTGTTGGTCTGTTTATATTAAGAATCTAAGTATGTATTATATGGTAAATATCCTGTGCTTCTCTCTGTGCAGGCCTCTCCTACAATCTCGCTATACAACCCAAAGGTCGGATTATATCTCTTCCACTTCACCATTAATTAGCCACAGAAAGCTTTGGAGAAGGGATGATGTGATTAGTCAGAGGAGGAGTGAGGTGGTTTGTTCTTATTCTCTACATTAACCCAGAAAGCTTGAAAAATATTCACATATGTGCAGCATACGACACTAAAAGTTTGAAACGTCTACAAAATATCGAGATATGTTCTATTTTCAAAGCATATAATTTTCTTTTATTTGAAGAGATTTTATTCTCATAATGGTAGATTTTCACCACTGCATAAGGTTTAACAAGAAAATCAACTATGCAAAAATTTTACATGCTGAGATTTTATATTCTTGGCGAAAATCTCACTTTCTCTTCTATCTCAGCATTTATACAACACTTGTCCCTTTAATTGCTTGAAATCAAGAGACGCAAAAGGAAAAAAGAGAACAACGTAAGGGTTACAGACGCAGATTTTTTAGGGTTAAATTTCCTTCAGACTATACTTAAAATTCGCTCCAAATACTTTATATCTCGATTTATCATCACTAAGCTGCAAAACAACTTTTAACTATTGCTGAAGGAGAATACATACTACTACTCTCCCATTTTAATAAGAAAAGGGAAAAAAATTCAAAAGAAATTCAAATTATCTGCAATTGTTTCCAAAGGTTAATCTCCGGTAATAAACAAACAAACATTCTCTCAGAAATTCAACAAACTGGAGTAGTTGAGTTTCATTTAAAACTCCTCTCTCGCAAACTTTTCCTTGAGGTAATTCAACTCGTGTGAACGAGATATAAAACCCGGAATGTATTACGGCATCGCGAGGTGGAGTAAACTAAGGAAATTGTACTCTTAAGCCTTATCAACTAGCGGAACGTGCAATAAAACGGAAGAAAAATTTAAGCGCGGTGGATTTAGGAAGTAAGCGTGAGGATCCTCGTGAAATGTGAAGATTGATATTTTTTCATCGGAGATTTTCGAGACGCAAAAACTCGAAATCATATTCCTTTCCTCTCTCTTTATCCCAAGGACTGCTCGAGGAAAAGGTAAAGAAATATCCGCCAGCAGCTAAGATTTTCGGGTGGCTTCACCGGAACCATCTTTACTCTCTAGACAGCAAAATTTTTTCTCGAGGTCCTTAAAGTCTTTAGAGCATTGGTTCCTCGCCTTGGAGTGAAAAGAAAAAGAGAGACCACCCAGTATGATGATTTCGGCGGCTTTGGAGAGAGGTATATGGAGATGAGAGAGATTGGCGGAGAGAAAGCAGGTATGGTCGCCTTGGATACGTCCCTCTGAAGGTTTTGCAGCTCCGACGTCATAAATATGAATGGAGGCAAAGCGAAGACGGTTGAGCCCTACGGTAGAAATATCTCCCTTTGAAATTTTACGGAGTTTTTATATATTTTTTTTATTTTCGCCTTATATGCCCGCCCCGGTAGAATAAGAGTGATTCGGAAGGATTTGGAGGAGGGGGCGCTGAAAGTGTTTGTGTTGACATAGCGGTGGCTGCGAGGCTATGTTAACGGAATCCGGCTTTGATGTGCTTAAATGCCGCGGCAAATTAACTGCGTCGATTTACCAGCATGATCCTCAAGTAAGAGATGCAGGGGGGTTGTTGGTTTAGAATTAAGGGTATGCGGATGGGTCTGGGGCAAATTTATTTATGAGTGATAAAAAAAAGTAAGCGAATCTCTTCCCTAATCGAAGGCGTGGCAATATAAATAAAGGATGTGCGTTTTTCAATTTAATCCAATTAATGAACAAGCATTAATTGCTTCTCCTTTAATTTTAAAGGTTCGATTCAGTTGCCCCGTGAGTAGGGATTTGTGAGTGTAGATTAGCGTTTTAAATATGCATATTACATTAACGTAAAACTTAGATAAAATATCTGAGAATACTCGTGAGGAATTCATCCAGGTAAATTTTGTATGCATGTATCAATTAAGTTTTATTGAATCATTAGATGGAATTTATTATCCGATATACAGGTATACAAAATTAATTCTTTTGTTAGATGAATGGAGTTTTTTCGATGATATAAGATTTCGGATGTGCTGAATCTGAATACGACCTTAAATTTTTACCATCGCTTACGGATTACTTGGAAAATGGCTCTGCACGGAAATATTGGTTACTTCTTTTCCGAGCCACTATCACTAGGCCTAAATTTGTTTTAATATTTTTATTGGCAACAACTCGTGCATTTGGTTTTTTCCATTCTCATCACGAGGATGTGACTGGGGGCTATATAAACTACATAAAATTTCGATAGATGTTTTCGTGTAAGCCGTTTCTATGATAAGGTTCGAAATACTGCAATATGGCCAGTCTGAAATAGACATGGGCGCCGTCTTGTTTTGGTCAGCGGCGGCGTAGGGGGAAAATGAAGCCGGCGGCGGCGGCGTAACGGCGTGAACGCCGAATGTTAAATAGGCGCGGCGTGTAAAATTTCGTTTGTATGCGGCAGAAAAAAGATGGATAACTCGAATTAATCAAGATATTTTATTATTATTTTATCATAACTATGAACAAAATGTAGAACTATCTTGAATACTACGCAGCACAGTGGGCTAGAATCGAAAAACCCAGGTCAAAAAACCTTTTTAAAAATCCTTTTATTTGAGTAGGGACTAGAATACTCCCCATTATTGAATAAATCCTGTTGTATGACTCATGTATGAGAGTCGTGTAAAGGTGTCGTGTAGAAGAGTCGTGTAAAGGGGTCGTGTAGAAGAGTCGTGTATGAGAGTCGTGAATGAAAGTCTTTTGTATTGTGGGAGAATGAATTTATCGGATTCAACAAATACTTTGGTCGTCAGGTGGATTGGTTGATTACTCATACTGTTGTTTTGTCATAGTTCTCGTAAATTATATTCAAAAAAGGGTATTTTACGACAATAATCAGATTCTATATTCAACGTACCTTCGTATGGTAATTTTCTTGACTTCATAGGACCATTATTTCCAATTTAATTATGTAAAAGTAACAAAGCCTGCAGGGTGCAAAAACTAACTTTACGTGCTTTCCTTATGGATACGTATTATAGAGTCCTGGGTTCGAACCCAGCATATTAGAAATACAATGCAGTTTGTTACATGGCTCTACGACAAATAGTTTCCAAAATAAAAGGGGGGACGGACGGACAGACGATCAGACATACGGGCACTCCGCTAATTATAATTAAGATCTTATGAATCAATTTTTAGCGCAGGTGCCTCTTATTTTACAACTGACTAAGTAATAAAACCCACAATATGCATATGAATCTTGATTCAATATTATCAACATGAAACTTGTCCAAAGTTCCTCTGAAGATTAACTTATATTCAAATTTCTTTGGAAAAAACCGAAACCTATCAAAATTAACTTTTTTTCTTTAACACGTTGTGATTAGTCTTGGATTGATCACGCTGTGACTAGTCTTGACGACCATTATCACGATAAAGTAAATTCCTTTCTACCGTGGGATACGATGATTCATAATTAGTGTGAATGTTAAGTATGGCATCTTCGGATTCTTTTTTTATTGGTACAATTAACTCTACATTCGAATCACATTATAGAGTAAACGTAATGTTACTATTGCTTATAGATTGAACTATCGAATTTCATTCTAATCGATTTCAAAATCTATAACTACGGAGAGCTTAAGTTAGAATAAATCTTCGCACGAGCTGTAGTCAAGACCGTACATGACCGAAATGCTGCAAGTTTCATTTTGTTATCGCCGGTCTTGGGCTGCGTTTCCACAAAAAGCGATTCTTCAAAATTCAAAATTACTTCATTTATCGCCGTAGAGAATGTGCAGCTACTTTCGTCCATTTCAATGAAAATCCATGAACAGCATGTGTCTTTAACGATTGACTAGAAGTAGAAAATATGAAGCCGCACAGTTGATACGATAATGTACATGCATTTAAGGTTATTCGATTTGAGGCAAAATTCTCCTTAGAAAGATTCCAGAAAGAAAGAGATTTTACATAAAAGTGACATTTCACATTCACATTAAAGAGACATTTAAAGTCCGTATAAGCTGATATGTTGACGTTAGTCGAGATCGTCCGTAATCGCCCCTACAGCTGTGGTGCACCGTCAGCCGAAGTAAGCTGTAACTTCGTAAACATGTGGAATATTTACATCGGACCAAGAACATTACGTAGCTAAAAGTTTATACTATATTTAAAAACAATAAAAATTATTCCGATTATTTGAAGAGGTCAAGGTGGCCTACTCCTTAAAGATGTATTTATTTCTCTTATCCTCTCTCGAACCCTCCTTTTTAAGGAAAACGAGCTCTCAAAGGCGCTGTCTGGGAATGTTATTTGCTGAACTTATTGAAGTATGGTCATGCGAAGTTTCAAAGTCCGCACTCAAAAAAATTATTTTTTTTTATTTTGGCCACCTTTTTTTCGATCCTTGCTCGCTGTGCGCCGTAAAGGAGTTAATTTGGCAAATTGAAAATTTAGCAATACGCCATTTTCCTTATTTTCACAAAAGCATACTAATTTTAATTACGGTACATTACTTTAAGTAAATTACTTTAAGAACGTTTAAAGAGTGGCATCACAAATTGGGCACATGCAGCCAGTATATTATTGATCAATGGAAGAACTATTGTTGCGAATTAGTTTTAACATCAGATTTGAGCCACATTTTTCAAGTATGGAATCTAGGCATTGACGTTCAATCGAAATTTCCAGAGAATGCTAAATATATAAATGATTAACGCAAATCAAAAATGTTGGTTTAAACAAATGAAAAGAATAATAAGCAAATGAACGAATAAGAGGAGTCTTAAATTAAATATATATTAATAAAGACAGCAATAGCTTAAACTGTGAATATCAATAGGTGAATAAAATCTTTGCACAAGGCATAGTTTTCGTGGATGAATTCCATTTTATTTAAACGTTGTGGCTCAAGTCTGCATTTCTTAGCATTGAGAGTGAGCCCACAGATACTAAAACTCCTATCAATAGGAGTGCTGGTGGCAGGGATACGCAAGAACTTAGAGCCACTGTAGAGCGTGAAGGCATACATTCGCCAGGACCGATGACATATTGCTTCTAAAAAGAAAATGAACCGCATTTTAACAGCCACAAGGCGAGGCATATTGGCACACTTGTGATTGCGGATCAACTCTAATGAAGCTCGTTTTACGAGAGCTGTATAACGGTTCAACCATATACTTAATGTGTTCCTTTATATCGTCTACAGGCACTTTTAAAGTCATGCCGAAGTCACACCCGAAGCTACGCGGACACACGAAGCAAGCAAACTGGCAGTGAGAGGGGTGTGCTCGCGAAAGTTAATCCTAATCGCAACACGTATAAAGATGGAAAGCCCGAGATGAGCTCTATCAGTTCAAAGCGTATCTCTTCAAACCACTTGTAAGCACATTTTCGACTGTGGGACTTTGTTTTTAAATTCACGCCACGCGGATAAAATTTCCAGCGGCGGCGCGCCGTAGTATTTTCTTCGGCGGCGGCGGCGTGCCTTATTTTGTCGGCGGCGCGGCGTAATCGGCGCGCCGCCCACCTCTAATCTGAAACCCTTGAATACTAGCACCAAAGGAAATTCCACAGCTAGATGCGTGGGGTTAATAAGACCGTAATTTTCTTAAAATTTTTACCTTCAATAAAATAGTAATAAGATTTATGCAACTTATCCGCGATGACGGGTACTTTGATCGAAGAATATTTTCTTCTTTCTATGAATTTAACACAAATGTTTTTTGTAAAGAAATCCTTCAGAAAATAGAAAAATAGAAATTTACAGTCACATACCGTGTTGACAGTCTGTCGTATCGACTTCTGGTCCTAAAACTTTGATTATATATTGGTGCAAAATATTGATTGATAATTGTGACATTTAAAAAATTTGAAATCCTATTTGAGGGATTTTGTAGCAAAATGTCTATTCTCCTTTCGGAAAAATTTGAAAAATGCGAAAGAAAAACATTTTAAATTTTGTCGTGAAACCTTCCTGTCTGTGTGTTTTGGTAATGTCAAATTGATCAGAGAAATTTGCACATTATTTATATAATTCTTTAGCAGTTTGCCAATTCGCGAGTTTAAATAATTTCAAATTTTAGGTATTAGTTACTTTCCGATAAATCTTCGAGAATACCTATTCTATTTCGCCTAAACCTACCTTTATTTGCAAAATACCGAAGTAGCGAAATTGAACCATGGAATCATGTTATCGATAATCGTATGATAAAAATTATAAGGCAAAAAATAAATACATGGGTATAATTTCATGGTAAAAGGAATTTCAGTTACCTTTATATGAAAATTAAGCGATTCTATTTCTGTCTCCGCCTCAGTTGATTGAAAACTAAATTTCGGGATAGATTCTGCTATCGAAATTTTTCGAAATAAACGTAGATATAGATTTTTTCCTGGTTCTACAGAAATTGTGCCATATATTTTGGCCTCGCAAAGTAGTTACATTTAACTTTAAATATAACGATTTCGATAACTGAGTGATTATATGGTGTTACGTGAAGGTAATGCATTATTTGCGTCTTCTTTTTAATACATAAGACACTTAAGCGGTAGTTTTTGCTTTGCGAGACACAAAAACTATTGAATGCATAATTAATTTGTTAAATTAACCGTGTAGCACAATTTGGTGTTGTCTCAAACATCGTGTGACAAGAAACTGGAGATTAATTTGAATGTTGCAAACCACTCAACAATTCAGCGTTTCCTCTAAAAAATGAAATATTAAAAGCGCTTGCTCGAAGCCTTATGAATATTTACGACATTCTGCTTCACATTTGCTTCTCGGAAGTGAATGGCGCCTGTTTTTAGGCGACGAAATCCTCCGAGGTTAATGGCTGTTTTACGTAAGACTATAAATTTGTGAACGTTTTTACGTCGAACAATATTCGAAAGCAAATGGGTAGCCCTTTCGGGTCATTAAATTCATTCAAAATAAATGACGTCATTAGCAGATATAATTTTGATATGTCGTATCTTCAAACTTATTTTCCGGTGACGTGACTTCATACTGTTGCCGGTTTGGACGGTGTAGGAATTAGCATATCATATTAGTGACACCAAAGTCCTGGGTTCGAATCCTAGCTGGGGCATGTTTGCTTGAAACCGTGAATTAAAAATGGGACATTGTCTCTCTTGAGACTAAACATTGTAAAATTGTCACTATTATTGTTATATAACATACCATTGTATCTGGTTCCACCCACTGATGGAGAACTTTCATAGTAGGCGTGGATTATTATTGGAATCATCTTGATATCACATAGGATATCATTGTCTTGGTCTCATTCGGTTTAATTGTAAGCGACCGCTAGGAATTGTGGAACAGATTTTGCTTCATTACATTGGGAAAGTAGCGCCTTCAGATGTGATGCATAAATTTTCATTGCCGAGGGCGTCATTTGCCATTAAACCGAAGTTAAAAGGAATCCAATTTTGTACCGGAATGAAACTCCGTACCCACGATGAGCCATCCCTTAATATGTCCACGTCTTATTATGAGAGAAACATCTTTTCGTCATCAGTCACTAATCCCTTTCACCTCAGTTTTATATCTATAGTTCGCGGGAGCATCTTATTTCATCTACTTGTGCGGTGGTTGTGGTTTTCCACCACTCAATGTCCATAGTTTCAGGGAGACGTCACCATTCATGTCTTCCAGATAATTTTTTCCGAGGGACTTCACATCTACGTTTACTGAATTCAGAGGCTGAGAAGGCCAAGAGGTGAGGATAGCAAATAGAACGCTGTTGAGAGAAACGCACACAAATATCCCAACAAACTAAAATCCGATAATTTTTTCTTGGAATAGAGATGCGCTCTTAATTCATTATTTGAAAAAGTTGAAGTTGGTCTTGGATTCTGTTAGATTCCATATGTTGCATGCTGAGCCTGAAACATGGGCGGTTGCCCGGTATTGAGAGGCGCGTGATGTTGGGTGTTGATAGAATGAGGCTCGGAAGCCCTCAAGGACAATTTTTTCTTGGATAAATAATTCTATAGCATGCCAAACAATTAAAAGTAGTTTTTACTGACAAGAAGATTCTTACAATTACGTTGACTTTTCTCGAGAATGATATTTGACTTTTAAAAGAATTGTTAAAGTAATCATAAAAACTGCGTCTAAAAGTTTTTACAAAACTTTTTCGTGGATAAAATTGTTTTAGTAATTATGAATAGAATTTTGAACGAACCAATCAATCGTAAGAGAGAAAAAGTCCAGATTTCTATGGTGCATTCACTTTCTGTAAAACAGTTCATTTTATCAAATCACAATATTATATACTCGTAATAATTTGAGCAGAAATAATTATCTCATCTGAATAAATAATTTTAGACTAATTTTAATAAACGAAAAAATTTCCGGAAAATAAGAAAGTCGTAAATTAATGGGAGTTTTACAGTTATCTATATGGAAGGAGCATGAAATCTCGAGCAGAATAGGCACCAGTGCAGGCCGTGCTTGTATAGCGCCTCGTGAAATACCTTATTCAGATAGTACTGTCATATATCATGAATCCGAAATTTTATTTCATTAAAGCATGTGTTTGTACATATATGATGATATCATAAAAGATATTCATGGTGAATTTAATGGAAAAAAAGAGTTTATATACAACACCCGTTATCAACTGAAATGTTCGGAATAACTGGCCGTCAATATCATCTTAATGGTTATAAACACAGGAAGTTTGTGAAGTAAATATCTCACAAGGAAAAGAAGGCATTAACTGTGAAATAAGCTGTGTAGTATACTTACTTCTTAATTCATTTAACTCTGTGTTCGTAAGAGGTTCGGAAAACTCTCCAATCGCCGAATGCAGGTGACCTTTTGGGCGGGAAAGGGATTAACACAAGCCGCCGCTACCGTAGAAAAAAATTATACCGCATTCATTCAATTTCTACGTCACTAAAAATATGATTATATTTTAACCTATCCTTTATAATGCATCGGTTGGGGTTAAGTAACAAAGAAAACCAAGTAAAGAAAGGATTAGGACGTGAGATAAAAAAACCTGATCGAATGTCCCATGAAAGCCCATGAAAGGTAATCTTCTTGCAAAAGAACACTAAAAAATCTTGAGCATGCTTAAAAACTGAAAACTATCGGCAACATCGATTATGTTTGAGGAAATGAATGCCAAAACGTTAGCAAATGTGGATGCGGATGTGTTACCTAAACTTTAACGCATTAAAATGAACTGCATATACTCATAATAAAAATCAAAAGAGATAACAACATTAATCTCAGCATAATTAAGACGCCGGGATGATTTTATAAGTATACTAAATCGAACATAAAGAAGTAAAATGAAAAACAATTTTTAAAAACAAGTACAATATTCGGAAAGAAACTAAAATGAAACAACGTTAAAATATGCCAGAAAGAGGTTCCATTATCATTCGTAAATAATGGATTTCCTTCGAAGCCAAATGTTGAGATATCGAGAAAAGAGAAAAACGCGCGAAAGGATTCTAGAGAACTCACTAAGGCGAAAAGATGTCGAAATAAAGAACGAGAATAACAGCCTCTGAGACTTTCTTTGCGTATTTCCTTCTCCTTTTTTTTTCCTTATCGCCGATTCGTAAGTCCTCTCTATCCTATCTTTACATGCCTTTTCTTTCATCTCTTTCCCTTTCCACATCTTATCTGCTCCCGCCCTTCTTCATCAGTTTTTCCTCGCGCTAAAGGAGACCCCAACGCTCATGGGAACAAATATTTTTACTCTTCTCGAAACATGCCCACCCACATCATCTACCTGATGCTCTCTCTCAACGTGCACTTTTTGTTGTATCCCGTTTAATTTATATTCGGAAATGAGTTGCGGCAAATAAAAAAAAGTAGAAGGTTAGCGTTTTATAAATTTCCTGCATATGACTTACACTTGCTATTTCTTACGTATCGTAGCTCTATAATCGATTTTCAGCCCTCACATCAAGACGATGATGGAGAGTCTCCCCATTACGTTCGCTGCGAGATAAACGGCTTTCGTTTCAAAATGATTTAGTTCCATGTTTCTCCTTAGACTTGCTGAAAACTGCACTTAAAGTTGTCATGGAAAATTGAAGGAATCTCTAAATGCTGCTTCGTGGTATCAGTGCCTATCATGCCTTCGATGTATGTTTAAAATTTTCTACGCATAGATTACCATGCAATAAAAAACTACCCCGGGAATGAACAAATCAAACTGCCCATGAATATTTTTATACATATTTCACTCATTCAATCTTATATATGGCAATGGTAAGCTAAAATTTATTTAAAATACTTGCTATTAAGAAAATATAAAGGAAGGAGAAGAAGAAGGCAGTAACGCAGTAAGCTATCTGATAATATATAAGCCCTGAAAAGTTAAATTTAATGAATATAACTTTTTATAATTAATTATGTTTTAAGCTATTTAAATACTTTTAAAAGCTTTACTCTGAAGTTAGCTCGAAATGACGATGAGTTTAATATAATATATTCTTTCTTATAAAAATGCTCTCTTAAAATATTTCCTATCAGGTAAATAAAAATCCATATTTAGCTGATTTCTTTCCATCCTTTTTTTCTACTCTTGACTACAGATAGGTGGTATCTACTTTGTCTGTATTTTAAAGGGTCTTACATATAAAAAAGTTGGGTTTTATTAACCCCACGCGACTAATTAAGGAACTTTTTTTGACACGACTAAGTAAGAGTTGACAAATCCATAGGCTTCTCACACACGCGTACGTATTTACGTATTGATTTTTTAATGATTACCTCTTCAGTACTGATTTTTATAAATTTTAATCTGGCAGCCCAAGGTGGTGAGGGACATTAGAAAGGAGAAGAGGGATGGCAGTGGAGAAATCCTACGAAAAAGGTACCCAGAAAGGAGGAATGGAAGAAGTGTACGCGATGGAGGATATGAAATTTTTCTAAGCAGCAGAGCTTGTAACCTTAAGGGAAGGAATTAGGGATGAATGGTGAAAGGCTGGCGAATTCGGATCAAAGTTGGCTCTAAAAGCGACGCATTCATTTTTATTTGATTCCCGGATGTTACATTCAGTAAAAAGGTTTCCCAAATATTGTTCTGCTAAGGAAAACGGTATATCCGCTGATATATATGGTATAAATAGAAGATTTTACATTCATCTTCTCGTAAAGAATAGGAAAATATGCCTTACTATTGTTCTAGCATCGATCTAGGAAAGCTACTGAGCTATGAGGGATGCTGAATAATCTCATTCATCTTAGTTACACCCAACTGAATGCTATGTAATGTGGTATTCATAGGATCAATGTACTACATTTGTATACCCATAGTAAACTGATCCTATACATGTACGTACATAGGATGTACGATGCACAATGGGCTTCCTACACAGATAGAAATCTGGTTCAGTAATAAAGGTAATGGAGAATTACCACATCGTTCCCATAAAGTCTCATTCCCTCTCTAAATCCAGATAGAATACCACGGGTAGCCGTTTCTAGGAAAACAGAAACTCGAAACTGAGAATATTAGAGGAATCACCTGCTTCATGAGAAACAATTAAAACGCAATTAGGAAAGAGAACCTCCATCTTCAGTGGTTGTGAGAACTGGTGGTGTCTGCGCATACAGCTGAAGGGAGCGTCTTCACTTTGTTCGACGTAGATTTGAATGCAGTATTGTATTCACTCCTAACTATTCCAAGTTTGTTTCAGTTGTAGAGAATGTTGTGCTCGGAGACTCAAATTCATAGGTTGTTTCTCAATGTTGAACCATTGAATTTGAGTAATACACATCGTTATCCCGTAAGTTTAAACAGTTTCAATCTTAATGTTTGACATATCAGTTTTTGTTAATGTTTATCTTGACATTAATTAGTTGTTGATATTGTTTGATCTGGTGGTGATTATAGGGTTTGCATGTTATCCTAGCAACGCCGGGGTTCTTACACGTTCAAGTATGTCCGTTAGTAGTTGGTAGTTCTCATAGGGATGTAATAGGTAGGTAATAGTAGGTAATATTTATTTACATCAAATATAACATTTATAAGATAGAAAAATCGTTGGATAATATAAAACGCATCGCAGTTTTTCTAGAGAGAAATTTGAGAAACTAAAAGTTTTGAATGTTAAAGTCAACGTGGTCTTCTCTTTAGCTGTATGATCGAGTCAAGATCTTTTCTGTGCTCACAAGTTTGTAAGAGGAGTTCTTAAATAGAGATACTTTATTTCAAAGCATCGACAAGAACCAAGCCTCAAGACAATTTACGAACGTCTTTTCTACAACAATCTTTTCTTGGAGCAGGAATTTGTGTCTCGTTCTTCTAGTAAGTTTCAGCCTGGAGAAACCATCTTGTTTGAATATATCTCAGATGTCCAGACCAGTGATGCGGAAGCTTTCCATATAACAACCTCACCGCACACAAGATGCAACCAGTCTCGAAGCCTTTGAGCGTATCCATATTTCCGACCGATGACGGTTTCCAGAATTTCTTTTCGTCTTTTTGATATTCAGGAATACCGAGGGCGTTTTCCTACAAGAGACCTCAAATGATCGGGGAGGAAACGTAACGAAGGCACACGACGTAGGAGAAGAGGTTCTTTTCTGAAGGGAATTGCAATCCGAGGTAAAGCACCGCATAATCCTCGAGGGGAAGGAAATGTCACTTTTTATCAAAACCACAATGGATCCCTGGATTACCGATCAATCCAGCTATACCTCTGAACTCCAATAAATTTTCTCTTTTTATTCACCCTCTAGTATTTCGTTCTCCGATTGGAAGTACGAAATCCGAGAGAAAATGTCGTAAGAGAAATCAAGCAAATGCTCCCAAAAGAGAACTTTTCATAAACAGTTATTTACGTCTTCACTTTTGGGGATCTTCGACTAAGATAGTACAAAATTTCAGTATCCAAAGCAAAGAGACTTGAAGCATTGGAAGGCTGCTTTAAGGGGTTAGATTTTCCACTGGGATGGGTTGCTTTTGTCGGAAGATGCGTGATACACTCCTTTGATTTTATAGCAATATTTCTTGAAGATCAGAGTTAACTTGAACGTAAATTTTTGTAGAGCCGAAGAAAAGAATTATGTGAAGAAATGGATTGGCTGGATCCATGCTATTTGCTAACGTAATTTCTTTAGAATAGGATACTACCTTTCAGCACAGGGAAATAGTAGAAATTTTAAGGTAAATATACAGGAGCATTTTCTGCTTAAACCTGCGATAATAAGACTATTTTGGCAATTTCTCGCAAATAAGTTAAGATGCCTGAAAAATCGATATTACTCGATATCACGCGTATTCTGAGGAAGTCGTACCTTGATATTCTCCTAATATAAGCATTTCATTTTCTTCGACAATCCATTTCTTTCCAGCCGTGAAACGTTCCTTGGCGTATTTATTTTGAGATTAACCTTCCTGATTAGCGTTGGTAAAGTTAAATATTAATTCTCTTCAAAAAATTTAAGAATATGCCAAAGGTTTGCAAAGTTTTGGAATAATTTTTTGTTTAGGATCCATTTCTATTGAGCAATGGTAACAGTTCATGTTCGATGTCAGAGGATTAACACAAGATAATCAAATTTTTGATATAATTGAATCTCTACTGACTGAAACTGAGTGAAATTATTGTGAAAGAATTCCCTAAAAGCTTTGTCTTTCGGTGCCTTCCGTCACCAATACAATCCTGTATCATTAACATCATTTCAAACTTCAGAACCTATTTAAGTACATCATGATGACGCTCAAAGGTAGGAAAAATTGTGTATAATCGATCAATCGCTATGTAATCCTTGGTTTTGGTTTCAAATCGGCATTTTATTGGAAATATTCTCAATAGGAAAGTTATCTGTCGAACGGGAAGTTTATGAACGAGAGTAATGAAATTTGTTACGACTGAATGAATGGCAGGAAGAAGATATAAGCGAACCCTGTTCCTTCCAAGAAGACATCGAAAATCAATTAAGTATCAAGGTTATTACATAATGGCGAAAATAATCATCTTGTTCAGCTATTACAACGTTTTCTAATTCCATAAATTGTTGTGGCTGGTATTTCCAAACAATCTATGTATAATATGTTGGTTTATTTTTTATTTATGTTTCATGAAAAAATTGTCATATACGTATGTATGTACAATGTATGTATATGTACTACATGCATAAATTTCATTGATATAAAATTTACTTTATATATACTTTATATATTATATGAATCTACTAATTTATGAATAAACAATGTTCAATTTTTAGAAATGAAAGTTAGACATGAAATAAAAAGGAAATGCTGAGATTTTAATAGAGGAAGAAAGTAAGCGCAAATGAGCCAAATATTTGATAATCGTATGTTTTACCCGATGACTACCTCAATATTTAATCTATCAATCTTGCAATTATTCCATTATCGCGGCATGAAATCAAAATTTTCGTTGTTTTCAAAGGATTCAGCTTTTGATGACGTTATCCCTTTTGAGGAAATCTTGTGAAAACGGCCCTAATTTATCTCGTTTAATGGTCATTCCACTTACATCTCATTACGGGAGAAAGAGAATGGAGGGATTACTTCCTCAAACAGAACGGAATACGAGTTGAGAAGGCATGATTATATTAATAACGAACGGACTCTCTCTTTTCCTCTCGCTTCTCTCGATGATTCAATTCGGCTTACGCCTACCTAGATCCCGTTCTCATAAATCCCTTTGCCCTTTCCCCCAAATTTCTTGGTCTCGACCCCGTCAACCCTTCCACTCTCTGCGGCCTAAATATCAACCTTTCCGCCTGAATAAGAATTCTAAATGCCAATGACTATGCGATTCCTGAGAGTTAAATCGATACTGGAGGATTGCGATATGATTCAAACTTTCTCTCGATTTGTATTTCCGACGAGAGGCTATCGATCAAGTAATAGACTTCTTTGTGTAGTCTTTCTCCTCGATTCGGGTCAGCAGTCCTAATTCGGTTGCTCAGAAAGCGTTAATTACTGATGTTAAATTCAGTGGTAAAAGGATGAGATTATCCAAAATTAATTAATACTTCAAAAAAGGTGCGGTATAAGCATTCTATACGTTGGCATATTATCTTATCGGTTATTTTGTATAGCAAAGGATCAAATTGCAAAGATTCATCAAGCTAAATGATCGAGGTCTTCCAGAATTATTTCCAGAATTCATATTCGAAACATTTCGCACACGTTCAGTACGGAAAAATACAACGAAACTTTCTTTAATCCCTTGCAACACAAAATAACGAAAACAGTATAGTTTTTTGAATTTTCATTGCATTATAAGTCCCTATGTAACTTTCCCTCAGGTACAAGGCGTTCAAATACATTGAGCGACCTGGTTGGATATATGTATTTTATGTTCCAATATTAAAGGTAAAAATAATAACTAAGGCATTTATATGAACTGTACTTTTTGGCATGCCGACTTAATATTTATGCAAACATTCATAAAGGACATTATTAATCAGCAAAACACATTAACCAATGATTTTTCTATTACGATGTTTTTACATGTTGAATAATTCCATTTCGTTACTAGAAGACAAATTTAAGACCTCAGAAGTGGCAGCATTCGGCAAAATACTTGGGTAAATTATTTATTTACGCATTTCATCTGAAATCACTTTTAGTTGTTTAACGCATCTCATCAGGTAGCCAACCGAACTGAATAACGAGTACTATGAAACGTCTTTTCTTAGAATATTATTATTATATCATAATCACCGCAAGTAGATCTGGGGAATGTGGGTAATCTTTACATACGATACGTTTGTGCATTGTCAAATAGTCCTGATAACATACTTTCTCATAAATATAACCACAGAGTAAATAAAAATAAATGTTAATTAAATTTAAATTCTAAAATATATAAGTAAATAAATTGAATAATTTATGGGAAAACAAAATGACAATGAGGCATTTGCTTAAGGAGGGATAAAAACCCATCGAAAAGTATAATATTAACGACAAATAAACAAAAGTAGGGAGTACTTCTAAAGAAAACTGTTGGGACCTCAGAAGAAAGTTTGATGTTGCTCTTTTGCAAAACCTTTTATCTGTGGCGGAGATTTAACACTCTTCAGTAACATTTTTACTACTAGTGTTACACTCAGATTAGCGCTTCCCATTGATGCCAAGAGCGGCTGCCTAGATCCCCAATTTCTCTATTACTGAATTTTGCGTGTGCTTTACGTATTTTTGAAAGAATATTTTTAAGAAAACCCTCCGTGTCTGTTCTTTAACTGCAAATAAAACCCTTAGATGTCTACTTGAAATATGTTATCGCAATCGTAGCCACGGCGATATCTCCAGCATCTCCACGTTGCTACGTAATGCCATGTATTTTCCCCCATGAACACCAGACGCTCGTTAGTCAGGGAGACTAAAGTATTTCTTTTTCTGTGGAGCGTCATTACGATTTCCTTAGGCGAAGAAATACGCATTCGCTGAAACCCTATTCTGACAAAAGTGGACGAAAATGGATCGACGCTCTCAGTTGAGATGACGCAGGAGCCGTGACGTCTTGCACGAAAGCGCCGGACAACGAATCTTTGAAACGATCGAATGTTCAGTAAAGTTTGGTTCCTTAATGATAGCGTTTTCACGCCTTTTGAAAAGGATATAGAAATGATATATCATAACAAGGAAAATGCATAGCAATCTCTCCGAGTTCTCTATTACTTCTTTGTAACTTTTCATGGTTTACAAGCAAACTTTCTGTACTTCGAACGTAAATCCATAATAAAATCAACTAAACCGAACGAAAAGTAGGACAAAAGACCTTTGAAATCACTTTATGTCAATGGTCTAAAATTAGTAAATCGTATCCACAAACTGATGATTTCATCATCCTACCAGAATTCTAAGAATAGAATATCCTCTTCAAAACCGAAAAATATTTCCTCACTAATCTCGGACCGAAGCCTATTTTTGTGGAGATTCTATTCCAGGTAAATTAATTTTTTAACTTTGATGAAATCAGGATATTCGATTTTGAGAATGAGATGATCACTTACCTTCAACATCATCCATTATATACGGGAATATGGCGAATAATCATACAGAATGCTTACAACTGATTCTAAGATTTTAATTCAAATCATGGTTAATGGAGAAACTCTCTCAACTACGTTTTCATCTTATGATCAATCGTATAATGTTTTGATTCTGTATCTTGAATAAAACGTGATAATCAAATACAATGAATTTTTTTATGGAGGAGTACGTGTTTTTATGAGAGTTCAAGGATAAGTGGATTTTATGATTTTTGAAAATAAGAAAATAGACTCAACTCTTATAGCTTAACCTCACCTCAGAGGTGAGGAAAATACATTTTTGGTAATTTTAGTTAAAGTTTAATGCCATTTAACTTTACATCATCCCATGCTAGTGTTAAATCTTATCCAGAAAATCTTATAAGTCTTACACCAGATTATATTGCCATAGGAGCACTTTAAGTCAAACTCTTTTGAATACGTTTTTATAAACGTATTTCGTGATGGTTAATTTTGTGCAAATTTATTACTTCTAAAAGAAAATGCGCACACGAAATAACAAATACATCCTCGAGACAAGGAAAATATTTATGAAATTGCTAATGGAATTCAATTCAAATGGAATTACAAACATTAGATGACCATATACTAACGGAACAAAGAATATTTTAAAAGAGTAAGGTCTATAGATACAGTTTCGAAGTTATAAGTATAAATATTTGGGATTGTTTGTAAGTTGTTTCAGACAGGCCCATTTTGAGCTGTGTTTTCGGCAGACGTGGAATATGCTTCAACATGCTAATTATTAAGTTCCCACGGAATTGATCTCATTTTCCAATTATTTCGTGACAAATTATGGCAAAATGAATTTGGAGCGACTGGTAGTATAAAATCGATATGCTGACAAGGTTATTGCGGAAGAAAACAGAGTTCGCGAGTCACGTAGGGCGAGTAATTCCAGCGATGCGCCTTCCTTTCCAGTCAAACCGGATTTCCCAGATAACGAGCCAAGGCAGTCTAATCGAAAATGAATATTCATGTAATAGGGCTGCAATTGAACAGGGCCTCACGGGGACGTCCATCAATTACTTCATGCATGGATTATGTCCGTCAATCAAAACCTTCGGAACGTCTACTTCCGGAGTTACTCTTTCAATTCCCAAGTGTGATTCTGGCATGGATTTCTCATCCTTTCGGCGAGGATTCTCCTAATACGACCAGTCGACTGCATGCCTTTAGGAAAGCTTCTCTCTCGTACTTAACGCTTCGGTACTTTGGTAGTATTTGTTAAACTTGCGTGTTTTCCTTAGTCTTCCAACAGTTTCTTCCGAATTCTTGTATCTTGCCTCATGAAGCAGAATCACGCCTTCATAATTGAAATAAAGATAATCGTTTTTCCTCGTTATTAAATAGAATCCCTTTTTCCACCCCTTCATCTTAATCGATTTCCAAAAAGTAGAAGCCTAGATCTTTTAGACGAACTCTACTCATATATGCGTCATCGCAGAAAATTTTCCATTTAATTAACTAATGAATGTCTCGTTACCAAAATCCGTTCCTCGCTGCCAACTGTAACGTTGCAAGCACTTACCGCACCCTCCACTCTTTCGACTAAGGACTAATTACATCTGCAATACGAATTACCTTCACCTCCCTCTCTCTATTCCCTCTTCCTCTATAATCTTTACATTACATACCGTTTCTTAGTAAAATTTCTGATGATGACGTTGTAACGTCGAAATCGCTTTCTAATTTTATATATTTCGTGGTATTTTGCCAATTAAATTTTTTCAATTTCAGGTAAACTTTGTTTATAAATCTTGAGACCAAAGGCTATTGGTTTAGATTATAGGAAAATTTTTCTTTCACAAAATATCTGTAAATGAATAAAAAAAACTAAGGTTAATTCTACATCAATGAAGCGATAATATTCCCTCCATTCTTGTCCGAATGTTATCCGTACCACTTCAGGAAGCATGCAGATTAGTTATTACGTAATAACTATCGAGAGCATTTTACCGATTTTCCTGCCATCAAGAATTACAATTCCAATTAATGGGATCAGGATATTGTGACCATCGGTGAATTTTGCTCTAATTAAGTTTGGTTTTGGCAATTATTTTTACGGTCGGTAGCCTTTCTTAATGACACCACCCCTTAAAGAAGACAATTCACAGTATGTTCTTTACTTGAACACGGTTCCTAGATTGCTACAGACAATCTAATCATTCCTTACCGAGGTCTTTCATAATAGTTACCCTTGTAAGCTGTTTATACCAATTTTAATACGACGAAAAGTGTTAAATTTTATGATCTTATTAACATTATCGTTCTTGACCGGAGAATTTTTTTCTGCGGCTATTTCTTCATATATATTCTGTATTACGCTCACTTTATTTGGTCTAATTCCATCAGAATTGATATCCTGCCTCTAAGTTAAACGCTGGTTAGTAACACCTACATAACAGCTTAAGAGCTTGGGAAGGAATTCGATTTAAAAATGCATGTGGTCATGGCGCGTAAACGCTCCTTCAACCGAAGCGGAGTAGTTGCGCTAAAGGTAAGTACTCTAAGGCAAGTTTGAGAAACGGGGCTTCAACGTGAACTTGAAGATGCAATAGAGCCAGATGAAGCTTTCTAGGCGATGAATTATGAACTAGACGGTAACTCACGTAAATTGCAACATTCCCTCGCTAAAAGCATTATTCCTTTGTTGGAGGTCTTACAGCGTGATTCGTGAGATATTACTTTAGTTGAAATATCTCCGTTTTCTGTCGCCTGATTCCCTTCCTTATCTCCCACACGAAAAATTTCGGCACGGGGATCTCCATTGCTTCGGGTCCTCACGCCCTTCTTTTATTACCAGCTAATGGAAATATATCGTCGTATACTAGGAGTGAAACAGGAGTGAGAAGGGTTGAGATGGGAAGATTGAAGGAAGAATGGAGAAATCAGGTCGCCTACGTTACGCGGGCCCTGTTGCGATTAGGGGATTTTTTTCGCGTTTCCGAAGTCCCCTTGTTGCATGAATATTTCATACGAGTTTCCTCCTTCGCTCCTCCCGTTTTCTAGTTTCCACTGGAGGCCATCCAATCAACGCGCATTCTACTCTTGCATCCAGTCCTATATTTTTCAACCTAAAACTCGGCGTTTTTTTTATCGGGTGGATCCTGTCGCCATCTGTTTATTTTCGAAGCCGTAGTAACATTCTCAAGCGCATCCTTTGAAAGCTCTTTCTTTTCACCATTTATTAACTCGAGAGCGAAGCTGAATGGCATTGAATAGGAGGTAAAGGTTAGAGATAGTGCTTATCCCGTAGCGGTATTCAGTCAACGTGTTCTTTTGTGCGCTTTCCCTTAATTATCATTTGCTAGTCTCGATATTTCTCTATTTATTACAATAGATGCAGGAAGATCCTTAAGACTATGATCCAAAAAATGACGGAATCGTTTTATTTCTTTGTGTTGACGTAAGAATTGAATTAAATTCGTGCAGCGGATGACAGGAAAATTATCAAAGACTTAGTTGAATTATTTTTAAGGCAAAGATGCATAGAATTAAAAAAATATTTTTGTAATCTTACTATAGAAAAGTTCGCTTTCATATTTATTTGCAGATAAGTATTTAAAAAAATGAATTTTCATTCAAAATCCTTTTGAGATTCATCAAATCTTTAAATGGAGGACATTTTCTGCCGTGAAATCAATCCTTAAAACCGAGATAGTCTTAGGTATGCAATAAATTTTATTCCTTCCATAAAAGGTAATGTACGCTGTCGTTTTGGCAACAAATTAACGTGGACTATCCTGATGTGGATAGAGAAGTACTAAACCATTCATCCCCTATTAGTATTCATATTTTTCATTATTTTTCCGTAGATATATTCGATATATAATTAGGTCTTAATAGAGGTATTCTCCTTCTCCTCCATTGTGCTACTATTTATATTTAGATGAAAATTTCATTTGTATACATCATTATGTTTATTGTTCATTATTCTTTGGTTGTTTTATATGAGGTATTCCTTCACTTTATTACAGCGATACTTTACGAAATAAATACTCCATTGCGAAAATTAATTTCAACTTATTATTTTAACTACTCTCAGTGTATTGGTATTTATTTATTATTGAGCATTGAGACTGGATTCAATGGATGATTAAATTGATGAATATAACGTCAAACGTGAAAAGTTTTAAAGTACCATAAGGCCATCGGAATATGAATACCGATTTAATGGAAGTCTTGGTGACAACCGCATAGAAAACGCGATATAAAATCAGTCAGAAAAGTAGAAGATATAGCATTCTTTTTTCCTTTTACCTCTTGAAGGGAAACGTTGCAGTTTGACTTCTCCTGGCTTCTCTTTAAGATTGTGGACGCTTAAAGATAAATCATGTCTTGTTGGTAACAAGTCAAGTACAGAAGAACTCTTTTCGACCTGGAAAACAGAGAAAAAGGCAATAACTCTTTCGTGGTGAGAGCGAAAACTGGTTTAAGGAAAATGGAATGTGTCTCTCAAAGAAAATTAATGTCATGCTCTTGCTGATTTCACGGTCTCAAAGAGAGGAAAAGATACCACATTAACTCTACAAAACCAGTTATACGTATTTTCCAATTGTAAGTTTAACATTCCAACAATTGAAACAGTACGGAAGTAAACAAAACAATATACTAATTTATAAATTCTTCCAGCCAAATATATCTATCTCATGTACGAATTTTTCTTGGATTCCTTTACTTCTAATAATAATACCTACATGTTCCTTTTTACTCTACAAGGAGCCTATAGGGATATGGCAAGGGTTGTAAAAACTAAATTATGATCATTACATCGCTAATCGTTAGAACAAAGCAAGAGATTTTAAAAGATTTGAATTTTCGTATATTTATGTCATTTTACAATTATTTTTGAACTGGAAAAATACTTAGGCATTTGATAGAATTACTAGATCATCCATATCTGTTATTAATAATAGATTAGAATACTTTGAATATCGAATTTTTTTGTGATTATGCATTGAAAATACCTATTTATATAATGCCATATCCATTTATATATAATCATACGATAATAAATCTATTCCATGCTAGCGACAATTTACTGGGAAATGATATTCGAGTTTAACTGACAGAAGCAGCATGAAGATCCCTGCTTCCCTGTACTTTTTCATACCTTATCTTCTTATATCATACCTCTTAACCTCACCCATGTTATGTAAAATCCATAGCAGTAAATGTTTAAAGGGGGAAATTATAAACATAATAAAAAATCTCCGAAGATGGAGAAATTCATCCTGCAATACAGTTATGTTTTCTCTTTCTTATGAACAGTATTATTTCATACTGGAAGAGAAGAGGACCGACTATAAGATTAAATGCCCTTGGTTCTGAGATTCCTATGCTGTCTCAGATGTATTTGGTTTCCTTTCTTGAATCAATGCTGGCGATATTACACACTTAACCACTATGGTAGACAACACAATTAAGGTTAGAGTCTATTTATTTATCTAATAGTTTGTCAAAATAAATAAGTAAAGAATTATTTTAAACGTAATACTAAATAGAATATATGTAGAAGATATTAAATTACAAAAACACACAAATAGCTGCTTTTCTTAATATAAATAGAATTAAAGAAAGGCCAATCGTGTGTAGATTTAAAATTAACCGATTCTACAAAAAGATATAGTAAGAAATAAGCGTTGTGTTTAAGTACGTGGCGTTTGGATGGAGTGAGATGAGGTTGAAAACAGAGAAAATGTCCATAATGCTTCAATTCTCTTGCTAAATTGTGCTAGTAATATTTATTCTTTGCCTAAAGGTTTCATTGGAAGACGATCGTTTTCGTTGGGATGGGAAAACTACGTAAAACCAGAGAATGAATACCCCCTTTGTAAAATTCTTTTGCTTGCTTTAATCTTTAGTGCCTTAAATTTAGTATTTTTGCTAATGTTAAAGCATCTTAGTCTTGCGAAGAAATACGCAGTATCCAACTTTCACGTGATCATTATTTAGCCGCTTGATTTCAAACTCTATTTTCTTTGGCACCAATGTTTTAGTTATTTCTATTTTCACTTCTGCAACGGAAAGGAGTAAAAACTTGATTTTCTGTGGATATCACAATTATGTGCGATGTTACTCAGAATTTTCAGATATCCCGACTTTTTCCCTTTCTTTCCAGGACCCTCGTAACATCGGTAAGGTATTCTGCTCCTCTCTCGTAATCCTCTAACTTTTAAATCCGCCCCTCGTAGAGAAATTTGACACAGCAGAAGAAAGGAAGAGGACTTAAATGCGAAGGCGGAAGCAGGGCTTTTCGTGGGGAATCTGTAGGAGAATCTCGGCCGTACTGCGGAAGCAAAAAATAAAGGATCATGGGACTGGGGAGAGGAGCTGAAGTAGAAATGCGAAATTGGGGCAATGTGGTTAACCCTTGTCCTACGACAATGCCTTCTTCGAGTCACTTCTCTCTCCCCTTTTACAGTGGTTAGTGCCACGCAAGGGATAGTCTGAGAAATGGAACCGTCACACACAGGGGGCAAGGGTGAGAGACCGCAGGAATATCCGAATTCATGCCAAATTCTGCTTCCTCAGAACACCGGACATTAGCCATTACAGGGAACAGATTAGATATCTCCAGTTTCTTGCTCCGCGATTTCCAAGTCTGAGACAAAAAATATCGATTATTCAAACTAAGTTTCGACCGCCGTCGTTGACGTTTAGCTCCTAGTTGTATGACTCGTATCACGTCGAGAGTATCGCAAAGTTCGTGAGATATAATGAAATATCCTCAATTAAGTAACTCAAGACGTAATTCCTGACCTTCTTTTATTTGGAGCACATGCAGAGAATGAAATTGAATAAAATCCGCGATACTCTTTACGAGTGAGTCGTATTTCAAAGATGCCAGAGAAGCGTGTTTAAGCTTTAATATTTAACGGGATATAGTATTACATTTGAGTTACTGGGAAAGAAAGTGCATGGAAAAATCATTAAATTTCAAAACAAATTTTACGTAAGCATTCATCTTCATAGGAGGTTGTTGTTCAACTTGACCTCAGTTATATAGCACTGTGTTTAACTATTCGTATCTAAAGTATTAAATTATAGTTTCTCTATCTCATTTTTATATACAAATAACTGAATTTTACATACACACTCGAACATGGCGTTCCAACATTCTCTTTGCAAATTGTGTCAATAAAAAACCGTGTTTCAATTTAGCTCATTGGAGGAATTTTGTACGGATTAAATATTTTATAAATGTTTTTTGCTTGTGTAAATAACATGAACTACAGTTTGTACCAAATATCCACCTTATGAAATGTATGAATTTTCCCACCGCGGGTCTTTGAACTTTCAACGAAGAGTATATGCTTAACGTCATATATATAGTACGTGAGATAATCCTCAGAATACGTCCACTTCAACCACTTTTACTCAATAAATCCCAATGCTTTCATATCACATTATCAGCTCTCCCTGCCACTGACATTCAGGCTCAATCTCAAAAGCTTTAATCAGAATATGATGCGCTTGCTTATACGAAAATGAGATTGTTTGTTAAATAAAGCAACATTTCGTCTTACCTTAACTATGAAAGTTCTTTGAAGCAAAAAATTAATGGACTAAAATTACCCCTAACTTTTGTATGTTAAAAGAATGACTAGGATAAATGACAACACTTATACCCGTACCACTCAAACTTTAAGTAAGCGACCATGGTTTCGACGCGTCACGCTTGATTTGCAATTGATAGTATGTTAAAAGAAGTTAAATGAGAGTTAAATGAATTGTTAGTTCTAGAATTGGTACGAAAAATTTTCCCTCTGAGGACCAGATAGCCTATTACTAGTTCGTGGTGCCGCAGTTTTTAACGTGCATTTCAATAATATAATTAATTCTTCAATATTTCTTTCATTTGTCGACTTCATCATCCCTCAACTATCGATAGATAGTATATTGGCTTGAAGTAAATATAATTCGGTTACCTATAACCTTTGACTTAGAGGCATCAAATATATTACACTCTTTCCGTTGGATTAAATTTGAATCATGCTTATAAATTACAATCAATACTTCAATCACTCACCTCCAATTTTCTAGTGGAAGGTTTTAGTTATATCTTGGTTAACCAACAGGAGAATAAATTATTTGTACTCAAACAGGTGTTCCAAGTTTGCGGATGTGATGAATTTTGCTGAGGAATTTTTACTCATTTATTTCAATGGAAGGTATAATGAAAAATTCTCAAGATTTTGGCACCGAAATGCTTGAGCAGTATCACCTAAAAACTCATGCGGATATTTACGGAAAACAACTGCTGTATTTTATGTTTTTGATATGGGAAAACCAGTTCCAATTACGTTCCGATCTGACTCAAGTCTAGTTGGATCCATTCCTTACAGAAAATTAATTAGATCCCCCTGCCACACGCCGAGAGGCGGGTTACTCGGGTAGTACTACATGAAGATGTAGTAGCAGGTCTTTTCTATTTGAAATCTTACGCTGAGAAAACAGTAAATCCTACAGATACTTCCCTTACCTATATCTTTACCTATATATAAACTTATTTTTAAGTTATCAATGATACATTTAATGTGGAAACATGACAGTGGAAATATGGAAGAGAATGAGGATTTATTTCGGAAAAGGACTCCATCGGTTGTTAGGATGCGAAAGAAAAGAAACAGATTTCCTGAATCTATTGATTTTTTCACCATGAGAGCAACGAAAAAACCCTCTCATAAGAGCCTTATCCTGTTGAAAACTCCTTTTGTGTTGATTTCCAAGAAATACAGTTCTGGAACTTTGGTGTCTTCCTGGTTGTAAATCAATCGGGAAGCTTGTATCCTACTGAGTTACCTGTCGTTCTCCCTGACTCAGAACCTTTGTTTTATCTTTATCGAGATAGAAATGGCAGGTTAAAGTTGGATCCCCACATGAGGAAAAATTCCATCGTCTTCTTATTTCCTGCAATGCATATTCTTCTTCTTTAAGTTAATAATTTTGAACCGATGGATCAATTTAAAAAGTACATAGTATTAAAATAGACTAAGAAGTAATCAAATGAAGTAAGAATTTTTTACTGCTGGAGAAAATTAAAAAATATAAAGTTGAGTCAAAGAAATTATTATTGACTAATTAAAAGCATATGGATCTCGAAATTTCTTCTGATATCTTTTCCTTGAATGACCGCTATAATCTGAAACCTCAGGAACAGTATAAGCATATCAGAAAATTTTGCATTTGTGTGAAAAAACGTATGAGTATTGTTGATGTACGACATTTAAATGAAAATAAAAAACTCCGTATTTTATCTTTTAAGATATTGAAATAATGTATTGATCTAGTATAATTTTCTATATCTGCCAATTCATTTATTTATGATGATTCAACAGCAGCTTGAATCGACTCAATACTTGGAGTAATACAACAAATAATCCGAAATATTGAAGTGAATGACAAACAAGCTAGCAGAGATACTACATTATTTAGTAATTATACTTTGAATGATTTAAATTGTTTATATGTTGTCATAACATCCAAAAAATATAGTTCTCGATTCTACAAACATTCTTAAATAACTTATTCGCTTTTTGGGATTTAAGTAAATATTAAAGGGTAATTACCTTTTCCGAAGCGCTGGAAAATACAGCGGAGCTTCGTTTATTGAGTCGATTACGATAATTTCCATTTAATATGCAATATCAGCAATTTGTAAATAATTCAGGATGAAAAATGTCCATATTCGAAATTACACAACACATGAATGGAATCGGTAAGAAAGAAATCGATCATTTTCATGAGAGTCTTAAAACTATCTGCCCGCGGGAATTTTCTCCCTTTAGTTTTTAAATAATGAAGTGCTACTTTATTTTTACGTGGTAATATTTATTACATTAAATTTTGTGCGGAAATTCAGCATTTTTTGTGATATAAAGGATACTTAGAATTTTAATTATTGTCAAAATATATATATATATATAAATCTGATATAGTAATACTTACCGATGTGTTTATATTTATCCATCCAATGTCAGTAGACTCCCGTAAGATATACATGGAAGAAATCTTTGTAAATTAATTTCACGCACTTACCGACTTGATAGGATGACAAATTTTGGGGGTTGTTAATAGTCTAATGAGGTATTTCATGTTGATATTTGTCTGTCCAAAGTATCCTTGGTTCGACTCTGGAAGACTCGAAAACACGCCCATAAGAAGTTCATTTTGATCGATTGTCGGCTTTTTTTCTTTTGCAGAATCAAATCAGAAGTAATAGTTCTACGAATTCGAGACAAGTGCCAAAAAAAGCCAATTGAATAAATACTCTTATATTGGTTGTAGAATATCGTGTTCGAGTCGAAATTGAGAGAATTCTTTCAAAAATGACGAAAAATTTGCGCAATTTTTCGGGCATAAACAAACCGCATAAAGTACCAGAGTATTAAGTACCAGCGTATGAAGTAGAGATATGAACGATGAGAAATATTTTTCTAAGAATTAATTTATACAGTACGTACAGTAATTTATACAGTATATTTATATCTTTGCCGCTAAAGCTTTAGAATCACCCATGCCCATTAAAAGTCTTGCATATTTTATCGTTGAGATAGAAGAGTAGTAGTATATTATTATACTAGTAAACATTTCCTTCAGAGGCGGATTTAAAAACTTGCGAAGGGAGGAAGACGTATTACGATAATTCTCTTGTGAACTGATCTCCAATAAACTTTTAAAATGCCATTTTGTCGTCGTAAATGTGGTAAATGTATAGTGATATTAGAAAAGTTTGATAATCTGTATTTAATTTTAGCTTTTTGTTAGATCCTAGGCAAAAAGTACTACAGAGTCATCGAGGAAGTATCGCTCCTTCTCCTCCCCCTTAAAGCCGCCAATGATTTCCAAGTGATGTGGAAAATATTTTAATTGGTGATTTTTGAATTTATGTTGCCAATTGTATGAGCAGTCCGTTCCAGCGACATGGTGCATCTTCGTTTGGATTCTTCTAATGAAAAATATTCATCTTCTTTTGCAAAACAGGTCAAGTTATTCCGTCTTTTGACTTTTTCCATCATTTCCAAACACGGCCTTTTTTTCGTTTCCGCCTCTCCGAGGTCCTATTTTTGTCATTTTTCCCTTTTCTTCTTAATCATTCTATCTCTCTCTCTTCTTCCTTCTTCCCACTCTCTTCTCCAATATAAACTTCACCGCACCTCCATCCCCTCGTACATACCCAAAACCTAATCCTGTTTCATAGCCGAACCGAAGCGTGCGATACACTGCGGCCCTTTGTCTCATTACTCTCGTTAGTCAGTTCCGTATCATCAGCCGGAGAGGGATATTTTGGCAGTGGAGGTCATGGCGACTGTTGATGAAGGTTGGAGGGGGTGCTTGAAATGGAGGAGGGCAAAGAAAAATAAACTGAGGAAGAGAAGAGGGTTAAAGGGGAATTACACTCAGATCTGCCTTGGAATTGAGGGAGTCGATGTGACTTTTGTAATTTGCGACTAAGGGTAAGGTTCGAAGTAAATTATGAACTGGGAGGGAGAAGGGTGAAGGTAAAATGAATCTACTCTCCATCCCTTATCGCTGGGTAATTATGGAAAATTGGTCATTGACCCGAAACACATAACGTTCAAGTTAGTATCATTGCGCTTAACGTGATATACCTGGAGCTTGTAATACACTTGATATCTTATGCATACTCTATTTCTCTCAACCTTATTCAGTCACCTAGATATATATCGTACCATAGACTGATACTGTGTTATCTCAGCAAAAGGGAAACCCTGATAACAAGTTTTCTAATACAGATTTTTATTACTTTTTACTAAAGTAATTCCTATAATTTCTTGGTCACAAAAACGAATATCGATAAACAATTTTTAGTTGGTTGTATGTGCATATACATTTAAAAACAAAAAAATTTGATGAACGAAACAAAATTAATGTTCAATCAATCGTACTGACACAAAATTTTTTTAATTTTTCATCGTTTTTGTGTTATATTATAATTATTCGCATATTTTTGGTAGCTATTTACGAATAATGTCTTGGCTAACAGATGTAACTTTGGAGCACATTATGCCCGCTAGCAGAGGTGTAACTGAGATCTCTTAACACAATTATGGAATACTGTAAATTCAGAAGATGAAAATTATTTTATAGCAATTTATATCGGCATTGACAGTTTCACTATTCCATCAATAACTAAGTTTATTAGATTCTAAATAAAATATATTTATCAAGCATATAGATTAATATCATTATTTTTTATTGTAATTGTTCATCTGTTATGCAGTCGCCATGTCGGATATTTTGCGTGAAAATGTTTATAAAAACGTATAAGGAGTATACATATTCAATGTTTGAAAGTAAATGTAGGAAAATGGCTGGATTAAAATTAACAGGGTCGTCGTAATATAGAAGTTGAGAGAAAAATGTTTTCTAAAGGAGTTCAACTAAATTAATATGTAGTTTATTGAATTAGGAAATCCTCGTTTAATTGCAAGGTTAACGAGGATTTTATAGATAGTAAAGGATTTAAAATTCCTTAATTTAACTTGCATCACGATATTTTTAGTATTTGCAGTATAAAATTAAAGGGTCCAATTTGGATTCCCTCCCGGATTCATAGGATTTGGCCATTTCATAGACTCACGTTCATTCACGAAAGGAACAGGATTCGCATCACTTAAGAGCAAGACTACCCAGAAAGAGCAGCTCATAAACGAGTGAATGGTTTCTCGAGCTACTTTTATTACGAAGAATTTCGTATTTTATTTCCCTATCGTCTGTTCCCATACATTACACATAGGATAATATTCAGCACACACTTCACCATAACTCCCCCACAATCCACATAGCCAACATACCGACTTCACTCTCATAAATAAACGTAAATTTTCACGGTGTCCTATTTTTTAGAGCGGCACTTTCCCTCGGGGAGAGTCATTTCCTCTTTCAAAGTAATTCTCAACTCAGAAAAAGCCCATATATCTTCCCCTCCGCTAAACTCTTCCGCCCTCTACCTAGCACACGCATCTGGGACCATTTTTTTCTTCTCCTTCCCCATCAACCGGCGTCAACTGCCACTTTTCTCCGTCTTGTCACCTGGGAGAGAGCACTCCATTCCCCGCACCAAACTCTCCTTTTTTCCCCTCATTGCCTTATAAGGTGCTGGAGCCAAAACCTCGCTTTCCTCCGATCTCTCAGAACACACACTCTCTCCCCTTTTTGTCTCTCCAACTGCTTGTCATTCTCCGCGCGAATTTCGAGCGTTTATACCCCTCTTTTCGCCGCTATTTGCATTTCTCTCCATCCTTTCCTTTGTTCGACTTTTTCCCTTTCGTATTCATCTCTATTCTTTTAGATACATAAAAATCCTCACGATCGTGCGTACGTTTCCTTTCGCTTGATCGCGTCGTATCAGTGGTCCTAAACTTGTGAATTCGCAGCTGGCAATACTCATTTACATACGCATCCCCCATAGATAGTTTTGGATGATCAGATAGAGGGAGAGAAATCAGACAGCTGGATGCCAAGAGTAGTCGAAATTTCTGGAAAGATTCATTCTTTTTTCTCCGGTTACTTATGTCCTTCGAAATCAAGAATATGTTGATTTGTGGTTGCTATACTATGCCTTACTTTACTATAGTCCTATACGAAAGCAAATGAACGTCTTTGGTCGCAGCCGTAAAGTAGCTAAACCTTTAACTCAAACAATGGAGGTGACTTCAATTGAAATCCTTCTTTATTTTCACTCTGACGAGATACACCCATAGTAATACGTTTTAACTATAAATGTATAATAGTTATCTTCCAAAAAGATGAAAAATCAAATACGTTGAGAATTAATACATTCAAAACAAATTTATCATTAAGGTAAAAATGCAGTGAATATTAATAAATGGTTGTATGGGTTGAAGACTCCTAACATATCTTTTGCTTGTATGTTACTCTATACTGCGTTCCTGTTTTTGTAGTTTGTTTGATAGCTGTTAATCGTAGTTGCAATCTGCCAATGCAAGGTACGAATCACAATACATCTTGCAATACCGAATAATACACAGTATTTTATTTCCACATAATCCATCATTACTAAGTAGAAAAACTGGAACGCACTATATATTCCAAGATTTTTAGAATTTGAAATGAAATGGAATGAAACTGTATGTCGTATGAAAATCTTGAAGCTTAATGTATGATTCATTTTCCGTCATGATTCGGCTATGAATTATGTAAGTAGGGATTACATTAAAAAAGTTTCCGGAAAATTCTTGCGCAGAATAACTTATATTTACGCGGTATTGTTGTGGGCGTGACCTTGCAGTGACCTTTCATTATTATAACCTTGCAGAAACGTCTGGGAAAGTATCGCTTGGTTTTATTTTAGCTTGAAGCTATCCGAGAAACGGTAAAGCTCCATTCATGGAGCTTTCTAAGTGCTCCATGTAGATACATAAATCCTATTGCATTTATTTCGAAAAAGAAGCAGAAAAACTGCTAACGTCGAAGCAGGCTCAGAAAAATTCGCGATTTGATGGGAAAATGAATGTTTTCTTCCAAAAGTTATACTAGAGGCAACTCGATGCAAATTCAATACATATTTTTGACAGCTATCTATTGACAGGTACTTAAGGCCATTTTGGTTTTATAGGCTTCGACGTTTATCGACATCCGCATTAAATGGGTGAAGTTTTCAGCCCAAGGCCATCCCTTACTCCAAGAGAAAATCTTCGGTACTCAGCGCTCTCGGAAGCTGAGTGAAGGAAAGGCTTAAAGTATGGAAGGGATTAGAGACATTGATGGTTTAACAGAGGAAACGTCAACATCTCTATCACCTGAGCCTCCTTAAGCTACCATAAGATGAGTGCTATTTCCTGGAATCAATTTCATACGAATGAATAGATAGCTCTAATATTTGTCCATTAAAGTATGAGACTATTGCTGAATAAGGGTAGCTAGCTTCTAACTCATAATGTTAAGGCTGCTAAAAGACTTATAAAAAAATTATAAAAACTTCGGTTTGGGTCAAAGAACTGCGATTTATTACGATCAGTTTTTAAAACTATGATTATACTGTTTTGCTTATATATTTTGCTTCGAAGATGTGGAAGGCATGGAAAGTCAAAATCAATCGGGGTATGAAATCAATATGTTTCATCTTCTCGTAAAAACTTTATTTTTAATTGCTGTATCTTATTTTATTTATAATCATGTTCCCATTTCTAGTTTCTATTTTCGATGCTGCACCCTTTATTTTTTTGTTGGTCTACACTGTTGTTCTTTCTTAATCGGTCTAATAATATTTCCCCTTTATTTCTCTTTATGACATTTTGCAGAATGATATACATTCCTGTAATGAATAAATTGTTTTTATGACATAATATATTGTAAGCATTAAAGCGTACTGAAGAATGTAATGCTTCAGTATAAATTTATTCTCAAACGTTATTCAGTGTATGGTGGGACTATTCCTGGATTTGAATTGATCACTATGTTAACGTAAGCCAAGCTACGAGTACATATGTTTATGGTGATCGAAGAAATTATTAATGTATTAGGTAAATCAGTAATTTTGGTTTTTCAACATCGAGTTATGTACAAGTTGAATTGTAAGAACCTTGGAGACTTAGTCTTTAACGAATGCTGATTAGGTTCGTCGACGCGATCGCTAGAGTATCATAATTTAACAACCTTGCCGTATTTCAGAGACATGCAAACATTTACGACGAAGGGGACCGAAAATGAGAATATGCAATCAAACCTAAAACGTCTGCGAGTTCACAGCGTCGTTGAATGTCATCGGCGAGATTTCCACACATTCAAAATTAAAACCATTTGCATCGGCCTAGCTTAAACTTATATTTAGCTCGTTTTTCATGACTATGCCTTGTTGCGAGGGGTTTAATATCGTGGCTCAATCCCTAAAGGGTGCATGAATAAAACGCGAGTTGACGCAGCGGTGGTAGCAAGCCGCAAAGTGAAAGAGGCAAAGGAATTGCGAACACTAAAGCTGGGAGTTGATGAGTTTCCACTATCCGCCCACGGCGCATGTGTGCTCAAACTAGGAGTAGTTATGACGTTTAAGCCGAGCTACTTAACCGCCATGTGCTGAAAATGAAATCCTCTCGATAAGATCTGCATATGCGTGATGAAGATTAATTCTCCTTTCAATCGAATTATTCCTCGCCTTCAAAAGAATTAATCGACCCCAACGAGGTAATTAACATATCCACGCTTTCCTTTCAACGCCGTGAAAGTCCATCTCCTGACCTGAGGTCATGTCCACCGATGTATCATGCAGTCTGGTGTGCGGCAAAGGACTTGTTTAAACTGAAGTGCTTCACCATGTTTGTCGTTGGCTAATAGGCGGGAGATAGTTATTTTTATCTCGATTCAAGTCGATGCTAGTAGAGGGGGGAAATGTACGGCCTCTCAGAGAAAGAAAAATGGAGGGGTAATTTTCCTCGCGGAAAATGCATTCTGGAGTAAAACAAAAGAAAACATCGAGAGAATCGAAAAGTTTGGAAATGCGCCCAGTATGTCTCGGGGGAATTTATCACGGCGTTCTGGCTTAATATTTTCAATAAATATCTGTTCATCTTTTAGGCCTGGAGGTTACTATCGTTTTTGTATCTATAAATCACTTGTCATTGTTCTCATTCTTATTTGTATATTTAGAGGTCTCATTTTTAAAAGTTGTCAGCGGAATCCTCGAAAGAAATAATGTATGAATACTCTGATACATTGGTCATCAGGCATTGTTAAAATTTAATTTCTGATTGAATTTGCTCAGTTATCGACTTTTTTAACATGGATCAGAATAAGTTGTTTATGTAACATCTATTAAATCAATTGTTAACATATATTGCATATTAAAATGCATATTAGATATATTGATTGACGTTTGAGCGTAGACATATTCACCTTACTAACAAAAATTGACTAACTTCAGATTTATAATATAAACAAAATATTGAAGACACAATGACTGTGGTGAAACTACCGTATTAGATTTTAACTAGTGTCGATTGGTATATAGCGCGTGCCATCATTATAGATAACCTGAATTTTAATTTATTTTTTTGTGATTTCTTATAAACAATTTACAAAACATAATTTCAGATAGTTATTGTAATTATAAAAAATCCAAAACGTTTGATCAATATGCTACAATCTTATTAACTGTTCATGGTCCATTTTCATCTTCAATTCAAAATTTTCACATTTTTTTGCGGAAAAATATTCACTACTAAAAATGATGGAAGAGAATTTTTCGTATAATATATAGAAAAATTTATATGCGTCAAATATATGATTGATACCGGTAAATTATGCTTCTTTTTGCTGATAAGAAAATCTGCTACGAGATCACATTTGTCTTAAATTTTGGAGCTGGAAAAGTCGGGGATTTCTTATCGAAGTGTTTCTTTCAGAGATTCCGTTTCTTTGAAGAATGATTTAAAGGGAAACGCTTTTGTTGAACTTGTATGTCTTTGCGATGATAGAACGTTTAAGATAAACTATTAGAAAACGGCCTTTCGATAAAGGAATTGATTTAGATTTTTGGACCAATCGAAGACAGTAAGGCTCCTAGTCCAATAGAAATGGAATCTTTGCTCCTAAAGAAACAATAAAAGGCGTGTCTCCTTTCCTTACTAAAATAATATTTGAAAGTCAATGGAAAATGGTAAGATCCCGAAAGCTTGATGAATTTTAGTGTCACTCGTACTTCTTAAAACGCATAAAAGAAGATGCAATGCATTTAAGACCTATCTCAGAAAAGACGTTCATAGGCGGCATATTAGCAGTTTTAGTAACTGTGTGATGCTTTTTTGAAATGAGATGTGATTCTTAACATATCTATTAATAACCAGGCACAAGAGTACAACAGCATCCAAAACAATGGTAAACATAATCAAAAGCTAGGGCAGGGAAGGATGTCCTATCAACGACGCCATCTATATGAACTAATGAGCTTTTATACTGCGAAAGATATTATTAGCTATTAAGGAATATTTTGATATTCTCAGTGAATGGCACAAAGATGAACATTTACCGTTTAAGGAGTGTGAAAATGTTATCGGCTTATATTATGGGATGTAAATATGTTAACCTTAACGGTATGATAAGTTAACTTTCATTTAAAGATGGCACTGAAATGCTTTAAACCCGACACAGCGAAATGCGGAGCAAAGGGATTGATTTACAAAGAAGAACGTCAGCGAAAATATTCAAAAGGTGGTGGAATAGAAACTTATTACTAATTGATTAATACTATTTTATGAACAACAGAAATGATTACTCGTGGAATATTATATAAATTTGAACTAATTTATGAGTAATTTCTGCAGGAAATTAATACAAATCCTCATGATTATTTTTGTGAACTAATGATAAAATATATATATTCATAAATCATTGATGGATGTTTAAAAAATAAACGATTTAACAGTAATTATATTCGTTTGCTGATTCTGGAAACTATTGGGAGTCAGTCAACACTAATAGTATAACTATACGACAATATTCCTCGCTAATTATGCATCAATCACAAGATTAAGTGATAATGACTTAAATGAACAATCACTTAAATAGCTTCAGGGGAGAAAAGAAAGAAATGTTTTTTTCCTTCTGTCAGCTCTGATTCCTTGTTTCTAAATGATAACAAATTTTATCAACATCTCTAATTGACAGGATGTTGACACAATTTGGTCGACCAATTATTCTGTTTATAAGCATCGCGCGCCGTTTGAATATTTAGAAAAACTTTCGCTTATCCGTTTCTTTTATTTTAAATTCGATTGGCCAAAGTCCGCATATTTTTTACAATGACTTTTGTAAACTTGATTTCATTGATGTGGATAAATTAAAACTTAACTTCTACTTCATTTCGTATAAGGTTTCCCAATCTGGGTCTAAGAAAAAAATTGTAATGTTTGGTGTCTTATCATTACAATAATTAGGATAATTCGTAACCTTGAGCTGCGCTTCCTCTGCTGGTTATTAGTTAAGTCTGCTACTGATATATGAAACTGGGAAGATTCATTTTACGTTCTTTTCCATCAATTTTATACGGGTAATACTGTCGTAGTTTTCCTTTAGAAGGATTCAACCATGGAGCATTTAATTACATTGAGTTCTAGTAACCAATTTCGCACCACATTAGCACAACAACTAAATCGTTTGATGGTTACGGGGTGGTATCGTAAACAATAGAGGACGAAGACAGGGGAATTAAATTCAGCTGAAAAGACCTCGCGTGGGCGCAGACGATGCGCCGGTTGCCTCAAACACGCTTCCAGCGACGCTCTGAACAATGTTCGGAGAGTGTTCATTTTAAATAGCTATCCGTGTGTCGTAAACTAGGCACAGGGTTCACAATCCCTGCTTTGGCTGAGCGAAATGGGCGCAATACATATTAAATAAGTTCTGGTAAAATAGAAACGGACGAAAACGGACCAGTGTTTCCGAATGAACGGGGTGTATGAAGTGATCTCGCTTAAATAAGAACCGGAATATTTCATCTCTAATTTAAATTCCGTTTGTTTACTTGGATTTGAAGCCGAGTTCCTTTTTCCGCTCTGGGAGCACATTGCAAAACAGTTCATTAATGTGTTTAAAATTTAGGGAGCGTGAAGTTTGCGTCTTTCTAACTAGCGTGTAAATAAGTCCTGAGGCAATGTCACGTAGCGTTCGGTTATTAAACATTCGGGTGGTTCCGTATAGAATGAATTTATAAACAGGACATTGGGTGAAAAGTTAATTTAATTATTAATGGCGGCAAAGTAGGCGAGCGTGGAGAGGGAGGGGAACTCATATGATGCCCATGGCCAACTACCGATTTCATTTTCTTTTGTTTTTCATCGAGGAGCTGTGGATATTGGACAGAGGGTGGAACATGGAGAAGGGCGTGGGAATACACAGATGCGCTGCATATGCAACTTTGCTCGTCTGACCAGAGATGGTCTTGCTCAACAGAAAGGGCTCTTTTGATTGCATTTTTTCCCGTCTGCCCATTCTACGCTGCGATTCTCCGCGGTTTCACGAGCGCCCACAAATTGGGGATCGCCGAATATTAATTGCCTACATATCGAGTCAAGAAAAGCACATCTACACATTGTACGATTCTAATGTAAAATGCAAATTAGCCCCGCGTTTACTAAATGTGATTGAGATATCCTCGGAATCGGAGTCTATGTTATGTTTCTAGCAGTTTGTTTGCAATTCATTGAGGAGGTGAAATTTACGAGTGAAATAGGTCTCTGTCCAGTTGTTATCACGATAAATTATATGATATTTATACTTTAATTATCGTAGCGTCTTCTGGATATCAAGTACAAGCGTCTTTCTTGGGCGAAATTAGAACTAGAAAGTCTCATTTTCCATTCAACCCTTGCCAAATTGCAGTACAATATAAAGAAATGAAAATAATAAAAATCATTAGTATATACAGATTTCTTAATAAATAAGTTGACAACAGAAAGGAAATAGGGAAAAAAGGTGGTTTAATCGAGGAAAGACACAATGCTATTTTTTATCCCAGAAAAAATATATCCATGATAGAAAAAATAACGAATAATGTAGTGGAAAGGTTCTCCAAAAATATTTTTGATCATATATTTAAGATCGGCTGATTATCCCAGGCGTAATAGTCTACTGTAAAATTTTTTCTGATAGATTTCCCTTCTTCAGAATTTTTAAACGTTATTTATCCAGAGTTCCCTTCCTTATCAGTAAAAGAGACTCTTATCTATCTATCTCTTGACATTTCACTAAATTTTACTTATTTTAAGATGCGTTCTTTGATTTTGTTCACCACTCGTGAACTTCAAAACAACTGAAACTCATTGTAAATTTCTTCCTTTGAAGATAATATTATTATGTTTGTCCGATGAGAAAATGGTGAGCGTAAATAAATCATTCTATGTATCAATTCACACGAGCTAAATTTGTAGCAACTAAATATCTTGACCGTACTCATTTACATTTCGAATATAAGTGGGCTCACAGTATCGATTCGATGAATATCGTCACCGATTCTTGATCATTTGATTTAACTCCGTCTAAATTATTCATAAATACTATTAAAGAAACCTTCGCTTCAAAGACTGAGTCACGTTGAAAGGTTCATCAACCCATGCATTCTAGTCAGCAATTCATGAATACCCTACACATACACTTCTATATATATGTAACGACCATAAATGATAGACATAGGGATGACGAAAAATTAACATCCCTGCTAGAATTTATCAAAGAAACTAATTTTTAGGTCTCCAGTTAGCTTAATGGGTGACGCATACGACTTTGGTGAGAGTGAATCTGGGATCTCGATTCCCAGTGGAATGTGTGTTTGTGGAACCAGGGCACGAACCGGAGCCGAAAGCGAAAAGTCGTTTAAATCTTCGGAGTGAAAACCAAACCAAAAGGAGTTAAAGTTGTCGACTCCGAAACGAAATTAATTATTCCGCACAGACCATCGGTTCTCTACAATGATCATCTTATGCAATCATAGGAAGGCTTACTAAACATGTGTAACTACAACTTGTAAATTTTATTCTAAAATTAAGTGAAAATTTCTGTAACTAATCAAAGAAATAATAAACAAAACTTCAATAAGGATTTTGTATTACAATAGTCGGAGCGAAAATAACATCTGGTTCTAACCGGTTTAACAGCGGCAGAGAGAGCTAAACCAGAACTGAACCGAAATTTGTTGTTTTTCTTTGAACAAGAGGAGAAAACGGAAAGAAAAATATTACGGTTTGATGTCCTGAATTTCACGTGAGAAATGACCTCAGCCGCAGAGTATTGTTTAAATATAATTCTACGACACTAATTTTTTAAGAGTACTTATCGTCGTTGGCGATGGCAGGAATTTACCCAGCTATTTTACTTTGTATTTAGGGTAGGTATTTGGAAAGCATGCCGAAAAAGAGAGAGTGATATCGGTCATTGCATTCAAAAAGGGAAGTGCATGTATGAGTTGGGCGGCATGAGTTGAGTGGGACGGCATGAGTAGGCTGAAATTGTTTCTGGGGAGAGTTAATGGGGAGAGAGGGTTGGAGAGGATTACAAGGAAAGGTTGGAAAGGGGTAGTTGTAACTAGAAGGTTAGTGAGGAGCAGTGGTGGAAGAAATGTGTAGAGGCGCTTGTTAACAAGGATGAATTTTTGGGTGGAATATGTCAGAGGGTTTCGCATTCCTCAAGTAAGCAGAACTAGATGCCTTTGTTTGCTGAGCTGAGGGTATCTGTAAGGAATGGTTATTATTGCATAAATGTTTGGATAAATGAGATGTTTTCTCGGCCCATCTATGATACTTTCATTTCTGGAGATAAGGGCAGTAACTTTCTTCTTAGTGTGCGCGTTTATCCTCTTCATGACATAGTTCTTTTTTTTACACGAAAGGGTCAATGAAGAATCGACTTGATTATATCTTTTGGTTTGTTATTTTAGACGACGTAAAACAATTTCGATTGCAATAATGTGATTTTTTACTGCAAGTTCATTTTATTCATTTTCTTTTCGAAGTATTCAGTAGAATTTTATAACGCTTTTTCGAAGAATTTCTTTATTATTCTGGCTTTAACTTTTACCAGGATTAATTTTAATAAAAATTATCAAATGAAGGTATTCAATGTATAATTCCAACGATTATAAACTCCAATCTAATTTTGATTATGTTCCATGATTGATTGAGGTGTTTACCAAATGCATAGTCTTATGTCGAGCATATTGAATTACCCTACTGGTATTTGCGCAAAATTTATATCTGAGGAGAATCAACAACGGAATTTTAATAGCCTTTTCATAGTCAATTTAATTTATAATTATTAAAAAGTAAAATCTCCTCTTCTGATCTCTTAAGCCCTTCTGGAAGTCTTTTTTCGTTGATTTCACACTCATAATTGGCAAAATATTTTTTACACTCATAATTGGCAAAATATAATTTCTTCATACATTTGTGTCCTAGCAATTTCATTCGAAAGTTTGCGATGTCAGCCGTATTATTCATTGAATATCCTGCTAATATTATTCAGAAGAAATGTATTAATTGACTTTATTAAGAGACTTAAAACCTAACATTTTTCATTAAAAAGACCAGAAGTATATAATAATAGTATCATACTTTTGGTAAGTTAAATTAAGCTCCACCATAATTTTACTAATAAAAAATTTGATATGTAATATTGAGGTCAGATTTGTTAGAAATATTGTGCAATAATAGCCCGAAAAATGTGTACAAGAAAATAAAACAAGGGTGCATGCAGAAGTTAAATGTAATACATTTATAATATTGTATGGAAAAACTACTACATTTAACAAAGATATACTAGAAAAAATGTAAAAATAATAAATTTCTATTTGCAATCCTAAAAAGAACGACGCATAAACACCCTTAAACACTAGTCAAACCTATTCTTTCTGTTTTCCCAAATCCTATTCCCTTCGAATCCCCTTAGCACATCCTTTCTCCTATGTCTCTCCTTCCAGAGTAACTTTTCTCCACATCGCCCAATACATCCCTCCGAACCCATTCGATCCGTCTCACCTGCTTCCTTTCCGCACCGACCGCATTCGACGCCCGCAACCACTCCCGATTTTGCCGCAAACTTCGCTTCCTATCCCATGCGCGCGCACGGATCACTCTCTCCTCTGCTTGATGAACGTCTTTTCTCCTTCTCTTCCAATTTGCTTCTTATCTCACTTTTCTCAAGACGCGGAGGAATCCTTCTCTCTCTTCCCGCCCCTAATACGACTTTGTACCTTTCCCGAGATGTGACACGCCTGGATCCCGTCTTGGGGTAAATACTCGTTAAACTTCTATAGGTGTGTCGAGTGACAGAAATGATTTCCTGTGGGAGAGTCTGCGTGAAAAGTTCATGGATTCCGTTGCCTCGTAGCCAATGTAGAGCGAGGTGTTTTCTCGATGGAAATTGATGGGGGAGCGTATGGAGAAGAATATATTTTCTTTGTGGAGCAGTGCCGTGAGCTTTATGGCGATCTACTAATTCTGACGTACTCTAGAAGACTCAGTAGAGAAGGAAATCGGTACGAGTCAGAACTATTTTTCAGAGAAAGAAGTATCCACCGCGAAGTATTACTAAAATGTTTCAAAGCTTGAAAAGGGAATCGTAACTTCTCCGCGAAGGCACGAAAGAGGATTTTTTTATTCCCGCAAATTATTCATAACATGCGATCGGTTTCAAGACAGCCTAATATCTCACCATGTTTATAATGTAGATATTGCTCTGTAATGGCATCCTTTGTTAAACAAGTAAGGATAGTAAGTCATTGTACAATTTCTTTTTCATTTCCGACCGCTAAAAAAAGACCGGTTAAATAAAGTAACTGCGAAACATAAAAAGTCTTACTACGAGTATCTTTACTTTTTTAAAGTGGTGTTTCACGAAGTACAGACGTCCTAGATTAACTCTTTTGTTAAACTTGATAATTGCTGTCTTCTCATGACTTTTAATCTTTTAATCGGAATTTTTTAGTTGAATTCAAAGAGATTAATCATGTTTATATAAAGAGATATAATTGTTTATATTTATAAATATCTCGAGTCTTGATATCGAAAGTTACATTTAGTATTTATTACATATCGAAACAAGACATTCAGTCAAGGACAGAAAGTAGTTTAATAGAGGTAAAATATTATGATCGACTCCTGCACATAATGATAATCTTCTTCATCTATTAAATAGAAATATGTAAAGTGTTTTTTCTATATTCTGACTAAACTAGCTATATTCTGACTAAACTAACTTAGCTTAACTAGTTATTTTTTTGTTTTTTCTATATCAATCTATTTCTCCAATCAACCAACATTATACAAAGAAATATTGAAGCACAATGAATGTACTGATGCTTTGAAATGAATATTATCGTCCACTAAAAACAATGATTTTGAGATACTTTTCTTCTTTAGACGTCATATATCATGAAGAAGAAACGCATTGGTGTGTCTATATGTAGAAATTCATCTTATAAATACCTGTATCTATATATATTGAATGCAGAGTTCATAATTAAAAGTTTAGTTCCATACAAAATAGATGATGGGAATAATAATAGTCATACGCTTAATTTTTATTTGCTCTCTGACATCCATAGAAAATCCTATAGTATTATATTTTACTCATAATAAAATAATTAATGCACATTATTTTTCCTTTAATAATCTAACCGTTTTCAGATGCTTCATATCGACAACAAGGCCCTCTTATAATCAAATGAAATTGGAATTCCAATCTCTATGATGAACTCGTACCCTAATTAGGAAAAATAATTAGCTTTTGCCTTAAAAACTAATGACATTTTGTGGATAACTAACGTGATAAATAATAGAATAAATTAATAGAAATAATTTAGTGAGTAATTACTTTTTTAATTAAGTTTTATCTCTTATTTAATCACAAAATTACTTAAAATTACCTAAAAATATAAAACGTAGTCTCAGGAGCTACACCCAGAAAAATATCTAAGTAACTTTTATTAGATGTTTTGATTATCATATTCATAAATATCATAAATGATCCCTCTGGGATATCATACCGATATTTACGAGTATATTTAAATTTCCCTTATTTATGCTGCGATGAAACAGACTATGTTACTTCCGAATTTCTTCCGAATTTCAAGATAAAATATTTCATTTAATGATCGGCTGCGTTTCAGGGAGCTCATCTGAAGGCGATAAAATGATTTACACTCGTATACTTATGTTTTAATCTGTTTTAACTAAACTGTGTGCCTGAATTTTCGTCTTTGTACTTCATAAACTATACTTACAATCGTTTTTATCGCTGATTTATTCGTTCTTTAAATTTTCACCACAAGATTAAACAAAATCGGCTATTGGTTTAGGAAAATGAAAATTTAGTATTTGAACGTAACCAGTCCGTGTTAACTCATATGTCTTTCATTTAAATTTCAATATTTTATTACCTTTTGTAATATCTTCATCCAGATGTCACATATATTAAGAATTCCTATAGTTTTGAAGAAATATTTCAATCCCTAAAATATTATCAATTGAGCCCTTCTATGAATCCAATTACTTCATATTTCAATCTTATGGGGAAGTTCAGTAAATTATTTCTTGAATGAGGTCTTTAATACATTTCTCATGAGAATACATCTATAAAACACAAATGCATGATAATGATTGCTACCGTATGTACCCAAACCATCGATGGAATGCATTGACTTAATTTTAGTCAACCATCATGAACAATCAGAGTGATTATTGTTACATTGGGGAGAAGGAATGTAGACAATTAGCTTTATTTTCATTTATGTTGGTCGGAAGGAGGGATTTCATTTGACCCATATTCAGATTCCCTTGGGCTAAGCTAGGGCTCGTTGGTCGGCAAGGGTCTAAAAGGTGTGCTGTAAGGTCACGTCCGATGGGAGAATGTCTCGCGGATGCCTGACATCCCTAATTCTACGTACGGAATTCTCGGTTGGAAGGGCTTAAGCATGGAATTGGAATCCAAGCGTTGCTTTGTCGCGGAAACGGAAAGACATGGCCGTTCTTCATAATTTATCACATCTATCATGTATCATGTCACCTCTTTAAATGCTACGCTCATGAAAAAATTCAAAAGGTGACAGTAAATAATTGACTGCAGTTACTTCTGAAGTTTATACGACCCATCGTAAGTTTCTTAGGTAATATTAATATGTAATCTATTTAGTTTAATCTTTCACAAGTACTGTCACTCGCATCTTACATACTTGAATTTTTATTTAGTGACTATGAAAAATTCCAGTGAAAATGGTTGCTGATTTCATAGTGATAGGGTAACAGTCAGAGTACATGTTTCATATCACAACTGCCAAAAACTAAGCTAAGAAACAGATTGGAACATTACGATTAAAGTATTAATATTATGAATATAATCTTGAATATAGACGAAAGATACGTAAAAGGTGACTCTTGATTCATTTACTTATCCCGTAAAATATTTTTAGAAATACGCATATGCACACTCTACTACTCATATGTGTGTGTTACATATAGTTATACAATTATGATTGGCAATGTATGGATGGCAATTACACGATAAATATTTACCATTAACGTATTGCGTACACATACTACAATAAAACATACACACCGGACAAATAATACTTACTACACAGATACACATGTTACAGTGAAATGCTACAATATACTTAAAAATAGAATGTCAGTATGTTAGGTATTTAAGAAATTAATCATTTAATAAAACCCCATAAACTATAAATCAGATAAACTTAACTTTAAAATGGAAAATGATTCAAAATGACTTCGGCAGTACTGCTGATACAAACATTTTGTACTGTCTTAGTGATACCACCGAGATCGTCCCTAATTTTATTTCAGGTTTTTATTATTTACTAATGGTGCTTTATCAATTGATGGTATTGTATCTTACTCTAACCTTTAACTTCATCAAAAGGTAAATATGGACTGGAAAAAATTTTTATACGTTTCAAAACGTAATTTTTACAATATCAAGTTGTTTTACATATGCTTATAGAACGGAGCTAAATTAAGAAATTATTCATCATAATTAATAAACTAGAATATCTTGAAGGACCTTAGCCTCCCCTGTAGTATACCTTACCTCAGAAAAGAAATATTTCCTCTTTTTATATCAGGTTTAAAGCAACTGATACTATCGTGAACAGAGCAATATAATTGTTACGGGAAGCAGGAGTTAATGATCCGCTTTCTTCTCTGTTAACATCAACAGTTTTTTTAAGGATAATTGCCAAGTAATTTAATATTTATCTTGATTTAGAGCCTTGTAAGGTGATACACATGGTGGTTTTAATTATACAGAACCTATTTGGATCTCTCTCGAACCCATTCAAATGTGTATGAAAATCGGTGTATACGTTATATAGACCGTGAAAAGAGGTTTTTGCTAGAAAGATATGTAGTTTAACTTCCGACAGCTAGAAAAATTTTGGCGCCTTAAAAAGAACAAAATATACCATTCAATTTCCACTACTCATAGAAATTCTTGAACATACGTTCCTTTAACATCAATTATTTAAGGTTCAAAGTTTGTTAAAGAGTTTTAATGGTAGCTGACATTCTTTTGTGATAGTAAATAAATTTGACTGGTTCTTATTATCATTCTTAAGGTGCCAAAGTTTCCTTTGGTGACCAAAAATTGAACTATTTTTGTTAAAAACCTCTTCTTTATGTGTTATATAACGAATATATCGATTTCCATCAGCAAGCGATATCCAGAACAGGTTCTGTAGGGCTCCAAATTCGGTCAAATTATAATTTAGCTTTAGTTTAACAAAGTTTACCCTATTTTCTACTAATATAGACCAGTGTAGCATCACCTACTGTAATGCCAACATTCTTAATTTTAAAAGCTTCAGAGGAATATTGCCTACATTTGACCGATTTATTTCACTCCATCTTGCTTTAAGGTGCTTTAAATATTTCCTACTTTCTGATTTACCGAAACTGGCACTGTAGTCTATTAACAAATCGTTGCCATTTTTAAGGAAAAGTTCCATTTTAGCAGTAGCGATTTCTTAAGCCATTCTCTCTCGATTTCGGAAATAAATTAACAAAGAGAATTATTTTTTAAATGCTACGCTCTTTCAAACAACAGGTTTATTCATATTTCTGTATTTCCAAGGCGTCAAAAATTTTCTTAATATTCGTGGAACCAGTTGATTCATTGTAATTTCTCATTTCACTTTACGTTTCCGTTTCATCGAAAGCGTCACTCTATGGAACGCAACCTATCAGAACCCCATCACGTTACATCAATTCTCAACGGTTTTTCACCTCTCCGGGCGCAACATGCAATTCCTTTACTTTATGGCGGTCCTTTTTCTCTCCTCTCTCTTCCACTTCATATCTCACCCATTGTTGCTCCCTCATCTTCATCCCCTCTTCCTTCGTCTCCTTCATTCCCTCTCTATTGTTGCGAGATGTTTCGGGAGAGGAATGCCGTCCCTTTATGGAGACTTGGGGCTGGAAATGCTAAACAGGTGACTTGCGAAGAATAGCTAGAGTGTGGCCGTAAGCGGAAAAGAGGGGCGTGCGACTATGATTCTTAAGCCCTCCGAGCCTAAGGGACAGCCTTTTCGGTAAAATCCGTCCCCCCCTCCCAGCCACTTCACCGGAACTTGGAATTTTCAAAGCCTTTCTTAGGAAAACAAACATCTCTTTTTCAGATGCTGCCGGGAATAAAGTAAGGGAAGTTTATTGTGTACTTCGTGTCGCATTGAACGTCGCAAGAGATGTGGGATTGGTTGCAATAGTTTTTTACGCTGTACAGTAGTCTCGGACAGCCGAAAAAAGTATCTTGTCGATTTTCTTCACCTTTGCATTTATTTTTTATCTCGACAATACACGTCTCTCGGAATATTTTGGAGAATTTTTCGCTCTATGACCTATGAAAGAAGTCATGTAGATCCTCAAAGCGTAATACAGACTTCACTAATTAACTTTTGCCGCGAAAGAAATACAAGAACTACCATCGATAATATATAGAGAAAAACTATTTTGCTTTCAATTTGCAAAACGAAATTTGTCGGTAGAATTGAAAAGAGATTCACATTCAGCTCTGTTACTCGAATCTAACACATAGATAGGAATAATAATGTGCAAAAGTTTGTGAAATTCCTAAATATTATGGGCATATTTTTGACCACTTTCGTGCAAGATAATTGTTCTGTGTTCATTCGAAATCAAAATTAGTCAACCCCTAAAATAATACTATATGTTTAGCTTGTCTAGTTCTAGAAATGTTACATATCCTTAATCTTAGACAACCCACACAATAGAATTCCATATACTCTGCAACCCACTCTACTTTGCCGTCATGACCACTGAGGGTTCGGCAGTCAGGGTACAGTCTTCCCTGTAGTCCCCGAAAATTCAAATTTTCCAAAAAGATTAACTTAAGTAACAATCTATATAAATCAAACAGATACATGCACATAATAATATTCATAAATCGATTTAAAAGAAGCTCTGAGAAAAAGAATAGTATGAATTAGATCTACATCTATGATATATACATACCCTGCAAGGCGCCTTTCGGCGTGTGGCAGGGGCTGCAAGCACCATAACTCTACTTACCTGGTCAATTATTTTCGCGTATCGTTCTCGGGAAAAATGAATTCTCTTAATCTCGACCGGTTCTAAACTCTGTTTCTCTGATCTTTCTCGCGGTATTAGAACGGCCTATATAACAAGGAGGGCGCGTAATATCGACTACATCTTTCATTGATACGCTCAAATCGCCAAAGGGATTTGAAATCGATATATTTTACTTATTTCCGACTCCTACTCCACAAGAATTCAATTTCTACTTCACAGCCCTAGATCTCGCTTCAAACTATGTCCGGCTGCCGTTTCGACTTTTATGTTTTTCAAAAATTGATTACCTCGCAGCATTACGTGAATGACCGTGACATCTTCTCTGAGAGGTTTTCTACCGTCGACGAGAGGAAAATTATAGCATACCGTAGACAATCAAGAATCTACTATGGATAAGAGAAAAAGATTTTCTCTCCAATGATCTTGACTTCCTTTCCGCTGGATGAAATGACCGAAGGAGTCGCATACATTTCCCACTGCACAAATCCTGTGATCGCTTCATTGGGTGCGGATCGAAAGAGCGCGAATGTTTTCATTGCCCGGAATCCCTAAAGTCTATTTTCGTCTCTTCTATTCGTTAGAGCGACCTAGGAGGGGCTGCTGCCGGGAATTAGATCTTTGCAAGGAGGTTAATGGGAGCTCGTTAGCAACAAACGAGCGGCAGTTCTTTCGTTCTTCTATCCACAGCTTCCTCTTTTTGCCGGACTCGTGACGTAGGAGCAATTACGCGAACGAAGGCACTAGAGCAGGGCAAACCCTTTTCATACCGGCGGGTCTTATCAACATCATGGCCCACTCTTGTTCAATTTTTCATTCTCTCCATTCTTATTCCGTGGGGCTTGCGAAGACGATTCTAACCTTGCCCTTCACCGTATAATTGGATATATCTCCGCCCTTTTTTCCCGTTGAATAAATTATGGCGATATTTTGAAACCGTACACTAACGGGTGAGCGGAACTCCTTTGAAAACACGAGCTGGATTAACTATAATTATCGGAGACGTTCGATGGAGCTTAAGTTCGGACAGTGTTTTAAATGTCGAAGTTTCAGTGAATGTTTATTGAGATAACGTCTACTTGAGCTAGAGCGGTCATCATTTGGTATACCTCCGGGTATTTGGTATTTGCCTCCGGGATTATGTGAAGGCGATCTGAAAAATTATCATTTATTATCATTATAACATTAACTGATGCTTAGGTTTCCTTCGAGGTTTCATAGCGGAAATGGAAAATTGAAAATCAAGCAAATTTTCAAAGTCGAATCAGTCAGACTTCGACAACGGCTCTACCAGACCTAATCCATGGTCCAGTTCGCGAAGTTCTGGGTTAAGGTTAGATATTTTTGTTTTCTCATCTCTTATCAATTAATATCCGGCTGTCTCGCTGTAATGGTTGAATTTATGAATGTGTCATTTAGAATAATGAAGTAAATATATTCTTAACGAGCATCATTAACGGCGGTATAATGGCTACTGATCCTCTTGACTTCTATTCAGCCCTGTAAATAATTATGAAACAAAGAGTTCACACTCACCATTTTTATTTCATACTTGCCTAATAATGAGAGTTTACTGTGATAGAATATGGACTGAAGGAACCCTTCCAAATGGATCTGAAAGGACTTTGAGCCTACTGTCTATTTTTCCTTTAATTTTAATTTTAACAAAAATTTTTAGAAGATGTAAAGCTGATGTTATCTTATACCGTTATATTTTCCCAGCAAAAAGGGTCCGAACCTTTGACCTCGAACTGCGGGCCGCAACCCAGAGATGGATAGTGTAAAATGATATTTTAGCCGCAGATATTATCGTAGTTTGGCTACAGTCTTTATATGTTGGAGCTTTAGGTTACAAGAGAAAATTTCAAGTTAGTCAAATTTATTGCTCCACATAATAAGACATAAAGTTCGGATTTTCTAGCAGAGCTGTATCATCGAGTGGCATTACTCTTTCAGTTATAGGTTCTTCAAAGACGGACAGCTATTTCTCTTATTTAGTGGTAAATAAATATTAAAGCGGAGTTTATGTGTCATTCGAAAGAAATAGGGAAAATGGATTGTTTAGCAAGACATTTATTTCCCCTCAAATGCTGTACGACACATTGTAGAGGAAGTTGGAATTTTCATTAATTTAGGATTTAATGTAGTAAATTACTCGTGTATACAATAGTTCTTTCCACAATTGAATCAAAGTTAGAATTCTAGTGAACGTTATCTATCTCTCTCTAATATATGTATTTTTTCAGAAGTTCTCTTTTTTCTTAAAATATTATCACATTTGCAACCATATGAGGTATATATTGGTCATGTGGTAAAATGACGTAAGTTGTACCAAAAACCGTCCTCTGATTGTGTGATTATGAAATTTCCTGCCTCAGCATTTCTTAATGCAGGATATTTCTATGTCTTAATCCTATAAACATGATATACATAAAGTATGATAACGTACGATATGATCTGATTTGTTACCAATTTTTAACGCAGACAGAATAATATTTGTAACATTTTTTCTTTTGATATTGTTAAGTGAATACGTTTTCAGATTTTAAACGAATTTCTCGGGTCCTGTTGCTTTCGGAATTGTTTCCTTTCGATTTGACAAGTGAGGTTGATGTATGGCCTTCGCCGATAAAATGCAACTAAAAGAGATTGCTTCCGAAAGTAAAAGACGCCGAGATATCCTCCCACGTCACGAGATATAGTGGATTCCTTAGTGATTTGTGGCGTTACTTTCGAGATATAATAGTTTTCTCACGGAGACCTGTCTGAATATTACGGTTCTCTATCGATATTCATAGCATTTTCATTCTTTGCAAATCGTTCTTTGTGATATGTTACGATGACAAATTGTCCCCATTAAAGATAATTCTTATCTCTTTGATATTTTTGATGGCATAATTTTCTCAACTATAATCATTCGCTTTCGACGTTTGGAGGTATTAGATGAAGAATGCATAGTGAAGGACTCATATAGAGCAAAGGAGTTTTTCATATATCCAAGAACCATGGCTTAATAAAATGAATGAGGCTGTCAATTGTGTAGAAACTGCTTTAAGAGTTGACGTCTACAATTCTTTCTGCTAGTAATCGCAACAGAAACTTAAAAGATATGACAAATAATTGCTGCCTTTAATAGGTGTAAAAGAGGAACATCATCTTTACTACGAAAATTCCCCGAGAAAACGGACATGAAAATACGGACAAGGCTGTCCCGGTACTGTCAGCTCTTTTTCATGTCCGTTTTTTCTTGGGAATCGTCTTTATTCCAAAGAAAAAGAAATTAACACCTCAAGTTTCAACTTGCTTACATGTCTACAGTAATGGAAATATGAAGAGTATCTTAACGCTTCAAATCGGTATTTAGGTATCTAGGTCATTATTACTTAGGTTTTTAGGGAATGATTGTTGAAGGAAGACAAAGTTGAAATGAACTCCACAGATTCGCGAGTACCTTCGTAGTATTCTAGTAACAAAGAAATAAATTAATCAGGAATCATTTCCCGAGGAAACTATAAACCGAGAAATGATGCTTAATCTTCGAAACTATTCGTGTGGTGAATAATAATTTAGTAGCATTTTGCAATGTAACAAGGTCCTCTTGATAAAAAGATTTGATTTATATTTTTTTCAAAGACAAATTAGTTTCCTTTAATTTAGTGCTGAGTAGTGAAAATCACTTTTGGCTTATAAATTAACTACATCGCAAAGAAATGCAGAAAAATTGAGACGTCTACGGTTTGAAATTGAAAGACTGAGATAACTAAAAAGAGATTTTAAATGTACTAAATCACAAGAAATACTAAAATTGAATCTATTAATCTGTTAAAATAAATTAATTTTTTAAGCATCAAATTGATCACAGTCAATAAATTGCCTCATTAACAAATCCAATTCTAAACTCATTTATGATAGTTATTGTACTTATATATTATCTTTTGGGGGTGGGTATTCTTTGCGGGTTAGTACATATTAAGTCTATTTTTAGTTATGTCCATGTCTTTATATCACTTCACTTCTACTTTGGAAAAGCATCACTGTACTTCATTCCTATATACAATTCATTTTCAAGTAGGAACACAAGGGGCTTGAAGACGAATCCTTTGTAGTTAGGGGATAGTTCAGATTTTACTGGGCATTTTATCACGGAATCTATAATTTTATTTCAAGACAAATACTTGCCTTAAAAATTGCACACAAATATAGCCTGTGAAAAATATGAAAACAACAAATTCAAAGTCTACTTTATAAAAACCTCATATTTATTTAATCATGTATCATAATCCCAATATAATCGATTTTGTTTGGTCAGAGGTGTCGTAGCAATTAACGCTTGTCGAGAAATCCTTTGAAAACTACCCTAAAAAAGAAAAATTTCTGCAGCTTAATTTAGATTAATAGCACGCAAAAGAAATGCTTCCCTGTTTGCTTTGTCGGCGAGCGTTTTCGATTCGACTCATCAAAGATCCAGACGCAGAATTAACGGTCGCCTTTAATTGAGCCTAGGCCAAAGGCTTAGCCGCAAAACTGAGGTTAGAAAGGGTCAAAGGATTGAATCCGTCGTGAATAATCTGGATGAATTCCGCATTGGAATAAGTATGGTCCAAAGCTTTGGCCTCTCTTTGGAGTACCGAAAAGAGAGGGATTTCCTGTAGCAATTTGAGCTGTTTCACTCAGGACAGAATCATCCCCTCATTTCAAATCGAAGATTTTCGGAATCTCCCCCTTAATCTCTTCACTAGATGAAATCTGTTTTAAGCAAGGCATCAAGAATTAGAGTGGAGGAATTGGATCCACGCTGCTATATTCTGAGTACCATTCCTTGAATTGCTTCGGGGCATTCCGAACATTGCCATTTTCTGAGATTTCTTTTCAATTTCGTAAATGATTCTCTTGTATAAGGAAATAATTATTTGAATGCTTTGCTTTTGTTCTCATTAACTAGATTTCAGCTCTGATGATAATGGGAGTTGTAAATCTAGGGAGAGTCTCTCGACATAAACTCATTGTTTAGCAGTACTGGTCTTCATATGTTAACATCTACATAGTTAACTAGAATCTTCTAGGATAAACATTACCAGATTAAATGACGATGCTAATTTCAGCCAAGGCTTTCAGGACATCTGAATGATATATCTTAATAACCTTCCAATGATGGAACCTCAACGCAAAACCGAGTGGTGATTTCAAGTTGAATCTATTAGGGTAAAAAGGAATATTTAAGTCTATTTAACAGGCTATTTCCATTAACTTCATCGTCCTTTTGGCCCAATATAAACCACAGATAAAAGGAGACTGTTTTCAATACTACGAGATTATAAATGAAATGAAACACCGATGTTTAATTTGTAGAGGCGTTCATTAATTTACGCTAGAGTATATTCATCTGGAGTGAAAAAACTCAAGTGGCTGTTATGCGTGAAATTTATTTTTAATTTTCACTACAGATTCAACTAAGGCTGCTTATAATTTTGTGTATGATTTAATAAAACTAATTCTAATTTGGATTGCTAAAATATCAGTCTAATTTTCTGTGAGAGTTACAATAAAATGTTACCGTATTTATTAAACCTAGTATTATATTTTATTTCGTATTATTTCTGTCATATTATTTCCATCAATGGAATTATCAAATGGATCATCACCAATTAATTATATATTCGAGCAATTCGAGCGATAAAAACACAATAGGATTTCGAATGAGAAACATTTGAAAATACTTAAACAAGCAAAAATCTGGAAGTATTGAAAAAGTTCCATTGCACGTCAATGGAGGATCCCGGAAGCATCTAACCTAAATTCATCTTTCTTTCGCTGTATCTCTGATAATCCCCCGGAATGAAAAAATGTCCAATTTATCCCCTCTCATCCTTCATCTGATGCACGTTAATCCGGTTTAAAACGCAAATAACCGCCATTAAAAGAACGCAAACAGCGCGATATCGATCATAGGAAAAATGGAAACGCTCGTCCTTTTTAAAGTGCTGGATTAGTACAGTTTTGAAAACTTCTTAATCCTCCGTTCTCATCCCCTCCATCTGGTGCATTGTGTGGATGGCAGGGAGGGGTCTCTCTCGTTAGGGAACGTTAAGCCTCACGTTCGCTATGTCGCATTTCGTGAGAGTGGTCTAATGCCGGGCGTGGGGATTTTCTCTCCTTCCACACGCCCTAAGGATTGCACGAGAATTTATTCATGAATGTCCGCTGCTATTTCTGGCGCCCGAGGATATATCCGAGCGACGAAAGAAACCGTCAAATTCAATACGGACGATGGGATGGACTAAAAGGGCGAGTCCGTGCGAAAATATCCCTTTTCGAGGCTCATTGAACGCTTGCAAAAAGTTCGATTCCTAGGGCACGCGTGAGCGACGTGTTTCATGCTATGGTGTTTATTTTTGCATCGGGAGGGACCAAAGTTTTAAAAGTATTCAATTCACCACGTATTCCATCGGATTTTATCTGAGATGAGCTTTGTTAAAGAAAGTGGTAAGTGAAAATTCTATTGGTTTCGTTAATCTATTACTTTGGTGCTCTCTCGGTAAGTGCTTTGACATGGATATATAATTCGCACGAACGCTCAAAGAGTATCATTTCATTAGCAGTTTTTCACAAATGTTTCATACAAATCGACCAGTAGTATTGATTAGTCAGATGAAGTGAATAACGATACCAGCTGTAAAACAGAATCGAATTCTGCCAACACTATATTATTTTATTGATAGGTACAGTAAGATACAATAATGGAAATGACCAAATCATCGTGAATTTACTTTCAAGCTTCATTCTGGAAGGAATCAAGAAAATTAGTAATTTCTACAGAATATTTATTATAGTCGACCTGTTTCATTCATGACGATCATCGAAACGATAACGAAAGAGGTCGATAATCATAATTATTCTGTGGAAATTACTAGTTTTGTTCACTTATAAGAGTTTTTCACAAAGTTCGGCCAGAACACCTTGATTTTACTATATTACTCTATTTTACTAAAAATAATTCATATATTCATCGTGGATTCACGGGATTCTTAGATTTAGTAGCGAAAATTTCCTGACCACATTTAGTCTAATCAAGAATGCTTGCCTTTATAGAAAGAAACAATGATAGCAAGAACCATTCTACTAAACCCTCAGCTAAAGCTTCATCTGTAACTCTCCAGCTGTAATAAATTTCCTTAAGTATTCCATACCTTAGCAAATCTTCTTTGAAGTCTGTTTAGCGACAAGAATTTTAAAGATATAACAAAATTCAATGGACAGGTGGCGATTGTACCACTTACCATAATTATTGGCGCAATGAAATCCATTTCTTGATAGTATTTTGTGAAAAAGAATAAAAATCTTGCAAAAATATGATTGTGTATAACAAGTACATATTTCTGATATTTTTGTTATATTTATTTACACCTTTTCTTTTCATCAGCTTAAAAAAGTGACTGATGAATGAAATCACCCTCTCGTAAGAATTTAAGGGTCAATCACCTTGGTTTCCGAAATGTAATTCCGTCGGGACTCATTTAACGAGGCGCAATTACGGTAGCACAGGATCAATGGAAGTGACTGAATGGTAATGGTAATTAAACCATTCATGTCATACGAAATTATGATGCATAAATTATTATAATCATAATCTGAATATGGGGAGACTAGTCTTATTCTCATTTCCTCAATGAAATTCAAATAGGTATAATGGTAGTTTTATCCCAAAAGGTATAGTTAGTCTTATCCCAATGGTCTCATTAGGATAAGATAAAATATAAAGCATATTCAATCAGCTAACTTTGTTGTCACTTCGTTTTAAAAACAATATATCACGTCAATATGGACAGTCTGTCCGAATACACCCCTCAATTCAATTTAGTATACATGCGTATGAACTCAATACATTCGCTATTAGCTCGCGCACTCTAATCTTTCCCACTCAGGACATAAAATAAGGCCTAGCGAAAAAGGATAAAACCTTGCCTGCTCCTACCAAAACCTCACCAACTACGGCTCAATTTCACTCTAGAATGGAAGCCAGTGCTTTCGTGAAATAGTCCTTGGCGCAGCTCTCTCTATATGGACGCTCAGTTCACTTCGTGATGCCGAGATCATACTCCGCACAATTTTTGCGCGACGCGTTCTGCTTCTCAATCGCCCGCACGTCATTTCCAGCCGCGGACACGATGAGGCGCTGCCGTCAGCCGGGCAAATATGCCCTCCCGCATGAAAGTGCGTGTGCACACCAAATGACGCACGAACGCACGCACTGTGTATTTACAACGCAAATGCATGTAGCCGCTCGGTCGTCGTTCGATAAACTCCGAATATCCACCCTCACCCTGATCGATGGAGAAATTTTTATTACCCAGCCTCATGTACGGTGATACACAGTCCGTGAGGGACCTTTGAATAAATTCAATCATCACTACGATAATGTACTTGCAAAAAGAGGCATTTATCTTCGTTTCAAATGCATATACATTATCCGTGCAGAATAAATCCAAGTATGTCTGTCGATCATCAATAATAAAACATAAACGAAACCAGTGATGCTAATTTTAATAAATGTAGGATTTCTGATCTCTAATAGTGTTGACACATTCTTATCAATTTAAGGTGACTAAGTTTGCTAGTAAGATCAGTAATGGGCTATGAGAATCATCAACATAAAATCGTGATTCCAATATTTGTGATCCAATTGTGATTCCAATCATTTACACGAAACAAATTTACTCCAATATTCAGGTGAACCAATGATCAAGGAATACTACCACCCTAAATGAAAATTATTTTAAAAAGATCTTCCTATGTGAATAAAACGGGTAAAGGAAATTTACGGAAAATACAATGGCGCATCCACCTGCATACAAAATTATATCCTAAAATCTTGCCTAGTTCCTACTTAAGTTATTCTTTATTTTTATCTCTCTGGATTACATCTGGATTTAGAGATTATCGTTTGGTTATTTTTTGCGTATTAAAGCGAATGAGATACGCCAAGTCTTAAAGTTAATTTTCTTCTGTAAAATAAATCATATAGTTTACGCAATAGTTTTAAGATCTGGATTTCAATCTTCAAATTGTTACTCAACTACATTTACTGATATAACCATATTTCATACTAAATCGTAATTTTAAGAAATTCTGTCATTGATCAGATTAATCTAAATATGATTCGGAAAATGCTACTCTTATCCAGTATCGACACTTTCCTTTGCATTCGATAAGTTAACGTAGATCTTGTAACTTGCAGATTTGAAAATTTTGAATTTAATCTTCATGATGTATCGGCAAATTCAAAGGGTATTAGTATACAATACACATGAAGTATGATATGAGGGATTGGCAAGATTTATAAATAGAAGGAAAGTATGGAGATTAATCTTTGAAATATTAGAGAGGAGATGTTTTTGCTCCCTAAAGCAGAATGTTTTCTAAGCGAAGAGGGTGATTATCATGAAGTCCCCCAAGTGTTGCATCAAGAGTTGACTTCTGTTTTTTTCGATCCTTAATTTTGAATACATTATTGAGATGATGCTCGAGCAAGAAGTGTTCTCACCTGAGGCGAATGTGTTGTCGCTGCTCAAATACTATTATGAAGAGTCTCTCATATATCCTAATGGCAAATAAAAAGGGATAATATCCTTCTGCTAACTCAAGAAGCCTGAAGGCATCAATTTACCCTTTTTTTCCCATTTTTCGTCGGTTATTGTAAGAAAATAGGGTAATAGAGCCACGCATAACGATGGCATTATCCCATGGTTATACATATAGCAGTCATTTAAACGTTGCCATTGGATCGACACTGCATATTTCCTCGTTCACAACGATTACCAATAGAACTTGGATGGAATGCCTAACAAAGCCCCTACTTAATGACTCTTTCTTAGTATGTTAATGAATTTCGATTCGCAGAAGACATCCCTTTGCTCTTTCGCATTAAGAAAACAGGGATAACCTGGCGATGCCTTCTCAGAAAGACGTTAAGTCTACCTAATATTCCTTCTTCTTATGCACATGTAGTCTCAGCAGTCATTCCAGGAATACCTCCAGCGAATTCTAGGAAACACGTAATACGCATTTCGGAGTGGAAGCCATGGCGTTATCCATAGAGAAAAAGTGTTTGAATTCGTAAGTATCAACGGATGAGGACAGGAATAGTTATTTAATCGCATTCGAAGACCAAATAAATTATTTCAAGGACCATCTAGTGACTTCACTAGACATATGGTCTCGAGTAAATTAATTTATTAATTGATTTGCAATCGATTGGAGAAAATGGCAATATAACTGGACCGTTCTGAACACCGCTATGTAAGTTATAATTAGATCCTTTTCACAACTATTTATGCTCTTTCATATTTTCGTGATCGCCCATAATAAAGTTTTCTCACTTGTACACTTCTTTTTTGTGGTCGCCTTTCTGCTATGCTCACTTTTCTATGTATATCTTAGAAATTTCGCATTTGAACTATATTTTTCCTCATATAATCTATTCTTTAATAAATCATTTTATTTAAATATCTTATCAATAACTGAGGGTTGGACTAAATACGAGACCCTCAACTTTCAATATAGACTGAATAAATATGCTTTTTGATTTATTTTATCCGGCTTAGTATGCAGGTTAAGCTCCAATTCCACGGTGGATTGAGTATATCTCTATGGAAACTCGTTCTATTTCGTTCTAAATCGGTGATTGGCTAAAGTATTTTACCAAGAATTCTACATTTTTCATATATTGTTATATTACTGAGGAATTTTGATCAACCGCTAAAGAGATTATATGCAGCATGTTGAATTCTGGTAAAAAGGCTTACCTGTTAAGGTTTTTGATTATTTCTTCACATATTCCCTTTACTATGAGTTTAAGAATATGTATTTAATTATCACTGATAAATGAGACTGTATTATTTGATGCAATTGCAATATTTTCTAATTTTGATAATAAAAAGAATACGGAAAATATATTTCAAAATATTTTTCCGAATATAAAATTTCTTTTTAAATTAATTATATCATTCGTTTGAATGGTGCAATTAATCATAAAGGAATGGAAGACAGTGGTCTCAAAAATTAAGATAAGAACTTGTATTCTCTCAGTCGTAAGTACAACCTGAAAAGGTCAGTGAGAACAAATAAGAATTCGGTGACTTCTGTGAATGTGCGTCAATGTTTCAAATGAAAAACTCGCATGAAAATTGAGTGGTCACCAAAAGAAAATGCTTTGAGAAAGCGTTCAGAAGGATATACAGAAAAATGGCAGCTGCGCTACGTGAAGGGTTGTGGCTTTACCCAATTGAAAAGCAGATTCGGAAGTCCTTTGGCGATACTTCACTCCAAAAGAGCGAATGCTCACATACTCAGTTCCATTTTTCTCGCGGCGGTTACTTGTACGTATTCAGTTTCCATTATTTGAAAAATTTCGCCTTCATCCGCCATTTAATGTCCCCATTCCTTTTCACTCCGTCGCGAGCAAATCTCAAGTCAACAGAGAAGTTCAGCTGTGCTAATTCCACATCTGTTAACATTCCGCGATGCTTTATTCTTCTGTATGACATGCGAGGGAGCTACTCGCGGAATTGAAAGATTCAAATTTTTATTTTTATTCTCAGAGGAAGAAAACATGCTTTAATTAACAGAAATCTTACGAGGGCTTATACCTGGAAATGAAAAATCTTAGCCTTTTAAATCTCTTTGAATTCCTTCTACACGTCCTTTAGGTCCACATCTTTGAGGTTTGCTTACATTTTCTTTACGACCGCAGTGGAAAAGCTTTTCTAGTCTGCCAGAAGTGCATTAAGGAGATGCTGTAGAGAGAGAGAATTTATAAATGCAGTGCCAAATGAGGAGTTATGATGGAAAATTCGAATAACTGGACAATAATTGTATCGTTCAGTTTTAAAGAAAATTATATTCATATTTCGATAGCCTTTGATTTACAACTCAAAAAATGGTTTCTTTCATCGTCGTAACTTGAGTTCTTTAAAAAAGATATGGTCGTAAGACAGATATCTGATTATAATGATAGAGTCCTTATTTTTCCTAGACTTTTTACTACAACTAGAAAACCGTGAATTCAAGAGCTGAAAGAACTGTTCGTAACTTGCTAGAAAATGTGATAGATTGAAAAAAGTCGGGAAAACTTGCCGAAACTTGCTTTTATACTTTGGTAACTTACTTTACCGTATATTCTTGAATTTAAAACTCATTCAAGTTTGGAAGTCATGTTGAGGAAAAAATAATAACGCGACATTGAGACGCCCAACATACGCCGTTGTACGTAGCATTGTGAAATTCAGGAAAACCCAGATACCAGGAGTCCAGGAAAACCAAGAAAGGCCCACGTGAGCGTTAACGATTGCTTACCTAAAGGATGCGGATTGATATGAAGAACACTGAATCACACGTTCATGGTTAAAGAAACTTTTTTCATTAAGCAATAGACAGTGTATGGTTGATGTAGTCAAAATCGGTTTTACTTAAGATTTAGTGCAATCCTTCTTTTAAGTATTCCTCCTTGAGCACTACCTAATTTTGGTGAGAATCATTGTTGTCAAGGAATACTGGGTGATAAAGGATACCTTACATCTTACGTAAATCTAGCGGAAACAAAAGCGACGTTCGCTGATAAGGGTAATTACATTTCAAGATTTAACGTTTCCGGTTTTTGCGAGATTATCCATGTTTCCTTCAGATTGGATTTACTCCCATCATGACTTTATCTGTTCGTTCAACGGATTCACAAATAAAAAATTAAACCGTATGAATAGCCTTTAACGTTTATAATTTATATCGAGGTACTAGTAAAGCGTGAAACCGCGTTTAGGATTGAAAGTGTTTTTGAAATCTGAGTCCATAATTTAAAACAACGGTGATAGCCATAACAGATAGCGAGGCGATTTCTGCTTTCTTGTGATGAAGCAAAAACAATTTGAAAATTTACGACCCAAGCCATGAAAGTGATAGAGAACTAAGGGATGTGTATTCAGGGCTATATTTTTCTCTTGACGTGATTTAAGGGTTGATAGAGATTCGAAATAGGGTTTTGTTTTATTTTTCAGATTGATTCGGTGCCACCCAAATATAAACATATTTTATTTTATAGTGATATTTATATAATTATCGAAGCATATTGAGATGGTTCCAGATCAATGCGTTGAGTTGTCAATAGTCGGAAACCGGTAGGTCAACAAAAGTGAAATAACTCTATCATTCGTTATTAATAGAATTACTAATAGATATATTACGATGATATAATCAACAATTAATACATACTATACGTATAAGAATAGTTGGTAAATGGCCTTAATATACTGTGCAATCGTAACTTTTATATGTAATTTTCCATGCTAAAGCGAGATCACTGACCATATCCACACATGAGGAAATATACGATCCATTTGAAATATGGAATACATTCCGCTCGACTCACCAACCCCTGTCCGTTGCGGCTCACAAAATACAGTAAGAAAACGCTTATGACCTTTTTTCGTTCGTATATTTATAAATTCTCTAACATTTTTGTTGAATAGGCTCAATATTTTTCACATTTATAAATCTCGGAACGTATTTCTTTCCGGCCATATATATAAGAGGAGAGATTTCTGTCCCCCGAAAAAAAAACCGAGATTTATTATTTCCTCTTTTATATTTCAAAGTGAAATATAGATGGAATTTCCTTCACATTTTTATTTAAAAGAATATAAATACGAAAAAAATTTGGGGAATGACGTGCTCTCTTTTTTCTTAATTTCTATAAGGACACCGAAAATATCTCTTTCTGAATCCAGATTATCTGAAATCAGTGAGATATGAACTCTATGATAAGACAACGGGTTGAGTATCTACGTGAAATAGCAAGTTTTTGTTGAGATTATTTTAAGAGAAATATAAGCAAAAATTATTATTACTATCCGAGAAACAAGCTTCAAGTAAAAGTTTCATGCTTGCGACATGGCGAAGAAAAACATCTTTGTAAGTTTCCGAGGAATGTTTTAAAACTAACTCTCACCTTTGGGAAGGGAGTTGGAATTCTTAGCAATCTTGCTTTGGTGGGGGAAGAGTTTATAATTTTGGTGAATCTCCATTTGGTTGTTTTATTAATACTACCCGAGTGAAAGGAGGTTCTTTCGTAATTAACTGGAAACTTTTTCAATTTCTTGTGCTGATATGATAGGCTTCATTTCCTAACAATTATAAAAGTAAGCTCCATTCTGTTGATTTAGGCGAGTCGCGGTTTAAATTTTGTTTGAACGACACGAAAAACTCATCAGTCTTTTTGCTTCGGTGTTTTCTTCGGAATTTGCTTCTTGCATTCACGGTGAACTTTTTACAACTTCAGTTCACCTCTCCTCATTTACTAACTCTTACTTCTTGCGATCTGAGATTTACCCTGGTTTAACGTGGATAATTATTTCTCATCATATTAGTAATTGTTTCAGCTTTTCTCACGAAATATCAGAAAGGGAAAAAATATAAGAGCCTCAGAGATTTAAGGGGAATCGAAAACTTGACAAACAAAGAGGTGTTTGAGTCGAAAACTTCATAATGACTAAGACGTTCCATTGACGTTATTAGGCCATTCTCAGAAGAGATGAAGCGAACCTTTCACCTTATTATCGCCCTTCACTCCCTATTTCTCGGTAAATTCTTTGTATTGTCGATTATTTATTTCTCAGAACAATTTTTGTTTTGAATAAGAGAGATTAAATATTGCAAATAATGAGTGACGAAGTGTAAAGAACTTGACTGCTGGAAAATAGGCCGATCATTAACTCTGTAGTGTACCGAACTTTAAGAATTTATAAATATTTACCACGAAAGAAAGTTGTTATATTTTCATCTGCTTTAAATTCCACCACGTTCATAACAATAGACAACACCTAACGTGAGTAAAAAAAGAATTTTTGGAGAAACAGCTTCATCTGAAGGTAATATAGAAAAGTTCGCAAAGTTTATAAATATTTCTTTCGATAATTCCGCACGATGAGGTTCTTTGAATTTAACTGCGCAGAAATTTTAACGGGAAATTTAGGGAAAGCAGCGCTTATAATCCACGTTTTATAATATCTAGTTTATGTGTTCATTGGGACTTAAAAGTATCCTTTCTTCACACAAAAAAGAATGAAATTACTCTGCTTTACGTCCCTCAACCATTATAATGTGTGAATACGGATCATTTTAGACACAGTGCCCAGAAAACGAGGCGATTGCATGGCGAAAATTTGTTTACGACCATATTTTCTCTTCCATGACTTGGGCCACTATCCCACACTTCGCCCTGTTTAAGTTGGCCTCTCCGATAAGCGAAGGTCAATCGCACCTTCCTGCGCTATTTGACCTCTTTGTCGATACCATCAGACTGGGTCGAATTCTCGCAGTTCCTTAAGCAGGAAGATAAAAATCACTTTTGCGGAGACTTTCCGTGCGTCTCTTTGATGCAGTATCGCTTCGCCTTTCCTTCCGTTTCTCCGCATAAATCTCTCAGCTTTGAAATTACAGCTTCTTCGAGATTTCATTTTCTTCAGAACTAAAGATGACAGATTGCGAGATTATGCATTCAATTTTTAATGGGGAGGAAGTGGTAATAGAGGTGCGTGTCGGAGGGCGAACGTGGGAAGGGTTAACGTCAGGAGAAGAAGCATAGGGGGACTGCTAGTCTAGAGGACTGTTGCTTGCGGTGAAAGAAAAACTCGTCGGGGAGTGCAAGATGAATTTCCCTCTCGCCCTTTCTGGATCCCTGCCAAACTGAATCTGCGATCCATTCTAACTTTCGTTGCCCTTTTTAGAGGTTCCAGCTATTCTTCTCGTAACCTTTCGCATCATCTGAGGCCATCTATATTTAGCTCAAGCGCACTTTCACCCACATAAATATTTTGCCCTATTTTGGTCCTCGCTAGGGGGTGCTGGTAATAATTTCTGCATTCTTTCCTCCAATGTTATTTTTCATGGAACATTTTCACCAGAATTCTCCACAGATAGGATTCATAAGTCCTTGGCTTTTACAAACAAAAGTGAATTTATCAGCACTGCGAACAGTTTAAAAATTATCTTACATCGTGAGCGATATATCGTGGGAGACTTAAGCACTCGAATGTGTTACCTTAAGCCAGAACCATTCTCACAATAGATGGGCTGTTATTTTTTTTCCAAAGAAAAGAGTTAGATTTGAATTAAGAAGTAATTCTCATTTAATTCTCAGTAATAAGTAACTCAGTAAACAAATTAATTCTGTAATCAGTAATCTTGCAGTTAAGGTTGATTTTGAATTGCATAAATTAGAACAATTCGAGTTGGATAAACAGGTAGAAGGGTCGGATAAATTGACCCAAGAAAATTTCATATTTCCAGAAAATCACTGAGCTAACATTTATCATAATTTACATTAATTACGATATACATCGCCATATTTAATATAATGGTAGCCTGAAACGTTCATAGAAGTTCCTAGAGCTGACGAAAGCTAGTTACACATTTTAAGAATGCATCATCATTTTCCAACTATGGATTTCTTGTGAATGCATCATGTATTTTGATTGCAAATAATATTATAAGGAATGTAAAATACTGTTTATAACATATTGCATTATGATTTATTATTAGCCTTATAAAAAGAATATATATGTTTCAGGTGAAAGTATCACTTCTCGACCGGCGAAATCAAAAATGATCCCATCCAGAAACAAGTTTCTAAAGACAAAAAAGTAATAAATATATATTTTCTCCTCCAAATGATACAGCGAGAAAATGGTACATACTTAAAACGTGAAAGTGATAGAGACATGTTTGAGCAAGAAAACTAAGGATTTACCAATTTAATTCAGACTGCTATATCGATTAAGCATATTCATAGTTCCTATTGCATCCTGTAATATAAAATAACTGATTTCTTACCGCATCAGAGTAGAAGTATCTTTAATGTTAGATAAGGCAATTACTTTGATAAAATGATGTGACATAGGGCCAGAAGAGGTCTCGACAACCTTCTTGACTAGAACGACCATTTCTTTTACAGGGTGTATCCAAACATAGAGTACGAAGAATTTCAGAGCATTTTAATTAAAGATATATAAACAGTCCTTAGCATTATATATAATGAAAAAGAGTCATAAAGTAATAAGGTGTACAAGCTTAATCATTTATTTAATGTATGTGAGGCTTCGGGATAACCAAATAGACAGCGCGTTCGTCTTTGGTGATAGCGGTCTCGGGTTCGATTCCCAGTGTGGGCCCATATGTGCGAAATGACCTTATTTATCGATGTAACTCGAACATAACTTTGCTAGTTCTTGGGCACGAAGCTTGTATTTTTGGGAGCGACCAGCCTGAATTAGTCATGATTCATGGAAGGCAATCGAAAATAAAATAAAAGCACTTTTAATTTTAAGAAATACTTTTTTTAGACTCTTTCACAGTATTTTGTCATCTTCGGGTCGAGAATAGCTACCAATGGAAATTAGTTTTGGAAAACACGAATTATTTTCATCTAGATCATGTCATCCAAACAAGTTTCATTATTCTATCCAGTGTACGTTTTATAATTTACCGTATACCAACTTTTCGAGCACTGCTACAAAACGTGATTCATAGATATCTTTAAACTGAATATTTAAGCAGAATTCTATTAAATTTCTTTGCGAGATGAGTTATCATAAAATTAAGAATTATGCAAGCTGTACAGATTTCCCAAAATAATCAGAGAATAAAGAGCAGGAATGCATTAAAACGCTTATTATTTCGATTTTGATATAGAATTATAAGATAAAACAGATTTCAGTTCGAAAACGGGGATTTCGATTCCATTGGATTTATAGATTATCGTTTAATTATATAAGCTGACTCGATGTAAAAAAAAAATCTTGGAAAACGAAATTCAAATGCAGTGTTGGAATACGTATCGAGGTAGATTTTACTTTAGGAAGCATTCTGCATTCTCAACATCAGGAATTCCCAGTGGTATGTAAAGATAGATGTTCTCTCGTCATGACCCTGGACCACGCTTCCTCTCTGTTGGGAGTCGCATTACCTTTGTGCCACTAGAACAGATGCCTATGGTGGGTAAGAAATTAATGGGGAACAATAGCTCAGGTAGTCAAAGTGGGCCTTGTTTAAGGCCAGTATTTGTTGTGCGGACTAAAAGCCATTTAAAAGGAAAAATGTCTTCAGCAAGGTATCATCCGTTTGACACTGTAAAAAAGTTACCTCCATTTTGCACAGGAGACAATCGTCATTAATTGTTCTGAATTTCATCTTCTCTTGATTAGTTTGCAGGACATTGCAATGGAGAGCGTTGAATTTAAAGGAAAGAAATCGCAATGTGTATATGACCCAGATATTTTGATTGGATCCGAAATAAAAGGGTATAAATTGTACCACGGAAAGCACTGAATTTCTGGAATTTAATCTTTTACGGGTTCCAGCGTTCTCATGTCATAACCCAATATTTGTAACCACCGGAATCGAGATTTTCTATGATTTTGTTTCAATGTATATGAAAATACAGCCACGTTCAGAAAAAAATTTTATTTTCAAAATCTATTCAGTGATACGCATTTCATTTGTAAAGAAGGAAAGCTATTAAAGGAAAGGATTCGCAGAGTTCTAACAGATCATATGTTTTTCAAAATAAGGCAATCACGCATTTACATTAGTGAATTGCTAAAAAAATAACGATTGCAAACAACAACACTGACTTGGTCTCCAATATATAGTTAGAGAGATGCGAATGATTGGCCTCGTTTTTGCTACAGTAATGCAGCAATGCTTTCACATACTCAAATATCAAGGACCACTTCACCCATTTTTACGCGAAGCTTTCATTATTGGGAAAATGTCATATTTGATTTTTTCCGAATCAATTCAGTAAATGCGTCGAAAACATATCTTATGAGTATGTTTACGAATAAAATATGTTCATACTCTATCACATTGCCATCCGTTTTCAAATAAACCCGGATTGAAGCTTGACGGAGAAAAGGGTACAATCTCCGAGTCTACAAACATATCGGCAATTCAGCTTAAATGGAAATGAAACACAATATCAATTACTCCTTATCACATTTTTATTGTAGAGCGGTCAGTTTCAATAACATTAGGGTTCATTATGTCAAGAATGTCTTCCTGATTATGAAAAGAACTTGTTAAATAGGGTCAAGCGTCTTACCACGAAGTCAAACACTTATCTTAGGTTTGTATATATCACATTATAGATATACCTACAAGCATTAATTACTAAATAAATATCTTTAGCGATCAAATGACCGTTAAAGATTCTCAAACAGGAGTGGCCGGGGATAAAAATCACAACAAGATTAAACAATCGATAGAAGCCCACGAATGAGTAAAAGGTAAAAAAAAGAATCAAAACTGGGTTGGACATCACGAATTGGAAAAATTGGAATAATATATAGTTTAGATGAGCAGATTATATACAAATTTTTGTTGTTTTCAGAAACAACTTAAGACTGAGTTTTCAATTGATGAAGTATTTATGAGTTTCATTACTTTGAAAATGTGATGAATAATGAGTTAAATAATACATTATTGAAGAAATTAATAAAGTGAATCGTTGAAATGCGTAATATGTTTAACACGTTAGCGATGAAACCAGGTAATCATTGTTGCCTCGGGGTTACCATTCGTATCTGTAGGCGAGGGTGTTTGCGGAGTGTATTAAGCACTAAATATAACATCAGTAGTTCTTGGAACTCCAGTTTTTTTAATCAATACGTTTCTTCAAGAATATGGAATCTAATGCAATGGGGCGACGATAAGCATTTCATTTCCTTTGCTATGCTCCTCCATATCTCTCACTGTGTGATTCCAAAGGCTCAAGCAGGATTACGACGGAGACCTGCGGACAAATATGAGCGTTTAACTACTTAAAGAGGAAGGGATTGCGTTGGTGGTTACAAGGGATGGTTGAATGAGCTTCCTCTTCGCTTACGCCGCTAATTAAGTTGGAACATTTTTACGAGCGATGTTTACCCCGAGATTAATTAAGACGTTAATGTACGGAAGGACAGGGTACGGGGAATGATTTACTGTTCGTGAAGGAATTTGCAATATTTCTTACCATAGGCGTTTAATCGTAGCGAATGCATATGTAATCCGCCCACTGCGTAGCAATTTAGCAGATGTGATGTCTGTTACGAACCTTTGGAATTTCCCTCGATAACATTAGGGAATGGATAGATGTTGCTAGTTTTTAATTCATAAAAAATGGGGCAAAGGTTGAGTACTGATCCTTTGTGATTGCGCTGCAAGCAAAGGAGTTGAGCGGACAATATCTCATGTACTAGCAAACGGCACATTCTCCATACTCAAAGCCGGACAAACTCTTTCGTTCATTTTCTCTGTTCTCTTTTCTTCATTACATATATTATTTCACAGATTCCTTGGCCATTTTACACGGAATTTCATCTTATATTATGAAGAACTATGAATTCCAGGAGATAAATTAATTTCGAAGAAGAGAGAGCGTCATATTTTGGAACAGTTGTAATTCACCGCTATCTGGAGATAAGTACTTGTTAATAATCTTTTCGGCAATAAAGCTTTCTATGCAAATTTTAGGGTATATATTCTAGATGTCAGTTTTACTATAAAGTTAGCTATCGAAACTTTTATTTCTTTTCCATTGAATATCATAAAAATCATCATTTTTGGCGAAAGATTTAATAGGACAAGGTTTTTGACAATACAAACAGTACGGAATGGCAGGTGACAGGAATTTCCCGGAAAAAAACGAGGTTAATTCCCTTCTTGCGATTACGTTAATTATGTTTATATCAAGGCTATACTTTGTAAGTAACCACGTTCTTGGATAACGAGTAGTCTATATAAGTTGAATTAAAGCCACACTGATAACAGTTTGAATACTAATATTATCTCTATCAAATGAGAAATATTAAGATTAGCTTTCCAGCGTTCAATGATTGGAAAGAGGGCGAGTAAATATTAGTTTTCTCGTAAAATTTACCAACTAATACCCCTTTTTCTTAAGACCTAAATTCAAAATTAAGGCCTCAATCGCAGGAGATTTTCAAATCCATGAATTGGGTTTTTGTGTATAATCCGGGTATTGAGCCTCAACTTTTTCCTCGCTCTTTTTCTTCCAATACTTTAGCTTCGTAATCTATTAAAGAAAGAATCTAACTCCATTCTTCTCCGTGAGCAAACTGTCTGTTGGCTTAATTTCGTACTACGAATGCTTTAGCAAGGTTTGCCTCCACGCCCGCGAAATCTTCTTTGTCTCCGTATATTTGCTCTAATGCTCCCATCTATCTCCTTTTTATAGGCTATCTTGCAATTTTTTGCTTCTCTTGCTTATGGAAGGCATCAATTGCCTCTTAGAGTCAATAAATCAAGAGCGTTTACTTTGTTTACTGTTGTGAGGAAAGGTACCATTATTTGTATTCCTTTTGATTTGTGGGGCGGCTTCCCTTTCTTTGCCCGTCATACAATTTCTCCATTCATTCTTGTTTTCCTTTATGGGTTCCCACTATGCATTCACACGTCATATCGGGATTAGTGGTACCATAATGTAAATGAGCTGCTGTATCATTCTGTATAGGTCCATTATGTTTTTGATTGATGAGGTCATCTCGCGAGTTTATTTTCGAATGATTTATTGTAGAGCGGCATTTTTTCAGCGTTGCTCTGAAGTCACCGGAACGTATTTCTTAATCAAACGCCTCACAGCCGGCGCTTGAATGATACCCCGAAAATCCTTTCAAAAGAAAAAACTTATGATAGAATATTTCAATCACTAATATGCTCTTAAAGTTGTTTTTTCTTGTGATGAAATAATTTTAAAATCATTAATTTTAATCAGGCTTTCCAATTTTGCTTTAATTTCTAATTAATGAAGATAATTTAGGTTATTTATGAGCTTGATTATATTTTCTATGTCGATAAACAATTATCAAAGGAGCGGAAATTCCTTTTCACGCGCAGAAATTTTAAATTTTTAGAGGAAATAGGATGATGAACAAAATTTAAGAATTAAAGTTTTAATCATCCTGAGTGAATTTTTAAAAGCCATAATACTTTTAGAATCTTCATGCATACATTTTTGCGGCGTAAATAAGTAAGCGGATTAGAAATATTCCCCAAGATCTGAAATTCTGAAGTTTCCTAATAGTTCATTAAAACGGCATTATTTTTTGTTTTTATAGGGCTCCCACCAGCAACTACTAGGCCAATATTATTCTGCCATTTCACTTTGAATGAATTAGATGAAGGTTAATTTTACTAGCTACCTCAAATTGACTGAAATCAATGTACTAGGTGTGAAAGAGATTACAGCATAACGCGCATTTTTATGAAAGAGAACGTATCACAATATTCTTTGAGTGATAATAGAACCGATGGTAGTTTTAAAGTTTGAATTAGGGCAGCAGATATGACTTTAACATCAGCTCGCTAGGGCGTATAAAAAGGTGTGATAGAAGAAATATTAGGTTAATTATTTTAATGATTACAAACTTTTATATTATTGTGTAAAGTCAAAATAAAGTTTTCCATGAATTAATGGCATATTAAAGCTTAATATGATTTATCCGAGAACTAAAAATAAGATTCGTGAATTGGTGTAAATTATTATTAAGTTTATTCAAACGACATTCCTCGAAATTTCCGCGCAGTGTAGCAAAACGACTGAATGAGCAGATGTCGTTAATTGTAACGAATTGGGTCACACAGCTGAGTCAGCATGGAGAGAAATACGTTCGTAAGGTATTCTGAGTTGGGGTATGCTGATTCAATTTATCTACCGAGTCTCCATTATGACTATTGCATACGAATAAACAACATGGAAATTATGAATAGGATCTATTTTCTCAACCTGCCAGAATAACACTTCTAAGCAATGGTGTGTTAGCGTTTCCTTTTATAGTATGTCCTTTCTTAGGTATCAAAATTCACGTTCCATTTGGAAAATCCATCTCTGCATATCACAAAATGCAATTGTATATCACTATCACTCAGAAAAGATTCCATGTGAGTAATGATGTACATAATGTTTTAGAAGTTCAAGATATGAGTGCTTGAATTAAATTTATCATCAGATGTTGCTGAAGTTGTTGTTTACTTACAATTAGTAATTATTCTAGAGGAAGATAAACAAGATTTTTTGAGAAGCAAAAGACCAACCAACAAACTGTCTCAATTTTTTTAATACAGTTGACCAATATGGCTCCAGAAATATTTAAGGTGTACAGTGGAGCTATATTATGGTCACCAAAGTCAAATGAAACGTACTAATATGACTTCAAATGCTTTCCAATCACATGATGAATGAGGTTTCGAGTCCGAAATGGATATAGCATTTTCGCACGGTATTTCTTCAAGAATAGAAAGCCACGTTTGATCTGCACATTTCTGGTGCAACTCTTTGTATTTCGTTCCTCTTTTAATGCATATTCAGTTAGATCCGTCTCCTGCTATTCTTTAGAGTCGCAATGGGAATTGTTAGGTGCCCGCGTACCTTTGCAGGAGATGACGCGCTAATTGCCCTCATGCATGTGTCACTCCTCCCCTCCATTGTTATAGCTCTTCCTTTTATGGCCCCTATGCCTTCATTACCTCAACCCTCACATTCCTCTTTACTAATTTGCATGTCGAGGAGCAGCTTTGCGAGGAAACTGCGAGCTCGATATTAAGCACCGCAATATTTAATTCATAACCTGCGTACGAATATTCTGTTTTAGGTTTTCGATCTTTTTCCACGAAAAATTCCAGCAACATATGTCCTGAAATACATATGGCGAGGGAAGATAAAGTAATCTCCTACTTTTGCACGCCTATGGGTTTGACTCAATTAATGGCATAGATATGGCAATATTTTGTCTCGAAAGTAGTTGTAAATGAGTAACTAACATCTTTCATAGATTTATGATTAGTATTTTTGTTCTGTGGCCAACTTTTATGAGATCTAAATGTTACGAAAATGATCTATATTATCCTCATTGAATTGATTGATATTCTTCATAAAAATTATAGAATTGACTTTTTCTTTTAAATGTAATATATTATCATCTTGGATGTACTGTCAATCATTTTATGCTAGCTCATTTACGAGTTTACATGAGAGAATAATTGTCTAGTTTTTCTTATGGGGAAAGCGATAACTTTATTTCACTCTTTAAATTTCAATGTAGACTCTGGTTTGTAATACTAAAGACTCAATAGTTGTTATCGAATCTCTTGTTTGGTGATGGATTTTTTCCAGGTCGGACTTTTCCTTTGGAGGACTCCTGTTACATATTCGGATCATACAGACGTTCCAAATTGAAAGCGATACTTGCAAGGTCATGGGCATTATAAGACTACAGATTAAAATTACTACAATAGCTGAGAATCTAACATGTACGTGAAAACTCTGCATGTAAAAATATTACTAATTAAAATTCTGTCATCTATGAAACAGTTTGTCAACGTTTAAGTTTGATATTTGGACAAAAATACATAAATGAGTTAATACTTATTTCATTACATCATTTAATTTCATTACATTCTAATTTTTTGATATTAATATCTTCTATTCGATCTCAAGAGAATTGTGTAAATTCCAACTTGACGGTGTTGTATAATTCCTAAATTCCACAGAACGCCTCAAAAATAAGCATATGAAGAAATTTTGCAACATTAACCAAGAAAATCAATGTTTTTATGATCATTCCGTGTGCAAATACTTCTTATCCAAGGTTTTAATACTGACTGCATGCCTGCACAAGGAATTTGGAAAATGTTGTCTTCTTTCTCCATTTAGAAAAAAATAAAAAATTTGTAAATATTATAATTTTCTATACCCGCTGTGGGCCGCATGTAGCCATAGTATTTTTATGTGGTCCTAATGAAACCCTTTAAATGTGTTAAATACCAGTGAATACTCCATAAATTCAATTTATATGCTAAATCATAATTACATGAGTATGCTTCGAGGGCTGCACAATTTAGGGAAACAGGCAAGGCGATGTGACTTTTAAATGTACAGCATTAAAGAATACCGTCCTTCGGTTCATGTTTTACCTTCGTGGCATAAAAACGAATGTTAAAAAACACAAAATGTCAATATGAAAAATTTTAGAACGCAATTCGTTCCTACTCCATAATTCTTCCGTTGCGGAAAAGAATACCTTGAATTATTTGTACCATTTCATTGTCATCTCCCCTTCTGATCGAAGCTTATACTGAATCCCTCAGAAATGCAAATAATACTCTTCCAACGATTTCTTTTCTTTTTTGGAGCACCTTCCCGAAACGGAATCTGACGTGTTCCAACTATTTTTTCGCCATTTTCCGCAGACGGTGGTTGAATACTGCTCGGAATACTCCCCTGAAATAATAACCTCCGAGTCCCTTTGTTTAGCCTAGGGATCCTCGATCACGTAATGAGGAGGACGGAGGAAGAGGGAGGGGAAAAAAATGAAAAGCGCAAACCGCTGGCGCAAGTACGGAACTCGAAATACGCGTGACTGCCGTTTTGACGTCTGACTCGTGTTCAAGTCTCCCAAAGGCCACTCCAATGGAGCTATTTATTTTTCAATTTCTGCGGTAAGAAGAGAAGGCGGCGGCATAGCCAAGGGCTCACATATCATAGTAATTCTCCCGCAAAAGAATAGAGACTGAGCAAGGCACTTATCACAGACGGTGGAATGTAATTGGGTGGACATGAGGCGGAAAATGGCTATTACGGAAGGTATATTTCTCTGTCCGCTTTCTATGAAACATATCAGAATGCGTTCGATGATTTAGAACATTCGATACAACCAATCGGTTTACTGTAAGGAAACCCTCGTTGAAATAGATTCAAAAATTTTTTTTGATGCATTCATATCCGCTCATTTTTTGGTACATATTTCATCGTCTAATCAAACTTCACAATAGCATTCCTTCTAAACTCTTATGCATTTTTACGAATTTTATTTCAGATTAGGGTTAAAATTCTATATTTAAATAATTTTTATTTCTCATTTTTTTGATAGAAGTTGGATTCTTTCGAAAAAATTTGGTGAAATCATAGTTAGACGAATTTTTGGCGTTTACCTTACTTCAAAATGCTTTACGGTCTGCAATACTCAGTACTCTAGACTATCTTTTAATTTTAAATAAAATAATGGATAGCAACAATTATTTCCAGATAACGATATTATTGCTTATATTAAAAGAATACCTATAATGAAATTTTTACCTTTGTACCTTTTAATATCAGTTAGTTAATATTCTACCCATGTATGAACTGATGAAGTTTAAAGTACTCGTGGAAATGCCTCCAGTAGAATCCAGAACTTATAGTGTAAATATAGACATTTCTATCGTAATTAGAGGCTTCAGGAGTTTGAATAAAGGGTGAACAGGGAATAATGTAAAAATTATTATACAATATTCCAGACAATTTAAAAGTATTCTTTGTTTACCCAACGTAACATCTAGGGTGAAACACCTCACAGACAGTTTTTCAGTTTTTAAGTATACAGCGTCAGACGTCATGATGAGAACACGTAAATCCTATGGCCCCATGAGTTACTGGAAGAATGGCACGAGCAGTTGCGACATTTGCATATAAAAGAGATTTGGAGAAAATTGACTTTGAAGACAATCAACATAGAGTAAATTTGGTTTCTCATACAAGGTACAAGCGACGCGCGCCATCCTTATGAGTACATTCTGACAAACCTTTTCGGAGAAAAAGAATCATTGCTTCGAGCAGATGAGTACCTAGCACATAAAGCAGCATTTCCTCACAAAAAGAAGAAAGAAAAAGGTGGTGAATATAGGATTTTTTAAGTGAAGTTGCTTTTTAGCATTTCCTCTCGTTTGCCCTATTCGTTAATTATTCGTCCTTTGTGTTGATATTCTGTTATGTTTATATTTCCTTCATATGAAGCGCGCGAATGTGATACTGAGCAATTAGCGAAAATGCAAAACTTCGTGACCTTTAACTGAGAAAAAGCGAAACGCATTACCGCAAAATAGGAACGTAATTGCGAATTTTACACCGCGGAAATGCGAAACACGCAAAGATAATGCCACGAACGACGATGTCTGCCTTTAGGCTTCTTTTGTTGCCTATCAGTGTGCCTGCAGCGTAACCTAATGCATAATGTAAGCTGGAAGCTGTCAAACGCACGCTCTTAGCTCATTGGAATGCGATGGACCAAGATGTAATGAGGCAGCCAAGCATCAGATCCGAACTTCAATCAAGTGAGTCATGTCTGCGCCTTACTTCCGGACTATTTCTAAGCATATTCCTCAATCATAGCCAATGCCATCTTGTCCCAGTTCAGAGATTTCTTTAATATGAGTGGGTTCTCTCTCTCGAAATTCCGTCCTCTTTAAAGGTCGATGCCTGCATGTCCAATTCCGTTTTGATTCCTATGATGGCTACGATTTTCTGAACCTCGTCTGAGAGAATTTGTTAATTACTGCATGTGATTTCCAACTTTTACTACTACTTACATCGCTCTTTTCTTGTACAAAAATTTCCTTGTATTTAAAAAAAAAATCTGCAGCTTTCCTTCCTCCCATTTTGCGTTCCCTAGCCTTAATATGTTTTCAATTGCGTTTACATGATAAAAATTTCAAAAAGTAAGTAATTGAAAAATACGAATCTCATTCATATTTCCATTGCCTTTTAACGATATTTATTTACCAAATATTTGTGATTCTATTGTAAGCTATTGTAATAAATTGTTCTGACTTTTATGAAAGTCGTACCATTTATATTAGAGCGTATAATTTGTTCTTCATATTACTTTGCTATCATCATAATTCAGTCCCCTTCTCCTCAATCCTGTTTATAAAAGTTTAGGACAAGGCGATACATACCCAATATCTCAATTATCTAATCGTTTTAAATAAGATGCAATCAATGTGTTGTGAGAATGACTATGAAATGAAAATCAAGCATAAATTATCGTCGAACAGAATCAATCAGATATCCACCCACCTAATTAATTTGAATTTTAAAGAAGATCCCTCAATGATTCCAATCTGAAATCACATCAAAGTATCAAACGTACAGCCACTGCTTGAGTCACGAGTCTAATTACAATTTCCAAGTATGAATTACTTTGTGAATCCGGTCGGTATCTATTATTCAATATCAAGTCTTAGTTAATAATAATTATTATAACACTATCCTTTAAAATAATTACAGTTAAGTGCTCATGAGAACTATAAATAGAAAAATTTTCACAGCGATGTTAATTCAGATCCTTTGATGGCACAAGTATGGAGTGTGGGTTACTCTGCGTAATTGAGGGCTCTCGGATAGCCAAGTGGGTAGCACGTTCGCCTTTAGTGAAAGTGATCTAAGGTTTGAATTCCAGTGAGGGCCCATATACGAAAAATTACCTCAGTTGTGAAAGCACTTTTAGCAATCGGTGAATGTTATGCATGATTAATCGAAATAAACTTAATTTGAAAAAAGTGAATATTTAGCAGCCAAATTGCGTGCTATATCGGATGGGTATAAAATTTCAGAACATAATTTATATTAAGTTCTAGGGAAATCTTTTTGTAACACTTAGAATAGTAACTTTCATCATCCTTTTTAAGCCATAAAGTACTATTCGTATTATTCTATCTCCTGACCTCTTTTTATGACATAAGTGAACTTACATGAAGTTGTAGGGAAGACCGGGGCAGGTTTATACGATTTTTCAAATATTAATTTTCTTAGTTATTTCATGTTTTTACTTGTTCTCTGTACCAATTCATTAGTTAAACTCAAAGCTTTTGATGAACTTTAAAAGTAAATGTATTTCATAATCTTTTTATTCTGCTAATCTTCTGCATTGAGGTTACTTAACTGTTTGAATGGGAAAAATTTTAGGATTATATACATCATTATCCAATATAATCATTACATGCGCTAAATATGTAAATAAAATGGTAAAATTACCATGGCCTCATATAACAAATCGTATTAAGATATACAGAAATATTACTGTGGATATACCTATACCATTAATCTCTTAAGCGCACGCATACATATAAGAAATAGGAATTCTTTCTGAGATACGTTTTGTATAAATTTACAGTATGATTTAGATCAGCTTATTATGGTGTATTTTACCTAAAGTTGACTGATCGTGAAAGAAAGCGGAAAAAAGCCCTCCCGAAGAGCCATGTCGCTCACCCTGCATCCTCCATCATTAGCAGCCATTCCGTTCAGGAAATTCTAAATTTCACAGTGCGTTTTCAGAAAAGATTAACAATTCGGTGGTAATTTAGTCCTCGAGTTTCAAATTTTATCCTTCAAACGCACGCGATATAGCTTTGGCTTATGAGATGATAAAGCTTCCCAAAATATTGGTTTCTTCAAACGCCCGTGGTATTTTACTCACATGGAAGATTTCCATTTATTCGCTATACGATATTGAGTTAAAGTAAATAAGGGTTTCAGATTGGTTGAAAACTTACGCAATGCTATAATTAAGAATTCTTTTCGAATTTTCCAATTTTGTGAATGGAAGCACTATATTAAACTTCAATCCATTGCTGTAACTGGTGTAAGAGCTTTTTAACGCTGTTTTTAAGACGAGAATTTTAAATTTTCCACAGTATTTTATTTTTTAACATCTAGTCCACATTGCTCGTTGCTTAATTTATCTTTTTCTTACTTTTCTAATATGCATAATAATTTTGTGATGCGCAATTATCCTCGGAGGTACGAAGTTTATGCTGACATTTTTGTGACGGACGAATTTCATGGCTGCGGTAATACGAAATAGAATTTTCATTTTATTCGTGAGTCATATTACAGGAATTTAGCGGTATCTTATCGAATATTGTAGGTGATTCCAATCTTCATATTTTGAAATTCTTCAGTTTTCCAATTAGAAGTTCACAATTAATATAAGTTATAAAAATGAAGTATCAAAACTTCAGTTGCTATTTAGTAAATTAAGAAAAGGGAGCAAACCAAGAGGAATATTTATTGCCACTGATTGTGATATAGATGTTTATAATTCAGACTGCAATCAATTGTTATCAGAAAAAAGCAAATCTGTCATATCTGAAATAAATTTATCAATATAATTTAATCTCATGGCTTTTTCATAATGTACATCTATATAATAATAAGTTATCTAAAATCCGATTCCAGCGTGTGGAAAGAGTTGCATTAACCATAATTCTATCTCTCTAGTCGATTATCTTTGCGCATGGTTCGGGGAAAATATGAATTCCTAAAACGACTAGTTCTAGCACAATGAAGGAAAAATATTGACATTTTCAACAAATACGTAAATTTTTATCTTATGATTTTTATCACTGTATCTCAATTAATAAATCAAAGAATCTATTTCAAGATCAATATTAGAAAGACCTAAATTTAAAATCCTTAACTCATCTTCATCCTTCCGTTCTCCTCTATTCGGTGAGGGACCCAAAAAATAAGCAATTGATGTGTAATTTAAAAGTAAGAATTTTAAAATTATAGATCGTACGATTTCGGTTAAATTCTTCGGAGAACGTACTCTTTCCTGAATGGCTGGTATCAATTTCAGGTTCCCTTTCCTAAATAATGATATCTAAAGGGCCATCTCTAAAGCTCACACGAGAATTACGGCCTTTTCCGTCGTCAATTCAGCATACGGAAGTACGGATCCTTAATTTAATCTCGGGAAAAAGTTATGGGTGGCATCTTTTGTTTATGCTATCTAGGTCATCGAAGACTCTAAGTCTATGACCGGATTGAGTCGGTCGCTGAACCCGCACCTTCATTCTGCTATTATGCAGTCCCTTGGGGTACCAGATGGTTCCGAGTTGAAGACGATGTCAAAATTACGTTTCGGTCTCTATTCATTCCCTCGTTTACGTGGCGAGAGGGAGAAATCCCGCATCCGTATTCGGACAGATATGTACGTCCACGACATTTCCACGACAAACTACGTCATTCACCGTTAGCAGCTATAAGACCGAAGAATATTCTTTTAACGCTAAATGTCTTAGGGACCTGGCTAGCACTCAAGGTAAGAAGTGCCTTTCCTCTGAGTATCATGGGGTAGGTTAAAATGCTTTAAAGGGATAAAACTGTATTTATACATGTCGAGCGAATTTTCGATACGATATCGTCGGTTTAAAGAATTCTAGAAATGAGTAATTAATGGATTGCCATGTAAAATTTATCAGCAATCAAAAGCAGCTACAAAATTAAAACGCATTATTAAAATGACAGTTTGACTTCTAAAGGGCGAAGTATATACCAATATCAGTTACAGTATTTATTGTTTGAAAAATTACACTTTTCGAAGACTATGGATGTTTACAATCAATTGTCGCGGTTCTATTTGCATAATCAAATCATAAAAATCTCTGAATCATATAACTTTCACTAGTAGAATATTATGAAACGCTTGCAAAACCAGAAATGCTGATTGATTCATACATTTTTAAAATGTACAAGAGACTCATTATTAAGATAAGATTATTAGATATTTCTAGTGACTAAAATGGGTATCGTAATTCTTAAATGCACTACACATTTATGGAACACATGCTCATATTTTTAGTTCCATTCATAAAACCATAACTGTAAACGAAGGTCACATCAATCTCTTGTGATTCCATTTTACTGCGCACCTACATGACATAAGATCTATAATCAATACATGACATAAGATTCTATTCATAGTATATCGTGTGCAGTTAAATTCTAAACGACAACACTATACACATTGGGAAACCAAATTATCCTCATAATTCAAGTATTTTCTATTCTCACATTCAGTTCACAGACTATTTCCCCGATATAAACATACAACTTCACAGATGATTCAAAGACGGAGCCAACGCTGTTTCAAACAGTTTCTTCATTGACACAATTCTCCTTTTAATGCGAATTTTATGCGCTTCTGAAATAGATTGAACACTCTTCTAAATCCACACATTGTTTCAGTCTATGAACTCTTAATGTAAACAATTCTTGACTATGTAGCGAGTTAAATGGTCATCTAATCGTTTTTGGCAGAGTAAGACCTTTTGCTAAGCAAGTCCCCTCTCTTTTCTGAGATATGAACTCACTTTCGACCTAAGTAACTAAGACATGTTAGCTGACACTGAAGTTCGAAAATGAGAGTAGAAGACGGTGCACTGTTTATTGTTTCCTGTGAGACTTCCCTTGGGCCACTTCCGACGCTTTTCCCGATATTACATAAATAACTATCTAATAAGTATTCGGTCTAATCGCATTTGAATCACCGTTCCAACGTTTTACGTCTGATGTACCGAAGGACCAAGGACAATGAGCCCCTAACCAACCAGAACGATACTGAAGATGTAAAACATACAAGTAGAAGGGTATAGGTGATTTTGCACGTGTTAGCGATGAGTAATGTGACGTCACGCGGAGGTATATACTTCTGACGTCAGGGATTGCTCCGCGAGGGTAAATAGTACCCTAACACCGATTACAATGTTACCACAGAACCGCGTCTTGCTACCTAACGTAGAGGTCACGAAAATCCAGTACCTTTGTTTCATTTGGTGTATTTTCACTTCTCGAGCTAACATCAGAAGTGGGATCCTAACTGCGCTGTGGACAACATTAATTGAATATAGAAGAATTAATGAAGAGCCTGTCTGGGCTGTTTTGTGATGTGAGGGATAAAATGGCGGCGAATCCTCGTACTGGACCATCCGAGCCTCTCCATCCCAAAGTGCGGTCCAGAGGTTGTTGATCTTGAAGTGGACTGCAGAGATTGGTAAACCGGTAACCGAATTCGGTTGGACTGGGGGAGAAATTTCGGTAAGAGTAGCATAGCATATGTATATTGGTTCCGCAAAGTGAAAGATGTTTACGGAATGACGATAGCAACCGGAAACGCTGCTACCGCTGCAATCGGTCAGGTCATTTCATGGCGAAATTCACTTTCTCCGATTAAGACGGGGATAAAAGGAGATACTTGACTGGCAATCGCCTAAAATTCACCTCACCGCGTTGAAAGGGACCATCAATTAATGAGTCTGCGTGATCTAATGAGACTAGTCGGGCTGTGTGTTATATTTGCTTTAAGCCAGATCACAGTCCAGTCGGATGTTGGATGAAGACCTAGTCGACTGATATACGACAAATTTTAATATCTTTTTACTTCTCTTTTTATTAGAAGAAAGTAATTTCTGTACGTCTTTATGGTTTCCCCCAGCGGTCATAAGAGGAAACCCCGTAAGATGTTTGTTAGATTCGGGACTGCTCGTTAATCTCGGAGGGCATAGCAGATAAGGTTGGCTTGCTGCCGTAAGGTACTCGCTTATGATGTGTTTAATGGAATTGAGTAGGTCACTTTGACTACGTCTTGGAAAACAACGTTGGTAACAGAGTTTGAATTACTTACAGTTGAATGGGATTATTTAGAAGTTCAGGTCTCTTATTTGAATTGTGATGATATTGTTGGCCGAAACATTTCTATTAACTCAGATTTGGCTTTCGTCACTGATGAATTTGGAACTCGAGAGCTCTAAATGGACGAACACCTTAATTAACCATCTTGAGGGAGCGGTTCGTCAACAGTTAATATCAACTCTCAAGGAGTATGAAGATTTTTTGGCATCTTTGCAAAACCTGTCTCTATGGGTAGTCTGTGTTGGTTTGAAGGAGAACCGTTTTATATCCTACAACGCTGAGAGTCTTCCTCTGTCAGAAGGGGAAAAGATGCGAGAAATAGTGAAGGGTCTGTTGGTCAGTGGAATTATACGAGAGAGCTGTTCTCATTTGCCAGCCTTTTAAGCATATGCTCATTCTTGCGGATTCTTCTACGGATTTCGGTATGCTTTATCCCTTGTTAGATTTGACAAGCACTGAAACGGTGAGTCAAATGATGGATTTCATAGGCATCTTTAAGAATCCACGCTGCATAGTTGCGGATTCGGGAACCAATCTTAGCTACCGCTATTTGCCGGAACTTTGTACTTCTGTGTTCTGTGTGCATACATTTTCATTTTATCACCCCAGATGCTCCCATGGGAAATGACAGGTTCGCTACGTTCGCAGAATCTCGTATTGGGGTGGAATTGAAGTCAGAATGGGCGAGCGTCCTCTGGAAAATACAACTGACCATACATTCTATGAGTCAAAAATCCACAGGATCCCTAAATCCACAGGATCCCTTTTCGATTTCTATTGGGAATTGGTGGCATTCCATCCTTCTGTCCGTTGGATTCTGACCGCGACGCGACCGTCGTTAATGACTCCCCTTAAGAAGGATCGTGACCGAGCGGCAGCCAAGAGGTCCTTGGCGTCTAATGGCTCCAAGTAGAAGCAAAGTTTCAATGAAAAGCGTCGTGATTCAATAGATATTATCGTCGGAACTTGCACCTTAGTTGGGTGCTGACGGAGGACCGTAATAAGGTTTCTAAAATGGATGAATTGGGCTATGATTGCATCTTTTCTAAAGAGCAGATTCGAATTTGGCCAAGTGAATAGTTTCCGAACAACCTCGGACTTCTATTTGACTCTGAAGAAGAATGCTAAATTCCGAAAGCGTGATTTGGGACGATACTTTCGAGATAAGCCGATACCCTCTTGTTTGTTTATCTATTTTTTGTTTTTGTTTTGAATCTGATGGTATGTATCCAGATGAAGGTAAATACTACTTGTTTATCTTTTTTTGTTATTGCGTTGAAACTGTTTACAGGAAAGCAAGTAAGAGCCTATATTACCTACCTGTGTTGTTGCATTGCATTATTGACTATGAACGGGGATTCAGTAAGGGGGTTAGAGAATGCTACCCTGTTTATATGTGAATCTACTGAAAACATGTATTAATAAGATTTCTGTTCCTCTTTTATTTATCTAATGTTCATTGCCTAACCTTACCATACACCTTTTGGCAGCTTTCACGATCGCTTTGCATGATTTAATTATGTGCAATTCCTATGTTTTGTAAGTAAATTGTAGAGTGGATTGATAATAGTTGGCAACATTCGCAACGTGTTTGCATGTTGTGGGTATATTTTCGGTATGCTTTACCATAGTATCAAATTCTCCCAGAGAAATTCGTATAAAGTATAACGAATAAAGCGGAAACGGGGTGCAGTGCGGGTTGTCGAACATTATTTTGGAGAGATCGTGCTCTGTGATGCCCTCTAGCCACTGCTGTTCAAAATATACGTTATTCTTCCCTCATTGCATATCTGGTGAAAACAGCTTCATTTTGGGGCGAACAATGGCCACTGCTAAGTATATAAGACGCTCTCATTGTACGAAAAACAGATCACTCTTCAAATATATGAAGTAAAGCAATAAGTATCACACAACCCTGTTGTAACGCCATCCCGCTTAAGATACGGTTTCCGCATGGTCCCCTGAAAACGTCCAAACCGGATTTTACAGTATTATACTATTGATCTTTCTCCTTTCTTCTGACGATTCTTGCTCAAAAATTTAAAATATTTTGACACTCTATCCTTCTATAAAGAATCTAATTATAATAATGTCCGATTATTCCGTGAAATGCTTTCGATATATACTAACCTTCTTTCTTCCATTGCTAACTTAGACTGTGAGTCATAATGCATAATGATGATCAGTGTAACAACATTTATTGATCCTTTACATTAATTGATACGCACTTAAGTGATTTCAGGCTACTTTCTCTAGGAATATTTTCTCAGCGGGAGCCTTTCTAAAAGCTGCTATTTATATCATAGAGCTTTCCTAATAACACCCCTGAAAGATGAGAATTTGTTAAATGAAAACCTCTATTCATATTTTTCACGCTTAATCTCTGTAAACTATACATAAGCTGGATGTACTAGAAATTTTCTAGATACTCCACCATCTCCTCCATTCCCATCCTATTATGTATTCCTTTTTTCCATCCGAGAATTGGAAACTTGCCTTTTCTTTTCATTGCATCCATCCCATCTCCTTAATGACCCAGTATGAATGCATCTTGCTTTCCCTACCTTGTTATGATTCCATACTCCTGTTGTGAAGTGAAGCAAGGTGTTAAGTTGGCACCGCGGTCATGAGCTGTCGAGCTCCATCGACAGCTCATGCACGAGTCATCGCTGTCCTTTGGACCACGCCGATCCCCCTTCCCTCTCCCCCAAATTGAGACATCTCTTGGGCCACCTAGGTAGTATAAAAGCGTAACGGCGAAAAGGCCCTGTTCGTTTCCTCCCGGTCTGCTGGTAAAACCCCAAGTTCGGTCTGCCAATAAGACTACCCTCCCGGTCCGAACTGCTTGGGGGCGACTAAGGTCTAGTGAACGTAATTAGTAGTAAACTTATTTTCGGCCAACCAGCGTTTTTAAGTCTTCACGACACTCCATTCACTACCTTTAACGGTTAACTTTTAGTTATAAATTTAAGATACGTTTCTGTACCTACCTGATGATATTGATCCAGCAATGAAACCACGATCGATTGAATAAATAATCAGTGGACAATATATGCATATTTCTTGGTGTTTTTTATTTAGTTACTTCGTAAATATTGTGATATTCCAGTGCACGGTTAGGCTTTAATGGATACTGCAAATTAACATTTCCTCTATGAATGGCCCAAGTCTTTAGCAGAGCTGATTGTACATTTTCTGCATATTCATAACGTCAAAAATAATTTGAAAGTTTCAAAATAAAATGACATAAAAAGTTTCCAGAACGATAAGTAGACTAATAAACAATAGTGAATAAGGCATAAATTTGTGGATTATTAAAGAAGAATTCTTTCATAAAATATTTTTTATTAAACCATAGAAGAACATAAAAAGCGATTTAATTTTTCTAGAGATGCCTAAATCAGAATATAGCATCGCTATTTACATACGCTTGAAACCTTTGATTGATGTGCGAAATACAATCCTTGTTAGCATTTCTAAATATTATTTTCCGACGGTAGAATTTTAATCAATTCCTGAACCGCGGACTCCGGGATATGATTACGAATACAGTCAATAATTTCTTCATGATCTACATGCCAGCCTACGCCTTCTTTCACGTGCTGAGAAATCGTTGCCCCATGCTTATCCCTGGTAAGAAGCAATTTCTGAAAGGATTCTGGGCCTAAAACCTTTGATAATTCATTTAAATTACTTATCAATAGAGGTGTGTCTAAATCAGAATGCCACAATACCTGGTGCAAGCAAGTTTGTCCACCATTATTAACCTGCAGCAGTAACTTTGTCAACTCCTTATTATCGAAATATTTTCTGAAAACAGTTAAGTCGTACAAGAGAGCACCCAAACCTAAAACATGAAATATATTGTTTCTACGATCATCAGCCCTCATCATGAGATCCTTGATTTCCATTTCCTCTAAATAATCCTTCAATTTTGGAAGTAACTCGTCAACGGCATCAGGACTGCGATACTTGCACACATAGTGAAGAATCGTCTTGCCTTTTTTATTTCCTTGAACAAGTTTTCTCTTTAAAGTTACTCCATTATCAACATGGTAAAAGAAATCCAACAGCCAATAGAATCTTAAAGGTTTTAAGTTCTTGGCAGCAACATGAAGGACATTCCGACCACGTTCATCTTCGTTATTAAGCAGGTCTATTACCGAAACTTTTCCTTCGATAGAAGAGCATATTGCTTGCATATTAACAGCTCCATTCATTGCACTATAATGCATGATGTTTGACCCATCCTTAGTTGGCTCCGATATGCATCTCTTCACCTCTTCCTCATCGAAAACTCTCTCTAGGAGTTCTAACACTACAGTAAATACATTTTCATCGGAGTTCTTAGATGCAGCGTGGAGTAGACCATACCCAGACGCATTTCTACATCGGACGAAGTTGAGAATAAGTTCATTGCCGCTTTGTTCTTCCGATTTTTTCGAACTATCATCTTCATCGTGTTCAGAATTACTGTCGTATTCTATTTCATCCCTCGATCTGCTTCGAAAGACTCTCTCCAACTCTCCCAAAACCTCCTTCAACTCATCCTCTTTGCACACCATTATGATGATTGAGATGTGTTTTATTGTCAGCTCTATATGCCTGCCGAACAAATCGGCGAGCATTTTATCTGTAAGACATTCTCGTAGAAACCAGAAGGTTCCTATATAGTCGCAATAGCTTTTCTGGCTTAAAAATTTGGCAAACTTGAAAATGAAATCATCCATGGATTTTTCATCGCATACATCCTCGAAGGCCTGCAGAATCTTCCGAAAAAGTATGGATGCATTTGAATCTCTCATCCTAGGCTTCTTCGCAAAGTTTATGAAGAAAGCTTCCATCCTCAAATTTTTGAGAGAGGATTCTGCCATCTCCACTTTTCTATCCTCTCTCTCCACGGCACTGGAGAGAAACTTTCTCACAAGCTCATACTTTACATTATACATGACTTCCACTAGTATGTTTTCTTCCATGTTTAGCAAAATCCATTCCGCAAAGAAATATTCGGCAAAGGTTCTGTGAATGAACTGAAAGTTCTCACCTGTCTTGGTGAGAATTCCAACCGAAACTCCCATATGATCATCTTTCACGTCTTCCTTATTAATTTTACTTTTCTTTCTACCCTGTAAAACTATTCTAGCAACATTCATATGGAGATTCAGAACCTTTTTCTTTATACTTTCATATTGTATCTTCATTTCTACTGTGTTGATGGTCATCTTCAGCTTTTCTTTTCTATATACCTCTAACTTACTCTTTACGAATTCCGTGTATAGGCCGTATAAGTCCGAGTACACATCTACCCTTAAATTTTTATCATATGCAACACTTCCTAGCATGGAAAGATGTAAGGGAATTCCAGTAAATTTTGTGTCCTCATCTTTTATAGATGATCTCTGGATCAGATAATAAGCAAAAGACTTGAAATCCAATGCTTCAATGAGACTCCTTATCTTTTCCAACTTTTCATCCCATGATATTTCAGCGGAATCATCCTCCAGTTCTGAAATAACTTTCTCTAGGTCTTTATGTAAGGGATCTTGAATTTCATGTTTGTCTTCTAGGATTCCGTCAATTTTCTCTCTAAGTCGATCCATCTTCGTCAAGAATCCCACCTCATTTTTTATGCATTCGGACATCAATAAGCTGTGCTTCCATAGCTTGTCAAGAAACGTAATCATCCTATCATCGGAGAACTGAACTAGCGATAATGAGCAAGTTCCCAACCCCGCCTCCAAATCATTTTTTTCGTGCACTCTGGTCGTAATCCACAATTGAATATTAGTTTCTTTGATCAGGGTTCCGAACAGATTGAACAGATTTTCTTTAAACAATGACGAAACCTCATCATAACCATCAAGAAATACCTTACATTTACTTCCCAAGTCCTTTGACTTGGTAATAAGTTTCATCAGAAAAATATCCAGGTTGCTGCTTAATCCAGCCATGCGGAAGAATATGTCCAATACTACTTCCGGTCGACTTTTAGCTTTGATATTTTCTAGTGTCGCCTTAGGTTTGATTTTCTCTTCTTCGTCGCCATCGAGAGCATGATCTATCAAATCTATCCTCGCAACCCAGCATTTTGGAGAATAATCGTTGATTTTCTGTATCACACTGGCCAGCAAGGTAGACTTACCAGTCCCCGGATCATCCGAAATCAACACTACTCTGTTCTTTGAGGATTTTATCAACTCCTCTTCAGAACAATCTGTTCTCCTTAGATATTTAGTAATGTCATCACCTTGTCCTCGGAGAGTTACAACGTGGAAATTTTTCTCCGAATAATGAACCCAATGTTTTGGATTTCCTTAAATTCTGTCAAATTCATCACTAAATGAGGTTTTTCCCTTAGTTTCACGAACGAAGATTTGCTTCGAAACATCAATATTCTTGTCAGTATCCTTCAGCCAATGTACTTTCCCAGCATCAAGATTCATTCCCGAGGATTCTTTCTTGCTCAGCCCCGTGACGTAGAGCACTGTTGTCTCGGGAAGTTCACGGAAGAAAGCTGTGTCAAGCTTAAGCTTGGCCAAATCCCTTTCTATGTAGTAGTAACTTTTATATCCTCGTGAGTCGACCTTTCTTCCATCCCCGATCATTATCGTTTCTTCGGCTATGAGTCGTGCAATATCATCGCTCTCGACTATTTTTGATAGATTTTCCAATTTCGTCCATGTGAGTAAAGGCGTCTTATTACCTTTCAAGTTGACCGTTCGTTTTGAACATTCTTTTTTGTATTCTTCTGACAAATCTTTCCAATGATAATCCAGTGACTTCCTTCTCTGTCTCTGAGTCAGAATCTCACAATCCTTTCCGACGACCAAGATAATCTCTTTGTTTTCTGTTTCAATGTCATCGAAGAGACTAGCCAAAGAGTCGATGTCGACGAGTTTATCATGGCAGACCAGAACCATTAGAGTACACACACTGCATCTGAATGCCTTCAAAATTTCCTTCTCGTGTCTCAAAAAGCAATCCAAGCGGAAGAATAAGCAGGATTTATCCATCTGATATCGCTGGGAAACCTTCCTTTCGTGATAAATGTGCAGTGCACATAGCCTTATTATGTTAGTGAAGATCACATGCATGACGCCCACCCGAATCATACTATTTCTGAAGGTTTTGAGTGGGATTTTGAATGGATTCCTTACCTTGTCGGCTTCACTGATGCAACCGTGATATATATGCAGATATTCAATACCACATAAAGCTCTCTTCTAGAATGCTGGATTATTGTATCCTCTTGAATCTGACACCACATAATTCAAGTAAAAATCATATAAACCCTTAGCTTGGGTCTGCAATATTTGCTTTCCTTTCTCTTCTCCATATGCTGCTAGTATGTGAGGGACCCTAACAATCAGCTCGGGTTCCTATTGCTCTGGATAGTAATAATTGAAGACATTCCTTATTATCTCATTTACATTTTTCTCCTTATCATTATATGATTTACTCATTTCTTTTATCACACATTGGTACTCTCCTCTGATTGAACTGGATTCTTCGCCATCTGCATAAGGTTTAGCACCGTTTCGGTACAGTGTGTCCATTGCCATGTGACACAACTCATGGGCCAATGTCCCTGCGACTTCCTTGCACAGGCCGTCCGTAGATAAACATTGCTTGGCGCCCATGAAAATTCTTTTGATGGAGGGCACAGTCAGTCCATAAATGTAGCAATTGTTCATGCAGTAAATATTGTTGGTATGTTCACTCTCGAAATCAAATACGACGTCGATATCTTCATATTCCAGGACCTTCATTATCAAATTTATCACATCGAATTGGCTAAGGTAGTCATAAATACCCTTCAAGATGTCGTACCTTTTATCGGTGAGAGCTTGTGGAGATTTAGATCTGTACAAAAGTTTCAGAAGGTGATAGTCATCTATTTGGAGAAATTGATCCTGAAGGATATCGTTCAATTTTTCTAGATTACATTCATCGATACGGATGCTCTCTTCCTCCTCCCGGTCCTTGAATTTGGCCCCTATGGTGAGTATGTGAGCGAATATTTCCATTTGTTCATTCTCTGCTGCACAGAATAGTGCAGACTGATTCTCGTTATTTAAATAAATAGACGGCTTTTGATCATTAAGAGCATCTTTAACTCCCTGAATATCTCCTACTTCTATACAGGCATGCAGATTTTTTCTCTTCAAGAGGAATGCCTTTAGATCATCGTCATCAACTTCATGAGCATCTAACATCATAGGGAATAAGGAATCCGCCTCGAGAAGCTTGAGCAAGCATACAAATTGTCTTGCGTCCTTTGCAACTTCAGCAGCTGTTTCATCGTCTTTGTTCTCGTGATTTACGAGAATCCCTTCGAATTTGAGTAGGAATTCGACCACATCGGATTTTCCAAGCTTGGAAAAAGCGATCAAGCAGGTGTTGCCATACTCGTCCAGTTCGCCGTTGATCTTCTCTAACTGTTTTTCTGTCGGAGTTATCTTATCTCTTCCTTGATATTCCTCTACGCCCAACTTTGTTGCCACAGCTTGAAGGTCATCTTGCTCTGCATTGATTTCGCCTTCTGAAGCATTCATTTTCTGTAAGAAAGTAACACATGCATTTCCGAATTAGCTGTCTTCAATTATTTTCCCGACGTGAAAGCAAATTTCAAGTAGATCGCGAAACTTAAATAGCTATTTTATTATATAAATTAATATATGAATCGAATGAAAATAAAATGAATTAATACTCAAAGTTTAAATAAATTCGCTTTCCAGGAATGATCAAAAGAATTAATTCCCGGAAGCATGTATCGATATACCTCATATAATTTTATGTTATAGCTATTTAGTAAATGAAATGAATTACGAGAAGACTTTATATTTATTCTTTCAAGAAACTTCAGCACCCTTTCATTAGCGTGTGTTTAAAGAAATGTGCATATCAAATGATTGAATAACGCATTTCTTACTTATAACCTGCATCCTTCATTCGTGAAACTTGTGAAAAATTATTTATTGATACTTTTACTAATATATATCCCAAGCTTTTATGCCCTAATGCATACACCTGCAAACTCAGATTACGAGACGTAAAATATAAATTGGAGACTGATAATCGCTACAGTAATTATTATTAATACTTTCTACAAACTAGCCCATAATTGAATTCCATTAAGTATTTTTCCAGAATAATATTTTCCATAATTTATCAACATTTTTCAAATTTTATTGAATACTTTCATTTTTGGTATCTTGCTTAAAAATGATAGAAATATAAGAATAATTATCAAGTTGGGATAACTTTTTTGCTACATTATAAATATTGTAAATAGTTGTATACAATATTCTACTTCATTAGGCATTATTATTGGGTCATCTACTATTATTTTTTGATTTTCTAGGTTCTGAGACTAGATAAATTATATAGATAAGTAAGAATCAAAGATTGGGTTATAAACCAATAATGTATTTTCACCTTAAATTGTTTACTATTTGATTGTTTCATGAATGTTTAGATTATGTTTTAACCAAATATTATATAACTTAATATTATAACAAATGTTCATTTTGCAAAATATTCACAAAAAGCGCATGAAACTATAATATACACTAACCTTGAAGTATCCTTTATATATTATTTTAAACCATGCTATTTCGGTGACCGGGGCTTTTCTTCCTTATTACTCCACCAACACATATAAATTAATGAACATTTGAAAGGATAGGTTTTTAGGTTTCTGCTAACAATATTGAGACAAATTAATAATACACCATTTGTTAAACACATTGAATTAATATTTTAATCATCGCGTTGCGTCCTGGACGATAAAATGCCCGGGTTGCTATGTACAGATTACATTTGTTTACTTAGTGACGTGTGTAAAAAAGTTTTAAGATCGGATAAAGTTCCTATTCTCGGTCATAAAATGATTCGCAATTAATATTACAGTCTCCATGAATGAAAACTACGACGTCATGAGCAACCAGAACTGGTTAATGAGAAAGCCACATTGCATCTTACGGGAGCAGAACGACAGCCAAAGAAACATGCATATTGCCGAATATGAACGTTTGCGTCCCGGTTGTATCGTGTGGTATGTTTGAATAATTTTGCATAATATTACTTCCCGGTAGTTTTAATTTAAGATCGACAATATTTAAAATTCGATTGCGGGTAATATGATTAGATTAGATAGAGAATTAGAATTAGATATAGAAATTAGATAGAATTAGGTAGAGAAATTAATTGCGAGTCATGCGATCAAAATAAATAAGTCTTTTTCCGTCTGTCTTTCGTCTGTTGTTTCGTCTGTAAACAATTTAAAAATCATGTAGAAATACCTATTCTCGGCTTTTAGTGTGATACAGCTTTCGCAACTAATATTATAATCACCATGAACGAAGACATTGACATTGTATGCAACTATACCAACATTTTAATAAACCGACATAAACTTGATTCTTTTGGGAGAAGAACGAGAGTCACAGAAATATGAGTCCTGTTGAATACAAAGTTCTGTGTCTCACTTTTGTCTGGTATTACAAATTTCTGCTTAATATTCACTTCATCTAAATTGGAATTTAAACTTAAGTGATGTTTAGTGGAAGAGTGTGAATTATAAAGTTGTTAACATCCCTGTTTACATAGATACCATTTTGAATAGGAGATTCCTTGAATAAGAATAATTTTCATACGCATCGTTCATTGCCCATGTTTCGTTACATTAATTGAATAACTCTGATTCAGTGAATGTATAAGATGCAATTTCACTGCAGACGAGTTGTAAGTATTTTTATATTTTGTGAAAAAAATCTAGGAAGTAAATAAGGAACGTTGATGTAGAAGGTGTATTTTGCTGTTCTATCATGGTTCTATACGTTTGACCTGAAGCTTTAAGTGACATATCATTACCGGTGTACAGAAAGTTTACGTAAAGCTGTTAGTTAATTAGTTATTTTTTGTTTAAATTCGTTATGTGATATATCCATCGAGTGAATTGAGGTATCCGTTATAAAATCAAATGCATGTATCGTTGTAGTGATGGCGCGTACTATTCATGCTTATATTGCTAAAAGAAAGTTCTTAAAGCATTTATGAAATTTAATATGGAATAAAAAGCTCTCTTTTAAGTTAGGGATTCGTTTAGATTCGAATTGTAAGGCATTAGAAAACGCAAGACCTTGAATTTGCCCATAGAGTTTCGTTACTGGATGTGTATATAACGATATCTATCACTGCAATAGAGGCATATGGAAACGGACAATGATACAGAATATGAAAGAGTGTATTTTTAAGTATGTTCTAGTGTTTGTGTAATCGTTTGTAGTGATTAGTGTGTTTGTTGAAATGTGTTTATGCGTTATGTGAAACGTGGGGAAATTGAGTGTTTGTCTACGAAAGTTTCGCACGGGGCAACTAGTATTATCATATTGTAAACTGAATGTTGACATTATATCTAAAACAATTCCTCAGATGTTATGTTATATCAGATATTCGTTTTCTACGAATAACAGATTTTTCGGAGGTATTTTCGGAAACCAATACCTGATTTATTGAAAACTACTGATAAGAAAGTTTTTGCTAAGCAGGACCAAAATGTTTCATTTGAAAGATGAGAGTGAACAGGTTATATTTTAGAATGATATGTAATTGTGTATATAGTGCAAGTTAAATTGTGAGGTGCAATGTTATATTTATGTGAGGTTGTACCTTGAAAGATGTCAGAAAGTTGAAATTAATTGCTATTAGATTACTATAAGTAGCTATAATATTATTATTACATATAATAAACCTTGAATAATAATCTAATTTATAACAAACATTGGTTGCTTGTAAGTCAATTCCAGGCAGCTTTCTTCTCTGATTCACTTTTTTATCTTGTATTTTCTTCTATTCTTGTATATACATAAGGTTTACATCAAGCTTATAATTCTTGATGGTTGACATCATTGTTAGCATCTACATATCCACTCAGAAAAACATAGTTAAGGAAATTTGTATATGTTTTGAGTATGTGGTCATATGCATGTATTATTCTTACGTACACATTTTAGGCATTATGGATATTTTATAATTTTAGGAATCTCATTTAAAAAAAAATCAGTTTATTGAAGTCCAATTATGATCTATTCATACTGGGGCCTAGGACTGGACAAGTATCATAGTATTCTTAGGCCATGTGATATTTCAGTTAGTCTTTCATTAATGCATTTTGAAAATTATGCTGCTACTTCCTTATTTTCTGTATATGATACACTTGCATTTATATAATATTCATCTTGAAATTGAAATAAGGAGTGCAAAGCATTTAAACACTCTTTGTTTATTTACCTCTATGAACATAACTCCTTTGACAACTCCAAATTCAAGGATATATCATAGATGAGAGATTAAAAGTGAAAAAAGAAAATGTCACCCATTTCCCTATATAACAAATTAAATCACTACCCAGCAACCATTTACAATAAAATCAGCGTTCCTTTTCTGCTGGTGGAATTCACAAAATAGGAAATATCTGAAGTTATTTTTTATATAATATACTTATAATCCTCTATATATTATTTTTAAAAATACATTTTTGGTGACCGGGGCTTTTATTACATCACAAATACATGTAAGTGAATGACCATATGAAGGAAAAGTTGTTAGGCTCCTGGTAACAATAGTCAGACAAATGAAAAATCCACCATTCGTTAAACAAATTGAATTAATATTTTAATCATCGCGTCGCAACCTGGACGAAAATATTACTTCGCAGTAGTTTTAATTTAAGTTCGACAAAACTTAAAATTCGATTTCGGGTATTATGATTAGATTTTGGAGTATTCACAGAAAAATTAGAGAAATTAATTGCGAGTCATGCGATCAAAATAAATAAGTCGTTAAGTCGTTTTCCGAGTATAAAAATTTATTTTGGTGGAACTTTCGTCTGTTGGAAATTTTCTGTATATCTAAACCTGATATCAAATGATTTTATTGTTTATATTTCACTCATTGAATAGATAATGTTAAAAATTTAATCACATTTCTGAGTAAAGAAAAGGATGTCCTAAGACTTCAGAAAACTCACTAGCAAGGAATACAAGCGTAACGAAAGTCCAAGCTTAATTCCCAATCGCTATCTCCGAAGCACAAAAATGTACTATTTTGCTACATTAACGATGTAAGATAAGTTTTTTTAAATTATTATTAGCAAAACTTAGTTTAAAGAATTTCAAATACCCGAAATGGAATATGACTGAACACCATATTTATATGCGATTTATATCCATATTTCCTGCGGGACTTTTTCCTGGATCCGTTTCGTTGTTTTATCTTGGATATTTAAGTGACACATAATTGCCGGTATAAAAGGAAGTGGTATTTATAGCGACCGAGTTTAGATAAAGCTGGCAGTGATATTTTGTATCTTTACCATAATTCATTTAGTCACAAATGCATCGACTGAATTGAGGTATTCGGTATAAGATAAGATACATGTATCGTTATAGTGATGACGTGCACTATTCATGATTATACTACTATAAGAAAATTTTTAAAACATTCGATAACATTTATACTCTCACGTTCTCTAATATAATAGGGTTTTTGTTTGGGTACATGTGGTAAGGCGTTAGAAAACGCAAGACTTTTTATATTGCCATTGAGTTTCGTTACTGGATGTGTAGATTGCGATATATATTGCTACAAACGAGGTATATCGAAACAGACACTGATAAAGAATATGAAGATGTGTATTTTTAGGTATGTTTTGGTTTTTGTGTATTTGTTTGTAGCGACTAGTGTTTGTTGAAGTGTATTTGGGTGGGAAATTGAGTATCAGTGTCGTCTGCGAAAGTTTCGCACGGGGCAACTAGTATTACGTTATTCTTCATTGTAGTATTTACTGCACGGGAAACGAGTTTCTGACCAACTTTACAAAATACTTAAATAGTCCTTTGCGGTGGTTCCCTAGGTGGAACTGTCCCCAAGGGGGGGAACTAGAGGGGGGCGGATAGAAGCAAGGTGGCGGCGAGTCACGCCCCTTACCATAGGTGAAGATAAAGGACGTGAAACGTATGGAACAATGATGCAGTGTCTCGAAATAGTTTGGGAATCACTGTCCTAACCAAAACAATTAAAGTTGTATAATTACCGATAATGGATAAATTATAATTACTGACCTTCTCTTAGCTTGTTTCTTCCTTAGCGTATCCCAATAAGTCTTATTTCTATTCCTCGCGATTCCTCAAGAGGGACGCGGTCACAGGTGAAAACAAAGGAAGTGCGAAATGTTTCAACTTCCATGCGTGAGCAATCTACATGTAGTGCTAACCAGTGCCTCAGGACGGGAATAAACTAGCAATGATTAGAAAGATAACATTTATCAAAGACAACGTATTCTTTCTAAGTTGAGATTGGTCCTTACAAGATTCTTCATGTTACATGATGTATCGAAACCATGGCGTTCTAAAGCAGACTACGGAATAAGTTGTGAAGGTCATCTTCCCCTCAATATCTCGTCGAGCTCCACTCCCCTCTCTCTTTCCCCTTATGTTTTGATAACGCATACCATTGCATACTGGCGTTAGCGATGAGCAATGTGACGTCACGCGGAAGTATATACTTCTGACGTCAGGGAATCTGACGCTAGATTCTTACGTTTTGAATTAGTAGCAAGTTAAACCGTATGGGTCCCTGAGTCAGGCCTTTTTGGCGGAACAAACCCGGGTCCCTGAACTTGGCTTCCCGCGGTCTGTTGGTAATGCGGAGATGGTAACGTCTAGTACTGCTGAGATGACTATGGCAGGAAATGTCACGTTGATGATTGAATAACCAAGATGAAGTACTTTTTGTATTATTGTGATTGATGTAGACTGTATTCTATTTCCAGGAGATGTTTAGTAAACATTCAGTCTTGAATTTTCGACAGATCATCTATATTAAGGGAGATTATAGAGATCTTTTATACGTATACCTTTTTACATAAATGGTAGGTAGAAAATCGTTCTTAAAGGCGGAGGGTCATAAATTGTGGCTATAGTAAAATCTTCTTGTAATCACGTGTCTGTAAAACTATCTAATTAAAAATTTTAACCGGTGAGCTTAGGCTAATGATAGCGGTTGTTCGCGAATGCGTTCAATTGATCAAAATATTATATTTGCTGTAGTATTATCCGTTCTCTGTTACTTATTAGCCACTAGTAGTGCTCACATTACTGTTAAAAAAGGGTTATAAAAACAAAGAGATTTCTGTATTGGCTGTGTTTTGAATACTTTTCTCTCTTGAGATGGAACTCGCCCGAACTTTCGTTGAATTTTACATAATAATAGGAGCATAGCCAATATGCTTGAAGAGAAATGCTGGTCCTTTTCAGATCGGCAGTTTGATTTCACTTTAGATTTTCATAGAGCAAGTAGCAATCCAAGATTGATAAATAGAACTACGTATCGTCGGTTTCTTAGAGTATCTTCTTAATATCTTATATCTTTCAAGGTGAGGAAATTCATAACATTTTGCTGAAATTGTAGGTAAATAGATAGATATTTAAATAAGATTGTACGGTTCATTTTTTTAGAATACATACTTTCGCGCCAACGTAATGAGATATAATTAAATGCAATGAGGTTAGGCCCGGGTTACATAGCAAGATAAATGTAACTATTAAGCGTTTCTTTGGAGTTTACTCCCGGAAGTTTGAAAAAACTTGAATGGTAATTTTGTTTTGATCTCGCTGATTTTTCCTTATTTAGATTCGTTGAGCAGTAATGTTTTCGTACGCATCCAAAGGGGAAGGTTTATTTTCGAGTATTTTATTTACTCAATAGCTTTCCGAAATGATTTTTCGATACCCTTTGATATGAGGGAGATGAAAAATTCTCTAAACCTCTTATATATGGACATTGCGATGATTGAGCATACATGTCGGTAAGGGGAGAATCAACTCACTGTAGGCATCAGAAATGAAGAGAGAAGAAACAATATTGATTTAAGAAATGGAAAGTGATGCAGGGGGCACAGAAGGGCCCTAAACGAACGTATGGGGAAATTCATTCGGATTGACGAAGAAATGGTATCAAGGATGGGTATCTGAAATATATATTTATTCAATGATAAAATAAATTATGTATGAGTTCATACATATAAAGGAGAGAAGTAGCCTGAAGGCATGATACAACATATCTTATAAATGAAAAGATATGATTCTCCGGTTATTATTATTTTAAATTATTAGTCAACAGGGAGATTATACACTCCTTTATCCAATATGAGATAGTAGATACTGCTATTTGAAATAAATGCCGAATAGCTCCTCCCCAATAACACCTTCCCCAATATGGACTGTCAAACACCACATTCTTGTTTCATTTTTATTTGATAAAACATCATATCATGATAATTTCTTTAGCTTTTTTTACCTAGAATTATTTGACATGGTTATATTTAATAATAAAATGAAGGAAAGGAATGGGTCTTTTGTCCTTGTAGCATCAATTGTTTAGCTCCAGATTTTAGCTCAGGCGCGAATTAGAGATTTTGGAATGAGCTGGTTTGTAAAAATCAATAAATGTTTAACCATGAAGGAATAAGCCCCGAGTTAGAAATTTTAGTTCTGACAAAAACATTCGCTTAATATCAACTCATGACGTGATATTACTTGTAATTCTAATAATTTCCAATTCTTTAAGAATCCTACCTCGGTATAATATCCACAATGTAGTGAATTCAATCTCGTATATCTTCACCGCTTTTCGTGAGAAAAGAGTGAATTCAATCGAACGTTGAACGTAGGTGTGTGTATATCACAACCCTAAAAATGAAGGCTTTTCTAGCAGATCGTATCGTGAACTAATTTGAATCGAACAATTCGATGATATTAGCAATACCCATTTTTAGCCTCCAAAATCGAAATCCATTGATTCAAAAGAAATCAATAAAGTGTAATTATATTCTCGTGGAAAATTCACTCGATTGACGTCATTGTTATTCTTGTTATTGCTATTGATAAAATACTCCGTAAAGAAATTTGCCTCTGGCACGCAATATTGGTCACGTTACTCTAAAGCTGATGTGAACTCCACGTAAAGTATTTTCCTTATCCTTATCTAACTCTTTTCCTTTATGGCATTGCTCAAAAATTAAGTATTTAAATTTTAAAATGACGCACTTGGAAACTTTAAATCAATCTCTATTGTGTATGTCTTAATTAATCTATTCAGGATGGCTATTTTCGAATTTTTGTTATGTTTTAATTATAATTAAATCGATAGAAGAATTTTTAATCTAAACTTTACGTACGTAATCGTAAATACTAAATATGATTTGAAATACATGTAAAATTTCAACATGTAAGTAAAAGCAAAAATTTTCATTCCGCGAAACTGGAAAATTAGCAAAGTGTGTCTTCAGCCAGCTTAAGTTTAAGAATCGCTGCTCTAGATGGTTTTCATGTTATTTTTCCATTGTTATATATAGGGGGAAAGTTAAACTCTGCAGAGCCTGTTTTCATAATTTCGTTTAAAGACCCAAATATAATTTAAAATACCTATAAATAGATATCATACGCGAAAATGAGAGTAATGATGATGAGGATCTATTTATGTAAGTGAAAACGAAGATCGCTTTTTTATTCGGGTAGCCTACATTCTTACTTCTCTCCGAATGTATCATATATACACAAAGAAAGACAGAACGATTTTGTTCGTGTTTCTATATTTCAAATTTATTTTTATTATTGGACAACATTAACAAGACTTTCATTTGAAAATCGGTGTGCTGTTTTTCATTCTTACTAGGAAAGGCTCCGATCATTAATCAAGATAATATCCTTAATTATCATAGATTTACATAATACATGAGTAGTAAATTACACCGTTATGAATGCTGCAATTAGAATGATAATTACCTAGAAATTCCATTGTTTTACCGTCTTCAAATTTATACTTTTAATTAATATTCCCTTGGTGCGATAGCTCAAACTACAATAATCGAGCAACAAGAATATTACAGAAGCTCATCCTACCAAGGATGTTTTGAATGCAAGTAATCTGGAGGCGCAATTCTCCGCTTTCGCGAAGGCGAGAAGGTAAACAGCTATCCGTGCTCGTGAATTCTGGCTCAATATCAAAGGTTCCCCTCCTTAGGAGGTGTGTATCTCGGTCTAATCCAGGGAAGAATTATTTTTTTTTGCAGGTGCATACTCGTAAAATTGCTGCACGTAAAGTCATGAAACTTACTACCGCTGCGTGGGTTTGATCATAGTGAGGATGCATTGTATAGCTTCACAAACGTAAAATATTTGCTGAATATTTAATGAATCTGATCGTTCTAAAGGAAAATATGAAAACTTCGACCTGGGTGATCTAACGTCCTCTCTCAACCTCAGTGAACCATTTATATAATAATGGGTTTGTTTAAAATCACTCTGGTGAATTAAGGGAATGTGGAATTTCATGCTCAAAGAAATGTGGACTATGGAATGCTATATATAACTACGAGTAAAAGTTGCTTGCATACTGCAAGCTATCCGTTGAATACAGTATCATACCAAGTACTGCCTCAGTTCAAATTTAAAACTTCGCGCCAAAGACCGCCTGGCGACGAACTAAGAACCCGATCGTGAGAGAAGACAGCAAAATAATATTAGATAAGTGCCATCCTTACTTGTTCCAAAGTTTCGATTCAATATCTTATCGGGAAGGTCCCACGCCTCTGTCACCATTCCGGGTTTTATCTTTCCAGCTTATCGGGAAGCCATTTAAAAAATCGTCCAATGCATTTCTTATGGAAGAATTTTGCATCCACCTGGCGTCGAACTCACTGTCATTTGGCTACATTTTTTCCATGAGAAGCATAGAAGACTACCTCAACTTCAACCTCGGAAATTTTGGTTACTCTATCTTAACGACAAGTGCCTCAAAATAATTTTCAAAAATCCGCGCAATGCATTCTTATGGGTAAATTGCGATTATTGGGAATTTCTGGCATCGAACCCATGACACCTAGCGTCGATGTCTGCATTATTCTGGCATCTAGAGTGTAGGGCCAGTACGTCGAAAAAATATGACGTCGATGGCGCTTGTGGAACATGGTCAGAATTCGTATCCCCTATAAATATATATCTATTATATATAGCTAACTCTCCGGATATACCTATATAGATACGAGTAAAAGTTGCTTGCATACTGCAAGCTATCCGTTGAATACAGTATCATACCAAGTACTGCCTCAGTTCAAATTTAAAACTTCGCGCCAAAGACCGCCTGGCGACGAACTAAGAACCCGATCGTGAGAGAAGACAGCAAAATAATATTAGATAAGTGCCATCCTTACTTGTTCCAAAGTTTCGATTCAATATCTTATCGGGAAGGTCCCACGCCTCTGTCACCATTCCGGGTCTTATCTTTCCAGCTTATCGGGAGGCATTTAAAAAAGATTTCCGCAATGCATTTCTTATGGAAGAATTTTGCATCCACCTGGCGTCGAACTTACTGTCATTTGGCTACATTTTTTCCATGAGAAGCATAGAAGACTACCTCAACTTCAACCTCCGAAATTTTGGTTACTCTATCTTAACGATAAGTGCCTCAAAATAATTTTCAAAAATCCGCGCAATGCATTCTTATGGGAAAATTGCGATTTTTGGGAATTTCTGGCATCGAACCCATGATAGCTAGCGTCGAAGTCTGCATTATTCTGGCATCTAGAGTGTAGGGCCAGTACGTCGAAAAAATCTGACGTCGACGGCGCTTGTGGAACATGGTCAGAATTCGTATCCCCTATATCTATATATATATATATATATATATATATATATAGGTATATCCGGAGAGTTAGCTTTATATAATAGATATAGATATATATATATATATAGATATAGGGGATACGAATTCTGACCATGTTCCACATGCGCCATCGACGTCAGATTTTTTCGACGTACTGGCCCTACACTCTAGACGCCAGACAAGGTTCGATACCAGAAATTCCCAAAAATCGCAATTTTCCCATAAGAATGCATTGCGCGGATATTTGAAAATTATTTTGAGGCACTTATCGTTAAGATAGAAGAACCAAAATCTCGGAGGTTGAATTTGAGGTAGTCTTCTATATTACGAATGGAAAAAATGTAGCCAAATGACCGTGAGTTCGACGCCAGGTGGATGCAAAATTCTTCCATAAGAAATGCATTGCTGAAATCTTTGAAGATTTTTTTAAATGCCTTCCCGATAAGCTGGAAAGATAAAACCCTGAATGGTGACAGAAGCGTTTGAAAAATTTCTTCCATGAATATCATCGTTCGTCTAGTGGTCCTTGGTTCGATGCAAGAGGGTCATTCCGATTCCTCCATGTATTTCAAATGGGGAAAGCGGAATCTCATTTTGGGACCTTCCCGATAAGATATTGAATCGAAACTTTGGAACAAGTAAGGATGGCACTTATCTAATATTATTTTGCTATCTTCTCTCACGGAAGAGTCCTGAGTTCGACGCTAGGCGGTCTTTTGCGCGATTTTTTTCAATCTGTTTTGAGGCCGTTCTCGATGCGATAGAGCAATCAAAATCTCGGTGTTTACAGATGAGATGGTCTTCCATCGTACCAAACGAAGAAATGTTACCAAATGTCCGTGTGTTCGACGCCAGGTGGGTCCGAAATGCCTCCGTAAGAAATGCATTGCTGATATCAGGGACTTTTTTTTAAAATGCCTTCCCGATAAACTGGAAAGATAAAACCCGGAATGGTGACAGAGGCGTTTGAGAAGATTCCTTCATGACGTCCACTGCTTCTCTAGAGGTCCTTGGTTCGATGCTAGAGCGTCATTCCGATTCTACCATGCATTTCAAACGGGAATAACGGATCTTATTTTAGGACCTTCCCGATAAGATACTGAATTGAAACTTTGAAACACGTCAGAGTAGCACTTCTCTAACATTCATATGCCATTGTCTCTCACGAACGGGTCCTGTGTTCGACGCCAGGCGGTCATTTACGCAATTTTTTAAAAATTGTTTTGAGGCCTTTCTTTATGCAGGAGACTATTCAAAATCACAGCGTTTGCGTTTGAAGTAGTTTTCTATAGAACCAGTGGAAGAAAGGTTGCATATGACCGTGAGTTCGATGCCAGATGGATGAAAATTTCTAACGTAAGAAATGTATTGCGGCAATTTTAAAAATTTTGCTGGATAAGCTTCGAAGATGACACCCGTAAGGGGAACTTATTGTAAATTTTTACCAATTAGCTTGCAGTATGCAAGCAACTTTTACTCGTATATATATATATATATATATATATATATATATATATATATATATATATATATATATATATATATATATATATATATATATATATATATATATATATATATATATATATAGGTATATCCGGAGAGTTAGCTATATATAATAGATATATATAACTATATATAAGGGGTGATCTAAATCGTAAATACCAAAGCTTGATGATTGCCGATTAGAATTATTTAACTGTAATTTTCTAATCGTGGTCTAATTCCGCTGTGTTATAGAGGATAATTTTAGAATAAATGTTAATGAATAAATGTAAATGAATAAATGTTAATGAATAAATATTTTACTTTAAATATTCTTACAACTGTATTATAAATGGATTATATATCTGCTAAGACTTTTACCCAGAGAGGAGAAGCCGGCGCTGATTTTCCTTAAGGTCGATATGAGTAGCACTTACTGAAAGACAAATCAATCTCTTATATACATAGTACATACATATACATAAAACTATTAGGTTAGTGACGCCAGGGAAACCTTTCATTTATTATGTTATTTGGAGATTATCTCCCCTGGAAATTTATGTTCTCTCGAGGACGAATATAGTTAAGTATCAACTTAATCTCTCGTTTTTATTTAGCGCAGTATAACTGCTTTAGATTATGTTTTTCTTTATTACATCTTGCATCTTCTATATCTATGTATAACTTTGATAAGTATTACTTATGAATCATTTTTAAATAGAAACGTAATTGATAAATTATCTCGTAATGGTTTTAATGTAAGTAGTAATCCGTGTAGAAGTACTACTTTAGATTTCTCCTTTAAAAGTGAACGGTATTAGATCGAAGCCATCAATTCGGGTCAAGATAGATTTAGATTTTAGAGTTATCAGTATTTGGGCATGCTTCGTCGAGGATATTCACTCCGTCAGAGTCAATCACTTACTCGACCATTCTCAGCGGCCGATATTCTAATCGACGGCACGGTGAATGCGAGTGGATATTGCGTGGGCTGACCTCGCTCTTCCCATCATGTATCTTATCCGTCAGGTGCATCTTAATCCATGTCAGCTGCCTTGGGTCGCCTGAGGAAGTCCGTTTACCTGTTACTATCGTTTCGACAGAATTCAATTTCAACCAGCTCCTTCCCTCACTCCTTATCTTCGACTCTTACCACCGAAAAGGCGTCAGATATTTCTGAGGATCCTCGATAACGCTTTTTCCCGCGGAAAGAGCGCCTAAGGTGAGGAATTGGAAGAAATGGGATTTCAGAGGTCGCGACTCGAGTCTTCGAGAGATTTTGCGGAGATGTTGGTGGCTCGAAATCCATCACGTAAAGGAAATTGCTACAAGAGAACCCGAAATTGAAAATAGTTACATTTTACTAAGGTCGAAAAAGTTGTAGGACTACTCGTGCAGTCCGCATGAAAGTTACGATAAATGACATCTACCGATCCACGGGAATGTGTTAAAAGTTCGGATATGGTATTAGTGTACGATTTAAAGCAAACCAAACGGGAGAGATAATGTGTTTTTGGTGATAATATTTTGACCAATCGTGTTACCTACAAAATGACTGTTAATGTTCGAGTATATAAAAGCCTCTTCATGACTGTATTACTTATCTCATATAAATTTTTGGGATTCTATGTTTGACTGAGGATGCGGTTAACCGTTGAGTATCTGCCGGAAATATAAAAAGAGCCATCTAGTTTTAATGGTAACTTTAACCCTAAGCTTAATAACTTTGGAGAAATAAGCCAAAATATCACTTTTGTTTTATCTTGATAAAGGGCTCAGGAATCGATTTTAAAACTTAATGCTATATCTTTCTTGACCGTTAGATTAATTCTAAAACAATTCAACTTCACCGAATATAGGGATGTATTATGAAATGTATGATGGAGAAGTAAAGGAAAACTTTCGATAGTACTTTTTCAGCAACTTCACCTTTGACATATAAATGACTGGTTGTGACGAGGGGTGCTCATTAGGTAATGAGCACCTGAATACTTGATTCCTTTTACTTCTTAAAACTTAAAACAGACCAAAAGAGCTGAATCGGTGGGATAGTTCTACATTTTATGACAATAACTACCATTTATTTGTTTCAAGCTTAATGCTAGTTTAAGAATGTGCATTGCTTTCCGCGCCCAACGATGAGGCCTTCTAAACACTTGTTCTGTTTTCTGTCCTCGTATACATAGTTTAATATTTACTGAAGATGTTGCATTCATCGTTATTCAGTGATATTTGGTAATAGCCCCATTGATATATCTGTTATAACCACGGTTGCGTTGAGGGTACATTCATCCTTTTGTTCCAAATCGTATCTCGGGAACTCACGTTTCTTTAATGCATTTGATTTATCGTCACTGCTTCTCCACTTAATTTCTGAGCCGTCCTCGACTCGAAGCGTCTCACGTTTCGTCCCACATCCGTTTAATCATGCCTGTTGGCGGTGGGTCCTTCCGACTCTCCAGTTTCCGTTGGCGCCAAGTACTTCTCGCCCTGATATCGCGCTCACGACAGCCTCATAACCGCACTTCCACTCACACTGAGACCATTAGTCCAATTTCCGTATCGGCGGATTAAGTTGGCGTGTGTTTGCGGCTTTTGGCTGCTCCATTCCTAGTGCAAGGATGGTTTATCCAGATGCGGGTGCCTCCCTGGTCCATCTCCGCGGAAGATGAATGGAAAGAGCGGGCTCGTGAGATGACTGCTAAGTGAGAGATATATGCTGGGGAGAGCCTCGGAGATTTATGGGGGAATTTCATGTTCGCGAGAAATTGACAGCTATTCGTTTAGAAATCTATTCATGGGTTGATTCTTTCGCACCTTAAAATACAATTTATTCTAAGATGGATGTCCCCGTCGTCAGATCTCACTTTATTTACTACGATTTCTATGATTTTCTTGTTTGCCGATTAAGCCAGAGTTATACGGCAGAAACCAGCAAACGATTGAGGTTGAAGATTCAAAACTTTCACAGCAAAACTTTTCGTATCATTATAATAGCCCCAAATATAGTTAAAATAAGGAGAGTCTTAAGCTACGTTGACATATGCCATGTAAGTTGACACTTATATGGCATATGTATTTATGCAATTGTTATCTTCAAAATTCATCGAATTTTGTCTTCGAATTCATTTTTACCGATGAGATGTATGTGCGTGTGCAAATAATCAAATGGAGCTAACTATAGCTCACCCGTCCATTTTTATACGTACCTCTAAATTTAGTGCTATTAATTTATGAAGTGCTGTCTTGAATAATACTTATATAAATCTGCATGCGATTAAGTGTAAGTCAATGCAAATAACAGTCATGTCTTGAATTATATTCGTCATAGTTTGACTGGAGAGAAGTCAATTCTGGTTTCTCTAAATATTTTTGTATTAGCAGCAGTATATGTATATGAAAGCAGCAGTTTATCCTTCCCTTCATGCTTAGAATTCTAAATTAGTAGGGATCTCAACTACCTCTTCTATACTTACATACATTCGCATAGCCCGGGTCACATGCTTTCTGGGTAAGCTCGCTATTTATCTTGTTAACTCACAACATTTTTTCATGCGTTTCTAGACGTTATGTGCATTATTCCTATACTTTCGATTTAGGGTTATCCATATACTTCTATCTATTTTTTTAACTTTTTAGATAAGTATGTCTCTTCTATTTAACCTCTCATTGACCTCATTCAACCAGCTTATCCTGGGTCATTCTTTCCTTTTATTGACATTCCCCTTCAACATTTATCCACTAGATGAATCTATTCTCTTCGAACGTTCTCATATGTGCAATTCCGTATTTTTCATTTCCTTAATCTTTCTTTAATAACAGATTTTTATATTCTATATTCCTAATTTATTCTTAAAAAATTTTTGATATTTTTATGGTAAAATAAAATGTATAGTATGCTTTAATCCTTAGTAATTTTCATTGTTTTCTCTTTATAAGTGAAGCATTACAGTGTTTCTAGTTGTTGATTCCATTTTAAGAAATTATCTTCATGGTATCGGTTTTGTTATGTCCATACTATGTATTGTATATAGCAAGACGGTTAGGAAAAAAAAATTTCTCCCATTGGTAGGAATTAGCTGTTTCCAATTTAGAGTAGATTAGATTTTAGATTATCTACTGGAAATAAAATCACACAAACATTGAACCTTATATTTAGTATAGAATGTAATTATCTTCGAGCATACGATATAAGAAGAAAGGAATGGAAGAAACATTTCATTTTTTCTTCGAGATGTAAAAGGCTTCCTAATACAGGGAATCGATATTTCCTGAAAATTTTCGACTTTTAAATCCTACTTAATGAGGTTTCCTTCTTTGTTTCATGAGGAAGTCAAATTTTCGCTTTAATTTTCCCTATCGCCGTAGGATGAGAGGTATGAGAATTCATGCAATAGGTTTTAATGATTTTAAATACTAGCAGATTTTCAAGATACTAACTCAGAATATCTAATATTATATAAAAAGCCCTAGAAAGTCTAGATTTTAAGTAAGTTTGAGCTACAAACGGATAAAGAATTTCTAGCAATAGAAGAGCTGACAATACGTTTTACCCCATTTATAAAGAAATATTTTTGAGATCAAACGTGTGTAAACATATTACATCCATAATGTTCAACCAATCTTTATCATAGAATCAAATCTTACCAATTGTGAATTGTAAATATATACGTATAAGTACGTTCAGTACCCAACAAGGAGAACAGGCGGGATTTTTTCATGGAACGCTTTTGCTTGGAATTTGCTCTCTAGGAACTTTGAATATATCCGTTAGGAATACGAAATGATATACCATTATTTATTTCTAACACTGATTGAAAAACGGCAGTTGACGGAGAAAGAATAGTGTTCCCATCACAGCTATACTTCCGGTAACAGAGATAATTATATTTGGACCATTTTTGTTTGCTCAATCCCGTGTGTTACTATAAATTATGATACACTTAACTACTACCAAAAGTACTAATTCTCCTTTTTCAAGTAAGCAAGTATAGGCAATAGAAACACATTTGATCCATCACTTCCTAAAGACCTTCTTTTCATTCTGGCTCTAAATGTTTGATTATAATTAGAATATCTTGGTTTCAAAGAACGGTTTTCCAAGTGATTTTGTTGGCAAGGAAAAGAGATCAGAAATTATTCATCTTTTCTTCCCTCTTGTACCTTGATGACTCAATGCCAAGATGGATTCAATTTCATTTATGAGGATTTTTTTCTGTTATTCTCTTTCCGTTGAACTTTAAGATAAAGCCCTATACACATTCAAATGTATCGTAGTCGTTATTCTAAGTCAAGGGTAAGACGGACTCCTTTCCACTACCTAGGGTCTACGAGCTTAGATATAAGTATCGTTCCATCACCTACGTCGGCCAACCTGGACGGACAAGAGATCCGGGATTCTTACGGTGCTATCGGATGAAGATTTCGTCGTCCGTCTTTGCAGTTCTCTGTGAAAATGACCATCGCAGCTCCTTTCCCGCGAAACTTCTCCAAGTTGGTGAAAAGGGAAGAAGCTGGGCTCCTTGGAAGTGTGAGAAATAACTGCGCTACGAATATCATCAATTTAATCGTTTTTCCCAACTCTCTTCACTCCACTATTAAGAATTTAAAAACATATGTTTTCCGATACTGTGATGGCTAGATTCTAAATCAAATCAGTTGTCTTAATAAAGTCAAGCGGAAATTATCAAGTTTTTCATTCAAAATTCTATATTATCGTTTCATGATGGTTGGATTAGTATGTTAACTTATTCGAATATGTACTATTTGATTTGGTCTTTTATGAAATTTTACATTAGCGTATACATATGCAATATATGGATACGCAATCATTCTCCAAAACAATTATTATATTAATCCGTATAGGTTGAAATCTGGTAGCGAAAATATTTTAGTTATTCGTATTATTTAACGAGATAACTCGTTAGCTAATCTATCACAGTGTAGTGTGTAAGGGTGCTTAAATTTTTATTTCTTACCATAGTATTAAATAATCCCTCATAAATAAAGCAGAACCTGGCCTTTCATCAGTTTCCAATCATGAAACCCATATTGACGGGGTCCTAATATCTAATAAGAGATCTGATAAAAATATGGGGATGTTATATACTTTTGTCCCCAAGCTGATACAGCAGGTACCTCTAAATGCAGATTTGCCTTTACACAAGTATAATCTGGATGTGGTAATCAGCCAGAAGCGAACTTTTCTGTTTGTATTCATTTACTTTAACGAGACGATAATTTCAGAAGCATTCGCGAAGGAGATGGGACAAGACCTTTGGAAGTATTTTATGGGCAAAGAAGATCTTCAACATTATCTTTCTCCCTTCCATTTGCTTTTATTGCCGATTCGAGAGAAAGGAAAGGATTCCGTTTTATTATGAAAAGCGATGAAATGGAAAGAATATGGAGTTAGGTTTGGAGGCAGCAAATGGCGTTGAAGCGGTTAATGGGATGATTTTTTCCAAGGCTTTTATGAGGAGAAAACAAAAAATCCCAATTTCTGGGAGAAGACGCAGACAAGTCATTCGGATGGCTTACTTTCTCGAAGGAATCTTTTTTGGGAAATTCATTTTTTGAGTCTTTCAATATCAAATGAAATGCGAATGCATACAAATTAGAAGGGAGATGCGGATGAAGATCTGAGATGCCGCATTCTCTTTATCTTCGTATTCTGTTTTGATAGAAATTTCGAAATCGAGGACGGAATTTTTCTAATGGATTTTTATTTTTATTTATTTTGGTATTTTTCATCCGAGTGGTTTGTTTCATCGAAATTAATATTGGATTCTCCTCGAATCCTTAATTGGTGCTTAATGAAATATTCACGAACATCTTGTGATGTCAAAGGGAACGTTAATAAAATACGTTTAATAAGAAGGACGATAATCTTTTACACAAGAAATCTTTTCTGATGCCAATGCTGAACATTATGATAAATTTCTTTGAGGTCACTATTTGGTTCTTCCTTGGCCATAATAGGGTGTTCTTTATTAATATTCCCAATTAATCTATAACTTTTTGTATGTGTAAGCGAAATTTCTATTTTTCGAAAGTCTGCATCCTTAGTGTGATACGATAAAAGTTATTTTGCAGGATAGTTATTAAAGTAAACGTTTTAAATAATAGGAAATAACCTAATTGCAAGAGTATAATAAGAAATGTTTGCGGTAATGATGTAAAATTTAAGAACTATTAGGAGAACCGTACCAAAATATTGGTATATATGCCATAAGATATAATCTTTGGTTAAAGTAAGTGAATAATAAGTATGATAATAATAAAGTAATGAATAAAAGTATTATATTGAAATATGTTAAAATATTTGACCATTATGAAAAATAAATGTTTTTTCGTCAAATGTATGTACAATGTAGCTCCTGTAAAATCAAAGAGATCACTGTAAGAATATGGTATGCCGTTTTTCAAGCTTCTATGATTTAAATGTACGTAAGTGCGTGAGTTTGATATTGCTTTACCCATACATTTCGGAGAATGGGTATTCAACAAAGCCATATGGCATAGACTTACAGATACAACTTTGATTTGCTTTGCACTACGGAACTTCTGCGCGAGAAGTACAGCACTTTCCTTTCTCCTAACTCGAGAGAGAGAGAGAGAGAGAGAGAGAGAGAGAGAGAGAGAGAGAGAGAGAGAGAGAGCGAGCTAGGGAAGTGTCTCCCCCTTTCAAATGTGCTGTATTCGTAGGTAAGATGCCTGCCGCATCAACTTTTCTCGCGAAGTACCCTAGGGGTATGAAAGGGTTCTAGAGCGGCAGAGACAAGGTTGGACGGTGTTTGCCATTGTTGCTCGCGGCGGGGCACCCCTTTGCAAGAGGAGGCGTTGACGGACGTTTAACGGCGAAGCGGCTCGTAAAGAGTGGTGCTCTCTTCCTTTATGCCTGCTGCCTCCGGTGAGTTTATCTGCCGGAGTTTGGCGGGAGCAAACGGAGTAGCGAAGGGGGGAGTGACTAAGCAAAGAGAGAGGAAGATATGGAGAGCAAGGTCAGCTCATTAATGTTCCAAAGGGTGCTACAATATCAAGTGCGTCGCAAACCTTTTCTCCGTATCAACATAATCGTCGCCAGAGGAATGCCTGTCCGAACAGGACGTATAATTTTCTTTCCCTCGTCAAACACATTCAATCAAATCTTACCCACTTCGTCACTTGGGCACGTTGGGGGGCAGATTAAGGAAGAATTCGTAAATTTTGGGATTTCCCAGTTTTAATTTTTTTGGATGGGTTAGCGAAAAGAATGTTCTTGATTTGGCTTCTTGCGTAAGTGAAAACGGTTTTCGTTTCTAATTGCGTTTCTTTGATCAGATACTTCATATTAATGTTTGCTAATGGTTTTATCTCTCAGTTTTTCAACTCTCAGACGTTCATATTGGTGGCAGCATTGTTAGTTAACAGTTAAAAATTCATCAGCAAAAATACACGCAATTAATGTGATCATAGTTACATTCAAAATTTTCATTTCCACCATTAAATTCAGAATGGTAGATCTTCCATTATATCTCATAATCCTCCCGATCAGCGTAGACAACGGGATGCTACATCCTAATTAAGAATCAGCCAAAGCTGTGTTTCCCACTCTATCTTTTTAGCGTAACTTTACAGCTTCACCATCTTTATTTGCTACTGTGTTAAATAACTGTTTTTTATGTAATTAAGGATTATTTACTCACGTGGCGATGTTTTCTAATATTTTACTATGTCTTGACACATTATATTAAGAAAGCGAAGAGCAAGCAAAGTTCGCTTCTACCTGTACCTCAAGTTGAATTTTATTGAGAAATACTAATTAATCATATCATTATCAAGTTAAGAAAATTTCAATCCGAAATCTGTCTAAATATGATGTAACGTCTCGATCCGTGATGCATTCAATTAAATTTAAGAAATAAAACTGGTAGGAGAGTTTTTGGTTCATCAACCGTAATATAAAATAAATATTTTTCTGTAACTAATTTGAAAACTTTCTAAGATTATCGGTATTCAGAGAATCTCCATGAAAAATTTTGTTAAAAGATTCAATGTGACAGTGGATATTACTTTTTATACCTAAAGAATTTCATCCGATATTTAAGAGATATGTATATATCTTTCCTCACTTGATTTGTATTTGTTCATACAAATATAGTTACCGAAAAAGTTTGGCATCTCTTAGAACCCTTAGGTATATACATATTATGTATATATATCCTCAGCTATTCAGCATGTCAACCTTAATATATAGACTATAATATATATTTATATGTATGTGCAATAATAAAGTAAAAATGTAAGTTTTTTCAGTAAACTATCTGGCAGTCTTACGAATGGATATATCAATTTATTCTAGTCGTAGCCATATCGAAATTTATATATAAATAAACATCTCAAAAATAAATAGTAATAAATTGAAACAAAATATATCACGTGTAGTTAATAATGATAATATCAATATATTTATGAATAAACACACCATAAATTAACACAGCAATTCAGTACATCATTTCGTAGAAGATATTTACCTGCCTATGCGATATGGCAAGGTTAATTATTCGATATCAAAAACAGTTCCACGCGCCATTCATAGTTCCGGTCCCTTTCAAACTGAACATCTAGTTCTATTTCCTTTGCATCCGCGTCTAACTCTCCTTCCCTTCGTTGTTATCATTCCATTTTCATTACGAGCAGCCTGCTTTGGAAGTTTCCTCCTCTCTACGACGTGTTCCCAAAACCATTTACTTCTCCTTTCATTAGCTCACACGCTTACTAACAGTCGTCCCTTAGGCACGGCCATCCACCGTTTCCCTCATTCCGCATTGCTCTGAGCCTTTCTCCAGCATTACATCGCTCTCCACAACTCTGTAGCTTGTCGATATCATTCCATGAAATAGCCAATCTTTTATTTTTACGATTGATGTATTGGAGCATATCATTTGACAGTGAAAATTTTTCCAAAAACTGTAAATCTGATCCCTGAATGGAAACACTATTCAGGGATCAGGATATAATTCATCCTCTTACGTTCCGAAGACTTTTCACGCCGTTTACCGTGCTTTTCTTTTGTATCTAATGTTATTACAATGAATATTAATATTTATATTTTTACATGGATTTGAATTATTTTTTTATTTATATTTCAATTATGACTTTCCCAATGATTCACGAATGTCAAAAGTAGATTTTACGAAATTCGGTAGTAGTCAGTAGCACCACCACAGGTATAGCCTCTCCAATAGTTATTTATAAATTCTTAATATATTAAGCCTTCTCATATCTTACTGACTGTGCACTGCAATAAGTTCAATTATGTATCATTAGGTTTTTATCAAAGATAAATACAAAAGTAATATTATGAATGGAACAGTGTAAACATATCTTTAATTTATTACTTTTATTCTATACATATATTAATGACCTTTTTTTTAAAATGGAACCCATTATAATTTCAGAAAGTGAGGTTCTTACAGGGTAACTAAAGTATTAATAAAATTTTATTCGAACTTATGTTCAAATAATTTATTTTAGTTATCATCTTATTGATTTCTGAAGCATGAAAAAGGTACTTTTCTTTCAATATAGTTAAAAATATTTCTAATCAGCATTATTTTTATTGGAGAATTTTTAAGATCACTCAGCTCTGTTATGCTGTATGTTTCATATACAAAATTTAATATCGGTATGCTTACATCATGATTTAGTTTAATATTGGAGTCCTACATTCTCTCTTAAAACTTTTCCTTAAGGCAGATAAATTATTACCCAAAATAGAAAATATTTTTCAAAATTTAAGTTAAGCTGAGTGAGAATCGATTTAAGAGTTTTTAATATATGCTTATATTTCATCGGCCGTGGCATATCAGATGATACCAAAATTAAATTGTTACTTAAAGGGGTTAGTTCTTTCATAGGTTATAAGTTAGGTTAATTATTTATTTGGTTAGCTTTATTTATAATAGGAAGAATAGTCATGCTTCAAAGTGATTTTTATCTATATTTAATATTTGAAGTTAGCCCAGGTTTTTCTCCATTTTAAGCTTACATAAAAGTGAATTGTAATGAGCATAGGTATTAATAGACGTTAATTCGTCTATTTTTGCTGGTGAACGTGAACCGCTGGAATAGACATTCACTACCCCTGATGAAATGATTAAGAAGCTCCATAAGGCATTATGAGAAATCTCATTGGCTCAGATTTAGCAAAGCGGCTACCTCCGTGCATTCATTCCTAGAGATGATTGGATTTAAGCTCATTCTCGTAAAGCGAGCCATCTTTTTTAATCTGTGAAGCTAGTGCAACCGAAACGTGTACATAACATGATACAGCCCTTGCAACGCGTAAATTGCAACGGGATATCGGTGAAGAGCTCCATTGTTTGGGAACAAAACGAATTCAACGTTAATCTGGGAACGGCCGATCGATTCTCCAGTGGCCATAGTGCAGCCACTTTCAGGCACTTTGGCGTCAGCTGAATAGTATAGCTTCCCTTCATTGGTATCCGAAGCTTTATTACTGCACCGATACCTCTTTGTAATTGTTTCGGCATAATGAGGTGTCCATAGCAGAGTTTCATCTGAGGTATATTCGGAAGAGTAAAGCACTCTCATCATGTAACCATAGAAACCCGATTGGACGCAAGGTCTGTTCAAAATATACCTGAATAATGGATACGCGCAAGAGGCTGATGGATGTATTACGGCTTAAAAAATTACGGAAATCAAGTCAAACATTCCGTGAGGGATTGTGGATAAAATGAAAATTCAGCAATTATAAAGAAAGGAGTATAAAATAGAGTTATGAGATTATAAAGGTAAATTAACTAAACGACATTATCGATATTTATGCAAATTAAATAAGTGTGATCTTTTATTCTTATTTGAAAAGGATCCTTGTCCTTTATAGTGAATTATTCGATTATGAATTTTTACTGTTAACTATTTCAAATTTTCTTTGTAAGTAAATAATTGCCGAAAACCATGAAAATAAATTGGTGTGCCTGATGCTGTAGTGAAATATTCATTCAGCAAGATAGGATGATTCATCAAACATGCTCATACTATTAGGTGCTAAACTAAATAATAAAAATGGAGCCATTCAAAATTTCTTACGTAATGATAATAACGAATGCATTCCTTTTTTGGCAAGAGACTAACTCTTATCTGATGAAATATATCAAGAACTTGCAGATACAAGCATGCTAGGTGCATTGAAATAGGAAAACCGGAGGAGAGCTGAGATAGAGAATATTTTGTTGGTATTATATGTTGTGATGATTATATCCATTTCCTTATTCGAGTCGAATCCAGAATCAAGAAATTCTCTCTCTGCTTTATAATAATAATAATAATAAAACGACTTTATTAGAGGGCGAGATTGAGACTAGTAAGCCTCTTCTTACATCTAACCCTTATAATAAGGTTATGTTGTATGTAGGTTATAATGCTTTCAGATCATAATTAACAATGTAGCCACTCGATACATAAATTGATGTAAGAAATAACAGAAACATATTCTATACGAAAAAATGATTCTTCAGCAAAGTTTTGAACCTTATATTTAGTCAGGAAAAGGAAAATACTCTTATATTCCAATTGTTTAAAAGTTCTAGATCTAAATTAGCTAATAGGATGCGAATTAACTTCCATAGTAGCACTTCCAGTGATCAGTTTAAATCAGAAATAAGTGAGCATGAGCCCAGAGAACCCTAAAAATCGTTTTTCCTTGGTTTGACTTTACATTTATTTTTTAATAATTTAATAAGGCTAAATACCAATGTGTTACGTCTTTAATAGATAACACTTTTTTATTTTAATTTACTTGTTTTACAGCCTCAAATTATTTAAACCAATGCGTTATCCATTCATTCCATATGTATGTTTCTCCGAGCGAATTAAAATGCGAGATTCAGGACAATCACCTCATTTCAATAAAAATATCTCTAACAGTAGCTGAGAACGACAGCTCATGTTCAAGACATCTCTTCTGTGAATGAAATTGAGTGTTTGTGTTCGAACTTGCATGAACATCCTTCCATCTGAAGCAAATAAATAGCAGTTATTCTCATTCATTGAGATCTGAATCATGATTTAGTTTAATATGTGGGTGTTCTTAGGACTCCACTAACCATGAATAAATTTACGCAACATGAATTTTTATGCTCGACCTGGAATAACTCTTATGCACCCTTTTATCATATGTAATCGAAGAGGTTAATGTTGGAAGAACAATGAGGAAAAGGAACAACAGCAGAGTGAATTATCGTTCTGGAGAAAAATAACCAGGTATATATTAACCGTACAAAACGAGATTTTTTTTCATATTTTAGCCCTTCAATCGTATAATGAAATCAAAGGGGGTGATTTGTCTTGAATCCCATTAATCTAAAACATAAGTATATAAAATTATTTAGATTTATTAATTTTTATTTTCATCAAAGGTCGAATGATGTTGAGAACTTACATGCCTACTGCCTATGCTATCAATTTTTAACGGCTTACGTGCTCATTCAATCGTGTCGTTGCAGCCACAACTTTCAGCAATCACGTTTTTCAGTCATCCTGTTCATTTGATATATGAGGTTCATCCGAACCCGTCAGCATAATGTTTAAATTGGAAATTCTCGATCGACATCTCAGTTTTTCATCGAGAATTGTAAAATGTTTATAGAAACCGCAGTTGTGGAGGTTCAGGTTAAGTTGCTTCCCTCTTCCTTACGGTCTATGTTTAACCTCTATACTATATTAGCATACGCCATGCAAAGCATTTTAAAAATTTCTTTCTTGTCATAATACCAATCTTGTTACTTACTAGATGACTCTTCTTTGCTGGAAAGGGTTTCTTTGCTATGATTCTCTTTACCCCTCAGGAGCAACTATTAAGATCTAAAATAATTGCCACACTCCCTGTTGTGCCCCACACTACCTAATTAGCAGAACTCGTCTAAGGTTAAATTTTCTTCCACTTTCCTGTTCACCATGATATTTTATTCTTGTTGTTTATTCTACATTCATGCTATAGTAATGTATTATATCATGGAGAATACTAAACATTCGATTCAGTTCTCTATTTGAATCCATAATATATATAATATCACCTGCAATTCGAATGAAATGAATTTTTTTGCGATTAATAGGTTAAATGTGATGTGATGTTATAATAATGTGATATTGGGCGAACAAGTGAAAGGGAAAATGTTCATACGGATGCATCTAATTAGGTTAAAGGACACCTAGGCTAAAGAAATTTAAAATTTATAGATTTAAAAAGTAATAATTTTTCATTAAGAAAGTAGGGCAATTAAATTTTTATTTTATTTTTGCTATTTGATTCGTTGCCAATGCTTAATGACAACATAAATTTAGAGTAATCAGCTCCTGCTAAATGTTTTTCAGCCTGAGTTTTCCCCATAGATATTATCTGTTATTCGATCCAATTTTCCCAAATGTGATGAAAAGGTGACAACTTACTTAAGTAGATCGTATCACGGGAATATGACTAATTTGGACGGAGAGCTAAGAACATAGTAAACGGTCCCCATAAGATATATTACGAGGGGTGGTCGTTCCGTCATTGATTACGGCGCGTCTGCAACAGGATCTAATTTTCATCCGAGGATGGATTAACCACGCCCAGTTCCGACTCCCATACTGTTGCCTATCGTAGATGCAAACCACATCTGTCTTCCCATTCGATATTGCTGAATGATTGACCGAAGCAATAATCCTTCGGAGTGTAAATCAACTGTCGGATTCGCAACGCTACGATTCTCTAATTATATTAACAATTGCTAGTCATTCCATCCTCAAACATAGATTAAATTAATAGATATCTTCAGTGAATGTTTATGAGTATAATAATTTGCATAACATCGCAACATTCACTATTGATCAATAACATTCACTGTAGATCAAATGATATACGTTTTCTTACATCATTTAACGATATCCAAAGGGATACTAATATGATATACGACATTCTACTTCCGTATCTTGATAAATATATTATTTTGAATCTCTTTCTTGATTCAGAGTGAAGAAATTTGTATTTTTCGTATTACCTGTTCAAACATGCTTATGTTTCTATATTGTCCATCGGTATGATAACATGAGAGCTACTGTGATGAAAGTGATGCTCAGTTGAAGCATTGATTTCGGTCACTTTTTACGTGTAGCGTTATTCATGCGTAACCTGTCATTTGCAAGTTCATAATGCTCCTCTCACGAGTAATTATTACATTGGCATAATTCTGTCACAATGAGGTAAACAATGGAAAACCATCTTTCTTCTCTAGACATGTTAGTCTACAGCGAAAATTCATCAAAATCAATAACGAAAGTAATAGCTAAATAGCTGTTAGATTGATAAAAAGATAATAAAATCCTTACATATTGTGTACTATTTGAAATGTATCAAATGTCAAAGATACACGAATAAAATATAAAATTAAATGTTAAGTCTCACAACTTAATCAATTTTTCATTTCTTATTTGGTCGTTACTACACGAGTTTTGGCTTTATGAGTAGAAAGAGAATACAAATGTATTCAAAAGGTAAAGCTATTGACCGCAGAGTATGAAGACACCGTGTCGATTTTTTCTGAAGCGTCTATTTTTAAAACAGTAACCAGATGAAGCTAAGTAATTACTGTGAAATATTATATAAGCAAATTCTTTTCCTATTTCTATTTATTAATAAATATAATTACTATTTTGTAGTTAACTAGAAATGGTTGCTAAAGGAAAAATTTCTTGAAGAGGTTGACAGTAAAAAAATGCTAAGTTTGAAATCAGAAACAAATGGGGTCCTTTGACCATCATTTCGAGAAACATTCAAAAATAGAAATCAAGAGTGAAATGGCATGAAGGAAAGCATAGGGGGCTAATTCCGTTTGTCTTATTTTGCCCTTGTCTTCCGTAATTCCTTCTAAGATGATTTACGTGAGCTCTACGGTGATGGGAAATGCTTCTGCAAATCGCTCGTTATTATCCCCAGGATATTCACTTGGCAAAACCAAAAGCAAGGTATCGCTCTCACTTAAGTGGACTATAAGATAGGAGAGATGACGTGAGGGGAAGCGGTCGCGTGAGAGGCGCACTTGGGGAAGAATTTGTGCGCTTCGGGAAATGGCGGAAGGGAGAGGTCATCCCTCTTCACCATCTGAAAGGAAGGATAAATCTCATAGAATGCTCTATACCCAAGATAGACCGCATGCCAGTCACTTTTTCGGCCACCTTAATTGAAACCGTAATCTGCCTGCCTTTCGAATGAAAATAATTCTCCGGAAAGAGAGAAGGATAAGAAAGTTATTAAGATGATTCAATATACAATGAAGATATATTGTATATTGACTTGAATTTCACAAAGCTCTAAAAATTGAATCTTACTAACTGTAGAAATATGGTTTACTGAACACGTTTTAAGTTTGTAGAGCTCCATTACGCAAAATATATCACTTTAAACGTACTATTCTTTGAAGCAAAGGTGGCCGTATGAAGATAAGTGCTTGCGCCTTCATTGTCTTCAGGTTGTAAAAATCATTCAGGAAACTATTGGAGTAAGTTGATTGCTCTTGAAAGAAATTTACATTTTATATAAGTGTGATTGGCAAGAAGAAACAAAGCTGAATCATGAATAACTAGGACAGAAAAAGTCTACTAGTCCAGATTGTATAAGGGCTGTTTTACGTGTACTTGCAAAGCTGGAGAGGATAAATGAAAGCAGAAAGACTACGATGATGTAAGAGGAGAATTTGAGTGGTAGCGAATGGAGAGAGAAAATTGGAAAAGACTGCTTGAATTTAGTTGAAGGCAGTTTTATATTACATTTGGAAAAATACAATATAGGATCTCATTTTCCATGAGATTCTAATTTCAATTAATGGAAATATGGTGAGGAATGCTAAGATAGGGTTCCTTTGCTTTTGTAGCTCATGCTATAGAATTGTATGTATTAAACATAAATACATTAGAATTAAATATATTACAAAAGAAATATAATGATTAAGGAAACTATAGTTATGCCTATTATAATTAAATATATCATAAAATATACTTTAAAACTGATGAAAAAAGAAATTTTGGCAACTGTTGGTTGTATCACATAACAAAAAAGTATTGTCTATTCATCATGGATTACATTTTACGAAGAAGACTGGCTGGCTACCGTTATTTGCTGCTGAACTTACTTGCTATACTTACAAGAGGAGGAATCTTGGGAGAATTGAGATTTGAGACAATACTTTTTTCTTCTATGGCGTTCTTTTATTACATAATGCTTGCGGTATTTTGAACGGCATTGATATTTTCGATGATGGAAATATATTGCTGGTCGACCGTTTTCATTCCTTGAATAAAGTCTCGTTGCTTGAAGATTCGAATGGAAAGTAAAGCATATAGGTGCCTGCTTCGGAGCGAATTCATTTATGCTTTTATGTATTGTGTGCTTGTATCCTCAACTTAGCAATAATGATATTAATTCAGGGAATCTCACACCTATTTAAATCTAAATACAGCTATATCATGGACGAAGAATGTACTGTTATCGATATTTATGATAAAGAAAAATTCCTTATGAAAATATTGCTCCGGTAATAAGAAAATGATTCTGGAAATTGAAGCAAAATTCATTAGCTAGTGTCTATTCTTCATTACTCTCAGAGGAGATAAGTGATTGTGTACAAATTTGAATTAACAGAGTTCTTAATACAAGACTACTCCGGTTTTTTTCAAGAAATTATCAAAAAACGATGGACGTTTTCAATGCGCAGTTCAATCTTCAAAGTAAAATTATAGTAATCTTTCGATTTATGGGAGTGTTTGCGTTTTAGGAAGTTGAAAATATATGTACCATCGTGTCCATCAAAGAAGACCCAATGTTCAAGATTGATTCTCTTGTTTTCTTTCTGCCATCGTAAACAAAGATCGATATGGAATTGAGGTACTTCTCCTAAATGTTTTCTCCTCCTCAAAGCATAAGCTCTACGGCTCCTTTCTCTATGAATAACATCTTCTTATGTACGCTATCTCGTTGTTTCCATTCCCTTACTAACATGCTCATTCCAAGCCTTATCGAGTTTCCTCCGTCTTCTTTCTGCCACAGCTATTCTTAAATCCCCCTTTATCTCATTTCCCGTTTCTTCTTTCCAATTCTTCCTATCGACCTTTTTATCGTGTTTCCCTCCTTCTTATCGGCTGCGACATCATCCAAATATTTATTTTTTCCTCCATCTCCCCTTCCCACTTTATTTTCGACGGTCGTCACCGCAAGTTATTTTCTATATTTCTTTGTAAGTTCTTTTATTTGCGCTCCCTCCATAAGAGCTCAATTGATAGAGAGGTAGTCTATCACCTCAACTTGCTGTTACGTAAAAACACTGCTGGTTTATTGACTTCTTCCCTAGCGAGCTTCGAATATTTATTTCACAAACATTTTGCTATTTGCGGAATCGTTCAAGACATTTGCTCTTGAGTTCTGAGTTATCTTTCTCTGAATAACAATATTTATGGAATTGAAACGGGATGAGTTTTAAAATGAATGTAGTGTTTCCATTTAATTCATACTCAATTCTGTCCAAAGAAGGGAATATGCGAAGGGAATGGTAGAAGATAAATATCGATCTGGGAAACTTCGGTCAAAGGTTAATACAGCTAACTGAAACATTTCCTCATTCGGTATTATAATATGTATATTTAAATTTAAGGGTGGAGAGCCTTTTTCCATTGGAATGCTGAATTTGCCAATCAGCCTCCAGGCTATATGGATATGCATATTGGCTACATTCGGATAGTTTATCATCAACATTGTATACGAAAGAACGAATTCATTCGCTGAGTGAACTAAAAGAGAACACTTTCCATTTCATTTGGACTTTGTATATCAACAAGATTACAGAAAAATATGTATTAACGTTCAGATATTTGTTTCAGAAATTGAATATAACGCCGCAGGGTTATCACCTTTGATCTAAGCATATGTTAAGAGGAACACGTGTTTAAATCAACGATACATGAAATGACCTTTTAATTATTATATTGAGGGCAAAACCAAGATCACAATTAGGCGACAAGAAATACATAACTAGGAATACATGTAATAATAACCTATTATCTGTATAACTGTATATACGCAAAGAAGCATGGATCTTCCATGTTTCTTAGCGTGATACTTTACGTACATTTATGTGTGACAAGTAATATTCTAATGTATTGTATAATGCATGGCCTAAAGTAGGTGTTTGGAGGGGTTTTCCTCCCGAGTTAAGGCGAATGCCTGGATTTTGAAATTAATGTGCTACGCTCCCCTCCAGCGTTGCTATCTGACAAGAAGGTCAAAGTGCAGCGGAAAATTTAAATGCATGAAAATTTTATGTAAGTAAGATTATAATAAACCATGTACTAAGGCCTTCTTACGTAATGCTTGAGACTCGAGCACTCTGCACTTGTTATTACAAGGTAATTCAATGAGATTCAAACTCCGCTCATAGAGTATAAAGAAGAGCACTAAAACGAGCAGCATGAGCTTCCCCAATACAATTGGTTTCGCATGAATTCCATTTTCCAATGATTACGTCTCTTGACATCTTCCATTTCATCTCCTTTCACGTGACTATACTTAAGGTTTTTGCTTTGATCCCTATCTTGCTCGAGGACTTTTTCCCAGAAGGAAATTAGTATCCGACATATAGAAGGAGTGGGCGTATGATGGAGATGAGAAATCAAATTGGGAAATTTAGACCTCTATCATTGTGGCTTTCAAGGTTATATTTTCAGGCCAGCGTGACCTTTATTCGTGATTGACTGTGGCAGAATATAATTTTGAGAGCTTCTCATGTATATTATCAACAAGTATTGGCAGCGTAGTTGATCCTGCTTTTAAATACTGTACTGCTTTCATGTAACCAGAAATTTCTCAGGAAAAAATCTTTATCAATGCGGACCTAAATGGACAGTTCTGAAATTCTCAGCCAAATATTGATTGAGAGGCTTCTATTCATAAGTTATTTTTCTCGGTATCAATCTAACGATAGCCATTTCCTCAAGCAGTGGAATAGCACGATTATAGACAATTTTGGGTCTTAAACTGCTTGTCACGCCAAATTTTATTGAGTATGATTAAAGTGCGCAAAAAACGTAAAAATGGACCTGATTTGATTCACATTCTAATGTAATTCATGTTATTTCAATTCATGTTTGAGTAATTTATAAGCTACAAAATTGCCTGTTAATCGTGTAAATTGGAAATATCAAAGTACATACATAAAAGTAGCATCTAAGCTAAAAGATAAGGTATACATACGGATTTCCCGTAAACGTATCTTATCGTAGCCAAATATTACGCGTAAGTCATTTAGAAAGGAATTTCTAAGCAAAATTCTTCTTGTCATCTTTCTTAAACCGTAACTTGAAAACGTTTTCCGTTGTTTCAAATTTTAGTTCAATGAATTTCTCTCGCTTCTTTGTTTGACTTAAGACCTTATTCATTAAATATCTAAGCCATCTTTCTCCTTTTCTGGCAGAAAATTCCATCTCTTTCTGTCATTTCGACACAGATTCAACTTGTGTAATGATCAAAACGAATCTTTCGTTTTCCTCCAATTTCGTCCCTCAGCCTTGATCCGCCTTCTCAGCTTATTTCTTTCTCTCATACTCAATTCCATTTCCGTAGTTCCCTTTTATAGATTCATAGAGTTTCATCTGAAGGAGAGAGAATTTTTTCTCGCATTTTCTCTTTGTGACAGCTCACTTCCTATCGTCTTCTTCTTATTAACCTTCCGTATTCCCCGTTGCTATAATTTTTTCTTTCTTCTTCATTGGGTATCGCGTATTTTTCATTACTCAAAACGAGTAAGGCTCGAGCTATCCAATTTTCAAAGAAAAATTTTGCATTTATTAACGCAAATCCTATATTTTTCTTCATCTCTCCCGCCACGACTGTATAGCTGATTGAAGTTGAAAGTGTAAGGATACTTAACAAATTTAATATAAGTTAAAAATCAATACTTTTTTCTATATCTATATAAATAGAAACACATTCCAAATGTCTATTGAATAATTTTAGACTAGAAGGGGGAGCCCTCAGGCCAAATGTGGTCTTTTGGGTTGTTCATTTCAATTCTGTAACAAATGTCCGTATTTAGAGAATTGAAAAATATTCTGTTTCAGTTCACTCGGCAAATGAATTCGTTTTCCCATATGCAATTTCGATGTTAAACTATTTGTACGTAGGTAGCATTCAACGTGTAGCCGAATGGTAAATATGGCCTTCCGATGAAAATTGGTTCTCCTCCCCTGCTTTAGAGGAAAAAGTAACAGAAAACAAGATCGCTCTCGTACTGTTTACTCAAAATGACATTTCTCTAGCTAACAAAATAACAGAGTCTTACTTTTAAAGCCTAACGAATTATTGATTACTATCATTAGGTAATTTTACCTCCTGGCGGGGAAACAATCAATCTACCGTATATCTGATGCCATATTTTGCATAAGAACTCTATTTTTCATATAAATATATAAATGGCTTCTGTATAATTCTGTGCAAATCTTAAGTGCTCTAACATACGTACTACATAGATAAAATTACGATTGTGATGAAATATTACATCAGACTCTGTCATGAAAGCTAAGCCATGAATCACATTAATGTTACCTTTTATGAAAAACACATAACTTTTTATTAATGGTATGGGCCCACTGACATGTTAGCATGCTCCACAAATAAGGCCTATGTAGTGTTGGTAGTTACGTACAATATCTAAACTATGCTGTTATGAAAATATTCTGTACTCAAATGTAACTGATTAGAAATCGCTTGGGTATGTTATATTTGAAGAAATTTTTCCGCGACAATGCATGAGCACATTTTTTAAATTCAAAAATACTTATAATTTAAGTAATTAATTAATTAATTTTATTTGTTAGTAATTATTTATTTTACATTTTCGAACGAAATTTGTAATCTTATAGAGTATAAACTTAAGGATTGGTTGAAAGAAGAAGCCTTCCTTCCACTTGCTATGCAATTCGATCACGACATACTGAAATAGAAAGATGTCAATTGCAGCAAGTGGATAACATTTTTCAATTCGATGCCTCTTTGAAACATAAGATACTTTGTTAAACATATTGTATTTATTTGAGATGTCATAATGTATTTACAAACAAGTTTCACAAAAGAACTTCAGTGGAGGGGAATACAAAGTAAATGCTCTTTCAAAGAAAAAGCAGGTCGAAAAAAATTTTGCCGTCAGTTTATCGTGTTATCGGTTAATCAAAACACTGATTATAAACATAAGAAAATCGAGTTAATAATGATGTATTTCAACTATGAAATGTACATGCAGGCAACATAGAGATATAATTTTGTACATTTTATAAAACAATTTCCAGTGATTGTGTTCGTGACTGAACTAATTAGGAAATTATATTTTAAGTATTTCATTTTTTCTCCTTTTGCTGGAAAAGTTCTACAAAAACGACATTGGAATACTCAAAAACTTGTTTCTTTGATGTTCATAAATAATGCCAACACAGAATTGGAATCCTGTTTCTTCAACTTTAAAGAAGACATTTACGAACTGACGTCATGAATGAAGAAATCCGTAATATAAAAATATATTATACACAAAATCCTTAATAAGAGCTTGTACGCCATTTTCTTCAAAAACACAGGCGGTGGATACTCTCTCATTCGTCACCACTATTAAAGTTCGTTTCAATGGTTTGCGATTAGTCTCTCGCGCGCGATTAACTTGTTAGTACACGAATCTCGATACAAAATGTTTTCTTTGAACACGAAACACTAGCACTATTGTTTTGATTGAAGTAGTTGAATGACCCCATCACAAATATTTTGGCGTCCTCTTGCACATTATAAAGATGAGGGATGTCCGTTTACTTCAGCACCATATCCACACTTGGATCCAATGACCATGTTCACACTCTCACTCGCATTTCTTCCAATCTGTTGGGGAGAAAAGCAAATCATCACAGAAAATGACCCATTGTTTGAGATACTTATTAAATGGTGCCATGTTTTAATATAATTATAACGCATTTATATAACTGTATACTCCCTCGTTAAAATTGAGTTTTTGTCACGATACTATTACCAACTCTCTGAGAGCGTACACTTATTGATAGAGTACGAACCTCAAAAATCAGGCAACATCATCTATTACCTAGGTTCTCAGATATCCTAGTGGGTACCACGTTCGCTAGTGATGAAAGAGGTCCCTAGTTTGAATCTCCAAATGGGCGTATCCCGTTTGCAATTTGATCTCAGCTGTCGAAAAACTTTAAACGATACTAAAATCTTTACTATCCGAGTAAGAAATGAACAAGTAAGGAATGAAAATTGATTGAGAATGATAATTTTATGGAAAAATAATATAAAATTACGTATATTCTGGAATGGAAATAAAAAATTCAGCGAAAATTTAGCATTTAAATACAAAAATATAATTAAGTTTTAAAATAAATTTTAGTCGTTATAATTTAATTAACTTTGATTCAGTTTGGTTCATCTGAGTCTGACATGCGATAAATCCGTCACAACGGCGATTAAAGTTACACGCAGAAAAGGGGACCGGATTATCGATAATCTTATTTGCATTACACATTCTAGACTTACTTTTTGAATTGAGGTACAATACGGTTTTTGCTCCACGTATGATCCCAATATTTCACACTAAAAACATATTTTTCGATCTCTAGTAACTCGAGGTCCGTACTCCTAAGGTTAATAATGTATATTTTTACTCAATGATGTTGCTTAATTTATTCGACGAATATTTAATGTGGGATTAGTTCGAAATCTAGTTTGTTGATCAAGTTCAAAATACATTATTTTCATTATGTACACTAAATACCTAGGCATAGATGTCACCGAGAGATGGAAGTGCAAGAGAGCGCCAGGCAACACAACTGCAACCATATGCTTATCGAATCGAAAGGTATCGTAGACGTGCCATATTGTACAGCTGCCGGAAGTTCCCCTAAAGAGAAAGAAAAGTTTAAATTACCCTAGTTAATGTTATAAAACTGTTTAAATTTGTATCAGAAGTATGTAGATGACAATAATAGAAACTATATTGAGTATATTTTAAGCGACTGTAGTTATCTTGATACGTTCAGGGTTTTACTTTTACCTCCAGCTTTAGTTGATTTTGTTTGTTAAATCCAAAATGATACTTTGGATTAAACAATACCTGAAATCCTCTGGAACATGAATATTTTTCATTGTCAAAAACATTTCTAGCGTTATTTCCTCTTAAGTATACTCTTAAAGAAAATTTTAAACTGTAGATTCAAGAAAGGTGGCTCTAGACATCGGAAACGTTAATTCTAGTTTCTTTCTTTAAAACTACAATGGTTACTTCCAAAAACTGTGGTAATAGTCACAACTCTCGAATACAAATACATAAAAACACTCAAATGGGATAATTAAAAAATATACTTCTATCTAATAATTTCGAATTTTTCCTCTGTAAGAGACATTTGTTATGAAATCAAAAACATTGTGAAAGTGCTGGCGCTAATTTTATCCTTGTGCTTGCTACGTGAAGTGCGAGTTTCACTTTTGTTTCCTTCTGAAATTTATCAAATCATACACCGGGAAATTTTTATGTGAGACTTTCTAATGCCATATATTTTTAAGTAAAGCATCTTTGCTTTAAAATTGAAAGTAACTGTGATGCTAACTTTGAAAAGATATTGGTAAAATTTTTTTTGAAATTTTTCGACGAATACTGCAGTACTCTTTTTCTTGTTAGTAATCATAATAATTACAATTGTTTATATGCTAAGTTGCTCTTTTATTCTAGCACGTATCTGAATTGCTGAAAATATATTTTTCAACGATACAAAACCTCGTTTATTATAGAAAATTTTATATAGATTACTATAGAAAACTGCAATTTTTTCCTCCACTTGAGCCGCATTATTAGGCTATTTGTAGCTTAAAATTTTCTTTAGCACAGAATCCAAGTATTAAATGAAAATGTATATCTCTTAAAAAAGATGTAAATTTCTTAAAATAAGTAAATGATAAAATAGTAAATGAGTAAAAATTTACAATGACACAATAACATCATGAAATGACCCAGTAATCTAATATGATACATCCGTGAAAATTATGATTATAACGATAAATGTTTACAAGATGGGCCCATTTGCACCGCGTCCTATGGTTTTGAAGCATTATTTTGCGGATAGCTTAGAGCTTCAGATTTAGATAAGATCGTATTTAGTTAATAGAGTAGAGTTATAAAGTAGGAGGCTGCAGCAGTTTTTCTATGGAAAAGTTTTGGTCGTTTTGAAGCAGTGTTGTTTTGTAATACTAATTTCCGTATATTCGCCCAAAATAAGCATGGAAATCCATTTCAATATAAGAAACATTTAAATAATATTGAGAAAATAATTTAAATAGTATATATTCCGATGAATGTATCGCTTTAATCAATTATTTTAAATATTTGAACTTTATTAGCCTTAGCTATTCCCTTCATATTTTCTAGAACGGGAGTCAGTTTGCTGCAATTATGAAAAAAGAAACGTTTTAATTCGAGAATATTACTCACAGATAAAATAAACTATGAAAGTTTAAAGTGAATTAAAATTTAAATCTCAGATAATATATAATGAGTTTCCGATGGTGATTGCCTTCGGAATCCAGTCGAGTAGCTATCTTCCCCTCGGCACACTTTCCTCCCTCAATTTACAATTTCGTAAATGGACCATATTTCGTTTGAGTTAACATCCCAGCTTAGAGATCGGATATTTATGACTCCATGAAATAGAAGGTGGATTACCGATGAGAAATTTTAGCGGGAAACGGGAAGTTTGTAGTGCGTGGAGAGAATACTCGAAATAAAAGTCCAGAACGGGGAAATCTGCGCTGAAATGATCGTTTGTAATATCATTTTAAAATTGAGGTGGATGGCAAAGAGTTCTGAGTAACTAGCATATATGTAATAATTTAGTAATACTCCAAAAAGGAGACGGATTATAATATAATATGCTCCGAAACTCCTATACGTACAGGTAAGGGATTTTTGAGTGTGTTTATGAATACGTTCTGTCGGAGACAACTCTTTTAAAGACATTTTCTTTGTTTCGAACATTGCATTATCTTTGGAATGATGATTTAATAAAATATTTTAAGATTTTCCCAACAAAGTTACGCGTTTAACCATAATATTTGCATAAGGTTAATATAACCACAGCATCCGACAGATATTTTTAATATTTTATTATGGTTAAATGTATTGGAAAAATTAGTCAAAACGTTGTGCTAAAAGCTTTTAATCCCAAGAACTTACGGTTAAAATAATATATTAATGAATTTTTAATTGTTTCCATAAATTTTCGTGACATAATTATATATTTCTAGTCATTCATTGTTTTTAAGTCTTCCATAATTAGCAAATGTATATGAATCTTCTAATAAGTTCGTCATTCTTATAACGTACTCGTCATTCTTAAAACAGTTCCCTAGATGTGAATGGATCTTTTCTCCAATTATGCTTGCAAGCTCGTTCCTCGACTGTTTCCGATTTTTTGTGGTGCAAAAAGTCAGAAACTTCTCGCAGGCACCTAAGAAATGATGATATATTACAGCTTGGGCAAGAATGATAGGTATTTTAAAATTACCTTTCACGATTTACGCATATCATCGTGCCGCTTGTGCCATTTGAATGTGATGAACTGTCTCTTGAGAAAATCCTCTCAGATGTCAAAAAACATCCTCGCTCAAGTGATAGGTGATATATCAAATAAAAACTTTCCTAACGTATCAACGCTGCGCGTCAAATGTCTCTTCTCGTCGAGGGGGATGAGACCTTCACTCTAGCCAGCCATGTTTCTCAAGTAGGAGAGGGAGGCCGTGTTTAAACCTCGGAACGAATCAGAGTAAAGGGAAGAGTCTCCGAAGATTTGTACCGCTTCTCGCATGACATATCTCACCTCCATTTCCTCTTCCCCTCAGCTTAATATTCATCTCTTTCCTTTAGGAGCTTAGTGACTGACGGATGGCTTTTTCAGGAGCGGCACTGCTTAAGTTTTCGGAAAGGGAGACAATGCTTGTGGGGTTATACGGTGGGTGGGCGACCGTTTTCGCGGGAAATCGACTAAGTTTTGGTGCATTTGTATGAAGCGGGGGAAGGTTAAAAGGCGAGAAACAGGAAGCAGATTACCAGAAAGGGAGGATAGATGGAGGGGTATATGCTTGAGGATGTTTTGCAATGGAAATGAAGCGGAAGGGAGGGGAGAGAGATTCGAGAAAAAGATGAGAAACAGGGGGTGAATGAGAAGTCATTGCAATAGCGGTGAAAGTACGAAACTGCCTTGAAAGATTCTCGTTATGGCTTGTATTGGGTAAGCCATTGTAGTGACTCATGGGAACATGCTCCTTTTCATGTCTTCGACTCTGGTTTTCCGCATGGCACGAGGAAAACCTGGGTATGCCGTATCATTTTCTACGGAGAAATTCCCCTGAGGCGGCCATAAAAGGGATACGAAGCGGTTCTATCCCAATGGAAAAAGCAGATATAAGGGGAGCGATCGTTTTGAAGAGAATTAGTGGCGTGGAAGGACAATCGCGTGAGAGAAGTTCGAGAAAGTTTGGAGAGTGAAAGGAGTTCTCTCTCATTTTACCTGTCTGCGTTCTTTTCCGCGGAAGTTTTGATCCACCACTTCATATCGCGTTACTGCTTTTTCTTCGCTTCGTGAGGCTAATTTTTATAACTGCTGCTCTGAAAACTCTACTCGTATGCGTTCAAAAGCCGAAGTTTTTAAAGTGTTGCTCTTTTCAAAAAAATTGAGTTCTTGAAGTAGTTACTTGTAGGATGAGAGAAATTTTTATTTATAAGTGGTGAGTTTCTTTTGCATTCACATGAAAGGTGTATAGAGATTGGAATTTTCGCAAATACTAATATAATTTTAATTATAAAAGTATTTTTGATACTTGGAATCGACTGCTAATTGTTAATTTTAGATGAAGAATCTTTTATTTTGGCATCACGTTTAATTTAGATCAGCAAATGACAGCCAACGAATTATGTACAAATATAAGTTATTTATACTTATTGCATAAAAATAGGTTACTAATTAACTATGAAGTTAATCTTAAATACATTTTTGGACTGGGGTTTGATTCTTATAATTTTTATATCATAGGCATATTATATAATTAGATTCAATGGAGGCAAAAGTAACTAAGGACTTTTGATCAATGGGAAGCGCGGATTCTTGTCATGCAAACTTTTCAGTGAGTCACAATTTTCCTCTATGATCTTTAAAGAAATTTATTTTGCATTATCACGGGTCTTATCATGATATATATCTACATCTCTGTATCTAATATCGCAACGTAATAACACAGTTAAGAAATTATGTTGCATTATATATCTTTCGCAAATACAAGAGCGACATAAAATTTATGAGCAACAACATGCTTAACCCTAGCACAATAATACCATATGGCATAGCAGGCAAAATACAATTAACAGTCCAAAACTCGTTTAATTACCATGATATGTTGTTCAAAGTTTTATATGAGTGTTAAATATGTACCCTGTACGTTGAAATGACAATTGATTCCAACCGGTAAAAGTTATGGACTTTCTATGATGTTTAAACAATAAAACTGTTGTAAGATCTAAAGCATCGTTTGACAATTTAACTTTGTTTTTCTATTGAAATACTTATTTTGTCATTCTTAATAATTTTCCTTGCCCGTATTTCTGTGCGTCTGTTTCATTGTTTTCTCCTAGATATTTACTCCTTCAATCATTTTTTATTTTGCCAGTTTTTTTTTTTAAGTTATTATAATTTTTTTATTATTAATCTTCAGTAACTAAAACACTCCAAATTAATCCCCCTATCGCATGATATTACATTGTTCTTTATTTGTTCGATGTAATTGGAATAAGGCTGAATTTGGAAATCTTTTAATAATTAAATTTTTATAGAAATACATTTCAGGTTATTGAAAGTCAAAACTTACCGTTAAGGATATGTATGGAGACTGCGGCAGAGGATATCACCCCAACTGAACAGGTGTAATTGCCTCCATCTTCCTTCTTGACAGATTTCAAGGTCAACGTGACCACTACATTCCTGGCATCAGAACTTACGTTTACCCTAAAAATCAACATATATACTCGATTACAGATCAATGAAAAATGACAAAATTTTCATGATTAAGGTCAGTCCACATACCCAATAGCTCTCCCGGAGGTATTATGAGTGATTGCCGAATCACCGTGTCTCCACAGAACTCTTCCTGCGACACCATTCTGTGGTGAAGGCGAAGTGGTTCCTTTGTGGTCCCCGTCCACCATTTTCTCGACACCATCGTCTTCTTCAAGTTGAGACGCAAGACATCTAAGTTCAACTTCGCTCCCTGCTTTGTAATACCTCTCGAGCACTTCGTGATGATTTTCGTCAACTATCTTGAGTTCAGGCGCTGCGGGATGAAGGAAATAAGAAATACATCGATGATAAGATCTAATATTTAGGTCAGTCATATCAAAATACTGTAAAATAACTCTTAAAAAAATGGTTGTTATAGTATAATATTTGCACATATGATTTAAAGTCTACTTTTTCGGTTTAAGCAACATAAATATTCCGAATTATTAAAGCCTGTCTATAAGATGCATGCTTCTTAAGATGAATATGGTAGGAGCATAATCTCTCAATAATTTTATTTCTATAACTTAGTTCTTCTCAACGAGTTAATACCGAGTCGCTATATTTAAGAGTTTTGATACTAGAAATCGACCAGTACTTGTTTGAGTATTGAGATAACTTGGGGGTGAACTGAAATTGTAATTATGCTGCCATTTAGAAACAATGAATTTTTTTCTTCGATTTTATAGCTACTTGCTATATCGGTCGCAATAAAGATATAAAACTTAAATTTCCTTAAGTCCAGAGCAATATATTTGACCGAGACCTCTTTGTATTAGTATAACATATGTAATTAATATTGTTAATTACATATGTTATACTAATACATTGTTATTAATTAGTAAAAATTGTAATAATGTTTACTTTCTGAAAGTTTTTTCTTCTACCGAATAAAAATAATGAGAGACTAGTCTAAATACTAGCTAAAATATCATCATATATCCATTTCCGCCTATTCTGGATTATAGTTAGTTAATTTCTTATATCGAGGAAGACAATACATAGAAAGTTGCCCGCTTTAGTGAATCGCAATCTTAATTTACTGTAATAAAGGAATAATAGGCACAGCTGATATTAAAATAGAGATCTACGATGCTCCTTAATCCGATATGCAAATACGTATTTTAATAGCATAGCTATAATCTTCAAGATTGGAAGAATACTAAGAAAGAAACGTGAGGTTCATAACTTTTTTCCGGTGTGACGTCAAGAAGAGAGAATTAAGGGTCCAATATAACCTCAAAGTCATGGTCGCCATTCATAATATACTGTTTGTTATGGTGTATAAGTATGCATTCATAAGCATCGACTTTGGAGTGTCTCTGTGTGGCTTTCATTAATTTTAAGTTATCCAATAAGGAGTATTTTAAATCTCTGCATACTTTATATGGAAGTCTTTGGGAAGATTCAGTTTTAATTAAAGCCATCCAATTAAAGACTTTACTTTTTCAATGGGTTTTCTTCTAATTCGCTCATTTATGTTGATTAACCCGTTTCCTCAATTTCCACCGAGTTTGATTTAGGCGCCATCTTCTTTAACTTGAAATATGAATGGAAGTATTCCTGGCCGAATTCGCTCTTAACTTTCTGCTATTATAAGTCAGTTAAGTACCTCTTTCGCACCGTGTCTTGGGGAAAACTGCCGATAAGCTTCCTATCTCAACATCCATTCTCAAAGAGAAAGGACAAATAATATCCTTCGGTGTTTATTCTTTCTCATAGCAGTCGGAGATCTAGTTTTAGAGGTGCCGTTCCTTCTTCTCTTTCGTTTCTCTAAGTCTACTCACGCCTGCCATAAAAGGTGACCTTAATCGTGCTTTGCCAACTCTTTTTTGTTGAACACCGAATAGCATTCCGTAAAGCAATGGCGAAACTAAGTGCTTCTCCTTTATGGCGGGTAGTTTAACGGAAAATGGGACTTTATAGTCGGTTCCAAATTTGATTAAGAGATAGCGTCGAAGTTTATTTTGCTTAAAAGGTTGTTTTTAGGTCTCATAGTGGAATATTCAACCACATTGCCATGCTTTCAAACTTAACGACGTTGTCGAAAGGGATGAAGATTTTTTATTCCAGATCCCATCGATTCTTCTGAAAAATGGCAATCATTTTATAATTTTTGCACCAAAAATAGGCTTGTATAAATGTTTCTCAGGATAAGAATTGCGTTATATTCCGCAGTAGATATGATATGTAGAGAAATATTTCCTTGAAATAAGAGGTAAGCATACTGCCATGTAATAAAGACAAATTAATGGAAAATATATGTTTGTCATTTTACGTTAACAAAGTAATACGTATTATAATCATATCGTTTAATTTTTATTATAATTACATTAAATAATAATTTCGTACATTTTTACGTGATTTTATTCATTTAAGATTTAAATCGAATTTTGTAGTTCTTATTCTTTCATTACGTCAAGAATTTGATTTTCATTTCAATTTTTCTTCAGTCAGGATTGAATTCTCCTTAATGCGGTGGAAATGTATTTTCATTCTTTTTCGCTCTTCGAAATAAATCTGATCATTAATAACTAAATTAGTGTTTTGGAGTACTATAATACCTGTATTTAAAACGATCACATGTTTATCAGTTATCAGATATATCATTCCTAATCTTATGATGGATTAGCGCTAAAAAAATTGATGTTTTGGTTTTACTTGTGCCATGAATTAAAATTAAACTTTAATTCTACAATGATTATCATTCTAATGCTATAAGAAATAATTTATATTTTTATGCATTATTGTAAACTAATAAATTCAGAAGTAGTCTTTAAATAACCTCCCTTAAGAAATGAGAGGATTTCAGACCGCCAGAAAATAAGGCATACAGTTCTTTTCTTTAAGTTAGTTTGGGCCCATGAGGGACGATATTTGCATTACCGCATATTCCAAAGCATTTTACAAGCATAAAAGAGAACATTTGGAATTAGGGTAAACTTTTTCGCGAATGTTTCACGTTTCAGTCATTTTTGGCTTTGACGGTTAAATTAAAGTTACACGGAATTTCGACCAGAAAATTTATCTGTGATTTATTGTATGTACTCCTATATGTCTCGAAAAATTACGATAATATTAGACTTTTTAGCTTTCCTTATCATATAATTATCAAGAAAATTATTTTTATGCAAATATTTTGTATACTCACCAGTAACTCTGAGGAAGACCTTTCTGACTCTGGGAGGGTGCGTTGCCACTTGGCATTCATAGAGTCCCTCGTCTCTCCTCGTGACGAATAGGATTTGGAGTCTCCAGTTGTTGGGATAGCGATACGCGAGAGAAAAGCGTGAGTCGCTGCTGTAAGTTTGCCGTCCGACGGTGAGCAAGTGTATTGCGTCGGATTTTCTATGGAGCCAGGTCACCTAAGAAGAGAAGAATTTTTTCTGTATTTAATCATTCTATTTTTGCAACCAGTTTTAGTAAAAATTTCCGAATCGTATTACATGAGATCGAATATTTTTCGATTACCAGCTTAAAGCGCGGCTTTATTTTAATTTAATTTAAGTAGAATATTTTGAAATAAATTTTATAAATATTTATTCGATTGTATTTATGAGTACATTTCGAATGTGCCTTTATATTGAAATATCTTTTACGACGGTAATAGTGATAATAATAAGTAATAGTAGCATCAATATCAATAAGCCTCACCACTATGAAAATTATGTATATCGATATGCGTTGATTTCGATATATTTACTTGACTTACTCTTTTAAGCCTTGAAGCTTGTCCCAGAAACCTTATAGATCGAAGCGAAGGAAATTTGACATATCCTGAAAGATAGGCGTTCCGCACAATGGATATGAACAGAAAGTGCCTATACTGTAGGATACTTTAGCGATTTCAATGCAATCAAGAGAGATGCTGGGTACACAGCCGCCATATGGTGATTTTAAGCGTCCATTATTGTTATCATTCTCATAAAATCAACCTAAAAACTAGTACGATTAGTTTCAGTACTTACAATACGACCCTTTTTAAAGTACTCACAGAAAATATATTTAAATTTTGTAAACGGTATAAGAAAAGTTAACTACTTTACTACTAAGAATGCCTCTTAAATTAAAATACAAAAAAGTTACTGTCGCTCACCGTTTTGTCCTGTAGCATTCCGATTTTGCAGTCAAGACGCACGGTGGAACCGAGTCTTGCGGTGATGTTGCTCCCTTCCGCTCCTTCCTCAAAATAAGGGCCAAAGCGTGAGGAGCCGCCGTGATGGTGGCCGCGGTGGTGTAGTGGAGGTAGCCAAGGAGGCACCACGGTGACCCCCGAAATGGCTCCGGGAGGAAGCCGTCTGTATGGAGCGAGAGTGGTGGTGAGGGGCGTGGTTTCTCTGGCTGTTGTGTGGAGAATGTGTAGAAGGGGTGGAGGAGGAGGACCCTCTGAGCCTTCTTTTGGGCTTTCCGTCGAAAAATGCTCTGCAAGCGTCGGCCCATTTTCCGTGTCATTCCATAATCCTGCAAAAGTAAGAATGATGGATGCTATCATGGTAACATTTACGTCGCAATTTTTACATTTCTTCGTATATTCACTATAATTAAATTTCCGCGTGTTAAAGTATAGTAGAATAGTTGGCTGCATTCCGATAGAGATATTATATATATATATATATATATATATATATATATATATATATATATATATATATATATATATATATATATATATAATTATATTCTTTTACCTCAGTGAACTTGATATGATGATGATTGATGGATGCTTAAAATCTCTCATGGTGTCTACAAAAGTGTAAGATTAATCTACAGGTTATTCTTTCTCACCTGTGATATGAGCATGGAATGTGATGATATGTCCTTAGAATATCCCAATAGAGGCGATAAGTAAACTATTAGGATTATTATGTACATATCTGGCTTAATAATCTTTGTATTGAGAACACCAATCCGAAAGTCTAAAATCTTTGCTAAGGAAAAAATTAATATTACACTCTTACGGCGAGGTTAGGCCAAAATGGTCTCTCCTCCACCTAATCTTTGAAGTTATTTTACGATTTCAAAGTATTATATCTAAAATAATTGAATGAAATAAACATTAAATCATTATTAAATGAAAACTTAATTCGTGTGTAAGACTGGAATATCCCATTGTGGTTCTTAAAATAATAACTTGAACTTTAAATTTTAAGACTATGGAAAACACATATATTAAAATTCCAAAGCTTATGTCTCCCATACATTCCCAGAATCCAAAGAGAGATTCAACTTTACCGCTTTAAAAGTATGCACCTATGCACAACTCGCAAGATCCGTCTTTGGCATCACATAATTTATTAATATTTAGAAGTTACAAATCCTCCTTCTCCAGTAATCTAGGTGCTCAGAACTTCTGAATGCTCTTATTTGGATGTCAGATCTGTAATGATACACGACGTACGTGATTTATCTCTTATTCGAAATAATAGATTGCCTCAAATTTTGGATTTCCAAGCACGAATTCCCCTTTAGGGATTTGAGAGTATACCGAAAAATTTTAGTGGATGAGTTATTGCATCTCATACGTTCAAATAAAAGTACTCAAGCTTGGTGGAGTTTTAGAAAATTCTACTCTCTCTGACTAAGTGAGAAAAAGTTGGCTACGATTCAGAGCTCTATTCAACTTTTTGCAGACACAATTACATAACAACAGAAAAGGAATACTGCAAAGTTTTCAAACGATTTATTCCTGAAGCGACGAATTTAATCAATCACTTTGAAAAATTCCTTTTCCCGTTTATGATTTAAGTAGATATTATAGAGGTCATTTCAGTCGTCAGTTGAGAATTTCAATGCCAAAAAATATGAATAGATTAAGTAGTATGCAAAAAATTATTTTAAACTGAGATATTGAAAAGAAATAAGTTTTACCATATCGCGATGATATAAGCGATTCTGATGCCAGATTGTGCATTAAATATTTTGCCTCTCTTACGCAAGTTTGTATGAAGGTAATGTTTCATTAGTGTATACATTGGAGTTTATAACAGAATATATTGTATATGCCAATTCCTAATTTGAACATACAGAACACAATAGAAGTATCCGTATTGAAAATTATATGTAGGAGTAGTATCTGAATATTTAAGTACGCAGAAGATCTTTTCTTATTCCCTTATGGAGGTCGTCGGTATGAGCTACTGACCCAGATTTCCTTCCCGGCGGCCTATGTTGACCCACCCTCATTTAAATTAGCACTATTGTGCTTATTTAAAGATTTTATTCTTTAAATTTGACTGATTGCTAAAGGGAGGTTTAAAGTGGGATAGTATCAAACCGATACGAAAACGCACAAACCAAAGAAATGGGGTAGATTTGGCAGCTACATGTGTGTTATTTTAGGCATTTTTGGGCAAAAATTGCGAAATCAATTACAAATTATTTTCTAGGATTCTTAGACCTTTTAACAGTCTTTATGTCTTCGATATTAAATATATGCAGAATACACAAACATAAATGCATCCAAACACCTATACATATATATTTCACATCTATATTTCCGTCCATTCATAAGGTTCCAAGTATGAGCGTTCGAATAGCTTCTTGTAATAATTATTCTTGTATGAATAGAAATGATTTACTTGAAATTTCGATTTAAATGTTGTTTTTATTTCATTCCGTCGATTTTATTGCCGTATTTACATTCTTAGCGTAATACTTAAATTCCATTTCGTTCTCATGTATATTATCTATGTATGCCATATTAATTTACGCCATATGAGAGTTTATGCAAAATAAGTAAAATAAGTCACACGGACAAATCGGAAGAAAAACAGTTGCCTTATCCATATAGCTTGAAGAATTTTGGAGATGTCGTGAGAAAGGCCGAGGACATACATGTTAAAACCAAAGAAATAAAAAAGGTTGACTGCCTTTTCTTGGCATTTTATTACGATATAACTTGTAGTTTCAAATCTCTCGTAGGTAACTCTCTGAAATATTGTCTCGTTTTCAGTCTTTGTGGCTTGATGTAACCGACTGTTCACTAAGCTAGGCGAAGCGTGTAATAATAATGTTATGTCGGAAAATACCGCGTAAGGTAATTGAATAAATTAGTCAAATTTCTGTCATTGACTTAAATAAAACTATTTATAATGTAGCATATTCAATAAAAATAATTAATAAAAATGAAATAAATGTGTTTTGTGCGTAAAAGAGCGAAATATATTTGATTCAGGCCGTCATTGGCTTAGAATACGTTTGCATGCAAAGATATTTGCATAAAGTAAAGGTCCTATTGGTAAATTTACTCAGAATCGAAGTATACTTCTGACTCTTAAATAATCCTTTAAAATACTGTGATTCTTTTACTTAAGCCAAGATTTCATCGTCTACTTTTACTCTTAATAGTTTGAAATGAAACAATGAATAGGATAGAATCAGATCGACACATACTCTCCGGTAGTGTATATTACCCGTAAAATTACGGTAGGTAAAGAGCCAAAATTGATAGCATCTTATACCTACTGTGAATGAAGGATGTAAATTGAGGGATAAAGTGAAAAAAAACACAAATTGGTATCGGAAGGGAGAAACGGGCAGTTGAGCTCGGAAAAAGGAATGCATGGAGAAAAGGTTTGACGGGTGAGAGGCTGGACGCTTCTTGGGGTGGAGGTAATGTTAGGTTTCGTTCGTGGCAGTTATGAAGGGGTAAAGGAGTTTATTTTGGAACGGAGAGAGCGCAGTTGGCCCAAATTCAGCCGGGTTATTATGGACTAAATCACAATAACGGTAGACCCTTTTTGTCACTAACTGAGGAACTTTCCCTCTGAAATAAATAAAAAATAGGAGTAAATAAATAACAATCTCAATCAAGGCTTCAACGCGTGTATTATTTTTTAGAAATAATATCGAACAAATGAGATTTCGTGGCCGGTAACCATTGCTCCCGAAAAATTACAATATCATTCTTTGTAAATGTTTCTTCATACTTTATAAAATGCTGGAATTGAAGTCGTCGAATGTAGGAGCTCTTAGGTAATTTAGAACTTAAATTTTTAGAAACGAGCGAATAAATTGCATTGCTATTTTTTATTTTGTCGCTATTTTGTCTGAAAATTTAAACTATATTGTATGGATTTGAGTTATCAACATATATTCTGCATACAGGCAAACGAAACAATCACGGAAATTTTGTATTTGATTTGATTGCTTTGGATAAATGGAACTGATAGTAGATCTACCTTGAATTCATTTCTAAGACGTACCTTAAAATTAGTATCTAAAATGAAAATGATCGTGTAAATAAATTCAAACCGCGTGTACAGAAGTAATAATAGATGACAGAGTGCGCATTCTAACGTCGGCTTTCATAAATACCTGTGTATCTGCGAGTCTTTACAACAGTTAGCTCAAAGATGTTAATATTTAATGCACAATATAAGTTACACAGTTTGAAATTATTCTGCGATAAAAGTATGTATATCCATAATAACTCTGATATAAGGATATGTTGATATCCTTTTTATCTGCATAGAGATCTCATTCGAAGCAATACTCGCAATTCTCATTTTCTTCTCAAATTTCTAGATAAAGCTAGAATATCATCTACTACCCATTAATATAGCGATGTAAATTGATTGGAAACCAAATCAAAAGTATTATATTTATATATTAACATGTAAATATTTACCATTCCTCCGAAACAAATTATTAAAGAGACTAATCAACAAAAACGCAGGTTCCTGGAGAGGCTCTCCTTAATCGAGTTATTATTCACATTTTGGAAGTTAATTGCATATGAAATTCTGGCCTATTTAGAGCGCAGAGTCATAAAAAATAACACCGAACGACACAAGGAATTTTAGGCAGGGATGGAAAAATTCTCGAGGAGTTTGTTTCATTCTCTCTCTTCCACTCATCTACTTTCCCCTCATTTGCTTCGGTACCTTTCTTCCTCACGGTTAATGCGGAGCCTCTTTTTAATTCAAGGCCTCCCAATTAAAACTTCAGAATACGTATATGAAAAATACAGGAGACGGTCTTAAGAAAAAGGAGTCTAGTGGGCGGTAGTAATTCGAGCGAATGCAACGAAGAATGGGAAGCAAATGAAGAAAGGAAGCCACGAGAAGGTTAATTGCTCGAGTTGGAAAGCAAGACACAATGGGACGGAGGTAAACGAAAGAATAAAAAGAACTCGTTGCACAAAAGAAACTCCCTTTTATTTTCGTCATTTCCTCAGTTGGGAAAAACTAAAAAGGAAATGCCCCATGGCTTTATCTGCAGCGGCGAAACTCCAGCGGAAAGAACACCCTATATTCCCTTGAGAAAGAGGGATGAAGAGAGAGAGGAAAATTCAATATTATTCGAGAATGGGAAATAATGAATGAACTAACGGAACTCTTCGGCAGCGTTGTGGGAGGCGTCCGAAGGCGTCGCGGCGCTCGGCGTCGCCGCATCGCTCTCGGGCTTAGGCGTTTCCCCCGAGGCCGCCACGGTGGGGGCGTAGACGGTGGAGGCGTAAATGAGGAGGAATATGGGGGCGAAGGGGGTGAGGGTGGGGACGGTGTGACGTCGGGAGAGGGCCATTGCTCTAGCCTGACTCCGGCGCTGAGGGAGGCTGCACTTCCGCCGGGTTTCGGGTCATCGTGGCTGACCTGCGGGACAAGAAAGAGTACATGGCTTATCATTCGCGTAAAAACAACACGCGTACAAATTATGTAGATTTATGTCGGAAAGTAAATACGACTCTTGGTTATGTGTCCCGGAGTGAATATCCTACGGAAATACCGCGCTCGGTTACTCACCGTTATCAGATTGCATGAACTATTCTTCGCGTTATTCATGTAAATTTAAGTATTTTGCCCTCATTAGAGGATGAAGTATTGAAATGCATCTAAAGAGTTGGATGAAAAATTTGCTCATTAAGGCATTCGCCAGGTAAACGAAATTTGTAAACGGCGGTGAATGAGTCCGACGTGACTGGGAGTTGAACCGTGGGTGTATGACTTAGTGCAACTGACTGCGCTCGCTTTGCTTCCATTGCATGAGGTCCGAGCTTTCACCTCAAATAGGGCGCATCAACGCTTTGGTGGACTTAGAGGGACTCATATCACTCACAGTGTTACATTTTCAGTGGCTGTGATTCATCTAATATCCTCGTCTTGACTCTCTAAATACAATGATTATTAAAGTGAGCAAAGTCCTTAATTTCATAACTACATTTCGGCAAAATTTAACGTATTTACGCCTATTTATCAAGTTATAGGAAGGAAAATTCTGCTAAACAATTTTAAATCAACAATTTTATCGCAGGAAACGGGTTTATGAGAAGCATGCAGCCCACAGGCCACCGACTGGGTATACGTGCTTATGAGCATTAAAGCATTCCGTAAAACTAATCAAGATAGCGCGATAAGTTAAGATATCTCCGTGGAAAGCAAGGTGTTTGGTTACAACGCCATATTTTTTATTCATTAGCGTAAAATGATTTGATTATCTTCGGAAAAGTGATATTTCTTCATAATCATAATATAAGTAAACTTTATTTCCACCAAGTAATGCGCTGCGGCATTACTTGGTGGAAATTATTGAAGTCTAGACTTAAAATAATTATAAATAATTGCCACATCTCTTACCATACTTGGATTACTCCACAAAATATTTTGTGGAGCTAACCAAGTACGGTAAGAGATATGGTAATCTATGATTTAATCTGCTTCTTGTAAGTATGTACTATTAACTTTCTCGTCCAAGGTAGACTTCTTATATTCAAAATAATTACCTCGATGTTAGCTCGCGTTTCTATTCTAGATCATTTATGATTGATGAATGTAGTAATATTTTAAGGTCCCATGACCTCATTCAAAAGAATTGAGGAATAATCCACCAAGTTATGAATTTCGAATACTTCATGGAACTTCTCTAGAATACCTGTCTATTTACTCATCGATTGATCTTAAACGAGAACCCAATCAAATAGTAATTTCAATTTTTCAAAGTCACGATTCCCATTTTTTCGAGAGAACTTTGAAGCGCGAAAATCACTCGATAAAGTTAGGAAGTAATAAATCTTGTTGCAGAAAGGCTCCGTATTTCTAAATTAAGCCGATAAAATGAAAAAATAAATATCTAATATGAATTTTTCTGCCTCCTCTTTAGATTCCCCGGCATATATAGTTTCTTGTTTCTCCATCCATCGACATAGATTTATGTACAGTGTACATTTAACACACAAACATAAGGTACTCTGAAAATCCTTTAGGAAGATGTAATAACAATAATTTCGGTGCAATTCGCGAAAATATTAGTATATATCTCGGAATAATGAAGTATTATAAACATCATAAAAAATACCAGTGAGTAAAGTTCATAAAGAACTCCTTTTCCTCAGCATCTGACCACATCAGACATAGAAATGCACTTTTAGTAATGACCTTAGCCTTTTATAGCCTCTTCAGTCCAGCCTCCTTTGTACCGAGTAAAAGGAGGAGGATTTGATAAAAAATTCTCTTGTCGGTGAAACTATATCATCCGAGCGGACAAAGTTTCCCTTTTACATCTCTACAAAACGATTCAGTCCCTTTAGCCGCTATTTATCTTTTGAAGCTTTTAGAATGATTATAAAAATAGCGCGGTTTTGCGAGGGAAGCGAATCACAGAAGGAAGTCCGGAGGCTCCATGGTTCCGGGACCGGAGGTTGACGTCACAGATGCCCCAAGAGAGGCTCTCAAAACATGAGGTAGACGTGAGGAAGGAATGAGTGAGAGCAGCAGCGCCGCTAAACATTTGTCGGCCGCTCAGGAAAACCGCAGTCCGAAGCCCTTATCCGATTCTGCTCCAGCGGATCGCATCGGAGATTTATCGATTATATACGGAGGAAGTTGGGCGATTCAATCGGGACGGAGTTTCAAGAGTGTCTTTGAAACAAATCCATGCACTTTGGAGCGACTTTGTGCTAAAAAAATGATCGATTAGATGCATCCGACGGAAATACTCTCGTAGGATATTTATGGGAAGAATTGGGTAGAATCAGAGAGCTATTCATGATCGAATGTTCCGTCTGTTTCTGGTAATCATGATTCAAATTAACGTCGATAATTAAGATCAGGAAAGTGAGTTGCGTCGAAGGAAGAGTATGGCTTCATGATAGCAATAAAATGATATTTAGCCCTGCATAATGAGTTTCTGTAATGTGATTCCTATGATGAGTTTTATTTTTATAAGTATAGGCTATTCTAAATTATGATGAAATAATACTTGTTACACTATGAACACGATAAAATTTCTCTCTTATGGACGGATATCAACTTAAGTGTAATTGCGATCATCATTTCACAATATCGATGATTTTATCATATAATATGTTATTCTTTATTGCTGGAATACTTTGGAACAATATTTGATATTCAAGCACAGTCCCCGTACAAAGCACACCTCAGGAATGTTGAATTTACCTGATAAATCTTGCATTAACATGGTTTCGTAATATTTTCTTCCCAATACTGTCTCGTTAGTAAGAAAGTGTACGACTTCTTCAGTCGACATTTTACGAGGATGCTATCTAAAGTTAACCATTTGGTCTTTAAAGATAAATGTTATTTCATGGAGAGAAAAAGGCATAGTAGACATTGCAAGCGATACTTCATAATATCATAAATTTATTTGTTAGAAATTATGTAGGATAAGCTACTGGTGTTATAGTTTCCAATTCATTTTTATGAAAGATTTTAATGGCCTTTGTTTGTTACCGTTGTATCATTCACTCATAACGAAGGGACTAAGATATTTATTAATTCCAAACAAAGGATGAATTTCAATCATAAATTATATTAATGCAACTGCAAACCCAACATGGTTCCTATTCATTCCATTATTAAGCATCTACATAACTGTTTCAAATTTCTGAAACATCCCGCAACCCATGAATAAAGGATATCTGAAATGATGACCTTGACTCAAGGGGAGAGGTTTATTTCCAGGGCCTTACGTTCGGTCAACAGTCTTTCGGAGACATGCAATAGTTGAGAGAGCAAAGCTCCGTGTGTGTAAAAAAGACGCAAGGGAAAAAATACGTCGGCGCTGAAAGGCGGTGCGCATACACAGAACTAAAGATTAAGAAAGCGTGGAAGATCCTCTGAATCGTGAATAAGAGAGAGGGGAGCGTTGTGTACGGTAAGTTTGATGGCTGCGATGTGGTTTCTCAGACGGAGGTATAAGTATACAAGGACGGTCTATGTACTCCGTACCATCTCCGCCGGAGTTTGCCCGAGTCGGTACGAGTTTCCGAGACAGTTTCTGGGCGGAGGGAGGACAAGCAAATGAAGTACACAAGGGTTTTATTACGTGCATCAAGCCCTTAAAGTAATGGAATGAAGGGGTAGAAATTCAGGAGTGGAGGAAGGGTTTTTTATGGAAGGAATCTAGATAGTCTGGGCAAAAGAAGGAAGAGAAAAAGAGAGAAGGAAGGAGTGGAGAGAGGATGAAGAAGGCTTTTGGATGGAGAGCACGCCGGAATGGAGGAAAATGCTATGAAGAAAGCTATGAAACGAGATTAAATGGTTGTTTGGTCGCAAAGGAAAACATTAAATCGGTGCGAAATGAGGAAAAGGCTGAAGGAAGGAGGTGAAAGTGCCTCTATCTGGAAAATCGATGGAAATAGAAAATAACTTACGTGAAGCACCTAAAAAGGGCATATAAAAGGAGTTTAAATATATACAGCACATGATCGAACTTAGAATATGGGAGAAAATCGAGAGAAAAAGGATCGGGAGGTTTATGACGATGTCGATTAGATGTTAGCGCTTCAAGCGCTTTGTTACAGAAGTTGTTGTTACGTGTTTTCATTCGGAAGAACGCGGTAACTCCTGCTCTCTTAAACGTTCTATTATATCAACTTAGAGTCAGTTTGAATAAAGATTTAAGCAAAAAAAGATAATAACGACAAGTCTATAAATTATGGCAGTTTCAGTGAATCCTAAGGGATGAATACTTAGGATGGATGCTGCAACAATCACTGGCATGGGGTTTTTGAAAGCTCTAAACACTCATCATTACGTGGTCATGCGCACGCTATGTATATTTGCAAAACTAATATATATTTTTGGGTCTCGGTTAGTCATGTGGACAGCAAGTTTGATTTCGGTGAAATCGGTTCTAGATTCGATTCACGGTGGAAGCCCACATGCGAGATGTTGCTTAATTAAGCTTATAGACAAGATGAGTTAGTTAGATTATTACCTGCAACATTCAGAAGTAAAATTTAATTGAAACCAAAAGAACGATCAGATGTATATAGAATGAACTAAGCTGCGATGACTATTATTAGAATTTAGATTATAGATATTGTATGAACGAGGGAAAATGACGTGAATATGCCCAATGAATGTTGATACAGTCAGTGTTTTCTTTCTGCTAATAGCGACATAGAAGTCATTTTAACCAATGTGAACGTAAAACCTAAAATCTATACTTCAATAAAAGAAGTTTTCTAACAGATTGAGAGCTATTTATATCGCATATAAATGAAATTTCTCAGCTACCGGAATAATTACAGCTACAAATAATCATTTATAACATAATATAACCCAATATGTCACCAAAGAAGAACTCTAGAGCATTTTCACATTAAATCATAACCTAAAACATATTGAATAACAATAATTTCATACTTATTTATACATTCTAAAGCCATTAGGTAGCTTATATATGATTTTACGGTAATCTTTTTAGAAGTCCTATCTAAAAAGCAGCCAGTTTCGAGTAGTATGCATTTTTCATAATACGCATACGATATGCTTCATCTAATGTAATTACCACAATATAGGCGAAGTGAGAAACATATCTTATAAATATGGGTAACAAAAATTTACCCTTGAATGAGCGTTGAATCGATACTTGGTCAATCGAGACTAAAATACACGATTGACTAGATCAGAGGTCGCCAACCTCCTCTTATCAAACGCCCACGGCTGTGCTCATGTTACCAGTATAATTTCCATAACGGCTCAATAACTTTATTTTCGCGCTCATGGATACATATTTAGTAACTTGATTTATCATAATGATGTTTATTCATACCACTAATTTGCATGATACAGCCACCCGAATCTTTTTCCGCATTGTAACGTGAATGTCATTATCCTTTTATCATCCCTTTTTATTATCTAGAAAATACCGCCCACCTGAAAACTTCAAATTCTTTCGTTAGAGAGCAGTGGCGACTAGTTCGGCGACTCATGGGTTGGGTTATATAAAAATCCCAGAAAACGCCGGACCTTATTGTATGGGATAAACATTCTGATCCTTGCACCTCGTAATTCTTAGGAAAAAGTCACCATAACGCATGGTGCTCATTCCTCATCGAATACTGCACGATCATTAATCACGCGGAATTCCGACACCGTGCGAAATACGAATGAATCGCTTTTTTTTTCTTGCCGGTGCGTTTTTTCTACAAATTCTAAAAGCGACTTTATCTGTTTCGGATTCCCTCATCTCTACCGAATTCGCCCACGTTGATGCCATAGAAAAGGCCTTTCCGTTTATCTCCAGCGATGGAATTAAAGGCGCGAGCAAAAAGTTTGCCACCGTTAAACTCGAAGCTATACTATTCCCATTCCGAGGATTAAATACGGGAGTTTCGAAGCGGCAGGGGACAAAAAAGTTCCACACCTGCCTTGGGAAAAACATCATCCTAGTGTTTTCTTCATCGCTGCAATGAAACGCACTATGAGTGCCTCTGTCCTGATGTAGGACAAACGTTTGGAGATAAAACGCCCGTCGGAGTGTAATGGTGACGAATTACTAACGTAATTCGGTACTGAATTCGAACCATGATCATGGTCATGAAGAGAAATTGCGGTATTTGAATTTCGCATATTACAGCCACCCATCGCATGATTTTACGAATTTTTTGGATGGCGGCTTAAGATTGAACGGTTGGAGAACTACATATCGAAATGGGTCAGGGCTCTGATGCATTAATATATGCGCGGTACAGTAGTTTCTTTTTCTTTTTCTTTGAAAGAGGACTACTATTAATTCACACAGTTGTTCTTAAGAAGTGTGAAATTTCATACTTTATTTATTTCTTGATTCCCCCAAAAAAAAATTTACTGAATAACAAAAGTGGGAGAGGTAAAAAATAGCAATATGTGAGCTTAAAGATAATACACCACTATTCCCTAACCAGATAAATCCGATTAGCTGGGACTCGAGCTCGGGTTCTTGAAGTAGGAGAGCTAGCACGCTTTATTTCATTATAGAACAAGCCGATTCAGTAACAACTCAAGAAAAAGTGAAAATGAGATCATAAATATGAAAAGGGTTATTCGATTAAGAGTAGAATAATCAGATAAGAGCATTTAATTCCACAACAAAGAGTTTATACCAAATAAGTCAGAAGTTAGGTTCGTAAGAAGACTGTAGTAGCGAAAGATGAAAAAAGAGAATAACTAAACTTAAATATACGATTTTTATTTAAATATTTAAAGAGTTTGGCGTATTTTTGGCAGTAAATAATGTTTTTTAAGGAAATAATTAAAAATTTACATCCAGATAGTAATTAATCTATTCTATTATTAAAGGGAATAGGTTTTTTAATAAGTGAATGAACAGTTTCTTATATTTTCCATAAGGTGGCATAGAGAACCTGGTGAGGTATAAATAACTTTTATCAATATTTTAGACCTTTTACTACTTATTCTGCAAACTTAAGGTTACATAGGTCCAGCTTTAATGCAAAACGTTGTCAATTTTTAGGAAGACTGCCAATTTGCGATATTTTAACAAAGCTTTGTCAATAAAATTAAAATGCAAAGAAATTACAAGGTAAAAAATCTGATGAGCGTTTGTGAACAGGGATACCCTTGATTAGGACAGGTCAAATTAATTGCACCCGCATTTTAAAGGAACGTGAAATTTCAAAGGGATGTCGGGTCATATACCCCACGCGACTAATTAAAGGATTTTTTGACGCGACTAACTAAGGGTTGAGGAACTTCAAACTGCGACAATTGCTGGGCTTTACGGAAAACAGCTGATAAATCAGAATCTATGATCTCACTGCACCTTTAACGAGACACTTGAATTGAAAAATATGCTTAACTAAGTTGAATCAACTGCATTTCACACTTTTCTACAGAAATGTGTTGAATAAGAAAATAAAATCGCAAAAAACCTGTATAAAAACCAAAATCGTTAACATAAGACAAGAATTATTTTTCTTTAATAGGAACTAACTCCGATGTTACTAAAATGCAAATACTCTTGTCATTACACAACTTATCACTTATTCGGAGATGTTAACTTGTAAATCCAGGAATGACTTTTCATGGTTTGTTGTAAACATTTTGAATTGTGTTTTATCAAATCAAGATTATTAATTTTGGTAAACAGAAAAGGATATCTATTATGCTGTCTAGAACATAATAAAGTGAATAATGACCTCTGAAAAATTCTTGACATGACAATGCTTAAAGGTTCTAAAAACCCTCCAATCGCCGATATGCCGGTGACCGTCGGGCGTCGATTCCTGGAAAGGATCGAGAAGACCGTGGTTTACTAGTTTTCTCAGAAGATCCCAATGCGCATTTCGGAGAGTATGTCTCCATCCTCAAGGGGGTTAAATGATTAATGAGGAATAATAGGAGAAAACTGATAAGCCATGGCCTCCGTTGATACTTTCGAGGAATTTCCGTCCGTTGGTCACCAGCATTTGATGGCGGATTTCGAACTTATTATTCATTAACAGCCAAGTTCCATTTTCATGGCTATACTATTTAAAGATAAATTTTGTAAATAGTTAATTATGTTGAAAATAAGAACAGATGTTGAAGACTAATATTTAGATACAGATAAAAATTATAAGAAGATTTTTAAATATCTTTTTTATTCATTGATAAAAACGGTGACTTACAAGAAGTTCTTTGATGAAATCATGATTTTGAGACGAGACCTCATACGCACGCCAGATAATGACACATAATATGACAGATACATTTATATGTATGCTGATTCCCCTCGAGCCGCCGTATTGCGTAAGGCAGGGGGTGAGAACACCAATAAATAATGCATTAATGTACCGATGGTATAATAATGATATTATTTCGGATGATTTGCATAATATTATGCGTAAATCTTTGGCGTGGATTCGAAATAATTTTTCACTTTACTTTTGCTTGAAGCATGCATTCAGATTCTCAAAAGCTGAAACGACTTCAGTAGGCGCCAATCTTTCTATCTTTCGTGTGGAACATTGAGAAATGGATAGAGTTAAAAGCCTAGATTTTCAAAAACGTTCTTCTCAAAGCTAACTTATATATTTATCAGTATACGTTTTCATTTTGGAACAATTATAATTATTTTCCAGTACTTGGTGCTGAAGTCAGTTTGTGAGAAATGACAGTCACATCTTAGAATAGAAATTTAACAGATTATTTTTTCTATGAAGATAGAATGCAAAGAACGGCTGTTTGCTTCAAGAGAAAATGCGCGATCCGATGTTCTAAAAGGTGGGAGTGTTTCCAAGCATGCATTTGAATTATCATGATGAGAAATTTTGCACAATCCCAGAATGTCTTTTTCGTGGGGATACGGAAATTAAAGAAGTATCTAGTGCAGAAAGCGTTCCGATACGCTCTAGTTCACACAAAGCTAAGGCCTTAGGCAATCTACAGGAATTTAGCCATCGTAAAGTAGGAAAGCTGGCTAAGTTACGGATATTAATCCTTTGAATTTATAACCAATGAAATTTCTTTGAGATAGAAATATTTAGCCTTTGATTTTATATTTATTGCTACAATCTATGATTAATAATTAGCTATACTATTTACTTTTCGCCCTTCCGGAAATAGTAGATTGACTACTAATATTTTTAAATGGATCAACAGCTGAGATCATTTCGCACATAATACCCCTGGAAATCTATCTCGGGATCACCTTTCCCAAAGACGAATGCACTAACTGCCTGGTTATCCCGGATACTTCATGTGCATACATTCGGTCAAAGAAAATTATATTTTGTTTAAAATAGGTGAAAATACTGATCAGATAAATTTTCAGTTTGGAAAATATATTTAGATGCAATCAATAATAAATTTACGAGATAGATAATATAAACTTGACACCTGTCTCTCCAAGATCATGATGTTAGAATTAGAGTACCACTTTTTCATTTTACCGTTAAAGAACACTGCATTTAGATCAAAATTGCATGATATACATAATAAGAGATAACAATTAAAAAATTGGTTTGTTTTTCCATCAATAATCATAGTAGAAAAAGGGCAGTGATGTAGAGAAATATTAAAATATCACAGTGATATTTAATTTTTTTCATTACGAAAATGAATTAAAGTTTTGTCCTACTTACGTACTACTTTTAGTTTTCAATCAAAAATAGCCTCCTCCGTAACTACTCCTAATATGATTTTCTGTTCCTTGTGTGCGATTCTATGGAGTAATACTAAAGTAACACGGCTGTGTAATTCATTCATCTTTTATTAGATGAAATATCTTAAGATGGACGATAAAATAATTATTTTCTGTGCATTTTAATTTACTTTATTGGAATATTCAATGCTATTCTTTATATTATATTCATTAAAAATTGAGGGATATTTGAGATCATAGATTGAAATATTCGAAACGTTATCTCATTTTAGTTAATTAACCACGCAATTCGAAATGTTACCTCATAGATTCTCATCTATCATTTCATTTAAAGAAGAAAATGCCTTCTACAGACGGCAGAACTTCGTAGAAATTAGCGTATATTATTAGAAAGCAGGCAGAGAAGTTTACCAATCCTCTTTTCATTTTCAGCAGCTGCAGGAAGATGAAGTGTGACCAAGATATTAAATGATCTTTCCTTTAACAACTTCGACTAACCTTCCCCTTCTTCTTCAACCGCGGAATTATCATCCAAGGGACTCTTGTTCCTTATAAGGAGCACGAAATCGTTTCATATTTTATTCCTTTAATAGCTGGAATTCGGTCTCCATTATCCAGTTACGCAGGGTAAGAAAACGAGCTGATAAGAGTTTTCAAAGGTCGGGTGCGTGCTGGGATACCAAGAGTTAGAAAATGTAAGGGAACTGTGAAGTGGAAAGTGAACGCAGATGGAGAAGATAGCAGACCCCAAATGACGGTGGGTTTTTCTGGAGGAACAGCGGGACAGATGAGAGTGAAATGAATGCGAAAGGAAAGGAAAGTCGTGAGGAGAAGGGTGATTTGGGCAGAGGGAGAGGCAGGGAGCTTATGGGATTGCAGATGGAATCTTATGGAGATAATTAGTGTTACACATTGATAGGAACACTATACTGGTATAACATGCTCAAATTTATGTGGAAGAGTTTACGACATTTACAGTTGATTAGATAATTTGTGAGGAAGACGGTTGATATGTTTATCCAGTTTTTGTGGAAAAATAATTTCTTTGTTTTATTTTGAGCACAGTAAAATTACAGTTAGTATTCTTTGTGTAAAGTAAATTGTGTATATTTCTTGTGTAAAGTAATTCCTTAGTAAACCTCTTTATCAATATGATAGTCGTTAAGATTATGATCACTTTTATGTTAGCAGCATTGGATCCAAGAAGACTCCAGATTGCCCAGTGAGTAACGTGTTCGCCTTCGGTGAAAACAGTACCGGGTTAGATTCCTGGAGGGGTCCATGAAGATGTATATAAAGCTGTCTAAGCAGTCAAATTCATAAAACTACGACTGCAATCAATCCGAATGATTTTTTTATCTGATCACTCCATTATATTCACATACACATAGCACATACAGTGTCATTAAACAATGATTAATTTGTTGAACAATTTTGTATATAATTCGCTCTAAAGTAGTTGAATTTAATATCATATTAAACTCTCAACCTTTTTACTACTTGAAAAATCAGTGATATCTCAAGAAATTTTACAGTTAGCATCAAAATAAATTATCTTCATCAATATCGTAAACTCTAAATAATCTTATACGTGCATAAATAAATATTCAACGCATATATTTGTGAAGATAAATATTAGATCTTCATTGGAAGAGAAAGTTACATAGTTATATACATAGTTAGTCACATTCATGTGAAATGAAAAAGGCGAAAGTAAACTAAATAAAGAAGAATTGTCATAAAATAGAACCTGTATTGGGAAAGGTATGTGAAATTCCCACTATCCTTCCTGACATCTTCATGAGCTCTAGCAGTGGTATTTATTTACAGTGCATAGTAATCAACTATTAACTTAAACATGGAGGTCTGATGCAAATTATTGAACATTTGTTAACATATTAAATTAGTTGCACCTAACATAAGAATTAAAATTTCTGAAATAATCTGAGAGTGGAGGGATAAATTTATCTTATCTGTGGGATCAAATCCTCTAAGTATGCTTCTTTCCCTGTTGAACGAAATAATTCAATGCGCCATTATTCATAAGGAAAATCCCTTTGTAGTGAAACAATGGCTCTCTCCGTAGCTGTTTGTTGGAATTTTAATCTTCGCCGCTTTTACAAGGATATCTTTCGACAGCATCCAACGAATTTTGAGCTCACGGATATTATAAAAGGAAAAAAGGTTTTTAAATTTCTCTCATCTTTGCCTGAGCACAAAGACTCCTTTCTAGAGATACCGGATAAGCAGTGACAAATTTCCGAATTTTTAACAAAGATAGAAATGACCTAGTTTAGAATGTCTACTAGTATAACATCTAGTAGTTGCTTACTTCATAACTATAATATAAAATGTAGAAAAGGTTTGAAGGCTATGATATCGCATCCATTTTCAGAAAACTATGGGTACAAGAAACTATTTTATTGAAATATAGATCAGAAATGTTTTACAGTAGGGTTTAGGGTAGTAGAGCTAACCGTTATGCAAATAAAATTTCATTTTTTGAGAAAATCCATTAAAATTTTTTCGAGTTAATAGATTTAATGCTGTCCATAAAACATTAGTAGAAGTTATCTTGGATACAGATTTCTAGCATACAACAATGATATTTATACACTTACATTCCAATGTTTATTTCGGCTATCGATTTCGATTAAAAGTGTACAACTTTATTATTTTAAAATCGAGAATGAAGTAACCCCTGATTCTCTTTTTGGTCATCGATTAGTGATTTTAGAGAACATTTTCCCCATTTTATACCCCCAATGAAGTAATGCAAGCCTAAAATTTGAGGATAAATCCATTCAGCTTATCTTCTGCGTACGAGTGAGAATATCAGCTTGATTTCTCATAGTTGCCTTAATTCAAAGGAAATATTCGGTGTTCGTCCGTTCGGAACAATTACATAATGATATTTTTTTTAAATTACCATTACCTCATTCCATTCCAATCATCTCTTTTATTTCTTGGCGAAATCATAAGATATTATATAATCTGCTATTTGAATTCTATTTCTCGAAATCAACTTTATCATCTTTACTGAGGGTGAGATTGTAAATTTTTCATGTTAAAGAATTCGAATATTAAATTATAATATGATTACGCGTTGATTGTAAATAGTAGAATAGTTACTTAACCATTGGAAGATCCAGAGAGATGTTCGAAGGACCGATCGTCACCCCTCTCCTGATGAATTTATGTTGATTGCAATTTATTTAAGATTTGATAGGGATATTTGATTATGCGATCACTATATGTCTAATGATTTAATTACGACAAAGTGGAATTTTAAATGTTAAGTGTAATGAGTTCATAAGAAGACTGTCTTAAATCGTTCCCCCTTTAATAATCATTTCTTCCAAAGCCTATATTATGTAACCTAAAAGATATTCTATTTAATTTTTTAACAAAGGCAAGGATGCGAGCCTGGGAATTTCGAACTATTCCACTTAAAAGTCAAACTAATAATTTGTAATCCTATAAAATTTTAAACGACGAGTACTAGAGCATAAGAATCTTCACAGTCATCCTCGTTTCACTTCTTACTTATCGCTATTATTCCCCTTTATGTCCATGTCGCATCTTGCAGCTGAGAGCAGATTTCTTGGAATGGCCACAATCGCAGTTGCGAGAAAACCTATTGGTTTGAGCTCTGTCTTAGCTATTCCGAGGGTTTTCGTTGAAGTGATACTAGTATGGAATAAATATTTGAGATGGTTTACTTTTTACTTCTTCAGAATGCTTTAAACGTGAGGCCATCACTTTATATGGCCTTCTCATTTCGGGTTGATATTCCTTAGCAGCTGTCTCACTGATTTAAGTGTGCTACGAGGACTACGCTCCATTTTTAGCTTCCTAAGACCTACGTGAGCGCAAAATTTTGGGAACGACTTTAGCTTTAACTCTCAGGTCTAAAAGTAATTACAATATACACAGTTTAAACAGGTTTTTCGAATCATATATCTGAAATTGATACTACACATCTTCGACCGAATTTACATTTTTAAAATTATTCCTATAAATTATTTAATGTATTGAATTTTACGAGAGATTTTAGAAAGAAATCATTCCGCCTTACTTACTTTATCTCACCGCCTTATATAAACATGCAGCAAGGTCGACTTTCTAGTTTACTTTGGAGGACCAGCGAAAGAAATAATTTTGGTAGCATAGAGTTTTCCTCCTTTGTTCCGAGAAGATGGTAAAATCCACAGAGGTTCTGGAAGTTCACATTCATTTTAAAAATAAACTGTATTTATTCTCCTCTGAAAGAATGAAAATGCGTAGGAAGACATAACGCTTGAGAATCTCGGTGTAAATATTTGTGGATATGACGCAAAAAGGAAACGGAAGTTACTCATGGATTTCAAAATGTTGCCAAATTTTCGCTTATGCTCATTTGTGTTAGATTGTAATTTTATTAGATATAACTCTTATAATATATGTTTATAACGTTTTGTAATCACCATAAGTTAACGGTTTTGTATACTTCTTTCTAATAGTTTTGGATCCTAATAGGACAATGCATGAGATAATTGCTATGTTGGTGACAATTTAAACATTTTGTAACAAACAATTTCCCTCCTCCCCTCAGTCCTATTTACCCATCCCCCCTCTCTACACTCAGCAATCCTAATTCCTCTCCTATCGCCAACCCCATCTCCTCTCCTCTATGACTATATAATACGGTCTGTTTCTGGTAATTTCATCTGATGATGTTACACCTTAACGAAACCAAGGTCGTTTAATAAAAGTTTTGTGGACTCTAGATGGTGAGTTTTGTTTGTGTGTGATCATGAAGGAGTTCCACCAGGTATCACCAAAATCTGTCTAGATATAACTCATTACCAAATCTATCCAGACGACCGTCTTCAAGTTCTATGAACTTATCTCCACCTCCCCTAAAGTGTGCAGATAATTTAAATCTTACGAGGAACAAAATCATTAATTTAAATAGAAAATGTCGTTACAAAATGCATGTGTACGAAATTTATGGAGGAAAACCATTGAAATTTTGTCCAGAAGTGGCTGGAAATTTTTTTTTTCTATCGCCAGAAACCCAGCTGGGTCGACTTTCAGAAAGAAGTTCGAAACAATGGGCCTTTATGAGCTCTAATTTCACCATAAATTAACATGCATTAATAAGACGAAAATCTTACGGTTATGAAATCTTTTACTTCATTATGGATGTCCGAATGTTAATTCCAATAATAATGAGCCTTAGAATGAGGGTTTGCTACAAGTAAATATACCCTTCCACCAAATCCCACTTTACTTCCTCTTTGCTTTTCTACACCCCACTTCGATAACGTTGCTCATTAAATTAACCCTAGGACCCCTAGGCGGTGGATTCTTGAACGATTTCCAGAAAATTTATCTTTCCAGGCGCCATTAATACGTGACGTTTTCTTCAGAGGTAAATACGTTTTCATTAAAGAAACGCCTCATGAATCATGATCACTGCGGAACGTCAAGTACCTGTTATTTAGATAGGGCGTTCATTCTCAACGTTTGCCAAATAGGATATCCCGCAGCGCTGATAAGGGGTCGAGGGCGCCTTAATGGCAGACCAAATTTCTTAGCGTCCAGCAGTTGAGCGACTCAAGGCGCATTTTTAAGGGACCGTCTGCGTGACTGATGAAATTGCAATCGCGTGTGCGGGGAACATAAACGCAATCGAATAAATGAATACGTATCTTTTGCATGCATACAATCTTCGCTCTGGAGGGATTGCTAGAAGAAACCAAAGCGAGACTCACGTATGTCCCTCCTCGGTGATAAAAGGAAAGCTTTTCACGGTTGTCACGAAATGCTGCACAAAACACGTGTCCGAGGAAGACAAAGATTGAGCGCGGCGGCAGGAAATGAAATCTTGTGCTTTCGGTGTGGTATTCAGGAGACGGAGGATGACTTTCGTGAGAGAATTGTCTCGAAAGTGATTTGTAACCGCCGCAAAGAGTGTTTAAGGAAGACAGAAAGCGGAGTGACGTTATCTGAAATCTGCTATTCATTAAGGAAGGGAGGATATCAATTATTCTTCTCTTTTAGATTGCTTAATGACGCTGGAAATAAACAGTCGTCCCCGTAAAATTTGAGTATTCACGAACGCAGGTGCAGAGGGAAAAGAAACCTCTCTCTTTAATACTCTAGCCACAGTTTTTTGGGATAGGCTATATACAAATATACCTTGCCTTAAACCGATACGCTGTTTGAGAAAGGTAAAAAATTATCACTTGCGAGGCGTGGAGCGAATGCGATCCAAGCCGTCGTAAGAAAGTGCCATTACCGCAGGTGCTGCGACCATTCTAGACAGAGAAAACTATCGAGATAGAAATTGCTGGTTGGTAATTGAAGGATGGTATTTGCTTCAGAATGAAAAGGCATTCGGTAAATCCAAATGGCAAGCTGGTATAAGGGAGCAGAAAATCGCTTTTATTCTGCAAGTCATTCATGTGATAGAAATATGAAATCGAAAATTACTTAACTCAGCTTCATAGCGCTCCGTTATGATATTATAGCTAAATAGGATTTCATTTGTTAAAACGTTATACAACATTAATTCTGAAGAAGAATTTGGAAATCGTACACAAAGATCATTTTTGGAGAGATAGAATGACTTACTCGATAACTGGGAAGAATCGAACCCTTTGTATGCGAGGGTGGTCTGAAAAGTTTCCGACCCCAGATTTTTCAGAAATCTTCAGAAAATTTTCAGAAAACATGTGGAGAAATGGCGGAATGTCGGAAACTTTTCAGACCACCCATGTATATTCACCTATATGTACTGTGGGTACCTCAAAAGACTTAGGTTGCTATAAATGCAGTTTGAAGAGCAATGTCAATTTTTTTATAAGGTGGTGCGTTACTTAAATTTACCCACCTCCCATGGAAATCAACGATACAAAGCATCCTTACAACGTAAATCATCCGCAGCTAAGTATTGCGTAATTATCTTTTCCACTTTTATTTCAAGTTTACAGGTCATTATGTCCGATAAACTTCTTTTTCATTTTTATATATTCACAAAACAATAGCATGTTGCTGCAATTCCCTTCTTTGCACATGTTTAAGTATTTTTCTCGAATCTTTTGATCAGCGACCTTTCTTTCTAAATTGTCGGGTACTCAAGCATCAGGGCAGTTATGTTCATGCCTTTCATTAAAATTAATTACGAATTTCACGAACACGCACAGAGCTCAAAGGAGAATTAAATAAGGAAGGGATTTTTTCATATGAATACTTCTTGTGTTTGCGAGATGCGTCGAAAGATTCGACTCGAAGATATAGTTATCACGAATAATCAGAGACAACTTTTATTTATTATTATTTAATATTATTCATCGACGCATAACCATCTGATATCGTTTATTCCATTTCAATGCCTCTTTCAGGTGAAAGATCTGTGAAATTTTAAATCCCTACTAGAATCCATTACAACTGGTGTAACTTATGGGGCCACTTCCACTTCATCTCAAGTGTTTCTGAATATACGTCGTTGAAAGCTTAGAGTCAGGAAGAAAACCGTGGCGGTTTTCTTTCCAGTTTTTAGAAATCAAATACGAGTAGGTTCGGTTCCGGTTTCTTTCCTTCGGCAAGCGTTGAAACGGTTGAAACCGACATGTTTTCGTTTCCATGTTATATTTGAGCAAGATTTACATCATCACCATCATCACCTTTAATCATAACTTTTTAAATTAAGTTTTAGAATAAGTTAAATTACGTCAAAGATTTAAAGAATAATTGCACTTATTAAAAGTGAAATTATAGTTTGTGATTTAAAGTCACTTTTGCATTTGTTGATTAAATATAATCACTCTGATGAGAGTGTGAAACGATTATCGGAACGGATTTTTATTTCGGTTCCGGTTTGGTTTTATATTCCGAAAAAATAATGGTTTCTTTCGGTTTTCAGTTCAGTTGTTGTTCGATACCCTTCTTAGAGATAGATCCTTTGCTAGTGGAACGTTTTTTTCGGTTATGTTGAATTCGGTATAAGTTACGATCCTCAGCAGTCAGATGGACCGCTTTGGCGCTATTCCAACAAAACCCACGCTAAAGCTTTGTTGTGCTTCTTGGGCCGAACTGCTTTCTTCCATCACTCTTTCTGTGTCCTTCAAGGCCCTCTCTCGATGGGTTTTAATTCAGAGGAGATAAGGAGTATACGGCCATATGCTCGTGAAGTTCATAGCCCAACATCGCAACTACGTGGTATTGCTGGGAGAATATTGATATTAACTTGCGGATAGAGATAAAAATGAAGTGCTCAAGAAGAGAAAAGCAGGATTTTGGTTTTTCACGGCAACATGAGCAAATAAAGAGCCCGCAGCAGGATAAGAAGGGATTAAAGATTAAAGGGAATGTAAGGCCGGACTATACGCTCTTGCTGATGAGATATTGGACAAAGAACGTCAAGATGAAAGATGGAAATACCTTCGAAACAAAGAACAAACTTTGTCCATAAAGTCATCTATTCTTCATCATCTCTTCTATTCCCTGATCTATTTTCATAGTTAACAGAACATTAGGAGCTCGATATTCTTTGGGAAACATCACGTTATTTCCTGAAAGGCATCGGATGAATAATTTAAGATTAATTAAGAAAAAATCAGTTTATGTCGTGACTTCACGAACGATTATTCGTCTACAACAATGGTCCTTTCCATACCTACCGTTCACCTTTTGCTTCCAACCTAACCACCGTTGTAATAGTTAACGGTATAATTTCCCTACAGTATCAATAAATAAATTTAGCATTCATGGAAATAAATTTAGTAAAGATATTTATGATAATAGTCTTTCTTGATACAATTAATTTACACAAAATTTAATAGCACAACCATTTAAATTATTTTTCGCATTTTTATACGAATAGTACTATCCCTTAATCGTCTTTCTTATCATCTAGATACGAGTACTCGTAGTACTCACCGCTCACTTGAGAACTTAAAATCGCCCACTAGTTGGAGGTAGAGCCCAGCTTAGCGTCCACACACCTATTATAATGGTTTTTGTAATGTGAAGTGATTTATTAATGGGTGAAATTGTAATTGGACTCCTTAAATTGGATAAAATCTACTGATAGCTCTTAGCGATGTAGGCATTTATTTTCAGGAAAAAAACAATAGTTCCCGGTTCCTGTACTATAAAAAGTACTTCGAGAGCTGCACCTTTTGCATATATGAAATCCCTCCGGGAATCGAATCCGGAGCTGCTTTCAACAAAACCTAACGCACTACTCACTTGGATATTAGGGAGCATTGCTATGTAGTTGCAGTTTTTTTAATCACTATATCAAATCATTAAATTTCGATTGCTTTTAAAATGTAACACTTTAAGCGTACATACGTATGTTTATGAATAGAAGATTAGCTTATCTTTGTAGTAATGAGAACCATTCGAGAGACGGATTGAGCCAAAAGATTCTCTAGTTTAGTCTCTCTTTACTGATAGGGAATGGCCTCTTGTTTGCATCTAGGTCGGATATGATCAGAATATGCATAAGGATCATCATCGTAATATTTTTGCCAATTTAAGGAATAATTTTATTACGAAAACTTAAAAACTTAACTTATATTCGCTCGAGGTTGAACAAACGCTTTCTTTAGAAAGAAATGTAAAAGTCACTGTTCGCTATCATCCCTCCATCTAAAGCTTATTTAAATGATTGAAGCGATACGCGCCTGTATTAAGTACGACAATTTCAGAGGTTATGTTCAGTAGTTATATAATGTACAAGTTGCGGTTTTCGATAGTTTAAGTTCTGTCAATGAGTCATTTTTATAAGAAAGTTTGACTTACGTATAATGAAAGAAACAGAGACAATATTCATCTGATCCGTTCTACCGACACGTTAAACATGCCTAAATTATTTACCTATTATACCTATTAACATTCTTAAGTAAGATGTTATCGAATAATCAAAATATATAAATTAGACAAGATGAAACATTTATAATGTGATAATTGGTAGGGTCAAATGCCAAATTTAAAGGGAAATTCGGTGCGAATTTTAGGTGCCGCGAAAAATGTAATACCGCGGAAAGAGAAAGGATAATGTGATAGTAATTTAAGAGAAAAAGGCTAGCGGATGGTGGAATAGGACGTAGACATACTTCGGCAAGGGGACTCGGTAGGAAGAACTGAATTTGTTAAGAATTGGGATCAGAAAAAGGGTTAAGTAACCGAGGGAAAAGAGAGAGTTTAGTTTCTTTATAGGGCAAAGAATAAATGAATCCGGAAGAATGGCGATAAATTGACGGAAACTTAAGAGAAAAAAGGCTAGAGAGAGAGAGAGGGGGAGGAAAAACGGGGAAAGAATGGACTGAGGAAATATATATTAGGAGATATGGGCCATTTAAATTCCTGAACTTTCAAGACTACAATATTACGTTTTGATGGGGAGCTATTACTCGCGACTACTTTCCGAGGAAGGGGGATATCAAATGCCTTAAATACATATTCATCAGGCATACGCTATATGTTTAGACTTTCATTACAAGCAAAAGAAAGAATAAGAACCAATAAATTAGCTTGAAAAAAGTTATTCGATCTTGAAAGGAAATTTTGAATGATTGAACTGATCCCATACGGAACGCCATTTCACAACCTTTAAGAGAGTATTAATGTTGCCAATTCTCTTTTAAATAATCTCATTTAAAATCTGCGATGTCTGTTAGTGAGGAAAGTTTAATTCTTATACACAGTAAAACTTCATTAACAAGCTTAATATTTCTTAATGTTGATGCTATCACACCAAAACATGAAATAAATTAAACGAATGAGAACAGGGATCATGAAATCTTTGCGAATAAGAGCAAATCCAGGAATTAAAAGAATGACCGACGTTATAACATAATTTGTTGGGACATCTCCCAAGGAATGGAAGATTCTGTTTCTAGTCCCAATCATGCCCAACTCTCTACTTCCATTTATTCCCATGAACAAATATTTCAAGCTTAGATTAAGGAAAAATTATACTTTCGCTAAAAATTAAAGCCTATCGTAAAAGAAGTCTTTCTCAAATTTATCCAATAATAAAAACAGTTAGAAAGGACATTTCGGCTACAGCAGTGCGGCATTGAAAATTGCCATTTCTAATTCTTGAGATAATCCTATCGATGCCTCTTTTGACCCTGAAATGGAAAATCGAGTTTGATTTCCATATCAACTCTCGGAAAAAATTACGAGAGTGCAAATCACGTTAAAAAGCGAAAGGCATTCCCTAATTCGATACGATCCTGCTGCGCTTTCATCATCCCAGAGAAAAAGTTGAAGCGCGTTAATGTGCCTCCAGAATCCTCACTAGGACAGTGTCGAAAATACCCATGCTTCATCCAGCAGACATTTTTCTGGCTCACAAAACGTTTCGAAAAAGAAAAAGGCAGAGGTTTTCTCCGCATAGTGATTCCACGAGAGTCGAATATATTTCCTCGGCACGCTAAATTTATTACGTTTGCAGTTTCGCGCCTAACCTCTTTCCCCGAGGAAATTCGCAGCGAAAAAAAGAAATACCGACTGGGAAGAAAATGATTTCTAGAAAAGAGTGCAAATCTACTTTTCGGTCTCCTCTTCTTCCATCCTAAGTTCCGAAGTGGAGACCACGAATACAAATGCAGATGTGGAAGAAGAAGCGGAATCTCAAAGACAAAGGAGAACAATCTAGAAAAGGGATACATCCTCTTCTACATGTCGGCTCCAGAAATACTCTCCATTACTGAACCCTTCTCACTTCGTCTCTCATTTTCCTTTGCTTCATTCAATTTCCATACGTGTTCTTCCATCCCTTCTCTCTCTCCGATATCCTTTGTCCTCTCACTTGAAATGTTACATTGCCATCGGACTATTTCCTTTTGTCCTTTCTTGAGATCTCCCTAGTTTTTTTTTCCATCTACTTATTTCCTCCTGAGTTAAAATACTCGAATACATGGCTTGAATTTCTACACACAGTAATAATTAACTTTTGTATGGCTAATTTAATTCTTCTGTATGTAGTTTATATGATGTGGAAGCAGGGTCAAGGCCGTGTTTTTTTCAAATTAAGATGGGCCTTTTCCCTCTGTAATAGTAGGAGATATCTTCCTTATCCCTTATTTAGTTTTATACTATCTACATTCTCTATAATAGGTCTCTTAATTTTTCCAAACACAGGAATAGGAAACATTAAAAGGGTTTCTGTTTCACGGAAACCACTGATTTCAAAATTAATTCCTTATATTTTTGACACCCGAAAAGTACTTAGTATTTGGCCTCAGAGCATCAAGTATATATTATAAGAATTTTAAACATGATTCGGTTGTATACAAATTGACAATTTCAGACCAACATTTATCCTAATAAATATTGCTGTGAAGTTCGGTATTTATTTGGCGTTAACCTTTAGTTATCTGTCGAATCCAATTTCTTTCATTGGAATGAGTACAATTTTACTCATTTCTCATAAAAAATTCCTCACATCACACATTCTTTATCGTTCAATACTTTGACTCATACATTTTCAATTTTTTATTCATTAAAAATACAGTTCAAAAAATTAGAGAGCTAAAACCATTTTTCTTGATGATATATAGAATGCCAAAAAAACTTATTTGTTAAAACTGTTAGTTCCCGCTAATTTTCTTTTTATTGTCATGACATACCACCAAAGGCTAAAACCATCGATGCTTGGTAAAAATTACTTTAAAGAATTCGTGTTATGCTTCTTTACAGTTCCATAATTCTGAATGTGAAATGAGTTTCTTTATCGGAAATCTTAGCTCTCAACTTTAATGTCCACTTTATATAGCTGCTGAACCAATTGTCTGGGGATAATTTTCTTCGCCCTACTTACTGCCATTTTATTCACTTCTGCAATTTCTTATTCGAGTCATCAATGAATTGCCTTTTAACATCACCTTGCATCTCATCATCATCAATTCTCTTGCCTTGTCTTTCACTTCTTTCCTTTTCACTTATTTCACCTATTCATGCCAGCGAGAGTCTCCTCTTCATCCTCTCTCTCATTACTTAAAGTGCCATTCCCATTTACCGCTCATTCCTTTCTTCTTTTTCTCCTTCTCTCCGTTTTCCTTCTCTTTCCTAATCTCATTTCGTTTCAAAGGTGCCCTTTGCTTTTACGTCTCTCTTTTGCCCATTTCCTCCTTGTTCCCTCTCTTCTGATTCGCAACCTCCCTTCCCCTGTTCTCTCGAGGACAATAGGCTTTGGCAATGAAATGTGTTGTTGCGTCAGGGGAAAGCGAAGATGGGGCTAAACCTACCAAATTCGCTCCCATGCACATGTCGTGCTCTTCCCATCCCATATCCAAACCTAACACCACCATTTTCCCCTTCCGCATCCATATTCTAACCAGTTTATTGCCTTCCCATTCCGAACCGCTGTTAGCTTTGTTCGTTCGTTTTTCTTCGTGATATGCGTTGCCTTTCTATAATATCGTTACGCTTCAAACATAACTATCCGTCCAGCATCCTTTCCAACGGCGGAAAAACAACGGATTCCCTTTGAACATCATTCTCCGGTCCGCTTAGTGGGCTATCGCATTATGACTGATGAAATTTAATTGCGGTGTTACCGTTAAACCACCATGCTGAATATGCGATCTTCCATTCTCTTTACGGATACGGGTGTCCACGGGATGAAAACTAATTAAAACTTAATTTTTCCGATAGTCTTCTTAATTAACATACAATTTTCGGTTTCGATCGCGGTCTAGAGGTTTGGTCAATGCACTTTTGGAATTCGTTTATATTTTCGAAATCTAAAAATTGACGGTTTTCTACGTCATTCATTTATAGTTTCTAATTATCTCTCACTTGCCCATTTGATTTTATTGTACATTTTTTTGCAAAAGTGTTTTTAATTAGACTAACCACGATCGATAAACATACGTGTATTATCTATCAAATGAAATAAATTTTAAATATTCTTGTAAATAAACAAAACTCCATCAGAGTTCGCTTCCACAGAAGTTGGATTAAAAACGTTACAAATGAGAATATCACTGCACGAACAATGCATACGAGTAGCTATGATATCTTAGCAAAACTATACTAAAAGTTATATTAAGTCGCACGCATAAGTAGACATAATATTAAGCATTATTACATAATATAATAAATAGCAAAATTGAGTCCCCATTCTTACTCTCCCTTTTCTCTTTCCGAGTTCACTCAAGAATAATACGTCTATCCAATACCTTCTCTTTAATTACTCCTCGTTTATCATTAGTAAAACGATCACTCTTCTTCCGTATTCCTTCAATTTTTAATTCCCTTTCCTCCAATACTTATTTCGATCCTTTCTTTCTATCTCCGAAATCCATCCAAAGCATGGTTACGAGAGTTTGACGTGGAAAAATACAATATTTATATGATTTTTTTTTCGTTTCTTCCCTTATATTCATTTGTTATACTATTATATTTTTAATTTGTTGTTGATTCATTTGTTATACTATTATATGTTTAATTTGTTGTTAATCGTCAGCAGTAATTGGCTTTGTGCTGTATGTTGATGCTTGTTAATAAATAATAATAAAAAATAATAAATAATTATTAATCGAAGTGGCTCTTTGTAACATTAGCATACTTTTCATACTCAATTAAGTACTAGAATCAAAGATTAAAGTGAATATAATAACCTGAAATACAATGTATCGTCTCTTGCATATGTGACAATGAGTTACGAGCGTAAGATATACAAGACTAACCTTATCCTATGAATAATAGACAACATTAAAAGTAGCGGCATGTTTGATATTCAGAAATTATTAGCTTTTCTTTTACTGAATTTTTATTTTTAAATAATCTTTGATTTTACCAAATATATTGAAGTAAAAATTGCCTATCAATTGAAAATTTCATTAAAAAGATAGTTATGATTACAGAAACGAAAGTTATGGTAAGGGAAGTATGCACCATGACTCTATTCTCCTAATCGATATGATTCGCAAGCTAAATCATTTTCTTAAAATGACTTTTTTTAGAATCTCCTATCCTGATCATCCTCGCAGAACCAGTATACGGCTTATAATAGTAACAGTCCGTAATTTAAAAAGACAGAAGAAAACAAAGCGGACGTGTTCAACTTTGGAATAGGTGGTCCCGAGTTCGACTTCCAGTGAAAGCTTATATGTGCGAAATGATTTTAGCCGTCCAAGCACTTGAAATATTGCACACAAAACAAAATGAAGTATTTCTATCACAAAAATTCTTAAATTAAAAATTCGATAAAAATCGAAAGGTGATCCATATCAAATCTTCATTTATATCTGGTGAAAAAAGGTAGTCTTCTAGTATGTATGCACTTATTATAATTCAATATTTTGCCCTAAATATTTACAAAATATGCATATTTGAATAATTTTGTACAGCTTTTCTTTGAAATTATAAGCCCAAATGCTGGTTGGATTCGTAAACCCATTCATGAAAATAATGAAAGCTTCACCGAAGGAAGAAAGTTTTTTAGCTCAATAAGGATAGAGGTTGTTTGCCTTTGTATTCCACAGAGTACCAGACATATCAATGATATTGGATTCTTAGAGATGATTTAGCAGACATACTATTTTACAGGGCACTACTTAAAATAACTGAAAAAAGTATTTTTGCATATCAAAATGAATGCAAAATTTCGCCTTTAGCAGCAGTCAACGACTACTCTAATCATTTAATCATGATAAAATATCTAAAATCTTGAAAATGTCTTGTAATACCTCAGTTTGGTTAAAAATCTTTAGAAATTAGTATGAAGCTGAAGAAGAAATAATATTGAAGCTTACCAATACCTTAAGAATATTCCTCGATACCATTATCATCAACTTATAGTTTTATGGCCTTTCTAAGTGTGATTTAATTCTATTTTAATGTAAGTGAGTGTAATAAATTCGAGCGGAATTGAAAAAATAATAATTTTTATACTAGTTGTAATTTATAATTATAATTTCATTTCATTAAAAATTTAACATATATAATATTTTTAACAAAAAAGTTTTATGAAAATAGAATGACTGGAAATTTCATTACTGGAAATATGTTGACACTGCAACGAAAAATAAGCTTGAATATAATTTCTGAGATGAAATGAGCTAATGAAGTAAATATTACAATCTAAATATTCACTCTTCTTTTTCCTTAAATGTTACTAAGTTAAAATTTCCTCTCCTGAAACAATTTTTCCTCTCTTCATCTTCTGATTATAACGCCGTGAGACAAATTAAGGGTAATATTTCAGGAGATAACATTTTATATGAGCATATCCTGTGCAAAGTATATTTTTCCTGAGGTAATGCGACCTTTACTCTTTATTTACGACGCAAGTTCCTCGTCTATTTAACGAGAAAACTTCCTTCCTCTCTAGTGTACGAAGTATAGCTAAAGTTATACCTAATAATCTCTCCTAACGGCCAAATTTTATATTTTACTGGGATATATTCTTGAAAAATAAAGTAATGATAGAAACTCATCGACGCCCTCCATGAAATAAAGTTCAACGTTGATTTATTAAGCAATAAATAAAAAGGGTTCCATGATATACTTCCACTCAAACTTAACTAACTATATCGCAATTTTCTCAACATATAAAATGGCAAACGTGCGATAGGTGAACGAGTATGGTCTTTTTACGATCTCAACAAACTTTATAGAGGTTATTTTTCTGTGGCCGCGTCTACTCATAAATTTATGAGCAGTGCGCAAAAAGAAGAAAATTTGCGAGTCACTGGTAATTAACTATACAAAAGTTCTGCAAAGAACGTTTTCCTCGTGATGAATCGCCGCTGGCGTTGACTACTTGGCATTCCAAATGCCCATTTTGATGTATCGACCGCTTCCTGGCTAAAGGAGATGCCTTAATCATTCATCGTTGATGAGAGAATCCGAATTTTTGGCTGATGTTTTCATTCTTTCTTTTGCTCCCTTCCAGCGAAATTCATCTTCTGAAACTCTTTGGATCGTAGAATTCGATAACTCACGCCGCATTTCTTTCTAATAAGTCAATTTTTCTTACATCAAGACTTAAGAGCTTACTTGTTAGAGCTGCTTCGAAATTTGTAGCGGTGTAAAAATGCTACCTTCGGATTCGCTCGGGGAAATATTGTAACGAATCAAGCGTAATTAAGGGATTTGGTCGAGAGTTACAGATATATGTTCGTAGATTTAAATGTTGATGGCACAGATAAACTTACTAATGATGACACCCCGAGGAAGGGAAAACTAATCCTACTAAATAACTTCTAGGTTCGTTAATCGGAAGAAGTTTTTCAATTTGAGGTAATTTCTACCACTGCATCATTTTCAAGAATAGAAAGCATAACTTTATGAATATCGCCCCAGGGAAGCATTCTTGTCTTATCAATAGAATTGTAAATAAGATAAACAGATTTGTATTTTTAATCTCTTTTATTCTTATATTCTTAATAGAATTCTTATTCTAACATTTTCAATCGAATTCTAACTCTACATATCTCCTTTGACTTGTATTTTCTATGCGATAAATTATGTCTCTTAAAGGGGATGTCCAGAACATATAGAAGATTTTCAACTTTTCTAGTGCCGAGTTTCTTTTAAACATGGTCAAGAAAATTTTTTTATCTAATCGATGTATATGGTTGACCTGTTGTTTTATATCTGGTTTTATTTACTTGAATTTGGTTTTTTAACAATGTTAGCTCATATAATTTAATGCAGTAATTTAGTTGACTAAATATACATCTGGCTGCTATCTTTATCTCAGAGCATATTCATATTGATCTATAACTACATCATTGACATCTCTAGAATCCAAAAAGTTTAATTTAAAGACATAATACGGAAATAAAAATTAACATATTTTACTTAACGCGAACGTAGATTTTTACTACTCTTAAAAATATAAAATAAATACTGAGTACTTTGGTGTTAAAGGAAGAAAAGTTCATTGCGAAGGCCGTGTTACGTTTGAGTGCCTAGTTTAATCCCAAATATGACTTCAGTTGTATAGCATTTGTTGCTTAGATATTGCCTTGGATCGCAAAGCAAGTAATATTAAAGGATTAAGTTGTCCAGATTGTCTGTTCTCTTACAAAACAGCCGATGTAGTCCGGACATCCCGAGCGGGAATTACAATCGTACCAACGTCGTCCGAGATAAAATGAGTATAAAATTCTCCGTCGCTTAAATCCGTAAAAATCCGACATGCGGAATGTAACGGGAGATCTGTTGGAAAAAAATGTAATTCGAAACGGGTCGAAATAGTCGTGCATGGTGAATCAATTTGAAATGCGAATGAAGCTCCATGTGAAAAACAAAGTCGAAATTGCGTGTCCAGACCTTATCTCGATCGCCCTTCCGATGTCCTGCAAGATTGGACTCGCCGGAAGCCGAGTCACCACGCGAACCGCCTCACGGAAAATCCACCCCTTCCAACTCGCAAATTGCTTTTTCTTCAATTTCCAAAGCCCAATTTTTTTTATTCCTGCTGTAGCGGAATATTTTGGGATAGTAACATGGCGGAAACAAAGACATCTTTCTGTGGCGTACAGCAGGCGAAATGAAAACCCCCTGCGGAAAAATATCAAGGCAGAAAGATCAACGGATGCGAGGATCGGATGAGCGGTGGGGAGGGGAATAATAATGAGTTACGCGAAGTGCATGAGTGGCAAAGTGGGGTGAAAATTACGGAGGAAGTACTCCGAAAATTTTCCTCTTCTCCCTTTAGAGTAGCTACACTTATGAACCCTCAAGGCCATCCGAAGGGTCTGATAAATATTCAGAGCTTGTCCAGGAGTCGAAGGATAATAATTCGTATTTCCTTCACTTGTGATTTTTACCATCTAAATGTATGCAATTAAAATCAGTAATTATTCATGTTGATAAATTATTAAAATAAAAGACAATTAGCTATTGCTTTTTATGAATTTAGTATTATCGATAAAGTACTATATAAAATTAGAACCATGTGAATGGTAAGAATGTACTGTGCAAAACAATCATATACTGTGCCATAAATTTCGCATAGAATTTCAATTTTTATGGAAAAAAATTGTGTTTTTTGAGTCAAAAGATAATTGAAGAATGATCAAAGTTATAATTTGATAGTGATTAAAAAACTTAGCAGGTTCTTTATTGTTTTGAAGGGCTAAAAAAAGATTGGGAAAACTTACTTAAGAGGGAAAATTTTCCGTTTAAATTTAAGCGTGAGAAAATTTTTCACAAAAGTTTTCTTAGAATAAAGGCCATGTGATCCATAATCGTTATATTCGTGAATAAGGCAAAGTCCAAATATCGATATTTTCGGTCGAACTTTGAGAACAGTCCACGATTTTCAGGTATCATAAATGAGGATCGGCTGGAAAGAATAAAATTTCTACGAAATAATTTAAGATATAAAAAAACACCATTGAATTGTGAAATGAAAAAAATGCCGATTAAGAGAACATTGAAGCACTTCAAAATTTTTTTGCTGATCTACTTTTATAAGCATCGCATAAAAAGCATAGTTTTATCAGGTGGCTACATTGCAAGTTCGTTATTACAACCTCTGATACATTTTGTTAATACACCAGTTAAAATCAACATCTTTAAACGATTTTCATATTATAATCGATAGCTAACAATTAGTTGAAATTGTAAATAAAATATAGAATATACTAAGATGTTTCTTAAACCGTATTTAGATATCGGAGTAAATGTATTATTTCACAAAGGTATGGGAAGAATAGAATTCTTTGAACACCTCGAGCTCTAAGAATCAAATCAATTGCATATGGAAGAATTATCTGCATGACAGCTAAATATGACGTGATAAATTTTTGATACGAATTCCGATTTCAAATTAAAGTAGAGGAAAGCCATGTGATATTTTAAGCAAGGTAGGCTTGATTGATTTACGGATGATATACATGGGTGGTCTAAAAAGTTTCCGATGTTTCGCCATTTCTCGACATGTTCTCTGAAAATTTTCTGAAGAATCTGGGGTTGGAAACTTTTCAGACCACCCTCGTAGATAGAATTGCCAAATATGAGTTATTTTAAAATAATAAATGTATTTCTTTATCAATACTTATAGAGAATATAGTATATATAGTAGATATTATAGAGTAAAATACAGAGAGTTGTAAAGGACAGTTTTTCTTAAATGTGATAATATAATTCCACCAATTATCAAGAATTTGGCGTATTCTAGAGATTTTATTTATCAGAACACCACTAATGTGCAGAAACAACGGAATATAAAATTATTAATTAATTTATAAAATAATAAGCAATAAAGCCAATGGAAATTTTCATCTTCAACTGTAAAACACCTTCAAGTATTATTTAATCCCTTTCTACCACCATATTGCGAAAATGTCTAGATAGACCCTGAGCTAAATTTTTAAATAGAATTTTGCAGAAAAACAAGAAAGAGGGTTGATTGCGTCTTATCTTTTTAGCCAAGATGAAATGAAAATCAACCCTGTTTTACCGTCAACCCTTTCTTCTGTAAAATTCTATTTAAATATTTTGCTTAGAGTGAATCTAGACACTTTTGTGGATACACGAAAGGCATGGAAAGTGAAAAACTGCTAACTTTTGTCAATATTTTACAGATACGTATTGGCATTGATCATAAAACTCTTTATAATTTCATCTTTCAAAATATACACGCTAAGTCACTCTATTGCATGAACGCGGTGATATAGTTTACTATAAATCATTTTATTGGCTATCGAGAAATCTATGGGCACTATCATCCTTTTCCCGCAGTGGAAGAGGTTATTCTGATCCTTAGTAGAAAGACCTAGGAAAGAGTGAGTTGAACTACATTATGAAATACGAAGGTTGTGTACTTGTAACCTGAATCAGCAGAGAGCGCGGAGAAAAATGACTGCAGAATTCTTTCAATAATTTATAACGAGCGCTATAAATCATCTGCCTCGGCAAATTTAATGCCCGATTTGAAAGAACCGAACTCCTATTGTTCAGGCATCAAACACCGATCGCAGAGGTTGGATCGCGATTGTTTGAGAACATAGGAATGGCCAACGAGAAATTAAACGATACCAGATTGGATTTCTCCCAATTTTTTCTAGGTTAATAACTCCAGCCCTCTGTAATTGATGGTGTTTTAAAAATTCTCATTTCGCAGCTCAATCCTAGCTGCATGAAATTTACACGATAGAATGTCACGTGATGACTGAAAAATGTCTCATGCTGAGGCGCTATAATTGCAGTCCTTGAAAGTGCATATCCTTTAAATTGAAGCAAGCCTTTTGTTCGCTGCGAAAACTCCAACGTACTCGTTCTTGTACCATGAATGGTTTACTAGGAACTAGAAGACCTGACAATTGTGAGATACCTATTATTGTACAGCTCACACAATTGTTCGGGAAATATTTAATGCTCACTTATTTTAGTTTATGACTCTGACACTTTAGTATACGTCAAGTTTAGAGTAAACTTCGCTCGAGAGAAATAGTGATATTGTAGAGTTGAAAAAATTTTCGTTAAACTTAGCATTTAAATTTTTCATTTCAGAGAAATTTTTATGTAGTATTTAATTATAGAGTGGGAGTGATGTAATTAGCAAATAAGAATAATGGTCATGGTTAATTGTATATCAAGAGAACATTCGATATCGATTGGAAATAAGTTCGGGATTTCAATTTGAATAAAGTAATACGATATAAAAATGAGATGATCTACGCAAAATCATGGCCTATATACAGCAGATAATTATTATTATGCATTAGCATTAGATTATGCATTAATTAGATTATGCATTAGCTCTCCAATATGATGTACCAATAGTGCTAATAATAATAATGAGGAAGCTGGAACTAAAAATAAATGTAATTAATGACATGATGTTTAATTATGTAACTCACTAGCAGTGATTCGGGGGAGAACGAATAGAATAATGAATCAAAATTGTACATCAACGTAAAGGTCGGTTCTTTAGATTATCGTAGTGTTATTTGATATCGCTCTGATTACCAGTAGAAATACTATATTAAGTTAAAAAGTCTATGGAGAGTTTAAATGGGGCAGATAGAGGGCGACAAACATCTTTTTCCATATAAACAGATCGTAGTGGTTAATTACTTCCAAAAGTAATAAAACGATGATATCAATGGTAATAATGTGACAATGTTGGATGACTAACTTGAGATACACATTAGGGAAATATTAGAGAACTTCAAGACATTAATTTAGAGAGGAAGCTTCTCAGCTCCAACTTTGGATCATGGTGCGGGCTCGACATCAATCATGAATGATAGCCTCATTGTCAGTCAAAGTCAATGACCCAGCTCAATTTCAAAAGGATTCAGGATAGGCTTGAGATCGTCCCGGTCAATGGATCAGGTCAATGGTGTCATCGGGAGAGGAAGGTCCGCTATCAGTACAGCCACGCCCCTGCCTTTGTGGCACTTCCCCCGAACGAGAGGGAAAAAAATCCGATTCGAAATAGCCGTTAAAGGTGGTGCAAACAAGCGGAAGCGGTTTAATGCCTTCGAATAAAAATCCTCGAGCGAAGGTACTATCCCTTGGCAAGGCAATATGGGCTACAAATGGGGATGATAGAAGATACGATATAGTATACCCTCTTTCTGGAGGAAGAGAGAGCAGTTTACATCCGCAGGGGCACGATTGTCCGCATTTGTGGTCGAACGTCTTAGAACTATTTTCCCCACCTACGGGAAGTATTGTGGTCTCGGGCTAAATCTCTTGCAATAAATCTCTTACTATGCTCAGACCTTTATTCTCTGAAAATACACCAAGTTCAGTTTTGAATAAAGAAGTACAACGTAAAATCTACTTCACTCAAATGTATGTAGATTACTTCGTGTACTGGGAATGGATGGGTTTCATTGGGTATAAATAAAATAAATTCGTAGCAATTGCAAAATATCTGTAAGAGTTAGCTGCATCGAAAACAGCGAACAGAATGTGGTATAAATGGAATGGAAAACATTTCCAGTTCTTTTACTACATCTACCTTAATACCTTGCCATCCGCGATTCGACATGTGGCAGGGGGTGCCAGTGCCGAGCGTTTGAATTACTTCTTTAGTTTGTTATTATTGCTTACTGTTTGTAGAATTAATGTGTCCCTAAAACCTGCTTGACCTAGCTTGTCCTTGTCTCTTATTTTAATAATAATAATAAATCGTCTTTATTCGGGCGAGATTGAGACTGAAAAGTCTCTTTTTACGCTCATTGACGGATCTGCCGAAGTATCTGATGGGTCGCATATTACCAAGTTCATATTCCTCGTACGTACATTTTCAGAATCCATCAATTAATCACGTCTAATCTCCTTTATTTTGAGGACCCAACCTGTCTCAGAGGATTTTCATAACACTTGCTTTCTTAATGTTACAATTATCTAAGAAAAAGATCACCTTTCGTTGTATTTTTCTCGAATTTGCAGGCACATCCGCCGTTTCATCCGCCGGCTTCCATATACTTGCCGCATATTCGAGATGGCGCATGACAAAGGTGAAATAATATTGCTCTCCAACCAATCTTTTGCATCTATGATGATGCGTTGGATAGCTGAGCTCTTTTTGTGCTTTACCGCGGATTTTTAGGAAGATATTTAATTTATTGTAAATCATTTGAAAGAGTGATTACGAGGTATTCAACTAATTTAAATACATTTATGTTTATTCCATTGATTATATACGGATAAATGCAACGCAATCGTTTTTTTTTGAAGAAAATAACTTGCTATCACCATATTAACTATTTACTCACATAAAGCTCTAATTTTCTCTCTATCTTTGAAAATGTATGTACATACTAAATCGTTTGATTCAGAAATGCGGTCTTCTTTGCTTGATATTTCTCTGTATATTACTGAGTCATCCACAATTATCCTCATATTGCTATCCATCTCTACGCTCGAGTAATTGATATGCACGTATAGCATGGTGTTAAGAGGTCCAATTACGATGTCAAGCGATAAACTCGAGGTAACTTTGACTTTCTTCGAACTAAAGGCATCAAGTATTTTTCAAGTATTATCAAGTGTTATTCTCTCTCGTACAGAAATTCTTGACTTAGTCAATCATGACTTCCTCATCAACGTCCTTTAATTTTTAATTTATAAACAGAATCTGTCGAAGGCTATTTTGAAATCAAGGAAAATAGCATCCACTTTTTAGTTTCGGTATTAGGTATTATTTAGCTTTTTACTTTCGGTAGACTCTAAGATTTCGCGAATGAATTGCGCAAGTTTAGTTTCGCCTGATCGTATCTCTCGGAAGCCCTATTGGTTCTTACCGAGGAAGCGATCGCTATCTAAATTCATAAGTGAGCTAATAACAATATACTTCAGAACGATAAGTCAGAAAGCGAATTTAATGAGATGGTTCTAAATTTTCTTATTGTCTTTAAATCCGCTTTTATAAATAGGGGAGGCATACAGTAAATTCCAATAGATTGGTACTCTAGAAAATATAATTTAGAGAATGGGGTGACGCATTCTTCCTATCTATCCGGGATGCCTTCTGAACCAGGCGATTTGTTCGGCTTATTTTTTAGCAAGATTTAATGATTTCATCTTCGGTAAAACATATACCTGACATGGATATGATTTTATTGGTCTTTTGGAGGGTATCTTTGCTACTATCGGGCGTTAACACGCTTTAATAGAAGTCGTTTGTGATGTTCGTTTTCTCCTTCGAATCTCAAGCTCCATCGCTTTCCCTTAACGAGCTCACCGTTTATATCTTTCCCTCTAACGTAAGACCAGAAGGCTAAAGCCCTCTCTCTTACGCTAGAGAGTCCTCTGAGCTTTCTCCGAGAAATTTCCGCTTAAAATTACGGAGGGCGTTACGCATAGCATGCTTGCTACCGAACTGTGCCTTCAAGTGCTTTTCGAGCAATTAAGATTTTCTTGGACTCGAATCAACCTATTTTCCCGCAAAGGTCTGTGAATTACTCTTCTGTGAGCGAAGAGTAAATCTAACTGTTTTGCAATAAAGCCGTCGAAATTACCTTTGAAATAAAGATTAATTCTATTACTAATCTCCTTTTTAGAATTTTTAACTATTATGCCGATACTGATTATTAATTTTAACCATTAAAAGGCTGTATATTCAATCAATTGTGAGCAAAATCGTAATTGTACTATTCAAGACATGCAAGCCTTGAAATGTTTGCGAAGATAATTCTAGAATAAAATTCTCAAACCAGATAGAAAACTATGTAATTTTTGTTATTATTACTATATTCTCATATATGTATGTTTTTCATTCTAGTTTGAACCTCATCCCCCACTATTTACTACAGCAAGCTTTGGAGAGGGGGTTGAGGCTAATAAGCAAAATGAGTTGGCCCTTGCTTTCTTCAGGGAACTAGATTGCTATAACGGAACAAATCCACTTAAGTGGAGCCGAGTGAATCTACCGGTAACATTTTTCGTAACATTCCATAAGAAGATACCTTAGTCAATACTATTATTAAGCATCACTCATACCTCGGTAACTTTCACCTTTCAAAAACCTTACGTCACAGTGAACCTCATGCTTGCTGATTCTATTCTAAAGTTAGAATGATGTAAATACCAATTTGGTAGTAAATTATCAAAAGAATTTAAATTAAAGGACCCAGAAACAAAATATCTTGCAATGTAAGAAAGAATACGACCTTATCTGAGGCATACCATAATTTTACCAACAGCACAGCGATGTTCTGTGGCATACCCTTAAAGAAGCATTGGTGTAATATTACGAAAATGGCTTAAGATTAATGTCATCGCTAGATACGACAGCGAAGGTGCCGAGGATGAACCCTCAAATTTTCTATGTCAGATGCAGGACAAAGGTAGCTCTGTACGTATATATGATCCCCGAAAATGAATCCACGGAATGGATCTTGCATTCACATCGCATTTGTTTTATTTCCGGTGATCCAGAAAACTGCCTCAAGAAAATCCGTTCATTTTAACCCTTACACTGCTTCCACGTGGAGCATTGCCCTATCCTCGGGAGCGTCTACGTCATTAAACTTGGCCGATTCAATTTTTCAACAACGCTCTAGCACGGGTGGCTCCTAAGTGGCGATTTATGAGGAACATCGCAACTCGACATCACTCTCCGTAGAGATGGAGGTGACAGGATCCATTAAAACGTCGCTTCATTTCGTTCCACTCGCAGTGGCTTCAAAAGACGTGAGAAACCCTTAAGGCTTCCTCCCGTCGGGTCCACACCGGGCACCACTCAGATATAACAAGTTGCGATCTACGGCGAACCATTAGCCAATGTTTGAAACCATTCCTTCTCTTTCTCTACGCAACTTTGTCTCTGGACCGAGTGATCTAACCTTTCCTTTTCGTTTCTTCCTATCTAAAAGGAAGAAATTATGAATGAATTCAATCGTATTCCGAAGTATTTATATGTAAAATTTTATCAGGTCTGATGATGGCACTTAGAGTTGAAATCTAATTTGGGGTGAATGAACGTGGTTAGTGTGGAAATGCCTGGTGGGATGGTGTAGGTTGGGAACTACCTGAGCGGACCGTTACGGTCGCTTTCCTTTCCGGGGTAGCCTTGAAGGCCTATCAGGAATCCTGAGAAATCTTTCATTAATACGGAATGAAAACTGTATAATCATATATTTGTTCTCGTATCTATACTGTACGTATTTTACCGATAAACGAACGTTTAGACCATAGTATCTCCATTTACTCCATCTTCTTTGGGAACGAAGGTGGTCGCTTACTTTATGGAGCTGAGCTGAGTTATTGCCAAGGAGTTTTAAGTGACAATTCTATTTTTTTCGTTTAAATTATGACGTGAAACAATAGATCCCAATATGCAATTCATATAATGAAAAATCGTTCATTAACTTGTGAAAACGAAAGCTTAAGACAAAATTTTCAATGAATAGCGGGCGCTCAACAAATTAGTTGATAGTTAAAGTGGCCATTTATTGACGAGGTTAGGCCCACGTGGACCACTTTTTCGTCAAAAATTGTCTGTTATTATAATATTGACAAATGTTAGTTGTTAACAAAAAAATAATACAGTATTGGAATACTTCGGCAGTACATCAAAAAGGTTGCGCGGATATCAGTTTAGACGGAACTCGGGCTATTACTGTGTTCAGAATTCATTTGTATTGTACTTATTTTATGATTTATTGCATGGTATATTATGCGGTACATTGTCTTATGTATTAATTGGTATACAATTGCATACTGCATATTATTGATCAACTGTGCGATGTTTATACAACACAATACTTTTTCAATTCAGAAATCAATAGTGATATTTATATAATTTCACTAGTCAAGCGGGTAGCGCGTTCGTCCTCAGTAAAAGCGGTCTCAGGTTCGATTCCCCGTGGGGGCCATTATGTTTACCCAGCAGCAGGAAACTACTGGAATCCAAGCGGGTCCAAGCAGTGTGTAAAAGCCGTTTCGTGAGGGTCGATGCACATTCACAAACACCTTCCCGAAATGCAGCATTGCTGGGCCATATTCCAAATAAGGATCATAGTCACCGGTCATGAGATTTCTTCGTTCTATATATCAATTTGTTTTCATATAACGTCCTAATATTTCTGATTCTGTTTTCTGAAGCGACAACTTCTTCTCAATATAGTATGTTCTTATACGTAGACTCTTCTATATTTAGAAACGTTGTATGATTTGCTTAATAAGTCAATCGAATTAGGATTACTTTTAGTTTTTTGGAAATATTCTTTATCAGTTCTGCGACTCTTTAAAGACTATGGGAGCATTTAGTGCATTTTGAAAAATAAGATGGTGTAGCTAATATTCAAGCAGCGTTATAGAGTTTACTTTGTTAAAAAATACAGAACTCAAGAATAGAGATAGATACATATAGTATATAACTAAGTAGGCCCCACATTATGCCAAGTGAATGAGGGGAAGAGATATATTATATTCACAATAGTCAAAAGTACTACGTTTATAATAGTAGTAATTTTTTATTTTTATTCTTCATCACGTTGTACGACGAAGTAACAGCATTAGCTCTGATAAAATGTATTCTAGGCTATGCTATATTGATTTCAATGAAGAATCGCTGAATTTTTGTTCGTTATATATCACGGAAATGCTTAAAAATGGAAACAATAGACCTCGGAATTCTGTTGTCCTTGGGCAGTGTAACGTAGAGACAGTACGCATGGTATCGTGATCGTGATTTAGATAAATGCTTAAATTTCTTTCTATTGATTTCGGTTGAAGCTTACTCAAAAGACCATTTGAAACATAGTCATGAATGATTATAAGTTCGCAAAATAGCATTGTTCTCATAAACCTAACTCTGCGCACAGATATGTTTTTATAAGTCTCTCATGGTTAGCATAGAGTACATACTAGTATAAGAATTTTTCTCATAAGATCAAAGCTTTACTTTGATAATAAATCTACTGGCTACGATTCTAAAACTGAATATGAGAATTCCTTTTTAACGATCGGAATAAAAATCCAACGGGCCAAAAGATTAATTTTCAAGCTTCGTAGTTTCCTAAAAATTAAATGTTGGCTTTGATTCTTCTGTAAAACTAAAGTGAATTTCGTAGATACTTTTGAAGAGAGGCCTTAAAAGGTAGTTCTTACCTTAATTGTAAACTATAATAAATTGATTGAAATGAAAGATTTTACCATGATTTTTATTTATGTATTTTGGCACTATTGCTGTAAATTATATTTCAGATTCCAGCATTCTTACCTAGCTTAGAATTGTCTCATCATTCATTAACGCAACCCCTTTGATAAGCTTAACATACGTGGAAAATTCAGTTAAACGTGTGTAACATTTATGTGGCATGATTAACTCCTATATAACCCAGTTCCCTCAAAAAGCCATTGGAGAGAGGAAGTTGACGGACTATGATTTAACTTCTTGTCTGTAAACAATGCATCTAAAATGCATTAAGCCGCTAGGAATTCGGAAAGGTTGCGAGGAGGCAAATAAAGTCCCTTACAGAGGTGGAGTAAATATTCGGAGGAGGACTGAGCAAACAAAGAGATTCGAATACGAAATATGAACGTTTGATTTCGAATCTTTGTTTTATGAGAGGAGAAGAAAAAACAATTTCGCATATCAAAACAGAAAGAACCTCGGGCGATATCCATTGGTATTAGTAAGCATGGATTAAAATTTTGGCATTGACAAACAGTAATTGGTTTGCTGTAGGTTGCAGTTTCAGTTTCATGCTCTCACCAATAATCGAGCAAAACCATTACAAGGAAGATATAATTTATAGTAAAATTGATTCCTTAAGAGTATTTTTACTATCATCCGCGTAAACTTCGAGCTATGCATATCGATTGGAGTATAAAATCAACCAAATGCAAACATAAAGAGGTTTTGTTAATTCTATTACAGAAAAATGAATGTATCGCTCGTGGGAACAATCTTCACAGCTACTCGATTTTTGCTGATGGCAGACAACCGCAGCATACCCCTGATTTCCATTAATTTAGAAAATAATGATGCATTAAACAGCATGATGAAAGAATGCATGATGAAAGCTTTCATCTGAATATTAAAAAATGATAACTGCAAAACCAGCTCGTACAAGCCGATTGCGGTCATTGGTCCCCAGCGTTCATTCGACGCCTTCAGTGTCTTACATTCCCAATATTAAATATAAATAATCAATTGAACTGTTCTCGGTGATTTAAACACTAGCCCATATCATGTAAATATGCGTTACTAATAGAAAGGTCTCGCTCTATCGGACAATTCTAAACATCGTGTATTTTGAACTCAAACGTAGTCCGCAGCAAATACTGTAGGAATTTATCTGCTTCGTGAGTGTTTCGGATTAAAAAAAAACTCGTACAATGGAATTTCAAGTCCTCATTCGGTTAGATAACCCGCAATAATTTGGTTTTATGAAAAATTCCCCAACGTAGCGTGAGGTTACGCGGGTTGCAGCGTATTAGTTTCCATTAATCATCCTATCCCATATCCATATTTACCAAAGATTATATTAGATTTGTCTTTATTAGATGAGCGCTTTTAGAGTGCTATTATTTGCTAATATGACCATCAAATCCTTGTGACGAAAGTATGTGCAATTGAGTCATTATATAAATACCTTAACTTGAGGCCCTTAACAGAAAGATAATCATATGCTACGGAAGCCCTCTGAGAGGCAAGTGGAGAACGCGTTTACTTTTGGTGCAAGCGATTCTGGGTTTGGTTCTTTTTAATGAATCACAAAGGTGACCTAAGCAGTCGAAGCACATTCACAAAAAAACTAAGAACATACCACTGCTCGGAACCTCAGTTACAGATTAGTGGAATAATTGGAATCTTACTTAAATTTTCTAAGAATCAATTCTTGGTCTTCTTAATTTCAAGTTAAGGAAGGTAAAATCTATTAGAAAGTTAACTCTGGATGTAGTAGTGAAGTAGAAAGTTAACTCTGGATGTAGTGTTCGGTTGACCTAGTGTTATTTGCTCACAGAAGTAAAACGTACTCTACCCTCATCCTGCAAGAAGACAGTGTTCCCTCTATTTCTCTGAATTTCCTCGTTCTTTGTATCTCTTTCTCTTTCAATGGCTTTTACGACGGCATCGTCACGCCGAGTGTCCCGGAGAACGATTTTGCGTCCGTCCGATACCGCGATACGATGCCCGAGAGGTAACGACGTTCATTCCACGCCCGTGAGAAAAGTATTCCATTCTCTTCCCTTTCCTCTATTTTACCCAGAGGAGAAGTTGCAGAAATGTACCTTTGGCGCAGCCAATATTTTCAAATTTAGGGACTAGGAACATTCCTGAATGACTGAGGCTTGCGTCTAGTTCTGCAGAAAGCGCCCATTTATTCCTTAATAAACGGAAATTAATAATTTTCAGCCCATGTGAAGGAATAGAAAATGCTTCTCTGGAAAATTTAAAAGGGTTTTTAAAGATTATGATTTCTTTTAAGCAAGAAAAGAAGGAATTCAGCGATTTTCAGTGTATATAATATTTTTACTATACTATTATTTTTGCACTGGATTTATAGATCACCATTATATATCGATATATTTTTATTATTAGTTGGTGCGTTAACACTGATAATAGGCATACGATAGTTTTTATTTGCAGTATTATAGTACATCTGGTTCTTTGTTAATGAATGATCAGATCTATTGTAGAGAAATGAAATCTTAATACCCATCACGGTAGTAGAGAAGAATATTTTATATATGCTATTATTAATCTACATCTACACTCAACGGCTCATTTTTATCAGTAAACAAATGTGGAATTCCAATAGGATACAGTAACTAATTACGAGGTCTGTTCAAAAAGTTCCCGAACTTTTTTTATAGTGTGCCTCCAGTTGGTTATTTTTTAATCTGCCTGTAGGCGTTGTATCCGCGAAAGCTTCCCAAATAACCACCTTCAATCACTTTGTCGATATCTTGATTTGTTCATTAGTTACGGATGTTTATGTGAACAGATGATCGTAGAGTGCGGCGAAAAATCGGGTCCGCGGAAATGAGCTCTTTGAAGTAGCAGCGTTCTTCTGTAAAATTCTGCGTGAAACTGGGAAAATCTTTCACAGAAACTTTTGAGTTGATTACCAAGGCTATTGGTGAGCATGCTATGAAACGTACCGCGTGTTATGAGTGGTTTATACGGTTCAAAGACGGGCGGCAATCAGTGGAAGACGACGAGCGTTCCGGAAGACCATCAACGTCCACAGATGACCCCCACATCGAAAAAGTGAACGATCTCGTTCGTGCAAATTGACGTTTGACTGTCAGGGAGCTTGCAGAAGAGCGTGGCATCCCGATTGGTTCTGCTACAAAACCCTTACTAAAAAAATTGAGGATGCATCGAGTCGAAGACAAATTCATGCCTCGCCTGATGACAGCAGACCAGGAGCAACACGAGCAACTCGTGACTTTTTAGCCAAAAACAAGACCACTATGCTTCTCCAACCACCCTATTCACCAAGCCTGGCTCCATGTGACATTTTCCTATTTCTTAAGCTAAAAACCCCGCTCAAAGGAAAAAGATTTGCCACCATTCGAGAAATAAAGAAAAATTCGACGGAGGAGCTTATGAACAATCCGAAAGAAGCGTCCCAGGACTGTTTAAAATAGTGAAAATACCATTTGGATAAGTGTATACGTTGGGGTGGGGAGTACTTTGAAGGTGACCAGGAGCAATAATTTGTAAGTGAAATATTTGTGCTGTAATAAATAAAGTTCGGGAACTTTTTGAACAGCCCTCGTATTTCCGCTGAAGCAGAGAGCACAACACTCTTCAAAATGATGACGTATTTTCACTTACTTATATCAATTGAATAATATAGTTACAGCATGTGTAGAACACATATTTATATTAAGGTAAAAGAAATTTCTATGAAAATTCTATGCCTTTGTGAGCAAAAAGAGTTATTTTTACTTATTTATTTCATTTTTCTTGTTTCACAAAGGAAAGCCATCTACTATCAGGCATACGACCAAGAAAATGCAAGGGATTTCATCATAAGGCACCATCAATAACTTAATTCCATCTTTAAGGAAGGCGGTCAGTTACATCCATGATCAACCCTCATTGATTTTTTTCTACATCCCATGATTTTGATTGAGTCCCTTTAAAACGCCTTGCAATCGCCACCGCAAGCACTTATTGGCAGCTATATTCTACTTGATGTCTGTGAGAATTCCCTTACATTTTGGCCTCTTTAGCGGAAGGTTTTCCGGGATGCGAAGTAGAAGGAAAGGAACCGCTGAAATGGGTGACGTACGTCGTAACATGGCGAGAGAGTGGGGGGAAAGATACACTCAATTGTGCAAAGGAGAATATAAAGGGCTTCGACCTTCCCTTAATTAAAGGCGCTCCTCCTTGTTTTTGTCGACGTAAAAGGGTTTTTCGCCAAAGCCTTCCGCTCAGTTGCAAACAGTAACCCTCTCCGGCAAGACGTCCTTCAACCCTCTGCGGTTCAATTAAACATGCCACGGTTCCTTCCCACGCCATTGCACGGAGTATTCTTCGCTATCGTCCGACACCTCCAACACTGTTGGAAGAAACAGTTGCCCGACTAATTAATTTCCTCGTACCTTTCTCGAGGAATGTATGAAATTTTCATGTTATGGTCGGAGGGAGAACTTGTTAGTATATTTTCTTTTAGATACCATGAAACGAAACTCGAAGAAAAACCTCTCGTGGTTTGTTGGATGCTAATTTATTCAGGTCATCCCATCCTTTGTTAGGTTCGCGAAACCTTCATCAATTGGCTTTATCCGAAATCTTATCCTCTACATAAGGAAGTCAAAGTCTCACACGACCGGAGCCCTCATGCAGGAGTATTGGATTTACGTTGAGTCTTCTTCGAAGTAGCGTAAAATAAGATTGTATGCTGGTGGCTTATCATTGCAGCAAAAATGAATAAAGTAATGATGATTTGTGAGAAATGATGATTCGTCAGCAATACTCTTATCGGTTATTCAAGTTGAAATGATCATAGATTTATTTGATTCTCGCATTGGAATCTTGCTTCCCATTCAAGATACATATTTGTTACTCGATTGAGGAAATCTATTAGTATAACAGCATTACATTCATGGAGTGTATACGGTCTTTGCTATTATCAAGATGAGGCCATTAATACTTTAGCATATTGCTCTGGAATGGAGGTAATGTGACCAGCACTAGGCTTCCATCGCTCATAATTTCCCAGAATTTTACTGGGGTAATATCAGCGAAAAGTCGAAAAGATTTTGCATTGAATGGGAATTTTAGGCTCTTATGAATTGTGTAGATATGTAAATAGATAGATTTATTACGAAAATAATCTACAAATTTCCTATTTGATTTCAATTTTGTAGGCATACTGGAGCATATAAAACTTCCCAAAAATTAAACTATGATTATTTTGCACCAAAAATGTTTGTAACTGGATAGGAAGTAATTTGTGACGGAAATTTGTCGTCTCAAGGAAAATAATCATGTGCTATAAATTACAGCACCATCGCAGGGTTTTACTGTGATTAAATATCCTTTTTTCAAAATACATGTATGTATCTATTATTCTAACGATCACTTTAATTTATCTAAGCTGATAACAGTAGTCTTCACACCCACGCAAAAATGTATTCATTTTCATCCACTCGCGCTCACATACTTATTTGATAATGCGCCCAAAAGAATTCTTACCTTTGGGAGATAGAAACCTTTAAAAAGGAAAGGCAGGGAGACAAGTACCTCTTGATATTCTTCCGTTTGATGTTTTCAACTCGACGTCTCAGCAGAGCTCATTTAGTCCGAGGGAAGAGTCACGGCTTGCTCCCGCTCACTGTCAGCTCGCCCACTTAGTAACAAGTGTCATCAAGCAGTCCCGAGGCAAGAGACATCATCGTATCGCTATTGTTTAAAGCATAGGAAAACATTTTCACCATCAAGTGCACCGTTCATATCCAATCAACCAATCCTCAAAGTAAATGTCCACTGGCGTGATTCTAGAGTTCCTTTATCCCGATAGAAATACCACGAGAGACAGTATTTTCACTCACTTTCTTCAATCGAAGCGTTGAATTTTCTTTGTGGATGCAGAAAGTATCTTTGAGAGGCGGCTCTGTCTATTCCCACTGCGCTGAGCACCAATCCATCACGGAAGATTCTTTTTTCGAACATGGAAGCTTAAGTTCATCGGTCCAGCAATTACCTCTATGAAGAGAAGAGAAGTGATTTGATCGTTACGAACGTTATTCGCAGAGGTAGAGAAGTTCTTCTGGAGCTTTGAAACTCTACAGCTATTTCCTATAATAGATATCGCTCCAAAGTTTTTCGGTATGCTTTCGAGCTTTCATCCAAGTAAGAAATAGACACTTTAAAGCACTATTTTCACTCGATTAAATTTTTAATTCCGTTTGATACACTAAATATATATTACATAACTAGTTTTGCAGCACTTCGACGATTATAACCATCAGAAAGGTTCTGCCGCTTCTAAAGATTAAACTGTTTCAGAATTAGTATATTTTACGCGATCATTTGACGTTTATACTCGATCCCAAGTTTTTGAGCATCGCATCATAAACAATCTAATGTAAAGAAATCTGCGAATCAGAGTTCATCCCCGCGATTTCGAGAAAGATAAATTTATTTTTCCGTCAATTCATGACGCTCGATTTCCCATTATTTCTCCACGGCTCAATTCGTAGCGAAAGTCCTCGCGCGGGAAAACTTCACAGATCACACAGAGCGTTCCAATTTTCGAAGCCAACACACCGCGAACACTGTGCAGAAAATCGGCGGTGCGAACTCCGCGGGAATCACTCGGGGATGGCGCACGTCGACCACCACTCCGCCGGTCAGACTCCCGACTGCGAGGGCACCGCGCCGGGCCGTGTGCGAAGGGGAAGTTAGAGGGGAAGTTTCTCCGTGGAAGGGAAAAACGGGGTTTCCGTACGGGGTCGATGGGCAAAGGAGATTGGTTCTGAAGGAGTCGAAAAGAGCACAAGGGTGCGTGGCGCGATAACGGGAGCGCGATACGCGACTTGATGTGCCCCGGCGTAAAATTTGCGCTCGACGAAGTGGTGTGTAAAAAATGAAGGATGCGTCGGTGTAACATTTCGGCGGAGGAGATTTGCATAAGGGGACGTGACGTTTTTCGTGGAGACCGAAATTTCGCTGCAAGGCGGATTAACATACTGATGAATGCTGGGAATATGCATCGCGAAAAAATCGGGAGGAGGAGGCTCGAATTTTTAATGTATGATAACGAAGGCGGAGAGAAGTTTTCTTATTCGGATATTTCTCAATTTTCGTCATTACTTACCAAGGAGGAAAATGGATGAGTAGGAGAGTTTGTAATGGCGTTTGCAAAGGTGTGCATCTTAAATGACCCCTTTGTCGGGTTTCTGTTTCTCACAGAAAGAAGGATATTTTAGTTTGTCTCACATCACACGTCTTTCCTTCGGATGATACGCATTTTCATCTGAGTATGGTTTACGTAATTGCATTAATAATTAGGAAGAAATTGTAAATAATTGCATTTGCGGAATATCGTGAATTTTAGTAGATTGTTCTGAATTTTCGTTTCGTATTTCAAATACGCAAACAAATGGTTCGATGGGAAATTCATCAAAGAATACTCTTTTGGAAAATTTGAAGTGGATATTGTCTTACTGTATCTGTTCGTTTGAGCATTATATTATAAATAATGATAACTTTTATTTGCGATTATTATAAATAATTCCTGTGTCTTTACTGCGGTTAAAACTATTATATGAAATAAACAGTATATGAGGGAGGCTAATAGCCTAGATTTACATAATTATCATTCATTTCCTATCTACGGGCGCGTATTTTTCTCATGAATGCACGTGTAAGAGCCTTAAAAGTCTAAGTAAGATACTTAATGAAGGAAAAAGGGAATAAGAAACGTTTACCAACCACGCGATTCATGTGAACATGATAAAAGTTAGTTTTATCCTTTATCCTAAAAATTAAATTCATAAAACAAATCATGTAATGCATTGAATGTTGTTAAGATAGGAGATTTCCATCACAGATAAAGTATCTGGAAAGTTAACGACTATGCAATGTTACAGCCATTTTTTTTATCTGAAACCCAGTATGAATTTCTATGCAAACATCGCAAAGATAATCAAAATTTTACAGCTTATCTATTTTATTTATTGTAACTGTGTGTCGATTATCTCTATGAATGCTCACAGTTTGCACTCCATATTTTTTTGGATAATAATTATTATATCTACCCTCAACGATGAATATCTTTCAATATCATTGGCCAGCATTTAAATATAAAGCGAACCCAGAGATAATCTACGCTTGGTGAACATTGTTTGTGTTTCGATAAAATATATTGTAATATAAGTTGAAAATTGTATGGACCACAAATGCTTCGGGTACTTTCTTTGTGACTAGTGTGCCATGTAGTTCACGTTGATTTAAAACGTTTATCGCAAAATCGAAAACTGGCGCTTGAAATTACATTCGAAAGCTGGGACACTCAATTTCACTGATAATGGTTGCGTAGGCTTTTGACGTTTGATTTCCAGCTCTCAGATATCTGATATTGACACACGATGATGACGTCGCTCCGAAAATTCATGGAATATAACCGACAAACAAACTCATTCCTCTTCACTTCTATTATCCAATTAAGAAAGGAAACTGGTGAGAGTAGCGTAGGCATTCACTTATAATTACTCGAATAAGGATAACAGCTTTAATTATATGAGATCGCAGCCTCTGTCTATAGGAATTACCAATTCATTCCTGGAAACGATCTTTTGCCGAACTACAGCAGGTTATTATTATGATTGCCTTAAACAGTAAGAGCGGATGTTACGACCACACGGTACGGAAGCCTATGGAGATAATACTGCTAGAAATTTGAGCAAGATACTCACAGTATAACGATGAGTTAATCGGATTATCATTTCGCCGGTACCTCGATGTACTCCTATATTACAGTAATCTCTTTTCAGTGTGCGTTGATCAAGATAAGCACTCTTTTGACCAGTATGAAAGGCATAAATATTAGAAAATACTATCGAAGTTCTGCTATTTTGGTGGGGATTACGATCATCTGCGTAATATAGAGAGAGGATATGAAGCTTGGGAAGTAAGCAAGAGAAAATGTCTTATTATTTTGGTTCGATGTTGAGGGTAGCGTATAAGTATGCCAAGAAATGAAAAGAGATAAACATATTAGATTATTTATACATATATCAAGACAATTACAAAATATATCAAATAGACATATATCTTATTACAGGTTCTAAGATGTGCAAGTTGGATTTTATGAGATTCTTCTGTGAACATACAAGATTAAATCCAATCAGATGCATTCAGATCTAGGAGTCAGTATGTCAGCATATGGAATCCCAAGTCTACGAAAATATCATTGAGTTTCATTTTTAAAAAATTCAAAAAAATAAATCAGCTAAGCCTTAATATTGAAAGCAGTTTTCAGAATATAAAGATTATGATACTATAATAAGCGTTTGAACGAAGTAAAAGGCACGGAAAGGAAAAACCATGCAGAGAGAAATGTGTTGATAGATAAAAATTATAAACATTAAATAATATCAACATCATAACTGAAAGGGCTACGTTATTTTATCGACATCAAAAAACTAATATGCTCAATGTAAAAGATTCTTAAATATTTTTTATAGAAATAACATATTTCATTAGTTTTAATTACCCGTTATGCATCATGTTTGAATTTAGAGTTATCTATCATTAAACTATCGTGCTCATACATAATATAACTGCAGCCCAACAATTTCCGCAGTAAATAGTATCCTTCGAATGGAAATATCGATCTTTCTGTCCGATAGCTGTTGGATGACCTGTGTTTTCAAATTAATGAACGACTCCCTCGAGCTCGGGGTCGCACGATGCACATCACGGAGTTTATCGGAAGAGCCTTGGGGGACCCTTCATTACACAGGAGGCAGCGCTGACACGGTCCCACGATTTTTTCCTCTCGTCCGCCGCAAATTTGAGAAGGAATGGCAGCCATTGGATGGCGACGCCCATATCTTCACCTTATCCCACGTTCGGATGAATTTGGACGATGACGTGAGGGACGGAATCAGTTAATGGAAGTGCTCCATTCATTCATCCTTCCAGATCTTGCTTTCAACGCTACCGGAAAACTAACTCAATCATTCATAATTTCAGGAAAAAAAGATTTGGAATCATGTTGCGACTAACTGGACAGATTGAATCCAGCATTTTTTTCCCATTATGATGATTTCACCTAGAAAGTTGAGATTTGAATGTTAGAGAAAAGTGCAAAGGTCACTCCGAGGAATATAGGAATCATGAGGCGAGATATTGCCTCCTGATTCCTACTTTTCTGGTTTAGAAGATAGGGAGGAGTGACAAAAGCATCTCCTTGATGTAATTTATCATTTTTATAAGTTAAGCTTCTACTGTTAAATAAAGAATAATATGCTACATATTTTGATCTCATCTAATAGAAGTGTCTAAAGCAGTTTTTTCAAGAAAACGAACTTATACTATTATATTTAAAGCAAAAATTTACTCTGATGGTAATAGTTTACTTATATATATATTTGTCTTATATATATACTTGTTTACTTATTTTATCTACTGGAGGCCTTCTTATTGATTCTGACATAATCTGATTGTTAATCTGAAAACCGCAAAAGAGTTATTTTCAATTATTACTGACGGATCTGCTTGATTGTATGCTTTTCACGTTAGTATTTTCGTTGTTAATAATCGCTGCAAAGTGTAAAGATTATTTTAATTATTATATTAGATATATACATCTACTTTTATCTCGATTTCCGTGTATCTTTTTTCGCTTTGTATTAATTCAGTTTCCAGTCGTAATACGATGTGGTTCGCTCATAATTCTTAAAATTAGCAAATTCACGACAAAATATATTCCAGAATCAGCCATAAGAAAGCATAACTGTTTTCTCTTTTCTTATAAATTAAATCGCTTTAGCAGCAGAGAATGCTGAAGTGGTCACGAACCCTTATCAAGTTCGTGCACGGAATGCCCGTGGGGAAGTGAGGAGTTTCCTAAATATTTCTGTGAAAATGAGATAATTAATATCACCTCATTCGTACCGATACCATCATTCCTACTTACTGCTATGAGAAAGAAATGCTTAAATCTTGCCATTAGTTAATTCTTTTCAAGAACGCCTTTTGCAGTTTTCGTTTTACTTGTAAATTTTACTAATGAAGACAGATTTGGATAATTTAAGATCATCCTAAATAAGGAATATTTATAAATTGATACATAAATTTCTTATTGAGATAATTTTAGCATTTTCACGAAGAAACTAGGAGATATTTTAATTCTTGGAGGATAAACACTTGTATCGTCACTGACTTAAAAATCACGATCTGGTGAAAGGTATTATCTTTTTCATTTAGATTTATGGAATAATAAAGAAAACTTATTTTCGCCAAAAATTAATTACTCGTCTCTTGTAGGGCAGCAAAAACTTTAAGCGAAGATAGTAACATGAGAGATGAACAGAAGAGCTTTTAAATTTCTTATTTTATCCCCTAAATTTTTTTCTTCTTATATCTCTAAATCTTACTTTCTTTCTTGAATTTCTCTTAAATGAATTAAATTTTTCTTTTTAAATAACCGATGTTTAAATTTAAGCATCGTGTATTAATATTACAATTACATCAAATTCTATATTTTACAGGATTTCGAAATTTTCGTAATTTTGAGAAATACAGGCAAAATTTCTTACGTGCGAACTTCTTACTATATGGTCGTTTTCCTCTCAGCATACTCTAATTTCACATAGTATCACTCGAAATAGAGAGTGAGGAATTTTCTTCTGAAGTACACATTCTACTACAAATGACAGTGCTCATCACATGGGTTAAGCTCAGGAATGCTTTCCTTGCAGCGATGGCTCTCATTTCAAGGTGACGGATGGGATTAAAAATGTATTCCTCTTGAAGTAAGCGAGAAAGGCTCAAGGAAACGCGAGTAGAAAGGAATTTCGGTGTTAAAGGAAAGTTTCCGTGAAACATGCGGCCACAATGGCGACTCTTCGTGACTGCAGAGCATCACACATTCTCAGGCAATTAACATGTCATCTTAGAAAGAGCTGCGACTTGCTGTATTCTTGACACTTGCAATTCGTTTCGACGAATGAAATGTAGCGGCGGAGAAACTGAGCGACCTGATTTAAAGCGTAATATACGAACAATTAGAGCATATTAAACTAACGTATGACTTAAAATGAGGACGATCTAAGGAGCCATTCGTAGAAATTAATTCTGAAATGGTTTCGTGTTCATACGTATAATTATGCATATCAAGAGGACATATAAAGATAAATAGCTTCTGAAAACTAAATTATTAAATTTAGAATAATTTGGCAGATTGTAAGTACCTTAATTAATACGATAGTACGTAGAAAGGGGGAAATGAGGAATGATATCTGAACTAAGACCTGAAGTCTAAGGATATGGTGCATCTTATATATCTTCATCAGTGGAAATAAGCAACCAAGTACTAGTCGGAACTACTTGTGATATACAACTCTGTAACGAATGTGTACTAGCTTACTTAAGTGTATTTTGGTTTCCACATAAAGATGACTTAATTATAATAGGACACTATAGTGTCCTGTAATGGTTACCTCAGTTGATTTAGAGAATAGATCGCAGAATCTGCAAGTAAATCAGTCGATGGTCTAATCCTACCTTCATCACTCTCTAACCATTAAAGGAACTGACATTACAGTGAATTTTCAACCCCCAAGCCGAGCCGTAAATTCGTTAATTAAACTCGATGGGGTTTAATCTCCTCTTAGCCTTTCAATCAACTAAATGGAGACTTAAAAGGAATTGAGTTCGTAAGGATAGACAAAGGACGTTTGAAGTGCTTCTCTTTTATCCGTACTGCATAAATTAATTTACTCGGGTTCGGCACAACCATAGTGCATTAGTCGAAACTATTCAGAAGTTTAACATGTGTACTCTATGCTAATAGAAAACTTAGAAATCCGAAATATGTTCGCAAAGGGTAAGGGAAAGAAGTCTAAGGGATGTGCAAACAACGGGGAGAACCCAAGGGAAACGAAAAACGGTGCTGGGAAAAGATGGAACTTCCCTCAACGTATCGAAAGCAAACAATACAAATGCTTCCTGAATGTTTGCTCTGTGGACCCCTTGATGCTGTCTGCAAACATCGGTCGGCAAAAAGAAGGAGATGGACAAAAGGAGGAAGTGGTGGCGATTTAAAAGCCGCTCCGAAAAAGGACGGATCCAGATTGTGCAATTACGTCTCTTGAGATGAGAGGGAGAGTTCTTGAGAGACGAAGAATATATAGGGAAAAGTGCCCATTTTTAAATGTCACGAATTTAGAGAGCTTTAAAGGAGCAATTCAGTCCTCATGGTTGAAAGCGGTCTACCATTAATTATTTTGAAGAAAAATCAAGAATAATGATGGACGAAAATGGTTTTTTTATTGTCCATGAATGATTTTAACTGCATCAACAGTGGTTTCGCTTCAAAGCCACATCATCAGGTAAATAAAGTACATATTGTAAACCAAGTATGTTCGCAGAATAGAAAAGAAGGAAAGAAATGGCGGATAAGATATTGGAAGTAGTAGTAATTTTAAAAGCGCTGAGGTTATCTTGCTACCGGGAATGGATCCCATGAACACTTTCACCAAAGTCAAATGCTATATTGAAACTAAGTCTCTAAGCATTTGTAAATCGAAAAATTCATAGAAAATATTGGCATTTTATTTGCAGGATTTATATCGAACTTACACACTGTAAAATATTTATGTAAATTGAAAATAGATTCACTAGGATGGAAAATTCTTAGTAAGCCTATAAAAGAAGCCAATCGTGAAGTGAAGGAAACACTTTAAGATGATGGTTAATGAATAAATACTGTTTATAATTTATAGGAATCTTTCTCTAATTAGCTAAATTTCTATAGAGGATTTGTTATAGGATAGATAGAGGGAGGTAGTATTCTCACTTAGAAGGATCTGCACTAGAAATAATTGAACTATCGAAAGATCTAAAACTCCATCGCACTTAAAAATAATTGCGAAAATTTTTGATAGTCGTTCATTAATCCTTTGATAAACAGTCGGATTATTTACTAATGTCATATTCTACGGTTGCGATTGACATAAATAATATTTGATTGGCTAAATGACCCAAAAATATATGATCAAGGAAACCATCGAAAGAGAAATCGTAAAAGATTACGTAGATGCCACCATTCTCTTTTGACGATGAAATTCGGGTCAGGTCACGATTCACAGACATCGATGTGAGATCTAATTTCTTGGTTATGGATGAGATTGCAGAATAAGTTCATTAAATTTCGCAGAGATTTGGAATTTTAAATCTCTTAGGCACTTGATAACCCGAATTAAGGAAAAATCTCTCTGACTGAATGTAAGATTACTTAACTTGACATCGCGAGTCACTGTTCTGAAAATAAATTAAGTTTAATAAGATATGATTGTTAAAATGTATGTACCATTGTAAGTGGCAGATTAGATGCCTGCTGCTAAGTAAGTAAGTGGCAGAGATGACGTCGAGTGAACTCGCCGTTCACTTTCCCTGCTTAGGTTACCCAGCGATCGCTGCCTAACAACGTATTATTTTTCTCCTCGTTTAAGTTATTTTTAGTTAATATATTTACCTTTTATAAATGCACCGCATACCAATAGGAGTTTTATCAGCTCATGCTGGAATGAAATCGCAGATCAATCAAAGCTCACAATCGAAGATGGATAAGTAAAATCGGTGCATTTAAGTATTATCTGTCGGTGTTTCTCATTGCAATGTTTCACCTATTGCAATTCGCCATACGGCGGCTCAAGGGGTATTAATGTAAATCTAAATGTTTTTGTCTTATTATTTGTCATTATCTCATAGTCGCATCAAACAGGCCGTGAGGTTAGTTTGTCTGGTCTAGTTTCCAAAGCTTCCAATGTTTATCCACACTGGTTCAAATCCTGTCCAAAGAGATTCTTTTCTGGAAAATCAAGTTTTCAGGTCTTGTGACGTCGAAGATCAAGATTCCTGCCACCCACCTCCGATCTTATGTTTAGTCAGTTTATTATATCTAAACCCCGCCCCACTCGTGAATCAGGAGTGGCAGTCGCTTTTTTCACCCGTATACTCTACGATAAAACTCATAAAGTACTCATATATGTAAGGGTTAGATGTAAGAGGAGACTCATCAGTCTCAATCTCCCCCGAAAATAAAGTTCCTTTTATTATCATTATTATTATAAAAGACTTCACGGAACTTACTGTTTTATCCTGTACAGTCTTTGGCCATCGATATCTTCTCATCAATATTCAAAGAAGTTCATTCATGATGCACAGATTACGTCTCTTCATAAAATTACGAGAAAGGTATACCAATGTATAACTCGTCATTTTTTAAGGTGATATAAATAGAAAAATAGTTATTGTAATATTTTCTCAACTCAGCAGGAAAATGTTACACGAGAGCCATTGACGGAAGAATAATAATATCATAGAATTTGGATACAAGTCGCTTTCATTACAAACGCGATAAAAGAGAATAATAAATAACCTTTGATTTCGTTTTGATTATTCTCACTTTCTTTCTTCGCCGATAGGATTTTCATTACAGATAACACAAATGTATCGGAAGGAATGAGAGAGGAAAATTTGAGGGTTTGGGCTATGATTTTGTCGTTTCAAAACTGATTCGATTTCACGTCTCGTTTAGCTTTGGAAAAAGGATCTTCAGTGATAGGTTTCGGTGGATGATTGTTTCCATGAAATAGTTCTGAAGTGGTGGTTTCGGGAATGATTTAGAGAGGTGGGCGATAAATGAGGCGGAAGTTGGGACAAAGCAGAGTCTGAGAATTCAATTCCATTCATCTTAAGCTCCGCTGCAGGCATGGGGCTTCTATTCAGACGATGAGGCAGGAAGGTAAAATATGTAAATAAGCGTTTTGAATCGATGGATTTTCCTTCAAAAATTAGAATTGCGTTGAAAGGAGGCACGTATTGTTATTATCACTGAAAGGAGTTTATCCCAAAGAAATTGATGTCTCAGAAAAGAATTCCAAGAATACGTCATCCTACGTTCATGGAATTAAAATGTCATATTATTATTATTTATAATTTAAAATATGAAATTTTCACAAATTCACAAGATGTTTTCATACATTTTAATATTATATATGCTGTAAATAATCAAAATAATGAACAAGTACTAATTGCCGTTATTAATTACGCTTCTTTTCATTTTAGCTACCTATAGTAATTTAAAACTCTATTTTTCACTTTTTAATTTTTCCTCCTGAAGGTACATACATACTTTTTTAGAAATTTTATTGATTATAAATAAATCATGTTTATGAAGTTATTTTAAAAATTCACACAAAACTCCGTTTCTACGATTGACAAAGGCATATTTGCTTCTTTATCGTGACCCTTTACCTAAAGATAGTATTTTTATTATGTTTATGGTACAGAGGGAATGGGAAATACATAATAAAAAATTAAAATTTGATCATGAAATTCGAAGGAAATTAGTCGGTTCAACTTTGAGTACACGTTGTTAGCAATTTATTTGCAGCACTCCGTTTCCCTGCTGGGCATATGCATATTCAGTCTCCAAAAGCAGTGACGTATTACAAAGGGCGAGACTAATGAGTCTGAGAGCTGAAAAGGGAGGGAGGTCATACTAGGGAGAGTAAGCATCTATGAAATTAGACTAACCTTAACTAATATAAACTAATTTAATCTGCTGTGACTATTATAAAAACAAAATGTCAACATCTTGTGGTCTTATAAGCTGCGCTGTAATATAAAATATTGAAATTCGTCCTAAAAAGTGAAAGATTCGATAGCCCAAAACGAATTCGTGAATGATTTTTTTTTGTTTTATGATTGCGAAGTCCAATGATTTTATTCTTGCCTCGCAGTTTTGCTTATTTAAAAATTTTCTAGCGTCAGTCCTCCTTAACAATCACAACTCACAAGCATTTTGCTACATGAATTTCAGGATTAATTGCGAAAATTTTTGCATAACACTTTTAAAATTTTCTTGATTTCTATTTCCCTTGCCGAAGCATCAGAATAGTCATTATGTTTGACTTCAATGGACCAAATGCCCTTTGCGCATTTAAAATAGAACATCCCATGCATATTACTGTCGGTGAACAATTCCTCTAGGGAGCCGAATCCAAGTTATTTGCATCCGACGCACGTAAACAAGTCATGAATTCCTTATCAATCCACCTTTTATTATACTGCTCTATGCATTTAATTGAAAAAAGCAGGCGTAATGAACGCTTTCCTGGAATTTGCTTAATTTAAATTACAGTGATGAACAAAGAGAAGGAAAGTGATATAGAGTAGTACAGTGAGAGTTCGTGGAATTCTGCAGCAACGGGTGTGAATGGCTTTTTCTATGCAAGTATAGTTTGTGCTATATTTATTTTCATTGTGGTAGAAAAGGTTTATTAGCTATATCTTACTGCCATGTAAGTTTATGTTTTATCTGAGAACAGAGAAGTCATATACTAGTTATCACTGAATGATATTTTATTTAGTCCTTGGACAATGTCAGCGGCATCATTACCAGACATCAACTTAATAAATTAGTTGTCAAAAAGGCCTTAACATTTTTCGAAAGAATACATACAGTTCGATAGACTTAAATTTAATTTATGATAACTTTAATTCAAGTGGTTTTGATTAGTATAATTTCACCATTTTCCATAGCACTTCTAGCATATATTCATCGCTACGATTTCGCTTGCATTCTGTTTGCTGTAATACTTTGTTAAAAAAGAAATATAAATTTTCTGAAAGCAATAACTTACTGCATTGATAGAAGAGGAATGAATAAGTAATATGTTTTGCACTCGATGAAGGTATTTTCTCTACTGTTAGCGTGGGAGAGCTTAGAATCGCTAATGGATTGCAGGATTATGTAAACATGGTTATCATTCTATACGGGTAAACATAGGAATGCACAAAATAGTTCATATACAAGACCACTATCAGAAAAATATACATTTTCGTTCATTCAGCAATGAATGGATTGTAAATTTCGTAAAGAAGATAGAAGAGACTCGCTTTCAATTTTTAGAACGAAATTGCAGAAAGGTAACAGGTTTTATTTTTTTCAGTGTGAGTGGAAAATTCTGTGAGTTCTTTCATGATGAAATTTGAACAAATCATGAGTGAAGTTTATTGAATTTCATCTTGTGTTTATTAGTACAGTTAGAGACATATTGGTTACTTGGACGTTTTTTAAGTCCCCTTAAAATTAGTTGAAATTTCCTACTTCTTTCTGAGCGATTATCGATCTCAGAATGCAATTCAATAATTCAAAGTAAATTATACATATTCTAGCAATTTTTGAAAGAAACTCAATCCTAAATTTCACGGAGAAATGAGTTTCGGTTTGTTTGTGGTAAAGATGAAAGATTGTGTCTTTATTTTGAATTTACATCACTTACTTTTCTCTCAGGTTCAAAATGCATCGTAAAGTGCAGAAATATCCGTCTTCGGAATAATTCACTCCTAGAAGATGAATTGCAATTAATATTCCGTGACATATACGAATAAAGAAACTGCGGAATGATAAGACTATTCCCACCTGTGACATCATTCCAGATCGCTGGCGGAAGCACCCACGACTTTCACGCTATATCCGCACGACCAACTCCGTCCCATGGCTCAGGCAGCAAACGGTCTCCTGAAATCATTTCAAAGGCTCTTATCCTTCCCCAGGGATTAAGCATGAGCAAGCTGTAGCAGCGTTTTCAATAGCTTTCCTCATGCACGGGCGACGGGCGGATTCAGGCGGGGAAGACCTTAGGAAGTGACCGTGAAATCCAACGCATCGAGACACTGAAAAGCTAAAGCTATTGTGAGAGGTAAAAAGAAATGCAGCCAGGGTGAATGATATTTTGGATGTCTCTCCTGACCTGTCCAACCCTGGGATCAGAAGGATATGAAAGGCCCATAAATGAACATAATCTTCCGAAAGTCTCCATCTTTCAGAACATCTCCTCTGGATTTTCCGCGGTAGTGACTGCAGCTAGTTCACATAAATATCAACTGAGTGCATAAAAATCCTCTCAAAATACTCCTCATTAATAACGCGGTATTTTCTGCGTTATTGTTTTGGCGTAAATTAATCGAGGGTCAATGGACATGGCTAAGTATAAGAATCAGATATCAATAAAATCAAAGTGAAAGGAATAAAATTAAATTATTACATCAAAGATGACTAATAAAAATAATTATATTACAACCTTAAAGCTAAAATCCCCTTGGAAGGGGGTAGTGTTAGAAGGTGAAGGGCACGTTGGTAGGATTGAAACATGCAGAAATTTTTAATCCCTGGAAGATAGAGGAAGATCATTATGCTAATAATAAAAACAAACTTGGATTATAGTACTAAAAATAAACTACAGCAATAACATCGTATTATAACGGAAATATAAATTATAACGCTAATAATAAATCAGACCAATTAAAGTAATAGCGTTGGTATAATAAATTATTTAATTAAAATGATGACTGGGGATTTCATTAAAGCGACGCTTTTAAATAGTCATTATGACTAATTGAGATTTCATTAGTTCACAGATGGATAAAAGGTATTTCACATTTATTTTCGATCAGACCTGTGGACCTTTTGTTTAGTAATGCTAGGCCCGAGTGCATCATTCTTCTACTGAACCTCTTATACTGCTTCGATATCTCACAAAAACTACTATAAAAAGATAAAAATATTTTCTTATATGAAGATCCAAATTCTTTGTGACTTAATACGAACGAAGAATAAACCCTTGTTCACCCTGAAACATCACAGTATACATACAGTAGTATTAGTATAATGTGTACCTAAAAAGAAAGTGTAAAAATTCAGGTAATAACTACAAACACACATAAAATATAATCTACTGCGTTATGAGTTGCGTTGAGGAGGTCGGTAAATCGATTAGTAACTCTTAGATACTTGCACAATTTGCCAGATAAATTAAATCTGTGCGCAATCATAGCTTAGGGACGACAGTAAATTGAAAAAGTGCGTCTTTCCATGGCGTGTGTAGATCCTGATTATAGTTTTCCAAGGCTTATGGGGAAGGTCGAATCCAGCAGAAATCTTGTCGATGCATGTTAAGCCATGATAGTCGGGGTGTGACTAAGCCTCCCATTCTCCTTTCCACTCTCTACCAGAATGAAAGTCGGTGTTGTCTATGGATCTGGCATTAGTAAGAGGTGGATGTCACGAGCAAGGGCTGTTTAGTTGGAGACCTTCGATATCTCGATGAATATCCCCATATATGCATATGTTAGTATTTCCGGTGAAGATTTTTAAGAATTTCATCATAAATAGGCAGAACGATGAAAGGAGAATAAAAAAACTAAAAACAATCAAATAAGAAGCAGGTATAGCACTATGCAACTTCAATCATTTCACATTTACTACTAAATACAACAAATGATTATATACAATAAAATGATGTTATTATTTACTATTTTTTCGCAATGATACAAAACGGCAGAAGTAGGATCCTTATTTATTCTATCAAATGAAGGAACATAAGAAGTAAAAATACAGGGACATGATTCTTCAAATAATGACCAAATGACAAAGGAATTCCTCTCAAGAGGGAGATAAACAATTATAAGGTTATCGGTAGCAAATAAAAAGGGATGCTTTTTAAATGGCGGTTGATATCGTAAAAGAATTCGAGTTCTCTTGAAATGAATTCATAATTCCTTTGAAATAAAACTCTTCCTACCAGACTTCATATTTCTCTTCATTAAGAGGTATAACGTACGGATATCCTCGTTCTCCCGTGATCCGGAAATATTTCCTCCAGATTTCGATGTTCTTTAATGGATAGAAATATGCGGAAAATTTGGTTGAATTGTAATCATCCAATTCTTAGAATACCGTTTGAATGGAGAATTGCGAATGTAGATGTTACATGGCTCATTAAAATTTTGATATAAAAATATGAAAAGTTACGTGAATGTATGTTAGATCCTTATTATCCTTAACATCTTTCGAAACAGTTATAAAAGTTTCTTTTGATATTGAAATTTTCAATATATTTTCTATTCACCTGAAGATGGCCTAAGGGGCCGAAACCTAGGTTGTGATAAATAAAATCCAGTGGTACGGTAAATTTTTGAATCCTTTCATTTCATCATAATATATTTTTATTAAAATATTTTATATAAGTCTAAGTGATTATTCAGTGATTCCTATTGTTCTATCATCGACCCAAGGTAAATTTTATTTACTATCTTTCACCTTGGTAACTGACAAATTAATTAAACTTGGATTAGATAGGAAGCTTAGTAGTGATATGTGGTCCCTTCTGTAGCTAATGTTCCTTCCACTCAGTAAGTGTAAAATCAAAAGATTGAAGAGCTCTTATTTTTGGCAAAGGGCCATAGGTCAATTTTCTCTCTGTCTAGATTTTATGGCTCATTAAGTAATACTTACAAGAGGGACGGTTTCATTAATATTTTCGAAATCAATGCGCTTAATTGAATTATTTTGGTTTCATTAATGTAACTTAGACTGCATAATAATTTATACAGCTATTCGGATACCTAAGTAAAATTAATCAGAAAGATTCTCCACCGTCATTTAGTAGCGATGAGACCAAACTGCGCGACTCTCTTTTTCAGCTCTTTTTTCAAAGCGGTAATGCGTTATATTGCAAACAAACTGATATCTTCCGAACGAATCAAACTGCGTGAAGCACGAGTGCAGAGAAAGAATGATTTATAAACAGCAACAGCGAGAGAGGAAGAGCTTCGAGGAGACATTATCGATAGGTATCAGAGCTCAGTTCATAAATCAGCGACACGACGGGAAAGCGTTCGTCATTTGTTTCACGTAAAGGACAGCGTTTTCGGAGACATAAAAATAGTTCGTTCGGCGGAGTACTTGGTATCATTAATTCATCAAATTTCCTTTTTATCTCACACGGAAAAGCGAAACATGCTATACTCTCGAATCGAAACTGTTCTCTCTTGCGAACCTTTGCTTGCGTAAGATATTTCCAATAAAGCGTAAATTTTCCTCAGAGATATCATTAAAGCTTTGATGAATATTTTAACACAAATAAAACACTCTCGAATCTGATGAGGAATAGTGAAAATATTAGAGGACTCTCAGATGTAGACGCTTGTCCAGGGTCATTAAGGTAAATTTGGAGAATTGGCGATTATTTCTCAGAATTGACTGTCGATTTATTTATCATTACGAAATAAGTACATGATATGATTTTCTATCAATCTACAGATAATGTGCTATATGAATTTTTCCCTTAGAAAGGGAGGCGTTTTGTTGGATAATAATATCTTCCCGACCCGATCACACTATCTCTATTCCTCATCTTCATTTTCTCAATATCGTAGACAAGTGATTTATGAAGGTTATCATAATAAAGAGTTTTAGAGGCACGTATAGTTACGAGAGTAACCCTACAATGAATAGCGAATTTCCCCACGGCGACGGCCAACTTATCCTGCCTGAAGCGTCTTAGGAACTATTGTCTCTGATAACATTATTTATTCCAAATATCTGCGGTGTTCTCCTAGAGGAAGAAGAATCTTCTGATTGGAAGATTAAACACTTTTTAAAGATACTATCATTTTAACGCCTGTTAATCTAGTCATATCTTCGGAGCCATAGGTTGTTAGTTATTTCATAGGAGTGTATAATTTTTTTCGTTAATGTTCAGTAAATAGCAATGATTTGAACCCGTAAATAACCGCAATGTCTTACGAATAAATACATCCACACATTCTGTCATTTATTGGTCTTGGCTGAGAGTGTTTCAGACAATGAACAATCTCATTAGGTTTCGATAGCTAATAAATAGTCTATAATAAACCGCTGATTTTTACTAAAACTGACGTCAGAAAAATGTCGATGAGATACACCTTCGTATTTAAAGTATGCTTCCATTGTTTGGATTCAGATTTTTATTTATTTTCGTAATTTCATCGATTTTGCTTCGTTAGTTAAACCTGTTTTACAATGGTTGAAAATTACTTCAAAAACTATACAAAAATCAAACTTTTGAAAGAAATAGAGAATAAATAACAAAACAAAATGAGATGCATGTTTGATGGAAATGAAGAACTAAGCTCAAGAAAGTGGACGTCTTAACAAAAGGTTGTACAATAAGTGAAAAATAGTGACTTGACAGGGACTCGAATCCAGGTCTCCTACTTATCCGGGCAGTTTTTCTAACCAACTAAACTACCAAACCACGTCCTTCTAGTTTCTAATACAGTTTCTTCAAATGTTATATACACACGCTCTCTCCAAGACTACGCTCAACAGTCTTCTAAACACTCCCTTTCCGTTTTTTCCATATGTTTACTTCTTAATATTGTTACGAAAGGACACCGAAGGGTGACTTTTTCAATCCACATTCTGACCTGAGAAAAAGGGATAGAGGAGACCTCAATCTATCTCTGACTATTTTGTCTAACGATTGGGATATAGGATTGGATATTGCGGATTGCAGTGAATTTAGGGGCAATCCTCGACTTAAGCGGGTAGCAGAGCGTCTTAAAGGGTATCTTTACCATGTGTTTAATGTGAAAGGAACTGTGAGAAACCCGAGTTTTAAGCGTTATAAGAGTCGTGAACGGGTTATTCCGTATAAAAATCATTGAAAAAGGAAGGAGTTTGTTTGTGGAAAGGATATTTTCAACTTAAGATTCAAAGAGGAAAATCCTTTGTTGTCGGAAAACATCCAAAAAGAATGGGATGAAACAGATGGCGGGAACATACTAAAATATAAAATTTAATACTATCAAAGTAAATATTAACTTTGGTATAAACATCTTTTAATCAGCCGATTTCATCACTACAAAAACTTACAAAAAATTCTTTGAGCTATAAAATAATATTTGTGTCTGTTTTCAAAATACCGCTATTGCATATGTATATAGCTTATTGGTACTCAGAAAATCTTCAGCTTAGCTCCAATTTGTTGCCTCAAAGCATACGTCCTTCAAAATTCAGGCCTTTATACCTATCACGGGGATTTGGTAGGCTAACGAGACGTTTTTCCCATAGGATCTAAAAAGTAACACACGATGTGCATTTGACGATCACAGGATTTGTTGCGCGCAGAGAAAAGAAAAATGGGTCAAGAGATTCTCAGAGAAATCCTTCGTTTTTCCGCTTCATTCAAAACAGCCGCGTTCGCATAAAAGCAAAGAACTGCTGCAACATTTGGAATAAAGAAAGATGTGATATTTAGATTCATCTCAAATAAAAGGCGGTACTAGGTTTTTTTAAGAATAGAGATTTCCACATTTATGCTTGCATATCGCCGTTCTCTGATACATGTATATCCTTGAATAGTAGCCATAAAAGAGTTTTATCTCTTGAAGGTTTTGATGATTCTCTCAAGTGTAATTGGGTGCTTGTGAATTTTTATGGCTGTTTCAAGTGAAAGAAGAAGATGACACCGGAATGCATACAACCTTTCGATGGTTATTTGCATTCACGATATGAATGACGAGATTACTGTGCTGATAGTCATCATAGGGACGAGTGCTATCCATAAAATTACATACAGAAAGGAATAAATCTTTTTCAATTGTATCAACGCTAGAAAATAAAATTAAAAATTAAATTATTATTAGAGGAATATGAACTCCTTCAAATCCAATTACCGAAATTTATGGACATAGATCAAATAGTGCACTTAAATATAATTAAATTCGCATAAGTTTTATTTGGCCGATATACAAAATACTATTTCAGTTCCAAAGGTATGATTTGTAGATGATATTTCCTTACACCGGTTACTTTGGCAAGTATTCATAATTATTAATGAAAATTAAGATATTATTATGTATTATATTATTTAAGAAACGTATTTCCTTTGGTGAACGTCAAAGGAATATGACGAATATCTTTCTTTTGCGGAAATCCATTACTCTAGGTTCGATAGCAGTGCATGAGAGATATTAATCTGAGTATTAGGGAGATGTATCAAATCCATTGACTGGAAAGTTCAACGGTACAACTAGTTCACCAAGATTGTCCGCTTCAACGTATGTGAAGATAAGTATGATTAGCAAGGAATGATTGCCATTCGCTCTGGTATTAATTTCTAAGAAATCAACTTAATTGAAATTGGATAATATTTTAGATATAATGGCGGAAATTTTTAAACTCTTAAATAGATATAATATAAATATATGTAGCAGTTATATTTCAGAACTTGATTTTTAGTAAATATTTGGTAGAAATGAAAATAATTTCATTTCTACAATACATTTCGCCCAAAACGTCCAAAACACTGACGCAAGTATTGTCCGTAGCGAATTATATCCCGATAAGCCGTTTCAAGATAGATAAACCTTTTTTAAAGCTTCATTGATTTCAGCTGAATTTGTCACTCTCTGAATTCAGAGAGTAACCCATGTATCGTACAGATATGACTTAGTCATTTATACCTCTGTCATTTTTCCTCGTAATCATTTAATCAACATAAGGTAATTTTATGATTGGGTAATGGAATTTTCAGCTACTATGAAAATCAAAGTCCCTCGCATTTACCAAAAATTAGAACCGTGTATATATAAAATTTACTCAAGGTTAAAATTAATGCATTACTTTCGACTCGTCCGTGATTCAACTAATCCGAATAATATTGATGCATATTTCCACAGTGATCCATATATATGTAAACAAGTAGTTAGGATCAACAGCCCATACGCACGCAAGAAAATCGACGGTAAGTTATTTTACCCGGAGGAACGGATAGTTTTTCCCTCCGCCCACCCTGGCGCTTATCTGCAATCGCATTTCAGTGGTGAAACGCGTCAGCACGGGCAATTCCAATTATTCCGCCTTCCCTCCCGAATGGCCATTTTGATACGCTACCTTGGGAAATTTCAGGCGGAGGCCGTTTTATTTCCGATGTTTATTTTCCCTGCTATCGAGATGGCGCTATATTAACTCCGTGAGATCTCCGATGAAATATATTTTTAAGGACGGTCTAACGTTTTCCTCTTTCAATTATCCTAGATTATTAAAAGATATATCGAAAGGATTAAATGTATGTATCATAACCCAGAAACGGTTTTAAATAATAATTAAATCATCCCTAAGAAGTTTATTAATTTAAATTAAAGATGTTAGATAAGAATTTGTTTACTGTTGATTACCATGAAAATTAATTTGTAGGGATTTGGAAGATTGAATTACTTCTGAAATATTATGTTTTCCTCTTCATAGAAATTTTTCACTGAAATTTTTTCAAATGAAGGTGATATTTATGATGTCTAGTTGGACATAACATTCATGAGTTGCTTCATGGATTGGGACTGGAGCCAATTATAAAAAAATGACATGCATTGATATTTTAACTTACATCCAGATTTTTCCTGTTATTAGCTTCACCTAGTTGAAAAACTGGGTAGGAAAACTCAATCTAAATTGAAAAATCCTAATATAATTTTTGGAAACGTAAAAAGCACCACGTTGATAGAGATTCTGGGTTATTTTTATTCTGTAACTGAAATATGTTTTGCTTAATTCACATTCATCATTTCAAAATTAAATACAGGAGGCAGAAAAATAATACGCGACAGGTAATCGAGATTGAGTATTCAATCGGACGGAAAATATCTATAAGATAGGCATACTATAGACATGGTGTATAGAACTAGAAATTAAACTCTCATGCAGCCTAAGATCAATTCGAAGTGATTTCATTTGGTACAATTCAAATTTATTTTATATGACTAAATAGGGTATCTCTGAGTTCATAATCTACGGTTAAAGTCTTTTAACTCGGTTCCTATTCACACACTCTTCTTAGCATATCAATTAATCTTCGTTTCCCTCCATGTCTCATATACGTGTGACTTTCATTAGCATATATATTAGATTACCTCAAAGAAATAGGTCCTCAAAGAATAGTTAAGATACTGAAATTATCAAATTGATAGAGAACTTCTAAAACTCCACTGAAAATTTCATTTACATCCGACTCTGTGAAAATATCATCAAAGTAAGTATTTTCTGTTTCAGGACATGGTTTACGTGGAAGGGAGATGAGGTTATTATTTAATGTAAATTTAGCCAGAGGGATTTCGATTCTTTCTGTAGAATTTATGTCCTTAGCTTCGCCTTGTCTACGGAGTGAAGTTCATAAGAAAGGGCTCGAATAGTTACTCTCTACGTAGGTGACCATAAGTACCGAGCGGTTTTTCAGTTGCCTTTTAAAAATTTGAGTCGATCAAGCATGCAAGACCTGTGTCTTACCTAGAGACTACTTTCTAGGGTAGGTGAATCTTTTTCGGAAAAAATATCACGTTTTATCTAATGACAGACCAATATGCTAATGTGCTGCTGAATTTCCAACGTGATATATTGAATTTAAGTATTTACGAGATATATCAGATATTAAGATTATCAGATATCTTTAACTGGTCTAGTAGGGTCTCTGCCGTATAAAAAGTGATTCTGCTCTTGAAAAGTTATTCGCCGTTTTATATGTGTTGCACGAAATGCAATGTTTGACGTTTTTTATTCGTAAAATTCTTCCAATTCTTCAGGATCATCTCAAGGTCTCTCCTATCCTCTCCAAAAATAAATTGGCTTGTCATCCTATTAAATATATCTTACTAATTTTTCGTTTTCCATTCTTCATCATCTAGCATTATATACAACTAGATTTGGGTATCCCTAGTAGACGCGAAAATTAGGCTTCCAAATAAAACAGCCCTCAGCATTTTGTAACAATTCTTTTGGAATATTTTCGTGACGGAAGAAATTACACCCAAAATAGGATTCTGTCCGGTTGACTTCGTTTCTTCCGGAAAAACGCTTAGTTTCCGAAGTATGGGGATAATTCGGGAGAATACGAAATGGGAACTAACTTTCTCCAATAAGCGTGAAGAAGATAGAGACGGAAGATGGTGAGATAAATGGAAGGAAAGAGGCGCCTTCCAGTTGCGAAGGAATTGAAGAGGGAAATTAATGTATCGGGGAAAGCGCGAATGCATTTCTGGCAATGACAGAGGAGAATATCTCGGAGGCGGAATTAAATTAAATCTAAATTTATGGGGGAGTCGTCGCTGATATATTTTGTTACGTCAGAAGAGCCATCTTGCCAGCTCCGAGTACAACTGAATTACATTCTATTTCATCCTCGTTTATCCTCTAATTACATTTTTAAAACAGCGTAACATTTGACTCCAGAAATCTAGGAAATGTGAAGTCTCGTTATTTGGTGAAATCTGTATTATGTTACCATTATTCCTGTTAATTATTCTTGAATACGTCATCTCATTTTCATACTTTTACGTCAGGTTCTTTCGAAGAGATATTACTGCCTACAGCCATATTATTTCTAAGACTTCATAAAAGCTATAATGTGCGTTAATTTTTAACTTCATTTTTGGAGGAGAACAGAATAATATGTTCAATTTTAAATTGAAGGAGCATTTGGTGAAGTACACTCATATATTTTATTAAAAGGTCTTTATTCATATATTGAATATCAATTACTTTCTAAAGCGATTACAAAATAAGCTCCAATTGGAATATTTTCAATCTCGTATTTCCAAATATGAACTACGTAATAAGTACATTTTAACGTATTACAATAGAGAAGCAGAATACTTCAGTTGTTTGAAATGAAGGGTGATCATTTTCGGTAACAAGAAGCTGAAAGAATAATTTCAGGGATATAGATCAACTTCGAATAACAATTCTCACAGAATCAGAGATTTATTTCCTTCGAAGTTTTTGCGTTATTTATTTAATTATGTTCCTTAACTACGCGAGCATCTAAGGGCCCTTAGATGGGACTAGGATAAGGACTGAATTTCCGTTTACCATCTTTTTTCTTTCTCTTTTGCCTAGAAAGTTCCCAAAACGGCTTGAGAAATTGCTCTGGTCGGATAGCTTAGCTGGTCAAAGCAGCCTCCCGGATAGAGAAAGATCTCGGGTTCGATTCCCGGTCTCCTCAATTTTTTCAAGTACGTTTCCCTTTGGGATTTTTCCTGGGTGGGTCCGTGGGTGCACGCCCATTTTTGCCAAGTTACCTTTACCCATTCACCGTATTTTTTCATAGAAAGCATATTTTCAGATCTTTAGATGCAAGACTTTTAATAATCATTTACACTTGTAATTCTTCACATGACAAACTTAGAGAAATTATTCATCAACGCTATGCATGTTTCAACCAAATAGAGAGCGAAAATGCAGTTTCAAAACATTGGAAAACATTCTCTCTTTTATGACTTGAAAACGGCAATCGGTAAGGTGAAATTAACTAAATTTGCAGTATAAAATCCCGAAATACAATTTTTCCCTTCGTAGAATGATTCAAACGCCCATTTGCCATTTTCCTCTCCTTACATTTCTTCTTTTCTTTCCATTGCGACTCTATCTCACTTCTCAAATCGTGTCAACTGAAAACCAGAATTAGAGCATCATAATCAAAAGCGGATTTGTATAGAATTTTCTTCCCATCACAACATCGATATTTCTTAATACACTGTGCTTTTGAAAAACTAGGCGGTTTTGATTCAATGAAAAGTATTCGTTATTTAAAGTGAACATACGGAAGTTGACAGTATGATTGAAATAGATGAATGGTGACCAGCGGTCGATAGAGTAAGTTATTCTAACGTTGGCCCCTCATAATGTGCATGGGTTCGCTCTTGATAAAGTTTGATGAACATTATCCGGAACTACGGTAATGGTACACTTCTCTATGGTTCCATTTCAATTTCAAACACAAACTCAGTCTTTTGTCTATTTAACTTCGATGTTGATGGATTGTGGAGTCCCAAGATTAAGATTTTCTTGAATGAAGTCCTCTTATCTTCTGTGTTAGTTACGAGCAGTAACTTTACTTTTAGCCTTTTATACACAAAATTAAATACAAATATATCATTAATTCAATATATTACAATAAATCAATGATTTACTGTAATGAATTACGGGAAGGTGAAATTCATAAGAAATTCGATCAGTATTTACGACGAAAGTGTATTCATCAAACATTATTGGGTTGATATCTAACAAAGTATGAGACTTGATTGTGGCTTAGGAAATGAATATGCCGAAGAGATATGCAATAACCTTAAATTTTATTTTCTGAGGTAATTACAGAATCAATACCGAATGGAACATACACTATCTCGTATTTTTGAAATTGATATCGAGTCAATTTTAAGAAAATTTTATTATCACGTTAATTTAATACATTTTTGGATTTTGGTGCATATTTAATGCATTTTATACCACAATGAAAGGTTCAGTAAAACGAAGACCTAGGTGATCGATTATACAAGGTTTCTGGATAGAGTCAACGTTTATGTTTTATTTCATTTCATTAGATATCTTCCACCATTGAATAGTGAATAACATGATAAATAACGAATATCGAACTAAACAATCAAGGATTTTCAGATGATATCGTTCAGAATAACTTTTCGAACTCATGAGTTTCTTTTTTGTTGCTTAGGAGACAGAACCCTACGCTGCTTATCACAACAGATTATTACTCGTTACCAAATCAATTTTTTTCTTAAGATAGTGATTAACATAGCTCCTTCATGTAAATCAGATAACCTGAGGGTATTCTATAACTATAACACATTGAGGGAGAGGTTAAATTTACATTGCATTAATTGCATTAAGTGAGGAGAATCGTTCAAACACTGAGAACTTGTTGAGATAGACCGAATCAGATTTAAGAAAAAATGAAAATTAACATCAGAAATATATATTCCGATGGCCATGGTCTCTAATTTTTGGTTATGAATAGAAAATCATTAGTAGATGAAATACTAGAAAGAATTTTTCAACGTCAATTAAAGTCTATACTCTGGAATAAAGTATATATGTTAATGCATCATTCCGAATTTATGCAAAATCGGAACGTTGCCTTCCATGAAAACAAAATATCCGAAACTTCGCCTAAATTGAAGCTTAAAAACCTTAGGAGTATTTCATGATTGCTATGAGTTGTGTCATAAAGCGGAATAAATTTCGCTATGGATTTGGAAATCGAACGATTTGATTTAAGCGATAAATTAATAATCTATAAATGTGTATTTCTTTTTTAAAAATCCTTAAAGACTAAAGGAAGCAGTTCAGGACTTTTCATAGGGGAGAGAACTTCAGTGGAGCACAATGAAAAATAATATTCAAGGAGAAAAAACAGTGTGAATGAAGCGAAAGAGATCCGCTATGACGTTGATTAGCGAAAAGTATTTGAAAGGTTATTTTCATGAAAATCAAATTTCGTTTCAGACGAAGAAAAATGAAAAGTTATATTTTAAGTAATTAAAGTTGGAAGAGGAACTGAAAGGGAGGGATCCGAGGCAGAAACACTAAAAATATAAAGGCAAGATAATGACCATACTGGGGAGTAGAGAAAGAGAAGGAAGAAACTTGGTAAGTGGGGAAGCGAAGAAAAAGGCGTGCAAGAGGCAAAAGAAAAGGAAGATTGGTCGTTGAAAAGGAGTTGAGATCAGGGGTGCTCCAACTCACAACCTCACTTTTGGGGATGACAGAAGAAATCATTCCTTAAAAGCCTTACTCTGTTGAATAACCTTCCTCTATTCTTAAGGATCTCCCCCATTCCAGATTACCTTTACCAATTACTTTAAAAGACTCTTGATGCTTGCACTTCTTCGAGTGAATTAGGCTATTCTGAAACCGCGCCAGTTTCTTCGTTGAGGGTCTCTTGTTTTCTCAAGGATGTTAGAAGACAAGGTTCTCCATCTCCACGTGGGAATATACATCAGAGGGATTAGATTCTTCTAATCAAACGCACTTCCTAGAATTTATTTTTGGAAGATCCTTGAGGTTCAGGAGGGGTGGTAGATGAAAGGAATTAAAAAGGGTTCATTGTTTACCGAATCTATAGATAATACTCATAATGGTGTTTTCTCAATAAAATTAATCCAATTCGTTTAAGACGAGCAAATTTTAAATTCTATGATTATTGGAAAAATTTTCCAATTTTACACTGCATTAATCTCTACAAAATTTAAGAAAATACCCACTAAGATACCATGGATATATAATTTTTGGCACGAATTTGGCGATAGTGATAAAATACACGGTAAACATTATGAAGTATCCAAAATATGCATCATTCTCTAACATCTACATCTACCCTGAAGCCTTTTGGCATTCCTACACTTCAAATAAAATATAAATTTAATATAAAGTTCATATTTTATAGAAAGCCAATAGTTTTCATATATTGAATCTCGAATTGGTATAGTCATTCGCTGAAGATATATCCATGCAGACATAGGATGATATTTTAAGTTTATCGTTACAGCTTCTATTGGGAATGAAACATTTATTATACAATCTATAAAGTTACGTTTAATCTTGAAAATTAGTCAGGTTAACTTCAGAACTAATATTTCAGAAAAGTTTTTTCTTCATGATATATATTATATCATTGTAGTTATTTCTCTGTTTCTATTTATCATCTTATCATGAAGAAAAAACTTTTCTGAAATATTAGTTCTGAAGTTATATAATATATACTAAGTAATAGTGAATTATACTATTGTTTATCATATTATTAAACATTTTTTTGTTCTTGTCATGCTGTGTCAATATATTGAGACCCACTTAATATATACTATCCTTAAAAATTCTTACTAATTTAGACGTATTTAATTCAAATGTTCATATATTTATCAATATATTCATAATTATCCTGCAGGCCGCCTCCATTGGCCTGCGGTAAAGGGTGTAAACACCCAGCGAACGAACTACTTCTTTAGCATTTTGTTATCGCGTATTGTCCGTGGAAAGTCCTTGGAACGACTTGTCCTAACATTTAATTCTCTTATTTTATAGTCCTTGTCGGATCGGCCGAAACAGTGGTGGGGTCATATAAGACCGATTACGTCTTCCACAAACGTTCTTTCTCTGGCTTTATCAAGCAATCGCAGCATAGCTCCTAATCTCTTTTCTTGTTCTGCTGTTCATAACCTGCATCTGAGAGCATTTTTGTAACGGTTACTTTTCATCGTAGTATTTTTTTTAAAGAAACGTATCGCTTTGCGCTGCGCTTTGTCGAGATCGCGGGAACAGGTTACTTCGGAAGGACCAATATACTAGCCCCACGTTCTACATGGTGCCTCGCCAAGGTCAACGAATATGACTCTCTAACCTTTTCGTTCCGTCCATTGTCAATGTGTTTCATAAAGCCGAGATTATAGTTAATACTATGAAAATATATATAACTATAATAATATCAATTATAATTTAACTTTTACTTCTCCTTTTTCCTTTCTTTTTTCCTTTCCTGCACTTTCTAGACAGCAGCTATGTGATTTTTCAATACCCACTCCTCTTTAAAATTCTTGACTTTTCTTGTCGTGCATTTGAAAACTTCAAGTTCGCCAATCTAAAGAGTAGAATCATCAGCTTGAGTTCATTCGCCAATGCTTAATCTTTTACCACGAAATAGAACAATCACGTAGCAGTGTCCAGATTTTTTATCACTCTCAGAAACGAAACTCTTCCTCACCGATTTTTACCGACCTGTTCATTCTATCTTCCTGTTGCTTAAGGTTTCTTTTCTCTCCATCTGTTTCTGAAACTTTCGGATACCTCCTCTTTTCCATCCTTTCTTCCTCCTTCTCGAGACCCTTTCAGTCCCCAACATTCGTCTCTTCCCTTTACCTTTCTTTCTGCCCTCCTAAACTTTTTTCGCATCTCCTCCCGACATTTCTCCATTTTTTCACCACTTTTATGCCGCCTTCTCTTCCCGAGCTATCTATCCTAGCTCTTTTTATTTCACTTCTCTCTTCCTGCCATCTGTTTTCCTTCCTTCCATGCTACCCTTCTTATCTTTCCTTCCAGCTCTCTCTCTCTTTTCCCCTAACCTTGCCCTTTTGTAATACTCTCCACTACTCTTCTCTCCTGCTTTCTATTTTATTCCTTTTCTGTCGTCTCCTGATGTCGCCCTTTGCCTTATCCTCTGCCCTTATTTCTTTTCATCTCCATCTTTCCCTCAGCCATATTCTTTCATATCTGAGCAGTATCCCTTCTCAATTTTATGCACTTGTCCGATTTTATAATTCTCTCTCAACCAGTTCTTTTTCTTCCTTTCGTTCAGTATGAAATTCATCCTTTTATTCATAATATATTGATATTATTTATCATATATTCTTACTACTTTTATAATTTTTTGTAAACGTTATCTCCTGGAAAATCTTAGATTAAAGTTATATTATATAAATATGAATAAATTACTTTATCACCATGATGCTTATTGTGCAATATTTATTCTGTACATGGTGCACAAAGTTATGTTTTACGTTTTGCACTGATGAAAAATAATACAAAGCCGATGTTACGTAAATAATGAAGCATTAAAATCCTCATTCTATTTATGATTTTGTTTATTACCTATCCCGGAACGTTTCTGAGAATATATTAAGGTTTTATTATGCTTAATTATACTTGTGCTAGAGGAATTACTAAATTCATCTGTTCATTTTGACCAATTCGTCTCTCTTTTTTTCTTCGTGAAAATTTAGATTTTTCAAATACTCATACTAGATTATATTCTAGTATGTTGTTAATAATTTAACTACATTCTTACATTATTTCATAAATGGTGTATTAATGGCATGAAAATCGGTATATTACGTGATACATCTGTAATTCACTTGATCACATCGAGTGCTCAGCAGTCCCGCAACGTGTTGCGTCTCACCACTGCGTGATTCATGTCGCGGAAAGAAGGCAAAATAATTTCAGTAACCGAGAAAAGAATTAAAATGTATAACACGCTATGTGTTAATCATATTGATATTCAAGCTTTAGTTCAATCCTTCACAGCATTCCTTTTCTTTACAGCGTCAATCGTGATTGGGTACGGTGATGTTCTAGGATGCTTACTCAGTTGCATTTCCTGGCTGTTGTAGCATTAAAATTTCATCACTTCTGCATGCGTTTGCTGGAGTTCAATTTATGTTTGGTCGTACTTATTTGCCCAAGACTAACAAAGGACCGACATGCTTCACGTATGACGCGATGTCTGTGAACTGTATTTCTCCAATCCGGTCGTTTTGATTCAGATGGAGCGTTGTTACGTATTCTGTGGGGCGATTGAAAATTTCAATATTAACCCAAGCCGCTAGAAGAGCCGATATCCATTCCTAGTTTTTCCTGTGAACTGTAGTCGAAGGATTGCGAGAAATGTAGCTAGATGCATGGAAACTAATTAATTTACTACCATTCAGAGTGGTTGCTGATGAAAACCCAATTATTCATCTTGCGGAGACTGTGAGGTTGACATATTCCATCTAGAACCTCATCTCTGTATTAAAAAGTCACGTACCTTGTGATTGACGATATTGCAACCTCGTCTACGATATTGGGCAATGTTGAATTGTGTAGTCGATTTTTAGATGATTCAAAAAGTACTTATTCTGTAAATTTGTAGCTGCAAAGATAAATTGACGTAAAACGTGGAAAGAAATAGGAAATTCATGAGGCTATCTATAGCTGAATTAGATTGTTTCTTCTAAGTTCATACAGTAGGATCCAAGATAGCCTAAAGGGAAGCGCGTTCGCTTTCCCGATACGGAGCCTTGCTCGATTCCTGGATAAACCACAACGTTGATGAGCAGCAGGTACTAGCGATCTAGAAATCCAAATATAGCAGCTTAATAGTCGATCCGATGACTGCGTATCGTACACTGTGAATGCCACCTAACTTGGTCAAATCCCTCAAAAGGATAGTAGCGCAATGGACTAAGGTAAATCTGTAAAAATGAAAAAAAATTCTTCACTAGTTTATGTTAATGTTGCTATAAATTTAGTTTTATAAGTATATTTCATACATTCTTTGCTTGAGAAATTTCTGGGAATGTAGCACCTACCAAAGATATATGGTCTTCATACCGTTAACTAACATAAAGTGAATACTAAATACTAGATTTGACATCGATATATCTATGTTCAATTTTTTGATTGATGAATATGCCGATGAGTCACCATTTTTATTACTATAATTCATACATCTATATTATACGGAAAAATTATGAACATTTCACATGTATCACAATAGCGCTGAAGGTTTAATTCATTAAATGAATTATTAACCATCAGGGCTACAGACTCGATATATTTTCGATTGTCTCGGAACATAATACATTTTAAAGAATAATTCATCCATAGGTATCTTTAAGCAAACTATAAATGAAAGATTATAGTGAATACTTGAAAAGAGCTAGCTGTGAATAATTTAACTAATACTTAATAATTTACTAAGTAATAATTTTAACTCTTCTTAAACTCGAATTTGTTCCTTTAAAATGAAAAGAATAGGAAAGATGCAAAGAACTCTTTTCACGGAGATCTTTAAAATAGACGCACACATTCAAGTTATTCTGTTTCGATGTTATCACTTTCCGTGTAGGTACCATCTGCAGTCCCTTCAGTTTCATTTGCCGCACATAAGCTAGCGAGGAAATGTCATTAAGCTCTTCCGCATCGCTATAAAAAAAGAGGGAAAACGGAGACTTTGGTATTGGCGTGGCCATTTGCCTTTATAACGCCATCGTCTGCCAGTGCCTCGCCTCCTCCTCTTCCATTACTATCGGAGCTCTAGAGAATATTCCTTCATTCGAACGCTCTTGTTGACGCTATGTCCGGTTGTCTCGGACGACGAACATCGCAGTAGACCCTGCTAACGAGTTGTCGTTACGACGTTGTTTTATTTCTCAATTTAGAGGAGCCAGAAGTGTAGTGAATGCACAACACGAAAACTCGCGATAGAAAATAACGCTACGAGAATCTTTATTTTCTTAAGCCATGCTATTTTTATAGCAAAGATAGAGCATTATCTAAAAGCTAGTTTCTTGGGCTACTTTTGCCTCTTAGGAAATAGATTTCATTCCTCTAGTGGAGACTTATTTCATGTTCATTTTTTTACATGTCATTGAATAAAGAGAAATATTGATATATATCAAATACTCTTCTTTCCTGGTTTGCGGGAATACTAATTGGACTAAGTGTTTTAGTTCCTTCTTCTTCGCTTGTACCGTACATCTACCGATGTTACTGATATGCATCAAGGACGTTGGAACATATTTTCCTAACTTAATAAAATTTATATTTTTTAATAATCCTTCCATAAATCAGGGCGCCATTAGAAACATGTTATTTATTTACCGTAACCTACCGAGAAAACCGATGAGTGACTATGTGAGCGTAAATGATTGCGTACGGAAACAGCTATCACAAGGAAAAATTAATCAGTTTTAATCGTTATAGCTAAAATAATTTTGTCTGCGATACATGCTTCACAATAAAACGATAGTACGTGCTCGAATTCTCCCGATTTTAGGAAAAGCAAAAAATGTGTATCTTGGATTCAGGGTACACAGCAGTTTCGTTGGGTATCACACTTATCCAAACCATAAAAATAGTCGATTGTTTCTGATTTGTGTATATGTACACACACAAAAAACGAGATTCAAATCAGTTTATTAAAGTCTGGAGGTGCCTTGAGATATTCTTCTTCATAATTCATATTTGTGCCAAAAATTCATTTCCTTAGAAATTCCTACGAATGATAATTAACGTGCCGATGTAAATAGCTGCAATGATATGTTTCATTTAACTGTATATTTTTCATTTGACTGTCTCTGTTTCATTCTCTATCTAAAATCATTCAGACAATTTAAATAGTTGCAAGTCTAAAAGCATACGAACGGTTTTCCCCCTCTTAATGCAAAATCATGTATATCTAGCGAATGCGTCATATAATGGAATAAAAGATATACATTATTCTACGAATAGGAATAGAAGGAAAGGGATGGTAAAATGAGAACATTCCTTTGAATATCGAATTCAGACAATTTTTCCTTTTACGATGTAGATAGGAAAGAAAATACGACTCTAGGGATGACTATTTGTCGGAAGAATGAGAGCAACTCAAATCTGAGAAAGATTAGATTTCCCGGAAAATGTTTAAGATAACTTCTACTAAAATATATACGACGTGTATTTTATGAAAAGAAACCACGGTTTCTGATGGATCTTTCTCGTTTTTTTATTCCATTTTCCTCAGGCACGATTTTTTCGCACATTTTAAGATACTCCAACGTTTGGAATGTGAAACTAATGGAATATTCTGAGAAAATATCAAACGATTTTTTGCCATAAATTTATTGTACTTGGAAATTGCACATGTAGGATAAACCATTAGGAAATTCGATTGCTACGTAACATTTTGCTAACATTTAATAAAGTCTTAAAATGATAGGCCTCAGCTGTTCAATGATAATCAGAGCATTGCTTAGATTGTTCTTAGTCGTTTTCTCATAAAGTATATTGTAAAATGTAGGTCGTACTTCTTTCTTCTCATTTGTTTATCTCAATGCGTAACTGAAAATACGTATATGTAAAATAAAATCGAGAGAGATAAATTACTCCATAAGATATTTTTGAATTCGCTTTGCTTTGCATTTTAATACTTTTACCCAGAAAATAACTTTTAACAATAAAATAAAATAAATAATTAAAAATTATAAAGATAATGTTTGAAATTTTTAATTCAGATGATTATTAAAATAATAAACTTATTTCTTTCTTTACTTAAATATTTCGGTGATGGATAAGTACCAGAGTATCAATAATATATAAAAGATAATACCAGAGAATCAATAATTATGCGCAATGAATAATTGGAAAATTCAGGAAATAGATGAGATTGGAAAAATTGTGTTTCAATCTTATCGTAGGGAAATTTGATACTTGGCAAATGTCTTATCGGTCGTGGCGTTCTATTAACTAATATGTTCAGGTAGATTCACTCTAGTGTAGTGATTACTGATAAAATGCTGAATTTTACGTAGTGAGACAAACGAATACATCCATCTTTCGACGGAAACAATGGCTAGGTTTAATCAAAGCTGTAGAAAGAGATTTAAATATTAAAAGTTTTTAAAGGATTTTTTTATACTTCGTTCGTAATTACCAATTTATATGCGTGTCCTGTGTTGCGGATAGACTTTGCTATCTGCTCCATGACTAAAATGTTACTTCTTCCGAGAAAATTTGTTCACTATGGAAGAAAAAGTAGCACTGAGAACGAAATCAATTTGTACGGTGTTTGTTGAAATACAATCTAGTTTTGTATGCCATTATCGAGACAAAATGGAAAGAAAGTACGATGATAGAATAGAATTGGAAATAGGATCTTCATTTGGAAAATGGAGAAATACATTTTAGAAATGAACACTTTTTTATTTTCTGCATAGGAAGACTTCTAAGGGGACAGATATCAGGAATATGGATGAAAACTTCGCTAGGTAGATGTAATATTTTAAAGTTTAAAATCAGTTTAATTTCTTAAACTCTTGAGAAGTATCTGGTTAATTATAAGTTTATGAAAATTTACAATGAAATTAGTTTCATCGTTATTAATTATGAATATCATACACCTATTATACTCAAAACTTTACAATCGAAACTCGAAACATACAAATGCGTTTAGTCAGTACCATTATATGTACCGAGAAAAACTTAATAGCCAAAAAAACAGTGAAATTAATTACCTACCTTTTCTTTAGCAACGTATGGAAATGTGAGGTTTCGGGAATTTGATGTATATAACCCAACTTTTATGGCCTTATGACACGAAAGAATGATTTAAATCAGTCAACCCTTAATTACATTCAAAGACTGGAAGATAGTCACTCACGCTCTACGTAAGTATACTTATTGTTGCATATTTGTATGCGAGGAAATTTTCCACCCGAATTTAGATTAGATCAACGATAAAAAATGACATTACTTCAATTGTCTTCAGTCACCACAAAAAATAATCTTTTTATGGGCTTGCTTATACTGAATAGGATTAAATTAATTTGGAAACAGCGCACCGTCGTTTATAATCGGAGTTCTTCAGAGGTAAATTACTTCAGCAGTCCTCAACGACCTTTTATCCCTCTCCGCTTTTGCCCTTTCAAAAACTTTATGATTTCTAACGAGGAAATCTTTAGAATCCCAGCAGTTCTAAATTTAGTAATCTGTCTTACTCTTAACAACGGATGTGAAAATGCTTATTTTGTGACGTAAAATGCAAATATATGAGAAATGTTATTATTGATTTACTGTTAGCACAGTCCATAGGATACTTATTGGATGATATTTCACAGACATACATTGTAAGAAGTTATCAGAGGATTTTTCTTTCCGGCAATGGCAGATTTCCTTCTCGTATTCTTGGAAACTTAAAATCTTTTTCTAATTAAAGGTAAACACAATATTTTTTCGATATTTATAGCTATGAATCAAGGATAAGGACAAGAATATTGTCCAAACGTAAATCTATTAAAGCAAAACTTCCCTTATGGTGTACACGATGAATACTCTGAGGTTATACTCGCATCAAAGAGCCTAATTAAATGCCTATTTTAAATATGGAACTTCAAAGCTTTTAGGTGCAACTGAATCCATGCTACCATTAATTGGATTTATGTATGGTAAATGCAAATTAAATATCCGTTGCTTATTTATCAGCTTGGTAAAATATTTGCTTCAATTTCATGGAGAACCTTTAATTTCGAGAATTTAATGAAAAACATCCGAAATGAACTGATTCCTTTCACGTGGAGGAATATGATTTGCCGAGCTGAATATTCATCCAGATTGGGTACTGCATTGCATTTTTCATCACACCTAGATTTAATAGTCTGCGTTATTGACGACTAGTTGACTAAATTAAGCGAATGCATCTGCCGATAGTTAATTGTCGATAGTGGATGCGTGGCTCAACAGGAGCTGAAAAAATTGTCACAGACCAAATGGTACATGAAATGTGACCCTCACGAGGAATAAATTATTTGGAGTTAACCGTACGGACGGCAACGCTTGAGAGCGTGTTAACGGTTCTGGATCGCGTCATGTGCTGTAAAAACCAAAGCGATTCCGACGCTACGGCACAGCCAATTAAAGAATAAAACTCCAAACGAAGATGATTTTTAGAAAGTTGAATTCCTCTCTAATATTTAATTTTCGGCGCGATGGTGGAGCGAATTGAAATTAAAGCAAATCTAAGGTCGTTTGCATGTATTAGAGGAAACTGGGCGAATTTTATTCAAATTACGCTTCAGTGGCAAAAAGCATTGCCTTTATGGAAATATACCTGTGAACATTCTCTTAATTTCTTATTATATGCGATGTATAAGTGATGCTGTACTATAAGCCAAGGGATGTGGAAGAAAGTGAGTAATAACTCTAAAAAGAAGGTATGCATTTAACAGTCGTATAAGTAGAGATAAAAATAAATTTAGATGACAGTAACAGTAATTTATGATAATTATTCGCGTAATTGCCCAAAGTGCTCCTATTACATCGATTTCAATTGAAATCATCTCGTCTAAAAAGTTCGTCATTTACATTCAATATTCGCTCAGTCGGTCAACGTTCTTTATGTTATTGAAAATCTATATTAAAAGGTTGTACTCACTAATCAAACTTGTGATACTGAAACATATATCAATCACACTGTACACCCCTTCTTATAGCATAGGTCACTTGCAATAGATAAAAGATCTAAAATACTAGATATAAAAGATATTGCAATAGATAGAAGATCTAACATATATATTCTCTGATTTTCATTTAGGTTTGCAATTGAATATCTCTCATTGGAATATATCATTGCAAGACCTAGACTCGTATATCAAGTTGCTAAATATCGTATAATACACTTCCTTAACTTCCTGTGTATGCTAATTTAGATGCAAATGTAATATATTAAGCATGGCTTTGGACAGTTTTCCTCGACTTGTGCTTCCTGGGGCACTGTTGCTATACGCTTCAGATGCATCAAGGAAGTTTTAAACATGCAAGCCTTAAATGTTACGTAACCAGTGAAACGGGGTTAAATTTGATCCCAAAATTATTTCCTCCATACTAAGTCACAGGTTTTTGCCTTCGATTTTCGCATATTTGACATTGCTCTGGGTAATCTCTGAATTAATTAGAATAATATCAACTCATCGCTGGAAAGTTCTTGGATCCAATGAAAGTTGAAATCTAGCAAGAGATTCTCAGGAATATGTAGTGGTAGTATAACATATTATATTATAATTAATATGACTCAATATAATGAAACATGTAATACTTCATTATAATTTATTATTAGCCACACAAAAATTAAATACATGTGCATGTTCGGGTTTCATTGCCCGATAAGCGAGGCCAAAAATGACCCCATTCTGAAACCTTTTCCAAAGCTTTAAAGACGAAAAAGAAATAATAAATAATATCCTCAAAATAAGACGGTTAGAATAAATAAGTATGTGCATAGAATGCGAAAGTGATAGAAAAATGTTTGAGTAAGAAAACGAAGGAAATAAAAGTGCAGGGTAAAATTTGACTCTAATTTTCTGTTTGAAGGGTTATCTATTTCCAAGTGTTTTATATGTTTGATCGGGAAAAAACGTTCCTCAATTTGACATTTTGTAGATTATAAAATACAATTGTATGTACCTACATTAGCCATTATGTTTAAAGTTGGTGAATCATTTCGGATGAGAAATTTCGTTAGATATTCCACCTGAGTAGACCGTTCCTTTGGTTAATCGCGTTCTAAACTCTGCGGAAAAACTTGCTCAGACCACTGCCCCGAGTTATTTACACAAACATTCGGGAGACTTTTTGTCATAAAATACTTTGACAATATGAGATACGTATTTATCTGACTAATAGCAAGTCTTCGACGTTGGATGTGTTCTCTATCTTACATTTTTAGGAAAATACATTTCGAATGTAAAGTTCAGAAAGAGATACTGAGGATTCAAATAGAAATCACTCGGAGAGAAATCCTCGGGTACGTTGATAGAGTGAGGGGTAAGAGATGTGTAAATATGTTTGGAGGACATTTAATTATGTTGATAACGCAGAGGGGATATAAAAATGTGGGCAAAGGAAAATGAAGGAAGGGAAATAAAAAGAACACGAGAAGTGAGAGCGGATGGAGAAGCAGACGTCCAAAGAGAAACGACGTCAAAAAGCAGAGAGGGAGACTTTTGAAAAGTCCCCGAAGCGGCATTTGCCAGTTCTTGATCCAGCTCTTCTTTTTTCCGTTGAGAATTCCTTTTCCGAGCTCTTACCTTTTTAAATCCCTTCCACATGGCTCCAGTATAGCCCTTTTCTGTTTCTCTCTCTAGAATATACCTCTTTCCCGTCTTTTCCATTTTTTAGAGTAAATGTAGGGGAAATTTTCTCTTTCACTTTCAAATAGCAACTCACTTTTCTCCCCTTCCTATACCTTCGGCAATTTTCCTTGTTTCCGGATATTAGCCTTACGACCGGTCCACTACCGGTAGTCAATTTGGAAGCCTATAAATATTAATGCTTCCTATGTTCGAAGAGTTCGAAGAATTTAAGGGATAAGAAAGGGAATCTGTCAAGAATGCCTACGTAAATCGAGGCAAGCTGTAAAACTGTCTTGAGTATATTTGGTTGAGAATAAAAGGGTAAATGTATTCACTTTTCTTGAAAAAAGAGATTTTAATTTAGCGAAGGAAGAGGCCACGAATTTGAAAACGTTGTCCAAAAAAGTGCAGAACCCTTCTATAAATACCACCAAGAAAATCTTGCTAACCAATTTTCTCCAATTAAATGAAATATGAACTTACAAATTAATCGAAAGGTGATGAAATTCAAGATGTTCGTTGGCGTTTGAGCTTTTATGTTAGGTTGCGTTTGTAAAAATTCACTGGAATCAGGATAATAATATTTAATAAATATGGTTATACCCAGGGTTGACTCATACGCCATTTACTTCAAGATGGAGATTTTACATAGAAATTTGAGAGGTCGAGCTATACACGACTTTATACGAGTAAAAATTAATAAGAATTAATTAAAATAATGCACGAAGTGAATATACATTCCTTGCTGATTACGAATGGAAAACAAAACTTTTCAAATATATATTCGAGGCTAACTTTTTGATATCTTAAAACAGTCCAAGATTTTGCTATCTTTCTCCCACGTGAAAACAGTTAAAATAATTCGAACAATGTTTTGATGAAGTTTCTTCAATTAAAATTAAGAAAAGCAATAACCCTATGTCCCAAAGGCACAGAAGTCCTTTCTATGAAAACGACAAAGAAATGAATTTAGCCTTCTTTCATTCTCGCTTGTTATTCCGCTGGGGACAGAATAAACGAAACTGAAACTCGCGCGCGTTATCTCCGAGATTATACTCCCGATGGGCGAGGAAAATTATGGGCAAGCCGTGCCTCCGTTATTTCACCGTCCTAATGAAAAGGAAATTATATTTTATGAGGTTAAATGGGGCATGAAATGCGACGTGATTGGTAGCGACGGGTGGCTTGGCATCGTAAAAGATCGCATAAAGAAAACACGGTCACCCTAGAGTAAGGAAGTGCTTTCCTAAGAAGTTTTTAAATTCTATGGCTTCATCAATCGTTTCAATTTTGAGGTATTTCGTGACTTTTTGCTGTTTAAGAGGAGATTTTTATTCAAAATGGGGGGAAGGCGATACTCTAGCTCTGTCTACTTTGGCACGATGATTATTATTGGCGCTGGATTTGTATGATAAGGAAACAATGGTAACACTCCATTGGCTATGAAAATAAATGATTCTTCATTTTCGCTTATCGCTGACTATTCGTGTAACAGAATAAACCTACGAATGAGATTAAGGTTTCTCCGTCTTCGGGGGAAATGAAAACTTCTCAGACCACCCGAAGCTTAGCTAAAGGTGCATTCTCACGGATTCCTTGGAAGTAGTTATTTTGCCAGAAATAAGATTTCTTGTTTTGGTGCGGCTCATTTCTCTTAAATTGAAAACGCTAACAATTCCCAGGGGTTATATGAATGAAACTCAGTGAGATGTATAGAATCACTTTCGTCGAATTTAGTCCTTTCCGCTATGTTATATCCGCTATATTCATAAGAACGGATACGTTTCAGTCTTGAAATAATAACAGAATTCTATGTATAAACACTTTTCTGTTATTCTCCCTTACTTTCTTTGAATAATTAAGTAAAAATGTCTAAGCACTATCTATGAAATTTAATTTTTCAGTGTTTAGTACTGTTTGCACCTGCAGATATAACTTACATACTCAATCAGTACCCTCAACTCTATTATTAATAATTTAGTAAAAATTAGATGAGTTTATTTTGGAAAAAGTGCGGCTCGAAACTCCATCTTTCATTTTTTCACTTACTGCCACATTAACATGGAAAAGGAAGGTTGAGGTTGCGATGTAAGATAGCATATAAATTACGACACGAGGAGAAAGGTTTTTCTCATAAGGAAAAAACTGTTACGAAAAACAATGAAATATTAGTATAAAAATCAGGACAGAGGGCTTGCAAAAACTAAGCTAATACTTTTTTCTTTATAATCATTAATAAGAAACTTCATGAAGAAATTTCATGGCTAAGAATCAAAGGATTGTTATAATATAGAATAATAATTAAGGTGAGTTGATGTTTATAAATATAGGAGCAAACTTGAAGTTAATAATTCAGTTTTTCATGTACCAATGTTTATGCTTAAATTATGATTTAAGCTGTTTCGTTTTATTCATGCTATTTTATTTATCATTGAATATGCACATATTCGGTTATATTGATTCATCATAACAACTAACAATTCAACTTAGGTTTCAATGTTTTCACCAAGTTACCTCGTACTGTTATCAATCAACACTGATATCATAACGTAAGCGAGGAAGAAAACTTTAATAGAACGTTGTTATTGAACATATGCCATATATAAATTAATGAGGCTTCTTCTATCTCACTTAGACTAAAAATTAAGAACTACTTCCGCATTTACTACCATATTTACAACTAGTATTTATTTAAACTTACATCGATATAGAAGGACATTCTTTCCTGTATCAAGCTCTATGCTCATCAGATCTATCTAAACATAAATTGAGAATAATTTTCTGTGAAAGAGGTGATAAAGGTGATATAAGATTCAATATTTGTAAGTAAACAACTAGAAAATTCGAGAATGATTGGAGAACGGGAGGAGCAGTGAGAAGACAGATTCCAAGGAATAATTCGGAAATTTTTCCGAGTTTTTCTTCTTCCCGCCCACAAAATATTCTTCAAAAGCGAGAGGAAATAAAGTAAATAAAAGAAAACAAGAGAGAATGGAAAAGGATCGTCGTTGGCATATATAACGAGGATGTTGAAGAAAGTTACTTACATGTAAACGACCACGCATTGTGACATTTCCATTATAAATATGAGGAATAAAGTATTGCTTCGGAGAAATGTAATAGTAGACGTAAAAGTCACAGAAATTCCTCTCTGTGGGTTTGGCGGGAGGGGGGAACAGTTTCAGAAGAGATGCTATCTAGAAATATTCCTGAAAAATTTTATAGGCAAAATAGCGCGAGTAAAGTCGTTGAAGGAATTGGGGAAATCCAATTGAAGGCGCGTCTGGATAAGCGGTGATTGGAGTTGGAGAGAAAGGGAATCCATGGGAAATGGAATTCTCGCCTAGAAGGACGGTGGAGGCAATGCATATGGAATAAGGGAGATTCAGAATAACAGCGGTCGTTTTTGATTCGAAGGTGGTATTCCTCGCCCTTCCGAATTGCCAGAACTCTTGACTATTTAATTTTTCCTGCGAAAATTTAGTAGATAATAAAATCACTCCCTTCAATTGGTTTACAGTTTTTTTCTTTCGAAAACTGTTATATATTCCAGTAGTATGACGAGGGTAGTTTCTACTCATGCGGTGTGTAGAAAAGATAGGGGATATGTGAAACGTAAAGGAACAAATATCAGCATTCATAATTTAAAACTAAGTACACATTAAAAATTTAAAGTATTTAACACCGAAGTATTCCAGAGTGTCGAATTTTATTTAATGCACCTCGACGCCAGAACTATGTGAGCTTCATAAAAATTTTCTTATGATATGCTGAAAAGGAAGAAGAAATTCTGTTTATTATAAATCCACTCCCATAGGATAATATTTGATAATCTAAATAGCATTTCTCCGGATTTTAAAGTATTTTAGATATTTTTAAAACTTTGTGTATAAAGTATATTTTATGATTACTAAGGTTAAACCGTGGAAATCAGATTTTATTGCTACAATCAGATTTGATCATACTATTTAGATATTTTAGCGAATTAAAAAGAATTTAGCCTGTATTTATCTCCACTCCGCATGCAACGGTTGCATTTAAATACAATCTTTGATTTCTGTGCTAAAATGCTCTCAAAAGATTAGTTAGGATAAGGTAACATTAGAAATTCCGTGGAAAAAGTAACGTTGTAAAAGCGGATGTGAATACGTGCGTAAGCAAATAAGAGATGCATTTGATGGAATCAATATCCGTCTACGTCTAAATTCTAATTACCGTATGGTAAGTAAAAAAAATCGCTCAGTGCTTTCCATTTAATTTGTGCATAGTGTTCATTAGCTCAACATCCCATGAGTCACCAATTCGCTCCAAGATCAAAAAATAAACGCACAGATATAAATCTCTATGTATATACTACTTCACCTGCGTCACCGGCGGCGATAGGCGCGGAAATTATATAAATGTATGCACAAAGTGTATGAAATCGCGCGATACGATCCGTCAGCTAATTTTCAGTTTGTGAATCAGTGCTTTTTTTACCGAACCGGTAGCCATATCGAGGACGCGCTGATTTCATTCGTTTGTTTTTTCCCGTCGCTGCGCTTTTGTTTGGTGTGATCCAGCGTCCCGGATGGACTGATAAAACAAAACGATCGCCGAGACGCGATATTCGCCGTTTTTTATTCTCGGATAGAGTGCCCGCGTTTCCTGCTTGTCCCGCTTCGCCCTCTGACCTCGCGCTTGCATAAATCGTGTCATCGCATTCACACCCACGTTTTTGTTATTTTCAGAGGGGAAATCGTACTCAAAACCCCGTCAACTGCATTAAGTACGAAGTACGCAATAAAATGGGGGCTTAATTTTATGGATATTCTAGAGCCCTAATGCTATTGCCGTCATGGATACAAAGACGCGAGTTAGTAACGCCTCACAGAAAAGCTTTGCTTGATCTCCTTATCAATTTATCGCGAGAATTGGATCACCAAGATAGGCCCAGGTGCTGCTGATACGAAGTTGATAATTTCTGTTTGGACAAAGGTTTGCTTATAAAATTATTTGAAACCATAATGGTTTGTGCTTTTTTCCATCTCCCCCACTATGGAACTGAAGAATCATGACGTACAATACTGTGGACAAAATAGGTATATTTTCCCAAATAAAGCCATGCTCCAATTTTTATTTAAAAATTACTAGTCTTCTTAACATTTTAAGTAACACTAAGCAATTTTCATTTAACACTATTTCATTGTACTATAATTTCACCGAGCCAAAATTTCTCTAACAATGTCAATTTATGAAATATATATGATGTGAAGGACAATTCTTTATATGTGGTAATGCGTATCCAAACGCCAATTTATTAATGGAAATAATTAAAAACATATTATTTTAACCATAAAAAAATTGAATTGGGGCTGGGAAGCTTTGAGAGAACTTCATTGAACTTTTACCGATTGAAATTAAATTATTTAATTAAGTCATAGGTCCTAACAACGAAATTCAGATCTCTATTTTTTTATATTATTTAATTATTTCTAAAATTTCACTGTCCGACAAAGAAGAACTTTTCTCTTACCGGATCCTTTTACACTACTTTTCTTGCCTTAGTAGTTTGAAATATCAACTGAAGCTTTTTATAATTAATCCTTTTCATTATGTAAGTTTCGATTATAAGGTTGGTAATAATTTCTTAAGGAAGATTCCTATACCTAAATAAGATTCATCACTCCGTCCTAATAATTTCATTTATTAATCTGTAATAACAGTGAGTAGCTATGAGAATTACCTTATTAAAGTGTTGGTTTATGCATTAGAAATTTAAGCCTTTTCTGAAACTATTGAGAAGTCTCATCTTCAGTAAGAATTTCATTTCTAAAGGAGTGAAGGAATCACTCTCCGAGGAATCCTTTTAAGGAAACGTCATATGAGTTTGTGACACAGATATCAGGCCATCTTGTGATGAATGAAGCAATTTCTCATCGTGCCTTCGTATGAATGCAGAGCGAGCGAAAGCCAATTGCTACGTAAACTTTTATTTCTCAGCTATATATTATTGTATTTTGATAGCGCATCTAGTCTGTTAGATTGTCGCTTAAGGATCGCCGTCTAAGCTAAGGATGACGGAAGGTAGTAGTTATTTTCTATTTAAGAATTGACATGATTGTGGTAAAAGCAGAGACATCTGAGGTCACGACTCTTGGTAAACAAATTGTTTGCTCGTCTCCAAGACGGATCACGAAAGCTCGCGATCTCGGAATTGAGGGGAGATTGAGTGGAACTTGGCGACAAAGGAAGTATTCAGATGAAGAAAGTGCTGATCGTATATCATGCTCGGGTGATATTTTAAGCGGACAGGGTTGGGCGAAAAATGATGGATTACTCACGGCCGATGGAACGTATACACGCCGGAATTTTTCTCCTGTTAATCTTTGGAGAAGAAGCTGAATAATGTAATGAGTTTAATAATAGCATGCAAGATATTTTTAGCAATTGTATATATTCTATTCTATCATCTTTTGAGAATATTTTTTTCTGGGATAATTATGCGAGGAAGTTAAGATTACGATTGAATATGAAAATCGGGGTCTGAAAAAGGAATCTTCTTTTCATTCTGTAAGATTGATAAACATTTACATAAGTCGAAATTATATCGTCTCTACGAATCGGAAAAATTTACAGACTCAAATATAATTTGTGATTGTTGGGTTCTCGTTAGAGAGAATATCTCTTTGGTTTTCCTCTGATTTCTTTGTGTTTTGAGAAAATAAAGTGATAATTTTCTCCGTGATCATTTAGCGTATATGAATACTCGAAATCAGATTAATTTTTGGGGCAACTTCTTCCAGAGGATGAAATTATGGAAATATTTCTCATAGTCAATCACAGGATGCATGCCATTAGTTCAGGTATCAGATGAGGTTAGATATCATAGCATCAGAAGGCGATACGAATTTCTTAAACAGGGATATTTGCAAATATAGGTGTAGCCCTATGATTAGTAATTGGTGGGGATTTACATTTTGCTTGTCACGGTTTCGTCTCGAGTGTAGAGACTGGCAAATTACGAGCGATCAGCTGGATTGCTTGGATAGAGTGGAAGCACAGTAATTCCTTGAGGAACGTGACCTTTGACTTTTGCCGTCCTTCCCTCCTTTTGGGAAATCGTAAAAGAGAGGAAGTTCTTCGGTCATTCTTTTTTCAGCACTCGTTCCAGCGACGACTTTCTTATTATGAACTGAAATGTTAGACCAGCTATTGAATGTAGTTATCACTAGGTCTTTGACAACCTATGTTACACTTATAGCTTGCTGTTTAAAAGGGCAATTTTGTTTTTTTGGAATAAATACTCTTAGTTTGAAAATATTATATTTTCCTTGTTTCAATGAAATATCGTGTTGTAGTCGATTTCCCCGATAGTTAATTCAAGTACCTGAACTATGAACCTTAGCAAGCTTTTATTGGAAGATCAGAAGATTTTATATTTATCAGCGATAGAGATCCATAACGTCGTTAAAACCTAATTCATTGCAAGTAATTTTTCTAGCAATAATCGTCTCGATAATCAGTTTCAGTAAATTATAATATAAGCATGACTAAAATATTTAAGATAATAACAATAAATTCTAAGTGTAAATAACAATCATCGATCCAGCATGTTGAAATGGAAGTCGAGGAAGTCAAACATTAAAATATATATATAATGCATAAGAGTATGAAGCTTGCATTTCTCTTCCTCCTAAATTCCTCCTTGCTAAAAATTCATTCAAAAATCTTGACATAATTCTATTCATACAATTGATACAATTTTCACCTATTCCATACATAGCCTTTATTCCAAACATCAATTAAGTGAAAAAAAGATGGACGATTACCAAATTTTCCCGAATTTATTTCATGCAAGCTTGGTTTAAAAACTTTTTGATGATCCTTCTCATTAACTTTCAGTTTACGCAATTTATTCTGGACTCAAGCACAGCATGATGTTAACTTCTCGGGCTGTTTGTTTGGCATAATCTCGAGCATAGTTTGTTTTCCAAGCGCTCGATTATTTTAGCTGTATTACTGTGTTTCGAGGTGTACCTCATTAAAATAAATGGAAATAACTTTAGAACTCTTTTAGTTGCACAGCTTAATTTACTTGGACATCTTAGTTGTAAAAATTCACGGTAGTTACTCTAAAATAAGTGATTATTAAGTAAACAAATGAGTTAACGTTATCATAAACTGTTAGCCAATGCCTAGTACTAACTATTACTAGAGTCATTAAAAATCATAAAATCCTTTAGATAAAAAATACGCCTGGATTTTTCGTGAGAAACGAATACATTTTATAACCATTTATCTATGTTTGTCAACCTGTCACTTGATACTTTGACTACCTTTTCTGTAAAGGCTGAAATAAAAATCGAGTAGAATTCAATTACCTGCGGTATTCATTCACGCCCTTTTTCAGGCTCAACTTTTCTGGTATTCGTCAACAAAATGGTATCCTGCGTATCATCCTCTCAAACATGGTTGCTTAATTGATGTTGCTTGAGGGCATTTACACTGCTATGAAGAAATAATTTTGGTAATGAGTATTATGTGATTTTAAATAAAGTAAAATATGAATTTAGCTGCAGTAAATTTAAGTTATGGGTAACTCTCAGGAATGATGTGATCGAAGCATTAGGAAATGTAAAACGTTGTTCCGTATCAAGTGCCCGGAGCGATATGCCCTCATTCCGTCAGTGTTTACTCATGGTAAAACGAGAGAAGCTTAAGTCTTGATTTTTGTAGCACATCCAAAGGAATTGTTATTGTCCGCTTCAGCAACAATTTACGGCTGAGATTTAATTCCCCGAAAGTTCTGTATGGGATGTTTTCAAGCCTAGAGCTAATCCAACACTGCGTTTGAATCTGTATATACTTATCGATCAACGGTGAGAGAATAACTGTCGTTCAAAACCGAAATTTACCTCACTACTTCAACCGTGGATTTTCTTATCGTGTTTTATTTTGTGCTTATTCTGCTTGCATTGCTTCGTTTAGGTGAAGAATTCTTTTTAGTTCACTGTTTAGTACAGATTTATCACAGTACATACTGTGGAGGATGCTATCATCATTTAAAAGACTTGCTTCTCATTGGCGTAAATAAAATTCTTTTTTAGAAAATAATTAATAACTATCAATCCCTTATTGCTGAAATGTAGATTTATTAATATTTATATTTTCCGTTGTAGCCTACACCACATTTTAAATTTAAGGTTGTGCACGTCTTTCGCGAAGAAATGATTTTATTCCTCATTGGAATACCAATATAATCTTTTGATATGTTCCTAATTATCTTTTGAAGGGATGAATCTTATAATTAGCATTTTATATTTATCCTCACACTTTATCTGCATATAATAAACATCGTACTAAAAAAAATGAAAATTCTTTTTCTTTTAGAGTTGATAAATCTCCCATATATTTTATGACAAATCGTGGAATTCCGTATGAAACCGTTTGGTGATTATGTATGGAATGACCGATTGAAACTTGAACGGAATTAGACTGCAGAACATTAGAGGAGATTTTGGGATAAAATTGCTAGGAAATATTAGTTGCGTGGGTCTTAACGTGATTCAATTGTTGGACTTAGTCTTGTTTATATAATGTTTTGTAATGCATGTACATAGATGGCATCATCTAATGTGTATCACTATTGCCGTTGTTCTTCCCCTTCCCACTAACTCTCCTCATTCCCTTAACCCTCTCACTCCCACTTCTTCTTCCAACACATCGAGTCATATGTATTTTACTTTTACCATCATTTTCTTAGATACACACTCTTTGATTTACCTTTCCCCTTTTCGTTTCCACCTGATGATGTAGTTACGCATCTAATCCCGGGTTGTGCAGTTAGTTATTTTTGTGACTTATTATAAATTAAATCTGTTTAGTTATCTCTCTTTTATTGCTTGGAAATATTTTGGTCCAACCTTACTGTGACTATTTCGTTTACATCTTCGTAGTAAGAATATTTCGTGTTAATAAATTCTCAATGCTGTAATATTAGAATAGATTTATAGCAGAGAAACTTGAAAGTCCTACCGTTGGTTACAACGAATGCTGTGGTAGCGATACATGAGTGTATTTTCCCTCGTCTTATTATTTTCGCAAGTAAGTCCTTACAGAGCTAAGCAGTAATGAAGTGTTGAATGTCGATTGAAAAATCTTAGATCATTTTTATATTGTATACTTGTGAAAGATATCCAGACTACTGAATTGGAAAATATTTCTCCGCATATCAAAATTTGAGAAAGGTGCAAATAATAATTTTCGCATTCTTACGTATCCATCGCTGTAAATTCTGGGATTGCCCCATTTTTATTTTCTCCCTGAAAGCCCCAATCGGGCGGAAGTTCGAATCTTTTCCTATGGCGTGCTGCGGAATATCATTCCTGCGTTTGCATGAATAAATGGCGCCAGACGGCGCTTGTTCTGTCCCTTCCCAGTTGCCCCCCCCCCCCCTCAACACAAGAGGGAATATGGTAATGCTTTTCGGAAGAGTGAGGACGAAACGGAGGAGAAAAATGCACGCTATCTAGAATGAGAGACCGCTAACTTCAAGGAGTAGTGTGTAATTCCTAAGCTGCCCTTCTTCCTGCTGTTTCTTAGTAAAAAGTCATGTCTGACCACGGAAATTTACTCTTTTAGAGGACAAGCAACACATTCCGAAGGTTATTACGGAAGAACGAGCCAATTTTACATGCAATAAGAAGTGCTCAATTTAAATGTTGGGTTGGCTAGGAAACCTGAATAACCTTACTCAATATCAAATCTTATACTTGTTCATATATAGGGATTGTATTCGCTGTATAATGAATTTTTCAGTATAAAACATAGCTTAAGGAAACAAGTTTTGCCGAAATTTTTTAATTCAATTTCTTATATTTTCTACTCCTCTTATAAATATAATAACCTATTCAATATATTTAGTTTTGGAATTAGTAGTCTTGAGGTTCAGTAATTATGACATTCTAAAAGAAGGTTCTTCTCCATTTTGTCTAAATAAGTGGTAATTAAACAATTCAATGCTTAAATTTAATCTAAAAATGAATCAGGACTGAGAAATCTCCGTCCGTGTAATAAAATCCATTGATTGATGTGCACGAATCAGAAAAGTTTAAGCAGATAAATTCCGGAAATGATTACTAAATACAAAAATATTGAAATATATATACCGTGGTATCCGATGTTAATTTGTGCCTAAAGAATGTGCAGTTAAGGCAAAACATAAAACTGTAACAGATTTATTTTGCTATGAGCTGATTTCATACTTAATGCAACAAAAACTGTTTTACGTGATTAATTTAAACTCTCTCAAGTATTTTAAATGTTTCCAGACGAACATTTGATATAATTTTCCCATTTTTAATTTTTGTTAGCATTAACATATCGAGGTTAGGTGGAAGAGAGGCCCACTCGGGCCTAACCTCGCCTAATAAAGGGTCAAATAAATAAACAAATAAATAACATGCATTCCTAGTAAACAATTAGATTGAAAAAGCTACTTAACGGTAAGCCTCCAAAGTTTGTGACATTTGGTAGAAAAACATGAATAGTTACTGTTTTAGAGATGGACCACTTCAGTCTTATTGAAGTACTTCTATTCTACTCTTGCTCTCCTCCTGAATACCCTGTTGTCGTTTCCCTCTCTCACTGATGAAGATGTATTCCGTAGTTTAGAAATTCCGGAAATGATTTGCATCTAACGCTTGCTGCCATGAACCACAGGCATGCATAAATTAAAACACACATTGTTGCATAAATATACATTTATGACGTGTAAGTCAAAGTTGGAAGAAACCGTCCATATGAATCCCAAATTTCTCTCCTCTCCTAATTCCTATTGGTCATATCAAAGCCTCGATGTTGGTATTTGAGGAGAACGGAAAAATAAAAACTTTTCTCTTGCATTTGGCCGAACTGATGAGATATCATAAAATTCAAACTTTTTCCAAAAATATTTTAAAATTTTTTCTGCAGCTGCAATACAAGATTATCCTATAGCCTGAGGACTGTAAATTCGATGCATCAATACTTTGAAGTATTCAATGTATCATAATTGAAGTGAGATTTTTATGATTACTCGCAAATTTTAATGGTATTGAACGATCATTAAGGGAAATATAATTCAGTTGCGAAAGAACTAATAACATCTTTTGCCTTAATAAAACTATTAATGCAATTCTGTCGGTTGGACTTAAACAGTTTTGGTTTTGCTAAATATGTGCTTGCCACTTCTTAAAAAACTTGTTGATTTTCACATAAATATTAATATTGAGATTAAATAAAGGAAAGAGTATTGACATTTCAGAATTAACGAATATATGTAACGTTACGCAATTACCAAACCATCTGCATTATTCATGATTTACAGCTGTAACGTACATTCTCCAATCGATTTCTAAATAATGAAAATCACAAAGTTGTTTATGGAACTAACGGGGGAAACGCGTGGATGCAAGATACCAGTGAATTCGTGTGAAGTTGGAGTGGAAAAAGTCTCCGTGACTAATTGATAGCTCACTCGCATGTAGCACCTATATTAGAAACACAAAAAATCTTTCCAAACATTTCAAAAATGTTTCATTCTACTCGGTACCTATCTACTTAATGACGTTTGGAAGAGATTTTACTTTACAATGCTGATATAGATGGCCACTTTGAATCTCGAAAATGTATGATGCCACTTTCATCCAACAGATAATGGATAATTGGTAACGTATCATTTGATAATTTTAGTTAATTTATAATGTTTATATTTATTCATTAGAATAGAACAACTCTTGAGAACTCTTGAAAAATCGATGTCCGATAGTTTCGCGGTTTTTGGTTTTCTAATGCTTCTCCAATCATTCTCCCAATAATATCCACGTTTATTAGAATGACTTTATGTAGCAATGTAGTTGATAAAATGACAGCAGGAATTTCTTCCCTCCTTTAAGGATTATTTAACTACAAGTAACTGTTAAAATATGTTATGGTCACCATCATTTATCTAATTTCGACCCATTTTTACGGCTATTTCTAAAACATTCTGTAAACATTTTCGACATAATTGTTTCTTTTGAACTTAGAATATTTTATTCTTTGACCGAAAGGAATTTGCACTATAATTTTTACAATTAGGTGAAGAAAAATAATGAATTTAACATAAGAAATCGGTTGCATTAAATACGGTTTACAAACTAGCTACTCTACTTTCGCAATTTTACTAATTTCAATATTATCCAGCTAACCCTTTCCTACAGGAAATCTCTCCTCTTATAATGAGTAAAATATCCCACTTCAAAAGGCCTTTCCTAGTATAATTATCATTACTGTATCAGAGAGTTCTATTTTCCAATTAGCGTTCTCTCTCATGATGCTTAAGTAGGAACTGCAAGCTCTGAAAATGTAAAAATAGTGAAAGTTCGCTGAACTTAAACGCGCCATCCTTCCTTGTATTTCTCTTACTTTGAAGGGCGTAAATCCTTTGCGGACCAATGAGAGATAAGCGTCGCACAGGAAATGATTTTTGCCAACATTTCGGAGAGAGAGAGAGGTTCACCCAAGCCTCATTAACATTCTGCGCTGTTTGGTCAATATATATTGCCGGTTCCACTTCATCCTAATCATCTTAACTTTTTGCTCCCGCAAACGGCGTCGAATATTTACCACGGCGGCGCATGCGGCGGCCATTCGGAAGGGGATTATGTCCGCAAGAGTAAATCAAGAGTCGCTCTGGGAAACGTGCCTCGCAGCACAAGACGAGAACGCGACTGTTTTTGAGTCGCAATTTGGGGAAAAGCTAAGTTCGCGTTTCGTGGAGCTTAGATTCGGTCAAAATATACCGGAAATGGACGGGAGGAGAGTAGTACGCTATTTTGGCCTCGTGCGGAAACAAATGAACTGAGCTCACGCTGCGATCGGTTGATCGAACGGAAAATGACTGAAAAAGGAAGAGTCATTTTTGGCGAGTGATACGTTTGAACATGATGCTTCGAGTTGAGACGCGACGTGCATTGCGAGAAGGTAAGAGGTTAATTAATAATCCGACTCATGTTTATCAAACTGGGTCGCTTTCTGAAAGGAGTGAGTGGCTCGTAACGATGTATCGTCTCAAAAATCACATTTCCAAGGAGCGTCATAAATTATTCGAACTGGTAACTGAATGCTGAAAACTGAACAGTCTTTGATGCATATCACAATTCCAATTTTCTATTACTTTGACACTGGATCCCCCTTAGATAAATAAAGCACGTAATTAATGATACTTATATAGAGCAATAAACTACACTTGTCCATAATTACAGCGCTAATGATATTAGAACAGTGATAAATCGACTAAAGATGAAAAATATATGGTCAAGTTCCAAGAATGAGATCTACCTAAGTATCTTTATGTCGTTATATGTTCAGAGCATGTCTAAATATAAAAAGTTGTTTTCTCGTATTGTTTGCATAGATGAATCAACCTGTTGGACTTAACGCTAAAATGTCTCAATCTTTCCACTATTTTCTACTTCTTTTCCACTAGGAAAAGTGTTAGGATATATAATGTGATCAAATCAAATGTTTCTTTTGATTTGCATCTGTTCTCTCGAAGATGAAAGCTATCATAATGTTTGACGAAAATCTAAGCACTAAGAAAAGGGTTAAGGTATTTTTGCATGTAGGTTCTTCTACCCAGGATTTTCCCATAATCAGTGCTGAAATTTATGCAGAATAGTGAGAAAATTTAAAAATAATTTTCTTAGAACGATTTGGTGACCTGTAATTATGAACGCTATCGTTATTGAATTGTCTGTCTGTCGAATTGATGAAAGCAGTACAAGTCTTCCGAAAAAAAGAAGTACCGGTAGCATCGAATCCGTGATGGCCGTGTTTCGCGCGACCATCGTAATACAGATTCGTTTTTTGACGTTATCAAGAAACTTCAAGTTTTTTGATTTGAACAATAAATAATTTCAGTATACCCTCTGAAACTTTCCCACTGGAAGTTTTTCTAACGGGAATAGGGCGAAATGTAGCAGTCGGCTACATTTCTCCCTGCATTTTTTCAAAAAATTCGCGTATTCTTTTAGATTTTCTCAAGGAACTCATATTCAAACTTTTAACAGCGAAGTGAATAACATACGTGAAAAGCCGATTCCACGAGGTAGATTTTGATACCAGATAAGACCTTCTTTGTTGAAAGTTAAACCCAAATTCATCAGTTCATAAATTTATAATCTGCACCCGATATTCTTGAAAATATCACTTTCTTATATCTCCTTCGAATATGACAGTATTAAACCAAGATTGAATTGCACTATTCCATAAAAGAATTGATTTATGTCTATACCGAATGTCTTCCCAATAAGTTCTCCTCAACTTTCTTTTTCTGTGCAAATGTAGCAGCAGCGCGCGCCGTTCTCCAGTAAGAAATACATAGGGCCATATGCTTTACGTGTTGTCTCCATAACGTTGGACGGAGTGTATAAACTGGGAGCAATGTACTCTTTTTGCTTTCTTTCCTATAATGTTTTTCTGTCGTAAGAGGAATCATAATGGACGCAGAATGCCCACCACGTAGCACTTGATCGAAATGAAAAACGCGGTGCGTGCAATGCAATGGAGAGTCCGCCTACAATTTCAGCCTCGTTCATCTGCGGGATAAACTTTCAGAGGTTCCGAGTGATGAATATTCAAGGAGCTATTCAGAAGTGGAGAAAGAACACTGCCCTTTCTTGCGTGCTCATTTATCGTGCACAGGAAACTAGAACAAGAAGTGCTCTTACACGATACGAAATTTTGTTTTAAGGGAAACATTTCTCTCGCAAGAGCCAGTTTACTCGTAATGATACGTTCTTTTCGGGACCTAGTACTTTATTTCATTCATATTTAGTCCTTTTCCTTACTTTGTCATTTTGAATGCATTTTCCCATACATCTTACAGACGATAAAAAATGTTCAAAGGACAGAGAAAATGGTATTTTACGAGAAAAGTGCGCCTCAGTAAAAGGATGCATGCATTTGAATTCGCTCTACACTTTTCCCCAGTGATGTTTTAAATTCCATTTAACTCTCAAGAGAAAAAATAAATAGATTAAATTTATATTTTACTTTTTCTACATTTTAAAACTCTCCATAAGATTCATCTTATGCTTTGATGGAATTCTGTTTTTTTTTTTGAAATGCATATTGAAAGGAATTTGTCGATCCGTTTTATGAGTTCCTAGAAATTAAAGCTCTGAACGATGTGATTCGCAATCTATTGCTGATTCTTTTCACCCTACTGAGTCTTCTGATTTTCTAGAATGTTTGGCAACACCAAGTGCCATCAAGGTATGAAACTAATTGCAGAAACTGTGGTATTCATGCGTAACCGCAATAAATATGTCGGACATAAGATGATGAGCTGCTGAGTTGGCTCGTAACTTAGCTCATCATAAAGAAAATCCAGCGACACGATGAATTCATCATAAAAAAGGGAGTAGAAGAAAAATACCCGCAAATCACGATTACGGTGCGAATTGCTGCGGTAACTGTGGCGATGAGTTTGGGACGAGGAATGCTCCTGAGATATGAAGGAACATTTCTAAGGAATTGCCCGTTCTTATTCTGAGCGAGTGAGAGTGATGAAGACTTTCTCCTTTTGTTTATTCCTTTCCCTTGCTTCGGTAAATCTCAGGATTCTCCCTCGTTCCTTTTCTCTCCTTAAATATCCATTTCATGTTTATTCCGTGCACTTTAAACGTGATCCCATTCCGCGGTCTGCCGCAGCATTGCTAGCTTTCTTTTCTCATTTTACTCGCTCGTTTGTCCCCTCTTTCTTCTGCTCAACCCATTCCTTTCTTTTGCAGCTCGTTCTCTTTAATTCGTTTTCCCTCTCGCTTACCCTATATGCTACACATTTCCCCAACTCGCTCGTAATGGCCTTCCCTTCACTCTCTTCCTTTCATATCGTTATCTCCTACTTCTTAACAGCATTCGCGCCCGATTTCCTCCTTTCCTACTCCTCAACACCACTTTCTCCGATCCTCTCCTGCTTCTCATTCGTGTATATCTTTCCTTGTATTATCCAAGCGAGGTATTTCATCTTTGCTCAGTTGGAAAGGAATTTTTCTTGCATTCTGTTTCTGTGTTTACAGCTCCTCAAAGCACCTAGTTTACAAAGTTTAGTACAATGTAAGTGTGTAATCTTCTACTGCGGAATATTGCAAGCCACAGCGTTCGCCTTAGTAAATGTAACTTTATCTCGATTTTGAGCTCGTGATAAACTACTAGGAAAGCTCCTATGGTATTCTAAAATTACGTTCAGTAACCATAAATTCTGTTTGAATTATATATTCAATTCAATTATGCAGTAAATTTCTTAAATATAAAAAACACCTTGCAACTCCCAGGGCAGATTTTAATTTGACCAATTTGTAAGCATATTGATATCTTTAGGATGCACCTATTCCACCATCAATACAACGTATTGACACCAGACGATGTTAGTACGTTGACGAAACAAGTCAAATATCTGCTGTGGGAACTACCAAGTATTTCTAAGATGGCTTTAGACTCTTACCAATGATATCTTAGGAGGGATGGATGTCTAGTATTTCATTTCATATACGTATTTATGAAAATGTACAGTAAATGTGAGGTGTAATATTTGGAGTTATCTCAGCATGGCATAAAATTCAATAATTTAGGTTTCATAATGTTCTGTATACTAAATTACTGTATTCTATGTACTATGTATACTGTATCCAATACTAACAACTGCTAACCATTTACTGAATTTCTAGTAGATACTGAAAATTCATGACTTTTCAAAATTGATTTGTTAATAAACAATTATGCTATCTGTAATGTTATCGATAATTTTACTGCGGATATCTTGCGCGTAATTCTACGACCCCTTCAAATTTCAGATTTGGAGAGTTCTATTAAACACGAAGGTAAATTATTACGTGCTTCCAGGATATTGCCTCGATTTAGCTTTCATTTAACCATAGAGAGGAAGTTCCTTCGAAATTTTCAATCTTGACTTCTGTTACTAAGTCGCAGGAAAGCCAGGGCAGGTAACACTTCCACCAAACGTTCTCCTAAAATTTCCTTTTAGAGAAGAGCTCATTTACTTTTACAGCATCAGCAGCTAAATATAAAGGCAAAATTACACGTCTTTGTCTGACATCGTCGTCTCCATTAGCTTTAAGTGGAGCCATCCCCTTGCCTCGTGAGACGGCTGACGTGATAGTATACTTGGGGAACTCGAAGGCTTAGGACGCCGCAGAAAAAGGCCATATTTTTTAATCTCCATTCCCGCTTCTTCCCCGCATTCCATTCCTTTCCTTTTCGTCCGCATCTGAATTCAATTTCCAACTTGAGGATCTTTCGTTACACTCGCTACTTTCATCTTCGCTCCCTTTTCCAATTCTTATCTTTCATCAGCGGATGCCGTGATCATCACTTGAAGCTCCGAAACATTCCTTTCCAAGTAAATTCTCCGGAGATATCTTTCGTCAAACTCCATCGCGCCTAGTTATTAACACGGTCTAAAGCAATGGAGTAACTTTATATTGAGTTACATTTTGGAGAGAGACGACGAATGTGTACTAATTTTCTCAATGACTCGTACCTGTTATTCTTGGAAATGTATGTACTACACATTTATTTAAGTGCACCAGGAAATTAGCTTCAGCACTATTATGCTCACTTTAATTCTACAGAGGCTTTAAGCACAGTATGAGTATACGTTACGATAAGACGGGACACGGTAAATACTAAATAAGGAACTCAATAAAAATACACGGATTAAAATAAATAAAACTTAACTTAACTTGTACTTAAAATACACACATCCTTTGACATTTTTTCTACCTAATCTAATAAAAAAAACTATAATATAATTTCATGAATTACCTCCCAATACTAAACGTAATGTTTTCCACGAATAATTTTTCGAGGAGTAGAGCTATTAAATGTATTTTTCTTGAAGTTGTGGTCTTTGAATTGCTTTCAAGGCGCTCTATGACAAATTAACTTCCAATATCGCACTATAACTAGAATATACTATGATGAGGTAAGCAGTTTTCTTACGTCAAGTGATTTTAGCATGTTGTATAAGAAGTTGTTGATTTGCACTACCTGATGATATGTTTCAAGAGCAAGGATAAAGATTCGTATTCATAGTATGATTAAGGTAACAAAGATTCTCTTTCGTTTACATATCTCTCTCTAAATAAACGATATTTCTAACACCGTTAAAAGAATGTTAAACTGTTAAAACAAAAGAATGTCTATTCCTCCTTTCCTTCTTTCATCGTCAAATTTCGATATGAAAAGTTGGATGAAAGACAATGTGGGTTAATAATACTCTGGTAAATGACCGTGCTATCTGGAAATGGTAAATCATCGGAAATGGATAAGAAAATCGCTATATCTTTTAGAAAAATAATGCATTCAACTTATGCTTTACAATTGTTTCCACTACTCCCTTTGAAAGCCTTTTGAAATTATCTTTTCGTCAAAAACTATTTAAAAATGCCGATTGCTTAAAATGTGCTCTTTACCTTTACCTTGAAGATTACCTGATCAAAAGGAAAGTTAAGGCCTCGAAGCGTGAAATCTAAAACAATTAAATTAAAAACAAGACTCCTTTGGACACTATTTGGTGGCATGTTTGGGAAGTTTGGCCCTGAATTAGCGCACGGTGAAGTAAATGAATGCGTAATCTGTCTGTTAGATAGAAATCAATCCTCAGCCATGATAGTGTCCTCGTGTAACATATCCATTGCAAAGACAGTGAAGCATTTGCGCAGTGAACTGATTTAAATCCTCGTCACCAACGAATAAATTCTAAAGCTCTCGATTTAATTTCTTGCTTGTTGCAGATATGTTGCCGTCAGTGGATGCAAGATTTATTGGTACTGGTTTCCGAAATATATTTCAACAAGTTGTTTCCAAACACCCAAACTGGAGTAAGCTTCAATCAAGATTTTATTAGTGACAACTTCGTCGAAAATTGCTAATACACAGCGCTTAGTTTTATCTGTTGCATTTGTTTTGAATCATTTAAAAGATATTAATGAGCTTCACATACATCACAGATTATTAGATCCAATTTAACTTCTATTTCAAACTCGATTGAAGGTAATGAAATCAGTGTGATTTACATTTGAAAGTATTTAAAATGATTTTGAGACTAAATTTATCACGGAATCATCAGATAGTTGACAATATGATCTTTGAATCTATTTTCAATATAATAAGCATTTCACTATATTTCAATATTAGTCCAATTTAATATTTTCCTTGGCATTTACCACTGCTTACTTTAGAAGTGATTTACACTAATTATGTGATTCGACCATTTCCATATTTGCCTTTCTGGATTATCCCTTAATTGTATAGGGAATTCTTTCAAGACTTTTACGTAAATATTGGGCGTTGCAAGCTATTTTTGAACCGTGGTGAAGTAAATTAATAAAGTTCAAATGTTTGAAAGGTTTCTTGTGTTTCAAAAACAATAAAAGCATGATTAAGTGTTTCTAGATAATAATAATGACTCTTCTCCTTAAAATATTAATTTATGACGGATGTAGCTGTAACTTAGTGGAGCTATATGCTGTTAAGAAGGAAAAATACTTTCAAGTAATCTATTACACGTTTTATGATAACTATAAATTGTCGAAATCGGTCACTTAGTAGAATATTTGTTGAATTTTTGGGTTTTCTCCCTCCTTTTAACTAATTTACCAAAGAAGGCTAAGAAAATATGTGCTAGCCACTCGAACTTTAATGAAGTTCTTTGTCAATTTTTCTTTTACTTTAATCCTGTTATTGCTGTTATTTTCAACTGTTATTTTTACATTGAAATATTGGAATAATTAATTAACATATCTTTATGGAGTCAATTAAGAAGTATGTATTATTAAAAATATAAATACTCCAATATCTTATACAATATTAATGATACTAACGAAAATTCGGTGTCAAAACCAGGAGTGGATGATAAAAGTAACAGGATTTTAATTGAATGTTGAAATATATTACAGATATGCTGACATTGCGAAAATTTCGCCTTCTCGTGAATATTAATTCTTCATTTTATCCCTGCAAACCTCTTCCACTCTCTCCGCCCGTGAGTTCAAGGACATTCTCTTTAAGACTGTATAATCATATTCTCTCTAACATCCTTCCCATACACACTCCTCTTTCGTTCCTTCTTGATTACTCCTTTCCGCCTCCTGTTTTACGTTTTCGCATCGCAGCTTTAGCTCTTCCCCTTTTCTGCCCATTTATACCTTTCCTATTTCCTTTTACACTTCCTTTCAGCCACTTTGCTCTCTCCCTATATATCCACATACTTTGCAGAAGTCTCATTTCGAAGATTTCCTCGCTCTCCGCTCCACTGAGCGCTTTCTGGCGTTCCCGTAATTCCCAAGTCTTCTTCCATTTTCAAACTACATGGTTTCCTATCATTTCCGATGGTTCAAACTTAAGCTAAGTCTTCGCGACCTTCTGAACGACCACGATGAACGCGGATTTGAACATTTGAGAAGTCGACAACTGTTTTCCAAGGTGATATATTTAGCAGTGAACAAGGGAATAGAATTCGATGAGAGAAACGCAGATAAATAACACTCCGAATTGTAATAACAAATATCGCCTCGCTGAGTAATATGGAAATGGAGAAATGATAATACAGATATTTGCTGAAAGATAAACTCGAACAGGAATATTTATCCTGAGAACGTCTCAGCTGAAGGTTCTTATTTCATTGCTACGTGATTAATTTGTCTGATGTGTGCCGAGAGTATATTAAACGGAATATTATGATTACAGAAATAGGTTTCCAATATCTACGGTTGAAATGTGATGTTATCATATTTAGCGTATACGGCGAAGCTGCTTGTGTTTACGATTTAATTACACACATCAGTACATTATATTACTCTGTTATTTTAATGGCAATGACACATTAGGCTGATGGGAAATCATAAGAAAATATTACCATTCCTTACCGTCACTAGTATTTTGTTTTTAGCTCATCTATATAATTTGTTTTCCTACGTTAAATTATATGATAAATATAAGTGCACATATTAAGATAGATTTTCAAACAGAGAGTTAAAGTGAAAGAAACAGATATCGTTTTTGATTGGTTGATCAGCCGTAGATGTTGAAACCCTAATTTAGTCGTCGACATCAGACAGTGATCTACGCAAACAAAATTCCTAGCTTAATTTATCTTCTTTGAAGTCACAGAAATAAACAGATTCCTTTTGCCAACTATAATTTACAGAAACACACGCCTATCTCTTAACTCAAGAATAATCTAATTGGCATCTTCGAACCTAATTTCATCCACTTTCTTTGTAATTCCTTTTAATTAAGAATTCACAGGAAAGAGAGAGTAGGAATTCCGACAACGGAGAAAACATTTGCCCAAGAGCAGTGATGTACAAAAGGAATGCGATACACTTCGGGGAAATAGATCCCAACAGTCTACGATTAATGGAGTCCTTAAAGAAGGAATAGATCGCGCTCAAATTTTAATTTCCCCGCAGCTCTATGAGGTTATTTCTTTATTTTTCTTCCGTTCTCTCTTCTCGATTTTGAATATTAACGTAAAAATTCGCCAACATGCAATTAAGTGATATAAAAATTCCATTCTCATCGATTTTTGATGTGTATGTGCAGCAATCATCAAAAATTAAGATAAAGCAAGTTAAGATAATGATAAGTTATAAAAATGTGACAAATATTCCTTTATTATGTGATACTTCAAAATTTGTATGTTTCTGTTTTTGATGACGCAAGGAGGAAATATCAGAAGTCAATCATAGAATTATTTGTGCGGACTTTTACCTGCAGCGGATCTGTTATTCATAATTATTCTTATTATCATGAAAAAAAATGTTATGATGCAGAGAAATGACCATGGAAGGAAAGTTGTAGGAATCAAAAAAAAAGGAATCAATGGAGAGCAACTTCTACACCTACCACAGAATTTTGTTATGTGAGAGGCCTAGCCGAGGAAGTACTAATGACATGAAAGTGTGACTGACTTCCTAGAATAATGTGAAATATATTTTTTTAGTTATACAGCTAGTTAAAAAAAATGCTGATTCCAATATGCAAGTAAGGCATCTTTTTACGAATAAAAATGTAATGCAAATTTTCTTAAGCATCCATTACTACCTCTTAACTATTCCTGCGAATTATACAAGAATTTAAATGGTCGTTAATTTACCATCCTTTCTCAAAAATGTCGCTTTCCTTTCTCTCGTGAGCCCTTTCTCCGGTGAATCCTGCGGGTGCTTTTCGTAAGGAAGGAGTCCAACCGCCTTGATCTTCCACATGGTAATTCCCTTAACGTCAACGTCAGAGTCGAGGGAAGGAGCAAGAAAGACTAAGATGAATGGGAGCAGGTCATGCAACTGAAGTTTTGGCTTCTCCAAATGATCAGTTTTACTGCGTTATTCAATGCATTAGGAAACAGCGTCGAGTAAAGCCAACGCATTTCCATTAGTGCATGGAAAAAGACGTCTTAGACTTCAACTACAGATTTTCGTGAATCTTTAGTCTGTACTCACAGCAGGAAATTTTATGGAAAGTCACTCAGTAATACCAACATATTTTTTCTCCTTTATCAGTGGACGATTTCATAAGCTTAGCTAGTGAATCTAAAATTTTGTATTGTGACTTCAGTAGATGCAACATAGTTCATGGCGAAAGGTTCTAAACCATAAGAAATCAGTGAATAATTTTAGATTTATTTTTTTACAACCTTCTTGCCTTTAGTCATTTTAAATGTATAATTTTCTCCTAATTCTGAAATTGCATAAAAATTACGATTCTTAGTTAAGAGAGGCCTTGTCGTCTTTTCTATACGAAAAGTACTTTAATTAGAATGTCCATTGTAGACTGCTCTTGAAATGAACACGCTAAAATATGCTTATCAAAGAAGGATTTTATTTATTTATCTAAACTTAGGTTAAAGGTTGTGAAAGGCAAACACCAGTACAACATGCAGAAGACTAATCTAAAAGGTCCTGAAACTGTAAAAACAAAATGGAGAGAAAACTCTGAGAATGAATAAAATCTTAGAAGCTATGGAGATTTCGTCACAAAATAAGACCTATAACGTAAGTGACTGAACAAAGGTGCTCGTTTTAAAAAACATTGACAACAAAAATATGGAATTTGTATTCGAATAATCTTATTTTGACGTCTCATGAAATTGAATTCAGCTTTTTGAAATTGACGTCCGATTTTTTCATAATCATCTTAAAATAGAAGAATAAATGATATAGTACATTTCAGGTCATTTTCAAAGGCAGTGAATTGTATAAACCATCTAATCTCAGTTATGCGACAGAAGCGACCGAAATGAACTCTCGCTGGCTTAAATTATTCTGTACTTTTGACTGAATTAAGGTTGCTTAACGTGACTTTCGTCGCTCGGAAGCTAATATTCCATATTAACCTTCCACTAAAGTGATGTTACATACCTTTAATATAGACAACTTCCTTCATATTTCAAGTGAAGACACTGGCATATGAAGAAGATATAATTGAAAATAGAGTTAACTAGAAAGGTTTATATAGATTCTTTATAGAATTATCTTTTTGGCTATCTCTGTTTTTGTCGTGGAACACCAACAGGTTAAGTCTCGCATTAACGAAATTATCGTTTATCAGTAAATTAGTTTCTCGCCTGTGATGTGTTTTGTAGATACCAAGGATGGTGAAATGTTCAGTCTGATGAATATGTTTTGGTATCATCATAAGAATCATAATTTTCCAGGATTTCATTCAGGAATAAATTCAATGTAATCTACCGCGTTATGTAATGATACTGCGGAATATCATTATAACGAAGACAGAATTCAATGTACCTTTCCTCTAAAACCAATGAAAATCGGCCGGTTTTGGCCAATATTGCAGTTATCAATTAATCTCGTTTTATATTAATTTACTCAGTTTATCATAATTTATCTCCTAATTTCTCAAGCGTTAAGAAAAAGCGTTATCTACCAAAATAAATCTAATATTTTAGGTACCAATTAACAAAGTTTTACACAAATAACCCTTCAACTAAGAAGTATATAGCTTAATTCAAGCCACTAATCCACCTGAATTTCTTCAAAGTTGTTGGGGACTTATCAGTTTAAACAGTTCAATTAAATCGGCATAAATTTCATAATGAGCTAGGTTCGGATTTTGGAACCTTATATCCTAAAATAACTCGAAGAGGATTACCTTGTCTGTCACGTTTTCAGACAGCTTTCCCTGTATTATCCAAAACTCAAACTTAGTGAGGCACGAGCATTCATCAAAGTAATCCATAATTAGGCAAACTTCCACATCCCGCGGTCATATCAGTCAAACTTGTCGTTTAATTTTCTGAGCGAAGCTTGTTAATCCTACTCACTGATCCTTTTCCTTCAGTCGTAAATCTGGAGGAACTACCGATAGCACGAGCAAGCCATGAATCCATCAACAGAAAAGGTGAGAAACTTTCCTAACTGCACGCGTACCTCCGTTATCTCAAAAGGAGAAATTCTTTTCCTTCCGATCTTTTCCTGATTCAGCTCAAACTGCGCTTTCCGCCCTGAGCTGAAAACTTTTTCTCGTCTCGATAATACTTTTCCTACACTCACGTCCTCTGCCTTATTACCGTCATTTTTTCTTCTGCTAAACTTCCCCCAAGAGGCTCTTTTTCTCTTTAACCCATAGATGCAATTTCTGACACGGCTCACTTCATTGCAGCCTAGCCATTTTACACGCTGAATTTAAATCTTTAAAATTTAAACTATTTAAAGCATAAAACGTTATGATTTCATCGTGATAATTTATTGATTGTTAACCATTTCTGTACGTATGACCGATGGACATTTGGCCAAGCAAGCAGGTTAGCCAAATGTAATAAGTGGACTGCATGAAAGATTGCATGGTAAAGTGTAATAATTACATACAGATAAGTTATCTTCAATGACTGCAGTGTGAGATTTAACGCCCTAAAGGCAACAAGATTGTCGGATATTATATACAAAAGATCCCGATTTCGATTGTTCTTCGGTTAGATATTTCATTTTTTATCTTCAATAGAAGTAATATATTCAATTAAACTGATTGCTTGTTATACGATTTATAAGCCAATTATATACTTAGTCATAGCTTGCTTTATTTCTTATTTTGATTTATAAATCAAAACTTACTGAAAAATAAAGCGATAAGCATACCATATCAGTTTGTAGACACATTTCACTTAAAAAGATATGCATATAATAATTAAGTATTAGTTTACAGGCACATTAAAATGTGTCTGTATTTCACATTTCATACATGAAAATTTGTATTTTTCATTAAAACTCTGGAAATGCTATTCATAATGCTATAGTTTAAACCATCGGATATTATCTATACTTTTGGATGGTTTCTGGAATGATTTCTGTATCTAAACCTTCGTAAAATTAGGTTAATTTCTAAGAAATGTTTAACTGATAAAATTAACTCAGCAAGATTCAACGGAATATTACACTAGTTCGTAAAGTTCTCATAGATGCACGTTTAATGGAAACTGCTAATTACCCTTCAACAGGAAATCCGTATAAAATTTAACTAACGAAACGAGCACAAATATTTGAGAGGTAACGAAGCACTTTGGGGATACATTGCCATTGTTGGCTCATTGGACACCACCAGGGACTGCGTTAAACAATTTATTTAGAGAAGACAAACTTATAATTCACAACAGATCCCTAATATACGTAATTAGATAGATGTCATGCTTACACTATTGTGATAGCTAATATAAAAGAATAAAACCAAAAATCAAGAATACTGTACAAATTAAACAAAAATGATGATTACCCAATTCAAAGTGTACATCCAACACAAAACAGATTAATTTTTTACTTCAATGCCTTGGGCTGGGTAATTATTCAGAAAAGCAAATAAGGAAATCGCCGAATCATATTACGATATTAGTTTAAATCTATAAGTAAGCAGTGAAAAATACCAAGGAAAATATTTTGAAATATAGTGAAATGAAGGACGAAGAGTACGATTCGCGACAACTATTCTTCCTCTCTTGCATTGGCAGCTTATAAAAAATAGAAAAATATTTCAAATCAAGAGAACGCATGAAGAATTGAAGGATATAGGTTTCAATAATAACATTAGAAAATGAGGTGAAAGAATGATAGGACATTCATTCTTTCTCCTTGGAATAGTTTCAAACATTTCACAACTGGCACATATTAAGATGTTACTAAGAAGCAGAAAGGGGATCTTACATAACTTTAATAGTGTATAATAAAAAAGTATAAATTTATCATAATAATAATATAATAATACGTCTTTATTCGGGTGAGATACAGACTAAAAAGGCTTCTTAAGTCTTACCATCCGTCAATTAACGCTGGAAAGAAAGAATGAGCATACAAAAGGAGAAGTAGCAGAATAAAGCCAATTTGTGGGTTTAAAAACCTGAGTTTGTGCTTAGGAAGAATTCCCTTTGGCATCCACCTAAAGCATGAGTGAATAACCTGAGATACCTAATGAAATAAAGAAGCTAACATTTTACGGGAAAGGCTGGTATCGGAAAGCAAGAACCGACACATATTAACTTTAAATTACTAATACAAAAAATACTTCTAGATAAAACAATAATAAAAATAAATAGAAATTAAACATTTTGGTGTAAAAACATTGGCTACAGAATATGACAGAAATGAAAATTGGCAATAAGATATAAAAAATACGAAGCAAAAGTTAAAAATGACAAACTCACTTGCAGTTACGAACGTAATCAGTAATCATCGGTAAAACGAATAATATAAGTACAAAAGCATCCAAACCATTCGAAAGTGATATGGTAATTATACGAATATAAACTGAGTATCTCTTATCATGTAAAAAGGCTTTTCAATGAGTATATTAAAAACAATTACAATATACATCTACAACGATACAATTTAAGCAACATTACAATTAAATTAGAAATACTAAGTATTGTATAACTTCGTCATTTATCATTTATTATTATTGTATATTACTATTGTATTTAATACGAATACTCAACGAATGTATCGAGATAAGAGATATATCTAATATTATTCTACGAAGCATTACTGCTTTATCTCTCAGTAGGTTGAATGTAATCTTTAGAAAAGTTATCAACAAAGAAACATTCTTACCTTTTCTGCCAGTATACTTGGGCCGTTAGAGAATGCAGCGTAAAACTTTGACCTCACAAATACGCATCCCCAACAAATTCCGCAAGAAAAACAATCAGATGCGCTCAAAGCAGAGTCCCGCGTCGTCACGAAGGAGCCAGATTTGTCCGCGGGATTTCCGCTGTAATCTCCATCCCGCGTTGATTGAATAACCGGCAGACAGTGGTGATGGGTAGTAGTTAAGGCAAACGCCTCTCTCAACACCGTTGTCCTAAATACGACCCTCTGCGCGAAGTCTCGGGAGATCGTGGATTATAGGACAAGCCGCGAGCTTCCTCCTCACACCTAATCTAATCCTTCTGCACGTACAAAACCGACTCCTTCTCTACGCTAATTCTCTCTCATCTCATTTTGTAGAGAACCAATTTACCTATTGAAGCGATACCACTTTCCTTCCCTAGATCCTGTCTATCGGTCCGCTTCCTCATCCGTCCTTCCTATTCCTGTCTAATGCAAGTAGTATTACGCAGCAGGGTGAGGAGTTAGATATTCGCTTTGCTTCGGTATCATAGAGAAAATAGTATGCATCTCCGGGATCTCACAAGGATTTCTCACTTGGTGTGGCTTGAGCCTGACGCTGAGACAAAAGTTTTTCCATAGCAAGTCTTTAGAGAAGCAGAAAACCATAAGTTTTGGAAATTCGTAATATTTGGTAATATTGATTGGAAATTGATAATATTTTTGTTTTATTTTATCTGATGTTTGAATACTTTCTCTTAGTACTGACAAAAATTGAAAGAGCTATAAAACTATGTATTTCATTAGAATCATATATTTGATTTACTAACCTAAAGTACTAAACTAATAATAGTATTTCAAAAGTTATTTCTAAGCAACGATTATCTATTTTCATAGAGAAACCTTGAATCGTTTTAATTAGCATTATTGAATCTATTAATTCAGCCTGACATTACGGTAGGTTTTTTATTGTGAAATTATTTTTATTATGAAAAAGTTAGAAAAATAGATAGCACTTATACCTTTACCATTAATATATATTTGAACTACCATGGTTTCGACCCTAATTCATCATAAGGTGACAAAAGTTCTTCATTACAATGAATTATTATTAAAATATTTTTAATAAGTATAAGTAACCTGAAAAGGCGTAGCCAAGGGAAGAGGAATTTGAGAGTTCAATTACCCCATACCCTGAGAAAGAACACTGATTAAAATATAAGGGGTACGATGGTCACTGGTCAATAGGGTCTTATTACATATAATAGGGCGTATAACAGGGTGTATTTTTAAATATAAATCTATCTCCATTTATATTACATTTTGGGAAAAAAATAACCTTACTCTACAATTTTTCGTTTGACAGTGGAAAATTCGAATGAAACAAGCATTTATAATACAGCAAGCAGTATAATAAATTTTACTAACCAACTAATTACTCACAGAAATTACTAACACAACTGTTTTACTCAACATCTGCCTCTTTGATATTTGTTTTCGCGTTTGCTCCCTGAATCGGAATCCTCCCACTGAAAAATATTGGCTACACCCCTGATAAACTGTTTCAAAATCAAAATATGAGATAAAATCACAAAATCGATTTTTATAACTGTAAAAATTATTTTTCATAATATTTAACTTCCTAACCTTAAGAGGAAACAATGAAATTAAGGAAGGAGAGCATGTCAATTACGTTGGAACTAATGTCTACTTTCTAATTCTATGCCTAGAATGATTTTTTTGTTATCCTTAACGTCTTTACCTCCAAACCTACAGTTTGCTCAGTTGTGATGAGTTTTCACTTTTTTGTTCGGAACTGATGTTCTTACATGTGAGTTTGTTCATTTCACATGAAAAACATGGTTTAATCTAAATTTTCAGCGTCGTTTCCGTCGCGTAAAGGGAGATTTACAAAATCGAAAGGGTTCACATTTTCTTTAGGTCTGCCTTTAATATCCTCTCCCTTGACCTTCCTACTTTCTCTCCCCGGCAATTCTTTCCGTCCTCCATTTACTCTCAAGTTGGTTCCCCACCGTTGTATGCTGCCACGCCCTCTTACCTCCCTCTTGATTCCGCTTCTCGGTCCGATTCCCAAACAGTCTTGTGTCGAGCGCAAGCCTTAATCCGATTCTCTCCTGCAGCGCGTTACACCGAATTTCCGCTCGCTTTGTAAAACAAGCCGTGCGAAGAGAGCCTTTCATGGAAATTTGCGACCAAAGATTGAACTTGGTTTTTGCGACCTTAGCAAAACTTTTACGTAAAATGTGCTGGACTCTATTAGACGCGAAACATTAAATCTCTCGATTCGAAATAATGAACTTTCAAAGTTGCTCTTGCTGTTTTTAGAAGTGGATGATCTCTGTTCCTCGTTATCAACTGTCGTGATATTACTTGATATGCCAGCGAAGTATTCGTGAAGTGGAGGCGACTTAAATATTCTTCTGAAAGTCATCTGCTGAAATACCTATACTTATTTTACATTATCATACAAAGTTTATTTATTTTCTTAATTTTTGAATGTGCCTATCTTTGATATTAAATAAATTTATTACTGATACAATAGTATGATATTATAACTTATATTCCTATAATTATCTATTGCTATTTAATGGAAGTGAGAGTTAATTCACCAAAAACGTGGCAGAGAGCTATTAGAAGCAGCACTGATGCGGATTTGGAGAAGAATACTTAAGATATGCTGCACAGAGAGGAAAAGTGATGAAGAGATGATAAATGAGATAAATGAAAAAAATTCTTTTCAATACAATGGGAAGATGAAATGTATTTTTTTAGGACACCTGGCTAGACGCAATAGCTTTTTTGTCAATGTGATATAGGGGAGGTTGATCGGAAAGAAAGGAAGAGGAGATCCCAGGAGCAGTATTTGAACAAGAACTAATTGGGACTGAAAATCACCAGCAAATTAAGATAGTAGCAGAAAAAGGACCATTTAGTTGTAGCCGCAAGGCGGAGACGTTACTTAAAGAAGAAGAATAACGATTATTATCTATACGTAACTTTTTTTCGAACATTAGAATTACAGAATATTTATAATTGTCCTTCATATATTGCATACTTGAAATACTCCGGAAATTTTACACTAGAGCTCCATCAAAAACAAAAGACCATCAATTTATATTTTTGGTGATTATTTTCCAATATGCATAAATCTTGAGCGGGATTTTTAGCGATCGCTATATGATGGTACTTCTCTTTCTCCGTTAATTTAAAAATTATGCTCATTTTACCTTGTTTCTTTAGGAAAGACAAACTTTCCTACTTTTCTCATAATCGATAAGGACAGAAATGTTCTCTTATGTAAAAGAATTAACTCATTGAGCGCGTTTTCTAGGATAGTACTGGGTATAATACTAAGAAATCGATGGCTTAGAATTAGCTTTTTGAATTTTTGAAATGAATGACAGAGATATACGACTTAAGGGGGCACTTACAAATCTCATGTGCAATCTTCACTTCGTTTTTTTATAAAACACGTAAACTTGCGTTCAATAATCATGACATTAAAACTATTCCTCTCGTTTTTTCTTACAATGCGTAGTGAATCAAAACAAATACTTGTGAGTACGATTACAGAGCATTTCAGGACAAAGCGTTTCTTCTGATTGCTGAATTTAACAGCCTCTCCACAGTCCATTACAAGTTACATATTCCCTGCGCATATCGTTCGCATGCGGAGAAATTATATTCTCCGGTGAATCCTTAAACGCACCTTTCTTTTAAGCAGTGAAATATATCTTCGGAAATTTTCTATGGTGCGGAAATGAGAAGGGCACCGCCGTATAGCAATTATTGAGAAATGATTCCATTCTAGTAAACTGTAGTGTGAGGACGGACATCGAAGCAACGTCGAAATAGATTGGTTTCATGTGACATGGCATGGTGACGCATAGCGCCGCTTTCCGTGGCTCCTTTTCCAATCTCGCAGGACATTGGATGGTCCGGACAAGGGTTGGAGGGAGAATTTTGATGGCGGATAGGGTCAGAACACGCAATTTCCAAAGTAAGCTTTCTTTTCACATCAACATTTGTCTACGTTAGGAGAAATGGCATGTTAGGCTCTTTTCCTACAGCTGCTCCGCTTTGATTTACATCCTCAAATTCTTTAAAGGGACACGAAACAAGCGTCAATATTGAGTGCGGTACTATTCATGGCTATTACTATTGAACAATCGATGACATGGAGTGAACGTTTCCAATTTTACCCTAGATGTGTTGAACCTATCCCCTATCTATTATCTATTCATCTGATTCTTCGTTTACTAACTACGAGTACCTGAGTAAGGAATATGAAACTCCTCGTAATTTGAAATTTAAGGATATAGTAAAGACAATTTTTTTGGGTACTGATAGAAATGGTGAAATTAGGAGCGCGTTATTATTTCTCGAAATAATTTTAATTGATATCTATGCTTAGTACACCTTCACTTCCTTCATATTGAAGTAGTGCTTCATATATACTCTATTGTATGTATTTATATTCATTTTCAATGTATCGTGTATTATCATTTTATATGCAGATGTATTTATATAACGATTGAAAATTTTTCATTCAGGTAGTTTCCCAAGAATTTAAATATCCAGGATAGAAATTTGAAGTTTTATTCTTTAAAAATGCTATCTTAGTTTAATATTAAATGCATTTGCGTACACGTAATATTGACGCTTCAGCATTCTTATTTGACATTGGGTTTTATTCCATTCATCTGCTCTATATTCAGACTTATCTTCCCACCTTTCACTTCCATTAACCTTACTAGACGCATATCCCACAAACGCAAAGCATACTTTCACTTTCATACGGAATTCATAGACTTGCTGAAGGGTGAAAATTTGACAGAGCAGATTTTCTGAAATAATTCTACATCTTTACAGCCTAAATTATCCTCAGTCGTACTTTTTTCTTTTATAAGTAATTATTTCTGAAGCATTCCTTCTATAATTCATATGGAGGACAATTTAATTGCCTGTATTTAATTAGATTTTATGTGTCATAACCGTCACTAGCATCTCGTTTTCTGTTCTTCTCTTGAACTCGGCCATTTTAACCCTGCCAATACAGTTGCCCCCTATGCTTTGCTATCTGATATGTTAATAATACAATTCATTCTTTTATAGATGCCCTCCATATTTCGATTCTTTATATTAAAATTCCATCATTTGTATGCGTCGTTTAAAAACAACACCCAGGCCACCATAATTAATATATATATTAATAATACATTAATATATTAATATATATATATATATATATATATATTAATATATATATATATATTAATATATATATATTATATATATATATATATATATATATATCATCATCATCAGCCATTTTCAATCCGATGTCGGATGTAGGCCTCCCCAAGCGCTTTCCAATTCTCTCTATTCTGAGCTTCTCTTTGCCATGTCACACCTAAGTACTTAATGATGTCTCTGTTCCATCGGTCCTTTGGTCTTCTTCTTGGTCTCTTCACATCTCTTGGTGTCCAGTTCAGAACCGCTCTTGTCCAACGGTTGTCGTTTCTTCTCGCCACATGGCCTGCCCACATCCATTTCAGTGATCTTACTTTATCTATGATATCTGTTACTCCGGTCTTCATCCTCACCCAGGTGTTGCGTTTCCTGTCTCTTCTTGTGATCCCAAGCATACACCTTTCCATACTTCTTTGCGTTGTCTGAAGTCGCTGGGTTATTGCTGCGTTTAACACCCAGGTTTCACTTCCATATGTCAACACTGGTAGAATGCATTGGTTGAAGACCTTTCTCTTCAAGACCATTGGCATTTGTGACTTTAGAATGTGTGCATTTCTTCCGAAGGCACTCCAGCCGAGTTTAATTCTTCTGTTTACTTCGTTAATCCTGTTGTTCTCTCCTGTGGTTACTAGTTGTCCTTGGTATGTGTATTCTGAGCAGACATCCAGAGGCGTCCCTTCAAATTTGATTGTTTCTTGTGCTGCAAAAGAGTTATACATCACCTTTGTTTTTGTTAAATTTATCCTGAGTCCTATCTTCTGTCCTGCTGTGTTCAGTTCATGAAGTCTTGAAGCTAGATCTTCTCCGTTGGTTGCGAAGAGTACTATATCATCTGCAAAGCGCAGATGACTGATGTGTTCCCCATTAATCCGCAGACCTTTCTGCTCCCAGTACAAGGTTTTAAAAACTTCCTCCAGAACAGCTGTGAAAAGAATTGGGGAAAGGCAATCTCCTTGTCTAACTCCCTTCTCAATCTTGAATTCTTCAGTAACTTGGTGTAGCATTACTGAGGCTGTGGCATTTTTATAAATGCTGCGTAGGAGTCGGATGTACTCTGCATCTACTCCTTGTTTTTCCAGAGCTTCTAGTGTAGAGGAGGTACTTACTGAGTCGAAGGCCTGAGCATAGTCCACAAAGCATAGTACTAGTGGCATCTCATATTCATTCGTCCTGCTGATTATTTCTTGTAGTGTGTGGATGTGGTCCATAGTACTGAAGCCCTTCCGGAATCCTGCTTGTTCTCTAGGCTGGGCAGATGATAGAATAATCTTTATCCGTTCAGCTATATATATATATATATATATATATATATATATATATATATATATATATATATATATATATATATATATATATACCATATTAATAATATATTCTCCTCAGATAAATGTTCTATATAAGTTATTTATTTAGTTTAAATTTTTCTTAATACTCTATGATTTGCTGATTACAAGTTTTACTAACTGTTTGAATTTCAGAAAGTATTAAAAAAGAGTTCTCACAATTCTGATTAATTAAAAAGAATCGGTGGAAGTTACGTAAGTAAAATTATAATAATGAGAATTCAAAAATCGCGAAGTGGGCTAATAAATCCCACAGAAATGAGTAATTCTACTCTAAGTTATAGAAAACATAAAGTTCTATGCCACAGGTGATGATAACATTTTCCCTAGCCCATTCTCTGGGACAGAAATTTTGAAATCCCTTTCCCAACGCATTCCCTCTTATTCTCTTGCCGAGAACTTTCTCGAATCGATCGGAGCTTCATCTAATACTTGTGAGCTTTGCGGAAACTTTTATTTTCATTGAAGCCGAGGAAAGAGTTTTCGGTCCGCGAAACTTTCATCTCTCGGTAATCAATTCTGAGTCTCTTTATTTTTATTTATCAGAGCTTTCGGCGAAGAAGTTCCTCTTTTTCCCCTTCTTATTTAGGGAACCTCTGTGCTCTTTATTAGATTTTTAACACCACGAGAGCTACTTTTGTAAAATTTTAATAATAATGGTGGCCCGCCAGAATTAAGCTTGAGTGTTCTGATTAAATTCCTGATCACATAATCCGAATCTGGCTGTTATAATTACATAAAGCCGTAGTGAATACCATTTATATTTTTGAAGCATTGCATCTCTTCTACCATTCTAATTTTATCAGCAATGATATAAACGAATTTTTAAGAGAATCCAAACTCGTAATTTCTTTCCGTTTGCTATTAGTTAAATTAAACGTTATTTACAGTCATGTTTCATCCGCTATTTCAACCGCTATTCATGATAAGTATTTGAAAACTTAAGAGAAACATATGACAAAAGTACATATATAACTAAGTTTGATTTTTGGATCCTTCAATTCTCACTAAAAGTAAGATTTTCTCGATATTTACGATTCAAACTATGATAAATGTACATTTATAATAAAATTATAAACAATAAAAATAAATAAATTTCATAAATAAATATATTTATGAAATTTCATTTTGAAAAAGACATTTTGTACTCCAAATTATTTCTTATGGAGACTGAGAGCCCATTCAACCTTTGACTGGCTTATTCCTCAACTTTGATTAAGTTCTTAGTTTCAGAGCTATTACTTGCATAACTTAAACTTGCTCCTTAAATATATAGGTAATATTACCTAAGAAGACGTTGTAGACATTATGCATCTACTCTGTTGCATAGATTTATCAGATATAGAGAGTATGTTTAGCTAAATAGATACTGGAAGATTGATTTTTCTGCGCATCACGCTGAATTGTTCGAGACATATGCTCTAGGTATATATCACTCATGACTCACGCCGAAAGAGTACAATTTTAAATTAATGTTTTCATCGAATATTCTCCTCGAATAAATTATTTGACAAGAAATTTTTCCTAAAAAACCGTGATTTTTGCGAACTATTTTGTACTATTTTGATTTTAGCAGGTTATTGCTATTTAACAAATTAGACTCGTTTCGTAAAACTAATCAGAGACGTAGCTTATTAAATTCCGATTAAATAGATGACTGATTAAAGCCATGATTCTACAGCAAACAGAAAGAAGGATGAGCCTTTTCGCTCCTTTGCGTGATAGAAAGGACACCCCTAATGTAAATAATCAAATATTAAATACTTATATTATGATAGGGATAAACATTTGAATTATATCATTCAAGGGCTCCTAGATAGCCAGTTTGGCAATGAATTCAACCTTTTTGAAAGCGGTTACGGGCCCAATTCCAGGTGGGGGCCTACATCTGCGAAATTAGCTTAACTGTCGAAGCTCTTTTAAATACTAATACTTTATATTTCCTACATAAAGTCGTTTTTGAAGCCATTGACTTTGAAAGTAAAATTCAATGAACAGATAAAAAGGGCTTCCGTCCCTCCACAAATCCACGTTCCAAATCCGATTCAGAGAAAAGGCATTCACAGTGACGGAATCCACTTTTACACATGTCACTGATAACGTCCTTCACGGAGGGCACGTCGAAAGAACGTGTCGTATGCTAAAGAAAAGAAAGCGCCTCTACAGCATCTTAAGGCCGATCGGGTGAACTAAGCCGTCGCAGAGTAAGGATTGTTGCTTTTTGAGGAGAAAAAAAGAGCGCCTGGGGGAGGGCAGAAATTGGATGCAGAAGGATATATGGGAAGAGTGACGTTCACGATGTGGGGATTTTTAGAGATGTCCCGGTCCCTCGGCGCAACCACGCATTTCATCGATGAAATGCCCGTGGGAAAAGCGAGAGAGAGAGAGAGAGAGGTGGAAGCATAAAAGGGAGAAAAGGAGAGCGACAAAGATGGCAGAGGTTACTTTCTTCCCGAAATGAGATTCTGAGGGAAAGTGAAAAGGGCCACCGAAGTAAGTCCCTCGCATCCCTATTCCGAGATATCTCGGACGTCTGACTTAGCGCTTTCCTACGCCAAAAGAAATGCAATGTCGTGCTTCCTTTCTCTTCGCATTATTTTCGCTCGATAATGTCTTTAGTAGTTTCGCATTTCACTCGATGTGGGAAAAAACGTGCGAGCAGGTTTTAATGGGTATTTTGTTCCATGTAATTGGGATGAATGTATTGATTGGAAATTCATTTTTATTCTAATTTTCCTATTATTAGTAATCTTACCATTCCTCTGTGTAATCTAATTATGCATTGGTCTATGATCTTAAATGATTTAACTGAGTGCTTAACCACATGGGATGCGTCATACTAATTACACATTAGTAAGTTTATGAGGTGAGATTCTTGGACGCCGATCTCGATTTTTGTATATGCTCTATATACGTGCATACATATATATATAGACATAAAAAAGTAATTTTCTTTCATTATCTTTATTAATCAGATTCGATCTTCAAAAAATTCATCTTATTTGTACACACTCTACACTAATAATTAACTTACAAGATGTATTACTAATATAATAAAGAGTCTATTCGGAAAATCAAGTTTTACTATCCGGTATGATTGGGACTGGTTTTTGAAAGATATAAACAGGTGTAGTAGACCGTTGCTATTACAGGGGAAGTACTATCAAAAATCTCTCTTAGTGCAGCTTATTCTTCAATAAAATTATGGAAAAAAATATGGGAATGATTTTTATCTTACCGATTTTCACAATTCTTACGTCCAAAAGTAGCTGATACGGAAGATGTGATAAAGAATAGAAGTACATAGGTAGTATACTTGTATTAAAGAGAGATGGGATAAATTTCCGACTGAATTATAATTCTAAACAAATTATTGAATGAAAATTATGTCAGATTCTTAATATAACCGTTTGAATGAATTTCTTAATAATAAACTTTATTATTTCTTTCATAGTATATCTTAATAACTCTGTTTACTGCTACTTCTTATACATTCCTCGAGGTTCTGTTGAAACTAAATAATACGTCATGGGTTATACTCATTACTCAAGAATGAGACTGAAATAAGGATAATGTCGCAATGTCTTACGACTGTTATCATCAGTGATATTGTCAAATATAAATAATTATGTGATACAGAATACAAGTTCGCAATTTTTATTCAAATCAATTTCTGATAGTCTTATTTAGCAGTAGTTGTATTTTTAAAAACTGTTTCGGCAGCTGGGGTCATTTTGAACTTGGGCTCCAATCGAGAATTGAACCCGGAATCGCTTCAACAAAAGTCAAAGTTGCTGCCCATCCGGAATCCCGTTAGTCATATTTACCGAATTAATAATTTAATTCCTTAAATGTTTGCATTCATGATGCAAAAGTAAATATTTTATATAATCGTTAAATATAAGGGCTAAAAATCCTTCGTATTTGTTATCCTTCCGGGAAAAATAAAATAAGGCAGGCGTCCATCATGCTATGGTTGGATATTATTTGCTTAATAATATAATGTATGAAAGTATCCAATCAAATAAAACCCGGATTAAAAATGGATTGAATCACCATTTAGACAGCCGCAAATAGCTTCATTCATTATAAATCATATAAACATTTTATATTTATAATCTTATATTTACATACGTATGTTAAATATAGATTATCTTTTTCTTTAAAGAATATAAAATAAATTTCTTTGAGCAACCTTATATTATAAAATTGAGCTTGGAATGATGATAAAAGCATCTCTCATAAATAATCATCAAAAGACGTGTTTGTTTAAAAACAGCGATGACTTGTTACTCAATGTACGCTGAACCACAATATTAGAATGGAATTAAACGACCCGCGTTTCGATACACCCCACAATCAGCAGCTTTTTTCTTCTTTTGTGATGGTAGCGTATTCTAATATCATCTTGCTTTGTTGCAGATTTTGATTCTGGGAATAGCCAACTTCATCAAATAAAATCGAAGGATGATATTTCAAAAATGTGACTGAAATTAATAAATTCGTCATCTTACTGAGAATACGGTTTGGAAATTAAATGATTATGAAATCTTTTATCTCAAAAACAGTACTTTCAACGCTCACTTAAGTCTAGTGGAATTTAAAGTGAGACAAAAATGACAAACAATCATTTGAATTCCCTGAATACCCGACATTGCTGGGATGGCTTCTTGGATCTTTTTTCGCATTTGTGAATTTGTATTTTATCCATCCTCCACGGAAACACCGACGTTTTTGCTGCTTTGGCAGAAATTCTCAGAACTTACTCACTCCTGACGTTTCTTAACAAAGCGAAGATGGAATTTTTCCTTTTTTCCTGACTCCAACTAACTATTCATGTGGATGGAATTTTGTTTTTCAGCATCGCCAGATGAATCCTTTGTTTTCTTTTTCCTTCCCACGCTGCCTCGTATTGATTTCTCATCTCTTGATGCCGAAGTAACAACTCTTGAGAACATCCTCAACGAGACAACCTCCGAAATTTTATTTCTTTGCTACGTGTCTTTTATTTTCTGCTGCCTTTTTAAATCCGAATTTTCCGGCCCATCTCTTCCTCTCACTTTTTTATTCGTTTTGATTGAAATATTTTCCAAGTCTCGCAACTTTTAATTGCTAGTCCCGAAAAAAAAACTTGGGAGGGACTGGATTTAAGGGATGACTTGGGTAAACAAGCAAGTCTGAGAAGAAAAAGTGGAATGAAATGAAATGAGCAACGGAGTCTAAAAAGAATGTGTAATGATGAGAAAGAGTTACAAATCTGCGTAAACCCAGCTATGAAGTATTTTTTGTGTATCTTCACTTATAATAATGCATAATTTTCCCATATTTGTCAAATTGCAAATTTAATACTCCCAAACCGCACCATGGATTTCCGAGTAAAAAGTTTTGAAAAAAATTCTTTAAAGCTTTTTGTGAAAACCGATGTCTTCCGTATTTTTAGAGGCTCACATATAAAGTTAGAGTCGAAAACAGAAGTAGACCATAATTTTAAAAAATGGAACGAATATCCCTTGGGTCTCCGGAGATTTTGCCCGGTACACCACGTCGTGCAACTTTGGTCGCTGTTAGGAAGGGGCCAGACAGGACCTAAGTCCATAGGATAGTGCTCACTTAGTTATCGTAGTAACATAGCATACCTATTTTCAAATTCAGTATTATTTCAGAGATTTCCGTTGATCATATAGTTTCTTTCTCTCGAATTTCCATTAATTTTTATTTTATTTTATTCATTTTTAGGATATATCAATTATTTATTGCAAAATTAGAATATTTATCTCAAACGAAAAATGCTTGTTGCTAGAATAAAGGGAAAATTCACAAAGTTATTTTTTCCCATCCTGATATGAAGTTCCACAAACTTCGAAACTTGAAATTACTTACTAAAGCTAGTACAGCCATGAAGCCCAACTTTATGGCAATTTTTTCCTAAAACTACACTTAACATATTTATTTTTATTTATTCAGTATACCACATGAGTAGTATATATCATCACTAAATTTCAAATTTAAAAGTCTCCAGCGTTACCCAATATCGCACTCAATTTGGACCAGTAAGGAGCCAGGATGATTTCCTTCATAATCAACATAATTTTGGGTTTATAGAAATGATAGAATGGGTATAAGGATGTAATCTTCAACCAAATGATTTACATGGATGGAATATAGTAAAACACAGGTATAAGAATTTCTGATCAAGGGAACAGAACAAGTTTTAGGTCATGATGGGTCATATTTGAAAGGTAAAAATTTTAAAATTTTGAAACGGTCTATTAACAAAATCTGTCACGTATAGTAACATAAATTTGTCTAGTATAATACTCTACTACCATTACATTCTATACACCCAAAATTTGAATACTTACTAACTTTGAATAAAATATAAGTACTCGAAGAATATAGAACTTCAGAAAGCTAAGTTACTGCTGGTAAAAAGTGCTCGAAGGAAAATTTGAAGGAAAGTTAATAACACGCTTCACATAAGCAAAACTTTGTCCTATCCATTTCAGAAAATTTCTTGATTTATGATTTTATTCACATTAAACGTAATTCTTTTGAGTTCCTTATAGACAAAGCAACTGTCGTTGCTGCTGTTTCGAAAAAGAACACTGTTACATTGTGTGACATTATGAATCAACACGCATACCATTATATTTTAGTAAAATTTACCATAGGAAATTCTGTGCTGCCTCTTATTGACAGAAATAGCTGTTATTATGACAAAAATATGTAATGAAAATAGTTTATTTTGAATTGGTTTGTCATCTGCATCGATCTATATGGAGAAAATCGAACAGGTAGACACGTTTTCGATTAATTTTGTTGATAAAAGCAAATGGAAACCGGTTTACCGAATGAGTAAAGCCATGATGAAAAAGTGAAATCAATTTTTCCTTGGTGTTTCCTCAGAACGGAAATTGGAAAAGGATTGGTTCACTGGCAGTCATCTTGACTACAGAGCGCGAAAAGCCGAATGAAACTTCCAAAATAAATATATATATTCTTTATATATAAATAAATATACTCATTGTGAGGGATAAAATCGTTCAGAAATTATTATTTACATTTCTTAATTCCAAAAACTTTTTAGATATAAGTAATAAACGGAAAGTAACTGCTAAAAATATAGGAAAATATTTAAACCTTTCCTAATAACATGGCTCACTTTAACTAGACGAGGGAACTACGGTAATTAATTAAGTACGAGATGGATTTATAATTCTTATTTGAAACCAAAAGTTTATCATGTTCTGTATTTGAAACCATAATCTTAAATAGAAAGGCATGGAGGGGTCATAATTTTGCTTTCGTCTAACTTAGGATCATATCTTCTCTGATATACTACCATTGAAAAAAGCATTTTCCATCAGATTTATACTGTAAATTACCAAAAGAATTCAGCGTAAAAAATCCTACAATGAAAGGCCCTTAAATGGCTGTAGGAAAAGCGAGAAAATTGGTTTGAAATTGTCATTCGCCTTAAGAGAAATACTTTGTCATATAATAATTCCCTCAATCAAAGAATAGGCTCATACATAATGAATTAGTTCCAGACTTTCCTTAGTAGTTCACTAGACGTATATTTCTATATTCAAATAGAGGAAGTAAATAACTAATTTTGGTTTATTGTGTGCCATGAATTATAAACTATCACGTTTCTACCTAATGGATTACTAGTTGAAATATCGATTTCCTTCGACTAATTTATTCTTATCTACGGGAGAATTAGGAGCATTTTGGGTAAACGTTTCATATGGGTTAGTGAAATGTGTTTGTGCGCTTTTGCTTGGTCATGGAGAACAAAAATGTTTATGCTGATGATCGCAACAGTATATATTTTTTGCTTTTATTTCTCATGCTTATGTTCTTTTGCTTTTATTTTTTAATCAATTTTAACACATTTTTAATATTCATATACGCTTCAGAATTCGCTCGTACTTTCATCTTTGATGCGGTTTGCTTTATAAACTCTAAAGTAACAATTACAGATTACTCTTTCATACAGTTTATACTTAATCAGAGCATCTATTACGTCCATGTTCTGCTTTAAGAATTTTTCTCATTCTCTGGAATGTAATACTAAAGAAAATCAATGTGAAATGTAACTCAAAGGTGCCAAGATTTAGGAATTGATCATAATTGGAGAGAAATACGCCAGTCAGTGAAAGAGGAAACTTCGGAAAATTCGAAGCGAGGATTTAGCGTATCAGCCCTTCACTAGAAACCAATCGATTTTAAAGGTCTTTTCGCAGAATGTATTCGGAAGCGTGATATTGCGAAAATATTTCCATAATGACTGGATGGAAATATGCCTTCCGGGCCCTGAAACCTTTTCTCAGATGTTATAAAGCCCCACCCGAGCACTCCCACCAATTAAACACACGTTCTCGCATCCCATTCAATTAAGTGGAACCTCTTTTAAAAACACTTGCACGCACACTTTTACGCCCTCTAATAGCCTCCATTTTCTCCTCCCTTTCTCTTCCCACCCCCGACTTCCTTTCACTCCTTTGGGGAACCACTCAATCCCGGGAACCAAATTATGCAATGCTCCATCGTCTCTCGCATTAGAAATATTTATCCGATCTTCACTCATAACGAAGCTTGAAATTTCCTTATCCGACCCCTATCGTTAGCAACGGTGTTTATTTTCTGGGTATATGCGTATGGAATACATGTTTAACAGCTTTAATGGATTTTTTCGGTTTTAACAGCTGGTATTTCCGTGGACGAAGGGAATGGTAGATGAGGCAATTATAAAGATTATCCGTAAGAGATACAGCACGCTCTTTATATCAACATGAAAATGGCTAGTGTAGATAATAATATTTTGCTATTAATTGAAAGTATTACAATATTCCACAAATGAACGAAAAACAACTCTCAATAATCACAGTCTTAATGTCATGGTTGGTAAAAAATCATCCTAGTTCCATCACAGAATCTTACCACAATCTCAAGACTCATTTATATTTCCATATGATAAATACAAGCACGTATGGGATAATTGAATGATGTAAATATGCATACCGCTATATTGGTATACTCTAGTACACTATCTTGTAGTGAGAAATAATTCTCGCCATCGAAATAATGATGATGTTAACTATTGGGCAAGTGTATGACTTAAAGGGAAAGCGGAGATTGAAAGGGCAGGAAACCAATCAATTAGCGAAGGAGGTGATTAATAAGTTAGAGAGGTGAAGCAAAAGATTTATCAAATAAAGAGGAAGTTTCAATGGAATTGAGTGCGCGAATAAGGAAACTTTGGGATTGAAGGTTCTGAGTAAGGAAGGTGATAACTAATAGCCTTAGTTCGCATATTGCTTCATTTATTACTTATAAGCATCCAAAAGTTCAGGCAAATCCCTTGCAGTAAACAGGTCTGATTAGAGTGCATATTCGAAATCTGATCATATTGTAGTATTTGAGGTGAATATGCGTTTAGTATTCTGATACGAAAATTCTCTAATCTGAAAAATTAAATACGTTGATTGATCCTAATACTTTGTGCTATGAATTATACAAGTCATGAGAGGAGCGATGATTAATATTCATATTTCAATTGGTTTTACTCTTTAAGGGAGTCGTGTCATCCCTTGTGATTCAAAATTTCAAATAGTCGAGCACGATTCAATTATATCATTTACTGAAATATCATATTTATGATATGTTGCTATGAAAAAATTCAAAACAGTTTATCGGATATCTAACATTTGAAGTAATTTTAGATTTTTGAAGATAAGACGTGTTCATGCTACACATATAAATTTTCGAGCTAAGTATTTTATGATTTTCAGTAGAATAGCATTCTTGATAGAAAATACACAAAAATGTAGTACTTTTCTTTGTGAAGACTGTGACATTATAAGCCATCAATTTAATAAGACGGTTCTTATTGTATCACTAAAAATCTTTTCAGAGAATCCATGAACATGGGAAATCCAAGCGATAACCGCTGTGTCTTCAAGGAATAAATCTTTAAATTCTGGAATTTTTAACGAGATGACAACACTCATGTTGGTAAATTAATACACTGTTACAGTGTTCAACGTATGTAATCGAATTAATCTTTGGTTTACACCCTACTCAATATCCAAGCAAGAACATAACCTGAGTATTTTCTTTGGAAAAATAACCTGAGTATTTTCTTTAAAAAATCAATTTTTAGTATTTAGGAATAAGTTGAAAAGATAACTTATACTATCCTGACTATTGAATATGTTTCAACAATAAAAATTTCAACAATAAAAAAAGACCTGATGGAATTCTATTTTTTCCTAAGTTTTCCTAACATCATAGAAGAATAGCCAATTGGAATTCAAATACTATTTATCAGTAAGTAAGTCAAAATTCCTCTTTTCCGTTTCCTCTGATTTAATATACTTCGTAACAAATGACAGAAATGATGACTTTATCGCTAAAAATAGTACATCTTATATTGATATATTTCTAAGAAATCGATAATCGATTCGCTCTTCTCCCTTCCAAGAGTACCGTAGCAAAATCGTTGTGCCCACTCATCCCTCCCGACTTTATTTACATTAGCTCTATCTCCTCCAGGGGTAAAAACAACAAAAAGCGCTCCGTTGGAGCCGACTTTTATATTTTATCGTTACTCTATATTGCGTTACGGCTGTCGATCTCCGCAGTGCCTCATATCCGATCGCAGTTTCGGTTTCCCTCCTCTTTACAGCTCACCGGTACATAGAGAGTCGCGTGGCGGAAGTAATAATGGAGTGTTCTGAAAAGCTTTTCAGGGAATCGATTCGTTCGCCACTCGATACTTGATTGAGAGCAGTCTACGGAAGAGATTTTTTACCCATGGATTCGAACGTTAAAAAGTTGTTTGGTTAGCATATTTACACTAGGTTTATACGCCGCTCGCGCTGAAAAAATAGTGAGGCAGAAAACTATTTCACATCTGTTTGTCTAGGTTCAACGGATGGCAAATTATTTTATCTCCAAGGATCCGAGATCCGTTTGGACGCGCTGCTTTGGCGAAAAAAAATAGGGAGCAGCGTTTTAGATTTCTTTTTCGCTCGCTGTAACTCTCTTGTTTATAATTGATGTTTGATTTCCACGATTCTTATGCTTGAAACTTGATTTGATAAACGAAGCTCTCGGCTCTTCGGAAGCCTAAACACTTGAGAAAATGAAGAGACTTTTTGATAGATGCGGTGATAGCGTTTGGTGGTAACTGAAAACGTGGAATGGAAAAACAGCGCGAACTCAGTTGGATTGAGTTTACTCGACAAGGCGTCTATTTCCACATTCTGCGAATCATCGCATTGAGGATATGTGTTGAGGCTTCAATCAATATTTTTCACCAATAAAATATCAGAGTGATTCTAGACTAATTTTTTTGTTGTTCTATGAAAGACTTCGTAAAATTATGTGGTAGCGTTCAGATCCAAATTGTTTAATTTATCACACACAGATAAATTTATACTTGGATCAATCTAGACCCGTAAATTAACCATTAATTAATGAATTAATAATTTGAAATGAATTAATTCGATAACTTTGAAATTATCTGAAAGGAGAGCACATATTCTCAAGATAAAGGTTTTGTCTACTTATCAGTAGTTTTGTTTGCAAGGAAAGCATCACAATAGAAGGAAGCATCGATGTGACATGAAACAAAAACTAAAAAAATACTGCAAATACAAATCATATATTACTTTTAATTTCCGTGAAAACCAGTTACACCCGGCGGTAGACCAGCAAATAAGATGGCTAATCAACGACAAATATAAACTTACAGTTGTAAAATTTTGTGAAATAAAGAGCCTAAATACTCCTTTATTTGAGCTTACTTTAGTAATTATTTGGGAAGGAAATTATTAACATGAAAATTATATTTTGGTTTTGAGCAAATAATTATAATAGTAAGTGAAATAGTTAGGCATGATGTTTTGAGGCATTGTTTCCTATGAGTGAAACTTTCCTGTTTTTATAGGATTCTCCAAAACGAAGCTTTAAGATATTCTATCATCATTGGTCATTCGATCCATATGCATTGGAAGATAAAATAGATTGGTAAAATAAATGCTCTTCACTTCACCAAACGCTCCGTGAACACGGGGTTCATTGCGCACCACAAAGCTTGTCAATGGAGTAACACGCAACCACTGTTCCTTTCTCTCTTCGGATGATAAGGAGAGGGAGATTAGAAAGGATGAAGGTATGGTTGGGAAGGGGAGTCGAAGTTAACCGGCTGAAATCAGCGAGGTGTGACGGGGAAAAGGCCATTCCCATGACGATTCCAACCATTTAACTTCTATCATCCATGTTACTGCCAGTCATTCTACCATCCCTGAATTAGATCGTATTAGCTCTCATTTTCTCCTCCATCTTGAGCACCTTTGCGAGGACGTTTATACGCCAGGGATATAATGATATATCTCGTAACCTAAGGAACAGATTTCGTGGATTATATGTTTCATTTACGAAAGAGGAAATTGATATTAACAGGAAAAGAATGGCTTCAAATAGTGAAGTTTGCGAAGGAAAAGAATTATATTATTCTATGCTAATTTGTTGTTTATTTTTACCAAGATAGTTCGTAATGGAGTCAACTTTCCTGTCTCCGATCACTGTTTCCCCAAAGTGAAATCTAAAGGTCATTGGAAATTGAAATTTAATGCTTCATCAGACGTTTTGAATGGAATGTTTAGATACGGGAGCTCTGCGACAGCCACAGTGAGAATTCTAATTCTCAAGTACACAATGGTTAAACTACGTTTTCCTTCGAGTCTTTAAGCATCATACGACATTTAAACCTGTAAAGAGAAATTGATTGCGAGTAATTCTACAGGTGAATTTATCTAAGGTGATCTACCTTTCGATATATATCTTGTAATAAAATAAGATTATCTATTCGTCCGATGAAAATGTTCGGTGACTTCTGAATCACGCGTACTTTCACTCGTGCAGACGGGAACAAGAATATCAGCGAAAACTATCGTTTTTCAAAGAGTTTTCTGAGGGATTATTGATGGAATTCACGCGGGGGCTGCGGTCGGCAAAATTGATGAATGATAATGCATCGGCCCACGCATCAGCGGGGAGCTAACGGTAAATCATTCTTTCAGCTAACAGAATTCCGTTATTAGCAATCACTCATTTGAATGTTTTGCTTTGTAAACATAAAGATAGAATCTGCAAAGATGAAAGGTGATGTGACGATGCTTCTCTTTGACTATTTCTCTATTAAAGCGGAACTTAAGTTTTATTAATTAAACCGCAGAGTTGAAATCGATGTTCGAATGAATGAAAATGGAAGTATAACTGATGGATCTACACGAAACAAACCATATAAAGGCCCATTTTCAATTTACGTTTGATGTAAGGAAAGCAATTGGAATACGGTTGTTAAAGGATTAGAAGTATAGAAACGCCTCTATCGTGTTATAGATAACATCGATACATATGTGTATAATAACTGACAAATATACGTATATTTGTCGGTGTTTGAACCTGTGTGGATTCTAGAGTCAAAAAACAACAGAAAGTCCAGGATAACTAACTTTCTTAGAATCACTTAATGTGCAGAGCTATGCCACCAGCCTCAAGGGTCAAATTCATAAGCTGATTTCCTGATTATTAACACATTGAAAATAACTGATTCATTATTACTTACCCTGAGGATGTAGCATACCTTTCCGAATGGTTCTTAAAAGGTTCGTAATTCTTGACTAGTCTTTGATTTCAGATCGTTGTATCAGCGATGATTTGAATACCGACAAATACGGCTGTAGAACCATTATTATCTCTAATTTAGTTTAATACGTTAAGTTTACTTTACGAGCTGAATGTGCCGTCGATAATAAAATCCTTTTTTGTTGTTGCCTTCATGGAAAAAGTGAATTTCATAAAAACTAGCTACTTTTAATGAAAAAGACAACTAAAATAACTGGAAGAATATATAAATATAACGGGTTGTAAATAACTAGAAAATAATTATAGAACCTTTATAATCCCGTTTGATAATTATTCCACATTTTTTCCGTCAATATTGGGATTAAAAATACAGCCGCAACCATCTTATAAAATTCCATTATTAATTTAGGGCCTTGTTCTATTATCAGTTTTTTAAGAATCAATTGATATTCCCAAATATATCAGTTTTATACATGGAAAACGGTACTTAAATTCCGATCAATCGTACCAAATTTCAGACGTTTTTCATCAAGTACTTTAGGGCTTCTTGGCCGATAAATTAGAATGATGGAAACCTAATGAAAGTGGAAAGGTGAAAACTGAAATTCGAAAGTGATCATTCATCTCCATTTATCATGATTGCAATATTAACGCTCTCGATTGCATTGCAATGCAACACTTGACCACAGAAACCGCAGCTCCCATTCATTTCGAATGCCCGATGGTTATTAATATGCTATATTAATGCCCGAAAGTAGAAGTGAGAAATACCACCAGATAAAGGTAATTCACCGCTAAGGAAATTTTGCAACGTTTCGTTGTTCACCCATGTATTTAGTAACGAGGACTCCATTACAAAGAAAAATGTTGTATAGTTGAAAGGAAATAACAATATATAATCACAAAAAGAATCCAACATATCATGATTTAAACTATTATGGAATTTCACATACTTAAGGAACCATCCATAAGCAAAATTAAATATTTCTCTGTAGGAAATTATGGTACATACCCCTTAAAGTTGACAGTTTTAAAAAACACGAAGTGTTAAGAAAACTTAAGAAAAAATGAAAAATTAATATTTTATCACTAGTAACTTTCAGTACATTCTTACTATTGAAGTCAACAATGCTGGTTAACGTAGTCGATCAAATTATTAGGCAGTTAAAGTATTTAGAGGTAAGAGGTGTAACAACTCCCAAAAACATTTGACTTCCAGAATTCCTTTGGTAAATTAACCCCAAGAGCGGTTGCGCCGCGTTCTCTAGCGGAAATAAATGTTGTAATTCCTCGGAATCGCTCTCTCAGAAGAGGAGACAAATCAAAATTCACACAAAGCAACTCATCTTAGGGCAGAAGAATGAGCGCAGGTGTAGAGAAAACGTGTATTTAAGGAAGATTAAGAGGATGACATAAACGCCTTGGGCTAAATCCTGAGGATTTAATCAAATATTCGTAAGAGAGAAGGATGAAGATGAGCTCCTCCTTTCTGATTCCCGAGGACAAGTGAAACAATAAAGTTTCCTGCTTTTTTCCTTGCCTAAGCATGTACTCACCTAATAAGTTTTACGTGGAAATTTTAGAGATATTTTTCTATTGGAGAGTATTCTTTAAGATACTTTTTTAAAGCTCTTGTGTAATAAAAGAAGAAAAATAGACTAGGGATCAAGTAAGAAAAGATTACAGCAATTTAAAAGCGTATTTTCCCACCAGAAACTTTGATTCTGGATAGATGAAAATAGAGAGAGTAAATTTTATTGGTTTCATTTTAAGGTCGATTATCGAGGGTGTGATACTTTTATGTTGGTTCCAAATAATACCGCTTTATTTATCAAGCCGAGGATTCTTGTCAGTAAAATTTTCTGATATTGGTAATACCTTACTAAAAGGCGTTAAAAGGCGAATATGAGCCTAAATTGTAATTCGTATATGTTTGATAATAATATTAACAATAATATTTGATAATAAGTTATGTACTGTGTATCTTCGCCGCATATTATTAAGATCTTAAGTCATGATTTCTCAAACCTTCACAAAGTCCGAAAACTATGCTTCTAAACTTCAAGGGATCTCTATATCTATGTATGTATGTACTTTGAGAGATTCCTGAGATTTTGAACTTTATTGGATTGAAAATAGATGAGCGGGTGGTGCTTTGGCAGTCTACAAAGTTGGATGAAGGAGAGTTCTGAATGTAACTCCACGAAGGCTATAGAATGTTTCGAAATTTAGACAATACGCTCTTAGAGCACAAACCAATGCACCCGTAGTAACCGTGGGCAGTTGATAGAAAGGACTTATTACTTGGAAAGGAGTCTGAAAATGTTTTATGCCTATGTGGTTTTCGTTTAAATTAACAGAAAGTGATGTTAATTTTTCTTGAAAGAAAATATCAATATAATGATATTATTAAGTTTTAGAATATTCACTTGTTTCCTTTCGTAAAAGGTAGAAGCTCTGGTGCTTGAGAGCTCTCTAAATTCAAACCTAACTTTCAATTTTCTGAAATTGATTGTTACCTACACAGAAAGAGCTTCGCTATCATCACGTGTGAATGTATTTTGCAACATAAATAAAAAAACTGACTCTTATGTATAACAATTCTTGGGACATAAGGGATCACTAGCATGGATGTGGACAGGCCTCGTGGCGAGAAGAAACGGTAACTGTTGCACATCAGTAGTTCTCAACTGGACAGTAAGGGATGCAAATAGACCGAGGAGAAGACCAAAGGACAGACATAACAGAGGCATAATAAAGTACTTACGGGGAACTTGACAAGCAGAGTCTCAGAATTGGGAGGGTTGGAAAGCGCTTGGGGAGGCCTATATCCGACATCGGATTGGAAATGGCTGATGACAATTTAACAATTTGACCTTCTGAACGATGTTGGAACAGTTTAGAAAAAGGTCTGGGGGATTAGATTATGTTAATGTGATTTTAATAAGATAATCCTTTACGCACATAAAGATTAGTAGTATGGAAAGCTTCGTATTGAGTCGGGAAAAGTGCGACTGGCATGATTGGAACATTTCAAAGGGGTTTCTGCCTACATATGATTCGTTTTATCGCAGTTCGTGTCATAGCGTGGACTTTATTTCTATGGTCACGTTTTTGGTGCACATTGACTCATCCCCACTTTCAATTCGTTACTATTTCTACTTACATTACCGTTGGTACTTTTGTACAGTTATCTTTCATCGCTTTTTCGCGTGTTGTATCACTTTCAAAGCTGAATACACGAGGATCTCGCAAAGACCAGATCGTTCGTTTATGTATCGCCACCACAGAAAGGAGAAAGGTTAGTTTAGTGCACGATGCCGACCATTGAATTTTAATCAGAGTCAATATTTGCCGTGATAATGAATGAAGAAGCGCCTTTGATTTCGACTCCCTCACTCCCGATTATTTTTTCCGTTTCGTCTGGACGGAGAAAAAGTAATTCTTTACAATTTAATGCGTGCTCTCGGATATTCCTAAAATTCTGAGCCTTGATGAGGTATGATTTTCATTAGTCAAAACCACCGTGAATCATTTACTCGGACATGATGCATTCGGATACCTTCATGTAATATTCAAGGCAAAACATTCTTGAAATCGTTAATTTTGTGATGAAAGCCTGTGTTAGGTTTGCAAACCACGTATTTTGAAGACAAAAATGAGTTATTGAGGTGAATGACAACGGTATGGTAGCTTCATAGGAATACGTCAAATATATAATTTATAAATATAATGACATCTGAGTGATAGAAATATATTGAAAAATATTCATTCGTAATATTGTAATAAATAATAATATATTATAATTACGTATTTTAAGTTATTCATAGGTAATGTGTATGTTAGAGTAAAACCTTACAATTATAAAATATTGACTTCGTTAAATAGTATACTTTTTGCGAACATTTCATTCAACTTTAAACATTAAATTGACTATTTAAATACTGATAATATCATGAACACATATTTAAGAAAAAGAAGAACCCTTCGTATTATATAATTAAACGAAATAATACTTTGAGATTCCTATAAATGTGCTGAAAAATTATTGAAATACTACAGCTGAGTAACTAAGCGATCTGAAGCAGTCACGATTTAAGAACTAGATTTTTAATGAAATAGCATCTATAGAACCTTTGGTATGGAGGAAAATAGCCTGTCATTCCAGGTCCAGCTAGATTATTTAAAAATTTCTGTGATTCTCTGTTTACAATCTCAATACGATCTAGCTAGATTATAAGTAATTATCACTGCAAGTACTTCTACAATGCAACCTGTAACATAGGAAACTCATCATGATGGGATCAGGACAGGGATTTACATGTTCAACCAGAAAACACAGTTTCGAAATGGACTATGAGGTATTATCTTTCTCGACAATTGTATATTTAGACTAGAGACTAATAATTCAATAGCTGAAGCTTAAATAAAAGGTGAGAACTGGCTTTATATTTGTCGCCATAACATCAGCTTTGATTTAATTTTTAAGGATTTGGTGTTAATTAAAACAGACCAAATGAAAGATGCATTCCATTCCGTTTATTTCAAAATTTTTGCATTGATGAGAATTAGTGTTCAGTCAAAAACAACGTTTTCGAACTTTTTACCAACCAAAAGTTTGCTGCAAAAATTGATCAATTGCATCGACGTCGATGTCTAGGGCGCGGAGTCCGTTGCGCATAACTTGGAAGAGAGGATCATTACGGAAGGTGTCTACGACGACCCTGAATGAAGGACCCCTCAGCTGCTCCATAAGACCCAAGAAGTCGGGATCATTCTCGCAGGAGTTGTGGTACCATGCGATGATTTTGTCCATAGGAAGTTTGGCAATAATTTCGTCGATCATCTTTGTGAGACCGGACTGTGTAGAAGGGTGATGGAACATGGGGAGGCTTGCTGGATTCACGTGTGGGATTCCAAGGAAATCGAAAATCATGTTGATGTATTTGTATATGTCAATTCCGTGAGCAGCTACCCAGTTTAGGAACTGATGGAAAAGAAATATTTGAAATTAACGAAGAGCTTCATAGACCGAAAATGAAATAGGTGATATCGTTAATTCTCTGAATCGATAACATTACTTTGTAACTATTATATATTAACTAAAACTATTATTATCTATCCTATTTTCCATTCTTAATCTGTGTAAGGGTCAGAAGTAATTAAAATAAACATTTCATGAGATAAATGGCGAATAAAAATATTCTTTCAACATGACTACTATGACATACTTTTCCTGTTCTAATCTTGTGACCAAAAATACAACACAAAGTTATTAAAACCAAATGTTGGTGAGAATGAAGGATTCAAAAGTATTTCAATTGAAACAAAATGCATAATTTAAGGTTGATGAACCGAAAATTAAACATCAAATTAGAATTCCTAAATATAAATTTGTTCTTGATAAATTGAAGTAAGTAATCATTTAGAAGCAAATAAAACAGAAACATGACTAACTGTAAATTATTAAACGATAGATTATAGTGTATTTTTCTGATTAATAAATATTTCCATAGCAATATCTAGCATTACTTCAACTCCAGTGGCTCTATGTTACTAGGCTAAAAGGTGTAGATTCTAACGACAAAATGCTGGAACTGATGCTAATCACAAAAAACTGTATTTCCCATTAGCATTCTGTGAATCTTCATTCAAGAATATAGAGAGCTTTTTACAACAGGAAGTCAAAGATAGAAATACTCACGTCCTTGAGCTCTGGAACTCCTGACATCTTGACCATCAAGTTCTTGAACTCCTCGCCTTGTGCGAAAGCTAAGACGCTCTTCACGTCTGGGTCACTGAGCACATAGGGAATCACGATGTTCACAATATCATTTACGGGAATTAAGGCTTCCAGCTCCTCCAACAGACTTGTCAGACTCCTAGGGCTGAATTTCCTCCCAAGACCATGGAAAAAGTCATCGATGGCCTTCTCTATTGCCTCAACATCAATTCCCTGTTCACGCAACACGTTCAACAGCTCTTGATATTCTGGAGTACTGGTGACCGCATCCACGAGCTTCTGGAAATCAGGAGACAGAATCCTCTGGATGAGTTTCTGGAAGTCGGGGTCTGGGAGACACACGTTTTGGAACCAGTCCTTGATCTTGTCGATGGGAAGAACTGCAAGCAGCTCTTTGACCATCTTAATGATACCAGATTCACGAACCCAGCCGTGGCGAGTGAGGTGTTCGATGGGTGGAAGTCCCAATATTTGACGGATGATGTTCTCGTAGGTGTAGATGTCCAGACCGGAATCGTACAAGTACTTAAGGAACTATTATAAAGATACAAAGAGAGAATGTTACATTTTTCAGGGTAGAAAAAACTATTGAATCTAAACTGTGTTATTGTATGGTAACTTTAAATGCTTTAGAATTCAATATTTCATTTCATCATCAAAAAGAGAAAAGCTTTTAATGAAGAAAACGAGCTCTTTATTTTGCCCACAATACAAAATGCAGTGTTCCCTTCTTTTTAAGCGATTATAATACAAAGGTTTTTCACTACTATGTTAATAGAATGACTTGTAAGTAATCATATCATCTAAGATAATTTTTATGTAAATTAAATATACCATTCTAATAAGTACATCATTAGTATTGAATCCAATCAAAATATTTCTGCCAACCCAACAATGAGCTTATGATGAGTGAAATAGATTCTAGGGACTCATTCATTCTGCGAATGTTATGCGATAAATACATTCCGAGAAAGAAGCTCATCCACTCGGCGCTCGCAGCTCCTGCAACACGCCGAAAGGCTACTAGCAGAGTTCAGATGATTGAGATTGAAATATGAAACTATACAAAAGGATGTCAGGCCTTAGCTACTGCTATAATTAATCGATATTTTTAAAAATATTTATGACTTTTTACCTATGTTCGGTGAGTTATTTTCAGAAAAATCACAATTTTATATTGCAAAATAAAAAGAATGCACCACATAAATCTCTTCAAGAATTTACTGAATCTCTTGGGAAAATAAAAATAGAATATCATATCACAAGTAACCATTACAACCTAAGTATATTTGCGGATAGACAGTTCACTTCATCTATAATTTATAAAGAAATGGAAGCCATCAAAAAATTATGCCTTGTATCTAAATTAAGTATAATTTTGGTAAATATTTCATTATATATTTATATGATGAGATATAGTGTTGATAGAATGAATATATATATTAGTACGTGAAGATCAATTTGCTTACCAAATGATTTGAACTATTTCTAAAAGTCTATATGTCCTAGTAGACTAAGAACTAGCTGAACTAATTTCAACTCACTTCTTGGTATTCCTGCATAGCCTCCACTTTGTCGGTGAGAGCACGGAAGGTGTCCGACTTCAGGAAAGCCCATGCCTTTTGTACATCTGGATCGGTCTCCATATACCTGTTGACGATTTCAAGGCATTTGTCGATAGGAATGAAGCTGGCAAACTGTTTTAGAAGATCGTCAAGGCTCCTGGTGTTTACGTCGTATGCTGCTCTTCCTAAAAATGAGAGGTTAAAATTTATTTTTCATATAAAAGGAAAAGGAAAGTATCAGAGAAAAAGACTTCAGCACATACCAAGACCATGAAAAAAGTCATCGATGGCCTTCTCTATTGCCTCAACATCGATTCCCTGCTCTCGCAGAACGTTCAACAACTCTTGATATTCTGGAGTACTGGTGACGGCGTTCACGAGCTTCTGGAAATCAGGAGACAGAATCCTCTGGATGAGTTTCTGGAAGTCGGGGTCTGGGAGACACACGTTTTGGAACCAGTCCTTGATCTTGTCGATGGGAAGAACTGCAAGCAGCTCTTTGACCATCTTAATGATACCAGATTCACGAACCCAGCCGTGGCGAGTGAGGTGTTCGATGGGTGGAAGTCCCAATATTTGACGGATGATGTTCTCGTAGGCGTAGATATCGAGCCCAGAATCGTACAAATATTTCAGGAACTAGAATGATATGTCAAACATACAATACTTTTTTGATAAAGTAAAATATCAATGATAGTGAAGCCCATTTATGACAGATTAATAAATTAGATTTTTCAATCGTCTACCGAGTTAAGTATTTTCATTAGGAAAATAAATTTCTTATTCTTTCTTAAATTTTATATTTATAAATTTATATTTTTATTTAAAATTCAGGTTTAATGATTTCAAGTAATGAGGTTCATTCCTGTTACATAAAAATGCAATACTATTGTATTTGATATTAAAGATTTTAGCAGAAAGGTAAAACTTCGTTACGTTATGTTATAATTGAAGTAATTTTTTCGACTCAATACTTCTTGAATTTTTGTCATGACTTATTTTATTCATCCAAATATAACCTATTCTTCCATAAAATGATAGTTTTAAACCTAAAATTGCTAATTATTTTATTAAATATACATATCTACTCAGAGGGCTGTCTTTCAGCGCGTGAAGGTGCCTTCCCAATTACTCTACTTTTCTAATACTTCCGTATATCGTTCACTGAAAACTAATTATTGTAGCACCTATTTCTACCATCTATTTCACTTATTTTTCTCCCAGTATGAAAACGGCACATATAATTCGATGGAAGAATTTTTCTGCAAATCTTCCAAGAACGTCGTTTCTCCATAATCATTATTTAAGTTAGTTTTAGTCAAGGTCTACTTTCCTCACATGATATCCATGCATTCTGAAGCATAAGAGTTATGCTCACTGTTTTTTCGTAGCAAATGTTTACAAACTCTTGCCGTTTGCTTTTACTTTTTTAATTCACAAATTTAACACTTCAGGAGGGTAACGTACTCCACATGCATCCTAAAAGGGAAGCCTAACCAGCACTAAGTGACACCACTCGAAGAATCTTACTTAGTTCTTTCTGACTATTTTCTTAACAAAGCAGAGAGTCTTTAGTCCTTTTACATTAAGCTGTAGACCCACCAAGTTAATTAATTCCATTGTTATCAATGTTGTAGAAGGAAAACTATTATTTTGTTGGATAATGTTAGCGAAATCTAATTCCATCTATCCAATTTCGGTGATATCTTTTAAGTTTGAGCATTATTTTGTTAGAATTGACCTTTTATATGTTATATAACTTACATTTATTTACTATCCCAAGTGGTTCCTTAGTTTATGAGCTATTTGGCCTCTATCAAGTTTGTGCTAGATTATTTAATTTAATCAGGACCTTTCAGGTATCTATGCATATTATGTATTTCTAGTTTGATGCACTCAGTCATTATCGTAATTAGTGAACAGTCTATTGAATATTGCTATTATGCAATTGAATTATTTCCGAGCTCCGATTTCTCTAACCGCTTGAGATATAAAGAAATAATCAATATTTGTGAATAATTTAACTTACGTCCTTATATTCCTGCATAGCCTCCACTTTGTCAGTGAGAGCGCGGAATGTGTCTGACTTAAGGAAAGCCCATGCCTTCTGTACATCTGGATCGGTCTCCATATACCTGTTGACGATTTCAAGGCATTTGTCGAAAGGAATGAAGCTGGCAAACTGCTTCAGCAGATCGTCAAGGCTTCTCAGATTTCTGAGCTGTAAATCTACATTGTGCCTCTGTGACCCTCTGATTCCTGTAATTCCAGTGAAATATATTTCATCATTTCATAATGTATATGCCCATACTTGGTATAAGAGTGCAATGCAATTTCTTTTCATGTTTGAATTATTATCGCTGTTCTTTGTAGAACATGCGTATTTTCGTATGCGGTTATTATGAAAATATATCAGAATTTATGACTGAAATCTGTGTTGATAGTTTAATGTACAAATTACTTAAAAAACGTAGACATACTCAAAAACTATCAAAGTCAGCAAATAATTAAACTTTTCTCACAAAAAATTATTTTCCCATTGAATAATATTCTCTGATTGCGCACTGTATAGTCGTAATTTAACAGAAATGATAAGTCTATTACCTGGGTGGATGACGGCTGTGTTGGCCAAGCCGATTACGGCAAGAAGTAGGAATGCGATCTTCATCTGAAAAATATAATTTATTTGAATTTCTGTCGTGATAATAGGTTATCACGATGAGATAGTAAAGATATTTTTATATTATACTGACAATGAGTGTCAAAATTTAAAGCAAGCGTTAGAGAATGCACGAACAGTTTTATTCATTTCATTATGCAAGAAAAGTGTTTGTTTGCTGTTCAGCTATTAGCACTGTCCATTGCCTGCCCCATTTCTTTCGGCCAACCCAATTTTTACATTCAATTATACCGATAAAATTTAAGAGAATGTGATAGTAATATTGTCATCAGATTATATGATCTTTGTCAATCCTAAGGGAAAATACAAGACCAAATTACTTATATCGATTTGCCATCACCAAGCCCTTGGAAGTTATTTATTATAAATGAGGGTAAGCACAAACTGTTCAGAAACAAGAAGGACAACGATAAAGTTTAATTGTGAAGAGATTATGGATAATACGTTTACCATTGACGTATTGAAAGTTAGAATTCATGAAGGGAACGGTCCCCAATTTACTAAAATCAAGTCAATTCTTATTTTTATCGCCATTTAGTCTGAAGAACATTAATATTAATTTGCAAGAATGTTATAATATGACTCAATCTCTTCCCAAAGTGACTAATGCCATTTATATTACATATTCAGTTTCAAGAGAAAAGTTCTAATAGCTTTTACACTCGGCTGCAAAAATAATACCCAGATTTACTTTATATATCTACTTTTTGTAAAATATCTAACACTAAATTATTGAATCAGATAGCAAGCGGACACGTCGAAAAATATTTTAATACAAAGCCTACGGGAAATGTTTTGCAAATTCTGTAAATTAGGACGATAAAAATTAAAGGAAGGAGGATGTATAATCAAATAAAGTCTCCAAAATTTTGCTATAAATGCAAAGTAAAGCTGAAATTCAATGTGGTCTCTTACCTTGTGCCGCTGCCAGATAACTAGTGATCGAAAAGTTCTCTTTTAGTATATATACCCATCAGACGCTGATTATTTTCTGTGATTAAAAAAGAATTTGTATAAGATGGGTTATCCTAGTTTTTATTGATTTTTTCACTTATCACTTTGATAATCTACAGGCTGTCTGATAATCGCTCTATTGAGGATGAGGTGTAGTAAGTTATCTAAGTGATAGACAGAATACATGTATATACACATTGGTCCGAATAGGTTTATCTTTCGCGAAAATTTTCCAAAACACTTCCCAAAGATTGAGCCTATCGATAAATTTCCTAACAGTTCGGGAACACGCCACTTAATACCCGAAAAAATGGGAATTTCCTAGGTATAGTAGAGGATCGCACCTGTTGTGCTGATAACAACTTATCTCGGAGAATTTCCGGCGTTTCAAAAGATTCGTATTATTAAGTAATAGAGGAGGTTATGATTTTAGTAGATTTGTATCTTTTCTGAAGGTGCATTTACTGAATATTGTATAGGGATTTCTCCAGCTTCCTTAATTTAAATTTTTGCGAAAATGGCCGTCACCTATGTGTGCTTAGGCCATTGAAAACTTTTGATGTGTGGTTCTGTATTGATTGCACTTGATTTTTGTATGAGATATCCTATATTATTAGGAAGAAAAAATTATGAATTATTATCTGATTAGGATAAAATAATCGCTAAGACAATATACTTTTGTCTATAATTCTGATTTCTGAGCTGTAGGAACCCAATAGGAATTGATTTCTGTTTTCTGAAAATTTTTGTTAGTAAAATGGATTTATTACCTCAACGATGGAAATGTAATTTTTTACTTAGCACATGAAGTTGTGCGACTAACCCAAGGTTATACAAGAAGTGAAAAATTGCGACTTGGCCGGGACTCAAACCCGGGTCTCCCGCTTGCCGGGCAGGTATTCTATCCATTAAACTACCGAGCCGCGCAGATTCACTTCTGTAAATGGGAGCTTATATGGGCAAGGTAATGGTGCTCCACTTAGTGGCACCAACCACCACCAGAGGTCCTCGTCGAGGCAGCCACCCAACAAATCGATATTTGAGAAACCCTCTCGCGGAATTAACACAACGATGGAAATGTAATTTTTTACTTAGCACATGAAGTTGTGCGACTAACCCAAGGTTATACAAGAAGTGAAAAATTGCGACTTGGCCGGGACTCGAACCCGGGTCTCCCGCTTGCCGAGCAGGTATTCTATCCATTAAACTACCGAATCTTTTTTTACCGAATTCTATCCATTAAACTACCTAATCTGCGCGGCTCGGTAGTTTAATGGATAGAATACCTGCCCGGCAAGCGGGAGACCCGGGTTCGAGTCCCGGCCAAGTCGCAATTTTTCACTTCTTGTATAACCTTGGGTTAGTCGCACAACTTCATGTGCTAAGTAAAAAATTACATTTCCATCGTTGTGTTAATTCCGCGAGAGGGTTTCTCAAATATCGCTTTGTTGGGTGGCTGCCTCGACGAGGACCTCTGGTGGTGGTTGGTGCCACTAAGTGGAGCACCATTACCTTGCCCATATAAGCTCCCATTTACAGATGTGAATCTGCGCGGCTCGGTAGTTTAATGGATAGAATACCTGCCCGGCAAGCGGGAGACCCGGGTTCGAGTCCCGGCCAAGTCGCAATTTTTCACTTCTTGTATAACCTTGGATTTATTACCTCTTTGCATAATTATATTCTTAAGTTATGCGTAGTGATTTGTTTGCCATTAGTTAGTTTCTGACATAGGCTCTAGGGTATGATGCCACAACTACTTAGAATAATAAATATTCAGTGTTATGTGCCATTTCGTTTCCTTTTATCGGTAGCATTAAATTTGTAGTAACTGGCAATTTTATCTTTTTACATCGAACTATTTAAACAAAGTAGATTATAATCGTATTAGATTTGCAAGCAGTAGCAAAATGACACAAATGGATAGATAAAGTTTCCATTGATTATAATTCTCACGGAAACAATGAGCTGAACCGCATGCTGACTACTTTTTAAAATTCTCATTATACAGACCTTAAATTTTCTGCAGGTTTTTGAAGAATTGTTATCTTCCGAGATCTTAATTAATTTCAATTTTCCTATCAAGAGAAAAAATAAAAAAGTATCCCATGGAGGCTTGTGACCAAATTACATTAAAGGTTGTGCTTGTTCAAGGAAATATTCCAGCGAGTATTTTCTGTAAATTTATCGGTATATTCCTGTTTTTCAAAAATCAATTCACAACAGAGTGAAGCTCTGTTTCAAGAGCGGTAATCGATCATTTATTGAAGACTTTCTGAGATTTGATGATTATCATTTAACTCAACGTCAAAAGAAAGCCTAACACATAGTTTATTGGCTAGCTCTCTGCTCTCCAGCGGACTTGCCCTATTGCCTTTTCTGCCAAGGTAACTGACGTGATCCATAGGCAATAAAAATGCTTGTTGAACCTGTATATTATCCAGGATAATTATATTTTGTGCTTACTTTATCAGTTATCTATATTTTATTTTCCAAATTATTTTATCTCCTTTGGAGTAGGTATTAAAGAAGCACTATAGTACAGCTAAAATCTTAGATGAAATAACGCTGTGAGAATAGAGAAATGAGGTTACAAAAGTAGTGCTCTTGCCCTCAATGCTTTCTTCGCCGGATTTAACGCTTCACGTATTTTTCCATCTCAACGAAGTTCTTGACTACGACGAATTCGAGGAAGACCTTGACCCTTCTTCCTTCGATAAAACGTCTGAAGGGAAGAGCACGTAATATTGAGCTGCCTTTTCTTCGAAGCATGTAGTGCCTCAACCATTGCTGCTTATATGTAGCAGATTTGATCTTATTCAATCAAATTATCACCAAAGCAGTAGTGAAAGACTGTGAGAGATACCTTTAAAAGTTGTAAATAAATTCATAAAGGATTTTTTTAAAATTCTAATAGAGGTTGATGATAATAACATAGTTTTGTAACTAAATCCAGCGTGCGCTATTAATTGTCTGGCTTTTAGCTCCGAAATTTTAAATTTATCTACGGTTCTATCCAAGAGAGATACTAAAACGATAAAGGTTAACAAAATATAGATCTCATCAAGGAGTAGTTTCTTACAGCTGATAATTCCTCAAATTAAAGTTGGAGTAAATATCGGTAAGAAAATTATTGAGTCAATAAGGTGCTCAGTGGATTGATTTATTGAAAATAGTGTAGTTTAATTACCATAAACGAGCCTCCTAGCGTGGCTTTACAGTTATTGCTACATTTAGTCTGCTAATATAAAGATAATATCTTCGTTCTTCTCTTCAGAATAGGAGAAACCTTACACACAATGAGGGGGCTTCTTTGTACCTTTATGAAGCCTTCAACCCCAAATTCATTTCTCAAAAATTAAATCAAACGTAAATGAATCCCACGTAATGACCCTTCAAGAGCTCCATTGAAGGACTAGCGTAATGTTCAGCGTTTTCAATGTAGTCAGTAATATCTAGCAAGCCTCTACAACTATCTGCTTTTGGACCGATCATCCGCACGATATGGAATATGTGATGCTATCTTAATTAATTAATTTTTTATTTCAAATTAGGTTCATATTAATTTTATAAGGAACATTAGTTCAATCTTTGCTGGTAACAATAATCACTATGTGTTATAGAGCTATGAATTCAGTAAATGAGACACGTGATGAAATGAGGAACATGCTAAACTTTATTGCATAGATTCTATAGAATCTTAACTCTCTAAAATTCTTTGGTACCATAATGTTAAGAAAAAGCTCCCGAGAAATTAATATAATTTTCTCTTTGATTACCTGGAGATAAAACATCTATTTTTCATCAAAATCAAAATTTTTAATAAAAACCATTGAATCAAAATCCATTTTCTTTTGGTGTTCATATCTGGATTTAGATACAGATATATGTATCAAATGTAGCGCGATAATACGCAGAGATTTCTTATATAATTGTATGCTCCACATTTCACTGTATTAAACAAGTGAACCATTTAGGATTCTCATAGTTTGTATGATTGATATAAATTGAACATAATAATATTGAAGATGTTTTTACTATCATATCGTCTTCAACTTACTAATATTCATAATCAACAGTTTAAAGCAACAATTATTAAATAGATAAAAGCAGGAGAGATAAATACATATATATATATATATATATATATAAGCCAATGATGTTTAAACTTTATACTTAAATCAACACAGAATTCAATCTCGATGAAGTTTCAAGCGTAAACTTTATCTCATTTATAATATCTAAAAGCATTTGAATGTAAGCCAGGGGTTTTAAGTGAATTTCAGGGAATAAAATTGTGCCACTTTCTTCAGTTTCCTTGCAATAGGGCGCAATGCCATAATGGTACTCTCATATCATTATTTTATTAACCGCATCGAAGAGCCTTCGTGAAACTACCTCACGGGGTCCTCCACAATGCTATAATGGCACAAAAACACGCATAGACATATATGCACATACGCATGCATTCATACGCACTTATAATACCCCCGGATGTTGAGATAACTGAATAGTTTTTATAAATGAATATCTCTGAGAGCAATTAGACGAGGATGAGACCGCATCAAAGGCATTATTTTTTTTTTCGATAAACAAAAACGGAAGAGGATCCACAGTGACACAGTGCCGGGAATATAGGGGAAGTTATTCACGCTTTTCTTCTCGCCTTTCATGCAGAAGAGCGACGCCTAGTCCGGAGGGACCTTTGAATGATTGAATGCAAGCACTTGACAGAGAATCCCGTGGTGCTTCACTCAATCACCCGGTTTCTATGGGGATGACGTTGGGTGGTGGGCGTCCTGCGTTTGCTCTAATGGAGTCTTGTGGTTGTAAAGCTGGACTTGAATAATTGGTAGGTAGTATTCGGGCCACTGAATAACTTTGAGTATGCGCTGGTAGTTTTTTCATCTAATGGTCAACTTTTCCAACTTTTTACCGTTGTTGTCCATATGAAATTCATATAAATACTTGCAAGCTCATACCTTGAGGAAGTATCTGATGGTTGTGAAACTCAAGAAAATAAATGATTGTATCCAGTGAATCGACTCACGGGATCAGATTTTCTGCTCTCGATTAATCTCCATGTAAACGAATCATTTATTATGATCTTGTATTTATATATTTCAAATCGTTTCCTGCAATACCAACTTTCGGTAAAGTCGACTTTTGTTTTGGATTATTTATATATGCCATTTTTGGATTGATATTTCCTATATTTGCATATTCATATATGCATATATTGCATTTCCTATATTTGCATTTGCATCTAGCAAACGTTATTTTCTCTTTAATATTTTAAAAATATTTATAATTATGTATGAATAATTGAGTCCTCTCATGACTTTTTACACTTTCGAATTGTAATTGCAAGGGAGAAATGATTTCAAATATTTAATCGTGGTCGATCCAATTACTCGAATGAATAGAATCCATTTTATGAAAGTCCATTAATGAAATGTGAACACCGGTTTTTCTACGTGACATCAACGAGGTAAAATTTTACTTATGGGTTACTTATCCTCAATAGTTGTAACACGCATATAAAAATCTTAAGCTGGATAATATATAGTTCTCTTTTTGGGTATATTCCATACTCAATAACTCAGAAATATTTCCTGAGAATAACTTATGAAATTACGTTGAGGCTACTTTCATAAATATCTATAAAATATAATTTGTGCATACAACGAATCAAAGGCAAATCAAGAAATAAATCTAGCGGAAGCTTCTATGCGCTGTAAAAATCACCAGTTATATGAATCGAAATGTCGCAAGATAACGACAGAGACCACGTTGAGACGATTGTTTCTTTGGCAGCTTTCGAAAGGATTGAAAGAAATATCTTGCATTATCTTAAAAGACCGAAATTGGAAATAAAACGGCTAGTTATGATCTAAATTAATTCAAAGCAAGGGTTTTATTGAGAATTTGGGGTTAGAAGGTGCTAATGGAAAGAAAAGACGTTTGAGGTCTAAACAGCATTTTTCAAGAGGAAACTTACGCTGAAAATGTGGATGATGGCAGGTGGAGTGCGTTTTACGGAAATAAACTATATCTAGGATACCAGAAAGAGACATTTTTGTACACATTATATGTGGTAACATTTTAATATATTCAAGAAATCTTCTTCGAAGAGCGAAACCCCCCAAAGATGAATCTATCAAACTAAAGTTGTCTGAAAAAAGTTCCGACTGTTAATCATAGAAGCAGAAAGAAATAAAGACATTAAATGATTAAATTTCCAGCCATATTAAGTTTCTGGAAGCATTTTTATATAGAGGACACTTAGGAACAAAAGGAAAGCTTATAGCGTGTTGTACAGTGAAGAAGTACAGTTTGTTGAAAGAAAATTGCGAGATATGAAGCTATGGATGTAATTTCATATAAATTTTCATCTTTGTAAAATGTGATGTATGAAAGGAAACAGGGTAGAGGGTGTGGAAAGCGTAATAAGTTTCGAAGTACTGGCTTGTAAAAGGGGAACATGAGGTAATTATGACGATGAGCGGGGCTTATTGTTACTATGGGTAGCACGTGGTCTGGATGTCAACTACCAAGCAGTCAACTTGAATCCTCCCCTACAACTGAGGGCAGGTAGCTCTGCATGTTCATCATAATGAAGAGATAATAGCATCATGGCCCCGACTAAGGGTAGAACTCAACTGCGAGATCACCGGCGAAAGAGCTAACCACTAGAGCAGCTGGAAGTGTACATCTAAACTCATTATAACAAATCAATAACGCACGAATAAACCGAGAATCGAGATAAACACTAATACATTAATTAATTAATCATGCATTTAAAAGTAAATTATTTATTTATTTAAAAGCTTGCCTCAATGAGACCAATATCAGGTGGGAGGTTAAACCTAATTTCAGCTTAAACAGCTTCATTGTCGGATTAATGGTAATTATGTAGTAATTTGTTAGCTATCATCATATTTGCGAAAGAGGTAATTATTTACTTAACGCCACAAATCGGGGCATTATGCATATGTACTCCTTGTATAGCATAGAATACGCTTCCTTCATTATTTTTTAAATTGCTACGTTTCAACAAAAAGAAGCCATTTAACAGCGAAAGCCATGAATCTTTATGTAAGATACCCCATTCACTTTCCTTTTCTTATCGATGAGAAACTGCCAGCATTCTGTTATGTTAAGAGAACAATCACTGGAGACTTCCTAAATTCTAAGCGTCCTGATTAGATGGCAAATTTTTATGTTCCGGGTCGAATCACCAAAGTGAACTTATCATTTTACATCCCTGCCTTCCATCCCCTCTTGCCGAGTTAACGTAAATGAGCGTTCGAAAATCAATAATAATAAATAATAAAATTTTCAAAATGTCTATTTGTGAAAAATTTTCTGCATTCATGTAAGATTATCAATTTAAATATCTGTTCTATATTTATATTTTGATGGTAAATATTTCTGCCCAACGATTTTATTTCTAAATTTTAAATATAAATATTTGACATATATTTGACAGTTAATTTGTTTTTATTATAACTAATATTAGTGGGTCCTTTCTGTTTGAGTTAAATAACTGAATCAAATTATTCGACCATCTTTAATATTACGTGGATATTTGTAGATAGTTCTAAAGCAAATCGATTACACTACTCCATAACCTTAACATAAGCATATCATAATTTTTAATGATTAACTTAGCGAAGTCACAATACATTTATATATAGCATCAAGAAACTCCTACACATTTCACAAAACTCCTTCTTAAAGGTTAGAAGACCTCTTCAGGCGGCAATATTCTTTTCTTTCTCATCTCTCTTAATAAACGAGCATTTAAAGTTGGCCGTCCATTCCTTTCTTTACAGTAACTTCTCTTTAGGATCACTTTGCGCTAAGTTATCTTAATTTTATTTTGTTTCTTTCAACCCTTTCCACACAGCGTTATCAGCATAAATAATGTGACCTATTTACTTTCATCCTATTTTCTATTGAATCTCAACTGGTTCTAACTCCTCCTTTACGTTTCTCTCTTTAATGCGACGACCTAATAGATATTTCGCAGCTTTGCGTTACCCTCACAATTTTCTAAATATTAAATTTATCTTGTTGTTCTCATTCGTCGTATATTCCAGTAATCCAACTATTACTTGATATCCTATATCTTAAAGTTCCTTAGCAGGTGATAGTGACTTTTAAACGACGGGAACTAGATTCTATCACATTTATTGGCATTTTTAGAGTACAATAAGTTGGGTTTTCGTCAAGGGAAGGGTGTCCAAAAGCAATAAATTGTATAAACTGTTTACATTACAGAACTCATTTTGAAAATGAAGTAACAAACGACCTCCTCCTTTGTGAATACTTCCCATTAACGTGGAAATTCTTAAGGATAACTTGCAAAATGTTTTCTCACACAAAAATCATTCTTTCTTGTTTTTAATTTATCCTTGTAAATTTTACAACTGTCTAAGATGCTGGATGGAAGAGTCACATAGACTTAATTTCGGTTATAAGGGGTCTACCTATCTGACTTAATTAGTGAAGGTAACGACTTTGTTTTCTAAACCTAGATTATAACCCTGCAAGCCGCCTTTCTGCTTGCGGGAGGGGGTTGTCGGACAGATCTCCGAGTTAAATGATGTTTGTAGTCTTTCCTTCTTTTTACTTTAGAATTCACTTCCTTCACATCCGTTGACATAATCTGAAATGTAAAGTTCTATTCTAGGAGCACTTTATTCCCACAAGGCTCCCTTTTGGCTTGGAGGAAAACCTTCCTTTTGTTCAAGCTCTGCTTTAATAGCCATTCCTTCCTTTTAAATTACTCTCTTCTGAAAAATCCAAGACAATGGAGGGAATTTCGGGTTAAAATTATGCATTCAACAGCACAACTTGAAAGAAAGACTTCGTACTAATCTTATTTGAGACGCATTAACACTTTTAAGGAAAAAATGAAGAAGAAAATGTTCAAAGAAAACGTTTTATTCTACATCTAACGTCTAACATCAAAAATGTCTCCAAGAAATTTAATTTCAAGTTAACTGAAAGTTCTTACATAGGATCTCATAAGTCTAAATTTAAACCCGCAAGTCACAAATCTGCTCAGGGTAGGGCAAACATACCTTCTTTTTTGCGAATTGAACGTGCGACCCTTAGTTTTGGAGTCCAGTGCTCTAACTACTCAGAAGTATGGCTAAGAAATTTTATATGAATTTATGAATCTTTGGAAATTCAACCAGAAGATATCAAAATTCTCAAAATATCACTGAACAGAATCGAGGAACCAACGGAATCGTTACCTTGAAATGAATATCTTCACAATCTTCTAGATTTCCTCAATGAAACGCTCTTGGCCACCTGTGCAGTCAGCTGCAAGTCAGGTGTCTCCATTTTTGATTCTCGGATCAAAATATCTAAATGTGCAGGTGTTTCTTATCTGAGTTTACTCGCTAATTTTGAAGGCTTTCAAAGGAATAAGCCTATAGGTCTTAATGTAAATACATAATAGAATAAAAAAGAATGCAAATAAAAGACCACTTCTTTATCTTAAATCTCCGATGCATCTGCTCCACATTCAAAACTATACGTTTATCTCTTTCAAATTATCGTATCTCTTTGGTGTTAGGTAAGGATCCATCGTGATGTTTATGAACAGTTTTTTGTGAAATAATTCCGATTCCTAAAAGCTATATTATTCGAACGTAAAGAGCAGATGTTTGGTCGATTTTGCAAAGAGATAAGATATATGTCGCAGCTGTTCTTTGCTGTAAAGATTACAAAATCAGAAAGGTAAATCCTTAAAGAAATAAGTTTTTGTTTTAGGGTGCTCATACTTATCGGTTGCAGATAGGTATAAAAGCATGCGAGGAGCATCGACAGTCAACCAGTTCTCATCGGGTTCTCAAAGGTAAGTGAACATTTGCTATAAATTACTTGTATTTGTAAAAAAATAATTCGTGTTTACTACTTATGGTGTAAAATATTATGCATAAAAATTTTGCATAGATTTTATCTTTGGGCTGAAAATAATGTAACATATTATTTGATGACATACATAATAAGATTTCGTACTAGCTCCTCTATGTACTTGCTAACCTTATATCGCAACGGAAATTCAAATAAATTACTTATTTCAGATGAAGATCGCATTCCTACTTCTTGCCGTGATCGGCTTGGCCAAAACAGCCGTCATCCACCCAGGTAAAATAATTATAATTTCTGTTATTTTAAGTATGTATAGGATGAAATTAAGCCATGATATTAAATGGGAAAATGAATGCTTGCGAGTGTGGCATTTCGTTATATTTTATTTCGTTAGATTTTTATAATTACCGTATGTAATAATACGATATCCTACACAAAAATTGATCATATTCACACAAGAAATAAATTGCATTGTATTCTTATACGAGGTATGTGCAGATTTCCTTATGATGAAATATATTTTATTGAAATTACAGGAATCGGAGGGTCACAGAGGCACAATGTAGATGTAAAGCTCAGAGATCTGAGAAGCCTTGACGATCTGCTGAAGCAGTTTGCCAGCTTCATTCCTTTCGACAAATGCCTTGAAATCGTCAACAGGTATATGGAGACCGATCCAGATGTACAGAAGGCATGGGCATTCCTTAAGTCAGATACCTTCCGTGCTCTAACCGACAAAGTGGAGGCTATGCAAGAATATAAGGACGTGAGTTAAAATTCTTTTAATATTTATTTCAAAAGATTTCAGATCATTGTCACATGGTTTCCCTATCATACGTATTCCTATAGCTTTAAGTACTTTGCCATATTTAGGAGAGAAACTAATTATTCAGATTAATTCTATTATGAAACATCTTTCATGTAAACAATAGACCAAAACAGAAATTAATCTGATTTTATTTCGTTGGAGGAAAGATATAAAATATTGATTGATTCAAAGATAGATTGAAAGTAATCTGAGAATAATGTTTTCCGTGTAGAATATGAAAATCAAGAGAACAACCTTAAAAATATCACGTCCTACGATAGGAAGGTTTCTACGTATGCTAAATTTATTGGCTATGTACCGGGGCATTGCACCCAGATTAATGTTTGACTAAAAGTAAATTCATAGGGTGAAAATAGTTTAAGTATTCCCCACGGAGTAAGGAAGATAATATGAATTGGATATATACGTGTATAATTATAAATAAGAAATATTAAGAGGAAACGACAATTAAATACGATTTTTCCGAGAAAATAAAATTTTCTGTAAAAAGCCTCAATGTCTTAATTGTCCGACATGATGACCCGCAATGGTAAAAAAACAGATGTTCCATCATCACGGTAATTGGATGGTTCCATTCTAATTATGTTGGTTTTTCATCAACCGTCAAATCATTTAGGGGTTAAAAAATTTAATATAGTATAGTTTATATAGTAGTAGTAGTAGTAGTAAACAGTTCCTTCCTACCCTAATTTCTTTAATCATTACAATACAGTTCCTTAAGTACTTGTACGATTCCGGTCTGGACATCTACACCTACGAGAACATCATCCGTCAAATATTGGGACTTCCACCCATCGAGCACCTCACACGCCATGGCTGGGTTCGTGAATCTGGAATCATTAAGATGGTCAAAGAGCTGCTTGCAGTTCTTCCCATCGACAAGATCAAGGACTGGTTCCAAAACGTGTGTCTCCCAGACCCCGACTTCCAGAAACTCATCCAGAGGATTTTGTCTCCTGATTTCCAGAAGCTCGTGGATGCGGTCACCAGTACTCCAGAATATCAAGAGCTGTTGAACGTTCTGCGAGAGCAGGGAATCGATGTTGAGGCAATAGAGAAGGCCATCGATGACTTTTTTCATGGTCTTGGTATGTGCTGAAGTCTATTTTTAAGATTTTTAAGATTCTGGCGCTTTTCTTTTCTATGGTAAAAGAAATTTTAAATTCTATTTTTAGGAAGGAAAGCATACGATGTAAACACCAGGAGCCTCGACGATCTTCTAAAACAGTTTGCCAGCTTCATTCCCATCGACAAATGCCTAGAAATCGTCAACAGGTATATGGAGACCGATCCAGATGTACAAAAGGCATGGGCTTTCCTGAAGTCGGACACCTTCCGCGCTCTCACCGACAAAGTAGAGGCTATGCAAGAATATAAGGACGTAAGTTATATTCATTATATTACGTAGGACGTAGTTATATTCATACGTTCAAGTTACTATAATTTACAAATTTCCGATAGTAATAATATGGACTAAGATAGTATATTGATTCGTATCAACATAAAGACATTTCAACTTTTTTGAGCACTGTAATGGCTAATTAAAATTTTAAAATGTGTCTAAATCGTAGCAAAACCTTTTGCTGATACTAGTTCATATATTTCACTGGAATGAAAGACTCGAATTCCAGATTAATATAAAAGAAATAGCCAGATATCATAGAAAGTTTCCATAGGTGAGGGCTTCTTATCGTAACATTCTTCTCTCATTTAAACATATGCGTTTTCTCATATTTTCTTATATACATAAGAGATATATAGCACGGATCATTTTATTTCTTAACTGAAGTATCAAACTATCTATAGAAACGTTAATGTAAGATCCGCGAAAAGTTGTAAAGACAGTTGACATCGTTATAATAGAATAGAATATTATCAAAACACCCTCAAACCACCTATATTAATCAAAATATTCAATATACATAATATGTATTTATTTTTTACATCATTCTATCATATTTGAAACGAATACATCTTTTGGAATATACGAAGCCATTTGTTTCATTCTTCTATAATGAGAAGATGGAACGAAGTGTATTCCAATATGGTCGGAATAAGGCTCGATATATGTTCAAAAAGTTGATTTGATTAGGCTAGAATTTAACTAGATCACATAAATAATATTTTATGACAAGAAAGATACAAGGTACTAAATTCTTGTTTTATCAACAGTTCCTGAAATACTTGTACGATTCCGGTCTGGACATCTACACATACGAGAACATCATCCGTCAAATATTGGGACTTCCACCCATCGAACACCTCACACGCCATGGCTGGGTTCGTGAATCTGGAATCATTAAGATGGTCAAAGAGCTGCTTTCAGTTCTTCCCATCGACAAGATCAAGGACTGGTTCCAAAACGTGTGTCTCCCAGACCCCGACTTCCAGAAACTCATCCAGAGGATTTTGTCTCCTGATTTCCAGAAGCTCGTGGATGCGGTCACCAGCACTCCAGAATATCAGGAGCTGTTGAACGTTCTGCGAGAGCAGGGAATCGATGTTGAGGCCATACAGAAGGCCATCGATGACTTTTTCCATGGTCTTGGTATGTGTTGAAGCCCATTGTTACGCACTCTTGCCTTTTTTCCTTTTTTATGATATAAAGATATTGAATTCTCATTTTTAGGAAGCAAAGCATACAGCGTGAACACCAGGAGCCTCGACGATCTTTTGAAGCAGTTTGCTAGCTTCATTCCCATCGACAAATGCCTTGAAATCGTCAACAGGTATATGGAGACTGACCCAGATGTACAGAAGGCATGGGCGTTCCTCAAGTCAGACACATTCCGCGCTCTCACCGACAAAGTAGAGGCTATGCAGGAATATAAAGACGTGAGTTGAAATCATTTTTATATTTTTTGTTTAAGAGGGTAATCTTTTTCCTATGCAAAGGACAGTAGTTCAGATATGAAGGATTTCAGAGCGATTTCATATTAATCCTCGGTCATTTTCCTAGTGCTCTAAGTATATTTTCATACTTAGGAGAGACGCAATCGTATCTAGTGTTTTATAAAGTGGAAAAGATGAAGGAATCCCAACATATAAGAAATATATCTCCTTTTTTGATATTTATTTGAATCCTCCCGGTTAATTGTCTAATTGACAATGTTGCTCTAATTTTCATGCACTAATATTCTCAGATATGAGAATGTGATAGTAAAATTTTATTTTATTTGGGTCAATATGTAAAGATTAGTTGAAGCTCTCTATGATGATGGATGGATAAATTACGCAAGGATACAATGTTTACGGTGAGTGATTATTTCGATATTTTAATGCAGTCAATTTCTTCATCATGTCCTTTTAAAAACGGATATAAAAGAAGCATACTTTTAAGGAATGGACTTCGCGGAGGGTAAAATATATAGTTTTTTGATAAATTAATATAAAAATATATTTTTATATCTTTACATTCAAATACTTTCTTATAAAGATTCTCATACTACATCTGGGTGCAGGTTGATAATCGATATGCTGTTGCAACACCAAAGCGGTAAAAACTGGATGAATTTCAGTTACAAAAAATCTATATAGTAAATGCAACGCTTGTATACAGTCCATTGAATACTTTTTCACTGTTGATGGAGAGTATTTGGTGCAGAATGAAATCGGTCACGGACTTATTCTATGCACCTACCAAAAATTCAACCGCTGTCCGAATACCTTTAATTTTCGACATTTTTCACGGGTGCAAAAAATTGATACATTTTGCAGAGGGTTTCTTCGAGGTATATCACGAGTCCAGTGCGATTAAGCTTCGTCTGCTAATGTTATACGAATTTTTGTCTATCGGTGATTATCTTTCAAAGAAGTAAATGAACGATGAAATCTCTATATTCAGCTAATTACCAATCATCGCATCATTTTATAGCTATCTAAATCCGTGGATCGCAGAAGCTAATTTTCTCTTCTTTCTCTTTTCCTATACATTACTGCGTCCTTAACAAATAATCTAAATTCACAGTCATTTTATTATTAAGGTGGTTTATTATATAATTAATACTGAAATATTTTGGAAACCTCACATAATAAAAAGAAGGGATGTAATTGTTTCATCGTAGATTGAAGAAGAACAGCATTAACTTGAATATTAAAGAACTGATTTAATCAACATCGCTTCGCTTTGATTAGGGTAATAAGAATTATATTTCCTTTGTTAAAGTATTAGTTACTATTATTATTAGTTGTGGCAGCTTATGTCCATTACATTTCCTGAAATACTGTAGGATTATGCAATTCTAAACTAATTATATATAACGGTATTACTTATTTTGAAGGTGTTAGAGAAAAAATCCGCCCTTTCTATTACATAAGCGCCTCTGATACTGTGAAAAGTTATTTAAATAAATACTAGGAGCTTCAAGTATTCGTAATTCCCTGAATGATACACGAACGTAATCGATAAGGAAAGTAGAGTAATGGTGCATACTCTCGTTGAAAGAATATTGAATGTGGCCTGTCACTCGTTGAAAAACAGTCCTCAAGATACATATGATTACATACACCGATAGGTATTTCTTCCTACATCTCACCAAAGTAATGCAAGATTGGTATAAATAAAACTCGATCTGTGAAAGACTTATAAAAAATCGACTCGAGGCAATTACTTGAATCGTAGCAAAAGACATTAAAAAGTTTTACATTTTCGATTTTACATTATCAACAGTTCCTGAAATACCTGTACGATTCCGGTCTGGACATATACACATACGAGAACATCATCCGTCAAATATTGGGACTTCCACCCATCGAACACCTCACACGCCACGGCTGGGTTCGTGAATCTGGAATCATTAAGATGGTCAAAGAGCTGCTTGCAGTTCTTCCCATTGACAAGATCAAGGACTGGTTCCAAAACGTGTGTCTCCCAGACCCCGACTTCCAGAAACTCATCCAGAGGATTCTGTCTCCTGATTTCCAGAAGCTCGTGGATGCGGTCACCAGTACTCCAGAATATCAGGAGCTGTTGAACGTTCTGCGAGAGCAGGGAATCGATGTTGAGGCCATACAGAAGGCCATCGATGACTTTTTCCATAGTCTCGGTTGATCAACTAGTCATTTGCGCTTAACTTCAGACATTCTCTATTGAATGATCCTACCTGATCTCTGATGTACTTTTTAAGGATTTTAATAAAATACTCAGCACAGATATAAAATAGTTTCTATTTATCGATATGTGATCAATTTTCATATTCATTCTTAGACTCACCCAGGTCGTGAGTAAAGTATTTTATAACCCTATTGAGGTGTTGTAAAATATCCAGGCAATTGAACATTTGGATCATTTGCTTTATTTCTTCATGGCAGTTTTCTTCTTCAGTATTTGGTTTAGACCTACGTCTTAGAAAACTCAGCTAAATTATTTGTTGGTCTGAGTAAATAGTTTTCGAATTCTTTTCGTATTTTTTAATTTGTTGGTTCTGTAGTATACAATGCGTTGTATTGCTTCCAAATAATGCGTCAAACCATTCTAGGTGATGATTAATCTCCATTAATCGAAAGTTAGGTAAATTAATTACTGTAGTACTAAATTTTTCACCCTTCTGGTTTCATCTGAGTATTAATTTAATATATTCATTAATGAAATATTTTTAGCTCATTTGGTTTGCTAAATTACATATATAGATCGCAAATTCATGTGAATCATACACGATAATTATTTTCAAGGTTTACTTATATAGCTGCAAGAGTATGGCTTGAACGACAGAAGTTCTCGATTAATGATTAAATTTCCCTTTTTTTCTAAAGCCTCTCAGATAACAATTTCACATTATTAAATTTATTTATCCAATTTAAATGTATTCCAGATATCTTTGTGAGAACAAGAAATTGTCTTTGGGAAAACTAGAAGGGAATGCCAGTTATTCTTTACATACTTCTGGTACTATGCGGCGCTCTTAGATCTCTAATTAAGCGAAGAGAAACACAAAAAAAGAATAAAACGATGTATTTCTTAGGTTAGATCAAAGTTATTTAGAATGCTTGTCCGCTTATGGAGTTTCGTGTAAATTATCATTACCAAATATTTTGTTTAAATTCTATTTTCATGATTACTTTTGTCTGAGAACAGCCTTTGTTTGTTTATGCGAAGCTTTCCAAGCGTAGGAAGGGAAACAAATAGTTGAAATATAACTGTAAAAGACGGAATATAATTTTTACGAATTTTGTTAAATTCTCATCCAAGATGAATTGCATTGTTCATCATAAACTACGATTTTATAGTAATCTACAACATCTTCCGTTATACATAAAAATGCTATGATTTTCTGAAATTTCTATATAAATTTTGCTCTTTTTACTTGAAAATGCATATAGTAAGTATAAATTTCCCGCTTCTTGATAACCACCCTATAATTATATTAAACTTGTATCCTTCTAAACTCAATATAGGCACAATTATTGTTTTGAGTTTTTGCGACTTTTACCAGTTGAAAAATTCTAAAATATTATTGGGTTTTAGGTATATTCATAGGCTTTTTCCGATGACTCATAACTATCGTTATAAGAGTGACGTTAAGCATAAATAAAGTAATTAAGATATATTTTACAAATTTATTGCAATCTCACACAATCTTTATGCTCTCACAATCATCCAAAAATTTTCGCCTCAAAGCCGCAGATGAGTAAGGTATACGGAATTAAGAAGGCAAAAATCTGTATTTATCATAATTAAATTGCTTAGAATGGAATAATACACCAAAACTATTCCATCTAAAGATAATCTTATAGAGTGTAATAGCTCTTTTACTCTATGTATTGGAGGAAAGAGAAATAATAATACTTACAAATTTGTTGCATCCATTCTAGCAAGAATAGTTTTTTTCCCTAGTACCAAGGAACATTTAAGGCCTTTTATTAACATTCCTGGAGCAGTATTCCGTTCTTTTTTCAAACCATGAAAAAATTCGTTATCCGTAGCTTATCCTGTTTTGTAAGGGAAAAAAGGCGGCGTTTCCTTTACTTTCGTATGTGAGAACAGGAGAAAGGGATTGAGAGAGGCTACATGCGGAATTCCATGGACGAGGAAAAAACTTGGGCAAGCTAGAATGCGTCGAGGGGAAGTAAAGCGGGTTGGAACGGAGAGAGAGAAAAAAACTTGCACAGCACGGGATGAATAAGCAGTTTCTTGCTATTAGGCCTTACTTCCCTGACCTTCCCTTTTAGCCGGTGAGCGATGCAAGGAGATTCTCCGTAAAAGCCTTTCCCTGTTGAAAAAATTCTTATGCCTCTATCTGTTCCTCCGAACCGAGAGATATCGCTCAAAAAGTTGACGCTCTCGTTTGTTCCTACTTTTTATCTCTCTGGCCCACGTTTTTCTGGCGGAAGCTCCTTTGCTGCTGTTTCTCGTCTGATGATGTTCGCTCTTACTTTACGTCTCTTTCCATCCTGTTCACGAGATGTCTTAGCATTGTTTCGCACTTTTTCGTCCTTTCCCCGGACACTGGAGGGATGGATTCAGACTGAGTTTCACATGTGTAATGGGATTGGTATTTGCGACGAACGTTAATTTTCCGACAGTTTGTTTCACCGGGAATTATATGTTTGAATTTGCATTAAAAATTGCTCAATAACTGAAGATAGATTCGCGAAACCTCAAATTAGAAATCCAGTGATAAAAAAAAACATTAATAAGGACTTTTAAAATCGCTTTCACTTATGAGCATCACCGCCAATACTGTATTTTCTTTAAAGTAAATCAAGGAATTCTCATCGAAGGTGAATGCGCTACCGACTTAGCTAAACGGGAACCCCGGAGGAATCAATATATGTAAGTAATAACTGGAATGTAGTCTATTGCAAAATTAAAAAAGAGAAAAGAAGTGAAAAAGACTATGATATATAATTTGATTGTAAATATCTTAGTGGATTACTTTATCCTTAGTATTAGAATCAAGCCATCACATGAAATAAAACAATGAAAGATTTAAATAAGCAGCAACCAAATTAAATATTTTTACACAATGAACATGTCGTATATATAATTCATTTAAAATCTCATTACAATTATGAAATTAGTTTCTCATCATAATTCTAATTCTATCGAATACGTATATTATATTGAATCGCGCCATCAGTATAGTACGATTCACGGCTAAAATATTAATTATTTGATTAAAAAGCTCTTAAGAGAGAGTAGTCACCCGATGACATGCTTCTTACGTATGAATGGCTGTAATGTAGAATTACTTTAAGGTGCGAATTAACTTTCCGTTAGATTAACTTATTATAACTTGATTAGAAAAGTATTCGTATGTTACATCGGTTCTTGCAAAAAATAATTTCTAAAAACACTATGCTACCCAATTGGAAACAGTAACATTCAGTCAGCGTCACTTAAGTTAGATATTAAAATTTTGACCGTGCAATAGAATTTGTGGCTGAGTCTGAGGCTGAGCAAGAATGTCTTGAACAGCTGCGGCAGGTTCTTGTCCAAGGCGCAACAATTAGTCTCAGAGGAACTGCATTAGTGGAATCATTCTGTCAACTGCAGTTGCCGGACAGCTTATTTCATATACGAGCGAGTATTTAAAAAATCTTCTATTCTAATTAGTGTCACGACATTCTTATGAATTAACTAAATACTTAAAAGACAGTTGATATTCTCAGATTTTAAAGCATTCTTTCTGTTTAGTAACTTTAGTATCTACTTTAATACATTTTGAGGAGAGCGAGTGTCCACTAAATAATTTAATGAAAGTTTATTTGCCCTATTGTTTTCATTCCAGCGTAATGCATGTTGTCGTCAACTGAAAAAGGAGGGTCTTATTCTAAATCAAAAGGGTTCAGTCTCGACAATGACGTTTGTCCGGAATGACGTCATCATAATACACCCCTTTTATCTCTCCTCCCAAATTATTTAGAGGATACAATACTCGCAATTTGTTTTAAAAATTGTCTTGAGGGTGTACGATAAAAATTTAAACTACATAGTTTAAAAATTTTCAAGAAGAACAGGATACAAAACAATTATAATTCTTTGTGGCACTTGCCTTTTCAGCTTACTTACTTTCAGCAGAATATTTTTGATTCTATTCGTATTGCAAAGGCAGTGCCTCTTGAATCAAAGAATGAATCATAGGGGATACAGAAGGAGAACAGGATATTTTAAAGCAGAAGTAGACGACTAACATTTTAAGAAGCATTCCCGATTTTATGGAGGAAGACTTTCTTCCATCTTATGCCAACTGCCGTCGCTTGATAAAAATATCTAACAGGTGAGATATGGAATCCTATTTTGAGGGACGGGAGAGGATATTGAAGAATAACTACTGGAAATAGGCAATGAAGATACTAAAATAGGACTCAATGGAAAGGAGTCCTGGTAGTGTGCATAAATTGGCTTCTTTGACGCGGTCCAAAAAGTCCCCTACGGCACCTCTTCTTCTTCCTTTACGACCGAATTGGATACATATTGTGAGCAATTGCCTCTCTTCAACGGAAAGGGTTCGGTGACCGCGAGAAAATCACCTACCCCAAGTAATGCTTCGACTCAAGGCGGTGCATGAATTACGGATGGGAAATATTTCCATATCTGGCGTATTGTTGAGGGCAAAAGCGGAGCGAGGAAGGTGCAAAGGGATTGAGAGAGGAAATGTATTGGGAGAATGATGACGTCTTGCGAAGGAGGAATGGGAAGAAATTAGCGAGGCGCCATATGGTTCTTTGAGCCTTAATCAGTTTGCCAAACTGTAAGTCGGAATCGTGTTGGAATGGTTAATAATACCACGGCTCCTTGCAACGGAAAACTGAACATGCAGATACGGAATAGATATAAATCTAAAGCCATTGGTTTGCTTTAGTTTTCTACTGTTTCAGTATCTAAGTTTTTACTAGCAAATTAATTACACCCATTTATTTCGACATTTCATTCACCGTTGAAAATTAAATATTCTCATTCGACTTCACTTTTTTGTAATTAAAAAAGTTAAAGTTAGGTAAAAAAAGTCGATTCAATGAAAAACTCAGAGAAATATTTGCAGTTGGAACTTCTTTCATAAAATCGCAAATTAAAATAATTAAAAATTATTTGTCATGCATCTTGGCTAATTGTGGTGTGTGGTTCTTAAAGACGAGTTGGAAAAATCGGCAGTGAAATGGTAATTTAAAAACGAATATATGTTTGATTGAAGCGTAAATTGAACTGAAAATTTGCAAAAATTCTCTCAGCAGTCAAATAGTACAATAACTAGAATTAATCTTTGATTTACATCGATTTTCTGACAGCAGCCTTTCGGCGTGATCCAGAGGGTGCAAACATCTTAGAGTTAAAAAAAATTCAAGCCGAGAGAAAACATCAAGACTATTGACTCGTCTGTTATTTTAAAATGACGCCAAGGACATGGCAATTAGGTAATATCATATACATGCCCTGATTGCGCATGCATTTGAATTACATCTTATGAGGATGAGAAGGGACGTTATATGAACGCAGATGTAGGAGTATTATATCTATAGAAAGTTTATAACTTAATTTTTATGATATAACCTTGTCAAGCTATTATCGTACTTTAGCCATTATAAAGAGGTTATTGTTTGTTGCATGATAAACAGTAAGAAAACTTTCCTCTTGAGTTAAACGAGACTTACTTTTGAAAATAAAACAGCCTCATCTACCTTGTATTACCTTATTATATATGGAGTAAACATAAGATTTATAAAGTATGTAGAGGACATCAGATGCTATTATTAGGTTGTGTTGAGGTCGATGGGAATTGGTAATTCGAAGGAAGGAGGGATTTCAAGGGAGACGTTGGAAAAGGACTCGGACGATCCTCAGAGGACACAATAAGTCGGCTGAGGAGAGGCGGATTTAATCGAACAGATGGTGTTTCTCTAAATGGAGATGGGGACAATGATGGAATTGGGAGTAGAAACATAAGATGGCTGAGGATACAAGGAGTCCAAATTAAGTAGTTTCATCTACCTGTTTCCCAGTGGGGATGAGTGGGTCTTTGCTGCTATTCATGAAGGATGGAAAGTGGATGTGATGTTTTGCCGCTCCAAATATTCCGAAGCACTTTATATGAATCGGTGCTGTATACCGCACGTTAAGATAGTAAGAAATTGTTCGTTAAGATGGGATACGGATATCTATCTGGAAATAAATTATACAACTTTGTAATTTTCCACGTATTTTCTTTAATATTGGCAACCGGTTTCGTAAGAGCTTCTTACATCTTCAGGCCCTGAAGATGTAAGAAGCTCTTACGAAACCGGTTGCCAATATTAAAGAAAATACGTGGAAAATTACAAAGTTGTATAATTTATTATGGCTTTCCACCAAGTAACGCCAGAACGTATTGATTTCTCTATCTGGAAAGAATATTTTAATGATTAATGGAAATTTTTCGGAGTTAGAAAACCATCAAAGCATTTGAAAGCGATGCTCATGAATCTAAAGAAGTAAAAATAATGATTAGTAAAACATAAATGGGATATTTATCCTTTTCACGTTAGATGATGAATTTATCACTACAGTATGTTCACTCTCTACGAAATATTACTGAGGATTTCCTTTAAGTATTTTTCTCAGAAATGCACAATAATTAGAAAACTTGTGTAATATAAATAACTAGGCGAATAACTTTTATGAAATAGCTCTTACAATACCGTAAAATAAGGTAAAACTATAACTTTTTAGCAACCATATGTTATTATCACAGCAAACTGTAGACACTTACAAAATTTATTATTTTTTCATTTACTTCCATTTTCTTTATTTAATTTTCTTATTAATTATTAATGGGCGCCCGGAATAGTGAGTTGAATTCGAGCTGCATTTTTCATTGGCTCACTGAATCCGAACCTTTCTAATGGCTTGCCTACTGACTGTTTACCTTAGCTACCATTGCAATCAACAGCAGCTATGATCATTAGATTTATCACTTAGATGTAAGAACAGTGAAGATGTGTAAAAAAGTGTTGACGTGATTACAGAACGAGAATATTTCCACCTTGTTCTTATTTGGAATTTATTATACAAATTTTTATTTGTTTCAATAGCTGTTGCAATTTGCATTGTTTTCAGGTGACATCAGAGAGGAGCATTTTCGTTTTATTTAATTAATTCTAATTCTTCGCTAAATTACTTGTATGAACGTATAATACGGCTATGACGTACGTTATCAATTGCATATTTAGCGAAGAAACTGAAAGAATAAAGTAACATTTCTACAGATATCTGTTTACGGGACTAATTACACGAAAAAGTATCTATTTGTGGTTCATCCAAAAATTTAATTCAAAATTTTCTATATTTTTCTTAGTTCGCTCACTTCTTCGTAACTCATTGAAAACATTATAAATTCAACCACGGAGGAAGGGAAGGAAAGGATTGAAAAAAATCTTTGCGTCAAAAATGTTGCCTTTAAATCCTGCACTCTTTCCGGTGGTTTCCATCGTGGATTTTAATTAAGCTTCCTCCGGGATGTAACACCAAAGAAACAAAATGTTATCTTCTCGTGGAAATCGTTTTCAAAGGGTTCCTTCCCTAGGATGGATTCAGAGGATTTAAAACAGGGTAAATTGAAATTAAAGGCAGTGGGAGAAGGTCTTTCACCGATGTATTAACTCCTTTTTCGACGACATTGTTTGAGCATGTGTTTCACAAAATCTCTCCTTCTTTGTTTCCAATCTCTTTAATCGAAGTTTTTCGTAATCGGAATTCTTTTGTGCACGCGTTACTGTGTTTTTTATCTCAAAATCCTGTGACACCTTTGCCCTATTTCAATACAATCAAAAGAGATGCAAAGGGGACCGAATGGAGGTATAAAGCATTCTCATTCGAAAGTTCGCGAGATGAGCACCTGAATGAATGGAAAGATAGGGAACACACTTATTAAAGTGTCGGATGTAGATGACAGTAATAAATTAATAATACTTTGAATTTCATTTTTAGGGAATGGAGAAGGTTAAAACAGACTAAAGTATCTAAAGAAGAAAAAATCGATTAAGATTTTTGATTCTATAATAATTCATACGCTTATTTTTAATTTAAAAATGACTGAATGAAAATGAGTAAAATCTTGTTTAACAGAAAATAATTAAAGCATTAGTTGCACGTGGATACAGTCCTGGGTTCGATCTAAGAATGAACTTTCTTTCCCTAGAAGAGTTGACGGCTGAAAATAAAACGGGATTTTAAGAAATAGAGCCAAGACTGATATTTCATCGTATCTGAGATCATGATCTTCATTAGCGGTGGGAGCAATGGGACTAAGAAGAAGAAAGGCGCTCTTTAATGATCGTAAGAAGTTTATGAGCATCTAGTATATATTTTTGTGAGATATTCTTTTCATTTTTCTAATTTTGCATCATGCATCAAACATTCACTGGAGTTAATTCTGGAGAGCTTTTATTTATTAATCCTTTTCCCTTCTATCTAATTAGCTAGCTACATTTTAAAAAATTACAATAAAAATACAAACATTTCCTCCTTCATTCCTTGAAGTGTAAATTTGTCCAGCTTTATTTGCATTTATGCCACTTTAATCATCACTTTTCTGAATGTAATTAATGTTGAGAAAACAAAGCTAATTATTTGGTAACATGGACAAGTAAATATTGTGTTATAATAAATATGGCGTAAGTTCCTTTTGGACATCCAGCTTACTTTCTTAAGCAATGTATACTTGCCGGAAACTAAATTAGTCCATGCGAGTATACTCCATCTCTCTCTTTATTACAAAAGAAACTCCTTTTGTATGATTCTCGCATTAAGGATAACTCTTGCGGATTAAAGGTCTTTTTGTGAAGTAGAATAGCACTTATAATAGAAGTGTTAATACAAAGTTTTTCGTTCGATGTCGACTCTTTTGGAGGAGATGTTGAAGAAATGTTTTAATTTAAAAAACTCGGTACTGAATTCTATCGAACTGCGCAATTACTCTCAGAATTTGACTCCCGATCTTTCTGAAATTATCAATTGCAAACGTACTTAATTTATTTCTCAACACGAGTATCTTCCTGGAATAAATAGGCTTGCAAAGGCGTTGTTAGTTCTAGTCTAAAAAACATGTCTATTTACTATGTTGAGAATTCTTTCATCCATGTTAAGCATCAGATTCACTTTATATGGCCGTGAAATATTAGGTCATTTCTAAAGGTTGTCGTAGTATTTACTTGCACTCAAAGCTATACGTATAACCCGAAATGTTCCTTACTGGTGTGATCTTAAAACACCTAAAACTCGGGGTAATTCGTTGCAACTAGCATTAGTATTGCTAGAAGTGCTTCGACAGCTGAGGACATTACGTACGGGAGCTCCCACCGGGAATTGAACTCTGGGCCGCTTTCACTGAAATCGAACGCATTGCCCATATGTCTATCCAGGAACGTGGGAACTACTACTTTCACCAATGACAGAATTGATGAAGAACTGGATAATTTTGTTATTACTGACAGATAAACTCGGAACGCATACAAGAATACCTCTTCACCAATAAATTATTCACTTAGGATCACGTTTATACCATTCTGACTCCAAATATTTAAAAGAAATAAATATTATAATGATGTCATTAAGAAACATGCAAAGCTATTTGTTCAAAGCGAGTGTCAGTCATATAATGAAAATTTTCAGTTATAATATGATAAGCAGTTGGAAAAGGAACAAACTAAAGTAAATCCTAATTGACCTAGATGATAAAGAATGTGATGTTTGTAGTCATGATTATTTATGTTAGCAATCTACATGAATGCATCATTGTTTTTTCAGTCTCTAATGTTAATCTTAACTGGCAAATAAATTTATTTGCAAATCAAATCGCTCTTTAAACTGCATGATAAATTAGATAAATTTTATTCTGAATATCCTATTTCAGTTTGAATTTTTCATTTCATTTGGTCTTTCTCTTAGAGAAATGCTTCTAACTGGTGTACTGCACAATCTCTGAATGTTATTTACGTTTTTATTACGTATATGTAATTAATAGTTAATATAATAATGATAAATATATAATAATGATGAATATACAATTATGATGAATATAAAATAATGATAAATATATAATAATGTCAATATAATAATGATCTTATCGAGATCGATTTTGAATTCAATTGAATTCATTGTAGAAGCATTAAAAGTCATAGCTCAAGTCTTACTTTTTTCATTTTTCTCATCGTAAGATCGGAGTGAAACGATAATAAGGGAATAAATCAAGACCGTGCAAATGACTTTAATTTTAAAGAAAATTTCCAAATTATTTCCATGCTTTTGTCTCTTTTAGTTGAGTAAGAACGTGCGGAAAACAACTCAGCCAAGAACGAGGGAGAAGTCAAAAATGATTGCCCAATACCAACCAGACATCTTGGACTCATAGGAATGGCCTACCTTAAAAAGGTAAAAGGAGGCTAGAAGTACTTCTTCGACCGTCGGAGTTTTGGTGAGGAAGGAGGCTAAAACAAAAGGAAGCATTTTCCCTCTTTTTCGTTGCAATTCGACCAGAGAACTTGCAGAATTGGACTTCGAGGCCACATGGAGTCTTGTGAAGGACAACTAAAGACCCTCTGCCTTTCTCCGCACATGGTAATTCTCAGAAAACAAATCAAGGCAGTAATAGTTCAGTGTCGTGAGAGTGTAGAAGTCAGTTAAGCAGTTATAAGTGTTGTGAGTGCGAATGGCAGTGCAGGGATCAGGATGTATGAAGACAGTTGAACTCGATTGTCTTCTTTTTAAGGTATGTTCATCTCCTTTTTTTACTTCATCATATTCTCTCGTTAATTGTATCATAGGTCTTTATTAGGAGTGGCACTAGCTACTCAGGTGCCCCTATTCAAAGTTTCACGATGTGGCATGCCATAACCCTCTTTATATGCCATTAGGAGAAAACATAGTCAGGGCGCCCCAAGCTTGTGATCGTCTCTATGGTTTGCTTGGCCTACTTACCACCTGTATCCAGGGGCAGGTTTAGAAACACGTCAACGGAGGATGAACTATTACTGTACCTTGCTACAGCTATACTGCGAAAAAAACGATCCAAAAGTGAACGAAAGAGTTTTAGTTATTACGACTAAAAATTATTTCTGATTTATTTACATCAGTTCCTTTTACTAGTAAAGAAGCATTTAAGAAGTACATACTTATTAATACGGTGTTAGTGGTGTTGTAAATCGTGATGCCGCAGCATTGGGCACAATTAAAAATCTAAGAACTTGCCCTGGTGGTGAGTTGAGGCAATTATTACCTTATTCTTGGTGCGCCACGTAATTTGAGAGGGAAATATTCCTAACTTCGCATTACACGCACGCTAAATTTTGCGATACATCTTTTCGTTTCATTAGGGATATTCATGATAATAGTTAAATATTTTTCTTCGCAGTCGGGGTTTCATCTTTTTCAATTTTAATTTACCCTAGAAATTACAATCGCTTGGTTCTTAGTGCCGCGAAATTGTACTTGATATATGGGTGTTCCGTGAAAGACAAAAGATTGGGACTCGCTGCCGTAGAGGGAAACTGGGAATCTCATTTCTTTAACAAACTGATAATTATACAGTACTGGAGAAGAGAAATGGCGGTGTTCAGAAGACACGGAGCATGCTGCGGAACAATGGCCGAGCAGATGGCGAAGGCAGATAACGCAGGCAAGTGAAAGGGAGCGCACGTGTGTACGGTGAAAACGAAAAGTCTGTCGCTTACAGCGTTAAAGCGTCGCTTTCCAGAGAAATGTTTTCGAAGATGTGAATGATGGGATCGAAGAGCGAAGAAAACCTTTTAGAGGAGCGCTGAAGGGCCGATGCTAAGAACCCCTTTCGGTAAAACATCGGCTGCGTTATGCCTGCGAATTTCAGATAGGCAATACCGCAGCAGAGCAATAACTGTGTGGAATCCCATCAATTTCTTCCCCGTGATAGAATTGATTGTTCGCGGAGCCATATGTTTCATTTAATGGACCATTCTTCTTCGGAAGAAACGCTTTTGAAAGAGAAATCTGATCTCTGCAAAGCCTGACATGGACTTTCGAAATTATTGCAGAGGGTGATTCCGTTGATTTTTATTTAGATTCGGTTCGATGGTAAATATTATGGAGGTTGAAGTTGAATCATAGTTTGGTTACTTATGCTGTTTCCTAGTGACTAAGTTAGATTATAGTGGAAAATGAGCATAGTTTGGGATGATTAGCATTTAAAACCTTGAAATTAAATGTTGGATTATATTCTTCAATATTTTCGAGGCAAAAGCATAAGGAATATAATACAATTTTTTACACTGTTTATCATATTTATAGGTTCTTCTATCTACTATATATAATTCTTCGGATTATACAAACTGTTGCAAACATCGATTACCAAAAGAAAACGAGATATCGATCCTTGCTATCACGGGCTCGATCCTAGGATTCCAAACCACGGGTTTTTCCATACGAATGTATAGCGGATTTCCGAAAATTTCTCCGGAGTATTTCCTGGGACGATGTAGAACTGAGACTTGAGATACTGTTTAACGAGTTAAGTACCTGTATCGTTAAAGTCAAGAGAATATCCTAAAGTGAAACTGGGTTTGATTTCAGATCGCTCTTAATGGTTATGCGTAAGACATAGCAGAGTTTTATTTTTGAAGTACGTCCTATGACGACAGGTAATTGAGTATCAAATTATTGTTAAAGGAGTTACTTCTAAGGCGTAAACTCAAAAGACATCTCCCAGAATGGACCTAGGTTCGACGCCAGGCTAATAAAAATTTATTTCATAAGAAATTGAGATGAACTTTATGGCGATTTCCGAAGCGATCGATGATTGTTATTCGATATTAGACGTCTTTGGGCTTCCATTAAATGCATAAATAAATACCTTGGGGAATTTCATGTCTGACCCTTGGTTCGAGGTTCCTGTGATGTGATCCAGGTCACTGTAATTGTTTCTCTATAAAAACCATGTAGGAAAGTATAAATGGGCAAACTGAGAGACGTGGGTTTTTGGTAGCTATCTTAAGGATTAGCTTGGGACCATGCGGGTCTTTATTGCTTCTTAGCTTCCTTCGTTCGTTATAAAATCCTCTAAGGACCTCCGAGAAGATATGAGGAATAATTTTTAAGTGTTCCAACGTGGAAAATATTAGTCCTTCGGTGCCTGCACGGTTCCTAGATAATTTTTAATGTAGTTCTATGTCCTTCCGAGACCCTAAGTCAATTTTCTTGGAGGTCCATTTCCAAGACCCCAAAGTTAAGAATGTTAAAGTATTCTAAGTTACGGCACTGCGCTTCCTTATTTCCTACTATGGCCCAACAAACTAATCTTTTTAAGTCTATCTGAATGCAATAATGCCGGGGAATTGATGGAAATTTATAAAAAAAGTCTTCGGTATGCACGTAAATTTTAATCCTATTGAGATATCATTTTTGAAATTCTGAATCTTCACTATTGACAAATATTCCTTCAAAATTTTATTCATTAAATATTTATGTTTGTAGAGAATATGATATGTTATGAGTAAAATTTAATTAAATTAGAGTGGAAGAGATTTGAATGTATTTAAAAATTCTTCTCAGCCATGTAAATTCTTTTACATCTCTGAGATTGGTCAGTATTAATACGACGACTTTTAAGATGAAAACTACCTTCGAGATTTCCACGACTCTTTCTCTATCAAGAAGACACCTACTCTATGGATTTTATATAAGAGAAAGGTAACCTAATCGTGTGTTCACTTCTCTTCCTGAAACAAATATACACCTTTTAATTAACTTGTTTACCAATCTCGTTTATTATTTCAGGTGAAAACAATATATAACATATATCTACCTATGTTTACCGAAATTAACTTATTTTTCCACCGTAATTTTCCAAAGTAGAAAAGATGTTTTCTTGGGTTTTCTGTCCTCTTCTGGGTGGGCGATTATCGGCATCGCGAGTTTCTCTCCGTAAATCTTCAGTTGAAGATTTTTCCCCACAACTGTAATCTTCCTCTGTTTATCTGTATATATATATAATAACTATATTTGTCACTTTTTCCTAAGTGTTGATATAATTTTCTAGTTTCAAGCTAATGGTTGTTAATTGTTTTTGATCCAATACTTTGAAATGATCATATTATAACTTCAGCAGTTTGGTAGAGGAGAGACCATATTGACAACCTATCCGTAAGTGCATAATAATAATAAAATTCTGATGCTTAAGTAATTCAATGTACTCATATCGTTGCTCGAATTGTGTGCCACTCTTTGGTTTCTCATGCAACTGAATGCTATATGTGACCTTCCAGAGAAAAGAGGTTCCTAATCCTTGGTTTCCATGGGCAGTCAAAGCCCCTTAGCAATCACGTGTATTTCGTCAACTTTGTCTGTATCCAGCTAACGGGTTTTGTTTGAAATTATTATGTTACATAAAATTATTACTTAATACTACTTCTTAACAACTCATTTTTAACTACACCCACTGAAAAGAAAGCGAAAGCTTGTGATAGAATCTCACTGTCTCATTGTGAGAAATGAGTGAGACAAAGCAGTCTTCTATTTAGCTGAGATGAACTACAACATGAAATAAAAAGTATTTGAAACGCCACATGTGTAGAGGCTCAAAATCGGTATATATGACCTTACTTCAAAGTATTCCGTTGGCTGTGAACGTTTCTAGAAAAAGAAAGGAAAAATGTCGTGCCAAAAATATCGAAAATGGATTATCTTAAGTAAAAGTGAACGGAAGAGAACGTAACTGGGAAAAAGTATTGGAGGAAGGAAATAAAAAGTATAGAGGAGGAGATGTATACAAAAAGAAGTAAGGCTACTCAAGGAAATCAGAAAATGCTGCGTTTGCTATTTATATTGAATGTAGCGCTTTCTCAAGTGCTCTCATTTCTCAACTGTTTTCTTTACTCCTTGGGAAGAGATCTTATTTCCTTTCCTTCAAGGAAAACGCTCCTTTCCCTCGCCTCCTTATTTCCTCTTTCGTTCGAACGCCGAATGGTTCTCAGAACTTTTTTAACCTTTTATTTCCCGAATGCATATTTTATCCTCTGATTACAAGGATCGAGCTGAATATTCGGTGTGGGTTTCAAGTCAACTTCTCATGTATCCTGGCTTTTAATGGAGCGATGAATCTACATCTTCCTTTTCGTTTTCCATTCTCTAATCCTTACCTATGTTCCTGTTCAACGGCGCATTTAAGAAAAGTTATATTCATTTTATTTTTAGTGTAGATAATTAATGATTGCCGCCAATGAATACATCGCCCAAGATGAGGTTTTTAGAGCGCAAATACTCTCTCGAAATTCTAATAGATCGAACTTCAAATTTGGTTCTTAAGTTAAACCCAATTGATAATCTATTGAAGATAACTTAAAATCGGTATGTTCATTAATCAAGCAAAATTGATGTACTTAAGCATGGATCCGTGAAATGTGTTAGTATATCTAAAAGAAAACACTACTTTAGCTTCCAGGATATCCAGGTTAATACGTTCATGTCATTCAAAAATCTTTTGTCGAAGATAAAGCGTTTTCTTAAAGATGCACGAATCACTACCATTACTACTACTCTGAAACTATCCAATATACACTAGCAATATTTCGCTTCTACTTGAATTTTAAAGACTATTTCTATACCATAAATTATTTTGAATTCCATAAAATCACAAGCCAATTTCATATCACGACATTAACTAAAATTTCCAGGGATTCCCAATGAAGATCCTCTGAAGAATATTTTTCTTACGAAGTTTTTTTAAAATTTTTTTACCAGAAAAAATGCCTGTTAAGGATTAAAATGAACCTAACATAGATCTCAAGGGGTGTTTTCAATCATCTGGTATCAAACCGGAAACTATTAGATGCACAAAAACAATTCAATAATATGTTGGAGGTCGAAATTTATTAATCTGTAAGTTTTGCAACTTCTGATTCTCGACTTTTAGGTGAACACATATGCCCGCAGTCAATGTGATGATACAGAACAGAAGCCCTTTGATTCACTAAGAAATAAATTCGCGACAATACTTTTAACTCGGCACAATAGGAAACCGTAGATGTTCATTATAAACAAATGAGATGAGATATGTCGTCATTATTTACTTAGCATAACACTGAGATGCGCGAAAGTAACCGATTACGGAAATATGGTCATGCTACATGCACTAGATGCTGTAGGACGATAGGTAATTTGCAGAATACATTTTGAGATGTAGCTATACTCAACAAAAAGCACATTTAGTGGCTTCATTATTCTGAATTGCAAAATTAATCGGTAAACTACTCTTCTAAATGGTTTTTATATTTGTTTGTCCTGAGATTCGTCACTTAAAGTTCTCATAGTTGAAAATTCTAAGATTTAATGAAATTTCCTCCTAACATACAGTTTACCATTAATTGTTATTGTTGCTTATAAATGGATTTAAATTCTCCATGCATTCTAAAGGGGTAAGGCATTCATTGTCTTCAGGGGAATGGGTTGTTTACAATCGCAATTTTTTAGGAATTTGGCGTATTTTATCAAAATGTCCCAATTTCGAATCAATCGCAACATTTCTAGAACAAATGAAGAATCTTATTAAATTTTCTTTATTTCTCGTTTGGGGACAACTATTGTTTACAATTTAATTCAGCAAAAGAGATCTTGGTATGATGATCGATTCAAAACTAATCATATCTAAATCTTTAAAATACTTTCTCCAATTAGATAAGAAAATGCAATATTAAGAAGTATGATTAAGTAAATGATTCTATGCATAATTCATTCAGATTATATTTGAAATTTGCAGATACGTATATAAACCACACTTACCTCTTCTTTCCGTTGGCATTATGATACCTGAATACGACAACTCTAGCCCGAATATTAAATTCCTATTTTTTACAAAGAACAGAAAGCTTGAAATTGCACTTTGAATATAAAATGACGCACAGCGAGTTTTGCGTGTCGTGAGAACATTCTCCTCTAGGACGGAATTCTCGTTAAATTCGGAAAAAAAAGTTCTGCTCGCGAAATCTAGACTTTTTCATTCACAACAGAACAAAATTCTGATGCTGATTTAAGGGGAATTCTGGAATTTCCGGACTGCGGTCTCTTTTCATAATGATCATGTTTTCCTTAGGCGTTGGGGAAATATCGGTATATTTTGGAATGAAGGTAAGCTTCAGAGTGGAAAACTCTGTACCTTCTCCTACAACCTAATTAACAAGGATGCAAGTATCTATATATGGAGTACTTCAAGGGACATGGATTATCCATTTGCGTTTAGAGCATTTTTATTCAGATCAAAAGGCACTATGGCCTCGTAATATCGAAATGTATATAGGTTTCGTTACCGAATTATAACTATAAAAAGCTTTCGCACGTATCTATACTAGATGAAAGCTTTCAACGAATCGTAAAGAATTAGTGCGCGAAGATATTATTTTCATACATATATGTTATGATTGCATTTTCCCTGATAGGATAGCAGTATGAAATTATTTTTTAAGCCAAATGGTAGTCAATCTTGGAAACTACTGAGTTTCTGAATAGGGATCGGCGGGCAAGTAACTTTTGTGAAGAGATATCTGGGGAAAGGATTGACTGTAGTATTGAAATAAAAAAAAGGAAGTTGCTGAAGAGATCAGGAAAATTATTAAGATGCCGATTGTCTTAAAGGATGGGATGAAATCATTGTAAACCGATATATTCAGAATTAGAATCTCTTCAGTTTAATTTTTTCTCTCACCTGGATAATGGATTTCCTCCCATGCATCGAAATAACAGATGTTCGCTTAACTCTGCCGTTTTTGCTCTTATATTCGCAACAAAGACTGAAATGATAATAGAAAGAATGAAACGTCTGCGTTTCATACATCAAAGTATGAACATGATTTTTACGTGAAATAGATCACAGTATTCCTATTTTACCCAATTGTTTGGTGTAAGGAGAGTAAGAGAAAGAGGAAAAGAGGGATAAAGTGTAAATACTAGTGTACATCCTTGTATATTTCCAAGGCGAATTTAGTTATTTTCTTTGCCATCATTATATAATAACAGCAATTTCATTAAATAATAATTTGGTTTTATTTGGAAAAAATCAAGAGCATTGGAAAATCTTAAATATTTATTTTAGATATCTCTACCGTAAAGTTTTCAATTTAGATATCTTCTGAAGTGATTCTTCTTATTCGATACACTAAACACATCAAAATCATTTACTTGTAATAGAAATTGAAATAGAAATGGGCAACTCTCACCCAAAGTCTCTCCTTTAGTTTCCTTTGCCACATTTCTTTCCCGTTAAGACTAAGCACTACATCCATGTTTCCCTTCTCCTTTATCTTGCCTGAGTCTATGTCTAACTTTCCATACGCGGAAACTATTCCATCCTCATAATGGTTGCCTGTGGGAATACAAACTGGTGTGATCGCTGAAGTCCTGACCTTGACACTGGAATTTCTTAACCGATCCCGTTCGCTTCGTACCTGCCATTACTCTTCCTTTGCTCTTCCTTGGAGTTGTGGCGACACTGCGGTGATATCTTCAACAGCTTATCCCACCTCGCCATTCAATCTATACTCTTTCATCGTACTACTACATAGATTGGATGTTCAAATAGTCACCTTCGATTTTTACGGCGTTTTCTTATTCTCTCTTGGTGATGGTAGCATTCAATACTCCAAATCCTACCAGGCTTATACACAAAGAGTGAAAGCTTCAATTTTTCTCTCTTTACTGGGATCTACCCTATATTTGAAATCATAAGATATTTCTCCTCCAGGTCAAGAAGTAATATTAACCCTTTTCTATTAATTAAATAAAGTTACATAGATAAATATCTAAAGTGATTTATGGCAAATATACCATCATCAAATTAAATTCCATAAGAAACATTCAATATCAAAGTCATTGAGGAAGATATGATTGCTCAGCAAGTTATAACTTTTGTATACTTTGTGGAAAAATACATTAAAAAAGAACTATGAAATTTATTGATTAGCGAATTTTAGCAAAAAAAACGTTTCATTTTCACATGATAGGATTAGTATTCCATAACTGCATAGGGAAATGAATTTCGTTAAGACATTGTTGGCTGAATAACAGAGTTGTTTAAAGTTTCGTAAGTAAAATTGTTGATAGATTTCACTAAAACATAAATTCTTCTCTACGAGATACTCATGCATCTTTTTATGTTCATATTGGTTTATTTGCCCCTGCATGTTGAATTTTTGGTGAAAGGCGATAAAACGATAAAAAAATTTAGAGTGAATTTCTACGAAAACTTTTGTACATCGAGAGTGAAAGTAACTCTCGCTCTGTAATATTTACGAATCCGTGGCAAAAACCGAGAGTGAAACGAAAGAAGTGGACACGCAGCGTGGGTTGCGTTAAAAAAAAGCGAATCACGGAAAGTACCGTGACGATGCTGAGACACGGCTGGTAAGCACGATTTACAAAGACAAGGGAAATGGCAAATAGAGAGGAAGGTCATGGAAAGTATACGAGCCTCAAAGTCTAGTTGCATTCATTTATACTGTATCTACTATATTTATAATGTATGTACACACTTTGCACTGGTCTGATATCTTCCTTCAATACATAATTTGCGGTAAACGGGCTTAGTTATTAATTTACCTCAGATGATTCATGAAAATGATATTTTAGCTTAAAAATTTGCTTTAAGTCGAAAAATATAATATGAAAAGCAAGAATCATTACTTTACTTTAAAATTTATTCAGAGTTACGTAAAGGACCTCGCACCGACTAAAGTATCTCATGAATGATCTCAAGGATAATAATTAATCAAGAAACCCAATCTTCCCTAAATACCCTGAAATCATATTGAAAAAATTTTAGTTCCAGCATTTTTAAAATTCAAATGTAAAACTTTCAAGTTCCTGGGAGCATCAAAGTTTATCTAATCATATTTTCTTCATACTTTTTACCGCCCTTCATTTCAATTTATTATATATCGCGAAAAATAAAAGCAAACCTTACCTTGAAGAAATTCGTAACGAGATTTCCATCATATTTTAAATCATATAACTGTGTGTTTCAGTGGATAGATTATGATGGTTAAATAGGTTGTTGCATTCCGAAAGACGTTAACAAGTAGGATACAGGGTTAATGCTCAAATGATTCAGATTTAATAGCTTAATTTTTTTGAGTCATAAAAATCATCGAAGTTGAAAATATTTTAAACTATCTTGTCTGATGTATTATCACTTCTGAAATGCCCGTGCACGCTTTTCTAAAATTTGTGTATGATTACATGGAGAATCCTCAGCATTCGAGATGCGGCGAATTTACAGTGCCGATATACGGATGCTGGAGTTTGACGTTGTGCCACTCCGAATGATGAAATGATTCAAAGTGGTGGAGATTGATGGAGTGAAGATCTCGTTCCGAATGACGTTATCGATACATCTAAAATCGTATATTTTGTTTCAGAGAGATTTTTGAAACCGGGCTGTTTTGCTGAAAGATTGAAATGAAGATGTGGATGTGAAGAGAGGGAATGAATCGGTTGACGCTCTTATCTTCATCTCTCAAAAGCCAAAATGAACCTTTTTTCAATATCCGATGAGCGTGAATTCACATTGAATCTTTGCCTTTGCGTCTATGAAGATACATTGTTCCCTTGACCTAAAGACCATGCATGATTTTCTGATTTATTCTAAAGTTATATTCTTATGAGTTTCATTTTTATAGCTGGTCAGAGGTGAAGTGAAGAGTTCCATTGCTATTCTTCTGCCCCCATCTTTACCACAAAGAAAAGGCATTTGCCATTAAGATCTGTATGTTACATTGCTTGTTTATTATTCATGTTTAGAGCGTCATTAAAGTCAACAGTAAGGTATACATAATACATGCTTAGGCAAAATTAATAATTACAAATAACTCAGAAATGCATCGCGATATATGTACGTAGAGAAATGTGAGTTTGTCGAGTCTGACTAGCGTCAGGAGATCAATTTAACTAAGAAATGATTTAACAGCTCATTGTATGAGGTCCTAGGGACCGAAAAATTTAGATCCTTGTAACATATGATTACCAATTGGGAGAGCCGTCAGAAAGGGGGCGGTAGCAGTGGGCCGGCGTCTTTGGGGGCCCCTGCCTCAGGGAGTTGGAGCTGTTGATCCTGCCGAAGTTACCCTCGAAATAATATTTATGGAAAATAGATGAGTAAGAAGAGAGATTTAGCCATAAGGCTAACAGGAATATAAAATATCGGATTGGATGAAAGGTTCGCATTGTAATCTCTCATAAAAAAGAAAAATAATTCTTTAAATAGCATTTGCCTATTTATTGTTCTGTAAGTGTGTCTAGACCGTAAGTAATAGAATTAAAATATATTTTCCTACGTTACAGAAACAAAAGCTTGAAAAAATGTCATTATATAAAATATTTTGTATTAGAAGCGCTCGTAGCAGCTCCTTTGCCTTGGGTCTTGCAGATCCTAGAGGCGGTCATTGACGTCCATAAGATCTATCAAACTACACCGATTTACAACTGAGTTTTACTTTACTCCTATCTTACAAATGTATTTTGATCCTTTCATGAATACGATACGACACGCACTAAAAAAACAAATGAAATACACTTGATAAAGCAGCACGCAGAATAGCCAAAGAATAAAATTCCAGAACAGCGCTACAAACCAGATCAAAATCCAAAGCCTTCATAACTCTCAAGCTTCAACGGTTCCATCAATTCAAGGATCCGTATTTATGAAACTCTCGCTGAAATGTCAGTGTTTAGCACCCGCCAAAGTGCGAAACCGCGTCTCTATTCCTATGTATTTTCGCGTCCGGCGCATAAATCTTTGCATTTAAAAGTTATGGGAGCGAAGGGCGCTCTGTTAAGGAAGAACGATGGCATTGACGAATGCGCGCGCATGGATAGGGGAATGGTGTGGAATGAAAGGAAGGAGGAAGTAAAAGGAGAGAAAGAGGAAAGAAAGGGATTCCGCCAGTCGGAAGAGAAGCGACGGATATTTTTCTGGGAGCAAGAATAAACTTGAAAGGTCTCCGAGGATGAATTTCCAACTAGCGCATTCTGGATAGTCGCCAGGTTGAGATCCATTCCCTTTGCTCATTTCATAGTTTTCCTCGACAAGGCTTAAGAGCGTTACTCAATAATTTATGCCCATCTGTCCTGGAGCAAATATCGGGGAAGAATCGGCCGGGTCGATCCGAGCGCAAATAGGTACAAATTATATTAACGTGACGTTTCCGCAGGGAAATTAAAATCGACATCCCACCCATTATAGATAAGGGTACTAACGTATGAACTTCATTTCTTCTTGCCATTATAAGGTGATTGGGAATTTCGGAATATCTTCTCCCTTCTAATTCTACCGTCTTCTAAGAGGAAGTTCTTGGGAAAATCTCTCTCTTCTACGGGATTGATCAAATATAATGATTTATCAGTTTGAACAGAAGAGACATTTTTCATTTAGATCTATGAGACTTGACGTAATCCATAATTAAATCTCATAAAAACCTTCAATAAGAAAAATTATCACTAATCCGTTAGCTGACAATCATTACAGCCAGTTAGATTAAGTAAGCTTGATTTGATTGCAAAAACAAAAATGAGAGTCTCTATACATTGAATAAATCAATTTATTGCTAACTTTTCATCGTTTTCTAAAGTTCTATAGTAGTAAATATTTAAGTAATTCATCCCAGTCTTTTCTTTGGGAATATTTGAGTAGAAATCATTTTTATTTCCCAAAATAGGAATTAGGTCCTCATTATTGCTTCCAAAAAACAGTTGATGTCCTTTTGACAGATTATGCTTTCCCTTTGAGACTGTCATCCGTAGACCAACAGTTAATCATAATGAGCACATTTTGTGGAATGAACTAATCATAGCGATTAAATTATATAACTAGAATGATTCCCATAGATTGCTTGATTTTAAGATCTTGCTGTTTAAAACTTCAATCATCGTAGGTGCGTAGAATTTTATTTTGTAACAAAATCACAATCCTTGTGATTGGAATGAGGAAAAAATATTTATAGCGCTGTGCTCATGTTCGGAAAAGTGTTAGTATATAATGAGTTCGATTTCTGTCTTCGATACCTTGTCGATGAACGCCCATCGTCCTTCTTTAATCATGTTTGGATTACACATACACTTAAACTCGCCGCTCCGACCTGTATTAGTCTGCATAGTTACCCTGACCGGAGAACTGAGTAAATATGAGCTCACTTTAGAGATCTTCAAAGCAGTTCCGTTTGTTTATGCCTCTCTGATTCCGATCTTCATCATCCTACACTAATGCTCTCCTTATTTCTACAAAGTGAGCGGGAATGAGATGACGGATCAAAACTGATTGACCTTGTTAATAAAAGGCGTTTTCAGGGTAAAACGAAACAGGAGGATCAGTTATCGGTATCTTAAGATCACTGATCTAAGACTAATACTAATGAACCATCTTCCAAAGAAAAAATACTTTCAAACTCCAACTTTCCTTTCGAATATGGTTGCTGTGAAATTACACGAAGTTGCTATTGAACGTAGCAGCTATATTAATGCATAAATATTTCTATGTTAGAGCTGAGGATCGTCGCACCTAGCGATAATTATTTTTAGTCGTAACATAATTATAACCAGTAAACTAGTAAAATAATTATAAAAGATTGTAACTATTCGAATATTTTCATACCCCCTCTTCAACCAACTTCTTAAATTTATATGGAAGCACATGTTGAAAAACTTTTGAACTACATAAACAGAAGTTATTTTTCCTAATTCTTTCTGAGCTCCATAAGTTGTTTAAAGCGTTGCTTCCCGATCTCCACTGTGTGGATACTTCACCTAATATAATAAGTATCTTTCCACCAGGGTGAATGTAAATTTGCACGATAAGCAAAAAGCGCTAGTTTTTAACTTTCTTAGTAACAAAATAGGACAATCGCTTTAAGCACTCATCACGGAAGTGGAGGATCCAAGTTCGAGTCCCGGTCCCGTCGGACTTTTTCATGATCAATCTTCATTATACGATAGAAGTGTCATAAATCTGTTTTACTTGATAAAAATTTTGTGTTGTGTTTAAAAATATCTTCCAAAAGGAACAGGATAAAATAGAACATTAAATCTGTGGCGTGTTAATCCTCACGTACAAGACGTATACAAAACTGTATCGTTGTTATGTTACGTTTTCATCGCCGTATTTTGGAGACTCTCTGAGAACGGATCCGTTACCATTTCATTGGAGTAGCTACCGAAATTCACCGCAATCCTAGGTAAACATTGAGAAATTGGGTCCTCCACCAAAATAGAATCTACGACCTCTGTCAACTAAGTCGAACGCGATTTACTCACTCAAGCATACATGTATGAATTTATACCTGTTTCAACGCTTTAATACCTAATTTATACCTGCAGATATTATTATAATTATAGTGGAGTTATTCATAAAATAAAGATTAGATATAGTGATAATTTCAATTTACGATAAAGAAAGCATGAGTTTGTGGGAAGTAGAATAGTTGACGGAATATGACTTTTTCTAACAAATGACCTTATAATGAGAAGAGTATGAAATACGGAAGTTGTAGAAATGTATTGATGATCATCATCGTCACTGAGGGGTTTTTGGGATGATTTTCAAGAGAACTGAGAGAGAGGACTTAGAAGTTTTCTCTTAAAAGAAATCTTTTCTAAATAAAGTGAATAATTTAATTCAAAGCCTCTAAAACAATGTTTTACATAACTAAATGCATAATCTTGAACTTGAGATCTCATATTATCTTTATCATCCACAGGTTAATGACGAAGAAGATTAATCAAAACCTGATCAATACAATAATCAATAAAATTACAAACTAATCTATACCGCAATTTTAATCAATACAATAACAAACTAAACTTATCTACACCGCAATTTACTTACTGTCCAAGATAGCTGCCTGTCAGAGTATGAGAGGTCTAAAAGAACTGCATACTTTTGTATATTACCTTGACAAGCAGTCGCAAAAAGCAATGAGTTTCAAAAACTTGTTTGCGTTCATTGCCGGGTCGACCGAAGGAGTGCAGAGGTCGTGTAATACCAACTCATCAACTCTCATGCATTCGCACGCTTTTAAAACTTATCTGACAACCGTTACTACAATAACCCCCTCGTATGCGATTATTAAACTATTTCAAGATTCTCATCCTGTTTCAGAGAGATTCATTTATCACTTGCATTTTTATAACTGTAATTTTTCATGGGATGCATCCCCTTGTTTTAGATGTGTATCAAGAGACTTAATAAATGGCGCAGTTTCAATCCCAATGCACGTTTCAGTATTCCCGATGAAGGATGATAAGCGTGCCAACGTGGACCCGTAATTAAATCACTTTTTGCAATAAAGGGACATACATTCCCATCTGTGCTTGCGTGGATAGGGGTTGTAAATTTGTTTACCTGCTCAGCAATTTTTGGCAAATGATTCCAGTGGGTATCATGCATCGTTCGGAGTGATGTGCAATAAAATTGTTTCAGTGAAAATTTGGCTCAGCCTGCGAAAACGATGATCAGGGGAGTAATTATTCTTTCATTTTCGCAGTATTGCTAAAAACAGATTAAAGTGTCAATAAATCACCTGTTTCATTTTGCGTTTATTTGATTATCCCCTAGAAATCAAAATGCTATACAGTAATCACAAGTAGAATATGGCTGTACTCAGTGTGAAATAATTTTGGAAATGAGTGAGAAAAACTTAGAATTTACATCTCACGGAAACGGTTAACGTAACCCATTTACGATCCTCATAAACCATAAAGATCTGTTTGATGAAAATATATACGAAAATTTTATATCTTCTACAAAGCCTAATATATAAAATACGACTACATACTGTAGAAAAGCGGATACCCGAGTATTTAAAAAAGCATTACCCGATCACCTTTGTGTTTTAAAACACGAATGTTTTGTATTCTCTGCATCCTTCTATCATTCATCCCTCTAATTAAAACTTAACGTTCCGATCCAAACGCTTCCATGTATCAAGAGCTAAATTCCAGAAAAAAAACAGGAATATACGAGCGAACGATTGCGTCAACGATATAAAAGCCGTATTCACTTCCTTTCGTTCCATAAGGAAGGAATGAGCCGTGATTTTGGGTTATTTATTCAAGTTATGCATGCAAGGGAAAACAAAGTAAGGCTAAATATACATCTAATTTTAGAAGAGACTTTCCGAGAAATTCAGGATTTTAAAAATGTTACGCAGAACGTTTTAATTCCTCACCTTCTTAAATTCAAAATCATGCATCACCGCATATAAGTTCATACAAGTTAACCTTCCTTACCAAATCCAGTTCTTTTATTCCAGTATTCAATTATGCTAGAATTCGTTTCAAGTCGCAATATTATCAAAATGCTCTTAAGAGCACGTTTAAGCGTATATTATTTTGAGATTGAAAGAAGCAACATAAGAGCGATGCTCAGAAGAAATACATGGAAATTTAAACTTGCTTAATTTAGGCTCTCTTGCAGGTCTCAGGACATATTCCAAATATGGAATATGTCCTGAATTTTACAATAACCTAGAAACATTGAGAAAATAGTGAAACATTGAGAAAATACTATATTTATTTTTGAAATTGTTGATATTTTAGTCTTGTATTCGTAATTACGATTCCCATTTATTTTTCCCTATATTGATTTTACTGTAATTGGTTTACTGAGCAAGATAATTAGCGAAACGTATAACATTTTCCTCCAGAAATCATTCAACCATTCAATTGTAATTACACATAAGCATCCAAGCGTCTTTCTGTCAACATTAGATATCCTAACCGCAAATATTCATGAACAATAACTACGCGAATGAAACGAAGTTAATTTTGATGACGCATTGGGCATAAATTGGATGTAATCAAATTGCATTCCAAAGCCATGTAACTCAAATAATGTTCACTGAAATTCAATTAATATTTCTTCCTACACTTCCTAAATCAATATTTTATCCTCTCGCTCAGCGAAATTAAAAGAAAATAAGTTTGGAAAAATAACATTTCGTGACGCTGAATGTTCTCTATGCATTTCACATACGTTGTTACTGCGTTAGAAAACACACGCCGAACATATGTTTGTTTAGTCGGCAATTTTGCGCCTATCTTTTCAATGTTATTATGCACGAAAGTCCCTGACGTCACTAACTAACGGGTATGGTGAAGCCACATGGTTTGGGAACGAAGAGGATAAATTTGACATTCCGAGCAAAGGAACTCAGCGGGTGTTTTGTCTGAGGTGTTCTCGGAAGTAGGTACGTTAGCGCTGAATGGATATAGCCCACGTGGAAATGTGTCACTCGGAAATATAAAGGAATATATATACATGAAGAGACTGGTGGCTACGGCCTTATCAGCCCGCGCCATTCACAGCTTTGTGAAAGACAAAGTTATGAAGTTATAACTATGCAGTGAAGAAGAAAGATGAGCATATTTGGAAAAGAAAGCCTTTTAATAATATGTGGAAAATGATGTCAACCTCTGCCGTGTCGGACAGAAGTTCCAAACTTCCGTATCGCAGTATAATGGAATCACAGCGCCACCGCGACGCCGTATTTTATGAATCTATTTTACGTAAAATTTGTTTATGTGTGTGCACGTATTATTTTTCTTCGTATATATTTTATTGTAATTTGCATCTTTATCCAAAAAATTAAAACATATCTATTCCACTCTGCTCTACCATCTCCGTCAATTTGACTTCGGACAGATATTAGCGAACTCCTATATAGTATTAATAAAAAGACCCTGCCTTTACGACAGGATGTTATATTTCACGACTCCTTAGATCATCATAAGGTGAAATTTAATTTCAAGTTCGTTTATATCAGGAGAAATGTAATGATGATTCATAGTGTCAAAACTATGGCTATTCGTTATAACTAATTCCGTGGAAGAGGTAAAAGAGTCCTTATCATTATTCTTCAGGATAGAGATCTATCACCAAACGGAGGCCGAGTTTCACAGTCTATTTGCAAACACACAATTAGTTAGAGCCTAAAAGTTTGGGATGAGCAGTTAATAAGCTGAGAAGTAGAGAAAGAACGCGGATTACTGAGGAAGGGGTTAGATTACGATATCGAGGTAGCGCGTTCAAATCCTGTTTGAGTCATGACCGTTTGTGCATTCATTGTCGTTTGCGTTTAACTACTTTTTTAACGCCAAATATTGAAAAGATTGGATGAAATGGTTTGTTGAAAAAATACTCTACTCATTCCTTGATCCTTCAACTGGCCATTCCGCTGAAACTCTACCTCATCTGTTAGATATCAATAAAATTAAATCAATATTTTTCTAGAAAGGATAGTTCTTAGAGAAGCAAAAACTCTCATTAATACTATTCTCAGCTGAAAAGATATTTCAAATATACACCAATTTCTTGATAGATAACTGAAATACAACATTTTTAATGTAGCTATATCCACAATGTCACACGTGGTCAAATGAACTTGCTATGCGACATTTAACTGAAGAAGTAAAATTAATTCAGTCGGACTCAGTTACATATTTCTGTGATATTAGCTTTGATACCTATCGGCCACGCTAGGTGAAACTGGAGGAAAGAAAAGCAACATTTTCTAAAAGATATCATTTCCAGCGCGCCAGTAAAATGAATTCGTCGTAGTCGACGCATTCATCCGCCCGATTCAACACACACTTAAATCACACGTTTTTCCTCTCTCGACAGGTGTTGTCAACAGAGTTAAATGGCAATCTTGGGTATAGAAAGGATATTCCTTCTGGCACTACAATCCACGCTCGGTTTCGTCCATTAACGCCTCACATTCCTGTAGCCATCACCGAAAAATTCTTCTCTTGCAAGAACATCACACAGAAACTCGAGACCGGGACACAAAAGAGAAAAAATTCGCCCAGGATGGGGGTCGGCAAATATTGGCGGAGGGTCTAAATAGACACACCCGCTCAATCTTTTTTCGTGATGAATTCGATCTCTTCGCATGGTCTGCTGCAGTCGTCTGCTTCTTCTCATTTAACCCCTCTCTGTTTAACTTTGCTTCCCGTCGCAGGGAACATGATTTAACGAAGCGGACCGCCGCTAATTAGTCCCTCTCAAAACCTTCCTCTGTGTCTCTCTTGCTTGCCATTTTCGCCTCATCCCTTTCCTATTTGCGCCCCTCCCATTAGCTCCCTTTTTATGCTCTTTTGCTTCTCTCATTTCCCTCATAAGCACTGAATTTTTCTCCACTCACCACTGCTATCTCTCAATTCGACTCCCTGCTTCTTTTTCCTTCGCAAAATACCGTGAAATCGGGCGAATAATGAATTCGTGGAAGCGTTGAAAATATATTACGCGTTAACTGAAATCGACATCGACGTGACTTATTGCCGACGTTAATGAAACGAATTTCCATTTTATTCACGATTTACCGCTGTAACAGGGGTTCCAAAGCTGCAGGGGAACTGTGAACAATGAGTGAGTATGTTCGCAATTTAAAAATAGTCAAGATTTTTAAATTTTCTAAAAATTTCATTAATTTCTTAAATTAATGGAATATATATGGTAAAAGTTAAGTATTGTATTCCCTGGTCCATACTACGCTCTTTTTTCCGAAAGTTGTTTCATAAGATTGACTTTCTTATGGGCAGCGTGTAAGAATTATAAACGGCGCACAATGGGATAGAATCGAAAAAAGCTGGCCAAGAGGCCAAAAATGGTTTTCTTGAGTGCGGGTTTTGAAAGTTCGCATAGTTATTAAAAAATGATTGAATTTTATGTTCTCGTTTCTCCTTCTTCGATATCTTAACGTAATAAGAAGATACGTGGCGTCAAACTTGAACAATTTTCACGGGAGAGATTTTCAAGGAATGGGCAGTCACGGCAGAACGGATAAACGTTCAAGTTTGCGTTTTTGTGGAAGGTTTAAATAGATACCTTTGGAAAAAACAACGATGCTATAATCTACAACAATTCCTAATCTTTTTACTGGTTGTAATTACCGCTCACAAAAATGAGTTTTTGCTCATTTAAAGCAACGAAATGGTGGACACCTTTTTCGGACAATTTTCGAGATAAAGTAAGGAATATAAATAGGAAAGAGGCCTTAATGCATTAAGTCTCCTATACCACGTCATAGTCAGAAGTGTCTAGATGTAGAATCCGAAGAAACTGTTTCAATTCAGGTGCCAATTTGGGAGTTAAGCCTAATTTTCGTAAGCCCGCCAATTCCCAGCACACTCTTTGTTACTTCAACTTTCCCGCAATATTCCAACTAGTTGGCAGTAGAATCAAACCTACAACCACTATGGTCGGGCGGGCGCCAGGTGTCGCTAACCAAGCCGCTGTCGGCCGTTCGACTTTGACATAAGTTTCTGAAGGAGCCATGGGGGAAACATCGCGTTTTTATAGGGAAATTGCAAAATCCGTTTATTTGCAAAAATCCTTTGCGTGGAAACTTAGTTCCGTACCGAAGAAGTGGCTTATCTTGAATCGCAGATTGTAGTTGTCGCGTTGTGATCAGCGGAGGATCCGGCACAAGAGCGAAAGAAAAGAGAGTGAGAACAGAGAAAAGAAGAAAGCAATTGTTTCCTTCTGAATGATTGGTAGGTCGTGCTGCCCGACCGCTACCAGAATTTTAAGATTTCTGCAATGCTGAGATGCTGAAAATAATTATACGATAACTGTAAATATTGTGCCGAAAAACTGACGATTTCTTCATCGCTGAATGGTGGACGCCCCCTAATGGAAACAAACTTGCGTCCGTAGGAGAATTGGCTGGATCGAATGTTGAGAAGACAAGATTTGCCAAAGAAGAATACTTAAGGTAGACTCTAAGGGGAATGGCAGCAGTTCATACTTCACGCTCCGCTGTGATGTATTTAAGTGGAAGTCCTCACATAACCCCACATATCGTAATCTCTTCTGGAATTGCATTTCATACTCGTGAGACGAATCTTGTTTTTGATTGTTTCGTAGTTGATATAAGATTTTAAGCAACAAGCTATAAGCCATATTTATGTGAAATATTTTATAATATGAAAAAATCAGTAGTACAATTTTGCTTGAACATAGAGCTTACATTTAATACAACTTGAGTATGATTTTAGCGCTTCGATAAATATTTTTGTGTTTTGACGATGAATAACTTATGATATGTAATGAAGTATAAATATTTTCAACTAATTACAGAGTGAAATTTGTAGCAGAGGTTGTATTTCATAAGGATATAACATTATTATAGTGCATAAATTGAAGCTATGCAGCCCCCGCTAGCTCTAACGCATATATATGTATGTACATGGCTATAACCATTACTAGTTGCATGCTATTACTACATAAGGTTTCCCTAGCAAGAAAATCAAGTGGCTTATCTTACAGTAATGCAATTCTTTTCTCTTGTTCCCGCACTTATCTTTCTATTCAGACGCAAAAATTCGTTGTAATTAACTATATATTTTTCCATGCAAGTCCACTTCCTTTTCTAACTTTCCCTCTACCTTCCACTTTTTGAGTCTTATACAGCTCACTTACTCAACTTTCTCTTTCTCTTTCGTTCTATTAACATATAAACTTCATTTCGTTTTAGGCGCTGTCTTCAATTCACCCCTCCACACTTTTAAAGATGCATAAAAATCATTTAAAATATGTTACGAAATAGTCTTTCAATACACGTATTAGAGCTATGAATAACATTTCCACTTAAGATTTGAAAAAATCTGCGAGAAATTTAAGAATGGCAACGAGACTGGGAAATCGCACCTGTTTATTTTCAACATAGAACCGTCTGAGTTCAATAAATAATGCCCTCCCAAGCTCCAAGGAATGTCCTTATTATTCCTTGGTACTTAAAAAATATTAGGTATCTTTCGTAGAAAGAGAGGATTGCATTCTACTTAGCATATAGAGAATTTTTTCATCGATAGAGCCAAACAGAAAGTCTAAATACGAAACATAAAAGGAATCGAAGCTGCCGTCGATAAAATTAAAGATTAAAACTTCCTAACGCAACGTTTTTCTAACTTCGTCCGAGACTTTCCATCAACGCTTATAATGGCTCTATTCTCCGCAAGAGCACACTTAAGCCACAAAGCCTTGATTTAGAAAAAAAAGAAGAGGGACGGGCGAGTGAGGACGAAGAATGACTGCAATCAGATAAGCAAGGAAAAAGGGAATGCATAAAAAGTAGAAGAATAGAAGGCAATAAAGTGGGTGGAAAGGATAACGGCGAAAGAAGAGAGAAAAAAGGAAATTGAAGTGCGGACGAGATAAAGAGATCAATAACGCGAGCAATGAAAGAAGAGACGGATGAGGACACACGGGTCGATTGAGAGAGATGTATTAGAGGGAAAATAAGGACGAATGGAATAAAATGGAATAAATATATGTATGCAGTGGAGGAGATAGAAACAAGAGGATTAAGGAGCTGCGATGGTAGGGATTCCAGAAAGGAAAGTAAATTGAAATTTATCCTCAGAAAGCGAGAGAGGACAATACTTCTGGGAATAATATAGGAAAAGGTTTTTGAATCCGAGCGCTACTGTGGGTTTCATTAAATCTAGCTAATATTTTCGAATGCCACTGTGAAGATATGGGAAAACCGGTAAATTTTATGGAAAGATACATTGGCTCTGGATAGTAATTTCGTTATTATCCTGATCGTAGCAATCCTACTTAACATTTAGCTCGGTTTTATTATAGATGTTACTTCGCTGAATAGCATTTTTAGCAATATTTCAAATCAATCCTGTTGAAATTAGTGAGACTAGTATCATATCGCGTCTTTACCTTTTTAAAAGTGACAGAGTTTGATTTATAAACATAATTCATTCGGAAATTATGATAAAACGATACTGAAATCTATAGAGCACGCTATTTAAACATGATATGTAATGATATAAAAATACTATATGAAATAATATTTTACGCATTGAGCTCTTTGACAGGTAGGCGACTGACCAAAAAGCATACTGGCGACAATCATTTGTGTGACTGATCTGGAACAAAACTAGTCGATCTTTTTGACTGCGGCGTAACGGGTCTAATAACCGTGGCCGTTTTTCCGCGGTTATTATCATACATTATATATATTACACATTAAAAATGGTACTGAATTTTAAAATTTATCAAACAACATTTCCTTATATTGAAGGATTTCCTCGTCCCCCAACCGACCACCCAAGCCAACCCAACACAGCTAATTATGAGCTCATAAAAAGAGCTCACGGACGAAATGAACTGCACTCCATACAGCAATAACCATAACATTTAATTATTATATGAACCATTGGAATGATGACGAAATCTTACACCTTTTGGTGACATTTATGACCAGAATGGTGAGTTTTTTTTGGTGAAAACATTCCTTTTTACTAGACATCGTTAATTAATTGTTACTTTCTTCGGTGACTTTATTACCAGTCACTGAGAGATAGTCCTTTCTATTTTGAAAATTTTATTTATTTATTTATATTATATATAATATTCTGATAATCTACAAGTAATATAATTAATTTCTTAAAGAAAAATTGTGACTAAACGGCTGTTGTGAATCTTCCTGTCCTTGTGTAATCGTTTGTCTGGTAGAGGCTTCAGCATGGAATTTAGATCATTATTTAATCAAGCGTTACACATATGGAAGGAAAAGGCAGAAAATCTCGAAGTAAGCCTGTCGGATTCGATGAGGTCATTTTCCCAGTCGTAAAATGCATATCAAAGTAACATATTCCCTTATATAAGCTCAACCGACTGAGGAGTAACATCATGGCATTCCATAAAGAAGGAGAAATAAAAGGAAAATTACTCTTCCAGTGTAAAATAGCTAAACTAGTTTCCCTCAGAAGAGTAGTTTCCCTAATTAAATTCTATTAATGTAATTTAAAATATATCATATCCCATTTTACTTCACCAAGATGACTGTTGCTGAGTCGTCTTGCTAATTAAACAAGTACCGAGTAATGAGTGCCGAGTAATAGTCCCACGCCTAACCTGAGTCATTTCTGACATAAGGACGAAAGTAACCGAAAGACTTAGTCAAAACTAAAACGGTTTCGCTCTGCTGGAATTGTTTCTATAACGATAAAAGGGATTAGTCTAGGCAAAAGGGTATGAATTTATTTATGGATCGAAGTGAGCCTAAAGTTTCAATGTGATACGCGGAAAGTGGAAGAACACTACATATACCAATGTAAAAATCCTTACAAAAGCATAATAATGTTAGCGTTGCAATCAGTTTAATTTGTTCCTTAAATTGCTCATTTAAGAAAATCAATTACGGAGAACTCACTTTTTACTCTTATTCAGAAGAGCTGTTTCCTTCTCTTTAAGCACGGAAAGTAATGAAATGGGGTGGATTATAACTTCGAAAAATATTTCCATCCTGCGCGTCTTTCCTTCTTTCTGCAAGAAAACCCCCTACAAATCCTTTTTCCAAATCCTCCGCTCTTCTTTCTTTATTTCTCCATTCTCTTTTCTGCCGTCTCATCCAGCTAATCCTCTCCTAATTCCAATTCTTGCAGCGAACCACCGGCAACTTTTCTCGTTCCCCCAACCGAAAATGTTTTATTTTTTGCTGCAATCAATTAGGAGATCGAACGTTTATAAACTCGAGGGTGACGGCGTGGAACGGAAAACAAAACATCGGGAATAATTTCAAGTCCGTAATTTAACGACCGAAGATTTTGAAAACGGTAAAGGAAGGTATATAAAAGAAACTTTTCTTGATAGCGATCAGGTTTTGAAATCTAAATATGTGACGCAAATACATTTAAATGTTTTGGTCTTGCATAAGCCGAACAGCAGTATTGTCATAAAATATTTCGAAATGATTTTAGGGTTCGGAAATGTGGATAACATATGGTCTCGCAAAAGCTCGTGGAATTCGCATTGAATGCTTGCTATTAAAATTACTGAAAACGCACATGTTTTTCTAGAAACCAACGAAGTATGTTTATTGACGAATTAGATTGTTTACGTTACTACCAATTAAATGTTGATCACTGCAATAGTTACTTAGACGCTCTTTCTATTCCAGATTTTCTTTAGATGTGTCGCCGTGGATGCAATGATGGTTATCTTAGTAGTCTCCATAAAAATCTCCAATTAAAAAATAAACTGTTTTAGACAAATACCAAAACGAATTATAAATTTATCACTTTTTGGAGCGCAAAATTATTTTATTTTGTTTGCATAGTTTAAAATTTTCAAGTAAACGAAATTTAATGAAAATTCGTTCTAATTTCCTGATGTTAATTAATGAAAGAATCAAGGATCATTCAATGGAAAGTTGAAATCGCAAATAATTCTGAGAAAACTTACAATTGACTTATTATTTCTAACTTGCGTCTTTTGAAAGATTACAATGATCTCCTGTGACTTTTTACAACACACAAATGTAGCACAGGTTACCGCACAAAAAACATTTTTCGAACGCAAAAGCAGCTAATATATTCTAGTATTACGTTCGTACAATAATTTTACTTGTGAGGATATAAGTCATCGAGACTAATCTACATTATTTCTCTTTGGAGAGAGTGAAATATACTCTGGCTTTCATTGAATACGCTGGAAAAGCCATTTCATGTCTCTTTTTCGTTCTCTTTCAATGACCTTCTCATCTCTGTCTTATTTCGCTCCTTTTGACTAACCACCGTGATGAACAAGAGCTACGTTAGAGCGCTGAAAAACTCTGAGAATCATTTTTGGAAACTCATCCAAGAAATTCCAGTAAATAACATGGGATGATGAAAACAAACTCATCAGTTTGTTTTTGCGAAGCGCAAAATGAGGTTAATGTTCTTGGAAAACCCCGTATAATATCAAAAAGAGTCACATCAGGCATGAGATTAATACTAGGATAAGTATGAGGTTTAAATGCAGTTATTAAAAGTGCAGAGGGGTTTTACGTTCGTGAGGATTAACTGAATATTACGATGAAATTTTGGTTGGCTTGGAAGGTCCCTAAATTTTATCTATCACATAAGAGGGTAATCTTCCGATTCAGTTCACAGACAGCTTTAATGAACCTATGGTAGACAAAGCTAAGTAACGGATGAGAAAATGGGAAGCAAAGTGCGGGAAAGAGTCCGAGACAATCTCGGAACATGTGAAGATAGATATATACTATAGTTAGTTTTCTTTAGAATGAAAATAAGAGATTACGATGTTTCCTTTCATTGTCATAGGAAGTTAATAAAGCAATTCTACTTCTAGCAAAGGGATAAAAGTCTGACAGTTAGCGATGGATGAAGTTATTCCATTTTGTTTTCATTTTCTAAATATTTTTATGAATTACAAAGATAGAAAGCTACCGCTCTGAATAGGAAGAATCGAATTTTTGCATACGTAAATCTGTGTGACAAGAAAACAATGAAACTGAAATCTTTTTTATGCACGTTTAGAAAAATATTCAAAACTATCTGTTACCTTCGATGGGTGAGTGTGTATCTGCGAAGATATCCCGCAATGGAAATAGATAGGTTGAAAATTGAGAATAGATGCAAAACTGAGCTTCAATTTTTGCGCTACTGCAGTTTCAAATGGTTTTCGTAGGATATTTCTACACGAAAATCGTGAAAATGAGCTCTATATTGATATTTTTACCTTTCATACGTTTTTAATTCATCAACATGAGGTTTTCTGTTGTTTAGCAAATTCAACGTGTTTTGTATCTAACGTTTTCAATGATCACACGGTAATTTTAAACAACTATCTTACTCGATAACTTTAAAACCGTGAATAAAGGAGACCGCGACCATTTATTCATTACATTTGAATAATATCTTTTATAATCCTTATGCATCTAGTTTTCACACGTGGAGCTTATTCTGAGTTCTTTGATCCAGGAGACTATTTTCCTAAAATTTAAACTTGGAGCTCATCCTTGCCATTTATGCTTTCATTCGGAGGACTCCTTTTTCTATAACAGGTGTTAATCAATTGCTTTGAATATATGAAATGGTAAAAAATTAATCATAAAAGTTAACATAGTTTTCGTAAATTGGATATTTGCCGTAATTATGAAATTATAAATGTAAATTATCTATTATGTAACCTTGAGTTCTGGTCTCGGAAAGGCAAATACGGTGGCTTGGGCTTGACCACATGTCACCAACAGTGGCTAGGCCTTATCCCTCAAAGAGATGTCGCGCCACGGTCTATACTTCTAATTACCTTTAGTACGAATCTCTGACTCCTTTAACAAAACAGATATGAATAAGAATAATTGCATTAATTGCAGAAAGTATGAATGATTTCAACTAAATCTTTTCAATGGTGCTCATAAATTTTGTTTTCATTATATTTCATTACTCTGTAGCTGAGCATTGAAATGTATATATATTTACACGAGTGGAAGATTATTAGGACAAAAATTAATATTGGCAAGTGGGTTTGTAAAATAAAGTCATAATCAAGAATGGAATGTAAAAAGATTTGACATACCGAGATGGAGGAGTGGTTAGAAGGCTAATCTGACTTATAAATATATTATATTATTCATAAAATATGGTTCTTGGTTGCAATAGCCATATATTTAAATATTCTATAGGAATAAATGCGAGTAGACATCGAAGTTCGTAATTTTACCAAATAAGACCAAGTTCATTATTATTACACAATGTCCTCATGTGATCGTTATTTTCTATGGTAAGCGTTCGACTTTTTCAACGTGGTTCCGGAATCGATTCCCCATGAGAGCCAACGTGCAAATTACCTTAGCTTTCGAAGCACATTCCAAATTTTTCTTGTGTTCCCTGTGGTCATCTTCCAATCAGAGATTTGACCAAAAACTTTAAATTTATTCTAGAGATTGAGGAAAATGCCTAATTAAGATTTTATATTACTTCAAAGTATTATGACCTTTATATATTGTACCTTGAGATAACATTATTATAGTATAATTTCTTATGTCACGAGAGTCACGATTACATTCAGAATATTATTCCACACTGTTATGTAATAAAAAAGGGTTTCTCTTTAGAGACGCATTTCCACGGAAACGTACGCCCTTAGGCTCTGGAAAAATGTTTTGAGAAAAGAACTCAAATAAAAGGTAAATAGTTACTAGGCCTTAAGAAAAAAAAGCAGCATTGAACCCTTCGTCCCTCACCTGTTTTGTCTGAAATCCGGCTATTATTTCTTGGTTGTTTCTATTTTCTTGGTTATATTTCCTCTTTTTTGGTATGTTTTATTTTTCTATATCTTATTCGAGATATAACAATGCTATTTAAGATATATTGATCGAATTGCTTTAGAACAGTTGGAATGAAAACAAGCAATGGTTTCCTCAACTTCTACTTTTAGCAGAAATGTGGTGCTTTTACTGGAAAAAAGAAATTCCACAAAGTGATGGCTGTTACTAATGATTTTATTGTGATATTTTTCTTTCAGTTGTGATGTAGAAAACAAGATTTATATAAATGAAAACTCTCATAAACACTCTTAAGGCTGAGATCTCCAAAATACAATTCACGAGCCAAATCTGGCTCCCTAAACGCTTCTTTATGAATCATTGTTTTCAGTTTAGTGACATCACATTAAAGGTCACAGCATGGTCACGGCACAGCTTAAGTTTCTTTTCGAAAGGAGGATGACGTCTTTACTGACCACATTCGAATTTTGTTCGTCTCGCTTTTGTTACATAAGTGGAATGTTTGAGTCTTCTATTTCAATTGAAAACTTAGCTATAATTTAAGGAAGTAATAATCTTCCTTTAGTGAAAGAAAAGAAGTTGGAAGTCGTAGATCAGTTGAATCATTCAGCATTAACTCCCGGAAGATTATGGCACAGCTATCGTAATTCATATAGGGTGATTCTTAGAAGGTCGGTATTCCGAGGCTTCTTTCTCCATTCGGGGAAAAGGCTCGAAGATTCTCTCTTGTATACGGCTAACGGAGAGTATTTCGAACCTCTTGATCATGATTTACTTGAGAACCGCCAAGAATTTTCTTATCCTTATGCGTCTTTTATCACTCCAATGTTAACATATCCCATCCTTATCTATACATTGTCACTATAAGAAAGTTAATTCCCAGAGACTTAGTTTTACTTCTGTTTTCTCTAACACTAATCTTCGTGGGCAATTGATTTTGACAAGTGCCACCATATTTCTTTCTAACGTCTTGACGTAATTCGGCCGGAATTGCACCATAGGAGACATCATGGAGCAATTCTGCAGAGCCCCAAAGAAGAAACCTCAATTAGCGGATGTAGGGATTAAACGAAACAGACCGTGGCAAACGGGACGGAAAAAGCAAGTTAGCTGGGAAGACGGAGGAGCGCTAGAGAGCGGAATCCAAACAAAAACCTAGAGATGTATCAAGGCCAGTGATCCTTTGCTTATCTCTCCTTTGTCCCGAAACCCTTTCTCCTTCGCTGGATTACTCGACCTACTAATTCTTTCCGCATTAAGGCTTCAAGCGCCCTCTGACTTTCTCTTTCCAGCTTTACCTTGAAATGTTCTTTTAGTTATCTCCACAATACCTTTGCTCTTTTATTATTCTTTCATCCTCCGCCATAAAGACCTTTCTTTGATCATTTATTCTTCCTCCACTATCCTGAATGCATCTCATCTGTTTACAGAGGTCTCCGGCGTCTTTTTGCTCTCTCTCACCTCCGTCTCAGGAGCCTATTTGTCAGTGCTCGTTCATCTGAAGGCGCTCCTTTCATTTCCGCATTAAGGCGTCTTTTTAATTATACATTCTTTCCAGAGCATCCTCGCAGGATTACTCTGAAGCGAGAATTGGTGAGTCCTTGAGATCTTATCTGGGATAAATGAAATTGGATGCATTCGTCATAGAGATTACGTACACACACATTTCACGTAGTCAAACATACATAATATAGGAAGTTTGTATGTGAATGAATTAACATCGATATTGTAGAATTGAAATTAAAATATGGAAAGGCTTCTAGGATTGTCAAGTGCGTTCGTCTTCTGTGGATGCGGTCCGGGGTCCGATTCCCGGTCGGGGCCCGTGCGAATAAAATTATCTTAGTTGTATAAGTACCTTTATAATTATTATTGCAGAATATCTAAAACTGTAATCGCTCAAACAATTTGAATTCAAAATTAATTCAGGAGTAGCAGACTTGAAATTTCTTTTGATGCAGGATGTCTATGGGAAAAATATATAGTGGCAAATATAATTCAGTCAAAGTGGCATTGATGCTGTTTAATCTATCGCCTCACAAACAAAAAGGAAAGTAGTCTTTGTACAAATTAGTATTAATTTAGTGCTTCTTCTAATGGACATTTTATTCGAGCAGCCGGTTTCGCCTTTTGATCGCCATCATATCGAGCAAAACGAAGCATAGAATGTGCTTATTTATGCTATACAGTGGAATGCTATGTTAGAGAAAAGGAAGCAAATAACCCAAGCGATTTGCATTTAATTTTGGGGCTCAAATGGTAAAACGGCTTTCATCACGAATATAAAAGTACAATTAAGATAAAATTAATAGGAAGTGTCGGATTCACTAACGCTGAAAACGCCATACTCACGCGGTGTTTCCGGGGTGTGAAGCGACTGCTGCTCGTCTCGACTTGTGCTGCCTCATCGACCATGCCTCATCCTCATTCGTTAAGCTGCTGTCATAAGGGCAGTTTTGGATTCCTCATTCTTTCTTCCTCTTCCTTCCTTCGCTTTCACTTGGAAATGGTTTGTGGAACTTAATTACTTTCATCCTTGGGTATATTTAAACATTTTAAAAATCTTATAAACAATTAAATCAAGATCAGCTCTTTATCAGGGTATATTAAAAAAATTCTTTTTTATTGTCACTTTTGGTAAATTGTCCTTTACAAATTGTCCAGTTCTGTCGAACGAAACCTAGCAAAACATCTACACGCAGGAACTCTCGAGCTATACAAAGTTTTCTGCGCGGCTAACCATTCATATTCTACCATGAAAAGTCGACAATGTTATGACGTTATATGAAGTCGCGCGCTAAGGGTCTATCTTCTGTAATAATCTCACGAATCTGTCTTATTGAAACCAAGCATTCTTTATTTTTGTATGCTTTATAATTTCAAAGCTATAAAGTATGTTTGGTATAGACAACATTTCATCATCGGCTTTTTTAAACTGAACCTAAGGTGTAGGACGCTTTCCGTTAAAAACATTTATTCTCGAAATCCGTGGAGGAATGTCTTCAATCTAAAAGCATTATCTGATTCCCGAGTGATAGGAAATGAAATGAGGAGAATAAATATGATACACAGAGAGATAAATCAATAGTCCTCTTGACATCAAAGCATAACATGTTCTTACTCCAAATAAATGTGAGAAATAAGAGGAATTGCAATATCTCAAGCGCTGAATAATATCTTCGAGATCCTCATTACCTCGTGTAAAGTAAAAGATAATTTTCAGTTACATTGCATCAAAGCTCCCTCTCAAATCAAGCCTCGATTTCTTTTAAGAAGAGCTTCGAGTAGACCGAACCATGGTCTGATATTTTTTCCTTCGAGAGGTTCACATCTCATTCATCTTCTGCGACTTGAAACTAAATTTCTCTCCTTTTCGAAAAGATGAAAAGGGACCGCAAACATCTATCTATCTAAGGATTCGCGTCTGTGCTGAACGAGTCGTCTTTTCTTTCAACTGGGGTGGAAGAGTCCGAGGTGATCTGAACCTACACAACCAACTAGAAGCGTTCCTTAAGGCAAGCTTTTCATCCTTGTCCTAAATTTCTCTCGTAAAATTGTGCTCCAAAAAAAAAAAAAATATAACATGGAGCTGAGTATTACTTGTCTTAAAGTAGACAGTATATACAGTACAATTTATCTTACGCAAGCCTGTATTTATCTCTCATTTTACCCTCCCTCTCGTCGTGGGCGTTTTTCTACAATGGGTTTCTTCTCTTCCTGGCAAAATATCTATAGTTTCTACGCGACAACCAAAAAAGCGCTTTTCATTTCTTCCTCCTTCAGCTCATATACTTATCTTACGTTACTGTTTTTTAAATATCTCGTTCCATAGAATATTTTTTGCCACTCCGGCTACGGACTACTTAAAGAAAGGAATAAAAGCTTCGTATTCGCCTGAAAAAATCTTAAGTGATAGTGTACACGGTGAAAATTTGATATAAATTATGTTAAAGTAGATGAACTTGCTTCCGGAAATTAAAGTAAAAATTGATAGTAGTAAAATATTTGTAATCATTATATTTTTCGTATCTTCATGATAAACCGTCCAAAATAAATGTATAATTAAATTCGTAAGAATCATACCTTTAAAGGAAAGATTAAATTACACGATAGAGCATTGAGGGCTTAACACGACTTAATGGTTTGACTTAATTCTCATATAATCAACACGATAAATGTGAAAGTAATAACTATGAGTAATCATAGTAGACTACGTTTGCTCTTAGAGAAGAGCGCGATCCCAAAATACTTTCTTCCAATTCCGCTTAAGTGTTGACTTAAAAAAAATTGAAAACGAGGTGGAGATGGGCCAGGTGATGAGGTGAACGCCCCTGAGTGAAAGGAACTTTATCAGAAATGTTGTCTGTCAAGATAAAAAATGCTCTCCCCGGTAAGATAACACGGGAAGGCAAACAAAGAGAATCAGATATTTTTTCAGGAAATGGTTTTTTTTTTGGAGAGATAAAGAAACACTTGCGAAGCAAAACACTCTGGCCATTTATATTCTACCGAGAAATTTTAGAGACAATATCTCGAAATTCCCTGAATGTAAATATTTTTCGTAATCCTGTAAGTGTGCAAACGTTGTAATATCTCCCTCATTCCTCTAATTTTTTGCTCGTTCTGAAATTTTTATCTTCCTTTAACATAGCTCACCATCATGTAAAGGGTGGATAAATGAGTAGAATGTAGATGGAAAGGAGGTTACGAGAATAATATACTCGTACATTTTACATAGCCTCAATTTTTTTATTTTTTGGTATTTTTAATATGTAAGCGATGTAATAGTACCATTATCTATAAAAAGGTATAGCAATATTTATGATACGGAAATGATCTTCTGAAGCGATACCTGGTGGATACACAATGTGAACATCGTAGTATCCTATAACTTATTTTTTATGTGTATCGTACAATATTTCATTCTATCAAGCGATATCGTAAATATAGATAAAAAATACTTACTCTATGATAAAATATATTTCTTACGCAAGCGATTTGGTTCACGGGTAAAGACAATCGTCCGCGTGAAGGAAGTTTTCGAAGTTGAACCTATACAACTGAACGTATATAATGCTTGCCTTTATTCCTTCCCTTCAGGAATACAAACCCATTTATAAAGACACACATGTTAGAATGAATTGAGTAGATGATCCCTAAATTCTATTTCACTTGCAATCTTGAATGCTAAATATGAATCCTATTTCATTCTTCTAAATCTCTTCAATTTTATCATTCTTATTATGTGGGTTTTTGCAACTTTTATAACCTTAGTTATAATAATGATTTCACACTTTTATAAATTACTGGCTAAAATAACGGGCATTCGCCAAGTCTAAAAGTAAATGTGTTTCTTTTCTAAAATTTATTTTGAGATCCAGGCATAGACTCCTACACAAAGTTGAAAAATTTATGAATTTGTTTGTGTCATAATTACGTTCATGTATCTTCATGACACCATTTATTTTGGGACTGCATTCCCTGGCGAAGTTTGAGGATTTTTTTTTAATTTTGAGATTTGATGATATGATCATATAAGTGTTCTGCGTCAAATTTCATTGTAAGGAAGTTAACCATCCTTAATTCCGCACGGACGATTTTCAAACTTGATCTAATGAGAATAACAGAGAAAGGATAAATGAACTTAAACGTTTATTACGGCATTCGTTGCCAAGAGGTAATCGCTTGGAATTGAACAATGAAATGAAAGTTACCATATTAAAAAAATTTTAACGTAGTTGGACGCACACAAATAGTTTCAATTTTAATTACAAATCTCAATTAATCATGTATATAATTCTTTCTATTTCCATTTTGTGCGGCTTTTTTATACAGTTTTATTTTGTAACACATATCAAGCGATAAGAATATTCAATATATTTCTGATTGAAGATCTTTTGGGGTGACCTGGCGTCCATTCTAAGACTTTTATGATAAAATATTTTCAAAAAGTTCCCAATTTTCCGCATTGCGCTATATCTAAATAAGTTCAAAATCTTCAATCGCCGCGACCACAAGTTTTAGGAGAAAACTCTCGTGCCCACGTTCTAAATTATGCATACAGAGGTGGCTACTCTCGAGTGTGTGAATTGAATAAACGAATGAACCATCTCCACCTTGCTGCCGACCCTAACTTTCAGAGTACGTTCAGAAAGCGATTAGTGGAATGGTTATGTTTATACTGCATGCAACGGTGGCCAAATAGTCCTCCTTCCCCTTCGATGGTCCGAACTGCTTCCTGCAGAGGAATAGTCCTTTCAACAAAAGTTATGGGAGCTCGTTGGCCCAAAACGAACAGAGGCTATTTCTCCGCCTCTCTTGCGGCGCCCTCTTTTTATGGTGGACGATGAGATGGTCATTACGAGATCAAAGCCACTAGACCAACGTTCCCTCCCACTCACTTATTCTAGCTCTCTACCTACCACGCGTGTTTCTTTATAAATTGAGCGTCAAATTCAGCGTTTTCCGCCTCTTCCACCCGAACATTGCAGGACATTTTTTGAGCGGCTATGGACGTTCGACCTTTCGCGCCGCAGTGGAGTTCGCAGAAAACAAAGGCTCGATAAATATTCATGCTGTTATCTAATAATCACAAAGCAATAGCATAATCCCAATCTAGTTCTCTGCTGACATATTCTACTTTTATCTCACCTTTCTAACACCTCTGTAAAATTCTTTTTCTTTTTTCTTGTGAGTTTTATTCCAATTTTTTATTTATTTCTCCTTAACATTTTTTCCCCGCTTCCTCGAAATTTCCGTTTTCTCACGGCTGGTATTTGCATTGAAAAATTTACTTATAATTAACTGGATTCGGCTGTACTTCGTGGAATTCGTTTTAATGAATTAAATGAGAAAAGAACATTCTCGCATCCTCTCTTTATATTTTACTAACGACTCGTTCTCCTTCGCGTCGTGATTAGACTTGGCAATTTTAGTAACGGATTCTGACCACGAAAATATAAAAAGTGGATAATGCGAAGTAGCCATCCTGCTTAGTTTTCGCTCAGTTCACAAGGCTCTGTTCAATAATCTGATTCTAATACTCATGACAAATTCATTGGTGAAGGCAAAACTATATCAATCTCGGGTAAGGGTAGCAATAGTAAAATTGAAACGATGTGATATTTGGTTAAATGTAATCAATCGTCTTCGTAATTGCACATTAAATTAAATGAAATTACTTAAAATAAAAGTCAGGGATCATGGGTGTAAGACTTGAAATAATAAACCGATCATAAAGGGGGATTTAGAGCTTTTCATACGCTCACATATATAATTTAAAATGGATACAATAAAGTTTGTATTTTGTTTATAATTTCTGTTATTATGCATTCATGTAGCATCCAAAAGAACTTCGCGTAATTTTCGTAAGATGCCTAACACTACTGGAAAGCCAATTATGATTATGATTTTTATGTTAAGAGCATATTAAATAAGTTTATTTTATACTTATATCAGTGAATAAGGTGCGGATAAATTTTAAATGAAAGAATCATACGGCCTTATTGAAGGAATAACAATTTAATAAGAGAATATTAGATTCAGATGATGAGCGACTTTCCCCAGAACGCCTGAGGTCAGCCTTCAAGTCTCTCTGGAAACTTGGATACCTGCTCCGAAATTGGAAGGGCAAAGTTATAGCGAGAAACGGCAACTACCGCTTCAAATATGGCGACAGTCGAGGAATCTCCTTGGCCCAAACGGAGATGGGTCAAACGCTGAAGATGACGCTATGACACAAAAACAAGCTATCACTATGACGCATAGTTATTATATTATTATACATTATATTATTTACAAATAGGATAAATTAGTCAAATGGATTTCCAGTATTTTTTCAATATTTTCATTACTACTGTCTTAATCTAATGATGGTGGCATACCTGCTGGATAAAAAATTATTTTTGCTGATAATAATAGTAAAACTCCACTTGGATAAGCCACCAAAACAGGTTTAATTTTTGAATAGCTAGAGAGATTACATATATTGCACGGTTTTCACGTGCTTTATGTAAGGAATTCCCATCTCAAAAGCTAAGATCGGTGAGCGTGGATAAAATAAGCACACAAAAGTTGTAACTATACAGCTGTTCCACTTCAGAATGGAGAATTACCACTTGTTTACGTAATATATTAAGCAATATTCAAGAGGTTTATCGACCGAAAACTTAAATAATTATTCATTCCGAAAAAGAGAATGTTGAGGCTGCTGGATTAATTATATTCAGAGCAATCTTCGATACATGTATGTTATGACGTACGTCCACGCATCCAGATTATCAGTATGGACGTAATTATAATAAGAAAATATTAATTAAAATTGAATCGAATCAATTAGAGCGTAATTGAATATTGTTTAATAATTACTAAACATTAATTAATATAATTTTAATAGTATTAAAATATTCAGGTCATAATAATACACTAAATCAATTACGTGGAGGATCAGTATCATGTTATTTATGTTCTCGTCATAACACTCATCTAATTTGTACTTTTGTTACGTGGAGTTTAAATATAACTGCTTAATTGCAAATACAATATTATTCAATCTATTTAAGGCTCTTATTTGGAACAATATGATTTTTAGCGATAACATTCGTATGTATATTTTATCACTCGAGGTCTTACAATAGCATCCAAATTTAACAAACCAAGAGAAGTTACATTTCGAGAAAAATAGTATTTTCAGCCATGGGAAATCAAAACTCGTCCATTGGAATGTTGAACCAATCCCATATGAGTCGAAAAAATGTACAGTATTACATAGTTTTTTCTGGTGGTTGGAGTTTAATTCTCAACATTTAAATATTTTCAATATTACTCTAAGAAATATTTACTCTGTGAGGGGTTGTGAAGAGTGTGGGATGACTCAAGGTCGATGGAAGTAAATGCAACTCCTTCTAAAAGAATGGACTTTTGTGACCTTTTCATAAACGCATAGAGAAACATAGAAGATTAATCGTAAAATTGAATGAAAATTAATTTGTAAGTGAATTGAGATGTAAATTTTATTGATTGAGAGGAGAAGGAACTTTCCCACAATCCTGGGTATTGGCATGGCGAACATCTACCTACATATCATTGTAAATGTTGCCTTCTTTTAGCTTTGCTCCACTCACAGTGCTACAGCTGACCTAATTCATTTTCTGATATTTGTGGTGTGGGATGGTTGAATGCAGGATCAGCTACGAGTTTTGACTAACTACTTAGCATTTATCGAGAAATAATGATTTTATCGAAACATTTCATTGCTTCCCCTTTTTCGTCTTTTTATTAATTAGAGTTACTCCTATTTTATAAAAAGTTAAGAATATTAATAAAATCTAATCAAATAAATCTGAATAAAATTTAAGCCATTACTAAATGATGTTTCTCCATCTTCTTTCTCCATTCTCCTTTCTCGTATTTAAAATATTTCACCATTTTAATAACTCAATTAATCCTCATCTCAAATTGATTCTATGAAATTTGGTAATCAAGTCTGTTCACAATTAAAAGATAGATATGCGATATTAAAAGATCTGCAAGAGGTAAAAGAGCTGCTAGTTAAAACGAAACTGTTTATTCCTTGATTGAAGCCCACTAAAAATAGAATCCGTTTGATTTCTCCTTCTCTTTCAGAAACCTCTTGAATTCAGAGGCTTGATCTACGCGTCAAAGAGAGAGAAGTACTGAATGCTGGTTAAGATGTTTTACTAATTTAGGCAGGGAATGAACTACAGCGATTAACATCCTTTGACATGGAGTCGGTTTTAATTTCCGTCACTTAATTAATGCAAACATTGTGGGTATGTAGGCGTTAGGCATGATAAAATCATGACATTTTGAGAACTTAGAATCAAATTAAATTCCAAAGAGAAACCTATCCGCAATATGAAATGGTAAAGGAATTGCTTTTCATTTGAAATGTTTAGAGTCCTTCCGAAGTTGTAATTACTAAATCAGAACTTTCTTAAGGCTTTGACAAACGTCGAGAAACTTTTCGATTAATTAATTTTTCCCTTATGGTTTCTAAAATAGAAGCTTTTCCTACAAATACTTTTAAGTAGCAGCGCTTGTTTTAAAATTCAAGGAAAGGACAGTTACTTGCGATATCAAATGTCATTTCCTTTAACAATAAAATTAATTTTCGGAATTGCGTCACGAACTTGCATCTAAAAAGTATGATTTTAAAAATTTAAATTCTCCCTTATAAAGGATAGCCTCGTATTTGCGAATCATTTCTTTCTAAATATAATGAAAATGAGGTCCTAGTGTACAAATACTCTGGTTACTCATAAACGATGAAAATATCGTATCAATGGAAAAAGATTTTCATATATCAGATCCCTTCTTTATTGAAGATCGCACTTAAAAGTTTTTTTCTCTACAAATTTTATTTCGTCAAATACATTTCCAAAGGATATAAGTATAATTGAAGCACATGCTTATACATAATGCTATATTATTCTTCACTTAACATAAAACTTAAGTACTGAAAGAGAATTTTAAGTGACATCCCTGAAGCATCATCGAAAGCTGAGACATGCAGTTTTTTAAAAATGCCATACATTGGCATAAATGCTATTTATACTTTCTAAATTAAGTTTTTTATAAGCAAAATGGAAATTTGTAATTAATTTCTAATTTTACTAGTTCTTGAAAAGAGGGGGGAAATTTATTCCATATACTTTAGAGTGACCGACGTTCTCACTCCTCGAGATGGAGTTGGAAATACAAAAATCTTCAGTTGGTGTTTTATACTACTTAATATGAAGTAATAATAATTCATCCTTCAATTTTATTATTTTTGTGGTAAAATGAATGCATTTATTCTTGGAAAGAATTTTGAAATGTAGTCCATTTCGTACTTCCATGATTAATTATTTATTTACGAGGCAGGTTACGAGGTAACCTACCTTATTGATCAGTGTGACATTCGATATTCAAAGAAACTTACAGAATATTTTGGGTCCACCGTTCAGCCAGCTTTTTTCTATACATTATCAACTATGGTATGTTCATTATCGGTTGATAAAGTATGATCTCCCAGCAAGTATCTTTCCTGTCAACAAAGCTCATTTTTCTGCAAACGAAAATGAAGTTAAAAATAGTCGGACTTAAGCAGTCCCTTATGAAGTAAATATTAGCGTTATTAGATAAAATACAAATTCCGATACCAGCAAAAGCTTAATTTTAAACTGCCTAGGGAGTATATACAATCTCCGAAATGTTGCCGCCACATTCTTTACTAATCATCTAGGGAACTTCAAAGAGGATTAAGATAAATTACAGTTTATTTTCTTATCATTAGATAAAAGAAAATGTATGTAATAAATATGAAGCAAGTAAGTACATTATAATTTTTAAGTATCTCAAAGTTATTCCAATGAGACCTACTGTTTGGAACTCCAACAGGAGAGTATGGAACATTGAACATCAAAGCTGTTAAGAATCGCTTCTTAAGAGTAAAAATATTCTTAGTACGATAGTAACCATTTATAAATGTTAAGTTACTGTGAATATAATTCTAATAAACTGAAACATAGGTTGAGAAAAAAGGATTACGGCATAGCTAACAGTGAAATTAAAAAAACATTTGCTAGACTTTTATAAGCTGTGTTTTAGAGACACGTATATTTATTAAAGAAAATCACTGCTTACTTGAGTATCAGTGATGAGATTCTTAATTTATTTGTAATTTTAACAAACTATGGGGAAATGACTTCCTTTAGTTTCTATAAACTGAATTTAAAAGATAGATTTTCAGAACCTTCACATATGGAAAACGGAGCACTGGCCACAATTTTCTATTTCCTGAATTTTTTATAAAAATCAACAATTTTTGTGCATGTGAAGAGTAAACAGTTTAAAAGTGAAAATGAAAGATAATTTTTAAAAGATAGCAAGCAAAATAAATTTCTCATAAACTAGGAGAGTATCCTGGCAAGTGGATTAAATTTTTCGCTCAAACTGGGAAGTAACTTTCCTCTTCGCCCATTCGTATTTAATATTCGAGAGTAATTTCTGCGGAGCCCATTCAAATAAATAAACTTCAAAGTTCTGGAACGCTGAACTTTCACGAGCGAAAATATACTTTCATTCTATGTGTAATTTCCAAACTTTCCTCGATTTAACATTTTGAGTGAAATCCCCTTCCAGAAATAAAGCCCAATATTAGATTTCAGAAGAGGATGGGTTTAAATTAATAGAATATCTGAATAACTCTGAGGGAAAATCGTCCTATTAATTAGGTATTCGCTCATATATTGAAGAATTCATGAATGGAAGTTTTCCTATTCATATTTTCTAGTGTAAACATATTTGTATCTAAATGTATCTTTAATTCATCATATAACATATATTTTGTCAGAATCGTTCCGTTTTGAACAAAACGCGCGAATGAACCGCTTAATATTGTAAAGAATCCTTACTGCAGATTTTCTCAATTTGGCTTCATGACTTCACTATTCATCTTCACCTGGGCATTGAGGCTATGCGAAACTGATTACCAGATTTTATTTTCAACAATGTCGAATGCAAAATATTTGAATAATTTTATTAAAAAACTTAGTTTGAAGTATAGACAGATCATTGACTAACCAGTAGAAATGTAAAAAGGACATTGCTATGATGATTATATTTTGTTAAAATATTTCTTTTGTAAATTGTTAGTATTTATTTTTAACTTATAAACTCTTAACAACATGTTGGAATAAATTAGATGTGCTTATTAACTTAGCGTTCGTACATAAAATTTATAATATTTCGTACATACTTCTTTACATAAAATTTATAATATTATTTTTACTTATTTATGCTGATACGTGTCCTCTACCAGCTTCATGAAGAAGTAATGACGGCAGAATATATATGTATGAGTTATAAATGTGGTGGAGATTAACTTAGGAAACAAGGGTATACTCACTGAAATCCTTTTACTCCCTTTCCTTCTTTTCTCGAAAACCGGTGCAGGAAATGTAATTTTCCTCAAATATACTTCAACGGACATACAAGGATGAAAATTTTTTAAATTTCAATGCTTTTGCATTTTGAAAATTTCGCGTAATTCTACCTTTTATCCGCTGTTCTAATTAAAAGGAACTCAAGTTCCGTTTCAAAGAACAGAAAAAGAAATGTGATTTTTTCCGACTTAATGCCATGAAGAGTCTCGAGCACTGCATTATTAGTTTTCACAAAGGCACATGAGGAAGATGATTAATGCAAGAATAAATATTTTGAGAGTGTTTAAATGCTCTAAAGTATTGTTAGTTTTGTATCCCTTTGCCTATTTTAAAAAGTTCACGTTTGCTTTACATTTGAGCTGTAAACGACATTCAAGTTGTATTAAACAGGAGGATTGAGATTTTACCATGAATTCATATCTTGTAAGATCACAGAAAATATCTCTTTCTCATGTGCTTTACTTCAAATTTTAAAAGGAAAATTTATATTTTATATCAGAGGATGCACATCAGTGTCGCCCGTTTGCATGATTTCAGTATATTGAATTTCTTTCATTTTCAGGTGAGTCTCATTTGATGTGTTTCTGCTTTTAATAGAGTAAAAAGTCATACATATTCTTCTTCACACTTCTTTGAACTGTTATAAACATGCGTAAAGATTTCTACGTTGGCGTAATTAACTGGTATAGCAGGATTTGAAGAATAATAAGGTACACATATGAACTATCGGTGTTCTCAATAGACATACCGCTCTTCTGTTTCAGTTTTCGATCTCAACACTCAGCTAGTCAGGATCAAAGAAAATATTCACGCAGGACCTATTCATTTCTTCAATACTTAAGAAGACATTTCGTTTGAATTATACCATAGAAAGCCACGTTTTTCTACTGCGGTATCCAGCCTAAGCGTCTATCGCTCATATGAGGTCCTTTTTCCACTTCAGGGCAGCACTATATCTGATGATTAGTTCCTGATGACTTAAGTGAAAGAAAAAATAACTCATTAACTTGTTAAATAACTTTTGATATATCCTTAAACAGATCACTACACTCGCTTGAAATATCGTCTTCTTTATAACTAATGACTTCCAATAATCGTTACATCTAAACATACACGGAATTTCATCATCTGCAAGGTCACAATGTCATGCAAAATATTATTTTAATGTTATTTAAAATTTTATGTCTTTACAGATACTAATATGATATGCTGGAGACAAAAGCCTGGAAGCATCTTTTTAAAGCTAATTATCTGTTAAACATTTAATAATACCTTCGAATTTATCGAATTTTATATTCGATATTTCGAATTTTTAAGTAACCGCTGAAAAGTCAAGTTGCATAACAGATTGCTAACGATTTCAGTTATGCAGCTTCTCATAGTGAATTTAAGAGAATCTTCACATGAGATGTGGATTGCAACATAATTCTTACTTACAATATAATAAATATCAATATCGGTATGAGGAAGTACTTTTTTATTAATAATCATCAAAGAACGATATCAGACAGTTTAATATATACAAGAATACAACTTAGTACGAATAATATTTGTAATTCCATATTCGTGCTTTATTTCTTACGATTCAAAGAAATGCTTTCTCGGATGGCCCTATTACCTTTTTCACAAGTACATTGTTCAACGTAAGTTTCAACTGAGTACAGGATTCGTTCAAGATTTCTGAAAAAAATTCTGTTAGAACATAAGAGAAAATTTTGTAATTTTTTAAGAAAATTTCAATGGGAATATAACAAGTAATAAAAAAATTCAACGAGGGCGTCTTGGAGAGTAAAGGGAAATGTAATGAGGGGATGGAACAAACAGGCAGAAAGGGTGAAAAATATCTCCGAAAGCATGAACACGGGGAGAAAGATATATGAAAGAGGGAAAAATTGACAAATACGCAGAAAGAGAAGAAAAATAGAGGGTATAAAAGGAGGAAGATAAAAATGAAATTCTTTTCTGGTGAGGTCGAGCGGAAGAATCTTACCAAAGAACAAAAAATGCACTGTGCGAAGAAAAGAATGGATGAAATACTGCAGTATGCCGATGACGTACGACATTATCTCGGAAAAATTGACAAAGGCTGCATCATTCATTCTCAAAAAGAGCAATTCGAAAAATCAACACAATTTCGACGGCCTTCGTTTGAATTGTTCCCAATCTGTTATTGATAAGATATATAACGTTATCATTAGTCGGGGAAGTGTATCGTCTATGAAGTGTGGTAAATATCAATGTAAGGAAATTTAAAGGAATGGGAAAATACAATTTCATTACCTTAGAGAACACTCTAATTCTGTATAAAGTTGTAAGAGATTATTTTGCTTTGAAACTTAATCAAAATCACGCACAAACATTCATAAGACAAAAACCACAGTAATATGCCGAGACTATGTCTAACGAAGACTTCTTCCGCTGTTTTTTGGACTCGGTTAACGAATATTTTAGTGGATGCGTAGAAATGGGAGCAACTGAATGACAACAGTCGAATAATTCGATTGTTTGCTTCCATCGAACATTTCCAATAAAATGTTCCGATTTTTCACTCTATCCTTTCTCAGCCGTTCCTCCTTATCTGTTAAACCATCAGATATTTCACAAGTTTACTCTACAACTTCTAATAGTGGCAGTACCAGAACGAATTAAACGATTTTCTGTTGAGTCACGTTTCGGATAACGAATGTGACTCCGGGAAGATTAACCTTCGTTAGCTTAGATATCACTGAATCCTTAAGTTACTTATATTAACTTTTTAACTGAATACCACTAACTATTCCCTCAATGGATTCTTTTCTTAAATTTCTAAGAAGACATTCTATGTCACATACTGCATAGCCACAATTGTCACATTTTTCTTTAGTTCAATCTTACTGAGAAAAATTAATTAAATCTTACTTTAAATATTTCGAATAGTAGAGTACAATACATACCTCGATGGATTCATGAAAGTATTGGCGTACTTTGGCATAAGAACTTTGCAAAAATCACGAGCAGCATTGTCGAGAAAACTTTTCTACCATTATAAGAAAGAAAATAGTTAGTCATAACCCCTTAATTTTCCTGTTTATAATTAAATTCTAGTCGGAAATTTTAAAAGAAATGAATTCATTGCCTATTTTCCCCAAAACAGTTAATTACCTCGATTAACTCAATTCGGTACAGCATGCATTAAGGAGGGCACCTGGGAACATTCATGCACGGAATAGAAATGAAGCAATTAGGGTGATAAAATTACTCTACGAAGAATACTTCTTAGCTTACTAAGGAGCATGTGCGTATTATGTAATTATACAGGGTCGTGAAATTGAGCTGGATATTAACTTAACAAAATTCCAGAATACATATATAGTGTGGATACAGCTTCATACAATAAACGGGGGAGAAATGAAGTATATATTCGGAAATTTTGTAATAATTATAACATCATTTTATTGATTTATTTATTATTTACTTACTGTCCAATACCATTATTATGAGAGGTGACGACTTCTATTTGCATCAATTAAGTATGAAAATTATTTAAAAATAATTAAACCGAATCGAGTTTCAAAAGTTTTGAACTTACAAGATCTCAAGATTTACATGGCTATGAATATCGTATAGTGTTATTCTGTTTGAATTGCCGTTTAATAATAATTTATAGATATTTTTCTTGAAACCTTAATTAATGTAAAATTCTGTAATTAACATTGCCTCGACTTTTCCACTAATATGGATTTCATCTTATAAATATACAGGAAATAAGAATCCAGAATGCTTCCCTTGCTTCGACGTTTGAAGACGTTCATCTATCTCTTTTATAGATATCAACCATCAGCAAATGTGTTAAGGGTGCGCCAGAATCTTGAAATATCGTAAAAAACATTAGCTTCATCCTGAGAATTAGAATTTTGATACATTTCATCCAAATTTTAGGACAGTAAGAGACGATAACTGCGAAGTATATCCACATTATCGGTCGATATATTTCTTGGTTTAATATTGTCGAAAACTTTTTTCCTTATTATGTCAGATTTTCCAAAATTTATTAAAATAATCAATTTAGAAAAGCTCAATAATGAAGATATCTATAAATTTCCTAAATTGATTTCTGCTTGAGCTACAGTTATCGAACAAAGAAGAAGACTTCATGTTCTAACACACCAAAAAGCAACATTTAGAAATTGAGACGATGAAATTTTATTCTCCATCTTTAATAATATAACGTATTATAAACATTCTAACATGATTTTTCAAGACCTAAGTATCTTTGTGAAGGAGGTATCCTAGCGTATCCTCTCATAAGAAATATCACAGTAAAGAAATTAAGAGCTAAAAAGGGCAACTCGGCAAACGCTTCCTTATTTCTCTCGCCGCCGTAATAAATTTAAGGAATCCCCAAATAACGGAGCAGTTAAAAAAAGAGAGCATTTCCCAGATCGAGATTAATCCCTTTATCCATAACAGAGCGTTCGTCTCTGACTCTAAATCAGTCCTTCAGGAGTCAACTTACTCCGAGGAATAGTTTCCTGGGAATTCATTTTCCCGAGGATGTCACTCTTTATTTAATAGAATTTAAACTCATCATAGCACCTCATTCCGAAGTCTTGGAAAGGAGCTCTGTAATGGCTTTAACTTATGGGCCCCCTGGGAGGCCTCCTTCACATTAACAACTTCCATTTTGAATACTGCTCTCATTTCCTTTTTGAATGTACTGTGACGTCGAAGTAACGCGATTTTCCGTTTGTTTCGATAATCTTTTAAACGGAACGAGTTTTTCTATAAAAACGGAATTAATCTGTGAATGCTGTATCTTTCAAAGTAATTGCCTGAGCATAAATCTCACGTTCGAAACCTTTTGACGTCTCTGTCCCGAGAATCACTTGTGTGAATAGCAGTTCAAAGTGAAATACGTGAAGGTGCTTCCTAAGGTATTTTTTTATGATTGAGAAAAAATATTTTTGATCGCACACGATGGAGCATTTGAGGAGAAACTTTCCAAGCTGTTTGAGCTGCGTTACAAAGAAAACTTGTTACGGATAAAAATTTCGAGCCAATGTGTGCATTCTCTTTTAAGTATGTTCGCGTCACTTTGTCTCAGCTACAAAACTTTTAAAACGTAATCCAGGAATGCTTAGCTTATTCTTCTTATATATTTTAAGTGTTAGAAATTACAATTTTGCTCCTCCTTGTTGTCACTAGGAATTAGTTCTTAATATCTCACTCACTAAGTATATTTTTCTTCTATCTAAGCATTGTTCTACTCTGTAATTATCCCTCATCAATTTTGGTTTAATTTTAATCCCTAATCTAAAAAAGGATGTATTTAAAAAAATAGTCATAATATTTTCTGAACAACCGGTCCCTTTAATATTGAAATCACTTTTTATATTGATTCTTGCATTATAATATTATTTACATTTTATCAGGATTCCAAAACTCTATAGACAAAGGTATTTTTAGAGCTAAAGGGTTATCAGGAAATGTAGAGAGATCAAAAATCATTGTTTTGCAAAAATGAACCGTTTTTTGTAATAAGAATTTTTCGTAAACTGCTAATATATTTTTTGAAATTTTTCGTGGCATTTTCGATTCAAATGAATGTCCGATTATAGTTCATTACCATTCCCATATGGATCAGTAAAGCCCTATATGGGATTTATACAAGACTAACGGTAAGGGAGGAAATTCGAAGTTTGAAACGCCACCAGTCTATGGTCATAAAAAATTTTTCTAATTTCTAGGGGAATGAATGTGAAAAAAATAATTTTTCTTTCTTAAAATATCTGTTTCCTTAAAGCCTTAAGCATAAACTGTGTTAAATTATCTTGGGACGCCAGAAGCAGCTCTGCTAAGGGTTTTCAGTAACTATTGTTTTCGGCTATGGGCGTACATAATTACATTATATTCATGCTAATCCCTTCGGGTAATCAAAACAGTCGCTTTTGTTCTGTATCTCAATCCTTCAGTATATTCTTCTCTCTTATATACTTTCACATCACATACGTCCATGGGTAATTTCATGCATATACACTTGTAATCCATTCATACGTATACTTCCCCTCTTCTGAGGATACAAAGAACTATGTTAAACCTGCTAATTTTGGCCTATCTCTATCTTCCCTATTTCAATCTTAAAGTCTTACTTTTATGACAATTAGAAATAATTACCGAAAAAAAACCTGTACCATACAGACATTTTGGTGTGAATATGCACGTTGCGTGTTTGAAGCTGATGAGTCAATAGAGTCAACCAAGTATAGTTATATACATTAGTATATTACACAGTATAGTACATAGTATATGACTATACACAGTCAACATACTACACCGTCCATATACAAAACAATTAATAATCAAGAAGCTTCACTCTGATTTTTCACCAACCTTGTTAAAGTGCCAACGAAAAGGTCGCAAGTTAGACCATTTCGATCTCATGTAAGAAAAACAACATAAAGAACATCTCATCAATAATCACCTCATGGTTGTTTTCCCTCCTCTGTGTAGGGTTTTATCTTGGTCTGATGATGAACATGTATGTTTGAAACAAGTCACCATTAAAATATTCATGTGGAACCTACGCATAATTGAGAAAAATGAGCTTTATATCGAAGCACTTAAAGCGCCGTTCAAACTGCTAACGTGATGGTAACTGAAGTAGTATCAAAGAGGAAATATTTATACCGCTGGATTTTCTATTAGATTACTCACAGAGAGTTAGAAAAGAATACGCGAAACTGTAAATTAGCGCTGAATGTTTCATCACATGGCGGAGTAGAATCATCTTTATTATATACATGATGTACTTCTTTCCCAAGGGAAAGTAAAGGACGATAATAGGCACGAGACGGGCATGAGGAGTCGTTGGAATGAGATTATGGAATTGCGGACGGAATTTGGTTTATAGAAGCAGCCGTAAACTGTGCGTAAAGTAATTAGTCCCGACTCCTCATGAATACCAAAAAGACGAAGTCCATTGTGTCACCGGCGTTGAATATTCAAGTCTTGATGGAGTTTCCATTAATGTGTTTGCGCTGAACGCTAAGATATGTAATTTTAATACATGTTTGCGGTTTAAACACTACTTTTAGGGAAAGGAGCCGCTAGTGAAACTTTCATCTAGCTTGGCATTTGCATAGCAGTGGTAAAATTTATTACATTCTCTTCCAACATGAAAGCGTATTAGTTGATGAAAGTTTATGTTGTATGCTAAAGAAACAAAGAATTCTTTTTTAGATTCAATTCTCATGTATAATAACGTAATCCGGTAATATATAACAGCAGATAATAAAATTCTCTGTTTGGACAGGTGCATAATTAGATTAGACATTAACTCTTCCTAAAAAATGGTTATATAATAATTTACTGTAGATTTTATAATAAATAAAATGTTTTATTATGTAAAAATAAAGCTGCAACAACTTTTCCGGGATGCAAACAAAACAATACTACGACATTATCGATTTAATGATGTTTTACGGCGATTTGGTGTAAAATGGTACTATTCTGCTGTAATTGCAATTAAGAATTACAGATGTTATGATAATTTTGGAATATAAATATACTTAAAAGGAAGAAAAATTTCAAAAACTCGCGAGGAGAAAAGAGGACGTCCTCGGAAACCTAGACATATGGTCATCATATTCATTTCAGATCTACGTTTTCAAAAGTTTATCTCAGATGGATTTATAAATTTTCTGTGCAATTAAAATTAAAATTTATGAGAAGCAATCAAGTCTTTGCTCGGAAAAAGCATAAATGCTGATATTTTTTCATAACTTCAAATTATAGCTACCCAATAAACGCTTGTGGCATGAGACAAAATAATCACCAGAATCTACATTAAAACGCTTTCAAGAAAATAAAATTCGTTAAATGTCGAATTATTTGAATGTCAATTAAGCCTACGCTCATAGATTTCATTTGGATATTTCGGTATCCGTAAATTTTAATAATTTTTTAAAAAGAGCGACCGAATAATATTAATTGGAAAAATAACCTCAATATGGTAAATGTGTGCTACCGCTAATGCATACGTGTTCATGAAATTAATTTAATGGAACTACAAAAAATGAAATCCATTAATATATAATATCCAAGTTATACATAATATATATAATTTTTCTGAGAACAAATCATCATTACCAAAGCATTTTAATTTTATCATAATATTTACATAACAATATTCCAAATTTTATTTTGTTTTAAATTCAGTCATAACGACCCGACAGAACGCGTTGGAATCTCCATATTAAATCCATATTACGAAAACATTTTATTCATCGGTGCTTCCTTGAGGTGTATAGAAAAGTAAATAAATCAACCAAAACTCATAAGGCATGTTACGAAGGAAGATCAGTAACCAAGTTATGGGGAACAGACCGAAGAAAGGCCGTGAGTGTGAAGCCGTGGATATTTTGAATCAGTGGAGAATGTTTGGGAGGCCGCGAAACTTAGGAAGGAGGCGGCACGTAAGTCTGAAAGGAACGAGAGGAAACTGAATGAGGGAATTTGGAATGCCGGTAAGGAACACAGAGAAAGATAGAGGTCGGGTAGGGATTGGGACGTTAACCTCAAATTCGGGAAGGTGAAAGTACGTGGTAAGGAAAGGGCTAGTGAGTCCCTCAGAAGTGGAGTGTAAAACTAAGCGATAAGACCTTCTTGTGGGAATTCCCTTGAGATTCATGGTGAATATGGAATATCACGCAATGGTACAAATGGCTTTATGAAGACGTGACAGGAAAAGAAAAAGTAGTCGTAATTGTTCTCTCTGGGATGGACTCTATTTTCACCTGACATCTGTTTTGTTAGAGGGGGTTGATTTTTTCATATGTATTTTAATTAAAAGTTGGAAGGATATTCGCTAACCCGGAAATGGTAAAGGAGAAAGATTAAATCCCAGTTGTGTTTCAATAGAAGTAAATGCTCTCATGGGGATGAAAATAAATATTCAAGTGAATTACTTTTAAAGGTATTATTATTTTAGAGAGCAATGATTGGCCTTTATTCGTGTACAGGTTTGGAATCAGGTTTTATATTTCAGAAAAATAGCGATATGATAAATATCTGATTACCAAGAAGCTAAAACAAAATCATAATGAAAATGCCCAGTTTATTTAGTTGTTTGCATATGTATACTTGTAAAGAAATTCTTGATTTCATCAAAAAGATTTTTTTGAATAGTCGAATTTTTAAATACTTTCCTTTCATTCTGAAAACTGTTCGGGAATGAATTCGCTTTGCGTTGGTAAAGAACGGCGGCAAATAATATTTACGTTTTCTAAGTGTGTTTAATTAGAATATGTTTCAGCATCTAAAGCACAGAGTGCAATTACTAAATGAAAATGTTCACATTTTAGAAAACAATTCAAAATGAGATACGTTAAATCATTTACTTCAGCTGATCTTCTGACTTCAGCGAACTGACCTTACAATACTTTGTCTTCTTTCTAGTTTTATTCAGCATGGATAGAGAAAAGATGGTAATTCACACAATTTCCGCTACTCTTGAAAGAGCCATTATAACTTTTTCAATTGGCGTACATGTGCATCCACGTAACACTCACTTGAATCATCTAAGAAATCTCCACAGGTGATCCGATGATTCATTTAGCGAGTTCTTAAGGCGCGGTCACTGCAATTAAAGTCGCAATAAATTTAATTGGCGATAATTAATTTAAACTCGTAAAACTTCGTGAGCAGATGCCATTGTTTAGGGCGTCATTAAAACTTCTATTTATCACCAGTCATAAATAAAACCTGGAAGTGAAAGTTGGAATTCAGAATAGCACGCTGCGTTTGAAATGTACCAAAAGGGAATGCCGACCTCGATGAAATTAAATTTTGTATTCAGCTCGTGGAATTCGAGATAAGGGACTTAAGTTTAGGTGAGGAAGCGGGGGAAGGAGAATCAAGTTCGGAGGGAAGGGCAGAAAAGTAAAAGGGAAGTTGAGTGAGGTCAAGAGATTACGACTGAAGGGAAAGTTGAGTACTTATTCTAAAAATGAAGAACTCGATCTTGCCGGAGAGATGTTTGAATATAATCTTCTCGAAATCTCAAGAAACTTGTTACAGAATTTGGATTGAGATGAAATCTTAGGAGTTGAGGGACATTGGTTGGCCACAGCATGAGTAAAATAACCCATACAGAAAACTTCTTTGGGAATCAAGCGTGTTATTCCGGATTAATGATTCCTTGATATTCTCATGCATGAAAATTTCTCGAATATTACCTATCAAAATTTCAAGTATGATAGAGAGAATAATTATACCCGAGTGGATCGTTAAGGATGTTTTTTTTTAACATTCCACTTTCGTCATAAAAGAAAAACTCCAGGATATGTCTGTCCAGTACAGCTCTCAGACATTTTTTCAGGGAAAACATTCGTAAGCTAACCAAGAAACGAAATAGTATTCTTAAGTCTCTCTCGAAGAGCCGATAATGTCATTTTAATATCAACCATCAAAATAGGAAATTTAAGAAATTCATAAACGGATCTTTTCAAGCTTCATAATTTAAAGTTTTCGTAATTGAAACCAAATAACCGAAATATAATTTTCGTGGAGCCTGTATTAGGATCTTTTATCCTCCTTATATAAAATCACAGTTATAAGAAACTTTTCTCGTCGTAAAATTTCAACATTACAGGATTCCCAAAAAGGAATTGAAAATTAGGTTCGGAAAAAGGAAACTAGCTTCGGTTAAGGCAAAAAATACGTAACGTTGTTTTACGTTGCGCTATTTTAATTTCACCTCTACAGAGAGTTTGACCATCCAAAGTAAACCATTATTAGTTCATCTTCTACTAACAAACCCTCCGAACCTCACATTAAACAAATCCTTAGTGCTTACTTTCATGGATAAACAATATTTTCCAGTAAATTCACGATTTCATGGGTGCTCCAGTAGCATGACGTTCTTTAAATATAGTCTTATTTATACTGAAGTTTCTCTCGGGAAGTATATTTGCTCCTTAAGGTCTCAGTAGTTGTCATAACAAGTGAAATTTTATTTCTTAAAGTTTATTCTTTGTCCCAAACGGATATTCCCTATTCTGATTCTCAACGTTTAAATGAACTATACCTTTGCTCTCCTAGGAAATATTTGATAAGCCTTTTCTGAGTAAAAGAACATAGAATACTGAGGTAGACTATTTAATATAGAAAGATACATTCTAGGAATCCCTTTTTTCTCGTTTCCCTATCGTTTATCTCGTATAAGATTGCCACGAATAATTCAACTTCAATTCCACAGAAGAATAAAACAGAACGAATATATTTTATATTTTTCGCATTTTAATTTATAACATTATTATTATGGGGTGTCAATACTTCGCAGTGGGCATAAATTAATTTCACTGATGAAATGATCTCCCTCGGTGAATGATTGGAGTTTTTATATCTTATTAGTTTAATTTAAATATTTTAATGATATTTCCCTAAATTATGACATGCACGTGAAAAGTGACCGAAATTATTTTAAATAGAATTACATCGGCAGATATTAATTACGCAATATATACCTCATTAATTTGATAACAGGCTTTAGCTTTCAAAAATGATAATTTTATAAGTTTTGATCCGCGAGTTACAAAATTCTTTTTAATATTTTCAAATCCGCTCATTGTGTGATAAATGATTCAAATTTAAACACAGCAAATCACCACTTGAACTTTAAGGGATATACACATTTATATTTGCAACTAATCATTTTTTATAATAACATTTTTCATGATAATTCTGAAAGCTCACAATCATGTTAATTAAAAGATTCTCGATTTTTCTCTTTTATTACTTGTGTATCTTTAATAATTCTAACGGATTAATGGCATTAATCGGGAAAAGAATCACACAGTACATTTTATATGGAAACGTTTGCTACGACCATTAGCCGAAAAATCGTAAATATTTAAAACAAAAATTTGAAGAAGACCGAGACATTTACTGAAAACGGAGAAAATGGTCTTCACTTCACTAAAAGAAGTCATCAGAAGGCAATGATGACTTTCTAGAGTAGGACCAGTCGGCAGTAAAGACTAATTGTGAAAACAACAAAGTATTCTTATTTCCTTCTCTATAGCGTTCAACTAATTTCCACCATGCTAAGAAACATCGATTACGTTCATAGTATTGTCTCTTATAGGGATAACACGAATTTCACAATGTATTTTTATATTTATACGTTTCCTATTCTGCATAAGTCTTCACTTTGATGTTAATATAGATAACGTCAAGTTCTTGACACTATATATTTTTCAATATTTCCTTTTTGTGGGAACAGCTGGAGAGATAAAATGATTCAGAGAACAGACTGTAATTGCCTAATCTTTGGTTGTGAAATATTTACTCTTAAGAGTTTTGTGGCCAAAATTTCTGATAAATTTATCATAAATTTGAAGGACTAAGATAAGATTCTACACTTGGAGGTTTATCTTTCTTGCCTTATAGACGTCTCACGTATGATGTTGACCGTAAGATGAGCTGAAAGATGATGTTGAAACTTTTAGTTCTTTTCTCTTTTTGTTTGTATTTTTATTTCATGTATAAAGAAGTATGCTACATGAATTCAATATAAAGGCTTTCAAGGTGTTTGGAAAAACCATACATGCTGCTTCACTCATAGTTTAGTTAAGTAACTTGAGGTAACTTGGCCTATTTACAATGACTTTGGTTCAAAAGAAAAGAATGACGAAATCTACTCCAATTTATCCATATATTGAACATCGAATCGGTATTGGTTTCAAAATGAAGGTTTTAACACTGACATATGACCGATAGTTTAAGTAGTTTGCCAATCAATCTCCAGGAAAGCACCGACCATGTGAAACCCTGGAATAATAACCATTCGACTCTTTCATGTTTCGTTTGCAACTTATATTCGAATAAGACGAATCTTCGTAAAGACAATATATTCTAGCTTATTTAGTTTTTCTCATCTCAAGGTGATGAGGTTTCTTGACTTATGAAAAATTATAGCTGTTTTAAAGTTGTGGTTACTTTAGTTTAAGATTGGTCCCATTTAGGTAGTCGTAAATGAAGAATGAAGAAGTAAAAAAAGGCCACCTGCAAATATTATTAGTATATAGTAACTTGAAAAATTAATTTTCAACATAGAAATTTGCATTAAATTTTTATTTGATAATTAAATTAAATTTATTCATAAATTAATATCTCAAAACTATTTTGCCTTCATAAGTGGTCTAAAATTAACTCGGATTATTTTTTAGGTCTCATTATGCAATTTTTTACTCATGGTACAATGTTGCACCAATTCGAGCTAACTTGGCCTCCTAATTTTAAGTATTGTTTTGATTAGGAAAATATGTGTTTCAATATTTATAGAAATGATATTGCTCCATGTAATCTTCAGAAATTAAAAATCATGGAATTTAAATACAAAAAAGAAATAGCTGAATGGTTACGTTAAATCTTTCCTGAAGAATGGGAATTTCCCCATTGACGGTACCGTTATTTAGGCTGAATAATTTGCAGATTGTAAAACGAGAAGTGATTTATTTTCCCTACCGATAGAACTTCAAAAGAAATGAAACTGAAGTGTATATTGTATATTAATTCATTTTCTCAGTAGATATATTAAATACATTGATGGTTTCGGAACCTCTAAACCGCAATCCTTTCATAAATTAAACTAAAATATATACACATACATACACATTTCAAATATTTTCAATATATATTGTAAAAATTGATATACTAATTATGTTTGGATTTAAATATCACATACAAATATTTTACTAATATTAAGGAAAGTTTCACTGAAAGAGCCGATTGGATTTTCCAAAATCCAATTAAATTTGATAGGCAGGCGTGCGTTTACAATATCGAACATGTCAGTTTTTATAGATATCTTTTATGTAGTATTCGGAACTTAATAAAGGAACTTCTACTCTCTATTCTACTTATAATTCAATTCTATTTTATGCCTAATATTTTTATATTTCACAATATTTTTACATACAAAACGCATCGTTTGAATTAAATTTTAAAATATTTTGTTGGATGAATTCTTTTTATCATTACTTGGCAAAAAGAAGCAAAGAACTGGTTTTCTCTGCATTTCAAATATAAGTATGTTTAAGTCTCCAATATCATCTAATTTGATGTAATCATCGATGTTCCCATAGGAATTTACCTGAAGAACAAATATTTTTTAAAATAATGTCACTTCAGAAAATTCTTCCTCGAATAGACTTCTTAGACTAAGAACCACTTACAGGATAAGGAAATGTTATCTCCCGAAGAGCGCGCCACTTCTCTAACATAGGTCATGGTCTCGAAATATATGTTATTGAATCCATTTCGTGGAAGACATTCAGCAGATAAGGCGTTTAAAATATGAAATTTTTTATCGAAAGGTATTTACCCAACTCTATGGAGAAAATTCCCTTGCGATAATGCGATTAGATCTGCGTTCGCTGGTGGGTATTCCCAAGATATCTACAAAATTGCACTGATATCAGGCGGAACGTATTCCTCTGATTCATACTCATCATGTTAAAAGCTATCATTTTCCATCTAGAACACCTGATTGAAAGTCTGACATGTCTTTACTGTAGTAGGGATAGAATAATCTAGGAAGAGAATCCGTTGAGAATGATTGCGGAGCGCGTGACATATAAAATAATAAAATCCACACGGGCTGTAATATCCAGACTTTTTCCAAGTCGTTTTCAAAATATATCTTTAATTCCGAATGAATGAGTCAATCTCACGAGAAGATATAGTTTATAAAATATTAAACTTCTAATGCTTTGCGATCTTTATTTATTTTTCAGAATTAAATTAAAAATAATGGCGGGATGAAAGGGCAATGTGAATCAAAAGAAAGAAATTTTAATTTATTTTTCTTTTCATCATGGAATACTGTTTTCTAATTGAAACATTAGGCATAAAATAGACTAAATTTCGTATAATTTTGCGGTTATAAAGAGCCTATTCTCTGCACGACCAAGGCAATTGTTGAAGCCGAGCTCATGCACTCTCCCATGAGAAAACATCGAACATTTTATTCCAATTAATTCTAAGACGATGGTCTCATTGGATAGGAGGAAATTTTCTGTGTTTCTAGTAAAGGCCATAGTTAAACAATTCTAAGATAAATACTACGACAATTTACGAGTGTTTTTCAATCGGACTATTTCCGTCCATGTACATGTTGAATTTTCACGATAAAAGTGGAGAGAAAACCTATACATTTAGTAGAGCAGGAAGAGGAAAGGAAAAAGGAGAGAGATAACGTATTTTCAGTCAAGATGCGGCGTAATTTTTTTATACTCACAGTTTTTGTATTTTTGACGTTGCTTAATAATCAACCAAATTTAGTTGAGCATTCATGCAATGCTTTAATTCATTTCGCCTGTACATTTATAAATTCATAGTGCGACTAAGTTATGAATAAATTTATTACAAGCTCGATACTCAATTAAAAATGAATTCCGTCATTCTATATGCAGGGATTTACCAATTTAAAAATTATAGATATGGTAGTAAAGCTAATAAATTGCTTGGTCTCAAGACATCATGGAATGTACTATGTTTAATTTGAATTATATAATTTAAGTATCATAAAAATTATACATTACTTACCACAATTATGTATCATTACAATTATACCACTATACCATTAAAATTTTATTAAAATTGCGATATATCATAGTATAGTCATCTGTTAAATTTACTCAATGTTCACCTTATGTTCCAATTAAACGTGTTTTTACCGAGAAACTCATGCACACAGTAATATATTTTTGTTTGCAGATAACTTTAGAATTAAAAAAATCTTAATTTATTGTTAGATTTACTAGTGCCAGATTTAAACATTTTAGTGCCATCGCAGTTACACTAAATACGTAATATGGTCCCAAATACTGCTTACAATTTCACAAAACAGAAATAACTGTATGTAGTATGCAATTCACTTAGTAAGATAAAGGGAAAATTCGTGATAACGCCCGAAACACCTCAGATCCACGTTGAACGGCTAAAGAAAATCATTATATGCAAAAAGGAATTTTAAAAGTAGAGATTTCGGAAAGGTGACGCAGCGAATATTCGAAGTATCGCGCGCTCCCCGTAAACATGTAGATGCTGCAGGTCATAAAAAATAAATCGTTGCTGTCTCGTGCCATTTAGAAAGCTGTGAATGGTCGCCATTGAAATTCTTCGATGAGGAAGCAGGTATAGAAACCTGATTTCCGTGCCAAGACCTTTACAGAACCGCACCCCTGCAATAATCCTGCAGTTTGGCCCTCGTCTCGGTTTCTCTTTCGAGAGCATTTGAGCCATTCACGCTCCAAACACTTCTCCATAAACGAATGTGGTCTGGAGCCAAATATCCTTCCAGAGGCTATTGTAACATTACCGTCATTTGGCAATACCCTATATCTGCATCATCTGTCCTCCAGAAAATATTTTGGCAGCAGATTTCTTAGACGGAGGAGAAAACAGGATAAAAGAGACTGAGAAGTGAAGGGGATTCTGAAATTTGAGAGCCATCTCGTAGCGTATGGAAAGAAAAAAAGAGGTTGACGAGGCACAGTTGAAGTGTTTATGAAAGATTTACAATATGCTGAACGTTCATTTTCTTAAAGAATACCAATTTTATTCTTGGAAAGATCTCCGAAGAATACAAATCAAGTAATATCAATATTGACGCAAATGTAGGGTGACTAGAAACCGATTGTGTGGAAAGGAACAATCCCTTAACATAACGGGGAAATGCAAATTTTTCATTTCCGTAATCAGATTATTATGAACATTTTCGTAGCGAATACCTTAATTGGACGAATCACATATACCCAGAACTTCAAATTAAAAAGAAATATTTTCATACTAACTTGTACAAGTTCAGTGATTGATATTACGTTAGCGACCTATAGAAAGGTAGATTTTCTGCTAAAATCAGCAAGCCATTTCGAGGGTAATGATGATAAATCTTGGCTACGTTTAATATACGTGTAATACGTGTGAGTTATAACTATGAAAAGGGTCGAAAAGACTAGCCATTAATTACGAATTTTATTTCATTATTTGAAGCTACCAGATTCAGTCTATTCAACACCCCGTTTTATTTGTAAATATGCTAACCAACAAATTTGCACAATCAAATACTTATTATAAAATGTAATATATTAATCGATGAAAATAGCTTTCGTTGATCTATAGAAGAGGTGGCTAACAGATCGATCCCTACTAATAATCCAAAAAAAATCTTATCTTTCAATCTTATTTTATAGATCAGGCTGTAATCCAGCATGTGACTAATTCTCACCGATTTTTCGTAGTAATTCTTTACTTAACGGAAAATATTGCTTTATGTGATACCTTTCTTAATTCGCATATACAACACTTTTTAGCAGCGTCCCATACCCTGCACAAAATCTCAAGATAAGGCTTTTCTAACGCAAAGGAGCATCGCTCGCGGATTTTTTCTTCGCTCTTACTATTTTCTTGACAAATCCGTCTTTCTTGAGTGCCCATCCACATATATTACGGTTGCATGTAGCCAATTTTAACTTTTTCGTGAAAAATTATACTGAATACAGTTTTAATCCTGACGCAACATAAATGTCAAATGATGAATCCGCAGGGGATGACATTTCAGCATAATCGCCTCGTGCCGAAGATTTTCTGAAGGATTGCGATAGAGAGTTTACAAATGCGGATGTGAAGAGGTTGAGTAATCTTTGCGAAGCAGTGTTTGCAACCGAAGCAAGAATATCCAAGGAGTTGTGAGCGGCGATGACGGAAGATGGATTGTGTTGCGTCACTCCATAAGACGGATCACCCAGATTAAGTGCTTTAATAGGACCCTTTAGTGCGGTGGTTAGCGAGTCCTTCGAACTACCCTCTTAGAAACTATTTCCTATACTTTAAGATTCTTTAACTACTCGGAAATATTCCTGGGTTTCACGTTACGGAACCATTAAAATTTTCATGCGTTTCAGACGCGCTCTCTAAATATTCTTTTTGGAGAGAGTTGGAAACTTTGCATGAAATCTCGGGAACTAGGTTTCGAGGTTGTTGTAAGTATCAGTTCAAACGACTTTTGAACTCTCGCGAAACTTACGGGAAGAACTTTGAACCCTTGTATTCGTAGATTTTGGTAGTAATACTATAGTAATTTTGGTGTCTATTCTTTAAATATCTTACTGCTGAATTTATTCGAAAGCCTTTATAAATATGAGGAGCCAAGGAGAAAAATTTTATGATTTTAAAATCTTTGCGTAAGTACAGACGTGATAGTTGACTGTCAATCTTCTCTAGATTTTTCCGATGAAGACTGTGTGTCATTCAGTTTTTATTTTAATACAAAACTCAGTTGAATAAAAATGCTTACATTTCTCTTCGATATGCGCAAATTTAAAATGCTCATAATCTTCGGTTGCAAAAAGTGCTACAGAAAATGTTCTTCTGACCGTAAGAATTTATTACGGAGTTTCCATATCCATCATTTAGCTATAGAAATACTTATTATTTTCCTGATTTATTTTTCTATTTGACCCTTTAACGTAAGACTAGGCCGGATAGTGCTTTTCTTTCATCTAACAGGAAATTTCTACAATATACCTTCAATGCTGTAAAATAAAATGATAGAATAGACATTTACACTAAAATAGTTTATACGAAATGAAGTGGTAGAATGAATAGCGAGGATGCGACCTTTCTATGAGTGAGCCTTTGAACTAGGATTAATTTCGGTGGATTAAAATCACTCAAGAGCTAGTACTTAAACCGTAATTTTTATACGGAATTCTTTCTGCAGAAAACCTCCAGTAGGGTTAAGGGAGGCCGTTTTTATCCACTCCTTGACTCTCTCTCTATTCCAGTACCGAGAGAGCCATTACAAGGCGAAAGGCATTGGAGCATCGCAAAACCCTCTCGGCTGATTCTGCCACATCCTCTTAACGTCTACTGCCCGTCCGTTTATAACTGCACCTGCCATGCCTCCTGTTATCACGCTCTGAAGCTTGCAAAAAGGCTTTCATTTAACTCTTAGAACAAAGGGATGGATTACGTCCGCTTTGTATCCTGGCGTCACAAAGACATGAGTCTGATCTTGATGCATGAGAGTATTTTTAAATGACTGATTTTTCGTCGCAGAGAACGTTTTATTCATTACTCAAGCGCCAAATTTTATTTAAGGTTTTATATATCATTTCTCGAAAAGGACGGCTGCGTTTTAAATAAGTTAAGAGAACATTTAGAGTGGAGAAATTTCACTTCCGCTTTGCCTTTGTGGATTCCAAGATAATTAAAATCACCAGAATAAATCCTGGGATGTTTTAGCCCCTTACGTTGCTTTGTATCCCTATGCATCCTATAAAATTTCAACTGTAACAAACACTTTTTGTAGAATGCTTAAATGATGCTATTTCATCCACATAAATTGAATACGTGAATACCCATCGTGCAGAAATAAGATACGTACAAAGCTAAATCATATGAGATAAAAGATTAAACTCCCTACTTGATTACAGCTACTAATGCATGTATATACGCTAAACAGACTGTTTCAATGGATACGGATTCGATAAGTGTGGTAATAGCAGTATTAGTTTAGTAGTAAATGATGAATTCAACAGCTATTTTAAACTGACATTACAAGAAAATATTTTTGATGTTAGGCAAATATGCCAAAGAAAATTAAGAATTTGTAACTTTAAATGTAATTATGTTTACTCAGTTGAAGTCATGGAGAAACATTCATGACGAGGACGAGACGAAGACATGTAACATACATAAAAGGTGGCACCAACGACACCTTAGAGTAGTATCTATTTCGCTACGGATCTGCGATATAATTTATAACTTTAATTTCTTATATTTTATCGTCTGTCACTTGTTTTAGGCCATGATATCTACACTTCCTTTTACTGAAATAAAATTTAAAAGGCTCTAGCTATCGGAGAGACCTTAAAAATATCACTATATGTGATTCTCAGAAATATCACTACTATGCATTGTATGTATTTTTTTATTTAGGATGATTAAAGTTCCTAATAATGCATCTGATTAAGTCTCTGCAAGTTGTATTTCAATTTACTTTCTTCAATTCATTTTTATTTCAAATTGTTTCCTTTGTAATTTAAAATTACATCTATTACTGAGTAATTTTCTTGTACTGATTTTATGTTATTGAATGTATACTTTAATTGTTAATATTTTTATCATTTATTTACTTGAAATTATAATGTAGTACAATATTAATCAATGCAGTGACAAATTGGACCAATAATGTCGAAGTCATTATCATATTTCTTGGCTACTACACAACTCGAAAGTATAGCTATTATCTCACCTTGAACAGTTTCGCAGTAGGGCATCAATGGAATAAAGACGAAATCATATCATATTTGTCTTGAGAACACATGATGTGAATCGTTTTATCGAGAAAAAAAGTGGGGAAAAAAACCCACTCATTGCCCTGAACTTTTCTCAAATCCACACTCATTCCAGAGCAATGCATCTAATGATGATTGCAGCAGAATATATTTTATCAGCATCATTTATGTGATTAAAGTAGTGACATCTCAGCCCTGTCTTCAAAGGAAATCATCAGCTGATCAATCAAGTCTCGGAACTTGTGCTCGAGATAATAGGATAAACTTAGCCTCAATCTTAACTTGAGCGAGCTATCAATCTGGCACTTTAAGTCGGCACCGTTGATTCGATTCCATGCAAATTTTCCTATAAGACGATTGAAGTCCCGTATTCAAGGATGTTAGTAGTCAGTTCTGTTCCAGCTGTAGCTAGGTTGTACAGATTTTAGGCATTGAAGCCCTCTAATTTCATCTTGCTCCTTTCGGTGTGCAATTACGTTTCTATTTAAGCGACTTGCTACTTAGTGGTTCATTTCATTAGAGATTACACGCTCAAAGGAATTCTAAGTAACGTTACTCAGTTCTTCTTTCCTTCGAAGTAACGTTACATTGCCCATGAATCTAAAAAGTAATTATTAAAAAAGGAACAGTGCTACCTTTATATAGAACTTAATTGTATTTTATAGTATAAATATCATATTTTTAGGTTAGATATCTCTTCCCATAAATCCATCTTCATGAAACTCAGGAATTGATGAGAGAACAGTAATAGACAAATATTCAATATTTGATTTATAATATTTGTGAATTAATCCTTAACTTTACGTACTTAAAAGGCTCCGTCATATTTTGATAAAAGTAAAAATTACTACCTGAAGGGAAACGAAATTTTCATTAAAAAAATAACCATGAGATTTTCTTGGTATTATCATCACGTTTTTAAATGGCAAATTATATACTTGAAATTCATTGCTTGCAGTGAATTATGAAAACCAGAAGTTACTTTTTATCGGATTGTAGGCGATATTGATTTAAGCATTTCCTTAATAGCAAAAGATGAATTTTTGTAATACTAAAACTATTTGCTAACAGTGACATTTTCTAGAAATTATATTTATATATTTGAAGGTGAAATGAAATCGCCTTCTACTGTTTCATGCATTTATATTCTCCACCATTGACGCTTGAAATTCTAAATGATTTGTGTTGACTTTCTTTGCTCCCTTTAAATGAGAGGGATTCGTTATTTTCTGGATAAATTTCAAAGTTTTGTCTCGTAGTTTGATTTTTGGCTCGTTATTTTATATCAGCTTTCCTGAAGTTCTCAGTTTCTCTTCCGAAAAAGCTTACTCAAGTTTTTAGGAGATCTTTGGTCTTTCGTGTAACATAAACGTTTTAATGACTTTGCTCATTTTATCACTGCTATAACATTTGATATTTCTATCGCATCTGCTTTATTGCGCGATCTTCTTAGTAACCGATGGGATCGTCTTTACGGACGGAGCATTATCTTCTTCATAAATTTATGAATTATTCTTTCCTTACGACTGCAACTTACATCATCATAATGTCTTCACTTTGATATTTTTGATAATATTTTAGTATGGGAAATGTTTACTGCGCATTTGGGACATTTTGTATTTTCGTAAAAGGCAGAAAACCCTACTCAGATTCCTATCAGCGAGTTTGTTACGCTCAATACCTTAAGTCGTTATAAATTTAAATGAACCTAAATTTAGGAGATAAAACATTTAAGATTATTATTATATTTGGATTATTTATTAATGTTGAATATTTTGCCCGACTTTAACCAAAACCTTTTAAGCTACGTTGCTCTCCTTTAGAGTCCCTTTTAGATCTCTATTAAATTGTTATCGTTATAGAATCTGACTGAGGATTATGGATAAAAGGTCCAGAAGACACTTACCTTGATCTGGTATGTGTTCCGCTTTTAATTTTGGAGGCCATTATATAACTGAATGATATGTTAGTAGCTTCTGAAGTTTTAATTTAGATAAAATGTTCAGAGATATGAAAAGTTTTATAAACATCCAATGCTACTTACAGTTTCAACGATTTAAACTACATTTTTTATTTTGAGAAAGTAGCGAAATCCCTCCCAGCAAAGATTTCTCAGCAGTTTTTATTGCTATTACTGCCGCACATTAAATGAGGAATTAACATGTGGTGGCGGTTAATCGGACCTGTAATCTATACGTAGATGATAGCTTTACATTATTGAACATAGGTAAAAATACGTTCCTTCTTAGGTATGGCATCAACTCTGAGTAACGTCGCTCTTTTTTCAGGACTTTTATTCTTATTAAAGTTTGGAGATTCCATAATTCCTTATTATTGACTTAAATTATATGTTTTTTCTAACATCATGAGTGGAATTTCTGAGCTTTTATCCGTGATGGATCACGTTACCTGATACTAAGGCATCGCAGACCGTAGAAAAGTGCTCCGTTGCATTACTAAAATAAATAATGATTATTTTTCGGATATCGCTGGTTAACTTGTCTTAGTACACCGAATTTAAAAATGATTTGATTTTTACTTTTTAAGAACGCATGCAAAACTTTTGTAGTTTTTGTTATTAAGATATGAAATCGTAGATCATTCTCATTGCTTCCCAAATTGATACGACTGAACAGATGTCATGAGGCAACATGTTACTTGTATTTTGAGGAAATACTTCTCCCTCTATCCTACTTCGTTATGGAAACACTGGAAATCCTTTTGGATTTACGAATAACCATAAATGTTTCCGTGAATAAACGAACCATAAAAATTAGATAACTGTTTGAGAATTTCGTAAAGAATTTTGTAATGAGCTACAGATAATAAGTCGGGCTACTGTGCAATATTCATCAAAAAACCACTCAATCATCTTTCCTAAATCCTTTATATAAAAAAGTCTCCAATATGATTTATTCACCTCTAAAATATATTCGTATATCTGGGAACGGATTCTTTGCTTCTTCCTTTTTGTCCAGAGCTATTTATAGCCAGTTTGGAAAAGAAAAGGATGTAAGAGGATTTCCATTTTCCGCCATTACCCGGATATGACTGCTGTCTAATTCTAAAGCCTCTCTATCATCGCCTTTCCCGTGAGAGACGCCCATCGTCGGGACTAGACGTCATTTTCGGGATCCATATTTCTCTCATTCCTATTCATTGTCAACGATGGAGAAGTGGATCGATGTCTGCACGCATTAGACCTCATCTCAAAACATCTCACGCCTCACTTCTCTAGAAATCTAGTCATAAACTGCTTTCGATCAAACGTGAATAAAAAGGGTTGGTTGTGAAGCTCGAACAATTCTTATGTTAGGTGAAATATTTCTTATGAAATTTTCTCGTTCACGTTTACCCGATCATGGCTGTATTGGTCTTTAACCGGTCGCCTTATTAATAAAACTTATGGAAATTTTCAAGCTAATTTTTTGAAATTTGAGTATACGCCCTCTTCTACCTGTAAATAATAGTGCATACAATTTTTGTTTCATTTAACATAGAAATATTTTATATCTCAGATATTTTAGACCCATAAACATAGTTATTTATGTGAAATGAATTGGTGTGAAATTATCTGTGGACGAATACGTTACATAATATAATTTTACTTGTACAGGTTCTGGTCAACGTCCTCTTTAGATCATTCTGTTAGACATAATTGAATACTATTCATGGGAAATTGATCTATCCATTGTAATAAATGTATATGTCTTTTATAATTATAATTTATCAGTATCCGTAATGTACAATTTTCCGTAACGAGGTATTTGTATCTGAAATAATTGAGTTAGATCTAGGACAAAATGATTGAAGATAATTAAGGAAAATATCAGAAATCAATAAACATTCAAAGTTGAATATTTATAAATAAGGCCTTCACTTGTTAGAAATTCATTACTGGAAAAATTAAATTCACTATATAGAACTTCACTGAATATTGAGTGGTATTTTACATTATGATTAGTACTTTTTCTATGTTATATAAGATATAAAAAACACGATATAATCCAGTATTACGATAAATGCTAGTAGATGGAAAAATTTTATGCTAATTAAACTTAATTGAATTCTACAAACAATGAAACCTAACATATTCCAATAAAATCATAAATTAAAAAATAAGTTCTCGATTTTGCCATTTAAAAATAACCAAAAAAGAGTCAAATGGTAATAGAAATTATACCTTTTAGAAATTATCCGAAAGAGATAATTTTATAAATGTAACGCTCCGGTATCGGAAATTTAATATATTACGCTTTAATTCAAATCAAGGATATAATGGCCCGATGATGCAATATGCAATATTCATGTACAGAGAAATAGAATTTCATCGGTGCTTTTAGATTTAATGGAAGTATTCTCCTGAGCTCTACGATTTGAATGATACTTTGGCCAAAGAAGGCAAAGTAATTAACGTGAAAAATGAGTGGCAGCCATTTTATAGGATTATATCAATTGATCTCTCTTTCTCGCGGTATTGTTGCGTGGGAATACCCGGAACGTCAGATAAGGGCGACGTTCAATTTTTCTCCATTCTTTCTCATCGGAAAGCTTTTTAGGCCGATTGATGAATGAATGAATAACGTTTTTTTATTCATCTAAAAAATCAATTTCTCGCCCCAGCGAATCCTTCTTCGGCCGATTTCTCCATTAATCGAAATCTCGTTCATCACCTTCCGGAAAAGGAATCTGTATCGCTTCTTACGCATTTCAATCATTTTCGGGTATATATAGCCCATTCTGAATGTGATGGAATTTAAATTTCAGGAGGATTCCCCGAGGCCTCGCTGGATTGACTAAATTAATCCCGGACCAAAAGGACAGAAAACTGGAAAGGGTTGTCAAGCCATTGCTCTTCCCGTCGCATATCCCTCTCTTTTATTAATTTATGATGCATGCGTATTTATTTTTAACGTTTGCGAACTTATTTTGGGCTGAAAAACTCGCCAATGATTTCTTTATATATGCAGCTGAATTCATACCCATGAGGAATCACTTCTTAACACAGGTATGGAAGAGTAAAAAGGCATACTTATCGAACTGAAACAGACTTTTTAACTTCTTAGAATGACATTTTACAAACAAAAACAGGGAATATGGCGTATTCTCTCCTTCCTTGAAATAACTGAAAACTTTAAAGGTATTACCACATCAAGGCAAGTTTAAAAGTTCAAGAAAATACCCTTAATTTATTTCTTCTACTGGCAATGCTTTATATTTATGATGATGATGATTGTGGTTGAATTCGGTAAATCTTTGATTTTTTCTAATTTTTGGTTGTTTAATCCTCCAAAATTATTATAGGGATTAAAGCCTTGAGAACAGATCTATAACAGTACTGTCGGTAATAGAAATAACGTCGATACTCGCTGGCTGTAAGTTGAGTTTACTGGCTTTCTAGGAATCACCAAAGGCATGTTTTCGCTACCATCATAACCCTGCTACCATCTTCAGGGGTTTAAAATAAAATTTAAAAAACAATAAATCTTGGGGTTTATTCAGTTTGATGTCAGAGAAAAGAGTAGGTGGAGTTCTATTGGTGTGATGCAGGGGAGGAGGGTGGCAGTAGAATGTTTGGGTTCTATTAGCTTTTTGGAAATGAGTATAGGAGAATAATGTGGAAATTAGGATCGAACCTTGATCAACATTCATAAGTCTCTCTTTGTTTTGGTTTATGATGACGCTTTCATAAGATTCTAATTTGGAGTTTCTCTACGAATGTCTTTAATTTTTAGTTGTTTAAATTGATTCTGTGATTGTGTCGTTAAAGGCTTGGTTCAACGCTTAATTTGTAAATTTGGCTGTGTCTGAAGTGTGTTGAGTGCCGATCGACTTTTTTTATCCCAGTCTTTACATGAAATATTGTAGATTTTTGTATTAATAGGGATTGCGGAGGAAGGTGGATAGTATATTCATATAATCTAATTTACTAGGTGTTGTACTTCAAGCTCTCGCAGTATTCATCAAGTGATAGTGAGCTTTCAAATACCGCTGCGTCGAGAGTTACTACGTGCCATAAATTTGTTCTACGTCGCTCAATGTTATTTTAAACTTTTTCCTCTTTTGAAGATATTCTAGAATAAGGACCAGCCATTCTTTTGCACGGTGTATGCAAATATTCATCGTTGACCTCTAAAAGGAAGAATCTTAAAATATAAAGACCAAGTAAATAAGATGTGCCATATTTTAACGAGTGAATTTAATGTCATTTGTTCATAATCGCCATTATCTTGACTTATTTTGAAGAAAATGTATCAACTATACTTTATAATAATTATTTTTTTCCGATCACCTTTTCATCGTAAATGCTCAAAAACCAACATCAATGATAAGTACATCCGTTTGCAGAGTTTAATCGAAAACAGCCTTGAAAAATTTAAAAATTCAGGCTAAGAAAAATATTAATGGAAGGCTTTCTATGATTTCAGTATCTGTGTCACGGTTTTGTTCCCATCTACTTTTCTCAATCCTTTCTTCCTATTTACTTTGGTATATCCTATGATGAAGAACGGCATCCTATTCCCTTAATGTAAGTCACTTCTCACCCTAAACATAGCTTATTTTTGGCATAAGAGATGCGTGGGGATAAGAATTAATGGTAATAAATGCTAAAACCGCCATTTTATTTAATTCTACTGGATATAAGATAATTTCTGATACAAAGGGAGATTTCTTATTGAGCCGGTACAAAGGATCTTGGATTATTTCAATTTCTGCGAAACAGTATTTACTATTTCTTCTTTTCTGCAGTCATTTTCCCGGAATTCCTTGCAGGATATTGCGAGGCAACAAAAAGGGACGCGTTCACCTTGGGTAAGCCCAACAAAAAGCTTTTACTTGAATATGCAATGTGCAAGACCCGTGAATTTTTCACACGCCACTTATTCTTTTTCTGTATCACCCACTCACTGCTCTGTTGCAAAACTTGGCTAAAGTTACTTCAAAACATGTCTGCTGCCTATTCATTTTAAATTTTACTTCAAGATATCCAGATAGAAAGGGATGAATTTGTTATTTGGTTGTTCAATAATAAAGAAACTTCAATAAAAAGAAACCCCTAAATGAATACTTTATACCATAACTTCGGACGGTAAAAAATTAGTTTTTTAATAAATAATCTTCTCAAATGTTTGGATGTACATGGCAAAAGAATAAATTTACATAAAAAGAGTTCCAAATACAGTAAAAACTTCTCCAACTAAGTGAAAAGGAATTATGCTAGGCCATTGTGATAAGAATATCATTATTTCCCATGCTACAGTAGGATTTATGATACGGAAAAGTGATATATGTATACAAAAGCTCTTATTACTTTTTAACCAACAGTGATCCCTCAAAAATTACGCATTAAGAGAGGGAATTTTGTCCTGATAATTGCTGATCTTCTTAAAAATTTACTATCACAGTGAAGAGGATGCCTTATATTTGAGGAAAGGAAAAAAATGAAAATCCATTTCTTAAATACCCAATTTTAATAATTTCATCGATAATTTTATTCGCTAGGTAAAATAGTAAGTCAAATATAGACCATATTAAGACCAATGTAATAATTATTCCAGAATCTTTTGGCAATCATTTTTTCATATCAAGATATATCTTCTTGTATTTTTTAATAATTAGAAGTAGTACTTCTTTTCCTTTTTTATCATTGACACACACTAAAAAATCATGTTTTCTGCTTCAATAATGGTAAAAAGTTCTGAAAGAAACTTCTTAATCTACTTCAAGGAAACTTGGAAAATTTAATCAACAAATATTTAAGGTTATCTTTAAAACGTCAAGGTTATTTTAATTTAAAAAGGGTATTTTTCTTCTTGGCTTCGTTTAAGAATTTGTTTTACCTACATATCTAAGTAAGAAAAACGCGTCTGAAAGCCCCTTATTTCCCTCTACGTCCTAAGGAGGATGACAAGAAAAAAAAACCTGCGAGGAACATTCACATTACGGCATGGAATCTTCTAAGTAAAAACAAAATTGCTTATCTTCTTCAGCATAACTTGGAGTAGGCTTACGAGTCTTAAGAGAAGGAACAAGACCTCATAAACTCCGGTAAAGCTCTGGGCGACGCATACTTGGTCCAAGATGGTGGATGAAATACAAAGTAGGGGAAAGAAAGAAAGTAATGCAGCGTAACAGGTTGGATGAAGGGGTAAAATAATAAGGAATAAGGGGAGCCAATTTCAGAATGAGCGCCAGGAGGTAAATTGAGGATCTTGAGAAAGTGGGAAAAACAACGTGAGCATCACGCTGGGTTAGTTGAGGGAAGCAAGTAACGAGCGGGCATTAAATGAGCAGAAAAAGAAAGAATGTGCATGGATTCCAAAAACAGAAGAGAAAGTGCGGTCTGCAGGAGAAAGGAGGCTTCCATTACAAAAAATATATTCTTCCAGATAGTTAATTTTTTCAAGCCTTCTTTCCCTAAAAAGAAAGTTCGCTTTAATCAAAAAGTTCACCTTTAAAGTAGCGAAATTCCCTCTGAGAATATTTTTGGAATTTGACCATTATTTAATGTTAATTCACGATAAATTAATTCTAAAAAAATATTTCACTGGATGTTTGCGGAAAATCTAATCTTCTTTCTAATGTTATTCCTCTGTCTCTAGCAATTTAAAATTATTAATCTTACAAATTAATTATATCCAGAGATACATGGTGAACTTATCCATGCTTAAAGGAAATTAAAGACAACATATTAGTGGAATAAGGCAAGTCTTGTTTCATTTCATTTAAGCATCAGATATCTTTATCTACTCAATATAACCACTAAGTGTTTAAGCTTGCAAAATCATTGATATATAAAGAAATCATTATGGTCATCAAATATAACTGGCATTATTGCTGAAACCGATGATTTGAGCATAGATCTATTAATGGCTGAATTTGACCGGACTTACCACCGCTCAATTCAAATAACATATAGTTATGGCGATTCTACACTGATAAATGCCCCAGTGTGAATCAAACCCGGTATTGCTTTTACCAAGGGTAAACGCATTGTCTTCTTGGCTAAACGATGGTATTCAATTTTTACTCAATTATTCATAATATCAATATACCATATTTATTCGTTCTTTGTTCTTGTGGAATGTTAGTATAGTTATATACTGCAAGGATGCATTTAAAATGAAATGCTATCATGGATTGACTTGATGTACACATTTAACCCTTTATAAACAGCGACTTATATAGTATCATGTTATGTATTATGTATTCTATTTTACAATGAAATTCATTCGCCGTTATCACTAAAGGAAAATAAGTAAACAGTTAAATTAAACCATAGTACGCAACTTAAAATATTTATGTTATTTTTCGTAAATAAATTCACATTCATCCGTCTTTCTTTCTCTTTGACTATTTACATACATTTTAGTCGCAGTCCAACCCGCAAATGCAACTAATTTAATATTTACGCATACATAATAAAAGTCTGCATTGCAACGCAACGATTGCGTACTATAATTGTTTTTCTCTGTTTGTGGTTAGCCTCGATAATTTTGCTGCGTCAGGGAAAAATACCGATGATTGGGGAAAAGTTGAAATGAATTTTTGGGTGGATAAAATAAAAAACCTGATTTCCTTTCTTCTTTGTCAATCACCCAGGACTTCTCCCTCTGAATATTAAAACAGTTATTTATTGCCTAATGCTAAATTTTGGCAACATTCCCTTTGAACATACTTAATAAAGACCCATAGTTAAAGCTAAAGACAGAATATAGGATATCTATATAGGATAGGATCTGTTATCACGTATTAGAAAGAAAGGGAAAATCGTTATAGAAGTGTTCGAAACCCAATATTGCTAACCTTTCTTCTGATTGATTTTCAAAAATTTTTATTGTTGTTACTAATCAGTAATCAGGCTGTATTAGATCGTACCTATATGCCTACATAAGTGATATTTACGCAGTAAATAAATGATACATACAGAATTTTTACGCAATACCTGCTTCATAATTTTTTTTACTTATATACGTAATATATATCTCACTCATAATAAATAAGTATATAGTTATACTTGACAAGTAATCCGCTTTTCTAGGTATGTTGGGGTTCATAAAATTCGTTCTCAGTTACCTTAGCGGTAACGGAGTAGTTTCCCGCCATACATCACCCTCTGAAGCAATGCCTAACTTCCTCCAGATGTGTCCCCTCATCAAAGAAAAGTCTTTTATTTGCAACCCTATATCACTACAGTATAGTGAAATTTTCTTTTGTAAACGTTAATTATATTTTTTCAAGGGCCTTTAGAGAGATTCAGGAAACTCATTTTCTTCCGAAATACTTCTATTAAGAAAATAAAACTTAGTAGAGGTATTTCAGAATGGAATCACCTTGATCACTGATGAAACTCTTGCCGGAGAATACTAAATATTAAAAAATGAAGGAATTAATACAAAAATCATGAAATATGCTTATTTATATCCTTATATGATATGATCGATTCTCACATTTTCGCAGCCAGTGTACATTTCTCTAACATTAAGTATGAGAATGTCCGCATAGTTCCTTCATTAATTAATGCTCAGGATATCAAGGAGTTGGAGGCCATGTAATAGGGCCTCCTCTCATTGACCCCATTTCCTCTCTTTAAACCCATCAAATCCCCGCTTGCCCTTTCACCACCACTGTGAATACCTCTTCTTACATTCATAACGCTGCCCCCATTCCGTTCGACTCAATAAAGCCTCCGCTTTTATAATATACGAACTCCGAAACCCAACATTCCTGAGCGAGGACTATAACGGATTTTGGAACTCCTTTTGTGACCGCCAACGCTTTCACTCTTTCCGTATTCAGACCTTCCGATCATCCTTCAAACTCATCTCGGAGAACATTTCACCCCAGTCACTTAATAATCCCTTGTTCTTGTTCCAAGTTCAGAATTTACCAAACATAGGGACATTCTCCAACAATGGGAGACTTATAACGATAACCTTTTTCGCAGCTGCTTCTCTGAGAGTGCTAATGCGACTTTACATCAGTATATCGTTATTGACGTACTCATAACCTGATTGATCCCTTTTTATAAAAGTGAAAATATTTATTCTCAGTAACGTACTTCATTTACATCTAACCTGAATTCGCATCATTTCCAGCTAGTCAATTAAAAATCTACTTCTCTGGTAAAACTTCCATAGCGTCCCAATATTTGAATGAATTTTGTTTAAAAACGACCAAGTAATATTTTCCCTTGTAAAATGATATTAATAATATATCATCTATCGATTGAGGATATTGATTGACAGGCAAAGGCAAACGTTGAAAGTTATTATTCATGGTGGTGTTATTTGATCGTGTAATTGGCTAATTATCGAGCGCCATATCTCAACTTTCGATGGGCAGAATGGAATTCCCCGTGTGTTTTGAGTTGTCATTAATTCACTGCCTCAAGAAATCAGAAACGAACAAGAGGGTAAAGAGTTATTAGTGTTTGTTTTGAAAATTGACTTCCTTTTGACATTTCCTCATCCAACTATCTCTCCGCAAACTCAAAACGGTTATATTTTCCGAAATACAGAATCAGAGGAAGTTCAATCTGCCTAAACTAGAATTGGGGAACCTGCGATATTCTCAGGTGTTAAAACGAAATCTTCTCTATTACTTAAGGAACTTATTCATGCAGTGTTATTTCCCTGTTTCGATTATTAGCTAAATTAGAAACTAAATGGAAAATATTTTATCTATGTTTACTTAGCGATTACATCCGTTCTCCACCGTACAATTACGATGCTAAATAACTTGAATGTGAGCAATAAACTGCTCAAATTCGGCCTGATGGTTGATGATTCGACCGAATCGTTTACATACATTGCCTTCCTATGAAAAAAGCGTTTCTTATTCTTTACATAGGATAAGATTGATTTGATCAATACTTCTGAATTGGTAGGTAGTGATGCATTAATGAGTAGTCAGTAAGTAAGATCTTGTTAGTTTGGGTTGTATACGATAGCGTATTAAGCGCATGTGATCGGTGATATTAAAATAATATTTCTTATTATTATTTAATAAAATTTAATGCGCAATGGTGAATTTTTAATGCATTGTACCCCCAGTTGGGAGTTCTCTATGATTGCACGAGAATATTTTATATTTAATCCTACCCTTTCTTCTTCTTTTATCTGAATACGTATGGCTCACTGAATCACGTTAATAGCTTAAGATTTTGTATTCAGAAGAAAGCAAAAGGTTAGTAATCATTGGTCTTGACTGAAATGGAATCTCTCCAGAAACTGCAGCATTTACTACTTTCAGTAGGAGTTTTCGAGCAGAAATAGCAATATATGTGCTTGTAATCTGGCGTAAACTCCTCCCTCAGTTGTAAATAACCTATTAAGAAAGAGAAAAAGCTGTATAAATTTAGTCAGTTGCAAAAGAGAAAGTAATGTTTATCCGGTCTTCGAATGGAAAGGAGTGAAAGGGTTTCCTTTAAAAGAAGACATAACGCTTCCTAAATTCTTAAAAGTACGATTTTGGAGGCATTAATAACATTGCAGTCGATAAAAGTATTGCTGTATAATTGTATTTCTTGTAAAGCAATGTTTAGTTGTAAGGAATTTTGGACTCAAAGATAATTTCCAATTATTGCTTCTATTACAATGTGAACTAGCTGTAAATACCAAAGAGGAATATAACAAAGTTGTCTTTGGCAGATGTTGAACATAGGGTCTCGGCGACCTCAGTGTTATTGTACAAGATTCGTAACACTGAGGACTCGATACGATATTAAGCATGGTTGACTTTGCTTGTCCGTTGGTTTGCCTTCTTATTAATAGAGTTATATTCTTAAGTAATTAAACATGATTCATACGGTCAGTTTAGCATTTTTACCATCATCAAACAAATTATCATTCTCATAACTGTTTTCATAATTTTGTGATTCAATATAACTGAAAAATTATAATCAGGCTAATGGTGAAGTTCATGGAACTATATTATCAAGTTACGACTGTAATTTATGGGTAAGGTAACACCGAAGACGTTTCCCTCGTATTGATAATCATCATTACTATCTAATCTTTGGCAGTTTATGCTTGGCTCTTGGCCAGAAATATATATGGTAAGGGTATTCCCTCGTATGGAGAGAAACGCATAGAGTATTTTACAGGTTTTGTCTTTGCTTTAGGATTTCCTATTGAAATCGTAAACCGATTCAGACTTGAATGCGTGTATTTCTATACGTAATATAATTCTCATTAAAAAAAATTAAATTACAAATTTAACCTCAAAATTTGAGAACGCATATAATTTCTGTACGTGTAGTTTTATCCTACAAAAGTTAGATATAATTTAAGGTTTTTCATAATCATTCCCTCCCAAGGAGAATTAAATTTCACAACTTTGTTTTATCTTAATTAGTATCATATTTTCTACCATATTGCCACTCCTAACTGATTTATACTTCATTTCCCCGGGTTTCAAATTAGGCGTTTCGGAGGTGTACTTAAGTTCGTGCATATCTCATGTGAGGTAGAGGAGAAGGGACGAAGATTAGTCAAAGGTAATAAAGTGGTTATTGCTCGAGATAAAGGTCATTGGGAATCCAAGTGGACTTTCGAAGCAACAAACTTCTGAGATAAAAGGTTTTAGGGTTGAAGTGAACACGAGCTGCATGCATGATATGTATGATACAGTGCTCACTTAAAAATGTTTCGTGTTTAGGATAAAGCTTAAGTGAGAATAAACATAGAAGTGAAATATCTCGATATTTTATTAGGATACATCGGTTTATAATATAAACTTGAGTTTAGCTTGAAATATTTGAAACTGTTAATTGGATTTGGTGTAAAGATTATTTGTAGAGAATATCTCGCTTTAAATTCCGCTAAACTAATATTTTAATTATTTTTAGTCATGATAAAAATACCTCTTATCTTATCTATTATATATAGCTAACTCTCCGGATATACCTATATAGATATATATATATACGAGTAAAAGTTGCTTGCATACTGCAAGCTATCAGTTAAATGCAGTATCGTACCAAGAAAGGCCTTAAAACAATGTTCAAAATTTCGCGCAAATGACCGCATGGCGTCGAACTAACTACCCAATCATGCGAAGCAATTGCATATTAATATTAGATAAGTGCCATTGTGACCTGTTCCAAAGTTTCGATTAAATATCTTATCGGGAAGTTCCTAAAATAAGATTACGCTATCCCCCTTTGAAATACATGGTAGAATAGAAATGACGCTCAGGCATCGAACCAAGAACCGTCAGAGGAACGGCGAGCAGCGTATATGAAACATATGAATTGTCTCTATGTACATTCCGTTTTATATCATTCTCGGTAATCGGATATGCATTCAAAATAATTGTCAAAATTGACCGCCATGCATTTTATACCAGAGAATTTTGCACCCACTTGGCGTCGAACTCACGGTCGTTTGGTAACATTTCTTAGTTAGTACAATAGATAACTACGGCATCTCCAACCTCCGTGATTTTCACTGTTCTAACGCTCCGAGTAAGGACTCAAAACAATTTTCGAAAATTCACACGAAAGACCGCCTGGCGTCGAACACAGGAACTGTTCGTGAAAGACAATGGCATACAAATGTTAGAAAAGTGCCACTATGACGTGTTTCAAAGTTTCAATTCAATATCTTATCGGGAAGGTCATAAAATAAGATTCCATTTTCCCCGTTTGAAATGCATGGTGGAATCGAAATGACAATCCTGCATCGAACCAAGGACCACTAGAGAAACAGCGATCGTCATGAAAGAATCTTCTCAAACGCCTCTGTCACCATTCCGGGTTTTATCTTTCCAGCTTATCGAAAAGGCATTTTAAAAAATCGTCAAAGATTTCAGCAATGCATTCTTACGGAAGCATTTCGAACCCACCTGGCGTCGAACACACGGTCATTTGCTAACATTTCTTCCTTTGATACTATGGAAGACCATCCATCTGCAAACACCGTCATTTTGATTGCTCTATCGCATCGAGAACAGCCTCAAAACAGATTGCAAAAATTCGAGTAAAAGACCGCCTAGCGTCGAACTCAGGACCCTTCTGTGAGAGGGAATAGCAAATTAATATTTGATGAGTGCCATTCTCACTAATTCAAAAGTTTCGATTCAATATCTTATCGGGAAGGTCCTAAAATAAGATTCCGTTTTTCCCGTTTGAAATGCATGGTGGAATCGGAATGACCCTCTTGCATCGAACCAAGGACCACTAGAGAAACAGTGAACCTTACGAAAGAAGGATTTCAAACGCTTCTGTCACCATTCCGGGTTTTATCTTTCCAGCTTATCGGAAAGGAATTTAAAAAAATCGTCAAAGATTACAGCAATGCATTTGTTATGGAAGAATTTTGCATCCACCTGGCGTCGAACTCACGGTCATTGTGTAACATTTCTTCCATTCGTAATATAGAAGACTACCTCAACTTCAACCTCCGAGATTTTGGTTCCACTATCTTACCGATAAGTGCCTCAAAAAAATTTTCAAAAATCCGCGCAATGCATTCTTATGGGAAAATTGCGATATTTGGGACATTCTAGTATCGAACCCATGACACTTAGCGTCGATGTCTGCATTATTCTGGCATCTAGAGTGTGGGGCCAGTACGTCGTAAAAATCTGACGTGGACGGCCCTTGTGGAACATGGTCAGAATTCGTATCCCCTATATATATATATCTATATATATAGGTATATCCGGAGAGTTAGCTATATATAATAGATATATATATATACGAGTAAAAGTTGCTTGCATACTGCAAGCTATCCGTTGAATACAGTATCATACCAAGTACTGCCTCAGTTCAAATTTAAAACTTCGCGCCAAAGACCGCCTGGCGACGAACTAAGAACCCGATCGTGAGAGAAGACAGCAAAATAATATTAGATAAGTGCCATCCTTACTTGTTCCAAAGTTTCGATTCAATATCTTATCGGGAAGGTCCCACGCCTCTGTCACCATTCCGGGTTTTATCTTTCCAGCTTATCGCGAGGCATTTAAAAAGATTTCCGCAATGCATTTCTTATGGAAGAATTTTGCATCCACCTGGCGTCGAACTCACTGTCATTTGGCTACATTTTTTCCATGAGAAGCATAGAAGACTACCTCAACTTCAACCTCCGAAATTTTGGTTCCTCTATCTTAGCGATAAGTGCCTCAAAATAATTTTCAAAAATCCGCGCAATGCATTCTTATGGGAAAATTGCGATTTTTGGGAATTTCTGGCATCGAACCCATGATAGCTAGCGTCGAAGTCTGCATTATTCTGGCATCTAGAGTGTAGGGCCAGTACGTCGAAAAAATCTGACGTCGATGGCGCTTGTGGAACATGGTCAGAATTCGTATCCCCTATATATATATATCTATATATATATCTATATATATAGGTATATCCGGAGAGTTAGCTATATATAATAGATATATATATATATATATATATATATAGATATAGGGGATACGAATTCTGACCATGTTCCACAAGCGCCGTCCACGTCAGATTTTTACGACGTACTGGCCCCACCCTGTAGATGCCAGAATAATGCAGACATCGACGCTAGGTGGCATGGGTTCGATACCAGAAAATCCCTAAAATCGCAATTTTCCCATAAGAATGCATTGCGCGGATTATTGAAAAATTTTTGAGGCACTTATCGGTAAGATAGTGGAACCAAAATCTCGGAGGTTGAAGTTGAGGTAGTCTTCTGTATTACGAATGGAAGAAATGTTACAAAAAGACCGTGAGTTCGACGCCAGGTGGATGCAAAGTTCTTCCATAAGAAATGCATTGCTGAAATCTTTGACGATTTTTTTAAATGCCTTCCCGATAAGCTGGAAAGATAAAACCCGGAATGGTGACAGAGGCGTTTGAAAACATTCTATCATCAGGTTTACCGTTTCTCTAGTGGTCCTTGGTTCGATGCGAGACGGTCATTCCGATTCCTCCATGTATTTCAAATGAGGAAAACGGAATCTTATTTTGGGACCTTCCCGATAAGATATTGAATAGAAACTTTGGAATTAGTGATAATGGCAATCATCAAATATTATTTTGCTATCTTCTCTCACGGAAGAGTCCTGAGCTCGACGCTAGGCGGTCTTTTGCGCGAATTTTTTCAATCTGTTTTGAGGCCGTTCTCGATGCGATAGAGCAACCAAAATCTCGGTGTTTACAGATGAGATGGTGTTCTATTGTAACAAAGAAAGAAACGTTACCAAATGACTGTGTGTTCGACGCCAGGTGGGTTCGAAATCCTTCCATAAGAAATGCATTGGTGAAATCTTGGACGATTTTTTTAAATGCCTTCCCGATAAGCTGGAAAGATAAAACCCCGGAATGGTGACAGGCGTTTGAGAACATTCTTTCATGACGTCCACTGATTCTCTAGTGGTCCTTGGTTCGATGCTAGAGCGTCATTCCGATTCTACCATGCATTTCAAACGGGAAGAACGGAATCTCATTTTAGGACCTTCCGGATAATATACTGAATTGAAACTTTGAAACACGTGAGAGTGGCACTTCCCTAACATTTCCATGCCATTGTCTCTCACGAACGGGTCCTGTGTTCGACGCCAGGCGGTCATTTACACCGATTTTTTAAAAATTGTTTTGAGGCCTTTCTCTATGCAGGAGACTATTCAAAATCACAGCGTTTGCGTTTGAAGTAGTTTTCCATAGAAACAGTGGAAGAAAGGTTGCATATGACCGTGAGTTCGATGCCACATGAATGAAAATTTCTCACGTAAGAAATGCATTGCGGAAATTTTTAAGAATTTTGCTAGATAAGCTTCGAAGATGATACCCGTAAGGGGAACTTATTGTAAATTTTTACCAATTAGCTTGCAGTATGCAAGCAACTTTTACTCGTAGTAATAATATCTTAGAGTTATCGGCAAGGGCAAAACGATACCACTGAAATGTGGAACAGAATCTTAGAAAAAATACAACCTAATGTGACTTCATTCCTATTAAAATTTTCTCTCCTCATCGCACTATATTACATAACAGTGAGAATTTTAAAAAAGACAAAAAATAGGAAATATTTATGACTTACAAGATATGATTACACAGAAGCATTTGCTGTTTTGTGGTTGCTAGCAAATATTGATTAAATAGTCTAATGATGGCTTAAAGGTTACGGAATCAGAGATACTACCATATGATACTGGAATCATCAAGTGAAAAGAAGACCAGCAGCAGTGAATAATTATTACTCTATCTTAAGCTACGAATTTTGTGCTAAACTATTTTTTATGAATATTCACCCATAAATTTGAGTATATAAGTAAATATCTCCATGTTGAAGACATAAATGAATTTCATAAACTCATTTCACCTCATTTGACGGCCTAATGCGTAATACGGTGTAATAGGATACAAACTTCCTTGGCCTTACTTAGTTTCTAATTCGTGAATGGTAGTTTAGTAGACGGAGTCACCACCTGTCTCCAAGGTTACGCTTCCCAAGTTTTTGCTCAATACCTCGAGTAAGTTCGTTTGAAGTTCTCGTGGTTTTCATTTCCTTCAATGTTCGCCGTTCGTGTTCTGCCGCGAGCAAGTAGTGCGTTTACTGCGGGATAATTGCACTGGAACATATCATGGACCCGAAAATATACATTTACCTCCATGTCATTTACCAGCGCTCAAGCAGAGAATGCGTTTCAGTAAGCTAATCGTCATCCATATAAACTTTAATTGGCTAAGTTGCTTGTTGCCTGTACAAAATTAATTTTCGATCCAAATGAAAATTTTGTTTACTAAGACAACATCCTAATCAAATATCGTTTCTATTACATAAAAATTATAAACTACTGTAATCGCAGATTATTTTACAGAAATGACGTTCCAGTTGTATCTCTGTCATCTATAAATGAGAAAATTTTGCTTTTAAAGTGGTTTGTATTAATATTTTTAAATTACTTCAAAAACTTAGCTCATTCCGCATGTCAGCCCCCACCGAGAATCGAACCCGGGTTCGCTTTCACCGAAGTCAAACGCGTGTCCCATTAGGGTGTTCATAAAAGGTGAACTTGCCTATCCTAAAGATTATCCTTAAAATAAACCTATTTGCTGCAATATAAAAAAAACAGAATTGAAAAATTGTTAACTTTGTTACCGCATATCACGCACCGTATATTATGCAAATTGTGACATAAGTGAATGTTAGAGTATCAAAAACTAATGTTGAAACACATAAACTAATTTATTCTATATTATTTTCTTGGGGAGCATGCTAACTTAGAGTCAAAACTAATTTGTAAACAATATTAGCAAAAATAATATGGATTTCCTAATTAGTAGGTGTCTGCTCATGAGCATTTTATACCGGCCACTATTTATTGGTGATGGCCATGAGCGTAAACATTCACTCTCCCTCTGAGGTTAAGTCATTAACAAAACTCAGTGGGAGGACTTAGTCTCCCAGTTCGTGGCAGAACAAGGAAGTTTAACTGGCAGCACGTAATTCCCAACGAGAGAGAGAGAGAGAGAGAGAGGCATGGTGTTGGGTGTGCTTTGGAAGTTAAAGCTAATTAAGGGAGGCAAAAATGGCTGTAGAATCGCATGGGAGTCGAATTGGGACCGTACCCCGCTCTAGCGGAAGAACCCAGAAGAAGAGGTTAGGCCAGGGTTATTCTACGAATAGAATGGTTCAGCGAAAGGGAAAGTTTTCCATTTCCGCCTCACGAACACTATGATTGCTTTTTCTGATCCCTTCAAACACCATCGAATTAAAGCAGTCATTTGAGTATTTTTGCTCTTTTTTTATCTGAAGCGTGGCTGAATTTTCGCCGCTGTTTTCGTCGATTTAAGAACAACGAGATGGCTCTGGCAGCCCGCGTATTTTGTTTCATTCATGATTCACTGTATGTGTGATGCCTGTGCAATGCAACGCTTATTCCGGCTTTACAATCTTTTCACTGAGAAACGTAAAAATATCTCCATTGAAATTACTATAAGCAATGATATTCTAAAAGCATCGTCTGTATGGGATCAAATTGACCTTTACTAGCCTAAAATTATATTAAGATCCAGAGATCTTAATATAATTTTAGGCTAGTAAAATACTGTAAAACTGCAGTTGTATACATTACACATAAATTTCACGGTACTTCCCTGTAAAGCCTTTATCGACACTTCTTCCCATTCTCTTTTATTTGTCATCTCTTAGAAAAACAGCGTTCCCCAACGTTTGCCCTTTATATCCTACAAACATGAGCAAAACCGTATGCTAGATTCTATGAATATATTGCATTTACTTTACCACAAATGTTTTTCCCACAACCTTACCTCTTTAACCAGACTTCAACCAAACCCTTTTGACCACATTACTACTGTCTCCTGCAGGACTAACTTGCATCCTCATGGTCTGTGTTTTGTCCTTCTCCTCCCTTCCCTGCCCCATCTCATATGTCACCTCCCTCTCTTCCCTAGCCGTTGGTCACTTTCCTACCCTCTCCTCCACCCCCCTCTAACACACCCCATCTTGTTTCTTGCTTTCAGAAAAGCTTGCGAAAAGTCCATTCAACCAAAGAGGACGAAATTTCGTAGAAACCAGGCAAGTTTAACTAATCTGTGGTTCTAGACAAGTTCTTTAGAGTCATCATAAACTGAATGATTACTGAATTGTTATGAATGATTGAATTCCACCAAATATTATTTAAATTTAAGTTTAATGAATTTCGTATCATAGAAAAGTTAAACCTAATTCCACACAAAATATCACATAAAATATTATTTATGAATAAGGAATGCAAGTAAAATAAGCTACAATAAATGGTCTTATCTTATATTGATTATCCTAGTAGTCATATACATAATAGATAACTCAATTATGACTAATACAATACTTAAGGCGAATCATCCCAGAAAAAGTTACGATTTAATTTCAAGAGATGGCAGCACCGCTAGCGTCAAATTTGTTTTCCTTCTCATTTGATAACGGTTAACCCGATTTTCGTTTAGTGAACGGTTAAATAAACTAAATAATAATAAAATATACGCAGACCAAAAATCAAAATTTACATTCCTTTTTTTAACCATCTTTTTGACAAGAAAGGTTCTTATAAAGATGTAATAAATTTTTTTGGTGTAGTCAGTCTGAGGAACTAATTTTTTAAAACACGTAGCAACTTTTATTTCTAAAATTGGATGTATAGTTCTTGCATTAGCATGCATTAAAGAAAATTGTAAAACGGCAATGCCGCAGCACACCGCCTAAAAATATGGACTCTCTGGATGTGAGGGTAAGCAGAGTTGAATGCCACGCGATACCTGCGTAACCTCATGTTAACTGATAACCGTCCTTTGCCACCGGGGTCTTCCCTCGGAAGCCTTGGTATATTGTGCTTGGATGTTTTCCTCAGGCACCCTAAAATGTGCTGAGTATTGAGAGGGGAATATTTTTCATATTATAGAATAATTACAGAAATTGAAACTCTTCGCTGGAACTTTGAACGCACTCTCCACGCACAATATCATCGAAATCTTTCTCGGTATACCTACCGTCGGATTTAGCAATAAGATTTTCATCTTGCCTGCAATGAAAATTGTGCCAATTCGCTTAATTGAAATGTACTTTCCATAAATATATTAACTATATGTAATGCAAATAAATTTTCTTGCTCAATTAACATTAAGGAATTCAAAGTAAGGACGGATTTTCCTCCTCACATCTGTCAAAAAAGAAGTTGTAAGATACATTAAATATTGTTCTATCAAACGTACAGGTCGTTACCGATAGCTGAAAAATTCTGCCAAATTAAAATGTAGTAAATAATGTAAAGTAAAAATTAAAATGCTTAATTTCTTGAAATTTTAAATGTTGTTTTACGAAATGCGACAAATCGAAGAATTCGCAACTGATGTTTCATTCGATTAAACCTTTTCACTGACTTTATGAATAATTTGTGGCAGCTAAATAATAACTTCATCTGTTAACATGGAAACAAAAAATATAAAAAACTATGGAACACGGTCTTGAAAGAATGAATGCAAATTTAGATATAAATTTCTTTCTACGGCGCCTAAATGTCAAAATAATTAAAACTGTCAATCATTATCGCTAGATAATATTTCAGAACTGTCTATTATATGACCGCTCTACACTTCTTATTTACATTAATATATTAATATGTTACCTTGCATTTTTTAATTTCGTAATTATTCCTCTACGTCGCTTTTTCTTCGCTGACATACGGAGAATTTTGGAGCCTTTGGTAGAATATCTCGAGCTCATTACCGAATATTCTTCAGACTAGGTTAGGCGGTCGAAAACGTGATGTTAAACGTGAAAACTCATATGTTCTCAGAAACCAGACACCTCTGATTTGTTTTCGTTTAGGAGTTCATATTATCCTCTTGGGAGAAACGAATTCGAATGAGAGGGGTTTAGCGCGCGCTTCCGTCAAATGCACTTCCAGAGGCAGCGTTGCAACGTAGAATTGTTTTCTAGTACTTCTTTAAAACACTCTCCTGAACAAACGATATATTAATTTATTAATATAAAAATTGCAATGTGTTTTTTAAAAAATGCTCTACACTTTGACTACCGCTAATTTTTGAAAAAAGTTTTGATAAGAAAAAAATTGTTAATAAAAATCGCAATTTCAAAAGAATAAATTTCTTCTTGGGTATCCTCGATTTCTATGGTTATTTACAGTTAAAATCCACTTTTTGATTAAGAATTGAACGAACCATTCACCAATAAGAAGGAAAATAAATTTGGCTCATTTTGGTGCTGCCACGTGGGAGATTTTCTTGGAACTAATTCAGGCACGATTCGCCTTAATCTTAAGGATACATGTAGCATTTACGCGGGTACCGCGAAAGTGGGCAGCAAACGACGATTTACCAATGGGATTGAAGTGGGGTGGCGTAAATTCTTTTGTTCGCTTATATCTATGCATAATTTCATGAAAACATTGGTAAAAATTCAGATCAACTATTCAATAAAGAGATCGAAGCGAATTTGTATTTTTGTTTGGTATTTCGGAACAGGGACCCCCAAAACCGATAATATTCCGGTTGAATCGGTACATATTTTCTTTATCACTTCATTATCTATCTAATGTTTAATTTATATTCGATTCACTTCGTTAACATTATAGGAATAACAACAACAACTACTTAAACTATTCCTAGTGCATTAAAATTAGAAATCAAAAGCTTCCAGCATGAGAAAGTGGTTTTGTATATGGTCCCTCGGAGAATTCCAGGAAGGAAATTATATGTCATCACGATTACGTCGAAAAGAAATTTTAGTCATTTCACTGCGGCTATGTTCGAATCTTTTAAGTTTTAACAGATTTCCTTTCGAGAGAACGATTTGAGTCGATAACTCATTTTTCTTCTCTCACATTTTATAGCTTAGAAAATTTACAGACGTCCTCTCTTCTCCTTCCTGTCTCTATCCATGCCATTTGTTAAACTGTTTTTTTCCCGGTTGCAGAGCTGTTTCTCATTATGCCTTCCTCACTTCATATTCCTGAGAAACGCAAACCAAAATAAATAGCATTTTCCTTTCCTCTCGCAGACGGATATCGTTTGCTGACATTTGTCCTATCTCGGTTAAGCAGGTGTTTCTTGTCAACGCCTTTATTTTGTCTTCATATCGCGTTTCATCATCTTTCACAGTCACTTTAGCTGCTCTCGTGAAAAGTATGGGAAAGAAAAGGGAAATGTCCTTCCCTGAGAATTAAACATGACACTGGGCGATATTTCTTCGTCCGGAAAATGTTGTTGGCGTAATAATTCACAATACTAGCTATCAGGCACGAGTAAAAATTTCATCAACATATCCCTCGTGATATTTCAAAGAATGTAAATAGATGCATAATTGAAAGGGTTCGATAGTTTGAAGCTTCATTGCTGATGTCGTCATCCGTTATCGAATAAATAATCGAATCGAATGTCATCCATAATCGAATCGTTCATAAATTTCATTAATTTCTAATTAGAACCGACGATGACATTGCGGAAGGGATATATATTTTCTAACCCGGAAGTAAGCACAGTACAAGTTAAAAGGAGTTCGAGTGCTGCGTACAAATTTTGAGGAATGATTTTTATACATTCCATTAACTAATTGCCCTCGGTTGCCTGAAATGGTGTCTAAGATAAGAATTTTTCAGTGTGCGATTGGATCAACTACTAAGCGACCAAATATTCCCTCTGAAATGGAGTGGCGCAAATGGAAAGATATCGCTGCAACTAAATGAATCGTGCCAATTCTTATCTCTTGAATCTCTTTCGTCTCAATCTTAAGTTGGGTCTTTTATTTTATTTCTTCTCATATATACGTGAGATGATCTTGGGAAGAAGATTCGTGCCGCTTCTAATTAATTTAACTTTGAACTGATGAAAATCGTTACTCAACAGATAATGGGTGTGCAATTCCTCAGGAAGTAGCGATTATTCCAATGGAACTCAAGTTGAAATATTAATCTATTGAACACACCCTTGAAGTTAAGATGGAACTCTTTGAATGGAACAACTTGTATCGTTGTTTACCATTTTTAAGAAATAATTAAAAAGTGTCCTCTCTCAATTCCTTTCTTTAGATGACTAATTTATATGCATTCGATTAGGACCAAAAGAACTCGAGAATTCGGATTAGCGTTGCTCAAAATAAATTACCTGAGCTCAACTGATTTACTCATAGTTTCGACAGCTGAAAGAAAGGTGGCAGATAGCCGTGATAGGGAAATCGTCCGTCAATTCAAGACATCAAATAACGTCTTAAAATGTGTCAAGAATTTCCCCAAGTATGTAGTATTAATCTTCTAGTAACATCCCAGCAAAATAATCTTCATATAAATTCACAAATTTTCCCTTTCGCTTTTTTAGATATTAGGATTTATTTTATGGAAAAAGAGGTCTACTTACAGATATAATGAATAATAGAAGGAATAATACATTTTGTGGATACATTCTATTGATTCTTAAGCAGCTATCTCTGTATCTCGGCAGCAAATATTTAATCAATGCAGATTTATATAGTGGTGATATCACTTCAAACGTTTTTTTAAGAGATTAATTTATATTGTGATCAGAAGAATATTCATATTAAAACTATATACCAGACAAAGTTATTTATTTTTTTTCGCTATTTTAACTCGATAAACTCTAAAATTACATCTAAAGCTGACGAGCGTAAACTCAAAGAAAAGATGCTCTCAATAGGTCGCATTTTTTAACTATGAATGATTTTTTAGAAAAATCATTCACTCGCGTACTTGGGACAGGTTTATGGCAAATTTCGCCATAACATTTTTATGAAATCTCAGTACATATCGATTATTTTCTATCAGTGTCTCCAATTAACTAAGAATAATAGTATTTTGGGAGTAGTAGAAGAAAATAGTGTCATAAGTGAAATATCACAGATAAAATCGTATTTTGACAACTCTGCCATGTAGACGTTCATAACTTTTCCATTGCATTGCAAATAATTATTAGATTAGTTTAATTAGATTTTTCTTACTAGACTATTTATAAGTGAGACCATTTAATCTACGATGATAGTGATTTGCTGTCAGAATTTATGTCGAAAATTATTTTCCTCTCTGTTTAAAATGAATTCCTTCGTGGAGGATCGAATTCCAAACTTTTGCTCATTTATAAGAGAAAGATTACAATTTACATATCTTAGTAGTACTGCAAGGCTTCGGCTAATTATGTGGTACCATTTACTGAAGAATTGCGCTGATTTATCTGCTTAAAATTCGACCCTGGAGATTAGAATTTGAATGGGCTCTCGCAGGGAGTTATAAGACACTCCAGTCTGAATTGCGTAGAGAAATTAACGAGCCTTACGGCTGCTACTATAGTTAGTCCATTCTGAAAGCGTAATCTACCTTGAGGTCTCTTTTCTTACCTTGATTAGAATCTGGAACAGTTAATTAATCTTCTTCATAATGCATCAAGTTTCGTTGTTTACCTGGGTATACATTTGTTTGCTTTCATGGGGCATTGGAGAAATTCTCCTTAAGTGTTCTAACAGTGGCAAACGGTAGCGTAGCAAGGAAATTGAGAATTCCGTATGTAGAAGAGATTTCCATTACTTCAAATAACAACGAGTTCTGTCAAAATTTAGAAGATTTTACGTAGAATTGACCCAAGTTTTGATAAATTACGAGAAATTTATTTATTTCTTTGTATTCATATTTCGCAGTTTTAAAATGTACTTCAAAACACCATTTTTATGGGTATTCGGGGAAGAAAAAGGTGATGAAAAATTAGGAAGAAGTAAGAGAGGTGAATTAAGGCCTTTCTAAGATGATCTCACACTCTTTTGTCCAAAATTCCCTTTTATCTAGCCACTACTAGCTAATTACAAGTTTTCATTTGCTTATCATTCATCACTTATAACTACACTAAGGACTATAAAGCGAATCGAAATATTGTAATATTTTTGATGCGGCTTATCTCCAGATTTTGGTTGTAAATATAGAAATTTAGCGAAAGTCACGCTAAATAAAGTAATAAAAGTGCAATTATGTATTTATAGTACTCTTGTAGAACATTAGTTTATTTTAGTAATTTATTTAAAACTATCTACGTAAGCACAGAAAAATAAACGCTTATATATAGTAAAAATCTCATATATTTTTTAATATAAAAAGGTGGACATGGTTAAAGCAGAAAAGCTGTATTTTCTCTAAAGCTGTATTTGCTTCCTAATATTATCTAAAGGAAGAAGAATAATTTAGAAATTTCATATTGGCCATGGTGCTATGCAATCTACTTCATATTTCGTGATAGCGTGGTGAAATGAACTCAATCTGCCTGAAGTTGAAATAAAAAAAGAAATTACCTTGTTGGAGAAAACAAAGGCGAACGTAAAAATCCGAAATTCGTCGAGAGAAAAATGGCGAGAATGATTGGATGATTCAGTGCAAAAAATACATTAAAGAAAGGGAAAGCTGGTCGTTATTTAACAACAGAAGGGAATTTTCTTCCTCTTATACGAATACTGGACACGTCATTTTTCATCAGAAAAAAAGAAAATTTCTCTAGCAGAATTTAGCTTCTTCCATCTTCCTCCTACGCAGATTTCGTGAGGAAAAGGCAAAGTTCGAAAGAACGATTTGAGTTAACCGTATATTGAATTGTGGAAAATTAATTCAGAAGAATGTTTCTATTTCAGTATTTTCTTGAGGTAGGAATTTTTCCCCTCATAACTTCTGAAATTCCGGAAATGAATTTTCCTTCGTGATTTACTTCAAATTTCAGGAATTTCTTTGACAATATTTGGTGGATTTGCTCGTTGATTTGATCCGTGGAGTAAAGGTCCCACAATATTATAAATTTTTTTTTAGTTTTAAATATTATTGAATTGTTATTGTTTACCATATAGCAAATTTTCTTTGTGAAATTTCTTCCTCTTTCAGTTAGGCAACCACTAATATCGACGTATAGACTTAATAATTGTCCGCGTAATTTTCCATAGATTTCTTTCCTTGGGTAAAATCTTTTCTCTTTATGGTATCATTATAGTAAATACTTTATTTTAAAAGTAGTAATACGGCGAAATTCTCCAGTTTCTTCCATTCACTGATTATATTTCTGTAATTAATGCTCTTTGTTTCCGTTTCCCAATGAATAAGGTGATTTATCTGGAAGATCTAGTTTCAGACTCTAATAAGTATTGATTCCAATTTTACGAGAACAAATATTACAATCAAATGTGATTAAAAATTTCTATCACTCGCAGATCTCAATAACATCATCGGCTTGGGTAGTTTTTCCTAAATAAACACTTTCGTATTAGTTATAATTAAATGGACTTATATTTATTAATCAAGAAAATTCTTCATATTCACCGTAGATGAGGAAGGGGAATGCCTCTTGCCAGCCTCGATGGTGTAGTGCTTAGGATGCTCGTCTACCGACTTAAGCGTCCGGGTTTATATCCAATTTCAGGCAAAGTCGTTTGTATCCGTGACTTGAAAAAGGTTAATTGCGAGATTGAGTTCTTCATACAGAAATACGCATAATAAATTAGTCATTATTATTATTATTAAGTGGAGAATTCATGCCGGCGATTGGGATTAACAAGTGGCGTAAGCGGGAGGGATGTCTTAGACAGGTGTAATGGGTAAAGATTAAAAATGTGATGGGGAATGCAGGTTGCTGCGGGCGCCTTGATAATCAGATTGGCCTCTTGTTAGCTTGTTACATCCTCGGCGCCTGTTTGCTTCGCAATAAGCCGTGTTAAAGTTTGCTAGTTCCGTGACGAGAATTCTCGAGAAGGAGTTCAGTAAATATCTGTTGCTTCTTGTACGGCGGCTACAATAACACGAGGGAGGCACAAGCACTTTGCAGCAGCACACTACGTGATGACTTAATCGCTACCAGTTATCGCAAGATAGTTATCATGAGGAACATTTGTGTATGTGCATATACACACTCGTGTGGCATAAATAGTGAGTAAGTTAAACATAGGTTTACCCCGTTTATATACTAAGCCCGACGCAACGGTAAGCTAAAACTATACCTGTGCCACTTTGGTTTCCACAGGATTTAATTAAATTGAAAAACTAGAAAATATTTTCACGAAATGATACTGTATCTTTACCGCATTTCAGTTTTATATTCTTAGAGTATTAATTAAATCGTAAATCGTAATGAATAAGAGACACATTATAGGGATAAAGACGCAGGGCAATATTTAAACGATCTCCTCTCTAAAGGAAATTTATTTGTATTGAAAGGTATTTAAGCATTTACTTAAGGTTTTGCCTCTGGAAAGCTCATTATTATGAAAGTTTCCTAGATAAATATTTAAAATACTTTTCATATCTAAATATTTAAACATAATTCATATAGATCCTGGTACCTAATGAATTAGTTAGCAAATACGGAATGATATTTTTAAATAGCAGAGAGTGCTTCAGTTCGTTCCAACATCTTCTTATAAATTCATTCACAATCAATATTGTGTGATACAATTTTATTGTTTTCTGGGTGACTAATTAATTTTTTTAAATAATAAATCTTCTGTACATCTCCGAAATTCGAACAAATATTTTTGGAGTATAATATTTTAAGTTAATTACTCAACTTTTACTTGTAAATAAATAAGCGGCAACTTTATTGAACTTCATCCTATAAATTGAGGAACTCATTTATAGTAAATTCAAACCTCAGATATGGCCTTCATTTTTTTTAGTTAAATAACTGTTTAAGAATTTAATGCTTATCTCAAACTAAGTAATGTAAATTGCCTTAAAATTATTTCGAATCATTGAGAACACCTCCTTTTGGATCGATTAAAGTTCTTTAAGAAATTCTCCATTGCTTTTTCCATAAATAACGAAATCGGATTTTCTATTATGTAGAAAGAGTAGCTAAAAGGGCATATAATGAGTTTGAAGTTGCAGATGTCAAGAAAATGCATAGTTAATTAATTTATTTAGGTATTTTGATCGCTCTATTTCACGGATGATGTATACTGTCTTCATATTATGAGATATACAACCTCTCTTGATAGAATTTTCATGCGTCGTTAAAAATAACGCAAGTATCGCATCCCAAACGGATTCTGTGGAGGCGCGACAGATGAGAGGAGAAAATTCCCAGCTCGAATGACTAAAATATAGCGTGATGTGCGAAAAATCTTTCATTCAGGCTCAGAGGGTAAAAAGATACAGCTACAAAGGAAGTTCATCGACGCAGCGTCTCGACCCTTTCTTAGATTGTAATGCAAAGAAAGGGCAACGGATACAAACCCTTCCTCCCCTTATTAAGTATGAGGCATACATAAACATCAACTTGGTATAATGAAGACGATGGGATAGAGGAATATATTGTGCTGGTTTATTTCTCCACTAACAAGACGCACTGGGATGATATTCGATTCGTTTACTTCTCTCTGTTCTTTCCCTTGAGGCGTCACTCCCTTTTACATACCACTTCTGTGTACGTGCCGCATATTTCTTATTTCATCTTCCAATTACAACTTCTGCGTTACATACAATACTTGCAGTGGTTAAGGAGGTCGAAGGAGACGAGCAATGGCGCACATAACTTCGTAATCATGGTTTCCCTTTGCCCTCTGGAATACTATTCATGAATCATCGGATTTATAATACCGTCTCTTTCTCTGCTTAGTTTGAGAAACCTCCTCCTCTCCATGTTATTTGAATATCTACCGCGTCATTAATTTTTCATGCACCCTTTCTTTCTATCAGTATTCCCTGAGACATATCCTGCAGCGATGATTTATTCGACTTCTTCATTGAAAGTAATATATTTTGTACCTGTTTAAGAATATGGAATCGCTTTTATGAATGCACAGAAATTATTTCGCCATTTTTATAATACACTGTATTTCTTATAATGTGATTTATTCTCATTGTAAATTTATGTATAAAAGCATGTGTTTATATTATAATCAAAAGTATTAATCACAAATGGCGGAAAAATGTAATAAAAAATAATAGTAGTCTCCCAAGCCACCTTTCATAAGTAGGAAGTGGAATAGCGAAATTTGGGTGATACAAATTTAGTAGTAGTAAATGTGCATTGCTCTTTTTCTACAAATATATTCAAGCAAATTTTGCACGTGCTGACTCAGCATGAAAAAATTATTACCTCATTATCTGTGTAACAGTAATACGAGTAGAAACGCTTTGCCGGTCTCACTACCTTCATTTCATACCGTTAGGTCCATACCTGCTAACTCCTGATTGTATTAATACGCATAGAAAGGGAAACTAATATTATATTTTCTTATTTATCAAATTATGCTCTTCATTACACATCATTTAAGTGTTTCAAAATATGAAGTCTACGTTGACATTATATGATGTTCTTGATATTCAAGATACGTTTCTAGAACCTGCTTGTTACATTTTTTCGTTATTCTGGTCCGTTCACGACACCTTTGTGTCTGAGATAACGTGTAAGATATCGTAAGAGCAGCAAATATATGGGAAAGTACCTAAATTCAAAAGAATTCGTAATGAAGTGTGAGGTTTGTTCAAGTATGTATGCACACACTTTTGCTACTCCGGTGCCAATGATAATTTTGTTGCAGTAATGTTTAAAAGCTTAAAATGCGAACAATATCAAAAATCAAACGGACTAAAACGACGCAATGGGTTATATTCTCTGGAAAATTTTGAAGCTTCTTGGTTTTTTCTAATCGTTATTCTCGCGAAACAATTAACTTGTAGTCTCCTCGTAGTTTGGGAAAAAAGGTGCCATACCGTTCGTAGTTTTCGATCGAAGTTGGAATTTTTTCAGAAACTCGCCAGTTAGTCTTTTGCAGGTGCAAATACCGAATCGCCTACTTGAACACGCTATCCATTTGTCAAAAAGTAAACAACCCTTCAAGGCCAGACCAAAGTGGTGCCTTTCTCTTTCCACCAAAGCGAGTGATTTCGGCCGTTCACTAAATAGCCCGTTTCAGCCTTCAGAGGCGTCATAATGCGATCAAGTTGCAGATATGCTGTCTTTCTCAGACCTTAATATTGCCCAAACCAATTCTAACACATGGTTCTAATTAGTGAATTTTAGCTTTGAAACGTTGTATCGCTAATTGAAGATTTAATTGCAAAAGCCACTAAACGACTGATATTTTGGAATTAAGTGATTATTTGTCAGATTCCAAATATTTTGACTGTGATCAATTATGAATGCGAAAAGGTGATTGAAGATATCGCTTCTACTATTATGCTTTATGCTTTGCCTATTTATATGTTATAGGAATACGTCATGTTTGGAAAAAAATTGTCAATCCTTCTACAAAGATAACGTAATCCGCGGTTAATGCCTTTAAAATCAAGATAGGGTATTGATTCAGTCTTAGAAAGATAAAAGGGGTATTTGAGGAATAGGTATAGAAAGTAATGAGGTAATATAGATAGAAAGTGAAACAAAGCGAAAAATAGGTTCTGTGGAAAATGGGGAAATATTACATGAGTCAAACCAGTAAAATGTGAACAAATACTAGGCACTTGTTGCGTTCAAAGAAAAGAGTTTATAAAAATACGTTACACATCGCCTTATATCGGAAATTTCTGAGTAACATAGAAGGTGTGCTATCACATAAAAACGGTATGATACGCCAAACAGAAGCAATTTCGATGGAGTTGCCATACTTTACGTACAAAAATTGTCCATGGGTTCACATATAGAAAGTAAACTTGTATATTTTGTATCTCTGTTAGCCATTGCATTTTTATTCGAGCTTTCTGCTTTCATGCGGTCTTAAGTTACAATTTTAAGTACCTATAGACATTTGAGCATCCTGTATCACATGCCTGTACACACTTTTGCATGCATAATCTTTTTTTTATATTTTTTGCCTGCTCTTTTATTATTCAGTCTGCACTTCTCTGGGTTGAATTCCCGAAATCTTCAGTTAGGCCATACACTGATCCACTCAAACTCCGGTATCTTAAAACCTTTGAGGTACTGGTAATTTTTATCCCTTCATATGCCGAGTTCGAGGTAATTTATTAAAAGTTACCTCGATAATTTCTGCGTTTGATTTGTTTCCCACCGCTCTCCCATTTTTTAGCTATTTTCTTCCTCGTCTCATAACAATACACCCCTATTGCAATGAAATTCCGCTACATAAAGTTTATGGAAATTTCCTCTATACAATCTCTTATTTCATTATCATCCGATAATGTATGTGCAAGCATAATTCTATAGCCAGGAAGTGCATCTGTACTAGATGTTTACAACTCACTAATAAATAGTGGATTATTTCAACAAATGCACGAATTTTTAAGCTTAACGAAAATAGTGGTAAGGAACTATGAAAGATTTGTACTTTTACCACAAAATTTTGTGGTAAAAGTAAAAATCTTTCATAGTTCCTTTCCATTATGGATTACCACAACACCTCGCCTGAATCTGTGAAGAAAAAAGTGGTGTTAATACCTGTAATTACCAGTACTTATGGTATATGAGTAAACTATACCGGGCACATACATACATACATACACACCAGTAATGTGTCCCGCAAGAAATGCATTACATTAGATGCTCCGATGAATCCTTCTTGTTGGTAAGCAAAGCGTCAAAGGTTGACGTAGAATTATCACTGAGGAAGACATAAGACAACAACGGAACACTTCTTGAGAACTCGATTTTGGGGTCGACTTTGAAATATTAATGAAATGAATTTTGGTTTCGAAGGATGTGAGTGGTATGCTCGGATGATAATAAACAAATGGGGGAATTTGTTTTTTTACGGAAAGGGAAGCAGAGCTGATTGAGGGAGCGAAAAGGAAAAGCGAAAGGATGGCTTGTTTGTTTTTCCGCAGCCATTCCTCCGGGAGGAAGAAAATGAAGACGAGAACTTCTATAATAACGATGACTTTAAAGAACCAAGATAAAATCCGATTTATTATATTTCTCTTGTGTACCAGGTAAATAAACGAGAAGCCGCATTCCCCTTAGAAGTTCCGTATTAAGAAAAATGACTGCCTTCTGCTTGCAGCTTATTTCTGTTGACTTTTCAAAAATCGTGTACACAAGTCGTTGGAGAGGGAAAGAGTAAATAATCGAGATGGAGACGCAAGGTACAGAGAAAGATGTTCATTCAAATACTAATTTCTTGAAAAGACAACATTTCTGAAAACAAAATAATCATGGTTTGAAAATGATAATGAACTTTCTCGCATAGACTGTCTAAATCAGTTCAGTTATTACACTAACCTACATAATTTAATAATTTTTGAAATTTTCTTTAATCTTTGAATCGAAATTTTCAATTTTTTCGGGTACATAGATATTTCCTTATAAAAGTATCAGGCTTTCTTAATAATTTATTCTTAAAACCATCAAGTGCCGTCTTCTTCAAATCCATTCAAATTACATATCACGGAAATATTGGTATGATTCTTATTTTAATGACTAAGCTTTTCTTGTCAATTAAAAACAATTTAAAATTCAGCAAAGCCACATTAAAATTATTATATTGAGGCAAAAGTGCAATTTTTATCGAAAGCTAACACAAGTTACTTATATTCAAGAATAATATTCAGGGATTTTTATGTTGAAGATAGGCATTTTGCACTCCTATACCTTTAAGGCTGATAATTTAGCTGTAGAAAGTAATAATTAAGAAGGACAAGTGAAACTTAAACATTTTCAGTCTTGGGGTAAAGTATCAAAAACTCTCAATGAAACTTACGAAGTGTAAATGAGGTAAATATAAGCTATAAAAGTATATAAAAGTAAATTATTATATGTAGGACTCTTATTTTTAATACGCCCAAGAGTATTTTAAAAATTTAAGGGTGATAGTACATACATGTGTAAGAGGTCTGATTGTATTGATGTGTTTTAATCATTACTTTGTGGAACTGCACAGTACATCTTAAAAAACCACACTTGCTTATTTCCATAGAAAATGCTTGATGATTAATTTCATCAATGATCTAACATGTGAGAGTGAATACTATACTGTGAGAGCGTATATAAATATTTATAATATCAATAAGCTTTTAAAAACAGAATTGTGTAATTTATAATTCCAACATCCAATTTCCATTTCTATCCTTATGAAACAATAAATTATTCTTTTTGAGTATTTAATTTAAATAGTATTTTTCCTTGATTAACACAATTTCCGTTAATAATGTAATTACAGTTTACAATGATATTGTTTGACGTAAACTAACCCTATCAATTTGGTAACTGTGTTTAAAATTTTCAAAATATTCCAAAATATCTATACGGAATAAAAATCTGTTTAAAAATTTCGCTGGAATTATTCTTCCTTTCCGTATTTCTAACTTACATTCTATATCACACTAGATAAAATAATATCTTTGTAATTAATAATCTATCACTATATTACAAATGCGTTTTCGCGCGGCTGTACACAGCAGTCATTCCTTCAAAAGTTATTGCAGTTTACAAAATAATGACATCAATTCCTATCGGAAAAAAACCATGAGAATCGAGCTTCGAAGTAAAACTTTCTTCAGAAACTTCCCGCGAGGGCACCTATTGATTTGTATTTACAACACAAGCGGGCTTGTTTCCTTCATATCATTAAGAAATTGCATACTATGCTCTCCCAAACAGTAATCTCGTTTCGATTTGCGAAGGGAAGAAGGCGAGATTGCCGCTCTCAAGGCCGAATCAACTTTTCAACTTCACCCGCAAATTGGCCCCGATGATGAAAGAGACCACTCAACCCGAAGCGAAAATAAGAAACGCGGAACATCTCAAACCCGAAGCACTTCCTCGCGCAAGATTCCGCGCACGTGTCATCCTTGTATAAATCGACAGAATGCATCCTGGAATGCATACGGCGTCGAAGAAGACTATGGGAAACCTTGCATAATTACTCACGCTGTTTGCTTATCAACCGAAGTGGCACACAAAAGCGACTCTCGCGATAGAGAGAGAAAAGCTTTGAGTGTCTGTCACGGAAAGGTGCACGCATCCATCTGAGGAACAAACGTGGCAGACGGAAATGAAATTCTCGCTTCGCGCATACAATTAGGGGGAGAAAAGGTCACAAATGTGGAGGCGCAACAAATAGGGAATGTCGTGACGTACATGAGGGAGAGGGTTGCGTGTCGGAAGGCGCGTTGTTATGCCTTTGGGATACGCCGGAGGGTGATTCTGTGACAGATGCAAAATCGGGACGTTAGATGCAAAGTGGGTTCCTAAAATTTTATTCCCTTTACCCGGCGGAGACGATGTCGAACATTAAGTTGTGTTTCATGCAGCATAAATTTGTCGGGGAGAGGAAACACGCGAAGACGTAGAGAAGTGGCTCATTATGGAAATTTTTGGTGCATTGCACCCTTTGCTACTAGACGGAAATCTAAAAGTGTCTGATTTTGAGCTCGGTCTTCCCTTGGGTTCATGTATCTAGACGTAGCTGAGAATATGTACTCGTCTAAACGAATCTTCGTGTGATCTTGTGTCGTTTCTAACCATTTGCCAGTAAGACTGAGGAAAGAGAACGAGGCGGAATATTTTAGTTTCGACTGAATAACGTTGCTTTCAGTAATGGTAAGGGATAAATGAAGAAAGTCTATTTTAAAATATCCATCACATTTCTTTGCATAAAAGGAATGGGTATTTCGTACCACTACTATGAATATAATATGTTCCATGAATTTATATTGAACTTTCTTTAAAGAAAACAAGATAAGTATTATTATATTCATAAAATAAACAAATAAAATTAAATAAATAAATATATCAGTTTTTTATTTAAATAATGGATACATAATCGTAAAATATATTAATTATTTGACTTCATTTATGATGAATTTTGAACTGTTAATGACAGTACGATATCTATAGTAAAAATATTTTGAAATATTATTTAAGGCATGTAATTTTAAGAGTAAGTGTATCTTACATTTTTAAACTATTGATTCATAATGTAAATGACAGGAGTAGTTTTCCTAGCTTCGAAAGCTCAACATTAAAGTCGGGCGATGAATCTTCTAGATCAAACGGAATAAAACATTTAGAAGGTCACAATCAGAAGAGACAAGCACTTTATGCATTAACGAGTAATGAATATTACACCGAAAACTGTAGGAGATTCTCAAGTCTCGATTTCAATATATTTTCGAATTTCATGATTCAAGAAAAGTTCTTCAACTCAAACGTCAGTCTGTGATCATGGTTGCGTAAACAATAACTTCTGTGGAGCAGGTGGAGTTCCGACTACTGTATCTGGCATTCATTTTTTTCGGAATTCAGAATTCCACCAGGAGAAATCCGAAATAGGGAAAAAGTTAAGGAAACTTCTTTGGAATACAAAAGGACGCTCCTTTCTCTTTCCCAATCTTTCCGAGTATTTTTCACCGTGATATTCAGAAGTAAGAATCTAACTGTGCAATTGTCGGGATATTGGAAAAGAGTGAAGAAGCAAAACCGGAGGTTCTAAATCTTTCATATCCTTCCCGTCGTAAGTTTTCTTTTTCGTTCGGATTCCTGTTATTCTCAATGAAAATGGAGAGGAGATCCAGAAATCCTATTTTCTCCAGACTTGATAATTCTCTACTCATTCGTTCCACCGTAAACTGGCTCTCTCTCTCTTTTACCGTACTCCGCAGTACGGGTGTTATCGCAGATACTTCCTGCTTATTGAGTTTCCTCCTCAGCTCTATGCAATGGACCCAATTCTTCACTTGAGAGCATTCATATTTCTTTTGAGCTATTTTATTCAGAATATCCATTCATAGTACGTTCCTGCTTTCCTCCTATATAGTCAACGTGAAAACGAAGAACTGGGAAATCAAACGATCAGTGAAAGGAAAGACTTTGAGATTAAAATTCCATTCCAGCAGAAATATTTACTGCTTATCTCATTCACATAGTTAAAAACGTATTTTGGTTCTAAGGCACTTATTTATTAAAAGGCGCTGGAAGAAGACATAATTAATATTACTTTTGTAAAAGAAATATAGTGAATGAGTGAATAGATCACACTAGATCACTAAAAATATAGATTGAAGTATTTGATTGATCTTCTTTTGCTAAGATCGTATGATATTTGATACGATTATTAGAAACTTATCACAAGACTTCTGTACACCACAGGAATGTTACGTGGTTAAAGAGCCCTAAGAAAGGGAGATCGGAAAGCTATCTCTGAAACCATTACGTCGATCTTGGATTCACGCATCACCCATGTACAAGTATTCCATCGCGATAGCAGATTACGTAATACAATGGTTAAATTTCTGAAAACAACTCAATAAGAATATATCTTATTTTACGTAAACCTGCCAAAATGAATTTGACCGAGGATGATGTTCATTTGAATGTATGGTTCTTTTTGTTAGTTAGGGCCTCTTTCAGCTTTTTAGTAACAAACTATTAATACTTGAATTCTCCATGGGTAAACAAAAAAATGTTCTTTAAAATTAAGCAATATGATACTTTGAAAATTTGCGGAATCGATTATCAAGCTATAAGAAGAATTCAAGTGAGCTACATTATAATTAGGAAAGTGAGATTTACTTCTACTTACCAGTGATTATCTAGGTTGAAAAGTTCTAGTTTGACTCCATTTACTGAAGTGCTGCTGGAGTAAATCCTCCATAAAAAATCATGCTCTTCCTTATAAGTATAGGAGTACTAATGAACATACTTAAATATTAAATATGAAAAGTAAAGATTTATTATTGAACAATATATAATGTGCGGTATTGATGATTAAAAACTAAGAATTGCTTCATTCTTTTACTAAAAGCAGTTACAGGAGTTAGTAGCACAACGATGAAATCGAAAAGGAAATTTGTTTAAATCTTTTATTTTAACATACTCAAGATGTTTTTAAACTGTTAAAAATTAAGTACGAGTACCTTAAGCATAATGTAATTAATCAAATTCATTCATTTTGAATATTATGGACGTCGAGATAAAAAAGGAAAATATTCCAAAAGTAATAAATTACATTATCAGCAACTCGATGATTCAGAGCTTATCATACTTATATGATATCTAATTAACAAAAAGCTCCAGATATTTTTCTGCCATAAATAAACTTATTATTTTTATTTGTCCAGTCTAGTTTTATGATTTATACAATTTCATTTCCCATTCAAATTCTCATTTCCCATTCAAACATTTCTCTTTCTTCTTGTACATGCCTATAGCATTTAAAATAGGAACCTTGCGTCTATTTATTCATTGTAAAATACATAATGTTTATCAAATTTCATGAGGATGATGAATTTTGGTCCTCAATATTCAAATATATACATGAATTTCCGTAGAAAAAGACTGAAAACACGTTAAATGTGAGTAACGTAAGGGTAGTACTAGTATAATAATGGTAGGACCAGACAAAAGAATAGGTTCTTCTATGCCCCTACAGAAAATGACATCTCTTTGGGAAATTACCTTTTTCTCCTTGAGTTGAGGTAATAAAACCGATTTCAAGAGTATTAATTTTAGATATCTATTCCAGGAATGCTTCTGTCTAAATAAGTTTTGAGTGTTTAGAAATATCGAAAATCTTTCTGAAATATTTTGATGAACTGAAGACGGTAGCCTGATATTTTAAACTGAAACTTTAGATCAGCATATCTGTTTGTATTATGTGATACTAAATTCAAATAAATTCTGCTGTTAAATGTACAATGGCCTTTTATTTATCCGAGTCTGATTGAAGAAATTTTCGAGGTTTTTTATAATGGTATTTTTTTTAAGCGTTTTAGACGAAGCATTTCTTTGCATTTTGAAAAGATTTTCCTGATACAAGTAATCGTTTCCTCCGATAAAGTTTAATAGAGGAAGTGAAGGAGCTCCAAATGGACTATTTAATGGAAATGCATATACTTGGGCAACGCAAGCAAATAAAATCGATATGTTATTCGCAATTGACGAGTTTGGGAAGCGGGCAAAATGAAATAACCACTCCACGCAGTGAGTATTTCCATTTTCGTAATTTCTGAATACTTTACGATATTCAATTTCGGCCATGGCGTCCATGAAATAATGGTTTTTGGCCTAGCATGATTGAATCACTTCGATTAGGTTTGGTTGGGTCTATTCGGGTTGGGGGGTTTAAACTTCGAATAGAATTTCAAATAAGCTTAATCAAAATGTTTGATACTACTGTATTAATAACCTTTCAACCAAATAACCTTCGAGACTTTTCAATAGTTTTCGTGAGTTAGATTATGTTAAATATAACTCGAATCAAGATACCCGCCCCCATCCAACCGTACTTAACCCAGCCATATTTTTTTTCCAAATTAATAAGATGAAAACTTATATTTCATTGACACAATGACCAAATTGAACTTTCCTTCGGGAATTGTGAAAATATAAATTTACAAACCTGTATTTCAATATTTATTGAGATAAATTTTCAATTTCAATTCGAATATAATACAATTCGGGTATTTCAATTCGTCCATTGCCCAAATTGGGCAATTGAGAATAACACAAACAAACATTAATTTATATCGTGGTTTTATATATAAATTACAAAGTTGTATAATTTATTATGGCTTTCCACAAAGTTACGCCAGAACATATTGATTTCAGTGGTTTTATATTATCATGCTGTCAAGTTAAGGAAAACACCTATGTTAATTATAACTTAAAGCGATTCCTGTATTCGATATCTGCTCAAACTTTACGATCTGATGACATTAGGGTTTCGGAAATAAGCTTTTGTAAAGATTGTTTTTATATAAAACGAATGCATTTCTATTGCATAATTTATGGTTTGAAATTCAGAAGGAAATAATTAATAAATATTACTTCCCGAGTATTCGCTTTCTGGTTTATTTTCTTTCGAAATATGGCTCACAAAAATACGATATCGGGCAAGGTAAAGTTTTAAATCGTTTGAATCAGTTATGGGTTAAATGCAAGATAATCACTCAATGGAGTCTAATTCAACTCATAATCTGAGCCTATCATCGCCAGAAAACGCAGTACTCTTCTCAAACATGCGTAAAGACGAGGATTTAATTTCTCGATGATGGCATTAAGATCTCTTCTGGATTTATGGCTTGCGATAGACTCGTTTAATCTCTTTCTCTGTCGCCTAATAAATTGATCGTTTGATTAGCAGAGCGATAAAACGAGTTAGGAACGAGACGAGCCGAGGAAATAGTTTGAAGTGCCTATGGAAGAGATAAGAGCTGTAGAAGCTGAGGTCTAGGAATCTAAAATGAGAATGGACGCGAGTTCGGAGATGAAATTCGACGGAGCGGGTAATAGAGAGGTGCCGGCGTCATTGGAAAAGGAAATGGGATTCTGAGAAGAATACGAAAGAAGACTAAGATCTAATGGAAGACGAGCTTCGCAATGGAATAGGCAGTGCTTTTTTCATGAGAGAAACATTCACGAAAATAAGTAGTAATGTATATCCATTCATGCGTAACCTAAAAAAATCGGCGTGATAAGACTACATTATATTGAAAGTCGTACGCTCGCATACATTAAAAGGGAAAATATGCAATGCTTCTTAGGAACTGTTTGAGAATCATTGCCAGAAAACAATTAAATACCTATTGCCGGAAATTCTGCTAAAATTATGATTGCATTTTCATTCCAGCATTTCATTTCACAAGTAAAATACGCATAGAATATACATACGAATATACATACGAATATACATACGAATATACATACGAATATACATACGAATATACATATATAAACTTACGAATACAATAATATCTATGTGGCTTCATAATCACTATGGTTTATTTCACTTCTGAAGTAATGAATATAAATAAATTAAGGTGTTTTATTTCATGATGGAAATATTTATTTTGTCGCCTCTCTGAGATTACGGATAGCTTTATGAAAGGAAAGAAAGAAAAAATAAAAAAGGACAACCTTAAAAACTTAAATTTTTAATTTAATTCAGTGAATTCACTTCTATATTATTGGGTAACCCCATTAAGCAGGCTATATATGTATAGCTATAGACATATTAACGGTATATATTTATCTTGAAGTTTTAATGAATTTCTGTTCCTAATGGTCTAGAGACTTAGTGTACTGAGTAAAGAGGGTATTAATTCTCCTCCACAACAGAAAAACCTTACATTTTTATCTTCTTCTACAAGTTAAGAACATCCTGTATCAGATATCTGCTATAGATAACTCTACACTTTCTATTTAATGCGTGGCTTAACATATTTTAGGTATCAGTCTTTGGTTGGAAAGGGATGCGGTGGGAGGTCGAAGGTCAGAGTCAACTTTGAAAGGTCAGGAGAGGAAAATCCTTTTTCTTTTTCCTCTCCCATTTTGCTATTCGCATATCTTCATAAAACTAAAAGAGTTTAAAAAAAATTGATCACAGTGAAAACAAGGCTATATGCAAACTTTTTTTCCTTTAAGACAGGGTTACCAAACTAATGTGACATTTTATGGTAGGCCGAGAGACTTTCAACAATTCTTAAAGTTGGGTCTTGATATGAAGCATACGCTTGACTTTTAGTACATATTATTTTTTAAATATTAAATTGAAATCTTACTGGTTCCTATATTTATTCATAATCCTTTCTCTTTTCATAATCATAATTCTCTTTAATAAGGAAGGATTTAGAAGTGAAATTGCCTTTCTTATCGTGTATTGCGCCGATAAGTTTGGGATAATACGTTAGAGAGAGCTTTGAACAACAAAAGAGAAAATCACGTAAGGGCGCACCAAATAATGGGTGATGCTACAAAATATGAACTAGAAATCATCAGAAATGCGGTAGTATAGGAAAGTTGTAGAAGAATTCTAAATTGCAGGATTATAATGACAACTAATCATAGGGGTTAGCAATTCCGAAATGTGATTCAGATCATCATCCATAACGTTGTATTTTAGATGAAAGGTGTAAGTGGTGAAAAAATAATTACTGGAATTACCTCAGCGTTTCGTGAAAGCAATGGAACCATGATTATCGAAACTTTGACTCTCAAGGGAAGAATTTAACAATAAAGATAGCGTTTGAGGACGTCACCTCATTCTTTGGTAAATGAAACCTTTTTTTCCATTAGAAATGTTCCGATTGCCTATGGATGAGGGGAAATCCTCAAAGCCTGTAGTGTTTTTAATTCAATAATTTTCTATGGACGGATTGAGTTTTAGTGATTTAATTTGGATTTTAACACGATTCTTATTTTTCTTTTATTTTAACCGAATTTATTGCATAAAAAATACTCGTCTTTGATATCGGTCTACTTTGGAATCACTTCTTCGACCTAACTGGCATAAAAAGGTCCCTCCGTATCGTTCGAAGCTTCAATTCATTTCTCCAATTAACGCCCGCCACCGCCCCAGAGTTATGGCGACCGCATGATTCCCATGTAAACCCTCCTTTTTCCCATTCCCTCATTGTTTCTCCCATATCGCGACGGAGCGTCGATGTTCATTTGTTTCTCGTCGCGTGCTTCCGTGGGATTCGTGCTTCAAAGCCGTGATTTATTCCCTCGCGAAACCTTTCCTCAAACCCTTTCTTTTTTATCCCTCCACGGGATGTCCTGCCTTGATTTACTCCCTCTGGACATTATCTCTTTCCGGATGACCGTGGCATGCACCGCTATGGTAAATCTTTGAAGCCGCTCGGAAGTTCCCGACGTCGCCGTTCCTTTCAGAAAAGGGGGAGCGACTCCATGTCGCGTCCATGTAAATCGTATGCTTGCGCAATCGGGTATGTTGCGAGGCGGCCTCACGGCTTTAATTTTGGCTGATGAATTCTAGTGGAGTGCGGCTTTTCGTGTGGTATTTTTCTTGGAGGGAAATTGAGATGGTAGATTTAAGAAAAAGATGTATTATTATTAGAGCCGTTCTTTCGGTTAATTAAATGGCTACTGATTAAAAAACAGGGCAATGTATTCCTCACGTTCTGGATCAGATACACGAGTATTTTATAGGAAGGATTTTTTAAAATTCATTTTAAGTGATTTTAAAAAGGATAACTTTGCAAAGGTTATTACAAAAATGTATTTTATTTATTCTACTTATTCTACTCATTCGGCGACCTTTTCCATTTACAGGAGCAAGGAACGGTATAGAGATGGTATAATTTATTAATAAAAATTATATCACTGATATTGTATCATTTATGGCTTCTGCAACTGATGTCATGCACTTAAGTTTGAAAAGAGTGATAATTGTATAAAAATTTGGAAATGAAAATTTTAGGGTTTTATAGAAATTTTTTTAAGCTATAGTAAGATTATTGTCACTGCTTCTACATGAGCTGATATGCAAAAGTCGAACCCATTCTGAGAAATTGCTCAATTCTATAAGTGGGGAAACTCTGTCCTAAAGCCGCATTTATCATTTCTTTACGTAAGATTGGCCTGATGTTTTCACATGCGGCCATTTTTATTCAGTGTGTTGCTTACATTCCAATAATTAAACATCTAAATCGTAAATGAGATAGAATATTTATTCGCTGAGTGAACAAAAAGGAAACCTTTTCCACTGTGTTTTCGCTTGGCATCATTAGCGAGAAGACAAAGTATAAAAAAAACGGGCGCTTGTTTCAGAAAGAGAAGGTCTGCTCTAGACAAAGATGCTATGTAGCCTCACTACGTTTCGTCGAATGACTTTCTCTATGAGGAAACATATTATTTTCCATTTAATTTTCAATTATTTTAATGAAACAGAGTGCTCAAGTATTATTTTGGAGCGTTTGTTTCGAAGAATGAAGAAACGGATGAAAATTTTCAACTTCTGATATACGCAAATCTTCCAGGAAAAGTAAAAAGTCTAGTTTTGAGTCCTAGTCAGGTGTGACTTCTTTCTCCCTGTTAATAACTTTAATTTAAGGCTAACAACGCATCGTCACAAGTTTGAATCGAATCCATTTCTTTATTTACAAGGAAAAACGGTGTAATAAAGTGGTATAAAATGCCTTGCTGATAGCATAGCCGAAACACAGGAGTATGTGTCGCAATGTTAGCCTATGATTTATTGAGAATACAGGTCAATCCATCAAATGTTAGCCTTTTGCGTTGAAGATATAAAAAACATGTGAAAATTATGCGTCCAAGCTCAAGAGATGGATGGAAATTTCTACGCAAAAGTATGAGCCATTGTCCAGTAGCTCGAAATTTGTCATTCTTCCCGTTAGTTATTCCATTCCATAGCGATGAGGGATTACAGTAGTCCAGAGTTTGACGTATGAATCTCCAATCACGAATAAAATATTTAATTTTTATATGGTGAATCTAAATTAGTGAACGCTCGCTCCCTGAATTATATTTCCTGAGACATTTACTTCTTCCGTGTTAAGACTTTGTATTTTTTTCCTTCGTCAATTTAATACTGATTGATGCATCGCAGTTACGTTTCTTAAAGATAGTATATAATGGAAAATTTGTGGATCATAATTTCATCTCAGGACATAAACCAATATCTTGGGAATATATGGCATTACAGATGTGATCGCCAATAGCCATCATTTTGATTTATTACGATTAACTTCAATTCTCTTCCAAAGAGATAAGACTCAAGACTCAATCAAGCTCTCATCAAGACTTCAGTCATAAGGAATGTTTACCAAATACACATTTCTGAATATACTCGTTTATAGGTGGACTCTTAAGGTTTGATTTATAATTTTATATGATACATTACTCGGTAGATCATTCGAGACTCACTTGAATTAAAATTATATATATACTTCATAATAAATAAAAATGCCAAACTTTGTGTAGACTCTGTAATAAGGGCACTTTTATATCCACTAAAACTCCTGCGTATTATTTTAAGTAATTTTGAGTAATCATTCGCAAGAATTGTAAAATTAAATTAAACTTTAAAACATTGGTCGTAACTCGCATAGTCCTGTATCACCAAATGGAAGAGAGTTCGCCATACATTATTTTCAAATGGAATAACATTCGATTGCATCCTCGCAAATATCATATTGACTAAAAGGCTACATTATCATCTGGTTAACAGACATTTTGCAGCTTATTACTCGATTTTTGTTCTTTTCGTCGGGAGACTATATATACGAAATGACCTTATCCGTCAAAGCACTTTCAAAAATGCTACTACTGTTCCTTTCGTTCTCTTAATTTTAAGGAAGTAAGCTTTCACTTCAGTTAATGATGGAACAAAGGGCTTTAACAGGGTATCCTCTGAAAAATACAAAATCTCTCTCTCAGTTTTGGAATCATTTCTGAAATATTTAGTCCCCCATTAGGTTATTTGCCCTTTCTTTGCCGCGAGGCATGTTTCGGCAGGAAATTTCCGTGTCTTCATACATTTCACTGCTCTCGTATCAAGCAGCCATTCTCATTTGGCTTTGTATCATGGATGGATTTTTCACGATGTTTTTAGGGTATGCCATAACTTAACTGGAAAAGTTTGCAATTCTACTTTAATTCTCAAAAGTACAAGTGAAAGAAATATTAGTAAAGAGTAGTCACGAAAACATTTAGTTTGCGAATTTTAGCCGTCGTTATAGAATTCAGGGGCTCGAAGATAATGTCTCTCTCTAAATTTAGTGTTTTTAAATTTTCAGGTGTATCGATATATTTATACGCCTGATTCGTAATTTATCGCACCATTGTCGTGTATACGATATAAATAGTAAGATTTGTGGAAGATAATAAGGAAGGCAACTTTACTTTTTGTTGATTTCTTTATTTTCATCCATGTAAAAAACGTCCCAGCAACACCCCTTAAGTGTGAAGTTTTACGCCAAAACCCTTAGCAGTAGTAATTCCGTTACTGTCTATTCTTTTTGATCGCTTTGTTACTACTCTAGTCTAGAAGCTATGAATATAGCATCTGTCGTATTCCATTCTAAAGAGATAACAGAAGTGAAAAATAGCGAAATGGCTGTGATTGAAACCCAGGTACATTTCTGTTACTCTTTTGGTTTTAAGGAATAAAATTTGAAAGAAATTTAATCTTAAATTTTTTTAGCAACCACGTTCTAAGTTAATCATCTTTCTTTATCGCAGTTTATTCCCTTTAACTTTATAATTTCGATATCTTCAATTCCTACCTCCACCAGTTATCTTATTCAATTTGGATTTAGCCAAAAGATTATGTAAATTGGTTGCGTTTGACGACAGTGAGCACCAGAGTATTGCTTGAAATTATGGCTAACCGAGTTTCAATTTTTCTGTTGCAAGTAATTTTATGTATGTTGAACTTCTCCACATAATATTGTTTGAAAAATTTCCAAGCCCAAGTGATCCTATTGATAATCTGTTCCTTATGAAAAGAGATTGAGACTAAAAATCTCCCTTCTTTAACTTAACATCTTGTCACTTATATTACATCATAAAAAATTATTGCAAACCTAATAAGTCATAAAAAAACATTGAAGAAAGGTTTGGATATATGATCTCCTGAGTGTATATTTTTAGAATAACGCTCCATTACAAGGTAATACTCATAAATAAGGTGAATATGAAAAACCTGCTCACTCTTAGAGATAGCGGTAGCTTATAAAAATGAGATAAAACTGTGTGTAATTGAAAAATTGCAAAAGCGAGACACTAGACAAAGGCTCATTTAGTTTATTCTATGAAGTATTTAAATATTTGACATTAACTCAATGAAAGTAATGCATCTTAAAAATAGCTCTAAGCAATTAAAACGCTGGAAGCATTTATTGATATACATTATAACGCAAAGTGAAGTATATCAATATATACGCAAATGAAGACATGTCCGCGCTGTTACTCAATGCAATACTCCCTAATTAATTCCCATTGCAAAAACTCGCTCGTTTCTGGGTCAGCCCATTTAATTCGCATATATCTGGGGCATATATTTTTTCGCGCCGCCTTTACGAATCTTAATGGCGTCTTTGCAAGAAGGCGGAAAAACATCGCAACCAAAGAAGAAAGAAGATAAACAGTGGAAAAAGTAGGAGAAGCCCTTTCATCCTCGATTCCCAAGTCTCGCTAATCCTATTTGGTAGAAGTCCTCGTCGGAGTGGAAACCGCGGGCTTTTATCATGACCACAGCAATGTCTAGCGGGGAAGGTAAAATTACTCCGTGGGTGGAAATGAGTCGGGTCGGGAGAAAGTGAGTATCTCCCGCAGAGGGGCGACCAAGCATAAGGGTGCCGAAATGAGCCTATCCCCCTCGTTGCAGGATGTTGAGGTAGAACGGGAGCACATTTTTATTCTAATTCCGGTCCTTTTTTTTACTTTGAGTTCGCATTCCATGCATAAAGATTCACTTCCTACCTTAAAGTGTTTTGTTACTTAACCATCGGAGGGACTCCCAAATTCACCGGTCTCGTTTCACGTTGCGGAATCCGAGGAGAATCTTATGTCTAAATCCAAATTCCGCCGATTATATGCCATATAAATATGTTGCAAACATTGCTGGTGGCACGTGTTTTATCAATTTCAAGTTTTACTTGCGATTTCCCTGAATCTTTTACGATGGAATACTAGTGATGATATCGAGAAATTGGTTATAACTCCATATAGATACATCGTGTACATTATTTTTATCGATAAAATTTGGAGAAAAGATTGAAAAATTTAAGCTCCTTTCCTTTAGTAGGTGTAGCTTCTATATTTGGTAAGGAATAAGCCCTACATCTCCATTTATTCTGTATTCCATGGAATTCTGTATATAGAGCTATAGGAAACCTTAAATGAGCATTGAAAACAATAGCTAATTCACAGAATTTATTGTTCGTTTTCAAATGAAAAGAAAATTCCGAAATCAGCGTTAAATGTTTTCCATTTGCTGAAAATAGCAAAATTGTGTATTTCCCTTTACAGTGATTATTCTTCATACACGAACTCGTACTTCTTACTTAAAGCCAATTATCATAGACTTATGGATTTCCTATTATTTCTCGCATGGCAGTAATTATCCTGACCAATGTTAAAATTCCTTCCCTTTTCATTTTACTTTTTTAATATCAATCTATAACATTCTTTGCTTTAAATTTTAAAAATAAATTTAGATTTAGCGATTTAATATTTTACAATATTGAATAAACCTAGGTCAGCTACCAATTTAATTCTTGGGTTATTTCTGTATCTCTCTGCGCAAATTCATCACGAAGAGTTCTTGTGTTGAATTCAGCAGTGCGGAGAAACTGATGTAAAACCCAAAACCGGGAGAAATATTGCTTCACTCGGATTAAGCAGTCATAAGTCCTCAACGAATGGCGCAATGAAATATATGATTATGAAAATATAAAATGCATGATCATGAGTGTATAAAATGTACGGAATATTGAATCGCGAGCTTCTTTACGAGACTTAGGCACTAATTGAGGCTGCCGGTCTGTCACAAACGCAAACTCTGGGGAGAAGTATAAGCGTCCAAATCTACCTCAGCCTCAAAGTTCGACATGGCTATCGTTTCTTTTGCTAGAAACACACCTCGAAGCATTCATCACTCCAACACCTGAAATACGGCCGACTGTCACGCGTGACTGAAGGAAACAGATTGACTCCATATATCAAACGTATCTGATTTTAGGATGGCAACATCGTTCGAAGCTTCCCTGGATGTGCAGAACCTTGCAAGTATAAACGGAGGATGAAAAGGACTTTTTCCTACCGTAAAGGTCAAATCCTTCATCCGCTACATCTTCGGAAGCATATCTGTCATTTGGCGGAATTGACGAGACAAAGGGTCTGTTAGGTATACCTTATCGCGCCATCCTGTTTGCTAAGAAGTCATTTAGAAGTCTATCGTTTCCTTTGAAAGACAAGTCTCAACAAAGACCTCACGTGACCGAGGAACTTGCTACTACTATATCCTTCAGCACTTATTCATGGATAATGCCTTAGATTGTTCAAACACTTAAATCACGTATTAGCTTATTTTAACCCAGTAAAGACGTTTACCCAACGTCTTTATAAGACGAAATTGGATCTAAATAGTCCAATATTCCACCGAAATCCTGCCAGATTGTCGTTCATAAACATAAAATGGATATATATTTAAACGATAATATAAAATTTATACCTACTGAAAAGATGAAAGGAAATTTTGTTTTTGTAGAGAATAAAAAACTGATAATTTTAGTCTCAAATGAAGTATATCTTCTGCAGAAAAATATCCACGAAGAGAAGAGGGCGTGAAAAACCAGCAAATTGTTTAGAAAAGAGAGATACGTTGCAAAAAATAATGGCACATAAAATGACGAAAGAAATTAGTTCAGTATTCCTTCTCATTTAATAGTTATTGTATTCAGAATTATCAAAAATGAAGTCTCAAGATTCTTGATCTCATGTGATTCGTAGAGGAATAATTACAAAATTAGCACGAGTTGTAGAACTAAGATATTTTTACTTTTGATATTAAAAAATTCATCTTTTAATATTAAAAAAATCATCTTTTAATATTTAAAAAATCATCTTTTAATATTAAAAAATTCAAAAAAACGTAATTATCAGCATATTATATTCGATCTTGCCTATGATTTCGGAAGATGACTTTTAACATTAAAAGATCAGTTTTGAATTATCTCACTTAACTTATTCTTAAAAAAACTCAATCCTTTGAATGTAAGGGAATTACTAAAATCACCTCATTTTGGTCAGAAGGGACAATCATTAACGTCCCGAGATGAAGTTCTGAATCTGATTTCTTAATTTTAGCTAAATAATCAATATAAACGTAATTTTTATAGATCATAGTTGGAATAGACATGGATATAAAGAATTATTTTCTAAAATATCAGAAAGAATGGAAATTCAATTAAATTTATCAATACTTGATTTTCATTAATTCATTTCAACGTATTTTGACTAATTAAATAGTTCAGGATAATTTAATGGAAAATAAGGGAATTAAATCTTTCCTCGAAATGCTAATAGCTTGCGGCTGTAATATATTTGAACACCCAGTCATGAATAGAATATGCTGAATTATTTCCGCCTCTGAATGAAAGTAAATTAAATTAAATAGTGACAAAGGAAGAATCGAGTTTATTCCTTGGTCGTAGGTCACAATTCACGGGGATCTAAAATGGATTCCTTGTTTGACTTATCAAATAATTTCCATTAATCATGTCCGTAAGTTGGAGCTTGGAAGTGACGCGGGAAAAGGACAAATAAATTGAATTAGAACAATTACTCCAAGATTAATCGTCGGGATCGCGATGGAAGAAGCTGTAGCTATGGCAACTGCAGAAAAAGAAGGGTACAAAGAAGATAGGAATGAAAGGGAAGTAGAGTTGCCTGTGGTTGATGCGAAGTCCTTTCTCTCAGGCGTAAGACGGATTAGGCGTCGTCGTCTCATTTGACTGATCGCGGGAATTAACACTTGAGGGAGCTCTAAAAATAAGTCATTCTCCATTTGCCAACCAGGAAAACTAATGACCTTTATATCCATCCTTATAGAAAGTCAAGAAAGCAATTCCTATTCCACCAAAGGATTATTTCAATCTAAAGCCACTTTCATCCAGAATAGACTACATATTCACAGCATAATATAAGATAGCTATCAACGAAAGAATTCAGTAGAAAATACACGTATTCAACAGCTTTTAAGTTGCATAAGAAGTAAAAATCCGGAGTTTAGCTCAATTTGCTCACTTGCAAATTAAAATGTAAAACATTTTCAGGTAAGAATTTATGTCGTATGTCCCTCCAAATCCTAAATACTCGTTCTTACTCATTTACTCATTTGAGTTAAGGTACAGCTAAATTTTTGTACTTCCTCACAAATTGAGTCATTCAGTATATGATACGAAAATATATCTGAAATCATATCTCTGCATGTATATAGATATTTTGTTTAGTATTTCTCTATTTACACTCAATCTAAAATTGGTGGTGTGAAAAGAAACTCATCTTGATATTTACAATAAGTTATGTGAAATAAAAGAATGTAGTGCAATCAAATTATTGGAAGCAAAATTTGATTTGAAGTAAATTCCTACTTATCAGATTTAAACAATTTTGTCTTTCATACGAAACCTATTAACTAATGGTATTCACGACGGCAAGATAGCTGAAATATTTACGCGTTGAACGTGTTGAATGCACAAATAACACACCTATAACTTGCTCGTTTACTTTTTGCGGGAATCGAGCTCGGGACCTTTATCAACAAGAGTCCATATGTGCAAAATGACTTCAATTTTCGAAAAAGATTTAAGAGTAGTATTACAACTGGCATTGTTCACGCGATCTGTTAATTTATGTTGTACAGCATAGATACAACAGATAGTTTGACATATCGTAGTGCTATTTTATATGGTATAAGATCAGTTACCCTTCAATTCTACGACGATTTTAATCACTAACCTAAGGCTGCTTACATCAAGGCGCCAATTATTGTAACCCTCTGATAGTTGTAATTGGCTGGTTTTGTACTTAAAATCTCATTTATCTCGACATTAGGTCTCAGTAGGTTTAGAAGTTTGTAAACTGCTTTCAGGGGATATTTTATTTGTACAGTTACAAGGTTTACTTTTATGCCGCTTTCCAAGTTGTCTGATTCCTTGAAATCACTGCATTTCCTCATAATTCCTATGAAAAATTATTCCGTTGAAATATTTGCAAATGAAGATAATAGCATCTTTAGTTCCTCTATAGAGTGAAACAAAGGGGAGTACAGGTATTATAAATTTTTCGTGTACATTAGATAAAGGAATGGAAAATACACATCTTTGTTCTTTATAAATCATATATATTATATTATGAAATAACCTAACCAGACGGATTGTTTCGTTATTCTTCTATAATACAGAAAATTAAGCTCATTCATATCCTTTTATATTATCCCTCGAAAAATAGTTTCCATTAAGGATGAGAAAGTTGGTGATTTTCCTCTGAATAAACAATCCCTTTGAATTAGGATTACTCAATTATTTTTCAACCCTTGGTTTATAAATCAGGCTTCTTTCTCTTAAAAAAAGCGAAGCGAAAAGGTGTATATTCGCTTACAGGATGCGGATGGCGCGCATTAGTAGCAGAAGAATCAAGCCCATGATTAATGCGTACAGATTTCTTTGAAATGACACCTCCATAAAATTTAATTAACGCTTCAACTATTAACCTTCGCCACATGCTGACGTTCTTCCTTGTTCTCTGTAGTTTTTCTCTCCTGTTTTGATTGAATATGGTAATGTTGTATGTTTCCGTGTATTTATCACTCGGAAATCCCTTAGAATGAATGGGAAAATATAAGAGAGATAATAACGTACTTTTTTAATGAAAGAAATCTGTTGCCTTCAAAAAGATTCCTTCTATTCATCTGGATTTATGTATATTTAACTTAAAAGTAGAATATAAAACTTATGTTCCTCTCTCCCCCGAATCTCTATTGGTTCGATATCAGCAGTTGTTTCAGGGTATTTATCATTAGAGATATAAACGGAAACATTGATCGAGATTCGATTAGAATTTTAAGTAGTTTATAGGAAGTGATACGTTTCAATTTTCAATATGCTCGCAGAGGTTATCCAATATTCAATTAGAGCTCCAAAACTTCCATGTTTCATCTCATGAAAGCTTTAATTTGTGGATTTTAAGTCCAGGATATTGAGCTAGTTAATTGATACATTTATACGATTCCGTACATCTATAATACCTTTTTTTCGTTAGAAATCTAATATCATTCGAAGGGATTAAATATCATGTTCTATGCGTATCAACATTAGGCCGGATTATGTTGAAGCCAGTCGCAGTATTAATCATTTTTATTTTGTAGTGTGGAATTTACTTCTATTATTTATTTTCAATTAGTTTTGAAATACATAGCTATTGGCAATTATGAGTTACGGAGACGATGTGTAATTTATAGGGAATAATATGATTATTTTTAAACTTGATAAAATTTTAGTTTTACTAAATATCTAAGATACGCTGTAAAATTTTGTAAACTGAGATAGTAATTTTTGGCGTCACCTTAAGGCGTCACCTTCTGTAAGGGATTAACTTTCAAACTCTTCGAAACACAATAGAATGATATCTAGCTTAAATTATATGTGTACAGTATTTCAGTTGATATGTTTAATGGGACCGGAATGATTGCATTTTCTAATTTTCATCCATTGAAATATCAGATAAGCTATTTAAAGTCTATTTTATACTAGAATTATATGGTTGATGAATGGATTCATTGACATTTACCCTACGGTTTGGAATAAATGCACGAGTCTATCAATATCACCCAATATCATGGATTTATTTCCATTATTGTAATTTAGGGAATCTTACTTAATCTTCTCTAGAGCTTATTTTAGCTAGCCTTTCATATACATAGGCAACAAAATTAACATCTTAGGAGTCGATGGTTAAGGAAGGTGTTAAATATTAACCTAATTAACTCTATTAACTTAACGAAATCCGCTGTGAACTTCAACAAAGTTATATAGATGTATGCTAAGCTAGTTAAACGGTTAGTGGATAATTTTATTTCAGCTGAACATCAGGAGCCCCCGTTGATTGGAGAACCCACAATACACAAATGTCTTGGAGGTTGCATAATCATAAGGATACACGCCCGTAGAACCAGAATTCGATATACACGGATTCGAGGATATTGTCTCAAATCTCTTTTATTCCTGAAACGTACATCTGAAATGCATCTTGCATATGACCATATCATTCCCTCGTAACTTCAGCCTAGCATTATTACAAATTCAGAGAATTAAAAATGTAATCATTGTTAACACTTATGTCGCCTATATCGTAGCTTTTCTTTCGTGAGCGTCCAAGGTAAACTGACTTATCAATGATACTTTGCATACAGAATACTGTTTATGGTCCCCAATTCATTGACCCCATAATTTTTGATCTGATACGATATGTATCATGTAGCGTGATTTAACTTTCCATATTCCATTTTATCTTTCATGTGACAAAATTAAAGTCTTCGTTAATCTGCTAAATGAGCTTTGAAAATGCATCTCTTTTTTCTATTTAATAGAGACTCCTGGGACTTCAATGATATAATAAATAGATTTTCAAGAGATAAACCCTACGGATAATTCTGACTTTAGTATAGTACAACCTGTGCTCTAGCTAATAGATATCAATCTAACCATAGCACAGAATATATGCCATGGCAAATACATTTCTAATGGAAAATGTTTATGAAAAAATATTACATCATAACAACCGCTAAACTTGAGTGCCATTATTTAGCACTGCTTGGTTTTCTAAACGTATTTGTATTAGGAGGAGTAGGGCTTTTTATTTTGTTGTCATTATATGTCAAATGAAAATTAAAGCGGTTGTGGAGAAGCTATCCGCGAATAACGTACTGGATTTCCTTTTAATAATACTCTCGGTACAAGCTACACAATTCCAATGAAAATTAATTCATAGATAAGGTCACAATAATTACTATCATTTTGAAATGGAATATGTAAAAAATTACGAGATACTATTTAGCAATTTATCTATATACTAAAAAAGAGCAAATCAAGATTCTCTCAGGAGGAATAAACTAAAAGTCGTTCTTATCAGAGTCAGTTAATAGTTATGTTAACAGCATCTTTAGACATTAGGTACTAAGATACCGAGAAATATATACTTATGATGACTTAATGGGACACACAATGTCCAAAATCGTCCTTCTAATAAATTATTATGTTTATTTTGAAGACAGTTAACATTGTATTTCTAAGGCTCCTACTATGTATTAAAATCTTAAACGTATGTGAGACAAATAACAACTATTCTCTCTTAACCCCTGTGTTCACTCAAACAGAAATGGACAACACATTCGTTTGACAAAGTCTATCTCCTGTCACATTAAATTACACAGGAGACTATCCCTCTAACTCTGCGACGTTTATCCCGTTTGCTCGCCTTGACCCTCACTCACCTTCCAACTACTAAAGGCAAATCCTTGAATTTCCATCACTTAAGACAAAGCATCTTCTAAGCGGAGGAACAAGCCTCCAAGTTGAGTGTACGAAAGACAGAGTAGGACGAGGATTTGATGGCACCTAGAGCCACCTACCACGCTAACAACGAATTAACCACAATCGCTTGACTAAGAGAGCCTTTGCGGATCTCTATCCTCGGAGAGACGTAAACAGCTTTGTTTACCGAAAAATCTGTAATCACTAAACACTTGGACGTTTGAACTATCTTAAGCAGTAAGCTATGCGAGGGCTTAAACTACATCCTTCTAAGAGTACTGGATATTTAAGAATTTTGTTGAGAGCAGATGCTCCCATAAGTGAGGATAAAATCCCTCAAAAAGCCATAAAATGTCCAAAATAACATCCAAATACCTTTCCATGTTTACCAAATATCTTTCCCAACTGTCTAAGTGTTACCTAAACGTTAACCATCACAACCTATGAACATTCTTTCGCTTTTGTAGACATAATTAACCTTTCCGATCATAATTCCATGTTAGCAAAAGTGGCAATCCGACTTCACTTATAAGAAACTACTCCGTAGCTAACTTTATCAACCTAAAGCGACTAAAATAGGCTTACCATCATAAAAATCATAGAATAAACATAATAGGATTCGATTAAGTTCGATATCTCGGGGCAAAGCTTGCAAATAACTTAAAGAAACATTTTTTAAGGAGCCTGTGTAAAAGCAACCAAAAACATGCTTTGTAGATACAAAAGCTGCACAGTTGCCGAACGTTCTCGGCAATCGCAATCGCGTAAACTCTAAAGAGAGAGACGCTTATTTAAGGTAGACGAGCATCTGAAATATATGGAATGTACGTGAGATCCGTGAGAGGAGGAAATCTCTAACCATGAGATCGTGAAAATAAGATACAGGAGGTACCTCTTGCTGAAAATTGTAATAATGATACAAAATGCAAGTGACGCAATCTTTCAACTTTTTAGTCGCTGTAATAATACGCAAGGTGAGATCCCATGAAAGGGTTAAGTATATAAACTAGCTTGCGATTGAGGAACATTCAGATTAAGCAACCTTTCGTATCCTTAGTTTCATTCGACCTGTCGGATAAAAACTTATAAAGCTGCTTATCAGAGAGATGTCATACTTTTAAAATGCGTCAAAAATTAAAAATAAAAATAATTGTCTCAATAATATATTTCACTGTCTATATCATCCGTCTTAGATTTCAAAAATTAAATTTAAACCTGCCTTTCTTTTCGTATTAATTAATGAGTTTGTTTAACAAAGCTTTTAGCCTCTTTAAGGTATATACTCTTTTCATAAATTTGTTTTACAATTATTTTAACGGGATTTGAGCGTATGGACATTATCCTTATAATTTTGTCTTTGACGAGGAAGTGGAAATAAGTGTAGACATGAGTAGAAGTTAATGAGAAAAAATAGAAAGCGACGAAAAGGAGCAGAAATCTCGTTGAATACATTTCGTTTAGACCGCAAAGGGTTCTAGAGCCGTCGGAAATGGAATCTTCTCACGACACGTCCTCCTTACGACGAATTTACTTTGTATTCACTTGTACTGAGTGAAGAGTAGGACATCACTACTCAAACTTTGAAGTAAAAAAGATCCTTCTTACTACTACCGCAGAATATTTTGAGAATATCCATCGAACAAAAGCGTCGTCTTCCACTCCTCATCTCTCCTTGTTTTTCAATGGAGTATTCATTTCCAGAAATAAGGCACTTGGTCCGCTCTTCCGAATTACCGTCTCCTTCACGTTAAGGAGTTCTTTGACCTGTCCTATTTATGCCACCCACTTACGCCTCTTCTTCCACAGCCTCACCTCTGCACAAAATAAAATCGGATCCTTCTGCCTTGGCCTTATTTCTTTTCACTAGATATTTATTTTTTGGCTGCTCCTACTTTCTTTTCCTTTTTTGTCCCAGTGGAATGACTCAACCCCATTGAAAGTGTCAAAGAAAAGACTTCACCTCTATCAATAACCACTCATTCTAATCTTCATTTTCAAAGACTAGTGTAAGCATGATAATTAATGGAAAAATAAGCAAGAAATTTAAGATTTTTATTGTCATTATGTCGATACCTAATAATTCCACAGTCATTCCTTCCAAAACTTAAAAAAACTACGCAAAAAACGATAGAGAAGACTTCTTGGCACAAAGCAAAATCTATGATTGGTTTCCATAATTAATTAATCGTATTATTAAAGCAAAAATTAATTATTTTTATTTATTCATGCTTAAAAATTAATTTATGAAAACCTTTTAGCAATAGAAAATTTAAGGAATATATACGGCAACATTTTTCAACACTTTGTGCATGAGAAAGAAAGATGTAGTTGCCGAACTTCTTTCATTCATTGATTTTGTGATATCATGAAACCTTCTTTGATATGCTATACGAAGTACGGACACAATCGGATATGAGTAAAAACGGTATAATAGATAGAGTTATAGCTTAATCCTAGATTACGAAACAAACAATGTGTATCTTCGTTTTAAACCAAAGCAATCATGCGAAAATATCAAACGATGTAAGGCCAGGAGGGGAGAGACGAGGTTTATCGACGACCAACACATAATTCTGTAGTTCAGTCACGAGCAAAAGTAATGCGAGATGGACTTCGCATTGGTGATTTTTGACTCGCAGGAACTGAATATAAACATGCAGTGGAGTGTGAGAGGGGTTGTAAGCCAGATTTATGCTGCGGAGAATGGAAGATGAGAGTGGAGGCGCGAAGGAAGGACGCTCTCTATCTTATGCGACGTCACATCCTGGAATAGAACGGGGAATGTTAAGTCTGATGCGGAAAGGAAAGGATGAAACAAAATGCTGTTGCTGCTCAAACGTTTTCAACGCAACATCAATTTGCTTTATCACTCAGACATTTCCTCTTGCTTATTGCGAGCTGCTCCATGTACTCCGCACCAGCGTTTGGGTTTGATTAATTAGTTCTAAATGTTTCTACCGCGAAATAACTCATCAATGCGCGCAATCGGTAACTTTACCAGATTGAATCTCTAGTCGAAATGGTAGAGTGACTTAGTAGATATCGCTTTAAGAATTAAGATAAATTATTCTCATATGTGAATTATTGTGAAATACAAATATTTTAGGTAACAAGAGTGGTGAGTATGAAAATTGGCAATGGAAAACTAAAATGAAAATAAACTCATATAAATTAAAGATCTTGCTTTAAGTCACCAGATTTGTCAGTGTTGATTGAAAAACTTCATAATTTTTTTCTTAATAATGAAGTATTCGTCTAAGGTATTCGGAAATACTGTATAAGTCAACTTTATTCGGATTCGGATTTGGATTAATTTTTTGCTTTGCTTATTTAAGCCAAATATCGATATTTAAGCTACGGCTTGAATTCTATTACAATTTTTAGATTCTATATTCCCATTGTCTCAACCTGTCACGATTGTTCACGCCTGGAAGTCGGCACGCAATGATGTTGGTGTAACTGATCATTAAGGATTTCATTGCCTTCGCTTTTTCCCCTCTAAAATTCAGTAACTGGATTTCGTTGCTTTCAATTTTCTCTTACGGTGACTCTATACTCCATTAAAGAAACTCTATTTTACGTGAATGCCGTACTATTATCGCTATTTATTTAAAATTTGAAAGGTTAATTAATTCAGGATTTAGTTCAAATTAAATGATTCGAGCAAAGATTGGGAGAGTTTATTAATGTTTTCATAAAAATAAAACTAAAATTAACTCTGTCCTTGGAAAACTATGAACAACTAGAACACGACCGGCTTTGAGAGCACTACCACTTCAATCTCATCGGTTGCCTGAGGATGAGCTAACATCCTCCCAACCGATTTTGTATTTATTACATTATTCTGTGCGCAGAGTCAGTATTAGTTTTTATTTTGGTAAAGAATCTAATTTGACTGGGAAATTTTGATCTCTGTACATTACTAAAGGAATGAAATTCCATTAACTTGCAACTTATTAAGTTTGATTTTCAACAATGAGCCTTCTAAATCTTATGGTTCTGCATATAACTAACTATGAAACAAATCGCCTAGGATTTACTGACGATTACTTTCTCTCCATTCGATATAAAGTAGGCGTGTAATGTAAACATACCTTTTCTATTTTTCTTGATTCTCAAGTAACGTGTTGTTTAAATAACGAAGATTCCCATCTTAGTGAAGTTACGGATCCTTTAGCGAGACTAAAAGCCTTTCCTATCAAGTAGACAACAAAAACAGATCGTATTCCAAAAGAGACCTCCAGGTATCACAGAAATCCCCCTTTTCCTCTTGTGTCTCTTATCTTATTAGCGTCATTCCTTCAAGATACGATCATAATCCGGGAACGCCCGCAGATTTTTTGCTATCGTAAAATATACGAAAGATCGTCACAATTTATCCCAAAAATTCCTTTTCCGGGAAGGCAAAAAATGGAGGAATCACTAGAAGTAAAAAACACATCGGCAAGAGAGCTTTTCAGATAGTTGGGTGGTAGCAACGTTCCTTTTCCTCGTAGGAGTATCCCCGTGGAACCCTAGACCTCGAGGGAATCGATCTCTAGCCTTCACCTGGGGGAGCAAAAAAAGAAAGATTCACATAAAAGGCGAATCTCTCTTACGCCACCGTGAAGCGCAAGGCCATTGAAGAGACCTGCACTGGGAGAGTACGGGAAGAAATATAGAAAAAAGCCGGGCGCTCCTATGAGGTTCGTCATAAATATGAATGGAGGAAGGAACCGTGAGTCGAGATTACACCTTTTGATGCTTCCAAAAAATATCGCCTTTTTACTCCGCTCCAATTTTTTTACGACATTAGGATTAAGTGTAGTTGTGCTGAGGTAACTGAGGAATCGTGAAAACGCCTGTGTTTGATATTACTGAGAAAAATGACTACGCTTGCCGAGTTAAAGATGTTGCGTGATTATTAGACGGAAAATGGGAAGGTAAGTTAAGCGCTCGCATGAAAGGATATTCATTTAGAAGAATTAGGAGATTAGGAAATTGGGCGCTTCATAAAATTCATTTGTTTTGAGTTTTAGGAAATAAAGTTTATCAATTCCTCGATCTTTTCTATATTCTAAGATATTCTCTTTGAAAATCAAGTCATCTCAAAATATATGTTGATTTCGCAGTTAAGCAGTTGGAGGAACGAAAAGGTTGAATTTCATTAACTTCTTATCAAAGCTAATATTTTTATAAAAATTATAACATGTTCTCATCCACGTTTGGACTTAAGTTGTTAAGCTACAAAACTAATTACATCCATAACATTTTTTTCTTAACCTTGTCACGCTTTCAAATTTAGGGATAAGAATTTAGAATAAGACGTAAGTTGCAGTAAAAACAAACAACGTACTTTCTCCTCATCAAATAGAGTTTTCTGATTTAGTTCATTAACCACTCTTAAGCAGGAGGAATAATGCATGCCGATATCGATTTCTACGAAACAAGAAAAACAAGTAAAAATAATAATACTAACTTACTGTTAATAACGCACTATCTCATACTATATATCCTACATACATACTATAATAACGCACTATCTCATGCTATAATCCACCATATTTTATGGTGTTCAGATGGCCATAAAATGGGTTTTCAACAAATTGGGCTTTCAACTTTGGTGAAAACGGTCTCAGGTTCAATTCCTGGTAGGAAGTGTCTTTTGCTATAAATTCTTTTCGTCTTTCACAAACCACATTATTATTTCATATATATTTACGTTACCATCATTGAGCTTTATGTCGCTTTAGGCAGTAATGAACGGTGCTTCCTCCGACGTTGAAGCAAAGAATAATAAAGGCAATGACTTTCCTTGTGTAAAAACGGAATGAAAAATGTTTGAATTCCACACGTTGAATTCTACATGCCATGAACGACTTCCACTGAATAATTTGTTTCACGTGTGACACTTTATCAAATGCTTTCCTAAAATTCAGGAATATGGTATGTGTCCTAAAGCCTTCGTCAGCTGTTTCCATTTCGCCGTGACCAAGGATTGCTAATTGGCTCTCACCGAAGGAAACCTTTTCGGAAACCAAGTTGACTGAGCGTGACTGCAATGTTTTTACTTGTGCGAGTGAACTTAAGCGAACAAGGTGGCATGGGGAGTGAGGTAGTGTTCTAACATCTATGCGCGATTTACATTATTTTCCATCTATAAGGCGATTCTTGGGACCAGAATTTGAAATTGGTAACCAATATAAATAACTATGTAAGCCTTGTTAAATAGTGTAACAGAATAAGCACAGATAAAAATACGCGAAAATATAACGCAGAAACAATTATCAGCGACTTCCATACCTCAGATGTCTGCCTGGACTATCGTAGTAGTTATTCAAAGAAATTTCTTTTATGAGACTCACTTAGACCGAAATCGTTCAAATGTTAAGCATGAGGAAGTATGGCACTTCAGCATCGCATTTGAAGGTGACACATTTTATGTTTTAGCCTTCGATGGCGATAGATTTGTTAGAATATGAACTCATATAATTTAAGCCTCGGATACTGTTCGCTATGAGAGTTTCAAGAAGCATAATCAACTTTTTAAAAATGCCTTCAATAATGGGTCAGTTGATAGAAGAGGTATTGCGCACTATGATATAGTGTAACTAGATAGAAATTCGGAGGTTCTTTAAAGGGAAATATGGATCACTAACTTGGTTATTCCCGAAGAATTTTCTATGAAATTTATAATCACCGCCGTGTACATATAAGAATTCATTTATAAATTTGATGTCATTAAATTTCACTCTGTAATCTCTTACATCTGATTTTTCGTTACGTGTTAGACCTTTTGTCTTTTGTAAAATTTGACAAGAATTAGTGGTCGTTCAAAACCGATTGTCATAATTATATATTTTGTATTCTTATTTTACCCTTGTTTTTATATAATAATTTTATCCTCCTAAACTGTGAAATCTTTCATAAGGAGTAAATATTAAATAATAAATAAGAAATTTGAGTAAATCATTCGACTGCCATGAACGTTACTAGGTTGCCTGTGCTTTAGGGTTTCTAAGAATGTCGCTCGTCTCATTATTTTTAGATTTAAAAGTGTAAAATGCGTAATAAAGTCTCCATTTTAGATGTTTAACTCATTTAAAAGATTATTTTTAACAATAAAGACAGATGTTCCCTTAGAGGTAATCAATTTAATACACGTTGGACAGCTTTAAAGCCTTATGGGATACAGTGAAGATACATCTAGATTAAAACGAACATCCTCAAGGGTTAAATATTAGAAAAGTCATTAAAAGCTTAAAATCGCACCTGTTTCCATTCTTGAGTAGTTTATATGATACGGTTATTATAGGCCAGCCTTATATGTGATATTATGATGATATGTATTTGAGATGAACCGTTTATGTGCATGGGCAATCGGGTTTCTATTTTGATGTTGTGTATTCCGTACAAAGAAACATACATCCGTACAGAAACATGTGCAGGTGCTTAATACATTTGTTGTGCACTTCTTGAAGAAACTACTTCTAACTATTGAAAAATTAATTACAGCATTTAACATTTGGTCTGGGATTAATAAACCATCGTTCATTTGGTGAGTTTCAGAAGTTTTAGAACGTAAAATTTATTAGTCGCTTTGATGGTTGACGTCTCTTTGTAGAGGATATTGTAATAGTAATTGTAAGTATTTTATATGTAAATAGAGGATATGTAAATCAGAGACTGAAAAGTAGTACAAGCATTAGAAATTACTATTAAAGGCGCACTGCGTGAAAATCTTCTTAAATATACATTTGTTTGGTAAATTAGAGGAACTGCGATTAACTGAACAGAAAAAAACTAAGTACTCACGTTTGATCCAGGAGTTGACGTCGTTGAAATTTCCTGCGGGAAAAGAGAAAATATTCGTTAATAGATAGCGTTCCCTTTGTATAATTAAATAGCTGTCAACAACTAAAATATATTAATAAAGGTTACTAATTTTTAAAATACCTAGTCTACTATGATCATTTTGTATACTAGACTGTTTGAACTCAGGCTCATCATAATCACATACGAATTTATTACATTTACCTACATTAGTAAGATTATGATACGTATTTATTTATAAAATCATTTAGTAATAAAGTAAAATTATAGGAATGGTTCTCTATGCTGTGAATCTAATTTTAGGTCATAATGAAATTTGTATGGAAACCTTCATGTAGGAACGCTGCTAAACAAAACTTCTTTGCACATAAATATGACTGGAATTACGAAAATATATCGTATCTAATCTAAAATTTTCTAGTTGTGAATTCGAAAATGTGCGTAGAAGATGACGATGATATGCAAGAGAGGAAGAAAATCTTAACTCTTCTTTTTGAATCTTCGAGTAATAAAATGGACAAAGCAAATCATGTTTCGAATCGGATACTAGTCAATTAGACTGGAAAACGTTTGGAAGGGAATAATCACGTTAAAGCATTAGGAATAAAACAGGCACATTTACATATAACAAAACCTTCACATCCTTAAATATTGTTTGCAGACTCTCTGCACCAATTTCGAGCGCTTTGTAAATGATATTTAAACATACTTAGGTTAAAACCTAATTGAAAGCAGAAGTTTACTTTTCCACATATTGTTTTATTTGAAAACTACCGGTTTCGGTGTATAACCATCATCAGGTTCGCACAGACTAATAAAACCTAATTATATACTGTCAAGAAATCCAGTATATAAACAAACTGATGGAGAAACTAGAATGAAAGTAAATGTGATTTACGAAGATACCTTGTTTGTAAACCGAAATAAGAAGGTAATTGAACTTCAACATAAACTCGAAGGCCAGAGAAAAGAAGGTTACTTCAGTTACTAATAGTGAAAGCAACGGACAGTCGTTAGCCCTGGGATGATTACGAAATCGTTGTCTAAAGTATCAATGTATATACACTTCACAATCCTCTCATTTCATTGTTAGTAAGCAAAGGCGAAAAGGAAAGTGCCTCTTGTCTGAAAGGTATTAGGTTAGAGCAAATGTAACTAGCTGTTATGTGGGAGATGTTGGCAGTACTTGATTCATTACGAGGAACTTTATTTCAGATCAAACGGTTATTAGTAAAATATTGCAAATGTTCTCGATTTTTCCATTAAATAGAAAACCAAAATGTAGTAAACGTTTAGATTGCTACATTAGATGTTCCGAAGCTTTAATGGTTTATTCACAGAATTAGCAGAATCAGCGGATGCAATAAAATTATTGCGAATAATGATGAACAAGACTTTGGGAATTGGAGAGCGCGCAATCTATTGGACCAACATTTAAAGATTGCTATAACAGAATTTCGTATTCTACGAATAACGTTCTGAGGCAATGTCACTATTTAAAGTAGGAATTTTAGCGTAACTAATAACGAAGAGGATCGTCAGTCGATGTTCATTAGATGTTTGGAAACTGAATTCATGAATGCTGATTATAAAAGAATCGGAATGTGATAAAAATAGGTAAAGGAATCATAAACTGAGTGATAAATTACTTGTTGACTATAATCCTATATTTATTCCTTTTCTTGTCAGGATTTAGCAGAAATTAGTTTTTTCGTTTCCTTAACTCGGCCATATGCTTTGAGATGTCTATTCATTATTAAGTGTTATTCATTGAGAGCTCATCTTTTCATATGCTTATAGGTATATGAATAATCTATATGTGTAATGATTAAACATTTAAACAGAAAAGTGAGTAACCATAAATCTTCTTTCTGTAAATTGATCCATAAATTTAAAAATTCAAACACTATTAAAATTGCGAAATGATTATTTTAGAAGTGGATTGAATACGAATGCCGACTAGTGTTATCCAAAAAGGCATCGCGTAATACTGTCCTGGGTGCCAAAATGCAACTTCAACTTAAACGTTGCTTTGTACTAATTAATTTGCTTAAGGCAATTAAATATACAACGAAAGCGACGAATTTCCTTTCGTTGAATTCTATGTTAACGCTACATGACGCAAACGCTGTCGCAATTCCGTTAAGGAATGTTTAACGACTAATTTAGAAAACAATAACGCTTATATCTTCTCCATTGGAAAAAATTAACGAATGGATTTATTGATGGTCATAATTTGACCTCTTTGAAATTAAAAAAGTACGTTTGATACATTTTAGCATCATTTAAAATATGGAAAAATATTTTATATATGGGTTGCAATTTCCCTAGAGAATATTTATTGTGCTCAAGAGAGCATTAATTCAGTGACATTATATTTAGTGAGCTTACTTCTTACTTCATATCCCTTTCAACCATCACACAGGAGAAACATCCAAGTTATGGAGGTGCTGAGAGGGGGAGGATGTCACAATCTGAAAAAATAGAAACACCAAATAATTTATTGGTGAATACAACATATAATTTGACGTAATATGGTAATACGCATATGTAGGATAGAATTTGCCAGTGATGATGATTCTAATTAGGATTTTGGTTGCGATCGTGTAAGAAACTCCCACATCCATGATACTATGGAAGAATATTTTTTATTTTTTTGATGTAATTCAACAAGAGTGTCAGAGAGATAAATAATTGCCATAATTCTACTATTTTTTTTACAATTACAAACAAAAAAATCGAGGCCGAAATAATTGTAATTAGTAATTCAATACATGTGAAATTGGTTAGGTAAATGAACATCGGCATCGATAATTGTGAAATTTGATCTAAACTTTATTTACAGTTAACATTGAGTATTTCTACTCATTATTGAATACAGTTAAATAATTGCTCGGAATTATTCGAATACCAATGCGAGCCTTAGATACGAGGAACTTTCAAATATCATTAAAAGGTAAATCAATCAGACCTTAGTTTCATAGTTAATCATAAGAGCCTTACGAAACGAAATAAATGCATTCACTAATTACTATCACATATATCACTTTAAGATCAAAAGTAACTAAATTAACTTAAATACTATAAACTTATTTACTTACCAAAACTGAAGAAATCCCTGAGATGCTGTAAGGATGTCTTGACGTCAGAAATTGGCCTTCTTTCCGTTAATTTACTTATTAATCATTTTATAATTTTCAAAGTTGTGAATTTATTACGTTTAGCTTAGAGTACACTTCAGGATCAGTAAATTTTGTTTCTACCGAACTTCGAGGAATTCGAATTCTAACGGTATTTTCAAAATCGCAATTTTCAACAAGTCCTTACCAAGCGATGTTTCCAAATCAACTATAGATTTAGCAACGAAATTAACAGTTCAAAAAAGAACGGTGAGATCTGATTGGTCGCCGCTGTTACTTTTTCGGTCACCTACCCCCTCTTATCCCCCTACTGGAGAAAGTTGTAACTACTTTCGTAATTAATAACTATTAAATTCTAACTTAAAAGTAAAATAATTGAAATTTTACTTGAAAAGTTTGACAAAATACATTACTATATGATTTATCGTTTTTATTACACTAATATTTCGCTGATCTCCAGATACGATACGATTCCCAATTCTTTATCATCTGTTCAACAAAAGCATGGCGAATGCCTTCGATTCATTTTTAATGGGTTAATAAGAAGAACTAATTAAGGATTAAATTTAGTGTATACGTTACGATATGTATGTACGTCTACGCTGCGTTCGAAATAGATATTTAATAATAATAATAAAAAGACTTTATTTAGGGCGAGATTGAGACTATGAAGTCTCCTCTTACATCTAACCCTTAATTTAAATTGTGGAGATTCATTATGTGGCAAAAATAACGTAAGAACGAGAGCACCAATCGGGGTATTTAATTTTTTACGTCACGTGGTAATAAATAAACATGAATGAAAAATGTAAGTATCTTCAAATTCAAGCTATTACACCGAATATTTCTGTTAATTATAGCCGAGATGAGCAACGGCTTATCAGTATTTATTATAGACTTTTTACTACTTTTATCGAGAAGTTCCAGAACTAATTTTCCATTAAACGCTGTTTTGCATTGCTCTGCGTTTTAATTAAGGCTTAAAACTGATGTCTAAGTTTACATATGAAGTGTCTGATTTGCTACCTTTTCCCCTAAACAGTACGCTTTACGTTATTCGTCATGTTCCATTGAGAAAAGTTTTGCATATTTGCTAGTCATAGGAAAACATTCCTTTAACGAATACATCTAGAAATATTGGAATAAATAACCATTCTAATTCTATTCTAACCATTGGAATTCTCTTGGTTATTTTTCATTACATTCGGAATACAGCGTCAGGATCAATAATGAATACTTTCGAACTCACCTTCAGATGATCGTAATACTGACGTCAATTGTCCAGCTGCGAATAAATTCCTTTTAAAGCTTCTCCACCTCTATGAGACCTTCCTTAGACTTATTACCTTCTCCCGTAAAAACGATTTCAAAAGTGACGACGAACTATTTTATGTTACTTACGCCATTACAAGTGCTTCGATTCACTCCACCTTCTACTCACGCTCTTTTCAAGGAAATCACCAAATAAAGCACCGAATTTATACTCCAAAAACTCCATTCCATTCTCGATCATAGTTGAATTCGCTGGTAAATGTAAATGACACCATCTTGAACATAATCCACTTAGCGAGAAAAAGAACTGATCTACGAAGGTCACGTGGCGTGAAGGCATGAAAGCGCGTGAAAGAGTTTTCGTTAGTCAAAATTTTTCGTACCATAATTCCTTTCGAAAACGCGGAAACACGTCAAGACCTCGTGACATCGTCTAGAAGAGATTGCCCATGCTTCTATGAACTTCACGTCTTAATTATTTGTCATCAGTGAGATGTTTTAGAAGTCTTGTAAAGTGTTACCTGGTGGAAAATCAATCTGTGTATGTATTGCATGTGCTGTGAGTGTATGTGGAAAATCATGATAAAGGAGTGCATTAAAAACTAAGCTTTAAGTTCGGTGATTTTTCAAAGAGTACTTCTAAGTGTAGCAGTGAGAACAGTCTTCACTTGAATATTTCTATCTTTGCAGTCCTTTCGACGGCAAGTGTTGTCACGAATCTGCACTATTTCTGCAAAATTCTAAGCCTATCACTCAAGTGCTAAGTATTATAATGCCATCGAAACCAAAATGGATGGATTTCTGGTTGGAGATTAACTGTTACGGGGTTATTCGTGTATTTCACACCTTAAGCCGATGTTATATAAGATGGAAAGGTTAGTATGATTACTCTATCAAGGAAATATACGAGTATTGTGATTTATGTTACTTACAATATGAATTGGGTAATATAAGTTAATGGGCCGTGTATGTTGACATGAATTTAATTGTGTACCACTGATTTTATTTCAAAATCTTAACTTCAGGTTGGAAATCATTACGTATAAAATTATAAGAAGAGTTGAAAGGTACAGAAGAATGAATGGTAATTTGTGAATGTTTTGACTTAACATACCTTTTACCTTATTGCTAAATGAATAGCATTGAGGTTCCTCTGTAACTTTCTTTGTTTAAAGGCTAGGTATAGGCTTCACCTTAAGCTACCTAATTCCTTGGAGAGGAAATGAGGCTTACTAGGTGAGATGTGGGATGAGGTGGCTTTCTGTTGGTTCCTTCGCTGATCCAGAATGCTATGAGTGGGGATTATTCTAGGTAATGTGCTACAGCATAAAAAGTTTCTTCATATCCATTGAAAAAGGGTTGAGATTGTTATAATGTTGAGGAACCACTCATAACTCAGTACATATCGCATTGTAGCAGCCATGAACAACACTGAGGGAATATGATTAGAGTACTTCTGTACTAAAAGATGGCTGACAAATTCCAAAAACTGACTTAAATCCTCCTTAAATGTTTGGTGACAAGGACATTGCATAGTTACATTTAGCATTATATTTAAGCTGCTTACAAAGCGATTCTAAATTTGTATCAGATTTGCTTGTATTTTTCCCACAAAATTTGCAGACAAGTGTAAACCAACTGGATTCATCTCATCAAATATTAATGCTATTCATTCCTGATAACTTTGTAAATATCTTTTAGAATTTCATACAGAAAGGTATCACCAATTCACTGTTGACTATTACTTGCATTGACTGCCATCGATATATGAAATCTACTGAGGTATGAACAATTTTGAATTCATTGTCATCATGAATATTATGAAAGATGTTTTTTATTGTTTTATCGTTCTGCTTTATGTTGACATTCGTAACATTCTGGCTCAGTGAGGAGTGCAGAATTCATCATTCGTTATCTATCTTGGTAAGCCTGATTCCTTCCAATAACTCATACAAAGATATATGTCTTTAATATTAAGACCTAGGTATGTTAAATTTAGTATTTACTGATGTGACAATGTTACTAAAATACTCAAGACTTATTCTCTGTATTATTACTTATCCTTTAAAGAAATGTTAATAATTAATAATAAAATCATAATATGTACCTTTCTCATTGCTATTGAATGGGCAATTTGCTTGTGAATAAATTATATGAATAGTTTACATCCTATGCTAAACGCCGAAAGGCGGCTTTCAGTTTATTTTTGAAGAGGTAATTCGTAAGGTAACATTGACGTTATCCAGCTCACTGAGCAATATCCAAAAAAAACCTCTTTTATCTGTTTTCCTTGTGAGCCTCATTCTATTTTCGAATAGAACTTTCCTGAATATCTCAGAAAGAGGTGTAAGGGGAATACTCTACGTAGAAAAGTATTTTTCGTCTCCTTACATAAGGCATCAGCATTATTAAATGTGAAGGATTAATTTTCGTCCACATTGTTTAAAACAAGTAATGTAATTAATATACATTTACAGTTAATGGCATTAAATGGGGAATAGTATCACCCATTTTCGTTTTTGGCCTTGGAGAAAATACTTGTTTACTACACTCACGACGTATGATGAATTTTTTATGCTTTGCGTAAGTGATGTGTCGTAATGTCGTTGTGTGAGTCATTGCTCCTCTCGGATATAATTAACAGAAATATTCGGTGTAGTAGCTTGAATTTGAAGAGACTTACATTTTTCATTCATGTTTATTGGTTACCACATGACGTAAGAACTTTAATACCCCGATTCGTACTCTCGTTCTTACGTTATTTGTACAGCGTAAAGTATCTCCATAGTTAAAATATATATTTCGAACGTAGCGTAGAAGTACATATTGTGTCGTATACACTAAATTCATTTCTTCATTAGTTCTTCTCATTAAAACATTAAAGCTGTATGGAAGATATTCGCCATGCTTTTGTTGAATAGATGATAATGAATTAGGAATCGTATCGTATTTGGAGATCAGCAAAATATTAGTGTAATAAAAACAATAAGTGATATGGTAATGTATTTTGTCAAACTTTTCAAGTAAAATTTCAATTATTTTACTTTTAAGTTAGAATTTAATAGTTATTAATTACGAAAGTAGTTACAACTTTCTCCAGTAGGGGGATAACAGGGGGTAGGTGACCAAAAAAGTAACAGCGGCGACCAATCAGATCTCACCGTTCCTTTTTGAACTGTTAATTTCGTTGCTAAATCTATAGTTGATTTGGAAACATCGCTTGGTAAGGACTTGTTGAAGATTATTTTTTGAAAATACCGTTAAAGTTTGTATTCCTTGAAGTTCTATAAAAACAAAATTGACTAATCCTGCATTGTACGAGTACTCTAAGCTAAATGTTATACATTCACAACTTTGAAAATTATAAAATTATTAGTAAGTAAATTAACGGAAAGAATATTTATTTCAGACGTCAAGGCATCGTTACAGCATCTTAGGGATTTCATCAGTTTTGGTAATTATATAGTATTTAAGTTACTTTAGTTCCTTGTGAGTTTAAAAACGATTCTTGATTTTATTGGCTGTTAAATTTTTATGTATGTGGTAGTCGTTGGTGAATAATTTTTTTCGTTTTTAAAGACTGTTATAACCATAAATCCTAGTTTTGGTTGTTTATAGTTTTAAGTGTATGTCGTACTAAATGTTATTTTTCGATAAATTAACAGTGATGAGCGTGTTTCTTATCCCATTTCCGTCCGAGACAGATAATTAAGAAACGATATAACGACTCCTAACTTTCAAAGACGATAGCTGACTAAAGGCATAATAAATGCTTTAATCATTTCCGTTACTTCATTTACTCGTTAGATACTGGCCGTAAATAAGCAGAGAACGATTTTCTGTAATATTCTTCTCTGGGTTCAATGGAAAGTCTTACCGACGGCTATCGCAACGGATATCTGCATTTAAATTTCAGATTAACTTTAAGTTTATTACTTTATGAAACTAATGTCAGTATTCTTCTACCTAGATATTGAATTTTAATATAATTCGTATTCCACATTTATATCTACAGGGAACAGATTTTTTTATTAATGCGTAATTTAATCGGAATTGAACATCAAGAGACGGCTACGTTAGATTTCTCGTTCTAATCCTTTTTTTCACCGATATGTAGTGTGTGGTAGACAATTTTCGTAGTAATAAAATAAATGAAAAGAAATATTGACTCAAGAAGGTCTTGAACTAGGAAATCCTGAAATTATGATCGCCGCGCAGGTGAGTGTGTGCAGGAGAGGAATGGCGCAGGAGGTCTTTCTTAAGTTATTTCTGTTTTCATGTTGAACTGAATCAGCGGCTTTGAATGGACGAAATTGTGTAATAGTTAAACTTTTTGCTGGTGTCAGTGCATTCAGTAGACTAATTACTGATCGGATACACGTGATTTGGATCTTAAGTTCACTCGCTACATACGACTACTTTAACATTAGCCATAGTTAAAAAATATCACTTTTTGTTCAAAATTATCTCCAATGCTGATGACTCTTTTGGTTATAATTTCCCCGTGATTTCTTTTTATCATTAATTCTAATTAATTAAAATTCTGATTAAATTTTCTTCTTTACTTGAATTGAATTCAATCTTTAAGCTCCTACTCTGCGTTGAATAGTACGTTAATAGCTTTATCTCAAATTTTTACATTAAACGATGGCTATAAATGGGAATCATTAAATTTATTCAATGATATGTTGTTGCTAACGATACTTTTTGGATTGAGCTTGTGAACTATTACACTAGTTTTAAACTATAAACATAAGTTCTTACTTAAATTAAATATAATGTACATAAATATATTATGCAGTATTTTCGAACGGTAGTTGCAGCTGGATTGATATCTTAAATTAACGCCAGATAATCAGACGGTGATCTGTAGGAGGCCACTTTTTCGGATTTCTTTCCAGTGGTTTAAACTTTCATTTAGATTCTTTCCATATATTTCCTTTTTAATATATACTAAGTTCTAATTTAGATCCTTCATTATTAATGATTGTGCATACTGTATAAGGCCAAACGTTAACCTAGTATGAACTGAACCGTTATTTAAATATAATCATGTTCTCCCAGTTCAGCCTCGATATTTTCTTCTTTGTGATTGTAAAATATATTTTGTATTAGAAGTATGACTATTATTTTATCCGACCTTCTAGTTACATTATATCAATCGAATAAATATAAATTCTTTCTACTGTAGTACTAACGATGAGGAACTTTATAACAAGATCGTAACCAAAATTCTAATTTAAATCATCATCATTGGCAACTACTCGCTACTACATGGATAGAACACAATGTTACCTGAGATTTATTCGCTATTTACCAAATGAACATTTATTATTTTCAGAATATGACATCCTTCCAATCTCAGCACTTGTATTACTTGGGAGTTTGTCCTGTGTGATCGTGGAGGGGCACTGAAGAGTAATGTAACCGGGTACCCGGAGAACTGCAGCTGGTTAGCAGGTGAGAATTTTTCTCTTTTGCATTTCCTCTTTCGGTGAAGCAGTGTTAAGTATGGAAACCTTTAACTTTCTTCGTTTTATTTTTTTTTAAATGAAAAATACAGTTGGAACTCACTAAAATTTAAAAGGATAATATGAAATCTCGGCCTGCACGAAATGCATTTTTGGACCGTTCCTTCTCGTGAAACAGTGGATGTGTGTTGATTCGTTTCAGAAATGATGTGTGGCATGAAAGAACGATTAGAGAAGAACGAAAATGGAAGCAATTTTTCCAATAGGAAATCACTGAACTAACGCTCCCTATACCACATTAAATAAATTTCTTCTGCGATTTCAACGCATGTGTATAATGATTATTCCGTATTTCAAATGACGTTATAATGATTCAAACATATTTTGATTTCAAAGAAGTAAAACCATGGCCTATAATAAATTCATTTGTTAGTTTATTTCAATAGATAGGATGCAAAGAATTATCATTTCCCTAAATTAGACGTTAATTATTCAATTATGGAGAGCGAAGCGACGTCTAGCGATAACATAGAATTCAATTAAAAGAAAATCGTCCTTTTCGCAGTATATATTAATTTGATTTCTGCAAAATACCTAGAAAACATCGTTAGGGATGAAATTTTATTATGGCACACAGGATAATATTACAGCATAAGTATAGAATAAGTCTGCACCAATACAAAGAATGTGCTTAGTCGATCATCTCTTGGGAAAAAAACGTGAGATGAGTAAATCAAGCAATTTTTAAAGGTATGAACATAACGAGACATAAATCGTTTGAAAAGATAAGTTCCTTTTATTTTCAGTACTCTCAAGTAGGCCTTCCAATACCCAGCATCTAATTTTGCGTCATTTGCACTTTCCTTTTGTTCTGTTGGCTTTTGAAATATTCTGCCAGTCACATTTCCTCCAACGTACTACGTTTCAGACACAAAGAACTTTTCCTTTCGCCTTTGCTAACATACAATGAAAATGAGAAGATAATGAAAGGTACAATGGGGACGATTTCATTATCATCCCAAGGACTAATGACTAACCGTTGCTTTCACTATTAGCAACTGAACTATCCTTTTTTCACTGATCGTCGAGTTTATGCTCAAGTTCAAGTACCTTCTAATTTCGGTAAACAATCATGGTAGACATCGCATTTCCTTTTATCCTAGTTTCTCCACCGTCCTGTACATAAACCTGGTTTATGAGAAGTAATTGTAATTGGGTTTTAACCTAATTACGTTCATTTAACATTTACAACACGCCCGAAATTGGTGCAGAGAGTCACAACAAATTTACTCAAACAATACTAAGGGATGTGAAGGTTTGCTACATGTAAATGTGTCTGTATATACCTTGTGCTTTTACCTTGTATATGAATTATGCTTTTACCGTGATTATTCACATCGAAAAGAATTCCAGTCTAATTGACTAATATCCGATTCGAAAAGTAATTTGCTTTGTCCCTTTTGTTGTTCGTAAAAATTCATAAAGAAGAGTTTAGATCTTCATCATCTCTTGCATATCATCGCCATTTTCTATACAAATTTTCGAATTTACAACTAGAAAATTTTACATTATAGTTTAGATTATAATAGTTACATATATTTCGTAATTCCAGTCACATTTATGGGCGAACAAGTTTTGTTTAGTAGCGTTCCTACATAAAGATTTACATACCTAAGATAAGATTCATGGCAAATAAAACTATTCCTATACTTTTATTTTATGACTAAATAATTTTATAAATATAGATGTATCACAATGCTACAAATGCAGGTAAAAATTGAGTCGTATGTATGGAGAACACCATCTTATAACGAATATTTTCTCTTTTCCCGCAGAAAAATTCAGCATCGTCAACTCCAGGATCAGACGTGAGTACACAGTTTTTTTGCCCTGATTATCACTGTAATATATGAAAAAATGAATATTTAAGAGGATTTTCACGCATGTAGTGTGCCTTTAATAGTAACATTTCAATCTCTGATTTAAATATCCTCCTAAATATCCTATGTGCGAATATTTTTTAGATTAAGGTCACAGAAGGGAGATTTCAGTAATTTAGAAGATGTAGGATAAAATTTTAAATAGAAATATTTAACTGAATTCGGATTTTGAAAACATTTTGAAAAACCTTTCTTGTTACAAGAATTCACCGTGGCTTCAGAACTTCCTAAGTTTTTCAAATTGACCTTTTTAAAGCTGTTGATATTTCTTAGGAGATGATAATGCACCCCAATTTACATATTTTCCAAATTTGATATTGTGCCATTATTTATATGATTTAAGAATTTTCCTTTCTCTAAATGTGTTAAGTACTATTTACATTACATAGGTATCTTAATTCTTTATGTTACCCATAGAAGTATTAATATAGAATTTTATTTCGAACTTTTTTTAAACTGACAATTATTTAACTTGGTGCAATTGAGTTTAACTTTAGCACACATTTGCTTAGAGAAAATATTGCCCCTTTTATAGCAAATATCAAACATTTTTTGTCCTCCACGTCGATATTTAAGACTGGTCACGCTTATGAACAATATCTATCCCGTTTCATCAAATAAGCACTTTACATTTTGGAATGCACTGCTGCGAGAATCGAGTAATCAACTTAACATCCGCCTTTTTCCGAATCCATTCAGCAATGTACCCTTCCTCCCGACCCAATTCTATTAGTTAGCTCCCAAGAGTATGGAGGTGTCCGTTCGTCTGTTACTCTATACTTGCGGTTAGCGGCACCTAGCTCTGAGGCCGGTAATGGACTTTGGTAACACCACATTTCGGCCATTCGATTTAATGCGCTCCCTTTATTCTGATGATAAGGGCGAATGATCGAATGAAAGCGATAGCGAAGTCGGCGGAAAATTCCGGTCTCTGAAATAACACGGAAGAAATAAAAGGATGGGTGATGGGGAATATGGTGACGAAGTGACAATTTGGACACGTTCCTGAGTTAAATAATCAGCTTTTATTTTTCTTCGCTGCAATATCGTGACATATTTCGTTGAGATAGAGTTGACTCCGTGGAGTTGAACAGAGCATTTTTGTAAGTGATATATTAAATATTCATAAGGGTGCAAGACATGTTGCAAAATAATTGTACTGCTAAAATTAAAGCTTTCAGCGATATTTAAGTTTCAATGAATTATTTTTCAGTGCTTAAATTTGACTCTATTTCAATATGATTTCTCAAGGAAAATAATACTCTTATCTTAGCTTTCAAATATATTGAAATTTTAACAAAAGCTTGACGCCTTAGTTGTGTCAAGTTTCGGATTAGTAAAGATTAAATTACTTTGACAGTTTCAATTATGCTACATGTAGCCTTAAAAATAATGATCACCTTGATATCTGAAGAGTAAAAGTTGTGTACATCGAGTAACATTTATTTTGATAACTAATGTGTAAGCAAATAGCATGATTGAATAATATATAACCTTCTTTGCTTCGTGTTTTCTTATTAAATTGAATTCCTATCTCCTAAACTTTTCTACTTTAATCGCATGAGAGTAAGGATGATGGAGAAAAATCAGGTATACGTAATTGTATTTTCATGCTGCATTGCAGCTCTTATCATTACTGTAGGCAAAACGTTCCATACGGGAGTACGTAAAATGATATTTAAATTAGAAGTTTGTAACCAAACTTAATTCGAGATTCAAAACATTGGTACGCATACGCAGGTATGTATTCATTTATTCAACAATACTTCTAATTCAAAAGCTTCTCTATTTTGACGAATTAATGGGCGAAATAACGTCGAAATAAATATCGCATCCGTACTATCGTGAAGAGAAAGACTCCTATTACGAAATTAATTTGCAGCTCACTGTTTGTTTAAAGGTATTTGATTTCAATTCAAACAGGAAAATAATAATTAGACAACTGGAGAGTAAGCTAACATCATTAATGGTTAGCATTTAGTTGAATGTTCGCAATTAAATTGTCATTGGATAGTAAAACTGAAAACCGTAAACGATATTACGTTTTTGTGTATAAGATTAAGCAAGAATAGATCTAGGCGTCTATAGGATGCTGTTGCGATGCACCTTGCTAAAAGAAAGTAAAATATTTACTGCATCCATTGATAGGATACCTGGGAAAATATTTTCTCGGTAAGAAAATAATAAAGGAGCGGTTGAATTGCTGAATGTAGGGGATGTAGGGGCAGCAAATTTATCACCGAAAATTTTTGACGACATCAATATCCTCTTCAGAACTGTAAAATAATTAAATCCTGAAATTAATTATCCTCGAAAATTTCTTATTTTTTATATTTTTTAAACAAAATGGAAGTGAGGCAACATTTAAGCAGGCAGGCACTTCCGTTTTACTAAGTAAATTTCGGAAATTCAGACTGAAGATTTTTTTAAATATTCTACCTTGATATCATATGTTGAAATCTGAGATGAAAGTGAATCTTGTGAATGTGTACATTGACTGGCATTGGTTGGTCGAGCACAAGTACGTCTACCAAAACGGTGAGAGAAAGAGGTTCTGCTAGGCATCAATAGCTAAGAAGCACGGATGATCTTAGCTCGAAGAATACGATAAATGGGAGAGATCAAGTGTAGAAGTGGCTATAGAATGTTATTATCGTAAAAATATAACGTTTTTCATTGCAAATTAAAAATAATGACTTTATATGTTTAAAGATTATATTTAGAATATGATTAATATTTAAATCACAAGTTCACTCGTACTTAATAGAGCTGATATTCATATTAGACGAAAAAGATATTCTCTTAGCTGCAAAAAGTTAAATCTTACTTAACTTTCAACAGGTGTCAAATTAATAGGAATATAATTTCTTATGTTAACATCTTTTAGTGGTAGAAATGATTCAGTATATTCTTTGAAGTCATAAATTAGCAGACACTCATTTCCATGACTGATTTGTCATAATTAACTGGATTAAATTACGGCCACCTCAACCAACCACAATTGCAAGTTTTCAATGCATATTTGTTGATTCTTAGGGTCTTAGATTTTTTTCATAATTATAAATGATTTAACTATTAGATTTGAACGGAAGAAATACAAACACGAATAGTGTTGTTAAAGTTAGTAGAAGAAATACCTTTAATTGAAAATCTCAGATATGAAGGTTCGATATTAGTGCAAGGCAATAAGGAATGATATAAATGTGCAACAGTCACAATGAGAGGATATACTCGCGGTATATGCTGGTTGATTAACAACATCAATAAAAATTTAGGTTAATTAACGAGACGTAACTTACACACCGAACTTTAAAAGCCTCATATTTGAATTTTCGCCTCTAATTTCGTCTTCGCGAAGCGGAAGGACCCACGAAAGTTCTACACAGGTAACTTCATTTCCACCTGTCACCTCTTTTCCTTCGACCTAAAGTCCAACGAAGCGCTATCTAGGATTTCGCCTGACCTACATTTGTACCATCTGGGATCCGCTATAGCCCTGTAATCGCCAAAGGTCTAATGGGTGTATTTCGAGGTCACTTCCCGAAGGAGAATACGTCGTCAACGCCTGCCATCTCGAATTCGGTATAATAGCTGGAACAGCATGGATTTCTCAAAGGACTGGAGCTTGTAGATGAAGCAGCATGTCCGTCTTCGCCTCAAACTGCTTTGTCGCGGAGCTTAATACGTCACTGAATTGATCGCCGCTTTATGCCAATCTCAGCTGAAATTCACCGAATGCTATGATATCGTGGTATTTTATTCCAACGACAGAATAATAGTTTTGGCTTGCCGAATTATGCTTTCTAAGAATTATAATCTTACCAGATTCTACTATAAGTGAAGACGTTCATCAATCTCTCTTGAATATTTTCCCAGTCGAAATGTGTTCACTTCAAAATCGTACATAGATATTCAGAAAATTATCGTCTTCAATCTTAAACTCAAAGAATTCTCATAATTCAGAACTGAATTCTGTGGTTAGGTCTTAATGTCTTATTGACAAAATTTGCGGGTTGCGTTTATTATGATTCTCACAAACTTTATAAATATAATAATATGATTCATTGTAATTTTTAACTAAAGAGTATATATTATATGTTATATTAGGGAAGTACGTTCCTCCATACTTTGGATTTGGTCTAGCTAATATTTGCATTTTCCTTTTATTAGTCTAGATTTAAGAGTGAAAATTGTACTGAACATTCAGGAATGCATTATCTACTGGACCGCAAAGAATTCGTCAATGCAAGGAATTTGGCCTCTCCACCATGTTTTAATGTAGGAAGTTAGATTGCAAATAGAAACATTCTTGCATGAAATCAATCGTGGGATTTTTGATGGTACAAATCTGCTGCACCATGCTCCGCAGTTTAATGCTCAAAAATATTTTCGGACGTGAACTATTTACAATATTTGAGAAATCGATTGATATTCTTCATGGTAGGGATAAGAATTATTCATGCAGTTGGAGGATGCGATGGATTCTCAGATGCTTTATTTCCAACTAATCATTTATTTTCATACTGCAACTTGTAGAAGAAAGATAAAACGTACTTAATATTAGGAATCGTTTTTAGTAGTAAGGGAACTGGTAGTTGAATCTAATAAACACTGAAAGGCCTTTATGTTTATTACATTTAAAGACGTCGAAGCCTGTCGTGCGACTGCTTTCTGTGGATTCCCAATTGCTTCCATTGTCCTGCATTCTAAAGTAAATCATACATTCATTTCACGCCATTGGATTCCGAGAACCAGATTCAAAAATACAGCCTTTAAACGATGGACTTCGAATCGCACCTTTCCATCGACTTAAACCGCTTTTTCTACGGAAAATCATTTCGTTTCGGTTTTCACTTCCGCACAATCTACAGCCTCGTGAATCCCATTTTCTTCGCCCTTTGATTCCCTTGCTTTAGTGAAGAAAGGGTAAGGTGGGGAGGGAAAGAAATCCACGGTAGGGTGGAAACAAGAATGTATGCTCTGGAACTGTGCCCGAACGATAGATCGTTAGAAAGGGCTCTCTCAATCCCAACCCTTACTATCTTGTCCCTCTTTCTCCCATTCCTTTCCCTTTACTCTCCCTCTCCTTGTCTCAGCTTTTCCTTTAATTACTGTGCGAATTTAAATTACATCAACGCAGGAATTTGGGACCCAATCAATCAACCCATGTCCATTTCTCTTCCGCTTTCTAAAACTTGCTTTTTCCAACTTTTTCTTCGTCCCTTTCTTCTTTCCTTTTCTTTCTCGAGCCCTCCTTTCCCCTTTTCTCTTTTTTTAATCCTCTCTTCAGCTCTCTCTTTTCCCTCTCACGCAACGCTTCTATCTCCATTTCACTTTCTTAACATCCACTTTCCTTTCTTTCTGTCCCTCGGCCACCCGCATCTTCGCACGAAACCACTTGGCCGCCGTAAGACGGCGAACTCCCCAACAAAAGGGAATGTAGACTCTGGGGAAATGTGTAAGGGGACAGCAACAAAAGGAACATCCAAATCGCAGCTTGATACAATTCCATGGAAAAGGATATAGTGGAAATAACGATAGAACTCACGGGATTGAAGCACGGGCTGTGGAATCATGTTCGTGTTTTCCGGGGATTTTTCCTACCGAATAATTCGATTTGACAACGCATTGGAGGAAATTAATTCATTAAAAGTCATGAAGCATAGAGTTATTATTATTATTCGTTTGTTTATACGGTTACTGGGGCAAAGTCTTTGATTCCGTCGGTGGTGAATTAAAACGGGGAAACAATAAGCATTAGTAATGTTTAATACGTAGGATCAATTCCATTGGATACAAATTAAAGATAGTTACTATTTCTAACGACGACAACTAATGTATAGTTATAGAAGAGAATCCATTTGGATAGAAATACGTCACCAAATTTTTAAAAGCTGTAGTTTGTTTCATGAATTCTCGGATTCTTTATTAAATTAGAATCCTGATTTTCTACGTTTAACACGAGTACAATTTACATGAAATTCGCACTAAGCAATAGCTAGAAAGTATTCGTTTAAGGCGAAAAAAATTCCTGATTTAACTCGAATACATATTTCTGCCCAATGACGAGATATATAAGAATTAAAAATATTCGTTAAATTGGATTTCATTTCACACGATAACTTATCAGAACGTATCTCTTGCATTGAGCGGTGGAAACCAGTATACTGAGACAGGTTTGAAGTGAATGAAGATAGTAGGGGGGATTTTCAAATTGGATGAAATTTGGGAAACAAATACTTACCAGATATTTCTGAATCTACTCGCAACTGTAGTAATTTAGTATCGGAAGAAAAGATCCGTACCCACGCCCACCGTATTGATAAGACCAAGGTTATATGCCTTGCAGGCCATGATGATATAAAAAGTTGATATCTCAGGAACTTACGCGTAAATTTGCAGATAATATAATTGAAAAGGAGAAAAATTATAATTATTTGGTAAGATTAAATTAGTACAAAGTTTGGGCAATGGAAAGAATATATGTGGGCAATGATTGTCTAGTTTGTTGGCTTCATATGTATTGGCGAAAAACTCCTATGTTGATGGACATCTGCAAGCAGTTTCCGCCTAAATTCCACTGAAATATTACTTTAAGTCAAGGACAATTTTTTATTGAATTTGAATTAAACGTATGGTCATCACCATTGCTATTCACTCAATGGAACGGAAAGATTATCAATATTTCCGACGATTCCATACACTTCTCTGAATTTTTTTATGCTCTCAGAGCTAAGAATGCCATAATGATTGCCAGAATTAAGGACAGCATAGAATCGTATTAGGCAATGTTGCCGACATTAAACTATTGCAGAGCTCAATATGAAAATATATTTCAACGGGAAACCTCAACAATAGACGTAAAAATCTTACCAATAGAAGAAAGCATATCCTTCTACAAAAGGAAATTAGGTTGATAGCTGAGTGTTGATTCACTGTCTCAAAATCATTCTTGAAATCTACGAAAGAAACGTGAGTAGTAGGAATATTCGTAAGATTTGATAAGATATTGCGGTACGGAGAGATTACTCAGGTCGTCTCAGCGATTTCTAATACAAGAAATATGAACGGAGAATATGAATTGAGAAGTAATTCTCAATGTGCCGCCTGGTAAACCTGTCCCAAAGATTGGTGTTTCTGGCTTCCTTCCACATCTGGAAAAAATGGACGAAAAAACGGTTGAAAAGACAGAGAATGGGAAATTGAAGAGAATTGGCCGTGCTGGGGAAGGGAAGTTAGCTGGGATAACCGGTGGCGCTCTAGAAAGGTAATATAGAAAAAAAGAAGGCTATGGAATTTCATAGAAGACAAGTAGGGTTGCAGATTCGTTCTGAGGTGAAAGGGATAAACTTTATAGGGAAAGATTTAGGAAATTTGCGGACTAAAATTTGGTTTTGATTGAGACTCGTCATTGGCGCAGAGATAACTGAATTCATTGGTGGTTTTTATTCGGCAGTCGTCAAGGGAAGTAACTATTGTATGCCCCTTTAACATCAATGGGAAGCATTTACTTAATGAAACGAAATCTATTTTGTATGTATTCTAAAGATTATTATTAGCCTCAATTCATTTTATGATTCATAAGTTGATTGTGAAAGGGCAAAAGATTTAAAAGGAGGATGTAGTCGAATTCTATCGTTACCGGGACACAAACCTGGATGTCTCAGTTGCCGAGGGTTGCTTTATGTTGGGATGGTTAAGCTTCTCTGTAAAGAAACCTCCCCTTTAATTTATGTTGATGTGAAGGGACGTTTAATAATAAGGAGATCAATTCTGATTAACAGAGAACACTATAATAGCAATTTATTGAACACAATGATTAGCAATCTGGATGTAATGCCTAATATCTATTTATAGATGAATTAAGTTTGAGATCTATTATATTCATTGAGTTTGACATGTCGCTCTATTACTATAAACAAGGCCCTATAAATGACTGGTTTCGAGGATTTTTATTTATAAATGGTTTTAATAACATATCTTTTTGTGTTAAATTTATGAGTAACAGCAGTATCAGTCAGATCCGTGAATATTCGCTCAAATAAATGAAATCTTTATTGAGTTACGAATAACACGTTTTTTCAATTATTTTGAGATATTTGAATACCACATTCAGTCGATATCTCGAATAATCCTATGCAACCAATGTCTTTACCTTGAGATTCTACTGTTCTTTTTGCACACAGAGTTGGGAATGTCGACTATAAATAGAGATTCCATTTGTTTACCTACATATTACTTACTTAAATATGTGGTGAGAATCCTGAGTGAAAAATTTTTCAGTAGTAAATAAAAGTCATATGATAATGTGACATTAATAACGATTACAAAGTTTTTATCGGGCTTTTGCGGAATTGTATTCGGGATAATTGCACTATCGTATTATTCAGAATGTTAGGGGTTCTGATATTGAATCCCATAGGTGATAAGCTAAGCTTCGACCTCGATATAGCATCGCTGATCGCACTGGAGTGCTCGGTCTTAGATATTAAAGTCAGACGTAAGCAATCAAATACCCTGGAGCTATGCTCGTGACCAATTGCTCCGAGATGCCAAAACCAATTTCCTTTGCTTATCCATCTCCACAACCAAGCACAAATGCGACCAAAGCTTACACATGAGACGTAGCACATGTAATTGCCAAATACATAATATCATTTTCCGAACGGGTGCACATTAATTTTCACTTTCAGCTTTAATTTCCTTTGTCCAAATCAACGAAATTAATACTTATATTAGCACTTATAGTCTTGAGTACTTTTTTCATACAGCAAGATATTGAATTTCATTTAAGTTTCCTTGGAATAATTTAAGAAAATTACGATATCTTCCAGTAAATGAAGAATGAGCCTCAGTCACTTATACCGGCTCCAAAAAGCAGGGTTTCCCATACTTATTTAGTAACTACTGAGTACCATCACCCGTAATTTATGCGCAGATGAGGTAATTTATGCAACGTGTCGATTTTCTTCCGCAAGCCCAAATGGAAGTGCACCCAATTGGGAACCACTAATTAAGGCCAACCTTAGCATATTTGAAACGAAACATACATTAATCGCTCTTCATTTAACGATATAACGAGGGCAAATATAGGCTTATAGGAAGGTTAAGTATAAAAAAGAAATTTTGTTTCCCTCTTAACTGACATGGAGTTGGTATTTTGCATTGTGAGAAGAATTTGAATTCAGAGAGATGAAAATATGTGGGTAAGATTTATACTCTAGTATTTGAAAGGAGCCAAATGCTGCATTACTAATGAAATACAGCTCCAGGCTTGCACACTCACAAAATTCAAAGAAATATAGAATGGAAAGAAAGACAGAAAGCTCTTACTGTTTTTATGTAGATTACCTATTACAGAAATTTTCTTTCATAAGCTTTTGAGTCTTAAGATTGGTTAAAATTCGAGCATAGAGAAACTGTGATGCAGAAAAAAATCCTAATTCCAGTAGTATATTTCCTTAGAGATGGTAAAGTTTTCCAGCTTCTGAACTTCATTACGAAATTCTTTTAGAAAGAGGGCACCTCCGAGTAGAAGGCTGAGATTACTTTCTGCTGAGAGTTAAATTGCATTCTCCTGTGTCGCCATTATTTCGTGTTTTCTGATTTCTTTATTATTTTACAGGCGTAACATCTTGTCTATTCTTACTCACTATTTTCCGCACCATCTTCCGTAAAAACAGTTCCATCGTTCCTCCTTAATTAAATCGGGAAATCTTGCTTCATTTATTTTTGGCACAAGCCTTACAATCAATGCTCCATGGTAGCGGTATTTTGAAAAATAAATAATTCTATTCGGAAATTGTTCCGTATTTCTAGTTATTGCTGATTTCTTGCATAAAGTTCATAGGACATCGTCATACCTACATATAATATTTTATAAAATAATATATCAGTATTAAATATAATTATATACCTTAATAATATCCATCAAAGCAATGTACAAATCAATACTCGTTTCCACCTGGTATACAGACCAAATTGCAACGATTTATTTAATAAATAAATTAAAATAACAGTACATAATTACGATGCTTCGACTACTCGAATAGTTCTACCTAAAATACATCTGCATTTATTTATACTTTTTTATTAAATATATGTTTATAGTCACAAATTTTTTAAAATAAAAAGAAACACTGTTGCTTCCATTACAGATATGTAATTACCGGTACTTTCAACGCGTAGGCATCTTAATGTTGGAGCATCTGAAGGTTCACGTTAGTGGTATAGGGAACAAGGAAGATACATTAAGTACAATTTTAATGTCTGGTCATTACTGGTCCAGAAATTACAGATTGATCTTTTTATTAAGATTTTTTCCTTTCTTTTGCTTTCATGGCTTTATCGTAAATTTAATCAAATATAAATCCCAGATATGTAATATCCTTCGTGATAATAATCCCTTTGGCCTCTTTAACTAATAAAATTCCTCCTTACTTCCTTATATTGATAATATACCCTCGGCTTGGATGCAGCAAAAACATCCTTCATTTCGCAGATCATATACGCCTCCTCGCAGAAAATCCTCGGTGAAGCTTTGATAAAAATTCGCGGATAAAAGTTTGATTGAAATTCCTTTAATAATCGCGGTAAATATACTCCGGGATTCCCCGAGTTCCTCCGTAAAAATTTAATTATTTCTCACCTCGCCATTTCCTTTCCTCCGAGACTGCGTCCCGGAAGACTTCTTATGGAATTTCCTCTCTCTCTCTCTCTCTCCCTTTCGCAAAAATTTGTAGAACAAACAAAGGTGACAAAAGGGAGATGAGAGAGGTCGCGGTCCCCCCTCAGCAGCCGTTTCGCTGAACTTTAATAGCCTCGACTCTGCGGTCCGTCTGGCGTCCGTAAATAAGATCGGACTAATTGGAATTTCCGCTCCATCTCCCGCGTTCCCACGTGCCCTGTCTAACGGACTGATGAGCGAAATTGGACGCTGCTCTATGGATGATGGCACGCGCAACCTCTTTCATTTCGTACCTGAAATAGGAGTCGCTCGTGTGGACGACCACTCGTAATGAACTGCTGTCCATTGCCTCTCGTTTTTTCCGGTGCGTGTCAATGTATATGTTTCGGTGATGTTTCCTGATTCGCCCCGCAGTTTTAAATCGAAAGTATTTTGTTAATAAATTTCGTACTTTTCGTCCCCATTGGAAACGAAAGCGCAGACTATGAATTTTTCCTCTCGTTTTACTGATGCTCAAACACGCAGGAATAAAGGAGGTGACTTATAGTTATTATTATCGATTTACCCTTAGGCCGTTTGATTTTGAACATTGAACACGTTTAGACAATATTTAATATATTCAGTGAGTGAATAGGCAAAATTAAGAGTTGAAATTCTTACTTTTATTTTTCAACCCGCTTTCAACTCAATTATTTTTATCGAAATTTTTGTTTTTATATTGGACAAAAATATTTAAAACGACAATCTTTCAGTCCTCTATCAGTAACAACCCATTAAGTTACTATTTTTACAGTAGATGGGTAAATGGTTGGAATTTAATCTGATTAAACGCTTTTTCGTTTTCTTTAATGAGTAGAAACTTATTACCTAATGAGCCTATATTCTTAACACTTCTTTTGTATGACAGTCAATGAAGAGGATATATATTCCATGAACGTAAAAAGCGTCCGAAAATGCTATTTTTATGATAGAACTCTTCCGTTCGTCATTTATATAATAATTAATCTTAGTATAAGACCCTATGAAGCGTGAAATAGCGGTAGATAAACAAGTAGCGCCATAGAATTCCCTCAGCAACGTTAGCGTTTCTCGGAAGTATAACAGGCTTCATCACTATTCGTGTCTCCTGCGGTCTATGGTAAAATGGCATCTCGTGACAGGTGATGCTGATGGATGACCTACACACCAAAGCTCATCCGAGCGAAAGGAAAGACTTCTCAAGACTAAAAGCCGCTACGATTTCTTGCTGTTGTGACAAGAAGAAGAATACAGTGATTTAGCATCTCTTTCATGGTCATACCCTTCAAATCCTTTTTCCTTTTTTTAATGTATACGACAACGTATATAGATGAAACTTCTGCCATGTAATAACTATTTTGTCAATAATTAATAGTATACATATAGGTGCATACACGATTCAAAGTATAACTATAATATTATTTTAAATTACCTATTACTTGTAAATTTTCACGCATTCATTCTTCCAACGATTAATTTCTCTCCTTAAACCCAAAGAAATGTTCCATAGTGAGATTTGAAGTTTTTGGACGATTGAAGAAGATTGGAGTTTTTTGCACCAAATTGAATCTGAGACTTCTTAAATTCCAGATAAAATATACGTATTTTTTAGCTAAAATGGAATGCTCAGTTTTTTTAATGATCGTGCTAATTCTTTATCTCCATTACTAACACAGAAATCGTCGCTGCTTTACTTAGGGTACATAAATTACATCTAACAGTAGCCTTAAGCTAAGTAGTATAAGTAGCTTATTTGTTGCAAGATTAGAAAACATTGGTTATGTACGCTACATTTCGCATCCTTCCGATGACATTGATTCTGACTTTTATCACTGAAAATGAAGCTGAATGAAAATAAACCGATCTGAAATATTCATTGAAGATTGATACAAATACTGTAAACAGAGGATCATTCCATACATCTTTGGCTACAGATCTCGCGTTCTAAGGATGTATCAAATACGCGGAAGTAAGGGGATCAGGAAAGCGGAAGAGTGAATATTAGCGGTCGAAGATGGCACACGAAAACTAGAAATTTGATCCCCAATATTCTATCCACTTTCATATTTCTGCATTCTTACGACTACTGGAGATCGATTGCGTCTTAAGGGGTCGCCTATAATAAGATTATTCAATAGACAATTGCAAGGAACTAAGGTCCATTCACACAACGCCATGAAACTCTTTTTTTTCGAATAATCTCCAGCACCAACACAAAAGTTTTCATCAAAATGCACAGAAAAAGGTCACTCCTTGTATGGTGTCGCTTGTTGAAACAACATTCTCGAGAAACGTCTCGAGCTCATTATGAAGCACTGATCTGACAGCTTAAATTAACAAATACAGATATAAGCTCCTAATATTTATAGTTTATCCATTATGAGATAATACATTTTGTTATCTTATTAATAACCTTTAGCTGAATCACTTCATGTATGTTCTCGTGCCTTTAATGAAAAATCTATGGACATGGATTATAACGCTTTAAGTGCATTGTTTCCCTCTTATCACAACTGAGGATAAGCATTATTGTACTAAACAAAGTTTTTAATTCTGAAATTTTTCATTTACACGTTCCAGGCAAATGAAAATATTCATTATCCCGGAAATACATGCTTTTATTGATAGAGGTAAAAAGGAATACACATTAGAATCAACACAAATTTTAAGTTTTTTTGGAGGAAGTCTCGCGTATGGCCACAGTAAAGAAATAAAACAAGAGCTGAATACATTCACTGCTATAAATAAAGCTATCTAAAGACTTCTGAGATTTAGTAGGAGAGGGAAGATAAACCGTTCGCGTGAAAAGGCAGTGTACATGCTTGTCACATAGCTGAGAACAAAAGGGCAACTCATAAGAGGAAAGATCCAGAAGCTCCCCAGAGGCGATGAAATAAAATTAATTTGGTGAAGTGATGAAAATAGGAATTTTCAATTTTAACGGTGGAATAATAGAATTTAGATTGAACTTGAAAGAATATCTCCGGAATGATCAGAAAGGTTGAGAGAGCATGTCATAAATAGGCCAAATGCCAGGCAGATGAGTATTTTTTCTTATTAAAAATAACTTTTCTGTTTCTAATTTTTGTAAATAATTTTAACTATGTGTATAACGTAAATATATTCTAAATTGTTGCCGCTGCCACCAGGTCCTGCACCTAATTGCAGAACTTTGTTTATAATAATAACAATAATAAACAGATTAAATTACTAGTGTACGAATAAAAGAAACAGGAAAAGGCCTAGTATGAAATATACCATTGAAAATGAAAACTCAAGAAGTGATAGCCTGCAAGTTTTTAATTCCTCTTGAAAAAGATTTACGACACAAAATTTATACTAAATATTGTCCTCCAAATAGGTCTAAGGCTATAGCTTAGGGAAGGATCCATTTCCTTAAGGAAGACTTAACGGTAAAAACGTTACATTGATCATTACTGCTGAAAATTAACTGCATGCAGTACTGTTTGTTCCTTAGCTATATATCTTGCTTTTCAATTATACTTTTTGGTGGAAGACTATTAAAATATAGCAAAATATAACTCCAATGTGAAGAGATGGTTTTCCATTTTCTAATAGAAATGGTTCTCAATTCCTGTAGAGCATAATAAATTATGTAGAGAGGGATTCGATACATACAAGTTGAAAGATATAACTATACGGTTACAATCCGTAGTTACAAAAAGTAGCTCAGATTTTTGTAATAAGATTTTTTGGAAGTAGGAGGACTTAGGTACTCGTTGGTCGATATCCGATAGCTCTCAGAATATTAACTGAATGTCATGGATGAAATGGATGTTGTCTTTACAGTTACATTATTTGTACTTCATTGGACTTTCACGTTCATTGATTTCAGTCTATGTGTTAATTTCAGAAAAGTAGATACCCATCTCAAAGAAACATTTTTCAGAGCTAGTTTTCACTTCTTTTATTTCCTTCTATAACAACATTGCTGTGAAATAAACACCACATAACTTAATTACCGTGTTAATGTAGTTACTGAAAGAAAAGTATTCCCCTAATTTTTTTCGGATATCTTTCTCGTCAATCTTAATGGAGAAAAGACAGTGGCTCACCCTTGATTTGATGTCGGATTTATTTATCCGTTCTTTAGTTTGTGGACATGTTACAAGGACTAGAGAGGTGTTTTTGGTGAGAATGAGTAGGAATACAACAGAAGGAATCGTTGAGTGGCGAACTCGAGAGCTCTCTCTTAAGAAGAGACTGAAATGAGAAGGCTTGGAGAACTGAACTGTTTGCTTCTATGGCGGGGATGAAGGAAAGTTGTTTAACCAAGTGAAAGGAGATATATTTGGGGATTGGTTCCATTGAAATAGCTGGCTAAAGAAAGTTAGCACGTGGCACTCTCAGACGAAAACTTTTCGAGAAAGGAGATGATTCTCGAATTATCCAAATTCTGGTGTGAGTTGTATATATATATACCGTTTTTCATCTGGTCACTTGAGAGGAATAGAAAATTGTGTAGAACATGATTTCCAGCGTTTCTTTAAACAAATTTTCTAATGTGTCTGATAGCCACATTAGAAAATTTTAATTCAAACTACATTTGAAAATTTCTATCCTTGTTTATATATGATAAATTGCACATTTTTTGAGATTCACGGAGGCGGCAACTACATTAATGATTTGTGGATTGACTGACGCCTTTTTCATTTATAAGATGTATTCGCCCAATATACGTAATCTTCTAGTAAACAAATTCGATGTAATAAATTTCATGCACAAACACTGAATATTTCCGTTATATTATGCCATAAATGAGGCATTTTTTCTTTACGCTTTCTTCAACTTTTATATCGTATTCAATCCGTTTCCTACCCACATTATCCGTCAATGGCAGGGTGCATCGGAAGCACGAATAGCTATAATCCACACTTAACGTAACTCAGCCCAATCAAAATTGCTACCGAAATGAATTTTATTTCGAGTGCACTCCAAGTCAATAAAATGCCTTTTTGGTCTTATATGATAGATGTAAAGGATGCATTAAACATTTGGGTAGAAGTAAATCTCTGAATGAATCCCTCCCTATGTAAACTAAATGCCAATGGTAACGATTTTTACGGTAGATAACAAAAGCGAAGACGAAATGATGGGACGAATTTCAGAGTGCAGAGAAACTTTTCAGTTTTATTTTGGTCAGGGGTAAGGGTCACTGTAAATACGCATCCAATGGAATCCCTTTGCTCGTTAATTTACTGCATATCTCTCGACTTCACGCACCGTTTCCGTCTTCCGCCCTTTCCCTTGCTATCGATCATAAATATGGAACAGTTTCCTACATTTCAAACCAAAACCATCGCTTTCGATATTTCAAATTTAGCTTTTCGGTACGGAACTCATGGAAGTTTTTGTCATACATGGGATAAAATGCGCGAACCAATGAAAGAACGAGATGTAGGATTATATAGTTTTTAACAAATCATCCTGCATGTCGTTCGTTGGTTCTTTGGCTCATTTAATCCTGTGTGTGGCAAAAAGCTCCGTGACTTCGTGACTCTATGATTACGATCAGGAAAGTTGCAATAATAAATAGTAATTATAGGCAACAGTGACCGAAATTCTGCTTTGATAATCAACGCATGATGTACTCGAAGTAGATTTCACTGTTTAAGATATGATCTAATTACCATAGACTCTGCAATTATTATCTGTGAAATGAAATTGTTTCTTTATAGGAATCTAAGTATTACGCGTTACTCAAAGAGATAATTGTCATAATTAACATTTCTACATGTATCTTCTCTTTAATTTGGTTAGAAATATTTTATTTTTGAATTTAAGTGGATATTAACGATAAATTAAGATCATTCTGAAACTCTTTTTCGATGAAACTTTTGTTTGCCTTTATAATGATTTCTTAATCTTAAATATACTTTTAAATTCAATATATATACAATAATTAAAAATAGATGCTACTTTAAAACACACTATTAAATCAACGAAAATCAAATTATAAATTCAATAAAAAAGACATCCATTAAGTTAATTTCCGATCAGATATCTTTACTATATTTTTCATGAGGAATAATTAATGACAGCTGTACTTTTGAAAGCGATTTTTTCCAGAAATTAACATTAGTTCTCATAAAAAGGACTTTTCTAGCCGTTGACTTTACCTGACTTTTTCATAAGAATGTTTTTCTCCCTTCCTTTTTGTTTTCTCGTTTCCCTTTGCTTACTATCTCTATCAAAACTTAACTTCCATCCTTTTCAGTTATTCTTACTACTCTTTCTCGTCCTAGTCCGTATGAAACTGTTATCTTTTCTCCCAACAGTCGATTAAGGTTTGTTATTGCTCCTGACAGGGAAAATGAGCTTTAGCTTGAAATAACACGAATTTTAATTTAATTCTAGCGAAACAAAAGGGAAAGTACCCTTTGACGGTAGCCATCCCTTGTTTTTTTAATTCGGCTGCGTATCGAATTGTAAATATGTAGACTGTTTTTAAGCAATATTATCGAGTTTTACCGGTTTTGAAATATAAATATATATAATATTTCGTGGCCAGTGTTCGCTCTTCTAAAATTTGACTAGGTACTATGGTTCAGACGATTGATTTGATTTTCATAGAAAATGATATTGATTCAATTTTAGCGTTGAGACAATAGATAATGAATTAATTTTTCATGAAAAAAAATAATAATAAAATTAGTTTGTTTGGATCCTCAGGTTTTGAGTAAACGATGATCTAGTCAATTATTCGGATTGTGTGATCAAAGTACAATGAGGTAGCATCATGGATTCATCGTTCTTGGATTTCAATAGAAAAAAAATAAAATTTCTGGATAACGAATCTTCAGTATACCTTGGTTACAAAATACCCTGTCTAGAATCTTAAACACAATAGTTTCGATTCTTTACTAAACATATACTACTTAAATATGAATTTTATCATTAAATGAGAATAGAATCAGTAAATATTTATACAGGAGATAAATAAAGCATGAAACTGTATTTATTTAAAGTAAAAGATCCTAAAGCTTAATCAAAACCCTCATTTATATTTTTATAGAGCCGTAAACCAAATATTATCGCTCCGTGCGTCAAAAGAAGGCTCTTAGAGTACAAATGTAGATAAATAATGAAAACTATTATGATTATATAATAACACATAAATATCTAACAGCAGGTTTCAAGGCTTGGAGATCTGCAATCGTTTTACGCCTTTATATGTTCATAATTACAATCAAGGAATCAATTTGATGCTTTACAAAATACTAAATACTCTATTAATGCAATTCGTAATATCATCAAATCAAATTTGGGATCGTTCATAATGGCTCCTTGAAATGAGTAAATTTCATGGAATTCGCCTTCTAAACGATTTCTCGTTATAAAAACTACTATTTCAATTTAAATTCGAAAGCATCTCCTAAATTTCTGTCAGTTTACGTCAATCGTTGTTATTTCATCGGACCATATGAGAAATAAAACTAACGGAAGAGTAGCAGTCAGAAAGTAAGACTGCAGTTCAACGAGACTTAGTCAGACCGTTTGCATTAAACGGAGTACATTTCGGAGTTGGGGTGGACTTAGGGGTGCAGAAATTCAAATGACTACGGCTGGCTCAAGGGGAAGATTTAATCTCGGCGCCGAGCGATCTTGTCATCAGCAACATAACGGCTTTTGTTCCGCCAGAGATCGTTTTCTCAACGAAGGCAATCCGGAGTTATTCCACTCTGTCTCGGGTTGTGAGAATTAACAACGCCATATGATTTCGAGGGGACTCGTTTCCCTGCGGCCGCAATATATGGGTATTCAAAATTCATGACCTCGTTTCTATGGTAAAAGAATAAAAAGTTGTTAGGACCCAAAATGAAATTGGAGACTGAAATATTTAGGGAGAATTGAGAGGAAAATAGAAAGGATAGGAATTGCGACTACGTTTACTAAACATTCAGCTGCATGCAATTACAGTCGCTATTATCATCGAAAACATATTTGGGTAGAAATTGGGACTGCGTTTACTAAACAATCAGCGGCATGCAATTACAGTAAAAGTAGCTATTATCATCGAAAAAAAAATTGGAATCTCACCTAAAATTGTGAAATAATAATCAGATAATAGTGTAAACGACATCAAAGAAAAGCAAACGCTTTTACAAATTAGCAAGCAGCTCAAAATACTGCAGTGTGTTCCAGTATTCATCCTTTTAACAAACGATAAATTAGTAATGTTATGTCCATATTTTATGATCACCATCAATCTTTATGTCAACTTCTATATCTTTAAATGTAAATAACGTTCTTCATTCATTTTTATCATTCTTCATATTTTGTGAATTTGATATGATTGACTGAAATTCTTATTGATAATTGAGCATGACGGAAACCGAGAAAAATAGGAATTTTCATAACTTTTATGCTTAATCAACGTAGGAATCGAAACTATTATTATAATAATCAAATTTTTGCACATAAGTCACATAAAATTTCATTTAGAAAAACTTATTAATTTTTTTAGGAAACGAGCCACATAATAAGGCAGAAATTATCTTCCTGGGTTACAATCCTCTGAACATTCAGCTTGAAAACCCATCTAGCAATGGAATTTTTAATAGGATATAGAGGTTTTACTCATAAATAAATTAAAATGGTAGCATATATGATTAAAGTCAAATTAAATTCAGCTCCTTTCAAATTCAGCCACTATGCGTTACCTTTCCGTATAAAAAGCTCATTATGTAATATATACAATGCGGTCATGAAAGATTCTTACTTGTCGTCTATTCTTTTCTTAATCATTCTCAAGGCTTAAGAGTTAATGCCGAGCAAAATAAAATGATTTAATACAAACCATAGTTTATTGATAATCAGGTATCCTGCGGCTGAAACATACATTTCTTAGGCTATTCAGATTTTAAAAATTTAAATAAGTTCAGTCGTCGAAATCTTGACCATCATCATGCTTCTTAGTAGTAAATCCCCTATATATAGTTCCTATCCCCTATATATAGTTTAAGAAGGAGTTTATTTTAAAATGATAATACTAGTAATTTCGTTGAAGTTCATCGCAGCAATTTATTTTGGTATCATTTATTTCCTTTTCATGCCTCCACTCCGACGTAGCACGTGGAAAGAATTTCAACCACCTTCTTAATCGAGGATAGGAGATCCTAGGATAGATATACCTGTAAAAGTCCCCTTCTCCATTGGTGATATTTTTCATTTCCTCGCAGAGTATACCTTTACGATCTCTTCATGAAATTTTCACACCTTAATGTATCACCTCAGCGTGGGATGATCGATTTAATGCTTGAGAGATATCCACGAGGATTTTGAACACGTGTCGCACGAGTACGTAACCAATTTCATTAAGTGGAGTCTCAAAGAACGATTCGGGAGCAATCTTGAGACTTAAATAGTTTTACAGCTGAACGCCCTCATCGAGAAACTTTTTCTAAATTCATAAAGTAAGAACGTCATTCATCTTCCACAAGGTTTCGTCGGTTCGAGATTGAAATCCATCCATTTTCCACTCCACGAGCCCTCCCTCGGCGATATCACACGTCTCTTTCACTTATGCGCCCCACGTAATTCCTTTTTACACAAGCACTTCCAATCATCTTAAGGGTTCATTCTGTCGCCATTGTGTGCAGAGTTATCGCGCGATACCATTGTGATCTGTGACGTGGAAGAGCGCCAGTCGTTGAAAGTGAAGATATCCACGGGTGGTATTCATCAAGATATCCGGCGGAAGAGTCAGTGGGGGCACTATTATTCTCTCTATCCAGGTCGGGCAGAAGCGGAAGTAGAATACGTATCTGAGGATAAGTGGTGGAGGAAAATCTGTGGGTGCGCTGGAAATATCTCCATGGGGTGCCACTCTTATAGAATCGAATTTCTGGCCGTAAAGTTGCCTATTTTCCACCAAATCAAGAAATGATTTCGTCGGTTTGAGGCCTGCTGGTGGGCTGTAGTCGCCTCTTTAAAATCAATGTCGACTTATATTTATGCTCCACGTATTCAACGAATCCATAGTGAGTATATTTTCACAAAATGCTTCAAACCTCGAACGTATTACTTCGAAAGCGACTGAAAGACCTTTTCATTTCCTCTGCGTTTCAATAAAACCGCCAAAATATCATATAACAGCGTTATAATGTTACGTAACGAAACTCTATAGTGAGACGAAAATGTCACTTTAAGAATATAATTATGTGTTATACAGTATACTAACTTGTGCATAATAATAGTACTACATGAATTTATACAAGTGTCCAAAATTAAATTCTTTTGAAAAATAGATATAAAATTAAATAGAGAAAAAAAGAACTATTAGGAAATAATTTTAACGACTGCAAATGTTAGTTACAGTTTTCTTCGGAAGTGACACTACAATAAAAGTACATGTAAAAAGTACATGCATGAGAGTTACCAGGGCATATTAGTGTAGGAACCTCTTAAGAGACTTCATCAACCCAGCTGGTTATCAAGGACAATAACTTAAACAACAAATCTTTCAATAATTATATGTTATATCTACATAATGATTCTTGTATCAGAGGCATCACGGTCTGTTTACTCTTCTACAATCATAATAATGATGCACCTCTAATGGCGAGGTAAAGAAGTAATCACATATTATGAATGCCTTTATACAGTGTAAATGCGGAAAAAACAGTTAATAGAGTTACATGAAACACTGGACCGCCTCTGAAATCGATAAATCTGAATATCTCTTGTTACTGAATGGTACGAATAAAAATGTTTACAATCTCTTAGAATTTTATCCAAATGAGAGCAAATAAGTTTGGTTTTCAAATTATCATTGGAGTGTAAATGTGCAGTGAGAAAGTGTGTTTGACTGATCGAAAAACATAGGAGGACATTAAAAGTCGGAGGCATATAACATTAAATAAAAGAATATTGACCAAGCGTTTTGAACATAGAAGAAATGGGAGATATAAATATTGGAGAAGAAGGCATTTATAAAAGATTTTAGATGGATTCAAGGGCAAGGCAAGTCATATAGAAGGAAAGGATGTTAATTAATACATCTGAGGTCACATGAAATTACCGTGAATTATATAATTCCGATGAGACTAAATCGGAATAGGCACATGAGAATGAACAGCGATTGATAAATTAAAATGAGCAATACAGTTCATTAATCAATCGAGGAACCCAAGAATTCAGCTGTGGTATCTGCGACATTCACATCTCAAATGTTAATTTGGCCCAAACACCGCTGAGCATACACTGAAATCGCGAAAGGCAGTATTGGGCTTTGGATCGGATCGCTCAAACCATTTGTCTCTGCGACAAAGATCGAAAACGCATATTTAATGAGGTAAAACATAGAGCGGAGTCAGAGAGAGAGAAAAGCGAGTAGCCTAATTGCGTAAACACTCCATTTAGATGAATCGGAATGCGGCATCGACTCTTGTGTCACTCTTCCGCTCCACAAGATTTAGCGGAGAGTCATCCGGAGAGAGATGCAGTCTCGCGAGAATAAATCAAGGGCCCTGAAAAATGTGTACGGTAAATGGGGCGATGAGCAATTGAAGGCGTACGCACCGTCAATAGATGGGCTGCACATAATTATACGGAAGGGAACGTCGGAGATAGAAATCTGCGGAATTGAGGAAAATTTAATGAAGCCCATTTATGTCGAACACATGCGAGAGTCTGTTGGCATATTTTTCGAGGGAGAAGATTTCTTGCTGTGAATGCTTCCCACGCGGTTTTGAGAGGAGCAAAATGTTTGGAATTGAATGTTTCTTTGAATTCTGGCCAATGCTTGAAATATGTTATCACAGTGTGACATTCTTTTCTTATCATTGTGGTTTTTAGAGCAATTTTCGTGCTCTAGAAATTGCCAAGTACTCTCAGTCAACGAAGAATTCATCATGTGCAAATCCATTGATATATATTTATTCTCAGAAAGTAGCAAATGATACTGGCTGTCACCGATCCACAGAGATAAAAAATTGTAAAAATCGCTGCGGTTTCTGAAAAAATCGTTATTCTAAGTATTAAAATGAATTATTAAAATTTAAAATGTTTGTTGAAATATAAAATAATTGGTGAATGCTAATAATGACGTTAGTATATTTAAGCTTGTTTATTAATACTTACGAAAAATATGTCATACAATGGCTTATAATGTCAATTCCTTTCACAAGATGAAACCTACCGTATTTTTTTTCCAAAGGCCATCAATTCTTCATACTGCCAGTAAATATTGCCGAAATTTCATCTTTCTTTTATTGCTAAAAAAGGACGTTAGCATTATGCTTTGGTAAAAGTTTTAAATTTATTCTAATACATGCAACATTATTAATCAAAAAGTACGTTATTCTAGTCCGAAGAGGATCGCAGTATTATTCGTTCGCCAAAATAACTTGAAAGCAAGATTACTAGCTAGTCGAGACAGATAAAGTGGGAATAAGATGATGAATGTACTTGGTTGCCCTTCGAAGTATACTTTGATACATTAAATATAACTTCTATTGGTGTTTCTTTTGATTTTTTGTGTTTTTCCTCGGAGATCGTTTCCTCTAGGTGTTTTTGTGATTAACATAATTTGGATTTTATAAAACCTTTATCTAATTTCTTTTCAACTATTTATCAAATAAATATTTATATAAGATGACTTCCGTTACTACTTTATGATGTTCTCAAGAATAAGTTAAAGATCATACTCTTGAATGATATAGATATAGAAATACATTTGAATAATATTTCCCCCGTATTTAGTTATGGATTATATATTCTCATCATTACCTGCTACCGTAATCGAGCAATGAATCACTGTGCACTGAACATCACTGTGTACTATCACGGTACTGAAATCTTAAGTATCGATTGAATGTGCTTGATAAATAAGTAACCAGATGTAATGATTTTCGTTCCAAATATTAGGAGAAACATATATTTAAGTGACACGTAAATATATCGTGGCTGAAGGCAATAAAATTCTCTCCAACAAACTTTACCATTTCTCTATATAATTCTCTGAGTTATCCAATTTTTTCTTCGTTGATAATACATATCATACACTACTTGAAAAAAAAATAATTTTTAGTCCATTCTGTCACGATAGCGCTAATAGACACCGCCTCGATTGCTTTCAAATTGTAAGCTCAGTGGCTATTTTCCATTTCGCGATAAACAAATTGCTTATTATGTTTCCGGTAATCGTATATTTCATTCTATTTCTAAATTTTTTTACAGCTGATTTAGGTCAAACTCAGAGAACTTATTCATTTAAGTATTTTTTTGTAGAAACTCAAAACGAAATCGTAAAAGGTTTGTTATTCATCAATTGGAAATAGTAGATGTAATAATAGGAATTACGTGCTAGGAAAGGGAAAGAAAACTATTGGAATCTGAGTTGTATAACACCGCCCATAGTGGGATAAGTTATTTTCGGGTTAAATTTAGGAATTGTTGACAGATCTCTGAAAACAGTTTTTTCTATTATCAAATCTAAACAAATTGAAATAGCTTTTAGCTTTGAAGCGAAATTAAAAGATGTTTTATTGGAAAATTCTTGCATTATTTAACATATCCTGATTGATACTGAAGAAGAATTTTCCTTGATTATTACTAAGCCGAAATAATTCGGCAATCCATCTCGGTAATTGATATTCTTATTTAGGCATAATGATCGAAAATTTTACCGAACAGGTTCTAAGGAAGAAGTTTCTAATGAGCAACGTATCCGAACGCATATTGCCCCATAATTGGAACTGCGAATAAAGGAAGCTGTATTGAGGCTGCAATTCGGCGCGAGCTTCGGTGTGTTTATGGAGATAATTAGAAACTTTTTACCGAATAAATTTCAAGCTCCGGAAATCGAAATTCCGCCCCATCGCAGAAGCGAACGTAGTCTCCTGAACATTTCGCTTCCGAAAGCGGCAGTTTAAATAGAAGGTGTTACGTTATTGGGGAGCAACTGTGAGACTACATTTGACTTTCAAATGAAATGCGCATTCGCCTTTTTCCACGGTCGTGTTTGAGGCTTTGGATATCGGTTGATGGGGAACTGGGATTGCACCTTGTGCAAGTATGAAGACCGTTACATATGGAAAATCGTAAGAAATGGATGCGAAGAATTGTCCGCAGACCGTCTGCAAAACCTGTGATCCACAAGAATTGTTAATTGAAAACTACATATTGACGTTCCTCCTAGGATTCTAGTATGTACATACATACTCAATTTAGGCTCCGCTCAATTGAAGGAAAAAGACGGGGAAAATTTCGTGAGACCTAATGATTGAATTTTAAGTTCCATAGCAGTATTTAAAATCTATAGAAAGATTCTTATTATTTTGTACTCCAATGCACATTTTTACACATGGGCAGATTTGTTGGGACATTCTGTGGTGTAGAAGTGAGGTTGGAAGACGGCCAATCCTCACTATGCTTGCTTTTGTGTATACGCCATTATGGTCATCGTCAAAATCCATAACGTTCGCGTATGGGCAAGGATACATGTCATAAATATCATACATATATAGATAATTGAATTTAATTTTAAGTATGATTTACTAAATAGAGTTATGAAGTTAACTTGGTAGCATGATACATGCACACCAAAATGGATATTGCTCACTATATTCACTGTTTCATGAACGCAAATACACTACGTTTTCTGAATACGCTCCTATGCTGTATTAACATATGCTTTGGAATAATACAAGCTGAGATTTAATTTTATGTTCCTGTAACACAAATCAAAAGGACTTTCATGTAAATTCTGGACTTTGTTAGTTTGTTATTTATTAAAGTTAAACTATGTCTGTATGTTTTATCTGTACACATTATCGATCAGGCATATCTTAAGGCCGTGTTCCTTGCCTTTGAAAATGGAATTATTTGAATTATATTTTTGAATAATTATTTGAATTTCATAAATTAATTATTTGAATATTGAATTTTACGATTATAGAATTCGAAGTCTATTATAATTGGTCTTATATATTTGCCATTTACATTTTATTAAAGCAAATTTTGAAAAAATAAGGATCTCAGGAGCCATTAATGAGTCCTAAAAACCTTGAAAGTCATACACTGCAAAAATTCGAGATTCGATAAATATATGAAAGACATATTTTAATACATGAACATCGAGTTTAAAGCACAACTTTAATATTTGTAGTTGAAATTATGAATAGCTGAAATAATTAGAGCTTCACTAACGAAGTAATGTTTGGATAAATATAAGAGCGGAATTTAACTTATTTAAAAGAGATAGATGATATGTAATTAGGAAGGGATAAAGAATAATTTAATAGAATTTTGAAAGACTAGATTCCGTTCGAAATATCAAACGAAGTTGAGTTATGACATGCGTTGTTACAAAATCAACTACATCTCCAAAGTTACCAAAGAGCAGCGTTGGAGGCATTCAGGAGTGTCCGCGCCTGTATTTGGCTCTTTTGAGATACCGAAAAAACAACTTTTTAAAATCATTTTCATCGACTCACGCAATGCTTCTCGCTCGCTCTTCAGAGTAGGGTGCGGATGTGTGCCAACATATCAATCACCGAGGTTTTCTATCCAATTTTCCTGCTCAACTCTCCTTCGTGTGCACTCTTCTCCTTAACCCATTTCGTTGCCCCTTGGGGGTCAACTTTCAGAGGTAAGGCACTCTGACGGAGTCTCCCAATTACCCGCTTCGTCGAATCACATTTTCGAACTCAGGTCCAGTCCTATTTACAATTCCGACTCGTGACCCTTGGTTCTCTCTTTCCCCTCCTCTTAGGTCAATCTATACTCACCGCGTCAATACGCCCTTCTCAATTTGTCGAGAGCATTCGCTACACAACAACAGCTAGTCGAGCGAACCCACCCGAGAGCTACTACTTTCAGCGAAACGCTTAAATTTTCAACATTTTCCTCTGTCGAGAATGGTCCCCCGAAACCTTTAAGAATGTAACACTTTAGGTGGAAGCTATCCTGAGCGCTCTTTTATTCAAGGAGGACTGATTTCGTCTCGAGCATTACGCGATTGGAGGAGAAATATATGGTTGTACTCTGATGCTTCTGCAGAATGCTATGGTTCTCACCCTATATAACATGAACTTGGGGATCATGCACCTAATTTAATGTCCCGGTATAGCTTTAGGAACTTTTATTTGGCGAATGTCTCATCCACTTTCGTAAAGGAACATGTGAAGGAGCTACTAAAGCGATTCAAACCTTCAGTCCAATGCTTCTTAACTGGCCGTTTACTAAAAAACTGTTTCAATGAATTTTTCTATGAAGAAAAGAGATTTCTTTGGCTATGGGAAAGTAGAAAGCTGTTGTCGATAAGGAGTTTTCATGGAATTGAGAATTCATATCATTCTTACGACTTCATGTTATTGTAAAAATAGGCCATACCTAGCTTTGAGATATAAAATTAAATGAAAACGATGGTAAGCATCTATATAGAGGGAATAGCACTTATGAATAAGAGTAACGATGTTACTAAAGTATATTCCCGGTTTGATTGAAGCAATTAGATGTATAATAATTCGTAGTAGATGCATAGGAACTTTTAAAGGATTTAGAGGTTTCGATTTATACAACGGATATTAAAAACGTCCTCTTTATATAGCAAAATGAATTATTAAACAAAAAATGACAAAAAGAAAATATCGCAATATTAACCTCAGACATACGACATGTTAATACAATATATTCGTAGTAAAAGTGAGAAAGAGTGAATTTTGGTTTGTATAAAATATTTAATAGATAATTGCGGTAGCGTATTTTAACTAAATCAATATTTAATAATCTTGCATTAGATGGGCACAAATTATTATCTATTATGTAGTTTTTAAGTCTTGAAAATATATACATACGTGAATATGAAAAATTGATCATAATTTAAAATCAATATTGTATCCTTATAAATTATAGCATATTAATGCTACTTTTCTTAAATTGCCTAATTGAGTTGTCTAAACCTTGAAAATAGAATGTTTCATGAAATTGACAGCTGTCATTTATACGGTTGATATATTACACATAATATGGCACAAATTGTAACAAATTAAATAAAAAAGTTAAGAAAGCGTCACAAAAGGTTATGAGCTTAACGGCTATGAGTAAACGGCTAAAGCAACAAATTTAGATAAAATTAAATAGCAAGAATATAATCTTAAATCAAGAAAATAAGAATCCAATTGCATGTTCTGTTATCTGTTAATGTACCTGTTATTTGCTTTATCTATTAATCAGTGCGTCAGAAAGTTATGTTGAATTTATTAATTCTTTGCGGGCGAATTTAATTTCGTCCACATTAAGTGTTGTTTTAGAAGTGTGACGGTGAATAAATGTGGTGATAATAAAATTTATGGGCATGTGTATGTAATTCCCCTGTTAAATGAAATAGGCACAAGATAACTTAAAAAATATTCAAGATCGATATAAAAAATAACCGGCACAAATTTCGTTCACCTAAAGGAGCACTGTGACTTTGTGCGGACAACAAATATCAAAATCCAAAAAGTTTTGGTGAAAACCTGTGTTATGAGGAGAAGTAAGAAAAATTTCAAAATTCAAAACTATGCACTGTGAAAATTATCTTAAATATTCCGTAATTCTTGTAATCTTTCGCGAATTAGCTTAAAACGTTATAATGAAATTGACGTGTGAGAGATTGAACTAGATCACGAGCCGGCTGAAGTCATGCTGAGGACCTAACTTTCACTCATAATCGAAATGACAAAGCATTGGTTTGATAACAGCAAACATGCCTTATCAAATTGGTGAGCCCCTAATTTAACGTGATTTAGCGTACCAAATTTGGTGAATATTGTGTACTGCCGATGGAAATGTTACCCTTCTTTTAGTTCTAGGTTTTTTTCCCTGCAGAAGACCCGAAAATTGAATTTCATTTCGTCCTATCATAGTTAAACACAAATTTCTATTTTCGAATAGGTATCTTTACGTCTATGAATACTCTGTTTCTATGGTTAAATTTTTGATAAGATTCACTGTGAAATCAAGAAATTTTTACTTGATTAGATTGATTCTTTCTCAAGTTAAATGTAATACGTTAAGTTACGTGTCAAGTCAATACGCCTTTCTAATTTTGTAAGTAAAAAAGAAGATAACTAAATTTCACTTGAATAATAGTTTAGGCGTAAATAATAATATTTACCTCTGCTCTTTCAGCTCGTTAAATCTTAGAATAAAATGTAGGAATTATATTATACTTTATTTTTTGTAACATTTGTTTTATTTCACATCACATTTTATACTAATCAACGTGAATAGTTTAAATTCTCAATGGAATTCTCATTAGCAATATTGATACATATTTCGATATCATGTATGGGCTGATTCTTATCTATTAAGAAAATGTGTGAATGTTAATAAAATTACGAAAGTTCCATCCGTGAACTGCCATCCCGCTTCTTTTTTTCAAAAGGTGACCTTTGTTTTGGCAACTGTCTCGACTTCTCATTCAGTTCCGCTTCCTAGATGGCAGCATAGACCGGGAGAGCAGCAAGTCTGCCATACGGGATACAACAGTCCTTAATCCAGCCAACTTCTTAAAGACATTACTACGGAAAAAAACCCAAAGCTTAACGGTATGAACATCGTATTACCCCTGAGAGGACAATTATGCTAATTTTCTTCCGCCGTTCATCTGGATTATCTGATGTTATCTCCTTGAAAATGGATGTCATCTTGTCCTCTTCATTCACTCTCTCTCGTAGACAAAAAAAACTCACTGATAATTCATACGCTTCAGTGTTTTCATCTCGATAATTCATGCTATTGATTTCTACTACTGTATGTCACATAAATTTAAAATAATACCGTGAAATTCGCCTTTTAGCGTGCCTTTCTATTGAGATTTTCACCTTGCAAGTTTGAAAATAAATTAAAATTAATATTTTTTTCAATACAATGACGATTCGTACTTAACGGAATAGTATCAGTGGGTTTTAAATATTATTTGAGTAGATTAAAGAAAGTAAGCAATATATTTTATATGATCGATAGAGTTTGCCGCAACTTTGTAGAACTCCATTACAGGAAAAAAATACACTCACTTTGTAAAGTTCTACTATTTTTTATTATTATTTTTATATAAAAACGCTAGAACTTTACAAAGTTTTTGTATTTTTTCCTAATATATTTTAGTTCAAGACTTCTAAATCAGTATCTTCTGATAGTAATTCTTGTTCTCGGAACAATGTATTTCACACCTGGGCAGTTTACCTAGGGAAGGTTCTCTAGTCACTCCTTTCAGTATTTTCTTAATCAGCCCAGGACTTTTCACTTACGATATATTTCATCAAAGGGATATTTCACGAAAGGGAGGTCCCCAAACTGAATTTCCAAACAAGGCCCCTATTGAAATCCTACTAGGAAAATCCGTTAAATCCATTGTATTTTTATTAATAAAGCTGATACCTCTTTAGATGATGAGCTGCCTATTGTCTTTCAAACCCCCACTTTGTACTGTCCCTTCTCCAACGCCAGGTCATTAAGAAAGCGCTCCATAAGAAATGCAAAAATGAAACACTAATTACGGTCCGCGGAGAGCAATTAATCTGCAGAAATGAATTACAAACAATGGATGCCCAACCGAATCCGAATAATTTTTGAAAATACCATTAGGATAATCATTCGTAGGGGTGAAACACTCTTGGGTAAATATCTTTTGGGTGACCTGACTATTGGTAGAGAGTTCCTCAGGAGTAAAGTCAATGAACGAAAATACCCCTTGGTGAATTGTCCTATCTGGGGTTTAGTTTACTTACCTACCGTTTCTAGGACTATTGGTCAGGACACCATTCAGCATCCTAAACACCATACGCCTTGATGAGTTTCTTTCTACTATAGAGTGAAATTGGTGTGGAAATTCCGTTTAAGAATCAACGTCTCTCTCGTGCAGAACTCCTATCTTCATATACGCCCTTTTGTACAACTTTCCCTTTAAATTGCCTCCGCACACCAGAATGGAACGTATGATATCTTATCTTTCCGTTTTGCCGAATCTATTCCCTTCGCACCTAAACCCTTCCAAGTCGTGCGCATACTTTCCACCATGTTCGTCCTTCATCCGCCTCTTTTGTCCCTCCACCTTCGCGGCTCTTACTAGCCGTCTCATTTCAAAGTTTCTCATGCTCCCCGGGCCATTCAGCGGCATTCCCAGAATCCCTTTCAGCCCCTTCTCGCCTCTCGCTGCAAAGAGGATAAAAAATCATCTTTTTTTTCTTGGAAGGCATTACGGTAGCTTAGTTACAGCGAGGCGGAGACCACTAACCTGTGAGAGGAATTAATTTACTGTACCTCGTTAACTATTTTTACATCTACTTAAAGTATCATTAGCTTGCACGTCGGTTTTACGACCGTGGCTCAAGGAAGCTTCTTTACTTTTTGCTAACCTGGATTCACTTAGGAGTGGCAGTTTTAAAGCCTCGATTGGTCTTCAGCATAAAATTCACTTTGTATTACTATATGGAATTGATATTTGGTTTATATCCAAAAGAGTTACATCTCATTTATGCCCTAAAATTTTCAAATTGATTATTAAGAAATTTATCACATATTTTGTTCGACATTCCTCTTAAGCATCCGTCTGTCTGATATCATTTCACCAAATAGTCCAAAAGGATCATAATCTAGTACTTTTATAAAATCATGATATAAAAAATCGGTTGGAACTGACGTATTTCAAAATGTAAATGATATTTTTATCGATATCGCCACCGCATCCAATGCTCAGAAATTGCGTATCGTTTTCTTTGAGCTCCCTTATTGTGTATTTTTTTACATCTGCGTAATATCAAACTTCATTCTTAATTCTGGATTTTAGGAAATTGAATTCATATGACTTATATATTCTGTTTTGAATATGAGGCTTTTTTGATATAGAAGTGTTGACCATTTTCTATTAATTTTTTTGCATTGTATTATTTTTATATAAAACATTTTCTCTCTAACAAAACATACATATCTAGAACTTGAACGAACTGAATTTGATTGTGTAATAAAGAAAATATATAGTACTACTAGATGACGGAACAATACGCCCTGATGGAAGCTTTGATATTGCGTCTAGGAGAGGGTTCTGCGAAGATAAAGTTTTGCTATAAGCTTCAATTATTTTAGTCCTCGATATGGGAAACAAAACACTTGCGTTCAGTTTCAAATCTATTTGTTCTAAAGCAGGAATGGCCAACATGTCGATCGCAATAGACTTATCGATCGCCTAGGGCTATTTAGCAGATCAAATTCAGACTAGCAATCGAATTTTTTTTTACCTTTGGAATCATTTTTATTACTTCAACGTTTATCTTTGCGATACATCTACCTTCCATTAAATTGACTTCAAAGGTCCAAAGCTGTGATAAAATACAAAAGAAATATTGGAAACGCGTAAATCGACATTCAATTCAAATAAGATTATTACTAACACGAATATTAGTATTTTTTCAACAAATTTCAGTTTTCTCTTATCCCTTTGTGGTAGAAAGATCAGTATCAAAGTCAATCGCAGAAGCGAATAAGTTCCTCACCCCTACTCTAAAGGATAACTTAAGATGAATACCTAAGCTCAATGCCATAGAAGCGTTGAGATTTGGTATCTAAAGGTATATTTCATGCATCACTAGCTGAAATTTTAACAAGAGCGTAGTGCCTTTTAAAAGGTGACATCTAATACAAATATATCAAGAGGTGGTGGTTTTGAAATTTGAATCAGTGCGAGTTGCTTCAGCGTATTGAAATGGTTATGATAGTTTTATGGGTATATTTTATAAAATTGCTTAAAACTGAATACTTGATGAATGAATGAATATCGATCCCTATTTCTCTTCCTCCCAGTTACTTTGTTCTCTTCTTAATATTATCCCAATTCCCCTCTGTCCTCCTCCAACATTTCCCCTCTATCTCCTACATTGCCTTAAATATCTGTACTTAGTCACATTAAGATGTCATCACGCTGAAAAAACATTTCAAATTTAAAAACTGCTGTGGGAGTTACTAAGTGTACTTCTTTTCGATATGTTTGCTGTGAGATTGTACAAAGTCACGATTGATCATATTAATTTTGTTTATTTTATAATATACGTCTATGTGGGAAGGCAAAACTTTTCCCGCTATTGAAAATAAAAACCTTTTTTCCATCAAAATGATTCCACAAGTACTATATCATCCTCTATGACCTTTTAATACCGTTGACAGAATTTTATTTTAACGTTGACTATTTTATACCAATGAAAAGTTATCCTTTGATCTCCTCGGGCTATCGAAATTCACCGAATATCACAAAGCTTTAGCACAAATGAGTTATATATCTGTAAGCGATTCAATAAAATAAGTTTAACATAGAGCTTACGGCAGTAAAAAGTCAGCTAAATTACACGCTATTGAAAAATATAATCTATATTCATTTGTTTTTTAAATAATGAAAAATGCCTCCTTCATGGCGTGAACGTTTATTCGATTATATAATTATTGTATTAGATTTTTAAAATCATTGATTGTGAGATTAGAATGCATTATCAAATTTTTGAATTTTTTCTGCAATTTTTTGTACTTGTTATAATGTATTATGAGAAAAAATATACGTATTTATTTTCTAAATAACTCATAAATGTATTCAGTCACTCACACCGATATAAATTTGCTATTCCATAAAGTTAGATTAAGTGTAATTTTTGAAATTAGAATTGTTTTTACGGATTATTCATTAATATTTTGGTTAGATAGAGGGGATTTTTAAGACCCTAGAGGGTAGCGCGTTCACCGTTGGTGAAATAGGGTGGTCTGAATAGTTTCCGACCCCAGATTTTTCAGAAATCTTCAGAATTTTCAGAAAAGACGTCAAGAAATGGCGGAATGTCGGAAAATTTTCAGACCACCCATGTATATCCCGGGTTCGATTACCGGTGAAACCGCTATGTGCGAAATGTCCTCAACTCTTGAAGTACTTATGCAAAACTTCCAATACTCTTGTGAGAAAGCAAGAGAGATTCAGACTTTCCAAAGATTTGGGTAATTTGTTACGTCATAGCCAAAGAAAGCATATTTTTAGATAATGACAGTATTGGAACAATTTATTCACCAAGTAGGCCATATTGTAACTTGAAGTGCTTAAATATTATATGTTAAATGAAAGCTTTTATGGGAACTAAAAGTAAGTTAGTCATAGGCTACGAAAAATATTTGTTAGAAGATGTGTAACATTTCAATAGGAAGAATATTCCTTTTATCTTAAAAATATGAAAATATGAGATACGTAAATATTTTACTGCAATTACATAATTTAACGGTAAATTACACTGCGGCAATTATCTTTTATCAATAATTATTTAAGCAAGCCATGTAAAGTATGGGCTGCTCAATGATGCTTTTTATTAATGGGAACCATTATAATGCATAAATACATAAATTTATGAAGAGTGGAAACCTTTACGAAAGCTTAAATTGGTGAATTATTTTCTCGATGATGTCTCTCTTTCATCAGTTCTTTTATACAACTATGTGTTCGTACATGTGTGTAGCCATATTTCACTATTTGGGATTAATTTTTATGTAATGGAAACATACTAATGCTTTCCTAGACACCAATATGGTCTTTATATAGAAGATTTATTTTCGCATTAATCAATAGCATAAAACAAAAAGAATTGCCGGTATTTAGAAATTATCTAAAACGAGACAAGGTAGCACATGAATGTACTCTACGTAAGAGCGACATTAACCCAATTCGTAGCACGTATATTCCGAGTTCAAAGTGAATTCTGCATCCTCGAATTTTATTCGGTACCATTACGTAAAATACAGGGCACGACAGCATAGCGTACCTAAGTGGGAAAGGAAACGCCTTTTCCCCATTTGCACTCATATTCACGTGTGGTTTTAGACTGATGAGCCCACAGATACTGCGTATTCATGCTTAATTTTATTTGCTCATTTAGGCCAATCGTTGTTTTTCGAATTAGTAAATAATATGAAGAAGCTGATGAAATGCTGTAAAGTGGATTACGCTCAGTTTTTGTTGGTGTATAAATACCGGCGTACATAAATGAATTTATAAATATTCAACAAATTAAGACCCCTATTTCGTACTCGGATATTTCATGAATGACAAGCTTTCCGTGGAATTTTCATCATATTCTGAGTGTTGTGGTTAGATTCGCTTGTGGAATAATCAATATATTTTCGATACTCGAAGAACATCAGTTATATGATGGAATGTGATTTAAAGATTTAAATCCAAGTAATGAATGGCAAGTTTAGGGTCGGCATATCCAAGACTCAGACCAAGATTTTCGACATTCCAGGCGGATCCACGGATTACGTGAAATGTCACGGATTTGAGCATAATCATCTACTTTCTTGTATAAAGAAATTTATATCCTTTACATTAAGATCCTGAACTTCTGATTAGAGAATATAGGCACTAAACATTTTTAGGTGGTCTTTTAGTGATCTCCCATTTCCAGTGAAGTGTATTGACTCCAAAACGTTTCACAAAATGTTTATACATACAGAAGGGTTGCAGATTATTGGGTATGCTTCGTTCTAATAACTTCTTACATACATGATTATCAACTTATTAGAGCTTTATGCTTGATTATGGTATGGTAATAATACTATTTCCATTCCCACAATTTAAGGATGATATACGATATTGTGCATTTATCAATGTTTAGCATGAGAGATTGAGAATATAGCACTTCAAGTTAGTATTCATCATAGTCTCACAGAATATTGTATTTTTTATTACATTGCATAAATACTTTGCTTGGTATACAGTAACAATTATTTCCTTTATATTTACTTGTTTCTTATATATAAGTATAATTGTCTCTGGAACAGGAAGTCGCAGTTGTATTTTTGGGGGAGGATGATATTTTTTTCTATTTTAAAAAGTTGTTATCAAATAGAACAATATATAACAACTGAGAGTTGTTTAATAAAAAAATGCCATAAATTGACTATCTTATTTTAATATCTTACTATCGAAATTTAAAGTATGAGGAAATTGGGACAAAACATCATTTTGTTTTACTACACATGCTAAAAATTTAAGCGTCTTAAGATGTATTTGGTACGTATGAATCCTCCTTATGTTTGACCGACTTCGTGAGGTCGAAAGACTCCCGAAGAATGATCAGCATCTAAAAAAACTCGGGGAATAAATTGCGTTTATTCTTATTTCGCAATTTATTAGGATGCTTCTCCCTTCTTGGCCTCCCTTTGGAAAAGAAGAGTCACTTTCCCAAGTCCAGGGCGGGTCCTGAATAAAACGGGTTTATTTCAAACAGGAAGACACGAGAGGGGAGGACTAAAAACCGTATCGACCTATCATTTCTCAGCCCGCATTCCATCCTTCAAACTGCTTCCGCATGAAGATAAAAGAGCCTTAAAGGGAATGAAACCTAAAGGAACTCCAAGGAATAGCGAAGTGAACTTAAGACGGGTAAAGTGAACTTCGATAGGAATAATTGGACAGATTCTTGAGAGCATCTAGTTGCGCAATGCAATATTTCTGTAGGCTTCATTCGGTCGCTCAGAATATTCCACACATCCTAGAATCTTCAAGATTTGGTAGAATATATATTAAGTAAGTTAAGTCAAATTATAAACATATGAAGATGAAAATCTGCGGAGAAGGAAAGACGGCATAATTTTGTGGTATTTCTCAAGTTTGTTTAAATATCGATTGTGTGAGGAATTTGAAGCATCGTGGTTATCCATCTGGGAGCTGAATGCAAATGACTGTGTATTGCTGGTAGGGCTTCTCGTTTATCAGCTTTTTTATACTCCAGAATTCTGAGATTAAAATCTTTTTCCTCCGAGAATCCTAGAAAAATGTTGGACAGAGTTGATACTATCTAAAATTATTATAAACTAAATTGACCTATAGAAGATTGGACATAACAATTACTAATTTTATTGTTATTTATTACTTAATTAATTCTATAATCTCTATAATGGGAAAAATAAAAATAATATTTCTTGAAAAATGCAAAAAAAATTGATTGTTCTCCACAGAGAATTTTCTGAAATAAAAAAATTGCTCCAATACAAGGAAAGTTGTGATCAATACAACCAAAAACAGTTTTTAATTGTTTATAAATTTTAAATAAGCATACAAACTACGCTGAAATGAAGAACATCCAACATTATTGAAGAAGAACTTTACCTTTAAATACAAAGGCTATATGAAAAGTGGTACATCATAATTAATCCCCTAAATTAGCAATTAAAAGTCTGAAATGGTGTTATTTTGTCGGATGTCTGCTTATGTGTATCCCGTTATTGGCAATATTGATGATTGGCTAAAGTTAGTAACGTAACAGGCTACATTGTGCCAATACAGTATTATAACCTAGACACTTTCTTGTGAAATTATATTATCCACTAACCCACGCAAAAACCACCGAAATTATTAATAGCAATAATGCTGTGATTTCATAAAGCAAAGGTGACCAGACGTTATTACTTCATTTTGTTCGCATTTCAATTAAGGAGGGTCTTTAAATTCCTTTTCGCTTCCGTTGCTGTTTGTATAATCGTCTTTAATCTATGTAAATAAGTAATGAGAAGAAAAGTTCCAGCTAAAGGTATTATGTGGTTATTGTTTTGTTGACTAGGGCTTTTAATGTCCTCGTATGCTTTAATAGTATTCCGAGAATTCTCGAGAAGGGAGAATATCTTGGGAAATCCGATTGAATTTCTATTCTACCGGAAGGTAACCGTAGTTGCTCTTAAGATATATTCCACAAAAACAATAAAAAAAAGGCTTGAATACTCGGAATTCCATCAAAAATGTATGTCAGAAACGTGTATTAAGACTTATTTCATAGAGTAAATAAAACACGAAATAGTTTGAAGATGAAGCATGGAATTTTTCAAGCACAAACATTCCAAAAGCTAGAGGGTAAAAAAAAACAGGATTCAAGATTTTCGTTTCCGGTGAACAGCCTACGGCTTCTTTGAATCAGATTTCTCAAACTCTTGACGATCTTTTTTCATAAGTAATCTTACTCGGGATGCACGTTTGAAAAATTCCCTCAATGATAAATTCTAAAAGATAAACAAGCTAAGTACGAGGATATATATTTTAATAGTTAATAAATAGATAACGAGATCTAGTCTTTAGCTTAAGAGATTGAGTAATGATTTTCTTCCGTTAGTAGCTGTAATACAAGCAATTACAAGTGAAGATGTTTATAAGAAAAGGTGATATACGAGTAAATTAATGTTTTAGCACTAATCAGCCCGTAGTGTAACGTTTCCTCTAAAATTTTTAATAAAATAATAATTAAAATAAAATTCTGGCTTTATAATACCATTTGTGATAGTTTAAGTCCTTCACACGGATTTTTGTCAGCAACTACGCATGCGCAAAGTTACCTTAACGTAGATTGTTGTAAGCCATTGTTAAGTATATTTACGGGAGAGTTATTTCGGATCCCCATAAATAATATGAACTCATGTACAAGGTTTACCTAGAATGTCAGTCTGCATTATCCATTTGCATAGATGCTGCAATTTTTATTTGAAGGTGTTGTAAAATTGGAGATAGATTTAAATACCTCGAAATATTTTCTTGGTTAGGTTATGGAAAGGTTATTGTGATATAAATCAGATTGTTTTCAATAGTTGTTCACCGTACTTAGGAGGTTAAATGCATTTAGAAATACCTAAACTGACTGTACCATTCAGTTAATGAATGAGAAAGTTTTATATGTGGGTCAATTGTGTATTCATTATCAGTTTCCTTGTTGTATCATTGATCAAAGCACTTTTCATTTCAAAGATTATTTATTATTCAAAGGTTAAGATTCCTCCATCAGTCTCGCTTGTCACTTAAGGTGTTTTTATTGCAAGCATTCATGACAATTTATGTAGTAATATACAATTGCTAATTTATAGTAAACACCGAGATATATTATTAGAATGTACAGAAGTTTAAATATTATTAAGTTCGAAGCAATATGTTTAATTAACGTGGCAATTGTTTTATATTCTTAAGATTGATCTTTTAAATGATTCTTCGGCAAAGATTCAACGTTTCTGCAGGCTAATTTGAGAACAACATTTTACCTTTCTGTAGAAATTATACAGAGATATAACTTTTCCTAAAGAATTTTAGATTACTCATTAATATACCAGTATTTATTGGAAGAGACCTTAAAGAATATATTTAACACTTATGGCTCTTATTAAAAAAATAAATTTCGGAATCATATCTCTCTAACATTGTTTACACCCATTGATAATAATTTATTTGTTGAATGTGCTCTAAAATATTAATACTTGGCTCATGACCAATCGAAAAGTACATAAAGTTTAAAAACAAATTAATGCTTTCTATGCTTGCAATAATTAGCGCTTAGGTTTAGCGCCGAGAGATGATAAAGCGCTGGGAAAGACGACTCTCCCGCACTCTATCGCCTTATTACGGTACTCTCACGTTTCCAGTAGCTCACAATGCAGCTTCTTTGGATTCGGTGCGCTGTATTTTGCTAGGGGTCTCTTCTACTCTTTTGGCCACGAATTATGCAAATAGGATGGCATCGGGCAGCGGCAAAACCCTAATTCATGAATAAACAGTTCATTTTCTCCAACATTTTGTGCTACGTTGAGCGCCCGCAAAGGCGGCGAGGGTAGAGTCATATATTTGAAATTTACTTAAAACGTTTGAAGACGGATATATTCTATTAATGACTAAAATAAAGGCACAAACTAGATAGTTTAAATATGTCAAGACTGTCACTAGCGATTTGCATTACTTCATAGCTCGCACCAATGATATTACCGGAAATGTTGAGTTCATCAAATGAGGTGAAATAAAAAATTTATTTAATATATGCATCATATTCTGGGATCACGATAACCCTTCGATTACTATACTAACCTAAATAATTGCACGTGGAGGGCATACCTGTGTCCTGGAGGATTCAGATCTATACAATGTACTCGTAGTTGAAATTCAACTCTCTATTAATAAAGGAATGAAATGAATTGAAATTGAACAAAGTATTAGTTTGAATAAAAAGAAGTGTTGAATAGTGTGTTTCTGAAAATCAGAAAATATAATTATTTACTATAATTTGTATAAGTAAAATTCCCTTTTTATGAGGATAGTATTTGAATAATACACAAAATAATCGATAGAAATTAATATTACGTAGCTTGATTAAGTTCCTTTTAATTTATTTCAATTAATCTGAGCTGGAAATTCACTGACCCTGTCATAGTAGCGAGATTCTGTTACACAACGTAGAGTAAAGAGTTGATACCCGATGACCCTTAATGCTATACACTCCCTCCGTGACTCAGACTTCCTAATACCAAATGCGTAAGAATGAAGAGTGCGTAAGAAATAAATTTCAGAAATATATACTTAGAGATTTCTTTCAAAAAATGCATTTCTCAAGTACCTGGAGAACCATGAAATACAGTTTCTAAAAAGGTAAAAATAGAAAAGATATAATAGAGATGTTTTGGAACAACACGTGGGTAAATGATTTGATTCATTGCCAAATAACGCTTCTAATTCCATTGCATTTTATGCATTACATCATTGATTCGCATTTTCTTTATTCTAGATTCAAAGTTTTAGTAATTTAATTTAAATTTATTACGTATATTTAAAATTGAAATGAATAATATGTATTTTAACTGACGCACTAAATTCTAGCAGAACACATACAAGAGAAAGATCCAGAGTTATTTGGAAAATTTAGTTTTAATTAATATCTTTAGACCAACAAGATCTACATGAACTGTGATAGAAGAGCATCTTTTGCAATGACGTTAGTGTATAATGAATAGATTTCATCTTAATAATTATTAATCAAAGAAGTTTTTTTTAATATGCAACTCATTTGGCTTGCATTTCTTCTGATATTAACTTTTCCATGCTCTTATATAAATTGATTTTCCCTTCTTCGGAAATCTATCACTAAATATAAAATCGATAAAATCTTTATAAATATGGTATTTTACATAAATAACGCATCAAAAATTAAGGTGAGCTGTATTTACCTTAGAATATTGAAGCCTTGAAAGAATTTGACTATATTTTATCCTTTTGACAGGAACTAAAATGCGATAAGTTCAGTTAACACCGATAAATTTAACTAGTCAACTTTGATTTCTAAAATAATTTGATAAATTCCAAAATGAAGCAAGATTGCAATGTAATCGCATCACCACTTTAACCAGGATCCACCATCTTAAGCCCAAATAACAGTACTGCAAAAATTCTGGTTTCCTCGATCGCAACACTTTTACTCCAACCTTTGAAGCAGACACTGGACTAACGAGATGGAAATTATCGGTCTTTGCCTTACAACAAAATCAGCACTTGGGGTCCACGCTCTCTCCGAAATCAACTTCAAATGACTCCCTCTTCGCCGCAACCTCTTGTAGTCGTTTGTGCGGCCGCGTCTTCGTCCGCCTCAGTGTTTCTAGGGTAAATGAAAGAGATTCCTCCCAGTCGCTCCATTGGCCGTCCGGGATTACCGTTTCGTGAAAGCCCATCGATTTTACCCTTCTCTCCTTTTACTTTCACTAATCTGTCTCTATACGCAGCTGAGTTTCCCAAACGACCACTCGCGACTCCACAATGGAAGGAAACGCCATCGCATAATTTCTAAGGATAATGTGTTTGTCACGCCGCGTATCGAGATGAAGACAGAAGGAAACTGCTTTCAAGCTTGCTACTTTTGTTGCGTAACCCGTGGTAAAGAAGCAAAGCCCCAGACAGACTTTTATAAAAGATGAAACGTTTAAAGATTTTACTTTACTTTCGAACTGTCGAGTCTATGACTGATCGTGAGTAGCCATTGAATCATTTAAGTAACACATATGGGTTATTTAACGAAGATTGCAAAATTTGCAAGATAGAGAGACTTTTGTGTAAGCTGGCCTCGTTGATATTTGTAAACTCGCCAGCAATTGTAAATGAGTGGGTTTGAAACCAGGCTATGGTTTTTTTCAAGTCATTTTTTTTAATTAAAAATTATTGAAGTCAATATAATAGGGACCTTTATCGTTAAGGAATTCAAAATGATAGTATATATTTTAAAGTTGAGAGGATTTCAGATAAATTTTATGCTCCTAAGAATAAAATAGTAGGGTGACTCTGAATCGAAAAAAATATTCTCATTAAAAAGCCCTCGTGCATACACACCGTGAGCGTAACCATTCTTAGAAGTCATTAAACCCTCAAAGATATGATAATTAACTTTCCAAAATCGATATAATATGGAAGTTTCCTTTCATAACTGGACGTCTGTAGCTCCGATGAACTTATATTACTACAAATTTAAATATTGTATTTTGTAAATTTATGACGGAAAATCAAAAACTATAAATATTACTAAGAGATAAAGGTTCTCCAAGCGCCGAATAGCGGTCGGTTTAGCGGTCCCAGTGAAGAACTGGGACCGCTAAACGATTATCCGTTTCCCGGGAAATCGCCCTTAGACGGTCGCCGCTAATTCGGCGCTTGGAGAACCTTTATCTCTTAGTTCATTGACCGCCGAGTTCCTTTTTTCTCCTTCTATCAATATTACTATTATCACAGGTTTATATTATCCTAAATCAATGCTCTCTTTTGACGAATTATTTTCAACATCCTTTCTGACGACGACGAACATTTAATTAAATGCAATAGACAGTGAAAACCCTTCAAATGCTCCCGAGTAAAACACTCTCCTGATTAATAAGCGATTTTTCTCAGTCCCAGTACCTTTAAAACTAAAACTATGGTAAAATTACCGCTAATGCTAATTTTACCATGCAACCAATAACGGTAACGGACGGTCTGTTAAATACTTATAAGGCGGAAGTTAAAATGGTGAAAACAAAAATAAGGCTCTCCGTATCCAAAATTCATACAATTCTTCAAAAATACGATGGAAAGATAACATACAAAACACAACTTTAGTTAGCGGACTCTCTAGATACCCTATTCGCTGTTGCGGATAAATTAACCAAAGAAGAAGAAAACCTTTTTGTTTTTAGGTGGAAAGCACTTATTTAAAACTTCTCTCAAAATATCCACAAAACCCTTATCTTTTAATTTCCAACATAAAAGAAATAAAACATTTACATATCCCAATCTAAGACTATTCTCGCTGAAAAGCGTCTTAATCGATTTTAACAGTATTTTGAATAATTTTATTTGGTATGAAGTATATTATAGTTTATTAAAAATATTTATATTCTTACAATCGTATTATTAATAATAAAACTGTGTGAAACATATTTGAGATTCAGTGATTCTTCTCTGATACGTGAAACATTAGGAAAATCTCGGATGAAATGAGGAATACTTTGTAAAATGTGAGGTAGGTTGGATATTTTGTAGATGATGGAAGTCAAAGTAGAGGGAGGTTTACAGCGACCCTTTAAAAGAGTGAATCTATGAAGTAAATGGGTAAATAGAAGCTAAAGCCGTTAAGTCACCTAGGACAGAGTTGATGAAATCTCTTATCGCTTTACTCCGTTGCGTTGTTCCAAAGCGCTCTAACATAAGTGCTGCCGAGGGAGCGTCACAAGAGATAAAACACTAAGTATACCTGAATGATAGAGTATCAGTTGGCAAACTTACCTCATTCTTCGAGGGTAAAATATTCGTGAAATGAACATATTCTTCACTGCTCTCCTGGATAGCGCTGCAGTTCCACTTACAAGTCTTCACTGTTTGTGGTCATCCAGATTTGACTGCCATTAAGATGAAAATAACATTCAAGTTTTGTTGACTCGATGGAAATAGTTTCATATTATTATATGAATGTTACTAGAAATTTCCGAATTTTATTTAGAGATTGAAAGATTTTATATGGATGGGTTTTGTTAATTACTGAAAGAATACAGGAAAGCAATTTCGTGTTCTTATTATATTTGTATCAGGAGCATCCTGCTATTTAAGAAGAATTATTACGAGAAATTTTCAAAACTATAGCCTCGCAATTATCTACTGCATTTTAGTAAGAGTTATTAGGTGGCTTTTAATGTGAAATAAAAGTAATTGGGTTTTCTTAGGTAAACAGTAAGCGGTTATTTACTAACAAACGCACAGTTTATTGAACAATGAAAGTTTTCAAATACCAGAAATATAACTTGATAGTTTATCACTTGACAGTTTTATGCCTTCATTATAAGTAATATTTAACAGAAAGGCCTTCTTTTATGTGCTTTGTATTTAAAAATCGACGTTTCCCTTGAAATTAGAGTAAAAATTGTACATAAATTCGTAAATGCATATTTTGAACTAATTTTATGTTTTATCAGAGTTGCTCAAACTGTTGTTCAGGGCGGAGTATTTAAGATTGGAAATGTTTTTCACTTACTTTAGGGATTGATGAAAAAGGTTTCTTAACAAGGGGAAAAGATAAAGAGAAACAGGATTAATTTCAAATATTATGTTAAGAATATAAAGCCAAACTCATTCTCATCCTCTGAATAGCGAAATCTGAGGTAGAAATTTGAATGGAATTAAGCAATATCCTGGAATTTCTATAGGATTATTTCGATGGAATCTGAAAAGCATAAATAATCGTCCATCCTTTTACGAAAATTTACCCAAAAAACTCATCTATTTTCAAAAATTTCGAACATTAACATTATAATCCATCTCTATCTCTGAGTTGGAGTATCTTTATTGGATACCACGCGTGACTCGCCTATCTAAAAGGATAGCGAAATCGGATCGAGAGGATGGAAAGTTTAGAGGGTGCGAGGGTTTGGCTGGTTTTAGGAACATGTTAACGTAGGAGATAACAGTTTAAGTGGCGAAACTGAAGGGATTTCCTAATGGAAAGCACCGGGTTTGTTGTGGTAGGGACAAAGATGGCACTGGAATGACTATGCAGGAGGGGAGTGGTTATAAATGAAGGAAGAACTCCCCCGAGAGCGGATGGGAGGGGTTGTTGTTAGTGGAGGAAGGAAGGATATTTCCGGCCTAATCCTCAATCTCCAAGCGCTTCACGCAGCTTCCCGTATATGGGACGACTGCAGCGGCCAAAACATTTGCCTCGACCGTTGCCCACCGCCCTATGTAGCACAGTTATTTCATCAACCTCGGGCGAGATTAGAGGAAAATCCCGAGGACAAATTTGGCCTCTTCAGAACTGAGGGACAACGGGATAAGTAGAACTGACGGAAACTGTCAGAATGTCGGGCGAATTAGAGTTTAAGGCTATTAGGCGTCGTATGGAATCATTTGAGTAGCCTTTACGTCTGTCCTCGACATTAAAATTCATGGAAAGACCGTCCTATAGTATTATTTGAGAAATGATCCATTTTTGATGCCATCGTATTATTCCGCTAAACGGAAATGAGGGCAATGAGCAATTTGCTCGATTTAAGTGCTTAAGTTAAAATTCCACTCTATTTTTCTGTTAACTACCACTGAATTAATGTGCTCTAAAATAACAAGTAAATGTTTTGAAAAAGTATTCAGCCATTTCAATCAATCAAATCACTGAAATGAGAGCCATTCTATTTGTGTAAGCGGAAGCGATGGAATGATATTTCCAGTGATCTATATCCATAATCGCAATTCCTTTCCACTAATTCATACCCCAAATTAATTGCAAAATATTAATTCCTCTGAGAGCATTCCCATCCCTACAATAATTCAAATTATACGATTGGAAACAAAAAGGCGAGCGAATCATCTATTACAGTTCATCAACCTTAATATATCCCATTAAAATTTACCTACCCTTCCTCTCGCCCGAATAATTTAATATCAGAAACTCCAGGTCTTTGAATGTGAAGCTAGCATTACAAATGTAATACCTTCCTATCAAATTCTCTTCAAAAGCTTTGCATATTTCCCAATTTCCATTAACCTGATTAATGATGCAGAAATTTCAATGCTCGCAACATCCATTTTATCATACCTTTTGGCAGGTAATCGGCTTTTGTGCCTTTTGATATATAGACTAGTTTATTTCTTCCGGGAAATACATATGATACATTTTTTACTATTGCCAAACATCCGAATGTAACAATTCTTCAACACAGTTCTAAAATTTTAAATATCTTCCATGTCCCTCCTCTTTTGAACCTTAATCCATTTCTAGCAGCCACGTCAGTAATTCTCTTAATTCATCACAACGAAAAATAATAACGCTCCGTTGCTTGAAAACTTGAAGCGATTCCCAAAATAGACGATGACTTCGTGAAATGCGTTGTTCTCGTTTTGTCGTGATAATTTAATTTTTGCTCTCAGAGCGAAAAGTTTTGCAGCGAAAAATATTAGTTTGCTCCAAAATTCGTCATTTTTTGCCACGTCCTCGGCATACGAGCAAAAAATCCTTGGGCGAGGAGGGTCACGAGACTTTTGGAGAGGCACTACAAGTCTGTGAGCGAAGTGGTCTCGCAGCGACGAAAGAATGGATTTCGGGGGTGTTCGTCACACCTTCCGCTCGCGCTTTTAAGGGGATCACACGCTTACTGAAATCTACTTCGCTCAAGGAATATTCCTCTATGATATAATTGTTCTTAATCACGGAGGTTACTGATTCATTGGCAGACCCATTGTAAGTAACTTGCCGGTTGAAGAGACGTCGGTTATCTGAAGGATTCGGTTATACTATGGGTCTAGTCTAGTGACTAGATCTCTTGACTGCCTAATTTTGGCCCAATTAATGAATGCCTTGATTACATGATTTGATTAGTTTCTTGATTTTGGAACGATGATATTGAGAACCATTAAATTATCTGCTTTCCACTGTTTTAAATAGGATGTTTTAGTCTTTATCACTTTTTATTTTGCACTGTCGGCTTTTGTTAAGTTTAGTGATTGTTTTTTTGTTTTCGCGGATTCATTTCACCTCCCTCATGGTGGCTCTTTAACCGCAAGATTAGCTTTTTCATATCCCAACCTAGTTGCAATTACTCTTTTCACAGTATATTAAGATTTCATTTTCTTATAAATGCTAGTAATTATTTTACGACATACGGACAGAGATTGTTCATCTATCTCTGATTTATGAAAAACTGTCCCTAATTCCTTTTATTATCTTATACTTTCTCAATCATTATTAGAATTTCATATATAGCTACTGATTACAGTTCAGTTGTTTTATATTGTAGGAACAGGCAGCTCATAATTTCACGTAAATTCTGATCCGTGGATACTTATTTTCCCTCAGAATCGACATCGGAACCGAAGAATTTCTGACCTATCCCTTTTTCTTTTTTTAAGTTAACTTTTACCCAAGGGTTTTAATGAATAAGATTTTGTGATCAATTTTACAAGCTGTTTTTCAAATTATTCTTTTTAATGCTTACTAATTAATATAATTACAATGAGAGTAGTATCGGAAAATCAATTAGAATCAGTAAAAAATCTAAGTATCAACCCGTCAATAAATATTATACATATATAATACGATTTTTCATCACCTAAGTAAATGAATAGTAATATTCCTGCCCCCTGACGTACCCTCAGCCTCATCCTCAGCTAACGAGGATTGAAAGGGATTGACAAAACACTTCACTGCTCTTTCCAGTATTCACCGTCACACGATGGTATGTACATTGCTGAAAAATTTTTATGTCCCTGCATGGTCACAATATTTACAATTGAGAAGTACTCTGCACTCCCCAGAGATATCGTGGGCTTCCTCTTCATTTCACCAGATTTCAGCCCCTTTGTGCCGAACCTTTATAGAGTCATGCATTCTATTTATACACATCAATACGCCGAATTCCAAAGTTTCTCTGTCGCCTTTGAGCCTCGGGTACTGCATGGGGTGCGGTGAACCGGCGACCGCCTTATCAATAACGCTTTTGAGAGAGTCCTCCGTTTTGATTGTTCCGACGAACCGCAAAGGCTAAAGCAAAATTTTGCCGGGCGTGCACAAAGACCGTTTTATTTCGGTAAGAGAGCGTGGATGTAACCTAAAAGGCTCGGTAGGCACAAAGATCACGAAATAAAATGTCGATACAAAATTTCAAAGTCCATGCGCTCTGGAGTAACAATTCTATGAGAAATGAAAGGCGCACTGACCACAGTCGATGGCGAATCCATTCCATTGTGAATGGAAATGGAAAATGATGCTCAGGTTTAAAATCTGCATGTCGAAATTTGGTGCAACACCGCGATCGATGCCGTGTATTCTATTTGAATTACATGAGCTGAAAGTAGACTTACCAAGGATTCCTCTGCCAGCTTTCGAATAAAAGGAAGATTTAGAAAATCTACTGGGAACTTTTATGTGCTTAATTCTGCCGAGGAGGTTGGCGAATAAGAATATTGTGATTGACATGCATAATTCTGAGTTTGAAATAGTTTGGTACTTAGAAACCTTTCATTGTTAGCAATGATAAATATCATTTCCAATTTTACTATCATAAGAAGAATAATTTTCTTTCGTAAGTTAAACACTTTTTGCAATGCCATACAATAAAATTGTCATTATCTTATTTCTAGTGGTTATATTTTAGTTCAAAATACTAACCACCAAACGGGAACAACAAAATCACTAAAACTGTTGCTAAACCGCATATACATTAAAAGAATTAGTTAAGATAAAATATCTTGGTGATTTCCACAGGATTTAATTTCAAAAAACAATTTAGTTTTCGCTTTAGATTAAATCGTTTGGAAATTACAAAGATTTTTAAACTTAATTATGTCATTCCACGGAATTCCGGCCAGCGATGATAAATTTTATTTTAAAATATTACTAATTGATTAGTTGGCTAAAGCAGTGTGAATGATTGCTGGATCTAAATGGAAAATAGGGAAAGATTTTCAGGAAACAATTAATTCCAAATTCGCATTCATTCCAAGTCACAACTTGTTTTTATCGGTATCCTCAATTCGACAAAATTTCAATGAGTGTTTCCTCTTTCTATTGTAATACATGTTCCTGAACGAAAATGGTTGTACTTAATCATAGATTTTATTCATAGACAACTCTTTTTATTCTATTTTTATTTATTTTATCAATTAAATCAAACTGATTTAATTGATAAAATGTCAATTTAATTAAAATACAAGTATATAAACTTTAAAGATGGTGACAGCACAACCGAAACCCTAGAAAACATTAAAAATAGTAATTTCGCTAATGCATGTAGTGAAGACAGAATTACTCGAAAAATAAATCATGGCAAAACTTGCTTGTTATGGAGGAAAAGTGCTTGTTAACCAAGTTTTCCTGAGAAATTAATCCTTGAAGTAAGAGGGGAACGATATTTCTGAAAGTTAATGAGGACATTTTATTCATGGCCACGCTGCTATAAGAATCCCTTAAACGAGGGTATAAGCGAAAGGCACTCATGTTTCGAACGGAGTTTGTATTGCAGGAGAGGTGATCGGAAGCTATTGTGTGATGGGCTCTTGAAGATTTTTTTTGCAAAGTTGGATTAATTATGCTTGCTAGGATGCTTCCAGATTTAATTGCTTAGATGAGGAGTAATCCCGAGAAAAATGATTTATGAACGGAAGCATCTCTTGGAAGTAAATAAATTTGCGATATAGTAGTTTTAATAAGCGTAAGATGAAATTGAAGATGTATCATTTCAAGGCACTTTATTTTTTCACTAATTGATGTAGTTTAGCTTATAAAAAGTGTAACGGATGAGCCTTAAAAAGTACACCTTTTCTCTCGAGCTGCAAATTAATTATTCCCGTAAATAGTAAGTTGCTCCTACTTTTATTAACTTTTAGTTTAGTTATTTCTCCCTTCTTCGATCAAGGGTATTTATTTTTCTAATTTTACTTTTCGTTATTTTGTGTGATATAGAAAATATCAAATCTAAAATGATATAGACATTAGAGGAACAATTAACGTCATAGGCAATTGTGCGTCACAAGGCACTCAGAGAGATAATTGGGTGGCAAATTTGCCTATAATGAAAACTGTTCCGGGTTTGATTTCCAGTGAGCGTCAATATGTGAGAAATGATGTCAGTTTTCGAGGAATATACAAAAATGTCACTACTTTTCACAAAGAAATTGGTCGTAATCCCTAAATAAAATAACGAAGACCAAATATACAATTATATTTTCTTAAAGTAATATAACAACAAATCGCGAACTCATCATTTTAAGTAGATAAAGACATCTTCATTGATTTTAAAATACAAGCCCGCAAGTTTGCGATTAGATATCAAACTAAAAATATCTGTTCCTATCTTGAATATAGGCGTATCACGCTAATAGAGAATTGTTTTCTGATACGAAGATGTTTTTTAACCTTCTCAGGTGAATCATAGTTTGCTTAGGGATCATAGAATATGTTTTCCGCCGTCATGGACATTCATCACTGACGCCTAGGATATTGATGTTTGGGTACACACAAAATTCGAGCGTATCTTTGGGTCCTCAGTATGTTTGAGAAGTCGCTACGGTAGCCCAATCCCTAGAGTACAGGTTTATCATCCGTTTGCCACGTGATTGCAGAGGAGTTGGTTTTCATCTATTACTTTAACCTCAAATATTTATACGAGTTTGAGTTGTAAATTACGTTTTGATTCTAAATATCAATACATTGATTGAAGTTATTCAATCAGGTATTTCGTAATTCAATAAATCAATGAACTGAAAATTTCTTTCTGATGTTTTAGTTAAGTTAGAACTGTTTTCATGGAACCTATTGAAAATATTGGAACGTGGACGGAGTAAAGCACGGTTCTACAGTCTGTGATATAACTTACTATTTTATCACCGGTCTATATAATTAGTACTCTTCAAGAAAGAGTATATTTTCTCGGGGAAAATAAGAAAGATTAACTCATAATGTCTTTACTCATAATTCTTTTGTGATCTGGAAAAGGCAGATTCAATATAATATGTTTGATAACTCTCGTTTAGAGTGTAGAAGCAGAATTAGAAATTGTGCAATAATCGGAAAAAGAAAATTAAGTGACTCCATCAAAATTTCTAACCTTCGTAGCATTTTTTACATTTTATATAATTTCTATAAATTCTATGGAGAATATTTAAATAGTTTAACATGTGAACCTCGTTTCTTTGATATGTATCGTATCCTCTAATGGACATGCAAATCCTTAAAAAATACAAGTAAATACAATGTAAACAAAACAAATGTACATGTACAAAGTAAACATTTACTTAGTAATTTTTTTCTATATCAAATATCATATAGTAAGAGTATATTTAATCCGGTTTCGCCTCAAGTCATCTCCAGAGTCGAAACCGGCCAAATTAAATATTGTTATGTGGAAATTATCAACTAATTTTATTTCTTTCTCTGTGGCGTTATACCAAGTTATGCTACATCACTTAGTATATAAATATAAAGTATAATAATATATAAGATCCTGGCTAAAAAGTATTGGCTAAATCATATCCAAGATGCTAATATATAAGATGAATAATAATTATGAAATATAATATATGGCAGTAGCTGAAGTTAAATCTAAACTGTTCATACACTAAATAGGAAGCAATTATGATCAGCCCTATTTGTAATTAACGTTGGTGTCGCCAAAATCACCTAGTACTGCCACCACTAATGCATCGTGCAAATGGTCATAGTTTTCACTTAGAGTGGGATAGTACAATTTCAATCACCAATTGATTCGACCGACCTTAATTCCCTCCCGAGCATCGAAGCAAAGATTATTCGCATCTAATAACGTAAAGCGCTCCGAATGTCACCGGAATTCACGGCCGTCGGCGATGGAGCGGCGGGCCGACTTTTGTCCGTGATCGGCAAACATCACATCCACCAAACAATTAATTACCAGAGCCTCCAATCATGGCGCCAGAGTGCAAGGAGGGGGTCAGCCCTACTTCCTCGTGAACTATGTTATGGATCTCACGAACATTTCAGGAACGACGAATACAGACACGATCGCCTCGGTGATTTCCCTCTCCTTTTTTTCTCTCTTTCGATGGGAGAGATTACAGGAGAATTTAGAGGGAGAGGTCACATCGAGGGGATTTTTGCAGCCGTATTAAATGATGACAGCGCGGAAGATTAGGAGGAAGGGAAGCGAAGATTGGATACACGTGGAGAATTCAGGTTTTTTCAATCAAATTTAAATCCATCGCATATGAAACCCTTTTCGCAATCACGTTGGGTATGTTCGAATATAATTCAAGTTTTAAAATGAGTAAATACCATTTTATGTCGTTTAAAGTTTTCATTTTACTAGCATAGCAATTACTATTTTGTGTTGCGATTGCCTGGCTAAGGGTTCGATTATTTCAGCTTTCAATTTTACGTAGCTGAGAAAAATATTGCGGGATCATATTATTTTCATTGTCTGCATTGAACTGTATGGAATAACTAGTAATTTTTCAGTTACTGCAGGAAAAATTTTGCTTTAATGCACAGGTGTGCAGTTACAGGAAATAATAGTGAAGCTAATAAATTATTGGAATATAATCTGCAACCTTCAAAAGAATAGAGTAATTTTAAATTCTATCCGTAATGATTACTTTTCTTTCATTCCCATTTGATTTTAATCATTGATCAACTTAAAAAATATAATGCTAAAATAATAAGGATCATAAAAAAATGAAAATCCGGCATTATTCCTTTTCATTGTATAAAACTTTCAAAGAGAATTTTTATACAATTAACGGGAACAAATCTAATTGATTTATTATTAGCTCATTAATCAAACCAATTTTAATCCAATATTAATCTATTTTTCTGTAATAAATCTCATTATTTCTTATGGCTTCATGGTCCAATTCGGAAATTGTTTGCCTCTGTTTTCCAGTAATTTATTTACTACAACTAAGTAAGACAATGATAAATTATATACGTACACATAGAATATTGAACGTTGCAATATCAAGATCGTGTAAGGAATATTTTTGTAGGATTATCTAAAGACCGACATAAATAAATCCAATTTTCGTCTAATTCGAGGATACAATATATGCCTGAGTCGTTCAGTATCATAAATTTAGGAGTGCGTTAAGATGTGGAGCTCAAAAGCTAGAGATAATACGGTAAGAATTCCAAGAAATACTTTATGCAAAATAATTGAGGGTTTTATTCGGTTACAGTTATCATTTGGAGTGATGAAATGAGGAGGAAATTAGATTCATACAATAAAAAGCTGCCTTTGCAATAAAAAGTTTTAAAAATCAACCAAATATACAATCAATGCAAATACTAACGAAACAATTGATGCAAATATAATTATATTTTACATAGAAATAATAAAATTTACCGTCAAGCTAGACAGATAACTTTGTTAGAAATATATCCAATGTGATTTAACTATATTCATGATCAGACATAAGAAAGCACTTAAAATGAGGGAAAAATCGTACGAGGAAATAAGATTATTATCAAAAAGAGATAATATAAACTTATAAGCATCAAAAATAGCTATGTTTACAAGTAATTATATGATTTTTATATAAGTGTATTATGATACAATGAAAACATGACCTCTAACCAGTGATAGAGGTCATGTTTTGATTATATGCAGATGATTCCAACTAAATACCTGATGAAAGCTAATGCACCTGATAGAACAGCTAATTCAGTAGATTAAATATTAGGTGTACTTTTTTATAAGGTCACATCAAATTCTAAAGGAACCATTATAAGTATAAATAATTTGATGCGTCAGACGTTTGCTTAAGCCGTAAAATTTGTTACAGCCGTGGCGAAAGTGGTGGATATTTTATGAGGAATACACGGAGGCAGAATAGAGAATAGTAAATGATAGAAGGACGAGCGAGTGACTGCGTGTTGGAGTGAGTAAGAGAGGGAAAGGCCTTTGGAAGTGGCGGCAAAAATTGACAAGCGTCGGAACACTATCGAGTAGAAAGAGCGCGGAGTGAGAATATTCCAAATCGAAGCGTTATACGCGGTCTGCGTCGGTTCCGCGCCGCAGTTTTGCCGCTTCGGGCTTCGCCTCTCTTTTGTTTCCCTTTGCGGTATCTCCGATTCTAATACATCCCTCTTTTCCTCCCCAATCGAATAATCATCACCAAACTTTTTTTGGAATATATTTTCGTGGACTCCAAATGTCAAACGGTTTAAATATCCACCGATGTCTGTCTTCCTGGACGGTGCTGTTGGTGGAATTGAATAAAATGAAAAACACTGAGTTCTGGAAACAAGGGAACGTCCGAATTGGACTTCCCTGCTAGTGTTCCGGGGTTCGAAAATATTAGGGTTCTGCTGGGAAATAAAGGGGAAGAGGAAGGGAATGGATTGGGAGGATGTTCAGCGATGCCGATGATGCGGCCTCCTCTTGATTGGCGGTTTTGCTTTTACCCCCATGAGAATCCAAAACACTTAAACTTTGTAATAGAGGCCGTCAGCGTGAGAGGGTTTTAGATCGGCGAGAGATTCTGATCCGAGTTTCGTGTCAGAAAAATGTAAATAATCTTCACTAATAGAAAACGGAATGATTTTGAATTTGTTTGTACACCGCTGCGATTGGTACTGGTTTCCAGAGATTTTTTTCCTTTCTGTTATCATGAATCTAATACTGCCTAAAGAAAATGCCAATCAGCTGAAATAACCATTGGTAGTATGCCATTGGTGAATTTGGTATTTCCTAAATATATGGAAAAACTTCTATATTTGATAATATTCCTGCTTCAGTTTATGAATACAGGAAGACGTAAAACTGATTGTTATGAATACGTAACGTTCGCCATGTGAATTACATTCGTTACATCTTGAACCGCCCTTAATAATTATTGGGAGAAGAATCAGGTATTTAGTTACCAATATTCGCAGACTTATCTTACCAAGTCAGATATATCGCAAATATTTCCCTTAAAGAAAATCTGTACTTACAGAAGGTACTATCTAGCATTTATTGAATTTATCACTTTTAAGTTTTGGCACACTTGTTAATTTTAATTATTACATTATTTTTAATTATTACATTATTACATTATGAATCGAAACCATCAAATTTCCAGTAAGGGTCGCTTCGAATTATTTTCTGCCCTGCAGACTTTGGATTTAAATGAGAAGTAAGTGAGAATTCAGAATCTATTCATTTAATTTTTAAGAAGTTAATTAATTTATAGAATTATAGACATTGAATCTTAATTGCATTATATGAATAACATTTCCATCCTCATTCAGCTTAGTACTTCCAATGTCTGATTCTTCCTTTCTAATGCCAAAACATTATCCAAATAAGGTGCTTTATAGCGTCTAAGTATTAAATATCAACTCAAAAACATATTAAACTAAGATCCTCCTAATATTATCAATATTGTGCCTAATTAATTAAGCCAATTTTAAGTCACTTTTGAATCCAAAATTTTAGGTCCACATTATAAAGTGCCAAGTGCTACACCTTAATATCTAAAAGGGCCAGTTAAGGCTATTTCAAAAAACGTTTAAATCTTTTCGCGATCCCATGAGAGCGATGGAATCTTAACTCTAGAGAAACCCTTTAAGCTGCAATTAGAAGAGGCAACATAACTTCAGACATCTATACTATATATTTTATGAAGATTTTTAGCTCTCTTAATGAATGTTCTTCAGGACTAATTGAAAATTTAATCCCTTTCCAACTACTTTTTGGTGAATTTTCCAATCATATTCCGTCAGTCGTTATTTCCAAATCCTTTCTATTCTATTTTTTTCCACGAAAGAGGTAATTCCTTTCCCTTTCTCCCAATTTATGCCCTTTGCCGCTCTTTCCAATTCGGCTTGTCACCCTCATTGAGGACCATCCACCCGTCTCTAGACCCATCCAAAAACATCATTTATCTTTCTTCTTTCGGTTAGTTATTTCCATGCTTTTCTTGCCATCAAAAGTTTTTAAGTTTCAACCTTTCGGCATCCGCATATTTTCAAATTGTGGACTCCTTAAGTTGAAACTTAACTTTTCACAATAGTATATCCCGTCATATGAAGGTATTTACGTGTATTTCTCTTGTGTTGTTCCTTGTATTAGCATTCTGTGGTAAACTCCAAGGATACTTCAATATTTTGCTCCTATCCTCAAGTCTACTTTGCCAAATGCTGCTTTTCAGAGAATTTTAATTGTTTTGAGAGAGGGAGGAAGGGGAAAATTGAACTTCATCTTGATATATTATTTTCGTTATATAAATGAAATCCTGGTGATATTTCAGATGCACTTGTTAGCACTTGCCAAAATTTATTTCCAAAACCTTAAAGTGGTGGCCAAGTTTTTATAGTTTATGCATCAATGATTTCATTTATTAATTCTAGTTGTGACATACAAGTCATATCAATACGCCATATGATAAATTAGCTCAGAATTCACGCGTAGGTCATACTAAGTATGTAACATGTATTTCTGTACAAGTAATTGCAAAATATGTAAGATATTTATTTTTGTTTTATCTTTTGGTCCAGAACGTTACTTATGATCATATATTCGTCAATTTTTGCAGATGCTCCATTGGTCGGCCATCCCTGCTCTACAGGGTTTACTAATTAAGCTCAAGTCTATTCCATGTGTCTCATAATATATCTTTCTTTTAATATCTTTATTAGCTATGTATTACTTAATTCATGCAGTTAGAGTCGAGATAATATTAATAGCTCTAACTTTCATATATTTTTTATAGCAGGATGCAAATAGCTTGAAATTCATTTTCTTATTCAATTGATAACATCATGTATTAGATCCCCTTGGAATCGCGCCGTGTTTATTGAGGCTTAAAGATCAAGCCCACCACTTCGATTCACGGTATCCTTCCAAAGTGCATTAAAGGATTAAGAAATTTCAGCGCCCTCCGAAAAATGTAATCTGGAAAAAGCGTAACAGTTTAGTTAAGTAGTGAATTAGGGAGCAATCGGGTTCGCTGCCGAGCCCTCGAAAGTATGTCCTAATACCTCGTCGAGTTAAGAAAACACTGTGAGGTGTGAACATGAATATGCATGAAAGATAAGGATTTGGATGTAGGGGTCAAAGTTCTTCCAAGAGAAGTTTGCTAAGCCAATTTAATTACCACGACGAAAATGAAGACAAGGAACGGAAGGAAACCGAAACAGCGGTACGTCTCTCTTAGAAAATTTCCATCTTACCTTAATTCGCCGCTCGATGAAGTCAACCGTCCTGTTAGAATCTTCATAGAAGAATTAATCAATGATTTTATTGTCGGATATAATTAGCTGCCCGAAAGGAAGAGATCTCATTGCCATGACTTTTTCATCTAATTCAAGCAAGAGAGTTGAACAATTGTTCTGACTTTGCTTGAAAAAAGGAATACATGATGCATTATCATTAAATAATTTTTTTGAAAACATTCGTCCTTTAATTACTTTCATAAACGCTTGCTGGTCTAACACTAAAATTTGAAAAAAAAGTTTAACTTATTTAAATCATACTCTTACATACCCCTCTAGGATTAAAGTTAACTGGAATATTGGAGTTAAAATGTCACTGAAGAAGGTACAAAAGAGTGAATCGTAGTGTACTTATTTACTGATATGGATTCCTGATCTTCATAAATGAGAAACCTTCAAAATGAAAATAGTGCTGTAAATTAAAATAAAAGCAGTTTAATGGTGGATTCTGATCATAAATTGTTTGTGATAAAAAATTGACCATAATTGATCCTTTGGTATTATTGATGTCCTAAATTGCTATAAATAACATGAACTTGTGAGAGAATTTTCATATTTCTATTTAATATCTAGGAGCATTAATTCTATTTTTCCTAGTCAATATTCATTAGAAAATCCATCAGCCTAATCTCCATTTGATTCGTATCCTAAATAAAATTTGGTAAAGTATAACAATTCAAGAGTTGAACCAGAAACTTTCATTGTATATATCCTCCATAGGAACCGAAAAACTTTTCTAGTATCTCATACCAAACTACATCCGGGAAAATATTAATAAATTCGGATACTCGAAAAACAGTTATCGACTCTCCTCGTTAAAATTTTTCTTACTTCCATAAAATAATTAAAATTTATCTCTAGGTAAATTACTGTAACTGTATGGTACCAAACAGTTATCGAAGAAATTTCAACCTTCACTCTACCTCAAGCTCTTACACAACCTTTCAGCAGTGTGGAAACTAACGTGCTAGAATTAATTGGACTTCATAGATCAAGGGAGGCGAGCATTCCTTCCCCTGCAATCGACTTTGATACTAATTGCTCCACTAAGGCCGACTCAGTACGGCAAAAAGTTTAGATTAGAATATCTGTAGATGAAATAATGTTATGTTTAGTTTCTTATCAAGGAACTTCATTTCGTATAGATATTTTTGATTTATTCAGGCTTTTGCATAATTTTTCTCCTATTTCTTCCTATTCTTAATCTCGACGTTCGTTGATTACCATTGAAGCTCTTACTTAATAAAAAGAAATGCTTATCAATAGTGGCCAGTGTATCACCAATAAATGAATTCTTTCAAATATTTTAGATTTGTCATATTTTAATCACCAATGCCACATACATTCTGCGGCAATCTAATGCAATACTATTGTAGGTTGAATTTTTAGTCTAGTCGAAGTAAATTCAAAATTATTCACTTTAATTCTCCTTCATCTTCAACGCCTTGCATGTTTCTGCACAGTCGTAAACATTCTTTTCAACGGAACTGGATGGAATAATTCATCGTAAATTATTTTTTCGATATCTTCATTGAGAGCGATTCAATTCATTCGCTGTAATTCGTACATTATTTCTCCTTCGCTCTATATAGTGATTACGAGACTTCTACACTCGTCTTCGTAATAGGAAGGGAATAAAAGTCCCACTCAATACACAATCATCGATTTTGCCCCCATCGAAGGCGTACCAGTTAAGGAGTCCTCACCTACATGTGGTGGTGTCGCGCCCCACTTTTTATAGATAAAAATAGGAAAAATATATATGAGCTTCGCAGCGGGAGGGCTTTCATCTCTCTCGCCATTCCACATTCCGTAGGATTTCCTTTTTAATATCCCCAAAGGCATGTGGGAGGACAAAAAAATAAACTTTTCGAGTGGGACAGGTCGGCATTGAAAGTTCGGAAGGCTGTCAGTAGAAGGGGAGATGTTTTGGAGAGAGAGGAGGAAAAAACAGCTATTGGGACGAAATTTTTTCTCCGAGAGGCATTACAGAAGTGGAAGGGAGCGTGCTTGGAGGGGAAACGAAAATTTTATCGGACGAGGAGTCGCAAATAGAACTGATTTAACTACAAAGTGATTTACTCGATGAGTGGTTACGGTTTAGGAGCTCTTATTCAGTTGAAAAACGCCTAACTGTCGAGTGTTACTTCCTTTATCCATACGCTGCCATTTAAAAAGAGTTCAGGTACACGAAGGATTTTAGAAAGTGATGGTAATTTTCTACAAAGTTACATTGCTTCTATCGTTTCAAATGAACCTCGAATGTAAAGATCATTTAAAGCAAATTATGGCTGATTTAGTCCCCCACATTTACGGTGTATTATGTTAATTTTATAATTTTCCAACTTGTTATAATACTTCAAAAATTTTTAAATAAATTCTCTACAAGAAAATTATAGATTCACATTATTGTAGGTTAAATTTCCCATCTTTTCTATTTTACATGGTTAAATTTAATATTGAATATAAATATTTTTAAAAACCATTCCGTCACATCAAGATGGTACATATTAAAGTATTATTACATATAGTCTTACAGGAAATTGATTTATGCGACACACCGAAAAACCTTCAATCTTTGTTTGCAATTTCACTTTAAAAATTCTCGCCCAGTAAACGACATCTAATAAAATGGGAATTATAGATACGACTCGTTTGTATTTATGAAGTATGAGGAGAATAGCTGCTGTGGTATTCTTTCCAATAGAAAACTAAATCCTCGGATACACTGGTTATATTCCGTGACATTAAAAGTATCAATTGGAAGACAATCAAAAGTACCAATAAACCAGCAATAAATATGTTAACGTTCAGAATAAAATGCATTATGAATTTAAGAACCTTCCAATTCAATACTAATCAGTAAGATTAACATTAAATGGAAATACCATTTAGAAAGTTCGTATTACATATACCTATGATTAAAAGATATATGAAGTATTTTGGATATATTTACAGATATAATCATGTTGAGATTCCTAAAATGTGGAATAATGACGATATTTGGGAAGCTATCATAATGATAGCTTCTATTTTACGGATCTTTTTCTGGATTTATTTGTTCTAATATGAGTCGTAAGAGAATGAAATTTATTTGCAGATTTTTGATCTTATGGGATGCATAATAAATGACAAACTTTTGATAAAAATAATAATATGTTTTTAATATTAGATGAGTATTTACTATATTTTTGCCAGATATAATATTTTTTCCAGATGAAACATATTTTTGCTTCATTTTAATTTATTATTCTTTTATCCGAATGTCAAAGATATCCTTTGTTAAATTTGTGAGATAAATATTCAGAACAGATAATAATAAGGAATACGAGCCAAACAGATATTTGCGAAGCGTAACGTCTCATGCACATGCTAATAGATTTTGCGAATACCATCACCGTCACGACAATCCTACATACCATCGATAGATATGTTTCGTGTTAGAACTTGTACGCAAAGCTTCACTGAGCCACGCGTACCTTCACTGCACATACAACGGTGGATCCAAACGTTATTTCGAAACAAACTCATTCGAGCTCACAAGTCTCGAGGCATTCAAGTATAACATGCACATAGAGCACAGCCTACATACTCTAAGACAAATGCCGTTGGAGCAACAAATGTAAGCATCGCATCGCTTTACATTCCGATCTCTTAAATCTTTTTCATCCCACTCGGAACATGTTTTCCGAACAAATGTATTATGCACGTTCATTTTGATGCGACCTTTCTTCCTTGGGTGGATTCAAACGCGCTTCATATATGCCTCACCAAACATTCGACCTTTATTTTGATTTTTAAGCCGAAAAACAGAAATACATTCGCGTATCCAGAATCATTCTCCTTTACATTTGCTCTCCTTAGTGTACAAGCGCGAACTCGTACATAAAAGAGCGTGGGTCGCAACGGAAAATTTTTGAAGTTCCTTCGTATTTTACTGTTAAAGTATCACAAGGAAGAGTTTCTATCGTGATGGGCTGATGTTGAAGTTCGAAAAGATGGCTTTCTCTTACTCTGTTTACGGGATGCAATGTCGTCTCTGTTACGTTATCTTGTTACCAACTTTACCTTTCTCTACCATTTTCATCGTATTCCGCGGCGAATAGCGGTTCTTATTCGCCTTCGAGAGACAAAGAAATGGTGCGAGATGCACAGTTTTTGCGACGTCGCCAGTAGAAGAAATGGGGTAATTACCTTTGTCGAAGAGTAAGAGATAAAAATCAGATGTTCCACTTTTTCATTGGCAGCCTTGATGCTTTTATTGTCCCGGATGGACAAATAAAATATGTATATCCGTGGGGATTAAAGCGTAGCCATAATAGCAGAGAGATTTCATTGTTCCTGAAGCTTTCCGAAATGCTTTCCTTTGACGTCATTTCAGACTCGGAGTATAGATTAGTATGCGATGGCAATAACACTTTTTTATGAGAAATAAAATGCCCGTCAGAGCTCCGTTAAGCCATCGACCCATATTTCGCGAACGCACTTGGCTAAAAATATGAGACATCAAATATGCCTACGGGAAAAGGTCTTGCTTTTAAGCTCGCAGTAGGACATTTCTTGGAGAATATCATAAAACTGTCCTTAAAGTTGTAGCCAACACGTTTCAAAATTTTCACTAAGAGACGCGAGCAAAATAATAAAATTTGAAATGAAAAATGAAAGGTAGTCTGAAGAACGTAATCCACATTAGAGGAATTATTTCATCCTAGATTAATCGCTAACAAAATTCTCGTATCTAATTTTTAATTGCGGAAAAAGGCAACTTAGGTTTAACAGGAACCTTGTTGAACCCTATTGAAAGTTTTAAAATGGCCCGCCTACTATCCTATCCTTACATAATTGTTGATCTCGGTAAATTGTCTTCGTGAATAAAGAAAATTCTGGAACAACTTATATTTCTAGTCACTTAAAATTATAAAAGATATAGATCTTGGACTGTATATTCATTCATTAAAATCTTGAAATTCTTGTTAAAATTTTTGTAACAACAGTCTTAATGATATATTAACGTAGCTGCTTGAATATTTATTGGTGTTATAAATCACCAAAAAATAAGCGAATGCTTGAAATGATGATTTTAATGAATGACTGCTCAGTTAAAAGGATCATCTGTTACCTACGGTTGGTACATACGATTTCAAACTTCCCCATTAAAGAAAGCTGGAAAACCCATCAGTTTTAGAGAATATTTAAAGATGAAAGCTCCTTTGACCATATTGTGGTAAACGGAAAAAATATCGTCGATCCAACATTGAGTGGTCTCTCAGAAGTACGTAAAGATATTTCCTTATTCCTCCTCGCTGCATTCCCGGGAATAATTCGAGGCAAAATTCTTTTTCGGAGTCGCAACCTCCGCATAAGATGAAGCGATATGTTTCAAATCCGTCCGAAATGCTTTATGCGGTTTCACAGTCTTCGGGATGTTTCATCTTCGAGCACGATAGGAAAATTTATTCGTTCGATACGTCTACTCCATTCGCTCAGTCCACGCATTCCATATTTTATTCGTATGCGGAGGAAATACATAGCAGAAAGGACCGAAACGACGTTCTGATAGAGTGGAACCTCTCCTGCAAATCCTTTCGCCAGATGCATCTTTCATATCGTCTCTCCCACCAGAGAACATTACGTACGATTTTCATTTGTTCGACCGCCTTTGTCGCAAAAAGGGAACTATTTAAGAATCCCTTTGAACTCCGTGTTTAAGGTAAAAAGCAGATGTAGAAAGAGTGTATTACGGGAATTTCAAAGGGTCCTTCGCGAGAAGATGTAAACTTTCTCATCGCTGCAATTTTCCTTTGCGAATGCATTCGCTTTTGCGTCGCGGCGTTTTCAAGAGGGATCAGAAGACTATATGTAAAGCCCAAGTTAAAAAATCGAAATTCGAGTATCGTACTTTTGAAAATGAAGCCTGCTTGGCGGCGTTTAGAATAGGGTGATTTTCATATTCTGTTGTCTCCGAGCAGGATTCAAACGTCGCTGTAAAGAAAAAGAATATAAATCGTTTACAGAACTCCACTTAATTGACATCCAATAAAACTTTAACACAACAATAAATATGATTAATATGGGATGACTTTTGGAATTTTAGCTGCCAGCATATTCAGTTTAACTGATACATTCTTAAATAGCAAGAACGTTGCATTTTTGGATATGTACGATACTAAATCCTTTTGTTTAGATTATACATTAACCATTTCAAATCCAAAAACATTTTATAGGTCATTTTCGTGATTTTTTGCGTGCTAGCCCAGTGACATCAAGATCACGGGTTCATGAGGAATTTTTAATAAATTAACAACCATTCCCTTAGCACGTTCTTGTTGAGGAAATGGTTGTTAATATTGTATCATTTCAAAAGTCAAGTGTAAGAATCGTTTAGTAAGACTGATTCATTCGAAATGAAACTACCATTATCTAATGCGAAGCATGTTCTCCACGTGCACTCTCTAAGTCATTCTGCTTCCAGTCATCCCTTCTATGGATTAAATAAAAAGAGAGAGAATATATTTATGCCATTCTCACAACCTTTCCTCAATTTATATTCATTGCTTACCCAGTAATTACTCTCATTCTAAATATATTTAATTATGATAATCAAAACGTATAAATAACTTATAATGTAAATCAAAACAACCGCGGTAATTATATGATATATTCCCGATAATGAAGAAAAATATCAAATGATATATTTTTATCAAAAGGGCTTCCAACATTATGGAGGAAGTTCTCTTAAAATCTTAATTCAGCCTGGATCTTGCTTCATCTTCATCTTACAAGAATCAGTGGAATATTTTATCATCACAGAGTTAGAAATTTATCGAACATCCCTTCAGCATCCTTGGTGAATTTTATTCTAAAGATATCAAATTCCGCCTTTAATCTATGAAAATTGAGTATAGAGCTATTCATGTAGTATTTGGTTGTTTTCCGTAAATATTAAAATCCCATTTCCTAAGTTTGAGGAATATTCATAATTGGAAATATTGATAGATATCGCGGACTCTGAAACTGATCTCACGCTTAATTAAAAAGAATTTGGAAATGTGCTCCAAGATAGCCTCATGGGCAACGCGTTCACCTGTCGTGAAAGCGGTCCCCGATTCGATTTCCGGTGGGGGTCTATATGTGTGATATAACCTTATCTTTCGAAGCACTTTTAAAAATAATAATAGTATAATTCGGAAATCAATCCTACACACCAACTACTACTAAGTATTGCTATGCCATGTAATGATTTAATGACATTGAATGACAGAAAAACCCGTTTCTATAGGGAATTTATTGATTTTCAACATGCATGTTCATATCTCTGGTGAGAATTTATGGGCCGAATTTCTCCATACTTGACTTTCTTTTATGGGCAATATTTTTCTCGATGTTTCCTCAAAAATGCCCGATACCAGGCCATTATCAAATCTTTTATATTAAGCAGTTCGTTGACCTTCAGATTTATTTCAGTGGTAATGCGTTAACGCTTCTACTCCATGCATGTCATGCAGGAAAAGAGAAAGGAATCTGATGAACGACCATTTTAATGGAAAATCGTTTGGAACCAGTGTGCATTTTTGGATGTAATCATAACAGGAGAAAAATTATTACCAAGTTCGTGAGTTCATTTAAATCCCTCGGCCGTTTCAGTGCTATTTCGACAAAATGTCGGGAGGTAAATTGCATGTTTTTTATGCCTTAAATAAGACTAAATCATCCTTTCTCTCCAATAGGACGACGAAGTTTTTTAGTTGGATCACGAAGCTTATAAGTCGAGAGAGAGTGCGACTATTGCAATCCGTGCGCTCATATAATTGGCTGAATGTGGATAAAATACATCCCGACAATACTGATGCCCGTCTTTAAATCCAGGAAAATTCATGTATAACAGCACGTTCAATTCCTGATAAATTTTTAAATGAATGATGAAGTTTGGTGGCAAAACTGATAGATTAATCAGCGTAATTTATAAGACGTATTAATGAGATGAAATGGAAATATATTACGTAGTTTACGAATCTATATCTACATTAATACTCTGAAAAAAACCTTTTGGCGTGTTTCAGGGGGTGTAACCACAAAGTATTTGAGCTACATCTTTAGCTTGTTGTCATCGCATATCGTTCGAGGAAAGAACAAGTCCTATTTTTCTTTAATTTATTTGTCTTATTTTATGCTCATTGTTAGAACGGTCGGAAAAAGCAGTGGGTTGCGTAATTCCGATTACGTCTTCTAAGAAAGTACTTTCTCTGAATTAGTTAAGCAGTCGAAACCTTGCTTCTAATATCCTTCTCTTCAGAGATTCCAAAACTGCATCTGAGATCTCCCTCTCCTTCCCTGCGATCTTCCTTTTTTTTCATGCCATTTTAACAAAACTTTATCGCCTTGTGCTGCACGTTTCAGAGTTTGCAGGTACAAGTTTCATTCACCGGATCCCATAAACGTATCACATATTCGACGCAAAACCTGACCAGAGGAAAATAACACGAATCTATCGACAATACGCTTTATAAAGCCGAGCTTTTTAATTGCTTTACGGAAGATTTTTTGGAAATGTATGTATCTGTTTCAGCTGTTTCTAAGTGTAATCCCGTTCAGCTGACTCGACTACAATGATGTTTATTTCATTGATTATAAACAGCAATATTGAGTAGAGATTTAATTTAGCGATGAATTAATCAATACCTCTTCTAAAAGTATCTGGAGTAAGAACAACGTTTATGTTTAAAATATTAATGTGTTTACTATTGGTATCCAAATTTACTGAAATATATTTCCTTAAGATTATATAGAAATAAGTATATGACTGGGAAAGGACCCTTATTTGAAGACTTTCAAGAGATTTGCATGGCATCTTCGTGATATTTCCGCACGGTTTCTTTTCATTTAACTGCAAACCATCTTCCAGGCAATTCCTTACAAGCTTGATTTCCGATGAAAATAATTCATCTGAACATTTATCTGATCTGATATAGAGGAGCGCAATGTAGCGACAGCATGATACAAGGAATTATGCAGTATTCAAGTAGTATAGGAAAGATTCCTAGGTAAAGTAGGCATTAACAAATTTAAAAGATAGATAACCTTCATAAGAATTAATGAAGTTTATTCTGTTCATTTTTAACAATGAAAAAGGAAATATTTTGTATAAATTATATAATTGAGTTTCAATAAAGGCTTTAAGGTCTCTTCTATCGAAAAAATATTTTATCCATATCCCAAGATATATGCAGGATTAGCAAGCTTATATTCTCTATTTAATAGACACTCTTCAGGGATTAACATGCAAGATTTCAAATTTCGGTTTCAAAAATTATAGCACTACAAAGCAGTCAAAGCTCAATGAATTTCCAACTTTTTTCAGTTTTTTATCTCCAATTCTATAGTTATCTATATCTGCTTTACTTATCTCTATAAAATTAATCATATTGCTTCCTAATTTGAACGTACATATTGGAAATTATAACATGGAAAAATGCGTGAAATTTTTGGTACCAAAATATAATCACTATGAATGAATTGGGATAAGAAAGTAAAGCTTGGGTCACCAGTTCTCTTTTCAATTTAACCTAGACGGTCTCTCACTAATTTTTTTCTTTATTTCGAGCTACATCCTTTAGAAATCGTTATATCTCCAAATTCTAATGTTATAAGAGTTAATCCTACAAACACATGAATAGCTTTCTTAACAATAGAAAAGAAGTCATTTTGTGATACTAAAGGAATTGGGAGGATGCTATACCGTCATCCACGGGATTAAATCCTTTCATTCCGAGATTTGGAGCATGGGACCGTTCTTTTGTCGAATTTCATCCCTTAAGTATTCATTCTCCCAAATTCCTTTTGTTATCATCTTAATCTCTGAGAACACACGTGAGAATTTTTCATTCAGGATCATGCTATAACTTCTTATTTATTAGACTAAAAATGACAAAATTTAGGTGGAAAGTAATTGGTAACATAATTTCAAAATCAAGATATTTTAAAAGTTTATTTTTCCAATCAAATAATCCCTATTAGGTAAATTCAGGGATGTGGTCCTATGTATCCCTATCACAGTAGGAAATATTATGGAATAAAGGGAACCATAACTGTATTTCGGAGCCCTGGGCAAGATTTCACTTCGGTGACCCTTCCATATAAATATTTATTCATAAGGTATGTATGTATTCATATATATAGACCCTCATTCCTGCAGAAAAATTTTTAAATAGTCTATAAGGACTGGATATGCAACATCAGTCTATAGGATTTTACTTCGAATTGCATTTAATTCTGTCTTCCGGAAACTCTTTAATTAATTTATAAGATGTAGATCACCACTGCCATTTTAATTTATACAATAATAAAATGGATGTACGTAATTTAAGATTTGCCCTGGTTTTTCCTTGGCATTCAAGGTTGCTGCAGCAGTTCCGATGTGCACGTAGTCCCCGTTGTATTTAGATATATCACCCTAACTGCCAGTCGCTTTCCACTCTAATTTAGAATATTTCAGAATAACTCCTAGTAGAGGTAGATCACTATTTGCTTTTCCTAGTTTCCAACCGATTGGTAGAATCGAAGGACTCCGACGCTTTGGCTGATAATGTCGGAAAATACTTCATACTTAAAGATAGGTGCATAGAGTTCAGCCAAAACGAAGTCCTATTTTATTTTTAGCTGCATGTTTATTGGAAAATTCTACAGAAGGTACCTGTCATTAATAAATGAATAAATACACTTCATTACCTCTCCAATTTAAACATTATTCATATTTTCTAATTATCTAACAGAAATACCACTATGCAAATCCCAGAATTTATCCAAATCACGCACTTCTTATCGTTCTTCTTCTCTATCGAAGTATTTAAACATTTTAGATTCTATATAAGTTTATGATATGTAATTTAAATATTGATTATTATTGCAATATGACGTTTTTAATTAAGGCGAAATGAATGACTAATAAAAATATCGGTTTCTACTATGAATAATAGCATCCGAAAATTCTTTCCATAAAAGAAATTATAAATGTTCACACGCATACGTTAAATCATTTTTAAATAAAAAATATAAGTCGTTAAATTTATAATCTGCAAGCGTAGTCTAATTTTATGACATTCAATTAAGGATTTTTATTAATCGAATAATGAATTCTCTAATTGAATTGACCTTTCCTTTGTAATAGGTGAAGGGAAACGACTAGATTCGAAATAGTGATATGATAAAATTTCAATATGTCCAGGTTATTTATATAACTCAGTTTTCCATCTAGTCGTAATTTATTAACACCGAGACACACAATATTCTCTCCAGAGCGTAACTCTATAGTGGATGTCGTGCGCCTTTCAGCAATTTATTAATTACTCTCGATTGCTTCCTTATTCCAATCGATTCGCCTTCTCCTTTCATCACTTCTCTGCTTATTAACTCATCAATTTCCCTTTTAAACGAACAGGAAATCTCTTTAATTCGCTCACGCATTCAACTGCCTCTCTGATCGATATTTCCAATTTTCTCGATTAGTATCTTTCTCGATGCATTATAAAACCGAATAGAATTGAAGGCCTTCGGAGATTTTTTTTCCTGAATGAGAACATTATCCATTATATCCTCCTCTGAGAGCCATTAATTACTACCGTCTCTTTATCGAGGGGTATTTAGCGCGAAACAGTTTGATTAAAAGCGTGTGGAGACGAAAATTTATGCGAGGGGGAAAGTCAGATTAATGTAAGTAAACTCCGGAGAGAGAAGCTTTCGTTACTTTCAATGAAAGATGAACTCCTGGAAAGAAATCTACGGAAAAATAAGAGATAAAACATAAAGAAGGTTTTACCTGGTAGAAAATATTCACTTTCAAATTTTGCACTCAAAAGGGAAGGATGTAAATTAAAGATGGAAAAAAGGGGATTTATCCACTTTCAAAAGCCGTTTTAAATGAGTTTGGCTAACCAAAGCAGCCGATACGCCTCACTTTTTAATTATTAAGGAGTAATTATATCCAATATAAAAGACATAACTTAGGTTTTCAGTAATATTTTTACTTTCTTTAAAAGGCGAATTTTCCATACGAAATATTACATAACGTTCACACTGACAAAATCATAAAAATAGGGAAATATAAATTTCTAAAAATGATTTATGCAAAAACAAACAGAATTACAAAACAAATTTATTTTAAAACTTTGGCCGACAAGTAAATTCTCCGTTATAAATCATCCGTAAATAATCGATTGATTATTTACGATGTATCCTAAAACAAAATAAAATTAAATACACTTGCCGTATGCTCATCATTCAAAAGTATTCTAGTTTATATATTGTTGCCGAAATTATTTCTAAGACAATAGCTTTCCTTATTTATGGAATAAAACCCCCGAGGTATGAAATCGAAAGACCTTATCGACAAAATGCCCATAAAATTCAACCTGGGAATGATATAGAATATAAGAGGTAAAAATCAACCAAAGAGCTCGGAAAGATTCACCGCTTTCAGGGAATGGGTTCCCAAGCTTTTCACAGGAAGAATGTGCCTCAGAGAAATTCACTTGATTTGGTCTTCAAATATACGTAAAGATGTGAATATTTTCCATGCATTGAAAATCATATGCCGTTGATACTCGCCCCGAAGGTGAAACTAAATGGAACACCTATTCGATATTTTTGGTTATTCTCGGTCGTATCTCACTCTAGAGCTATAGATAAATCGCCTTTCCAACTTGATTTCCACTTTTCCGAGTTTTTTCTATAAAGACGCGGCAATTCCAGCGGTGAAGTGAAAAGGATTTGGTTCATTCAGAAAGTAAGCTCGTCCTTTTTTCGAAGCGATCTAACACGTCATTAAATTTATTTTCATCTCTTAAAAGTACGCTTGCTTCAGCTGTTCGAATCAACATCTTCATCTCCCTGAGAATTTAAAAGCGAATAGGGTAAAAGTTTTATGTAATAATCTTTCACGTAGTAAAATCCTGCCTATACCGTGGTGAGTTCACTGTCCCTTGAACTATCCTTTGGTCACTATCCTCAGGACGGTTGATACGCTGTAAAGAAAAATTCTTTTCTATTTTGGGCGTGGCGTTAGACAACGGTGATATTGTAAATCAACAGAGTGCATGCAAATATGTGTAATTAAACGGATTATACCAAGGTACTATTACACCAAGAGACTTTGAGCATATTTTCAGTTTTCATTCCGTAAGATTCATCACTCAGGAAGAGATTAGTGCGGTATCTTACGAATTATGGACTAGTGTAAATAGATGCAAGTACTAGCGTGTAAGAAATATTAAGTTAAACATAATAGGAGGTACAAAAATCTTAATGAACTGTTGCATCAATGCGCCGATTGGTGACAAATAAGCAATGATACGATGTACACGGCAAAAATACTATATTTTGGATTGAACGAAATCCACTCACCGCTTGTAATTCAGAACGAACGTACTGCGTGTTGTAAATTGCTTTTATTCCGTAAGTCAGTTTTATATAGAAACATGATATTATTTATGCCAGGATTTCAATTTGCGAATTATACTCCGACCGACCAAGGAAATTAGGGATTTATTTTCGGGCACGAATGGCGCTTTTCCCTTCAGTAGCATGCGATATTACATTTACAGATGCTATTAAGGTGGTAGGATTCCATCTCGTGTATTTGGCCGGAGGTTTTCACGCTCAGTGGCCAAACTCCGTTACGCAGAGTAGTCCTTTTGGGAGGAAACACAAGCTTCTTTGTTTTTTTCTCCCAGCATTACACCATTATCCCCAGCCTCCGTCCTAGTTCGACGCAGAAATTCGCACAAGACCCCATGCAAGACATCCTAAAACATGCTCCATTATTGACCCTTTCTCCGATCTTAACATTTCAACCAAGCCAACGCAACGCTTCGTTTCAGCCTTGAGAATCCCCGGATTTAGACACGGCTTCGTTACAAGGGAATCCCTAGTGGAGACCAACACAAGGCGTTATTTAACGCGTCATATGTACCGGTAGCAGCGAAAATATAGGGCTCGCTTTGGTCTGTATATGGGAGCATTACAAGTTTACAAGGTCTGTCTACTAGTTGAAAGACGAATTAGAACTATTCTGTGCGAATAAAGGTTACGTAAAGACTTAGGCACCGAAAAATCGGTGAGTCCACGCCAAAATTACTCGAAGAGGATGGTAAGACTTTACAATTTATTCTCTTTTCCTCGGTTAATAGGGAGCATTTTCATATTTTGCAGTAGGTATCGATGTTTTCGTAAATGTGGCGAAATTTACCTCGTAATTTTCGCGATGTGACTAAAATATTCTCTCTAGATTAGTGAGCAATAATGAATTTGATGAAAGACGCGTGCGTCTTACGGAACACCGCTTTAAATACATTTTATTTAGTAACTAATGAAAGATTTCTCCCGTAATGGACCATGGATGGAATCAATAAACCTATTATAGTGTTAAGAGCCAAAATTGGAATTACTTAATTCAATTATTCTAATCACTAATTATAAGATAGATTTTGTTTTGAGGTAAATAACAGAATCAAGAAGTGAATTTTTTAACTAATATGTAAGATGCCTTTTCTCATTAACCTAGTGATAGTTACTACATCAAATATAATTGGAGTATAAGTTCTCCGAGAGAATTTTAGCGAAAGCAGCGTAGGACTGAGCAATATGAAAATATATTATAGAATCCTGTCATGGTTTCTGAAATCTTGTTAATATTTCTTTTGCAATAACGGAGAGAACTCCATGATTATAAAACCAATAAGTTTCGGACTCGGTACAATTCACAAACATCCTGATGGTAACGAATACTCTTGTACGCCGTGCAGAATTTTGTTATGATAGAATAACCAAAGATATTAAGAATATCTCGGAAATTTTTTAGACTACTTGTTCGATGGGAATATTCAAATATATTGAAAACCTTCTTTCAGTTGGTTTTTGTTACTATCATTTATTTAAAGAAGCATTTTACTGTTAAGGAGGAATGCGAGGTAATGCAAAATAACACATTAGAAAAGGGAAGTAAAACACAATTAACAAAAAGTTTTATTTACATAATCTAGGTGTCCACGAAGTCATCTGACTGTAAGTTATCACGTATAAAGTATCCTTTTAAATCAGGTGTATAAGATAACTTTATGATTGAAACTAGGATTAAAAACTTGAAATTTATCGATGATAAAAAGAAAACGAATCTTAAATTAGAAACAATTAACTGAATAAATCCGCTGAAAATATAAATTCATTCTCCAGCTTTGATCATTTTTTAATTCAGTTGATTTGTGCCAAGTAGAAGAGGATTGAAAGCAACTTGCTTAAAGTAATATTTTCTTCAAAACTTCAGTGAGATTTCGAATTTGAAGTCGCATGACTTTGTACGAGAGAAATGCATTTATTTCGTTGTATGATTACATATGAAGTGCTTGCATTTCCTCTTAAGCAAAAATCATCCTATTAAGGTAGGAGTTGTAAAGAGAAATGCAAAGGAGCATGAGGATTTATTCAAGGTATTTCATTCTCATAATCATTTAAATCAACAATCATTAAGCGGAGTTACTCGGAGCTTAAACGAGGATCGCTGCGTTGCATTAGCGTTGACTTCGGGAAAAGTTGTTTACATAGCCTTTACCTTCATACTACCCTGTAAAAGATGCAAAGAGCTATGAATAAAATTTTAATTCACATAATGATTCATGCAATAAAATCTGAAATACTATAACAGAATAACCAGAAAACTTAACGGAAAAATCATCTATGTGAAAAGCAACTAAGATATTAAGTTTAAGATATTAATGTTCAAAGCTGAGTTATATAAATAACCGCTTTCACATGCAGTTGCTTTATGCATCAAAGCTTTCAACCATCAACGAACGACATGCATTTTTCAAAGCATAGTCAGAGTGAGCTCCACTCTAAGTGTTGTTGTGTTTCGCGTAGTATGGAAACTTCCGTGACAAATAATTACAAGAATAGTAGTTTTGTACGGAGTATGCAAGTGAAAATGCATTAATATCCAGAGACACTTTTTGGTGTCGTTTAAATTGGAGTAAAATGATTTGTAATTAATTCCTATTTACGTTAAGCAGCAGGAGCATAGTAAGCAATTTTACTTCATCTCCAAGGTTTAAGCCATTAGAGCAGATTCATCATACATTTTACTAAGTAATATAAATAGAGTGGGAGATAACTATATTTATATTTTCTATCACCAAATACGTGTAAAATATTAACTACACAATGCCTTGATTTGATGGAAATTTAAATAAATTCTCTGAATTCTTTTTTCATATTTTATCTTCGTTTTATTCGTGTCGTGTTCTACACTGTGGTTGGAAATTTTTTTACGTTTAAATAATATTTTTCTCATAATACCGTGTTTATTATTTACCAGGAAAAAAATCAAAGTTTATTATGAAATCCTTCCTTCCGTCAGAGACGACGAAGGTGAGTTCTTTCATGTACAAATTCAATTGTGAAAGAAGTTTTAGGGTTTAAACCTTCCCTCCATAAACTATTCACTATTCGTGGATCCCCAACAAGAGTCACAGCAGTTTTATCATGAGATTAATTTCCTGCCTTTGAGTGGAGCATTGAATTTCTAGGTTAATTACATGATACATTTGTGAAGTCGAACTGACACGTAGGAAAAAGTAGGTCGGTAACACATCTTCTGTAACACGGTGTTTGTATTTTTAAAGGTCCCGTAGCGTACAGCCGAATTCCGTCATCTGCGTTGTGCGGAATTCTGTAAGTGAATATAACGGAATCGGCCTCAGAGCTCGAAGAGTGATTCGTGCATCCGGTGACGAGCTACCTGATGAGCGCAGAAGGCGTGCTTCCCGAGCGTAGCAAAATCCTCCGAGTTGAGGTCGGGCGGCGGGAAAGGTCGGCGCAATCGTCGTTAAACCGGATAAATGTACCGTGAAGGATAGTACAGACAAAGGGGCAATTTATTGGACATCCGTTCCGATGGGAAAATTCTGTTCTCAGACCTTTATTCAGTTGCTGCGATGCAAGAAGTCTGGAGAACAATGATTTTTTGGAAAATTCTCGGTCACGTCTCTCGGGTTGAAATTGTGCTTAACAGAATTCTCGAAACAAAACCCTGGTGATATATGTATGCATGTTTCCGATTTGAATGTTATCCCGATGCCCATATGTCTCGATTGAAATAATTTATGGGTGACCAAAATGGTACAGCAATAGCTACTACAGTAAATCCTGTTTAAATGCCTCCAATTAATGCGCGGTATTCTCTCAGCTCTGGTTGCTTTCCCATCGTAGCAACATTTGCCAGGTAACACATTGTGAAAATGTCGTTTAAGATGTTCAAGCTACCAGATTTTAAGGCGATTTTTCTCTGTACCCAGATGCACTGTAACATGTTTGAGCCGATCGTCCCTTTACATTTCACACACTAAATATCATTTACATTACGTATATCACCGTTCTTCTCCTTATTTTAATTTTCACTACTTGGCTAACTGTTGACTCTCCTGTTTGCAAGGACTAATTCTGTTGGAAGAAAATTCAAGATCTAGAAAGAATTCTATCTGTCTGTTGGTGACGTTGCTATCTCTGATATAGAGATAGAACTTCGTCAGCTGTTTCGTCTCAGGATAGAGCGACTGAAAAGTCGTTTGGTGGTTTTTCCATCGTCACATTTTCACACTTCCATTCCTAAGACAACAAATGTAAAAATCATGTATGAGCAGTGAATTCAGAATATCGTGGAAAATGAATCTTATCGATTTAAGGTAAATATTCTATCATATTCCTTGACGGTGCTTAAATCACCACCACTGAAATTAAAGTAAAATTTCGTCACATCTTCTTTCATTGCCTCTCTAGCTTGATCGATCTTCATGTCCACCAATTTTTACTAGAGTGAAATATTGATCACAAAATGTTTCGCGGTTTGGAATTGGTATGTTCTTACCTCTCGTTAATTAATTTAGTCTAAAATTTATCATCTGCAAATTAACTTTATTATGTATAACATCAAGAATAAGAAGAAACTAGCAGGTATCCTTACGTAATTAGTAATTACACAACCACATAAATGAAAGGTCAAGGAACGTGTCCTTGAAAGCTTTTATATGGAGTTCAGGATTTATCCAACTGTGTAATACATATACATGGGTATTAAAACATCCAATTAGAGTGAAGGGTTCCTTTTCCATGTACTTCTTATGAGCAATGCACTCCTCATGAGCTTACCGACGCCTACTTCAGCACCTCTTCATCTTTCTTGAGTTCTCTGGAATTAATGTCCGCAAGGCCCTTGACCTCTTTGTCAGCTGTGTCGATTCCCCTTCTTTGGTCACAACCGATTCGTCTTCCTTTTTCGGCCAAACTTTCCAACTCCTCCTCCTAAGAAAACAACGCGAGTCCTCCACATTCAAAGTTACAGACTGATCTCCATAACAGCTTTAAAGAATACGAGACCCAGTTGATTCTCGAGTCAAAGTTCACATTCAGAATTCCGTGAATAATCTTCATTCCTATTTTGCGTGGTATTAAACTCGACAATTCGTGAATATCATCCTCTAAATACAATTATTATTTTACCAACTTTAAGGATACATTTATTAATATTTTCATTTATACTATCATGACAATATCTTGATTCCAAGTTTACTATTAAAATACTTGCATAGAGTAATCTTTGTTTACTAGTTTACTTCACTCTTTCGAAGTTTTGGTTATATATGCATAACCTTGAAAGATTTTGCAAATTTTTTAGACTTAACCTCGAAATATATTAGTTTGTCTGCAGTTGTGTGTATTTCTGTTTCCATTTTTCTCTTAACACTTAATAATTTGCTCTACTTTTTCTTGTTTGTATACAGCATCTTCTCCAATAGCCTATTTCCATCCTTTTCCACATAATTTGTATCATTAATCTACATCATCTTAGTCTCCTGCTTACCCTAAACGGTAACGTCTCTTCCTTAGTGGCCATGAGTTCGATTCTGGCCGAAATCCAATATTTAATTAATTCTACCCAATTTTCTCCGGTTTTGAAAAATGTTCAAGGTCGTGTTGTAACGTTTTCTACATGTTTTACAATAGTTTTTCGCCTATAATAGAGTCCTTTGGACAGGATTCACTCCAGGATAGAAGGCTAAGTCACCGGCGGAAGAATTTCGAAAAAAATTTCAGGAAAGAACTCGTTGGCAAAGGAAATTATATTTAGATCAAAAGAACGTATCACCATAAGAAAAACGCTGGAGGACTATCAAGGGAAGGAAAAGATCGATACAAGGAAGTGATTGCAAGAACGGATGATTAATTCTGGACGTTCTTTCAGGAAGAAGTAATGAAGCCTAGACTTTGGAATCAGACACGGATGTCGGTGTCAATATACCTTTGCTAATCTCCAATAGCGGCTTTTAGGGTGAATGTGTGTATTTAAATTTGACTGTACATCCCGATCAGGATTAGGATTATAAGGAAGGAAATCAAACAGTTAAAACTTTCAAACCAAAGTCGTTTCATTCAATAACCATCATGATAGTCATCTGCTGGTTTTAGTGATGCTAGTGTGCTAGAAGTGATATGGCTAAAAGAGTTTTATTCATCTTAAGTAACTGTTTCTCTATGCTCTTAACAATTTTTGTATCTTATTTTGTATTATTTTCCTTGATTTCTATATCTTACCATTCAATTTTCAGCTGCTGTTCTTGCTTTCCGTAATTTGAATTAGTTTCTCCTTTGCGACCTCGTTAACTCCAATTCTTGACTCATATCTTTTGCCTAAAATCAATAAAATTTCGGTCCTAACCTCTGTATCATTTAATTAACACCGAGTTTATTTCTACTATTATTGCCAGATAGTCGGAAAATTTTCGGGCCACCGTAAGGAATAACTGCGTTTCGACATTTTTTCTGCGCGCTGTCTCATCGCCCTCTAAGTTGGCGAAAACTTAACAAAAACATTCCATTAATTAACTTTACTCACGACCTTGAAATAAGAGCTCATATTTCTGAATAGCTGTTCTATCATTTATTTTTGAATAGCTATTCCATCATATATTTTAAGCCTTATCTCCGGTTTCCCTTACGGATATTTTCGATACACCATGCTACCATAGGCTTTAATCTCTAAAGATCCCCGAACATGATATGTTGCTGGATTTTGCACTGATCCCTGTAAATATATTCGCATTATGGGAGATAAATACATAATTTTATAGCTCAGAATCCATTTTGCTTCTTTATAGAGATCAGTTCTTTATCCGATATTGTTTTTATCTATATCATAGCTTTCCATTCCATTTGATGCAGCTCATAGTTATCCGTGACTTAACTCTTGGTGTGCAGCGTAATTTGTGAGGGGGATATTTATAACTTCGCATGACATACGCACAGTATTATGCGATATTTTTCGTTTTATATGATTTCATTATCATATGAATAACGTATTTTACTTCACAGTCAGAATTTTCTTCTTTTTCAGCTTTAATATACATTGTAGGTAACTTAAAAAACCTTGGTTTAACGTGTCACAAATTGGAGTTGCAGGAGAAAAAAGTTTGGGAAATAGAGCTCTGGGAAATTCATCAAATAAGACACACATTTTTCAGCCGAAGCTCAATCTATGTATTGTTTTTAATTCATGTTTGCACCATACATAGTTCAAAAATAAAGATATATAGATAATCCAACATGCCTCGATACATAATTCAATTCCTAAAAAATACCTTAAAATTGTTTTATAGCTCATATTTAAGGGGAAAAAATGTTCTCTTTCTGTTCTCATTCATTCTTGCATATTATAGATTTATGCATACACATAAATAATTATGGGTCATATGCAGTAATATTCATAGTACATTGCAAAAGATTCGGACTGTGAGTTCACGTTATTCATATGATTCAGTAACAGTAGAACGTATATAAGTAGAAGAAGAAAAATATGGAGTACACTTTGTAATTGTAATTACTTACAAAATTACAAAATTAATGTAAGCATTTTATAATACAATGTGTAATGTTTTCACAAAACTATATTTTCTGATACAGATGTATGTACATCTGTATCAGAAAATATAGTTTTGTGAAAACATTACACATTGTATTATAAAATGCTTACATTAATTTAAAAGATTATTTATAATATATGATGATATGTATATAGATAAATATAGTGGGATCAATTCAGATACCTGTCATTGACATGAGTCTAAACCTGGAGATTGTTAGGAGGTGCAAAGATATTAATATTTTAATGCTTAAGAAATTTTGATGAAATGTATGTAAATGTTAATATAATTTGTGATCTTTGTATTTCATAAGTATTGTGGTATTCTCAGTAACGAGTAAATCCTAGGATTTAACATATTACTGGACGTTAGTATCGAATCATCTCATTTTGTCGATGATGCCCGTGCTTCTCCTAAGACATTTTCTAAAATAGCAATCTCGGAGATTCTTTCCCTGCTCCGAATATTCCTCAGTGATTCTCTTCTCTGTTGAATATTTACTGTGCTATGTTACTCCATGGTCTGAAGCTACTGCAAGGTTTCCGCTGTATTGATTGGGAGTTGCAAGTTCTAGAAGGCTTCCATTGCCTCTGCCGTCTCGAGAGATCTGGCAAATTTGATTGGGTATTCGAAGAAATCAGCCGAAACAGGGTAAAGATCAAGGTGAAGATGCATCTAGCTCGCGGCAACTGGAGCGAAACTAAGCTAGAGTTGGGATCGAATTTGCATGATGCAGTCCCTAACACGTCTCACTCCAGGCATCGGCATTCGGATCGCATTAGGAGCAATAGAATAGCAAAGCGATTACGAGGCGAATGCTAAATTGAGCACGATTTTGCAACAAAAAATCCACCCGCACCAGAAGTAAATTGAATTGCAGCGAGAGATTTTTCATCCGGAAGGAAATGGACGCATCAAGCCCGAAAAAAAGATTCTTTTTTCGCAGTCTTGCGTTCGTGATAGAAATGTTTCTGTTCGCGTAATTAATTTCCGTTCATCCGGAATTAATCGGCATTCAGCACGTTAAATCGTCGTCATAAACATAGGTCATGAAAGCATCGGGGGTAGGAAGACTAATAGTGTGCTCTACGGAATAAAATCAAAATTTCAAAAAAGTCGCTGCCCTATCCACTCTAGATCAATTTGTAGAACCTCAATTTGTATATCTTGTCGTCATCCCCATATATATATATACACCGAATCGGAAAACTCTCGTGCATTACGTTAGCCAAGGAAATGCTGAAACGCTTGGGAATTGTTTGCGGTGTACATAGCCTTGCTCCATTTAGTTTTTTGCGCGTTTCATTCCAAATGCAGCTTGATTTCATGTCTAAAACGTTCCAGAGTTTATTTTCGCGTCGAAAACGCTAGGATTTTTGCCTGCGGATGTGGGTGTGCATGCAGCGCACAAAGTTGGATTCGAAAACATGCATTGTAACTCATATTCCGTCGTATACCTTACCCTCTCCAATTTTACGTATTCTATCCAAATAATTTAACAAAACAAACTTGTGCGGCTGTTCCGCGAACGCAAGCGGCAGCGAAATGAAGAGGAACGCTATGTTTCCTTTAAAAATATAAAGATTCTCCCCAAGCGAGCTATTCCCTTAAATTAGCAGTATACTTTAGAAGCGCTTACTTTTTTGCCCTTTACTGGTAAATAATAATGTAGATGAGATAAATATCGAAATGTATGCAATGTTTTATTATAACTAAAGAATAAGAAACAAGCTGCAAATAAAAAACATATTCTGTGGAATATTACGAAGTTTTAATTCATTTCTTCAGTTATGGCCTTCCAGAGGATTACGCCGCATCATTTTTAATACATTTTATAATCATATTGTAGCTCTCCCTGTGCAACGGAGTAAGTATCGCTGCACATAATGTGATATCCAATCAAGGCATCGAATCGTAGTGTTTTCGTTCTGGTTTTCTCTCCGGTTCAACAGAAGAACTCTCTGTTCAGTTCTGTCTACGCTTCTATAGCCAACGTTGAACCGATTGTTTGAGCCATTATGATATTACATCAATATAATCCGATTAGCTATTTGCATTTACATTAATCTAGACCAAGAATTCGCGAACCACCCTAAGGAAGAATAGACCGGTCTCGTTGGACCGGACTTTTTTCAAGTCTATTCTTCCTTGGGATTTCTCCTGGGTGCACGTCATCTCATGCAAAATCATGCTTAACCCATTTCTTGTTTGCGAATCATATTTACACTTTAACCTTCTTATGTCTATACTTGAGTGGAATGCGTATGGTTGGGAACCAAAATTCGGAACCGATGTCGGAACAAATGGCGGTTTTCCAACATGTTTCGGTTTCATGAATTAAACATTTTTCTGTTCTAGTTTGGTTTTCATTCCGGAAAAATAATGAAATGTCTCGGCTCGATGTCCTAGCCCTAATTCACTTAGTGGTCTCCCGTAGCTGAATTCCTTACTTACTTACTTTCTGTTAGAATGTGAGACGCGGAGATATCGGCGGGAGACCAAGGATATCTCTAAGAGGAGGAGACTGTGGAAAAGCGAAGTGGAGAAATTAATGCTGGAAAGTTGGTCGGATCCAAGAGGAGGGGTGTGGGCAAGCTAAGAACCAAAGGGGTGAGGAATAATGGGCGAGGGTGTGACACCACTGTCCCAGTTTACTTCGCAGTCCACAGCCCTATGGAATCGCTTAGCCCGCGATCAAACAGTCAACTCAATCATTGGTTGGTGAATATCATAGGAGGAGCTCCCGGACGACCGGTGGAAAGTTTACAGCAAAATTGAAGAATAGATTGTGAATTAAGGGATGACAGAAGTTTTGAATTTGGTGAGAGGAGTGCAGAAATTAGATTGATTATTCAGGGACTGGTCCTCTCCTCGCTACGCCTACGAGTTTGCCTTTTTCACGCGGTTCGGATCTTTCTGTAAGAAGTGTACAATATTGCACTGTACATTTGTTCATATTAAAATATCTACGATCTAGTAAACAAGATTATTTTTCAAATACGAATCGCAGCATAAAAGTTTAGTTAGAGTTTTTTTCTGGATTGTGCAATTATACTTACAAAATAACATTGTCTTCTATAGCTAGCTCAAAGATATTGTTGTATATTTTCTCAGATAGCAATGTTTTGTTTAGTTGACGTTGCATAAAATTGATCTATATAAAGAGTTATCAATAATCTAGGAAATAGAACTAGATAAAAGAGGGTTCTCCATACTTAAGCAATTACCGCCAATGAATTCCTCTTTACCGTAAACTGAAATCAATTATGAATTATGCAGGTAAGAAAAATGGAATCAAAGTTATATCCTGAATCACCCGAGTATTAATATCGTGAATACTATGAACTTAAATTCTTCTTAATTCGAAAGAGGATGTATACATGCAGTAGCATTGATCCAATGGACAACTATTTTCTTGACTTTCACCCTACTCAACCATACCATTATCTTTAGTTTCCGAAGCATGCTTTCTTCGTAGATTTTTATAGGTTTTCAAAGTAAAAAAAGCTCTATATCATCACCATGATGTCGTCGGTAAAATAGGAACATTATCTATGGCCTGAATCTAGTGGCCGATTCTTTTATCTCCCCGGTAATAAATTTTTAGATGGAACGAATCCACAAATTATGAAACCGGCTTCACGGTTCTGTGATTCATGGCGTTTAAATATAAGGCTCAAGAGTGAACCTCACCAAGCTGATTTCCTTTCACATTGTTCTTTTATAAAACAGCCAGGCTTTATTAATGTACCACGAATGCGCGCAGTGTGTGTCAAAAATAAAACCGCAATCCTTCTTCCGCTACTTTAAGTTAGCTATAGTATTTTGAATGCATGGGAAATTTTCCTTAAAATATCATGAAGCCAGGCCATTCAAGATAGAATATATAAAGAGAATCACTCAAACAATGCTTGACTGGCTTCTCGTCTCCATCATAAAATAAGGAAATTTTAAAACAAAAAGGAAGTTTTATTTCTTCTGTTTGAACAAAAATTATGCTTTGTTAAAATATAAACAAAATATATTCTCAGCAATTGTATCAAAATTTATTGGATTTCTCAGCAGCTTCATCAAAGACTAACAATGCCCAATATTTCGTAATATTCATGATGGATGCCATTAGAATCTTTTTCTATAACATTTATTGGAGATTTCATTTCATTCGCTGTATTTAAGTTATGACCTTTTCGTATGAATGAGTAGATGTTCCTAAATATAATTACTTTTTGTCTTTTGGATAAATGTTATGAGCATTTCCTATCATTGGTACCAAGTATTTTCGAGGATAATTGGGCTTTTTAGGTGTATACTTGCAATATGTCGATTATAGATTTAGAATCTACTCTCAACGAGGATAGTTTGAAACTATGATGGTGATCGACTGAATCAATCCATTGGAATAAGCTTATATGTAGTGTAAGAAATCCTTAGTTTGACTTATTAGCCAGAAATTTGTAAAAACAGATTGAATGTGAAATTGAGGGTAGTTGATCTTTATAGATATATACACAAGTGTATACGGTTCTCAATATTTTTCGCCATTAGAGGTAGCAAAGCAGATTTTAAGATTTAAGAAGGTTTATTTACGTATATCGTCATTGAAATACAAATATTACACATGTTCGATCCTCAAAAGGTTATTTAGTCGTTGAGGAAATTCAAGTGAAATTCTCAGGCTTGACGCGTCGTGTCACGTGATGTAGTGGTGATATGTTGGCTCATGGGAGGGTTGATTAAATAGGTTTGCTGTCTATATAGGGTCTTGGCTCGCCTTGAGATTGATGATAGGTTCTCCTCCCGCGAGGACCCTATGATGGACAGGTGCAAAATCCGCGTCTCCTGTGGCATGCGTATTGATGCTTCAAAGATAATAGAGAGCTTGAGTTTCCTACATAAACATCGGTTCATCGCTCAAGGAAAACATCCCCTTCGATATTTGTTTTGATTACAACACGTTGTTGCGGTCGTTTACCAAATCTCTCCCGGAAAATGTTTCGTACTCTGGAGATATCCTTCAATTTCTTAAACAAAGGAATCTGGATATTTCCTCCTATCAGACGTGTTGGTCGTTAGCTGCTGCTTCTTCCTGCTGAAAAGAGCTATTCGGTTGATAAATTCACTTACAAATTTATAGCGTAAGCCTTCAATGGTTTCTTTATATTCCTGATTGAGTATACTTACACTGATGAAATCGAATTTTTTAGATTGATATATTTTTACATATTTCTTTAGGCATATCTCCTCTTACTGTGCTCGAGTATAGCAGAATATTAATGCCTATTTCTCCTATGAAAGTTTTGTTATAAATCTGGATATAGAAAATGAATTTTATTATTTTAAAAATTTAATGTTGATAAAATTCAGACTAAATCATGCTCAGGTGATGTATAGAAAGCTCTTTATATTTCGACTTTAACATAAAATGAATCGGTCAAATTTTCCTCATCCGCAAACTAAGGAGGAGAAAAAAACCTTCCTCTATTGAAACTCGAATTCTCAAACAACTCCAGCAATATTGTTTAATAATGAGATTTTCAATCGGTTGCAGAAAACAATCGTCGTAAATATATACTGGTCACGTGATGGGTAATCGAAGGAAACTCAAATCTAAAGTAAAACTGGAAGACGATATTTCATAAGATGAAGGTATTTTACTCATAGGCTCGTGGTATAGAATTTTCTGAATGATCCTATTTCTAAATATTATTGTTAGTAATTGAAATAATTCAATAATGATTGATATTAATTAAATAAATATTTTATATGAATTGAAGTATCCGTTGTTGTATGGATAGAAAATCAAGTGACAATAGAAAATATTGAGCATCCTTATCATGCGTGCATATGACAGGAGATAAAAATTGATATAACTATGAACAACTCTATCTTTGCGGAATGGAATCAAAATAAAGGGCAAAAACACACACCTAAGGCATCTAATTTGCTCTACAATGGAGACTACAGCGCGATGGAGAAAATCCTTTTAAAAATATAGTCCGTTCGAACAGAGAGGAAGCATGTGAAGGTCACGAAAATATTGCATATCTGCATAGTTGAGACCATCTGGCTGATGTTCTATTTCGCGTTACATGCTCTAAAATAGCCCAAAGAAGAAATCCTAGCTCACAAAAGTTTGCCTTCTATTTTATTTTCAATCCGACTTGTTTGTTCAATTGAGGAAGTAATATACGACTAGAAAGAGTTTGTGGAAGGTCGCCCTAGAAGGGAGAAATCAAAGACAACCTTTGACTTAAATGCGTAGCGGAAACTGTTTTTCACCGCCTCTCATCGTCGTTCTCAGCTGTATTTAGTCTCATCTTCCCTCAGGGAGGCCGCGATTTTTTCCAGCGTAAACTTCACCTACGAAGCTTATCAGTCCTATGTAATAAGCGAACACAGACCGCTAACAATTCGTCTTTATCTATGTTCAATTTAGGATTGAGGTAGGCCATAATGAGATGTAAAGTACATTCTAGGAGGAAAACTGTTTCGTTTACGTAATTTCCTATTCGATATTTGGGATTTATGCCTTGATTGCGTTGGCTTATCCTACACAGCAAAACAATTTTCTATTCAAAGCATCTCTCAAAACTGTAGTTTCAAGGGAAGCTTAGGCCTTAATTACGCTCGTGTAAAATTTATCAACTTCTAATGATGAGGAAATCTAAGCTGCTTCAACCAGGAAGTATAGGGACCCACGCGAAAATCTTCTACCGAAAAGCTCCAGGAAGCAAATCGGCCAAAACAAATAAGATTCTCCTCATATGTCGCATTTTTCATTCTGTATTTCCGAGAAGAAGTCAGATAAGTATCCTCAAAGGAATTCACGTTTCCAAAATGTTAAAATTATTTTCCTCATCATTGTAGGATTAAATTTACAACGGACAGTAAATAACTTTTTCTGCGATGTGTTTTTTACCTTCTACGAGACTATTTAGTCATTATTTAGTATTTTTAAGTATAAGTCGAGAAGAGAAGCAGAGCAAATCTGAGGAAAAATTAATCGTCAGCAGGTGACTTCTCAAGTTTAAATACATGGTTTTATATTTGTAATTATATTCCACTTATGACTCTTTTAAAGAACAAAAAATGTAGAATAATCTCTGGGCGTTTTTGTCTCCGATATCAAATCCTTTTTAGGATAAAAATGAACTGTTTTGTTTAAAAAATCTCAAATTCTTTAACAAGGAGAGGAAAATGAAGATGATTGATTTTAAGTTTGTTGTTCTACTGCTATAACATACCCTTGTTAGAAAGACTAATTGATTGATTGGTATGATTTCTAGCAATCTATTCCATATGAAACTTTAAATCACATTATAGAGTCCTTTAGGAAATTATAAGTAGAATAGGGAATGTGGAGAGAGAGATCCATATGTAGAGGAATAATTTCCAATTCTGATCGAGCAGCTCTTAAGTTATGTTTCCCGATTTTTGAACCTCAGTAACTCATGAAACTTCACTGTGCCACATCTCTGCATAAGTAGTTGAGAATATGCATGATTCATAAGAGAGGAAACTCAACTGGGTCAAGAGGCTATATGCGAGTAAGAAACGCAGAGATTGCATCAACGAGATTATGATTTCCTTTTCCGAACGACACGTTTTGCATATCAAAGTTCTTTTAATTCTTCATCGTTGGTTTTATGCAAGGTCGTAAATCTTCCATATTGCACATCCTTCTTCTCTTCAAATCGCCCTCTTCTCTTCATTTTAAAACCTTTTTGCATCTTGGTCATTTTTCTTTTACCAATTACTCAACTCCTTCCATATTCGTAATTACCACCGCCATCGCATAAAAGAGTACACGATCATGAGGTCTCTGAACTTTCAATAGTGTGAATTTCCACGAATTATGTCACATTGATCGTGTCATTCCCTCAGAACATATATCTTTCTCGAATTAGCCAATTAACTAACGAATTACTTAACAAATGATTTTAATTCCAAATCGTCGGATGGGACTAGTTGGAGTATCGATTAAGATTGTTTTCAACTACCCTTGGTGTTTATTATTCAACTATTAACACTACTGATCGCCTGATACAAAAACATTCCGACCGGATTAGTTATTTAGTGATATGTTGGTATTAATTATGTATCAGCAGATTTAGGCAATCCAAAGCAATCGTTTCAGTCATCCAGAACTGAAAATATTTAGGAATATTTTCGTCATTTGACATGTTTATTAAAATTTATTCACTCACTAAATGAACTCATATTAAGTCACTAAAATATTAAAATATTATCATAATTGATGTTTATTGCAAATAAGTACTCTAAAATTGAGAAGCTTAGGTAACGAAGATTGATATCCAAAGAGTAAAATTTAACTCCGCATTAGAATTATTTTTGGGAGAATATAGCCGCACCTTATATTGTGACTTTTAATTTGGGTATTCATAACAACAAGCTTTCCGGATTATCTTACCGCCACAGAAATACTCTTATCAAATTAAATACTTCGCCCTTTTCTGTATTTTTTGTGTAACAAGTGGTCGATAGATTCATCTTCTGTGTACATCAGGTGACTTATGGCAGAGGTTGCCAACCTTTCGTGGCACATGAGTCGATTTTTATTTGTGATTTTATGGCTTAAATTGATTCGCATATTAAACAATAATATTTATAAAATAACTATGCATTATATTCTCAAAAATTCCATCCGTCCCTCGTCATTTTAAATATCCGAAAGATGCTATATTTTCGACTCATGGGACATCACCGGCGCGAAGACGTTTATAAACTTCTCAGACAGAAATCCAATACTGAGGGCGTAATATGGAGCAGGAGGTAATTTTCTCATCCACTTGGTGGTAACTCACTCGGCGTTCGATGAAATGATCGCGGTGAAATTTATCAGCTTTGGGTCGTAAAAGTTGGCTTGCTCAGCGTGGCCACATACGTTTTGATGACGCGAACTTTGATTGTTGCCGCACATGCAAATAACTGCACCGCCTCAAATTGAGAATAATTCCGGCATGCAAATGACAGCGTGAATCGGATTTCTGAGCGGGAAGAGGATTACGCGTGGCGACGCGACGTGAAAAAGGGCCGTGATTTTCGGTTCAATTGAATGTGCATTTCAGCGATGATGAACACGCAAAAAGTGCAATCGGTGAGGATTAATTTGAGTTAATCCAAATATGTCGAAAATAAGCACATCTGTCGCGGTGATTTATGTTTATGAACACACCGCAGTAGATTTCGCTCTCTTTTACGTTTCTTCGTAACCCCGATGTTCTTCATCCTCTCCTGTCAACTATCCAATTAATTTTCCTTATCTTCCAAAAGAGCCATGCTCAGTAATTCGATTTACATCGGAAAATAGGATTACCAAGAGTAAAAACAAAGCTCATGCCAATGAGAAGGCTAATCCTCACTCATCCTCTACCAATTTAGCTCATCTCTTAAATAGATGCGTCGACGCATGCCATTTGAAGGTATCCACAAGCGCTTCAAGTCAGAGTCAATTCCACCATAAATGTGTGTTCACCATTTCATGTCATATCATGTCATTCTATTTTGAACATTTAAAAATACATGTAATAGCAGAAGTGTTTCATGAGGGAAGCACAAACTGCGAAAAAGGAATTTTCAGACACTACCATTAAGGCATATTTCCTTGCCACAACTCCTAATAGCCAGTTACTTGCAGTTTTACTATTGAGCACTATTTACTATAATTTATGTTTTAAAGTTATTGCTTTTCTAAATTTTATTCATTTAGTTGTATTATCTCTCCAAATCTTTAAGGACTTCATTTTATAATCGATCAATAGAACTGGATGTGAGAATCGAATGTCATATTTACGTATCCCCATACTCAATCATCGAAAATAGTCGCTCGAATTAAATTTCGTGTAGCAGTAATAAGATTCCATTATTATTTGTTGTTACAATACTTTATCAAAATTTGTTTTTTTTCCAAGGCTTGATTTAGATCCTTAATCCTCCTTTATACGATGAGAATAGCATTTTTCATACAATGTTCTTCCTTAGTGTATAAGTCCGGTAAAATAGTATTCTTCTGTTAACAAACAATCAGAGAAACTTTCTTCTTCATACTGAATTAAGATTTTCATTATATATTAAGTATTGAATAGCATAAGTCTTAATGCATTTAACAAGGGTTATGAGATTATTACAAATCCCGGATTGAATCAAAGGAATCAAAAAATTCAACTCATTATATGCCATCCATACTTTGGTAATGGGACTATTCGTCATACTTAACGCCATTCATTCCGCTATATAAGTTGCAATAGTATATTTTACTGTGTGATTACGTAGTTAGGCTCAGAAATAAATTCCATTTACGTGTTTTGAAATAAATCTCTATCCAAATTAAGCTTGGTTACGCTCTTGTCAATATCACCTTCAAAACGGAATTATTTCACGAAAACACATCAATTAATTGAATGGAAAATGAGATTCGTTGGGTTTGCGAAACATTAAACGTACGAGAGTTAATCAACGGTTAATGCGAATGTCATGTACGTTTGCGTCAAAATTTAATTTGATATTCCTTGATTTATGTACTGAATTTTGCGTCGATGATTAAGTATCTCCTGCTCGAGTTTAACTACTAAAATAATTAAACCCTTTCAAGCAAACTTTTCAGTGATAAATTACCATTGTATTTAAAGCAGCGGAAAATATTCGCTCATTCCTGCTATTACTCCCACTCTTATTTTAAATTAATGGCCTCAATTTAAAATATCCTAAATCCGAGATAATTTAATTCACATCTTTAATATTAAACATTTTGTCTTTGCAATAACAAAAATGAGCTCTAAAATCTGTCTTCACCTTAAAGTAACATATTTTACGCAAAACTCAGCAAAAAATTTGATAGATGCTGACGCTACTGATAATGAACCGTATAAAATACTTCATCGACAATTTTCGAATCATTTTATTGAGATAGACTTTATCTTTATTTATCATTCTCCTTTATCATGTAATTCAATTGATGTTTTCGCAACCGAATTTATGAAATCAAAAATTGACGCCACATAATCTCCCAATAATAACTATCAATACGCGTACTGTAATTAGAATAAAAACTTTCTATAGTTCAGTAGGTTCTAGCCTACGCTCAAGGGAAATAAATTACACACGAACCAATTCCCCATAGTCAAATTTTTAGGTATTCATTGAAAACTACTTACACAACGTATATCGGAGTTGGTGACCTCATTGTGAACCAAGTCTAGAAAAGCTCTAGTTCTTTCAATTTTCATTCACAATGTCGCAGGATCCGCATTTATTTCCCTTCCTCCCTTTTCCACTGTCCTAGGGAAATCTCCTTAGACTCTAATCCATTTAGATTTATTTTCATTTTAAGTACTTCTCTCTTTCCCGCTTATTTTCAAGTACATTCACTCCCGAGGGTATTCGATATAATCTATCAGAGAACATCGAATCAATCTTCCACATTCTCATTTCAGGATAGGTTCTCAGAAAGTATTACAAAGATGGCATTGCAAAATGAAGAAGGGATTGGCTCGATCAAATGTAGGAAATGGAAACTACAATAGTATCATTTGACGTAATCGTAGAAATCGACTGGATACTGATGATGATTAAAGCTTGGGGTGGTAAAACTAGGGTGCATGGATATTCCTCCATTGAGGTCAGTTGAACATTTTCATGCTGTAAATAAAGCATTGCAATGCTGATAAGCACCATGGTGATGAGAAAATTGGATGAGGGGAAGTGGTTACTAAACTATCATACCGCTGCGATTTCACTAGTGTGAAAGGGGTCCTTTGTAAGCAAGGCAAGTGGCTCTCTACTGAATGGCACCAACACCATTGATTTATCCTCTCACGAGTTCAAAATCTCACGATAAGTTTCATTTTATGAGATGTCATTGCATATTACGTTTCCAAGCGAATCCAGAGTTACGTTATCCAGATTTTCAATTGGAAACCATAATAGGAAGTCTATCAAATAAGTTCCCTGTTCCCCATATAAATTCAATAGCAGAATCTAAATTGCGTTCTGACATCAAACTGAGGACCATTTGAGAGACCGCCTACTGCGTAAATAATATATTTCCATTCAGTATTTAGGCATCCTGCTTTTTAAGAGTTTTTGAGGACCCTGTATTTATATATCGAGCAAGATAAGGTTTCGTGCTTTAAAGAATTGGATAAAGAATAAACGTGTCACGTAATACGTTTACCATTGAGAAATCTCCGAATGATTTTGAATTTTGCTACACAGATTTCGAAGAATTCGATTCAGCCTGCGATTTCATTTCCTTATTTTTTGAAGGCATTATTTTTCCATTTAAATCGTCAAATATCTTTATGCTTTAAATATCTTCAATTTCATCCTCCATTTACAATGCACACCGGAAATATAGTATTGCAGGGAAAGGAAAGATTGTAAGATAAACGGAAAAATTAAATATTTTTTGTCCTTAGTCTTCATTTAACCCACAGAACTCGGCCTTCAGTAAAACCCTGCTAATTTTTTTACATCCTTGGCCAAATATTCAATTTGATTCTTCTCAATATTTGAACTGTCTTCCATCCTTCCGTCTGACCGAAAGTGAAAGTCATTCTCCGTTAAAGCGGAATAACGAGGGAGAGAATTATCTTGGGGCAATTCGAATTCTTTTCGGATACACATAACGACCCTTGGAGGAAAAACCAACGCATGGATGAAAATTAATAGACTGTTTGAATTATACGCAATTAACTCTAATTGAAGAGGAAATGATATCACTCAGTAGCTTATTTACTAGGGAAATTTAGGAGCTCTCCCTGACAGCAAATTTACATTCAAGAATTTACTGGTATTATAAATTTTATGCTGAAGGTTTTGATGAGCTTCCTAAAATCAAATCTACAGTTAGTACATGTATCAATGGTGAAAAGGGGATCAACATTGCGGGTAAATTCAGAGGTAACATGGCTGTTAAATCATAAAGCAAGCCTCGTCAATAGTTAATCATTATCCATTCTCATAGTTTAAGTAAAGAGCTATTAAGGAGAAAAGCTGGATTATTTTGCAGTATATCTTGCCGAGAAAAATTGTTATTTTTATAAGCGCGATATGAATGCAAAAGTAGAACACGGAATATTTCTGTCGTTCCCAAATTCTTGAGGGCAGTAGCTCGAAACGGTATTCTCTCACGGTCATAAGAGCACGACTACAAGACTTCTGAAAGTCGTACAAACGAAGGACTCGAGGATTATCTCCAAAGTTATATAACTACGAGCTTACACCGCAACTTCCATACAGCTAGAATAACTTTTTTATTTGTAAATATACAATGAGAAATTTTCCTTCTATTTCTGAGGTACAAAGAAAATGGAGGCAAATTTTGTTATGGAACAAACTCTTAATCTGCTAAGTGTTTGGCCAATTAATTTTCTTAATGTAAACTAGGTTTAGCTCGTATCTCAATCGCTTTTTGTGAAGCAATTCATTGATTGAATGGATTCAGAGAACAGATATCTGGTATCTGGTTGGAACCGATGTAAGAGAAATACAAAATGAATCGAGGAAGGGTGAATATTTCCTCAGAAGAATGGATTTCTCTTTTTTTTATACATGCGAAATTTCCAAAGGTTTTGATGAATTTAGAATTTCTTAAAAAGGAGATTTTCAGTCTATACCGTAATAAGAATGAATATTTTTGTCTAAAATTCGAAAACTACTCGAAGAGGGAAGATGAATGTTTATTTTAAAAGAGAAATTTCGCTAATGACTATTTCATTATGATTACAGCTCATTAGTTTTATGTTATCTAATACTTATTCGATTTATCATAATCCTATTCTTTCTGCATTCAGGCATTAAAGTTTAATAACGTAATTAAATCATAATTCAGGGAGAGATTTAACCCATACAGACTTCATGTACAGCAAATTATACAATATTAATTGGAGCTAACGATACGTAGATTATGTAGCGTAACTAACAACTCAGCGATGTCATCCGCAAATTTAAATTTTGATGCGAGGTTGCGAGTTCTTTTCTTGTTGAGTTAGTGAATTTTTGGGGTTGTAGGAAAGGTCTATCGAATAGTTAATTGGTAAAAGAAATACTGTGAGCTATACAAAAAAGTAACTCCGCTTATAATATAATAGCCTTGTATTCATTTACCACATATTTCAAGAAATGTCAACAACTGATGGTTAAGATTTATTCGCTCAGTTTTACTTACGTAACTAGGAAATGTACCGTAGTATTTTTTAGCAGGTTTATGAAAATATTCTCGCTCTTCTTTGCTTACGATTCTGAACAAACAGTGTCACAGATATGAACTTTTGGGGGCGTTTAATCCGACCTTTGTTGCTGAGCTCTATCCGTGATGCGAAATCGTGTCTTAGCAACACACGTCCGTCACGCGATAACTTTCCCCAAATCCTTGTTGTGGGGGCGCTTTATCACTACAGCCCCTGAGAGCAAACTCGAGTACCTTCTCTTACTACGGTGTTCGTGATTATCACGAGCCACTGTTCTCCTGCACTGCTGTTCTATCTGGACAGTTTGCTGTGTAGTGTCACTATCGCGGCCGTTCAAGCATCAATTAAGTCACGTTATTTGCTCACTCCTTAGTCCACGCTAATGGCAACTCTCATTCTGATTCAGCTTATAACAGCCAATCCTTGGACTAGATACGGGAATATTGCAATTTTAAGGCCATATTTCAATTCAATTCTATTGTTTATCCGGTTCATTAACCATTTAAGAGTTCATTGATAGTAAAATTGATAATACTCTTCCTAAGGAAAAACTGACGTGGAAAAAAATTGAATAAATCGGAACTCGAAGCAGATCTTAAAAATGCCTGTACTCTTTCGGGTCATGTCATCATTTTTGCTTATCCTTTTTTCCAATGAAGTTTCTCAGATGAATATTTTTACGAGAAAATTAAACTTCAATCACTCTTTCTGTTGATTATAATCTCTCTAATAATAACCCATTAAGCTGCTATAGAGCGGCACTTTGCATCCATTCAAACAGGAAATCATCGATAACGTGTACAAGGAAACGAATTTTATTCACCAAAATAACTTAAAAAGAATATCTTCCATTTAATTCTTGACGTCATTAGCTAGATTGAGAAGCCAAATAATGAAGGTATCTGAGATGAATTCAGTAAAAAAGGAAATTGCCGCTGAAACCCCATCATCTTTCACATAATCGTAGTAATGAAAAAGACTAAAATAAGAAAAAGAAAAAAATAACTACTTATTACCTATATCAAAAAACCAATGACAATGAATCCTTCGAAATATGACAGCAGGAACGACACTAATATACTCGTAAAAATCTTGATTTTCATAGCAAATACTATTCTCGGATTTCGAATGTAATATGAATTGTTTCTTTACCAAGAAGTAAAAATATCTGAGTCATAAATAGTTTAAGGATTGTATGACCCAAAAATTGCATTGAAATTCTAAGTGTCTCACGGTGATGGGTAAAAATTACAATGAGATAGTCAATGCTAACACTTCCTAAAACTATTAAAGAGCTGATTTCTAATAGACTAGACACCGTAGTCTGGTTTCAGAAGTTGTGACATTTCAGTAAAACGTAAAACCGATAAGTTATGACGATGACGAAGTTTTAGATCTCCCTCGATTGACCACATTCATGAATAATTGCACCGAATGATGCCAGTTTTGGAACGTAAACATGAAAATATGGACGAAGCTTTTTCATATTTCAGGAGTGGAATTAAAAGCATTGGGTCAGTGACTGCATTCCTATTCTCTCTCAGTCTTATCGGTAACAAGATGAAGTTGGAGAGGTTCGACTGCAAGTTTCATTTAAATTCCTCCTGTAGGAAGACATACCTTCTCCGGGAGCCATTGGATGAGATAGACGGTTTCTCAAGGAGAATTTATGCATCACGCGTGTTAGGAATATTCAAAGGGAGTCGGAAAGGGGAGCATAAAAGTGGATATGGGAAAGAAGAAGATGGCTTCGATAACGGTCACGTCTCCTATCGATGCAGGGGCTGAAAAAATAGTGCCTGGATTAATTCTCGGCGAGCGGAGTTGGGAAGAAGTGAGAGGAAAGAATTCCGACGCTATGAAATCAAATGGAACTGTTGTTGAACTTGGATGGGGAGAGCGGTCCGTGAAGAATTCTTCAGCCTTTTTCTTCCTCGTTCGCAGGAAACTTCGAGAAATACTTCATTCGGAAGATTTAATAAGTCATAAGGTCGGTGTCGCGTTCCCATGAGAAAGATTTAAAACTTCAATCGCAGTCTAAATGTAGATATGGAGAAATATATCTCAGAAGACATAACGCGTGGTAAAATATCTTAGGATGTTCGGCTCCTCTTTTAGATCAAAAGATTTGAATACCAGTCTCCTTTCAGTCTGTAGCTGAATTTCGTAATGCGATTCAATGTTATAAAGGGCTTTACCCACAAACCTAAATGTGTACGTTACGTTAAGTTCACTACGTAAATCACTCATTAAAATTTGATTTAACTATCAGGTCATTCCGTAAACTCGTGGGCATTCTAAGTGAAGAAAAGAAAGAAATTGAATGACAATTCATATGTATCTAGATCGTTTTCATTATTATTTTACACTACTCCTGTCTATTTTAATGGTACTTTTTATTCCTCATTTGAAAAGGAAAAATATATGAAGTATGCATAAAATGCACACAAAATTTAGAATTTCAGGCCTTCGATTAAATGATTAACCATCTACTTCTTTTACAAATCTTAAATAATCAAGCAAAATCATGGAAAACGATTTAAACAAATGCGGCCTGGATGTAGCAAAATTTCATCAAAGTAATGAAAATTTTATAGTAAATATATCTTCTATGGGATATTTTATCCAACGGACTGATTTGGGCGACTATTCGCAAACATCATACCATAAATGAGAATATCTATTTCGCTAAACGCTACGGTGAGTCATTATATTGGATATCAATTACTCCTATCGTATGAACTTCCTTGTATTTTTTTTGGTTCATCTGAGGCATCAAATGTCTCTTCGTGAATAACAGGTTGGAATTTCATATCTAGAGAGATTAACGGTGACGTAAATCATCACACATTCGATTACCAATTAGAAAGTTACTGCGGCGAATAATAAATATACTCTTATGTGGTTGAAAAAGAGAGGGGTAAAAAAGGCGACACTGGGATTTAGTTTTACTTATGAAATCGGTGAGGATATTGAGACTCATTGATCAAAAGCGTTTTCATCCATTCATTATCCACTTCCTTTCAATAGTATGAAAATAATTACCGACAGTTTTCGTCTCATTGAACAATAGCGTCACCGTTTGCTACGTCACTCATTGACGCAGAAGTTGAAACTGAGACAATGAAATCATTCTCGACATGCTATAGTAGGGCTCTTTGCCAATTAATCCGAATTAGAATACGCCTGAATACTCCTATGAATTTATCGGTGGGATACCGTGCTGCTACAAAGAAACTCGCTGTGACTCAGCAGTCAGCTGCAATTCCAATTGCATCCAATGAGTACTTCACAGTCGCGCAATTTACTGCATTATTTGTAAATGAAACGGGGATATGTAATAGAGGCGGGCAGTGACGGTGGGAAGTCATGTGTCGCCTGTGTGTGCTAGTTAGTGCGCTTCAGAATAATGTCTGGCTTACTGCAAAAGTAGGGACCTGTCATTGGCAGGATTAGAAGATCGATCGCTCTGTGCGCCCTAATTTGACCGATTGCCTATGTTAAGGGCCCTTCTCTCCATTAAACCCCAACGTAGTCTAATCCCTAACCTTTCCATTTCCTCTTCCAAAATGAGATCCCCATTCATTCTAATTTGATACAAATTGTAAATTACAATGGCCTCAAAGCAGACGGTCAATTTCTTTAACTAATTTATTCCACGTCTCACATTGATAATATCTGATCAATGCTGTATTTCCTCTTTAAAGGTTTGGTGCTTGCTATAAAAGTCCATATTCATTGCGGAAATTTGTATTTATGTCTCATTAACACGTGAGCCTACGAAGAAAATGTTGAGTTAGAACAGAGCATCAATGACTTGTAGGATTACGGTGCATCATTCAAATGCTCACTTAAGGCCTCATATAAAAAAATGCAGTTGATATCTTTTTCTAACTTAAGCTATTTTCATCCTCATAGTAGTATCTTTCTTATTTTCTTTTATCATTGCTTTGTTTTCCTCTATTCTTACCTCTTTCCAAAATGACAATGGGTTAGATGTAAGATCTCGAGTCTTAATATCGCCATAAAAAAGCCGTATTCTATTCTGTTCAGTATTTTTCTGTACTACACTCAGGATTAATGGTCGCGATACAAGATATACTATATATGGGTTACGCGGATAAATAATAAATAAATGGATTCTTAAATGGTCTAGTTGATATCTCGTCCGATGAAAGCGATTACTGGGTCAACTTTCAACAGAAGCTCAAATCCGCAGATGATGTCTACGGTTTATGCCTTCATATATTCTATATTGAATTTTCATTATTTTTTATTTCCATCCATTTCTCATCAATCATTTCTTCTGAGAATCTCAAACCCTCTGAACAATTGAAACAGCTTAACTTAAAAATCGATTGTCCTTTTCCCTATATAAGGTTTCAAAAGCGGCAAGGAAAGATACTACCATGTAATCTTGAATTTTCCTATTGATAACCGATACTAATTTTTTCCAGTTTTCTATGGAATAGCGGTTATGACTTTCAAAATAATTTCCCATCTTGAGGGGATAAAAATATAACATTTACGATAGCATACATTTACGTGTCCTTATTTCCTATTCATGATTTCGTATGAGTAATATTACATTTTCTTAAAAAGCTTTCTTAGAAGTTTATATAGGATTATAAGAGCTTCACAATCGATAAACGATCGATCATATTCTTTAACATAAGGTAGCGAATTTGGGCAGGGTCATTCTTGAGATTGCTCTCAGAGTGACTATTTATTTTGGCCGTAATTACTTCATTCATGGGGAGTTACGAGGATGTAATTCATTTTATCTTGAGAATTACAAGGATATCTCTCATTTTATTTTCGCTGCGGTGGAGACCTTAATGGGGCTTGCGGGTCTTTTGACCGCTCTCTTGATTTGCCGTTCATGCATTGCGGTCACGTTCTCTCCCTAACTCATTCTTGCTTTCTTAGTTTCCTTCTTTAATCACGTCCCGTACACTCTATCTCCAGCTATGTTTTATCGTCTTATTTTCGGTTTTACCATCTTTATTTCCTTCGCTCTTGAATTAATTGCTTCCAGATTGAATAAAGTTTTGCGACGTGTCAGATTTCTGCTCCCACCCTTCTCTTCACGGCTTCCATATTAAGCGAATAAAACTGACGGGCAGTGGCGTAGTCACGTCTTTTCCAAAACATGAGACTTATCCCCGTGTAGTGTTTAAGAAAGGATGCCGCTGATTCCCGTGATTTTTTTCCTTCGTCGAGAGCAACTTCTTCGGTCGACAAGTCTAGATTCGCTTGAACCGCGGGAACAAACTTTTTCAATCACGTTTATCTATTCTCCTCGTTTATTCCGCGGCATTCTGCTTCTTTTTTGTTGTGTGAGTTTGAGCGAATTTTCAATACAACGATTTGTTCTAATAGCGACATCATCTGAGTTCAGCGAAATTTTATTCCCAATATTTAGAATAGAGGTGTTCAACCCATAGCCTGCGTTAATAGTGAAATTCGAAGCGGCACCACAGCTGATTCTTTACTAAAAGTTTCGCGTAATCGATCGTTAAGTTAGCAACATGACAGGGGAAATATAAATTTACCTTGGTTGCAATATTCCCTTTTCAAAATACACTACACCCTCAATGGTTATAAAATTTCAATAAAACTATTGGAATGTCTATTTTGGATTAGTTATTGCCATATAAATATAGCGAAATATCTAATTTAAACCATATCCATTGAAGCTAATGCTGTATGTTGGAGACGAGAGATGGACTCCTATGCTTAAGGAATTTATCATCACTTTCAGTTTTATACATTCTCCTAATTAACAACCCCAAGAAACGCTGAGTACGTCAATTTTTCTATTCATATTTCTTCTGGGATTTAAAAACTAAAGGTTTTGCTTTATATTTTAAAGGCACGATACTCACCACTCTTTATTAACACGCACGACTTCTTTATTTAGCTATTGAAAAATTCCACTGAAAATTAATAGACATAAAAAACCTTTTGCTTGCAGAATCAGTTCAATGGTAGTTAACATATGGATCCTTTTTTAGCTTAAGCGTATAAAGGATTTTTATTTTATCTACAAAATTTTCAATGAAACATTAAATCAAAAGTATCTTATCACCTCTTCGAGTCTGTAAATAAATAAACAATTTTCGGCAAGATTTGATGATTGTGGATATGATAAAGATTCTTAAGAGCAAATAAAATATGTAAATAATAAGATTTGATAAAAAATATGAGATAAAAAGAACATTTTACTACGCAATATCTCGCCGCAAATTTATGCAATTCCTTTTTCTCAAACCTTTACATCTTGAAATATCATTACATAAACTTATGGAATTTGAATGATCTTATTTGAAATAGACGTTATCTTAATCGGGAGATCCTATCCTGGTTATTTATTGCACTGGGTGACTCTGTTGTTCTCTCTATCCCAGAAAACGTGCATCCCGAGATAGACATTCCAGACGGAATAGTAGATAAATTTTCCTCCAAATTGAGCCTTGGTTCGCCCATAAAAAGCGCGGATATAAAAGAAAAATTTTGCGATAGACCTTACCACATGGAGTCCTCTCGCACCGGAAATGGAAGGCTACGAGCGCGTCTATTTCTGCCCAAAAGCAAACAAAACAGAGCCCTGAAAAGTGTCAGGCAGCCTCGCAGTATTCTAACGAATTTCAGGGGTCTATTCCTGCCGCTGACGCAGGGACATTCTTTCCGAATCCACATTTCGAAAAAGCAGGCAGGAAATTCCGCCGAGGAGTCGCTCTTTTTTCCCGCGTGTCCTCTCTATCGACTCCCCCGATTGAAACGGGGAGAACGCCACCGAAACTAGTTTTCAGGGCGATTTGTGCGGGGCGTCGACGTTAATTTGGTTTTAGATTGCGCGAATGTTGCAGCGGCGCGAAAAAAGGAGAATTTCGGCTCCCCTGTAATTGAAATCGGAACGGGATAGCACACCGGCCGGGGAAATAAAGGAGAGGGATAAATTATACCGCCATGCACGCACGTAATTGCCATCGGGTTCAAACACTTTCGTGTGTGCGTCTCCGCTTTTGAACCCGATCTGCATTTCGGGATGGAAATACTGTCCTCGAACACGCGGATTCCAGTCACGGTTATCGGAGGAGACGTCGAATTCTCGCGGAATTCATTGCCGGATGGGAAATAATGAAAACGGATTCGAGATTTGAGGCACGGGAAGGGCCCAATACAAGGACACCGATAACTTTCCGAATACCACGCGAGCCATTGTTGAACGTCCTGGAAACGGTGGCTTTTGATGCACTTTTTCATATCAATCTTCGAAACTCCTTCATAAAAAGGGGCGCAGCTTCGCCATATATCTCCGAAACGCATAGCGATAAGCTCGTCCCATATTCTTTTGTGAATGTCGCTTATTGTGGTGCTCCGTGAATGGCGGATAAGCCGCTAATCGCTCGTTAATATCTTTGAGTCTTTCTCTGTGTTTTTCGCTCTCGGAAAGCGTAGTATTGTGGTGTTGTCCATATTTCTTCCGAAGAATTACATCCCTGAGTTTAATATCCCCTTTTTCATTATAATAACGTCACGCTATTTGCATTCTATACTTCATGAATGGCCATGAAAAAAAGAAGAATAGGACAATGAATAATAGAGATATTCGATGAAAAAACACATCCCTCTATTTCATTTATGAGAATCGATTAATTTAGCGTCAAGGTCACGTATCATATGTAGATTGACCTTTTGCATTATTTTTCGCTAAAACAACAATAACACTAACAGCTCACTAAAACATGATATATTTTGCAATATTTCAAGGATTTTGCTGGTAATCTATGAAATTTTCGTATGCAATGGAATAATATATACAGGCTTCTACGATAAAGTACGACTTAATTTTGTAATCTAAAAATATATGCATGGACATCAGTTAAATTAGAATTAGCTACGGTAGCAATCATAATTTCTATTATTATTATTCTATTATTCTTCTCTGGATACCCTGTATACAAATGAGGTTATAGTAATAATAAAAGAGATGCATAGGAAATTTCCCATTGGCCAGAAGCGAAAATCAATGTTTTAATAAAAGATTTTATATATATTATCTATATTTAGATTGAATATATAATCTACGTCTTTAAGATTTTGAAACTCTTGACAACTCATAAAATAACCGCATTATTTCAAATCCATTTGTTGTTTCTCACCGTATTTTCCCATGGTCTTTTATTCTAGCTTTATTTTTTACTATTCATTTTACTTTTTTTTGGCCAAGTGTTATTACTTTACATCTTTTCTTTCTCCTGAGAGCACTTGACCTTTTTTACCACGTTTGAAGTTAACTATATCTACTATTGTGTCTTCTTTCATATCCATCTCTTACATCTCTTTCCTTATATCTAGGCTCCTCTGACAGAATCCTGATATCTACCTCGGTCGAGATCGGAGAAACTATTCTTCCTTAAACTGATTGTCCCTGACAACCGATCACCTCCTTCATTTCTTTAAAGTTTTTAGTTCTTTCTATTTCTAAATTCACTATATTCAACAGTGCTTGGTACAAAGATTTCTCTCAAAATCAATCTTACACTGACTTTTAATTATTTCTTCTTATTTAACAGAAGCATGTCTTTTACTTTGTCACAGTTCCTGATTCTGGTTTTTATGAAAAATTGTTCTTATTTTTGACTGTTTTAGTGATTTGACTTAATATTTATTCTTTTTTTGCTATCTTTGATAAGCTTACATTACCCGAAATATCAAATGATATGAAGAACTCGGCCAAAATATATAAATTTGCTATTCCTGTTGATATTCCTATGCTTACTGAACAAGCTGACGATGGTATATTAATTTCCTTAGGAAATGAAACAATAAACACTAATAAAATAAAACTTTAAATATAAGATTGATATCTAATAAATAATATAATCTTACTTATTGGACAAATGATTACAGGAAAAACATTTTACGGATTAATTAATGTTTCTCTTCGATTTAATAGTATACAAGGTTTACATGCAGACAGTGAAGGTTACTTGGTAGAATCCGTAACTCATTTCTTACTTCGTTAATGGAAACGAAGGATCCATTTTTCTCCTTTGGCCATAAATAGGGAACAAGAGCCAGAAACATCAGATAACGCTGATTCAAATGTTATATGGCCTCGTATTGCACTCACGGAAACTATTTATCATCATGATCCGCCATTTCTAAACTCCAGACGTATTTCATTATCGCCCTCATGCACTTGCCGTATCTTCTTCCTTCAAGTTGGGAATTCTCATTTTGGTTTCTCATCCAATGCACGAAAATGAAGTATCTATCTTTATCTCGTTGCATTTCGCAATCAGTCTCAGACTTCATTTTGCCTAATTCAAGTTTCAGCTAATTCGAAACTACCCACAAATATTTATATGGTTTTTAACATCTGAATTAAGAGTTCAGTATAGAATATTCGAAGATCCTTTCGAGCATTTGTATTGGCTCAATATTTTATACCATATTTCAGGGAATATATTACAGTGAATACTACCTTGAACTGTTACTTTTGTATTTTATTGCAACTTCAATAGAAATAGAATTTATATTATAACTTTAATAGAAAAGCAGTTGAATGCATTACGTGCATAGCTCTATAACTCTTTTTGATGAGTTTAGGAGTACTTATCGAAAATTCCATAGGAAAATAACTCGATAGGAGAATTTAAAGATTAAATCGGAGTGAATCTTAGACGAGTGTAATAAATTACCCAGTTATAACTCGGAGGAAGGCTTAAAAGCTGAGACGAAGGATCGGATTTATCAATGTAACTGCACTAAAGATAGATATATCTCCTAACCTAGTGTAGGTGCAGCATTGGAATATTCTATTTTATGTTGAATAACCAGGAATGTATAGCGGAAACGTAAAAGCTACGGAGAGAGCCCCCAAATTTCAATCCTCTAAAGTACTTTTTTAATGAAATCATTGAGAAATAGCTCAGAAATCGTAACTGCGATTACAAATATAAGAAATTAGCTGTAAAAATATTATTTTATTTTTATTAAAATTATTAATATATTAGTGCCATTTTCACTTTGTCCCATCAAAGAGCAGACCTGGTCCCTATCGTCTTCGTATCGGCAATATAAGTTTTAAGTTTAGTGGCGAGTATTTTGTAGATGATAATAAGGGATGAAACAATGGCATCGATGTATCTTATACACATGTATTAGAGATTAGAAAATTTAGTCTACAGATAAACTGAAGTAGTTTAACTTTATACTAATATTGAAATGTAACAAATAATAAAACAATTTCGTAGGATATTTTTTAATGAAAAGCATTCTTAACATTCGCAAAATTCTATCCTCATACTGCGGTGAAAAATGTTGTCTTCTAAAAATGATGCTATTTTACATTTAAAAATTATAAATCATCTGTGCTTTACAATAATTTTCAGTGTAGGATTTAGAGGTAATTTATCTCTTAAGAAAATTAAACTCCTATCACCAAAATGGCCAAGAAATCTTTCAAAATAAGAACGAGAAAGGTAAGGTAAACCCTTCGGAGAGCAGAGTCGTCTACCAATTAACCTACAATGACTACTAAGGGGTGTATATCCGGCAAACTGGAAGACGGTTCACCATTAGGAGAAAGGAACACCTGGTCTTTCGGATCTAGCACTCGGAAGCGTCCCAAATGGCGAACCACCTCCTTGATAACGAACATCGGCGCTCCTGGACTAAGAAATTTCTACAATTTCAAAAGAAAATGTATTCTTTAAACTCATTTAAACTACTTGAAATTAAAAATCCTTTTCCTGTCAAAACACCCCTACGATTATTGACAACCATCTCCCTCCCCCTTCCCCGATCCTATCCACAACAATGAAAATTCTAAGTCCGTCCTCTTTCCCCCCAAACCATCCATCCTATAGACATCCACTCCCTCACATCCCCAACTCATCTCCCTACTTCCCTCCCTTTCTAATAAATTCACATGTTACCATATATGTCTTTTTGCATAACGATGACGTAGGAGATCAAAACTATGGTAGCTTAATAAAATATTGCGAGCAACTTCATAAAATTATGGCATTGAAATTTTTCCGTTATCTAATTCATTATTTAACATGCAAATATTTATTAGATAAATTGTACTTTTGCTGAGGAAGTGTCATGGTATCAGGAAGACAAAAGTCATATCTTCTATTGAAATTAAGTTAAATATGATTCATTATGAACTTTTATGTTTCGACTCATTATGTCCATCTTCCGTTTGTTCTAGGTAACAACATGATATTAGACTACACGGAACAGTTACAAAACTATAGATATTACTACAAAGGGCTCAAGATACTCATAATTCTATTGACGTTTTCAATCTCTTACCATGCTTACTATGTCACGTATACCCTCACCAAACCTATGAATGAAATTCTCTCTTTTGTCTTCATAGAACTGGTTACTGAAGGAAATAAAAACTTATTTGTATAAATAAAGATAGGTTTCTATTTATAGATAGTATTTCTGTAAATAAAGAAGAATCATTTTAAATAGTCTTTGAATCCTAAGTCTTAAAGCTTAGTCAGTTCACTCTCCTTCTTTCTTCTTTTCTCCTATATTTTGCATTCCAGTTTATCCAGTCAGTTTGAAACCTGAGAACTATAGTTTAAATCTTCTTCTAACGAAAGCAACGAATCATAATTTTAATCCTCAGATTAAGAAACACCGCGCAGACTTGAAGTCAGGCTATTCTTGCGATACGGGGAAAAATACATAGGATTTCATTACCACATAGTTCATCCCTACTGAATAGGAAAACTGGAACACAATATAGATATTTTGTCAGGATAAGTATTTATGTTTCCTGAAGATGAAATCTGATCATCTTTCAGAAAACTGGTTTTTAAAACTAAAGTGATTTCATTCAGAACTGAGCCAGCAGGTAGATGAAGTAACTAGGTCTACTAGCGCCAATACCTTATATATAACTTATTGTACGTCAATAATGAATTTCGAAAAGGACCAAATCAAAATATTTTTTGCATTTTTAAGTCTTCAGTAAAGAGCGAGAAATGAAATATTAAGCAGAAAATCTGAATATCGACCATGAATTTTATTCGGGAGGGAACTTCCGTAAATTCACTTTCCGTAGCCATTGACGTAAGAGGCTGTTGTATTCCCTTCGCAACTCAAACACTAGACAATGCTCTCTCATCCCATCCATCGCCTTCCCGATAGCACTTCCTCCGTTTCTTCTGCGCTCCTCCATCATCCGAATCCCCAGGCGCCCACCGCCAAAAATGCCACTTTAACTATCCTGTCACGTCTCGCATCGGCCATTTTCCTCCACTGGCCGTCGCGGTGATTGCAAAGAACTTCCCGGGGTCTGGCGCGGGACCAAGAGGTGTCCGTGTGTGAGGTCCTACGAAGGGTTAATCCATCAAGTAGGAGGACACTGAGAGAAGGTGTTGATTGAGTCCCAGTTGAGTCACGTCCCGGGTAAAATGAATTGCCACTCCCACGGAGAGGACGAAAAAGAAAGGGAATTTGAAACGGGGAAGGAAGTGAAAGCATTGGTGGCTGGAAAAATGAAGGAGATTCTGTAGGTTAGATCCCGAAAGCGATAGTAAAGGAGGGGATGGATGATAATGGAAAGAATGAATTGAATGGATAGACTGCGAAGAGAAATTGGAGGTCCGAGCGCTAATGCCTCGATGGATTTGTCAGGCGGTCTAGTGAAAGTAAATGTTTAATCATTCAAAGAGAATTTTTGGGTCTGAATTTCAAGAGAAAGCATTTATTCTCCGTCCGGATTCAAATTTAGCTTCCGTCAATGAAAGATCTCCCGAAAGGTTGAAAATCATTTCTTCGCGTTCACCTCTTTGGAAATACGCGCTGCAATGTCAGTTTAACTTCCTCGTTGTCGCTAATGACAGAAGTTCTACTTTTTTCTACCAATCTATGTCCAATTCTTTGAAGTCAGGATGAGAAAAATAACCTGGTGAAAGTAACTTGCGCAAGCAAATTCAGAAAAAAAACCTTAACGGATGATTGACAGTCAATTAAAAACGAAATTCAGCATTTATATTTTTGATCGTATTTGAAGCTATCGTAGACGCATAGTAGATTAATAGCTATGGAAAATTATTTTAATGAATTCGGAAAATAATCTGATATAACACTCAATAAATGAAATTGATGAAACTTAGATCATATGATTTTTTTTCCGCGGTGCTTTGTGTCAACAAGAAAAAAGAAGTCATTTCGTTCCTGTAAAGGTCTGCCTTTTTCCGTTTGGCTTATGTTTTTTGTTTAAGGGTATTGAGCCGTAAAAGTTTTGCTCATTTCTTTCACTCTAATTTGACGCAAAACAAGTATTGGTTAGTCTCGCAAACTTCTGCTAATACCGAACCGCCAATCGCTCCATTTACTAACATCGAACCGGTAACTCTTGCTCCGATCTTTGTGATTTTATATTCTTCTTAATTTATGTTTTTACATCTCATTATCTCACTTTCACCCATTTAATCCATTATTTTGACATTGTATGCGTCCACCGCCTCCTATTGTGCTACACTATGAATCTGACAGTTCCACAGAATTCTGCTCTCAGTGAGTAACTTAACAGGTTTCTTCTTCATATTCTTTTGCCTCCACTCATGTTCTCTCATCTCTTTCTTCTCCAATTTTCCGTGTATCAGACACTTCTCCGCTGTCCGATGCATAGCCTTTCCTATCTTCAAAACCTAATCTTCTTTAACACGAATGAAATTGCATTGTCAGAAGCAGATCATTCTTCAATTACAAAAAGCAACCTCGCGCAACTCCTTTCCTCTGAATCCATTACTCATTTTTTCAGCTATCCTATAAGGAAGCGCAGCAAAAAATACACCGTGTATATAATTCGAATCCTTACTTGACGTGAATGAAAACCCTTTTCAAAATATGTGAGAAAATGGAACAAACAACATGGAAATGTATGATTAAATGCCAGGCTTCTAACTTAATTAATAAGGAATGATATTCTAGAATTCCACAGACAATAGAGTTATTTCCTCTGAGGATTTGAACAGAACATTTGCGAAAACAGTCGGCTCGGCAGTCTTGATCAAACTTTCATTTCTACTCTGCAGCTCTAATCTTTTAAAAATAACTCAAGTACGTATTAGGAGGGGAAATACTGATACGTAGCTGTAGCAGCCGTTGTCATGGATCGTCTGAGAATAAGTGACGTGAAACTCGATGACATATTGGCATGATGGCTTCCACTACAACTCAATTCTGTTACCACTTATATCTTCTGAAAATACGCGGCGATGTTTGGTAAGATGGTCGGCAGCTTTATTTAATATAAGACCACTTCCGCTACGCTTTCTTCATATCCAAGACTCCACTTTTGCTTACTTCTTATGGTTGCTGCGAGCAAAATCGCATACTTACGGTCTTTTGCGTTTGGAGACATTTGCGTCAAAAATATAAGAGTAGCACGGCGCAGTGAAGAGAACTTCAGCATTTCCCATGTATCTATAATGAAATTCACGTAGTTAGCAGTTAATTGGGGTATTGTAAGTTGGAACATAGAGCGAAATCACATTTTTAAAAAGCTATTGAAAAATTACAACCGATGAGACATTCCTGAGGATGCATATGTAGTATCAATTATGCTAGGTCTTAGAACGAAAAGTATGCTTATTAGCATTCCAAAATGTCTGACTATAGGTTGAGGACTCTTAGGTATTCTCAATTTACGCAATATTGGTTCAGGACATTAAATTAACCGAAGAATCCGATATATTACCTGATTATGGTAACATTTCTGAGCTTGTATTAATGTAAAATTTTTAACCATGATGTAAGGTTTGAGTGCGCGTGTAAGGAAAGCATTGCTTAATATCGAAAATCCTACAGCGATCTCCTTCTAACCTATTTTCATTCATAGTTACCATTATATAAAACAGTTATATTCTTTATTTCCTGAATATTTGTAGAATCATTCAATAAAAAGTGACATTCCTGCTTGTTGATGGTTGATTATTTTCACGAATATTTGAAAAGTGAATATCTCAACTCTTCTGACGCCACGGTCATACGGATGGGTCATACTCAGAGATTAGTTTCTCAAAAGTAAGAAAAATTATTTTATATTTACTAATTGCACTAAGTTATGAATTACCCTAAAATCATGCATTATAAAATTGGTTTATCTCTTTGATTTTCCATCCGAACGTAATAAACCTATCCCTTTCTTTATTTTCGACCTTGATTGGATTAAATGGTGGAAGGGTTTCGCAAAAGAGCCGTACGAATCGAAATCGTGTAGATCAATACTAAAATATGCATGTAAAAAAATAGCAGGCCTCGAATAACTTTGCGGTTTTCCAGGTACAAACAAACAGTTATACATTATATTTTTCAGTTTTTATTTTTACGCGTATTCTTTAACTAAAACATACAAATTGATTAAAAATTTTGTAAAAAACAAAATCTTACCGCAATTCGTTCACCATAATAAAATGAATCCTCACCAATCAAGTCCATGAAAATAGAGGGTTAAGTATAAGCTATTTCAGTGGACAAACGCTGGCAAACAATATCCGTTGCCTTTAAATTTTGCAGGAAGGTGGATCATTAGAATTAATTTATAATACCCTTTTTTATAATGATGCACCGATAGCTCTTATCTTGTGATAAATAAATTCGCTCTTTAGCGTGGGATCGTTTAACATGATAATAGGCCATAGTGGAGCCAACCGATAGTTATTTAAAATTAACGCTAAGCAATTCCTTGAAATATTTTATCAAAAGATTCCATATTAAAACAATAAACTAGTTTTAATATCAAAATAATTCATCTTAAGTTTTCCTTAGACAAAAGAAGACTCAATTCATGGAGTTTTTTTATATAAGCTTGACGGTGAATACTTTTTCCTGTACATTAATATTGTGTTTGTAAATTGTGTAAATTTCCACAATTTTGGAAGAATCCGAGTATATACCCAATGTTTTGAAAAATCATGTCTGCTGCGATATCACAGAGCAGGGCAAGAATAGAGCGAAATATAAAACCAACACACGCTTATTTTTTGCAGTATCCAATTTTCGCGGTACGGTTTACAAAAGAGCCAGAGAGTTGCCTATGAATTATTGGCTGAACGGAATGAAACACTCGAGAGTGCCGTGAAAGAATCCGCGGTATTTAACTCAGACTGTATAGCCGCGAAAGAGATGTTTATTTGCAAACTGAAGTAAATAAAGTGAAAACATTTGCCATCGGCGGCGCAGATGCAATCCAAACAATCTGTTCTATAGCGCCGTTTCCGTCCCATTTAGCATTACACTCTGGATGATTAAACACTTACACTGAAAGCTCAAAGATCAAATATTTCAAAACATTCTTTGGCCGACCGCATCGTTCCGAAAAGCATAGCGGCTCACAGTAAAATCATACGTATTGCTTTTCGTTAGCAATTCCTGCATACTTTCATAAAGTAGAGCTAGGTAATACATCATGAGAATTGATAATGATTTGGGGGCAGTATCGACGGACATCATCTGCTTTGTTAAAAAAAATTACGGTGCAAAATTTTGATAAAGATCCAGATCATCAAGTTATAATAATTATTCAGAGTATTTGACTTATATTAATATAGGTATATTAAAATGATATTTTATGAACGGGAGAATCTCAACAATTATCCTCAAAATAAACATGAAGACAAAGATGAATGATAAGACGACAATTGATTGAACCTGGTCTACCATAAAAAATTATGAAATAATATCCGCCATTAGGAAAATTAAGCTGTTGTAAGGTAAACAAAAATTTTAATGAGTAATGATCATTTGGTAGAAAAATCGGCCTTTCCTCTTAATTATCCCTATATCTCCGTACCAAAAGTTTTGTTGTCAGTATAGAGACAAAAATTCCAGTGATTTTAATTTAACCAGTTCATTGGCCTGCGACAGCCAACCCCTCTTTCCGTACCAAACTACTCGTTGTTCGATTTTTATAAATAATGATTCGTATGCATGGTTTATAAAAGTTAGTTGTAAAATATATTACCTAGAATCATTCGGTAATAATAACAGCAATCACGACCAGGATGACAGCCGTACAACACCAGAAAGAATTATCTTATTTAGAAAGTATTATAGTTTTCAGATGATATTCTAACTGTGTAAATTTTCACTAATAAACACTATTAATTTCAGAAACACCTCTAGTTTTGTTAATAATGATATTAATATTTGTATTTTCCAACATAACCATTTTTATCATACTGGTAGCCGATAAAACTGTTTCGTTAAATATCTTACTGATATTTTAAGGTTATCTACAATGTCCTTGCATAGAACAGGGGCTAATTGTGTTTATCAGAAAGAACTGATGGGAGATAAGATAGAGAGAGGATATAATATGACGTACTTCTTATATCAGAAAATTGTATGCGCATAATAATAATAGATCGTCTTACGGGATATAGAATTTAAGATTTAAGGAAAAGTGAGCTTATTTTACATAGTTATTTTTAATATTTAAAATCATCATCATTCAAATTCAAAAGCTCAATGGGTTAAGTGGAGTTTTATAGAGGAATAAATTATTATATAAGATGTAAAAAGGGATCTCAAATAGGCATGTGGGTAGCGTGTTCGAATTCAGTGAAAGCGATTCCGGGTTCGATTCCCGGTGAGAGCCCTCGAGCAAAATGACTTCAACTGTCGAAGCACTTTTAACAATACTAAAACTAGAAGACATAAAAAAGTGTCGTACTTGTAGACCTCCAAACTTCTCCCCAGAACAAGAGATCCTCATAATACTTCCCATCTTTGTTACCAACATCTCTATTTATTCCTCTTACACGTCTTTCCTGTTCCGCCCCGATCCTTCCTTTCAACTCACCCAACACATACATATTAATTTGCTTACGTTCCGTACCGGACCTTACCTCGAAATGCAACCTCGCGGCCATTTTCTTTTCCCTTTCCCACTCTCTCAATAATTCCCTTTTCAATTGAGTTCCCTCTCGATTCCTTCTCTTCCATTTACTTCATCTTTGCCTTCTCCCTTTCATCTCCAAAGGCCCTTTCAGGCGCCGATTTGGCCGCACATTTGCTATGGTTTCCACGTACCATTCATCAATGTTCTACGGCCCCTGTCCTATCTCTCATGTGCGAATCTCACGACGTACGCACTCGAAATGTGAGAAAACATCCCCCTTGGCGAAAGAGAGAATTCGCTACAAAGCGTTCCATCACTCATCGCGATGTTTTTTGCTCGGTGGTTTAACAGATTATCAATTGGCGCGTTCCTCTTTATTCGAATCATTTTCCGTCCGAGTTGGAAATATTTTTTGCACGCATCGGGAACTTCGCAACGCATCACGTTTTGGTGAAATGTGTCGGGTTTACGTTTTTTCGCACGCTCCGAGATGATTCGACGTGAAAACGAGTCTCGACCCAGAATAATTGCCGGGCTGAATTATTTCAACCGCATCCGATTTGATTTAATTTCAAGGATAGGGATGGAACGGGAATCAAATTATCTCAGCGTAACCTTTCGCTCGCGCGATTGCTTAGAATCGATTAAATTTCCGCTATTTTTTTTAATCCAGCGCTAGTCGCATGTAGTCCATGACGTCACGTGGACCATGTATGGAATGTGTGAGCGATGGCTCTCCGGTCGGTTTGCGATCTTCAATTCCAATTCTTTATTTCCCTTTATCAGAATCTACTGTATTTGCCCAGAGTAAATTACGTTGCGGAGCGACGTGTTTTTCTTTCTAAACCTATTTCCGAACTTCCGAATTAGTTCTCTTGAAATCAATGCGGCGATAACGAAGACGCGAATAGCAATTACGTTATTCAATTCCGATCTGTTCTATTTGGTCCGCAAGAATGATGATCTCAATGAGAGAAGATAATGATTAAAAATTCCTTTGCCAATTTTAACTGTGCAGCGAAATAGCTCTCTCTCCTAATCATACGAGCGCTATTGGATATTAATCGATGGAAATCATCTCGAAAGCGATGACAGCCGAATGGGAGATTATCGGAATAATTTGGGTACTAAGATTTGTATTTTGAGATAATTGGGTACTATGAAATGAAATGACACAACGTTGCTGTAGGAGTGACCTTTGTTTCTGATTTCTGCTAGGATTGATTGGGTCGAGACAGATCAGCGTTTAATGCCTAGTCATCTCCATAATGATTCGCATAAGACCTACACGAAATTGAAGCCCGCATCGTCTCATCTCAAGTTTTTAACGATGGTAACTTGACAAGAGGTTGCTCTCTAAGCAGCAGAACAACGAATATGCAGCTTATCCTTTTAAAAGTAACTTATTGTAAAATCAGTAACTATCAGAGGAAACTGTTACTTCGTAAGCCACATTTCATATTAAGTAGAAAAAAGAAATCAGAAACAAGCGCATATAGTTATTTACATAAGTATTGGTATACGAATACTCTTTTGAAATTATTTAAATCATAGAAAATGTATTCGGAAATGAAAACATTTGGGCATGCTTTAACTTGAATATCAGTAAAATATATAAATATTGATTTTTCATTTTTATCTAAACAGAAATATAAGTAAATATATTTTTAAAGCGCGTAAAAAAACTACCAAAAATGCTACCGAATACAAAAATTATAATATTTTAATAAAAAGTACAAATCACAGCTCACTTTCCTCGCTTTTTTGGCACATATAATTCGATGTAAAATAAAATGTAAAGAAAAACTTAGTAGCTTCCACATGACTTAATTAAGTACAAAGATGTCTTCAAAGTATATAAAAAGCAGTCTTAAAAATTATTAGTACTTAATTGCCTATTTTGAATATTACTACGTTTTTTGCATTTTATAATTTCGCTTCACAAGATCCACGCTACGATGATAGATAGCATTAATTCGATGTGATTATTACAGGGCTTACATTCCCGTGGTATGTAGCGTACCCCGAGACACTGATTTGATATGGCGGGTTATATGTAAGCTTAAAATACTTTTCAATTTTTGGAATATCCGTTAACGGCCTTTTGCGAGATATTCTGTTATTTATATAATGATAATTAATAATGATGACCTAAAGGAATTTCCTTCTCGTTTGCTCATCAGGTACATAGAATTCAAAGATAAACAAACAAATTTGCCTGAAATGTGTTGTGTGGCGCGAAGCTTAAGTTAATAAATAACATAAAATGTGCCACTGAAAACAAGAGATTGAAAAGCACAGTTCAGATTTACCGTATCTTCACGTCGAGACAACAAATCTCCTCAATCAGATGATAATTAGCATCTGACACCATCATTTAGGAACCCTACGCACCATGTCGACAACCCTGTACGGTCAATTTAGCCATGTCATCCCATATAAATTCATTCCTTATTTACACCGAGCAGAAAATTTGAATTCAACACCCGAAATGCGCAAAAGGGCAAGATGATTTTATTAAGGTTTTGAATGAAAGGGACAAATCCCTCGGAAGGGTATGCGGAGAAATTTTTCGCGTGGGAACGTTAATATTCTAGTGACATAATTTTTGCGAAAACACGAACCATAGGAGCGGAAATTGACTGAAGCGGTGGCCCCAAGTCATTTTCTGCGTTCTTGTTAAAGGTCAACGTCCGGTCGGAAAAAAAGAGAGAGAACAAGCGGTTAGAGAAGAGGGACGTATTGAATCGCCTCTAATGATCTTTGCTTTCTTTCTCACAATATAATATCCTCTAATGAATCCGAAACCAACAAGTGAAACTATATATGGTTAAAACACTCTCGTTTAAGATGTATACGCGTATACGCGTTTTTTCTCCGGTTCCCTTTCATGGAAATACTACTGAACATATGGAAAAAAATACCGCTTAAAGCTCTCACATACCCGCTCATAAGGCGGATTTTCCTTTCCTAATATGAGCAGGTACAGCCAATTTTCTGCCTTAGTCGATTGGCCGATCGTTGTATTCTTCTTCCCTAAATGTCTGTCTCGTTGAAGATTACTTATGTTAGAGTGAAAAATTATCAAAATTCAGTAGCAAAGAAAGACGGTATCTGTATACGGAAAGCAGAAATTCTTAAAAATATATGACAAGGCAACCAGTATTACAAAACTATAAATAGTTCACGAACTCTTTACTTCTACAGTTCTGGAAATTCAATTTTATTAAAGAAGATCCCCTTTGGTTTTTACGGTTTAAATCACTTATTTAAAAAAAATGAGGGGCTAGAAACCTATCTTTTTGGTTTTCTAATGAATAAGAAGTAAGAATTAAATTATTATTATTAAATTAAATTATTAAAAATTAATTTGATTAACTATGCTAATAGTAGAAAAATAATTCCGATTAGTATCTAATCATTTGAATGCGATAACCAGAATTGTAAAATTCAATTACGAATATTTATGGATAATATTATTGTCTATCTGTATCCCCAAATCACGTTCATTATTATTATTATCACGTCGAACTATTTCTTTACATGAAATATTGTCCTATATGAATACTTATCTTTAATCAGTTGTTAAAGTGTGGAAATTGTCCATGCCCAGAGTTTTAAAACAGTAAAATTATCAATTAGGTAACGGAGACTAACAATTGATGCTGAGGATGATGGGTAAAAATTCGACCAGCAACTCAGAAATTCGCTGAAAATTTGCCAAGGAAGGAAAGGAGGATGTTGATAACATCCTTAAAACCTCCATGTAACCTCGTATTAAAACTTTTCTTTCCAGCAAAATGTCCATCATTCATCACAGGGATACTCTTAAGGGCTCTCTCTTATGAAATGTTATCATCGAGGTGCAATTAGCAAGTGATTTTTTTATTCATCTTGAAAGTAAGGAGAGCTATTAAAATAATTAAGTAAAAATGAGCCACAAGAGATTTTCCGAGAGGATATATTTCTGGGGAACTTGAAGCGATCCTTTTGTTATTCGGAAGTAGCTCAGGGATAAGAGGATGCTTGAGGATAGTAAGAGGCTTGGCGGGAGATAATCACCTAGAGCCCCAATAGAGAAAAGGGTTTACTATTCACACAGAGCCGCTTTCCGCTCCATACCTTACAGCGAATAACCTCCTTAGCTCAAGTATTTTCAGCACGATTTTGTAGTAATTAAGTCCTGCGGACCGCCATTGTGCCACTGGACCTCACCCAATCCCTCCGCCATTGAGTTTCCGTCGGGGAATATATGGGCTCAGAATGAAGGGAAAAAAGAACGCCTTAGGATAGGCTCCCGCTGTGGCTATGGGAGGGTGGTTACACGGAATGGAAAACGCTCCCTGGGCAGTCAATGGTCAAAGGAAAAGACGCTTGAACGACTATCCATTCGAAGGAAAAGTAATGCGATAAAACTGGTTGGGTTAAAAATTTAAGGTCAATGGATTCAACTAGCTGGATTTCCGTAGAGATTAAGTTAATTGGGGAAAGTGTTCTACCACGCATATAATAAAGGGAAAAATTGTAGATATACGCAATATAACCTATATAAAAATAATATGATTTTCAGAGGTAATTTTGGTTTTATCTGAAAATTTTATTCGCACTTGTGTTCTCTTTTTTGGGTTTACTTTACTTAAGCGTTTCTCCAGAATTATTTTAAGCTATTTAATTAATGGGGAATTTCAAGTTCTTAAATCCCTTCTATAAATCTGTTTTCACCTCGTGCCCTGTAAAATATAATTTATTTTAGGTCTATGTATATGTATGTACATACAAAAGTTCTAGAGGTAGTTTTCGGCCAAAATTGCCAATAATAGGTTTAATAAAGAGAAGAAGAAGAAATTAAAGGAAGAAATGATGATGCCGAATAACGTGGGAAGAAAAAAATTTATTTGACAAGGAGAGCTGAAGTCATAGGTACTACTGAGAAGTAATGGAGGGTAGCGCTGATAGAAAAATTCAGAATAATAAATACATAAATGGTCAATTAATGTTAACTGGACTTGACTGTACATTCTTAATTTCACGGAGAATAACACGGAAGATAACGGTTGATAATGCAGAATTTGATAGGGAGTTACCAGTTTTTCAGCTTTGTAAATCTTAAATTGGAGAACGCGTATATGCATTCTCCGTGTGGTAGTTTAAATTAAAGACCAATGGATTCAACCAAATGAATTTATTTGGATAAAATTTTATTGGAGCGTACGCTTTAAGTGTATGTTTGCGCTTGTGTGCTTGTCTAGACTTCTCTTTGGGGATGGAAATATTGCAGGCTGACTGTGTCGTTGCAGTTTGCAAATCCAGGGCAAAATGAGGAAGAACATCCGCAATCTTCCTAAGCAAACAGAAGGTAGCTTACGATCCCTCTTGTCTTCGCATACTTACTTTGCAAGAAGAATAAAAGACGGCTAGCCTTTCTCAGTCCACATTCCATTTACTTTCCAAGAAAAAGACCCTTCATACAACACCATGGTCTTTCCCATGAGTTATATTTTCTTGATTACATAAGAAAGACAAGAACTTACGATTGGACTATATGTTTTGTAATTTGATTATTATTATTAATAAAAAATTCATTTTAATATACTTGACGAAACAAACAGGATAAAATAATACAATTCAAATTCTCATTATCTATTTAAGTTTTGGTGGTTATTAAAATAATAATAATAAAGTTTTACATTATAATAAAGCTTAAAAATAGCACTTAATTAATATTTTACTTGTTTTTCTTGTGGGTAATTGTTGGCAATTTATTTTCGCAGTATCAACTCGAGCTAGTTTTGTTAAATCTGACAATGAGACAAATGAGAGGAAGCGATAACAAGAAAAACTAAATAGCATTGTTTATTTCCTAGATCTGTAAAATGTGTACACTACCCTGCTATTGTAAGTTCCATTCGTTGCCTTAATGTAAGTTTTACGGTATATAAGTTACCTCTGACTCTATAGTATTTATCTGTGAAAGACATCTCTCCTTTTGTTGAATTGAGAGCAATCATCACTTAACTCCTAAACATTTTAATTCACTTTTCAATATGAAATGATTTTCAACAGGTCATTTTATGCATTCCTTTACCTTGTTACACTGGTTTTAATACTGCATAATTCTTTAAGATTAGCCTAAAATTTATATTAATCCTATATTTTATCTATATAATTTTCTTCGCTTTTATCTTTTTTAAATATTTTTATGGGTTTACTTTCAAAATGTGAATGATGTGCGATTAATTCAACATCTATATCTTACAATAATTCAAATGCATTTCATTTTTCCCCAGATAAGCTAGATTTTTTTAGAGATATAAGTGTGCTACGGTAAAGCAAAGTTAACATTCCATGAGCTTTATGCGTTGATTCGAGGCCTACTGAAGTAGAAAACGTCACGAAGTGAATTCCAGAGGCTAAACTGAACTAAAATACCAGAAGTTGTATCATGCTGCAGAAATGTGGTCTGTTGAACAAGTAAGATGAGGCTACGTTTCGTGAGACACAAGAAACTGTTTTTCTTTGGAAAACGACCTCTGATCAGAGTTTGATTCAGTAACGTCACGGTGTTTGACTATAGTTTGCTACTATTGTTCGTGCACACAGATAATCCTTGCCTTCCCGGATTATCTCGAATACAGGGGCTATTCTAATCCTTTAACCGCGAGTTCCTCGTCTGTGTCACTTTGAGATCCAACCTGCAATTGAAATCCACGGAGAACGTTCTCACGACAAATATCAAAGGAACGCACAGAGGTTACTTTAATCAGAGTCACAGTAATTCGGGTTTTCTTAGATCAACGTTAAATCGTTCACTGAAGGCAACAGATTGGTTCGCATAAATTTATTACATATTGAGTTCAGCAGATACGAGAACGGAAAAGTGACCTTTGCCTGAAATTCACAATTGGTGACATATCTTAAAATTAAATTAATACGTTTTTATGAACTTATACCGTAAAATATTTCAATCTCGTCCAGGAATTTAACTAAGATTCCAATGGGTGAGGCGACGAGGCAACCACCTCTTGCTAAGGGTGCCAATTTGTATTTCAAGGTCCATCTTTTATCTTTTTTACATCTTGTTCTTTTAAAAGGGATGAATCTCAATCAGTCAAAATTAACTTCTAAACTTTCTATTCATTCCGATCGAAATCGAAAAAGATCGACTTGAGAATTAATTGAAAACCAACGTATGACACTTCGCCTCAGGTAGTAAAATAACCTGGGACGACTCTCATCTTATTCATTCCCGTTGCCTCCTTTTCTGAGAATCTTTAAGTATTTGCCGTAGGAATCAGAAAATCAGTAATCAGTAACCTACATGGTTGAAGATTGTGACGCCAAGTAGGGAGATTGAATACTTACGATTCTTATGTAGGGTACTGGCGTTTTACATGGGCAAGTTTGACTCTGTATTGAATAGCAACTGTTATGAGAAGCACCAAGACTTTTTTCCGTGGGCGACTTTGAGAAGGTAGAGCTTCGCTAAGGCACTTAAGGTTCACAAGAATAAACATCGACCCACTTGGAAATCTACCGTATGCTCTTTGAAAAATTAATGACTCCATACAAAAGTTAAGAGTATCACACGAGAATATAAGTTAGAATGTGCTTTAAAAGGTACTTAACCATAAGAGAATCAAACAGAAGTCACCGAATGTTTATTATGGGAAAGAATTGAGTTTCTTCTAATTTAATTCTATTAAATACATGCTCTTATGGTAAGCATATTGAGTAATGAATCAGTTCTCTCGAATAATAGACTCCTAATGTGATAATGTTGATCGTGCATCCAAAAGGGACTGTCATTTTGAATTTCTTTTCCTTTAATTCTATTAATTTTTTCTTCTTTAATTTTCATTATTTTAACCACAAACATTGTGAAGATGAATATTAATGGTGATGTGGATTTCAATGTGAAATAATAAAAAGATTGTAAAATATTAATTATGTGGCTTCAATATAACGTTTCTTCTAAATTAGGTAATAAACTCTTAATAACCTTCTTGCATCCACTCTCTATTCTTCTACGTCTTCCTAGAAATGTGTTTTCAACATTTTCCGGAATATGAGACCCTTAAAATTTTATTCGGGACGCTTCTAGTTTCCCTTTTCTACTAAATTAATCTTCCCTTTCAATTTGATCACAGGAATAGTTTCTTCATCTGAATCAATAAAACTGTCTCCGTGTTACAGAAATGTTATTGTACCTTTATCATTACAAAAACCAATCTTGAGTATTATCTGACAGGAATTCAACTTTTTAAAAGTAGGATATCTTCCTTAACTTTGTCTTCTTTGTTATCTTTGCTTAAAACGACCTTAAGATAATCTCGATGTAATTATATTTCGACCTCCATTTTAACATGTATAAATCAGATTGATTAAATCATATTAATTTAATGGTGGTATCATTTCAATTCATAACTTTTCTTTTCAAAATATAAACTCGAAATACCGTCAGTATTGAATCTGCCTCTTTGTATTCCTTCAGTTTTAAAATTCAATTTGATTAAATATACATCCTGCGACTCAGTTATAGACAGACCGGTTTCGTTTAAACGTTCTGAAAGAAAACTATGTAAGGATAATTTATGATTGCCAAAAATTGTATGCCTTCAATTATTTTCTCACATTTTTGCAACATTGTACTATAGGCATTTTTATCTCTTTAACGGAGGATGGCTCTTATCTATATGATTTATTTCACACAATAACAATCATAAATATATTTGTAACTATCTGACAATACATTTACAACATGCAGCTATTTGAAAAGATGGGACTTCACTAGAAACATACATTTTTATAAATAATCCTCATATTAAGTAACTTAATTTCTGGGTTAAGCTAATTAAGAAATACATTCAAAGACCCCAATTGTGGTTTTAACCTCTTAATCTTAAATTAATTTTTAAAATTCTCTTTTAAAACCTTGGAATTTATCCATCAATTCCATACATCAATCTTCTATTGTACACTTTTATAATGAATTAAAGGTAATAAAAAATCTGACTCTCTCAGCCAGAAGTCATTCACTGATCTCTTCATAAAACTAAAATTCCCTGGAGAGGAAAGACTAGTGCACCGTATAACTTTTTAATGTGATTGAAAAACAGCACGGTGATCCATAGAAGACTGAAAGGCAAAGTAGAGAGGGAAGTAAATAATTGTGAAGCGATCACCGTGTGCACTTTGTGATTAATACCCCTGCGGTCTCTGCTTCGGCGGGAAGTGCGAAGGGAACGCCGGGGACAAAGGACACTCCAGATCTGCCTTTACATGAATATTTTCGCTTCCGAAAATGAATTACCTGCAGCCAGCGGGGATAGCCGGAGCAGCTCTTACGATAATGCTCGATTATTCGAAGTATGATTTTAATTTAGATTAAATATATCTGATGGTCACGTAACCTCAAAAATTAATATAAACGCGCGGAAAATAATGCAAATATTATCTTTCCATATTTAAAGTTATGATATGGGGTTTCGCAATACCAAGCCCGTAGGGCTCATCATAGGGTGTTCTTTTCATTATTTTACTCCCCATCAACATCTATGTGATGTTTGGCATCTGAAAGGTCCTCAAAATTGAGACATTCAAACGTATGGTCAAATATGCCTGACAGGCATAATTCTTTCTTCACTTTATTAATTAGCTTTACGTTGAGTTGGACAGGGAAAATTTTTGTTGAAAACTCAATGAATGATTAAAAGGATGGCTGATTACTTAATGTCAATTACAGTAGTTAATATCTTAAATCCCCCATATCATGTTGATACATTAATAATATTGATATTTAATAACAATTAAGCATGTAATTGGAAAGATAAGTAACCGAAATTTTTCATACTTCTTTGAGGGAGTCACTCATTCAACGATCCTCACCTCTTCGATTGATTGATGTTTCAAGAAGAAACTTTTGGATACATCTTGGGAATATCTCTTTCTATCTTCATCATAGTTTTCGTAATTCAAACTTCCGTAGATACCTCATAGTTTAAGTATACCAAAGAAATTAATCCTTTTGCGAGAACAAGACGTGTCTCCTAAGCGCGAACGTGGTCAACTTCTCAGGTGGGGTGTTCGCTTCTTTCGCCAAACAAAGATGAGTGAGGAGCGGAGGAACCCTGCTCTCTTAACCCAATTAGGCTTTGCTACTCATTTAGTTAACTTTGCGAGGTCTCCTCTTTTTCAAAGCAGTCTCAGAAGCTTCAGCGTTTCCAAACTCGAAGAGATATTCCGTCTCTTCTTTTACTCCCCTTTAAGACTTCCTTGTCTCATCTCATTCTATTCTCCTTTCGACTTTTAGTTCCTTTCTTTCTGTAATTAAACTTAACTCCCATACAAATTTCAACATGGGAGATCAATTCCATTCTATTTCCGAAATATTCGGATCCTGCTCGAATATAAATACACGGTATTGATCTCTTGGAAAGTTGAGACTTTGGAAAAAAATCACAATTTCTAGATTTGTCATTGAAATAAGGTTAATAATAGATGAGATGATAGAAATAGTTACTATATTTTGTGAATCAATCATAATTCTTTGAATTAAACTTAAACGAAACCATTTGTCTTCAGGTCGGAGGCTATGTGGTGACAGATGAAATTGTAATTATGGATAGTATGGTAATTTAAGAAATTAAATAATGAAGTAATTATTTTATGGGCCGAAAAAGTGTCAAAACTGTTTTGGCGGAGTTTGAAGTAACAGCGGGGAATAATATACTCTTAAATAGGAGGACCATATAATTATCCTTCTATGAAGATATGATTCTTCGCTTCTTTTCGAAAAATATTATTGTTTAGTAATGTCCAATAAAGTTTCTTATTTATAATTTAAAGAACAACTCGCAAAGTTTATCGGTTATAATAAAAGTATATTTAAGGATGTTAATAATAATAAGGGATTAGTGCATCGAATGTACTATTTTAATTTTATGTTGTTTTCAATGGGAATACTCACAGAAAAAATGTTTGCAATTAATTAATCCTTACAGAATTTGTGAAAGAAGAGAGGAAATTATTTTAGTGCAGGTATAGATATAAGGTGACGTATGTGGCTTATTTATAATTATCTCTATTTCTTCTTGCACCGAAAAAATGCATATCAATTCATGCATACATATTACTATTAGTTTATATTGCACATATTATATTAGAATACTATTGATTTAATTTTACTGCGTTGTAATTTTAATTGACCTTTGTTATTATTTATCAATGCAGTATGGATTTATCTTTAAGAATCAACAACCTCACGTTGTTGACGAAAAATATTTTCTTAAATCTGGTATATTTATGAGCGAATGTATTTATCTGCGAACGTCAGGGAAACAAACGAAGATATAGATTTATTATACGGGAATAAAAACGCTCTTTTTTAATTCCCCAGAGATAAATAAATATAACCATAAAGAGAATATTGATCACTACGCTATTTACATTCAAATATACAAGTTGAAAATTGTCAGAGATGAACATGTACAAACTCATGTTAATCATAAAAAATGAATAAACTTATATTGCATCAATGTATAAGTAATGAAGTCAAATCAGCAGTTTTCTAGTGATATTATAAAATAACACAAAATATAAAAATATAGAACATTATAAAATCACTATACATTATCAAAAAATTTTAATTAAATAAAAAGTTAAGGGTAGATTTTTAAATTACTTCTTAATTTACTCACTGAACTAGGGTAGCAAACAGAGATATAACATTGTTAACTATGAAAGCAGAAGCAAGAGAGGTATCGCATTTTCCACCACCACCAAATTTTTGACGGCTCTATACTCGCGCAGGCAAATAGGTCACATCACTGAGTCGCCGAATTTTTCTTCTCCTAAAAGCAGATGAGATATTAGGGCCAACTTTTCGTAAATAACTTGCTTTCCGCCCTTGTGCTTCCACCTGAGCTTCCATGGTGGAGACGCCTCGGGGACTAGAATGGAAGCGAGACTCCTTATAAACGTCCTTAATTTCGAAACTTCGTCTGCCATCGGACAGTGGTCGCGAAAGATGGGACTTCTCAGGGTGACTGTCCTCTTATTTTAATCACCAGACACGTTGATTCGAGGACGGAGTTTGCATCCTCTGGGGAAGAAAGGGTAGCCAAGGAAGAGTTACAGAATGGCTGGAGACGAACGAAATGATGAAACCTAGACGAATTGGACCATCACTGTTTCGAAATATGTCTACTTCTCTTACTACAGCTCATAGCAGTATTTCTCAACGTTTTCGATCCATCTCCTGTTTCAGCGGTGTTCTGATTACTATTCCTCCTTCCCAAGACTATCTACCAGTGCATTAGGGTAATGCTCATAATGTCATGCCATTGGTAACTGTAACGAAATTCCATAATGTAAATCTACTAATATTATGAGATTAACAAAAATAATATTTAAAAAAGGAATAGTTAAAAAAATCCCATAATGTTAATATCATTATAAACGCCGAGCACGTAATTGAGGAAATAAATGTCGAAATTATACGAATGACAATAATAGTCTTATGCAAATAACTTACTCTTTAAAAGAATAACTATGGATTAACTAGAATTTCTAGGAAGAATTGTGAAGTGATTCTGCGCAAGTTAGTAATCATTATGCGTAGCGATCGGTTTAAAAATTACGTGTTCATCTTCAGGCTGATTTACGTATCTTACCTATGTACAATCATTTCACCATACTTCCTATTACGGAGTTCTACTAAGGTAATAACGATTAAAGAAGTATCAAATTTGAACTCTGTGAAATACATGAATCGATGAAGAGAAATATTCTCGAGTACCATGAAAGATTTTAGGATACTTTTTCCTTGACATTGAATATTGCTTCTATTAAAAATATTCAAAATCTCTCTTTTCCTTTATGATATATAAGCAGTTTCCTTCTATCACTACTGCCTGTATCAATAAAGTAATTAAAGGTACTGCATCAGTACCTTTAATTGAAACATTGTAATAAGAAATAAATAAAAATAACAATATAAATCAATGATTTTTTGTAATCTATAAAAAAGTAAGACAATTCATAGACATGACTATTTTTAAGCTATTTGAATAATCAGAAGGCGATGAGACTGTGTTGCGTCAGTTATTAGGAAAACAAAAAATGGACTTAGGTAGATTATGATGTATTAAGTAAATTAATATATAAACGATTAGCTATTTCTCCTAGTTATATTCATCTTTTGGTGGAAGTTTAATAGATAAGGGAGCTATGAACCCGAAGCACCGAAATATCTGCAATTTAATCGTTTGACTTTCAAAACTTTGGGTATTGGGTGTCCGCCAAGACTCCCTGCTTAGAAGGAACCTCTACGATGGGTAATATTTGATTAGTGATATAGATTTGACAGACATTCAAATTTTAGGTATTGTATTCTGTAATTATCGTGTTCATTAATCAGGATGAGAGTGTGAGAATGAGTCGAGGAAATCATTGTTTGTATGAACCGCTTTTCGATTAAATTCCTCTCGGTGACTGTTAATAAAGTTTAAAATAATTCGTTATAAAAGGACTTTGTACTGCGTTTGTAAAAAACTAGAAATATTTTGTTCTCCGAATCTTCCTGATTCGACTGACCCCAAAACGAATAAGAGTTGCGCAAAAATAAAGAAAGCACTTTCGGTTTTAAACGAGGACCAACGGAATTTTCAAATTACTCTCCAAAACAAGAAATCAAACGAGTTTATCTTAAAATGTTTATTTTTATTCGAGCGCTGGCGACGTAACCGGGTTCTCGGTTTGTGAATTCTGTGGATTCTCCCGCATGACGCTCTTCCGACGGGCCTAATTAAGAAGAAACTCCCATAAAAAAGTCTCTGCATTTCACTTTAAACCTCTATGACCTTTTCCCGACTTTGCAGACACTCTCACTATCGCATTAAAAGCATTAATGACATCCCGCCTCAGATCTTCCACTTGCTCTCACATAAAACCGCTCCGAAACGAGGCGGTCGCGTTTATTTTTGCCCGTATGAAAACACGCGGAGAGAGTGACCCGTGAAATGCACCGCAAACCGTTCCGAAGCTTTTTTCCACGGTCAGCAGTCGCTCTGTGGCTTCCGAGGAGAGTTTGGGTAAAGATGCACTATGCGCCAACGCATTTTCCCGCGTCCGTGCATATGTGTTTATGTGCTTTTAGCTAGGAATTCGCACCGGTCAAAACTGGCATGGCGGTCGACGTCAAAAGGGAACCCTCTGGGGAAGGGATGATGAAGGGGAAGGACCTTACGTAAAGGGGCAAAATGCCGGGGTCAACGACGGGCCTACATTACCCACGCCGTTTAACCCTCGAAACTTTAAGATAAACGTTACAGCCTTGGAATTTTTTGCACCTGTCTTGCTGGCGCGTTCCGGAGTAGATTTAACTAAAGCGTGTAAAATTGGAGCAAGATGTGCTCTTTGTTGAGCTGAAGTCTCTTACGAGTGAAGAATTTAATCCAGAAGACCGACACCTGAAACCAAGTGAGATTAAAGCTATGGAATCTGGTTACGTAAGACGAAAATTATGAATTAGATTCCTTCAGCTCTGTTATGGTTTCAGATTGTAATTAATTTGAAGCAAAGTGCTCGCGATTATTTCAAAGGGACTTAATTAAGTTAAAAAAGACTTGGAAATCAGACATTCTTGTCGTCTTCTATTTTTTCAGCTATAAGCATTGAAAATAATCCATCATTGAGAGATGCAATTGCATTAGATTTCTTATCTTCGAAAACTAACGTTTCCTTCCAGGCAATATTTTCTTTCTTTCATTTAAATGATGTAACTATAAGGGTAAATGATTGCAATATATTTTTTACTCAAGCTTTGTGAATTATCTCCAAGAATATTTTGTAACTACATGCTTTAAAAATGTATTCTCTTCGAATGCTTCGAAAATTTTGTCCGCCCATTTAGAAATAGTCTGTGGATAGGTCAGTCTATCAGAAAATTGCTCTCTTCTCTGAGGGATATCGACACTGTGGAGAACATGATAAAGTGGTAACGGACGTCAATTTCTCCATCTAGAGACACGCAGACACCTTTCGCTACATTGGAGAGTTTCAAAATCGATGTTTATTTCAGAGATAGACACTATATACCCTTGTGTGCTTCAGAAAAGTAAACTTACGTAAATACATCTATCTAAATTCTTAGTCTCCATTTTCGATACATGCACAACAATAATTCGGATATCTTTAAAGAAATGGGTAGTTCTTTTGACAAAAGCTGATCCGGGATCGAATCCCAGTGGCAGCCCATAAGTCCGAAATGCCTCCACGATGGATAGGGCTCAGTTAGATCCATATTGAGTGCCGAATGTCGAAGAAATTTTGAAGTAAAACGAATATTTAAAAGGAATTTCATTTGGTTCAGAATAATAGAAGTTTATTCAAATTCAGAACGCAAGGACTCTTATGTGTATTTAAAAATTCTGAATGTAGAGTTGGGATCAATCAAGAGCAAGGAACTCCTTACATCGTTTTCGCGAAACTTACGAAAAGGGCTTGAGGAATTTCCTTAGTACATAATGAATTTAGATTCTGTGATTTATTTTCAAATCATATAAAATCATGTTATATAATAAATAACCCTCAAATATAAACATAAATGTCAAAAATAATCAACTTTTGTCATAGATGTTAATCAATCCTAAGAATGGTGTGACCCAGTTCTCGTATGATTTCATCCCGCTTCTCTTCCTTCCAGTAAACTCTTCAAAATACTATCGCACATTAGTCTGTGTAGTTATATTTTCTCTTTTTTTTCAATGTTTTTCGCAGAATTATATCTTTAGATGCTCTTTCAAGAAATTCTCCATCGATGATCCTGTCACTCTACTTAATTTCCATCATCAATCTGCAACACCGCATCTACATTGCTTCTAATCTTTTCTACTCCGCCGCTATTATAGCTCTTGTTTCACACATACAAAGGAAAACTTAGGAGTTTGGTTTTGTGTAAAATTTTTCAACTTATTTAACCTTTTGTGATTGACCGTCAACAGCTGTTGTTTCTGATAAAATGCTCCCTCTTTGATTGTACATTTCTATTTAATATTTCTCTCGCTATTACTTACTGATTAGCAGGTAACGGCAAGACGTTATTAGCCGCTGATCTTGAAATATATTTCATTAATGACTGCGTCAGTTACTACTTTCACCCGGAAAATTTTCCTCCTTTGGCTATAAACCATCATTTTGAATTTATATTTAATTTATTATGAGGTCGCACTTTCTAATTCGTTCTCCATAAGGGACAGAATAATTGTTAAGTTCTCCTTTTAGCGGGTATCATATCTTCTGAAAGTAATAAAAAAGCTCTCAAATTGATTAATGGTTAAGGTTTCTCTAAAGGATTTGTTTCTTATACGTGATATCTACAATATTATAGTACTATATATTATAAATTATAAAAGATTAATAATTTGAAAACTTAGTCTTTTTGAAGATGCAAATATACTATGTAACTTTACGTCGTCTACGTAACCTTTTATTTCATCCATATACCACTAACTCATTTTCATATATTACACTCCTAAGCATATTTTTTATGTGCTTCTAAGGTTTTTCCGTATATTAAGTTTGTACGGGGCTTTTCTTAACTTAACATAATCTTCAATTTGTAAATGAAAATTTGGAAAATGCATTAAATTAGCTAATGTGCGATTGCATATTATCCTACTTTATACGAAAATGAGAGAAAAATTATTGTTGTGCTCTTAAAAGATGTTTAAAAAATTGCTAACTTATTGTCAAATTCTTCAAAGTAAATTTCCATTTAAGATTAAGAAACTCAAAAAAATATCAAGTAACAGTTTCCCTTTCACAGAGAGGCGTTCTTTAATCCATTATTCAGAAATTTGGAAAGGGCGTCCTCCTGATTACTTTATAATGCCGAAGAATTTGTTTCTCATTTTGTGCATGACAAGTGCATTAGAAGAATTTGATAAATATGAGACTAAGGAAATGATGAATGACAGTCGTTCAGAGGGGGTCTCTCCACCTACGTCGTCAAAAGGAACAAAAAGGGAGAAATAAAGTTACAGTTAGAGGAGATGGAATGGAAAGGCTGTTGAATGCGAATGAAAATGTATATATAGAAAAAGAGGGGGCGAAGTGGAGCAAGTGAAAGGGTAAGAGGTGAAAGTGAACGAAAAAGCAGTTACAGGACGAAGAGAAAAAATGGAAATAAAAATGAAGGAAAAAGTGTGCTGAATATCTGAAGACTGTTAATAATTCATTTCAGTGATTAACTAAAAATCTCTGATCGCTGTCAATTTGAGTCGATTCAGAGGTGATGAAATAATCGGATTTGTAATTAAATTCCTAATTTGAATATTCTGAACTCCCATCGCAACAAATGTATAACACAATCGGCACAGAATTGCTACTTCATTTTGTCGCTAAACCATTCTTAGAGAAGTTAATGCAAAGTTATAGTCTTAAATAAATAGGTTTCGTAAGTAATTTGTGTCCATATTTATACATTTATAAGAAAATCAATAATTTAATATGAAATTATTTACTCTGAATTTAAAGCTGATGCCTGTCTTCAAATTATATCATCAGTTGATTATAATCAACTCAATCATCGACGAAAAATCGAATGGTGATAATTATTACAGTTCAATATTTCATCGATGACATAAAACGGAATTCAAAGAGATATAAAATATTTTAGACTTGCTCACATTTTAGATGAATGATAAGGGCCTTTCAAATGTTTCTGGTTGAGTCCCGAATTTGGCCGAGCACATATTCGAATTGACTATCATAAGTTGGATTTCTAAATGTTGAAGCCGCTCCTTTTACGTCTTACTGGACGAATCAGTCATAGTTTGGAAATTATACATAAAGGGTCCTTTTCCATAACTTCGGACAGTTCCATTTATTCCTTCATATCGGCTTATCACACGATTACTGTAGCAAATTTTTGGCGATGTAACTTTTCTTTGCAATTGGATTTTTTATCTAGTAGGCCTATAATACACAACTATTACTCACTAATACGCACAACCCGTAAAGTATACTTATCACTACATAAAAATTAGGGAATAATTGGTTTCGGTTTTTATTTGATTCTAACACTCAATTAATTATATTAAAATATAATCCCCACTGCTCTAAAAGGTAAAAAGAATGTCATTCAAATATATCTTACGATAAATTCGAAATTATGCCGTCTCTCAAATACTGCAGAAAGGAAAGATTTGGCATTTTCTTACGGCTCTCTATGAATTCCTGATAATGGTAATATATTATGAACAAGTTCGTTTAAACCCAAATAGCCTGTTTCCAATGCATTATATTATAAGTTGGTAATCCCTTTCCAACAAATCTTGGTCTACTTCAAAATTTTCGCATTCATTAAATACGGAAAAGTTTGGGCAAGATAAGAGCTGTTAAGGAAAAAAGGAAAAGAGAGAGGGCACGAGAGAGCGGGAAATAAAGTGCGAAAGATGGATGGTAAATTGGACGGAGTGGGCAGCGAGTGAAGAGAAAAAGAATGGCGAAACAAAGGGGGGTAGATGAAGAAAAAGTATGAAATTGCGGAAAGAGAGTGAAATGAAGGAAGATGGAGGAAGGAGAGAAAGAGAGAGGGAGGGGGAAGAGAAGAAGGATGAGTTGCCTTGCCTCGGAGTTGAGAAAAAATAAATAGAGCTCTGAAGTTGAGGGTTGAAGGGAAAGTTCTGTCGAGCAGGATGAGGGCGGAAACCACTCCGGAGGGACTCGGAAAGGATGAGAATGGGATAGGGAAGGAATTTGGTATCTTCGGAAATACCCCCCACTCAGTATTTCTTTGTTTTTCTTTTTTCGGTCCGAATCTCCGATCTCTCCATCTCGTTCTCATCACATCGGGATAAGTCGTAAGGTCGCCAATTGCTCTCAGCTGCTCCTCTTCGATCTCTATCGACGTTCTAGTGCTACATCTCTTATATTTGCCTATGACAAAGAACACGACTGTTTATGTGCTGATGGTAAAGTACTGTTTATTTGACTATGATAAAAATAGATCTGGTTATTGACGTTTCTCCTTACTTAAATAACTTATGATCTGATTTCCACATATTCCTACTTGAAAGTCAATCAATTAATGAGCAATTTTATGATTCGCAATACAGTTATATCGTTATCGATTCGGTATGAGTAACGTTTGGAGAATAAAGATCAATTAATAATCGATTATAAATACATATGCCCTTGAATCAAAAAATGTATTTCTTTCCAATTCGGAAGATTATTTTTTCTTTATTTTGATTCGTTCAAGATTTACCTGTTGGGACATTTCAACTTAAACTAGTTCTGACAACTCAGCACTTCCGTTAATATTCATAATCAAGTGTAGAAGTCGTCACTTGGTGAAACGCAATCTCAGGAATGTAAGCAAAATGACTTTGTAAAGTTAACAAAACTTAGTAAAGTTGTTTTGTTTCGATTCTATTCAGAATTCATTATTCTTCCATGTTTATTCAGTGAATCAGGACTGGAATCCAACAAGACCCTCATGAGATATTCATTCGACTTAAATTAGATGTAGTATGTAGCCAGTCTAAAATATCTTAAAATATTATCGTTGAATCTTATTTGAATTTAAATATTACATTCTTTACATTAACCGTCAAACTTCTATGGCTATATAACACCTCTTGCTCAAAAGCGTAACAAAATTTCAATAGTCCTTATTAATCATCGGCATAGGTTGCAAATTACCTGTAAATCCTGAGTAAAGAGAAAATTCTACTAAGAACTTTTGTTAATTAAAATTTTATAAATTAACTGATTGTTTTCAATATATAATAATCATTACCGAATACTCAAATGAACGTTTTCAAATTATGATGTATTGATAAAGTTAAAAGCTGTTTGTCGCCGAAAGAATGAATCCCATTTTCATGTGATTTGTTCTATTACTGTTAAGATTGGAAGAGTTTTACCAGTATTTACAGACGTTATTTGTTCGTATAATACTACCCTGATATAGGAAACCTTCTTTTACATGTATTAGAGTAAATAGAAATCCCTTGTGTATCTTGAAAATCGACATCACCATAGAGAATTTTAAGCTATCTTTTTCTCAGATAGAGTTTATACGTACAATAGATTTTATTTATGCATTCGTTCGACCGGAAATGCACGATCACTCATCAATTCCATACCGATGAATATTTTTAAACTTGCTCGCCAAATATTTACATTAAACGTATACATTTTATTGCACATTTATTCGAACCGAAAGGGATTTCCAAGAGGATTAAAAAATTATTTGTTCTGATCTTCGTTCGCTCTCGCCTTTAGGCTGAGTAAACATCGGAGGGTCAATTTCGAAAACCGGAAATAAAAATGAATAAATGATATCCTGGCGGCCATTGAATTTTTCCCGTCGAACTACATGCCGAGGGAAAAGGACAGTCGCGATTCGCCGCTCGCAAACATTTCGACAACGATTGAAATTGGTTGTGACTAAAAAATATCGGCCCTGCTACGATGTACAAATAAATGACGGATGACGGAAAAATATTAGCTTGTTTATAAATTCAATAATGATCAAATAATCACAGGGAGAGAAAATATAAAATCCGTCAAAAGAGAGAGAAAATAAAGATTTTAAGGAGCCGATTGGAGGCTAAATCGAGGGTAATCCCTCATAATGAATTAAAAATGAGAAAATTCAGCCAATCATTAATATTTGATTATGGCCCAATATTTCCTTTCGAGATATCTCCTCTGAATATTCTAATGTTTAATGCTTTAGATGAAACAGTATCAATTTATCGATTAACAAATATATTTATTTATTCAGCTTAATTTAGCATAGAACTAAAGAGAATTATAGTGAAAGTGAACTCCGTCCTCCTAATGGGAGTAAAAGCAAAAAAACACATCTATTATTGTATAAATCTGGTCCTTCTGAGTTGAAAGGCGTTAATTTAGAGTTTATAATAATATCATAAATTTATTATTTATTCTATTTATAAGATAATTAGATGCAATCCAGTGGATGGTATGATTGTTTCAACATAAATTTTTGATAAAATTTCTAATCAATAAATATATGAATGCGTAGATTGAAGTTAATGATTATCTTTCATCTATATTCATGAAATTCTTGCATTTGTCCATTTGTAACTAAACAACATTCAAGAGAAATAATATAATTTTTAATTCTATTTGGGCTTAAATTCCTTGTGTATTCCTCGGGGGTTATGCAATGAGCTCTGAGTCAACAATTGCGTTTGGAAAGCGCTTCCATTAATTATGACGGAACTTTATTAAAATGTAATGGTAACTCTATGATATTCAACACTTAACTTATTAACACCATGGTGTAGTCTAAACGTATGCATTTTAAATATATCCACAAACACTTGTGAATGAGAATATTCGGAAACGTAATCGGTATGCCAAAAGATAACTGCAGAAGGTTAGGTTGAACTCAATGAAATAGTATATAAGAATTATCTGAACTCAGACTATAAAGCTACTTCGTACATCTATAAGGCTTATTTTACTAAAAGTCTCTCAAAATCCAAACCAAAGGTTACCTATTCTCTCTCGAGGCTGAGACTATTTACGACTTCTATATGGTATTAAGTTTAGTCCAGTGATTTGTGATCATAATTGCAAATAAGATAATAACCTCTTCATGAAAAGTACTAAAACATTTATATCAATAATTATATACCCCTAAAGCTTCCCATGTATTCTTATGATAAAGTTCGCGATTTGGAATTGAAGAATAGCCTTAGTCGTTAGGAGGACGTGTTGTTCATATTTTCCGTTATTTTCTTTGTATATATGAATGTGACTTTTAGGGATATAGTAGGTATTAAGATAGTATTTTTGATATTTAAATCATTGGAAACACCAAAAAAAATATATTAAGCGTATACTACGGAATTATTATGAAGAAATCGTCTGCATTGTTCACTCTTTCACACAGTCATCTAATGTGTCTATTTTTACGTTTCAGGCAAAAATCTTCAAGCATTTATGTGAAAATAGTTGTAAAATAGTTATTTCGTGAGATCCATAAATACTCGGGTAACCAGGCCACCTTCAGCGTTTGAACCCGGTTGATAAAGAGGCTTGAAAGAATTCACCGTCCTAAAATACGCTGCGAGGATTATGAGACAAGGCCATTATTTTTATCTCCCACCTTTTAAGCACAGCTTTCACCTCTCACTTTCCGCTTTTCCTTTTCACGTGAATCACTTGACCGCATGACGTCCTCACTAATATAAGTACGTGACCCGTGCGGTCTTGCAGCGATGTACGGATTATATCTTCCTGGATGACGTAGAGGGGGCTCAAGGTCGCCCACAGTGAGAAAAGAGTTAGGAAAGTGGGAACGTGGGCGAGAGCGTGAAGGATTGGGAGTGTACATAGTGGTGCGAGATTTTGCGGGAATTAAAAAGAGCCTTTGTCGGTCATACCTCTTTCGCGTTACTCGGTCTACTGGACTTGGTGTGGACACTGACCATAGTTGAAATGATAACGAGAGGGAAATAAAAGTGAGGGAATTCTTGGCACGTTCTACGGGAATGCGGTGGAAAACTGTCCCAGAAATGTATTTCTCTCTGGGAAGGACAGGTTCGATCGACGATTTCACGGAGGAAGTTTCGTTTTGAAACCATCGCGTTTGTCGTGTTCTTGCTTAGCGATCCGGACGCATAGTTAAAAGTTATTAATGTTTCATTGCGCATATTAAGAACTGTCGCATTAGAAAAATCCAAGTGAAACCATAGGTGCATTTTCTCATCCACGTGTGTAAAAGAGGAAATAATTGCGAGGCAAAAAATCCATTACACATTCCAAAAATTTTGATTCCACAACATGTGTCAGTGCTAAAACATATCGAGGATGAATGATAAGTTACTAAAAGCCAATAAAAAACAAACGGAAGACGAAATGTCATGCGAATCCAAAAGAGAAGGAATATTTTCAGATGATTATAACTCGTGTAAAAATTTCAGTGCCCGTGAATTTTACAAATAAAATGCGCATTGTGTCTGACCTATTTTCAGAAATTCTGTCAAATGTAAAATGCATATTCCAGTTCGTGTTAAGTTATATTCAGTCGTTGAATGATTTCACGTTATCATATCTGCTATCGGCAATATTTACTTCGTAGAATAATAAATACTATCTCGCACATGATTGAACTATTGCTAGTTACAAGTAACTCCATTTAAGGAGATAATCCATCCTCTCTGTCAAGCATAGGGATCTCTTTTCCGTGTATAAAAATTGGTAACTAAAATAATTCATTCGCAGAGTATAAGAAGGTAAAATAATCCAGCTATTTTCCGTGATGCAATAAAATAAGCAAAACGCGTTTAATTGGATCATAATTATCGATATTAAGGAATGCAAAATATTCTGGGCAATCGAGTAGATATTTATAAAATACCCAGGCACCTGAGTACACTTCACTGATTATTTGAGTACCACTAGGATTACTATTCTCAAATATTGCTTATAAATTTCACAATTATGTAAATCAGGAATCAGATAATGTTAAATACTTAACATCAATATTATTTGCTTATATTAATGAGTTAATAATTTCAAATACAAAATCATGTAATATTTCGGTGTTAGTTACTTCATATGTTTAAAATAACTTAGTAATAAAATGAAAAAATTCTCGCAACAAATAAAAACAAGTCTCAAACAAAAAGTCTCCTTCCGAAAATACGATTCAAAATGCCTTGATTCTAATAATTAGCTGATAAAGTTTGTTTCAGCTCCTAAATAATCGCAACGAATCGTATTGGATTGTCAGCAAATCAAGCATGAGCCGAGCGCCTCAAAGAGAGGGAAGAAAGTCTATTGAGATATATTGTACATATCGCTTCCCAAATTCATCGACATTCATCGAATTCATTCGACAGTCTGTTTCTAAAGAAATTGTTCCTAGAGGATATACTATCCGATTTTTGGAATATTTACTCCTTACTCAGCTAAATACTCCTAGTAAGGGATTTGACGGAAAGTAATACTACACATCAAGTACTCGTGTTTCCGATGCTAGAACTTATATTTTTTCTTAATCACCTATTTTATACTGCGAACTTACAATTTTTGCGATCATTGCAAAAGAAGACTTAATTTTCGTAATCAAACTCAATGAAAAGCTGAACCACCTCTCACGTTTATGAGGTCATCATATTGGTTGGTGATAAGAAAACAGTGTAGATTAATTGCCATATATAAGCAAAAATTAAAGGAGTATATACTGATACTTTCGCATTTTCTTGAGTTTTAATTATAATTTAATTGATTGTGCATTTCTCAAATTTCCTACATTTTCTCTTTTTACATTATTCTTACTGAATTGGGCTTAAATTTTTGGTTATTTGAAGGATAATGCTTCTAAGTCGAGAAGTAACTTCTAGTATCCTTCAAGTAAAGACTTTTTATTCATTACATCAGATATCTAGGACCATTCTTTTGCTTTAAGTAGACCTTGGAGCCCCTCCATCTGCACAGATTTTTATTACATTTTATGCAAAATTGGGATACCTAGCCTTCTGCATTGCAAAACGTCCATTTTGCGTGCACAAGACATTCGATTCACAACATCGTCTAATAAAATTTCTTTTCATATCCATACAACTTCAATTAAAGATTGAAAAAATTCCGTGTAGGGCCCGTTCGCCAGGGTTACCGATTTCAAAGTCCTTCACCGGTACCTAAATGACGCAGACCCGACAGACAACTAACATGTTTTCAACGTTAGATTCGTTAACAGACCTGCTCCCATTTTCTTATCTTATTAAATTTTCTTATCTTATTAAAACTTCAATTTTTTTAATGCAGGGAACACGCGATTGAAGGGTGGCCTAATAGACTCAGTCTTACTCATGCGACTAAATGTTAAATGCAGCCTTCCTATGGGTGACCACTGGCATACATTACCTGCATATGATCTTCTTCCATACTCCTCCATACATCAATTATTCATTTATCTTTTACTGTTAACACTACTTTCATGTCTTCTACACCTCATGCAATGCCATTAACTAGCTTTTTAATTCGTCTTCCTTTAGAACCACATTATCCACCGTCTGGATTTCTGTATCATTTCCATTCGTCCAAACCAGCATATCATTCCTACTGGTGTACACTGCCTTTCTTTCAGTCCTTACTCAGTCATTACCCAGTAATTGATGAGTTAATTATTGAAAGGCTCATACGTCGAATTGCAGAGTTATTCGGAAGAGTTCACCTCTTTCAGTGGTGTGTGAAGAGTCTTCCAATCCATGTCCGATGATCCGCTAAATCTTAGGCAATCCAACTGCAACATCAAAGGAGTTTAGCATCATTGACTTGCGGAACTCTCGCTAATAAGAGTCTCCGGGGGCATTTTATTTGCCTCTTCCTATTAATTATTGATCCCCTATTCAAAGGGAAAGCATCGTAAATTCTCTTGCATTCCCCAACTCCACGCTCAATGAAGTACTGTGGTCAGGCGGCTTCCGTGACGCTGTTTGCTTCGCCTGGGTATAAATACTGGATGAAAAGGACAAATGACGTTCATTAAATTCTAATGAGATTACAGTCCCAATCCCGCAATGGACGCTCAGGAATATGCCTTCGTAAATCTTTTGTTCGCCAAAACGAGCATTCAAATGAAGGGGTGGTGAATAGCCAAAAGGAATGGCGTAAAAATAATTTTATGCACTGTTTCGGAAGGATTTCGCTTGATTCTTCTATATGGAGCAGGCTTCAGATATATGCATTAACTGCTCTAATTCATGTGAGAGTTCCTCCAATAATGAATGACTAGAGATGAATGTTAATGTAGAGGTCTAACACCAATTTAATAGCAAATGGACATAACGACTATTAGGAATGAGGAAAGGTTACTCTAAGCTCTAGAATAACTAGTACTTAGCGGAAAGTCGAGTCATTTGAAATAATTTTCGCGGAGCTGAAGCAAATTCAATTTTCGATGAAATCGATGTTACTATGAAGGCATATTCATGCACAACTCTCCCTAATTTATTTTGGTGGATACGATGAATTAATTTGTGAATTCAATCTTAAGGATATCCAAAGACATGAATAGTTCTTTACCCTCTCCTCCCTAATTGATGACAAAGACGAATGTGCTTGTATGCGCTTTCATTTTCCACGAGTCAGAGAAGAATTACCTAAACCGATTTCAATTCATCTTAATTAATTTGACCCGATACATCCCGAAAGATTGTCTCAAGGGAAAATAAATCTCCGGTAAAAGTGATTCTCATTAATTATTCTCAAAGTGGAATTTATGGACAGCCCTTCGTTGCGGAAAAGAATTTCATGGAACGACGTGATTGATTTGCATAGGTTTCACTATTTATTTTGAACTCTTACTGCCATGCAAAACGTGCCGTGAACATATATTGTACTCGTTAGAAATTATTTAATATATTTAATGAACTTTACTACAAATACCGTTTTTATTTACGTAAACGGTGTTGCCGGAGCGTTTTATTTTTAGGGGAGAAGAAGCATACAAGCGAAGTGAACTTGCATGCATAATTATTTCTCACAAATCTGACTAATTTTATCGAATAGAGAAAAATCTCCCTAAAAATATATTAATAAACAATAATTACATGCTGAATTCGGTCCGCTGGAGAGGATTAAATCAATAGCGCTATTCTTTAAGGACGCCTTAGGGTTGAAAGCGCTAAATCCCCATTCTTCTTTTTTAGAGATAATTAATTAATTAATTGTACATTTGTAGAATTCTATGATAAATTAGTCCAAGTTCAGTACTTCACCTGGGTGTTAGCTTTTTCATTCCTTTATTGGTCAATATTGGTGACTTAACTTGCAGCACATTTTGAGCTCAAAAAAGGAACAGCTCACACAACACTAGCCGCACACGCTCTCGAGCTATACTATTTTTTAACGGCGCAGTTAATATTCCACTATGAAAAGGCAATATGCTATGACGTATGACTTCACACGTTCAAGGTCTACTTATGTTGCGTAACAATCTTACACGTTTTTTGCTGTTTTTAACCAAGAGTTATTCGCATATATGTTTAGTTTAACGGCTATTAAATGCAAAATCGCTACATCGACTTCCGCATGGTTTCTCCTTCCTGGACTTGCAGCGTAAGACGTTTACCGACACTATAGTTGTAAATAATGAAAGAATGCCTCGCTTGCAGAAAAAATACGTATATTTCACGAAAAATCGCTAATATTGTCATTGGCTATTCACGACTCAATGTAACTGCCTCAAACCTTTTCCGAATAGGAAATTCGCCTCATTCTCTCTTATTTCAGGAATATGCTTGAGTTTCCCATTTCACTTAATTTTGTCTCTTTGGCGTCCCAACTCATGGAATCCTTAATAATTTAAATAAGATTATGGTTTTTTTAGGTCTTTCAAAAATAGTTTTTAAATATGAAATAAATAAACGAAAAAATAAGGCAAATTCAGATCTGCGTTTAAGAATTACGTTAAATAATTTTCTGGGAATTTAGTTAGAAAAATAGCTACCTCGTGCTTGTGACCTCGCAAATGTTGTCGCACATGAATGTGTATCGGGCCAAGTGGTTTTCTTTGACATGACTGAGATACTTCATCTTTTGAATAGGACGAGGAGATTTCCCGACTCGGTTATCTCTCTTTTTATAAGCTCTAAAGAAACAGAAGAGAGCACTTCTCCTTTACGGAGCTTTTTTCTCTCTTTTACCTCCGAGAAATTTACGCTTACAAAGCACTGCACGAAGAGCCCAGGATGAGAACGTTTTAATCCACCATTCAAGGGACATTTACTCTTTTATGAGAGCGGCAATTTTCAGGTTCTTCTCGTGAGAACAGCAGGAAATAGGGGTCAGCGAGCCAATGTTGCAGTCGTTAATCGATAGCGACTTCTACTTTGTTGTTTTTATCGATTCTCGGAAAATCACCAAGACTTTTGATGAAATTTTCAGAGGCACCATTGTGTAGAGATGATGTACGTTCGCCGGAAAGTTCAAATAAAGAGGCAAGAAAGCCTCGAAGCTAAGTGAAAAATAGGAATTTATAGAGAAATGGAAGCGGAACTTGTACGGTTCCACAAAACATAAAATACAATACTAGTTTGAGGCTACCAGCACATCCTTATATGAGTTCGAAACAAAAACCGTAGAGTTCCTTTATTTTGTTGCGTGAAATTGTGCAGTGTTTGTTCTTGTTCTTTTATAAATCTTGCGAAAATTCCAGCAATTTCAGTATTCCTTCATATTATTACATGTATCAGTATTATCGATATGCTATATTTAAAGTATAATAATCGTATGTGTTTCGTATTAAAATTTTTACGAGAATTAATATTTATATGATTTTATTGTGACTGAATTATGATTAATTATGAAATATAGTTGTGATAGCCTCGGTTATTATTCCCTTGAATGCCATTACCAAAGGCTGGAACTAATTAGAGACGTTTTCTTTAAAATAGATGCATAAAGGGCATCATTTAATATAATCTATCGATATTCCAAATAAGAAGATTCACATTACTGATTTATAATTTTTATTTCATAATATTTATAATGAAATTATTGTTTATCTTTAAGTATACACAGTATATTTTTCGTGTTATTAGACGGGCGATAAGTAACAAAAAATATTTTGATTACTCTATGGCGATTTAATTTTCAATCTTCAGTTTAATCATAGAATAATGGATCTTTATCTGTTTTTTACATCATCATGTAATCTTTCAAAGACAGCTCGTTCATAATTGTCTCATTATTCGATGGAAAACGTATTTTCTAGTTGGTAATGAAAGTATTCATGACATAATTAAGCTACCAATTAACTTAAAAATATATCCAATGATTAATTATTAGCAGGAACTCTGACATAATCTGCAATGGTTACTAAATGTGAATGTATACTAATTATTCATTGATTACTTGTACAATTTTTTGTAAATTACAAATTTCTCTTTAGATTATTTTCTCTTATTCTATATCAGCATTCTTTCGAAAAAGATTAGCACTAATTCGTCAGTAGAAGCCTTTTATCTGCATCGAATTTTTGCATTACCTAACCGATATCCAGTTGTGTTCAAAATTGTGCGTTCAAAATACAAAAGGACTTCATCAACAACGACATATTTAATTCTTATCCTCCATACCTCAGGTAGCATTAAACGTTTCCATGCTAAGTCAGTTATGTTTTCTCAATTAGACCCATTGAAAAATTAATTTCTTGCTTTTCCCCAGCGTCCATTTATTCTCCGCCGAGGAACTTGCGACGTCAAGCATTTCTCGCTTCTTTGGGCTTTTCAGATCCTCGTCTTTCCTCACTCTTCGCAGCCGTGGGATTTGCAATTAGTTTCCTTAATTATCCCATTGACATTCAGAAGAAGAAATCACGTCCGGACCTGAATAAATACCGGAGAGGATTGAAGGAAAAGTCTCGAACAGTTTTGAAGGAGGTGAGGAAGGAGAACTTTAGTTTTACAAAGTGAATACACTGAGGTAAAATAAAAAATTAGGTGTTCCTCTATTTAACTTTCTTGATATATTCAATGATTAACGTCAAGAAATACGATCCTTGCAGGATATTACTCCCTTTAGTTTCACTAGGAATATTGGTAACGATTTTTCCAGATATTCATGCTTGAGAAGGCAACTTTGAATTCATTTAAATTAAAATTTTGTGTATCCTTTACGTCATTTGCAAAATAAAAAAGACTCGAATCATAACTATTTTGATGATAATTGTTACTAATGAACTAATATACCACTCCCTAACCGATAAAATATAGTTAGCCGGGATTCGAAACCAAAAGCGCTAGCACACTAACCAATTTTTAAAATTTTAACTAACCATTCGTTAAAATCATTCACGATGATGGTTATTAAGATAATTTTATTGATTAACAATGATTAGTTATTAATTATCAAGCTCGTATGGGGAGATTTTAAGGAAATTCAGATACACGACTATGAAAATAGGAGCTACCCTAATAGGAAATTTAGTGTTGCACAATTACAACGAACATTTATCACTTTATTAATATTTGAGCTGCATAAGTTTTTCAAATATAAATTTTAAAATGTGTTTTTCTTAAACAAGCTCATTGTGTGTTCCAATATTTCACTCCCGAAATATTTGTCAATAAATTGATTCAAAAGTTATACGAGCATCTCTGATTAGGGAAATAATATTTCCCAAATTAGATATTTAATGTAGTTTGAACATTGAATCAATTGCATCATAGACGTGCAGCTACGGAGAGCTAAATGCCAGTTATCTCATAGATATCTGTGCCACTCAGATGATAAGTGGAGAATATGATGATAGGACTCCACTAGATTAACTGATAAATCCATCCCTCGCTAACTTGTGAATGTTATGCAATAGCTATATACCAAGAGAACCGTCGGAGTTGCTTTCAGAAATGAACGTTCTCACTTCCAATACAGTTTCAAGTGAAATGGAAGCAGTAGCTGAACAGCGTGATTGAACTTACGGGAAAGCCTTCTCAGATTATTGAATTTGCGCTAAGTAAATTGCTGTTGGAACTAACGATTGTTATCCCGATCAATCAATAAGCGTAAATAATTCAAATATAATCCGTGTGTTTATTAATAAAAGTTATCATTTTCAAGAGTGAATAAATGTTCTTTTTGTAGAAACATTTACATTAATGAACACGTAACATATTCAGGTAGTATGGTGAGACCCATAATTCAGATATAAAGAGCTGATTATTTATTTACACGTAATTATTAATTCACATTTGTGTATTTTAAATAATTAAATAAAAATAAAGTTAAAATTGCGAGACCGAAGGAACGAAATTTGTCACATATTTGAGGAATATATCGAGGAATGCTTTAGTTAGGCGCTATTGGAAAATCGGAATTAGCTCAGTAAATAAAATATTAGTTTTTAGTTTAAGTCAGGCTTAATGAATTTGATCTTTTTTTCGGAGTTATTATGCTGTGGTTGCTTAATAACATATAACCTGGCAGTAGCGAGGTGGTGACACCGCTGTCTATCTACGATACCTATCTAGATACCTATTAGAGTGAAATTTCAGTGAAAGATAAAGTATTGAATTAAAGGGAGACTTTTTTGCTGATTATCACGACGGCATCGTGACTTATACCAACGATTCAATCAAAATAATTAACATCAGTTGCTTGACTTCGTTACAAAGAGACTAATATTTGTGCAAAATCAAATATCGATGAACTCAAAATTGGACTTATCCCTGAATCGAATTCGAATTCTTTTGAACGAATTTATAATCGTGGTTTACTGCTTTCTGTTACTTCATAGTAACCGATGTTGAATGGTACTATAATATACAGATTTTTTAAATTTAAGATATCGAAGAAATTAAATAAGTGAAAAATAGGCCAGGTCACCCACTTTCCGGCAACGTGTTTCAACCACTAAACTACATGCCGCGTCGATTCCACTTCTGTTAATGGGAACTAAGAAGAAGGGAAAATAGATACCATTGATGGATATTGAATCTACCATAGTTTCGAGTATACTAACTTTGACAATATATTCGTAAATCACTTCACACTAAGATCATTGCCTTTGTTTTGACATGAACAGGTCAATAGCGAAGCGTTCTAGTTTACTTTCATCACTGCCATCGACAGCTCTCTCATAACACAGTTGTTTCGCTCCTCTTCTCTTTGTCCGCATCCACTTGCACTTGGAACGAAAGCCAAGTGGCCCGGATGACCACGAGCACAACTTGCCAGAGGATGCTGCTGTAGTAGGCAAACTAGGCCAGTCCCTCTTCCATCATGTTCTCACCCACTCACAAGTCTTCCTACGACACATTTCTTCCTCTCTTTCTAGAATACCCATTTTTAGTGGAGCACCTTAATCATTCCCATTGTAAAATTAAACTATTCTTCATTCATCTCTCAAATCTATCACTTCATTCAATATATCCAAGAAGCTTTTTTCTTGCCTTTCCTCCTCCTTTACGGCCATTTACATGCTCTCAATAGATTACCTTATTCATTATGTTTAAATTTCTATTTCCACTATCCATATAATTTGAAGGTCAAATATGATATATAACTATTCAGTCCCTATTACGCCCGAATATAAAGTCATAGGAATATATGTGAAATACTCCTCTAGACACGGGCTATTTTTGGACACTGTTATCACCTAGGCATTAATACTGTTTCTATTTTAGAGGTGGAGAAATTAGTGATAACCTTACCTTACACGTAGGTTTAATTTAATGAATTCCAACTGCTTATAGTTTAGTCGTATGTTTGAGATGTAAAATCCTTGTTTTACTTAGCTACGAAGCCGGTAAAGAGCCACTCATGATATTTTCTTTGTAAATTCCTTGCGTCATACAAACCGTCAATAATTTTAATTTTCTTGAGAGAGATGAAAAAGAAAACACCTGACGAGAAATTGCGCTTTCAAGACAGACTTTTTCTGCCCATTGTAGACCTTTTTCTCTTTTCTTCTTTTGCTGCTTCGCCCCTTCGTTTCCTTGTCATTCCTTTTCTCTTGCATGTAAATCCCAACCTTCTTAGTTCCAGTTTCATCCTGTTCAGTTGTTAACTTACGACTGCCACTCTTCTCTCCTTGCTTCCTTTATCCTTCGCTTCCTCCCTTTTCATCCGATTCTTTAGCGCTCTCTTGTATGCTTTCAGGAACTTAGCCATTGCTCAATCACACTTCTTCCTTAGTGTTTTGGCTTGTAATGTTGAGAAGCGCGGGAGAATGCGGAAGAGGTGACAAGGCGTTCAAAGAACAAGGTTGAGAAACAGAATAGTTTAAAATTAGACGAGATTTATTCTAATCCTATTAATTCTAATCCCTAATCTTTTCTCTCACTCTTACTTGGAGTACGATAAAAGCTTTGGGGTTTCTTTAATGGCTCATCTTATTTACTGTTGTCACATAGAGAGTACAATTTCATATGACCAAAATTGGCATCAATTGGTCTCGAATATCTACCTCAACGCAAGATTATCTTCAGCGTATTTTCGTGTGTAAATATGAGGAGTTATAGCTTTAAGAGTGACAGGGATAATGCAAAGGAGTAAAAATGACGATGATTTTAAGAGACCAAAATTTAAAAAAAGATAAAACAAGCGAATGGGTCCAAGAAATAAAAAGTGATGTAGAGATATTAATTAAGCAAAAGAAACGAGGAAACCGATATAATAGAGAATAACTTAAGGCCATGTGCAGAACGAAGTGAGGAGGGTTCAAAAACAATAAAATACACACGTCATGATGGAGCAAACATATAGGAAGAAGCAAGAAACTACAACTATATACTGGAACTGGACTAGTTAATTAAATGAATGGTGAAGCAGGGGATAAAATTAGGAGAAGTAATGTTGCGATATCAGGGATGCAGTCTTATTATCTTCGAATGATTGTAGGATTCCCCGAGCTGTGGTTTGTTCGGGAATGGTTTAGTATTAAACATAAAAACCTTTTAATCATAAGAAAGTGATTTTCAGGCTTCTAATAATTCCCTACTTCATAACTGGGTGTGCTTTTCTATACAAATATATCATTTTCTCCCCGTTAGGCCGTTAGGTTAGTTATCTCTTCCGTTAGGCTTTCTTTAAGGTGATTGGAATAAATATATATTGAGCCACCTTTTAAAAAAGTTGAATTTGACTGAATTCCATTTAAAGTAGATTCTGCAGAGTCTATCCACAACTGCTGGAAGTGAATAGGTAAAGAGAACATTTGGATTTTTAATACGATTTTATTTAGAACTGCAACGTGGTTATACAAAAATATAGTATAAATATACTTATATAAATACATCATTTTCTAACCTCTCAGTATGAAAATGTTTGTCAATCCAATTTCGCAAAAGTAATATCGAGAAGATAGTAACTTGTAAGCTGGTGAGAAAAATCCCTATATAAAAAAGAAAGTGCAAAAAATCTCGCAACAAGCGAAAGAGTTGAAATAAATTTATCCTGAAAAGAACCAAAATGTATCTCCACCGCAGGAATCCAAATCATATTGCGAGATTCTCTCGCGCCGAACTCTCCTCTCGTGTCTTCAAGTTTCTTATCAACGTTGGAACTCTCTCGCATCGCCTATTTGAGAGATGGAGAGTAGACTCGGAGACATGCATCCACGTTGCTTCTCTCTCACGGCATCCTCTCTGGAATCTTCCGCGCAGACGAGCTCACGTTCTTTCGCCTAACAACTGGCTTTTCTCACACCGACCCTTCGATACAGAGCCTTTCCCGCGACATACTTCAAAAACCTTCCGCAACCAGTAGAAAGGAGACGGCGGAGTGCATTTTTTGTTTAAAGAGAAGATCAAATCGTCTTTATGTATTTTCTGTGACTTCAGAAAACAGTTTTAAAATATGATAATTTAAGATATACTTTCTAAGGCACCCGCGGTGATGAAAGGATCTGAGAAAAGTGTGAGAAGAGAACCTTATCTATTCTGAGAAATAGCTATTTCTTGTATTAGATTTCTTCGCATGAGTTTCAGCGAACGTTTGAACAACGAAGGATTAATTAGAAATTTTTTGCATGTGGATAAATATGGGTGCATATGGGTATTTAACAAAATCAATATTATGATTCCATACTAAGTTCTATAAATACCCTTTATAAATATATATAAAAAAATCATGTTGAAATTTGCGCATTTCATTCATTAATGCACTTTAATTTATCTAAGTCAAGAGTTTAACACTAGTTATGATGCTAATTCTAGAGGTCTACTCAGGAAAATGTCGAAAAGACCATAAATAACTCTTTTTGCATCGTCCTTTGGGATTTTACTCAAAAGAAATAATTCTGACAAGAATAAGTTCAATCATGGTCTTAATTTAAAGCCATATTTACCCATCTCTGCTTTATTAGAACTAATCCACATTGCGTAATCGTTTGCTGATAATATTTTAAACTATCTCTCTATCATCTCATCTGAGCTTGCCACTGTAAAATAAGTTGAAGAAAGAACTTCTGTTTTGGTGTTAAGTTTTAGATAAATTTTATCATATTTGTAGTAATATTTCTTTCTTATTTTATATTTTTTCTGTCGATTTCCGCCATTAATATCTCAAATACTCTCAATTTACCTTCCCTAGTTTTATTTTCGTTTTTCACCTAAAGGTATGTCTTTAAAGTCTTTATCGAAGGTACATCTACTTAAAGGGTACTGTCCTATTTTTTTGATCTTTAACACTTTAGAATCTCCTTCATTGCTGTAACAGCTCGGATCAGTTCTGATTAAAATGGGGTATCAATATAATTTAAGTTTGTTTTCTTGGCATGATTTTCCAAATTTATATTTATTTCTAACATTTTCATAACTTTAGCTAGAATAAATGCATCACTAACCTAATTGTTTTTTTTTCATTCAGCAGGACATTGGTGTCCAGAGAGAATGGCCTTTGCGAATGGTGAGTGAAACTTTGATCTTAATCATCGTATATAGTATTCCAGGAAAATGGTGACAAACCTACGACTTGTGCCAAAGGTGGCATTTAGTTGTAGAAATTTTGGCATTAATAAGTGCTACGGTGTAATCTTCCTAATATATCTTACTTTGAATAGTGTATAAAATTCATACATTTTTTTCTGTGATTGTTTATCGACGCGTAAAATTTTAATAGACGCTTGAATGACATATATTATGCTAACCTTTATTGTTATAGTGGGATCACATAATTCACAATATACACATAACTGTGTACAAAGGTTAACAGAAGCTACCATGGTAATTTTCCAAGTCCAAGGTAAAAGATAGTGTTTATAATGAAGTATTGTTTTGGACCGTGTATTTTGTTAAAATTTACATCAAAGTATCCAATAGTAGGGATCAGAGATATTACTTTAACTAAGTTGTACTGAAATGTTCCTCATCTATCCAATTCGTACTTACTTTTTCCTAATTAGAGAACTTGAACCCTTTCAGAGTCAAATTTTCATTCGTCTTAGGCACGTACTTTACGAGTTTAAGTAGTTCTAAGTAAGCTCTAAGCTGGTGAAGTAACATTTCTAGCGTTCACATCTTAAGAATTGCTAGATTTGACTAGCAAAGTCTTATTAAGACGTATACGACAGAAGTACAATTAAAGTTTGAAGAGCATTGAACTTTTCGCGCAAGTTGATCACGGAAATAGCAGGCGTTATGAAAACAACTTCCAATTAGGGAATCCTTGAAAGTGATAAGAATAAAAGCTAAGGAATGATAATTAATAGTAATTAATTTAGAGAAAAAATGCTCGTGACGCTATGCTTCGTCCGACATTATGAAGATACCACGTAAATCTTATGGTACCGTGTATCACTAACGGGGAAACGGCGCGAGTTTTTGCGACTTTTGCATAGAAGAGGAAAGTTGACGACAATTGATTTTGGAGACATTCAGTATTGAGTGAAATTGAGTTCTGATAAAACAGTACGAACAGCACACAACATTCTCCCATAAGGAATACACGATGCCATAAGATTTACGTGGTCTGACGTTAGACGAAGTGTAGAGGAGTAATACGACCGTGTCATTTTGGCCGATGTGACAATGAACGCAACAAAAGAAGAATAGACGCGAAGACAAACTGTTTTTACAGTACGCGATGATAATAACAAAAGAAATGCATAGATAGTGTTATGCTACACGTCGATAGCTGTCCTGCATGTAACTAACATAGATGTATATATGCCGCAGGGAGAAAAAACTTAATATCTTCTCGTGCATCTATTCTCCCCATGCGCCTTCCGCGAATAGTGCCGAAGAAGTAGACGCCTCCGCTTTTACGCCTTAGAAATTTCCCGCCACCTTCCATCACTCTATGAGATGTACTTTAACAGAGTCTGGGAATACAAAACTCGGGAGAGAGGCTACAATGGCTGGATCCTATCCCATACTTCGTCGCAGTAAACTTCGTCCTAGATGTGCATTAGCGAGCCTTATTCGCTCTACGAAACATGCCACATGGGAAACATGGGGAAACTAGGCAAATATTTACCTAAGACCCGAAACTAACTTCTTTGTATGTTGTGGAAATAAGTATGCTTTGAGATTAGGTGAGCCACAGACTGAAGTTTTCCCATCTAAATCTTCATGAAGGTAAAAGGAAAATGATAGAAATATAGACTCAAAGTTAGATGTGAACAGAATTTGTAACTTTGGAAGTAAAAATATTAGAAGATTAGTTCAGATAAACATCGGAGCTGAAGACATATTCCTTGAAATGAATACACCAATCAACGGAAGGGATCTGAACATGCTTAAAAAGAAAAAAATATTGATAGTTGAATTGCTACAAAATATTTAAGACTTTTAAGAAAATTCATACATCACTATAATGAATTAATCCAATGTCCATATGTCCTTGTAATTGTTCAAGAGGCTCCATAGAGTATCTTCTAGACAATTCTTCTTATAGCCAGCTAATGGCTACAAAAATAAAAAAATATTTATATTACAACCTTATAATATTAAGCGTTAGTAGCGGCAAATTGAAGAGACAATAAGATACTCATAAATGTTTATTTATAACTGCTGTAGCAGCTGCCAAGAATGAAAACATGTATTCCATGGAATTTTATATTTTTCATTTTATATTAATAATAATAATCTGATATACTTTCTCCGAGTTTGAAAGACTAATAACTAAGAATAAACTACATAGAAGATATTACAAACCATTGTAATTCTGGCAATCAAAAAGTCATTAGGCTAAGACGGAAAGAAAGTTATGGCGATTCTATAGAATAGAAGGAATCGGCGATATTTCGTGGTTTGTTTCCTTTTTTAATGCGGTCCATTCTCTTGGAGGCACATCCTTAAAGTAATTCAAGAGAAAAACCAACGATCCAGACCAACTTATTGATTTCAAATCTATCATCAGGGTCGCTCCGCCTCTATTCCATTCCAAAGAACGAGGATTTTCTCACCTTTGAATTGGAATCTCGAATCTCCTGGACCTTTGCCCTTCGCCCAGCTCTTTCTCAGCTCGAGTTATATTTAATGCTTTCCTCAGAAAGAATCTTAAGATTCTGGGAGTCTCTGGGAGTTACGAATTAACATTGACAAGTCACTTTCGAAAACAATCTTAGATACTCGTAATAAATATTTCATTGCCATACTATCACGGATGAATTCTCTATTTTTATTTCTATTTATGTGCAGTAGTCAAACCATCAATTTCCCCTCTTTCTCGCAACGACTACATTACTTATGTTGCATTTATTAAAAAACTTTCCGTCTGTTAGGAGAGCAGTATAAGTATTTAGATGCACCTTTAACGAAAGTATTCATCTTTAGCTTCGCAATTCATGACATTCGAACACACACATTTCATAAATTCGTGCGAAATATGATCAAATTATTTTAAAACTCAGCCCTATTTAAAGTGTAATGTCAGTATACCTTCTGTAATTGTACAGCATGTACACAGTTCCAAATATACCTTATTAACATTTTAGATTTCTTCCTTATTAAATTATATCGAAATAAGTTTATCGGATTATTTCCATCGCAAATTTGATTTGAGCTAATCATTACACTTGAAGTAAAAATATTTACTGCGTATACTTTGGATCCGTGCTCAGTGTTCTGCTTTTAGCGCCTGTATTTTAATTGACGCAACCCGTGTTACAAATAAGCATACAAAGATACCTAGTCTTTAGGATATACGTGTTATTATTATTCTTTGCTACGAGGACATTTGTTATAATAATAAATTCTATTGTTAATTATTTTATTCATTTTAATTCACGATTTATTCGAAACTAATTGCTTTAGAAATAAGGAATAATCTACTCGTTAAAATTTTTTAGAGTGGCGGTTCTTACTATATCTTATTAATGTGTTTAGTTACTATGAATCATTGACTAATTGTGTAATTCTCTGCAGTAAAAATATTTAAAAATTACACTAATAAGAACAGCTTCTATTGGATTGAAGATAATGCCCATAATCGTACGATAAAATATATTGATATTGAACGTGTTTTACCCGCATTAAACATTCCATCCGAATTTTAAAGAAAATTCTTTCCGACTTTCGTAGATAGCTCACGTTCTAAATTCAACTTCAGTTCCTTCTTTAATAGCCTTCACCTGCTCCCTATTCCCCTCTCCTCTTCTTCTTGAATCTTTCGCGTACCTTTCCTTCGCTTCTTATCCTTTCCAATATCCATCCGTTCCTCCCAAATACCCATTTACCTACGCCGATCACCCCTTTCAAGCGAGGCATCTCTCAATCTTTATGGCCCTTTTACCTAAACTCCCTCTCTCTTTTAATTTTCCTTTCCACACCACATGGAAGGATTTTTCACTCCTCGTCGATAGCTAAATCTAGTCCTGTTTGGGTTTTCGAACAGGTCTACTACTTTTGCTGAAATGTTATCACGAAGAAGAGCTATAAACTCATCCTCGATCCCTCCAAGTTAACTCAATTTTATTACTTCAAAACTGGTGCTTCTTTCTAGGATCCTTTGGAATATTATGTAGTTTTTGTAATAGCTGGAAAGAAACTTTTACTTAGTTTATTATGAATTAAAGGAAGCACTAATATACTTAATGGTCATCAATCTTAAGTCATTAATGCAGCTTCACAGAGTAATTAACTCAAATAATTTTCTTCGAAGTTCATAATCTTCCGCAGAGAACCCCAAATAGCAATATTTGATTGCAAATAATCAACGCAAAAATTACCATGTATTATTCCGATGTGCTATAGAACTCCGATCAAACTATAGAATGATATTAGTTTTCATAATTGCATATAGTTCAAAATTAATCACCTCAAGACAAATTTCTATGTAACTCATTCTAAATCCATTTTAAAGCTATAGAGTCGGCTAGAGATATTTCAAAGACTTGCGAATACTTGCCCAAAAATATCTATGAAATCTTTCCCTCCACATTGTTAATCAGAAAATTGAGAATTTCAGGTAAGCACATCCGGTGAGATAACATATGACATAATAACAATCGTAAGAAAATATATTCGTCTTCTTTAATGATGACCCTCATGTAAACTTTATCATTAGCATTAGGTTGCACCAGGATATATTTGAAGATGGAGTTATGTGAATTTATTTGTTATCTGCTCGGAAACGAAACATTTAAATAGCATTCTGAAATATTGAGCAATTGTTAAATTACTATTCTCTCTGCTTTTGACTGTTTAAAGCAGAGTTGATAATAATTACTCTATATATAAATATCTTATACCCATTAAATCAGGTAGATACCGATCTTTATATTTGTGTGTATTTGCGTAGTTTATCTATGTAAATCTGTACAGCAACCAAAAAAATTGAGTTTTATTTATTACGCTTCTACTAACTGATTCTTTCACTTGCTCTAAGATATTCTCATTCGGCCTTTTTAATTTCAAATTCATGGAAGCAGGTTCATTTAAGATCTTAAGGGCAGAAATATTTACATGCTGAAAATTCTATCCAGGAAAAGACTTTCTGCAAATACTGTACTGTATCTTCACCCTTTCATCTTATACATTTTTTTGCATGCTAATACAATACAACCTTAGAACAAAATGGTATTGATAGAGTAGCTTATCTCACAGTTTATCTGATATTTTTTACAGCTTTAGTATTGGATATAGTTTTTCCCTCATCTTCCATCGGGGTACAGGGATAAATCTGATTAACCTTTCATCGGGGAAATAAAGGAAAGGGAAACATTCTCAGAATGAGGAAAATTAAAGCGTAGACGACAAGTTGCGTCCCTTGAACCAAAAATCCCTAGTTAGGAATCTCTTGTGTCCGAGGAGCACAAAATCCCAATTCACCTGGGCCCCTATCCCTCCCTGAGGAACCCTTTTCTTTTTCCACGTAAGATAAAAAAAAAATAGTTTGGTAGATTGGTTTTTGTGGGTGGGAAATAAAAGAATCCCTCTCAGAAAAGTGGGTATCGATATCTTTTCTCTTCTCCCATAAGGAAAATGGCCTTAAAAATTTTGCGAGGATGAACACTTTGAGGCTCGCAAGTGGATCTCATCTCTTATCTTTAACGACGCGGTGATCAATAGCTGTGAGGAAAAATTATCTTAATGGATTAATTCCAATCAAAAAGAAAATTATTTCGAGAATATTTCAGTGGTTTATTTTCAAATAACATTTTGCTTCTTTGTTTGTTACCCTTCAATGTCGGTTGTTTCTAATTCAGAATGTCATTTATATTATTTTATATATCTATAAACCATGTTATAATGAGAGAGTAGTGAATTATGAATAAAACAGGCTTATTAAAAGCATGATTTTGCTTTAATTATTACATGGTTAATCATTTATGAGCTTTAAGACACTATGAACGAATTTATCTAAATTACTAGACATGTGTCTAAAGGTTAAAGTAATAATTACTCCATTGATACGATTCATTTTAATTTTCCCAGTTAGATCTTTAGATTTATATTTATAAAGAAGGGTATTTACAAAGTGACTTTGCTGAAGGTTATTTGTTAACTCAAGCCATAAGAGCTTTAGCAACGTCAAACTCCTATGCCTATGCTGAAAATTATCTCTAGTTTCTATTCTAATTCAAAATATTGCTATGATAATTAATTTAAAAGTATTTCTCATGCTTCTAACTCGAATGACTCTAATTTCTCTCAAAGGCATTCAATTCCAAGGCTTTTCCACTTCTTTTGAGATTAAGAAATGGAAGAAAAAATAAAATGAGCCCTTCGGGAACTCTACCCACTTGAATTCAAGAATTCCAAATTCCTTCAGATCTTTTCTCTTTAAGTTGCCCTAAAAACTTTTACTGCATGCTTTAGATAAAATCTCTCTCTTTTGTTATGAGTTTGATAATAAAAAGAAAAGACCAGATGAAAGAACAGATATATCTGACGTTTTCAAATAAAAGAATATGCATAGCAAGACAAATCCGGTCAAACAAAAGTGTACATCACTGTCAGAGTTTGTCCTAAAACAGACTTCAATGAACATATCAACGAATGAATTACTGCTGTGAGCATAAATCTTTTTCTCAAAACTCCGCAAAAATGAAGATTTTTGTATAATAGGTTTGTAATATTTTTATCAATATCAGAATTCTAGTTTCAAAGTAATTGAATTTTGTACTAATTTTATGACAGAGCTAATTGTTATAAGCATCTTTTTATTTATGGCGAAATCGAAATGTTGATAATATTTCTCAGGTTATTCATTATAAACGATATTTATTTAATATTTTACCAAATATACTTTTGCTTTTATCATTTCAATCATACCTGGTAAGTATACATTGTAAAATGCTCTTATATATTAATAATGATTATTATTACCATCAGAATTATTACTTTCTCCATTTCGATTAGTTTGGATCACTTATATCATATTTTTATATACCTTACCTTAATCATAACCATACCTTATTCGATAGCATTGTTTTGTACATTCAAAATCTAAGAAGCCTCATAGTTGAAGTCGGGATAATAACTTTCCTCATTTAATAGTAAAAAGTTAAAGTAAACTTACCCGCCCACATTATTCCAGGATTTAATGGGCCTCAATAATGCTACTACGATATTTATAACTTCAGTATGACGCAGATTTATGATACGTATGACAGACTACATTGGCTTCTGATATTTATTTTTAACTTTTACAATATTTTTTCTTCCTCCGTGTTTTCACGGGTTTTTCCACTGATTCTTGTGTGGGTGTTTCCCCGCAGCGTGGGATTTCTTCTATCGACCATTATCTGTGGAGATATTTTTTATATACGCGAAATATTTTATTTATTCCTTTTTCGCTGTCGATGTTCTTTTTCTCTACCTACATTCATTCATAATTAGTCCTCGTGTAAAAATGACCTTCAAGTTTCGGGTGGATTGTGGCGCACTTGAGCCCAGCCTCGCCAAAGGGGTAATACAAACAATAATAATAAACTAATGTCGCCAACCGGTGGTCCACTGATTATTTATGAGGATTTATGTGGTGTGTGCAGAAATTTGGGGATTATTTGCAATTTTTATTTACTTTTTACCCGATTATTATAGCTTTAATTTTCTTTGCATCACTTACGATGAGTTTACGTAAAACAACACTCGAATTACGAAAATATATGTTCTAATTTCAATATATTCATATCTTAAATAACAGTCATATAAGTGGTCCGTGGAATTCAACATGATGTGATTAGAGATTCCCGAGGTCCGACCGGTTGGTGACCGCAGACTACAAAGGTGCGTTTCCGTAAATTACATCCGAATTTCCACACACTCATGCAATATCTCTCCTTATATATCTTTTGTCTGAGTCTCCCACGTAATTCCTATGACCCATAGCATCTGCCGTCGCCCCGCCCCACCCTCCGTTCCTCCCGCCTTTCCCCTTACCTCCCCTATATATCGCCCACAGACGCCCTCCAAATTCCCAGTCAGAAGTCGGAGCTTGCTCGTGATACCGGTCTCTTTCCCTTACGTCAGCCGCCCCAAAGGAAAAAATCGCCCGCACATAATTTTCGGGCGGGCGAATGGATTCTGACAACGTCCACTCTCAGACGTTTAACCTCGCGGCTGGTTTCTTCAAAAGGAGCGCCTTCTTCAGCGAGCTTCTTCTGCTCGATAATTGCGTTTCAGACGGTCATGGACCAAGGAGCGTGTCGGGGAGCAGTGTGTTTGTGTGTGTGAGGATACACCTATCGATTTTGAAGCCGGCGATATCCACGGACTGAAGCAAGCGCTGAAGTTTTCGGAGATTTTCCGTGACGGAAAGACAAAGAACTGCGACGGCTTCTGTGTTCCGTAATTGACGTTCTTCCGACGTGAAACGTTTTTACATTTTTTCCCAGTTACATCCCTTACTCGTCACTCAAGCTGTACGTGGGATGGATTCGCGAAAATTGACGTTTTAGCGGAATTTGACGGTGTCTCCTGCAATGTTTTTCGATGAATCTGCGTTTTTAATATTTTCTGTGGGAAGCAAAGCTAGAGTGGAGCTCCAGATTCCAGGATCGGCAAAATAATACACAGTTTTACCGGGGATTGTTTCAACCTGAGCAGGTGCCATGAAATTCAGAAAGAGGAAGGGTGAAATTTTGAGGTTTTTGGGCAAAATTATTTGCCTCAAACGTGGTTGTTCGAGTGATAAGGTTTTTCTCCTATCTCACAAATGATTACGAAACCTGAGCCTTTCAAAATGGCTGTCAGATTTTTATGGTTCTTCCATTCCATTGCAAAACAATGCTTTGTAGACGATAATGGATGATGTCGAATGACATCATCATTTTTATAGCATTCTACCATTTTATAAGATTTTGATGTTAATCCATTTTATGTGTATCATTATATGAAGAACGTTCCGATTTTATTCATATAACTGGGAATTTTTAATGCATTTCAGGTCGTTTATTCGATGTTTACTGAACTATAATGCCATACTTCTGTATTGATTTTTGCTGTTCCATTTGATGAATAATCAGTGTAATAGTCTATTGATGGAAATATATTTTGAATATTCATGAATATATATCTTTGATTAGTTTTTTTTAACAGCATCTTCCAGCAATACCAAGGAAAGTGGTAATGCAATGTCAACTGGTGTAATCAGTGCTCTTTAGGAGTTATTTTTGATATCTTTGAATATAATTAGTCATTTAAGTCCACGTTCATTTTAGGAATATACCAAATAATTAAATGAATGTTATAACAAGTTCAATAATATAATAGCTTTAATTTTAATTTAGCGGATCATAGTCATTAATTGATAATTATTCTGATTCCGTGCACTTATATTTGACAATTTTATTGATTTTGTTTTACTGATTAGCAATACAAATTTATTTAAAATGAAATTATAAATCGTATATCGCACACGTTTGGAGCATATTTAGTAGTTAATGATATTTCCTTATACCATTCAATTGAAATCTATTGCAGAAATACAAAAATTAACAGAACAGCTTGCTAAACATATTAATCTAACTAAATAAACTAATATAAAGCTTTTCCATACCGATTAAACGCAACTAATATTAAATATATGCTAATAATTTTAACACAAACATGGTTTTCTACCCTACAAATTTCTGAGATGTAAAAGAAGAAGAACTGTTTGTTTCTTAATCAGAATTTGATCATATTAAGACCATATTTGATAGAATTAGTTTTATCCCTTTCACCCGTTGCTGCGCATAATATCTAGCTTTGAAATACCCACCGTGGTGAATTGAATGAATTATAGTGGTGAATTTCAAAAGTAAAATGTCTTTGTATTCTTCGGTGTCCCATAACCATCATAATACTGTAGAGAATATAAAATAATTCTAATCTTAAAAAAATATTAAATTTCTTGTTAATAAAAATTAATAATGAGTTTTAGAATAAGGAAACGAATATAAAAGAAAGAAATCTTAATATTTACATCACATACTTTCAGCTCGCATGTTGTTCATTTATTAAATTTCGTCATCTGATGACGCATGATGCTTTGTTTGAAAAATCCTCATAATTTCTCTGTTGAGCAATCGATAGATACTGCAAGATGAATCAGAGAGGAGAGCATGGCTTCGAATTAATCAAGATGTTAAAGGAAAGGGATGAAGAAGGAAATGGGGAATTCAAATGAGAATTTAGTCTGTAAATTGAGTCTGGATATTGGGAGTGTACGTCGCGACACTGAGATCAGAGTCTACGGATCATGAATATTTCATTTTCATCGGCTTATTCGTTTTCTCTATCCGTTTCCTCCACAACCTCTGATCGCCACCTTTCCACTATTTTTCATCTTCCCTCGATGACGTGCTGTTTAATGCTCGAAACATAGCCTTCCTTCCAACTGTTTTGTAATAAATCTTGACATTATTCTTAATGACCGACTTGTCTCCAATAGTTTTCTGGGTTTTCCATCACATCAATTCTACAGTAATTATCGATACTTTTATAAAATCCTATATACTATAGGAATATCTAAATAATACGAGTTTAATATTGCAGTTAAAGTTAGGATTATAGATTGTATTTGATTCGAGGATTCTCATTCCTCTGATTGTGTTCCTAGAAACTTTCATATATTTAGACTCTTATTCCCTGAACACATTTAAAAAACAAAGAAACTAAAAATTAACCTCTGAAAAAACACGATTTTGATTTAGTGAATGTAATCAAACGTTGCCTTTTTTATGACAAATCACACCAATTGCTGAATAACTCCATTAAAACTATTTTACAGGGAAAACACGACGATAGGCGATTTTTTCCCTCAATTCTTGTAAGGAAAAATACAATGACGTTACGAAAATAGAGGCATATTTTATCACTGAATAATTGGAAGAAAAAAAGATATGAGTATATTCACATTATTTGTGAAATGTGTAATAAGGTTCAAAAGCATCACAATGAGTGAAGTAAATTACCGATGTTTATTTTCTAGCTGGAAAACATGCTTGGCACATCACATTCCAATGAGAGTCTATAATCCAAGCAAAACCTGCCTTTAAATCCACCAATCCAGCTCAAATCCAGTTATGTTATTACGCTAAACTCTCCCTATTTGGAAAGGATTTCCGTGATTTCCAATATATTAATCGGTTTATGTTCGATCCAGTCTTTTCATAATTTGTGAGTGATTCGTATCCCATCGGAACACTTGTTATTGCAATCTATTTAGCTGCAAATCATGGGAAGTGATGGCAAATTATTCTTTATCGAAGGATATTTGAGGTTTAATACCACATACATAATCTCCTAGATTTTAGAATCCAATCAAATTTCAAATGATGAACGAATTACGAAATAAAGCATAAACAGGCCCAGTGTTCCGCATGGTTTTTGCGCTACCGATTTTTGAGTTCTTTCGGGAATAAATGGTAAGCGTTTCATTATATGCTGGAGCCGAAACTTCCAGTATTTGCGGTAAGCTAACCGAAAGCCCATGCGATATTAAGTCGTGCGGCTTATCTGCTGCATAATGAGTAGTCCCCTCATCCAGCTACGTATTATTCCACTTAAATATTAATTAAAGTTCCCTACGGATTTTAAAACTCACCGTTCGGTCAATGTAACTCATGAATAGAGAATGGAATTTGATTTAGCGTGCGTCCGACTTCCCGGATACTCCGATTACATGCATATCTCCGTTTTCAACATGCTAACATTTTAGTACTTCCTTTTTTCAAATCTGTGGGAAGTTTCATGTTCTATAATAAATATTTCCTATGCAATGTGGTCATGTCTCGAGCAATCTGAATATTTCTGCTTTTTTTCGGACTATTAGATCTGCTATACAAACCTATCTTAATACCAACCATTAAGATTTACAGCTGGGTACATGTAACTAGTATATTATTATCATCATTATTATTATATGCGGTAGTTTGCCTGTTATCAGCCCCTATATGTTGTCAACTAAGATTGACAAAATACATACAAATATTGCACAATCCATTACAATAGATGCCTCATAAGTACCAAAAGTCCAAAACAACATCATCATTATCACAAATTGTACCAAAGCACGCACAAAAACAGCAAGACTTTGTCCATACCCCCGGTATCTTCAACTACATTTTCATCTATCCCTCAATTACAGTTGCCACGCAGTTTACAACGGTCCTTTACGATATGTCATTTCACAAAATCATGATCAAAACATAACTAAACCAACATCCCTTACAATTCATCCAATACAAAACACAAAAATATGTGTGAGAACAACCATTATATACACATTTGTCCGGATACAAAAGAAAACCCTCTCCCATATACTCCTCAATGGACATGAATACACATACCCCACAATAAACCTTGCATATAATCATATACTAGTACATTATTTACTGCACATAATATATATTATCATAATATTTTTCTGTTTTCAAGTAAGATTTTTCAGGGTTCCTGATGGGCAATCAAGGCTACCGTAGCAACCCCGGAATCCACAAATATCCTGCCGTACAATATCCTACCAAGCAATCCCCTACTCATCTTATTTCTCGTCTTCGGCATACTCACAAGCCTGTCTCACTATCTGTTATGTCTGTCTGTCTGTTTTATGAATCACCTCGGTGTTTCATAAAAAACGGTTCTAAAGCTTCCGCGGGTAAACTTTACCAGTTTTGAACTATTCGTTGCATAAAGAATAATTTACTTGTGTTGCACTTTTGTTTCACGTAATTTACTTTATATTCATTACTGCGTCTGCCTAAGAAATCTAACTTACCTATCCTATTCCTTAATTTCTTATATGAAGGTATCCCGTTAACACTTTAAAGAATATGGCTAATCTTTTCTTTGTTCTCGGTGATTCTGTGCTATTCCATCCTAATTCTTTCGGCATCGTCGTTTCACTTTCTTGCCTTAAGCTTCATATGTTTCTAAAACAAATCGTGCTGCCTTTCTCTGTAATTTTTCAAATATTTTCTTGAGCCTTACGGCATGTGGATCCCACAAACACTCCCCATAATTTTAAAGCCGCCTAACTAACGATTTATGCGTAGTCTCTTTTTCATTCTTGTTTGATTCCTAGCTTGCAAGATATTATGACATTAGAATCTTTACAAGTATATATAGTAGGTATAATATATAACAATATTTTTAAATTTTAATATTAAGAGAAATCTGAACATTAATCTTTGTATTCATTTTCAACGTATGCACATTTATATTTTAATACCTGGCAACATCATGGAATGATATCAGACTGGTCGCATCCATTTCATATCATAGAGATACATTTGAGTTCGTTGATAGAGGCTAATAAAAAACGAGCACTGGATACCAGGTATGTCGAAATGAATGAACTGTGGTAATTTTGAATGAACCCTTAAGTTTCGGAGATGTATGAGTGAGCGAGATTTATATCCATTAGCTTTGATCCACGGACGGAAATATAGCTTATGAATATGCAAGCAACCCAATCACGATTTCAGCTTCAAATGACAAAATGGCAATCAGCTTCAATTTTTCGCATGTTCAATTTTCGAAAATGCACTTCAAGAGCATGTTCCGATTATGATTCTCTATCGAACTTTGTGTAATAATATGGAGGCTCTCAAATATTCAGCTGGTATTAAGCTTTTACTGATATATGTAATTTATATTGAAACCTCTTATACAACGGAGATGCAATGGAGAGCCATTAACTAAATTCACGGATATTTTTATAACAGTATGGTTGAACGATTTTTCATCTATTTTAAGTTTATTTATGTTGGTCTGTTTAAAAGTTCTTTTTTTTGATTTTCTACACTTGGGTGAATCGGTATTGGACTTTCGAAACATGACCTTAAAGATCAGAGTACTTATGAAGTAAAGATATAATTGTTTCAAGAGGTGGATCAAATACGTGCAGTAGATTTCTGATGTATTTTATAATTATGATTATGCACATGTAGAAAAAAATCACAGAAATATATCTACCATAGAGTTATGCCTCATGAAAGCAGAATAAGATGAGATTCTCCTTATGAAGTAATTTATATAGGCCATCCACGCCATTTATTATTTCATTCTATAGTCGAATCTGAACGTCATCAGTTTATTTCATCATGATCTTTTCAGATGAATTTTAAGGTATATTATTTCTTTGAACGGCAATATCAGTAGTCTGCATTCTTCGTGGAAAGGTATACATAGGCTTTATATATAGTATTTACATACATGGCCTTTTATTCATTTTCTTGCATTTGATATATTAGGAATATGAATTTAATTATTCCTATTTGCTAAGTATAAATATTTATTATCATTGTCAGAACGATCTTCCTTGCAACGGATAGTATTTCCTAAAATTTCTTAAATTAGTAGAAATTCAATATTAAATAGGATTAGATTAATTACACTTTTATCTTAAAATATGTGTTTAATATGCCATCACACAGAGTATTTAATTTAAAATGCTAATTTGTTCATCGTCACTCGATATGGAATTTTAAATATTATTTCTTAATGCATAAAATTTTATTTAAATATGTTGTATATGTTTCCATACATATATTACTAATAGTTATAGTGGTAGACGACATAAGTAAACTCTAGTACTTGAATGTGGCTTCTTTTAAGTTCACATTGATGTAAGGAACCTGAATTGTCTATGGTTCATTCAGATTACATCATAAGATTCGCACCCCACACTGACAACTATTCTCACCTTAAAATCGCCTTTTCAATAAAGGAATCTTGCGACGCAATGGGATGCGCGCTTTTTATCCAAGACCTCTAATAAAGTAAATGATGTTTCGCAGATATAAGCGGGCGACGACGTTCTTCTTATGAAATTCTGCTCAATACGTTCCGCATTTTTGCGATACAAAGAGCGAATCGAGGAAGATGAGAATAATCTGAGAAAAACCCATCGCTGAGACATTCCGATCTCCTCGCGCAAGTTTCCTCCGCGAATTTATCGTGCGAAATGGGTGCCGCGCCTATCTCCGCACCAATCTTACATCCGCCGAACGCTTATCCACTCCCTGCCAGCCGCGCTACATTTTCCAATCTCAACCCATCCCTTCCTCACATTGCCAACTTACCTCACGCCCCAAGACGCTTATGTGGCAGCGAATCGATGCAGCGTTTTCTAGGATTCGAAGATGATTTCTGAAGCCCTCGGGGACGGCACTATCTAGATAATCTCCCGTAATTGCTTCCGTCCCATTTCCGTCATATTTTCGACCCTAAAATTTTAACGACGAATGAGGATCACGTAGAGAACCTGGAGATCGAGGTGGATTTCCCCCGGAGTCATTTTTGCCGGATAATTTTCCTTTCATGAGGTCGTTTCCGAATGTTTTCCTTCGAGAAAATTGATTAAGTACGTTCGTTCCGAGTTGGGAGTCCCCGGTCGGAGGATTTGAATCCGCGAAACTGTTTGTCTCCGCACGTTTTCTAAGGTACAGAAGGAGAAGCAAGACCAAATCGTCTATTTACTGAGATTCAGAACGGTTTCAAATCTCCCTCCCAGGTGAAATTGTCCCTGATGATTTTCAACTACATCCACACGAAATAACTTAAGAGATTAATGAATCCAAATGTTAAAGGTAGCTAGAAATTTGGGCGAGTTATATCTTCTGAAAGGAGATACAGTAATGAGCCATTAAAATGCAGGGCATAGAGGATGGAATTTTCGTCCGAATTTTGAAAGGCAATTGGAATATTTTAGGAGAATGTCCCGTGAATTCTATTTCTGAGTAATGAGCTAACTACCCGGGTGGAAAACTTTTACCTAATAAATATTCGTAATACGTTTTCCATTAGTAGGGTGATGAGGAAGGAAGTATAAATGGATCTATGTCCTATTTTCCTTTAATTTAGGATATTGTAATGCGTTTAAACTCTAAGCAGCCACATCTTAAAATATTAATATTTCAAGGAATAAGAAATTTTTCATTCCATATTAAATTTGCAACAGATGAAAAATAGCTGCGTTCATTCCAGTAATTAGGAATTATATCTTGCATTTTTGTTATGCAAATGTTAACCTAGGAGAATTTTACCGACTTATTGATAACAATTGGAAACGTTCTCCTTTGATAATCAAGACATGTATCTATTGCATTTGTTAAAATGAATTTTTTTCTACTTACCTAAATCCTGCTCTCCATCTTATTTTCTTCATGTACACTCAACATGCCCGTATACGATCATATATTGTGTAACGGATATTCTTATGAATTAATTCCATAAATTCTGAATACTAAGGTTGTAATGGTCACGTCCTTAACAGCAATTTCATTTCTTTAAATTCAATTTTCCTTCTTAACATATTTCATAGCGCATCTAATCTGCATATATTACAGATAATAGCGTTAGTCTAATTAAAAAATAATTAGAAAGCAAGCATATTCCAAGGCGAATATCACTAATTTATAATGATTTGTTAGTTAGTAATATTATTTAAAATGAGGAATTATAACTGATAATTTCAAATTTAGGTAAGTAAGTCACTGCAGTAGGATATTTAGATGATGATTGATTGTTGATAATGTTAGGCATAATGTTCACTTTCTTCTTTTTCTTCGAATATATTAAATTTCTGCTAGATTTTCAGGGAGATGATTTTTGTCTTCTTAATGTAAATTTCATCTCGAAGAAATTCCTCTATTTCTATGCAGGGAAAAGACACCGCATATCGATTACATATTAAGGAATTCAAGTGACTGAAAGATACTCAGCTACAGGAAAACGTTTTCCGATTCGGATTGCGATGTGCCAATAAAAGGCAAGGATGACTTTGAGTCATTTGGCAGTCGGAGAGCGGTTTAATGGGAGAGGAGAAGGAATGGTGAATACTCATTGGTGGGAAGAGAGGGAATAACCTTCTCTTGGTAAAACGAAGCGATTCGAGTGTTTGGAAAAAGACGGATCGCGGTCCGATGTGAAAAGTTTCCACCTTCAGAACCCTCCATTCCTCACGTGTCGACTCTTTTTGGTGAAGGAGCGTGAAAATTTAAGACTGCGTTGATGTGGTATAACCACAAAATGGTGGAACTCCCGAATGAAAACGCAAACGATATCAAAAGAATTGAAAATGAGAGTGAAAATTAATTAAATTTTGGTGCAATAAATAGAAATTCATCGCATGGACACAGAAATTTTTCGTCAATTTTCCATTGATTGGTATCTTTAACCACTTCTTTTAACATGAAATTGAGACACCAAGAATAATGGAGAATTATTTTCCCAATAAGAAATAAATATCACCCACGCCATTCATTTTCTGACTAAATATTTTATTATAATGAAAATTTAACCGAATAATGACTATAATCTTCAAGATGGGTCCGAAAAGAATAAGTATAATCGTTGCAAAGCTTCTTTGACTCCGATTATTTGCTTTAATTTTTTAGACGTTTGTAATCTTCATTTTTCGCACGATTTTTTGGCAGATTTAGAAGGATATATGAATCGGTTTTACGTAATTTGCCTTACATTGCAGCTTTTTTTTATTAATTTGCACGGTATTTATAGATTCGTCAACTTTCATCTAGGCAGCTATTGTGAAACATCAAATACTAGTGAAAATCTTAGAAAAATTAACTATGAGATACAAACGAGAAATATTTAACATCTTAAGGAATAGTCTGAAAATGTTTCCTGTAGATATTCATACATATTGGAAGGAAAGACACCTGCAAGTCTAATTTACACTCATAAATTATAGGTAAATATATATCTGTGGGACAACTGAAAGAGGAATGGAAGAGAAATACAGAATGCAAGAGAATGTGGAAACTGTCTTATACAGACGAACGTCAGTCGTACGTACCTTTCTTTAAATTAATTTACAATTTATCGTGGGCTATATTTTAAGGGACCATATTTTTCCACTTATTAGAAGTAGCTATTGACCTTATAATAATTTTTGGATGTTGCTTAAACTGTCATAATTATTTTATCCGTTTTTAATATAAGATTTTCTATGAGGTTTCAAATCATAAAATATACATAATATCTGCCAAAAATATACATTAAAAATCAGCAAACTTTGCAGCATCTTATTTGCTTTGATTACTTTCGATTCCTTTGTTTTGCAGAAATGCCCCGCTTTCTACCTAAGCATTCATTAACTGAGTCCAAATGGCAGCAAAAACACTTTTATGGGAAAGAAATAAACAAAAACGCGACATTCAAGGTCACATGGAAGTCCGAGTATCACTATACACAAACACGCATATCACCGGAAATAAAAGAAAATATTCAAGAGAAATTGTTGATATATATTTTAAGTCTTATTCATTGAGTCTTTTGCGATGAAGCCCTGATTCTACGATACCTAATTACATTATTAGGAAACCTGTAAGGGAAAATTGGCCTTTAATTTGGCATTTATGGACTTTTCTCGAGTCTATATAAACACTCAGAAGGAATTGGCAGAAAATTTGAAGCCATAGTGAATGCGTTTGCCACGAGAGCTCACGTGGAAGCAATCACGGTGGCCTACTTTCTGCTCAGTTCTTCCTTTTCTCATCAGTTTGTACGTGAGCGATGATAGAAGTGACGTCAGAGCGAAGGGATCTCCCAAGATTGAGGAGAAGACGCAACCAGCTGCTCAAGCAACAAAATTTGCCCTTTCCGTGCCTCAAGTTTGAAATAAAAACCAGATGATTCTGAATGCCATAGTTATTTAGTGACGGAATACTTAGACTAAATCGTAAAATGAAATTAGTGGAAGAATTTATGTTCTCTTCAAAGTAAGCTGTCATCGCAAAGTAGTAATACCATAAAGTAAACAAAAGATGACTTCATTTTACGGGATTACTGCTAACGATAACTTTATAGCGTAAAATCACAGGCTGTTGCTCTCTTTAGACTCATTGTTTATCATCTTCAAATGAAGGGATGGATCTTTTTCTAAAACATATACTTCTTAACCCTAATGCATCAAATATGTTTATTTCACAAACTTCTATCATTTATAGACAAGCAGTACCACTCACATGAAAACCAAGTACTCAAGATATCCAAGTAAATGCTTAATAAAATTTTAATTACATATCAATGAAAAGAAATTGAAATGAAAGAAAACATTTTTCAATCGGCAGTCGTATCCTAGTCCCGCATCAAATTCAAAATTGGTAAATATTAGTACGTTTCGTATTTTCAACTTAAACGAATTTGTAAACATCTCAAACACTTCTCTACCAATTTCATAGGTGCTCAAAAATATTACGTCTTTGTTTATAGCAGTTTAATTGATTCTCAGGAAGATTTTAGAAATCTGCGTTATGCTGCATAAAATATGAGATTCTATTCATACATACACGTAGATATTAGCTTGAAATGAAATTTATTATGAAAGAGGATTCATGCTTGGTTAAATCCTACTTGTTGAAGTACTTCAAATATTTTTTCATGCTTAAAAATATTTTGCCCTTGGCAAATATTGGATCAAATGCTATTTAGAGAATAATAGACTGAAACTGAAATAAAATGAGAATTTAGAATAAATAGAAAGTTAGAAATGCTAGCAATAGATATGTAGCGCCATAATTATATCTCAAATATTATTGTTTCTCTTGAGAAAACTTTAAATATTTAGAATAATGCAGACTGATATATACTTCTCCGCAAAATTTTCTTCAATAATACCACCAGTTTCTCTGAAAAATCACCATCTTCCGGTCATACGGTGGCCGTACTCAAGATTAATCGATCTGCAAAGTTAAATGAATATACAGCTTTGGTTCTCAAATTTTAGGCGAACGTATGGGTGCACCCCCCGCATTAACTTTCTTTACACAAAAGATAAGCAGTCGTTCATATGAAATTTTAATATTGCCTCAATTATATTTCTCTTTATAAAAAACGTTTTTTCAAATCCGGAAAATTTCAAAATCCGGAACGACCATGGTATCAAGAATTTCGTGCTAGGTATACTCAACCTGTATCTCGCCGTGATTCTGTGCATCCCGCAGTGCTACCGAATTTGCCTACGTTCCAGGATACTTTATTATAAATTAATGCCTATTTAAATCGCTCCCGCTTAAGACACTATCCTGCCAAAGAAGGGGTTTTATCATCGATATGCTACCTTTATACGCAACATATGGTATTTAAGACGCTCTGCTATCTGATTTTTAGTCGGATAACTAGCGTCCCCAAATGCACTGAACCAGATACAGCGCATCGTTTGCCTCATTCAAAATACGAAAAAAATTAGATTATATACGGTATGTCGCTGTCCTCCTTCCTGTCTCTTAAAAGAATTCCTTATGAACCTAACCTTTTGTGAGAGTGATTTTCTGTAGATGAAACGAAGATATAACTAAGCAGAGCAATCATTATTCATCCGTCGAATACGAAATCTGAAATGGTGTGATCTTCCCTTTCGCTATCAAGGAAGAAGGTTAGGTTTAAAACTTGGCTGATTGAGTTCCTTTCTCTGAATTTCAATCTATAACATATTATCTTTAACGACTCCAAATCGTGTATTTCAAATCCAGAAAATTCCTAATTCCGTAACGAACTTAATCACAAGCACTTTGTAGGAGTTATATTCTACCTTTATCAGGTATTTCGCTGGGTTCACATGCAACTCCCTATGGTTTTCTGCCTTTGATTTTGCTTACTATCCAGGTTGATATACTATGCAGTCATGCAATAAACTAGAAAAGGAATGATTTTTGGGGTGCTGAGCATAGTATTGGAGAGATCGTGCTCTGCAATACACTCTCAACACAGCAGTTGAAAAATTGTTACTCTACCCAAATCTTTTATTTGGTAAAATTTTATGATAAAAAGACCAAAATTAAATAAAAGAAAAGCTCTTTGTCCAAAAGGCTGATCATAATTAAAATATCTGACTAGAAGTCACCTAGCATTACAAAACAATACTTTGTGGGCTCTCAAGATATTCCATCTTTAACATTGGCAAATAAACAAAGAAAAAAGATCCAAGACCAATTCCTTTTTTATTTCAACATAAAGGAAACATGACGTTAACTTAGCCCGGTAATGACATTATCCCGCTTATAAGGCGGATTTCACCCCTTTAAAGCGTCTTAGCCGGATTTTACTGTATTTTCCGATATGCAATTAATTTGTTCTGCTGTCATGTAACATATCTAATTCTATTGGCTAATTTTTTAACCACTTACTTTAGTTAGTATTGGTAATCGATATTAGGCATTAACTTATTAGTTTTTCATTATTAGTAAGAAAGAAAAATTATCCTATCGATATCACATCGACAAAAAAATCGAAGCGATAGGAAAAAGAGGGAAAACGAGAAAGATAGATTAAGAAGGCGGAAGTGTGTAATGGTGCGTGAGAAAGGATGGACTCAGAACTACTGAATGAAAAATGGAGGGAAAAAACTCCTCCAAGGCGTAGGAAAGGTTCGGAATCTTATCTTTCCTTTCAGTTCGGGAAAGCAAAACCCTTACGTGGCGTAATTCTTAAAATGGCCGAAGCTTATTTTTCTTCCTTCATAGGCAACTAGAAGGGTTTGCAGAGTTAGCTGGTTCATTAGACTGGTTGTTCATCTTCCACAGGATAGTGTTTTCTGAGCCATCAAAGGTTGGAACGGAAGCGTTGACGCATTAACGCTGAAAGCAATCATGAGTTTCTAAGTGGGCGACAAAAACTGAGACAGTGCAACCTCAAGAAGAGGGGATTAGAAGCTGGGAATGGAAATTATGGAAGTGTGCTCCATTTCTACTTATGTGGATAGCATCGTAAAATTAAACAACAATATCGTAATTAATTTGAGCTTATGTGTCTGGCAACAGAAGAGCAAATGGCTGCATTTAGATTGCAATTACGTCCTCCTTTTAGTTTCATGGAGCAGGGGAACTTATCTCATGCTGCGATAGACTTTGACATAAATCTTTCTAACACGATCGACTGAGAGAAACTAAATTTGGCATTTATAGAAACAAGTATCATTAATAGTCCAACTTCCGCGTCCCCGAGACATATTTTGGGGTCTATGAAAGCTTTGAAACGTAATAATCAAATAATTGAACGTTGATATATTATCGTTGAAGTAGCATTATTTATTCGAAAGTTAATATTTTTCTATTTCTGCTATTAACCTATTATAATTCGAATATCGATAGATCGATCGTGATCAAACTGTTTGTAGACCCTATGATAGAGTATCTAAAAGGAAGCGCATTACATTTAGTGTTAGTAGCAATATTGCTGAAAGTGCTTTAACAGCTGAGGCTGTTTTGCAAATATAAGCTTCCGCCAAGATTCGAACTCGAGACTTTTTTCACCGAAGACGAATTTGGTATCGATTTCGCTATCCGAGAGTTCTCATTAAATGTTTTGGGATTACTTGTATGAGAAGTGTGTGCTGCAAAAAAACATTTTTCTCTTAGTTCTGTGAAGAGTAGTGTCATCTTGCGTCTGTGGACACCGGAACTCGGTATACGTAAGGAAATATGTTGGGATACTACTGTTGATGGAATGCAGATTCAAAGAGACTTTGAGCCGTTTGTCGACTTTCGAGCCTGCGTCGAGACCAGATCTAGTGATTCTTAGAAGGCCGGTCTTTTCGTAGTTTTCAGACCTTAGTTTATACCCTAGATTCTACCAGGCAATGGAGAGTTTTTAATCATTAATCTTTATATGTCATTGGCAACTTCTGATATAATTATGTAGCAGTTTGTTTAGGCTGCACGAAGTTAGTTGATATTATCAGGGAAATGCGTGAGTCTGCTTGAAGATCATGAAATTCATTTTCATTTAAGAATAATCGGTAAATATGAGGGTTTGTTGTTCAATTTCATGTCAAACCCCAACTCTTATTCTAAATCAGTTTTAATTAATTATGGGATCAGTTGCCTGGAATAATTATATAAAAAATCTAAATTCCTCCTTTTTCTTTTAGTGTTATTTTCTATTTACTTTACTAGATTTATCGCTTTTGAATGAATTCCATATTCCGGTCTTTTCCAGCGGATAGAGGATGTCTATATGTCCGCAATGAACATAAAACTAAAGGGGAGATAATCTTACATCTAATATTTTACATTAATGCTAGAGAAACTTTCTTTTTCTGTGAGTTAACATACTTCTTACTAGTGCGTACCACTATGCTATTTCAAGTATAGCCCTTTCTTCAAACACATCAGGAAAGCCTGTTGATTCACTTGAAGGCATAGTAGACGAGCCAGCATAAGAACGACTTTATCTTGAAATTCTAAGGAAGACGAAATACTAAATTATACTTGTTACGGTGACTGTAACGGTCATGTAAACTCATTTCATTCAATTGGGTAATTAGCAGCTCGTTTTCTCAATAAAACTTCCAATATTTATGTTATCTGAATTTAAACTTCTTAGTTTTCAAAATTAGGATAATGATTCAAAAAATCGCAGAGTACTACCAGTAAAGTTTTCAAAATATCGATAAAACGTACAGCTAAATTATATATTAAACACAGTCCTAGTTACTGTTTTTATATTGTTTTCTTGTATTTGCGCTTTTACGTTTGTGTATTTTGTTACAGAAGATTTCTCTTACCTCTTTATTATCATATGTCAGAAAAGATACATACAGTTGTATTAGCTGCATATATTTGGGAAGATTAGAGTCACCTAGGAAAAATTTGAAACAGAAGATATCAATGGCGGAGTCTGAACCAAAATATAAATATTAGAGTTAATGTAATGCCGAACATTAATTACATTTACGGTGGATTATTTTTTATAGCTTTTATTGTTTTTTCTTTTTTGAATTCCCATTATATCATCTTTAAGTATCAATATTATGTACTTTAAGGGCCTCTAGTTGTATCAGTTGATCAAATCAACAACTGCATTTCATATTAATTTGTTTTTCATGCATTTTAATCATCCTCAAATCAAAACGATACGTATATTTAGTGGCAGAAATTTGAGTTGAATGTTACTCGGTCGATTCACATGCGCTCTCCAAACTATTACTCCAATTCCGTTTTCGGTGAAAAATTTACACATTTTGATTTCACCTGTAACAATGTTGAATCGCCACTTTAATTATCTCAACCACAGGGCAATCAAACATTTTTTCCCACTCCTCCAAAATTTTACGAGGAAGGAACGTTAAAATCTATTCTTCTCAAATCTCATTACCGAAATTCGGAAATTAATCCCATAAAAGTGTTTGTAAACTGATGAATGTTTAGAGCGTGTAGCTCTTGCTTCTATTCAAATCCCCATCCAAAGGTAATCAAAATTTCCATTGGGCGCTAGAAAATGTTATATTTTCAATTGAACTAATTAAATGCAACGTGAAAGATAGCATAGCTAACAATAATTAGAAAATTTATTATAATGATTTTACAGAAGGAGATGAAATATATATACAACGTGAACCATGATGTCAAATGTCGAAATTCAACCAAAAATTTCAGGTTTTAGATCTTCACTCAAAATCTACAGAAATTTAGCTGAGAACTTTTTAAACATTCTCTTCCTTGTTGCATCGTCCTTCAAATAGATTACACCCAGCACCTTCACACTTTAAATATTAAAAGGGTTTCAAACTTGTATGGTTTCGGTTGAAATGTTAAAATTCATTCATTCGTCTGAAAAAAATACATTTTTGGCCTTCAGGACATCTCTTCTTGACTGGATCATTGCACGGGGCCTAAAACTTGATAAATGTTCAATAAATTTTGCACGAGTATCAGTTAGAATCTTATACATTCGAATCAAGTGCAACTTCAATTTTGTTTCGTGTTAGAGGATCTACTTTACGTTATTAGGGATTTGAAATAGGTCTCTTGGATAATTAGGTGATAATGCTTGTTGTCTACAAATTATTGGTACTTTTGTTAGTTAATTCAAGTTATAAAAGCTACAGGCATTATCGAAGCATTTTTCCGAGTTTCTGTTCATGCTAACTGTTCTAATTTGAACGTACCGTATTCATGTTATTTATATTTCTTTCCACAATCTTCTTTTTTCTCCATTACTGCCGTGCATGCGCTGATTTCAACGTCGATATAGTTTTATTGAAGGTGTTCCTAAGTTTGAAAATTACCGCAAAATATCAATTAAGAGTCTGAAATCAACAAACCTGTCAATTTTCAGTTAGTAGCATATGGTTGATACTCTCAGAACTATTTAATAGTCTTTTGTAATCGCCTATCGCATTTGAATCATAATTATACTCTCGAGTTCTCCCTTCGTACCACAATCGGCAATATGGTTGTGTGACTCCCCAAAATCATCGTCTAAAAACGTTGTCATATATATCTTTAATTATAATCCGAAAGAAAAAATAAAATTTCCGATGTATTCTGCTTTTAGTGTATACCTGGATATATATTTATCGCCATTTCACTTATGCAGATATATTTGCTAAATGTTTCATAAAGAAATACCTTGTGCTAACATATGGTATTCATCAAACATTAGTTATCACATATAATAAAAAATATATTTTAGTTTACGCCAATGAATATTCCAAAACAGTTGTTTCTTATGTACTTCTATGATAAAAGAGCGCTCTATTGTTATCTCATACAGAATTTGGTGAGTATTACGCTCTTCCATATATACCTTAGGTTTATCTCAACAATATCACTAAGCTTCTCAGAGAACTTATCACGATATGCTCATTTGGGTGTTATATCTATAGATTTCCTCCATATCTCAAGTGATTGAAAACTGTCTATTTTAAAGGAGTTTGCAAGATGATCTATCAGATCAAATTATCAATCTCTTAATGATTCTCCACGTCCTTACTATAATTTCTTCCCCATTTGGAGCAAGGCTCAAATCCTTAAGAACTTCTTACTCTATGCATAATGCTACCAAGCAAAGAGAAACTTTTCAGATGTTTATCGAACCTATTCAAGGTTTGGATATTCGGCGGTGGTCTAAGGAGTTATTAAAATCTCTCTTGAATTCATCACTAGAAAGAGAATAAAAATGCAGTGTCGCCACCTGCGGCGAAGTTAGTTAACCGAGTTTTCCCAAAATCCAGATTTAATGCGGAGAACTTCTCAGTGAGAGTAAAGAGGGAAGCCGATTTTGTTGACAGACTTATCGTGGCACCATTTGGGGGGATTTTTCCTCGGGCATTCCGGTTTTTGAAATGAAATGGAGGGTTGACGGAAAGTAGAAAAATAAAACACGGGGCTGAAGAGATGAGACCGCAGCAATTTCTTTTCCATGGGAAATTAATAACTCCGGGAATGGATCACAGGTTGCCTATTCCTTTTCCGAGGGAAAATTTAGATATTTTAGCTCTTTTATTTTGTAATTATTCAATCCTAGAAAAGAAGAACCGTTAATATTTAGAGATTTTTATCGTAACTTGGGTAAAGCTTGATCAAAGTACGATTTATTTGAGCTCTTGTCTACTCAATTCTGTAATATTGCTAGAAATCTTCGTATCAAAATGTAAATAAGGCTAAAATATTTTCCTAGTATTAAATAATCCAGTATGTACATATTTTTCTTTTGACATTGCAAAAGAAAATATAGGATATTTCCTGTGACCTTGTCTAACTAGGGTATGGATTTTATGGATTTTTCATTACTAATTTACAAAAAAAAATTATTTTTTTTGAAATTTAATGTTTTTATGCAAACTTACTTGTGAAAGATAGAGGGATAGAAGTCATTATGTTTCAATTATCTTATTATGCTATAAAACTAAAATTTTTCCAATGGTATGTACATGAAGATCCCTCATTAGAGTTGAATAAAATCTGCAAAGAAATAAGCGTGGAATCTACGAAGCGTCTTTATTTCTTTGTCTGTAACGTTTCGCGATGATGACTTTTAAAAACATTGATTTTGTCAAAAGCTCTCTTCGGAATCAGAGATCATGTCGATTGTGGTTAGATTCACCGTGCAAAAATCCATGACAATGAAAAATAGAAATAAAATTAAGAAAAATATGTTTCCCACGAATATTTCCCAAAAAAATATCGGCCATCATTGAGTCTCTCGTAAAATTTTTCTCATTGAATCAAACCAAATAACAGATGAGCGCGATTATAAATTATTAACATTTGCTTTCCTCTTTTTCTCTTACAAATTTCCTTTTTTCTTTTATATCTTAAAAGATTATGTATTATATTTAAGAGTTTTTCCAAGAGTTATTTCCTCAATTAAAAAATACTAAGAAAAAGTAGCCGAATAAAATTCTCCACGAGTTTCTTTCTACCAAAATCAATTTCTTGCCTGGCTATTGCGAATATAACATTCTAAATCGAAAGACATCCTCAAAATGCTGAATAGATAAAGAGTAATATGAAGAGTTTTTTATGCTTCTAATTTCATCATACTTGTTTATATTCTTGTTATTAGAAAGAAAACTGAATGAGATTTTGTAGTTCTAGTAACTATTTGTGACTACTTTCACACTATCAGTAACTATCTTAGAAGGAATGTGTTGTTATTATCACGATGTGAGAAGAGTTTTCGCATAATTTAAAAGAATTGTTTTTAATTATTCTTATCAATCCTTCTGTCATTTACATGAAAACTTTATGTTTTAGATGCACATAGAATATGTCTCAGGAAAATGAACTAAATAAAGAAGGATATTGAAGACAAATTCCGATTACGTAACATAAACACGTATCTGTTGCAGAGTGAGACAATGATACAGAAAACGGAAGGGTTTAAGGATGATTCATCAAATCGTGAATGAAGTCAAGATAGATAAATCGTCTCAGGAGCCTAATTATTCGCGGGTATGGTAGTGGAATTAGAGAAAGAAAACCTTTGAATTTTTAAAAATCCATGATGAACTATGATTATAGTTTTGCAGCGGGTTAATTAAACTTTGCTCACGATACCTATTATTTATGAAAATTGCATTTATTTAAAAGTTAGACTTAATTAGTTTTCAAATTGCATACACCAGAACAAATAACTGAGAAGAACGAATGAATTAAACCAGCTACTGTCCAAAACTGGACAACAACAATGGTGTGAATTTAAGTCCTCAACAGAAAATGCCAACATTTGTTATGGAAGAAAAAAACGACTGCACCTGAAACGAGATAAAATCTGCCGCTTTTTTCGTCTTCCAAGTTTTTATAATCCGAGAAAATCGTAAAAAATGAAGACCCTTTTACGCTTATAACGATTTTTTAGATCATTACTCTATCTATCGTTGGTTTGATGGCATATCCTCATCTCCTGGCTTAATAAAAATCACCTGCAGCGTTGGCTAAATTAAAAAAGTGTTTTCCTTGTGGAAACGGAGCTCGGATTAATCCATCAACCGTATCCGCGCTGTGTCAGCCTGAATGACCAACTTTTTTAATTAGTTTCCCCGGTTCCGTAAACCCGAAAATATCCAATGTCCAACTAGAAGTTAAATTGGTAGACAAGGGATCCTTACTATTACAAATTTCATATCGCTTATCTTTCGATTTTGTGTATCCACACTCATCTGATATTCGCGTTTATACTCCGAATACTCCGTTCAGGAAAAGGGTATGGAGTATCCTGATGTTTCCTCTATTCAATTAAAAACCAAAAATAACAAAAGGAGTATTTGATCAAGTTCATTTGTGGTACAAAAACTAGATGACAAAAGTGCTCATTTAAATTCTTTCTTAGGAATATTAAAAATTGGTTGATTTGTCAAAATTAATTGAAAGAAACTAATTTCGCCTACCTGGTCTCTATCGGCTACTAGTAGGTGATTTCTAGCTAAAGAAAGTTATGATGAAGGGATTATGATATTGATGTGGCAATGCAAAAATTTTAGATGGCTGTTTTATGCGAATTGACTACATCAACAAACATTATCATTTTAAATGCATTTATAAAAATATTTCAATAAAAGCTTAACTAATGTATAGAGACAGTAGGAAATTATACTGTTAGCAAGAACAGTAGGCGGTTGATAAAAATAGGTTAACGACCATTGCCTTAAAGTAGCAATTCCTAAACTCGGTTCCGCCGATCTACAGGGATTCGTGAGTATGTTTGTCCCAATTACCATAGGATTCAACCTCGGTACCTTTTGTGATATTTCCTCTTAATGATCAATTAAAGTATTGTAATACTAAATTTTCTCCAAATTTAAACTCTCCAGCTGAAATGTGAAACTTTGATTCTCAAATTAAAAGCCAAATAAATTGCTACTCCTTTTCATTAATTATCTGTTTGGTTCTATAATTAATAGTTCATCGTTTTAATCGATGGTTATTTATTTCTTTACAAGCGTAAGAATTACTAAAAAATAGTAAGTAATTAGTAAAATTCTCAAGGACAATGGAAGGACTAAATAATATAAATGGTTTCCAATTTAAAGTTATACTTATTGTTTCATCAAATTACCACAATTACTATTATCAACGCTTTAAATTAGATAAGTGAAGCATGAAATCTACTCAATTCGTCATTGTGAGTTCAAGCATGAATACTTTACGCGACGTCTACATATAATTAACAAATTAATTAAGAAATTAAAATTTACAAATTAACAATCAAAAAATTACAAATAAAATTTGGAAAAGAATAAATTTAACAGCTATTACTAGGCATATATTTTAGGTGATGATTTCCAACCAAATGAGACTTCAGAAAATGCCGTAATTTACACAAATAATTTGGTAGATATCAGCTAACATTGTATCCATACAAAAAATATTTTGTGAATTGATAAATAATAAAGGTGGAATAAAGTCACCCTACAAACAATTCCACCTTATGACAATATGTATGCAATAAATCGTGACAATGAATCTCGATACGCCAGAATATATGTGCATATGAGTCGTCAGTAGATAAAATCGCGACACGTCTCTAGGATCACTTGTCATATTGAATATTCCTCCCTCGTGTCTCCCTGCAGCCATACATTCCGTTAAAGAAACGGAACGTTATTTGAGATTCACTTGTTCCGAGAACGTCCCTGAATAGTATTCCCACTGCGCTCTTTCCACTCATTCTCTTCACCTTCCTGCATCCGATTCTGAGCTCAATGCATTTTCTGACCACCCAGTACTTCTCTTTGCCCATTTAATCCGCCCACTCTGCACTTCACACTTCTCAATTTCACCACTCTTCCATGACTCTATCCTCTCTCATTTTTCATCTCAAATTCATTCTCAGCCTGTCCAATACCCTTTTGCATCAGAGAGCTTAAACAATAATTTTAAGAAAAACATTCGCATATTCCCTGTCTATTTGTGCATATTTCTGCTGAAATGTTTGAACGAGGTCCATAGAGGCTATACAATTCCCAATTTGGTAAATCCAGCGGATGCGAAATAAATGCCGAAGATAACAGAACCAATATGGAAAACTAATATAATACGATAGTTACAAAAGATGGACTTTAAATACAAAAAAATCAACATTATCATTAAACGTGTCGGATGGATAAAGTCAAAGTTTGTAAAAAAATATTGGAAAATTAAATAACTAAAATAAGTAAATAAAAATGGATTTGGAAAAGTGAGTATTGGAAATGAAGTTGAAGTAGTGGATATACTTGATAGTGTATCTTTGAATAGTTCTGGGACCACCCTTTCGAAGGATGAAAATATCAAATCGTCTACTTTGGTTTTTATTTGAACATTTTATTATGGGTACCCTGTTATCCAATTGCCTTTCCGCAATAATTTTCCTATAAGTAGCAAATTTTCGAATTTATATTCCGAGAATATTGCGAGCATGAAAGGTTTGCTGGCAAAGAAAATTTTTCAAGTGTAGCTTAACACACATTTTGCGGTGTCAGGGACGGTACCAAGAAAATTGTGATGAACAAGCTTTAACTAATTTTATGAAATGGCTACGCTAATAGCGTCCTTTTCATATTTCTTATATCTCTCGGTCTTCTCTAAGTTATTTTTATCCTATCCTTTTCCTATACGTCAGATAATACCATTAATTATCTATAAAATTCCATCATTTCCTTCAGATATTCAGTGGGCAGCATTTTCTTTACGTCCAATAACGTCTCTTTCCAATCCATTTCCCTTTATGATTTTTTCCTTTATCTCCTTTGCTACCATCTTTTTCCCTTACCTCTCTCGTAATATATCTATTCCTGCCTACTTTTACCTTCCCTTTATATCTCTAGTATCACTTTTTCCTTATTTAATAATTCTTTGAGTCCTTCTCCCTCTCATCTCCTTCCTTCCTATGTCACTATCATTCCTAGTTCACCTTATTTTATATCTATGTATTTGTATCGTTAAAGTGTTTCGACAGCTGAGGTAATTTCATACATGGGCCCCCACCGGGAATCAAAGTCGGGACCGTTTTCTACAAAGAAAAACGCGTTTCCCACTTTGAAAAACCTTATGTATCACGCAACATTCGCAACTGAACTGTGATGACACTTTGCTTCAAATAAAGCTTTAAGCAATGTACTTATCTCATATTACAATTTATGTTTTCATAACTCTCTCTAAATACTTCTATCATTTTGAACGCATTCGTATGAACCCTTCCTCACCCCTATTTCCATCTTCATTTGATTAAGTACCACATCCTTGGGTTTCTTGATCCGTTCTTTACGCATATGATCTAGAACCTCAGTATTTTATTCCCTAAATCTTCACGATCCCTTTAACACACAGATTTCTTCCTTCTCAAAGACTTTCCTTCTCCATTTAATGGTGCTTAAAATGTTCATAATCGTATTCATAATGTTGCGTCTTCAATTTATTTCATGCATTTTCAATAATTCAAAACTAAATGTTTCATTAGTCAATTTCATGAATATGATGATGTAAGATGAATGTAATGTTGCTTTTCTTAATGTTTAAGACTACCAACTCCCCTCAAATCAGCTATTTCTTTGTTTTCAACGTCTCCACAACACCATTAGTATTAGTACGATTTCTCATCGTTAGGAATAGCAGTAACTAGAGACTTAAATTGTATACGATGTAAATAAATTTTGCTTCAGGTCTCTTAATGGACTTTTCATATAAGGCAAATTCGCTAAATTTGATATTATTCATGAATGAAATTATGTTCCATGTGAACGCAAATCGCAATTTAGCTGGAGTATTCGTAATGTTTCTAAGAGAAATGTAATCCCAGAATCAAATTGTTAATTAAAGCGAACAATCTCATTCATGGGTTTAGTGCTAATAGATAATTTAGAGTACCAGAACGTCGAGAAGCTAACAATTAGGAATTCCTAGCAAAGCGTGAAAGCTAATAGCTGTATTAATGGAGTGTGCTCGTGGAGAAAATGTGCCGCGCTCCAACAACATGCAAAGAGAGGTACTCTTCGAAAAAGAGGCCATTGCATTTTTTCATGATGCAACTGCATGAGGCATAGCATTTATTATCTGCCTTCTCTGCAGACGATAGTTTTAGAAATTAATGGCGTATATTAAAGCTAATATTTCAGTGAGAAATGGTGCACCTTCAAACATCATTTGGTCACACAATGAAGCAATTTTTTTCTTAAACAATTTTCACCGTTCTCGAATAACATGGTAAGTAATTTTAACGAGATTTAAGAAATTTTATTCCGCTAAAAATTAGTTAAAGAGTTTCATCCTCTAAAATTTTCATATAAATATTCGTATTCATGATAATAATAAGGGAGTAAAACATTGAGACTTAGAAAATACATAATGCGCTTTACTGATGCTTATTGTAACAAATACCCTTTAAACTAATTCAAGTGAAGTAATATTATTGTGACAATATTTATTTGTGAGACCGATTTAAATATTAATACACTTTAGTTTAATGGAAACTTATCTACCGGCTTGATTCTATTGACTCATTGTAAATGTTGCACGCGATGATAAATGGCGTAAAACCAATAAATTACTAGGAATAATCAATCATAGCAGAAATAAATCTTCCCATTTTAATGAATAATATATTGAAATGCATTGAGTTTCAGCCAATTTTATACGCATAATCTTTATACGTGACACAAGTAATTGAAAAAGCTAGAGAAGGTTACATGTCCAAACTTTATAAAAAAGAAGACAAATTACTGCTTCACAGTTCACTTTGAGAGCTTTCGACATTTCGAAAATTCAATCAATTTGTTCCAAATGTGTCCCAGCAGCTTTCTCTCTCTCTCGTGTTATTTCAATAAATAAGATGGAAAAGAAGCTATCCTCTCATTAGCATCGCGCTCTGCCCCACGGCATGCATAATTGGAGCGACAGAAACACAAACGGACGAAAAGCATTAATTAAGGACGGAAAAAAGATATCGGAATTAAACGGAAGTGTATTGCGGCGGAGCTCAAATATCCGTTCCTTTCATCTCTCATTCTTGAGAGGTTGCGGTGACATCTACGAAATTTCCATCAAGGCGCGCTGCGTTAGTGACGTAATAAGGCTGAGAATATGCGATCCCTTGAGCGACCCTTTTTGGCCGGGGATTCCAAAAATCACCCCTAGGCTCACCCTCAACTGCCTATATGCAAAGTGATTCCACCTCGCAGTATGCCTTTCTTTCTTCTCACCTCTAAGGCAGTTCCATGAGTGATGGCACCTATCTCACCACTGTCTCTCAGCTGCCGAACTGACGGTGAAATTTTTTCTCATACAGAGACAGCTATATTACACAGTGTGTTTATGAAGATAGAAATTTGGAAAAATGGGACGCAGCGGCCTTTTTTACCGAGGAATATTGGGTTGGGATAGAAAGCTGCGCGTGAATTTGATACAGATCACGATTTACATGAGTGATTGATGATCGGGTATATATATATGGGCATATATAGTACACACACATATTCATGTAATGGAAACTTGGTTCGTTCTAACTACACAAGCTGATCATTTTCAAAGCAGTAATATGAGTTTCTTCCGCGAATGCCATTTTATTAGGAATATTCCCATCATTATTGAATGACGATGGATTCCGAACATTTATTGCGATATAATTGTTGCAGTAATTAATGAATACTAAGGGATGTTATCTGTGGTATCCGTCGGGCTACAACAGCCTCCCAAGGTCGTGGGTATCCCCAGTATAAGGGCACTTTTAATGAGTCATGGGTTTCCGAGCGGCCTAATAGGTGATTATTTCAACTAAGTTTCGCACTATGCTCTACCCTAAAGCTGATCCAAATTTTAATCTAACTCTACTATGAGGAATTAAAGCACGATAAGCAGATTCGTTAAAATCATGATAAAGCATTCACCATTTTCCATGAACGAACACTCCTGTTTTTCGATTTACAAAGAAGTAATTTTTTCATGTCCGTGTAACCTTCAGATGAATAAATTTGGCCCTCTCCTATGGACCCTATGAGCCTCGGGTACCTTGATCTTACAGCCATAAGATAAACTGATTAACTATAAGAGTTGGATGGCAGCCACATCGATCACCGACCTGAAACCCCAATTTTCCGGAAAAAAATTATCTTCAAACACCATTTGAACCACTGGGGATAAGTTTTTGAAATTTGGAAAATAGACCAACACACTAACCACTAGGACATTTTGATGTTATTTCATCCTTAAAATAAGTAGGTCATGATTAACCAAGATGCTGTTTTAGTAGGCTACTGCATACGCCCGCCAGATAATAACAGACAATATGATAAGTACATATACGTTTATGTTTACATTGCTGCTCTGCGAGCCGCCGCATTGCGTACTGCAGGGTGTTTGAACACAGACATTATACTTAATGCACCGATTTTATTTAGTATCTTCCTTTGTGACCTTTGATTGGTATACAATTGCAATCCAGCGTGAGACGATTAAACTCCGATTGGTATGCGGTGCATTTATATAAGGCAAATACGTTCATCAAAAATACCTTATAGGAAGAGAAAAATAATCCGTTACAGGCCTCGATCGAGTGTAGCCCAAGCAGCCGAAATTAGCGGAGAGTTCCCGTCATCGCTGCCACTGATTACTTGTTAAGAAGCTTAGCAGAGGGCATCTAATCCGCTACTTATCAAGGTAGATTTAAGCAACCATATCTCGCAATCCAATGGAGAGAATCACGTAGGGCAGCAATGGTCATTTTTTACATACAATTTTCTGTTACGCTAAGCAGGTCTTGTCCCAAAATTACGATTCCACCAGAGAAACTTTCCATATCAGATAAAGTCATTCATATATTATTTTTCTTTCTATCTATTTTTGAATTTATAATTGTGAAGATAAATCCAGGAAGACCATTCAAAACGAATCACATTTATTCCTCATACATTAGCCATCTAAATTGAGGAGTTACGGCATCACAACTCTAAGTTGTGATGCCGTAAGTAGTGTACATAAGTAGTGAGCTCCTCTTTTTTTGCATCACATCATCTTGTAAGAGAATGGTAATATAATGCGATTTCCTTTTTTTTATATTCGAGTAAAAAAGACTTCAGAAAAAGAAGAACTCTAAAAAGGCTATAAAGGTATGGAGACTGATGTACATCCGCATATGTACCCTGCAAGCCCATAATTAATCCTTATCTAATATAAGTGTTGAAAAAGTGCTTCCACAGCTGAGAACATTTCACACTTATGATCTTCTACAGACAATCGAATATGGGACTGCTTTCACCAAAAGCAAACGCGTTACCCACTTGACTACATGGTGGCCTAATCCCATATCCTAATCAAATCATAGATTACTTATCTTTAAATTCCATTTACAATTATTTTCCTGACCTAAATATCTCCTAATGTACAGTAGGATAATCGTTGCCTCATAGTCTCAAGTTCTCAGCGCTCTCAAAAGAAGTAATAGTAATGGATAAGTTGGAAAAGGTCGGAGAGAAATGCGAGGTTCTTAACCGCGAATCGCTTAAGCATTCATCAAAAGACGTCATCGACCTCATTTCTTTCGGAGGTGCGGTGAGCAGCCTGAGGAAGCATCCCGATAAAGGGAAAGTGGAAATAATGGGAAAGCAGGCGGAAAAAAGAGAAAGCCCTCCCGAATGGAAAGGGAAAAATAATTATGATGTAACGAAAGTTGGAAGTTTACCGGACTCCCTTCCTTATCCCTCCAAGGTATATCCTCTTTATTCAGATTCTCTAGACATTTTTCCCAGTGCGAACACCTCTTTCCTTTGGCTATCTCCTTCAATACTTTCCTTCACGTTAAAACAGCGCTTCCCCTCAGAAATATTGACGCTTTTTAACGGTGCATTCCTGCTTTCCCCTTTTCCACCCGCCTTCTTTTTTCTTTCACGAATGTGTTTATTTTGCCAAAGATTTTTTCCTAAAAGCCCCGTATTTTCTCATTATTTGCTCTTATGCATTGTCTGCAGCTCTTCCTTTTGTATAATAGACCCATATACGTTCCGGATAACTTTTTGGAGTATGCAGATATGGCCCAAAGCAAAGTTTTGGAATATTATCCCCTTTTATTTTTCGGTTTCTTTTCATAGCGGGTCGTATTTAACATTCAAGAGAAAATAAAAAAAGTAACATTGAAGGTCACTGTGTAAATAAATAATATATCTTGAGAAGTTAATCAAGTTTATAAAAATATCATTTTAGAATGAATACATTTGATGCTTATATAAAATTGGGCCTTCCTGTTCCTTGTTGAGAGTACTTAAGAGGGAGAGAAGTAGTAAAAATCAAGAAAATAATTAGTTATGCTAGATTTTTACAGTAAGATTTTGTAATTCTTGTTACTACTATAGATCACGAAAATTATTTTGAATTATAATCATATACTTCGACTAAGAAAATCTTATAAACACTGCAGGAGATAACAGTTAACATCATTCCAAAACTATTAATAAAAGAGTGATGACAGTTTTCCAAATTGGAGAAAAGAAATGATGGTTCCATTACGTTCTTTTCACTCTCCCTGTATGAACTGTAATCTTTCCTCCAAATATGCCTATGATATTTTCTATGAATCCAACTCATTAAAATAACACTAACGAGGAAAATATGGATTTTAATTCTCCAATTGTAATTACGCCGCTATATCGTTCGACCCTCCGTTATTAAGGAAATATTGGAATCTCAATCTACTTTGGAAGGCAAATCAAGCAGAAATAAAGCACTATGACGTTCACCTTCCTGACATTCTCTCCTTGAACTTATACCCTCTTCTCTCTTAGAGGATCTCTGTGATGTAATCAAATTTTATACTCCAGTAAACCACTCTCTTCATATCCCGCATATATTCGAATCTGAGGTCTTTGCAATATCATTGCCTAACCTGCCATCAAGACTACCCTTCTATAATCTCCCTCCTTCCCACGCTCCTCATTCCTTCACCTCTCTCTCTTTGACCGCATTTTCCTTCTCCCACCCACGATCTCTCTCCTTTATTCCCTTTCTACCATTCACTTCTTTCCTTCCCCAACGTTTTCTCATCGCTTTTCTTCGGCAAAAGACGACGGGCAATAAAGAGGGGAATAAAAATCTCTGGCATATTGCCAGCCGCATGCTATTGGAGCACCGCAAAAGCTCTTTTTCGTGTGACCTTCAGGAACGTCCCTAAGAATAAAAAAATTCCCATCTAATATTTATGGCATTATTTATGAAGCCTCCTAACTCTGCGCTCTTCATCTCCTCTCGCTCTTTTGCATGCATCTTCCGTCCATTCTATTAAAAAGCATCCCACCCACAGCCGTGCTTTAACGTTCGATTCCATATTTTTGGCTACCAACACCGATTGATGCGAAATATTCTGTTTTCCAGTTTCTATTTAAATTTTTGCTATCGTTGTCGGACACATTGCAATAAATATTTGTATTTAGAGTGTAAAAAGTGAAATATTCGTTTTATCCCAATTGTTCAGGAGATTTTGGATGTTTTTTTTACCTTCAGGGCTTCGATACCAGTTGTGAGTCATGTAGGTTATGTATGAACCCTGCGGACAGTTTTGGAAAACTCCTATCGAAATTTACTGATAGTCTAGTACTTTTCAAATTTAGGATCTTGACAAGCTTAATTCAGACTTATCATGAAAGCAAATCTCGCTTTACGATTCTGGTTAAATATTTCATGAGCAGAAATGTTTCGTTGACACTTCACGAAACTTTCACGCCTCCTCAGGGTTACACGTGTCTATGAAATTTAAAAATTTTCAGAACTGTTCCTTTTATTCTCGCATTTTTCATTATTTCTACGATTATAGGTCATAATCAATTTTAGGGATACTTGTTATTATTGGAATTGGTAACTCTCGACTTGAAATAATAGGAAAAAACAGGCAGTTTACAAAGTTCTACGGGATAATATAATATATCGCAGTATAATAATTTTACATAATATATTATCATAAATATACAATCTATCTTGTGTAAAATATATATTGTAATTTTTCGAACATTTCCTTGTCATGAATTTCCGCAAATTGAGGTCCTCTGTAATGAATTGTAATTATAATAGCACTATACAAAAATGCATAATTTATGGTCTGATGTTTGTTAAAAAAACGAAAGAAAAGATACTTCATAATTGTAACAGATTTTTGAAATTTCAGTTAGAATATAATTTTCAGGAAAAATTCAATGACTCTTTATTCGCTTTCAATTGATTTATGCTCTTTCTTGATCTCCGCAGTAGAATTTGATGCAAAATTCTTTATTTAATCAATGTTGGAAAACCAAGTTGTTGCAGAGGTCTATCAAAATGTTATATTTTCATTTTGTGGGTTTTAAACTTTTATGTTCCGTGTATATAATCAGTAAATCAGTCGTTGCAAGTGGCGCGGAGTAATATATGCTGCGAGTCTCTTGTGCTACTTCCAGAAGAGGACCCGCGATGATACAGGTTTGTATCACTGAATGAAACACGCCAGAAATTTCGGGCTTTGCGTCGAGAATAGAGTTCCCAGAAGCGATTCAAGCATCTTGAATATAGAAGGCGCTCCTGGGATGGACCAGACGTAGTAGAAAAGAATAGACTCGAAGATAAGTTTATGGAATCTTTGAGAGATTCTGTGAAGAGATCGTCACACTCTAGTGCTATCTTGGAAAAGTAGGTCAGACTACTGAGCGATGGGACATTCTGAGTAAATCCCAACGCCTCTGCGAGGGAGGTCATTGCAATTCGCTCCTCAACTATGATTGCACGAAGAAAGTAACGATATGAACATCGCTCCTTTCTATAACGAAGTGGAATTATATCTCTATAGCAAGAGTCAGCAGCTAAAAAAGGGAAAGAAGTAGCTGTAAAAACACACAAAAAAGGGAAAGATATCAAATAATATTCTATTGTATCGAATATTATTCACCCCTTTTAGCATTTTTTAACAGTTTTTTACATCGCAACAACTATGTTTGGCGTCCAGATTTCTTCAACTCCACCCATTCGATGTACAAATTCTCTAAAAGGATTATCATTTATGTAAGGAATAAATATCTAAGTTAGAAGACTTAGCAAGAATGCTTAAGATTTTCCGACATTCACAATTATCAAATCTCAGGTACGTTTAATATTCGTAGTTTCGTAACTTCGAGGATAGATCCACTGTGGAAGTTTCCTCGTGTTTTTCTTTCAAGATGGGTGCTGCAGAATTCCACTGAGTGAAGTTTGACCATATAAATTTCATTTGAGAAAGCAAAGATTTGTGCTAATTTCTTTCCTAATCTTCCTTACCTTTCCTGACTCAAAACTAGTGGATTTATACTACTAGTTGATTCAAATCTTCGGATATTTTTTGTTTCTACTGAGCTGGTATTAGTGTATTTTGAGATATAATTTCATCAACATGTTATATAGGACATCAATGAACGAATTCATTGATCCGTGAAAGGCTCACAGAGAATCTTAGTAAAATATTTGAAGAAAAACTTAAATAAAACAATATACAAATAACTAGTAATTACAGCAAATACCAGGGATGATTTACCACTACAAAAGAAACACCCTTTGAATTTCATGTGAAACCAAATATGAAACAATATTTACAAAATATTTGCGATGTTAAATACGGAGGCACAAATTATCGCTTAAATATATGATTCGAGCAAGCAAATGCGTTAACAGCTTACACCATCTGATTTGTAGTGCTTCGAGGTTAATGATAGCTCATCTAGCAAACGCTGGTCGTATTTTTGAGGTTGATGTTCTACGAACTTTTTTCGGCCTTAACTCCACGGAAATTGAATTCCCCGGACAACTTCTCGGAATCCATTGTAGATAACAACCATCCATATTTACGGATTAGATTTTTTTCATCTCGCCTAGAACTTGCAGTGAAGCACCCTTTTCTCCCCATGTTCTCCAATTGCACCCGGTTTCAACCTAATTCATGGCGCGGCGGTAATTTGTGGCCCTTGACCTGGGAACCTCCATTAATGGACTCACGCTCAAATAGGCGTCTAGACACTCTAAGTGTCTTCCGGTACAGATGAGAATTTCTTTCTTCGAAATTTCGGTTTGTGAGGCCCGAATAAAATTGTGCATTCCAATCGGTAGATTCTCCGAAAATTCCATCGGTCGAAAGGTATTGAGAATTCACTGAGGTAATGAGGGCTGAGTGACCTTGGTTTCTCAAAAATTCTACCTGCTAACAATAATGGGTGAATTTAACGCTATAATGATGCTCTTGGAAGTATCTTCTTCAGTAAAACGTGCCTTAAGATATGTTCTCTTCAACATAACAACTTATAATGTAATTATATCTCAAACTAATGTATGGTGAATATTTAAATAATAATATTCAAGAAAGTAATATTTAATTTCCGTATACGCTCGGCAGAAGGTCGATTTCGTGTTTAGGTTTACAAATTTTCTTTAGAAATTCCATTTTTTAATATTTCAATTATAAGTCAACCATATGTTACCTATAATTATTATCTTACAAGGAGAGACCCTCACTTTTGTCCGGGGATTTTGATGAAACTTTTTGTGGTGGTGCATAAAGTAGAGTAATGAAATAGTGTAACGGCGTTTCTCTGAATGGGCCTTAGTTTCGCTGCAATAATTAATTGAAAATTGAAAATCTGAGTATAGGCAACCCCGCATTACACGCCCGTACTAGCCGAATCTGCAGGAAATAACACGTTTTTTACTAATATTTTTAACTTAATTTTCATTTTCGTTTTTAATTATTTTCCTTGTTACTTACTTGTGGACTAAATAATAATAATAAATAGATTTAATCAATAGTCCCATTAAATAACCTTCGCCAGCGCTATTTCTTCATTTACGGTACTTAACGACGGCTATCCTAGGAGCACAAAAAGGACTTGCATTCGAACGATTTCGGATTTCGTATTCAATAGAAAGCGACTGCCTTTAATGTTTAATAATAATCACTAGGTGCCTCATAGTTGTTTGTTGAATAATAATCGTCTCCGACCACATACATGCAGATAAATCCCTAGCTAACGGGAAACTTTCCATAATTAATGTCTTACTCGACGTCACCTCTATTTCGTCACCTCACCTCTACAAAACTCAAGCCAACATATATCGAAGCAACTAGAATTTTGTGAAGGTAAACGTCTCTCTATTGGAAACGAATACTGATAGATATTTGGAAAGAAACTTACTTCCCCATGAGTGGTGCCGCAATGCTTATGACTGGAGAGTGACTTCTCCTGCTATCAATTACTTCTATACAAATATACAAATAATTTTTATCCATCTTTAATTATCAGGAGAGGAAATGTTGATTGTGTTCTTAAATTTTATCAGTTTCAATAATGAATAAGTTTTTGGGTATAAATTACAACAAAAGGAGCAAGAAAATTGAGACATTTAAGGAGATTTTAATTTCATATTAGATTTACAATTTCCAACTTCGGCGGAAGAAATGACAGAATTATGTATCTTTCAATTCAAAATCACAAAAAATTCAAATTCTATGCAATAGTAATACACGACATAGAACTCCTGGTATATAAACGTCAAAATATTAAATCCTGGAAAATATCTAGCCCGTAAAACACATAAAAGTGTGAGATAAATCTATGAGGTAAATGCTAAAATATATTTCGTATATTTCCAGTAGTATTCTCCTTTTGAGCATGTAAATGGCTATTAAGAAGGAATGAACTATTTCAACAATTCAATATAAAAGGTAAAAATACAATAAAAATTTAAAGTACCTCGGATAACTGTAAAATGATAATTGAAATGATGCCATATACGTAATATTTACAAGATCATACACGATATAACGCATGAAGCAATATATTTATTATTGCTTTCCTTTCAATATACGAAACGATCCGATGGTGACGAGTAATTTTAGAAACCTCCTAGAATTTAAATTTACTTTTTATTTTATTTTATTCTAATGAGCGGTAAAATAATAATGGTATATGGATGTTAAATTTTTAATCTTTGCTTGCAAATGGGAAAATTTAAGTCTTTTTACAATTATTTGGATGAAAGTTGTTATAAAAACAACAGAAACATATATAGGTTCTACACCATGAGCATCTTACAAAGCATTGCCTTCCACAATCACAATTCATTCTTTGCACTTCATCTGGGAAGCATACCTGACGCACATTCTGGAAGAAACTTCTTTCCTCCGCTAGTTTTGATGCGTACCATGCATATTGTAACATGTCTCTGAATTTCGGCGATGAAAGTTGAAAATGCACAAGTGAGTGTATACGAATGCTGTCTTCCCGGGCACTAATCTCGCGGTTCTCTTGAATTAGATAATTACAGTTTTGTAACCTGGAAATGGAAATCTTCATTTGCCTGTAAAAATACACATCACAAGGCTGGCATATTGGTGTGCATTTCGTATGGTATGGTGGTATGATTTTTACTGTGCACGTCGGAATATTTTCGTCATCAATAAATATTTCTTCATAAATTGCAGAGTTTGTCTGCCCTCCCCATGAATCAACTATCAAAAGAAGACGATTAGTCGCCACGTATGGTTTTACTACACTTCTTAGGAAGCCCTGATATATCTCTGTAGACAATTTCCCCCATTTTGATGATACCACCACAATATTTTTAAATTTGTTCCCGTTAGCTAGGGATTTATCTGCGTATATGTGGTCGGAGACGATTATTATTCAACAAACAACTATGAGGCACCTAGTGATTATTATTAAACATTAGAAGGCAGTCGCTTTCTATTGAATAGGAAATCCGAAATCGTTCGAATGCAAGTCCTTTTTGTGCTCCTAGGATAGCCGTCGTTAAGTACCGTAAATGAAGAAATAGCGCTGGCGAAGGTTATTTAATGGGACTATTGATTAAATCTATTTATTATTATTATTTAGTCCACAAGTAAGTAACAAGGAAAATAATTAAAAACGAAAATGAAAATTAAGTTAAAAATATTAGTAAAAAACGTGTTATTTCCTGCAGATTCGGCTAGTACGGGCGTGTAATGCGGGGTTGCCTATACTCAAATTTTCAATTTTCAATTAATTATTGCAGCGAAACTAAGGCCCATTCAGAGAAACGCCGTTATACTATTTCATTACTCTACTTTATGCACCACCACAAAAAGTTTCATCAAAATCACCGGAAAAAAGTGAGGGTCTCTCCTTGTTAGAATTCGGATCTAAATTGTGAGAAACTTTAGAGGATTCAAAATTTTTGTACGGGATAACCTGTTCTATTTATTTAAGCTAATATGAGTAACGTTAAATTATCTTAATAAAGAAGAATGTTAACTGCAATATAATACGACCTCATTCTATTTTTACGTTGAGAATCAATGGACACCTCAGCTAGTAACGTAAATCAGTGTGATAAGGCGTGCCCTTGTGGAAAGCCATGAAGGAGAAGAGAGTAAACAACTTCGCAGTTTCCACGAGTTTATTTGTAAGCACCTTTTCTGATGTGCATTTAATATCTCGTTTGATGTTTTCAGCATGCACGCGAAACTATTCCTCGAAAATAAACATCTAGAAAATATAGTGTTGCGAACTTTCTTCTCCGTAAAATTACATGATTGGCTTGATTAGAATTCAAAGAGTATATCGCTTATTTTATAAGAAATTTGATTATATTTGCTGACTTCCCCTTATACATATAATCCATAAGATGTCGAAAAGCTATCGGCAAGCCGACTACGTCAATGAACGGTCTCTTTCTCGAATACAAAAATAACCGCATATTACTCAAAGGCCCAAAGGTCATTCCAATGAGCAAGAAAAAGTTGCCAAATCCCAGTTAAAACGCTATCCTGCTTATAACACGTTTTCACTCAATCCCCTGAAAAGTGTCTTATTGGTTTTTACTGCCTATGAACATGAAGGAATGATTGCAATTGTTACTGGACAATGATTGGAACGCCCTAAAACTGATGGTTTACCATAAAGAGTGGCTAATGGCAGATTCATGTACCCAAAAATTCCCAAATCAACACCCTTCCCTTAATTTCTTGTTGCTTTATCCCGCCACTTTAATCGTCCAACACCTAATGCTTTTCTCCTCTCCTCTGCTTTTTCCCTTCTTCCTTCAATTACTTTCTTTAGAAATCCTTCCCATCTCAATATTTCATGAAAGCATTCTTGGGTATACTTTATATATGTGCACCTTTCATTCTAACAAATGACACTAAACAAGAGAGGGAATTGATTCAACTGATCACATTTTCCACCATCAATCGCTTTTGTTAACTTCTTTCTTTTTGGCAAAATTCATAATTTTTGTATTTTGTCGTTTATATTCATATCAAACTAGCTGAATTTATGACAAATGAGACGATTTCCACATTGGCTCCCCCATGGAACCGTTTCACCAATGGTGAACGCGTTACCTTATCGGTTCTCCGAGATTAACCTAATTTTTTATTTATTGTATAATTTTTAAAGGAATATTTACGTTTCCGATTATTGAAAGTCAATTGGAAGCAATCTTTAACAAACAATACTCCGGACAGAGTACGTTCAGATGAAAAGGATATTATATAATGGATAAAAGGGATATTATTTAAGGGATATATACTTGTGATCAAAACAATTTCACATCATAAGGTGAGGACTACCCTGAACGACTGTACTGGATTTATAGATTTTTGGAGGAGCTGTGAAATTATCCATCCCCGATATGCATTATTTCCTTTTCATAAGGTGATCCTTTATTTTAGGACCTGAATTTAGAACTAGTAACTAATGTAAATAACTCTCTAAGCGTAGTTTAATAAGTTCGAGAGGATAACACCAAATAAAAAAATCGCTAAAAACAAATAACGCAAAAATTATTATCAACGACGTCGAACCACGCGGTGGTCTGCCTAGAATACCGTAGTAGTTTTTAACGTAAATCTACGACAATTTTATAAGACGAACCCTGATTTTAGACCCCAAATCATTCGAAACTTATTTATGCATGAAGAAATATGGTACTTCAGAATCACATTTGAAGGTGATTTTTATTATGATTTCAGCCATCGATGGCATTAGATATATTAGAATGCGTGAAAACATGGATCCTTTTCTCAATAAAAGTTTAAAAGTCATTATAAATTATTCAAAAGGTGTATTTTTGGTTGTGACAGTTTGATAGAAGACTTTTTCCGGAAAATGTTCGAATGTAACTTGATAAACATTAAGAGGATCATTTAAAGTAAATATAGTTAACTAACTAAGTTAGGAATAAGGAATTTTCTATGATACTTATAATTGCCATCGTGTATATATATATATATATATATATATACATATTCATAAATATGTATACATATACATATTCATATAATATATATACATATTCATAATAGTTACCTCATTAAGAAATCTGTTACAGCTGAGATTCCATATATCTTTTGTCTTCCGTAAAATTTTACCAAAATTAGTGGTCGCTGGAAACCGATGATCATGATATAGATTCTCATTTAATTTTCATTTCAAAATATAATCTTCATCTTTCTAAATTTAATATTTTGTTTCTCGGAATATTAATTTCTCGTGAAATTTAGAATAGAAATCGAATAGAGTTTAGAGTGTTATAATAATGATAATAATAATAATAATAACACGTCTTTATTGCGGGGCGAGATTGAGACAATGTTGTCTCTTCTTCCATCTAACACTTAATTTGGAAGGAAGCAATCTTTCAAAAACAAAAATTTAGATTAAGTACTCTGATGGCTATGGTGTAGTTTTAATCCGTAAATACATTTCAATATAGCCAGAAACTTATAGAACTATCTGTCCATGATGAGTGACTTGTTTTTCTTCAGTTTTGGGAAAAATTCAGAATTTAAAAACACCGACTAATTTATTTCTAGGTAGTATTAAGGTTCATCCAACTAGATAACTCAAGTAAAGGAAAAAAACGATTATAAACTTGTGATGTTAAACTTGAAATATCCCACAATTATTGGACTATAGACTATGTAAACTGAAATATTGCTGTATTGCGTCTCGTCTTTCTATGTAAACATGCCGTTAAATCTCTCGGTCAGTTAAGATGAGTTATATCCCTTATTAATAATGTTAAGGTATACATCGTCATTTTTAATAACCACCGTCATTTTTAATAATTACCGTCATTTTTAATAATTAATTACAGTCATTAAACAATACTTATTTGTCCTTTACTGTTCCGATGTGAAGGAAAGTAATGAATAAAATTAAATGCTATAATAGAATGGTGGTTAGCTAATCATTAGAGTCGGATCCTCAAGAACGTGTCATTTTCTTAATCAATAAACTAGTGTACCATAGAACCGTAATTCCATTAATTCACAGTGAAGATGAACTGCATTCGTTTAATTGGGCAAGTTGGGTTTCTAGTTTGCTGTCATGTAGTGCGTACAACGGAGATAAAATTCAATTTCCAAATGCAACTCTTACTTTATAAGTCTCATAAATACTTCGAAATAAAGTCTAATTTTAAAAAAAGACTGAAGTCTAAATGAATTGCGCGTAAAGTTTGTGAATGGAATCCCTGTTTTCTCTTAACAGAAATTGATAATTTTCTTAAGATTGGTTAGTAAAATCTGAGTAAGATTTAAATGCGGTGTATTCAGATATCGTGCAAAATGCTAGCAATTTTCTCAATCTCCATATTTGCTCAAGTGCTCCGCTTAAAAATATTATCTTAAATTACTGATAGTTTGAATTCTCCCATGTGTTTGTATCTTAAAAGATTCGTGAACGCGAAACCCAGAAGAAAATTAAAACCTGTGAAATGATAACAGCATTCCTAACTGGCTGCTTGACCTTTCCTTAATCGTTATAACATTTACAATTTCCTCCTGGTTCTTCTCACACACTCTTTACCTTAACCAACACCAAAACTTACTCCTGGGCGCGACACACCGTCGCTAACGGTGGTTCTCCGATGAAACAGCCGATGAGGGAGGGAAGGGGGGGATTGGGGGGGAAACCCTAAAAACCCTAAGAAGTGGACCCTCCAGGCCGTTGTGACGTGCTATAGGGTTCACCTCTATGCCTAGAGGGCCCCCTGCCACAACTTCAAGGACAAGCTCCGACCTCATAGACAGAAAGAACGAGCAGGTGAGAAGTGAGTGCTTAGTTACCTCACCCCTGCAGAAGAAGGTGAAAGAAAGGCCCCTGAAATAGATGCCTGCGACTGTAGGCCTAAGAGTAGGCTAGGTTTGTAGGGAATGCCTTCCCCACGCCCCCTACAGAGCAGGTGGTTAGTACATCTATGGTGCACTTCTTAAGAAAACTACTGATAACTGTTGTCAAATTCATTGCAGCATTTGACTGTGATATGGCTGCAATAATCCATGGTTGACGTTTTAAGTTAAAAAAAGTTATTGAATGTAAATTAATTTGTTAACTTGATGGTTAAATTCTCATCTTTACATAAAATGCAGAGGATATTCAAATCAAAGATCGCAACTGTCGCTTAGGCTTAATGTAACAATAACTGCTGTTGTAGGCACAAAACCTGTATTAATATCCTCTATGTAAGTTCATCTGAACAGAAAAGAAACTGAGTACTCACGTGTAGTTCTGAAGTTAGTGATGACGGATCTACCTGTGGAAAAAGAGAACGAATTCTTTAATAGGTAGAGTTCCCTTCATATCCTCCCAAATCTTTTAAATATTTACCGACAATTGTTACAATGTTATACATTTTTACTTTCTCATCAGTAAGTAATAATCAGAATCTACACGAAAGCCTTCAGAACTTCTCTTCAGGGACGCAATTCATGAAATAATCTACTGTAGTGCGCGATCCTTTGAGTTACCCAATTCTCTTCTGTATGAATTCTTCAGGCCGATAAATATCTAGTGAATGAGAGTATTACATCATAAAATGCGAGGAGTTAGTGAAGTTAGATTACTACGAAGAAAACATTGTACTCCGAATTTCGTTAACCATCAACAATTATTGCTAACCATCTGTCAAACAAGCGTGAGAATACAATAGAATCTTAACAAAAGTATTAAGTCAATATAATTTTAGGTCGTAATGAAATTTGCATGGCACATATAATGTAAGAATACTATTATTTGAAAGAGAATAAATTGGAATCCGTTGTTAATTGATAAGAGTTTCGGAGGGATGTTCCCAGAAGGTGTTAGCTGTCCTTTCTAGGAATTGGTGCCAGACGGCCATCAGTATGTCGACGATTGAAATGTTTTCTGAACCATCTACTTCACCAAAACTTGTTAACTCACGAAAATGACTACAATCGCAAAAGAATATTTGATCTAAAAGTTTCTGATTATAAATTTCTGAATGTTTGTACTAGCTGACGATAATAAGCTAGAGACGAAATAATCAACTTCCTGTTTACGAATTTAACGAATAGCAAACGGACACACCATATCACAATACGAATCCGACATTAGTCAATAAGATTCGAACTCTAGTTGAAATGAAAAATCTCGCTAAAACATCCAGTATAAACACGGCACATTCACACTCTTAAATATGAATTTTCAGACTCCCTGCAGTATATTTAAGCATGGTTGCAAGTGATACAAATGAACGATATTAAGTTAAAACACAATAAATATTTATGGACACATTAGAGGAGAAAATAGAAGAATAATACATGTAGTATTTACGGTAATTTACGAGAAAGCCGACTTGGATATACACTCGAAGGTCAGTGAAAACACGGCTATTTAAGAGGGACTAATGTCTTTACAGTGAAAGAAAGGAAGAGCCAACTGTCCTTGGATGATAACAAAGTCAATAAAAATATCAGTGTACACTTCATTGCCTCTCATTTTCATTGATTGTAAATAAAGGCAAAAAGGAAAGTGTCTTATGACGAATAGGGAGTGAATAAGAGGAAAAGTGACTTACGAGGGGTCCAAAATAAACAAGACAAAAGAAAATCCTAAGGACACCAAAACGTTTCTCCTGCTAAATATTTGATGGAACAATCTAAAAAGATCGTAACGAATTAATTATTCATGGAAATATTTGATGTCACGATTTGAGTTTCTTAAATAGGAATATATAAGGAAATTCATCATCGACAGTAACGAGAGTTGATATTCACTTGATGCATCAGAAAACTGAACTCATAAATTGTCATTACGCTACTTATTATAATATTGACATCATAAATTGATTGTCATTACACTGCTTATTATAAAATAATCGTGAGCTAATGACCAAAAATTAAACGTTATCTAAATTACTTTTAGATTAATTTCTCAACAAAAATGACGTTTCATGTTCTTGACAGAAATTAGAAAATATTAATTAACTTCATTCGAAAGATAATTTAGGATTATTTTCTTTTGCCAGAAAACTATTTGCTGGTTAACCGTTCTCTCCTTTTAATCGCTTCGTCTCCTACGAATTGATATAAGTAGAATGTTGTGGGGGACAGAAGAGACCAATGCAACCCTTCGTTTTCACTGATAACCTACTCAGATTTTCTAAATTTAATATTAATACATTTTATATAGAATGTATACTAGATATATTTAATGTAAAAACAGAATAGAGATTATTAATCGGTAAATAAAATATTATATATTGCTTTTGAATTACTCACCAATTTTGGTTCTCCGGTAATCCTCAACTTCTTCCGTATCAAGCAGAAGAAACTTAGAAGTAAAACAATTGCCGAGGAGGAAAGCATGCTACTATCTGGATCTGGAATAGAAACAGAAGATTAATTTATTAATGAATAGTGAATTTAATTTTAGGTGATACCGTATTGTACATTTGTTAGATGAAGTATTGGCCAATGATGATAATTCAAATAAGCAGGATTTTGGTTAAGACCAAATTAAAAAATATCCAATTCCAGGTAGACATCCTTACGGTAGATTTATTCGTAATTTATAAAGTTGATTAACAAGCATGAAAGGCAAAAAGAGAAAGAGGAATACTTAGAGTACGTACTATAGTTATCGTTTTTTCTGAACTGAGATGAGTATGGAAACTCGATCCAAACAAATATGAATAATAAAGATGTGTTAGTAAATCAATAAAAGATTTGTTTGAAAAACAGTAAATATTAAGTTAACTATTGAAATTCAGTACCCAATTTCTGGTAAGAGAATCGTTAAGTATTGTATTACACCTTGAAAATCACCCAAAAATCATTATCTCGAAGAAAACTTCATAATAGATTTCCTCAAAATATCAGATATAAGAATCTTCTTAGTGACTTCCTTGTAACTGTCTAAGCCATGCGTTGAAAATAAACTCACGCTATTGTGAATTTAAATAAGTGAGAACTTCAAAGTTAAAAAATCAGATTCGTCTTATATATAATATTATGAATGAAAAATAATTGAAAACTAAAGAAATATGCTAAGAGTTGTTCCGAATTTTAATGTTCAAATTAAAATGCAAAATTTGTTACATATTTGGTTCAAAACACAACTCATAATCTCTAAATGTCGCAGAAATATGACTTGCGCTATAAGTTCTACTGGAAATTAGAATGATATTTACCACTTCATGGCGCAACTTAATTTTTAATTGTAATTTGCGAAACTCTTCTTGATCATTATGTGTAATTTATAGCAATCTTAACTACGATTAAAAGAACAAGTTCCATGAAAATGATTTCTCAATTGAAATTAAACATAAAGTACAGGTTTGGCTGGAATTGGAATCACATTTTAGAAACAGAAATAATGACATCGATTTACTTAACAACTAATCGCAAAGTTAAACTTCAAAATTCAAACATAAAATTCCATCGAAATATCGGTTGACAGAAAAAGCTAAAAATAGAAAAATAAAAGTTAAATCTATTCTGGATCTAAACAGCCAATAAATAAAGGTTTAAACCTGTCACGGAAAGCTATAGAAGCATTAATTTAAACTTTCTTCGGATATTGTCCTTAGAACTTGAGACTAGTGACTTCAAGTTTAAAATATCGTGAGTATATAATATATTGGATAAAATATAATTGGATAAAATTAGACATAACTGGAATTAATTGCTCAGTAATAAAAGTATTCATGATCGTATATGATGAGCAATGTAGTAGTAGAAATCGCAGATCCTTATAAGAGTAGCACTCGTCACGAATAACTATATTCCCTAAGAATACACCTAACAATGGTTACGTGAATAATAATCAACAGCTCACTAATTAACTATAAAGTCGAAACGAAGGATGACTAAAAGTAATATACATAAGATTAATTAATGTTACTTACCATAACTGAAGAAATCCCTAGGAAGTCCCACGGTATGTAATAGCTCCGGGTTCAAGACCATCCAATTCCCTCCATTTCTTTCACAACTGCAAAAACCGAACACAATACTATATTCATCAGTGATAAAAATGAAAAAAAGAAATTCTAAAACAGCCATCTTTTCATGTTAACTTCCGTTTAAATTACGTATTTAATAAAAAAATGTTCCAAATTGAAATTAAATACAGAATACTTATACAGGCCGGATTCGAATCGTTAATCAAAGTAGAGTAATATTGGAATTGCTTTAAGTAGCTAAGGAATGTTGAGTAAATTTGAAATTCAAATGTAACGGAAATGGCGGTGGACGTTACGTTAAGATGGCGGTGGACTACATTTTCGACCCACTCTAGTAAAAATATCTCCGAAAATTATTCTGAACCTAAATATAGCGAATGTCCGAGGAGTAAAAGTTATATCGGAAAAAATCGAAGGATTACCTGGGGATTTAGTCAAAAAAGTCTCTAGAAGTTGAGAATCGTAAATTCATTTCATTAATATAAATTGTCGGAGATGGGATAAAAAATAAACATACATAACTGGATCATGGGACGATGAATGATAGTAAGAAAAACATGAAGACGAATAATCGGGATAGTAAATCATCTATAGTCAATCGTGAGAGTCTTACATAACGATAAAAATATGTACACTAACGATTGTCTCTAAAATAACAACTTAAAAACTATAGCATCAATGATTGTCTTTACACTCAGAATTAATTCAATCAAGATTAATTTATGTTACTTACCAAAACTGAAGAAATCTCCGAGAAGTCTCACGGCCATCTTGACGTCTGAAGGAGTCTTTATGTCCCTTAATTTAACTATAAATAATTTAAGAGGTTCTAATTTGATAACTTACTATGTAAAACTTAAATTATGCTACACAATTACTAGATATAGAATCTACTAACCTCCAAGAAATTTGAATTCTAACGGTTTTTTTTCGTAAAAATTCTTCAGCATGTCAGCACCAGGCGAAGTTTCTAGATCAACTAAAGTTTAAACCTAAAAAATCAACGGATCAACGAAACGGTGAGATCTGATTGGTTGTCATTTCTCGCAGTTACATTTGCTGTCACCCCTCCCACTTTTCCCCCTGCCGGAGAAAGTTGTAACTTATAAGTAATAATAAATTGTTATTAAATTAGAAATATATTTATTTAAACATATTATAAGTTAAATTTAAAAAATATTGGAATAAATTTCGATCCTCTAAAACCTAGTACTTAAAATCGGCGTAAAATAGTTGATAGCTCCTTGTGACGTAATTATGACTTACGTTCAACCTATGGTATGAGCAACGGTACGAGAAACATAATGAATTCCAATCATTCAAATTATGAAACTATGCAATGTGATCTAAAAAGAATTAATGCAATGACTACGCTATTAATAAATAAACATATGGTTAGTTGCTGTATTTTAATATCTTCCATCTCCTATGTGATTCATAGCAGGTAATGAAATATTTAAACATTAAAATGTCTACGAAATTTTAATCGATATTATTTTACAATAGAAATATTAGTTACGATAAAATTGATTTAAATATTGTTAAATCCTAATCACTCCACGAAAGATTGCAAAGATACAGCATTTGAAATCAATTATTACCGTTTTATCGTTTTTACTGCAATCTCTCGATATTTCTCTCTCTTTTACACACGTTTTCACTACTGATTCATCAGGTATTTTGAAGCTAGTGATAAAAAAATTTCTACCGACTTCTACCGCCAAAATATAAATTTACAGTCCGAAAGGAAAAGGAGTGAAGATGAATTAATAAAAAAAGAAATGATGGGGCAGCACAGGAAAACGTATACGAGATGTTTCAATTCGAGATGATCCAGAGAAATCATTTTGGGCATTAACACTGTATTGTTATTCTCAGCGTATTCATTATTAAAACTATGAAACTAATTCTAAGTTTTCAAATTAAGTGAATCATTAGTCCCTTTTTGGATTCCCTAATCAGCACGGCCAACGCTATTCGTCTTGTCTCTATAAGCACGTCGTTGGATATTCTTCCAACTAATCTTCCCAATAATATTGCAATAAATAACTTACCGTTGAGAATTCTTCTGGTTCCTTTCAATTTTAATTCAGATTATTGCGTCCGAATACATGAAAATTTATAAGCACACTTCCGAAGCCCGTACATCTTACGTTATTTGTCCAGCTGCGAAGAAATCCGATTTTAAAGCTTCTTCACTTCTCTACGAGGCCTTCTTCAGACTTATTATCTTCTCTCGCACAAACGATTTTAATATTCGCGAAGGACATGTTCAAGTTACCGACGCCATTACATGTGCTCCATACTCGGAATATGTGATGCACTACAGCCACCATGATCCTTTTATTTCCACTCACACTTTTTCCAATTATATCACTGAATGTAAAGCTGAATCCAGTCTACACTAACTCCTTTTCACGTTTGTTAAATTTGAAACCCACAGAAAAATGTAAACGGTGCCATTTTGAACACAGTCCACTTAGCGAGACAAAGTACTGAGAAGTTCGAAGGCCACATGACGTGAAGAGCAGGTTTCGTTTGTCAGAATTTTGTAGACCATAATCCTCTTTAAAAGCGCGGAAACACGCCAAGACCTGCTGCCTCAAGAAGAGATTGATCATACACCTAGGAACTTAAAACCTTAAGTATTTCCATCGGTATGTGTCTTAGAAGCCTTAAAAAAGTGATATCTGATGAAAAATCAATCACATTAAGTTTGTGCTGTGAGTGTATGTGAAATATCATGTTGTGTTTGTGCATTTTGGATAAAGGTGTGTTTCAGCTCCATGATCGGTGATTTTTCAAAAAGCATGGCGAAGTGTAGCAGTGAGCATAGTCATCGATTGAATAATTATTACTTAAATTGGAGTTCTTATGAAGGCAGGTATTCACATGGATCTGGACTAAATCTGGGGAATTCTGCGTAAGTCTTTAACTCGGTAGTGTTAAGATGCCATTGCAACTGAATGGATGAACTTCCGGTGTGAGATTAATGAATACTGGGTTCTTCGTGCATTATCAAGCCGAATTATTATACTTATATCATTAATACTTATCAAGCCGGAATTATATAGGATTGGAAGGTAAGAATGATTATTCTAACAAGGAAATACACGGATATTGTGGTCTATTTCACATACAATCTAAGTTGGGTAATGTAAGGCAATAGACAGAGTATGTCCATAGAAATTGTGAACCATATGATCTCTTCTTTCTAACTTCAGCTTGGTATTCATTATTTACATAATTATAAGCTAATTTAGCTAATTTTAAAGGTTCCGAAGAATGAGTGGTACTCTGGGAATCTTTTAGTTCCACATTTATTTCACCTTAATGCTAAATTAATAGCATTGAGTACCTCTGTAACTTAATTTGTTTAAAGACTGAGTTAAACGTCCACCGAGCCAGAATGCTAAGAGTGGGAGGTTCACGAAATTTTGCTGTAATTTCGGTTGATATTATTATAATGATCAAGCATCACTAATACCTCAATACTTTTCATATTGTCGCCACCATGAACAAAACTGGGGGGATATAATAAGAACATTACTAAGTACTAAAAGATAACTGAAGTATTCTTTATTCCACCGTGTATATTGTCATGAATTTCACAAAGTTACATTTAGCATTACATTAATTATTCTTAATAAAGCATACAATTTTCACGATGAGTTAGCTTGCATTATCACCCTCATGATTCTCAGTTTCTCACTGGTTTGACTCAAAGGTATTTATTTCATAGAAATCAATGCTAATCTATCTTCATAACAAATGTAAATATCTAATGGAATTTCATAGGAAAAATGTATCCCCTACTATTACCTTATTCCCGTATCCCCTATTATACCTAACTATTGAATAATATTTGTCTTAATCAGGCAGTGATAAAGTTAATTTTTGAAATATGAGTAATTTTTAATCTATTACCTCTTCGAATTATATGAAAAATTTTTTTCATGGTTTCATTGTTCTACTTTATCTTGGCACTCCCAAAATCCTACCTCAATAAGAAATATAAAGTCAAAGTATCTTATTCTTCTTCTGCCGTGGTAAACCTCATTCGTTCCTACAACTCATAAAATTCAATATATAGTTATAAATATTATGGCCAATGTATGTTACAATTAGTATTACTTCTGTGAGATAGTTATTATAATACTTTAGCGTTATTTTATTTACTATTATTTGCCTTTGACAGTAATGTCGGTACATTTTATATTTCTCTCTTTGCGTTCTTTCTACATTCCTATTTTCAATTATGTATTTCTCCTTCTCATCTAAATGGATTATACTGATGAATAAAACTGATAAAAAGAAATGTACAATAAGTACATTCCCTACCAAACGTCGAAAGGCTGTTTTCAGTGCATATTTGTAGAGGTATTTCATAAGATGATGACAAGGATGATTTCCAGCTCATTGAGAAAAGAACGCAAAGAATCTCCCCCCTCATTTTGCATTGTAAGCCTCATTCTATTTTCGAATTGGCCTTTTTCTAAATACTAAAGTACAGATGTAAGAGAAAGGATAATGAATAATCTACATAGAAAAGTAATATTATGTCTCTTGACATGTGGCATCTGAATTATTCAATATATCTGGTTTAATTGTTTCTATGGTTTAAATAAATACCGCAAATGAAATGTATTTATCTTTATAGTATTGAGTGTATATAGTTTTTACTTATTCTTGGAGAAAATGAGATGTTCACTAAGGCTAATGAATTTTCTAAGCTTCGAATAAAAGATGTGTCCTAAAATTTCTAATAAAAAAATATTTCAATCTTTAACTCGAATGTAATTCATGGAAGTATTCGGTGTGATAGCTTGGATGTAACGACTCATATCTCTTTGATATACATATTGTATTGATTAATTTTAATGACCGCCATATGACGTAAAGGCTTAAATATTCAAATCCTTATTCCCGTTCTTATCTCATTATTGTATTATTACGAATCCCCGCAACTCAGAAATATATCACGTGTGTAAATAAGACGTACGAAACGTATGTAATAAATTTTATCTACCATTTTCTTGATAAAACCTTCAAAGTGAATTCGAAGTATTTAGTTAAACTTACGTTAAATACATAGTAACTAAACAGAAGTCTTACTTGGAATCATGCCAGATCTGGGTATCATCAAAAAATTCGTATTATGAAATCAATGCACGCTAATATAATTTATTTTCCAAAACTTTTAAAGCTTGATTTTCCTTACGTTCTAAATATAAAATTTTAAGTAAATGCTAAAAATTAAATTTTATTATCTGATATGCTTCTCATATGAGATGGAAGATATTAAAATACAGCAACTAACCATATGTTTATTTATTACTTGCGTAGTCATTGCATTAATTCTTTTAGATCACATTGCATAATTTCATAATTTGAATGATTGGAATTCATTATGTTTCTCGTACCGTTGCTCATACCATAAGTTGGACGTACGTCATAATTACGTCAAACGGAGCTATCAACTATTTTACGCCGATTTTAAGTACAAGGTTTTAGAGGAACGAAATGTATTCCAATAATTTTTAAATTAAACTTATAATATGTTTAAATAAATATATTTCTAATTTAATGCTAATTTATTGTTACTTATAAGTTACAACTTTCTCCGGCAGGGGGAAAAGTGGGAGGGGTGACAGTAAAAGTAACTGCGAGAATTAACAACCAATCAGATCTCACCGTTTCGTTGATCCGTTGATTTTTTAGGTTTAAACTTTAGTTGATCTAGAAACTTCGCCTGGTGCTGACATGCTGAAGAATTTTTACGAAAAAAAACCGTTAGAATTCAAATTTCTTGGAGGTTAGTAGATTCTATATCTAGTAATTGTGTAGCATAAGTTAAGTTTTACATAGTAAGTTATCAAATTAGAACCTCTTAAATTATTTATAGTTAAATTAAGGGTTGGAAAGACATCTTCCGACGTCAAGATGGCCGCAGGACTTCTCGGGGATTTCTCCAGTTTCGGTAAGTAACATAAATGAATCTTGCTTGAATTAATTCTTAGTTTAAAGACAATAATTGATGTTAAAGTTTTTAAGTTGTTATTTTTGTGACAATCATTAGTGTACATGTTTTTTTTTTCGTTACGTAATACTCTCAAGATTGACTATGGACGATATACTATCCAGATGACTCGTCTTCATGATTTTCTTACCATTATTCATCGTCGGATGATTTAGCTATGTACGTTTATTTTTATCTTGTCTCGCAAATTATATTAAAGAAATGAATTTACGATTCTCAACTTCTAGAGACGTTATTTGACGAAAGCCCAAGGTAATCCTTCGAATTTTTCCGATACCACTTTTACTCCTCGAATATTTGCTGTATTAAGGTGGAAAACAATTTTCGGGGTTTTTTTTACTAGAATGAGTCGAAAATATTTCCGACCGACATCGTAACGGAAATCTACATTTGAATTTCAAGCTGACTTTGGATTCCTTAGCTAATTAAACCAGTTCCAATATTTCTGTGGCTTGATTTACGGATCGAAACCGGCCTCTATCAGTATTCTATATTTAATTTCAATTTGGATTTTTTTTATTAAATACGTAATTTAAACGGAAGTTTTCATCAAAAGATGGCCGTCTTAGAATTTTCTTTTTGTTCTTTTTATCTCTGATGAATAATGCATTGTGTACGGTTTTCGTAGTTGTGGAAGAAATGGAGGGAATTTAGTATTCGAAACTGGCCTATATCAGTATTCTATATTTAATTGCCTTTGGGGACATTTTTTATTAAATACTTAATTTAAACGGAAGTAAAGATCAAAGGATAGTTTCCTTAGAATTTTCTTTTTTTATCTCTGATAAGTAATGCATTGTAGATGATTTTCGTAGATGTGTAAGAAATGGAAGGGAAAGGAAGGTCTTGAATCTGGAACTCATAGTTGCCGGGCGGTTCCTCTGATGAATATCTCCATCGATCTCGGTACCTGCGCGCAAGTGAGAGATGCATGTTTTTCTTTCTGAGTTCTTTCTGTTTTTACACTGAACTGAATTAGCGCATTTTAACGCCGGAAATCATTTAATAATTATACTTCACATTGATTTCAGTGCATACAGATTTCGTTTAGTGTACCCTCAATTTGAAATATAGCCATTATTTCTTTATGTATGTCGTGCTTATTAATAAATTGAATAAAATATAAAAATAATTTTACTGTAATAGTTATGATGTAGAACAGGTTACTGTTAAATATGATCTTAACAATAATCCTAAATGAATCATTATCTTTACCAATTGCTCGCATTTATATATGCACAACACAATAATACCCTAGATTATAATACCACACAATATTACCCCATTGCTATTCGCAAATGAATTAATTTAGCGTTTCTATTTTTCCAGATTCTGACATCCTTCCCTTTCGGCACTTCTATTGCTTGGGAGTTTCTTCTATGTGATCGTGGAAAGGCACTTTCTGAGGAGTAAGCAGGAACAAGAATACCCGGAGAACCACAAATGGTGAGCAGTTAAGAGTTTTTCTCTTTTGCATTTCTTCTTCTGATGGATCATTATTATTTCTAAAGTGTAGAATTTGAGTGATTGTATTTTCGGTTGTTAATTAACGGATCTAAACCAGTTGAAACTGATTGGTTCATTAAAAGGGATAACATGGTATATCGGCTGGCACGAAATGCATTATTGGTCCGTTATTTATCGTGTAACAGCCAATATATATTAACATGTTTCAGAGGGAAAGTTTTGCATGAAAGAACGCTTTTTGGGGAAACTTATTTTCAGCAGGAAATATAACATTATTAAATTCTTCCGCTAAAAAGAAATGGTATTTATAGTGGGATTTGAAGCCACATTTGAAATTGATTATTTCGAATTGCATATGGAGTTTAAAATTTTCTTTGAGCAGCTTAGTCGTGACCAATAATTAATTCTTTTCTTAAACATTTTTCCATTACAAACATATGAACTGCTAATCTCTTCACTATATTAGATGAAAAGTACTCCTTTCTGTGCGGAAAAACCGAGTGGTACCGTTATCATGGTATTAAATAAATATATAAAGTGGCGTATTTATTCGTTTTAGGAAAAATTCTTACCACAAAGCAACTGTTTAGATGGAAATGTTTTTTGGCTCTCAGAAAAATATCACTGCGAAACCATACCAAATTGTACAAGACGCTATTCCCATTCTAAATATATTTAAAATAATCAGCTGGTATTTTGAGTTGCTTTTGTAATTAAATTTAACAACCAATTTACAAGAAGAAGATGTATGGCTATTCATCACTTCTAAGGTTAAAATATTAATTATTAAATGTTTGAAATAATTTAATCCTTTACCATATGAAAGACGATGAATACTCCTAGTAATTAATTAGCTGCTTAAAGAGATTGGTTGAATAAAGGAACATAATGAAATATTTTTTTCTTAACTGCTCGAGAACCAGGAACTGTATTGTTGGAGGGATTTTAATCAACAATTATTTTAAATATCGATTAATTTTTTCATCATCTCCAGAATGTTTTATAATCAGCAGTGAAATGAAATTTTATGTGTTTAGGAGCATCTGCTATATTAATCAAAATTCGAAAGCAATTTAAAGATTCACCACCTTTTCGTCTTTGGTTTCATATATTATTGGTAAATTTTATCAATATTTTAATGTTATTCTTTTGATCTACATAAAGCTCAACGATTTAAAACAGGACTTGCGTAGATTTTAACGCTCTAACTGATGATCCTCTCCTGGTCTCTCACTTACATCGATAGAGACGCTTGTTTCAAACGATACAAACAATTTGATCTTTTGAGTCAACTATCTCCTCAAATGTAAATGCATGAAGTGGATAAATCCAGCAATTTTTAAATATATAAATATGTTTGAGAAAGACATTCTTAGAAAAGATAACTTCGTATTTTTCGGGTATTCGCAACTATGTTTTTTTTATCATGACGAGTGTTTCGGTATCATTAGGACTTTCCGTTTCTCTTGTACGCTCTTGCTTCACCTGCCAGTCAGTACTTCTTGAAACGAGGGAGGCACTTTCCTTTTCACCTTTGTTTGTATTCAATGAAAATCAAAGGACAGTGAAGTGCACATTGATATTTTAGGAAAACGACTTCGTTATCATCTCCAAGGACAGCTGGCTCTTTTTTCCTTCACCGTTAAGACATTAGCCCCTCTAAAATGGCCTGTTTTCACTGACCTTCGGGTCTTTTCTCAAGTACAAGTTCTTTCTAAGTTAGGTAAACAAACACAGTAAATATTACATTTATTATTATCTTAGTTTCACCTCCGATCTGTACATAAACAATTTCTTTAGTTATAACTTAATATTGCTCATTTATCATTTGCAGCCCCCAAAAACGTTCTGTAGGGAACGCAAAAAATTTTAAATATGAATCCAAAGCACGACTTGCTCTAGCATCTAATTCTCTTATTTTTTTGCTCGTAATTGAATCGGCCGAAATAGCACACGATGTCTCAAAATTTGTCAAGCTCAATCTAGCTTCTGGTATTCTTTCTTTCAAAGATTCCTAACCTGCGTATGAGATCATCTTCGTTACCTTTGCCTTTATTCGTAGCATTTTACAAATAAATTTATCCCTAGCGCTGCACTTTCTGGAGTTCACGGGTACCAACTTAATCCGCTGGATACTCTAATATTTTCATTCACAAGATTTTTTTTCAGAGACATATGCTAAGCAAGAAATCGTGTTGTAATTATTAAACGGACATTACTTTTGCTCTTCATTTACAAGAAAGCGATATTTTAGTATAAGTTTATAATGGTCGCACATAAAACATTGAATAACAAAACGAACAATAGTTATATTAAAGGAGAATATCCGACACTTCAGTTGGCATTCTATTTGAGGATTTGCAGTTTTTATAAAGAATTAATTGGGATTTTAGGCAACTTCCCGATGTGATAATTTCAGAAAGGAAGGAATTGTGTAAGTCATAGAATCACGCACAAAAGCAGACTTTCCCATAAACTGTGTCTCTAAGAAGAAGATCAACTTTTTGTATGAATTCCGTGATTTCTTAAAAAAAGTATAACAATGTTACAAATGTGGGTGATTATTGAATTACTGTTTACATTAAGGGAATTCCATCAGTCAAACAATTTGTTCTCTTTTCCTAAAGGAAATTCCATCATCATTAACTCCAGAATTACACGTAAGTACTCAGTTTCTTTTCTCTTCAGATGAACTAAAGTTCCTCTACTTCATCAAACAAGTCTAATTAACTCAAGATTTGTGCTTACAACAGCAGTTACTCTTGCTTTAAGCCTAAGCGACAATTTCGATCTTTGATTTAAATATCTTCTGCATTTTATATAAAGATGAGAATTTAACCATCAAGTTAACAAATTAATTTACATTCAATAACTTTTTTTAACTTAAAACGTCAACCATGGATTATTGCAGCCATATCACAGCCAATGTTGCAATGAATTTGACAACAGTTTGCAGTAGTTTTCTTAAAAGTGCACCATAGATGTACAGCTAGTTCCAAAAAAAACTTACCACCTAAGCCGCAACCCGCATAACAGGCAGTGAATTTCCTCCGTGCGAGCCTTAAGAAGTGAGTGAGAGAGAGAGAGGGAAAACATGGAGGAGATAGTCTGCTTCTGTCCTGGCTCCGCTTGCAGAGTTGAAATGGATTTATTTGCATTATTGATATTGCAAAGATTTATTAGCATCTTTAGTTTGGTGGCATTGGCGTAGCAGAATAGTATTATAACAATATGAATGTTGTAATGCAAGAATTCAGTTATTATAAAATGGTTATTACAAATCAGTATATATTCTAGCTTTGCTTCTCGCACCGACCGAACCGTCGCACACGAGGTCCCGTTATTCCTAAGAAACCGAAGCAAACCCCCTTCCCCTCATAAAATTCGAGTCTGAGACGAAAGGCACAAGCAGGACGAAGGAAATTTTTGCAAAATCTGCCTCTGGGCCGCTCTGAGCTTATGTTTAGGACTGGGATGGGAGGAAGAAAATTTCCGCGCAGTTTGAATCAGTGTCGGACCCAAAATGTATAGACCTCGAATTCGACGCCTTCGCTTGAAAAACTCTGCGGTTATAATGGGTTATATTATATAATATAATAGTAGGTAATATTATACATCGTTCAAGAGAGCAGTTATTAGCCTTTAAAATTATATACGTAAGGAGTCCATATCGATCACCTGTTTTATCTCAGCCTGTGTGAATGCAATCTACAAAAGTAAAGTAAGGCAAACTCATGGCCATATCTAGGCTATTACTTTAAATACATAAAAAATCTATAAGTAAGTATGTAGTATGAAGTCTTGAGGCATTCTCTGCGTATTTTAGATACATTTTGTTTCATTTGATAAGCATCAAAATTAAAACTCGATCGGTAAAAAATCAGTAAATTCTATCATCTATGCAGTTGGTATTTTTAATATACCGTCCAAATCAATTGATAGAAAATGTGCTAGGATCGATTTTCCTGAATTAATAAAGATGACGGATACGAGACAACCATCTTTCACATTAATTTTGAATCCAAAATGAATTTTTTGGTGTCATTGAAATGTGAATCGAATAAACGTGATTTCTTCTGTGGATTCCTCTTGAAATGGTTGCAGTCACAAACCATTACGTTCTTAAACGTTCTTCTCTCGTATTTATCAAGTTCTAAAATACACAAAAAGATAGGGCGAATGAGGTTTTGTCATAATGCTCATTGAATGCTACTGTAAGCTATGAATGTAAAATTTTCAATTAATTTTGAATTCATACAAAACTACTTGCATTGTTTATATTTCAACTGTTTATTATCACGTTTACAATTATTATAATGTAGAAAACGTTAAAAATACGCGAAATAATAGGGACTTAGTGAAATAGTTTTAGGGCCTTTTTACCTGTAATTCCAACCCTGTAAGTATCACACAAGGATAAGAAGTGCATATTAGGCTCATGTTGAAATTTTGCTCCCCTCGGTTGATGGCTGGCCCTACGTAACTCTCATATTTTTCGACAGAATTTTAATGATTGAGATGAATGGGCGGTGGTTTGGTATGAATAGTCTATCTACATATTTATCGCTCGGTGATATTGAAAATATTCCTTCGTATTTAAAATGTATGCCTATGAGAAACTTTTCATCTCTCCACATTCCGTGACAAATTTGAAAAGCAAGATACAGGAGTGATTGGAAGAAGTGAATAAAGCAATGAATTCACCAGGACTTCAAGAGGGGGACTGTTTTGATAGAGATAGGGAAGTGAGAAGTGACGGCAACAGTAATACATACACTCACATGAATTTAACAACCGAAAGTGTAAGAGGGATGTTAATTCCAGATTTTTGGATAAATCACAATAGGTAATGGCATTTCTTGCGTTCCTCGTTGACCAATTGGTTACTTTAAGTAGGAGCAACGACCTCTTTTAAAAGTATAACCCACTCACTCACCTTCTCAATTTTCTCATCCAACATATATTTTTTCCGTTTATGACAGCCTCCAGAGAAACTACTCATTTATCCAATTTAAGTAATATCTCAGTCAAACATGGTTAACATTCAAATATACGGGATATAACGCCCATGGCTTATCATACTTTCAGAAATTTCCTTCTGATGCATTAGTAATTCCCAGGATCTCGGAAATTGTATACAATATCAATGTATCGTACCAATATTTTAATTCTATAAGAAAGTTCGAGTAGTTTACTAAGCCAGAACCTAAACCATCTTCTTATCAGCAATTTATTTTGGAAAGAGAGTTCGGTTTTTTCAAACCGATAAAAATTGCTAACATTGGTATTACTAACTATGCAAGCCAATGGTTTATTCTAAATTTTACCTAACTTTAGAGATGTAATTTATCTGTAATCGGCGTATAAACTTCAAGTTTCTGCGACACTGAATATGCGGAGTATCTAAAATTCCATATTTACGTTTCAATTCATATTTTAGTGACATTATAATAGAAACTTTAGTCGATGTAGTAAGATCATCTTCAACGCTCTATCTATTTTGTATCATAGATGTTATAAGAGAAGTGAAACGATTTGGTTCTCGTAAGCGTAAGGAATAAATATTAGATGGTTCTCTAGTTCATTGTTCATTTCTCAAGTTATTTCAAACTACGAAATTTTTAGCTCAATGTAGGGACAAAATAAAGCATAAAAAACAATTTATATAAATTTAGTAAACAATCATTGACGAAGAGCTTGATTGATATAAATTGACGATAGGCAGCATTACTTATTTTTTCATTTTTGTTATTGCATTAGTTATTTAGTATAAGCGAATGCAGTTTATACCATTCACTTTAAAAGCAGAATATAGAGATACTAATTCTGATATGATGCACCCAAACATTGTCAACTTTATGTTATCGTTCAGATTTTCCGAAGGTCCTATTTTAACTGGAATGATCTTCCTTGCATTACTATTTAAAAATACTATAAAAAAATTTAAAAAACATCCTTGCAAAGTTCGTAGAGAATTATGATGGGCTTTGGATGAAGGATGTTACGAAGGTCCTTGAAGTGAATTTTGGAGTAATGGATTACATATAGAACCAAGAATATTTTAACAGCTAAGGTATGAATCATGAGAATTAGAGGGATATTCTCATGTAAGTCTGTTTACAATCCGTTGGTTTCTATTTTTAACGTATTCTTCCATGACTCATATTACTCATCATTCATAATTATTGGCGGTGATTTTTCTTTTAATCATTATGCATATCATGCATCATTCAAACAATGCGGGTTATATAGCTTACTTGAGGCATTCAGAAACCGAAGCAGCAATCATTAATCATTAGTCTTATTAAACATTAGTCTAGCGCATAGTTCTGAAAATCATTTCAGTATAACATTGGAAATCGTGTTGTGGGTATTTTCACACCCCCTGATACGTCATACGGCGGCTCGCGGGGTATTAATGTAAATGTAAATAAACTAGGTGTTAACGTGTAAACCTGCAATGTGCAAGTATAGACAAACTGGAATTTATATGCAATATGCAAATCAGTCTTAAGGTTCTGATTTTCCATACTAACTGTTGACTTAACCATCTTAAACTGGATTCCTTGCAAGAAGTCCTGAAAGGTCGTCTACCTCAAAAATAGTCGAATATATTCATTCCCTAAGGGAATACCCGCGGCGAAGATTACAAATCGCGGATCCACCATTTCCCACCTTACTTGTGATCGGTCGCCGCCACCATACCCTAACCTTAGATACCTGCTCAGCAGGGGTGCGGTCGGTAATCCTCATTAGCGCTTTCAAATTCGCTACCCCGGATACATACGACCATCCACAACATGCCGAAAAGGGGTTTTTTCTTCTCAGAGCGGAGTTCACCTTCACCCATCGGCCGTTTTATGGTTCCTTTGAGAAAATAGACAATACCTTCCGATGGACGAAACAAAAGAAAAAGAAACAACAAAGGAATAAATAGGGGATACTCCTAGGGCCAGGGTGGAGGGCCTCCCTCTCTCTGAAAGACTTAGTAAAACCTCAGACGCGAATTTGTCAGAAACAGCCAAATCTCATCTCAAAATAATAATTCATCGTCTGATACCGTCATCACAAATGCCTGGTGGAGGAACAGAATGACGTGTTGAGACATATATTCTAAAATACCTAATGCTCCGTTATTTGTCGTCAAGCAAATTGTATACTTCTCTGTATTGCAGAATAATTCAACAGCAAAGAAATCGAGTCAAAATTTGCACCACGGGACAAGAAAGAGATTTAGCATCAGATAAAAGTTGGGACAGCATAATTTTGCAAGGAACATTAACTTGATTTAATTAAAGGGATATTTTTTCTGGGACTGGAAATGAACAATATTTTCGGAAAAGTGTTACGAGATGCTAGCGTTAATTTCGTCGTAAATTAATTTTTTATTCGATACGTGAAAACATTTTGTAGCCCTCAGTATTTAAATTAAGAGTGCTACTATTCTAATATCTGTTATTTTCTAAAATATTAAATTAGCAATTTGAATTTTAAACAATTACCTTAGAAAATGATGATAGCATACCAATTAGTATTTTACTTTCTATCCAATGATTTGATGGTATTTAAAATTTTTATTATATTTGATGCAATTATCTGATGTAGTTGATCGTAATTTACTTGGTTTACTTTATCGTAATATGTTTTGGGTCTAATTTTTCGAGCTCTCTACCAGGTTGACTTAAAATGATTCTTTCTCGGTGTATTCGTCCAGATAAAGTTTCTTTTCATCTTCGCTTTCCTCAGTAGGTTTCGCAGTTTTTTCATACTCCCCTTATCGATAGCATTTTTCTGCAACATAAATTAGTTGAAATACAGTTGATTGTGTTCTTATTCCTAATTATTCTTTATCTTCTTGTAGAGTTTTCGTTAATCTTTCTATTTGAGTAATAGTCGTGAATTTCCTCTAAATAAATTTAAAAGTTCCTCCTCTAGGCGTCAAGAGCATAAAAAACGTAATAATATAATCCTTTTTAATCTTGCAATGACATATTTTTTTATTGGATAATTGAAGCAGATAAGGTAAATTTACCCGATGCCTCCAGAAAAAGGTGAATTACGCAGAAATTTCAGGTCAAAATAAGGAGATCCGATTTTCATTCATTTTTTAATACTATGCTGCTGACATAGTAAAAATTAACACTAAATTTAAACTAGATTTCGTGCTAATAAAGACGATAAAAATACGTTCAATGCGTTTCAAAACGGTTTAAAAAGGCGCCGTCATAGTGCTCCTCCTTCCAAGAGCCAATAGAATGCGTGGAAAACTCTAGACTCGCTCTCATCGAGCTTCACGTCTGTTATGCGGGTTGCGGCTTAGGTGGTAAGTTTTTTTTGGAACTAGCTGTACTAACCACCTGCTCTGTAGGGGGCGTGGGGAAGGCATTCCCTACAAACCTAGCCTACTCTTAGGCCTACAGTCGCAGGCATCTATTTCAGGGGCCTTTCTTTCACCTTCTTCTGCAGGGGTGAGGTAACTAAGCACTCACTTCTCACCTGCTCGTTCTTTCTGTCTATGAGGTCGGAGCTTGTCCTTGAAGTTGTGGCAGGGGGCCCTCTAGGCATAGAGGTGAACCCTATAGCACGTCACAACGGCCTGGAGGGTCCACTTCTTAGGGTTTTTAGGGTTTCCCCCCCAATCCCCCCCTTCCCTCCCTCATCGGCTGTTTCATCGGAGAACCACCGTTAGCGACGGTATGTCGCGCCCAGGAGTAAGTTATGGTGTTGGTTAAGGTAAAGAGTGTGTGAGAAGAACCAGGAGGAATTTGTTAATGTTAGAACGATCAAGGTATGGTCAAGCAGCCAGTTAGGAATGCTGTTAACATTTCAGGGGTTTTAATTCTGAGATTCTGAGATTTGAATTTATTAATTTTTAAGTACAATCACCGGAAAGAGAATTCATCATATATTATTAATTATGCATAAAATTTTTAAGTCGAAACACTTTCCGAATTCGGATATCGTGATCATTTTGAAAACTTTTCGGTTTACATATACTTCCGTTAAATTCGTTTTCGTCACATGCAACCAAGTACTTCCTCAGAAATAAACTCTTAGAAATTGTTAATGTTCCAGAAGATAAATTCTTACATCAATTTACACAATTTTTATCTTAATATTTAACTTTTATGGCGATGGATGAATAAGATATTGTTTTAGTAATAATTGTAATTGGAGAGTTTGTTTTTCTCTCATGAACACCACACACGATCACAAACCCATTCACTAACGCATACGTGTATAGCACATTCTCACCGTGAAGATAATATTATCGTGATTTACTCGGACACTAGTGATTGGATTTAAAAAATGTCAATGTGTTGGAGGATCCTTTTTTTAATTATTAGTAACCGCCTTCTTATTATGGCTTTCACTTCAAACGATTAGCTTTCTAAAATTTGGAACAGTAAAGGACAATTACATTAAACGTTTAGTTAATAACACAGTATATTGAATAATAATGAAGAATAAAACCATTTTATCATTATAAATATAAAATATAATTACTCTTAGCTCTCGGGCAGATTAACCGGTATCTTTGCATAAAAAGATGAGACACAATACGGTTTCAGCTGACATACTCTGTTCCTGCATACATTTAACTTAACTAGCCAGGTGTCTTTTTAATCCAACTAACTTTAATCGGTATTTGTAATTATTGAACCTTCCGGAAAGAGATAAGATAAAGAATTCACTCATCTTTGGCAGGCATTAGAATTATTTCCTTTCCGTATGGTAGTAGTATTTTTTTTTAATTACTAGTGCACGAATATACGTTTTACGCTATTGGTCTACAGTAAAGTTAATGAAAGCTTCCTTCCAATCGATTCTTTAAGATCGCGACAGTATAAGGGACATTTAAAAATAGCCAATTCAATCCAAATCTTGGTGAAGGCTATGTGTATGCCATGTTCACTGTAAGACGAAATTTGCAATGAAACGTTCTATTCTACATTAAGTTGAATCGATACTACTAAAGTCTCTTGGTGGAATTTCCTCAATACAATTACGTTGTATTTGCTACATAAAAGTGCAGCACTATAATGAGCAATAATTTCAATTTTTTTATTGCCAATATTTATTCAATTTGCCTGATCCATATGAACTCTCCGCCTTCTTCCAAATTACTAATCTCGTCTTTTCTTAAAATCACCTTAAACTTTAAAAGGAAATTAATAGAAGTTAGATTATACATAGACTGAAATCATCACAGTCTAATTCCTCTGAACTGTCTTCGCATTTACCGGCCAACAGATTAACCTTCCTGTTCCATAGATACGTGATTAACTGCCTGTTTGTATCTTATAATTTTTTTGTACATTTATATGAATAAAACTGCTACGATATTCTAGGCAGACTACCGCGTGGATCGATGTCTTTGATAATACTCTTTGCGTTATTTTTTTCGCGTTTGTTTTATTCAAGCTCATTCTCTCGCACTTATTAACTTAGGCTTACTTAGCTATTTAAATTGGTCACGAGGTCCAAATTCCTGCCCAAAAATCAAGAATCAGCTTGTTTATGGGGAAATAATGTACTACGCAGATGGTATATACAATATGTCCGCTTCACTAACCAAACTACTACTTGCTTAAGTTCTCTTGCACATATGAAAACATTGCAACCACGCGCAGTCAGCATGGTTTCCTTCAAGGTCGCTTCTATGATAGCCATTTAGTCATGATATGATGCAAGCAGCCGACAAAGGCTTTAGGCCAGATGACATTTTGCTAGTTTTTAGGACGGCATTCGATACAGTGCCATACGCGAAGCTACTCCTCATACAATCGGCGATCATATCAGTGTAGATCATTTAGTGTATTTAGCCGTTCCTAACGAGTAGTATTCTAACAAGGAGAGACTCTCACTTTTGTCCGGGGATTTTGATGAAACTTTTTGCAGTGGTGCAGGAAGTAGAGTAATGAAATAGTGTAACGGCGTTTCTCTGAATGGGCCTTAGTTTCGCTGCAATAAGTAATTGAAAATTGATAATCGGAGTATAGGCAACCCCGCAATACACGTCCATGCTAGCCGAGTATGCATGAAAGAATGTGATGTTTTATGGTATATTTGACATTACATTTTTCTTTTCATTCGTAAAATTCTTTCCTTGATACTTACTATTGGACTTATTATTAATAATAAATACTATGCTCAATTTGTAATCTCGTTAAGGTATTTAAGGTAGTTAACGACTATCCTAAGAACGTAAAAGGAGCTTTCATTCAAGTAATTTTAGGATTGCACTATCATAAATAGCGATTGCTTTCTAAAATTTTATTTAATAAACACCATTGTCTATATATTAATTGATTTATTTATCCAATTTAATCGGAGTACAGGCAAATCTGCAATACACATCCGAGCAAGTCGAGTTTGGAGGAAATAACGCATTGTTCTCTGGTATATCTTGCACCTTTTTTCAATTTCATTCGTTAATAATTTCCTTGTTGTCTACTAATTGAATTATTAATAATAATAAATAGTAGACTAAATTATTAATCTCGTAAAGGAATCATATTACTTTCCAGGCCGGATTTACAGTGATTAGCGGTATTTTTTTAAATTTTTGAGAGAAATACTCTTCTAGTAAGAGAAAACGGTTTTTCTGATATTTTTAGTGATATTATTTTTCTGATATTTATATGATTATTAAGCATTGTATGGAAATATAAATACCTTTTGAAACATTAAACTGAAAGTAAATATAATGGATGAAAAATTATCCTCACAAGAAAATACACACCTCGTTGGTTGACACGAATTTAACCATACACTATGTTAAACTATAAAAATTTCTTAAACTATAAATTTATTAATTACTTATTAATTCTCGTATTACAACAACGATTTTTGAAATTCAAATATTTGATATTCTGAGAATTGTTTATGCTAAAAAAATGAAGTTATTTGAAAAATCGGTGTAATTTTCGATATTTTTCTTAATTTTAATTATATCGAAAATCGCTCTTGTTGGACGATAGTTAGTTTAATTTTATATATTTCGACAAGTTTCATTGCGATGATTAAAGTGAGTGAATAAAATGCTGTGTAAAGATAGAAAATCTTAAAGTTTCAGTAAAATATACAGGTAAAGTATATCAGTATTGAATTATTTTTCACTAACTCCATTTATAGATTCAGTCGTTTCTACGGAACATCTGTCTATAAGGGATAAGTCTCCTGTTTGATGGTGTCATGCAATCTTCCGTGGGCTATGTTGCTCGCTCCTAGTCTTGTCTTTGTCAGTAGTCGATGTTTTCAGTCACTTTGACCTTAATTTACTTCATAACACTTATTAAAACGATGTGGCTGTCATTGGACTAGCATAAAACCAATCATAGCACATCAACTAAAATATGTTCTATGTTATACCCAATGAATAGCACCAACGTATCCATTCTCCATATTACTGAAATTATTATTGAAATTTTCAATACCATGTGTTCACGATAAATACAGTGCGAAAACAAGAATAGAACTGTTCGCTGATCCTATGGTAAAATGGAAATGCTGCATTCTTCCATAGATAACGTTAGAGTTATCTATTAAAAAATTAAGCCATCGAGAGGCAGATGAATATAATCAAAAGATAAAAAAGCTCAGGTACCTCATCTTCTTTTATAATTTATTTTTAGAGTTTCTTTAACTACCTTGCACAACTTTTCTTTATTTGTCAAAAATAATGGAAAGTTGTGCTAGAAGAATAACATAATAACATGGATTTATTCATTAAGTTTATAATTTTCATAAAACGAGAGAACCATTATTTCAACATGAATATAGGTACATGTACCACGATGTTACTTTGAGGAAAGAAGACTTTAGGAGAAGGTAATAACACCCATGTTCGACTCCTTAAGCTTACGAGTGTCACTGGCGGCTCATCGAGTGCTCTGCTTTGCCAAAGAAAATCTGCTGTAGCTCAGTTAATTTTTATAATATGAAAATACCACTTTGCCTGAATATTTTTAAGGTTGATTCTTTACATTCATGCAAAGAAACGAATATTTGAATTTTTTGAAGTTGAGAAAGGTCTGTTAACTCCTTAAATAACTTTAAATATTACTAAATTTTAAGTATTTCACTACAACCCTATGAATGAAAAAGGAATTTGCGTTCGAATTACTTAGGATTTTCAGCCATATATAGCGATTGCCTTTCATATTCTTATTTAACAATCACTACGATTTATATATTTACTTATTTATCTATTTTAGTATATCTGGTAAAAAATACATGACAAGCAACGACAAAATAACTGTCTATATTCAGTTTCCTTTCTTTTTGGACTAGTAAGGATTTCGTAAGACCATTATTCCTGATTTCAGTGTACTAAAGAAAAAGTCTGTAATCGATTAACGATGATGAAAATGATCTTTTTCTTTTCTTTCTTAACATTTATTATAAGGATATTTTCGAGTCATCTGGAATCGAACCAAGGATTTACTGCGCAAAAACTATCGATATTTAATACACAGTTATGTATCTAATGCAGTATTTCTTGAATTTCTATCTCGTCAGGAAGTAGTGATATTGATTACCGAGAAATGGCTTACATGCATTTCTGTCGAGAAATGCTGAAATCGGATAAATAAATTAATTAATATATAGACAATGGTTTTTATTATAAATTCTAGAAAGCAATCGATATTTATGATTATGAAATCCTAAAATACTTGAATGCAAGCTCCTTTTTCGTTCTTAGCATAGACGTTAACTACCTTAAATAGAAAAATATCGCTTACGAAGGTTACTTAACGGGATTACAAATTGAGCATACTATTTATTATTATTAATAAGTCAATAGTAAGTATCAAGGAAAGTATTTAACGAACGAAAAGAAAAATGTAATGTCAAATATACCATAAAACATCGCATTCTTTCATGCATACTCGGCTAGCATGGACGTGTATTGCGGGGTTGCCTATACTCCGATTATCAATTTTCAATTATTTATTGCAGCGAAACTAAGGCCCATTCAGAGAAACGCCGTTAAATTTTTTCATTACTCTAATTCCTGCACCACTGCAAAAAGTTTCATCAAAATTCCCGGACAAAAGTGAGAGTCTCTCCTTGTTAGTCGCTCGCAATCAGGCAGTTGGTGTAAAAAGAAATAAAAATTTACGATAACATTTTTTCTTGTCCATCAGCAACAATTCATTACATCTTGCACTTATGAATAGAATGTAAGTTCTTTACTTATGATTCTGTTTTTTAATATTAACAAATAAACGAGCTTACGACCAAATATTCTGAAATTATTGCTCTCTAAATAATCCAATAAGTGGATTAACGTAATTTTGTTTGCAACCTTTACATTATATGTCTCATAAATAATTGTAAGATGCACAAACCATTTTCGTAGATTCGTAGAAGTGCCTTAATAGCATACAGTATAGCTATAATAAAAAAATTCTAGAGAAATTGAGATCTTTTCTTCATATAACTAATTATTCCCTTACCAATTTAACGAATTCTAAATTCCTAGTAACTTATAACAAATGAGTTTTTTTATAAACTATTTTTCAGAAGTAAATGAAAGGTCCTCACATCTGAGGCATTCACATAATTAGTAGCATCTCATGAAATTTAAAATTTATTATTAATTTCTAACGATATCCACTCAGCAGAAGTTAAAATTTAAAGTAGTTCCTATGCTTCTTAGTTGTAGTATAATTAATTACATGCTACTATTTCTTTGGCAAAATAATTCTTAGAAAACTCTCCATCCTATGTTCTAAAGCAACCGAGAAACGCTCTCTGTCTCTTCAAATGGGCGTAAAGGTTGTTCAAGCATCATTTCCAGTCCGCTTTTCAGAATCTGGTTGTGTTACTTCTATATTCCTTCTAATTTTCTCGATTCCAGTTAAGTCAATATGCCTTTTAATTTTACATTTCCTTTGCAACTCTTAAATTCAAATCTAATTAATACTTTCTTTTAGGAAATATTATGCCGTTAAGATGAATTGTTAGGTGTCACAGAAATTAAAAGTTTAATATGTTCTTTGAAATGTCATTATGCAACTAAACAAAACCCCAGTAAATCAAGGAAATGAAACCAAACTTCTGTGGAAACGGAAATATTTCTCGGGCTTTGTTTTACGCAATTACGAATGTACACCAATTAGACCTCAGCAATTCGCTCCCGGAGGATGAATTACCTCTTTTCTGTTGTGACTGAATGAAAAAACTTGAAACAGGAGTACTTTTGCTGCATTTTATAGGCGCAGAAATTAATCCATCATTAAAACAACCCTTCTTTAAAACAACGAGTATGTTTAATGAATTACATGGGGTTCACTGCACTCGGAAGGAATCATGATGGATTTTTAGGTCATCTTTCGCGAGAGTAATTGGATAATTCATTGAATTAAACGTAATAATTATAAAACATTTTATGCTTCTGTTGATTAGTATCCACTATATCAATCTTCTTTTTTCATAGTGGCTCGTTATAATTAAATTTGTTGTTTGCAATTCAATGTCTCACCAGCCATGTGGGTCGACTATGTATCGTCTATTTTTTACATGAAAATGGTCATCATAATCATTTTTCACTCTACAATGATCACATTTTTACGAGATGGGCGATTAGGGAAGGATGACTAATTTTTTAACAGTAGTGGCAATAAGTCTTCACAGAAGAGGTTCTCAAACATTGTACTACTATACTTGTTAATTTGATCTATTCACGAGTTGATATTGTGACGAAAGGAAACATCTTTGAGAAACTTTTTAATTTTCGGTCCCTCGACTGAGTCGACAGATTGGCTACAGTGGGTTGCAGTGCGTCTGTTAACGGGAAAATGCCCCAAAGCGTGTAGCAGAGCATCTTAAGTAGTATTTTTTACCATTTTCTTCCATAGGAAGGCCCAAAACCGAGAATATACTACGTATTAAGAGGGATAGTATTTTACCCTGGAGTGGTTTAGACGGGTTTTACTGTATATAAATTTATGCATCATGTAACCTGTAACAGACATTTAGAACGTTTAGGAACATAAATGATTGATAATATATTAAAAGTTGTTGGCTTTTTGAGAACACACAGAGAATAGAAATCTAGTTCAAGACGATTCAACACGGCTTGAGGGATGCGACAGATACTCAGACTCAAGGTGGCGATACCTATGATTTGGAATTTGGACGCATTGAAATAACCACTAAGAGTGCGTAGAATTGTAGCAGGAACCCACCGCTTATTCTCGCTTGAGGTATCAGAAGAATGTTATTAGCGACACCCGCAGCGAAAGGATTAAAATCGATGAATATCTCCACCCGAAATACCTTTTCCATCTTGACGTTCTTTCCGTAACACGATTACCAATCGCCACGCTCGTTCCTCCGCCTCTTCTAATCCATCCCAGCGGAGTTCCTTGCAGCTCTCATACGCTGTTTGATTAATGAGAATTCATAAATATTTTCGGCTCGGATTGGCCCAATTTAATGGACCACCGAATCTCATCCTCTTACTCCCACTTCCCCATCTCCCTCCACGCTCAGTTTCATGAATCCATTAATACGGGATCTTTTATTTTTTCCCTTTCTTTCTTCTCCCCTTTCTGATGGCCGGTAAAATGGTGGCGGGCATTAATTTTTACTCGGCTTTGCGACCGTTATCAACGATGAATGCGGAGGAAATGCGATGATCTGTCACTCGGAGGTAATAAAAATATTAAGGGAAGGAGAGTTAAATCCCAGATTCGGACAGGAGAGGATGCATTAAATTTCGGAGAGGTTTAGGATTTTCATTTAATCGAATTGTGAAGCTCAGTCGATTTTTTTGAACATGATTCTCTTTCTTCCGGCCAACTCTGCTACTGATTGGACCTCAAAGATCATGCATAGATTTATCTCTTTAGATCGTGCATAGATTTATCTCTTCTGAAATTATTTATACGTCCATTTAAAGCACTTAATAGAGCAATTTACTTTACAACGAATTAGCTGTTTTTGTTTAGTTTTTTTAAAATCTTTATTGATTCAATAGATGGCATGGGTTGTTTTTTGTAAGAATGATTTCATTTGTTTCGATGGTATGTTAGCCATTTTTCCGCTGATCTACCACTGCTTAAATGTTTTGTTTGAGAACAGTCGTAAAAATCATCTGTTAACACTATTTCTATTTTCTGTTGCTTAATGGGCTAAGTTAGATCATCACCAAAGAAATATTCAAATCACAGAAAGCATCATTATTTTATCCCAAATGTAAAATTAGGTTTAATGCAGATTTAAAATTTAGGATGATTAAATTAATAAATCTCAGCTTAATAAATCTGAGCTTAATAAATCTAAACTTATGTAATATGAAAAAGCAGAGGGACATTATAAAGGAAGATAGCACGTGAATGAGAAAGTAGGAACTGTAATGCCAGTGACAAAAATTTACCTAATCTTGGTATCTTAATGATGATGAAGATACAATTATATAAATCCATTGCTGCAGGATGATGAAATTATTAAGAATACGTAATTCCTGTAACGAAAGAAGAACAATGGAGTTATAGTTTATCTAACTCGTTAATAATGAGAAATTAAATACATACGGTTTCAAGTAGGAGATTAATTAGCCGGGTATAAATATTCCTTGACTATTGGAAACAATTCCCATTTTATCCATTCAAAAACTAAAAACTAGAATTCATGAATCATGCAATTTAATCACATAAGCTGAAAATTGGAGCAATCACGAATATCCTATTTTTAGTGCTATTATTTCAGATTATTAACTTCAAATTTTGCAGTATTAAGGAAAATGGTGCATTATACTTTCATATAATTTGTCTCCCATTCTTTGAATGGTCTCCAACGATTCTCATTTTACGTGCAATCCTTTATCACGGCAGTTCACATTTCTTGTAACAAGTCAAAGCAGCTTCTCAATTAAGTGAACTGACAAATTCTGTTTCCGGCCGCATGAACGCTGCATTTCCTATTAAGTATACAGGAGATCCTTGCATTTCCCTTCTGTACTTCCATGTCAGTCCGCGAACTCTCCTTAATACATCAATCGGAGGCTGCCTAAAGGTAACATTAGCATTCTCAGTGACCAATGCGTCCAAAGGGTCTTACCTTCTCCTTCGCCATTGCCAAAGTTCTGTGCAAACTAAAGCTGTCCATACGTCCTTTCAGCTCTAATTAAATCATAACTTGCGAGATTTCGCATGCTCTTGGCCTGAATATGGAGAGAGTATTCACATTACTAATGATTTTCGTAGATGGTATGCAGATGCACAGTAAATTCCGAATAAAAGGAGAATGCTCCTTTTATCAAGATTCAATTGTTATAAAATATTGACTTTCTAAGAGAAAGCCTTCTTTATCAGTCGAAATTCCATAGCCATTAGTCATCCTTAAATTTTTTAAACTATGTCAACAAATGCTTTCATATTATCCGAGTCAAACAAATTCTTTTCTGACTAATTAATTTAAAGTTGGGCTCAACTCCGAATCGTCATACATTCTTTGAACCCTACTTAACGTTATATCTTATCCTTTACTATTCAATAGCTCTCCCAATGTATCACTTAAATTAAGCGATCAATTTCGTTTTAATTTAAAATAAGCAATAGAATAATTCTTTATTGTAATAGTAAGGTTTAAAACACACATTTTATTAAACCTTGCTCAAAATCTTATTTCGATTATTGCTTAGTGACGGTAGAGCGTAAAGAATGAATGAATGAAATCCTTCTAGTGTTATTCTGAACTATGCCAGTATTGCGAGCTAATGGACGCAAATAGGAAATTCCACATCAAGTATTCCGAAGCTGCAGTTAAACAGTTAATATAATAATATATTTCCTGATTAGTTAAATAAGTAATGATTCATTAATGTTACAAATGGATATGTACTTAAACAGTTATTAATTTTGAAGTTAAAATATTGAAATAATATAGCTCGATATTTTCTTTCTTTTTCTACTTAATTTCAAAGAGAGAAATATAAATGAATGGAGAAATTAATAAATGCATGAATGACACATTTACTGAAATATGCTAAAATTAAATTTTATAGATTATGCCGAAAGGAAACGAGTGGATAGATAAGTAAATGTCATAGTTGCCTTTGGTGAAAGAGGTCCTCTATTCGATTACCGGTAAGAGTCGATATGCATGAAATTAACTCAAATGTCGGAAATCTTTCAAATAATACAATTGATTCTTCATCCTCAGATATTCCAATTCAAATATTTCTATATTATGAGTTGAAGAGCTAAGTTATCACTTATTTTATTAAGTTGAGTTGTGGATAATCATTCTTCTGGGCGGTGTATTTTTCTTACTGATTCCTCCAAGGGTATGATTAACTACGGAATAGTTTTACGCAACATGTGATAGGGTGTAGTATGTCAACGACCTCTTGGAATAGGGTTGAGTTCCATAGCACGCACATCTGCTCCCTTCCCAAGACCCGCACTCGCTCCCAACACAATACAAACACTAAACAGCTTCCCTCAGATGCTTGGAAATGAGCGCTTGAAACTTTTATCCGACACGTTCACTTCTTTGGTGAAGAACGTGAGAGAGATATTTGATGTAAGGGAGAACCGCTGACAGGAGGCTATTTATTTTTCTTCAAGTGTTGCCGCAGAAAAATGCACATCCTGCAGAAGATAAGCTGGGAGTAGCATTCGTTTATGAGAACAATAAATGGAGGATAGAAGAATTTGAGACGCAAGTTGAACTGAATCTACGAAGATTAGGATTTTATCGGAACCGAGCAGGCTATAAGCACTTATTTAGTTGATATCAGCTTTGACATAAGCATGGTTTGAGAAGTTCTTGTTATCGCAATGAAAAGCTAGATTTAAATTTTGCAGACTTTAATTTCTGATAGCGTTAGTCCCTCTGTATCCCATTTTGACTTACTCGAAATATTATGGACGAGAATTAGTACTTTTTCTTTTAAATATCGTTCTTTTAATTTTAAAGTGTAACGATATCTTAACAACAGCCGTTTCAAAATTCCTTTGAATCAACGTTTTTAAATAATTCATGGATGTAACAATTTCTGTCGTACAGAATTTTGAGTTAACGTAGTTTGCGATGCATGCTTGATGTATTTTTAGTCAAAACAAAGTCGACGTTTAAATTTTTTAAAACTGATGATATTTCCATTATATAATTATAACCACGATACATCTAGAAAACGTACCTCTCGATGTAGTGGAGGGATCTATTTGATTAATTTTAATACAATGAATGACAGATTCTTACATACCGTATACGATAATTACCTCTTAAAATCCGCAAGCACTAAAATCTTTGTGGCACATGTTTTACCACCCACAGATTTTTTATCCTCTGTATCGTGAATTCCAACAAACAAGACCAAAAATAGCTCCAGCGGAAATAGCATCTAAATCGCGAAGGAAAATGCTTTTGCATTACATGATCTGGGAATGTGTTGGGGATCCATCTCAGTTGAAGCAACTCAAACGGAAGGATGGTCGTCGAAGCATCATTATTTTCCTACGCGCTATACGGCTGCGATCAGCTTTTCAGTCTTTTCTTTGGGAATCTTCTCTCTAGGTCTATTGTTGAGTGCAAGGGAATAGGAAATTTTATCACGATGCATAGAAAAATAAAATAGTGGTTAACTCAAAAGAGATAGGATATTTACTCTGGTGCTTCTTTAGAAATTTACTTGTTAGTTTACTATTAAATTGTTTTAATCATTAGTTATTTTGATTTTAGTGGAAAAATATTGTCAGGATACACGAAGGATTCGTTTGGTATTTCTTGGAATCAAATAAAACTTCGTGGATCAAATGAAATTGTTGTGCTTGATTATTTATTTGAATTTATGACTCTAAATATACACTTTATGTTATCGAATTAATTTTCTGTATGATCAAGGCACGATAAGAATAGGTTTATCAAATTAATATTTGAATCTTATTTAGTTCAGAAACCATACCAAAGGAAAAGAATATCTTTATGTCCAAATTCTCCTTCACACATTACCTTCCTTATTACTAGACTTATTAAGTATGAAATTTGATTCCTTTTAACTTAGAAGACTATTTAAATTGAATTTATTTGGTAATAACCATGCTTACTTTCTCAAGACAAGAAATTATATCTGAATAGCTGAATTTCCGTATACCCTCTAGGAATATCCCCTATACTCAATATCTTTCGATATCCTCCTGATATCGGAGATTAGGCGAAGCAATTCTCAGAAAAATTAATTTCTTTCAGATTGTAAGAAGTAATTAGGCATAAATTGAGTTGCAATGGGATAAGAAATTCTTGCCCTCATTTCGTTGTTTCTTCTAACAAAGAAGATCCAATTAAGATAAATAAAATTTATATTCACAAATGAATCTGAGCATAAATGTTCTTTCGAAGTTCTGCTGAACGTACGGGCTTAAAATTACCGAGCTAATAAAATCACAAGATTGAACTTCAATTTAAATCGTGTAAGAAAAACCAATTCGAAGGCTGTCCTCTAAATAGCAAATAGGTTATTTACAAAAAGTCATTAAGGAGAATAAAATTCTTATAATAAACTGAACGAATAGAAGTGAAATACTATTATATAACTGGGTCTCGAAATAGGTTTTTTCTAACATATCTTATCTATCATCAATTATGTTATGCAACTATTCTCTTCGGTAACGAATGTATCAACGAGATTCTTTGTGAGTGACGAAAAGAGCGCTTCACCAGTTGGCACCAATCAAAGCCAGAGGTCATCATCGATGCCATTGACTCACAAAGCAGTCTTTTTAAGGCATTCGCCCAAAGGCAACAAGGAAAGATGTTTAACGTTGCACTATTTTCTCTTCTGTTTATCCTTGATATTTAAGGTGTATGCCACCTCGGAATAAAATAAAATATCTTTACTTGATCCATGTCGTATAAAAAATATCCCAGTATGTAATTTCAGAAAACCTATACTCGTAAATGGATTTTATATTTTATATTACCTGAACTCAGGGCTCTAAGCAATCTTTATTCTGGATAAGGTCCTCTTTTAGGTATAAAAAGAGATTGACCCGCCATCCTTCGGAGTATAGTAACGTTTTACCTCTCGTTTCCTTAACTGTAAATCCAAAGAACGAAATCTGACGATATCTCAGATAGATCGCGACCATAAAACCCGTGAGGCAGTAATGATCTTTTCGAGTCTGACAGTTCAGACTTGGGTACTTCTTCCAAAGAAGGAATCTTCAAAGCAATCCAGCTTCACACCATTCACGAACTTTACCCGCCATTATCCATTTTCTTGCTTTTGTTGATTTCTCCCTATTCTTCTTAAGCTCTTAAAAACAAAAGTTTTCACCTTTTTTTAAGAGTCGAAGTTGTATTGAACTGAGTATTGAACTGTGCAATTTAAAAAGATCGATAAATTCGCAATGAACAGAAATGAAGTAAAATTACGTTTTCATGTTTTAACTCTCCAGAATACTGCATTTTGATAAATATATATCCAATATCTTCCCGCAATCAATTTAAACATTGTTTCTAATATACTTAATTAACTGAAAAAATTATATAAGCCTTGTAATAAATATAACTTATAGATAATGAAAGGAAGACATTTTCATTACACAATCTTATTGTTTTCCTATGAATCTTCTATGGTTATTTCTCCCAAAATTTATATATACCATGTGTATTGAGCATAACTTGATAATTTCAAGTTTAATTCACATTTATAACACTGGAAGAAAAATTCTCTGTAAATTCCAGATGAACTATCACAAACGACAGATTCCATAAAAATGTCGTTAAGCGATGAAACCGGTCATTAAAATAAGTTTACGAGAAAACTTACGAAGATATTTTTCTCGGGGATTGTAATGAAGGAATTCCAAAAAATACTAGAAAGACAGCCTCGAATTCACTGCTACAAATTTGAAATAAAACAGCAATCGTATGGCACGTATGTTATACGATTTGGCCGTGTACCGTTCCGTCATAGCCTTCCATAAATTTCATGCTCGACTATTGTAAATTCCAAAAGGCATAATATTCGAGGCATTCTCAGATTTTCTGGACTGCGACATGTTTCCACAGCCTTTCATCAAATATCACGCTCACGTTCTTTTCCGAAGAATGCAGAGATAAAATTTTCAAGCGCTCGTTTTACAGCATCTGAGGGGAGCTCGTTTGTTGGGTGTGTGTGCAGGTCTTGGGAAGGGTGCAGATGTGCGTGGAGCTTAGCCCTTTCGGTCGGGTCGTTAACACACCATCTCTTCGCCTTTCCCTTACGAACTTCAACTGTCTCTCTGTCATTCACTACACCATCGCTCAATCCTTTGATGTGTGTGCCTCTTTTTAGCCATCCGCGAAATGGAAAGCGAGTTCGTTTGGGAAGTGAAACCCCAGTATTGCGGTCGAACTGTTGTTCTTTTCCTTGTTGAGATATTGGCGTCTCTTTTTTTACATTTAATAACAAACGATGATTCAAAAGGTATTGGCCGGCATGATCATGAGGATATATTCAATATACTCTATACAAGGTACTAAAGATATTGCAATAAACTTCATAAATAACTTCATATGCGGGTATCTGAGAGTAGATGTCAAATATCATAATCAAATAGATAATTGAGCGGAAATTAATCATGACTAGGAAAACTATTTGGCTTGCATTTTAACTTAAAACAGCAAATTTAAATTTCAAAAAATGCAGGAAAGTCAATGGAAAACTAATATAAATAGTGAAATTAATGCTTGTAATGATATGGTGGCTCCTTTGAAGCTTAAGCTTCGTTATTTTATTATGCTCTCTAGTACGAAGTTCCATTAAGTCAAGGATTCATTAATGATTTTTCTTGAATTTCTTCAACCTTGAGATAGTTTCGTTCCATATAACCGAAAATCTCCACCTATTTCATTTACTTATTTATCGCTTATAGTTCTTACGATTTATAATTATTTACAACGTCTAATTATTGCTTTCTTTTACTTAATTCGAATGATGAAGATCACTGAAAATCTCAAAAGCGAATACTTTTTCTTGGCTCTTCTCTTTAAGTAAGAGAGAAAGTGGAAGTACCAAGACAGGATTTAACTGCAAGCTCAGTGAAACTACACTCACTGCATTCACGACTACACCCATAAATTAAGACAATCTGGAATTTCCTGCTCAACTCCTCTTTGAAGGCTCCAAGCAATGCCTTTAAAGTTGTAGTGTAAGCGGTGTTACATAAGACCAGTTTCAGTTAAAGTCTTTATAAACGCCATCTGCTGAACGTTAGGGTGATTTCTCCTATGTTTATATGTAGTACCATTTATATATTCTGAATATTTTTACTATTTCCTATTTTATTTCCTTTGTTTGATTTAAAGAGACAAATAGTTAATAAGTTGACAGATCAGCATATTATTTTTACAAATAACCTCAATCTTCAAATACTCTTGGCTCATTCTCGCAAATTCAATCGCAGAAATGTTCCGTATCATATGATATTTCTAAACAACTACAAAGTAGTATATGAAATTATTATATAAATAACTTGATATTAGACTTGAATCTTTCAGTATCAAATTATTACATATTTCACTGGTGGACGTGTTATGTTATGTGTGTTATAAAAATCGAAGCTAAATCAAGTATTGAATTGAATTGCTACTGAAATAATATACGTCCGTTTACTGCTGATGCTATGGATCCTCGGTTAATAAGGTCTCGGATAATCGTCCAGTCTATCAATTTGCTACTTCACCTCTTCGGTTACTCCCTATTCCAGGACCCACACGGCAGTTAATCGCTGAAGCTGGAAAACTCCAGCATAAACATATTTACACACGCGCAGATACGATGGAATTTAATTCGCGCTAGTGAGACAGGGCCCTTGATGGTATACGTAGAGGCTATTTGTGACCACCTGCTATAAGCTGCCAGCTTTTTGAGAGGCACATTCTTATCGCAGCTCCCTTTGATTTCTCTTTGGCGGCGACTAATGGGAATCCCACCCGCGGACTCACACTCCGGGCAATGTTAGAGGGACGGTCTAGTGCACATGGCCACTCCTGAGCCTCGGCAAACTTTCTCGTGCTCGGCGGCCTCTGAATGGGTCGCGCGACACGTGAAGAGAGCCGACGTATCTGCTCATCGGACTAACTTTCAGAGGCTCTAGCAATTACGTACGTTTGATGAAGTTTGGGACGTATTTGGGATTAAATTCGGGGAGAGGAGGAGAAAGATAACGAGAGATCTAAAAGAGAATAAGAAAGGGGAATTCGAGAGAAAGAGAATAAAAATAAACGAAAAAAAGTAGTGTAGAGAGATGCTATTCGTGTAACACCTTGCTAAATTTTTTTTCCAACTGAAGGTTGAAAGCATTGCTTTTTTCGTGCAAAGTTTCACCAGCATAAGAGATCGCTATTGCGATTCGTGATAACTTTATCTGCATATTCATCTGTATTGAAATATTTACTCTGAATTCGGCATAAATCTTTCAAATCTGTTTCTCTCGTTTCTAATTACTTAAAATTTTACTATTACTTAAGAATATTAAGTTAGTTTTTTATGTAGAAATGTGTTTACATATTTCATTAATGCTACCTATGGTGCTACCTATAGTATATTGAAGAATGTTGCTTCATATACTAGATGGTTACATTTAGCTATCGTCGTTTTATAAAAATTAACGACAGTCCATGAAAAGTCATAATTTTATGATATAAAATTTAGATTCTATCGGAGTTTTGGGCTATGAGAAACTAAAGCGAAAACAAAAAATGTAGTTGATAAATGCTATCCTTCTGAATATAAAAAATAGCAACTCGCTCTGCCCTGATGGATTAACATTATTTATAATTTTATTTTTAAGTTAATAATAAGATGACTCAATGGTACAACCTCCTCCTCAACTTGGATAAATTGTACTATCTCCTCCCCCTTTCATGTTTAATTGGGGGAAGATTTCAATTTGTTGATCTGAATAGTTATTACGAAATTTAAAATTCAACTAAACATAATTTCAGGATGAGAAGTACAATTTTGTGGAAAAACAAATTCCCTTAGGAAAATCGACAATTGTTTTTGTAAAGAAACAAAAAAACCTATTCTGCGAGTACGAAGAACTGTTAAGATAGTTTTATATTATACTAGGGCTAACATCTTAATTCAAGAATTAAACTTAATGATTCAGGTGTTTATATCCAGTACAAACTGGTTGCTGAAATAAATTCTTCAAACAGCAACGCAAAATTCCACCACATTTTTAACATCTTATTTTATTTCTTTTTGGTTAATGTATCGATTGCTTAATTTTGTATGTGTCATTTCCATGCCAATTGAATGCCTAAAATAACTGTGTATTACAAAAGTATTTGATTTGGTTAATTGGGCAGAATTAATTTGAAAACAAATTCCATGTCAGCTACATGTCGGTGTCGATCGTGGATAAAATTATACCGCATCGACATGAAATCGCAATTAAAAACTGTAGTCGTCAACCAAATCACACATTTCCCTTGTTCTCATATTTAAATATTCCGCAAGTGAAATATTTTCCGCTCATGTCCGATATGGAAGAATTATACGCTAGAAATACGCCTACCAATGTAAATGTGAATAAATATCGTGGCGAATTAAAAATATCAAATCAAAAGTAAAATCAGAGCTTTATATCCCTCCGATGTAATCAGCCACTTGTTATTCTGTTACTGAGTAAAGAGAGAGAGAAATTTAACTTTACTGCAAAAACATTTCCATAATCGGTCAATCACTCTACAGAAATTATTAAAGAAATTTAAATTGGAAAGCTCATAGATTGTTCACTATAATTAAAAATTATATTTTAGTGCAATACCAACGGTCTTTATTGATTACTTATACTGCCTAAATCGTTATGCTAGGAGGTGCATTTTTACATACATTCCACGTGATATTTCCTATCTCTATCAAAAAGTATGAACTTTGATTCGATCATTTCTCTTACTTTTTCATGGAAGGCCAGGAAATCTTATCATGTACTACCCTGGTATCACTTTTTTTTCAATCGCATGCTAGCGCACTTGAATTATCGCATTTAAATAGTTAGTGCTAATAGAATTTACGGTGTACTATTCAAATTATAGTGAGGATGAGATTTTTGTATGTAATGTGCTCCTCCAAAAGTAGATTTTAGGTTTTAAGCAAAAATAAATACTTACTTTATATTTCAGAATGCTCGGGACATATTCTCTAGTTATTATGAATAATGTTAAGATCATCTGCAAGACGGACAGATATGCTTGTCACTGGAAACTCCAGACAGTCGAAGTGAATCGCAAATTAACATAAAAATATATTTAGCTATGTTCCTTCATAGAGTTTTGTTTTTAACTAAATGATAATATACGTGCACGGAAAATATATGGTCTATTTTCTCTCTGAAATAATTTTTAAGGTGGAGCCCATCATATGTTTTGAAAGATATGGTAGTTACATACAGCACAGTAATACCACGGGTAACACCGCTAACGAAGATTTTTCTCGCTGTTTTCGGACTCGGCTAACTAATATGGATTCGGTTGAGAATGTTTAGTGGATTTGCATAGAGATGGGAACAACAAAATGAATACAATCGAATAATTATAATACACGAGAATCTTAAACTTCTCTGTATGTTATGGATAGTAGGAAGATTATATTTTAAGCTAGCTATTACTGCCTCTGACTCCGGTAATGATATTTTGTAAATCTAAACCTTTATCTGTATTTTTATCTTTTCTTTCTGAAAACTGGCTATAGAAAATGTTTTCAGCAAAATTCAGTCCGAAAAAGAATAAATACGAAATTTAGAAAAGAGAAAAAAATGCTTGGTTGATCTGTAAAATTTTCAATGCTATAATGTGCTATGATATTTTTCATTCTAATTTCCAACACTTAGATAACTAAATCCCATTGAGTAGCTGTTTATCTCAGCTTTTTGCGATCCTTTCCCTTTTATCGTGCGAATTATACTATTTTATTTTTAAATAATGGACATTATTCAGAATACATTAACTTATTTTATATAGAAACCTAAGGAAAATCAGGTACCGGTTATTGAAGACTTCGAATAACGAATGTGATTCCGAAACAAATTATCTTCATAGGCCGAAGTATTGCTGTACATCCCTATTCTTTGAATGAGGCCTTCCTTCTTACTTACTTCGTCAAAAATAAGCAAGAAAAAATTATGAAGCGAATTTAATCACGATAATTATTCCAGAAAGGGAGAAAAATTTGGAAACTTGCTTAGATAACCCTCACAATCTGCAATCAGGGCGAAAGAAACAAATCTCTCAGCCGCCTTTCGGGTCTTTTCCAACGCGGAGATTCGACGAAAGAGGGAGAGAGAGAAAAATCAAAAGAATATATCTCCTGTTTGCAGCCGGGATTCTAATTGAAAGCAGCAGTTACTCCTCCAATTTCGCTAATGAAAAATTTTCCCTCTTTCGGATCCCTCGATAGAAATGGCGCTCAAAGAGAAACGCTCTCGAAAAGGTGGAAACAGTCACTCACTCAGCGGTCCTCCGAAGAAATCAATTCTGGTTCTCATTTAAGGCTGAAGACTGGGAATTGTTCATGAGTTGAGTGAGACTGTGAGTGGAGGTCAATGAGACACTCTCCAAAGCGAAAGAGGAGAAAGATAAAGGAGAATAGTGAAGCAGCTCGAGAAACCCGCAAAAGGATACGAGTATCCAGCCACTTTCAATTTTAGAAGGGAGGGGATTACGGATTATAATTGAGACTCGGAGACAAAAGAGTCTCAAAATCCGCTAGAAATGTGTCTCGAATTGGGTTTTATCGGCAATTAAAACTCATATTCCCCGCCGTTTTAGAAAGATCTCTCCCCAAGTTAAACATCGTCGCCCGTAAAGTTGAGGGACGACTTTCATGCGAGAGCTACTTAGACGCAACTAAAACACATCTTTTCTGTTTTAATTTCTTCCGGTGTTTGCGCTAACTCACCTTCATAAATTACAAGTAACCAGGTGTTGAAGAAATGAGTCAAGCGGTCCCCACCACTCCAGCTATTTTGGGATTTTCGTGCACCGTTCCTACATCTGGGACATTTAATTAGATTTCCTCTTCAATGAAATGAGGACAGAAGTAATTTGGTTTTAAAAACCGTATTTCTTTAGGTCGTTCAGATCTGCGATTCAGCCAAATCTCCGGCATAAAAAAAGTATGGAAAGATAAATAGGGATTATCCGAGATTTTGCTTTAATTGATAGAAGAGAAATTCTGAGAAGTAAGCAGGTGTCTTACAAGATTTTTCTATTTATAGCTGCATTAAAAAATGCCTTTATCTCAAATTTCTGGAAGAAGTGGCTGTCAATATTATACCATTACCATTCTCAAAGGAACCGAAATATATATCTTTTTTACACATCTGTTTAGGCTTCTCGTACCAGAGATGTAATTGATTCTATGAGAGCACAATGAGTTTTTACCTAATAATATATTTCTAATAACTTGTTGGAAGACTAAAACAACAGCACAATAGTTTGACTTCCGCTTCTTAATGAAAATAAATAAATACTTTTATGTAAAGATGTTCGCGTTGTTTAAGATTCATAACTATGAATAAAAATATGAAATATCAGATTCTATAGACGTCGATCAGACTTCATCTTAGGCTAATTTAGTAACGCTAAATTCCCTAGCGGAATCTCAGTCGTAGGGATTGCTGGTTGCAACCATTAAAGAGTCTTATGCCGTCAGCTGGCGTGCCATTTGAAATGAGTAGAAATACATAATTTTAGGTGAGTATGACAGGGGAAATTTGCTTGAATATTCTGTGATTTTTAAACAATCACCAGAAGCTTAATTATAAGTGGAACGTTTCTCTGGGCCCACCTTTTATTGGCGCAAAATCCTTACATTTGTGTCTTATGCAAATGTAATGAACCATATTGATTGACTACGAATTTATCTGCTACATTCTGGTCGTTGGATCAATAATTTGCCAAATTTTGCTTACCTTCTATACTTCAAATCCTATTCCATGCTACCCGACTATATTTTGGTTTCCCTCTTTTTTAATTTTTTTGCACTTGATGAAATTACGCGACATAATGTCTATAAATAGCTAATCATATATAATTGAAGCTGAATGCATTCGATTTTGAGTTTTAAATGATATCTGGCTGATTTATTACCTCAAATGCAAATTTGATTCTATAACACCCAAGCTTTCTCAATTACTTTCAGTTTCTGTTGTTGATATTGTAGGGTTGCAGATGTATCTTTCCCAGATTTCCCAACTGAATTTTCTCGGGCTTCGGGAACGGGAAAACGAAAAAACTCCCGAGAACGGGTGAGAAGGAATTCCCGTCCAAAAACCCTAAACAGAATTAAGCCAGTCGCCATTTCCTTACTTCCTCGTTTACGCTTTAGGCTAGAGAACCCATCGCGAACAGCCATCCTCGGCGATATGACGACGTCACGCGATTACTTCTCCGCTAGGACGCCTCTCCTTGTATCGTTCCAGTTCGTCGGAACGCACATCCTGATGACAAAGCCATCTCTCCTCGCATGGTTACCTAGAAAGCGCACCACAGAGAGAAATAACACCATCAATTTTCATGCGTGGTCCAAAACTCCCTCGACGAAACTATCTCCCACGTTCGCACGTCAGAATGAGGCCCTTGCATGCTTCAATCTCCAAACAAAACCCATTTTCTACACTCCGAAACATTTTAAAGCTCCCGCCCCCCTCTGCCTTCCCAAAAATTCGTCCCGGGGACATGTACGGACAACCTCGGGTGGTCCTGTAGAGACATGCGTCGAAGGATATCTGGAAAATGATGCGCTGTGACCCGCTACAGCGGCGGGGAAAGGGGTGTGGGAACAAAGATTTATGAGCTTTCAAGCAGGCGTGGGAGAGGTTTGAGTGGCTCGGTGCATTTTTCTCAATTTCACGCTTCGTTTAAGCATCGAGCGTAATTTCGCTAGAAGAGAGAGAGCACTTGCTAATTTTAGAGTTTAACGGTGGATGGGAATAGGTAAGGGAGGTGATACCACATTATCTACGAGATCGTTAAGATTGTGGCTTTGTTTTATTTTGAGAGATTTTTGAAACGGAAAACCTTAAAAACGTTTACATTAAGAAGTCTATCTTTCATAATTTAAACCACCGAGAAGAACAAATGACATTACTAAATTTAAACGCTCCAAATGAGCAAATTTTATGGAAGTAATGACTTTGGACTGAGGGATTTCCGTCTTAACGAAGTACTTTTTGTGTTTGCTGTCAAATAACTCGATTGTTGCGTACATAAATTATTAAACACTTCTGTTTACTGATACAACTAAGACATGCAAAAGGTTGAAATCCAATTCATAAATGCAAGTAATGTTGTTCGATCAAATTTAATTTTTCGAACGATGGAACATGATGTCATAGTAACAAAAAGACGCTGCGGAGTTGATACTGGAAGGCAGAAGTAATATTTAATAATTATATTGTAAGTTGCATTCCAATTATTTATGTGAAAATTCCAATTTATCGACGTGGCCGTCATTCTATGAAATTTGGCAGGTCTGGCAGAGAAAAGAATCGCCTTGTTAATTACCATACGAAAATCGTTAACGCAACCACTTTCAGCTAATAATTTTTTCAGCACTTTCATGAATTTTGCGCGATAATTTACTAACAGATTTGTTCCTCTAGAATTGATTTGATAACTATGAATAACATAGTGATCTAGCAATGCTTTTATTTTGCTACAGTTAAATTATTAAGTGTATCAATTCAACGTATTAATATAAATATGTATTTTCTATGTGAGGCATGCTTATATTTTTAATCGGAAACTTTTCTGCTAAATTAAAGCTTGATTTTACTTATTCTGAAACCAAATTTTGAGCGAGAATCCGCAAAAACATTGAAAGTACAGAAATGTAAATATATGACGTGGATGAATAGGCTATAGTTTGAAAGTGAAGTAAGCAGAGGATTTCTTAATGAAATCAAAAATAAAAGCAGAAGGACGAAGAGAAATAGATGGAAATTAAAGTTAAACTAATATATAAACTACATATTTTTGATTATGTATTGATGGTGTAGTTAATTGTCAATTTAAATACCATTCACAGCTATCTTCATATGAATGACGGCGTAACAGTATCTTAATGGAGGTATCTAATTCTAATCCGTTAGATTTATATTCCTCAAAAGATGTGATTTGCATTAACAACCCATAGTGGCAGTTATGGTGGTGAGTTAGATATGGATGCAAAACGTCGCTGAAGATCGTATGTGGCCTTCAGGCCTTCAGTACTTATCGTAAAAGAGCCCTTCAGGCTCTTTTACGATAAGTACTCAATGAGCCTGAGGCATGGTTTTATCCTCACAAGATCTATCTCTGTCTGCAGTGGTAGGGATAGAGTGCATGAAGGCAACAGACATACTTAAAAACTAGGTCAAATGTCTAAGTCTTTTCTCGCGTTGAAAAATGGAATTTCCTTCGCAGCGTCACGATTTCTAGGCACAATTTTCGTGGTCTTTAATCGCCGTTACATCTTGTAACTTTTACTTAACTCTTACTTAATAATATTCTTCTACTAATAGCTGGGGAACTTTATATCATCTCCCTTTAAGTGAAGAAAAGGAATATGATAGTAAGTAAGCCACTGATGAACTTGATTTTCCTCAGGTTGCGTTATATAATTTAAGGCTCTTTGTTTTCGAAACGAACATTTTCATTCCTCGTAATCACCAGGGAGTGGATTTTATAACATGAAAAAATTCGCACGTCAGAAATCGTTTTCCTGAATAAAAATGTATAAATTAAAGGGAATATGATTAAGAGATTCGCCCATCTAATGCGCAGTGAGGGGAAAAAGATTTGTTGGAAGCAGTAAGTGATTGAGGAAAGGGGAAAACAGGAGTGCATCATTTAATGCCAACCCAAACCCCTTTCTCCGTGAGCACTTTATAGAATATGGACTCCTCTGGAATTTTTACTCTGCTACGCAGAGTAAAAATTTATGAGGATATCAATATGTTAGATATCATTGATATCTAACATATTGATAACAAATATGTTAGAAATCAACCGCTGGTCTTTCTTAGTGCTTTGTTCTTCAGAAGTCCATTTTAGTAATAACTGAAATTATCCTTCATTGTATGCTTAAAGACATGGTTCTCCACATCCCTTCCTTCTTTATAGCGAATGATTCATCTTTCAATCCACCAGATGATTCCTCTGACTTTAACATGTAAAGATTCACTAAACTAACAAGAAAGAAATATATCTTTTCTCGATAAAAATATTTTAAAATAGTGATTTCACCACATCATACATACTAGGTACTATTCCCTCGAAGAACTGCGGCAATTTTAAGAATTTTAACGCCGAACCTCATCTCGTTATACCTCACATCTTCTTCGCAAAGTGTTTATCAAAAGAAGCCGTTTTAGCGTTCATGTGAAAACTAATGAGAAGAAATACCACCTTATTTTGCTTATTGTCGACCTTGTGAATATTATTATCTTTTATCAGTAAATGCGTTATTATTAAGATATTTATTATTGTAGATAAGATTTCGCCACCAATGCCGCTTACCTGTTTGTTCTTGGTGAGCATCAAAATTTATCTAAACTTCATCATTGAATAACTCCAAAACACAATTTGCAGAGGGGTAACGATCATAATCGACATCAGCTATCGAGATAAACAAGAATAAGGGCATTACTTTTATTTGGCACCGAACACGAATCTATTTTTTTTAATGGAAAGTTGAAGAAATGTAACAAAATTTAGGCATTCTATCAGTTAATGCATTTCGGGATGAACTCGATAGCAATCTTCCTTTAATTCACGGGAATCTCTCGCACGTCAAAATCGGTTGGGAATCTCTCGCAAACGACCTGAGATGATGAATGAGCGTAATTCTGAGCAAGGGGAGCATCATAACACTTGGCATGATTGTCGGAAAGCGCAGTATGTGTGGAGGCTTTCTTGTAACAAGGGATGTAGCGTGAGGAAGAATACGTGGAGGTGCCAAGCGAGTCGATTGAATAAAAGCGCTGTGTACGGAAGATGCCAGCTCAGAGAATTGAAGCAAAATGGGAAATGCGTTGCTGCGAACGTATTTTAGTTGAATGGACTGAGGGGATTGTGAAAAGTGGAAGAGATGTCGGAATACCGAAGCGAATGATGTTACTAGAAAGAGGCGGGGCCTAGAGAAAAAGTTTGAAATGAAAATACATTCGGATATAACCTCAGATGATATAAAACTGCGCTTCACTCTGGGTACATCCTCGTTTCAGAGACCAAAAATAGAAGAAAATTGGCAACAATGGAGAGTCTGAATACTATGTTACCATGGACCTGTCGAGAAGACGGAATGTAATGACGATCGAGTTCTAAGAATAGGTATTTTTTGATGAGATTTATCCGGCATATTATTAGATTTATATATTTTTCTCGCCTATTAATTACTCGCATGTCACTAATTCTTATTCGTTGATGTTTAGCTTCCATTATGATCGGTCCATTTTGCCCTGCTCATTATTTTGTGCGATAAAAATCATGTTTTCGTATGATTACCATACGTATAAATTTTAATTTGTACATTAATTAGCTATTCGCTTACACTGGAGAGCCGAAAGCTCTCCTAATATGAATAGTACCTGAAAATTTATGCTAATAGACTGAATAGAGCCATAGGATAATTATATCTACTGGTGCTTTTATGTAATTACAAAGTCATCTGGAGGATACGTTTAGGTTAAGATAAACATTTATACAAAGACTCAATTGAAATAACTGCGTTTCAAATTTAACGCTCTTCCAAGTAGTAATAAGTACGAAATAAATTTTTCAAATTTATATGCATACTATAATTTTCAGCTATCAGAATATCGTTTGTCAGCTCAGACATTCTAAAAGTTATTTCTATTTGTAAGAAAAAGTCGACTACGAAGTTCATAATCATTCTGGGTTTGATCGGTATAGAATTTGTGATTTTCTATCTCAACAAATAAAAGATGAAGATGAAATGACGCCGACAATACCAGCATGTGTATACTTTGATGTCCTTGACTTCTTAGAGTGAGAATGAAACAAGATATCTACATTTAAGTGTTTAAAAATGTAAATGAGTTATATAGCATTATTTAACTTATTTTTGAATTCATTCCATATGAAAAATCTTCATAGTGAGATACATTTTTCTCTTATGTTATATTTGATCTGATTACCTGTACCGGTATTATTAACGAAGGAATCTGCTTGAAAAGATTCCCATATGCCGTTGTTTTCGTTATTTCACAGTAATTATAACTCGAGTTTTTTCCTGCATTCTTTTCGCACGTTCAATCCCTTCTTCGAAGGTAACAACACAAGAATATGAGATGACCCAAATTCCGAACAAGAGCAGGTGCTCCTAACGACAACATTATCAAAACCTCACCGTGCGATGCTTTGCTGTGCATGAATTCGGAGATGCGCTGAATATCCAAATGCTTTCCGCAGTTTATGTGGGAGCGCGATTATTTAAGCATGCAAAAATAATCCCGAGCATCTTCAACGGTATTAAAATGTAGGTTTTTGGATACAAAATCTCAATATTACCGAGATTTCTTAAACGAAATCATGAATACAAATTTGAGATTTCGGGTGTTTTCCATGCGCTCGCATTTTTATAATCGCTGCATGGCATATGTCCTGTTGGTTGTTGAATTTATGATTATATGATGACCTTCCGGGCAATGTCTATCGAACTCGCCGTTCGGCGCTCCTTCAGGCGGAAGTATCGGGCTCTTTTGCAAATAAAAATTGTAACCACCATCATCTTCTGCTGTATTCCCATCTCACCATCTGCGCTCGGTACTCTATTCTTTAGCACATCTCTTAAGAAGATATCACCGAACACCAAAGAGCAATTTTGAAACGCTTAGAGCTATAGGCTGCAGCTTCGCCTGAAAATAAAGCTGACATTTCTTTCAAATTATTTCTGCACTATATAATGATGGCGTAGAGGGCAAATATTGCGTGTCTTGGTAAATATTGCATTACTGTGAGAACCAGTAATGAATAAGCTCATTGACATAAAACGAGCGAAAAGGAACAAGCTGCTTTAAAACTAATGAGTACCTTTCTCATATAAGTGATTTTTATTATCGTTTTGTAAAATAAAATCTTAAGAAATATAGATTCGCCTTTCATTTTCAGGCAAAATGCTCTTTCTTTAAATATACTGCTTTTTATTTGTACCTTAAGTAAAACAATTCTAAGCAAAAATCACAACCGAAATATCATAAGTGAAATTTGTAAAGTTAATCTGACTTGGCTGTATTTCGTGAAACGCCATTCTGAACAAATAAGAAGAGCAAGCTTTGTATGTTTCACAGATTTATTTTAGATACCGACCGGTTTCGTCCCTGACGGCCATTTTTCCGTCATTTTTCCGTCATTTTTCAAAAAAAAAAATTTTCAGGGACGAAACCGTTCGGTATATAAAATAAATCTGTGAAACATACAAAGTTTGCTCTTCTTATTTGTTCAGCGAAATTTGTAATTTTACTAACCTAAAATCTTTAATAATTAATTTTCAAATCCTTATTCAGCTGTGTCCTCCTATTGAATCTTTATTTATGTTATCTCGCCATCACGAGGCATCACAATTCTATTTATAAGTCGAACTTTGATTTGAAGGTCTCATTAGCTACTTCAAAGGAAATTAGTCTAAATTTAGAACATTCTACATTAATAAGTAATTAAGTTTTCTACATTAAAGGAATAAGTAATAAGGAAAATTTATGAAACGAGAAGTCATAAAACGAGATACAATAATGACCTTTCCGCTATTAAACAACTAACAGATTCAGAAATTAGTTCAATACCACTCTCTTAACTATTGTGGATCAATTATCAAGCATTGCAAACTATGATTTTCGAAGTTTTCAAATTATAAACACACTACATTTTGTGCTAATTAAACGATGTAAATCATGCATTTCGTTAAGGAGCTTAATTATTAGCTGAATTTCTTCGTGGATTCCAATGACAAATTTTGGCTCTTTAAAGTATTTAAAATCTTTGAAGAAACAATTTTCTGTAGATTTTCCCATTATTTCTTCGAATTTCATCGAAATTAGTTGAAGACTTTATTTCGGAAGATAGATTTGGGTCAAAGTTCCCAGTCAACTTCTTATTCGAAGTTTATCATGAAATTAAATAAGTTCTGCTCTACTACGGCTCTTGAGGTCACGTTCCACTTTTTCTTTAGTTTATTTCTTCAGAAAAAACAATTTTCCTCCTAAAGATTTACAGTTTTGATAGAGTCTTCGATGATAAGGAGGAATATATGATCAATAAAATCGTTGCTTAAAGCAAACCATTTCTTGAAATTTCAAAGGGATGAACCTAAGACTAGGGTATGTTCATCTTCAGAATGGTACTAGTAAATAAGAGCAGATACGAGACTTGCAAATATCCTCTAGTTTTAGGCCATTAAGTTGCTAGTCATTAAATGTATAGTCATGGCTTGTAGCGAGATCTGGAAGTTTCCCTGGGATGTCATAAAAGTTTGCTATAGTCACACAAAAACTTTGAAGAGGTTTCTGCTCTATGCCATGATAAATTTATGTCCTTGATAATCCTAGTACGATCACACAGGTTAAGAATGTAAGATATCTGGACAGGTAATATATTGATATTTTCCTTTATTCGTTATTCAAATATAAATTTGCCTTCCCTCTTAATCGTTCTTTTTGCAATTGCACTTACTGATAAAAAAAGAGCCCTAAGTCGTTTTCAGTTGTTGCGTACCCAAAAGAGTGGTAGTCAATTATTTTAGCCTATACGTCTCCTAAAGAAGAATATAGAAAAATTGTGGGCAAACAATCCATAATCCTTTCATAATCAACCGTACAAGAAAAACTTGATAGGTAACCTGATAGGTAATCTGATATGTAACATCATAGGTAACCTTATACGTAACCTGATAGGTAACCTGATACGTAACCTTATAGGTACCTGATATGTTTTCTATTAATCAATTAATATTTTATTTTTGGGACTGAAATGAGAATTTAAACGCCAAACCGCTCCTCAATTATAATACAGTGTTAAGAGTTTGTAAGGCGTAGAATAAAATACCTCATCGATATTTTTCTCGGAAGTTTTCCTTCTGGAAGATATGGTTTTAAACTTCGTATCCCTCAGTGCACAGGACAGAGTGCTGTCTTGTTTTAAGAACATAATCATAATTTATTATTTCTCTGGTGATTTCTCTATATCTTTATATTGATATACATGGGTGGTCTGAAAAGTTTCCGACATTTCTTCATTTCTCGACATTTTTTCTAATAATTTCTGAAAATTTTCTGAAGATTTCGGAGAAATCTGGGGTCGGAAACTTTTCAGACCACCCTCGTACTTACTTTTTTGGTAATCTTCAGACATAAAAGTAAAATCGGATAGCGAAATCTGATCCTCTTACATTTCTAGAACTATATAGGTTACTTACCATCATAAAAAAATCCAATTTAAAATTTTCAAAGTTAAATTCATATCCTATTCCTTTTTTAACTACGCTTTCTTTCAAACATAAAATATTCACGCAATAAACTGTTCGTTTATTTAGAATTTAGGTTTATAAATTACTAAATTAAATTATTAAATTAGAAGATTAAATTGGAAGAAAAAAATCAATTAAGGGAGCATTTTTATGGCTAACATGACTCATTTTTAAGTTAGAACTCATGTAATACATAATAGAGTCTATTAGAAAGTAATTTTTCTTGTGGAATAAAATTCAACTTAACCACTATTTTTCCCTAATAATATGTACCTCATTTACGTACCTACAGTATTTGATCGGGAAAAGTGATTTAATATTTCATTTAATCTTTACGATATTAAATCTCAGAAATTATTAATTAACTAGAATTTCTGATATATTTCCTAAAACATTATGTCCCAAAAATAGTTTATTTATTAAGAAACTCTAGATTAAAAGGAAAAGAACGCATGCTTTTATTCAATTCAGTCCTACGCCAAATGCATCAATGAGGTGTACGAAGTTGTGAACCGAAATCACAAGTTCCGAATAAATGTTTCAGGAAAGTAAAGAGGGAACAGAAATTAACCCTTGGTAGTTAGAGAAAAAAAGAGAGAGAGAGGCTTTGAATCTCCAAGTCCTCCTCTGCTTTACCATTTTAAGAGGAGATTGTGCTAACGCTGAAAGGCTTACAGCTAGGAATTGTCTCTTACAAATCCTTTCTAATGGTCCCAAGTACTTCTACCGACGGGATTCCGCAATATTGCAGTTTGTGCTCCACTTCCCACAAAAGACACCTTCACAGTGCAATGAGCCAAATTGCTCTTTCGAGACCAGGAAAATCGCCGAACGTCCATTTAAGAACATTCCCCACTGCAATCTTGATTGCATGAACATTTACCTCCTGAATAACTTTTCATCTGGGAACGTGCAGCGAGCGAAACAAAAGGAAGCTCTCTTGAGTGGAACTTTTTGCATAAAATCATTCGTCTTCATGGGTCTTCTTCTGACTAGAAAAATCATCTCAAATGAAGATGAGGGATAGCAAATTGAATTGATAATGCGTATGCTTTATCTATATTCTATTTTAGAAAAATATATTCTTTTATTGTAGATGACACTGTTGGAGGAAATTTATCTGAACTGCTTGTTTAAGAAATGTTCCCGAGTTTTTGAGTTAAGAGTCATTATTTGTGGCCTTAAAGAAATCCATATTATTTCTTGTATCAACATGTGGAGGTATGTATAAAGGATGGAATTGTTTTATGAAAATAAGAATAATCCACTAATTTGAATAGCAGAATAATTTTCAAATCCTTGGTAGCTATATTAACTGCATTAGATTAAATATATTGGATTCAAGTATTCAGCTCTAGCAGTTATAGTTGTATATGTTAGGAATTCTCTATGTTTTTTAGAACTAAGTTAGTATGAAAACGAGTGAACAGCTGTTCATTCGCCATTTATGTTGTACAATTTAGTCCACTGGATGTTAAACATCTTCATGAAGTAATAAAAATATAACTCGGAATCTACTCACTTGTTAATCACATCAAGTCAATATGGAAATGTACGACATGTTGTCTTACTAAGGAAAACCAATTAAATTATAAAACGACGGGCTGTACTTATGAACAGCAGAACAATTCCATTATGAATATCAGCTAAAATCAGGGCATAGTACCGATAACATTTTCAATCAAGTTTTCGTTTCGTCTTAAGGAGAAAACCAAATATAATTATAGTTCTAGTTTTACCTCTACTGCAAACGTCGCTCCGGTTTTCTTTTCTTTTTCTTTTCTAATCCTATATCTATCTAAAAGTCTTTTTTATTATTTCATGCTTTTTCATTTTCATTACTTTACATTAAACTTCAGAATAAAACTTATTAATTGTAAGTCGTAATTCGTTGTTTAATTAAGTAAAGTTTTAGTTAAAATGTGTACGTTAAATTGGATAATTGGAATTGGAAAGGAATAAATAATGGTTTTCAGTTTCCAAGGATTTCAATTTTTTCAACCCAAGTCCAGTTTTTAATTTGACACGTACAAAGATACTTTCTTTTTTGGATTTTCGGTTCGGTTCTAGTTCGATACCTTTGCTAAAATATAGCTCATCTAGTCGATCAAAATTAGTTACGAATAAACGAAAAATATATTATTTGTTCCCCAACTTATTTCAACGCTGCACATTTATAAACGACGATATATTACAGACCAGTATATTTCGTGAGTGTTTTACAGGAGTTCGGGCAAAAGATGAGGTTACTCCAAGAATAAAATCGCTAAAGGCTAGAATATCCATCGCACTGGCACACCATCAGAGTTCATCGAATATGGTTTACGACTATCTCTTCTATGATGGACACTTTATTCCGTATCGTGGCCTGTTTCCGAGTGCGTTTCATCGATGATTGAAGTAAACGGAAGAAAGAAACTTCAATTCAAAATTACCGCTCTTTTAGCCCTTATGAAGTGATCTACTGCGATTACCACAATCAAGTGTCACTTTGATGCACGCCGTCGCTTCCTCACCACTGTAAATTGCGCGTAGAATTTCCACGGGTTGTCATTCGTGAAACATGACCAATCGGTAACGATCAAAAAACCCATAATTCAAGAAACAGGGCTCTCAAATGAATATCAGAGCAGCAATTCCTCATTTAGCACGGTATTGAGCGAAGACATTCAATCAAACTAAATTCAGTCTTTTGTAGTTTGCATCAATTGGGATTTTTAATAGAAGTACCCATTTATTCAGCTACTATGAAGAATAATTGTCTTAGATACGAACCAATTTTTCCAATACTGAAGTATATATTTTGTAGTAAGTTTTGAGGCAGAAAATTTACAATAAATATATTATGGAAAGAAAAATTCCTCTGTAAAATTATTTTTCACCGCAGTGTAAACATATGATAATTTGGAAAAGTACTCAGATACTAGATACTGAGTACTGGATGCTTCTGCAAGCAAATTGAATGTTATACCCGGTGCACCGTTAAGTCGAAATGTATAAACGTTTACATGTTAAATAAAATTTTACAACCCTTCACATCTGCCTCGAGAAGCTGCCCATAGTGGAATTAAATATGTCTCGCATATCCCCTTTTTAACATAATATACGATGAAGAATATGTTCAATCAGATATATCTTAAGAAAAGGAAAAACAGTTTTAAGGTGAACAGTGAATGAGTGATGAAGCCATAGCTAATAATTGCACGTTTGCAAGATATAAAAATAACCTATAAATCATGAAGACGATAAAAAGTGATACATTTTTTGAAGACTAACACAAAAAAGGAAACAATATTACTTAGAATAAACTTTGCCTTGGCTAATTGTTATATATAAACTTCATGTAAAATATCTAAGATTGTTATTTAACATTTTTTCATCAATAGGTAACCTATAAAAGTGGAACTTTAAAGTGATTTTTATATCATGGTTTTACAAATCATCATATCTATACTCTGTTCATTCTGTTAATGAATAACGTTAACCATCCTCAATTTCGTACGCAATTGATCCTCCTTCGCCGTCTGTCTTTATTTTAGTAACGTCAAAAATGTTCACTTGCACAAAGTTTCTTGCATCAAGAGTAAAAAACTAAAGGAGGTCAAGCTCCAAAAAAAGTTAATAGTTTTATCGTTAAAACTTTGGCCAAGAAAATAGCTATAATCGAATGACTGTGATGAATAGCAGAGGAACTGTTCAAAGGAGTTGAAAGTTGGTTAGGCTCAAAGATTAGGTTGTTTAAGTTTCAAGAAAGAAGTTACAGTCTGCCCAGAGTAGTCGGCGACCTCGTAGAACTAATGGAAAACATAATAAAAGTGGAAGCCATCAGATATAGCTTCTCGAATTTTCATTACGGGATTCTGCGACGAGTTTTCTTGTCGTTCTAAGGTCAATCTTCAAATAGAAAACTGACGTTCAATTATGTTTCTGAACATAAGATAGTGAACACCTTGTAAGTTTTATTGCTTCCTAAGCAGTAGTTCCTCATTCTTCATATGTTCAAAGTTAAAAACTGGAATAAATCAATTCTTAAGTTTTCAGAGTTCGAGCATTTTCTTAACATTCTTCATTTATATCCTTGAATGGAGAGTACCAAAAGTCATGAGCTTTTATTTTTATTTTAATTGAAGTACAACATTTACGTGGAAGCAGCAAATTATTTTTCCTAATTTATCAATCAGCCAATTTATGAAGGTATAGATTGCTGGATAAATCAAAGGTACGGATCTAAATACATAGAGCCTTCTTAAATCCTCACTTTGATTGAAGTATCGAAAAACGACCTGCACTAAAAACTGCAATAAAAAGTTTTGATATTAACTTGCAAAAAAATATTTTGTAAAAGAGTAGTAGTTGCATGACATAAATTTTTGTTAACGATTGCAACTGATCACGGAAGAACTTCAGAACAAGGTATTAAGAATAGTACACTCCCAAAGCCTCGGCCAGAGCATTAATTTTGAGCGTTGAAATTTAGGCACGGGTTGTTAAACGTTGTAACGGTATTGCTTAAAGTGCTGAAAATATAATTTAAATGAAAAATAATAAAATCGGGAGGCAAAATTTAAACAGTCTAACTGTATATTGTAAAGTGAGTCTGTAACGCAAACGAGACAGGCAGTGAAAAGGTGATTGTATGCGGGAAAAATTTTGGAGCTTCAAAAGAAGCTCCAAAAATAAGAAAAAAGTTTTTAAATAATGATATAAGGAGTTTTTAACAAAATCAAGAGTGACTGAATGGTTTAAATAAGAATAATAGGGGAACAGGGAAGAAGGGAGTTGAAGAGTGTATCATGACAATTAAGAAACAGATATTTGTGTTAAAATTTGGCATGTAGTCCAGCTGGATGTCTTAGAACACGGCGTAAAATCAAGAAAAAATCTAATTGATCCTAAACAGTCTAAGATGTCCAGGATAAATATATAATAGATGAGAGACCATTTATTTACGCATCAGGAAATTGCTCGATTGGCAATCCTGTCATTTTCATCACGTTTGACATAAAGAAATTGATCAAGAGACTTGTGCGACTGATCGTATCTACTAATATTGCACGTTGCAGTTTTGGGCAAACATTATTTAAGAGTACCTATGATAACTAATAAACAAAATAATAATCTCAGTGGGCCGAAGGAGTCTACCGCAACTCTTCCCGCAAGAGGATCTCAAGAGGCACTTGTCCTTTGGGAGTCGTCCTTACATGCGTCTTTAATTTGGACTCGACCATTTCACCACTCCGCTCACAGAGGGCCCCTATTCCTCTTTCCAGCGCTTTAACCATCTCTGTCACGAACCAACGACGGAAAAAGGGTACAGGGAGAGGGACAGTCTTGCTGCAAGGGGTGACTGGCCTCCAGTTTATTCACCCCTTCATAAAACCGAGAATTCCACGCGAAATTCGCATCTTCTTGAAAAAAAAGTGTAGGGAAATGAAGTAGGGTTATGAATCAGATGGCTGCGATCCCTTAATGTCCAAATTGTAGCGTCATCTCTCAGACGAGGACTCCAAATAAGACAAAGGAAGCGCCTGCGGCCCACACGGCAAATGTCCTTACGGAAACAGCTCATTACAGCTATAATAATCAAAAGTAGGGAACTGAATTTCAGGAAAAGGCGGTGTCAAGATATGAAGTCACTGAACGGAAAACCAAGTTCTAATTTTGGAAAGGAGAGCCGAAGTAGCATCGCAATAGCGGTGGACCAGACTAATCGAAATGATTCCTGTGTTAATGTATTACAGAGGAAATAGCATCTTCTCAACCTTGCTACGCGAGATCTCCAAAAGTAAGATTAACTTTAGCGTGATTATTTTACAGTTAAGTGATACTTGATGTTTATCAATGACTGAAGATCATATTATTCATACAGAGTTTCATCTGTAGATGTCATCGTGCTTCCCATATAATGATGAAAACTCTGCATTTTCTAGGAAGTTTCCCAAGTTATGGCCCCCGGATGCATTTGTGGGATAACTTAAAAGGAATTATTAATTAAATAAAAATTTTGGATTCTCTGCTATCATCTCATATGACCAACATCAAGTCTACTAGATTATAGGTTCTTTATTGAAAAATCATTCCGTGTTTGATCTGGTTAGTATCCCAAATTTCCGATACCTATGGCGGTAGTAAAAGGTAAATGATGCCAAATCCAAATATTATCATAACATTGATAAACATTATCGACACAGCGTCGTCAGCCAATCACATAGAAAGGAAAAATCAATGTTCCGTTTACTTAACTTCTCACTAATCTACATATCGAAATAAGCATTAGGGGATTCATAGTAAGTCGGTAATTTCGGGATTCCCGTTGCTTCTAATCTCTAGCCCATGCTATTCCGTACATTAAAAGACGGCTATCGGACCGTTTTCAAATCTCTTTTTCATTAACAGCCATGTTCCATTTATTTCTTCTACTCCTCGTTTTAATTGGCATTATTACCATTCTCTATCATTACTATAATTCAGGTAGCTAAACTATTATGTGCTTTTAATTCGAATCAAGGCATCATCTACTGAGAAGGTGCTTTTTATTAAATTTAATTATGAGAAATTTATCGAAAGTGATTTACTAACCATACTACATGAATATTAAAAGTGATATTTACATGAGATATGAGAAAAACAGTGCTTAGCCCTCGGGTTATCTGGTATTCTTCTCATCGAATCAGAATTAAAATAACACTAATCTAATGCAATAACAACACTAATCTAATGCAATAATAATACTAATAATGAGATGAATCAAACTATTTTGAGCGATATTAAATTCTTAACGATCAATTATTTCAGTCGGATATTTCAATGGATAGCCTCAATTTCTTTTACGACACATCAGAACCTGGTCCGAATTATACAATTCTATAGTTGGGTTTTCGCATGTGCTTTCAAAACTACATCATATAATGACGTTTATCAAACCTACGCCTAGGAGAAGATGTAGTATCCCTCCATCAAGCTAACATTTGGAAAATACCCGAACAAAAAATGTGGAAGCGCCATCAGGTTGATAAAGTATAGCGATAAATGGAGGAGAAGGGAAAAGTGATTGAGGTTCATGATGAATGCTCAGAAGAACAAAAGATATGTGTGCGTCTGAAGAACGCTGTGTGCGTGCGAGCAGATGGAAGGGAGGAAAAAACGGGAAAGCAAGAAGTAAAGTAACAGATCGAAAGAGACGTAAAAAATCTCTAGGCGTGGCATCGGTTTCTTGGGGGAGTTAAGGCCTTTAATCTTTTCCATGGCAAAAGTTAGGGAAGTCAGAGCAAGAAAGAGGAGGAAAAAATGGATAAAATACGCGAGAAAGCACCTGGGCTTGGCTGTGTCTGAAAGGACTCGAACGAGAAAATGAGAGGGACTGATAGCAAGACGAAACATTACGATGACTCATTAGGAAAAGGAAATAAAGCATGAAATACAAAAATTAAATTTTATCTCGAAAACTTTTTCCCAAAACATTTAAAATAAATCCTTGCTAAGGAACGTGCGTATGAATGGACAGTAGCACTAAGTCTGTGGCAATATGGCACATGCCTACGAGGCATCATTAGATCTGAATGCATACCAAACTGCTTCAGAAGGTAGTGTAAGAAATATCAACCGGGATTCTATGATTAGTACCTCTGTAGCCCACGGCGCTCATATAAGGGTCACTATTGCTCTCTCTACGTACGATATGTTTACGGGATAATGATCAGATATGTACATTCCTTTATTGGTTTCCTCCATGTGAATAATAAGAATGTCGGATTTCATGCGTTGCCTAGTTTCCTTATTCACATCTTTCCTAGATCAGATATTTCATAAAATATGGTATCTATTTCATAATATAAAATATGAACTGGTGCTTTAAGTATTATGAGATCGATAAAATAGTTATATGATGTATTTTTATAATTTTTCAAGTTCTGTTGAATAGTTGACAAATGTGTAGTCATGAGATTCGTTATATAGCTGACATCAAACGTATTTGGTTTATTTTTAAATCGAGTAGATCAGTCATAAAACGTACATACAATTGCCTCCGAAACGACAATGCAACATATTTAGATATGAAAGATAAATGATACTTCTTTTCGTCGTTAGAAGGAAGATGACGAGAAAATAACTTGTTGATCAATTCTATCAATTATCTAACAAAAAATAATTACAACTATGTATTGATGACATATCCAGCAAAGAAATTTTAGATCACATGATGATGAGACGAACCTCTGACATTTCTCTACCTCAATTCATTCAGTAAATTCCACAGATATGTATTTATGAGCAACTAGTTTCGTCCTCAAGACATCATCAGGCGCTGATATACTATAGAATTTACTAAGTGATTTTCCCTTGCATTATGGCGCTACTTCAGAAGGTTAGGCTGGAACAAACTTCATACTTGGATAACCTTTTGTTGCAACAATGATCTAATTCTGAGAGATTGTTTAAGAGACGTGAGATTTGACAGTAAGAATATATTAATTTCTTACGTAATGAAGACAATATCCTACCAATAGTGATGCTTTCATTTGAGAACCGTATTTTAGGAAAAATTCGGTTATTATTTATTATTTACCTACTTAAACATTGATACTTTGCTGCAATTCTTCTAGTGTCAGGTGGCAGAATCAACATATTGTTAATAACCTTCGTAATATGAACATACTCTACAAACATTTAAGCTTAAATACTCTTACTTGTGCATATTTAATTTTACCCTCTCTCTATTTTAGTTAGTATTATCGATGTACTTAATATAATTTTTTTAAATAATTTCTTTTGAGTCGAACATTAGCTATATAGCTATAGCTTTAGGTATCTATTCCTCCGTATTTACGTTTACGGAGATGCCATTATTACAAATATTTCATAGTCCAAATACCCATAATATCATCAAATTAGTAAGCAGAGTAGAAAAAACGCCAAAATCGAGACGGAGGAGAGCCTCAAATTAATTTAATTGTAACGATGCTATTGTAGCAAACATTGCCCTCATCCATTGGTCAATGCATTGAAACATTACATTTTGTGCTGTTAGATTCATCGGAATCGAAAAGAACTTTGATTTTGTCTTTTCACACATAAAAATTGCACACCTTAAATAAGCACTGTCCTTGTGTTGAATGGTGCAATTACGGAGTTTTGCATAAAGAAAGCGATTCGGAGGCACCAAAGTGAGGAAATAAAGAACACTAGCCGTGACGAAGGCGAAAAAAGCACGATATATATACGAGGCACATCCGAGTGGGTTTGATTTGGAAATGGTTCCCTCCGTCCCAAAAGACAGCATCACTTTTCATCGCCTTCATAGACAAAACGAGGAAGACTCACCAAGAAGACGGAACGCAGTGAAAGTCCTCCAGGAATAGAGTACATTTAGGATAAAAGTATAAGCCAAGGTGTGTGGGGAGAAAGATGGCGGAAGACAATGGGACTGAATATTGCATACGAAAAAGAATGGCAGAGATTTATGAGAGAATGTCCTTTTTATGGATCCAGCACCACGCAACAAGCTAACGTCAGACTATCTGGACCAAACCTATGATGGATGGGAGAATTCGGTTGATATTTTTTTCGTCGCTATCGATAGTGGATATTTTGAAGGCGTCTTGTTTATTTTTCGGGGACTTGCTCCAAATCCAAAGCGTTGGAATTCTTTCATAGATCGATTCTCTGTCATTTCCATGAGGGATAGCTCCATCGGTGCTCCTATTGTTATATTTTTAAAAGTCGCCACCGTTATATTTTCCGAATACGCCTTTGACATGCCTGAGGCTAATTTATTGCACGCTACGTACGGAAAATTTAGAATCAGGAAAGCTTTTAAGGTTAATCTGAAACGCATCTGATTTTCACAACTACTAACATCAAGGTTGAACGGTAGCCAAATATTAGGTGCCGCACATCCAAAGAGTAAAGTTAATATCCATTTAGATAACATCAAAACCTAGAAATCCGGATTTGGTTTTTAATTTCTTATGAGACTGAGAATTTTTAATACATCAATATTTACTGCGATACAACATACCAAGTAATTTAAGTAATATTGATTTTTCATATCTAGGTTTCACACATACGTAGGTACAACATCACACAAGGTTATTCATATCTAGGTGGTAAGCCAAAACTTTTCAAGCGAAATCGTTTAGTAACAGGGTCCCTTCTTATCTGTAATATTCTGGGTCCACAGTGAATGATTCAGTCTTAATAATTTACATCCCATCAAACACTGGTATTATCTAACCCTTGTCTATCTTTGCGGGGCTTGAAGGATCTATGAGATATTAATTACTTACGATTACATACAGTTGAAGGGGTCTTATACATATGCACTTAAGGAGACATCCAACAGTTCTCTTAGGGAGTTGATACATTTCTAGAGAGGTAATTTTCAAGTTAAGCGTCGCTATGGCGTTTCTTCATAATTATCAACTGAAGCTGTATTCTTTATTTCGGTAAACAATGAGTTCACTGCTCAGATTTTCTCCTCATATCAAAGCATTTAAAATTTACTCCACAAAATGATTGTGAAATGTTGTGAAAAATCTATGTATATTTCCTTTCGTTTGTAATTAACAGAACGCCTACATTCCCTTGATCATTTCTTAAATCCAAAAATTGCTTCAAATAATAAAAAAATCAAATTTTTGACTCATAGTAGAGTAAAATGGTAGTGTACTAAAAATTGATTCACGAAACTCTGATAATCAAGATCAATTAAGTCTCTGCACTAAAGGAGGGTTAACTAAGTACCGTAGTCAAAATACTCTCAACAACATGCTTAGATAAGTGACATAATCTTTAGCCAGAAAATACAAAAACGTCCAATATTTCTACAGAATGAGAAATAGTTCGTAAAAGGTAGGGAGAGTCAATTTCTATGTGTATTGAAGAAAAAATGAGCAGAATTTGAGTCAAAATGCTCTGCGGTTGCCTCATAACTCTTTCCCAAGTTTCCGGTTAATCTCGAAACGTTATCATATCATATTTAACGAGAGTCATCAAATTTCCATAACAATTTCAACGGCCAGTTCTTTATGGAGTGATAAAGAAAATTGGAATGCGGTTAAAAAGCAAAGGCTCGGACACAAGTTGGCAGTGTTGGTGCTTGAAGGCGCCGTCCCAAGGCTATTCGTTTTTCACGTTATTTGCAATCCTTTTACCTCGCAGCGACCGTCGTTCAAACATTTCATCCAGTGACATATAGGGCAAGTCCGTCTCGCACGGTGAGTCTATTTATTTTTCAGTCGATATGGCAAAAGGGAATGGAAAATAAGCAGGAGGAGACGGAATTTGCAATTCTCTAAGATCTCCATGTCTCCATTCGTCGTTTTTCCAACGGCGATTCCATGATGCGATTTAGTGGTGAAAGCTGATCCTCCCCGAAGCGTGGTTTGGGATTTTCGAGCGAGAAAGTTGACTCTCAAAAATTTTGAAAACGAAAAAGAAATTAGTGGAAAAATTGATTTCTCACCGTCCGGTTATTTCCTTTAGAGTTCCGGACATTTATTTGGACTGAGAAAATAACCACAAAATATAGATTACCTACTTAATAATGTGTGCACGGACGCTAAAAGTTTCCATTTCCATCATCTCCCAGGGGAAACTGATGTTTTAGAAAATTTGAATTGATTAATGAAGAAAATAATTGCTCTCACCAATATATGACAATTACGCATAACTAAATTTTCGTAAAAAATAAACAATATTGTAATAGTAATAGTCAAACAATATAGTAGATAGTAAACAAACTTCTCCTGAAGAAACCATAAAGCAAAGTTTTTATTTAATTGTAGATGATATGAACAATGGGTACCAGAGAAGGCTGTGGTGAGAGGAGATTAGAAATTGGCAGAAAATTTATAAATCCTTATCACTATATTAATTTAATGAAATATTACTGATCGATTGTATTAGAAAGAGAACGGTGATCATTTAAATATAATTGAAATGTAAATAATTCAATTCTTTGTTAGGTAGGAATCAAAATTGAAAAAAAACTATCATCAAAATCCATAGCTAATTATCTTCAAATTTATTCCTTGGAACGTTAATTTTAGTCCTTATAGTAATCATAAATTGCCTAATTCTTGAGAAAAAATATGCAAGCACAGGATTCGAGGAAGATATAATTATCAGGCAACCATAACAGATGCATGACAGTATTAAAAGTGTAGAACGTTATATATAGGAATGAGATCATAATGAGATATAGAGACTGAGATCATATTTTGATTTGTTGATACATATGTGGGATTTATAGAATACATTTAAACGGAATTACATTTACTAAATTGAATATATGCTAAAATCAGTCTAAGAGATTGCAGAATTGTTTTTCAGGCATATACGTGTAATATGCCTTCCCACCAAGTAAAACTTAATCACTTCACTTTTTGTCCTAATTTGGGTTGTAAATTATCGTAATTAATACTTTAAAATTTTGTATTACGCTCAGAAAACTTGAATTAATCTGAAGAATATATCAGGAATCTTAAATAGAATTTTATTGAAAATATTTGAAAAATGTGTTTCTCAGATCCACGCATTGCAAATGATGCAAGAATACCAAAAATTACCATACAATTCGAATCTATCAGGGAAATTTCAAACAATGGGTTATTTCTACAACACTAATGTATATTTTCGGTTAATATTCTTTTAAAGGATTCACAATAGGCGTACCCATTTCGTTAGGCTATTGATAACTGATGATGATCTTCTTTCAGGAGATAAATTAATTTGAAATGAAACATTTTAATGAATTTTGGAAATTTGTATCATAAGCCCGCTTTAAAGCAGAGAGTTTTATTCGAATTTGGCCATTATCGTAAATTACAAACATGCCTACTCAATGTATCCCATAACAATGTAGTTCTATACGTTCAAGTCTACTGCAATTTCACCATTATCTTCAGCTCGTACATAACCCTTCCAGCGTTCCGGAGGTAGTTACAAATGGGTCACCGCTGAGATCTAAGTACATACACTGCGGCGCTGCGTCGAACACAGCAAAGAATAATAACCTGAACTGCTGTCGGAACATTTGAAACGGACCTCAGGAAATTGTTGAGCTTGCTCCACTTATACTGCGAACCCTCTCAGAAGTGCAATTCAAGTTCGAACCTTCAAAGAACTTCGGACAATAACTCTCAAACCTATGGGAAGTCATGGTCGAATTATTTATCTTCTGTAATTGGTTCCGTTCAATTTTTCATTGGATTATTAACTTCCAGTTCGAACTTGAATTACAACATAGACGCATAGAACTGCTGTTTGTAAAGAAATTTATATTACTATTACCTGTTTTCTTACACAATTAGAATATATCTTTATCAGTAAATCATGTACTTGGCAGTACGGAGACCATACTTGTCTAATGAATGGGTCAGGAATAAATTATAACTATTGAGGATAAGTAATTGTTATTGTTTCAAAGCACTGCAAAGTGAAAAAATCAATAGGAATTATTACTCAAAAAAGAAAAAGAAGAAGAAAACAAAAATAACTAAAAACGGAAATATTGAGTGTATACAAACCTATAAAATAGCTTCAAATAGTCAGTATAGTAAAATGTAGCAACATAGACCTAAAAATTACTAAAACTTGAAGGAAAAAGGTATAAATCTATACAAAAATTTACACTCAAATTTATTCAAATGAGCATGAAAAAATTTGAAAGAATTTTAACATAAGTATCACATAGATATAATCTCATAATAAGTAAGATAGAAAATAATTTTGTAAATTGATTATTTTCCAGATTTTAAAAATGACCAAAGCAGATAAATACATAATACATAATGTGTTATCAGAGCGGTATGTGAAATAGTATTTCTTTTTGGCATCAAGAGTCACATAACTGTTCGATTTAAGATTATGTTCCAATCTTCTCATAGCCTGCATGCATGTAAGGCTATAGTAGGTTGGTAAAGAATTTATAATTATTTCTATTAAAAAAGGGATAATCTATGTTATTGAATTTCATACTAATGGGTTGGTAACGAAGTGAGACAAACATTTTTATAGCGGAAAAAACCGAGATCTTTTCATAATGCAAGGAGAATTTTCAATTCTCCAAATTTTGCATTATTTCCCTTTTCGATGAGAATTTTTAAGCACCTTTCCGTTACAAATAATTTGTAAACAAACTTAAGTAAAAAGGCTGCACTACAGTGCATCTCCAGAGAGTAAATATTACGTTGAAAATGTCCGCATAAATGTCTTCTTCTTCACCCGACATCGTAGAAATAAGTATGATATAGCAAGTTGACAAGATTCGGAGCGCTCAATTTTATTAGCCGCTATTCAAGTGAAGAAGAATATTTTTAGGTAGCCTCTCTTCCATTTACATCATACATTTATCTTCACTGTTCAGGCATTAGGTCACCTGGAAGTGTTTCATCCATTTATCACTCGAGGAAGGAAGATTCACATGCATCTCGTATCCAGAGGGAAGTATGTGGTAGCCATAGCTTTCCGAACTCACTTTCTCTTTCCAATGGAAGAAGATAAAGCAAGAAGAACTGTCCCTTGTATCATCTGCAAGAGAACTGTCCCTTGTATCATATTCTACAAATGGATCACACCCTAAGTAATGATAACTGAGTTTCGGTTCACTTTCATCTTTAGGATTGATTCAGGGAGAGATACCATCTCGAGCACGTCCTAAGAAATTGCCGATTTATCTCATCGCAGTCTAAAATGTGAAGTAAATAATAAAGTTCATAACATTTCATTCTAAATTTAATGTAGCTTAGTATTTATTAGTTGCAACGAATTCATTTTATAACTTGAATCCGAAACGCTCTCTGAGAACTTAAGATTTGAACTATGACTAGGAATACTCAATTTGAAATATTAGGCTCCTTCACTACCATAGGTTTTCATTATGATTATTATTTACACATTACATTATTTTTTAGAGACTTATAGTATCTACTTGTAGGGATTCCTTATTCTTGCTTTAGATCTCACCATACGTTCAATACGTATTCGTTATCCAACCTCTATTTGTATGGTTATACCAATGCAGAGAATTTTCTTTCCAAATCAGAGGATATATCTTATCATTATACTCTTAATCAATGATTTTATGTCATTCTATAGGTCTTCAGTTTCACACAGTTCCTCTTTATCCATCGTTACCTTAAATATTTCGCCGCAATATTATACTGGCAAACATCTTCATTCATTTTTAAAATTAGGTTACCGAATAACATAGCTTTCTACATATTGCTTTCTCTCTCTCTCTTTCCATCCGTCTATCATGTCTCTGATCACGGTATCTCATTTTTTCATTTTATAATCCTAAGCTTCTCATCATATCTTTATATTTCCTACTCCCTTCAGAGAGAAATTTCTCCATTTCCATCGATATATTCATTATAAATGAGGAATCGTTATTTGTTTCCTTACATCATGCTTTAGGAAAACTTTGCTTTTAGCTTTGACCCTTAAAGAAGAAATTTAAAACAATGATGCTGCTTCAGAAAGTTCTTTGTCCCGCGTAGTAAAGCTGTTTTCTAAAAACTGTCGTAGTTTTGCATCCAGTCGGGAGGCGAGAAGTGCACTTTGCCAAGTGCTACTTTGATGACCTATTTATGACGCTGGTAGTAATGGCGTCGAGACACTTAAGCGGGGTTCGCTGTTAGTTTTCATTACGGAAGCCGATAGTATTAGAATCTATAGAGATTTAATCTCAACGGCGTAAGCTTCGGATCTTTAATTGCAAGTTATATGATTTTGATTGGAAAATATTTGACATATATTACCTCTCAAGACCATAGCTGTTTGAATGGATAACGTATTACTGAATAGATACCCTAAGATTTATGATAGGGATTTATCATCGATCTCAACCTAATGTATAAAAAGTAATTTCAAGTATGAAATCGCATATATTTTTTTGAAATTCGTAAGTAGTAATTTTATTTGGACAGCAAATTAAATATCTGCTTCCTGTCTCTTTGGAAAAACTTAATGATATTTTGCATGCAATTAATGCATGAGGAAATAACCTGTGTATGGTATTAATACACCAAGTTATATCGTCACTAGTGATTATTCGGATATTCGTTACCTAATCGAAAATTAAAATCTGAGATGCTCGGATATAATCTAAGGACATTTTCAAAGCCTTTAGCATCCCATTTTCTGGATTCGCAGGATTATTGCGGGATTAACACCGAATATTGCACTTAGATAAGTTAAATTCATTATCTTAAGCTGGTTAAATTCATTAGTCGATGGTTTCCTTCTTCAGGATCAGGGAATTTTGGAATTTGCGTACTTTTATGTCCATACTTAACGGAGTTTGCCTCTATGAATGACCCCCTGTTAATCAATAAGAAGCATTTGCTCTTTCTTTTTTCAAAACTGTGATCTCTTTGCGTAATAACTTGTGTTCACGTAATCACGTGTGATCACGTAATCTGTGATCTCTTGAGTAATGCTAAAAATTCTAAATTTTCAAAGAGAAAAAATGTAATGCGAATGGATCAGAATAAATCAATGAAAACTTTAGCACATTTTAATCAAATGGTAACATGAAATTTAACAAATTTACGAGCATATATATTTATTCTCAGTAATTATATCTCAAAAAGTATCGAAATTTTTGCTGCCAAGAGCTTTTAATGATATTCCTATCAAATTTTATTACTTCGTTAAAAATATAAATTTCTATGAAACTTAAATGTCGTAAAGAAACAAATCCGCCATAATTCTCTAATTCTTCCAGTCGAATTACCCATTTTACTAATTTTCGACATCGGATTTAATGCAGAGTATGAGACACCTGAATGATTTATGAAGACTTCGACAATTAGCACACCCGATGAATTTGAGTAAAATTCCATCCTTCATTCGATTGATAGAAGCATTCCTCCTTTACCAGAAAGCGCGCTGAGAATGCTTCATTCATTACGTTCGACTCATTCATCACCCACGGATCTTCCCCAGCTTCTTTTTCCGCCTTTCTTTACACCTTACCCTGTCGACTCCACCTTTTCCCTGTTCTTCCAGCACACGCTAGAAATCACTTAAGGTGCGTTCTCTTTCCTAGATGTCTTCAGAGATAGCTTTTCCCTTTAAAACCTGTTTTGATGAGATGGAAAGGAAAAGAGAACCGTTAAAGTGCCTTTCGCTTCCTCGCCTTGAAGCGATTCCACGATAAACGGAATCGAACACTTTAGGGATTCTTCGTACAAACTCTGCTCCCTTTCTGCGTTTTACCGCTTCCATCTAGTAACTGGAAAACCCCACCTCTTTTCCCTCCTTCCGTTTCAATGCGGAACAACCTTTCACCGCCTAACTTTCCATACTACATAGAAAGGGAATCGTTCCCTAGTATCCGACGGCGCAGAATTAATAGTGATTGGAATAGAGTCATTTTCTGATGGACCTCAAAGCCACAGAAAAGGTCGTGATTTCGATCTCTTTTATGTTGGATTTGAAAGGTTGCTTGCCTTTTGGTACTTGATACAGGATAGAGGAAAAGTTATTTCTCATTTTTTTTTCTTTTTATTTGCGAGTGTGGTAACTTGAAAGCAACTGATTGATGCTGAATAGACATATTCGCCTGGATCAGTCCTTATTTAATGTTATCGGAGCATTAATCATAGGATACTGCTATGCAGTTACGTATACTTGGGCGTTAATAAAACGGTTCACGCAAATATAGCGATTATAAATAGGCAATTCAATTTAAGCAGGAGCAAAATACATCTCGTTGAAAAATATAATAATAAATTAAATGGAACGTGCAGAATTTTTTCAGTAAAATATTTACGGTTTATATTTTTGAAGAAATAAGAATGTAGCTGTTGAATGCAGAAAAATACAATTACAAAATGACACATATCGCATGTTGCGTATATTTCCACCAATTTTATTCTAGGGAACCTTTCCATTACTCGGTTTACAAATTCGCAATAAATCCTTAAATGAGATTAATGTTCATTCTGAGTATCTGTCCTTTTGATTTTTTGCAAACAATGTTTAAATATACTCACTACATTATATAAAATAATTATTTAAAAATATGTAATAAAAGAATTGTAGGATACCATCCAACAAATAAATAAATAGTAAATATCAAGGATAAATAAAAATCATTTCATATGTATGTAAAGGGTATCACGAGACTGAAAATACACCCAAACCTCATTCTCAAAGTCCTGAGTTTTTGCCTTAAATTTGATTAGTTTAAGAAACTCATACGTTTCCATTATTTTCAAAAATCTTCCCTATCATAATATATGAAGTAAAATTCCTTGAGTAGTCTGTAAATGATTCCTTATTTTTGATCATTATATTTTATGTTTAACTCTTTCATTTATAATTTAAAATTTTACATTTATAATCTTTACCGTTTGAAATCCTACACATTTTTATTATCATACCTGGAAACTTCCTTTGATATGGAAGGACGGAGGTAAGCAAACGCCATCTGCATTCATATGGCGAACTTCTCCTTGCACCATTCGCTTAAATTAACCTTGAATCCCTTCTCATGTTCAAACAAGGAAGTGAGATTGTAATTAAGCCAATTGAATGTAATACATTCATAGCACCATGCAAAATTTTAGAAATTGAGACTCTGCGAGTAGAGCTACTGTGGACGCTAGTTGAAGGTAAAGCATATCATATATGGATAATCATCAATTGTGGAACGATTTTATATGATTTTCCAGCCAGGAAGGAATTATGTCAGATAAGTATGAAGATGTATGATATCAATTATGCATCCAAAGTGATGAGAACTTCCGATGACTTGCCATTGATCCTAAAGGATAACGTGCTACCGTTCTCAGTAATGGGTTTTCTTTGTGAATTTCTTTCCCAGAATTCAATGCCTTAATGAAGTTATTTTTGGCAAGTTATGAATATTCAGGTGACCAGAAAAACAAGTACGACCGATGATTGTTTACGGTCGTTCAAAGGATTTAAAATTGAAATTTTCCATTTCGGCCGAATTCTAAATTACGCCATGCTCTTTCGTTGCCCGAAGCCAGCAAAAAGAAGGAAGGAGTCTCCGCCGCATCACAGTACACTCGGTCTTAATTATCTTTCCAGAAAAGCCGAGTTACTCTGAGGTAATGCGTCTTCCTTGGAGCCACGACACGGGATTTTATTCCGGAGACGAAAAACCGAATTTATCTCAACATCCATCCGTGACAAAGGTATTCACGAATAGGAAGGAAGGTTTAGGTCGACGGAGTGTATGTTAATGGAACAAAAGGCGTTCTCATGCCGGGTACATCTCAAGGCGGAGTCTTTAGGAAATGTATTTGGGTCGGCTTTTAAATGGAAGCCTTGGGAAAAGTCCGGAATAATAAGTACGAGGAGGATGAAGGAATCGGCACGGTGAAAGGCCGCGCGTGTTACTCTTAAGGAAGGTCGATGCTAATTCGCGGGGAAGCGAAAGGGATTTCAGAGCAAAAGATTGAGACGCGAATAATGTGTTCTTTGAAAATAGCCTGTAATTGTCAAATATCAACCCAAACGATTTCACCATCGGCGCCGTATCCACTTACAAGAAAAGACATTGAAAGATAAAGAGTTACGCGAAACACTTAAGAGAATTATTCCTGTTGCCGTTTGTGCTGGAATAGCAATCCATTTAGGAAAATTTAATAACCGAGTGAATGTCGAGAAACCTCCATGATATAAGGACTTGAAATTTTTTATGGGTCGAAGATTAATTTTACCGAAGGTGATAGTAATTTAATGGCTAAAATCTGCTACTGATTCGGTGAATCTTCACTAGATCTGGTGATTATCTTCTTCATACAGGTATTAGGTATCTATAATATCAAAGTCTTAATTTGGTTGATCTAACAACTGAGTCATGCTTTATTTACTCATGTTGGATTTATTAATAGATCGAAATGTAATAAAATTAACTTAGTATTGGTATAAAATCTTTGATCTTTTAAATAGCATAACTGATATCTTATTTATATAAGCAAATTTAAGCCGTTTTATTTTTAGCTACCGTTTTTAGATATCCTTTTTTTTGATTATAGCAACTATTCAGGGTTACTTTCGCGATTCATAAAATGTTCGCATCTTTGACCGTTTCAAAAACAATATCCACCCCTAATAACATTCTCATTAGGTTAACTGAAAGATCTTCTTTGGTCTTATTTCAACAACTCTTGATTTACAGTTTTATCGGAAGAAAATAAGGAATGATTAATGCGTGATTTAGATTTATTAGAATGTTCCAGAGGAGTTAAAATGTCTTCACTTACAATGAGATAAATTCGAGTAACATGAATGAAAATGGAGAAATCCCAAGGAAAAATAGATTTGAAAAAAATATGAAATCTCCTTGGGATATTCCTGGGCTAACACCTTTATGGGCAAAGTTATCCTAGTCCTTTACCTTAAAATGGAAAAAAAATTTACTTTAAGTATTTAAGTATTTTTCCACAAGATATTTATTTGCATATAAATATTATAAGGTTTCTCCATTTTTATGCAGATGACTTTCCGTAAAGTAATTCCCGACCATTTTGAATTAACTCATGTAAAATGCTCAACTTCTTATTGATATACGTGTTAAAATTACTCTCACGATAAAAATATAAACACTCATTGTAGAAGTGCACTATTGGTTCCAATCCTCATCGATTTTTCTCCCTTTGAACTTACCTTTCATTTTGCTTCTTTGACGAGTTTTAATATCCTTTTAAATGCTGAGACTTGGCTAGTTTTGGCGAATAGATTCTTAATATCATAGATCACAGGGATGGTTTGATTTTTCGAGTACACTCAGCTCCTTAAGGAAATATTCACTTACATTTTACTTTATCTCATTTTCCGGAAACATTATAATCCGTCAGTAGGTTTAAACATGAGAGAAACTAATCAGTTTTTTGTGTCTCATTGTGCCGATCGAAGAATCAAAAATAAATATTGGATGTTGTTTGAGGATTGTACATTTCCTACCAATATGCTGAACACGTTCTCGCTTCGCAGCATATGTTATCTTCCATTACATTATTTTCGTTGAATATTTTAAGTTTGGGTAGAGAAAAGCAAATTGCTTCCGAAAACAGGAATTAATTCACAGAGTTAAGGTAAATAATGTCTTCAGGCATGTTTTCCGCAGGGACTTTTATCGAGAGTGATATTTTGATCTTATGCCTCATGCGCTCCTGTTTAAATAGATGTCACCTAGCTTACGCTCAGACGTCAAGTGATAAAAGTCCTCTCCACTTTCATTTTTCAACTCGTGAGTAATAGGCGTTGAATTTAGGGGATTGAAACATTGAGCGTCTTATCTCTTTTGTCGAGCTTAAAGAATTCAAAGAAAAAAGTCTCTCAAGAGAATAAGATTTAACGAAGAATTAGTTGCTGAGAAATGAGATAGGATAAAGGAAGTCTGCGGATTGCCCTTCCCAAGAGAGGAAAGGAAATCTCAAAAGAGATGATAATAAAGAATGCTACATTAAAACGCTGAATTATTCTCTGATTTGAAAAGTTTTAAAAGGATTTTGCGGGCTATTTCACTGTCACATTTATATGCGGCCACTTTCTAAATTACCAACTGGGATTTTTATTTTATTTATATTCCTATGAATTATTTATTTAAAATAATATCTTTTTCCTTAATTTCCCAAACCTGCATCGGCAAAATTTCCGATATAATAATCACCGAGAGAGTAATTAATGTAATCAAAAATATATATCGATTGAGCAGATACACAAAGCTCTGTGGCTTTTAAAGGGAATGGATTCAAGCAAATTAAAAGGGGATAGTTTCGATGGCGAATTCCAGGAAAAGACTTCTTCTTTTGATCAATGTAAAGCTTGAATCATGCATAGTACCAATTTCCTTTCAAATAATACATCTCGAATGTAATCCCTTACAGAATTTTAACTCTAATTAAGACACTCACACGTCTCGCGAATCTAAGGCAACTATTGAGATCTTTCTCCCTTTACAAATAGCTCCGAGACCCTGCTTTTATTTTTCAACTCGAATTTCACTTAACGAAACCCTAGGTTATATATAAAATTTATTCTACACAATGTGCAACCTACTTTTTAATTTTATTCCATTATGTGTTGTTCTCCGCTTGATAAACCTAAAAGCATTCAATTAGATAACAATATATACATTAAAGCAAATACACTTAGGGGTACTTTGAACTATTTTAACGAAACGGGGTCAAATAAAATCTTCACCCAATCATCATTAAATTATCATCGAGCACACTCATTAGCAGATGCAATCTTTCCATACCTTTCATTTAACGCATCAATTTTCCATCTATAAATCATGCTTAATTATTATTGACAAAAGATTAAATGAAAATATATATCATGTCAATTATTAAATTTGTTAATTGTAAAAATATTTATCTTTCAGCGGGTGTAACTGATTAAAATCTGTTTGCACAAAAATAAATCACTCAAATTTCATTATGGCTTTGGTGGTAGAAAATAATTTATGTACATAAAATTAAAAAATATGGGAAATAATGGAGAAGGTTAATGGAAACCCTTCAGTTTTACTCTCGCGGAACTAAATCGTCATCTCTATCATGATGACTTATAAGAATGGTTTATGCAATCAAAATGTTAATATTGAGTATTGATGAAAGTCGTTTGTTGTGAATTCGCTAACTGAGTGAATAATCACTCACGTCCTTACTGTAGCTGTACAGAAAAGTTGTATGTAAAATTACTAGAGATGACTTTAATCACTTAAATTGAAACCTAGGAAGTGAAATAAACCGAACGCATTCATACGGTTTATCATGTGTAATATCTGAAAATTATTGATCATTGTAAACTGATTATGTAATATATAAATAGCATTAACACTAAGGTAAAACCACCGGAACTCTGGCAGCGTCAGATTCTGGCGAGATAGCTGTGCAAACAGCACCCAACCTGCAATCGGGAGACCCGGGTTCGATTACTGGTCCCGTAGGACATTTTTCTTCCTTGGGATTCATCCTGGGTGCACGCCATCTCTTACAAAATCACCTTGATCAATTCCTTGTTAAGAAGGAGATTGATTGAAAAATCAGTATGATTTTGGCCATTATGTAAACGGAAGTTATCTTGAGTAGGATAAGAAATATTGAGGATGAATAGAACATGACTTATGCTCTATCAGCGAAAAGAAAGTCTAAAGCCCCAATCCCAATGACCTTCCGTCGAAACCTTGAGTAAACCACATCTCGCAATGAGTGAAATACTACTACTATTTTCACCGAAATACATACAAGCACGAAGAGAAATACATAAAAAACATAGCAGACGGAAGTATCCGAACAAGGATGTCGTTAGGATGATGTGAGTCACACAAAATTTAAGCTTTTTCTCTAAGGCTGGAACCTGAAGAGAATTAGAAAGGGAAGCTTCTAATACCCTTATGAGAGATATACATCGAAAATGCTGAGATGAAAGAAAGTCTTTCATGCTACTCTCAGAAATATGGGACATTCCGAAGAAAGGAAAGCAGCAGAATGGGAAAAGCGAGAGAAAATTGATAACGAAAGAACATAATAAAGGAGAGAGGATTGTGGCAAGAAAGAAAATAACTGTGCAGGTCACTTAGAAATATACCAGAATAAGTAATATGATAATGCAGGAAATGTTAAATTAAAAAGTACAAATCAGCATTGAACTGAGAGTATAGAGAAGTACGTCTGGAAAAACCCTCGGCTTATTATACTGAGCTAAGCGAGATTGGAAGAATGAAATGAAGAAGAGATTGAAAGAAGATGGAACAGCCAGCGGCGAAACTGCTAATTGGATGTCTGAATCAAGTAGCAACCTCAGGCCGGAAAGCTTTCCCACGCACCAGCGCTGGGCAACATTATGGACCATAGGGAAGAAAAAGCCAGTAGATAGCGCTCAGAGAAATGTACGAGCCACTTAAAGGAAATGACGCGATAGTAAAAATCCTGCCATTAATGTGAGGACATAACCGACACAATCCAGTGGCCATATTTTCTTCGAAAATCAGTAATTATTTTTAGAGCATTACTTAACCGTTCCACATATGCGACCCCTTTAGAACTAGCTAAAACTTTTAATTTCCATTACTTCACTTATACCTATTGAATAAACATAATATAGAATATATACGCTTAAAAATTGAACTACTTTAACAAATTTGTCGTCAGTTATATATTAATAAGAGTGTACAATATCATATCAGAGTTAATTGAATAAGAAAGGGATATATTATGAATAGGTTGGACTTATCTTTATCGCTCCATTGGTTATTAATTATGGTTCATTTATGAGTGGCAAAAGTATGCAGTTAGATTTGAATTATCATGAAAATAATTTTAATGTTTGATTTAAACATGTAAATGCTAAATTATGCAATGAACTAATATTGCATTAATATAAAAGATTACAGAGCATCCAAAAATTAATCGGAATATAAGTTTTACCAATATTTGCTTGACTAAAATAGTGAATGCTATCAAAGACTCAAGTTCAAGGAAACATTCGAATATGGTAAAATATTCCGGCGATTTATTATTTATAAGTTGAGATAAATATCTATCTAAATAGAAGTAATATTATCGCTAAAATATAAAATTAGCATTTGAAATCCAGCTTTAATAGGATTCAGATTCTAATCAGATAAATAATTAGAAGTTCTCCAATGAAATCATAGAGATTCGTTCGAATGGAATTGTATTGCGAAATTGTCTTCCCATTCAATACAGAATTCTACAAGGAAAACTCGGCAAACCGATGGACAAAGCGCATAGCAAAATATCTCAAATGCTTGAATTTATAAGATAATAAAAATAAATTTTACGAGCATTTCTTCGCGTCACGGTCTCATTACAATAGAAGATACGTAAATAAATTGTTTCTTTGACTCAACAGTTGACGTGAAGTTCCTAATCATGGTAATAACCAAGTTGGTTTTAAAGATAAAACGCTTTGAGGTACTTGGAGAGAGAGGAGACCCACGAACAAAAGTTCGTGCATAATTAAAACCAACCCAATTTATTATCCCCTGGGACTGTGAGGGGGAAAAAGAAACTTTCTGATATTCGTGCTTAATTTTTGCCCACACAAATTCCTTTTACACCGATGGCTTAGGGCTTATCCTGCTCGCTTTCCCTTCCGTTCACTTTCTTCGTTTCATCGAATCGCCTCCGAATGCAAACGACCCCTTATGAAACGAAACACATGCGTGAGGGAAACCTGCGGTAATACCCATTTTTTCCCTTCTTTTTCCTACCAGAAAATATTTGGAGCGTTCCTAGCTAAATCCTTGCTTTTTTCAATCGTACTTTCTTTAAAAATAGACCTAAAAAAGTTTTCAAAAAGAAAGAATCCCCTTTTCAGTCCATATCCCACACAGTTGTGTTCGCGGAACCTCGAGGATATTTTTCTCGTGTTTTTTTAAATTTTTTCGGCCGTCAAACTTCGCTTCGGAACAGTTCTTTTCACATTTTTCTCTCTTTCGCTTCTTCCGCAGTTTCTTTTACGGGACGAGCACAAGACACCGGAAGATATCATTTTCTTCTCGAGATGGGCGCGCGCGTCTTTTGGCGGAAATGTTGACTTACTCTGATATCACTCCTCAAGCTATTAATTACGGCAAAGGATTCGTGAGGAAGAAAGGATAGTTTTGGGCGTATAAAACAAAGGAATGATATGGGCCTGCAAAACATCTAATGTTAAATCATCTTCTTGAAAGTTTCTCGGTAAAATAAAGGTGAAATTACTTCATCAAACCTTTGAAGTGGAGCTTCAACTGAAGTATTGCACAATGGCACAACCTTTGTTTTCAGTTTGATATAATGTTAACTGTAAGACATTGTTAACTGAATCAATGGAAACTTTTAATTTTGTGTTGCTGTTTTCAGGGATATGCAAAGATATCAATTTGATTGATATTGCATTTATTTCGTTGATATTTTGAAAAGATTTAGCATTTCGATCCTTTTTACGTGGGTATCCATATATATTTATCTGGATTATGATCTAATGTGCTATAAGACTGCGGAGCAAATTGCAAATATAAAAATATATATACAGATTTTTTATCGTTTATATTATTTTTTATATTTATTTTATAATTTTAGCCCAGATACATGTTACATATGAAATTTTTATTCTAAGATTTTACAGTAAGGAGCTTTAAAACTTTTATTCCTAAACAGTTATAAATTAGTCAATGGTAATTTTCAAAATCTTGTCTTTAAGAAATTCAGTCAGGATGATCAAGTAACTTACAGATCAAATTATGCGCTTAAAATTGAAGGACATTGCTAGTATGACACTATCGATAATTAATGAAAAGAGCTTCGTTCACTTTGAAATTTTGTTTTATTTCTCCCAAATAAATTTCATATTATTTTCCTTTTCTCTCTGTGCTTCTAGTTTTAGTTAATTTTAATCGATTTTTATACTACTCAGGAAAATTTTCAATTCATATGACACATTGACACACCTATGGCAAAACGTGATTTTATCAAACTTTACTATACGATATGATTCTTTTGTATCAAATGAGTTGGGCGCGAAACATGAAAGAATAAACCTAATATTTCTTATATCGATTTAGTCTACTCACATATGCTGAAATTAAAATAAAATACATGATAAAGTGGATGCGAAAATTAATTGTTTTGCAAACACTTAATCGTGGATTTTATAACGGCAATGCTAATTTTCATAAAACTCTTGATACCATTATTCAGTTAAATATTATCAAAAGATTTCTCGAATTCTATCAGCTACTTTCTTTAAATAAAATAATTATTTCCACACTCGTATACACATACATACAGCAACCCTCCATCCAAACAGCGACATATTTCAACTGAAAAAGTATTTTAATATAAAATAATAATGCGATACCACAATGAGAAATTTGTTTCTTTGATGCTGTGGTATTCTAGTATAATAATAACGTATGGCCTCTGAATTAATGGTTAGTTCTCTTGGCTGGCGTTTTTGATGTACGTTTCGCCTTCTTTCCTGACAGAAGCACCGCACCATTTCCTTTACTTCGTGGGACTCCTTTAATGAGACGCTGAGTCAACAGCCTCGACTAGCAAATATTTGCCATGCTGGAAGTTTACAAGGGGCGCCATTTTGTGGTCCAGCGCCACAGAATGACGTCATCTGAGATTTCACGATATGGACGTTTGACAACTTAATAAGTTAATTTGTGGCGAATTTCACCCTCTTCTGATGAATAGAAGTTTTAGATGGGAGGGATGAAATATAATCAACTTCTTCTAATTCAAACTAAATACGTCCTTTCTCGAATATGCTAGCATTTTATTTACTCTAAAATATTTGCGAACCCTTGTAATGATTTTGAGATTTGTAAAGTTTATTAAATACAAAATGTTAAGTAGACATTGAAAGCTATAGTTCTCTGTGAAATTCTATCAAAATAAATTACATTGCTTTGGTCCACAAAGAGAAGACACAGGTCACTGTTAACTTCATTTCCTATTTTTCCTGGCGAATTCCGTAAAATACCAAATTTCGGGAAAAGGAACCTGTCATTAGATAAGATAACCTCAAATATTTGTATAGTTTTACCCATACATGAGTTTCAAATAATTGAACATATTTCCCAGCATTCTTCTATTAAATTCTTTATTCGATAATAGCTTCAATACAAACTGTTATTAGAAGATTCTGTAATACATTTACCTTGTCCCTTTATTCCGATTTTTAAACTAATGTACGTCATTTTCTCAAATACGACCTATATGAAATGCATTCTTTGCAGATAATCTAAGAAATAATTCTTTTGTAATAACTTTAACGGAAAAACTTTAACTAATGGTAATTATTTGAAAGCAGAAAGAATATATGCTAGCTTCTCAGGAGGTATACTAAATATCCATAAACTTCTGAAGATCATAATTATAAAATATTTCTATTTTCATCGCATCTTTTCATACCATATATACATTTTTGGAGATGAAATATCATCAAGGACCGAATACAACTCGTATCTTTCAACAGCCTAAGAATCAATACCGTTTTAGATGAATATGAACCCACTAAAACGATCCTTTATGTAGGTTTTGATAATAATCCATATCTCATTGCCTCAATGAGACCTATGACAATGGCGTTTAAAGTTTCATTTGTCGTTTCTTCTCTCAGAATGCCGTATTTCGACTTAACCAGCGACAAAAAATGGTTTCAGCTCCATCTCGGTATTTGAAGAGATTGAAAAACTCGCTGTTTCGCACGATTAAATAAAATTTCTCACGATCCTAGGCTATTAATTTTCGTCTCTTTTCGGTCGCTGGACCACAGCCAACTATTCTATTCCTTCCCTCAGCACATCTTTTCTTTCTCTCTTCCGCGAAACCTTTTTCCCTCCCTGTCCAGCTTTTCTCTACACCTTATTACGTCCTTTCAACCCTTATCCCACCCTTAATTTCCCTTTCATTTGGACAAACTTCTAACTAAACACCCTTCCACGAATTTCGATCCGCTTTATCATTTACCCTTTCGATTCAACTCTCACATCTTCTCTCATTCTACCCTCCTATTCCATCTTTCCGCTCGATTTCCCTTTTGGAAGAGCAAGTCCTCTTTAGTTTGAGGCCAATTCATATAGATCCTTCTTTACCGCATCTTCTTTCCCAAAGCTTCCCTGATCTAGCTTATTCTTAACCTTTCCCTCAATCCTCTTCACGGATCTTCCTCAGATCTCTTACTTTTCTTACTTAATACCTCTGTTTAATTTCTCTTTTTCTCCATCTTCCTATTCTTTTATTGCATGTGAAACTGTTGGTTTTCGTCCTCTAGTAAGGAAGGTACCTCAAGCACAAATAGAATAATTTTCTCTACCTTTTCTGATGCCTTTTCTCTTGTTAAAGTGCCAATCGAAATCCTGCGAAATATTTGAAGCCACGTTATGTTATCTGGTGATTAATTTACTTAAATTTGTTTACGTTTTACTATATTTAGATAAACATTTCATCATATCCACTATCCTGATATAAATTTTGTTTGTTATGAAGTAGGGTTGATAGAATTCGTATCACTGATTGAGGACCCTAGCCTAATATCCGTATAATATATTTTTGTATGCTTCTAAATATTTTCCTTCTTGTAAAAACCTAGAAATAACTATGATATTCTTGAAATGACAAATATAATATTACTTTATTACCTAAAAAAGTTTTTCATAGATATAATTAGAGCCGACTAGAATTTATATCCACCAGGAGTTAATTTTCTACTAAAAATTTATTCATCGCAGCTATTCATTTCCTCGAAATACCCTGGTAATCCAGCGGACTCGGGTTGAGATTTCCGATTAAAAGAAAAGATTCGAAAGAGTTTCCAATTCCAAGTTTCATCAAATCACTCCATTTCAATATTTATTCGATAAAAATTCGAATCAATTTCATTTCATCATATTAAAAGCTTTTTCAAATAATACATTACGATCGTTCTCATGTGATGAGGTAATAATTAGAGAGGATATATCATGTTTTTTCTTCAATGCTGCTTTAAAGGAGACTCCATATTTCCGTGCATGCCTTTAAATGGTGATTATTTTCCAAAATAACTTTGAAATGCATCAGTGGCTGAAAATATCGTTGTATGATTGTAAATATAATAGCATTCTTGAGAAAAGAGATATTTTAAATTAAAGTTGGGCTGAAATTTACTACCTCTTGTTCAAATTTCACAGCGTCGCAAAAAACGATAACCACTCTTCTTTAAAGTTTGTATTTGAACCCTAAGGCTTAATGATCATGGGGAATAACTTTGCACGTATTGCAATGAGGCTTAAATGCTGAAGTAGAAACAGAAACAAAATATTGACATGAATGGGATTCGATCCCAGGTCTCAGGTCCAAAAAAGCATTCTGTAATAGAAAGAAATCGACTCAAAAATATTAAATACGGCATGTGAATGTAGACTTGGGTTCGAGCCTCAATCATGTCCAAATTTTTGTCTTCTGTTTCTCTTTGGGTCTAATGATAATACGCAACCATATTCCTCTTGCATTTCGTACCTCCTGCCTTACTTCTCTCATCTTCCTTTCCCCGTCTTCTATGTAATTTCTCTCTTCTCGAATCCCTCACTTTATCCGAGAGACACTGGAGTCTTCCTTTGAATCATTCTGGGTTCCTGTCGCCGACTTCACCGCACATACGTAACCCCATACTTCTCCGGCGGTATCCGGTAACCATTTTCCCAAAGTCCTATTTCCTCCCATCGCCCTTTAAATTCTCTTGTTGGGTCTTGGCCTTCCTTCGGGTCGCCGGGCATAATGCATTTGTCGACTCTGATGATCCCTAACTCTCTCCCCAATTTGTCTGGCGGAATTGAATCGCAGAGAAAAGCTCAGTCTTAGAACATACCATCCCGTCCGCGAAGATTTCCGGCTGAAATATTACCGTAACGGTTATTTCATCATTTATCTCCTGAGAGTTTCGGATAGCCACAAATCTTGCACAAGAAGTTCCTTCATGAATACTTTGAATGAATGGAAATGCTCAAGATTTGAACAAATCTGTTTGACTTTCAAGATATATTTCTGGCTAAATGCGTCTTGCTGATGTATCGGGTTATTGAATCGGCAAAGTTTCATTTGATGAATCTTAAAGTATTTCCTGATTATGTTTGTTGTATATAATCTTTATGTAGGAAAACATAATACATAGTTTTCCTATTGCAGCATGTTTTAGAGAAAGCTTTCTGTTTAAGTGATACAGTGAATGGAGATATAATTGTAAATGAAATTTATGATACATAATTTACAATAGGAATTATTGTTACTTATTCAACGTCATTATTGACGACTATAAAGCTTTCATATTGTAGGCATATAATTGAAAATTCTGGGGTAGAATTTCAATTATATTCATATCATATTTCCCTGAAATATGGCCTCTAAATGGAATGCCTTTTATTCCAGCTTCCTTTCTCCTTTCCGCGAATTTCGTAAAATTATCTGATCTGAATTTTCAAGATATCCTATTTCACCCTCGGGAACCTATGTGTTTTCGTTATTTTGAAGAAGATGTTTCACCGCGAATGCAACAAAAATAACATTTGGTAAAGCCAAAGATTAAATTTTGACCTTCTAGCGTTTTTTCTAAGAAGAAGAGGGGATATTATTTACTTGAAAACTATAGTACTGGAGACGCATATTTTATTTCAAAGATGAGCTCTCATTTCCCTTTAAACTTAAATTATGGACTGTTTTACTAATAGTTGTAGGGAGTGATTTTATAACATAAAAATCGTAATAAATAGCTCATATATTAAAATATATTCCCCACGCTAAATCAAATGATCAATTTTCTTCATTAAAACCTTACTTTTCAACTTTATAAGACGATACGTATAGCTAGAGCAACAATTCAATGAGAAGAAATTCTTCCGGAGAGCTCGAATAGCAGACTTAATCCCCTCAATTGTTTTGGGAGCCATCCCCTGGAATTTATAGCCATTCACGTGGAATCGAAATGGAAAAAACGTCCGCCCTAAATAAGGCGTATGATCGATCTTTTCTTCGGGGAATCTAGTATTTATCCCCTCTTTCTTGTTTGTGTTTCTCTTTTCCTCCGTAATGGAAAACATGTGCTCCAAATGAAAGCCTCGCAAGCTCAATTCGCGTTCGCTCCGTGATCGGAATGCCCGCCGAATCCCTTCCCTTTCTTCCGACCGACCGTTGGTCGCGCAATCCTACGATACACACTCCCTTCGCTATAATTTTTTATCCTTCGCCTCTAGGCCCTTTTTTCCTTCGGAGAGGAGAAACAAACCTTGGGACTTAAGTGGATCGCCCACACACGAGTGCCTCGCAAATTCCGTTCTCATTGTTGCGCGGACCTGCTTTCCCTTCCAACCCATCCGACCGTGAGAGCGCCCCTATCGAAATATTTATTCCGTTTTGCTTTTTCGACCTTTTTTTTTCCTCTCTTCGGACCGAATTCCCTGAGGTGCAAAAAGGTGGAAACTGTACGACAGGAGATACTTTATGGAGATGCGCGGTGTGTTTGTCATCTCCATCGTTGAACCGCGCAAAATATAGTTAACTCTAAATAAGAAAGAAAGTTCTATTTGGTTGGGCGTAAAAGAGTACCTTTCACGAATTTTCATACGCATAAGATATAACTCATTCGATTACATGGCAGTTTTCTCATTTAATGACTAATAAATTACTTTTCCTTAACTAAGTTTACGTGAACTCTTGGGTAAAACAAGACAAATTAACATGAATTACGAAAATCCCGATTTTCCTATATGTCTCAGCTTATAAAACAGAAACTTTCATTGATCTGATTAGCTTTTCTGTGACTTTTCTGTCATTGATCATTTAAAACCAATTCGATATCGAATTAATTAGGTGTCGTCTGACTGTCTTAAATTCCTGTCGTAATTACTAGCAAACCTGCTTTAAGTTGACTTTTCACACAGTCCTTCATTTATAAGCGAATTATTTCTAAATAAAAGCAAAAGGAGACTTGAATTGAGGAACTCTACAATACGCTGGTTTGTGACGAATTCTCGTTGCATATGTCAAATAGAAATGGTTCCAGAACGTTAGTGCGTCATTCTCCATTTCCGTTTTTCTCATGTAAGGAAGATATTTTCATCATATTACTTCCAAGGATTTTCCTTACTTCTCTGCATTTTAAGAGATTATAAATATGCTCGCATGGTATAATTTTGTAACAGTACAATACGAATAAAATTTAAAAAGACAGATTTAGCTCACAGAAATTTGCAGGCAGCGGATCACTTATACCCAAAGGACCCCATCAGGCACTAAAAGCTTAGGTTAGACTCGTTATATTAAATCAATTTTTTAACCACTCCTAATTCCTCGATAATAATCATATACTTTAAAGTCTGCATAAATAACTGTTTCCGATATTATTTCACCTAATTGAACAATGTATGCATCTGGCAAATCAGAATGACAACTGACTGCACAAGACGATTTCTCCTATCTTTTTACGATTCGGAGATGATATGCCCTTCGGCTGCCGCATTCCAGCTTACTTGAACTCGACTAACCTCAATGCATCAACGAATGTTTGGGATAATCGAGACAAGGCTTTCATTTAAACATTGATAGGAAAATTGATTAATTGGGCTGCCTAAAATGCACGTTCAATAAGGTAACATTTTACGAATTTTGAATGAATGCTTTATTAAATATATTCAATAACATTAATTTTAAATTAATAATTGCCCCGATTTTTAGACATTTATATTGTAATACGTCTGCAAAAATCACTGTCTTATAAACAGTTATATTTTAATGTTAAATTTTCTTCTAAGCCTAATTCGGTCTGAACGGATTAAATGAGATCCTTTTTTTCATGCTTTCATGTTCCGCTATATTCAGATCTTTATCTTCATATTCTAATAATAAATATTATATTCTTAGTTTTAGCAAACTTCTAATGAAGCAATTTCCTTAAAAAAAATTTAGATGATTTTATTCACAGCCTTTGTAGCAATATTAGCTGTGTGGATCTGTTCCAATCCGAAAATTAAAAGCAAGTAAATCCAATAGAAAAGATTCTAGGTTATCTCAAATATGTAGCTCTAATTCTCTCTATATACTCTCCTGCTTACCAGAGGAGAAAAGGTGGAAAAAAATTAGATACATCCCAAAGGAAAAACTCTTCCTAAGCTTTAACTTCCTCGTATAACAATACGGGGCTTAGGGTGGCCATTTAGTGATGTCAGTGGACTCTAATGTATAGAAGACCTCGAGGCCTCTGTTATCTCAAGCTTATCTCAGATGTCCTCAGAAGAACAGATGGGTAAGATTAAAAAAGGGTCAAATGGGGCCTTTCTAGGGCATATGAAGAAGAAGTAGGTATTAAAACATTCGGAGTGGGAGTCGATGAAGCAAACTACAAGTTGTCTAACACTGTAAAACCCAAAAATATTAAGACTATGAACGGCGGCCGACATTGTTCAGATTTTTAACTCCAACTCGTCTTACATACGCAGCTAATATCTTAGGGTAAGTAAATTATGGGGTCGTGGCTTAAGAAGACTGCATCCCCATTTGGGCAAGGTCTTTGGACGGCTAAAGAGTGTCTGCTTCATACACTAAAAATAAGAGGAAAATGTCTCTTTTGTCTCCAGTATTATTCCGTCATTTGTCTCTCATAATTTCGAATATTTTTGACGAAGAGAAGTAAATACAGCTTCCCGAATAGTAGACTAAATTCTGGACACTTCCTGTTGATACTCCCTAACTTCTTTCACACCGTTAAGTTCTTAGAATTTCAAGGGTGGGGTGGCTACAAAATTTTCCGTCTCGTGGAAAAAATTTGCGAATAATTACCTGCATCTGATTCTCTATTCCACGCTTCCAACTGACTTTCCATTGTTTACCATCAAACAGTGTATCATGATCATATTGATTGCAACCACAAAAACGAATCAAAAATGGGTGTAAAACTACAATCGATAGAATTTTGAAGCAAAACCATTTCATAAGATGCTACAATATTTTCAAGATATTATATTGACACAAATGACATAAACAAAGCTCCTATAAATCATCAAAAACGGCTAGTTCCTTATCTATATTTCATCTCCAGCTGAGACATTCTCAGAGGCTATTCAATATTGAATAACCTTTGAGCATCCTCTGAGGCTATTTGAATAACCTCTGAGAGGAGAGCAAATGTACACAAGGAAGCTAGCCGTTTTTTGATGATTTATTGGAATTTTGTTCATTCGGATATAATTCAACATCAGAGATCATTCTTGCTATATTAAGAATAATGTAAACATTGGGAATCATGAATGATGGAACGGAATAATAACTGAAAGAATCTCCGTAGAAATTTCTAATTTTTAGGAATTTTCTCTGTTAACTTTCTCACTTTCCGAGACTCTTGGGTATCTATTAATAGATCAAAAACTTGGTAACTTTTCACTGTCAGATTATATATGACATTCCTTCCTTTCGATTTTCCTCCTCTTTTGTTAACTACCTTAACTGACTTGGTACCCCTCCATTTATAACATCCTATAATTCAAACCTTTGTTCTTGTTTATTTTCTTTATATCCTAACTACAATTATTTCTTCTACCATTCAATTACTCTGTATGAATGAAAAAAATTTAATCTCTCTCCATTTATATCTCCAATCAATTTCATTTTCAATTCTACCATATTCGCCGCTTCCTCGTTTTATTTTCTTTCAACCTAACACTTTTCAAGACTACGATTATCACACATCTCTAGAGCCATTAATCTTTTTATGTCCTTGTAAATTAGGATTACGGTTTCTAATCATCTAGCGCTCTAATTCAGCGATATTTTGCCTGCATAGGATTGTTTCTTTTAATTATATTTGAGCTGTGTAGAATACACTAAATAGGTGTAAATATGAAAGCTCTTCATAAAAGTAAGTTCTCTTGTACTCCACGGAATCAAAACTCTCTCGAAACCATAAAATTAGCAAATTCGTAATCAATATCACATAACGAAGCGACTGAAAAAAAAACACGATCGTTTTTGGCGCAAAGCTCCATCATCATCTTTGATATGGCTATCGAGAATTTTTTAGTTTTATTACTAATTTGTTTGCATCCGTTAGCTCTATTTTGATTTAAATGTATTAGCATTTCAGACTTACGTTGGATTTCTAATTCAGTTGAATCACTGAATGGCTCCGAAACCATTTCAAGGAGTTCACATTAATTAAATAGATAAGAGAAACTCTTAGTAAAAATTCATTTAAAAATTAAAGTTTTATAGCCTCTTCAAAAATCGATCATCATAAATTAGTCGAAGAATTCTCTACAGATTTGGATCATGGATTGCACATTCATTTGATATCGGTTACATTTCCGTTAAAAAATTTCTGCCTTTAATATGGGTATAACGCTAATTAGCCCGTGAATTCCATACCTTTCATCTATCATACGATGGCAAAGCATGCTAAATGATACCTCCCCAGCTAATTGCTGAATGTTACAACAAACGTTTAAGAGAGATCTCTTTACTTTTGTGTTTCTGCTTCCAAGCGGAATCCCCTTTCAAATTATAAATTCCCATATGATGACTGTTAATACAGGAAACTTTGTTCACGCGGATGATATCGCATCTCTGAGGGAATTAGCAATTGGAGTATCGCAAACACCCGCCATCGTGATTTTTTCATTAATTACGGCAAATGAATCATGATTTACGGTGAGTGTCATTTTACTGATGATAACGCCAGATGAAGGACTCTGATAATAGTAAGAGTGGAAATAATTGGTTAATTTTCCCTTTGGGTAATCGGGGATATACAGCTTGCGGAGTTCGCCATCCAGAATCTTGTTAACTATTCATTCAACCAGGTATTTTCAATCCATCTTTCCGTACTTTCCATTTAAAGGTAAGCCGCAATTTTCTCCACTTGAACAACTGTTGAAGAGCATGTATATTGCTGGAATGTTTTTAGCATAAATATGATCAAAACGTAGATTTCGTATTTAGAATCTTGAAAGTGGTAAATAAATACATGTCATACAAACGTATTTTGGTATTTCTGATTTAATGTGCAAAATGTCGAAATTATTTTGATTGATGATTTTCTTATGATGATAATTCTCAAAAATGCACCGCTAATTATAACATAGCGACTTTTATTAAATTATCAGAAAATTTAAACCCTCGAAAATAAAATGCATAAAAGTGCTCCTCAGAGTTATTTAGCTTGCGTTCTTGTGATTTATTCAGAAGACCATGTAAATGTGATGGATTTTGAGTCAGGATCCGAAAAAAACGTATAGCCAATGTAATTGTGCTACATAGGGAAATGGGACACCTATTGATCCATGTTTCTATATCATTAATTTATCTTGACTTTCATTCATGATGATCTCCAGTACGATGTTACTTTATCATTTTAAACCTTACAATCTACGATATTTCGTAAAAAGTACAACTAATAGAAAAATCATCATAATAGAAACTTAATAAAATACATCAAGACGTGGCATCTTTCTCTCTAATAATGAAGGTAGCTTTTAGACAATATGTTATGACTTTTAATTATTTATTCAAGCACCTTAAAGATTTCAATTTCAAATAAAGGTATTTTGGAGTAATAACAGTTGGCAAAATTTTATTTGTGCTAATTTCGATCTTTGAACGGGGCATGTGTAAACCCTAGAATTTGGTTTCTATTTCATTTTTGTAATTGGCATCTCGTTTTTGCATTTTTATTATATTTAATTCTTATATTCCTTCGTATACTGTGATGAAATTACTTGGAGGATTAAAATATATGCTTTCAAAATATTTAGTTTCGATTCCAATTCGTACGGGAATAAATTAAACTAACAGAGAGATAGGAGTCAAGTTTACAATGTTAGCTGCTGTATATTTGAAAGGACGAAAATGATTTGGGTTTAATCAAATCCTTTTGATCGGCTGAGACTTTGATATGATAATGATATACTGTAGATATATTTTCTGGTGCTTTATTAACAATTACTTTCAAAGAGTGGTAATTTAGCAAATTCAAATTCTGAAAATAAACGTTACTCAAGGATGTTTCTAAAAATTTAGCGTTAAATAAATTTCCCACGAGAGAAGAGGATGCTTATCTCTCGCGAAAATTCGCAAAGTTTACGGTGAGTTATGAGAGTCCCATAACATATAAGATCTCGCGGTTTCATTTCGTGACTTGCTTTCATTACGTAGTCCTTGGATATTGCTCTCTTGCGCCCATCTCTTCTTAATTCTTAATCAAACTTCGGCTTTTCTTTAATCTCTTTCCTATTCACTTCCGCATGGCACTTGTTTGACAACATTCCATGAAGCTTTAATAGAGAACTCCACCGCATCAAATAAAAGAGCTCTCGCAAAACTCTTGTCAGGTCAAAGGAATGTCTCAAAGTAAGGATCCCAACAGAATTTTGTTTTATTTACCCCGATGGGGAGATAGTTTACTCGGAATGCATACGAACTAAACTTGCAGTTTACGTTTCGCCACTAGAAAGTTTCTGTGAGCATTATCCCCAAGGGTGAGATAAAAAGACCCGTGTTTGCTTGTGCGACCATTACGTTTTCGACGGAGTGCTCTTCCTTTGAAGGAAAGCCGTTCAGAAAAGCAGGAAGTGCAAAGCGTTTGAGCAATACACGTGCTTAACCACTGATAGATGTACTGATACAGGCAAATTATCGCGATCAAGTAATTTGAGTGCGTCATTAGGAAGAACAATATGATCGCTGTTTCAATATTCCTTGTTCTTTCATGATTAAATAATCTTCTGAATTATCGTATACAGAACGTTCAATTCGAATGATCATAAAATAATTCCATTGGCACAGAAATAATGCGAGATAACACGTTTCAAATTACTCATGCGTTGCTTTTTATTCCGTATCCATTCAAGTTTGAATCAAACCTATTGTATTAAATACTGTAATTGTTATCATAAGCTTTCATTTTTCCTTTATTTCAGTTGTTTCTGCTGTTTTCATATCCAGCAATAATTTACTGTTATGTCTAATTTCATGAAACCTATATATTTATTCTCTTTCACTGACATATATTCATAATTAACTGAAAACCGTAGCTTATATAACTAAATTATATACAAAATTCATAAATCATTGAATTTTATTTACAAATGATGGTTTAGTTTTACTTACTTGATTCAGTTCCACAATTTTACAGACAGGTAAATAAATTCGAATTCTATTCTCTCATATATTTTAAGTTGCAAATTTACCTCAAATGTACCTCGTACCTGACTATGAGACACTCTTACGGTAAACGTGAAAGGTGCATTAGAAATGGATATTTATTTAATATATCTGCATTTCGATATATTTATTATCAATATACTTTTTTAAAAAGTCTGCACTTTTTAGCAATAATTATTAGCTCCAAATAAGTAATTAAGTTATATTCCTTCTCAACGGAAATAAACTGAGGAAGATAACTTATTGATCCCTGTTCTCTGAGGAAATGATAGCGGTTGTATTCGTAAATTTTGTGACTTAAAATTCTGGAGATACTGCAGCAGCAGTCGTCATGGTTTCACATTTCTAGAGGGTGCGTGACACTCCATGCATAGCTTTTCTCAAAGAGTAGGAATCTTTGGAGGGTGTTTTGCTGAGAAGATTTCTTATTCTTTACACACAGTATATCTTTACTTCAAGGGCTTGGAAGGTCAGATAACCATGAAATTAAATCCTCCTAATACTACGCAAGAATACCTCACTTTAAAGTAAATCTACTTGTATTCGTACAGCCTTTGAAAGTAAAATAATTTACGAAAATTCAAATAATAAAAATTCAGAACATGAAAGAAGACAAATGTAAGACTCAATTTTTATACATATAAATATAAAATTTAAAATTAAATAAAACTCTTGAAAACTCATCTCGGTGAAAAATATCCTTTAAAATTTTCTCCAAAACATCTCTTTGATACTATACCACATGATGACTTGTGGTGTGATATCAGGTATTAGGTGTTAAATTACTTTTTGAATTTTTTGTTATCAAAATTATTAATCTCAAATTCGAATTTTACGTCAAGGTTATTATTTCATTAAATAATTTACAATTAATAATTATTATAATAAATAACATAATGATTATAATAATTAATAATTATAATAAATTTCATTAAATAATTTATAATTAATAATTATTCCATTAATTAATTCTTAAACACATGTTTCTGTTGTTTCGTTTCCGTTGTATACCAAGTCTTCTATATCAACTTTCCTTACTCTGACTGCGAATGCAGCACTCAGAATACTCACGGATAAGAGTTAAACATAAAATTTACATATAGTCCTGAGTGTAATGCTAATTTGCTCGAGAAATTCACCAGAGAGAAATTATTTTTTCTAGTAATGAGTGAACCTTACCGCATCCTCTAGGTAGTCCCGTACATTAAAAATTCCTTTAACGTTCATTCCTTGTCCATCCTACGGTCATGTTGAGCCTTCAACCATCTTTCATAATCTGTTTATTTCATAGATTAAAAAAAACTCACACTTTTTCCATGATAATATTCAAAAAAAGCTGGATAAAATTTAATCCAGGTATTTACGATATTTTTCAAATTAGAATTCGTTAATCCCTCCCTGAGCGCAAGTTTTTTTTAGTTATTGAATTCAAGAACCTTTAACTACCAAACCATAACCTAAAACTTGTATACAATACAATCATAAAAGTGTAAAAATATATCTTGCGTTAGGTGAAAAAATATCCCGCTCACTCTTGCAATAAAGCAATGCTACATTCCCTGGTTCAACGGACACCTCCTCTCAAGTTGTGGAAAATTTACTTACTAGGAAAGCGAGCGCTAACACCCCCATGGGGGCCTTCAGCTAATCTAGGGGGGTTAAGCGAAGCTCGGGGACTAGAGAAGGGCGCTTCACTCAAGGGTATTTTATCTTGATAAAGATCTTCTTTCTACCTAAAATATATTATATTGGTCTTGACACCCCAAGGAAGTATAAGAGTACCAGTTTTATCTTAATTAAAGTTGTTATTATATTTACATTTATAGTCGATACCAACATCACAGGAGTGAAGAAAGAGGACGGGATAAGGAACGCTGAGAGAAAAAACAAATTGTATATTTTTCTTTTAATCAAATGATTATATAATTATCATAATTCCCTATGATTTTTAGATCCTGATAGTTTTTTGACATAATAATTTATTATAATTTAAAATAGTTCAATCATAAAAAAGACTAAATTTATATTGATTCAACTTCTTAACTTTTGTAAGAGTTGAGTAATATGTGACCAAAGTATTTATTCACGTTTGAACTGTATGTGCCCGTAAGTGATTGAGTAGGGGTTTCCTAAATAAACATAAAGTTCGTTGGAACCTAAGACCTGCATTCTTTTTAGTTGAACAACGGAAGACTTCGTGAATTTTATTGTAATTAGCTAGCGTTTTGCAACGAAAAATAATTATAGCTATCATTTAGGTAAAAACTATCATTCATAACATAGTTGGTTATGTTTTTCAACGACTCGAAGAAAAAAATGATCTGAGGAAATACTTTTTAGGTGATACCCTTGATATTTTCAAAGTTCAATTTCTCCATTGCTAATATTCTAAGATTATTAATATTAATAAATAATTATTAATAAATTATTCCACATTTCATAGATGAAAAAGCTGGAAAATTTTATGTAAATATATATACTTGTATTTTTCCACAGTGCTGGAATCTCAACTATATATAATATAACCCAGAAAGCATCCAGAAGAAATTATTGTTGAGCATGTCTTTTAACTTTCCTGTAGGATTTGTTAAATTCAAAATTAGATAGTTATGATAAAATATTTTAACTTTTACCTGTAGGAGGGAGAAAATAAATCCGGTAGTTCATCCCTGTACTTTCGACTTAGTGATTTTCTTGTGAATGTTTTGCTTCTAACATACAATCCGTATACACTCGTGAGTTACTTCCTACCTAACACTATATACTAATGTATATACTTTCCTGAATTATAACGTGTTCTTTGAATCCCGCAATTTTAATTTGAATTTTAATTAAATCTACGTTTAATATTAGTGATATTTTTTTCCGATACCTGATCGAACACAATGAGTGAAAAATCACTGCATAAGAGATAGTGCGCATGATTGCCGAACATTTATGTAAGCGGAGCTGATATAAGCCAGCAGCAGCAGCACTAATCGTATATTTTCAGTTGCGCCTTCGCCCAGCAGCACGAGATCTCGCGCACGGACGCCCCCATGTGGCCGAATGATTTAAGATAATGTCCCCGATTAGACTTTCGCGAGCGATACTGTCGCACCACCAAAACCTCACGGCACTCTCATAAAACAATTAAAATTTATATGCCAAGATTGCGTTGCAGTCCTATTAGTTTTTTGAGGCTGCAATTGGAACAGAACCTGCATACGTTCATTAGGTTGCTCAACCCAGAAAATACCTTGACTGACGACCAATATGATTTCCTGTATCTTGACGCAGCAAATCATCCCTAACTCAAAATTTTATGGAAAAATCTTTTTTGTTTAATATGACCGCCACACATGATCATGTTAATTTACAATAAATCCTTCAGTATAAATTTACAATCTTTTTACAAATCATATCTTATGTGTAGTGATTTCTTTTAGGGTTGTCCTCAAAAAGAGGAAACTTTCCCCTTTATTGTTATCATTGTAGTACATTATATGTACAATGATAATAACGCATTTTATTTCCATTCCTAATATTACCTTCTTTGATTATTTCTTTATGAAAACTCACTTTTTTATTTCAGTGGAAATAAATTAAAACTTTTACTTCGTAGCAGACACTTTTTTAATAAAATATATCACTTTAATTTTTAAACATAGCATATTTTAAAGTCAATCATATAAAAAATTAGGCATGGCACTATTTTTCGAGATCTGCAAAGATAGATGACACGTTTGACATGAAGATAGTCTTTAACCTCATCCGTTAAGTATCCAATGTATGCATTCATATATTCCATATGTGCTCATGGATAAGTGTATAATACTTACTTTACTACTGCTGTGTATTTACTACTAAATAAGTATGTATTTAATTCACATAGAATCGGTTATAAAGGGGTATTTCTGTAAGGCATCTCTAAGCTAGGAAGTTTTAAAGTAGGGATAATAGATATACTCGAATGTATTTTTTAATAGTTCTAAAATATACACCATTAAACTTTTAAGTATTATGAATTGATTTGCCTAAGGTAAGAACTGCAGGAAAAGATTTGAATGGTATTATTTTAGTCTTAATACGAAATATTCCTCGATTTTGGTCATGCAAAAATTTCTAAATAAAGCTGAGCCCTTTCAGCAATGCTTTAGTATCGAATCTGAACCTCTGTTCGGTGCTTCCCAACCGGTATGCTACGTTAGATAGGTGTGACGCACAATCTTGGAGGGTAAAATACTTCGATTTTTTTCTTTTACTACGCATGTACTTAATTTGCTGGATATTTTTTGATTTTATGAAAAATCGCAAAATAATCTTTCGATTATTTCATTTGAAACTTGATCTTTCTTTTTTATTGATGTAAAACTGAAATAAGACTAGAAAAGGAGTTATTTATTATACCGCAGAGCTTGAGTCAACTAATCTCAAGCACGTGGTTTAGTGTGCCGTGTAAGACCAAATATTGTCAGCTATATTTTATTCTAAATTTGATTTAATGGCAGGTTGTGATTATTATTATCTTTCGAAGTAAAGTAGATTCACTAATTTATAATGTCAAGTTGAGCATCTCGCCCGCAGGTAACATTTTAGCTACTTATAATAGCGCACTGGTGGAATCTACTTTATTTGGTTATAGGTTTAACATATATTGTTTAATAAGATCACCAGAAATAATTTAATTTCAGTGAACATGATGTAAGGTTAAAGGATAATGCAATATTTTTTAAGCTTTACATTGATTAAGCATAAAATTTTACACATTAATTACCTTTTTTCGATAAAAGTGGTAGACAAGATAATTGCAAATGCCCCTGAGATTCATTAACGTGTTAATTAACATTCCGAATGCAAAAAATCACTCCTCTTTTGGGAAAAGTAGAGACTATTCCTGGTAGTATTTATCAAAAAAAGGCATCGATTAATTCCCTTATACCTTTCCCGATGCCGTTTTATATTCCATGTCAGCTATTCAATCAAATAAAATCACAATAAAATTTGAAAAAGTTTATTACATTTTCTTCAAGCATTAATGTACATATTTTACTGAAGCGCTATTGAAAATTTGAAATTTTTAAATAAATACCTTATTCCCAATTGCAACTATGTCCACTTTCCGAAACTTTATCCAGCCTTTTATCTACATTTAATGATGGGTATGCAAAATTGTAAAGCATGACTCAATTAGTAAATTAACTAAATGGTGATTTAATTTATGGCAGAAGTTTATGTATAATGCAATTTAAACTAGCCGACCTGTATAACCAGATAAAATCCTCAAACACCTCTCTTAAGAGGAATTCGATGCTTCAATGCTTGCAATAACTGCCAATATTCAACGTAAATCCGATTTTTTGCAACAACACTTCAATAAAATCTAAAATTACTCGTTTCCGTAATATATATTCACCGAATTAGTATTCAACTTCCATTGAATTTCGCTTGTTTTTTTCCCATCAGCGCAGCACAACTTCATTATATTCATTACTGAATTAACTGCACCCTCTCACCACCTCTAAATGGATTCTCTAATTAACATCGAATAATTAAGAGAAGATAAAATTCTTCCATGCACTCGACCTATATACCCGCGTTTGGGAACAGTCCAAGTTAAAATGAGATGACAAATCACTTACTTCCAAAAATGTATGTCAGTTACATACACATACGGCTCCATAGTGACATTGAATGAGAAGCTGACTAGCACGTTTCTCTTTGTTAGGTAGTGTAAGGTACGGGAAACGAGGTCGTAAGTTGTCCCACAAGGATAGAGTAAACATCAATTCCATTGATTAAATGGTTATGTATAATATACAGTGGTAAAAATATCAGAACGTAAGCCGAAAATGAGGTTTTCTGAATATAAAAACATCTCTAAAAATCAAATAAAATAATCTATTTTTTTAATTATAAACACTTGTAATAAGTATGCTGCAATAGTAAATTATTCATAAAACGAAGGATTGCAGTAAATCTTTTATATTTATATAAAATGGATTGTACAACACAACTTGTTAAGGATACATTTTAATTGGTATTTTCTATCCGCGTAAATAAATATTAAAAATAAAATCTTCTTTAGCGTTAAGCGCTCAAGTATCAATGGACAATGGTTATTCTATGCATGGGTCCGTTTAAATTAAATCAGTTCTATGTTCTCAATCATCTATGCGATATAGACGTAGTAGATCATTATATTAGCGATATTACAATTATTAACCATGAAATTGGTTATACTTTAGGTTAATACCCTTAGAGGTGTAAAAATGATTGGCCTCATTACGTACATATATCATGATATTTCAAGTAAACCTGCGAGAAACGAAGTAATGCATGTACTTAACATATCTCCATATAGATCTTTACGAATTCCGTAGTGGTCCTAGATAACAAAAACTCCGATCTAAGTATTTCTTTTAGTCCTTTGAATATCAGAATATAATTTTGAAAGTTAAAAAAATAAGGTAACTGAGGGCTTTCTCCATTTTCGCAGGCCAAAGCTGTGGGTTAAACTGCCCAAAGATATTAAAATAACCCCATTGATGGTTAACCTTTTCTCTCTTATGAATTACACCTCAGAACCCGGCTATATAAGCCGAAGGAGAAATAATTAGTGCACCTTGGAAATTTGGAACTTTCCCAACGAGCCTCTCTTCACATGCTCGCACATTCTCATAAGTTTCGAAAAGGAAGGGCCCATTCATAGAAGACCATCAAATTACCCTCCATGACAGCAGCCCCTCTCCTTCCTTCTTGTATAACATAGGCCCCCATATCTCATCCCCAATGCTGGCCGCCATTACTCGCATTATTCCACGCTTTCGTGAGCGTTTGTTTTAACGTCTTCAGTTCGCTTCCGCGGTCACGCGCCTACTTTACAGCTGCATTCGTATGCACTCAATCATACGTGCATGAAGGATCACGTGGTCGATTCCAATTCCGCCTACCGAGGGCTCGGATTGGAGCCGACATAAGCTCTCTCCTTTCCACCTTATTACCTCTTTCATTTTCTGCATCACATGCAGGTTCAAGGCGTCTCCGAGGGTTTTTCACTACCAAACTGATTACGAAGCATTCTATACTATCAGCTGGAGTGCTTTTACGCCTAAAATAAGGTAATCTTAACTATCATCTAAGTACCACCCGTGATTATTCATTGGAAACAGCAACTGAATGTGTGTCTTTGTTATACTAGTTGTGAGCAACTGATGGAACAAAATATTAATCTGCTTTACAGCAAAATGTGATGAGGTCGAATCAGCATGCCTATTATCAAAGCAGTTATAAAAATTAATGGAAAAAGTATGATAAAGATGATGCATGATAATAATATGAACGGCGGTAAATGGATAGAAAACTGAGAAAAATGCCCTTATCACCAACTGGGAATTAACCATCAGGGGGCCTAATATTCCCTAAAATATGTTTTTTTTAAAGTTGTTTATACAAGTTTCCCTGAATGTAAGACCGTTTTATACGTTAATTTTTGCTCCTAACGAGTTCTTAGGGCTTATTATCAGAGGATCTTAAATTTTCACTTCTAGTGCTGATGCTATTAAGCATATCAAACACTTGAAAATCGTGATTAGGTTTCCATATGCTATTATCGAGACAATTAATCTTTTTCTCATTGATTTTTTATTGCTTTAGCTTATTTGCATTTAAAGCTCTAATTTCAACAGAATTTTTTGTATTATGAATACATACATTATGTATACACTCATTTCTTTATGGTTTTATTCTTTCTGAAAAACAGTATTATGCAGCATATGGCCTGTAATACAGAAAAGAATTTTTAAACTATTTTCTTTATATATAGGCAAGTAATTTCGAGTCTGTTTCACCAGAGACTGAGATGAATTGAACACCACATACACATATATTCGCTAGATTAATGTTACATATTCAGTTGGTTCTTATATATTATATCCTTAATCTAAAAACGCGATTCCACTCTTCATTGGATTACCTGGATTAATTCGTCAAAATTCATATATTTACATTTAATTATCTGTAAGTATTAATTAGAAAGGTTTACGTCGCAGCTTATATAAGAAGAAACCTTTTAATGCCGAACGTTTTACTGATACTATAAAAAGATTTTAACCTTATATCTATTTGCTACTTAAAGATAAGATGAATTATCTCTCAGGACTCATCAAAGTAATTTTCCTTCAATTAGAAAATTATTATCAATCTAAACTATCTATTCGGCCTTCTCTTAGTAATATGATATCATACAAGTATATTGATATAAACGATCTTCACCTTTAATATGTTTGATGGCATCCTTACGCTTTCCTGTTTAATCCCATATTTAAAAAAAAAACTGTTTCTATATTTCAAACTCTCAGAATACATTGAGTTATGTCTAATGCTGTGAGAATTCATTGCTTTACGATCCGTGAAACATTTATTCCACAAGAAATGGACATTTACAAATCGCGGGGCTTTAGATGGGGTGTGTTTTTTTATCCACACCTTCAGCTTCTTGTAATTTGGAAGTTTGGATTGGCCATCGATCGCCTCTCGCTATCTTTCGAATCATTGACGATCACTGGTTTCCTGTGTGCAAAAAACGGACCCGACCTCATGCCAACATCCATTCTCCGGCGAAAAATCTCCTTTTCCTCACGAGCATGACATTCATTTTTTATTAAACCAAGATCTTTCATCCCTCAGCGATTTTCTCACTCATACGGAGGTATTCAACCGAGAGCTTTTCCCTCGATCTGATTACTTTGGAATTTCACCCGCCAGAACCAATGAATGGCTCAGGTGCTGCAGAAATCGGCTACATTATTAATTTTTATTCCTCGCGTTCACGTTTTCAAATCTATTTCTGTGTGACAGCTGTTCGTTTTATATTTTCAGGAACTGTAAACGCTTATATAATGTCCGAGTCCTGCTCTTTCATATGGATGTAATTTTGTGAATGATTTTCGCTGAAGCAACCTTAGAATTCACTTCGTGCTTCAATCAAATTTTGAGCCAGTTAACTTTTTCGTTTCATACACTAGCTACAGATATTAGAATTTCCAAATTGATGTACGTTTTACACTCCATTTAAATAACGAATCTTTCCTATGGAAAATTTAATTTTTCTTCCACTACTGCAGATCGTTCTTGTAAAATGAAAATGATTTCTCCGAAAAATGGGTTCAGGTACAAGCGCAAACATTTAAGAGGTGAGTTTTAATTAAAGCTATGATTTCTAATCTCGTAGACTACAATGCTAATAAATTCCATTCTCTCGAACTTAACTTCAGTATATGTTTTTTCAATCGGTTAGTGTATTTACTTAAGTTTTCCTGAAGAATCCACGCTTTATATCTACGTGAATTGGCATAAGCATAAGCTTTCATTATTTTTCAAGCGATCTTCATCCATTTACTTCATCCACTGAACATTTCCCATGAGTTGCAGAGTATGAAGGCAGAATTCCATTAGCTATTCATATCGCCGAAATTAATTAACTGTTTTAAATTTATCTCATTTGCTAAAAGATAACTGCTCCAACTCAAAGTTTTTGATTAACATTTTTGAAATATTTTCACCACGAATTAAGTGGTGTAGTGGTGCCTTAACGGAATGAAAATCACTGATCGTAGGTCATAAGCTAATGTAATTATTCTAAAAACGCATTCTTCACAGACCATGGCGAATTAATGGCATAATTAACAGATTCTAATTTTCGAGGGTATTGTTGGTCATTAGGTCTTAACAGGTTAAAATGAAAACCATTTAGCAATGCCACGCGCAGACGGAAGCAAGCTTGCCGCAGCCCCTATTACTCAACTCATAAAATGTGCCTAGGAGTACTTACCCAGGGTTTCCCCTAGGAAAGGCGAAATTTGTAACCGAGTGTTCTTAATTATTACTCATCATATTTCCGGTTTACAAGGACGCTGGACGAAACAACGTAACGAATTATTCTCACTTCAATAATTCTCCAGAGCGCAAAACCACAGAACTCGTGTGTGTGAGATATTACTCTATACTATTTAGAGTGAACAGATTACTGTAATTGTGTTTCACATCGGAATGCAAGTTTTGAGAACAATATATTATTTTTGTTTCGCAGTTATAACTACCAATGAAGAACTAACGGGAGCATATTTAGTAAAATTAAAATCAAACAAACGGGGGCGAATCACTCTAGGTTGGAAAGCATTGGGTTCGAAGAAAAAATCACTCCAAAAATAATTGTCCTTGGATATCCTTATGCTCTTTTTAGGACGTAGGAGAGGAACGATTTGCTTGCTTTAATTAAGGTAATATCTCTTCTTTCAGATTGTTAAGCTCGGCTACTTTACTCGCCCCAGAAAGTAGACCACCATATTTCAGGGTAAACAAGAGTTTTCAAAGTAAAATATCTGCTTTTCCCACAACTTGATAAATTCTTGCAAATCAACTTTTTCTCATAGCCGTATTTCTGTTGTAATTATTGGTTAGTTAAGGGTAAATTATAAGATCAAAATTTTATTCAAAGAAGCGCCTCTTTTTCTGATTTTTCTCTATCGAACGCAATTTCTATCGAATTTCAAAGTCAATGTCGAGCTATAAAACTTGTTTAGTTGATTACATAAATAATCCTGGAAGTATGTACTTAATCATAGCACACTTATGTTATAATTAACAGTAAGAATATTTTTATTATTTTAAGAATATTGGAGAACATTTCAACTTTTGAGAAGGTCGGTAATCCCTGACTACCGTTCTATTACCTGGCCGAACGCCAGTCCTCACACCAACAAAAACGGCTTCGAAGAATTCACTAAACTTCTAAACTATCTTCCTCTTCAATTTTTGTAAAGAAAAACAAGAATATCTTTGTTATAAAAAGCAGGTTTAAGTTCGTATTCGATCCGTTAATTGCCACGTGACAGAAGACATCAAACATGAGTCGATTTTTAACGTGACATTCGCTTGAAAATAAAAGTCGGTAATGGTCTTTATTGAAAATATAAATTTGATTACCAAAGGTACTCTACCAGCCGCTTTTTTAGATTTTGGTAGGAGAGAGGATATGTTTTATTGGAAAAAATATATTTTAAGTAATGATATGCTTATTTTTACTTTTATGACTATTATATTTTGCTATATTTCTTAAAAAATCCAATAAACTGAATACTTCAAAACAATTACTACATTCAAAAACAAGTTATTATAATATTTAGGGGAGGTTATTTGTGTGAAATATTAATTAAATAGTAGGAAGTAAATCATTTTCCTCTTGCAGAAAAACAAATAAAATGCTAGTTAATTGAATTTATGAAAGCTTATGGCCGATAGTCCATCTTAGCGATTTTACCAAACTTTTGGAATGGAACTTTTGGAACCGTATATCGATATTCCTTTCCTAGCATTCAATTCAGTAGATCGAATAATCTTGGACATAGTAGAGAATATGCTATATATTTTCTAACTAAAGCAGAAGGATATTTATACCTTTAATTCACTGAAGTTTACTCAAACAACCAAATTGCTGATACACCAGAACTTTTTCTCTACTAAAACTATCCTCGGTCTAAATACCAAAATTTTGTTTATTCGATAAGAGAAATGCCTAATTTAGCAGTATAATGGTGAGAAATATTTCTTACGAAGGTAGAAATTGAATTATTCAACAAATTTACATTTTCTGGCAAATTTCAGTTACCACGATTAAGTTAGTTAAGTTCAATTCAATTAGCTCGATTCATCTGAGCCGGAAATGCAATAACCTTATCATGGCAGCGATTAAATTTACACAAGTTACAGTGGGGAACCGAGTCCTCAAAGACCCTCATTTCCCTGTCTCCTTTCTATTTGAACTTATTCATACTTTAGTTGTCGATTTTTAGTTCCAAATACAATCCCCTAGGAATACGGGAGCCATCCATTAAAACTACAATTTTTAAATATTGATTCGGAAAATTTATTTCGTGAGTCTCTCGATGCCGGATGTCCGTACTCCAAGTCTTAATATATCTAATATTCGGGAACATTGAACTCTCCTTTTTTGTATATCATTTAGCATTTTCCAGCAATTCATGGTTTAAAAATCTCATCTTTACATTCATAATCACCTTGACCTAGTATTGTTCGTAATTCGTCTAAGAAGTCCTTCATTTTGATGATAAATAGTCGACCTTAGAGAGAAAATCGCTATATGAAGACAAACGCAGAGGGTGATGTAGGAGAGCAAAAAAATAAAGCAATAATACGAGAGCAGCGTTTAAAAATCAAGGGCTAGAACATTTGCGGAGAGGAATTCTCATATATCTTTCAAAACGGTTATGTGTCTGCTCTTACGACGTTCTCATACCCTTTGAAACCAGAACGGACGAAATTCATGGAATACCAAGCTTTAAAAATTGCGTTATTTTACTTCAAATGTTGGCACTAGCAGGTTCGATGTAATTTTTAAAATCTCCATCGTGATTTAGATGACTGACACGTTTTCGTTATTTCTCATAAATTTTGTGAGATTGGCGTTTCAGCACCGGCAACTCTCTTTGCGAAGTAGAATGGATGGGAGTGGAATATCTAGGTTAAATCATATTTCTGGATATGCGTTATCGGGATACGAGAAAAAGCCATTTTAGTTAGCAAAAAGTGAATAAAAATATGTTACTGGCGTTCCCAACTCGAAAGAGTAATATTCTTCTCTAATTCCTTCCGGTTTAATGAGTTCTCCAAGATAAGAGAAAGAAAAATGCATTTCTTTTAAAATTTTAAAAGTTCTGATTTTCGATGTTTTTTTTAATTATTAAGGGTTTAATAGCATGATTTCTAACTCTTTAATGCCTATTTCCGAGTCAGACTTAGGAGATTTACTTTCGGGCTGCACACTAGATCAGATTGAGTGTTCTAGTTTTCCAGTTAAAGTCATCTCATCTTCTAATGCTAACTTTCAAGATTCTTTGGTTGTAACTTATACTATTCTGCTACTTCTATTCTCTTTACGCTGATCATTGTTATTATCCAAGGTGGATCATTCATGCGTTCCATATTATTTAGACCCTCTATTAAGATTTCCAGTATCATCTCCATGTAGAATAACGTGACCTTTAAGTTTTACCGATAATTAAGTATACGGAATGTATCAAATAACTATTTGAACTGTTAGCGATTTTCTCGGGGAACCGTCAGATTTTTTGTTTGTTTCTATGTTGTACTTCAGTTAACTATAAGTTTAAGACATAACCTTCTCTAAATAAGGAAAATAATTATTCATTATTTTAACTATCGGTTAAGCATTAATTATCAGTCATTATATAATTTCTCAGAATTAATCTGAAGGCTAACATAATGTTTTTATCTATAATATTTTGTATATTTTGTAATATTTTAATTGCAAATTTAAAAAATTTTTATAATAAAAAAAATATATATAATGATACCGGGCCGTGGTAATTTATCCGATGAAAGCTATTATCAGTGGCGATAGTCCTTTTCGTTTCTTACCTCACTTCTTCATTAACAAGTGTAATATGGACCCAGAAGTTCTGGAGACCTTGTTTGTATAGTTTTAAAAAGCTATTCCAATCTTTTGAAATTGATATCTTATGTGTGTATAGGGTATATCTTGAGTTTCAAATTGAGAACAAATGTATATCTCAATTTAAGTAAATGGAGTGCGAATTCTGGAAGAATCAGTCGTTGATCAATTATTGGTAGGTCAATATTGTTACCAAAGATAGATTTAAGAAATATGAGGCCACTAGAATCCACGTCTTCAATTCATGCAAAGCCGTTGGCTTTTCTCGCTGTGCAACGCTAAAACTATTATTTTTTGTTTATCACATAAAATGTTTTTATAAGTCAACGATAGTTTAAAATTCTTAAAAATAATTTATCACATAATTGATTTATTTTCAATTTTTATAAATTGAAAAAGCTGATGAAGATTAAAAATTCGTCAGTCCTATGAGCCTTGAGATAAAATCCAGAAAATGGTCAGTGACTTTTCGTGCGTGGTGCTTAATGCATCTCACTATAAGTGTTTTTCTCTTTATGACCGAGATTTGAAGACTTAGCGTTATCTCTCGGCTGAGCTCTATTCCCTTATACCCCTAAATTTCACGTAAACACCTCCGAAAAGCAGGCCGAGAAGAGCAATCTTCCCAATCCGTGAGTAAATAAGAGAGCGGTCTTCTTTATATAGCGGTCCAGTGGCCCAAAATACTCTTCCGGAAAATAGAGGCGATGCACCTTATCTAACATAGTCCATTTCTCCTATCGAGTAATCGATGCCGAACTTCCGACATTTGATAGGCTGGAAGCGGTTTTCTGAACGTCCTGCGAAGTCCCGCCATTCGGCAAAGAAACGAGATATCGATACAATGAAGTTTCCATGGACTTCATTCAGTGGATGGCCAAAAAGATAGCGGCTTCGTTGTGTGATAAGGTAAGATGTATTTGACGATGGGCAGAGAGAATAATGCCTTTGAACCCTCAGCTAAGTTTCTAAAGTTCCTGAACAGGATACGGAAATTAAAAGAAATAAATGCGACGGTTGTAAATCTTGTATAATTTCAAGTTTATTAATTTAAGTACATTAAAGCATAGACTAAATATTATGATATTATCATTGTCAGCAAATGATCGTAAAAGGGAAATGAACTCAAAATACTTACAGAAGCATATTGAAGACTTTGATTGACCTATTTGGAGAGAATTTTCACTTCCCGAACTAATAAATACATACAAAAATTATACGCAACAATTTTCTGATTCCACAGAAGCCAAATTATTTTTTCTATTGATAATTCGCTTAAATAATCCACGTATTAGTATTTAAGGCAAGTTTGATCAATTTTCAATTGAGCTTAGCTAAGAGATACAATTATATGACTCATCTTTCGCGTTTATTCATTCGTTCCGAGAAATTGAAATTACCTCAGTGAAAGCTTTCATGAAACGATTACTCAATTATAAAATTTTCCCAGTCATATCCGCTAAAGCAAAGATGTATAATATTTACACATTTCTCATAGACTTTCTTTTACTAGAGTTAGCTGAACTTATTGGCAACTAACCTATATTCTCCTAGGAGACGGTGATGACTGTAGATTATTTATATTATGGATACTTGGAACGATTGATATGAGGCCTCATATTCCTCTTATTGTCTAGAGTGATATTAATTGTAGAATACCTTAAATACACGCAAATTTTGGCGAACAATCTCTTAAATTTACCTTTGTATTTAATATAGCCTGATATTCCTAGAATTTTTGTGAGTTTAAATATCAGTAAATATAATAAATATAAAAACTAATACTATAATGTACTAAGCATGTTTCTTATTATATTTAATATTTATTACAAGCATAAACATTAAATATGGCCTTTACAGTTATTCTGCTAAAATTTATTAATAAAATTTTGTTTCATACTGCTTCTATTTCCTGATAAGACATTAACTTTCAAGATTCGAAAGAATTCAAAATTAGTAACTTCCATTATCAATTTAAATATTATATAAAGCTTTGATGGAAACATATTAGGATATTAACATTAACGCATTATTTATGGTCGAATACTCTAATTCTATAATTTTTTATTAATTTCAGAACTGCACATTTAATATTGCAATAGCTATTTTCGAACTTAAAATAAAAATTTCTCCTTCGTCGAATGGGAAAATTTTCATTTAACTTGATAACGCAGTATTAAATACCGGATTAATGTCACTCAAAAATTAATGAATTAATTACTATCTATTTCTCATTAATTAGTACTATCGGTAGAAATGAAAAATAACAGATAAATATTATGATACAATATAATAGTAAGTTAATTTTTAAAATATGTGTTTTTCATGTATATAATTAATTTATATAATTCATTTATATGTATTTAGCAAAAAAATGTGATTAGTGAATAACTAGTAACATTTTCTGGGTAAAGTTTTTTGGATTGACATATTTATAGCAGGAGATTAAGAGAATGAACGATTAACGATGCAAGTAATCGCAGAGCTAAGCAATTTCATTATTTTGGTATTTCGTTTTTGGTTTTCACTTTAGTTACAATTTAAACTTTTAAGTCTTTTCATAAAATTTTTATCTTCTTTTTATCCTGAGTAACATTGTTTTAAACCTTGAGGATTCGCCAGGATTTTTTCAAGGAGAACAGTCTTGAAATTAATTCGTTGTCCATAAGCGGAATAACTTTAACATTCAAAACTCTCAAGATCTTAATATATGCTCACCAAAGGCGGTCTCTGTTTAATCTCATATATTCACACTCGGTTCAACATTCACATATTTACTCGCCAGATGCGGAATCAGTGTTTTTAGACTATTGGAGTATAAACATGCAAAAGACTATTACAAAATTTAGATAAATATTTAAGACATTATTATGTATAAAGGTAGCTTTGTCATACTTATGTAATAATAGAAATACGTATAAATCACTCTCTCAAAAGACGGATACCCTTAGGGATTAATTGCTGATTTAGTGTCTTTGAATGGTAAAATGTAAATTTTTAAAAGGATAAATGCTTAATAGAAACAACAATCATACTCAGTAGAAAAATAATATGGTAACCATTTGGTAATGCTCTTTAATATCAGGGGAGACTTCCGCCCTATTTGTCTCACATATTGTCCACTCCTACATGTCTCACCTCATCTCGTTCTGATTCATCAGGACAGCTTCCGCGGGAAATGCGGATTCCTACTCGGAATACAACTTCCAACCTTGTTAGAACTGCAACTAAACGCTCCCCTAATTACCACTTAATCTGGCGGTTTCCCTCCTCTCCTATCATAATTCTAACCGAAACAGAGACCGCTTTGAAAAGTAGAGCGCCGGAAATATGCCGCAGATGAGTCTCGGGGAAGGTATCGGATTGTGGTGAACCACTTCCGTAATAAACTCGGCGGAAATCTCCTCGCATTGGGGCTTCCTCTCGGCTGTGCCTCTCTTCGGTGATCAGCGCATCTGCAACTTCCCTTTCCCAAGAAAAGAGGGTGACAATTCAGGAACCTCGTTAAAATCGCTATGAAATACGCTTCTGATGCTACGTCTATTCCAACGATGAAGCATCATGCGCTCTAATTCGAAATTTCGTTCATGCCACTCACTCTGATGCCTTTTCGGAGATGAATGTGAAGACGATTTTTAGTTTGTCTTCGTTCCACTGTAACAATTTGCCAGATTTATTTTGGATGGATTGTTATTTATATTTATTCGGGGGCAGATTTAGAAACTATCCAAGGGGAGGAAGCTGTATTAAAAATATCATTCAGTATATATATATATATATTCATAAATATAGTATATTCATTTTTTTAGGAGGATAAGTTTGATTATGATATAAACTTCTCCCTGACAAAGCCTACTCTGAAACATGGTCAAATTGTAGAAAAGTTTAATTACATTTTACTTTCAAAAGAAAACAGCGTGAGAAAGAAATCATTTCGGGATTAGAAGACCAATTACTACCATAAGAGTTCTGATTTACTTATCACACTCATATAATTATAAAAAGATTTAGCATTTCATTTCAAAAACTACTAAAATGATATAGAATCAATTCAGCGTAAATAAGCTTTTAGTTTCCGTTTTTTGTTTTAATAGCACAGTGGATTTCAAATGTATTTTTATACAATGTATAACAAATCCCTTTTTATATTTCCAATGCGGTTTCGATTGAATATATCCCATTAAATAAAAAAGGCATTGTTTTCTCCCATTCTCTGGTTTCCTAATAATTATTGAATGCATGATCCAATCACTATTATGTCATATCAGTCCATAATTATTCATATTCAATTTTAATAGTTGATTAAAATGGGAAGATAAAGTAACGTACACGTATGCACGTAATTATTGTCATTATTCTAAGTTAAATAAAACGTCTCTCGGTTAGCCAATATCCGATAATTTAATTATAAGGCAGATTATTTCATTATAAGGCAGATTATTAGCAGATAGTATCCAGGTTTATCTCTCAATGACTCTCATGGGAGTCTCCTCTTAAGAACGTCTGAGGATAGGTGCAGTCGTTTTACACTCGGGTAGTAAAAAGTACGATATCAAGGAAAACGTTGAAGTGAGCAGTCGCTGCCTTTTGAGCACGGTGAGCAAATAGATGCCATTCGACATTTCCGCAGGCAGTTACGCTGGGAAGTCTTTATTTCCCGGAAGAGAAATCCCTTGCGTGGGTTGGAGTCGTGATTTATGAAAGGATTCTGAGAATTCCTCGACTCGCGCAAGAAGGGTAATATCACGCGTAACCTCGTATTGTTCCCGCCGTGAAACTGAGAAATACTCCGACGCCGAGTCGCTCGGAAATAAAGAGCGATTTTGCCTCTTTGGAAAAGTTCCCTTTCCGGCGGATCGGGCCTTTTTTCTACTCCTCGATGAAGAATTCGGAGTTAATGAGGAATCGATGGTTTAGTGTTTCTGAAAGTATGTGAGCGTTCGCCCCACCCCTCGTCCATCAACCCCATCGTTTTCGTCCATTGCCCTTTCCAATCAACAATCACAAACCTTCGCCACTTCCTGCCGTCGGATTCGTTTCCATTTTTCGAAAGCGCTTCGTAAATCGGAATCCGGTATCGCCGCTTGCGCGAGATTGTGTAATGTTCCGTTATATACGAATCGGCAAAATTTAATGGAGTGTTATGCAGCCGTATTTGCTCAGAGTCGCAGCTGAGTTATTAGGCTGCTGAAGGCCTGTCATGGTTACCCGATGATTCTGTTTCCAAGGGGAAATAGATAGCGAATCATATATAAACCGAAACTTGGGTCTGCCTCCCAACTACAAGCCGAAAGAAGGAAAGTTAAATCACCTGCAGTTTAATGAAGTGTGCTTCAATTTTGAATTTCGTTTCCATTAATTTTTATTTTCGGTGGGAATTCCTTCACAAATTGGGATTTGGGTAGGTCAATGCTTTAATCAAGGTTCGTTCACCGGGCAATGCAAGGAAGAATTTAAAGAAGCGCATGCGAAGTATTTTTCGGGGGAAGCGAACTTTGCGGAAGCTTATTCGTTATGGAAAAACTGAAAGTACGATTATATTCAATGCGTGGATGTAGAGATACGCTTCACTCACAAACAACCTGTATCTCTTTAGTGTGAAGGTACAGACAAACATTCCAGTCGCATTCTTTTCCATAGAAGTAAACAAGCTATTTGCCTTTACTGTAGCTCATCATATAGCTCCGAGTATTTCCCACCTTTCGTTATTCTTCCGCGTGAAACGCATTCAGGTCGTTTATACATGCATGAGTTTTGGACATCTCGGTAGGTTCATGCCCTTAAATTCCCTTCTGGGCGCTCAATCCTTTTCATCTCCATAACATGTCCCATACGTCTTGATAACTAACCTTCCCTTTACATTACATGACAAATTTTGCTTTCTTTTTCCGTAGTGTATATCCTTGCTTACTACCGTCAACATCACCTCTGTATCAGCAATGAAACTCACTCATTTGTTCTGCCTCCGTTTCATTTCATCAACAAAAACCTTTTCCTCTATAACTATTCTTGAATTCTTTTTCTTTCAACATAACATTCCATTTTCGATTAGAGAAGTGGGGAAATTGACTCACGTTACTCATTCTCCCGCATCTCAGGAGAAATTATGATCTTAAAATCTATGTATGTATAGTATACATACAAATACAGAATAAATAAATTATATTTGGTGCCTTTTCTCCTTTCGCTCCGTTTTCATTTCTCTGAGTATAGCAAATTACTCCTTCATTCTAATTCACCCAGTGTTGCCTGCATCCTGGTCTCTGAGATTACCTTTCAGTGCCTATATCGGTAAAAATTATGACACCATAGTAATATTTTCCGGTTGCCTCATAGGAATTTTAATGAAATTATTTCAAGTTGTTGACTTTGATACTATTTTTTCATTATATATGCGAAACATGGAATTAAAAATGCATATAACTCGAGAAGAAGAAGTCATTCAAGGGCTCTAGGTTAGCCAAGTAGGTAGTGCTTTCGACTTTGGCTAAACCGATCCCGGGTTCGATTTCCGGTGAGTGCCCACGTACGACATTACCAAAGCTGTGAAAGCACTTTCGACGATACTTCTACCACTAATATTAAAAGAAACGATCCCATCATCCAGTTGGAAATCAACCATTTACAGCCTAACACCACACTAGGTACGTGTAATTAAAAAATCAGTCTTTTTTTAGAATTACCCTCGTGAAGGGTTTCGAATGTGAACTGGAAAGTTTAGGAGCGTATAAGGCCTGAAATTATGTAGCTCCTGCTGAAGTAGACACACAATATGTTGTTATCCAGAGGCAGGAAAAAAAATATAAATTGCAAAACTAGTATAGTGCAGTTCAAGGGAGACTCTTATTTATACTTTAAGTAGGTCAGCAGTTTCAACCCCAAAGTTTGGGTGTACGTGTTCTGAGGGGGTTCTTTGAATATACGAGAAGACACCTTCACATATCCTTGACTTATTCAATTTTGAGAAAATTCCGAAAACAATTCTCGAAGAGATCAATCTGATAAAAAGCAACAACACTGAGCTTACGTCCAATGAGATAATTAAGTGTAGTCTGATAATATGATTCTCTTCTCAAAAAACAGAGAGAAAATGTAGTAATATTTGAGAAAATCTTATATATCGGAAAGCGTTTCATCCACCAAGAAGGTGAGGGTGCTGAGTAGTGCCAGATGTTATTTTACTTTACTAACTCTTGCGTCCTGAGGACCTAAAGTAGTTTCTAATACAAGATAACATTCCTAAGTCAGTAAGATATTAAGGTGAGAGATCAATATTCCGTGTAGGTATAATTTATTCGTCAAGTATGACAAATTATAGAATTCTGGGAGTAGATTACTGAAATCAAAGTCTCTCAGGAGTTTCCAGAACGGTAAATCCTCATAATATAGATATATATTATTTTCAGGTTTACCACTGCAGCAAAAGTAACGCACGGAGATTAAATGCAGCACTTCTTCCCATCATTCTAGAGATAGCGCCGAAGAGCAGCACCTCAATCTCTCAGATCCTGAACTCCTCTTCCTCAACAGAAGATTTCTGAAATTTTACACCGAGAGAACGAGCTGTTGCCATGCGACGAACAACCTTTAATATCATCTCTGCCTCAAATTCTTCGGAAGGAAACTGCAAGAAACGCGTTGAGAAAAGGAGAAAGATCCGTGAATAGGTGGGAAAGAATATTTCCGACGCAAGGTTTTTCAAAATACAAGGGTTTTAGGTACAGGGATTTGAATATAGAACGTGAAAATATGGTGAAAGGAGAGATTCGTTGGTTTCCTCTGGCGAGGGAAGGATTTTTTTTCTGTTTCTATAAAACTTTTGAACAGTTTCTAAAAGACAAGTGAAGGTGAAGTTATGAATTTTTGGTACATAAGACCCGTAATGTTTGCAACAAAAGATGTATACGTATATTCAAAACAAATGGTAACTGGAAATATTTGTTAATCCGCAGTTTAAAAGTGAGGTGAATGGCGAACCTAGTTAGGCGGAAGGATACACTAAGGTATTTTCTCGCTCATTAAATTTTTTCGCGTGCAATTTTTCTCTTTTGGCCTCTCGTTTAACTTTGTTTCATCGCATAAGCGAGATAAGAGTTGGATTAGTACGCTGTAAAGTCTGCGAGTCGTAAAACGAGAAATAACAATGAAAGCCGAGGAGGAATGGCGTATTTATTTTACTTTGCCTCGAGATAAGGCCGCGAGTTTTCCCCGAACGCTCGCAATAATTTCCTTTTAATAAATTATCTCGCGCCGTAACTAAATGCGAAATTGTTTTAAATCGGATATTTCCGCAATGTCGGACGGTCGCCATCCTTGGATTCCTCTGCAGGAAACATTTTGCGACGACCTTTTTTTAACATTAATTCGCTGGTTAAGTCGTGAATGACATAATGGCTGCCATTTAAATGATATTCCGCGAGATTTTTTATAACTGCTACCGATAAAATTGAATCTTTTGCATAAATTTCATTAATATACTAATGGAAACAATCTGACGTGGATAAAACGGCTATCAGAGGGAACCAGTTTTTTCATTTCCTTTCTCAGGGAACCCTAGGAGGTTTAAAATGCACATGAATTAGCTATCGTAAATTGAGAAATAAAGATAGTATACTTTAATCACAATTGTGGTATTTTACGAGTAAAAAGGAATAACTGAAAATTTTAATCTTAATGACGTTACGCTTACATCTATGAAGCTTTATAGATAAAATTGGATTCATTACATCATCAAATTGATTGAGATCATAAAACTCATTCAATTTTTCGTAACTTCGTTTCCTCTTACATTTAGACCCAAATCTTTAATAGTTCGACGTGATCCTAAAATATTTCATACTTTCCTTCAACCGCCAAGTATCTCTCTCTAGGTGGTTCAATTGAAATGAAACGTTCATCAAGATATTCAGAAATATCTAACCTGGTATTTGTTGATTAACTAACGGATCTAATCTTTAACACTGAAGCCACTGATTCCTTGTACATTCATTGTTAGTGATTCAGATACTGTTTTTAAATGCTAACTTACGTTTCGAAGTTGAAGAGTATTCGGATATTTTTCCATTTCGCCATCCTCTGAGTAAATTTTAGCACTAGTCAGACCGTGACCTACTTGGAGAACTATATCGACAGCCAGCCTTTTCCGCTGATTGATTGAAAATATTGTTGTAAGTTAAAGTTTCTGAATAGTGTCCTGATTCCGAAAATCTTTCCGTTTCATATCCACTCTAATCTAGTACAAGCAGAAGTGTTTGACAATATATAACATCATTCAGGGTGCAAAATAAGGCAGAAGGGATTCTTATGTGAGGAGAAGCTGTTTCCAAAAGCTCCTTTAAATGAACTCTTCTTAGGGTAATAACTCTCATATAACCTTTTGGAGTACAATGAATGTGAGAGATAATTATGGTAAATTGATACTTTTAACTGAGGTTGAATTCCAACTACATTTAATTATGGCCATAATGAATATTTAATTAGAGCGGTACCTTAAATAAACGCTTAATTTGAAATTTATGTGGCCTTCATGTAAACAGATCTCTATGTGCTTAATTTATGCAAGAATGAACTAGAAATTCAGTAACAGCAAGAGGACGGACTTACTTCACCCTGCAAAAGATAAATTTCTATATGATTATTTGGGAGTCGTTTTTTGACACTTCAGCCAAATTTCACTTTAGCATCTTATCATACGGCATCGAAGGAAGAATGCAAGGCAAAAAGTGACCAAAAACGTATCTATTTGCCATTAATTTTTTATATTTCTATATACGCCAGTGTTTCCCATATTATGTACAAAAATCAGCCGGACCCCTGTTTAGGTAAAAAAATTCCTCCGAGGATACTCCTTAAAACTTCTTAAAGTTAAAATAATGTAGTACATTCTATACAGTTTACATCCATTGATAATGACAGACCCTTGACTTAATTCCATTGAACAAATACACCTCATTCGTTAATGGTTCAATATTTTAAAATCTCCTACATGTCATTTTCATTATTACATATTCAATATATGATGGAATCCATGTTTCAAATTCGTTTCCATTTAAAATTTTCTGTGACGCAAACATTTTTACTGATTCATGATTGAAATGATATCATAATTAAAATTACCATATCCCTCATTATGTTATATATTTGAGCAATTCTGCCTGTTTTACAGAATAATCTTATCCTGAAGAGTACATTACAGTGCTAAAAGGTAGATCTTTTGCAAATATTCAGCATCATGATGGCACATATATCAGTTTATAAGTTTATTTTGATAAGAATTTACTTTGCAACATTTCAATGATAGGTATCTCGTATGAGTTGAGTTTTGCGGTAAAAAAGATAAGACAGGTTTCGATACATCTACTTGCAAATCATACTTCCATCTTATGAATCAAATATGAAATTTATCAGCTGTCCTTTTGAGTAGAAGACGCTTGTACATTCGAGGATCTTTTCCTCTCCTAGTTGTCAGCATTTTGGGACATGTCTATAGCTGAGGCTTTGAGCGCTTCGAAGATTTCCATGATATTCAAGGCCATGGCGAAATAAACATATGTCAGAGAAGATTGCTCCTACGGCTGCGAGAATATTTCGGAATTTTTATCAATATTCTCTGCTGGAAATCCGAAAATAATAGGTCAGCGAATAAAAAAGAAGATAGAAAAAAATGAAATAAAAACTTTTAATGAGAGCATCATATGCTCATTTTTATAAATTCCTTTGTAAGAACGGAAACAAATTTAGTGATTAGCTGTGTTAGTATGCTTATAGATATACGTGTATCATACACTAAGAATCATGCCTGAAATCTTTCTTCAATGAACATCATCATACCTTTCTTCTACCCATGTAAAAATGTATTGCACGATGCTTTGCATAGTTTGTAGAGTTTCTTCAATACGAATTCATTATCTGAGCATCGAATATGGCCCACTATTTAAATTGGATTTTTGTAAGGTTATCAATTATTGAATAGTTAACATTCAGATGTTTAACACCAAGATATTTAGAACAATAGTAATAAAAGAATATATTCCTTAATGTAAATGATCATGAAGAGATTTTTAAATCTCATTGAGAAGTTCGAGACGTCAGTTTTGAAGGCAGACTACATATTTTACTGTTAAATTTGACAGCGAATAATGATCGATATGCAAAGAAGAGTGATTTATCACAAATAAGCAAAGGATATGAAATAAATAATTATTTTAATATAATTCGCGTTCGTTCAAGCGTAACATATTTTCAAAGTTATTAATCACAGATGACAGAAACAATTTATTGATGGTGTAATCAATCAAAAAAACCGATTAAATTTCTCAAAATAGACCAGTTTCAAGTTTTTGGTATATATCATATAAATATGCATATTTAAATGAATATTTATACATTTGCAGTAGATATGTATGCAACTACTGGAACAAAAATTTGTCTAACCAGTTGTAATCAAATCAGGTCATGCATAAATTCATATCCTATGATTTTTTTCACTGTTTCAGAGGGTACAAGAAGACAATATCCAATCCCTTTAGCTTCATTTTTATTTATGGAACATGAACTGAATTTATCTTTAAAATTGCAAGAATATCATTGTTTGATTTTTCGAACAGGCAGTAGAATTGGGTATTTTATCTCTATATTGCTATTCATATTTTCTTCGTGGTTTTGAATATAACCCATTGAAAACAATCTACAAACTTTATAGACTCAAAAATTAATCTAAAATCTCCATTTTAACTAAGAAATTTTCGGGCTAATTTTTAAAGCATTAATTTACAATTTTTCGTAAATATTGTAATTTTACGTCGACCTTACAATTGTCTATATTTCTCCGATGTGCTAATAGATAGGCCTGATAGATGATTAGCATATAATTTTTGATAGCAAAAAGCTTTAATCCTTATATTTCCGTAGTAAACAAAATATCCGATAATTATCTTCAGCAATTAATACCTCATTTAGAGATGAGCGAAGATTCAAACTTTCATATTCAATCGAATCTCAATTCGGTCTCCAGGTTCTTATGAAAAACAAACGGATAATGTGTCGTGTATTGAATTGAATTCAATATTTGTAAATTTTATTTGAAATTTTAATTCAGTCAGCTCAATTAGACATGGAAAAGCTCATTTCGTGCATCAAACTCAGCACTGAATTTTCTACAAAATAAGGTAAAAGTTGAAAATGGTAAAATCAATAGTAACAGCCGTTACTTTGTGGAACTCCATTAAGGACAATGAAACACTTTGTACCAAATTAGTATTGAAAATAGTAAATACTGGCATAATATAATTGATTATTTTTATTCCTCGGACTAGTTAAATTTATTGGTTTCGATTCAGTGACCCCTTGCAAAATCTCCTGGATAATACATTCCCCACGTATATTTAGCATTGAATATCCCTTACGGATTTTGCCTTCTGTAAAGAAACTACCAATTGAAGATATTTGCGTGTGAGTGACGGATAGGAAATAAAAATACAGTTCGCTTAGCGCTCGGCTCCGAAACATTTTATTCGAGAATAAAAACATCCTACGTTGTGACGTTGTACAAGAGCGGAAACACGCGTCGCGTATTGAAAACACGAAAAACACGTTTTTCCGAACGCTGCGTCAAACGCATGCATCATTCAACCCGCAGTCGCTCGTCACTTGTCGCCGCTTCTGTATTACCTATCTCTCTGTATGATCCCCAAACCCTCAATCCTACCGTGACAGCACATCCCCGTACGGTCACCGATTTTTAAGCGGGTATTTATTAATATTTTTTCCATTCGAACAAGTACGTCGAAATCAGAGTCCCGTGTCCTCGGTTACGCACAATGGGAGCAAGAAAAAACAAGGCCACATCGACGCCAAAGCCATTAAAAACGAATTACGTAGGGGATTTGAGGTGTCTCCGAAACGCTTCCACCGATCATTGAACGAGTTAGGGAATCCCCGCTCGATTTTCATGCTTTTGTGCGGATTCCAGCTCTATTTTTTCCCCTTTATCCTTTTCAATTCCGTTCCGGTGGCGTGAGGTTTGGGATGGTAACACTTCGATCTGTTTTCTTTCCTCCCTCCCGTTAAAATCGCTACCTCCGTCTTTTATGTGTGATGCATTGACACCTGTCTACTCTCCGCCAAAACCCTCCGATTCCACATCTGCATCCTTTCGGACTAGAAAGTACCAATGCAGCTGCTTCCTTCCTCACCGTGGGCTAAACGCTCGGAATAACGCCATCGGATTGAAACGGCGAACTGTTCCAACATGGTCATCTGCTCTTCGACGCTACGTTCGAATCGACGCAATTTCACTCATTTTTTTCCGAATCCTCGAAAATTCACTCCGGCAAAGTTCGGAGGCGAATCGTTGACGTAGTTTTCGCAAAATTACGTTGTTGTTTACAGTTGGGAACGCAAAATGTGCTGTCAACGAAAGGAAACAACCCCTTAGAAAAAAATTTCTGATGTTGATGCTCGCTACGCAGTGGATTCCTTTAGATTTCCATGCTCTGCTTTAACTTTTGCCAAGTTGAAGCTTAACTTGCTTAGCAGTTTATATTAATTCTAAGAATTTACAGAAATAAATAATACATTAAAATAAAAGTTCATTTTTCTAATCTCATTAGACCTCGGATGGTTTCCACGCATTGATAGAAAAATTTGATTTATTGAGAATAACAGTCGTACTTCATTACATATATGCATTCTTTTTACTCCTAAAATTTGTGTTTTATTTTGAATAATTGCATATTTTCGGAAATAAATTATTAAATTTGCAAAATTTCATTTTTATATTATTCAAATTTTGGCATTACCTTTGCATCATTAACATTATTTACATGTTCATTAATATCTTCTCTAGCTTATTGATTTTCTCTCACTAATTTAACTTGACATTAATATTATTGTATATCTAAATATATCATAATATTCCTAGGCGTAAAATGCAGTTTTATTTACACGAATTTTATATCAAAACAATCAAAGGACATATTTTGATTTTCTCTCATAATTTATTATGAAATTTCACCTCCGACGTCTTAAAATCACCGTATCATTATCATGTTATAAAAAATGGCCACGTTGTACAATAGAGAAATAATTAAAGGTAACAATTTTCATATTTTAAAATATACAATGGCAATTTTCCGCATTTCCCGTGGGGTTGTATTTATAATTCAATTAAATTTATTTATTTCTTTCTCCAAAAAGTTTTCTTTGTGGTAAATGTTAAATCTAGAAATTAAAAAAGATCAATTCTAAAAAATTATCCGCTATACAAAGCAACAAAATCGCATTTCGTTTTTGATATTAGTCTTTTCACCCTTTAAGTCTTTTGAAACAAATATGTAGCTCGTCAGGTCTCTAAAGAGTCCCGTCAAAATTTGATGAATGAATACTTTAAAATTCAATTTTAAAGGTCTCTCGTAACCTATGAGCACAAAATGTAGAATTCCTAAGGCTCAATGGTCAACCTTTGCCATAAAATACAGCCGGAAAACGGAGCGTCGCAATTCATTTCCTGTCACCTTGTGACCTAATATAAATTATGAAGAGAGATAGGATATACGAAGGACATAAATATCTGTTAATTTTCTCCACGGTATAAATTTAGATAAGTTGGAATGATTCAAGGGGTCAAGGCCGATAGTTCAGCGTGAAGCAAATGACAGCGTGACCGGAGGGAAAACGTATGTCTGGCAATAAATATTTTGCTGTTTCTGCACATCGATTTTCCTTGTTGCAATGGATAAAATTAGTTCTGAGAAGAGTGACAGTCATCGAAATAAAAGTGCGATAGCATCCAAGATTTACGTTAGATGTTTCTACTATATTAGCAAAAGCAGAGTGACACAACGGTCTAAAATTGAATTAGTCAGTTTAGTGAATAGGTATGATTTCTTTGTAAAATGATAATTGTTCTCATCTACGCCCACCCAAATCTTCTGTAAACATCCTACTGATATAAAAAGAATGTTTCAAAGGTTTTCTTTCGAAAATGAATAAACTTATGATGAGATAGTTAACAAAATATATAAATGCATGAGTTGTTGGAAGTAATGCATATCTAGGCTCCAAGGCTCTCAAAAGCTTTCTCGGTTGATATCTCTATTTAGGATTACTTATTTTTTACCCTCCGTTACTCACGCGGGGTATGGAAACCATAGCAGTACGTTTTTAGTGAAACTTCTTTGCCGTTGCTTCTAACAACTTCTATTCAATAGCTGTCTTATGCGTTTTCCTCCATTTACGAAAAAATTTATATTTTTCGAATAAAAAAGATTTTTTAAGTGACCGTGCTACTCAGCGGATTACCGAAATAGTAAAATTTCGGACTTCATGTTTCCTATATTAATTTTATAAATTATTCCTTTTTAATAGTTGAAAATCCTAATTAATTTAATGTAAATAAATGCTCAACAGTAGGTGTTCATCAATAGTCCAAATAAATATCTTTTTTAATTATATAAATGTTTTAATAAAAACAAAGTTTTTGACACTCAAACTTGAAATTTATTTAATAAAAACTTCAGCTAAAACATACGTTCTAACTAGTAAAATAATGGTAATGATATCAGAATATATTTTACTAAGAAAATAGGGAGAAATATCTTTAAAGTGATTAATTTAAAGTAAAGTGGCCGAAAAAAATAATAAAAAGTATGAAGTGACCAAAGATTGTCATTAGGACACCCGAAACGAGTAACGGCGTAACAAAAATTGACGAGAGTAATGGAAGGTTAAAAGATATGCATCGAATTTCAACTAACAGTCACTCAGTTGAAAGTGTGTCGCTTATCAACCGTAATTCTTCGTTAATAATTTTCAACCGTTCAGTATTTTAAAGTGCAGTAATTCGTGGGAATTATAGCGACCATTTTGACGCGGTTGGGAATGCAGGATATAAATTTTTCCCTCTCATCATAGGGTCACTTAACATACTTAAGCATGCGAGTTGTTCTTTTAATTTGCCTCGGTCGAGAGCGTTTCCGAATTCAGAAAGCGTGCGCTTCCAGGCCACAAGCCCTTCTCATGCTCATCCCTTTATCTTCGCCGGAGATCAAAGGATATCTCAACGAGGAATTTCGGTTCTTTATTGGCGTCGCCATAGTGACTTTCCATTAATTCGTGCCCTAAGATAATTCCTTTTATCCTCTGGGGGGATATAGGCAGTTCTTAAGGGAAGGGATTGTCCCGCGGCGCCGGATCGGATTGGTGCCGGGATTAAGTGGATGTGGTGAACTCAAATGACGAGTAATTGAACTCCTGCACCATTCATGCTCAAATTTCACGTTTTTTAAACTCGATGGAATTTAATTTTCAATCTCTATTCTCCTATGGTTAATCTATTTAGGAAAACTCGCACCCTGTATGGTGATTTCGGGTATCAAGGATACTCGCAAATAAAAAAATCATAAAATGGTGAGTGATTCTCTAAAATTGAATATCATTGAATCAGAGAGAGAACGTCTTTCATAATAGGTTTTCTAGATCATCGCTAATGGAATACTTCTGCAAGTAAATTTGCTAGAACAAACGTTAAAACATAAGCAAAAAATTCACGTATTTTTATGTTTTTTCTTATCACATTCATGTAGTTGATATGATCGATAGATTCTCGTAAGCCTTATTTTTATCAAAATAAATTTTCACATTAGAAAATTTCATACACATTTCAGTATTTCTCGGTTGTTTTCGATAGAAGGCATGGAAACATTATCCACTCCTCGTTATCTTCCTTTTCGTTCCCTTGGTTAGGATAGAAATTAGTTCTGACGTTCCTCCGTTGATATTCAACACTAAGAGGAAGACAAAGTCTCGTAGAAGTTTCGTCTTTTTTTATCCTGTCCTTATCCAGTTACACAGAGACCCTGCGAGAAAGAAGGCCTCAAAGGCAAATGATATGGGTTAAGTGATGAGATCTCATTTTTACCATGATCAGTATCTCAGGTTTTTGTTTCAGAGACGAATTTTGATTTTTTTTGCTTTAAAATTATTATTTTCTTTCGTAATTCTTGAGAAACTTACAAATAGTCTTATTATTGGTAATGAGACGATTAATAGGCAATTAGGGAATGCCGGAACGTTCTCGGGTGTCGGAATCGGAGAATTTTCAACCTAATATCCGATTCCATTAAAGATCCTTTGGAATTTTTTAAAACTCCATCTTCAGCTTCTGGTGCCGATTATAAATTGATTGACCTATTGATTTTACCCATGAGTATAAAAGATCTATGAACGTTAATAACGCCTAAATATAATATTTAATGTAAATGTATTCTTGTTATTCTTGGGCAAAATAATAGAATCTTCGAATTTCTACAGTTTTCGAATTTTCTATTGCATCCCTTTGTTCTCGTTTGTATCCATTCCAGATAAAATTTTCATTTTAAATCATAACATGTTACACGGTATATTTTATGATAGAGAATTTAATGATATCTCGTATAAATAATTCCACTAAATTTTTAATTAATAAGTACTTCTTGTTCATTAATGATTTCATTACCAAATTATCAATAATATAATATATAAAGCTATAATCATTATAGGAATCAGAGTCGGAGATTGTATCGGAATCGGTAAAAAATTTTGGTATCGTCTGCAAACTATTATCATATCATTCATTTACACGCTTCATGGTAAAACATTTTAGAGTGAAGCAAACTTATTATTTTATTTTGAAATTATATTATGGTGATGCTAAATCAACACTCACTAATCAACATCATATATTTATGCAATAACTGGGATTTTCAATTTGTAGTATGCTATTTTATAAGTTAATCGTGATACAGGAATTAAATTTGTTAAAATATTCCTATTATACCCTGAGTCTCTTAATATTTCACCTCTCCCAAATCTGTTTCCAAATTATATGGTATTTTATAGGAAACATCACGTAAGTGAGACAATTTATTTCCAAATTATTGAAGAGTTTATTAGTTTTTAAATTCACTATTCCTCAATCAGATATTCTTCATGATTTGAAGAATCATGATGATCTTTGTGGAACATAATTGAGACATGCCCTTTTAAAACAACAACCGTTTTTAAGGTAACAAACAAGATCAACATGATAAAAATTTAAATATTCATCATAAAAAATCGGAATATATAGTCGAAATTATAAAAATGTACTTTGAATATCATAAAAAATTATCATTAAATTTTTTAATAATATTAAATTATATCGTATTAATAATAATTAAATATTATTAGATTAAATCATCCATCTTGAGGAGTTAATACCTGGAACGTTTTTGAGCGCAAGTAATTTATGAGTTAGATTAAATTTAAATTATATTTGATATATAATATAATAGGGATAGAAAATTTTGGTACACGTTTTATCTATTCTAGTCAAAGAAAGATTAGGTTTCGAGCAAATATACGATTTTAAAGTCAATCGTTAGGGTTTCTCAAACAAAACCGTTTTCGAGTTATTTTGGCGCCAAAGAGTCCACTTTTAGTTGAGATCTATTCGGTCACTTAATACCCGGCCTAACTCTTGGGTGACCTAGTTTTTGATTAACGCCGGTTACACCTCTTCACCACACAATCTAAACGGCGGTTTGTGGAGGCCTCGGTCACATTCTGCATGCTTCCCAAGAAGGAGCAACTATCTTACGACTCCTCCTTTGGCACTGCACACAAACTTTTGTATCCTTATATAAGCTATATGGTTGCTTAATGCGAGTGGCGTCACATGGATATATTCCGCGCTCCAGCTACATTTTGCCGGAATTCATACGCGTCACTTCATCTCCTTTGTGCACCAAGCAGACTCGAAAATGTGCGAACGAGTGATCCTCCCCAACTTGCCTCAAGAGATATTGTTCTTGTGTTTAATCTCCCGCGATTATAATCTGCGAAACTTTACGAGTCAATGTTTTGTGCAGTAAATTTAACCTTTACCTCAAAGTTGTAATTCATGTTTGCTACTAACTCAAAGTTCTAAATTGTATCTATAGATAACTGGAGGATTGAAATAGTACAGTTAAAGTGCTTCGACAGTTGATATCATTTTACATAAATGAAAGTTAAATGCGCTAAACAATTTACTAACTAGGAGTCCAGCAACAAAATAATATACGCTGCTAAACAAGTCTAGTCTTTCGACAGGAGACCAGAGAAATAAATATAATTAATAGCTTATCATAGAGAAAATAAAACGATCAAAGGGTCACAAAATTCTTTAATTTCTTCACAAATTTAAATATCACCTGATGTGTACTGCTTAGGAGTTCAGATTAGAACGAAAAATTAAGAAAAAGGATGAAAAAATCAATCTTACATATCTATTACTGTAAAATACAAAAAATATAGGAAAGACGCTAGGATAAGAATTCGCCGATTTTCAGTTTTAGAATATCATTAACGGGGTTGTATCCGATGCGGTGACTGTATGCCCATAGCATACTATTACTGGATAACAAATACATAGTAAATTGGGTAATTACATCAATTGAATGGCTTAGACATTCCACTCTGACCCACCTTAAGTATTGACTTGGATTGACTTTTCCGCTTCAGTACATGTAAATCGGACCATAATATTTTTTATCTTTCTAATTTAAGTTGTCAGTCGTAATTGTTGTTGGATCTATTAATAAATATATAAATTTTATTGTTATAATTATTATTAAAGTCTCATGGCCTCATTAATTTTAACCGATTTTATCTTTTGAACGTTAAAATCTTCATCTATATGTTGAGACAAAATGCAGATGATTCAAGCTTTCTCTTTTATTTGTATGAATCATAAGAATCTACATTGAACGAAAGAATCATCGGGAAGATTCCCAAGAGAAATTTACAATGTTTCTTAAGAAATATTTTGACGGGATAATAGCCCGTTCCAACCAGACCATGAGCGTAGAATTCAAATGGTCCGATATAAAAATAATAGCTGTAAAACAAAGAACAAACATTTAGGAGTACCAAATCTTATGATGTCTTATGAAGTTTTATGAATATTTAAAAGCAGATGGAAGTTTCCCAAAGAGACGCCACTTCAAAGCAAGAATTGCTCATACAGAGAAATTCAGAATCTTCGAAGGAAAACGTGGCCTACGAAAATGACTGTCATCTCTCCACGAAAAGCATACTTTTGACCCGTTTCGAACAGAGAATCTCGCGGTGTCTTTATGCGTCTCCTCCATTACCTCACGCTAAAACATGCGTCATAATCCAATTACACTTAGCGATTGCAGTATTTAAAAAAGACTTCCGCAAGAATTTCACTCGCTGTTCGAGGTTTTAATTTGCAAAAGTAATTATAAAAATGGCCGCAGTAAATTCCCAGAAGTTAATTCCACTAAGAATATCATGGAAAGACACTCTTTTTTGTAATGGAATATTTTTCTTTTGATTTGATGTTATTATAGTTATATGAAATATACCAAGATGCTGCGAGATAGATTTTCGCTTATCATTACTTCACCTGCGCACCTATCATCAACAATGATATTGATATTCTACGTTAGTTTCGATATGCTTACTTGATACTAGATTTGAAAGGGATATACTCTATCCCGATGAATAGTCTCTAGCATATCTTCTGAGGGTTTTCTTTAGGGTAAGTTTGCTTGAAACCGATGTATCAGCCGCCGACTCATTAGTCATCGTCAGGGTTTTATTCGATCACACGCAACGCTTTACTATGTAGTATTTTCAATGCCATTCTTTTTTGATTAAAGGAATTTTACATGCGAATTGAAAGTTTCGGTTAATCTGTACGAAATAAAAAAATAGTCATACTTTGTCCACAAGTAATTACGCTCGCAACCGGTTTCTGTATCATCCATTTCCTGATGATCGCAATTAGTGTATGAAACTAGTTCAATACCGAGCAAATAGGGAAAAATGACTATTTCTTTTTTGTGTTGCGAATTCTCGCAAAACAATACCTTGATGATCCTATGAATTTGCGAACGATAAGGGAAATCATCCACATATTTTTGCCCATTTAATTTTGGCTTTTGAGCCTTGCTTCGGAAAATTTCTCTCATTTTTCGCCAAGAGAAGCATAATTTCGCCACGAAAGGAAGGTAAATGTCAGCCTCCTCTCTTTCGCCCCTTCTCTTTTGTTGTTTTCAATCGGGCTCCGGACGTGACATGCTCCTCTCACAGAGGAACTCTTCACCGCCGTCCCCCTCACTCGCATTCTCTGTTTCCCGGGAGAAGAACAAGTGGCCCGAATGACTGCTGGCGAAGTGCCCCTTTACCTGAGGACGTTTCAGTCGGCAAACTGGGACACGGACCAACTTCTTCCTTTTGCTGGCAGCGCCATCCTTCTTCACTCATAAAGTACACACACGCTTTATATCCACAATAAATGTCCCGCATTATGTTTACTATGCGTAACATTCAGTATTAATGATAAAAGAATAAGATATGAAGTCATAAGCTAGGAATATCTCTTGTCTGAGACGGAGATTCGGATCTTGGATAGCACGAACAAACAAGTATTAAAAAAATGCTTCTTCGTTGGACTCTAGAATCCACGAGTTTCTACGCCATTTCCTACTTCTTAAAATGATTTTTTGCTCTCAATCCTCTATCACTGGAGTTATTCGGCTTTGAGCAAGATCTACTACAAATCAGTCATGAAAAACGCAATCATTGTAACCGCATTAAAACTTACAGTGATAAAGGTGACATTTGCTGAGATGATTTTATCACGTCAATCACGAATATTTTATACGAATCGTCCTAATGTTATAAATCATGTTGAGATGGAAGGATGCTTTATTTTATGTAATTTATTTGAGAATGCAATTCACCTAAATTCCCATTAGTCCTTAATTCTACCACAAACATTCTTCAGTATGTTTAGATAGCAAGTTCAGAGCTAACTAACTTCTCGCTATCCTCATTACTTCCAAAATTTCCTCGAATAAAGATTCTAGTATTTTATTCTTGCGTTCGTTACTTCTACTGACACTGGAACTGTAATAATATTAATGAGATGTTTACATAGTAGCTTCTGAGAGCTAAATATGAAGACTAAATGCGACCAGTCGCAAGATAACATTCAATTTCTGCAAATTGCCTTACAAATTCTCGTACATTGAAATCTTAAATAGTCACATAATTAACTCAAGAAGTCATACTTCATAATATACGCACACCACTTACCACATAATATGTGGTACGTCTTTAAAAATCAACGAAATGAGTGGTTTATTGAGGAAGTATTTTTCAATCCGTTTAATTCTGTTTTTCTATTGGCTTGATAGCCAAGGGTTGACAATTAACGGTAACGGATCCCGGGCTCGATTCTCGGTGGGGGCCAAATGTTGACCAAGCAACTTTAAAAGGCTAGAAAGCTATGTATATTGATATGACTTATCGGTTTAAAGAGGCCAATCAAGGTGGCGTTACAGTCGATACGCTCCCGAGGTATCACTGTGAATGCCGACTGGCTAGGTCATATCTCCCAAGAGATGCCTCGCCAAAGACCTTACTCATATTCTATAAGAAAGCATGGTTTATCTCATACTTTCCAAAGTTCATAATACTCCTAAATTTACATTTTATTTTTTTTAAATTTGACAATCTTAAAAACGAGTCTTCTTACATAGTTCATTTGCAATAGTTACAAGTTCCCAGGTGAAATCACCAGCGCGCTCAAAAAAGCTGAGTAGTCCAGGTGTCTGGTCCAGTTTCTAAATTTCCAAACTATCAATTGTTCATCCTCAGTGAGTCAAATCCTATACGAAGAAATTTCTTTCTGGAAGATTAATTTTTCTGGTCCTGGGACTGCGATGGTCAAGATGGCTGCCACCCACCTCCGCTCTTATGGTTTGTCAGTTTATTTACCTAAAGCCCCACACCCTGATTAATCAGGTAATCTATTCGTTTGTCTCTTGTGTTTCTCGTATTTTAATTAGAGATATGATAAGAGTGTTTGTTTTAATATATACACGGCTTACTACTTACGCTAGCACGATAAGCCGTGTATATAACACCACAGCAGTCGGCATATTCGATCACGTTCAACGAAACAGTCTAAACTCTCGGTATCCCCTGTTTATTATATTATATCTAACGAACCAGTGGAGAGAAACAGCTAGGACAGAAACGGTTATTTTTTTATATTCAATTCGTTCTCTTTGATTTCGTCTCAATATCAAATGTCGAGAAAGTAATGGAACTTCATTTCTATATTGATACATTCTGACCTATCTTCAAGTCGATTTTGATTACTCTCACTTCAAGCTTGTTCATTTTATAGATCAGCTTCCCACTCCAACATTCTCAAGCAATGATGCTCAGGTAGTCTGTGCCTTCTGCTCTTTCTCTTCTCACTTTATTTCAGACGGTGCTCAACCTCGACTGTTGTTGATGCGGAGCATGTCAGCTGAGAAGGGGACAGGCATATGGCATCGGCTGCTCATTATTATGTTATAATTATGTCATTACTCCATTTTCATTATATTTTTATTACTACTTTTTTTTATTTTATTTTTTGTATTTTTGCTTATGTATTTTTCGCTTTACTTTGATTTGTGAATTATGGAAATTTCTTTTATTTATTATGTGTTTTCACTGTGTTTTCGCGGGTTTTTTTCGCCCCCCTTCTTGTGTGGGTGTTTTCCCGCACTGTGGGTTTTTTCTCTATCAACCTTCAGTTATAGAGGTTTTTTTTCCCGCAAATCAAATCTTTCTTTTTGTTTTTTTTTTCTCTTTTCTCTTTTTTTTTATTCTCTTATTATAATTTTGAATCTTTATAGCGATGTAACTTCATACGAGGTTAGGTGGAAGAGAGGCCCACTCGGGCCTAACCTCGCCTAATAAAGGGTCTATTAAATTAAATTAAATTAAATATCGCGATTCCACCGGAGAACCTCTCCTTGTCAGTTTTTTAAGTTAACTTACTACGTTTTTACTTTAAATTCAGCCCTTACTATTTCATTTTGGTTCAGATTTAAATGAGCGCACATATTTGAAATGACTAAGAATATAAATTTAAGTTAATGAAAAAAAATAGATTAACCGGTATACTAGTAGTATATACTAGTACTCGTATATACTAGTAGGACGCGACGTACTGTCTGTTTTGATTACTCGTTATAGTGAAAAGTTCTCCTCCAATTAAATCTGACTAAAAAATACGTGACTGATCCACCACATTAGTATTTTCAACTTGCAGATTATACATTATAGTTAAGTATCATAATCAGAACACAAGGAAAAGGATTTAAAGGTGACTTTACAAATAAAAGTGTGAACCTAGGAAAATTCCCAAGGAGGAACGTATGGTACTATTTTCAGCTAGTCTCAATAACCTGCAGTATACATTATACTAATCATTCTTTCTCTTATTGTAATCTATCATATATACCGTTTTATCTCTTAGCTATCCTCTGGTGTACTTAGGTATTGCTGTATTAAACTTAAGAGTTTAACTTTACATGCATTAGCCATTACTGCTGTATTCCTGTTACAGAAGTTATATAGAAATATATAGAACACCTACAATGCATTTCGGCTTTTTTTTCTACTTTTGTTACATTTCTGTTGAGCAAAGGTTTGATTTTATGTTTGATTTTATACCAATACATTAGACTTGATGAAAATACATATAATGTACCACTTATTTATATACTAATTTATTTCAGGTGTAGGCTAACTTAATATGGATTTTTAGGAAAATGTGATTATTTATATATAATAGCCACTGCATAAAATAATTATGTAGTGGCTACTTAATAACTTCTTAACGTGCAAATTTTATGCCTACAAGAGAGGTTTCCTTCCGCCTTTCCTAAAATACAATGCAATGTTTAAAATCTTAAAGTATGTTATACTTCCTTCCACCGTTGTCACCTGGGCAGAAGACCAAACTTCAATATTAGGTTAAAAAAATGAACATATTTGAATCTTCCAAAACAGTTCTTGTTACAAGATAAATCACATTTTTCTTCGGGATCAATTTCTGTTGAAAGAGTTGAATTTTTGAGTTGCGTTAAATCATTGCTTTCGCTGGAGTGTAGTTCGAGGGGAGAATGAACATGACCATACGGAGCATGCTATTTAGTGTGAGCTGTTTGATGGTTAGTGTTCAACCGACGACACCACATTGTGTGATTCTTGAGGAAAAATTGCAGACCCATAAACGTACGGTGGGTTACACACGTTGAAGTACTTTCAGCATGTGATGAAAAACGCGGTGTGCCATTTATTTAACGACTAAACAAGCAACTCGAAACTTCCGCGGAGACTGGATTTTGTTTCCCTTAACCTAATTCCATGCTAACCATATAACAGATTTTATGCGCGCGTCATAAACAGGAAGAAACCCAAACTAAACTCAATTACCTAAATTAATTACCTTGAGGGCGCAGATTTCACACAATATTAATCCACTAAGGACTTTAAAACGACGAAATCTAAAAATAGAAAACATTTCATTTTCTGTTATTATCATTAACTGATTCGTTACAGATGGATTAATTCTGTGGTGGTTACTTTATTTATCGATTACAATACCATTATACATTAATACAGTGATAAATTACTGAAAAAATACTAATACACTATAAAAAGGCTAATTACAATAAGCCAAAGTTATCGACTATTACAGAACATATATTATCTAGCTAAAACGATACGCTATTGCAATAGATATCTTCCTTTGAAATAGTACATTTTCACGCAACATCTAAGTTTCTCAAAACCAATTAACCTATTCAAAATTTGTTCCTTGATATACATCGTTTATTTATCATACTTAGGCTTTTATGGTTACCGTAACGCTTCCGGGGACAAGTATCCATCGTACATCTCCCTACAAGCCAATCCGCTACTTCACCTGCACCTCATCAACGGCAAGCTTATTCGTCCATATAGGGCCTATAGAATATTCTATTTATGAACTTCAAGTGATTTTAAGGAAGGTTTCAACTCTTTCAGGCAAAGTTTTCCTTACTATAAGAGCTCGATTTGAAAACGAGCATTTACTTATATTCGTTTATTGCCTTCTTAACTTAACATTTATTTCTTCTACCCAAAAATTCTGTTTTTTAACATTCTTTTATAATTTCTTATGCGAATGACCTATTTATAAGGATGTTTTTAGAACTGTTTTATAAAGATTTAATGAGCATTGTTATTTTATAATTATTCTATCAATTTACTAGATTATAGGTTAAAATTGCCGATAATTTAAGAAATAGCAAGAGAAACATAATCATAGAAGACGACTAGATAAGCTTCGTACATATATTTATTGGTTGACTCTTTAAATTTTTAAAATTGAGTTTGGCATTAAAGAAATCGAGAATTTTTTCGTTACAATGAGACATGATTATCATAATCAATCGACAAATATTGCTTTACGATACGTAAAACAAAGTAACATCATCGGGAAAATTGATTTTTTTAATATTAAGTCCGAAATGTATATAAAAGTATTGAAATCTTGCAGTATTTTTTAGGGAATAAACTGAATCATCGGGACATGGGAAAATCTTTGGAGATACAAATCAATCAGAATTCACTCTCTTATGTTTTTAATTAAATTGTGAATGTGTATACATATCACTTGACCCTACCAAATCGGCTTGATACGTTATCACTAAGCGGATCTCATAGAATATCATTTTTGCCATTAAACGAATTTAAATTATCAGAAATTATTATTTATATTAACAGAAAAATTCAATAAATTGAATTAGTTTGTGTGTCGAGAAAAGGCTACTTTAAGAGATAGAACTAATGCAACCATCTTTCAAAACTGTCATTTGGAAGGAGATATAAACTAAAGATGTTATACTAATGAGAAATGAATATCAGCAAGAAAAATAATTAAAGTTCGATTTTTCGTCCGAAAACTTCGTTTACTGCACTCATTAAAAAACAGATATTATTCGGGAACAAGAAAAAATATTCACGGTATATACCGCGACCAAAATCGAAAATAATATTTGGATTCAATTTTCAATTCTTAGTAGTTATAATTTATTCTTTATCAACACAAAAAATAAAAATAATTTATCTAAGGCAAAAATCGACACTATTTCAGTTGTAGTAAAATTTGTAGCGTATTCACGGATATCGTGGATACTAAAAATATCATTTCCTATATTTCACGGTCTCTTCGATCATTATCAAGTATACATAGAACGTTTCTGTTGAGGATGAGGATTTTAATTACTCATGTTTAAACTACACTCGGAATTTAAGGCGTTCCTTTCTAATCATCCCAAGGAGATTTCAGGAATATAGCTGTAATTTATAGGAAGCATTTGCATTTCAATTCATGAGATCGCCCGATCTAAACACAAAATACGCCATACTGTTCTACTATGCTAATTGTACATAACTTTAGTAAAACAAAGTTCAGGATAATTCTCTGGTAAACTTTTTACATTCTTGCCTATGAACAAGAAATATTAAATAATTAGTAACTTTGAGCTAAATATTAGTTATAATTACCAATGAGATTTTGTGAATGATAACGAAGTACCGAATAAAAAGCATTCTCATGATAAGTACGTATACCAGACATTTGTATTTAAATTACCTATTTAACATTAATGAAAACAAAGGGCCGGAACAAGCCGTTCCGATATTTCCATTTTAAACTAATCCTATCAGAGCAAAAGCATAAAATAGTATCGAAATTATAAAAAAGGAGAACCATTAACGTTTAAGAGAGATAAATATTACAGAAACGGTAAGGTTCATGGAAAGAATTCTCATATTCAGATAAGAAAAATCTTGAAAGTTTGAGAATAACTTAAATTCGTGCCGTAGATACCCCGCTAGTTTACTCTTATCAATTCTGGGGCAAACATTTCTCCATGTTCATAGGAACTATTTGCCAGTCATTTGTACGCCAGGCTATAAAGATAAATACCTAGAACGAAAGAAAATTATGAAGTATAGAATCGCGGGGAATAAAATCCAGATTGAAGTTTGAAAAAAAATATCGAAGGATAAAAAGTAAGACGAGAAATATATTTAAGCGTTATTTCGTAAAAGATAAATATTCGCCATAAAACACATATAAAGGCATTAACCCAATTCAGAACACGTATTCCTCGGAACACACCGCACCGAAAGCGTGTATTTTATTCTCACCATAAAGTAAAATGTGCGGGCGCGTCGGGCACATGTACAAGCTTCTTCCCCCTCTGCCACGATACGCGTGCTCACGCCTCCCACTCTTTCGTGGCCTAGATTGCCTTCGATGAATATTTTTTAAATGAATTGCACCGAAATAATAGCCGCAAGAGTCGTAAGAACTTCGCCTATTTTTGCTCCATCGCAATCCTCGACGCTTTACTGCAATTATGCGTTCACCTCTGTCGTTAATGGTTCGCCTTTCGTTGCTGTTGTTCTCTTTCAACGAAGACGTATTCTCCCTCACGTAAAATCGAATTTCGCTCGTTTACTCTTCATTAGCCCCCATACAATTTGGAAATTTTTGTATTTTTGTCATCAGTTTAGGATCGACTCTCCTGATTCATAAAATCAAAATTTATTTCTCATCAAATCATAAGTGAATCGGTTAATCAGACTATTTATTTAAAGATATTTGACTCTTATTATTTTAATTGTAGGTCAGTGAGTGCATAATTTTCTATTCTGATTCAATTGCTTACAATTTAATGTTAATGAGCAATTCAAACATTTATATGGAACGCCGCTTTCAAAGAATTTCTCCATCTCTAAACATAGTTGTCGTATTATGCAATTGAATAATGCTATTCACATTTTAATCTATTAACATATTTTCTAGCCGTTTGAAAATATAGGGTAGAATTCGGATAAAACATTTCTAGAATTAACTCCAAAGCCAATGAAATAATCAACAGCATTAAATTATGTGTACCACATTTCCTCAAATAGTGTGATTTTCTTGCTTAAAATAAGAAGGTAGATAAAATTAGGATACATCTTAACCGAATATAACGTCGAGAATTTGAAAATATTTAATATCCTCTGAAAATAATTAAGAGATATCGATCATCAGTAGAATATTGCTTCCTATTGCTTCCCACAAAACAACAAAGATATTTTCATTTTACCGTACGGAATAAATTACATTTAACAAAGTATCTTTCGAAACCATAGCTTTGATAACCATATCCCAGCAATAACCCGATCAGGATATCGTAGTAATTACTATTAATCCTCATGGCGGTCCAAATAGGTATCCATTTAAGCACACAAGGATGTTCATAAATTACGCTCAAAAATTCAATGAATACCTCCCGAACACAAACGAGAATCAATACCCAACGATTCTTTTAATCTCTCAAACGCAAAGCTTGGCGGGTTAAGATTTAGGGTAACTGGAAACGGCCAAGAAGTGAGAACGCTTCGGAATGTATCCCACGCTCGGAATCCCCAATCAGCATAATGGCTTAACGAAATCCTCTTCGGCTCTTTTGGTCGACGCTTCTGCCTAAAAGCATTTCGAGGAGGAATTTCTACGGGTTTGAGGATGGCCATAGATGGACCCAATGAGGACTGGAGTAGCTGTCGATTCAAACGCTTTTTGCCTCTCTCTATCCTTCTCCTATCTATCTCTCTATCCCGAGGACGCAATCCCGTCATGAAACAGGCCATCGCGGACTAAAAGAGCTGTCCACGGATCAGTAATCACGGTAATGTACCGCAACGGATTTGGAAGCGAAACTACACAAGGAAACGAAACCCAAATGAATGCTGTCTGCAAATTCTCGCCGAAAGACAATCGCTCCTCTCATTTGATGGAGGCGATTGTTTGGCGGTGCCCTTTCCCAGCTCGATTGGAGTTTAATGCTGTGATATTTGGTGAACCTGGCGACTTTTGTGCTCGTCATTTGAAATTTAATTCCGGAAGACAAAGGAAAGCCGTGCTATTCGAATGAATCCCAACTTTGAGCCCGCGGAAACATAGTAACTCGGTGTTTGTCAGCTTGCAGTTTTTATTTCAGTGGCAATTGAGTTAGGCTCCCATGCAAATAAAAAAGGGACTGCTTCGTTATCGCCTGTTATTTGGCCACACATACGCATTCATACACACATGCATATGTATTCATGGATGCGATATCTTTGCAATCAGTTTTCTTGCGTAAGGTTATTTTGTACAGTGTCATTTTCTTCTCTAAAAACTTCAATAAAATATTTTTAAAGTAAAAATATTCTATTGAAGCCAAATTTTCATCAGTTTTTTCTTGGATTATTCTTGCAAACGATAAAAAAAACGGATCATTGCAATTTTTAAGAATTTCAAGGTTCACGAGCAAAGTAGTCTTTAATGTTTGTTTGTATATTGAGTCCAACGTGATTATCTATCGGTTTCATTTTATTTTGGAGAGAAATTTTCTATCTTTGGACGGATCTTTTTCATTATGGGATATTAGGGAAGAAACAAAGCAAGCAAAAAGTCGTGTGATTTTTGAACAGAAAATAAAGAATGCTTCTTAGAGAATCCTCAAGTCAGAACTGAAGCTGGTCTCTTCCAAGATCTAACTTTGTCGAAATTTTTTTCGCATCTGAATTTCTTATTGTTTATAAATTTAAGTTGTTTTAATCGAATAGTTCTCGTCTCTGAAAATTTTTTACATCGTATGGGTTTTATTCAGAATGAGAATCTTAGTTGAGCTGTCGAATACGTTACGATGTATTTAGCAGTCTCTACGTCTCGGAAATTTTTATTCACACCGATTCTAGGAATCATAATTTCATTTATGTAACCAAGAATTGGAATCAAACTATGCCTAATTATAAATTCGAAAGGTACCAAAATTAAAGAAAACAAGTCTGATTGATGAAGGTGAAGTATTTCCAGGAATTAAACGAAAATTTTAAGGTCTGGAGTTTGCTCATTATTTTTAGCAACTTCACCTTTGCATATCATCACTTCTATCGATTTTAGTTCCTTTCGCATTTACCTACGATTTGCATTCTAATCATTCAAAGTTCTTCAACAATAAACCTTCATGGCAGTGTCTCCTAACGAATTTTTACCGGAAATATACTTTTACTTTATAATTTTTTCAATGGATAAGATTAGTACCCATTAATTTTGATTTTAAAAATGAATCTTTCAGACTTCGATGAATTTCCAGGCGCGGAGAGTGATCAGTCGAACGTTATGGGTGAGATCGTTCACGCGTCATGTAAATGATGATGCCTTGTTATTAACTAAATGAATTGATTCCCTGGGGATATAAATTGACTGTATGGACATATTTCCAGATCAGAGTGTACCTCTTGGACACACAAAAATAACTCCGAATTCTCCCGCGGAATACAAAAACGGAAGCGGAAAGAGAGAATGGCAGTTCCATGCACAGCTTCGGCTTTTTCACGCATCGAAATATGAAAGGAACAAAGGTTTATCTCTTTTAATTTGGAATTTCCACAAATGGACGCGCTAATCGAATGGACGTTTTAATTTAACAAGTGGGCTGAGAAATGTGCCGTGAAATAGCCCCTCCGCTTGAGTGTGGTTGGTTGAATAAATGCATTGTCACAGATCCACTTAAAACTGCGAGAATGGATGGTCCTGCATCGCTATGAAGCGGAGATTTTCACCTAGGATGTAATGAACTGGAAGGAATGGAGTGCGGATGTGCAGTTAGTGTGAAAGATGCATGAAAATATCTCAGTTAGAGTGTAAGGTCAAACCTATCTGCTTATGGATACAATTGAATAGTGAATTATATGCAACAGACGGCCAACCATACGGCTAGAGATATAATATTTACAAATAATCAGTAAAACTTACCGTAGGAAATGAATAGCAAAAATATTTCTTTTCATGTATATTCTATCATTTATAATCTACGTCCATAACTTCATTCTTTGGATTTTTATAAGGAAGCAAAATTATTAATACAGCAGAGTTTGTTGGAATAATTTCCAAATTTTCCCATTAGGAACACTTAAATAAAGCAAAAAATATTCTTGATAGAAGAAAATTATTATAAATTTTATTTTTCAACTTTTACGCTGTTTAAGAAAGTCGAATTCGAAAATTTCCCTACTTAGTATTAATTAAAATATGTTTCAGTAATAATTCATGAATAATAACGTTAAACAATTCGCCAATGAGGTAAAAATCGGATGCTCAACTACATTTACAGTATATTAATTTGTACTAATTTACTGATTACCTCCACGAACATTGAATGTAGATAAAATGGATAACTATAAATTTGTGTCAACTTTAAAATGCAGAGGTTTTCCTCCACCATACAAATATTTCTTTGTTATTTATGTTTTTTAATAGAAGCATCTATAAACAGATGGGAATAAGAGGAGCAAACCTATGCTCAAACACCAAGAAAGGGTCACCAAATGACAATTGATCGGAACTCTTTTAAAGAATGTATATGAAAAACAAAAGAACATAACTCTATTAAAATCCTTCAGCTTTTACGAACAGAGTAGTGCATTCAGCACAAATACCACTCATACTTGGAAATACTGCTTCGAAACCCTTAAATAAAGCGAAGTTATTCATAGAGTACTAAAACTAAAACTTCTTAGTTTTCTTGATGCGGAGTTAGTTCGGATTAGCTTTAAAATGCTGTTCTGAGACGCTTTCTGATATAAAATGCAATCTCTGCAAAGGCATACACACCCACTTGGATTCGTGTCCACGCCTCCCAAGGGAATTCAGTGTTTCTTTCTGCATCTTGTTGACACTCAAGTTTGAAGTAGTTGAGTGCAAGCTCGAAAGAGAAAATGGCATGTATGTCGCTAATTCACTAAAATTTTCATCTTTCTTCAAGTTGATGTTCATTGCACTTGGATCGGACGTAACTTCATAAGGTTTACACTTTAATAATTTAGAAGGGTAGGACTTCGTGTTTTAGAGGTATATGTCATCATATTTGACGTATCGGAAAAGCATAAGCATCGTAACAAGCATGCTCATGTGAAAAATTCTCAAGACTCTTACGAAATCTCATCTTCCTCATACTAGTAACTTGGAATCTCATTCATTTAATGCTGATCTATGACCTCTTGTAGCATTTCTCTGTGGATCTTGCTGAGATTAAATTACATATGGATCAAATATGTTATATATAATTAATGGAGAGCCCGTTTTACCGTCTGTCCAACTGTCTGTCTGTCTGTCCTTCCCCCCTTTTATTTTGGAAACTATTCGTAGAGCCATGAGACCAACTACATTGTATTTCTAATATACTGACCGCCCCACGAAAACTATTTTCATTTTTATGAGGCTCGGGTTAAAACCTAGGACTCTATAATACGTTTCCATAAGGAATGCACATAAAGTTCGTTTTTGTACCCTGCAGGCTTTGTTACTTTTACAGAATTAAATTGGAAACAATGGTCCAACGAAGTCTAAAATAGTACCAAACGAAGGTAAATTAAATTAAGAATCGTATCTCTTTCCGAAGCAGAGGATATCATCCAAATTTTACATAGTAAACCAAATTACATCATTGATACAAAAGATTAGGGAAACTCTGGAATACATTAGAATGATTCATGGAGCTGTGCATGATAGTTAAAGACCTTAAGAGTGAGTGGCAATTAGAGAGGAATGTTCTTATTCTTTTCTTAATTAAGTAGATGAAATAAAGCAAAATCATCTAGGGCCATCATTTAAATTTTATTAATCTGACTTTATAGTTATTGTAATTAAAATACTCCCTTCTAACATTTTACAGTCATATCTGTATCAAAAATCTACAAGTACTTAAATGTACCATTATTGATTTCAAATTAGTGAACCTGATTTGCAAAAATTATTTCTAAAAAATAGTATTTCCCAAAGACCAAGAATTCATAATTTACTGAGTGTTACGTAATTAATGGTAATTTGAAGGACCGCCTCCAGAGGGCAGACTGGGGAGTCCCTCAGTTTTCTTTTTCTTCTCCGTGAAGACGCGGTCATACTTCGCCTATGTCCTTTTCCGGAGACGTATCTAGGGGATCCCTGACCACGGAAAAACGACGAGTATCGGAAGAGGTGTAGCCACCTTTCCACCTTGCACAAGAATTAAGGTGAGTGCCCTCAGTCTGCCTCCAAGAATATTCCCGTTTGTGTCTTTGATTTTGTTATCTATCACACACTCCATTCCGTTAACATTTTATGGTCCTTAGGGCCGGATGCCGGCCAGTATCTTTTCATATAACTATCAAGTGTTTTTGGGAGCAGTTGTCATATAATGGCGGGAGGAGAGCACAAGGGAATGCCCAACCAGAGGCACGTGTTACACGGGCTCTTAAATTCACTAAGGTCAGGCGTGATGCTGCGTATCGTAGGATAGAGCAAATTATCGCTCTAGCAGATTCTTTTCAAGTTCAGACCGACGCGGAACAAGTAGCGGAATTGTCAAGTCGAATGTTATCGCTCGATGACTATTACAAAGCCTTCGTTCTGTTAACGGATGAAATCCGCGAATTAATGGTTGATTCTGATCTTGAAACTGATGAGGGCGAACTATCTGTTGAGGAGGAAGTTGAATCTAGGTTCCATTTCACTATGTCGGTAGCAAGTAGAATTTTATCTAAATCCCCTTCTCCCAAATCAAATGAGCACACCACAACAGCTCAATCGCTGCGCTAACCTAAAATTAATATTCCTGTTTTTGACAGTTTTAGAAACCTTCAAGCAATTTTACGATCTTTTTCATAATCCGGTGCATTCTAACCCGCGATTATCTGATGTTGAAAAATATCACTATTTCATTACGAGCGTAAAGGGACAACCCTTATCTGTGGTTTCCAGTATCCCCTTAATTTCAGATTATCTAATTGCCTGGGAAACTTTAGTAAAACAGTATGATAATCCGCGTTTGTTGGCCTTTAATAATCTCAATAAATTATTTAACTATCCTCGTATGCAGGGGGAGTCGGTTTCATCATTGCAAAAATTTATCGACACGTTTTCAGAGAACATTAGTGCAGTGCAGGTGTTAGCGATAAGTAATGCGACGTCACGCGGAGGTATATACTTCTGACGTCAGGGATTGCTCCGCAAGGGTAAATAGTACCCAAGGCCGGAACACCGATTACAATGTTACCACAGAACCGCGTCCTGCTACCTAACGTAGAGGTCACGAAAATCCGGTGCCTTTGTTTCATTTGGTGTATCTTAATTTTTCGAGCTAACATCAGAAGTGGGATCCTAACTGCGCTTTGGACAACATTAGTTGAATATAGAAGAATTAATGAAGAGCCTGTCTGGGCTGTTTTTTGATGTGAGGGATAAAATGGCGGCGAATCCTCGTGCTGGACCGTCCGAGCCTCTACATCCCAAAGTACGGTCCAGAGGTTGTTGATTTTGAAGTGGACTGCAGAGATTGGTAAACCGGTAACCGAATTCGGTTGGACTGAGGGAGAAATTGCGGTAAGAGTAGCATAGCATATGTATATTGGTTCCGCAAAGTGATAGATGTTTAAGGAATGACGATTGCAACCGGAAACGCTGCTTCCGCTGCAATCGGTCAGGTCATTTCATGGCGAAATTCACTTTCTCAGATTAAGACTGGGATAAAAGGAGATACTTGACTGACAATCGCCTCATTTTCACCTCACCGAGTTAAAAGGAACCTTCAATTAATGAGTCTGCGTGATATAATGAGACTTGTCGGGCTGTGTGTTTTATTTGCTTTAAGCCAGGTCGCAGTCTAGTCGGATGTTGGATGAAGACCTAGTCGACCGATATACGACAAATGTTAATCTGTTTTTACTTCTCTTTTTATTAGAAGAAAGTAATTTCTGTACGTCTTTAGGGTTTTCCCCAGCGGTCATAAGAGGAAACCCCGTAAGATGTTTGTTAGAATCGGGACTGCTCGTTAATCTCGGAGGGCATAGCAGATAAGGTTGGCTTGTTGCCGCATGGTCCTTGCTTATGATGTGTTTAATGGAATTCAGTAGGTCACTTTGACTACGTCTTGGAAAACGACGTTGGTAACAGAGTTTGAAGTACTTACAGTTGAATGGGATTATTTAGAAGTACAGGTCTCTTATTTGAATTGTGATGCTATTGTTGGCCGAAACATTTTTACTAACTCAAATTTAACCCTGAAGGGTCCTTGAGTCAGGCCTGTGTGGCAGAACAAACCCGGGTCCCTGAACTTGGCTACGTGAGCTTTAGTGATAGTGATTGCTGACTGCTACGACTGCTATGACTGAAATGACTGCAATGACTGCTGTGACTACTGATTGATATGAATGAAATGATTGCTATGACTACTATGAATTCTATGACTACTATAACTTATATCACCGATATGACTGCTATGACTGAAATGACTGAAACTGCTAACTGCTAGCATTTTTACTAACTCAAATTTGACTTTCATCCCTGAAGAATTTGGAACACGAGAGCTCTAAATGGACGAACACCATAATTAACCATATTGAGGGAGCGCTTCATTAACAGTTAATATTAACTCTCGGAGAGTATGAAGATTTGTTAAATGGGGCATCTTTGCAAATCCGGACTCTTTGGGTAGTCTGTGTTAGTTTGAAGGAGAACCGCATTATATCCTACAACCCTTAGAGTCTTGCCCTGTTAGAAAGGGAAAAGATGAGAGAAATAGTGAAGGTTCCGTTGGCCAATGGATTTATACGAGAAAGCTGTTCTCCTTTTGCCGGCTCCATTCTCCCAATCAAGAATAATGGAGCAGATAATGTACATAGATTCTAGGGCGTTAAATCGAGATAATGTGAAACAAATATCCGCTAACAATTATCTATAACCTAATCGATTTACTCGCCAGAAGCAAATTGTATTCCCCTTTAGACATGGCGTCTGGCTTCCATCAAATTTTCATCGAAGCAGAATCTGTAGAGAAAATTGGCTTTAATTCCCGATGGCAATTACGAATATCTAAGAATGCCTTCTGGGCTGGCAAATACCCCTGCCAGTGTCCTAGCGAGCCATAAATGCCGCTTTGGGACCTCTCGAGGGCACTGTCGCCTTCGTTTATTTGGATGACATATTTATCCATTCGTCTTCAATAGAAACAGGTCTGCAAAATTTAAAATCTGTAATTTAATGGGATTTCTAAGCCGTAATACGTCCACCATTAGACGTGTAAACCACATTGGAGAGCAAACGTTGCCAGAAATTGAGTAGGCAGTAGATAAGGAGACTTCTGCCCTTACTGATGCGGTAAGAAAAGGGAACTTAGACCCGAAGCAATACTGTGGTAAGGAAAAACTTGCTTTATCACATTGAAAACATAAACGACGAGGAAATACTACTACGGTATTCTTGAGTGATAGCCGTATAGGTTTGCTGAGACTTTTCATGAAGAATTCTGACATAAAAGGGCAGTCAAAGTATTTGACGTAATTTCAAGATATTTCTACTTTATTCGATCACGTAATTTTGTGAGTGAGTGTGTTTCCCTTTGCCAAACATGTAAGTTATACAAAGATCGTGATGGGACCAAAGAAATTCAATTGAGAAGGCTTTCGTACCCTTCGACACGGTTTATCATTATTGAATGGGGCCACTAGCATTAACTAAGGGAGGTTTTAAGCATATGTTCATTCTTGTGGATACTTTTACGAAATTTGGTATGCTTTATCCCTTGTTAGATTAGAGAAGCATTGAAACGGTGAGTAAAGTGATGGATTTCATCGCCATCTATGAGATTCGAAGCCGCTTAGTTGCGGATTCGGGAACCAGCCTAAGGTCCCGCTATTTGACAGAACTCTATGCTATGACTGTTGACTGCTATGGGTGCTGACTGCATACTGCTTTCATACCAGGGAAAAGCATCCAACAAGAGGAAACGTAAACGTAGAGGGACCAGCTGTCCCAACATGTACGAGGGTCATCCGGAAAGTAGTACCCGTTAGTGCCGCATGAAGTGCTGACGACGCGAGTAGCCGCTGGACAAGGTCAGATAGCTTCAGTGGCTTGTCTGCCTTCTCTGAGCCAAGTTGCGTGACGCTAGCATTGCCTGTGTTGTTTCTGTGATTGTTTACAATGTTTAAAAAAATTGAGAACGCCGCCAGTTGTGAAGTGAGGGCAGTGATTAAATTCCTCAATGCAAGAAACGTTCGCCCATGTGATATTCATCGCCAATTAAAGGAGGTGTATGGAGACAATGTAATGGACGAGTCGTCTGTTCGGCGGTGGTGTCGCAAGTTCAACATGGGGAGGGGGAACACACACGACGATGAGCGTTCGGGGAGACCGTCTGTCATTACAGACCAACTGGTGAGCTCAGTTGACGAATTCGTGAGGAACGATCGGCGCGTCACAATTGATGATATCTGTGAGCATTTTCCCAATGTTTCTCGAACAATTGTTCATGAAATTGTTAAAGACCATCTGCATTATGCAAAAATTTGTGCAAGATGGGTCCCTCGCATGCTTACAGATGAGCACAAAACCAAGCGTATGGCTGCAGCACTGACGTTTTTGGGACGTTATTCTGATGAAGGAGACTCTTTCTTGACTCGCATAATTACTGGTGACGAAACATGGGTTTGTTATGCATCACCTGAGAGTAAACGACAGTCAATGGAGTGGCATCATGCTCATTCACCAAACAAACCAAAAAAATTCAAGACAGTTCTGTCCACCAGGAAACTCATGGCAACCATTTTCTGGGATCGACGAGGTGTATTGCTTATTGATTTTATGGCCCGTGGAGACACTATTAATGCCAATGCGTATTGTGAAACATTACTTAACTTTACAAAGCTTAAAGACTTTTTGGCGGGAAAAAGATTTGACAGCGATGAAGAACTTAAAGGAGTGACCCTGTATCTCAATGAGCTGGCGGCGGAGGACTATGCAGCAGGAATACAGAAACTTGTCACACGTTATGACAAATGCCTTAATTTGCTTGGAGATTATGTTGAGAAGTAGTTTAAAGTATCCTCTTTCAAATAAAATTTTTTATGTTTGTTAATAATTACTTTTGTGTCTTTATTTCACGAACGGGTACTACTTTCCGGATGATCCTCGTAGAACAGTGGAGAAACCGGGGATGGTATTTCACAGTTTCTGACACCCGGTTTCCTCGCTACATTGTATATTTGTTTCCTGTTATTGTAAATACATTCGTTTTCATAGTATTGTTAATTGGTCAATATATTTAATATAAGAATAATAATAAATATAAAAATAATTGCTATTGCTATTGCTGCTAACCGATAACCGATAACCGCTAACCGCTAACCGATAACCGATAACTGATAAATGCTTTGCTTAGAACTTAGCTCACTTGAGAACATTTTTGCAAGAAACTTAGCTTATAATCTTAGCAAGAACTTAGCTCACTCGAGAACATTTTTGAGTTTAAGTAATTGATTATCGTATTCCGGTGTATGATGATAGCATATGTGATGAATGTACATCTCAACACTTTCCAGTTTCCAAAATAATACGAAGTTCTCCTCCAGGTGGTTTAAAACCCACTAGATTTAAACAATGTCTTATAAGTAAGGTACAGTATTTGTGGAATCGGAGTGTTAGGAACCATTTGAATAGAAATCTGTCAATAAAGGTTTGCTTGGGACCTATTTGGGTCTTTAAAGCTCTTTTATCTTCTGCAATCGAATAAAAAAACTTAAATCATATAATCAATAACATTATATGCATACAAATAAAATACTAGAGTTATATTTATTAGTATTTACTATCCAAACATAATAAATATCGTTCCTGGTTCATTTTCATAGAATGAAAGCTTAAATACATACCTATATACAAACGAAGGGAGGGTCGGAGGTTCTTGACCCCCTGTATTTGCTTCTATAATCTTTGGAGAGGATAATTTCACTTCTACAACAATAGCATTACTAATTTAATCCTACATCTATTTTCCACGTTGAGATTCAATGGGCAATTCAGCTTGTAGGATTAATAAATAACGATGCAGAAACAGACCTTTGTTCAGATCTCATTAAACCTGAACTGTTCACAACAGATGTCGATCAGTTAATGAACTTGAAACTTAAGAACTAAAATACATCGAATTTCATGAAATCATAGAGCAGAAATAAATTACCTCACTTTATTACTTTCAAACGGAGGGACATGAAATCATTTTGATATAATGCTAATTATTCAGCTAACCTATGGTTATCAAAATATAACTTAAAAAGGTTAACCTTAAAGGAATAGTTTCGTAGTGCCTGTGGAGGTTACAGTAAGGATAACAATAGATAGAGAATGCAAACGAAAAAATACTCATTTCTTAAAAATCCATAGCAAGGTAATTCATGAATACCTCTGCTATGTCTTCTTTGACCGGAAATTAAATTCTTTCTTTAAAAGCGCACATTTTTAACTGGTGTCAAAAGTCAAATGGAAGAAGGCACTAAGAGCTAGATTTTAATTAATCACAACTTAATTTTCGCCTCCAAAAACTGTTGAATCTCAAGATCTGATTTGCTTCAAATGATATATTCTGAGCAATTATTAATATATTCGCGCTATTGCATCCAAAAAAAGTACATATCCCTTCCTATATAATATTTTCAACCTAATGTTAACGGTAAATTTTAGGTTACCTCTTGTATATACATGTCAGCAGTTAGATATGAAATTAACTCAAGTGAATTCAAGAAGAATTCATGACACCAATAACCGTAGTGAACACAATGGAGCCACATTTGTAGACAATGCGTAATATGGTTATTTCCATGCTATTAAAATTTAAATTAGAAAAGGAGTAGCAAGTAAACGAAGGACCAAACTAAAGCCATGTAATTAATGCCGAGCAAAATCGTGAAGCCCCCCGGATATATGTACAAATGAAGAAACCAACGCAGCAATGAACATATAAAGAGAATATTCCCGCTCTTTATTTGGGTGCAGTTTTCTGAGCTCCGTTTGTCGCATATAAAGTCCCATAGCACGTTTTTCGTTTGCAACTCAGTTTGTGTCTGAGTGTTAATTAGTGTAGGACTTGTTAATATGCATGATCTGGAAGGGAAAATAAAACATCTAAGGAGGTCAAGGGCTTTACTACCCTGTCATGGGAATCGTTATTAAAATTTGCTGCACATGGTGATGCAATTTGTTATCACTTGACAACTTTGTATGCATTTTACCCTTCCTCTTTCTTCGCTTTTTTCTCCGAAACTATTCCAAAACCCTCATATTTCTTCTTCCCGTCAAAATCCCTCTTTTGTAACTATTCTTCACTGTTGCGACAAGTCTACGAGGTATCTCTCGGGGAATTCACATTTTGCATAGCGCGTACGTATTGCATCGTTGAATTAGAATAAGGAAGATCTGACATTGCATTGCTTTCGAAAGGTTCACGAAAGGTGGGTTATTCAGGAAAAGTTTTTAGTCTTGATGCATTCCAGAGATTCCTTCTTTGATAGTAAAATGAAGATAGACACTGGGATTTTTTCTTTTTTTCATCCTCATTCCTTAGTCAAATAAAATTAATGCAATTCGGGAGAGATATTACGCTTTGTGAATGATATTCGGTGGATTGTTTCTTTCAAACGCAATATAGACAAAGATAAGAAGAGGGATAACATAAATAAAGAAGAATCAAATCATGAAATCCTATTATTTCCATCTTAAGGTTCCTCAAAGCTTTCTTTAATATCGTATAAAGTTTATTTCAAATCCGTTTGGATACATGCAGCTATTTTGTATCGAATTCGGGGAAAAAAGGTATAAGACGGAACGGAATATAAGGACAATTTTATTCATCGTTTACTCCCAAGGGTAGGTTCTTAATATTTGAGCCACGTTTGAATATTTGAGCCTTCATGTATGCGCACTCGTTTCTCCTAAAATCAAGTACATCATGCGTGCGATTTACGTACGTTAAGACCTGGTACAAAGGTTTTGCTGCGCCAATTTTTCAAGCGAGTTTCAACAGAAATCGTGTCCAAATACAAATAATAATATCATGATTCAACTAGCATATTCCATTAAGTACAGTAATATTCTGATTCACCTCATGCTCATTTAGCAATATTCTACATCATTTTCCTCTTTTATTCTGTATTATCATCAGTTGCAGCTCTTCTGGGGCACAAAAAATGCACATATTCACAATAAAGTATACAGTATCTATTGATAATTAAATATAGTTCACAAATATTACTATTCTAGCCTCTTAGATTGACTTTGGAATCACAAAGTTTTTCCAAATAAAAAACTTCTTCCTATTCCAAAGTATTATCGTGTGCATCTTCAGTGAGAGTGATACTCAAATACGTATTTATACTAGTGACCGTATATGTAATTCATTTCGCATGGGTCTAAATAATCAAGTTTTATAAGCACAGAATGATCATCAAACGCGTTAGCATTGCTCAGCAAAATATATCCTCATTCATGCAATTAGAAGGCGCTATTTGCATCATAATAGTACCTCCCAATCATTTACAGAAATTAGAAATTATTCCCTCATTTCTGCACAATCAATCCACTAGTCATTAACAAATGCCCCCAGTGTCACATGCACAAACACCCATACATATTCCATCGTGCGCCACTCGCCTTACGTTTCAAAAGCCCTCAAGTCCGACGTAATAACGCATGATTCACTTCCTTTCAAGCATGTCATTCTCCTATCACTCCCAATAGTTTCACTTCCATTTCCCATCTCTCTCCCACCTTGTCACTCGGCTTTCCTTGGCCCCTTCCCTTCGCATTACCGCATATCAACTCTCCACAATCCAATTTCGACTCTCTCCCTTTATCCCTCTCCAAATTGCCACCTAATACCTAAATCATCAGGAATGGGTCCAAACATCTAATCCAACGCAGGCGACCGATTCACTTGCATTTGCATTCTTTGTCCGTTTTCTAAATCGCCAAGATGGAGAGCATAAGATACAAATTCTCAGTCGTGTCTACCTTGAATTGTAATCTAGACTGCAAATTGCATATAAAATTTATCGGTTCATTATCCTGAAATTTGCGCACACACATTGAAATTATGGAAGCCCGAGGCTTTATATAGACAAATAGGAAGCTTTTGACTGCATCGTTCCCATATAAATTGTAGGAAAGGAGAGAAAATGTGGGATCAAAGAAATGAATCGAAGAGAAGTTTGAGGAAAAGAGAGGTTTGGGTCTGAAAGGGATTCAACCTAAAGATGAGCTTGGAAAAGGAATTTTGAGGGAGTAGAATATCTGAAACGATGAAGAATTTGATAAAGTATGGAGGTATGTCATATTAATAGAACAGGAAAATAAAATATTGAAACATTGAGACGTTTCACAATTCGGTGTGGTCCACTTTGTTAAATTTAATTTTCAATATGATGTGTATTTACTTCAGAAATCACGTCGGCGAGTAAAAGGTTTAGTACTCTCTTCTGTTACAAATAGTATTAGATAAAATATTGCTCATACAAATAGCCAACATAAAAATTCATCGACAGTAAATTCCGAAAAAAAGACTTTTCCACATGATTGCATTTACAATGACAGTTGAATTTATCAGTCACCATTAAAACAATGTAACATTTAAGCATTTGTAGTTAGAGACCATTGGTAAGGAAATATTTTATATTTATGCGTGAGGGTCCTACATTTCATAGTCTCCCTGAGGCATCGATAAAGAAAACCTAATGTTAGCTCCAATTTCATAGAAATACTTCGTTTTATTTTGGGATGGAGCCCATACATCATATGCTAATGTTTCTAAATAAAAAAATCAATCGTATATTGTACGTATGCGGATGTGACGTTGACATGAAGCATGCCAGAGGCAAATTGCCGTAGAATTGCAGTTCACGTCGTCCACACTGTTATTTTTGCACATTCGGATGTATCAAAGTTAACTACACGCAGTTTTTAAAACTGGAGCTAAACATCAAGTGATATTTTGTGTGCAGATTCGGCGCCGATCGCATATTCACTTATCATACAGTTTCTCATTTTGGACGATCACTATTTTCATGACGAGAAATTTAATTACTCCGTTCAAAATTTCACGTGGTGATTTTTGCTCGATAAATTTGATCCACAGGGCCGTCCACTTTACTTACATTATCGGAAAATTATCGCGTATTCCCAAAATGGAGTTGGCTTTTTGAATGCGAGAAACGCTTATTTTTATGAAAGTCACGAGGTTATAAAAAGGATATGCAATACATATGCATGATCGCAGTTCGTGTGTCTCGTGCGAATGACTGATACGCCGTAACTTATTCCATTGGATATTCTCCGATAAACTAACGCGAGAGAGATAGTGTGCCACTGTTTTTCCTCGGCGACCTGAATTTTTAACGAGTTGAATGGCATTTGAGCCGATTTGTTTAAATTGGACCGGAAGTTAATTTTAAATAGCCGAATGCAGATTCCTGGATTAGCATTCCCATTCGATCACTTGGAGCAAACATTTTTGTAAAACTATTCAAATTCCATGATGGCATTTTGAACGATCATTCTCGGCGAGAATGCATTCCCATGCGCACGCAAGAAATCATGATAATGCAATGCAATTTTGAATCCAAAAAGATTTCATGGGCTACCCCTTTGGCTCTGCGGAAGCTTTCAATGGATGCGGGCAACCACAAAATGATAGCCAATCACAGCGCTTGGATCTTTCGGAAACAATTTGAGATGCCTACAAACGATCTACGAGCTGAATTGTTCAACTAAATAATTTTATATTAAATGGTCAATGGAATAGCTATCTATCAACTCCTAAGAGTGAATAATATGGATAGCTTTGTTTGAGCAATCCTTCTGGCTGGAAATGGGATAACCTCTCTACAAAGTCAGAAAATAAATATGGTTACCTTGGTATCCTAAGTGAAGATGTAAAGTATGAGATTATGTATTTGGATTTCACCACAAAATATGAAATACAAATGTGGGGTGATCTAAAACGAAGTATATTTCGGACTAGTTGCCCTGTGAAAGGACACGCAGACGGACACTGATACTCTATCTCCCCAGCCAAAAACATTTCAACGAACACTCCAATCACTGTATACGAACCTACACATTCAGTAACAAAATTCTATGGGAGAATTTAAATTTTGACTCGAGCTTTTGATTAATGGTGCATTATTCATTTGTTGGTCTATCTTTAGCAGGAAGAAGGAAAATTTTTCTTTAAAATGGTTTTTCATTGATGTGTTTTGATAGAGTGTGGAAGGGTAAAAGCTCTGATTACAGAAAACGGATGTTTAGAAATAATATATAAATATTGCGAGATGGTATTAATACATGTATAAAAAAATCCATAAATTATTCACTTATTTCGCTTAATGCTGGGTGAAACCTAATGACTTATATCGTTTCTTTAGTTTCAAAGCATTCTAGTCAAAATACTGAAACAGATGCGCATGGGAGGTTCGTGGATTCGAATGCTTCAAATGAGGGTAGTTTATCCGCGTCTGAACGGACATGTAAATGATGATACTGATATGAGTTATTACTGAGATGAGGCGTGCAATCACTTCAGAGAAACCCCCACTGGCTCCCTTTCCTTTCCTAATTCTTTACTTGCACGAATGGGCAAACATTCTTGACCCCTTGACCCAATTGTAGGAGTCTCAGTGCGTAAACATTCGCCAAAAGGCGAGTTGAATTGAGTGGGAAGGAGATCGAGCTTATTAAACCTTGGAAAGGGCCATTCCAAAGAGAAAACACTTTTTCCGAGATGCTCTTTCACGAAGGAGCAAGAGGCCCTCAGAATCGATCATGTGTTTCCATTTCATTCTTTCATATTAAAATTCTGTGACATGGTGTATGCCTAAGAAATCAAAGGTCAAATTGACAGTCATTGTCCAGGGCGATTGTAATTTTTATACACTTTGCGTTTCTTCTACGCTTATTTTTTCGAATTCCCAATAATGCAGCTCTGTCTTCGTAGACCACCAACAACTTCAGTGTTGTATACACAACGATTGTGAAAACCGTCCCGGACATATGAAACGCTGCTTTCTTTACACACAGAGACACATGGAGAGATGCTCCTATAAGAAAAGCCACACATGATAGAAGTATGATACTGCTCTCGTATAACCCTCTGTGTAGTTTAATGAAAAAAAGGTGTAGCCTTATGAGAACAATATGCTGTATCTTCTTTTGTAAAATATACGTTGGATTTACATATTCCGTAAATTTGAGATGTTTAACAAAATGGTAACTGGATATTTAATGGTTGCGTGTTAGATATTATTTTGGAATTCTCAGAGCCTAGAGCAGATTCAAAATTGCAAAATAATCCATTCCCGATCACCTTATTTTTTAACTCATTCTAGTCTACATCTCCAAGCAGTTATTTTTAGCTAAGAATGGCACCAATTATTGTAACGAAAATAGTTTCAAAATATTTTCAAGTATTTAATAGAATAATACAGGATTGAATTATTATTGTAATGATTATATTTCTTATAATTGTAATACATATGTCAATTCATGTTTGATTACTATCTAATTAATTTTATTATTAATAACTATCTAATTAACTATCAACGTAAATTTAAGTTCTACGTGGAGAAAAGACATTAACGCATCTTTCTTAGTTTTATTTCAAACCAAAAGTCTTTGTAGGTTTGAACCACCGCAATACTTTAACTTCTCTTATCATCACATAAATTCAAAATTGTTTTTACTCTTTATTACGCTCTATACTCCCTCTCTCACATCGATGTTTGTAAAATAATCTAAAAAATTATTTGACCTACTATTAGTTTCAACATCAGCCCCCCTAAAAACATGACCATCAACAGAATCGATAATCTATTATATTTCTAAGTAAACAAAAATATTAATAAAGGCAGATAAAATAGTAATTAAGGTACATCTTTACTATAGAAATTAGTATATTTATCCAACTCATGTTATGATGAACATCCAATGTATGTTTCATTGCTCTCAGTGCCTACATCCTCTTTCTCCAAAGGGTTACTTGAGGTAAATTTCCTGCCTTCAAGTAAGCTCCCGAATTCTAAGTTCCTGTTTCTTCCCCCGCATTACAAGGCTGTTGGATATTAAGACCTGAAATGCCCTTCACTCGGCTACCAGAGCAGTTAAACAATCTCTCTGTAGTCTGGCCATAATTGCTTGCATTGGGATATTCAAAGGATATTTAATGGGGTGGTATACCTGCCTCCTCCACCGAAGTCTTTGACCAGCAGTGGTTCATTGGCCTTCATGGGTGGATTCGCAACCCTAGGGCAGGGTTCCTCCAAAGAGGCAATTGGTAAATAGAGGGTGGTACCCTTATATCAGCAACGCCTCTGTCTTTGGCAATAATAGGACACGGGGGTCTGTCAACCATGTAAGGGTTAGAATTTGGACGCTTTGACGCACCTTGTACCCTACTGCGAAAATGTGATGATAAATAGACGCCCAGTTGCTTATTCTTGTTGACTTTCCTTTGAAAACTATCAGTGGTGATTTTTATATAGCCGTTGTTATAAATATTCGAAGGAAAAGATAGGCGTGAAAAGGAAACTTTATAATTACGTGTAGACACGACACTCGATGGCGTTCGAGTTTGTGCACAAAATTTCTATAAACACCAAAATTTGAGAAAGAAAATAACAAGAAAAATGCGACTTGTTGTAGATCATAAATAAATCAAAAATGAAAAATGTTTATAGTAAGTACGTGGGCCTGAATAAATTTGATTGACGTACTTTCGTGAAAGATTTTCCAGTATTTTAGTTTAAAAATATCCTATGAAGATAACAAAAATATATTAAAATACTACATAAAAAGGTTTCTTCATCGCGCATGGAAGAATTAATTGATTGATTCTTAGAACATCTGAAAATTCTACAGTAATTTCGAAAGTAGTAGCAAATAGAAGAAAATCATCGGTAAAATGTAATGTTGAGGAAATTTCGTTGGATATCGGTATCGAAATACCTAAACTGCTAAATATCCTCGTTTTAGCAAGGAGCATAAGCGACAAGAAAAGCTAATGAGTGTTCACTATTATGTGAAAATTAAGCTATAGAGAATAAAATGGCTTCAAGAGCTCCGAAGAGTCTATTGAAACGATTGACTATGAAGTGATTATTATAATTATTCCTATTGAAGAACTCCACAGTTAATTAGGGCAAAATTTCCAAACAGGGCATAATATCGCAGGAATAGATCGATCGGAGTTTTAAATTGAGAAAAAAGTATGTGAATTTCAGTATAATCGACCGTTAAAGAAATTTCTCGCAAGTATTCACAGTTACCTAACAGTATTCTGGTGCAACTAATTTTTATTCTGCTTTCTTCTTTATAAAGCCAAGTTCTCGGCGTACTATCATTTCTCAGATAACACCGCGTCAATAAAAGTGATGCTTTCACTTCATGAGATTTTTCACCAAAATCGATCATTTGCGACGAAACTTTGCTCATACCTCTAAAGAAATTGGGGAAAGGAGTGGGTGAGAGTGAAATTACTCAACAGTGGAGGTAATAAAGCTTTTTGAGACGTTCGGATTTCTTCTCTCTAAAGTTTTGTCGACTCGTCCCTTTCAAAGGAATTGGTCAACCTATTCCGTCTTCCTTCCCTATCATTTCAATATCTTTCCTCCCTCTCTCTTCCCTTCGTAGATCTACTATTCTTTTGAGCTTCGAGTCAACGAAAGGTAATGAAAATTCTTCTTTCACTGCACCTTACGTTTTCAAAGAGGTCATTCAAAATGCTAAGCTGATGTTCTTAAACCTTTACAAGTATGATGAGATATTACCGTTTAGATCAAAGAGAATAAAGCTCTCTCCTAAGTAAGAAGAACTTCCTTAAGGAACGACCGTATATACCAATTGATTCTCTCATACTTCTATTAGTCAAATGAAATTTATTACGGTTCTTTGCAATTCCTAATCAATAAAATTTGTAGATGTAATTGAAATTGAGGAAAATCTTTTCATACCTCTGTGTATTTTCGAAAATAATTCAAAATTAATTATTACTAGTTGCCCCGTGCGAAAATTTCGCAAACGAACACTGGCACTCAATTGCTTCACCCAAATACATTTCAACAAACACTCTTATAGCTACAAACGAACAAACAAACAAAAAAAACATTAAAAGTATCCTAAAAATTCACTCCATCATATTCTGTGTCATTGTTCGTTTCGGTATACCTCTTTATAGCGATAGATATCGTTATCTACACATCCAGTAACGAAACTCTGGGCAAATTCAAGGTCTTGCGTTTTCTAATGCCTTACGATTAGAACCTAAACGAACCCCTAACATATAAGAGAGATTTTTATATCATATTAAATGTCATAAATGCTTTAAAAACTTTCTTTTAGCAATATAATCATGATTATGCGCCATCATTATTACGATATAGGCAATTAATTTTATAACGAATACCTTAATTCACTCGATGGATTTATCACATAACGAATTTAGACAAAATTCAAAACATCACTAACAGCTTTACGTAAACTGTCTGTATACCGGTAATGTTGTGTCACTTAAAATTTCAGGTAAAACTTATATAACCAAGATAAATCAACCAAATGTACAGCTAGTTCCAAAAAAAACTTACCACCTAAGCCGCAACCCGCATAACAGACCTGAAGCTCGATGAGAGCGAGTCTAGAGTTTTCCATGCATTCTATTGGCTCTTGGAAGGAGGAGCATTCTGACGGCGCCTTTTTAAACCGTTGTGAAACGCGTTGAACGTATTTGTACCGTCTTTATTAGCATGAAATCTAGTTTAAATTTAGTGTTAATTTTTACTATGTCAGCAGCATAGTATTAAAAAAATGAATGGAAATCGGATCTCCTTATTTCGGCCTGAAATTTCTGCGTAATTCACCTTTTTCTGTAGGCATCGGGTAAACTTAATTTAGCTGCTTCAATTATCCAATAAAAAATTATGTCATTGCAAGATTAAAAAGGATTATATTATTACGTTTTTTATGCTCTTGACGCCTACAGGAAGAACTTTTAAATTTATTTAGAGGAAATTCACGACTATGACTTAAATAGAAAGATGAACGAAAACTCTGCAAGGAGATAAAGAATAATTAGGAATAAGAACACAATCAACTGTATGTAAACTAATTTATGTTGCAGAAAAATGCTATCGAAAAGGGGAGTATGAAAAAACTTCTATACCTACTGAGGAAAGCAAAGATGAAAAGAAACTTTATCTGGACGAATACACTGAGAAAGAATCATTTTAAGTCAACCTGGTAGAGAGCTCTGAAAATTAGACCCAAAACATATTACAATAAAGTAAACCAAGTAAATTACGGTCAACTACATCAGATAATTACATCAAATATTACAAAAATTTTAAATACCACCAAATCAATTGATAGAAAGTAAAATATTAATTGGTGTGCTATCATCATTTTCTAAGGTAATTGTTTAAAATTCAAATTGCTAATTTAATATTTTAGAAAATAACATAGATATTAGAATAGTAGCACTCTTAATTTAAATACTGAGGACTACAATTTTTTTTCACGTATCGAATAAAAAATTAATTTACGACGAAATTAACGTAACGCATTTCGTAACACTTTTCCGAACATATTGTTCATTGCCAGTCCCAGAAAAACCATCCCTTTAATTAAATCAAGTTCATGTTCCTTGAAAAATTATGATGTCTCAACTTTTATCTGATGCTAAATCTCTTTCTTGTCCCGTGGTGCAAATTTTGACTCGATTTCTTCGCAGTTGAATTATTCTGCAATACAGAGAGGTATAAAATTTGCTTGATACTACAATTAACAGAGCATTAGGTAATTCAGAATATATGCATCAACATGCCATTCTGTTCTTACTTCCATCAGGCATTCGTGATGATTGTATCAGATGAAGCATTATGATTTTGAGATGAGATTTGGCTGTTTCTGACAAATTCCCGTCTGAAGTTTTACTGAGTCTTTCAGAGAGAGCGGAGGACCTCCACTCTGGCCCTAGGAGTATCCCCTATTCATTCCTTTGTTGTTTCTTTTTCTTTTGTTTCGTCCATCGAAAGGTATTATCTATTTTCTCAAAGGAACCATAAAACGGCCGGTGGATGAAGGTGAACTCCTCTCTGAGAAAGAAAACCCCCTTTTCGGCATATTGTGGATGGTCGTATGTATCCGGGGTAGCGAATTTGAAAGCGCTAATGAGGATTACCGACCGCACCCCTGCTGAGCAGGTATCCAAGGTTAGGGTATGGTGGCGGCGACCGATCACAAGTAAGGTGGGAAATGGTGGATCCGCGATTTGTAATCTTCGCCGCGGGTATTCCCTTAGGGAATGAAGATATTCAACTCTATTTTTGAGGTAGACGACCTTTCAGGACTTCTTGCAAGGAATCCAGATGGTTAAGAAACAACAGTTAGTATGGCAAATCAGAACCTTAAGACTGATTTGCATATTGCAGATAAATACCAGGTTTTTGTATACTTGCATATTGCAGGTTTACATGTTGACATTTGGTTTATTTATATTTACATTAATACCCCGCGATCCGCCGGATGACGTATGTCAGGGGGTGTGAAAACACCCACAACACGATTTCCATTGTTATACTGAAATGATTTTCAGAACTATGCGCTAGGTGAAAGTGAGACTAATGATTAATGATCGCTGCTTCGGTTTCTGAATGCCTCAAGTAAACTATATAACCCGAATTGTTTGAATGGTGTATAATATGTATAATAATTAAAAGAAAAATCACTATCAATAATTATGAATGATGGGTAAAAGGAGTCATGGAAGAACACGTTAAAAATAGAAACTAACGGATGGTAACCGTACTTACATGAGAATATTCCTCTAATTCTCATGATTCATACGTTAGCTGTTAAAATATTCTTGGTTCTATATGTAATCCATTACTCCAATATTCACTTCAAGGACCTTCGTAACACCCTCATCCTAGGCACATCATAATTCTCTACGAACTCTGCGAAGAAGTTTTTTAAATTTTTTTATAGTATTTTTAAATAGTAATGCAAGGAAGATCATTCCAGTTAAAATAGGACCTTCGGAAAATCTGAACGATAACATAAAGTTGACAATGTATGGGTGCATCATATCAGAATTATTATCTCTATATTCTGCTTTTAAAGTGAATGGTATAAACTGTATTAGATTATACTAAATAACTAATGCAATAACAAAAATGAAAAAATAAGTAATGCTGCCTATCGTCAACTTATATCAATCAAGCTCTTCGTCAATGATTGTTTACTTTATTTATATAAATTGTTTTTTATGCTTTATTTTGTCCCTACATTGAGCTAAATATTTCGCAGTTTGAAATAACTTGAGAAATGAACAATGAACTAGAGAAACGCCATCTAATATTTATTCCTTACGCTTACGAGAACCAAATCGTTTCACTTCTCTTATAACATCTATGATACAAAATAGATAGAGCGTTGAAGATGATCTTACTACATCGACTAAAGTTTCTATTATCATGTCACTAAAATATGAATTGAAACGTAAATATGGTATTTTAGATACTCCGCATATTCAGTGTCGCAGAAACTTGAAGTTTATACGCCGATTACAGATAAATTACATCTCTAAAGTTAGGTAAGATTTAGAATAAACCATTGGCTTGCATAGATAGTAATACCAATGTTAGCAATTTTTATCGGTTTGAAAAAACCGAACTCTCTTTCCAAAATAAATTGCTGATAAGAAGATGGTTTAGGTTCTGGCTTAGTAAACTACTCGAACTTTCTTATAGAATTAAAATATTGGTACGATACATTGATATTGTATACAATTTCCGAGATCCTGGGAATTACTAATGCATCAGAAGGAAATTTCTGAAAGTATGATAAGCCATGGGCGTTATATCCTGTATATTTGAATGTTAACCATGTTTGACTAAGATATTACTTAAATTGGATAAATGAGTAGTTTCTCTGGAGGCTGTCATAAACGGAAAAAATATATGTTGGATGAGAAAATTGAGAAGGTGAGTGAGTGGGTTATACTTTTAAAAGAGGTCGTTGCTCCTACTCAAAGTAACCAATTGGTCAACGAGGAACGCAAGAAATGCCATTATCTATTGTGATTTATCAAAAAATCTGGAATTAACATACCTCTTACACTTTCGGTTGTTAAATTCATGTGAGTGTATGTATTACTGTTGCCGTTGTTTCTCACTTCCCTATCTCTATCAAAGCAGGCCCCCTTTTGAAGTCCTGGTGAACTCATTGCTTTAACCACTTCTTCCAATCACTCCTCTATCTTGCTTTTCAAATTTGTCATGGAATGTGGAGAGATGAAAAGTTTCTCATAGCCATACATTTTAAATACGAAGGAATATTTTCAATATCACCGAGCGATAAATATGTAGATAGACTATTCATACCAAACCACCGCCCATTCATCTCAATCATTAAAATTCTGTCGAAAAATATGAGAGTTACGTAGGGCCAGCCATCAACCGAGGGGAGCAAAATTTCAACATGAGCCTTATATGTGCTTCTATCCCCGTGTGATACTTATAGGGTTGGAATTACAGGTAAAAAGGCCCTAAAACTATTTCACTAAGTCCCTATTATTTCGCGTATTTTTAACGTTTTCTACATTATAATAATTGTAAACGTGATAATAATAAACAGTTGAAATATAAACAATGCAAGTAGTTTTGTATGCATTCAAAATTAATTGAAAATTTTACATTCATAGCTTACAGTAGCATTCAATGAGCATTATGACAAAACCTCATTCGCCCTATCTTTTTGTGTATTTTAGAACTTGATAAATACGAGAGAAGAACGTTTAAGAACGTAATGGTTTGTGACTGCAACCATTTCAAGAGGAATCCACAGAAGAAATCACGTTTATTCGATTCACACTTCAATGACACCAAAAAAATTCATTTTGGATTCAAAATTAATGTGAAAGATGGTTGTCTCGTATCCGTCATCTTTATTAATTCAGGAAAATCGATCCTAGCACATTTTCTATCAATTGATTTGGACGGTGTATTAAAAATACCAACTGCATAGATGATAAAATCTACTGATTTTTTACCGATCGAGTTTTAATTTTGATGCTTATCAAATGAAACAAAATTTATTTAAAATACGCAGAGAATGCCTCAAGACTTCATACTACATATTTACTTATAGATTTTTTATGTATTTAAAGTAATAGCATAGATATGGCCATGAGTTCGCCTTACTTTACTTGTGTAGATTGCATTCACACAGGCTGTGATAAAACAGGTGATCGATATGGACTCCTTAGGTATATAATTTTAAAGGCTAATAACTCTTCTCTTGAACGATGTATAATATTATCTACTATTATAATATATAATACGACCCATTATAACCGCAGAGTTTTGCAAACGAAGGCGTCGAATTCGAGGTCTATACATTTTGGGTCCGACACTGATTCAAACTGCGCGGAAATTTTCCTCCTCCCATCTCAGTCCTAAAAGCTCAGAGCGGCTCAGAGGCAGATTTTGCAAAAATTTCCTTCGTCCTGCTTGTGCCTTTCGTCTCAGACTCGAATTTTATGAGGGGAAGGGGGTTTGCCTCGGTTTCCTAGGAATAACGGGACCTCGTGTGCGATGGTTCCCTCGGTGCGAGAAGCAAAGCTAGAATATGTACTGATTTGTAATAACCATTTTATAATAACTGAATTCTTGCATTACAACATCCATATTGTTATAATACTATTCTGCTACGCCAATGCCACCAAACTAAGGATACTAATAAATCTTTGCAATATCAATAATGCAAATAAATCCATTTCAACTCTGCAAGCGGAGCCAGGACAGAAGCAGACTATCTCCTCCATGTTTTTCCTCTCTCTCTCTCTCTCACTTCTTAAGGCTCGCACGGAGGAAATTCACTGCCTGTTATGCGGGTTGCGGCTTAGGTGGTAAGTTTTTTTTGGAACTAGCTGTACCTTCTGCATCCATGTTTCTTATTTATTTCCTAGATTTTTCTTTTCACACAAAAATATAAAAATAACTAACACTCGTCTGCAGTGAAATATCATCTTATCCATTCACTGAATCAGAGTTATTCAATTAATGAAAGATATCTATTAAGCAATGGACGACGCGTATGAAAATTATTCTTTTTCAAGGAATCACCTATTCAAAATGGTATCTAACTGAACAGAGATGTAAGCAACTTTATAATACACAAAATTCCGCTAAATATCACTTTAGTTTAAATTCTTATATAGATGAAGTCTATTTTAAGCATAAATTTAAAATACCTGCTAAAAGCGAGACACAGACCTTTGTATTCAACACTGCTAATGTTTCTGTGACTGTCGTTCTGCTCCAAAAAGGAGCAATTCAAAATAGGTTTATTATAATACTAGCTGAGGCGCCCGTTGATTCTCAACGGGGATATATAAATCAGCAGTAGATAATATATTAGGTAATAACTTGTGAAGTGGAAAATCTAACATCTCTCACTTAGCTTGGATCTATGAAAATGTTTTATATTTTCTAACTTCTTATCATTTGAATGCAAATATAGAACTCACGATAATAAATGAATCGTCTCAGATTTTCTTTCTTTAGGAGTTTCCTCAACTGTGTATGATGATTCTTCCTTGGGATTTTTCCTGGATGCACGTCGTCTCATGTAATAATTACCCATTTCCTTATATTTTAAATTTACTTATTAAGATAGTATTGCCTAGCTTCACATTAAATCCTATACGAGAGAAAATTTTGATGGAGACAATACTACTTGCGGTTTGCTCACGAATACAAAAGATCGCCCGTGTAAAAAATGAGACGTTTGATTAAGTCATCATTTACTCGAAATGCTAATGTAATACACGGTATTAGACGATTAGGGAAGTAGATTCATGGTTCAAGCACCAACTGCCACACTCCAAGAGGCTGCACGCAGTATATATTAATCAATTTAAAGTTTTTCCAGTGTAAATCACGCGTAGTAGCTTCATTATTTTCAAATAGAAATGGCAAAGTCGAGGTGATAAAGAAACTTTCCCTAAATGATCATCCGATGCTTCCTGTGAATCAACGCTGCAAATTGTTCGTAAATACAAAATGCTGAAATTTCATAATATTGCTTGATAAGTATATATACTATCATTCGTTTTTAATGATTACTTTCTCATGGACCTAAAATCATCGTGTATTCTTATGGGAAAACGCAATACCTCGGTTTCAACAATCGCATTCGTCGTCAAGGGGACTCGTTGTTTATAGCCTCAAAATTTCACGAAATTTCCGTTTATTTTAACAGAATTCTCGCCATTTCGACCCGATAACGATATTTCACGAACAAAATAAGACTCGCTATTCATTTTTCTTTCTTTTGGTGTTTATCTCGATTTCGTAAGCCTATTATTTCTAATTTAATTTTGCAAGAGAAATGTAGCCTGCAACCGATAAAACTGAGGTTTACGTGCATTTCTTATGAGAACGGTTTTTCTTGCCTGGGTTCGAACTGGGGACATTTAAGTAAATGAAAAGTAGCCTATTATCTGCGCAGGGATTACATTTAAGAATCCTGAAAGTTTGAAGGTAGTACCATTTATGGTTCTCGAGTTTTAGGCGAACATACATAAACACATACACACATACACACACACACACACACCTTATTTTATTATATTAGATTATTATAAGTCCGTATGACTTCGAAGTTTTCGTTCATGGAGACTATATTATTAATTGCTAACACTGCTTTAATCATTTTATGACCGAGAATAGGTTCTTTAATCAGATTTTAAAACTTGTTCACACTCGTCACTAACTAAACAAATTTGATATGTGTATAGCAACCCGGGCATTTTTTCGTCCAGGATGCAACGCGATGATTAAAATATTTGTTTTCAACAAATGGTGGATTTTTTATGTGTCCTACTATTTTTAGCAGGAATCTGGAAACTTTTCCTTTCAAACGGTCATTCATTTATAAGTATTGGTCTAGTAATAAGGAAGAAAAGCCCCGATCACCAAAATAGCATGTTTTAAAATAATATATACAGGATTTTTTCTGTTTCTATACGCATAAAGGAAGTAATAATGTTAAAATTTTTCGAAATACTGAAGATTTAGCATAAGTTATTCTCTTTATTTCTTATGATATTTTACTTTGATTGTAAGAATTGAGATTGTAAGAAACTCAGGTTTTATCAGTGGAATCGAGCCGAAATTTTATAAAGAAAAAGTAAAACGTTGCAAAAATAACTATAATTCTTATGTAGTGATAGGTAGAATAGTATAAAAATTACGTATTAAAAAGATACCATATTAATTTTAAGAAGTAATTTAGAAAATGGTTGTTATGACATGGATTTCTATGTATAGAGAGAGCTGAAATATTTTCATGAATAAGCAAGAAATATCCGTTTATAGCTGACGACAAGGAAAGATGAATCCTAGGCTCTTCTCCAAATTATATCATTTTATACATTTCTTAAGCTCTGTATTTATGTATCGGGTTAATCGTCATTGATTTAAATATTAATATACGATATAATGTAAGTATATTGTGATTGTCTACTATATATTAATTTTGACTAATCTTTCTCATTTGATCTTTTTAATTGTAACTAAGCAATATTAATTGTTTTAAATTGCATCGTAAATTTTATTGTATTTATATGATGTTTCTTTTTACTAAATCCCGGGGATATAGTCTTATTGATCTTCCGTTATGAAGAATTACCCGCAGACCCAATCTTTTTGTGTTGCATTTTATCTTCTAAATATTTATTTTAACAAAATTATCTTTGAAAACTTAAGATTTAGTGTAAAAGAAGCTAACCTAGGCCTAAATTTACCCAAATAAAGAATTCATTCGTTAATATTTTGCAAATATAATTCTAATTTTTGTTTAAAGATAACGTTACCTCCCATTAAACTTGCACATGAATAGTATATATCAGACAGACATGAATGAAAATCCTATGATTTCTCTTATTGCCTTCTCTGTCTTGTAAATTTACTCCATGCTTCCATATTTGAGAGGAAACAATTTCATTGCACAAATAACTATATGTATGTACTTCCTTATATGTAAATAAATTCCATATTAGAGTATGGTAATGGAATGCTATGGGATGCTACTCTGATATTAATTCGGTAATCTTAAAAAATGGTAATATGAGCTTTTCATTCCTCCAATGTAACCCGAAGTGGAGCCGGAATAGAAATAGATAAAACGCATAAGCTCTTAAACTAGTTTCCACTTACTTCTCAAGCAAAAACTGAAGTAGTTCTCGAACCGTCCGCTCGGCTGTCTCTTACGGTGAACGCGACAGAAAGCGCCAAAACGAAATTTTTTTCAAATTGAATTTTTGTTGATGCTTGATGAAAAATTTCTTCCCGGCACCTTATGAGATGACTTCACGATGAACTTTTCAATCGAAGATAGGAAGATCATTAGTGCGAAATTTCTCAATTCCAAGAAATTCGTTCTGAAATTTTCCAAAACTGAATTAAGACATTACACTAACGTAAATGAAGGATTTTTATCTCCTTTTCTTTCTCTCTCATAATTTATCTTCAGCAGAACATCAACAGAAATCATCATGGAAATCGAATGAAGGCATTTATTTCGATATTGTCTCTTCCAAACAGAAAATGATTCTGCGGTTCCAAAGTTAATGTATCGGAAACATTTTGCAACATAAAGTAATATTTATCAAGGGAGAAAACATAGATTGTCAGCGCAACCGATAGGCTATGACTGACTCATCTCTTAAGGTATATTCATAAAGAAAGAATCCTCACACAATCCTTGTGATCATCTCTTGTTGACGACCCAAAGGTTACGGCGGAAAGATTCTTTCGGACCTCGGAACATCTCGCCAACCATGACCTCCTCAACGAGGAATTATTTTTCTATTTCCTTCCTGCCGCGAACCTCTCGAGAGAGAGAACGTAAAAGAAGAAAAAGATTAAATCGCCCAGACTTTTCAGGAAGAGCCACTCCCGACTCGCCTTCATCTCTCACCCGTTTCGGAAACACCTTTAAAGACGCGGAGTTTTCATCTTCTTTGTTTCCACCTTTCCGTATCGCAACACATTCCAAACCTCACGTTCAAAGGCGTCGAGAAGGCGTACGTGCCCACGGGTGACGTCCCCCCTAGAAGAGTACGGACTCCAGGTACAGAGGAGTGTTTTTTCTTTCTTAAGAGCAACGCTCCATTTCGCCGTATTCTCCGAGATCCGGAGGCTCGGTGGACCCTACGAATTTCCTCCGCGTTTCCCGCTTCTCCTCCCTCATCCCCTCCTCAGCCCCTTCCCCTCTCGCGCCTATATATCGCTTCCAGCCGCGCCTCCTATCCAACCAGTCTGGAGTCGGTGCTTGTGCCTGCGACGCGACGCCCGCCTATACGCCTCTCCACGATAAACCGGCACTTCCGAAAAACCGCGTAAAAACCGGTTCGGAAAACCGATAAAATTCCGAAACCGGTTCGATCGGAACCGGTGATGACTCCCGGAATCCGGGATTTTCCGCGGAGATGCCCCCGCGGACAATGACTCTTGCGGAATTGTGGGTGCATTCATCGCCGCTGATCGCCCGAGGACTTGGTTGAAAAGTGTGGGGATGTTGTGGTGCGGATGCCGGTGAGCCGAAAGCGAAAGGGGCGGAGTCGTCCTCAATTGGGAGAAGATGCGATGGAGAGAGAGGTGAACGCCGTGACTCACGCAACGATGGTGTCAGCGCTGCCGGAATCGGTGCTAGGCCCTTAGAGTATGAGCATTGAAGAGAGTACGACCTCGAAAAGTTTTCCCCGCTCGATCGCCTATACGGAATTTCGTCGTTTAACTTCTGCTCGAAGACCGAAATTTTTGGCGAACACATCGGCAGCAACTTCGGAGGTCCATCTCCCGGTTTTTGTTAACATTTTCCGGCGAGAAAAACTTTACCGACGGCGCAAACGAAAGAAGTTGGGAGGAGATACATTCCAAGATTTTAATAAATGAGGGCTCCGGGACTTATTTTGTCCTGGATGCTCTCTTATTATTAATCCTGGGTTTCCAGCCGGCCTAAATGTTACATTCGTCATTGACGTTACTGAGCTTCCCGATTTTCTCAGTGGTGCGATTAGCCATTTAACTCGATTGTAGTTCTTCTCTCCCCTTTTCTGTTGGATCCCCTTCGAATCGAACTTGTGAGTGAAAATACAATTCTCGTGGAACAAACACAAGTGATTTTCTATGAGAGGTGAAAGTTTCTAAGGATCGGAGATATCGGCGCTCTTGGATTCAAACGACTGTAGGACGGTTTTAGCATCGTTGGAAAATCTCATCGGTAATTGAAATTCATTGGATCTACCTCTTGATCCTACGCTCCAACTTCGGGAGTTAACGGATTCTAGTGTTTGGCAATTGATTCGCCAGCATGAAACTTTCGATGAGAAAAAACTATCGTTGAGTCGACAAGTGGGATATGAAGGCGATGAATGAGAGAACAATTTTAACTTAACTTTTGCTTACGTGAGAAAACTTAAGTACCAAAATTCGCCGCTGAAACAACTCGGAGACCTCCGGGAACGGTCCGGTCTTCCAGCCGCACTCCCTTCTTGCTGTCGTCTCATCTGGCAAAGAGGATCCGGGGCGTTCCCTGCTCCTAAGGTAAAATAAGCTTTAGTTACATTTCCCTTTCATCAAATATTGCCGGTGAATTTCCGCGAATCCTCATGCTAAAGAATAACGATCGCTCCATCTTAGCCTTGTTATCTTGCGAAATATTCATTTGATTTTCTTTCCTACGAAAGAAATAGCTCGGTGACGTGGGATAGTATAATTTATGCCTCTAAAGTTATCTTATTTAACCTTATTTAATAATTTAGTGGGATCTCGTTAGGCGGGCACTTTACAAAGACCTTTAATTAATAATCTGTGATCCGTTCAATTAGAAAATTGGATTTTATTTTCGTCAATAGCCGTCAAGATTCATTCTATGCCTAAGATAGAAGAAAAATGCTTAAAGGTTACATGAATGCTACAAATACTGTATCGTAATGAGGCACATCCAAATTTATTTGCTCTTTTCAAAGAGACTTCAGGGCGTTTTATTATTGCTAATTATTCTATTTAAGCATATTTTGACTTTTAATGTGGAAGGATTACTTAATAACGGAGAGAAAAAGCGAGCTAGCTCTATCTACAACATTTCAATAAATCTTGCGTAACTTATAATTTCAGTTTTGACCATTTCTAAATCTTCATGAGTATGACTTTTATATTTGTATTTATATTTAGCTATTCATGAAAAACCTACAACTTCAGCCACCTTATGCATAAAAAGATCGACCGAAAATATACATAATATCAGGCGGAAACTTTAAGTAACATATCGTCTCTGAATTTTATTAGAATTTCTTTAGGTATTTTTAGTCCAATATAAATAAAAATTAGCCTACGTAATGGCCATGAATCGATGTGGCAATAGAAAGAATAAGTTATAAATGATGGAGGACATTTTTTTGGCCAAATTTCTGCTAAAAGAGCGGCATATTGATAGCTTACGTTTTCTCGTTATCCCGAATTGGACTGGAGAATAATTTATCATGTGTGCGGTTCACAAAACAAAGACACCCACGTTTAACTCCAGCTTCATGATTTCATGGAAGATCGAAAGTCGAGGATATTTCGAAGCCTCCCTCTAATATCCATCGCAAAATAGGGAATACCTTTAATCCGCGCAAATTCTCACGTAGCGGAAAACCCCCGTCCTCATTCAAATGCGGAAATATCAGAATTCTCCGGGTACGGTCGAATCCGAAAATTTCCTCCGACCCACCTTTTGTTTGTTTGTCAAAAGTTTCGAGCTATTGCTTCCTCCGTAACGGTGCATTCATATGCAATCAGGGCGACAATTAGGCCACGTTCTCCCGTTACAGGACGCCGCATAAAATTAGCATCAAAAGCCGCAACATTTTATCCCTCCCCCTTAAAATCCTTTCGATGGCCCACCATTTCCTCAGCCCTTCCAAGATCCGATCTCCTATTTTTCCCTTCGCGACGAAATCTCGGACTTCTCTTGTTTTTCGTCAAAAATCGAATGGTGCGTGTTGACCGCGGGGACCTTAATTTGGCCCGGAAGAGATTCTCCCCTTTCGCGAAACACTCCGTCTACGTCTCTGCCTTCTTTTTTTTGGACTTCCAGAAGGGATACGGAGGACCATTCATGCAAATGACGATCGAGGAATGCAAATCGTCCTGACCCGTTCTCTTGCTGACGCCATTTGCCGCTCCTCTCCCTCTACTCGTTCGCTGACAAAAGGTCATTCGAAAGAATGGGCGAGAATTCTCCTAGGAAATTATCCCAGGTCACCTCCTTCCGGCTAATGTCCTCCTGTTTAGTGTATGTTTGAAGCAACTCCTTAATTTGACCGCGGCTCTTTTCTTAAATTTAGCTTAATTTTGTCCTGGCTCTTTATAGAAGAATGCCTATATTATCACTTTGATATCTACTCTGGGCCATTTTGTATAAATTCATCCAATTCTCAATCAAGACTCAAAGAATGGGTGAGAAATGATTAAGACAGTCGTCCAAGGCTTCGTTTCCACGACTTATTTCTATTACTATGGCTGCTTTTCTCCAGATATTTCCCTGTTTTCGCTATGGTTTTCTACAAAGCACTTTCTTCCCTTATCACTCCCTTTTTCCGGTCCATGGTATATTTAAATTCCTCACATTCAAGATCAACTGAAAAATAACACATAGCATCTTGAGAGAGATGCTTATCAAAGTTCGATATTTTAACTCTTTTTAGAAGGGTGCATTTTAAAGAGATGAATAAAGTTCGGCCTTATTAAAAAATAAGTGTGTTATCCAGTACATAAGAATCTGAAACGTATGAGAAAGTGGTACAAAAACGCCACAGATACTGGCTTCTGAGACATTACAGCGTGGATTTACATTCGGTTTATTGGTATTTTAAGACAATTTCAGATTCGATTGGTGTTAATTCATTTAAGATATCTCTCTTTCTTTTATGTATATTACAATTATTTTAGCAATCAACCATCCTTAAGTCAAATTTTAATGATAAATACAATCACTAGATATGAGATTGAAATGCTATTCGTTGGTAAATCATCGCCTCCTAATTTTAGTATGAGTAAAGTAAGATGTAAATCCTAAATACAAAATAAAAAAGATAATTTCTTGTTCCTACTAAGTATATAAGTATGTAGAACAACATAACAATCTATATTTAGCCCATGAGCTGGTTAATTATCTAGCATGCCCTTTGATAAATGAAATATACTCAGAAATTCGGCATCTTTGATCTTCATTAATCACTGAGAAGTAACTACGGTTTAACACCATGAATTCTATATCTCTGTTCGTAATCTATGGGATCTGCATTCTCATAGAAAAAGTGAGTTATTTTCGAATAAATTTTTAACTTCATAACAAATATGATTTTATTTTATAGCAATACGTTTGAGCAAGATGCTCATGTTTGTGCACACGCTTCAAATAAAGATTAAATTTAAGCTAATTTAGATGCGTATTAGCAATTATCTAAGAAATTCCGTTCTACTGATGGAATACTAAAGTACTTCATGATTCGATGGCGATTCCGTGTTAGTAATCTCTCTTGCGATTGTGAAACGAATTAATGAATTCAATTAGTATAGTTGAAAGCCCCCGAAAATATTTCATAGGTATGAAAATCTCCGTAAAGTTTAATTAAATTAACCAAAATGCTTGTTCTGTACGATCTATGTGCTGACGATGCTTAAATTATTTATAATCTGCGATTAATTTCGTGTCCGGATACTGCTAAGCCGGCTACTGACCGCGGTTAACTATGAATCAGCTTAAATGGCGAACGTGAGCAAAGTCTTATGGGCTCAAACATAACTAACCAGAAGTAGGGTATTAGGGGTAGGTATTTCATTGGTGGCTCTAGTAAGATACTGACAAACAAGTGATAATCCTTTGAAAAAATGACAAGTGAGAACAATTTATCTAATCAAAATACATAAAAGCAAAACATAAAAATTATAGTTTTAGAATAACCATGTAAAATGACTAAATATATGTGAATTTTCATTTTATTAATTATCAAAAAGAACAGAAAAGCCTTTGTCTCGAAAAACATTTCAAATGTTAATTTTGAGAATTTTTCCGAAGAACTTTATCGTTTTTCTTTCCCTGTGTATTGCATATGCGATGCAGATTTCCATCAATTCACTGCTACTAGAGCGAATCCCATTCGCAGTTAATTAGCATGTTTCGTAATTACCAGGTTCGTAATATTGTGCCATTAGCTTATCGAAATTCATGATTTTTATCGATCCATCTGGTGGTGTTTTCATTGACTTCACAAACTAATAACCCAACGCCCAGGAATGGGCAGTGAATATCTTTTAAAAACCTATGTATGAATGCATTCAGTGATGTGATAATCCGCGTTTCAGGCGTGAATTTATAACAATTTCTATCAGAGAAGAGCTGGCGTTACTGTGTAACATTTGAGATATTGCATGATCGACAGATTTTTTGTATAGAAAATACAAACTTCAGAACAAGCAATTATGTGGGAATTGGGCCACATTAATCTCATACCTTTAGCAAGGAGAATTCCCCGAAATCAAATGAAATATGAACACCTCATAGTCGCTTGTTCCCTTCTTCCTTTTGAGTTTCAATTTTAGTCCAGGATCAAATGACCCTGCTTTGTCTCTAATCGCCTACTCTTAGATTATTTACTACACTACCTCAAAATATCGGGGTAAATTTACCTTGCGTTATACAAGTGCGGTTTTGGGTAGCACTCAAGTGACCATCTGGTAAGCGGTGGTCCACGTATTTATGAACTAAGGGCAATCAACAATCTCTGGTTACAAAACCGCCGCTCATTATCGATTCAGTCGAAATTCGAGTTAACCCCCGTTAACTTTGAACCACATCCAGCGATAAATATATACTCCTTCGAAGCGCAAGGGGGAATAATGCTACCGTAACATAATCACCGCGACACTAACTACCACAAGAATATAAGATTCTCCCTCTACGATAACTTTCGGTTACCGAATCCTTTACTTTGGTGTGTATAAGCGTATCGTATCTATTAATGCAATCATCGGAAGTTCAAATTAGAATCATAATAGGTGTATCGGAACTCTTCTCTCCGTAATTATGGAAAATGGAGAGCATGGCTTTTAGGGCCGGTTGTAGGAAATAAGTGGAAGAGGCCACTTCTGGATGCATTAGGGTTACAATGCATGAAACCAGAGCCTCATCCAAAGTTTCTTATGCCTTTAGAAAAGTTAGGCGTCCCAGTATATAATAAAACTAATATTCGTATAGAAAATAATTTTAATATCTTGAATACAAATTTATACAATTCAATTTCGGGGAATGTTTGGACTTTGGGGAAGCTTTCATCAACTTAATCTCCCTGAATACGAATGCGAGTTTTTTTTCTGTAGATGTTTTTCCCTAGCCAATTTAGCGATCTCCTATATCACGCATATTCAGCACGCATTGGTACTTGCATAGTGTTCACCTAATAGTAAAATCATTCCTGCTCGAATACTGTAATATCACTATCAACGAAAGTTGAGAATTTTGAACTGTTTACGTCATAAAAATTAAGAAGCTTTGTACAGAGTCTTTCAAAAAGTATAAACTGAATCCATGAAGCTCTATTTTATTAATACTCGTGACGTATTTATTGTTACGTTACGTTCAGTTACTTGAGAACTGAGAAATAAAGCTTAGAAGTCGGTGGGTTGTATTTGAAAGACCCTGTCTTTTAACTCTCTTTTATAATTTAGTCCACACACCTTTAAACATATTCATTAAATCTGCAATATTATAGAGTAAGTAACATAATGAGAAAGTTACCTCAAAAGTCGACTTAATTGATATAGAGGAACGAATTTCGAACAAAACTCTATACAAATCTCTTAATGCAAATGCATGAAGGAATCTTACATTTAGTTATATTTTGTGAAGATTAGTAGGCTCTGAAAAGTAACAGTGCTATTGGAAGGAATGAGCTGCGAGCGAATTCAATTTTTGAAACGAAATACCTACACCACAATAACCTGCGCCCCCTATGATAAAGAAAGTTTATTTACTTCAAGTAAAATTACTGTTACTTGTCTGGCAAGGAGCATTGAATCATCTTAAAGACTATTGACCTTTAGTGATGTATTCTTCGGTTGAGTGCTACACCTCTAGTCTAAACTTAAGCTGAGGTGCATATATTAGCTATCAAACTTGACGCATTTCATAGTGTTATCGCATAATGACCACCCTCGCGTGTACATCTCACGGGTACAACACACCATGTTTCCTTGCGCGACCCTTCTCAGCTTCCAGGTTAGGCATTCGATGCCCCCAAGGCCTGGAAACCCATCCGACAACCCGCAGTTTCTCGTTCAAGACCCTGCGGAGGAGCGGAAGAATCGCGAGCGGTGGGGTTATGAGGCGGCCTGTGTTACGCCATTCACCGCGAGCTTGCTCCCATGAGCCTTACAACCAATGCAATTTTTTCTCTTTTGCCGGCCTCGCTGTTTCCCCCGCCCCATTCGACCAATAAGTCCTTTCTCGTTCAGTGCTCGGTTTAATTGCGCACTGTGTCGCCATCCATTTCCATTTTTTTCGTCACAGTTAATTTGCACAGAAGCGACAATCCCATTATGAGCGTTAAGGAAGATTTTTGTTTCGTTCCCTCTCCAGCCCCTCGTTCATAAACATTCCCCCGGGGATATCCAACGAGATGGAAAAGGTACGCGGCGGTTTCCTGCCCAAATATATTTTTGGCGGTGCGGGGGAGGTTGATGTCGTTTTTAAAACGTGTGCGAGCAACAGATGAAATATGAAATTTTCAAATTACGTTTATGGAAAGGCGATCTAAGCGGGGATTTGGTCGCAGAGCTTTGGGGATTTTACGCAATTCGTCAGCCGGGAGATAGTATTTGATTACACCTCGGAACGGCCCTTCCTATAAAATGGATAATGGAGTGATGTATTCTTTCATGAAATGAGAAAGGGGAGAGCCAGTATGCGAGATTGTAAAACAGATAGCGGATGAATATATTTAAGATATTAAAATTATTGTTGATAGTTTAATATTATTGTTGATAGTTTAATTCTCAAAATTATATGCACATTGCATGTAATTGATCACGCTTACATACAAACACATTTCATACTTAGTGTAGTCGAAGCATAGAAAATTTCAACGACGAATTTACAAGTAAATAAATATTAAACGAGAATAGAGCTCCCCAAATAATCTACTTATCCGTACTTTATTCCATTTCTTCCAAAGAATTGAGCATAAGGACTTATGGGAAGGATAATTGACTAAGGATAAAATTTCACTTTTGCTTTGGTCACCAAAAATAATATTCTTAATCGAAATTTACATAAGAAGATGGCATATATTTACATTTTAACTATCTAATATATTATACTGGAAATTGGGTTCCTGTAAAAAAACATACAATACTAACAACTTTGAACAACACACCATTCTCACCGTAATGCATACGTAGAAAATGTACTCATATCACTCACAAAGTGTGGAAATCAGAATAGTTTAAGGATTGTAGTTTGGGAGGAAAATTTTCCAGCGATTGAAGTCTTCATGGTATATAACTGCATCAAAGACACATTCACACGATTTCCCAAGGATGCCAACTGGGCAATTACATACATATGAAAACACTTGGGCTTTAGAACTAATACCTCTTTCTGCGTTACGGTGAATATTTCACAAAGGAGCCTTACAAAGAAACTCTTCGAACGTCAATCGCAGTTCTGCACTTCTTCAAATTGATATGACAATTAACTCTAGTCTAAGAGAGAATATTTTGCAACATAAGTGCAAAAACTTGTATGTATTTTGATACCAGAATATAAGTATGATTTGAATATCCATAAAAAGATCATCACCAAAGATAAGTGATATTTATCATAACCCGTAACATTTTCCCCAAAGAAGGTATATGGCTCCTATATCCTATAAATGAATATAATTTCCGGTATTCTCACTTAATACACTGGTCATATGAGAGTGAAATTATTGGTAGTCTTGGAAAAATTTAAAGAGGATATTATTATTTTGTTTCTTATCAGAAGTTGCTAATTTTACATTACGTCACAGCTGCTTTAGATTGCTTTAATCAGTTTATCAAAGTTTGAAAACACTTGGGCTTCCTGGCACCATGGAGCCAAGGAATGTCGGGAATACCGAATTCTATACCAATCCTAGGATTCGGTGATTCCGACCTTCCCTGGTTCTTCCCTTGATAGCTAGAGAAGATATCAGTGAAGAAACTGAATTTTACATCCTACTGCTAGCCTGGTAACAAGTTGCAATATTAACGATCGGAATTATAAATATCCATCGTAAGATGTAGAATTTACAGCTTCCATTTCCCTAATTTCCAAATTGTCATTCTAAAGAATGTAATTCTAATTAGTTCCTAAGGAATGTCACGCCTGAGAAAGTTTCATTTATTTTTTCAATATTTCTTTAAAAGTTACGAAAGTCGATTTTCGAAAGTAGAATTTCGTGATAAATGCATAAAAGTTTCGGGACGGAAATCTGTTCAAAGCACTGCTTGATATTGATAGGCGCGGAATGATGAATAACATGGGAAGTACTCATTATCACAAGACCATAGGAAGTGATGGTGAAGAGGCAGAAGAAGGAAAGCTATAGATAACGAGATCACTAATGCGAAATACAAGTTGGAAATGAATGGATTTTATCGATGCTTTCATGGATTGGTTCCAAAAATTACCTTTTCAGAGCTATAAAAGCGCCTCTCTGTAGATTATCTCGTCGGGATGCTTATTCCAAAGCATATTCAAACGATATCTCATTTAAGTAAATATGGTTCATTTTATAAATGAGCCTCGCGCACAAAAATTCAGCTTTAATGGAACGATTTACGCAAAAGAAAGGATTCAAGACTTTTAATGAAGATTACGTCCGCTTTGATTCGAATTCATTAGCGCCCAAATATGTTTATGTTTCAACGATACGCTTTGGTATGCAGTGCATACGCGGTGCGGATTTAATCCTCCAAATAATGAGGCATTGTTCTACTCGATGGTAAAAACGAGAAATAATATTTCCCGTTCTTTGTGTCACAGTTTTTTGTGCTCCATCACCGTCGACAAATCCCATAAACTGGGGTATCGCGATCGAGATTGTGCCGGAAAATTTTCAAATACCTGAGCGGATATTTTATTAACTGTTAATCTGCCATAACGAGAGCAGTAAATCAACCCTCTATAATATTATCGGCGTTTTCTTGTGTAGACAGCTATGAAACGGATGAGCTAAATGAAGCAATTCGTCCCTTCGCGGACTAAATTGACGTCGGGAAAAAAACGACGGCTAAAAGGGTCGATCGTAAAAAAACACTGCGCATATCGAGACCGTAATGGCTTGACCGCATAATCTCGCATGTAAGCGGCAGAATGATAAATGGCGCAAACAGTAAGTGCTGCCGTCCGACCAAAGTCCCTTCGCTTCCAGGTTTGACCACAAGGTGTCGAGCGATAGTTGCGAACTTAATGAAATTAACTTCTCGGATTCGACGGCTTGTTACGACAACTTCTGCGAAGAATCCCCAGAATCCAATATCACGCAGAAAAAGTAAAACGAGCGGTTTAATTCTTTTAAATTTCATCGTCTAAACTGGTCGTTTCCTTAATAGTTAACTTATTTTACGTTTTGATATCTAATAATAGATTAATTTGCATTCAAGTTTTTCGGTAGGAATAACAGAGGAAATGAACTTTTGATAGATTTGATTCTCACGGAAAATATTTAATTCAGCAACTACTATGACGACATCTTCTTAGGTTTGCGAGCTATTTGGTGACGTCATTAAATAAAGTGTATTTTTTATTTTTATAAATTTAAAGAGGCCCTCATGGAATGATTCAATATAAAGTAAATTTTTCTTCTACAAATACTTCTGTTGGACATGTACCGACCACCTCTGACTTGTGATTTTATCGCGACTAGAATTGTATTCTGCATAATATTTTCGTTTCTTCCTTTCTTACTTTTAGTTTATCCCATCTTTTGCTTCAAGGTTTTGCTTGTGATAACGATGGTAATGAATTCTGAAATAATAACGACTTTATTCTTTGATTTACAATTCTTAGTGACGTATACCATTTCCTTCGGCCTTCCGTGGAAAAAAAATAAGCCAGATATGTATTTTGTTTGCTTTCTTAATTTCCTTCAACCCAAGTATTTAAGATAATACATGTCTGATCGTTTAATATAAATAGTTACTATTTTTGTTTTCCTAAAAAGATTTTCAATATTATTAGGCTTCTTTCAAAATAATTCACCTGCGATTCTCCAATTAAAAGAGCTACCCGCCCCATATTTACTGGGTTATAGCAATGCTAACCAGTAAATCACTCAATCTAACATCTAAGTAAAACATTTTCCTCGACGTTTCCCTTTGCCTTTTTTTTCATTAAAATTTAGATCCGATGTATTTATGCTCATAAGATTTTGTTCACGGCACCTTAAAATCAAAACTTATAATCGCAGTCTCGCTTAAAATAGAATCATTTGTTCTCGAGAGCACGAACTTCGTAGTTCGCGAGTCACTTATTTTCCAGTCTTTTAGACTTACAATCTTATGCCGTGACGCTAAAATGGGATAACTCTTTGTAGATTAAGCCCTTCAAAGACTCTTAGGAGCGCACGATGATACCCACATTACCTCTCTTTCTGTAAAAGGGATAAAATTAGCTGCGCCTTATGAACTTTCTGGCTCTGTAATCAATTATCGTCAGAACTTATGCAAACCTTACATGTCTTCCTCTCTCTTAGTTGTATTATTTCCATTGAACTTGTCTCTTTTTCAGAACATCAAGTAAGAGATAGATTCTCATTTAAGCTTGAAGCAATTATTCTAACTCCAGCACATTAAACCATCATTGATAAAAGTTTTTACACAAATTTTGTTTAACTTAATTGATATCATACTTGATTTAAATCTATCATTATCTCCTTTCTTGGTAGTAATCTATTACATGACTTTATACATCCATAAAAGCATCTATAAATATTATGAGAATTAACTAAAGGAAAAGGGCTCTGCGGTAACCAACTGTACAGCGAGGAAACTTCGATAAAATCGGTCCCAGGATCGATTCCAAGTGGGAGCCCATATGTGCTAAATCATCTGCAAAATGAGCTGTCAAAGCACTTTCAACATTGCCATATCTATCGAAAGACAATAGACCGACGTAACCGGGACTCGAACTAGGATCTCCCAATTGCCGGGCGTTTGCTCTATCCAGAATTCCGCTGTGATGGTGATATCGTAGATGTCTCGTGTTTGTTGGATTATTACAGGCTTAGCTGGATCCTCCGAAGCACTCCGTGTACCATCACAGCCACAAAAATCAAAGGAGAGATTACTCTGTTGCGGTAGCTTAATTGGACAGAACTACCGCCCGGTAACCGGGAGATTCGGGTTCTAATCCCGGCAAACTCTTTCTCCTTCATTCATTCTCTAAATTCAAGCAAGTAAACCATGAGTTTTCGTCGCTTATATAATACAGATTTTTAGGCCATTTGCTTGATTGTGGAATCATTTGGGGTTATCAGATGCATTCGCAACTCCCTTTAGTTACATAGTTTTCTTGTAGCTAACCTTATTATCGCAATTCTGAAAAAATCGCAGTACTGGAACACTTTTATAAATATACGGAATTGCCCTCATCTTGCCGATGAGATGAAATTGGCCGCGCCCTATAAAACCCGTGAGCCATTCGTCCTTATTACGCGCATTTGTCCGCGCCATTTTATCCGAGCACAAAGTATCGAAATCCGCGCCTTGAATAGGTGCGGCTCAAATTGAATCCCCGCGGAGTTGTACCTTTTCACCCGAAAAATATCGGTCACTCGAAATCCTATTGCAACAGTAAGGCTCGCGGTCAAGTGAGCAGAAAAACTCCCTGGCAGCGGCAGAAGAGCGAGAAATTTACCACACCTAGTAGGCGAAATAAAAAATGAAGAGAGAGATTCCCACGCGGAGGAAATCCGCCCATTTTTTCAGGAAACCCTCGCTTTTTTTAAACGCTGCGGGAAAAGACACGGCGAACAAAGGAATGGATGGGTAGCCGCTTGCTTTAGGGCACACTCGGGGAACGACGGGGGATTTCTGTGACGGGTTCTTCTCTTCGACCTCCTTACATTCTAAAGCACATAAGAAGAGGACTGATGGGGAAAGAAAAGATAGTTGGGATAGGAGACGAGCGGAATGGGACTTCTACGATAAGAAATGAAGCAGAGCCGTCTTAGGGTAAGGAAAAGAGTATTATGATATATCATGGAATAATCCTTGTAACACTAATTTCTGAAAACTTCTCCAAGAAAGTGATAAATCGTAGCAAGAGCTGAGGCAAAAGTAATTTTTCTATCTAAATTAATCCTCCCTCTCCTTTCCGGTACATGAAAGCCGTACTGTATAAATATGAATATAATTATCGATTAAGTACATCTCTATGTCATAAAAAATATTCACAATACATTATTTCATCCATTGTGAGCTTCAGAGTGTCAAAACTTTGGAGGAGCAGGCTCTTATTCATGTACACTCATTTCAAACCTTTTCTTCACTATCTTATGAATTTACCTTTAATTTGTGAATTATATATTTCTCAATCATCATATCTGATTTTCCTTAAAAATATAGTGATTCAGCAACTCATGAATGATAATGTTATCCTTTCCTATTGTGTCACAATACTATTTATTACAATCTCCTGAAATGACTTTGAAACGATTGATCAATTATTTTCTTAATCTTTCATTTTCCTTAAATTCATAATATTTCATTCATAGCTATTAAACTGAGGAGGACGTTCTTAAGGCATCGTTTATTGAAGATTCCCTCTTGCACGACCGACTCTATAAAATGTAATTGCTTGCAAAATGACCCCTCAAATTTGACCAAAAATTTGAAGAAACTTAGATGTTTTTGCAATTACAGTGTCGACACCAATCGCCTAAACTTTCATGAAGAGTTTTGAATATTTTGCCTGAATGAATCACTAAAAATTTTGTCGGAGCAAAGCCGTTATTTGCCGCTACACCTATAGTTGGTATTAATGAGATTTTACTCATGGAAGTCATGTTTGAAATTCTGAATGACAATGTATTATTTTACTTCGTTTCAGCTTGACGCAAATTCTGATTAACTTTAAATTGCTGTCGTGTGTCGCTGAAACAACTAGTCATTGTGCACTCATGTTCACTTTGTTAGCTATTGTTAAAGGGATTTAAAATTCAAACAAAGAGAGTAATTGATGGAGAAAAGCAATACTAAATACGCTTTAAGTCAATTATGGTTGAATAACGTAATTCAATAGATTCTCATTGAGAATTAGTTTTTATTTTATATCTATATCTCCGTCGCGACAATATTTTAATGAATACTTTTTAACTTCCACAACAGATTTTTGAAGGTCAGTTATGTCAATATGTGGACATCTTCAGGTCCTCTAAACTGAAGATGCCAACATGTTGACGAAACCGGTCATTATAAACCTGTTACGGATGCTAAAAACTGTTTTTTTTTACATTTTAAGATGTACACTGTAGAATTACACGAAGTAGCGCCTGATCATTCAATTTCATCGTAATTAAATTTGAAGAAAGGGGTAAAAGTAAGCTTACAATTATAGATTTAGCAGATTCATAGAATGCTCTATCAGTATCAATTTCAAATGAAAAATCAATCATATGCGAACGTCTTATGAAAAAACCTATGATAACTAAAACTAAGTCTTTATTAGAGAAAATTCAAAATTAATCTTCTTACATCGTATCTAATGGAAAGATTGATCAGTATTTTAATTATGTTCTAAACACCATCTAATACCTCTAATCATCAAATAAAAAACACGAAATAGTGGAGTTAGGCTATATAAGGGTATTTTAATTTTAAAAAGGATAATATCTCTCCATCGCTTAAGTACTTATGTTTCCATCAGGGTTCCGTAATTAGAAAGTCTTTAACTTTAATAACACTTACCTTTTTCTAAGCAATTGAACCGCAGTAATCTTGAGCTAAAAATTAAATTTCATGAAAGTATGAGCAAATATTCATCTACAGGTGACTAAAATATGTTTGCTGCTTACTAGTAAGAGTATTTCTCAACAAATAATTAATACCGTAAGAGGGAATTAACTAATGAAATATGTTATAGAAGTAATACATTTAATAATTAAGTATTTTTCCAAAAAACTTAATTGTTACTAGTGAATAATATGAAGTTTTCCATTTTCATAAATAGAGATGTTAAGTTCTTAAGTAAACAGAAGTTTGAGGAGAACAAAATAGTAAAAAGTCGCATTAAAGAGATAACAGAACGAAGAGAGAAAATGAGAGCAGATTAAATTCTGAGATATCGGGAATGGAAAGGATGAAGAAAAAGAGAGAGAAATGAAGTTAAAAAAGACAGATGAATTGCGAGATTAACTGAGATGTAAAAATTCAGGGAGAAAGATAGAGGTAGATATGAATGTGAGAAGAAAGAAAGGGGGTTATACGACATGATATTATATTCAGTGAGAAATGGTAGGTGAGTAAGAGAAAGGAAGGTTGTGAGAAACGTTAAAGGAAGATGTTCTAGAAAAGAGCTTGACAAATAGACGTCCAATCTTATTAGATGACTATTAATAGCCATGAATTCGGAAGGCAAGTTTATACTACTCTAATCAATTTGTTAATTTAGGCAGCTAATACCCAAAGCAAGATTCAAATGAAAAATATAAAATAGTGATATAGAAATTAAACCGTACGCAGCTGTATGTTTACATATAGTTAACTATCAAGCCAAAATGACGAAAATTTCTTTAATACGGGTGCCGTAAGTAAGATAAGGTTCCTAGTGGAAATTCGAAAATGTCATGGTCTCCCTAAAAATAAATGAAACGACCTCTTCTTTTGACGTATGATGGATAGATATCAAAAGCATGATACAGAATAATACACAAGGATACGTATTAGGATATAATGATGGTATGTACGTTTTCCGCGAAAATCATGAAAAAGAAAATTTTAAATTAAAAAATTCTTTCCCCGACTGTTTTATTTTTTTTTCAATGGACGCTATGTTTCGCGACGAAAAAGTTAAAGGTAAATTCAATTTTTCTTCCGAAGAAAATTTACTTGTCTCTATATCGAGCAGAGATTTAAGAAAATGATTAGATTGATAAAGAGTATTTTTAAACAGGATGGGATAATTTAAGATTAAAGTAGCCCCAGACCTTGGTTTGATGGCTTCACTGAACTTAAATCTCCCTTTATGTGTCTCTCTTATGATCTTTTACTGATTTACATTTGCAGTAAAATTAGAATTAGGTTACAAACAATTTTTTGATTAAAATATTTAAACGGAGCTTAAGAATCCCAACTTACAGAAAATATAAAGCAAATCAGGTAGTTTAGAGTAGAAAAGAGCTCCTCAATTGTGTTGTTTGGTAAGATATTATCTGGATTTATTTCTTCAAAGTGACCGAATTCTCCCTGATGACTTTATAATTACGGAAGGTTACAATTTATAAAACAACATCACCCGCATTCCACATAGTTCGTTTAAATATTGAACTTCAGTTTTATTCTATTTTTTTATTGCTTTCGGAAAATGTTAGCCCAAAGAAATTATCTGCATTTGACAGGAGATTGAATCAAGAAATTTTTTCATTCAGAAATAATTCGTTCCATTTTAAAAAGCCAAATTGTACATCTTTTGTAAGCTGTAGAAGCTATTAACATGTGAATGTGCTCGATGATCGATATCATTGATCAAAGGAACGGTTCTTTGGCTTTAATCTTTTGCATTTTCCTCTTCTTTTGATATCCTGTTCATGGCTGATTAGCGACCCAAAATTTTGAATCTATTGAACGGTTTAGCTGTGGACTCTAGTAGAAGAGTATTATGAGTATCATCTCTAATTACTGCTATTACAATATCTTCCTCGAAGAAATTTACATTTATTTTCTTTTTTAACTTTTGAGTGTCTATTCTATCCACGTGTAAAATAACCCAGATGATACTTCATTTACAGATACACCCTCAATCATTAAACATCACCCATGCCATTATTTGTTATTTGTCTCTATTTTTGGTCTACTCTTAGAATTTAAGGTTACCCTTAAATAACTTCCTCCTTTGCTTTCTATTATCTTTTATCGCACTATTATGAATAATTAAAACGTCTGCTGAAATCTGAAATTTACTAATCAGGGTGATTCGTGAATGCCACTACATGCTACTACTGATTAATTCCATGACCTTTCTCGAATAAGCCACCCAACGTAGGTTTCCGCACATGCAAAGTAACATTTCCTCAGCGAAGTCCTCAGTTGCATTCACTAAACATTTCGCTTTATCGAATGACATAACTCCAGCAGAGCTCATCACAACTCCCAAATGATCAAGCATTCTCCTGGTGCCATCATGCCGGGGATTTATGCAGAAGTACTTAACTTGCGACTTTGGGATGTAGGTGACACTGAAGGAGAAGTCCAGATTCCTAAGGGGGTCTTAAATACGGATTAATAATGTTGAATTTCTGATTTGCACTTATCAGTTGATGAGCTTAGATGCACAAAAATTAGCTAAATGTGTATCATAGGTATTTTTAAATGAAGCAAATTGAAAAATCTTCCTCAGTGTATTAGCGCTCATTCAGTGCTAACAACGGAGTCGTTACGTATATTGGAACATACATTTTAAAGGACAAGGCATTCAACTATCTTCAGTTGATATAAAATAATATTTTAGCAGCAAAAAGTTTTGTTATAATTTTAAAAGCAATTTGTTGATGATCGAAGGAGAAATCGCCAATAATGCATCAATGGTAAAAATGAATTCCTGGAGATACAATTAAAATGCCCTCTGATAAGGCAACTCTCGGTAAACGGAAAATAATTTTTAAAAATCCTATTAAACATAAATGAGCATTACTTTTTCATCGAAAGGTCACATGTTCCTTTAAGCCGGATATAGAGCCATCAGGTTTTTATGTCGTATTTCGCCCTTTTATGTCGTATTTCCCACTTTTAAATATTTCAGCGTGAAGGTATTATGGAAGAAAACTAATTCAATTACTAAGTAAACCTAGGTAGTCATTTCAATTATATTTCCACATTGCATGATAAAAAAGTCTGAGAAATAAAGTTATACATGAGAGAGCGCACAAATTCATAGTTTTCAAAAATTTCCATAAAATTGTGTGTGTTAAATGATTGTCACATCAAAGGCCCAAAAAGGTCATCTATGACCTAAAAGCGGTAGATTCCAAATCTCATCTTTCGTAGAATATGGATAACATTGTGCGAAGAATACAGAGAGTAAAAGGATACCTAAATTCTGCTTGCTTTCCCGTTCTATTTGATAGAACTACATTGCAGGGAAATTTCGAATAAGATCTTTAGTGACGCATTACGAATCGGCAATTTATTTGAATGCCACCAAAGCCAAGTAAGTGCCCAGAGCGTAAACTTATCGTTTGATTTACGACTTGTGCACAATTAGGGATGAATTATTCTTCCGATCGTGACGCAATCACCTGTGCAGTGTATCTGGTGTGCTTGCGAGGCATGACTGCTGCCGATTGAACAGCAATACTATATTTTTCTACACCAAAGGTCGTGAGCAACTCGAAAATTCGTATACGGAACAATCATCCCAGAGGTTAAATTCTGTGATTTTTCTATTCTCTGAGACTGGAGAAAAAAAATTTAAGATCCTATAATTTCAGGGAAAGTGTACGAGTGAAATCTATGGGGGTATTTGATTATTTTCCTTCAAATTTTTATTTCCATCTTTAAAATGGAATATGTGAAGTAGTTCTACAGAATGGTCTTATAGTGTATCAGTCTTACACCATAAAACAACAAATTTAATTACAAAGATATCATCGGAAATATCTAAATAGGAACTCTACGGGACTTATCAATAGACTGTCCAGAGAATAACATTCAACCAATGCATTCAATTGTATGGAAAGGTCTAGGACAACTCACCGCGAGACTATTTTCGCCGCGAGTATCATCATATATATAATATCTATTGAAAAGGAATAGACTCATATATTTATTAAGCAAGGTTTACTTATAAGGAGTTCCCCATTTGCGATCCCCCGAATTAAAACTTGATTGATGAAAATCATTGCTTTCTATATAATATTTTTGGTAATATTTAATTATGAAGGTATTGTGACGATAACATATGCTTGCTTACTCATACTCTTTGCTAAAACTTTCTTACCAAAACTGTGTTATTCTAAATGATATACAGAAATTTTCCTGTGACTCTCTTACTGGCTACAAGTTAAAAAACTTCTTCTAAACTGAAAGAAAAATCTCCAAATATTCTACAAGTAATATTTTACCTCCTGAAAATACTGTGAGGGCGAATTGGGCACGGAGAATCGTCCCACTCTCATATAGAAAAATGTCATTGGCCGTAGTTTGGGGACCCTTGCTCTAAGGTATTCATGATGGATTTCATCAAATTTAAAATATGTTACCCGTGCTATAATTATTTGACTTTCTAATGCAAATGTTGGCACGAATTAGCACAAGGAACTGGAATGCGTCAGAGGCCACCTTCCGTCGCTCCAATTTTAAGAACTTCTCGATAGGCTCGGGAATAAATTAACGTCGACCAATTTAAACCGTTCCGAGACTCGTTGTTAATCACTTCTGTAAAAAAGCGCTCTCTCTCCCATCACCGATTCCGAAGTGAGTTATTGCTCATATTTAGTGCAAAGAGTCTTCGGGAGAGATACGCTGGTGACGTACGAAGGTCCTAAATCATTACTCGAGTGTTTTGGAAAGTTGGGTGAGAACATAGGGATGCGACCCAATTTCTCCGCTATCTAATCGAGCACATCGCAAAAAAAATCGTCGGCGCAACTCAGGCGCTTCAAACTTGTATTTTCAAGCAAGTTACACTTTTATCATTTTCCAATACCTTTTCCAAGCTGTAATTATGCCATCGTGGATTGTATTTTAGGAACGTTTCAACCCTTTCACGCCCACAGATTTTTTCCATCCGAATTTCTAGAGGGCTCTACTTTATGATCCTAAAATTTTGACGAGTGTTATGTTTTTCCGCATAGTAAAATTCTTTTTGCTAAACAAAAACTTTAATAATTATTAATATAATTATTCCGTCGTACATATTTACGTAACTACCTAGTATTGTATGGGCAAATACATCAGAGAAAATATCTTGAATATTTATGATTTATTTAATGTGTTTAGCGATAGAATGCTGAATACACCTTAATGACAATTTATTCAATGCATTACTTTCGAGATTTTCATAAATATAGATACAGATGACAAGCGCCTGGATAGCCAATTTTGTAGCTTATCCAACTTCGTTGTTAGCGGTCCCGGGTTCGGTTCCCGGTGGGGCCCCATGTACGGAATGACCCCAACTGTCGAGGCACTTTTAAAATCACTACTACTTATAGTAGGTGCAAGGAACTAAGGCTTAAGACAAACCAAATTAATTGAAGAAGGAACAAAATAAATTTGGAGTAAGATCTTCAAGCAACAAAAGAGCAAACATAGCGTTGTATTATATGCGAAATAGTTATTTAATTATTCTACGGATGGTCACCGGTTTAAATCATCTAGTTTAAATCTGGTTATGTGTGTTCATATAGTAATATAGTATATCTTTAGTTTTGTTGGTTTGCACAAGTTCGGATACGTTCAAAAAGAAATATCTGGTTAGGTAAGAGATAGATATTTTTTGAGAGACGCCAATCATAGTCTTATCACTTCCCTTTGTAGAAATATCATATAGTGATAAACACTTTCGCAGTTAAGTAACTTTCTTAACCATCACCATGTAATGCTATATGTTTATTATAATTGAAATGGTTGATATTTATGATTTCTCTCACTTTAATACATTAAGTTTGTTCAAACTACTAATTATGGAGGAAAAAGGAAAACGTCAGTTACGTCAAGGAAAGGTGAGATTTTAAATGACATCGAGGAGACATTTTTCCTTATCAGTACAAAATTCACCTTCACACTTGCGCAACATAACTTTCACATCGTTAAATTTGTTAATTGTAAGTCAATTGTTAAATGTAAGCACTTGTTCCACATAATTAAAACGTTCAATCAAAAAGTTATCTTTAAGGTACACGAAAGGATGAAAGGAAAGAGAAGAACGTTTAAGCACTCGTTAGATCTCTAGGTTAATTAATTTCTACCAGTCGTTTTTTCTTAGCCATTAACCAATATTTTGCAGCTTCTATGTAAATTAACAATTAACATATACATGAATATTTCTAGGGATGCCACTTTTAATGATTGGTACACCTCATTAGTCAGAAAACTGCTTTTATGGATAGAAACATAGATAAATATGTCATCAATGATCTCTACTTGATCACATTCACGGAGGAATATGACGATGAAGAGTTTGAATAGATTGAAGCTTTTAATGCAATAAAAATTTAAGAAATTTCACGTAGTTTCATTGACTACTAGTTTCGGCTAGCAATATCCATCCATACATATCCAAAGTTCATGTAAATAGAAAATATTCTTTCACTTTTGCCTTATTGAAAGTGTTTTATTCGAAATCTTCTTCGGTTAAATTTATCTGTTAAAATATCAAGAATTTAACAAGTTATTACATTCCAAATTCCATCTAGTTGCTCCATTCAGACTGAGTTTTCAACTAAAACGTTCCTTTTTGTATCGATAATCAAAGTACTTAACGCTGACGCAAACCTGGGATGTATTTTTCATTCGATCAAGTATTGAATCGCTACAGTTAATACCAATTTAAATAATTCGTTCGACTCGAAAAAATTCCTCATTTAAATGCTTGACCATCTGCTCCAACGGTCCTTTCTTCATGTTGCTCTAATTTCGTTTAGAACTCGGGAATCAATACTTTCATGAGATTTTTTCTGATTTGCAGGAAAATTAGGGCAGCCGAATTATTTTAAATGCATACGGAACAACAGTAAAAGTTGCATTTCCATTTCTAGAGGAAACAAGGAAAATTATTTTAAAAGCTATTTCTGCGTTTGTACAAATTGATTGTTATCTCTTCATTTACATGTAAATTGTCCATGAAGGGAAGAACGTTCGGAGCATAGTTAATTGATAGATCGCAGTCAACAAACGCACGTCGAAATTCAATTCTACTCTGTGATTTCCTTTTTGAATGCACTCGTTGCTGTTATTTCCCTCTGGAAATATTTCAGAATCGACATTTATATTAATGTATGAACGAATTTCTCTTGTGTATATTCCACTTTGGTATATTCTTGCACATTATCTCCTTCTTTGAACGCAGCTCCTGCCAGAATAATCAAAGACCATATCCTGATATTATAATAACTATGAAAGTGAATTTGTTAGAATTAATTATGAGAATGGAAATCAAGACGCAGCCTCATAAAGTAGTCATTGATTGTAAGAAGAATCTTGAATACTATTGCAATACGTGCCCCTGATTTCAAACAGTTATCTGCTATGGAGATAAGCCTTTTAATTCTAATTTATACAACATATATTTACTAGTATTTTTATGGCAGCTTAAGCGTTGTATTACCTTATTGGCCCAGGCACTAGATAGAAAATTTATATCTGCTTTTTGGTATATTTAACTTTCATAAGTATAAAAGCAATGAGAATACTGAGAATACTGAGCAAGCTAATGCTCAGCACTAAAAATATGAGAATATAAGCAGATGACTGGCAGACCCACCAGAATAGCCTAATAAAATCTCTTACACTTAGAGTAAAAAACTTTTATTATGTTAATATTATAGAAACACCGTCTTCTCATTGGCTGACGTGAAATGATTTTATTAGTGGTCTGCATCATAGATATTAATTTAATTGTGATGTCTTTATATAAAGTTACGCTTACGGCATCCTTAAGTCAACCGTAATATTGATTGATAAATATGGATTAATTCCGCTCTAATTTGCACAAAAAAATCTGCTTTTAATGCTGATAACAACAGCGATAGTTCACATTCTGATTTGGAATTAATAGATGGAAGGTATCTGCAATCACACTGTGAAGTTAATTCCTTGTATTTTAGTTTTAAATCATTAAAATATTCTGATGTATCTAAATAGCCGACCATTTAAAATCAACTGTGGGAAATAATTTCGCTTGAAAAGGAAAATCATTTGGATTTGTCTATAATTACTATAAAATATCAGAAACGATGGATTAGAATTTTAACTTAGCACATTAAGTTGTGCGAACCAACCCAAGGTTATACAAGAAGTGAAAAATTGTGACTTGGCTGGGACCATGATACCTGCCCGGAAAGTGGGAGACCTGGGTTCGAGTCCCAGCCAAGTCACAATTTTTCTTTTCTTGTATATAAAATATCAGAATTGAATGATCCAGTTTAGCATAAAGTATCATTTTTATCACAAGATATGAAGAAATGGATGATATTCAGAATTGACATTTAATAACCATGAGAGGGATTCTGCATCGGCGCCACTAATTCTCATTCTAGTATTTTCTTGGACCTACGACTTCTTTAGTGTGGTAATTAATGAAGCCATTGAAATAGAATTCAGAACAAATTTTCATTTCTTTTACATCCTAAGGTACTGTTTATCTTATTTTACTGTTCATAATTGACCTATATTGTGAATATCGAAGTGATTATTTACATTCTTGGTAAAAAGTACGAAATGTATGCAACATCTTCTTTAGAGTTTGCATCTCAAAATTACCGCATACGACAAACTTGAATGACATAACAATAGGAATATTTTTGCTTCTGTTGCTTTTCCAGCAATGTTTATTAAGGGCTTCATTCAAATGGATATTTAGCTTACCCAGACTATCAATCATCATTGCTGATGCATCGTCCTATTGTAGCAATGAAGTGAGTATAATGGTCCTTTGGGACAAAAGCAGATTAATAGCATACGGAAGCTTTTAAACACGTCAAAGCCTGATGACTAATCGAGCATTATATAGCACCAAGTTCGTCATTGGGATGTTGAAATAACAAGTCTGATTTTAGTGACCGATCGTAGGATTAGCTTTCAGATAAAGCTAGCAAATTCCAAGTAATCATTAATTTTCTAGGAATATCAAGAAAAAATTGCTCCTGGATATAAGCAACATTATGGCTTTCACCATGTTCCTTCTATAAAGTAAACCCAAACCCCAAAGCAGTATTTTCATTCCATTTTATCATTCATTCCTGAATCTTGTGACTGATTATTACGGACTTAGTCCACATCAGGTACATCAGTTTTTGAGAACAGTCATCAGCAGTTGGGAACATAATTCCATCTTATTTATTCTATCTTTGGATAGAAAAAATTACTACTGGCGCTTGGTTTATGGAGCTCCACCATCATTGATTCATTGATTGATCCATCTCATTTTCTTTATTGAATACAAAAATCTGCAATATGGTAGCATGTGCAAAAATAATAATAAATTGTTTACTTACGTAAATTATAGGCAGTATAAAAATCAAAAGTGAAATTTTTGGATAACTGTGTTTTCTGATTATTCGTGCTTACTTTCCCCATCATCAGACTAGAAAATCGAAAGTTAACTATATTTCCTTCCTTCGTTTCCAAAGCATTGTAGCGCATCATTTTTCTTCCACTCTTCTCTACCCTACGTCCACCAAAAATGTGAAATATTCCTCTCCCTTTACGTCTCGTGGGAAATTCGATACCTTTTGAATATTCGGAATTATTTTTGAATAATTAGACACAGGGCCAAGCTGACACATTTTCGTGCCCATTAATCTTTCGACGTTTCAGCCTTTGAGTTGCATCTGAGGTAATGAGTGGCAATCGATGCTCTTGCAAAGGGACGCGTAAAAGGGCTTTCTTTCACCTTGCAATGCTCACCCTTCGACAAGGGATCTATTCCTACTCGTAATTATTAATAAGAATATTAAGGTTTGTTGAAATAGATGTAATGGGTGTTGGGTTTATGAGTTGGTTGAATTATCTCGAAAGAAATCGCTGTATTTACCCTTAAGTATCATTTTCCCTTAAGATAGGATAATTTATTCTTATGAAACTCTTTATTGAATAAAAATGACGGAAAATATGCTTTTAGCTTTTGATTGTTCTTTAGATACTGAAAATATCTCCAAAGCTTAATTTAAGTGATACTTTTTGGAAAGTTTGCAAGCATAATTATGAAGATGAAATTTCAAAGGAAATGATTGTGTTTGCTTAGCCTGATATGCAGCTAAAACATCTCAAGATTTTAATTTCTATTGGGTTTGATTACTTCCAGTTTGTAAATCTGTTATCAAACTCACTCTTCAAACAACATAAGGTACCGTGATTTCGATAAGGTCAAGCGTTACTTCGTGGAAGACCATAGCAAGATAAGGAAGGAGCTAAAAATCTTTTCTACGCAAATTTTAATATTGTGACTGCTTCAAAGTCGCATCATCAGTTATAGTAAATATGAGGAAACTGTATCCTTTTTGCTATGTATATTATCTCATCAAGCCTTCTGTAGCTGATCTTCTCTGGTAGCAAATCCGATCGCAACATTAAAATTTCTGTGGAACTTTTTAAATTTAATTTATTTTTCTTTTCTTCTGTGGAACATAAGATACTGTGTCAGCATTCCAAACTTTAATACTCATGTGGCCACCTATTGCATTCCAAAGCAAGAACTCGGAACAATATTCAAGGAATGCAGCTTTTAATAATTAAGATTTCCTACCCTACCGCATGCAACGCTTACGTTAAATAATGTGATCATTATGAGAATTCTACCCGTTTCCAGCTCAGTATCATTTACTTCATAGTTAAGACGGCGATATCATTTACTTCATAGTTAATGGCGGGATATTCACCTTTGAATTAATATCTTTCATATTTTGTGAGTTGTGCATAAAGTTAATACCATGTGCCTTTGCTTCCTATTGCTAGTAATTAAATTGCTAGTAATTTATATATTTACCAAATGCATTGTAATTATCAATCATTACCGTGATCTATGTCTAGGATTAACACACTAATTACGCTTGTGGCATTCACTAATTGACTGAGGTCAGGAGCGATGGCGTTGTAATACAAGCCTCATTTGCGGTCGTCAGTTCTGCGTAGAGCCCCATCATTGTCTTCCTGGAACATTTATTAATCAAGGTGAAACATCATTATGGTAACCACGGTAAATTAATTCTCATTAATATTCACGCTTTTAGGGTAAAAAAATTATCAAATGAAGAATTGCCAAATAATTAACTGTTTTTCAGCATAAGTGACAATTTTGCGTTTATAGGAAAAATTAATTTTCACATTTCATTTGAAGCGAAAAAGAAATTTAAATTACAGGAACCGGTAAAATCCATCAATATTTTTGTGAAAGAGTTATAATCGTAAGCACGTTATGTATTTATCACATGGGAAGTAAAAATTCTTAATCAAAATTGAGTCAGACTTATTTAAAGTTTCTAGATAAACGGAAAATTTAGCACCTAACATTATAACTAGTATTATTTAAATATAAAGAATTAGGATATAATTTTTATTTACTATTTTATTATAGTACTTATGAACACGTAGCGCATCATGAATCGGGTGGAAAACAAGTAATTTTGGGAGAAAGATAATCGTCGAGATAAAGGGATACACTAAGCTTACATTAAATGTGGGAGATTCCAAATTTTTTCTTCGACTCGAAATGTTTTCTTTAAGCCTCTGCAGTATTAATGAGAATGCTGATGCTACTTGAATGCTGAACACGTCCCCCGAAGACCTCTGACTTTGAACTTCTTACGTCGTCACTGACACTTCTCTTCTTCCAATCAACCTCAAGACTTTATTCAGTCTTTGAAGATGTTAAAAATCACCAGAGCGTAATTTTAGAAAGAAATATTATTAAATTTTAAGTCAGTTTGAATGCAGAATGATATACGCTAAGAAATTTCCAACGATTTCATACCTGATTCAAACATGCCCCAATGAAATTCGTTCCCCATATCTGGAAGGAATCGAGAAATCTTTTGGAAAGGACATTTTTCTGTCCCACTTTTATTACGGGGTTTCTCTCACGTAAACCGTATCAATGGCTCCTTCGGATCGTTCTCGTAATATTCCTTCCACGCTCATACGATCCGTAATGGGATGTAAGATGTTGGCGGTAGACTACTTGGCACTTGTTGGAGTGCAGAAAAGAAAACCTCTTTCTTGTCTCTGCCATATTTTCCGTATAATTCCTTCTTAAGACGTCAGCAATTAATTCCGGAAGTCTTTCATTCCCGCAAATCCCATTTTTTGCCTAATTGTGAGTAATTGTTCATGAGAATTCCAAAAAGGGAAAAATCGAAGCTCTAAACGTAAAGGAATCGCTTTGCATGCTTTTTCAAGTTTCATCCTCTCTATGATGACAAGATTCATTGATTTTTACTATTTTTATCTCAAAATAATTACGTAACTCTCATTAACCTCTTTGATTGTCCGATGAACTCGGAACAACTCCTCCGAATTCATTCCTTTTAAGATGAATTTAAAAGTCAGTTTGAAGATCGAGAAAACCTCACAGAGCCCTTCTAATAAGAGTAATTAAAACACTAATTAAATGTACGTTAGTACCTTATGTATGATTCCAATTGTGATGAAATTTCATTTATCTCATGGAAGAAAGAGGCATTCTTGCATTGAATTTACCTCGACTTCTGCCGGAAATATTGATAAACTTTAAGTGAATATGAATATGGAATTGAAAAATCCTACTATAAGAATTTAGTCAATGCACACGATTATTCACTAAATCGGTTCAACTTATAATTTCAAAGATGGTTTTATCATGATGTTCATACGCCAACCATTCATTTATCATAAAGCTTCAATACACTGGCAACATTCGAACAAATTTTATAGCAAAGCCCTCAGCCTCCAGTCACGAATACATGTCACAAATAATCCGTAACATGGCCATGATGCATTCTTTCAGGAAGCGAAAAGAAGTTAAATATCACATAGAAACTTGAAAATAATGCGAGAAAAACACTTGGAATTAAACTGTGGCTCCAGTTTAATGATTCACGAACGATCAGCATTTTATTTACAATTACAATGAATAGAAGTCATTCTGCCTCTTCACATCGACAATCAGATTCTACCTTCAGTCAGCACGGTTCGTGAGAGTCGAAGTACATATACATGCGGTTTCACCCAGTTTTACACCGAAACGATTACGAAAGCCGCAGTACTTGTCCTTGATTCGCTTGCACGATTTCCCAAGCAGAGAGCTCGCCTGCCTCTTGAACTTATTTCAAACGGAGGGAGTAAATGAAGGAACGTTTATCGATGCATTCTTGCGTTGGGATGAATACAGTTGTGATATTTGGAAAATGTAACGCCAGCAATGAACGTTGAAACACGAATGTAATGAAACATAAGAGGTATATTTTATCTGGGATAATTGATAAGAATCTCACGCAAGAGAAACGTTCTCTTTTCATTTCTCTACTATATTCAACATGTTGTTTTTGAATTATTATGTTTTAAGACAACCTCAAGATTAGTCCAAAATTTTAATAAAGCGTAATATATATTTGTTAAACTCATTTATTTTTGTGCTATTATTCGAAAAATATTATTATTGTGATTTCATCGTATAGACCCCAGGCAAAATATTTAAAAACGTGCCCCCTTTCATCGGAAGGAGCAGTTAAAAAATCAAAATCGCAGTTAAATTTCATAAATCACTTGTATTCTCAAATTTGTGACCCTTTACAGACACACCTCACTGCAGTCAACATCCTTATGTGGAAAATCTTCCTCATGCATAGTTCTTCAAACATACTTCATTAATTTTCCTTTATTATTATAAAAAATCACGGCCGCATCCATCGATCGTAATTTTTCTTTGCAAAATCTGAATGGATTATTTTTCTCTCGCCATTTAATAAACTATAGTATAAAGAGAAATATTAAATTCATTTTGAGTTAAGATATTTCTCATGACTGCAATAACATTTTTATAGTTATTAAAATCTGACTGAGACTGAAATAATTAATTAATCTAGTTTTTTAATCTTGAATCTTCATTAATCTTGAACACCCCTTGTAGAATGCTACGAATAATGCTATTCATATTTTGATTGTTTTGCACTTAGGGGGATAATTTCCATTTACAGCATTCTCTTTGAGGAAGACAAGAGTAAACAATCTCACTCTATATTCTGCCTGTTAAGCCTCATTCCCTCAAAAGAGATTTTCGTAGCTGATGGTGAAGAAGTTGGTGATCATAGAATCTTTGGGGCTGAAGTATATACTGCCATATATATTAACAACAGAACGAAAAATAATCGCCAAAATCTAAAAAAAGGGCTTCTTTGGTAATAAAATATATGAACCGGTAGAAAATACAACGTAACGGTTGCAATAATTAGAAAAAACTTCTGAATCATGTCGAGTTCACTGCGAAGATGTACAACTTCCAACTGAATTCCCAACATTTTCAGTTAAGAACTCCGGTGGCCTTGATATAAAACAGTGGTTCAATGCGAACGGGATAAGGACAAAGAGAAATATGTACACAGGAAGCAACGTATAGCAGTCGCCGGATGATAGTAGGCTCCCATATTAGTAAATTCTCTGAAAATGAGGTGTTCTGCTCAACGTTAACCGTAACCCCAGAAAGGAAATGCACCGTTCACGGCGTCGAGATTGTATCCGTGTATGGTGCGAACCCCATTCGCGTTTTTCTACGGGGATATACAATACAGCGCCCCCCGTCAGTCGGTAGGAACGTTAAGCCGTGCGACCCCATGATGCCTTTTCCCAAGAGTAGCCTTTCCCCGGATCGGGGTTTATTCACCTCCTTTGGACGTGGGTAGGCTGCGAGAGAAATGTATGGCTGTACGGATGTGCTCCCTTTGGGATTTTCTCCTCCGAACGTGTTAAATTCTTACATCACCATGGAGCTCCCGAATAGTATAAGTTATAACACCATAAATTAATTTAGAAGCTTCTTTCTACGGTTATTGCTTACACCATTCCTTGAAAAAGGTTACTATTATTTTATGCTGAAGAAAACATGCAAAAGACCTTTCACTTCCTGTAATGAAGACGAAAACAACAGCGAAGAACAGGAAATTCTTCCTGTTATATTAAATTGTGTGAAAGATTGTTCCAGTCCGATTCTGAATGACGTATATCTGAAAAAGCAAGTGATACCTTGTGAAGAAAACGTGTATGGCACTTTACTTACTTTCATTTACTTACTTACATACTTTCCTTAGTTAACTCAGCAAAAGGAAAAATCATTACGTGTTCTATTTCTACAAGAAAATCGCGTATCATCAACACAGTGCTATAAAACTATAGATATGAAATTAATTGAATTATAATCTTTTATACTATTGTGATTCTTTTCTCTAGCGAAACACATTTTTGAATTTATTAATAACGAAAAGCATTAATACTTCGGAGATTTCTAACATATTTGACTTTAACTCGCCAGCTCATTATCCTATCCGTGGAATTTTTTAAATTTCGTTGGTTCATACTGATCTTTTACTCGATTTTTTGTCGATTTTCTCACAATTATATAAATTATTTCTTTGAAGCAGAAAACGAGTGAACTATTTATTCACATTGTTTTGTGTTACATATATATACATAAATTCTCAAAAATATCCTAAAATATTACAAGATATGTAACCCAATAACCCATTTATTTTTACTTAAGAAATCCATCTTCAAATCCTTATTTAATTAAGTGATGATATAGCATGAACTAGCTAATTTTTTTGTAATTTTTTAAACAAGAGTTGCACTATAATTCGCAACAGAAATATACTTCAAAAGGAGCTGGGGAAAATCATTTCACACTAAATTGCGAGAATCTTGTCTTGACATTCAATTAATGTGAGATGTAATCGTCAGAGCAGCTAGTACAGTCGTATAATAAGGTGCCCTACTAACAGATTTTGTACGTTTTCAACGTCTTAAATTTTCCGGTTATGCGCTTTACGATCCTTACTTCACTAGCATACGGTTTTTAGTGAAGGCCTACTTTATTCGAAGTTACGGTTGTTTTCGTGAGCTTAGTAAACTCGCAAAAAATTATTTTTGACTCGGAAAGAGCTCTGGAGCAAGGCAATACCATTAGTTTACCAAATCTGACTCCAAGGCACGCATATTATTTTCTTCTATTACATTTTCCGTCATCATCATCATCATTAAAGTACGCCAAATATGAAATTTAATATTTTGGCAGAATTTGAAAATAAAGAACTAAATCTAAATTCTAAAACTTGATGATATCGAAAGAATGGAAGAAACTTGAAAAAATATGTCTATGTAGTTAGAAATATTTGAATTTTTTGGAAGCAAAAGAAAACAAACGATGTGAATAGTATCCTTCTTAACGCAAGGATTACAAAATCAATTCAAAAAGTTTTTACGTCAGTCTTTGATACGAGATCATATATTCATCAATCTAGAGTTTATATTGCACTTTTATAAGAACTGAGTTGAAGATAATTCATTTTATATCTAAGAAATTGCAAGGAGCAGGTGATGATTGTTATCAACTGTATGAAATTTGTAAGTGATATTTATTGTAAAACTGACCAGCAGCGGTGGCTGAGTGATCAGTGTGCAATCTTAAGATCTCTGGTCCGAATTCCGGCTAATGGGAATAATCCGATTAGAGAATCGCTGTGTGTGTGTGTGTCAAATTTTCCCGATAAGGGTTGTCGGTAGAAAGGCTATAGGGATCAGCACCAAAACCAAATTCATCATCATCAATAATCAAAAATCATCATCTGACCCCGTAAGAGATCGGAATTAGGCTAAGGAGAATAATGGAATTCATTATAAAAACTAGGTCAAAATTTCTTCCTTATAATTAATAAATATTTGATGTGCAATGCTTCTGCATGTATTTTTGTTTGAAATTTTATATTGCAAATTCTGGAAATATAATAGAAAGATCAAAGTTAAGATATAACCCATTGAAAGGGTACTTAAATATTACCATTGCTCCGATAGCTTAAATTATTTCTAAAATGGAGAAATTTACACAGTAAATCGAACCGGAACATTTTTTACTAAAGACGATCGCGCTACCCACTTGGCTATCTGGGAGCCCGGGAACTGAAGACTAGAAGAAAACATAGAAGTATCTTCGTTCAGAATCGAGGCATATGAGAATGCAATCATCAATTAAATAACATATGTATTTAATAAGTAAATTAATAAATAATATGAATATTGATGAATAAAATACTTTTTCTCAAGCTTAACTTATTCGTAATATAGAAGTCTCTTGAAGGAAAAAGCCGACAGGAACGGTTTAGTCAGTTTTTCATAAATTAATAGAAGAAATTCGTTTCTAGTCAACTTTGATGTTTGGATTGAAACTGGAAAAGCTCCAATTCATCTTTTGATGGTTTTTTATGTGTATCAATGCCATCGAAAGAACGACATATTCACCGCTTATATTTGCTGTGCCTTTATAGGGAAAATAATTTTGTAATGGAAATTTCAATATCACAGACTTATGTTGGAAAAATAAGCAATAAGTGAGATGCGTTGCTCTCAGATTGAATTTACAGAGACACTTAATTATTCTATGGATTGTAATGATAAATAAATAACAAAAATATCGAGTTTTTTCAAAATTATAGTACCAGGAACACTAGCTTTATCCTGTTACATACAATAAATTCAAGCTAAAAGGAGGACAATAGTTTTTATGGTTATCTCAATTTAAAATATCTACTATATGCTATAAATATCTTCTTATCACCTATTGGATTTCTTCAATTGCTTAGAGACTTTAGAATCTCTCGGAATGCCTTTAATAAACGTGTGGTGTGGCTTCAAAATCCTGGAAATCTTTAAAACCCGGAACTCGACGAATTCCAAAAATACGGAGAATTCAGAATAACTAAAAGAACGCAACTTGCAGCAGGGTTATCCACCTCTAAAATCTACGGACAAATCGAACTAAAAATAACCTTCCCAACCAAAAACAAAGATTCATTCCGCGACGGTATTGGACCGAAACTCTTAACCGCTAAATGCAACCGAGAGAGCTCGCTTCACTTGGAAGAAGCGAAGGAATAACGCAGGGAGAGACAAATGGAGAGATTTTGAAAGGAATGGCAGAGCGGAAATCTATGGTTGTTTCTGCCGAAAGAATGGAACGGATTTGGCGGAGTTCAGCGGAGAAGCGTTCTAAAACTAAACTCGCTGTTCTCACGCCATAAAAATATACGGTAATTTTCGGCTCTGCGGCTTGGTGCGACGCCTCTTCGAACACCCCCGATTTCTTTCCCCCGCTCTTTGTCACCCCCCCTCCTTATAACCTCAATATATTCCAGCGGTAACTGCAGAATCATTCTTCCAACTACATCCCATTGTCTGAGTAAGGCGTATGCACCGGCGCTACCCCCTTTTCCCGACGATTATAAATTTTTCAGAACGATTCCTTGAAACTATCTCTATTTTCCGCAGTTTGGACGACAGTAAATCTCATCTTTAAGCTCTCGCCGAAGGAAAAGATGGATTCGGTGGGCGGGAGTTTCGCGTTAATCCCATTCTCTTCGCTAAATCTGTCTTTCCCTACAGTTTCCCCAAAGAAGACGGGATTGCCTTGAAATTTAGTGAGGAGTGTTACCCTTTGGATTAATGAGTTTAAATAATGGCGGAGATGTTTTCAAGATGGGTTTAATCCTGCTTTTTTCAAACGGGCCTATTAAGAATGTTGCGAGAAAGGAAGGAAAGGGAATGCTTTTGATATACTCACTAAGGTGAGCCATTGAACGTACGTGTGCAGTGAGTTCTGCAGGAAAACCAAGGTAAAAGTACCTTTATATCCTAGGAGAGAGCTTGATTGAATTTACCCAGAAAAGACATTTCCGTGGTACATGGTCCATTTTTAAGCATTAAGCTGAGTATATTTATGCATCCGTATTATGTAATCATCATCGAAAGCAGAGGTAAGACGGAAAATTGCAATGAAAATGTTAAATTCGCAGCAGCATATATCAAAGCATATGTCAAACAAACTTGTCTATTGCTTGGAAAACGGAACACCCGATTCAGTAACTTGCGATCAACAACAAGATAGCACGATAAGTTCAACGAGCTCTTGGTTATTCTGTAATATTTTGCAAAGAGTTATTTATAATAAATCTGGAACTAATTTTTTCAGGAAAAGTAGTCATTCTTTTTAGTTTTTCTACGTCATGGAATACTACCAAGTCAATCGTCAGTGGGCTGAGTTCATTCTAATTACGAATCTCAAGGAGACACGGGTATGAAAAATGTATCATATGACTGGGAATTTTTTAATACCCAAATCTATTTGGCATTTTTCGTGGGTGCACCTCTTTAAGTGCCACATAAACTCTTTTCTTTATAATCACGACTTTCCAGCGTATTCAAGCAGTGGATGTAATTTAGGCGTGCTGATGACAAACTAGAAGATTTTAGTCTTGCTTTTCCTCTCTCAAAATCCAAATTACACAAATATGTAAATAAAAAGTTTACGCCACATGTTACATTGATCAATACTCAATAGAACAACTTTATATATAAATTTGTATTACTTTCGCTAATGTTCTTGAAATCAGGTCAAAATATATTTGGATGAAATAAGTAGAGCATTAAATTTAGCTAATATCAATCCCCCATTTAAGCAAGGTTATATTATTTTTTCAGTATACCAATTTTCTATTTTGATATTAATAAGGTCGGAAAGATTAGGATCGACTCTTGATAATTTTAAACTACGATAAGGTTCTCTGGTCAACATTGCATATGAATGTACTACATAGCTACAATACATTGCATATGAATGTACTACATAACTACCAGCAGTCATAAAATTGTGTGGGAGAGTCCTAAAGGGAATGTTTCCAAAGGAGATAAGAGAAGACAACCAAATAATGATGGGAAAACTCTTTCGGGAGAAAAAAAAAGAATGACCTCTCTTTCTCCCTCCCTCACCCTTGCGTTTGGCATTATTACAGAATTACTAAAACTGCTCCAGAGTCGTCATTTGTTTTACGAGTGCATTCGCGCCATATTTTATCCAGAAATATCGGCGTCCTTTTTTTCTTAAGTTCCTGCGCATAATCTAGGGAAAATGGCCAAATTACTCCGCATAACGCAATTTTACGCTTCCGTTTTAGAATATTTAATTATGAAACTGATTTCAGTGTGCTCTGGGCATTTAATCGAATTTCTTGTGTTTAGTTTTGATGTTCTATCAATTCAAACCGATCCTCACCCCATTTATCCTAGTTTATCCACTTTCTTCCATAAAAAATCATTGAATGCCATGAGTCACTAAAAATCATATGTGGCGATCTATAACCGGAATAAAGAAAAAGATATTAAATTATAAATTAGATGAGGTAATAAATTTGATTTTTCCAGGACATCTGTGGAATTAAATGTTGGTATGTGCCAAGTTTTTGCCGAATTAAATAGCTACAGAGTAGGATGTAATATATTTACATATCAACCTCCCCCTGCATTATATTTGGAAAACATTGTTTAATTTTTGATGCTGGGTTTCTCTCCAAAAAATTATTTTTTTGTATACGGACTTTGGCCTTATATTCATAGCATTCAATGTCACATGCTTTTATTTGCTTCTAAAGCAGTATCTTTTTCAAACGGCAGAAAAAAAATACAAAATCAGTTCGGCGTAATAATGTGAGGAAGTTTATTTTTCCTCCTTTCTCTTATTCTTTCATTTCGATGGGCAGAGTTCGGAATCTTTTTCAGAGGTAATGGGAGACAATCGGGGACGAAATGAGGGAAACAAAATCCGCTTCATTTCGAATATTGGTGACGAGGTCTTCCTGTGATATCGGAACTCTATGGTCCTTACCCAAGGGTGAAACAGGCTCAGTGGGGATTTCAGATTTGGGCGGTCCTCCATTGTGGCGCCAGGTGGGAAAAAGGGCCTCTGAGGTATAAAAGATCTCCCCTGATTCAGTTGACCTTTGCTCTCTTCCTCCCTTGACCCTTGTCTGCATTTCACTTCGATTCACAAAGTAGCAGTCACGCCTCCCTGTCTCCTGATACGTAACCTGCTTTTCTGCTCCCTTTGTTCCTTTCTGATATTCTTCCATAACTAGATCTCCTTAACCTTTGAATTCTGATCGTTTAATTAATGCAATATCTTGCTAAGATGCTGCTTGCACCATGACGTAAATATTACTTTGCTTTAATGATAGTGTACAAAAAAATGCGACTGCAAAGAATTTGTTAACAAAATTCTATGAATTTTCAAAGTGAATTTCTTTCATGCATAATTTCTGATGGTACAAATGCACTGTGCTCTAGTAATGATGAATGGTTACGTCGCGGAGACTCATATTGATCGAAACTTTTTTTTATTTTTAGATGAGATTATTCTAATGAATATCATAAAAATCTAATTCTAGACCTAAATGATGTACAAAATATTAAAAGAGATGCGTTTCATAGTACAATTTCTATTAAAGAACGAGTATTTTAAAATTAACGTTCGTTAATGACTACTTAAGGTTTCAAGAGATATGCGTTTGCTAATTGTCATATTACCTCTCTGTATTTTGTTATCAAAATTTTATGACACGCACACATACATTTATTCAAGTACATACGGTATCCAGATAATCTGCAGACAGTACCATCCGCCCTCGAATAGAGAGATTTTTAAGTTTTTGGCGTTTTATATTTCGCCCTCCTTTTATTTGATTATTCTCGAGCCTATAGAAATAGTTAATCGAATTCTCACAATTATACAACTTTGAATTACAAACTCACACAATCACACAATTATAATGAAATTTATTCTTGTAACTTTTGAAATTCACAGTCATCATTTCCGTATGAATTTTGTCACTGATAATCATCGAAAATATCGTTAATTTTTTTAGTGAAAGTTAAGGCTGATGAGATTATCTTTCATTTATAATAATAATGAATGCCAAGCAATGATTAATCTTAAATTTCAATAGAAGAATAGCTATTAGATTATCAGAGGATTCAATATAAGAAAAGAGTAGCGTGCTAGAAGTTTTCCTGATGAAGATCACTGAGATTCTATAATTTCATTTTTATATAACGCCTTAACTTTATTTTATACTCTACCTACTACTTAATTTGGGTCATAAGAATCAAAACACTAAAGAGGATTTAATATGAAGAGAATTCAGAAATCAGACCCTCGATTGGCCAAGGTCAAAAGTTAGTTCGTCATTTAGGGCTATTAAGTATTGTTAGGAAAAAGAAATATCTTCAATGAGGTGAAAAAGAAATTATGTAACATTTCTGTATCCTTGGTAGGAAACCACACGTGGCAAAGGGTGTCACAATATAATGCATTCGCTTACATATAACCTATTTTCTTTCTTTCCGATCCCTTAGAATTTATTATTGTTGCCTGTCTTGAAATTAATACAGCTATTTGATACTGCCTTATAAGCTTCCAATGGTAATACTTAGATACAAATAAAATATGCACGAAGTAATTAATGTTTCTACTGCTTAGGAAAGATAGAAAATGCACATTGATCGATCTTCTATCAAAATGAGTTCCTTACTGGCCTTGTCGAAATACATCACCGCTATTAGCCAGTTAAGAGGCGAATATACATCAATGAGATCATGACGAAAATTCGCTTAATTCTGAAATATTCTTTACAATATAGACTCTAGACTCCAAAATTTATAATTTCCTTGCAAAAACAAAGAAAGTTATTGTTTTCTTTCCTACATATTGTTTCGCAACCAGTTTCCAGTACTAAAAAATCTGCGATTTGAATTTCCAAACTTTCTCTGTTGCTTGATGAAGCAACTAAAGCAGACAAACTAAAACAAATAAAATACTAAAAAAATAAAAACTGTTCCTTTGTTCCATTATATAGCCTTCCACTTTACGTCAGACCATACCGCTTAGCTACGAAAGCAATTAACCCTTAAATTTCTTCAAAAAGACTCCCCTAGTTGATGGGCTCCATTCACTCATCGTATCTTTAGAGCCGTGGCCTGATTTCTCTTTCTCCCAAACTCTACTCCACCCAAAGACTTTTTCTCTTGTTTTAAACGCTTTCGTCGGTTCTTCTCCCGAAAAAAATGCGTATAAAACCTCAGCGATTTCGGACAAAGATTTCGCGTCGTCGAAGAAGAAATTAAAAATTTTCCGGCTAGTTAAGTACCCCTTATATTTTTTAAAGCACGCGAATACGGATAACTCTTTTTAGCTCAGCTCTTACGTACTCCGGCGTTGTCCCATCGACCGAGAGGCCTCGTCGTTTCCTTCCTTTTGTTTCCACGCGTTCTCATGCATAATTCCCACCCCCCGCTTTGAATTTTACTTTACATCACAGTGTATCCATAGCGTTAAAATCCCCCCCGAGATGAAGTTAACAAATACGCAGTAATCCCATCTCAATTTCCGGGCGAAAAGAGATGGAGCAGCGAGAGTTGGTGAAGATAGGGCGGGGCACATCGGCAGCCGAAATAGTGAGACGTCCTTTACAGCAAAAAGAAGAAAGGAGGAACTCTGTTAACTTGGACGGGAGATGTAAATGTATCCGCGATAACCAAGCGACCGCAGGTTTAAAAAGCGGAAAAACCTATCAGGGCAATAAGAATGGCACTTTATTCGTTCTCTTCCCTTTAAGTAGGAACTGGATCGATGAGGTGTTTTTTTATTATTTCGGGTCCATCCCGAGGTCTTCTCTCGCTCACAGATAATGCAGGCGTTGATATAATTTATTTATCGGCGTTTAAAGGATTTGATGGACAGGAATTGCGATTTAAATGGGTCACGGACGTTTTTCCGGTGACAGAGGGAATTATTTTTCGGCGGTAAATATTAGGGAAGTTCTCGAAAAAGAGGCGTCCATTTCCCGTCAAGCAAAAGCTCAAAGGAAGTTTGGGCCTTAAAAAATACACACTGTTATTCCGTTTCAACAATTTGAAAGACGTTCATAATTCATTTACCTCCTTGAAAATGCGAAGTACAGAGTTTTGCTGCGATTAAAATTGGATCATCAATATATATTTATAGTTATAGATATATCAACTTGAATGGATATGGAAGTTTATCTCGTTAATCCTGTACAAAAATTAATTCTTTATAATCTTGTGTACACCTTCTCTATTTCAATATTTATAATACATAATATATAATATATAATGGGTGGTCTGAAAAGTTTCCCACATTTCGCCATTTCTCGACATGTTTTCTGAAAATTTTCTGAAGATTTCTGAAAAATCTGGGGTCAGAAACTTTTCAGACCACTCTCGTATTATATATACTTAAATTCTTCTAAAAGATTTTATAAAATATGGCGTCGTCTTCACACCAAACTTTCTTAGTCTAAAATTGAATCATAAAGAAATATTAATCATTTGTAGCTACTAGGCGTAGAATCCGTATTCTCATAAATTTAAGAAATTTTTCATGGTTCATATCGTTTTTTGTGCAAGTATGATATAATACGAGGTATAATCATCTATCAGAAGCTATATTAAAATATTATGTTGACACACAGAAGCCGTTATACATTTTCCTCGTTATCTCAGAACCTTGCCATAAATTCAGAGATTAACTACTTGATTCCATTAGAGAACGTATCGGATATATCATGGCCGACATTCCGAAGTGTTTTTCCTTTTTTCTACATGGCAGGGCCAGGACAAGTCGTTTTCTCCTACATCATGAGTAGAAAGTCGTCGAAACGCGATGCAGAACTTTCACTGCGAACCGATAACGAAAATGACGCGGTGGAGCCACTTACAGCACTATCTAGCGGTTTATGCGAAAAGTAAGGCTTAAGCGCCTTTTTCCGGTGGGTCTTCTCTGAGGTGCTTCTTTAGGAAATACTGCATTACGGAATCAATTGAAGTGTAATAAGACACGGGAGAAACTTCCGGAAAATGTCTATCACAAATTAGTCTTAAATAACCATCTCACTCTACTTTTGACATATTCCTTCGAATTATACAATATTTTGAAACATGATCACTAAAATCTTTCTCGATTTAAATAAAGATACGATATGCATCTCTGAAAGAATATTCTGAGAGATATCATTTTGATATAGGGAGTAAAAGTTATGATGACATATTCTTCCTTGAAAAATTACAATTTCTTGATCACTGTTCACTGGTGGACAGTTACAAAATCGTTCTCATAGGAAACTCAAGTGCGTTTTATTTTGATTTTCAATTATCATAGCGTGATTATAATTAATTTTCAATTCTAAAGCTTCTTTATAACACTTGCGAAGCTAATATAGTTGAAAATAAATTTTTGAATTTAGTATTTAGCTATCTTTAATATTTGATAAAAATTTGATTAGCTGAATTTAATCTCTAGAATGTTAATGTAAGTTTGAAATATATCAGAAAAATAATCGCCAAAGATTTCATAAATATTTATTTGAGTGAATAGCCTTAATATTTGTAGATATGCGTTCAACAACATTTCTAAATAAATATAGATTTAAAACTGAATATCCATTTCTTAGTCTGCTGCTGTTGAAATGCTACTCGAAGGCTTCATGAGTTATTAGCACGTGAAAATTAATCGCATCTGAAATTAATGTATTCATATCCGAATCAGTTGTCTTTGCAGATAATCTGATACAGATAATCTGATTCTACGCCACTTAAAACGCTGCTTCCAGGCCTTCGCACTCGGAACGATTATATCATGACAAAATCATTTGGAACGGTGTATTTATATTGAATTACTCGTAGCGACGTCAAAATGTATCTAAAACGAGAAAAAGTATGAGGCATAAATTAGCCATTACATTTTACAATTAGATACCAGCAGTAACAGTGATATATAGATGTCTTACCGATGAAAGTCAATAGTTGGAAGCTTAAATTCAGGATGGTTTTAAAAATAAAGGATTCTCTCTTCGGAAATTAAATTTTACGATACACTTACATTCTCTCCATGGATTTCAGCTCTAAAGCCTGGTTTCTCTAATATTAAAATGAAATATCTACGATTTCTTCCAAGATCTGTAGGGATGCTTAAGCTTATCTCATTCTTAACATGATGTAATGAAAATGTAATTAAGTTGATTGGATACTTGTTCCAGTTAAGTTTTTGCCACCGGTATATTTCCATCAAAATCCATGCCTCTTTCCTAGTGAGCAGACATCAATAATAACGCCCTCTCCATAATCCGAGAAATGATGTCGAGGCAGCTGGAAATGTTACTTTAGGCGTCGATAGCTTCCATTTTATGTATTCACCGATCTTATTCTGGGCGGAGGACCGGTGCAGGATCACAATGAAGAAACGACGCGCTGGATCCAATTAGCGTTTGCTTATTGTTTAGAAATCGCGGAGGCTGAGCTGGCAGTTATCATAACAGTTATCCCAAATCCCGATCAGCTCTAACAACTGCTCCACTTCTAAATAACCTGATTTGAAGTTTCCGAAAATTCCTTCGCCGAGAACGTGTTCATGGTTTACTTTCGCTGATTTTCATGCTCACTATCATTCTAATCCGGGATTAAACAAAGGCTTCGTGTGAATATTTATGGTGCTTAAGTTTTGTTTTTATGAGTCAAATACTACTATATAAAGCGATGGAGGATGATAATTAGAATAAACGAGCGACTTTTTTTGAATGACTGTAACATTCTTTTCCTTGTGGATTTTCTGATTTTCAGTGATTATTTTCTCGTTTCAGGTCCACGAAGAAAGTTGCCTCAGCCCTGTAATACCCCAAAAGGATTTCTAGGATATAATTAATGAGGTGAGTATAAATTTTGGTATGCTGCTGTGCATTAAAGAATTTCTCGGAGAGCGGAATGAATATTCCGATTATTAATCAACGTCCGGTAGTCGTAGCTTTAACTCTGACTTATTAAGGAAATTTACGGACCTATTTTAAGATGATATCTATTGAATAATTCTTTTAATGCTTTGCCTTATAAATAAATCTGAGCAGAATACTCCATCTAACACTATGAAGTATAATATTAAATTTTAATATAAGATTGGAAATGAAAATGAGGCATGAAGATCGAATAAGATGAAACGTTTATTTCAGAATATGCTGTCGTTGGTAAAGCATTAAGATAATCTATCGTGATTCGTAAAATCAAACACATTTTTATGTATGCAGTTATTTCAGCGGAAACAAAATAACTTACTACGGAATATACTGTCATTATTTAAATAAATCCTCTTTATTTGCCCAACAACTATTTATAGGAATCTATTTGTAAATCTTAATTTTGCTCGAATTACTTCGTGAAAGATAGAAAAATAACGTTGAAATTTTTCAGATCCCAGAAATATAGCGCATAGTGAGGAATCGCGTGTAAATAAGGCAAATAAGAATCTCTTTAAATTTGACTGCCGAAAACATCATCAGGATGGATTTGTTCATGGAACTATTTCCACATGCTTCCTCTTGACCTTTTCTATCTTGAAATCGGAATGTGCGTCGGACGATTTGTTCATTTTTACCTCAATTTCTTTCCTTTCAAGCTGTTAACTCCTTCAGATAACTTCAAATATTGCGATTCAACGAGAAAGTAAAGAGGTAGCGGCAGAAGGAGATAGGATCAGGAATTTAGTTCCCTTAAACCCACATTCCCGAAGACACGTCCGTGTTTTATGTATCTTCTATTTTTTCAGGCTTTTTCCTCTAGGATTCCCTGCATCATTCCCCTCTCTAGTAATGCAGACCACCCCTCTCCACTTATTGCCAGCATCAATCCTATATATATCCCATCCCAACGTCTCTTCCGACCCACTACTTCTACGCCAAATCCCTCTCGGCCATCTATATATCTTTTCTTTCTTTGCATACCCCGTAGTAAATCCCTTCCCACAAGCGAGTGAAAAAACTCTCACTGCTTGCTTCTCTCAATCTAGGATCTTTCTCTTTTTTGTGGAGTGGGCAAACCATCCGTATTGATTCTGGGAGGATACCAAGTGAATGACCTTTTGACCCAAGAGAAAAGAATGTAAAGATTGCACAAGGATTGAATCGGCAATGGGATCGAAAAGATGACACGTTTTGCGTAGGCTCTGAGAGTTTATTTTGTGTTTCTTCTGTCTAAATTGGAAAGGTCAATCAGTGAAGGCCAAAGAGCAAAGCAGACAGTATCAATTTTTATTCGGCAGTTCAGAACGCTCTTTAGGCAATGGGACTGTGTTTACTACTTCCTTTATGTTCACAGGATTGTTTACACGGCCACTTGCTTACACATAAATGATCAGACAACGCTCCGCTTCTAAAGAAAACCTTTAGGCTATATTCCCTCTGAGAAGGTTTATTTCCTTAACTTTTTATCAGATAACTACAGTCTCAGTTCTGATACCTTATCGAATTCTAAGCAATTACATATTCATCGTTTGAAGATGTGCATACGAAAAAATTGAATGTACTCGTCATTTTAAAACGACGGCAACAGAATTTTAAATTATTTTGCGAAAAAAAAATATGTAAAAATAATTTTTGTAATTCTCTGTTAAGAATTATAGAAAATTTTGTTTATTCAGGCAGATATTTTATCGGAGGATCTTTTTGAAAATGTCTTACTCTTTCACAACTGCAAATTTGTTTTTTGCCTATTTAAGCACTATTTATTTACTTATCATAAGAATCTCAAGTGTAATAACCACACTTTTGCTATGTGAAACTCGTTTACTGAAGAATAGTAGTTGTAAGAAATCTTCATACTGGCCTTGATTAGAAAATATATTTTTTCTTCTTGTTCTAATTGATGCAAGATTATTAAGGATGCAATTCTAATTGATGCAAGATTTTCCCAATAAAAATATCTATCAAAAATAATGTCTAAATTAATTCCAATCAGGTCAGGGAAAGGAAATAACTCTCTCTTGCGAAAAAAAGTGTCAAAAAAATAAAGTACAAAAAAGGAACAAAATAGAATATGTGTTCATCAATTTCGTGCTGTAGAACTATTTATTAAACTGTCTCTGGATCAGTTAATTATTTCTTCAGTATTTTTTTTGATTATTCGAGTTTTGCGACCCATTCTGGAATGAATTGAAATAATCCTAGAAAAAAACGCGCATATTTAATTATTCAGCCGTTGATTTAATATGATAACAAATATAAAATCATTCCACAAAATTCCATCCCATAGGAAATCACAACTTATTAATTATTAATGTTTGCTTGCGTGATTGTATTTATTAAACATAAACTGTTCATGAAATCGTTAATTATTGAGTGCAACTTAACAACGACTGAACATAAAAAGCGTGTACGCAGTCGTTAATTTAAAGCACAACGAAAATTCTTGCTCGTGCAATGAAAGGAAAGAAAAATCACGCGCGAGTGTCGCGGTTAAATCGGTGGAAAAATTATTCAGTTAGGGAAAGCAAAAACCTACATCACGGCCGTAGATATGGCAGTATATGTTCTGCTTTAATTCAGAGTTGCAGTGCATCCCTGCTGGCCACTACTTCACCCGCGTAATCAATGGTCTACGAGATTCTCACCACAATTAACTTCGTTAACCCATCTTCATGAGAAGTTTTAAAATCAATTCATCCTCTTCACTTCTACGGATCCATGTTTCCTGAAATAAGCAAATATTCGAATTGATCATTAAAATAGCAAAATACTATAGTTTAATCGATAAAACACCAAAATACTACAGGTTAAATTATTCAAAACTATAAAAAAAAGTTTTGCAGACACCGGTGAAACTGGGTTACGGTGAAAACTTGAACAGAATATTTGGACTAATTGAAGGAATTTATCTTTAATGCTGAGTTCACAATTTGTACGAGGATTTATCATCTATGTTTGGAGGCTTAAAAATCAATGCTTGTTAGACAAATAATTAAGGTTTAATGTGTAACAAATATACCTATTAATGAAATAAAGCAGCAAAATATGAAATGCTAATGTGAGATTTTCATGAATTTTGGATCTCCTTCAGATAATTTGTTTTACTACTTTCCTGTTTCTCAGACAATGGTAATGCTAACACCAGCCAAGGACACCACCAACAATGGACGAGCAAAAGCCTGCCCTAACCTGATAAATGCGACTCGGGTACTTGGCGTTACCGCTATACAATATCATAAATTCAGCAACTGAGACTTATTGATAATAATCTGATTTGTGGTTTGAAATTTTTATTCTCTACTTCCTCACATTTATTGCGCCAATCATTATCATGCTTGAAATGCGCCAAATTTCGTTAGATGCATCGTTTTAAAAGACTCATTTATCTCTGAAAACTCATGTAATTCCTTATTTTAGCTTGCTACTGAGTGCTAATAATCTTGTATTAAATAAGCAGTAATCAACTTATACGGTGATAATAAAAGAATATCTAAAACCATATTTTACGTAGTTTTCCAATGAACATACTGATAAGGAAACTAGGTTGAAAGAGTTTAATTTGGCCTCTCTATATCTTCCAGAAATATGTTTCTCAAGGAACTGATAGCACTCAATTGAAGATGCCAAAGGCTTAAATTTTATTTGGAATCATATTAAATTCTCTGAAACAGTAGGTTGTATTCGTGACTTATGACCGCATTAGAAGTATTTTTACACGTGAAATGATTTCAAGCTAGAAATATTTTCACATTTTGGATTTTAATTGTGATTTTCTTAACCCTTGAATGAATTAGAAGGAATGAAAACACTCCTACAGCAAAAAATTAAGCAACCGTGTCCTCGCACAAAGAAAATTAAAATCAATTAACAAAAAGAAATTCAGCTGTTTAGCGATCGGAAATCAACCTTTGGAGTTTTTCTAAGTGATTGATCAAACCGAATTTGGAAAATTTTCAAAGCCTGTTCCATAGTTTTAAGTTCTTTAATTATTGCTTGAATTTTTTGTCAAAATATTTAAACCGTGAATAAATTTCTATTTGCCCATGACTGACATACATAATCCTTTCTTTTTGGCCATATTATTTCCATTGCTTATTGGTCGGCTGTTGATTCATGATGGTGTTGATTTGTTATGAAGATAAATTTGAAAATAATTTTTACACTCGGACGATCTTGTAACCAAACTTTATCGGCAAATTTGGGATCCCTATTGATTCGAATCCGGGACCGCTTCATCATTTACAACTGTGAATGCCAAACAACTTTACCACACGGAGCACTGGGGGTTGGGAATTTGTTCTGCAGTACACAACCGAAATTTAATTTTAGGTTTCCTGTAAACATGAAGCTATTGGTACCTAGAATTTTACATTTTGGAATCACAATCACAGTAACATGCATATTTCCAAAATTTCGACATTCGAGAGGATATTGGGATCGTGTCCCTTGCAGAGATTAGGTGATAGTATTCGCAAAAAAAATCCAGGAGAGCGAAAATGTTAATGCTGATGTTAAAATTATTTCTACTCACACTACTTGTAACTGTTCTTCTATACATATACTACATTACCTATTCTACCCAGAATATTGCTACAAAAATGTCGAAATGTACACGCACCAATAATTCTGTGGAGAATTTTTCACATTTATGCAAATTAAATTTTTTATAAACGCTCTGTGGCACGCTCAAAGTTTCACATCGACTCTAATTTCAATTTTTGTGGTACAGTCACCCTCTTTAGCGGAACCCTACTGTGCCGCGGTACACAGTTAAGTAAAGACTGTTCTCGACTGTACGGAAGCCCCTTGATTAAGGTAATATTTCTAAGATGTTTTCACTTCTATTTGGGAATGAAAATAATTATTTCGATTCAATATGAGATAGTATTGATAACATCTATTTTAAATTTAATTTTAGCATTAACCAAAGTGGAATCGTCTCATTCAATTTTCATACAAGGAAATATTTTACGACTAATTCCGGTAGATTATTTTGGCGAATGTTGGAAGGCTCGGTCTGCTCTACAGATAAAACTTGCATACGTCCGCCTCTTTTTTGTACATCAAAATGCAATCATCGTATACACGTGAAATGACATGCAATTCCATCGGTCCAATCCGACCCGAACTTTTATGGCGAAACTCCAAAATACAACTTTCCTCCACGGCCATATCTCCAGCGTCTATTTATTCCATCGGCCCGGGAAATGCAACGCGTAAGAACTTTCCATCGCATGAATTCAAAATTCACCGTTCCTTCGTTGCATTTTTTTATTCCACCATAAATAAGGCCCTTGTTGAGCGTCTTTTGAGTCCGCTCAGGATTTCTCCCGTTCCTCTCTCCGCCAAAATGAAAGATAAGAAGACATCGCGCTTTGAAAGCGTCGGGCGAACGAGAAGAATTCGGGAAATCAGTAAGTAAGGAGACGAAGTTCATTTGTTGTTACCACCGCCAATGAAATCCAATTCTCGTGAATGCGAAGCGCGTCGAAGAATTCCAATTCTCCTTTCATTTTGTTCTCTGCGTGCGTACCTTCACTCCTTGCTTTCCCTCCCTTTTATTTCAGAACTGTACTTCGAATTCATACCGCGCCTTTCCCGATGAAGGATAAAAAATTCATCAATTCCCGGAGTGAATAGGGCGTTTGATGGGCTACGGGGAAAAAGACCGAAAAATTATCCCCCTTGATGGATATTTTTACCTGATCGATATTTGACACAATTTCCTATTCAATACAAACCGGAGTTCATTTCCTCCGCTGCAGTGAATACTATCAGTTCCATTTGCAACAGCAGCAATCTATCCGCTGGAGAGGTGGATAAATGGCCATTCAATCCAGAGTAATCAGATGGAGGTGCTGAGATTTCTTTTTTATTCAAGCTGGCTTGTCCGACGCCTGGTGGGGATTTTATCAAGTCTGCAGCCTGATTTCCGCGATTAAATTATTTCCTTCGCGAGTTTTTGAGCGTTTACACATTCTGTTTGAATGTATTTAGCCCTTGATTTAATTTGGAATGTTGAAACCAAATCGCGATTCTTTCAAACGACTATTTTGTGTCGTACTGTTTGTGTTAGATATAGATGGACTCCAATAAATAATCCAACATGTTTCTTGCCTCCATCGAATCACTGCCACTTGTTCTAATCACGCATTCATTCTTTTGTCTCAATTGTCTTCAAATTGTGTTTACTAAACACGTGTGTAAACGCTATTACATAAATATATACATCGGTTCTTTTTACACTAAGCATCGGGAGTATACCAAACACTGTTAAACGTATCAGTGAGGTCCGGCTTTCGTATTCTGTTTGGGCCATGGTCGTTAATGTAGTGTTAAAGTAAAACCTTGAGGTTAATTAATTGCAAAAGTGGGATCTAAACGCCAAAATTCGCCTAATAAAACGTACAAATTTATTATTACGGTATTAAAAACTCCGCTGATAATCGTTTGAATCATGAGATAGTTATTTTTTCACTTTCTGGAATCACATGATTCTTTCTATTGCTATGATGTGTACCTTCGATAAGCATCTCAAATAAGGAGTGACCATAATATTTCCTTTAATTGACTAATTCGTTGATGAATATTATCAACTGTTTATCAAGTTTAATTTACAAAATGTGTGCGTTTTCGTTTAATTGAATAAATTGAAATAAAGTAATTAAAAGTGAATAAGTAAAGTACTTGACGTGTCATCTCTTTGATGGCTAAGACCTTACCGGACGGAATTCATCGTGGGTGATCAGGGTATCGACTGAAATAGATCAACTAAATTACGATTAATCATCATTATCATTAGATAAAATGTTAACTTAGTTATAATTCCTTAATTTGCAACCGATCTATGAATGATTAAAAGTTAAAATATGTTGTAAAATATTTAAGAATATAAAATTTTCCTAAAATAAATTACACATAATATCCGCCTTAATATGAAGGAAGAAATTCATTATCATCTTCATTCTTAATAGGTTTGATGCACCAGATTGCTTTCTTTGGTGACAATTCATCAATTCTCTCTCGACGTTTACTTAAGTATACTAATGATTTTTTTGCGCACATTTTTACATCAGCAAGGGCTTGATATTGTTTTATTGTTGAAGAATTCATGCGCATTAAAATCACTAAACGCAAAACTCTCCGTGTGCGACCGAATGAGTTTTTAAATCCATGATTCCGAGAAATGAAAGACAGAATATTTTCTCCTTTTCTAATTATCAGAGGGATGTCCTTAAGGTTGAAGAACACAACTTCACCTTATTTGCCAACAACTGCGAAAAGCCTTCCCATCACCACTGATGTCACCGATGAGCCAAAGAAAGTCGCCGAGGTTGATATATTTGTCCTGCCTCAATCGTATGGAATTACCGCTTCTCCAGTATAAGACGTGCACTATGGCCTCAGGGCATGAAAGCTAAAAGTTTAATCTCAGAGAGGCGCTCAATTTGCGGACAGTTGGTTGGATGCCAAATAGGTCGGCTTTCAATCCAGACCACACTTTTCAGATTCTACAGATAAGACCCTCATCCCTTGCACTATTTCTCGGGGAATTTTTGTCAATCTTGAGTGTTTCCACATGCATCCTTTAATCCATCCCTATTCCCTAAATGTCTTTTAAAAATGTGCCCCCTTTCAAAGGTTTTACTCTAAAGAGATAAGTGGTTGATGCATAACATTTTCAGAAGATTAACTCTGTACTATCACATCTTGGAAGCATCTATAATTTGGAATTGATATTTTTTGTATCAAATATTAGACGAATACGGAAATGGAAACAGTTGCATTTACAAACTTATTGGCATTAATTTTGGAAAGCACCAATCGCAAGTATATTTTTGGTAGTAATGAAGAAAGAAGAAGAAAATAAAACATATATTTAGGATGTATAATAAGCTACATTTATGGTTAAGAATAGTGTATAAAATATCTGAAGGTTATAGCTTATAGTAAGAAATAATGGGATCTGTTTGTAGGTAAAAAGGAAAAAAATATTAGAGCTAATAGATTTTCGAATTTTTTATTTAATTTTTTATCGCATTAATTTTTTAATTAGAAAGTATAATATACTGTGATCAATTTGCCCTTAGATTCGTCTGTAAAGCTAGTAGACGTCCCAAATATTTACCTCCATCCTTTAGACATCCAATCCAATCCTTCTCCAACCCGCGAATACTTTTAAAGAATATATCAAAGTGATTTAATGAAAACTTTTTATACATTAATGACCTAGTTCGTCGCTTTAAGGAAATTATTAATGCTGTCTTCCCTTACAATCACCCGCCGTTCGTACTCTTCATGACATTTCGCACGGGTATTTTCAATGATGAAAAAATTCGGAAGAGCAAAGAGTAAGGTTGAAATCGATGAGCATACTTCTAATACCTTCCACTTTGATGGCCTCCAACATTAAGACGCTTTGAGACTCGCTCAAATTAGCCATGACGTCATCCTCTTCCCAGGAGGAAGGAATCTGCTTTTAAAGTGGGTCACAAACGCCCCTAGATTCCATGAGCCGCAACGAGTATGTGAAGAAGAGTCAAGGAATATGGGCAGAGTATGAGCGGTCATTCCACCGTTAGTTAACAGAACACTGACAACTGCGAGATAAACACAAATTGGATGTTCAAGGCGTTCATATTCGACTTGGTTTGTTCATCTGCGAGAAAAAAATATTCCGAGAAGCGACCGAAAGGATCTCTATGAGTAATTGATTTCTATGTGAACTTGTCAGATGAAGAGAGATACGAAAACAATTGGAAGTCTGGAGCTTTCTGGGATATCTTTCCTTGAAGTAATTTCAAGGATTTTTTTCCTTAAAGTCGTAAGCTGATAGATTATTGCTACATATCCTCCAGTTTTATTGAGAATATAAGCTCTTGAGGGAAATTGAAGTCTTTGATATTACTCAGTTTAATCAAATATCCCGAAGAAATTGTTTCTATTAGTCCACACACCTCCTAGGTACACATCCAGCATTATTTCTAATCTTATAAACGTCTTTGATAAAGCGCAATATAAAAGAGTTGCATGATTGTTGTACATATTTCGCACTGCGACGTTGATTTTTCATGATATTTTGATCCTTTAACGCTCATATTTGAGGAATTTTGTGATTAAATTTGACATAAACGTAGTCCTTACCAATTCTCTTAAAAAGTTCTTCAATTATCCTGTACACAATTAAGTTACTTTCTGTTAATCCATTTTAAAGGACATTCTAAAATCGATCGATAAAGTCTCTTTTAAAGCAGGTTATGAATTAACTGAAAATTGCCTGAAAGCATGAAATGAAACTTTGAAACATTTGATTCCCCAAACCAATGTTGCATGAACCTAAAATTGCGAGATATTTGAAAAGTGATAGCAATTGTAATGATAATTCCACACGTATCTGTTAAGGGTGTTTATTTTGGCATTATTAAGAAGGGTATAAGTAAATCTTCACAAAGATTAATACCCTAATAAAACAAGAAGAATAGAGACTGGTGTCTTCTCGTCTTTAAATAATTTCCTTAGCATAAAATGTAGTACTCTAAATGACAGTTAATGTATTCTGAACATTCTAGAAAATGTCGTGTCGAATTACTCTTTCTTACTTTCTACGGTAGCTTCATTAGCAAAATTACTATAAAAGCCAGAAGAGCTCCTATATGAATAGCTCAGACATCTCATATTGGAAACTTAAATTAGTTTTAATTACGATAAAATCATTCATGTACCTTAAATACTATTCATTGTTTTATTCAAGGAACCTTAGTTGCAACTAAAAGCCGTCTTTTATTTTGAAGTCACAACGAAGTATTTAACAGTCTCTGTTTTGATATTATAATTCCAAAATAAGAAATTGTAGTTCTTTTCAAAACATAATCAAATATACAGGCAATTTTAGCAAGAAAGACTTGTGTTCCGATTACTTCTTTCTGTATGTGAGGAGATTTGGATAAAACCCGGTAGCAATCTTTAAGGAAGTATTTCAATCTATACAATTACCTTGTTATTGCTGTATTTTAATAGACGTTGCAAGGTTGAGAACAACTTATACTGACTTTAGATTTCTAAATACTTCATTCAGCCTTAATTACAGTGACAAAGCGAATAGAAAATAAACATATATTCGAAGAAGAAAACAACATCAATAAAATTATATATTTATTGTGACTTTTTTCGTATAAGGCATATAAATGTACCGTGCCTAAAGCAAAGCTAGATGCAATAATTTTATATTTCTCTGAAAATACAGCTTTATTTTCTTTTCTGATATAGAAGCTTTTCATAAACTTGAGCTTGACCTGATGAGATTTATACATTTTTTCCCTCAGACTCCTGTAGTCAGGGCTATTAATGCGATTTTATTGCTGTATTCGATACAAAATATTGTTTTTTTTTAGAAGAATAGGCATTTAATTATCATCACAAAGTTATAATCTTTCTCATTATACGGATAACGATAAAATGTTGTTTTCTTTAATAGCCTTGGAGACTAAATAGGTTTTTATAAGTTAATTGATACGTTTGGGGTCTGATCTTCTTCCCGATATTAATTCCAATCTATTTTGCTTATTTCCTTGCTTATCGCAATATTTTTCTCTTCTCAAAAACACAAATGTATACCGAAGTGATTAAATAGAAAAAAAAACATTTTAACAATAAAAAGGCCTCCGTTTGGATTGGCTTTTTTAATTAAGATTTCTTTGGAAAGGATATACAAAAGTGATCGTGGCGTAGTAAGCCTAGCAATTTTCTTTAAAGCGTGGGTTTGAAACAGTCCGATTCTTCGCTGTCTTTTTAATAACTCTGTTTCCTTTTTCCTTAATACGTTGATCTCTATCGCTTTCTCATAGCATTTCCGCTTTTATTCCTTAACTCTTTTGATTCCATAACCCTAATTTTAGCCTTTATTTAAAGAAAAAGGAGAGGAGGAGAACGAGTTCTTTCCGCTTCGAGGCAAACGACTTTTAATTTCTTTAATTCTCGGAAAGTCGATCATAACGGAATGGAACTGCCCCATTTTTTCCTTTTCTCCCATAAAAGGCGGCCCAATGTAAATTCTATCTCTGTGGCCCATTTTGCAATAAAAGGAGAGATGCGCCGAGAGGAGAGAGACATTCAAAGGAAATAGAAGTGGCAGGAGCAGGAAATGGGAAAGGTACCAGAACAGAAGTAAATGAAGGCGATAACACAATTACCACATTAAGTGGAATCTCTTATGTAACCGTTATTTATTTCTAATACCAAAAACAATAAATAAATATTTAGCTATAGATATACTAGGCACTTTATTATGAATATCCTTCGATAGCTGAGGCTGTTTTCTACCTTTTAAAGGAGGCTTCCAACTGTAATTAAACCCGAAATCCCTTTTATTATATGCAAATCCGTTATCCGCATGGAAAACCGTAGGTCATGCATAGATTTTTCCTGTGAAAATCATAGTTGAGATTGAGCTGAATTACAACTAAAAAGTAAAGAAATCCTTACGAGTAAGTACTTTCTTAAGAAGACCAGCCTCAAAGGTTTCTTTATTCTTCTTAAATTCGATGTGGATACGAGAGGAAATTCAATATTCCAATCAAAACTAAATATTAAATTTTATATATTACTGTACGGAAATTAATTATGCACTGCAGAGGTTGCCTTATTGGGTTTATGAATTACAATACGTGTAAATATTTGCTCACATAATAATATTTTTGTAACTGAATCTTCGTTACTTTATTTAACCTCATAGCGGTTTCTGTTTTGAAACTTTATGTACGGAAGAGTTTTTGGAATTGTGTATTATTTAACCTCAGTTATTAATTTAGCTATTTGGATTTCTATTTCTGTAGCAAGAGATAGATATTAACAATCATTTTGGCTCTGAGATTGCTAATGAAATATAACCCGTCGGCAACGACCGTTTAAGTATTTGAACAGTTTCACATAATTAAATACAGTTTCCAAAGTATAATGTATTATGTGCTCGCGGTGATAAAATAATAATATGATATTAATTTTAGTTCAAAACCTCAGAACAGTTCAATGTAATCAAAGTTAAAACCTAAGAGCAACAAAATCCGTATCCAACAAGAAAAACATTATAATTCATATGAAAACATAGTATAGGATTACAATATACATACTTTTATTTCACCATTTAAATCGAATATCATTTACACACACGTATAAAGTCAAGATAAATATTTATTGTATACGAGTATCTTTTTCTATTTCACACAGTCAGTGCGCAAATAGATCAGTAAATTTTTACTAAAGATTGTAGATAGAGGGAGATAAGGAACGGTGTTATTCGGATGGAAGAGGAAAAGTAATGGGAAGGACGAGGCGAAAGAGAAGGGTATTGGAAGGGCCCATTTAATGAGCATAATGTCCTCAGAAGATACCGCCAACTAAGAAGAGGTCGGAACGAGGGAGGATCGAATGGAAGGAAAAAGTTTTCCACGGAGCAAAAGCTGTGCACAGGTTTTGGAAGTGTAGATACGTGTGTGGAATAGTAATGTGGCCTTAAAACTAGGAAGTTTCGTACTCGGAATGTTGCAGGAAATGTCTTGCGGCTTCGGAAATGGGTGGACTGCCCAGTAATGGTTGTATTGATGGCAACGTACGTGTCGCAAGTATGGTTCGGCTTTTAATTTCTCTCTTTCGGTTATTTAAAAGTCATTAAGCCCGAGAGGAAGACGTCCCGTGTCATTTACCCTCCCTCAAACTTTAGCTGAGCTGTTTCATTAAATTCCTTCGTGGGGACATTCTAGCTCTCCGTGAGAAGAAACGTTCCACTGAGATTACCATTAACGTGAATAGCTGGAAAAAATAATTGATTTTTTTTCTCCGAAGTCAAATTCCGTATCTTTGAGCCATCGAACGACTTTTTCCGTCTGTGTTCTAGTCGAAAAAATTAATGTGATTTATAAAACAAATATGAACTCCCAAACCTTAAGTCGTTCTAAAACGAGCATGTTAGTTGAAAAACTAATACTGAGACAGTAGTACAATCTCATTATAAAGAAAATGAAAATATTAAAATGCTTTGCTTCCAGGAAGAAATTTTGTTACGAGTGTTATTTAGCTCGAATGTTCAAATGTATTAAATCAAAAAGAATTTGATATAGAAAAATTAACTTTTTCATTAATATTTGTGATAAGATAAACGATATGAAGCAGATTCTTCTTCGGAACAAGATTTACGCGTGATATATTAAATAAATTCATTTCTTCTTATCCACTGTTGATTATGATGGTTGGCGAACAGGGAAGGTGAGTTTCATTTATTACATTAAGAATTGTGTTGAGGGCTATAATTATCCTAAAATATAATGTTACCTCATAAGTTTAATTAGCAGAAGTAGACAAAAAGAAATAAGATTTCGTTTACTATCGTTCGTTTATATTTTCGTTTCTTATCATGTCATGCGAATGGTAATCTCAAGCACCCAGCTCGAATGCATTATCTCTGTTTCAAGAAAATGTATTAATTACATTTTATAACAATTTGAAATTAACCGAGACTCTTTATACATTCCCTACATTCATCTACGGCATAAACATATTCTGTCAAATCGTTTCTATAACTGAATAATATTATATAAAATTTCATCGTCTTTTCGCGTGTACAATTCTCATTACTTTCCCAAAAAATTCCTATCCCTGCACAAAATATATTACAAAGAGCAAGCGGCTCTTCCAGCTACCGTAATTAACTTCGATATTAAATTCTCCTCGTAAATTATACAAACAACTTAATTGCTAATTAATAAAGCCACTTAATAACATGAAATGAAAAGAAACAGCCTTCTAGATATCTCTGTGGGTGCTCATAATGAGCAACAAGAATTTTAGTTAGCTTTCGGTAATCGTTTATTTTGATAAAGAAAATTAAATTCTGGGTTTTAATAATGAATGTAATGTTAATTACATTGCACCTATATTTAAATGTTGATTTTACTTACTTATGTCACCACAACTAGAAACACTAGGCGTGGAAATCAGATTTAACTAGCGTTAAGGTCAATGCTTGACCTTAAAACCTGACTTAAAAATTACTTTAACGTTTAAGCATTAACGTTAACACTGGTTGAAATGATTAAGAACGGAAGGAAATCTGACTTTAAAATCAGAGGAGTATACGGATATCTAATTGAAAATTAAATAGAAAAGTAACCGGTAATAAAGGAGAAGCACATGGAAGGAACTGGAGAAGCGAGGAATTTCACAACGATTTGCATTCATTAAAAGTAATTTGGACTAAAATGAGGATGTAATAACGAACTGGTAGCGTAGTTAATTAGTTTTGTGAATGACCCATAAAATTGCGCAGCAGGAGATAAAGTACAGTAATGAAAGCAGCGTTCATGAAGACACTCTAAGAAAATTGGTTATTACATTTTTGTTGACTAATCATCACTTCAGAGCATCATTTTATTTCGCAGAAGTGCATGCACTATATAGTGCAGCTTCAGGTTTCAAAACGACTCATTTTTTATGCAAAGAATGTGATTTCGTTTTTATTAGGTTACAACAGGTTGAGTGCCCTTCTGTAAGTGTGATATCAGCGCCTTAGAAGGATTCCATCTTCTTTCGAGAGGAAGTTTAACCTTAATAGGTTGCTATAAAAAGAAGCGTCCATCTTTAGCGCACTGAAAGAGATAAGTTCTTAGTACTTGATTTTTCGCATCGATAGCATTCCTCATTTTTATTTCTCTTTGTCTCGCTATGAGTTACAGAATAAATACTGTTTAATTTCTCGGTAATCAAATTTCCATCATTCAACCTTATTTAAAAGCTCAAGGCTAACATATGATTCTTTTTCTTCTTAAATTCAAATTAAGTCCTATAATAAAATTTTGCAATTTGCCTATTTATCCTGAAAGGGATACTCTGCCGAAAGCTATCACTGCTTGCAGTTTAATCTGAAAAAAGATATATTCTGAGGAGGAACATTTGAAAATCTCGGTGCAATCAAAATGATAAAAATATCTCCAAAATGGAGCTCGGGGACTCCAATTTTCGCGATGTAAGCAATGAATCTGAGTTTATTTGGGTCATAACCTTGTAGAAAGGTTAGCCAAAAAAGGTCCTGCGGTATTCTTAGAGTTTATGTAGATTGCGCCTGCGGAAATTAAAGGCTTTAAAATCTTGCAGAAATAAACCCAGTTTTTGGGGTGAAGTAAAACACTTGAAATAAAACGGTTGTTGAAAATTGAGCCCTGCGGAAACAAACTATTCCGAGTAATGGTGCGGCGTTTAGATCTCACCTTTTCGTTTTCATTTCAGCCCAATTTGTGTACCTGATTGTTGAAGTGTACATTTCTACACCAAGGTGATTAATTCTCTGATTAAATGATACTTTTTAAAAGTTACGAACATATCAGATTCATGACTATCATCAAATTACAATATCTTTTGAAGCTATTACATATTCACTTACAAAACTATTATTTAAAACCTATTCAGGAATTGTCAAGGGTAAAGAAAGACCGGAAATAATTATTGTTACGGCCGGAGAGTTTAGAAGTTTTTTTATCAATACGATAAGTAGTCAGAGTTTTAATTCTCCATAATCTAATAAAAATAGATTTAAATACAACATTTATAGACATTTGCGTATTACATAAGACAAACGTAGGTATGAAAAAATTATAAAAGGATTTGATTATGTTAAATTTCATAAAATATGAATTATTATTTACTTAAGATGATTTTTAAAACATAAAATGATTATCATTGATGATTAAAGAAATATTAAATAGTAGTTAGCATTTTTTTTATATTTATACACATAAATAAGATGTCATCTACTATTTCCAACCACGGAAATCAAATTTTAATCAGTGCAATTTCATACGACGATCATTACTTCACGGAAACGACTGAGGGAAAAAATTCCGTTTGTTTTCCTTATCCGAATCGGAGATTTTAATGAGATCAAACTTTTCCGAGAACGAAATTCTCATCCTCCTCTAATCCGGAACTAATTTCTTTAAGACGCTCCGCTCCTTTGAAGAGAAGAATTTTTCGATCATCAAATCTTCCCTCTTTTCCCCCTCATTTTCCCATTTCTTTTCGGAAAACCGCTTAAAGGTACACCTCTTCGTTTTCACGTCGCTGGATGTCGCGAGAGATAAGTCCGTTCTTAATGCCTTCCCTCTGGAGTGAGCCTAGCAGATAGCGGAGGCCTGAGGGGCGGAATCGAATACCGTCGGAGGAACGCGACCTTCTTCCCTCAGCCCCCACGGTAATAACCATCCGCGGGGCCCCCTCCTGTTTACCCACCACCTAGCGTTTGAGGGATTCTCTCCATTTCCAAAGGGAATATCCTTTCCAGAGATCAGGCAAAGCGGCTGAGAAGATGCTGCGATCGACATGCCGTTTTCTTAGAGGGAGTCGGAATTTCTCGATTGGAGACGTTTTGGAATTGAGACCTCGGAGGAAATGGAGCTGGCGGAGAAAGAGATGGTGATTGCGGTTGCATTACATTATTTACGCAGCGCTGTCTCCTAGGAAACCTCGTGAAATTTATTCGCGAAAGACGGCAATTTTCCCTCGAGGGTCTAAAATTTCACGTCGTGGGCGATCGCTCGTTTGATTTGACGACTGAGCCTCTTTGAATGGAGGAATTACAACCTCATTAGGGTCGGAATTATTTTCTGATTAGATGATTAGATCAAGGTTAGAGTCACTGAAATGTGCCATGTAATGATGCTTCGGAAGAAGAGAAATCTTTAAAGACTTTTATTCTTATGCTTTAATGAAATTCAAAATGATGACGATTCTCTATCTCGAATGAAGAAAGGTTTGCTGAAATGTGTTCTTCAAAAACTAGTACATTGTATACGGCGCATGGAATATATCAGTTAAAGTTGGAAATTTATGTCAATAGCACCCTAGAAGCGTATTATTAATAGAAATGTACGTTATTGGATTTAATTTTATTTGGCTGCCCGTTTATCCGATTGCTTCTAAACAAATGTCGTAATTCATAATTATAAATGTTAAATCATTTTATTGATTATAAAAGCTATAAGTATACTAATAAGTTTAAAATATCAAACTATACACTAAATAAGTATAAAAGTATTACAATTATAAGCTTAAACTAAGTACATGAGTTTATTTAATAAAGTTGATAAAATCACAGAATAATACATTAGACTTCACTGACTTAAGCAAATTTTACTTACAAATCTTTGCAAGATTATTTGCTCTAAGAGTATCTATACATCACTCTTTTCAGTACGTAATGCACTTTTTTCCGTGCATTTCATCCTCAAAACTTCTTCGTTTTGCCCTTAGCTATTTCTCTAACATTTACCTTCATTTAAGTTTCATTGGCAATCCATCTCATCTCAAAAACTTATCTAGCCATTTAATCTGTATCCGGAAGGCTATGTACGTGATAGACCTGGGGTTTTATCTGACACAGCCGTAAATTTACATCTCTGGAATTGAGGTTTATTTTTCGCAGTTCCATAAGAGTAAACTGGGATTGGAGATGTCAATTTAACTTTTAAATGGTGAATTTTTACTTCCTCAACACATACCATAGTATCCATGGCTTTATAAATAATAATATGACCATACTCCCGTAAATTCCGAAACAGGTTTTGGTTCTTAAGGTCTCTTAATAATGTTAAATTGAATAGGATGATCCCAATCACATCGATTTCAATAATGATTATCATCATGATGAAAAAAACACTACATTCGCCAGAAAAATCTAATCTTGCGGTATTACAGACAGGATCACAATGTTAGAGAGCCATCACATTGGGCCGATAACCGATAATTTGATGCCAGATTCACCAAGTAAACTCAAATATTCCAATAATAACATATGAAATTCCGCGTAGAGAAAAATTCATCGCCAACGACAGCGTCCTAAAAAATCCAGAGTCTTTGCATGCATAAAAATTCAACCAGAAGTATGCCCACAATCCGGGGAAATAAATCCAACTCTACGGCAAATGACACGAATGAAACTTTATTACTCTCCGCCACCGATGCAATTCCTCTCAGGCAGCGATAGCTTTTTTTCGGTATTTCTGCCTTCTTTTGTCACGCGAAATTCTACATAGCTCTCCCGCGAGCCACACGTCAATGCAGCGGAAGGAAAACAATCCCTCATCACACTTTTTCGGATCATCGCTGTTTCATTGTTTCCGTGACGGGCGAAATGCGACTTTTCTCTTTCGAAGGCCTTTTGTCTCTTCTCTTGTGTTGTCTTTTTTTTAAACGCCGCCAGTGTTCGAACCATGGCTCGACACTTGACCCCATCCCATCTTCGTCGACTGCGTTGAAATTCACTCCTCTTCACGAAGTAGTTTGACGTGGGATCCGAACTCCGATCTTCCACTTGCCGGAAATAAATGCCAGAATTTTACTGTCGAACTAGCAAGATTGCAATTTCTCTTCAAAGAGGATCTTCTGCACGAGGACGAAAGAATCTTTCCGCGAAATCGACTGAGGCGGCCGAGATTCGGTAGACGGTTTACGGAAATTTAATCTTCATGTTCTGTACTTCACGAAATGCTGTGAAATGATTAAGATTCACTGAACAGCCATTTTCCACAGAATGTTGTATTTAGCGTCGATGTATGGAGCTGTGACATCGTAGAAGGCCAACATAATAATGAAAAAACCGCATTATTCTATCCCAAAAAATTTTATTGATACATTTTTCGCAAGCGGACCTACGTCATCAGGTGGCTTTCACCTTACAGTACACCAGTCAATATAATCAACATCTTCTTCTTTATTATTCAACAATTCAACAATACTAACAAATAAAGAATACACATTTTCTGCAGATTTATTATTATCACTGAACTTTATGAAGTATTCGACATCTTCAAACTCCATGTGCCTCGAAATGCAGAAGAAATTTACATCTCTTTCAGATTATTCCAGGTCAGCTTAATGTAGATATAATATAATAAGCAGGAGCCTTTCATTTAATTTTCTCATCCAGATTCACCTCAGATTCTCTTATCATGCCATCGCAGAAAAACGCCCGAAATATTTCTTGGAAATCATAGTTAATTTTTATCTTAGTACTCTTTTTCGTAAGCATTGTGAATTTTTCCATAATATATAAAATCTGTTATATAATGTTATGGGTATTCACCTTTATAAACGAATATATTTTGGTAGTAATAATGCCGGCAGGAGAAAGGTTATTTCGTAGAGAGAGCATAAGTTTTATAAGTCTTGTAATGGCTGTTATCACTGAAAATGGTCGAAGAAATAGTGGAAATTCTAGTCCTAATACCCCTTTTTATTTTCATTATTTGAGAAAGCTGAATTCTCATTCAAGACTTTTCCTTGCCAATTTTACAACGGCTACTGGAAGCAAGTGGTCCATACAAAAAACTCTTCCTCCATGAATCGTCAAGTAAAGGCATATCCCACCTTTTCAGTGGAATCCGATGACATCCTCATTCGTACAATACGATCTTTTTTATATCCATTTTATTATCACCTTCCTCCCTTTTAACTCGTCGGACCCCTGAAAACCGTCATGGTTTTCATTCCGCAATCTTTTTCCAAAGGTTCTTTCCTCTACTTTTTTATCTACACCCCAACCCTTTTGCTTCTTCCTCCGACACCTCTTCATCTCTTTTCGCGCCGCCAGTTCTTTCCAGCGACAAGTCAACAAACTCCTTGCGTGACCTGAGGCACTGCTGGATCTCCGATGACGTTTTACTTTCTCGCCCCCCCTCGACGTTCTTTTTACGGCGGAAGTGCTCCGCTTTTGTCTTTTGTCGTTTCCCCGCGCTTTTTACATGCACGTTCTCCTCTTGTACGTGCATATCATATTCCACTCTTGGCAGTCACGGAGCGCTATCTTTTTAATTCGTGAAGTTTCGGTGCATGAGTAAGTATTCGGAGAGGTTTCGGCCCCAGTTTTTTTAGATTCAACGATTTTGTAACTTTCTCATTTTAACTGTGTTGGTGACGACTGACGGGCGAGACTTTCGGACAATTCTCTCTCTCTCTCTTTATGATTCATGAGAAATACTCAAACTTGGTGACGGTGAATTTTTTCATATAAAATTCCCGATGGTATTAAGCTATAGAATTTTTAAACATCCTTTCAACTCACTGATTTCGATTTGACTTTGTCGAAATTTAAATAAACTGAAATTAACCTGGGAAATATATTTAATTCCGATAGCAAAATTATGCTTTAAATTAAATTCGGTCGGTTTTACACGTTTGGCCATTATCAGATGCTCAGTGCCTATTCCAATTTTCGTGTTATTGTATAACTGTTTATGTGATTTTAATTCAATATAAATGTATACAAATGTTTCATTTGTCGATGGAATTTCACGAGGTGTGACTAGAAGTTTCCGAATGCAAATATAAATCGATTGAATATTTCCTTTCACAACCTCCAGTGGTTGAAATTTGTCACAACAGCACTTTTCCGCTACAACCATGAGAGATATAAGTGACAATGGTTATATGTAAATCACAGAGGTTAGGTCAGAGGTGTAGCAATGAGAATGTTTTTCCCTTCGAAAAGCGTATTACTCGCTGAAATCACCATTAAAAGATATCTTCAGACATTTTAATTATCCACAAGTATTCTTTGATTGTTGACTATGTTATAAAATTTATACAATTGGATGCCTCTAATTTTCTCTTCACCTAATGATCGTATCTATTCACTCGCTTTATGCACATTCACGTTTTTCGGCTTAATCCTTTTTATAATTCAATTCTCGAACGAGATATTCGGTAGTCAAATGGCCCAACTTTGTTCACAAATTCATTTGAACGATACATCTAGCCTTTATGCTCTCATTAAAGTAAAATAAATAGAAATCCTCATTGAATTTGAATTATTCGTCGTAGTGTCATGTATTTCACAGTTCCAATCGCTGTCTCTAATTCATTATTTCTATCGATCTTAAATAAATCGCTAGTTATTATCTATATGCATAGCTACCTAATGCATATAAATATGCGTAATAACGAAATGAGTGTAAATGACATAAATATTACATGGTACGGACTATCTCCGGCATGATTATCTGCCTTCGTGCTAAATTTCCTCTTGCATACCATTGGAAAAATAAATAGTTTGACTTGGAATCGCGGAATCTATATACATAATTATAATATTCAACAAATGAAACACCCATAAGAATTGCATTGAGAAACTTATTCCAAAAAAATACTGAACTTCCCTGTTGGAAACTATATGAAAATGATTCATAAAAATGTAATTGCGTAATTTGCTATGTAAATTCGTCGTTACTTTTATTAACGTATCCTGAGTTTATTCAAGACGGCTTGTAAATGTTCTCATAAGAAGTGCATACTCAAGTCAAGCTTTTATCACTTGCAGACATCTTGATTAATTTACAAAATTAAATAAGAAATATTAGCCCTAATACATCGAAATAAATATCAGAAGAAGATCAGAAGAATGCTTTCAAGGAATATTTTAAAACATTTTAATGTAATAAAAAATTACATTGCAGTAGAGCAAAGTATTTTTCTTAGAGTATTCTCATTCATTTCTTTACGGAATCCTAAATTCATTCCTCCTAAACATTATCCTATACCTTATTATTTCCCCTACTTTTAATTGCGCAGGAGCACCTTCCGAGGATTTCTATCAGAAAGAAGTTTCATGTTTTTGCAACGAGGCCATAGAGGCGAAGTGTTTAATCTCGCGGAGTTAGTCTTTCACTTCGAAGTTTCTTTTTGCGAATTTGCAATCTTTTCTCAACGAACGGCTTCCCATCCTATGGCGCTCACCTTTGAGGTAAAACAGGTGTACTATCCGCCCGCTTTGCTTCCATTCACACCGCTTCTTTCCCGGCCGTTGCCTCTTATCATTTCACCTGCTCCGAATAAAGCTCTTCTCCCCTTTTTTCCACGCCTTCTCACACTCTAACGCAGCACAGCCTCGTTTTTTACCACGTAAAAACTTATCTACTTCTTAACTCATTTCCTCCTCCGCCGTTTCATCCTCAGACTCAATGAGTTAACTTGCCTCTGGAGCGACACGAGCATAAATAAATCCTCTCTTTCCGCGAAACACCGACCTTTTCTCCCTTAAAATGTCGACTCCCCGCGACCCATAAACTAACGCGATGCTAACTTCTTCTCCCTTTCTTTTCACGCTCTTCATTTCCCCTGCGTAACCCGCATACTTTAACATCGCCCACTAACAACTTTATTTTCCTAATACGAATCCAACGTCGACTTTAAGCACCGCGCCCTCACCCGATCCATTCTGTTTCTTAACAATCGACCGTCATGCCCTCTTCCCCTGGGTTCTGGTCTACATCCCACAGGAGCTGCAGAGAGAGAGAGAGAGCTCCAACACCACGCCCGAGTTAAAACGAACGCATTTATTTACTCCCCTAACTCTGTTTCTACGTGCGGTTTAATCAAGGCAATCTTTTCTCGGGTTTTCTCGTCTATTAAAGAGGGCTCTCTAGAATGCAATGACTTGAATTCATTTCTTTCGCGGCAGAAGGCTGAATGAATGGTTTACGGCTGCTTCAATCTTTCCTTAGCAAAATGTTTTCGTCCGTCTGAAAATAAATCAAATTAACGGGTTGAACTGCGGATAAAAACTATGTGCGTTATTTTTGGAGTTACGGTAAAAATTTTGGAGAAATGGAGGTTTGGGTAATCAGTTCAGCATGAGTGGATGATTTTTGAGCAAAGTGTTTCGGAGAGGAAAATATAAGTCTATTAATGAGCGTCATTTATTTGAATGCCTTTGTCATTACGAGTGAGAAAATCCATCACTTAGCGGTCAGCTTTACAAAGAAGTTCGAACAAGGGAAATATAGAAAATGGCATATTTTGAAAATCAGTTTTACGACTGTTTCATAAGAGCGAGATACAAAATGAGTGTTTCCTTTTCTAAGTTTTTGTATGCTCAATAGCAAGAAAATTTAGCACATACTCGTGAGTAAGTAGAGCTATGCCAAAGAAATGTTTCAGAATAAATAAAATAGTGTAACTACCTAAAAGTAAAAGAATTTTTGCATAGCTATTCAGTTTAATATATTATATAACAGTATTTTAAGTAGTGTTTTTATGCTTCACTATAGGGTTTCATAAGTTTTGAAAGTGAAGAGAAATGTTTAAGCGCTATAAAAACATTTATGATCAATAAGAGACAGGATGGATTAAGTATGGTTTGGGTGGATATTGTAATATATTTTTGTCCATCTATTATGTTAAAAGATAATGTTGTTATTTTTTCAAAGATGATAATTGCCAAAGAGGGGCACAAAAAATACTGAATGGATTTTGTGGACTGCGCCCTTTGAATTTGCAAATATTTATTTACTGCTGAGGAAGTACTGAGTGACTTTTATTACTTTTAATTTGAATTTGGTAATGAAAATGTAACATTATGAATTCTCCGTAACTATTTAAGTTACTACATCTCCGCTCAAAATCTGTCCTCACTCAATCCAAAATATTCAATTCCTAATGTCTCGTATGCGTCACTGGTTACCACACACAAACATGAAAATATCATCCATTCTGTTATAGTAAATGAAGCTGGGGTTTTTGATTTATAAAGGAATCTAAGAAAAGATGGGGTTAACCCTTTGAAAAGTGTTGTGCCATTGATAACACCAACGTAAAAAGCATACTTGGAGACCCCTTACAAGACCAGCTAGACCGTTTATCTTTTCTCTCTTAGCAATATAGTTTCAACCACCGGCGCTAAGGGCAACTATTAAACGGAATAGATTGGTAGTAGACGTCATCGCTCGCTGTTATATCCAACGGAATCCGTAAAAGGAGCTTAAATAGACAAAGAGGAGAAAAATAGAGCCACGACGAAAACAGTCCCGAAGGAAAATATAGAGAGATAAAAAGAGGGACCTTTTTCCTTAGGACATAAAGTAACGCACAAAGTAGCAGCAACTGAATATTTTGCACGCTGGAAGCCTTTTTGTGCGGCGACGAAAACTTTGTGCTAGCTTTCGTGGAGAAAAGTTGAACTCTATTCCAACTACTATTGTTTACGGATTCTAATTTATTTGGAGAAAAGTTAAATTGAGTAATTCAGCTCTTATTTTTCTATAATGAAAGCAGTCCAGACATCATTTGGAAGTCAAATATATGCATATTCTCTTTGTAATTTTAAGTGCAGCATTTCTCAAGGGAGTTCCAGAAATGATGTAGCTATAGCGGACAACGAAACCCATTCCAATGCTTTTCTTCACCAATTATATGATAAATTCTACTGATTAATACACCTATATCCTGTATATTCCACCAGAATTTTTACTTCTGTCAATCCTGAATTATAAGACATACCTAACCTTGAACCGTAGGAGCATAAGAGAATTGTGGTTTTTATAAAATTAAAATAAATAGTAATAAAAATAGATCAAAAGAATGAAATAAAAATTGATATAAATAAATGGGTACAAGATGTTCGTATGCAAAACCGTAATCATTTGCTGATACTCGGTGAAATTTATCAAGGTGAAAGAAATTACAAGGATGCGTAAATTAGAGGCACTTTTCTCTCATATGCTGAATTATAACGGCTATGTATTATCTCTTTTTTTACTCAGGCTTTCATTCAATGCGAATGAAATTTGAGATGAATTATGTATATCTTATATTGAATAAATTAAATACAATCGAAAACCTACGATCAAATCGTTTGGTGATTATTTCGTTATTTTATGAAACGTGAAATCGATATATATCTAAACCCAACCAAATGGCTATAAAAAAACACATAAATGTATCCTTATTCTTAGCTACGACCTTGATAAAACTCGGTATATGTGATAACATTCTTTTCTGCCTATTTGGGTAATGTCAATTGGAACATAATATCCTGATGACACTAAAATGTAATGAAATGAAAATGAACTAAAAGTTTATTTTTATCCAAGTAAGAGTGGTTTTCGCGGAGTCATTTTCAAGTTAAATATTTCAACAGAAATTTGATGAGAATTACTTTCGTACACTCTGTATGCAAATTTTACTCCCTTGAGAAAAGGTCCTTCTGGTAAATAAGCCTCGAGAAAGCGGATATCTAGGTTTCCACTTATTAGTTTCGGACAAGTTACCGATGGCGAGCACCGCTGCATATCTTCGAAAGACATCGCGAATTAATTCCGGAGGAGACGCGAAACTTCATAATCTCCTCCGAGTATCCAAAGCACTTCTGCGAAGGCAAAGCACTTAAAGTGACTTTTAATTCAGTTTCCGTCCGAAAAGGGAAGAGGACCGCGTCTTTAACGAGAATAAAATTACTTTGGTTGTTACCGCCCGGAAAATTCAGAAAAAGAAAGCCCCCTTCTTTCCTTTCCTTTTTCTCCGGAGTAATTCCCTTTCCTCTGCTGGATGTGTTTTCTGCCAGGGAATAGTTCCGGCAGTTGTCCAAACATCTTCTTACAGACCAAGTCTTCGTCACCAGATCCTGTTTATAGCTTCTTCGCAGCCGAATCCATCTCCCTTCATTTCCCTCCTCCGGTTCAAACTTGGCTTTATTCGAGAGGGAAGAAAAATCTGGCAAAGAAGTGTCTCGAAACTCTGAGGCGAAGGCATTGTCATAGCGGCCACTTCCTCTCTCTCTCTTGAAGGCAGATGAGGAAGAAAGGGGAGACATTTTTCCTTTTTTATTGGGAGTGTATAAAGCGTGATGAGTAAGAGAAGCTCTCCGGAGAAGAGGATATTTCGGGTCGAAGGCACTGGAAGTGCTTTGTACGGAAGAGGTTATATCCAGAGAGGATAGGAAAGAGATAAGATGGTCGTGTGGAGAAATGGATGCAGGAGTGTGGAGGTGAAAGGAAAAATGGGGTGTTAAGGTCCGGATAAGATTCCGTAAGGGCAGTAGTTGGATGCGGAGACATCGGGTTACTGGTTGAGATCGCAATTTTCCCTCGAAGCCAAAAAAAGAACGGCTAACGGTGGCGTATAAGGATTTGGAGTCCCGTAACGGGCACTGGTGAACGAATCGCGAAGAGCAACATGAAGCGCACGACCTTTCTGTAATGTCTATTGGATGCTGTCAATGTGAGTGTAGAGGAAGTCAGAAGTGAGACGTGAAATGAAAATATATGTTGAGTTTCTTCTGAAGCCCGTAAGACATTCGTTGTTCCATTTTTCGTAGGGACTCCGCATGTTTGAGAATATTTACCCCGTTGCAAAAAAAAATTTTCTTTGAATTATTTTTGACCTAAGTGAGCGGAATATTGCTGAGGTTTAATGAATCCATTTATACTTCAATATGGCGCCACTGTGTCTGCAGAGCAATTATTCATAAATCTATGTGACGGTAACAAAATTGAACAAATAGTAAGAAAGTGTAGAATGTGAAATAGCATAATAATATAAATTTTAGATGTTTATTTCTGACTATGGAGTGAAATCAGTATCAACACGACTTTAAAAATAAATCATTCTAAGCACAGTCCAAAAAATAAGTAAAAATGTGTCTCTTACAGAGAGAACTTGCTGCATTACATAAGTTGTATTCCATTCGACATAAAATTCAAAGTCGGAAACGATAGAACTATCTATGTTTGACATTACAATTCATTGATAAACCTCTTATTTTTTTAATACTGAGTTATTCAATGAAACCTTCAATAAACCTTAAATAGTTCATTATTTGTAAAAACCTCTCTTGGATGAAATGAACTTATTTCATGCGTCCTTTCATCCATGATATTTTATATATTGTTTTAAATTATTTAGAAATGCTTTATAGATAGCAAACATTACTATATTCATTAACATATTCATTTTATGCACCTATTCATTAGCATATTATCAAATTCAACCCAGCAACCAACATTTCTTCGGCTCTTTTTCTTTTAATTTCTTCTGTACTCGGTATAAAAATAGGGACATATTAAAAATGTTTTCTATTTCCTATGCTTATGATTTTTGTTTTCATCAGACTCGCATTCGTCTTTTTTTCTTTTCTTGACTATCGATACCGTATCTCAAAACCTCCGTGGATTTGACGCCTTTCTTTTTCGCTCAAATTTCACACTGATACCAAAACACAGTTCCATGCCGGGTTTCCGCTAATCCTCCCGTTCTGTAGCTAAAGCATCTCATCGCTAATTGCTGTCTCCACACAAAAGCCTCTTTTCTATTCCCATCCTCGTCTTAATAAATCTGATTCAGTAGCAATCCCAATGGGGGGAGCACTTTCCCGCTAAGAGACAGGCCTTTACTCTTGCATACCATCTCCATTAAAATTTCCATTCCGTCAGCTGTCAATAGAAACATCTGAAATGTTCGTTCCCTTTTTCAGATAATGAAGGAAGTTTAAATTGCTACAATCGCGCTATAATTCATAAACCTGATTAGTAAGAAGGTATCTTCACGTGCTTAGTATTATTTTTCGAGTATTCATCGAAAGAGTTCATATTAAGAGTATGGAGCCATAATTTTTCTGTTCCTGTTTTCCTTTCCGTGCAATGTAAACGTCAACATTTGGCTCAAACCATGGCCGAACCGAAGTATTCAGTTAATTAATTTTATATGAAACTTGTGGAGTAAAAGAATAACTAATTAAATACCAGTTAATTATATGCAAATTTTCAACAAATATTTATTTTCAATTAATTACAAGTAGCAGTTACTCATGATTTGTAATTATAATGACTAACACACGTAATTAATATGCTGACTGAAAAGAGGACCAGAGAAAACAAAGATATTTGGTTATGGTTTAGAAAGGATATTACGTAATTCAATTAGGATATTACCTGCTCAATTCATGTTTCGTTTTCACTCTGAGAATTTTTATTTATATTTCAGTTCTCCGTTTTTTACATGCCTATTCCTCGTATGATAAAATGGAGCGTAATAGATTTCCTTGAATTTTTTAAATATGATTTACGACCTTCATTTGGAAATTACATCGAGAATTTTTATTTTTGTGGTTATACCGCAACATTTGGGGTCGACTGCCTGATTATCTTCTTCATTCAACTCAGCATCCTTAATGGAAATAAATTTATCACTTCAGTTTGACATTTAACTCGAAAATTGATAGTATCTCTGATGATTCCGCATAATTGATCAACAGTATTATTTGTGAAACGTTAATTAAAGTTAAAAAGAATAAGCGAAACGTTTCTTGTTCTGATAGATATGAAAAAATACATGACTCAACCATAATGTTATTCTTAAAAATCAGTTATATCTCGATTATCTAAAGATATCTTGCCTCGAGATAATTGAATACCTTATAATCTGCAGCTTATGAAGAATGTCCACTCCCACTCATTTTTATATACTTATAAATGAATGGATATCAAGATGTTTTCCAGCAAATTAAGTTGGGTAACAGGAAACTCGGGTCTATCGTTCTCCTTTATACATTCCTGTCTTTGAGCATTGATTACGCTTCATACATATATTTTTATCTCTTTATTCCTTTCCTTCCTTCAGTAATATTGCTAATTAGAACATTTACAACACGATTATATATTGCAAAGATTCTAAACATACCAGACCTACAGCCTCCTCAAACGAAAATCGCGGGATCGATATATTTAGATTTGTATTTTTTATATATGTACAGCTACATGCTAAGTTTTTAAATAGACGGATTTGCTTGAAAACTGAATTTCGCTTGAAAAAAGGCCGTAAAGGTTCCGATACACAGCTTCAAGGAAATCGCTTCGATGGATACAAATTCCTTTCGAGTGGAAGGACGGATAAACTGATCGATCACTGCAAGTGCATTCACGTGCCAACGCACCTAAAAAGCTGTGTCAGGTAGAAACATGGCTAAATTTTTCACTTAACCGAGGATTTTTATGCCTTAATAGTTTACTGAAGCTAACGCTTTGCTATGTATGAAATATGCCCGGATGAACTAAAAAATGAAGGTAATATACCTATCTATGCTCAGATATTTAATCCCCGATGTTATTTTAAACGAGTTGATACACTTGATGAATAGTTTTTGAAAGGCTTCCATATCTGCGTGCTCATCCTCGAACATAATTCAATAAAACGCGCATTTTTCGTAAATAATATAGTGGATTAAGGAAGTGTTTTAATAATTAACATTTATCTACTTCAAATTTCAAATCTATCTAAAACATTCCTTTAGATTATTAATTTCCGCAAACTAAAATGCATTAAATAAATAACTATACTACAGATAAGTACTATTTAATGACCATCTCTGACAAGCGTAAGTAAAATGAAAGATTCTTTTAAATAACTTTACTACACTATCCAGAAATGAGTAAGAAATCAATTTAATTGATGGAATCCCAAAAAATAATAAAATGAGTGAAGAAATATTAAAATGAAATTTGGATGAAGCTTCATGGAATTTCATTACTGGAAAAAAAATTCATTAGATAAAAATTCCTCTTAAAATCTTTATTGCTCGAAACTATTCGTACAGCAAAGTTATCAAGTAGAATTTTACATTGTGAATTTATTTTACATTACAGATATCTTATTAAGTTATTCTGATAAGAGATAAAAATATTTTGATTGTTACAACGTTTTCAGTAGTTTACCGAATCCTAGATTTAATGAAAGATAAATATAGCATCTTATCATACTTGCTCCTTTCGTATAACATTATAATAAATATATCATTTACCTAAAATTTACATTTAGATTAACTCTCGACAATGCTATGAAGTATTCAAAGCCGTTCTTTGCAAAAGACTTGAAAACAAGGAAGGAAATCACTAAAATGACAAAGTCTCTTACTCCTCTTCACCCGCAAAAATCAAGGAAAAGAATTTCGGTTTAGGAGAGGATACTTCTTCACTACGCTCACTTAAAGAGACGGCTGAAAGACTAATAAGACAGAGACGTATACTCAAGACAGGCTATTTCCGAAAGAAAATTCCGAAGGATATAAAAGGAGGATGCACCAAGATTAAATGCTACGTTTATGTTGAATCTACTTCAGTGCCACGACATCCATAAGAAAAACTGCATTCTGACATTTCGAAATACCTGTGGGAAAAAGTACGAATGTACATACCGTATTAGATGACTTCGGTTAATATTTTTCCAACAATTTTCCAGCGCTCTCCTATTTGCATTCTTACAGTTGTCTCTGGAGTTACTATTCCATCTTTTATCCTCGTCATCCTTCTAGTGGTAAGACTCGTCACTCATATTTCGGATTCAAAGAAGCAGTCTTTTTCAGCTTCTGCGTCGTCCCAAATCTCGCTCTTGCCCTCTAAAGTGTCACGGACAGTAAGCCGCGGACGTGCAACGACTTCTCCTCACGATTTATTCGTAAATACCCGCAGGAAATCGTTGGGAGCCAGATATTGAATGAAGAAGATCTTTTCACAATCGTTTAAAAGATATAGGTTTGCATCGTAAAAATATTTCTTCATTCCCGTTGCCTAGTTTCCTCATAGCTAAGAATATGACAGAATTTAATGGTCCAAATCGAAACATACCTTATATACCCGAGTTCTATTAGGTATCCCTCAAATTGGCGAATGGCTAAAAAACACAATATTTTTCACTTACCTCCAGCAAAAGTCGATCTTAGAAATTTCTGAGTGCCTTAACATCTGACAAGCTCTTATATATAAAACTTGATATATGCACTCAATGTTGACAAAGTGTAGACAACTCTTTTTGTTTAAACATCAAAGAAAAGCAGGTAGTCTAAAGAAAATTTTACTTACACAGACTTGGAATGTATTCTCCCACATTATAGTTATATTGCAAATAATAACCATGATATGATTATCTCCAGGCTCAATCAATGTATTTTTCCATGCTTTATTTTCTTTTCTCTGATTTTCAATAATGATAATGCTAATTAATATTTCGACTCAGATTTGTCCCAAAAAGCATTATCTCCATAAAGGTCCCTTAAAAATCAGCCTTAAATATGGGCAAAAATCTTGATTGTTATTTGGTTATATACGGTATATCGTCCTCATTAGTAATTTATAAATATTTCCTTTGTCATTATCCTCTGGAGTTAAATAGAATTTAACATGCCACTGTTATCTGCTAAATGAAAATAATTTGGGATATTTATCAAATAGATTCGTAGATAAAAGAATTATCAAGGATGCGTAAATGAGTAATCTCAATAATCTCGGAAATAATTTAAGCATTTTGTTGTAGGTATAAAGGTTATATATAAACACTAACAATTATAATAACTAAAACTAATTTATATAACACTAAATCACTACATAGGTATATATAAACCTATGTAGTGATTGCGAGGCTTAGAAGGAAGAAATGAGTTCCTACTTCCATTGAATAGTACTGAGATAATAATGTTCATTCTTTAACTTCATATGAACAACGTTTGGAAAAATAATGATTCCTCTGTCAGATTCCCAATTATTTACTTACGTGAGTTGTATTAAAGAGAAAATTGCGGTCTCAATATATTAACCTCATATATTCAACTTTCATTCTTTCATTGCTGTACAGCTCGTAGAGTCCATTATGTTCATCATATTTAAAATATAATTTGCAAAATGCATTCAGGCTTCGTAAACAGCACCTTTATATGCTATCTTCCTTATCTACCAATTTTTTTTTCTGAACCAAAATTCCGCTAAGTTATGAAATTCGCCAAGATATATATAATGCAGCAAAGTACTAATTAATTGAAGTTGAATTGTCGTTTTGAATCAGAAAGTTTAATGAAGACCGATTGAAAGTAATACATTTTAAATTATCGCTGAACCAAAATCCAGCTTTAACCTAGTTACGAAACTGAGAATACACGACGGAAGCATCACTTTTCAAAAGAATGTTTTAATTCAAGAATTTAATCTACCCCTGAAATTTTTTCCTTCCTAATTAAGTAAGTATTATTCATATGTATATTAATTATTTGAATACAATTCGTTCTTAATATCTTGATCACAGCAGGGTATCGCCCAGTATCGAAAAAATATATACCCGTGTGGCAGAAATGAATGTAAGCTGAAAATCGGCCAGGATTTCTGTGAAATTTGGGGCATTAATTAAAGTGAAATAGGACAGTAAATTTTAGGCCAGCATTATTTTCAAGGTCTTTAATTTAGGAAGGGGAATTACGTGAAACGAAACATGGTGGTTGCACGACCACACCCGGAAACGAAGCGGCTATCCAGTTCAGAAACGACCGTAAAATACCCCGTTGAGTTCCCACCGCTACATTAGATTCCGCGACTTAACATCCCCTTACCACAAATTACTCGAAGGATAAGGACAAGTATAGCACTTCCTTTTGCTGCTATTATTTTGGAACCAAAGAACGTAGTCCCTAGACTCTTCGTTAAGGATATAGCACCAAAATGATGATATTACTTTCATCTTCAAGAGTAACTGACAATCCTGAACTCTACTCAGCTAATAGAAATGTAATTTTTACTTTGCACATTAAGTTGTGCGACTAACCCAAGGTCTACTCAACTAACTTCCTTCAAAAATCGAAACCGTTTCATAATTAATTACCGCGTTTTCTATCTTCTTTTGTAATATTTTTTTACCTTTTGCTAAATCCTATCGACATTAATAACATTGCAGCCTTTTCCATCTATTGTATCTTTTCAGATAAATTGTTATCCTTATCATTCTTTCATGTCTCTCTTTTTAAATTGAATGACTCAATTCCCCGAAATGACAAATAGTTTCTACCATATAATGTAACAAAACCATTATGTGACGGGCATTTATAAATTCATAAATTCGAAGACATTTCATCTAAGGAAAATGATATAATTTAATTTGAAGCTCATTTCAGTAATTTTCAAATAAGATTACAAAAATCGCTCTCCTGATTATCTTGAATAATATACCATTCATCTGAGAATCTTTTGTGGAAAAATATGATTGTGATAAAAATATCAGTCAAATTTTCGCAGGGAGAAATTAATTCTGAATTTGTCATATTCAATCAAATTGAAAGGCAAATGGAAATTCGATTTTTGATCTTGAATAGGAAGGATAAAATTCGGGCTCTTATTTATTAACTCAGCGATGGCAGAAATGGGGAGGAAGATTTATATCAACCAATTCAATGTCTCTGATGACATTTTATAATAATTAGCTGGAGCGAATAATTTATAATGAAAATATAACTCTTCGATGAAACGATTTTAGATTCATAAACAGAAAAATGTCAAGAACTCATCTCACCTTTAAAAAACATCAATTCGAATGAGAAGAAATAAGAATGTTATATTCTTATCAAAACCACGAAAGAAATTGTTTACCCTAAAATTGATAGAAATGTGTCTCATAATAAATTATGGAAATATGTTTAGCTATTTTTAGTAACTGAAGCTGGAAAAGCAAAAAGCACATGAGATTCAACTTGAGTGCAGTATTAATGAATTGCTCTTAATACTTAATCCGAATCATACGTTGAAGAGAATGAAATGTTAGTAACTAGGGTATCATTATTTTATTTCTCAAATACCATATGCACTATCATAGATGTAGAAGTAGAATCCTAGCTAGTAGAATCCTAAGGAGTTGTTCATGGAGAGTAAAAGAAATAGCGTACTTTTCCCTGATTCGACCTCTCCTTGAGTACTGCTGTGCGATTTGGGATCCGCACGAAGTGGGATTAACTTTCAACCTTGAGATGGTTCAACGTAGGGCAGCTAGATTTGTTAAGGAAATTTCATATTTGACATCAGTGTTTCGGCTATGATAGAATCCCTCGGTTAGGATTCACTTAGTGACAGAAGATTTGATTACCGTGGGAAGATTTTTAATAAATTCATCTCTACGGATCTCGGGGAGGAGGTAGTTGATATTGTCATACCAGTTAGTAGCGTAGGTGATCTTCGAGACAAAATGACGAAGCGTTATAGGGAAGTAGTTGCCAGGACAGATAGTTATTTCTGGTCTTCTTTTCCGCGAAGTATTAGAGAAGCCAACAGCAGTCAAGGGTAGATAGGGTTTTTGATGTTTTACACCCCCTGCCAATGGCGGTTTGCAGGGTTTAAATGTAAATGTAGTTTTGTGATTTGGTGGAAGTATTGATATAGGTCAACATCCTTGCTTTGAGAAAAAATGAATATATTTTACCTGATGAGGTTTTCAGCGCAAAGTGATTAAGCCTCACAGTGTACGGCAACGAACTTCATACAGAAAATATTAACCCTAGGTATAATATTGTTCATTAGTTGTAATTTCGAGTATAATCTACCTTTCTATTAATGCAATTTTGTTGATATTTTATCTTCCAAAACAGAATTTATAATCTCTGTAATGCCAACCGTAATGTTATTTAAACGAGGAGATTTCCCGCATATACATTTAAACGCACTCAGACAGGAAAATCCAAATCATCGTTTTATGAGTGCGCTCTGACCAACGGAAAAGGTCTTCCCTCCGGCAGTGCTCTCCGCGTTCTCTACCAAAAAAAGCCCCGTAATTGTGAAGAAGCACAAAGAGGACGTGACAATCCCAAAGTTACATGGATAAAAAACCCCTTAACTTGATAGATAACGCGGCGCCGAAAAGAGTTAAAGAGATCCCCGACACCAAATCGCTCATGCATAAAACATCCATATAATGAGTCTCCCGACGAAAAAGTAATGGCGAAAAATATATAAAATGGGGAGAGACATGGCAGCAACAATAGTCTTCGCGGGAGCGTCCATTCAACTTTTTCATACCCTTTTGTTCACCCCCTCTCTTTCCATTTCCGCTCCATCTTCCTACCCTTTCAATTCCGACAAAAAATAAGAAAAATCTTTTCGCACCCGGACAAACTTTCTAAATCGCATCTCCTTTCGTCGTCATAATAGAAGCGCCACGCTCATCAACACAATACGAAAAAATGTGTACGGGATGAAGGGGAGAGGCGCCCCCCCCGCCGCTCTATGAAATCCCGCGCACAATGGATTTGAGGGGATGGGGTTAGAGGTCTGGATTGGGAGGCAGGTGTCAACATCTGAAACTGTCAAAGGCGAAGATTTTCTCGATCATCTATCTTGTTCCCTATAGGAAATTCCCATCCGATCCGCCGCTTATTTTTCTTCCTCTTATTCTGACTCCGGAACACCCTTTTAAGTTTTTCTCCCATCTTCTCTCATTTCCCGCTTTTTTTAGATTCCTTTTTTCTAGACCTCTCGTCTTTCACCGACCGCGAGCTCACTCAACATAATTCTTTATTTTTTCCTTTCTCTCCTTCCTTTCCCGTCAGATTAACTATGTTTCTGGAAAATTTTGGTCTTCCTGAAGTCGCGCTTGTGGTTTTTGCGCGTTTCTAAAACATGCCTAGGCATCCTTCGTAGTTTGCTCTAGCATGGGGGACGCCTGTCTGATGAAGTTGAGGTTAATTTCATCCCGCGATTTTTCAAGGCTCGTGATGAAGTGTGATCCAGATAGCGCAAGGAGAAACGTAATTCATTATCGCACGACGAAAATAAATTCTTGAGCTGAGTCTTTATATTGATCTCCTTCTTCAAGAGTTCGTCATCCAAAAATGTTAACCTAAGGTGACATTAGTCATCCTAATATACCATTGACGTAAAGTTAACGATAACTTCTTGGTCTCGTTCTTATTACCACCTTAATCACCTTATTCTGAGTGGTAGGCTGAAAGCATTATTAAAATTGTCCGTAAGTACTCTTAGTTAATTAATAAACTATGTAATTATATTACGTAAATCCTCATCAATTATTGTATGAATGAGTAATTGAATGAACGCGTATGAAAATATCTTTCTGATTTAACTATACGTTTCTGTACCGTAGAATTACGAAATGGTGATTAGATAGCAAACGAACAGAATCCATCAGAGGAATCTGTTACTCCTAACTTTCATTGTACTTCTCCTAACATTGAATGGAGGAATTCATAATTAATTTATGGAGTGCCAATCATTTAAATATGAAAGAATCAAATTATACCTCATGAAAGAGCGTCTTGAAAGAAGTAAATCTTTTCCTGAGTTATAACACTCAAAATTTATGGCTCTTAATGATTTATTCTTTATTTTCCTTTACTTTGGAGGGATTCTTTAGTTTATCCTCGCAGGGATCTCTGTAGCTTCTCCTCATAATTCTTCCGTATTATATTACTAATCCTTGTGAAGTAGCCCATAACTCACCTCAAAACAACTTCTCAACATTCCGCATCTCTTTATATTTTCTCAAAAACCGTCATGTATATGCCTTTCATTTATCAGGATCTTAATTCAAATCCCTTGTAGTTCCTTCTCCTCTTGGTTTTATCCTTTTATCTAACATCATACTTCATTTACATTTCGGCTCTGGGTACTCTAAGAAATTTTATTTTTGTTACCTAGAAATAAATAACTACGCCAAAATAGTTGAATGTTGAAAGAATTCTGTCTAGTAATGTTAATGTTTCCAAGGAATGTATAGACTCTTAATTTACTAGCTCTATTCCCCGTACGAAATTATTATAGGAAATCACGGAAAAGAAATAAAACAAAAGGAGACAATCGCCATATGGAGATTAGTGACTATTGAAGAGCATAGCACTAATTTATTCAGAATTTATGTTCTTTTGATATGTTGCTATAACAAGTATTTGTAGTTAAATTAAGTGCGATTTGAGGTTCCCTCAGCTATACAATATAATTTCATAATAACATCGTTATACAATATCACTTTATGGAGCGTGTAAATTAGAAACATATCTTTAGGCACCAGAAATACTGAATCGACCCATCGCAACATTGCGTCCGGTAATCATTCAAATAATTCTGAAATCTTTATATCTTTGCATAGATTATCGTTTTTTTCCATACTATAGTGATTTTAAGTAATGGAAGAACCAAATATCTGTTTTTATTCATCCGAAGTATTCTGGTTCATTTGGTTTATACATTTCTAAATGGTTATTCATTAGTTAATATTTTACAAATAAGTTAAGTTACAGATAAGCTAAGTTGCTATTCATATGCTGTTCAATAAACCATGATCCCGATTCCAGTGTTACAATATTTTCTTCATCGAAGGAATAGTCTAATAAGAAAATATTATTTTAAGAATAAAATACAAGTCAGCCTTTTTATATCAATATTATAATGAATTTAGAAAATTTTAACATGAAATCGAAATAATTTAATTAATTGAATAATTGAAAAACCATCTCTAAAATTACCTTATGTGGTTTTCAAGAGTTGATTGATGAATGCACATCATTTTCTTGTATCCTGTTTCTATTTCCTGTTCTATCTATCTATGAAAGTAAATAGATAATCATGAAATGGGAACCAGCATATACATGATTAGTATTCGAACGCTGTCGCGCATTCTTTTTGATATTAAACCTAAAAATTACCGTGAGCGATCAAAAATATCCTTTTTTGCAAAGTAAGCATTATATTAGTATACTAAAGGAGCCTAAATTTGGCCACGTTTTATTATCAGAAATTAGTAGCTGTCCATCATAACCTCAATCAAATCTTTCTGTGCATAATTTCCCCTTTAGGCTTATTCTCTAACGTAATATTCCTTTGATACTTAAAAAAATGTAACTACTCTATTTTCTTCCTTCTCTAAAACTCTTTAAGGGATGTGATAAATTATCATCTCACATAAATTACCTTTTTTTGCTCCACCTTTTCAAAAAGATTACCCTCAAAGGTAAAATACGGCGTAGTTCTTGGGAGCTCTGTTTCCTTTGGTGAATCATGGCCATATTAGGGGAGAATTGGAAGAATTAATCTTTTCTTGGTAAAAATAAATATGTTTTGAATAAAGATGTTACGCTTTAAGTTTGACAGAACCATTTTGTTTTTCTCTTTTCCTATCTTGTTTGCAGTTGAGCTCTTTTCATTTTGACATTCAAAAGTCTAAGTGCAATTCAAAATTCATTGTCTTTTCGCTTACCTCTTACAAATGTTGGCAATTTATCTATTTTATATACGTTATCAAGAATAGTGTTCTATTGCTGCGAATTTGATTTCTTTCTTTCAATATTTTCATTTATTTAGGCAGTGAGTCTATTTTCTTCAATCATGTTAACGGTGTAGCTGAATGAGAATGAAATGTAAAATCAATCCTTTTCACTGACTTCGTCAGACCTATTAATATCACACCGTAATTCCACTAGATAAGAATACATTAATAAATGTTTCCATTACTTTTGAGAATAGTTTTATTCCAAATGGTATCAAATAAGGTTATAATAGAGAACACTCATTTTAATTTTATAAATAAAACAGCAGTTACCGATAACATGAGATAGATAGATTTGAGTATCATCAAAAATAAGTTCTATATTTAAACGACGACGCCTCAAATTTCTAAGCATACCAGAAAAAGGTTTCTCCAAATAACGAGAGATCATTCTATAATTCGTAAACTCTTTTGATCCAATAGTAAAGCCACCCTTAAAAGCACAAGGTTATACAAGAAACAATAGAAAAAGCATCACCTATCGCTTCTACCTCTATCTATGAGTCGGTCAATAGCTCACAGGATTTTAGATGCTCCCCTATCTCTAGTAGGAGAAGTGGCATTGAATAGTGGCATCCGGAGATCGGGGAAGGAACTGGCACATCCCGGAAATGATGCTTCGAAAAGTGACGAGGGAGAGGACGTAATCGAGGAGAGAGATGGTAAAGGTAGAGGGTGCGAAAGATGATAAGCAACCATCCATCCTTAACCTCTTCTGTCTCATCAAGATCCATACTTTCTTTTTTCTTCGAATCCTGTCATGCTGGGGGCTGACGAATATCCCACGTCCATCCCTTCTCGGCGGTAATTTCATTCCAGGGAAATATTTTCCACTCTCATCCAATCTCCCCTGTCTCATATTCTCACCCTTTCCCCGTCACTCTACGTAAGCCGCGCTACGCGTGGGTATTTTCCGGCAAGGAGTACACCGCGGCCTCTTTTCATTTGCCGACCTCCAGACCCGGGCATTAAAGGTCCGAGGCTAATGCCTCATGGCACTGAGGCCCAGAGTTCTCTTGATTAAGCGTCAAGTTTCCATCTGCTCCGGCAATCGTTCCTACCTCAACGCCAATTCTCCGGAGTCTTCCTCTTTCTCCCCTTGGCCAATAAATCGTCTCTCGGCGAGGATTAGGATTTTTCCCGTGACAGTTCGCATCCTTCTTGGGGTCGGCCTTTAAAGTATCCTTCCGACGAGTTCTCCAAGGCCTTTTCTTGAGTAAGGATTCCTCTGCCCGTGATTCGATTTAATGCGGCATTAATATACGGATAATGCGGCCTCGCCGTGCTCGCAATAAACCGTGGCTTGGATTTTCTGTCCCCTATGCTTAATGATTGTGTCTCGGATTCCTGGATTGAAATTTGTTAGCTGGGAAATTTGGAGGAATAGTTAATGTTAAAACTTGATGTATGAGGTATTTTATAAAAATGTATAAGTTCAAGTAAAGGCTCGAGAGATAAAAATTCTTAGCCTCAAGTAAACTTCAGCAAGATCGAACCCACGGTTGTTAAATCAATTCCATGCAGCCCGTTGAATGAATGTTTAATAAATAAATAACCCCCTTTTGGGAGATATTGGGATTGAAAATAATCTTCCCTCGTGCAACACATCATCACTGATGCTAAATCTAATAATTAGAGATTAATTGGAAACTAATGGGCATTAGAGAAAAATGAAATGCATTCAGGCTCATTTCAAACAGTTTGAAAGCTGAAAGGGCAAAGGTGAATTTGGGACTCATTCTAGCCTAAGAAAGTAAGTAATACATTGAATAATCATGTTAAAACAGAATAGTACCTCTCTAAATATTAATATATATTAGACTTCGTAGTTATGAACCGGATTAATTACTTTCGATATATTTTGTTATGAGTTAAAAATTGAAATACGCTCACTGCGGCTACCAAAATCTTTTCATGAACTGAAGCGGCGGAGTGTAGGGAAAGGCGTGGGCATCTCTGTTTTAAATGAACGGACTTATAAGCTTTCGCACAATTTGGAATGAATTCCACCGGAAGAGATCGCTGGGTATCGACCGCAAATAATTAACTGTATATCTCCACTTCATTGCATAGTGTATACGCTTTTAATATAGAAAAAGGGATAATAAACATTCTGATATCGAGCTTTCTATAAAAATTAAGAAAACTTTACAGATGTCGAATTGATTGGGGGTGATTTATGAAACCTAGGAAGCGTTTGTGCGAAAATTAAAAATGATATGATCAATCTCTTGGAAATTTTCAAAGCAAAACAATGGAAACCAGAGAATGGTTTAACGGCGCTTCTGGGAAAATTTGAGGGTAAATATTATCCCGAGGCAAATGTTATTCAATTTTTTCGTGGCTGGCATTTTGAAATGTGGGAACTCAACCTTGCGAAGCGTAAGCTGTGCTTCCTTTATAAAAGGAAAATAAGGAAAATGTATAGGGTTAAACGGGAATGGAGAGATCATTATCAGCAAATGATAAAAATAGAGGCACAAAGGAGCTTAAAGTGTTAGGCAGAGATTCTATGAAATAACTAGGAAATACATACAGTCGTTCCATTCTCTCTATAAAGTTGTTTCAAAATATGTTGTTAAAGATATTAATAATATTTCACTCTATATATTCACTCTATCGTATTTGATTATCGCTCCTTAAAAGAGTCACAGAATTCACAGAATTTCCCGAATTAAAAGTGTAATCGCAAAAAATGTAGAAAATGAGCAATAATCTAAATGACAAACAGATGACCATGTGCAGCTTTTCTGAGACCTGCAATGCTGTAATTGAGCTTTAAGTATTAGTCAAAATTTAAACAAGGGGTTGACTCAATATTCTGCTGATTTGTGTAGCTTAACTTGGATTGAGGAAGTGAATCTGATTAAATATTAAGGATTTGTATTTTGTATTTTAATATTTTGATAACACTGCTTTATAGAGATTGCTTTCTCAAAGGTTGATTTATTAGGTGAGCATTTTTAAAATCAAGTTTCGCATTCGTCTTTCGCTCTTCATTCGACTTTTCATCGATTTGCTTTAAAAAAATATCATTATAATTTATGTGTATTTACACACTTAAATTAATATTATTTATTATTTAATAGAATATTTATCGGAAAAATAAATTATCGACACGTGAATGCTTTATCTCTTGTGAATATATTCGGAGGTCCCTAATGCTCTGGATCCTAGCTTCTTTAATTTTGCATAATGAATTCAATTACTTAATTGAAGATATAATGAAAATAAATTTTAGTTTATCAATAAAATTAAATTATCTAGCTAGACCATTGGCCTGGTTCTGCATTATTCCAGAATATGGCAGCAGTGTAGCGTAGGATGTTCCTGTGAAAAGCACATTACGTAGGCCCATTCCATAGTTGCCCTGTTAATATTCATTCCTTCATGACCGTCATTTACCACGTAATTTCCATTAAATGCCGTTAATATTCACTGCAGAGAATAACTCCACTTTTCATGCAACAACGCTTCTGTGTCCCTTTCATTTTACCTTATGCAGAATTGAAATTTCGAAGCATTTTTGTTTTATGCTTTAGTCGTATAGATTTACTTTCATGTAAAAACACTTTCATATCTAATAAATTACTAAAAAATTCGCGGGTATTCCGGAATTAAAGCAGATGCTTTAGTTTTATAGAGTTGGGAAATAAGAATACGCGGACATCGAATTAGATGCGGTATTCAATTTTTTCTTTCCCTCAGTATCTGATGCGACATAAATGTGCAATTAGTTTTTTCTTGGTAATTAACGGTGAAAATTTTCCATCGCCCGTTGTTCCTCATGCGGATGCTTCATTAAACCGTTGCGTAGTTCATTAACTGCGCTTTTTTATTTCGCTCCTCATTTTGTCAGTTACGAATTCCCTCATTTTAGATCAAGGACTTCCTACGGTGAAATGCATTTATCCAAAAGAATGGGCTGCTCCACTCAGTTGGATTTTATTTTCATTTCATTATGGAACTTAATACTGGTTTCATTACGGTTTTCATAGTTTCAACTTTGAATGCTTATTTCAATCGTTTAAACTGATGTCTTTCATAAAGAAGATTCCAACGAATGAAATAACACTCTTTTACTAAAAAACACCCCAATTTATACGTTTTAAATTGGAAGGAGAAAATTCATCAACACCTCCCTATTGAATAGCTTCAATCAGTGAGTTACTTCTAAGACATGACCGATATAGTTTTTGGAAAATACGGCTTGTTTCTTAATAGCTGGCACCTGATTTCCGAAGGTTGGATGGTTTTAAATATCTTTAGTTACTCTATGGATATCTTTTTATCTAAAAATGCATGGGAATAAAACCTAATTTTTACCTGCTCAGGTAAAAATGTTGAAAGTACAGTTGTCTAGAAATTTAATATAAACGAACAACTTCTATTATTTGTTGGTAACAAACACCTTGCCTAAATGTGTCTTGGCCAATAAATGTATAAAGAATCTCGTAAGTCACTCATGTTCCAATTCATTTCATTGAGAAATTCATTTAGGATATAATCGCATCATTAACATCGAATGTGCCGATTTATTTCTCGAAGTAAACAGTTAATTTATTATAGGTAAGACAGAGTTTTTCAAGTTTATTATATGTCTTGAGATTCCTTCTTGAGTTTTATTCTTGCAACTGTTCCTAGTACACCAGATATTTACTTCATTGAGTCGAGAATGAATAAGCCCACAATAATTAAAGGCATCTCATGTATATTTTTTTCAATTATCCGACCATGAAAAATGAGCTAATGACCTTAACATAAAAAGACGTAATTTTCGTTGAATTGAAGAGGAAGATTTTCTTCTCACGAATTGTTGATGTTTAAAATCGCAAATGTGGAAACTGAAATTTTGCAAGTTGCCTCCAGAAAAAGAAGGAACTAATCAAAAAATCGCATATCGGTTAAAAACTGGGATGTAAAGTAATCCTACCTTCTGAAACCTAAATCCCAGTTATGGATTAAGACTCTGGTTCCCGAAAATAGAAACACTTCAGAAAATCTCCAAAGCATTTTCACCAAAAATCACACAGTATTTCACGTAAGAATATCCTCCCCATTCCCTTATTCCATGAATCCACCCCAAAGTTCCTCCTCGAGAGATAAAAGTGATAAAGGCGAGCTTCACCAACTCATTCTCCTTATGATCTTCCCAAGTTTGCGTTGGAAATTAATTACTTAGTTTGTGCCTTCCTCGGCATCGAAATCGTGCGGTATCATCTACGCCTTTTCCCTTTTCTATTTCGGTCCGAAAAAAAGAGTATAATGTGAAAAGCGATCCACTCGGCCCCACCCACTTCCATGCGGATAGCAAGGCCTTTAGCGACGAATGGTTTAAGGAGAGATGTTCTCAAAAGGAGAAAGAGGGTTTTAGTTTACCTTCTCTTTCACTCTCGACCAGGGCGTGCGGTTCATAAAGGTAAAGCGTAGGGTTTTCCAAGAGCGGAAGAAGACATGTCCACTCAGGTCGGATGGAACATTGATAGGGGCTGAATGGTGAAAGAGAGAGAGCGAGAATTGATGTGCGAGATGGGATAGGTTTCCTGTTGTAAAGGAAGAAAGAAGGGAAAAAGACCGTGTTGGGATACCGGGAGAATTGACATCGGAAACGTCTTTGGACGGATAAGGCCATTGGCAGATGGAAGGAATTTCTTGACGGTTCGAGATAACATTAAATGCTTCACTTCCTATACTCCGTGATGGATCTCGGTGAGTCTAAGTCGATAAGGTTTAAAAGGGTTTTCTTGGCGTTCATGGGGTTTCGCGCAGTTTCTTATGGATGACTTCTGACACTGGAGAAAGGATATCAAGAGGATTTCTGCGGATAAGAGTTCCATGTAATGAAGCTTAATGTCACGTGGTTCCGAAAACCGCTTTCAGAAAGGTTCCTACAATTTTTTAACGCTCATCTTTGTCACGAAGCCTTCTTCATATATTATATTGTAAGAGGAAAGAAAATACAAATAACGGGAACTGATAAAGCAATTGTAAAGTAAAAGATAGTGGAGAGGATTAGAGGAGATACTGTGGAAGCATTATAACGGAGCAAAGCAATGATATTTTGTAGCCTTCAGATTATTCTAAGATAATACTACTTTTTCTTCAAGTGCTTCTTCAAACGACCTATCTTCACTTAGTTAAGGATGAAATTTTAATATTCCAGTCTTCTTCAGAAATAAGTAATGGAAATAGATATACTTCTATTTAATGAAATATCCGCGAACTTAAGTCAAGGAATGTAGATTCTTAATATGCTTTCCAAATTAAAATTATTTGCAATTTATATAACTCTTCTTCCTTTTTTAATACCAACTTTGAACTCCAAGAGATTTGAACATGCTGATAAAATATTTTCCATACACTTTTCATTAGCAATTCTATCAGTTGATCAATCAAGCTTAAACTTTCACGAATCACTAATAAAGTTAATTATGACAATTTTAATAGTTGTATTAGTATAGCTATGTAGTACATCAAAGCTGTGAACGGCAATTTAAAAATAAAAATCTAAATGCTATTAAATGAAAATTATTCAAATAAAAACATCTAAAAGAGAAGTCAAAGTGCATAGCAATCGCTTTTTCATCGGTATTGCTTTGGGAATAGCCACTAAAAATCAAAAAGATAATATTCAAATAACAGTCAATTTTTGCCAAAAAATGCGTAATCGTATAAAAGCCTTTCTCCCAAACAACTCCCTTGATTACGATTTACATGGAATAAATTTTTTAAATAAACGGACACGCCCGCCTCCTGGTTAAGACCAGAAAAAACGCGTCGTTTAATTCACTCCTTAAATGACGGACTGAATTCACTCTACGTCCACCTCCAACAGCGTTAAAATAAAAGAATGTAACATATCAGGCCCGAGAAAAAATTTTCTCCCAAATAACAACACTCCATTAACAACTCGTACAAAAGAATCTGCCCTCTACTTAATTTAATTGCGTGTATATAAAAAGTCCCCCGTTTGCTGTTAATTTCCCCTAGCAGAAATAAAAAGTTGCCGAATTAAAAGTTTGCATGTTGTGTGTGCCGCAGGATGGGGATGGAGAGACGGCAGCGACCCCCAGTGGCGGCATCTGGTTAGAGCGATGGTGCCGCTTCGCCACCCGCCGTTCCCCGCCCTTCTTCCCCTCCTGCTGCTCTACGCCTCCTCTCCAGCCTCCTGGGCTCAAACTAAGGAAGGGGTTGCGGCGGGAGGAGAGGAAGAAGCGGCCGACGTCTCTGTTACTGAAGCTTCCACGGCAGCGGGGACCCCAACCGATGAAGGGGCCGGTGAGTATATGTGTTTAAGACTTCCTTCCACGGAGTTGCATCTTAGGATTACAGATTCTCAAGATTCACCTGAAGGATCCAAGATTTTTAATGATATTTCAAGCATCTCTGGCCTTCCATATCTTGGCATTTTCCATACTTTTACTATGCAATTTTAAAATTGACCTAGTTGATGAACTTTACACATTTATTTAGTACTCTATCGGAATGGAACTCGCTGTTATGAAAGTTTTAAATGATGAGATGATTGTGGTAGTTACTCCAGTTTGAAACTGTTCTTTCGCTCTTTACGCAATACTAAGTAGATTGCTCAGCTGTCTGTTTTACGGATCGAATTTCGGAAATAATCAACGTCAATAAGAACAGTTCCATTCATCTTCCTGACTCCATCTGTTGACATTTACTTCTGCAGTCCTAAAGTAAATTTTGTGCTTAATTATTAACTGCGAACTGCGAACTCTCTTGGGCTCTATATGCTCGGTTTTACTTCTAATGATAATGTTTGGAAAATGTGTAATTATAAAGCAGCTATCAAAGAATTTTAAACACTTGCCTTCAATAAGTGGCTTAAGGGTACAGAAACATGTTTCACAAATCGGAAAATATTGATTTGAGATGCGTGAAAATGTGATTTGGCGAAATAAAGGGATCGGCATGTACACAAATATTACCAGAAGATTTCGGAATAAGATCTTAAGAAAAGGATCAAAGTAAGAACATTAGACTTCACTGCATCAAAGAAATATAATGAATGATTAAATGAATTATTGGCTTCAACAAGATGAATTTTACGACTAAGAAACTACGGGAAGGTAACGGAAAAGTAATTTTCATGTGATGAGCTCAATAATACTGGCAATATGTCGATGTATTCGTTAAATAAAGGAATCGGTTTTGATTTTAAGACAAAATATAATTTTCAAATATTGAAGAAAACTTATAATTCTACTATAGAAACTCTTTAAAGCATCCTGGACATATTGCCTGCAAGAAATATACTAATTGTAATTTTTTCTACGAGTTTACTTTCTTTCATAGAATTTAAGTAAGTGAAATCATCTCATATTTATTCCAGTATGAATGCATGAGATAAAAATACTGACTTTTCTAGTAATTTCTAATAAAATAAAACTGATAAATAAATAAAGAAAGCAGTCTTACCATGAAATCGGTTTGGGATATGGGAGGGATATTCCTATCAGATTAATGGACTTTCTCTTTTCGGATATAATCTTTTTCGTCCATCCCAGAAAGAATTAGACCTTTGGGTCTTGCTTCATTGATCCAAGTAAATAATCCATTAGTATAGGAGGATCAGTTTTAGAAGGTCCGCTGTCACCTTATCTTGTCGTAGGAGCTCTGTCCATCGCTACTTTTCTATCTCCAGTACGAAACAGCTTTCCGTCTTTGTTTGGACTCAATTTGTTACTTTTCGTGTGTCAATTCCTCCAATCCCTTCCTTTACCTTATCGTTTAAATTTTCTACAGTCGAACTCGAGATTAAACGTGATTTCTGCCCTAAAAAGGAACCATGAAAGACTCAGATGGACGAAATAATGTGTGATTGCAGAGTATCACGGTTTAACTTAATGTAAATTGACGGAGTTTGCGTAAAAGACGTTATAACTGAGAGCTATTTATTTAGATAGATAAAAATCAATCAGAGGAATGAGCTGGAATGAAACTAAGGGATACTTTTTATCTCCTGTAATTAATTTCTTTATAATGTTCAATAATTTATTGTTTTTCATTATTATAGATAAGAGAGGTATAATATATATCAAATCTACCTTTCCTATATTCTGCAAGATCAGAATTATTCTCTCTTTAGTTTTTACTTTGTTATAACTTATTTGAGGAAAATTAAAATCTTCAAATCATAAAAATGATTTATATATCAATATATTTATATATCAATATATTAATTACATTAATTTGAAACTGAATTGTTTGATAAAAGTATGCTCATTTATCATTGAGAGTTGGTGGTTTTTCATATCCTAGAGGCTGAAAATACCGAGGATCGTAAAATTAATTGTTAATTTTATTACCTTTCAAAAGTACATAATAAGAACTGCTAATCATTCTCTTGCACAAGCGTATTATTCTAAAGATACAAAGGGAATGGTCATTACGAACAAATATATTTATCAGTGATACCAGAATATCGTAAAAATGTTGGAGGCTTTGATTTTAGTAGCAATTATAATAAATCCTCCTCGCCGGGATTTAAATACAGTTCTCTGGTTGCCAGACATGTGTTTCGGCAATCACTGATGACAAACGACCGCATTAGCAGAGACTTTTATCCCTCTCGGAAAGGGTCCTCATGCATATCCATCAGAAACGAAGTTTATTGAGGTATAATTACGTTTATCACTTTGATACGTTCAGTTTTCTCTCTGTGAGAGCGGCGCCACCCCTTTCTCTTCTCCTCTCCTAGTGTTTTCCCACTGAGCAGTGCGGAACCATTGCCGCCTCCACCTTTGAACAGCTTTTCACTATAGAGGAGGCGGTAAGCGGACTTTGAAGGGGTTAAAAGTGAGCATGCCCTCCCATTCCGTTCCTCATTAGCCAACCTGCCTTTCCCTACAAATTTCCCTCCCAAACGGCCTCACTTTCTTCCCATTCCTCTCCCGATCCTTTTTCCACCCTCGCTTTTATCCTTCACTTTCTTCATGCACTGCCCTCTCGGGGCGGAGGTCGAATTATACCCATCATCCCTTTGTTTCCTCAGATTATGAATGCGCTGATTCTGAATTTTTCATTCGAAAAGTTTATAGCGTTATGATAATGACACAAAGCTCTCGGGCGCTGAGTTATATGAGATGTATTATTCATATGCGCATTTAAAAATCGAATGTTACGTGATTATAAATCAGGGTTTTGTGCTGCTACTTTTATGCATTCGCCATTATACTACAGGTGATTGCTGATTAAATCATCCAAAGCATACAATAAAAATATTCAATTCCACGGTATCATGCTTAAGATAGTTAAGCTTGAAAATAGATGCGAGACAAAAAGGCAATCTAATACCTCACTGATATGCAAATTTAGAAGAAGAGTTTGTATGTAAATTGAAAGGTAAGATTTTGCATACTGGAGAGATTCCTTCCGCTTTGAATAAATATTTTTCTCGAAATGAAAAACATAGGATATGAATGGGGATAACTATAGAGAACGAGAGATCTCATTACACAACGAGTTTCTTTGAGTTGATTCAGAATAAATTATTTATCTCCCAGTGATCGGTAAAACATACCGCTTAAAAAAGGATATCCATATACGAAAAAATTAGATGTCCCATTGTTTTGTTGTATGCATAAAATATAATTTTAAACACGATAAATATACGTATCAAATAACTAAGTGGATTAACAGCAATTTATATTCTTTGTGGATTTACACTTATAAAAATAGTTAAAATCACCATGATAATTAAAGTACGATGAAGTAAAACATTAATCCTTGAGTCATTGGACTATATATTTATAATGCATCATATAATTATAGAACATTCATATTTTCATCATAAAAGTCACTAATATTTGTCTAAAAATGAATCGAATTTAATTTTGGAATTATACTAAAACTGACAAACTTTCTCGTCACCCACTCTTTTGTGTTAAAGTATCACTATCCACCACGTGGTTAGCATTTTTGTTTCTTAAGAAAAACCATGAAAATCAAATATTTTAGCAATAAATTATGAATTACATCATCATTTTATGAAACCGAGGATCATTTCTTAGTAACAACTTCATGCGAAAACAAACGAGAATATAATACATTATGTATCCGCGTTCATTCAACATACATACTAAATATGTAAGTTACGCTATTCCTTTTTGGGATTATAACGTCATTTGCTCCATCTACGCTTTAACCGTGCTTTCCTTACGTACATCTTCTGTTCGGACACGTTCATGCATCTTTTCATCTATTTCCTTTTCTAATTTAAACTACTTGCGTCTTCGGCATCTCATTCACCACATTCAACCTGCTTTTCCTCTCCCTTTTATATCCTTCTCACGCACCATCTCAACCTCCATCAATTCTTTCCGTTTCCAAAGCAACGTAAAACGCCCTCTTTAATGGCATGGCAATCTTTATTTTACCCTTTCATTTGTTATCCAGTCATTACTGATTCAGTCTCACCTTTTATTCCTACACTTTATAAAATTCATCTAAATCGCTTTAATCAATCAATTAAATGGGAAATCGATACATAAAGGAATTCTAGAAAAATAATACTCAGAAAAATAATGGGAAACTCTATCGCTGGTTTGCAGCAAATCAAGAAATAACTAAAGCAAAGCTTTGATTTTATGGCATATTTCTCTGCACAGATTACTGAGATCAGTGAATGGATTATACTGCTATTGACAAAGGAACTGGTAATTTTTTTGGAATTAAGTTAGCAAAATAACTTCACATGCGCAACATGTTTCTACGCATCAGCGTCATTTTCAAGTGACCGCCGTTTTGCCAAGTTTATAGATTACCAAGTACCCGAGATCACAAAATTATTTTTATCTTCGTTAAATAAGCAATTTTTCGGAGTATTCAACTGTGTATTTCGTTGTTGCGAATGATGTCACCGAACCTACCCAATGTACAGCCTGATTTGTACAGCTTTCTTCAAAAGGAGTTTATTATTCATCATTTTCCAATATGGGATAGTTGTTGTTTAACTTTTGAGACACTATAATCAGTCATAAATTAATATGAAAGAGCTTTGTATATTTATTATATAAATCTTGACATTTTTCAAACGAAGAAATCTGGGATTTATAAGGAAGAATAATTTTTGTCAACAAAAGTAATAGCATCTACTAAAAATTTTCGTCTGTATAAATAATTCCTTAATCCAATCATCGAAACCTCTTTTTGGTGGAAATCTGTACTAGAAAGCACAGTGATAATAGATTTAGAACTTACGCATTGTCTTTTCATCATGCTTCCTTTTTTCTTGATCGAGGAGGAAAATAAAATGTACAGTGGCTTATGAATTAAACGAATTTTTATATTAATCTATTATTTGTTAAGTGAGTATTTCTATTGGTAACAACTAAAAATGTGGATGTTGCTTGCTATCAATTTATTCCTTTAAATATTCATTCTGACTCATAATGTTTTGTGAAGTGTCAGGGAAAGGATCTATTTTATAACGTGTTATATCTATCAACTCAGCCGATTAATTATGTCCTATCAATCAAGTAATCACTGCCTCATTTTCGTTTTAACTTGATTTATGAACGCAATTGAAAAATCGCGCATAAATATTCGATACGCTGTCGACTTTCTCCTCAGCAGCTGAGCGGGATAATTACATTCTTGCCTTGAAATCGGGAGCAGGGATATACAACACCCTTCCGAATCTTTGCATTAAAATGTCCTTAATCCTGTAAAAAACAATCGCTCTCGCTTAATCAATTATCTCCGAGCCAGAAAAAAGAGCTCCGGAACGTATTTCGTTTCTACGCTCTTCTGATAAATTATCGCCTCCATCACTTCTTGTTATTGCTCATTTATCTCCTTTACGCATCCATTGTCAACTCTATTCATGCTCTTTCCTGTCACCGAGGGATACAATAGAGGGCGGAGAGCATAAATTTCTACGAAAAAACCAATAAAATGCAGATTTGAAACATTTTCTGTTGGTAAAGGAAAACAAAGGATGGAAATTAATTTGATATTACAATTTTTGCGAGCAAATTCACTTTGGCGTAGCACTAGAAAAAGAGGAGTTATATTTAGGTGGATTGGAAGTGTAACACAAACGATCGAATGGAGTGAAAAGTTAATAAATGTTTGAGGAAATAAACGAAAGAGGAACCATTATTCAAGCTATAAGTAATTGTCATCCATTCATAGATAATTTTCTAAAGTAAATAATAGGAGAGAAGGCGGAAGGAAGAAAATTATAATGAAGAGCTTAAAGAAAGATCATATTACCGGACGGTATGGAGAGAGCACTTAATGTGAAGAATATCCAAAGACTAATTTACTGATTAATTGTGACTAGGAAAAACTTATTGGAAATCGGAAAAGTCTAAATCATTCTTGGAATTCTTGTGAACCAAAATCGTTCTCCACGTATGATTTTCATGATGCCATTCGAGTAGCATTCCTTACTACTCTTTTCTTCAATTAGTAAAAAAAGATCCTCAATATCATTAAAATAGTAAACGTTGGGGTTTCCTTTGAACTCTACTCAGATGATACTCCATATTTCTGCCTCATTTCAATTAGTTTCCGTAGTTATTCAAAGATACTTTCAGATTTCATGTCATTCCTCTCAAAATCGACTCCTCAAAGATAATTAAAGTTTCTCTTTATCATTTCTAAACATGTTTTATTTTTTATCCCGGTTGTGTACGTACTTCCAGAGCAGATAGAGTTCGACATACGTTTGTAAAAACATACTTGGAGTTGAAAAGAAATAATCCTGGGAACAGTACAGAGAGTAATTATTAGGTGAAACGGCCATAAAAATTATTTCACAGGACCGGGACTCTAACCTGGATCTGCGAATTTTTGATCGGTTTTTCGACCCATTAAGCTGTTTTGCTTGATCATTGTACTTGCCTACATAATCTCCCGAAGGCATACATAAATGTTCTGGGAATATTACATGATGCTTAGAGCATCCCTCCGGTAATTGAGAGATCCGGGATCTAGTCCCTATTCTTTTTTCATGTCTATTTCTCATGATCTATTTTCTTTTCTTTATGTCTCATTTATGTTCTTTATGTCAGTTGAAATTGGGAAAGGATATTTCATTCCAGAAGTAGGATGAAATTGAAGGATTAGAAAAATTCCTAAGTTTCTACTGTCTCTTTTTTGAATCAAGATGGATGAATTCCAGATCTAGCTCTGAATTTTGAATGCTCAAATTGAAGCGATATTTAATTTATACGGAATTTAAGCTCGGAAATTGAAGATTTTTCTTTGGCGTGATTCATGATATTTGGATGGAATGGTGGGTAAGGAAAGAAATAGTAGGACGGATTTAATGAGAATGGCATGACGTATGCAATTCGAGAGCTGCTGGCATGTTCCTTCATCAATATTCAACCCGAGCGAGGGAGGAAGGTTGATGGAGGTGAGATAGAAACATGCTAAGGCAGGAGTCTTAAAAGCAATGAAACGGTGAGGAATGCACGTCGGAGTGAGGGGATTGGAAAGTGTTTTCGGTAGGTAGACTACGGAGAGAAAAGAGGAAAAAGAACGGCAGTTCAACGACCGATATCCGCTGGCTCAAAATTGTGAAAGATCTGGGCGTAACGGGGCGGACTTTGGGAAAACTTCAAAAAATTCCGTTAAATTGTGATTTATGATGTTAGTGGGTCAAGAGACCTGAGGAGTTTCCGTGATCGGAAGGATGAAATTCGAAAACTAAAGTTTTTTGGCGTTTTCCAGAATTTGGACTGGCTTTAATATCCGGAAGATCTACTGCATTTTTCACTTACGTCTGAAAGAATCTCTGACGTCAAAAAAATATTCTGGAATTATTTCGATAAAATGAGAAATGCGTCCGAAAGAAAAGATTGGTTGTAAGAAAGAGCTAAGGTGAGCAGAAAATCTCTGGAGATGAAAAAATTACCCCAAATCTTCAACGGGAACATGTCCTACATCAAACAAACTGAAACTATTGACACAATTAATTTCAAGACAAAATTAGTTAAAGAAAGAGTCATTAGATATTGTATGTATGTATATAATTATAGGAATAGCTTATTACCAATACAATCTTCTTCACGTATTAACTTACTTCATGTAAATTTTTCGAACAATAAATCAACTTAAAATAATTTTAAACACGGTACAAATCTGTGAAATGTTTGATAGGCTTGGGTACGGAACTTGTCGCTGTAATTCACTAAAAAATTCCTAAATATCACATTACATTTTCATATAAATATACAGAAACAGCAACATCATAACTAACAACTGAAAAAGAAATGATTATTCATGTAATACATGTTCTAGACACTGCCGGCCAAAGGCGTGGGAATAAAAGACAAAGTGATCGTAGAGGCGGCAAAACTAATACAAGAAAGGACTTCCTTCAGAAAAGTAAGGCAAGCTTACTAACTTATTGCCGAATCGAAAATATATAAGCCCATTGTAAGCAGCTCACTATTTCGCTAATAAGGTTTATGTCAGTTTAATTTTTGATAGGAGTGGACAATGAGACTTACTCACGCCTTTGAAGTGGCTTGAACAGACACATTTTCTTATCAATGGTATTCGAATTGACTTTTTTGATAAAGTAAGTTGTTCTCCTTTTCCATCAAATTTGTCAAATAATCACTCGCAAGTGTCGATTTCCATTCTCTATATGGGGAAATGGCAGCTGTATTTTTACCAATCGAGTTGATACAGCATCGTAAGTTACGATTGACGTTACGCATTCTCAACTAAAACGATTTTCAGTTATTGAGATCAGTATTTGCTTGTAGCATTCTTTGAGAATTCGGGAGAACACTACGCTTACAGCGAAGATTCCTAATAACCCTCATAACTATTATCTTAACGGATGTATAGAAAAAGTAGTAGAGAATAATGTATAGTGTTACTTGTAGTGTTTTTAAGTGCTTCAACAGCTGAGGTCATTTCGCTTATATACTGTCACACCGAGAATTCACCGACGATGAACGCACTTCCTACTTGAATATCTGGAAACCCCTAAATGTATAGATTGAGAGACATTTTCAGATAGGATTCATCATCTAACTAACGGAATAGGATGATATACAGTCGCCGGGAATCCAATGACTTGTGTTGGAAATCATATTTTACTTAATAAGTTTGATATATTACAAGTAAGAGAATAATCTAGTTTTTACTAAAAACGATTTTATTGAGTATCTAAATTCATCTAATTTTGTGAAGATGAAATATTCATCTAATGACGGGAATAGCTTATTCTGATTTTGAATTAGGTTAAGTGGTTTTGAACATTTTGGAATTTGATTTTTATCTAAATCAAGGATATAATTGTGTAGAAATTTCTGCTTTATTGTAAAAGTAATGTAAAAACTTAATTGATTGAAATTTAGCTAGCTGTCCCTGAAGACATTATCAAATTAAGGGTGAAAATTTTGTCTCTCATTAAGTAATTTGCTCCGTAATTTTTCTGTGCTCTGCGGCAATTGAAATACTCGGCGGCAAATTTTAATTAACGAAGCATTTAATTGACAATCACTATGACTTAAATTTAGCTCAAATTAAAAAGTTATGGGAAAGTACACCTGTCACTCGAGTAATGAGGAAACATTTTCCTCATTAATCGAATGGATTTCATTTAAAAATTTTACTTCCTCTTTGCACCCTCAGGTTTATTATTCATTTTAACTCCTATGAAAATTAATATTCATCCTCAGGTTATTCCAAGGCCATCCTAATCCCCCTGAACTATTCTTGAGGGCGAGATCTACCGCATTCCCTAACGAGGCCCAGGAAGTTCCGAAAAATTGCAAACATACTTAACTCCTTCTCAAGACGGGAAAAAATTTGGCAGCGATAGAGATTTCCTTTGAAATTTGGCGTAGAACCTGGAGTACCATGTTTGCCGAACTGACGCTATCATAAATGGAGACTTGATGCGATTCTCGGCGCATGAATATTCCAGAGCACGGGAGGAAAAGAATGTAATATAAGTGTTGGACCATACTCGGTGAAGGTAACATGAAAGGGAGGAAAGAAGGCGGCTTGAATGCGCTCAAGTTCTTTCATGGCACCATTCGAATCTAAGATAGAAATGCATTATCGAAAAAGAAGGATATTGAATGCAAGTATGAATTTCGAGAAATAGGCAATCTTTGGGACAGAATTCTCTACCTTATCGGGATCAAATAAGAATACCACTGCGTATCATATGCATCTGACATCGATGAGGACAGATTTGTGAAATGGATGCGCACCCCTCAATATTCCGCCGAGGTCCAAGAAGGAAAATAGGGAAAAAACAATCTCGGGGCTTAAAAGAAACCATGGAGTATTCGTTATTTGATTTAAAAGTTAATGAACAGAGGGTTTGTGGAATTGATCACAATTCATATTAGTAAACCCGATAGGAAGGAAAATAATAAAAGATTAAGTATATAATGATACCTTGTTATTGATGAATTTCGTATTAATTAGCTATTAAATTACGTTGTTGGAATTTAATCTTTCATTCTGCTAATTTTTTATGTAAATTGGAAGATTTCTATGTCAAGTGAGGATAAATTATTCAATAAAAAGAGTAACAGAAGTTTTCATCACTAGTAATATAAATCATCATCATTAGCTTGTAACCGAAACCTAATTAATCTCTTTTCTTTCTTCTTGCTAGTAAATATTGAGTGTATGTTGTTTTAAATGGCTGCTAAAAAGTTGGTGAAAATTTGAACACAGCTCAAACTGACTTTATTCATCATGTTGATCTTTACGATGAATGTGTTAATCATACCTAATGTAATTTACCTAGCTAAATTTGGCTTGGTAATTTACATCGTGTATGATTTCCATAGCAACATGATTGCCACATTGCTTATATTATCATAGTCGTTCTTCGACTGCTAAATCCTCATAGAAAATTATTGAATTTTTGTTCTTACTTAGTTCAGCACTTCTAATTACTTAGGTGAGGCCGTTAAGTTACAGATAATAAGGAACTTAAGCTGGGAAATATAATATGATGCATTTGTTTCAACAAACTAAAACTCCTCTTGACTTTGAATTAACTGACCTTAAGAATATGATTTTCTATCCTCTAATTACTATCCTGCCTCCCCACATCATTTTGACTTTAAAGTAATTTTTTTCCCAAAAAATACTCCAGTGTCAAATTTTACAAATATTTAGTTTCATGGTAAAGTATAATAACGTGTAAATACTTTTTGGTTAAAGGCATTCCTATATAAAAGGATATTCAAAAGTATCGCCTTCAGAGAGAAGAAGAGCCGTAAGAAGTGCATCAATCGTAGATAGGTTGAATCGAAAGATACATGATTTCCTGAATATGCATCAAGTAGTCTCCCGCATAAAAAACAGAAATTCATCCAGAGATAGAAGCGAGTCACGGAAGGAAAGTTTTAAACGGAAGAACCAAAAAGCGTGAAAAAGCAACCCGTAACAAACCCGTAACGTAAGATGAATAACATTGGAGAAAGGGAAGCAAAAAGTAGATAATGGGGGAGAATCACGGCTTGGAGGAAGGAAGGAATCAAAGGGATTACGTGGGGAATAATAGGAACTAGACGAGAGATCCTGAATGCGTATTCGTACTTGTGTGTGCGCACTCCGAGAGGGAAAAAAGTGAGGCGTTGGTTTCACCCGTTTTTTTTAAGATTGCATCGCTGAAAACGTGGGACGGTTTAAAGGAGTTAAAGGATGGGGTATCAAAGATGGGGAGCGAGATAGAGAGAGGTCGGAGATCAGGAGCAGGATAGGAAGAAAAAGGGTTTCCGAAGACGAATCACTCCAGCCCGCGTCTGCCAGTCCCACATCAGAGATGAATGTGCCCCCGTAGTTTTTGACTCTCCCCGCACGTAAGAGAAGGAGAATGGAATAGAGGAAGAGCGAAAGATTAGAGTCGAAATACGTTATATTTGGAGCAGAAGGAATGAATGGGCCGTGTAATGATTTTTTTCCTCACACCACCAGAAGCTATTGATCCCTCGCACGCTTCTGCACGAATTTCGGAAAGGGATTCGGTTCTAGTTTTAAAGCCGTTGGGTTGTTAAGTGGCCGGTAATGGCCGCCCAGGGTTTCCTGAATTTTTTTGTCCCCGTTAAGGGTCCCCAATTTGTCCTCTTAATAGTTTGAGGTGAGGATTTTCCTATGATAATGCCGTTCGCCGACGTTGAATGTATTGCTTTGGCTATACTGCTCCTCGTTCGCCTGCGCATTATTTAGAATGTACTCTCCTTTTTAAATTAATCTCGCGAGTTTAATTCCTTAAGGCTTTCGTTCCGAACCAAATGCTTATGGGTGAGGCTAGAGTAAATTCATTCTCGTGGAGATATTAATAGCGAGTAAGGAGTTTACTTCTCCTCTTCTTACTCTGCATAATTGCTACTGTAGATCAGTGGATTTACAGATTCTTTAGAATGAAAAAATTACCTCATCAATGCTCTAAGCTCTAAATGCAGAGCTTAACCAAACATTGTAGAAGAAAAAGTAACACCATTCTCTGCAGCTTAATGAATATTAATTTCAGTTGAAAGTTTCGAGAAACTTTGTCGTTATTACGCCACGTAGTTTGCGCTCTGAAAACAATAGTTATTCAATGAAAACCTAATCTCATTATTTCATCCTTGTGATTTGATTTTTATTTCTACTCAGGATATTATTCAAACTCCAGTAAAATTTCGACAATGGATGTCTTAAATTCAAACTGATGAATCCCGCTGATGCTTGCAATTAATAATAACCTCATATTGCTAGTTCTTGTGAAATTGAGGAAATTATTCCATTCATTAACGTTTTGATGTTTTGAATTATTAGTTGCATTCGCTGCAATCGACCATAATTGTTAAACCAAACTACTATGCTGTAATTTTTACTTTTGAAACTATCCACAAATCGTACTAATTCAAATTTCAAAAGTCAGACTTCGTTTTGGATACTATTTGAATACAGCAATTTGGATACAAGAAAATTATTTTAGAACATGTCACATTTGTATAATTATTTTAAACTTTAGGCTCAGTATAATTCAAGACAAACATAATTTTAATGAACAAAGGAACGCTTATTGTAGATAGCTTAATAGAGTATAAACCCGATATAATGTTTGGTTCCTATCTCTTTACTTCATTCGAGGAATTTTGACATCTATCTTTATACATCTGCAGAGATGATAATGACAGAAATTTAATGAAGATGGCAGAAATTATTCTATATCTTAAAATTTGGAAACAGCTTGAAAGTTTTCAGTCTTCGTGAAAGTTATGCCTACAATATCTAAAGGGATATCAAGACAATGGCTGCATTTTAATTATTGAAGTACAGAATATTTCATCACAATACATCTTATTATTATAGACTAATACTTCCCCACTGAATATCTTTTGTCAAGACCCAAGGGAGAAAAAATTACAGATATAATTTTCTTTATAAGGATAAAGAATATGCCGAAGTATAAGAGGGTGGTCTGAAAAGTTTCCGATCACAGATTTTTCAGAAATCTTCAGAAAATTTTCAGAAAACATGTCGAGAAATGGCGAAATGTCGGAAACTTATGAAACTTATTATGAAAATCGTTAATAATTAATAATAAATTACTAGAGTGCCCCTAGATCCCACTCATGCATTAACTCTTCCAACAGACTAAGTGGTGCAAAAATTCTTCAACTATTCACTTTCTTGTTTTTATATTTGATATAAATATATTTTTATTGTGAAGAACAATTCCAATTAGTGTACACGGTTGTCAGTATTGAAGTGAAATTAACCAAACTATAAGATATGACGCGTATTACATAGTTTATTTCTTGTAGAGAAAATGTTATATTATTATTAAGCATTGAACGATTTAGTTATTTAAAAAGTACCAAATTTCTATAAAGTCCTTTCACTTTTTCCCGATCAAATTAAGTATCGTAAGTAATAGTAAATCAGATTAATCTAAAACCGTGATTAGAAAGGCTTAAGAACACAATTCACTTCTTTAACTTCGATATGTTATCCTCAAGGCCCCCATTATTTATCTCTGGATTAGTGTAGCTCAGAATGACTTGTTTATTTTATAGTATAAAAAATTATCATAAACACGTCTATTTTCACGCAATCTCGTAGAAGTTCGTGCGAGGAAGGCGGCGAAAACAAACTTTCCCTCCATGGCCTTCTCGACGCCGTATTATAATTTCCAAGAGCCATTTATTTCGCATAAATTTGCATTCTCCTCCGCTTCGCTTTTATCTCCATCAAAACCCCGTTCGCCTTCTCTGCAGAATTCCCCTTTCCCCGGCTCGTGTAAGAGATCTTTTGTGTACCTTATGTAGACGCCATGGCAACGTTTCTACCCGACATTCTTCGAGAGTAAGAGAGAGCACGTGTTTGGAAGAGCCGCTAGCCAGCACTCTGCTCATCCCATTATTTTCCATTCTTTTCTTAAGGTTCCCCCGGTCTAAATCCCTTCTTGGCAGCCATCTTATCTGAATCCACGGCACTCATTTTTCTTTCTATCTGTCCTTCCTTAGATCCTCCTTTCTCCTGCCATTATGTATACTTATATGTATACATATATACCTTCGCATACACATCCCTTCTCCGTCATAACTCGGTCATTAAGACAGTGAGGCTAATAGACTACCGATCCGTATCTTATTTATGAATGTCACATTTCGTATTTGTTTTTTCGTTGCTTGGATTTGGTAACGATTTATTTCAATGGCATTATGATTTTCGTTCCTATTAAAATAAAATTAATGTCAATAAAATGTGAAATAAATTCAACTCAAGGCAGCCTTGATAATGTGGAAATCCATTGTAACGACAATTAATGAGGATGTCGTACTTTTTTATAGGAAATTATTTTAAGGCTGTTAATAAAGATGTTATTGAAAACACTTTATTGAGAATATTGTGAAAATACTACTTTTGAGTAACAGAACTAAGCGAGAAAAATACTAACACAAGTCAATAGGAGTGTTATTTATAGTTCTCGCTTGCCTGTTATATAACAGAGTGGTCCAAAATTGCATTCGGGGATATACTTATAAAGGGCCGGCAGCGCAGCGAGACAACCCCCTCAGGCTCCTCTCGAAAGGGGTGCAAAAATGATGAATTTACGCCTGAGGACCCTTAGCAGCCTCTTTCCTTTGCCAACGTTTTCGACATATATAAGTGAAAAATATATAAATAAATCCATACATACACACATAGATATACGAGGAAGAAGGTCATGATTTCTTACTTTTCCTTCCCTTTCGAGCTTTTCTTTACAGTACAAAAGATTTCCATCCCTTTCGTAGAGCTCCATTGTTCGGCTCCTCTTTCTTTCCCCGGACCCTGTTGATGCTTCTACCCCGTAGGAAGATGGCTCCCTTTTTAGAGCACTTAACTTAGATTGGTTCTAATTTCCCTGAAAAATTCTCTTCCGGAGAGAATTTGAACCCTCAGTTTACAAGGAAGAGACCTTTTGTCCTCCTCAACTCCCTCTTTGTCGTTGAATCTTTTATGACGGAAAGAATATTGGGATGTATTTGTGTTTTGGACATTCATTATGAGCCTTCCGGTGTTTCCAACTATAATTTGACTAATTCTTCTTTTGATGACTACGAACAAAATAGATGTTTGGTTTCGCGCTGTAAATAATATAATGCTGTTATAACCATGATGTAAATCGTACCATCATCGTTCTTGTAGGCTGTTTTACACCTGCCTTATTTTTGCTTTTCTATACGAAATAGTATGTACCATTTTAGCAGCTCTTTTGCAGGTGGGAAATTTATTAAGTATTTTATTGTTTTAGTAACGTTTCATTAAGCATTTTACATCGGAAGTTCATGCAATAAACTCTAAGCCGTAATATAAAAACAACATTGTCTTTATACTGAATTTTCTTCTTATTTAAATTATTAAGTATACTCTCCTGCATATAGCGGCACGTTCTTACATACACATAAATATAGCGGCATCAAGTAAGATCTTGATTCCACTATGAATCACGACTCAGTAAAGGAAAGTTTTTGGAGCTAAAATTACACCTCCTAATGGGTAATTGTGGTACTAATTGAATATATGGTCAACATTTAGGATTTTATCTCCGCCTCTGATTCCGAAAGAGTTTCATTTCGCAAATGAGGACCAAAGAGTCCTTTAGGCTTAAACATTAATTCGTGCCTTTCCATTAGATTAAAAGTAAGTCGTTATATTTATGCCGTTAATTCAGGCGGTTTTATTCTTCCGCTATTCCCTCATTAACATTTATGTGCAAAAAGAATCCCTTATCACGGATCTAAATTAGTGTACAAGGCTGTAAACCATTCGCGGTAGTTTCAAACGGGATTTTTATTTTAGCACTCCCGGAGTTAAATTCCCCTTGAAGAAAATAATCTTTCTCGAATGGGATCCGAGCAAAGGTACATAGTTTTTAAAGAGATTAAAAGCCTCGGAGGCATTCAACTTCACCTTGAATGCAATTCTTTCCGAATGATGAAAAAAAGAATATCATAAAGAGTGAAAATATCTCCCCTTAGATAAAATGCTGGCGGAGAGAAGGGGAAACAAATGGTGGAGAGTTAGATAGGAGGAGAGAAAGGGCTTGAGATATATGAGGAAAGTGTTGAGAAAAATGTACGGGGAGGAGGCAATAGTAACTCTTTGAAAGAGTGGATGAGGAGAAAGGAAAGGGGTTCGGGAGTTAGGGAAAAAAGCGACGCTAAAGGGGATTAGGGAAACGGTTAGCGTAACTAATGAGCGTTTCGAGTTTGTACCGAGGGAGCTATAAGTACCATCGAGCAAAGATTGTTCTAATTGAAATGAAGTCGGAGGCCATTGTTCTTGGCGGAGGGAGAATTCGCGGGTTCTAAGGGTTGAGGGGATGCGAAAAGATTTAACGGCCCTCCTCACGGGAATGAATGTAACGAGAGTTTCAGACCTCTATTTTTAGGATTCGCGGTCTTTAAGTAAGCCAGAAACTTGAATGGTTTAGTACAATGATAAGAAGAGCGGAGGCGCTGAGATTTACAAGGAGGATGACGGAATTAAATAGGTGTCGCTTTGTAAGTTTTTATCAGCGAAAGTAGGACTCGGAGTTCGCTTGAACAAAGGAGTAACCTCGAAATTTAATTTACCATGATAAATACGAATTATCGTTGAAATACCTTGCTGCAGGATCCAGCAGAGTTCCATCTTTAAAGAGGAAGGTGCGAGATAGTACGGAAATTCTATTCCAAGGATGGTTTCATCGTAACAAAATTTCCTCGAGGAAGCCCTATCACTTTTTCACTCACCCAATATTCTCAGCGTAAGTGTACCATATCATAGACCTCGGTTACTTACCACTTCAACTTCAAAATTATGTCTAATTCTGGTGCAAAGGATTAAGAGGTCTCTTTTCAGCAATGAGTTGCGTCGTTCAATATGATTTTGAAGAAGGATTATTGAAATCTTTTCCTCACTTACAGGATGTAACGCAGTAGCGCTAGCACATATCTAAATTTAGTTTCTATTATTTTTGTGTTAGACAATCAAATTCTATCTTATCTAGATGATCGTAAAGCTTCCGACATAAATCGTCAATTTTCAAAATGTTGAATGTTGAGTTACTTATACTATATGCTTTTATTCAACTGCTATTAGATATCTATAGCTATATGCTTTTAGCCATTTGCTTGCTAAGTATATAATTATTTAAGCTATATCCATCGTAATCATTTTAATTGTGAAATTTCTAATTTAAATTGATCTTTTACAAAGGAAGCAACTTTTAATAATAATTTGAATCATAATTCTGAAATTTAATTTCATTAACATTGGATTTAACAAAAAGAGAAGAATATAATTTATTTGATCGCTGTTGCTGAAATCTTTCCAAAATGTATCATCTTGAATAGTTCTGGTGTCTCCACTTACATAGGTGGTCTTAAAAGTTTCCGACATTTCGCCATTTATCGACATCTTTTCTGAAAATTTCTGAAGATTTCTTAAAAATCTGGGGTCCGAAACTTTTCAGACCACCCTCGTATTTCCGCGTCTAAAATGAGGAATTTCACAAAGGATCTGTCAAGAATATTGATTTGGTTGTTGTTATTTTTTTGGGTTATGCAATAGCGTTTATTGCTAATTAGCAGCCAAATCATGGAATTAATGTTCATAATCATAAATATTACGAATATATGATAATGCTTTTCACCCTTTAAGAATATTAAGCTCAAGCAATAGAAGCCACTGCATTTTCAATGTTTCCTATCACAGATTCTGCAAAGAATATCATAAAATAAAAATCCTTCTAAAAAGGATTCTGACACTAATTTTCTTCGAGCTTTACATCTTTTTTAATTATTGTTAACATCCAATCATTCGAGAGTTGGCCTCTTCAGATGAATACTTGGCACAGTATCAAAAATAAAAGTTACAAAAAAATTTAAGTAATGACTAATTTGTGAAATACTGTGAATTAAAATTATTCAAACACTATTTACTCAAACACTGTGCAAAAAACGGGTCAAGAGTTGTATATAGTATTTGTTATTTCATGAACTTGAATTTTATTAATATCAAACGGCGGAAAGCCTGCGTAGATATTCGGCTATTCAAAAGGAAAAAACGACGAATGGATATTTTATTGTAATAGATTTTCATGTATTTTCACACCGGTATTATCTCATTTCGATGTAAATTATTCAATCTAGTTTAGTAATGTATCAATGCATAAAAATTTAAATGATTTTCCGCAAAACAATGCTGAATTAATTGATACATCCACTGATAAAATTCAATAAATTTCTGTATCAAAATTAAATAACGAGATTATAAAACTAATGAGACCATATCGTAAATTATGTCAAAAATTCCTCGGAAGGGAGAGAATAAAATTTTCTCATTCTTATTCTTTTTATGTAAAAAAAATCGAAAATCTAATTGCCTCTTTTTCTACTTCATTTGCGATGAACTATCTCGAGAATAATGAATCTTCTTTATTATAACTTAAAACTTTTCTCACTCTTATTTGTGCTTTTATGCAATAATTTTCAATTCAAAGTAACTATGGGTTTGAGGTAAAAAGAAATGCATTTGAATTATTTTAATCTTCCACAAATGAGCTTACACAATTATTGCGTTGATTTCTCATCTAAACGCTTACTTAACAATCTGGCTAAAGAAAACAAGCTGCAAGCGCTTATGATTCAAGTCTATGAATTTTCAATGCGTGTCAGTTGGATTGCAGCCAAGCTTAATCGCAGAGGCTGCTCTTCCCGAGAATTAGATTTTACGTGATGTATGCCGCAAATTTCAGCCTCATCAACGAAATTTCCATAAAATCTCGTAATTAAATGCTGCTTTTTATTAAATCGAAACAGTTTTTGAATATTTTGCTTGCAGAAATTCCATGAGAAAACTCTCCCCAAATTTTTTCGTTTCATTCGAAGTTTCGGTTCGATCCGATTATCGTGAAGTTAAATACGATAATTCCCTTCATTTTTTGATCAAAGAAAGATAACTTACTATAAATAACACCCACTCAATGTTTCCTCTTTTATTGAATATACATACCACTATGTCATAAATAATTGAATATTATTAGTTTGTCGTAATATCTTGTTATTTCATTCATTATAAAGAATCTTTACCTGCAATTGATATATCCAAAACGAAACGACATAACTTAATATTTTTCCTTGAAAATGAAACATGATAAGAGCGGAATAAAACATATTTTTTACACGTTACCTCAGAACTTTAATAATCCACTTCTTAGGTGACGAGAGGTCATCAGTACATCATCAGTTGTACACAAAATTCTTATACCAAAATGTTAAAGCCGAATAGGTGGATTTAGAGTCTACTACTCTAAGATTCTTAACACATTCTTATAGAAGTTATTGCTGATAAATAATTCCGCTTTTTTCATATATTATCGATGATTATCACTCGCATAGTGTCAAATTCTTCAGTTGCTTATACTTTTATTATATAATTAGTTTTTGAATTACTTAGAATTTGATTATTATTTATCCACGAAAACTTATGTTTACCTTTTTTTAAATGCTTGTAATTTTCAGTGTTTTATATTTGTTATCATTAATTGAGTACATACAGAAATTGATGAAAAACTGAAGGAGGACAGAATCATATTCATACAGACAATATTTTATTATTGCAAAATATTTCACAAATTATGCATAACCTTTCTAGAGCCATTCCTCTCATTAATTAATTCGCAAACAAATGGAAATTCCGTGTAGGTAAGACCATTCTTTCCTTTTAGCTATTCTTCGAATGCTTTTGTGAATGGAACATTCCATTCTTGTGTTCTCGGAATAGCTTATCCTTGCTCTATCCTTTCCTTTCTTTCCTAAGCCTTCCAAAATTTCGGTTATAAAGGCACAGTGCCTTATATAGTTTCCTATAAATTAAATTTTCCCTTTTAGTGTTTCATTTTTATAATTTTCTTTCCCCATTCTTTTCCTTTAATAACTCTAAATTCTTCCTCTTCTATGCCCCTTTTGTTTTTCACAATTCACATTTCTGCTGCTTCAATTCATCTCCTTTTCTTCTTTCCTCTGGGTCCATATTTCACGACCGTAAAGTAATATACTCATACCAACGATTTTGAAAGGGTTTTTCTATTAGATATATCGATATATTTACTCTAGTATCACTGGAAAATCTCTGAATATAGTATCTCTCAAAAATGTTTTTCTAGTACAAAATGGACAAAGTAATAGTACTTTGTCAGGATTTATTATTAAAGTTCAAATAAACTGAAATAATTTCTTTTGCATGATCTGACACCTCGTTTCCAAATTAAGAAATGTTAGATATAATATATTTTAACTGCTCATTGTGTTGAATCTGATGTGAGGTAATCATTAAACATATAATACTATCGAACTGATACTAACGCATATAATACTTTCACTTTGGAATTTCAGAGAAAAATTTAATCAAAATTGTTTCGTTTGGTTAAATTTACTCAACTAGTAAAATCTTAAATTCAACTTTAAAAAAATATTTTGAAGCTTTAAACTTTCACTAATTTTCAACTTTCTATTATTTTAAATAAAATTGCTGAATGAATTGCGATAGTATTTTCCATTTAAGAGTGTATATATTTGTGGCTCTCCATTTTCTCCTATTTTAATGAGTTTGAAATAATGGTTGGCTTAGTCATCAAGTTGACCAGTGGGTTACGTCAGTGAAACGAGGTAATATTGCTTGTTCTCTGCGAGAGACGCGGCATCACTGTGGCTTGCGTATCTAAGGCTCTATGGGATGGAGTGCACTTATAGATCAAATAGATCGCCAGAGTGGATGAGTGGGTAGTGTTTGCATAATACAAGTGTTTTACCACTCCTATTTCACTTTAAAGGTAGATACTCATCATTCTTATCAGCCAACCGTTGCTGCTGGACCGATTGTTTGTTGGAAGCGTTACATTCATTCTTATTTTTCCTCTTAATATATTCAACATTTCACTGTTATCCTACTGCTCACAACACTTCATACTTCATAATACTTATTGTTCATATACACTATCATTTAGTAAAAACTACTAATTTATCGCCTATATATATATATATTTTTTTTTTTTTTTTGTACATATTAATGATATACAACAATATGTTCTATTAGGAGGCATTCGGCGTACGCAACACTAAATTTAATTAATATTCTGAAAAAGTCCCTTTGATTTTTATTTATTTACCTTTGTTGTCTCTTAGATAAGTATCACGCTAGTTTTCTTTAACTTGGGACTAATAGGACTTCTTGGCTACCTATGCGCCAAATTGGATAATCCTTTACCATACTTGCTTAATAGTAGATTCTTTACCCCTCCTACACTGAGTCAATAATCTACATGTATAATAATTTGGTATATAATTGCCGTAAAGCAAAAATATTAATCATTATGAGGAAACACTCTCTTGATTTCTCACAACATCGGAATTCTAATCACGAAGTATAATTTTCAATTCAAAATACTGCGATCAGATTTCGGGTTCTTGTTTCATAAGTTATCCACATTAACGCTCGAATGTAATTATTCCTTTAAAACATATGCGTAACTCAGTTCAACCTCTTACTATCTGAGTTTTGACTTTTATAGTCGAAATTTAAGGAAACAGCGTTCCTCTCGCTTGAACGACTCCTATTGAAATGTTACTACCTCAGGGTCCCCACGAGACAGGTCCAACAATGGAATTTTTTGTGTAAAGCAGAGCATTCGATTTGTTTTGGATGAAATTAAATTTGATATTTATATATCTGTGATTATGACATTCCGTGATGACATCTATGGCAAGACAGAGGAGTCTCTTACAAACAAAAGCGTAACAATTCATTTATGTAGCGCTAGTTTCATCGACTAAGTTCGAAATTTCGTCATTCCAGCAGAAAAAAACTCTGACATCAGACGGCATACCTTGGCGAAAAGGGAAACAGAAATTTACAATAGAGTAAGAGGGATATTTTTGGTGGTTTATTAGACGAAATAAGAAGTGTGCCATTAGATTGAGAGATTACGTCGCGAAATTGGCATGATTACGTCCTGCCGCAAGTACACTAGTGCCACAGGTACTTAAATATCAATTTCATCGATTTATTTGTGTATTGAACAAAAAAGAAGAATAAAGATTCTAATAGAGATTTTCCATGTGTCCGTAATTTCAGCTTCTTTTTTTATTCTTCCCAATAAGAAAACCGTGCTTTCCTGTGTAAAATTTAATATCTTGACTGAAAACTTGGTAAAATAATATTATATCACTATCGCCCCGATGGAAAATTTGAGATTTCTTTAAAACTTCCTGCACCATGTGTTGTTAGTGTTTTTTGAAGGAAAACTTTTACGTTGCAATTTGGTTTTAAATGAAATGTAATAAAACTTTACTGTTGGTTCCAGTAGCGTGTTGGTTAGTCTGCGAGTCTAACACGCCGGATTTTAGTTCTAGCCTAGACATGTTCTTTTGTTTTGTCGAGGATTACTCCTTAAAATAGACCTCTAGGACTCAAATTCTCTCTTACACAATTTATATAATTATACTACTATTTCCTTTTGTTTTATTTTTATTTAAATTAAACTAATTTCGAAATCATTTTAATTTTAAATTAATTTAATTCAAAATTTTCATTTTTGAATTTATAAATTTTAAATGTTTTTCCATTTTTCTCCTATTAAATATTTAAATGATTTTCATCGTTAAACTATTTTTACTTTTTAATCATTTTCATTTTTAAAACTATTCTCAATTTCATAAAATAAAAAATCCTATTCTAATTGCGAATGCGAATTCAACGGCCTGTGTACTTGAATCTCAAATACGTTACAGCGTCCAAATTTCCCAAAAGGGAACGGAAGGCTAATTAATTAAAAGAACCGACTGTCACCCACATTAATATGGCATTTTACAAGATTTCGCCATTCGGTAATCCTCCTTATCTCTCTTCATCCCTAGTGATTTCTCTTCACTTAAGCGGTTCTTTCTGCCATCTTCCGTTTTGGACTGAAGCCGACTTCGCCGTCCATGGAAAAACGGTGGAAGAGAGATTTGTACTTTCCTTCCGGAAAAAAAAGGTTTTGCCCAGTGGCCGATGCGGCGAAGCGTTGAAACACGGAAGATTTTCTATTCTTTTTATTCCCTCATTTTCTATTATTTTCTCGGAGAATCGCTTTTTCCTCTGTTCTCGCCCTTTCTCCACGAGCCACCGCTTGAAGTCCTTCTCGGCAACTTTCCCTTTGGGTGAGGTCCAAGGGGATATATAGTCATCCACATGTGGCGGTTGGTTACGGATTACTGAAACTCGTCCGCAAAGAGAAAAAGGAAGAGAAAGTGGAGTTGTACTGAGAGGTTTCCGTAATCCACGTCGTCATTGATCTGACGATGTCGAGAACGGAGGAAATAATTCGTGACTGTTTTGCTTTTTCCTCCACTGTTTCAGAGGCCTCTGAATTGAATTAATGTATTCCCTTCCCGTAGGGATTCACTGAATGACTGCATGGATGGTTAAATGAGAGATTGAATGGCAGATGAAACTTCCCATGCAACGAAGTGTCTTGGCAAGTTTTGCTGTAGTATTTATCCCTATATTTTAAGCTCGTATGACAAAGTAGGTTTTATCGTCACCGGAGAAACAAAAAATAGAGGAATTTTGGCTTAATTTTTGTGCGATAAAACAAAATTTCTGATGTTTCTGAAATTTCTCCAGTATCGGGCCAAGGCGAAACCCCCCAGCCATAAGAGAAAATCTTAATTCCGTAAAAATCAATAAATGTTTCATGTTTCTGTGATATCTTAAAAATATTTATTTCCAGGTTCTGTTGGAAATTTCCACTCTACTTTGTAGTAACAGAATTCAATTTTTGTCATTTGCTAACTTAAAGCTTCTAAAAGAGAAATTAAATTATCTAGAAATATACATTTTAGAAATTATTTGTACTAAGGTCAATCAGACATATTGGTTTTTTTGTGGTTAGTCCCAACTTGAATCGTATATCTCGATATCCACTCTCGAAAGTCTGGATTTTTACCAAGCTGAACCAAACAATTTGACTGAATTATCATAAATAACGCATTAATCCGAATTTACATTAATCAATTTGAAAAAGATTTTATCATCAATAGATTTTTTTTTTAATAATGGTGATATGAGCTTAAATAAGACATTTTGTCGTAAAAATTCATGCCACTCATAAATATTCTCGTAACTACAGAAAACATTTTTCTCGTTTATGAATTGAAATTATAAATTCTTGAATAAGTAGATAACCACGTTTATCTGACCACCTGTCCTTGTAGATCCTCTTTATATGCTTTCTTTGTCAGTGATTGAAATATCGATACAGTTTTAATTTTATCTTGATATATTCAGTATTCTGTAATGTACAAATGTAACTGTAATGAAAATGCACTATCCTTATGACAACTTTAATATTTTCGTCTTTCAAAAATGTATCTATATCCTTCTTAAGCGATGACAATACAGAAATACTAATTTTCGTACTTCACATAAAACAAATAAACGTACAGGTTAAATTTTGCCTCATATCGATGCAAATAGGGAGCGTAATATTAAAAGAAAAATGGAAGCAATATTTGTGTATGTTTGGTGAAATATCTTTGATTATATTTCATGGCGGTTTTGTTTTTCGTCTCCTATGGATTCCTAAATCAAGAACATTAACGAAGACCAGGTTATGAACTTAAATAAGGAATAGTATTAAAATTTGTTGCGGTACAATGAATTTTAATCTATTTTTAAATCTACCTTCTTTGTCTGCTCAATAACTTCCAATAGATAGCCAAGTCATTACAGTTATGAGAGAATCTCGTTCTGTTTCATGATATCTTCCAATATAGATTTACGGATCAATATGCTATACTGTAACACTTCGGGTAATAAGTGATCCTGCAAAGAACTATTTGAAGAAAAATAGAAGATTCCCTATTTTCGGGTCTCCAATAACGTTTACAGATCCGACTAACGAATGCTTTGAAGGATATTTGCGCATGAATGAGAGTACAGACAATTTCAAGAAATGCACAGAGCTAAATTGTTATGCTCTTTTATCTCATCTGCCCTTGTTAATGAATGAGGTACTTTTTGCAGCTCTCAACCGTGCTTTAACATCTAGTACCTCATAGTAAATAGCCTTTCTGTTGCCGATAAATGAACATGATTACGTGACGGAACTTTCTTTGGCAGAGGCATCGTTTTAATGTTAAATTCCCCAACGTTTTCCTCAGATTAGTTATTTCTCACCCTAAGCTGCGATTATTAATACTATTGGTGAAATAAGTTACAGTAAAAAGAGAGATAGGAAACGAGAGCTGTTCTCGGAAATTAGAATAAAAAATATCCCGAAAACCTCAATCGCATGGACCGCTTATCCCGGAATGAGGTCAGCGGCCGCCGTGGACATAAAAGAAGCAGTTTGGCGTGCACGTGACACCGGAGTCTGCGCTCGAATGCCTCTCGAATTCGTGCAGATAAATAGCCCTTTCGTGCCCTTAAAACCCTCTGTATTTAAAATAAGTTTTGCTCAATACGGGACAAAACATAATCCGATAGAAAAATGAAAACGATTTCCTGATTTTTGTGAGAAAATTATAATAGAGGGAGTTTATTGGAGCAAAATACATCCCTTTTTCTGAAACTGTGAAACTGAACGTATGACTGTTAGAGATCAATTCACACGAATGAGAGAGAATGCTGAGAAGTGAGATAGCTGCCGGTGTGGAATTCTACATCTATGTGTATACCGTGCAAGCCGTCTTTCGGTGTACAGCGGATGCATGCATCATGACTTCCCCAATCTACTACCTTCGCGTATCTCTGGCGGGAGAATCGTAACTCTTGTAGCGATTATTTTTAGCATCTATTACCCCTAAAGTTTCACGCAGTATTAGCACGGCTTATGTAACAAGGACGACGACTAATATGGGCAACATCTTTCAAGAACGCACTATTTCTGAATTAATTACGTACATTAGCCTAAGTTTAAATATTTTATCTTAAAAAGTTTCTTATCTTGCTTATCAAAGCATCAGAATAACGATCACTGACTTTTCGTGCAATTCATGGCGATACCCTTCATTGCTTTTCACAGTACCTTTCCTAATACACTTGTACCACTGAAGTTCCTGAAATATGGGTGCAGCTAAAATTATTTGTTATCTGTGCATTTTAATTAATCTATTTTTTGGAATGACGGCCGTAGCTAGCAATGAGAAAAATGCAGGAAACGTTTAGTTGTAGAAAAGAAAGAGATGTGTGGTTGGAAGTTTAAATTATAATACTGTAAGTTTATTAATACTAAGGGGAACATTTTATCGTAAATTTTAAGTATAAAAGGTGTATTAGGTATATGGGTAGGCTGAAAAGTTTCCGACTTTTCGCCATTTTTCGACATGTTTTCTGAAAATTTCTGAATATTTTCTGAAGATTTCTGAAAAATCTGTGGTCAGAAACTTTTCAGACCACCCTCGTAAGTAAATATAATAATAAATATAATATATTATTTTGGGGGAAATATAGTTTTATGCCGAGAAGCTTTTGCGGATTAAATACTCGAAAGAATAATTGAAAAGTGTACAAATATCAGGAGGTTGCTATGATGTGAATTATTTGATTTGGATAAAGCATATGATAAGTTAACATGGTGGAATGGATGACAGTTCTAGCGAAGCTTGGATAGATAAATGGCTCATAACAGCAATGATGGCAGTATATATATGCTAGAAGTGTAGCCTGTGGGAGATAGTGAGCGGAGGTCGAAAGATGTGCGGTACAAGGGAGATTAACGTCTTCCTGGTTTCCCAACGTGTAAATTGATCGTGAGAAACGATGAGGTGTGAGGAACATAGAGAATTGAAATTTCAGAAGCTTGATGCGCGCGTACTGTTGTATCGATTGGAAATATTAGATAAGAAGGAAAGAATAATCGCAGATTGTTTAAATTATGTCGGTATTTGCATATCGCAGTAAAGGTTATCGTGTTTGATAAATTTAACAGCTCGCACGATTGAAGTGTATGTACGAATAAATGTTAAAATATGGAATTGGTAGGTAATTTTATACATTTTCGAGAAGAATGTTTTAAAGCCACGGCGAATATGAAGTATATGGAAGTGTTATGAAGCCCACATAGTTGTTGTGAATGTTTGGTATAATAAGTGCTATACTCGTATTGAGTAAACTATATGTAGTTGGAATGGGTTTAGTGACTATTAATTTTTTAATTAATATAAATTCAAATTTGTAACAATAAACATTATCTTCAGTTTCAAATTAAAATTATCAGCAGTGAAGAAGAGTATGTTTTACTTAAATGGTGACATAGGAGACATTTGCGATTCCAAATCAATGATACTAATTAATCATCATGATAAATCTCAACCTGTAAAGCAGAACTTAACAAAGCTGAATGAAGCCTTAAACGAAAAAAACCCAGCTGAAGAATTAATCCATATTCTCAAAGATAGAATCACAAAGAAAATATTTTATTCAAAGTAACAACTAATAATATTGCTTATCGAATGGAATGGCACAGTCTCTTTAGCGGCCAATTTAAGAGGACATGAATTACACTTCCCACGGAGAATGCAATTACACATCAAGCGTTAACAATGAATAGTTCGCTGGTTACATTCGCTAGGAATGTTCATGTCATAAGTCAAATTGAAAGGGTTTAATAAGGGAGAGAAAAGATCCTATCAAAGATAGCTCAACATATCTTCCACGCAAAGCTCCAGAGAACTGTTTTCCAACCTTTAAATTTTCCCATCGATCAAACGGCGTTGAAGTCTCCAAATCTTAATTTATTGGAATACCGCTTGCAGACACGTTTAATGTGCTACGACAGGTATTTGAACGGAGTAAAGACAGCATCACACCGTGCGCAAGAATTTCATCGGTTGCAGAGGTAGATCAGAACTTGCAGACAGATGAGACGTCGCATACTTCCTAGCAGAGGAGTAAGTAGGAACAAATAGCTGAAAATTAGTTCGGCGAAGTTGAAAGCGCACGTCTCAGAACGCTGCGAGCGAAACCTTTCTACGGGAGGGAGAGAGTTTTAGGTTTCCGATTCTAGAAGGAGATTAACGACTACTGATTCAACTAGACGGATGCCAATACGTGGTCATAAAGTCTTGAGTCATTTGCCAGTTGGAGGCGAGAACGGATGGAGGTAAGGTGAGCCTGAAGAGATAAAGGAAGCAAGAAACGGACAAAAGAAAAGGTCGAAAAGAAGGAATAATGGAGCGAAAAGGGGCGGGCAAAAGCCCTTGATGGAGGCATGAATCTGAAAGCTTCGGTGAGCCACCGAATGAATTCCTGTTCTTAATGCCATACCTCCGAAATTCAGCGCGTCCTTTCACATCCTCTGCTCATTAAGGGGATATTATCGAACGAGATGGTGAATGTAAGGATAATCACCGAGAATCTGCCTCGAAAGTGAAGTCTGAAGCATAGGACAGAGATGTGGCGTCATGAAATTTTGAATCGGACGAGTTTTGGCTTTGAAAGTTGAGCAAAAAATTAGGCGGACAAAGAAGGAGATAATTAAGGGTTTTGACGCAAAAAGGAGTCTATTAATGAAATATTAACGAGATTTGAATTCAATGGAGATTCTTTTTGGCTTTGAGAGACCGTTAGATGCAAAAGGACGAGTGAGAGAAAAGGAGATGGATAAGTAATCAAATGCAATTAATCTCTCTATTCAAATGAAGCCATGCCCAGTAACCTAAGGCCAAAGGCATTTTTATTACTCTCAGAGTGCGCAAAAAAAGCTTCAGATAAAGTTAATTATGACGTAAATAAAAGAGGTTGGATAGAATTTTTACGATACATTAAATAAATTGGTTTGAATTTCCCGTTACAAAATATCAATTCGTGAGGATTAATTCAAGTTCTCGTTAAAATAATTCTCCTAAAAATGATTCTTTTAAAAATGATCCAGTTGTCGTTCCGAAATGAAATTAATATCTCGCACGCAGAATTTGTAACAACTTTTACATCTAAGGTGTAAAGGAAGTAGTTATCTCATCCATGTAATTAAGATATGGAAATTAAGTAACCAAGTTTGAAGCAAATATTCTTACCGAACCGACGCTGAGGTAGTGAATAGAAAGTATCTTCGTGTTATGATAGAAGGTAAAGTATATATGTTTCTACCTCATAATCAAGGCATGGGACTAAAGCAACGAACTTTATTACGAATTCTCAAACCAAACTTCTGCTAAGGTTGAGAAATAGAAAGTGAGCAGCGTGAATGAAGCATTCGAGCAGATGAAAGGGAATCGAACGTTTAATCAGAGGAGATCGTATCAATAGAAAACTTTTCATGGATATTAATTAATCCAAGCATTACGGATCCAACCAATGGATTGGTATCATCTCAAGAGAAAATGGTCGAATTGTAGAAATAGGATTGAGAAATTGCGGAATGTGAATGACAGGAAATGCGACGGGAATGAGAAAAGAGAAGCATTGGAACACAACTGAATTTCCTTTCTTAGTTGAAATTAAGGCAAAGAGAAAGGAGGCGTTGAGAATATAGTGGAGAAGGACGTAAATAGGGAACGGCAAAGAGAGAAACGCTTCCCAAGAACGGCATTGAAGGCGAAGAAGAACGCCCGAGAAGTCGAAGAGAAAGGAGTAAATGAAACGGAAAAGAAAGGAACGCTAAGTAAATGGATCCCGAAGACTTAAAGCAGCGAGAAGGGGTAAGTCACGTAGCGGAGGAACCCGGATCGCTGACCTTAAACACGCCAGGAACACTAACTCACTCTCCTTCTCTCTACGCACACTCTTTTCCCCATTTACCACTCTCACTTTGTCTGTAGTTCCGCCAATTAGGCCCGACTCCCCAGTGATGTGTGTGCCCGCCAAGAAAAGGGAAGATTTCGTATCCGTGTCTCCGTAAGTGCGTGGAAATGATCTCCTAAAAGAACGAGTTGATGCTCCCCTAATTTTGGGTAGACGATTGTAAAAAGTTATTATTCGAAGCCGTTCACTTTCCCTGATTTCCCGTTAGTTGACGTAAAAAGAGCTGTTTCGTGATCCACGACGGAGTGTCTAACTTGAAAATAACTTTGGGAATCGATATCGCCAGCGAAAACGCCATTAAGGAGGAAAGATTCAGTTATCGAAATCTAATAATATTATTTTTTCATCACGTATTGCCTACCTCTTCATCGACGTTTCTCAAATTCCATTACGCGATGATCATTATCTAGCATTCGCTTCTTTTATTGCTGCATCGTTAAAAAATACCATCCAAAATTCATTTAATGAAAAATATTTTCTTTTCCCACGCTATTGGCTTACAAACTGATAATTATTTTGCAGCTTCAAGGGATTATAAACCCTCTTCCGAAGTTATGAATACTTCCTAAATTCTGCGTTTCAAAGCTGTAACAGTATACGTAGCATGCTTTAAAAATTAGAAAATTGAGTTAGTATCAATTAATGGTGAAGTGTATTTCTCGATTGCCATGATATTATACGCAATATGTCAATGAAATGAATGATTATTTAATTATTTTCAGATGATATTGAGTGAATGAGTACACCAACTAAAAAGATAGTTAAAATAATATGAAGACTCAAGTACCTAAAGTAAGTGATTTGCATTTTGTTCCTCTTTAGATAATTAGATAATCATCTGCAAATTAAAACTCAAGATTTTTTATGATTCAACCCTTTTTTATTTACTTGACCTAAAATAATTTTCGAAATTCGGAATATTTAGTAAGGTGATTTTTATTTTCTCAATAGGAATCATGAAATATTGACGTTCTCTTGAATTCTTCTTAAAGAAAACGGGTAAAATTTTCACTCAAAATTAATGTTTTGGTAGACAGTTATTTTCTCATATCAGGATAATTGATGATGGTAAAAAGATGTTGCCAGATACTCGGAATTCCTCTGGGTAATGACCTATCAGTTTCCACCCCATGGTTTCGCAGAAGAGTAATCCATTCCCATCCCGCATCTAGACAAACCTGCGCGCCCTGGCCGCATTCCAATTCATCACCGGTCGCAATTTCAACAGACGCATTCTCCGCCAGTCTAACCCCGCGACGCGAGGAAAACCTTCTTCCTCGGTAATTAATGCCCGGGGATCGAACTCGAGAATTGGGTTTTCGGAGCAGATCCTCCCCACCCTCCTTCGAAACCCTGCTAAGATAACCTTTTGCTTCCCGTATTATCCCCGAGTCGTCGCCTCACAGGATGGCAGTGACGTCGTTCGAAATCCGCGGTTAACCACCAAACGCCCCCGTTGAGAATCCCACTCCTGAAAGGCCGACTTTGCAGAGGAGAAACTTTTAAAACGGCAACCCAATTTCCGTCCTCTCGTCATTTTGGTGTCAATCGCCGTTTTATCGCCTCCGTGAAGGGCCTTCCCCATTCGGACGTTGGGGAGTGTTTCGCACAGTCCTCAACTCTTTCCTTATGGCACCACGCCTACTAGATGCTCTCCTTCTGCAATGTAACCCATCTCCCCATTGTTGGGGAAGAGAAGATTGGCCATGACAAGAGAGGTACTACGTATGGGAAAAGAGGCGGGGGATCTTCAACATCCCCGAAAAACATATCCCAGAGTGCCACAGATGTCCCATTAAGGATCCTTCTCCTTAAACTACAAAACTCCGCCCCTTCCTCTTTCGACCTTAATACGTCTATCTTCTTTCTTTCGCTTCCTAGTTGCATCCACTATCTCGTCTTTATCACGCAACTTTTCCAGTTCTTAGACTCCTTTTTTCCCACCCGATCCAATCCATCCTCCTTTTCTGATATTGGTTGGGAAAAAGAGGGTCTCAGATACGTTTTTGTCCGTTGGCCACCTTTTCGAAACTGCTGGGATCTATCTCTAGCAAAACTAACGCTTCCAACATTCTTGTCATGGATCTTGGAGTTTACGAAAAACGATGAAATTTTTTACTTACGAAGTTTACTGTGGTCACGAGTTTTAATAAGTATATTTTGGAGCTTAAACTCAAGTTACCAGTCTCCTTAATTAATGAATTGTGCCTCGATTCCCTATGCCAAGCTTTGCTTTACTTTAACAAATATATATTCCGAGCTGTGCTTATCTCTAGCTTACTCTATAAGAAATATGAGGTTTTGGAATTGGGAAACCAAAATTTGTTGCTCCTAATCGATATGTGTACAGTAATATTTACTGTGCGATAGGATTCTGTTTTCTCTGTTAGTGAACATTTTTAGTAAGTCCTTTGATGTTCGAACATCTGAAATTCGAGATATACTGAAATTTCCGTAGACAAGGTTTAGGGTAATGTGAAGGAGATGAAATTTATCGGAGGAAAAATGAAATTCTCGTTAGAAGATAAAATTCTTGGAAGTAGAAACTTCTAGGAAGTAAATATTGTAGAAAAGAAAACAGTTGAAATGAAATTCTTAGATGGTCTTATTAACATTTTATTCATGACTATCTCTGTGACTTTCAGCATCACAATATCCGTACCACATTCACATATCAATATTATCATTGCCTTTAAATACAATCAATAAAAATTTTCCGATTACATTTCTATAGAACAAGGATTAATTTAAACGTGTCCTTCATCATCTGTCATGCCATAGTCAACACAAACAGCCGTTTTATTGAATTAAAACTGTCATCAAAATGGCCGAGTGGTTAGACTGTTTGGTTCAAATTTCCATCCAAAATTTCGTTCATGGTTCGAATCCTCTTCAGGGGAAATTTTTTTCCGCAAACTTTCAGGTCGGCTACGAAGCTTCATAAGAACTTTCCATAGCTTACTTGTTTTCATGAAGCAATTCTTTGGGTAAGCCCTGGGTACCCTTTTGTTTATTTTGAATACGCAGAAATACTTCTGGATTTATGATATCTCAATATATTTCCCATACTAACATTTATTTTGTATTCTATAATTCATTAAACCTTTGATTCCGTTCTCATTTTGTCTCATTTTTTCATACATGTATTACCTTTAGTGTTATGCATATTAAATACAACGATGTATTATTAATTACTTTGTTAATTTATAAACCATAGTATAAAATATGTGTTGCGGAATAATTGCGATTTGCTTAGCCGCCTTTTTTTGTTTTGCTCTTTTGTTCGTTTGGTGGCGCTAGCTATGTAAAATGTATTACACCAACTGCTGCACTCTCTCTTGTCCCAGCAACGGAGGAGATCGCTGCTGAATGAAGGGTTGTTTGCTTGCCTTTCTGGTGAGAATTTGCTATTTACATTTTCTGCTTAACAAGAAAATTGGTCTTTCGGGCCGGATTCGTCTTGATAAATGTCTGAATTACTCATTCGGAATTTATCGCCGGATTCATCATTTGCAAGAAACTACAAGAGGTGGACATCGCGAACGTGGACTTCGATTCATTGACTTGCTGCATAAAGATAAGTTACATTGTGCTTTACTGTATCTTCGAAGTGAATTTAAATAATTTACGATAATGGAACTCATCAAGAAGGAGCAAGAGAAGCTCTCGCGAAAAATTGCTCCTTTCTGAACTTTAAAAAAGAGAGTCTTGCTAAAATGACCAAAGGCGCGTGTGAAATTCATATCGAGTGTCTCGATGAATGGTGGAGAAAGTTCAATCGCCAGCATAATTCCATGATTAAGAGTAAAGATGTCGATTTAAGTGAAGATTATTTCTCGGAAGATTTTTTGGATCGTACGGAAGAAGCATACTTGAATCAAATGGGGCCATTCAAAGAACATTTGAATAACTTGCAATGCGCTTCGACGCCGGGAGTCCCTTTTGACTCTACGCAATTGGGAGAGGTCGGAAATGTGACGCAACTCGTCAACAAGGATATTTTTCGTAGAAAAATATCAATATGTGTTAGGCCACTGATCATCTAACGAAGCTTTAAATTTCAAATTTCTTTTCATCGGAAGTGCGTGAAATGTTCCAATATTTCTCCCTTGTATTTCTTGCGAAAGTTTCTAACATCGGATAAATATATACACAACGGTATTTATGATATAAGATTAATATTCACGTTTATTATTTGTATTAATTTTATATTTATCTTAGAGATGCCGTTGTGATTCACTGATGTAGTTTTGCAGTTAATTTGGAAAATTGTAATACCCTTGGGTGTCTTTCGTGAATTTTATTTCAGGAAGAATCTTAGGATTTTATTTATTTTGAAAATTTAGTATGAAGTAAAAAAATTGCATGGTTATTAATTATCTTGCTGACCTATTTTAAGAAAGTTTCATGAGATTTGAATTAATTCGATTTAAAAGTTGAAATTAATTCTCTGAAATATCAGTCATCCTTGGAGAAAAGAAGTGAAGCATTCTTGACTTGTTATATTACAATATAAATTCAGCCTCTTTTCCAGTGTTTTCCTCATGTCCATCGTAGGTTTCATAGCTGTTTAACTTTTTCGCACGTCATGCACAAATATTTCGCTGATCCTTAGTAAATAAAATACTGTTCTATTGTCAAGGACTATAATTCTTTTAAATTATCATCATTCATAGTAAAAATCCAAAGTGCAATCAAAGTCAAGGAGATAATTACAATTTTTAAAATAATCGCTGTTATTGAAATACGTGCACATCTGTCTTTGTCAGATTTTGATCGTTTACAATTCGATGTTCTTTCCATTTTTATTTATTGCAGGAACCTCTATTCGCTTTACCTCGATATTTTTGCTTCAGATCCTGATTTTTTAGAAATCACTTTTCGTCTCGAATGTACTCTAATGGATAAAACGGCCGCATAACGGATTTAATCCTTTTTACTCCCTGTTTGTTTTGGAGAAGAACGTGTATCAGTATGCGTGTCCGCGTCCGTTCCACGATTCATTTGTTAAACAACTTTAAATGCTAATGGAAGAAACATTCTGATAAACCTGCAGTTGGAATGCGTGACATATGAGAAATGTGGCCGAGAGTTTTATATCGGGAAAATGTGGCCGCTGATTTTTTCACCGTTGGAATTAAACGAGAAACTTTATTATTTTCAGATGAAAATATACGATTTTTTAATCACACGATATTGAAAACAAATTTCTGCGCGAGAATTATTCTCCCTCTAAACCCGGCTTCATATTGGGAATTTCTCTTATTTAAGTTCAAATAACTGAAATTTTCACAGCTTCAAAGTAAAATCGAGACAGACTCTCGGAATTTTTAAAAAATATAAGCCAAAATTATTCCTTAATATTATTATTTATATCACCTCCTGGAATTTTGTTTCTTAAAATTTTATTACGCTGGAATATATAATTTTTATATTCTTTAATAATTATATAATTTTTATATTCTTTGAGAACCTAATGGTTGCTCCTTCTTCAAGATCTTACTTATGCCAAATAAGAAGTTTTTGTTCAAAATGGTTGACCTTGTGGATAATATTTTAATGAAGTAATTCTGGATATTAATTTGCCGATTATAATAATAATACTGTTACTGCAAATAGGAAAATTATAGATTTTTATCGCTCTCGTGTATTTCATGTACTTAAATTATTCGGCATTGGTAATTAATTTTCCTAGGTAAGAAATAAACTGTATTTGAAGAAAAGAGCGCTTACATCAGATATAAGCGCCTTTATATCAGGTTTAATATTGTCTGTAAAACATTTTATATCGCCTAATTCCCATTATCTATTCTATTCATGGGTGGATATAGAAACTGCCCAAGGGGGTTCGGTTTAATTTCTCTGATCTGGATAGTCCTGGGAGTTGCGTTTCCATCTTTGGTGACAATTATATCAGCTCTGATTTCCGGTGAAATACGTCGAAATTACCTATACTCGACGAACATACTTTCAGAAATACTAATAATATAATTTTTCTCGGTAACAAAAAATGTCATCTTGTCACTTGTTAATTTTTTCAAAAATATATTCTTCACTAAAACTTTGAAGGATTAGCCGAAAAGTACTACATTAGGCTTCCTATAAAGAAACAATAATTTACGTGAAATACTTTGAAAACGTAACCTTCCTTGTCATTGGAAGTGTTTCAGAAAATGGCACAGTTAAGCTCCCCCAATCTTCAACGCCCCGTCTCAGCCAGCCAACACATGCCAAAAGGGGGGAAGATTCCTCTCTTGAATCCGCCAATGAGTCCTATTTCCAATTATCTATTCCATTTTACGATTACACGCAAATTAAACCATTAACAATTCGTGTTTCGATTATACCATGTGCCACTCATTTCCCAAATTGTATAGTTCCCTAACTCACGGAGCACAAACCGGTTCTTCTCATTGTAGGATTTAGAAATGACACCCTGAACAGCCTGATGCTACCAGAGCCTCTAGTGGCCACGAGGGAAAGCTCCAGGGACACCACAGAATCGGAGGACCCTTCGCCCTCACCCCTCCTTCGAAGCACGACCACAGAGAGCGCGGTCACCACCTCTTACAGACCACAAAGCCCCGGAGCCATTGCGGGACCTGCCATCACGATCATCCCTCCTTGGGCACCACCAATGCACCACGACGTGCACCACCACGGCGGCACATCTCGCTTCGGGCCGTACTTCGAGGAAGGGGCCGACGGGAGCAACGTCACGGCTCGTCTCGGATCCACGGTGCGATTAGACTGCAAGATTGGAATGTTGCAGGATAAAACGGTGAGCATTTCACGACTGGGTTACAGATCTCGATGAATGTATGTCAAGTGACGAAGCTGTTTGCGCTACCGTTCGCATCCCCAATCGCATATCATGGAGCGACTGGAAAATAGTATGGAAATCTATTGCCAGGAGATGAATACATTCATTTCAATCCGTTTTTAGAGGACGTACAAATTTAAACATTCAGGTTCAAAGCATGCTCCGGCAGAACGCCCTGGGTTTATTGAAGTCCTCGATAGTTCTGCTTCCGCCGTAGCATTTTAATGAGCTCAATCAACCGGATCGAAAATTTTACTTTTAAAAAGCATACGCGCGTTTGTTCGCTAAAAACGTAAATTTGAAATGTATGAGCTTTTCTCTACTAAGAGAGAAAGCATGTTTTAGCTACAAATATAGTGAATGAATGACGGTCCTAAGTGGTTTTGTTAATTTCGTTAATATTTATTATCAGCATTTTGATCATCTTCATAAGTATTTCCGTTATAGGGTGATAGAAAAAACTTTATTTCAATAACCACTCAAATGAACCTAAATTAATAACTAATTGAAAAACGTTTAAGTGTATGTGTAGATTGATGCGTTACACTTAATGTACTCACGAAGTACTAATGCAGTACTTCAAAACATCAAGACCGAATGAAATGATATTGTTGTTATAGATTGTAGTGGTATACTTCTATATTTTTTATATGTGAAATTCAATCATAAATGTGTTTTAGGGGAGTTATTTGATCTTCCTAACTTTTAGAAAGTACGCCTAATATCAGACAACATGTATGATTTGTATCAAACAATTATTTGCTTATAGTTAATTTACTCTTGCTGATATATGTTCCTGAAATAATACCATAAAAGATCAAAAATATCGGAGGAAACGGATTAAAATTAAAGTTACTTTAAGGAAAAAAAATTGGTGATTGCACAAAGCGCTGGATAAATATTACCTTTCTTATCTACTGATAGAATTTCCTAAGATAAAAGTTAACTTAAGAAACTACATGAAGATAAGTTGAGATATCTGAAATCTCAGCAGGTCTATTCTAACTGATATGTTAAAAAAAACGTGATTTCTTGTGTTAGATGAAATGTGATAAGACGATTTAAAATACATTCAATGTTGATTACTTAAAGTTGCGATTTAAAATGATTATTTTAATCCCAAACAAAATACATGTTCTAAATTCAATCAAATTAATATTATTTAATAAATACACTCAATTCTGACGCCAGATAAGTGCATCTAAACTTCACGTAATAATGTAAAAACATTTCTCCGTTATAAACAAGATTGAAAACAGCAACATATAGATAGATAATTAAATTGAAAGCTGTGATAACAATGCCCATTATTCTAATATTTACATACTCTAAATATAAATCCTTTTCTTTCATATTTTATTCTTGTTTACCCCTCTCCTCTAATTTTCGAGCAAACAATAGCCGATTATTCAAGTGATAGTTTGGAGTTTACTTAATTTATAATAAATTAAGTTTCATGATAGTAAGCCTCAAAGTTATTTTAATTATTAACAGATAGGATCATTATCGATCGCAGAGCAATATGCTCTTGCCTTCCTGAAATATATATAATTCAAATTCAGTTTATCAAGGGCTACATAGCTTCTAAAATATATAATGCAAATATAAGTAGTTTCATTTACATAAAATTTCTATTTTCGTTTAATTTAAAAATCATACGATGTATTTGTACATCTTAGAAGTGGTAGTGCAATGTGATTGTATGTATGCACGTAAATGAGATAAGGATTATTTGGGATGGAATATTTTCGCAAACTCAGCTATGGAAAAGGCTAAGGAAAAAGTCAGAAAAATTCTAAGGAAAAGAATTATAAATTGGAAAAGTCATTCATCGGAATAGAATTTCCTTGCGGGCGTTGTATATTCGGAAATAAAAATATATAGGCATGGAAATAATTAAAGATTTAATTTTACTCTCAGCATAATGATAAATCTCTAAGTTACTCATAATTCACTGAAATAATTCTGCCGTCAGAGCTTTTACCTCACATTGTTTGATTGGACCTTTCCAGGAAATGTGCATGCGTTCATGTATTGGATATGAAAATAAATTAGACTTCAGAAAGGGATTAAACACACCAAACTTAACATTACAAGTGATAACAACAGACGGAAACTGACTCGAAAAACATCATCGGAGCATGTGAAAGTCAAATTGAATACATTTACAAGGAAGCATCTAACCAATCAGCTACAACACCCATTTCCTTCTGCTAAAGTCACCAACTACTTCCCTATTGTTATTCGTATGAGGAAAGAGCGATTATCAAGAGAGAAGCCGGAAGTTACGAAGATATTAGTCAAGGAAAGGAGTCGCGGAATGTATTAATTCGCAGAAAATACCTTCATAAGTTCTGAGATGTAATGAACAGTCTTCCAAAAAAAAGTCCCTATTTTGGGAAATTCTACATTTATAAAAACTCATGTAAATTATTTTTTTATCATTTTTAAATGTTCTAAAAGGGAAAATATAGTCGTGAAGGGAATGCAGTCGTTGAAGGTAATGATAAGTGTTAAATGCGAGATTCTATGAACTGCTGTAATGGGCTTGATGAATCTCAGACCAGTTGTCGGTTCAATTTGGAAGAACTGTCTAATTTGCTTAGAGTTTTCGGGTCTATTTTTGGTCGTTCTCTTCTTACCTCGTCATGTACGTACGAATCCTTTTCTATTCATGTTTACGAATTGCCTTTCTGTTGCTCCATGCAGTATAAAATGCATATGATAATGTATACCTGTGTAGAACTACTGATTTTGGTGATAGAAATCTCATTTGATTCTCACCGGCAATATTAAATATATTAATGAATCTGAGTCAAGGAAAAATATCGAAACGTAAAAACATCCAAATTTACATGATATTTCTAAAGAATCATATTACTTTTGGCCGTTTTCTTATATTTAATCGGTTAACTTTTAAATTGCGTCCACTCTTTCAGACAGCGAAAATTAACTTCAAAACTAAAACTAAGGCTCTCATAGAGTAAGACTCCAGTTACTTTCCATGGATTATCCTTTCTTTTGCAGAATGGTCCGATAGTAATTTGGATATCTTAGTTTTAAAAAAATTGCCATTTATTGACATTTTTCTTTCATATTGCGTCTAATACAAACATACATGAGTGCGAACGGAGTATTAGAAGTAGTTCTGATTTCCTTCTTTTCTGGGGAGATAATACTGCTGTGGATAAATATTGATAGTAATACGTTGAGGTTTTGATAGCATGTTTATTGAGTGAAACTTAATCACACCCCATAAAAATAATTTTCGAATATTTTTCCAGTATAATTGTATTCTATTGATATAACTTGAGTAAATCCTCTAGTATAAAATTTTGGAAATCACTGAGCCCACTTCTTTCCGATATTTGTTTATTAGATGCGGTAGAAGCACAGTAGTACTAGCATAATTATCTTAATTTCATTCAATTAGGCACAGAATTAGCTGCCTTATCAAAGGTATTGATAACCTATGAATTGAAAATACATCGTTGTATAGTTAGTATATCATTCGAATGGGCCTATAACTTTCCCAGACTCTATGGCTAGTGAAAGGCCCTTTTCTCCCTTCGTAACAATGAGATGAGGAGGATATATCTCTATGGAAACGGTTCGGTTTGAAGGAGACCCTTACATGGAATTCAAAACTAGTCAGCTGCTAACCAGGACACTAATTGGTTTGATCATGAGGAATATTTTACCGAAAGGCCTGATATTTCTATTTAATAGGGATTTATTGCGTAGAAATTTGGTGTATTAGTCCAATTCACGAATTTGATTGCAGCATGAATTCAGATCCGAAATCAGACGGTTGTTTTTATCTAAAAGAAAATTGGTACGTTCTCTATTATAGATGGTACATACGTTAAACTTTGAACATAAACCCAGCACTGTAATTTAGAATATACAGAATTGAATATCAGCTTTAATATTTTTAAAACCACCCTTGTTACAATGCCCACTAACTCTCGGAACTCGGAATTTCTCTCTAATTTATTAATGGCTCTTTCTTTCCGAGCTTTAATTCTCTTATCTGCCATTAAAATAATTAACAAGTAAGAGTTCCAAACGTGTTATGCCAATTTAATCCTTGCTTATTCTCCGGCACTCTCTTAAAAATCCGTTAATTCTCTGCTCGTATGGATTCAGACCAGTTGACTCCGAAAGAATAGATTTTTTCCCTTAGTATAATGGGGCGCTTGGGTAGCAGGTATCTCACATGGCTGCTGTCCAAGACCTCGAGGGCGAGTGACTTAGCGGGGGGCAACTGCTTAGGCTCCGCTGGTGTTCTGTGGCTCTCGTTGTGGGCCTCCGTACCGTATAGTGGATGTACTTGGTCCCGCAGTCTCTACAGGAGGTCTCGCACACAACGCTTCAGCTCAATGGGATTTCCCCTCTTAGAGCAGTTTTAGAACGTATTTGGAGGAATTGAGAGTCATTGAAAATTCAAGAGCGAAGAGAAATGAGAGAGAGAGAGAATTTGCTTGAGACTTGAGAGGCATCATCATGTGAAAAAATTATAATTTTCACGATTTTCAGGGAAGAGTAAATCTTCCGTTGGCAGGATCCAAATCCCGCTAAGGGTTCAGGTAATCCGTTATGCAAATTATCAGAGCCATTACAATCGCTGCACAACTAGCTGTTATAAAACAATGTTTCTGTAACGCTATTATTGAAAATTTCAATAGTAATTAACTCATTCATCTTATTATGTTTTATGAAAATAAATCGAGCATTAATATTTGCTATTATGGTAATTATTGACGAAGAAAATTTGTTTTAACTCTATAATTCTCCACGTAATACTCTATGATTCTTTGCAAGTGTTTAATCCAAGGCTTGACCAAGAAGTTTTATCGGAATACATTGTATAATTACGTTTCTATATAACACACTAATAATTAAATTCCAATACAACTACATTCCTAATATTTACATTCCTATGAAGTTGACGTATTAAAGCATTTGTAGCGACAGTACCGAACATTTTCTCTTGGAGGCAATATTTCAAATGCCAAAACAGACAATGGAGGGAGGATCCGATTTAATAAAGATATATGCGTCCCTAATAAAGAACATAATCCTCTCTTAATTTATCATCAGTCTATGGCGATAATCTGGAGCTAAGCTCTCGAAAATTTATTATCTCCGTAAATAATTCACAACTTGAAATTAATTCACTTCCGATTTTGCCGTCCTTTTGTTCGATAGTGGTTTATCCTGAGATGAACTCGGGATAATAACAGTTTCTGCTGATAACAAATGGATGATTCTGAATTTAAATCCCAGCAGTCAATTTTTTTGACCTTAAGATATATTTTTATAGTTCTCTGAAATCTATTGCGAGCTCCATAGATCCTTTGCATTCCGTTACAAAAGATAAATGCGTTTGAAAAATGAAAAATAGAAAAGAATTAAATCGTTGCATAATAACATCTCAATAAATATTAGTAAAAAAGATTATAGAAACAGCAGCAGATAATTAATTACCAATATAGGGGCTCGATACCGTTGGAATTTATCTTTTCACGGAATTACTTTTTAAATTTTAATTTTAAAATTTTAATCTCCACGGGACTTTCGATTCTTGTACGAGAAAATAAAAACGCTAGTAAATTATGAAACCCTGTCATTCTCTAAGAACATTGAACCACTATTGTATTGCAACCAGATTTCGTTTCGTATTTCAAAGTTTTCTTATATGTATTTTATATATTTTCTTACTCGTGTAGATTTTCTTTATTTCCCGGTTTGAACTTGTGCACTGATCATAGCCAACGAGAGAACATTCAGTTTGAGACATCTGAAGTTTTGAAAGCTAAAGAGGAAAAATTTGCTTCGGTGAAAATCTATATAACAGAAATTTAAAATGTGTAGGATTTATCATAGGATCAAGAAGTATATACTAAACTTATTGTTTCTGTTCCTCTCATTGGACGAATTATTATGAAAACCTCAGAATTTCAATGGATGAAACCAAGGACTAAACCAAGGGAATGATAAAACCCTCCCCAAACACTTACCCTTACTTCTGAACTAATCTGCGCTTAACCTTAACCGTTTTAATGTATTCTAGTTCGCAAGATGCTGATTTTATAAGTATGAAATGTTTATGAGTGGGGGAATCCCCATGGTGATACAATTATTAGAAACAATTCAGGGTCCTTAATCGTTTTTTTCACCTAGCTTGGCAGAGAAACCATTTGGTTGCGAAAGATAGCAACAGGGTGCGACACGGGAAAGGGGAGCACATGTTCCTTTGGATTACGGGATTGAAATGGATTAAGTGATTATAGGATTGATGAGGAACGATTTGTCCATAGTCCTTTCCCTCATTTATATTAACAGACCGCATCCATCCAATCCTTATTCATCCTTCCTTTCATCTCCTGGTCTAACCAAAATGTATTCAAGTCACTCTCTTTAGGCCTGAATTTTCAAATTATTTTTCCTGTATCTGAATAATTACTCATCATTTATTCACGCAGAAAATAACGCATCTTGATTACGATGAGTTTCAGGGATAGCATTAGAATGCCAGAAACCGCGCTTCGTACGAGTATCATTATTAACTATAATATTATTACACCAATTATAGAAGTAGGCTTTAACTTTTTTAAAACGTAAACCATAGTCTTATACCACAATATAGGAGTAATTGAGAACTGAAAGACCTATACATTAAGTTTTGGCTAAGTAAAATAAATTTAATTATAATTTTCACAGCCTAGAAAACCATCTGTAAAGAAATTACAAGAATCTAATTTTTATGAAACATTTTTGGTAATTTATATCATTATATCTCTTTAACAAATAAACGCAATCATTTGAAACGAGACTGTAACGCATAATCTCGGTGTTTCATAGTTCTTTCGGAATTCAACATAATACCACAAGTCAGATTTTCGTTCAGAATCCAGCAATTCGGGAATTTGATGAATAAAAGAAACTAGGGATATACTGATATAAAGTGAAGTTGAAATCAAAGCGAACTCTCTTTCCTTGTGCTTTTTCAACGATTCTCTTTGTCTACGTCCTATTTGGAAGGAGATTACATTTTCACAGATGGGATTTGCATTCAGTCCTATTTATGCCCGAGAAGTTTTCATTTAAATTTGAGGAGTATTCGCAGGCTGTGAACATTCTATTCATCTTGGAATTCTTCCTTCGCTCATTATCTGTCTTTTGCGTTTGAATGATTAAAATGAAGACTCGAAGCATATATGCTTCATTTCCATCTTTCATAGAATTGCGGAGTTAATCTCGAGCGCCTCGGCAAAGCATTTTGCGGAGAATTTCTGTAAACAACTACTTACCAGCAAGGATTGATGAATTCAAAATGAAATCGCCGAACGAAGATCCTATAATTCCAACCTTCGTTATTTTCCTTATAACATTTAATATTTTACAGCCTAGGCCTAAAGTACTTTCTGGAGATAAGTCCCTCAATCTTTGTTTTCTACGCTTTTACGAACCATGTATATAATTTATTCGCAATTGCAGGACTTGAGTGTTGCTCGCAATTTTTCCTCACTCCGGGGAGTGCGAATTAGCCTCAACACAGTATGTGGAGAGAGTTAATTTCGGATGATGGAGGAAATTAAATACCCACTCCGCGGAGTGGATTATTCCTTGCATTTTGGAATTTGATGGATGGGTTGGGTTGAGTCCGGTAGGGTGGGGGGCGAGTTATTGTATTTTGAATTATCTTTAAAATAAACTTACATTAATTTTGAATGAACACTAACGTCTTAATAACCTCATTTGGTATTTCAAGCATAGAATGCGTAACTTTTTAATAAAATGAAAAATACAATCCCTAGCCTTAATGTCATCCACGTTTTTACAATGGTAACTTCAATGTAGGAGGCACAGTTTTTTTAAGCATAAAGTTGAAATTTTTCTGTAAAACTTAAGGAACAGAAAACGTTCTCCCTTCCCCCTCAAAAATCAATGTAAAATCACTTGAAAACAGTTTGAGAATACTAAGCTAACGAACCACAAGCTTAGATATTTCACTTAATATCTTTGTCGGTTTACTTCTATTGATGCATCATGAAGTTAATTGAGACTAAGCATGAATAAAGAAAAATTAGTTTATGTATGGAAAATGTTTATATGACTACCAATTCTGGATTATGATTTTATCATATTAGATATTTTCAATGTAAACATACTTTTATTCGTAAGTTTGATATGTTTTAATATAATTTACTATACTAAATTTTAAGTTAAAAAGGAAAATAAGCACGTGAAGGCATACACCTTGGAAATCTCCAAACGAAAAACGGACAAGGAAAGCACAATGACTACTGCTTACTAATATTTTAAAATTTCAATGTTATTCCTGGAGTGAAATTTTGGGTACGATGAGAGATTAATTTTGCAGCTTCAACTTTTTATATTTGCTTTTAGTTAGAAAATTCGTGTAAATTTCAAATATTAGGTTACCAAAGCTTATTAAAATCACACGCTTATCACGATGGATTAATTATGGTGATTAACTTATTAAATTTACACTCAAGACGTCTATAAAATATATTCGCATAATATCAAAAGCAATGTAAAATTGAATTTCTATCCTGAAATCATCCATAACATGACCCAAAAATGTTTCCTTTTATTTAATATAAAATATAAAAATTGGTAAAATATATTTTATTCATCACTATGAACGGAGAATTTCCTTATATTGTTAAAGCAGATGTAACCAAGAAAAGTTTCAAAATTCTAGAATTCGGTTTTAATCGAGTATCCCAGAATGCTTCACAAATTGCCTTTTGCTCGGATTTGCTTGGCCATAAATTCAAACAGACATAGCGCGAAATGAACGAGTTCTCCCCTAAAAATAGAAGAGAGAAATCAAACGAGTGAGATGAATACGTTCAATCCTTGTGTAAGCTCCATGGGTTCGTCCTTTATGCTCGAGTATTATTCTCTATTCTCGAAAGATTAAATTTCCTTAAGGCCTCAAGAGGTCTATTCTCTCCAACAACAGGTATAGTCGCAATAAATAAGGAAAATTCGTACTTTGTGTGCCACACGTAGCTGAGCCATAGATGTAAATGCGAGTGCAAATATGAAAGTAATCCATCAAACTACACAAAAGCTTTATACTTGAATTGCAAATGCAAAAGTAGAATAGATTATTTTGGAACATACACAGAATCTGCTATATCGAATAAGTCCAACCGATTGATGCTTATTTTGATCACGTGATTGGGACAAATGAATCAAATACTTGTTACAGATATGTAATAGTTTAGCATTCGAAAATTTATCAATAGATTATTTCATCTCTAAAATGGTTAGTCTTTAAATATTGTCTAGCAAGAGCCCATAATAATTAGTTTTTTCACTACGCAAAATCTTTTTCCTAATTTATATTATCAAATTTAAAATATTTTTTGAATGTCAGATCAAAGAAAAACAAGTCCGTCAGATATGTTTGCAACGATAAGAAAATTTATACATACTAGTATAACTATATTAACTTATAATTCAAATTTTAAATATGTCATTGAGATTAACAATACATTTTTCTTTTGCTAAACTTCGACATATTTTGGCAATTCATAAATTCAGATAAATTAAATATTTATATTTTGTTTTCCAATTTGAGGTAAAGACCTTATTTTGAAATTTTCAAACCCACATATTTTAGCACTCGAATCGGAGCAGGTTCATATGCGGAGCAGTGTTCATATTTTACGAATGAATCTCTTTTCAATGGTATATAACGCCTAATTATTCGCTTCCACATGTTCAAATGATAGAGAAAAACATCAATACCACAGAAAACCTATAACACTTTTGAAAAATCCTTATTGTATAAGTCAACGATACGAAACCACCACGTAAACTTTTATCATTGCCATTCCATTTCATGCCTCTCTGTATCAAATGAGTCTCCGATATCTTTTGATGGCGAACTGAATGTAGTATTGATAAAATTGGTGGAGAAAAGTACAGGAAAATGCATTAACACTTGTGCGAGGCTATCCTCAAATTCGGTCTGTACCAAAGGATTAGGTTTCCGCCATCGCAGTCATTGACGACGAGAACATTTTTTCGCGCTTTCATTCCGCCGTTCGCTCGAGGACAAAATGAAAGGCTTCCTTCCAATTTCCTCTGAGGACCTTTTCGTACCAATAGCGGTCACTAACTCACGTTGCGCGAGACAATATTTTTTGTGTTGGCGGCTCAAGTGCCCCACGAAAGTACTCGCACAGATTAAGTGCCCTGAAGATAATGCGTGTGGATACGGTGATTGAGCAATCCACATGGCTTGTTTTTAAGTCTTTCGGCGAGATTTCGCGCTGAGGGGATTTCGAGAATCGATGCCATTACGGAACATTAGGTTCTTTCAACAGCGGATTAAAAGAAATCGATGTGCACATTTCCTATCGCGTGGATAATTCCAAGTGCGGAAAGTGGTTCATACTCGACTCAGGAGCCAACGAGAACTTGGCTTAAGAGAGAAATTACTTGAGTGGCAAAATCTAAACGGCGACTCCTTTATTTTTGTAAGTATTCATTGATACTTTCTGTGGTTCAGGAATTTCAGCAGCTTAATTCAGATTAGATAACGATCAGATAAGACCATGATCCTGTGTAAATGTTTCCTTTTTGGAAAAATTCCTGTTTTTTCTGTTCAAGATATGGAGAAAGTTTAGGTATCAGTTAAATGAAAGAGACGAAGAAATAAACGTTTCGTGATTAAAATATCCAAGTTAAGGTATGTAATCTTATATACCCGCAAGACCTCCTGATAGCAATATCTAAATTATATAATTAAAGGAAGGGAGACCATAAGGGAAAGACATTAAAATTACCTAAAACACAGTATCATGAGGTTATACACATCATTGTACTCTCAACAACTTAACGGTTTGCATTGCTGAGAGGAATACGAAGTCATATTACCACGTACCCTAATCATAGACTAATCAAAAGCACAAAGTTATTCTGATATATTTGCAAAACTATTTACATACTGTCAAATATTTTGATTCCTGTTATTAATAATTTAATGACATTGATGATCTCTTTATTTAATTTTTATTATCTTTACTACTGTAGGTTAATTCGTTATCATCAAACCTGGATTAGAAACGGGTGTTGATAATTTGGTTTTACTTTTACGTCGATTCATATTTTTTGTGGTAAATACACGAAGTAATAGCGTCGTTTTGTGACTGAAACAACTTTGACGATCGCTACTTTAAAGGTAATGGAAATAGGGAAAATTTATGGAACGTAATGCAAAAAAGAAAAATTGAAAATCCTTCCAAAGATTAGATAAGCATCGATTTCTTAGAAATTCAAACACTTTCATCCGGGAATTTTAAAGCGGTAAAAATAAAAGACAGCGAATGAAAAATAAGAAAATGTGATTTCCCAGTAGATCCGCATCATATTTTCCTCTCACAAGAGAGAGTCCAATTATGTTCTGTCATATTGAGCACTTACTCTTCCTTTCTACGCATGTTCGCCATTCCAACTAAGGTTCAAATACACCAAGAGGAATAGGCTTTTGTTCAAAATAACTTTTATTTAGTTTATATAATACCATTACGATCACTACATGAATCTATTGATGAGTTGTAAATGATTAGGGGAACAATTGACTTAATTATTGAGCTACATCAACGAATTTCTCCTGCTTCTCGTTCATTTATTAAAATAGTAGAAGTATAAAAGTATATATCTCGTGTAATTCTCATACTAAAATACAAACATCATCACAAATGTCACCCTAGCGGATAATTGGATGTTTCATAATTATGGCAGTTAAAAATTGAATGTAAATATGAGTATTGCAGTTGAAACAGATTTCATCCCAAACCTGTGCACAATGTTTGACTCAGTTCTTGTGAAAAGAAGGATTTAGTTGCAAAAAAATAAATAGGACCATGTTTCTGGAAATAGGTACAATGCTGTTAACAGCATTTATCATCAAATATAGAAAATCAACTGCAGAAATTTCCTTGAAATTCCGTTAATCTGTTTGAACTTTGCGTTAAAAATGCGTTTCGCCGCGATAAAATAACTTCCAGGGAAATCTTTTTTGCCATTATTCAGAGAAAAAAAATCCTCCTATGTAAAACATTTTCAAAGACTCTTAAAAAATAACTGAAAATATTTTGGCATCCATCGCCCTTCAACGTGTCCGTGTATATCGAATTCCGAGCAGTATTGGGAATACCGCACGCATTTTAACCCATGTCTTTCACCATGCCTTTCACATTCCCCACTCCTCTCTTTGACCGAAATGCTTCGCATAATAATTTTCCCCCTTTTTTGTCAGCCATAATCTCTACACGCAAACATTTGATCACTTACGGGCATTTATCGTTAGCGTTCCGTCAACACTTGTGCCCAAATCCTTTTTCCGCTCTGCCTGGTTTGAAAAACAGGAATCGAATGATGTCCCGTTTTTCCTCGATCATTCGCTATTTTGTGGGCAATTTTTCTCGTAAAAATTGAAATGGCATTTGCAGTTCCAACATTGACGACCTTTCGTACTATTATTTTTAAACTTGGCAAGTTTTTTAGCAATATGCGTGAAACGTTTGTGTGTGGCATATTTCTGAAGCTGGGATTTTCCTTATTTTTCTCAGTGCTGATAATTCCTCGAAATTTTGTTCGAACAACAGCGGAAAAGTCCTATATATCATCGTTGTTTCATCATGATTGAAATTCAAAGCTCTTTATCTTGATAGACAACAGTATCTATGAGTTTAATATGTTGCAGCATGAAATATATCTTCTAAATATTTTTTTGGAATAGTTTCTAAGGTAATTAAGAGAAATAATACAATGCATATATGTATAATAGAGCGATTCAGGTCTTAGTCTCCTTCTCTATTCACCATACCTAAGACGTCATTAAGACATGTATCTCAATAAAACGGAATCACTTCTGTGGAGTAAATTTTGAGAGTTGTAAAAATTGATATCGCTAATCAGCAAAATGTAATATTTTATAGATTAGCATTATATTACATATTAATTATAATCTACCAGACTGAATAAAATTTACCACATTTTATTGCTTGAGATATACTTTTAACATTACATAAACTTGTATGATTAGAAGTCAAAAGTAAAGCAAACTTGCTAAAGAGCAATTCATTTTTAAACCCAAATGAAAGCCACCATGCGATACTCGGTGTGACATATTCTATTGGAAATACGTGGAAAATACATTTCGAACGGCAATTGCTTGTAAAAGAATTGCTTGTGACCATAATCAAGGTCATGTATATCATATGCTATAAATCTACATATTTCTAAAATGAACATACGTTTGCGCGCGTTTGAAACCAATCAAGTTCTATTTACTACAAGGAAGTACTGAAAATTTCATATTTTTTCAATTTATCATGTTTGGTGGATGACGAGCATGTAACGTCAAAACCGTTCGTTTTCATTCTGCTTATGGAACGAGTGAGATTCACTGTAGATATATTGACTCTTTATTAGTCAGGTTTTAGGTCCGTCCGGACCGCTTTTACACCATGTACGTATGTCATTATAATGTGTACAAATATTAATTAAAAGGAAAAACAAAGAGAGAGGGATATATCTTTACAACAGTAGGTTGAAAAAGAAACTGCCGACGTTGTGGGCGAACACCCCACAGAGAAGATGGCGAAAAACGCCCGCTAAAAAAACAATAAAAGAACACATCTTGAGGGTGACTAAGTAGTAACATTGAAAGATCTATTTGTGGAAAATAAAATGCTAAGGTATGAAGCGTCCTCACTTTTTATATTAAAGCAAAACCCGCGAAATCCATTTTTATATCAAGCCAGAATTTTCTGATAGTCCTGTTTAATGTATTTCCACTGCCTTTCAGGTAACGTGGCTTCATCGGAAGGACGATGCCATCCACTTGCTCACCGTCGGACGGCAAACTTACAGCAGCGACTCACGCTTTTCTCTCGCGTATCGCTATCCCAACAACTGGAGACTCCAAATATTATTCGTCACGAGGAGAGACGAGGGACTCTATGAATGCCAAGTAGCAACGCACCCACCCAGAGTCAGACAAGTCTTCCTCAGAGTCACCGGTAAGATATGGAAATACTCATAAATATAAAGAACAAATTATTCTACTCATTCTTACTGTTTCGAAAACACTGCGTAAGGAGGTAGTACCTAAACTAGATAGTTTTATAATGAATTTAATCTATGAGGATATCGCAGAGTTTTTTTTTTAGATAAAGATCAATATATGTAATCTACTCTCGATTGGTAATTTCTTAAGTAATGGAAAAATATCTATATCTAGCGTTATTCTGCATTATTTTTAGAACTGCGTGGAATGTTGCCCTGTAAAGGGACTGCCGGAGGCTCGTACGATATCGAATCTTCAAAAATACTCTCGCTAAAGCATACTGAATTTAGAAACATCTCGCGAGTGAAAATATCTTTAAATACACAAAATTCTTAAATTTTGAAGAATAAAAACGAGGGCTTGGCATAACCCATTCTATTTATAAAAATTCCTTAAACATTTCTTGAGCCATGTGAATATTGTATAACTTACTTACACAACGCAGTTTTTATTTATATGAAAAAATAATGATGGATCTACTGACGATTTCTAAATTGAACAAATCAGAGATAAATAATCATCATCATGTTTATATTTATTTACCTGCCGCTATAAATAAGCTTAAGGTTGATATTGTTGGTTGCAGACCTTTCTTTAGTAATATTTCATTAGAAATTACTTGGTAGTTCTAAATCAGCTGAGCAACACCAAGTAAGGAAATTTGTAAGAGATTCTTAATGTTATCAACGAATGTTGGTTTCGATTCGGAATTTTAACTACAAAATATCTCAATAAATGATTTTCGTTATATTCACCAAACCAATCCAGTAAATGGTTCAGTTTCTAACTATAAAGTTTTGGTTGCCATAACAGTAGAACTGAAGATTAAAGTATTCTAGATTTTTTGTCCTTATGGGTAATAAATTATAGTCGAAATATCGTTACACTTTTATAGGCAGTGAAATTTGCGGACATTTCGTTACGAAATATGTGTGAAGCCATTTTTCCAGCCTCCCGAACGTACTTAACCTTACTACCTAATTACGAGATCGTTATTACCTGGATTGGTAGTAGAAGTGAAAGGGAGAATGGTGCTCCTTAAATATGAGAGACTATGTATTACTATATCTAAGTCAAATGGAAGATGTTATAGTTCTTGCCACAGCCAGCAGATAACGTCGTAGTCACGACAACTACAACAGATAAGTACCTCAGTTCTGAAGTACTCATCCCTCTCTTAAAACGGTAATGACATGACCGGCAAGAAATATTTAGAGCACTTTCAGACCCAACTTAAGCAAAGACCCCCAAAAGTGTAACTATGTGCCCGCATATTTCGATCGTAATGAAGTGTCTTCGTAGCCATTTTTCCGATAGAGTTTATTTACATAAGCAGCCGATTCGGAAATATTGATGCTCACCTCAGTGTGACCGAAAAGAGGAAGAAATATTTCAATAAATTTCGAAATCGATTATATTTTCGACCACAAAATGTAAAAATACAAATAAAAATAATGACAGCTTTAGCCTTCGAATGAAACAAAAGCAATGAAAAATCATTCTCACTTGCGTATTTTAATGTAAAGGAAAAGTATTTTCTAAACATTCGAAAATGGGAAATTGCAAATTGGAACTTGGTCGATGATTTCTAGGTTTGAACCAGCATCATTCTAAATAAAATTTTTACTTCCTACGGTTTCTTAATTGTTCAGATGTAACACGAGTACACTCTGGAATATGTTGCCTTTATTTCTAACAGCGTGGGTAGATAGCAAATAATAAATTGTATACACTCATAAGTCGCTAATAATACTTCCCTTAGTGTTCCTCTCGTTCAATTTACTGTGAATTAGAACCATTTCCACATTTAGTCTTTCTATTCTCGAGCGCTCTACACTACGATCACCCCAGTCTCATCCTTCCTATTACTCTGGCTATTGCCCAGTTTTCCCTCTATTTCGAACCATCCACACGGCTGCTGTATGTCAATTTATTCATTCGACTTTCGTCCACTCTCTCCGCACGTCCAAACCGTCTAGGGCACCTCATCCATAATGGTCTCTCAGACTATATTGCAGACCACTTTCGTCACAACCCAAGCGTTACTAACACTGTTTCTCATGGCTTTTCCACTCTCCCTTCTCACGCGATCCATTCAGCTGCATTCGGTTTACCTACGTTCCAAGTTTCAATGCCGCGTAACAAGGCACTCGAATATATAGCAGCGCTTTTATACACAACTGTTACCTTATTCTATCTGAAATTTCATGCTTTTGTATCGCATTTACGATGACGCAACAGCACATAAATAGCATGCCATCTGAAAATCTTTATCTCATATATTTACTCCCGTGAATATGTTCAGACATAGCTCGCATTTCGCTTTCATATGTGTGTGACTTAAGTCATCAAACTCATCGGATTCTCGAAGTGATGGCTTTGTTGAATAAAGACTTCATGATTGGATGTTTTATTTTGAGAGGATAGAGGATAATAATGCGATTTTAAATGTAGTATACCGCGTCAAGGTGGATGAGAAAAGTTAAGAATTGTAATATATTGAAGTTAGAATATGCATGAAATGCGAATATTTCTTTTCCGTTACAAGAAATAATATGAAGGAACTTTTACCTATTTTCAATTCGAAAAATTAAATAAATGTCCTCTAAATCTATCAGCCATTATTTATCATAACTCATTTTTATTTATAGTAATATATTGTCACTTGGAGCCGAATACTATGAAGAAATACATTAAAATTTCCCAATGTAGTTTTTTATTCATATTTCATAAATTACCCAGCATTAGTAATTAAAGTAAATAAATAATTTTCAGTGACTTATAATAAAAAAACGCATGGTAAAATGACTAAGCTTAATCTGCCCTCATGCCGATAACTCATAAAGAGCATACAGGTATTACTATCCGAGGACGTATAACAATTAAACGTGTAAAAATGTCCATTTCATACTTCACCTAATTGAGATAAAAATTTATGAGATCTTTATGGATCTCTCATTTCTTGTTAACATCTTCTTCAAATGGAATGAGAAATAACATAAAGGACGCGATATCTAATAAACCGCCCGACATTTCATTGTAATTAACTGCTGTAATAAATAAAATGAGAACTCTTGGTAGGAAATGGAACGTTTACTAAACCCTTCTCCTCCTAAAAACATTTCCTTCTGCTCGTAAAGGTTGTCAACTGATCCTCCATCCCGATGTGAGGAAATGATTGTTTATGGCCACTTTGCAAGGAGTCCTCGATCTTTTTCAAGAGGCACTTATCTCTTTCGAGGGAGAGACCGTTTTCTTTATCGCTGTTATTTCCTATCACCCTTAAAATCATATCTTTGACGTTGCCCTATTATCATTTTCATTGCCTTCTTCTCTCGTGTTATTTTACAGTTGGTTACGCATCCATTCTTAATGGAGAAAGTGGATTTTTGGATCGATTTTTCTTCCGATATCCCTCTTTAAAAAGGTATAGGATGTTAGTCGAATAAAATATCTAGCATTCCTGGCGCAATTATTCACTAAAGTAATTAGCGGAATATGCTAAGTTATAAGTATATGGGATTTAATTCTGATGGTTGAATGAATATTTTATTTGAAAGAATATTTTAACCACTAAGTCAAGTCTGAAAGAGAATTCTTTTCCAATATTCGACAATGTCTTCTTTTTGGAGTATTCTGTGAAAATCCACCACATCAATGCTTAAAATTATACTTGCAAACGTAAATATTCTTATGTTAATTACGTAGTGAACAGGAAACAGATTCAGCATCATGATTTAAAAATAGATGCCATGTTCAGTAAAATTTTGGGATAAAATAAATCTTCTTCAGTGATGTCTAGTGGAAATACATCTTCACAGTTAGGAATCAACAGCAAAAATTTTAGGAACTGTACAATAAGAATGAAATGGTATTTTAAAGTTTGAGGAAAAATAAAAAAGTTTTCTTTTGCATTTATCATGAAAATTTTTAAATTTATAATCTAGAATTTTGTTATTTTTTATATCAAAGGTTTCCTTGTGCATATTTAAGTGACAGTGAAGTGAATTTCGACTCCTCTCGGTTTACTAAGAGCTATATAACTATAGTTACATACTCATCTCATACTGATAGGTAAACGCTGTTCGCCTAAGATCCTCTACAAACTGAAATTTTCGTGTTTGATTTCGTAATTTTGTTCACAAACAGGTCTTCTCATCGTCAGATTCGCATTTTTTACACATCAGTGCTCATCGTTTGTTTATGAAAGCTTCAGTTCGGCCACAATTAATATAGTTTTGTTTTTCTCCTTTATTGTTAGATCATTACTCACGACTTTACTGGTCGCCTTTAATCCAATTCCGATATCCACATCTCACAAACATGATGCCCCACAGTCGTTGATAACGTTAGCTTTAGTTTAAAGACATAAGATCCTCCTAATTGCAAAATTCTTAGGCATCTCTAAGCCCCAGCTTGTTATTATAACTGAAACTCGCTTCACTTTCCTTTTAAGCTGCGTCAGATATCGAGTATCAGTAAGCCACTTTTTCAGTATTTTTCTCAATCTACTTCTCTTGATACATTTGTAGTAAAGATATCTTCCAGAAAAACAAAGATAAAGTAAACATTTCCATGAGTTAATCAGGGACGGCTGTACTTCGTGAAACGCCATTCTGAACAAGTAAAGATAGCAAGACTTTGTTTTACTATTACTTTTAACTACTGTTTTTTAGCTTTATTCCCGAAATTGGAATACTTGTGTCAGAAGTATAACTCTCGCTCCCTCTCTCACTCGTTTATTCTTGTTTTTTTCATGAGCATTACATATGGTGCAGAGTTAATCTCAAAACCCCCCCTCTTGTAATGAGTGTGATATTCAAAATCTATATTCAATTCTCTGCTAATTATTATCGATTTTCCCAATAATCATAGCGAACCTATATGACGTCAAAATAGAGAATCGTAAATACGCCAAAGAGAATTTTACCTAATCCTCGTAATTTGACTGTAGAGTTGGCTGCTAAGCAATACCTCAGGACTTGAATTAATTACTCCGTCAGGTCAGATCTATTATTCTCAATTTTAAATAGCATTACCATAGCCAGGCATTAAAATCACGTAGAAAAGCGTCAATATTTGATTCCAGCGCAAAATTCAGATTTCGGAAATCCATTCAAATTAAGAAGGAACGTAATGCTCTGTACTATTGGATTTGCATCCTGGTTATTTCCTTCATGAAAGCAAACATGGTAAAGACCATGCCAGGCGTTCTTAGAACCATTCTACGTTCAGTAGGTCGCGCTCCGCACACAATTTATTAAGCGTCTTAGGGTCTCCGACTGAAAAATGAAAGAAGTGAGTATAGAGCCAGAAATGAGATAAAGGGACAGCGATTAAGACCTTTGTTATCGTGATTAATTTTCGTATGGCATTGCAGCGAGGCAGTCGGCGAAAAGTTTTGGGAGCGAAACACTGATCCGTGATATATTATGGGATCAAGTCGTGTAGAATAAATCAGGAGCCGCTAATGGTGCCCTGTTCTTGGCGACCAAGGAGTGAGGAATGGGAAATTCGTGGATGAGGCATGAGTTAAGAAAGAAAGGGTGGGATTTCGGAGAATATGGGAAAGAGTAAGTGGGAGAGAATAATGGTTTCGAAAAAGAGAAGTAGAAAAGGGTGAGGAGAAGAGAGAACCTAATGCAAAGCTGACAAGAAGGAATCTGATGTCTTCTTCTAAAATAGAAACGTTATCTATGGCCAAGAAGAATAGTCGAGCTTCTTGGGTATTATAAAATTATATCAGCTATTTCCACGAAACTAATTAGAATTAGGATGAATTAGAATCGCTTCTCTTTCGCATTTTCCGTGATATTCATAATTTCGTAATACTTTTTAATTTTTCTCTGTATATATTCCTGAGATTGAGATGGTAATTTTAACTCGTGAAGTACACTCATAAAATGTTTGGCCAGAAGGCCGCCAAGTGTGACTCTCAAATTATAACGGACAGAAATTTAAAAATTCTGGAATTAGAGATATCATTTTAGAATATAATATATATATCATTTTTAGAGTACGACTAGTGAGACTTTCTTATTAAAAATTTAAAGCAAATTTGATGTCGCCTGATATTTTCTTCCCATCCCAAAAGCTATTGTTAAAAATATTGAAAAAAGGTATTTATTACGAGATCTTTTATTTTAATAGTAAGTTGGACATTATAGGGTTATGTAAAACATTTTATTCCTCAAATAAATATATCGCATTTAACAAAATAATAATAAATTTTGACAATTCAAACTGTTTATTAGTTCTTTTTATCTCCTCGCCTCCCTGCGGTATCACAGGAGATATCGATCGAATTGAATAAATCTTGAACAATCTCGCAAAACTAATTAGAATGGTATAAAGTGGCACTGCTAAAGTATTACAATGCTACTCTCTAGTTGAAACTATAAATCAAGGTAATAAATAGCAGAAAAGCAAGCAGGAAATTTCCTGCATTTCGTGGCATTAACGCATGTTCACACGTGACTTTTCTTTGTGGCCTTCAACTCCAGATATTAGCATCGCGTGCAATTCTTTCCACACATGCACTCATTTGACAATCATGAGTTGAAATATTTGCCCGTTAAACAAAAATATATTCTAACTTAAAAGTTAGCCGTTCAACTACAAAGCAGTGCTCCAAGCAGCTAAGTTCACAGATAACTAAGTTTTTTATGCTGCTCTCTCATCGCCGACATTAATTTGCGAATTCTCGGAAAAGCTTTTTTCTGTGTACACTTCTCCACACATCGTTAATTAGCTTACATGTGATTTCGCACGTCATTAATCTATTGCAAACGAGATACTATGATCTCTCAGTGAGATCAATAACGATGTGTGATATTCAGCATTTTGAGTGCTTCCACCAGCAAATACAAAGGAAATTATTATATATTTCGCTAAATTTTGAAATACTTAATTATGTAATGGTTAGAAGAAAGTTGATTGCTGAAAATGGAAATTAGCTCGTTTGTTCGTAAGTTTTATGTCTAATCTATGTTTGTTCTAAGTTTTACTCCATGTCTAATCCATTGCAGCTCGTATTTTCTGGGAGCATTAAGAATAATATTGATGAAATGAATATACATAAATTGATGATTCTACACCAAATTAAGATTTGAGCGTTGAGAATTCAATCGATAAACTGAGTGCCAAAAATAAGCGATACGTCGATTGAGAGTATCTCAATTTCGGAGATATACTTTTTTAAAGGACTAAAGCACAGAGAACATTAGAGGACGAAAAAAGAAAGAAAGCAAAATCAGGAATTTGGAAGAAAATTAGATAAAGTGAATGACCCATATAGTTGTCTATATAAGACACACTGGTAATAGCATGTACAGAGTGGTTCAAAAGTCTGGAAACGGCGAATTTATTTCGCGCACGGGTTGAAAATCGGGATTCTGATACTGGGGTCTTTAGTAATTTTGCCCAAGCAATTAAATGGGCCCACCAGACTTTGAGTCTGATGGGGCCTTATAAGAGATATGAGGCCCAACATTGAAATTTCAGATGGAAACCGATATTTTTTATTGCGCATTCGGATTCAGCGGAAAAAAGAGAGTCTATGAAACCAAGCCTGCGAATATCGAAGAACTCCAGAAAAGGACAGTGCAGGTGTCAGTCACGATAACCCCGGAGATGTAGGCACGAGTGAATGAGGAAATTTACCAACGACTAGCACACTGCACTGCAGTGAATGGACAACAATTCGAACGCCTAATGAAATAATCATGTCCAGCACCGTAACAAATTATAAATAAATTAAAATCCCGAATAAAATGTAGTGTGTCATTTAAAGTTCCAGAGCTGGGCCCTGTATCTGTCATATCGCCCTATGAGACTCAAATGGTTTACCCGAGTCCAGAATAAAACATGCCATCACACTTCAATTTGACCCTGTAACAGAGAAAACGCCCTCACTTAGCCCAAAACTAGACCAAACAATCTCGGGCCCTAAGGTATTCGATACAAATTTCCCCCTGAATCTGGAGGCGCAATGAATAAAGTAGCCACTAAAAATTGTAAGGTGACTTTTGAACAAAAAACGCACCATAGGGCCCAAAAATGGACCAATAAATGTTGTGTTCCAGCAAATTTGGATGTAACATTTTCCGCTGAATCCGAATCCGCATTAAAAAATATAGATTTACATTTGAAATTTCAAAGTTGGGCCTCATATCTCTTATGAGGCTCCAAAATCTGATGGGCCCATTCGATTCCCCGGGCAAAATTACTAAAGACCCCAGTATCAGAATCCCGATTTTCTACCCGTGCGCGAAATAAATACGCCGTTTCCAGACTTTTGAACCACCCTGTATACAGATAATGGGAAAAAATTCAGTGTAGAATTTCGGTTCAACACTGAATGTTAGTTAATGATATAGGATATTAGGAAACTTCTTAAGACAAACAGTTCTTTGATAATTGAGGATATCTTAGCAAAGTTTCTCCTCCTTATTTCCTCATCAATTTCCAGGATGGAGTTCCACGAAGTAAAGCTTCATTGATTGTTTTTATTTTAAAGGGCTATTTTAAAGCAGTTATTCAATAGCGAGATATATCTTAAAATTGAAAGCTATTTCAATAGCTCATAAAACATCAAATCACTGCGATAGTACTATTTCAAAACATTAATGGTTGTTACGATTGATGTTTCACATGTTACGTTATACTTATAATGAAATCTCATTCTATTCTGTCCCATCACTTTCTCCTCGGAAATAAATTACAATCATTTCCCATTAGCCTTTCCATTCTATTCCAGCATCAGGAAGAGTTGCGATAATCTATGCAATTAGCATGCTATGCTTTGCCTAATCGCTTATAGATTACCTTAATTAGATGCGCATCACTCATATGTTTATCTCCTTTAGCATCGGAGAAATTGAACTGGAATTAGATTTGTTAAAGGAAATTAGAAATGAATTGGTAAACATTTTAGGATCTTACACTAATATTACACTAATAAATCCACTATAATTCATTGGCATAATTATATATGCTTGTCAAGTACATTATAAATGGGCCCTGGCTACTATAGTACTAAGTAAGTAATCTCAGTTACTTAGGAGAATTGAGAGCGAATATATATAACATCACAGAAGGGAACGATAGAAATCTTTTCATCAAGGATTGAATCTCTATGTGTAATCCCAGTATCCCCTTCTGATTAAGGAAAAAACATTTTGCTAGCACTCATTCTCCAATCAGGACTATTTCTACAGTAAAATTTCTTGAAATAGTTTATATTCGAAGTATTTTTATGGGAAACTCAGACTAGCACAGAAACAATTTTTGGCAAAAAAATCTTTTGGGGGATTTCAGGACAGATAGACCAGTCCAATTGAGTAAATCGAGCTATTACAAACTTCATCTCATTCGTTGAGTTAGGTTTCCATGAGGCGTATTCGGGAAAATCCTTCTTGTAAATTTTAGGGGAAGTTTAACTTTAATTAAATTTGAATTATCATTACTTTCATCCGTAGAACGATGACATTGCGGTTATATATTAATAATTTGAGGACTGTCTCTCATTAACCTGAATATGACTACATCTTGTGAAAATAAAATAAAATCCCTACTTAAAAAATTATCGCTAAAGAAAAATGGTACGGTAAGATTTATTCAATGCATTATACGTGTAAGTTATAATGTATTCCCCAAAAAGAAGATTCATTTCCTACGATCCGCCGCTGCTTTTAGCCTAGAATACCGAAATACGTAGTTTGCCTTGCTCTTTTGGGATGTCTCCAGAGTAAATTTAAAGGGAGAGTTTCAATACAATCAAATTGAATACTCCAGCTATTCCATTTAACATTCCGTTGCAGCAACTTTTAATTCCCTTATGGCTTGAATTTGATTTTAGCTCGGTTTCAGAAAGATACGCCGAATAACTAGCGGTGTAAATTTCCATAATTAAAGCAATCCTCTTTACGCCTGGTTATCCTGAGCCGGCCATTCACGCTTATCTTGTTTTACCAGCCGAAACTGTAATTAGAATTATGTATTAATATTCAGATATTTACGTGGAATCGCCACTTTTTCCTTCGGTAGATAATACTTTATACTTCAGTTGTGGACCTAACGGATGAAGCGTAAATCGATGTGTGATTTTGCACGCTTATATTCTCTCTGAACCAGTAAAACGAATTTCTCTGTCAATAAACTGCATGACTACTCAAAATTTTAAATTTCCCTTCCAGCATTTATAAATCCTTTCCTCCATTATAATGGCAATACTTTCCAAAGAGGTTACATAATTTATGCTGAGGATACGCCAGCACAATTAAGGGATTCATTCCTTTTTCAAGTAATTTATAGATGCCACAGATAAAAGATGCAAATTCGGTGGGAATTCTCATTCGTTCTCAGCGGTAAATGGGAGGCTAATCTAGTTGCTGGTAATCAAATCATAACAGAACTTGCAAATGTGTTCCTAGAGAACTAGTAGCACTACCAAAAGATCTCATCCCTGCGTATTTCACGAAAACCCTTTATTTTTTCGACTCCTGGTGTTGATATTGGGGTCTAATTATTCTTCTTTTATCGTTGGAGAACGATTTAATGAGATGTAATGATAGATTAAAGTGAGCTTGAGAATAAATAGAGGCAATTACATATGCCTACTTAAGCATGTTCTCTCCAGCATAATCGCTTCTATGTGCCTACGAGCTAGAACTAACGGATTGCCGAATTAAATTATAAATTATATTAAATATTAAAAATTTTAATTTCTGAAATTGCTGTATCCATTCAATTAGAACTCTCCTGAAATTCTGATTCCAACATATTTTGGCAAAATCTTTCTTATTTCTTCTTTCTTTAATTGCAAAATACCACACTTTTTCAATAGTTTTTCTCTTCTCTTTCTAAAAATATAACTTCAAAAACGATCCTTTTTCCGTTGCAATTAACATTTAATGTTTAGATTCCATTAGAAGAATTTCACTTATACACACATTCATATTCATAGAGATGCGTCTAAAAATCGCCAGTTATTTTAAGTAAATATTCCTTTAGAAGTGTAGCTTATCGTTGACCATATAATTGTACTGAATCCATTAATTTTATTTCCCCTTATGGCTCATACGCCTGTGCATCCATCGAAAAACACTCTGTTTTAACATGATTTTTTCACTGTTTATTTTCCTAAGCCGTTGTTGTCTGATGGATGAAATTTCACAAATATGCAAGACAAGCAATGCTTCTATTTTGTAGACTCCACTTCGTTTATAAACCGCAAATTCTCAGCCAACAAGAAATCAAAATGGATAAAATTTCCAGTGGAGAAGTGAAAGCAAACTTTCAATGGTTTTATCGTCGGGATTTATTTTTGAGATATAAAAGAGCAAATTCAACGAGACATTTTCATCAGATGAATCAGGCCATTATGTTATTTAAAAACAAACTTATAGAAGTTGAAAGCCATTGAAAGGTTTCTTTTTCTTTTCCGTTACGTGTTTCCATGATACCTTATTCTTTGGAGTGAATTTGTGCTCAGACCGTATGGACGTGGTACTTGACGAATTCATACTTTGAAGATGACTGGGATTTCAGAGTGCCATTTTCGCGCCTCTTAACTCAAACGCCCGAAAGAATACGTGGGAGATATGTAGAGTGACAGGCTTTCCGTCCGATAATTAGGATACGGTTGCTTAATCCCTCGCTGAATTCCGCGAAAGCGTTTCGGCGGTTAATGTTATGTAAGCATCAGGGAGTTGTTGGCTTTGGATGTAAAGTGGGTAGATGAGGATTGAGATAGAAGGAAGGTGAAGGAGGAGGAGCACCTGCTTCGCCTAATCCACGATCTTCAGCATTCCGCACACCGCATTCTAGGAGTAGGCAGTGGCCGTAGGATTGCACGGCGCTGCGTCGTCTGCCGGCGGTAATTCTATCAACCCGGCGAGGGATTAGGAGGGAATCCCGTGGACAAATTTGGCCACTTTAGGTAGACGGGGAAGGCAAAAGGGAGAGGAAGCTGTTGACCTCTATTTCTGAGCGCGCCGAGCGGAACGATTCGTTGATTTAACCTCGGGGGTTATAAGGGAGGGAGTTAAAGTTCCGACGTAGTGGTGAGGTTCTTCTCGGTGAAATTGTTTAAATAAATGTTTTTAGACGATTTTTACTTTTTATTTGAAGTGAATTCGGGTTACGGACCAAATTCATCATTTGGCCTTTTCCCCGGCACTTGGTGTTTTCCCGGAATTTTCTCCTACACGGAACAGTCACGAATTAATTCCAAATCTGAGGCACGCTGAACCACACGCTTGTTAGCTTCAGATCGGATTCAAGTCGATGAGGAGTACGCAGAATCCATAATTTTAGTACCTTCTGGACGAAAGCTTCGAGTAATATAATGAAAATCACAAATTCATTTTGGACGAATTTATTTTAAAAACCATTCTTACAATCAACTTCGAATAAAAAACATAAACGACCATTGTCTAAATAGGATTCGAACACAGGACATCGATGTTGCTAGGCATTCGCAGAAAGTACGAAATTAGAGAAAAATAAATTTCATTCATAAAGTAAAATCAGAAGCATATGGTAAGTCTAGATATTATGGGGATCATCGAGAGGTTACCTAAGTTACGATTATAAAAAAATCCACATGTTAAAAATAAATATTTTATTTTTTCTTCCGGTATTTTAAAAACCGTAGTTAAAAATTTAAGACACCTAGTCCGCCGCTCGTTAAATATGAACGTATCAAAAAATTAATATTTCGCCATATTGAGTGAATAAAAATTTGCATGGTAAATTCAATATTTGAAATTACTTGGTATCAAAATATTTTCATGAAAATTCAACTTCTCTGATGTTACCTCATTAATTTTAACGCTTGATAGAATATTCGTGAGTAAAAGTGAATGTATATGTCATTTGGTAAGGATAAATTAAAGCAGAATAACTAACAAGATGATATACGAGGGAAAGAGAGAGACTGAGAATATGTTAAATGTGGTGAAATATGGTAAAAGACACGTTGCTTTAAAAAAAAGGTCTGAAAAGACCTATGAATGTGTTTGAAATGAAATATGCTTGCGTGGATAGTAAAGTATTTAAAAGGGCTATAAATAAACGAGCTAAGTAATGTGCTTACGCGGAAAAAATAGCATGAAATTTATGTTCGTGAAAAAAACAAAGGGTTCCCAATAATATATTATAACTAAAGAATTGTGAAAAGTAAATAATCCATACGTAATACATTCTTTACTCTTAATTGCCTAATTTTATAATTATATTTACTTAAACTGAGGGAAATCAAAGCTAAAATGATGTTTGTGGATGAGCGCTTCCTTATCTAGAAAGTAAATCTTCAGCTTTTAGTTGAAAATCAAGGCTATATATTAAAAACTAGGGTAAACGAAATCAAAAATATTTATCTTTCTCAGGGTAATATTCCAGCTTCATGATCTTTGGCAGCGCAGGATTTCCCGATAATTCCCAAGGATCAAAAATATTCTCGGGAATAAAGTTTCCAGGACATGCATTTCATATCTTTTCAGGTGAAGCGACCGAGAATAATCAACCGCTCAGTCGTACATTTAGATTTCCAGCGCATATTAAGCATGACTAAATTTATTCGACAAAAAGAATCACCACCTTCCCGAGCATAACCGGGCACCACTCATTCGACCTAATTCTGACCGACATTGCACATCCATCACATGTATTTATACTCCGCTGCTTGAACCGGACCTTCGAACGGCCACTCTATATAGTACCCGCCATTCGATTCTCGTCCCTCCGCCATGTGCATGCATATTTCAAAACGGTCTGATTAACGAACCCGCCCTTCGGAACATAACTTCCTTCCTTCCGAGGTCAGAAAAAAGGAGGGAGAAATCAAACACTCGCCTCCATCGGACCCTTGAAAGACCCTATCTTTTTTTTCGTGATATATTTGGTTTTGCGACTCCTGAAAACACGTGGCGCATTAATTATGGTCGTGCTGAATTTATTCTCTGCGACGGCGGCATTTGAGATTCAGTCCCCGAGAGCGCGTTGGACGTTATTTCATTTCGGAATGCATTCGTTGACGAGTGGTGAGGTCAGTAACAGCCGTCGTCGGTCCTAACACACGCTATTGCTCCGGCATTTACCAGGACGCCTTTGCTGGCAAGATCGGCGGGAAAGAGACCGCCCTGGGGAAAAATAAATACACGGTATCGCATAACGCCTCCCCATTCCCGGAGACATTTTTATGCTTTATTGTGCGTACTAAATTGTTTTCCTGGCGCGCTCCGGCGTTGTCCACAGAGAAAATCATTTTGAGGAAGCTCCGGCCCATATTTACGGCCCCGCCGTTTTCGATTCGAGGCTAAATTGGGCTTAAGTTTCAACCTTCCGACAATATCTCTCAGCGAGTGTTTGTGGCGGTAAATTTTTATGGCCCTTGAAGGCGTCGAATTTTCTTGCAATAGTTCTTTCCTATGGAAGGCCCATGGAGATTATTTTTTTCCACCTTTTTTTTCTCTCTCTCCGTGAAATCGACGCTATCGGCCTTCGCGAAGGTCGTGAGTTTCAATAAATCCCCAAAAGTTCGTACAAGTTATCTTAGTCGCGACTTTTTTTACCTTTTTTCTGCGGAGATAAGTTTTTTTGCGGTGGAACCCGGATCTTTCTCGGTCTGATTGCGCAAACCGTGTCGTAGAAAGTTAAGAGCGAGTTTTATCTGGTGACTCTTAAATTGTGGAGGAATTTGCATTTAAATAGGCGATTATTTGTTGGTGTGTCTGATAAGCGACGTCGTCAGCGCGGGGGTTTTACCAAAAAGACGGAATTTCTATTTTATAAATTCAACAAACGCTGCTCTTGAATTCATCTTTTAATCCAGCAAGAGCCAAAAGGTTTTGTAATTTTTATCAAAATTTAGGTTGAGTTAAAAGTGTGACGGCCGTGTGGGAAATATTTCTACCGTAATGAATTCTGGTGTTATGGTAACTTACATTCCAAAACTATGAAATAATATAGAAACCTTCAGGACACCTTTATTCTTAAACATGGTATACATATTCATTCCTGTACTATACTTTTATAAAATAAGAGTCCAGCAGTTTTTTAAAATAGATTTTGAGCTTCATAATAGTACCAGTTTTATTAAGCTGGAGGATAAAGTATATATGTTGATATCAATAAGTCAAATCATAAGCAACCGGAAAATACATATAATATACTGAAATATAGGTGAATGCACAGATACATATATTCAATCGATATATGGTATCTACTATTAAATTCTCACGGACTTGGTCAAACGCTTAAATCACCTCATAACACCTCGTAGTTTAATATATCCCAATTTTCTGGGGTAACGATTTTCTCATTTCTGTATTTTATTCCCCTGCGGCAGCACCTGTGCTAAAAATCGTAGACGAGAACCAGCACGAAGTGTTAGAAAGATATTACAAGGCTGGAAGCGAGGTTGAGCTCACCTGCTTGGCCTCTCAGTTGGAAGAAGGCGATGGTGCGGCAGAAGCGGTGGAAGGAGACCACAAGGGGGCCACGACGACCCCAATCACTCCTTCCCAGAAAGGCGTCGCTGGAAGAGTGCTCTGGAGACACGGTGACTCGGCAATATCGCACAACTCCAGCGGGAGAGGAGTCAGGTGAGCATTACTTGCATTTACTCCGCCGAGCGTGCCTGCGAACATATTGCGTTAAATTAACTGTGGAATAATAAATCGTTCTAGAAATATATTATATTACCATGCGCAAGTTCTAGTCGCGATTAAAGTAGCGCTAAATTGTAAACCTAAAAAAGTTGTGTCCTTTGGAACGCTTTCAGAGTGGTGTTAAACTTTGCATCTCTAAAATTTCCTGTTTAATAAATTATGTGTGGTGGTACGGTAAATCCTTACTCTGAGTCAATTAATTCTTATTCATTTGATTTTTTGTAATTATAAATAATGTAATTTCCTCGTATTCTAGCTAATGAACGAAATTCGTATCGTATTATCAGGGATGAATAATTGACATATTTTTTAAATGTTTCAGTATTCCTAATACCAGAAATTTAGTAGTTTTGTTATGAAATTTTCTCAGGATCCAATTTTTCCATAAAATCTAACTTAAAAGCTTTTAAATGAGAATATGAGGACCATTACTTATTGAAAGACTCTATGAAGCAGTCCATTTAAATTCATTTTGGGTAACTTTCAGCATTCAACTATCTGATACTTTAATTTTTATACTCCATTTGCAAATTTTAAGTTAATATTATTCAAACGTCCTCAGTTTTACTCACTTAATATGACGTTCGGTTTTCATAAGCGATAATAAGATTTTCAAGAGTCTATCTATTACGGAAAAGTTTCAAATATCTTCGTGGTATGGATCTATATTGAAATTTATCAGTGTTTTGATTGGAAAAATGAAACAGCCCATAGTGTTTTAATAAACTGTTTAAGTACTTGGACAACATTTAGACCCCGTTATTTGGAAAAGGCAGTTTTCGAGAATGTCTCCCGAAAATCCCTCTGTAAACATGTTTTTCCTTTTAATGGACTTGTCCATTAATGGACTCAAATGTGTTTTATTAGCTCTATTGATAAATATCTAAAACAATTCTCAAATTACAAACTTTTTCGCCACTCGTAATTGCTGTGTGTGATAACAATTTAAATGTTGATATGGCGCTCATACGACTCTGAGATATTTAAGTATTGATTGCCACGCCCTGCAGCGGTTACCTCATTTGCCGTCCCTGCTTTAAATACCCTTGCATTAACCAAATAAACACAGAGTTATCGTTCGTTGAAGAAAATAAATCACGAGTCGTCGCGTAACGAGAATAGCCGTCTTGGGTGAAGTCAAGTTAAAGGAAAGTGAAATTTTTTGAGTGAAATGGGTTTTCCATGGGAGTTAATAGCGCGTTAATGTCCCTTTCTCCCATTAGGGTGAACGTGAGCGCTGACGGGAGAAATGTTGCAGTGACCTTGACTTTGGCGGCGGCGAGGAAAGGCGATGGAGGCAATTACACATGTTCAGTTGGAGGATTGTCCTCTGCAACGGTCGCCATCCACATTCTTAATGGTAAGTGTCGAACTTTTGCAACCCACCATAAATTTATTCCACCCTTAGCCGAGTGTAAAAGGAATGTTTGCGGGTTATTAAAGTGAGAAATAACGCTATCTTTCTTACGTTTGGGAGGTCGGTTGAGGAGATCTTGAAAAAAGTAAAGAGGGAACACTAGTACACTGATAACATATTAAAAATGTTCCTGAGTTTTTAAAGAATCACTTTTCTTTGAGAAATTACTGAAAATGCTCCTTTTCGTAGATTTTTTCGCAATAACTTGATGTATTTTAGTGACAGTGAATAGCCTTTCTAGATGTCGATGATTGCCAGATTTTAGATTTGATTTAGATTTGTACCCCACAAGCCGCCAGTGGCGTATGGCAGGGGGTGAGATACGTTAAATCATCTGAAAACTTCGCCGATTCTGTTGCAGAATCAATACTACGGCTTCAGTTAGAAACCAGTTTTCTTTAAATATTATAAATATTACATAAATCAAAGTTAACGGGAATCCAAATGCCTCATTCATAGTGGAGCTCAAACAGATTCAACGGTCATCAACAGAAGTTAACGTCTTAATATCGTCAACTTTCATGAGTATGATCCATCAATAAATACTACAAATGTATCCTGCGATTCATTTCATGCAAAAATTAACCAGAAAACCAAAGATTTTCACTAAAACTTTTGTTTAAAATCATGCATAAGTCATATAAGCTAGAACATTTCTATAAGTGATAACTCATCAACATAAATATGAAATAATTTTGTCTTACGCGTGAATTAAAACTATTCCACGAAACTAAATAGTAGTAAATATTGTAATGAATTTAGAAAAATCACTCCGTATTCCTCTATAGGTTTCGTTAGAATATTTCGTAATAATATTTGGGGATATAAATAATTTCTTCGTTCAATTAAGGCGCTAAAGAATCAGAGAGAGAAAAATTAGGTAGCTTGAGGCCTTACGGAAAGCTGCAAAATTTTTAACGACCCAATTCTCGGAGGTTTTATTTCTCTTTTTTTGAATCGTCGCCATACCACTCTCGCGGAAAACGAAAAGTTTTTCGAAAAGGGAGTGTTTAATTGACATATTTATCCAGAAAGCAAGCGCGCCGATCCGGGCTAGGAAGAGATAAGTCGACCAAATAATTACTCGCTACCGGAGTCCCGTTTTATGTTTTGCGGCATCAGAACGACGTCGTCAAGCGGAAAATGGGTATATATTTAATGAGTGGTGATGAAGGCGTTGGAGGAATAGTCACGGTGGACGAAGTCGATCAATGAATGGTCATATTGCCTATCCGTTTCACGCGGTCATAATCAGAAGTAGGATATTTACAACACCCATTCGCAAAGTCAATTAAGGGAACACGGTGAATGGGTCACTGTTACTCCGACTTTATTATATTATGCGATGGTAGTTTGGACGTGTTTTATGCCATTATCCTCGTAAAAATTTGAATATGCTCTGTTTCGGAGGTTAGGTAAATAATAAGGCCGCAAACTGTGACATTAAACCAATTTTCTGAAATTTTGCTGCTGGTTCATCGGCAAAATATTCGGAGCATAATGCAATTTTATAAAATCTATTCATTAGCGTATCGTTGAGCTGTACAAAATGTATACAATAAATATATCTATAGCGCATATTCACGCGGTCGATGAATCCTAATTAACTTTGCATTATGATACATTCATTCTGAAAGCGTTATCGTTTAATGTAGAACATGATCGCAATTTACTGGCACATAGATAGGTTTGTGCGTTCATTCATGCTTTAGGTATATGTTAAAGAGGAAAATAACTATAAAATGATTACCCATTACGACCTGGAACGTAATTGTTTAGAAAACAACAATAAATGTAATAAACAACTAAATATGATAGATATTTTTCCATTTCACTAATTAATTATATTATTATTATTTTCCATTTAATTGATATATTTGATGGATGATTTACCTCTTCATGAATTAGCAGCTAGAATATGATCTAATGATAAAAGCATTCATTAAATACTTATGGTTATAATCGTGAAGCTTTTGATGCAGCCTTAGTTAGTTTTCCCGATATTCAGGTAATTAAAGTCAGATGAAGTGGAATTTATTATGGAATATAACATTATTTTCATTTAAAATATTCTTTACGAATATTATTTGAACATTTTTATGAAGCAAAATTTTGAAACACGATTGACCTTATTAAGCAGAGTATACTCTAACCATTAACTCTAAACTATAACCAATCTAATGGAAAATTACGATATGATTTGAATCTAAAACTTAGCTCAAACATCAATGTATTTATCACCAGCGTATTTATTTATCTACTACTTTTTTCTTAATTGAGGGATAATTTTTCCGATTTTCCTCATTTACACGCCTATATACATATATATACTTTTCCAGGCAAGTCTGTCCCCTCAGGCGCTGAGAAAAGCCATTCACAGATTTTCCCGAAATTAAAAACACGCCTAGTTATTTAATTGGCTATGACTGTCGTCTCGTCCGCAATGAAAAACAGACTTGATAACGAAGGAATTTATATTCTCTAATCTCTGGCGAAATTCTCCCCTTCCCCTCGCAGTGTGGCGACAAATAAAAATCAAAATCGAAGAAGCGACTTTGGGCTGTGAATAATTGCATGTTAAAAGCGACTAAGGCGGTTGATCTCCCTCCCTTTCTCACCAAAGAGACGGCTCGTAATTTTTATTTTTTATACGATCCCTCCCTCGTAACTTTTACGATCACCTTAATGGAAGCGGGACTTTTTTCCCGGACGAAAAGGAGAGGATATTCAAATGAGGTAATTGGTTCGACTTCCGCGGAATGACTAAGGAGCGAAGGGAAGAGCGAAAATTCTCAGTCAAACTTTCTCCTCGCTCCCAAATCCTCCTCCCACGCTTTTTATTTCCGAAGAATGGTTGAAGACTGCAATAAAAATGCAGAAAGTGGGATTCCGTGAGGTTTTGAAGGAAAAGGCCGCCGCTTTCTTTCCCTCTCCTTTACGTACTCCCATTCGATTTTCTCCCAACCGTCGAATTCGAGACTTTATTTCCCCTCTGCGCTGCATACGTAGTTCCCTATTAGTTGCCCTAAACTTCCCGTTCGAAGCCCTTCCCTTTTTTTTCCTTCGTTCGGATGATTAGGTCCCGACTTCTGAAGATGCACTCTCAAAGGTGTACGTAATGAAATTGAGGTTCCCATCGCTTCGGGTTGAGTGATAATTTTCAGATTCCACCTGCAAAAAAGGTCACGGATGATTAGAACAAAAATATTCGCAGCTGATGACAAGAAATTTCGCTTGTTTGTGTTGTAAATGTAAGTGCAGAGAAACTGCTGACTTGCGGAAAAACTAAAGGGCGCCTGCTTTCGGATGGTAGAAACCACGGGTAATCGAAATGTGAAACAATTGATGTTTCATTTGTCAGACGTTATACTAAAGACGTATCTTTCAAAGGTCAAGATGAATTTGGATTCGCAGTCAATTGCCTATGATCAGATACTTGAAATATTAAGAAAAGCTCACTATAGTGTGTTGTAGTGATGAATTATATGGAAATGAGATCCAATGTATTTTTTCCGTACTAAAACACAGTCTAGGTTGTTCCTTCGCGGTCTTCCACAATATGACTAATTACGATTGATTATATAGCATTTATTAATTATTTGAACATTGAAATTCGTTCATTGGGCATTCAAAAAATCTTAAAATTTTATTCCACAGAATTACTTACGCATTGAAAAATAAAATTTTAGTTATGTTAATTATAAAATTCTTCACGTGATAGGTGATGATTCAACGTTACAGGAACAAAGTTTCGTCTGTAATGATAATACAGGTAATACTTACAATAACTGATTTAGAATATTTTGAATACCATAATAAACTTCTGAACTATAAATGAGAGACGTATTCAATGATATCCTGAAACAGTTTGAATGAAAGTGACAAACAAGTTTAAGAATAATAGTAATAATGTAAATGTATGAATAATCGGAAAGTAAAACGGAGCAAAAATATATTTTGTAAGTATTATGTATTACTCTTTATTTTTAATGCGACATTTCTGTTTCCAGGTTTCTAATGAAAAGTGTAGGTTAATTAAATTAAATTACTTTATATTAAAAATATACATAATGAATAATAAAGCTGAAGTACTAGTGAAATATATGTAAACAATCAACCTTCCTCGAATAAAGCAGAAAAATATTTAGATAATTTGATGAATGAATGTCAGGGAGATTCCGCTACCGCTATAAAAACGGTAATTGACGAGTTTTTGCATCATTTAAATGACTTATCGAATATTAATGATGGAAGAGAGAGAACAATTGCGTTCGGTGACGAAGATCTTTATCAGTTGGAAAGCATTCACGGACTTTGATTGTTTGGTGTTTGAGCAATTGTGAGAGTTGAAATTTCGATTACACCCTAGTTAAAGCAATTTTATGTTCGAGAGCAACGTTGTATCCGAAAGAATAATTGCAAGCCGTCATTCAATTGATTATGGTAAAATTAATGATCCATAATGAGACGAAAAAGGGTATGAGAGCTATTCAGAGGTTGCTCGTGTATCATTGAAAAATCATGCCTGTAATTAAATACTGGAATTATTCATTGGAAAATTAATATATGAGATGTACTCTATACTTGTCAATTGATAAAAGCATCAAAATTAATATTATTAAATACTTAAAGAAAATGTGAAGTTATTCTCGTGTTTACCTATTGAATATGTAATTAACTGCAAATATAGTATCAGAATGCTTGAATAAGAACTCAAAGACTCTCGAACATAAATTAATGCATGAGCAGTGTCAGTATTTGCATTTACATGCATAATTTACAATATAACTCTCTTGACCTTGATTATGTATTACATAGGACAATAAAAATAGTGAACATTTAGTTTTTATTTAATTTGAACCTCATTCTTATCATAATATTCATTTTATGTACTCCAAAATATCATGAATTACCTTCAAGTTTCATTCGAATGAAAAGAAGAGCAAGGCTATCACAAAAATGTGATTCCTTATTTATTATATATTATGTTTAAAAAGAGATATTTCTGGTTGGATCTTCCTATATAAGGTTTTATTATTATTATGTAACTAAAACCAAACAAATAATCATTCAAAACACGTCCTTACGTCATCGTAGTAATATTTTTTAAATTATTCGACGGTTTCGATAGGTCGTTTCGCAAATTTGGATCCCCAGCAGGAATCGAAGCCAGGACCCCTTTAACCAAAAGCGAATGCAATGTGCTAGAGTCCTCCTACGTCATCGATAAACATGAGTGAATGAACATAGCGTGAGATTCTTTCTTATTCGTGGATGTATATCTTGCAATTATATGCATATTTTTGGTAAGGAATTTTCTCAAGTCGTACATGAGTAACCCCGATCCAGAGTTCTAAAATAAAAATAATCCGTTTGGTTGTATCAAACCACTTCTCAATACTGCGTTTTTTAATACCTCTGGATATTAAGACCTTAACACTATTACCTATTTTTCTCGATCTTGCAGCAGCAATAATATTTTTTGAGGCCTGAAAATATATAAAATTCCTTCCAGTGCGATATCTCTTTTTCATTCCTAATGCACCCAGATCTTGGTCCATAAACCTCGTTTGATAAAATAATTAAAAGTTTGATTACTTTGTTTCTAGTGCTTTTATTTATCCTAACGTCAGATAAAAAGTATTTCCTTGAAAGGTCAACATAGTTTCAATTTTGTCGACTCATCAGTCATGCATTTCAAAACCCCGAAGATTCGAAATTCCCAAACAACCTCGTTCCCAAGCATTTCGAATAAGGAAAACTTAACTGGTACTTCGTCATTCAGAAGGTCTATAGATCGAAAACGAAAGGCAAAAATATCGAAATTCATTTATTGAAGGCTTTACATAAAAGATAGAATTATCGTCGACATTTCACCTTCCAGCGGATCTTTTCAGGAGAGATATTCCTTTCGGTAGAATATTTTGTGAAAGCGAAACCGTCTGAGACGAGATGGCGATGGGGGTTAGGCATTCCGGTGGAATTTGAGTTAGAGCACATGGCAGCTGCGGCGCAGAGAAAATTATGGTTGCGGGATGCAGTGGAGGGAGAGAGAGAAAGAGATTAAGAGAGAGATGTTTAAAGAGGATCTGAGAGAGTTTATAAGGAGCCACAAAGAGCAAACCTGGAAAATTCCCATTCCGAGACTTGAATGGGATAGAATTCCGGCGCCAGCCAAATCTTCCATTTCTTTTTCACTCTTCGGCGGCAGTAGAAATAATTGCTTGGGCGGAGACTTAAGGGATGCCTCCGAGGGAATTGAAAGCCTTTTGGAAACGGGTGGGCGTGAAGAAATACCGAATTAAGCGTTATTCATTTCCACATTTCGATCCGCTCCTCTAACTTATTACCCTCGGTATATACTTTAGAATCTGAAGGTTTCAATATCGTTTTCTTCGGCCGCTTAATCTATTTTACTTGCAAAGGTAGCAACAGGAGATTCAGGATAATTTCGTTAGTAAAGGAAGGATGCTGGAGCTTGATACATTTGTATTTATAATTGGGATAGTCAACCACAGGGCGTCTCACTATTTATTTGTTTATGATCTTCTTTGTAAACCATTCTCACGATTTAATCATTTGCGAGAGAAATATTAAAACATGAGAGAATGATTTTCTCTTATATTAAACACATCAAAAGTAGCAATCGAAGCATCACAGTGTTTCTTAACTATATTTTCCTTGTGGCAAACTCTTTCATAAACACCATGGCCCCTTTTACTCCATTAACTTTTAGATGTAAAAAAGTTTTTAATGCGGTAATAATTATGATATTACTTGTTACCGCATGTAATTTATGATGATATGGACTATCAATCATATATTTATGTTAATTTTACTGGAGTATTTGTGTTTCAAAGTGGAATATCTTATGTTGAGGAAATATGTTATTTTAGGAGTATTTCATTCTAAAATCATGTACCTCGTAGTTCATTTAGAAGTTAGTTAGAGATAGATGTGTACACAATTATAACGTTCCACAACATCACGGCCGCATCCATCGATCGTACTCATTTAGAAGTTTTACGGTCTCAAATTTTCGTAAAATTCTTCCCTCAAAAATATCGCATTGAATCCAGAGAGCAATCAGTTTCCACCAGTCTCTAGCACAAGAAAAACGATGGGAAAAGATAAATATCATATTTACAAACATGCAAAGTTTGCTCATTAAAATTCGAACAAAATGACTTTCATGATTAGAAACAGCTATATTTGGAATTTAAAATAATCGCAATGTAAAGCATAAAAATTTAACACCACTTCAAAATCCCAAATTAACTACATCTATGAAAAGTGGAAGAGGGCAAGGTTGTTAAAAATGCGGTATTCTTCAAAAACGCCTAAATTTTCCAGGAAGACCCTTCGTAAGGAAAGGGAAACAGAAGAAATTAATGTTAAGCGTTCCTGAAAATCCTCATGAAATTTCATGACTTCACTCGACGCGAATTTTCCGCATAAATTTGCATTTTCGCGGGAGCGGAAGATTTAAAACATTTCACGTCATCAAAATCGACGACATGTAGACACTCCGAGCAGCAGGTCACTCGAACCATAGATTGGCGAAAACAGAGAATACATTAAATTTACGAGCATTACTGTGCCTTTGGTCGGAATGAAGTGGATGCAACTATGTACGAGGAGGAATGATTGAAAAGAAAGGCTGAGAAGGAGGGCGGTGAGGATGAAGACGAGCACTCGACTATTGCGTGTCCCAAAAGTGTGAGAGTCAATATTTGCGAGGAGATGTCGTCCTTAGGGGTTTTGTGACGAGCAGAGATGAGGGGCTTAAAGGGCCTGTTGTCCCTTATTCCTTCCACCATAACACCTTTCACCTCTAGGTAATCAACCCTTGCTTGTTTCGTGTATTTTTATCTAGTGCCTCTTCTTACGCCCTTTTAATTTCCGTCTCGTATCTTTTGAATTTCGAGGGAATCTAATTTGTACAGCGAATCAAATCGCAGACACTACTTAAGTGTGCTCCCCGCCGAGTTATCCTGCTTTTCCACTCTACCTACTACAATATGCTCATGAATTAAATATCTTAATAGTTTATTTGGCAAAAAATACGGGAATAGAGTCCACTATAACTTAAGCCTCATGTTCATTCTTATATGTGGCGATGATGGTATTAAAACAAATGAAGTATGAATGATGCTGCATAATGATGTTTAGTTTGTTCACACCTAATTGAATTCTGTGAAAAGTGTTGTTATTAAGGCCATCGTCCTGCGGTTATGCGAATTTGTTCCGTTTGTTGTCAGAAAGAGAGAAAGACATGGGAATACCTCACTCCTCATCTTGTATAGTTTGCCTCATTCCCGCCGCAGGAGTCATGGTTACTTATGATAAAGGGGAAGGACCCAAACAGCTTCGAGGATGATGACCTTACGGATGACTCTTACGCATTCTCTGTCGATAAATAGTGTCAATCTATAAGTAATGTTGGAATCAAAGGGACATCAAAACATAGATTATTTTTGAGTCAGGACCGTAATTACTTGCAAGAAAAGTTTTCACCACACGCCAATGATTACTTTTTATTTGTAGATGAACTAAATCTCAAGGTAAAACATACAAGTAAAAAGAGCCAACCATTTGTGAAGTGTATATAAGAATGTAGGAATTATAAAAAATTAAGGAGATTACAAGGAAAAAGTCGGAAAGTTTAACGATAAAATTTAAATCTTTAGTCAAAGATTTCGAAGTAAAAACTCTGCCGCATGATGATATAAGAAAGTAATAAAATCTAAGGAGATTATAAGAGCTATAAATTGTTTAATGCTTGTGATAGCTCACGAAAGCCCGTTCAAGAGGACCATCAGATCTAAATAATTGTTAGAAGGATTTATTCTAAGAGTAAAAAGATTCTAATGCATAAACTAAGACATATCTAAGCAGAGTAATCGGTATCGTGTAGATGCCTTAACTTCTACTTATGTCTGTTGGATGGGTACGGGAAAAATTTGATCTCGTAAGGTTGAAGATTTTGCGTACGATAATATGCGATTTTCATTTTCGAAACGCAGTATTTTAATCTCTCATAAATTGAACTGTGTAAATGGGACACGATGCCTCTCATTATTTTTCTTTTGCTCGAAGCTAAGTTTTGCTTTTTTTCTATGCCGTCTCTGCTTTATTTATTTTAGAAACTCTCATTTTATTAAATGTCCATTAAGCAAACCGTGTGAAGCAAACGCCATTGTTATGTTATTAATCTCAAGCTAACAAGATAAAAAATATAATAGATTAATAATAGCGTGGCTAATTATTCCTTTAGATATTCCATATCTCTTTATCAACCTGAATTTCATGCATATCAAAGCAGTAATATGGAGCATTATTCGGATATATGTGTTTGTGTGCGAGTAAATCCAATGACCCAGCCGATGCTGAAGCATTCACGTAGTACTGAGTAAATAAAATATATCTGCTTTAGTCCTAAAAAATATTTTAGAGCAAACTACACCAGCTACTGCTTCAGCCTATTTTGATCAAACATTACCACTGTTATTTAAAAATAGTGTTAAATTCTCAATTTATATAAATTCATGGATAATGGAGGAAAATAATGAGTTGGAATATTGCTTAGTTACGTAAATTATCCTCTTTTTCTCTTTGGTAATACTCAAAGAGATTTGACTAACTTTAAAACAACAAGAGAAATGAGATGAGAACTGGTGCTTTTTCCATTAAACATATTTTACGTGGCCAAAGTATAGTCAATTTCCTGCTCGAGAGATGTCACTTTAATTTTGCTCAGAAAGACCGATATCTTTTACTCTTCTTCGACCCATATGTATAATGCACGGATGTGTGATGTTTTTGGCTGCAAAAAAGACATTTGTTACGTTCTTTCTTTAAATTTAAATAAAAATGTAAATTTTTATGTACCGAAGAGTACTATTTTGAGTGTACTTAATACAAGAAAAAAGAATTTTTCCATATGATATAAACCTCGTAAAATTCAAATAGCTGTATTAAAGTCGCCATAAGGTACATATGTGAAGGAACTTCTTGACAAATATTGTACAAAGTTTTACTTTGGTCACAATTAGTTATTCATTCGCTAATATAATGACGTACTACATTGTTAGATCCCTTTTTCTGATGACGTAAAGAAATAATTTTGTTGATAACGTGCTCAGAAAAAAATGCGATTGAAAATTTAAATGTATGCATAAGAGCGTACTGGTCAATTCCAAACATTTTCAAATAATATGACGGCAGTGGAGAGCATTGGAGGTATTTCTCTCCCGAGTTCAACAAAACTGGCAATGAAAAGAAAGTGCAAGAAGTTACTGAAGGTTAAGTACTGAAATATTCTCTGCCTATCAATGGTTTGCCTCTGCGAGATTTATTTTTGGAGCTAATTCATTCTCAAGTCGTTAAATGAGTAAATATTCTAGACTTGGCCCCTGCTGTCTTTTATCTGTTCCCAAAAATTTGGCAATCATAGCCTAAAATTCATACAAAATGGACATCTTAAAACTTAAATCACAGTTTCGAAAGGGTTCTTCCGGCACAATACTTTTAGAATTATTTTACAAAGTTATCATATCTTTTCCAGCGCTCGTATTCAAAAGTAGATTACCTTAATCAGCATAATAAGATAGATATCAGTAAGGCTAGCTAGTTCAACAGTTAATTGGGATGAGAAATTAACGGTTTCGAGTTTGTCCCAGATTTATATTTTTCGGTTCGGATTTCGTTTTCACTTCGAAAAAAATTACCACTTCTGTTTCCAGTCTGTTTCGGTTCAGTTTTCCCTCATCTTAATCGTAGTAAAGTATCTTTCTACTGATATTTTTTTCCTTTGTTTTAAAACGTTATCAGTCTCACACGATTACAAAAACCTATTCCTGTACCTTTGACTACCTAATGATTTTTAGTGCCGCAATTATCTCAGCCGTCATCACAAAGGATGAATTGTACCAGATCGGACATACATATCCTTGAAAGGACCAGATTTGTGAAATTGTCCTTTCTGCATTGAAATGCGACCCAAGCTTACTTAATAAAACATGAGCTGTCTATCAGCTCAAAGAGAGGAAATAGCAAGCAATCCATTCACCTATCACTATCTTCCAACTGAAATCCTCTCTACGAACGAGATTACTTGTGGAATGACCTCCGTTACCTATCCTCCGTTATTGCCACTGCTATGATTGCTAAATCTCATATCCCTCCCGTCCAACACGCGGATACGTCATTGACTAGGAGAGACAACGTATTTTGGTGCGAACAAAAAAGATTTTCGGCTATTCTGGACTGCCTCATTGGTCATCTTACTTCTTTTTTCTAATCGAGCGGATTACTGAATTATCCGTATTCAAAGGATTAGCAGCTGCATGGTAACGAAGTTTCAAGAAACGTAGAGCAAAGGACTAAAGATTTCACGCGAAATGATTATTTTTATTGCCAAAGAGAGATTTTTCACAGCACATACAATACAAGAAAAGCTTGAACGTATAATGTTGGAGGAAGCGTCAATTCTCTTTGGTTCTCTTGGTAAATCTGTTTATTTATACGACAAACGTTTTTAAGTAAACAATGCTGTCAGCAACCAAATAATCGAACGTCACAACGTCATTAAATAAACTCTTAAATGAGTTAATGGAAGGGAGATAAGTTTTGTACAACTGACCAAATAGATTTTATTCTTTGACGTACCATGTTGATTTCCATTACTCCTGGTCACATTCATCATTCCTGAGGATCACATGTACGCAATAATACTTTTGCATATTTTTACAAGATAAGTTCTGTTATTTTTAACGGGAGAATTCTCAAGTATTGGTATACTTATTCATCCGATATCAGTAACACCCGTTAGAAATACATGGATGCGATTTTTGAAAATGAATTTCGTGCACTTTTCGATAAGATGGAATTGTGAAATTCAGGGAATCATTAGTAGTCTAATGAACTATTGAATTAAATATTTATTTTCCTCCTAAGGTTCGATCCTTAAAAAGAAATACTTGAAAATCCTCTCATAAAGATTCTTCGAAAAGGTCATTTTAATTGATTGCATTTCCTTTTATTCTTTTGCTAAATTTAGAAATAAAAAAATTAAAAAAAATGGCCCTATGAAATGGTTACAAGTACCTAAAGAAGGAATATTGAGTAAAGAGTTTTTTTTTGGTCATGAATTATAATTTTCTATAGGAATATTCGAGGATTATCATAAAATAGACAAAAAATTTTGATTCGGTGCTTTTAAAGTAACCGTCCCTCTGACGATGAACGCAATTGTTAAATCTGAGCTCAAACATTAGGGAATATAGCCCCATATAAAATGAAGAACAAGGAGTTAACCGTCTTTTGGAAGACAGTTCCTTGTGATTGCAGCATTTATAATTACGAAAAATAAATTCCAAGTAATAAACGACCAATAGAAGTATTTCTTAAGCATCAGCATTATTTTCAAAAATGTAACTTGAATATTACTTCATTACTATATAAGATCAAGCATATCTATTGATTACTGCACTAATAGTAGTAGTAACCGCGGCTTTTCTTGGTTCCTTACGTAACTAGAAAACGCTAACCCGACAAACGGCTGACGGAAAGTTTTCTACCTCTATCTCATTAATATTCAAGCTCCAATTTTCTTTACCTTTAGCAATAAGGCTTCTCGACTAAAGGATCTGAATATTTTTCCCCAATCACTCACCAAAATTTGCGGAATCAAAGATTGTAAAAATTTCAACATTCTCCCAAATTTCGCAAACATCAATCCCCAAGTGGAAAACACTTTGGAGAAAATGGAAATAATTGCTGCCAAAACACATCGAATAACCTTTGAGATAAACAAATTATACAGCGAACGCGCTCATCTGGAATTACAAGCATACATTTATAACTAACCAAACATTCGACCCTTGCGGAATCCACGCAATAGGATAACAACGTGGATTTAGAATTTTCATTTAATTTTCAAGTTTTGACTCAAATTTCAAATCTGTGGATAATCTGCTTTTTATCGGTCATACAAACTTCGTTTCATGTCTATCTATAGATCAATCGGTAACACTGTTTTCTTTCTTGTCAAACGAATTGAATGCATTCATTTGATCTGTATCATCGGGTAAAAGATACGTTAGATACCCTTTAACTTTGTCATTATCGTAATCAAGTCGAGCTCTGCGATAATTAGCAATTTAATACGGCTGTGTACTCTCTTTGCACTCCCATTGGAGTAGTTGCAAGAGCGAGAACTGGCCGAAGGCGATATCCTAAGGGTACAGAAGCAGCATTTCATCCAATGATAATTGCCCCTCTGTTGTGAGACCCGCATTGTTTATCTCTTAAACACATTCCGACGCTAATTATATGGAATTTCAGTTTTAAAGGAACAGCTATATTTCAATTTAACCCAGAATCATAACTCGAATGAAAAACGAGCTTCGATTTCTATAACTCAATCTTTAAAAACGACTGAATTTCGGACGTCAAAATAATGGAAAATCATTGATGATGTATATACAATGGAAGAAAAAAAATAAATTTTATTTCATGCATTATTGGACCACTCTCATTAAGCGCAAAAATAATTAAAGCTGTGCTACTGGAATTAATAATTTAAATTTAATCAGTCAACCCGTTACAAAATATAATAAATGGGAGGCATTCCGTCATTAATTAGCCGGAATCTCACTAATTAAGGTTCGTTAAATTTCAAGTTTGTACTTTTCAAGGATATTAAAAGGTTTTAATTTCATACATCTAGAGAAAATTTATTATTAAATATAAACCTTTGTTAATTCTACAAAAATGTTTTCATCATAGAATGATTGTAAAACTTGAAAAATTCGTTCTACGATCGAAATTGCTGCTAATTTTTAATCCTTGTTAGTTTTCTTATAAGCTGTAACTAGAAAGAGAGAACGTTAATTTGGAAATATCAGAACGATAAAATCCGTGCGTAAATATATTGATGTTACTAGATATTTTTACATCTTATATTGACACTCATAACAACTTCAGTGTAACTTTAGAAATATTCTATCACACTCTACTTAAAGCATCGAATCAGTAAAAAGTTATCACGAATCACTATACTAAAAAATAGTGACGGAAATAAATTTTAATCATTGATAGCCTGCCGTTAAATCACTAATCGGATTATAAAATGCTATTAGCATGTACAGTTTTTCATATCAGTGATATTACATAAAAATATGAAATGTTATTTTTAGATTACTATGTACCTAATTAAATGTAACTTCGAGATTTTTATATAAAACCCCTGTGTTAGCGTTCATACGTTTCAAATTATCAAGCAAAAGTAACTTCTAGATCCCTATTACAATTTAGTTAATAAAGATTTCTACTGCCATTAGTATCTTGTGAAAGATTCATGAAGCAGTTCTCCGTGGACAGTGGATTTTAACATTTTCACCCAGATATTTCTCCCAAGTATATTTTAGAGCATGTCCCTCCATTTCTGCCTTTAATATCCAACTGGAAAACGATTTATAGCAATAAATATTCTTCTCATTCCCAATGAGAGAAAACCACGACCTCCTCTCCTAGATCTCCGTCATTGGCAACCTTCCATGATGGTTCTCTCCATGGGAACGACCCTGTTGTTTACGAGTTATCTTAAAGAGCGAAAATTCAGATTATCTGGGTTTTTAAAATCTCTATCTCTAACGAATTAGACAAATGCATGTAAGTTTTAGCTCGACTAGAGAATCCTCAGAGAAACTTCTTATGAATGGTAAATGCAAGAAATCGCCTTTACCAGAGTTCCGTGAGTTAATCAACTCGCGTTCAATATTTTACATAAAAGAATCCACATCGCAGTCCTCTTTTTCCGCTCCTGAGGCTAGTTAATTTATTTAACGCACGTGAACCTTTCGTTTAGTCAATTACTCTAGCTCATTAATGTATTAAACGCATCACCCGCTATCCCCTGCAGCAAATTCACTGTTTTGCATTAATAATATAAGTAAAGAAGAAACACTGTGTGTGTGCATGTGTATGTGTTCGTTTACAAGTCGAGAACTAAAAGCTTTACAACTTTCAAACTTCAAAGATCCTTAAATTTACTGACCCCGGTTCGCCCCTGAAAGGGTCAAAGTATTCTCACAAATAAAGCACGTTAAAATCATTCACGTCGATTGTAGGCTTCATCTATTTTGAAAAATTAAATTAGAAAGATTCAGATCAGACTCTCATTTTGGTCGTTGAATATAGTTTTCGAGTCGAAATTGCGACAATTTTGATAAAGTACATCAAAATATTGTGAATTTTTGAGGTTGTGAACGACCAGTCACCTTGGCGACCTAGCTAATTGTTGGATCCAAGCTCAAGCATTTACTAATAATAATATACAGACAATTGAGACCCATGTAAAATTAAGAGTTATTCATCGACTGTATGAATAAAGGGCAATTTCTCCATTTCGCATTTACGATGACCGGTCACTGAGACGAGTTAACGACCTATTAGGAGTTCCTTAATCAGATCCATTTTGCATATTACAATGGGAACAGCTATTATTGCTTTGATGATTTCGTTAATCTTCATTCTCCATTAAAATTCTTGCCAGGGTCTTTTATCAGGAAAGATAAAATTATACAGAAAAAGATGCAGAAATGTATTCAGTGTGGTTATTTATCGACGAGATTTTGCCGATTATCCATTTGATCCCATAAAACTAATTTTATTGCCTTTACGACCTACTGCGAAAATTAAAATAATATTTACGGAAATATCGTTTTAAGCAAAGCAACAAAAATTCCTGCCATCAAAAGCTATGATCTTAGAGTACATTCAACATTTCGACGATGATATGACTGAATTATACAACTTTTAGCTCTGACAAGTTCGATGCTAATGCTTTTGAAATATGATTGCGCTGAGTTATAATAATGAAACTCCATTTATTAAAAATTTAATGATTTAATTAATCTGACCTCAATTGAAATCTAAATCGCGATATAATAATTAAAACGCTTTTAATTTTCGGTATACCTCAAGGGATACGTTATTGTTTATTAAAACTTTATTAATAAATAATTTTGATCGAGAAAATCGTGAGATCCCCAAGAGAATGAAAGTTTGAATAATGAAAGATGCGTAATAGGATGCTCAGATAGTAAGAGATACGTTTTTTGAAGAAATTTTCAAACAAGTTACTCATTTAAACCACGAAAAGAAGTATAAATATAAAGGGAATTGCAAAATAAGCTTAGATCAATTGATACTCTATGATCATTCTAACATAAATCCTTCTCAAAATCGTAAATAGTTGTAGACGCTATCTCGAGAAGATTCCTTCTAGAATAATGAGAAATATAAATAAAACTACACATTTTCTTTTCTTCGCAATTAATGAGGTTGACAGTATGATTGTTACTATTATGTAATAACAGTTAAAGAGTTATTTTAGCCGGTACTGTTTATATGAAACTTAATTTCTTAAAGAAAATGAAGGAAATAAGCATTAAAAATTTTTGAATCTTCTGAATGTAATATCAGATGCGCAGTTTGAGTGAGTAAGAATAAATTTATTGATCAGAAAAGTGGAAACTTGGCAAGAGTTCTGGAGCAGACATTCACTAATTTGACTTTGAGAGTAAGGGGTTCTACATCTGTCACCCAAATAATAATTTGCTTAATATAACGCGAATATTCGCCCTAAGAATTGCTCAAGTGTAAAACTTATACGTAGTCTTCCATTATTTAAGGATGAGACCGAGTGAATCGAAAATTTTCATCGTGCTGCTTATTTATTCTCATATATAGACCTTTTTGGAGAACATGGAAAGAATGTTTTTGGGATGAGACTATAAATTCTTGTAATGGGCTATTCCTATAAGGGTTAAAAAGTATAAGTCTGAAACATTTCTTAATAAATCGAGAGAAGTGTTCGTATGATGTTTAAATAATATACTATGAACTTATTTAGGACTGTATTCATTACCCGGAAATCTTATCAATTACCCTGTAAGTGCAGTGCAAGTAATAAAAAATATGTTCTGTAATATTTAGTGGCGTTTTACAGTGATCGTCTTTCCCCAATTTTTACATTAGATCGATTACTGTATTAACATTTCGGATAAATATTTCATTTTATATAGTACAATTACCTCTTGTAAGTTTAAGTTGAGTTTCTATGCTCTTCCTGAAACAAAGCGCCCGAAGACTTTCTTCGGATATTATGCATAGCCTGAGCATATTAAATAGGGATTAGTTGGAAGAAACTTAACTTTTACTGCACAGTATAATAAATCACGCATTTTTATTTATTTTTTCCTATCAGCAGAGCCAAAATACTGAGAATTTATTTTAAATTAGTTTCTCTCCTGGAGGTTCAAAATTAACACTCCCTCCTAGGACCAACAGTATCCATCTGGATGGGATAAAAATCAGCTTAACATCGTTTTAAATGTAGAACAAGATTTCCATTAAGATACAGCGACAATTAAATGCACATTAACACCGAGGCTAAAAGCGTTATCAGCGACCCGAGGGCATTTTTTCCCTTCCGCTGAAATCACACAGTCCCACTCGGACTTTCACAATTCCCACCATTTATTCCCAAAATACTCGCGCATTTTTATAACAAGGCCGGTTTTTCTTCAATATTTACTCTTCCTAAGCCTCTACATTAATTTACCTCTCTTATCTACACAAAGGCCGCGCAGGCTCGCCCCGGATTGTGAGTCCCTGTGTTCCTGACCAGAAAGAGAATCTATTTAAAGCCTAAATCCCCGTTTAGACTCCATAAACAGAAAAGCAAAATTGGCTCGCGATACGCGCGATCTCTCTTTCGCAGCCGATTCTTTCGGCCCTTTGAGTAGGGTCTACTAACATCGCGAAGATTACGTCCCTAAACCACTTCATACGTAACATTATCCCCTTCTCTCCACGGCTTACGCATCGCACACGCAAAACCCAAACGTTTATGGATATCGCACTCCGTCCCATTTTGCCTCCGACTCAATAAAGCCCCGCCGTTAAATACACCAATCCTAAGAATAACATTCCATTCCGCAGCGGTGGGGATTTTCATCCCGCTGCCGCCTCTGTCTTTCTCCCTCGATGGCCCATACATTTCCTATATTATACCCTTCTCTCTCTTTCTCCCTCCATAACTTCGGAGTAAAATCCTCATACCAATGATCCGTATGGCTTTGTATCCTTCCTTTCTTACCTTCTCTGCTGTTCGTATCGTTTCTCAAAGAACAAGATTCCGGGTCCCTTAGTTCTCCCTTCAAAGGTAATATGGGCTCCTGAGGGAGGATAAAAGTTGGTGAAAAGGGTTGCAGTCGTTAGCAGAAGGGAAGGTATCAAAGGGTAGAGATACATAGGGTCATAACCTCCGCGGATTACACGAGCTACGAATGGTCTCACGAGCGGAATAATACAGAATGACGGCGACTATATTTTGGCGCGTGTATCGTAAGGATGGAAATTGGTTTGCCTAAGTCAATTGCGGAGATGATGAATACTGCCTATATTATACCGAATTTTATTTCATTACCGTTACGATATTACCGGTGAGCCTGTAACTCACTCGCATGGTCTTTCCCGGCGGTTTTTCACTGCGTTCCGCACTTCATCAGCCTTGTAACCATGAATCTTGGATGCAGGTGCTTCTTAAAAGGCTCATTCGTCAGCAAAAAGTGTTGCGGTTTTCAAGGAGTAAGGCGGAAGGAAAGATGCTCAATTTGCCTCACTTTAACACTTAAGAAGTGTTTTTATGGGATTACGGCGAAGATACTCTTCATGATGCTCATCTAGTTTAAATATCCCAACTTCAAACTGCTCTCGGTGATTGAAGGGGTTGTTACTAGGATTTCCAATTCTCCCGGAAGACTCCCACGCATGGAGCAGTAATTTTTAAAATCCTCCCGGGTTAAGGAGTTTCCTCCCGCTTAATCTCATCTATGCTCATCTTACGGTTCTTTCACTAATCACCCGACTCAATTTAGTCTCATTTTCTGATAAATTTAAATGTCAGCAGTCATGCGTAATCTAAACTGTGTCATATTTTTTCAAGATAATTTGAAATCTCTTGTGATAATGACAAACATCTAATTTTTATTTATCTTTTGTGGAGATGCGGAAATCATCAAAAATTACATCTCTTTATAGAGTTAAATTGTGATGAAATTGCATATTAATGATATTCATGACAAAGAATACATGTTTTATGGTGGTTCAAGTTATGATTTTCAATTAAGAAGACTTCCAAAAATCTCCCGGAATTCACTACTAGAGTAGAAAACACCCGAAATCAACCAAACCTTAGCTTTTACTTATCTAATTTTTATTCAAAACGATAAGCAATATTTCAGGATAAATAAACTTAAATTCATGTGCTTCTATAAATTTATTGCCGGATATCTAATGTAGCTTAAATACTCAGTTATGCACATATCCATATATGAATCAAAGCTTTGTACATTTTAAGGATTCTAAGGAGAATTTTAGAGTTGTATTTAGGATACTCCGAGAGTCGTTAGATACTATTAAATTCACTGCGAACCTAGAGTGAGGAAATATATAAATGGCAGTAACCTTTCTGCGGACCACAAATATATTCTCCGGTAATTAATATTCGTACATGATATATTTTCGTGTGTATAATTAATTTGCATAATCCGTATATGCAAAGCGTATTTATTTAAAATATATAAATCAATGAAAACACACATTAGACACATTAGATTTGGTAAGGATGGAATTTTCTCCAAAACTTTTCAAAGCTAAAAACTAATTCACAATTTCAGTTTCATTTAAATTCATAAAATGTTTGGTTGATCGATCTGTACTATAATAATCAAGATAAATATTGCCTTCTACGTAACCGCAGGATATTTTTAGTTAAATCCAGTCGTTGAATTTATTGGGCGCGGTTAGTGTCAATAAGCAAATTCATCTCAAAATAAATGAATGCCAATTACTAAAAGCTATCTTTTCTCTCTTTTCATCTAATCCCATAAGGAAATATCTTTTCAACTACGTTTCTTGGCTATAGGCTATTAAGTAATGCTTAGATTCCTAGAAGCTTTAAGTTTGAATATGCGAGTTCAGCAACTTTTATTAGAAAACTATAGGCAAAGAACAAAAGACAACCCTTCGTATTAGAAGTTTCTTCAAGTTAGGTCAACTATTAGTTAGTATTAGCGTCCCATCTTACCTTGATAGCTTTTAAATATTACGTTAAAGACGGGCGATTAATATTATGGCACCGCCTGTGATTATAAGGCTTAGTGCCGTTATTAATGAAGATTACTACTCAACTCCAATTATTAAGATGAACTCTTCTTGAGGAACAAATTACTGGCAACAATCTATCACCTAAATGGATATCACAGCCGTTGACCTCCGGAGACACGGCAAGTTGAAGCCCAAGAAAAAAATGTTGTCATCGTACGCGCTAAGAAGCTCGGCCATCCTTCACGTAAAGGGACTGAGAACAGGTGTTCCCGTCAACTGCTTCTGACGTCATCTTTCTCAGGCACTCTATCCAAGGGAAGGGAGTCTGGGGAAAATTTCCCAAGAAAGATACTGCCGCGGATATTGTTGTATGTTAAAAGGGTTGGGAAACTTTGATGGCGGACGTGAAGGAAAAACGCCTTACTCGGGTACGTTAATCATGGATCATGGGAGTTGTTTAAGAGTCCATTCGTTTCTCATAGAGAGGTGCAGCGGTAATATGTGAATAAGTAATAACAACAGAACTGAATTTAGTAGAGAGACTTGGAAGCTCAGGTTTATGAGCTGGCGGAATAATGGTAATGAGGTCTCAGACCTGTTTTTAACGTCAAAAGGAATTGTGTTTTACTCTGCGTGATGAATTGTTTTATACAAATCAGGGCGCATGAAATTAATTTGAATTAAAATTTCAGCTCAATAAAACTGAGTATTTTCTTAAGGATGGGGGCATTGCAAAAACTCTTACCTTCTGGAATTGGTGCTTATTAAAATTCCAAGACATTTAGAAATTAACACTTTTAAATATTTACGCAACAATTATCTGTTTCGAAGAAATTAATAATTTAAAGATGAAAATGTTTAAGTTTATAGTAAGTTATTAATTATTGTATTAACTTTCACAAGGGAATCGATGTATTTTCCAAATAGAGAGAAATCGATAGATGAGTAATTTTTCCCTCAATATCAGTATTGATTATAAATGTATATTGTTTAAAATACTGTAATAAAATTTTATTACTTTGTCCTGTGGAGAATTAACTATCGGTGAAAATAGCTGATTATTTGCTCGCAAGTGATTTTACAGGTCCACATTAAGACGATACATTTCATAATAATAATTATCGAGATGTAAATGATGCCAAAAATGTATGAGTGATAATATCAATAGTCCATTAATAAGCAAATTATGCTGGATAGTCATTTAAATTCAGGAATATTACTTGATGTTTAAATTTCCCATGAAAAGCTGAGATCAGTAAGAAAGGTTGGTTTAAGACACATAAGATGCTCATGTAAAAGCTAAATTAATAGTAAATAATGAATAATATCTCACACTGATCGCGTTTGAATAACCTACGGCTTCAGAGTGAATGCATAAAAAGAATGTTGGGATAGGGATAATTTTCAAGAGCTGTTAATTAAGTACTTGGCTCGAGCTCGCCTTTCGCATGCATCGTCACTTACTTTTATGGAAGTGGAAGTGAATGAGGCTAGCTCATGCTGGAGAGATTGCTGTCACTTGGTGTTAGACGGTGTTTTAGTTGGAGAGTGGTTGCAGAGGATAGCATCCGTTAGGAGGGAAGACGCAGAAGGTTTAGTCAGACAGAGAATGTGCTGAGAAAGGCGTTTGATTGAGGGGGCTATTAATCCTATCCGCTCTACTTCGGAGCTGTTAAGCTAAAGCCTCTCGTAAACCAACTTTTTTAAATCCAGTTTTCCCTGCGAAATTTCTCCCTAATCTTATGTTTTTTAGACTCTCGCTGGCATTATCGATTGCTTAATATACCACGTATTAAAATTTACGGAGGTGGCCGAGATATTGTGGGAATCCGTAGTCAACTACTTTGTTTGAAAATACTCGCAGCATACATCGCTCTTCGACCAAATTAGTGTACCGAGTATTAAAAAGTTGGCTTTAATCTATCCGCAGCTTCCTTCTTTCTGAAAAAATATCTTCCGCGTTCCTTCCGGAAATGAAAATCATGATAAAATTTCTCGTTGTTCATTATACCCTTTCCAATAACGTACACTATTCCTAAAGTAGTTATGCTATACCTCGGATGAAATAGTTCTCGGTAATTTTCGATTACAATCTTCTATATGGTACACTTCTAGGATAAACTACCACATTCCAAGGATATGTCATCACAACATTTTATCTCACGATTGATCCATGAAGATCCATTGTCATCTATTCAGCAAATTTTGTTGAATCTTCCTCAGGCTATTCAAATTCAGCGAAGTCATCACAAGAAAATTGAAAATAAGAATGTTATAAATTATTTTGAGGAAAATTAGGATATTTATATTATAATTTTAAATTACCGTTTAATTTGCATAGAGAAATAACTTTTCATCTTTCAGATACATCATAAAATTCTATAAGCAAATTAAGCTCAATATATATAAAAGTAATAATGTTTATCTTGTAACAGACAATCATTATTACCAAATTATGTACCAAAATTTGGTCATTCTTTTTCATTTATGCACGCTAAAACAGCCTAAAGAGGGACAATACCTGGCCAAATAGCGTTTGAAAGACGCATAGTTAGAATGTCCATCCCTACGCCACTTTATTAGCTAGATAGCATTAGATACACAAACAGGATTTATGGTTGCATTCCATTATTTTCAAAATACTGTACGAACGTCACCAGGAATCGAAACCGGTAAAGCTAGCATCGGAGATCGTTCTATTCGATTGACTATCCGGTAATCCATATGAGTGATAGAGCGATCGATCAAAATATACTTCTCATTAATCGTAATATAATAATAATATATGAAAATTATTTTATATGATAGCTAATTTTGTAAATAGTATCGTGAATTTCGGGATCTATATTTTATACTCAGCTCATTTAGCGCAGGAATTCCAAAACCCTACGTCATTTTCCAAAATCTATCATTCGAGAATCAGAAACACATTCAACGGAGTAAATATTATCACCACATCCACATTCCTGCATCGATTCGAGATTATAATCGCGGTTGAATCTGTCACCTTCCTATCCTATTGTATGCTCAAATTAATTGCACAGCACTTCAATTTGAGGTCCATTGCCCATCAATAATGGACTTATATTGACATTCCTACTTCTTTCAAAGTAGAACCTTCCGTGCAAACTATCGGCCTTTAGAATGTCACACCGCCGTTAAAGGATTAAAAGATACGAGCGAAAAGTGTTTTCGCTGCTTCAGTTTATCGGTAAACGTCTACCTTTCTTTGTCACGAGATTCGACGACACGATTTCGTGAGTAATTACTCCATTATGTCCCAAATAAGATTCAATTTCCTTTCCTTTACACTACGAAACTCTTTCACGAGTCAGCTTTAATTCTTCATTTTGTTTACCCAAAGAAAAACCCGAGAGAATGTCTTAAATACTTAGAATGTTTATCGCTTTTGCGGCAGTTTTTTCTAGTTAAATACCTTTCACTTAATGACATTGTTATATGAAGTTAAAATTTATAATTGAAATTTGGTTAATATTGTTATGTCTTGCATCCAAATTTTCCTCTAATCAATTTCATCGATATTATTTGAGTCTTTTGGAGAGCTTTCCTGCAGTTGACATATTTGGGTATCCTTATTAAAAATTTTGACACACTTGAACCCTTGCTTACTTATATTGTATTACCTACTTCTCTATTAAATTTGTCTATTCCTTACATGTGCCTTTTTCTAACTTCACACATTCTCCTAAATATAATGTTATGTTGGTATCATGTTTTTTATAGGCAGAATCTAAGGATGGTTTTATTATTTTGATGGCATTACTCTTTTGATTGTTAGTTGATTTTGATTGACATCATATTGTTTGATTTAGCTCTCTAAATTTATTGTTATCGATATTTCCACTCAGTTCTCTATTTTTCAGCATACTTTCGACGGTTCCCCGTACTTCTAATCCTTCATATTATATAAAATCTAAAAGAAATTATTCTTGATAATTTCTAAATTATTGCCTCTTAATTACTAAATGTGACATGAGATTATTGGTCTTTTTCCTTCCGCTCCATATCATAGATCAATATTGAAAAATCAATTTATTTTTGAAGAATTGAAATTAGCATAAGTTATTTGCAATTATTTATGCTTTGAAAGCCATTTCCTGGCGTTACCACTAGGTATTAATATATTTTTATTATGTTGAAAGAGTTTTATAGCATAAAAAATTGTTAGCCTTGGAATTTCTAAGTTTCAAATCAAATATATATTTATAAGTAAAGTCAATTTAGCGAGTTCTATTTCATGAAAATTTTCTTTAGAGATAGTTGAACTAAAAATTTAATCCTTTATAATCATATTTAACAGCTTTGCATATATAAATATATATTAAATAAAAACGATGAAAGCATCAGGGGAGTAATATCCATGTTAGATTGGTTAAACAATTGTTTAAAGGAAACAACGTATTCATTGAAATGAATGTAATAGAATCTACTTTAATAGCTGATTCTTTTGAATTGTTATAAGACCTGATTATTCCATACATGACTACATATGGCGTACATGAATTTCTAATTCAACAATATTTTGATATTCTCTTCGTGCCACGGAAAGAAGTCGCAAACTGAGTGAAATTTATGCTTCCTGTATCCAAAATCGTGCATTACTCTGCAGAGAATCAGCGAAGTATTCCACTTAAAGTCGCTGGAACCATTGCAGATCCATTCATCGCCTGAGCCAAATCTCTCTTCACTTCTTTCTCTTATTTTTGCAATTATTCATACGCTGCATTCCCACTCCTCCTTCGTGTCCTAAAACTTCGCATCCTCCAACTTCTCTTTCAGGACAATGCGGAATTTTCCCTTCCTTCAAGGCCTCCTTTCTCTCTTTCCTTATCAATCACTTTCTCTCTTCCTAGAAAGGACTTCTTGTAGCACGTCACTCCAAGGAAACGAAGCAAATAGAACTGAAATGGGACAGTCTGTGCTAAGATTCTTATTCTATGTCACCAAAACTCTCAGTATCAATCCTTTACATAAGCAAAATATCTCATTAACGAGATATTAAAATGGAGATGAATTTATTAATCCACATAACTGCATCCCCTTCTATTTTGTTTCCATTTAAATTGCTGAATCAAATGCGTAAGATTTTTATTCATAAAGAAAGAAGAAATTCATATACGATATTCAGGTACACCTGAGATGGTCTGTATTACACTAAGCATAGGAGTACTAACTCAGCTATCTGACGAGTTTCAAATGAGAAGTAAGAGGAAAAATTAAAATTTAAGCACAAACTGTGATAAAGAAGAGATATTAATCTTGTGTAACAGAGAAAGTGGATCGATGGACTTCGGTAGTCGAGAAATAGAAGTCGATATAAGTCAAGGACCTCAGAATTTCTCAAAAACGAGTATTTGTTTTTTTGAATTTGTTAAGATAACTAGCCAAATTTCCCATTGATTTTTAACGGGGTATATAGTTAAAGGATTACATACAGAAGTCCTATTCGTACAGAAGAAAAACCTAACAATTCCCAACATAGCTTAGTCAAATGGGAAATGCTATTGAAAACGAAAGTTTTCAGTGAAAACCAGAATATTTTGCGTTATCTTAACTTGAAGCAGAAATCTATTATCAACGATAATTATTTGAATTTATATATAATTTGTAAAACTTTTTTAAAATTCGTAAGATGATTCTTTAAAGTTTTGTGATTGTTACAGGATCCACACATAAACTGCTTGACTCTTACAGAAACTTCATATAGCTAATGTAGCAAATGAGACGCTAGATTTCATTTTTTACTTCACATACTACTACTACACGTGACTGTAGCCGATTCGGGTGATAGAGACTAATTGAACACTACCTCTGCCATACACCGAGATGCGATTCGCACGGCACATATGTTAAAGATTGATTTACTCCATAAAAATTCATATTTAAACGCAACATTATTTTTAAATACTGTTGGTAAAATATATCTTTAAAAAACTTCTAGATGATCGTATGTTTCTCCCTGCGATTTTCCACTGCAAACTTTTTAAAACTGCAATTGATATATTCTCATGAAATTTCCTCTTCTATCTTCTATGTCATCTATTCTCCAATCATTTCTTACTATTTATGCGTCAGGGAACAGGTTGATTATGGCCAAAAGATTTTATAAATTTTTATCTGAGTCAGATGAGAACTCTATTTAAGAACCAAGACGATAATCTTTATTCTATTTCCCTTCATTTGATACTTTGCTTTACTTTCCGATTTGATTTTGCATAAGAAATAAAGCCTACAACAATAGAAACAGACTTTTTGTATCCCCCCATGGAACATATGGAAACTTTTATCTATTTGAGGGACATTGCTTCGAACTCGGAAAAGATAGCAAAAAACTTGGTCTCAGAGGACGTTTGCAAAGTTTGACTGAAATCGGGCAAAAGAGAATGTACTCTTTAATCTAACTCAAAACCACAGGATTTCTGCAATGTTCAAGTAACAAGGCAACCGAAGATAAAATATATCATACCATCCAAAAATAGTAAATACAAGTAAATAAGTAAAACAGAGAATAAAGGGTACAGCAGTAACACTTTCGTTTCCATACAGAACAAGCTATGAATCGTGAAAAACTTTATATTCTTATTCCTTAAATACAATAAGTTGGGTAAATGTTTATCAAATCCTCAAACTTAAATTATGCTACTCTATACTGAAAAGGAATTTATTTTTGATAGGTTTACTTATGCTCCATGGTACTCTTTTCTTTCCATTGAAAAAGTTGAAATCTTGATAGTCAGAAGACACTCTGAGCTATATAAGTGTCAATAAACTTACTTTAACGCTAAATAGAAGGAAATAGAAGCATTACTTGACTGAGCATTTAAAATACTTTTCTTTTCATGAACGTAATTCCTTATGTTAATTGTTATGAGTGTTGGTAGCGACGATTATCGACGATTTCTTCGACAAATGCTTTATGTAGCTGATTTCATGCTAATGCTATAGAACTGGAGGCAGACATTTCTCGCAAAACGGATGGAAATACGTATTTCGTAGTAAATGACGTATTTGGAAAAGTAGCCCATTTCCATCGCGGAAATTTAATGAGGAAACGACTCGGAGATTATTCCGGAGAGATAAATCAATTTTAACGTTACTCAATATTGCTCTCTTGTGAAATCATCCGCCGCGAGAACAACAATTATACCAAGCTTCCATTAGAGCGCTAAATTTTATGATTCTGCATACGCCAAGGGAGCTATTTTTCAGAAGATTATGAGAGAGGGACGAAGAAAATCTGCAGAGATTTGATTCATAACAGAAGAGAGAGAGGATAGCTCCATTCGTTTTATCCCATCGGTTGCGAAACTCTCGAAAGCGTAAAAATGTTGGCGATAATTTTCCTCGAACGAATTTATGTGCTTCTGCAATGTCTCTGCGAAGTGTGTCGATAAACGCCGATTTCTGCTCCTTGTACGTCTCATTCAGATTACGGAGAATGGAACGCTTTTGGATGATAGGCAGCGTTAATAACCCTATGATAGAACTTTCGTAAGTAATCATTTATCACCCCCGACCTTGTATTCGTACGTCTCCGCAGGCAATCCCCCTCAAATAATCCGTCGCATTCGATATTTCACGCACCCTCCTCCACGCAATCAGGAACCATCAAACTGAAACCACTTCTCTCCCATACTGCCAACGTATTCCCTCGTTACCTTTCGCTTTACCCCTCTCGTATCTCTGTGACGTCGTATCCACGTTTCGGCATGGAAACGAGGCAGAGTGGAATACGTATGATTAAAGCAATCATTCTGCATGAGCTGCTCCACTTTGTGGCTTTAAGCGTTCAACCCCTCGGTTTTCTATTCCTCTTCCCCCTTGTTTTAACGCGATTTTCGGCTCTTTAAAAGGATTCCGCAGCCTTGACAAGGACGACGTCGTCTTTCTTCCCCGAGGATGAAAGGCCTAAACTCTCGAAAAATCCTCCGCATTCTCTTAAGTGAGACTCATGGTGCCGAATTCGTCAATAAAACGAGATTAGCCAAGACTACACATTTTCGCTTTCAGTGTAACCCTTAGCTCGTAAGTAACAGATTTGATTTGCTGAAGTGAGCTTGGGATATTCCTGAATACATACATCATGCAGAATGGAAAATGTGTATTCAGCGATATGAATTCCAGGCAAGATATAAGCATCTATACCTACTGGATTTATGAGAGAGAATTACTGATATCTAAGAGGCACTGAGAATGTCATCCTAGTTCATACTCTCCATTTTCTTAGAACAAATATCAGATCTAAAATGTATTCCTGAAATCGTTACAAAATGTCAAAACGTGATGACTTGTATTAAGAAATATACACCGTCGTAAGGTCAGTTAACCTATCGACAGTATATAAATATCTTTTTATGTAATTCACCACGATTTGTATGACTTTCCACCAAATTTCACTTGAAACGGTCAAAAATGTCTCAAATTTATGAAGTATTAATTCGATAGTAGTTGCATTGATAGACGTCAAAAGTAATTTATATGCGAAGGAGATTTAGTGGAATCTTTTCCAACTCCGTAAACTACCAGTTAGAGTAAAAAATAGTTAATAAACTGAATTATGTCTTAATTTCAATTGATTAGTTAGTAATATTCAGCCATGCGTGTTCTAATACTTATTCATATATACATATTGTATTAAAAATACATCATTGTTTCATCGAAAAAGGCCCCAAGGTTCAAGATTTTGGTTCACAAAATAATAATAGTAATTAATATTTTATTTATCCCATTTATTTATTATTCTACAAGCTTTATTATGTTGCCCTTCTAATTATTCCACCGTTTTAAATGCTGGTGATTTTCCCACAGGTTGTTGGGAATAAATTTATTTGGTCGACAATTTCATATATCGAAACATCCATAAAACCAGATTACCGTAATGTAATTATTAAGGATTTGCACCGTGAATAATTTATTTATTTATATCGACCATTGTTTTGGCGTGAATTTCGATGAATAAATAATTTGTGGGTAGTATTAATTCTTGATTTAATTACATTAGCATGTAAATCCACCAAGTGACAATCCGTATGATCAAATCTTGCTAATTGACCATATGCTTAGAGTTGATCGCTTCATTCTAAAATAACTTGTATTATGTAAAAAAGTATAGAAATAAAAATATATAGCAACGAATTCAAACAGCTTTGAAATTGAAAGGCTTTAATGTTGTGATATATTCAAAAACAATAATATTTATCGTATTTCACAGTACTATATCACTCGCTCCTTTCATATCTATTAGATAATATTGGCTACATATTTTTACAGGTTTTCATAACCCATATTCTTACTGATATTTTCATCTGAGAATAAATTTTTAACTTTTCTTCGACGAATTTCTCAATACTTTCAAATTCATCTAATTATTTGCTTCTCAATCTTAATTCAGATTAATTTCCTTTTGAGATATATTACATTTTATTGCTGGTAAGATGAAAGTAGACATACCTTCGTCAGTCTCACCCTAAGAATTTGTTTCTTTCTAAATTTGGTATCGCGCTGTCGTCATATAGTTAATAAGATTCAGTATCAAAATTCTTGAAATTTCAAACATGCTAATTTACCGACCTCACGTCAAAATCTTCTTTATTTATAACAGAAAACTGAAATTCCTCAACTTCCTCTTCAAGAAATATGCAGTCAATTATGACTTGATATCTCTGCCGAGATAAAATGATATGAGCTGAATGCTGGAAATTTGATTACTTTTTTATAATCAGGCTTCACGTCAGCGAGAAAGAGCCGTCAAGATCGTAGAAAAGAGTCTGACATCGCATCAGAGCGGCGGCAGTGTTTCCAAAAAATGCGTGGCTTTTAGATTATTTAAATTAGTTCCGAAAGCTTTCCGTCGTAAGCGGTGACGTCGAGTGGTGCGTCACCTGCGACTGTAGCTCAAGATGAACGAAACCGATACGGAAACCTACTGAGATGGAATATATTCGTCTCTCTTGTGATTAGTAATTCTGACGGAGTTAATGCGCAACTTGAATGATCCTCTATATACTATATTTTATCTCTCTAATGCAAAGAATTAGGACACTTAACCAATTCTCCAAAGGAAACTAAATTTTGCATGAGGCTCTTACATTTTATCCACTGAAAAAAATAAAATTAAAATTATCATACGGATGCGTAAAATTGAATATTTCAGACAGGTTTTTCCAGCTTAACATAGTTTTATGAAATTTGTAAATAAATCAACTCCACTATATATTCTGGCTTCATTTTCATAGGTTTCATATATTCATTCATAAATGCCTTGTGGACTTGATTTATGGATACCTCCATCGCGAAAAATCTTTGCATGGGGAGGTACAATCAACAAATAATATGGCCTACTTAAAATTTTGAATATATATTCCGCGGCGATAAGATATCTTCCAAATCTTATCTTGCCAAAGTATAGGAATTAATATCTAATATATATTTCTTCGATGCGATTGAATGGTAGAAACGGTGAGAAGGTATCTAATCGTGTGTTACTGGTATGCTATTACATTGTTAAGTCAAAAAAATTATAGCCAATGGGGAAGCGCGTTCGTATATGCTGAAATCGGTCCTGGATTCCATTTCTGTTTGGGGCCCAGATGGGCAAAATGTCCTTAGATGTCGAAGCACTTTTAACAATACTGCTATTACTACCAAACTAGTACTAGTACTATTAATATTACTATTATTACTATGAATGAGTACTATCACGATCATGAATGGCAAGAAATGATACGTATATATTGCATAGGTCTATCTCGTATCTTTTAATATTTTCCAGTTCATGCACACTAATTTTCACTGATGAAAGACGGATTCTTTTGGAAATAAACAATAGGAAAACGTATAATGCTGCTATTTAATTATGAATCATAGACCATTCTATTCTTTCTTTTCCAACTGATTCTCTGTAGACTTGTGTAAAATAGAATAGTCATTCAGGTATTTAACGATAGGTAAACTGAAAAACCGGGTTAAAAGCAGTAAAATAATCGATTGATTCGTTTACTGAGAAAATATTTGCATATTTCGAGGGAGCTTATCCCAAAATCAACTCCTTAGGTATCAACCTATGGGAATAGATAGCTTGCATATCTATGAATATACATAGATACCTGAGAGAAGAATATATCATACGTCCGGAAAACCGTTGCTTCAGTTAATCATTCACCTTTGTGTTACTGCACGAATCAACAAATTGACGAATTCGAATAATAAAGTTATCCATTTGGTTTTCTTGAGCATCGATCTTTTTAGCATAATGAAAGTTTAACAATCATTGGATTATATTTCTGTATATTATGTTTCATTACTTGTAAAAAATATGAAACCGTTTACCGAGTGAATTCCAAACTTTGCGGTCTTCCGCGTACCGCAAAAATTTTGACGAGTTCAGGATAAGCTACCTCTTTACATTAAATCTCTGTTCTGTTACGACTCGGGTTTTTCATCACTAATTATAATGAATTAATAACTGGGAAAGATTACAGATAGTAGATGTATAGATATAAGCAATTCTAATTTGGATCATGTTTTAACAACTAGCTTTTTCAAACTCACTCACATTTATCTCATTAACTTTCTCGATTGCTTAATGCTTACGAGTGCTTCATTTTTATTAATATGCAGTATTATCTACTTTGGTGTTATTTTTAATCTTTTTATGCAAGCAGTTTTTCATCTTTGTTATCCGATGATTGCACATCACGGAGAGTGATGTGCAATCATCGGAGAATTGTCTTTAAGGAATGCCTTTTCATGTTATTTTCCCTCATTTGTAATTAGATACAGAAACAATTATTGCTTTTCTTTGGTCATTTATCTTATCAATTTTAAAGTTTTCTCATTCAGATAAATTATTTTTCGTATTTTATATCAATTCGTATACTTATATTATTATATAATTATTAGATATATTAGATATTATTTCGTATAATTTTGTATTTAGTTTCAATAGAAACGATTTTATTTATAGCTCGTGTTTCGCAAATATTACCCTTATCAAGTGTGTCTGGGGGATAAAAAATTGGCGTACAATGGTTGAACCGAATCGTAAACTCGGTTTTTAAAATTTCCATGATTTTAGGGAAAAACTCATTTAACTGTTTTCGAGGATGAATGTTACCGACGAAGAAAGTAACTAACGTCATTGCTCGTCTTTAAATGCTGCAAGATCATCCATTATTATCTTCTTATGAACACCAACTATTACGCATAAGCAGTCCTTCCAACGAGAAAGTGTTATCGAGAACGGAGCGCCCCGGAAAAAACATAGGAGGAGAATGGACAAGTTTCCGCTAAATTAATTGAGCTCCTTAGCCCTTCCCTTTCTCGATGGTCCTCCGACTTTCTCATTTCACTCCAGATGACGTCATTTTCCGCACGCAGCCCTAATTTTATTTCAAACTTTTAATACGAAAGATAATCTTGAATACGAGTGCCGCGGCAAGGCGGGAGGAAAACAAGGGCGCAACGGCTCCAGTAATTAAATGTAAATTATAAAAAGAAGAAGCGTCCAAGAGGAGGGAAAATATCAAAACCAGAATCGAGGAGAAAGAGAGGGAGGAAAAAACGAAAGGCCAAAGGCGATGGAAGAGGAGGATAAGGGGAAGGATTTTGAGTGTTTGGGTAAACAGCAAACGAAAGGGCAAGAGGAGGGAAAGTAAGAGAAAGGGAAGAAAGAGGAGAGAGAGTTGTAGGGGAGAGGGGGCGAGGATAAGCCCAAGATAGAGGAAGTTTGAAGGTTCTTCTTGTACCATTGCAAGTTTGTGTAGAGTGAGAGGAGGGAGATACGACGTAATTAATGTGAGAAAGTGTGTATGAAGTCAGGTGTCGTAAGGGGAAAACGGTTGAGAGACTGGGAAGAGACATCGAGTAATCTTTTGGAGAGAGAGAGATGGATAGATGAGGGAAGATCTGGTGCAATGCCTTCGGGATAGGTATGTTGCGGTTACAAGAAAGCAATGTAGGCGAGTAAACAGGGACGAAAAAATTGCAGAATCTCAAAGGAGCAGTTACTCGAGCAGAGGGAAAATATGCGCGATACTTTTCTGTGAAGTGAGGAAGACCTTTGGGGAGGAGGTGCTAGCCGTGAGAAGGAGCGGTTTTTAGGGAGCATGGGTTTGAGTTAAGCCTCGAGAAGTGAGTGAGTTATTAAATTAAATTGGCAAGAACTTGTTAGAAGTGACAGGGAAACGTTGTTAAAACGCTTTCGGAGGATGTCGGAAGAAGGGACGGGAGTGAGTTGAAGATATTGGTTAAGGGTTTGAGTGGAATAAAGCGCTCCCTCTCCCTTAAATTGAAAACGTGGGAGTGGAAATTTATGCTAATAAATGTAAATAGAACCTAGAGTTCGTGTAATTGGGTGCCATTTTTTATGTTCCGAGTCTGCTTGCTTTTTAATTATTCATCTATATTATAATAAACTAATGATTACAGTATCTTATACTACTGCTTCGTGTTATTTAATGAAATCCTATTAAACTTTGATTTCTTAGGAAACTAATTTATGCTGAAGAAGGTACTCAAAAACTGGCTCTTCAGATCTGTTGCAAGGAGGATTATATTTAAATCATAAAAAGATGCTTTTACTGAAAAAAAACACTCTTTTTACATTGAGTGGCATATTCTGATATCATGACAAATCCTACCTTGCTGAAGAGAATAAAATGCTAACAAATAAGTCTATAATACGTCAAGATTAACTTATTTTTAGCTTTCTTTATAATTTATTTGATATTCTCGTAGATGACAGTAGTATTCGAAAAATTATCAGTTATTATATACCGCTATTACTTGACATTTGTATAATATCATTTCTGTGTAAGTATTACATTTATTATTGCAAACATTCCATATTGTATCACCTCAACTACTGTATTAATTGTTATCTTAGTAGTCAAGGCTTCCCTCGAATTTGTGTGAGACTAAATGTATTTAAATCTACATCTAAATTGAGCTTTGAAAAAAAAGACTGGAATGAGTAATAGGCACAGTAAGCAGGTCTAAATCAAAATTCAAGGTTACACGTCGCAAAAGCTGTGAAAAAGACTTGGAAAGAGTGAAAATGGAAATAATACTCAACCAGCTCTATTCAACAGACATTACTTCTTCTAACTTCCGTCTTTCTGGACCATGCGATCGGTCTTCTATAGAGTATGGTTCATTACTAATGAAGATGTACAAAATCGGTTGTCTTTTGTGAATGTATGAGATATTTTTGCAAGGGAAATTTGTTTATTGCCTGAATGGTAGGAGAATGGTTTGAATTCAGAGCAACCTTTGACTGATTCTACTTCATATTTTTTTCTTCAATATTGACATATATTTAAACCAATACAGACAATCTTATTCCCATACCAAATAGTTTCTACAATAACATGCATAGCTTTTTTGATAACATGAATAGCATAAATTATGGAAATTATTTAGCTTAATGTGTAAAAATATCGATATTGAAAAGATATATCTTCTCCTGTTCTATCAGGTTTGAAACATATGGTTTTTATATGGATATTAAAAGTTGGATGGCTCAAACTCTAAAAATGTTAGACTAATATTTATCACTACTTATAAATTGCTTATGGTTTTGACTTTAGTAGATTGATATCTATTCTATTGAACTGAAAATGCAATATCCGAGATTTTTAGAAATACATTAAATTATTGCAATTTGACATCTCTGGATTGAGGGTTATGCAAATCAACGGTAGATTTAATCCTTAAAAAGTAAGCGGTATACATAATGTTGTATACCGCTCTAAGATATCAATTTTCAATTGTATTAGTAATTACATCAGTAATTTTGTTCACCAGATCATGAATCATATTCCGTATTCATCGCTAATAGGAAGACAAACTAAAAACAGCATGATTTTTATTTTTTTTAAATAATTGATGTCTTCCCAACAGACGTTTTTCTTGAAGATGAGATTTTTTAAGCTTATTTACATTTTTATATAATATTTAAACCTGCGAGAATTAATACAATTCCCTATTTAATATACGAGAGAAGTCTGCATGGAAATCCACTCCTAAAAGTTTAACACGCATAAGTATGGTTATTTTCAAAACTCCTAGTCTGGAATGTGTGAAATAGGATATGGAATAATGTGATGAATTGTGCTAAATATTCCGGTTAATGTGTGAAAGTGTGTATTCCGTTCGAAACTATTTTCCCAAATCCGTTAATAATTATTCACTAATCGATTGGAATTTCCATTTTTAGATTCATCTACCGGAGAGCTGCCTGCGGCTGTGCAGCATGGGAATTCCACGATGCCGTTCGGAGTTGTCAGCATGTGGTTACAGTTGTGTTGCTTGGCCCTTTCACTCACTGTAATTACCCGGTGACACCAGAAACTAAGTAACTGGAATACTCTCTGCCGAAATAATTAAGGTAAGGCTTCTTATTCATTATAAAATTTATGATAATTCACTGCACTAAATGACCGTTATTAAGAAATTAAATTTATCGATATATATCATTACTGCCTATATTATAGTCTAGTAATATACAGCTATGCCTTTCAAACTTAATGAATGTAAGAAAGAACATTTAGGCATTTTTCGTACGCGATTTCCTTGGAATTGTATGAATATTGCGCGAAGAGTCAACTAAAAACTCAGGAAGCTTAGCAACCTCGTGGAAAACTAAGCATTTTTCTGTAAGTTTTACTAAAACAGTTGAAGTCTTTAAGTCAGTTTTCTAAAAGTCAATTAATGAGATAACTTATTGGAATCTTAGGAACATTTTATTGTTTTATCCAATTAGATTATTAATGATAGTTAAAGGGATTAATTCGGAGCATTTTTACCCATTTGAATACCAGCCTCATGTCATCTGCATTCCTCCGCTATGGTAACGGCCCTTTTATATCCTGGATTATATGCAACACACACGACTTTTTTGTATGTTTTGCTGCGTAAGATTCAGGATGGTCATGTCTATTTGAATGTTATATGATGCCTAAATATGAGAGCTCAAAGTTAACTGAAGTCATTTAAGTTAAATATTTTCTAACACATTGTTATTGAAATTTTTTTACTTTATTTACAAAATTTAATTTTTACCACAAATCTTGCCTCGATCTCATCGTTTCTTCAGTTTTCTCCCCTTTCCTTGTCTCTTAAATTCGTCAATCGGATTCTTATAGTCTAAAACAGAGGTGGGGAACCTGCGGCCTTTAAGCCACATGCGGCCTTTTGGCGTTCATTGCAGCCTTTTCTTCATTTCCTGAAACAAATGCAGGTATTTAAGTAATTTAGTATCCCGTCCTAATATTTCCAGTTATTATAGAAAGGAAAATATCATACTTAGAACTATTATGAAACTAAGTTTGTTCTCTCTTGTCCAGCTTCGATGGTTAACAGTTTCAATGTTGGCGATATACCCTTTACATTATAACGGCGTATTAGTTTCAAGCACGCTCAGATAAATTTTTATTTAAAATAAAAGGCTGAAGGTGGCCATCCGATATCACTATTTCATCAGTTCCCCACCCCTGATCTAACATTTCTTTGAATAATAAAAACCAATTCAATAACTCTAAGGATATTCTGTAGGACACAGAGAATCTTGTTAAAATATTGGCTAATTTAGACAGAACTTATTTTATTTAAATAAGCTTAAAATTTGCCTTCCCTCTTTCTTTTGTAATTCATAATTCCATTCGAATCACATTTTCGTTAAACGCAGCTTTAAGGTAACAGAGCACTCGTAGTACAAACCTCCGACTCCCGAGACGCAAGAAATAAATTTTTGAAAAATTCTTTAAAATATTTCCGAAAATGATACCAGACGTATTCCTAGGGGATCGTTTTTGAATTCGACAATTAACAACAAAAGTATGCCTTCATTCAAGTAAATGCAGCCACAGGAATGTGTAACATTGAGGCCCTCGGGGACCTGACTCCCTGTTCAACGTTCCTATAACTTTAGTCTTTGTTATGACGGGGTTATTGCATTTCTATCTCAGGTGAATCAAACAAAATCAAAAATATTATAAAATAATTGATTTTTCCGAAATTAATGTTAAATATAATACAAATGCTATCCTCGTAACAAAATAATTGTTTTCATTTTTATTTTAATGCGAAATTATATATTTCACTTATCAAATTCTCATCATTTTACCGTACTTTTAATATCATTATTAAAAGTACGGTAAATCGTAATCATTTTTAGATTTTTATTAATTTCTTTCTTGGGTTAAAAATATTTGAACTAAAAATCTATTTAATGTTCTGGTTCCTCCGAGATACACTGAATACTCGATGTATAACCTTAAGTTTCATACTTGAAGTACTATAAAAATTCCACAGTGTGGAAAATAATAGAAATTTAAAAGTTTTATTTATGATCAATTATATTAAATGGTTTATCATTCCTTCTATTTCAGAGAAAAAGGTGATGGATCTGGATTTGGCACTCGTGACTCCAGAGAAAGACGTGTTGGAGAGTGATTGAGCTGGAGAATTAAAAAAATCACTAAGACACCCCTTTATGTATGTACATAATGCATATCTCTAAACGAAATTTGAAAAGTGAATCTAACTCGATGTGTTACGGACACGAACGGTTATAAAATTCGATCGTTGAATAACGAACGAGAATTCTGTAGGGGTGTGGTACCTATTTTCACTCTGGCACTGTACTAAAATAACCTTGTTGGGTGATTCTGTTACTTGATCAGAGAAAATGGAATTGGTATTGAACTGTATGGCTGGTTGAAATTGACGGAGTCCTAAATATCTTCTTCGGTCTTTCTATGAGATGAACCATGGACTTTTATTTAAAATGTTGTATAAGAATCATATAAATATATCACGTGTTTTAGTGCCCCGATGAAACAATTAGAAAGATTCTAAGGAAAACAGCAGAGACGAAGACATTATATTTATGATCAGTGGTGAAGTGAATTTTATATCAAATTTAATGAATATATATATATATATAGTGTTGGCGTAAGTGGTGCTATCAAGCGAGATCCTTTTCCACTCATCTGTAAATAGACATCGCAAAATCGGACGTGGAAATTTTTCGAGAAGTGATTCAGCGGTCCATGTAAATATTTTTTCTCTGAATTGACCTATCTTACTTATTTTCCTTTCCAAATAAACATCTCTTTGTTTAATACGATCTCATCCACATTTTTGTTCCAAATGCCACTACCATGACCAATGGTGCTACTTCGTTTGAACATCTGGAGGATATTCGAAAGATATCGGATCTAGATTGTGTGTTTTCGGTTCCATAATCATTTGCCTTGCAGAGATTTTCATGGGTAAAATCACTGATGTTGTTAACGCCGGAAATCATTATATATGTTGTCACGGTGCTCAGATCTCACCGAGAACAGTAACCTTCATAATTGTCTAGTTGTCGCGACACTCATTTTTGTGTCGTTGACTATTAAAGTGGCGCCAAATTAAAGTAATTATGAAGAATATGAAACCTTGTTTGATTTACCTCGCTTGTTTATCCACCTAGAATATTTTTTACTAAAAATTAAAAAGCTAGTTTGTATTTCAAAAATATTATTGAAATGATTCGTAAATAAAATTATAGGTGAAATTTGGTGAATAATCGATAAGAATATCACCATAGAAACGTATGTTTCATCGAAGTTTTTGGAGATAAATTTAAGAATATTTTCCTAACTAACACTGATTTTTGTGTTACAATTTTACAATATTTTATGAATTTTAAATGGTTTCATCTATGAAGAATAAGCGTAGATTAAAAACGGTGCTGGTGTGTGGAGAGAAATGTATTTTTTATGCCACTTAAGTTTGGAGATCAGAAGAGTAAATTTCAGAGTCACAATGCCATATAACAAATGCAACTACTGTGTAGGTATTTAAGTGTAAATAAATAAAATGTAGGAAGGACAAGCAATTGATGGGAAGATGTCTTACATCAGTTTTGTAGTAATCTCTTCTATGACCAAAATACCCCTCAAAGAGCCATTATACCCTTTATATAAGAAGTGGCGTTCAAATATTAGGGAAAAATAAAAAACCAAGTTTATCGGGACCATATTTGATGAAAGAACTCAACTTTATTCTCCTCCAATCGATATCTACTCTCGAGAGAGGATCTTTTCTTTCAAGGATATCGGATAGCAAATATTTCCAACTTCTAGAAGGAAATCTTTGTTTCGTCAAGATGCTTATCAGATATCTTTTACACATATCATATTGCTGAATGCATCTATGTTGCAAATGTGAATCTATTACTCTCTCTTACAGATTACATTCATCGAAACTGTATAATATCGTCAATTTAAAATTAAGGCTGTTATTTACAAAATATAATTTGTGGAGGGATTTTCTTCATATATTTCTCGTTATCTGAATAATACAACCAACCATAAGTTGGAGTGTTTAGTCTAGTAGTTTGCTTTAGTCTAGATGCCGTTCTCCAGCTTAAGTCTTTCAAAATACGAATCCAAGCATCTCTTTCATCCACCACAAATAAGTTAGTATTCTATTTAAATATGAATTTGTTAGTTGCCTAATTTATAAACATTAAGAGATATATGGATTGAAAAGCATCGTTTTATGAAATATTTGCTAATAAATTTACATTTTTTATGGTACTAGTTTACGATCTTCTTGTACCCATCGAAACGAGATATTTTATGGTCGAAGTTTTGGGAGGTAATGAACTGAATCATCTCCGTCAATCCCCATTACCATAATATTGAGAAAGAAATGAATGCGAAAGGCAGATGATGCCCACTTCAATCTGTCGGCAACACCTCAATTTTCCAGACAGTCTTCCGTTCAATGAACCCAAAAAAATAAAGGGATACAAAATTTCAAGTTGACTCCTTTCCATTTTTCTCTTCAAATCCTTCCCTGCAGAGACAAATCCAATTTTTATATTTGATATTCCCACTCTTTTGCGTCATTATTCTCATCTCTTCCTTCGATGTTATACGGCTCAAATTTACTTACACCTTCTTAATACTGGTATATCATATTTACTGTATTCTTTTGGATTTTGTATTTAATTTTATTCAACATTATACACACCATTGAAAACGCTCACTCTTTCTCTTTCCCTTCATATTTCACTTTTCTTCCCTATAAATATTATTTTCCTTGATCCTTTCTCGACTTCTTTACCCAATTACCTCTCCTTCTCCATCCCTTTTCTCTTCCTCACCTCCTTTCAACCTCCCCTCATTTTCCGCAATACTCTTAGCATTAATATATTCCCTTCCCTTTCGACTGCTGTTTAAATCTTTCCCTTCGAATGCTAACCCATCCTACCACGCCCCCTTCCCTCATTCGCCAAACCACCCTCCTCCCAACATCCGATCCAAAAATTTCCAGTCCGGTTGATGGCGATTTGAAAGCTCATTGTTTATGCAGAGCGTTTTATTTTACCCCGGCGTCTCAATGCGTAAACCTGAGAGACCACTCACAGGCATTGATTCTCTATTCCCATTCCGCTCTTCCCCACTTTCTCCCTCTGTTACGCTCGTTGTTTCCCAAGAGATTTATTTCAAAACTCTCGGAATTGGAAATCTCCCTCTCTCTTTACCACAATTCCTCTCCTGACTTCGAAAAACCACAATACGTAACCGATTTCCTTCTGCAGAATATGTATAAACAAATTGAGACGTTCGCTTTCCATATGTTATGTACGTTGCTCTTCTGAGGAAGATTTCACGAGTGCATCAGCAGTGATGTTTGCTCTTCCAATGGTGCGCTATGTTTGAGGTAAACAGCAGGCAATCCTAAGTATTTGATAGTTTTCTTCGGAATACGAATTGTTTAGTTATACCTTTTACGTGGGAGTAGTCGATTCCAAGGAAAATTTTCCGGTGCGCGAGGATAAGCCAGCGGAGAATCATTCTAGAAATCATAACAGCAACTCTAGGGTAGCAAATGGATCGAAATGGAAACAATACTGTATGTTTTTATATGATTTCACTCGCTGAAATCGAGTAGTTTTCTTAAGTTTTATAAACTACAGATTTGTAATTAAATGCAGCGATGTAGCGTTTCAATTTTCTGTAATTGATGACGACACTCATAGAGACGACTTCATTTAATTGTTTAACACTACCTCTCTTAGGAAAAGAATATTTTTCTGATTGCTTCAGAGAAATGCTAAACGTTCAGTCGTCTGTTTCCTTTTTTAAATTATGGTATGAATTATCTTTCATGAAAATGTATGCAATATTTCAGTCTTGTTTAAGTACATTTTTGCCACGCATAATTTTTAAGAATTTTTTTCATTCTTTCGTATAATTTTTGAGCTAATTGGTAGCTCTAGAAACCTTTGTTAAAATTTAATTACAAGTCAAGCGAAAGGGTTCGTTCAGTAATTTTATTAAAAATCACACAAATAAATATGATGTAGAACTACTGCATGTGGTGTAAATCAGAAAACATTTTGCACATTTATGATTTTCTCATTCACATTATGTAAATAAAAATAACGTTACCTTTTAATATACTATTAATCACAATCCATCGTCATTAGAGTTTAATTATTGCTAGGCGCTCGAAAAGATTAAAGATATAAAACAAACCAGCAATGAACACATTTTTAAATTTATTGTGAGGCTCTCAACTTTATCAGCCCTAATTAAGCTTTTTCCTCGAAAATTGTGGTAGCCGAAGATCCATAAAATATTTATCCGCCGACCCGAGCCCAATTATCTGAGACTACCTCACCGGATAGATGTGAATTTAACGGATTCGCCTGCACAAGAAAAGCTGAAGCAATCGAATGAAATTAACAATTTCTCTCCCGTTAAAGTTTTTGCTACTTAACGATTTAATCTCCATTGTTTTCTCGTTTCTCTGAAGAAACCCGTTTAATGTTCGCTGAAAAATTCTTTGTGTTCCATTCGCTCGTTTGTGGAGCTTAACACCACCGTTTCATTGCGGTTTCCTCCCCTTTGCTTTCCTTTTCAAGCTACGCATTTGCCGGAAAATTAGTAATTACACTTTTTCTCTCATTTCTGCCTTTGAACACTTGCGGTTCGTTATTAGTACGCCCGCAAACCAAGTTTCAAAATAACGGAGCTTTTCCGTTATCCCCGTCAAAAGAAGCGAATAAAAATGTGTACACCAAATTATTCATGATGCAGTATTTTCATTTCTAGTTTAGACGTAATCACCATAAAATATAACTATCAGAGGACTTTATTTTAGAAAATTCATAATCCAAATAGATATTCTCTCCTCTTCATATTTTTATTTACTAGTAAGGAAGAAAACCGGAGAAACGATCAAACTTAGTAAAGTTACTTACACCACCCTTTATAAGTCAGAAATATCCATCCATCCACGCTTTTTTAAATATAGATGTAATCCTCTCTTATTCAAAAAACGTCGGTCTCATAAAGAAAATAACTTGTTTTTTTAATAAACCCGGCCTTAAAATTTCTTTAAGATTCTTTTTATCGTATATAAATATTCACAATATATTTGCGGTCATTTTAGCCTGAAAACCGGTAAAATAAATCCCTTTATCTTATTTATTGCTATTTTCGAAGTTTTTTCAAGTATAAATTTTACTCATATTAGTGAACAAACAATCTATGCGATAACTCTTTATATTCACTTATAACGGTCAGGGAATATTCGTATTGATTTCATTGTGAAATCCAAAATAATGAAATATGAAAAATCCATGAGAAAAACTTTTAATTCACCGTCGTTTCATCCACAGTTAATACGATTGATTTCGTATAGATATTTCAATATTTAGATTATATCCTCCCAAGCACTCCCATAAAGAAACTGAGAAAAATGTGCCTAAAACAGAATGTAGGAAGAACAGTGGCCATGAAGAACGACCGCAATATATTCCCTCTGCCTCTGGATTCCCGAAATGTGAATGTGGGCTGTGAATGTGGCCTATAAAAAACGAAGGATTTGAAGGGATGGAATGATTAAAAACCAAAATGACGCCAAAGATTCGCATTCTAATTTGTGCTTTAGTTGGAGAGTTATCACTATAAGCTACATATACATAATATATTTTACAATCAAAGTTTGTATTAAGAAAAATATAAAAATGTTTGAAGGATTAATCGTATTTTATAGAAATATACTCGTATACTGAAAATATTGCCGAAGGCCTACGATTTTTTTGAAAAATATTCTGAAATCATCTAGATAAATGGTTTGGAATCAGCCTCAAGAGAATTCTTCGTATTCCACTTCTCAAGAACTAAAAGGGAGCTGAATTAAATCATGTCAAAATTGGTGGTGAAGCTTCTTATTGAATCTCATTCTGCCATCTTTTATATCGCTTCAGGCGGAAAACGGTTTTCTTTAGTATTTTCAAAAACTCATAGAGGTATAGCGTTCAAAACATTTTGAATGGGATATTAGATATACATAAGCCTAATATTTTTTATAACTTAATATTATTTATTTTTTCCGGTAAATTTAGTGAACCAAGAATGAAAAACATACTTCAAGTATTTATGCTAATGTATGTACGTACATCATTGAAACCCTAAGCACATTATTTCGATACTGAGGCCTAAATTATATTTAATTATATTATTTTCTTATCTAATTTCATCTGACGAAAGTTTCAAGTCGCGTTAAAATTTTCAGAAAATCTCTTTTGACTGTCAGATATTGAGAAAGAGTAAACAACGAGAACTGTCAGATATTTAGAAGGTAATTGCATTTATCTATATGTCACTTTCAATTGAGTAGGATATCTTTTTCACAAAGGATTAAGTATATGATTATATGAGACAGGTGGAATACCATTTAAATTGCTCTTCAGAATCTTACTTCTACCGAAATTCTGAAAAAATCTGGCGATTTATGTCCCTTTTCTGAAAAGAAAAGGAGATGAAAGACGGAGAGGAAACGTACACTTGGTGCGCAGCCTATTCAAATAACGCCATGAATTTAATGAGAAGGATGAAAGAATGACACGTGTTTAATTAAACTGTATACAATTTATCCTCTGTCGTTTAATGTCGTTTACGTTTTCAAAATCTCCGATCTGTTAATTTATGGCGTATACCAGTGGCAAAATATCCCGGCTGCTATATCTCAGAATCTGAAGGAAGGCCATTCTAGCATGCATATCGACCCCTTGGTTCAAAGAGATGACACGTTCTTGATCACGTACGTACTCTTTTTTGTATTCCCTTACGTCAAGATCTCCGTTCCACTGCCCTCTCTCATGTCCCCACATCAAGTAACCCACTGGGGTCACCGCGCTGGAGCGAGCAAATCTTCCTTCCCCTCAAACACACATATATATATGCGCCTTTCCCATTCCCTCTTGAAACAGCCGTGACTCCACTCAGATACAGAGGGAAAGCCAGCCTTCTTCTGCAGACCTCTCTCAATCCCTGCTCCCTTTCTTCTGCCCTCTTTCTTCTTCTTCCCATCTATTCACCCCTCTCCACTTTCTTTCTTAATCCACCTCTTGTTCTCTTTAATTTCTTTTTATTCCTTTTTACCAGAATATTATTGGGGTGAAATTTTAGCATAATAATTTAGATATAATAAATGCAATGTATCACCCTCCTTTGACCATTATATATCTAACTGAAATCTCTTTTTGGGAAAATTTTCGATCGAAATATCTTCTGTGCTTAGAATTTTTCGATGATTAGTTTTGTTAATTAATACAATTAAAATAGGTTTATCTTTTATCTTAATAATCTTTTTTACGATTTTCCGATTTCATTAAAAATCATTTTTAAGTAATATATCAAAGAGGTACTCGTTAAATAGGCTTATAAGTTATTTGAAGTAGAACGCACCGTTAGTTATTAAAAATAGTCAAAAAGCCTCTCTTTACACTTATTTTTAATCTATTGTCCGTGGATTAGAAATGAGAATGGTGATAACCCATCATGCAGTTCTTTATGTTAAGGTTGTCCAACCTTTCTGGTAGGAGGGACCCTTGAATTAGACTACCATTTTCTCACACGAATATTTCGAGTTTTGGTGTAAGTTTTCTTACAGTTTTTACATTAATGGACGTTAAGTAAGTAAATTTACAATAATATCATTAAATAATGCTCGCAAACACGTTAACAAGTGATTCTGCTCACAAATAAAGTTATTTGTAATAGTAGTGGAAACAAAAATAGTTTCAAGAAATTGCATCAGACGTTTTAGAGTGAGATCTATAAGTGGAAATAATAATCATAATACGTCTAAATTTGAGGGATAGATCAAGACAGATCAGTCTCTTCTTAAATCATACTCTTAAAATATAAGAAGTCCCAAGGCAGAAATCCAAAAAGCACGTCAGAAAATTTTCTAGCTGAAAATTTAAAATCAAAATCAAATAATCGTCGTCATTAAAGCTCCGCAGTGACACTTCGCACTGGTATTAATCTGCTTTACACACTCCAAACTCAAACGTATCACCGTAAGATGATTTCTGGCTTCTGCCTGTACGAAATCTGTATTTAACATATGTATACATAATTTTATTCTAAGTTATCTCTTAAGATTCCATTACTGACCACAACTAGTAGGACTGATGTATTTTAAGAATATCTGTCGACTTGCAGTTGCCGAATTTCAGGTTAATGTATAATTCTGAGTGCACCATCTGCAATGAATCTATGTATAATTCACTTTTACCAAGTCACTACTTATTGTAATTATAAAACCGATCTAATATCCTCATAAGGGGTTCAGTGACTTCATATATACTTTTTAATATAAATTTCCTAAAAGTGAATATTTCGCAAAATTTCTTCCATTTTTTTATTTGTAATTGTTTTTTGTTCTTTGGGAGAACTTCCACAGTTAAACGCTTTAAATAGAAATATTTGTTTTAAAATCTATTACAAGCTGTTCTCACCGTACATGTTTTCGGTATGAGAGGCAAGCATTTGATAGGAGAGCCATTCTTTGAAAATTGTATCTGAGTTGCATTTTCGTCACACAACTTTCTTACCGTAGCTGTCCATTATATATTTACTAGTTGACTTTTCCATCTAAATTAACAGTAATAGTAGCAATAGTATTGTTGTATATGCTTCACGCACCTCATCATCATTCACCTTCATCATCGGAAATCAAACCCGGGTTCAAAGGCGAACGCTCTGCACACTTGTCTATCCGGGAACTTGAAGGCATTATTTTCTTAATTAATTATAAAAAAGTAAAATTCATGTTTAGTAATACAATACAAGAATTTCATGTCTGTCACATTAGGAAATTCTATCGAATAATTTTCAAGAAATGCTGCAATGCGTTTCTTAAGGAAATTCTTTACACATCCAATGGATAAATATTTAAACAATGGAGGCGATCATTAGTTTTTGTGGGGTTTTTAAAATTAATGCGTCTCGGTAAGATGGCGAGTATCATAGCGGATTAATGAGTATTTCTCCGCAAAAGCTCATTTTCTTGGCACCGCGTGTCTCCTTTGAGATAAACAGAAGACGAAACCCTCAGAAGGGGAATGCATATTCTTCTGTTGCTCATTCAGTTTTCCTCTGGCTTCATCATTTACCCGGTAACTGCCTCGCGACATCCTCAATCCTTCTGTCTTTCTTCGTCACACTTTCGCTTTCAGCTTCGTTGACTCGTGCAAAAATTCAGCCGTGATGGAGGGTAAATGCGGTCTTTCCAGCCAAAACACAACTCGTGTTGTGAGGCATCATCTTATCATTCGTGATCTTCTCCTCAGAGAATGAGTTTTCCCTTTTCGCCCGCGAATGTTCGCTCAGCGTTATATTTTTGTTTTCTCACTTCCTTCCCCGAGACATGCCGTCCTTTCTCCGATGGTCTCTGAAACATCCTTCTTTCCCGTAACATTTTTTATTCCGCCTTACAGTTCCTTTTTATAGCGTTTCTCTTGCCTTTTCGCCTTAATGCTTCTGTTTTCTTTTTTATGGCAAATGCCTTTCCTCTAATGATCGGTTCCAACAAAATGAGTTCTACAGATTCTTCTCAATCGTTTCAAATCATCTTTGCGTTTAGGATTTCACGACGCCATTCACATTTTTAACTCACGAAGAGCCAAAATATAATTATGCTACCCCTTGTCAATTTTCACTAATTATGATACTATTAATTTAAAATTATAGTTTATCGATGAACTAATACGTTTTTCAGAACTGAAAATGAAATCGGATGTAATTTTTCACTCCTGCATGAAAACTACTCATACTTACGAAATCGTCATAACATATTTAAAACATTTATATACAATAAATTATATAAAAATAATTTTATTTCCATGGAATTCCAGACACACTATTGATGATAAAACTGAATCAACTCACGCTACCGTTAAATTTTCTTCCGCATTTACGCATACATTTTCGAGTAAAACATTGTGACTATATCTAGATATTAATACATCTCAGAATGTATGTATTCATTTGATCATCAATACCCGGAAATTATATTTCATCTGCGAGGACTAGTTACACTCGGAAATTTGCATTCTCCATTCACTCCAAATGGATATTCTCAAAATGAGCCCAGCAGAGATTGCAGCAATTTTAGCTGGATCCCAAACCAGCCAATCATAAATAACGGAGCCGATGACGCAAAATGAAAACTCTCGTTTTTAATTAAATTCTACTTAATCTTAACACTTTTCTCTCCGAACAATTCTTTCCCCTTCCCAAGATAGCTCAGCTCCATTATCGACCTGTATCCCTTTTTACCCCTTCCTGCTTCTTACCCTTTTGGCTCCCAAGCGCCCTCTTTCCCATAACACATCTCTTTCTTCCGAAATACCCATCCTCTATCTTTCTCCCATGGAAACGTTTCGCCACTCCCCTCCTTAAATTATTATTACTCCCTCTCCCACGGATTTCCTCCATCCCTCTTCCCAGCCTTCAAAGAAGGGAAAAAGGCTTTCCCCCAGAGTCACATACGCGGGCACCCTTCGCTTATTCTCCTCCGAAAGAAGAAACAGGACAATAGCTGATGGGCGACGAAAACGGCGCGGTGCGGGATGCTGAGGAACTAAAAAATAGAAGTGGGGTTTTTTAAGTAAAGATGCGCAACTTTAGAGATGTGAAAGGGTTATGCAGAGTGGTGAAGAAGGTGTTATCCCTCTTATCCATTTCCGGCGGGTTTTTAATCGGCGGGTTTAAAATTGGAAGCTCCTTAATTTCGGCATTTATCTTCGTGTTAACAGCTTTTTTTCGGGTTACTTAAAATGAGGCGGATGAAGATTCTTCTGAAATGGGATCCCACACCCTTTGGACCTTTCCTAGCCGAATGGCTCACGCTTCATTCACTTTCTCCACCGAATTTATAAATAAATCTTTCCCCGGGCTGAATAGGAATGATTTTTTCCCTTTCGCGCCACTGAAAAAACTGAATGCATTGAAACCTTCTGTGCGAATGTTGAATGGTTGTCATATGCAAGCTGAGAATATTTTACACGGGATAAAGAGACTTTTCCTGATTCTGGATGGGATGATTTTCCAAGCTTTTGATAATCACAAACATATTGATCCCCCATTTTAAATTATACTATCAATAGTAAATTATTTTATATTGTACGTAGATACTTTCACCATAAATTTTTCATTAATCTTGATATAATCGGTCTTTACTTGGTGATATGAGTGAAAGAAAATCTAAATTTAGTTAAAGGTAACAATATTAGTGCATACGAAGTCCAGAAGCACGTAATATAATTTTAGCTGTAGCAAATTTAGTTTTCCTTTCATGACTGCCATTGGTTACGAAGATTAACTCTATTAAATTCGAAGCAGTTAGTTCAATAATTTTATCATTGTTTCACATTAAAGCTTACTTTACCCACATATATTGATTTTATTATAATTCAACGGGTAAATAATACAAGATTATTGTACTTCAAAATCTAATGCTGGTTACTAATAAGTCAGCGTTGGCAAACAATATACAGATCTGATTCTTTTTTAAATATGGCGTCCATTAAAAGGAATTTGTAGTCGTGTCTCACGAGAAATTTACGACAAGAGAAATAATGATCGAAGTCTATTAAAGTTTCGGTCAGAGAGACCACAGTTCTGCGTCTATAAAGAATTATTAATTTTTCATAAACGTTTTACAGGCTCCGTCTTTATATATGCATGACCAAGCAGTCAATGCCTTATTCAGAGTAGGAATTTGTAGTTTCTGCTTCAGCTGCAGTCAAATTATAATGCATGAGATACATGTTTAATGGCAAAACATGGGAGCTTCAATACTTTGATCACAAATACATCTCGTTTAATTTTGATAATCAACCGGACGCATCATCAAATACATGAATAAATTGGACCATTAGGATCCAGAGTAGCAGGAAAACCACATAATATCATCATTAAAATTTCGAACTGCTATAAATTTCAATTGACGCAACTACATTTCAAAAGATCTGTTTTTTAAGAAGTTTCTAGGAAATGAATCGTTTCCAAAGTTTCTTAATTAAAGCCAATAGATATTCAAATATTCAATTCAAATTTATAGAATTGAGAGTGTAATAGTATATATTAATTGGCATTTAGAAGAATAGTTTTGTCAGTCTAAAAGCTATTTCAATAAGCACCATTTTTATAAAATTTAGTCCATTCCGCACTTATCACTTAATACCATTAGCATCATTAATTAATATCCGTAATTTGAACTGCATTGATAACATCATACTAAATGTACATACCTTCTAAGTAAACAAATAAACTTGACTCTCACAATTTGCTAAAATTTATATTAAGGACTGTAATGCACCTTCATTACTGCATTACCTTCTGCAGGCGCTTTTAATGAATTATATACGGCATGAATTCACTTAATGGCTAATAAACATCCAATAATTTATGATGAAAATGTTTATTTAGATAGCGTCAACTTAGCGCTTAATGGTCTCAGCCTCATAAAAAACATAAGTTAGTGATTTTTAAAATCATATCTCAACACATACGGCAAACAACATAACGCCGAATTTATTTAATTGTCTTCAAGAAAAGTAATGCAAAAACTTCCACGAATTTAAATAATCATACTTCAATGAACTAGTTATTAAATATCCAATAAATATGAATTACTCTTATTCTCTATCTTTATCTCTATCGATATAATTACTAATTCAGAAACCCTCTCTTCATCGGGTCCCGGAATTTGTTTTTCCATACGTAAAATATATTTGAGGATCGATTGTATATAAAAGATTTAAATAGAAATTAAACTGAACGAATGCTATATATTTTATAATAGTTTTGTTATAAATAACCCTTCTGTAAAAAGAAAAGAACTACTGCGAAGTGCATAAGCATAATACTATTTAATCGATTCTCCTTTGACCCAGCGTCTTCATCTTTTATGCGGTGCATATTTTGACTTAAGAATTTGTGCATTTCTTCAGTAATTAAAAATATACAGGAATAAACGGAATCGTAAATTCCACGGAAAACGTTACCCAATTCAAATAAATTTATGATTCTATAATTTGAAGGATTCCAACATTCGCTCGCTGCACGTTTTTTATCTTTAAAGATTTAAATAATCTGTGAACCTTGAGAGAAATTGGAGAATTAAAATTTCATTTAGATGCAGAAGTGACCAAATAACTAGTGTTTGAGTACACGGATTGGTACTCATTTATTAATTTCTCCTCGCAAGAGCATAAAGCTGTAAACATACCAAAATTACTAATATAAATAACTTAATATAATCACTAAATACTCATTAAATAATATGGGAATAATTTGCATCGCTCTATTCATGTATTGGTATCTCCCTGTTTAGACAATTCCCAGGATAATCTTGTCCAGCTACGCAGTATCATCTCTCCCCACTTTTGCTCCGTTTAGCACTCTTTATTTATCCCCTTCCCAACTACACTCATAGCTCGGTGCGAACAGGATGTCGGCTTACCACACAAACGACTCTAGTTCGAGAATAATTAGGAGCAGACTCCTTTTTTTCCCCCATAGTCCCTTTCTGGGGACGCAACATCGCCCTTGACTTCGACCTTCCGCCCCTGCACCTCTCCGCCCCCTCGCCGTATATGTAGTACGTGGTGAGCGTGCATGTGTGTTTTGGAGCCTGTACACAGCGCCTCGCTCGCGCACTTCTGCTAAGGACTTTATTCCTTCGGATTTCCATATACCCTTGCCTATTCCCTGCATCTCTCCCTCCGTTTTAGGACACCACTAGAATAGAGAGGCGAGTGGAATAAGGGACACATGCCACTAGAGATACCTCTCGTCTAATAGAAACGTTCATCTCAATTGAAAATTAAACATGCATAACGTCTGCCACAAGCTAAATTTTGAGGTAACTTGGTGGCAACGAAGCTCAAAACGACCGTTATGTTATGAAAACTTTATGCGTATAATTTTCTAACGGGTTATCTTCTGGGAGTATATTTGCGTTTAGACGACAGTAAAAGAAGTATACTGAAGTAGAGTTTATTTAACGTGCAAAAGCCTGAAAATACGCTATGTACTTAGAAATAGGTTAGATAATGGGAAAAATTTTGGATAAACCTATCAGTAATATAAATAATAACATAATGTTGGAGAAGAATCATTCTGAATAAGTTCATATTTAATATTATATTTTTATATTTCCATTCTAATCCTAAAGTATATTTATATTCTTATGATCCTATCTAATTTCTTAATTATTACAAGCATCCTTAATAAATTTAGATAAAGTCATTAGAGACGTTGTAGATATTTCTGAATAATTTCTATCCTATTCGTCTTTACATTTCTTCTAGTGATTAGTTATATAACGCGCAGTCTTTCAGTTACTTAGACTCATCAAGAATATCTGTGAATATTCATTTGAAATGACTAAAGTAACCTATTAACCTTCCATCACGTTATATACCAGGCAGTATGCCTAATTGCCTAAAGAAAATACAATGTTTTTGGAAGATGTTAGGTACGCCGTAATTAGCGTAATATCCACTGAAGACTAATGTCAACAAAGAAGAGAGGCTTCGAGAAGCCATCAAAATGAATTGGGACTAACAAGAATAATTTTCTTTAAGGATTACAAAAATTAGAAAATGTTATTCTTAAATACTATACCGAGATGGAAAAATTGTTTAATGATTTCATGTTAGGTTAGTGTTCCCATTCGTCCCGTTTTTCTCGGGATGGCCCCTTTTTTATAAAAATTTCCTTAGTTAATTTCAAAAGTCTGCTTCATTTTAGTATACATCAGTAATTGATTTGATCTCGTTTTTTGTCAATACCTCTTAACATTTTAATGATACTAACATTAGTGTCATAAATAATACAGCTGACCAATAATAACTTTTTTTAATGGCGAATATGTTTTTCCTTCCTATACTACTATTATGACACTATGTTATGTATGTACTTGATCAGTACTTAAGAGTTTTAGTTTTATCGTTCTAGCCTTAAAATGCCGAAAGTAAAGTATTACTGAAAATATATTTTATTAATTTCCTTCATTACAGCTGTTGATAAAAATGTTGATTGTACTTCATAGAACTGTAAAGTTAGCACTTCAAATGAGGATCAGTCAGATCAGTAATCTGCCAAACTAAAACGAAAATGCAGCTCTTCAGATGAAAGCTTCCAGTTGCAGTATAAATACTTTTAACTATGAACACCAAGAGTGGATTGATAAAAATATTTTCACTAGCAACACAGGAACCGAACCTTCCACAACTACGGCTTTATCTCTATGAATTTCACAAAAGATATCTGAAAAAAATTTTCTGTTACGAATATTAAATTGATAATGATGTTTGCTTGTTGACTTGACTACGTTGACGCTGACTCAACCAATAACATACGTGATAGTTATATTTCGGTTTTCTTAATTTTTATATGTCCAATTTTACTTCCAAATCCTAAGTCTTTAAATAAAAATTCTAAATGTCTCAGTTTTTCAGTAAACATTATGGGAACTCTATGTTAGGTAAGAAGAGATCCTAGTAGACGAAAATTATTTCATTAATCATAAAAAATAAATTTCTGAGAATATATATTTATGAGAAAATGTTATTGGATAATTTTGATCTGTTGAGTTCCAAAATTTGAAAAGGTATCCCCAATATGTTTACATCTGACAATTCCGTCCTGTATATATATTAGAAAGTCACTGAAAGATGGAAAAATATATATTTACAGATGGAGGTAAAATTATGGGGATAGAGAAAGTAGGTAGCGCAAATTCGAAGTGTAGGTCGATAAAAATATTTCATATCACAGTTCATACATCTGAATTTTAATCAATTTTTATGTGTCACCTTCAAAATTTCCAAATTCAACCCGTGCAATACAATTACATCTCTTCGCCACAAAGACCATTTTCGATCCAATCGAGTTATCTCTCCATATTCCTTTTCAGTATGGTCATTAGTTTTCCAGCGCAATTATTCGAGAAATCATTTCGGCGAACGTTTTTCGCCGCTTATTACGTAAGTTTAGAATCCAATACCTTGTTTTGTTACTGTCCCCCACGCGCAAAACTGGTGATTTTTTAAATCTGGTTGTATTCACGGGATGGAGTGCAGAGGGTAATTCGAGCGTGAATGCTCTACTTCGACGTTCGAAGTTCATTATTTCCTCGCATTCGCGTTCACGTTACGCCTATTCCGCTGAATTCGCGGCTTAATAGTTCAAAAACATAATGGATACACTGAAATTCTGTCTGGGTGGGGAAGTAAATGTATGCCTTAATATTCTATCTCGTCGCCAGAGATTTATATCACTGGGATCCAATCTCGATAATCACAGTCAGTACTGTGCCGTTCACCGCTGTGGGTTATTACGATAGGCGATATAAAATTTCACTAATTATTACCGGTATTCTGGATTGAAATCATCCTAGGATACGTTCAAGTTAATGCTACGACTAAATAATTATTCAAGACCGTTATCAACATATTTGATGCAAGAAAAATAAGGCTAAAAGTCACCGAAGACAAAGCTATTTTCATTTATGATGAAAAACTAGCATTTTTGATGGCATATGCTTAAAATGCGCACGTATAGGTAGATATTTTTGTTGAAACCAATATTTAGGAAAAAAATGAAATTAACTTGACATAACTAAACTGGAGAAGTTTAGTTTTTTTTCTGAGTTTCGAAACCAAAGGTTTATGGTATTTATATATTCTAAAAGGGAACGAATTCTATATTCGCATAACGAATTGAACGAACTTTTCCAAAACAGTTTTCTAAGAAACTAGATTTTATGATTTTATCATTAGGAAGTAATTTTTTTCTAATGATAGAAACGTCTTTCAATTGATAAATAAATTGATTTTATAACATCTATCTAGTTTTTATATTAAATACTTGCGTAATACCTGTTTAACCTCTCACATAATATCAACAGAAAATTTTGTGACCACATTTTAGAACCAGCTGTTTGTGGTGTTTCCGAAGAGAGGTATTTTTAAAGTTAAAAGAAGAAAGTTATTACATTTTCAACTTGAGTTAATTCATAAGGAAGTCACAGAATATAATTTTCCGTCAAAAATTTCTTTTGACGGGCTAAATTACGTGCAATTTAAATAGAGTTTTTAATTTAAAAAAGTTATATTAATTCTCCAAAAGAATTTTAAGTTAATTTCCTTCAGGAAAACCAATCATCGCAAACGAGCAATTTAAGAACGCTTTCCATTCATAATTTAGACCAGTCAATCACATCTGTGATCGAAATATTCCTTGAATTAGTTTCTATTCATTTGGACATTACCTTTATCTTAAAATTTTAATAATTCTGCTGAATAGCAAAGTAAATTTTTCGCTCAAAATTAAGTAATTTTCACAGGAAAGTAATGCATTGAGAATGTTATTTTCAAATTTTTCCGAAAATTTCACTCAAAAATGTTAAACCTTCAAACTTTCATAGAAACATAAATCTACGAAACTTGGCCAAATTTTAATCAAGAGATATTTAAGGATATATATAATTACGTTTTGTCTCGCCGCTTGAATACCCGTCGTTTATATAGATAAAACAAATCGGAGGTACCTGATTTCCCACACCTTCCTTTCTATCTTTCAACGCTCAATTCCTTTAGTCTCCCTCGTCTTTTTCTTCTCCTTCCTCTCTCTCTCTACCCTACCGGTAAATAATTTCCGCTATTTTAAAATTCCTTCTTGATTCTCTCATTCCCTGTTGCGGTTCTTTCCACGTGCCTATCCTTTTTTGCCACCGATCTCATTTCTCGCTTCTCTCCTCCTATCTCCCTAATTTACTTCGATTACTCTCTCACCGTTTCCACTCCAACCTCTCCCTCTATCCTATTTAATAATTTCCCTTCCTTTAAAATTCTTCTTTCGACAGCTCCCTCTTTCTCCTTCCCTCGCCTCTCGCAATTTCCCATTCGTATTTTTAACACGGATTTATCCACCAAAATCTTCCTCTCTTCGGTAACCATTCTCGTAACATTTCTTTAGTCTACTTTACGGAATGGAAGACAGGTTCTATTGTGACCGCCTGCCAGATTCTATAGACCTCACGCTTTCGCGACATTTCTGAGAAGTTTCTCTTTTCCGAGGAAATCTCCTGAGAATTATTTCTGTCCGGAACTAACATTTCCTGATTCGATATCAAACTGTAAGTGCTATTACTTTTCGAGTGTCAAGAGCAATATGATAAATGCCGATGCCTTTAAACAATCTGAAATACTTCAAAATTATGAAAGTGAGTATTTTTATTTTAAAAAGAGTATGCAAAGTCTTAAATTTACACTGCCTCGTTAAAATTCTATCATGGAACATCTTTTACTCCTCATTTTTATTATCTATTTATTAAGCCTCATTGGTCAGGTATCTCATTAAAATTGATTTTAAATTTTATGCGGAAATGTGTTACACTTATATATTAACTCACGCAAAAGCAGTAACCTAAAGTAATGTAGTCATGAAATTAATTTTTACATTGATACTTATCACGAGAAGGCGAAATTGTATTCACTGGACATATACATATAGGATTTTCGATTCATACCACTGTTGTATTTTAATAAACTTAAATTTAATATTATTAAGCTGCTAGGCCAGGAAGATACCGATCCCCATCCGTGTTTACTGAGTGCTTTGTGGTTTATCATAAAAGGCTCACACTAAGCGCTGCTACGTAGGATTGATGTTTGAAGTTTAATAATAAACACAAAAAACTACCAATTTCCGATATCAGACAACAAATTCACCAAAGTTTAAATTGAATTAACCGGAACCGGACAAGATAGTCGTTTACATTGACTTCGGATTAACTTATAATACGGCCGTAATAATTTTTTATAGAACTAAAGGAGTTTAATATGAAAACAATGTTTAACTCTGTTTTCATAGCGTAACGCTGTACCTCGGAAACGCATTTAATTTAAAATAATCTCACACCTTCCTTTACGTTTACCTCTGTTTCTTATCTTCCGTATTTTTTTGGACCTTGGAGTTCTTTCAGTTCATACCTTCCGCTCCACTTTGTGTGACTTTTAATAATTCCCCATGGATATAAATTCCTTTCCTCGCTCGAAGTAATATCGCAGCTTCCCTTCTTTATTTCTACGCCTTGCTCCGGGCTTAAAATTTCTCTGTTCTTACCCTCATTGATTGCCTGTTTTCTTCAACCACAGCTCCTTCTTTACCTCCGTAAGACGCATTTTCCCTCTTGCCGTGCGCTTACCGCATCGCGGTTTTATCACGGATGCCCCTGCTTTTATGCTTTTCTCAGCCTTAAAACTTCAAATAAATTCCGCTCTATTCATCAATGTCCTTCTGTCCTTCCATTCCACTCTTTGGGCGTAAAATTTACTTTCCTTTCTCCTTGCTCTTTGTTTTATTCGCTCTTTGCTCTCTGTCATATAATTCAATAATATTATAATAGAAAATTTCATTAGTACAATCCCCAGAGAGTAAATTTAACAGTGAGTTCTGTCACTCGATTGGATAATGCGCGATGTTTCAGTACCCGTAAACTAGAAGGTAACAGTTTCAAACAGTAACAAGTACATTCGAATACTTTCTTTCTTAAGTGTTACTACTTTCCCAGCTCTCCACTTCCTTATTCTTCCCTTCTTTATCAAGACATTTACCAACTCTGTTAAAGGTAATAATTAATTAACTTATTCAGCTGTTCTCTTCAATGGCTAGTCCTAACAGAAGCGTTACAGATAGCGAAATGGTCGTGTTGAACCTTGGTGAAAGCTGTCCCCGTTTCGATTCTCGGTGGGGATCTACAAATGCGGAACGACCTTGGTTGTCAAAGTGCTTTAGAAAATAATAATGTTATTGTTCTCCTCTATCCAGAAATTTCTTATTGTTAGTTTCCCTTGGTCTCTACTTCTAGCATGGTTTATTTTCTTCTATTCTCTTATATATCTCATCAACATGGATGTAATTTCTTTTTCCTAAATTTCCTCTCTTTGATAGAATCAACAGCTTCGGCCGTGACTTCGTGGTAAGTCGCCATCAGGAACAAATGAAAGTCGAACTTTTACCAACCACAAATAAAGTGTGTTATTTGTGGTTGGTAAAAGTTCGACTTTCATTTGTTCCTTTCCTCTCTTTATTAGAATAGATAGTGCTATAAAATTCTATAATTTCTCTCCTTTGTCTCCCAATTTCTTAAATGATCTATTTTTGGCCTATAGAGCAATCAAAATTATATATATATCACCTATGACACCTTACAACCCACAGTATTACATAGAATATACACTTTTTTTAATCATAATTCTGATTCAAGATTATTTTTCCTCTTTTCATTCAAACGTTGGCGTAAAAAGCTCTCTTCTACGGATGTGGGAGATTTTCTGGTTATCTACGATAGTTTTATTCGCAATCAATAAAACCGGAGTTATTTATATTCCCTTATTTGATAAATGCAAGTATTTATATACTACTTACACTCATATAGGCAATTCAGTAGCCAATGTATCGTTACCTAAATATCTTCAGATTCGATTTCCTTCACTTCTGTGTGTTTTGTCTTGAAAAGTTGTATTCAATGCTTACGTTGGAGGATAAACTAAGTAAAATTAAAAGACATTGGGGGCAGGTAGAATACTTTCTACAATAAGTTCTCTATCATAATTGCGAGGTAGTGATGTGATGATCAGTAGAATGGTAGGGTAATTATACGATCTGCCGGTTGTGGATTTTCATTCGTCCCTTTTCAAGTATATAGGACTTCTTTGGCTCGATAATCAATCATTTAATTTCCCGGCGAGTTTGCAAACTTAATTGATAGACCTCGCATTTCTTATGTGTTCCTTTCTTTCTGTATTGTCCTCTATAAACAGCTTCTGATCCTAATGCACTGTGACACCTTCCACTCTCAAATCTACCGACGCTAAGACGAGACTGCCTTCCTATATTGGTCCTACTGTCCACCTTGTCTTGATAAGTCTCATCATTTGTTCTGCTGAGAGAGAAAGAGACATAGAACGCGACTTGTTTGCAGAGTGAGACTTTTTTCCAACGCCCCCTTTCACCGCTGCAATCTTAATCCTCTTTATCTCTTTCTTCGCTTGGATATATTGTGGCGTTTAATGTCTCTTCCAATTCCTCGTCGGAGCGAGTTGAATGTTTCATGGCATTTAAGGCCTATTCTGTAATATTTAATCCCTTTTCCGAAGGACGTATGGAGCTGAGTGCTCGAGTATTTATGCTCGAGGTGAGATAAATCCATTCTGTCCGTCGTTTGCCTTTTCACGAGATAAGTTATTTTCATACGAAATACTTTAATTTCGTATTACTGCAGGAAGATATTCGAACATTTACTTCTGAAAATGTTTTTACGTTCTATATACTTATGATTTGGGAAAAAAGAATGTGTAGGTATAATGGATTGTGATATAATGTGTATAATGGAGTTTGAGGAATTAAAATCTTAATCCTACTCTAATGACATACTTAACTACTAGCGCAAGGACTTAAAGTCGGATTTCCCCATTATCCTACCTTGCAGTCCCTACTGTGCTATCATTCACATCCTATTTTGAAATAGCACTGTCGCGCTATCCAGTATTTACGTTAAATTAGCATACATTATTGATAAAGTTAACTACCAAAATCAAGCTAATATGAATCTTTGCCCATTAAATTTCATAACTATTTGTAACTATTGCTGAAAAAACAGGTCGACCTCGATGATATGATGTGGAAAACTTTGAGAATCGTTCAATTCAAAGATAAAAACATTTTCATCTAAATTTTATGATATGATGTCAATATCATTAATAATCAATATAGAGTAGTTTAAAAAGTTAAACAGCATTCAACTGATCAAATGGCGCAGGATGACTTATATATTGAAGCTTACAATATACATAAAGTTTCTAAAAGTATATCAACTTAAAAACACTGTCTTAGTGAGAACAAGCTTTTCATTAGAGATTGATGAGAATTTAATTATATCCCTCGGAATAAGACAGGGAAATTAAAAGCCCTGTTGCGCTCACCTTCAATTAAGATAAACGAAAAATTCGTCTCTAATAGCCTCATGCGAGTATTATTCGAACCGAAAGAAAACCCTCAAGCACCAGGAAAGAAACCATTTCCTTAATAAAGCAGTTTAGATTATATTTATAACTTCCCCGAAATTCGAAATTCATCCTCTTGAAAGGGGGAAAATACATAATCTCCAGGTACGGAGAAACAGAAAGTGGAAAGGAGCGCCTGGCGGAAAATAAAAACAATTGAAGTTTCGAAAAAATTCCTCCGGGAGGTACTTTTTAACCCTTTTTCAAAGGCTGCCGCCCGAAAATGGAGGCCACGGATAGGGGTCAGCTTACCAACTGCACTGTTATGGACGTTGGTTATGAATGGGTTCTCAATTTCCCTCACTCCACGTCCCAACCAAAAGACTGCTAGCGGGTCCTTATCATCAGACGGCCATATCTGTCCGGTCCAGGTGATGACCGGAGGCTGGAAGGGGCAACTAACAGGGTGGGGAGTGGGTATAGTTGGGGAGTGTAGGGATACAGCCCACGTCGTAAAGGGAATAGCTTTCGGGGAGTTATGGCAACGAAGGCGGTGGGAAGGCTTTTTGGTGTGGGAACGGATTTATGCAGTGAGCGTGACGCGAAAGCTGAGACGGAAGTGGGGATAACGGATAGTGGGAAGGGGAAACTGAGGGAGAAAAAGGGGGTGAAAGAATGGGGAAGAAGAGGCAGAAAGGGGGAAATTAAGGCCGGTGCAGGATGAATGGATAAATAGAGAAGAAGAGGATATGAGAATTGAGTGGTAATTGAGGAGGGAGAAAGGTTAAGAAGGGATCAAGCGGGGGGTGAAAAGGTTGCAAGGAAAGAGGGAAGCAATCGAGCAGTTTTGAATTACGTCTTCACTTGACGAGATGTGGGCTAAGCTTTTCCTGGAGGGAGAAAGGAAGAAGGGAAATGTGTTTAGATTTATCCTTCTTTGGGAAAAGAGGATTGGGATATGAAGCTTTCCCCCCGTTTAAATTTTCATATTTTGTGGTCTTTCGGGGTAACCGCGTCGCGGAGTGATTTTCTTTTTATGGCGATGGCGCGTGGAAATTGTCACCCAAATACCGAATCAAGGGAAATGACGTGGGTTTATTCAGCTCGGAAAATGAGTTTGGGAGGAAATTTTTCTCTGAAGACATCAAAGATTCTTAATTTAATCTAAATATCAATGACCCCACCCCCGGAATTCATTTTACACGCCGGAAATTTGCTCCGGCGAGATAATTGTTGGATTTACACCACCATTTCATATTTAATTTCCGATTCATTTATGGATACCCTTTTCCATTAAACAACCCTATCTCTCTGCGTCGTCATATTTAAAGGAGGATTAGAATCTCATATTCAATACCCATAGCAGGCCTCTGCATTTTCAAGCATGTTATGGGAGATAGAAGCAATTCATACGATGACATCTATTACTTAGACGATAAGAATTTCTTCCGTTACTTCCTTTATGACCCAATCAAGAGAAGAGTATTTACCATAGATATCGGCTATTCTCATTAATATTTGTCATTTCCGCTGGAATCGATAAATTATCAAAATTCTTCAGCAGTAACTTAGGGATTCAAACCTCTTGAAACACTTCATTATATTCTCGTTTACAATAATTAAAAAGTTTGTATAAATATATTAAAAGCTAATTTTACACTGTAAGTGACATGCAAGTTGTATTTCAACTTTAACTGCAATTGACTTTGACGACGTTATCATCATTTCATCCGCTTTTGCTTAAATATGAAGAACATTAGATGGATTACAGAGGTCTAAAGGGCTCAGCAGGAAATAGAATTGTGAATTCTGTCACACAAGCGTTTATAATTCAACATAAGCCTAGCTGAAATCCGGAAGTTGTCTGATATAATCACAACACTGCATTGAAACTTAAATGCATCCTTTAATTATGAATGAAAACATTTTGATCATTTGGCTGAATATATTCGGAAGAGCCGTTTCAAAACAGGATTTTCATCAAATGTAACATTTATAATAAATGTTCCAGTTATTGTCGTAATTTAAGTTATGTTATGAGCATCAAATGTAAATTAAAGTTGACCCCATTTTTAAGGGTTTCCCGAAACGCAGTTACTGTTAAAGCGGATATATATTTTATCGATTTTTTTGCATCATTCTAATCATTTTCACTTGTACTTTTATAATCTTCATTTTAAAGGTGTATTTTCAAAGTTATGATTTTCCAAATCTCTATATTTCCCCTTAATTTCGGTATTTTTTTTCTTTATTTATCAGGAATTTTTCCTTAAATTCACAGTTCTTTAGTCTTTTACTCAACATGTACGATCTTTCCTTTTCTTAGTATACGTTGCAAAATAGCTATCAAAGAGACAGTGGTTTCCCAACTTTTATAACAGTAATTGTTAAGTTTTACCTTTACTCTTCATCGTAATACTGCAAGCCATTTTGACGAATTGTTTACTCATACATATTTTCTTCATTCGTGTATTATAATAGACGGTAGACTCTCGTTAAATCAATTTTATCCATATTCAAAGGCTATACTTTATTCGAGTTGTTATTTTAATGTACGTACTACCTTCATTTCCCAATTTCTTTTATAATACGTTTACGCTAGTATTACATGTACGGCTTTCATAATAACTAGCTAAACTAAGGAATAATGATAATAACATACAAACAAATGATTAAATATTGATGAATTAATTTGTAATGTTTACCTTTCCATATTATTTTGTCTCTTCTATCCAACATCTTGCTCTATCTTAGTCCAGCTTCAATTCCATCTCAAATCACAATTTTTTTCCTTCCTTTTCTCTCTCTCTTCCACAGGGATTTTCTCATATCTTTCCATTTACCCTTTCTGTGACTGCATTTTTTCTCTTTATCTCACTAACCAAGTTTTCCAATTGCTCCTAATTTCCGTTTTTCTTCCATACTAATCTCCATTTTCCTCTGGCACTCTCACCCTCTCTCTCCTTCCTCTTAATGAATTTTCCTTTATTTTTCTTTCCTTTTTCGTCCTTTTCCTCTATTTTAACGCCTCCATTCATTTTCTTTCCCTCGCATTCAAATCGCGTGTATTATTCCGTTCCCTCGCCAAATCCCAAATGCATAATATACATAATATTCATTTCGTTAATGTCGTGGAATTTTATTAATATGGAGCCTGGCTGTTTTTACTTCCCCGGAGCAGATAAATCAATTTTCCTCGTCAGTTATTCTTTACGATTTATTGCATACGTACCCGCGGACGTCATATCTCAAGCTTTTTTCCTTTCCACTGGTCACGGGCACCGTATTTCAACGATGGTCACGATTGCTCTTTTATTTCGAACGCAAGGGCGGAACGCATCGATATTATTTCAGGCGACGTGCCAAAAATTCTGTCGCTTGATTTTAGAATTACTTTTGTTTCCCCGAGGGCACGGAAGCTGTATAAAATTCCTCACGTAATTAATAGGATGTCATTCGGAAATCATTTCATATGGAGCCTTTTTCCGAATTGTGAAGAACAAAAGACATCCAATATTTTAGCATGTTTTAGTTTCGTTTCCGTTCTTGTTTTCTTTGATATCATAGGATTAATTCGCTCCATCTTTGCATGAGGATTGGCTTGAAAAATATCTTTTGCGTAGCTAAGAACTTGATGTGAGTCTTAGTTTGCTAAATTGTCCCATCAAATGCCATACGAGTATTTATTTTTTAATATAGATATCTGAACTTTTTCAAAAATATCTTCTTCCTTTGAAACTCAGTTACCTGCTAGCCGAAAGGAAATCTTTTACAACAAAAACTTCATTCCATTCCGTTATATATTATAATAATTCCTTTAAATACTTATTTGTTTATAAATAAAAGAGAGATGAGGAAAATGAAAATTTAAAAGGGCTCGAAAATATGAATATTTGAAAATATTGAAATTATATTATTATATATATATTTGAAATTTTTCCTTTAGCTATCTGTAGTATTTCATTAAGAGCAGTCCTCATCGCTCATAAGCTCGGATAAATTTACTTTTCCAAAATGATTTGCTTATTACGAGATTATTATTATTAATAATTCAAGAAGAAAAGAGGTAAGCATTTTCAAAAAATCCGCCAATCAAATACTTTTCTCAGACTCGGTTGTACTAAGGTAACGCGGTATTCCAGCCATCGTAAGGTCTTGAGATCTCTGTCGACTCTGTGCATTTGCGATTGAATCCGTCCGAAAAAAAATTGAAATGCTTGAAAATGGGAAAACAATATATAAATTAATTAATTCAAATAAAAATTATAGTATCCGCTACATCAAAGTCGATAAAAATATATTTAGCCGTTTTTTACATCCATGTTCTTGCTGGTGTATTTTCGGTGGCAATTCTTTCCTAGGTGTAAAGTGAGGTTTTTAAACTCGCAAAGTATTTCTCTTCTGTTGTGCACTATTTGAAGCTATACCTTACTTTTAAATTTTTTACACGAAGGGTTAGGTGTAAGAAGAGTTCATATGTCTTCCTCTCGCCCTAAAAGAGCAAATTTAATATTTTGAGTTATTTTTCATAATTAGCTTAAAATTTAGAGCATAACCTTTACGTGAAATCGTTTCATAGGAACATGTGTTGGAGCTATGACGGCCCAAGAGGGTTTACTGCTCGCGGTTCACCGTTCATCGTAACCACGCTTACGTTAAATTTTTAACGGGAGTCTATCTCATGAGGGTACGTCAAACAAGATGTACGTCCTTACACCATAAAATAATACTGCTTATTGATCAATGCCTTCCGCTCCTTCTATAGGAGTTGGAGACTAAAGCATCGTGACGTACGCGGAGACATTTTTAGTCTTGAACCCTTCCGTTGAAAAATTCCCGTAGTAAAATAGGGCACTAAAAAGGTCATATCGCCGCGAAGCCACGTACGGGATTTTCCGGGTAAACATCACGAGGGAATCGAATTAGTGTCCGATAAAACCAGAAGCCAGCCATTGTGATCAGCCAACGTTACGATGAGCAGTATCTCTGAAGCGATGAAGCGGTACGCGTTGTAACAGCTTCGGTGGAAGTTAATTTCCAACTCCGAATTTTCCTTGCTGCGTGATTATTTCGACTCAATGGGGGCGTCGCAGATCGTTATAGCGAAAAAACATTTGAATTAAAAGGAATCCATTGTATCGTGACCGGGATATACTTGGAATGGCAGGTAAAATACACGAAAATAAAACTTTGGCGCTGGGTTTTATGCCTTGATATTTGTAGGAATATGAGGCGGTAAACGAAAGATCCTGCGGTTTATATATTCAACATTTTTCGGGTGGGACTATTTTCACGGTGATGCGTAAAATAATTTAGAGGGTTCTTAAAAATTTCTCGCTTACTTATGCAAATGTTTATCGTGTTGTGAATATTCACGTCTCCTAAGCAACCATGCCTTTAGGAGCATTATACATTATATTATAGTTGTATATAAAAGTTGTGGCTCCAGAATATGACACAATTTATCATAAAGTATTACTTACTACTCGCTGTGCGCTTTTACTTTTAAATCAATTTCATGCATCGGAAGTCACACTTTAATGCATTATTTCTGTGTGTATAAACCCTCCCCATCCTTGGTTATAATTCTGCAACTGACAAAGCCGCAGTGGACAAAACTTGAGTCATGATAGAGACCTTTGAATTAAATTTGAAAAATAGAATGTAATATTTACTAGAAATCAAGATAACTTCACTTTTTTCCTTCTTACTTATCAAAAACTTACCGATAGCATATAATGCAATGTAAAATACATTAAACTTGTACGCATATGCTCATAACAGCGCATAATATATGTCTAGTCATGCTAAATCAAAAATGCTTTCCTATTTAGACATCTAGACTATATTAATTAGAACTTATAAATATTTCTTCAATTAAAAGCGATTTTTGGGCAAATGAGAATTGATGTTGATATGTGCTATATATGCTATAAGATATAGATTTTGGAAGACGTAACTGAAATATTCATGCAGTGAAGAATTATATGAATGAAATCGGAAATATTTTAGATTGAATAAGATGAAATTAGATTTCAAAGATCAATATTTACAAAGTATACCTCACAAATAACATACTAATTTAATTAATTTATTTCTTAGATATTCTTGTACGGATATATTTAGTTTCTAATGCTCTAAAAATGAATACGCGGAGGGAAAAAGAAAATCACTTAAAGTTCCAAGTAGAATAAATTTAATATACCATCAGTTCTTTACCACTAAAAGTGAATATAATCATTTTGGAAACACTCCGAATTCGTATAGTTACTCTGCCACAAATAATTTTTTAAAAACCCTTTACCTTCAGTAAAACATCGCAAGTTTATTTATTTTTTCAGCTTGGCCTTACTCAATGTACTCTTCTCATTCCAATTCCATTAATCTTCACGTAGAAACATGCAACGAAATAAGATGTAAAAGCAAGGGCATTAAAAAGACTCACCAGTCTTCACAGCCTTTTTCTGATTCGAAAATAATTAAAACATTTCAGCCGAACATTTAATTAAACAGAAAGGAAAATTCCTTAAGCGCCGCGCGAGGGAAAAACATTAATGAAATTAAGCGGATTAACGCTACATTTTTTCTCTCAACAGTGCCCTTCATTGTACTCTCAGTAATCTTCGCGTCTTCCTCTTCCCTTGCATTCTTTCTTTGTCTTATTCCCTCTTCATTCACTCCCTTTTGCATGTCAAAGGAATTAGTCGAATATCTCTCGCGATTTCCTTTAATTTCCCTCGATTCCCGTTTTCCTCAGGTGCACGAATCTCTTATTTGTCCCCACGCGGGAGAACGATCTCCTAGGAAAAAATAACTCGCACCTTGAAAGCTTCTCTCTCGAACATATTATTCCCGGGGAAGGTAGGAATAAAGATTGCTGGAAAAAAAGGGTTTTAAATTGACGAAGGTCCGAAGGAAAAAACAAGAGAGGGGACGTCCAAAGCTAGATTTCCCTACGGGAGATAAGGTCGGCGGGAATGGAAATATCGAGTCCGACCTTTTTATAGAAGAGGATGGTCCTAAGAGGTTGGGAGATGTTTTTCCTGAGAGGAAGTTAAAATCTTCCTGTATGGGCTACTACTTGGATTAGAAGGTTACCGGTTTTTGGAAAAGAATTTCGATCTCCTGCTGAACTCGATTTCTTTACGAACCACTTTCCGTAGCGCCCTTATATTCCCTCCCCTGTCACACGCCGGAAGGCGGCTTGCAAGGGGATGTAGATATAGATGTATTAAAAAGGTATACCTTGTAGGGATTTTATCATAGAGAGATTATTGATAATTTTTCCTATGATAAGAAAATATTTTTATGGATCTTCATCAAAGTATATTATGCAAAGTTGATACTGATCGAGATTTTTACGGGATGAAATTCATTAGACACCCATCCATATTAATCAAATTCAATTTCCTTGAATCAGGCAGAATGAAGAGGATATTTGCATTTGAAAGATTTTAGATTTGCGTATCAGATATCATTATCATCATCAACTGTCGAATTTACTGAATTGAAGACAGAAATAAAGGATCTGACAAGAGAGTGTGAGAGTTGTGCCGTCTAAAATATATTGCTCGAGAGAACTTTGATCAGATGAAGATATATAAATGGGAGCATGAAAATGTCTTTAAAAATTTAACTTTGTTTCTTGGCTGTAAATCAACCGACGAGATTAAAAGATTTTAATCTAGTTTACCTATGTTTTTGTGTCTGTTTGTACTAAATAGTTTCCAATCAGTTGAACCAAAATTTCTGAAACAGATGCTTGATTAGAAATTATACTTTGAGGATAATCTGTAATGATAAACACTTTTCCTTATCTTTAACTGTTTTTAAGCTATCAATTGTCTTAATACAGCCATTAACAATAACTAACTTGTAAGAGTTATAATCGGCAATTTTCTTGGCGTGTATAGAACGTAATAAAAGGCATGAATTTAGATTGTATTAGAACTATTATTAATACTATAGAACTATATTCTACGGGTAGCGTTGATGGACCTTATGTAAATATTAGAACCATTGTGCAGCAGAAAGTATTTCAATTAGATTTTAGTCGTGTAACATCAGGTGGAAGAAGCATTAAGAGACATATCTTACATATTTAAGTATCCGGGTGGTAAAATATCTCAAAATTCAATTCTCCTAATAATGCACAGAGGCATGTTAACGTCTTGAAGAATCATTTAAGCCATGAGCTTTAATGCCTTTGACAGATCTGAGCAGGAGGTTCTCGTCGAACAGCTTTCACGTGACACCTCTCGGCTTGAAACCCCGTAAGTGACGGATACTCCGTTCAAATTCACGGGGCGTCTCCGTCATGCACGTGCTACCCGGATAAGGACGATGAATATTTTTTAAAGCGCCGCGCGGCGAGAGTGGGAAGGAAATAGATTAGTGCCCCGCAAGTAAGATTCAATCTGTAAATTGGAATGGGCGTTGCATTGTCCAATATGGCCGCCACTAGGTGTACACGTGTTCCTCGCGCTCCTGGATTTTTCACATTATTAGTGGTTTTATCGTTTGTGATTGGTGTGCTGCTATCGAAGACGTGTTCCGCTTTTGATCCAGAATCATCTGTAAATCAGAAAGTCTCTGTGCACTGTGAGATTTTTCTGTGCAGCAAGAGAAACTTCCATTTCTCAAATCTCTCGGCCATCGGCTTGTCACCGGACTCCCTTCGCAGACGGCCCGCATCCGTCTCGACCGCTGTTTCCTCATCGCAGTGGCTGCTGTTCCTCTTACTTTTGCTCGCTGGTGACGTGGAAGTGAATCCCGGCCCTTGGAATTTGAACTATCCTTCGATTAGTTTTTATCTGCAAAATGTTCGCAGTCTGAGGAACAAGCTTGATATAGTGCAAACTCATTCCCATGAACTGTCCAACTTCAATGTTTTAGCCTTCACCGAAACATGGTTCAACGATTCCGTGAGTGACTGTGAGCTTTCCTCCTTGTGTTCATATCAAATTTTTAGACGCGACCGTGTTGGTCGTCGAGGTGGTGGTGTTCTTCTTGCCATCGATGTGAATATTCCTGCAAAAAGACGTCAGGATCTTGAACCGAATTGTGAATTGTTATGGACTGAGATATGTGTTAACAGTGTTTCGCCCTCAACCCACACTAAGAAGCTTTTCGTTGGTGTTTTTTATCGTCCCCCCTCTAGCGATATTTCCTTTCTGGAAAATTGTTTTGATTCCGTAATGCGTGTAAGATCCTTGGGTGAAGTTTTACTACTGGGTGACTTCAATTTAAAAATTCAATGGTCGTCCCCCGTTAGCGGAGTGTGTAGCAACTCAATTGACGACTATTTTTTTCAGCACTTTATTCTCGGCCTAGGCTTAAGCCAGTTTAATTTAGAAGCTTCTCGTCAGTTGGCCACACTGGACTACGTTATTTCCTCCTTCCATATTCAGGGAATTTCTCTTGGCCGAAATATCTTTTGTTCCGACCACTCGTCTCTCGAGTTTCAAACAATCCCCAGTATGTGGTCTTTTCCCGGAAGTAAGGACACCCCTGCCCCACCGAGAGCCATTCCCAACTGGAAGAAAACGGATTGGGAAGCAGTAAACCGCGCACTTTCTCTTCTTCCATGGTGTCTTCTTCATTCAAATAGCATTGAGGATTCGGTGTCTCTATTTTACGACTGGATCCTTGCCACCATTAAAGACTTCGTTCCTCACCGTAGTCTCAAACCCAAAAAATTTCCCATTTGGGTGAAAAGTGACACCATTTTCTGTATAAGAAATAAGCACAGGGCTTTTTGTCTAATGAAAAAGTACCCAAATCCGCACACCAAAAATACCTTCGTAGTTTTGAGACGTCAGGTGAAATTTATGTTAAAACGAGACTACAGAAACTACATTGAGTCAGTTTCATCTCAATCGACATCAAATCCGAAGCGTTTCTGGACATTGTTGAATTCTCGTCGAAAGGGGGGGAAGATTCCAGAGAATCTCCATTTCGACCAAATAACAGCTTCGGGACCCAATAGACCCTTCCTCTTTAGCGATTTTTTTAAGTCTGTTTTCACCCCGCCTTCCAACTGTGATTTTAAGGCTCTGCAAGTTGAGAGTGTATGTCCCTTTTCTCTTTCAAATATTACCACAACTTCTGAGGAAGTCTTTCAACTTCTCAGTAATCTCTCCCCTAACAGAGCCATTGGCCCTGATCTTGTCGGATCAGTATTTTAAAAAAATTCTGCTCCATCCCTCTCGCAGCCCTTAGCTGCTCTCCTAAATAGTTGTTTTTCTTCGGGTTATTTCCCATCAACTTGGAAGGCGGCTAATGTGATTCCTCTTTTTAAATCCGGTGACAGAAGTTCTGTGAAGTCTTATAGACCCATATCTGTTCTCCCTATTCTATCAATGATCTGTGAGAGGATAATTTTAAAAAGACTCTCTGACTTCACTTCCCCTTACTTATCTCAAGTGCAGCACGGTTTTCTTCCTGGACGCTCGTGCCTCACCAATCTTTCCTCCCTTCAATACCATGCAGTCGAATCTATCCAGGCCAATTCGCAGTTAGATATCTGTTATATTGACTTCGCCAAAGCGTTCGACTCCCTCGACCACTCTCTCCTACTCTATAAACTGCAAAATAGATTTGGCATTCACGGCAATTTTCTTTCCCTCCTCAAGAGTTTTCTTAACAATAGAAGCCAGAGAGTTGTGTTGAATAATTACTCCTCCTCATGGACTCCTGTACTCTCCGGCGTCGCACAAGGGAGCGTTCTGGGTCCATATTTGTTTTCGCTTTTTGTTGACGATCTCCCCAGAGCTATTGGAGATGAAAACAATATTTTACTCTTCGCTGACGACTGTAAAATTTTTAAAAGGATCAATACCATCAGCGACTGCTCAGATTTTCAGGGATCCATCGACGCAGTCTCAGCATGGTCATCCCAGTGGAAATTAAAAATGAACCCTGAAAAGTGTTCGATTATGTCGATTTCATTAAAAAAGAATAAAATCCTCAAAGACTATCAGATCAACGATAGATATATCCCCAGAGTGACCTCCTGTAAAGATCTTGGGGTCATAATGGATGAAAAACTTAACTTTGCTGAGCATGTGAACCATATTAAAAAACGAGCAATGTCTCGACTAGGGATGCTTTACAGGTTCAAGGAAATCAGGGATCCAGTCTCTCTTCGCACCTATTTTTCTAGTTGTGTTCTTCCTCTTCTTACTTACTGCTCTCCTATATGGACTATGTCTTCAGAATCAAACCTTTCTTCTCTCAACAGTATCTTATCTTTCTTTTTAAAAATAGTCTGCTTTCGAGTACCGTCTTATAAAAATATGCCCAGAGACCTCCTTCTTAATCATCTGAATCTTTCCTCAATCAAAGCCCTTCACACTTCCTTCGACATCTCCTTCTTATACAACATAATTAACAACAAGGTTGATTCTCCATTCCTACTCTCTCTTTTCTCTCTCCGTGTTCCCTCTAGAACAACTCGCCTTTCCGATACCTTCTCTCTTATTACTCCTCGTCTTTCTATAGTAAAACGATCGCTATTCTTCCGCATCCCGTCCATTTTCAACTCTCTTTCTTCCAACACTCATTTTGATCCTTTCTTCTTATCTGCAAAATCTATTCGAAATATGGTTGCGAAAGAGTAACATGTAAATTTTCATCTTATATGTTTGTTTTGTTTTGTTATCGATTATTATTTATTTATTTATTCTCGTTGTTTTTCACATTGTTAATTTTATTCATTTCATTTATTGAATTTATTTTATAATTTTGTTTTTACTTTTTGTTTATCGTCAGCTGTAATTGGCCTCGTGCTGTATGTTGATGCTACTAATAAATAAATAAAAAATAAATAAATTGTGACTCTCGCATCGAAGACCTCTCTCGTCTCATAGTTTTCATTGTGCTGCGGATGGATCGGGTTTCTCCACTACTCGAGGTCATCCTTTCGATGGATGAATGAGAGCTGAAGAAGGAGAGTCTGAGGGACAAGTGTTGGAGCGAAGAATGGTGCGGAGGAGATGTTCCTTTCTGACGGATTTTTTTAAAGAGGAGGAAGAAAAATAGGAAAACGAGTGTTTTAAAGGGCGTTTTAACGAAAGAAGTGCATGCAGAGCAAACCAGGTCATAAATCTGCCTCTCTCCCTTATCCTCAAATAAAACGGGGTGAAGTTGTATCTCTTCCATTTTTTCCGCTCCAACCGAGAGAAAAAGAAGGCCACGGAGGAATTCTTCGTGGGCGTGAGACGCGAGACTTCGTGAGGAAAAAACTCGAAAAAAATGTATTCCCATTATTCAGTCCGAAGGTTATCAAAACTGGGTGTGCGTGGCCGTCGTGTTGTAAGAATGATATTTGACAATAAATTTTAAAGGAGGAGGATGGACCCAAGCATCTTCATTCGGCAGTTTAAATGATGCGGACCATTCTCATGTTCGAGTATTTTAATGACGAAGAAAGATGCCTGAGTTCTTCCTATCTATTTAGAGTCGCTAATGAACTTAGGGCGAAAATAGAGTAACCCAAGCTTTACATCGTTTAACCTCGATAGATGTGGTTTATCGTCGCAAGCTTTAGTACTCCACCATATCTACTAAAAAAGAGCTATTTTATGCAGGTAAGTTATATCATCAGGCTATCAACGTTTGGGCATTGATTAGTGTGCTAGACTATGCTAAGGTTATAAATTTTTTCGATCAAATGCTGTACATCATATAATTCAGCAGTATTTTCGTGGAACTTATGCCCATTGCAGTAATTATTTAGGTACATACAATTTATATTAACCCAGGAGGACAAAGAGTAGGAAGTCTAAATAATAGGAGGAATTTTAGAAAACATTTATGAATGTGTCTGTTGCAATTTGTGTTAGTAAGGAAATTCAGGTGCCTTGAATTAAGTTGACATACTTAGCCCTAAAGAGAATAGCGTGTTCGATATGCATTAATAATTGGTAAAAATAAACACTGTGGATTATGAATGTATGGGATATATATCCCATGTAGTATTACATCTTACCTTATGGGGACCATAACTTTACACAGTAGTTTTTGATTTCGAAATAGTTCAAGCATTAATCATATTTCATATTTAGTTAAACAGAGAGAAACACCCTGCCTATAATACAAAAATACAAATTCAGAATCATCGTTGAAGGATGACAACATACTAATTAGAGAGCGAACTTTTTATTCAATCTATGGTATATCTATCGCATTATTTAGACATTGATATTTTTACGGAAAGAAATGGGGTAGGAAATTGTATAACGAAGGAAGCATACGTTGCGAAACTCAACATTTTTATGTACCCATATCAAATACATGCAGGCCCGATCACCTCAGTATCACTTTTTTTCTTTTGGCCATCCTTGCATATAAATCAAAAATCCAAATAAACGAAGCCAAACAGCAGTAGCGTCCCCTATTCGGACGTTCTTGTTCCACTTCTTTGTTTTGTTTTTTGAAACTTCCGCAAGAATTTGACGTGGAAAAAAACTAAAAGCTTCCAAGGGCGCCCTCTACAAGTCTCACTCTCCGCTTCGTGTACTTTTTAAAAAATTCACTTCCTGTCACTCATCTTCCGAAAAAATTCATCCCGTCAGGCATTCTCTCGCATCGAACGCCCCCTTGCTTCTATTCGCTAAACACTTCTCGGTGTCTGAGTTTTGCTGAACACGGCGTAAAAATTAAACTACAACCTCTCCCCAAAAATTGAACAGTCATTAGAAAAGCGTTGGTGAAAATTTATGCCTTCATCAAAGGGCGAGAGGATTTAATTAATTCTGGAAATGAGAGGAGGAAGATGAATCCCTTCAGTGGTGAATCGAGCATGACCGATGGGAGGGGAGAATGGAAAAACATATTTTGGTTGCAGAAGATAACCCAAAGCTTGAGGGAGTCCTTAAAAGATGCCTGAAAATCGGTAATAATCTTAAGATATAATAATTTGGAAATCATTCAAGTATATTAATAGCATTTCTTTTTAAGATCAAATGAATAAATTTGAGCTTAAAATAAAAAAGAAATACAATTTCGGATAATCGTCGTTTCTCCTTCCCGAAATAAGTTTTCTTTCCTAGCAGTGAAGAAATCTTCTTTACGCCTTATTACACGCAATTATCTTTCCTCTGCATCTAAAACAATTACGAAATTATTGAATTACATTATAAATTATGAATTAAAATTCTACAGCCAAAGTATATTTACACCGCATATATATTACACTGCATATAACAGTATATTTACACTGTTAATGCGTTAGGGGGAAGAAGGAAAATATATCACCAGACAGTTCTGCTACCAGTTGTTGCATTCTACTTTCACAATCAGGACGGAGGTTATTGTTGAAACCTTCTTAACATGATTGAACTTGGGCTATAACCTAGTTAACTTCCCTTCTCCCCGATGAGGCCAGAATTGGTGGCTGTGTGAACAGGGGATAATATAATAATTTATAGTAACTGATAAGAACTAATTAATTACAAAAACGAAAGAGAATATTGTAATTTTGTGCTTCAATATTAGAAAACATTGCCCTTGCTTGTAAAGATTCTGTTAATAATATCTCTGAAAACAAATATTTTTAGGACCATTGATGACGTTATCCAAAATGATAATTGCAAGTTTGATAGAAACGCTTTTAAGTTGTGGTATACTTAGAGTAATTTCTTAAAATAAACATCACAGTAAAAAGTGGATTTGCTACTTTCATTCTTAGTACGACGAGCAAAGTGGAACACTATGTATCAATGAAAAGACTTCCTCATCCTATTTTATAGTAAACTCTCCATAAATATATATATATATATATATATATATATATATATATATATATATATATATATATATATATATATATATATATATATGGTATCTGAACACGCATATGAAAATGATCAGTATTATTTGAACTTCTCGCATCTTATGTGGCTAAACAGTTGCTTGCGTTAGGCATTCCTTTGGCACGAAGCATGTCGTGGCAAAATCACTTCTGAAGTAGAGAGATTCCTAATAGTATCAATCGATAATGTTTTCATATAAGATAGGATTTATTCTTTTGCTCAGGACTCAGCAAATTTGTGATTTATAATAATGAAGAAAATGTATTCTTTCTCAAGTTAACATTGTTATTTTGAAAATAGATTACGGGGTATTTTACTCAGAAAACTGTGAGTATGATAAAAGTCTCAACACAACTTCTCTTTAAAGAGGGTGCATTTCTGTTTCTCCAGTGGAAGAATACAACTAAGAAAATCTAAACCTTATCTCAGAACAAAATAAAAACTATGAATGACTATAGCAAACTCTTTCCTCATGTATATGTATCCTCTCAGTAAGATAAGTAGGAATCTGTGTTCTAGGTAAGCAAAAAAAGGGAAAAACTGACCAAAAAATAAATTGGAAAAGTGATGAAACTAGCTTCGGAGAGAAAGTGAAGAATTCGGCATATCTGAGCATCTGGGATAAAAAGAGATAGAGAGAAGAAGACTGCGGATTAAAACTTAAAGCAAAGAGAACTTTATAAGAAGAGCAGAAGGGCGTAAAGCGAGAGAGGGAACGAATGAGCTCTTACAAACGAAAAAGAGGGAATGTAACTCAAAGCAGTTATTCTGAATCTTATTATTTAACCCGCCTTACCTTAACGATGAACACAAACCCACTTCCTGTGTGCAGGCATCTACGCAATGGAAGAGACCTCGAGATGAAAAATTCTAGTAACTCAGCAGCGGTGACCGCGGGGAGTTTAATTACGATCCTGCGGAGTGATAAAACGGACCATCTTTTTATTTTGAAACAAAAAGTGATGGCGATAAAATGAGATACAGAAGACCCGCATGCGTTCCGTTCTTCCATCATTTACTCAAAATGGCGACTCCGGTGTAATAATCAGCTTGTGAAAAAGATGGCCGAGTGTAATATTTTCCTCTTCCATCAATGCTCCTCATTTCCTTTTCACCTTCTTTTTGAAATTCCTCCCTCCGTATTCCTTCCATTTTTTCTGAATTTTCACGGAAGGATCATCTCTCTTTGCCCCCTCAGAAACATTTACGACTTTTTAATAGCTCTCCCATTAAACTTGTTTCTTTGCCTCTTTTTTGAGGCTGTTTTTTTATCCGTCCCAGTCAAATCCTCCCACGCAGTCGCATCAAACGTAACCATGGGGGCCTCCTAGACGAGACCGCAAAAGGCCCACCGCCGCCTGTTACAACCGACCTTTTCCCCACAAGTATGCGATTCGAAAAGCCGCCACTCGGATATATAGAGAGTTGATGGAGAGCGGAAGGAAGGGGTGGGATTTCAAATGTTTTTTGAGTGCATTCTACTGTGCCTCTGCTTCATGCAACCTTTTCTCTCTTTTTTTGGCGGTGGATAAGAAAAAAATCACGACGATCTCTCGAAAAGTGAAATCGATTAATTTTTTTTAAAGCGTCCAATAGAACAATGCATGATGAACATTCCTCGAAGCTGCAATGTCACAACACGCTGTATGATGTTAGGAAAGTAAGCATTTTCTATGGATTTTTTGCGTGAATATTTTTTTTTATTCCAATGTTGTTGGATTCAGTTTGAAACAGGCATGACTAAAAGGGAATAGTTTACATAAATTTGAGAATGGAAAATGCGGGCATGTAGTGTAGAAATAACGTAGAGTAGTGTTACATATCTGAGAGAGGAAACTACGAGTTATCATTATACTATAATTAAGTTTACATGGTAGTAATACAAGAAAATAAGGAAACGCAGAAGAAAAAACGGAGTGAAATCCATCCTTAAGCCACTGAAATAAGAGACATGGTTGTTACTTTATGATTAAGAAATTAAGAACAATAGTCTATTTGTGGTTCTGATATTTACAACAAGATTAAGAAAATAACATTTTTATATTTACTAGTATGCACTGAACAATTTGCGCCGCACGATGTAATTTAATATTATCTATCTCGTGGAGCTGAGATTTCCGATATTTACCTTTGTATCTCCTACTATTTTATCGTACTTTGTCCATTAAATTTGAAAATCTTTTGAAATAAATTATTCCAGTAATATCAAACTTCTGCAAATTAATCAGAACGTCGCACGTCTTCATAAAACTGGAGTAAGCGCCGAACATAAACGTACTCACAGTATTTATACGAATTTTCAACATTTTTTGCATACCTTCATACCTATCACCATTCTACACTCATTTCTTGTTATTATCTTTTATGAAAAGCAGACTCATTGCGGGAGCTGGTCACAGAAAAATAACCTTTTTAACGAGGATTTAAGCAAATACATAGAACGAACCAAAACTGAAACAAAAATTAAAAGCTGAAAATATAAAAGTATGATAATAATATTATTCAACTTCTAAATATCAAAATTAACTTCTCTGGCAATAAATAGCAAACGCACAATCATTAACTGGTAGCTATATAGAAGTACGGTTATGTATAACAAGCATTTCCGTTACTTGTATGTGTATTCTTAGTAGTAGTAGCATTCTTATAATATCTTTGTTATTTCCTCTTCAAATATATTGATATTTATTTCCGACACATTTACACTAATGAGTCCCTTCTTACATCAAACACCCATGTTTGTATCAAATGAAGTGATTTAAGAAGAACCATGAATAATAGGCACACAGCCTATATTATGGAAGAAAAATTAATATTATAAGCCAAATATTAGTGTATAAGTATGTATAATGGAAAAGTAGATGCAAAATATGACACTGAGGCAATAAGTCAAAAATAAGTAGTGATAGTGATAAGTAGTACAAGAAAAGGAGGTGTAAAAGTTTGGAATTAGAGAAAACCACGCTGCGATGCAAAGGTATAAGCTTGATGAAAGTATAAAAGTGAAAAGAAGGAAAACAAAAGCTATAGAGAAGGTAAAGACTTTAAAAAAGCAGTGGGTGTGAGGGAGAGTCTCATCCGCTTGGACTGGGCCGTATTTCACGCGCGAGTAGTCGACGCGAATTTATTTGGCGTCGCGGATCCCTTCAAAGAGATGGAAGTCGTTCACGCTGCCTGTGCAAACCGCTGCGTGAAAGGTTCCCCAATTAGGCAGCGCCGAGACTCCCTCTGTACGTATGCTTGTCTTTTTTCGAATCCCTCCGCGCGCAAACCCAAAGCACTTCCACGTTATTTTTTGGGGAAAAGCTGACCGATATTCGAAGCGTTTTCCTCAATATTTCATTCCCTTGGAAAAGGCCTTTTACTTTCGAAAGAGGATGAAAAACTCGAATGTGATTCCCGAGCGAGAGGATAGGGCTGAGCGGAGCCATTGTCGGGACGGTTCTTACGCGGAAGTGACGTACGTGTTTTTACGCGGGAATGAATCCGAACGAAGTTTTCCACTCAAAAGCCGAGCTGAACGTTCTTAGTTTGCGCGCCTATGAATCCATCATCTAATTTAAAACTAGGGCGTGGAAAGAGTTGGAAGTGATTGTGATTTCGTTCGAAATGACGTCGTATACATTTAGTGCCCAAATAATCTCGCTTTATAATCCTGCAATCTCGCTGAATGCAAGCGCAGCTAAGCAGGTAATCCTGGCAGAAATATAATTTCAATCCGACTGTATATATCCCAAGCTTCGAACGAACAAAAATAATGCTAAATTTTTGAGGAAACGTCTCGAATCCATCGATTGAGGATGGAGTACGACGCATGGACGCGCAGAAAATATTATTTCGAAATTTTCTGATTCGGCTTTCCACTTTATCCCGGAAGTTGTTCAATTTTCCAAATGCAAGCCGCCGTTGCATTGAAATTAAATCCATTCTCGTGGGCTCGGCGTTGAAATATTGTGAAATACGTCAACGGAAAATAATCCCCGTAATGGAAAGAGAAAAGCATATTTCGTACGTTTCCGCGTACTTTACTTACAGCGATCGTTTCGAGCTTAGAGCTAAGGCGGGTGAAAAGCAAATGATTTTCCATGATATATAGATAGAGCTCAAGCTCGGTAATCGATGGGAAATCAGCTTTTTGCTGCAGGAGTTTCCGAGGTTTGGGAGGGAATTAAGAAATTGGGCTGTAGGGAAGGAATTGTCGTTGACCATATCTAGATGAATGTTTTGTGTTGTTGGATCTCTGTTTAAAAGAATGGATCTGGAAGAGAAGCTTAAAGTGATAATAATTAGATATTTGGCAAAGCAACTTATAAATAAATTATTTAAAAACATTGGTACCATTAAATTTCCTATTCTTTATATTCCTTCCGTACTCTGTCAACCACGAGTAGTTGATAGAGCTCTGAATTCTCATGAATTTTCTGTTTATATGTAACGTAAAATATGGCATATAATTGAGTTCAATATTGTGGCTATAATCAAAATATTTCATTGAGAAAAAAATTGAATGTTATCAAGCAATATATGGTGAAATTCATTTTAAACTTTAATACACAAGTGATAGTGATCTAGCTGTACAATCATTATCTATATCGAATCGTACAATTTATCCATTACTTTTTTTATTTAAGTTAATAATAGCTGAAAGGGACGAATGTTGAAGGACACATGAGAATACACATTTTATAACTGAAAAAATCATCGAAGAATATTTTGTTTAAACGGAGAAGAGGTGAAAGGTAAATAAACCTCAGAGACTTACCAGAGGTCATATATGGCTGGCAACCGAACTGAAGGTAAGCTCCAAGAGAGATTATTTCCCTTTGTTTCAGGTTAAGGAAAGGTTTTAACCGATGGTACGGATGCACAAAAACTAGCAGCAGACTAGCTATGACGGTAATTAAGTAAGTAGTTTGATAAAGAGTGAAGAATCCGAGAAGGTATATCTTAACACGAAACACACCATGCTATCCACTGTAAATGTAAATTTTTACACGGCGCAAGTAAAATATTTAAGCAATTTATTCATCAGCACTCTAACATATTTCCCTATCATAAAGCTGAGTATCTATCTCTAAAATTATGTTATCCGTCATGTTTCTATCGGACAATGATGTAATCTTTAGCTAGGTCGATATTCATCAACAGAAGCAGGAGCATTTATCTGATAAATACTGCATCGAAAATAATAGGGAATCGATTTGTATTATTCTTCTATACATACACAAATACAATTTCTATATTTATATAATTTATGTTCAAAAATGTGAAAATTTCATAATTCAATACATTATTCCATCCGCGTGTACTTGGTATACTACTCAAGTAATAAAATAAATCCATTAACAAATGACACAATCACTACAGTCTAAGTACATCCCCGTTGGTCATCGGCAACGGTGTAAAATACCTCATTAAAGAACTTCGTACACATTCGGACTTAACATTGGACATCCCACAGAGTATTGAGAGAAGGGCCGAACCTTATCTCTTGGATCTACCTTATTCACTCCTTTCTTCCACCTTAAGTAATCCCTCGCTAACGCAGAACAGTGATTCGATAAATAAATCCTCTCCTTCCCATTCTCCATCCTAGCTTAACCACCCTTTTCTCTCTGTACTGCTCAATGCCATCAGCATTAGGGTCACCTACACAGTCCGAGAAAGAGCATACGGTAGCCTCCTAATCCCACTGATTAGGCCACGCCCGGTTGGACCAAGGCCAAATGAATCCGACCCTGCGTCCTTCTCTCCCTTTGTCTTCCCCACAGTAAAAAGCATCCGTGGCGCAACCGGTAACCCGAAGGGATTCTGCCACAGGAAAGCGATTTCTATCCGAGCGAAGTGAGTGCACCGCAATAATTATTTCTCGTCAGCCTGGTGATCTGTTTATCGCCGTGGACATGTCTCGAGTTTTGGGAATTTGGCAATTTCATCCCATTCCAATTCCGTCAGCAGTCTCTGTGGACCAACTTTCTCTCTCGTCTTCTACTCTTGATTATCTAGCTAAAATGATTTTTATATCTGAATTTTCTCATTCACTCCATTCACTTCACTTCACACTCTCATTTTCAATGGTATCTCCTTCAAGAGGCTCATATTTGCTTAACTAAATATTATTTTCTAAAACATAAACATTGTTTCACATAATATCGCTTTGCGTTTTAATATTTGAATAACGAGTCTCTCTTTACTATGAGATTTTAAATACGATCAATCCGTTTCACATTTTTTCTTCATTTTTTACGCAAATTACTAATTAGTACCGTGTACCTCGAAATTTTTCTATCTATTGATTTAGCATAGCTCCCAATCAGTATATTCATGTCTTAGGAATATTTTAAAAGTTATCATCTTATGCTTCCTCTCCCGATCATTTTTAATCTAATACTATATTACTAAAATTTTGGTGTAAGGACTCCATAACTTAAAGAATGAAAAAACCGAGCAAATATTTGATTTTTCTATAAATAACAGTTTTTTTCATTTACAAGATTTCCATTTATTTATTATATTTTTTATATTATATATGTATCATTTATATATTTATCTATCTTATTTTAGGATTTCCTTTTAATATAACATAATACTTTTTGCAAGACTACCCGGTCATTTCGCAACCATTTCCCGATTATATATCTAGTAAAAGTTATGTGTATCAAAGTTAATCTAGTACAAAATTAGACTAATCCTAGTTTTACTTTATACCTTCATTTGTGAGAGGAACTTTCATCAAATTTGTTCCTTTGAATAAATTGGTCTCCCTCTGCGCTACCTTTCTTCCTTTCTATTGCCACCTCATTCAAGTTTTATTCAACTGTTTTTGTAAAACGTATTTCCATTTTCTGTCTCATATTACACCAACTCTATCCTCTTAAATCTCCCTATTCGTTTTCCTTTCCCAACTCTTATCTCGCTCTAGCATTGCTTTGCGCATATGAAATCTTCCTGTTTTACTAAGTATAATTTCTGGCTCAACCCTTCTTTCCCACCTAATAGCACCAGCTGGTGAGAGACGCGATGTTTCCATCTCACCATTCTCTTTTTATTCGTAATCTTCTCCTATTATTTCAGAGGGTACGTGTTTCAGTCAAAATTTCCGCCTCTGTTTCATTTCACAAGATTGGTGGGGAGAAATGGGTTTAATTCACCGATACCCGTATTCTATTTCCCTGTACATATCACAGAACTAATTAAAATGAGTCGATCTCAAAGCATCTCATCTTACGCATAAATTAAACGTGTTGTAAATTCTTATTTATTTATTTTCCTATCTGGCACAGGTAATCTCTCTTACGAAATCAGAAAAACACTCTCAACCTCTCCCACACATCTTTCTCACTTACGATGGGAAGATCCACATTTGCCTTTCCTTCTTCCGTAGTTAATGTCGCCAGGCCCATAATATCCTACTTACTCCAACCCCTGACGTCTCTTTCCTTTGTCCATACCCTTCCCACATACACCCCGTAGATCAAAGTGTCCGGATTAGGTCCATCAATCAAAAGCGACGATTATATGCCACGACTCTAGGTCAACTGTTGGAGCCTAATGCAAATTCCAAGGTTTTCCACCTTTTTTGCCGTAATGGCTCCATCTGCTTACGGCAAAGATTTCTAGCCTTTTTCATGGGGAGAATGCTCGTTTCAGAGGCTATAATCGGGTTAGGCGTGTCTGAAAAGCATTTACCGCGTGGAAAAACCGCTCTTTATCTTCGGTCTTTATTCGCCAAGCTATCGCGTTCGCGACTTGTCATTTGAAACCGTAGGGAATTAAATGAGCCGCCGCAATTTTCCATAAATACGTGGAGGTGTTAGGTCAATATAATTCTGGGAACGTATTTTCAATAGCTTGCAGACACGAATGGTCACGGGAGCAATTCGAAATTCCCATTTCGACATCAAGAAAATGCCAACTGTCTCGCTGACCGTTGGCTGATTGTAATACATGGTTTCCACTTTGCAACGAAGTTACTAGGATTAAAACAGTTTCATTCCACCTTCTTCCTGTTTAATTTTTGAAATTTCTTCGGACTCCACTGGAAAGCGAAGTGAGTAAAAGTGCCGTAAATCTCCCGGACGGCTTCTTTACGGCAGCTTTTGTGTCTCCGCGCCAACCCAGGTTGAGTTATTAGTTCATAAAAAGAGGTCTCTTTATTACCCGAAAATACGGCCCTAAACATAAGGCGGTAGTCGAGATATATTTCGGAAGTGTGGAAAAAACGATATAAATCATTCTCAATTACCAGGTACAGAAGCGCTTGAAAGTGAGGAAACAAAATAAAAAGCCAGCATAAATCCTCCTTGCTTCTCGATAAGGTATTATCAAATGTTTTTTTTCTTTTGCGATCGTTTTCTCTCCTCAGTTGGTATGTATTGGTAAAACACTTCTCTCATTCCCATGGGACCAAGGCTTCTTTAGTCCCTCTCGGACATCGTTAACACTGTCTACTGGCCCTCAGATACTGAATTGGCCCCTATATGGACCAAAAATAAGAAAGGCTAAATTTTAATATGAAAGGGAATAAGTATATTCATGATAAATGTATGGAACCGTTGTAACATTCCGTAAAAATCACACTTAAGAGTGTTATCTAGAAACAAATGTATAGTACCATAACTGCCTTCTTCCCTAATAAATTCCCAATATTCTCAAACATAAAATGTAAATACGAAGCACAAAATCCGTTTAAGATTTTTTTCATATAATTTAAAGATATAGTGAAATAAAAAACCGTCGTAAAATGAAACCATGATGATTATGATGAAATGTGGAGGTTAGAAATAACTTTCAAGATGGGTGAAACACTTAAAATCTTAAGCATTCATGCGTTTATGAATATGTCATATTCGTTTCAAATGATGTTTGAAACGAATTAACTCAAGGCAAGTTTGAGACATACTGCAATTTGTAAATTTGACTAACCACAGTTTTATATGACTTTACACCTTTTAAATTTTACGGAAAATACAAAATAATCTGGCAATGATAAAAATTATCACTTTTAATTATGTAGATATTAAATAGATATACATCTTACTTTGGGAACTTTTCTTTAAAACGCAAAGCTATTTAGCAAGGCTTTAAGTAAGATTGTTTTTGCAAAAGATTCTAGCTACAAAAATGAAATTATTCGAAAAGAAATTCTAACTCCATCTCCTGAGAATACAAAATAAACGTTTGAATCCCCGCAAAATCGATAAGATCGATTTTCTTAAAAATATCGATTCCTGATCGATTTCAAATTTAAACAACTGCCAAACAGCTGAGGAACGGACGAGAATGCTGTCTTCGCTGGATGTTTTGGTGCTTCCTCCGTGGGAAATATCTCAAGGTAAGTGTTTATTTTTCTTATTTGAGTTATGTATACCTACATTATCACGTAGACCGTGGTTAACACGAAGTTTTATCATGCTTTCAACCTCCCGGCGTTTCTTCATTACACTTATTAAGCCATAACAAGTCAGCTATCAAAATATCATACTAGATCGAGGAAAGAGTTGACAAATTTGTTACAAGAGTTGACAGTCTATAGGGTTATTTTGGAGACTTTTGAATGGTTTAGTGAAAAGTTTTCGTTAACCAAATTGCGTTTGGAAGGAAATTGTAACAGGTTATTGTAGTAATAATATTGTTAAAAGAGCATTAATGCTTAATGATATACATCTGGCTCGATTCGATCAGTTGTAATGTAGATAATGATTTAGAAATCAATGTTATCATCTATGTTTCAAAATATAACCCAAAATCCGTAAGTTTATTACCGATCCGATGATATCTCGAGTGTCTCAGTGCTTGCTACCTTCCGTCGTTTTCTTCAAGAGATTTTGTTTGAAAATATGGTTAAAGTATGTATATTTACTTTCTTTGCCATTTTCTAGGGGAAAATCCAGTGGGTTAATAGGAATAAATTTATTGAATATATTCTGAAAGTAAGTACTTCTGAAGTATCTTGCATGACGTTAGCTTCTGAGAGGTAATAGCACAGGAAATGGCGGCACTGCAATGAACCTTACTTCCCAATTCAGGCTGAAATTTCTAGACTATTGTTCCATTGTCGGATGTTGGTCTTACAGTGCAAATTTAATTAAATCACATTACAGTTGTCAACTAATTAATGAACCCGTGTTAGAATCTCCCATGGACTGCAGTAAGTGCACCCTTGTTCCATTAAGTTTGAAATGCTTTCTCTCATGGGCCCTACTGTTAAAATATTGAACTAAAAGAGAGCATGTACTGGGCACTAGCGGAAGTAGTTGTGCAACACAAAACCTTCACGATGGTGAACATAGAGAAACGTTAAACCATAACGATTTCATTGGATGGATGAATGGTTCAGAGATGCTCTAATGTTTTTTGTTATATGTTATTCCTTCCCAATATAAAATCACGAATATAAAATAGTTTTAATATTCTTATGCTGTAGGCTGCATATTTAATTCTGAAAGGCATTTTCAGTTCTATCTAAAAGTAGAGACTGTAATCAAGCTGGTAGATCAGGCCGATTCAGTTTTTTTCACAAGACACACAAAAATGGATTTGAAATACATAATTAAAATTCAACTTTGATGAATTCTACTGGGATAACTTTCCGGTAATATAATGACTTGAAATCCAGAAGAGTTAAATACATATCATCATTAAATAGCATATAGCAATGCACCATTAAAATAAAATTGAGTGATTTTTGAGAATAGCACCTTAGTTTTTTGGAGAATAGCACCTTAGTATTTTTTGAGATCGATTAAACACATAACAATAAACATATGTGAAACTTCATTCTTTTCACGTCTGTCAATACTTGGAATTAAAGTTGCACTTATATACTTTCAAACATTTATTTCCTTTGCCAAATACTTGTATGTTTTTTTTTCGCTGAATGAAATTAACGAAAGATAAAAAATTTTTTTTGTTATTTTAGTTAAAATTGAATAATAAACAGTTCAATTACATAAAATCATCATATTTGTACTAATTTAAAGGTTCTTTGACATCATTAACTATATGTGAGAGCGACACGTGTATATCGATCATAAGTTTAATTAACTGATTCTAAAAATATGTTTTAACTTTATATTTCCATTTTATTCAATTTTCCATAGCCTATTCTACTTTTAGTTTGTTTATATTGAAGATCCTCCGTATTCTAGTCACTCTTTCGAGTTATTAACTACAAACAGACCACGAGAAAGAGAGGAAATTTGGATTGAAAATTTTTCCCCCGATTTTTTTCGGGCCCTTGCTTTGGATTCCACCTCAAATTGACCTTCCTTTTGTGCAGCTGCGTCGATTTTCCCCCGCAACATCGCCCACATAAGAGATTATTTCGAATGGCACTTCGAAAAGCTTTTTTTTTTCTTTTCAGCCGAATTTGTCAACTTTCTTGTTTGTGGGAATTAGCCAAGCTTCTTCCTAATCCTCTTGTATACATCCTGGCGTCCAATTCTTCAGAATTATTTCATATTAGCTTCGGAATCCCTCCTCGCTATGGGGATTAAACGCTTATAACACAATTCTGTTGCCTGCCGCGAGTTTCTTGGAATATCTGAATCTGAATAATGCTAGGACTCCCTACCGTACGTATGGACATATTGAAGGTAATTTTTCTCCGATCGTACGCAATCATATTATCCCTCTTCTTTTAAAGGGAACTAATATTTCTCTCTTCACTTCAGTAGCATATTCATCGGTATTTTTTAAAATGTAAACTTCAAAACATATAGCATCACAAAAGTGCTGCATTACGATATTCCTTTCTCCTTTTCAATTAGCGATCACAATTGTGTACTTCAGGTTAGAGCTATCGCTACCTAAATTCTTTTCCCTTCCAATCACATAATATATTTCTTTATCGTTTTTTATTAATCCATCCCTACTTCTGGTATTTCTTTTTGGCGTTTCCGCATGGCTATATCCAATCCCTTTTCTCAGATTTTCTAATAAGTACAATCGATTCCTGAAAACTATAACTGCGAAAAACATTATTCAGCAGAAAAGAAAAATAAAGTTTTAACCAGAAGAAGAATAATTTTTACAGATGTTTACTTAAGATATCAAACGTATAACTAACGTATACTTATGTAAACTACACCCAAGATATTTCAAGAATAAAATACATTTAAGTAACTTAGAGAAGATTAGTTGTTCGATTGACTGTCTTCAGAGGACAACTCTTGATTGGAAGAATTACACTACCAATTGCAGTGGCACCAGTGGCTGAAAGTATTCATTTTATCCTGAATAAGACGCGATGGTAACCAACTAGAAAGAGATAGTATATGTGAGTAGCGAGCAGTACATGCACCTCATCTCACTCTTCGACTTAATTTTCAATATTAACTTTTGTCATGTTAATATTTTAAAATCGAATATCGACTTATTAAAGGTTATTTCGAAGACCAAAAATAGAGATCTAGTTGTAGCCTATGTAGTTCTGGGGTTTGTTGATTACAGAAACCCCTAAACAGAATAAGCCGATAAAGGGTGATTAATGTCAATATATGTATGTACCTAAAATGTTCTACAACTTAAAATTTGAGCTTAAATCACTCACACAAATTAGTGAGAGATTTTGGAAAAATGTATTCAAACTAGAATAAACTCGTCTTCTTATTCTTTCGGTAGTTCACTCGAACAGATTAGTTGATTATGAGCGTAACTGAATTCTATATGCATTCGTATGATGCATATCCCTTAGATGCAAATTCTTGCATCATTCGTTTATCAATTTCAACTCTCCTCTGTCTTTGAGGCCTTGTAGCTATTTTAGAATCTATAAAAGCTCTTCAGATCAAACGGTCATCGCGTGATATTTATATTAATAATAAATTATCCTGGAAGTTTCAATTTTTACGTGAACATCGTTTACATATAAACAGATCTTCCTTTATTTTTGAGGGAAATCTTCTGTTTATAAATTCAAATAATATTAGTGAATATTATAAATTTTTTATGAAAACTTTTTCTTATTTTACCACATGAAAGGAAATTTTCATTGAAACTCCCAAGTATATTTTGGATGCATGTGAAGTTTCTTCAATATGATTTCATAATCTTACTTATTCTCCCAGTTTGTTATATTATTTTATGGCCTACGTTCTGAATTCACAGCCCTACTTAATGAAGGTTAATATATTATATATTTTATTCATATTCGTAGTATTGCCTTATTCTTTCATCAGAGAACTATATCACACACATAATTGTTATTCTATATCGGTATTTAAAGGATTATATTTCGCATAATTTATTGGATTATACCTCCCCATGCGTCAATGAAACATTACCGTAGCCTTGAAAAAGAATTCGGTGGTTTGATGCCATATGATACCATTTACCAATAGCAGCTGAATGCCGGTTCCCGAACTTTTCAGATACGGAAAAACGAATTTTGAGGGCATTAGGTGCTTAACATCAATTATTTAAAGGCTCCAAAGTGCCAAAAATGTTCCGAGAGGAAAAAATAGCGATCGCGACCCAATTCAGCTATTTAGGACACCACAATTAACGGTGCGGCGTTATTGTACCACCATCAATTCCGATACGGGCTTAGCCAACTACGAAGTATTAATATACTCCCCTCTTTCTTCCAGAGCTGCTTTTCTTTTCATGCCTAAAGCATGCGTTTTAATGGCTCCGTGCAAAACTCTTGGAAAGAAAACGCGTGGTACTTATGCATTTCTAGATACATATCACTGTTACACTTATTAATTATCATCAAATTTTAATAGTCACACTGTTTCGTTGGATTAATTCATTGCCAAGACTCGCTTCGTTTGATTTAATTCAAAATTATTGCTCTATAATTTCTAATTACGCATATATAATCACATACATAATATTCAACGAAATATTATTGAATATCCTCCTTATTCACTTACTATATATTTTACATACATGTACGTAAATCATACTATTACCTAACAGAATAATCATGTTCTTTACCCTATTAATTCACAATAATTTCTCACACTTTTATAGCCTTGGATACATACCTACTCTCAGACTCTTTCAAACATATTTCTATATATTCCCATTGAAGAAATCAATCTTCTCGAGCGATACGTAGCAGGATTCTATATTTTCAATGTAGAAAGGAATAGAGACACTTGTACAATTCAATTAAGTACATTTGGTATGCGATCTACGTTTCGAACATCTCGTTCATCTTCAGGCTTCCCATTTATCCTTAATCTACGAACATCTCATCTGCATCCTATTTGCCTCTCTCGACTTTTTTCATTCCCGGTCTTCCTCCCATTACTAACATTCACATTCTCCTCGTACAATATCGTTCTGCTTTCATCCATTCCTCTGATCTGTCCTAACCAAAGTAAAACAACCCTTCCATCCGAGACCCACAATCTTTCTTTACTCATCTATTATCCAGTCCTTACTAATTCTATCTCCGCCTGTTTTTGTCACTCGCACTCCTCATATAAACCATTCCAACTGCATTATTTTTACTCACAAGCCTCTCCTGACACCCATTTCGCCATTTATAACAAAGTGGACAAAATATGTTTTCAAAAACCACCCTTTTTAAGCATATATTTATTTATAATTCCCACATCTGAAGCGTTTTCTCCATTATTGATCGCTTCCATGCTTAATTACGGAAGTTATAGATCTTATGTTCCTCAGAGGGCAATCATAAGGAACGTTTCATAAATAACATTTTAACGTCCAAAATTAGGTATATGTTTCGAAAAGTACGCTCTATATTCTCTCAACCTTTCTTCTGACCTCAAAAGTAGTACACTTCTCATAATCTCCATTTTCTCTCTCAACACAAGCCAAAATAAATCTCGCCAGCTTTCCAAATCAACATTATTTCTTTCACAGCCATTCATCATCTGCAATGTTCTTTGCTTACTATTCTCTTGTTCCATATTTCCGTTTAGTTTTCTTCTCCTAGTAAACACTAATTTCTCGTTATGTCGTTGATAAGAGTTGATTGGTAAAAATTATATACGGAATTTATACTATTTATTTTCATACATTACTATTATTTGGAATAGCTGTTGTTATAATTCATATTTCATGTATAGATGTTGTTTTAAAAGGGCAACTTTATCAGCTATTTAAAGAAAATATTGAGAAGGAAAAGGTATCTTTGCACATAACGGTGTGCGCCCAGGAAAAGTCCCAAGGGTGAACGCTGTTGAAATAAGTCTGACAGGACCAGGAAACGAATCCAGGATCTTCCTCTATCCGAGAGGATAGAAGAAGATGCTGGGTCTCTCGGATAGAGGAAGATCCTGCAATAGACCGGGAATAGACTGGAAATATATCTGCTCCCGGTCCCGTCGGACTTTTTTCAAGTTCGTTTTTCCTTGTGAAATATTGAGAACATGAATGTCCAAGCTTTTGATCAGTTTTTCGACCTCCAAACCTCAAAAGTGTTATTCTAATATATCATCCGCGTTTACTTAGCAGCATAACGATAGATAATAAAGATTTAAAACACTCTCCAAGCGGATTGAGATGAGAAATTTAAACTTGCCATCAAAAAACTTGTTCTCGTAAGAGATTCATCAAGCTGTTGCGTCCAGAAAAATATTATTCATGTTAATATTAAGAATGATAGACTCGCTATTGCTAATAAATCAATCGAAATCAGTTTTATCCATAAGCCATTAAAACATATGAATAGGCTCAATGTGTTTCGTATCCCATGGAATCTTCCTTCAGGTATCTGAACGACAGAAACTGTCTTTCACAGTCTAGTCCTACAAGGTGGTTTTTGATTTCTGAAGAAATCTCCGTAAGAGACTAAATGCATCAAAAAAATTCAAAAGCTTAGTTAGTTTATTGAGCAAGCTGTTTCAAATGCTGATATCAGATTGGTCTTTATGTAATTGACGTTGATTCTAAGTCTTCGCCAAAAATTTCCGCTATGGATACAGTCAAAAAGAAGAAAAGGGTAGCGTAAAACAGTTTTCAGTTCATTTGAATTCTGCAATTTTATCCTATTTGTTTATATTGAAACTTCTTTTGTAAACTAGTCCATTCTTGTATTTCCTTCAGCTTAGAACAACCTCAAAATCGGCCGGCATCGGCATTCACCAGGCAGAAATTCAATTCGGCGCAGCTGAATTCTTCCCTTCATGCCATTTACCAATTCAGCCCCGAATTCGAACCCGCCTAATAAACTAAACTGCGCGACATTGTGGAACAGACCAAGTTGACGTCCTCGAAATCACTTTGCTAAGCGCAAAAATAGCGGCCGTACGCGCGGAAACGTTTAGTTTGGAGAGGAAAAACGGACGCAATCGGTTGCCGAATAAAAAGCAGCGATTACGCAAGCGGAGGCCGTGTATTCCGCGAGAACATTTACTCCTTTGGAAAACAGTAGACGTGACCCGATTCCTCTTCGAAGACCTTTTTTATCCTTCCGCTATGACAGCACACATCCGCCGAGCGGAAAGAATGGTTATCGAAGGGGATGTAGATATACTATGGAATTGGGAAGGAAGTAAAAAAGTTTCTCTCCTTCTTCGCTCTTATCCCCCAGCGACGCTTTTCGGAGTTCTTTTTTATGCCCTCTTTCTCACACTTTAATCCCTTTCCTCCGTCACTTTTTTATTTATTAATTACCGATACCCGAGGGCGACGGGAACCGTGCGTTTTTTGTTTCCTCAACTTCTCCCACTCGCTATGCCGTCTTGAACGGTAATCAAGGAAACAAAATCGGCCGTAAAGAAAAAAAAATATTAAAAATACTCTGTGATATATTAGGGGTTCGTTCTCTTACACCTCGTTTCCCTTCTTCGGCTCCGAGTCCTGGGATATGATCGAAGTGAAAGAGAGATATGTCCTTTGGGAATAAAAAGGGAGTTGTTTTTCTCGCAACAAATCAAGAGGTAATTTATCCTTTCTAAAAGGCGGCCATTAAAGTGCTTTTTTTTCTCGTTGCCAATTTCGCTGATCGAGGATTTTCTGTTCCGTATATCTTTATGCGGTTCGTATTTGAAATTTAAAGAGAGGTCTAATTGCAAGATTTGGGGTGCAAAACGCTGTTTTGAATAATATTCTTATTCAGCCAAGAGAAAATAGTTATAAATCTTGAAATTTCAACAATATTCTAACTCATTCTTTGACGTAGAAACCTAGGGCCGAGACTTTTGATCTGATTCCCTAGCATTTTAGGTTATATGTTAATTGCAGCAGCATTATTAATTTTGACTCGAGATTATCGTATGACTCAAACCTCTCTTATTCGATTTAATTTATTTGTTTTCTTTAATGAATTGCTATCTTTCTTTTGTGTCTGTTGATTAAAAAGTCGCGTTTGCGTACTTTCAAACTGTTTTGTATATGCCGCAGATAATTCTAATTTAAATCTTGAATCGTTTCCATATTATCATGCCATTGGTGGTTGCCACAGGCCGCTGATGAACATTGTTGTTAAAAAGGGGCTCAGATATCGGAATACCTACCCATATCAGATTACGTATCCATTTCAGATTACTTACCCATATCAGATTACCTACCCATATCAGATTACTTACCCATATCAGATTACCTACCCATATCAGATTACCTACCCATCGTACAAATAAACATCATTAGATGAAAATGAACGTTAATTTGATATCATACGATCATTTTATTGTTCTTTAATTTAGCTTTGTTTTGTATATTTCATTAGTTCATCTGAGAAAAAGTATCTTTAGGAGAAACATGAGAATATGAAAACAAAAAAGGATTGGATTTTAGGCTGACTGCTTAGTTCCATGATAACTTATTTCTGAGGCATATCGCACATCGCAGTTATCTAATATTCTTTATTTTTTTAAATTTCATCTCTTGAATATATAAAATATTTCAATTTTCTTCAAATTTAATAGAAAAATTGCTATAATCTTTTTGCTTTTTTGCTATAAATATATCTAATTGCTACTCCAAAAGTTTTAATCAACTCTGTTTGAATACAATTTATTATCTCCATTATAGATTATATTTCTACTATTAATACATTATGAAGTTTAAACTTACTTTACAGCACAAGCTACACATGGTCGATATCATTCAAAACATTGGAATCAGCATTCATTGAGCACTTTTTCACTCCAGGTCGTAATTTCTTTAAAACTTTATTTTAATACTTATATTTCTATCGGAAGTATGATAAAATAAGCTTTGATTATCTGTGCTATTTTGGATGCGTAAACTGAAAAATATTTCTTCGTAATCAAATGAAGCTAAAAGGATGAAAGTAAAGAGTATTCTAGATTGTTGAATACGCCAGTATTTCACTGCCTATGTACGTTGTACATTATTTTCTTTTATACTTGATTCTAACGCACCAATTTGTAGTAAGACTATTATATATTGGAAAAACTGTAGACTCGACTTCTTTGCCTCTGAATTCTTGGTAGAGAAGCTTAAAGAAAGAAGAGGAACGTCAACTTTATTACCTCAAAGACGACGTTTTTTATGGATCGATCATTTATATATTATTTATTATTTGCCTCGCCTAAAAATCTTTCACTACTTTTCCCAAAAATTCTTTTTCATTCTCCTATATTCCTGCATCACTTATAAGTTACGTTTCCCTGAATTTTATATCGCATCAACATCGGTAATATTCCAGGATTTCTCTGAGGCTCAGACGCAGTCGTGAATTATTTATAACGACACACAAGATTTGTATAAGCCTTCTTTAGAGATTGGAATGCACCAAAACTTGGGTGGATAACTCCTTCCAGTGCTTAAAGGAGTAATTCAGCGTGAAAAATTAAATCCTATTTTTCAACTTATCTCCTTTACAAACCGCTAGAAGTAAGGAGTATTCTTGTGGCAACATCCTCACCCCACAATGGAAACAGCCGGCTGAGAGAGGCCTAATTCCAGCGATAAACGCTCATGACATAAAAATGCATCATGTGATCCAAGTTCGCAATATTATTCCAGCGTTATGCCACCACTCCGAATAAAAAGAGAAGCTCGAAAAGAAAAACGATTTATCTTCCCCGAGTCGGTTATTTTACCCATAGGAGGCATTTTTCAAAAGTAACTGTTTTGGCATCCTATCCAGGCAACCACCCTCGAGGCTCGTATAAATTAGGCCTAATTATCCGGCCGCAGGAGTGCATCGATTACAGCCTCATTACGATTTATTAACTGCGTCGCAAGTGAGATCTCCTTTACTGCTTAGCCTCCCGCTTTTATTAACCGGTTCAATGCGACCCGACAAAAACAGTAAGCGCACTATATCTCCGACGTCTGCTTATCTTGTCACTGCGCTTCATTTTCCTCTTCACGATTCCATCCGCGAAATTTTCAAGTGCCATTGGTCTTATTAAACGCTTTGATTAAAATGGCAGACGGGTTTCGTTTAAAGCATCTCGTGTCAAGCGGGAGATGAAACACTCGATCGCGCCACCTTATGAAGATGATGAATATCTTATCAGGATGATATTGTATTCCTAGCTATTCCCAGAATTCATCAAAGACTTTTCGCTTCTCTTCTCCGATGATGTTTTGTGTTAGCTTTCTCTCATAATGCGAAAAATATATGCGCGTAAGGCGTACATTATTAGCGATGTCCAACTTAACTCCCTCTAAGATCGAACCCTAACATTTCTTCAACTTTCTTCAACTTATATACACTAAAGTTGGAATTTACAATGATAAAGGAAATTAGAAATTTAAAGTTGTATTCATTATTTTCATTAATCTTGCTTTAAATAACTCTCCCATCATATTAATTTCTTATTCTTTTATTTGAAAGATAAATATCTAGTGTAAAGTAATTCGGTTGTTTCAAGCATGTGATTGATTTTTCAAATATACTTCAATGATCTATTCGTCGATTACTAGAATGTTACTCAGGCATTTTATATTCAAATAGCAATGCTGTCGGATGTTTAATTTTTTAAAAATTCAATCGTATACTTCTACCCAATTTAAAACTTTAAGAATTCATCGAAAAATCTTAAAAAGAAAGGAATCTTGGTATATTTACCCACGTTTGAAGTTTTGTTTAAGTCATTAATTAGTTTCGATTAATAACTCAACATAAAATTAAAAGACACCTTACTCTCAGATTGATATATTCATGTTAAACGTAGATCTCTGCATCTTGAAACGGTCTACTTTATGCGTAGAACTGAAAAAAGGTGGCATTAATTCTGAAACGGGAAACCTATTTGACCATTTTCCCAAGCCATACTCTTCGTTGCTCTCTATCGCATCATCGCACACTAATAAGCCATTGGGCTATTTCTCTGTCCAGACCTAACAAGAATATCAATACGTATATAGCAGACGTTTGTGGCAGTTGTTTCTATTCAGAGAGCTTTGCGTTTTTCATATTCTCCGAAGTGGGATATGCTTCGAGTGAAGGTTTTCATTTCAAACTTTTATGGTACTTTAGTCTCGGCAAAACTCTCTCAATTTTGTTTTGAGTTGAAGAATCGAGATCGGCGAGAGATTTAGGATTATCTCGAAGGGAGGCTGAATATCGTTTCCTAAAGGAGAGGCTCCCAACAAAAGTTGACGAAACAAAACGCAAGCGATATTGCCTTCCGCACGAGGACGAATCTAGTGACAGATGGCGATGCCTTTTTTTCATTTTCGGGAGAGATATAGAGAAAGAGTTATGCATCAAGACGCGACTTTGTGCAGGTGTACGCAAAAGGTGCGTTTGAATGCATGCGAATGGAAATGTAACAGAATGATTAATCCATCATCTTCATCGGAGCCCTCGATTCCAAGGATAGAATTTTGGTAGTATATTTTCATCGGAACAAAGTGCATAGCAACAGATGGAGTAAAACTTTTAGCGTTATGCTGCGAGTAGGATACTATCGGTCCTTGAACAGCCTCTCGCTGCAACTCGTTCATTCGTTATTCCCTTTTTTGCCAGATGTTTTCATTTCAAAACTCACTATTGAAAAGGTAGGCAAATTGAATTATGCAGGAATGACGTGCGACTTTCTGATCCACTGATGATTATCAAATCTTCCTTCTAATGTTAGAAAATTTAATATCGTGAAAATCAAACGCAACGCACATTAATTTTTTAAATACGTTGTCTCTAAATGGAACTCTCATGCTCAATTTAGGTCCATAAAATAATATTTTTATTTGCCATTCGAATTTAAGGAGGTTCATCTTCCATGAAATAAAAAGCGTGTTTTCAATTAAGCACACGATAAAATACGAGACTACATTGTTATATTCGGTAAAATACCGAAAGAAAATATTATTATATTTTTAACTCTATTAAAACGTTGCTTATAGCTTTACTTGTCACCATATGAAGAATTAAAGGGACGATAAAAAAATCTTCCTTCTCCACTTTGAGGATATTTAAAATAAAACGACTTCTGTGTTCCTATTTTCTCAAGAGAAATTATTTATTTAATTAGTTAACCGTTGGACTCGGTTGATTAGAATGTATGTATCTATTTTTCTGCCGCAAGGATCTTAATGAATATTTTGTTCTCCTAAATGAAATATCAATAAGTCCATCAACTGCCAAACAGAATTTTTGCACGGCATTTCATTTACAGCCCTTTGCGTTTAAAACTATGAACAACGCTCCCTTGCTTCAAATAATGGGAACTGTTTCAAATATAAACTAATTACTGTTTCATCACTAACTGCTTACAATAGTTTGATTTACAATTGTTAATTTAGTCAATGACATCTTATAAATATATTTTTCATATGATTCTCATTTGACAAAGATAAAAAATTTTGCATTTTCATAGAAAAATATTTTCTTAGAATTTGCACATAATTTTTATAGAAATCTTATATAAAATTTTATTTAAGTGTAGTAAATCAAATGGTATTTTGGTTTCACTCAAGCTTATGTACTAAATCTACAAATCCTTGTGTTGAGATTCCGTTGAACTCTATATGATATCGAAATAAATTCTAATGTGAGTGATTAAAATTCACTGCGTGAGAAAACTTCAGCATTTAAGATTTTAGCATTAAGTTTTAGATATACATATTTTATACACGTTTAAACATTTTGCCATAATCCGGATTTGATTTTCTCATTATAACTATAAAAAATTATACTTTATTTATAAATATACAAAATAAATCCTTACCGTAATTCGGTTCATGATCTTCTAATTTAGATATATGAAAATATAAATCTGAATTTATTTTTGTAGTGAACGTACGTTATAAATCATCGATGGTAGTATAGATATTAAAACGAGCAATATGCGTTTCAACCCAAAATATCAGTGGCTAATGGCTTTTTGATATTTTCAGCACGGCGCATCTATTCGAAGCCTTGAGAAAGAGAATACATATTCCAAAGGAATGCTTTCAACCAGCTCTGCCTACTATACTAGTTTTTGCCCGGTTTTTGTGAATCGCATACAAAAAGTGTCAGGAATTTCTCCTCAAATCGTCTAATTTTGACGATAAATTATGAAAACAAAAAATTCGAGGGTGTAAGTAGAGAAAGGAAACCGTTAAGGCGAGGGGTCCGCAAAAACTACCGCAAAATTGCTGACAAGGGAAAAATGGATTTGTTGGCTGGATGAGAGATTTGCTCTCATTAGTCGTCAGTATTTGATCTGATAGAGGACTTTTTTGTTTCACCACCGTCGGAAACAATTTCAACAGAAATATTCTACTTTTAAAATTGAAGCATTCTTCATTTATTCCCTTAACAATAAGCAAATACAAGAAATGGAGCTTACTAAGATGTATATGCACTCTAATGTAGATTGATTACGCTTTTAAGTTTTTCTACTAAATCCAAAAGTGATATTTTCTAATCGCCTCAGTATCTCCTGATAGTTGAATATTGCAAAACCGTAGTTTATCATATCTCTATAACTTTATAACTTTGAATTTCTCAATCAGATGATTCTGTAGTTTTTGTGGGAGTTTAGATGAGTTTTAAGCAGAAGTTTTGTGCTGTTATATGCTAAGGTCAAGAACTTCACACAAATTATTTTTTTATTTCAAGTTTCATCTTTAAAAAATATTGAGATTACTCATACAGGATGAATACATATTATCATGATGTCTTGGATAGATCCGATAAACTAAATATTTTAAAAATCTATCATGATTCCACAAACTAAGTGAAACAGCATAATAGTGAGGTGAATATTGATGAACTTGATAATTTCAGCAATAGTTTAACTGTTGAGAAAACTACCAACTACTACTTCTCAATAAATCTTTCCTTATACATTAAAATTCATTAAATCTATAGTTTTTTTTTAATTTTAGGTATTAAGAAGAATATGATTAGTAGCATAAAATATTGAATTCATGAAGGAAATTATTAATTACTAAAATATTTTAGGAAAGTAAAAGGATTCAAAGACTGCAGTACCAACTTCGATTCCAGATGCATTTTTGATTATTATTTATAATCGCCACTAAAAATAAAATCCAACGACGTATAAATATATGCAATAAAAAATTTACTTGTATATATTCTATATTGGTCAATGAAATTATGATTAGTTTAAATACATCCTTTAAAACATCCTTTATCTATGCGGAGGTCTAGCTATTAAAATTTTAGTTAATTCACCAATTACTAAATTTTAAAGAGAAATATTATGTTAGTAACAATGCCGTGTCGCAGCGAAAAAATTCGGCAGTCATAGGCTAGGGATGGCGCTACCTTACACTCTGAACAAGGTAATGGAAAATTATGCCCGAACTCAGTGGTGGGTGAGTCATGCGACGTCGGTACACAGCTTCTCGTAATGTTTCATATATTGAGCTTAGGAAGAAATAAGTCGCAAATGCTGCTATCTGGATAACTTCCACCGTAAAGCACGGACATCACGAGCACCGAAAGCAAGACATTGGTGGCAACACCTTGAAAACGTACCTCCTCAGCATATCTCTTGGCCCAAACAAATCCTCGCATCACCTAAGGATTGCGTGCCGTATGAGGTAAAGGATGAAGACTGAATACTAAAAGCACGCACTGAGTAGCAGGCACGCGCTTACTCAGATGAACGTATGAAAAAAATGTAAACAGAAAAGGGGAAAAGAGGGAAAGAGAAATAGAAGGGGACAATGCGATGAATGACCATCATGCAAAGCGAGGGACCGCGCGACCTGTTATTAACGGGAATTTTCGTATCTCTCTAACTCTCCCTTCCCATTCTACCCCATCATTTTTCGAAGACGGTCAGCAAAAGCAGTAAATCTTTTACGGTCCCTTAACCGGACTACCCTAACCCTTTTGCTGGGAAAATCCCACCGTTTTGCCCGCGCTCTCTCTCTCCCTTTTTTATTCCTAAAATCTTTTTTTGCCTCCCTGTATCCTCAGCTTTTTTCCCAATTCCCTTTCTCTATCTTCATCTCCCTCACTTCCGACGTAGACCAAGTGTCTCCGTTCTTTCCCCACCCTTTTGCCTCCCCTTATTCCAAACACGTATCCCATCGTGGGGCACTGTCTTTTGGGGAATCTTATTTTTCCGCATGTCCGGGCCCCTGAATGCCATTGCGCATGCATCTCTCCTTTCCCTCTCTCTATATTACCACATCTCTATCCCACACTCCATCCATCTTCCACTTTCATTCCTTATCCTGGATGCGTGGCTATACATGCTCACATTCTTCAGCTACGTCTCGTGGCGTTTTAGCGCCTCCTATCCTTTCCTCAGGGAGAAAGGGAAAAAAGTTATTATCTTCGCCTAATCCTATTTTCCCAGCAATATGAGACAATCTGGCGGAGTGGCCCGGGAGATTCTATTCTTCGTCGGGGTAAATAAAGAGAAATGTTAGATATTTTTACTTTTCGGGCCTGTGTTGTTTTTTAATTTCTCTTATTTCTCCTATCGAAAAAAATCGCATAATTTTTCGTTGATTTGGGAAAAGTGGGTCGTTTTCATATTCTACAGGAGGCGTCCGTAGAGAATGGAATCACTCGGTATTTTTTAAAGAGCTTTAAATTCAGGGTAAAATAGGTGATTTGCATTTGGTGGTCGAGAATCATTGAAGTAAGCCAGAGTGTGTGTGTTTTTAAACGTAAGGATTTTCCGTGCTGGGGTCTTTAATGATACTTTTGGTAGATATGGTGTTACAGATTGAGCGAAGTGAGCTATCGCTGAGAATACATTAAAAGTTGCTACATTTACTTTGTTTCTTCTAACCTGCCAAAAGTTCTACAAGACATGGAATAATGACGAGGAATACGTTAGTGCGTATGATACATTAGCAGTGTGATAATGGATGTAGAGGAAAGTAGAGTAATAGTGCAAGCACCCCCTGCCGCACGCCGAAAGGCGGCTTACAGAATGCATTCGTAGATGTAGACCTGAAATTTCTTCGATATAATACACATATGCAAGGATAAAATGTCAACTTTCGATAGTTTCTTTCTAAAAAGGTTCCTATATTTATATGTTCTCTATTTTCCTAGATGCGTCAATCTCTAAAAATTCAGAATAAAACTATTGTGACTTCACTTACGCATTTCTTTTTTAATTATCGAAATTAAGATCAAGATGTTGATAAATTTCATGTGGCTACCTTCATGTAGCGAAACCGGTCGTTGTTAACCAGTCGAGTGGATATTTTGCCAAGTTTTTACTTCCTTATCTGCATAATATTCCTGTTGGAATTACAACTAAAGTTATGCATAAATATAACTTCCAAAAATAACTCATTTTGTATACTGAAAGTAGGATTATATACTGAAATAACTTTCAAAATAGAAATAATGAAACAAGAACTATGCAATATCCTGCCACGTGTTTTGACGTGAATATGTAATATCCATGGGCTTCTAGTAGTGCTCTCAAGAGTAAATGTATCTGCTGTTTTTCTTTACTCATCAAAACCCTGCAGCTAAATCAGAGTTATTTAAAATTTTTTGCTTCATTTTCTGAGGAAAAGGTCATATTTGAGGTTATTTATACTCAACCTTGTAAATTAATTTCATTGAAACTGAAGCCTAAAATATTCACTTATTCAAATTCTTACATTTTTATTAAAAGATGTTTCGCAAATTGTGGAATAACTCGCATTACGATCAGTCCTTATGCTTGCAAATTAAACAAAATTTTTTATTAACTTTCGCAATAAGAAATTTAAATTTGAATGGAATGGCACCTAAATAATTTAATATACTAGAATCACATCCTGGAATGTCGAAAATTGCTCCAATCCGCTGTTACCGTGCAGCCTTAATTATATAATAATGAGATACTCTATTTCAAGGCGAGATATTATTCTTCTGAATTTCACCAACTATTCCAATTCAGAATTTTACTCAACTATAACTCTCGTCGAATCGCAATAAAGGACATAGCTGCGCCTTGGAATGGAATCCATTTCCTCCTTATCTCTCAGCACTTGGCGAAAATTTTAATAACTGACGTTCTTTCTGCCGGAGAATTACCGTCCCGAAAATCTCTCATCAGATGCACGGGAGTCACGTTTCATCCTTAAACATCTCCGTCCTACGCTCGCAGATTGCATATCCTGGAACACCTTTCTTTCGGAGATATAATCTCTTCCCAGTCCTATTAAGGAGGGGAAGAAACAGAAGGTGAGGATAGGAAAGTGCCATTCGGTTAAGACAATCGCGTCGGGAAAAGAATCACGGAAAAAAGGACGTAAAACCGAATCGAACTGGGACAATAGGGACAAATCCATGCATTTTTCCTTTCTCTAAAACCAGATTCCGGGTCTGGAGTGCCTACTGGCTATGCACATTCGGAAAAAGACCAAACCGATCCAATTTCCTTCTAGAAGTCTCCCATTCTATTTATTTGCTGGCGTATTTCTTCATGTGTTCCTCTCTCTCCTTCCACCGCAGCAAACCATCTCCCGACTGCTGCACGATCCCCAAGGTAGTTCCTCTCTCTTACACTGGCCCTCCATAAAAGAAGTCACATACGGACACATTCAATTGTGGATGGAGGGACAACTAAACCCCTTATGCACAACAACAACCAGATTCCTCGTTCTCCCAATATTTCCTCTCCTCCCAAGACAAACTGTCCCACCCCCCGAACTTCTCCCACACACTTCCATTCCGTACATCCTTGGAGAGATACCGGCGGAATTCTGATTACGACCGGATCCAGCATCAGACGACGACTGTTTCTAACGTCTCCAAGGGGTTGTGCCTCCTTCCCAAACTCCCCCGCGAACTCCAGCCATGTTAGCGTCCACTGTGTGTGTGTGTGCTCTCCAAGTTTCCCCTTCTCTGTATTCTCTTTCTCGTCCTGTACCCAAGTGGTCCTAAGTGTGGTCTCTCCCACCGAGGGGAAAGTGTTAAAAGGATAAGGGAAAATACACCCACACGGGGTGCTGTGTTGAGGAAGGTGGTGTTAACCCCGTTCCCTTCGTTAGCGGAATTAGGGAGGAATAATGGAAGGGAGGTTTGACGAGAAGGGCTTTGAAGATTGGTTTCCTTTTCCTAGAGGAGGTGCTAAGATGTTGCCGATGTTGCACGGAAGGGTCCATTGGAATGGGGAGCTTTGATTTCATAACAAGGCGTCGCTCGGGATATTGAGTTAATTAAGTCGGCGCGGTAACGAATCATTCTTCCACTTTGGAACCCTATAGTTTAGGTGAACTTAGTGACTGTCACAGATTCATGAAATAGGAGGCGTTCATGTTACCAGTAGTGCATGCATACGAAATGGAAATTATTGCGATACGCGTGAGAATTCAGCGGTGCCTAGGGCTCAGAAGGAGAGAGAGAATTCGATTAATTTTAGAATTCTCTAAAATTAGAAACTGCAATATAAATAAAATACGAAAATCCCCTTTCTTTCGTTTACAAAAACATACAAAATGTTTAAAAGCTAACTCTCTGAATTATCTGGTTCTAAAATCTTTGAACCCAATCTCAGTTGAAAGCTCAGAGAAGTTAAAATATTCGTTTATGTAACAGAGATTTCCTTGATTAGACCGTATCTTAAAAGACTTAATTAGTGATAATATAATATGATAGCTATTGAGAGCTTATCCCTCGTAATTTTATACCGGAAATTAGTATCGGATAAAAATGTTTTGAATTTTCATCAGCCATATGATTGCGAGATCGTAGATCGGAAATGACTTTAATTATTGTCCTTTACATCCTACATTTAAAATGTGTGCTATTAGAAGGCTTGTTTTAATATCCTGATATTGTAACAGCTATCACAGAAAATATGTTAAAGGATTTATTTATTTATTCTTCAGTATTTTGACAATATTGATTTACCATTTTGGAATTACTTGTATCTAATAGTTTAAATTAAGGGTTTCCAAATTTTTGTAGCTATCTTGGATTGAATTTTTTGTTGAAGTTAAATGTAGTGATACCTCGGCTAAGGAAGATTATTCATTCGGATTTCCCATTCGTTGACCGAAATAATCGTTAGTCAAAACGTGATTTCCTTTAAACTAGCAATCTTTTCCTCTTTTTCGATCTTCAAATTTATACTATCATACGATAGCTAGTGAAATAATTGGAGTAAAACATCGAATCCATCAAATGGTTCACTAGGTGCGGAGGAGTGAGTTAAATGCCTTAGAGAATCATTCGATTGTTCGGCGCACTAAGCATAAAGGAAAAAATCGAAACATATTATACATATTATTCGATTGTTTTATTCGGTCGTCTCTACCTCGACACGCAATAACTAAAACCTTTCTTAGCTGAATCCATATACTCAGAATCCAAAAAATAGCGAAAAAAATCTATCTTAGCCGGAAAATTTGTTTGCCGGGTTACTCGTTAGCCGAGGTATCTCTGTATAGTACCGAAAAGCACGAAAATGATAAATATAAATATTTAGCCTGAGAAAAGAGTTATTGAAAACTATTAAATTCAATGCAGCGAAAGTGTAACTGCCAGAGGATTCGAAAGCGCAATGTTATGCTTTATTTCACGATGAGGAAAAGTTTTTAAAAATCGAGAAGATCCCACAAGGATTAATAACAATAAAGGGCATAAAACGTTTCTCATTCAAATACGCAGGATTCCGAAATTATGGCGGAGATAAAAAATCGGGTGATATTTCCATTTTAGGATGAAGTTAGCAGCGTCCCTTAGGGAAAGAAACACTTGCAATCTTTCTGTCCTCGCGATTCTTTCGCCAAGTCCTTTTCTTTGGGAGGAGACCCATCCCCTTTGGAGGGAAGTAATAAAATTCGAACGTCTCTGGGAGATGCAATAACTTGGCATATAGTTCGGAGCTCAATTTCCTCCTCTCTCTCGCCCTTTCTCTTCCTTCATATTTCTTCTTCTTTTATTTTCTTTTACCTATCTCTTCCAGTTCGCTCTTATCACTTCCTCTCACCCTCAGCCATCACTTTTTCAACTTTTTCGTCTGATCTCATTCAATTCCGTGATTTCTACTCGCCTTTTTCGATAACTTCCGCTTCCACTTTCACTTTCTTTTCCGCGATCTTTTTTATCTTTCCTCTGATTCTCTCTGATTTAATCTCGTTCTTCCCCTCCAAAGCTACCTTTTAGCACTCTTTTATCAATCTCAGATTTTCTCTACCTGTGTTTGTTTGGATATCCTGACTAATTTCCATTACGTTTAGCCTTCTCTCTAGTTTTACTTTCTTAAAATCCTAACTAACACATTTCCTTTATGGTTGTCGCCTTTAATTTGTATTCACCATTGTATACTTTTTTACATTTTTACGCCGTTGCCTTCAGAAAACGAGTTTTTTCTTATATAGCTGAAATTAGGTTTACATTGATGTAAACTTCTCGTCAGATTATTTTGATGCAAACGTATTTCTATTCATTTAATCTATATCAAAATGCTACCGTAATATTTGTTAGCCTTTTAGATCTATCTTAACCTTCGTTCTCTTTAAATTTAGTCAACTCGCAGTACATTTCGCAGGTTTTACACCTCACATTCTGCGCGTATTCTTCTGCTGTGATGTATTGTTCCTATACGCAAACTACGGTTCATAAACTCATAAAATAGTTCTTTTCCATGCAGTTTTGTCCAGACTACATCTTTATTTTAAAATTTATATGACGAAGGGTTTGATGTAAGAAGAGCCTAATTAATCTCGTTTTTACCCTAATAAACTATTTCTATTATTATTACCAAAGTATGAAAAAGCGATCATGATGTCTTTGCACTCACCTATTGATAAAGACTACACAAAGATGTTTATATCATTTTCTTTCTTTCCGCTCCCTTCACCTTCAATCGGTGAATAATTAATTATAATTACATATGAGTCTAATACGTTAAAAATTACTGAAATCTATTGCTCATTGACCAAAATTAATGTTATGGAATACAATCTTTTGTGTCACCCATAATTTTCATGTAATCTTAGATCTTGACGTCTTTAAATTCTTCCTTCGAAAGTAAATACCTTTTATTAGTAACCTTTTATTTAGTAATTTATCATGCTTGCCTAAGGTTTTCCTAAAAGGATGGTATTCCTGTATCTGATTCTGGTAAATTCGAATTATAGATATTCTGCGGACTAATGCAACGGGCTCGTATAAGTATTAATTTTTCTCTTATTCTATCCAGATCATGCGATCTTGTGCGCAGTTGATCCTTCAGAATTTTATTTTACGTCACTCAGAATGTGTTCTACTTATGTTAATTCTTGCAGTAAAAACTTATTTTCGCCATATTTAGCAATTAATAACTCTTCTTCAATGTTTTTATAGGATTAAAGAAAATATTAAGTATTTTTAAACTCTCTTGCTAGTTATCCGTTTTATCAATAATAATTTGGCTACGATTCAGAGTTGACAATTAGAAAACAGAGAAATCGGAGCCTAAGTTACCCGACTCCAAGGCACTGGTAGATAAGTTATGTATTAATAGAAATTTATATTAGATATAGATAGATATTTATTTCCTAGTAGAATACCCTCTTTGCCAGCACTATTTGTCATCTATGTATTTCTCTCTTACTGCTTCCATTGCTTTTGATTTTGCTACTTATCTTGCAGAATTTACCCGTGTAAAATTTAGGAATATATAATGAAGATATTTATAGTTTTGAAAATGTAAGAAAAGTGCGATGATGAGCAATTGCTTAGTATCCTGAAAAGATTGAAAAATGGTGATGAAAATATCATCACACTAAAATCATTGCGTTAACCAACACTTTAAGATTAAGTTAAGACACTTTAAGATTAAATAAGATTAAGTGAACCCCTTCGTTCCTCAAAGGAATATTAAATATGGAAGTACAACTTTAAGAATATAAATCGAAATTGGCTTTTTTTCAAATGAAAAAGAACGCTACGACGTTTTTCGATTGTTGGAAATGAAATAATTTCCGCATTAATATTGTACATTTTTTCTCGTGCTATTTTTTCTTTGGATTTTTTTTGGGCGCATTATTTGTAATACAGTTGCACTCACAAATTTTGCATACATATTCTGTACATAACTCAAGGGAATTAGGTGATAACTAGGTGGAATCAGATTCTTTCCAGGATAATAAGATTCCCAGTAAATGAAATATCCATGGCTGAAGTATTACAAGAGATTATTGATAACTATATTTAAAGCAAACTTCCGATTTCTTTGAAATATTACACGTATGAACTTTCGAGAGTAAACTGCAGAGGAGTTAATACCATTTTCAGTCTATATATGAATTCCAAAATTTTCATTGCTAAATATACCATTCAAACATCGAAGAGGAGAAATACCAACAAATTTCTAAGAAAGAAAGCCTTTAGTTCAGGATATGGAACGATTCTATCGGTAAAAATAATGATATTTTCAGAAATTCAACGAAAACCAATATCCGTCTTCAAGACCCTATGGCGAAAGTTTTTTTATCTCTTAAATTTAAACATTCAACATCCGCGAAGGAAGTCTCCCTAACCCATAGACTACGAAGCAATAACCTTTACACAATAATTTGGTATTGAAATCGTATTCTCTAAATGTTGAAGGAGAAACCTTACATAATCCTAAGTCCCGTGCAAAAATAAAATATGCTGAAAAATCCTCTATTTTTAATAACACTTTGAAGCTTATTTAGAAATTTCAGCAAATCTGGCATAGGCTATGGGAATTACTTAAAATTTCACGATAATACAAAATCGCTAATATTCTTATAATACCTAAAACATTATCATATATCAAATATTATGTTTTACACAAATATTATAGAATATCCATGCCACAATGTACATACATATAGTGAAATAATTATAAAGAACATCAATGCGCATCGTATTAAAGGAAATATCCTAAATTTAATTAATGTATACATTTTAAGCAAGTGGGCAGCGGTTGGTTCCATACTTAGTAAAAACAGGTCGTACTATATATACATTAAAACTAGGTTTGAACTTCTAGAGGAGCAATCATCTACACAGCCTTAAAACTAGAGGTGAGATGGAAACACCTTTGAAGTTTTCGTGCAGGTATTTCAAAGTAGAATACTCATATAAATACTATCTCCTCCGTTCAAGTCTTTTATAAAAGTAATCAATACCTATAAAAAGATCTTTACAAATTCATAACTCTCTTATTTATTTTACCGTATATTTGCAATACATAGCCACTAAATTAAATAATTACGTTACCACTATCATGTTAATCGCATCTTTCGGCAGTTAACAAGCAAACCGGAATAATAATATTATCGCTGTTTATTAAAACTTTTAAATACTTAAAAAAGTTCTTTGGTGAACAAACGTGTTTAAATATGAAAACATATGCATTTGCAGTATTAGACTATCACTGGTATTGACATTGATTCTGACTAGATTTCATTACATTTGGTTTTCAAGTTAAGCGGTTCGGTGCCGGGTAGGCGGAAATTATAACGAGTACTAAGTAAATCACCTCAATTTTTGTTTACTTATCCATATAAACATTGCTTCTCAAACCCGCCGCCCTTGTAATACCTCAAAGTTCCCCTAAGAGGATCATTGAAGTTTACTTCGACAAGCTTTGAAGCAAATTTTGCTTTTAAACAACCAAAGCAATTTCATAGATGAACATAGCTCTCAAGTTTCAAAGTCCTTAATTTAATTTGAAACTTCAGATTGTCTTTCTCTCTCAAAACGTAGCAAAGTAGGGCATTATGCCTCGGAAATTTGAGATTTTCGCTGAAATCTAAAGCGTTATTCTAGTTTACCTAGAAGAACTCTTCCAGCGTTTGACATTTCAGTACAGTTGAAACATTCTCGTCGATTTAAATTAAGAGAATTGGTTTTCCAAAAGTACTCGAAGAAGATAAGATGTTTTTTGATAAATAAAACTCTTAATTTGGTCGCTTCTCGGGAAGTGCCGTAACTGAACCAGAAAATGAAAAGAAGACTTCATTTCTTCGGTATTTTTTTTGGACATTTTTGACGGAATACGATTCAAATAACGAAATCGTGTGAAATTTAGGCTTTCGTTTCTCACGTATTCCATGAGGTAATTCTTAGAGCTTCGTATAGTAATGACCGTAATATCATTTGATGTTTCGCCGTATGAAGCCCAAAGAGCTTAACTCAGTGAAATCGATTTTTGATGCGTCGGTAATCCGGTGATTTTCCTCAACTTTTTGATGTGAGATATTCTTATGCGACTGCAAACTGGATGGTTTTGTTCGGAAAGTTCGTCAGGAAATAATTTTAAAAGCAACAAATGTCAATAGCAACTACGAAACTTTATTCCATCCTGAAATAAAAATTAAATGATTTTATAAGAATTTCTGGCTAATAAGATGTGTTTGGCTATAAGTTATTCAATCTGAAGGTTGATTTTAGCCTAAACCAATTCCAATCAGCATCCTAAACTCTTGAGAGGGAATGAGGCTTATCAGATGAGGAGTGAGGTGGTTTGCACTTTACTCTTCACTGTGCCAAAATGTTTGGTAGCTTTCATTTTAGCCTCAGCCTTAAACGAGACCGGGAAAAAGTAAATGAAGAATAATTCTATGTGTTCTGTACCAAAATGAAAGTATTACAGTCTTCTATAAAAATAATATGATATAAATAATAGTATAAGATTGGTTCTTAAGTACCAGTTAGGTAAGAGTTTATAGCTGACACGTCTTTTCTTTTTGATGAAAATTCTTCCTAGATCATACATAACAAATATATAACAAATAAAATTTAAATTATGTTGCCATCTTATGCAAACTAAAAAACGAGAAAAATAAAACTACTAATTCTCTGAAGCTACGGTAGAAAACATCACACGACTACAACGTCACTATTTTGATAATTTTTGAGTAGAGACCGTTTTGGAAAATATAAGCTATTCAATCGAAGGACTTTTTCCAAATTTCTTACTTTTTTCTTGATACTTAGATAAAAAGAAAGGAAAATAATCGTGCAGCGCCTCTTGAAGCGGATTTCGATTTCCTCAACTGTTAAATGTAACTGAAAGGTTCTCTCTGAAAACAGACAATGCCTCTTTTTGAACGAAAAAAAAACTAAAGGTGACCTTCTCGTTATCAATCCTTCCTCCAACTGCGCATTAAAGGCAATTAAATTACTCGAATGAAAAATGAGAGAAACGTTTAAACAAAGAAGCGTCGAGAGCTAATCTGCAGAAAGAGCGGAGGATGACGCAGAATCGGAATGAACGGAAGAGGATGGAAGAATAATAGAGGCAGAGTGGAAAGAGAGGTTGACAAAACGAGTTAATATATATATGAGAAGTTGTGGAGGGGGTACGCATGGGAATCTGACGGAAGTTCTTTCTGCTAAAGACAGAGTAATGGTCTTGGTAGCTCAGAGGGCAAACGAAGATCTTCTAGGAACATATAATTTGGATGAAAGAGAGAGGAGGATAATGTTGATAGCGAGGAAAGAAGGCATAAAGAGGGAAATAAAAAGGGACTTAGAAAAGAGAAAGATGTTGAGAGGCATTACAAAGAAATAAATACGAAAATGCAATATGTCAAGAGGTCTAAAAAGCCCAATAAATGTATATGTAGGCCTCCAATTATCGCATTGATCGTAGAGCGAAAAAATCAGTATAGAGACGACTAATGAGGTATTTTGCAAAATAAAAGAAAAATATCTCTCTTAAGCTTACTTTATTTATGCTTCGAATATTAAGCTGAGGCAGATTAATGTGCATAATCTTGGGAGGTTTCAGTTATTAAATGAAAATTTAACTGTTTTCATCTTATCTCTTTTTATAGTCTTTTGTAGATATTTTTATTTTTTAATGTATACAGTAATAATTTCATACTTTATCGATAACACTTAATAGAATCTTAACTATTAAGAGTAACGTAAAAGAAAAGGAGTGCTAGCAAAGGTTTAAATAGTTATGAAACATTTGAAGGAACGGTTAATACGAAAAATATCAAACTATGCATAATTACGGATGCAAGAAATTAATAGATTATTGGCTAGATAAGAATAAACAAGTGATGTAGACTGGAAACTTGAATATGAACTCCCATTTTATTGCTAAGATCTATTCCAAAGAGGTATAAATAGAGTTTTAATGAAGTATACCCAAATATCCACTTTATTTTCGAGTAGATCTATTTTAATGCGTTATGCTTTTCAATATTCCACGTTTGAATCAAGCCTTTTATGCTTATAAGTATATATTACTTGGATTTCAAAACATGATTATTTATACATTCGTATTCAAATTTAATGTCAAACTTTGAATTCCGTTTTTCTGATAAAGCTGATCTGTCTTTCTTCAAAGTCCTATGATCTCACGTAATTTCCAGCTATGAGTACATCTTAGCTAGGCGATTTCTTATTTAGTTTCCTTTCATATAGCTGAGCAGACGAATCAATGGCATAGCAATGTTTCTATGGTTCATATGTTATACTGAGGGACACCCTCCGTATGCTCCTTTTAGCCGAATATCAGAATTACCTCATATTTGGAATTTCAAATATCTTTAAATTTCGTAATATGCGAAGACTCGTACAATTTAGCTGCATCTAGATAATGAGATTAATGATATTAAAGAGGCACAAACATATAACTGATGTTACAATGAAGATTAATATGCATGTTGTTTTATCGTAATTGCTGACTCAGGTGAAATCTGTTTTGTTATGATTTACTTTATAGATTAAAACTATCACCAAAATGAAAAGTAAATTAACCTGAACCTTTTTGCCAATTACAAAATAATGAATTTATGAATTATGAATGTGAATATCGTGGATTTAAATTATAAAATTAGCAATCGCTTTAACTCAATGATGATCATAGATATTCCGTAATTTATGATACTTAATAGCAATCTCGCACTAAATAATCCATTTTAGTTTTAATTTTTAAAACTTGTGATTGATTCTAATATAGAGTAAAGGTCGATAGATATTATTTATATTCGTGGTCATAGTAACCAGCGCGCTGGCTGTAATGGACAAGCTGGATTCTTTGGCAATGTGGTATGACGATATATGATGTATGATATTTCCTACCTTGATGAATAATTTAAATGATAATGGCAATATTCCAAATTATTCTGTATTTCAATATTTCATTTACTGCTATATGAATATCTGTATGCATACGATATTCAAATGAGTTATGTATAGGTAATGCATTTAAAATCAACTGTATCGTAGGGAATAACGTACAGGTAGCATCCTCACCTGACCCTCATTGTAGAGAAAATGTAATTGAAAAAGATCTGTTTATTTTTTTTATTTTTAACTGCTTCTATCAATCAAAAATATTTTCATGCTACAAAAACCCAAATAAATTGTTTCCTTCGCCGAAATATAACGTCAACTCAACTTCCTTGCGATGTTTCTCTGAGGTTCATAAGTCAAATAAGCGGTTGAAACACCTAGTCTGCCATGGAAAATATAAGGGATGGAGAGTTGAGCAGGTGGATTCTCTCCCTAAATATCGCTTTTTATATCCACCGTACATTAACGTGACAGATTATCACTCGATGCCCCGTGTTACAACCGCAAGATTAAAAAGGGCCGCTCGCAACAAAATAACACAAGTTCCTGGATTAAAATATACAAGATAGGGCGCGCGATGAGCGGAATTTTCGGGACGAAAAATGACGGAGCGAGGTTAAAAAGTGTCTAAAGAGAATGTGAAAAGAAATAGGAAGAGGTGCGATGCAAAGGAAGGGGAAAGATAGCGAGGGAAACAGGAAGATGTGAAGTTCGCGACGTGTCGAGGAGTTTGGAAATAAAGGAGGAAGAATCGTCGTGGGATGAAGGCAGTTAGTCGGCCCGCCTGACAGATGATTCGGGACCACGGCGAGATAACAGGAGGGATTGAACGAGGAGGGGAGATAGATAAACAGGGTCAGGGTGAACAATGGCGTGTCGGAATACACGCCATCTCGATAAAGTGGCGCCTCCGAAGATGCGAGAGAAAGTTATTGCCTCCTGCGGAGAGGTGAGTAACTACGAATTCCCCGTAAGAGGTTTTACGGTGAGTGTGGGTTCGGAGGTGAGAGATGGTTCGTACAAGGTGCATTTTGTCATAAGTCGTTATTTGCGATGAAAATGTGGTTAAATTGGGGTTTGAGAGTGGTGCTTGAGTTCAAGACTTCTAATGATAAAGAAATTATGGAATCGATGGATATATTTATGCAAGGAGATCATCTGAAGGATTTACTGGGGAAGATATCTGTGGAATTATCTCGCTCGTGTTTAAATTATTAATGGCAAATACCCTTGTCATGGCAAGATACAACAAAATTTAGGATTATAGGGCATCATAATGGTTATGGAGGGTTAAGGGAGAGAATTTGATGTTTTCAGAATACAACCAAACGTTAGAATTACTGTTATGATAACTATTCGCTACTGCTTGGAGATTACTTTAATTCATAAAACCATATCTGAGTTAACTACCTATTACTGCTGACTCAAAGTTAAGCTCCCAATAATGGTAAAAGATAGTGGCTTTTAAGTCTCTTAGCGTTAATATACATTTTATAGCCAGTTGCCAACTCACTCATAAAGTCTAGGTGAATAAAGTTTCTCATTTGACTTTGAATATTTCATCATTCATTTAGGAATGACACATGACATTCGAACATTACATTTTGCAATAATATCTAATGAATGAGGGCTTTTTCAACATTGGACAGCAGAGAAGGACTTGTCGCATTTGCATTTTTGAAATAGTTCTGACCAACTCTCCAACTTAGGACGTGAATCAAAAAAGACAAGCGCTTCTCCGTCCTCGAAGTTGTGGGTCGAAAATATGGGTCAATCAAAAGAAAAAAGAAACATGGGAAATTTAAAATTTTATAGAGAAAATTATTTTGCAGAATTGCCGAAGCACGTGTGCATAAATAACGAGTAAATGTTCTTTCGTATTAAATTTACTCATTAAAATTTCCAGTACTCAAAAACTACACGTCGAACAATTCAAGCTTTGTCAAAATAATTATTATTTATTATATTCTATTTTATTTAACAAAATTATGAAGCAACTGCTAAATTTTAAGTTATCTGATAAATTTATGAAAATGAAATACTGAATTAGGAGTTTTTTCTCTTGCGTTTCATTATTTCGGTATGAAATTCTTCAGGTGGAAACAATGCAGTTGTAAAAACGCTGTGTTGCTCTTTCATTGTAGACGCTAAACGAGCTTTCATTACCGCTCTATGAGCGTCGAAAATTTAAGAGAGAAATAAAATAATGTTCATTATAACTGAAGAAACATCAGATGATAAATATCGCACAACAGTTTCTTGTGGAGTAAATGCAACCTAAAAAGCAGCGAAGACAAAAATGTTACAATTTGATGAAATTTCAACCTGAATACATATATTTAGACCTGAATATCGTACATAACACTATATATCAGAAACATACTACAATTTACTAACATCATTTGGGGTAATATAAGGTCATATTATGTATGCTATAGGTGATAATTATATCGACTGTACATAGAAAAATTTATTTTATAAATTACAAAATTGACAGAAAATATCATTTTATTATTTTACGCTGATAAGTCCAAACAAGTTAAAATAATCGGTTTAATTATATATATTTTTAAAACATAGTGTTTTTATGTATGTAGTGCTATCTTCTTACGTCTTGAAACCATTATTATCTTAACATTTTAATGAAAAAATTATAGACGACGAGAGAGACTAAAAAATGACGCTCTCATATTCAATTTTACTTATTTTATTTTTTTGGTAGTACTTCGGAAGCATAACCTTGATTCGCATAGAATATTAAAGATAAATACAATAAACGTGGCCGAGTATTTCGCACGGCAAACTCGATGCTCTTGGGATCTTTCTCCTGCCAAATTCCTGGTATTTTTTACTATATTAGGAACGTTTGGTCAGATCAAACCATAAGCAATTCGTCAAATATTTGAACACGTAAGCTTTAATGTTATGCTAGATAGTGTCATATGTTCAGACAACAGAAGCTGGTTTCGCATTGAATCACTAGGATGAGTATCCATACATATACAGGACATACAGGTTGATAACGTAAATCATACAATGATAATATCTAAGACTTTTATTTTTCTGGATATATTCATTGGAAGATTACGAAAATTAAAGAAAAATCAATTTTCATCTTCTCAACGACAGGTGACATTGCAGCCCATACTACAGGCAACTTGCTCCGACTTCAGTCGCTAGAGAATAGATTTCTTAGGGAGGAATCTTTTTCCACGATACTAGAAAAGTCAACCTCAATGGCACATGTTCTTATATAGAGAACTCTTATACCGTAAAAATAAAAAGCCTGTTCTAGAGGCCAATTCCATAGAGCGAAGAAATTTATGTCAACGGTTTGAGATTTTTCGCCGACATAATAAACGTCGTTCTAGAAAATAAATTCTACCAAAGTAAAAAAATACTATTCGAGTTAGAAAATGCAGTCGGAAATGTATTCGCGAATACAGGATCGAAGAATTAGATTAGATCGACACGCTTTTGTCGTGTTAGCGGAATAGGGGTTGAGAGGAGGAAATGTAGTGCATTCTTTCACGTCAACAGCCCGCGTGAGCTCGTCGAATACAAACCCGTTGACAACGTTTCAATAGCGCTAGAGGGATAAAAGTTTGCAAAAGTTGGGGTGTAACGTTACGGGAAAAATTTGTAACTCGGTCGAGCTTTGACGAATTTTTTGCGACAGGAAAGAGAAAGACGTATGGAAAACGTAGTGTGGAATTTAGAGATTTGAGATTCGTTGTTGATGCACGGCATGGCGGAATCAAAATTACAGAAAGTTGTCTGCGGAAAACTTAAAAAAGAGGGCGATATAATAGAGATATGTCATGGTTCCGCGTTTGGAAAGGGACAATACAAAGGACGTACATATTGTAAATGCGGAAAGGCTTGTAGTTTCTGCGGTTGGCGCTTTTTTTCGCAGGATTTTGCTTATTCGCTCTCTCGTTCCTTTATTTATTTTTTCGGCTCGGCCCTCGTCATTATTATTATTTTTCGGGCATCCTGAAGTGCGGTGGAGGGACAATAATCTCGCTTTTATCTCGGCAATCCAACGCAGCACACTTTTTTTCAAAGGGAGGAGTGGAAAAATATAAACGATCGAGAGCGAAGAGGGCCTTTTTTATGTTGCTGCCTCCATGTTTTGTTTGTACGAGTGCGGTTTCTGTGCTGATAAAGTGCCCATTGTGCAGCGCGCTTAGGTAGTTTCTCTGATTTGTTTGAGAATAAATCGCGGGGAATAAGTGTCATTGTTATGGCAGTACTCGAAACGATATTTTCTTCCTTGTATCGGATGGGTTTATTTTTGCCTAGGATTGATCAAAAACGGGGATTTTTGCGCTTATTTTGACGCCAAACTCGGCCGTTTATGATTTTTTGAGATCGTTTGCTTAATCGTCGATTCCCATGAGGCCGAATTGCTTTGCGTCAACATTTGCGAAAATCGACACGTTATAAATCCCTTCGCTCACAAATCCGCTCTTATTCGCGAAAAGTTTATTATGCATGCGCCAATTGCTCTTCTTTTAACTTTGGTTACTCGGGGATGAAATTTAAATAACATGAATTTTTACCAGTAAATTGAAAACGCAATAACTATTCGTGCCTTTGAAAAAAATAAGATTTTCGTTGCCCTTAAAGCCAAATCATAAATTAAATCCAATTGTAATCCTTTGTTCGAAATTCTTGAATGAATCTAAAGCTTTGTCTCCGTATCAAAGTAAACAGATGCAATAGCCAAGATAGGTAAGATATGCGAGGAAGAGTAGAAGTGTTGTTAAAAGAGCTTCGACAGCTGAGGTCATTTCCCACATATTGATTGCCATCGGGAATCGGGACCTCTTTCGCCAAAGGCGAACACGCAGTCCACTTGGCTATCCAAGAGCCCTGTACAAGGAAAATAAACAAGAAAAGAAACGATGGAATAAGGCTGACAACAAAGTGCTAGATAAAATAAATATCAACTCAACTTTAAATGTAGCACATGTCAACGTTATGTTGTAAATCATTAATGACCAACATTTGGAGGAATTTAAAAGTGGGTACTAAACATAAATGTGATTATTTGTATGCACCTATATAAAGTTGATATTAATATATCAAGTAAGATTTATCAATTTATTATGATGGGATGAATTGGAAGCATTCGGCTTCCTGATAGGTAAATGAGTGGCTAAGTGAGTTTTAATGCCAAATAGAAAATGTACCCTTTAACTTAGGAATAAGAAACGCCCGGGCACAATTCCTGATTTCCTTGGATAAGATGAAAAAATACAAATAACTACTTAAAATTCCATCAAAATTTTTTCTAGGATTAGAGATACTTAATCTTCATTTAATTCTTACCATCCGTTCCTTTTTTCTCCTTTAGACATATTTATCTCTTTTCTCCATTTTACATTTACATACTATCCCTGCCAGCCGCCAGTGGCATGTAAAACGAGGGATAAATGCACTGAAATTGTATCTCTAACTGCTATTAGACTGTCTAATGCTGCGCGGATAATTCCAATTGGTCAATGACGCATATCTTCATTAAATAATTGATAGATCAGCATTCATTACGAGGGTTTTCATAGATGCATAAAGAAAGACTCATCATTTTGCGCATACGAATTTTGAAATGAGTTCTTGATGTATGTGAATTGTGAATGCGATGAAGAATTAGTCGCAGGGAGCGTTTCTAAGACTTTGAAAGGCCATGCTTAAAGGATTGTCTAAATCCTATACGACCCTATCTAAGCCAGCCTTTCAGTTTCTCTCTCCCGCCGAATATCATTAATCTCTACGAAGGAAAAACGGGTCGGTGGGAAGGAAAAATCCTTTTTTTTTGGAAGTGGAAAAAAAGGCTCAACTTCTCACCGATTCGAATCCGAATTCTAAACTTGTGTCGAGTTTTTTCTGCGATGAGCCGAATTCTATGCTGATGGATGAATCTTGCGTCGATCTATGTGAGACGAATCACAGTTTTCTCAGCAATAAAAGTGTTTGAAATAGACGAGATGAAATTAAAGAGTGGTCCGATTGGATTTAATTGGAGTGATGTAGTTCTAGTAGTTATGTTAATGGTTGCTGAACTTTACTTCTCGTTTTCCCCTCGTGGTGCAACTTTATTATCGAAAGGAATAGCAACCTTTCATCCTCACCTACTATTTACACGATATATAATTATGGTATATAATTATAATATATAATTATGGTATATAATTATAATATATAATTATATTATATAATTATACGATATAACATTATAGTTAACATTAACTCAGCTGATATAAATCTAAATGTTTACATGTGATGTGATTTGAATATTACCAAACGTAAGATTATAAAATTTAAAGCGGTTCAGTGTACAGTTTGGTAGTGGCCCCCTTTCATTTCTGTTTTATAACTCTAAATTTAAAATAAAATATTTTTATATTAATGGAATAATTATCATTAAAACATATTGAGATGGCTCATTTTTAACAATGCCTTATCTTTACTTTCAATCCCTGAACTAGTAAACGCATTTGAAAATCATCCTGTGACACAAGCTTCTGAGTCGTATGCAAACAGTTTTCCACGTATAGCTTCATCTAACACACACAGAACCTCGATGTCGAATTACATGCAAACTGGATGAACTGCCAACGAACTGTGTTTGGAAAGAGAATAAATAATTGTATCCAGTAGGCACAACATATGGGTCCCTGGCTAAATGCGATCTGTTATGGCCGGCAATGGGTATTAAAAATGTTCTTAATAAAAGGCATTTTAAGAATATTATCAACTTATCCAATTCAAAAGTATTAAATGTTTGTTCAGTAGTAGTAATACTGAAAATATATTATGAACTAGATTACTTATCCGTATTTTAGCGTTAAAGTATACATTTTAGGTTACAATTATAACGTTCAAATCCTCAAAATCTTCATCTGCAACTGCAATTACTGTCAAGTACTGGTTGAAATCCTACCTAAAAAAGGGAAAAATATACGATTTAAACATAATTGCCTTAAATAACTTAAACTGTAATTTTTGAGTGATTTTTATCATTAAATTAGACGGAAAAATATATTCATCACAGCATGCCTTAAAATAAGTATTTACAGGATTAAGTTCTCAAAAATGAGAGCAAAATAAAAGAAACGCAACTGACCTGAAGCTTCAAAATTCCAAGAAGCTTGAATAGACGGAATATGGAACAGCCATTTGTACGAGTATTAGTACGTTATTTTTGACCAAAATGATATCTCTTAAGCCATTGTCTCAACATCGTGGAGCGAAAAGTGAATAACTCAGTGAGACATCAATGAACGCATCGCAAGCCGTACGCGTAAAGCCGAAGATGCGTCACTGCGATAACCTGTTCCACGGCAGAGCACAATGCTTGTTATCACTCTCCCCACACTCTCAAATCGACGAAACCTCTATCTGCCGTGTAACAATTATCAGCGCATATCAAAAATACATAACCCGTTCCAGAAATGATGAACGTCGCGCAAATCCCTCTGAAGCCTTTCATCAAAGAGTCCAATCGATACACGGCGAACTCTTGAGGAGATTTCGTAGAGAAATAACAAACTCGGCGGGCTGTGTACCACCAAATAGCGAGGGCTACGGTGTCATCTCTCCTCCAGACTCATAATACGACTTTTCTCTCCAACAATGCTCCCGATGTGACGATGGCAACGCCATCTGTTTTCCCGTGATCTTTTTTTTATCTTGAGAATGTCTTTTAATTCGTCGAAACTTGGTCGAATTGAAGGAAGAAAGGGAAGAAAATGAAGACACTCCTTGAAATGCTTGGATATTCCGCTCGACGAGGTGCGAGGAAGAGATTAAAACGGGTCATGGATTTTTTTATCTGAAGCTCTATGTTCTCCGGCAATATCGACGTGTCCATCTATCCTTATTGTAAACTTCGTTGCGTGTCATATTCCCTTCTCTCTTCGTGTCTCTTCAGCAGTGTACTTGACACTTCCGCTTGTCTGACGCTTCAATTTTATCATCTCGACAAATCCTGTCTAAAAGAATCTTAGATACATCATTCTCGCTTCCAAAAATAATCTCCATCTAGATACCGAGTCTTTTGTGATAAATAGTAAACGATACCGGCAAACCGGTAATTTCATGTAAAATATATATTTTAATTATTCATTCGTTTTCAAAGATTTTTAATCTCTAGTTATTTGCTAGATATTAGCATTAGTGCATCATAAAATTTCCCTATTTTGAATCTCTATATTTATACAAAATATTTAAATATTTATCTTTATTTCCTATAATTTTCATATGAACGTAAAGTTGAAGATAATATGAAAATCTTTTTTATTGGCCAATGCACACAGGAATGGGAAGATAACTGAGGCTATTTTATATATGATTTAAAATTAATCTCTATCTCCTGATAATATTTTAATTGTCATATGTTAAAGGAAAATATACTATTGATATGCCTTGGCAAAGAGAGAGAAAAAATCTAGTCCTCCTCAGAGAAGATGTTAATAACATTTGGCACAACACGGGTATCACAAAAAAGAAATATTTCCTCTATGTAATAGGGAACAATGTAAGCTTTGTACATCTACGGGTACCATCGCTGATTCATGCAAATTTGATGTATTCCTGTTTTAATGCATAATGTATCGAATTATTTTTTATTTCCAGTATTATATGAGATATGCTAACTAAATACTTTCCTAGCAAACATTTCGCAAGTTAGGAAAGAAAATAAAGTCTGTGAGAGATTGCATATACAAAGAATGGACGATATGAGTCGGAATTTAGAAATTAAGCCATGATCTTCTTTTAAGAAGAATGGAATAGAATTGTCTAGTCTCAGTCTGTTTTGTTGCTCTAGTTTATCTCTAATATTCCTTGCTCAACGTAGAAATAGCTATTCAGTATATCACGAGATGATCTTTCCACGTGCCACGATTTATGTCTCAGGAACCGTGGAGAACTGCGGTCATCGATTGTGCTCCTTTCAAAACCTATGACACTTCCCACGAAATAGAGCAGGATATGATGCAAAGATATGAAACTAAAAAAAGGCCAGAGATATCGTCGTATTCTAAGATAATCGAGGAGTGAAAGCGCATTAAGCAAGAAGAACCATTGCGAATAAATCACATAGTCTAAAGGGAATCTTTATCTTCTGATAACGTTTAGTTTACTTGTTTCTTATTGGATTCCCATCGACTTCTGAATATTTATATCATTAAATATATCTGAAATTCTAATAAATCTATTACATAAATTATCGACTGCATTTTTTCTATCAGAGATAAACTCCTATTTTGCAAAGAACTGAGTGTGATCTATCATTCGATCATAACAGATGTGAACCGTGAATAGGATTTCCCTAATAAAGTGACCTCTACGGTTATGGAATTTATTGGAAGGTGTAAAGCAGAAGGAAGGTGCTTGAGCTTTCGTTCTATGTCGAATTAGTTTTAAGAAAGAAAAAGCACACATGCAAATTATGCCCTTAATCTTTGGTTACTGAAAACTTAATTGCTCCTTTCCGAAACTTCGAGGTAAATTTATAAGAACGCTATGATCTACGTGACAAAGTGAATTTCTCAAAATTTTGAGAATTCAATACCTTTAATTTCCCTCTCCAAATCCTACATCCAAGATACTCCATGAGTGGAAAAAACAAAGCACCCATTTTCTCTCTCCCCCATTATCTCAGGGGAGGATATCCCGCGCCTCACATTTTTTAAAAACCAATCTCGTTACCCAAATGAAAAAGACACTCTTTAACGTCGAATGAGTTCGAAAAGGTTGGAAAAAAATTAATTCAGTAGCGAAAGCGTTTCATTAATTCGATCCCATTGTTAAATTCTCCCCTTTTTATTTCGTCAACCTTAAGCTGACCCTATTTCTTCGTGGAAGAGCGACTTGCCCTTTTGTCTCACCTCACCGGATTTTTTCCCCCGCGAGAGAGCCGTTCCTTGTCATCTCATTTCTTCTTTTTTCCCCTCTCTTTTTATTGCCTCTTCGTCTCCCATTGTCTCCTTCCTCTCGCTCTGTTTCTTTCCCTTCCTTTGAGGAAACTCTGAGTCTTGGCTGTGCGATTGTTGAAGTCCCGCCTTCAAAGAGCTCTGTGAGGTAATGCACTTAAATTAAAGAGAAGCGATACTCTATTTCATTTATTTTCCGCAGTAAAAATTTCACTAGCGACAATGCTAAGGAATATACTCCAGCTGCAACACTTTCTTCTTGTCTCACCTTTGATTCCGCCAATACTTATATTTAAATGCACGTATTTTCTCGTCAAGATAAAACTAAATTAATTCGTTGAAGTTTCTCTGCAGGCTTAAATACGAAATTGCCTTTTCCATTTCTTTACGCTCCATCAGCTTCAATTTTTTGAGAGAGCTTAAAAGATCGAAATGGAATGAGCATATAGCAGTTTTGTGAGCATATATCAGATATATGAGCTAGAAAAAATATGTGCACCATTTCTATTTACTATCTTTAGCAGGTAGATTTTCAGTAAATGTTCACCTTTTCCTTTAAATAGTTGGAACAAACATTAGACGATGAAGGCACACCGTACCTTCTTAACTTCATCATCATTCACTCAGTTTCTCTCTCAGTGTACAAGAGACTAAGTTTGGATTTACTTTGAAATTTCCTTGTTAGTTACCTCCCCTAATTACGGTAAGATCAAAATTGATTAACATGGCCTTGTATTTGGATAGTCATAATAAAGAACAGTTAACGATTAATAGTAATTAATTTAGCTCTTATTGTTTTCCCTCATTACTGGATGAAAATATCTTAATTTTGTTCTTTTTATATTTTGCGATATTCATAATTAGGATTTTAATATATCGTATTCATGGCTAGGTTTTATGAAATATATAATTTATCTTGAAGATAACGTCCCTATAATATGAATAAGAAACATTTCTTATAACTAAGATATTAATTACTATTATTTTATAGTAATTATTATTTTCATTATTAAAGTTCGATCATAAATTGATGTTTCCTTCTTTCCTTTATTTCACGAATATCTTGTTCAATAAAAATTCAATTTATATTCAGTAATATCTTTCGCAAGTGCATGTTGGCATACATTTGTTATGAAAAGTAAATGACCCCTTCAAAAGAGAAAGGCCCAAAATGCAACAATCTTCATTTGTCTTCGGCACTACAGTTATTTGATTAAAAAAAATCGATTTCATAAGATTAAAATTTTTGCCGCAATCCTCACCGATGAGCCCAGCGATCTCTTAGATTATTTTCGGCACAGTGTTTTTTATATTCGATAACCAGCTGAGTTTTAAAGTAATCAAATGTCTTCAGATGAAACTCTAAGTGTGTAAATACAACGAGAATGGTAACGTCTTTCAAACTGATACATTTCATAATACGTGATAGGTCAATTACGAATGAAGAAGTAGTTCAAAAATGCATTATCATCTTTGCAAATATTTTCTCTAGGAGGACCTAAATTAAATTCTTAAGAGATCCAAACGAAAGGCACTCACATTATATTAACAATATTTTCATAAACTGCAGGTGGTAGGTCGACCTTTGTGGAACGCCATGTAGTACTAATTTAAAGCAATATTTCATATATTGATAATATTTATTATGACATTCAATTTCCATTTCAACCTGATGATGATCCACTATGAATATCTCTTTAAGTAAATTTACAATAATTATATCTCTCATATTATTAATTAATATGAATATACATTAATTGAAGATGTAATAATTGAACGGCAATAGAGGCATTCGTATTCAGCTCGAACTCAGCCAATATCAGAAATCATTTTCGAATAAAAAAGGAATTTTTATCACCATCTATTAATTAGAATTAATCATTCCAACACGGATGTAAATGAATATATTTTACCTTTCTTGTATTAAGTGATAATAAACCGCCACGTTGGCGCCGATAATCTCCAATCTTTAATGAGATTTGGGCCGACTCTTCGGAGCATCCCTTTTAAACGCCCCTTCGGCTTCACCGCAGCACTTCCTTTCGCCATCTTGGGGAATGCGGTGGTGTCCGCCTTGACACTTCTCGCCATCTATCTCCTTTACATAGCAACGCTTTTGAAGGAACAACAAGCACCCTGATCAATATGCCACTCTTCCTCCCCTACCACACCGCGTCTCCTGAAATTAAAAAATAAAAAGAGTTTCCCGGAGGACTCCTTCCCGCACACGCTAATCTCAATCTCCGTCGCTAGCCCTCCAGTCATTCTCTCCACTTTCCACCCATCTGCCTCTCCCTCTTTCCGTGACCCGCTTAAACTCTCTTTATTTGCTTTTGCTCTCTCGCAGACACTCTATAAACTCGCCCTCAGGGGGCGAAGGATCTGCGGCGAGCTGGCTACAGGGCGTGATGATCTTTTACGTATACTTTTCCAAATCCGAGGTTAAATGCTCTCTATTAAAAGTGTTGAATCACTCGAATAATTGCGCCTCGGTGAATTAATCGGCCGCCTTGGATTTTATGGTCGGACACGTTTTCCGACGTCTTTGGAGTTTCTTTCGGGAGATTTTTCACGATTTGGAATCGAAAACAATTATCTCGCTGGAAAAGGGGCTTCATCTGATATCCTTTCCCGCGATAGTTTGAAGAAGATCATTTTTAATGCTTTCAAAGCGAATTAAGCCCTGCTAATGGATGTAATTAATGATCATTTTTTTGGTGGTATACATTCAAGTCTACAGCAATTACGAGAAAATATAGCTGTTGCAATCGAAACGATGAAAGTTGATAATAATTACTTTGAGTATCTTAATTTTGTTGTAATTACAGTTTGTTGATTTTAATGCGTCATATGGGATAACCGCTTAATTATATATTGTTGATAATTATCTGCATAAATATATTAGTCGAAGAATTCTAAACTACATTAACGTGAGATAGTGGATTTCATTATTTGAAAGGTCATGGCTTTGAGGTTATTAATATTATGTTTCTTCCTCCATTTCCTCGTATTGATAAATAGGTACCAATTAATCCTGACCTTTACCGTTAAAGCGACTGAAATTCAAAAAAATCGATTTAATTAAATCAGGAACAAACCAATTGAAATGTAATATCTCGGAGTACTCATTACAGGAAATGTATATGAAATATTTCTGTATAGAATCAATAGATGAATCGCCTACTTCTATGTTGCTGTGTACTTTGTATTGTAGTTCTAATAATTGATTACCTTACATTAATATACACCTATAATAAATTACGCTCTTCTTTGCGATATTTTCTCTTACATTTTTATGTATGATGTTTAGGATTATATTTCTTGTAACAGGATGAACATAATTACTGATAGAAATAAGACATAATGCCATTGTAATACTGGTTAATGTTAATCTGAAAATTTGCTTTATACATGCGAGAAATTGCATCTTCCCCTTATATCTCAGCTGTTTTTAAAAAAATGTCGTAAAAAAATTTGTGATAATATCATTTATGAAAATTTTATCGTCATATACTTATTATTCAGAATAATAATTAGCATGTTTCCATGCCACAAGCAAGTATTAAGGAATTTTTCGTTAAAAATTAGAATTTAAAATTATATGATCATTTTAGATGCTAGGAGGACGAATAAAATAAAATATTTTTCATCTTAACTAATTTAGACAAATAGAGCAGAAAGATTTTAATCGAGAGAGAATGTTAAATGCACTCTTATTCATTGACTCATGTTTAAATGATTTCCTCTACAATCAAAGTAAATACACCATTAATTTTTCAAGGTGAGTCGTGAAAGGGACAAATGAGGAAATTAGTTTCATCGTGTAAGGCTCTGGACACGAAACCAATATTTAATGAAAAATTAATGGAGTAATCCAAAGAGAAGTCCGCATTAGAGCTTCTATATTCACGAACCTTGCCCTCTGCTTTTAATAGCTTCCTCGATGTTCGATATTGATACTTCATGCAATTTTCGTCAACCGTCAAATTAACTGCACGCGCTGTTCATTACATAAATTCCCAAGAGTACTTAATGGAACCAAAGTGTGTCTCAATTGTTTGCAATTCCACGACTGCGGAATGATATTTGACCGTATCTTCGTTTGCATGCACTAATTACATTTCTTCTTACCTATTATACATGGGTGATCTGAAAAGCTTCCGACATTTCGCCATTTCTCGACATGTCTCCTGAAAATTTTCTGAAGATTTCTGAAAAATCTGGGGTCGGAAACTTTTCAGACCACCCTCGTAAGCTGAATTTTCGACCGTATATAGTAAAACCTGGTTAAGACGCTCTCCAGGGATCCTAAGGTAACCGCCTTATAAACGGGATAGTGTTATAATCGGGAGATGACAATGGGCGGGTAAAACTTAACTATATGGACTCTAGGGTGGAAATTGTTCTTCTTCGCGATTGCTTCATTTTCACATAATTAACGATTCCAAACGAGAGAGACAAAAAGAATCACCATTGATATAAGACGAGGCATGAAAGAAGAGAGGACGGTGATATGGAAAAAGTAAACAATTTTTGGTCTAGAAAATAAAGGTGGAGGATTGGTTAAAGCGGGTTGCGGAGACTGGGAAATCTTCCTCATAAGCGAGTAACAGAGCGTCGTAAGCGGCTTTTTTTTCACCTTATGTTGTGTGTGGTAGGAACCGAGAGAAAACGTGTTAAACCTAACAGTACCTCAGGTGGTAGTTTTTTAAACGGATGTAACTGTATCTTTCAAGAGGAGTCAAATTACGTAGAGCTCACTATGTGCCCAGTACAAGTTTTTCTTAATAAGTTCTGCTAATAAACTAATTACATAAATGTGTACTTTCCACGAAAATTTAAATTACTGCAGCATTATACGGGAGTTACTGATATTGTTTCTCTCATTTGTTAATGTTAAGGAAAACACAGGGAACGTTGTTCATTAGCCTTCCGATGATGCTACTGAAATAACTTAGGGAAAAAGAGAGTTATTTAGTGCTATAGCATTCCGCAGAGTTACTTCCGAACGTATTAGATACAGGAATTCCGTATTTGAAGGTCTAAAAGTAGCCTCGTACTGTAAGTTATAATTATCCAAGCATAAAACAACTGATTCGTTAAATTCTAATTTAATTCGAGAAACTTTTCTATTTAAAAAATCAGCGACCCATTAAAAGATACTTCGATTATCTACTGAAATAAACGTAAAAAATGATAAAAAAATATTTTTCAGATCGGCCATACATACTGTTTTTTCCATTAAAGAAGTTTACTGGTGATTTGAAGGAAGAAACGAAAATCCAATAATTCCAGAAATATTTTAGGTCTGATTACATGATGAAGAATTTCTCAGGCTTAAGTAACGTATTGTATACACATCTCTGTAATTAATTACGAATGAGGAACTTACAGAACACATGAAATATAATGCTTTTTAACATCACACACACTATTAAATACATCCGATACATAATTTTTTCCATATTATTTTAATCTATGAATATAGCATACAATTCTTAATCGAAATAGGTATTAAAAGAAAGATAAATTTGTTCCCTTGAAAGCTTCTCTTTCTTGAATATTATTCTGTTATTTTTATATTGATTGATTTTCATTATGTTCTTTCATCGCAAATATCCTTGTTTTCGATTGTTACTTTCAAATTTTATTATCAAATTAGATTTTGCCTGTTTGAGAATAATTCGCAGATGCAAAAATATAGATTAACGTAACATATTCTTTCATGAAGGCTTATCAACGACGTCTATTTTAACAGATGCCAGAGGCCGGAGAAGGTGTCACAAAAAGAATATTCCAATGAATTTCGTGCAGCCGAATCAGGAACATTCCTCAGCATAAAACTACTGTGGAATTATTTATTAATAAAAATGAAATGAATTCCCTAGAAGGCTAAAGCATTTGGTCTTATTGGATTGCCTCATTTAAGCATCACGACTGCACTTTTGAAAACGCTAATTATGAAATTGATATTCTGCGTATAAATGAGTCTCATAAAACTAAAACAATTAACCCTGCGGCTACTTTGATTAAGAGCGAGTTCTGTCATTTGGATAAAATATTTTTTTATATTTCTAAAATGACGATTCGAGGTTTCATTGAGTCAATTTAAATACCGACATTTTCAGGCCGTCAATAATTAATTTCATGGTTAGCTCATTCCCGCACCGGATGTCCTTGCAGGCAGATTCCCATTCCTGAGTCATAACAAAATAGATTAAGAGAAATAAATCCACTCGCGCGCCAATGGGGAAATATGTAGCTCTGCTTTCCACCCTAAAAATGGAAATTCCAGAAAAATCACACGACGAAATACCAGTATGGCGGTTTAGGTTTTTATTTATCTTCCACTCACCTGAATATTAACTTTTCCGAGAGAAGGTTTTTCTCTTCAGCGCGACATTTTAAATTGAACAGAGAATCTTTTGAGAACATTATCCGTTCCTTAGAGTCCACGTTCATCAAGTTTCTTTTATTTCCCGAGCTTAATCGAATTTGATTCGAATCGACTCTCGAGGCAAAAGTTTTCCTAGAAATTCCTCGTGCGCCTTAATAACTAATAGCTTTCTGTGATATGCTTTAGTGCCAATCTCGATTCTTTTTCATTTAATCAAAATAGGAAAATGAATCCGAAATTGAGCGCATTATATTTGTTGGGGCGGATTTATGAAGAAAGTTTTTCCATCAAGAGATTCGATCGGAGAGGAATTATGTGAAATGAGAATGGAACAGCCTCGGGGATTTTTTCGGATTCAAAATGGTTTTCTTCTCCCGTATTTATTTTATTCTTTCAGCATGAACGAAATGCACGCTTTGACTTTTTTAGGTTCACATTGAATGCAGAGGTATAAATAACATTTTTTGCGGATAAAAATGGGACATTTAAATTCCCAATACCGAAGAATTTTCAATTCTCAGGGACTAATATATTGCATTGAAAAAATTCGAATCGAAGAGGTTAAATTTCATTTCTAAACAAACCTTTCATCGTTAACCGGCACAGCATGCGGACAGATTATTCTTTTATTCATATCAATTTATCGTTCTATTTTTAGTATATGGGTCGTTTTGAGTCAATTTTTGAACGTCCATATGTATCCCAATGCTATGAATAATTTATTTACCTGAGATTTGAGTGTGCAAACTTTTGAGTGATCACAGAATGCAAACAAGTAAAAATGCTCGGTCTCATAACAATTTAAAAATATAGTAAGTGAAAGTTTACTGTATAATGTTTAAATGTCATGAGTAAAACTCAGCATCTACATAAACCTTGTGTAATGTTTAAAGAATGACTTCCCCTAAGATGGATATAAGTTTCAATTCAAAATATAAGAGCGATAACCTGCACCTTCAACTAGATGTAAAAGTCCAAACTGGAAACGTGGTCCTCTAATAAAATATTTACCATGTATCGTACTGGTAAATATAAGTAAACGTCGCGACGTTTACCCTTATCGTTTTTCTTGAAACCGATGGTAGAATATATAAGATGCAAACAGTATCATTCGTATTTATCAGATATAATGGCATCTTACAAGTCGTACGAAATGGTGTGACTATACAGTCACGTATTCTTTGAGATTAAAATGGCAACTCTTCTGAGCAAACATAACATATGTAATGTTAAAAGAATCCTAATACGTATGGAACACCTATTTTATAGCTACTTTAGAAATTATTCGAGTGAACTTCATTCCATTAAAGTAAACATTAGACTGTTGCATTGTTAAAGCAAATATGGATACATTAAGTTGAACTACCGAATTGATGATGGGCATGAAACAGGTGCTTGACTCGAAATAGAATTCATGGAAGTGCTAATTACTTGACTTACATTGTTATGTAATAAAGTGTTGCTAATGAACAGCTGCTGGGATTCGGAATAACTCCGCAATTAATTTCATTACTGGAATGGTTTGCATAACCCATCGATCTAGGACACTAAACAAAATAACTATTATGATTCTCCGCGATTTTCCACGTTTCCAATTCCCATCAGATCCAATTTCGGACGAACGGCTTAAAATTTGCATACGTTCCCAAAAAGAGTAACTAATTAAAAGATGACCTTGTACATCATCACGGAGTTAGTAATGAATCCGTGTTGATTTATCATGAAGCAATCTTCGGCAGCGTATTCGTAATCGCATAGTTATACATGCTTTTCAACCGGACGAATGAAGATGAGAGAGTAGTAATACATCAGAGTATTTCTGTAATTATTGGAACGATAACACACATAATCATTCGAAAATTACATCTAACATGACGTTATACATACCACTACTAGAACTAATTCTTTTAGTTCTACATAACCTCAGTTTTTCTTTCATGTTCTTAATTAGAAGAGTTTAGACAAGGTACAGGGTGAAGTTACCCTTCGTCCTATGTTATCCTTTAAGGGGGATGTCCTTTCCACCCCTTTGTATGGCAAGTGCCTCAATGAGGACTCAGGCAGTGAACGATGTCACTTAAGTACACGTCTTTACATAGAAAGTCTTAACTGCACAATGGAATGTTTTAGGTGGTTGAATCATCCACCTGACAAGTTAAAGATACGAATTCGAGCTCTGATTCTGTCACTTATTTTTTCATCCTCGTTTTTCCTTGGGAATTAACCTATGCGCACGCCTTTACGTGCAAACTTAATTTCGCCTGTTACTTTGTGTTATCCTTTAAAAGGGGGTCACCTTCTCACCACTTAATATGGCCGTTGCGTCAATGAGGATTTTTGTTGCGAACAAAACCACTTTGAAACACACGCCCTTGACTACAGAATCTTTTAAATTAAAGCGGAATTTCGAACAATCTATGAGATTTTAGATGTTGAAAGATATCATTTAAGAAGAGAACATTGTTTATTTTTCACACTCATGAATTATTGTTTTAATGATATACACATTATATATAATTTAAAGATGAGTCTCCAATACTACTACATCATTGTATGATGCGTTGGCCAGAATTTAAGAATAATTACTTAGACATGCATCGATGGTACTCCAAATCAATAATAAATAGTAACTTTAACAATTATTATTGTTTGAAAGTGATATATTAACTGTCGAATTTTTTAGAACCTTGTTTATGTAGTGTAAAATTAAGAGTATGAAAACATATTTTTAATTTGAAGAGACGAAACATAAGTGTCGTTCTTGGCACATCCATACATATATTTGTCTAATGCCATAGGAAATTCATCTGATTTGCCTGTATTAATATGTATTTCCTTTACTATTATTTCATCTGCTTAGCTGAATAAACCGTGCATTTTCCAACCCTTAATGTTTACCTTAATTACTCTTCTTAAGCCTCTTTTAGATATTTCTATCGGCAGGCTTGTGCATGTTTTCAGTTCATCCTACTATTCACGCCTGTTTTCTTTGTAGTTTTATTCCTTCTACAGATCTTCCGAATATCGTATATCTTGATTTCTTTCCCAACCACCAGTAGACATAGTCTTTCAATTTTTTCTCGAGCTATCTATTGGCAAATTGATCGCCATTATGACAAATATAGGTTAGGTGTAAAAGGACAATTTCTAGTCTCAGTTCGCCCAGTTATTAATGGTGTTTATTTATATCCATTAAATTACAAACTCGAAAAATCAAACGTACCAATTAAAGCGCAAACTAATCCCTCGATTTATGCAAAGGTAAACCTCCTTAATCTGATAATCGATTCGGCATGGAATCGTGAGATATTCAACGCAAGGCTGCGTGAATGCCAACAGCTGATCAAACATTCCCTCCCCTAATAATTCAGCATTTCAGAATTGATCCACAATCTGTTCGGAATCTGATCTTCTCCCCCTGGAATTCCAAGCGAGTGTGCCACCGAAGATGAATAGTGAAATAGTCCCAGCTGCCCTCTTTTTCCAATCCGCAGCTTTTTATAATCCACCATCCATTTCACTCACTTCCCCGATACGCGATACAGGTCCGCCAATAGAAAATGGAAATGGGAGAGCAGTTGGTGTGTATGATCTCTGGGGACGGTTGTTGTGGAAACAGCTCTCAACGGGTGAAGACAGCGGGCGAACGGAGGAAATTCAGGGCAGTGGGCCAAATCGCTATGGCATGGGGGTGCGGGAGAACGCACATTTTAGGAAGGTGATGAGGAAAAGACTGCTCCATTGAAAGGATTTTAATTCTGCAGGAATGGATAAAGAAAGGATCTTGTTTGTTTTAAGCGGCACGCTGAGGGTGTTACAGCTCCCAAGATTAATCAATCCCGTTTGTTCTCTTTGTTCCAAATACTGTCTTTAATCTCCGTCATCAACGCTTTTACAAATCCAAGTCTTATGGATGAGCTTTAGGAATTGAGATTGCTTGGATAGATATGTGCCCAATATTATTTCAAGAACGGAATTGTGATCGTTTAAGAAAGACCCCCTCCCAATTCTTGGGATTATTTAAAATTGTTCTATTGCTCATCTTGTCCATGATATAATTATTCTAATATACTATTTTACTTTTTATTAGTTGTTATATTCTTGAATTTCAATCAGTACTTTCATACCATTTTTATGCTCGTAAAGTGAGGAATTGTCATCGTCTCTCTATCAATTCAAGTCTCCAAAATTCAGCCCGCCATACTTTAAATTCAGGTTAAATAGAAAGACATACACGACTTTAATGTGGTAAAAATGTGTATCAGGCTAATTTTAATAGTTTTAACTTAATGATATCATTAAAATTTCGGTATTTATCGTTATTGTTAACAAAATACCAAAATCATGATATGCTAATTTTGTCACTCATTACTTTCAGTTTTCAGAATTTTGTGATGCACGTATTATATCGGAAGAAAATATTGAAGATATATTACGATAATATTTTAATATCCAGAATTAAGGAAAGCAAACTGAAATCTGATCATATTTGGCAAATTTGGCTCGAAATTCTTCATGAACTTTCAAATGCATTAAGCTCATCATGACTGAAATCTACTTCAAAAAGTGTCTGAAAGACTTGCATATTTTCTAAATAACACAGATGCATATTTTATTTAGAACTGACATAAGAGAACTCTTTTTTATCTGTAATGACACTAAATGAGACTTATCTTTTCCTTATATAGTCATCAGTGTAATATGATAAGTCAATTAACCAAAGAACCCAAACTTTGAATTATTAAAATTACGCCGATCTGGTGACGCTGGTTCAGACTTATCCTCATTTGTTTCTATTGCTCCCATTTCCTTTGGAAGCAATTACTTGTAATTATTTTCATCCACTCTTTTTCGATGCCAACAGAATCCCTCTCAGCGTATTTAAGTTTCCGCACAAAAGCAGAAAAATTCTCATTCCAAACGTGATTCAGATATCAGTCATAAATATCGTTCTTTTGTTCAGACCTAATTAAAGCTCAAATTGGACACCACGGGCGCATAATTTAACTTTCTGACCCTTTGTCTTGTTTAATAAAAGACTCGTGCTTTTTTATCTTGACTTATTCTCCGCGGCAAGCTGAAGACCCGTTCTTTATGGGAAATATTTAACCCGGACCCAAGTCCTCGTTCCATTGCAGCAATTAAAAAAATGACACTTCCAACATGTTAAACGAGTCTCGTCGTCGCCTTTCATGCTACGGAGAAAATGGGGAAAGTCGAGAATGGAATTAAGGTGAGAAAAAAAACACATCTATGTTTTTAACTTCTCTCCCTTCAGAGATAATGACCACTCACTCCACCTTGCGTTCCCTCCGACCCTTTTTTCCCCGCAGCATGGAATAACACCGCTATCCGTTGTAAGACGCTGGACATCACTTCCTATCGCAAGAATCATCCTTTTATCTCGGTGACATTACACCGCGAGGGATTCTCACCCATTTCACGCCTCTTTCTCACTCTCCTATATTTTTCGAGCTTCTATTGCTCTCATTTCCCTTGAATTTTCACGATTATCTTTCCAATTTCGATTATTAAAAACCTTTCAAATTATTCTCATCAAATATATCTAAAATATAAAGGTTTGAAAACGAAACGAATGATTGATGAAATTTAGGTCCGTCCATAACGAATGTTGGTAACATAATAAGCTACCGCAGTGGATTCCGACGTAAGGCAAGCGCTTCTTAGAGGTGATTTGATTAGAAGGGTTTACAGTTCTTGGCAAGTTCGTACACAATGTAAGTTTGCATTTTTCATGGTTTTAGGATTAATTCTCTTTCGTAGGCACCATTCTCAGTGGAAGCTTCTTTAGGCTAAATTAATGACCCTTCACGTGAAGCTCATTTCTATCAATATAAATTACATGTCACTTGGGAAAGATGTTGCGAAGAGCTAACCGACATAACCAAGAACAGTACAGTAATGAAGAAGTGGAAGGGGTGTTAAAAGTCTCAAAAAGAATTCTATTCTCAATTCTGCGTTAAAATATAAGCATTGAATTTACGAATCCCTTTGATTAAATGATAATTATATAAATATAGCGAAATATTATTTCATCGCTACCTCTGTCTAAGAATCGTTATCTCTAGTCTAAGATGTTTCATTTGAGCTGATAACTCACTATTTTTTTATTCATGCAGTATCAGATAGTATAAATCATTGAAACCGGTGTTAGATCATTGTACTTATTTTGATAGCTTTGCTTATATCCACCTTTCAGAATGCTGTTGTTAATGATTTTTTCTAGATACCCGTTCTGATTACAAGATATCTCCCAGAAAAAAATTTCAATTTGATATGACAATATATTCTTTACCTTAACCAAATCTTATAAATATGCTTACGGTTTTCCCGAGATGATTTTGGTATATTCGTGATGTTTATCTATAAAATATTTTTGAATCCTTTTGCTGATTAACTTGATTGTTATGCTTTCAATTAATTGAATTAATCTTTGAGTAATTTGATGAAGGTTTCTATAATACTTTAAAGAAGAGCTTTCTGAGAGACATCACGGTAGACCAGCAAATTTCCTCTCCCTGTAAACGCCTAAGTTATTTCCTGTAGAAAAGAAGTGGAATTTTAATTAGATACTTTTAATGCCATTACGCTATGATATGGAGCTGTTGCGCAAGCTGTTTAACTAACTTTAGCAATTGTCAGCTTGCAAGGCTTTCTTACACTTCTTTTTGTTCGGTGGTTAAGTGCTGCTTGTCCCTCTAAGCTGTGCTTCACCACACTCTTATCTTCCACTTCATTATTCATTCTCGTCTCTCGCCTCCATTAATCTTCCTTTACTCCTGCCTTCCGTTCTTTGCTTCATCTTTTCTGCGCCAAGGGTTTAATTTTTTGCATTTCATTAACACTCCTCTCCTTTCCGCTTTTTGATCACCAGTGCAAAATCCACCCTTCCTCCCTTTTCTAATTGTCCTTTTTCCTTGGCTACATTTTTCCCCCGACAATTTATTTCCTTGCGTCACCATTCCTCTCCCACTTTCCATAGCTTATCTTTATGGGTGTAGTAGATGGAAAAGTAAGTTGTATTTTCCTCGGATTGTACTCACTACGTTGTTTCTATTCTATTCAGGACCGTCTGCTCTCTAATATTCCGCGGGACTCCGCGAGTAATCTTAGTATTTTCTTCGACGAGAATCCTATGCCAAAACTCTCTAACATTTTACTTTCTCCGACCGGATTCAGAGAAGTCGCTCTTTCTCTCTCCGTTCCGAGACATTTATTTCCTCTTCCTTTTTTATTTCATCTCTCTTTCTCTAATCCCATCCCAACTTTTCCATCATTTTCTTCCGCCAGAAATTTTTCCCATCTTTTGTTTCCCTCCCTCACTAACTGTTTCCCCTCACTTTCTCGCCCTCTTCTCTCACGTCTTTCCCTACGCCCACGTGATATTCTCCCCCAGAAAGGAAACAATGTAACTCGATTTTGAGGGTGACAACAGGCCGGGCCCAGGGCTGGCTGAGGAACTGAGGCCCTCAGAAAGCAGGGAATGAAAGAGTCAGCTGGCGGGAAAGGATTCCAAAGAGAGAGATAAGGAGTCAAAGTGGGAGTCGAGAATTGGAGTTTGCTCCAAGAAAAGAGGAAAGGTTTGAGAGGCGGCGCTGAATGGCCCGTTGGATATGCGGGACCTTAGGATGGCAGAGCCCGGTACTATCACGAAATTAATAGTCTTGAATTGTAAAATCTGAACATGATCGTTATTGGTGGTGCATTTGAGAGAACGCATCTGATTAACTATGGTATAAAATGTAGTTGATTATTGCAGTTATTGTGGCATCGTTAAAAGTTTTCGACAGCAGAGGTCATTTCGCATATGGGATCCCACCGAGTACTATATTGAACCCGGAATCACTTTCGCCTAAGTCGAATGTACTTCCCACATGGCTATACGGGAGCCCTAATTGGTTATTATTATATATTTAAATCTCATGCTGGTCGAGGAGGTCCACCAACAATCCTGAAAAATCCCGTATGATATGTAAAAAAGATATATCGAAAAAGAAACCATTATTGTCAGATATAAACTTGTACAGAATATAACTTTTAATCTCGATGTGAAACTTATAGTATCTAAAACATTTCATTTATTTATATTAGAAATCATGTTATTAACTATTAGTTTAGAAGAGATATAAGTAGTTATAATAGTTCATTTCAATAGCTAGGATATATCTCTATTGAAATTCTGTCCTACTGTACAAGCGTAGAACTACTTTACTTTCTAAAATTATGAGCTCAAGTTTCAAAAGCAGTTAGTTGCTGTGATAAAATAAAATTACTTCAGCCGGCCATTGTTTCAAACTTGCCTTTAATCATTGGCTCAGCTTTTAAATCCGTTGCCGTTATTCCATATTTGGGGTCTCAAAAACAGTTGGGTTTTTATAGCTCCAGACGAACTCTCTAAGCTACTGATTTAAGTAGGAGTTGAGGCGACGAAATATCAACCATGGAACAGCAATATTTCATTCTCAGCCGAAACATGAGACACCTAACTCAATAAAGTAATAACTAAATCGAAAGCTGGCGTTACCTTAATTTCCGTTATAGATGATCTTCCGGATGGCGAAGTAAATGGCACGTCCGACTTGGGTGCAAGCGGTCCCGGGTTCGATTCTCGGTTGAGGCTCATAGGAGCGAAATGACCAGACTTTGTAATTTTAAAAATACTTCCACTATCCTAATAGACGTAAGAAAAGTTAAAGAAATTAATGTACATCGGATTATCCCGTAATATTCTTTCTTCTTTCGATTGCCATCATCTTACGAAATTTCGGGGCCCCAAAATATACGGGGCCCAATAGATCCGGGGCCCGAAGAACAGCTGGCCCTGGTTTGATGTGCATAGATGCTCATAGATGGAGAGTATCGAGCGGGAAAAAGTTTGAAACTTCATGTGATATGGACGCAGAAACTGAAGTAAAAAATATTTTATTGGTTTTTTGACCCGTCGACTTATAGAGGTTTTTCCATTTCATCCACCTTTCTTCCTCTCAGACCGTTGTCTTGAGAGGGCGACATAATCTCCTTTCCTTTTGAATTTGGACACTCGAAATCTTTTCCACTGCATTTGAAACCACGCGTGCGGACGCTATCTCAAACGTGCGTGTAGATAAGAGTGATGTAAGCAATGGGATGAACGCTCCCGAGTAACGTCCTCTTTTAATTACCTGAAGCAGTGACAGTTAACGGATTGGCCGAAATTAATTTCGAAAATGAAAATTTTTCAAGTCTTTTCGTTTGTAGGAAAATTAATTAATCATCGGACGCGAAAATTGGAATTCCTCGGTTTCTCTTGATGCAGTGGAGAGACGTTACCTCGTAAATTTACGGAAACTTCTGCGGATGCATAAGGACACAGTTTAAGAGTCCCTCTAAAATTTTGAAATTAATTCGCATTTCAGCCACCCTTATAAAAAGGAAAATCGTTTTATTCCCTTCACTTCTACATTTTTCTGCTTGCTATTGTTAATTTCTAATCACACAGAACGGGTTCTGTTTGTTCCTTTTTAAAATACAAGTAAAATTTCTGTGACTAACGTGGAACGCCTAATTCTTGAGTGTTACGAATCGAATAAAAATGGTCGGGTGTTACTTTATTTAGTTTGAGTGACATCACATGTTTTTCTCACTCAGTTAATAATATTAATGATTATTTCGGGAACTTTGATGTTTAATTCTATGGAAAACATAAAAAGAAATACGTTTAGAATTTAAAATGTACCGTTTTCATATCCACCGCACTGCCAGTGGACCAAAATACGACCAGCAGGATGAATTTAAACGTTTCTGAAATATTTTGAATAAATACTGATCTCAAAAATATTATTTTTTGTATGAAAATAATGTATTTTGTCGAAAATATTATGCAGTCATTCTCTGAAATAATTCTTGCTTAAACCGAAAATTAGCTACATTTTTTGTGTATTGAATAAATGCTAATCTGTTAATGTACATAGTTTTAACGTATTAATTAGGTAATTACTTGTGTGCTTGCTTTTTGGCGTAAACATTTGGACAAGTATAGTTATGCAAAATTACGAAAAATTCTATTCGGGAGACTGGCAATATATTTGCAATTCTAAAGTACTACTATCACTTCTACTACTACATACTACTACTACATATTACTACTACATACTACTACACTACTTCAATTGTAAATGAACTGTGTCTTCATTGGTCCGCGTGTTTGATGAAATTGCTAATTTTGTCCTCCATTCGAATAGGACAACTCTTATTTACATTCTTTTTCGTTATTTTGACATAAAATATGAATTCTCCATTCTGGATTTCTTCTATAAAACTGCTTATCCGACAACACCAAACACATATTTAATAGAGATAAGATCACTTATGACTTGTAAGCCTTAGAATAAGACTTCCTTAAAGTTCCTCCACAGATCCTTCTTATCCATAACTTCCTATGATAGAGATCAAGGGAAACTTCCGTCTAGGCACATTGGGCATAGTTCCTGGCTTCCAAAGACAAAACACACTTCCGACGGAACTGGAGCGAGAGCATTGCCCACTCGTCTTAATAAGGCATTGTAATGCAAGATCTGAAGAAGGAAGACGCAAAGAACATATCGTGTTTAATGCATGACTTCTCCTTCCTCAACTTATCAGGCTATATGCATCTCTAGGGCTTTGCGTCATCATTCCATGTTCGCATTATGGCATCGTCCGCCGAAAACAAATATTTCTTGAGAATTCATGAAGGAAGCTGTTCTTCTCTTCGTTTCAAAAATATCCTCGAGAAGAATACGCTCCACGCTAAGAAGAAGGTCCGGGGAATTTTCATTTAATCCAGTACGGGGTCCTAACTCTCTTGCTTAGCAAATACTTCAGCAAAGGCTTATGAGAGAGCACTTCCGCATCTTGCAGTAATCAGAAATTCCACTCGTAAAAATATTAGGAAATTTTCAATTCCGTGAAGTCCCTTGAATTCCGAACACAACGCACCTTTTGTTAAAGACTGAATACGCTAGTCAAGTGACTTTTCATGACGACTGCTAGCAAACATGGGTTTATTTACCATCTTTAAATCTACAAAGAGCCTTCCTCAATTCAATTTTGCTCCATAATTTTTTATTTCCAAAATAAGTTATCCTCATTTGCAAGGCCTTCAAAGATCTCAATATTTTTATTTTCAATTATATCTCTCAATCTCTTTATTAGCATTCTTAATGTTTAATTTTATCCATTTCGATGTCAGCCTGACACAATCGAATCATTTTTCCTTTAATCTTATCTCCATCTTTGCTTAAATTTTATTTTCAGCCTCTTACTTCCTATTAAATCTTTTACGTAAAACGTTAAAAACGCATCAATATCAGTTAGAGCTAACGTTTTCCTCACTGGATGCGCCGATTAGTGATTTAGGTGGATTTATATAGTTTTTATATTTATTACAAAAATATCATTACCTTTAATCTATGATTTATATATTCCAATAAAAATTGTCATTTTGGAGTTTAAAAATTGCGTAAGCGACGATCCCGTGTTGATTATTTAACAAAAAAAGATTTATTAACAATCACTGCTTATGTTAACGTATTATTGTTTATTTATCATTGTGTCAATCTTAAAATTTGTAATTTTTAGCATTGTGACTGTGACTAGGACTCAAACTGATATCTCTCACTTCATGAATCATGTTTTACCTTTTCTCTCCCGTTCTTTGATCAATTATGAAATATTTTCCTTTAAATTCTGTATAAAATATTTATGCCTCGGATCTGCATGTGGTATGTTTTTATGCGCAATATTACCATATTATAATATATAGGAACAATGTTAATGAGTGGTCAAACACGTCTTATGAAGAATATCATTAATATAGAGATTCTACGATTTAAACGAGAATAACGGAAAACACTTGGAGCAAAATACTGCAAAGTGGATAAATACTAAAAGTGGATAAATGGGTGACTCTCAAATATTAATTGATATAGTTTTATTGATTGGAAGAATGAATGTATGACTATACTAGGTTTATATAATAGAAAATTATTATTATAGAAATAGTTTTAGGGACTTGAGATTGGAAAGGGACTGCTGATAGCAGAAAACAATTTCATAAGTAAGAGATTTAAAGAATATGGCATGTTAGTTGGATTTATGGTAGAATTTCTATGTAATATGCAGGTTAGCTTTTGAACCTTTTTGACATTGATGTTAAGCTTCATGAGGATCCCAACGAAAAATGTTATGAATATTACGATTTATCTATAAAAATAAAAAATTGGAAGCATTTTTAAAGTATAACCCACGTTCTTCCATATAAAATTTCTGGGAAGAGAAGAATACTTTATTGCGATCGGACAACGGCCCTTTTTCCTACTCTCCTTCAGATTCAGGCGACCAAAGAGACGCCCTCTCTTCGCCCCGCGACTTCTTGATGCTCTTTGGGAGAAAGAATGAATGGGAAAAGAAAGGTTAAAGGGGAAGAAGGCACGTAAAAAGGAGCGAAAGAGGGGGAAGAGCAAGAAATAAAAGGAGAGAAAGCGTGACAGACGGGGAAAGAACTAACTAAAGGGGGAAGGAGAAGAGACGTAATTTCAAGGAGTGTTGAAGTGTCAAGAGAGAGAGGTCGTTGATGGCAAGTGGGGCGAAAGAGAGACAGAGGAAAAGCGCGGGGGAAAAAAGCATCTCCGCCAATTGGAGGACGGGAAAGAACGGTTTCCTGAGTGAGGCGCGGAAGGTGGCAGAAGTAAAAAATAAAGGAAGAACCGTCGGCGGTGACGGTGGAGGGTGTGGTGGAGGTAGACTCCGGATTGGCGCGAGAGTAGAGGAAGAGGATCTCTCAGTAATGGAGACGGCAGTTAATGGATCAAAGAGCCGGCGCTTGAAGGATAGAATAGAAAGGACGGATTGTGATGTAATGCGATGGGGATGAAATGAAGCGAGATAAAGGGAAGTATTTAAAGAATGGGGCGAATTTGGGGAAGCAGTGAGTGGAGGAAATAAATTTCATTTCCCTCGTAAGAGAGCAGGTGAGAGAGAAACAGAAAACTATAACATTTAGTGAAGGAGAAAAGACGTGCGTTATAAACATCGAAAAAAGGAAGCGAGGCAGAGGGAAGTTATGGAGCATCGAGAAAGTTTTAAATGAAGCTAAAAGGAACCTCGAGGGAGACGAAATGTGGGGATTGAATGGAGTGACAGAAAGGCTTCAAAGTCGGGAAGGATTTCGGTTTAAGGTGTGACCTCTATGTGTGGGTTCGAAGCGCGTGCTTGTGAAAGGGTGTGTGCTTTCTGTAGGAGGATCCCGCGTCGAAAATAGGGACTGGCAAAGTACTTCGGATGCGTTGTGCTGTGTGTTGAGAGGAGAAGAAAGTGGGGTGCGTTGGAATTTCCTAGGGAACGAAAAAAGATGAGGTGAGACGTGCGAAAACTCGCGCTCCAGAAAAGCATAAACAAGACGCCCATTTGTGGGAAAGAAAAAATGGATAAAGCGTCTTTGCCTCGGATCAGTTTTAAGAGATACATAGATGTATATGGGTGTATGTTTACATCCAAGCTGAGTGTGTGATGAAATTTACATGATTTTAATAAATTGTATACCTTTCATTTCCTTGAATAATTCATAAGGTTTTTTAATATTAGAAGCCAACATTTCTTGGAATGAAAGAAAAGAATTTGGAACTCGTCTGTTAATGAATAAGAGGTTCGGATATCCTCCCAATCGCTGAATATGCCGGTGAAGGTCGGTCGATCAAGGATGTTTCCCAGAAAGTCAGTAATCCGCAGTTTCCTTGTTCCTTTCCAGGAATTGACCCGATGGTTACCATATATTGGCAAAGTGAGGGGTATTTATATAGCATATGAAAATAAATAATGTTATATCTTTGAACTTGTTAGCGTTAATTCAGTAAGGAGCGCCCCATTCTGTTACATTTTGAAGTGAAGAGAGACAAAGCTTAATCTCATGCTTTGCATTCCCCTCTTTCCCTGTAAATTGATTTCCTCAGAACACTCTTAATTGCGGTTTATAATTAATGAGATTTTCAAATCAGAAAGATTTGATGTAATAAGAGAAAATAATCATTCATTAAGATAATTAATCTAGCCATGCTGAAATGAAGTTTTTAATATCCTCATCTGAAAATTTTAATGAGAGATAAAGAATTCATTTTACTGCCATGATTGCGTTTATTTGATATGGTTTCCGAAACAGCAACATTCATTCATTGATTATTAAAGTAGAATTAAAATTCGCATTAATGATTGGTGCAGAATAATTTCAACGGAATATCCACGAAATTTTGCGTCGAGTTAATTTTTGTATCAATCTCGTGAAACTTCTTAATTACTACATTTCTCTTATTGATAATTAAATATGAAAATGTTCTCGTTTTGGAAAATTAATGAATATCGAACGAGAGGAATGAAAATGTATTTTGAGAATCACTCCATCAGTACCGTGGGAGAATGATTAAGAAATTTAAAAATCTAAAGGTGTCTATTCTTTACATAAATAGATAGTGGACTGTTACCGGAATAAATCTCTTAGAAACTTAACATTTACTACTGTAATTATTATCTACAATACTAGTGGACAGCTCTACTTTAGACACTCCAAGCAGTTAATTTCATCAAATCATGAAACTCACATTCCCGGAGTAACCTCTAAAATCAAAATACAGCAACACCGCGATATCATTCGTGACAAAACAAAGTTGAAGCCAAGCCTTCACTCGGACGTGATAAAAAAATAATAGTACAATTCCTGCCATTTGCCGCATTGTTCTGATTTCTCCATCGCGGCGGAAAAGCTGTGCATTTTTTTCGCATACCGAGAGATTTCATGGGACACTGAAATAGAGAAACATAAAAGGAAGAAAAGATTCATAAGCGCTTTGTGAGAAAATCCAGCCCAGAACTTCAATCCTCCACCTTATCCACCCTTCTCGTGGAATAAAAAAATATGAATAGAATGAGGAGTCCCACACAGTTCCTTCCTCTGCCCCCTTTTCGCCTACCTTCGATTCGCTCCCTTAGGAGAGATGGAATTGGAAAGGGGGCAAATAAGACTCTGAGGAAGAAAAGGGTGAGGACTTTTTGGACCGGCCCAAATCTCTTGTCCCTCACCTTATCACACCTGAGAATCCTCCATTCAAAGCGATCCTCGGATACGCCAGTGAGCCAAAATCTTGCCGAAGCGCTGGAGCGAGAAGACTGCAGGTAATAAATGCAGGCAGTCTGGAAGGATGGGAATTTGTAGGTAGAAGCAGGAATGGAAGAGACCTCTGAGATTTTGGAATCCTCGAAGAATAAACACGGTTTGAATGGGAGAGAAGGCTGCGCTAATGGGCTCAACGGTGAGGGAGTGTTCCTGTGATAACGAGAGTCCTCGGGACAAAGAAGTTTTCGGTAGGAAAGAGAAAGGGTAGGGGGAATGCGTAGATAGGGGATGCCAACGAGATAGAAAGGAAACAAGGAGAGAGAGAGAGTGGGAATATGACAGTGCGAGGGAATTTTTGGACGGGGTATGTGTATGAGAGAATTGGGATTCTCTAGGAGGAAAAAGGGAAGGGCTTGGAATTAGTCCTTTGGGTGTGGATGAAAGGTTCAGTTATGCTTGGAGTTTTGCGAGATTTCCTGTGAGCGAGGGATTGGCAAAAGTCTTCAGAAGGCGTTGGTGCATGTAACGCGATGGCAATTACCGAAAATAGGAAAGGGGTTGGAGGAGGAAATGAAATGAGTGGATTACTTACACGACAAGCATTTCTTGTACACATGTAGGTCAAACGCGCTCGAAAAACTTGGCTGTCCCTCGAACAGGAATAAGTTTTCGAATGTTGCTGGAGAAACTCATTTTCTTCTCATTAAAATTTTATGTACCCGCGTTTTTATACACTTGCAGCAAACCACCATGGGAGGTTCCGAGAGAATTGATCTTTCAGTTTTTAAAAGAGATAAATTTTCATTTTTGTCCATGAGCTCAGCTTGCTTCACGCCTTTCCAATTTTACAGTGAATTTTACACTTCTTAAGAGATAGACGTAATCGCAATTTTATTCTTTAAATTGGAAAACTTCTCGGGAAGTTTAGTATGTAGCCCTCAGGTACAATAACTTGGGTGGAATACATTGAAAGTTCAAGGGTTGTTTATGAAACTTCTATTCGCTGCATAAACTTCCTGCAGTTAATCCAATTACTGCTGCTTTTGGATTATATTTAGACTTCTCACATGTTGTCTTGGTCAAAAACATTTAAAAATATTCCATTCTCATAGGGATTTATATTTTAATTAGATTAGGATAAATAAGGATTAATAGTTTTATATTTACAAATATATGTATCAAATACTGTACTTTGGATCTGCTACCTTATATACAACATACGTAATATTAAGCATATGAGCATAATATTTACAATAATAAAGATAATCTATTGATTGAACAGGCAAAAATTTTGCGTTATTTCCATATCTTTCCAACATTCCTTGTTTTCCACTGAAAAAATCCAATTTCAATGGAATCATTTTCTCCCAATGAAAGATACAGTATATAATTTTAATATCGTTATAAATGGAATCATTACCCTTAGAGACTTTGTGGTTTTCTAAATTTTATTTCTGTAAATTTTCTACAAAATTTTTATAAAAACTCTATAATTTATTACATTATTTTTAAAGCTATGTGGAAATGGATTTAGAAACTTCCTTTTGGTAATCCGCTGCGATGATTTTTATTAGGAAGTATATATATCTCCACATTTTGGGCGGTGATGGTGAGGCTTTTTAGACCAAACCTTTGGGATCCGTCCTAATTGGATTACGTCGCCCTTCCAGCCAAAGTAAAAAAGTTAAGCTCAGATTTCCCTATTTCCATCACACCAAAAGCACATTCTGTAGCTACCAATGTTACGCGAAACCGACTATAATATTTTCCGTGTGTGCCTCAATTAGACAAGGAGCTTTAAAAATTTCAACAGCCCATTCCACGAAAGCTTTTGCATCGACGTAATTCTTTCGCATTCATTTGTGACATTTCCATCATCCAATTCATAGGGAAAAGGCAATGCTGGAGCACTAAGGATCTAGCGGTTAAATTTACATTTTTTTCATAAACCATAGCTTTTACGCTCGTTTCCCGAAAATCCCTCTCGTGGAGCGCGGGCAAACTAATGGCGAGGGTAAATGGCGAATGCTGAAAAATAATAAGCATAGATCATACGTCGCGTTGTGGACTCAAAAACACTGGGATCAGAATTATGAAAAAGAACTCGATATTCAAGGAGGCTTAGCGCGGTTTTCCTCTTTTTCCCCTTCATCGAGCAGAGAAAGGACTCTTTATTTTTTGATTTTAGAGAGTTTTTGACCCCAGTTTCGGCACAGTCGCATCCAGCGTTTTCTATTTAACTTCGAATTTAATCCCTCCGAAGTCTGGGTCGCATAACGCTCTCCTTCCGCGACCTTGATTTAAGATTTCGGGCCCAACTTTTTCCCTCCGATTTATAAACTTTAGCCAGAAAAACGTCCAACGGAATTACTGCAACGTGAAAATTTCTCGCCTGTTTTTTCCGTTTCTCGCTTTGGCCTTTTAATTTTTGCACGACTACGCGAGGAAATAAAAGATAGATCCTCGGGCTGCCATCCATCGCTGATGATTCTTTAATACGGATTTTTAAACTCGAAACTGCGAGCTTCCGAGTTTATTAAAACTTAAACTTTAATCCACAGCTATCTCCCTGAACAACTCCCTTGCATATATTTATTTTTTCCCAGCCCGAATTAACTTAGTCCTCCGTCACGGAAATAAAATTCCTTCCCTTTCTGCTTCCCGACTCCCCTCTTTTGTTCGAAGTCCCGTATGAGAAAAGTTTCCCCCAACAATTAAGTGTATTCCGTTCCCATAGAAACACGGATATAGTCAAATTCCTTTCGGAGACCCACCGAAGTAGGTTAGTAGGATTTTTCACCCTGGAAGTTGATTTGAGGTGGGTGTTTCGAGTGGCACTTGGAATGAAATTGTTGCAGCAGGGTCATAAAACCTTCTGGTGATGCAGTTCGAGGTTCTTGAAAGCTTTCAGAGGGGGTTTGAAGATTATATTCTTGAAATAAAGGTCAGAGGTGGTGTACCTTATGTATGATTCGGGATTGATCTTTCCGTCACTTAACAGTTTCTAGAATTTTAAGTATTTCCACATCCACAGTGGCTATTGTTTAAATTTAAGACAGACAAATGTTTGCGATATTTAACAATTTTAATTCTGCTACATCTTCATATATAAATGCTTCATATTCAATATGCCCACTTCCAAATCGGCATATAATTTTTCATATAATAATTACCAAATTATACAAAATTTCGAGAATTATTCCAGAATTAATACTTAATTTTAAAAATCTGACGATATCTACATTCTATTGAGGATTTCCAGCTTACAAAGAAAGCTCAGAGCCAAAATAGGTCAAGGATTACATTCAGATATAAAATCAGAACTTTATGATGGTCAGATTTGAAAATTTCTCTTCATTGTAGATTAGAATAAGTAAATTAGATTAAGCCAATTTACTGGAGGGAATGAGACTATAATTCCAGAGTTGTATCCATTTGTTCAGTAACCTTATAAATAATGTAATATAATATATTTAATATAAATAAATATTAAGGTTTTTAAAATGACAGATGTGGATGAATGCTCTCATAAATTTGCAAAATACCTAACTTAAGAAAAACATTTCCAGAGGAGGGGTTATACATTCTCTGTAAAGTTCTTCGGAGGAAATACTTTCAATTTTATACGTTAAATATGAAGAGTAAATTTCAGTAAACTTAAAGTAGATACTAAGTAGATTTATTCTACAGAAATAGAGATACCCTGTATTGCCCCTGAGGAGTCAAGTATATAATGACAAAAAGGTATAAGAACAAAGGAGAAAAGGGCCCTATTTATGTGGAGTATAACAAAATAGACGATATTCAAATATGAACATAGAAATATTGGTATTATAGCCTTGCGAAAAAAGGTTGGCATAGATGGGAGGTGAAGGAGAGGTAAGAGGTCAATGCAGAGCAATATTGGCTACGTGGGAGGGACGGTGTTATTGGTGTGGTGCATAAGAGGCGGGGTAGAGTGAAACGGGGAGGTGTCCCTATGTTCAACGACTGCCTCAAAACCGCTGCCGACGCCAGCACCACCACGAGTGCACCCTGCAAGCCAAAATAAACAACGAAACAAAAGAAAATCAACGGCGTGAATCATAGTAATAGAAAACAAGCGCGATAAAAGGAAAAAATAGAGTGTAAATGAAAAACGGCGCAAGAACTGCTGTTAATTTCTCCCTAACCTCATTTTCTTTTCTTTAGGATTCGATTTTGTGCGCTAGTTCTCTATTTTTTAATAGAACCTTTGTTTAGCCAACACCGCGTGGACTCAGTAACTACGGCAACGAAAAGATTGCCTCAACCGGCGCCTTTTTTATTCCCCTCTGGCGATAACTTGTTTTTTGACCTCAAAAATTAATTCTTTTTAGCTTGAGAAGGAACCTAAGATAGGTGGAGCCACGTTAGACCTATATACTTGTGCTGCAGTATTCATTTTGTAAGTGCTGGGAACTCCACATCATCTCAGTGAAAACGGAAAAATTAAGCGTGCCCTCTGGCTTAATAACGCCATTATCTCTCTGCTCTATTTTAAGGTTGGATGAATGTTTGCCAAATTGTGTAGCGAGGAAATGGAAATTAGAGACAGAAAACTGATGATCTCAAGTAGCAAATTTTCGTTGAAAATTAATCATATTAGATGAGATAGGAACGCTTTTAATGAATTTATAGGTAATTTTAGCTCGAAGGGTGAAGCTTCAGCGCTTCTTTCTACGTGGACTTATTAGAGTATTAAGAGATGCATATACGTATATAATCTATAAATGTATTTCATAATAATTAAATCTGATAGAAACTATCTAAAAGCAGCCATAAAATATAAAATCTAGGCAAAATCAATAATTTGCATTTCTCTATGCTATATTCCGATGATGGAAAAGCGCTCTTCCCGGATAATCCTTTTATCCCAATTTGGATTTGAGAAATCAAGTGATTTATCTAATTAACCCGATTTACCTTAATGGTAATACTGGCAAGTTAATTTCGTTTCGCCTAACGTTTTGTAATGCGAGTGTGGTTGTGAATATAGGTTAATTCCGATTTCACAGATTCACAGATTCTGTTAGATGTACTTTTTACCGAGAGTGCAAGAAAATGTCATTTTTCGGCAAGTCAAGATTTACTGTTGATCGGAAACATCTCTTTTTATGATTTTTTTCCTTTTCCTTCTTAAAGATAAGGATATTTTCTCAACTTTTGCTTCGCCATTAGCTGAAATATTTTCCTGATTAGGTTCACCAATGATAAAACTAATATATATTTTGATTAATTTATGCTTTTCACTAACTTTCATGCGTTTCATTCTCCTTAACCTTTAGGCAACACGAAAATATTTTATCACCGATAAATATTTGTAGAAATTGAGAAGTTTTTGATTGATTCTATGAATTTCATTAACGGTACTCTTTTGATACATATGCTCAGTCATGCCTCGATAACTGTCCACTGGTAAAAAGAGGCTGTTCTCGAAAAATGTACCACACTGGCCATTTTCCACATCTTGGCAATAATGTTACATTTAAAGTGTTTGAGAAAACCGTCTACCCTAGAAACACATCGAAAACAATTCCTCCACGTTCTCTTCGTTGATCGACCACTCGAATCTTCTTCCCTTATTTCGCGCGGCAGCGGAAAATTCCTCCCGTACAGGGATATCGGCCCATCAAAAACGACAACGTTGGACCAAGTATCAAAACGCCATTAAACATTACGACGCTAAACACCGCCGCTGCGACGTGTGCTGCCCGTCCGAACGAGTTTACTTTCCTGCCTCCCTCCACTCCTTTTTCCCTTTCTTTCTCGCCAGCCATTTCATCAGCTGCTTTTCCCTCGTCACACACGCCCACCTCATCTCTCCGACCGCTTTTTTGCGTTATATTCGACTGCACCGCTCACCTTTACACCTGCACTGAGGTACATATCCAAACAATATACGATTTAGCTGCTAAAGCGCCGGGTTAGGTCGTGGGCGAGGGAATAAAATTAGCGAGTGCATTAATAATAAGTGCTACCAACTACCGAGGCAGAGAACATCGACGATAATGACCTCTCTTTTAACGGCCTCTTCCCTCATTTCCTGCTCTCCGCGTGCCACTTGCATTCCCTCCCCAACTCTCTTTCTGCCCATTTTCTCTCTCATTCCCAACGCCCCCCATTCTCTCCCCTTCGCTCCCTCGTTACTTCCTTTCTATAACACACCGCTCCATTCACAGATTCTATTTCATTTTCCCTCTCTCCTCTTGTCAGCGCCTTCAATCCTTCAGGTTCTGTTTTTTATCAGCTTCCTTGTTTGGGCACTCAGACACGAACCATTCCTATTTCTCACCCTCGTCTATGGTTTGTTGGCTGGTCAGTTAAACAACTCAATCCATTAATACGGAAAAATGACACAAAAGATGAAAAATTAAATATTAATACCATTTTTATAAAATGTCCTCTGTTAGTACTACTTAATATGTATTTTAAAATCATTCATTAATTCTTAAATTTTTCAAAATTCATTTCATTCACATTTAATATTTCATTTCCGAAATAAATATTGATTCAATAGTCAATTTAACTCTTGTATGATTTATATTTTCTATTTTATGATTCAGAATCACTTGACCCATTGTAATATTTACTATAACTACTATCTAACTTCTAAAAATTCTGAACAATTATGCTTGGTTCCAAGTATTGCCTATCTTTTACTTAGTATCCAAAATCTCCATATAAAGCTTCATATCTCTGATGAGAATATTAATTTTAATATAAGTTTTCAAGAAAACTCTTTGCGTCCGCTCTGAAACATTTTGAGTAAACAAATAATAATTTTTATGAGGAGAAGATTAAGTCGAGGTCATTTTTTGTTTCAAGTTGTCTTGATGCCGATTAAATTAAAATTAGAACCATACACGATTTCACGTTCCGACAAAATAAGTGTCACTCCGACATTTTTTACTTCTAATTTTAAAGAATAATTACTTATTATATTCGGTTTGATTCCTCTAAACGTTTTTACTCTGCTTCAGCAAGATCTAGGAACTCTCCAAAATTTCGAAGAAATACAATTTGAGGATCTTGGAATAATTAACTATTTTTATTACTTGTTACGTAATTTCTCAGGATAAGATGTTAAACCAGCACGTAAACACGTAAGAAGTGTTTCATGTGGTATGTGTTTACTTCCTCAGAAAATTAGGAAAAGCTGTGTAGGTGAGTAGAATGAATAACTTCGCAGAATTTTCTGCCGTCAGAACCTCAGTTAATACATAAGCAATAAACAGTTTTAAGCTTCATTGAGGAGTATTTTATCATCCCCGACTTTTCTGCACGATGTTTCATACTTTTTCTGTGGTCATTTCATGGAATATTTTGAGTTTGGGATCGTCGAATCATTTTTTCTTAGAAATTGATCGTTTGATTGCTTCACTCACCAATGAGCTGTTATACTTTCTACTGTCGAAATTTTAATAAAAAGCAGATTGAAAACAATTAGCACAGATTTAAAAATGTTTGAAACTTATTAAATAACGTTTTATTAGAACTGCGGAAGATTCTTCTCCGAGACATTGTACGGATTCGTGTGTATAACTGTTATATTAAGGTACAGGAAAATAAAAATAATCTTATGAATAATTCAAATAGTTGAAATTCTCTTTAATTTACCTTTTCATATTTCACAATATATGTATATACCCCATCCTATTTTCAAGCAATTCCGCTTTTCTTTTTATGAGAAATTTACTGCCTTTTATCAATTTTTCCATTGTTATAATATATATTATTTTACATATTTTATGATCCTTATGACTTTTATTTATAAAATGATCCCTACTACACTTATATTTAGTTTATACCATTTTATATGGCTTAGTATCGTTATTTTAGTCAAAATATGAGTCATGCTCTCAGTCATATTTGGGCAAACTCAACTGTTTACCTTAGAGATGGGATACAGATCGCAATACGTGAAATGCTGCTCTAGGAATAATTTTTCCATCAACAATATACTCGTCCTTTACAGCACTTATCATATTTACCATTCCTCTTGTTTCCATACAGTCCTTGGTTCTTCCTCTTCCCATTAAGCAATTCCTCCCATCTACTTCTGCCTTCATACCCTTTTTTCAGAACTTACGTTGCTTCAACAAACCGCTTTCTTCCCTCTCATCCATTCGTAAGTAACATACGCTCATTTGTTCTGCGCGTTCAGCCTCTCTCATCCATTGTTTCCCTCCTGCATTTCCCACTCCTCATCACTTTTCCCTCTGTTTCCTGCCTTCCCAACAAATGATACGACCTTGGAGGAGGAAGTGTTTTAAAGTATCTCGAAGACGACACGGGATCCTGGCAGTGAAATTATACTCTTTTATTTCAATTTTCTCTCTTTTGCATACGAATTATCTTATTTCTAGCAGTTAGAAAGACTCCGGGGAAACGTATGTGCCCTTTAATGAATATGATAATGAACAATTTTTTTAGTTGCTTTCATAATTGTACTGCTGCGACACATGAAAAATTCGCCAACGCTCTACCAAGCGATTAACTGTGCACAGGGATGCCACCGTTAAATGGAATTAAAAGTTGAGAAAGTACACACCATCGAGAGAAAACTGACGGCTCATTTTATGATAAGAATAAAAGCGGCAACTAAATTGAAAAGTAAAATGATTTGTTGATGACTCTATATAGAGTAATTCTCGGAGTAAAGTCTCCCTATTAAGTGATGGTCATTGTTACTCGTATTTTTCGGCGCTCGAAAGTAATTCCTTCGAAGATCATCCGTTTTGCAGACAAATTTTTAAAGAATTATATTCCAAACATAAATATTTCTTTTTAGGAGAGATCTTAGATCGAATATGAAGTATCTTCATTGATAATTATTTTTGCTTTTAGATGAAAAGTAATTGAAATTTACTCCAGGTTAAACGTCTGCTTATCTGCACAAAAATATTTTGTTTTATTTAAGAGAGTCATACAGGATATTAGCCAATGCTTTTATAGTCATGTTTAACGTATTTTTAGGTGTGATTGATAGATATGAGCGAATTTTCACGCTGCGACTGGCTAAAAGCCATTGGAATTTTAATTTTAAGTAACTGTTTAAGTTGTCAACATTTCAATTTACTATTTCATATTCTAATTAAATGTTTAGATTAATTAATATCATTCATTAGCGCTAAACCATATCAGTACCTATTTATCGAATCCGGTTCTGCCTATCCCCTCCAGCCTACGAGTATATCTATTGATAGATACTATATAGCAATGAATGCTACTTCATTAATCGCGACAAGTCTTACATATGCATCTCAATGCATTATTTTACTTAGTCTAAATTACTTTAATATGCATTTGTGTATATTATAACCTATAAGAGAGTTCCATGACAAATGCATAATAGGAGTCGAAATAAGTATCGGCACAAATTACTTTACATATCTGCGATAAATATCGTTTTTACATCCCCATTTAGAAATTATTATTATTTTCAGTTGCGTATTAGCGTCCTTCACAAATAAATTTCTTAATAATACTTATTTCATATCATAATAAATTGCGTTATTTCAAGATGTCTCCTAATAATAGACCTTTTCATAGACAATAATTTTGTTGGCATTATATCGGTCGCCTATGGCTTCTGCTCATGATGCCCGTGGATTATGGCGGTATTGTATTTTACAGTAAATTAATGTATCACATTTGTCTCAGTGAATCCCAATCTTGTAATGCCTATTGTTATTGATCCTTAGCAATAACATCGATTCCATCAACTTATATGTCGCTTTCTAAAGATCTAAAGCATGATCCTTAATCTTAGGTTGCCGAACTCTTGCTAATCCATGATCTTTCTTTTGGGTGTGCAAAGAGTTTTCGCACATTGTGATGAAACTATGATTGTTTCAGCTGTAGTTAATTTAGACTATATCATAAGCTTACCCTTCATTATAATATAATAGGAATATTATTTTGATTTCCAAATGTGACATCTATGTGTTTGTATAAAAAATATCACAGCTATAGTCAATAAGGTAATTACAGAAAATGAGGACTAAGAAGATACGATAACGTAATAGAAAAACCGCAGAGATCCAACATTGGAGAAAAATAAATTAATTTAATTTACTTTTCGTATTAATCGTAAGGATTATAGAATTTTCAAAGAGACTGAGACCATTTTTACCTTAGAGATTATCAAATTTAACAAAGATGGAAACTAAGCTATGTATCCGAATTTTGCTTATTCTGCGATGTGCTGAAGTCAGAATATCTGTCTTACGCACTTCCTCCTCGCTAACTCATTTCGCCAAGTCACTTTCTCATTCTCTCCCAGTTCGCACTTCCGTACCATATCTCCCCGATACCTTATCTACCTTCTCCTCGTAAACTTTTACATCCCCTATCAACCAATTAAACTCTCCCTTAAGGACGTCTACGCTTAATCTCCTTCTCCATTCTCTACCCTCTCGCATTTCTTCCATCGCACGTCTGCTTCTTCACCAAATTAGGAGTCCGATCACTTCCCGTTACACTTCTTTCCGCACTTCTGCTCCATTCCTTCCTTAAACTTCCCATCGTATCGTTCCACTAGTACACGTTTTTCGTACCCTCATTATATTCATCTAGAGCTATACAGCACAGGATAATATCTAATCTTTTCAAGTTTCATACATCCTCACAAATATGTGTAAAATATACATTTTAGATATTTACGATACGTATTCAGAATATGTGAATGCTTCTCTAAAGATTGATTGATGGAGGGTGTTTGGATTCTTGTCATTATTTTGGGTTTTAATTAATTTTTACAAGATAATTTTTCAGGAATCCTAGACCAGGGGTTGAGAACTTGTAGTTCGTATTCCCGAAGTGGGAAGCGAAAGGATTTTATTTTTCCCGCAGAATAATAAAATTCTCTCGCTCTCTACCTCTTCTATCCTTCTTATGTTTTCTTAACTTAATAAGTTAAGCCCAATAGTAATTAAATGTCGAAAATGTTTATTATAATAGATAATTAATTATTATTTATATTAATCACTACATTTTAATCCTATTATTGGCATCATAATACAGTTAATGTCAGCATCTCACTCTAAGGTTTGGCACCATAATTGACCGCAAGCCCTTTATATTTATCAAATCTAGCCCCCTTGTCACTATAGGAGGAATTGTCCTAGTTTAGAGGTGGAAATATAGTGCTTTCCAGCCGCTTCATTAAACAAATACTCCGATTTAAATAATTTTATGCTCTAATATTACCAATGGAGCTAGCTAAAAATTTAAGCGGGCAATATTCTCTTTCAATTTACTCAGCGAATGAATTTGTTTTCTCAATTCTCAATAAAATTTCAATGTTAAAGTATTTGAGTTAAGGCAACGCAAGAGTGACATGTTGGTTTCACATGCGGCAAATCACAGTTCTATATCTGTGGATAAAATTCCCCGCCCCTGTCATAATCGCTAGATAATCTAAGTGGTTATCCTTGGGATTATACAACCCGCAATTCAAAACTGCTTACATTGTTTACTGCGTTTAAGGATACCTTAAGTATAAAGGTTGCGGTGGCCACAGATCCCCCACTAATCTACATTTTAACATCGATAATCCTAAAAACTCGTAGCATTGATTTTTCAATTACAGCGATATTAATTTTACCTTAAGCATGGAAAAATGTATGAACTTCATGACAATGCTGCAAACTGGGTCGCAATAGTTCGCAAAATGTGGCCCAAGACTCGGAATAAACCAGGGGTCTACAAACTTTTCTGACCATCAGATCACAAAGAATATTTCGATTCTTCATCGTTCCTTCTTGTTACCTTCTACTTAATTAAAGCAGGAAAAGTAAAAATGATGATTATGTTATTGTTTTAAAATAATTTTTCTCTACTCGGATTTTTTACATTTGATTAACTTCATACATAAGTATTTTTCTATCTGATACTACTATCATTCTTTAGTAAAAGAGTTATATAATTTTTATTTACTATATAATAACAATTTTATCATACATTTTTATAACTTTGCATGAGATCTTTAGTAGACCCTTGGGCAGTAATTTGCCCATGGAGTTTATATCGACCACTTTGCGAATACCATTTTTACAAGAAAACAGCACAAATGGATTCTATATGGGTTATTCTTACCATGGATGAGTGGATTTGGTTTACAATAAAATATCTCCGTAACTTTTAGGGCTCTCAGGAATCATAATCTCTTCGCCGACATCGGAAAACGCGACTCTATTTCAGTTGATTGGTTTTCTTCTCTCGTCGTTTACCAGAAACACAGCAGAGGCACTGTACTTGTTTTATAACATAAAAAGACTAACCACTATTCTTCTCGTATTCTTCCTCTCTTACCATCCCTCTCCTTCTTTCGTCCCTCTTCCCTCCACGAATAAAAATATTCTCGATTTTCCCTATTTTAGATACTTTCTTCCCAATGACGTGCGTTCACGTGCAGGTGAGACCATGAATATCTCAGAAACAGGCGTCGTCTCCAGTCAAACGATTCTCTTTCAGAAAGAGCCAACTCGACTCGGTGCCCAGATGTTCTCGCAATACACATTGAGCTCTGAGATCGGATTAAAAATGCGGCTGGCGCGTCGAAATGATCAATGAGAAAGTCATCATTGCGGAATCCATTTTCCTCTCTATGTTTTCTCAGATATTTTTTGTAGGCTTAGAGATGAGACTCGTTTGTTCGGTATCCCACAATAGGATCCGATCCGCAAAGTGAGAAAAGGATGCACCAGTGTTTGGTCTTACAATGGAACTGCGGATCATTAGAGATATTTGAATTTTCACATTCACGCGAGATGACAATGATCAATGGTGACTAATTCGTATGAATTACAATAAATATTATTACTTTTCATAGCATATTGACCTTATTTCACGAAATAACAAAGTTGAAATTGTAAAATGAATCACAAATACTGTAAATTAATCAATGAATGGTCTTCGTTCACATCTTATCATGTAAAGCGCATCGACCATAGCGAGGAAACGGGATACGGCTCTTTAATGTCTAGAATCCTAAAAATCCTTTCCTATAAAAGTATTATTATTATTATAATGGAAATGTCTCTTTATTATGGAATTTTTGTTTGTTTTCATATCCTATGATGTGTTCCATGTCATAAATTTCCTTTTTCCTCTATTACTCAGTAATATCCTTGGCCTAATGTTCAATTTTATTTTTTATATGCCCTATTCAAGATTAATAATAGGAATAGGCTAATCAAGCAAAAACTGAGTGAAACTAGTTACTTTGAGTGATCCGTTTTATTTCATCGTTTGGATCCCATAAACGCAGTTAATCGGTTCATTTACGCGATTAATTAATACCGGCTACATCCGCATGCACAATGAAATTTTTCTCGGCCTACTAATTCATCGAATTACTCACGGCAATTAAATTTCAAAAGATTTCCTTTCTACTTCTTCCTCAGTTCCCTTACGCTTCACTCCCTCTGTTTAACCATTTCCCCATCCAATCCTTTTCACTTCTTTCATCTCTTCCGAGAGTTTTTGTCCTCCTCATTCTTTCTGTCGTACTCAATTTTTCCTTCCTCTTTATTCCTTTCATTGTTTGCTTGCGCTCTCTTTTTCTATCACAGCCTTGATTGACAAAGGAAAGGTTTTATCTGTTCAATAGCTTTAAAAAAATATACCCTCTCCCTTATTTACCCTGTCACTTTTATCGCCGTACCTTAATTGACCCTTTTTCTGGAAAGATTTTATTTTACGGAATCCCAGCGTCCCGATTTCATGATTAAACTAATTACTAATCCTTTTTGCTAGTCTTCAAGCTATGAGCCTCATTAGTCTTCGTTTGGGTTCAAGTATTCCGAAGGCAAGAATTTCTTTTGAGCAGCGTTTCACTTGATTTCACAATTAAGGTACATTGCGCGGCCGGATGAAAAGCTTGAAAGCATCGATTCCCAACTTTCCTTCCTCGGGAAATATTAATGGAGCTGAAAATTTTCAACAATAAACAAGGAATAAGAGCATATTACATAGACATAGCTGTTAATTATGTATTATTTTAGGGTCGTAGAACTTTATTTATAGAAAATATTTAGAACTGGATTTCTTATCAGTGTTCGTTGGAAATAGATGTCCTAATTAAAATCCTTGTATCACTTAAAATATTTACTTTCTTGCAAACTTTTCTTCGAGCAGCTCAAAAATATTGGTATTATGATCTATAGAGATGCTATCGTCTCCTGTGAGTTATCAAAAAATATTTATTATTAGTATTAGTTTAGGCTTCGGTTATGAACATTTCTGAAACTACACAACGAATCTCCCATTCTTAAGAGAAAATTTAGAAATAGAATTAAATTTTAAACATATTCATATTCAATAAAATTTATGTTTGAAAAAATTCATTTCTAAGAACATCCTTAGCAAAAACATTCAATTAAAACAATCTGGACTTTCTCATTCGTTTATACCAAATTCATTCAACAATCCCAATTTTGAAAACACATACTTTATGAGCGGATGCTATTCCTTTAAAATATCCCTCCTTATTCTTTTCTTTACCAAGGACATCATCTCACAGGAGCTGGAAACATTCGTAAATCTCCACAAAGTTGAGAAAATTTCTCACCGGTATACATACTTTCACACAGCGGCGCTATTCTCCGCGTCGGCTTCTCATTTACTCTTCAAATGCGTCCCTCTTCCGGAGACCCTTTAATCGACAAACTAATGTTTTCCACGTCCATCTGTTTGCGCCGGCCTCTTCACTGCAACTCTCAGTACACCTTCCATTCCTCTTTCATCCCCATTTTCACTATTACGTCGGTCACCCATCCATAGCATCTTTCTCTACCATTTCTTCGTTCACTGTCTTCGCAACTCTCATCTCGAGGCCTCCACAACAGAGGTTCTTTCCCCCCTTTTTTAAAATGTTCCTATTTTCCACCCCTCAACTTTCCCTCTTCTCTGAGTATCCCCTCGACGATCTTTTTCTATTTTCTCCTCTTCATTTACGTTTTCCTCTCATCTCCCTTCTAAACCACCGAACTCATTAAGTGATTGTTAAGAATGAAGCCGCAATGGAAAGGGACGTACACACCTCCCCCGGATTTCACCCCATCCCGCCCTTGTTTCGCAACCCGTTGTGTGGCTCCAAGCTTTTATAATTGAGGAAAGTGGAGCGTCACTCCCGTAGAAAGGGGGCGTTCATTTTTTCACATTTTCTTCCGCGCGTTTTTTTACATTTTCCCATCTTTGGGAGAGGGGACGGGAGCCCGTTAGCCGGAATTAGCGGGCGAGAAAGGATGTAAGTAACGGGAAGGAAGAGGGTGGTTTCCAGGAGGGAAATTGGGAAAATAAAGATGTTTTTTCGGAATGAGATTTTTCTCTGAGGTTCCGCAATGCTTCGGCGGGATGGCAAATAGGGCTGCATGAAGCGAAGATAAGATTACAGTGGAATGGAGGGCGGCGTGTTGCAAATGTCCCGGCGCCTGTCCCTGCATGTTTCCATTCCATTTTTGCATGCTGCGGTGGTAACGAATGTAGTCTTGCACCGAACCCAAATTCCCTTCAACAGAAGAAGTATATGGAGCTAGCTGTACCGAATGGGGCGGCATCATAACCGAAATCTGGCACGGATGGGATAGAGGCGATTCCTCTTGTCCTCTTCATTCTACGAATAATATTTCCCAGGATTTCTCTTTGAAAAGCTTTTTGGTATCTATTCAGAGGAGCTCTACATCACACATGATGATCCAACGAAAAGATTTCTGACACATAAGCTACGCGGAATGCTTTCTAATCTTTTATGTCTTTATTCGTGCAGATTGTAATTTATTTTTCACTCTATAATCAGAGAGTGCGAGGATAATCCGCATCTTTTGAAGCATGCTTTGAAGATACTCTTTTATGTAAAAGACCGTCAACCAGTAATACGGCGAAATTTAAAAACTGTGCTCCACTTCGTTTGCATATTTTGGATTCCTTAATCAGCTATTCAAAAGTAAAAAAAATACAATAGCTCCTTTTACTAGAACATACTCGGTGATGAACGATTTGGTGGCGTTAAAACTTGTATACTCGAAGCCTCATTTTCTTTTGTCCTCAGAAGGAATCAACATGATACTTGAAAGCGTTACATTACAGTGTATCTCACCGTTTTGCTAAGCTGCAATACTAGTCAAGACTTTGCACCAAAGTTAGCATACAAAAGATAACGTTACAGTCTTTGATGGCAGGAAAAATTTCGTTTATTTTTTATGGAATTTAAACGTCCTAAAATTTACTAAAATTGGAATTTGTTGAGAATGATTATCTACTACAAAGGTAAACCCACATATTTCGGAAAGCGTAATTCTTTCGTTAATACATAAGTATAATAGTAACTTTGATAATCTCAAATGCGTTGACACCTATACACCAGCGAAACCCAAATATTTTTTCAACTTCTTTTATACAGTGATAATCAAGGACAGTTTATTATTTATTTATTAATATTATTTTTTAATTTTTATATTAATTTTTGATATTGATTCATTGGGAGATCAAGAGAAGCTAGGGAATTTGGGGAAACATTTACGTAAACACTGAAAATCGACAATTCTAACGAGGTGAAATCAAAGAAGATATCTCAGAATACATATATAACCAATTAATGCCCATTATTATCATAGTACACCTATAAAATTGTAGCAAGTTTAATCGCTTCCATTTATGTTAATGGAAGATTATTATACCTTTCATGAAGTTTCTATAACTTCAGCCTTTGAATTTAGCATTAATCAACAATTTCGCAGATGAAATAATTGATAAATATATATATTATCCCATTTTGTCGTATCTGATACATAATTTCAATAAGTATAGGTAAAAATTTACATTTAATTTAATAAGGACTCTTATGTTCATTCTGCTTTAGTACAAATTTAAATGGGGTATATATAAATGTAAGTAATGTGAAAATGTTTACACCCACCTCCCGATTATGAATCTTAATACAAGTAAAAGTAAGATAGAATTCATGATTCCCCTTAAAAAAACTATAATATTTTAAAATTATTTTTGTATAACGCCCTTCCTTTTCAAATTATGGATTCATTATGAAATAATTCATTATGGAATAATTCATTTGAATACGTATTTTAATATAAAGGCGAAATTTCAAGCGGCATTCTCAAGGGCTAAAATCATCAACCTTCTCCAGAAAATATAAGATAACAACTGATCTTACAGATATCCCTCTAAAGCTACTGCTTGGATTAAGATGAATTTCCACTACTGCAATAGCTCAAACGATTACCGATGCATAGCAGAAAGCGTGTCTTCCTCGAGTAAGAAAGTAAAAGTCGTCACATTTCACTTCACTACCCGCAAAAAGGACATCACGTCTGACTGTATTGACGCACGCGTGTTTGAGAGCGCGCATCGGCGGATTCGTTTGAATGCGTTGATTTGCCCACTTAGGCCCGCGTGCGTGAAGGCGCATGCGTGAGCGCGTGCTTTTCGTGTGTGTTTTTGAGGTTAGAACAATGACATAAACCGGTAGGATTTGCATGGACTTCCGCCATCTCGTTCCTTTCGTCTACATTTTCGCCGGGGCCATTGTAGCTTCCGTCGCGTGCTCCATTGTTTGCCATCCCCACCACCGCCGACTCAACAAATGGACGAACTTCTCCCATTGTCGGCACAACAAAAGGCGCGCTCTCTTTCTTTTTTCGTGTATATGTATAGAGATATATACAGAAACTTTTTTTATTCCGAGGGAATGGACAAATAGGCAGAGAAGGAGAAACGGAGCGGATAAAAATACGACCACCGGAGCGATCGAAAACCTCCGACATAAATGGCCATTCAAAATAAAAAAAAGTTGAATGCGCCGCCTCGCATGAGCGGTATTTTTGAAGGCCGTTGAATGCATATTTCATCCGTCGTTGAAATGGTAAATGCGATGGTGTGGGGAATAGGGTGTGAGGCCTTTTTTATTTTCTTAAAGGCCTTAAATTACTATGGTATGGGGATGGTGATGGAGATTACACGGGAAATTCACACTTCTTTCATCCTCACATTGATCGATTTTCGATGGAAGACCGATATTGCTCTGCGTTTTTATCCATTTGAAGTTTCTTTGATGTGATGCAACACTCTTCCGATGCATGTGTTTTCAATAGCGGATTTATTTGAAAAAATATCATTTATTAGCCGTTTATTTATTTATTATTTGCGAAAAATATTTTCCATCCGTTTTCTCCTTTTCTATACTTTTATTCTTCTTTGTGGGTATGTTTGGATCTTGTTCGACAAACTCTTAGTAAAATATAATCAGATATACTTGAATAATATTCAGAACTTCATCAAAGTGGTGAAAAATTATTTCATGAGAGGAACTGCTCCAAATAAAAATGATTGCGTTTAATTTTCCTTTTATATTGCTTCATCAAATAGGTTATGATTAGGTTAGTATTAATGCTATACTATCATATTCCATATTTAGAATTTAAGAGATTTATCTACTTTTAAGAACATCTGCTAGGAACAATATAGGACGACTGTCTGTAAATATATTAAAAACGGTTAAAAGGATCCCTGAGTGACAAATAAAGACACCTCCTCTTTATTAGCTGGCAGTACTTCTCTTTCTGCACTGCTTTACATAACTATGGATCGTTATTACCCTTTATAAATGTACATTTTCTTCTTTTCTTCCGATATAGAATTTTCATTTTTGCTACCTTTATACGTGATGCATGTCTTTTTAATTTGATTTTATTTTTAATAAGGTACTCCTTTCATTATGATAAAAATTCTAAAATCTTAGAATACGTGAAACTTTCTTAATTCTAGTTCATAACGATTCCAAATGGAAACGCATTCCGTCTACGTTACTATCGCTGGCAATATTCCTTCAAGTCTCATAAAAAGAAGTAACAAAAATTTTACACATACCTACTTGAAATTTCCCAAATGAGTAATCGTCCTCTAATATTTTTTTGATTCTTACCCTGAATTCATCAAAAATAATCATAAATAGTAAATAATAATTAAAAATAGAAGAGAATATTTTTCAAAGAAGACATTTATAGTACCTTTTCCGTTATTTTATCCTCGTAAAATCTTATTTGCTATCATTGAGTATGGCGAATATATAATATCGAATGCTACAGAACAAAACAAAAAGGGTATTATATATCCGCGAGTTTTTTTACAAATATAGGTCTCATTTGCAAAATTACGAGTTCTCTTCTTCCATGCGAAATTCCCAACCTTCAGTAGGCACTTTTAATGACACGGCGAAGGAATTTAATAAGCAAATGAGGTTGTGTTCGCCACTGGACCGCTGTTTGTTTTCCTCCAAATAACGAGGAAATTACGACACCTAATTTCTCCCCTGCCGAAAACTAATACCAACGTTTCGATTATGAAAGTCATTTGATAGCCGTAATTGTCCTAGCTATTGTGGTAATTGAAACCCATGCCGAAAATTTAACTTGATTTCTCGATTTGTCGTTCCCGTTTAATTGCGTCTAATTAGGTTTTAACCATGCCAAAACTGTATCAATTTTTGTTGTTATGGCACAGTTCGCCTCCGTTATATGCAGATATCTTCACGATATATCTCATTAAACGACTGTGTATTAGATTAGAAAAAAACTTAGCGAGGATTAGATAGCGTAAACTACGTTTTAGAAGCACCCATGTAAAGCTTGGTACATGATATTTGAAATCAATTCAAAATCTTAACGAATATTCATTAATATGGTAAGAAAATAGAGTATTAATTGCTTATTCATAGCCCATTTTTTATTCATTTAATATTTATACAAAATGGATTATTTCATCATCAACGCAACAGTACTGTGATTATATTCTTTCTTTTAAAGGACTCCCCTTAGGATACCTAGTTAAAGTACACAACAAGAAATCGTCTTCAGCCAAACATGGAAATGTATTTGCCAAATCTAAACTGCTACTGCAGAATCAATATGAACTAGGAACAGGAATGTAAGGTCGCCATTTAAATAGTAGAATTGACATAATTCTGATTAATCTCTCATTTTAACCTCAATTTTACGGAGCTGTTAGCAATACAAATTTTCAATGTTATTACTATTGACTTTTGAAATTACAATTGTAATAAGGTGATAGGACATGACTTTGTCTACCATTTTCTTGCTGCTCACAGAGATGAATATGTAATACTAATGCTGTTATTCTCGGCTCCATATATCTCTAAATCCATTGCTAGATTTGTTGTTTTTCATGAAAATGCATGGATAATAATGGTTTTCCTCGATAAACGTTATGGATATGAATATAAATAACATTTACGCATACATTCAACGAATTCTAGTTTGAAAATATCTTTTTTAATTTTATAATATATCTTTCATAATCAAGCTCGTCCTATCGTAGGCTTAAACCACATAGGCCCTTGTTAAATTCCCTTTTCTCGATGTAATAACGTTGTTTTTAACAATATTGCATATACATTTTTAAACTTATGAGCTAAAGATTGTCAACTTATCATATTTTATTAAAAAGACAAAGATGGAACCATTCATTTAATTCAAATTTATGTTTTGAAAAAGTCTGACTAGATTTAGTAAAATATAATCTGCGCATAGGGCTTAAATCTGCGGAAAATTAGCAGCAAAAGTAATATTACAAAATTCATCATACGAAAGTTCCAATTTAGAAAGAGCAAATGATGTTTTAAATACATAACAGCACGCGAGTGGTGGTGCATAAAGAGATGTTACTTTCACTTTCAACATAAATTTAAATCGAATCAAGGAAAATATTTGTCCGCAGTTGATTGTTAATAATTCGCTTGTTTTATATTCAGATTTTTGCACTGAAACGTATTCTTAACCATTATTTTTTTCTCGGATTAAAAAATTAGATAAAAAGTTACAAACTGTGTATTCCGCCGTAATCTGGCGAAAGAAACACACAAAATAACAAAGAACTATTATCTAAAATAAACAACCAAAATCTCTCTTTTGTAACATTTCAATTGCTCATTATTATGGCAAAGAGCCGGAAATCTAATATATTGTTTTGAAATTTGTGTGAAAATATTTCTGCCACTGTCGACTCAAAATATTACACTGCTTCAAATGGTAACCTGAAGAGAGTCATAAGTGGGTTTACGATTTTTAATTATCCTGTAAATTAACTGTAAGCATGTAAATTTGAATTATCCAAATATGAATAGCTTAATTATGTATAAATCTTGTTTCAACTATTATTATTAATAAGTCTCAACCAACTACTTTTATTTGTATATCTTCCTCTAAGGTCTGACATAACCCGAGTTTCACTTTTAATTTCACAAATCTTTATTCCTTATGAAATTCTGTGAATTTATTCAAATAATTTATGTGCTATATTTCATAGCAGAAATCTAACTCATTGAGTGATAATGAACTCTGGATATGTTTTTATACCGGTACAGAGTAAAATCAATGTTCCATACCCTATGCTCAGATAAATTAATTTACAGAATGAATTTTTGATTATTATCAAATTTTAAGATGTTTTAAAAATGATTATATAATTGATTAAACTCTAAACATAAGCATCGTTGTCATTAATTCGAATTATCTTGTAACTTTCCGTGAATCATTTTGAAAAGGATTCAGTGATGCATTAGGGAAAGGTCTGCTGATTTTTTTCAATCGGGCAATGGATTGATTTATCGATTGAGACATTTTTTCTGCCCTCTATGAGCGAGAAAGAAAGAGCTTAATGATGATGTGTTCTGTCCAGGTCACTAATCATTAACGGCAGCTTTTCATGGCCCTGAGATATGACTAAAATCCCATTTTTAGCAGTAATGAAACTTTTTACTTTTTCTATAAATACCAAACATTTTTTGACGAGCTTCTATGAAAGAAAAATTTACACAGTTAATTCTCGTGCATGAATCATAGCTTTGTGTACTAATCCTTGAATACTTCGACTGAATACCTCCGATATTGCAAACAAGGAATTACTGGAAATTAGCTCTCCAGCATGGAAATTACTTCAGCATTAACACTTTCTGCAAAAGCTACCGAGCTTCTATATTCTAGACCAGACTTCATATAATATGTCCCGCGAGCCACATGTGGCCTAGCGTAGATTCAACCTGTGATCCGTTGTGAAATTTGCTAATTATACTTATTTATAAGTGCTTACTGCTAAAAGGTTGAGGATGAGTTAATCCAGTGAAATAAAGCTATCGAGCGGTGCCACTCTGTCAGTTGATTATGTAAATTTCGAATACGAAAAACGTTCCTCCTTCACTATAAAGCATTATTCGAATATTATTTTGAGAATATAGATCTCCGATTTAATTCAGAATTATAAAAAGTTAGCCACTGAAAATTTTAGTATATCACATTATAAAATAATCTTAATTATTCCGTAGTTCTTCTGTGATCCGCAATCATATTTAGTCTTTCCTTCCTGCAAGTTGTGCAAGCCTGATCTAAGCCAACTATTATTTTCTGTGCCCTTTGTCATTTTGCAATCCTTCAGCATTTCTCTTCTTGATTAATATGAAATTGAGTTAAGTAGAGCGGCCTGCAAGTTTCCTCTTCCCATACAAACGATAAGCGGCTTGTTTGGATTATACAGGTTGTTTGATGCATTTTAACAGATGATGCGATGGTATTAGAAATTCATATCAACATAAGGCTAAAAGAATTTTTATATAGTAAAATAAAATTACTTTTTTAAGTCTTTAACTAGATCATCCCGTAAAATTTTTGGGCGTATTTTATTTAAAACCTCTGTGAGAAATTAGAGTAGTCTGAATGATTTTGGAAATAAAGAAACCAATATTTACGATTAATTATTGAATAAATTAAATTCTTAGTTAAATAATTAAATACTAAATATTAATTGGAATATTCTTCACATACTTATGATTAGGTTTTATAACATTTTATTGCGAATCTCTATCCGCATGGTATTTCATCTTACTTTTACTTATATATGTATGTTGGATATCTTCGCAAATATTTTAATAATATATGAATCTAAAACTTTAGCATCAAACTATCATAAAGTTAATTAATATAATTTTATTATTTAAAATTTTTCCATTTACTTGCAAAGAATATTTTGTGTTCTAACAACAGAGGTAAGAGAAAATCTAAATTTCAACCCCAACCAGGGTTGAACTCGTTTCCTTACAGCTAAATCAGAACAAAAATGCAGATTTCAATCAACCCAATGAATTTTGTAATAATCGTAAAATTAATAACATAATTGATTGAAAATGTTAAAGGAGCGCCGGAAGAAGAAGGATCATACTTAAGTTCGTAGATTAATTAGTAAATTAAACGAAAATGGTTCCGACACGTTTTAATGAGTGGAAAGATAAGGCCTCCCTTTTTGAAAAGAAAAATTAATATGAATAAAAATTAATATGAACGTTATGGTTCCCGGGTTTTAATTCATCTCGCAGAGGGAAAAAGGCTTGTCAGTATAAAAAATAATTTGTTTCTAAACCAGAAAGAGTTGAAGAAGTTTATCCAGTATAATATTTTTATGCAAAAATGCTGATGATGGATATCATTTTATATATATTTCTGAGAAAATAAATTTGACTCTCCTCAAAAAGTTTGTAATTATTACATATCTGGAATTCTTTGTGAAACAATTTTTTTATTGAAAGAACCAAACTGAACCTATGAAACCTAGATTTTAAATAAAATTCAGTACGTTGTACGTTGAAAAACTATGGATGTTCACAATAGCAGTTGCAGTTAGATAGATAAAGAATTCTTGTGTAAATGACTGAATCATGTGGCCAATCAAAATGAATTTATTTAATTTAAAATTTTATGCCAAAAAATACCTCTTCCATTGATTGAAAAGATTGAAAAATAAACTGAATAAGGTGGCCATATTTTTCACGTATATTTCAAAGAGAAATGTAGATGTTTCCGAAGAATGAATCCCTCTCTAGTTTTCGCTACTGAATGTGGGACATGTATTTACTAGAAAAGGTAAAATGATTGGTTATCACAGAGATACTGGATGATAAAATTAAAGTGAGAGAATCGCTGAGACAGTGCGCGGCTGTCATCCGGAGAGACTTTGGATGCAGACACGTTGAAGCGGCGGGATGAGGATTAGAAGGTGGCCGATAGAAGCGCTGGGGTAAATTCCTCGTCGGAGAGTGGGAAAGCAGAGGAAAGCATCGACTATTCAGAGGAGATGGATGGCGGAAAATGACCAGGGGAAATGTAGGACTTGATAGCTGACAGACGTGTAGTTACATCGAGTAAGATTCTATCGCAATATCTGCTTTTCGTAGAACAAGAACATGTGAACATTATCCTACTAGCTCTCTTGTCCCGAATTAAATTTTTATGTTTAAAATCAAAAGGCAAAGAATTCAAAAGGATGGAACGCGTGATAACTCATTCATGGAAGCAGTCTCGAATACTTTTGCAAGTTTCTCATTAATTCAAATAGCTCTGTGACAGTATGAAAAGTGATAAGTCGTTTAATATTTTTGTGAGACGGAAATGAACGTTAAAGTAGGATATTCTAATTGTTGGGGAGAGAAAAAAGAAATGGCAGAAAGAAGAAATTTGAATCTATGAGAAATTCTTTAGTGAAATTCTATACAAGTGCATGGACTATAACAGTAGATACCCGGATATGAAGATTTAAAGATTTTTATTTCATTTTATGTTAATATGATAACCATTTTTTATTATACTGACCTAGCTTTCGGCCAAACTTTATATTCATTTTGAACATATAGTAGGGCGTAAAATTAAATATTTTGCAGTAAAATTATATTAGTTAAATTAGTTTATAATAGTAAAATTTCACTCTAATATACAATCAGGAACTATTTTTAATGGTTAAATGAAGACGAATTTTACTATTACACCTTTCCATCAAATAGGCCTTATCGTCAATACATTGTAATTGTTGTTTACCTCCTACTAGGAGGTTAACAGCGAATAATCATACAGTACAGCTATAACTCCTGAAGATAATTTATCACTTAAAGATTATATTTAAGCGTTGCGAATGTATATGATTGGATAAATTTTCCATCTCTACCAAGAAGATTTTGTAAACTACAGGCATAATTTCGTAAATAAATCATAAATATAGGAAAATTCAAATAATGATAAAATGCAGCAATTTCCGCTTATAAGTCTTCCACGAGACATTGAATTTTTCGCTCCAAGTTTTTCGCCAAAATGGAATACAAAATCATCCGTGTTTGTCTCCAATTTTATTACCAAAGTCATCGTTCGCTTAATGGGATAATCAGTGCTTTCTTGCTCATTTTGAACAAAACATATCCCGACTTCGATATTCTGGTAATCGCTTTTTAAGCAATCATCTTTCATGTCTATTCCTTCTATCGCCCATAAGATAATCCGTGAGCGAAATTTTCACTCCCTGAACAACTCCATTTTTCAGGTAAACTCCGAAATCCCAGCCATTTTCACGAGCAAAAGATTAAGAGAAAAAAATCTCTCCGCCGGTCCACGACCCTATTCTGGAATATTGCTCATGCCATGACTATCCCATTTGATTCATTTACATTAAGCGTTAAGTCAAGCACTGCAATGCGCAAACTCAATAATCAATACCAAATGAGTATTGGAGAGGCTTTGAACGGGGCAGAGGCTGCGAAGGAAATGGCTTTTTGTGTTCGAGAGGAAAAACAAAAACACATCTTCGGAGGCTAAACACTCCACTCTTTCCCCAACCTACATTTTGAGGGAAACCTCCGCAAGGTAACCGTTCGCGGAAAAAATATGCGCCAATCCACGAGGCAGATGCAATTCCAATTTATGGAATGATTTGAAAAAAAAATCGTTAAGAGACACTGAAAGGAAGCAGCCCCGTTTAGATTCCCATGCATTTACTGTAGGAACTCTTGTGTTCCCGCCCGGATCTCTAAACGATTTTTCCGCGAGAGAATGAGAAGTTCGGATCCACAGCGGTCCTTGTCTGTCTGCACCAACGCTGCTGACGATAACATCTTCGCGAACGATGAGCTTCTTTCTATTTGCGCTTGTTTTGTTGAAAATTGCCGAATGCCGTGGAAGCCTCGTCGTTATCTGAAAAAGATGAAAGAAAGAGATGGCCTTCTTTCTGCGATACCGAATAAGCTTATTGCACCAGAAATTACAGGAAATGGGAAAATGGTTTCTATCTGCCATTTTCCTATGTCGCATTATCGGTATTGCCTCTCGTAGAACTTTTAAGTAGCGTTTCTCTCTCTTCTCCTTTGCTTTTACCGCTGGCGAAAGACAACTGTTGGTATCACAAAGGAATAGAATCAAATCGGTTGGTTATAAGCTAAAACTTAATTTTCAGTGCCACTTACCAGAGAATAGACTACTGAGAGACATGCTGGTAAGGAATTGTTATTTACTCCCAGCAAGAAATTCCATCAAACTTTCATTCCTTCTCTCCGTTTTTTTTATAGAAAATCTACTTTTATAAAAGTTTACATCTTTCTATCAGTAAATTATAATTATATCTTGATTACGTCAAAAGGAATATTGGTTAATATTACTGGAGGCTATTCGCTAATAGTCCTCTAACACATCAGAGCTTATAGCGTACTTTCGACCCTCAGAAGGTCATAAAACTGGCCGCCTAAAATACCCCGAACATTCCAATCTTACGAATAGCCAAATACACACGCTATACCTGAGATGGAGAACCTGCGGCTTTAAGAACACGTGCAGTATTTTTCGGTATTCACTGAAGCCCCTTCTCTGATTCTATAGATGAGCTTGGAAAACAAAATTATTATGTTCCTCAGTGTTTTTCATTCAGTCGAGTTAAATTTTCTCCTGTATTATATTTAGCGATTAAATTGGATTGCCATGTTAGATTGCTACGTGAATACAAGAAATAAGTCTTTCCAATGTGACCTGATGTTTTCACTGGCGATCTAATGGTAAATGTGGCTCCCCGACGAAAAATCTTCCCCTGCGCTATACAATGAATTCAACGACCCCAATAGAAACTGCCTTAGCTATTACAGATCCTCACCAACGAGAACGCAGTGCCTCGAAAACACGACCGAGGGCCGCCCATTAGCTCAGTTTCCGACGGTATGCTCAGATAATGCATAGCATTTAACGAACTTCCAAAAAATGGAATTTCTCGAAGTGACCGAAAATGCCACTACTTACCTTTCAAGCCCCAAGACATGGACTGAGTATGACCCAGTTAACTCAAAAAAGACATTGTCTGCGGCATATCCCATTGAATTTTTCCCTCTGTTGATAACTATCAACGAAGGCCTCCCCTACCTTCCTCAGAGTGTGTCCATGAGGTCATTATATTGCCTCAGAACTGAGCTTGCGAATGGCAAAGGTCACGGAAATCGCGAGAGAGGAGTTAGAAAAATTAAAAGAGGAGTACACAATTGCCAACGGCGAGAGGTAGATTATTTCTCAAGCTGGAAAAACTGCATTTGCAAACTAAAACTGCAACAAAGTAGATGAGGAAATAAAGAAAGGACTCAATATGGTGCAGCAAATATACAGAGGAAATTTGCGTAAATGCGTCTAAAAAACATCTCACCGTTTAAAACATATGACTCAAATCCATTAAAATTCTCAACTTCACGGAAGAAAAAGAGTATATTCCGAGCAATTTCGTATGAGAATAAGTTATTGTCGGTAATAAAAAGCGCTAAACGATCTTCTGCAGAATTTTAATACAACAACAGCTGGTAAACATGGAATTTCATAAATCGGGATTCGATTATAAGAAATTCGGTAACATATAGATAAGTCCTTTACAATTCCTACTTCACCATTAGTGAGATAGTACCACTAAATTAACATAATTCTGATAAACCTCTTAAATTATTTATTCATTAACTTTTATGAAAATATAAATATATAAAAAGTAATCCATATTCAATTATACCTTATTAGAAATTCGTTAGGCCATACATCCATAGTTTACAATTCTTACTATTGTCACCATTAGTATATTAGTAACTATTTTTTCTCAAATCTTCCTGTATTTTAATTAATTAACCAATCATATCCGACTTAATTCCTAACGAATATCTACAAATATGTGAGTCAAAGGGAAGTTTCAGCGGCATTTTGTTAGCGGTAACTAATCTTCAAGAATTCGCCCTCTTTTAGAGAAAATATATTCGAAAAGATTTGCCGAAATGGTATTTTAAATATCTTTACCTTCATTGCCTCTTCCCGAAAGTCTTCTCAGAAAAGGTATTGTGAACTAGGAAACATGTTCTATGGAAATTGCAGAGTCGAGAGCGTATGGGAAGGTTATGCATAATTAGTGATTATTTTCCAGGCGTAGGAAAATAAACTTCCGCTTCATCAGCTCGCAAGCTTCACATAATAAACTCCACGCAGTTTGCGTATTAAATAATATAGAGGATTACCGCGAGACATAAACAAACAAAGCAGGCAGCGCATACAAGTTCCTCGTTTGCAGCAACTTTACCAGCATCCTAAAACCAATGTTAGATCAATCAAAACAAAGATTGAGAAAATAAACCACTGAATGGGTCTGTCTGTAAAATATTCACCCCGAAGGCTGACTGGAACCTCATCCCCTCTACCATTAGCTACAAAGAGCTAGGAGTGGTCAATAAGGCTTGCTAAGCAAACTGAGGAGTGAGGTATTTTGCACTTGCTTTCCTTCCTGAGACACAATGCGATAAGGAAATAAGTTCACGCAATGAAACACAATGATTCAACGAGTATAACTTATCATAGCATTCAATAAGTTGGTATCTTAATCAGTGCCATTACTCAGTATTACATATCCTTGCTTTTACATCATCAGCCATGAGCAAGACTGAGGAAAAATTAAATGAAAGGTACATTTTCGTTCAACCCGTACCTAAAGACAAATGAAAAATTTTCCATTAATCAAGATATAGTACCAAAAGCTGTAAATGATTAACAAAAGGAATACAAAGACACAGGGAAGCTAGGCGATTCCAGAGCATTCCCACCATGTAGATGGAGTTTCCTTTTCTTAATATACTGCTTTACACGGTCGTTTCGTCAAGGAAATAAGCAGACAAATCCGATTAGATATATAATAACTTTGTGAATTGACGATAAATATCGTCTTAATAACAATTCATATATTTTTGTGAAATTACATGGAAAATTCAAGCCAATAAGCCAAATTCCATAGTTGAGGAATTCAGAACGCTCATCTAATTCTATTACACGCGATCTTAATGCAGTGCTCAGATAATTTTCATTGTATATAACCCGATTTGTTAAAAATTAACTTTATTTCCTCTTCATTGATAAAGTGAAATTGCAATAGTTAAAGTCTTTATTCGTTCCTGCATACATTATAACTATGGATGTTAATTTCAAATTCTCCTGTGAAAACTTTGTCTGTAATTTAAGTAATAATTATCGTATCAAAATAATTATAAATGTATTCTAATTTTAAGTTATAAATCATGGGAAACCGCGTCGATCACAAAGGAATATTGTATATATTTTCGTGTACTATAATTCTTAGTGATAAAGCTAACTATGCTCATAAAGTCGTATAAATTATGTTAGCCGTAAAGGAATCAGATCGTATAACATGAATCTTTAATATGCAGGCGGAAATCATACTGCATGTAGGATATTTTTTTTGGAAAAGGTGAATTACGACGCAAAGTAATTAGCCTTCTTCCTGAGAACGAGAGCAAATTAGGCTTCTGGAAGCTACGATATTCGAGGAAAACGTGACGTATGAAACTAATTACAATTTTTTTGCAGCCATGTGAATCCTGCTGGAACGTGGCAGCTTGTAAATATTTCGTCCGCGCTAATAATCTTGGAGAAAAGGAAAGGATTTTATTTAATACGCATATCTTCTACATCCGGATCGAGTACCTTTTAATTTCCAGCCGAAAATTTCTGGCTCATTAATTTGGCGGTAATAATTAAACCGTAAATGGTGGTGCATGGATTTTGAGAAGCATGCAACGTCGCCCTGACCTTCTCGGGAATAAAATAAAGTAAATCTCTGCTCGCATATGAACCATGCGGCGTTATTCACTTGTCTGCAAGCGCGCCAGCTTGCGGAAAGAATGAAAAACAAAAGCCCCGCTATTTTTACCTTCCCTGTCGAATTCTTCATCATATTTAAAGCTTTTCAAGTGTGTTATCGGACAAGAAATTTCGAAATCTCGCATTTTATCCCTATTACAAGCTGAATAATGATAGTAAAAAGAGGAGGAGTTCCATCCCCCGCCCTAGAGACACGAATTTCCTCGAACGGGTTATCCTCTCAGAATTCACCGCACGAACGTATCTCGTTATTTCTCAAATTATTTTCAAATTGCTCGTTCTCGAATCCTCGCTCACTGTGAATGACGGTGTGTCTGGGATGTTTTCGAGTCCTCCCGCATTTTTCTGCAACTTTTACTCCCCTTCGGATGTAGGGAAGGTGGCGTGCATGGCGAAGAATTTTTCGTAGCGAAATCTCATTGCAAACCGCGGGCATCCCTTCCGTGCCACGGCGCTTATTTAGAATTCGAGTTTTCCAACCAATTCAAAATTTTTGGCTTTTTTATTTCGCTGAGTTTCTACGTGAAGGTCAGCATTAAAGGCTTTGAAAGGCTATGATGAAGTGGAAGGAAAATATTTCTGTTTCGTGACACGGAAATGGAAGGAACGAAGTGAACCTGAGAGAAAAGAGGAGGCGAAATCATTGCTTAGGGTGGAACAAATAAATGGGTTTAGAGTTAGGAGGAAAAAGGAATGAGTAATGTACGGGATAAAGAAGGAAAAAACTGAAGGAAGAGGAGCATGACTGCGTAAAATCACAAAAAATATAAATCTACTAAAATAGCTTACATATCAGTATGAAGCCAAAGAGCTATGAATTATAAAAAGCGTTAGAGCTAAAAATTCATTTACAGAATAAACAACCATCAATCCAAAAGGAACTTATTAATTTGCTGGGGATGTTTCAGACTGTAACCAAAACGTTAAAGTCGAAATAAATATAACTACGGAAATCACAAAATTGCCTTCAACTCGTGGGTTCAATCAAGAAATTATGCTAGAATAGTTTGCAACACCGCTATTAATGTAAGCTCATTTCCCGAAATTTTAAGCAGGCCTCTCTTATTGCAGACCTTGATTGACATAAGTTACAAATGAAAAAAAACATCTATATAAGAGGCCGAAACATTGTATTTTGAATAACAAATTCAAATTTATGAACAGCCTTCTTCATTATTAAGTAATTAAAAGAAAAATAATAACTAAGTTGTCGATTAAGTCCTTCTGAAGATCCTTGGAAGCTTCCTTGAGATTCATGGAAAGTGTAGAAAGACCGGCTACTGTCTGAATCCGTAGGAGGTGAAAATAATCGCATTACTACATATATTCGTAGAATTAAAACTCAAAGATATTTATAGATATAATTGACAAAATATCCATTCATGTTCATTTAATTATGAGCAAATGTATTTGACTTTTATTCATTATAATTCAAACCATCAACACAACTAATACATGGATGTTCTGAAAAGTTTCCGACATACCGCCATTTCTCGACATGTTTTCTAAAACTTTTTCGAAGATTTTTGAAAAATCTGGGGTCGGAAACTTTTCAGACCACCCTCGTATTCTTTAAATTGTTAAAGACATACAATTTATATTATAATTTAATGAATTAAGTTCTGTTGTTGAAGGGGCGTTTACTATTATTCATACATATGCGAATAGCAGAGGTAATCTCAAAGAGATATGGTTAGAATAATGGTGTGCGGACGTTAGAAGCAATTTCTCACAGCAATTCTCATAAATGGGTTTTGCTTTCGCCATCGAAGTGAAAGGGCAGAGGAAGCAGTGAAAAAGATCCTTAGGATTCTAAGGGTTTCCGTAATCAGAGAAGTGATAATGAAACTGAATGAAATGTGAAAAAACAACTGAGTGCCTTAAGCTTTGTTTCAAGTAAGTGAAACCTAGTACACCTAATGGGGTAATTAATGCTTTTTGAATTCTATTTTTACCCTAAAAATGCACAGAAATAGAAAGAGTTAAGCTTCTGCATACCTCCTTCTCTCACTTAAAGAGAATCTCAACATTCTGGTCCACTTTCGGCTTAAATGCCCGTTATGATGAAACGTCTGGTACATTCAAAACTCTAACACCAAAAAGAGCAAGGAATATTTTCAATTAAAGATTTTTCAGGCTGCATCATGCAGTGATACCTATTCAAAGCCAGAATGAATCAGTTAAATTCATATTACTCTCATTTTCCCTATTCTATAATCTTTTTAAATAAAATAATGCGAAATATTCATAGCAACAACTCTCAAACTATTTGTAGTTTGTTTTTTAACAGTTTACGGTAAAATATATTCATTTATAATTTTCACGGCGAGACTATCCTACAGTTTTAATATATATTAAATAATATATATAAAATATATCTATAGATTACCCTCGTAATCTTTGAGATTTTAAATTCGTAAAGAGTGTCTGTATGTGATGATGACCCAATTCAAGCCTTGATACCATACGCTGGATTAAGAGAGAAAAGTAAATTTAATTATTGCTATACCAGAATTTACTATGTTGGCCTTGACTTTGTGGTAGGCTTCCATTATGATGAAATGAAAGAATTCAAAAATTTACCGTACCATCAATCGTGACCCGACAACTGAGCGCGCGACGATTGAGCGCGTCCCAATTGAGCGCGGACTACTGAGCGCTAGGACAACTGAGCGCTTGGACAACTGAGCGCTAGGACAACTGAGCGCTAGGACAACTGAGCGCCAGGACAATTGAGCGCGTCTCCTTCTCAGGCGTTAATAATTGAACGAATATAAGGAAGATAATATCAATTGTTAACGCTGAGTGGTACCTTTCCTTACCGATTACTGATTAAACTGCAAAGTTAACTGAAATATTTAACTTCTTAACTAAAATATTCCACTCTTCAAGTAATTTACTTCCACATTTATACAATCTTAAAGTAATTTAATTTCTGATACTTAATCGGTAATATATTTAGTTATATTTTATTATTTTAGCTATATTTTATTATTTGTTATTTTATATTTAGTTTTGAGAATAATTCTTAACTTTAAGAAAACAAAGTCTATCCAGAGAGTCTTAGAGAGAGCAATTACAACTTGAGCGACTAAGCAAAATTTTTAGTTTTTCAGTACGGTATTGTTAGTGAGTGATTTTGTAATTGGTGAGATTTAGTGTTATCTTCATTTTTCGTGGAGTGTGACGTGAATGCATGTACAGTGTATGCATGTAATAAAATATATTCATTGTCGTAAAGGAAATATTACATTCATGGTTTTCTACAAGTGAATGTGAATAGAGGGAAAAAAGAAAAAATCCTAAGAAGTGGCGAACGGAAACAGTGGCATCGGTTTCGGAATATTTTAACTTTTTCTGAAGAAAGTGATAGGTAGATATATAGATATAGGCAGATACAAGGAACGTGTGAGGCCACTGATGTCAGTAGAAGTACTTTCATTAGAATTACGAAAGAGATCAGCAAGGGACCGCTTCTCACTTCTCGTAAGCATCGGAAAACTGGGATAATCTAAGAAAGGAATAGAGAAGTTAAGTAAGACGTTTTCGTGATAAGTCCCATATGTTGTCAGGTCCATTCTTTCTTTTTGAAAACTATCCCTCCGACAACTAATTTAGTTTTACAAACTGTGAACAATGAAGCCAAATATCAAGCGGTCGACCTTTTGGAACTTATAAATTGGGAAATGTCGTGAGAATGATCGCGATATAATCTATTTAGACAAAACATGGGTAAATAATGGCCATTTCACATAAAAATTTTGGAAAGATATTAACATTAAATCCTTAAGCGTGCTCATTAACTTATGTTAGCGCTGAAATTCATGCATGAAAGTGTGAGAATTCCATATTCATTATCTTCGGATGACCTGCAATCATAAAAACTATCTTTGTTGATCGAATCGATGAGAGCAGCACAAGCCTTCCGAAAAATGGAAGGATCGGCAGCATAACAGCCACTCGTACAGCCGTGCGGGCCGAGTTTCGCGTTACCATCGAAATATATATTCGTTTTTTGACGTTATCAATAAACTTAAAGGATTTTGAATTGCACAAAAAATAATTTCAGTATTTCCTCAGAAACTTTCCCGCTGGAATTTTTTTATAACGAAAATAGGTCGAAAAGTAGCAGGCGACTACATTTCTCCCTGCATTTTTCCGAAAACTCGCGTATTGTTATAGATTTTCTCATGACACTCTTATCCAAAATTTTTAACAGCAAAGTAAATAACATACGTGAAAAGTAGATTCCACGAGGAAGATTTTGATATCTGAAAAGACCTTGTTTCTTGAATGATAGACCCAAATTCATCGATTCCAAAAAATAATAATCTGCACCCAATTTTCTTGAAATATCACTTTCTTATTTTTCCTTCGATTACGACAATATTTAGCCTTGATTTAATTGCACTATGCCATAAAGAATTAACTTCTGTACACGCTGAATGCCTTCCAAGTAAGTTCTTGTCGACTTTCTTATTCTGTGCAAATGTAGCGACAGCGCGCGCCGTTCTCCCGTAAGAAATACACGGGCCCATATGATTTACGTGGTGTCTTCATGACGTTGGACGGACTATAGCAACTATGTTATATTTACACGTGCATTAACTTTGAATGTGTTAGATGAAGTGCCTTTTGGTTCTCAACAGGAAAGGTTCTCAATATGAAAGCACAATTAAATAAAGTATCTGATTACAGAGGAGGATCCGACTTCTCTCATCCTAGCTTAGTTACATGGAAGAGGTTACTGAAAACGAACTATTTCACTCAAACCTCAACATCTTATAAAAGTTCTCATACATATGCAGATACTCTGGAAGCAGCGCTTTAGCGTGTGGCAGGAGCCGTAAACACCAGACTTTGGAATTCATAAATTTCTGCTTTAGCATCGTATTTTCTTTGTCTCTATTTTAAGGTCGATTTTAGATTTAGACTCCAAAATTTGACAAATTTGATTATACTGAATATTTTCTTTATCAATAGCCAGTCGCATTGAAAAGAGCTAAGGTGATTGATGTAAGATTCTCTCCTCTGCAAATGTTACAACTATAATTCATACCACGTCCACTTTCCCCGTTGAGAATCGATATTGAGACATGCACTTCTGCAACTTTTACATAAATCCTATTTTCCTTCCCTTTGACGACTCTTAACTAAAATATTTCACTCATTTTGTAAAGAATTAAGTACGTCTAGTATTAACGAACGTCTCATATTTCTGAGTAATAATAAATAATAACACTAATCGTTCTCCAATTCATAATATCCATTATGACAGCAACTGAAAATGTCAATGTAAAGGGAAAGCCTAAAGAATTACTTGATTATATTTTACTAAATCTAAGACATGGGAATAACCCATACGCCACTGGTGGCTTGCGGGGTGGGGCGGGACCGTGCTGAAAAAGACGTTGGAAAGGAGGTAAGTATTGAATATTCAAAAATTCGTTTATTTCTTCATATCTCCTCTTTCGGGAAATGGACGATTTATGGATCCTGCAGACGGCGACTTTGATGTTCACCGTAGAGGTAGCGCGTCTGCGAATCCTCACAGCAGGTGCACTGCTAAGTCCCTATTCACCCGAGTGCAGGGAGTGGTCATACACCTTTGTATTGTATTCCTCTCTGGAATTCACTAATATTCTTTCCGTGTTGATTGGTGTAAAAACCCAGGTTTGGACTCACCTTGGGAAAGTTAGTGTGCTCTCTAGAAGCTTCGCTCTCCCCACTTAATTTTTTTTCTATTATAATCAATTTCGATACTATCCTTTCAACATTCTGGTCATAACTTGCAATGGATCTTATGTTTGTTTAGTATATCTTCAACATATTTTTTGATGGAAAATTTTCAGTTTTAGTACATGTAAAATTGCGAAACTTTCTACGCTAGAAATTTAACTCTGACTTTTCTTCACATGTACTTTTTAATTACACTGTGAATTACACTGAAATTTTGAAAATGCTGAAAATGTGCATAGTATTATTTAAATAATAAATAATATCTTTTTGGTGAAATAAACTATGAAAAATAGTATAAAAATTATTACCAGCTCCAAATATTTTCGCTTTTTAGTGCTCCACGGATAGAATAATCTGAAAAATTCAATCCTTCTTTCCGATTATTATACCCTTATAGCATTTCGACCTTGTAATGCTGTGGGAAACACATAATAAATTATTTTATTTAAATCATATTTTCTTGAAATTAATTTTCCTTTCATAGGAGATTTATCGCAGTAAATAACTTTGAGTATAATCATGCATGGCTGAAATATTGTTAACATTGGTGAAATTTCTATTTCTCTGTTTAATGAATATCTTCAATAAGCATTCACAGTGAAAGATGACCGATTGATTGCTACAGTTTGAAAGCTATAAGTGATTGCCTGAATTATTTTCTCTTGATATTTCCGTAAAATTTTGCTTAGTCGCTCAAGTTGTAATTGCTCTCTCTAAGACTCTCTGGATAGACTTTGTTTTCTTAAAGTTAAGAATTATTCTCAAAACTAAATATAAAATAACAAATAATAAAATATAGCTAAAATAATAAAATATAACTAAATATATTACCGATTAAGTATCAGAAATTAAATTACTTTAAGATTGTATAAATGTGGAAGTAAATTACTTGAAGAGTGGAATATTTTAGTTAAGAAGTTAAATATTTCAGTTAACTTTGCAGTTTAATCAGTAATCGGTAAGGAAAGGTACCACTCAGCGTTAACAATTGATATTATCTTCCTTATATTCGTTCAATTATTAACGCCTGAGAAGGAGACGCGCTCAATTGTCCTGGCGCTCAGTTGTCCTAGCGCTCAGTTGTCCAAGCGCTCAGTTGTCCAAGCGCTCAGTTGTCCTAGCGCTCAGTTGTCCTAGCGCTCAGTTGTCCGCGCTCAATTGGGACGCGCTCAATCGTCGCGCGCTCAGTTGTCACGGAACCACCATCAATCAAGTGGTACGGTAAATTTTTGAATTCTTTCATTTCATCATATTGCTATACCTTTACGAAGAGGCTAGACTAAAATGGCTTCTCTTCCACTTAAATCTCTTAAGCTATAATATGATTATTTTGAAGTCTCACATCAAAAACAATCGGCTACAATTAACATAAATATAAAAATATAAATCAACGCATAACAAGAAACAAAAACAACAGTGTTCTTAAACCAAAATTAATACTTTTTCACGGAGTGGAAGAGCAAAAATTAATACCAAATTGTGTGATACAGCTCAATGGCTCAAGAAAGGGTTTATTTTAAATAAGTCGACCCACTTGTGATAAGTTGATATATTGGTAATTGATATGAGAGCAATGAGAAGACACGACATAGCATTACTTTCATAAGCAAGAAAACGATGCTATGCCACATGGATTGGAATTGTATATCTTCTCTCTAGATTGTTTCACTTTTCCTAAATTTTCTTTTTGGAATCGGCATCGATATGTTGCGAGATGTCAGCAACAGCGACTGCTCCCGGAATTATGTTTTCCTCCCTCTATCCCATCGTTAGATTGTATCTTCTCGGATTCAGAGCGATTAACACCTTCCCTCTTCGAAGTAGCTTCGTTTATTCTGCTAGACTTTTATAGAGTTTTAAAAAAGATATAAGCCTCAGAAATATACATTTTTAAATTCCTGTCGGAGTTGAAGTTTTCGCCTTGGAAATTAGGATATTTTCAAGAGAGAATTCCAGCTGAATAGACTGAAATGAAATTCTTCTTTCTCATTCACTATTTAATTCATTCAACTTGAATATATAAAGTATCTCGGGTTAATATAATATCGATTTACTTCACATTTATGAAATTCTTAGACGGCTGAGAGGAGTAAAAGGATACTTTCAATGTTTGATTAGAAGGATGAACGGAAACACAGACTTCCATGAAGTAAAAGAAGAAGAAATTTTCTTTTTTCTATGCTCTTACACAGCCTATATTTATACACTTAGACTGTAAATACTGTAACCCAAGCCTTTTACAGATACGGAGTCAATTATACAGATGAAGAGAGGAAAAGCTGGTGCAGAGAGGATGAAATTACATTCAGAAGACGTATATGTAGTGGCCTACTTTGCAATAAAGTGAATCTAAACCATAAATAGGCAAAATTTAGATTCTTTTTCAGATTTTATATTTGAGTTGGTTCCTCTTTGATGTCTACATTCATTTCATACGAGGAAAATTGTGTTATTGAGATAGAGATATAAAATACTCCTTGAGTCTTTAAATGGATTTCCAGAGCTTCCGCCGTGACCAGATCAAAGTAACCGACAATCTCTGGAAGAAAAAACCGTTCCGAGAACTTTGATTTCTTTGATCTGGTCACCGCAGGAGAATCCATCCAACGGCTTATGAAGTACTTAATATCTCAATCTTGATCCAATTTATTTTTTTGGTGTCTCGGAGGTGTCAATTCGCTGCTTTCTTTGCGTCTAGTCTTCTGGGTGCTGGAAGGAGTCCTGAGATCTCTTGTGAGGTGATTTCCTTGAACTCTATTATATTCCTGGGTTAATATACGACTGAGAACCCCTGGTCCTGTCGCTCAAACTATGCAGACCTCCTCTTCGGGATGCTAGAGCCAGCAAGAATATAGCTGGTGGTGAATTTAGGTGGGTTTATATAGGTGTTTCTTGTAATCAAGTTCTCGGAATATTAAAGAATGAAATACAAGTCCTTTTCTCTTTCTCCTTCTTCAGGAAAAAGGCAGAGAATCAGAAATGGGAGGGAAATTAAAGGAGGATTATCCAGAACTGACGCCTCGAAAATAGAACATAGTAGTGTTCCTAGAAATTCTCTGGTATACTTTGAAAATCGATTTCAATTTTATCTATCGCTCGATGAAATCCACTTCAACTTTTACTGCATCAGTTGGCGAGGTCATTCTGTAACGAGTTATACAAGCCATCATAAGTTTTCCTCGGACTGCCATCTTCCGTCAATCTTTCTTTTTCCTCCAGTTACAACCGCTCTGCAGAAATGCTCCTGACTCCCACAGATGAGAAGAGCGAAACAAGTAAAAAAAGGACCGAGAAAAAACCACATCCTCGGCCATACTGTTGTGTCAAACCGACTATTGATCACGTCACCCCTTCTTTTAACATTTTTTTATTCCCTCCATTCCGTCTTATCCGTTTTCTTTCCCCACATCGCCTCTTATCGCCTCTTTCTCCCCTCTTTCGTACAAATGCTTTGTTGACGGAAGCCCTGTCTCAGTTGAAGAGTTTATCGCAGGGGCTCAGGACACGTCTCATGCCCACATCACGCGCCCGCGACGAGTCACCGTTTTCGGCACTCCAGGAAGCGGGAAGGGAGTGGTATCGGATCACGGAAGGGCGGCAAATAATGAAAAAATGGCCCCACTTCAAACAGCGATTCTTTTGCCTGTTTGCACACCGTCATGCTTACTTTTCCCCCAAACACTGCACGCTTCCTTTTTCTCTCTCTTTAGGATTCGGTGTTTTTTTAATTCCGGAGTCTTTTCTCCCATCTATCCTCCTCACGCACGGAGTGGCAATAAAAGTGCGCCGCGAAAGGCTTTGTTCCACTTTCCGAATGATAACGGGCTGAATAAAAGGTACTTTTTTGCATCTTTCGCGGGAGAGACGCAGGACTCATCGACAGATGTTCCGCGATTATTTGCGATTTTAATTCGGGTTGCGCGGAATCATTTCCCTCCCGCAAGATGCCGGGCCTCTTCTTTCGTTTATTGGCGTTTCTACAAAAGCAAAGCGCTTCGGTTCGACGTCTAGGCGTTATAATACTGCCGCTTACTGCCTCGCAAGCAGGGCGAAAATGTCCTTATATTAAAAAGTGACGGCGTTTTTTGCGTCTCGCTTTTATGAGATTAAATGCCCCCGTCAACGTAAGGAGTCCTGGAAATATTTCCATCAATCTTCTCCCTCCGCCCGTCGCGTTCGTTTGTTTCAACATCGCGGCACTCAAAAAAATTGAACATTTTCGACGGCGAAATCGTTGCAGCGCGACTCGCGTCCGGAGCGCGTAATCACTCGCGTTTTTCTAAAGCGCACTGAAAATAAATGTCGCGAATCATTAAAGAATCATCCCGTCGACACGCAATAATCAAGATGGACATGGGCAGAGACCGAATAACGCCACCAGTCGGCCGTTTTAAAAAGGAGAAATCGCCCGTCAAATGTATCTCTAGAGACGGAAAAAAAGGAGTAATAAACAAAAACGACGAGTGCCTTTTCTCCATCCGGTAAAACACCTCATTTCGTCCATTTAATCGCATTTTTCCCTCCTCGCGCGTGTATAAGCATTTCCACGTGACTTTTTCCTCCCATTACTCAACGTTAAGCATCTCTTTCTTTTTTGTGTGACGCACAAGCGCTTTGGATGTGGTACTGGAATGAGTGGTGTGGGAGAGAGGTCGCGAAATCCTTTTACGCCTTACGCTTCTCCTATCCTCTCACCCTCATTCCCCATTACACGCGGAAAGCCTTATCAAGACCCTCTCTCTCACACCTCTCGCACACCCTTAAGCCCTCCCACACCAGTTCCTTTAAGCACCGCGCGAGAGATACCAGAAATGGAACAAGCAATGGCCCTTCAAGATTATCCCGAGCCCTTTTCTCCCTCCACCACGAAACAACCCCTCCAAGGCCCCTATCAAACGCCCCCTTAACCGACGCCCTCTCCACCATCAACCACTCTCAACGCCCCACTCTTTCATTTCTCAGCCTCCCAATTACCCTCGCTTTCCACCTCCTGGTGTGGAAAGACCTTCCGCGCTATTGGGACATCCCTCGTAATTGGATGGAGATGCCTCCTTGAAAAGTGGGTAAGAAACGCTCGGTTGCAGGTGAGAGGGACGATAGATAATAGAAGATTCATTTTTTTTCGGTGGGTATTTACCCAAGATGCGGGGCAGTGTTGCGCGAGAAGGAATTCCGCGACAGTAATTAACACTCCCTGGTTCAGAGATTTATCTTGAGATGGGGGAGATTTTTGTTTTTGAAGGATGGGAGGAAGGACCGAAGTTGGAGGAAATGCGGCAGGAGTCCCAAGGTTTGGACCCTTTCCTGCGAAGGGTCGAAGGGATAAAGGGCTGTCTTTCATTTCGCCCTGTATCATACCCTTTTCATCATCCTAGCGCCTTTTTCTCCAAAACCCTTATTCTCTCACTCCGAGCATCCTCAAACCGCTCTTCTTTCTGATTTTCTATTCTCGCGGTATTTTAATAGAGAAGCGAAAAACCTATTAAGATTTGGGACGGAAATTCTGGGTTTATTTTCCCTTTAGGCCTTTTTGAAAAAGATTTGACAATGCTTGAGGCGATAGCTGTGCTTTACTGTGGATCATAAGATAGGAATTCTATATAGAGAAAGGAATTTCCATATTCGGAAGCTCGTTATCGCCTTCCAAGGATTTTTATGCATGCGGAAAAATTTTAAAAACTGTTGATTAAAAAGAGATTGCTTAGGATATGTAATTTTAGGAAAATATGAATATCATTAAGGTCGTAAAATAAGATAAATACAGTAACTTAAAGCCAGTTCTGTATTCTATTTTCCTTAGATTACTTTTTTAATTTTTTAATTTACTTTTTTAATTTATACCAGAGAAGTGAAACTTACATCTTTTAGGAAAAATGCAGCCTTTTTGGTGGTTCAATGTGATCTTTTGATCATTTTTCTATCTAAAGCAAGTACTTTTATTCAAATATTATTGCAATCATTTCATTGCATCACTTGAAGATGAAACGGAAGATGTTCTCTTTTACGTCACTCAAGAAACAAATTTGTTTTCTCATATAGCTAGATAGCTTGGATTTTAAATTTTTCTTTATTTTCGTTTACTCATATTTTCTTAATAGCTTGGAAGTTAAACTATTCGAATTATTTAGTGATTCCGATATTTGTAGGCATCATGAAATTCAATAGCGTGATGCTTTAACATGCGGCTTCTCTAATAGAACCGAATGGTATGTATGACATTCCAAAGAAAATCCAGGGGATTACCAACCCCTGGTCTACATGGTTAAAGTTTATATTCATCAACAAATTTTAAAACACTACTCTCTTATTACAACAGGCCTTGGCTATAAATTACGGAGCGAAGGAAAAAATGAAAACTATCCTATTATATTTTATAATTTAAATAAAGGAATGAAAATAAACTACGTAAAATTTCATTGAAACGTTACTAGTTTACAAACATCTTTGTCAAAGATTAGCCAATTTAACTTTCTCTCCATCTTACTCCAATAGCTCCTAAAGCAAACCCTGTTTTATACACTTCATAATTTCTTCATCATATCCTTTCAGATGACTGTGTACTTGTCGCAACGAGGACACTTTTACCGGAATTAGGGGATAATTTAGAGGAATTCCGAAGGTTTTCTTTCCTTTCCTTCCGTTGTGGAGTTTTACTTACATTTTCCCGCTAAAGCTATTATCCTCGAAGCTATTGAACACAAATAATGATATACAGAAGTACTGAATAATTTTGGTCTTTCTCACAGTGTCTCTTTATGTATGATATCCAAACAGCTAACTTTCTCCACTTCCTTCGCTTCCCATTTATCTCTGTATATCCACCTCCCATTGACTCGGTTTTACGCCACCGTATTTTCTCTCGTTATCAACTTCTCATTTATCCACCTAGTGCTTCCTTCTCTATGTTCTTTATCAGTCTGCGACCCCTTTCCAAATCTCATTCCCATTCAAGTTTATTTTCCATCTTCACATATTTCCCTTTTCCATTCTCTTTTGCCTCCTCCGTGACCTTCCGAGAAGCCCGCATTGTTCCGCAAATGGCGTCACCATGGGATAGAATGTTTTTTAAGGGGAAAACGGGCCTTCTTAACAGGGCGTTATAAGTGTCTGGCTTTAATTTATACCTCCCCCATTCCTTCCCTGCTTCTTCTCACTCCAGCTTTAGAGGGAAAACATTATCAACCCCTGCTCTGATTCCATTCATTTCCCTTCTCCTTCGTATCGATATCCATCCATCTCTATTACTCTTAAATGCTAGAAGAGTCTCCGTAATACTTTCGTCCTTGAGCTCAAGTATTTTTCCTGTCTTCTTTCGTGTAACTTTGCGGCTTTTTTCATCAACTTCCTTCTCTTTCTCTCACCCTTTTCTTTTCTCGTCTTTATCTTCTATGCTTCATCCACACGTTCTCTAAATAGCAGACCTACTTGAAAATTGAATTTTACGAGTCCCTACACAGTGAGCTATCTACCCAAATTTTTTGAGTGGGCAAAGGAAATTGGCATTAGATCTGCGTGAATGTAAAATGAAGATGAGGAGATTCCTATTTGGACTAATATCTTCCTTAATGGCATGAATGTTTTAACGAGTTCTCACTGTATTTAAAATGTTTCTGCACTTTCTCTGTCAAAACAGGAGATTCGTTTAGATTTTTGAATCTTCGGCGACAATCATTTTTACCGGAATTTTTGTTAAAAATTTTATCACGATTTTATTTAATATATAATCATAATCATATTTTATCACGTGGTTCTCGATTTTCATCGGAGAGCACTAATTAACTTACAAATTATTTACTAAATGAAGCGTACAAAATGTGCATGTCCAAATAAGATGTTTTCGTTCTTTTTCGTTGTTCGACAAGATCATTCCATTTTATACTACCAACTTACCTATGTATATTAACCACTTTCGATAAATTCAAAAACAACTGCCAGTAACTGTGTTGTATCTAATAATCTTAATAGTTTGACTTCAAGAATTATGAAACGGCCAAAGCCTACAGAAGAAGTTGCTACTCACAATAGCGTACGTAGGTTTTTCGCGACCTTGGTTTCGGTTCACATCAAGTATTCATCCCTTTCAATCGCGAAAATTTTGTTTATCATTTGGCAAATCTGAAATTGCATTAATGAGGAATAGAGATTTAATATCGCATGAGTGTTTTTATATGGAACAAAATATCCTGTATGTCACATGGTTCATCTCGGTTTAATTGCATGAGTTCAGCGCCCTTGATGCTAAGGAGCTGGTACGCTCATAGTCACTCGATGCTGGGTATTGCTAGCATTAGCAATTTTCCAGTAACGATTTTTAAGCAATGGCGGTAAAAGACCGTCTCAAGAAAGATCTCTCCAACACCGGGCTCAAATTGCAACAAACACTGCCCTGCCTCTCTGGTTTACTCGATATGTTTACGACTTCAGTTTACGACGAAAGATAACAACGCCAATCAAATTTTAATCTAACGTTCTTCTCTAAACTAGAATGATCGGAAAGATCTCAATCTCAGCGCTAGAATCGGCTCCGACAGTGCGATGGAGATTCAGCTCACGATATTTTCATGTTCTTCTCACAAAATTAGTCATGAAAACAAAGGAATTAAGGACTCTCTTATTGGCAAGGCGAATCAGGAGTGCAGAGAACGGCTATTCAGATAATGTACACTATTTTTCTTTCATCAAATATGGCGTTGGATTGGCTACAGCGGATCACAGTGTATCTGGGGACGGGAGAATTCCGCCTTATGTGTGGGTAGCATAGCAACTTAAGAGTTATTTTGACTATGTGTATTGTGTAAAAGAGATCAGAATAGAGAGAAAACCGCGTCTTAAGCGGGGGTGTTATAACAGGTTTCACTGCATGTGTATCCCAATGAATCTTGGTTTTACAAATCAATTATCATGGAACAGAATTAACTCGTCGGTCTCGGGTCAGGACATACCCTCAAAAACTCCCGTTACAAACAAGAGGGAGGAGTACACATACATCGCTTTAAATCTCCCTTTTCCCTCTCGTATCCTTTTCCTTTTCCTCAACCAATTTCTTCTCTTAAACCCTCCGAAAACATCCCTCCTTTCTTCGTCTTGTAAAAGAGGTATTTTCCCTCCTCCCATGTCCCCATCCCACCCTCTTTCTTCCGCCGACAAACTTTTTTCCCTCAAAAAAAAAGACAAAGAATTAACAAGGAGGTCTCGCGTTAAGAAGGCTAATTTATTCATCTAATTTCGGCGGTTCGAAGAGCTGATACAATGGTTGTTTTTAGCGCCCTTGCTTTTTTCGTGTCGGAGTTCCACAACCCTTTGGTAGTCGTTAATTCTCGCTCCTTTTTTTCAAAGAGCCTTCTTTTTTTCTTTTTGATGTTTATCCTCGCGAATCCTAAATTAAATTTTGCGGGAAATTGATGATATAATATTCCTTTACGGAGTAAGGATGAACGAAATATTTCACTTGATGTATAGAGGTTCACTCTTCTGAGTGCCATCAAACGTCTCGAAATTACGACGAAAATGTCTCTTAATTCGCGTTTGATGAAGAGAAAGTTCGCCTTCCAAGCGGACTGCTTATTTCTCTGAATCTCAGAAAAGGATAATTTTCCTGTCTGATGATCATTTACATCGGTGCTTGCTTCAGTTGACTGTGATAAGAATATGTAATAATTGCATTACATATGGTGAATAATAAATAAATGAATACGCATTCATTTTGGGTGATTCCCTTTAACTTCAAAGTAACTTCAAAGTCCATTCATACATCCCATAGTCAATGTGGTAGAACTATCAAAGTAACAATAAAAGGCAATTTAAATTAATAGAGAACCGAAATAGTTAACTATGGATTTTAAATCCTTAGTGAAGCTTAGGAAAAATCTGAGAGGAAAAAAAACTCACAAAGAGGGGGAGAGGATGAAAAATTTGCACAAACCAACTAAGAGTAATAACTAAAAGATATTGAAAGCGGTATCATTATCTAGAAATAAAAACGTGACACATATCTCCAGCTACAGCAGTTCATTTTCGGATAGTTTTCGGGGATTTGAGGTAACGAGTCGAATCAGGCTGTAACAATTTTATGCCGCAGGTAAAAACTCTAGGTAATATTGTAATAGCCGAATGAGTTTCATTTATCCTACCGATAGGTCAAGTATTAGCAGCCTTTAAACAGCCTTTACTCGGCGCTATGTTATATATATTTTTTATATCTTTTATGTTTATAGTTGCTTTAGTCATCTCGTTTGTCATCGCCAAATAACTTTTATGATTAAAATGGTAGTAATGACAGGAAACAAATCCAATCTAATAATGATGATATTTCTAACTATAACCATTTTGTGTCAACGAAAGGAAGAGAAAGTTAACTTTTCGAGCGTCGATGAAAATTAGATTAGATAGAACACAAGAGGAGACAAAGGACATAGTTGGTGATGAATGGATTCGAAAGAAATAATGTTGATGAAGAAAGTCGGTGAGATTTATGTTATATTCTGATGATGGAGTGGAATAGAGTAAGCGATGAAATAGCTTTATGGAAAGCGTATTCCATATGGGGTCAGAGAAAAGGTTGTGCAGATATACTGCATAATTTTCGAGATTTATACCTAAATTTTGGACTATGAACGGTTATTTATGAAACACTCCTTATGATTACTTTTCTAGAAAAGTAAGATTTATACACTCAGTAACTGACCGTGAATACGAGTGGTAAAAAGGAAATTTCACGGTTCGGAATAGTGGAACATAAATAAATGTAAACATGTAAGTAGCTCTATATAGAATCGTACTTTAGCCCTCCTTATGATATGGTGATGGAAGTTTGGTGTCAGAGAAAGCTTATGGTAAGGTTAGGATGGTTTATATAAGAAGTGTGAGAGATAAAACAAGAGGGATAGGGATAGGAAAGACTAGAAATCAACGGGTAAGAGGAAGACCGCGTAACACGGAAGAAAGGTGTGTTTTAAGTCGGTTTCATAGGGTTGATGATACCAGAACGATGGTATTCGAAGAGAATGTGCATAGTGGGGAGTGGAGTTAGAGAGGAAGTCCAAAGATTAGTTGAAAGAATTTGGCGAATAAGATGCTAAGAAAAGGGAAACAAAGTATTGTATTAAATGAAACGGAATGTATGAGGAGATATGTCCAAGAAGAAAGATATGTTAGAGAATAGATGATAGTATTCGTCTTGGTATTGTGAAAGTTGCATCCATAACTAAGGTCATTCCGCACATATTGGCCCCACCAGGATCAGTTTCACCAAAGACGAACGCGCAACCCACTTGAATTTCTAGTGACCCAGATGAAAAATAGAGTAATGTAGTGAATTAAGTAAGCTACAACTTACCCTGAATAAGAGTCATCCGTGTGATATGTATAGGTATTAATGTATATATTTTACTTATTCAGCCATTCATTTTATATAAATCCATTTATCATTATTAGGTAATTAATTTTTTTCGGGGCACAGAAGTTATAAAAATTAAGAATAGAGACGCAGTTTATAAGATTTCAAGATACCTTCCGATGAAAGATTTTTCGAAAAACGATTCTGCATAGAGTAGAATAGTTCCGGACATAATTGGTTCATGAGAAACATCCGTAAAAATGTAATCAATTCTTCTCAAAGTCGAAAGAATATGGAGCTAAAAATGTAACTGTAGAAATGGATTTGATCCATTGCACAAGATATGGAGGTGATAACTCGAGTGTAAATCTTTCGATTCCAGCGAAGTTAAATGCAAATTGCCATACTTAGCAATCATCATATTCGTCGAAGTGGTTGGATTTCATATTTGTAACAAAGAGGAACGGAAGAAATCGCATATTATGCGTGATAAGGCGAAAATAGAGCTTTGTTGAAAGAGCGTTTAATCGTGAAAAATTGGTAATTGGAATTCCAGTAAAACCGATTCATGACTCGATTCTTTCATCCATTTCAACTCTTACATTTGAAAATTAGAAATCGTATGAAAAAATAAATTGACGAATTCACTTGAATTTGGGTCAAATATTCTTCGAATTTATCCTGAAAGTTAAAGCATTCATTGCAATTTAATAAAAATTATAGATATTTGAGAGCAAAATATTGTGATTTCGTATGAATTGAATGCTTCACAACAGAAGCTGGTGGGATTAAATAATATTTATTACTAAAGAAAAATTTACTTAACTTGCGGAGGAAGCTTCCGCTTTATTGAAATAAAATTAAATAGGTCTGAAAAATCTAAATAATATATTTAATAGCTTTCACAAACGAATGATTTCGTATATTATATAGTCGCCAAATGAGAATCTCTGTTTTTGTTGAAGATTGACCGTAAATGATTTATTCTAATATAAGTTTTTTATAAGCAATTTGTGTAATCTTCACTCAGTGGAATTCCAAATTAGGAAAAAGAAAAATACTTTGTGAAATTCAACGTGTATTAATAATGAAATATAAATAATATATATCCATCATCATTAACTGACGATGACACCATAGTAGTTGAAACAGGTTATTTCGTTATTGAACCGCATGGAAATTTACAATTAATTTTCTTTATCTTTTACAACGCTTCTAGCGTTCTTCTTAATATCCTAAAATTCAAATATATATGCTTAGAATTCGTGTATATGGGCAAATAATAAATTTCAAAATATAAGAAGGGCAGATTTTCAGTTCCCAAAGAAAGATTTCTCTAATTTCAAGTTACTACAGATAATACGAGCAATTAAGCAATAATACGAGCAATAATTTTTTTTATATACCTGGCCCTATTAGAGTATTTGATGATATTTGAAATTTTTGCGTTAATACAGAACACATAAAACGGCTATATATTCTGCAAACGCACTCTCTCCGATCGAATTAAGTAATTTGAATTTTTGTTTGTACGATCTTTCTTTTCAAGATTGCCATCCTGCCTAAAGCATCTAAATAACGCCGATTCGTAACCATAAACGTATTGCCTTTCGTTTTCAATTTTCTAATTCGTAAATAAGACATTTTCCAGTAGAGTTCCATAATCTGGAATCAGTTCTATAAATCCGTATCTTAAAAATATTAAATTTGGAATGGATGAAGATTAATTTTATCTACATATAGAGCGTTTTTGTGTAACAATGACAATTCGTTTAACAAAAAAATATCATTAAAAGACCGATAGTTTACAAAGTTTTCGATAATTCTCTGGAATATTCTTAAAATTTACAAACCCATTTTCATAAATCGAAGTCCGAGAAATAAATTATAATTCTGATTATAAACTATTACTAGTCTTCCGAAGGAAGAATAGACTTGAAATAAGTCCGATGGGACCTGGAATCGAACCCGGGTCCCCCGATTGCCGGTCGGGTGCTCTGTCCGTTGAGCTATCTCGCTGGAACATTCTCCCAGCCAAGTTCGATTCCCGGTCCCGTCGGACTTTTTTCAAGTCTATTCTTCCTTGGGAATTTTCCTGGGTGCACGCCCTAACGTGCAAAACCACCCATTGCACATTCCTTGTTCTATTACTAGTCTATTTCGTCATTGAAGATTTTGTTTTTCGTGGGGAAAAAATTGCATGCAATTAGCCATGGCAACAAATACTGACTGACATCACGGCTGTTCAGAGAATATATCAATTTAAAGATCGGGAACAGGTTCAAAAATGTATAGTAACTAGACAAATACGCTTATATGTATTATGGTGATTTTTATGCTGGATTAATTTTTATTCTCAGCAGATATCGAATATAAAATTAAGCTTGGACAGATAACAGCTGAGCGTCAAATAAAGCTAAGAATGTTTGCTAGACCAGAAATCGTTCGGAAGATTTAATTCAGAGGCCATCTAGATAGCAAACATTATTTTGGTCATTTAACTAAAACAAAATGTTATTGTATTCAATGCTGTCAAATTAGAATTCAACTATTCGTAATTATTTAATAAACATCATTCAGAAGTTTCATTTGGTAGTCTTTATTTATGATGCCTGTCATAAAATTTGTACTTTGAGGATATAACGAGGAAATTCAAATGAAACGCTTTACATCCCCGAGAAAATTATCTGCCCAGCGTACGAGCAATAACCAACCGGGAACCCAAATCCGCCGAGAGTAAGCTCCCAAATTTATTCGGTCCTCGTCCGAAGATCTTATCTTACTCCCTTCCAATTTAATTTTCCCGGAGAAAAATGTCTACCACAAAAACTGTTTTCATTTGATTCTGCAAGCCTCCGTTTTTTTCCTCGCCAAGTTTTCATTAAAAACTCGCAAAGAAGAGAGAAGAAAGTTGAGATAATGGAGCAGAAGGGGGGACAACGCGTACCCAGAATTTCTGCCAATTAACGTCAAATGAGTGAAAAACCTTCCTTTTTCTCTTCCTACCGAAATTTGCTTCATTCCGGCATGCGCTAATACCGGAACAATATCTGCGGCTTTCGTAACTTTTATTCGTCTCTTCTCATGACAGTGTGGCCCAGCTGGAATAAGTTGGAGGAGTTCATAGAGTGAGGAGACGAAGGAGTTATCTCCAAAGAGGAGGGGATTTCTGGCTGGGATGAGGTGCGGTTGAGAGGAAAGAAAGAATAAACTTTGCCAAGTTGCAGCGCTCACCGCGGAGATTACAATTTTCCAACTCCCTCAAACCCTGCTTCTCGCTACCTTTTGCTAACTCACCAGAGGGCACGAGTCCGCCTCTTTCGGCGCGTCTACAAAGGCATGTGGAAACTTATCCCACTCTGCCTATTCCTCATTCATCCCCACCCTTCTTGCTCTTTGCATATCCTTCGTTAATCGTTACCCTCCGGTTATTTCCTCTGGTCACTCGATTTGATTTTTCTGGGAAACTTTTTTCCTTCCTAAACGTGACATATTTGGCCTAGCATAAGTCGCGCATGATGTGGCACGACAGGGCGAAAATCACGCGTTGTATTTCATGAAACATCCGATTTCGGCCAAATGTAATTTTTAAATATTTCTTGTTGATCATTATCCCATATTTGGAAAAAGTGAGATTTAAAATGAGAAAGACACATGAGTTCAAAGTACATGTTAATCTTCCATAAGAATTCATACGTGTAGTGGGCTCGGAGTTTTACTCGCGTAGTGATTTTTCATTTCCGTGATGGAAAGATTTTTGTCAGTAAACACTCAGCTAACTATATTGGGAAAATAATTCAAGACGAGATCTATGCTAAAGATAAGAAAAATGAGATAAGGTAATTGATGAGAGGCCATAACATGTTCTGCAATTCAACAGATGCGTCTGATATTTTAGAAGTTCAACCTCATTGAAGAAAGAAGAATTGTATCATTTTATATAAGGACAAAAGTAGGTAGATTATTCGCTGTCGAGGAGGAAATGTTTGTAAATATACTTTTTCTCAGATACAGAAGGGGAACGATGGAATATACAAAAGGGTATGGATATGAAGCTGCATGGATGAACTATGCAGGAAGAAACATCCATATGGCACGGAATATATCAATGTGGAGGGATAACTGGAATGAAAAAATAAGTGACACAAACGGAAAAGCATTAGTATAATTGGCACATATGCATGAGTAATGCTTACATAATCTAACATAGAAAAATTGCATTTTACCATTTAAGATAATGAGTTGCTGCTGCCGGAACGAAAGTTATCAAAAAACATTCTTTTCAGATCAGTTGATTAATCACAAAGAAATTTCCAAATATTTTCCCACTAAATGAATTTTTTGCTATCGGCATTAAGATAAAAAGATTTAATAGGTCCTGTTTGTAAGTTCTCTTTTTCTGTTACAAAAACCGTTTTTAAATGATCTTTTTCATTTACAGGAAAGGAATTCAGGAGTTGTTAGTTATAAATAAACAGATAACCACGTTAGATATCAGAAGAGAGATAGCACATTTACAGGTAAAATTTTTTCACCTTATATCGGAAAAGGTCATGATAAAAGAATGTTTACTGTTGTTTAATCATGTTTCCGTTAAGTTTTGATATGCTTTATGCTGGATCAGTTATCTGTGTACTGAAACAGATACCTTTATGAACACAGATATACTGATCCAGCATAAAGCATATCAAAACTTAACGGAAACATGATTAAACAACAGTAAAAATTCTTTTATCATGACCTTTTCCGATATAAGGTGAAAAAATTTTACCTGTAAATGTGCTATCTCTCTTCTGATATCTAACGTGGTTATCTGTTTATTTATAACTAACAACTCCTGAATTCCTTTCCTGTAAATGAGAAAGATAATTTAAATCTGTGTTCATACAGCAATGCAAATCTACAACATAAAGAAAAAACCTTTGATACACTAATATTATATTATCTCATATATAATCATAAAATATCAAAGTATTTCTTGTATGTTTCTCCTATCATACTATTTCATAAAGGAAACCCAGAACTTCATAAATAACCATAGCATCAAGTAACATAGCATGTAGGAGCATCTTTTATCAGCTCAGAAGATATTTTGAGGTATTATAATTGTAAGGAATGGATTAGAATATAGGAAAATTAAATTTCTTCCATGGATTTAATAACTTTCAAACGTTTATCGGAATAGTCTTATTGTTCCTCTCTCTAACATTCAGATTATGCAACTTAATATTAGTTGTTCAAATACAAGGCAGATTTTGAATCTTACTGCAAGGAAAATGAGTTTCTTACGACAAAAATGAGTGATGAGGTTTTAATTAAATTTTTGCGTGATTCAGGATATCCCTGCTTTAATCTCCCAGAACATCACCTGTATATTCATAAGAGTAGGAGTAGGAAACTATTCGCACAAGTTTTGCAAAGGCCTCCTAATTCCAGAAAATGCATTTCGGGATAATTATGGAGCACAAAGAATTCCTCATTTCAGCAAAGGCGCGCAGAAGAATCGCACATGAAATTTTCATGGTAAACCGCCCACCAGACACTCGCAAAGACAGCTAGGAACGTGGCACATCTTAATTTAAAAATACCTGTCTTTTCGAAAATTGTGTGTCACGCTAGAGGACTGAATACGCATTTTCATTCCGGTGCCTTCCAGAGCGAATTTTTCACATCTTTTTCTCTGCTGCGAAAAAAAGGCCGATAAAGTGACCTGGATCTTTTCGACGAAAATAAATATATAGGACACCTGAAAGTCCGTTGGCATTTCCGGAAGAATAAAAATAGCATAGGAGGGTCGTTTTTCGTAGGAAACCAGAGGAAGCAAATAGCACAGCGTATGCAGATCGCTGTCTCCCAGCTCCTCTTCCTCTGAGAGGCAATAAAAGATTCCCCCTATTCAGAAATTCCGGCAAGCGGAATAAAAAAGTAACAGAGAAAGATGATTTATGAGTCCGAATGCACGATTGTTGGAGAAATGCACTCTTGAAAACTCTTTACCGCACTCGGTGACCGTGCATCTTTCCCCTCTCTCTACGGTCTCCCTAATCCTAATTATTCTTTTCGTCTTTCTAATTCTTATTACCCATTTTGGACGCCATAAATATAAAATGGTAATCATTAAGCTCAGCTTGTACGAAAACTAGCACCTTTAACTGAACCATTCATCATCATGTATTTAAAATTTGGCCGACATCTTCACTCTTGTAAAGAGAATCCGCTGAAGTCAAAATGTGTGACGATACACTTAAAGTTGTTCGTCTATTTTTTCACATTCTTCTCCACTTAGTTGAGCTTTCTGCTAATGCATTTAAAGACCAAAGAGACTCACATGTCATTTTTCCTCATAATGTTAATTAAAATTTGACAGAATAACAAAGTTCCAACGAAATTCTGGAAAAAAACGTGACGCATACAACCGTTAGAACACATATCAGTCTCCAGTATGATGCCATTCCTAAAATCTATCATTCCATCCTCTAACGGATTACTTTAGCATATTTTTTTCAGAACGAGAGAAATAATGGATATGACCTATATTTCAGGCCATTTAAACCCCGTGTAGCAGCTGGAGTTCAATCGAGTAAGATTACAAGCATGCGTATTGTAGAAATCGTTTCGACACCTTTCCCGCTTCCTCGTCATCCTTGCTTCTCTGAAACAGATACCTTTACTGTACCTTGCGCGCTACTTCAAAGCGTCTTTCCTTTGTTTTACGAGCTGAACTAGACCACCACTACATACATCCTGCTCGCCTCAACACCGTCCATCAAACTTTTCTCCTTCAGTGGTATGTTACCTATAGCGGCAGATGGAGATCTCCTTTGTCTAGTATATCCAGTATAAATGCCAGTAAAAGCTCCGAGAGAAATCTCTCTTAACGACTTCAGTGGTTAGATATCGAATCGATGTATACAGAATAATTTTTATCTAATTTCTGAGTAAAGAACGTTTCTTCTAATTTAAAATTGTTTGTTTTTCTAAAATTTGACTAAATTGCCGAATACATATGAAAATGTAGAAGAATAAATGGGTAATAGACCGAAGAAATTACGAATTTTTTATTAATAAGGACTAAGAAAGCAAATAAAGGTTGTTTGACATTCCGTATTCATATTACATTAAAATAGTTTGTTTTAGCCAGTGAAAATCCGAATGCTGTCAGAATTAAAGTTAGGTGAAATCTTTTTTGGCAAAAATTGAACTTTATTTGGCTTTTTCAGCTTTAAAAACTCTTTATTGAAATTTCATTATCCAACTAAATATGACTCACTTTAACTTATTTTTAATCATTCTAAACTGTAAAGTTTGCAATTGATATTGAGGAAAATATCCTGTTATTTATGTATAAATAGGCGGAGGTTTAGTTTAACTAAATTGTAATTTAATCTATCTCTGATTAATCTAGCTCTGATTAAAATGGAATATCTATTACTATTTTATCTTTGTGCATCCTAAACTGCGACTTAAGATTATACTTTTTACTGAAATATAGTAATTGTAATTGTAAATGAAAAGAATACTATTTACATATTTTGTGTGTTATGTTTGTTTTGATTTTTTTCTCGAGATGTAAGTTAATTTTAAGCAGCGGTTGTGAATTATTATTATGTTTTCGTGTAATACCATGAAAGGGGAAGAGGGGCCTTCTGACCAAACCTCGCCAAAAGAGAATAATAAAAATAAACAGAGTGAGTATACATTTTTTTAATCAGTTACCCATCAATCGTGAACAAGAACTGGGAGAACCAATCCCTAAATTTTCATTTAGTGACCAAAGCTAAACGAAAAGATGCAACGAAATATTCGTCTATAGTAATTTCCGCAATTCATGTTTCTCGCTTTTGATAAAAAAAATGAAATCCTCCTTATTTGTAACTTTAATTCCGGCCAGGAGAAATTTTAAAAACGTGGATCGACCGGCAATACACAAGCCGGAAAAGAATTAAAAAGTAATGACCAAATGAAAATCGATGGAAAAAATTCCAGCGCCGGAGAACCTTTGTAGCGATAAATCATCGGCTTGGCGATTGTAGAAATGTTCGTTCATCAGTGTGAGCACGTTCAAAAAAAAGACGAACGTATTGCGGAGGGAGGATGAAATTGGAGGGTTGCGAGAGAGGGCAAAACCGAAGCCAGTGTCATTGATGACGAATTTGAGTTCAGAAGCGGAATGAGATTGCAATTCGACGAGGGAGAAGAGGGAAAATGGTTTCAGCCAAGCGGAATGGGCTGCCAAGAAGGCGAACGGGCAGGAAAGAGCAGACGGGTAACATGGGAAAAGGGTAGGAAACGTGAATGAAAGAAAATAAGTACATCCTGCAGATTTATGTCTATAATATATGTGTATGTACGTATATAAAGTACAGAAATAAATTAAAATGATATATATTCTGCTGAGTAAAATGATTAAAACACTAAATTATGCGATTGCATAATACCGGTATATGATACGTAAAATATTGTAGTTTAAAGAAAAATTCATGTTAAACTGTCATTATTAATTCTCAAGAATGATTAAAGCATTAATACTCAATTGCCATACATACGAAGAGGAAATATTTCAGGGACATTCAATAATTAAGATTTGGATAAGAGCTGGTACTCGAATGATCTACTAAGAAATAAAATAAATCTCAGCTTAATTTGAGGATAGCACGCGGTTCACCTACCCATAAACTCATGTATTGATTTTTAAAAATCTCTAATATGCAAATAATTATGTTTTTCAGTGTGTGACTTGGTAAGTTGCAGTAGGTAAGCTTCACGGAATCAGTTGAAAAGAAAGAGCGAAAATGGACGGACAAGAGATTTGAAAGAGAAAAAAGTCAAAAGCGTGAAAGGAATAATTTTCGTTCCGCCCACAAGTTTTTTACTCGGCCATCATAACAACTGATGTATTGAGGCAGAAAAGCGATTTAAAAAATACTTTTTCCTGTTTTTCCGCGTCGGAATATTAGGTTTTTTTTCGGTGGCGAGGTAGCCATGAAGGCGAAATTAATTGCCTAAGTGGTATTTCATGTCACGAAAACGACCTGATGACAATCACATCTTTGATTACACGTGAAGATTCCTTTGTTTGTCATTATCTTTAACTAGAAGTCCCTGATTAGGAGTCCAGAGAATTTGGCGAGATAGTATCGTGAAGGACGATGTTACATTTTCCAAATTCCAAAAAGGGGAGCCGACTACCTAAATGTGATATACATCCTTCAATCACGGATAGAACAATTAATTAGAATAAAGTGAAGGAAATTATCTAAATATTTTGTTCGAGTTTTTATTGCAGAAATAATTTTTTCGGAACAAACCTCATTTTACTCTGCAATCTCAATCCCCTCTTTGGGGTTTTTTTTTTGAGAAATTAAGGAAAGGTAAAGGACTTTTAAACGAGAATGGCGTGAAGGAGCTATAATGATTAAAACTTATAATATCAATGAGTTATACATTCCACCAATATTATAAATTACGCCTCTATTTAATCCCTTCATGATTGATGGGGGCCCTTGCCAAATGTGCTTGTTGATGCTGAGACCATTAAATTATTCTATAGCAGTAACTAAGGAATTTAATTCATAAAAGAATTGATAGTGGAAAGAAAATAGTCTTTCTCATAATTAATCTTGTCTATAAAAATTTAAATTGAAACAGGTCTTAATTTTTCCCGGTTTCATTCTAAAGCATCCACCAGAAGTCAGCCTCATATTCCGTCTTCGTTGGTAACCATTGCTATATCTTCCTCCTTCCACTCTTAAGTTGTCAGGAAATGGATCCACGGTTGACTTTAAGAAATGGACCTTCGGGATCCTGTTGGGGCCTTCAGATTGCCAATTGTGCAACGCGTTCGATTTCTATGAAAGCGGTCTCGATTTGGATTCCCAATGAAACAAATTGACCTCAACTGTCGAAGCACATTTATTAATAAAATAATGACGACGTAACAGAATGTTAGAAATACCTGAGAAATGAGGGGGAAAATTGAGAATTTTCTCCCAATGGCTTAGAATATCGTACGTAGTATTCTAGCGGAATAGCGCGGATGTACACCGTAATAAAGGTCATATTCAGCTCTGTTATTCTTGACGAGATAGTTTACTAGTAAATAACATGAAGTGTATTTTTAGTTTCGTATACTTCCTTAATTCCCATTAAGTTTCCTCTTTCCTCCATGAGTGCAAATCAGGTAAACAACTCTAATTTAATTCAGAGTAGAATGATATTCACCAGATTCACGGTGATAATTGAGCAAAATTCAAAGTTATGTACATCATTTTATTTGTAAAGATATCCGAATGATTGGAAATTATTTAGAAATTAATATTAAATAGGATGATAATTCCATTGATTTAAAATCATTTTAATGAAAATTAAAATATAATACCCACATCTGCCTCCAATTTAAACCCTTCACTATCAATTTAGATTTGCTAATGACTTAATTATTCATCGATATAAAGCAGAGGAAATTTCGTGAAAACTACTGCAATATCATATTTTCCCCACTTAATTACACATCGTACGTAATTAATATTCTTTTTTATAATGTATTAAAGTAAATAATAACCATATTTTTCACTATATAGCATTAACGTTTCATAATATTTTGTGTCTCTTACAATCAAAAATCATTGCTTCATATCATTTTACTAAGGCCGCGATACATAGTGTTGCGAAAAATAGGAATAAGGAATCTTATTAACCGTATAAACAGTTACCAATGTTAAATAATACGTCTTCTAAAGATAACAAGAGAGGGTTTCGGAAGGTACGAAAAAGATCCAAGTAATCTAGAAATTAGATTTTAAAATTGCTCTATTAGAATGCTGAAGATAATTTGGTTTAGTAATTATATTCTTGAGAAAAACTAAGGCTATTGAAGACGCCAGAACTGTAATCTAAGACCCGGATTATGATTTTAAAGACGTATCTAATTTATCGTATAGCAGAATTTATAAAAATTTTCAAATCAATAGAGAAGGAGGAATATCATTTTCAAATCATTGAATGGAAATCTTTACTTTCGACGCTTGTAATGGACTAGGGAATGAAAACGAAATGGAAATTTAAAGACTAACAAGATCATTCGAGGAGACAAACAAGAAGTGAAACCCCAAAGACTTAAGATCAATATTCCAGTAACTCTGCAAGAAAAACTAAAGACGTGGGGTAGAAAGGAGACAGAGGAAAAGCCTCTCAGTTAAGAGTTACGTTTAAATAACATAAAGAAATCATTGAGAAAATGGGGGCATTTCTTTGGTAGAACAAGCATGTTTCAAAATAAGTTCATATATTTGACATATAAGTAGTCGACCCAAATGTGGAAGCATAGAAAAAGAAATTTTTTAATCTCTAAACGTCTTATATTTGTTGTCACAAACAAAGGGAGAGGTGAAGTAAAAGTGGTGAGAGAGAAAGGAAATCTCGGCTCCACGATTACCCTTATCAGTTGTAGTAAATGTGAGAAGCTGAAATTCTACAGCTCAACTCTCAAAGTAAATGAGGGTGCCTCGCGGTGAATGAACCTCAAATTCTCTAGGGAAAGTAAACAGTTAAGGATTGCGTTCGGAGGTACTTCCCTTTCGTTTGAGTTTGGAAGAATCACTCGCTGTAATGATTCTGACTCGCAGTACTCTATCAGGTATAAATAAGAACAGAATTAAAGGAAAGTAGAAATTTAGTCTCGAGATAATAGAATTTTAGGTAACCTTATGGCTGGCTCTTGTTGTTGTTGCTGCTTCAAGAATATAACACAATAATATTGTAGCAGTAATTCGAGGGACATTTAATACATAATATAAAACGACCCAAATTAATATATATAAAATCACAACTTAAAAATTAAACGCCATGATTACTTTAAATTTGGAAGTAAAAATATATCGCTTTGTCCAATTTAAGAGACCCACATTTTCCAAGTTGCAAAGCTTAACTAAACTTAACTATCTATTCTACTTCGTGAAAAGTCTATTCTACTTTTATAATCTAAACATTATTTTCCGATAAGTTTTCTTGGAATATTTTGATAGTATTGATGACTTGGACTTTAAGACAGGTGAGACAATAAAGATATATGCGGAAAAATGCGTTGTCTACTAGAAAGAATTAGAGATCGCTGCTTTCATTTTTAAGGGATAATTCTCCATTCAAAAAAATTCGAAAGCATCCCCATAACTGGATCTAAAATCATAAAAGCTTTGGTCCTCTTCTTAAATTATTGATTGGAACAAACATGAGTTCCAAACACATAGCAAATTACGTTGATTGGAACTGAGAAACTGATAAAATTTGTAATTTCGTTTAACTTCCTCATCCGAGTCTTGCCGAGGACTAAAGTCTTTGCCACAAACTATCCTCATCCATTGAGAAACTCCGACTTCAGCCAAGTCCTTAATTACAAATTGATTCAAATACCTCAAACACAGCTTACTTTTCTATGAAGCAGCTTACTTTTTATTTTTCTTTTTGCGTCAGCTTTATTTTCAGGTATCCTTAGAACAAAAGTTCTATTAATTATGTGTTCTGCTTTTTATTATGCTACATTATTTACCATTTAGATACATGCTAACCCTAAATTTTATCAAAATGTAAATCGAATACATAGAAGAGCTTAGATAATAATGAGTGGGTCCTCCCACTATATCCTCTGTTAGACAATAAAAAGGATCATTTCAATTTCTTCGCGACTGATTTCAGAGGAATGTTTTTCTACGTCGTTTATGATATTCTACATTTTGTGATAATAAATGATTTATTTTGATGTAAGATTAGAGTAGCTGATGAATAGAATTCATCATTCTAAAAAATATCACATAAAAAAGAGCGTTCCAACCTTTAACATTTCATTTTTCGCATTTTTCATTATTTGTCTATAAATTAATCAGCCCGAAGAATTGTTGGATTTGCAGCTCTTTCACGATAAGCTACCAAACGCTTTGAAAAAGAATGACGTAACCTAATCAAGATGGGAAGTAAGGAGAGACAAACTTGCAATTGCTTTCCTCAAAGAGCTAGATTCTGTCACTGAAACAAGTCAGCGTAAAAGCAGCACCATCACCCTTTAAATGACATTTTTCATATTATTCATAGTATCAAGGACTGAAGAAGATGAATTCCGTTATCGCGGCCTATCAACAGATTATTTTTTTCTTCGTTTAAGATATTTCTAATAAATAGATTTGCGTTTTATAAATCCACCACATATACATGGGTGGTCTGAAAAGTTTCCGACATTTTGCCATTTCTCGACATGTTTTCTGAAAATTTTCTGAAGATTTATGAAAAATCTGGGGTCGGAAACTCTTCAGACTACCCTCGTATACCCAACAGCATAGCATGTAAGACATACATGGCCGAACCAAAGTCGACCTTGAATTCAGAATGAGTCATAATGGGCGACGAAAGACAGTCCTATTACATTACTAAACAGTCAGGAATCCACGAAATGCGGGGGTTAAGATTTTTGTTGACCGACTTTTCCGGCCGCTGAAGCTGTATGGTTCTCGTGCTAGCATAAGTAGTAAGCCATGTATGAACAGCAAAACAAACACTTTTATCATAACTCCAATTAAACATACGGGACAACAATTATAACAAGAGAAACAAGATTATATTGACTGATTCACCAGTGGGGTTGGAGTTAGATAAAATGCACACACTAACCATAAGAGCGAAGGTGGGGTGTAGCCATCCCGATCATCGACGTTACAGGACCTGAAAACATAATCTTGCGGAAAAAGATTTTCTTGAAACAGGTCTTGAACCAATGAGGATAAACTTGGGCTAATGTGAAAATTTGAAAACTAGACCAGATACCTTAACCTTTCGGCCAACAAGAGTAGTTATAAAAAGATGCTTGAAATTTAACAAAGAGGCTGGTTAAGTTGGTCACTGTATGCGCCCGCCAGATAATAATAGGTATTCTGGCATACATTTAAATTTACATTAATACCATTTACCATTGATAAATAATAAAGTCAATTGCGTACGGAGGTTGAAAACACTGTAAACTCTTTCTAATTTAAAAGATATGTAAAGGTATACATCCGGAATCATCTCTTGCTACAGCAAGAACTCCCAGAAAATTGACCTCTATATTCAAAGGTTAGTAATTGCAGCCATCCTAAAAACGATCCTGCATCACGTCGTTCCAAAAATGTAATAAACCAATCGCGCAATCAATTTTCCCCAATTCTAATTCTCATAAGTCATCAGTTTTCCGAAATAGGCCGTTACCTTTTATTTCCCGAAATTTCCAATCTAATCTCTATCAATTCCTATTCCGCCCCTGGAATCCGGCGATGAAATTAAGTTTCGCAATGAGATGGGAGAGCGAAAAACGCCTATTTCGATCCTCTATTTTCGCGTGGCGAAAAATCAGCCGCGTTTTGCAAAAGTGGTTACGGGATGCGTTTAATCGAAGGCATCGAGCGATGAATTATTTCGTGACAGTGCACGGTGCGGAAATACGTCTGCAGCGAATGATGATGATGGCGAAATTTCATTTCGAAGGTTGGCAGACCGTCTGCTTCGGGGGGGAATTCTCCAAAGTACCGCGAAGTCTAATTTGAGTGAATGGGATTCTGCGTTCCTTGAGGAATCGAAATGGTATTAGGAAACTTTGCGAAGGGGTGATGAAGGGAAGGGAGGATCCTTGTAAAAGGTTTGGCGGGGAAGGGAAGGGGGTTAGTAAAAAGAACGGGAAGTCAAAATCGTCAAAATAAGTATTGGAGGGGCCGAGCGGGCTCAAATTGACTGAAAAGTTAATAACCGCACCGCTTAGGGGTTGTAATTTGACTGGAGATGCGGAGAAGATTCTTTTTTAATAGAGAGAGGATTTGGGAATAATATCCCTCGGAACGGGTCGTCATGGAGTATCTAGGCCAATACCGGTGAATTATTTTCAAATCGTCTTTCTTAACTTTACGCAATTTTAAGGGATCTATAAAATATGAAATAGCTCCGCGGAGTCCTGATTGAATTTCCGCTTGCTTTCTTCGAAAAGACCTTGGGGATACACTCAGAGAAGGAGAGATTTAATATGTAGCCTAAGACTCAAATTTTCAATTATATTTATCATTCGACAGATGTCCTCTCGAATAATAAATTGATTTCTGTCTTGATACGTTCAATCCTCTGTAATAACCTTAGCGATGAAAAAATTTTTCGGGATTCCGACGGAAAGGTATCAGCCTCGAGCACGTCACCTATTTTCTCTCAGAGAAATATGTGCCTTTATTAAATTCTTGTGAGAGGTCTCGATTGAGAAAATATAATTTAAGCCTTCGCGCCCGTAAATTTATTTATCAAATTAATATGAGATTGGTTTTGAGCTCCAAAGGCGACGTATTCGTGTGCCAAGACGGTGCTATGCGCCTGAATTTCTTTTTCGACGTACAATTTTTCTTGCTGCTCTGCACGAAATTGCCTTGCTACAAAAAATCTCTGCAGAGTGAGGAATTCAAGAACATTACTTAGTGAAAGTAAGGAGTTAAATTTCTCCCATCACCACCGATGAGTCAAACAGAAAAGTTTTACAATATTCAAAGAGTAAAACTGGGAATAAGTAGTAAAATCTGCCTTTCACGGTGCATCCTAGTGAAGTAGAGGCTTAACTGCACTTAGTTTCAAAAGAGCAGCAGACAGCTGCAAAAGGTGCTTCCAGACTATCATCGTTAACCTCTATTCAATTCGCAAATGCGAAGGGAGCCATGCTTGGTAATTGGATAAAAGGCCTTTACACCATAAGCAATTATATCCCTTTAACGAAATTTCATTATAGCGAGCAATTTTCTGAAACTCTTGCAGTTCGTTAGTCCGGTTCCCCTCTACGTATGCGAGTCCGTAAACCTTTTTTCTCCCTTTTCGCGGATGATTATTTAAGTCCTTGGCGCATTCAAAATCAAATTAAGGCGGCGCAAAAAGTCAATTATTTTCAATATAAATAACGGTATGATTCCTGCCGCTGTTGAAGAATGGAAGATATAAATAATGAAATAAATGAGTAAGTTTTTTCAAACGTCATTTCAATATGTATGAGTATTTCAAATCTGATGTGTTATCATATTTATGATGAATTACCGTAAGATATAGCGACGTAGATAATTTCACAAACGCAGAGCAGGTATTTCAAGTTTCTGTGTATCGTAGAAGTAATTTGTTAAAAGTGCTTCGACAGCTGAAGCAATTTCGCATGTGAACGCTCACAAGGAAAATACCCAGGAACCGCTCTCACCTAAGTCGAACGTGTTGCCCACTTGCTTTCATATTCGTGTTATAGCATGTCCATAGCCATAGCGAAGTAATTTCTCTTCGAAACTATTTTTTAGTGTGTGAACTTCTATTTAGATGGAGAGCAATATATTTCCAATGAAACTTAGGCTGTAATAATAATTTTCATCCGTTGTAAAAGGTGGATGATACCCCCTCAGAAATTTAGGGAATATAAAGTTATGATTAGTAAATTATTTTTTTCGAAAAGAAGATTTGATGAAGCTAACATTCTACTTTTTTGACATTTTTTGTTTAGTCTTGTTTCCGTCTTTACATGTAAATATTTATGTCAAGGAGTCTACTTTCTAAAACTAAGTTACGATAAGGACACTAAACCACAGTGCAAAATCAAAGAATTCGTATCTCAATGATCACTAGAAGATAAAACTGAGACAGCTGGTACTTATATCAACCCAATCTATTAGTATTCTTCAATGCACGTCCACGGATGATCTTCCGCCGTTTACACTGAATCGGCTAATTAAGGCTGCAGTCACAGTACACGAATCGGAGTAATTTATGATGCTTCATCGTAAGAATATGCGCACTACTCAATCGACGGAAATCAGACTAGATTGTGTAAAGGTATAGAGTTTGCGTATGTTAAAGGCGTTATGACTCAGAACCTCTAATGAGTTTAAGTTCAGCAAATCTAGGAGCGGACTGCGTTTGGTAAATATTCGGTTAGCAATCGATTCACCAGCCCTTTGCACACTTAAACATAGCATAGTTCGTTTTCTTAATGAATTAAATTACTTAAGTGCATAAGTTGAAGTTATATGCATGAGGTACATACAATCAATCCTTTCATCCAGTTTTTATTTTTACAATTTTTTGCTCAGGAAAGATCCTTTAAAAATGCTTTAAATAAAAAATTATCAACATACTAAAAATTGAAAATGCTAACCCACAGCCATTCTGAGAATTACTTTAATCTACTCCCATCTCATTCCAACATTATAGACACTACATCGTCTTCTTCGACCTCAAATTCCTTCTAGGCTTTCTAATGTAATTGCCGAGTTTCGTCCAATTACACAAATGATCCCGAAAGACTACGAATACCAATATTAGCTCTCACGCTTTACTCACTTATGTAACTATGACTTCCTATTGCTTCGGCCTTCAGCTCATACTCATTAAGCGTTATGAAAACCTTATCATTTGCACTACCATACCTATCTCGACCTAGTAAAACTTTTATCAAACAACGGCTTTCTGTTCAAACCATATCTTTTCTTACTTAGCCATTCAGCATCATACTATTCTATCCATTCATACAGAACATTCATCGCTCAGTTTTCATTTTTCGTAATTTCATCGGATATTCCCAAACACATGATTTATTCGTTTTCCTATTCTCTCTCGAATCCTCCACAGCATTATCTTTCGTTTTGCCAGAAACTATCCTTTGGATCGATTTTTGTTTGTTGTATCGGTTGACCAGAATTATCTTTGAAACGTGAGCTGACTCTCTAAATCTTTTGAATTCAAGCGTCACGATATCATTGTTTTTCCTATCTTCTCCTATTTTTATGAGATTCAACTTAGTTTCAAAAGAAAGGATTATTATTTTAGGATGAATAATCTATGAATGCAAGTGACATCCTCTTTGAGACGAGTATCCTAGTGCTGAATGTACATACGTTTATGCATGCTCTAGTGATTTAGATAACAACGCTGCTAATTTATTTCTTCCAGTTTATTCCCATTCCGATTCTTTCCAAAACACATGTATTTCTTAACTGAATTAACGTTACCGATAAAATATTCATTTCTTAGTCTTTATATGTAGTATTTATTTATTAACTTTTTATTAACATGACGTTTGAATACGTTGTACACGCATAAGAGATATATGTTACGCCAAACAAATCCAATAAACTTTATACAGAAGAATACGTTTATAAAACGAAGACACAAAGCTATCCAGCAGAAAATGATTCAGCCTTTTAGACAGAGATGCCAGCAGAAAATAAACACAGCCTCTGCCTCAAAGATTCAAAGACGAAAAGATAGAGCAATGTGTATAGCAAAATTTTTATTCACACGCACATTTATACAGCTTATTTATTGGCACTCAACCTTTGAAAAATTGCGGATTAGAGTAGACCTGAGCTGACAAATAATTTAAACAGAAATACTAAACACAAATGCTTTATGAGATCGGTAAGCTGCACAGTTTAAATGTAATAAGACGAATCGGACTTAACAACATAATAAAAGTCGGGAGTGCTCAGAGTTTAATAAGTGTTCACATTCGTGGAGTGAATTTTTTTCCCTGGAATGGACCTGTAGAAATACGCATATGTTTGAGTTTATTTGCATCAGTTTTAGGGAGAGAGTATAACACTAATAGAGGACGATATAAAATGCATAGGAAGGAAAGCAGGGGGTTTGGCGCGCGGAGACTAAGGAAATGAAGGGATTCGAATGAGGCTTGATAACGGTTTCTTGGAGCGTGATGAGTGAGCTGCACTTCGAAAAGAGACATGGAATATAGAAAGAGAAAGTTATGGAAGAGGTGGATTGACTTTTTACGATCAGAAAGGAAGGTTGAGAATAGATAAAAGGATGAAGGAAGAGCGTCAAATGGGAAAGACTCTTAACTCACTGAAGCCTAAGCATTGGGGTAGCGGAGTTCTGGTCGTGCCGTTCTATAAATGTGGATAGAAGAGAAATGAGAGATATTTCCTCCAAGGGTTAGATCAAGAATGCGGGCACTATTGCAAAGATAGATAGTAAAAATAAGGAGTTTATCAATCAAACGTTAAATTATAGACCGTTTGAAAGAGGTAAAGGATAGCATTTGGATGGATGATGATCAGGATGTGGAGCTTAAATTTCTTCAGGAGGATCTTCGTTTAGACTTAATATAAACACCAAATTAAGGATAAGGTACGGTTTTCCTCCGTCAGCCACCGCTGACACGGTCATAATCATTTTTTCACTCCAACCATTTCAAATTATATCGGATATCGTTTGGAGCCGGATCTTTACGCTCCGAACTTGAAATATTTTCCATCTTTTTTGAGTATATCTTACCGAGCATTGAAGTTTAGACTAAAAACTGTGATATTGAAGATGTGAAATGCGTGAAATGTGAGTTTGATATTAATGTCATCCAGTTATTTTAATTCGCCGTAAGTCATTATCACTCATTTTACGCATTTACCGATACTCAACTTTATTACAATGCAAATCGAAGACCGCAACGAAGAAATCATATAGAAAATTCCGATCGGTTCTAATTCTGCAATTTTAATTCCTCTGTTTGGCTCCGGTTTTCACTCCAGCAAGCAATAACAGTATTTTCAGTTTCGGTTTGATACCCAGTTAATTAATAGAATCATTTACTTATATATTATAAATATTTCCAGAAATTTTTATAATACATTTTTATTTGTATATATATTTTTAAATACTTCTCGTTTTAGCTTGAGAACATCAAAGAATCGAAACATATATCCGGTAGGAGGATTTGGGATATTCCTTCCGTTCTAGGAACGAATATCCTCGAAGGACTAGACTTTCCTGAAATATTTTACTACTCATTCAACCCTTTCGTATTAATTTTATAATTTGTTACACAAATATTTCTCCAACGGCAAATAATGATGATTTTTTTTCTTTAGACTTTTGGTTAACAATGCGATACATCAATTTATTTATGCTATTGATTTTAATTCGTATGATATTTACAAATTTATTTCTTAACGCTCAGACGAAGCATACTGGTGGAGTGAATCTTTCCTTCCATTTCTAGTACACATGTAAATCACTCATAAAGACAGCAGGCTACCATCGGAATTCGCTCAAACTTATTTGGAAAACATGACATTTTCAATAGATCTTTATTTTCCAATTTACCAACACATTGACGCATAACAAACGAGCTACTGCAATATTAAATGTCAGCCTATATTACCGAGAGTTACAAATTGTTTCAGTCTTGAATTGACTCAGCAAAAATTCTTCGTTCATAAAATGGAAAGATTTTTTTATATTATAGGACATTATTGTTCATTATTAATAACAAATTGACCGTAATTGCACTTCATTCTTTATTGACAAACTATTTCAAATTAAATAGAAGAATTTGTAATCGTTCAAAGAAAGACGCTACAATTATGTGGGGGAAATAACAAAAGAAAATGAATGCTACTAAATAGGAGGTCGCATTTATTCTCCTGAATAATGAAAAGGAATTTTTAAAAGCAAAGTATAGATTAAATGCCGACTATGGCTATAACTCAATTAATATACAGAATTATTACATTTTTAATTGGTGTGTAAATGGAAAGATTCATGGTGCGAATTATTAAGTGTCCCCGATATTGTATGGAAAAATATTAAAAATGTAGTGGAATTCATGTTAATTAATTTTTTCCATAGAGTTATACCAGACATTTTATTTTTGAAATTTGCTGCGAATCCAGTACGTAATTAATATTCCCTACATAATTCATTCATCCACCATCATCTTTTGTTTGACTTAATTTTTTGTGTTTACCATATTTCTATTTTATTTTTGCTATGAATAGAGTTATTTACTTTCTATGTATATTCTATGAAGAATCAGTTGTTTACTTACCCTCCATTTTCTTTAATTCCAGTCGAATAACTCGACCTAATGATGATAGAAATTTAAACAGAAAGTCTCTCTTAGCTACATTTACAGATCTGGTGCGTTATGTTGGCAGTCAATGTAAGATATTTTCAGCAAAATCTACAAATTTTCAATATTATATGGTTGAAATTCATTCTTAATACCATACTAATATTCATGATATTCTTATCTTAAAAGAGTTAAAATCTATGAGCCTGAAATACAGCGGGAAAGTTTTTTTTACAATATTAAACCTGAATTTCTCTCGCAATTTACCTCAAATTTCTTCAGTGGTTTGAGTATTTTTACCCATCTTTCTTCATTAATAATTTTTTCAGAAAATTTTCTACAATATTCAATGCTAGAATCAATTACCGTCATAAAAAATTTTCTACCGTCATAAAAAGTTTTTTACCTTCATAAAAAAATTTACGCCTTTATTTCCTAAAAGATAGGAATCTGATGAAATATTTGGGATAATATTTACAATAAATAGATTATGCACGAAAAAGTTAAACGTTGAAATCGGAAAAAATATATATTTCTTTGCAAAGCGGTGCCTTGGTTTACATTCAGCTGATTAAGGTGATATCGATAAATATATATCATCCGAATCATCCATCCAAGATAGATAGATATTGATAACACGGTATACATCAGATTTTGCGAGATCGGAAAATCGGAAGAGCATTTTTGACTGACAAAAGGGGCTTACTTTCCCAATGAAAAAGCAAAATCATGAGGGAGTTAACTTTGTACTGACGAACTGTTTGAGAGTTGCCTTTAAGCAGTTGATATTTAAAAATTCTGGAGGAGAAAAATTGGTGATCAAGTTTACTTCATGAATTTCCTGGACCTGCAGTAAACTATCCGTCAGAACAGATAAATATTAATGTCTTATGCATAATTTAAGCATGATTTACATATATATTATAAATAAAATTTAATTTATGATAATTCTATATTATATGTTTGTCAATTCTATTTTCTCGACAAACTATTCCCGAATATTATCGCATAGATAATGGGATTTGATAGTGGATTATTTCAACTTAAAAGCTCTCACAGTTTTTCAGCAATTCGTAGATCAATTTAACTTGATAAGATTATCTCACATCTAGAAGAAACTCCACCATCCCTCTCAATCATCTCGGAGTGTCTCTGATCAGTAAGCATTCCGCGCTCCATTCAGCTTGTACTCATTATCTCGATTTATTCCGTAGGTGGATCAGGTACACAATACTCCCACGTTTTCTCGGAAGATATTCCGAGGTAGTTCACTATTTTAAGGCCGTATCTCGAAACTGTGACAATTTCGTCGTCGTTCACGTCAGCTTCAGATGAATTTGGTTCTCTTCCGATAGAATTAACGGCAAATGAACAACTACCTGACGTTTACATAATTAAACAATTTCTTAACTCCCCTTTAAAGATTGTAATCTAATTCTTCGAGAGGAAGAGGAAATTATCTAAACCTTCTACATCTCTCAGGTGCCCATCTTCCAGGAAAACTTCGATAGAGAATCGTGACAAAGATAAACAAGAAGAATAGACTGGAAGTAAGGCGAAGCGGGAGAAATGGACTGGAGATTTTTGACATCAGAAAGCGAATGATGTTTGATAAATGTGTTCCGGAAAAAGGTCAGGGAAGGGGTACGTGGAAGCGGAAGGAATAAGATTAGTTCTAATATGGATAGAATTCGCTCACTTCAGCCTCTTACAAGGCTTTCTGGAAATGCTCCTTTTGTTTTGAGGAAGAACAAATTGATGGGAAAGTCGTCTGTCTCGAATAACACAAAAAGGTCGAAAGCATGAAGAAAGGTGAAATTTTCCGATAGAAGATTATAAATACATACCCAGATACGTATGGAAGAGAGAAACAATTGTGGGGAAATTGAAGAGAACATATAAAGATACTCTAATGTTTTCACCTATTTTTCAACATTTTCGTAAAATAATTTTATTAGAGGATAAATTTAATAATACATAATTTAGAAGCATTTAGAAGTAAGACACATAATCAATCGCATATAATCCAATAAATGAAAACTGGGCGTCGTATTTTCCATTAATAAAAGTTTCGGCGTTTCAGCCTTCCTCAGCATTTCTAGTGCTGTATCTGACGGTGGTTGAAAGACTGAAACCGTTCGTTTATTAAAATGGATGGAAAATACGAAGTTTATTTAATGGCGTTCCACGAATTGAGATTAACTCATATTGGTTACGCGTTCACAGAACATAACCCAGACAAATTTCAGTTATTTAAAAAATGAACATCAGCGAAAGAAATTTATTTTTTCTAAGAGCCGAGTCCTCTTCACCGCTGAGTAATTAATCATTTGGAATGAAGAATTTTAATTCTACTGTTAAATTCTCATAAAAAGTAAGGTCAAAGAAAATCATTCTATTTGAAGTTTCTCGTTTCTATTTTATACCCAACGTGGACGTAAAATCCGGGGGCTTATTTTAATAATAATATCTGCGTTTAGAAGAAAGCAGCCATTACTATTACATTATGGTACTTTAGATAATGAGGCTTCATCAGGGAGTAAAAATAAGGCAAGTTATGTAAAAGATATGAAAACATTAAATTAGTAAAAGAGCAAAACCACCAAAGTAATGGGATTCGGAATTCGATATTAGACGAACGGTTTTCTGACTTCCTCCATCTTACGCTCTACAGTCTGATTATTGATACTTATAGGGAAACTTCCGTATCAACAAAGAAAGGTTAGAAAGCTCCATCCTATACACAATTAAATGAGCTTTCCCAACGAGGAAAGTCTCCTAAACCTGAAAGTAAACTGGTGAAAATCAGTATTAAAATCTCTGGGCTAAATTCTCCGTGGATAAACCATCTTTGAATGAACATTAACGGTAAACAGTCTTGGAGCCCATAGAGAGATTGATCTAGATTAATTAAACGGTATCTGATGGATTGTAATGCCTTTCAGAAGAAGGGTCGGTATAACGAATGAGGAACTTATAGGCCGTAAAGAAACTAAAGGAAAGGTATAAAAGAAACAGCGCAGCAAAATGAAGGGAAGAGAAGATTAAGATAATAGAGGAAAGCCGATGAATTTCATGAGGAAGGAGAAGAAAAATGGGATTGGAGGAAAAGAGACTGAAAGAGGATGTCAGAGAAACGGGAAGAGTAGTTGATTGATAGTTTTTTTTCAGGGAGAAACTGCCATCAAAGTGTCGCTTCCTTCATCAAACCTTTCTTCATACAAGAACTAATATCAGTAATGAGGGTGTGGAAAGAAAATGAGGAGGAAAAGTGGCGTGGGAAGCAGGAAACTTTAAGAAGAACGATAAAAGTAGAGATCGATTGATTGATTAACGGTTTCTCCACTGATATACTCGTTAAGATATCTCTGAAAGGGAGAGTAAAAGGAAATAACTGTACTGAAAATAATAACGGAGAAAGGAAAGTATTGAAGGCTACAGGAACGTAATTTATTCTTCGTCCGTAAAAGTAATTCAATTTGAACGGGCACCAAACAATAGGTTAAAACAGTGTACATATTAAAGAAAATGATTGAAAATAAACCGTTCGATTGAACAAAAGAACAGCTTGAATGTCTATCATTTCGAGATGTAAGATTTCCTTATTCAAAAATAAATTTGGAAACGCCTACGCCTTAATTACCGAGTCTGAGGGATTTGACCTTCCCTTAGTATTGCTAAAAATACATCTTCTTTGTCAAGCAAAAGAGACAATCGCTTGAGAAAATCATAATTACATCGGCGGCCTAAACGATGGAAAGTATTAACGTATATTTAATTAAAATAATTAGTTCTTCCAAAATTTATTTTTCATTTTATTCGTAATTAATGAATATTTCAATGTTTTCTCTTAATTATAGCCCATCTTTAGTATCTCCTATTATTAATTCCAAAAGGTAATTCTAAAATGACATTTCTTTAATGCGTTCATTTGATTTTTGATTGATTCTTTTTTATCCCTGATGTCCCATTAATAGCTTCGCCGTGCGGTGGTTTTTCACCACTTGAAGTCGGTACTTCCCTTCAGCTTCGTTAAACTAGTCAACTGTATTCAAAACCATGTGCCACAATACAATAGTGTTCTACAAGAATTGGTAACCGCGCCGTGAGAGGTAGTAAGTAAGCAGTGAAAAATCTGATGGCAGTGTCGATACGAGGCTTTGAAGTTTTGGGAAGTGTTTGTAAATTTTTATGCGCTTTATACGCTATAACTTTGCACAAATGTGAATAAGGTCTTCACAGAATTATTTATGTTATCAGATTTCAACAGTATTGTTCTATTACTATTCGTTGGTAATCTGTTGTAATCGATGTAGAATAGTGTTGTAGTAGAATATATATTTACTAGTAAATTAAAGTGGAAATTAATAAGTCTTCTACTGGTTTTTGCTTGGATTTTAGAGCGAATTCGATATCACTTTAAGGAGAGGCTTTCAAGTAGAATCGCTGTTCTCACTCTCTGCCATACGCCATATGGCGCGAGCCGCCATTAATTAATATAAATGTATTTATCATATTATCCGTCTTTATTTGGCGGACGCATGTAGTAACCTAATAACCTACTTCTTCTGGAAGATCGTAATGGCCGAGTGGTTAAGGTGTCTGGTCCTGTTTCCAAATTTTCGAAGTATCCAAAGTTTGTCCTTCGTGGTTCAAATCCTCGTTAAAGAATTTTTTTCCGGAAGATTAAGTTTTCAGATCTTGTGACGTCGATGATCAACATGGCTGCCACCTACCTTCGCTCTTATGGTTAGCCAGTTTATCTTATCTAATCACTACCCCACTGGTGAATCAGATAATCGAATGTCTCGTATGTTAAATTAGAGACATGATAAACGTACTATTTTACTTTATGTACACGGCTTACCTCTTGCGCTAGCACGACTGCTAAACAGACCTTAAATCGCGATTCTACCTCTCCTTGATAATAAGAGACATTTTCCCACTTATCTCGCTAATGTCTAAATTATGAATTAATTTGAAAATGATTCCAAAAATTACCATTTGACGCACAAATTGCTTTTTTTAAGTAAAGTTTCTTTAAAGTAAAACAAAAATTTAGTTTTGTCGGTGTGCCGTATCACAAATGTCCAACATCTACTATATTGTGGGATAAAACTGTTTGGTAGATACTGAACAAGCCAATGGACTGAAATTTTATTTTCATTTAAGAATATTTAAATCGTTCTATATATATCATATTCAAGCAACAGAATTTACTCGAAATTAATTATACAGGTTTGACCGAAAGCGGCGATTTTTCTCCCAATCTTACGCGCGGATAGACTTGCTAAGGAACCTGAGAAAGCTACTGGAGTTTATACGTATTGTATCGTAGATTCGAGAATCGGACTGAAGAAGAAGAAAGCAAGGAGATTGGATCAAAAGGACGAGAGAGCGTGAGGATAGAGAGAATAAAGGATGATGAGAGAGAGAGAGCCTCCCCACATGGAGTTTCTATGCGGGCGTGTTGTTTCAAGTCACGTCTACCAATTCTCCCTCACCACCTAAACTCAAGTACCAATTCTTCTTCTCTTTCTTTCTCCACCAAAGGCCTCCAAATACCACTGCCACTTCCACAGCTACAGAGACACTGACACTGACGCGCGTCGAACTTCTGAATTCCGTACACCGAGCACTGCTCTAAATCCTTCCGTCAGGGGGCGGAGATATCGGTTGGTACTTAGGATAGAACGTGCCAAGTGAAAATACTCTTCTATTTCACAGCGAGGCTGCTCTCTCCTGATAATAAACAGGATATCTATAAACGAGTGGCGTCATATCATCGGGTGACAGTAGACCGCTCCGAATTGGAATCCTCTGCCTGATCTTTGTTTTCCTCTAAAATTTACCAAGGTTTCCTCAGACCCTTAAGCGGCGTATCCGACTGCATCCAAGTCAAAGCGGTCATATTACTAAATGTATCACAAATATGTGATCCTTTTCAAAATGTACCCTTTAAACTGGAATCACAGTGGGATACTAGGTGCATCATTTAGGGGACGGGAGAAAAGAGGCAATCATAGTAACACTGATGTAAAAATGAATAATTAATTTTTCAGTCTCTTAATATACCCTTAACCCAAAATTAATCTCGCAGGGCCGCATGGTTAATTCATACGCTTTATCAAATATAATTTATTTAGCAGAAACATTATACACATTTCGCCGGCTCAGTTAGAATTTTTCAATTTGGTGAAGAAAATTAGTAAAATCTTGTTAATTTTGGTAAAAGAATAGTGTGTAATTTTGTTGTTAATTAATTATTTATTGCTATTTCAAATTTACAAAAATTAATCTCAATATCAACGTAGTGAAAAACTAATGTTTTGTATGATTGTATACAGTTACTTATTAATGAATACTATGAGCACAGTTGCAGTTGAGTTTCCATTAGTCTTTTGAAATGCTTTAAAATTATTGTATCTCAAAAATATTAGAAATTACCCATATATATTAAATTTATTCAATGTAATTCATATAATATCAGATTATAAATGTTAGCTTTACTGCAATAAGTGAAATTAAGTACTAAATTACAAACGATTTAAATTTTACTGGCTCTTTTTTTGGAAATGTACCATTTCGTTAATTTTAATTTTCATTTTATTGCTAAATGTATATAATTATGGTGCACGTTTGAGATGTGGTATATGAACATTCGAAATTCTTGGCCTAATAATCTTTGTAAATAAAAACTGTTTTTGTATAAAATTTGCAATTATAATTCAAATAGTAACTGTAATTTATATCTTGCAATATATTAGTAATTTAAAAAAGTATACTTTTCCCCAATGTAAGGAATTTTTACAAGTATTTTGTGCTTATTTCAGTTTTTATATTATATTCTGTTAATTATCTGAGCACTTCCTAAGAGTCACTCCGTTTTGACTGAGAAAGAGACTAATGTTTTGAATTTGTATGAATAATAATGATGATATTTAAATTATAAAAGTTCTGATTCTCTCTGAGGACTGCTCAAACTAAAAATAAAACAGTGAAAAATGTTCCGTAATATATTACTGCTCTCACAACGACATCGCTGGAATAAATGTCACTCATCCCTATAAAATGCGCATCAATATAAGTGACTGCTTGGAACGTCATTTTCCTCGAGACATTTGTAATTTGTTTTTTTGAAGCACAGATTTTTCAGTTTGCAACGACGGGTTTACATACCACTCACTCTTATGAAGAAGACCGTAGGCATACCATTCCCAGTGTCTAAACAATTCTTCCGTACTCTCCTTTTATTTTCGATACGACGCATATTGACTCAAACAGACATCTCTCAAGGATCGTCATAATCATTCGTTCACTGCGCTTCCTTTACTTTGTATGCTTATGTATATGAATGTGTGTGCGCATTCGATGAGACGCTGAATGTATTCGCGCCATTCTCTCCGCCAGAGGACCTGTGTCGCGTATGTTTACCCGAGAGTTTCGTTCGAGTCGAATTTTTTCCTCGTGTTTTTTTCGTATTCTTTCTCGTGTATGAGATGCACGCCGACGTCATCGACCCGCGCAAGAGCTGGAGAATGGAAGAGCGAGCGAGAATCATCACGAGTGGTAATAACTTTGCCTTGATAAACTGCACGTGTAGGAAAAATGTAAGTCGAGGTCGCACGAGAGAGAAAAAGGTCGCGAAGAAAAGAGCGTAAACGTAGCTACGTTTCGGTTATTGTGGATAATTAATGTAAAACCCGAGCTGCTAATATTGAAGCAGCAGGAGGACCTGGACTCCCGTGCCCCATGTAGAAGTCCGTTGTTTGTCTAAGTGTAAGGGACGTGTAATTTCTGTGTCGGCTCCACTCCAGCGTTGATGCATCACTCTTGAAGAACCTTAAGTCCTTCTCTTTCCTCTTCACGAACACTGAATGCCAAAAAACAGAAACGCTTCATAAATCGCCATCATGGGAACGAGGCAACAGTTCTGCCTTCTGAGACAAAACAGCCACTGAGGGCCGAGTAATTATGGTCCTCTAACTTCATGATATTCCGTGCGAGATATCTGCATAAACTTTCAGTAGAATTCACTCTTATCGAGGATCCTCTTGGCGGTGGTTTCCATGAAAGTACTCTTAGTAACTTAAGTACTTCTGTACAAATGTATGGAAATTTGTAATGAATATTTAAGGTGAGTACCGGTCAAATTCACACAGGAATGGATATGGAATAAAGATGGCTCTTTAATTTTGTATTATTATATTATTTTATTTTATTAGACATACATATTACAATTATATCATTGTATATAAATTCATCACCTACTTTGTCTTCTTAAACAACGAATGATATAATTTTATTTAAATGGTTGAGTTGATTCTGAAAAACAAATATTCCCTCATTGGATTAATACGCGAAATACCTCCAGCTCTACAATTCTAATTACGTAAAATTTCAAATGCACCTCACGATTTGAATTTTTCCAGTTTCTTCAAAAATTTACATCTTCGGATGAAATTCAAAATTCAGCGCCCTCTCGGCATATTCATGCCTCCTGACATCCTCCGTTTGGTCAATTTACATTCTTAAAAATCTTGAAATGGAACTTTTCGGTGTTAAATGATTTTATACATGGGTGGTTTGAAAAGAATTCCTACATTACGCCATTTCTCGACATGTTCTTTCTGAAAATTTCTGAAAATTTTCTGAAGATTTCTGAAAAATCTGGGGTCGGAAACTTTTCAGACCACCCTCGCAGCTACTGTAGATCTTTAAGCTAAACTTTTTCCACCGAGATTACAAACATATTGATATTATCATAAGTAATAAAAATGCTTGATAACGGTTAATATAACCTAATATTTGATTCGTGCTTCCTGCCGTTGTGGGTAATCAGCAAAACATTCATCGCGTTTTATCAAAAGCCTACTGAATCGAGCCTTGTAATTATTCAAATCGCTGACGTGAGTATATACGTTTAGCACATGCGAAAAAGCTACTTTAATCCAGTATTTATTCATCGCAAGCTCTTTTTAGGACGTTAAATTAAGGGGAATTAAAGGGATGAAAACGTTTTTCGCATGACATGAAATATTGTTTGTTTCGGCAACCGTTCAACACACAAAATCGATTGACCATCGAATGAAAGACCTAAAAGGTAGAATGCGCATAAATTGTAAACAAATCCGCCTTTGATCGAGCCTTTTTATGAACAAATCGGAGTCATTTTTTGCCTCTTTTTGATAACATCCTCTTTCAAGCACCAAAAATTAATATTCTCGATGAGATTTTGCAAAAAATATGGCGTTTTATTTCGCTGGAAAACGCGAAGCCGCAAAAGGTTAATTAACGTAAGAAGATGCATGCGAAGCTAAACGAATGAATTTAATGATGAAACATCGGCGTAAAAGAAACGAGTGCGGTGATATTTTAAACTCGTGGCTCTCCCTAATTGAATATCGTTCGACTAATGCACAATTACTGCCCTTAGGAATAACCCCGGAAGACGTGAAAATCGCGAAAATGGTTCATAAGTTCGTCCGGCCCTCCCTTTTGCATGAATTTACATTCGTTAGCGCTGCGAAACTGCGGTCTGTTTTTAGTGGAATTCCCTTTAAACGGAAGCGTGTGAAGAGGATCTGCAAAAACAGGCGAGAATGCGTGAGAAAAGATCGATTTCTGTTAATCTCTCGCCTCGATCTCCACTATTCTCTGATGGATATGCAAATCTGTGCTTTGAAGTGACACTTTCTGAGCGAACTAACTCAAAAGGAAGCGATTTAAGTTTGTTGACGAAGAAACAGATGACTCTATAATAAATACAACTAACAAAACACCATTGAGTGCAAATATTGATTAGATAATAAGATGTGTGCGCGTTTTAGAAATTAAAATAACAGAACATGGTAAATAAGCCTTCTCCGGGTAAAAATATTCAGGTGAATATGCTGCCGTCTTTTGTTTTGCTTTAGGATTAGGTTTGAGTACGTACATGCTTTCTCTCATAGAATGTCTAACGTGGCTCTAATTTAAGTTTCCATGAGGAGAAATAATTCACGGCTCATACGTGTGAGACTCAATCCAACCTCATTACCGTTAGAAAACTACTATATGAACATGAGAATAACTATGAAATGATGAAATGTTCCTGCGTTTTGTCCTGATTAAAATGGAATCACTGAGTTGCAAATAATCAAAGACCGCAAAATTTCAAAATAATTTTGGGAAATATTTGTTGTGGAAAGATCTGATTTTCCCCAACAACCTTAAATTTGCCGTTGAATTGCCAATACATCAGTGCGGGGACTTACAAAGAGCTCCTGAAGCTGACAGCTCTAAAACTGTAATGAATCTGTAATTTTGTCACATTATGACAATCGGAAAACATGTATTATTTCGCTTGATTCTAACACAAGGAAATTTTTTTCCGAGCCACAATACAAACATTTCATTAGACATGACTAATGTATTTATAATACCTATAAGAACGACTTTGATTTTAACTGTTCGACCAAATGGATCGACGTTCGGGATCCACTAGAATGAAGTTCAACAGTTTTTATGGGTGCACTTTGAAATTTAACGAGCCCTTGGAACTCTCCACTCTATTCCATTACATATAAATGGATTACATAGTTAAATATTTGCATTTAAATTAATTATTAGTTGGGAGGAAACTCAGCGAACAGTCACGATCGACCAAATATCTCTCAAATATGGACGAGTCATACGCAATCAACTTATTGGCCTTATATTTATTGTTAATCAGCATAAATCATTTTAGAACTTGAGATAGTTAGCATGTGATCACCATGTGACGATATGAATTTAGCAGTTCTGATATTTCTTCTTATAATTGAAAATTTCAGTGCTTTAAGTAATCCTTTCATCTCACTATTTATAATTAAAATAACATTTAAATACAAAGAACATCACCTGAGTGTATAATTGTCGTAAATCTAGCGAATGCAAGTTACATGATTTAATCAAACATATATACACAGGACTTCTTATCGTCTGCGGTTCGGAAAGATTGAAAGTATAATTTACTTTTAGAATGATTACTTATTAGGTGCACATCAAGGACTCAAGAAGTAAACAGCTTGCGTTTCTTAAAGACAACAGAAGTTTGGTGTGAATCTCGTGATAAAAACACACATGGACGATATTATTTTGAATTAAATATTGTCTTGAAATCTTTACAGTTTAATTAAAATACTATTTTATACAATTTCATGTAATTTACTATATCTATGTCTAGATAAGTACCCAGCAAGCCTCTTTTCGATGTGTGTAGAAGGATGCATGCACTATGACTCTATATTCATATTCGATTACTTTCGCGTATAATTTACGGAAATAATGAATTCTTGAATCGACTGGTTTTAGCATTTATTTCCCCAATCTTCCTCGCAGATTAGAACAGTAATAGGAAGGATGCATAATATAGGCTACACCATCTAAAAACGTACTTACTCTTAATTTATTAAGTGACTTAAGTATTTGTTTGAATCTCCTTTCTTATAGAGATTCCCATCCTGCGTCCTGAAGCATCTCTGGCTAATTTTCATTTCGTCGAAAAGAATAGCTATTTATCTTCTTTCGGATTTCAGGAGCCTATTTCGTGATTGTCTCGGGCACTGCAGTGTCTTAGTACTGTTCTCGAGTCAAATACTTGTTCTTTTTTTTCTCAGCGATGTCTTTGACAGAGACAATGAAAGGCATCCTCTCATAGAATCGGAAATGTTCCTCAGCAACTCCATCAAAACAGGTTTTTTTCACCTCAAACAGCCTCGTGTTTTTTCCCCACCGTCGCGACCTCAAAGATCTCGAGCCATTATGACCGCAATCCGTCAGTTCTTCCGAACGCAAAATTTATCGATTCGTCAATCCGGTGACTTCCAATCTCATTTGGAACGAGATATTCCGCGGATGAGACAGAAGGGGGAAAACGAAGGAAAAAAACGCGGGATCTACTCAAACCACTGAGTGCTTTATCTCTCCGTAAAGAGGAGAAAGAAAAAAAAGGTCGGAAAGGAATCCTCCTTCTCCCGATCATCCGTCTCCTCAAGCTTCCCCTTAACCCATCCGAGGAAAAAAAAGTAACGACACCCTCATTTTAAACGGGAAGGTTTTTAAAACCGTTCCGTAGAGCCTTCCCGGCGGAGAGCCACATTTCCGGATATAAATGCCTCGAACGGAATGAAGTTGAGGTTTGCTCGAGTGAGGAGGGACCCTTTTTAAAGTGTTTTTTCTTCTCTCCGAGAGAGGTCATTTTTTTTATCGGTGCGAAGTGAGTGGAGGAGGTGTCCGATGGAAGTGCATTTCCTTCCCACATTGACTTATGGAGTCGCCACTGAAGGATGGGGAAATGGGGTGTGGTTCTACGACGGAAGTGGAAAATCCACCACTTTAAACCGCCCCATCGTTCCCTCTCTTAAACCACCCGCAACTGACATTCCACGTCTTCCCCCGAAAGTTGCATTCCTGACCTCCCTCCCCTCTTTCTGAGGGCGCCACCTCCGCAGAGACGAAAAAGAGGAACAGCGAAACCATTTTTTTTCCGATGAGGACGATTTTTTCTTCTCCACTCCAATAATTCCTTGGGAGATCGGTTAGACACTTCATTTCCTCGATGCATCTCGAATTAATCGATTCGATTAAAACGCGGTGTGAAGGGAGAGAGAAAAAATTGTCGATCCAAGTGGCCTATTTTTCCTCTTTCAAGGTGGGCTCGTGCTTTTTCTTTTCTCCGGAATCTCGAACGTCGCTTTGTTGTATAAATTAAGGCGTTGAACTTATTGATTGCCTTCCACAAAGGACTCGTATCGCAGTAGGGAAACAAAGCCGTTCTTGACATTACTTTTCTCGCGGGTTTTGATGTTGTCATAGAGGAAAATTTGCGCGTGAAACGTCATTCAGCAGATTTCTTTGTTTACTATTTTAGCAGGGAAGGAAATATTTTACTCAATGTTTCAATTATCGAAGTGACCTCCACTACATTATCTTGGGTTTTGCCGTAATTTTTATCTTAATTTCATCTTATCACCGTCAGCTATCTTTTCCAGTAAACTCTTTTAATGACTAGCTGATTTATGTCCTTTCATCTGTAAAAGTCCCAAAATTTTATCCTTTGAAAAATTATTTCTCAACGTATCGTTCACGTTGTACCTTTCATATATTAAGCCTTTTGGAGTAAAATCTCTTAACATGGCATTTGACAACATATTACTCCCTATAGATATAAGCATGCGCTTTTTCAATCAATTTTTAGATCTAAAAGGAGACTTAGCCCATTTGGAGAGAGATTTCTATAAATCGAGCTAAGACAAAAGATTATAGTTCAAATATTTTGAAAAATGTGGAAATAAATTTTTCGTTACTATTTGTTTATCAATATCTATTCCTTGTAGTCTACGTAATAATTATTTGCAATTATCAGCTATCTGTAACTAAGATTGAATAGAGATGAACATACATGTATATACCACATTATTTCCATCTTTAAGATTATTGTCTTTTATGGACTTTTCGACTGTTAATGAAATCTACGAATGGAATCTATTATGAAATTCGTCAGCAAGTAGATAATATAAGTTGAATGAATACCATCTAAGAATATGAAACTCAATGAAGATTATCCCAAGATACTTATTAATCTTTCTGTTTATGAAATCTTTCCATTTTTGGATTTTTCCAATTCCTTCCTCTTAATTACACAACAAATTTGATAATGTCGGTATCGATCTTTCGATGTTTCTTCCTAATAAAAGTTGCAAACATCCTTCCGTACCTTTGGGTCCAAAATCGTCAGCGAGGCAGTAAAAAAATCTCCTTCTTAAATAAACAAACAGGTCCCTTATAGATAATCGATATCTAGTATCGCCGGAATATCCTCAGAAATACCTCGAGAAAATAATGAGACTCCTCCTTTGCTCTTTTCGCATTTTTTCCCTTGAGTCCTTATTTCTCTCTGTCCAGATCTCTCCTCTTTCCCCGAACAGAAATCCATCATCTACTCCGCAGCAACGGGACACCGAGATCCCGTACCCGTGGAAGATTCATTGCTTCTCCTACGATGTTTACTCTTCTCCTAAACTGTTAGTCATGCCCTTTTTCCCTCGAGCATCGTCTTTTACTATTTGTATTTATTTTATTTCTGCATTCCCCTTCCTCACGGACCACTTCTGCTGTTCCTCTGTTCTCTCATCACCACACAAAGACTTCTCCTTTACCTCCACTCTGATGACCGCTTCGCAAGAGCGGACTGCATTAATGAGAGGTCAAACGGATTCCTTTCTTTTCAGCTCGTTTTTCCACGAAGAATTGGATTTCCTCCACCTTTACGAGACTATACTCATTTCTTATCTTCATTACTTCCCTCTACGTTTTCCTCCATCGTGAGACCTCTATTCTCCCCCCACTCTCCTTCTTATCTTCCTTCCCTACGCCCCCTCCTTCTCTCTCTATATATATATATCCCTTCCATCCGTCTCCAGATTAATTACGCCGACCCTATTTTATCGAAGGAGAAACCCAACACTAAATCTTTTTCAGATATTTCCAATCAACAATTCGCAATATCCATAGATTATTTAACTTAAGAAACTCACCTCTATTTTTCTGTAATAAATATTGCGGGATACATCAGTTCATTTATCTTAACTGTTATAGAGGATGCTATTATTCTGTAGAAATCACTTAGGCTATGAAATCTAAATTGGTAAAACCTGATTATAAATATATAAGAATTTATATAAATTTTGACACTATAATATAGTAAGATACCTTCATATTACTTCATTGCTTGTAGATGTAACATACGTTTATGCAATGTATTTTTAAATTCTGAAATACGTATTTACCAATGGGCTTAACGAGATACTTGATTCTCAGGGCATCAAAATCTAGGAGACCTTCATACTCTTTTTCTTCGCTTTTGAAGCTAACATTGGCTCTTTTTACGCTCGATGTACCCGAGCCTCCGAATGACTTTTCAACAAATTTCCTGGTAACCCTATGTTTCAGAAATAAATATATGGAATTGAGAGTGGCACCTAAGAGAAACTCTTGGTATACGGAATTCTGATTGTGCTATCTTTGTTATATTTCCTTCAATTAACAAATGAAGCTTCAAAGTAAATAAATATGAATATTGTTCATTATAAACGATTATTTACATCAATTACTATAGTACATCTTAATTCCATCTTTGATATAATAAAATAATCATTTTCAGCATCACACGCTGTTGCTTGGCACGACATAGGTACGCAAGTACTCATATTTATAAAATATAGTACTCTTACAACAATAGGTTTGCCATCCCTGGTCTAGTATCTCTATTCATTTAAATTCTTGAAAACAGGTAAGATTTAGCTTCATAATGAGCTTCATATTACTGCATGCACCACACATCTCATACCATCACAGCATTTCCTCGTTCTGAAAAATACTCAAAGAAGAAATAAATCAGTTTTGCAACACACAGGGTCCGTTATTATTCCGAGTGGTTCTCTAAATACCTTCTACTTTACGTCTGTGAAGTATGTTAATCACCAAAATCCTTGGAAATGGTATATTTCCTAAAGCAAGACGAGAATTGAGGTAGTTTGCGCTTGCTTTCCTCATTGAGCTAGAACGCTATGAGTGGAATAAGTCCATTAAGTGGGCTAAAATGAAGCTGATGTGAGTCGCATTGAACGTACGAAGGACACTTTTCATGCAATTCTATTAGGAAAGAGCAACATTAACTCCATTGTTAAGCTTCATTCATACCTCGGTAGCCATCATATTGTCACAGCTATGAACAAAAGTACATAAAAGCTACCATTTCCTTCTTCCTGTAAAATTCTATAATTGAAAATTATTCCATTCATCGTTTGTATGTTAGCACGAATGGACAAATTATTTAATATTTGTTTAAATATTTTATTTATCACGTTATCATAGAAAAAAGTTGAATTCTTTTACATTTCCCTTGAACAATGCCTGATTAGACGAGAGGAAGGGAGTAATCTCTCCATTTTATATAAAGCCATGAAATAAATTCGTTCTTCACCCTTCTGTTTACGTTCTTCCTCATTCGTCAAACTCATTCTTGTCCAAACACTTCCCCATCTATTAATAAACATTTATTCAGTGAAGATATCAATTTTCGACACTTTGAAATCTCGATAAATGCCATCATTTTTCAGCGTCTCTCTCCCTTCTTCTCCCTTCACCAAACGTGATATTTAACCTCTCTTCTCTCCCCCACTTGTCTCAGACGCCTCCCCTTTGCTTAAAACGTCCGAGAAGGGTATTTTCTTCGAAGCGAAAAAGAAGCGCATTCCAAGTGTTTATAAATGGGACCACCTTATTTGGCGAGTGCTTCTTCCCGAAAGGAGTGTATTTATGGAAACCCTTTGTGTCGAATTTATCTTTGGACCTGGGATATTTTTTACATCTTTAATGAATCCGGGACGTGTTGTCCTTCCCTCTGTTTTTTTCAGAAAATAATTGGGAGAAATAATTATTCGCCAACTTCTAAAAGCGTCCCAGTGAGGCGATAGATTGAAGACCCCAAGCTTACGTGCTTACTTGATAAGAAATACAAGACTGAATATTTTTTAGGATACCACAAAGACTTGTGTTTATGTGAATAAAAGGTGCGTCTAATTTTTTTCAGTTCTTCAAGTTAATTTTATTTCTAAATTCGTCGAAAGCTCTGGATATTCATTCAAGAGGCCTCACTAAAATCTCCAGTGAGATGTACTAGATCCAGCTTAACTCAATGGTTTCAGAAATAAATACGTGATAACAAATGTAAAAAACGTGTCTTGTTTCTTACCTACATCATCAGGTGCTTTAATTTGAAAATTAGATGAAAATAAGTTTGTAATTCGTGATGTTGAGTAACACGTGTTGAAAAATACTTCGAAATATATAGTATGTCACTCTGCTTGTCAGGGTATTTTCTTGCTTTTGGGAAGTTGATACATTTTAAATTATGGATTGTTCGTTTAATTTTATTATTTTTTGATAGGATCCATTTAGCAAATCATGCAATTTTACGGAATAAGAAATACGTCGCGACGTACGGTTTTTTGCTACTCCCCCTTTTCTATTCTTGAAACTTAAGCTTATACCTGAGTGATTAGGTCATAAGCCATGTTTTTTTCATCCCTCTGTTGTGAAGCAGTCGTCTTCTTTAAGGGGTTTTGTTACTTTTCCGCTATAATTTTACTGCTTTTTTTCACCACCTTACTACTTGCATCCCAAGGTATAATGAGTTAATATTTTAACACGGTATCTTGTACGCCTGATGTAGCTATGGGAATTTGTATTCTGCGCCTAATCTGTGGCTTGATCAAAGATATCGCATGAGTAAAACGATTAAGAACAATTGGAATCAACTATTCATATTTTTTCACAATTAGTAAAGTGAAGTATTATACCTCCTCTGAAAATAAAGAATATAAAAAATTTAAAAGATTTTCACAGGTTATAGAAAGGACTCGTAATTCCACGGATAAAATTCGTATCACAGCTGCAGAGTTCCATTAGTAGTTTATCACAATAATAGAAAAAATTTGTAACTAATCAAATATTCAGGTTTTGCTTTCTGATATTTTAAATAAATACATTTAAATAAAATTTCCATTTCCTATGCTCTTTAAGTCAACTGAATAAATTCCAATTATTCAGGACTAGATTATTATAGATTTTTCACTAGCATTCAACTAGATTGATAATCTTTTAATCAATGTAAATGGACTTATATACGTCCTAGTTTAGCCTATACTAGAGACGTTAAATTAAATAATTAAAGTCCATTTAACCTATTTTTTAGAAATTACGATGATATTTACTATAGATAGGAGTATGATATATAAAATATAACTCATCATTTTATAAAATAGGAAGAATAGAAAGGAACAAGTTCAGTTGATATATGAGCATATTAAATATTTTGAAGATTCAGCCGCTGCATGAAACACCCCCTAAGATAAAAACCATAAAATGTCTAATATATAAAATATTTATTATGGCTTTAGGAGTTACCTTTTTGTTTATCGTATTTTGAAAAAAAGAGAGCTTGCTTTAATGATGAGATAACAAATACAAAAGGAGCAAAAAGGAAAATTAACATTTTCAAACATCCTCAGCCTTATAAATATATCAAATTTCGTAAAATTAAACTCCTTCATAAACATAATAGACACTCAAAAAATCATCTTAAAGCAACACAATTGCATATAAAGCGTGCATGTTTGATCATAGGAAATCACGTACATAGAAACTACATAGGCATGCGCAAATGTTTACCGAGAGCGGACCAGAGATATCCATTTTTGAGTATACAACGCGTGATCGCATTCGCCGCTGTTATTCGAAAAACAGTTTCATCCTTCGCAGGAGCGCGTTTTGTGTTCCTTTCTCATCCTGAAAATCTCGAGTTAAACAGAGGCGGGAACTGGATGAAAACATGTAATGTGAACATACCCAACGTCAGATAACAAAACACGGCAAATTCAGAGCGCTTCCCACCTTGGCTGGCATCATGTGACAAGTGGCAACTGAGAATAAAGAGCTTATCTCTGAGCGTCGATCGACTCTAACCACCTCTCTCCGTACGTATCCTATGGAAATAAAATAAAATGGTGGCCCAAGGGCTAAAATTAGATCAGCTAAGAGTTCTACAAGCAATGATCCAGAGTAACTAGGAAAGGCTTAATTAGGTCGGATGATCAAGAATGAAAAGTACACCTACTTGTTAGTATGAGTTTGCTCTTCCTTGTTGGGATAATGAATCGTTAGATCCTTCGTTAAAAATCGTTTCCGCATTTCAATCACAGCTTTGAATGTAGAAGTGGGAAATGGATTTATAGCGTTATCTACCATGCCTTTATTTCAGTCGCTGCTGGGCTTCATAGAATATATTTAAAAACTTTCCAAAATATAGTGATTCTTTTCCTGTTGTAGGAATTTTATAATACAAGATTTTTTGTCTTTTTTACAAAGTTTAAGCAAAAGCAAGAAAATCTCAGAAAATTATTATTATTATTACAAAATATATTGACCTTCATTGGCAAGGCCCTAGAGGGCCGCTCTTCGACTCCACATGTAGTTTTTACTATGTGGGTTAAATCCATCCTGATTTAAAAAGTAAATATAAGATGTAATAAGTGAAAAAGAATTTTCCATTGTGGAAAACAATCTTGGTGGAATGACATCAATGCAGGAAGCTCCATGTTTAGTAGTGGAAAACATTGAAAAGAAGAGATGAAATAGACCTCTAACTTTTTAAACAATGATAATAAATAACAATGCAACTAAATCTAAAAGTACGTGAGTATTAAATACTTCGACTTCGGTGGGATAAAAATAACTTCCAAGATTACAAACTAAAGAAAACAAATATAATTCGAAGAGAAAGTCATCCGTTGGAGATATTTTGCTTATGGAAAATAGAAGCAAATGATACTCTTGTCTTGTCCCGGTATTTTCCGGCACCCTTTCGAAGCTCCGAATCAATGTAGTATTGAATGCTGCCAAAGCAAACTTATGGGAAAGAAAGAATAGATGGCATTCACTAAATAAACATCGCTGTAATAAAAAATATCTATATGCATTATTGAATCTAAGAAATAAATGTAAAGTAAGAAATATGCAAAAAGTTTTCAATTTCACTAATTCACTCAATCGATTCTTTTAGTTACTTTTTCACTCTCAAGATTTGTTTTCTGTCTCACTAGATGTGGCAAAGCATAAAAAGCAATATAGTACAAAACCAGTAAAATCGCTTTCGAACCTCTCCGCTTCATACGGTTCCGATTCTCTCTCTGTCCCCCTTAACACGAAACATATATAAAAATACTGCTTTAGACGCTCGACTACCCGCTGATACGGCGGATATTCCCGTCTTCAGATGCAACACAAGCCATTCTAGCTAATTCTCTATCTAATTTGATTAACCAAAAATCGTTACATCATCTGTATCTGTATCTCTCTTCTCTTCAGCTTCTACTCATCTTTGATGGGGTTTCTCTTGAATCTCTTGTTTGCGATGACTTACGCTGTGAGAAGATGATGATGAAGATATCGCGAAACAGAACAATTGCTATCCTGCTGTGGGAGCCAAAAATAGCTCTTCCCATCTATCTCATCTCCAAGCAGAACGTTAGATTACAGTCGCTTGCTGATGTTTCCTTTCGTTGTAATTTCAAGTTGTAAACAAGTCAGATGAACCAGAGTGGTAATGCTAAGGTCTTTTTTTTGGCTCTTCGGCGTAGTCTTGGAAACTGTTTCTTACCGCCGCTATTATAAAAATTGCTATATTTTCCTTATATTCTATCTGGTAAAATTTTCTTCCTTATGGAATGAGAAATGAACTGAAGTGGCAAAAGAAGGCGCTCTCTTTGTTAAATGTTAAAAAAATATAAGGAATAGGGAACCAATATTTCTCAATAGCTCGAGGACTCTCTATATACCCTATCCACAGCTGTGGCAAATGAGTCAAACTAAAGAATTCATTTTCGTTTTAAGGTGTAAATAGAATGTTTAAAAATTTCACCGTCAAAATCCTCTTGTTTCTCAAGAAATAAAAATTGTTATGTCCCAGCTAAAACATTATACCGCTTGTACCCCTTGAAAATAATCATAACCAAGCCATACTGTATTTTGCGGGTTCTTTTGTGCATCAGAAAACCACCTATTCATTTAATTCATCTAAACGGAACATTAAAATAAATGTATGGCGTTCTATACATTCATTTCGCCCAGAATCTCCACTTGCAAATGTAACTTAGCTTTGCGAAACGCACGTTACAAAAATCTGCGACGAAACCCTTCCAGCATCGATTTCCTCTCTCAACCTTGACATACAGCGCGACCCGCCCACGGAAACCAAAAATTCGATGCTGCTTACGATTCACCAAAAGTATGGTTAGTGATCCATTTCCCAGAGGAGTAGAGTCACCATTCCATCAATCACCGCTCCGCTTCCCTTTCGCAAACTTTCTCCGATACGTCGTATATATTTTTTTAACGCCCTCTCTCCGTGCGATCATAAACCATTGCCACGCCAAGGATTGCTCCGCCGCATCGGGAGGACCACAAAATACGAGAAGACCATAAAAGGCGAGAAAGGACACCGCGGGGGGATTTTTCGGTTTGATTCTTGCAGGCGATCCCTTTAGGGCCGCGAGAAATAAAAGGAGGCGACATGGGTGCTCTCCGGAGACCTCAGCGAACCACGAAAATCATTTTCCCTCTCTCGTTCGGAATCCAGCCTCTTCTTCCTCACGGATCACGGCGTTGCAAGATATGACATGATCCTCGCCGAAAGTGGCATTTTTTTCAAGAGTTTCGTCTCCTCACTCTCTCTTATTTCCAAGCGAAAGCCGCTCAGACTTGTCAATCCGTTTGGTTATAAGGGTTTATTCGCCAATGAGAACAAGAAATTAATAACGAGATTAATCTATAAACCGTGAATATGTCTAGCCTTACAGTTATCCCTAATGCATCTAAAAAAAGTTGCAATTACCTCAAGGTTCAACTCGGTACCCTTAATAAAATAAGATGAATCGAAAATCTTCATTCTGAGGATAATTTTAAATTCGTCAAAATGGGTTCATTCACGAACATATTAATTTCAATGCATCAGAAATTTATAAAGAAAAAACTTTTATTAATGAACTAAAGAGTTAAATTTCTTAGCGTTTTATATTTTTATACTTTGAAATGGAATACATATGCGAAGTGATTTACAAAATATTTTCACTGAATTATATAAACCGTATAGGCTTGCAATCATATTTTAAGTTTAATTGCTTTATTTCTGAGCAAATCGACCTAAAAAGCATGTTTTCTGAATCTCGGTTCTAACATATAAATAAATTTAATGTTATTCTTGTAAATTATAAGCAGAAATGAAAATACTGAATGTCCGCGTAAAAATTTGTCTTTCATTCGTGTCTCCCACAATTTCGTTATTCCTTCTATAAATCATCAAAGGACTATGAGATGCATTCAATTTTGACACAACTTTTTTGTAAAACCTTTGAGGAGACTATCAAGTAGTAATGTTTAATATTTATCGAAATGTATTTTTTCGGATTTGATTTTTCTTGATGAGATATTATATACGGTTACACATATCAGACCGTTGAACATTAAATGAATTTTGAAACCGTCTACTTCATATTGTGGTTGCTATGATAGCAATTATATGTAGATTGGTAGTTCAAAATTAATATAACTGAGTAAAAATTTCTGTTTCTTTCGTACCTGGCAACAGAAAATGTTATAAATATGAACGAAGAAGATAAATTAACACATTCAATGGTAGTTGTTAACTTTGTATTGGGAAGCATGGTGAAAAAAAATTAATAATGATACATGATGTTCTAATTGGCCTAATGATGAACATTTTAGTCTTAAACTGGTCGCATTTAGAAAAAAATTCTGCGGAATTTGTATAGTTCTTTTCTTTCCACCATACGTCCAAATGCGTGTACGCTTTATCGTATTCATTTCATACGAATATTCAAAAACATAATTAAATTTCTCTTCTTTGAAGAAGTGAGAACTTTAAAGTTTATCAGGAAATGAAGCAGGAAACATAGGAAATTCAAAGTTGTTAAAGTAATCGACATGAATTTTAACTTTTTTCCAAATTTTTTTTTCGAAATGTAGGCTCCTTTAAAAAAAAAGATTTTATCTTTGCAGCTTAAACTATATTTTTCGAGGCTATTGTGTAAGGTGAAATGTCTTTATATCATTATGGCTTATCTTTACATTCAAAGAAACCTCGTTACTTTTAACATAATTTTCTAGCTAATTTTCAAAATAATACGGTTCAGATACTCCTTACATACCATTTACCGTCGAGTCGCCATTCATTCGCTACTATTAAGAATCAGGTATCCTATCCTTACACCTTCATGTAGTTTGATATCAACAAGAAACGATGCTGGGCTTCCGAATAAATAATGATAAATCTTAGTGAACTACACATTTTTATTGGTCGATAAACATTAGAATCACTTGCATTAATCAACTTGAAGAAGGTACTGTTTATGTTCGCGTAATAAATTATTATGATATCTGTTGATTCAAGTTCTGTGCTTGACGCAGCAACTGAGCATTACCAGATTCAATAAGCTTATCTAGATGACAAGGAATAAATAACAGCGAACGAAATACAAGGGAGAAAGAAAGCAAGTTGCGACATCTATTCGGGAAGTTAGGAAATCAGCAAAGGATGCTGGTCTGACTGAATGAAGGCAGCGCCATTGTGGTAACATCGCAAACTACTTGGTACATGAGCGTATATTGAACCAATGTTTAAAACTACTTAAGTCAGGAACAGGAGTTCTAGAACTTGATTACTTCGCAGATTGTCTCTCATTAAAACTTTCGAATCTACTTATACATTTTTTATTTGTCATATTTGAATTTTCATATCATTATCGGATACTTCTAAGACTCTCGACTCTAAATCTTATCAAAAACATTAATAATATGGATTATTATTATTATTATTATCATAATTCTGGATTATTTCTTTTCGGCCGTTCATTAATTAAAAATATTTTTCATTTTATCTCCCTATAGCACTTTAAGTATTTCATTTAATATCCCTCATTTCTTAGGTCATAGGTAAGATTTAGAATAAATATCCACAATTTTGATTATTTTCTGAACAGACTCCCATCATAGACGATAATTTAACAATTCCATATTATGACTTCAATAACGTATTCACTTTTTGCTGTCTCATGTCTGTTTAAATTGATCCTCTCTGTATAGTAGCAACAAACCTTATCGCGCTATGTAAAATTGTTCTGAAATAGATTCTATGGACAACAACAGTAAATCGACAAGGGCACGATATATAATAATAGTTAATATATGAGTAACAATAAAGAGAGCCTTCGAGCCTATCTCTTGGTACACTGGAGATTCTCCTAATTAACAAAAAGAAAAATTGCGTGAAGAAAGAGTAATTCAGCAACATTCAAACATTCAATAACAAACATCGGAAGCACGAAATTTTGCAAATTAATTATTATAAAAGAAGCGTCTGGTAAAAGTTATAGCACTCTGCAAATATTTAAGTTAATTATGTATTTCATTCGCGATTACCTCGAGGACTGTCCTCTACTTATCCTCACTTTGAGCACGCGAATGTAAGCACTGCGTCATTGGGAGATATGCGCTCATCATAGAACAAGAACTAGTCAATCGTTTCCATTTCCAGAGCTCTGGTCGAACACACACACAACTACCTTCCTACTATCACGTAATTTTAATCACCCACTTTAATCTTCCTGAAACTCTAAAGCAGAGGTGTCCAAAATTACGTCCCTTGAGCTAAATTCGCCTCGCAGCATACATTTTATCCCCCGCGATGATATTTATGGCCGATTCATTAATAATCATCATTATTAAATTATTAATCAATTCATAATCATTAGTCAATACCGGACTCTCCGATAGCCATGTTGGCAGCGCGTTCGACTTCAGCAGAAAGCAGTTCTACTCTCAGTGGGAGCTCACACAGGGAAATTACCTCAGTTATCGAAGCAATTTAAATTATATTAAACCATTATAATTAAAATCTCTCACTTATTTCGTATCGAAGTATCAATGCCTAAAGAGATTAGGGATAATGAAGCCTAAAAATAAAACATTTTTGAAATAAAACAGTAGCCCGCAGAACACCAAGTAATGTAGTCTCTGGCCGGTCGAGTAAAACAATTGAGCACACAGCCATATAAGGTATACTCTAAAGAAATATATTCGATAAAGAGGGCAGCAGGGAAATGTAGATATTTGCATATCTGTAGGTAGCGAAGACTATTTGTGTTAACTGATACCATGCTTAAAAATTATTATTCATCTATTTATTAAACAATGCCGTAGCAGTTAGTCACCAGGACGAGGTTAACTTAAAATACATTATACGACCAACACTGACAATATCACAAAATGCTTTTAACAACCCCGTCCATTAACTATTACAGTTTACAAATTATGCTAACGTACAATTTAAACAGCGATAATATACAATATGATCTACAGCTACTACATATAGCATGTGCGTTTGACAATCAGGTCGAGAATTCCCAGAAAACTTACATATACTATACAGAATATCAATAAATGACATAAAAATATAAAAAAGACATTTCTCGCCAACCAAAATTAACTAATAAGAGCGTATTAAATTGTTGTAATTTATGTATGAACTTGAAGTGAAATTTACATCACTAGTATACGTAACTTATCAAGTAATATTTCTCAGGGTTCTTGATAGGTCTTCACACCTATCTTAGCGCCCACAGGGCCCTATTTAAATTCAATCTACTGGAGAATCATATCATTTGCGAATGATTACTCTTTTGATGATAATCGAATCATAAAACAAATAAAAATATTAAAATAAGCAAAGCGATTCAATAACTTTTGAGCACCTATTTTAAGATTTATTATGGCTAGATTATAACGACTAATTTTAAAAATCAACTTCTGGTTAATAAAAATTAATTTCTGAGAGTGAATTGACTTACAAAGCTATACATGTATTTAGCATTAATGAGGTATAATTAAAAATTGTAAACGAATTCAACATCGTTTGAAAACTCGATCAAGTTCTCTAAAATCATCTATGCCTCTGGGCTTTGGTTACAAATTGTAACTTTTTAAGTTTATCTTTCATAGAATTTTATTCCTATAATTTGAAAGAGCGGATAAAGTTGAATACAGCGACTTTATTTCGTAAAAAATGTTTAGCTGGTTACGTTTTTACATCTCCAGAGTCGCCTTCTATCTCATTAAAACTTTTAATAATCTCATGTTATTGCGATCTGTCCATTAAAACTTCTTATTTATTCCACCCCCTACACCATTTATTTAACTTAAACTGTAAATTACATTATAACTGAAAGTCAGAGATGCAAGGAATAATTTTCTATTTCTTGAATAACATTTTACGATTCTAAAATGCGACAGATATGCGTTTGAATCTCGTCAATTAGGACAGCATTAAGAATCCCCTTGCTTCGAAATCAAATATCTCTTAAGGGGATTCGAGACGGGATTTAAATCAACGGTCGGCCAAAATAGTTCGTAAAACCTCCACCATTCGGAGGGAGAGGTTTCCCCTTGCAGAGGTGGAATGGGAAGAGAGGGGTGGAGGTGGGGTAGTCTCAACACATTGTAAGATAAGACAATTGCTGTTCGTTTTGAGGTGTAGAGTGACAAGTAGGAAAGGCTAGGAAGAAAAGATTTCACGTGGTCTTCAGAAGCGAAACAAATCCGAAGGTGCCCGAAGTGCATCATGGGAATTCGCCAGACGAAATTTGGTTCCGCCAGTTCGATGCCAGACGGTCATTTGCGCGATTTTTTGAAAATTGTTTTGAGGCCGTTCTCAGAGTAATCGAAATAGCAAATCGAAAATTATATTGTGCCAATTGAAGAAATGTTACCAACCGACCGCGAGTTCGACGCCAAGGTGCAAAATTTTCCTGTATATAATGCATGGCGGTAAATTTTGACGATTATTATGAATGCTTTCCCGATAACCGGGAATGATATAAAACGGAAGGTACATAGAGGCGATTCATAAGTTTTATATACGCTATTTTCCGTTCCTCTGACAGGTTTTGGTTCGATGCCAGAGCGTCACTTCTATTCTACCATGTATTTAAAAGGGGGATAACGGAATCTTTTATTAGGACCTTCCCCATAAGATATCGTATCGAAACTTTGGAAAAGGTCAGAATGGCTTTTATCTAACATTAATATGCATTTTTCTGCAAAACGGGTCTTGAGTTCGAGACCGGCGGTCTTTCGCGCGAATATTTGAAAATATTTTAGAGGCGTTTCTCCATAAGATAGAGGATTCAAAATCACGGACTTTACATATGTAGTCGTTTTCTACAGCGAATGAAACGTCACCAAATGAGCTTGGGTTCGACTCCAGGTGAATGTGAATGTCTACCTTCAAAAATACATTGCGGCAATTCTTTCGATAAGGATTCTTTTGAATAACTTTTCGATAACCTGGAAAGGTATAACCCAGAATGAAGATTAGCGGTTATAATAAGCTTTCATATGCGCTGATTACAGTTTCCCAGATAAGCCTTGGTTCGACGCCAGGGCATCATTTCGATTCTACCGTAGACTTCAAACGGGGAATCCCGAATTACGTCTTAGGCACTTACCGATATCTAATGGACTTGAAATTTTAGAAACGGATGGGGTTGCATTTACCAAACAGTCATGTTAATTCTTATTTTCCGAGAAGGTCCTCGGTTCGGCTCCAGGAGGTCCTAAATCCCCCATATGATGTGTGGCGGGATACTGAAATTTCTTAATGAGACATTTCCAAAGAAGATAGAAGTCCGTAACCCGGTATGTGAGTAGCAGTCAAGAGTACGTTTTACGAAAGCATTTTACCGTTTCCCTGATGGTCCTTGTTTCGTCCTCAGGGTACTAATTGCATTCTACCATACAATTAAATGGGAAATTTGGAATGTATATCGTTTTGAAATTCAGCATACAGTAAGAAGGGTCTTTACCGAAACTTAATCGGCGGCAACGTTTACGGCAATGGAACCTGGTTCGACTCCAGACTGGGTATATTTCCCCGTTTTAATAATCGCTTAGCAGAATTTAGGAATGCTTTTGCAAGCAGTTCCGAGCGCATTTGGATGTTTTGATAAATATGCAAAGATAAGCTTGCAGTATGCAAGCAACTTTTACTCGTATGAATATATAGGTATATCTGGAGAAGTAACTGTATAATAGATGTATATTTAACTCGAGTATACCTGCTCTCAACTTGAGTGTTCCATCAAGTGAAATGTAGGATTGCAATTCATCTAAATCTCGAGTGAAGAACTCAGCGTTTCTGAGATCCCAACGATTAGATTCGATCACATTATAATAATAACACGGTTGTGCGTAGGGTGGGAATGGAGGGGAAGTAGTGTGGTGAGGGCCTGCCGAAGCTCTCGACATCAGCACCATTCCTCCAGAGCAGCTTCTTCCGCAGAATGCGCTTAACATCTTCGTGATTCTGCACGGTTATAGTGATTGTGTTACACTTACGTTCTCATAAAATATTTCCATTCAAAGATTTGAGCTACACCCAGAGTCAAGGTTCATTTTCATATTGCCGGTCACAGCAGAGTACCACGTGAACGAAAATGATCGATTTTTCAGAACGTTTACTAATTTTTTCCTACAACATGCTTAAATTTATCTACACGAACAAACACTCAAGGTCTAGCTTTATCCTTTAAGTGTCGAATAGCGAATACGTAGATATATATTTCATTTTTATTAATACCTACGTAGCGATTTGAGAAACAACGGCCCAAAAACGCATTTTCGGGCAAGGTATCCAATCCCCTTAAATAAAAGCATTCTGCAAAGCATCATTTTGACATAAATTCAAGATTATAGCAGAAATTTCTTTAAATTTGTTATGGTATCAATCATCATCAATAGTGACATATTCCTAATATGCAATATTCCATAGAATTGATAAAACATAATCTTGTTCCAAATAATCCGCATATTTTCAGTATTCATTTTAGATCACCTTCCAGGCCAGGAAGGAAACATGGAAAAAGATGAGAGAAATAGAATGATGAGATACTTCATTTGTATATGGCTATCAGTATTTTTACCGTGTGTCACGGCTCAACGGACATTCAAAAACCTCACGTAAACCATCAGTTATTTGTGAATGAAGGGAAAAGAAATATGATCTTTGACTTTTGACCTCCTTCCTACCTCGATTCACTGGCATTCTCAAGTCAGAACTAGAGCGAATTTGGAACCACATTTTGCGCAATGGGACGGAATGTTAGACGATCTTATCGATAGCCATTTACCGTATTGCTTTAATAATCAGTTTTGAAAGGATCGCTGCAGTTAAGTGTTCATTTTTAATAAATGTGTTATCTGGCTTCATTGGGATATATTTCTATGCTGCAGAGGCGAATCATACCCTCGAGAAAACGGCTGCCGATAGTTTGAATATCAATCAATCAGAATTCGCTACACAGTTGAGAATTTTTCCGAGTCTCGAAAATATTCCCTTTGAGGAAATAGTGCACCAACAGGTGAACCCTATTCGAACTCCCAACGTTAGCCCTCACCCGAATTAGGTAGAGATGTGAGGTTTGGGCGAGACAGAAATATATGCACTGATATCATGATGTGACAATGTTACAGTTGATGCTTTGGATGAAATGCATCTACTTATGAAAATGGCAGAGAAAAAATGTGGCGAGAATTTCAAAGATCACCGCCCGAATTTTTGAGTCAGTGGTATTATATCTTGGGAGGCACAAATGTAATCAACCCATTCAGGGAGGCTCATAAGATTAAATATAACGTTTAATACATCAATAGCCGGAATGGTTACCTTGTATATCTTTACATGTATTAGGGAAATCAGATAATAAAAATTAATGAAAAAGAATTTGGCAGAAGCATCTCTAATAGGGATTATAAATGAGCTGCAAAAGAAAGAACTCCCTTTTCGGTTCTATTTTGTTAATTATTTTACAAGTTACAGTTTTAAGAATATCTCCGGGGAAGAAATTATGGTGTGACTGATGCAATGAAGCGAAACAGAATACATAAAAACTGCCACTGAAATCCTCTAAGGAAATGGCCTCAACTTCCTCGTGATGAAATGGATCAACAATGTCGTTTTGGACCGAATTTTTCCATTCTTTTTAAAACGTCTAGTAAAATATTAAGTTTTGAAAGCTATCTTTACCTATATTTGGTAGATATTGAGTATGTTTATCAAACAAAGCAGTTTTCTCAAAAATGCGACAGGCCAATTTCGAAATATTTCGAAAAATAAGCCGTATTTGGGCGAATTTATCTATTCTTTTTTAAATTTTTAGCAAAATATTTGTTTTAAAGATGGAATTTATTTATACATGGTAGATAACGAGTATGTTCATCAAACTAAGCAGTTTTTTCAAAAATGCAACAGGCCAATTTTGAAATATTTCGAAAAATAAGCCGTATTTGGTCGAATTTTTCCATTCTTTTTTAAATTTCTAGAAAAAAATTAGGTTGTAAAAGCGAATTATTCCTATTTTCGGTAGATATTAGGCATGTTTGTCAAACAATTCAGTTTTTTCCAATATGCTACCGACCATTTTGAAATAGTTCGAAAAATAATTTGTTTTGGAGCGAATTTTTCCATTCTTTTCTAAATATTTAGTAAAATATTTCGTTTTAAGAGCGAATTCTTACTATACATGGTAGATATTAGGCATGTTTCTCAAAAACAATACAGATTTCCCGCAATGCTACCGGCAATTTTGAAATATTTCGAAAAATATTTTTTTGGTGCTAATTTTACCATTCTTTTATCAATTTTTAGTAAAATATTTTGTTTTAAGTGTGAATTCTTACTATACATGGTTGATATTGGGCATGCTTATCAAACAATACAGTTTTTCTGCATTGCTACCCGCCAATTTTGAAAAATTTTGAAAAATAATTCATTTTAGTTGGAATTTTTCCAATATTTTTTTAATAATTAGTAAACTATTTTTAATTATTGAGAAAATTTTTCTTATACTTGGTAGATGTTATGCATGTTTATCGAACTAATCAGTTTACACAAAAACGCGACCCAAAAATATTGAAAAACATCGAGGAATATGTCGTTCAGGAGCGAATTATTCCTATTTTCGGTAGATATTAGGAATGTTTATCAAACTAAGGGGTTCATCCCGCTATGCGACACAATTATTTTCAAATATTTAGGAATATATGTCGTTTTTCAGCGAATTATTACATTCATTTTGAAAATTCTAGTAAAATATTATTTTTTAAGAGTACATTCTTCCTATATTAGGTAGATATTAAGTAATTTATCAAACTAAGCCGTTTTTTCCGCAATGCGATACACCAATATTGAAATATATAAAAAAATATGATGTTTGGACCGAATTTTTCCATTCCTTATGAAATTTCTAGTAAAATATAAGGTTGTGAAAGCGAATTTATCGTATATTTAGTAGATATTATATATATTTATCAAAATAAGCCGAATTTTCAGCAAGTGCGATACACGAATTTTAAAATATTTTGAAAAACATCTCGTTTTCGAGCAATGTTTTCTATTCTATTTAGAATTTCAAAAAAATCTTTTGTTTTAAGAGCACATTTTTCGTCGATTAGGTAGATATTATGTACATTTATCAAACTAAACATTTTCTTCCGCAATGAGATACACCTCTTTTGAAATATTCCGGAAAATATGTCGTTATGGAGCGAGCTTTTCAATTCATTTTGAAGTTTCTAGTACAATATTTTGTTATAAGAGCAAATTTTTCCTATATTAGGTAGATATTAAGTATATTTATCTACCTAACCCTTGTTTTCCACAATTCGATACACCAATTTTCAAATATATAAAAATATATGCCGTTTTGGACCGAATTTTTCCATTCGTTTTAAATTTTTGTAAATAATTCGGTTTTAAAAGCAAATTTTTCCTACATTAGGTATGTATTATATATAGCTAACTCTCCGGATATACCTATATATATATACGAGTAAAAGTTGCTTGCATACTGCAAGCTAATTGGTTAAAATTGCAATAAGTTCCCCTTACGGGTATCGTCTTCGAAGCTTATCCAGGAAAATTCTTTAAAATTTCCGCAATGCATTTCTTACGTGAGAAATTTTCTTCCATCTGGCATCGAACTAACGGTCAAATGTAACCTTTATTCCACTGGTTCTATAGAAAACTACTTCAAACGCAAACGCTGTGATTTTGAATAGTCTCCTGCATAGAGAAAGGCCTCAAAACAATTTTAAAAAATTTGCGTAAATGACCGCCTGGCGTCGAACACAGGACCCGTTAGTGAGAGACAATGGCATAAGAATGTTAGAGAAGTGCCACTCTGACGTGTTTCAAAGTTTCAATTCAGTATCTTATCGGGAAGGTCCTAAATTAAGATTCCGTTCTTCCCGTTTGAAATGCATGGTAGAATCGGAATGACGCTCTTGCATCGAACCAAGGACGACTAGAGAAACAGCGGACGTCATGAAATAATGTTCTCAAACGCCTCTGTCACCATTCCGGGTTTTATCTTTGAAGTTTATCGGGAAGGAATTTAAAAAAATCGTCCAAGATTTCATCAATGCATTTCTTACGGAAGCATTTCGAACCCACCTGGCGTCGAACACACGGACATTTGGTAACATTTCTTCCTTTGGTACGATGGAAGACCATCCCATCTGCAAACACCGAGATTTTGATTACTCTATCGCATCGAGAACGGCCTCAAAACAGATTGCAAAAATTCGCGCAAAAGACCGCCTAGCGTCGAACTCAGGACCCTTCTATGAGAGAAAATAGCGAATTAATATTAGAATGGAGGTAGTTTTCTATGGTTCTTATGGTAGAAATGTTACGAAATGACCGTGAGTTCGACGTCAGGTGGGTGCAAAATTCTTCCATAAGAAATGCATTGCTGCAATTTTTGAAATTTTTTTCAATGCTTTCCCGATAAGCTGGAAAGATAAAACTCGGTGTGGCGACGGAGGCGTTCGAAAGCATTCTTTCATGAATTTCACCGTTCGTCTAGTGGTCCTTGGTTCGATGCAAGAGGGTCATTCCGATTTCACCATGCATTTCAAACGGGGAAAACGGAATCTTATTTTAGGACCTTCCCGATAACATATTGAATCGAAACATTGGAACTTGCGAGAATGGCACTTCTCTAATATTATTTTGCTATTTTATCTCACGAAAGGGTCCTGAGTTCGACGCTAGGTGGTCTTTTGCACGAATTATTGCAATCTGTTTTGAGGCCGTTCTCGATGCGACAGAGCAATCATAATCACGATGTTTGCAGATGAGATGGTCTTCCATAGTACCAAAGGAAGAAATCTTACAAAATGTCCGTGTGTTCGACGCCAGGTGGGTCCGAAATGCTTCCGTAAGAAATGCATTGCTGATATCATGGACGATTTTTTTAAATGCCTTCCCGATAAGCTGGAAAGATAAAACCCCGTGTGGCGACGGAGGCGTTTGAAAACTTTCTTTCATGAATTTCAACGTTCGTCTAGTGGTCCTCGGTTCGATGCAAGAGGGTCATTCCGATTCCACCATGCATTTATGTTATCGAACCCATGACCCCTAGCGTCGATGTCTGCATTATTCTGGCATCTACAGGGTGGGGCCAGTACGTCGTAAAAATCTGACGTGGACGGCGCTGTTGCGGAACATAAATTTATAATTGTTTGGTAGGAAAAGTAATTAGATTAGAAATCACCTGTGAATTGTCTTCATTGTTTCTGTATAACTTGATTTAATATATTTGCTAATTGATACCACAGTAAATGTCGTACAACTTTTTAATTTTGTACAACTATAAAGACGCAATTATATCGTACAATGAAATGATGTATGTTGCCATAGTGATTATTGTTCACGAATTATTAGACTATTTCGGTTTTCTCACCGGAATTTTCTTTTTGTAGTCCGTGATTAACTTCGTATTTTTTAATATTACTCGTGAAAGAATAATTATAAGACTCAAACTTTCCCAGGTTACTAAGATACTAATATAGTATCAGATGAATTGCTTTCCATTTCTATAGTTATAATCATTTATATTTTATCCGACGTTTTTCGAATATCCGATCGGGCAAAATTTTATTCTCCGTAAAATACTTTACTTTTCACAAAATACTACGAAATGAAGAAAGTTATCTTTCCTATAAATAAAACATACTGTAAAGATACTAATTATGTCGTTGATAGATTCGTTTCTGTTACCATAGTGACTCAATTTTTCGTTTTTTTAGAGATGTTCAATTAATTTATTTTCATTTTTTTCTCAAATTTCGTTGAATGTTAATTAATTAATTTCCATATTTATAATTAATTTTAATGATTTTTTCATGATTTTAATGATTTAAATTTTAATTTTTTTGTTCAATTGTAATATTTTTCTTAATTTTAAAAAGTTTAATTATTTTTTGTATAAATTCTTATTCAATTTTAATTTCTATTAGTTGCTAAATTTAATCTAGTCGCTCCACTAATAGAATCAACTGTTGCCCCATAAGAATACATAGGGTTGCCTCTTCTATAGGCCACCAAATAAATTCTTATGGGAAAAAGTGGCGCCACTTTTATCTGCTACTATTCCCCGTAAGAATACATAGGGTTACTTCTAATTTAGGCCACCAAATGTATTTAAATGGGGAAAAGTGGCGCCACTGTTATAAGCTAATATTCTCCCATAAGAATGCATTGAAAAGGCACTGTAATAGGTAACTCAATGTATTTAAATGGGAAAAATAACTTCGACTTCATCGAAGTACTTCAAAAGTTTCTTTGTATGTTTTCAAAATTTACACTATGAAAAATTCATAATTTTGGAGGAATTCGCAAAAAAAGGAAAGAAATTACTTAACATTTACTAATTAATAAGTAATAATAAAATAATAAATAAGTATAAATAATAATAAGTAATAATAAATAAAAGTAGTGTATTAATTAAAATAATAACACTCACGTTTCTAAATTAAAATGCCAAATATATACAAAATTAATAAGTTTTAAGCATTACATACAAATTTCAAATTTGTACGAAGATAATAACCCGAAAGACGAATAATTCGGCCAAGGAAGATTTCTCACCATTTTTATATCATGTAACGAATTTGATTCGGCTTACGAATATGAATCGGTTAACGAATATGGATTCGGTTAACCATTGTTAAATTTTTTTATGGATTCGGCTAAAGAAAATGTTTTTTTTAAGGATTCGGCTAACGAATGTTTCAGCTAACGAATATTGGTTCGGTAAACCATGGTTAAAAATTTTTATGGTTTCGGCTAACGAATATGTTTCGGGTAACGAATATTACTTCAGTTAACCATGGTTAAATATTTTTTAAAGGATTCGGCTGACGAATATGTTTCGGCTAACGAATATTGATTCGGTTAACCGTGGTTAAATATTTTTTAAAGGATTCGGCTAACGAATATTGGTTCGGTTAACCCTGGTTAAAAATTTTTAGGATTCAGCTAACGAATGATTCGGCTAACGAATATTGCTTCGGTTAACCATGGTTAAATATTTTTTTTTAAAGGATTCGACTAAAAAATATTTTCGGCTTACGAATATTGGTTCGGTTAACCATGGTTAAATATATTTTTTAAAAGGATTCGACTAAGGAATGTTTCGGCTAACGAATATTGGTTCGGTTATCCATGGTTAAAAATTTAAGGATTCGGCTAACGAATGTTTCGGCTAACGAATATTGCTTCGCTTAACCATGGTTAAAAATTTTTATGGCTTCGGCTAAAGAATACGTTTCGGAAAACGAATATTAGTTCGGTTAACCAAGGTTAAAAATTTTATGGTTTCGGCTAACGAATATGTTTCGCCTAACGAATATTGCTTCGGTTAACCATGGTTAAAAATTTTTATGGTTTCGGCTAACGAATGATTCGGCTAACGAATATTGGTTCGGTTAACCATGGTTAAAAATTTTTATGGTTTCGGCTAACGAATGTTTCGGCTAACGAAAATTGGTTCGGTTAGCCATGGTTAAAAATTTTTAAAGTTTCGGCTAACGAATATGTTTCGGCTAACGAATATTGGTTCGGTTAACCATGGTTAAATATTTTTTTAAGGATTCGGCTAACGAATGCTTCGGCTAACGAATATTGATTCGATTAACCATGGTTCAAAAATTTTATAGTTTCGGCTAACGAATATGTTTCAGCTAACGAATATTGCTTCGGTAAACCATGATTAAATATTTTTTTTAAGGATTCGGCTAACGAATGTTTCGGCTAACGAATATTCATTCGGTTAACCATGGTTAACTTTTTTTAAGGATTCGGCTAACGAATGTTTCGGCAAACGAATATTGGTTCGCTTAACCATGGTTAAATATTTCAGCAAACTACGATGATTTTTCCGCAATGCGATCATCCTATTTTGAAATATTTCGGAAAAAATCTCGTTTTGTAGCGTATTTTTCCATTCTTTTTAAAATTTCTAGTAAAATATTAGGTTTTGAAAGCGAATATTTACTATATTCGGTAGATATTTAGTACATTCATCAAACTACGACGATTTTTCCGCAAAGCGATCATCCTATTTTGAAATATTTCGTGAAAAAATCTCCTTTTGGAGAGTATTTTTCCATTCTTTTTGAAATTTCCCATAAAATATTAGGTTAGGAAAGCGAATTTTTCCTATATTAGGTAGATATTAAGTATATACGTCAAACTACGACAATTTTTCCGCAATGCCATCATCCTATTTTGAAATATTTCGTAAAAAAATCTCGTTTTGGAGCGTATTTTTCCATTCTTTTTGAAATTTCTCAAAAAAATATTAGGTTTGGAATGCGAATTTTTCCTATATTAGGTAGATAATACGTATATTCATCAAACTAAGATGATATTTCCGCAATGCGATCATCCTATTTTGAAATATTTCGGAAAAATTCTCGTCTGGGAGCGTATTTTTCCATTCTTTTTAAAATTTCTAGTAAAATATTAGGTTTTGAAAGCAAATATTTACTATATTAGGTAGATATTAAGTATATTCATCAAACTACGACGATATTTCCGCAATGCGATCATCCTATTTTGAAATATTTCGGAAAAAATCTCGTTTTGGAGCGTATTTTTCCATTCTTTTCAAAATTTCTAGTAAAATATTAGGTTTTGAAAGAAAATATTTACTATATTAGGTAGATAATGTGTATATTCGTCAAACTACGACGATTTTTCCGCATTGCGAACATCCTATTAAAATATTTCGTAAAAAATTCTCGTTTTGGAGCGTATTTTTCCATTCTTTTTTAAATTTCTCGTAAAATATAAGGTAAGAAAAGCGAATTTTTCCTATATAAGGTAGATAATAAGAATATTCATCAAAATACGACGATATTTCCGCAATGCGATCATACTATTTTGAAATATTTCGGAAAAAATCTCGTTTTGGAGCGTATTTTTCCATTCTTTTTAAAATTTCTAGTAAAACATTAGGTTTTGAAAGCAAATATTTACTATATTAGGTAGATATTAAGTATATTCATCAAACTACGACGATTTTTTCGTTGTGCGATCATATTATTTTGAAATATTTCGTACAAAATCTCGTTTTCGAGCGTATTTTTCGATTCTTTTTGAAATTTCTCGTAAAATATTAGGTTAGGAAAGCAATATTTCCTATATTAGGTAGATATTAAGTATAATCATCAAATTACGACGATTTTTCCGTTGTGCGATCATATTATTTTGAAATATTTAGTAAAAAATCTCGTTTCGGAGCGTATTTTTCGATTCTTTTTGAAATTTCTAGTAAAATATTAGGTTATGAGAGCGAATTTTTCCTATATTAGGTAGATATTAAGTATATTCATCAAACTACGACGATTTTTCCACAATGCGATCATCCTATTTTGAAAAAATTCGTAAAAAAATCTCGTTTTAGAGCGTATTTTTCCATTCCTTTTGAAATTTCTCGTAAAATATTAGGTTATGAGAGCGAATTTTTCCTATATTAGGTAGATATTAAGTATATTCATCAAACTACGACGATATTTCCGCAATGCGATCATCCTATTTTGAAATATTTCGGAAAAAATCTCGTTTTGGAGCGTATTTTTCAATTCTTATTAAAATTTCTAGTAAAATATTAGGTTTTTAAAACAAATATTTACTATATTGGGTAGATATTAAGTATATTCATCAAACTACGACGATTTTTCGGCAATGCGATCATTCCATTTTGAAATATTTCGTAAAAAAATCTCGTTTTCGAGCGTATTTTTCCATTCTTTTTGAAATTTCTCGTAAAATATTAGGTTAGGAAAGCGAAATTCTCCTATATCAGGTAGATATTAATTATATTTTTCCATTCTTTTTGAAATTTCTCGTAAAATATTAGGTTAGGAAAGCGAATTCTTCCTATATTAGGTAGATATTAAGTATATTCATCAGACTACGACGATTTTTCCGCAATGCAATAATCCTATTTAGAAATATTTCGTAAGAAATCACGTTTTGGAGCGTGTTTTTCCATTCTTTTTTAAATTTCACGCAAAATACTAGGTTAGGATAGCGAATTCTTCTATATCATGTAAATAGCTCTATGTTCATCAAACTACGACGATTTTCCGCAATGCGATCATCCAATTTTGAAATATTTCGAAAAAAATCTCGTTTTGGAGCGTATTTTTCCATTCTTTTTGAAATTTCTAGTAAAATATTAGGTTAGGAATGCGAATTTTTCCTATATTAGGTAGATATTAAGTATATTCATCAAACAACGACGATTTTTCCGCAATGCGATCAACCTATTTTGAAATATTTCGTAAAAATTCTCCTTTTGGAGCGTATTATTCCATTCTTTTTGAAATTTCTCGTAAAATATTACGTTAGGAAAGCGAATATTTCCTATATTAGGTAGATATTAAGTATATTATCAAACTAAGAAGATTTTTCCGCAATGCTTTCATCCTATTTTGAAATATTTCGTAAAAAAATCTCGTTTTGGAGCGTATTTTTCCATTCTTTTTCAAATTTCTCGTAAAATATTAGGTTAGGAAAGCGAATTTTTCCTATATTAGGTAGATATTAAGTATATCTATCAAATTACGACGATTTTTAAGCAATGCGATCATCCTATTTTGAAATAATTCGTAAAAAATTCTCGTTTTGGAGCGTATTTTTCCATTTTTTTTAAATTTCTCGTAAAATATTAGGTTAGGAAAGCGAATTACTCCTATATTAGGTAGATATTAAGTATATTCATCAAACTAAGACGATTTTTCCGCAATTCGATCATCCTATATTGAAACATTTTGTAAAAAAACCTCGTCTTGGAGTGTATTTTTCCATTCTTTTTTAAATTTCTCGTAAAATATTAGGTTAGGAAACCGAATTTTTCCTATATTAGGCAGATATTAAGTATATTCATCAAATTACGACGACTTTTCCGCAATGTGATCATCCTATTTTGAAATAATTCGTAAAAAAATTTCGTTTTGGAGCGTATTTTTCAATTTTTTTGAAATTTCTCGTAAAATATTAGGTTAGGAAAGCGAATTTTTCCTATATCAGGTAGATATTAATTATATTCATCAAACTACGGCGATTTTTCCGCAATGGGATCTACTTATTTTGAAATATTTCGTAAAAAAATCTCGTTTCGGAGCGTATTTTTCCATTCTTTTTGAAATTTCTCGTAAAATATTAGGTTAGGAAAGCGAATTTTTCCTATATCAGGTAGATATTAATTATATTCATCAAACTACGGCGATTTTTCCGCAATGCGATCATCCTATTTTGAAAAATTTCGTAAAAGTTCACCTTTTCGAGCGTATTTTTCCATTCTTTCTGAAATTTCTCGTAAAATATTTGGTTCGGAAAGCGAATTTTTCCTATATTAGGTAGATATTAAGTATATACGTCAAACTACGACAATTTTTCCGCAATGCCATCATCCTATTTTGAAATATTTCGTAAAAAAATCTCGTTTTGGAGCGTATTTTTCCATTCTTTTTGAAATTTCTCAAAAAAATATTAGGTTTGGAATGCGAATTTTTCCTATATTAGGTAGATAATACGTATATTCATCAAACTAAGATGATATTTCCGCAATGCGATCATCCTATTTTGAAATATTTCGGAAAAATTCTCGTCTGGGAGCGTATTTTTCCATTCTTTTTAAAATTTCTAGTAAAATATTAGGTTTTGAAAGCAAATATTTACTATATTAGGTAGATATTAAGTATATTCATCAAACTACGACGATATTTCCGCAATGCGATCATCCTATTTTGAAATATTTCGGAAAAAATCTCGTTTTGGAGCGTATTTTTCCATTCTTTTCAAAATTTCTAGTAAAATATTAGGTTTTGAAAGAAAATATTTACTATATTAGGTAGATAATGTGTATATTCGTCAAACTACGACGATTTTTCCGCATTGCGAACATCCTATTAAAATATTTCGTAAAAAATTCTCGTTTTGGAGCGTATTTTTCCATTCTTTTTTAAATTTCTCGTAAAATATAAGGTAAGAAAAGCGAATTTTTCCTATATAAGGTAGATAATAAGAATATTCATCAAAATACGACGATATTTCCGCAATGCGATCATACTATTTTGAAATATTTCGGAAAAAATCTCGTTTTGGAGCGTATTTTTCCATTCTTTTTAAAATTTCTAGTAAAACATTAGGTTTTGAAAGCAAATATTTACTATATTAGGTAGATATTAAGTATATTCATCAAACTACGACGATTTTTTCGTTGTGCGATCATATTATTTTGAAATATTTCGTACAAAATCTCGTTTTCGAGCGTATTTTTCGATTCTTTTTGAAATTTCTCGTAAAATATTAGGTTAGGAAAGCAATATTTCCTATATTAGGTAGATATTAAGTATAATCATCAAATTACGACGATTTTTCCGTTGTGCGATCATATTATTTTGAAATATTTAGTAAAAAATCTCGTTTCGGAGCGTATTTTTCGATTCTTTTTGAAATTTCTAGTAAAATATTAGGTTATGAGAGCGAATTTTTCCTATATTAGGTAGATATTAAGTATATTCATCAAACTACGACGATTTTTCCACAATGCGATCATCCTATTTTGAAAAAATTCGTAAAAAAATCTCGTTTTAGAGCGTATTTTTCCATTCCTTTTGAAATTTCTCGTAAAATATTAGGTTATGAGAGCGAATTTTTCCTATATTAGGTAGATATTAAGTATATTCATCAAACTACGACGATATTTCCGCAATGCGATCATCCTATTTTGAAATATTTCGGAAAAAATCTCGTTTTGGAGCGTATTTTTCAATTCTTATTAAAATTTCTAGTAAAATATTAGGTTTTTAAAACAAATATTTACTATATTGGGTAGATATTAAGTATATTCATCAAACTACGACGATTTTTCGGCAATGCGATCATTCCATTTTGAAATATTTCGTAAAAAAATCTCGTTTTCGAGCGTATTTTTCCATTCTTTTTGAAATTTCTCGTAAAATATTAGGTTAGGAAAGCGAAATTCTCCTATATCAGGTAGATATTAATTATATTTTTCCATTCTTTTTGAAATTTCTCGTAAAATATTAGGTTAGGAAAGCGAATTCTTCCTATATTAGGTAGATATTAAGTATATTCATCAGACTACGACGATTTTTCCGCAATGCAATAATCCTATTTAGAAATATTTCGTAAGAAATCACGTTTTGGAGCGTGTTTTTCCATTCTTTTTTAAATTTCACGCAAAATACTAGGTTAGGATAGCGAATTCTTCTATATCATGTAAATAGCTCTATGTTCATCAAACTACGACGATTTTCCGCAATGCGATCATCCAATTTTGAAATATTTCGAAAAAAATCTCGTTTTGGAGCGTATTTTTCCATTCTTTTTGAAATTTCTAGTAAAATATTAGGTTAGGAATGCGAATTTTTCCTATATTAGGTAGATATTAAGTATATTCATCAAACAACGACGATTTTTCCGCAATGCGATCAACCTATTTTGAAATATTTCGTAAAAATTCTCCTTTTGGAGCGTATTATTCCATTCTTTTTGAAATTTCTCGTAAAATATTACGTTAGGAAAGCGAATATTTCCTATATTAGGTAGATATTAAGTATATTATCAAACTAAGAAGATTTTTCCGCAATGCTTTCATCCTATTTTGAAATATTTCGTAAAAAAATCTCGTTTTGGAGCGTATTTTTCCATTCTTTTTCAAATTTCTCGTAAAATATTAGGTTAGGAAAGCGAATTTTTCCTATATTAGGTAGATATTAAGTATATCTATCAAATTACGACGATTTTTAAGCAATGCGATCATCCTATTTTGAAATAATTCGTAAAAAATTCTCGTTTTGGAGCGTATTTTTCCATTTTTTTTAAATTTCTCGTAAAATATTAGGTTAGGAAAGCGAATTACTCCTATATTAGGTAGATATTAAGTATATTCATCAAACTAAGACGATTTTTCCGCAATTCGATCATCCTATATTGAAACATTTTGTAAAAAAACCTCGTCTTGGAGTGTATTTTTCCATTCTTTTTTAAATTTCTCGTAAAATATTAGGTTAGGAAACCGAATTTTTCCTATATTAGGCAGATATTAAGTATATTCATCAAATTACGACGACTTTTCCGCAATGTGATCATCCTATTTTGAAATAATTCGTAAAAAAATTTCGTTTTGGAGCGTATTTTTCAATTTTTTTGAAATTTCTCGTAAAATATTAGGTTAGGAAAGCGAATTTTTCCTATATCAGGTAGATATTAATTATATTCATCAAACTACGGCGATTTTTCCGCAATGGGATCTACTTATTTTGAAATATTTCGTAAAAAAATCTCGTTTCGGAGCGTATTTTTCCATTCTTTTTGAAATTTCTCGTAAAATATTAGGTTAGGAAAGCGAATTTTTCCTATATTAGGTAGATATTAATTATATTCATCAAACTACGGCGATTTTTCCGCAATGCGATCATCCTATTTTGAAAAATTTCGTAAAAGTTCACCTTTTCGAGCGTATTTTTCCATTCTTTCTGAAATTTCTCGTAAAATATTTGGTTCGGAAAGCGAATTTTTCCTATATTAGGTAGATATTAAGTATATTCATCAAATTACGACGATTTTTCCGCAATGCGATCATCCTATTTTGAAAAATTTCGTAAAAAAATCTCCTTTTGGAGCGTATTTTTCCATTCTTTTTGAAATTTCTCGTAAAATATTAGGTAAAGAAAGTGAATTTTTCCTATATTAGGTAGATATTAAGTATATTCATCAGACTACGACGATTTTTCCGCAATGCAATAATCCTATTTAGAAATATTTCGTAAGAAATCTCGTTTTGGAGCGTGTTTTTCCATTCTTTATGAAATTTCTCGTAAAACATTAGGTTAGGAAAGCGAATTCTTCCTATATCATGTATATAGCACTATGTTCATCAAACTACGACGATTTTCCGCAATGCGATCATCTTATTATGAAATATTTCGTAAAAAAATCTCCTTTTGGAGCGTATTTTTCCATTCTTTTTGAAATTTCTAAAAAAATATTAGGTTTTGAAAGCACATTTTTCCTATATTAGGTAGATATTAAGTATATTCATCAAACTACGACGATTTTTCCGAAATGCGATCAACCTATTTTGTAATATTTCGTAAAAATTCTCGTTTGGGAGCGTATTTTTCCATTCTTTTTGAAATTTCTCGTAAAATATTAGGTTAGGAAAGCGAATATTTCCTATATTAGGTAGATAATAAGTGTATTCATCAAACTACGACGATATTTCCGCAATGCGATCATCATATTTTGAAATATTTCGTAAAAAATTCTTGTTTTGGAGCGTTTTTTTCCATTATTTTTGAAATTTCACGCAAAATATTAGGTTAGGATAGCGAATTCTTCCTATATCATGTAGATAGCACTATGTTCATCAAACTACGACGATTTTCCGCAATGCGATCATCCAATTTTGAAATATTTCGAAAAAAATCTCGTTTTGGAGCGTATTTTTCCATTCTTTTTAAAATTTCTAATAAAATATTAGGTTTTGAAAGCACATTTTTTCTATATTAGGTAGATATAAAGTATATTCATCAAATTACGACGACTTTTCCGCAATGTGATCATCCTATTTTGAAATAATTCGTAAAAAAATTTCGTTTTTGGAGCGTATTTTTCCATTCTTTTTAAAATTTCTAGTAAAATATGAGGTTTTGAAAGCAAATATTTACTATATTAGGTAGATATTAAGTATATTCATCAAACTACGACGATTTTTTCGTTGTGCGATCATATTATTTTGAAATATTTCGTACAAAATCTCGTTTTCGAGCGTATATTTCGATTCTTTTTGAAATTTCTCGTAAAATATTAGGTTAGGAAAGCAATATTTCCTTTATTAGGTAGATATTAAGTATAATCATCAAATTACGACGATTTTTCCGTTGTGCGATCATAATATTTTGAAATATTTCGTAAAAAATCTCGTTTCGGAGCGTATTTTTCGATTCTTTTTGAAATTTCTAGTAAAATATTAGGTTAGGAAAGCGAAATTCTCCTATATCAGGTAGATATTAATTATATTTTTCCATTCTTTTTGAAATTTCTCGTAAAATATTAGGTTATGAGAGCGAATTTTTCTATATTAGGTAGATATTAAGTATATTCATCAAACTACGACGATTTTTCCACAATGCGATCATCCTATTTTGAAAAAATTCGTAAAAAAATCTCGTTTTAGAGCGTATTTTTCCATTCTTTTTGAAATTTCTCGTAAAATATTAGGTTATGAGAGCGAATTTTTCCTATATTAGGTAGATATTAAGTATATTCATCAAACTACGACGATATTTCCGCAATGCGATCATCCTATTTTGAAATATTTCGGAAAAAATCTCGTTTTGGAGCGTATTTTTCAATTCTTATTAAAATTTCTAGTAAAATATTAGGTTTTTATACAAATATTTACTATATTGGGTAGATATTAAGTATATTCATCAAACTACGACGATTTTTCGGCAATGCGATCATTCCATTTTGAAATATTTCGTAAAAAAATCTCGTTTTCGAGCGTATTTTTCCATTCTTTTTGAAATTTCTCGTAAAATATTAGGTTAGGAAAGCGATATTCTCCTATATCAGGTAGATATTAATTATATTTTTCCATTCTTTTTGAAATTTCTCGTAAAATATTAGGTTAGGAAAGCGAATTCTTCCTATATTAGGTAGATATTAAGTATATTCATCAGACTACGACGATTTTTCCGCAATGCAATAATCCTATTTAGAAATATTTCGTAAGAAATCACGTTTTGGAGCGTGTTTTTCCATTCTTTTTTAAATTTCACGCAAAATACTAGGTTAGGATAGCGAATTCTTCTAAATCATGTAAATAGCTCTATGTTCATCAAACTACGACGATTTTCCGCAATGCGATCATCCAATTTTGAAATATTTCGAAAAAAATCTCGTTTTGGAGCGTATTTTTCCATTCTTTTTGAAATTTCTAGTAAAATATTAGGTTAGGAATGCGAATTTTTCCTATATTAGGTAGATATTAAGTATATTCATCAAACAACGACGATTTTTCCGCAATGCGATCAACCTATTTTGAAATATTTCGTAAAAATTCTCCTTTTGGAGCGTATTATTCCATTCTTTTTGAAATTTCTCGTAAAATATTACGTTAGGAAAGCGAATATTTCCTATATTAGGTAGATATTAAGTATATTATCAAACTAAGAAGATTTTTCCGCAATGCTTTCATCCTATTTTGAAATATTTCGTAAAAAAATCTCGTTTTGGAGCGTATTTTTCCATTCTTTTTCAAATTTCTCGTAAAATATTAGGTTAGGAAAGCGAATTTTTCCTATATTAGGTAGATATTAAGTATATCTATCAAATTACGACGATTTTTAAGCAATGCGATCATCCTATTTTGAAATAATTCGTAAAAAATTCTCGTTTTGGAGCGTATTTTTCCATTTTTTTTAAATTTCTCGTAAAATATTAGGTTAGGAAAGCGAATTACTCCTATATTAGGTAGATATTAAGTATATTCATCAAACTAAGACGATTTTTCCGCAATTCGATCATCCTATATTGAAACATTTTGTAAAAAAACCTCGTCTTGGAGTGTATTTTTCCATTCTTTTTTAAATTTCTCGTAAAATATTAGGTTAGGAAACCGAATTTTTCCTATATTAGGTAGATATTAAGTATATTCATCAAATTACGACGACTTTTCCGCAATGTGATCATCCTATTTTGAAATAATTCGTAAAAAAATTTCGTTTTGGAGCGTATTTTTCATTTTTTTTGAAATTTCTCGTAAAATATTAGGTTAGGAAAGCGAATTTTTCCTATATCAGGTAGATATTAATTATATTCATCAAACTACGGCGATTTTTCCGCAATGGGATCTACTTATTTTGAAATATTTCGTAAAAAAATCTCGTTTCGGAGCGTATTTTTCCATTCTTTTTGAAATTTCTCGTAAAATATTAGGTTAGGAAAGCGAATTTTTCCTATATCAGGTAGATATTAATTATATTCATCAAACTACGGCGATTTTTCCGCAATGCGATCATCCTATTTTGAAAAATTTCGTAAAAGTTCACCTTTTCGAGCGTATTTTTCCATTCTTTCTGAAATTTCTCGTAAAATATTTGGTTCGGAAAGCGAATTTTTCCTATATTAGGTAGATATTAAGTATATTCATCAAATTACGACGATTTTTCCGCAATGCGATCATCCTATTTTGAAAAATTTCGTAAAAAAATCACCTTTTGGAGCGTATTTTTCCATTCTTTTTGAAATTTCTCGTAAAATATTAGGTAAAGAAAGTGAATTTTTCCTATATTAGGTAGATATTAAGTATATTCATCAGACTACGACGATTTTTCCGCAATGCAATAATCCTATTTAGAAATATTTCGTAAGAAATCTCGTTTTGGAGCGTGTTTTTCCATTCTTTATGAAATTTCTCGTAAAACATTAGGTTAGGAAAGCGAATTCTTCCTATATCATGTATATAGCACTATGTTCATCAAACTACGACGATTTTCCGCAATGCGATCATCTTATTATGAAATATTTCGTAAAAAAATCTCCTTTTGGAGCGTATTTTTCCATTCTTTTTGAAATTTCTAAAAAAATATTAGGTTTTGAAAGCACATTTTTCCTATATTAGGTAGATATTAAGTATATTCATCAAACTACGACGATTTTTCCGAAATGCGATCAACCTATTTTGTAATATTTCGTAAAAATTCTCGTTTGGGAGCGTATTTTTCCATTCTTTTTGAAATTTCTCGTAAAATATTAGGTTAGGAAAGCGAATATTTCCTATATTAGGTAGATAATAAGTGTATTCATCAAACTACGACGATATTTCCGCAATGCGATCATCATATTTTGAAATATTTCGTAAAAAATTCTTGTTTTGGAGCGTTTTTTTCCATTATTTTTGAAATTTCACGCAAAATATTAGGTTAGGATAGCGAATTCTTCCTATATCATGTAGATAGCACTATGTTCATCAAACTACGACGATTTTCCGCAATGCGATCATCCAATTTTGAAATATTTCGAAAAAAATCTCGTTTTGGAGCGTATTTTTCCATTCTTTTTAAAATTTCTAATAAAATATTAGGTTTTGAAAGCACATTTTTTCTATATTAGGTAGATATAAAGTATATTCATCAAATTACGACGACTTTTCCGCAATGTGATCATCCTATTTTGAAATAATTCGTAAAAAAATTTCGTTTTTGGAGCGTATTTTTCCATTCTTTTTAAAATTTCTAGTAAAATATGAGGTTTTGAAAGCAAATATTTACTATATTAGGTAGATATTAAGTATATTCATCAAACTACGACGATTTTTTCGTTGTGCGATCATATTATTTTGAAATATTTCGTACAAAATCTCGTTTTCGAGCGTATATTTCGATTCTTTTTGAAATTTCTCGTAAAATATTAGGTTAGGAAAGCAATATTTCCTTTATTAGGTAGATATTAAGTATAATCATCAAATTACGACGATTTTTCCGTTGTGCGATCATAATATTTTGAAATATTTCGTAAAAAATCTCGTTTCGGAGCGTATTTTTCGATTCTTTTTGAAATTTCTAGTAAAATATTAGGTTAGGAAAGCGAAATTCTCCTATATCAGGTAGATATTAATTATATTTTTCCATTCTTTTTGAAATTTCTCGTAAAATATTAGGTTAGGAAAGCGAATTCTTCCTATATTAGGTAGATATTAAGTATATTCATCAGACTACGACGATTTTTCCGCAATGCAATAATCCTATTTAGAAATATTTCGTAAGAAATCTCGTTTTGGAGCGTGTTTTTCCATTCTTTTTTAAATTTCACGCAAAATACTAGGTTAGGATAGCGAATTCTTCCTATATCATGTAAATAGCTCTATGTTCATCAAATTACGACGATTTTCCGCAATGCGATCATCCTATTTAGAAATATTTCGTAAGAAATCTCGTTTTGGAGCGTGTTATTCCATTCTTTTTTAAATTTCACGCAAAATACTAGGTTAGGATAGCGAATTCTTCCTATATCATGTAAATAGCTCTATGTTCATCAAACTACGACGATTTTCCGCAATGCGATCATCCAATTTTGAAATATTTCGAAAAAAATCTCGTTTTGGAGCGTATTTTTCCATTCTTTTTGAAATTTCTAGTAAAATATTAGGTTAGGAATGCGAATTTTTCCTATATTAGGTAGATATTAAGTATATTCATCAAACAACGACGATTTTTCCGCAATGCGATCAACCTATTTTGAAATATTTCGTAAAAATTCTCTTTTTGGAGCGTATTATTCCATTCTTTTTGAAATTTCTCGTAAAATATTACGTTAGGAAAGCGAATATTTCCTATATTAGGTAGATATTAAGTATATTATCAAACTAAAAAGATTTTTCCGCAATGCGATCATCCTATTTTGAAATATTTCGTAAAAAAATCTCGTTTTGGAGCGTATTTTTCCATTCTTTTTCAAATTTCTCGTAAAATATTAGGTTAGGAAAGCGAATTTTTCCTATATTAGGTAGATATTAAGTATATCTATCAAATTACGACGATTTTTAAGCAATGCGATCATCCTATTTTGAAATAATTCGTAAAAAATTCTCGTTTTGGAGCGTATTTTTCCATTTTTTTTTAAATTTCTCGTAAAATATTAGGTTAGGAAAGCGAATTACTCCTATATTAGGTAGATATTAAGTATATTCATCAAACTAAGACGATTTTTCCGCAATTCGATCATCCTATATTGAAACATTTTGTAAAAAAACCTCGTCTTGGAGTGTATTTTTCCATTCTTTTTTAAATTTCTCGTAAAATATTAGGTTAGGAAAGCGAATTTTTCCTATATCAGGTAGATATTAATTATATTCATCAAACTATGGCGATTTTTCCGCAATGGGATCAACTTATTTTGAAATATTTCGTAAAAAAATCTCGTTTCGGAGCGTATTTTTCCATTCTTTTTGAAATTTCTCGTAAAATATTAGGTTAGGAAAGCGAATTTTTCCTATATCAGGTAGATATTAATTATATTCATCAAACTACGGCGATTTTTCCGCAATGCGATCATCCTATTTTGAAAAATTTCGTAAAAGTTCACCTTTTCGAGCGTATTTTTCCATTCTTTCTGAAATTCCTCGTAAAATATTTGGTTCGGAAAGCGAATTTTTCCTATATTAGGTAGATATTAAGTATATTCATCAAATTACGACGATTTTTCCGCAATGCGATCATCCTATTTTGAAAAATTTCGTAAAAAAATCTCCTTTTGGAGCGTATTTTTCCATTCTTTTTGAAATTTCTCGTAAAATATTAGGTAAAGAAAGTGAATTTTTCCTATATTAGGTAGATATTAAGTATATTCATCAGACTACGACGATTTTTCCGCAATGCAATAATCCTATTTAGAAATATTTCGTAAGAAATCTCGTTTTGGAGCGTGTTTTTCCATTCTTTTTGAAATTTCTCGTAAAACATTAGGTTAGGAAAGCGAATTCTTCCTATATCATGTATATAGCACTATGTTCATCAAACTACGACGATTTTCCGCAATGCGATCATCTTATTATGAAATATTTCGTAAAAAAATCTCCTTTTGGAGCGTATTTTTCCATTCTTTTTGAAATATCTAAAAAAATATTAGGTTTTGAAAGCACATTTTTCCTATATTAGGTAGATATTAAGTATATTCATCAAACAACGACGATTTTTCCGCAATGCGATCAACCTATTTTGAAATATTTCGTAAAAATTCTCTTTTTGGAGCGTATTATTCCATTCTTTTTGAAATTTCTCGTAAAATATTACGTTAGGAAAGCGAATATTTCCTATATTAGGTAGATATTAAGTATATTATCAAACTAAAAAGATTTTTCCGCAATGCGATCATCCTATTTTGAAATATTTCGTAAAAAAATCTCGTTTTGGAGCGTATTTTTCCATTCTTTTTCAAATTTCTCGTAAAATATTAAGTTAGGAAAGCGAATTACTCCTATATTAGGTAGATATTAAGTATATTCATCAAACTATGGCGATTTTTCCGCAATGGGATCAACTTATTTTGAAATATTTCGTAAAAAAATCTCGTTTCGGAGCGTATTTTTCCATTCTTTTTGAAATTTCTCGTAAAATATTAGGTTAGGAAAGCGAATTTTTCCTATATCAGGTAGATATTAATTATATTCATCAAACTACGGCGATTTTTCCGCAATGCGATCATCCTATTTTGAAAAATTTCGTAAAAGTTCACCTTTTCGAGCGTATTTTTCCATTCTTTCTGAAATTCCTCGTAAAATATTTGGTTCGGAAAGCGAATTTTTCCTATATTAGGTAGATATTAAGTATATTCATCAAATTACGACGATTTTTCCGCAATGCGATCATCCTATTTTGAAAAATTTCGTAAAAAAATCTCCTTTTGGAGCGTATTTTTCCATTCTTTTTGAAATTTCTCGTAAAATATTAGGTAAAGAAAGTGAATTTTTCCTATATTAGGTAGATATTAAGTATATTCATCAGACTACGACGATTTTTCCGCAATGCAATAATCCTATTTAGAAATATTTCGTAAGAAATCTCGTTTTGGAGCGTGTTTTTCCATTCTTTTTGAAATTTCTCGTAAAACATTAGGTTAGGAAAGCGAATTCTTCCTATATCATGTATATAGCACTATGTTCATCAAACTACGACGATTTTCCGCAATGCGATCATCTTATTATGAAATATTTCGTAAAAAAATCTCCTTTTGGAGCGTATTTTTCCATTCTTTTTGAAATTTCTAAAAAAATATTAGGTTTTGAAAGCACATTTTTCCTATATTAGGTAGATATTAAGTATATTCATCAAACTACGACGATTTTTCCGAAATGCGATCAACCTATTTTGTAATATTTCGTAAAAATTCTCGTTTGGGAGCGTATTTTTCCATTCTTTTTGAAATTTCTCGTAAAATATTAGGTTAGGAAAGCGAATATTTCCTATATTAGGTAGATAATAAGTGTATTCATCAAACTACGACGATATTTCCGCAATGCGATCATCATATTTTGAAATATTTCGTAAAAAATTTTTGTTTTGGAGCGTTTTTTCCATTATTTTTGAAATTTCACGCAAAATATTAGGTTAGGATAGCGAATTCTTCCTATATCATGTAGATAGCACTATGTTCATCAAACTACGACGATTTTCCGCAATGCGATCATCCAATTTTGAAATATTTCGAAAAAAATCTCGTTTTGGAGCGTATTTTTCCATTCTTTTTAAAATTTCTAATAAAATATTAGGTTTTGAAAGCACATTTTTTCTATATTAGGTAGATAATACGTATATTTATCAAACTAAGATGATATTTCCGCAATGCGATCATCCTATTTTGAAATATTTCGGAAAAATTCTCGTCTGGGAGCGTATTTTTCCATTCTTTTTTAAATTTCTCGTAAAATATAAGGTAAGAAAAGCGAATTTTTCCTATATAAGGTAGATAATAAGAATATTCATCAAAATACGACGATATTTCCGCAATGCGATCATACTATTTTGAAATATTTCGGAAAAAATCTCGTTTTGGAGCGTATTTTTCCATTCTTTTTAAAATTTCTAGTAAAATATTAGGTTTTGAAAGCAAATATTTACTATATTAGGTAGATATTAAGTATATTCATCAAACTACGACGATTTTTTCGTTGTGCGATCATATTATTTTGAAATATTTCGTACAAAATCTCGTTTTCGAGCGTATTTTTCGATTCTTTTTGAAATTTCTCGTAAAATTTTAGGTTAGGAAAGCAATATTTCCTTTATTAGGTAGATATTAAGTATAATCATCAAATTACGACGATTTTTCCGTTGTGAGATCATATTATTTTGAAATATTTCGTAAAAAATCTCGTTTCGGAGCGTATTTTTCGATTCTTTTTGAAATTTCTAGTAAAATATTAGGTTATGAGAGCGAATTTTTCCTATATTAGGTAGATATTAAGTATATTCATCAAACTACGACGATTTTTCCACAATGCGATCATCCTATTTTGAAAAAATTCGTAAAAAAATCTCGTTTTAGAGCGTATTTTTCCATTCTTTTTGAAATTTCTCGTAAAATATTAGGTTATGAGAGCGAATTTTTCCTATATTAGGTAGATATTAAGTATATTCATCAAACTACGACGATATTTCCGCAATGCGATCATCCTATTTTGAAATATTCCGGAAAAAATCTCATTTTGGAGCGTGTTTTTCAATTCTTATTAAAATTTCTAGTAAAATATTAGGTTTTTAAAACAAATATTTACTATATTGGGTAGATATTAAGTATATTCATCAAACTACGACGATTTTTCGGCAATGCGATCATTCCATTTTGAAATATTTCGTAAAAAAATCTCGTTTTCGAGCGTATTTTTCCATTCTTTTTGAAATTTCTCGTAAAATATTAGGTTAGGAAAGCGAATTCTTCCTATATTAGGTAGATATTAAGTATATTCATCAGACTACGACGATTTTTCCGCAATGCAATAATCCTATTTAGAAATATTTCGTAAGAAATCTCGTTTTGGAGCGTGTTTTTCCATTCTTTTTTAAATTTCACGCAAAATACTAGGTTAGGATAGCGAATTCTTCCTATATCATGTAAATAGCTCTATGTTCATCAAACTACGACGATTTTTCGCAATGCGATCATCCAATTTTGAAATATTTCGAAAAAAATCTCGTTTTGGAGCGTATTTTTCCATTCTTTTTGAAATTTCTAGTAAAATATTAGGTTAGGAATGCGAATTTTTCCTATATTAGGTAGATATTAAGTATATTCATGAAACAACGACGATTTTTCCGCAATGCGATCAACCTATTTTGAAATATTTCGTAAAAATTCTCCTTTTGGAGCGTATTATTCCATTCTTTTTGAAATTTCTCGTAAAATATTACGTTAGGAAAGCGAATATTTCCTATATTAGGTAGATATTAAGTATATTATCAAACTAAAAAGATTTTTCCGCAATGCGATCATCCTATTTTGAAATATTTCGTAAAAAAATCTCGTTTTGGAGCGTATTTTTCCATTCTTTTTCAAATTTCTCGTAAAATATTAGGTTAGGAAAGCGAATTTTTCCTATATTAGGTAGATATTAAGTATATCTATCAAATTACGACGATTTTTAAGCAATGCGATCATCCTATTTTGAAATAATTCGTAAAAAATTCTCGTTTTGGAGCGTATTTTTCCATTTTTTTTTAAATTTCTCGTAAAATATTAGGTTAGGAAAGCGAATTACTCCTATATTAGGTAGATATTAAGTATATTCATCAAACTAAGACGATTTTTCCGCAATTCGATCATCCTATATTGAAACATTTTGTAAAAAAACCTCGTCTTGGAGCGTGTTTTTCCATTCTTTTTGAAATTTCTCGTAAAACATTAGGTTAGGAAAGCGAATTCTTCCTATATCATGTATATAGCACTATGTTCATCAAACTACGACGATTTTCCGCAATGCGATCATCTTATTATGAAATATTTCGTAAAAAAATCTCCTTTTGGAGCGTATTTTTCCATTCTTTTTGAAATTTCTAAAAAAATATTAGGTTTTGAAAGCACATTTTTCCTATATTAGGTAGATATTAAGTATATTCATCAAACTACGACGATTTTTCCGAAATGCGATCAACCTATTTTGTAATATTTCGTAAAAATTCTCGTTTGGGAGCGTATTTTTCCATTCTTTTTGAAATTTCTCGTAAAATATTAGGTTAGGAAAGCGAATATTTCCTATATTAGGTAGATATTAAGTATATTCATCAGACTACGACGATTTTTCCGCAATGCAATAATCCTATTTAGAAATATTTCGTAAGAAATCTCGTTTTGGAGCGTGTTTTTCCATTCTTTTTTAAATTTCACGCAAAATACTAGGTTAGGATAGCGAATTCTTCCTATATCATGTAAATAGCTCTATGTTCATCAAACTACGACGATTTTTCGCAATGCGATCATCCAATTTTGAAATATTTCGAAAAAAATCTCGTTTTGGAGCGTATTTTTCCATTCTTTTTGAAATTTCTAGTAAAATATTAGGTTAGGAATGCGAATTTTTCCTATATTAGGTAGATATTAAGTATATTCATGAAACAACGACGATTTTTCCGCAATGCGATCAACCTATTTTGAAATATTTCGTAAAAATTCTCCTTTTGGAGCGTATTATTCCATTCTTTTTGAAATTTCTCGTAAAATATTACGTTAGGAAAGCGAATATTTCCTATATTAGGTAGATATTAAGTATATTATCAAACTAAAAAGATTTTTCCGCAATGCGATCATCCTATTTTGAAATATTTCGTAAAAAAATCTCGTTTTGGAGCGTATTTTTCCATTCTTTTTCAAATTTCTCGTAAAATATTAGGTTAGGAAAGCGAATTTTTCCTATATTAGGTAGATATTAAGTATATCTATCAAATTACGACGATTTTTAAGCAATGCGATCATCCTATTTTGAAATAATTCGTAAAAAATTCTCGTTTTGGAGCGTATTTTTCCATTTTTTTTTAAATTTCTCGTAAAATATTAGGTTAGGAAAGCGAATTACTCCTATATTAGGTAGATATTAAGTATATTCATCAAACTAAGACGATTTTTCCGCAATTCGATCATCCTATATTGAAACATTTTGTAAAAAAACCTCGTCTTGGAGCGTGTTTTTCCATTCTTTTTGAAATTTCTCGTAAAACATTAGGTTAGGAAAGCGAATTCTTCCTATATCATGTATATAGCACTATGTTCATCAAACTACGACGATTTTCCGCAATGCGATCATCTTATTATGAAATATTTCGTAAAAAAATCTCCTTTTGGAGCGTATTTTTCCATTCTTTTTGAAATTTCTAAAAAAATATTAGGTTTTGAAAGCACATTTTTCCTATATTAGGTAGATATTAAGTATATTCATCAAACTACGACGATTTTTCCGAAATGCGATCAACCTATTTTGTAATATTTCGTAAAAATTCTCGTTTGGGAGCGTATTTTTCCATTCTTTTTGAAATTTCTCGTAAAATATTAGGTTAGGAAAGCGAATATTTCCTATATTAGGTAGATAATAAGTGTATTCATCAAACTACGACGATATTTCCGCAATGCGATCATCATATTTTGAAATATTTCGTAAAAAATTCTTGTTTTGGAGCGTTTTTTTCCATTATTTTTGAAATTTCACGCAAAATATTAGGTTAGGATAGCGAATTCTTCCTATATCATGTAAATAACACTATGTTCATCAAACTACGACGATTTTCCGCAATGCGATCATCCAATTTTGAAATATTTCGAAAAAAATCTCGTTTTGGAGCGTATTTTTCAATTCTTTTTGAAATTTCTAATAAAATATTAGGTTTTGAAAGCACATTTTTTCTATATTAGGTAGATATTAAGTATATTCATCAAACTACGACGATTTTTCGAAATTCAATCATCCTATTTTGTAATATTTCGTAAAAATTCTCGTTTGGGAGCGTATTTTTCCATGTTTTTGAAATTTCTCGTAAAATATTAGGTTAGGAAAGCGAATATTTCCTATATTAGATAGATAATAAGTGTATTCATCAAACTACGACGATATTTCCGCAATGCGATCATCCTATTTTGAAATATTTCGGAAAAAATATCGTTTTGAAGCGTATTTTTCCATTCTTTTTAAAATTTCTAGTAAAATATTAGGTTTTGAAAGCAAATATTTACAATATTAGGTAGATATTAAGTATATTCATCAAACTACGACAATAATTTTGCAATGCGATCATCCTATTTTGAAATATTTCGGAAAAAATCTCCTTTTGGAGCGTATTTTTCCATTCTTTTTGAAATTTCTCGTAAAATATTTGGTTCGGAAAGCAAATTTCTCCTATATTAGGTAGATATTAAGTATATTCATCAAACAACGACGATTTTTCCGCAATGCGATCATCTTATTATGAAATATTTTCTAAAAAAATCTCCTTTTGGAGCGTATTTTTCCATTCTTTTTGAAATTTCTCGTAAAATATTAGGTAAAGAAAGCGAATTTTTCCTATATTAGGTAGATATTAAGTATATTCATCAGACTACGACGATTTTTCCGCAATGCAATAATCCTATTTAGAAATATTTCGTAAGAAATCTCGTTTTGGAGCGTGTTTTTCCATTCTTTTTGAAATTTCTCGTAAAACATTAGGTTAGGAAAGCGAATTCTTCCTATATCAGGTAGATAGCAACTATATTCATCAAACCACGACGATTTTTCCATAATGCGATCATCCTATTTTGAAATATTTCGTAAAAAATTCTTGTTTTGGAGCGTATTTTTCCATTCTTTTTGAAATTTCACGCAAAATATTAGGTTAGGATAGCGAATTCTTCCTATATCATGTAAATAACACTATGTTTATCAAACTACGACGATTTTCCGCAATGCGATCATCCAATTTTGAAATATTTCGAAAAAAATCTCGTTTTGGAGCGTATTTTTCAATTCTTTTTGAAATTTCTAATAAAATATTAGGTTTTGAAAGCACACTTTTCCTATATTAGGTAGATATTAAGTATATTCATCAAACTACGACGATTTTTCCGAAATGCGATCAACCTATTTTGTAATATTTCGTAAAAATTCTCGTTTGGGTGCTAATTTTTCCATTCTTATTGAAATTTCTCGTAAAATATTAGGTTAGGAAAGCGAATATTTCCTATATTAGGTAGATAATAAGTGTATTCATCAAACTACGACGATATTTCCGCAATGCGATCATCCTATTTTGAAATATTTCGTAAAAAATTCTTGTTTTGGAGCGTATTTTTCCATTCTTTTTGAAATTTCACGCAAAATATTAGGTTAGGATAGCGAATTCTTCCTATATCATGTAGATAGCACTATGTTCATCAAACTACGACGATTTTCCGCAATGCGATCATCCAATTTTGAAATATTTCGAAATAAATCTCGTTTTGGAGCGTATATTTCCATTCTTTTTAAAATTTCTAATAAAATATTAGGTTTTGAAAGCACATTTTTTCTATATTAGGTAGTTATTAAGTATATTCATCAAACTACGACGATTTTTCCGAAATTCGATCTTCCTATTTTGAAAAATTTCGTAAAAATTCTCCTTTTGGAGCGTATTATTCCATTCTTTTTGAAATATCTCGTAAAATATTAGGTAAGGAAAGCGAATTTTTCCTATATTAGGTAGATATTAAGTATATTCATCAGACTACGACGACTTTTCCGCAATGCGATAATCCTATTTTGAAAAATTTCGTAACAATTCACCTTTTCGAGCGTATTTTTCCATTCTTTCTGAAATTTCTCGTAAAATATTTGGTTCGGAAAGCAAATTTTTCCTATATTAGGTAGATATTAAGTATATTCATCAAACAACGACGATTTTTCCGCAATGCGATCATCTTATTATGAAATATTTCGTAAAAAAATCTCCTTTTGGAGCGTATTTTTCCATTCTTTTTGAAATTTCTCGTAAAATATTAGGTAAAGAAAGCGAATTTTTCCTATATTAGGTAGATATTAAGTATATTCATCAGACTACGACGATTTTTCCGCAATGCAATAATCCTATTTAGAAATATTTCGTAAAAAATCTCGTTTTGGAGCGTGTTTTTCCATTCTTTTTGAAATTTCTCGTAAAACATTAGGTTAGGAAAGCGAATTCTTCCTATATCAGGTAGATAGCAACTATATTCATCAAACCACGTCGATATTTCCGCAATGCGATCATCCTATTTCGAAATATTTCGTAAAAAATTCTTGTTTTGGAGCGCATTTTTCATTCTTTTTGAAATTTCACGCAAAATATTAGGTTAGGATAGCGAATTCTTCCTATATCATGTAAATAGCACTATGTTCATCAAACTACGACGATTTTCCGCAATGCGATCATCCAATTTTGAAATATTTCGAAAAAAATCTCGTTTTGGAGCGTATTTTTCCATTCTTTTTAAAATTACTAATAAAATATTAGGTTTTGAAAGCATATTTTTCCTATATTAGGTAGATATTAAGTATATTCATCAAAGTACGACGATTTTTCCGAAATGCGATCAACCTATTTTGTAATATTTCGTAAAAATTCTCGTTTGGGAGCGTATTTTTCCATTCTTTTTGAAATTTCTCGTAATATATTAGGTAAGGAAAGCGAATATTACCTATATTAGGTAGATAATAAGTGTATTCATCAAACTACGACGATATTACCGCAATGCGATCATCCTATTTTGAAATATTTCGGAAAAAATATCGTTTTGAAGCGTATTTTTCCATTCTTTTTAAAATTTCTAGTAAAATATTAGGTTTTGAAAGCAAATATTTACAATATTAGGTAGGTATTAAGTATATTCATCAAACTACGACGATATTTCCGCAATGCGATCATCCTATTTTGAAATATTTCGGAAAAATTCTCGTTTTGGTGCGTATTTTTCCATTCTTTTTGAAATATCTCGTAAAATATTAGGTAAGGAAAGCGAATTTTTCCTATATTAGGTAGATTTTAAGTATATTAATCAGACTACGACGACTTTTCCGCAATGCGATAATCCTTTTTAGAAATATTTCGTAAAAAATCTCGTTTTGAAGCGTATTTTTCCATTCTTTTTAAAATTTCTAGTAAAATATTAGGTTTTGAAAGCAAATATTTACAATATTAGGTAGATATTAAGTATATTCATCAAACTACGACAATAATTTTGCAATGCGATCATCCTATTTAGAAATATTTCGGAAAAAATCTCCTTTTGGAGCGTATTTTTCCATTCTTTTTGAAATATCTCGTAAAATATTAGGTAAGGAAAGCGAATTTTTCCTATATTATGTAGATTTTATGTATATTCATCAAACTACGGCCATTTTTCCGCAATGCGATCATCTTATTTTGAAATATTTCGTAAAAAAATCTCGTTTTGGAGCTTATTTTTCCATTCTTTCTGAAATTTCTCGTAAAATATTTGGTTCGGAAAGCAAATTTCTCCTATATTAGGTAGATATTAAGTATATTCATCAAACAACGACGATTTTTCCGCAATGCGATCATCTTATTATGAAATATTTTCTAAAAAAATCTCCTTTTGGAGCGTATTTTTCCATTCTTTTTGAAATTTCTCGTAAAATATTAGGTAAAGAAAGCGAATTTTTCCTATATTAGGTAGATATTAAGTATATTCATCAGACTACGACGATTTTTCCGCAATGCAATAATCCTATTTAGAGATATTTCGTAAGAAATCTCGTTTTGGAGCGTGTTTTTCCATTCTTTTTGAAATTTCTCGTAAAACATTAGGTTAGGAAAGCGAATTCTTCCTATATCAGGTAGATAGCAACTATATTCATCAAACCACGACGATTTTTCCATAATGCGATCATCCTATTTTGAAATATTTCGTAAAAAATTCTTGTTTTGGAGCGTATTTTTCCATTCTTTTTGAAATTTCACGCAAAATATTAGGTTAGGATAGCGAATTCTTCCTATATCATGTAAATAACACTATGTTCATCAAACTACGACGATTTTCCGCAATGCGATCATCCAATTTTGAAATATTTCGAAAAAAATCTCGTTTTGGAGCGTATTTTTCAATTCTTTTTGAAATTTCTAATAAAATATTAGGTTTTGAAAGCACACTTTTCCTATATTAGGTAGATATTAAGTATATTCATCAAACTACGACGATTTTTCCGAAATGCGATCAACCTATTTTGTAATATTTCGTAAAAATTCTCGTTTGGGTGCTAATTTTTCCATTCTTATTGAAATTTCTCGTAAAATATTAGGTTAGGAAAGCGAATATTTCCTATATTAGGTAGATAATAAGTGTATTCATCAAACTACGACGATATTTCCGCAATGCGATCATCCTATTTTGAAATATTTCGTAAAAAATTCATGTTTTGGAGCGTATTTTTCCATTCTTTTTGAAATTTCACGCAAAATATTAGGTTAGGATAGCGAATTCTTCCTATATCATGTAAATAACACTATGTTCATCAAACTACGACGATTTTCCGCAATGCGATCATCCAATTTTGAAATATTTCGAAAAAAATCTCGTTTTGGAGCGTATTTTTCAATTCTTTTTGAAATTTCTAATAAAATATTAGGTTTTGAAAGCACACTTTTCCTATATTAGGTAGATATTAAGTATATTCATCAAACTACGACGATTTTTCCGCAATGCAATAATCCTATTTAGAAATATTTCGTAAAAAATCTCGTTTTGGAGCGTGTTTTTCCATTCTTTTTGAAATTTCTCGTAAAACATTAGGTTAGGAAAGCGAATTCTTCCTATATCAGGTAGATAGCAACTATATTCATCAAACCACGTCGATATTTCCGCAATGCGATCATCCTATTTCGAAATATTTCGTAAAAAATTCTTGTTTTGGAGCGTATTTTTCATTCTTTTTGAAATTTCACGCAAAATATTAGGTTAGGATAGCGAATATTTCCTATATCATGTAAATAGCACTATGTTCATCAAACTACGACGATTTTCCGCAATGCGATCATCCAATTTTGAAATATTTCGAAAAAAATCTCGTTTTGGAGCGTATTTTTCCATTCTTTTTAAAATTACTAATAAAATATTAGGTTTTGAAAGCATATTTTTCCTATATTAGGTAGATATTAAGTATATTCATCAAAGTACGACGATTTTTCCGAAATGCGATCAACCTATTTTGCAATATTTCGTAAAAATTTTCCTTTGGGAGCGTATTTTTCCATTCTTTTTGAAATTTCTCGTAATATATTAGGTAAGGAAAGCGAATATTACCTATATTAGGTAGATAATAAGTGTATTCATCAAACTACGACGATATTTCCGCAATGCGATCATCCTATTTTGAAATATTTCGGAAAAAATATCGTTTTGAAGCGTATTTTTCCATTCTTTTTTAAATTTCTAGTAAAATATTAGGTTTTGAAAGCAAATATTTACAATATTAGGTAGGTATTAAGTATATTCATCAAACTACGACGATTTTTCCGCAATGCGATCATCCTATTTTGAAATATTTCGGAAAAATTCTCGTTTTGGTGCGTATTTTTCCATTCTTTTTGAAATATCTCGTAAAATATTAGGTAAGGAAAGCGAATTTTTCCTATATTAGGTAGATTTTAAGTATATTAATCAGACTACGACGACTTTTCCGCAATGCGATAATCCTTTTTAGAAATATTTCGTAAATAATCTCGTTTTGGAGCGTATTTTTCCATTCTTTTTGAAATTTCTCGTAAAATATTAGGTTTTGAAAGAAAATATTTACTATATTAGGTAGATAACATGTATATTCGTCAAATTACGACGATTTTTCCGCATTGCGAACATCCTATTAAAATATTTCGTAAAAAATTCTCGTTTTGGAGCGTATTTTTCCATTCTTTTTTAAATTTCTCGTAAAATATTAGGTTAGGAAAGGAAATTTTTCCTATATCAGGTAGATATTAATTATATTCATCAAACTACGGCAATTTTTCCGCAATGCGATCATCCTATTTTGAAATATTTCGAAAGAAATCTCGTTTTGGAGCGTATTTTTCCATTCTTTTTGAAATTTCTCGTAAAATATTAGGTTAGAAAAGCGAATTCTTCCTATATCATGTAAATAACACTATGTTCATCAAACTACGACGATTTTCCGCAATGCGATCATCCAATTTTGAAAAATTTCGAAAAAAATCTCGTTTTGGAGCGTATTTTTCAATTCTTTTTAAAATTTCTAATAAAATATTAGGTTTTGAAAGCACATTTTTCCTATATTAGGTAGATATTTAGTGTATTCATAAAAATACGACGATTTTTCCGCAATGCGATCATCCTATTTTGAAATATTTCGTAAAAAATTCTTGTTTTGGAGCGTATTTTTCCATTCTTTTTGAAATTTCACGCAAAATATTAGGTTAGGATAGCGAATTCTTCCTATATCATGTAGATAGCACTATGTTCATCAAACTACGACGATTTTCCGCAATGCGATCATCCAATTTTGAAATATTTCGAAAAAAATCTGGTTTTGGAGCGTATATTTCCATTCTTTTTAAAATTTCTAATAAAATATTAGGTTTTGAAAGCACATTTTTTCTATATTAGGTAGTTATTAAGTATATTCATCAAAGTACGACGATTTTTCCGAAATGCGATCAACCTATTTTGCAATATTTCGTAAAAATTCTACTTTTGGAGCGTATTATTCCATTCTTTTTGAAATATCTCGTAAAATATTAGGTAAGGAAAGCGAATTTTTCCTATATTAGGTAGATATTAAGTATATTCATCAGACTACGACGACTTTTCCGCAATGCGATAATCCTATTTTGAAAAATTTCGTAACAATTCACCTTTTCGAGCGTATTTTTCCATTCTTTCTGAAATTTCTCGTAAAATATTTGGTTCGGAAAGCAAATTTTTCCTATATTAGGTAGATATTAAGTATATTCATCAAACAACGACGATTTTTCCGCAATGCAATAATCCTATTTAGAAATATTTCGTAAAAAATCTCGTTTTGGAGCGTGTTTTTCCATTCTTTTTGAAATTTCTCGTAAAACATTAGGTTAGGAAAGCGAATTCTTCCTATATCAGGTAGATAGCAACTATATTCATCAAACCACGTCGATATTTCCGCAATGCGATCATCCTATTTCGAAATATTTCGTAAAAAATTCTTGTTTTGGAGCGTATTTTTCATTCTTTTTGAAATTTCACGCAAAATATTAGGTTAGGATAGCGAATTCTTCCTATATCATGTAAATAGCACTATGTTCATCAAACTACGACGATTTTCCGCAATGCGATCATCCAATTTTGAAATATTTCGAAAAAAATCTCGTTTTGGAGCGTATTTTTCCATTCTTTTTAAAATTACTAATAAAATATTAGGTTTTGAAAGCATATTTTTCCTATATTAGGTAGATATTAAGTATATTCATCAAAGTACGACGATTTTTCCGAAATGCGATCAACCTATTTTGCAATATTTCGTAAAAATTTTCGTTTGGGAGCGTATTTTTCCATTCTTTTTGAAATTTCTCGTAATATATTAGGTAAGGAAAGCGAATATTACCTATATTAGGTAGATAATAAGTGTATTCATCAAACTACGACGATATTTCCGCAATGCGATCATCCTATTTTGAAATATTTCGAAAGAAATCTCGTTTTGGAGCGTATTTTTCAATTCTTTTTAAAATTTCTAATAAAATATTAGGTTTTGAAAGCACATTTTTCCTATATTAGGTAGATATTTAGTGTATTCATAAAAATACGACGATTTTTCCGCAATGCGATCATCCTATTTTGAAATATTTCGTAAAAAATTCTTGTTTTGGAGCGTATTTTTCCATTCTTTTTGAAATTTCACGCAAAATATTAGGTTAGGATAGCGAATTCTTCCTATATCATGTAGATAGCACTATGTTCATCAAACTACGACGATTTTCCGCAATGCGATCATCCAATTTTGAAAAATTTCGAAAAAAATCTCGTTTTGGAGCGTATTTTTCAATTCTTTTTAAAATTTCTAATAAAATATTAGGTTTTGAAAGCACATTTTTCCTATATTAGGTAGATATTTAGTGTATTCATAAAAATACGACGATTTTTCCGCAATGCGATCATCCTATTTTGAAATATTTCGTAAAAAATTCTTGTTTTGGAGCGTATTTTTCCATTCTTTTTGAAATTTCACGCAAAATATTAGGTTAGGATAGCGAATTATTCCTATATCATGTAGATAGCACTATGTTCATCAAACTACGACGATTTTCCGCAATGCGATCATCCAATTTTGAAATATTTCGAAAAAAATCTGGTTTTGGAGCGTAAATTTCCATTCTTTTTAAAATTTCTAATAAAATATTAGGTTTTGAAAGCACATTTTTTCTATATTAGGTAGTTATTAAGTATATTCATCAAAGTACGACGATTTTTCCGAAATGCGATCATCCTATTTTGAAATACTATGTTCATCAAACTACGACGATTTTCCGCAATGCGATCATCCAATTTTGAAAAATTTCGAAAAAAATCTCGTTTTGGAGCGTATTTTTCAATTGTTTTAAAAATTTCTAATAAAATATTAGGTTTTGAAAGCACATTTTTCCTATATTAGGTAGATATTTAGTGTATTCATAAAAATACGACGATTTTTCCGCAATGTGATCATCCTATTTTGAAATATTACGTAAAAATTCTCCTTTTGGTGCGTATTTTTCAATTCTTTTTGAAATTTCTCGTAAAATATTAGGTAAGGAAAGCGAATTTTTCCTATATCAGGTAGATATTAAGTATATTCATCAAACTATGGCGATTTTTCCGCATTGCAATCATCCTATTTTGAAATATTTCGTAAAAAATCTCGTTATGGAGCGTATTTTTCCATTCTTTTTGAAATTTTTAGTAAAATATTAGGTTAGGAAAGCGAATTTTTCCTATATCAGGTAGATATTAATTATATTCATTAAACAACGGCGATTTTTCCGCAATGCGATCATCCTATTTTGAAATATTTCGTAAAAAATCTCGATTTGGAGCGTATTTTTCCATTCTTTTTGAAATTTCTCGTAAAATATTAGTTTAGAAAAGCGATTTTTTCCTATATTAGCTAGATATTAAGTATATTCATCAGAATACGACGATTTTTCCGCAATGCGATCATCCTATTTTGAAATATATCGTAAAAAAGTCTCCTTTTGGAGCGTATTTTTCCATTCTTTTTGGAATTTTTCCTAAAATATTAGGTTAGGAAAAAAAATTTTTCCTATATCAGGTAGAATTTAAGTATATTCATCAAACTACGGCGATTTTTCCGCAATGCGATCATCCTATTTTGAAATATTTCGTAAAAATTCTCCTTTTGGAGCGTATTTTTCCATTCTTTTTGAAGTTTCTCCTAAAATATTAGGTTAGGAAAGCGAATTTTTCCTATATTAGGTAGATATTAAGCATATTCATCAAGCTACGACGATTTTTCCGCAATGCGATCATACAATTTTCAAATATTTCGTAAAAAAATCTCGTTTTGGAGCGTATTTTTCCATTCTTTTTGAAATTTCTCGTAAAATATTAGGTTAGGAAGGCGAATTTTTCCTATATCAGGTAGATATTAATTATATTCATCAAACTACGGCGATTTTTCCTCAATGCGATCATCCTATTTTGAAATATTTCGTAAAAATTCTCGTTTTGGAGCGTATTTTACCATTCCTTTTGAAATTTCTCCTAAAATATTTGGTTAGGAAAGCGAATTTTTCCTATATTAGGTAGTTATTAAGTATATTCATCAAGCTACGACGATTTTTCCATAACGCGATCATCCTATTTTGAAATATTTCGTAAAAAATCTAGTTTTGGAGCGTATTTTTCCATTCTTTTTGAAATTTCTCGTAAAATATTAGGTAAGGAAAGCGAATTTTTCCTGTATCAGGTAGATATTAATTATATTCATCAAACTATGGCAATTTTTCCGCAATGCGATCGTCCTATTTTGAAATATTTCGTAAAAATTCTCGTTTTCGATCGTATTTTTCCACTCTTTTTGAAATTTCTCGTAAAATATTAGGTTAGGAAAGCGAATTTTTGCTATATCTGGTAGATATTAATTATATTCATCAAACTACGGCGATTTTTCCTTAATGCGATCATCCTATTTCGAAATATTTCGTAAAAAATCTCGTTTTGGAGCGTATTTTTCCATTCTTTTTGAAATGTCTCCTAAAATATTAGGTAAGGAAAGCGAATTTTTCCTATATTAGGTAGATATTAAGTATATTTATCAAACTAATACGATTTTTTCGCAATGCGATCATCCTATTTTGAAAAATTTCGTAAAAATTCTCCTATTGGAGCGTATTTTTCCATTCTTTTTGAAATTTCTCGTAAAATATTAGGTTAGGAAAGCGAATTTTATATATATCAGGTAGATATTAAGTATATTCGTCAAACTACGACGATTTTTCCGAAATGCGATCATCCTATTTTGAAATATTTCGTAAAAATATCTCGTTTTGGAGCGTATTTTTCCATTCTTTTTGAAATGTCTCGAAAAATATTAGATTAGGAAAGCTAATTTTTCCTATATCAGGTAGATATTAATTATATTCAGCAAACTAGGACGATTTTTCCGCAATGCGCTCAACTTATTTTCAAATATTTCGTAAAAAATTCTCGTTTTGGAGCGTATTTTTTCATTCTTTTTGAAATTTCTCGTAAAATATTAGGTAAGGGAAAGCGAATTTTTCCTATATCAGGTAGATATTAATTATATTCATCAAATTACGGCGATTTTTCCGCAATGCGATCATCCTATTTTCAAATATTTCGTAAAAAAATCTCGTTATGGAGCGTATTTTTCCATTCTTTTTGAAATTTCTCGTAAAATATTACGTTAGGAAAGCGAATTTTTCCTATATTAGGTAGATATTATGTATATTCATCAAGCTACGACGATTTTTCCGCAATTCTATCATCTTATTTTGAAATATTTCGTAAAAAAATCTCGTTTTGGAGCGTATTTTTCCATTCGTTTTGAAATTTCTCGTAACATATTAGGTTAGGAAAGCGAATCTTTCCTATATCAGGTAGATATTAATTATATTCATCAAACTACGGCGATTTTTCCGCAATGCGATCATCCTATTTTGAAATATTTCGAAAAAAATCTCGTTTTGGAGCGTATTTTTCCATTCTTTTTGAAATTTCTCGTAAAATATTAAGTTAGGAAAGCGAATTTTTCCTATATCTGGTAGATATTAATTATATTCATCAAACTACGGCGATTTTTCCTTAATGCGATCATCCTATTTTGAAATATTTCGTAAAAAATCTCGTTTTGGAGCGTATTTTTCCATTCTTTTTGAAATGTCTCCTAAAATATTAGGTAAGGAAAGCGAATTTTTCCTATATTAGGTAGATATTAAGTATATTCATCAAGCAACGACGATTTTTCCTTAATGCGATCATCCTATTTTGAAATGTTTCGTAAAAAATCTCGTTTTGGAGCGTATTTTTCCATTTTTTTTTAATTTTCTCGTAAAATATGAGGTAAGGAAAGCGAATTTTTCCTATATCAGGTAGATATTAAGTATATTCATCAAACTACGGCGATTTTTCCTCAATGCGATCATCCTATTTTGAAATATTTCGTAAAAAATTCTTGTTTTGGAGCGTATTTTTCCATTCTTTTTGAAATTTCACGCAAAATATTAGGTTAGGATAGCGAATTCTTCCTATATCATGTAGATAGCACTATGTTCATCAAACTACGACGATTTTCCGCAATGCGATCATCCAATTTTGAAATATTTCGAAAAAAATCTGGTTTTGGAGCGTAAATTTCCATTCTTTTTAAAATTTCTAATAAAATATTAGGTTTTGAAAGCACATTTTTTCTATATTAGGTAGTTATTAAGTATATTCATCAAAGTACGACGATTTTTCCGAAATGCGATCATCCTATTTTGAAATACTATGTTCATCAAACTACGACGATTTTCCGCAATGCGATCATCCAATTTTGAAAAATTTCGAAAAAAATCTCGTTTTGGAGCGTATTTTTCAATTCTTTTTAAAATTTCTAATAAAATATTAGGTTTTGAAAGCACATTTTTCCTATATTAGGTAGATATTTAGTGTATTCATAAAAATACGACGATTTTTCCGCAATGTGATCATCCTATTTTGAAATATTACGTAAAAATTCTCCTTTTGGTGCGTATTTTTCAATTCTTTTTGAAATTTCTCGTAAAATATTAGGTAAGGAAAGCGAATTTTTCCTATATCAGGTAGATATTAAGTATATTCATCAAACTATGGCGATTTTTCCGCATTGCAATCATCCTATTTTGAAATATTTCGTAAAAAATCTCGTTATGGAGCGTATTTTTCCATTCTTTTTGAAATTTTTAGTAAAATATTAGGTTAGGAAAGCGAATTTTTCCTATATCAGGTAGATATTAATTATATTCATTAAACAACGGCGATTTTTCCGCAATGCGATCATCCTATTTTGAAATATTTCGTAAAAAATCTCGATTTGGAGCGTATTTTTCCATTCTTTTTGAAATTTCTCGTAAAATATTAGTTTAGAAAAGCGATTTTTTCCTATATTAGCTAGATATTAAGTATATTCATCAGAATACGACGATTTTTCCGCAATGCGATCATCCTATTTTGAAATATATCGTAAAAAAGTCTCCTTTTGGAGCGTATTTTTCCATTCTTTTTGGAATTTTTCCTAAAATATTAGGTTAGGAAAAAAAATTTTTCCTATATCAGGTAGAATTTAAGTATATTCATCAAACTACGGCGATTTTTCCGCAATGCGATCATCCTATTTTGAAATATTTCGTAAAAATTCTCCTTTTGGAGCGTATTTTTCCATTCTTTTTGAAGTTTCTCCTAAAATATTAGGTTAGGAAAGCGAATTTTTCCTATATTAGGTAGATATTAAGCATATTCATCAAGCTACGACGATTTTTCCGCAATGCGATCATACAATTTTCAAATATTTCGTAAAAAAATCTCGTTTTGGAGCGTATTTTTCCATTCTTTTTGAAATTTCTCGTAAAATATTAGGTTAGGAAGGCGAATTTTTCCTATATCAGGTAGATATTAATTATATTCATCAAACTACGGCGATTTTTCCTCAATGCGATCATCCTATTTTGAAATATTTCGTAAAAATTCTCGTTTTGGAGCGTATTTTACCATTCCTTTTGAAATTTCTCCTAAAATATTTGGTTAGGAAAGCGAATTTTTCCTATATTAGGTAGTTATTAAGTATATTCATCAAGCTACGACGATTTTTCCATAACGCGATCATCCTATTTTGAAATATTTCGTAAAAAATCTAGTTTTGGAGCGTATTTTTCCATTCTTTTTGAAATTTCTCGTAAAATATTAGGTAAGGAAAGCGAATTTTTCCTGTATCAGGTAGATATTAATTATATTCATCAAACTATGGCAATTTTTCCGCAATGCGATCGTCCTATTTTGAAATATTTCGTAAAAATTCTCGTTTTCGATCGTATTTTTCCACTCTTTTTGAAATTTCTCGTAAAATATTAGGTTAGGAAAGCGAATTTTTGCTATATCTGGTAGATATTAATTATATTCATCAAACTACGGCGATTTTTCCTTAATGCGATCATCCTATTTCGAAATATTTCGTAAAAAATCTCGTTTTGGAGCGTATTTTTCCATTCTTTTTGAAATGTCTCCTAAAATATTAGGTAAGGAAAGCGAATTTTTCCTATATTAGGTAGATATTAAGTATATTTATCAAACTAATACGATTTTTTCGCAATGCGATCATCCTATTTTGAAAAATTTCGTAAAAATTCTCCTATTGGAGCGTATTTTTCCATTCTTTTTGAAATTTCTCGTAAAATATTAGGTTAGGAAAGCGAATTTTATATATATCAGGTAGATATTAAGTATATTCGTCAAACTACGACGATTTTTCCGAAATGCGATCATCCTATTTTGAAATATTTCGTAAAAATATCTCGTTTTGGAGCGTATTTTTCCATTCTTTTTGAAATGTCTCGAAAAATATTAGATTAGGAAAGCTAATTTTTCCTATATCAGGTAGATATTAATTATATTCAGCAAACTAGGACGATTTTTCCGCAATGCGCTCAACTTATTTTCAAATATTTCGTAAAAAATTCTCGTTTTGGAGCGTATTTTTTCATTCTTTTTGAAATTTCTCGTAAAATATTAGGTAAGGGAAAGCGAATTTTTCCTATATCAGGTAGATATTAATTATATTCATCAAATTACGGCGATTTTTCCGCAATGCGATCATCCTATTTTCAAATATTTCGTAAAAAAATCTCGTTATGGAGCGTATTTTTCCATTCTTTTTGAAATTTCTCGTAAAATATTACGTTAGGAAAGCGAATTTTTCCTATATTAGGTAGATATTATGTATATTCATCAAGCTACGACGATTTTTCCGCAATTCTATCATCTTATTTTGAAATATTTCGTAAAAAAATCTCGTTTTGGAGCGTATTTTTCCATTCGTTTTGAAATTTCTCGTAACATATTAGGTTAGGAAAGCGAATCTTTCCTATATCAGGTAGATATTAATTATATTCATCAAACTACGGCGATTTTTCCGCAATGCGATCATCCTATTTTGAAATATTTCGAAAAAAATCTCGTTTTGGAGCGTATTTTTCCATTCTTTTTGAAATTTCTCGTAAAATATTAAGTTAGGAAAGCGAATTTTTCCTATATCTGGTAGATATTAATTATATTCATCAAACTACGGCGATTTTTCCTTAATGCGATCATCCTATTTTGAAATATTTCGTAAAAAATCTCGTTTTGGAGCGTATTTTTCCATTCTTTTTGAAATGTCTCCTAAAATATTAGGTAAGGAAAGCGAATTTTTCCTATATTAGGTAGATATTAAGTATATTCATCAAGCAACGACGATTTTTCCTTAATGCGATCATCCTATTTTGAAATGTTTCGTAAAAAATCTCGTTTTGGAGCGTATTTTTCCATTTTTTTTTAATTTTCTCGTAAAATATGAGGTAAGGAAAGCGAATTTTTCCTATATCAGGTAGATATTAAGTATATTCATCAAACTACGACGACTTTTCGGAAATGCGATTAACCTATTTAGAAATACTTCGTAAAAAATTCTCGTTTTGGAGCGTATTTTTCCATTCTTTTTGACATTTTTCGTAAAATATTAGGTAAGGAAAGGGAATTTTTTCTATATCAGGTAGATATTAATTATATTCATCAAACTACGGCGATTTTTCCGCAATGCGATCATCCTATTTTGAAATATTTCGTAAAAAATTTCGTTATAGAGCGTATTTTTCCATTCCTTTTGAAATTTCTCCTAAAATATTAGGTTAGGAAAGCGAATTTTTCCTATATCAGGTAGTTATTAAGTATATTCATCAAGCTACGACGATTTTTCCATAACGCGATCATCCTATTTTGAAATATATCGTAAAAATCTAGTTTTGGAGCGTATTTTTCCATTCTTTTTGAAATTTCTCGTAAAATATTAGGTAAGGAAAGCGAATTTTTCCTATATCAGGTAGATATTAATTATATTCATCAAACTATGGCAATTTTTCCGCAATGCGATCGTCCTATTTTGAAATATTTCGTAAAAATTCTCGTTTTCGATCGTATTTTTCCACTCTTTTTGAAATTTCTCGTAAAATATTAGGTTAGGAAAGTGAATTTTTCCTATATCAGGTAGATATTAATTATATTCATTAAACAACGGCAAAATTTCCGCAATGCGATCATCCTATTTTGAAATATTTCGTATAATATCTCGATTTGGAGCGTATTTTTCCATTCTTTTTGAAATTTCTCGTAAAATATTAAGTTAGGAAGGCGAATTTTTCCTATATCAGGTAGATAGATATTAAGTATATTCATCAAGCAACGACGATTTTTCCTTAATGCGATCATCCTATTTTGAAATGTTTCGTAAAAAATCTCGTTTTGGAGCGTATTTTTCCATTTTTTTTGAATTTTCTCGTAAAATATTAAATTAGGAAAGAGAATTTTTCCTATATCTGGTAGATATTAATTATATTCATCAAACTACGGCGATTTTTCCGCAATGCGATCATCCTATTTTGAAATATTTCGTAAAAATTTTCCTTTTGGAGCGTATTTTTCCATTCTTTTTGAAAATTCTCGTAAAATATTAGGTTAGGAAAGCGAATTTTTCCTATATCAGGTAGATATTAAGTATATTCATCAAACTACGACGATTTTTCGGAAATGCGATTACCCTATTTAGAAATACTTCGTAAAAAAATCTCGTTTTGGAGCGTATTTTTCCATTCTTTTTGACATTTTTCGTAAAATATTAGGTAAGGAAAGCGAATTTTTTCTATATCAGGTAGATATTAATTATATTCATCAAACTACGGCGATTTTTCCGCAATGCGATCATCCTATTTTGAAATATTTCGTAAAATGTCTCGATTTGGAGCGTATTTTTCCATTCTTTTTGAAATTTCTCGTAAAATATTAGGTTAGGAAAGCGAATTTTTCCTATATCAGGTAGATATTAATTATATTCATCGAACTACGGCGATTTTTCCGCAATGCGATCATCCTATTTTGAAATATTTCGTAAAAATCCTCCTTATGGAGCGTATTTTTCCATTCTTTATGAAATTTCTCGTAAAATATTAGGTAAGGAAAGCGAATTGTTCCTATATTAGGTAGATATTAAGTATATTCATCAAACTAAGACGATTTTTCCGCAATGCGATTATCCTATTTTGAAAAATTTCGTAAAAATTCTCCTATTGGAGCGTATTTTTCCATTCTTTTTGAAATTTCTCGTAAAATATTAAGTTTGGAAAGCGAACTTTTCCTATATTATGTAGATTTTATGTATATTCATCAAACTACGGCCATTTTTCCGCAATGCGATCATCTTATTTTGAAATATTTCGTAAAAAAATCTCGTTTTGGAGCTTATTTTTCCATTCTTTTTGAAATTCCTCGTAAAATATTAGGTAAGGAAAGCGAATTTTTCCTTTATTAGGTAGATATTAAGTATATTCATCAAACTACGACGATTTCTCCGCAATGCGATCATCCTATTTTGAAATATTTCGAAAAAAATCTCGTTTTGGAGCGTATTTTTCAGTTCTTTTTGAAATTTCTCGTAAAATATTAGGTTAGGAAAGCGAATTTTTCCTATATTAGGTAGATATTAAGTATATTCATCTAACTACGACGATTTTTCCACAATGCGATCATCATATTTAGAAATATTTCGTAAAAATTCTCGTTTTGGAGCGTATTTTTCCTTTCGTTTTGATATTGCTCGTAAAATATTAGGTAAGGAAAGCGAATTTCTCCTTTATTAGGTAGATATTAAGTATATTCATCAAACTACGACGATTTTTCCGCAATGCGATCATCCTATTTAGAAATATTTCGTAAAAAATCTCGTTTTGGAGCGTATTTTTCCATTCTTTTTGAAATGTCTCGAAAAATATTAGGTTAGGAAAGCTTATTCTTGCTTTATTAGGTAGATATTAAGTATATTCATCAAACTACGACGATTTCTCCGCAATGCGATCATCCTATTTTCAAATATTTCGTAAAAATTCTCGTTTTGAGTGTATTTTTCCATTCTTTTTGAAATTTCTTGTAAAATATTAGGTTAGGAAACCAAATTTTTCCTATTTAGGTAGATATTAAGTATATTCATGAAACTACGACGATTTTTCTGAAGTGCGATCTTCCTCTTTTGAAATATTTCGTAAAAAATCTCGATTTGGAGCGTATTTTTCCATTCTTTTTTAAATTTCTCGTAAAATATTAGGTTAGAAAAGCGAATTCTTCCTATATTAGCTAGATATTAAGTATATTCATTACACTACGACGATTTTTCCGCAAAGCGATCATCCTTTTTTGAAATATATCGCAAAGAAAACTCGTTTTGGATAGTACTTTCCATTCTTTTTGAAATTTCTCGTAAAATATTAGGTTAGGAAAGCGAATATTTCCTATATTAGGTAGATATTATGTATATTCATCAAACTACGACAATTTTTCCGCAATGCGATCATCCTATTTTCAAATATTTCGTAAAAAAATCTCGTTATGGAGCGTATTTTTCCATTCTTTTTGAAATTTCTCGTAAAATATTAAGTTAGGAAAGCGAATTTTTCCTATTTCAGGTAGATATTAATTATATTCATCAAACTACGGCGAATTTTTCGCAATGCGATCATCCTATTTTGAAATATTTCGTAAAAATTCTCCTTTTGGAGCGTATTTTTCCATTCTTTTTGAAATTTCTCGTAAAATATTAAGTTAGGAAAGCGAACTTTTCCTATATTATGTAGATTTTATGTATATTCATCAAACTACGGCCATTTTTCCGCAATGCGATTATCTTATTTTGAAATATTTCGTAAAAAAATCTCGTTTTGGAGCTTATTTTTCCATTCTTTTTGAAATTCCTCGTAAAATATTAGGTAAGGAAAGCGAATTTTTCCTTTATTAGGTAGATATTAAGTATATTCATCAAACTACGACGATTATTCCGCAATGCGATCATCCTATTTTGAAATATTTCGAAAAAAATCTCGTTTTGGAGCGTATTTTTCAGTTCTTTTTGAAATTTCTCGTAAAATATTAGTTTAGGAAAGCGAATTTTTCCTATATTAGGTAGATATTAAGTATATTCATCAAACTACGACGATTTCTCCACAATGCGATCATCATATTTAGAAATATTTCGTAAAAATTCTCGTTTTGGAGCGTATTTTTCCTTTCGTTTTGATATTTCTCGTAAAATATTAGGTTAGGAAAGCGAATTTTTCCTATATCAGGTAGATATTAATTATATTCATCAAACTACGGCGATTTTTCCGCAATGCGATCATCCTATTTTCAAATATTTCGTAAAAAAATCTCGTTTTGAGTGTATTTTTCCATTCTTTTTGAAATTTCTTGTAAAATATTAGGTTAGGAAACCAAATTTTTCCTATTTAGGTAGATATTAAGTATATTCATGAAACTACGACGATTTTTCTGAAGTGCGATCTTCCTATTTTGAAATATTTCGTAAAAAATCTCGATTTGGAGCGTATTTTTCCATTCTTTATGAAATTTCTCGTAAAATATTAGGTTAGAAAAGCGAATTTTTCCTATATTAGCTAGATATTAAGTATATTCATTAAACTACGACGATTTTTCTGCAAAGCGATCATCCTTTTTTGAAATATATCGCAAAGAAAACTCGTTTTGGATAGTACTTTCCATTCTTTTTGAAATTTCTCGTAAAATATTAGGTTAGGAAAGCGAACTTTTCCTATATTAGGTAGATATTATGTATATTCATCAAACTACGGCCATTTTTCCGCAATGCGATCATCTTATTTTGAAATATTTCGTAAAAAAATCTCGTTTTGGAGCTTATTTTTCCATTCTTTTTGAAATTCCTCGTAAAATATTGGGTAAGGAAAGCGAATTTTTCCTTTATTAGGTAGATATTAAGTATATTCATCAACTACGACGATTTCTCCGCAATGCGATCATCCTATTTTGAAATATTTCGAAAAAAATCTCGTTTTGGAGCGTATTTTTCAGTTCTTTTTGAAATTTCTCCTAAAATATTAGGTTAGGAAAGCGAATTTTTCCTATATTAGGTAGATATTAAGTATATTCATCTAACTACGACGATTTTTCCACAATGCGATCATCATATTTAGAAATATTTCGTAAAAATTCTCGTTTTGGAGCGTATTTTTCCTTTCGTTTTGATATTGCTCGTAAAATATTAGGTAAGGAAAGCGAATTTCTCCTTTATTAGGTAGATATTAAGTATATTCATCAAACTACGACGATTTTTCCGCAATGCGATCATCCTATTTAGAAATATTTCGTAAAAAATCTCGTTTTGGAGCGTATTTTTCCATTCTTTTTGAAATGTCTCGAAAAATATTAGGTTAGGAAAGCTTATTCATGCTTTATTAGGTAGATATTAAGTATATTCATCAAACTACGACGATTTCTCCGCAATGCGATCATCCTATTTTGAAATATTTCGAAAAAAATCTCGTTTTGGAGCGTATTTTTAAGTTCTTTTTGAAATTTCTCGTAAAATATTAGGTTAGGAAAGCGAATTTTTCCTAGATTAGGTAGATATTAAGTATATTCATCAAACTACGACGATTTCTCCACAATGCGATCATCATATTTAGAAATATTTCGTAAAAATTCTCGTTTTGGAGCGTATTTTTCCTTTCGTTTTGATATTTCTCGTAAAATATTAGGTTAGGAAAGCGAATTTTTCCTATATCAGGTAGATATTAATTATATTCATCAAACTACGGCGATTTTTCCGCAATGCGATCATCCTATTTTCAAATATTTCGTAAAAAAATCTCGTTTTGAGTGTATTTTTCCATTCTTTTTGAAATTTCTTGTAAAATATTAGGTTAGGAAACCAAATTTTTCCTATTTAGGTAGATATTAAGTATATTCATGAAACTACGACGATTTTTCTGAAGTGCGATCTTCTTCTTTTGAAATATTTCGTAAAAAATCTCGATTTGGAGCGTATTTTTCCATTCTTTTTGACATTTTTCGTAAAATATTAGGTAAGGAAAGGGAATTTTTTCTATATCAGGTAGATATTAATTATATTCATCAAACTACGACGATTTTTCCGAAAAGCGATCATCCTTTTTTGAAATATATCGCAAAGAAAACTCGTTTTGGATAGTACTTTCCATTCTTTTTGAAATTTCTCGTAAAATATTAGGTTAGGAAAGCGAATATTTCCTATATTAGGTAGATATTATGTATATTCATCAAACTACGACAATTTTTCCGCAATGCGATCATCCTATTTTCAAATATTTCGTAAAAAAATCTCGTTATGGAGCGTATTTTTCCATTCTTTTCGAAATTTCTCGTAAAATATTAAGTTAGGAAAGCGAATTTTTCCTATTTCAGGTAGATATTAATTATATTCATCAAACTACGGCGAATTTTTCGCAATGCGATCATCCTATTTTGAAAAATTTCGTAAAAATCCTCCTTTTGGAGCGTATTTTTCCATTCTTTATGAAATTTCTCGTAAAATATTAGGTAAGGAAAGCGAATTTTTCCTATATTATGTAGATTTTATGTATATTCATCAAACTACGGCCATTTTTCCGCAATGCGATCATCTTATTTTGAAATATTTCGTAAAAAAATCTCGTTTTGGAGCTTATTTTTCCATTCTTTTTGAAATTCCTCGTAAAATATTAGGTAAGGAAAGCGAATTTTTCCTTTATTAGGTAGATATTAAGTATATTCATCAAACTACGACGATTTCTCCGCAATGCGATCATCCTATTTTGAAATATTTCGAAAAAAATCTCGTTTTGGAGCGTATTTTTCAGTTCTTTTTGAAATTTCTCGTAAAATATTAGGTTAGGAAAGCGAATTTTTCCTATATTAGGTAGATATTAAGTATATTCATCAAACTACGACGATTTCTCCACAATACGATCATCATATTTAGAAATATTTCGTAAAAATTCTCGTTTTGGAGCGTATTTTTCCTTTCGTTTTGATATTTCTCGTAAAATATTAGGTTAGGAAAGCGAATTTTTCCTATATCAGGTAGATATTAATTATATTCATCAAACTACGGCGACTTTTCCGCAATGCGATCATCCTATTTTCAAATATTTCGTAAAAAAATCTCGTTTTGAGTGTATTTTTCCATTCTTTTTGAAATTTCTCGTAAAATATTAGGTTAGAAAAGCGAATTTTTCCTATATTAGCTAGATATTAAGTATATTCATTAAACTACGACGATTTTTCTGCAAAGCGATCATCCTTTTTTGAAATATATCGCAAAGAAAACTCGTTTTGGATAGTACTTTCCATTCTTTTTGAAATTTCTCGTAAAATATTAGGTTAGGAAAGCGAATATTTCCTATATTAGGTAGATATTATGTATATTCATCAAACTACGACAATTTTTCCGCAATGCGATCATCCTATTTTCAAATATTTCGTAAACAAATCTCGTTATGGAGCGTATTTTTCCATTCTTTTTGAAATTTCTCGTAAAATATTAAGTTAGGAAAGCGAATTTTTCCTATTTCAGGTAGATATTAATTATATTCATCAAACTACGGCGAATTTTTCGCAATGCGATCATCCTATTTTGAAATATTTCGTAAAAATTCTCCTTTTGGAGCGTATTTTTCCATTCTTTATGAAATTTCTCGTAAAATATTAGGTAAGGAAAGCGAATTTTTCCTATATTATGTAGATTTTATGTATATTCATCAAACTACGGCCATTTTTCCGCAATGCGATCATCTTATTTTGAAATATTTCGTAAAAAAATCTCGTTTTGGAGCTTATTTTTCCATTCTTTTTGAAATTCCTCGTAAAATATTAGGTAAGGAAAGCGAATTTTTCCTTTATTAGGTAGATATTAAGTATATTCATCAAACTACGACGATTTCTCCGCAATGCGATCATCCTATTTTGAAATATTTCGAAAAAAATCTCGTTTTGGAGCGTATTTTTCAGTTCTTTTTGAAATTTCTCGTAAAATATTAGGTTAGGAAAGCGAATTTTTCCTATATTAGGTAGATATTAAGTATATTCATCAAACTACGACGATTTCTCCACAATGCGATCATCATATTTAGAAATATTTCGTAAAAATTCTCGTTTTGGAGCGTATTTTTCCTTTCGTTATGATATTTCTCGTAAAATATTAGGTTAGGAAAGCGAATTTTTCCTATATCAGGTAGATATTAATTATATTCATCAAACTACGGCGATTTTTCCGCAATGCGATCATCCTATTTTCAAATATTTCGTAAAAAAATCTCGTTTTGGAGCGTATTTTTCCATTCATTTTGATATTTCTCGTAAAATATTTGGTTAGGAAAGCGAATTTTTCCTATACTAGGTAGATATTAAGTATATTCATCAAATTACGACGATTTTTCCGTAGTGCGATCATCCTATTTTGAAATATTTCGTAAAAAATCTCGATTTAGAGCGTATTTTTCCATTCTTTTTGAAATTTCTCGTAATATATTAAATTAGGAAAGCAAATTTTTCCTATATTAGGTAGATATTTAGTATATTCATCAAACTACGACGATTTTTCCACAATGCGATCATCCTATTTAGAAATATTTCGTAATAATTTTCGTTTTGGAGCGTATTTTTCCTTTCGATTTAATATTTCTCGTAAAATATTAGGTTAGGAAAGCGAATTTTTCCTATATCAGGTAGATATTAATTATATTTATCAAACTACGGCGATTTTTTCGCAATGCGATCATCCTATTTTCAAATATTTCGTAAAAAAATCTCGTTTTGGAGCGTATTTTTCCATTCTTTTTGAAATTTCTTGTAAAATATTAGGTTAGGAAACCAAATTTTTCCTATTTAGGTAGATATTAAGTATATTCATGAAACTACGACGATTTTTCTGAAGGGCGATCTTCCTATTTTGAAATATTTCGTAAAAAATCTCGATTTGGAGCGTATTTTTCCATTCTTTTTGAAATTTCTCGTAAAATATTAGGTTAGAAAAGCGAATTTTTCCTATATTAGCTAGACATTAAGTATATTCATTAAACTACGACGATTTTTCCGCATAGCGATCATCCTTTTTTTTAAATATATCGCAAAGAAAACTCGTTTTGGATAGTACTTTCCATTCTTTTTGAAATTTCTCGTAAAATATTAGGTTAGGAAAGCGAATACTTCCTATATTAGGTAGATATTATGTATATTCATCAAACTACGACGATTTTTCCGCAACGCGATCATCCTATTTTCAAATATTTCGTAAAAAAATCTCGTTATGGAGCGTATTTTTCCATTCTTTTTGAAATTTCTCGTAAAATATTAGGTTAGGAAAGCGAATTTTTCCTAGATTAGGTAGATATTAAGTATATTCATCAAACTACGACGATTTCTCCACAATGCGATCATCATATTTAGAAATATTTCGTAAAAATTCTCGTTTTGGAGCGTATTTTTCCTTTCGTTTTGATATTTCTCGTAAAATATTAGGTTAGGAAAGCGAATTTTTCCTATATCAGGTAGATATTAATTATATTCATCAAACTACGGCGATTTTTCCGCAATGCGATCATCCTATTTTCAAATATTTCGTAAAAAAATCTCGTTTTGAGTGTATTTTTCCATTCTTTTTGAAATTTCTTGTAAAATATTAGGTTAGGAAACCAAATTTTTCCTATTTAGGTAGATATTAAGTATATTCATGAAACTACGACGATTTTTCTGAAGTGCGATCTTCTTCTTTTGAAATATTTCGTAAAAAATCTCGATTTGGAGCGTATTTTTCCATTCTTTTTGACATTTTTCGTAAAATATTAGGTAAGGAAAGGGAATTTTTTCTATATCAGGTAGATATTAATTATATTCATCAAACTACGACGATTTTTCCGAAAAGCGATCATCCTTTTTTGAAATATATCGCAAAGAAAACTCGTTTTGGATAGTACTTTCCATTCTTTTTGAAATTTCTCGTAAAATATTAGGTTAGGAAAGCGAATATTTCCTATATTAGGTAGATATTATGTATATTCATCAAACTACGACAATTTTTCCGCAATGCGATCATCCTATTTTCAAATATTTCGTAAAAAAATCTCGTTATGGAGCGTATTTTTCCATTCTTTTCGAAATTTCTCGTAAAATATTAAGTTAGGAAAGCGAATTTTTCCTATTTCAGGTAGATATTAATTATATTCATCAAACTACGGCGAATTTTTCGCAATGCGATCATCCTATTTTGAAAAATTTCGTAAAAATCCTCCTTTTGGAGCGTATTTTTCCATTCTTTATGAAATTTCTCGTAAAATATTAGGTAAGGAAAGCGAATTTTTCCTATATTATGTAGATTTTATGTATATTCATCAAACTACGGCCATTTTTCCGCAATGCGATCATCTTATTTTGAAATATTTCGTAAAAAAATCTCGTTTTGGAGCTTATTTTTCCATTCTTTTTGAAATTCCTCGTAAAATATTAGGTAAGGAAAGCGAATTTTTCCTTTATTAGGTAGATATTAAGTATATTCATCAAACTACGACGATTTCTCCGCAATGCGATCATCCTATTTTGAAATATTTCGAAAAAAATCTCGTTTTGGAGCGTATTTTTCAGTTCTTTTTGAAATTTCTCGTAAAATATTAGGTTAGGAAAGCGAATTTTTCCTATATTAGGTAGATATTAAGTATATTCATCAAACTACGACGATTTCTCCACAATACGATCATCATATTTAGAAATATTTCGTAAAAATTCTCGTTTTGGAGCGTATTTTTCCTTTCGTTTTGATATTTCTCGTAAAATATTAGGTTAGGAAAGCGAATTTTTCCTATATCAGGTAGATATTAATTATATTCATCAAACTACGGCGACTTTTCCGCAATGCGATCATCCTATTTTCAAATATTTCGTAAAAAAATCTCGTTTTGAGTGTATTTTTCCATTCTTTTTGAAATTTCTTGTAAAATATTAGGTTAGGAAACCAAATTTTTCCTATTTAGGTAGATATTAAGTATATTCATGAAACTACGACGATTTTTCTGAAGTGCGATCTTCCTATTTTGAAATATTTCGTAAAAAATCTCGATTTGGAGCGTATTTTTCCATTCTTTTTGAAATTTCTCGTAAAATATTAGGTTAGAAAAGCGAATTTTTCCTATATTAGCTAGATATTAAGTATATTCATTAAACTACGACGATTTTTCTGCAAAGCGATCATCCTTTTTTGAAATATATCGCAAAGAAAACTCGTTTTGGATAGTACTTTCCATTCTTTTTGAAATTTCTCGTAAAATATTAGGTTAGGAAAGCGAATATTTCCTATATTAGGTAGATATTATGTATATTCATCAAACTACGACAATTTTTCCGCAATGCGATCATCCTATTTTCAAATATTTCGTAAACAAATCTCGTTATGGAGCGTATTTTTCCATTCTTTTTGAAATTTCTCGTAAAATATTAAGTTAGGAAAGCGAATTTTTCCTATTTCAGGTAGATATTAATTATATTCATCAAACTACGGCGAATTTTTCGCAATGCGATCATCCTATTTTGAAATATTTCGTAAAAATTCTCCTTTTGGAGCGTATTTTTCCATTCTTTATGAAATTTCTCGTAAAATATTAGGTAAGGAAAGCGAATTTTTCCTATATTATGTAGATTTTATGTATATTCATCAAACTACGGCCATTTTTCCGCAATGCGATCATCTTATTTTGAAATATTTCGTAAAAAAATCTCGTTTTGGAGCTTATTTTTCCATTCTTTTTGAAATTCCTCGTAAAATATTAGGTAAGGAAAGCGAATTTTTCCTTTATTAGGTAGATATTAAGTATATTCATCAAACTACGACGATTTCTCCGCAATGCGATCATCCTATTTTGAAATATTTCGAAAAAAATCTCGTTTTGGAGCGTATTTTTCAGTTCTTTTTGAAATTTCTCGTAAAATATTAGGTTAGGAAAGCGAATTTTTCCTATATTAGGTAGATATTAAGTATATTCATCAAACTACGACGATTTCTCCACAATGCGATCATCATATTTAGAAATATTTCGTAAAAATTCTCGTTTTGGAGCGTATTTTTCCTTTCGTTATGATATTTCTCGTAAAATATTAGGTTAGGAAAGCGAATTTTTCCTATATCAGGTAGATATTAATTATATTCATCAAACTACGGCGATTTTTCCGCAATGCGATCATCCTATTTTCAAATATTTCGTAAAAAAATCTCGTTTTGGAGCGTATTTTTCCATTCATTTTGATATTTCTCGTAAAATATTTGGTTAGGAAAGCGAATTTTTCCTATACTAGGTAGATATTAAGTATATTCATCAAATTACGACGATTTTTCCGTAGTGCGATCATCCTATTTTGAAATATTTCGTAAAAAATCTCGATTTAGAGCGTATTTTTCCATTCTTTTTGAAATTTCTCGTAATATATTAAATTAGGAAAGCAAATTTTTCCTATATTAGGTAGATATTTAGTATATTCATCAAACTACGACGATTTTTCCACAATGCGATCATCCTATTTAGAAATATTTCGTAATAATTTTCGTTTTGGAGCGTATTTTTCCTTTCGATTTAATATTTCTCGTAAAATATTAGGTTAGGAAAGCGAATTTTTCCTATATCAGGTAGATATTAATTATATTTATCAAACTACGGCGATTTTTTCGCAATGCGATCATCCTATTTTCAAATATTTCGTAAAAAAATCTCGTTTTGGAGCGTATTTTTCCATTCTTTTTGAAATTTCTTGTAAAATATTAGGTTAGGAAACCAAATTTTTCCTATTTAGGTAGATATTAAGTATATTCATGAAACTACGACGATTTTTCTGAAGGGCGATCTTCCTATTTTGAAATATTTCGTAAAAAATCTCGATTTGGAGCGTATTTTTCCATTCTTTTTGAAATTTCTCGTAAAATATTAGGTTAGAAAAGCGAATTTTTCCTATATTAGCTAGACATTAAGTATATTCATTAAACTACGACGATTTTTCCGCATAGCGATCATCCTTTTTTTAAATATATCGCAAAGAAAACTCGTTTTGGATAGTACTTTCCATTCTTTTTGAAATTTCTCGTAAAATATTAGGTTAGGAAAGCGAATACTTCCTATATTAGGTAGATATTATGTATATTCATCAAACTACGACGATTTTTCCGCAACGCGATCATCCTATTTTCAAATATTTCGTAAAAAAATCTCGTTATGGAGCGTATTTTTCCATTCTTTTTGAAATTTCTCGTAAAACATTAAGTTAGGAAAGCGAATTTTTCCTATTTCAGGTAGATATTAATTATATTCATCAAACTACGGCGAATTTTTCGCAATACGATAATCCTATTTTGAAATATTTCGTAAAAATTCTCCTTTTGGAGCGTATTTTTCCATTCTTTTTGAAATTTCTCGTAAAATATTAGGTTAGGAAAGCGAATTTTTCCTATGTCAGGTAGATATTAATTATATTCATCGAACTACGGCGATTTTTCCGCAATGCGATCATCCTATTTTGAAATATTTCGTAAAAATCCTCCTTTTGGAGCGTATTTTTCCATTCTTTATGAAATTTCTCGTAAAATATTAGGTAAGGAAAGCGAATTTTTCCTATATTAGGTAGATATTAAGTATATTCATCAAACTAAGACGATTTTTCCGCAATGCGATTATCCTATTTTGAAAAATTTCGTAAAAATTCTCCTATTGGAGCGTATTTTTCCATTCTTTTTGAAATTTCACGTTAAATATTAAGTTAGGAAGGCGAACTTTTCCTATATTATGTTGATTTTATGTATATTCATCAAACTACGGCCATTTTTCCGCAATGCGATCATCTTATTTTGAAATATTTCGTAAAAAAATCTCGTTTTGGAGCTTATTTTTCCATTCCTTTTGAAATTCCTCGTAAAATATTAGGTAAGGAAAGCGAATTTTTCCTTTATTAGGTAGATATTAAGTATATTCATCAAACTACGACGATTTCTCCGCAATGCGATCATCCTATTTTGAAATATTTCGAAAAAAATCTCGTTTTGGAGCGTATTTTTCAGTTCTTTTTGAAATTTCTCGTAAAATATTAGGTTAGGAAAGCGAATTTTTCCTATATTAGGTAGATATTAAGTATATTCATCAAACTACGACGATTTTTCCACAATGCGATCATCATATTTAGAAATATTTCGTAAAAATTCTCGTTTTGGAGCGTTTTTTTCCATTCGTTTTGAAATTTCTCGTAAAATATTAGGTTAGGAAAGCGAATTTTTCCTATATCTGGTAGATATTAATTATATTCATCGAACTACGGCGATTTTTCCGCAATGCGATCATCCTATTCTGAAATATTTCGTAAAAATTCTCCTTTTGGAGCGTATTTTTCCATTCTTTTTGAAATTTCTCGTAAAATATTAGGTTAGGAAAGCGAATTTTTCCTATATCAGGTAGATATTAATTATATTCATCGAACTACGGCGATTTTTCCGCAATGCGATCATCCTATTCTGAAATATTTCGTAAAAATCCTCCTTTTGGAGCGTATTTTTCCATTCTTTTTGAAATTTCTCGTAAAATATTTGGTTAGGAAAGCGAATTTTTCCTATATTAGGTAGATATTAAGTATATTCATCAAACTAAGACGAATTTTCCGCAATTCGATCATCCTATTTTGAAAAATTTCGTAAAAATTCTCCTATTGGAGCGTATTTTTCCATTCTTTTTGAAATTTCTGGTAAAATATTATGTTAGGAAAGCGAATTTTTCCTATATCAGGTAGATATTAATTATATTCATCAAATTACGGCGATTTTTCCGCAATGCGATCATCCTATTATCAAATATTTCGTAAAAAAATCTCGTTTTTGAGCGTATTTTTCCATTCTTTTTGAAATTTCTCGTAAAATATCAAGTTAGGAAAGCGAATTCTTCCTATATCAGGTAGATATTAAGTATATTCATGAAACTAAGACGATTTTTTCGCAAAGCGATCATCCTTTTTTGAAATATTTCGTAAAAATCCTCCTTTTGGAGCGTATTTTTCCATTCTTTTTGAAATTTCTCGTAAAATATTTGGTTAGGAAAGCGAATTTTTCCTATATTAGGTAGATATCAAGTATATTCATCAAGCTACGACAATTTTTTCGCAATGAGATCATCCTATTTTGAAATATTTCGTATAAAATCTCGTTTTGGAGCGTATTTTTCCATTCTTTTTGAAATGTCTCGAAAAATATTAGGTAAGGAAAGCGAATTTTTCCTATATCAGATAGATATTAATTATATTCATTAAACAACGGCAATTTTTCCGCAATGCGATCATCCTATTTTGAAATATTTCGAAAAAATCTCGATTTGGAGCGTATTTTTCCATTCTTTAAGAAATTTCTCGTAAAATATTAAGTTAGGAAGGCGAATTTTTCCTATATCAGGTAGATATTAATTATATTCATCAAACTACGGCGATTTTTCCTCAATGCGATCATCCTATTTTGAAATATTTCGTAAAAATTCTCCTTTTGGAGCGTATTTTACCATTCCTTTTGAAATTTCTCCTAAAATATTTGGTTAGGAATGCGAATTTTTCCTATATTAGGTAGTTATTAAGTATATTCATCAAATTACGACGATTTTTCCTTAATGCGATCATCCTATTTTGAAATATTTCATAAAAAATCTAGTTTTGCGGCGTATTTTTCCATTCTTTTTGAAATTTTTCCTAAAATATTAGGTAAGGAAAGCGAATTTTTCCTATATCAGGTAGATATTAATTATATTCATCAAACTATGGCAATTTTTCCGCAATGCGATCATCCTATTTTGAAATATTTCGTAAAAATTCTCGTTTTCAATCGTATTTTTCCACTCTTTTTGAAATTTCTCGTAAAATATTAGGTTAGGAAAGGGAATTTTTCCTATATTAGGTAGATATTAAGTATATTCATCAAACTACGACGATTTTTCCGAAATGCGCTCAACTTATTTTCAAATATTTCGTAAAAATTCTCCTATTGGAGCGTATTTTTTCATTCTTTTTGAAATTTCTCGTAAAATATTACGTTAGGAAAGCGAATTTTTCCTATATTAGGTAGATATTAATTATATTCATCAAACTACGACGATTCTTCCGCAATGCGATCATCCTATTTTGAAGTATTTGGTAAAAAATCTCGTTTTGGAGCGTATTTTTCCATTCATTTTGAAATTTCTCGTAAAATATTAGGTAAGGAAAGCGAATTTTTCCTATATCAGGTAGATATTAATTATATTCATTAAACAACGGCAATTTTTCCGCAATGCGATTATCCTATATTGAAATATTTCGTAAAAAATGTCGATTTGGAGCGTATTTTTCCATTCTTTAGGAAATTTCTCGTAAAATATTAAGTTAGGAAGGCGAATTTTTCCTATATCAGGTAGATATTAATTATATTCATCAAACTACGGCGATTATTCCTCAATGCGATCATCCTATTTTGAAATATTTCGTAAAAATTCTCCTTTTGGAGCGTATTTTACCATTCCTTTTGAAATTTCTCGTAAAATATTTGGTTAGGAATGCGAATTTTTCCTATATTAGGTAGTTATTAAGTATATTCATCAAGCTACGACGATTTTTCCTTAATGCGATCATCCTATTTTGAAATATTTCGTAAAAAATCTTGTTTTGCGGCGTATTTTTCCATTCTTTTTGAAATTTTTCCTGAAATATTAGGTAAGGAAAGCGAATTTTTCCTATATCAGGTAGATATTAATTATATTCATCAAACTATGGCAATTTTTCCGCAATGCGATCATCCTATTTTGAAATATTTCGTAAAAATTCTCGTTTTCAATCGTATTTTTCCACTCTTTTTGAAATTTCTCGTAAAATATTAGGTTAGGAAAGGGAATTTTTCCTATATTAGGTAGATATTAAGTATATTCATCAAACTAATACGATTTTTCCGCAATGCGATCATCCTATTTTGAAAAATGTCGTAAAAATTCTCCTATTGGAGCGTATTTTTCCATTCTTTTGAAATTTCTCGTAAAATATTACGTTAGGAAAGCGAATTTTTTATATATCAGGTAGATATTAAGTATATTCGTCAAACTACGACGATTTTTCCGAAATGCGCTCAACTTATTTTCAAATATTTCGTAAAAAATTCTCGTTTTGGAGCGTATTTTTTCATTCTTTTTGAAATTTCTCGTAAAATATTAGGTAAGGAAAGCGAATTTTTTATATATCAGGTAGATATTAAGTATATTCGTCAAACTACGACGATTTTTCCGAAATGCGCTCAACTTATTTTCAAATATTTCGTAAAAAATTCTCGTTTTGGAGCGTATTTTTTCATTCTTTTTGAAATTTCTCGTAAAATATTAGGTTAGGAAAGCGAATTTTTCCTATATCAGGTAGATATTAATTATATTCATCAAATTACGGCGATTTTTCCGCAATGCGATCATCCTATTTTCAAATATTTCGTAAAAAAATCTCCTTTTGGAGCGTATTTTTCCATTCTTTTTGAAATTTCTCGTAAAATATTAAGTAAGGATAGCGAATTTTTCCTATATCAGGTAGATATTAATTATATTCATGAAACTACGGCGATTTTTCCGCAATGCGATCATCCTATTTTGAAATATTTCGTAAAAATTCTCCTTTTGGAGCCTATTTTTCCATTCTTTTTGAAATTTCTCGTAAAATATTAGGTAAGGGAAAGCGAATTTTTCCTATATTAGGTAGATATTAAGTATATTCATCAAACTAAGGCGATTTTTCCGCAATGCGATCATCCTATTTTGAAAAATTTCGTAAAAATTCTCCTATTGGAGCGTATTTTCCAATCTTTTTGAAATTTCTCGTAAAATATTAGGTAAGGAAAGCGAATTTTTCCTATATTAGGTAGATATTAAGTATATTCATCAAACTAAGACGATTTTTCCGCAATGCGATTATCCTATTTTGAAAAATTTCGTAAAAATCCTCCTTTTGGAGCGTATTTTTCCATTCTTTATGAAATTTCTCGTAAAATATTAGGTAAGGAAAGCGAATTTTTCCTATATTAGGTAGATATTAAGTATATTCATCAAACTAAGACGATTTTTCCGCAATGCGATTATCCTATTTTGAAAAATTTCGTAAAAATTCTCCTATTGGAGCGTATTTTTCCATTCTTTTTGAAATTTCACGTTAAATATTAAGTTAGGAAGGCGAACTTTTCCTATATTATGTTGATTTTATGTATATTCATCAAACTACGGCCATTTTTCCGCAATGCGATCATCTTATTTTGAAATATTTCGTAAAAAAATCTCGTTTTGGAGCTTATTTTTCCATTCCTTTTGAAATTCCTCGTAAAATATTAGGTAAGGAAAGCGAATTTTTCCTTTATTAGGTAGATATTAAGTATATTCATCAAACTACGACGATTTCTCCGCAATGCGATCATCCTATTTTGAAATATTTCGAAAAAAATCTCGTTTTGGAGCGTATTTTTCAGTTCTTTTTGAAATTTCTCGTAAAATATTAGGTTAGGAAAGCGAATTTTTCCTATATTAGGTAGATATTAAGTATATTCATCAAACTACGACGATTTTTCCACAATGCGATCATCATATTTAGAAATATTTCGTAAAAATTCTCGTTTTGGAGCGTTTTTTTCCATTCGTTTTGAAATTTCTCGTAAAATATTAGGTTAGGAAAGCGAATTTTTCCTATATCTGGTAGATATTAATTATATTCATCGAACTACGGCGATTTTTCCGCAATGCGATCATCCTATTCTGAAATATTTCGTAAAAATTCTCCTTTTGGAGCGTATTTTTCCATTCTTTTTGAAATTTCTCGTAAAATATTAGGTTAGGAAAGCGAATTTTTCCTATATCAGGTAGATATTAATTATATTCATCGAACTACGGCGATTTTTCCGCAATGCGATCATCCTATTCTGAAATATTTCGTAAAAATCCTCCTTTTGGAGCGTATTTTTCCATTCTTTTTGAAATTTCTCGTAAAATATTTGGTTAGGAAAGCGAATTTTTCCTATATTAGGTAGATATTAAGTATATTCATCAAACTAAGACGAATTTTCCGCAATTCGATCATCCTATTTTGAAAAATTTCGTAAAAATTCTCCTATTGGAGCGTATTTTTCCATTCTTTTTGAAATTTCTGGTAAAATATTATGTTAGGAAAGCGAATTTTTCCTATATCAGGTAGATATTAATTATATTCATCAAATTACGGCGATTTTTCCGCAATGCGATCATCCTATTATCAAATATTTCGTAAAAAAATCTCGTTTTTGAGCGTATTTTTCCATTCTTTTTGAAATTTCTCGTAAAATATCAAGTTAGGAAAGCGAATTCTTCCTATATCAGGTAGATATTAAGTATATTCATGAAACTAAGACGATTTTTTCGCAAAGCGATCATCCTTTTTTGAAATATTTCGTAAAAATCCTCCTTTTGGAGCGTATTTTTCCATTCTTTTTGAAATTTCTCGTAAAATATTTGGTTAGGAAAGCGAATTTTTCCTATATTAGGTAGATATCAAGTATATTCATCAAGCTACGACAATTTTTTCGCAATGAGATCATCCTATTTTGAAATATTTCGTATAAAATCTCGTTTTGGAGCGTATTTTTCCATTCTTTTTGAAATGTCTCGAAAAATATTAGGTAAGGAAAGCGAATTTTTCCTATATCAGATAGATATTAATTATATTCATTAAACAACGGCAATTTTTCCGCAATGCGATCATCCTATTTTGAAATATTTCGAAAAAATCTCGATTTGGAGCGTATTTTTCCATTCTTTAAGAAATTTCTCGTAAAATATTAAGTTAGGAAGGCGAATTTTTCCTATATCAGGTAGATATTAATTATATTCATCAAACTACGGCGATTTTTCCTCAATGCGATCATCCTATTTTGAAATATTTCGTAAAAATTCTCCTTTTGGAGCGTATTTTACCATTCCTTTTGAAATTTCTCCTAAAATATTTGGTTAGGAATGCGAATTTTTCCTATATTAGGTAGTTATTAAGTATATTCATCAAATTACGACGATTTTTCCTTAATGCGATCATCCTATTTTGAAATATTTCATAAAAAATCTAGTTTTGCGGCGTATTTTTCCATTCTTTTTGAAATTTTTCCTAAAATATTAGGTAAGGAAAGCGAATTTTTCCTATATCAGGTAGATATTAATTATATTCATCAAACTATGGCAATTTTTCCGCAATGCGATCATCCTATTTTGAAATATTTCGTAAAAATTCTCGTTTTCAATCGTATTTTTCCACTCTTTTTGAAATTTCTCGTAAAATATTAGGTTAGGAAAGGGAATTTTTCCTATATTAGGTAGATATTAAGTATATTCATCAAACTACGACGATTTTTCCGAAATGCGCTCAACTTATTTTCAAATATTTCGTAAAAATTCTCCTATTGGAGCGTAATTTTTCATTCTTTTTGAAATTTCTCGTAAAATATTACGTTAGGAAAGCGAATTTTTCCTATATTAGGTAGATATTAATTATATTCATCAAACTACGACGATTCTTCCGCAATGCGATCATCCTATTTTGAAGTATTTGGTAAAAAATCTCGTTTTGGAGCGTATTTTTCCATTCATTTTGAAATTTCTCGTAAAATATTAGGTAAGGAAAGCGAATTTTTCCTATATCAGGTAGATATTAATTATATTCATTAAACAACGGCAATTTTTCCGCAATGCGATTATCCTATATTGAAATATTTCGTAAAAAATGTCGATTTGGAGCGTATTTTTCCATTCTTTAGGAAATTTCTCGTAAAATATTAAGTTAGGAAGGCGAATTTTTCCTATATCAGGTAGATATTAATTATATTCATCAAACTACGGCGATTATTCCTCAATGCGATCATCCTATTTTGAAATATTTCGTAAAAATTCTCCTTTTGGAGCGTATTTTACCATTCCTTTTGAAATTTCTCGTAAAATATTTGGTTAGGAATGCGAATTTTTCCTATATTAGGTAGTTATTAAGTATATTCATCAAGCTACGACGATTTTTCCTTAATGCGATCATCCTATTTTGAAATATTTCGTAAAAAATCTAGTTTTGCGGCGTATTTTTCCATTCTTTTTGAAATTTTTCCTGAAATATTAGGTAAGGAAAGCGAATTTTTCCTATATCAGGTAGATATTAATTATATTCATCAAACTATGGCAATTTTTCCGCAATGCGATCATCCTATTTTGAAATATTTCGTAAAAATTCTCGTTTTCAATCGTATTTTTCCACTCTTTTTGAAATTTCTCGTAAAATATTAGGTTAGGAAAGGGAATTTTTCCTATATTAGGTAGATATTAAGTATATTCATCAAACTAATACGATTTTTCCGCAATGCGATCATCCTATTTTGAAAAATGTCGTAAAAATTCTCCTATTGGAGCGTATTTTTCCATTCTTTTGAAATTTCTCGTAAAATATTACGTTAGGAAAGCGAATTTTTTATATATCAGGTAGATATTAAGTATATTCGTCAAACTACGACGATTTTTCCGAAATGCGCTCAACTTATTTTCAAATATTTCGTAAAAAATTCTCGTTTTGGAGCGTATTTTTTCATTCTTTTTGAAATTTCTCGTAAAATATTAGGTAAGGAAAGCGAATTTTTTATATATCAGGTAGATATTAAGTATATTCGTCAAACTACGACGATTTTTCCGAAATGCGCTCAACTTATTTTCAAATATTTCGTAAAAAATTCTCGTTTTGGAGCGTATTTTTTCATTCTTTTTGAAATTTCTCGTAAAATATTAGGTTAGGAAAGCGAATTTTTCCTATATCAGGTAGATATTAATTATATTCATCAAATTACGGCGATTTTTCCGCAATGCGATCATCCTATTTTCAAATATTTCGTAAAAAAATCTCCTTTTGGAGCGTATTTTTCCATTCTTTTTGAAATTTCTCGTAAAATATTAAGTAAGGATAGCGAATTTTTCCTATATCAGGTAGATATTAATTATATTCATGAAACTACGGCGATTTTTCCGCAATGCGATCATCCTATTTTGAAATATTTCGTAAAAATTCTCCTTTTGGAGCCTATTTTTCCATTCTTTTTGAAATTTCTCGTAAAATATTAGGTAAGGGAAAGCGAATTTTTCCTATATTAGGTAGATATTAAGTATATTCATCAAACTAAGGCGATTTTTCCGCAATGCGATCATCCTATTTTGAAAAATTTCGTAAAAATTCTCCTATTGGAGCGTATTTTCCAATCTTTTTGAAATTTCTCGTAAAATATTAAGTTAGGAAAGCGAACTTTTCCTATATTATGTAGATATTATGTATATTCATCAAACTACGGCCATTTTTCCGCAATGCGATCATCTTATTTTGAAATATTTCGTAAAAAAATCTCGTTTTGGAGCTTATTTTTCCATTCTTTTTGAAATTCCTCGTAAAATATTAGGTAAGGAAAGCGAATTTTTCCTTTATTAGGTAGATATTAAGTATATTCATCAAACTACGACGATTTTTCCGCAATGCGATCATCCTATTTTGAAATATTTCGAAAAAAATCTCGTTTTGGAGCGTATTTTTCAGTTCTTTTTGAAATTTCTCGTAAAATATTAGGTTAGGAAAGCGAATTTTTCCTATATTAGGTAGATATTAAGTATATTCATCAAATTACGACGATTTTTCCGCAGTGCGATCATCCTATTTTGAAATATTTCGTAAAAAAATCTCGATTTAGAGCGTATTTTTCCATTCTTTTTGAAATTTCTCGTAAAATATTAAATTAGGAAAGCGAATTTTTCCTATATTAGGTAGATATTTAGTATATTCTTCAAACTACGACGATTTTTCCACAATGCGATCATCCTATTTAGTAATATTTCGTAAAAAAATCTCGTTTTGGAGCGTATTTTTCCATTCTTTTTGAAATTTCTCGTAAAATATTAGGTTAGGAAACCGAATTTTTCCTATTAAGGTAGAAATTAAGTATATTCATGAAACTACGACGATTTTTTAGCAATGCGATCATCTTATTTTGAAATTTCTCGTAAAATACTAGGTAAGGAAAGCGAATTTATCTTTTATTAGGTAGATATTAAGTATATTCATCAGACTACGACGATTTTTCCGCAATGCGATCATCCTAATTAGTAATATTTCGTAAGAAAATCTCGTTTTGTAGCGTATTTTTCCATTCGTTTTGAAATTTCTCGTAAAATATTAGGTTAGGAAAGCGAATTGTTGCTATATTAGGTAGATATTATATATATTCATCAAACTAGGACAATTTTTCCGCAATGCGATCATCCTATTTAGAAATATTTCGTAAAATAATCTCGTTTTGGAGCGTATTTTTCCATTCGTTTTGAAAATTCTCGTAAAATATTAGGTTAGGAAAGCGAATTTTTCCTATATCAGGTAGATATTAATTATATTCATCGAACTACGACGATATTTCCGCAATGCGATCATCCTATTTTGAAATATTTCGTAAAAATCCTCCTTTTGGAGCGTATTTTTCCATTCTTTTTGAAATTTCTCGTAAAATATTTGGTTAGGAAAGCGAATTTTTCCTATATTATGTAGATATCAAGTATATTCATCAAGCTACGACAATTTTTTCCGCAATGAGATCATCCTATTTTGAAATATTTCGTATAAAATCTCGTTTTCGAGCGTATTTTTCCATTCTTTTTGAAATTTCTCGTAAAATATTAGGTTAGGAAAGCGAATTTTTCCTATATAAGGTAGATATTAAGTATATTCATCAAACTAAGACGAATTTTCCGCAATGCGATCATCCTATTTTGAAAAATTTCGTAAAAATTCTCCTATTGGAGCGTATTTTTCCATTCTTTTTGAAATTACTCGTAAAATATTAGGTTAGGAAAGCGAATTTTTTATATATCAGGTAGATATTAAGTATATTCGTCAAACTACGACGATTTTACCGAAATGCGATCATCCTGTTTTGAAATATTTCGTAAAAAATTCTCGTTTTGGAGCGTATTTTTCCATTCTTTTTGAAATGTTTTGAAAAATATTAGGTTAGGAAAGCTAATTTTACCTATATCAGGTAGATATTAATTATATTCAGCAAACTAGGACGATTTTTCCGCAATGCGCTCAACTTATTTTCAAATATTACGTAAATAATTCTTGTTTTGGAGCGTATTTTTTCATTCTTTTTGAATTTTCTCGTAAAATATTAGGTTAGGAAAGCGAATTTTTCCTATATCAGGTAGAGATTAATTATATTCATCAAATTACGGCGATTTTTCCGCAATGCGATCATCCTATTTTGAAATATTTCGTAAAAATCCTCCTTTTGGAGCGCATTTTTCCATTATTTTTGAAATTTCTCGTAAAATATTAGGTTAGGAAAGCGAATTTATCCTATATTAGGTAGATATCAAGTATATTCATCAAGCTACGACAATTTTTCCGCAATGAGATCATCCTATTTTGAAATATTTCGTATAAAATCTCGTTTTGGAGCGTATTTTTCCATTCTTTTTGAAATTTCTCGTAAAATATTAGGTTAGGAAAGCGAATTTTTCCTATATCAGGTAGATATTAATTATATTCATCGAACTACGGCGATTTTTCCGCAATGCGATCATCCTATTATTAAATATTTCGAAAAAAATCTCGTTTTGGAGCGTATTTTTCCATTCTTTTTGAAATTTCTCGTAAAATATTAGGTTAGGAAAGCGAATTTTTCCTATATCAGGTAGATATTAATTATATTCATCAAACTGCGGCGATTTTTCCGCAATGCGATCATCCTATTTTGAATAATTTGTAAAAATTCTCTTTTGGAGCGTATTTTTCCATTCTTTTTGAAATTTCTCGTAAAATATTAGGTTAGGAAAGCGAATTTTTCCTATATCAGGTAGATATTAATTATATTCATCGAACTACGGCGATTTTTCCGCAATGCGATCATCCTATTTTGAAATATTTTGTAAAAATCCTCCTTTTGGAGCGAATTTTTCCATTCTTTTTGAAATTTCTCGTAAAATATTAGGTTAGGAAAGCGAATTTTTCCTATATTAGGTAGATATTAAGTATATTTATCAAACTAAGATGATTTTTCCGCAATGCGATCATCCTATTTTGAAAAATTTCGTAAAAATTCTCCTATTGGAGCGTATTTTTCCATTCATTTTGAAATTTCTCGTAAAATATTAAGTTAGGAAAGCGAACTTTTCCTATATCAGGTAGATATTAAGTATATTCATCAAACAAGGACGATTTTTCCGCAATGCGATCATCCTATTTTGAAATATTTCGTAAAAATTCGCGTTTTGGAGCGTATTTTTCCTTTCGTTTTGGTATTTCTCGTAAAATATTAGGTTAGGAAAGCGAATTTTTCCTATATCAGGTAGATATTAATTATATTCATCAAACTACGGCGATTTTTCCGCAATGCGATCATCCTGTTTTCAAATATTTCGTAAAAATTCTCGTTTTGGAGCGTATTTTTCCATTCTTTTTTAAATTTCTCGTAAAATATTAGGTTTGGAAACCGAATTTTTCCTATTTAGGTAGATATTAAGTATATTCATCAAACTACGACGATTTTTCCGAAGTGCGATCTTCCTATTTTGAAATATTTCGTAAAAAATCTCGATTTGGAGCGTATTTTTCTAATCTTTTTGAAATTTCACGTAAAATATTAGGTTAGAAAAGCGAATTTTTCCTATATTAGGGAGATATTAAGTATATTCATTAAACTACGACGATTTTTCCGCAATGCGATCATCCTTTTTTGAAATATAACGCAAAGAAAACTCGTTTTGGATCGTATTTTTCCATTCTTTTTGAAATTTCTCGTAAAATATTAGCTTAGGAAAGCGAATTTTTCCTATATTAGGTAGATATTAAGTATATTTATCAAACTAAGATGATTTTTCCGCAATGCGATCATCCTATTTTGAAAAATTTCGTAAAAATTCTCCTTTGGGAGCGTATTTTTCCATTCTTTTTAAAATTTCTCTTAAAATATTAGGTTAGGAAAGCGAATTTTTTCTATATCAGGTAGGTATTAAGTATATTCATCAAACTACGACGATTTTTCCGTAATGCGATATCCTTATTTTGAATTATTTCGTAAAAATTCTCGTTTTGGAGCGTATTTTTCCATTCTTTTTTAAATTTCTCGTAAAATATTAGGTTAGGAAAGCGAATTTTTCCTATATTAGGTAGTTATTAAGTATATTCATCAAGCTACGACGATTTTTCCGCAATGCAATCATTCTATTTTGAAATATTTCGTAAAAAAATCTCGTTTTGGAGCGTATTTTTCCATCCTTTTTGTAATTTCTCGTAAAATATTAGGTTAGGAAAGCGAATTTTTCCTATATTAGTTAGGTATTAAGTATATTCATCAAACTACGACGAATTTTCCGTAATGCGATATCCCTATTTTGAAATATTTCGTAAAAAATGTCGTTTTCGAGCGTATTTTTCCATTCTTTTTGAAATTTCTCGTAAAATATTAAATTAGGAAACCGAATTTTTCCTATATTAGGTAGATATTAAGTATATTCATCAAACAACGACGATTTTTCAGCAATGCGATCATCCTATTTAGAAATATTTCGTGAAAAATCTCGTATTGGAGCGTATTTTTCCATTCTTTTTGAAATTTCTCGTAAAATATTAGGTAAGGAAAGCGAATTTTTCCTATATTAGGTAGATATTAAGTATATTTATCAAATTGCGACGATTTTTCCGAAGTGCGATCATCCTATTTTAAAAAATTTCGTAAAAAATCTCGATTTAGAGCGTATTTTTCCATTCTTTTTGAAATTTCTCGTAAAATATTTGGTTAGGAAAGCGAATTTTTCCTATATTAGGTAGATATTAAGTATATTCATGAACTACGACGATTATTCCGCAATGCGATCATCCTATTTAGAAATATTTCGTAAAAAAATCTCGTTGTGGAGCGTATTTTTCCATTCTTTTTGAAATTTCTCGTAAAATATTAGGTTAGGAAAGCGAATTTTTCCTATATTAGGTAGATATTAAGTATATTCATCAAACCACGGCGATTTTTCCGCAATGCGATCATCCTATTTTGAAATATCTCGTAAAAATTCTCCTTTTCGAGCGTATTTTTCCATTCTTTTTGAAATTTCTCGTATAATATTAAATTAGGAAAGCGAATTTTTCCTATATTAGGTAGATATTAATTATATTCGTCAAACTACGACGATTCTCCCGCAATGCCATCATCCTATTTAGAAATATTTCGTAAAAAAATCTCGTTTTGGAGCGTATTTTTCCATTCATTTTGAAATTTCTCGTAAAATATTAGGTTAGGAAAGGGATTTTTTCTATATCAGGTAGATATTAATTATATTCATCAAACTACGGCGTGTTTTCCACAATGCGATCATCCTATTTTGATATATTTCGTAAAAATTCTCCTTTTGGATCGTATTTTTCCATTCTTTTTGAAATTTCTCCTAAAATCTTAGCTTTGGAAAGCGAATTTTTCCTATATTAGGTAGGTATTAAGTATATTCATCAAACTACGACGAATTTTCCGTAATGCGATATCCCTATTTTGAAATATTTCGTAAAAATTCTCGTTTTGGAGCGTATTTTACCATTCTTTTTTAAATTTCTCGTAAAATATTAGGTTAGGAAAGCGAATTTTTCCTATATTAGGTAGTTATTAAGTATATTCATCAAAATACGACGATTTTTCCGCAATGCGATCATCCTATTTTGAAATATATCGTAAAAAAATCTCGTTTTGGAGCGTATTTTTCCATTCTTTTTAAAATTTCTCGTAAAATATTAGGTTAGGAAAGCGAATTTTTTCTATATCAGGTAGATTTTATGTATTTTCATCAGACTACGGCGATTTTTTCGCAATGCGATCATCTTATTTTGAAATATTTCGTAAAAAAATCTCCTTTTGGAGCGTAATTTTCCATTTTTTTTGAAATTTCTCGTAAAATATTAAGTTAGGAAAGCGAATTTTTCATATATCAAGTAGATATTAATTATATTCATCAAGCTACGACGATTTTTCCGCAATGCGATCATCCTATTTTGAAATATTTCGTAAAAAAATCTCGTTTTGGATCGTATTTTTCCATTCTTTTTTAAATTTCTCGTAAAATATTAAGTTAGGAAAGCAAATTTTTCCTATATTAGGTAGATATTATGTATATTCATCAAACTACGACGATTTTTCCGCAATACGATCATCCTATTTTGAAATATTTCGTAAAAAAAACTCGTTTTGGAGCGTATTTTTCCATTCTTTTTAAATTTCTCGTAAAATATTAGGTTAGGAATGCGAATTTTTTCCTATATTAGGTAGGTATTAAGTATATTCATCAAACTACGACGAATTTTCCGTAATGCGATATCCCTATTTTGAAATATTTCGTAAAAATTCTTGTTTTGGAGCCTATTTTTCCATTCTTTTTTAAATTTCTCGTAAAATATTAGGTTAGGAAAGCGAATTTGTCCTTTATTAGGTAGATATTAAGTATATTCATCAAACTACGGTGATTTTTCCGCAATGCGATCTTCCTATTTTGAAATATTTCGTAAAAAATTCTCCTTTTGGAGCGTATTTTTCCATTCTTTTTGAAATTTCTCGTAAAATATTACGTTAGGATAGCGAATTTTTCCTATATCAAGTAGATATTATTTATATTCATCAAACTACGGCGATTTTTCCGTAATGCGATATCCCTATTTTGAAATATTTCGTAAAAATTCTCGTTTTGGTGCGTATTTTTCCATTCTTTTTGAAATTTCACGTAAAATATTAGGTTAGGAAAGCGAATATTTCCTATATTAGGTAGATATTAAAGATATTCATCAAACTACGACGATTTTTCCGCAATGCGATCATCCTATTTTGAAATATTTCGTAAAAAAATCTCGTTTTGGAGCGTATTTTTCCATTCTTTTTTAAATTTCTCGTAAAATATTAGGTTAGGAAAGCGAATTTTTTCTATATCAGGTAGATTTTATGTATTTTCATCAGACTACGGCGATTTTTCCGCAATGCGATCATCTTATTTTGAAATATTTCGTAAAAAAATCTCCTATTGGAGCGTATTTCTCCATTCTTTTTGAAATTTCTCGTAAAATATTAGGTTAGGAAAGCGAATTTTTCCTATATTAGGTAGATATTAAGTATATTCATCAAACTACGACGATTTTTCCGCAATTCGATCATACTATTTAGAAATATTTCGTAAAAAAATCTCGTTTTCGAGCGTATTTTTCCATTCTTTTTGAAATTTCTCGTAAAATATTAGCTTAGGAAAGCGAATTTTCCCTATATGAGGAAGATATTAACGATATTATATAATAATAATAATAATTCGTCTCAGGGCGAATTTTGGTCAAGGCTGACCACTCTTGCAATTAAACCATATTTTTTTTCTTATTTTTTATATTTTTTAATATTTTTTTTCTCTTTCTTTCTAAATACAACGATCACAAACAACCATTCCCTAACTGGAAAATCCGATTAGCCGGGATCCCAACCCGGGACCGTGTGGGTGGAGGGTTAACGCGCTAGCACATTAAGCACTCGGCCACCACGGCCGGTTGATATTCATCAAACTACGACGATTTTTCCGCAATTCGATCATCATATTTTGAAATATTTTGTAAAAAAATCCCGTTTTGGAGCGTATTTTTCCATTCTTTTTGAAATTTCTCGTAAAATATTAGGTTAGGAAAGCGACTTTTTCCTTTATTAGGTAGATATTAAGTATATTCATCAAACTACGGTGATTTTTCCGCAATGCGATCATCCTATTTTGTAATATTTCGTAAAAAAATCTCCTTTTGGAGCGTAATTTTCCATTTTTTTTGAAATTTCTCGTAAAATATTAAGTTAGGAAAGCGAATTTTTCATATATCAAGTAGATATTAATTATATTCATCAAGCTACGACGATTTTTCCGCAATGCGATCATCCTATTTTGAAATATTTCGTAAAAAAATCTCGTTTTGGATCGTATTTTTCCATTCTTTTTTAAATTTCTCGTAAAATATTAAGTTAGGAAAGCAAATTTTTCCTATATTAGGTAGATATTATGTATATTCATCAAACTACGACGATTTTTCCGCAATGCGATCATCCTATTTTGAAATATTTCGTAAAAAAAACTCGTTTTGGAGCGTATTTTTCCATTCTTTATAAATTTCTCGTAAAATATTAGGTTAGGAAAGCGAATTTTTTCCTATATTAGGTAGGTATTAAGTATATTCATCAAACTACGACGAATTTTCCGTAATGCGATATCCCTATTTTGAAATATTTCGTAAAAATTCTTGTTTTGGAGCCTATTTTTCCATTCTTTTTTAAATTTCTCGTAAAATATTAGGTTAGGAAAGCGACTTTTTCCTTTATTAGGTAGATATTAAGTATATTCATCAAACTACGGTGATTTTTCCGCAATGCGATCATCCTATTTTGAAATATTTCGTAAAAAAATCTCCTTTTGGAGCGTATTTTTCCATTCTTTTTGAAATTTCTCGTAAAATATTAGGTTAGGAAAGCGAATTTTTTCTATATCAGGTAGATTTTATGTATTTTCATCAGACTACGGCGATTTTTCCGCAATGCGATCATCTAATTTTGAAATATTTCGTAAAAAAATCTCCTAACGGAGCGTATTTTTCCATTCTTTTTGAAATTTCTCGTAAAATATTAGGTTAGGAAAGCGAATTTTTCCTATATTAGGTAGATATTAAGTATATTCATCAAACTACGACCATATTTCCGAAATGCGATCATCCTATTTTGAAATATTTCGTAAAAAAATCTCGTTTTGGAGCGTATTTTTCCATTCTTTTTGAAATGTCTCCTAAAATATATTAGGTTAGGAAAGCGAATTTTTCCTATATTAGGTAGATATTAAGTATATTCATCAAGCTACGACGATCTTTCCGCAATGCGATCATCCTATTTTGAAATACTTCGTGAAAAAATCTCGTTTTGGAGCGTATTTTTCCATTCTTTTTTAAATTTCTCGTAAAATATTAGGTTAGGAAAGCGAATTTTTCCTATATTAGGTAGATATTAAGTATATTCATCAAACTACGACGATTTTTCCGCAATTCGATCATCCTATTTAGAAATATTTCGTAAAAAAATCTCGTTTTCGAGCGTATTTTTCCATTCTTTTTGAAATTTCTCGTAAAATATTAGCTTAGGAAAGCGAATTTTCCCTATATGAGGAAAATATTAACGATATTATATAATAATAATAATAATTCGTCTCAGGGCGAATTTTGGTCAAGGCTGACCACTCTTGCAATTAAACCATATTTTTTTTCTTATTTTTTATATTTTTTAATATTTTTTTTCTCTTTCTTTCTAAATACAACGATCACAAACAACCATTCCCTAACTGGAAAATCCGATTAGCCGGGATCCCAACCCGGGACCGTGTGGGTGGAGGGTTAACGCGCTAGCACATTAAGCACTCGGCCACCACGGCCGGTTGATATTCATCAAACTACGACGATTTTTCCGCAATTCGATCATCATATTTTGAAATATTTTGTAAAAAAATCCCGTTTTGGAGCGTATTTTTCCATTCTTTTTGAAATTTCTCGTAAAATATTAGGTTAGGAAAGCGACTTTTTCCTTTATTAGGTAGATATTAAGTATATTCATCAAACTACGGTGATTTTTCCGCAATGCGATCATCCTATTTTGTAATATTTCGTAAAAAAATCTCCTTTTGGAGCGTAATTTTCCATTTTTTTTGAAATTTCTCGTAAAATATTAAGTTAGGAAAGCGAATTTTTCATATATCAAGTAGATATTAATTATATTCATCAAGCTACGACGATTTTTCCGCAATGCGATCATCCTATTTTGAAATATTTCGTAAAAAAATCTCGTTTTGGATCGTATTTTTCCATTCTTTTTTAAATTTCTCGTAAAATATTAAGTTAGGAAAGCAAATTTTTCCTATATTAGGTAGATATTATGTATATTCATCAAACTACGACGATTTTTCCGCAATGCGATCATCCTATTTTGAAATATTTCGTAAAAAAAACTCGTTTTGGAGCGTATTTTTCCATTCTTTATAAATTTCTCGTAAAATATTAGGTTAGGAAAGCGAATTTTTTCCTATATTAGGTAGGTATTAAGTATATTCATCAAACTACGACGAATTTTCCGTAATGCGATATCCCTATTTTGAAATATTTCGTAAAAATTCTTGTTTTGGAGCCTATTTTTCCATTCTTTTTTAAATTTCTCGTAAAATATTAGGTTAGGAAAGCGAATTTTTCCTTTATTAGGTAGATATTAAGTATATTCATCAAACTACGGTGATTTTTCCGCAATGCGATCATCCTATTTTGAAATATTTCGTAAAAAAATCTCCTTTTGGAGCGTATTTTTCCATTCTTTTTGAAATTTCTCGTAAAATATTAGGTTAGGAAAGCGAATTTTTTCTATATCAGGTAGATTTTATGTATTTTCATCAGACTACGGCGATTTTTCCGCAATGCGATCATCTAATTTTGAAATATTTCGTAAAAAAATCTCCTAACGGAGCGTATTTTTCCATTCTTTTTGAAATTTCTCGTAAAATATTAGGTTAGGAAAGCGAATTTTTCCTATATTAGGTAGATATTAAGTATATTCATCAAACTACGACCATATTTCCGAAATGCGATCATCCTATTTTGAAATATTTCGTAAAAAAATCTCGTTTTGGAGCGTATTTTTCCATTCTTTTTGAAATGTCTCCTAAAATATATTAGGTTAGGAAAGCGAATTTTTCCTATATTAGGTAGATATTAAGTATATTCATCAAGCTACGACGATCTTTCCGCAATGCGATCATCCTATTTTGAAATACTTCGTGAAAAAATCTCGTTTTGGAGCGTATTTTTCCATTCTTTTTTAAATTTCTCGTAAAATATTAAGTTAGGAAAGCAAATTTTTCCTATATTAGGTAGATATTATGTATATTCATCAAACTACGACGATTTTTCCGCAATTCGATCATCTTATTTTGAGATATTTCGTAAAAAATGTCGTTTTCGAGCGTATTTTTCCATTCTTTTTGAAATTTCCCGTAAAATATTAGGTTAGGAAAGCGAATTTTTCCTTTATTAGGTAGATATTAAGTATATTCATCAAACTACGGTGATTTTTCCGCAATGCGATCATCATATTTTGTAATATTTCGTAAAAAATCTCGTTTTGGAGCGTATTTTTCCATTCTTTTTGAAATTTCTCGTAAAATATTAGGTAAGGAAAGCGAATTTCTCCTTTATTAGGTAGATATTAAGTATATTCATCAAACTACGACGATTTGTCCGCAATGCGATCATCCTATTTAGAAATATTTCGTAAAAGAATCTCGTTTTGGAGCGTATTTTTCCATTCTTTTTGAAATGTCTCGAAAAATATTAGGTTAGGAAAGCTAATTTTTCCTTTATCAGGTAGATATTAATTATATTCATCAAACTACGACGATTTTTCCGCACCGCGATCATCCTATTTTGAAATATTTCGTAAAAAATGTCGTTTTCGAGCGTATTTTTCCATTCTTTTTGAAATTTCTCGTAAAATATTAGGTAAGGAAAGTTAATTCTTGCTTTATTAGGTAGATATTAAGTATATTCATCAAACTACGACGATTTTTCCGCAATGCAATCATCCTATTTAGAAATATTTCGTAAAAAATTCTCGTTTTTGAGCGTATTTTTCCATTCTTTTTGACATTTCTCGGAAAATATTAGGTTAGGAAAGCGACTTTTTCCTATATTAGGTACATATTATGTATATTCATCAAGCTACGAAAATTTTTCCGCAATGCGATCATTCTATTTAGAAATATTTCGTAAAAAAATCTCGTTTTGGAGCGTATTTTTCCATTCATTTTGAAATTTCTCGTAAAATATTTGGTAAGGGAAAGCGAATTTTTACTATTTAGGTAGATATTAAGTATATTCATCAAATTACGTCGATTATTTCTAAGTGCGATCATCCTATTTAGAAATATTTCGTAAAAAAATCTCGATTTGGAGCGTATTTTTCCATTCTTTTTGATATTTCTCGAAAAATATTAAATTAGGAAAGGGAATTTTTCCTATATTAGTTAGATATTAAGTATATTCATCAAGCTACGACGATTTTTCCGCAATGAGATCATCCTATTTTTAAATATTTCGTAAAAATTATCCTTTTGGAGCGTATTTTTCCATTCTTTTTGAAATTTCTCGTAAAATATTAGGTTAGGAAAGCGAATTTTTCCTATATTAGGTAGATATTAAGTATATTCATCAAACTACGGCGATTTTTCCGCAATGCGATCATCCTATTTTGAAATATTTCGTAAAAATTCTCCTATTGGAGCGTATTTTTCCATTCTTTTTGAAATTTCTCGTAAAATATTAAGTAAGGAAAGCGAATTTTTCTTATATCAGGTAGATATTATGTAAATTCATGAAACTACGACGATTTTTTCGCAATGCGATCATCCTATTTAGAAATATTTCGTAAAAAATCTCGTTTTGGAGCGCATTTTTCCATTCTTTTTGAAATTTCTCGTAAAATATTAGGTATGGAAAGCGAACTTTTCCTATATTAGGTAGATATTAAGTATATTCATGAAATTACGACGATTTTTCCGAAGTGCGATCATCCTATTTTGAATTATTTCGTAAAAAATCTTGATTTAGAGCGTATTTTTCCATTCTTTTTGAAATTTCTCGTAAAATATTAAGTAAGGATAGCGAATTTTTCCTATATCAGGTAGATATTAATTATATTCATCAAACTACGACGATTTTTCAGCAATGCGATCATCCTATTTAGAAATATTTCTTAAAAATTCTCGTTTTCGAGCGTATTTTTCCATTCTTTTTGACATTTCACGTAAAATATTAGGTTAGGAAAGCGAATTTTTCCTATATTAGGTAGATATTTAGTATATTCATCAAGCTACGACGATTTTTCCGCAATGAGATCATCCTATTTTTAAATATTTCGTAAAAAATCTCGTTTTGGAGCGTATTTTTCCATTCTTTTTGAAATTTCTCGTAAAATATTAGGTTAGGAAAGCGAATTTTTCCTATATTAGGTAGATATAAAGTATATTCATCTAACTACGGCGATTTTTCCGCAATGCAATCATCCTATTTTGAAATATTTCGTAAAAATTCCCCTATTGGTGCGTATTTTTCCATTCTTTTTGAAATTTCTCGTAAAATATTAAGTTAGGAAAGCGAATTTTTCCTATACTAGGTAGATATTAAGTATATTCATCAAGCTACGAAAATTTTTCCGCAATGTGATCATCCTATTTTGAAATATTTCGTAAAAAATCTCGATTTGGAGCGTATTTTTCCATTCTTTTTGAAATTTCTCGTAAAATATTAGGTTAGGAAAGCGAATTTTTCCTATATTAGGTAGATATAAAGTATATTCATCAAGCTACGACGATTTTTCCGCAATGAGATCATCCTATTTTTAAATATTTCGTAAAAATTATCCTTTTGGAGCATATTTTTCCATTCTTTTTAAATTTCTCGTAAAATATTAGGTTAGGAAAGCGAATTTTTTCCTATATTAGGTAGGTATTAAGTATATTCATCAAACTACGACGAATTTTCCGTAATGCGATATCCCTATTTTGAAATATTTCGTAAAAATTCTTGTTTTGGAGCCTATTTTTCCATTCTTTTTTAAATTTCTCGTAAAATATTAGGTTAGGAAAGCGAATTTTTCCTTTATTAGGTAGATATTAAGTATATTCATCAAACTACGGTGATTTTTCCGCAATGCGATCATCCTATTTTGAAATATTTCGTAAAAAAATCTCCTTTTGGAGCGTATTTTTCCATTCTTTTTGAAATTTCTCGTAAAATATTAGGTTAGGAAAGCGAATTTTTTCTATATCAGGTAGATTTTATGTATTTTCATCAGACTACGGCGATTTTTCCGCAATGCGATCATCTTATTTTGAAATATTTCGTAAAAAAATGTCCTATTGGAGCGTATTTTTCCATTCTTTTTGAAATTTCTCGTAAAATATTAGGTTAGGAAAGCGAATTTTTCCTATATTAGGTAGATATTAAGTATATTCATCAAACTACGACCATATTTCCGAAATGCGATCATCCTATTTTGAAATATTTCGTAAAAAAATCTCGTTTTGGAGCGTATTTTTCCATTCTTTTTGAAATGTCTCCTAAAATATATTAGGTTAGGAAAGCGAATTTTTCCTATATTAGGTAGATATTAAGTATATTCATCAAGCTACGACGATTTTTCCGCAATGCGATCATCCTATTTTTAAATACTTTGTAAAAAAATCTCGTTTTGGAGCGTATTTTTCCATTCTTTTTGAAATTTCTCCTAAAATATATTAGGTTAGGAAAGCGAATTTTTTATATATTAGGTAGATATTAAGTATATTCATCAAGCTACGACGATCTTTCCGCAATGCAATCATCCTATTTTGAAATACTTCGTAAAAAAATCTCGTTTTGGAGCGTATTTTTCCATTCTTTTTTAAATTTCTCGTAAAATATTAAGTTAGGAAAGCAAATTTTTCCTATATTAGGTAGATATTATGTATATTCATCAAACTACGACGATTTTTCCGCAATGCGATCATCTTATTTTGAAATATTTCGTAAAAAATGTCGTTTTCGAGCGTATTTTTCCATTCTTTTTGAAATTTCCCGTAAAATATTAGGTTAGGAAAGCGAATTTTTCCTTTATTAGGTAGATATTAAGTATATTCATCAAACTACGGTGATTTTTCCGCAATGCGATCATCATATTTTGTAATATTTCGTAAAAAATCTCGTTTTGGAGCGTATTTTTCCATTCTTTTTGAAATTTCTCGTAAAATATTAGGTAAGGAAAGCGAATTTCTCCTTTATTAGGTAGATATTAAGTATATTCATCAAACTACGACGATTTGTCCGCAATGCGATCATCCTATTTAGAAATATTTCGTAAAAGAATCTCGTTTTGGAGCGTATTTTTCCATTCTTTTTGAAATGTCTCGAAAAATATTAGGTTAGGAAAGCTAATTTTTCCTATATCAGGTAGATATTAATTATATTCATCAAACTACGACGATTTTTCCGCACCGCGATCATCCTATTTTGAAATATTTCGTAAAAAATGTCGTTTTCGAGCGTATTTTTCCATTCTTTTTGAAATTTCTCGTAAAATATTAGGTAAGGAAAGCGAATTCTTGCTTTATTAGGTAGATATTAAGTATATTCATCAAACTACGACGATTTTTCCGCAATGCAATCATCCTATTTAGAAATATTTCGTAAAAAATTCTCGTTTTTGAGCGTATTTTTCCATTCTTTTTGACATTTCTCGGAAAATATTAGGTTAGGAAAGCGACTTTTTCCTATATTAAGTACATATTATGTATATTCATCAAGCTACGAAAATTTTTCCGCAATGCGATCATTCTATTTAGAAATATTTCGTAAAAAAATCTCGTTTTGGAGCGTATTTTTCCATTCATTTTGAAATTTCTCGTAAAATATTAGGTTAGGAAAGCGAATTTTTACTATTTAGGTAGATATTAAGTATATTCATCAAATTACGTCGATTATTTCTAAGTGCGATCATCCTATTTAGAAATATTTCGTAAAAAAATCTCGATTTGGAGCGTATTTTTCCATTCTTTTTGATATTTCTCGAAAAATATTAAATTAGGAAATAGAATTTTTCCTATATTAGTTAGATATTAAGTATATTCATCAAGCTACGACGATTTTTCCGCAATGAGATCATCCTATTTTTAAATATTTCGTAAAAATTATCCTTTTGGAGCGTATTTTTCCATTCTTTTTGAAATTTCTCGTAAAATATTAGGTTAGGAAAGCGAATTTTTCCTATATTAGGTAGATATTAAGTATATTCATCAAACTACGGCGATTTTTCCGCAATGCGATCATCCTATTTTGAAATATTTCGTAAAAATTCTCCTATTGGAGCGTATTTTTCCATTCTTTTTGAAATTTCTCGTAAAATATTAAGTAAGGAAAGCGAATTTTTCTTATATCAGGTAGATATTATGTAAATTCATGAAACTACGACGATTTTTTCGCAATGCGATCATCCTATTTAGAAATATTTCGTAAAAAATCTCGTTTTGGAGCGCATTTTTCCATTCTTTTTGAAATTTCTCGTAAAATATTAGGTATGGAAAGCGAACTTTTCCTATATTAGGTAGATATTAAGTATATTCATGAAATTACGACGATTTTTCCGAAGTGCGATCATCCTATTTTGAATTATTTCGTAAAAAATCTTGATTTAGAGCGTATTTTTCCATTCTTTTTGAAATTTCTCGTAAAATATTAAGTAAGGATAGCGAATTTTTCCTATATCAGGTAGATATTAATTATATTCATCAAACTACGACGATTTTTCAGCTATGCGATCATCCTATTTAGAAATATTTCTTAAAAATTCTCGTTTTCGAGCGTATTTTTCCATTCTTTTTGACATTTCTCGTAAAATATTAGGTTAGGAAAGCGAATTTTTCCTATATTAGGTAGATATTTAGTATATTCATCAAGCTACGACGATTTTTCCGCAATGACATCATCCTATTTTTAAATATTTCGTAAAAAATCTCGTTTTGGAGCGTATTTTTCCATTCTTTTTGAAATTTCTAGTAAAATATTAGGTTAGGAAAGCGAATTTTTCCTATATTAGGTAGATATAAAGTATATTCATCTAACTACGGCGATTTTTCCGCAATGCAATCATCCTATTTTGAAATATTTCGTAAAAATTCCCCTATTGGTGCGTATTTTTCCATTCTTTTGAAATTTCTCGTAAAATATTAAGTTAGGAAAGCGAATTTTTCCTATACTAGGTAGATATTAAGTATATTCATCAAGCTACGAAAATTTTTCCGCAATGCGATCATCCTATTTTGAAATATTTCGTAAAAAATCTCGATTTGGAACGTATTTTTCCATTCTTTTTGAAATTTCTCGTAAAATATTAGGTTAGGAAAGCGAATTTTTCCTATATTAGGTAGATATAAAGTATATTCATCTAACTACGGCGATTTTTCCGCAATGCAATCATCCTATTTTGAAATATTTCGTAAAAATTCCACTATTGGTGCGTATTTTTCCATTCTTTTTGAAATTTCTCGTAAAATATTAAGTTAGGAAAGCGAATTTTTCCTATACTAGGTAGATATTAAGTATATTCATCAAGCTACGAAAATTTTTCCGCAATGCGATCATCCTATTTTGAAATATTTCGTAAAAAATCTCGATTTGGAGCGTATTTTTCCATTCTTTTTGAAATTTCTCGTAAAATATTAGGTTAGAAAAGTGAATTTTTCCTATATCAGGTAGATATTGACTATATTCATCGAACTACGGCGATTTTTCCGCAATGCGATCATCCTATTTTGAAATATTTCGTAAAAATTCTCCTTTTCGAGCGTATTTTTCCATTCTTTTTGAAATTTCTCGTAAAATATTTGGTTAGGAAAGCGAATTTTTCCTATATTAATTAGATATAAATTATATTCATCAAACTACGACGATTCTTCCGCAATGCGATCATCCTATTTAGAAATATTTCGTAAAAAAATCTCGTTATGGAGCGTATTTTTCCATTCATTTTGAAATTTCTCGTAAAATATTAGGTTAGGAAAGCGAATTTTTCCTATATTAGGTAGATATTATGTATATTCATAAAACTACGGCGATTTTTTCGCAATGCTATTATGAAATATTTCCTAAAAAATCTCGTTTTGGAGCGTATTTTTCCATTCTTTTTGAAATTTCTCGTAAAATATTAGGTAAGGAAAGCGAATTTTTCCTATAATAGGTAGATATTAAGTATGTTCATCAAACTACGACGATTTTTCCGCAATGCGATCATCCTATTTAGAAATATTTCGTATAAAATCTCGTTTTGGAGCGTATTTTTCCATTCTTTTTGAAATTTCTCGTAAAATATTAGGTATGGAAAGCGAATTTTTCCTATATTAGGTAGATATTAAGAATATTCATGAAATTACGACGATTTTTCCGAAGTGCGATCATCCTATTTTGAATTATTTCGTAAAAAATCTCGATTTAGAGCGTATTTTTCCATTCTTTTTGAAATTTCTCGTAAAATATTAAGTAAGGATAGCGAATTTTTCCTATATCAGGTAGATATTAATTATATTCATCAAACTACGACGATTCTTCAGCAATGCGATCATCCTATTTTTAAATATTTCGTAAAAAATCTCGTTTTGGAGCGTATTTTTCCATTCTTTTTGAAATTTCTCGTAAAATATTAAGCTAGGAAAGCGAATTTTTCCTATATCAGGTAGATATTAAGTATATTCATGAAACTACGACAATTTTTTCGCAAGGCGATCATCCTATTTAGAAATATTTCGTAAAAAAATCTCGTTTTCGAGCGTATTTTTCCATTCTTTTTGACATTTCTCGTAAAATATTAGGTTAGGAAAGCGAATTTTTCCTATATTAGGTAGATATTTAGTATATTCATCAAGCTACGACGATTTTTCCGCAATGAGATCATCCTATTTTTAAATATTTCGTAAAAAATCTCGTTTTGGAGCGTATTTTTCCATTCTTTTTGAAATTTCTCGTAAAATATTAGGTTAGGAAAGCGAATATTTTCTATATTAGCTAGATATAAAGTATATTCATCTAACTACGGCGATTTTTCCGCAATGCGATCATCCTATTTTGAAATATTTCGTAAAAATTCCCCTATTGGTGCGTATTTTTCCATTCTCTTTGAAATTTGTCGTAAAATATTAAGTTAGGAAAGCGAATTTTTCCTATACTAGGTAGATATTAAGTATATTCATCAAGCTACGAAAATTTTTCCGCAATGCGATCATCCGATTTTGAAATATTTCGTAAAAAATCTCGATTTGGAGCGTATTTTTCCATTCTTTTTGAAATTTCTCGTAAAATATTAGGTTAGAAAAGTGAATTTTTCCTATATCAGGTAGATATTGACTATATTCATCGAACTACGGCGATTTTTCCGCAATGCGATCATCCTATTTTGAAATATTTCGTAAAAATTCTCCTTTTCGAGCGTATTTTTCCATTCTTTTTGAAATTTCTCGTAAAATATTAGGTTAGGAAAGCGAATTTTTCCTATATTAGGTAGATATTATGTATATTCATAAAACTACGGCGATTTTTTCGCAATGCTATTATGAAATATTTCCTAAAAAATCTCGTTTTGGAGCGTATTTTTCCATTCTTTTTGAAATTTCTCGTAAAATATTAGGTAAGGAAAGCGAATTTTTCCTATAATAGGTAGATATTAAGTATGTTCATCAAACTACGACGATTTTTCCGTAATGCGATCATCCTATTTAGAAATATTTCGTAAAAAATCTCGTTTTGGAGCGTATTTTTCCATTCTTTTTGAAATTTCTCGTAAAATATTAAGTATGGAAAGCGAATTTTTCCTATATTCGGTAGATATTAAGTATATATATCAAATTACGACGATTTTTGCGAAGTGAGATCATCCTATTTTGAAATATTTCGTAAAAATTATCCTTTTGGAGCGTATTTTTCCATTCTTTTTGAAATTTCTCGTAAAATATTAAGTTAGTAAAGCGAATTTTTCCTATACTAGGTAGATATTAAGTATATTCATCATGCTACGAAAATTTTTCCGCAATGCGATCATCCAATTTAGAAATATTTCGTAAAAAATTCTCGTTTTGGAGCGTATTTTTCCATTCATTTTGAAATTTCTCGTAAAATATTAGGTTAGGAATGGGACTTTTTCTATATTAGGTAGATATTATGTATATTCATAAAACTACGGCGATTTTTTCGCAATGCTATTATGAAATATTTCCTAAAAAATCTCGTTTTGGAGCGTATTTTTCCATTCTTTTTGAAATTTCTCGTAAAATATTAGGTTAGGAAAGCGAATTTTTCCTATAATAGGTAGATATTAAGTATATTCATCAAATTACGACGATTTTTCCGAAGTGAGATCATCCTATTTTGAAATATTTCGTAAAAAAATCTCGATTTAGAGCGTATTTTTCCATTCTTTTTGAAATTTCTCGTAAAATATTTGGTTAGGAAAGCGAATTTTTCCTATATTAGGTAGATATTAAGTATATTCATCAAACTACGACAATTTTTCCGCAATGCGATCATCCTATTTTGAAATATTTCGTAAAAAACCTCGATTTAGAGCGTATTTTTCCATTCTTTTTGAAATTTCTCGTAAAATATTTGGTTAGGAAAGTGAATTTTTCCTATATTAGGTAGATATTAAGTATATTCATGAAACTACGACGATTATTCCGCAATGCGATCATCCTATTTAGAAATATTTCGTAAAAAAATCTCGTTTTGGAGCGTATTTTTCCATTCTTTTTGAAATTTTTCGTAAAATATTAGGTAAGGAAAGCGAATTTTTCCTATATTATGTAGATATTATGTATATTCATCAAACTACGGCGATTTTTCCGCAATGCGATCATCCTATTTTGAAATATTTCGTAAAAAAAAAGCTCGATTTGGAGCGTATTTTTCTATTCTTTTTGAAATTTCTCGTAAAATATTAGCTTAGGAAAGCGAATTTTTCCTATATTAGGAAGATATTAACGATATTATATAATAATAATAATAATAATAATTCGTCTCAGGGCGAATTTTGGTCAAGGCTGACCACTCTTGCAATTAACCCATATTTTTTTTCTTTCTTTTTTTAAATTGTTTAATATTTTTTTTCTCTTTCTTTCTTTCTAAATACAACGATCACAAACAACCATTCCCTAACAGGAAAAATCCGAGTAGCCGGGATACGAACCCGGGAACGTGTGGGTGGAGCGTTAACGCGCTAGCACACTAAGCACTCGGCCACCACGGCCGGTTGATATTCATCAAACTACGACGATTTTTCCGCAACGCGATCATCCTATTTTGAAATATTTCGTAAAAAATGTCGTTTTCGAGCGTATTTTTCCATTCTTTTTGAAATTTCTCGTAAAATATTAGGTAAGGAAAGCGAATTCTTGCTTTATTAGGTAGTTTTTAAGTATATTCATGAAACTACGACGATTTTTCCGCAATGCGATCATCCTATTTAGAAATATTTCGTAAAAAAATCTTGTTTTGGAGCGAATTTTTCCATTCTTTTTAAATTTCTCGAAAAATATTAAATTAGGAAAGGGAATTTTTCCTATATTAGTTAGATATTAAGTATATTCATGAAACTACGACGATTTTTCCGCAATGCGATCATCCTATTTAGAAATATTTCGTAAGAAAATCTTGTTTTGGAGCGAATTTTTCCATTCTTTTTGAAATTTCACGTAAAATATTAGGTTAGGAAAGCGAATTTTTCCTATATTAGGTATATTAACGATATTCATCAAACTACGACAATTTTTTCGCAATGCGATCATCCTATTTTGAAATATTTCGTAAAAAAATCTCGTTTTGGAGCGTATTTTTCCATTCTTTTTGAAATTTCTTGTAAAATATTAGGTTAGGAAAGCGAATTTTTTCTATATCAGGTAGATTTTATGTATTTTCATCAGACTACGGCGATTTTTCCGCAATGCGATCATCTTATTTTGAAATATTTCGTAAAAAAATCTCCTATTGGAGCGTATTTTTCCATTCTTTTTGAAATTTCTCGTAAAATATTAGGTTAGGAAAGCGAATTTTTCCTATATTCGGTAGATATTAAGTATATTCATTAAACTACGACGATATTTCCGAAATGCGATCATCCTATTTTGAAATATTTCGTAAAAAAATCTCGTTTTGGAGCGTATTTTTCCATTCTTTTTGAAATTTCTCCTAAAATATATTAGGTTAGGAAAGCGAATTTTTCCTATATTAGGTAGATATTAAGTATATTCATCAAACTACGGTGATTTTTCCGCAATGCGATCATCATATTTTGTAATATTTCGTAAAAAATCTCGTTTTGGAGCGTATTTTTCCATTCTTTTTGAAATTTCTCGTAATATATTAGGTAAGGAAAGCGAATTTCTCCTTTATTAGGTAGATATTAAGTATATTCATCAAACTACGACGATTTTTCCGCAATGCGATCATCCTATTTAGAAATATTTCGTAAAAAAATCTCGTTTTGCAGCGTATTTTTCCATTCTTTTAGAAATGTCTCGAAAAATATTAGGTTAGGAAAGCTAATTTTTCCTATATCAGGTAGATATTAATTATATTCATCAAGCTACGACGATTTTTCCGCAACGCGATCATCCTATTTTGAAGTATTTCGTAAAAAATGTCGTTTTCGAGCGTATTTTTCCATTCTTATTGAAATTTCTCGTAAAATATTAGGTAAGGAAAGCGAATTCTTGCTTTATTAGGTAGATATTAAGTATATTCATCAAACTACGACGATTTTGCCGCAATGCAATCATCCTATTTAGAAATATTTCGTAAAAAATTCTCGTTTTTCAGCGTATTTTTCCATTCTTTTTGACATTTCTCGGAAAATATTAGGTTAGGAAAGCGACTTTTTCCTATATTAGGTAGATATTATGTATATTCATCAAGCTACGAAAATTTTTCCGCAATGCGATCATCCTATTTTGAAATATTTCGTAAAAAAATCTCGTTTTGGAGCGTATTTTTCCATTCATTTTGAAATTTCACGTAAAATATTTGGTTAGGAAAGCGAATTTTTACTATTTAGGTAGATATTAAGTATATTCATCAAATTACGTCGATTATTCCTAAGTGCGATCATCCTATTTTGAAATATTTCGTAAAAAAATCTCGATTTGGAGCGTATTTTTCCATTCTTTTTGATACTTCTCGAAAAATATTAAATTAGGAAAGGGAATTTTTCCTATATTAGTTAGATATTAAGTATATTCATCAAGCTACGACGATTTTTCCGCAATGAGATCATCCTATTTTTAAATATTTCGTAAAAATTATCCTTTTGGAGCGTATTTTCCCATTCTTTTTGAAATTTCTCGTAAAATATTAGGTTAGGAAAGCGAATTTTTCCTATATTAGGTAGATATTAAGTATATTCATCAAACTACGGCGATTTCTCCGCAATGCGATCATCCAATTTTGAAATATATCGTAAAAATTCTCCTATTGGAGCGTATTTTTCCATTCTTTTTGAAATTTCTCGTAAAATATTAAGTAAGGAAAGCGAATTTCTCCTATATCAGGTAGATATTAAGTATATTCATGAAACTACGACGATTTTTCCGCAATGCGATCATACTATTTAGAAATATTTCGTAAAAAAATCTCGTTTTGGAGCGAATTTTTCCATTCTTTTTAAATTTCTCGTAAAATATTAGGTTAGGAAAGCGAATTTTTCTTATATTAGGTAGATATTATGTATATTCATGAAACTAAGACGATTTTTTCGCAATGCGATCATCCTATTTCGAAATATTTCGTAAAAAATCTCGTTTTGGAGCGTATTTTTCCATTCTTTTTGAAATTTCTCGTAAAATATTAGGTATGGAAAGCGAATTTTTCCTATATTAGGTAGATATTAAGTATATTCATGAAATTACGACGATTTTTCCGAAGTGCGATCATCCTATTTTGAATTATTTCGTAAAAAATCTCGATTTATAGCGTATTTTTCCATTCTTTTTGAAATTTCTCGTAAAATATTAAGTAAGGATAGCGAATTTTTCCTATATCAGGTAGATATTAATTATATTCATCAAACTACGACGATTCTTCAGTAATGCGATCATCCTATTTAGAAATATTTCGTAAAAAAATCTCGTTTTGGAGCGTATTTTTCCATTCTTTTTGAAATTTCTCGTAAAATATTAGGTTAGGAAAGCGAATTTTTCCTATATTAGGTAGATATAAAGTATATTCATCTAACTACGGCGATTTTTCTGCAATGCGATCATCCTATTTTGAAATATTTCGTAAAAATTACCCTATTGGTGCGTATTTTTCCATTCTTTTTGAAATTTCTCGTAAAATATTAAGTCAGGAAAGCGAATTTTTCCTATACTAGGTAGATATTAAGTATATTCATCAAGCTACGAAAATTTTTCCGCAATGCGATCATCCTATTTTGAAATATTTCGTAAAAAATCTCGATTTGGAGCGTATTTTTCCATTCTTTTTGAAATTTCTCGTAAAATATTAGGTTAGAAAAGTGAATTTTTCCTATATCAGGTAGATATTGATTATATTCATCGAACTACGGCGATTTTTCCGCAATGCGATCATCCTATTTTGAAATATTTCGTAAAAATTCCCCTATTGGTGCGTATTTTTCCATTCTTTTTGAAATTTCTCGTAAAATATTAAGTCAGGAAAGCGAATTTTTCCTATACTAGGTAGATATTAAGTATATTCATCAAGCTACGAAAATTTTTCCGCAATGCGATCATCCTATTTTGAAATATTTCGTAAAAAAATCTCGTTTTGGAGCGTATTTTTCCATTCATTTTGAAATTTCACGTAAAATATTTGGTTAGGAAAGCGAATTTTTACTATTTAGGTAGATATTAAGTATATTCATCAAATTACGTCGATTATTCCTAAGTGCGATCATCCTATTTTGAAATATTTCGTAAAAAAATCTCGATTTGGAGCGTATTTTTCCATTCTTTTTGATACTTCTCGAAAAATATTAAATTAGGAAAGGGAATTTTTCCTATATTAGTTAGATATTAAGTATATTCATCAAGCTACGACGATTTTTCCGCAATGAGATCATCCTATTTTTAAATATTTCGTAAAAATTATCCTTTTGGAGCGTATTTTCCCATTCTTTTTGAAATTTCTCGTAAAATATTAGGTTAGGAAAGCGAATTTTTCCTATATTAGGTAGATATTAAGTATATTCATCAAACTACGGCGATTTCTCCGCAATGCGATCATACTATTTAGAAATATTTCGTAAAAAAATCTCGTTTTGGAGCGAATTTTTCCATTCTTTTTAAATTTCTCGTAAAATATTAGGTTAGGAAAGCGAATTTTTCTTATATTAGGTAGATATTATGTATATTCATGAAACTACGACGATTTTTTCGCAATGCGATCATCCTATTTCGAAATATTTCGTAAAAAATCTCGTTTTGGAGCGTATTTTTCCATTCTTTTTGAAATTTCTCGTAAAATATTAGGTATGGAAAGCGAATTTTTCCTATATTAGGTAGATATTAAGTATATTCATGAAATTACGACGATTTTTCCGAAGTGCGATCATCCTATTTTGAATTATTTCGTAAAAAATCTCGATTTATAGCGTATTTTTCCATTCTTTTTGAAATTTCTCGTAAAATATTAAGTAAGGATAGCGAATTTTTCCTATATCAGGTAGATATTAATTATATTCATCAAACTACGACGATTCTTTAGTAATGCGATCATCCTATTTAGAAATATTTCGTAAAAAAATCTCGTTTTGGAGCGTATTTTTCCATTCTTTTTGAAATTTCTCGTAAAATATTAGGTTAGGAAAGCGAATTTTTCCTATATTAGGTAGATATAAAGTATATTCATCTAACTACGGCGATTTTTCTGCAATGCGATCATCCTATTTTGAAATATTTCGTAAAAATTCCCCTATTGGTGCGTATTTTTCCATTCTTTTTGAAATTTCTCGTAAAATATTAAGTCAGGAAAGCGAATTTTTCCTATACTAGGTAGATATTAAGTATATTCATCAAGCTACGAAAATTTTTCCGCAATGCGATCATCCTATTTTGAAATATTTCGTAAAAAATCTCGATTTGGAGCGTATTTTTCCATTCTTTTTGAAATTTCTCGTAAAATATTAGGTTAGAAAAGTGAATTTTTCCTATATCAGGTAGATATTGATTATATTCATCGAACTACGGCGATTTTTCCGCAATGCGATCATCCTATTTTGAAATATTTCGTAAAAATTCTCCTTTTCGAGCGTATTTTTCCATTCTTTTTGAAATTTCTCGTAGAATATTTGGTTAGGAAAGCGAATTTTTCCTATATTAGGTAGATATTAATTATATTCATCAAACTACGACGATTCTTCCGCAATGCGATCATCCTATTTAGAAATATTTCGTAAAAAAATCTCGTTTTGGAGCGTATTTTTCCATTCATTTTGAAATTTCTCGTAAAATATTAGGTTAGGAAAGCGAATTTTTCCTATATTAGGTAGATATTAAGTATATTCATCAAACTACGACGATTTTACCGAAGTGAGATCATCCTATTTTGAAATATTTCGTAAAAAATCTCGATTTAGAGCGTATTTTTCCATTCTTTTTGAAATTTCTCGTAAAATATTAAATTAGGAAAGCGAATTTTTCCTATATTAGGTAGATATTAAGTATATTCATCAAGCTACGACGATTTTTCCGCAATGAGATCTTCCTATTTTTAATTATTTCGTAAAAATTATCCTTTTGGAGCGTATTTTTCCATTCTTTTTGAAATATCTCGTAAAATATTAAGTTAGGAAAGCGAACTTTTCCTATATCAGTTAGATATTAAGTATATTCATCAAGCTACGACGATTATTCCGCAATGAGATCTTCCTATTTTTAATTATTTCGTAAAAATTATCCTTTTGGAGCGTATTTTTCCATTCTTTTTGAAATTTCTCGTAAAATATTAAGTTAGGAAAGCGAATTTTCCCTATATCAGGTAGATATTAAGTATATTCATGAAACTACGACGATTTTTCCGCAATGCGATCATCCTATTTAGAAATATTTCGTAAAAAATTCTTGTTTTGGAGCGAATTTTTCCAATCTTTTTAAATTTCTCGTAAAATATTAGGTTAGGAAAGCGAATTTTTCCTATACTAGGTAGATATTAAGTATATTCATCAAGCTACGAAAATTTTTCCGCAATACGATCATCCTATTTAGAAATATTTCGTAAAAAAATCTCGTTTTGGAGCGTATTTTTCCATTCATTTTGAAATTTCTCGTAAAATATTTGGTTAGGAAAGCGAATTTTTCCTATATTAGGTAGATATTAATTATATTCATCAAACTACGACGATTCTTCCGCAATGCGATCATCCTATTTAGAAATATTTCGTAAAAAAATCTCGTTTTGGAGCGTATTATTCCATTCATTTTGAAATTTCTCGTAAAATATTAGGTTAGGAATGGGATTTTTTCTATATTAGGTAGATATTATGTATATTCATAAAACAACGGCGATTTTTTCGCAATGCTATTATGAAATATTTCCTAAAAAATCTCGTTTTGGAGCGTATTTTTCCATTCTCTTTGAAATTTCTCGTAAAATATTAGGTTAGGAAAGCGAATTTTTCCTATAATAGGTAGATATTAAGTATATTCATCAAACTACGGCGATTTTTCCGCAATGCGATCATCCTATTATGAAATATTTCGTAAAAAAATCTCGATTTTGAGCGTATTTTTACATTCTTTTTGAAATGTCTCGTAAAATATTAAATTAGGAAAGCGAATTTTTCCTATATTAGGTAGATATTAAGTATATTCATCAAGCTACGACGATTTTTCCGCAATGAGATCTTCCTATTTTTAATTATTTCGTAAAAATTGTCCTTTTGGAGCGTATTTTTCCTTTCTTTTTGAAATATCTCGTAAAATATTAAGTTAGGAAAGCGAACTTTTCCAATATCAGGTAGATATTAAGTATATTCATCAGGCTACGACGATTTTTCCGCAATGAGATCTTCCTATTTTTAATTATTTCGTAAAAATTATCCTTTTGGAGCGTATTTTTCCATTCTTTTTGAAATTTCTCGTAAAATATTAAGTTAGGAAAGCGAATTTTTCCTATATCAGGTAGATATTAAGTATATTCATGAAACTACGACGATTTTTCCGCAATGCGATCATCCTATTTAGAAATATTTCGTAAAAAATTCTCGTTTTGGAGCGAATTTTTCCATTCTTTTTAAATTTCTCGTAAAATATTAGGTTAGGAAAGCGAATTTTTCCTATATTAGGTAGATATTAAGTATATTCATCAAACTACGACCATATTTCCGAAATGCGATCATCCTATTTTGAAATATTTCGTAAAAAAATCTCGTTTTGGAGCGTATTTTTCCATTCTTTTTGAAATATCTCGTAAAATATTAAGTTAGGAAAGCGAACTTTTCCTATATCAGTTAGATATTAAGTATATTCATCAAGCTACGACGATTATTCCGCAATGAGATCTTCCTATTTTTAATTATTTCGTAAAAATTATCCTTTTGGAGCGTATTTTTCCATTCTTTTTGAAATTTCTCGTAAAATATTAAGTTAGGAAAGCGAATTTTCCCTATATCAGGTAGATATTAAGTATATTCATGAAACTACGACGATTTTTCCGCAATGCGATCATCCTATTTAGAAATATTTCGTAAAAAATTCTTGTTTTGGAGCGAATTTTTCCAATCTTTTTAAATTTCTCGTAAAATATTAGGTTAGGAAAGCGAATTTTTCCTATACTAGGTAGATATTAAGTATATTCATCAAGCTACGAAAATTTTTCCGCAATACGATCATCCTATTTAGAAATATTTCGTAAAAAAATCTCGTTTTGGAGCGTATTTTTCCATTCATTTTGAAATTTCTCGTAAAATATTTGGTTAGGAAAGCGAATTTTTCCTATATTAGGTAGATATTAATTATATTCATCAAACTACGACGATTCTTCCGCAATGCGATCATCCTATTTAGAAATATTTCGTAAAAAAATCTCGTTTTGGAGCGTATTATTCCATTCATTTTGAAATTTCTCGTAAAATATTAGGTTAGGAATGGGATTTTTTCTATATTAGGTAGATATTATGTATATTCATAAAACAACGGCGATTTTTTCGCAATGCTATTATGAAATATTTCCTAAAAAATCTCGTTTTGGAGCGTATTTTTCCATTCCCTTTGAAATTTCTCGTAAAATATTAGGTTAGGAAAGCGAATTTTTCCTATAATAGGTAGATATTAAGTAAATTCATCAAACTACGGCGATTTTTCCGCAATGCGATCATCCTATTATGAAATATTTCGTAAAAAAATCTCGATTTTGAGCGTATTTTTACATTCTTTTTGAAATGTCTCGTAAAATATTAAATTAGGAAAGCGAATTTTTCCTATATTAGGTAGATATTAAGTATATTCATCAAGCTACGACGATTTTTCCGCAATGAGATCTTCCTATTTTTAATTATTTCGTAAAAATTGTCCTTTTGGAGCGTATTTTTCCTTTCTTTTTGAAATATCTCGTAAAATATTAAGTTAGGAAAGCGAACTTTTCCAATATCAGGTAGATATTAAGTATATTCATCAGGCTACGACGATTTTTCCGCAATGAGATCTTCCTATTTTTAATTATTTCGTAAAAATTATCCTTTTGGAGCGTATTTTTCCATTCTTTTTGAAATTTCTCGTAAAATATTAAGTTAGGAAAGCGAATTTTTCCTATATCAGGTAGATATTAAGTATATTCATGAAACTACGACGATTTTTCCGCAATGCGATCATCCTATTTAGAAATATTTCGTAAAAAATTCTCGTTTTGGAGCGAATTTTTCCATTCTTTTTAAATTTCTCGTAAAATATTAGGTTAGGAAAGCGAATTTTTCCTATATTAGGTAGATATTAAGAATATTCATGAAACTACGACGATATTTTCGCAATGCGATCATCCTATTTAGAAATATTTCGTAAAAAATCTCGTTTTGGAGCGTATTTTTCCGTTCTTTTTGAAATTTCTCGTAAAATATTAGGTACGGAAAGCGAATTTTTCCTATATTAGGTAGATATAAAGTATATTCATCGAACTACGGCGATTTTTCCGCAATGCGATCATCCTATTTTGAAATATTTCGTAAAAATTCCCCTATTGGTGCGTATTTTTCCATTCTTTTTGAAATTTCTCGTAAAATATTAAGTTAGGAAAGCGAATTTTTCCTATACTAGGTAGATATTAAGTATATTCATCAAGCTACGAAAATTTTTCCGCAATGCGATCATCCTATTTAGAAATATTTCGTAAAAAAATCTCGTTTTGGAGCGTATTTTTCCATTCATTTTGAAATTTCTCGTAAAATATTTGGTTAGGAAAGCGAATTTTTCCTATATTAGGTAGATATTAAGAATATTCATGAAACTACGACGATATTTTCGCAATGCGATCATCCTATTTAGAAATATTTCGTAAAAAATCTCGTTTTGGAGCGTATTTTTCCGTTCTTTTTGAAATTTCTCGTAAAATATTAGGTACGGAAAGCGAATTTTTCCTATATTAGGTAGATATAAAGTATATTCATCGAACTACGGCGATTTTTCCGCAATGCGATCATCCTATTTTGAAATATTTCGTAAAAATTCCCCTATTGGTGCGTATTTTTCCATTCTTTTTGAAATTTCTCGTAAAATATTAAGTTAGGAAAGCGAATTTTTCCTATACTAGGTAGATATTAAGTATATTCATCAAGCTACGAAAATTTTTCCGCAATGCGATCATCCTATTTAGAAATATTTCGTAAAAAAATCTCGTTTTGGAGCGTATTTTTCCATTCATTTTGAAATTTCTCGTAAAATATTTGGTTAGGAAAGCGAATTTTTCCTATATTAGGTAGATATTAATTATATTCATCAAACTACGACGATTCTTCCGCAATGCGATCATCCTATTTAGAAATATTTCGTAAAAAAATCTCGTTTTGGAGCGTATGTTTCCATTCATTTTGAAATTTCTCGTAAAATATTAGGTTAGGAATGGGATTTTTTCTATATTAGGTAGATATTATGTATATTCATAAAACTACGGCGATTTTTTCGCAATGCTATTATGAAATATTTCCTAAAAAATCTCGTTTTGGAGCGTATTTTTCCATTCTTTTTGAAATTTCTCGTAAAATATTAGGTTAGGAAAGCGAATTTTTCCTATAATTGGTAGATATTAAGTAAATTCATCAAATTACGACGATTTTTCCGAAGTGCGATCATCCTATTTTGAAATATTTCGTAAAAAAATCTCGATTTAGAGCGTATTTTTCCATTCTTTTTAAAATTTCACGTAAAACATTAAGTTAGGAAAGCGAATTTTTCCTATATTATGTAGATATTATGTATATTCATCAAACTACGGCGATTTTTCCGCAATGCGATCATCCTATTTTGAAATATTTCGTAAAAAAATCTCGATTTGGAGCGTATTTTTCCATTCTTTTTCAAATTTCTCGTAAAATATTAAATTAGGAAAGCGAATTTTTCCTATATTAGGTAGATATTAAGTATATTCATCAAACTACGACGATTTTTCCGCAATGCGAGCATCCTATTTAGAAATATTTCGTAAAAAATCTCGTTTTGGAGCGTATTTTTCCATTCTTTTTGAAATTTCTCGTAAAATATTAGGTAAGGAAAGCGAATTTTTCCTATATTAGGTAGATATTAAGTATATTTAACAAATTACGACGATTTTTCCGAAGTGCGATCATCCTATTTTGAAATATTTCGTAAAAAATCTCGATTTAGAGCGTATTTTTCCATTCTTTTTGAAATTTCTCGTAAAATATTTGGTTAGGAAAGCGAATTTTTCCTATATTAGGTAGATATTAAGTATATTCATGAAACTACGACGATTATTCCGCAATGCGATCATCCTATTTAGAAATATTTCGTAAAAAAATCTCGTTTTGGAGCGTATTTTTCCATTCTTTTTGAAATTTCTCGTAAAATATTAGGTAAGGAAAGCGAATTTTTCCTATATTATGTAGATATTATGTATATTCATCAAACTACGGCGATTTTTCCGCAATGCGATCATCCTATTTTGAAATATTTCGTAAAAAAAAAAGCTCGATTTGGAGCGTATTTTTCTATTCTTTTTGAAATTTCTCGTAAAATAATAGCTTAGGAAAGCGAATTTTTCCTAAATTAGGAAGATATTAACGATATTATATAATAATAATAATAATAATTCGTCTCAGGGCGAATTTTGGTCAAGGCTGACCACTCTTGCAATTAACCCATATTTTTTTTCTTTCTTTTTTAAATTGTTTAATATTTTTTTCTCTTTCTTTCTTTCTAAATACAACGATCACAAACAACCATTCCCTAACCGGAAAAATCCGAGTAGCCGGGATACTAACCCGGGAACGTGTGGGTGGAGCGTTAACGCGCTAGCACGCTAAGCACTCGGCCACCACGGCCGGTTGATATTCATCAAACTACGACGATTTTTCCGCAATGCGATCATCCTATTTTGAAATATTTCGTAAAAAAATCTCGTTTTCGAGCGTATTTTTCCATTCTTTTTGAAATTCCTCGTAAAATATTAGCTTAGGAAAGCGAATTTTTCCTATATTAGGTAGATATTATGTATATTCATACATTTCCTACATAAGGTAGATACATTTCCTACATAAGGTAGATACATTTCCTACATAAGGTAGATATTAATTATATTCATCAAACTACGGCGATTTTTCCTCAATGCGATCATCAGATTTTGTAATATTTCGTAAAAAATCTCGTTTTGGAGCGTATTTTTCCATTCTTTTTGAAATTTCTCGTAAAATATTAGGTAAGGAAAGCGAATTTCTCCTTTATTAGGTAGATATTAAGTATATTCATCAAACTACGACGATTTTTCCGCAATGCGATCATCCTATTTAGAAATATTTCGTAAAAAAATCTCGTTTTGGAGCGTATTTTTCCATTCTTTTTGAAATATCTCGAAAAATATTAGGTTAGGAAAGCTAATTTTTCCTATATCAGGTAGATATTAATTATATTCATCAAACTACGACGATTTTTCCGCAACGCGATCATCCTATTTAGAAATATTTCGTAAAAAAATCTTGTTTTGGAGCGAATTTTTCGATTCTTTTAAATATTCTCGTAAAATATTAGGTTAGGAAAGCGAATTTTTCCTAAATTAGGTAGATATTAAGTATATTCATGAAACTACGACGATTTTTCCACAATGCGATCATCCTATTTAGAAATATTTCGTAAAAAATCTCGTTTTGGAGCGTATTTTTCCATTCTTTTTGAAATTTCTCGTAAAATATTAGGTATGGAAAGCGAATTTTTCCTATATTAGGTAGATATTAAGTATATTCATGAAATTACGACGATTTTTCCGAAGTGCGATCATCCTATTTTGAAATATTTCGTAAAAAATCTCGATTTAGAGCGTATTTTTTCATTCTTTTTGAAATTTCTCGTAAAATATTAAATTAGGAAAGCGAATTTTTCCTATATTAGGTAGATATTAAGTATATTCATCAAGCTACGACGATTTTTCCGCAATGAGATCATCCTATTTTTAAATATTTCGTAAAAATTATCCTTTTGGAGCGTATTTTTCCATTCTTTTTGAAATTTCTCGTAAAATATTAGGTTAGGAAAGCGAATTTTTCCTATATTAGGTAGATATTAAGTATATTCATCAAACTACGGCGATTTCTCCGCAATGCGATCATCCTATTTTGAAATATTTCGTAAAAATTCTCCTATTGGAGCGTATTTTTCCATTCTTTTTGAAATTTCTCGTAAAATATTAAGGTAGGAAAGCGAATTTTTCCTATATCAGGTAGATATTAAGTATATTCATGAAATTACGACGATTTTTCCGAGGTGCGATCATCCTATTTTGAATTATTTCGTAAAAAATCTCGATTTAGAGCGTATTTTTCCATTCTTTTTAGAATTTCTCGTAAAATATTAGGTATGAAAAGCGAATTTTTCCTATATTAGGTAGATATTAAGTATATTCATGAAATTACGACGATTTTTCCGAGGTGCGATCATCCTATTTTGAATTATTTCGTAAAAAATCTCGATTTAGAGCGTATTTTTCCATTCTTTTTAGAATTTCTCGTAAAATATTAAGTTAGGATAGCGAATTTTTCCTATATCAGGTAGATATTAATGATATTCATCAAACTACGACGATTCTTCAGCAATGCGATCATCCTATTTAGAAATATTTCGTAAAAAAATCTCGTTTTCGAGCGTATTTTTCCATTCTTTTTGAAATTTCTCGTAAAATATTAGGTTAGGAAAGCGAATTTTTCCTATATTAGGTAGATATAAAGTATATTCATCTAACTACGGCGATTTTTCCGCAATGCGATCATCCTATTTTGAAATATTTCGTAAAAATTCCCCTATTGGTGCGTATTTTTCCATTCTTTTTGAAATTTCTCGTAAAATATTAAGTTAGGAAAGCGAATTTTTCCTATACTAGGTAGATATTAAGTATATTCATCAAGCTACGAAAATTTTTCCGCTATGCGATCATCCTATTTTGAAATATTTCGTAAAAAATCTCGATTTGGAGCGTATTTTTCCATTCTTTTTGAAATTTCACGTAAAATCTTAGGTTAGAAAAGTGAATTTTTCCTATATCAGGTAGATATTGATTATATTCATCAAATTTCGACGATTTTTCCGAAGTGCGATCATCCTATTTTGAAATATTTCGTAAAAAAATCTCGATTTAGAGCGTATTTTTCCATTCTTTTTGAAGTTTCTCGTAAAATATTAAGTTAGGAAAGCGAATTTTTCCTATATTAGGAAGATATTAACGATATTATATAATAATAATAATAATAATTCGTCTCAGGGCGAATTTTGGTCAAGGCTGACCACTCTCGCAATTAACCCATATTTTTTTTCTTTCTTTTTTAAATTGTTTAATATTTTTTTTCTCTTTCTTTCTTTCTAAATACAACGATCACAAACAACCATTCCCTAACCGGAAAAATCCGAGTAGCCGGGATACTAACCCGGGAACGTGTGGGTGGAGCGTTAACGCGCTAGCACGCTAAGCACTCGGCCACCACGGCCGGTTGATATTCATCAAACTACGACGATTTTTCCGCAATGCGATCATCCTATTTTGAAATATTTCGTAAAAAAATCTCGTTTTCGAGCGTATTTTTCCATTCTTTTTGAAATTCCTCGTAAAATATTAGCTTAGGAAAGCGAATTTTTCCTATATTAGGTAGATATTATGTATATTCATACATTTCCTACATAAGGTAGATACATTTCCTACATAAGGTAGATATTAATTATATTCATCAAACTACGGCGATTTTTCCTCAATGCGATCATCAGATTTTGTAATATTTCGTAAAAAATCTCGTTTTGGAGCGTATTTTTCCATTCTTTTTGAAATTTCTCGTAAAATATTAGGTAAGGAAAGCGAATTTCTCCTTTATTAGGTAGATATTAAGTATATTCATCAAACTACGACGATTTTTCCGCAATGCGATCATCCTATTTAGAAATATTTCGTAAAAAAATCTCGTTTTGGAGCGTATTTTTCCATTCTTTTTGAAATTTCTCGTAAAATATTAGGTAAGGAAAGCGAATTCTTGCTTTATTAGGTAGATATTAAGTATATTCATCAAATAACGACGATTATTCCGAAGTGCGATCATCCTATTTAGAAATATTTCGTAAAAAATCTCGATTTGGAGCGTATTTTTCCATTCTTTTTAATATTTCTCGAAAAATATTAAATTAGGAAAGGGAATTTTTCCTATATTAGTTAGATATTAAGTATATTCATGAAACTACGACGATTTTTCCGCAATGCGATCATCCTATTTAGAAATATTTCGTAAAAAAATCTTGTTTTGGAGCGAATTTTTCGATTCTTTTTAAAATTCTCGTAAAATATTAGGTTAGGAAAGCGAATTTTTCCTAAATTAGGTAGATATTAAGTATATTCATGAAACTACGACGATTTTTCCGCAATGCGATCATCCTATTTAGAAATATTTCGTAAAAAATCTCGTTTTGGAGCGTATTTTTCCATTCTTTTTGAAATTTCTCGTAAAATATTAGGTAAGCAAAGCGAATTTTTCCTATATTAGGTAGATATTAAGTATATTCATGAAATTACGACGATTTTTCCGAAGTGCGATCATCCTATTTTGAAATATTTCGTAAAAAATCTCGATTTAGAGCGTATTTTTCCATTCTTTTTGAAATTTCTCGTAAAATATTAAATTAGGAAAGCGAATTTTTCCTATATTAGGTAGATATTAAGTATATTCATCAAGCTACGACGATTTTTCCGCAATGAGATCATCCTATTTTTAAATATTTCGTAAAAATTATCCTTTTGGAGCGTATTTTTCCATTCTTTTTGAAATTTCTCGTAAAATATTAGGTTAGGAAAGCGAATTTTTCCTATATTAGGTAGATATTAAGTATATTCATCAAACTACGGCGATTTCTCCGCAATGCGATCATCCTATTTTGAAATATTTCGTAAAAATTCTCCTATTGGAGCGTATTTTTCCATTCTTTTTGAAATTTCTCGTAAAATATTAAGCTAGGAAAGCGAATTTTTCCTATATCAGGTAGATATTAAGTATATTCATGAAACTACGACGATTTTTTCGCAATGCGATCATCCTATTTAGAAATATTTCGTAAAAAAATCTCGTTTTGGAGCGAATTTTTCCATTCTTTTTAAATTTCTCGTAAAATATTAGGTTAGGAAAGCGAATTTTTCCTATATTAGGTAGATATTATGTATATTCATGAAACTACGACGATTTGTTCGCAATGCGATCATCCTATTTAGAAATATTTCGTAAAAAATCTCGTTTTGGAGCGTATTTTTCCATTCTTTTTGAAATTTCTCGTAAAATATTAGGTATGGAAAGCGAATTTTTCCTATATTAGGTAGATATTAAGTATATTCATGAAATTACGACGATTTTTCCGAGGTGCGATCATCCTATTTTGAATTATTTCGTAAAAAATCTCGATTTAGAGCGTATTTTTCCATTCTTTTTAGAATTTCTCGTAAAATATTAAGTAAGGATAGCGAATTTTTCCTATATCAGGTAGATATTAATGATATTCATCAAACTACGACGATTCTTCAGCAATGCGATCATCCTATTTAGAAATATCTCGTAAAAAAATCTCGTTTTCGAGCGTATTTTTCCATTCTTTTTGAAATTTCTCGTAAAATATTAGGTTAGGAAAGCGAATTTTTCCTATATTAGGTAGATATAAAGTATATTCATCTAACTACGGCGATTTTTCCGCAATGCGATCATCCTATTTTGAAATATTTCGTAAAAATTCCCCTATTGGTGCGTATTTTTCCATTCTTTTGGAAATTTCTCGTAAAATATTAAGTTAGGAAAGCGAATTTTTCCTATACTAGGTAGATATTAAGTATATTCATCAAGCTACGAAAATTTTTCCGCTATGCGATCATCCTATTTTGAAATATTTCGTAAAAAATCTGGATTTGGAGCGTATTTTTCCATTCTTTTTGAAATTTCACGTAAAATATTAGGTTAGAAAAGTGAATTTTTCCTATATCAGGTAGATATTGATTATATTCATCAAATTTCGACGATTTTTCCGAAGTGCGATCATCCTATTTTGAAAAATTTCGTAAAAAAATATCGATTTAGAGCGTATTTTTCCATTCTTTTTGAAATTTCTCGTAAAATATTAAGTTAGGAAAGCGAATTTTTCCTATATTATGTAGATATTATGTATATTCATCAAACTACGGCGATTTTTCCGCAATGCGATCATCCTATTTTGAAATATTTCGTAAAAAAATCTCGATTTGGAGCGTATTTTTCCATTCTTTTTGAAATTTCTCGTAAAATATTAAATTAGGAAAGCGAATTTTTCCTAAATTAGGTAGATATTAAGTATGTTCATCAAACTACGACGATTTTTCCGCAATGCGATCATCCTATTTAGAAATATTTCGTAAAAAATCTCGTTTTAGAGCGTATTTTTCCATTCTTTTTAAATTTCTCGTAAAATATTAGGTTAGGAAAGCGAATTTTTCCTATATTAGGTAGATATTATGTATATTCATGAAACTACGACGATTTTTTCGCAATGCGATCATCCTATTTAGAAATATTTCGTAAAAAATCTCGTTTTGGAGCGTATTTTTCCATTCTTTTTGAAATTTCTCGTAAAATATTAGGTATGAAAAGCGAATTTTTCCTATATTAGGTAGATATTAAGTATATTCATGAAATTACGACGATTTTTCCGAGGTGCGATCATCCTATTTTGATTTATTTCGTAAAAAATCTCGATTTAGAGCGTATTTTTCCATTCTTTTTAGAATTTCTCGTAAAATTTAAGTAAGGATAGCGAATTTTTCCTATATCAGGTAGATATTAATGATATTCATCAAACTACGACGATTCTTCAGCAATGCGATCATCCTATTTAGAAATATTTCGTAAAAAAATCTCGTTTTTGAGCGTATTTTTCCATTCTTTTTGAAATTTCTCGTAAAATATTAGGTTAGGAAAGCGAATTTTTCCTATATTAGGTAGATATAAAGTATATTCATCTAACTACGGCGATTTTTCCGCAATGCGATCATCCTATTTTGAAATATTTCGTAAAAATTCCCCTATTGGTGCGTATTTTTCCATTCTTTTTGAAATTTCTCGTAAAATATTAAGTTAGGAAAGCGAATTTTTCCTATACTAGGTAGATATTAAGTATATTCATCAAGCTACGAAAATTTTTCCGCTATGCGATCATCCTATTTTGAAATATTTCGTAAAAAATCTCGATTTGGAGCGTATTTTTCCATTCTTTTTGAAATTTCTCGTAAAATATTAAGTTAGGAAAGCGAATTTTTCCTATATTATGTAGATATTATGTATATTCATCAAACTACGGCGATTTTTCCGCAATGCGATCATCCTATTTTGAAATATTTCGTAAAAAAATCTCGATTTAGAGCGTATTTTTCCATTCTTGTTGAAATTTCTCATAAAATATTAAGTTAGGAAAGCGAATTTTTCCTATATTATGTAGATATTATGTATATTCATCAAACTACGGCGATTTTTCCGCAATGCGATCATCCTATTTTGAAATATTTCGTAAAAAAATCTCGATTTGGAGCGTATTTTTCCATTCTTTTTGAAATTTCTCGTAAAATATTAAATTAGGAAAGCGAATTTTTCCTAAATTAGGTAGATATTAAGTATGTTCATCAAACTACGACGATTTTTCCGCAATGCGATCATCCTATTTAGAAATATTTCGTAAAAAATCTCGTTTTAGAGCGTATTTTTCCATTCTTTTTGAAATTTCTCGTAAAATATTAAGTAAGGAAAGCGAATTTTTCCTATATTCGGTAGATATTAAGTATATATATCAATTTACGCCGATTTTTCCGAAGTGAGATCATCCTATTTTGAAATATTTCGTAAAAAATCTCGATTTAGAGCGTATTTTTCCATTCTTTTTGAAATTTCTCGTAAAATATTTGGTTAGGAAAGCGAATTTTTCCTATATTAGGTAGATATTAAGTATATTCATGAAACTAGGACGATTATTCCGCAATGCGATCATCCTATTTAGAAATATTTCGTAAAAAAATCTCGTTTTGGAGCGTATTTTTCCATTCTTTTTTAATCTCTCGTAAAATATTAGGTAAGGAAAGCGAATTTTTCCTATATTATGTAGATATTATGTATATTCATCAAACTACGGCGATTTTTCCGCAATGCGATCATCCTATTTTGAAATATTTCGTAAAAAAAAAAGCTCGATTTGGAGCGTATTTTTCCATTCTTTTTGAAATTTCTCGTAAAATATTAGCTTAGGAAAGCGAATTTTTCCTATATTAGGAAGATATTAACCTTATTATATAATAATAATAATAATAATTCGTCTCAGGGCGAATTGTGGTCAAGGCTGACCACTCTTGCAATTAACCCATATTTTTTTTCTTTCTTTTTTTAAATTGTTTAATATTTTTTTTTCTCTTTCTTTCTTTCTAAATACAACGATCACAAACAACCATTCCCTAACCGAAAAATCCGAGTAGCCGGGATACGAACCCGGGAACGTGTGAGTGGAGCGTTAACGCGCTAGCACGCTAAGCACTCGGCCACAACGGCCGGTTGATATTCATCAAACTACGACGATTTTTCCGCAATGCGATCATCCTATTTTGAAATATTTCGTAAAAATTCTCCTATTGGAGCGTATTTTTCCATTCTTTTTGAAATTTCTCGTAAAATATTAAGCTAGGAAAGCGAATTTTTCCTATATCAGGTAGATATTAAGTATATTCATCAAACTACGACGATTTTACCGCAATGCGATCATCCTATTTAGAAATATTTCATAAAAAAATCTCGTTTTGGAGCGTATTTTTCCATTTGTTTTGAAAATCCCCTTAAAATATTAGGTTAGGAAAGCAGATTTTACCTATATCAGGTAGATATTAATTATATTCATCAAATTACGGCGATTTTTTCGCAATGCTATTTTGAAATATTTCGTAAAAAAATCTCGTTTTGGAGCGTATTTTTCCAGTCTTTTTGAAATTTCACGTAAAATATTAGCTTAGGAAAGCGAATTTTTCCTATTTAGGTAGATATTAAGTATATTCATCAAATTACGACGATTTTTCCGAAGTGCGGTCATCCTATTTTGAAATATTGCGTGAAAAAATCTCGATTTGGAGCGTATTTTTCCATTCTTTCTGAAATTTCTCGTAAAATATTAAATTAGGAAAGCGAATTTTTCCTATATTAGGTAGATATTAAGTATATTCATGAAACAATGACGATTTTTCCGAAATGCGATCATCCTATTTAGAAATATTTCGTAAAAAAATCTTGTTTTGGAGCGAATTTTTCCATTCTTTTTAAATTTCTCGTAAAATATTAGGTTAGGAAAGCGAATTTTTCCTATATTAGGTAGATATTAAGTATATTCATGAAACTACGACGATTTTTCCGCAATGCGATCATCCTATTTAGAAATATTTCGTAAAAAATCTCGTTTTGGAGCGTATTTTTCCATTCTTTTTGAAATTTCTCGTAAAATATTATGTAAGGAAAGCGAATTTTTCCTATATTAGGTAGATATTAGGTATATTCATGAAATTACGACGATTTTTCCGAAGTGCGATCATCCTATTTTGAAATATTTCGTAAAAAATCTCGATTTAGAGCGTATTTTTCCATTCTTTTTGAAATTTCTCGTAAAATATTAAATTAGGAAAGCGAATTTTTCCTATATTAGGTAGATATTAAGTATATTCATCAAGCTACGACGATTTTTCCGCAATGAGATCATCCTATTTTTAAATATTTCGTAAAAATTATCCTTTTGGAGCGTATTTTTCCATTCTTTTTGAAATTTCTCGTAAAATATTAAGCTAGGAAAGCGAATTTTTCCTATATCAGGTAGATATTAAGTACATTTATGAAACTACGACGATTATTCCGCAATGCGATCATCCTATTTAGAAATATTTCTTAAAAAAATCTCGTTTTGGAGCGAATTTTTCCATTCTTTTTAAATTTCTCGTAAAATATTAGGTTAGGAAAGCGAATTTTTCCTATATTAGGTAGATATTATGTATATTCATGAAACTACGACGATTTTTTCGCAATGCGATCATCCTATTTAGAAATATTTCGTAAAAAATCTCGTTTTGGAGCGTATTTTTCCATTCTTTTTGAAATTTCTCGTAAAATATTAGGTATGGAAAGCGAATTTTTCCTATATTAGGTAGATATTAAGTATATTCATGAAATTACGACGATTTTTCCGAAGTGCGATCATCCTATTTTGAATTATTTCGTAAAAAATCTCGATTTAGAGCGTATTTTTCCATTCTTTTTGAAATTTCTCGTAAAATATTAAGTAAGGATAGCGAATTTTTCCTATATCAGGTAGATATTAATGATATTCATCAAACTACGACGATTCTTCAGCAATGCGATCATCCTATTTAGAAATATCTCGTAAAAAAATCTCGTTTTCGAGCGTATTTTTCCATTCTTTTTGAAATTTCTCGTAAAATATTAGGTTAGGAAAGCGAATTTTTCCTATATTAGGTAGATATAAAGTATAATTATCTAACTACGGCGATTTTTCCGCAATGCGATCATCCTATTTTGAAATATTTCGTAAAAATTCCCCTATTGGTGCGTATTTTTCCATTCTTTTTGAAATTTCTCGTAAAATATTAAGTTAGGAAAGCGAATTTTTCCTATACTAGGTAGATATTAAGTATATTCATCAAGCTACGAAAATTTTTCCGCAATGCGATCATCCTATTTTGAAATATTTCGTAAAAAATCTCGATTTTGAGCGTATTTTTCCATTCTTTTTGAAATTTAACGTAAAATATTAGGTTAGAAAAGTGAATTTTTCCTATATCAGGTAGATATTGATTATATTCATCAAATTTCGACGATTTTTCCGAAGTGCGATCATCCTATTTTGAAATATTTCGTAAAAAAATCTCGATTTAGAGCGTATTTTTCCATTCTTTTTGATATTACTCGTATAATATTAAGTTAGGAAAGCGAATTTTTCTTATATTATGTAGATATTATGTATATTCATCAAACTACGGCGATTTTTCCGCAATGCGATCATCCTATTTTGAAATATTTCGTAAAAAAATCTCGATTTGGAGCGTATTTTTCCATTCTTTTTGAAATTTCTCGTAAAATATTAAATTAGGAAAGCGAATTTTTCCTAAATTAGGTAGATATTAAGTATGTTCATCAAACTAAAACGATTTTTCCGCAATGCGATCATCCTATTTAGAAATATTTCGTAAAAAATCTCGTTTTAGAGCGTATTTTTCCATTCTTTTTGAAATTTCTCGTAAAATATTAAGTAAGGAAAGCGAATTTTTCCTATATTCGGTAGATATTAAGTATATATATCAAATTACGCCGATTTTTCCGAAGTGAGATCATCCTATTTTGAAATATTTCGTAAAAAATTTCGATTTAGAACGTATTTTTCCATTCTTTTTGAAATTTCTCGTAAAATATTTGGTTAGGAAAGCGAATTTTTCCTATATTAGGTAGATATTAAGTATATTCATGAAACTAGGACGATTATTCCGCAATGCGATCATCCTATTTAGAAATATTTCGTAAAAAAATCTCGTTTTGGAGCGTATTTTTCCATTCTTTTTTAATCTCTCGTAAAATATTTGGTAAGGAAAGCGAATTTTTCCTATATTAGGTAGGTATTAAGTATATTCATCAAACTACGGCGATTTTTCCGCAATGCGATCATCCTATTTTGAAATATTTCGTAAAAAAAAAGCTCGATTTGGAGCGTATTTTTCCATTCTTTTTGAAATTTCTCGTAAAATATTAGCTTAGGAAAGCGAATTTTTCCTATATTAGGAAGATATTAACGATATTATATAATAATAATAATAATAATTTGTCTCAGGGCGAATTGTGGTCAAGGCTGACCACTCTTGCAATTAACCCATATTTTTTTTCTTTCTTTTTTTAAATTGTTTAATATTTTTTTTTCTCTGTCTTTCTTTCTAAATACAACGATCACAAACAACCATTCCCTAACCGGAAAAATCCGAGTAGCCGGGATACGAACCCGGGAACGTGTGAGTGGAGCGTTAACGCGCTAGCACGCTAAGCACTCGGCCACCACGGCCGGTTGATATTCATCAAACTACGACGATTTTTCCGCAATGCGATCATCCTATTTTGAAATATTTCGTAAAAAAATCTCGTTTTCGAGCGTATTTTTCCATTCTTTTTGAAATTCCACGTAAAATATTAGCTTAGGAAAGCGAATTCTTCTTTTATTAGGTAGATATTAAGTATATTCATCAAGCTACGACGAATTTTCCGCAACGCGATCATCCTATTTTGAAATATTTCGTAAAAAATGTCTTTTTCGAGCGTATTTTTCCATTCTTTTTGAAATTTCTCGTAAAATATTACGTTAGGAAAGCGAATTTTTCCTATATCAGGTAGATATTAATTATATTCATCAAACTACGGCGATTTTTTCGCAATGCTATTTTGAAATATTTCGTAAAAAAATCTCGTTTTGGAGCGTATTTTTCCATTCTTTTTGAAATTTCTCGTAAAATATTAAATTAGGAAAGCGAATTTTTCCTATATTAGGTAGATATTAAGTATATTCATGAAACAACGACGATTTTTCCGCAATGCGATCATCCTATTTTGAAATATTTCGTAAAAAAATCTCGTTTTGGAGCGTATTTTTCCATTCTTTTTGAAATTTCTCGTAAAATATTAGGTAAGGAAAGCGAATTTTACCTATATTAGGTAGATATTATGTATATACATACATTTCCTACATAAGGTAGATACATTTCCTACATAAGGTAGATATTAATTATATTCATCAAACTACGACGATTTTTCCGAAATGCGATCATCCTATTTTGAAGTATTTGGTAAAAAATCTCGTTTTGGAGCGTATTTTTCCATTCATTTTGAAATTTCTCGTAAAATATTAGGTAAGGAAAGCAAATTCTTCCTATATCAGGTAGATATTAATTATATTCATCAAACTACGACGATTTTTCCGCAATGCGATCATCCTATTTAGAAATATTTCGTAAAAAATGTCGTTTTCGAGCGTATTTTACCATTCTTTTTGAAATTTCTCGTAAAATATTAGGTTAGGAAAGCGAATTTTTCCTATATTAGGTGGATATTATGTATATTCATACATTTCCTACATAAGGTAGATATTAATTATATTCATCAAATTACGACCATTTTTCCGAAGTGCGATCATCCTATTTTGAAATATTTCGTAAAAAAATCTCGATTTAGAGCGTATTTTTCCATTCTTTTTGAAATTTCTCGTAAAATATTAAATTAGGAAAGCGAATTTTTCCTATATTAGGTAGATATTAAGTATTTTCATGAAACTACGACGATTTTTCCGCAATGCGATCATCCTATTTAGAAATATTTCGTAAAAAAATCTCGTTTTGGAGCCAATTTTTCCATTCTTTTTGAAATTTCTCGTAAAATATTAGGTTAGGAAAGCGAATTTTTCCTATATTAGGTAGATATTAAGTATATTCATGAATCTACGTCGATTTTTCCGCAATGCGATCATCCTATTTAGAAATATTTCGTAAAAAATGTCGTTTTCGAGCGTATTTTTCCATTCTTTTTGACATTTCTCGTAAAATATTAGGTTAGGAATGCGAATTTTTCCTATTTTAGGTAGATATTATGTATATTCATCAAACTACGACGATTTTTCCGAAGGGCGATCATCCTATTTTGAAATATCTCGTAAAAAATCTCGGTTTGGAGCGTATTTTTCCATTCTTTTTGAAATTTCTCGTAAAATATTAAATTAGGAAAGCGAATTTTTCCTATATTATGTAGATATTATGTATAGTCATCAAACTACGGCGATTTTTCCGCAATGCGATCACCCTATTTTGAAATATTTCGTAAAAAAATCTCGATTTGGAGCGTGTTTTTCCATTTTTTTTGAAATTTCTCGTAAAATATTAAATTAGGAAAGCGAATTTTTCCTATATTAGGTAGATATTAAGTATATTCATGAAACTACGACGATTTTTCCGCAAGGCGATCATCCTATTTAGAAATATTTCGTAAAAAATCTCGTTTTGGAGCGTATTTTTCCATTCTTTTTGAAATTTCTCGTAAAATATTAGGTAAGGAAAGCGAATTTTTCCTATATTATGTAGATATTATGTATATTCATCAAACTACGGCGATTTTTCCGCAATGCGATCATCCTATTTTGAAATATTTCGTAAAAGAATCTCGATTTGGAGCGTATTTTTCCATTCTTCTTGAAATTTCTCGTAAAATATTAGGTATGGAAAGCGAATTTTTCCTATATTAGGTAGATATTAAGTATATTCATGAAATTACGACGATTTTTCCGAAGTGCGATCATCCTATTTTGAATTATTTCGTAAAAAATCTCGATTTAGAGCGTATTTTTCCATTCTTTTTGAAATTTCTCGTAAAATATTAAGTAAGGATAGCGAATTTTTCCTATATCAGGTAGATATTAATTATATTCATCAAACTACGACGAATTTTCCGCAACGCGATCATCCTATTTTGAATTATTTCGTAAAAAATGTCTTTTTCGAGCGTTTTTTTCCATTCTTTTTGAAATTTCTCGTAAAATATTACGTTAGGAAAGCGAATTTTTCCTATATCAGGTAGATATTAATTATATTCATCAAACTACGGCGATTTTTTCGCAATGCTATTTTGAAATATTTCGTAAAAAAATCTCGTTTTGGAGCGTATTTTGCCATTCTTTTTGAAATTTCTCGCAAAATATTAAATTAGGTAAGCGAATTTTTCCTATATTATGTAGATATTATGTATATTCATCAAACTACGGCGATTTTTCCGCAATGCGATCATCCTATTTTGAAATATTTCGTAAAAAAATCTCGATTTGGAGCGTATTTTTCCATTCTTCTTGAAATTTCTCGTAAAATATTAGCTTAGGAAACCGAATTTTTCCTATATTAGGAAGATATTAACGATATTATATAATAATAATAATAATAATTTGTCACAGGGCGAATTTTGGTCAAGGCTGACCACTCTTGCAATTAATCCATATTTTTTTTCTTTCTTTTTTTAAATTGTTTAATATTTTTTTTCTCTTTCTTTCTTTCTAAATACAACGATCACAAACAACCATTCCCTAACCGGAAAAATCCGATTAGCCGGGATACGAACCCTGGAACGTGTGGGTGGAGCGTTAACGCGCTAGCACGCTAAGCACTCGGCCACCACGGCCGGTTGATATTCATCAAACTACGACGATTTTTCCGCAATGCGATCATCCTATTTTGAAATATTTCGTAAAAAAATCTCGTTTTCGAGCGTATTTTTCCATTCTTTTTGAAATTTCTCGTAAAATATTAGCTTAGGAAAGTGAATTTCTCCTTTATTAGGTAGATATTAAGTATATTCATGAAACTACGACGATTTTTCCGCAATGCGATCATCCTATTTAGAAATATTTCGTAAAAAAATCTCGTTTTGGAGCGAATTTTTCCATTCTTTTTAAATTTCTCGTAAAATATTAGGTTAGGAAAGCGAATTTTTCCTATATTATGTAGATATTATGTATATTCATCAAACTACGGCGATTTTTCCGCAATGCGATCATCCTATTTTGAAATATTTCGTAAAAAAATCTCGATTTGGAGCGTATTTTTCCATTCTTCTTGAAATTTCTCGTAAAATATTAGCTTAGGAAACCGAATTTTTCCTATATTAGGAAGATATTAACGATATTATATAATAATAATAATAATAATTTGTCACAGGGCGAATTTTGGTCAAGGCTGAACACTCTTGCAATTAATCCATATTTTTTTTCTTTCTTTTTTTAAATTGTTTAATATTTTTTTTCTCTTTCTTTCTTTCTAAATACAACGATCACAAACAACCATTCCCTAACCGGAAAAATCCGATTAGCCGGGATACGAACCCTGGAACGTGTGGGTGGAGCGTTAACGCGCTAGCACGCTAAGCACTCAGCCACCACGGCCGGTTGATATTCATCAAACTACGACGATTTTTCCGCAATGCGATCATCCTATTTTGAAATATTTCGTAAAAAAATCTCGTTTTCGAGCGTATTTTTCCATTCTTTTTGAAATTTCTCGTAAAATATTAGCTTAGGAAAGTGAATTCCTACTTTATTAGGTAGATATTAAGTATATTCATCAAACTACGACGATTTTTCCGCAATGCGATCATCCTATTTTGAAATATTTCGTAAAAATTCTCGTTTTGGAGCGTATTTTTCCATTCTTTTTGAAATTTCTCGTAAAATATTAAGCTAGGAAAGCGAATTTTTCCTATATCAGGTAGATATTAAGTATATTCATGAAACTACGACGATTTTTCCGCAATGCGATCATCCTATTTAGAAATATTTCGTAAAAAAATCTCGTTTTGGAGCGAATTTTTCCATTCTTTTTAAATTTCTCGTAAAATATTAGGTTAGGAATGGGATTTTTTCTATATTAGGTAGATATTATGTTTATTCATGAAACTACGACGATTTTTTCGCAATGCGATCATCCTATTTAGAAATATTTCGTAAAAAATCTCGTTTTGGAGCGTATTTTTCCATTCTTTTTGAAATTTCTCGTAAAATATTAGGTATGGAAAGCGAATTTTTCCTATATTAGGTAGATATTAAGTATATTCATGAAATTACGACGATTTTTCCGAAGTGCGATCATCCTATTTTGAATTATTTCGTAAAAAATCTCGATTTAGAGCGTATTTTTCAATTCTTTTTGAAATTTCTCGTAAAATATTAAGTAAGGATAGCGAATTTTTCCTATATCAGGTAGATATTAATTATATTCATCAAACTACGACGAATTTTCCGCAACGCGATCATCCTATTTTGAAATATTTCGTAAAAAATGTCTTTTTCGAGCGTATTTTTCCATTCTTTTTGAAATTTCTCGTAAAATATTACGTTAGGAAAGCGAATTTTTCCTATATCAGGTAGATATTAAATATATTCATCAAACTACGGCGATTTTTTCGCAATGCTATTTTGAAATATTTCGTAAAAAAATCTCGTTTTGGAGCGTATTTTTCCATTCTTTTTTAATTTCTCGTAAAATATTAAATTAGGAAAGCGAATTTTTCCTATATTAGGTAGATATTATGTATATTCATACATATCCTACATAAGGTAGATACATTTCCTACATAAGGTAGATATTAATTATATTCATCAAACTACGACGATTTTTCCGAAATGCGATCATCCTATTTTGAAGTATTTGGTAAAAAATCTCGTTTTCGAGCGTAATTTTCCATCCTTTTGAAATTTCTCGTAAAATATTAGGTTAGGAAAGAGAATTTTTCCTACATTAGGTAGATAATATGAATATTCATCAAACTACGGCGATTTTTCCGCAATCCGATCATCTTATTTTGTAATATTTCGTAAAAAATCTCATTTTGGAGCGTATTTTTCCATTCTTTTTGCAATTTCTCGTAAAATATTAGGTAAGGAAAGCGAATTTCTACTTTATTAGGTAGATATTAAGTATATTCATCAAACTACGACGATTTTTCCGCAATTCGATCATCATATTTTGAAATATTTTGTAAAAAAATCCCGTTTTGGAGCGTATTTTTCCATTCTTTTTGAAATTTCTCGTAAAATATTAGGTTAGGAAAGCGAATTTTTCCTTTATTAGGTAGATATTAAGTATATTCATCAAACTACGGTGATTTTTCCGCAATGCGATCATCCTATTTTGTAATATTTCGAAAAAAAATCTCCTTTTGGAGCGTATTTTTCCATTCTTTTTGAAATTTCCCGTAAAATATTATGTTAGGAAAGGTAATTTTTCCTATATCAGGTAGATATTCATTATATTCATCAAACTACGGCGTGTTTTCCACAATGCGATCATCCTATTTTGATATATTTCGTAAAAATTCTCCTTTTGGATCGTATTTTTCCATTCTTTTTGAAATTTCTCCTAAAATCTTAGCTTTGGAAAGCGAATTTTTCCTATATTAGGTAGTTATTAAGTATATTCATCAAACTACGACGATTTTTCCGCAATGCGATCATCCTATTTTGAAATATATCGTAAAAAAATCTCGTTTTGGAGCGTATTTTTCCATTCTTTATAAAATTTCTCGTAAAATATTAGGTTAGGAAAGCGAATTTTTTCTATATCAGGTAGATTTAATGTATTTTCATCAGACTACGGCGATTTTTCCGCAATGCGATTATCTTATTTTGAAATATTTCGTAAAAAAATCTCCTTTTGGAGCGTAATTTTCCATTTTTTTTGAAATTTCTCGTAAAATATTAAGTTAGGAAAGCGAATTTTTCCTATATCAAGTAGATATTAATTATATTCATCAAGCTACGACGACTTTTCCGCAATGCGATCATCCTATTTTGAAATATTTCGTAAAAAAATCTCGTTTTGGATCGTATTTTTCCATTCTTTTTTAAATTTCTCGTAAAATATTAAGTTAGGAAAGCAAATTTTTCCTATATTAGGTAGATATTATGTATATTCATCAAACTACGACGATTTTTCCGCAATGCGATCATCCTATTTTGAAATATTTCGTAAAAAAAACTCGTTTTGGAGCGTATTTTTCCATTCTTTTTAAATTTCTCGTATAATATTAGGTTAGGAAAGCGAATTTTTCCTATATTAGGTAGGTATTAAGTATATTCATCAAACTACGACGAATTTTCCGTAATGCGATATCCCTATTTTGAAATATTTCGTAAAAAAATCTCCTATTGGAGCGTATTTTTCCATTCTTTTTGAAATTTCTCGTAAAATATTAGGTTAGGAAAGCGAATTTTTCTTTTTTAAGGTAGATATTAAGTATATTCATCAAACTACGGTGATTTTTCCGCAATGCGATCATCCTATTTTGAAATATTTCGTAAAAAAATCTCCTTTTGGAGCGTATTTTTCAATTCTTTTTGAAATTTCTCGTAAAATATTACGTTAGGAAAGCGAATTTTTCCTATATCAAGTAGATATTACTTATATTCATCAAACTACGGCGATTTTTCCGTAATGCGATATCCCTATTTTGAAATATTTCGTAAAAATTCTCGTTTTGGAGCTTATTTTTCCATTCTTTTTGAAATTTCACGTAAAATATTAGGTTAGGAAAGCGAATATTTCCTATATTAGGTAGATATTAAAGATATTCATCAAACTACGACGATTTTTCCGCAATGCGATCATCCTATTTTGAAATATTTCGTAAAAAATTCTCGTTTTGGAGCGTATTTTTCCATTCTTTTCGAATTTTCACGTAAAATATTAGGTTAGGAAAGCGAATTTTTCCTATATTAGGTATATTAACGATATTCATCAAACTGCGACGATTTTTTCGCAATGCGATCATCCTATTTTGAAATACTTCGTAAAAAAATCTCGTTCTGGAGCGTATTTTTCCATTCTTTTTGAAATTTCTCGTAAAATATTAGGTTAGGAAAGCGAATTTTTCCTATATTATGTAGATATTATGTATATTCATCAAACTACGGCGATTTTTCCGCAATGCGATCATCCTATTTTGAAATATTTCGTAAAAAATTCTCGATTTGGTGCGTATTTTTCCATTCTTCTTGAAATTTCTCGTAAAATATTAGCTTAGGAAACCGAATTTTTCCTATATTAGGAAGATATTAACGATATTATATAATAATAATAATAATAATTTGTCACAGGGCGAATTTTGGTCAAGGCTGACCACTCTTGCAATTAATCCATATTTTTTTTCTTTCTTTTTTTAAATTGTTTAATATTTTTTTTCTCTTTCTTTCTTTCTAAATACAACGATCACAAACAACCATTCCCTAACCGGAAAAATCCGATTAGCCGGGATACGAACCCTGGAACGTGTGGGTGGAGCGTTAACGCGCTAGCACGCTAAGCACTCAGCCACCACGGCCGGTTGATATTCATCAAACTACGACGATTTTTCCGCAATGCGATCATCCTATTTTGAAATATTTCGTAAAAAAATCTCGTTTTCGAGCGTATTTTTCCATTCTTTTTGAAATTTCTCGTAAAATATTAGCTTAGGAAAGTGAATTTCTCCTTTATTAGGTAGATATTAAGTATATTCATCAAACTACGACGATTTTTCCGCAATGCGATCATCCTATTTTGAAATATTTCGTAAAAATTCTCGTTTTGGAGCGTATTTTTCCATTCTTTTTGAAATTTCTCGTAAAATATTAAGCTAGGAAAGCGAATTTTTCCTATGTCAGGTAGATATTAAGTATATTCATGAAACTACGACGATTTTTCCGCAATGCGATCATCCTATTTACAAATATTTCGTAAAAAAATCTCGTTTTGGAGCGAATTTTTCCATTCTTTTTAAATTTCTCGTAAAATATTAGGTTAGGAAAGCGAATTTTTCGTATATTAGGTAGATATTATGTATATTCATGAAACTACGACGATTTTTTCGCAATGCGATCATCCTATTTAGAAATATTTCGTAAAAAATCTCGTTTTGGAGCGTATTTTTCCATTCTTTTTGAAATTTCTCGTAAAATATTAGGTATGGAAAGCGAATTTTTCCTATATTAGGTAGATATTAAGTATATTCATGAAATTACGACGATTTTTCCGAAGTGCGATCATCCTATTTTGAATTATTTCGTAAAAAATCTCGATTTAGAGCGTATTTTTCCATTCTTTTTGAAATTTCTCGTAAAATATTAAGTAAGGATAGCGAATTTTTCCTATATCAGGTAGATATTAATTATATTCATCAAACTACGACGAATTTTCCGCAACGCGATCATCCTATTTTGAAATATTTCGTAAAAAATGTCTTTTTCGAGCGTATTTTTCCATTCTTTTTGAAATTTCTCGTAAAATATTACGTTAGGAAAGCGAATTTTTCCTATATCAGGTAGATATTAAATATATTCATCAAACTACGGCGATTTTTTCGCAATGCTATTTTGAAATATTTCGTAAAAAAATCTCGTTTTGGAGCGTATTTTTCCATTCTTTTTTAATTTCTCGTAAAATATTAAATTAGGAAAGCGAATTTTTCCTATATTAGGTAGATATTATGTATATTCATACATATCCTACATAAGGTAGATACATTTCCTACATAAGGTAGATATTAATTATATTCATCAAACTACGACGATTTTTCCGAAATGCGATCATCCTATTTTGAAATATTTGGTAAAAAATCTCGTTTTCGAGCGTAATTTTCCATCCTTTTGAAATTTCTCGTAAAATATTAGGTTAGGAAAGAGAATTTTTCCTACATTAGGTAGATAATATGAATATTCATCAAACTACGGCGATTTTTCCGCAATCCGATCATCTTATTTTGTAATATTTCGTAAAAAATCTCGTTTTGGAGCGTATTTTTCCATTCTTTTTGCAATTTCTCGTAAAATATTAGGTAAGGAAAGCGAATTTCTACTTTATTAGGTAGATATTAAGTATATTCATCAAACTACGACGATTTTTCCGCAATTCGATCATCATATTTTGAAATATTTTGTAAAAAAATCCCGTTTTGGAGCGTATTTTTCCATTCTTTTTGAAATTTCTCGTAAAATATTAGGTTAGGAAAGTGAATTTTTCCTTTATTAGGTAGATATTAAGTATATTCATCAAACTACGGTGATTTTTCCGCAATGCGATCATCCTATTTTGTAATATTTCGAAAAAAAATCTCCTTTTGGAGCGTATTTTTCCATTCTTTTTGAAATTTCCCGTAAAATATTATGTTAGGAAAGGTAATTTTTCCTATATCAGGTAGATATTCATTATATTCATCAAACTACGGCGTGTTTTCCACAATGCGATCATCCTATTTTGATATATTTCGTAAAAATTCTCCTTTTGGATCGTATTTTTCCATTCTTTTTGAAATTTCTCCTAAAATCTTAGCTTTGGAAAGCGAATTTTTCCTATATTAGGTAGTTATTAAGTATATTCATCAAACTACGACGATTTTTCCGCAATGCGATCATCCTATTTTGAAATATATCGTAAAAAAATCTCGTTTTGGAGCGTATTTTTCCATTCTTTTTAAAATTTCTCGTAAAATATTAGGTTAGGAAAGCGAATTTTTTCTATATCAGGTAGATTTTATGTATTTTCATCAGACTACGGCGATTTTTCCGCAATGCGATCATCTTATTTTGAAATATTTCGTAAAAAAATCTCCTTTTGGAGCGTAATTTTCCATTTTTTTTGAAATTTCTCGTAAAATATTAAGTTAGGAAAGCGAATTTTTCCTATATCAAGTAGATATTAATTATATTCATCAAGCTACGACGATTTTTCCGCAATGCGATCATCCTATTTTGAAATAATTCGTAAAAAAATCTCGTTTTGGATCGTATTTTTCCATTCTTTTTTAAATTTCTCGTAAAATATTAAGTTAGGAAAGCAAATTTTTCCTATATTAGGTAGATATTATGTATATTCATCAAACTACGACGATTTTTCCGCAATGCGATCATCCTATTTTGAAATATTTCGTAAAAAAAACTCGTTTTGGAGCGTATTTTTCCATTCTTTTTAAATTTCTCGTATAATATTAGGTTAGGAAAGCGAATTTTTCCTATATTAGGTAGGTATTAAGTATATTCATCAAACTACGACGAATTTTCCGTAATGCGATATCCCTATTTTGAAATATTTCGTAAAAAAATCTCCTATTGGAGCGTATTTTTCCATTCTTTTTGAAATTTCTCGTAAAATATTAGGTTAGGAAAGCGAATTTTTCTTTTTTAAGGTAGATATTAAGTATATTCATCAAACTACGGTGATTTTTCCGCAATGCGATCATCCTATTTTGAAATATTTCGTAAAAAAATCTCCTTTTGGAGCGTATTTTTCCATTCTTTTTGAAATTTCTCGTAAAATATTACGTTAGGAAAGCGAATTTTTCCTATATCAAGTAGATATTACTTATATTCATCAAACTACGGCGATTTTTCCGTAATGCGATATCCCTATTTTGAAATATTTCGTAAAAATTCTCGTTTTGGAGCTTATTTTTCCATTCTTTTTGAAATTTCACGTAAAATATTAGGTTAGGAAAGCGAATATTTCCTATATTAGGTAGATATTAAAGATATTCATCAAACTACGACGATTTTTCCGCAATGCGATCATCCTATTTTGAAATATTTCGTAAAAAATTCTCGTTTTGGAGCGTATTTTTCCATTCTTTTTGAATTTTCACGTAAAATATTAGGTTAGGAAAGCGAATTTTTCCTATATTAGGTATATTAACGATATTCATCAAACTACGACGATTTTTCCGCAATGCGATCATCCTATTTTGAAATATTTCGTAAAAAAATCTCGATTTGGAGCGTATTTTTCCATTCTTCTTAAAATTTCTCGTAAAATATTAGCTTAGGAAACCGAATTTTTCCTATATTAGGAAGATATTAACGATATTATATAATAATAATAATAATAATTTGTCACAGGGCGAATTTTGGTCAAGGCTGACCACTCTTGCAATTAATCCATATTTTTTTTCTTTCTTTTTTTAAATTGTTTAATATTTTTTTTCTCTTTCTTTCTTTCTAAATACAACGATCACAAACAACCATTCCCTAACCGGAAAAATCCGATTAGCCGGGATACGAACCCTGGAACGTGTGGGTGGAGCGTTAACGCGCTAGCACGCTAAGCACTCAGCCACCACGGCCGGTTGATATTCATCAAACTACGACGATTTTTCCGCAATGCGATCATCCTATTTTGAAATATTTCGTAAAAAAATCTCGTTTTCGAGCGTATTTTTCCATTCTTTTTGAAATTTCTCGTAAAATATTAGCTTAGGAAAGTGAATTTCTCCTTTATTAGGTAGATATTAAGTATATTCATCAAACTACGACGATTTTTCCGCAATGCGATAATCCTATTTTCAAATATTTCGTAAAAATTCTCGTTTTGGAGCGTATTTTTCCATTCTTTTTGAAATTTCTCGTAAAATATTAAGCTAGGAAAGCGAATTTTTCCTATATCAGGTAGATATTAAGTATATTCATGAAACTACGACGATTTTTCCGCAATGCGATCATCCTATTTAGAAATATTTCGTAAAAAAATCTCGTTTTGGAGCGAATTTTTCCATTCTTTTTAAATTTCTCGTAAAATATTAGGTTAGGAAAGCGAATTTTTCGTATATTAGGTAGATATTATGTATATTCATGAAACTACGACGATTTTTTCGCAATGCGATCATCCTATTTAGAAATATTTCGTAAAAAATCTCGTTTTGGAGCGTATTTTTCCATTCTTTTTGAAATTTCTCGTAAAATATTAGGTATGGAAAGCGAATTTTTCCTATATTAGGTAGATATTATGTATATTCATCAAACTACGACGATTTTTCCGCAATGCGATCATCCTATTTTGAAATATTTCGTAAAAAAAACTCGTTTTGGAGCGTATTTTTCCATTCTTTTTAAATTTCTCGTATAATATTAGGTTAGGAAAGCGAATTTTTCCTATATTAGGTAGGTATTAAGTATATTCATCAAACTACGACGAATTTTCCGTAATGCGATATCCCTATTTTGAAATATTTCGTAAAAATTCTTGTTTTGGAGCCTATTTTTCCATTCTTTTTTAAATTTCTCGTAAAATATTAGGTTAGGAAAGCGAATTTTTCCTATATTAGGTAGTTATTAAGTATATTCATCAAACTACGACGATTTTTCCGCAATGCGATCATCCTATTTTGAAATATATCGTAAAAAAATCTCGTTTTGGAGCGTATTTTTCCATTCTTTATAAAATTTCTCGTAAAATATTAGGTTAGGAAAGCGAATTTTTTCTATATCAGGTAGATTTTATGTATTTTCATCAGACTACGGTGATTTTTCCGCAATGCGATCATCTTATTTTGAAATATTTCGTAAAAAAATCTCCTTTTGGAGCGTAATTTTCCATTTTTTTTGAAATTTCTCGTAAAATATTAAGTTAGGAAAGCGAATTTTTCCTATATCAAGTAGATATTAATTATATTCATCAAGCTACGACGATTTTTCCGCAATGCGATCATCCTATTTTGAAATATTTCGTAAAAAAATCTCGTTTTGGATCGTATTTTTCCATTCTTTTTTAAATTTCTCGTAAAATATTAAGTTAGGAAAGCAAATTTTTCCTATATTAGGTAGATATTATGTATATTCATCAAACTACGACGATTTTTCCGCAATGCGATCATCCTATTTTGAAATATTTCGTAAAAAAAACTCGTTTTGGAGCGTATTTTTCCATTCTTTTTGAAATTTGTCGTAAAATATTACGTTAGGAAAGCGAATTTTTCCTATATCAAGTAGATATTACTTATATTCATCAAACTACGGCGATTTTTCCGTAATGCGATATCCCTATTTTGAAATATTTCGTAAAAATTCTCGTTTTGGAGCTTATTTTTCCATTCTTTTTGAAATTTTACGTAAAATATTAGGTTAGGAAAGCGAATATTTCCTATATTAGGTAGATATTAAAGATATTCATCAAACTACGACGATTTTTCCGCAATGCGATCATCCTATTTTGAAATATTTCGTAAAAAATTCTCGTTTTGGAGCGTATTTTTCCATTCTTTTTGAATTTTCACGTAAAATATTAGGTTAGGAAAGCGAATTTTTCCTATATTAGGTATATTAACGATATTCATCAAACTACGACGATTTTTTCGCAATGCGATCATCCTATTTTGAAATACTTCGTAAAAAAATCTCGTTCTGGAGCGTATTTTTCCATTCTTTTTGAAATTTCTCGTAAAATATTAGGTTAGGAAAGCGAATTTTTTCTATATCAGGTAGATTTTATGTATTTTCATCAGACTACGGCGATTTTTCCGCAATGCGATCATCTTATTTTGAAATATTTCGTAAAAAAATCTCCTATTGGAGCGTATTTTTCCATTCTTTTTGAAATTTCTCGTAAAATATTAGGTTAGGAAAGCGAATTTTTCCTTTATTAGGTAGATATTAAGTATATTCATCAAACTACGGTGATTTTTCCGCAATGCGATCATCCTATTTTGAAATATTTCGTAAAAAAATCTCCTTTTGGAGCGTATTTTTCCATTCTTTTTGAAATTTCTCGTAAAATATTACGTTAGGAAAGCGAATTATTCCTATATCAAGTAGATATTATTTATATTCATCAAACTACGGCGATTTTTCCGTAATGCGATATCCCTATTTTGAAATATTTCGTAAAAATTCTCGTTTTGGAGCGTATTTTTCCATTCTTTTTGAAATTTCACGTAAAATATTAGGTTAGGAAAGCGAATATTTCCTATATTAGGTAGATATTAAGTATATTCATCAAACTACGACGATTTTTCCGCAATGCGATCATCCTATTTTGAAATATATCGTAAAAAAATCTCGTTTTGGAGCGTATTTTTCCATTCTTTTTAAAATTTCTCGTAAAATATTAGGTTAGGAAAGCGAATTTTTTCTATATCTGGTAGATTTTATGTATTTTCATCAGCCTACGGCGATTTTTCCGCAATGCGATCATCTTATTTTGAAATATTTCGTAAAAAATCTCCTTTTGGAGCGTAATTTTCCATTTTTTTGAAATTTCTCGTAAAATATTAAGTTAGGAAAGCGAATTTTCCTATATCAAGTAGATATTAATTATATTCATCAAGTTACGACGATTTTTCCGCAATGCGATCATCCTATTTTGAAATATTTCGTAAAAAAATCTCGTTTTGGATCGTATTTTTCCATTCTTTTTTAAATTTCTCGTAAAATATTAAGTTAGGAAAGCAAATTTTTCCTATATTATGTAGATATTATGTATATTCATCAAACTACGACGATTTTTCCGCAATGCGATCATCCTATTTTGAAATATTTCGCAAAAAAAACTCGTTTTGGAGCGTATTTTTCCATTCTTTTTAAATTTCTCGTATAATATTAGGTTAGGAAAGCGAATTTTTCCTATATTAGGTAGGTATTAAGTATATTCATCAAAATACGACGAATTTTCCGTAATGCGATATCCCTATTTTGAAATATTTCGTAAAAATTCTTGTTTTGGAGCCTATTTTTCCATTCTTTTTTAAATTTCCCGTAAAATATTAGGTTAGGAAAGCGAATTTTTCCTTTATTAGGTAGATATTAAGTATATTCATCAAACTACGGTGATTTTTCCGCAATGCGATCATCCTATTTTGAAATATTTCGTAAAAAAATCTCCTTTTGGAGCGTATTTTTCCATTCTTTTTGAAATTTCTCGTAAAATATTACGTTAGGAAAGCGAATTTTTCCTATATCAAGTAGATATTATTTATATTCATCAAACTACGACGATTTTTCCGCAATGCGATCATCCTATTTTGAAATATTTCGTAAAAAATTCTCGTTTTGGAGCGTATTTTTCCATTCTTTTTGAAATTTCACGTAAAATATTAGGTTAGGAAAGCGAATTTTTCCTATATTAGGTATATTAACGATATTCATCCAACTACGACGATTTTTTCGCAATGCGATCATCCTATTTTGAAATACTTCGTAAAAAAATCTCGTTCTGGAGCGTATTTTTCCATTCTTTTTGAAATTTCTCGTAAAATATTAGGTTAAGAAAGCGAATTTTTTCTATATCAGGTAGATTTTATGTATTTTCATCAGACTACGGCGATTTTTCCGCAATGCGATCATCTTATTTTGAAATATTTCGTAAAAAAATCTCCTATTGGAGCGTATTTTTCCATTCTTTTTGAAATTTCTCGTAAAATATTAGGTTAGGAAAGCGAATTTTTCCTTTATTAGGTAGATATTAAGTATATTCATCAAACTACGGTGATTTTTCCGCAATGCGATCATCCTATTTTGAAATATTTCGTAAAAAAATCTCCTTTTGGAGCGTATTTTTCCATTCTTTTTGAAATTTCTCGTAAAATATTACGTTAGGAAAGCGAATTTTTCCTATATCAAGTAGATATTATTTATATTCATCAAACTACGGCGATTTTTCCGTAATGCGATATCCCTATTTTGAAATATTTCGTAAAAATTCTCGTTTTGGAGCGTATTTTTCCATTCTTTTTGAAATTTCACGTAAAATATTAGGTTAGGAAAGCGAATATTTCCTATATTAGGTAGATATTAAGTATATTCATCAAACTACGACGATTTTTCCGCAATGCGATCATCCTATTTTGAAATATATCGTAAAAAAATCTCGTTTTGGAGCGTATTTTTCCATTCTTTTTAAAATTTCTCGTAAAATATTAGGTTAGGAAAGCGAATTTTTTCTATATCAGGTAGATTTTATGTATTTTCATCAGACTACGGCGATTTTTCCGCAATGCGATCATCTTATTTTGAAATATTTCGTAAAAAAATCTCCTTTTGGAGCGTAATTTTCCATTTTTTTTTGAAATTTCTCGTAAAATATTAAGTTAGGAAAGCGAATTTTTCCTATATCAAGTAGATATTAATTATATTCATCAAGTTACGACGATTTTTCCGCAATGCGATCATCCTATTTTGAAATATTTCGTAAAAAAATCTCGTTTTGGATCGTATTTTTCCATTCTTTTTTAAATTTCTCGTAAAATATTAGGTTAGGAAAGCGAATTTTTCCTATATTAGGTAGGTATTAAGTATATTCATCAAACTACGACGAATTTTCCGTAATGCGATATCCCTATTTTGAAATATTTCGTAAAAATTCTTGTTTTGGAGCCTATTTTTCCATTCTTTTTTAAATTTCTCGTAAAATATTAGGTTAGGAAAGCGAATTTTTCCTTTATTAGGTAGATATTAAGTATATTCATCAAACTATGGTGATTTTTCCGCAATGCGATCATCCTATTTTGAAATATTTCGTAAAAAAATCCCGTTTTGGAGCGTATTTTTCCATTCTTTTTGAAATTTCTCGTAAAATATTAGGTTAGGAAAGCGAATTTTTCCTTTATTAGGTAGATATTAAGTATATTCATCAAACTACGGTGATTTTTCCGCAATGCGATCATCCTATTTTCTAATATATAGTAAAAAAATCTCCTTTTGGAGCGTATTATTCCATTCTTTTTGAAATTTCTCGTAAAATATTATGTTAGGAAAGCGAATTTTTCCTATATTAGGTAGATATTAAGTATATTCATGAAACTACGACGATTTTTCCGCAATGCGATCATCCTATTTAGATATATTTCGTAAAAAATCTCGTTTTGGAGCGTATTTTTCCATTCTTTTTGAAATTTCTCGTAAAATATTATGTAAGGAAAGCAAATTTTTCCTATATTAGGTAGATATTAGGTATATTCATGAAATTACGACGATTTTTCCGAAGTGCGATCATCCTATTTTGAAATATTTCGTAAAAAATCTCGATTTAGAGCGTATTTTTCCATTCTTTTTGAAATTTCTCGTAAAATATTATGTAAGGATAGCGAATTTTTCCTATATCACGTAGATATTAATTATATTCATCAAGTTACGACGATTTTTCCGCAATGCGATCATCCTATTTTGAAATATTTCGTAAAAAAATCTCGTTTTGGATCGTATTTTTCCATTCTTTTTTAAATTTCTCGTAAAATATTAAGTTAGGAAAGCAAATTTTTCCTATATTAGGTAGATATTATGTATATTCATCAAACTACGACGATTTTTCCGCAATGCGATCATCCTATTTTGAAATATTTCGTAAAAAAAACTCGTTTTGGAGCGTATTTTTCCATTCTTTTTAAATTTCTCGTAAAATATTAGGTTAGGAAAGCGAATTTTTTCCTATATTAGGTAGGTATTAAGTATATTCATCAAACTACGACGAATTTTCCGCAATGCGATATCCCTATTTTGAAATATATCGTAAAAATTCTTGTTTTGGAGCCTATTTTTCCATTCTTTTTTAAATTTCTCGTAAAATATTAGGTTAGGAAAGCGAATTTTTCCTTTATTAGGTAGATATTAAGTATATTCATCAAACTACGACGATTTTTCCGCAATGCGATCATCCTATTTTGAAATATTTCGTAAAAAAATCCCGTTTTGGAGCGTATTTTTCCATTCTTTTTGAAATTTCTCGTAAAATATTAGGTTAGGAAAGCGAATTTTTCCTTTATTAGGTAGATATTAAGTATATTCATCAAACTACGGTGATTTTTCCGCAATGCGATCATCCTATTTTGTAATATTTCGTAAAAAAAATCTCCTTTTGGAGCATATTTTTCCATTCTTTTTGAAATTTCTCGTAAAATATTATGTTAGGAAAGCGAATTTTTCCTATATCAGGTAGATATTAATTATATTCATCAAACTACGGCGTGTTTTCCACAATGCGATCATCCTATTTTGATATATTTCGTAAAAATTCTCCTTTTGGATCGTATTTTTCCATTCTTTTTGAAATTTCTCCTAAAATCTTAGCTTTGGAAAGCGAATTTTTCCTATATTAGGTAGTTATTAAGTATATTCATCAAACTACGACGATTTTTCCGCAATGCGATCATCCTATTTTGAAATATATCGTAAAAAAATCTCGTTTTGGAGCGTATTTTTCCATTCTTTTTAAAATTTCTCGTAAAATATTAGGTTAGGAAAGCGAATTTTTTCTATATCAGGTAGATTTTATGTATTTTCATCAGACTACGGCGATTTTTCCGCAATGCGATCATCTTATTTTGAAATATTTCGTAAAAAAATCTCCTTTTGGAGCGTAATTTTCCATTTTTTTTTAAATTTCTCGTAAAATATTAAGTTAGGAAAGCGAATTTTTCCTATATCAAGTAGATATTAATTATATTCATCAAGCTACGACGATTTTTCCGCAATGCGATCATCCTATTTTGAAATATTTCGTAAAAAAAACTCGTTTTGGAGCGTATTTTTCCATTCTTTTTAAATTTCTCGTATAATATTAGGTTAGGAAAGCGAATTTTTCCTATATTAGGTAGGTATTAAGTATATTCATCAAACTACGACGAATTTTCCGTAATGCGATATCCCTATTTTGAAATATTTCGTAAAAAAATCTCCTATTGGAGCGTATTTTTCCATTCTTTTTGAAATTTCTCGTAAAATATTAGGTTAGGAAAGCGAATTTTTCCTTTATAAGGTAGATATTAAGTATATTCATCAAACTACGGTGATTTTTCCGCAATGCGATCATCCTATTTTGAAATATTTCTTAAAAAATTCTCCTTTTGGAGCGTATTTTTCCATTCTTTTTGGAATTTCTCGTAAAATATTACGTTTGGAAAGCGAATTTTTCCTATATCAAGTAGATATTACTTATATTCATCAAACTACGGCGATTTTTCCGTAATGCGATATCCCTATTTTGAAATATTTCGTAAAAATTCTCGTTTTGGAGCTTATTTTTCCATTCTTTTTGAAATTTCACGTAAAATATTAGGTTAGGAAAGCGAATTTTTCCTATATTAGGTAGTTATTAAGTATATTCATCAAACTACGACGATTTTTCCGCAATGCGATCATCCTATTTTGAAATATTTCGTAAAAAATTCTCGTTTTGGAGCGTATTTTTCTATTCTTTTTGAATTTTCACGTAAAATATTAGGTTAGGAAAGCGAATTTTTCCTATATTAGGTATATTAACGATATTCATCAAACTACGACGATTTTTTCGCAATGCGATCATCCTATTTTGAAATACTTCGTAAAATAATCTCGTTCTGGAGCGTATTTTTCCATTCTTTTTGAAATTTCTCGTAAAATATTAGGTTAGGAAAGCGAATTTTTTCTATATCAGGTAGATTTTATGTATTTTCATCAGACTACGGCGATTTTTCCGCAATGCGATCATCTTATTTTGAAATATTTCGTAAAAAAATCTCCTATTGGAGCGTATTTTTCCATTCTTTTTGAAATTTCTCGTAAAATATTAGGTTAGGAAAGCGAATTTTTCCTTTATTAGGTAGATATTAAGTATATTCATCAAACTACGGTGATTTTTCCGCAATGCGATCATCCTATTTTGAAATATTTCGTAAAAAAATCTCCTTTTGGAGCGTATTTTTCCATTCTTTTTGAAATTTCTCGTAAAATATTACGTAAGGAAAGCGAATTCTTCCTATATCAAGTAGATATTATTTATATTCATCAAACTACGGCAATTTTTCCGTAATGCGATATCCCTATTTTGAAATATTTCGTAAAAATTCTCGTTTTGGAGCGTATTTTTCCATTCTTTTTGAAATTTCACGTAAAATATTAGGTTAGGAAAGCGAATATTTCCTATATTAGGTAGATATTAAGTATATTCATCAAACTACGACGATTTTTCCGCAATGCGAACATCCTATTTTGAAATATATCGTAAAAAAATCTCGTTTTGGAGCGTATTTTTCCATTCTTTTTAAAATTTCTCGTAAAATATTAGGTTAGGAAAGCGAATTTTTTCTATATCAGGTAGATTATATGTATTTTCATCAGACTATGGCGATTTTTCCGCAATGCGATCATCTTATTTTGAAATATTTCGTAAAAAAATCTCCTTTTGGAGCGTAATTTTCCATTTTTTTGAAATTTCTCGTAAAATATTAAGTTAGGAAAGCGAATTTTCCTATATCAAGTAGATATTAATTATATTCATCAAGTTACGACGATTTTTCCGCAATGCGATCATCCTATTTTGAAATATTTCGTAAAAAAATCTCGTTTTGGATCGTATTTTTCCATTCTTTTTTAAATTTCTCGTAAAATATTAAGTTAGGAAAGCAAATTTTTCCTATATTAGGTAGATATTATGTATATTCATCAAACTACGACGATTTTTCCGCAATGCGATCATCCTATTTTGAAATATTTCGCAAAAAAAACTCGTTTTGGAGCGTATTTTTCCATTCTTTTTAAATTTCTCGTATAATATTAGGTTAGGAAAGCGAATTTTTCCTATATTAGGTAGGTATTAAGTATATTCATCAAAATACGACGAATTTTCCGTAATGCGATATCCCTATTTTGAAATATTTCGTAAAAATTCTTGTTTTGGAGCCTATTTTTCCATTCTTTTTTAAATTTCTCGTAAAATATTAGGTTAGGAAAGCGAATATTTCCTATATTAGGTAGATATTAAGTATATTCATCAAACTACGGTGATTTTTCCGCAATGCGATCATCCTATTTTGAAATATTTCGTAAAAAAATCTCCTTTTGGAGCGTATTTTTCCATTCTTTTTGAAATTTCTCGTAAAATATTACGTTAGGAAAGCGAATTTTTCCTATATCAAGTAGATATTATTTATATTCATCAAACTACGACGATTTTTCCGCAATGCGATCATCCTATTTTGAAATATTTCGTAAAAAATTCTCGTTTTGGATTGTATTTTTCCATTCTTTTTGAAATTTCACGTAAAATATTAGGTTAGGAAAGCGAATTTTTCCTATATTAGGTATATTAACGATATTCATCCAACTACGACGATTTTTTCGCAATGCGATCATCCTATTTTGAAATACTTCGTAAAAAAATCTCGTTCTGGAGCGTATTTTTCCATTCTTTTTGAAATTTCTCGTAAAATATTAGGTTAAGAAAGCGAATTTTTTCTATATCAGGTAGATTTTATGTATTTTCATCAGACTACGGCGATTTTTCCGCAATGCGATCATCTTATTTTGAAATATTTCGTAAAAAAATCTCCTATTGGAGCGTATTTTTCCATTCTTTTTGAAATTTCTCGTAAAATATTAGGTTAGGAAAGCGAATTTTTCCTTTATTAGGTAGATATTAAGTATATTCATCAAACTACGGTGATTTTTCCGCAATGCGATCATCCTATTTTGAAATATTTCGTAAAAAAATCTCCTTTTGGAGCGTATTTTTCCATTCTTTTTGAAATTTCTCGTAAAATATTACGTTAGGAAAGCGAATTTTTCCTATATCAAGTAGATATTATTTATATTCATCAAACTACGGCGATTTTTCCGTAATGCGATATCCCTATTTTGAAATATTTCGTAAAAATTCTCGTTTTGGAGCGTATTTTTCCATTCTTTTTGAAATTTCACGTAAAATATTAGGTTAGGAAAGCGAATATTTCCTATATTAGGTAGATATTAAGTATATTCATCAAACTACGACGATTTTTCCGCAATGCGATCATCCTATTTTGAAATATATCGTAAAAAAATCTCGTTTTGGAGCGTATTTTTCCATTCTTTTTAAAATTTCTCGTAAAATATTAGGTTAGGAAAGCGAATTTTTTCTATATCAGGTAGATTTTATGTATTTTCATCAGACTACGGCGATTTTTCCGCAATGCGATCATCTTATTTTGAAATATTTCGTAAAAAAATCTCCTTTTGGAGCGTAATTTTCCATTTTTTTTTGAAATTTCTCGTAAAATATTAAGTTAGGAAAGCGAATTTTTCCTATATCAAGTAGATATTAATTATATTCATCAAGTTACGACGATTTTTCCGCAATGCGATCATCCTATTTTGAAATATTTCGTAAAAAAATCTCGTTTTGGATCGTATTTTTCCATTCTTTTTTAAATTTCTCGTAAAATATTAAGTTAGGAAAGCAAATTTTTCCTATATTAGGTAGATATTATGTATATTCATCAAACTACGACGATTTTTCCGCAATGCGATCATCCTATTTTGAAATATTTCGTAAAAAAAACTCGTTTTGGAGCGTATTTTTCCATTCTTTTTAAATTTCTCGTATAATATTAGGTTAGGAAAGCGAATTTTTCCTATATTAGGTAGGTATTAAGTATATTCATCAAACTACGACGAATTTTCCGTAATGCGATATCCCTATTTTGAAATATTTCGTAAAAATTCTTGTTTTGGAGCGTATTTTTCCATTCTTTTTTAAATTTCTCGTAAAATATTAGGTTAGGAAAGCGAATTTTTCCTTTATTAGGTAGATATTAAGTATATTCATCAAACTACGGTGATTTTTCCGCAATGCGATCATCCTATTTTGAAATATTTCGTAAAAAAATCTCCTTTTGGAGCGTATTTTTCCATTCTTTTTGAAATTTCTCGTAAAATATTAGGTTAGGAAAGCGAATTTTTCCTTTATTAGGTAGATATTAAGTATATTCATCAAACTACGGTGATTTTTCCGCAATGCGATCATCCTATTTTCTAATATATAGTAAAAAAATCTCCTTTTGGAGCGTATTATTCCATTCTTTTTGAAATTTCTCGTAAAATATTATGTTAGGAAAGCGAATGTTTCCTATATTAGGTAGATATTAAGTATATTCATGAAACTACGACGATTTTTCCGCAATGCGATCATCCTATTTAGATATATTTCGTAAAAAATCTCGTTTTGGAGCGTATTTTACCATTCTTTTTGAAATTTCTCGTAAAATATTATGTAAGGAAAGCAAATTTTTCCTATATTAGGTAGATATTAGGTATATTCATGAAATTACGACGATTTTTCCGAAGTGCGATCATCCTATTTTGAAATATTTCGTAAAAAATCTCGATTTAGAGCGTATTTTTCCATTCTTTTTGAAATTTCTCGTAAAATATTAAGTAAGGATAGCGAATTTTTCCTATATCACGTAGATATTAATTATATTCATCAAGTTACGACGATTTTTCCGCAATGCGATCATCCTATTTTGAAATATTTCGTAAAAAAATCTCGTTTTGGATCGTATTTTTCCATTCTTTTTGAAATTTCTCGTAAAATATTAAGTTAGGAAAGCAAATTTTTCCTATATTAGGTAGATATTATGTATATTCATCAAACTACGACGATTTTTCCGCAATGCGATCATCCTATTTTGAAATATTTCGTAAAAAAAACTCGTTTTGGAGCGTATTTTTCCATTCTTTTTAAATTTCTCGTAAAATATTAGGTTAGGAAAGCGAATTTTTTCCTATATTAGGTAGGTATTAAGTATATTCATCAAACTACGACGAATTTTCCGCAATGCGATATCCCTATTTTGAAATATATCGTAAAAATTCTTGTTTTGGAGCCTATTTTTCCATTCTTTTTTAAATTTCTCGTAAAATATTAGGTTAGGAAAGCGAATTTTTCCTTTATTAGGTAGATATTAAGTATATTCATCAAACTACGACGATTTTTCCGCAATGCGATCATCCTATTTTGAAATATTTCGTAAAAAAATCCCGTTTTGGAGCGTATTTTTCCATTCTTTTTGAAATTTCTCGTAAAATATTAGGTTAGGAAAGCGAATTTTTCCTTTATTAGGTAGATATTAAGTATATTCATCAAACTACGGTGATTTTTCCGCAATGCGATCATCCTATTTTGTAATATTTCGTAAAAAAAATCTCCTTTTGGAGCATATTTTTCCATTCTTTTTGAAATTTCTCGTAAAATATTATGTTAGGAAAGCGAATTTTTCCTATATCAGGTAGATATTAATTATATTCATCAAACTACGGCGTGTTTTCCACAATGCGATCATCCTATTTTGATATATTTCGTAAAAATTCTCCTTTTGGATCGTATTTTTCCATTCTTTTTGAAATTTCTCCTAAAATCTTAGCTTTGGAAAGCGAATTTTTCCTATATTAGGTAGTTATTAAGTATATTCATCAAACTACGACGATTTTTCCGCAATGCGATCATCCTATTTTGAAATATATCGTAAAAAAATCTCGTTTTGGAGCGTATTTTTCCATTCTTTTTAAAATTTCTCGTAAAATATTAGGTTAGGAAAGCGAATTTTTTCTATATCAGGTAGATTTTATGTATTTTCATCAGACTACGGCGATTTTTCCGCAATGCGATCATCTTATTTTGAAATATTTCGTAAAAAAATCTCCTTTTGGAGCGTAATTTTCCATTTTTTTTGAAATTTCTCGTAAAATATTAAGTTAGGAAAGCGAATTTTTCCTATATCAAGTAGATATTAATTATATTCATCAAGCTACGACGATTTTTCCGCAATGCGATCATCCTATTTTGAAATATTTCGTAAAAAAAACTCGTTTTGGAGCGTATTTTTCCATTCTTTTTAAATTTCTCGTATAATATTAGGTTAGGAAAGCGAATTTTTCCTATATTAGGTAGGTATTAAGTATATTCATCAAACTACGACGAATTTTCCGTAATGCGATATCCCTATTTTGAAATATTTCGTAAAAAAATCTCCTATTGGAGCGTATTTTTCCATTCTTTTTGAAATTTCTCGTAAAATATTAGGTTAGGAAAGCGAATTTTTCCTTAATAAGGTAGATATTAAGTATATTCATCAAACTACGGTGATTTTTCCGCAATGCGATCATCCTATTTTGAAATATTTCGTAAAAAAATCTCCTTTTGGAGCGTATTTTTCCATTCTTTTTGGAATTTCTCGTAAAATATTACGTTTGGAAAGCGAATTTTTCCTATATCAAGTAGATATTACTTATATTCATCAAACTACGGCGATTTTTCCGTAATGCGATATCCCTATTTTGAAATATTTCGTAAAAATTCTCGTTTTGGAGCTTATTTTTCCATTCTTTTTGAAATTTCACGTAAAATATTAGGTTAGGAAAGCGAATTTTTCCTATATTAGGTAGTTATTAAGTATATTCATCAAACTACGACGATTTTTCCGCAATGCGATCATCCTATTTTGAAATATTTCGTAAAAAATTCTCGTTTTGGAGCGTATTTTTCTATTCTTTTTGAATTTTCACGTAAAATATTAGGTTAGGAAAGCGAATTTTTCCTATATTAGGTATATTAACGATATTCATCAAACTACGACGATTTTTTCGCAATGCGATCATCCTATTTTGAAATACTTCGTAAAATAATCTCGTTCTGGAGCGTATTTTTCCATTCTTTTTGAAATTTCTCGTAAAATATTAGGTTAGGAAAGCGAATTTTTTCTATATCAGGTAGATTTTATGTATTTTCATCAGACTACGGCGATTTTTCCGCAATGCGATCATCTTATTTTGAAATATTTCGTAAAAAAATCTCCTATTGGAGCGTATTTTTCCATTCTTTTTGAAATTTCTCGTAAAATATTAGGTTAGGAAAGCGAATTTTTCCTTTATTAGGTAGATATTAAGTATATTCATCAAACTACGGTGATTTTTCCGCAATGCGATCATCCTATTTTGAAATATTTCGTAAAAAAATCTCCTTTTGGAGCGTATTTTTCCATTCTTTTTGAAATTTCTCGTAAAATATTACGTAAGGAAAGCGAATTCTTCCTATATCAAGTAGATATTATTTATATTCATCAAACTACGGCAATTTTTCCGTAATGCGATATCCCTATTTTGAAATATTTCGTAAAAATTCTCGTTTTGGAGCGTATTTTTCCATTCTTTTTGAAATTTCACGTAAAATATTAGGTTAGGAAAGCGAATATTTCCTATATTAGGTAGATATTAAGTATATTCATCAAACTACGACCATTTTTCCGCAATGCGATCATCCTATTTTGAAATATTTCGCAAAAAAAACTCGTTTTGGAGCGTATTTTTCCATTCTTTTTAAATTTCTCGTATAATATTAGGTTAGGAAAGCGAATTTTTCCTATATTAGGTAGGTATTAAGTATATTCATCAAAATACGACGAATTTTCCGTAATGCGATATCCCTATTTTGAAATATTTCGTAAAAATTCTTGTTTTGGAGCCTATTTTTCCATTCTTTTTTAAATTTCTCGTAAAATATTAGGTTAGGAAAGCGAATATTTCCTATATTAGGTAGATATTAAGTATATTCATCAAACTACGGTGATTTTTCCGCAATGCGATCATCCTATTTTGAAATATTTCGTAAAAAAATCTCCTTTTGGAGCGTATTTTTCCATTCTTTTTGAAATTTCTCGTAAAATATTACGTTAGGAAAGCGAATTTTTCCTATATCAAGTAGATATTATTTATATTCATCAAACTACGACGATTTTTCCGCAATGCGATCATCCTATTTTGAAATATTTCGTAAAAAATTCTCGTTTTGGATTGTATTTTTCCATTCTTTTTGAAATTTCTCGTAAAATATTAGGTTAGGAAAGCGAATTTTTTCTATATCAGGTAGATTTTATGTATTTTCATCAGACTACGGCGATTTTTCCGCAATGCGATCATCTTATTTTGAAATATTTCGTAAAAAAATCTCCTATTGGAGCGTATTTTTCCATTCTTTTTGAAATTTCTCGTAAAATATTAGGTTAGGAAAGCGAATTTTTCCTTTATTAGGTAGATATTAAGTATATTCATCAAACTACGGTGATTTTTCCGCAATGCGATCATCCTATTTTGAAATATTTCGTAAAAAAATCTCCTTTTGGAGCGTATTTTTCCATTCTTTTTGAAATTTCTCGTAAAATATTACGTAAGGAAAGCGAATTCTTCCTATATCAAGTAGATATTATTTATATTCATCAAACTACGGCAATTTTTCCGTAATGCGATATCCCTATTTTGAAATATTTCGTAAAAATTCTCGTTTTGGAGCGTATTTTTCCATTCTTTTTGAAATTTCACGTAAAATATTAGGTTAGGAAAGCGAATATTTCCTATATTAGGTAGATATTAAGTATATTCATCAAACTACGACCATTTTTCCGCAATGCGATCATCCTATTTTGAAATATAACGTAAAAAAATCTCGTTTTGGAGCGTATTTTTCCATTCTTTTTAAAATTTCTCGTAAAATATTAGGTTAGGAAAGCGAATTTTTTCTATATCAGGTAGATTATATGTATTTTCATCAGACTATGGCGATTTTTCCGCAATGCGATCATCTTATTTTGAAATATTTCGTAAAAAAATCTCCTTTTGGAGCGTAATTTTCCATTTTTTTTGAAATTTCTCGTAAAATATTAAGTTAGGAAAGCGAATTTTCCTATATCAAGTAGATATTAATTATATTCATCAAGTTACGACGATTTTTCCGCAATGCGATCATCCTATTTTGAAATATTTCGTAAAAAAATCTCGTTTTGGATCGTATTTTTCCATTCTTTTTTAAATTTCTCGTAAAATATGAAGTTAGGAAAGCAAATTTTTCCTATATTAGGTAGATATTATGTATATTCATCAAACTACGACGATTTTTCCGCAATGCGATCATCCTATTTTGAAATATTTCGCAAAAAAAACTCGTTTTGGAGCGTATTTTTCCATTCTTTTTAAATTTCTCGTATAATATTAGGTTAGGAAAGCGAATTTTTCCTATATTAGGTAGGTATTAAGTATATTCATCAAAATACGACGAATTTTCCGTAATGCGATATCCCTATTTTGAAATATTTCGTAAAAATTCTTGTTTTGGAGCCTATTTTTCCATTCTTTTTTAAATTTCTCGTAAAATATTAGGTTAGGAAAGCGAATATTTCCTATATTAGGTAGATATTAAGTATATTCATCAAACTACGGTGATTTTTCCGCAATGCGATCATCCTATTTTGAAATATTTCGTAAAAAAATCTCCTTTTGGAGCGTATTTTTCCATTCTTTTTGAAATTTCTCGTAAAATATTACGTTAGGAAAGCGAATTTTTCCTATATCAAGTAGATATTATTTATATTCATCAAACTACGACGATTTTTCCGCAATGCGATCATCCTATTTTGAAATATTTCGTAAAAAATTCTCGTTTTGGAGCGTATTTTTCCATTCTTTTTGAAATTTCACGTAAAATATTAGGTTAGGAAAGCGAATTTTTCCTATATTAGGTATATTAACGATATTCATCAAACTACGACGATTATTTCGCAATGCGATCATCCTATTTTGAAATACTTCGTAAAAAAATCTCGTTCTGGAGCGTATTTTTCCATTCTTTTTGAAATTTCTCGTAAAATATTAGGTTAGGAAAGCGAATTTTTTCTATATCAGGTAGATTTTATGTATTTTCATCAGACTACGGCGATTTTTCCGCAGTGCGATCATCTTATTTTGAAATATTTCGTAAAAAAATCTCCTTTTGGAGCGTATTTTTCCATTCTTTTTGAAATTTCTCGTAAAATATTACGTTAGGAAAGCGAATTTTTCCTATATCAAGTAGATATTATTTATATTCATCAAACTACGGCGATTTTTCCGTAATGCGATATCCCTATTTTGAAATATTTCGTAAAAATTCTCGTTTTGGAGCGTATTTTTCCATTCTTTTTGAAATTTCACGTAAAATATTAGGTTAGGAAAGCGAATTTTTCCTATATTAGGTAGATATTAAGTATATTCATCAAACTACGACGATTTTTCCGCAATGCGATCATCCTATTTTGAAATATATCGTAACAAAATCTCGTTTTGGAGCGTATTTTTCCATTCTTTTTAAAATTTCTCGTAAAATATTAGGTTAGGAAAGCGAATTTTTTCTATATCAGGTAGATTTTATGTATTTTCATCAGACTACGGCGATTTTTCCGCAATGCGATCATCTTATTTTGAAATATTTCGTAAAAAAATCTCCTTTTGGAGCGTAATTTTCCATTTTTTTTGAAATTTCTCGTAAAATATTAAGTTAGGAAAGCGAATTTTTCCTATATCAAGTAGATATTAATTATATTCATCAAGTTACGACGATTTTTCCGCAATGCGATCATCCTATTTTGAAATATTTCGTAAAAAAAATCTCGTTTTCGAGCGTATTTTTCCATTCTTTTTGAAATTTCTCGTAAAATATTAGCTTAGGAAAGTGAATTCCTCCTTTATTAGGTAGATATTAAGTATATTCATCAAACTACGACGATTTTTCCGCAATGCGATCATCCTATTTTGAAATATTTCGTAAAAAAAACTCGTTTTGGAGCGTATTTTTCCATTCTTTTTAAATTTCTCGTATAATATTAGGTTAGGAAAGCGAATTTTTCCTATATTAGGTAGGTATTAAGTATATTCATCAAACTACGACGAATTTTCCGTAATGCGATATCCCTATTTTGAAATATTTCGTAAAAATTCTTGTTTTGGAGCGTATTTTTCCATTCTTTTTTAAATTTCTCGTAAAATATTAGGTTAGGAAAGCGAATTTTTCCTTTATTAGGTAGATATTAAGTATATTCATCAAACTACGGTGATTTTTCCGCAATGCGATCATCCTATTTTGAAATATTTCGTAAAAAAATCTCCTTTTGGAGCGTATTTTTCCATTCTTTTTGAAATTTCTCGTAAAATATTACGTTAGGAAAGCGAATTTTTCCTATATCAAGTAGATATTATTTATATTCATCAAACTACGGCGATTTTTCCGTAATGCGATATCCCTATTTTGAAATATTTCGTAAAAATTCTCGTTTTGGAGCGTATTTTTCCATTCTTTTTGAAATTTCACGTAAAATATTAGGTTAGGAAAGCGAATTTTTCCTTTATTAGGTAGATATTAAGTATATTCATCAAACTACGGTGATTTTTCCGCAATGCGATCATCCTATTTTGAAATATTTCGTAAAAAATCTCGTTTTGGAGCGTATTTTTCCATTCTTTTTGAAATTTCTCGTAAAATATTACGTTAGGAAAGCGAATTTTTCCTATATCAAGTAGATATTATTTATATTCATCAAACTACGGCGATTTTTCCGTAATGCGATATCCCTATTTTGAAATATTTCGTAAAAATTCTCGTTTTGGAGCGTATTTTTCCATTCTTTTTGAAATTTCACGTAAAATATTAGGTTAGGAAAGCGAATATTTCCTAAATTAGGTAGATATTAAGTATATTCATCAAACTACGACGATTTTTCCGCAATGCGATCATCCTATTTTGAAATATATCGTAAAAAAATCTCGTTTTGGAGCGTATTTTTCCATTCTTTTTAAAATTTCTCGTAAAATATTAGGTTAGGAAAGCGAATTTTTCCTATATCAAGTAGATATTAATTATATTCATCAAGTTACGACGATTTTTCCGCAATGCGATCATCCTATTTTGAAATATTTCGTAAAAAAATCTCGTTTTGGATCGTATTTTTCCATTCTTTTTTAAATTTCTCGTAAAATATTAAGTTAGGAAAGCAAATTTTTCCTATATTAGGTAGATATTATGTATATTCATCAAACTACGAAGATTTTTCCGCAATGCGATCATCCTATTTTGAAATATTTCGTAAAAAAAACTCGTTTTGGAGCGTATTTTTCCATTCTTTTTAAATTTCTCGTATAATATTAGGTTAGGAAAGCGAATTTTTCCTATATTAGGTAGGTATTAAGTATATTCATCAAACTACGACGAATTTTCCGTAATGCGATATCCCTATTTTGAAATATTTCGTAAAAATTCTTGTTTTGGAGCCTATTTTTCCATTCTTTTTTAAATTTCTCGTAAAATATTAAGTTAGGAAAGCGAATTTTTCCTATATCAAGTAGATATTAATTATATTCATCAAGCTACGACGATTTTTCCGCAATGCGATCATCCTATTTTGAAATATTTCGTAAAAAAAACTCGTTTTGGAGCGTATTTTTGCATTCTTTTTAAATTTCTCGTATAATATTAGGTTAGGAAAGCGAATTTTTCCTATATTAGGTAGGTATTAAGTATATTCATCAAACTACGACGAATTTTCCGTAATGCGATATCCCTATTTTGAAATATTTCGTAAAAAAATCTCCTATTGGAGCGTATTTTTCCATTCTTTTTGAAATTTCTCGTAAAATATTAGGTTAGGAAAGCGAATTTTTCCTTAATAAGGTAGATATTAAGTATATTCATCAAACTACGGTGATTTTTCCGCAATGCGATCATCCTATTTTGAAATATTTCGTAAAAAAATCTCCTTTTGGAGCGTATTTTTCCATTCTTTTTGAAATTTCTCGTAAAATATTACGTTAGGAAAGCGAATTTTTCCTATATCAAGTAGATATTATTTATATTCATCAAACTACGGCGATTTTTCCGTAATGCGATATCCCTATTTTGAAATATTTCGTAAAAATTCTCCTTTAGGAGCGTATTTTTCCATTTTTTTTTTAAATTTCTTGTAAAATATTAGGTTAGGAAAGCGAATTTTTCCTATATTAGGTAGTTATTAAGTATATTCATCAAGCTACGACGATTTTTCCGCAATGCGATCATCCCATTTTGAAATATATCGTAAAAAAATCTCGTTTTGGAGCGTATTTTTCCATTCTTTTTGAAATTTCTCGTAAAATATTAGGTTAGGAAAGCGAATTTTTCCTATATTAGGTAGGTATCAAGTATATTCATCAAACTAAACCGTTTTCTCCGCAATTATAAAACCCTTAGTATTTTGTATTTTTATCAAACTAAGTCGTTTTTCCGCATTTCGTTACACCTATTTTGAAGTATTTTGGAAAATATCTCGTTTTGGAGCAATTTTTTTAATTCTAGTAAACTTTTAGATTTTTAAGCGTATTTTTAATGTATTAGGTAGATATTATGTATATTTATCAGACTAAGCCTTTTTTCCGCAACGTTATACACCTATTTGTAATCATTTCGGAATATATGTCGTTTTGAAAGCGAATTTTTCCATTCTTTTTGGAATTTTTTTATTTATTCATTCTAACATAAGAAAAATTTACTCTTAAACAAAATTTTTTTACTTACATAAAGAATGATAAAAAACATTCAAAAGAGACGTATTTGATAAATATACTTAATATCTACCGAATATAGGAAAAATTCCCTTTCAAAACCTATTGTTTTACTAGAAATTCCAAAAAGAATTGAAATATTTGCTCCGAAACGACATATTTTCGGAAATATTTTAAAATGGGTGCATCGTATAGAGGACGAAACGGCCTATTTTTATTAATACACTTAATATGTCCAAATATAGGAAAAATTCGCATTCAAATCCTAATATTTTACTAGAAATTTCAGAAAGAATGAAAAAGTTCGTTCCAAAACGACACTTTCCCAAATATTTCAAATAGATGCATCGCATTGCGGAAAAAACGGCTTAGTTTGATGATAATTCTCAAAATCTATCTAATAGAGAAAAAATTTGCTCTTAAAAGAGAATATTTTAGTAGAAATTCCAAAAACAAAAGGAAAAATTAGGCCCAAAAGGACTTATTTTCCGAGGTATTTCAAAATAGGTGCATCGCATTGCGGAAAATAAGGCTTAGTTTGATTTTAATACTCAATGTCTACCTAATATAGGAACAACTCGCTTTCACAACCTAATATTTTACTAGAAATTTCGATGAGAATGGAAAAAAAATTTCCAAAAAGAAATATTTTTGATATATTTTAAAAATTGGTGAAACTCATTGAGGAAAAAACGGCTTAGTTTGATAAGTATACTTAATATCTACCAAATATAGGAAAAATTCGCTTTCAAAACCTAATACTTTATTAGAAATTTCAAAAAAAGAATGAAAAAAATTGCTCCAGAACGACATGTTTTCCGGAATATTTCAAAATAGATGTATCGCATTGCGGGAAAATGGCTTAGTTTGATAAATATACTTAATATCAACCAAATACAGGAAGAATTCGCTTTAAAAACATAATATTTTACTACAAATTTCAAAAGAATGGAAAAATTCTGTCCAAAACGAAATATTTTCCGAAATCTTTCAAATAAGGGTTTTATAATTGCGGAGAAAACGGCTTAGTTTGATGAATATACTTAATATCTACATAATAAAGGAAACTTTTCTCTTTTAACCAAATATTTTACTAGAAACTTCAAAAAGAATTGAAAAATTCGCTTCAAAACGAGATATTTTCCGTAATATTTCAAAATTGGTGTATCGGATTTCGGAAAAACGGCTTAGTTTGATAAATATACTAATATCTGCCTAATCTGGGATATAAATTCTGGTTCAAATCCTAATACAGTGATACCTCGAGATACGTGTTTAATTCGTTCCGTAACATAGCTCGTATCTCAAAGCAATCTTCCCCATTGAAATTAATTGAAATGCCATTAATTCGTTCCAGACTCCAAAATGCCACCCTAGTTATTCTTGTTACGTGTTTTTGAATAGGAAAAATGTATTTATAAATTATAAATATTGTATAAAAACATAATAAATGATAACGTAAAGATGTAAACTGGCTTTATAAAGTGTATTTGTATTTTGGTAACTAAAATACAACTTACAACTTAAATGCTGCTGTAGGCTTAATTTTAGTTACTGCTGTTTTCTTTACTGGCCTTTTTTCGCCGTAATAAAAAACATGTCCAAGGAGGTTCGTTCCTTCTTCCCTTTCAGAATGTTGCGGAAATGAGTTAGGCGATTAATCTTCTTCTCTGTCGTTAATGTAAGTCATATTCGGCAGCATCTTCCAGAAAAACCCCGTCGCATCACAGTTGAAGACTTGCTGGGAGATGTGTCCTTTGGCTACTATTTCGAAATAAAGATTTGAGATAATCCTCAGCTGCCTTCAGATCAGAACTTGCAGCTTCACCATGCCTGACAACGGAGTAAATGCCGGTCCTTTCCCTAAAGTTTTCAAATTTGCCTCGACTGGCTCTAAACGAGTCTTACTATGCCTCGTCCGTGGAAGTGCGCGGGGTCTGATTCAGCAAATCACCGTAAATTCCTCGTGCTTTCTCGCATATGATGCCCTGTGTTAAAATATCGCCTTTAAGCTGCTTCTCCATCACTCAAACCATCAGCAGTTTCTCCATGGAGAGAGCTCCGGAGCTTAGTAATTATCGTGACTCCCTTAGCTGACGTTATACCCATTATTGACTCCTTCTGCTTAAGCACAGTACATATCGTTGAAGTACTACGCCCGTACTCCCGGCAAAGTAAGCTACTCGCACATCTCGCTCATCTTTTTCTATGATTTCACGCTTTAATTCAATAGGCATCATCTTCTTCTGAGCATTGATCTTTCCACTCATTTTCTTCGGACCCAAGGTTATAAAAAGAAATGTGATAAAGTATTTAATTGCACAAAAAGCACAAAGCCCTAGAAAAAACTTATCAAAGATGCTTCGACAGCGAGGTAAACAAGTATACTGGGGGAATGCATGGGGTAATGCGAGACGCACGAGGCACAGTACTAAACTGCTGGGTCGTGTGTAGAGGGCCGTTCCTCGTATCTCAAATTTTGAACGTATTTCAAAGCAAAACTTCGTTCGCTCGACGGCTCGTATCTCAAAAAACTCGTATGTTAAAGCACTCGTATCTCGAGGTAGCACTGTACTTCAATAGGAATTTCAAAAAGAATGGAAAAAATCGCTCCAAAACGACATATTTTCCGAAATCTTTCTAAAAATTTGTATCACATTACGGAAAAAAGAGCTTTGTTTGATAAATATACTTAATATCTACCAAATATAGAAAAAAATTCGCTTTCAAAACCTTATATTTTACTAGAAATTACAAAAAGAATGGAAAAATTCGGTAAAAACGACATTTTCCGAAATATTTTAAAATACATGTATCGCATTGAGGAAAAAAATGCTTAGTTTGATAAATATACTTCATGTCCACTTAATATAGAAAAAATTTGCTCTTAAAACAAAATATTTTACAAGAAATTCCAAAAAGAAAGGAAAAATTCGGTCCAATACGAGATATTTTGCGAAATATTCAAATAGGTGCATCGCATTGCGGAAAAAACGGAATAGTTTTCTAAATATACTTAACATCTACCTAATATAGGAAAAATTCGCTTTCATAACTTACTATTTTCATATAAATTTAAAAAAGAATAGAAAAATTCGCTTCAAAACGACATATTTTCCGAAATCTTTCTAAAAACATTTATCGCATTGCGGAAAAAACGGCTTAGTTTGATGAATAAACTTAATATCTAACAAATATAGGAAAAATGCGCTTTCAAAACCTAATATTTTACTAGAAATTTCAAAAAGAATAAAAAATTCGCTCCAAAACGTGAAGTTTTCCGATATTTTTCTAAAAAGATGTATCGTATTGCGGAAAAAACGGCTTAGTTTGATAAATATACTTATCGAATCTTTCCTTTTCCTATTTTCGGTTGAGATTAGGCATGTTTATGAAACAATTCAGTTTTTTCCGCAATGCTACCGACCAATTTTGAAATATTTCGAAAAATTTTTTTGTGCTAATTTTTCCATACTTTTTATCAATTTTTAGTAAAATATTAAGTTTTAAAAGCGGCTATTTCCGATGTTGGGAAGATATTAGGCATCTTCAACAAACTAAGCATTTTTTTCCGAAAAGCGACACACCAATTTTGAATTATATCGGAAAATATGGTTTTTCGGAGCGAGTTTTCCATTCATTTTAAATTTTAAGTTGTATATTAGGTTTCAAAAGCGAAATTTTCCTATTTTCAGTAGATATTAGGCATGTTTATCAAACTTCCGCAATAAGACACACTAATTTGGAAATATTTCGGAAAATTTGTCGTTTTGGAGCGAATATTTCCATTCTTTTTTAAATTCTAGCATAATTTATTATTTAGCATCGCTGAAAACCTGCTTATTTTGATTAAATTGCATCATACCTAAGAAATATAGGAAAAGTTCGCTCTTAAAACCTGATATTTTACTAAAGATATAAAAAAAGGAAAAATTCGCTCCAAAACGACTTTTTTCGAGATATTTCAAATACGTCGTGTAGCTTTGTAAAAAAACTACTTTATTTGATATTCATGTCTAATAATTACCAAATATAAGAGAAATGTACTCTTAAAACCAACTTTTCCATTATTTTTAAAATATCTGCAAAATTTAGCTGTTTTCGCAGAGAATATCGCCTACATTGGTTTGACTTCAAGAATGATTTTCAAAATAAGCAGTTTATTCAGCGAAACTCAACGCACTTTTTGAAATATCGGAAAATATATGTCGCGTTGTACATACAAAATTTTGCCATTATTTAAATTTTTAGAAAAATATTTGGTTTTAGGAGGGAATTTTATTTATATTTGTTAGATATTAGGCATGTTTATCTAAATAAGCTGTTTTTCAGCGATGCTGCACGTCATTTTTGAAATATTTCCAAAAATATGTGGTTCTGTAGCGAATTTTTACATTTTTTTTAAATATCTGCAAAAATGAATCAGTTTTCGCAGAGGATATCTCCTTCATTGGTTTTATTTAATGGATTGTTTTTCAAAATAAGCAGTTTTTCAGCGAAATTTTACGCAATGATTGAAATATCGGAAAAATTATGTCCTTTTATACAGAATCTTCTCTTTATTTTTTAAATTTCTGGAAAATTAAGCCGTTTTCGGAGCGGCATTAGCCTTCATATGTTAGATTTTAGAAATATCTTGCAAAATGTAATGTGTTTGGAGCGAAAGTTTACTCTATTTTCGAATTATCTGGAGAAATATGCAGTTCTTTGAGTGAATTTTCTTCTTATTCTAATATCTGGAATAATGAGCAATCTCTGGGGGTGTATATCGCCTTCATTTGTTATATTTTAGAAATTTATTACACAATAAACCGTTTTTGGAGCTATAATACAGTTTATTTTCGAAATATCTGGAAGAATAAGGCGTTTTCGGAGCGGATTTAGCCCTTCATTTGTTAGATTTTAGGAATGGTTTGCAGAAAAAGCCCTCTTTGGAAAAAACTACACGTTATTCTTGAAATGTCATTTTTTGAGAGAATTCTCCCTTGCTCTCTTCGAATATGGAATAAAAAGGAATAAAAAGGAGTTCTGCGAGCGGAATTCATGCATTCTGCATTTGTAAAATTTTAGTAATTTTTTGCAAAATGAGCAGTTTTACGAACGATATTACATGCCATTTTTTATGTATCTGCAAAAATATGTCGTTTTTGGAGCGAATTTTCCCTTTATTTTCTGATATTTGGAAACATTATACAATTTTCTGAGCGGATTTTGCCTGCATTTGTTAGATTTTAGGAATGTTTTGCAAAGTAAGCCGTTCTCGAAGCGGGATTTGCATTCATTGGTTGAATTTAGGAATTTCATCCATAATAAGCCAAAAATATGTTGTTTTTGGAGCAAATTTTCCCTTTATTTTTCAAATTTCTGAAAAATATGCCGTTTTCGAGGCGGATTTCTCTCAGGAAACGCCTTATTGACCCCAATATTTAAAGTCTTCCAAATTACGGTGAAATGGCTTATTTTGCCTGATATTTGATGAATCTTCCTTATAAAGGCAAATTATGCTACAGCAACGGCTTATAAGGTAAGATTTTAGAAAAAGCTTCTAAATTAAGGAGAAATTTCCTTCGGGAAAGGCATATTTTATTAGATATTTAAAATTCTGCAGGTTAAGGCGAAATTCGCTCAAAAATGGTATATTTTGCCTTATATTTGGTAAATCTTCCAAATAAACGCGAAATTCGCTCCAAATACCGCTTTTATAGAATGATATTTGAAAAAACTTCGATACTGAGGGGAAAGGCATATTTTATCCGAACATCCGAACGAAAAACTACTGATTTGACAGATGTTTGAATAAATATCCACTTCGCGGCAGATTTCCTCACGAAACGGCTTATTAAACCAGACATTTAAAAATATTCATAATTTACATTTACTTCACATAATTTAAATTCACTCCTATAACGGCATATTTAGCCGGATTTTTGAAAAATCTTCCAAAATCATGCAAAATTCGTCAAAAACAGCTTATTTTGCCAGGTGCTTGAGTTATCTACCATATTTAGGCAAAACTAGCTCCAAACACAGCTGATTTAGTCAGATATTTCGGGAAGCTTCCAAAGTAAGGCGAAATTCGCTCCGAAGACAGCTAATTTAGCCGGATATTCGAAAAATATTCCAATGTGATACGAAATATGCCGAAGAAACTGCTTATTTAGCCCGATATTTGAAAAATATTCCGAATTCAGGCGAAATTCGCTCCAGAAACGGCATATTTAGTCAGATATTTCAAAAATCTTCGATACTGAGGAGATATCCGCTCGAAATACTACTCATTTTGATAGATATTTGAAACCCTTCCACATTTCGTCTGATATCGCTCAGGAAACGGATTTCTTGGCTGGATATTCGAAAATTCTTCCAAATTGAGGCGAAATGTGCTCCAAAAATGGCATATTAAGCCAGATATTTGAAATATCTTCCAAATTGAGGTAGATATCGCTCAGGAAACGGAATATCTTAGCCGGATATACGAAAAATTTTCCAAATTTAGGCGAAATTCGCTCAAGAAATGGCTTATTCAGCTCGATAATTGAAAACAAAATAAAGAAATCCCTATATTCTTAATCTCCCCTCCTAAATATATTAAGAACAAATAACCGAGGTGTAGTTTGAAAAAAATATTCAAAGAATGAATTGTAAAAATTCTTACTCTATAGAACATTATTTCTAAAAGCCTCATGATTTTGAATTAAAACGCTTATCAAAGGTATTGTAACAAACCAAAAATTCTCTGTGACTAAGTTTAGTCATGTCTTCAGTCTACATGGAGTATTCCTCTTAATCTTAAAAATTTTCACATGTGGAATATGAGATGAATACTCAAATAATGCCATTACAGTCCCTGAATGCAATGGATCAAGCTATTCAAGGATATAACATGAAAATAAATAGGAAGAAAACAAAAATTCTTATAGATGGAAGAGAAAAATTGAAAGCAAATATTACCTTACAAGAGAAATTAGAGCAAGTTAAATCATTCACCTACCTAGGAAATAGCATAACATGGGATGGAAGAAGTACCAGAGACATCAAGCGAAGAACAGTCCAACCAAAGGAAGCATTCATGAGGAAGAGGGCACTGCTATGCTGAAAGAATATATGGTTACATAAAAGGAAACAATTCTTGAAAACAATTGCATGGAGCATGGCATTCTATAGATCAGAGACATGGACCTTTAGAAAAGTAGGACAGAGAAAAACAGAAGCCTTCAAAACCTTCAAGCTTTCAAGCCTTCAAGGAGAATGCTGAAGATCATATGGACAGATAAGGTGAGAAACAAAGAAATATACAGAAGAATAGAAGACTATAACTATAGCTTCATCCAGAAAAGAAGAACTAGATGGATTGTATATATCTTGGGACACAATGGATTTGTTAGGAGCGTACTTGAAGGCAAAATAGAAGGAAAGGCACCAAAAGGAAGACCAAGGAACAAATATATAAGCCAAATAAAGAGATATAGGAAAGAAGAGTTATCAGGATGTAGTAGAGTTAGCACTAGAGAGAGAGAGGATAGCAGTCAACCAATCTATGAATAACCTATGATGATGATATGATGTGAAAATTCAACATGTTATTCCATATCTAATAATTAAAAAAGGGAAATCTTAATATAGGAGACACCTAAGCAAACCTCTGTAAATAATAAATAGAATAGATAATTACAAAGAAATAATGAATGGATTATGAATTTCATATACAATATTCATGTTGCATTGTAATGCTAAAATAGTAGTGAAAGTTTAGTTTTATAGTACTGAATAGATATTTGTTAGTTAGCGGTGGTATCCATAGTACTACATCAATATCAATATGGAAGTTTATCAGAAGTAGTAACAGCACTTCATATTTCAAGTTTAATCCTCAATTTACATCGGAGCAAAATTTACAATTTTCAGTAAAGTGGTTGAAGTTAAAATTTTTTAAATCTTTTGGAATCAAACCTATTTTTCATTTTCTTTAGTGAGGTGAAATTTATAAGAAGATTCAAATTAACCTTTTATGGGAGGATTAAATTCTACCTTGCTGATAATAATTTTCCTTTAATTTGTAACTATTTTTCAAGTTTGAATTATTTAAAATTTGAAAACTTGCTTAAAATTAAAGAAAACTTAAAACTTGAAAAAATAATTAATGGTTGTAAGTGAAATTTATCAATTTTTCAAATTCAAAATTTGTAGCACTTGCATTATGGCTTCCTTTCACTAACTTTACTCAAGTACGAAAATGAACTTTTCCAAAATGGTTCTTGTGCCTATTTATCATGGATTTTATTTTTCACTGTTGCCAACAGCAGATAGGAAAAAACCGAGACCTCAAGCAACTCCTTTTCATGTGATTTTATTGCATAATTTATAAGTGTACATTTATTACAGTGACCAATAAAGAAAATTGCACACAGGAGATTTTCAAATTTCATTTAAAACCTGTCCCATACCCAACCCTCAAAAGCTCCTGGTATTGGAAGAGCTGGACTGGTCAAACCTCTCAAAGATTTTGATGTGTCATATGTTTCCTCCTGTTGCAGCATCCACCTGGACCATTTCTGACCTTCTGTACATTCACTCTCAGAGTGCAGTGCTACCTTAATGGCTGCATTGAGAATTATTTGGAATAATTATCAATGTAGCCATTAATGTAGCACTCAGCTGAGACTACAAGTACCGAAGGCAAAAATGAACCTGTAAAATCAATGTAAAATTCAATAAACAACATAAAAATTAAAGTTATTTTTTAACCAACTGAATGACCTTGGGGACTATGAATAATTTTTCAATAGGAGGAGTGCCCAAAGGGTTAAAGAAATGTTAAAGAGCATAAAAGTTCTTTTTTCTAGAACCATTCGGAAGCTACAAGAGAGATCTTGGAAGCAGTTCTCACAGTGATTAAATAGGACTTTTCAAGAAAGATGATTATACAAACTCATACAAAATGAAATATGTAAGGGAAACAGTATTTGACTATGACTTTGAGAAACTTAAATTCTGGTGATCAGAAATACTCAAAAGACTAGATAAAAATAGGAAAAAACAATGTTATTTAAGACAAAATATTCGAACTTTAAAATATAGCAAAAGAAGCAATAAACAGTAAGTCCAAAAGTAACCAACTCCTAACTTATGAGATATTCCAAGAAAGGTATCCTGCTCATAATAGAATTCTCTGGTCATTTGATTAAAGTAACTTGATGTTAAATCACTTGATGAGTGATTCATTGCTCAGAGATTATTTACTGGCTCAGAGAAGTTCAAAAGGAACATATATCAAAAACATAAAAGGAAGAACCATGAAGTTAAAAAATCATTTCAGAAAAGAGGAAGAATCAATGTTTCAGCCTGATCTTCCAGTTCATAAAAGCAAACGAAAAGTTTTGAAACTGCAGTGATTTGTTTCTAAGAAAAATGAAACATTTGCTCTGAATGATAACACTGAAAAAATATTACCAATTCTGGAAATGAAAATTTGTTCCAAATGAAAGGTAAGTGTACTCTTTTTTAGTGCAAATAATGAATGTTGTTGTCATGAGGTAAACATTAGACTTAAAAGACTGTCAATACTATTTGTTACCATCCAAGTATTAAATTTATTATAATAAAATTCAAGCATTATCAACTCTAATGCTTTCAACCAGAAATTCTTGAAAAATATACCTGAGCAAAAGAAACCAACACTTCAGAACCTTTAGTAGAAATAAAACATAAAGGAAAGCATAGGAGGGTTTTGAGTAAATGACAGTGAATAAAGCGAGGTAAAATGACGCATGAATATATTCTTGAAATCTCCAATAAGGACTCAATAAAATAGAGTGAATGAAGTAAAGTACCCTAAGGGAGAGGTTTCAAAATATGCAAGAAAGTTTTCTTCTGTGGAATAGTTCTATTCTGAATTAGATGATGAAGCTGAAAATCTATCATTCGATACATATACATAAAATATTTCAATAAGCAGTGGATTCTGATTCTATTGCTGAAAGGGGCTCCGCAAGCAGTGAGATTAAAAAATTATAGAAACAGTTTCTTATCCTCAATGAGAATTCAATATGCACCGCAGTCTTAAGTCTATTCTCCCAAATTATTTTAATTTGAAACATTATTCACAAAGCTTCGTGATGACATTATGATGAAGTAATTCATTGTTCAATATTGGAACTATTGGAAGGAGCGGATTTTTGTCTCTCTAAGCATAAAGATCTACTATTATTGTATCAGATAGAAGAAAAAGCTTGGAAAATTCTATGAAAAAGTGGGAACCTGCTGAATCCCACTAATTGGCCTTTGATTGATTCCCCAACACCAAAAAGTAGACATCATAATAGATGGTTCATTTTGTGATGTGGCCATATGTAATAAGACTTAATAATAAATTACAATAAAAAGGATCAAAATACAATTAGAAAAAATTTAATTTTTGTGTTTTTACTTTGTCTACAACAGAATTCTCAAAATAATCAGGAGAGTTGTAAATAACTGTTTCACCAAGCTTCTCTCCTCAGTACCTCAATGATATGAAATCCTCAGGACACTGAACCAAAGAAGTCTTTTCATCTCCCCAAAATATCTTATTCATATGAATTGGAAATAAACATTTTTCTAATTAACATTAATATATTTGAATTGCTAAAACATTTATTAATTGCAATTCTATTTTTAAATATTTTTGAAAGATACTGTGTTTTAAGAACAGTGAGCTGTGAATACAAAGAAGGATGAGGGGAAGAGGAATAAATCATGAGCAACTAAAGGAAATTAAACACTGAATTCCCTTCTCAGGACAGCCTTGAACGAACCAACATAAAATTCTACCTCTTAGTAATCATTCGACAGTCTGGGTCAAGGCACCTAGGTGCAATACTGTCTCGGGTTCGAATCCAGTCGTGAGCACTTTCAGGATTAGAGGGCAGCCAACCCCACCAAAAGTTTATTCTGCATCCTAACTTCGAAATAAACTTATTTGGCCCTGTACTTTAGTGTTGCTGGTGCCCTTAGACCTGCACACCAGCCCTCAAACCCATTCGGCAAGCGGCCAAATCGTTCATTGGTGACATTTTCCTCAAATTCCTTTTTCCTCTGCTAAAAATTAAACTTTAAAGAATTACAGTTTAACGTTTTCAAAAAATGCACTGCTGGGCTCAAAGCTCGGTAAAACAAATTAAAATACAGCCAACCCACTTACAATGGTGTTTTATTGAGAATGGGCCGGCTGTATTTTAAAAATCATTTACACGGCTTGGGCACAGCAGTGCGATGTTTTGATAGGGAAAAGGCAAAGAAATCTGAATCATTCAACACGTGCTAACAGTTAGGAAAGATCTTAAAACAGGCGATGCATAGTATTTTTGAATTTAGAATAATGAAAACAAGTGCCTAAATTTTCGGTAATATTACATAGCACTGTGTGCTTTAGAATTGACAGGGAAGTGAACTACTTTTGTACTTGTCGTTAATTCAAGATAAGAAAGCAATGGGGAAAATTCTTATGTAGGCATGTCAGAAAAAATTTAATTCCCAAAAATTAAAATAATGAATAAAGGGAGTATGACTTCTACCTAGTGGACTATCATTCTAACCGAGAAACCACATTTTTTGTATTTAATCAAAAATCTAAATATACCGGCTCATCGGAGACTTTTTTCCTTTGGCTAAATACGTGTCTTGCAAAATCGAGAGAAGAATGATAAAAAAGGAAATTGATAGAGATGCTTGTTCTTATTGTTGAATATATTTTAGGATCCGTAATCGTGAAAACTTCATGGACATATATCGATTTTCATAAATATCAAAAATCAATTTCAAATTACTAAATGTTTGCGTTGTTATCAGTTGGTTGCTAAGACTTGTTCAAAGCCAGATTTAGGTTTGGTGAGGCCCTAAGCTATTAAAGGTAATGGGTCTCTTGATAAGTTATTAAACAAGAACCGAGGAATAATTTTCCCCAATTTACTTTAACTTATGGATCAAATAAATGACAGTAAAAGACCGTTCCCCAAGAAAGATCCAGGTCCAGTTTTACCTAAATGCCAATGGATAGTGACTGCTTTTGCTGGATGTCAAAATGTTTTACAGTATAAGAATTGAAGGGAAAAATTTCGTTCCTTTATAAATTATCATAATTATTCCTGTATTTTAATGATAATTATTCCTGTATTTCAATGGTTCGACCCTGAACCAGAGATGCAGTAAAAAATTTGATTCCATTTGTTTACTTGGCTGCTGAATAATTCATCCCATTCGTGTGGTTTCTAAGCCATTATTGGAAATGAAATTGTTCATAACTGGTAACTGAGTTACTTCCATAACCAAAATTTATAAGTCACACTCAGCAAAATCATAAGGAGGAAAATGACTGAAAGATGCTATGAAATTATCCTCTCATGCCCTAACTCCTTGAAAAGATTTTTAGCATCACCTTGAGTACTTCATCGCTTCAAAAAAAAACTAATTTAGCCTTTAAGAAATTCTCTACATTTTTCAAACATCTTTTTAGAAATCAATTACAGTTCCATCAATATAGAATCATTGTTTGTAATTCAAAAACCTAAATTAGTGGAGATGCAAATAACCATGAACTTTGAGGCAAAAGTATTTTGAGGCAAGATGATCAACTCAATTAGTGCAATTTCAAGTTCGATTAATGAAGATTTTCCCAAAAAATTAAAATAAAAAGAACTAAGGATAGCCTTGGTTGGCAAAGCAACTCCTTACATGTTTTAAATTCCATGTTCTTTGCTTTATCCAAAGTTTCCCTGTTCTCACAACACTTTATATCAAAAGATTATTATTAACAATTAGGATTCAGTCATGCTTACCCAAAGTTTATTAAATGCTAAAGAACAACAAAATATATCACTGCAAGTTTCAAAACATTTCTGAGAACTGATGAATTAAAATATTTTACCAGCTCAATGGAAATAATATCTCCCAAGCCACACCTATTAAAGATAAAGTCTTATTCCAAAATCATTTAATATCTGAAGTGATTCATACTTCTAGGGAGAATGCATAACCATCTACAAATTGTTGAATATAACTTTGTCCACATCTATGTCTTCAAATACATTGAAAATAAGAAAAGGACAACTTCCAATGAGTATTCTACAAAACCCGTCAGAATAACAATCAACAATTTTATAACAGAATTGCAACTTTTTGCTACATAGAGCTCTGTCATATGATGGTAATAATATTCCATTGATTCTTATATGGGAAAGTATGTTACTAATGAAAGTAAGTAAAGTTATTGTGAAATATAAAATGGAGAAGATAATGATAGTCATATATGAATAACTTCTGGAGAGATGCCCTAAATAATTCCTCATCTAAACAAATATCTTGTTAAAATCATGAAATAATGATGAATTATTTTCAAACAGAACTGGAGTTGTGCATACTTTCCTTAAACAGATACAAAGAAAAATAAAATTCTGTATATGATATAACTAAACACTCTGGGGAATTTCAATGATACAGCAATGAAAGATTTTGCTAAAATATTGATGTTTTTGATGGTTGAATTGAATATAATAACAAATCAATTGAATAGGCATTAATTTCCTGTATCAAATTAAAATTATGCCAGCCAGAAATAACCATGACTTATTCCTTTCTACATATTTTTGATTGAGCACCTCCTATTTTCCTTACACAAATTCATTCAATAAAGTATTTTAAATGTATATGTTTGTATCTTTTCTGGTAATAGTTCTTCCCTTCCCACAGTAACAGCAGGAAATTATTCAAAACAACCACTCTTGTACTAAAACAATCTAAGAAACGCTACCGAGTCCTGGCATAAACCATCTATGACCTAAGAACTCAAGTTTATCAAAGACTGAACCGACACTTGATCCTTAAATTCTTAAACATGCCGCTTAAGGTCATCGTCAAAGAATTACAAACGGCTTAGATGAACTTAACTTTGAGTTCGGCAACCAATTCCTTCACGAAATCATTAAAAGAAATACGCACTTACCCATGAAGAGAAGACTACTTTCCTCCGAGGAAGCAGTGGACTGACATGCAATTGTTGCCTTAAGCCAATCAATCTTTCGACAGCCAGGCGCTTCCTTCACTCTGAATGAGATGAGTCGGATTTCACTACAACGATAAAGAAGATAAGGGTTACGAAAATTAAAAAAAAATCGATCAGAAATTTCCAGGTCTAACACTGAATGATCATACACCCTGATAATACCACTGATGGATACTGCAGATGAAACTTTTCCTTGGCCGTCATTGTCTAAGATATCCTTATTGGAGTAAGTTTGAATATTACACGATCAAATCTAAGTACGACTGAATATAAGTGTAGACTGTGAGAAGCTTAAAAAATGTGTTGACATTGGTTAGTTCATCTATAACATTCTATGTACATAAGTTAACTATTTGCGATGCAGAAAAATATTCACTGTATTAATGGAACTTACAGGGAAGGAAACAACAATAACGGCAGAGTAAGAATTCAAAACTTTCAATTCGAGACAAAGAAAAAAAATAATTCGAAACATGATCAAGTAATTTAGAAAGACACAGCGCTACAGAAAAATGGATTCTATTGACATGCAATGGGCCTAAATTTAAAGTGTTTCTCACAGAGCTCCCTAACACTTTGGATCGTTCCATTCTCTGCTTTTTCCAAAGAATTACTAGTTTTTATATTTCATTAAGTTTCTGATGCATAAAAGTTTCCCTTGAATTTTAAAGACGTGTTCAAGAAATTTAGTAGATGTAGAAATAGTAGTGATTTAGAGAGGTTTTCAATTAAAGTTGTCATAAAGGAAAAGAATTATTTACCAAGGATATAATCCGCTTGCTACTTGGACATCACTCATTCCCCATCTGACCATAAATAGTCGATGCGCATTCTCCGCGCGACAGTTGACCCTCGGTAGACGAACGGCAGCGGGAACACAAAGTCAATAATACTCTGCGACTTTCTTCAATGAGGCTGGTGAACTACATGAAATAGGTGAAAAGTAGGTGTCAATAAAAAGATATCGAAGTCTATTTCATCATTATCACGATTACTCATCAGTGTACGTTCCCTTCGATTCTTAACAAGAGAGATATTTCAGGGAATTAAAGATCTATGATCGATTTCTGGAGCAGCTTGGTTAATTTATGGTTCTCGACGTTAATATATCTATTTTAAATAGTGGACTTTTTCTTTTGAATTATCTAATGACAACGAAGAATGGTGAACTTAATTGTTAACTTAAGGGTTATTAACTTAAGGGTTTATATTATGTTTTAAGTCATGTATTTCCTATAAACTATGGTTTGTTGCCACTATGTGTTCTACAGTCATCTGAGCCAAACTTTGTAGGCTTTGAGGTAAACCTGGGCTTAAAACTCACGAATTTAAAACTTAGGGCAGATAGTTCAGGCAGCACATTATCTACGTTGACGTTACTGGGAACCTTCAAACTACCGACAAGCACAACACTTCGACAACAAATCGAAGTTGTGCTTGTCGGTAGTTTGAATAGCGATATATATATTTTCATTCATGCATTCAGTGTTAAAATGATGAGAGCATGTTGATATGGAATATAAGTGCACCAAATAGTGATAGATCTATGGGTAGCAATGCAATAGTGCTTAGAAGAACAGATAAATTTAAGTTTAGTGATCAATGGTTGCCAGTTGGCTAAGAATTTAACATTAATAGGAGTTATTGTGGTTATTGGTCAAGAGGATGGCGCACTTTTAAGGGTGTCTGCAGCACATTATGGGTAGAAGTTAGAGGAGATACTATGGAGAAGGAATTGCCAGTAGGCATCAGAAAAGGTTGAATGGTGGAGGGTTTTACAGAATTTTTTGGTTGGCCAGGTAGGAATGGTTTTTCCGATGTATTTGTAATTGCACCAGGATGCTTTTTATTTTTTACAGATCAATGTTTTTAATCCAACAAATTTATATGATAAATCATTCTTTCATCTTTATCTTCATCTTCAGGTTCTGACTTATTTGAAACCATTGTTGGATTAAAACATTTGGTCTGTGGAGACTACAAAGTATTTAATTTCTTCACTTTTTTGCAACACCTTGAGGGCAGATAACAAAGAGCAATGAAACTTGTCTCCATTATGGGAGGTTGGACTGCCACTATTTTATGAGGGCCTGCTAAAAATATTCTGCAAGTAATTTTATACCACAATTTCTCCTCAAAGGGATATTTCATCTGTTTATTAAATCTAGACCTACCTTTGGTATTTGATATTGAATTATCAGGTAAAGCATATAATTTTGGATAGAAAAAGGCCAACTGTATGAATTTTAATGTAACTTTTCCTTTGGTAAATACTTTAAAACCAATAATTACAAGAATTAATTCAAATTGAAAGGTGTAGTAAAATCAAATCCATTTTTCAATTCAAGTGCTAACAGTGAATGTAAAGAGGAAATATTGTAATTTCCTACAACCATTAAGCAATTGCTTGGTGAGTTGATATAAATTTTATATCCTAAATTTGGCAGAAATTAGAAATTTTTTCCCTTACATAAATTTCAATTTGATGAAAGAAATGAAGCCTGACATTAAGATATTGAACTCAAGGATCTAAGAAGAGATGGACTTTCATTTTAATTTCAATGCTTGTTTTTTTAATCTGATGTGGGTATGTCTTCTTTAAATTATATTTTGTGTGAAAAGCATGTATGTGTGCTTGTGTGCAAAGAAAATAGAGGAAGGGATGATAAAATTAATACAGGGTTTCAGCAAATAGACTGAGGCTAGAGAGAATGAGAATTATTAAGGGATCATTTACTTTTTAAGAGGCAGAAATTGAGAACTCTCACAGTAATGAAGGATCAGTCTTCTCAAGATAACAGAATGCCAATCATGGCATCAGTTAGTTCAAATGAGAGTAGATTGAGTAATTATGATTGAGGGAGTTGCTCTCTCAATCCGAGTCATCCAGTGATGAGTCTGCTTAACAATTTCTTTTGGATAAATATCTGGGGTTGGGGTAGGAGTTTAAAAAGTTATGCATCAGCTTTGGTATAATTAAGTATACAACAGCTTCAGCATGATTTTATATCTTAGAGAAAAATAGAAATCCAGTAAAATGATTCTCATGTAGTACAATGTGATAAAATATGTTTAGTTGAAGGTCTTTTCCTTAGGGACTATCAGTCTCCAGTCACAAATAATAGTAACTTATGAAATTGCTATGACATTCACTTTCAAAATTCATCGCTGTTAATGAAAAATATTTTGAAGAATTAAATGTGGGTAATGTGTAAGCTTTATAAAATTAAATAAATGTAAGATAAATTCACATTTTTTTACCTTTCTTATGGAAAAGATCAAGTGATAATTAAATCAAAATACTCTGAGTATATATACGAGTCTGAACATCTACTTTGAAATAATTGTGCTTTGACTATAGCAGATATTCAGTTTTAACTCCAATTCTACAATACAGAGAGTGGGGCATTTTTATAACTTGAGAGAAGATGCTTTTGACTTGATGAAAATAATGAAGTTTAATTGTCATTTAAGTTATAAAAGTTTGAGTTATGAACTAAATGAAAGAAAATTTATCCTTCACTGAATTAGCAAAACTGATATTTGTAGCCTGGATTACTAATGAAAGCTAGTAATGCTATATGGAAAGCTATGTCTCATACTGAATAATTGAAACATTTCATTATTCACTACTTCAAAGTAATTGAGATGGTTCTTTGAAATCATCAAAAAGTAAGAACAATAAAGACATTATGATAATATTATTGAGTGTAGATTAAAACTAAATGCTCCCTGTCAATAATTTTAAATTTATAAATTCCTCTGATCTATCATATTTGAAAATACATTTTTAGATTTAGAAAGAAAAGGCAGCCATATACAGAATTTCTTGAATGAATATAGATAGGAAAATTATTATGTAAAATATCTTATTAATTCACAAGGAGATAAATTTCATGATGGAGCTCAGCACATTTTTAAGTATAAATATTGCATTCTTTCCTGAATTTGTTGAAATCTTAATGCCTGCTAAATAATTTTCATCAAATCTACCCCAATGTCCATTATTGGCTTAAATTCTCACAGGTCAACAGATATGCAACTGAAAATTTAATAGCAAGTCAGGCATGAAAAGTAAATATTAATCTGTTTTACTAATGCATATTATAGTTTTCTTGATAAATCATCATATTAAACAGACATTTTGCAAGAAAATGTATATTATGGGCAAAAATGAAGGTCATTATCATACTCAGCACACCTAGACTCAGCATACCCATACTCAGCACATTCAGATTCAGCAAACCTTCATTCAGAACACTCAGACTTGCACAATCAACAAAAAAACTGATGCTGCTGACAAATTTACTTTTTGCAGACCTGTGTTATCTTTGCATACATCTTTGATAAATTTTAGATAGAATAATAATTAAAATGTTGGAATGGTTTCCCCTTAATAGAGGTTTTGTTTCTCAATGACTATCACCTGCAAGGTGTAAACCTCCATCAGCCTTACAGAATGCCATGAGAATGAAGTAGTTCCACACAAACCTTAGGAAATAGAAATCCTAGAGTGCTAATATATTTAATATACTTAAACACTAGATAGTGAATAGAGAACATATCAAAATAATCATGGTTGATAATTGAACAGATAAATTTAAATTAATTAAAATTCTTCCCAGAAGAAAAGAGCCTTGAGAAATATTGTTCATCTGAATCAAGGAAAGGTTGAATTTGGAAATGTAAAGGTGTTGGGGTAAGCAGAAATAACTAAGCCGAAACATAACAATATTAATTAGAATTTTAAGTTTTATTCTCATTAAGTAATGCAAAGGAATCACTTCTGAAGCAGGGAATAACTTTTAAAAAATTATAGCTAGTAAGAAAATAAAGCTGAAAAAATTCATAATTTGTACGTCATGATCAATCACTGAGAAAAACCTCATAAATGTCACAATTAATATCAATAACAAAAGATTCAACAAAAAGCAGCAATTCTCATTTGCAGAAAGGTTTGTTTGCAGTAAAGCGGTTAATTAGATCCATGGACCATTTAGGTTGATCTGATGGAGCCATATGACCAGCATTCCTCATCAGTACTTCAGTCAAAGGACCAGCAACTTTGACATACCCAGCAAGACTACCACCCACATGCCATATACTTCGTGTAGCATTAGCATACTTCTCTGCTCCACTCCATTTCAGAGACTGCAGGAATGACACAGTAGCAGGATATGGAACAATGATATCCAACTGTCCACTATAAATGACAGCTCGATACATTCCAGAATCAAGCAGAGCTTCGACCCATGGTTTCACAGACTGCATGACATCATTTTGGAGATTCGTTTCCACTTTTTTCCCATCATTAAATGGCCTATTTCCAACATGTATAGCTTTCCTAACACGACTTTGTTGGATATACTTCCCAAGGTCTCCAAACTCAGATTCATCATGATCATGTAAGTAATTGAAATAAAATGTAAATCCAGTGGCATTGTAGAAAAGAGTCTTGTAAGGTATCAGATCACCATTTAAGAGCTCATCAAATACCTGAAAATAAAAATACTTAATTAAAATGAACCCTTTTTTCATATATTTTAAAAGAGATTTTAAATCAAACAAAAGATTGGAGAATGACTAACTAACACAAAGAATCTTACCTTCTGTGATATGAAAATCCATTAAAAAAATGGAAAGCCCAAGACAAATATTTTAAAACAACACTTCTAAAAATATCAGCAAAACTTTCAGACAGAATTTTCTGTACTCACTCAGTCAACTATACCTACTAGAACTCTTTAATGCATAACAACATAGCCATGTGTATTGGCAGTCTTCCCAAAGATATTTCATTTAGTATACACAGTAAACATCATCTTTAATATTTTATCAAGAAAAATAAGTTTACTAGAATATAATTTGAGAAAATTAATGATTTACTTACAAGAAAAGCTTTATCATATTGCTTATTTTGAATATATTTGACTCCTTCACTTTCCTTTGTGCTAAAAATATCTCTAACATGGGAATCGATCAATCCATGCTGATACAAATAGCTGGAATATTTCAGCATGTGCTCTGGATCACTCAACCCATTTCCAATAGCAAATCCTGAAATTCAGAGTAACATTTTCATATATGAAGGGATACTATCTATATTTAAAATTTACAATATATAAGCTACTTAAGGCATATCATTTGAACATCAACCAGAATGAATACCTTTGAGATTAATATGTATTTTAGCCTTGGGATTTTCCTGATGAATGGTGTATGAAATAGCAGGCACATATTTTCCTGAAAATATTGGATGGTTCTATAAATATTTTTACTCAAAAATATAACTAATACATATTACACAGATAATTCCCATTCATAAAAATTCATAAATGCCAAACCTGCATATGATTCTCCAGTTACAAAGAAATCATTTCTCTGAATTTCTGGGAACATTTTGAAAAACTGAACAAGACAGCTATACAGATTTTCTCCAACAGAAGTTTCATTCATAGAATAACCTCGATCATCATCTGTAAAGCTATATCCTAGAAAAAACAAAAATAATGAATGAAGACAGTGGCTGTGTGTGAAGATACTATAAATGTAACCACTCCATTACTTCAAGTAAGAAAAGTACATATTGACTTTTGTCCATTAACTACTTAATCGTAATTTTGAATGGTAAAAATACCAATCATGAAGTACACAGAACATCTAGAAATAGTAATTCCATGTATACATGACTTTCAACGAGTCTTAGATTTTTTTCTTAGTTTCCAATCGATATCACTTATCGATGTATATACTTAAGGACCACAAAAAAGATTCGTAAAACCATTTATAATCTCAATTAAGCACCTTAATATTTTTAACTAAACATTTTATTAATTTCAACATTATTTTCAAGAACTTCTCCCCTTCTTGGTTTGATTATCTTAAGCAACTTCACAAAATTTTAGATCAATAAATACTGTTTTAAACACACTTTAGTTGAAATAATATAATCTCCATGGATTTAGAATATTTCACACTATTAAAGTATTTAATGGGTCTGAACCTTTTCTTATAAGAAACAACCTTCTGTAGGGTTAATAATAAAAATTATATCTTATGCAATTATACAAGTTCAATGAGACATATATGGCTTTTCTTGGTTTCAATGACAAGCAAAAAATTTAACCTGAAATTAGTTCCATTTCCCCAAGGTTTCCTAAAAGTATACCAGAATACCACTGTGACATTAAATTCTGAGAACAGGAAGAGACATGATTCACCAAGAAACTTCAAAAAAAGTAGTCATTCATTCCAAAACACTTTGCAGTAGTTAGCTTTTATAACAGCTTACCACAGTAGACACCAATAAATTTTTCCTAAGTAATTGGATATGATAGTTGATGGTATGAATTACCATAAAATTCATGCAGCCATAACCATACTGAATGAAAATTAACAAAGTTGTGCTCTTTAGATGCAAGTAAAATTATCTTTAAACAGTATATACAGCCTATTTTGGTAACCCCATGAGAAGACTTAATATATGGTCTGAGAAGACTTAATATATTTTCTCACAATTTGAGTAGCTGCATAACAGGATACACAAAGGAGATTACAATGATAACTTTATAAAGTCTTAAATTTAATTATAAAATCAATGACTACGCATTTGAGCCAATTGATAACTGGCAGATATATCCACCACATACTGTCAAGTACAGAAATTTATACATATTTAATCAATTCCATGAATGTAGTTCCACATTAACCATCAAATTTAAATTCAGGGTAGGATAAAAGTTTTGCACATTTTACTCACTAAATGAAAGAAGGTTCTAGATAATGAATCAATCACCAATGCAATTTTACCTGGCATTTTTGTTAAATGGAATCTGATTTCATCAAAAACTTTACTGTATCAAATGGTTCCTTATGGTTTCTTTAAATTGACTGAATAATAAGAAGAGATTCATCACAGTAAAATGTCCGATGTGTAAGTTATAAAATATCTTTCACAAAACAGAAAACTGACTGCCAGGATATTCTGGGGTGAAAAAAAAATCAAAATTAAATGCAACAATTTTACGTAAATAGACGGAAAATGTTTGAAAAATGTAATATAAGAAACATGAAAAATAAACGTAATCCACTAGTTATAAGATTCTTGGTTGACTCAGCAATGCTGAAAGTAAGAAATGCTGCTAATACAGTAACCTATAGCTTCTATGTACAGGACGATACGATAAAACGTCACAGTACGTCTAAATAAAATTCTTTTGAGCTCAAAGTGCAACATAAATTCATTAGATAACAAAATGAAAGACAGGAGATTTCTACTTTGAACTCATAGTAATGGTGTAATAGATCATTGAGAATAAGTTGCTATAAGATTTTAGTTGTGGATTTAATGTTTAAATACATGAAATTATGAACTGCACAATGTAGTAAAAATGGAAACCTAAATATATTACCAGAGTCTAACATTAGTTTTTAAATGAGGGGTTGGTAACAAACGGCAATATTTTTGGTTTGAGGAAAAACTGATAAATAAGATATCCAAATGAGACGTATCATGTCAAGAATTACCTGTTCCGACAGGGTTATCGATGTAAAGTACGCTGTGAGTTTTAGACCAAGAATACTTCCTTGATTTTAATGTTAACTTCTTGGTAATATAAAAGGGTCCGTGCTCCGTAAAAAGCCCAAAGAGAGATGTTGCTCCTGGCCCACCTTGGAGCCAAAGAACAACCGGTGCTTTTTCATAGTCGTACTGTTATAAAAAAATTAACTGTATTATTTAAAAACATACATCTACTAACTCGACAAGGAAACATAGTTTAAAATCATACCTTTGCAGGAAAAAACCAGAAGAATAAATTAGAGTTGAATTCCTTATTTACTGTTATGTACCCTGAGTAGCTGGTGACTTTATCTGAGCCATCTAAATTACTGACGGTTGCTAATTTTCTGGCTTCGTCTATTTTTCCATCTTCAATTAAGGGAGACAGAAACAGAGGTTCTCCTGAATCCGGAGGCACTGTTAATTGCGTTAATTTTGGATAAACATTGATAAATCCCCAAACCTCACAATACCCGATCACACAAAATGTACAAAGGAGAGAGCTATAGAAGCTGAGCATAGCGGGTTTGAAGAAAAAGCTGACTGGGTTGATGCTTAAATCTTCAGCTTCTCTAAGCTTAGAAAATGTCTCGTCTAATAGAGATTCACTTGAAGACTGACAGTGACTACGTAAAGCGAATAATCGACCGGCAATTACTAATCGTCACAAGATCTGAATCATGCGACGATCTTAGCTTGCCCTTGGAGCTTTTCGGTTTTTCGTTGTTTCTAATATATAAAGCGGGAATTCCAAAGGAGTTACTTCATTAGGCTTTTACATAATTATGTGGTTATTCTGATATATTTGGTTTCCGAGGAGATTTGGTGCAACTTATAAGCAAAATCTTTGGCTAAGAATCTGTCTGGAAGTATATCACTAAATATTTGTGATAAAATAATGCTGAAAACGAGTTTAAGAGAAAAATTGAAGCTAGTGAGTGGAAAGCTTTGTAAAAAGGACTGTTTAAACATTTGAAGGATTTGATTAAACACTTACCGTAAGATCCTACCATTCAGACATACAGAGCGTTTACTTATAGGTAGGATTCTCATATTCTTATAACAAAGAATCAAGATTTGTAAAAATTTAAAGCTTATAAATTCAGACGTTGCCTTAGTTACTTAGTTAAAATTAGTTTGTGATAATTCACAATTTTCTGAAACTTTCTTCTGTACGATGTCGCTCATTGACATCATTATGATGTGCTTCCTTCATCTTTGTAATGTCTTGTATCATCATGACTATGTAAATCATAGTCTAAAGGGCTCAATTCAAAGGAAGTCACAGACCATTTGAATTTGATATGTTTCCAGTAACACACCAATAGCTTGCTCATTCTTGTGGCATATCTTATCACACTTTGGTGTCCCACATTGAAGGCATGTGCCAAGCTTGCTGCTTTTATGCTAGACAACACAGAAACTCTTACACCTCATGCAGACCTTCATGACACTGTTCTGCTTTAAGACTGAAGGAACAAACTTTTTTCTAGATCTTATGTTCCTGAGTCTTACGAATCATGATTACAAAACTTTAGATCACAGCTGACATTACAGTGCATATGCGTAGTGCTGTATGAGATAGTTAACACATTGGGAGGTTGATTGGTATTGAACTAACGGGTGTTACAAGGGAATTATTGGTTTGGAGAGAAGAATTACTGGTATTGTTTCATGGTATACACACAACAGTGTTAATTATCAATATTAAATTTCCAACTCTTGGAGAAAAATAAAGTTCCTGTATATGTTGAACACCAAAATATTTATAGAATTTTTTTCTTAATATACCTTGTAAATACATCAGCATTAAGTTTTCCTTGATTGCTAAATACTAGCAAGCTATTTCTTGTGGATTAATATTAATTTTTAGTAAAATGCTTTATTTACATTCATGTACACAAAGTATTGAGAGTTTAAAGAGCAATTTCATGAATCTTACGATCGGTAATGTTATAACAGCTTTGAGTTAATAAAACTTGTGTAAGTTAACAAATGCCAAAGTATGACATTTTTTGCAAGCTTCTGATAATAGAAACTAGCCTAAATCCTGTCTTGTATTTAGATATTTGATCTATTTCCTCCTGAATATCTCTCAGACACTGAACCATGGGATATGCAATTTATCAATAGTAATGGTGATAAAATCCATTTAAGATACTCTCACTGAGAAAACTCCCTCTAAGTATGTAGTTTTCTCCCAGCCCCTTTCACATGAAAAACTTCAGAAAGCTCACAACCAGCTTCCTGTTTAAGATGTGGATTTTCCCATTCCCAAATGCACTACAACCTGCTTTACCCATTCATTTGCCACATTCAATAGACCAAATTTTTTTATATCATCTGTGTCATCCTCACATTCTTTGCCTTATCTGTATAATTGTTCCTTGTGAACTTCTTCTTTGGAATGAATAACTTTTTGAAGATTAAATAAGTTATTCTAAAGCAGCAGAACAATCTCCAACTATCTGTCAGAGCTGATAGAAACTCTGAGATAGAGTGAGATTTTCTTTACCACTTTTTCTCAGGGACCACATTCAGTGAAAAATTCGCTTGCTCAGGTTTCTTTACATCACAATCTCAATTTGTAAACATATCGAATAGACCAGAAAGAGAGTGCAGAGTTTTGTGAGTTTGGCATTGTAGAGATCATGCTGTATGATGCCCTCTCACCAGTGGTGCTAAAATATTCTTTATTATTCCTTAATTTTCTATCTGGTAAAATTATTGTAGAAATCATTGTAAATAGTGAGTAAAATATTACACGAATTAAGTAACTATGATACTCTCTTTGTACAAAACGTAGACCAATCTTCAAAAATATCATGTAAAGCAACCATTATTACACAATCTGGTTATAACACTATTTTGTTTAAGACATGGTTTTCATTTAATCTCCGTAAAAATATCTTAACTGGGTTTCATTTCATATGGTTTATTCACTCATGTGTAGGACAATCTGGGTTTTTTAGTTAAATACTATACTTAAATATAATCTATGTGCTCTAGCTTGACTTGGTGGAATGCCATAATGAAAGAATAGGTAAGACTTCATAGTTTTCACAAGAAAGATTTTATTCACGACCTGTTTCGACTTTCATGAGTCAAATATTACATAATTGAAATGCACATAGAAAAATAAATGTAATCATTCAGCAAATTAAGACAGAACATCATCCATTTATTTTTCACATAATATAATAAACAATGTTATTGAAATATGTGCAGTTGTTTCAGAAAGTAACAATTACGCTGTATTGAAAGCTTGAAAACATTGCATGTGGCCTATATATATGTTGTAGGTTCCCTCCCTACCTTTGAACTATACCCTTTTCTTTACATTTCATCTTCAAATAATTTGTTTTTCTACTACTAAAACAAAGTATAGCTTTTATCAACTTTAGTTTTGATAATAAATTTAAAATAGTTATCTCTTCTCTTTCTTTGAACTTTTACTTCTTGACTTGAAAACATTAGGGTCAAGCTTGCATAAATTGTCATCTGACCAGTCAGAAGCATCGGAGAGATGACTCATATCTGATTGAAGAAGATGAGGAGCTATCATGACAAACATTTGCTGCAAAGAAAGATGAATTTAAATTAGTTGTACTTATATTAGAATATATATGCATTATATTCATAGATTACATTGATTTAACTCTCCTTTAGACAATGTTTGGTAATATTAGATAGTGAGACCATAAAATCTCTAAGTTCTAATATTGGAGATAAGTAACTTACTCTGACCTTAAAACACCAACTGGAATGCTGACAAAACTGTCATCTTGCATGAAGAAAAATTATAGAGAAAACTGAAAGCTTATGAAGAGAACAATAAAGCAGAAGGTTTTGACAATATGTTGGTTGAGTTTATAATAACCATTTGGGGTAGGGTAAGAAATATTTCATTTGATCCTAGTGAAAATTTTATAGGAAAGAAAATATACAATAATTCTGAAATTCTGAATTAATTCTCTTAAAGGATTTCCCTGTAGAGTGAAATACTCATACCTGATTTGAATATTCAACTCACTGGGATAGAATATAAATAGAGTAGTTTGTTTCATATTTATAATAGATATCTAGTAGCATGAAATAGAATAACTGATCAAGAATCAGAATGGGTAAAGATAGATGAGATATAAAAACTACAGGGCATTTTTTTGTTGCAGAATCTGGTAATGTAATTAATGTAAAGGAATGTTGTGCTCAAGAACTGTGATATACAGAATGAAATCCTAAATTATACACAGTTATGTTGCCTAAAACATTCAAAGATTCAAAGAGTCCTTCTTTTACAAGCATGTTCCAAAAGTACTTCTGTAAACTATTCTTTGTTCTAAAATATTATATTAATTATCAGATAAATCTTTTACTACATTGCATTTTAAAATTATTATAATTATTTGCAGCAAATGAGAAATTATGTTGACTCCTCGGTAATATTATGAAGCAAATAAATAACAGACATGGGTATTTTACCATATTAATTAATATTTTCTCTAAATAAATATAAATAATAATATTTTGTTGATAAGTACCTTGATGATCTACATTCTTTCACTGCATTTAAAGATGAAAGTAAATAATTGTTACTCTTTCATTTTATGTAGATTTACCTGTTTCTTCTACATGATATGCATTCTTATTAAAAACAGGGATTACACTATACAATTTTGTTTATGAATAATTTTAAGAAATAGTTTTTATGTTAAAAGAAACCATAACCATAAACACCATACTCTGAAATGGGAAGAACATTACTAGTCAGTGTAGTAAGTGATAAAGGTGGGATTTTAGGATAAAAATATTTTCTGAAGACTAAGCTTAAATATTTGCTGTTGATAAGGAGAAGGCATAAGTTAACAATCAACACAGATGGAGAAAAAACTTTTCTCATACTTCTGTTATGTTGATTATGAACCAAAGTACTGCAGGACTGAGATATTTTTTTACAATTAAAGACCAAAGAATAGCAGACTCAAGGATATGAAAATTGAATTTTATATCAATATAATTTTCATTGAACATAAATTTATAAATGCAAAAATATAATATTAAAAGCCCAAAATAAAAAATTCATTATTCCAAATTATAAAAATCATTCATGCTGAGAAAGATCAGAGTACCAAAAATTTCTACCTTTTTCTTCTGCTATGAGTCAATTTTCTCCTATAAATATCTATAAACAGAACATACCTCTGCCCAAGGAGTGAGTCCCATAGGGGTGAAACGAAACTGCCACTGTGGAAGTCCTTGATGAACCAACATCATCCGAAAATAATGAGAGAAATCAGAAGCTAGAAAGTGCCATTCAAAGCACCGATCTAGAAGCCATATCTTTGGCTCTTCTCTGTGAAAGTTGCTAGATGACATTACTGATCCAAACAAATTTCCTCCATCACTTGACAACTGATCTGAAGATTGCAATAAAGTGCTCTGGGATACTAAATCTCCTGATGGACGCTCATGGTAAACCAGGCACACTTTACCCAATCCTTGACAGGGATCTAGCTCAAAGATTTTACATTTCACTCCGAAATTTGGATACTGAAGCGGCCGGGAATTTTCTCCTCCAGGAATTGACGGAGGATGTTCCTGAGAACACATTTCAATATCAAGTAGCGTTGGGCTGTCCGTCTCAGTAGAAGGCTTCAAACCTCCGATTCGTCGAAGTTCAGACAATGAATTGATTTTCATGTTTCCAATCGCTAAAACTTCACCTAATATTTGGGAAAAATATCAACGCAGTTTTCGAATTTTATCAATATCTTTCATTCTACCTTAAAATTTTAGCACTTTCTCACGATTTATGACTTATACGTAAGGAAAGTCCTTGATTAAATTTTTACCTGCATATTCGTAATTCCATATAAGTCTAAATCCATCCGTAGATAAATAAAACTGCTTGATATCGTCGGGTAACGTGCAGCTATATCTTTGTTCCCAAGAGGTCATCAGGAGTCGATCACATGGCGATCTTTTTTCTAATTCAACTCCCTGAACTCCAGGAGTCTCTTCTAAATAGTTAATCATAAAATGAATAATAGTGGAAATACGTCATAATTACCATGGATAACTTAGATTTTTATTAAAATTCTAAATCTAAAGTTTTCCCCTTTATAAAAGTTTGGCCTGGACATCACCGGTTTCGGGATCTTTGTCCCGAAAGACGACGAAAGACCATGATTTGAACCAGACTTTGGTATTGGATAACGACTTCGGTACTTCGGTATTTTGATAAAATTTTCCATAGATATGTTATAGATGAATGTGAAGCATTTACTTAGTGTTAGAATTGAAGAGAATGAAGAGAATTTACCAAATGGATCTACGTGACCAGGCATTTATTCCCATGAAACTTAACTTTGTATGGCTACATCTTGATCTGAGAAACGTTTGGAAAATTTCAGGGGAACCAACTATATTTCCCGGTTCAACAGATCAGATCTGGTCACCATAAACAAAACCGTATATTTTCCGTATTCCAGTAATATAATAAAACCTCACCGAGTAATTTCACTAATCCCAGAGTTAAATTTTCGTAAAAAGAACTTTCAATTCCTGCGTCCATCCCTCAAACGATAGTGAAATTACCAATGTATGTTTAATATACTTATCGAAGTTGCGTCGTTTCTCTGAAGAAACGCCTGCGCCCGCTAGGAAACTATTATATTGCCATGGTTACGTTGAAGGACTCAGTATTCGCGCGAGATTCGAAAGCGAATGAATATGAGCAGTGAAGAGTAAACATCGATCGATAACTTTCCATTGAGTTTCGATGGATAAAAATATCGTAATTGAAAATCAACCGCATGCCTCATATCCGCTTGAGGATGACTAAAATAATCGAGATAAGTAATCGGATATTTTACGTAATATTAATTGTGATTCTATTGTAAATGGGAATTTATCGCATTGAAGCTTCCTTGAATTATTTCAAATATTTCAGTTTTGAAAAAAGGCGTTTAAATTTGGATATCTAATCCATAATTTAATTTTAATATCAAATATTAATCATTCATAGGATATCATAATGAAACTACCTTAGGGGATCAACGGAAATAAGTTAAAATATATTCAATTAGTAAGCGTGCAGATTTTGATGCTTCATACATAAAATTTTCATTCTTTATTAGTTCTCACTTCCATGATCAGATATGGCAGCGAAAGAATCCCACAGCAATTGACGCACGAATACCGCAAGTGTTTAGCACCGATTGAGATCTCTCACAATACTTTCGGCGATGCGTAACCGTGGGAAAGGGATTCTGCTACAGACCTTATCAAGATCGCGTGCTATAAAAGTTACAAAACGAGCATCTCTTTCGTTTAGTGCCCCATTGTAGCGCAGGTAAAACAATAGGTGCCATAATCTACATTTCATCTTCTTCCGAAACTTCAGATCGAACTTGAAGAAACCAATCGCGACACACCCACGGAAGTACCGTTCACGCTCATGCAGAGAAACAAGGAGAGGGAGAGAGAGAGGCAAACCGGTTTCTACTCTTTCGAGGCTCTTGTTCCATCTCACGAGCATTTTCTCTCCTCTGGCGCTCACGACTGTCGGGCAAGGGGTCATCGTTAGTTACTCGAGCTTGCGGCAGGTGGCGATCGGCGTTTAAAGAAGGGGATGTGAGACTTCCAACATCTGCGAAGTAGTCCAACATCCGTGACATCGAATGGTAAAGGGTTACAGAGTGATGCGAAAGCCTTGTGTGATGAGTGAGTGTTTGTGATTTTGGTGTTCCCCGATGATGGAATGAAGTGCAGCAGATCGAATGGGATTGCTTCAAAGTGTCCTCCACGCTGACAGCACCGTCCAAGTGATACCAGTTTATTCAGGTAAGACTTCATCTCGCTGCATCCGCCTGCGATCCTTATCTTCTACTAGGTAAATGAGGGACTATGTACTATTTCTAAAAGTGGAAGGAATTCGACGCCGCGAATCTTCTGTCTGTTTCACGCGGATTACTCCGAAGCCGGCGACTGAAATAAGAAGTCTGGACCTGACCAGAGCATGAAAATTGAAATTAAATCATCGAGGTCGCTGGGGAGTTTTCGATAGGAAATATCTCGCGGTAAAGAGACAGGAGTGATCTTAGAAGGGCATGGATTACTCTTTCTGCAAAAGAGCTCAGCTACAGGCGATAAAAGTGGGTCGTTTATTTTATAGGAATGTAAGTTATTCCTTGGAAGGTAAGGATCAAAGAATGAATGCAGATCAATAAGTACAAACGAAATATGATCTAAAGGTAAAAGATTAGTAAACTAGTTACGCATGGTATCGTAATTAAGTTCACATTTTGGTGAATTGTAAAATAATATTTTTAAAAGTTCAGCAAATCCTCAAAATGTATATTTCTATAGTATTTAGAGACATTAAACATATCTCTAGCATTAAAGAAAGATTGAAGTATATGAAAAATTGTTATTTTCTCCGAAAAAGCGTCGAATAATTTTATCATAAGTTTTGGTAACTGTTTTATCTTAACTCTAGATTTAAATAGTCTATACTATCTATAAAGACGAAGAGTTCTTAGTTTTCATATTTTCTACTGAAAATTAAATCACGTATATTTTAGTTATTCACTATAAAAGTGCAGCAAAAAAAATATAATAGAAATGAGTATCAAGAAACGAAAGAGCAAAGTAAATTTCATGGAGCTATCCAATTAATGTTCTTCGCGAGGCCAAAAGAAATTGACTTGAGAACCGTTAAAAGGTAAGATGCGGAAAATATAATATCTATATTTGCGGAGATCCGACAATTCTATATAAAATGTGGACAAAATTAAAACGAAAGTTATCTGCAGTTTAAGGCAATTTAATAAGAAAAATATAAGATTAAAATTCTATGAAAAATTTGATATGCGATATCGAAATCGTGACACCGGTCGTAGATAAAGAAGCGCAATGATATAGTGCATCTCTAATGCGTTTTTAGAGAGAAAATTTCCCCAATATTTTGACAAGCGGCTGGCCTAAACTTAAGAGGAAAGTTTACACTATTTGATACACCGACAGTTGCGGAATTGAAGATCTTAAGTGTCTCAGAATCCCCTAAGGGCACAAGTAGCGGAAGCGCCACCCTGATCTTCTTGGGAACCACCTGCGGGCTGTTACACGTCGTGTAACGGTAACTGCAAGGTCGAGGCGCCGACAAGCGAACGGAGAATTAACCTAATATTTTCAAAACGCCTTTTGACCGAAATTAATGTGGCACACTTTTGGATCTACTTCTGATAGATGATAGCATGTTTTGATGAATCCGGCAGATGCGCGAAAAAAATTCGTTAACACATAAACATCGGTTTACATACTTCCTCGTCTTTGCCGACATTCAAATTATGTTTACATTTCCATAAAATGGAAATTTCAAGACATTAATTGATGATAAAACAGGAATTAAGATATAACTATTCAAATATATTTAAGTGACGAATGAAAATCGAATAATTGAATAGTGTACATATTTGGCTCGTTAGAAAATGCCATGGTTACGTTGAACATCTTTTAAAGTTTTTAGTTGTTATATTTACTGGAAAAATAATGATAAAAAATTTCCCAATTTTCAATGGAAAAAATAAGCGTATTACTGGCTTGAACCATTTAATTTAATGAGCGCATTCAGGCAAAGTTAAGGATGGCGAACCTATGGCGCACCCGCCAAAAGTTGTGTACTGCATGATAGTTTCTCAGTATAATTGGGCATTGTAATAGACGCTTGGAAAAGTTGTGTACATCACGATTAAAATATACAATGGGGCATTGAATCCAGAGAAAACTAAAAGTAAGTTTATTACTTATTTCCATAAATACTTACATAATCACATATCCGTGATTACATATCACTGAATTTTAGAGAGCACATTTATGATAGTTTATTGTTATAGTAAACGTCAAAATGTTGGAAATCGAATGGCAGATATCAAATAAAATTATAAAATCGACGTACTGAATATGAAAGATTGGCCACCACTGATTTAAATCATACTGGAATATTAGACTTTCTTAGTTATTATAGTACGCATGGCTGAAATATTCTGGTTCAAATGTCAATCAGGAAGATTCCAAATAATTGGTACAAATTACATGCTTGCATTCATTTCTCTTAAATGCGTCATTTTTGTCTAGAAACTACAACTTAATTTCAATGTATCACCGTTTCAGTTTGAATTCCAGAAATATTGTCCAAGAGAGTTACGATATAGCGAATTTATCGACAATCTGATCCTCTCAGCTATTACGTGTTCTGGAAATCATCGAATATTATTGTAAATTTTTTATCATAGTATCGAGGGAAATTGTCTTTATTTTATGTCCATTGTCGAATTTTATTCTTTTAGTATAATATTAAAGTAGTTTTGTAATGTTCTTTCTAGTAATCTACTCTGAACGATACAAAATAAAATTATTCGTAATTTGTGAATGTCATTAAGTAATATACAATTGAATATTTAAGGAATTTAAATGTGCTAGTAGGAAAAAAATGAAGTAAGGTACGGGGTATTTTAGCTACATGTAGTTCTACATACTCATCTTTTAAACAATCGCCACTTTTGCAAACCTCTATCTTCCTAACTATTACCAAAACAGTGGTTCACAAACTTTTCCTCCTGTACACTGTGAATGTAATGGAACTCCAAGTTTACTTTATAGGGTCGGTAATAATACATAATCCGTACGAGATAACCACACTTTTTTCAGTACTATTGTATTCAATGAATTCTTAATTTTTTAGGCATTTTGGATGATTAATCCGTCAAACATGTAGGAAATTATATTAGGCGTTTCAGGATATGAGAAAATTCCAGGTTTTCGTGTAACACCTATAAACTTTCCGTTGAATACCACTGTCCATCGGAGCATAGTTTGGGAAAACCTGGCTTGGAACATTGTCGTCCAACCTGAAAGATTAATCCTCATTTTCATTTGTCCTGAGAATATATGTATGTGACATCAATCGTCAATTATCATTAATAGATAATAGAATTTTATAAGTCATCCATGATAACTCAACTAGTTTTCGCCTATTTCATGTAAAAGTACAGTATCAGAGATAAGAAATACGAAAAAATTAATTAATGAGAACTGTAATATTTTCATAGAATTTACATCGGCTACGTAGAGTAAACGGTTTGGGGACCACTGTCTTAAGATATGATAAAGCTTCCACCAAGGAATTTAGATCAAGAGGTTTCTATAGCAACCTGAAAATCTTTTACACCTAAATATTTTCCTCTAAATTGTCTCAAAACACCGAGTGAAAATCTTTCATTTCGCTCTCATCTTTTTTATCAATAAATCCAAAGTGTTCTGGTGTTTTAGCCACTTAGAAATGAGAGCGGGGAAAATCCATGGGAATTTGGATTTAGAACTCATTTAATTAAGAGAATATCACAAGGGAAAATATTAATTTAATTCCGGTGAGGAATGAAAGGAAGTGAATCGGCGGAGGGAGATAGAATTCCTTTACCTGCTAACCTTAATTGCTTGGAAGGGCACCTCATTTGTGATTTGCAAATTATTTTAGCCCACATTGGTTCTAATTAACCACGAATATTCAATAAGCATAGGCATTTTTCCCGCCAAGATTTCTATCGAGAAGATTGTAGTGGATGAGAGTGGATCAATGGTCTATCTCTTTCATGCTTCGGGTTAGAATCGGGATGCTCTTTCCGTTATGTAAACACTACTGCTTCCTTACGTACAGTTGACCAAAGACATCTCAACTGTTATATGAAAGCCGCATCCGTTCTGTCCGTTTAACGGAAGTCCAATCGTTCCAAGTTATCTTCCCATAGAAAGTGCGTAAGAAAACTCGATTCCCACGCTGTTTAAGGTACGAAAGGGCTTTCACAGATGGGTGCGGCTGCTGGCTAAAAAACGGTAACAAAGTCATTTGTGAAAAGCACCGAGCAAATTTCACGTTGGCACGGTCTTTTAAGAGAGGTCTATTATTCCTCATGTTATCCGGCAAACGCTTGATTTCACCGATTAGAAAATTATTGTTTTCCTTTTTCGTGGGAGAGAATAATTCTCAGAGGAATTAATACCGTTCGTTATACATTATTCACAGCCCAACACCAATGAATTTCTAAAAATGACTCGGAGCACTGGAACTCAATCGAAAAAATTAACTGCATTACTAACTCAATAAGTAAAATGACTCGTTCTCTTAAATTCATTGAATTACAGAGGATCGAATGCGAAGCTTAGAGTGATTTGGTTGGATGATTTGAATTTCCCCACATCGATCTTTTAGTAGGCTCTAAGCACTTTCCCGTCAGTTATGTCCATTGATTTTCTAGAAATCATACCACTTGCTTTCATTTTCCAAGTAACCGCTTAAATATACACTAGCACGTTATGATAAAATATAAGCAAGCATCTAACTTTAAACTCACTCCAAAATATAAAGAAATGGTTGAAGAATGAAATAGTTAAGGAATTTCTTTTTGATTCTGTTTTTGAGAAATCAGTGAAATATATTTAAAAAATGAGGAAATGTAACACTTCAATGTAATTTCTATATTTTTGCAAAATGTAAAATCATGTAGAGCTTATTTTACGAATTGGAGTTTTTCTTATTTTATTTGAAAATCATTTTATTACAATTTTATAGCATGTGCACATCAAGCACAAAAACGGGTCAAAGAAAATATAGACTACCGAAAATTCACCTAAGTGAATGTTTGCATCTAGATGGTATACTACATTGTTAAAATAACGAAGAGGCAATAACGCGATAGCATAATATTTTACTCGTGTATAATGATGACGTTCTCCTTCAAAAATAAATTCCATGTCTAATTTTACACGGCATTCAGCTGTTTCGGTGAAAAACTCAAGCTTTTTCATCTGGTCATCCTCTTAAAAATGTCAATTGTATTTTTAAACTAAATGTTAAAAAGAAATCGATTAGTAAAATAATCGCTAAAGAAGAACAAACTCACCATAAGACGACTTTGCTACTCCCCATATGCATAAAATTAAAATATGTAATGATAAAATATTGCACGGAGGATAATCTGAATTTTGATACACTTAGGCAGATCATTATTAAAATTCCAAACTAAAATCGGCATCACACTATCAAGTAAGATAATTCTCTTAGAATAGGCACGTAGCACACGATGCTACAGTTCATACGATTTCACTAGCAGTGAAGTCGTCAAGAGCAAACTATTTACCTTTACAGGACTGTTTTTCGAATTGTCATTGTATTTTTTCATAAATTTTTATCCGAAACGTAATTTTCACTTCTTAAAAGTCACATTGCAAATAGACTTAACTTAATGGATATTTTTAGTTCAACGACACTAAGCTCTACCTAAATTAAAACCACCTCATCTAAAATTACAATCAGATTCATAGATTCTTTCAATAAGTAAATACTGCAAATAGTAATAAACGTGAAAATGAATTTGAGAGCCTTGAGATTTCAGATTGCCGTTTATCATGGATTTATCGAAACAACTTTGTTTTCACATTGACTGTCAGACCAAAAGGACCGAAAAATTCCGTCTTCACCTCTTCAGTGTAAAATAGAGCGGAATAATAATGGCTTAAGTCAAACGAATATCAAGATATAAAAGATACAGTGGTTTCATCATAAATTAGCAGTATTTTGGCGAGTTAATTTTGACGCTCGTTTGAAATACGAATATATCAATTTATAAATAGTGTTTTAAAGGTAGAATGATATTTTATTTCCGTTAATGTACTCCAGACGAAGATGCATACTGCTACTACCAATATCCTTAAAAATATCCTACAATCGAAAATATCTATTTTTAGAAATATCGTTCTGACTTAGCGTTCTTAAATTCCATTTTCATAAAGGTTTAATTTTATTATGTAGGAATAGTAGCTATATATAAAAAATAGGCTTTATGATCACCTAAAGCACTTATAAATTTTCTCCAGAAAGCATTCCGAAAGTCATTATAACGTCATTTTAGACTAATTAAGATAGTCGAGAGTGAGATGAGAGGAAGAAGTTCAGCACAATCAAATGAAAGTGCAGAGGAATGCAGCATGATATTTTGCTTTGCTTCAGATTTCCCACAATGAAACAAAATATCACAAATTTCACTATATAAAATTTGGCATTAGAAGCATTACAATATTTTAAATTAGGTCGCACACCATTTGAGTCAGTCTATTCCATTGGTCTTATCATTGAATTTGGATAGTGGATGCAATTCTTCCTTCGAATCTCTGCTATTTAGGGGTCGTCCTTAAATGACGTCACACTGGCGGTTTCATAAGATTCGAAATTTCCACTAAGCATAAACTAATACTGTGTTCTAATACAGGTTTTCTTTTGTTTTGATATTTACAGATACAGAATGGTAACAATGGAGGGTCCGTCCATAAGACTTTTTGCGTTTTGGATCACGAGTGCAATTTTATGTCTTCAAATGTCATGGACACACGTCGAGTGCCTGCAATCCGAGTTCTGCCAAGCACAAAGTCGGGAAGTCGTCGTGAATCCAACGGCCAATGCCTTCATCAGTGAGTATTCTATCCATCATGACAATTACATCAATCTGCGATTTGATACTTTAATTTTAATCTACACAATGACGTAAATGGGTGGTCTGGAAAGTTTCCGACATTTCTCGACATGTTTTCTGAAGATTTCTGAAAAATCTGGGGTCGGAAACTTTTCAGACCACCCTCGTATTAAGAGAATGATCACATCGCATCCTTTCAATGAAAAACTCATCGAGTGTATCACGATGCGACGTATTTTCACGGACTTACATTCTCATTGTGATTTTAATTTTCAAGGCGTGTTGCTGGGCGTGCGGAAAGCAGGTGAAGACGGATTATTTGCATGCGGCCAGCCAGAACGCGTTGGCGTTGAGGTATTCGAAGCAATGAGGTGGGCCGTGAACCTGTTAAACAGCAGAGATCCATCCGGGAAACCGCAAGAGGAATCCGGGAATTCCTCCTTCATTCCTGGAATCTCGTTTGGTAAGTGCGATTTTTTTAATAACGTCTTCATTACGAAGATTTCACTTTGAGTTGCAGATAAGGGCCATTCATAAGAGCGTGAGAACACTCGGCGAAAATTATACAGGTTAATCAGAGCACAAATAGCACCTCCATCAAATTATGTTACGGAGACACGAGGGAGATTCCGATCAGACAACCAAATTTTATCCAAATCGCTTAGCTGAGTCAGTCACTTAAGTTCCGCGTGCCAACATTCAAGGGCGTCAGCAATTGTGCTTTTCCCATTCCGAAAGTAGACCAGTTGGCGAAGATATTCGAAAAACACCGTTCCCCGTATACAAGACAATATCGAGAAATCCTCCAACCTACACCGCGGAAACCACAATTATTATCTATCAATGGTTGAACCTCAAGTCCCGTAATAAAATTAGTTTCTCTCAAAGCCTTTGTTTGTCGGGAGATCTGAACATCTACGCTTAAGGCATACTTCGTGAGCAGTCATCGTTAAATAGACGGGAAATGGAATCTCAGACAAGAAAATTGAAATTACATCGTAAATGTGTGTTAACATGAGTATCAAAGTCGTAATGAGTCCAAGAACCGCCGGAGGAATATGGAAAATGGCTTATAATATTTCAGGCACTTAATACTTCCGAGAGCCTCATACGCAAAAGAGAAAGTGAAATGGGCATCCACCCTTTCACCAAAAAATCGTAAGGGCTTCGTGCATATGGGTAGACCCATAGCGAATCCGAATCTTGGCTTCATCATATTGATCAATAGGTCAATAACCTTCTCATCGTCCAATCGTTCATTGAAGGATGTTCGGCCGATCACTGATAGACGTTACTAATTAAAAGATGATTTTCTTCTACCTCTTTTGTAGTAGGCTGATAGGTATTTCACTTTTTAATACAATGTCAAGTTGTCGCTCCATCTTATTCTTGATCATCAAGGGGCCTCTATCTATTTTATTATGCTCGTGCCGGTCAAGATTTTAATTTATTCCGACGGAACTTAAAGTCGTAAATATACACCAAATATACGACAAAGGTTAATAGAAGATTTATTGCCAGCAAAGTTGAAATTATTGAGTGATAATTTATTTAATTTCCTCTCTATTTTTACGTTCAAGTTTATATAGACCGAAGTTAACGATAGCAATCAGTAGATAAGCGGTGGCAGCTGATGGTACGTTAGCCATCCGTGGACTACATGATCGGTGGGGCCGATATATTTGCTTCACTGAAACATAACTTTCTCCCGGATAACTTTCATAATATTGTGAAAATATGGGTGTACCTAAATACCCTTATCCTTAGATAAGGCCATGCTTACATAGTACAGACAGGTGCATACTGAAAATTTTCATTGTTCTTAGTTCATTCATTATCTGCATTCTATTCCTACACATATCTGACATTTTTCCATCTATCTCTTCTTATATCACTTCCTGTTTAACTCACCCTTCTCTTTCTTATCATTTTGATATTTTCTCTCTTCATTCCTCCGTAGCATCATATTATCTGGAATTTCTAGATTTTCCGTCGAGTCACATCGATGAATTTCTAGAACTGATAAATAATCTATTGAAATGTAATTTCTGATTCGTAAAAGGCAATGGTTTATGTATAATAGAATGATCATTCCTTGATTATCCTTCGATTTTCCCCTAATCAAGACTTTTTAACCTTTAATAAATGTGGAGATCTGATATTTCCTACATTTTTGTAGGAAACTACTGATACTTACTAATAATAATATTTCCTACATTTTTAATCCTTGAAACTTGTGCAAATATGTACATCCGGATAATTGGTATATTGCATTATACGAATTATCGTGCATATATAATATACTGTTTTAAATATGTACTCAGTAATCTGGTCTAATGATTTTGATCCAGCCCACTTTGGCTTCGCCTTCCAATTCAGTCTCAAAAATAGTCAGCCAATATGCAGATTTCAAAGTCTCTTTCTAGCGAAATTCGATTTTTCCTCCTTGAAAATTTTACTAATTTTTATGAACTTACTAAGCATCCGTCCGATGTATCGAACTCGTACACCAGTATTTTCATTTCCCTTAATCTTTTCTCCTTGGAATGACTCTTCGGAAATTCGATTATTCGTCTTCGCTTTTTCATTCAAAGTTTATCACCTCAGGCACTTCACATGAATGAAAATGTGAACTAGACAGCCGAGCATTCAGAGTTTCTACTTGTAAGCTTCAACTTACGGATTATAATCAATAACATATTGAGCATTGTGCAAAATTTAACAGGAATATTGGTACTCATAATAAATTGAGAGTATTAAGAGTGATAATAAGAGAACACACGAATTTCCTAAAGAGATAACTCTTAAAAAATATATTCTCATTTCTGTCGATTCAATGTTAATAATTCTGACAAATTTTAGGGTTTTATTAAGTACTGTCTCACTCTTCCTGCCGTCTCTCTCGTTTTAAGTCGCCTTTTTATTTCAAATTCCAGTACACAAGGCCAAGTCATCTTCGAGTTGACCTCGTTCCTCATGAGGATCTAAGGAAGTAATAACTCGACTGCTTTGGAGTTTCCATTCTCTCCACATCCTTCTTATTTGCTCTTTATCCAGAAGCATATATTTACGCTCGAAGGAAAAAATGCTTCTCAGCACCCCAGATTAAGAATTTCTTTTCGTTTTATTTATAACATAATATAGCCCCAGGTCAATAACAGACATAGAAGTCACAAATTTATCATCATAGTGTCTCTCTACGAAGTAACGTCTTCAAATATTGATTTAAAAAAAGAATATATATGTGTATTACCCCATGTTGAATCAATATAGAGGTATTTACTTTCTCCATCAAAACATATTTTTCAAATTTGAATATTCTAATGTTGATATAAAAATAATTAATAGACCAAAGATCAAGGATTATAAATGCAGATTTGCTAAAAATGCTCTATATAGGTGGATAAATATATCATAGGAAAAAGGTGAAAGGTTTTCCTTGGAATGAATATATCATTTTTGCGTCTTCGCTGTTTTTGACATCTCTTTAGATAAGTCTATAAGAGGAATTGTATTAGCGTATATAAATAAGCCTTGTCTTCCTCTTTAAAATAAGAACCCTATTTCAAATCTCAGTTTCCCTCACCTATTTGATAAAATTTGATTCATCTATGGCCTTTCTCAAGAGGCTTTATTTGTTTGGCTCTTCAATCTCCCTTGGCAGCTTAGTACTCCTTCGGATTTCTAAGATTTTTTTCGCTAGCAAAACCGTAATTATAACCCTCATCGACCTTTAATTTATCTTCAAATTCTGAAAAAAGTTTTACTACTTTCATTCTGCGTGTTCTCTTTCACCATTTCATAGTAACGTCCTGAATTTAACGTCAGAAGTTAACGAGGATTTCGTGGCGGTATTCAAATTGAACTCAAATACGCCCCACATTTCTTTTCGCACTACACCGACGGTCTTTCCTTTTTTAGTTCCGAGAAATTTGCGAAAACGCTCCCTCAAAGTCGCATCTGTATGAGAGAGAGGGAACCATAGCAAACAGGAGAGAATTTTCGAAGACCCGATACAGTGGCATTCGGATGAAAAATTCGTGGGAGGAAAAACGTGAGAACAAGTCGGTGGGAATGGTTTTAGAAATGTATTTTCAAAGATTCCGCATAAACTTCATGAAGCGCTTGAAATTTTTTCATCAATAAACATACCTACTAATTATGAAACCTACTGAAAGAGCATATAATTTCCCCTGATTTGCATAAAAATTACCAATGTTAGAGGTTATGGTTGAATACAACATTCTCTTATACAATACAAGAATGTTCTTATTCTATTCTCAAAAGAATATATTTGCTTAATTATCACTACCTCATAGTCAGCAACATCAGAATACTCTGGGATCCTTTTATTCCTTATTTTTTTACATCACTAATCCTCTTCATGAGTCAGGGTTTCGGAACTTCCTTTCCTTTGCTTCAAAGCTACTCATTACTATCAAAAGAAATATTTTATCAGATAAAATTTTTCCCTAGACAGATGAAAAGCAAATTACGGAGGACGATCATAAAATTCGCGACACTATACGAGGCAGTTCTAACCTATAAAATGAGGGCTTTCGGATTTTTCAAGTCATCATAGAGAAAGCAAACGAAAAAATCTTTGCAACTATCTATATCTTTCCGGTTTCGGATGAGCCCAAGTTAAGCGTGGAATATCTTAATATATTGATATCTGTCCTTCGCCTTGAATTTTACAAAAATTCGAGATTTATTAAATTCCATTATCAATTATGACATTATTACGCTCTTAGACTGAAAATGAGCTTATAGGACACTCTATACACCTTTTTTCGAAGACGAATTACCTTCGGTTGTGATGCGTTCCAAAGGTTTTAATCAGAACTTTTCGGGTGAAACCTTACCAATTTCCACTTCCTCCTCACCTAATTTACGTTTCCTGCGTTCGTCACTGACTTTGAGTAACATCTCAACTCTTTCCAACCGTACAATGACCTCTTCAATTTCCTCCCCATTTACCCATCCGCTCTTGACACATCTTTCTTAGGAGTGTAACTTGAATCCTCCATTTGAAAACTCTTACCGGAGCTGATTAGCTAAATGGTCCTAACTGGGCCACAAGTTCCATTACTTCTACATGTAAAGCACGATGCAGGGAAATCTTGGGTCGATTCCGTCAGTGGCGCAACATAAATACATTTTACTTTTCAGTCGAATGAACGGAAAGAAAGCTCGCAACTGCTTTCACTTTTGCTATTTGTAAGAAAGGAGAAGAAAAGCGGGCAACACCCGATTTCTTCTGGCGAATGCTAATGAGCGGTAACAATGCGACTGCACACGGAAGATCCCGTAAGGGACAAAAAGTGGAGCTGAGAAAAGAAAAGCATATAACCGTATTGAATTGAGGCAGGCTATTTTTAATGCAAATTTAGATCATTATACTACTCCCTTCTTGTTGAATAGCTAATTTTAATTACTTCTTTCTTCTATTTCAGTCTAGGTTTGGTGAATACCGTAGTATCATAATTGAAAAGCGTTATTAAAGCGTTAAGTTATTAAGCGTTAAAAGTACCATTTTCTCTTCAAATGGCTTACAACTTATGTCAAAATATTGAGATCCAAATTGTGCTAACACCGACATCGGAGTTTTCGCATTTTACTATTTCACATCAAAACCAAGTTCCCGCCGTATTCGAAAAAGTTTTCCTCGAGAAAATGATCGATTTTTATATGCAAAGGCGATTTATTTTTACATGTTTGTATGGGAATAAAATTTAGTGAGGTAAGTTTTATTTAATACCTGATGGTTATCGCAGTCCAATAGAACATTTATATCCGTAACATTTTTTATACAAAACACTTTTAAAAGACCATTTGCTTCAACAAAATGAGTTATGTTTTGAGATACTCTGTTAGATCAAATTGAAAAGATATAATTGAGAAAAATATTGATCAAATTTTACTAAAGCATAAAGATTGACATCGAATTGTAGATCATCGAATTTATATAAAATCTGAATTTCAATCTATTTTCACGGTGTCTATATATATTATTTTATAGAGTTCAACGAAAGTAAAACTGATTTCTGGTTAAGAATCTAGGAATAAATCTGAAATCACTTTGATAATACACTCATTGAGAACTCCTTGTATGAGGATTGAATCTACTATAGAGTGTGAAAAATCGGTCTCAATGAATAATAAGCAGAAATAATTATTATCATTTCATTGTAAAAATTCGAAATATAATAAAATCGTCAATTCAATTTTAAGGTTTATTTCATTCGGCTAGTGTTTATTCGTACGAAAATTTACCTTGAGACAACACGTCAATCTAAGTCAGTAGAACCACACCAGTTGTTTTACTTTTTCATGATCTCCCCGAGAGGAAGTCTTCGTCATTTTTTGTGAGGAACCTCAAGGAATGCCGCGCCCATTCTTTACGGTACCGCTATCCCACTAAAAGCTCGGGAACCACTGACCGATTTCAGGCGTTGGAGGGACGGATTTTATCTTGAATGAAGCTTTCTACTCTCAAAAAAGTGGAACGGGTTGAAAGAAATGTTTTTTCATTTAAAATAGGAGCGTATTGTAGGGGTGAGATACACCCAATACCATCTGCTGCATCCTACATAAGACACAAACAAAGATAATCTGAAAAATATCTTTGGGATACTTTTGTCGAGTCTCTACGGTATATCTGTCACATGTTTTGTAAATTTCTTGCACTTGTTCTTCTACTTTACTTTTCTATTTCATTGCAAAGACGTGTTCCATATCCGCTGAGAAGTTTTTTGACGTTCATTTTCTACTTGCAGCATCCGCTGTCTGCGATAAATATGAGGATCTTCATCAAATTTCTTTTATAGGATGAGAAAACGCCTGGTGATTTGTACATTCTGTTTTAGTTTAGAGTCATGACGGCGGAGAAATTTATAGGAATAGTATAGATATCACGAGCGTGAACCCTGTTCCGAGACATCGCTTCTTTTAATCTAAGCTATAAAAATTCGTCCATTTCAAAACACTTCTCCTGTCAGACATAAATAATTATTGTAAAGCTTGCAGGAAACGTCGGTTCCACTCTATAAATCACAGGAAGGAAATTCATTTTCAAATCAAGAACTTGCCATGTTTTAAACACACTTAAGTAGCTGTTACAATGATTTGGAAATGATTAAACTTTTAAGACGCTTTGAAATGTTTGAGATGAATAATTCTCAATGATGAAGAAAGTAATTTCAGTGAAATGGTAACTAGATGAATGATATTGGCTATAATTTTTGTGATAACTAGTGATCAAACAAACAGACACACCTATTCATCTACTGTAATACAGGAAACTGTGTGGTAGACAAATCACTTTCCTGAGATTTTTAAATAAATAAGAATTTTCTGTTTGAAATGTTACGTTAATTGACAGTTATTTCAATGACATGTATTTAAGTAATCGCTGGAAAATGAATCTTCGCCACCTTAATTAGGATGATAATATCAAATGCTTTTATTCCTTTTATGTGTCAATTATAAATGTGATATAAACTTTAAGAGAAAGACTGATCAAATATCGTCTTGTAAATTATGTAGATTCTCGAAAATAGCGAAAAGAATTACTACTGTCTCTTTAATATCCCTGTTTTAATTCAATATTGAGAGTATTTTATTGGAAAATTATTATCTAACTCTGTTTTACTTCAGGATTATTAAGAATGCTAAATAAGTAAATTTTCGTTTCTAAAAAAGTTTACATGAGTGAACTTCCTAGCTTTTTATATATTAATATCCATTATAAGTTTAATGTCGCATCGATTACAAGTTTCCAACAGAATTTCGTATTCCTTTACACGACATCGTATCCGAATATCTCTCCAAATCCCTATGTAAGAATTGTTACGGTGAAAATATATCTCAGTTCCTTCTGAAAAAATAAAATCTGCAAAAACATTTTCATCCTAGTAATTCATATGGAAGCGGAGAAGTACTTTCAGAATCCTCTTCACCCTCAAATGTAGGCCCGTTCATTTTAGCGGAAAAAAAGGCTCGCAAATTAAAGTTGACCGTGGTCTTGCTCCGGAAACCTTCAAATTTTCAAGTCCTTCATCCTATTTGCGCAAACTTATTGTGACTTTATACACTTCTCATAAAAGAACATATTTTCAACTCTATGTAAGAAATACTCGCTATTTGATGTAGTTATATTATATCTTTATATAAACATATATAAACTTTTAAGCAAAATCTCCGAAATTTGTCTGAATTGTTTGCTACTGAGAAGCTAAATATATATTCCTATTTTTAGAGTCGTTAATTAAATTGAATAATTAAATATCAAGTATATTAATTAAAAAAATCAGGTGATAAATTATTTCTGATGCAGAAATTTTCAGAAATCTCTTTAATCGATCGATTAAAGAGATTTCTGAAACTAGTATAATATAGTTTTAATGCTACGAAAACTTTATGAATAATAATTTAAATGAGGGAAGATATACACCTCAAAATTAAAGTGAGTACAGAAAAATTTTTCATCGCCGTGTTAACAACGTTGATAATCCTATAGTTCTGATATGATATAACGTTTCCACGTGCTCTAGTTAATATTAAAAAGTGTCGACGGAAGCCTTTTATATTTTAAGGACCAATTTTATGTCGGCTGCATTTTCCCCTTTAAAAATGGACGCTCCCAAGAACCAACCTGTCTTTCTATAATAATTTATGCCCATACATTCTTAACAGAGATGAATTTAATATAATACGGCGCTACCCTTATATAATTACTTAATAAGAAAATGTAGGCCAGTAATGTGAAAATTTTACGAAAGGCATCTGTAAGAGTCAATGGCCATGCGTTGAAGTTGATTATGCTAATGCAGTTTATTACCGTAAAATTTATGCTCGTGATGTAACGCAGACAATGGGAGTCTGCATGCCAAGTGTATATCATTATCATTCAAACTAACAATCTGTAATCTGCAACTGCTAGTGATTAACAGTGTTCAACAATCAACGGAATTTGCTTTAATTTGAGATAAACAATTACATTTTTGACAAATTAAGGAACTCTGATGAAATTGTAATACACTTTTGATAATAACAAGGAAATGCCAAATATCGGTTATTCAAAACATTTCGAAAGTTCATTTTACGCTATCGCATTTCGAAACTAACCACTAACTATATTTGGAGTTGACGGCAAAAATTATACAAATTATGTTCGGAAAGTAATCTTTAGGGTTAAAAGAGTTCCAACGAGGAATTTTACATCTGTAAGGCTTACCCTTCACTATCGTGTTAAAAATATCAAAATTTTTCTAGAAAAATTTGTTTTCTTTTATTTGGAAAAAGGAAGTACAGCTCATCTAATCTGCAGATGTATTTTCGGGAAACTTTTCTTGAAATGAGTATTTTTATACATATTTCTATACGTAACACAATTTAACCAAAAGTTGTTTTGACTAATTATTATTACCTATTTTTTGGATGGATTGAAATTATAGATTGACCAATATCGACTGAAAATATAAATATGCTAATAATTTCTTTCAAAGGCTGTTTTAACTCTGATTTATATTTAAAGCCTTTAGGAAAAACGATGACATATCTGGTGATGACACATGTAACTTCTTTTCCTACCACCGCCACGTTCAAAAGTAAGAATGGACGTGATGCGCATTTCGAAGCAATATTCCACCTCCGGAGTGACTGTAGGTCAGGAAACAGTTGTGAAAAACATTTCCCGTTTCTCCCTCAGGGCTCCGCGTGTTTGACACCTGTAGCCATTCCTCTTCGGCGGAGCTTCTGCTTTCAGAGGCGTTCCCGGTGCTTCGCGATGGTCCCGCTCCTTGTGCCATCCCATCTTCTTCGTCGTCCTCCACCCCGGGGGGGCAGCCGCTGCAAGCAACTCCCCTCGCCGTTGGTCTGGCGGACGGCACCGCTGCGGTTACTGGGCAGCCGCGCGTGTACCGTATGCTTCAGCGATTTCACATTCCCGCGTTGGAATTGAACCCCGTTACTCTAGTTCCCGCAGAGGACAGAGCAAAGGTGAGAGTAATGCTACACTGTGAGCGGTGATCCGGAGAAGGGTGTCACCGCTTATGAAGATTCCTTCCCCTGTATAAAGCGGGATGGAGACAAAAAATGCTGACGGAAGGATATCCTTGGTTCTAGCGGATTGATTCAATATGATAAATATTTTGTTCCGGGTGGAACATGTTACATCACTTATGACGTTTCATCTGTTTCACTCCTGTCGGATGAAAACAAAATAAAATGCAATGGGCTCTAAGAAGCTAAATACGGCAAATAAACGCACTCTTTTGTCAATTAAATATGTGTTATGCAGATTAAAATAAAATTTTTATTGAAATAATACAGAGATAGAGCTATGATTGATGATGAAAATAAAACGTTAAAAACTGTCGCTCAAATTATAAAATATGAGATGGAGAAGAAATATTTTTTCAATTCCAAATTCTTTATTTGCTCAGTAACATAAAAATGAAATCTTTCAAAAATGGTGTGCTAAGTGTGATACAGCCAATCAAAGGAATGGTAGCAAGCTTCCACCATAATTGACAACTGACATTTCACTGAATGATATAGTTTTCTGCGATATGATATATTAGGGGAGGTTAACTTAAGTAAAAAAAATGAGAATGGTGATGAGCTATAAATAAAACAAATATGCAGAAGGGAAACATAACATGTAATAGATATTTATTTAGAATATATTCGGAAAAAAATGATAAGCTAACAGCAGTTGATTATATTTCTAAAATAACATGTTTCAACTTTCAAATCCAAAGTCTATTTTTCAAACTTTTCAAATATATCAAGTCTAACAATAACAAAAGTTAAGTTTTCGATTCATGAGATTTTTATAAAATAAATTTTTGAAGAAACCCTATGAGCAACTAAAATCGGAGTATTCAGTATATCTTTTAGCATGACTGAGTCATTGACCAATGTCTATTTCATTAATAACTTTGGCAATTGCACGTAACAAATGCATGAAAATGAAAAAACAGAAATATTTCATTTGACCATGAAAAAATGTTTCCGTGTGATATTTTAGTAATATAGTTTGGGCATATGTGATAAAAGATAAAGATAAATTATATCCATTTATAAATTATTTATGTATATAAACATGCTATAACATAAGCGTCAGCTTTAGGCGATTTTAAAAAATGTTTTAACAGCTCCACTAAACATTTAAAATTTTCTCAGATTATATATAAAGGCTAATTTTCTCCCAATACATTTCTTCATATAGGCTATGAGCATGCTTGCCCAGCAACTTGGTTGGAGAAGAACTGCTATCTTATACTCCTCCAAAGACGACTATAGCGTCCGGATGTTCCGTACCATCGTCCGTCTTTCAACCGACGCATCCATGTGTCTCTTGGTCGCTGCCGACGTTTCCGGCGGTGACGACGAAAAACCAGGAGATTCAATTCGCAGGTCCTTGACTGCCATCTTCACGGCTTCCAACTCCAAAAGACAAAACTCGCCTTCCGGTATTGGTGTTTTGGTCCTACTCAACCCCAACGACCTTGACCCGGTCCTCAAAATGATGCACGAGTTGACGACGGAAGAGGACTCGAGGCAGTTGAAATGGCTCTTCTCGCGACCTTTGACCGGAGACCAACTGATGTACATGGGGGAGAGAGAGTCCTTCGCCATAACATTGTCTCCAGCGTCGATTCCAGAATTCGAAAAGTATTGGCAAAGCCGTAAAGGGGACATCAAGAGAGCACCCGATATCAATTGGCTGATGGAGTATGAGATGAGGAGGAGAAGATGCAGATTCCCAGGATGGGCAGGTCCAGGGATAAGTGACCTTCCTCGCTGTCACGACACAAAGGCGGAAGACGACGAGGGCCCGGAAGAGACCTTAGCAAGGGCATCGAACGCAGTTGCTGGGATACATGTTGTTCACACTTTCGCCCACGCGTTGCGCAGTGCGTGGGAATCATCCTGCGGTCACGCCCCTGGCCCCTGTTCAGCGCTCATTGACATGCAGAGGAGAGAGTTCGTTGAATCGCACCTGAATCCTTTGGAGTTCGAACACGGAGGTAGTGTGATTCCAGGCGCACCTGTCGGCGGGAAACTCAAGACTGGGAATCCCAGTTACTTAGCGGCGGCGAGGATGGGTTTGGTGGCCTATAGACTAGGATTGAGCGGTGAAGTTTTACCAAAAGAGGTGAGGATTTCAACAATATTTTTAAACCCGCCGCGCCTCTACAGGTGCATTACCTACAACACCATTTTATTATTATCTCCAAACTTTCTTGAATCAAAAATCAAGAAAAATATTTGACTAAATGAAGCATAATGTAGTACTACATTATTCAAAGTTATAAAGGCTGAAAGATGAGGAAATTTGTAAACTGATGCAAATTGAGGGAGACATATTGCCATTACCTTCGGGTGACTTCGAAATCCATAATTATGAACCTTATGGTTAAAATGAAATAATCCACCCCTACACTGAAAATAAAAGTATATTGTAATTAAATTTTCAATGATTTTCGGTAAATTTTACAACTATTGAGAAAACATCAACGTATATCATCTAAATTTTGAGAGGATTAAATTTACCTCCTTAAATAAAGATTGAATTGCTTCCAGTGTATTTTTCACCTCGAAAAGGTGTATTTTTAACGTCAATCCGCATAAAAATTTTGATGAACCGAAAAATTCTCAATGTAAATAAGAGAAAATTCAGGTTTAAACTTAGAAAATTCAGGTTTAAACTTATAAACTTCCTGAAAATCAAACATAATGGTTGCAATATCGCGCGCGTGCACGCGCACGCACTATACTACTATAAATTGAAACGGTACCACCTACTAATAATAATAATTAAGGACTAATGTAAGATAAGTAAGCTTGAAAGAGTTAGATTAATGTCAAAGACCAAAGGAAGGGAACTGGCATGAATGTCCCGTAATTTCTTTGACCGTGCGGTAATCTCCGTGCCAATTTCGTAAAAAATTCTTCTCATATACTTTGAAAACTCTAAATCGATAACTATGTTAGCTTCTCAATTCACAATAACAGTAATTCTCTTGATGACATAATTAAATTTTATGGGATAATATTAACTTATATGCAAAACTTAACTTCCAAATTCACTTTAAAGATCACTCACCCGCACAGCTCTGGATGGATAGAGAAAAAATTTTTAGACTGTATCTCATAAACTAAGATGTTATTAGGTCTCATCAATTTAAATATTTTAGGTGATATAAACCAGGCTGTATTAAAAAAATCAACTTTCAACGACAGAATAGGCTCTGAGGCCAACTCGATTAGCATCGCATTGATTGCATGATGAACGATCTCTTTCGCGGCCTTTGATGAAAGGAGAGATCCGTTTCCCTCCATAACCCCAAATTAGAGCCGGAGAAGGAAACTGGCTCCCTCAAACTAAGTCAAGTGGAGCCGATGGTAGGTAGGTCTCAGAGAGTAGTTTTTATTGGAAAAAAATCAGTAAAAAACCTATAATGATTTACGGCGTAGTTTAACAGAATCATCAGCCGAGTAAACACCAGCCGAAATAACGGCTTCTTCACCCAATTACGCCGGACAGCAATAAATACAAGCGGGACACTTTCATTTCCCTCTGTACTCAGGTCTACGCCTACCATCTGGAAGCCATCGAAGTCCTCGATTCAGAATTCCAACCCGAGGCGATAAGCTGTTCGGAGACAGACCAGGGGGGAGGATGCGAAGGGTGCCTCCGGGTGCGGGAAGGACGCGTCGAGGGTGGTCTCGGAGGAGACCAGCGCGGAGACAGGGATTCTGCACCGACACCCCTTCTACTCGTCCCTTCACCGCAAAATCTTTACATCGCCGGCATCTTTTCGCTAAGGAATCCCGGCACAGGTCAGCTCAGCTGCGGTGAGGAGGTGAAGATGGAGACCGTGAGGCAGGTCGAGGCTTTCATGTGGGCTCTGAGAAGATTCAATGAGAAGGTGCAGAGTTCGTCCCCCGGAAGTCCAAGACTGGGAGCAATCCTCCTGGATACTTGCTCTTCACGAGTGAGGTCCCTAACTCTGCCAGCTGGATTGTTATCCGACGGAAGTGGAAGAACTCCTCCCCATGTGGTTGCTGCCGTTAATGCCTTACCGCTTCCAGATGCAGAGGCAGCTGCTGGGGTCCTCAGTGCCCTAAATGTAACGTCGTTGGCGACTGGAGAGGCATCATCCGGGGAAGAGCCTCGCTCTCATTTCTCTTTGCAGGTGAGTATCGTGAACAATGAAGCACCTCCGATCTAAAGCTTTTATTCCTGTGAATAATTTTTCCCTAGTAGAAGGAAATAAGTTATAAAGCCCTCTAAAGAATAGATTCCTTTAGACCAGGGGTGTCCAACTTGAGGTCCTCCGGCTCAATGCGTCTGTGAGTCTGTTTCCTGAACGTATCATTCAATTTTCAACCTAGCACATCACCGAAGTGGAAAAAAAGCAAATTTTTCTTACATTCTGACTAGAAAACGGAGCTCTTAACTCAAGGCAATTATCATTGCAATAAAACGCAAGGTTTATTTCGAATTCTTATAAAATATTGAGAAGTAAATTATCTGCAGTCCACAGGCTTTCTAGGAGATGGTCTGCTTCAGTTTAAAATACCATGCATTTCGATTAAACCATGCTATTTCAATTTCATCATTCACTTAATATTTTTCCTGTTATTTCCTACAATCCCAAAATACTTCATAACTCAAATAAATTCATTTTAAAGAAATAACTTCTGCTATTTTTTGCATAACTGCATCAGCATTCTTCATATAATGAATTCAAGTAAATTTTTGGTCTTGATAGATCAATTGCAAATCATATAAGCATGCTGAATTACTTAGCTATAGGTGGAATACCAATTTATATAACAAAATAAAGTATCTAAAGGAATAACAATCTTAAATCTTTCATAGGTGGAAGTTCCATTAACCATGGTATCTGCATCAATCATTCGCATTCTTCAATACCTTGGTTGGAGCTACATAACCATTGTATATTCAGAGGGAGATGCAGCATCTGAAGCTGGACTTCATGCATTCAGGGAAGCAGCTGATAGTGCTGGTATATGCATAGCACTTGAAATAGGAATTTCACAAGACAACAGCACAACTACAAGTTTGGCAGCAAATCTAGTTGGAGCTAGAGCAACTGGAGCTAGGGGAGTAGCTCTTTGGACAAATGCTAAAGATACACGCAATGTGATGAAAGCTATGAGTACAGCACATGCTCAGGGATCTTTGAGAAGAGAAGATGTTTTTTGGTTGGTGGCTAGTCCAAAAGGGGAAGCAAAAGAAATATTTGAGGAGTATGGAAATGCAATTGGAGGAGCACTGATATTTAGGTAAAAAGACACTCAAGTTTTAAAAAAATGATGCTCAATTTCACTCACTTTCATGCACTCATTTTCTAAGATTTAGTATTGAAGTACTTTTAGATGTCTTGGAATATAAATTATAGCTCAGTTTTAGGAATGTTTGATCTTCAACTCTTAGTAGTCTGGAAAACTAATTTGCCAATTACCAAAACATTAAATTCTTTCAATGTTTACAGCCCATTACATCGACCAGTGAGGGAATTCCTGCAACATTTGAGGAGAGTGAGACCTAATGGACCACGGGAAAATGAGAATCCTTGGTTACAAAATTATGTGCAAGAAGTATGCCAAACATTTATTAATGAATATGTTGTGAAACTTATACTGAAATCAAAGAGTAAAATATCTTTGATCTTATTATTTTAAATGTAGGTTCTACAATGTAAGGAGCCAGAATGCCGTCGAGTTCTTGAATCCGGTAAGTCAACTGATGCTAATACTGTACAAGCAGTGTTCTCAATAGGATCAGCTATAGTACGTGCCAGGAAGGAATTATGTCCAGGTTCCAAGGCTAGCCTTGATGGTCTCTGCCATGCATCAGCTAAAGTCAATAGGTAATTTTAATTTGTTAATCAATATGAAAGATGGATATCTAGTATTGGTCTAGAAGCTTTAAAATTATAAAATGTGAAATCATAGAATTTTGCTGGCAAGCTCCTGCTTCCAATATCAGGAAAAAAATCTTCATTGAGTAATATCTATTTCATCTACATTTGTTTGTTAGAACTCATCAAATGTGAAAACAACAATCTTGCATTCACATAATTTTAAACAATATACGGTCTTTTAATGTAAACTAATGGAAATGGTTTCTTCATTTCCAAACTTTATATCTTATTAATACATTTTCTCCATAAATAAGGAAGGTTCTTGTAAGACACAGAACAATGTTTATTCCTTATGAGAGCAATCTACATAGTTAGGTCCAAGCACCTTGAATTTTAATTGAATTTAATTTTTTCTTGGGTCTGAATTATACCAATTAATTATAACTATACAAAATATAGAATTTTCATTATCATGTGTAAAAGTAAGCAGAAATTCTAAGTCCTGAATGAGGTCATCCCTCTGTAACTGTGTCTGATGAGAAAGTTATCACAAATTTCATGCCAAAACTGAGGATTTTGTAATTGATTTTTCTATTGATGGGAGAGTTGGATATATAGAATTGGAGAAATTTCGTGGTGATACTTTTACACATTAAAAGATATTAATTACTTTCCAGAGCTGCAGTAAATAGAGCAGTAAATGCCTATCTTAGATATGCTTCTTCTGAGAAAGCTGACGGCACATCTGGGGAGGAATTCAGATTGACAGCTGAGGGAGCTGGAGATATACCAGTGGAGATTCTTAACTTTCGCAGAGGACCTAGAGGGCGTAGCAGGTCTTTAGGAAATGTTTATTATGAAAGTGTAAGTTTCCATCCATAGAATTTATATCTAAATCTCAAACACATTTTTGGTTCACAAGGGAAAATATTAGCTAAAAGTTATTTCAAAACTAATTACGTATATTGTTTGAGGTTAAAATTGAAATTGAGTATACTTGTGATTTAACTTACTTCAAATTTTTAATCCATGCATTTAGGTTGGCTTATTCCAAAATCAGCTCAAAACATTGACAAATATGGTTACATATCGTGACTCAGGTGATGAGGTTCAAGTATCAACTTTAGCATCTCAGTGTGCTAAACATTGCCAAAGGTGCAGGCATAGATCTATGGATAGAATGACCACCAGCGTCCTTCCCAAGGACAATGAGTTTGGGAATAGTAAAGCAGTAGAAACATTTTATCTAGCTGCTGCTTTAGGTGTTCATGAACCATCTCCAAGACCTCTTGAGTGTGGCAGTGAGGTAAGCACTGATGGTATGCTTCAACTTGAAGCTCTTCTATGGGCAGTAGAGCAAGCCAACAGAAATGGCTCTCTCCTACCACCATCAGTGCGACTAGCTGCACTTGCATTGGATACTTGCAATAGTGCACAAAAGACTGCCCGAGATGTTGCAAACTTAGTTGGGGAAGCTGAGGCAGGAGACAAAGGAAGTCAGACATTGAGTAAACCAGTAGCAGCCTCTCGTATGGTGGCATTCATTGCAGGGGGTGGTACAGAAGTTACAAAACCTGCTGTAGACATACTAGCTCCATTAGGGATAGCAGTTCTGGCTCCAGAAGCTACTGGAAGTGTCCTCAGGCGCAGGAAAAAACATGCTCCCTACCCTCTACAGCTTTCTCCAGGAAATTCTGCTTTATCATCCGCTTTGGTTGCACTTTTATCAAGACTTCAATGGACTTCATTTAGTGCCATATACCTTGAAGATGGAATCGAATATGAGGATATATTCCAATTGGTTGAGAAAGAGGCAAGGGGTAGAGGACTTCATCTTGCAACAGCATATGGATTGCCAGTTACAGAAACTGGGGATGAACTGGGGATGCAGTCAATGAAGGAAGCTCTTAGACAAGTTGAAAGGAGGAGAGAAGAAGGAGTGAAAGCAGTCCTGCTGTTGATGCCTCCAAAAGAAGTGGATTTGTTACTCAGGACAGCTAGAACTATGAGAAATAATGGCCAGATGGCACCAGGAGGGATAATATGGCTTGGTGTAGGAGCTGAAGATGTATATGAAACACACAGGTGAATATCATCAAATAGCAAAAGGACAACATTTTTCATCACATATTATTCCTTAGGAATTTTTCAAAGTTGTTTATTATTTGAAAAGAATATGATAAATTAATTAATAATGAGCATTTAATATAGGAAAATAGAAGTAACCCACAAATTTTAAAAAATCAATACCAATACCAATGACAAAAAACTTTTTAATAATATGCACATAATTTTTTAATCATCATTAAGATTTTTTGAAAAAAAAAATTGTTGGCAATGTAGAAATGTTTTTGATATTTCAGAGACCAAGCACAAGGAGCCCTTATACTCAGACCAAAAGTAGGCTGGGTTGAAGAGTTCGAAAAGCACTTTAAGGATCTTAACATAAGCTCAAATATACAAAATCCTTGGTTCCCAGATTTTTGGGCAAGTGTTTTCCATTGTCGTGGAGCTGCTTGTCGAAGTGGTCTATACAGAAACCTTCACAGTTACTTTGTGAAAAAAGTAAGTGAATTTAAAAAATGAGAAATTCAAACTCATGCTGAAGTGAAATGTATCAACTAATTGAGAACAATTTTTTCTAGAATCCATATGTTGTGAACACAATAAATGCCGTTTTTGCTGTAGCACATGCTTTGGAGTCAGTTCATCGCGAATTATGCCCAGGTAAGAAAATACATTTCTGCGTGATTCTATTTCCAACAAACTATTAAGACTTTTAATAAATAAAATGGTAATTTATCTTGTGTGATTTTTGATTAACAGTTTTTTGAGTTAAACTGAGAAATTGAAAGAGCAATAACTAAAATGGGTTAATTTAAACAAGAATTCATACCATGGCAAGAATTACAAAAACAAATTATTGGTGTGCTGCATATCTATTCATAATTTAATCATCATACTATTAAAATTATTTAATAGAAATTCTAATTTACTTCTAATCCATTAACTAATCTTATTTCACTCCTCCCTAGATCATATTTCAGGACTCTGCAAAGCCATGAAAGATGTAGGAAGAGTGAAAAGAAGGCTGTTTGAAGTGGCACCTCATATGGTCTTTGTTGGGGCTGGGTTGAATGGTGTTGCATTCACTCAAGGAGGAGAAAATTCTCATGCAGGCCTTGAGGTAACTTTTTAAATTTCTGACATTGGATATTCCTTATTTTCATTACGTTTTATACAAAAACTTGCAGGAAAAAACAGCATTGAAGCATTTTAAAATCTTTAGTTCCCTGTAACATATCTTGCTTTTTCTTCTTTCATAACATGGCCTCTTTACAGATGTATCATTAATTTTATTCATGAATCTTTCTTCTAGATTTTTACAATTCAGGCTGAATCATTGTTATTAACTTTCAGGTCTTAAATGTTAGGCAGGTTGGAAGTGCAGTTTGGGGATTAGTTTCTGTTGGATCTGTCTCTAGTTTATTGCTACCAGCCCAATCATCTGATAGAGAAGAGGGAGATGAAGTAGTGAAACTTGATGTAACTATGGCTAAGGCATATGAGATTGAAAAATCCAAGAGTAAAGAAATCCCAATTACAGAAGTTATTTCACAGTGTACCTCATGTGATCGACAGAAAGATGGTTCATGGGAGGATTCAACCCAACCAGAATCCAAGCAAAATTTTATGGAGGTAAGAAAAGTCTACTCAAGTGCCTATTTTAGGATGAAACTTAAATGAGCATATAAATAACCTTAGAATTAATGTGCAAAACATCTTTATCATTTATAGTGTAAATATAATAAATATCAATATTTTTGGTATCAATAGCAAAAAAAAAACAATTATTTCATAGACTCTTGGAAAGCATTTTGCAAAGTAGATTACTTGCATAAGCATAAATATTTTGACCACTGTATATTGAGTGTATCAAGAAATAATCTCAATTCCATTACTGTCTTCAATATGAATTAGTCTATTCATGAAAAACATTTTTTGCAGGTTGTTTCTAATAGAAGATTTTCCATACTCTCATTTATGCCACTGCATGAAGAGGGGGCAAATTATCTTCACTGTGGCCCATTTAAATCCATCACACTGTATAAGACAGCAGCTGCATTTGCCTTTGCTCTTGAACGTATCAACAAAAATACAAGCATATTACCAGGAATCAAACTCGGAGCTCTTCTTTGGGATTATTGTTCACAACCAGCTCGTGCTCATGACAAACTCTTCACCTTTTTCTCTAGAAATTCAGAGGCAGTTGCAAGTCCTGAATCAGCTCTTGCAGCATTAGTAGTAGGGAAAAACACAGCAGAAAGCTTGTCACCCTTACTTCAAGCCCAAGGAATACCTCAATTAACGAATATTATTAATGGAGAGGATGAAGAAGAAGAACCTCATAAGCAGCATCCAAACATGATGAATAATGAAATTCAACTGTCAGTAGATGAATTTGGTGAGATTGAAGCACTCATTAGCATTGTAAACATTCTAAAGTGGGACTATGTGGTAGCACTTCATAGTGCATCAATGCAAGGAGAGAAAATGATGAACCATTTCAAAATGCGTGCTACTGAGAATGAAATATGCATAGGTAGTGCACTTCCCATATCAGTGGAGAATACAGCAAAAGATTTGAGTGCTGTAATTTCTATTCTTAAACAATTATCATCAGCAACTGTTGTGATTTTGCTCTTTGATTCTCAAGAGGAAACACATTCCTTTTTTGATTCAGTAGGAAAGCATGGAGGTCTTAGAGAAAGATTTATATTTTTATCTGGAAATGGATGGGGTGCTAAACAAAATATTCCTCATAACTTGGAGCAAATTTCAGCTGGATCTATAATTGTTGGACAGGAAGAAGGTGACATTCCTGGTTTTGAGGAGTACTTTGAATCCCTCCTCAAGACTAATTTTAGTGTAAAGAATCCTTACAATGCTCCATTACCATTATCTTGGAATAGGGAGGCTAAAGAAATGCTTGCTAGCTGTAAAAATGGAGAGAGATATGGCTGTATTGCAGAAAGAAATGATATATCAGAGCATAAAAATCTTTATAAATCTACAATAAAAGCAGTGACAATAATTGCTATGACGTTACATAAATTCTTAGACAAGAATTGCTCACACCATTTTGATGCTTCCTCAATAGCCTCTTGTGGACCAGATTCACGTGCACAGTTAAACAGAGAAATTAAAATGGCTTTGGAAGAAGAAGGTTTGGGTCGTCTCTTCATATGGAATGTCCAAGGAGGAGAAATGAGGAAAATAGGGTGGTGGAATCCCAAAAAAGGACTCAGCCTTGATATGGACAAATTGAAATTCAGACATTCTAGTCAAATCCCTCCAGCAGAATGTAATTCTGGACCATGTATCAGAGTCTGCGCTGAGCAAATGCCTCGTTACGCAGCAAAAGCATCACCTATACGACCCCTACCTTTGGATGGAGCTGGAACTTTAGAAGGGGTCATTCTCAGTGCCCTCACAGTGTTTGGGCTGCTTGTCACTTTTGTTATCTTTGTTGTACAATGTATTCCTTCTCGTGGCCATCGATCCACATCTCCCTCTCTCCCACTCAACTTCCTCATACTATTTGGAGTTGTGTTACTTCTCTCCTCCAACTTTGCCTTCATACTGTCAGCAACAGAGGCAATCTGTAGCACAAGAAGATCTGTGCCTGGTATAGCTTATTCCACAATACTTGCTGGACTCCTAGTAGAGGTAAAGTAGAGTGCACGAAAACTCTTTCCTTGTTATCTAAAACTAGTTATTTTGTGTTAATTACAGCTATTAACTTAATTATTTCTCCAGGTTGTAGACAGATGGAGAAGATACTCAGAGAATAAACCCCTTAGAGAAGTCAGCTCCTGCCATCCAATTGGACTTTTGATGTCATCTCTAGCACTCATACTGGTGCAGGCATTCCTTGCTACTGGATGGTTGCTGTTAGTTGCATCCATGATTGAGCCATTGGAGGATTTTGAAAATACCAATTCTCCATTGAAATCCTTGATTTCAGATGAAGATAAAGATTTGAATGAACCACAATGGATGGCACCACTATGGAGATGCTCTCCAGCTTCTAACTTTGAGGCACACTTCTTGTTGTCAATGTCATATAATCTGTTATTATTAATAGCAACATCACTTCTAGTACTATGTATTAGGAGGCAGGGAAGGCGACAAGAAGTTTTTATGGGAATGGGGAAGAAGAAAGAAAGACGTAGTCAGAGTGGTGTTGAAGGTGGAATCATTGCCTGCTGTAGTATCATGTGGGTCATATGGGTAGTAGGCATAGTTGCATTATTGATGCTTCCATATAAGAGACGTGAAGTGGTTATAATAGTCGCAGACTTACTTTCTGGTGTGATAGTATTGTGCACACTTTTTATGAGAGATACATATGCCACAAGCAGAAAGAAAATTAAACACAAAGAAGAGGCCATGACAGTTGCAGCCATGCCTGGGCTGAATAACAGATTTCCATACCCTCAACCAATATTTTCAATATCCCACTTCAAAGCACAACATGGTGAGTACTAAAAGAATCTATGATATTCATGATACTTTACATTAACATTCATAGAGATGCCTATTTATATATTTGTAAGTATTCAAATCAATTAAATAATAATTTTTTCCATTCAACTATTACTCCATGAATAGAAATTAATTACTGAGTTTCTAAATCATTTAAATTATAATTTATTCCAAACTCATATTGTATTTAATAAAACATTTTATCACATCGTGTGACAGTAGAATTGAACTTAAATGCTAAAGATCATAACTGTAAAATAAATATCTTTACATATATTATTGAATTTGTATACTGTACTTGAGGTGAACAGTAATACAAAGCTAGATGGATTCTTAAACCATCAGTGAACCTTTCTAAACCTCAGTCTTAAATATATTATCTGTGACATAATATTTAAATCACACTCATGTATTTGTTTATTCTATTGCTGGGTACTCATTTCTGTCAGTATAAAAACACATTTAAAACCTGTGACACATAACAGAACTCTCTAAACCTACATTTCCCATTTTCTTAAAAAATTTATACACAAAATACTTCAATTATATAAACAAACAAGCTCTTTTCATAGTATTTACATTCAGAATATCTAATCACATAAAAAACAAATGTCAAAACCTTTAATCAACTTATTTCCAATGATGGGGATGGTTTTCACATCTTGTAGGTGACTAACTTACTCTTATCTCCATTCTGTTAGTTCGGTAATCAGTGGCAAAGAGAAGGTGAAAGGTAGACAGAGTTGCCGCCTTTGCCCAGGTGATGCTGATCAAGACTTTCTTCTGTCTCTGGTAAAAATTCTTCTCCAGCAATGTGTCTCTTTTTTTACCTGAACACTACACACTCACACCATCAAACTGAAAATAGTGTTGCAGTATGTGTATGATTTACACTACTAACTACCATTATCTCCTATCATGTTTATAAACATTAAATCACCATTGTAAATAGTATCCTTATTCATTAGCAAATGTATGTCACACAGAAACCATGTCAAATGAGACAAAAATAAATTCTGTAGTAAAACAGCAACTTGCTTTCTTTATCCTGTTAATATTGTTATCCTAGGAAAAATGATTTATTAGTAATTCTTATTTACCATGGTATGAATTTATTTGTAAAGTTTCTTGTAAAACTTTCGAAGAAGAATGGTATAGAATGGAGTGAGACTTGTCTTTCAAATATGTAATGAAGTTACAATTTTAACTTCAATTCATTATTTGGTATTTAAGATTCTAAAATGATCTAACAAGTATAATACAAATCATTAGGATTAATACTCTTCTTTCTGTAAATGTGCATGCTATTGGGAGATGAACATTACTTTATCCATGTCATTAAAATACACATATATACATAATGATGTCTTCACATTCTGTCCTAAAATCTTTTCTGCATGCCATGCTTCATCAATATATTCCTGCAGTAAATCTTATTTTTATATGATATAACAGTGAAACTTCAAAAATGATAAAATTAGCCACATTTCCATGTTTTAATAATTTTCTCATCATCATTCAATGATAATTCCATTAAATCATGCAAAAATGTCTTCATAAAGGTCCTCTATAGAAGTTATTACCTTTAAGGATTGCATTTCACCTCAAGCATAACATGAATATTGAAAATACTCTTTCTCGTAAGTCATATTTGATTTCAAGTTACATATTCATCTGATTGTTTTAACTAGAGGAAAGGCCTTGAACCATTTATACCTGCTCTGCCACATCCTCAATTTCAGTCACTAAAGTACAGATTCAATGATTTCTAAAGGAAGAATCAGAGTGTAATAATGAGATTATAATGAAAATTATGAGGATATCTAAAGATGCAGTATATCTTAAAATATTTGTGGCAAACCCTCAGTAAAGAAGAAACTGAAAATTTAATGTTAATTTGCTTCTTGAGAAAAATGCAAATTATTTTCCCCTCAATTTCCAAATTGTAAATTTTCAGAATGTAAAATTCTTGTGAGATTTCATAGAGGTGAAATTCATATGCTGAATTGAAGGTGATGTGCTTAATAATTAGATATTCTTTGAATTAAAACATAGGAATCTATAGCTGCGTTATGAAATATTTCACCTGAAACTGATTTGAATTTGAATTCTATTTCCAATTCTCCATGAAAGGTTTGAGAATTTCGTCCAATAGTGAGATACAAGTAAATTCCTACATTTTTTACTATATGACGGTAAGGTTGCTTTAGTCCATATAGAAAAGCATCTACTCAGCAGTCATATTTTACTCTATAAATTTTTATGAGATTATTGTGTAAAATTCATTCGTAGAGGAAAAAGACAAGAGATTTGGTAATTGCTGGACAAAATCATTGCTCAAGTTTTACATTAATTGTTTTTAGGTGGCTGAATTGATTAATTTAGCATCAGAGACTATTATAATTTCTAAGTTAAGAAATTTGGGAGGAAATTTCTAGAATAACTCTTCATTATTCCTTTATTTTTATATAGATAGCTAAAATTTTGAATTATAATAATATAATCAAATGTAGAACTATCATTCTAACCTTATTGCTGATCATATGAATGTTCACGATCAGATATTTTGGAACCCCTTAAAAATTCACTCTTAGTAGCAAACGAAACACATATTAAAACAACTAATGACATTTTTTTAAAAAACTTATCTACTTTGCATGAAGATGTAATTATTTGATATCATAGCAACAAATTCTTCCTAAAATTTCATATGATGATTGTTGTGAACCTATAATTAAAAGATAGCAATACTGATAAGGGCCAAGTACATGGGAAATTTATTGCTTGAAAAACATGACTTAACACTTATGCAATACAGTGACTTTTAACACAGACATTATCACAGTCAAACAATACTACAAAAATACTAATCAAATGACAAAATCCAGAGGAAATAAACAGGGGGAAACAGAAAAAGATAAGGGACAACTTATCATCCCAAATTTCACTAATGTAAAATGCTGCATATTCCATATGCAAATAGGGTTTGTATCTGAGACGGAAACCAATGAAGAGGATCCAACTCAGGTGGTACCCAGTCTACTATACCCCCTAGATATGTTCAGCCAGACAAGCAACTCACTGGCAGACTGTGAAGAAGAAGAATTGCAAGGACTGGGAGATGACGATGACGAAGACGAAGGACAGATAAACGAAACTTTTGAAGACTCAGATCCAGATGATGACAAAGACAATTGGAGTCAGAACATTGTTTCTCAGTTTACCATACCAGATCATAGAGAACCAGGTACAAATGAATTTACTGCTCCAGAGGAAGAGGATATACCACGATCTTTGATGGCTACAGTCAAAGGACGCTCACATTCTGACAGATTAGATCCATTCTCTCTCTAAGGTAAGCAGAAACAATCCAAATACAAGCACAGAAAGTGAATCCTCAAATATGAAGTTTAACATTTTACTCAAAATTTTGTTTAATGCTGAAATTGTCTGTTACAGGATAAATATTTTTAAAATGGCACCACCTCACTGCCAGGAATGAAAATTATCTTCTTCGAAGATATACGCTAGGTATAAATTAAAATAAATTTATGAAAATTTCCATCAAAATGGAAATAAAATTATTTATTATTTGAAATGTATGTATGTAAATAGGAAATAAACGTAATTTCTTTTCTTCAGTGGACCACATAGGTTAATGTGGTTAAGTACTCACAAAACCTTTTGGTACTTTTATTTATCGACATATTTATTTACGGGTCTTTTCAAATTAAATGTACAGTATACTATGTCTAATGTGAAATGTATCATCAAAGTCATTAATAACATGCAGAAAATTATTTATTATACACATGGTGGTGTTGTATCTTTGATCCCTGCGGTAGCATCCATAAATTTATGGACTTTTAAGAAATTTAAAATGAAAGTTAATTACCTCATAGCAGTTTCCTTATAGCTGTTTGCATGTACTGTCATTCTGTGAAATAATGCTCTTGAGTTCATTGATGTTTTCAGCATGGAAGGGACAAAAATTTTCAGCCAAAACATTAATCAAATAATTCAGTGATGGGATTCAGTCATTAAAGGAACAGGTTTTAAAACCTTTGGAGTTTGCAATCGTGCACTGCAGTCTTAGATTCATATGTACATTTTCCCTTTTTATTCTGATTTAAAACTTTATGTGGGAACCTCCAGATTGCCAAGTTGACAACACATTCAACTTTCATGAAAGTGGTCCTGATTTTGATTCCTGGTAGGGGCACAGGTGCAAAATGACCTTGTCTGTCAGAGCACTTTTAAAAATAGTACTTATTTATGAAACGTTACGATGAAAAAGAGTTCAAGTATTTTATGATCATTCATTTCATAATCTTTATTTTATGTTCTTCATTTAAAGCATGAATTGTAGTGCCTATACATTCATCATTCTAATACTTTCATGTCAGATGGATATAGAAAATAGTTTGGTACCAATTTCATTTAAATAAGTTATCTAAACTTGAAATTCATTGAGTACTGAAATTATTGAGTTTGATAGTATTTAGTACTGATATTTACTGATGGATTCTAAGAAAGAAATCTGAAAACTTTTCTTGGGGATTTATCTTCTACTCTCACAGAATATAAAATTAAATGAAGATCACTTAAAGTGAAATAGTTAGGTAAGATGTTTTTGTAAAATCAATGCATTTAACAAATTACCTTTCTTCTCTGATTTATTTGAGCTACTATGAAGGAAAATTCATTAAAAAATAATGAATTGATTCTTCTTATTCCCTAACATAGCTTAGTATTAATGTTTAATCTGCATTAATTTTAGATTTGAAGTTTAAAACAATTTTATTAGTTGCATGAACATTCACATTTATTTATTTTGACTTGCTGGTCTCATCAGTTACACAGTTCTATATATCGTGGACAAATTATATACTTCTATCATAACACTTATACTGAGTATGAAGTAACTTGGAATGATTTTTCTACTTCAGCAGAAAACCTGGGGGTTTAATATTCTTAATACATAAATGTGTCCTTAATCCATAATTCATCTCTATGCATCGAAACATTTATATGTTCACAGGGCCAATGAAAAATGGTAAATATCTCTACTGTTCCCTGGCTCAAAAGTTATTTTTATATCAAACTGGAACAAACCCTCCCATGGGCTAGTCATAGATCGTGAAAAAAAAATTTGAACTAGGTGGTCTGTCATTTTCTATGAACTTGTACTCATCAGCTCTTGACTATTGCATTAGTTATTGTTAAGATATTTTGCTTTGTGCATTGCATAACATTTGAGGTATGTGCATTATTCAGGCAGTAAAGCAGTGTGAATAAGATTAGCATATTGACTCACCATGATGCATATTTTGCTTTTCTAGACCATTTGGACCCACTACTTATTAACTCAAGTAATTTTGCAATGGTTTCATGATGGTCAAATTCATGGCCCTGACCAGGGATTGAAATTAGCCTTGATTTCACATTCACTACTCACTGGGATTTCCAATGAGTACTGAATTTGCATTCACTGGAAAATTGATAATATTTACCATCCTAAAACATTTAACTTACAATGGAAAAGGAATTTAGGTCAAATTCTGAGTCCCCTCTTAGCTGGATGGCTATGGATCCACAAAATATCATTTCTTTAAACGATTTAATCTGCTAAATCAACAAGGGCAGGGCTTCCTAACAATTGATTTTCAATAGCACATTTACATTATAATTATTAGCATAATAATTAGCATAGCTATATGTGTTTCAGTCTACTGAAACCTGAATTCACTCAAACTGAATAAGAAAATAAAATATTTAACATATTGTTATGAATTCCCTTTATTCATAAGTCTCACTGGGGGTTGATTCTTTCACACTAAGTTTCTTACTTAATGCTCATTCATTAAATTATTGAAATTTCCATTGAACCAAATTATTCCTGAGAAAATAAAGTTATATAATAATATATTATATGATGCTGAATTTGAATGACATAGGGTATTAGTAGTAGTAGTTAAAAGTGACAGTGACTTTGACAGCTTAGACCAGTATAGGATATTAAGTGGAAACAAGCTAGCACAAGGAGTTTACTCAAGACAAACAGTTTTAGGGAACTGTTAATTTGGAGGAGATATAAAATGAAATTCTAAAATGTCACTGATTGTATGAGATATAATATAGTAAAACAGTTAAATGTTCAGGTAAGTAGACTGAGTTGATTTAGACATGAATGGCAGAAGAATGAGGATTATGGAAGAAAATAATTGGTTTCAATGTGGAAGTGAAAAGAGACAGACTGAAGTTTACAGGGGGGAGATAAAGTAAAATGGATCTGAAGTAAAGAGAATGGAGTAGCAAGGTACCTCTGGATTAAGATGGATGGAGACAAAGATTGAAGACAGAAGAATTGATATTATAAAGTAAAAGAACGAGAATACAGCAGTATTTCATAGTTAATTTTTCATTTAAATAGCAAAGACAAAAGTTTTGCTCAACATAAGGCTTATAGTGTCAAAAATTTTATAAAAAGGGCCCATAATCGAGGGAAAAATTTTAAACATCAAGTGAATCCTTTCTAAATTTCCTCAACTAAGACAAGAAAAAATTTTTATGATAGAAAATGTATTTTATTTAATTACTTGACTTCAAATATAAGATTGGGAGTTTTTTAAATATTTATTACTATGTAATTTAAATGCAATAAAATCAGGTTTGTCAAATCTAACTGGCTATAGTGACTGGCAGCTTACAAATTAGTACTACACGTAATTTAACCAATTGTTAGGGCAGCAAGTTCAACTCTGCACATGGGCTGCATGTGTTGTGATGCGATTTATAACAATTTAATCAGAATGATATATGGACCAACTGTGCAAAATAACTCTTCCTATCCAGACAGACTGGCTCAGTGATTTACCAGAAGGTATTTGGCAGGTAACATCAGCATATATATCTCTCTAATTGTTTTTTATTTCATTTAGGAGTATTCTCAAGCAAATTCAAAGATTTGGTTTAGTCAGGAGAGCAATTCTGATGTTTTTCAAGTCTAAACAACAGTCTATAAAGAGACAAATTTATGAGACACCCAAAATTTGTTTTCAGTTAATAATGTAAAATTAAGAAAAAGAAGTTCAACATGCAAGAAAAATTTCTACCCAAAGTGTTTCATAAGCTACTAAATATGGAGAAAAACGTCTTTTACAATCCTTATAGACTGAGTAAAAGTTGTAAATAATTTTGAAAGTTCTTGAAATTTGGAGTGCTGCAATTATTTTGAAAATCTTGATAGAGGATATATAGCAGATTACCATAGGAAATTTTGCCTTGCACAGAGGCTGCATAATGAAAAGGTTACACACAGAATCCTCTAAAGATCTGGAAAGATTAAAGTCCCTTAAAAACATATATCTTCCTTAAATAACAATAATTACTCACTTGGAACTTATTATAAAATGAAAATAGAAAATGTAGATTTTGTCAGGAATGTAATGGATAAGCTGTGAAAGTGCCAAATTGGTACACTGATGAAAATTTTTACTGTGCTGTACTTATTCGCTTTAAATGCTTTGTGAGAAAAGATAGAAATAATATACCATCATACTTCTTGGTGTTGGCACCAGGTGATTACTTTTAGTTTCAGAAAAGCTGAAAGAGAATTGTTTTAAAAATTTCAAGATGATCCAAGATTATGTCATTTAGCTTTAAAACAGATCAATGTACAACTATAGGTAATAAAAATATATGTATAGTACTTGTTATTTTATCAATTTGCTTACTAGTAGCATTGGCCTGACAGTGGGAAAAATAAATAACGGAGATGTCCTGCAGAACACTGCATCCACATTAGAAGCTCAACATCTTTTTATAGAAAATTTATTGTGATTTCTAACTTCAAACTACTTCTTCACTCGCCTTCGCTGAATAAAATTCACTTTCTTTTAAATAGAGCTGAACTAAGCATTCGACCATTAGGCTGTTACAAGGCATTGGCAAACACTTATGCTTAAGATAGGTCAACTATTCTTGAGGCAAAATCTGCAAATATTAAGATAAAATTGATTGCAAGGATATACAGAAAAAAGTAATTGATACATAATTCAAGGCACCATAATGGTATATTTCATTCTTATCCGATCAATAGTAAATTTAGTAAGGTCAACAAAAAGATCAAGAGTAAATTTAAGGTTGGCAAAAACACCCACAATTTGTAAAAATGTAGATCAATATTATGAAGTTTAAATTTTTGTACTATATATACCCTAAAATAACAGAACAAACAAAATTTTAAACAAGGTATCAAAATTTCATGTGGAAACCCAAAAGTTCCTATTTCAGTACAAATCAAGCATTTTGCACCTTGACTGCCTACTTGGCCCAAGGCAAAACATATTATCAACTTTATAGGAGTTCACCATTTCAACTAAAATAATCATAAATATCAGACAAAATATCAAGCCACTAAATCTGGCATGAGTTTGTTTTCAAAAATGAATTTCCAACACAAATACAAAGAACAAATCATTTAGTTGATCCACTTTCCTTTCTTTAATTGTGTATTCTTTCACTTTATTGGACAATAATCTTGGTACGGATGGAAAATGAAAATTCAGGTGATCATTAGGCCTGTTATTCAGTTCAAGCAGATCAATTTGCATTTATGATTCCCAAAAGACATCCCATGCATAGCCAGTATTTACATACCATAGGCAGATTATGTAGTATTTAAGCATAATACTCTGAGAAAATGTTCTCTGATTAATGCTTAAATATTAATATTATAAAAATCTGAAAGGTAGTCTAAATATCAATAAGATTAAATGGACAGACAAATACCAATGCTGGACAGAAACCATACAGATGTAGCAACTGGATTTTGTAATTTTCATCTTTACCCGTTTTCTAAAATAATTACGAACAGCCAGGAGTTATTGCACTCTCTAAAGAAATAGTCCAGTCATTTAGATAAAATAGATTGGAATAAACAAGTTTTTAGAAGACTATTAGCAAAAATGATCAATTAATCCACACTTGTACACTTGAAAAGAGATTCACAGCATGTACATGTCCTAAAGCAAAGTATAGAATCTTCTATGTATCAATGACATAGAACAGCAGCACATTTGAAAATTTTCATAAAATTTAGCATAATCTGACAGGCATCAGTCATACATTCCTAAGTGTTAATGAATATTCATTACTTTTCCAAGGATTACTAAGATCTACGATAAAAAAACTGCATGAGAATTTTTCACAGATTCTTATGGATATTTGTTTGCTAAGCATAGGAAAAATACTCAAAAAATGATGTCACATCTGGTTTTCTTGCAAATCAAGGAAGCTCAGTTTCAATGATGATGTATTGCGGGAGTGACATTGTTTTAACAGGCACCTTGTATCCCCCTAATAACATATTTAGAAAAAGATTGCCCTTGTTAATTTTAAAAAATACTTAAATATTGTATAGTAAAATTTTCAACTCCATGGTTTAAAATTTGTAGAGAAAAATTGATTTTTAATTTGGACGCTTATTTAAGGTAACTCAAGTATAAGCAGATCTAAAAAATGGGAGCATACTTCAGGACTATAGACCAAACTTTTACTAAAGGTTAGTTTACGTTCGTTATTCTGGAACGGTGTAAACATGAGTCATGAATATTCACAAATTTACCATATTTTTATTGGATTTACATTGACTCAGATTGAGGGAATTGATGTGGACTCCTAATGTTTAAGTCTTCTAATAAGGCCTGTCAACCGATACTGCCAAATTGCTGTGATCATATCTCAGGAAAGAAGTCTTCCATCACCTTCAGCATTACATTTACCGATTAAGTGTATATAGAGGGATAATTCATATCGTATGGTTTTAAAGAAGGAAATCCCATAAACTGTAGTGTCCCTGGGCTCATGAGACAATTTGAGAGAGAGTATTAACCTAGCCAGGTACGCTTATGCATAGCCTCTTTATAAACAAGCCTTAATGCATTAATGCTGCATAAAGGAAATGACTTCACATCACTTTTGCTAGACATTCAGTGATTCTGGAAGAAATCTATGATTACGTTGTCATTTTTGACAAAATCAAGTTTGAAGATCATCAATGGATAATTTGAATGGAGTTTAAATACTAACCATATTGTGAGATATCAGTCAGGTTATACAAAAATATCCTTGAATCCTGTACTTATGGGATAGCTGAGACAAAGATCTGGATAAAATGCGACTGGTTACTTAAAGAATTTTCTGCTCCAGATTTTAAACAGATCCTCCGTTGATACCTCATGAAAAATTTCTGTTGCCACCCTTTCACACCATACGGAGTCTTATGGAGCAGATCATGAAATCTCTATCAAAAGAAGGGTAATGTTTCAAATGCCTGTTCTCCAAGTTCCTCAACCTGCCTTTGGCAAAAAGAGTAGACCAAGATTTTGTAAGTCCAAAAATATGCACACTTTTGTTTGATACTTTTTTTAATTCCAAGAATTAAAACTGAAAGAGAAGAAGAAGAAGCCTTTAAAGATGCGTAGCATAATCTTTTGAGAAATCACAAAGATGCAACTCACATAAATATTGCACAATGTATGCTGATTGCATTTGAAGCTCAAGGTTTTAACATGAACATGAAGGTCCATTTGTTACATTCACTAGTGGATTAATGTCCTCACAATCTAAGAGCACAAAGCAAAGGCAGGAGAAAGGTTTCACAAAGATTTTACAGATGTAAAGAGCCATTACCAAGGAAGATGGGATATGAGTATGATGGCAGACCACTCATCAAATGCTTAACCAGGGAACGAGAAATGCCATAAATCAAAAGCAAGAAGGATGAAAGAGAAGAAAATGTTTCACATATCAACAGATGGACTACTGAATATTCCTCAAGCATAAGTGTGTCATGAATGAACTTCTATTTTGCGTGTTCAATATACGGTGTTTTTAGAAAATCTGTGTATTTAACTTCCTTATTTTGCAAGAAAACTGTGTGATGAGGGATATAGGTAATTTTAATACTCAAATTAATTTTTGCACAAAAAATTAATTTTTGCCTACCTGTGTTATCAAAAGTTAAAGAGAAAAACTATCAGATGAGTAAAAATATTTTTATGAAGCCTTTTTGAATCTATCCAACAAAAAGATAAAAATTAATCATTGAAATCAATAGTAATCACCAAAGATAATCAGACTCACTTTCACCAATCAAGCAAGAGATCAAGCTTGGATTGAACCAAATTTGAATTGAATATTTCCTGCTTGTTACACACACAAATTTAAGGACAGTTAATTTACCTTTGAACTTACATAATCACTGCATCCATGATAATTTTTATTTAGCCGATTATATGATATTAAACACTCCGAATGTTACAGTAAAGTAACACTAAAATAGATGCATAACCATTTGCATTAAAAATTTTCATCAAAAGAATTGATACAAAATTTTTTCAAATGAATATTTACACACTGGTCAATGCTGAAATAGCCCAGTTATATAATCATTATTCTACTCACCTTACATAAAATATTGTCTAAGCAAGTTTAAAACAATGAATCTTTGAAGGGATCCTTGAAAATCAACATAGTGGAAGAGGCTGTGCAGTATTAAATTTCTTCACAACAAAAACTATGAAAAGAAGATTTCAATAATTTATTTATGCACTTCCTAAACCATATACATAGTATTTAATTTGTCTAACTGACAGTGCATAGCCCTCAGCGAAGGCAATACCTGATTAATTTATTTTTGTAAGAAAAAATGTCTTGGCAATTATGAGATACACCTTATGAAAATATGAAATACACAAACTTCAGTCTGGAAATGTGTCCCATTGCCACAGCTGATGGAAGAATGGGCTGGACAGGTCTGTGACTGGAACTTACATGACAAGATATTACTTGCAAACCCTATTTGGCAGTACAAAAATGCCTCTCATATCTTCACTTACTCATCATCAACCTCCGTGACAAAAGTACTTGCATTCAGAAATGAAATCACAGATTCATCTTCATCAGAAGTTTACTATTTACATAAAAATATGGAAGTTAAACTGGGTAGAATACTTTCACTTCAATTTTTTTAATGAGCAGCACTGCTCTTGAGCCACATGGGGTAGAGAGAATGCTACGAAAAACAACAAACAAGGCCATAAAAAGCTAAGTATTCTCCACTGAAAAATGCAGGAATTGTTCTCTTCATGAGTTAAAAAAAGCTATACAAGAGTTTCAACAAAATGCATATGTTTAAATAATTGCATGATGAAAATTACAGAAATTTGTTACCAGCTCAAGATACTAAAACAAAATATTCTAATTGCACTGTGTAAAATATATATATTTGTATGTAAATGAGAGAGTTTAGGAACATTAATCACTGCAGATGACAAGCTGAGCAATCAACTTAAAGTGAACAAAAAATTAACTTGAAGTGAATGTTAACCATGGATATTCTTTGATACATGAGGAGTAGGAAGTTATATGTCATAGAAGGGAAGTTCAAAGTCCAAGTGCTGAAGAATGCTTTAAAAACCTGCAATGATATTAATTTCGAATATTTTGTTGCATATACATACATCGAAATTAAGCTAAGGAAAATGTTGAAAGCTTCATCAAATCATATAAATGAGAGGGAAGTACTCCAAGATGTCCAACTGTGGAAGCTGCACTGATGAATTCAAGTCACAACAAATAAGAGACTGATTTAGTTGTCATGCTGCATTATACAAGTCACTTGATCAAAGGAATATTCAAATTTAGTTTACGTAATGATAAACAATTATTATGTAGCCAAAAACAAACAGTACACACAAATTGGAAAACATTTCTAACCCCATAGTTAAAACAGGTCAATTTGCAAATCAATGAGAGCAGGATATTAAGACTATCACATCAAATTTGTATAAAATCCTCAGTCTTAAAAATTAACAACTACTACAAATCAAAAGAAAATGATAAATTTGTTTACATACAATCCAGAGCACTACTTCCATTTCATTCAAGGACCATCAGAATGACAGTAAGGCACTTAAGTGATAATACTGTCAAAAAATTGCATAAATTTCATAATTGGAAATAAATTTTAGAGTGCCAACTGCTTTCAAATTACCTTACGTAAACCATATCAATGAATGGAATTCTGGAAATAATAAAATGGCTTTGATGGTTCAACTCAATGGCAGGAATCTCCAAACCTCCGATTTCCTTTCATTGGGTGATAAAGCAACAAGTGACAATAATGAGGCAGTTTAAATGGACCATAATCGTTCAGAGTACCATATTCACTCCGGTGAACTCTCTTTACATTCAAAGAAGCTGAAAGTAAAAGCAGTGATACAATCAAAAAATTTCCAAAGTTCACTTTAACAATAATAGACAATAAAATTTATATAAAGCTCCAATAGTAACCAATAACTTTGGCAAAAAAATTTGCTCAAATAAATGCAATAGAACAAAAAATAATACAAAGCAAAAAATAATTACATGTTCTACAATCTTCTAACATAATCTTGGAATTCAAATAAACTTTAAATGAAGAAGGATGATAAAAATTTTAAACAATATTTTTCTACAATTATCAAAATTCTACCATAAATACTATGAGTAGACTTTACAAACTAAGCTAATTTAATGAAAGATATTATATTTACTTTGAAGCTATTGCCAAATATTGTAATAAAATCATTCAAAAATTAACTGCATTCCTGGGGCGGAGAACATAATTCAACCATTGCTATGGACAGTCCAGGTACAACTTCTTGGCAGCCAATTTTTGGTCTTCACAGTCTATACAAGCACACAGGTACTCTTAAACCTTTTTATTAATTTTTCACTGTAACTGCCACTTTGAAAAATAACTCCAAAGAACGATAACACCTGCTCAACATAAAAACCTTGAAGTCATTTCGCTTACATATTAATCCCATTCACTCACACACATTCATAACAAACACACGCTCACTCCACATTCACTCAGTGCATCAAAACAACTGATGGGGCTCACACAATCATTCATGACATTAAAAACACGCAATGCATCCTCTCTTTTATAAAACAAAATGGATTTGGTCTGAAGTGATAAGAAGGCAGGCTCAGTACTTCATTTATACATCGAGCACTCCTATATCTTTCTTAAAGTAATTTCTCCGTAACTGAGCTGGTGGTGCAGGAGCTAACTGTATGCTCTTCTTCTTCTCCTTCACCAGAGGGCAGTAGTTGTCAGTTAACCAGTTCCACGGACACAAACTGTTTCAACCTCTCAAGATATTGTATGTACAGTTCAACATCATTGTGGCCAGCACCCTGAAAGAGATACCCTCCACTTCAGTAACAAATTCATACACAATTTTAAAACTCAACAAATTGATTTCTAAATGTATTATCATAATAATGAAAATTTTTGAAAAATCAGAGGATTCAAAATTAAAATGTGAACTATAGTGAAAAACAAATATACATAAAGAAAACATTAAAAAAAAGGGAATACACATCTATCTTTCAGTTAACCAAAGATAGCTACATTCAAAACAGCTCACCAAAAGAAATATTTTGGGAGTAGTATTTCTGTCTGTAAACAATCTTCAACACCCTCTTGAATCTTAAAGTTACCAATGAATGTATCATCATTATAAGGGATGCAAGCATTAGAGTTGGTGGATTATTAAATTAACATTTTCATAGTAATAATCTTCCATATGTGATGAGAAATATAGAACATGAGTCTATATCATAAGCAACAGTAATAATACAATGGTATAACATACCCAAAAGCATGGGTTTCAGACTTAAAACTCAACAATTTGTGGAAGCAACTTACCTCAAGATTCAATGAATGTTTGTTTACTATTAGATGTTCATAAGTGATTTGACATTTTTCAAGTTTAAACAACAATAATAGCATTTATGTCATACCTAAGTTGCAGTATTATATACTTAATTACGACTAAAATTTCATTATGTAAGCATTGATACAATGAGATTGATTTTATATCAGTTGCTAAGACCACCATTTTGAGGAAAATATAGTGGATTTATAATGATACACATTTCAATAGTCCTCACTGAAAATAATTAAGCATCAGAATTCGCTAAGGAAAAGGGAAGATGTGCTAGTATAAAATATATTTTCAATGAAAATGGAACTGGCAGCCACATTTATAACTGAAAAATCCAATTTATGCTTTTCAGTGCAAGAAAAATGTAAAATTTCCATGTAGCAATTAATATCCAAATTTTACTTCCGATGCGCACCATAATAAATGAAATGTTTACTCATGAAATTGAAAACTTTCAATTTTCTTTAAGGTAAAACTCGATATATTACAAATTTCTATATATTTTCGAACAAACCTCAACCCAAAGCGGTTCGACTGCTCGAGGACACCTTTCATAGATGGCAAGACCATGTGAGAAATCAATTACTTCATCTTCAGTCCCATGAATAACCAAGACAGGAGATGTCACCTTCGAGACTTTGTCAATACTATAAAGGATAAGCACTATGTTATATAATTATTTCTATAAAGACACTGAACAGAAACCTAAGAATACTAAAAGTATACAATCCAAAATGAGACAAAATAATATATAACCATAAAAATAAATAGTATAAATTACAGAATAATTTCAAAATTACTAATATTAGTTCTAACCTTGGAAAGGCATCAAAAAACCACGTCCGTTTGGTGTTAGGAAATGCTACTCTCATCCCCGACATTAACGGTGAATGTAAAATTACAGCCCCGACTTCGTATCTTGACGCTAAGTCTACAGTGGGTACAGTTCCAATGCTCTGACCATACAAAATTATATTTTCTGGAGAAATTCCATACCTCGTTCGAAGAGCATGCCAAGCAGAGTCTATATCAGCGTACAAGTTTTTCTCCGATGGTTTTCCAGTACTTACACCATATCCAGAATAATCATAACTGAAAATGTTACAGTTGATTCGGGATCCAAGTCCTAGATAGAAACTACTCATCTGCCCCAAGTCAACTGCATTTCCATGGGAAAATAAAATTGTGAAGCGGGCATTAGAACTACACCTCACGAATAAACAGGCTATTTGGTTTCCTCTCGAAGTCCTAGTTATAAACCCTTCTATGTTTTCTTTTTCTGTATCCGAATATTGCCATTCTGCCTTCTCGGAGAGATTTAAACTAAACCTTGAACCTGTTTCGTCGGCTTGAAAATTGTAAGTAGGTTCAGGAGGCAAAAATGCCAGTTTGGCGGCGATTCTTGATGGGCACGGTGGACAACAAAACAGACAGCACAGTTCTCTAAAACTTAAGCCGTTCATAGCTAATCACCTTCTCACACACTCGTTACACCAAAATTCCCCTTCATAGACCCGTGAATTGTAACCACTATCGTTCGTAACGATATACTTCACACAAATACTGTGTTGTTGAAACCGTCACATCGACAGGCAGCCATTACAGTCCCTCTCTTTGTCGGCCATAGCGACCACAGCATACCATAGTGACGTCATGCGGAAGAGCAGCGTACTGTCTGGTCGAAATTGATGACAAGAAGCTTGCGCAGCTGTCTCAAACTTAACTTAGTGATCGGATGGCAGTGATTGTATTCTTTATTTACATAGCGTTATTATTTTCAAAACTTTTCGTATTTTAGATTCAACTTAAGAAATAAACGAGGTCAGTGATTCACGAGTAGCGCCAACCTGAACTTCCTCGCAGTGAAAGTTTATCTAAATCAGATCACAATATTTTGCTTTAGTTTTAAGCATATCACATGAGTACGATGCATGTAAGTCTCTTTAAATTATATATAATTAATTACTAAATTTTTATATTAGCCATGTATTTTATTTCACAATTTGAATAGGTTTATACGTTTTTCGATTAGGTAATTGTTTTATGGAAGAAGTCTATTTATTCCTTTTTTAAATCATCGTGGATATTCTCGCTAGCACATTAAGATAAATGAATCACGGTTGATTTTTTTCCTCGACGAGTGCAGTATGCTTAACTGTTTTTTGACCTGTTTCGACTGTTGTGAAACAACGGGAGGACTGAGTAATATTCCCATAGCCATGAATCGGCTTAAATTTGATTATCAGTGCATTGAAGAGGATCTATGCGGAAAACTTTAAAGCCTTGAATGTAAGTGAATGTTGTGAAAAGTTGGTGACAGAAGAACATTAATTGCAACAAAATACCTAATGTTTCCTTATACGAAGTTGCAGATTATGCCTTATAATATGTAAGAGATAAAACCATAAAAGAATTGCTAGTATTGATTTATGTAATTAGGCTGCGGAAATATGAAACAAGCAAGGCAATTATTAATTCTTTAATTTATTTTCGGCTTTTTTCCATCTTTAATCAGACAACTTGTTTGTGTTATTTAATAATTTTGCGCTCTTTGCTAAGTTTACGACAGATATGTATCAGATATGAATTAATATTCAAGCTTTTTCCTTCGATTCATACCTCTGTTTTCTCTTATCTTTCGTACTTCTGTAATTGTGCAGTGATTTGGGATTAGGAATTTTTATTTCCCCGTATCCGAAGGACAAGTTTCCTCCAATCGCAAACACATGGATCGCCGAAGAAAAACTAGCCATTTTTTTATAGACTTTTGAAGCACTTTTCCGCAAGGCTTGTATTACAATTTTTTATTTTATTTTCACGCTAATGGAGAAGCAATATGTCTAGGTTTCATTTCTTTACTTAAAATTCTATCCTACGTAAGACAAAGTTAATGAACAATGAGGCTGATATGGTCAATGGATACTATCCAAAGAAAGCTCGAATTTAAAAAAAAACATTCTTTCAATTTTAATGATTTTATTGCTAGGTATAGCCATTAGAGATTCATCCATTATTTTATCTATTAGCGATTAGGTTTGTGTTTCAACATTCCTCAGGTGATTCTGTACCCAATTATTTCGTAATATATATAATGTAAAATTTTTGAACTCTTCTGTCCAGTAGTCCACAAACTAATCTAGCGTGCGATACAATATTCCTTAGTGGTCGGCGGGCCGCAGTTACGCATCTATATATCAAAATCTTTTATTATTGTTCTTTATAGGTATCACTACGCTTAATATTGTAAACTTTATTAAAACGACATACTTTCATAGGTGGAAGAGAGGTCCTCCCGGATTTAATTTCGCCGAATAAAGGGTCATTCAGATTCCACCTATGAATTATTACTTCGCTTGGAATTGTTCGAAGGCTAGTTAACTATAACGAGAAGTTATAAATTTTAACACATTTTAAATTGTTTAAAAATCACTTACAATTTGTTATTTTAAAAACTTCGCTAATATTATTTATCTATTCCAAACAGGAATCTATTCAAAGGAGCGTTAGTAATATAATTTACGGAAAGCAGTTAAAAAGTGAGAAAAAATTTTATAGGCCCATTCATACTTTCGTTCTGCTCCTCATTCGCAGAGGGTTGACTGAAAGTATGCCGTGGGCCAGATTTTGCCCGCGGGCTGTCGTTTACGCACCTTGATTATGGACTCCTTTGAACGTAACATTTTTAGAGAACGAAAAGTATTCATAATTGTTCAAAATATCTATCATTTAGAAGTGATTGAGGAATTTTGATTTTTATAAACCGTATTAGCGATTCTTTATTTAATTTATCGACTCCTTGGCTATTCCGCGTAAATTAAATTTGCAAAATTTAATTGTGTATTAGCGATGTACTCAAGGAAATGTTAACTGTTTTCTAAGTCATTAAGAACGGGGTCCTCTCCAAGCTCTTTCATGCCCTTGCTTTCTTTCACATTTTCTACTCCTATTTATGCAGTAGACCTTTATTTTCAGGATAAACTTTGAGAATGAGATAGTGTGTCTTGGCGGAGAAAGACGGGTCTTATGAGATTGAATTTCGAACCCGCATCTATGAACCGGAAATTCAGAATGTATACGTAGTGCCAGCAATCTACCGATGGGGGCCCGGGTTCAAATTTATTCATGGTCCTCTTACTCTGCCCATGTGATAAGTAATCGTTTGTAATCAAAGCTAAATATTTGACTTAAAAGCATTTCTTATGGATGTACCGTTTGTATTCTGAATAATTACAAAATTACTTTTCAGAATGGATGCCATACTACGTTCTAGTTTCTATAGTCAGCTATACTCGTTGCTGGAAACTGTAGCTGAAATCTTTTACTGTGAGCTACGAAACGCAGTTTTTATTGTCAGATTAAGGAATACCGCATAGAGATTATCTGGAATGAAGCTCATCTTGCAATAAGGAGAAAAATTCATAGAATTTCATTCCTATGTGATAAATATTTTCCATACTGACTAGAAAAACTAGAACGCAATATAAGAAACCAGGGAACCTTACGCATTATGCATTAAATTAAAAATTTGATTGCAAACTCTTTCATCCGTTAATGACTATTTTCACCCAATTTATAAAATGGCTTCAGAACCTCGTGATTTCCAATGCTGTCGAAAGAAGCGATCTCCAGCGTTTCAACAACAATCCAAAAGATGACTAATCAGAGGAAAGAGCATCGAGATATATGATTCATCACGTTGATATCATAAAATATAAAATGAGTGTAGAAATCTCTAGCTGCAGTATGAGACTGAGCAGAGAATTCTCGGTGAAGGAAATGTGTATCTCAAATTAGAGCGATTCGGACTGATAGTTCGATGATCTAAATACGAGGGTCATCCGGAAAGTAGTACCCGTTAGTGCCGCATGAAGTGCTGACGACGCGAGTAGCCGCTGGACAAGGTCAGATAGCTTCAGTGGCTTGTCTGCCTTCTCTGAGCCAAGTTGCGTGACGCTAGCATTGCCTGTGTTGTTTCTGTGATTGTTTACAATGTTTAAAAAAATTGAGAACGCCGCCAGTTGTGAAGTGAGGGCAGTGATTAAATTCCTCAATGCAAGAAACGTTCGCCCATGTGATATTCATCGCCAATTAAAGGAGGTGTATGGAGACAATGTAATGGACGAGTCGTCTGTTCGGCGGTGGTGTCGCAAGTTCAACATGGGGAGGGGGAACACACACGACGATGAGCGTTCGGGGAGACCGTCTGTCATTACAGACCAACTGGTGAGCTCAGTTGACGAATTCGTGAGGAACGATCGGCGCGTCACAATTGATGACATCTGTGAGCATTTTCCCAATGTTTCTCGAACAATTGTTCATGAAATTGTTAAAGACCATCTGCATTATGCAAAAATTTGTGCAAGATGGGTCCCTCGCATGCTTACAGATGAGCACAAAACCAAGCGTATGGCTGCAGCACTGACGTTTTTGGGACGTTATTCTGATGAAGGAGACTCTTTCTTGACTCGCATAATTACTGGTGACGAAACATGGGTTTGTTATGCATCACCTGAGAGTAAACGACAGTCAATGGAGTGGCATCATGCTCATTCACCAAACAAACCAAAAAAATTCAAGACAGTTCTGTCCACCAGGAAACTCATGGCAACCATTTTCTGGGATCGACGAGGTGTATTGCTTATTGATTTTATGGCCCGTGGAGACACTATTAATGCCAATGCGTATTGTGAAACATTAAAGAAATTACGGCGGGCAATACAAAATCGGCGGCGAGGTCTATTGTCTACTGGTGTCATTCTCGTTCATGACAATGCCAGGCCTCATGCAGCTGGGATAACACAAAGACTTTTGCAGCAATTCAAATGGGAAACTTTCGACCATCCACCGTATAGCCCGGACTTGGCCCCTTCAGATTTTCATCTCTTTACAAAGCTTAAAGACTTTTTGGCGGGGAAAAGATTTGACAGCGATGAAGAACTTAAAGAAGGAGTGACCCTGTATCTCAATGAGCTGGCGGCGGAGGACTATGCAGCAGGAATACAGAAACTTGTCACACGTTATGACAAATGCCTTAATTTGCTTGGAGATTATGTTGAGAAGTAGTTTAAAGTATCCTCTTTCAAATAAAATTTTTTATGTTTGTTAATATTTACTTTTGTGTCTTTATTTCACGAACGGGTACTACTTTCCGGATGACCCTCGTATCTTACATAATAACGTTCGAGGGCTCTCATGGGAACCCCTATAATGTTTATACGCCCTCTCCACACATTCTTCACCGTTTATATTTTAAGTGATGTCCATCTGAAAATATAAAAATACAGTTCATGTCATGGTTGTTGAAACTTATTGACTTCATATGAGATTTTGAGCACCCACCAGGGATCAGCAATGACCTCTTGAATAAGGATCACAATTTACTTATCAATGAATCTGTAACAATTTGTACGCCGATGAGCAAATACACATGTGGAAACGAATATCTCAGCGCATCATTTAAACTGTACACGCTAACAGAATGAAAAGCTATCGGTGCACATTTAAAACATTTTCAGTCAAAACAAGCACCACTTTGATGAAAAATTGCGTAAGGCAGGTCTTGCCAACCTTTCATGCGTCAAATATTTCCTTTTCACTTGTTACAGGCCATAAAACTTCAGTTTTACGACAAAATAACGATTTGCTTTAGACAGTAGCCGTAAACTTAAATAATCTATTTAGAATTCATTGGTAGGTTATCTTCTGTTTGTAAGCATCATTGGTTTACGGGTTCGTATATATTTAAATTGTGTACGAAATTCTTTAATTTTTTCTTTGGATTCAACGCGCCACTTATAATCAAGAAAAGCTTTTGCGGATGTAGCATAGTTTGGCTATCTCTAGCGGCAGGTTTCGGCAAATTACACCTACTTATTCTCAGATGAGATTCCGGGAGACAAACTTCATTAACGAAAAGATGACAGGATTAATTTGGGGAGAATGCGGGGCAATTTGTAATCACCTGCGCGCCGAGGGTCGGTCTTAACCTTATTTAAAACTTTTTCACGAGCCGCTAAGCGAATTAAATAACGCAATATAAAAATATTTGCTGCATTTTTCGAAGCATTCGCGAGTGGCGAGTCAGAGAAATTCCGCCCTTACTCCCACATCAGATACGGTAATGTTCAAGGTCCAACGTATTCATTACCCACTATCACCTCAGCTTTCATCATCCGCGATGACACATTTAAGCTCTCTGGCAAATGACATTTGAGGCAGCCGTTTCCCACGCGATTAAGGGAATCCGTTAAGAAGCTCAAATCGGAACAGGTTTCCCTCCGTCATCGACATTGAAAACATCCGATAATTACCGGGACGCTTTAAATTGTTGCGCCAATGACCTAAGGGGTCTCCACCACGTGAGGGAAGAGCGCTCGCGTCATGAATATTCACCAATGCTAAGCGGCTCACCGAGGAAAATAAGGGATTTTTGTCCTCTTCACTTTAGCGGCTTCGCTTGTCTACCAGAAGGGCTTCTTAAGTCGTGGAAGGAAAAGGGGTCTCTTTTTTCTGCATTCTACGGAAGAAACTGGACGAGGCCAATTCCGATCCCTTCTGCCCGTTATTCTTATCCCGCCTTCGAGATTATCTTCTTATCCGCTGCAGAGAGTCTCCTGCTAGATATTACCGTTTTGTTTGCATATCACTTCAGTATCTCTTCCACGCGAAAAAAGATATCGATCCATTCTGACATCCACCCGGAAGTAGCCGCGAAGGTCGGAAACGCTTTAGGAAATTGTCGGCCGTGATGGAGCGTCATTGTTACTTAGCGGGAGGGCCTCTAGCTAACCATGGATTCGAAAGATTTTCACCTAGGCTTTATTTTCTGAACAGAATTGATCCAACGGTGTAAACCTAGCCGATGCGTGGTTGTGCATTTCATGCCCTTGAACGAGACGGCTCTCTCACCTTATCCTCCAGGTTGTGGTTGTAATGAATACGCGGTCAGTAATCCGGAACGCGGGTTATCCCAACCTGCGAGTACGTAGCAAAATAACGAATTTCCAGCCGCGATAATTATGTTGTATAATCTGGTGGAAATCGATTCAGGGATTCTGCCCTGACGCACGGTTTGCAAAAGAACGGAAATTAGGTTTCGCATTGAATGGGATTATAGATGTCCATGTTTTCCAGCTCAGATTGACTTTCCCAGATTCGATTATTTGCCTGCGGGAGGAGTCATATCGCGGAGGAGTTACAATAACGGAACAGACAAAAGGCACAAGAAGGAGATAAAAGATATCGGGAGAAACTTTGTTTTATATCAAATTCCACGAATTCCAAAAATCCGAGTCAAGCAAATTTACGAACTTCAAATTATGCTTTTGTTGAAGAGATAGAGTAGAATTTTAATAAAGATCCGATATTTTCAACTTTGTTTCTCTAGTCTTTCGTTTTATGTGAATGATAATTTTTAGAAATTTTACTTGAAAATTCATCGCAAACACTAGCAAGATGGTTACGCCAACCTCACCTTTGCGCTAATTAATTTTCATGAAAATTTGAATTCTTTACTTACATGCCGAGTTTGCAACAAAATGCTCTTTCCTCCAGACGGAACACAATTTCAACGGCTCATTCGCGTATGGATATCAGTTTAATGCACAAAGAAAAGAAATGAAAATACAAACGGTCAATTCACATTCAATCGGAATTAGCCAACTATTGCAAGCAAAATTTCACGAAAAATATTATACGCCTTTCACTAATAATTATTTATGCTTAGAGAGGTAAAAGAGAATCAAAGAGCGAGCGAATTAGGTGTGACATTACCTCACACGATCAAGGAATTCAAGAATTACAACATAGAAACTATTGAGAAATACCGTTTAAGTTCTTGTTGACTGATATTAACATACAACGTAATAAATTATACCGGTTCTGGTTTCCTGCGCTGTGATACCAAGTGGACTCGTATAAATTCCGCATTGGCACGTGTTTAAGTAATTCCAGTCTTGCAAGAATTTGAAATGTTGCTACTTTCAGTGGAAGGATTTATTTTTTGCTCGCAATAGGTCATCGAAATCTAAATATTTACTTTTTCAGTACCTTTAACTTCATTCCTCCATGAAAGGGTTTAGATGTAAGAAGAGACTATTTAGTCTCACCCGAATAAAGAAGTATTATTACTTTTATAAATCGGCCAAATTATCTCATTTTCGACTTGTTTGATTGCTCTGTAATCTTCCTTTGTAAGATTAATGATGTGATACAGGCACAGATGTGATGTGACAGATTCATGGAGTGAATCTCTGATTGTTTCTCCTATCTGAATTTTCGAGCGCTCCGTGGGCCATAAGGGAAATGAAGTGAAATCATAAAAAAGAGAAGTCAACCTTTTTCAGGAAGAAAAATGTCCATTTCAATACTGATTGGAATTCAACCCTAGTGGGAGAGGATCTCACGTATTTACTAAAATATTTCTTACTCGACAATGATAAAAATGCTTGCTGTCAACAATTTAGTTATTAGAGATCATTTTTAGATGAAAGTTAATTACTATTTGGCTTCCTTTTTTGCGAGATCAAATCCTGCTAATTCCTTGGTAAAATAAAGAGAGTTACACAGATTTAGAATAAGTTATCCTTATCGGCTCATGTTTTTTGCGATAATAATGTTTCGAATGACAGAATGTGATATTTTGGTCTCGATGATGTTAGTCCTCTAGTTACCATTCGAATAGGATTTATCCCCTATGCATTGAGAACTAGAAGAATCGTTTGGAAATTCTAAACTACGCTTATGATACAGGAGAAATAATTGGAACGTCTGGTTCAATTGACTAAGATGTAGAACTCGTGACTCGAACCGCCTCCGTTGGTGTTCTTACGAAACATTTTGATTATCCGTTGCCATGCAAGTCCCTTGGAACTGCTTTTGTCTACTATAATCCCCTCTCGTAACATCATCGAGAGAGGACTTTCCAAAGTTTAAGGAATAAATACTTTCGAAACGAGACCAACAAGCTATTCCATGTCATTTAAATTTCCGGAAATGTTACCGTCGGAAAATTTGGAAAAATTATAAGGAATTCTATATTTACTTTCCTACTTTCACTTTTCCGAAAAGTGGTCAAGATTTAGCAGCATACTTTTGTAGAATTTGTCGCCTTATATTTTCGTGAGCTTCACAGGAACGCCTGACTTATTCCTGTGTATTTCAAGTGGGTATTATGATCTTTACCTAAATTAGCCAATTTTTCAATGCTTTTGGCATTCATTTTGAGAATTTTTTATTTCGCTGTTTTTAATTTTTAAATTTTATGCATTCGTCAAATGTAGCTTTTTGCGGCACAAATACCCAAGCAAACAAAATTCATGTAAAGTTTTTCAGTATATAATTTCTATTACAATACAAGTATTATTTTCTTAGCAAATATAAACAATTGGATCTATTTTACATCGACGCGCGAGGAATTAAAATTCACAGTAGGCGCTGTATTCAGGAAATTAATACTTATAATTGTAATACAAAAGGAATTAAGTGCATTGTCCACTTATTTAAATTTGAGGAGTCTTAATTTTCTTAGTTATTCAGATTTTTACATCGTGAGACGTTGAAGTGCAGATGATGTTGCACTGTCCATTTTGATACACTTTTACATCCTAGGTATTTTTGGTGAATCTTTCACAAATATTAGAAATAGAATCCTAATTAGGAGCTAAAACAAATTTCAGAGCGAATAGAACAAAGACCTTAAGCGTGCAAAACAGACTTAGTGTGAAATATTGAGCTTTGGGCAAAAATCTCATAACTGTATTTTAATAGATAACGAAATATTTGGTGTAAACCATGAGTGGGAAATGCCTGCAGGAAGGCCTTAGGTAAAGAAAAGTAATTATTTTTAGGTGTCTATTTAATATTTATAGCGTTTTCCACTTTATAGTAAACAATCGAGAAAATATGGTATTAATACATATCTAAGAACAGACTTACCGCGGACTAGGTTATCGGTTAAATCGAGGAAAACGCCCAAAAGTAAGCGCCTCTCCTAAGTGGGGTAAGTGTTCCTTCCCTCGTAATCCTTTACTTAGAGATCCGAAAAGCTTCTTTTTATTGGTAACAGAGACTCGACCTAAAACTTTTCGAAGATGCAGCTTCAGAATTCAATGGTTTCGCGATTGATTTTGATGCCCTAAATAAGGCATTCTTTGTCAAAATTAAATGGAACCTATTTTCCAGCTATGATATTCAATATTTCCGTCTGAACGATCAAGCCAAAAATGAGAAATTTAAGTTTCTGAATTCGACTCGAAACCTTGTTTGGTTTACTCAAATCCAGTTTTAAAATCCCATCATAACATCATCACTTCTTATGTAAAATATATTACATATTTTGATCCGAGATCATTCGAATAAAATTTGGGCAGCCATTTCATTTTCCTCAAAAGATATTCTTGGCTAAATAATGACTGCAATTTATTTTCGTGATGGAATCCAAAATGAATAGAACTTTCAATTCATGTTGGATGAAGTAAAGAACAAACTTATCCCCCGAAAATCATTTGCTTTCGCGACGAAGCCAATTCCGTTTTATACTTCAAGCCTGAATTATAAAATGTCAGCGAACTTTGATGCGAATAAATGTTATGACATACAAACGGGAGCTCGAGGCTTGATGAACCAGCTGATAGGACCCTTCGATAAACAATATGACCTTATTCAAAGTTCTTTTTCCATGGAAATGCCTTCGCAATTACTCCTTCACTCTCAGCAAGCTCCACGGAGATATTTAGCAGGTCGTTTCACATTCACCTCAAGTTCTCTTTATCTATCCTTGATTCATAACACACCTGGCCTTCTATTCACTTTCCTTTTTGCGTCCCTTCCTCGCGATCTAAAAATATGTTCTTCCCGTCGTCACCTCAAGTCATCCTCTTAATGCCACGCCGACTCCAATTTTACTCTTAAAAACCTTTAAACGCTTCTCGTTCTCCGTGCTCTCGCCGTGGAAGAATGCCTCCTCCTACTGAGGGAAGGGAACTCCTCCATTTTCTATTCCACTGCTTATTCGGAGGATAGCCCATCTCATAGTGTCCTTCGGCAAACGAGATCGACCACTTCTGGTGGCACCAATCGAACTATGTCGTCATTTCGTCATCGTATATTTACCCTCCTTACAGAATTGTGAAACAGTGGAGGGCGTATCTAGGAATCATCCTCATTCGATCGATTAAAATGGATCAGCCGTAGAAATATTTTTGACGGATTGGCCGACATAGGCTTAGGTTAGGTATAGGCCGACGTAGACATAGGAAGTAGAAATGTGAAAATCGTTTGGTACGCGCAAGCATTTAGGTTGGGCATTACTCCCATCACGTAGCGTTTGGGCGTGTTCACTGATTAACTATCTGCTTTATTATTAGATAACACATCTATACGATAGTCGTCAGAATATTTATCTCTGATTGAAGTATATCTATAGAATCTAATCTTGGGGCAAAGAGGACTCTTTTGTTTTTGATATGACATTAATTAAATTTGTTGAAATGCGTACATATTGGACCAAAACTGTATGTTTCAATTCCATCTCTTTTATTCGCGACTGCACCGGGTTTAAAAGCGAAATTATTAAATCCTATCGCGAATTAGGAATTGAATTCGTTGTTGACCATGTTATCTTAAACAGTTCTTAGAAAATATTTACAATTCGCCCGATCCATGTATAAATAGTCATATAATTGATAAACGTCTGATGGATTGATAGTATTATTATCGTCCGACGCAGAATCTTTTGTGTACAGATTTCATCAAAATCAAAAAAGTACACCAGTATTTCAACGAGGGGTCTTTATCTAGTGTTTGATCTAAATTAGAATATAATAATACACATTAAATAAAAGTAAACAATTAAAAAACGTGTCTTCATTATGGAAAACGAATCTTCCTTTCCTTTATGGAAATGCAGGTTTATCTGTGAAAGCCCTGCCTTTTATCCTCAGATGGCTAATCGCCATTTGCTGAGAATGAAAGAAAACAGCTGCGTGGAACGTCTTTTTCTTTCACCCATTAACATATCTGGCATCAAAACAACGTGCGGTGAACGGTTAAAAAATCACCGTCCGTGAAGGCAAGGTGGAGAATCAGGTGCGGTTTAAAGCGCCAACCCTAATAGCCGCGCTTTCCAGTGGACCTCATATTTGCTTACAAATGTAAGATAATTTCCTTCTCCGCGAAACAGCAATTTTCTCGCAAACCGTTGCTAATTATCTTTTTCTCTATAGAGTCATCATCTTTACTCCGCAAATTGCCTGCGCCAGGTCAAGCGGGCGAGATTTCAATCTATCGTTCATACGCTGCCACTCGATCGATTTATCATACAATGTTCGTTAAACTCATTACTTTCCCAGCATCGGAGATTGCAGTTGGTAGATTTTTCTTCATAAAGATGGCACTTTTCCCGCTTCAATAAAACACCCCCTCATTCTCATAAGTACCTTCGCAGAGAACAAAGATCTCCGGCTCTTTTGTGATTACGTCCTTATCTCCACTGTTTTCCGAGTCTAGGAGAACCTGCGATTCTCTTCCTCATCTAAAATGCATCTCTTTCTCTATCTCGCTGTCCTTGAAATGGATTTTTAGGTCGCCGTCTGAGGGAGAATTGAACTAGTGGTCTCATATCCCACTCGGATACAGAGAAAGCTTCGTCTTTGCAAATGCCACCATTATTTTCGCTTTTCTTTCCGTAAGGAAAATGCAAGAGGCTTCCTTTGAGCTATTTTTTCGCTGCGGCACTCTAAGCGACAAGCGAATACGCAGGCCTTTCAAACTGTCTAGTGTCCGTGATTCACGTTTCACGGCTCGACTTAGCGAGGAAGAGGGAGGCGACAATATTGCTGACGCAGAGCACAAGAAGGCCTTCGGTAGACTACGGCGACCTTCCACCGCCTCGAAACGATTCCCCGTTGAATATTTGCTGTTTATTTCCCGTTCGATTGTATGTATCTATTCAAGGATTAGTGTTGGAACAGAAGCACTCATTCCAGCGATTGTTTGAGCGGAAAACTCGACCGCTGCTCGACTCGCAATAAAATCTTGTCGATAAGGAAGAAAATTCATAGCAAAATTATCTCTTTTCTAATATTGAAATCCATCGATTCTTTCATGATGGCTTATTTTAGAACGTACGTTATCTAATATATTTGTGAGCTGGTTTAGAGCTAATTCGGAGGACCTCTATTGGTCTATTAGGGCTTCGTTGAAGCGACATCTCTGGCTTCATAGACTAGAGGATGCGAGCTTTGAAGAGAGTTTCACGGAACGCGCGAATTCACGAATGAGGTCGCAAGTAGTCTAGCAAGTGATATTTAAAATAAGCGAACTTTGTTTCCCATTCAATAACTAAGCCTAGGGAAATTTTTCGATTCAATCCAAAATTCAATGATTTATCAGGATTTTTATGAAAGACGCATATTTCGAGAACATTTCCTCGAGTCGTTTATCAGAGTCGTCATGGAACCGAGGAATGTTAGGAAATAAACAAAAGGGCGATATCAAAAGATAACATCGTATGAAATATTTCCATTAGAGGTGGTAGTGGATCCAGTGAAAAATATCCTGCTATTAGGTTTATATAATCAAGAACTATCTTAGATTAACATCGGTTCCCACGAACTCGGGCTACAAAATGGGAGGTCATAAGAACATTGCAATGCTCTTCATCATTCTCAGAATGTATTCCCCTCCTTGACTGTGCACTGCACTATTCATTTAGTCTGATTTTAATGGGCACGGAAATTCTTCTATCTCAGCGGTGGTGGATGTCGGTTGAGCGCACGCACAGCCCACGCGGGGATCGAGTCGGCGCTTATCGTTTCGAGAGATATTTCTTCCAGCAATGACGTCACCCCCGGCGGCGTGAAGTGGAAATGCAGTTTCCTCTAAATTCCCTTTGTCAACCTCGACAAATTATCCTAAATATAACACGCGGATGGTTACCTCCTTGAAGTTGTCTTAATATAACCCTGCGGAAAAAATATCGAAACGAAGGGTCTTTCCCCTCTCACAGAGAACATCGCGGGTCATAGCCTATGACCGCGTTTGCTCCGTTATTTTTGTTTCCAAGATAATTTCTTCATACCCCCATTCGTAGCAGATTAGGAATGGCATCCGCATGTGTATCTGATGTGTTCGCAATCCGAAATGAGTGAAATTTCTCGGTATTTGTAGAAATAAAGCTCACTGCTCCACTCTCCCTTTTCTAAATGAGTATGAAAGTATTCTTTGAACCGCTTACTTATTGGTCCGATGGAAGTTGTGAAGGGATGTATGAGATAGCAGCACGTGCCACTCATCCCAAGAGCGCTATCTGTGGGAGAGCGGCGAACCAATATCAGATACGCCATTGATTACTTTATCACGTGATTTAAATGAGCTGTCAATCTGTTTGAGATTTCAACTATTTCAGATAATTATTATTTCCGTTTCCTGCGTGCGTTTGATCACTATTCTAGAACCTGGCATGTAATTTTCTGCGCGCGAGATATTCTTCAATAATTTTTAATTCTGGAAAGTCCTTATCATTCAATTATCGATTAATTACTCAGGAATGGATTACATAAGGGATAAGTGATGTGTTATCGAAAATAAATAGCCCCAAAACTATGTCTTTCAAATTTCTGTTTGATCTGCGAAAATAAAAAAAACTGGATCTTTCTTTATGGCTCTTTCCTTCCTACGGTGGCCATTGTTATTAATGGCTATGATTATAATATTCAGATGTCCATTTAACAAGAGGAAGGAATAACTTGAGGACTTAGTCCCTAAGACCTAGTTTAACTGGAAGAAGCTTTCAGGTGATGAGACTAAAAAATTATAATCAACTACCTGACCATATTAAATCTAGTGACGATATAAAATTTGGTAAAATATGCACTACCGAAATATATTATAGTGTGGATCAGTTTGCCATTAAAAAAATACGTATACTTAGATTACAATGCAAAATATTGAGTACAATTGTTAAATATAATCATAATCAATTGCAGTGCATACATGTTCGTGTTAAGTAATGTATAATTGTTATAAAACTTATATGATGTAATTGAAATGAAATGAAATGTAGATTTGGCACTAAGTTCTCCTATACATGCCTGTGTATCTAGTTGAATTAATAAATATTATCATTACATTGAGTAAGATTCCCGAAGTTCACCTGATGACATGTGTTCTTATCTCAAACCCAACTCATAACCCTTTGTTCTCAGCAATGTGGATTTATTCGTATGATCTTTACTTTCTGTGTTTCTCCATGAACTTGAACATCATGAACTGATTTATGAGCTTTAAGATACTAGATAAGCGCATTAATTATTTTGTGACGTATACTTTTAATAATCCCATATGGAGTAATCATCTTATCTGTTCAATCTGGAAAAGTGAGTTCAAAATCTGATTAAGATCAAGAATTTGATCCGTATTCAGACCCAGATCAATATGGGCCAAGGTCACTCTCAAATATTACAAACCTGAAAACAGTAACGGTAAGTATGACGTTTGTGTATTGCGAGCACGTTGCTACGGAGTTTCCGCAATGATTAAAATTTCCAAAAATGTGGAGGGAAAACAAATCACAGAAGAGGAACAAATTAGCAAATTTCGAGCTGATGAATTCTTTTTCCACTCAATATTCTTTTGATTTTTTCATTGTGATAGTAAAAAGAAATTATCTCGGAGAACAGAGTTATTGATGTTATGAAACGGAGTGGAAACGATAACAGATCACATTGCTACATTCTAATGAAAGAATTGCTTCCGTCAAATTCTCTTATAAAGAATTCTATTCCCCTTTCTGATGCATAATTGTCTTGAACTTGAGCAATATTAACTGGACTGAGCAATCAACATCAGATGAATGACTACATTGATGAGTAAATAGAAAGAAAAATTGGAATAGTACGCAAATATGCTTAAAAATATAAAATGGCTTGTGGCTCGAAAAACATAAAAATAAAATTAAAAGTACGCACGATCATATATTCATGAGGTTTGCTGCATTTTACTTGGTTAGTAGTTGAAAACGGGTATAAATAGTAAATTAGCATTCGTTGCAGTTTACTTGGGAAACCAAGTATGACGGAATATAGGAAAACCGCCAATTTGGGAACATCCTGTAGAAAGGGGAATTGCGGTTTTTGGGTTAATTTTTTTGGTTATCATTTTGGTTTTCGGTATATTTTGTTGAGGTAGTAGAGCAGTAATATTCTCCTCTCAGCTTCATAGCGCAAGAGTAATTATAAAATGCCCGAAGGCTCAATTTCTGGAACGAAAGGATGAGCTGGTCAAAGATGATTATAGGGTTTGAGGCAATAAAGATTAGCTCGCCGTTTACTAATTAGATGCTTAGAAATTTGCGTAGGTGTAATTAGCAAATTGATACTCGGAGATAGTTTCACTGCAAAAGAAACTTAAATTTTTTCCAGCTTGCGTGGCTGATGAGGTTCTATCATTTATAGATCAACTAATGAAAATAATTACAAAGAAATAAAATAGCGAAATTTATTACATAGAGATGTTTTAAAGCAGCTTCTTCCGTACTGCTATCTCATGTTTTCTTTTTGTTCATATCCATTATTTATTATGCTTTTGCAGTCTATGCTTCCTGTTTTTTCACTCATACTCCTCTTATTAAAACCTTTCTGCCCACCACTTTTACGAATGCTTTGATTATATTTATACCTTTTTAATCATCTCATCGTCAGAAATATGGTTGTGTTTCATTCTTAGTCCTTGCTCAGGATTAAAATTAAAGAATTTTTTGCTAACTCTTCTCGATATTTCATATGAATGCGAAGTGATGAGAATAGAGTTAGCGAAATGAGTTAGCGGATGACGACTAAAAATTTGGAATTTATTCCTGACTCATTGAGCCGTTATAAGAGATGGACTCTTAGTGCATCTGCTGAGAATTCAATAACAAATTAACTACTTGTGTAATATACCCTTGCGTTTTTGGACATGGAGTATAATGTTTTTCACGTTTACTCTTTGATTGCGTGTATTACTGAAATTAAGTCCTTTTTCCCAGACCGCATCCTTGAAGATGCAGCAAACCATTCTGCGTGAATGCTTGATACCCTTAACTTTCATTTTGCATTTTTTCATTTAATATATTTATGTATTTCATCTTTTTCTCTACATTTAAAAAGTATCCTTTCAAGTTTTTACTTAAGTGTTTTCAGGTTTTGTTTTCATAAATGCGCTTGATCTTATCAATCGAGACTCACCTTATTACACTTCATAAATCTCATTCTAAATTCAACTGAACGTGTGAGTGCAGTTGAACGAAATTTTCGTCCATCCCTTTTTCGTTTTACTCAAACAATTTCTTAAGAAGTTCTTCTCTTATCTTGGGCAAGGTCACTTATGCAAAGCCTAATGGGTGGTTAATTTCTATAACTAGGGCAAGCTTGGGAGTCAACGATGGATGGAATGCCGGGTAGTAGGCGTTGTTCGTTTCTGTCCAATTGACGTCCGCCTCAATCCCTGAAATCGTATTAGAGTGGACTTCCGGAGTGGTAGAGTAGCAAGGGCGCTGTCGGAGTGTCAGCGAACCTATCCGTAACATCTTTTGTGAAAGAAAAGAAAATTTCAGCCTTTGACCCCCTTGATGATGGGAGCATAGCTATTGAAATGCGCATCGGGCACTTCTGTAAACTGGCGACCACGTGGGTGATAACCCATTTTCGAGGAATTACCCCCGACGGTTTGCCGATAATCAGCACTTGGAGAATTCCTGTGTCTCTTAAAAATCTTTCGTATCTGAGGAAGATCCTTTCCAATTTGAGTAGGAAACCGTGTTTCCGGCTCGGTTCCTGGTGTGGTTAAACCTAAGTGAACCTAAAGAATTGTTACGATAGCAAGCTCAAACGTCAGGGATATTGTGTTTTTTTTCAGAGTAAGAGCGGGCAGGGAAAGGGTTATTTGCTTGTGTGTGCCCTCAGGGGGTTTGGCTCTCGTCGCAGATGCGGTTGGCGCATAAGATAGGGACATGGATTGCTTCCATTTCCGGGCGAAGCGCCACGTCGCACAGTGGGCTAGAATCGAAAAAAGCTGGCCAAAAATACGAAAACGCTTTTTTTGAGTGAGGACTACGAAACTTCGCATGATTGATTTAGAATAAATTCTGCATACAACTATGGAGATCATTTAAGTAAGATCCTTCCCATTAAAATTATACAGGGGGTCAAAGTTGACCAATTTTTGCGAAAATTTCCAGTTTTCGATTTTTCACGAAATTCTTCAACTTCAAGTCAATTGTGAACACAAACTAGGAAAATCATCGGGTAAAATATGATGCCATTTTATAAATATGTTCTTTTTCCTTCATAAGACTTGGTTTCAATGAGCTCTGGTGAATATTTATGTACTTTACATGACAAAATGGCGGACCCTCATTTTGGAACAAATTTTTACCTAAAGCGAGAAAAAAAGTTGATTGAGACACCGTGTGACACGGAGTTATTTACACCACGATAAACTACAAACCTTCCTTAATGGGAATCTGAAATAAAATCTTGCCCCAATTTGCCCCAATAATTTATAAGTCGACTTTTCGACAACGCTGCAAGGGCCAAATCCGCGCGGCGGAGCACCGTCCTCCGCTCCGCTCTCGTGTTTTGGGAGGAACAACGAACCAATACGTTTCTGATTCGTTTTTTTTGTAGATTTTAAGCATTATTATACTTTGTACATATCTTAGACATCAATATTCATTACAAAGTCACCATTTCTTGTAGGGTGATGATTGTAAAAAATGAAATGGGTTATGCTTTAAAGCATGAGACCACGTAAGCGATATTAATATCATATATTAGTTTACTTTTGTGCGATAATGCTAAATTTCTACTAAATCATGCAGTCAAAGTTTTAAGTGAGTTTATAATGAAGTATACGGTGTCTTTATAAATTACCTTTTCTATTAAATGCATTCCTCGTCTGAAGAATCTTCATCCCCATAAGCCAATTCCTCCTCATTGTTCATGACTAGGAGCCCCTTAAGCTCCTTAAAACTTAGCCCCTTTGCTCATATTTCTCGATCCTTTCGTTGCTCAAACTGGTGCCGATATTGAAATTAGCGGATCAGAAGTTAGAAGTAATCTTCGGAACAAATCTTCGTTCGTGGCCACTCTGGAGTGTTTCCATGTGCATCTCTCCCAGTATTTCCTTGCGTCCTTATTCCGGGCCTCCATTGCCTCTTCTGTCAGTTGCCCTAACGGAAGGATTGCCTCTTTTGCTATTTCAGCCCCATGTATAAGTACTTTATGTACTGTTGGTGGCATATAGTAACACGGATATAATCGGACATACATCTCTGCTGTAGCACAGCAATAATCTTTGAACGCTATTTCATTTAGTGGAAAACCACTTGAAATTGCCTTCAAGATATTGGCAAATCTTTTTATGAGATTTTCGTCAATTCCTTTTAAGAAATGTTTAACTAAATTAGCATTGGGAAACGGTAGTTTACGAAAAACTTAATCATGTAAAGCAGACCATATACAGAACTCTTATCTTTGTAAGTGAAAATTTTAACTTTTACTATTTCAGTTTCCTTATTTTTACATTTAATAAAAGATTACGCATTAATAAAAATAACTTCAACCTTGTACCTATTATTTCAGCTGCTAGACGCGGACTTTCAAAGAAACGCCTTGATGTATTTCCATCATTTGTGGAGCCATATCCTAGTTTAGGTACATCTACAATCAGTCCCATATTTTTTCTAAACACTTTCTGAATATGAGATTTTCTCTTCTCAAGAAGTAATATATTGTTACCACGAGCCTATGTAGGAATATTAAGGTTAGTTCAACGGGTACGTCTTATGACAATACATCATACTCATCAATATGGTACTCTCACCTGCCATTGCTTATAGATAAGTCTGTAAGATATATGTAATAAACATTCAAAAAATCTTATGTAGCAATGCAGCGTATAAATGCCAAAGGACAAATTTTCTTCGTCAACGTTTCGATTACTAATAGCCGATAGATCGTTCATCTCCGAAATTTTCGCCCCGCAAATGTAGGCGCAGGTATTCAACAAGAGCAGATTGCCCCGCTTTGAATCCTTCTAAGTGAAGTTTCCGAATCAAATAATTCGTTACCAGCCGCTTTTTTAGAGCAAATGCCTCATCTTTTACCTCCATCATTTTATTATGAAGCATTAAACGATTAATGATCATATCAGCCATGTTTTTTGCAGAAAAACTAATTAAATTACGTATAAATACACTGCAAACCTGGAAAATTATTATAATATATGAAAATGCAACATGGATTTCGTAAATATTTCTTTCCTTCAGTAACACGTGCAGGACAAAGGGAGTAGAAAGCACTCAAACAATTATGAGCAAATTTTAAAACGATCAGAAAATACATCACATTTTACCACCATATTCTGATACATTAAATAAAAGGGAAAGTATAATGAAAAAACATACCTCACGAGATATAATTCCTATAAAATATCTAAAACCTCACACAAGGAATGGTACAAGGAGATTGTCGAAGACTTCTTGTTTCACAGGACTGTCGTAGTAAAGGAGAGAGAACAAAACACAGCCACTTCTTATCCACTGTTCAAATAGAACTGAACTATTCCTATGCTTATAAGGAAAAATCACGGAAATGCAATTCGAAGGGTACCGTTAATCCGCAAAAGCGCAGCTGCCTGTCATAAAACGAACTCTTTGCCGAATTTTCTGAGCTCCAGAGCACTGCAACGGTCACTAAAACAACTCCAGATGTTGGTAAAATTTGTATTTGAAGAAAATGATACGCTATATTCCACCATTTTCATAATATTAAAAACATTGTTTTTCTTAATAACTGAAATACACAAAGTGACGGCTTGTTCTATCGAATTTGTAATAATATTTTCAGTATTGTAGAGAGTGAGAGTGAAGAAGTATTCAGTATCAAAATCACAAACATATCTTAAGCAACTTACGAGTTAAGTTAAAAAATATATACCTGACATGTGTACAAAGTATAATAATGCTTAAAATCTACAAAAAAAACGAATCAGAAACGTATTGGTTCGTTGTTCCTCCCAAAACACGAGAGCGGAGCGGAGGACGGTGCTCCACCGCGCGGATTTGGCCCTTGCAGCGTTGTCGAAAAGTCGACTTATAAATTATTGGGGCAAATTGGGGCAAGATTTTATTTCAGATTCCCATTAAGGAAGGTTTGTAGTTTATCGTGGTGTAAATAACTCCGTGTCACACGGTGTCTCAATCAACTTTTTTTCTCGCTTTAGGTAAAAATTTGTTCCAAAATGAGGGTCCGCCATTTTGTCATGTAAAGTACATAAATATTCACCAGAGCTCATTGAAACCAAGTCTTATGAAGGAAAAAGAACATATTTATAAAATGGCATCATATTTTACCCGATGATTTTCCTAGTTTGTGTTCACAATTGACTTGAAGTTGAAGAATTTCGTGAAAAATCGAAAACTGGAAATTTTCGCAAAAATTGGTCAACTTTGACCCCCTGTATAATTTTAATGGGAAGGATCTTACTTAAATGATCTCCATAGTTGTATGCAGAATTTATTCTAAATCAATCATGCGAAGTTTCGTAGTCCTCACTCAAAAAAAGCGTTTTCGTATTTTTGGCCAGCTTTTTTCGATTCTAGCCCACTGTGCGTCGTTTCAACGATGATGATGTATTGCCTGCACTCCTGAGGATTTTGCTTCCTTTTAGAACTCCGAATTCCGAGGTAAAGCGCGCGTATGTTTCCTTTGACTTTGACAAAAGGGTATCCATCTGCCGCAGTATCTCATGAAATAACGCGGTTTTCGGAAAAACTGGCAATGAGCCGCTGCTCTTCTTGAACGGATAATAAAGAAAAGGATAATTCTATGAAGAGTCGCAATATCGTCTCCGCAGGTTGCCGACCTCTTCTTTAAAATTTTTTTTAGTTCATCACACTACTGCTGTGGCTGTGATTACCCATCACCGTAAGTATAAATAAGAGCTTCAATAATTTAGTAACCACAATTTGGTACAAAGAAATAATTTGGACAATTTTAGGCACAGAAAGTTAGTCGAAGGGGTATTAGCTATAACTTAATTTTCCTTAAAGATATTTAAATGTATGGGCGATATATGTATGAAGTTATTGTATCATGATAAAGTCTTTATTAGAAGTATTTCGCGTACAAACTATTGCGTCGAGAGTCTGTGATGCAATATTAGTTAATCTAAAGTCAATATTTTATTGTTTATCCTTTCAGCCACCCGCCTCTTCCTGTCAAGTTTTCCGTTGTTTCTGTGTAAAAACGATAAACTTTAATTTGAGCAAAAATAAAAGTAGTATGATACTAATAGACCGGGACGTTAACCAGAGTAAAATACAATGAACCATCAGTATAGTTGATAAAGAAATGAAGAAAAAGCCTGTCGAAGCCGAGACTCGAACCTGAACCTCCCATTTGCTACCCGAGAGCAACTGTCTGGCAAGTATAAGATCCGGGTTCGAGTCCAGGCTCCAGCAAACTTTTTTCTCCTTTATTTTTCCTCTAAATTAAAGCATACGAGTAAGACATTCTTCATCTCACGTATTCTAAAGCAGAAAGTTTTTCATCTTTGAAATAGAGCTCGTGAATAACAAAACTTACATCATTGCAATATTTTTACGAGTATCTCGTGCTCGTCGATGATATTCTATTGTATGCTTTCCGTCTGAAAGAATTTCAGTTTCTATGAAGTTAACCGACTGATTTAGTTGTTATTCAATAGAAATAATGCAAATACACCTTTAATTAAGTTTCTATTGGTGATGATATGAACAAATGCAATGAAAGATAATTCACATTGATTTAGGAAGCATGGCGAAATAACTATTTCTCTTATTACGGAGTTCTACTGACAATGAGTAAGGTTTCAACGATTGAATTTTATATAGTGTTGTATCATAATGGTTTGCTACCCTAACTTATTAGTGACTTCATGTATGGAACACGTCGGCAATGTTATCACCATATTTTTATATTTATTTTGTGTTTAGTTCAACGGTCGAAAATGGCTCAGAAAGATATTATTAAATTACAACAGAACTAAGACACATTTAATCACAGTCACCATAAAAAATACCGCTTCTGAATCTGAATCGATGTAGCAACTTCAGCAATCTCTATGTATGTATATATCTACTAAGGTTTGAGGATGGCGCCAGTCACGGTTCATATTTTGAAGCAGGATGTATCGACTATCAGTCGGCTGAAATCTGGGAAAGAGGGACGGGGGAGAGTGAGATACAAAACACTCGAGAAAGGCCGTCTCTTAGATGATAGGTCGTCTTCAAAGAAATCACTCCGAAAATCGTGTTGCAATAGATCGAAAATCAGTCGCCACGTGCCATCAAGAGGTAGGTCAGGTGGCGGTAGCTGCTTTGAATGATATGATAAACTTTTTTTAGATCTTTCTTTTAGGTCAACGCAGTGTGGAGCATACCTATTGGTTTAGAGATTAAATAATTTTCCTTCGCAAACACAGTGGTATTAAGTAAACTCACGAACTAAATTCTTTTCTTTGTATTTCGTAGCCTGATTTTTCATTAAATACGTAGAAATTCTGTTTGTTCCTTTAGAAGACAAAGCAAAATTATGAAAATAAGGATAAAGAATAAAATAAATGGAAATTAAATGATTGCGATAGGAAGGGAAGAGACAATATTTGCACTAACGTATTCATCCACATATGCCGAGGTAACTTCTTTTTTAAATCTCATCCTAGCCCATGAAAGCCGAAAAGGTGTAGTTACATAAGTGCTGCATATCGTCTAGTCGTGCTCAATGACCAAATAATGCAAGTCTCACGTATTAAACAACGATCTGAAATTTTAATATGGTGATATTATTCTACATTTCTTCATTCGTCATTTAAATGACAACTTAGAGTAATTTTGATCTACTTTGTGTTTTTCTGTCTACACCAATTATATTAGCTATATGTTTTAACATTTATTACTGTTTTTACTATTTATTACATCAATTATTTACATCAATCATTGTAGAAAGTAAGAAACTCAAATGTTAAAAAAATTCTATTGATTACTAGCATAATTACTTGCATATTTAGGGTCCAAGGTTTACATTTCATGAAGTACATATTCCCTAGGGAACTTTGATGAATACCAAGAATTGTCAAAAGATTGGGGAATAACCTGCAGTAATACCCAGACGATCAATTGAGGCCTAGAATACATAATGAAGAATTCGATGCACGGGCCCTTTTCGCACTGATTATAAATTCCGCTGTGTCAAATCCTTTATTTTAAATGTTACGCACCAAAGATGGAAATTTCAAATAATAAGTAATATAAAACTTGAAAGGACAGAATACCATTCTTAAAAATTAGCTAGAAAGGGTATTATAAGGCATACCTTTAAATTTACATTTTTTTTCTGCAAGAAAGCGAAATAGCTCAAACCGAGGAAAAAACTATAGTACATAAAAATATTATAATGAGCTTTTGGAAAAATATATCAACCAAAAGTTAAGATGGTAAGTATATTGAATATTTTCAAATATTTTGCCTTCCATGTCTGGATGAAAGTTAAGAGAAAATATACGAGAAATTATGAAGATGCTAAATATAGCGAAACAAATATTCTTTGTTTGATAAATATATGATCTTTGACATAAAAACTTCTGAGTTCAAGGATACCGCAACCTCTCAAACATGCCCGGAAAGCATTTTATTTGGGTACAGAGTCCTTACCAACGAGCAAGAACATTCTTTGTACCACGCTATTTGCACTCTCACGAAGCGCTGCGATGTATGACATATCCATTCGTATTACATAAATAAGACGTAGGAATTTTCCAAAGGGATTCAGATTAGTAATAAAAGGTTATTTTTGTGATATTTACATAAATATATTGTTACATCAACCCTTTCTAAAACCATTAGTTTTATTTTCATTTATAACCGAGAATCTAAAAAGAAAATTTTAACTCTGGAATTATTTTGAAATATGCATCCAACGATCCCTATCGACACTCGATGAGGTTAAATGTAGGGAAAGATCTCATAGCTTCAGAGAAGGAAATTATGGAGTTTCTAGTAAAGCATCCGACCAAGAGATAGTGATTATTTTTTAAGATGATGATGACTTCTCCGAAGACATTATCTAATAGAATATTGATAGAACACGGAGAAATAGCAAAATGCGTTTACTGAACGATTTCCAAGAATTTCCTTCAATGAACTTATCTTTCAAAGAAATATATATATCCATACATGCTCTAATTTTTACGGAAAACATGTTTTCTTATATTTTTCTAAAGAATAATTTGTTTCAAGACAATATTTCTAAGAAGTTGCTGATGAGAATTGAATGAGAAAAAATGAATTCTGATTCGCTTTCTTAAATAAGTTATACATTTGAGAGTAATGAAAGAATCATATCAGAATCATTATAAATAAATTTATGGCTTATTTCATGCATACAAGCCAAGACTCATAGGATACCACTACATGAAAAGCAAAATTTCAGCCGAAAATTCTTCCGAATTTCAAACACTTCCTTGTTTGTGAGGTCTGATTTGTATTTGTCAAGGAAAAACATGTTTACAAACTCTCTTCTCGGACCATTCGCAAACATTGGCAAGTTGACCATCACATTCCCATTGTTAAGGAAAGAATAGTTAAAGAATTTGACGATAAGGAAGACCTTATATTAAAATATGTAGCATTAATAATCGGATTAACTTAGCGAAGAAATCATTGCTGCATGAAAAGGGCCAAAATTTGAAAGAGGATTCTACGTGTTTTGGAAAGCAACTTCCATTACCATCCTCAACTCGGATAGGTTTAACCTCAAATTTCACTCTCTACAGAGGCATACAATTTCTTGTGAACCATTTTTCAATGTTACAAACATATGTTGCTTTTACTAATACTTTGCAAAAACAACGAATGCTTATGCGAAATGTCCCGGAGGTCCTAGAATGCCCCAAGCATTACTGCTCTCAAGGTTAAAATTTTTACCTTCATTTGTAAACAACGCAGCGGAAAAATTGTGAAACAAAAAAAACCGTTCGATTTCCCGTGTTTTATTTGGTTATATCATTTAATCAGATTCAATTTTTAATCAGAATTATAATAAAATATGAATGCGAAGTTGACTTGTGTGACTCAGGAAATAAAGAATGAATTGCGAACCAAACATACTTTTCGAGCTATTTTTCTTCAATGTTTAGTCCACATTTGAACGATAATCTTTGAGAACGGCTTTGAACCGCATCCTTCGCTTCTTCATGACCAACGTAAACGCTCATTTAGTACCAAATTATCCCGTGAACAATGAAAAGCTTTTTCAAAGCAGCGGAAAGATGACTTTCGCTTATTTCTCAAACGGTACATACCAACTTTTTGTTTCGCAGCTGCTGGCGGAAATTTCTCACCGACGAGTTCTTTAATATTTCCACAGAACAAAAAACGATCCTCGTGCACGAAGCGGAGAATTAATAAAAATTGCTCAAACATCTTTAAAGACAGCTGGGGAAGAATCCATCAAACGATTTGATTTTTTTCCTCCTTTGCGGGTCAAAACAGTAATTCCTTATTGCACCACTCTTTTCCATAGCAGTTCTTTCATTCACGAGCAGCCCTTGACCCGGCGAAGAAAACACCATCTCCGGATCGACGGACATCCCAAGACTTCCATATAAAAATCGTTCCTTTGGCTCCTGACCCCGCTAACCCTTCCACGTAAGAGGTGGAGTGCCACGAATGCGAGAATTTCTGTCCGTGGAAAGTAAAAGTTCACCTGAATGCGCGCATGCTTGGCCGAACCTAAAGCGCGCTGCAGGAGAGAATGCCGATGGAGTCGTGGGAAAAAGTTGAAACCTCTTTAAGCGTCATAGTGCCCCCTCTCCTCACAGCTCGAGCCTTCATATCCTGGTCACGAAGACATTAATCGTTCCTTTGGAGGATCAATCACGGAAAGAGGAGTCGATAGCCCGCCCAGGAGATGTAAATCGAAACGAGGTTCTGCGTTCGGAAATTCGGAAGATGAACTAGAAAGCAGCGTGTATTTCGTCTCGAAACCATTATCTCCTCCACACAAAGGCGGCGGAGTTCGCTGTTTGAGTCTTGGATAAATCATCGCACCAGAATATATTAAGAAAGATATGGAAGAAAGACGATAGACAAATAAAATGGTATCTATACACAGAGTAATTTCACTATTAATATTTCAGAAAGATAGAATGTACTTAATTGATTCAAGAGATGAGAAATAATATGACAGATTGCGAATAAAAATATCGGGTCACCATTGTTTCGCGAGACTCATCTGGAAAAAACTAGAAAAGAGTAAAATGAACTCATTTATAAGAATCAATTGTTCGATTTTATTCAAGACAAAGACTGTGAAAATGTAATTGTGCAGAGCTCCTCCTGTTCCAGCCAAATTTATGCCATCTTCAGTTGTAGTTGTAATTTTCTTTTATGAGTACGGTAAGCTGGAAATCAAATTCTAAGAACCAGATTACCCTGAAGAATTACTCTGAATCACCTCTTTCAATTAAAATCAGATACCAGCCGTACGTACGTAAATATTCATCTCTAAATTGGGAGGAAATTCAGTGGAGCAACGAGCTATTTCTTTAACTATTTCCTCAATCATGCACATCATATTCAAAAGATCAAGAGATTTGATAGCTCGTAAAGGTTTGAAATATTAATAATTTCCTACATTATGTAGATATGATTTGAATAAGTTTACAGTACAACTTCGTTAACATGAACACCAAAAACACAAAAAATCTAGAGTTCGTTTTGCCGAAGTAGAAAAAGCGTAGTAAGCGAAAAATATTTTAATATTGTCTATTCTACTCTATACTTAAATATTTACAGATATATACATATTAAAATAATTTCGAAAACATTCCAGGCTTGTTAGTTTGGTAGGTAAATGTAAACTAAGATCGTACCAGCTAGCAAGCAGAGGTGAAATAGTGTATTGCTGTATCTAAACTACTATTACGCGAAATTCGACTTTCAAAAATGTAAATACCTATACTGGATGATATGTGGGTATGTAATATTGGATATATTTTTTGATAAATATGTAAACGCAATCATTCTTCGACGACTAAAGCCTTGTATAACGAATGGTATTCTTCGTTGTGGAATAGTAAGTTTAATTGTTGTACTATTATTTATTTTTCCAAACTCTCTCCATACATACTTTGAAAGCTTGAAAGGCATAAAACCAAACAGGTAAGTGCTGCGGTCGATATGGACAGTCCGCTGAAAACATACGATCCTTAGCGCGGAACCGAGAATTACATTCGAAATTCGGATTAGCCGAATTTTGCGTTTAACAGATAAAACTACTCCTCGGATAGCCAAGGGGATAGCGCGTTCATTTTTTAGTGAAAGCGGTTACTCGATCGATTCATAGTGTAAGCTTTTACGTGCAAATTTACCTCAACTGCGGAAGCACTTTCAACAGTAATACTACTGTAAATAAAATTCCATAGGATGCCATATGTTCCAGGTAAGCGAGTATGTGCTACCGTGGTTTTACTGCATATCTGAATAAAATTTGAATGAGATATTTTTGAATAATTACACTCTAACGTAATAATTATACTCTGAAGTAGTCTGTTTTATTTACTCTTCAATTATTGCTAAGTTGTAATGAAGTAAGACACCTTCCTATGGGAGGCTTTAGATGGGTTTGCCACCTATCAACTTAATTACCGAGCTGAAAGAGAGCTGAGCCCGCATTCATTCAACACGATTACCACCGTCCAGGTTGCCAATTGTAATCCAGTCTCTAATCAATAAGCCATTCAATATTCAGCGAACGGTCAACTCTCCTGGTCTAAATTATGGTATTGTAGTTTTCCGACGTACCTTTTAGCTTCAACTTGGGCCTTACAAGAAAATTACATCGCATCATTATACGAGTAATTCCATCAGCGCGGACGATTCGTATGGGTTCTGGTCTGACAAAATAATTAAAAATACTGAAATGAAAATTGTGGAAAATATATACGAACTTCTAGACCTACCCATAAGCGTTCATTGCATTAAGTATAGATTTAAAATCTGATAAGATAGAATAGCCTAACCAAGTAGAGGACCTCGAGTATATTTAGACAAATGGAGGAAATATTGACTTGTGTCTTTCAAAACACCATTCTAAATATTTTTTCCCAGCGATCTGGATCTGAAAACCGTAATTTCTCAAACTTTTGATAAACTTAAAACTAGCCATGGGTTTGTTCTTTAATAATTTTTAATAATATAAAGTAAGTCGAAGTCGGTAATATTGGAGTGTTAATCTGCAGGAATTCGCTCTGTTCTTAATTTTTGATAACTAGCAAATTTCCAATGCTTCGATAGCGTATTTGGGTAGCTGATAAGAAGTGGACATTTATTCGTGGAAAAATAAAAGCTTACATCAGACAGATTGTAATATCTTAAATCGATGCTCTCAATTCCTTGCGAAGATAATACAAGTACAAGGCACTTCCTGCAAAAATGTATGATTTTCTTTCACTCTGAGAACATGAATTTAGGACCAGTTCCTTATCCATTTAGAATCATTTAAGGAGATATTAAGAATTAAATGCTAAAACGTAAATCCAATAATAGTCTACCTCAGTGGTTAATAATTAGTTATCGATGGCTCTTATTCTCTTACTAAGCATTCGAACCACTGATTAAAAAACCTTCTGAAAGCTTTAGAGCGTTACGTAACATAGCAAGAGAACAATTAAACCCACGAAACAACGATATTGCAAAATTTAAAAACCCAAATCCATATTAAATAACATGATAGAAATTATCCTAAAACGTGAATTCGTTCCCTCCGATTACGTGTCTCTAGGAAGATGGTTACTTATCTCTCTTCTCTAGCTCTTTTGCAACTTTTTTTGCGCAGCTTTGTTTCAACCATTCATCATAACAGAGAACAGAAGGAAAAATTATGAGTAGGCAACAAATTGAACGGTGAACCAATCCGTCACTGCCTCCTGTGCTCTGGGAATCGTCTCTGGAAACACTGATGTGGGATGCTCTCGTTGCTGTTTCGATCAATCAAACTTAAAATGGCATCAGAAGAGGATGTTTCCGCGGCACCAAGTTCGACTAGATGAGAAACAGTTGATCTCTTCGCAGCGAAAAAAGTCCAAACCTCTTTTTCGACTGACGTTTGAAACTCCAATTGGTGTCTTTCCATGCGGAAAATTCGACGCAGAGAATTTAGCTTGCTCCGTATGTTATGCGGGTATTTTAACCAAGCGTGAGCCTTTGAAATGCCTCGAGAATTAATCACGCCTCGTAAACTCTTAAGCGACAAGTTTCGCAAATTTGCTAGAGAAAAGGGATATGCTGTGAAAAGGCGAAACTGCGAATCTCTACCTATCCTGTCGATCTTACGCGTAATTAATCCTGGTGATGTATGCCATTCACGCCCCAAAAGAGTACCAGTCTGACTAATGATTTTATATGGTTGAGCGAGAAAGAAAGTTAAATTTACTCATTGAATGCCCAGGAAAGATTTGAGTACAGATCAGCGTAGTTGTTGACAAAAATTACGAGTGTATTTTGGAGGTTTCACATTCTTATTTCGACTAATCGAAAACACGGGAAATGTTCTTATACGGAAAACGTTTTTTTTGCTTAAAATTCAGTGAAATCGTAGTTGAAGTAAGAATATCTTTATGAACGTTTAATTAATTATAATCTACCGCTAAAATAATACATATAATGGCACATTATAGGGATGTTTCGTGATCGCTCGCTTCTAATTCATGTATGTATGTATTATGGTTGTTCTAACAGAATGTGGGTTATAATGTAATAATTAAATTAACCAAAGACAGCATCACTTTGGAAAAAATTTTGAATTTAACATAAGTTAGTTGCTCATATAAACTGAGGTAAAGGTTTACTTTTGAGTTTAATTTTTAGAGATATAACGGAGAATGACAAACCAGGTTTGCCGCAAGAAATGGTTATAAATGATAACCATTTCTTGATTTTATAATTCTTGATAATTTTATTGATTAATAACATGAAGTTATATTATCACTAACAAGAGAGGATTCAATTTTAGTAATATTTTCGAAATATTTCATCGAAATATATCGATTAGAATAATCATTCAATTAACATATAAGAAGGCCAATAAAAAAGTAAATAATTTTGTCGTTGCTAAAATTTTAAACAATTATGTTGATTTGAAATATAAAACATCTACAAATTAATTAGTCTTACTTGAGATGATCATGCTACTAATGCATGTAGCAATCAACATGTTACTAATGTATGTAGCAATTTGTAACCAGATACAAATTCCTATACACAGATCCGGTGTATATAATAAATCTTTTCATGTCACCGTCTGTATATATAGGAATGCACTCCTTTTAATGCAAAATTCACCCTCTTTCGAAACAACTCCTTCAGAAACAGAATTGAATCACATTTAGTCACTCTCGCAGTTACACTTTCTGACAAGTCAAATTTATATTGTATTTTTGTAGTTTTTATGATTTTTATTCGTTTACTTTTGCATGAAATAGTTTATAGGTCATATAGAAAATCGGGCTTTATGGTCTCAATTTCGCCGATTAAAATCCTCTCTCTGCCTGTCTGTTATATTCCTTCCTTAACAATTTATGAGTGAATAAATCCCCAACTTACAATAAAATCCTCAAAATTGGTCACGAAAATAATGATAATGAAAAGTCTTCCGATTCTCAGGGGAGTAATAGCCATCCATATTCTCTCAGTCATCATTACTGGTTTAGTATGTGCCGCTCAGGTAATCAACTATAGATAAAATCAACGTTTCACACATCAGAAAGAAAGAAGAATAAAAAGGCGGTTTTGGCATTTCAAGGAAAAATAAAGAAATATTAACTTGTTTGTTATCTCATTCTCAAGTATGACGAGTTGATTTACGCTTGAAGGAAAAGTTAACATACTTTTTGGCGGCGTGGATCGATCGTTGCAAAAAATGCTTTCAGAAGTAATGAAACTTACTCTGAGCATTTGTATTTTCCATGGAAATGAAAAATGGGCTGTCTAAAACGTTATTCCTGAATTTCTTAATGGAGCATTTTCAATGTCAAGTAATAATTTAGTTTGTTAATTAAACCATAGTAGGAAAAACTTTCCCTCCCAGTCCGGGCCAGAAGTCATATTATTTGACTTAACATCAAGTTTTAATAATGAAGCGCCAAATTCCTTGTACAGATCAATGTAGAAATGTACTGGCGGCTGATTTCCATTGGTTATAGCAGAAATTAAATGTATGAAAAATAAAATTTCTGATGTGTTTCGATTCTCTTATGACGGCTATATCAATAGGGCGAATGCTTTGTGTCCATCCGAAAGATCAGCTTGATTTTATAAAATCTTATCTTTGAATATATAGTTATGTATGTTATTATCTGTATCTAGAGATAGATATAGAATATTAATTGTAACATGTCACCATTATTATATATTTATAACAAGTAATTTAAACTAGAATACATTGATCTCTTATTGCTTCTTAGAAGTATTGCGTCAAGGTGCTCTAAGTTACACTATTCATTACTACGCTATAAATGTTTTGAGCAGTTGTGAAAAATGTGAAAAATAAAAAATTATCAAGCAGAATGTGGTTCATTGTGCCATAAAAATTCACATGCTCATTATTTTGCAAACGGTGAGTTTTTAGAAAACTGTAAATTTATAATATGCCTACCTTAACTATATATAATAAGTTAAGTCAGGTATGATTTACTCATTTATGCCACGTGATCCAATACTTCAAAGGAATATTAAAATTTTTCCTCTTCAAATTCTTGTTTCTTATATTTTTCTATACAACAAATGTGAATTTTACGGACAAGCCAAAAATTTCCAACATTCCGCGTAAATGGCTTGAAATTGATATTATTAAAAAACTAAAAGTGGTATATTTATTTATTTAGAAAACTCATCTCAAACTTCATTGACTCTATGCACATATTTTTCATTGAACTTGATAGGCAAAAGAAGAATCTAGGGCTTGGAAATATAACAAGCCTATCATTCGGTATTTTATTTTCATTAGCAGAGTAAGATGGCGACACTTCTTCATAACAAAAACATTAGGAAAAATCACGGCAGTTCGAATTAAATTTATTTTTGGAGCTGTGAGTGGCACTTTATGTTATCGAGTCACTAATCATTAATAATAGTTGCTGATGTTTAATATTGCTTAGTTTTTCAATTTTCGTGAAATTATAAACTGAGGTTTTGAAAGTTTTAACCCTGAAAACATGACCTATTCATTTTATTTTTACCATGCTTGCCACGCTTCAGGTTATAGATTCAGAGAAAGTTCACAAGTATTTGTTTTCAAACTCTTTGGTCGTAAATATTTTCTCTATCGGGTACTTTTCCAGTTAATATTCTTTGAGACCACATCAGTGTCCTTGATTCATCAGGAATTATGAAAATGAATCAAGTGATTTCTACGATGAGGCACGACTTAAAAATGAAGAGTAATCAAAGTAAAAAATCAATGATCGACGGTTTAATTTATTTATGTGCTATGTGATTATCATGTTAGAATGAGTACATTAATTTAGCGCAATATAAAACAAATATAAGGTATTTATTTATATCAATGAGGATAAAATTAAAATCTAAAAGCTTATTTCTTTTCAACGTAATATATGCCAGGACTAGGAATGGAAGAAATATTAGGAATTGAGAAATAGTGAACTCACGTATTTCAAGGTCAAAGGAATGTTTGAATATATGTAAGAAATGAACCTTCTGTCTTCATGTTGAAGATTATATTATAATACGATCGATGGATGCGGCAGTGATGTTGTGGAACGTCATAATCATAGTTAGTTAGAGATAGATGCGTACTTTTCCACATAAACTTTATGCGGAATAGTACACGTCTATCTCTAACTATATTATAATACTTTTGAATTGTGGAAAGATTTCAATATTGTATGAACTTTTTGTAATAGTCTTTGAAAATAGAGAAGTAAAGTTGAAGATTTTGAATAGGATAATCCTCTCCATTGAACATATTACATGTTTTGCATCGATAAATTTAGATTGCATTGTCAGCATTTTAATAATACGCAAAATTTTATGCAGAGAAATTACCATTGAATTTCTTCCTCATTAAGGATAAGATAATTGCATAGAGTAAAATTTGTGGTTTTTAATAGCGGATAGGGAGCATCTCATAATTCATTATTAAAAAAACTGATCTTTCAGTATGGGTCTGGGGAGGGATCTATTATGATAAAATAAACTTCGGAAGTCAAAATTACTGAGTCGTAGATTGTTCCAATCAAGAAAAGCAGATATTATATTTGAAGTCAGATCTGTTGGGATATTTCTTAATCCATCCTGTATTATCAGAAAGATTGCAACAAAATGCTCATTAATAATGAGAGAAGTAAAAAAGAAAGAGGTTATTCTCACATTTTATAAAATTCTCATTGCTTTAGTTTTACAATATACAATTTTTATTCTACAAAACTGACACTGTAATGTTATCATAATAAACTTCATTTTATAACCCGTTTCAACTTCACAAAATCAATTTCCCATGCTAATGACTTCTACTCCTCTCACGGACACCTCATCAGTAATAAAGGAATAATTAACCTTTGGAAACTTTTCTTTTGACATTTACTGCCCTGTCGCTGCTCAACCACACAGCCTGAATGCCCTTTCCTCCTGAGAAGAATTTCAGCGTTCTCAGCTGGGCTTGAATCTCTTTAATCCGTTGAAAATTAACTGCTCCTCATCGTTTTAAAGAAGAAGGAACATTACAAGTTTTGCCTTAGCTTTATGGACACCTTCATTTGGTCGTGGGAAAGGCTTTCTCGTAGATTTAATTATTATTCACACCTGGGAGTCATACATGTATTATTCTAATGCGTATGAGCGTTCAGATGTACATTTTGGTAGTTGACATTGAAATTGTTCTCGATCATCATGAGTAGAAAATGCTGTTTCATCGGTAACTTAAATTCTTTGCAGCGTCGATTCGTCGTGACAGGTTTTTTGATACATTGTATTGAAAGTGAAAAAAAGAGTTGAAATGTGAGAGTCATCATCACATCTTCTCCAATTGCACCTATGGGAATTAACATCCACAATTAGAATGAAGCTAAGGAGGAGATGTGTCATTTAAACCTTGAAATGAAACACTTATCGTTTTAGTCTGGAATCATTAAGTTAGTCGGAATCGTGAAAGTCACGCACAGGGCGCGAGTTAAATCATCTTCGAGCCAAAATTAAAGCGATGCATAAAATCGCAAAATAATCATTTTAAGAGTGACCTTGGATGAAGATCTAATCTAAAACGATACATTCTATATTCCATTTAGTTGAAAAAATGTAAATTTAGATATCAGGAAATTAAAATTTCGAGTAAAGTGTTGTCCATGCCGCAACATTCCTTTGACGGATAAGGCCAAGCCAGGAGCCCAGACCCGCTATTTTTTTTATTCAGAAAGCCACTCGCATCCATCTCGGGGCTGAGTGGATACCGATGAATTTTGGCTCCATCAGGAATCGAACCCGGAAGCCACTGTAGGCGAATGCGTTACAAAACAGGCTATCTGGGGGCACATAAGTTTTCGAGTGTAGGGACCTAGTGATCAATAATTGTCTTACTTGAAGTGATCCTGTAGTTCTATTTTCGATTGCTAAGAATGTAGAATAAGATATAACTATAGAAATTAATCAAAAACAGTAAATAAACATAAAAGGTTCATCTTCGTACGTGGAAAAAGTGGCGCGCTTATTAATCGCCAGAGAAAAGTTATAATTCGTATATTGAAGGAACAGGGAAAAGACTTAAACCGATATCTATATTAATAGAATAATTAATACCAACCACACATCAAAATTATTAATATTGTGGTTAATAAATTTTCGCCTTTTCCTTGTTCCTTGAGTTTCTAGTTATGGAGTCCTACCACGAAGTCAAACAGTGAATTCTAACAATTTGTATTTTATTCATTGATTTATAATTCTAGAAATCGAGGAATATAAATTTTCTTTGAATCATTCTGCTCTCAAGGACTACAAACTAGGTAAACCGTTGGATAGAATTCAGCAAACATGTTTAATGAGTTAAAAGTATTTCAATGAAGTAAGAAGCCATTCTAATGACTTTACTTTTAGGAAGTTGGAATGTAAAATTGAAGGGCTCATGAATAACATTTCCCCCTTTTCTATTTCTCCATAACATAAAATACGCATTAGTCCGATTGCTTCAGAGGATCATAAATAAAGACCAATTCGATCACTCATGCCTTCGAGTTGTTCATACTCGAGACCATGGCATTGGAAGTCAAACACGCTAACCATCTATATACCATCTAGCTACTAACACACCTGAGGGCAGCGGATGATATTCACCTTGGAACTTCACGATATATGACTTGCAATTCATTCTGAATCGTTTAAGGAGAGCAATTTGCTAAGTAGCGTTTCTCAATGAGGAAAACTCTTGTTTTTATCCAAGATTATCATTATTCAGTGAAAAAGTTTAGAATTACGGATATTTTATTGATTGGCGTGAGGAGCATGAAAGTCATTTGCGTAAAATGCATGTTGTTGTAACCTTCTTGAGGAGTACTTGGAAGCGCTTCCACAGTATAAACAACTCGATGTCTGATTTAATGTATGCAAGAAGTTATTAAGTTGGATGGAACAAAAAAATGAATTTTGCCAATGAATTAATGGAGTGAAAATCATGTTTCCATATTAAGTGAGAAAATAAAATTCTCTTAAGATATCGAAACTAGAACTCCTTTTTTATATTAAATAAATCAGTTGAATTAGGTTTGTAAACAAACTTTCCATTCACATTCTTCTACATTGCTATCTTATCTTAATTTATTTGCTCTGATTTTCAATGAATTTTTCCCCAAAATTTTAGGTTTCTTTGGAGGTCGTATTTCGCCGCTCTTGACCGTTAGATTTCTAGATAAAATTATTTAGATCAAAACTTTGCACCACGATAATAGTTGCGAAATACTTAGAAATAGAGATGTCCTTTAATATCGGGACAAAAAAATCAAAACATTCGTTAATATGTTTAATTTGATGATGCGGAATGAAGTATGGACTGGAAAGTCATATTTATCGGAACGAATATTCATAGAAAACACATGGAATATTTCATTTTAACGTGATAGTTAATTAATTATTTTCATGGCTATTACTTTTTCCATTTTGACAGATACGCGTAAAATATGTATTTAATGATATTCGTTTCTCGTCATTTCTAGTCTTGCATTTCAAAATCGAAACAAACCATGAATTTTCAACATTCGTTCAAACCAGTAGTAATTCATTGTATTGCTTTCAGTTAACTAAAATTCTTATGCGATTCATGAACCACCGTGAAATGCTCCCAAAGATGGATTTTTGTGAACCACGGTATCTACTTTGTTAAAACTGATAAAATTAATGACTTGAATTTGATTTTAATCGGAATGGATTAAATGTTTTTGTAAGCTAGAAAACTAAGCCTTACTTGTAATAGCAGGGAGTATGGAATCAGAATTAAAGAAGATATATCGTGTTCATTCGATTTCTTTTTTAGAGGTCCTTGGTTTTGTATTAGTAGTATGGGATTTTATAAAATCGATATTTAAAATACGAATCTTACGTTAATACAATGATAAGCTCCGCTGTCTTAAGAATATAAATATGCCACTCACTGTGCGTATTTACTTTCAAATAATAGATTTCCGTCACAAAAGAGAGAAAGAAAAAACAACAACTCTTGCACTGCACTACTTAAGAATTTAATAAGTGACACGGTTTTAGATTCGTCGTGTCAAGAACAGGGCTCATCAGAACTGATGAAGAATAATGATGACTGACACATCAATTGATAGATGTAGTAGTGCATATATTTTTTTCTAAAATGATATAAAACGGTATTTCGAAACTGAGTGTTATCGGATCTAAAAATTGGATTTTTAGCTGCTATATAAACAAGTAGGTAGCTTGTAAGGCTTTCGCAAAAGCGGTTCCGGGTTCGATTACCGTTGGGGCACATATACGAGAAGTGACCTCGGAAGTTGGAGCACTTCTAAATCTCTTGCTATTATATTTTTTCGATGAGTGTAGTTTCTCAGTATGCAAAGCATAGAGAAAGCGCCGAGAAGGAATTTTGGTGTTGCTCCAGGAAACGCTCGGGAAGCTGAGGCAACCATCCGCAGGATGTAGTGCTAGAAGCGGACATTGTGCAGTCAAAATAGTTGAGGTTATGATCTCAAGAAGCATGAGATTGTAAGTAGTAGTGTCAGAGTGAGAATTGATCGAAATATTTTAAGGACCGAAAATAAACTGCAGTACTCCTCTCAAGATGCCACTTAAACGTTGAGAAAGAGTTGGAATCGGCACCAGTCTTCATACACAATAGATTTCTCAACTGGAGTGCACCGCATCAGAAGATCAATCAAAACAGTTATCCTTGAGCTTTAATATCCTCAATACAGCGACCATCAATATTGTTCTTTTCAGCTAATTAATCTTAATTCCCAATCATATTATCTTAATTCTTAAATCTGCTCAATCACAAGCAATGACTGATCTGGAAAAAGTGATTTTGAAGGAATAATGAAATTAAATGAGAGAAGAGCAATTTGAAATTATACTCTCCTAAAATATTTCAATTTCTGCTACATGTGTGCAATCATTAAAATATCCTCCACTGAGAAGAAGCGTTGGCGCAAGAGGCTTTTGTGAATTTATGACAACTGTTGATAAAAATGTTTAGAAAAATGTATAAAACACGGCTTAATTATAATAAGAGTTCAGTCAAAAAATTATATCACATCATTTTTAAGGAAATATAGATTTTTTTGGATGGAAAATATCGTACTTGGAATTTTAACGCCCTTTGATTTCGATCATTTTCAATTATTGTTTTTCTTATAAATAATAATATAATAATAAACTCCTAAATAGTCCTATCCTCGACCACAATTGAAAGAAGTTGGTACTGTATTCTATCCAAAATGTTTCATATTTTAGTCCTGTAGCTTGATGACTTATTACCACATGCAGAAAATTTCCGTTTACATTTTCAATGGATGTGGAAAAATACATCAACTTCAAATATTATAATGATCAAGCAATTGAACTAACTATCATAACTATTGTGTATGATAAAAATATGACGGACAGTATCTGAGGCCCATTAGTGGCAAAAGCTTGAGCATCCCTGAGGTATATAAAACTAAGCAGTAAATTGCGTGGAAACTTCGCAAAGAGAAATAAGGCGGGAATTTGTTTATAAACACGCAAATTCCTTTCACAAAAAGTGGAAAATTCGCTCCCCGGACTCCTCCTCGCATCGTGAGGTGGAGGAGGCGAAAAAATTCGGTCTCTCTCATCCTCACAAACCGTTTGACATTTGTCCAAGGGCGAAAATAAAAGTCAGCGAGTCTTTCTTGGCCGGGCCTAGTTGGTGAAAGGAGGGGGGCATAGGGAAGTGATAATAGCGAGAAAAAGGGGTTAGTGCAAGAGAGGGAGAGAGTTTAGGTAGTGGGAGTGCAGAGGAAGTTTCAATCAGTCGGTGTTGGGGATAGGGAGAGAAGAGATCTCGTGACGAGATAGCTAATGCGTTAGGGGCACTGCGCTCCGCCCTGAGGAGGAGTCGCGCTTTTGAAGAAGCAACAAGCACACGCGCGTCTATCATTGTTACCTGAGGATCCGAGAGAAACGGTATCATGGACAAGGTGGCGGAGAAATGTCGTCTTCGGAGAACTTGGCTGAGGGAGTTTTTTGCGGAGCTGCTGGGGACCTTCGTCCTCGTGGTGAGTACCACACATTTTTTCTCTTTTTCCAGACGGCGGGGTTTGAATCTTTTTGGGAATTTCAAGGGGTATTTCTGTCTGGAGACGATCGATGCGGAAGTGGACTTGAATCTCGGAGTGTCTCCGAAATTTTTTGTTTGTTACCGACATTATTTAAGATCTGTATCCTGCGGAAGATTTCGCGTGAGAAGTTTGGCGGAGAGGAAAAAGTCTTTTTCCGTGTCTATACATGGATGCTCACTGTTCAGGGGAATCATTTAGGATATTCTTCAGAAAATTCTATTTATGAAATCGAAATATTTAACAATATTCAATAATGAGCTTCATTTTTGCAACTTGTTGACGAATAATCGTGAATGACTTGGGGAATTCAAACTATATTTGTTGATTTTAATAATCAGCCCTCGAAATTTATGCTCAAAACATTTAAGATGCAATTCGAAACATTTGTGTGTGATTTCTTTGATTCTGGAATTTTAGCCGCACACGCGCTAGTGATGAGGAGACTTTTTTCTTTCAAAACTCAAAATTTTCTTCTTTTTCGCTAATTCGCTTGAAAACAGGAAATGGAGTGAGAATTCTCACTGATATTTTTCGGGAACCGTTGCGCTCCTGAAAAATCTCTTGGAATTTAAGTGCAGCAAGAGCCTTCACACCAAATGCATTTAGAATGTTAATTTTTTTTTCCTTGAAAAAATTAGCTAATGAGATATTCATTCCTACTTGTACAAGATGTTCTCTCAGGATGACATACACGGACACTAACTAAGGAGCTTGATTCCCATCTTTAATTGTGCAAAAGCTAACGCATCACAAGTTTTACTGCATCGCTCTCACTGAGGAAAGATTTACGCGCGAGCACGTTTCTGATTTTTAAAATCTTACGATTGATTTTATCTGCACCGATCAATCATTTGGAATAGATAAAAACGAAGTACATCATTTATCCAAAAGCTTCAAGGGCAGTCAACCGTACACCTGCGTAACAATGTCCAAGCATCGGAATGCTTTTTATCATGATATCCCCATCGACGAAACAGTGTTACGAGAGATTTCGGATTTACCAGAAATCCGCTGAATTGCAAGTGAGTGTGAGTGCACTATTAATTTCGTAACCCAATGCTTCCTCTTACTGGAAGCTAGAGGCGGATATTACGGCGTTCATGATAGGGAAAAATGTTTATTGTGGTTTTGTGTGTAAAATATAATGAAGAAATAACGTTTTATAGTAAATCCAGTGACAAGGAAGTATATCCTTCCTAAGGAAGGAATATCAGCTCTTTTTTTTTTAGGTATATACGAAACCAATTAGAGTAAACCTAACCTTTTCCTCATGTTTTTCCGCCTTGTATATCATTTCCGTCTCTATAAAGCCTCCTAGGAAATATAGCTGTGATTGCCCATAATCGAGGAAATGAATTCATCGGTAAAGTTTGCGTAAATACATGTTTAATTATTTACGCAATAAATTTTAATCGGGATAGAAGATATTTTAATGCCTACATTAGGTAAAACGTAGAAGTGGCTTAGAGATGTGATCAGCGTCTTTTGGAGAGTTTTATTTATTAATGTTTTTTCTGCGATAGAGTCGCAGAATAAGTGCTCGTGTGGTAATTCATTATTAAAAGCTTGCGTTTGTGAGGTACTGACGATGTTAATATGGTTTGATAGTACAAAAGATGAGGAAGTACCAACAGGTTAAATTTAACCATAAATATTAAGGTTTGACTTAATAATTAATGCTATTCCAGTACATCATGTTGAAAAGAAGAGAACCAAAATTATGCTTTCCTAGCTCTCTTTTATTTCTTGTAGCGCTGCCAAATTCATTGCAAGTAAGAGTAAACGGTAGATTTGTAGACACCGGAGAAAAAGGATTCCGTTACGCTTTTTTCGATTTGGCAGTAGATTTCCCGGTATATTTTAACGGGGAGGCTCGGATCATACTTACTCATTTACGAGAAAATCGAAATAGGCAAAATAATTAGGATAAGGTAAACAATGTGTTATGGTTCAGAGTACTTAAAGATAAATAGTAAACACACACAAACGTAAAAGTATTCGAAGTATGCTTCATCTATTGGGGTGTAAACTTGTTCGTAAGTGATGTAAAGCACGCGAGAAATGTGTCTTATGTGTTAAAATGTGTCCTCTTTTTCAAGATAACTACCTGAAACGTTTCAAGTCTTATAATTCACGTTGTTACGTGCGAGATAACCTCCACGATGATTGAAATTCAGAGCTACTGAACTTATTACACACGTAATTCTTAGTATCAGTTACCAAATTACGAAGAGATAATGTTTGATCGCAAAAAACACGACAAAAAATCATGAAAATCTAAGACAAATCAAAGTTTTCGCCTCAAATATCAATCGAATGATAACGGATTATGGCCAAGTATTGAATGATTTTATCTATGAAACGGCTGATAATTCTTAATGTAGTAACCTAAAAAAGTGAAGTGGGAACCATTCTTTCCATAAAATTCACAGTAAATTAAGTTTGTGAGAGATAAACTGAAAACTATCATCAAAATCTGGAAGCTCAAATAGAAGTTTCAAAAAGGATATACGAATATCATCTGTGCACATTCGCGTTGCGAATAAAGGATCGAAAATATCAATTTGAATCATTGATTGAATAGTCATCAATGACCGAAGCATCATATTATTTTCATGAAAAATCAGAGGGTCCGTCGATTCTTTTTAACATGAACCAGCTTCTTTTTAATATAATTTTAATAGCTTTATAGGTATCTTTCATTAACCTTGTTTTAACTGTTTTAATTTAAAAATTCTTGCTCTTACGTAACAAGACCATAGCATAAACAAAATCCATCCTTTTCTAATCAATTAATACATCCAAAGATAAGTGATAACGATTTTCCACGAATTATTTCGATATTGCGGCAAGCCGCATGTCGGAAACAATATTCTTCAAATAAGCGATATTATTTGTGACATTCGCACACCGAAAGGTTAAATATTGTTTGCTTGTGATATTGCTTCCATTATCGTTAGAGACAAGAATCGTTGATATCGCATTATTTGTTTATATGCGACCGTAAATGGAGGAAATCCCAGATCAGTGAAAAGGTGTTTGTCTTAATTTTTCCTCATGTAATTCAATGATGAAGTCTAAACAAAGGATGAATATTTTGGAATTTAATTTGCTTGAGTGTAACTTTGTGAGAAATTTATGAAACACGCATCTTAAAATCACCTAGCATTTCCCGCAAAAAGGTTTTATTTGAGCGGTTTCCTCTACGGGTTCACCTAAAGATGTCAACTTGTGGACAAAACCGAACCGAAAATCTATAATGAAAGGTACTAAATGCTTTTATCAATATGTGCAGATATTTTCGCATTCTTTCCTACTCAAATATAAAATTAATTAACGGATTATATTCCGGCGAAGCTTCATTATACTCTGACTTTATCTCATAATAATTACGTACTTTCTCCATCATCAATCAAAATAATTTTAATGAATTTGAATTTATTAATTACGTAATGTACCCATAACAAAGTAAAACAATTCTCACGCTGACTGCAGTGTTAAAAATACTTAAATTTCTTGAGCTATAATTTTTTTTCGAAAATAGTGTTTTGTTTTGTGGGCGGGGTTCAAAGGTCCTTCGTTCATGTCAGGGTCACGCAGGTCACGTATTTCAGAGCCAGTGGTATATTAAAGAGAAAGCAAATGTAGAATACGCCCCTGCATTTTAAAATATCGAAGAGGAGTCTTAATTCCGCCTTTTAATCTTTCATAAAATTTAAAATGTCGATTCAAGTTCTGCGTGGATAAACATATAAGATTATTCACTTGATTGATAACAAAGAATCTAACGATGTTACCCTTCTATCTGAAGCTATTTACTTGAGACAGCGTTTCCCCAACAAGTAAGGTTTTTGGAAGAAATACTTCTTGGAATATCCGATTGAAGGCTTCCGATTTATGGTGGAAACTACCATCACAAGCTCCTGATATTCCGGAACGTGCAACAATCTCTTATTTCACAACGAGCTTGATATTACAGAGGCTATTCCTATAGTAATTTTTATCAGAAAAAATGTTTGGAGTTTAAGAATGGGGTAACGTTACGAGATTATTGAGGGATGCTCATGCCAAAGACTTTCTCCGATCTTCGACCTATGTTGGACATAAGGAACAAGCAGCCTTCATGTCCCATGTGACAAATTTGGACATTCATCTCTCTTTTTATTTCAACAAATAGTCTTTTAAATTCTATTCAAGTGAAAGAAATTGAATCTATTTTTTTACCAAAATACAAAATGATGATAATTAGGATAAATATTCCGGAAAATCGTGTGTAACACAGAATAGGAAACATCTTAAACTACTTATTTGCACAATAAAGATGTTATTTATTTATTTATTTACATCTATATAAATACTCTGAAAGCCGACTTGCGGATTGTGGCGTAAGGATGCATAATATAATCGCAAAATCCTGTTCCCTTCCTTTAAGGTGATACCTGAATACGCGATTGTTCAGAGTTCTCTATTCGTGGAAAATAAATATAATTTTTTTATCTATTCATTCGTAGAAAGGACGCACTACTATACCCAATTAAACTGATAATAAAAGTTATTGAGAACTACAGAGATTGACAAAAATTCATCTTAGCCGGGTGGCGAAAAATTTTATTAATAAAGAAGTATTGATTCGGTCAGATGAGTGGCCTTAAGCACCGAACGCTTTCAGTCCAAATAATTAGCAGAGTATAACGTATATATACAAAAAGCTAAGTAAAGAAATTATAGGACATCTCTATGAGGATATTAAGATTCGGGAAAATTTGGTGTCTAGCTTAATTAGGGAAATTAAGAAACGTTTCGTTAGGAATGAAAAGTGAAAATTTTCCGTTTTCGAAAACCTTTAACAAAGACGCATGTTTTGGAAAATTTTGGAAGGTTGATAGTAAAAAATAATTAGCTATAACTAGCTTTAACTTGGTGCGATGCTCTCCACGAAAGCGATTTTGAATGCTACCCCGAGAGATAATTACGGTTTAGTTTTAGTGATCTACCGAACAAAATGGAATCCTAAGCTTTGAGCAAATCATGATCAATGTAATAAGGGAGAACTTGCGTGCTCTCTGTTTTGGAATTAAGTTGTTGGAGCGGAGATGGATTAGGGTCGAAAATTTCCCTCTCATATTTTACACGTGCAAGTAAGATAGATATCTATAGAAAGATACGCAGTTAAAATGCCACGATAAAGGTTAGTATTGAAAATAAGATATAATAACATATCAAGTTATATATATCAAGTTATACAATATATCAAGTTATCAAATTATAGTATCGGAAGAAATTGTATCTGTGAACATGCGTAAAGGAAGCTGATTTTTTGAGAACTGATGATAAAGCTCAGAGGATGAAAGAATGTTAGATACTGAAAGGGAAGGTTTCCTTTAATGCAAGAAAATTGTTAAATTATGCTATCACAGAAAAGATCACGCTTAATGTTACCAATTTCATCATAAAAATAAGGATTTCCGTGCTCCCCCTTCCATTAATCAAATCGTTAGGGAAGATTGGGAGTTGTCAGATCTTGTTTGGGAGCGCTCCAATTTAGTCTGATGTAGCGCTTAAAAATTAATCCAACATGTGGCCCGTCAATACCACGCAATGGTGCATTTCATCAAATTCTCTGTTTCCACTACGGCATATTTTCTCTTTACGCTTTCGAGCCTGCATTAGATAAACATACCCCGGAAGAAATGGCGGCAGTTGAGTAGCCTTTCAACGCGCCCATCACTGAAGAATGCCGCCAGGATTCCTTGCGCCCCTAAACATCTTCCGAACCAACGACGTCCGCCCTCCGGAAAATCTTTAGCAGGGTCGGAGCGACCTCCTTCCGGATCTATTTGATCACTCTCACCAGCATCGTTTCGTGCCAACTCGACGCCCATCATCTAAATGAGACCCCCTCCCTTCGTAACAGTACGGACCTTTTGTTCTCAACCAGCCAAGGGAAAGACTTTTCAAGGGACTATGGAATAACCCGTTCGATGGCCCTATATCTCGGCGAAGGGCGTTCCCTCAAAAAAAGGACTCTTTTTCCACCCCTTCCTTCCGCCCAAATTCTCCCAATTTATACCTTTTATGCTCCTGGCACGGGGGACACAGATTGATCTCGGGGTCTGTCGGTCACGCAGAACTCTTTAGTAGACCCCTTGCGATCGAAATTTCATCACCAGATTTCTTTTCTTTCCCGAGGACAATTAAGGCGACGCTTGAAAACCGTACTTTGATTTGCATTCGAGTTCCTTGACGCATGAGAGGAAAATCTCTCAAGTATGCGACTTGACAAAGATCGATTCGGTTGAGTAAAAAACGTTCCGTGCGCATCTCCCTGCGATATTTCAAGTCGAAGCAGCTCTTTAAATTGATTTCCTCACGAAAGCGCGTCGTTAACATAAAATATCCACATATGGTCTTCTAATGTTAGAGCGGTATCTTACCGCCAATATTCTCTGAAAGCGTTCCTTTTCCACAGGAATAGTTGGGCCGATCCCTGTCATTGACAGAGGTCGAAATACAGAAGCATGATTACCTTACTACCTTACGAGCAATTTCAATGGGAATTCATGAAATGCGTAATGAAAGTAACGAATTTAAACCAGGAAATCATTTGAATAACTCGTAGGTCTAAGTTGGCGATTTTGTAGTCGTAAGATCAAAATTAAGGAGGAATATTTCTAAATGTAAATAATTAAAAGTAGAAAAATCGGTAATAAGCTTTCTTTAATTTCTACCAGAAATTGAATGCGGCTTCGCTCCTCTTTTCTTCTCGTCTACTCTTATTTCATCATTACGCTATCCCACAGTTTGCTATGAATAGCCAATGAAGGTATGTAAATCATATCCTTCGGTTATTAGTACTGCTCGCGGTAAGCTACACCTGCAGATATGACGAGCAATAATTTTCATTTCTGGAAGAACTTTCTGAAACTTCGAATATACATACAATTAGATATTTCAGCAAACTTCCTTAAAAGAAAACTGTCTCCTTCTGACAGTCAAGGTTCCTTATCCGTGATTTAAGACATACATGAATTAATTAGCGGAGTAAAAGAAACGAAGGAAAAGACATTTAAAAGTACACGGCTTTTCGTACAAGTCTTCGGCAATAGCTAAAAAAGCACACAGCCTCACTATTTCCGCTATACATCTCTCATATCCTTCCTCGAGTATTCACACATCTTCATGCTACCATTCCAAATCATCTCGACAAGGTTAGTAAAAGCAACATTCTTCATAAGGATATTAAAGTCGTTTTATTCATAATAGTGCCTTTCAATTGTTTACATTCATATCATAGCTGTAGAAACGGTTTACATGATGATCATGCGTGTCAGAAGTGAGAGACGCATACGTCCTTAAAGGCTGAGTGTTGAATTAATTTGAGAAGAAAGAAATTCTACGTGACCAGTATAGTATAAGGGGGTGTCTTAGGACTGTTTCAGCAATTTGGAGAAGATTGGTGGGAGGACAAAGATGTTGCTATCATGTGATGAATATGTGAGTAGCTATGAAAGGAGACAGGATAGAGCTAGTTGAATATGGTCGGCGATATCCTGAAGGAAGTGACGCGCATAAGTCTTTGAGGAATGTAGGAAATCTCATCATGTAGGTCTGTATTTGTCTGCAACAAAAAGGATTATTAAGAATCGTGTATCTCGGCTGTGAAATTGCATTCATAATCCGAAATTAAATTTTCCTTGATCCAAATTCTTAATCACGCCAAAATTGTTAAATAAAAACAGCTTCTTCACTTTATCTCAGATATGTAGACCTTTTCGAGAATGAAAATTTGTGATAATTTACAGAAGTCAGTATTTTTATTTTACTAATATCGTCCTACCTCGAAGTAAAGGCTATAGATCTCTGGATTACACAAATAAACAAGAAAAAAAAACAAAAGCCTTTAAGAATATGCGATGATGGGCATTATTTCCTGGCTATCTCTGAGTGCTTCGAATGAGTATATTTATAAATGAGAGTATCCGTGAATATTGTCATTAGTCGGATATGAAAAACAGCAGAAAATCTTCGTTTGAAGAACGTTTCTTATATAATAATCAATCATTATCTGATGTATTGCAGAACAAACGATGCCGCTGGCTGGATTACCCCGAAGGGGAATAGCGCAAAGGTTATGAATGGACTATAATCCCTCCCTAATCTCCCCGCTTATTCCCTTGGTAGACACCGACAAATAATGAAATAAGCGACCACTAATGAAAAGGCCACTAACTCGGGGCTAATCCGAACTGTAGTACCATTCCCGCAGCCTCTATAGAAATTCAATTTACTTGCATAGCCCCTTATTTTTTCATCGTCCCACGGTGAGAATCGCGCGGCGATAAAAGATCCGCTCGTGTGAAACGGGATCGGAAAAGAGGTCCTCATCTCCCGAGAAAAGGGGAGAACATAATGAAAGGCGCGTGGGATCAACGACGGTCGCAGTGCAGAAGCGCCTCGATGGAATCCGCACATTACCGCGTGATCGATACAGTAGAGACCGTCGTCGCTTTTGTTGGTTCTGTCCGTAATGCGAGACGTTTTCGTTGTGTTTTTCGGGGAGAATTAGGCACGCTTTCGTGCGGCGACGATAAAGAGAGTGGGGCGTCAGTGTCAGGAGTTGAGGCGGATGACCTGCACTCTGGCAAATTCGAGCGAGTGAATTATTTTTCTCGACGTGTGCGCTGAGGTGCGCTATTTAATTAAAAATCTTCGGATGGAGGCTCTCGAGGATGATGCGCTTTTATTAAAGTGGATTCGTATTCAAGGGATGGATTATTAAGTCCGAACAAACATATAAAGCATACGAGGGGAAATTCTGTACAGTTCATGAAATTTGTACTGTAAGAAAATATATGAACGGCTAGCCACCGAATATCACGAAATGTCGCAATGTTTGGTCCGCGAACGAAATTAATTGTCAGGGGCTCCAAAGATGACAAGGTTAAACAAAATTTTCATTTTCTCTTTTCCATTGTCTTCTTGGTTAAATTATTATTCAGCACACTATTCATTCTGTCCAAAGTGCATTCTGTGGAGTTTAAAATTTACTTAATAGGGACTGTCTTTGTGATAATTTTCACAAACAGCAGGAGGAGCATAACAATACTGAAATATAATGGAATGAACTAACCGTGTTTTGAAATTGAAAAGTAAACAAGAATCCACAGTAGCATCGTCGCACAATTTGATACGTAAAATTTATCCTGGAATATACTGTAATTTCTCGCTCCTGATTTACCTTTGTAAAATGAAAAGTTTACGCAAAGGATGTATTAAAGTTGATTCATAATATGTAATTATAATTATCAAAAATGAAACACATAGGTTATCACTGCAGTCCTATATCGTAATTTGTCATTCAGTAGTATATTGCAAAAGTCCTTCGGCTTGAGAATAAAAACAAACTTACGCTCCCATTAGCAACCCTTTCCCGTGCTGAGTTCCTAGGACGCGTTATTAAACAATAATTTCTTAAATGTATTTATTTAAATTAAACTTCGTGAGGAAGGCCAGAAACGTGTCACATCGAAATAATTCTAGAGCGAACTCTGTGTAATTATCGTATCTCTGATAGTATTTAAATATCGTGTACCTCCATAGCCACTACAGCGTCCCTCATAGATACAGGTACAACAAATTTAAAACCGTGTATGTTGACGAACAAGTTATGTTTATGCCAAGTTAGTTTTGGCACCGTGGCGCCTCTGTAATTATTTTAAGCAGAGCTATTATTTCAACAGAGCTATTTTAATTGGTACATAACGTGCTTCAAAACTAGAATTAGGATATCTTTCTCTGCCAATTAACGAGTAGATTGTTATCGAAAGCTGAAGAATTGATTTTGTATGGAGTCATAATGACTCATCTTTTACATATTATCACATTAATTTTCCCGTAAAGGGGATAATGAAAACGGGCTTGAATCATTTCTAATGTACTCGGAATATTCCAAAATAGTCCTTTATGACATCATTGGTATCACCAATTAAGATATTATCTGCCATCATGTATTGATCGCTTGTAATTTTCTTGAGGATATCTTAAACGGCGACCTTAAACTAATAACAATGAGAGACGTCTACCGTCTCAGAAGCTGTTCGAATTCATGTTTTCGTAGATAGGTGACTCAGGTTTCTCATTATCTCCTCCGGGAGATTATATTTTAACCGTAATTCAGAGTCTGGCTTTCTTGACCTAAAAATTAATCTTCTCTCGGAAACTACTGTGATAAAATGACCTAATTCATGTTTGGTAAATAGATCGCTCAACCATCGTCCCAATTCGAGAAGCTTACAACGAGTTGAAATGGATTACAACTCTTTGTTCGGATGAGAAATGGCCTGATTTCAGGTGTCTGCTACTGAAGTGTGTCAGGATGGAGATATGCTTCTCACTCTCTTTGTGAGGAGCTGGAGCAAGTGAAATGAGAATAAAAGAAAGTTATCACCACTGGCGCAAAATCAAGTAAACATTTTCATCTTTTTTTTCTCTCGACACCTTTCTTTCTCCTCTTGACAATCCCTGAAATTCCGCTGAATAAATTCACTTAACATGCTCCACCTGTGCCCGCATAAATGTACGATGAAAGAGGCAGGCAAAAGTCCTCTTTTTCTGCTAAATTTAAACAAAGCTGAACGCTCCATCGGAAAATCTCGGAAAATTTAAATGAATTATTTTTATTTTTTTTGAATATTAGTGCATTTAGATTGTTAACTTCACATTCTTCACTTCAAGAACTTCTCAAGTGCGATTGATTGTGGAAAGATGAGATACACGCGTGCAAGAATATCTGTGAAATCTTTGATATCTGCGAATTATCTAATTGAATTTTCATATTCATTTATTTTCTTTAATTTTAAGCTATAAGATTGGTAATTTACAATAGCGGAAAGAAAAAAATTGGGTTCTGGTTCACAGTAGATATTTTTTCTTTACTACAAAGTACGCGTTCATCCATAGTAATTTTACGTAAATAATTTATTCTTATGTACGACTTCTTTTTTATACTCTTATATCACTACACTACATCCATTTATGGTCAAGTAAACGATGAAATTTAAGGGCTTGGATAGCACATCTCTGGAGACATTTCCATTATTGCGATCGATGTCAATACCAATGAGGTGCACGGAAAAAGTAATTACTCAGATCTATAATTCTATTCTTTCTATTTATTCTGTCTCTCCTTGGCCAATAGTTATCCAGCGATTTTTGTTTGTTATCGTTCAGTATTTAATTTTTTTTTTAATTGTACCCAGCTTAAGTAGTCTATTAGAATCTAGACCGAAAGAAATGTTGTTCCTTATCGTGCCGACTGCTTTTTTACATAGTCGTTTACGCAGTCTCTACCAGGGAATCGAACTAGAGACCGACCGCAAATCCGAAAAACATTATTCTTTTCGGAGTGAAAACTGAATTCGAACCTAAACCTGAAACCTTTATTTGTTCCGTTCCGATTTTCGGTTCCCAACAATGCATATTCAAAACAAGTGATATTGGAAGAATATTTACTTAAAATGTGTAATAAAGACTTGCAACTAACCATTATTAACTTTTATTGTAAGACTTTTAATCTTGAGTAAATGGATAAGGCTATATATAATAGAATAAAATATATAAATAAATCAATATAAATTAATTAAAATATAAATAAATTAATTAATTAAACATATGAAAAGGAAACGTAAAATGGTTGGAGAGGAAAAACCGGTTCGGTGGAAAGAATTAAACCGGAACTGAACCGATATTTGTTTATTCGTTGAACTGGATCGAAAACCGGAGCGGACAATATTAGTTTGATGCGCTGGACCTAACGTTCCTTTGCGCGCTTTTCTCATGAATATAATCCACCAAAAGATGATCTCTCCCATATCTGGGGGCAGCGATGATCCAGTCGCAGGTTGTTTACCTCTCGTGTATATCCGTAGTGTGGTTGAATAGAGGTGCGCGCTTCTGAAACCGCTTCAATTGGCCGCAGTCCCGCTGGCATTTATTCCTCTCGGAATTCTTATCCGTTAGAAGGGCCATTAAACAAGCCGTGCTCGTTTTCACGCCCACCCTCCAGTGTACAATGCGGATACATCAATTAGGCGATTCGACCACTCTTAATGGCATTCTGTCCTCTTTTATTTTCCCTTTCCTAAAAACGAGCAATTTAGCTCTTTTGGTGCCAATTTTTGGTGATGGGACGAACATTGTCGTCGCAAACATTACGCTTCAATTTCCAAAGAGCCGCAAAGCTTAACAAGCTTGCGCTTGCAACTGTTAGGGTTGATTTTCATCGTTACTAGAGTAGTAGTAGGAAGGCAAGGCTTATAGAGAGCGTAGACGGAGTTGAGACAAAATAAACCCTCGACTTGTCGAGGATAGGTGACTAATGATGATGAATGTCATCCGTAGAACACGTCGTTAAGCCCTTTTAGGTAATAAGCTGCAGCGCCGTAAGCCTGCACAAACATACCCTAAGGTTAATTTGAAAGCATGGCTTCAAAACAAAACATTAGAATCCAATAGGCTTACAGAATAGGTAATTCTTCCGCATTTGGAAATTAAAAAAGGATTTGCCAATGACTTTTATCAGGAGTGTAATATCTTAAAATAGGTTTTTTGGTGTAAAAGCAATATAAGAACCGCACTGAATTTAGTTGTAATTTGAAACAGTTAATTTACGGAAATGAAGTACATTTAAATTTTAATTCCCCAAAATCAAATTCACTTACATCCAGCGGTGAAAAGAAAGATTGCTATTTTTATAATTTTCCATAATCACGCATGTTATTAAATGTCTTAGGTTAAAATTCCAACTCCATTTAGGAAATCGTTCTATTCCTTACGCGAAAAGCGATTGGATACAATATTCTCGGTCTATTGTAATGGATGAAACTACATCAATAATCTCAAGCCTGTCTATGGAGAGACTTTTAGAGTAAGAAGTCTACCATTACAACTAACCTTTGTAAAAAAACTTCATGTCGTTCAGGATTAAAACCAGATATCCCGGTGTCATTAGAATAAGAATGCTGAGCACTCCGACCCTGAAAATATTGAAAACCCTTAATTTGGAAAAGCAACTTAGTTATTTCTTCCATTTGCAGAGAATAGAGGGTTTTCCTACATCTCTGAATCGATTCACCGTATTTCTTCCGTGAAACGAATGAGACGTTAATTCTGTAATTCTCACCGTAACGAGCTCTCATTTTCTAGATGATTGAAGTAATGATACCATTAGAAAATTTTTCTACAACCGTGTTTACGGAAAATTAGCTTGGTTTCCTCCTTTTAACACTCTGCTAATACGAGATTACAGTTTCCCGATAAAGATCTTCAGGGGTTATTCATGCATCGCATGTCTTAGGTCAAGGGTGCTGAATCATTCACGATCACGGAATCCCATCGGAATGAACGACTTCTTTGTCCGTGACTTCAACAGGGCGTTGGAAGAAAAGAACAATTTTGGCAACGATCTCAGAAAAAGAATCAATATTGCTACGAATTTATTTTTTTTAAATTTCACGTGAGTGAAGTAAATGTAAGTATGGATGAATTTTTGTTATGACTCACACTACGTCACCGTCCTTTTAGTATTTTCCAAGGTTATAATTGGCGTATATTTAATGTGTATGAAGAAACAGTAATTTTCATTGCGTATTAGGGAACTTATAAGAACTTATCTGAATCAATTGTAGCTTCTTATGCTGTTTGATTCCAAACTTGAATTTAACGAATAGGTAAAGTCTTTCATCAATGAAACTAAGAAATTTAGAGATTTTTTTGCGATCGATGACTGAATACTTCTTGATAGTTTTAAATGAATATTTCATAATAATACTATCTTAGTAAAAATCGAAGCAATTTGATAGTCTCCCAAAAGATATTCCTTGAAAAGAGCCAGCAAAGGATGTACCTACTGTGTTCTTTTATGATGAACTTGCAACCGATGACTTAATAAGTTCAGATCCTTAAGATGATGGTCGAGGGGAGTGAGAAACGATGACAAAAGAGACATTAATAGGTATAATATGAGAATGGCTTTCATACAAAGTAAACCTTCTATTTGTGGATTGATTGCGGATTTAAAATTTAAGGAAGGGATATATTGAGGTTGTAAAAATAGGAACAATCTCAAACTCATGTTCTCCTACAAAAAGTTTAGCACGTTTTTATGAACGATATTTCAAATTTTATTATTTCGTTGTTTTTATTCCCTATTTCATTCTTATTTTTGTAAAAAAACTTTGTTAACAGTAAATATACCCAAAAACATAAACTGAAATAATTCACTCCGAATTATATACTTATCTTCTTTTTTCTAAAGAAATAACACATACATTCAAATCTGTTGAAAGATTACTATCCTTCTATTATTCCAGTAAATGAAGTCGTTGATTATAACCAGTCTTACAAGAGGATTGACAGGTGTGTGTACTTTTTCACTTATAAAATTTCCTTCTCTATGTTGATTTTTCTTTTGTTTAACTCCCAAAGGCTCTTCCTTTAAAATTGAATGGCAAATAATTATTTACAAGAACTAGATCAATCAATCTTGCCCCTTAATAAAGATATATTATTATTACTATTACGTAAATAAAATAAATTTTTGAGAGAGTGTAAGATATTTAATTAATTTCTTTATGTTCCCTTTGGGTTCCCAAGTTTAAAATTTAACGAAATTTCCCTTGGAATTTGCGAAAATTCTCCTGATAATATAATTTCCTTTACCACATCCGTTGTCATTAATCTATCTAGTTCCCACAAAATAATTACTCTTGTCTACCGCAATCCTCATAAATGTAAAATATTTATTCCGGTAGAAGAGGAAAACATTGCTTTTGCGGTCACCATAACTTTAAGAATAATATTTTAAGCTTCCGTCTAGACTAAATGTGAAACGCAGATTCCTCATTTAGCCTGAGAAAGCAATGCATATGCAAGGAAATAACTTCGTTGTGATTCGGAACGAGCATTGTCTTATCGTCTCATTAGCGTCCTGCATCACACTTGAGTATGTTAACAGGCCGAGCTCTCGTACATGTAAATATGTGATTAAATACAATCGCTGAACTTGGAAACAATATTTATCACGCTTATTTACACAAATGGGTATCTTTGAAATTGATGTATGATAGTTTAAGAATGGGCTTTCATTTTTCTATTACGTTCTTTTAGATCACGTCTTAAAAATTTTAGCACTTATGTTTAATATTTCAATCCTATTAAGCTTTACGTTTGTATCAAGAAATTATTTTAATTAATTTCTTTTATTACACATTTTTGCAGTAGAGTCCAGTCTTAGGATACTTTTTCGCCTAAAGAATCATAATAATCAATTCAAGGATAGCCCTCGGAATGAAGTACAAATATCCACAAAACCATTTTGTTTTAATCCACTGCTGTTTACCAATAAATAGTAATATAGAAGGCATTGCGACATACATAAAACTGCTGCTTTTCATATGTTATCTCTGTTCTAATATTTATAAAGAAATGTTTCATTTGCGTTATAAGAAAAATAAAAATTATAATTAATTAATTGGATTTATAGTAGGTCGCTTGTTGTTAAAGCAATTGTTTAATATATATAGCTGTCGTATATAAATTTGATATCCAATCCTCTTTCATACATTCAGGCTCTCGAAATTGATTTTCAAATAAATAACAATGCGTTTCAAAGGGACAGATGCTTAAGGAAGAAGCTCAGCACCAATTCCAATCAATTTTCTGCTCTGATGAACAATGTAGTTCGTATTCATCTCTGACCTCGACTTTGAAAGGTATCTTAGAATAACAAAGGTTCGATGAAGACTTGTTAAGAAGTAAATAGCTCAATAATACACTGAGAGGTTATTGAGAAGAACTTAGCAAAGTAAAGCTTGCTCAAAGCGCCCTCTATTGTTTGACTATTCGAGAGAATTCCGCGGCAGCGTCTCATTCTTTTTGAAGCCAAGGTAATTGACTGTGAAAATTATTATCCTTATCAGAAGTTCAGTGCTTACTACTGTAAACCAATACTTTTTAATGCAACAAAAGTAGATACAATTTATCTGAATGGGGAATTAAATGCCAGTCTAACTTCCTGCTTTTAAAACGATGCTCACAGTAAGATTTTAAGTATTTCTATACCGCGTTTCAGAATCCATAATTATGATAAGTGGATACTTAGAATATGAAATATGTAATAGCGAATCAGTAGTCTTACTCACAAAATCCAACCGGAGAATATAATAATAAAAGCATTTACTCTCTGGCAGAAATTATTTAATGTTATTTTTCGTAACTATATGAATAAAATATTTTATTTATTATGGAATCAGAAATTTCAGATAATTCGAACCATCCATTTTCTATCATAACTATTATCAAAGAGAGGGATCTTTAACGCATATAATTATATAGAGACATCTTCTTCCTTATGAAAAAGATAACGTTCTTTCATTCAGAAAGTGAAGAGCTATACTGGTAGTGCTGTTATGGTAACTTATCAGGTAGATAAATACATTTTTACAATCAGATGCGATAACTTCACTTTTTTGTTGGCAGAGGAATTTTGTTGCATTCCCCAATTGAAGTAATTTATCGCGATCAATCTTTCCTCTTAAATGAAAGACTAGAAGCATTTATTGCAAAATCTTTGTTACTGTGCATTATAATCTTGGTTATTTCCTTTATAAGTATCAGTATGTTGCTAAGAGCAATTTCATATTGGAGCGATTCTATTTAGTACGATAGGCATTCTTATCTTGATAAAGGGATTCAAGTTATGATATTTAGAAATTCCTAAGGGTAGAAAATGTTGATTTTATATTGTTTTATGTTTTTCTCGTTTAATTAAGGTGAAAGGTCAATAACTCTTTCGTTGCTGTGCTTGTTTACAGAGTATTGGAATGGGATTGAGTATGACTAATTACTGAAATGAATAGTTATAATTGTCTTATAAAAGTACATAAACTACCATACAAAGCCAAGGCAAACGTGAATTTCACACAGCTAGGATATGCCTGACAAATTGGTCAACACGATCATTTCTTCACAGTCGAGATGCTGTAAAATGAAAGGTTTTTTTTTACCTGTCTCGTTTTTTATCCAAAAAAAATGTAATAAAGAGCCGACAAATGTTAGTTCAAGGCATCGGTTATGCGGATAAAAATGTTTGAATATATGTTTTGACCCAATTTCTTTTTCTAGCGTTCTCAAAGAACTGTTTCCCACCATAAATTATTATGAAATATGCGTTCACCTAAATTCCATCTTTTCTAAGATCTGCCGGCATAGAAGGTCTAGAAAAGGAAAAATAAGAAAAACGATTAAAATATTGTTTTTTTTTCCGTTCTAGACAGTGAAAAAAATAAGATAAAGGACTTTTCATCGAGATTTATCTTGAAAATCGTAGACTGTGAAATTCAGTGGAAAGGAAACGTCAATCAATTCGAGAGTTGTTTCAGATAGTCTTATTGTTTTATTATTTAGAATACTGCATTACTGATATGGAGGTTCTCACGTAACAGAATTACATAGGATAAATTATGTCACTTGGAAGAACAATCACTGAAGCTGATAAGCTGAAAATCAGAATTACTTGAAATGCATGGTTTTGAGAAGTTTCGTTGAAAATGCATTATATCACTTTTTAGGTAGAATCTGACATGACGATCCTTCTAATGCTTTAAGAGAAGAACATGTTAACCATTTTCATTTCGTCCCACCATTCATTAACAATCTACCCACCTTTTTTATTTTAATATATATAGTGTGATTGATATACTGCTCAGAAGTGACATTTTTATCATTAGTATAGTTGGTAATTTTATCCATTTATATTTAGAGGGATAAGCCTATGATTGCAGTTTAGGAATGATTGTCCCGAGCAAAATTACTGCCAATAATCGCAGTATAATATAAACTATAATTACGTTTTATAAACGATGAGAAAGGCGAAATTTCATGGAAGACCTCATCTTCACCATGAAATGCCGTTTTCAGCTCGAAAGCTCGAGAACCTCGAAAATATATCAATATTTGATTGAAACTATTTTAACGGCAAGCATTTGTTATACCTTTCCAAAGAATAATCTCACGAGATTATGTAAGAAAGGTAGGCAGTGAGGGTATAAGCAAATGCCGAAATTTTGCTATGGTAAAACATTGCGAAACATCGATTAATATATTTGAGTCATATTTATTTATAGATAAATATCTTTGGAGAGAAAATTAGACCCGGGGGGCCTATTTCGACTTGGGTTCTCAAATAATCTTTATTATACAGCGATATTGAGAGTTTGCAATATTCATATAAATATTTATATGTATTTAAAATAAAATTTGACCAAAACATTAACAGTGAAGAGTTAATAATTAAAAATCTTTCTGAGTTGTTAATTTCTGATCATAATTATTTTTTTAAATACTAAGACATGAAAAGTATAAGTTTCCTTATTGCGTATAATACTTCAGCTTAAATATATATTCTGCACGTAGATTACCATTTCTACCATATATTTAAATACTATACTCATCGACTCTTCGATCCCCTTTGAGAGCGATGGTTTCAGATTCACATATATATATACCTCGAGTAACAAGGTTACGCAACTGAATTGCTTGGAGCTTCTGGGAATTAATTTTGCAAATCAATTATAATCAATGACTTCGTTCATGCCATCTTCCAGGAATTTTTCATTCACTAACTATACAAAAATCCACAGTTATAGAAGAAATCGCTGATGATTTTTTAAAAGTTGAATATGTCGCAATTCTTACGCGAAGGTTCGCTTTCAAGAAAAAGAGGACGATGAAAGAAGGAAAACGTTGGATGAAATAAATACAGTGTAATCATTTTTCACGAATGGATTTGCATTGAACGTATTTATTAATTACTTTTCTGAGTGTTGTCAATTTTTCATTTTACAATATATATTGAAAATAACAATTTTGCAATTGACCTGATAATTATCTGCAACAATTACATTTGTTTAAAAAAGGAAATGGAGGAATGAATTCTCTTAATTCCAAATCAAGAGAATCCATTCCTTCGTTTCTTTTTCCAACCGAATTTGAAATCAAAAGAATTAATTTCATCTAAGCTACGCACGGCGGCCGCGCAATACTTTTGAAAGTAATTATTTGTAAAAATGCCCACTATTAATTTGAAATTTGGAAAGCTTTTAGAGCTAGTTTTCACAAATGCATAAGTAATTTTACACATTATGAACTTTAAAGTTGGAGTATGCGACTCATTCCGTCATTTAAATAATGAAAATGAGAAAAATGCAACTTAAGAATCTTCCTTGGTAATAGTGGTGCGGTATGCTGAGCGCAGGCAGTACTTTCTTGCTGCCGAAAGATTGAAAAATTGGATGGAACTATTTTTGGGGTTGCCTACTTTTTGAAATCTTAGTTTGGATATTTTTAAACTTTAAATTGATGTATATAAACCTATCCTTTCCAGTTCATCGGAGATTGTTCGATAGCCCAATCTGTCCTGAGTCGCACAGCTAATGGAGCCTTTTTGTCCATCAACATTGCATGGGGATTGGCAGTCATGCTTGGAGCACTTATTAGCGGCGGTGTTTCAGGTAAGGTTTGTCAAATTCCTTGTTAACTATTATACAATTTGGACGAAAACCATTTGATTTAGATAGAATCACTGTCCAAATCTCTGTTATGATTTCTTATCAACTCTTAATGCTATCTTTCTCTATCTTCGCTGATTTCTTTTTTACTTTACGTTGAAACTTTTTATTGAATTCTTCTACTGTGGTGAATTTGAAAATTCTGAGATTTTATATAAAGCATTTATTCAGGACTTATCTATTTTATCAACTGGCGATATTTCTTTGTAAAAATACCGCTTTAAACTCATTCGCAAAATCTCCGAATCTCTTTGTTCCTACCTCCGAATGGACAGGGAAAATTTTCACTCTCTTTTCCTATCGATTTTTTCTACGTATTTGCATTTTCATGGGGTATAATCCCATATTCAAGTGTAATAACTTAAAATAAACTTAAAACTATTAAAATAAATAGTGAACTTTACATTTATTTACTTCGCTCTTAATCGTAGTAATAGTATTGTTAAAAATGCCTCGAGAGCTGAGGTAACTTCCCTTGTGGTCTCACACTGGGAATCGAACCCTGGACCGCTTTCATTTCATCGAACCCACTTAGCTATGCGGGAGCAACACTAGATATGTAAAGCAATACTAGAGAGGCACACAGAAATATCTATATAGTATAGTGGTGCCTATCTCGGAAATCTTCATCCTAACTACGGGGGGCGAATTTTAGACGGCAAATACATTAGAAAATGTAAAAATAAGTACAGTAAATGCAAATTATAGAGCAATGAGTGGTTTTTACGTACAACTCACACGCATTCCTCATAATCAAACTACCACTTCTGTTTTACTGTAGCGTATATTTAATGGATCTACTTACATACATGATTTTTTTAAGTTTCGTTCTGCTCAACTTCTTTCATCTATCATAAATATATTACACATAACTCTAGGAAAACACAGATAATGAATACTCACATAGATGAATACTCTTTTGGATTCTATTCCCTTCCCGTCCCTTCGATCTCAAAAGTTAACACAAACTCTGGCATAGGTTAGATATGGCCTATAAAACCAAAAAAGAGAAAAGTTTCATCCATGGAATAGGAAGAAACTAGAATGAGGATTTCTGAGAAGCACTTAGAGTAGTGGTGCACAACTTTTGTCCGTCAAGGAGCCGCACCAGAGATGTTTTCGAAGCCTTCGGACCTTATTCAGAAGAATCCTAGTAAATATAGAAATTGCTTCTTCTACATTTGCAATAATTACATGCAATCCGCCTTTCAGCGAGTTGAAGGGGGCAATACTTTGTGCATTTGAATTATTCATTAAATTAATAGATATATAAAGTAACTAATAAAAAGGAATCACATTTTAATTAAATTTAACTATTAGCAACCGATGACAGAGATGGCCAACCTCAAACTCGCCCTTTCTGTGCTGCCCAACAAGCATGTTAAATCCTAATCATATTACTATAGTTATGCCAATAAAGTATCTTTTTGGAAACATAAATTTTTGAATAAAAAGATAGGTAGATAAAGAAATTATGATAATACTTTTTTCATTATTTGGATTTTGTAGATGAGCGGTTGAGTGTCGCATAAATTGAGGTTTAGGTCCACGGGTTGTGCCCCTTTGACTCAGAGAGAACTAACATAGAATGAAAATAGATGGACCGTATGATTGCATAAGCCGTCACGAGATCATTTTCATATCAACGAAAAATTTCCTTATTCTTTTAATTATTATTTACAGTATATATTAATTAGTTATCGCCGAAAGAAAGGTAAATAAAGCTAAGTATCCTTTAGGACTAAGAAAATAACATCTGGCACGATTATGAAGGATTAAGCCATCGACTAATCAAACAAGAAACAAAATACTGTCAACCCTCAACTGTTATCTATATGTACTTATTGCTGTTGTCAGTTACCACTAATGGATATCAATTAACATTATTTACATTCGCTACCGATTTGACGCCTAGATAAAAGATGAAACTATTAAAGGTGTTTCGATGAGATCCATTAACAGTATCTTATTCCTAGTAACTAAATGATAAATTTTCCTCCATTTTTACTTATAACACATTTTCTTCTAAACGTTTATGCAGATAAAGGCCTTCCTTAAAGCTTGAACTTCTATTCATCTATTTAATCTAGTCAGTGCGAAATTCTGCAACATACTTTGCCAGGATACGCTATTCTTGGATAGGAGATTATTTTTCATTGAGAAAGACTAACTTAAAGATCATATAAGCATCCTTCCACCATCTAAGAGATAGCTTATAAGCAAGGTTTGCATATTTAAAAATAAAACAAAAACTTAAATGAAAGATTAACTAGATATTCTGCAATTAGATATTCATAAAGGATTTTTATTATTAAAAATAATCAAGAGTAGAGTGGACAAGAAATTTAAATTGCTATTCTTCTCTTGATAGTAGAATTCGTTTGACAGTTTTGGAATATTCCTCACTTGTGGGCCCAAAACTTTCTTTTTCTGTGTTGTGAAATTATTGCTCTACTATTCTGTTTTAAAATGTTATAACAATTTATCTCATTTTTTAATATTGGGATATTGATTTAGGAATATGTGTTTCCATTGAAAATCATGTTTTATAGGAAGAATAAAAAGGAGATTTTCAAGCAGTTACTTATTTATGAATCACCTTTCTGATACTTTAGCGACTATGAATCTCGTTCTGTTTATTAAATATGGAAAGGAATATATAGAGTGATTTAAAAGTCTTATTATGAGTACGGAAATAACTTTTTTATTTTTCAACATAGATACATGAAAATGTTACTAGATACATGGTGTGCTTTAAATGGAGGTGACATTGAACATTTGTGGCGATAACCGATAAAATTGATGAATTTAGTAACGTTTTCATCTCCGTATCATACATCTATGTTGAAAAATAAAAATGTTCTGATTTTCCGTAATCACAACAAGATTTTTGAATCGCCCTGTATTGTTTTATCAATGCACGAGCTAAAAGATGAGATAGTTTATTATAGCTCGCTTAGAAAGCATTGTTAGGGACGAGTTTTTTATTTCATTATAAATAGGATTTCATTAAATCCAACATACAGCGTATCGTACGATTGTAGGCTTTTTCGCCGTAAATCTTCTGTATTAACGCAACTGATCCTTAACGATCTAAATTAGTCAAAACCTATGACTTGAGAGCGGTGGGGTATAAATTACGGTCTCGTTATTGCGTCAGACTGTCTTTAACTACATGCAGTGCTGGGCTTTGCTTAAAGGTAAATTCTGATCTTGTTCTTTGACTACTTTTTGTTACATACGATGAGCGGTTGAGAGTAAGATCACCACTGAACTCACACATTCTTCTCCCCCTATTAATTTTCGAAGCGCAGCATAAAGACCAGGACCCCGGAAAATCGACAGCCAGTGATGATTGTTGTTAACTATGGTGATTGGTTTACGAGAATGTCTTCGGTTCAGGCTGCAAATAAAGTTGAAATAGTAAAACTAGAAAATTTGTAACCATCGAAAGGAAGATTAAAGTCCTTGACGATGCGGACAATGATGCTAAAATTTCAAAGCAAAGAAAAACGGCATATCATCTGTTTTAATTCAAAGAGGTGATAGTGTAAATGCTGCAGTTGAGGGCAATGTTAAAAGGGATAAACTAAACACATGAATATAAGAGAATGGAATTAGAAGAACAACATAGAGATGTAGACGCTTGATAATTCACATATTTACAGTGAGAAATTTTGTAGCGTAAGTTGATTATATTTTCATCGTGATTTTTGCAGTATTTATGCATTAATTTTTGACATTTCCGTTTTATAACACAAAACTAGTTTTTTCATATAAAGATTAATAAAAAACATCAGAGGTGAAATAATTGAAAATAGTTCTCATGGAAGAGTTTACCATTGCATCAAACACCTGAAGGGCACGATTTGCCGATTAGCAGCTGTACCGCAGTTAGTCTCAAAAGAGGAAGTAACAAAGAACCAAAGAGCAGTTCGCTGAATCGGGGATTTCGTTTCATCCGTACTCGTCATATATGGGAAAATTAACATCTGCGACCATAAGAAAGTCAAAGGATCGAGAACGCACTTTGTTATAGGTGGGATTTCGTTACATGTCTTATTGTTCTAATCTAGTTTTACTGTCAAAATCCAGATGATCCAATTTTGAATTTAAAATATCCAGAGATTTACATTTTAGGATAGAAAAATGAGCCTTAATGTAAAATTAATTTAGCGAGAAAATACATATCCTTGGTTCTATTTATATACTTCTTTATCTTGTAATCATACATGCATAAAATTTATTTGTATTTTTCCTTTTTTGGTTATGACCCATTAAAAAAGTAACTGCAGAGCTGTAAGAGTGCTGGATTCCATGACATTTAATTAAGAGGAATACTGCTGAGTTGAAAAATCATCTCTAACATACAGACAATATCTAGCTGCCTTTCCCCCATCTAAGAAAAGTAGTGAATGCTAGTTAAGCCAGTGGAAGAATTCTATTAGTTTTAGAGCTAAAGAACAATATATATATATATATATATTAGGAAACCTAGAATTGTGTATTATTATACTTATTTTCACTTCTTGGGTCCTATTTATCAACTTCTGAATATTCTATTTCCACTTATTTCCCTGCATCTTCATCTATAATTTTCTATGACAATCTATTTATGCTGTTAAAAAGAAAATTTATGAGCTCAACATTCTTTGGTAGATAATAAAGAATAGTTTAAACACTAGTGTCAGAGAATTCTGAAAAAATATAATACAATACATAGATTACAAGATAATTTTGAATTTCTATCATTTCAGGTGGTCATATAAACCCTGCAGTGACTCTAGCCATGGCAATTATTGGAAAATTTTCTTGGAAGAAAGTGCCTCATTATATCCTTGCCCAGTATATAGGATCTTTCTTTGCATCAGCCTGTGTATACCTTATTTATTTAGGTATTACAAAATTCAATGAGTTTACAGTTTTACTACTTAATGATGATATTTTCAGACCATTTAACTATGTCTAAACATGTCTAGTAAGAATTTCCTATTTCTTTAGATGCATTGGATGCATATGATGGTGGTGTAAGAGCAGTACCAGATACCGCTGGAATTTTTGCAACTTATCCTGCTGATCATCTCTCCCTACTCATTGGTTTTTGTGACCAGGTACTGATTTGTCTCTCTAAGTGGATTAAATTTCTTTTTATCACTCCATTAAAAATATATATTGAAGACAAACGATATTTTTGCTGAATAGGTTAGAGTGGATTTTTATCCTGTTTGTATTACATCATATATAATTTATTTGAGATATTCTTTGGCTCTGTAATAAATCATCATATTTCATAAGTATAATTACAGTAAAATAAGCAACACATAAGTTAAGATATGGAATGATTTTGTACAACTTAATTTTTTCAGACAAGGTGCATTGGTTACCTTTACTTAAGAAAGATTAAGGATCACAGAAATTATGAGAAACTTACCATTAAAGCAAATCTTATGTCTGCCCATTAAATCATCAGTCCAAAGGCTAAATGGATCCACAGTCCCTCCACTATTAGCTATCTAAATATTTGGAAAGAGAATGAAGCTATTTAAGTAAAATGCGGAATAGGTTTTGCATTCTTTTCTTATGCAGAAAATATCTATTAAGTGATGAAAAATGACCCTATGAATAAAACATTTGATATCATTCAATACTGAGTGAGCAGAGTTGATCCCTTTTTATTTATTATTATTACATACTGCATTTTGTGGCTAGACTTAGTAAAAAATATGGAATATTATGTTTAAATTTAAAAATATTCTGAGTTAAAAATATTTTCAACAAATAAACAAGAGAGGTATTAGTTCATAGAGGTTTAAGTTAAGGTACGGAAAAATCTTGTTTATAAATTGTGACAGACAATACAAGCAATCAACAAAAAACAATACATAAAGTTTCATAACTGCCATAATTTGTAATGGATAGAAAATTAGCAGATTGAAGAGGCAAAATTATTTTATAGAAATAAGGTGGTGGGTTTAGACAAGAGATTGATTTAAATCAGATATACATTACATATTCCTCAGTCTTGTTGAAATTCCATTAATTAACATAGGGTAGCAGATAAGAGCTAAAACTAGGAATCATTACTGTAAAATCAAAGTTGATTATTCAGAACTTAAGTTCAGTTATTTATTTGATGATGATAGCAATATAAAACTTCAGAATTTTTATTAATTATTTTATTCTTATTATTGGTAATCATTTGTGTCCCAAGTATTAATTTATGAACTATTCTTTTGTAATCATGTATGTTCATATAATAATAATAGGAAAAGAATATTGACTTATAGACATCAGTCTATAGACTTCTGCTGATGATAGTGTTTTATCAAAAATTATTAGGGATACAAATGATTTCTGTTACTTTTAATGTGAAGATTTATATTGTGTACTTTTACTTGCTCTTAGAAAAACCAAAATCTTGCTCTAAATTAATATAATTTGTTGCTTTTGTTTTGTGACAGGTGCTGGGAACATTTATACTGTTATTGGCAGTATGTGCAATCACAGACAAGAAAAACATGCAAGTTCCTCAAGGTCTAGTTCCTCTACTGATTGGACTTGTAGTTGTTGCTATTGGAGCATCCTTGGGATTTAATTGTGGTTATGCAATAAATCCAGCTCGAGATTTGGCTCCAAGACTCTTTACATTAGCAGCTGGATGGGGAGTCGAGACATTTACGTAAGTTAAATTATTCCACATGCTCCTTTATTTCTTAATTTTTACAACCAGCAATTAATAGTCAAGGTTTCTTAATCTGAAGATTGGTTTGTTGCAGCTCTTCATTCCATTCTAATCCCTATGAGTCCATTTTATTATTTTGTATCGTTCATCATGTTTATATATATCATACCTTCCTGTTGTTTTCCCTCCTTTACCTTCTTTTATCCAATTATCCCAAGTAATTAAATTTTCTTCTACCTAAACATCTCTCATTACTTTAAGAGATATTTACTTATGCCTTTCCACCATGATGGTTTATAGTTTACCCAGAAAACAGTAGCTCTACAATATCCCAGAGTTTTATTCCTCCTGAAGCCCTTATAGTACAAACCTATTCTTGAGTTTTAGGAAACTCTTTGGCCACACTTATTGCACTTTTCTGCAGCATTTTTGTCTAACGTGACATTATGTTCAAACTATGAAGGATCTGCAAAGCTATCATAATTTCTCACATATTTAGCATTCCTTATTGTTAATTATTACATAAATCATTTGTTCAGATTGATTCCACTGTTCATATGATTAATACAAGTAATTTCCTTCTTTTGGTCTACAGGTATAAGGCATGGTGGTGGGTGCCCATCCTTGGTCCTCATGTTGGAGCAATTCTTGGTGCTGGATTGTATGCATTTATGGTGGAGTTTCATTGGCCTCCAGAGGGTCTTTAAGGTAAGGCATTTCAGAAGACAATGCATTTAACTTAATGTCTATATTCATTATTTGCCACTTCATTGATAAAATAATCCAGTCAGGATAGGGTTGGTATCTAATAGAATATGGCTCTTTATAGATTTGACTCTTTGATAAAATGATAATTCAATATGTGCAAAGAAATTTTACATTTGATTTAAATTCTTACTTTAAACATGATCTGTTTTGAAATATGAGATGAAACATATTGTTCCTAATGTATATACATTAAGTCATAAAAAATTAAAGGAATATTTTTCAAGAAATTGATAAAATTTACTTATTTTCTTATGCTTCCTTCAAAATATGGCTTTGAAAACCTTGAAATTTTCTCCAAACTAAAGGTTATGTATATAATTCACTAGAATAAGGTGTCAAGTTAATATTCATGTGGTTAAACCATTTTAAGAGCTTTCATGTATAAAAATATGAAGGCTTCAAGTTGTAACGAAGGAAAGATAAAATATTGTATCACAGAGATTAAAGAAAATACAGGAGGAATATGAGGAAGTCGTTAGCTTCAAGAGAGGATTATTTTTTTAAATCATATTGACAAAATCTCATATCATATTTTATGTAAAATGAATTCTGAAATCTTTAAAATGCTGAAATCTTTGACTATTCAAAGAAGATTTTATCAGGTTGTCATCTTAAGTTTTTGAAATGGTTAAAAATGCTTGAATTGTTGATTGCTTTTGTATGTCTAAATATCCTTTTGAAATATATCACAGTTACATAGTTTACTTCCAATTAAAAATATAACTTTCTCCTTGTAATTCCAGAAGTTTTCTTAGATCTAAATATGCTATGTAATAGAAACTAATATATTACTTAATAACATATTATTAAGTAATATATATAATTAATGATATAGTAATAAAAGATAACTTTTCATAATCTTCAAGATTCCTTATGTACAGTAAACAATATATAAAACATAAATACAAATGATGACTTAATTCAATTGAAAGGAACAAACTTCCTATGTATTACTAGGTTTTTTATTCTGTTATTTTGCCCTTTTCTCATTCAGAAGTATAATATTTTGTGATGCTGAAAATGGGATTTTCATGGAAGGGATATGACTGTCTAGAAATTACTAATGTTATCATTCAATGCATAAAATCTAATATTTGGAAGTGTTTGTTTTCATTTCTATGTAATTGATCATATTCCCAATGGCAACAAATTATATTATTTAATTTCTCAACTTACCCTTGCCTTATTCTATTCCATGACCCAACAACTGAGCGTGCAACGATTGAGCGCGGACAACTGATTGCTAGGACAACTGACGCTACAAAAACTGAGTGCTACGACAACTGAGTGCATCTCCTTCAGTTGTCCGCGCTCAATTGGGACGTGCTCAATCATCGCGCGCTCAGTTGTCACGGAACTCCTTATACTCAGTCTATGCATATGGCTATTACCACTATGTTGGTAGAAATTTCTTAATTTTTACCTTAGAAACAAACTGAAAGCTATTTTATTATTTGTTTTTTTCAGAGTTCCTGCAGAAGAATCACATCATGTCTGAATCATATTCTGGAATCAGAAAAAACTTAAAAGGAGCTTCACAAATATTGTCAGTCCAATCTCTATTTTCATAAGAAATTGGTGCTAGAATTTAGTTTACAAAGACATTATCTTTACTATCAAGCAATGTTAGCAAGCTTTCAATGTTCAGTGTATTTCATGTTCAGCAAGATATACTGACACTATTTTTCATAAATAATGATCTTAAAGCACCCTCATCTCTGCAAGTGCACAGGAAGACCATCTTCAGCCTCATAAGTTATCTCATATACAATTCATCTCTGACTTATCTCATTTTCTCATATGCAAGATTTTTGTAAAGTGTCTCATACTAATATATGTAATATTTATATCTTCCATTATTTATTAATATTTTCTCTATGGTTATCTTTACGATTAAAATTTCCTAACAATGTATAAAGTATATGTGATTTTAAATAAATGAGTCGAAGAAAGAACTTTTTATGGATTATGAACAAGATTAACAGAAATTAAAAACCAAATTATCGAAGTTGAATAGTTTTATAATTACACAGTTTAATCCTTTGAATGCAAAACAAATAAAATGCAAATATTCAAGGGCTACATCTTTGTATTGTGCAGATAGAAATGTTTTTTTTTATTCTACTTAAAATACTGTGCATATTTTTAAATATTAATTTGAAAAGTTTACTGCCAAATATTTCATCATATAAAGTTTCATAGTTTCTCTACTACATTTGTAACTAGTAGGTAGTTACTATATTTTTCTGCAAAGTATTTCTTGTGAATTACAGCAATGTAATATATACATTTGCAGATGAAACCTCTTTGCACCATTTACAAAATTTTGTATATACATAACAATGTATAATATAATATTAAATGTATTCATTCATATAACATTAAAATTTCAACCACAGATCCTTACAATTGAGAAATTATTGCTTGGATTCAATGCCATCAGAAGTATTTGTTGAACTATTTCCTAATAGTAGTAATCCATTTCAATTATTCTTCTTTTCCTTATTACGTCTTTCAAAATTATGAGATTAAAATTAATTTTCTGTGTTTATTTATTTGGTCATGCATGGGCTATATTCAATTTTCTTTTAAATTGATTGCTTTTATCTTTTTGCATTCTATATTATGTACTCTATACTCATAGTTAATTATCAAGCATCTCAATTCACTTTTTCTAATTTGACCAATGCTTTCACAATAAATGGTAAAGAATGTGAAAGTATTCATTTAAGTAATTTTTAAATTATTAATCAATGACACATTATGATAGCATCTTTTAAATTTCAATAGAAATTTTTTTAACTTGCTATAGAGAATTTTTTAGGGTGGAGTTTAGCGTTTACTTTGGTCAGGAACCTTCATAGGAGAAAGATATAGTTCAAAATTCAACATAAATTATGTATCTGGTATAAGAGATCTATTGTAAGATCAGAAGTGACCCTGTTCTCTTGAAGACAGGATCACTTCTGACCTTATGAAGCCAGTAGCATCGCTGGTCCTCTGAATCGAGCACCACTGAGCTTCTAAAAATATTATCCACACAATTGTATGTTTTTTAAAAAATCTACATAGCTATGGTGATTTAATTACATGTGTTATAATACCCATATGATATCACCTGCTTAGTCCTAATTCTGTAATCCTCCTTGCAAATATTCTGGTAAACAAAGTTTTCACTATATTTCATTGTTGGCTAATGAATGATTCTGGTGAATGGATACAGGTGTACACTGAAAGTTTCAAATAGTCTGGACATATAAGTTATTTCCCTTTCCTGATTAATAGCAATATATTTCAGTATTTTCTGTGATTGTTTATGCATATCCCATGTTTTAGGATCATAAACAGAGATCAGATTTTGGTCAATGAAGATTTTAGTTAACAAATGTGACTCTAGAACAAATTTTCTTTGTTAGCCATAGCATACTTATACATTTATTGTATCTTTTGTATCTATTCAGATAAAATCTGAAGCATATTCAAGATTTATTACTAAGTATGGGAGAATTGGTTCTGGCCATAAGGTCATCTGGCAGTAGCTACTACCACAATTATCTGGTCGTAATGGCAAGAGGTCTTCTTGAATATGTTGTTTTACTATGTTCTACTAAAGCTAGAGTGAAGTAAGACCTCTTTCTGTTTATTTACTGTTCGTTTCTAATAATTCAAAAATACTTTTTGAATCCTCTTACAGTAGGACAGCATTTTTGGGTCAACAGGTTAGGAAGTTGAAAGTTTTCTTTTGAAAGTTGTGCTCCAATTCATTTGATATTCAAAATATAGAGCTCTACAGTTTAAATCCATCTCAGATTTTGTTCCACAATCATTGATTGGGGTTGAATTATTTATATATTATATAAATAAAGAACTATCACAAACTGCCATCAATTAAAGAAAGAGTTGCCAAAATTTTAAACTTTTCATAATAATTTGTTCTATGTAAATAACCTTGTTCTTAATGATATTAAGTGTTCTACTCTTAAAAAGGGCAATTGGATCAAAAATTGTGAAAGCATCTTAAAAATTGAGAAAGACTTAACGAAACATTTATTTCCTGCTATTATTGACACAAGAAAAGGTCTAACACACAAGTGTTAGACCTTTTCTTCATATTATTTGTGTATTTTGTTCATGTGGACTACATTTCGCTGCAAAATATAAAGTAAAAAACATCTAAACAAAAGGATCTATTAAAAGGAATCAGAAATAACAACCTGGGAAAACCTCCATGAAATTACTCTACTAAAACTATACCTTCTGAAGAAATATGAAAATACTGCTAAAAATATAATAAAACACTAGATTAAAAAATCCCAAGGAGAAATGGACTGGACAAAAAAGGAACAAAACTCCAACCCAGGTCTATAGATTTCCAGGCAGCTAATCTAGCCTATCTAGCCTGAGTTATCTTTTTGTTTATAGAGAGATGAAGAGAGAGAAATTTCAGGCTGCACCCTTTGAAATTTTATTTAATTACGTATAGACACAAAACTCACTGCTCTAGAAGATACAAGTCCATTTCGATTGAAAATGGTAATTTTCAACTTTAATAACCTTTGTTTGCAAAGAATTAGGCTTTCAAATGTTAAATCAGTGCGGGGAAAACAAAATATTGGAAAATAATAAATTATGGATGAGTGAATTCCACCATCGAACGTATCGTTCATTTCTACAGTAGGAATGAATTTGCTAATCAACAAGTTAATCTATTTGCTGCTAGTGATGACACCGTGTCACACTCCTTAACTTACTCCTCCCACAAATGGGCCTATTTTATTTCTTGTTCATAAAGCAGATATTGATAACGTTCTTTCGAACTTGTTGAACATTAATGATGCCTTAGGTGGTCTGAAAGGTTATTTAGCATAGTCATCTTCTACAATTAAAATATTGATAAATCTTTAACTATTTTCTCTGCCTAAAGGGAAATCATTCTTTAAAAAATCATTTATTAAGAGTAATTCATGAGATCTAATTTAAGTATTATCCACCTACCAAATTTTATTATCATCGGTTTATTGAACTAAAATGCTTTGTCCTCTCATCATAAGTACTAAGCATTTAATATAAATTGAATTTTTATTTTTTACGTGGAATAAATTCAAGTATATACGAGTATTTGTCAAAGTACTGGATATGCATATTCTGTGTGCATTCAAAGGTTAAACTCAAATAAATTAGATTCGCTTTCGAACAACGGTCCCAAGCAAGGGCGAATTTCAGCAATCAGAGGGCCAAGACGCAACGTTTAGGTCCCACCAAGAGATTTTTTCATCTTAAAAAAGACATAAGTCCTTTATGGGCTCCCTTCAACAGGTGAGCCCCTTAGCTTGCGCCTAATGCGCCCGATGACAAATCCTTCCCTGATCTAGTCTTATTTTGGTCGGCATGCCAAACAATTTGCCAAATCATGGGTAAGTTTTAATATCTTATGATAGGATATTAAAACTTGTTTTTGTCCTTATAACTGATACAAAAGAATAAATTTATCTACGGCTACATATACATCGTCTTTCGACCGACCTTACCGCTTGAAAATGATCGATTTATTTCTTTTGCTTACTACTATTACGCAAATCTGGGAAAGACTGTTGTGATTTTAGGCAGTTGGAAGAATCGTACGATATGTCTCATCGGACAGTCATTATATTGAGAATGAATTGAGAACGAAAAAGAGCCTACGTACTATTATCCTCTTGTCCTCTCCAAATCATACATAAAACATAAATTCCTTCCTTTCCCAGTCACGGGGGATGTATGTACTACAAGAGAATTGTCCTCCAAAATGCAGAAAAAGAATTTACTTACTTATAGAAACAGGTGGTCACAAGCGATCACAACGAAGAAAGGCACCTGTCCAAATTTCACCGACAATGTTTCAATGGTTTGTTTCACGAACTGCGCTTTCTCTGATAGAAATCGCTGATTTAGCTACTGCAAAAGTTTTCTCACAAGGTAGTCACAAACCCCAGAAGTATATGTGAAAATTTTCTTCGGGGCACTGAGAACTCGGTAAACTAATTGTATCCTCAAGTACTTTTCAACCTTAACTGCGTTTTCCAAGAAAACACAACACTCACAAGTAGCACCGTGCTGTTTATATCTATAAATGCCGGAGCAATACAATGCGCTGTGAATTTGTTGAAAATTGAGTACGAAAATCTTAGGCTCGTGATGAATGAACTGCATTTTAGTATGCCGAAGTAGACTGAGTTGACTGCGCAAAGAGTCATTCGAAAGTAAGCTAATGTGGTTGCCATGCGTTTTGGAGCGAACCTTTCGCAGCTTGCTATCTTTCGCATCCTTTTCGATAATCTCAAGAGAAAGGATTTTTCGAGTCAATGAACACTCACGGTGAATCATTCTGACCCGTCTTGAATCCGCGAGGTCTTGCTGCCGAGTCATTCGCTGCGGTGTAGAATACGCACAGAAAATGCATTTGACCGTGGTAGAGAAAGGGTTCGGAAGTTGACTTTTTCTCCTGTGCACAATGGTTGATGATTAGATCATGCTTCTAAAATTACTGCTACTGAGTAATCATGCTAACGTTTGCACACCGATGTGCCGCAACACAATGGTGTTTCGCAACCTCTTGTTGTATCACGTAATATCCGAGGCACAGTGAGCATTATGGGTCGACTTATGAAGATTTTAAAACATTTTCTTGGTATTTGGATCATTATTTTCTTAATTGGAATTGACGTAGATAAACAGAAAATACTTTGCTATACTTTGTGCTTAAAGTTTGATATCATACGGTAAGGAATATGTAGAAGATAATTTTAGTTGAATTATGATACATATTTACACAACTTAATTCCAAAATAGTAGTATTATAGAAAAAGAAGTACCTTTTTTTAATTGAAACAACAAAGATATGATTCTGGAAAAATCATTTTCAATCGCATTGAAAGATTCTGAAGTAATTGTCAGGATTCACTCCATAAATGCGGATACCGGTGGCGGGACAAAAACTTAACACAACTACTCCATTTGAGAACACGTCCGATTGTGACCTCCGTAAGAAGCAACAAACAAAAACAACTTTATTTAAGGAAAACAGAAATCGCACTCAGAACATGTATAAAATAGAGTGATAATAAAAATTAAATAATTGAGAACGCATATTCAACAGTAATAAACAATGAATGAGGAAATGGATTATTACATCTTGCTGGGAGCAGCCACCACGATATTCAACAAATACAGACACGAATAAACTGAAACGATTTTCTTTGCAACAATTGATTGTTAAGTATAAATTGGGAATAATTTTTCCAATTTAAACTACTAATGAACAAAGTGGCATACTACGAAGGTCGTTCAATGAGTGATGCCCCATATTTTTTTCTCTACAATGCGTAAAAACTGAAAGTTGTACTTCTAGGTACTTCAAGTTCAGTGCGGTGATCTACATTACGAGGGTCGTTCAATAAGTAATGCCCCATATATTTTTTCTCAGAAACTATTTATTTAAAAGTGTTAAATTTTGGTGACAATATAGCCACATGTATTACCCCTCAAATCTCTCCAACAAATCAGATGACAAGGTTGTTCTTTGCACCCTGTGTTCTGCTGTGAGACTTCTTGGGACCCATTTTGCGCACTTTTGAATATCCGAGAGTCTCGATCATTGCACACACACTTCCACTGCTGACTGACAGCTGTGAGGCTAATTTTTGCACTGTGCTGTGACGATCCGCACGAATAACGTCATCCACGCGCCTCACCATGTCTGGAGTGGTGGCAATGACAGGACGCCCGGAACGTGGCAGATCTTGGAGTTGAGTTGTTGGACTTTCTGACGCCTTAACTCTCTTTGCCCACCTCCCGACAGTGCTTCTATCGACAGCACAATCTCCATCCACTGCACACAAACGTTAATGGATATTTCCCACAGTTTTTTTCTCTGCAATCAAGAACTCAATCACTGTTGTAGCTGTTTGTAACGTGGCTCACTAACAGATGCCATTTTAAAAATTCACTACAGCTCCGCCATCTGTTGGAATGATTTGAAACTTCGTCCACCTGGGGGAGAAACACTGAACTTTGAAGTACCTAGAACTTTCAGTTTTTGCCAGGGCCTGTCCACTTAGATAGGGAAATTGTTATCGAGTAGCGCCTCTACTAGCACGTCTCCTAACTAACTCACTAGTAGCCGCGCTCCCAACACCTAGTTTGACGTCATAACGGTTACAGCAACCTTTTGAAGGAGTAGTGGTTTGGTAGCTTCTTGCTGATTTCTTTTCATTATATTTTGAGGCCAAAATGCGGAAAAAATCCTTACATGTGCTGTGAAGGATTGCAGGAGTACATCTGGCGTGGGTGATAAGCTGCTGTTTTGTTTCCCTAAAGAAAGAGTAGCGTAAGTGCAAGTGTGGTGTTTCAGTTTACGAATTTCATGAGTTTCTCATTGAGGGTAGAGTTAAAGTTCACCCAACATACTACGGGTTAGTCTGTGAGATTAATTAAGGGGTTTATAGATTCAGTTTCCACAGCATCTTGGTTTAAATCCTAACAATGCTGCATTTTTAAACATTTCTATGTAGAATATGCATATTAATTCAAATAAACCACAATTCTTGATGTAAAATTTGTTTTCTTCCATATCTTTTGAATAAATGACGATTTTCGGAAGCAACGACTGGAATCAAAAGCCAATAGAGCTGTATAATAATATATAAAGGAGCTCATCTTACGGGGTTATTCAAATTTCCGCCTAAAACTATGACAGAGACATCTACGAACGCGTTTCCAAACTACGGGATTAAAAAAAAACTCCTTCATGGACCAATGTAAGGTAGTCAGGGTGTGTCGGTTATGGGTTTGAAATAATTGTGAAAGATGGACTGAGAAAGTTGAAATTACATTGAACTACTGTCCTGTTGAAACACTGTACATATTTAAATATGTTTCAGAAGAAATACATTCAGAGAAACCATTGAAGACTAAACTCTTAGAAAAGAGAGATATGAAAATGTCATTCAATATGAGTTAATGAAAAGTAACATCAACATTGTATTCTTAGCACTTCTCCATTGTTTCCATACTTGGATGATTTAGAGTTGAATTAGCAATGAAACAATATCATAATTTACTGATCTGAAATCCCGACACTACTATAAACTTCCTGAAATAAGTAAAATTAATTATTTTTAGTCACTGTTGTTTTCTAAACAAATACTTATTGAAGAATATTTATTAATAAAACATTCAGAAAATATTAACAGCTTAAAAAAAAGTAGGACACCCTTTTTATTGAAAAGAGTAAAGTTTAAAATGACAGAGGGAACAATTTCTTTATTTAAATCATCTAGCTGTCATATTCAAGTTTAAAAATTCAGTACATCCATTTGCGTTCATTTTTTATCCACATTTCATAATTTTATTGGTAATCAATAAATTAATATTAAATGAGTAAAGTGTGTAAAAAGAGAATAAAAATTTTGTTAGGAAAGGAGCTAAATAACAGACCTTATGGAAAGTTCAAGACTTGGACATAAATTCAAATATGCTACATTCACGCAAGAATAAGTAAAATAAATTCACCAAATATTACATTTATGCGTTGCTAAGATCCCTAGATTTTAGCTTTAGTTAATTTGATTAATTAGTATTCATCGATTTATCACTGATTATCAAAAATGGATGACCAAGTTTTTTTTTAACAAAATATTAGAAATTTGTTTTTGGAATCTGAAATAAGGTTAAAAATTCTTAGATTCCTTAACAAAAAATTTTATAATATTTCTTGATTCTGATTCATTGACCCATCATCACCGTGAATATTTGAGCAATAGTACTTCTTCTACATCTAATGTCACACTGATATTCTTCTGGTGGATTGCCTAAAGTGTACTCAACTAATTCCTTTCAGGATAATAGTTTTGAAGGCTTTGTATGCTATATTCGATAATCTGATGCCTCTATAGTTTTTCCAGCCTGTTTATAAGCAAATCAATCCTCTTTTCCAATCATCTAAAAGCTCCTCTTGACTTGTAAATACTATAAACCTTTTTGTGTAAATTCTAGTAATATCTAAGCCTCCATTTTTACCAATTCTGCTGCTATTGATATTTTCCTAGAGCTCTGCTATTTCTTTGCCTTTCCATACTTTTAGATATCTCCTCTATAGATGGAATGGGTATATCCTGTGCACCAAATAAATTTGAATGGATCATTTTACCTTTTTTAAATTAATACAATGATTTTTCTTAAGAAAAGATTCTTACAAGGTATAAAAAATTTAATACACACTGTTCTTATGATTGCTTAAATACTTATTTTATAAATCAAATATTAATTATTTTCAAAATCCTTGATCTAGTAATCATTTAAACAGAAAATAAACCAAAAATAATTAGTATAATCATGAAAGAAACAACCAAGTTTACTACATCTCACCAAATATATGACTTATGCCAAATTATGTGTTTGTTAGATTCCTGGATTTATTTACTGATGTTCTGAGGTATAAAACATAAAGAGATTCTGGAATACAGATCAGGAATCTCTATGCAAAACTCATATGCATCAAAATATTTTGCTTCCTCTCCTTATCTCCAAGCGACCTGTCTTCAAAATTCAAAATCTTTTTCAAAAAATAAAATTGAATGAACAAAGAAGAAAGTTTAAAAATTGGTAAAGTAATAAAAACTATAACTGAACTGTGTTAACATGACAATAGCAAGTAAAATCATAAAAAAGTTATATCTTCAAAAGAGAAAAGGAAAGATTTACTGACACCAGCATCATTAAACCTTTTCATACTAATTACTGTTATCAAAATAAAATACAATTGTAAACTGAGCCAGATGAAATTACTCAGTGCTGAACCTGAAAATATTCACTAAATATATGCCAATTGGATGTGGATAGGAGAATAATTAACCCTTCATTACTGGCGCAATACTGTGAGATCCAGTCATATGTAGAAGTAAATGCTCCAGTTTAGGGCACCAGCTACAAAGGGTTAAGAGAGTGCAACATTTGTGCTTCTAATTTAGTTTCAATATAATGGTCCATACAGAAAAATGATTAGAATTGAAATAATCAGAGATAAAATCACCAAACCAAGTATTCTGATATGTGTACTTTGAGGAGTGAAAGGCAGAGCCAGACCTAGGGTTTTTGGTGCCCAGATGCAAGGTATTTTTCTGGTGCCTAAGTAGTAAATTTCACATTCTGTAGAGACGCTAATGCTGGGTGTAATGCACTCACTGCACTTTACACAGGCATAGATTTTGTGGAAAGTAAAAGTAAATTCTTTTTAAAGTGAAATGGAATACTTTACATCACAGAATCTGAACCTATAAGACTTCTTAAAATCCTCTATGACAATTTATTAGTTCTTGGCTAAGAATCTATCAGGTTTTAAGATATAGAAATGATAGAAAAATAACATTTTGTATATTTAATCAATGTTGGATAAAAAAATAATATTTTCAATATCTCCGATCAGATCATCACATACCATTGCATATATAATTAGTTGTTATACATGTAAAAATATGATTACAGGTAAAATATTTCAGAAACAATTGCAATAATTTAAATGCAGGGGTCCATTCAGGTATCAGAAATATGAAATTGCTTTAGAATATTGAAAGATTATGGACAACATGAGTGGTTCAAGAATGATTAATTTTGCACTTAATCAGTATCAATGATGATTTCATTATTCCTGCTTGATGATGGCCTGCTATTTCTGTCAATGAAAAGTCACAAAAGAGCTATGGTATATATCTGATAAAATATAACATAATTAACAACTTAAATTGCTGTATATTAATAATTACTATGGACAGAAAATAAATAAACATTATATTGCACATAAAAGCAAATCACAGTATTTAAATAAAATACAATATCAACACAGCTAATATCATATGGTCAAACTATGATACCTATTAACAACAACTGAGTACAAACAGAAATAAAATTACTCAACTCAATTATTGTTCTGTGCGCACACACAGATGGAATATGTATATGGTACTACTATTTAATGCATTTTTATCCTCTTAAAAATGTAGAATCATTCCTGAATATAATCACAGAATAGATAATAGCTGGTGGAAAATCCAAAAGGCAAGTTCATAACAGATTTAAAGAAAATCTTGACTCTTCTCTCATAAGTCTTACCACCTCTTAACCAGCCTGAACAGTGGTATTGTAGATATCGGCGTCATCAACGGATTCCCTTTCATCGTCAACTTTCAAGTAGGGAACCACTAGAGAGAAAGGAAATGAGAATAATTAGGTCATTTTATCAAATACCAAATACAAATTTTATAAATATTTTATTACCCCTCATTTTCTAACTAGTGAACCTTCCCATAAAATGGCAAAACTTAATTTCAACAACTTTATAATATATATTACTATATACATTTATTGTTGTATACATCAAGTCATTCTAAGCGAGAATGCTTGAGTTATAATTATATAATACTTATTTTTTATTATCAATATAATTAAGATATATTCTGAAGGGTTCCTACAAAATCAATACTATTTCTTACATACAAAGGAAATATTTGCTATTTGTAATTAGGAAATCTATGTAGAAACATATTTTTCAATCATTAGCAAATAAATTTTAAAACAAAGAGGCTATCATCTTCACATATCTTATTCCATTTTGGCTGAAATTCCCCATGTATCCTTATAAGATAATACAAGGAGCAGCAATATCAACAATAAGTTTTATTAAAAATCCCCTATCAATCATGTTAGAGTTAAAATTTAATTTTAAATCTATGTAACAGAATACAAAATTTTTGTATACTGTATACTAATATAAATTTCAACTGCTACATTAAATATAAAGTAAGAAATATTAGCAAAGTTCTTAAAAAATAACCTTGTGAAATTTTATTGAACACTACTGTTTCTTTGTAAGCCTCTTTCTGCTGAAAATCTCCCCAAGTGTCCTAAAAATTTTTCCTTTCAATTCCGGCACTGATTGATACCCTCTCCTTCTTTGTTAAGATAAAGCAAAATAATATAAATGTTCTTTTGATAACAAAAATGGTATAGAAACACTTCTACTGGGTCATTGGTCTACGCTTTAAATTCAATTGGAAATTATGGAATCACAAAACATTGCCACCTCTTCTTAAAGCATATTATCTTATTGCCATATCTTTTAAATGGGCTTAAATTCCCCAAAATAATGTACGGCTTACAATCGACAATTGCTTAGGTTGTCAGGTGGACAGGTTGTTTACAACCAAGAAATTTCATAAAATTTTAATCTATTTTACATAAATTCTTGCGATTTAAATCTCAATTCTGTAATTTAATACTTCTATCTTACAGGGAATTGGAGCAAATTGCACTCCTACTACACAAAAGGAGGCTTGTAGGGTATCAATGTAATGTAAATCATGTCTTGAATTAGTTTCTCAATGCATTTTTATAGGCGGTGTACATTTCTTACGCCAGTTATAATTTGTATAACTTCCATGATTCCAATTTGAAGAAGTTATTTTTCCAAACCAAAGAGAGAGCAGCTTCAACATAGAGAACCTGAGATACGTAAGAGGTATAAACTAAAAATGACTTCTCTCCAATGACAGAAGTTCTTTACATTAATTAATTATGTATAGAATTATGGTAATTATGTGTATAGATCATATAAAGGTAACCTGATATTTGGCTCTTAAAAATATCACAAATTAAAAATATTCAAAAAGTTTAACATTTCATAAACTAGTTGAAACAAAATGAAAAGCATCCACCCTACAATTATCATTGAGATACTTGAGGGAAAGAGCATGTTTACATGAACAAAGTCTTGACTATATACAAAAACAATTCCTTTCTATATATATTAACATACAAAGATGATTTACCTTTTCTTCTAGATCCTATAACAAAAGGAGCTAATGTTGCGAGGATAAGAAGGCCAAATACGGCTGCGCCTCCACAAACAAATGATAGAATATCTCTGTAGTAATTTGGGCAATCAAGTAAACATTTGCTGAAAGAAAATATAATCATTGTTTCAAGGATATTAGTTTTCCATATATATAAAAATGCAGAAAGAATATTTCGGTAAAAAGAGGGACATGGACTTGAAAATCAATTAAATGAAAAATATTAAACCCTGCAATTCATATTATGAAATTGGACTATAGGAGAATTAATGAGGAACTAAATATTACATAATCAAACAAGAATAGTTAAAAGGCAAGACAATGGACTTATCGTTAATTATAATGCATAACATATACTCACAAATCTTGAATCAAAGTTACAGCTAGGCCATTGGATAGCTTGTCTGCAAAACTCATTGCCCCATAAACAAAAGCTCCAGTCTCAGTGTTGTGTGCAATTAGATCAGCAGTGATTCCAAGACTTGTAACCAACATAATGGAACTTCCAGCACCTGATAAAAAATTGGCAATAAGATAAACTTTCCAAAACAATACAACCATAATCAAGCACAGATATACATTTTTTTAAAATTCATGGTGAAAAAGTTATCTGAATGAGAAATGATGGTGATATTTGAAAAACTAATTATACCGTGCAATACCATTCTACGAAAGAATTATAGCAAAAATCTAATGCATATCAAAATTCACACATGAAGAACTTAGAAGATAAACATACAATACTTAAAAAATTATGATAACATGTTACCAAATAAAACAGCAACTGCATATATTTCATAAGTAGTATAATTGTTTCCAGATCCAAACCAGACCCACATGCATGGTGCCAAGCCAACCAAACATCCAATTAAATAGGAAATCTATGAGAGAATAAGAAGAAATACAACACATTAATGATCTTCAAACAAACTGGAATACATGTTTAAGTTGAAGTATGACTTAGTAGAAAGAGCATTTGTTCTAGATATCAAATTAGATCCATAATTCCCTAACTGTGGTTTTTATACAAGGTACTCTAGGAGTACAAGTTGTGGGTTTGGGTGGGTAATGAAAATTAGAATATTGTTGTATGTTTCATTCTTAAAGTGATGGGATATGTTTCACAAATATTCCACAAATTTAACAGAGGCTTAGCTATTAAGAGATACTTATTCCAATAAAGTTTTGAAAATCACAATTCATCTTCAATGATAAACAGTAATATGCAGTAAAGAAATACTTCTGAGAGGTTGGTCACATGACGAAACTAACAAAATGAGGGAAATAATCCAGATTTATGACTACAGACTGGAGAATATATTATCTTCATCAGTTTCACAACTTCAAATTATCATCTACCAAAAAACAACTACAGTACATAAGCAAAGAATAACTAGATAATTAAGTTTGTGATTTATAAATGAAATATCACATACAATGACAGTGAGGAACCACTGAAACAGCCCAAAAGAAGGCATATTTCCTTGTTTCTATGTCCAGGGAAATTATATTTGAGATGAATTTTGCTACAGCTTCTACAAATGTTCTGGCTAGTATTTTTTGAAAATATATCACTGGGCATTTATAATAATCATAAGAAATGATTTAAATTATGATTATCTGGTAGGCAAAATTGATGCACATGATTGTAAAGTAATTTACTTTTATTATAAATTGAATCATTTCAAAACAACTAACTTTAATAAAAAATTTTGAAAGGAGTTGTACATACCTTACGTCCACAATATTTGTTCAGGAACTTGACAACAAATGAAAAAACAAAGCTGCTGACAAACATTACAAGTGGAATGATAGCCAAGTTCTCGGCAGCCATTGATAAGGATTCATGAAGATATAATGGAATGTAGACCTGAGTTAAATTTACAAATAGTCTTGTAGCCATATATAACAGAGCCACCTGATAGAACTGAATTTCTTGGAAGAATTTAGCAGCAGTCATCAATGACCCGCGTCTCTGATTGATACTCAACTGCCTTCTAACTTCCAGATCATCTGACATATGAGAATCTTCCTTCACTCCAATGTGAAAAAATATGGATGAAATAATCCCAATTGCGATTCCAATGAAAACTATGTGCTAAAAATAAAGAAAAACCAAATTAATAAATATATCAATACATTGCTGTGAATACTTTCACTGGTGAGGGATAATGCTCAATACTTTAAATTGCTATTAGCATTTCAAAATAATGCAGAACAATGGCTAACACACAAAACAGAAATTGAAATAAGCAAATTGACCAAAATCACCAAGGAACTTCACAAAATGAAGTAAAATCTAGCACTCTTTCTCTTGAATTTGTTTTAATGCATAAAAGTCACCAACCTGGAACTTATGAATATCCTTGGGACCAATTTGGTCATCTTCATTTTCATTTGTAACATGTAACACAGCCCATGTTATGAGATACACAAGGATGTTGGATATAACAGTAAAACTATACCTGTAAATTTGAAAATATTTTATTAAAATCTACATGCTGATATACTCATAATTAAGTTGGAAATTCAAGAATGAAAAATAATATCAAACCTAATAGCTGTAAGTTCCGTTCTCTCATGTTCATCTGCTGTTAACTCTGGGATAAGAGATAAATGAGAAATTTGAACAGATGCCCATCCAAACTGAAATATTACTACAAATGAAGAATAATAAATCAGCTGGGCCCACTGGTGGCTTTCCTCACAATTAAGGCATGGCATAAAAATGAATGGAAAGCTGCCAAGGATACAGATTGTGCCTAAAAATACAGAAAACTAAATGAAATCATCTACTTTACAAAGAAAGGAAGCTTATGGTATAATGAAATGCAAACCAATCCCAAATATGAATGAATTAACATAATATCCCATATAAAAGCACTTTTTACACTTCACTTTCCAAGTGGCAAGTAACAATGAGGAAAGTGCACTGATATTTCGAATTAGAGAACAAATTTATAAACTATACAGCATAAAATGTGTATAGTATATGAAAATGGACAAAAACACAATTTAATATAAAATGATAGATTCAAAGATTCTTACCTAAGAAATGCCATGTTTTCCGCCTTCCATATCGACATAGCCAAAAGTCATCTGTACGGTCAGATTCAATCCCCACAAATGGAGTTGCAATAGCATCAGCAACTTGTCCAATTAAAAGAACTAACCCCGAGAAAGCACTATTGAATTTCAGCACTAAATGAAAAAATACTAATAAATATGTAAACCACATGGAGGCACATATGTCATTTAAAACGTGTCCTACTCCATAGGAGGCACGCAAGACAAGAGGTAGCCTTCCCCCTATACTATCTGCCATCTTTCCAAATTTTTTATAATATTTTAATTTGAAACGATTCCTTTCTCACATTATACCAGAAATGCAGTGAATTTCAAGGGTATCCTGAAATAAAAATAATAAAAACATTAAGAACAAAGAGATACATGTTAGGCAATTTCGTCTAATACCATATCCAAGGTACAGGGTTATCGAACATTGAATCTCTAATTTTTTACAAAACTAAGTCACAGTGAATTATAATCAAATAAAATTCGTTCAACTTTCTTCAAAACGAAATATGACTATGAGTTACATCTTTCTACGGCAAGACGAGCCATCTGGTAAAGATACATTTTGGGTAAATATAAACAATATGCACCACAAGGAAACAACTTCAGAAATTAGAATAAAAGAAAACGACACATTCTTTGAATCACAACCTGTATACGTAATCGCTCTTAACATTTCCACAACTGAAGAATCAGAATGAAACTGTTCACAACTTTACTGGAACGCAAATGTAAACAAAGAACGTACATGAATGAAAATTCTTTTGAATCATTCAACAACAGAAATGTATTGAAACAATAATATAAAATCTGCCAAGAAAATACTTTTCTAACCACTTAGTAATATCAGGTTAATATAAAAATATCAATGACAAATAGCAAAACGATTGTAAAAATGGAAACTGCGAATTAGGTCATGACATATACATCAAATAACAAAACTCACCCAAATACCAATGAATGGCTGAGGATTTTGCTAGTTTCTGCTTCTAAAAACCTAATCCTACATACAAAAGTTTCAGACTCATGCTTTCTGTCAACTACTAGGCATGACTGTAACTCACACCACAAACAACGATAAGAATTATCGAAATACGTGAGTCATCTGATTTTCCAGAACAAGGGAAGATCGTTATAAGAAAGTTGGCGTACGAAGTTGAAGGTGAGAATAGATGTGTCGTTTTCAGCTGTACAAATGTGTTAACAATTCCTTTTACCTTGAAAGAAGATGCAATGTTGTACTTTCCGCTACGACTTAAACTACATTGAGTCATACATTCTCGACTGCTTTCGACTTTCTTGGGCTGATTCAACAGTAATAAGGTGTTTCTTTCTGCTACGAAGAAAAATCTCCAAGTTTGTATTCTTTCTCGAATCTTTGCGAACGTTAGCTGGCTGACGGACCGTTCCGCTAATTAACAAGTTAACTGCTGTTTGCCCTAGTGAAACGTTTACTTATCTTACGCAAGAGGATTTCGAGATAGAATACTTCCTGAAAGATACTACTCGCTTTTTCCCGTTCACTATCTCTCAATAAAATTTCAAGCCTAGACTTTTACACAGAAAACGAACCCAATTTTATTTAGTTTTAAAGTAATAACAATTTATAGATGGAATGGCTTCATCAGATTATCTTTTGAAAAATATTTTAACCTCTTATTATTCTTTCAGCAAGTCTTTCACTTGCTAAAGATAAGATTACGTAATTTTAATTTTGTAGCATCCTAGAACATACATATAAGTTCACCAGTAATCCAGTAGATGGAGGAAAACTACCTTCAGCTTCAATTCATAGACGGTAGTAGCTTCCGATATTTGATTCCGAAAATTTGAAAATATCTTTCAACGAGAAAGTTAATAGTTAAGAACTGCTGATCAGAGAATACAATATTTGCAAATCAGAATAAGAAATCTTGAATCCATCTAACATGAGTACGAATATCAAAGTAAAATATTAACAATAAAATTGAGGACTTTGGAAGTCTTAACTTGGAACTTAACAAAAAATCAGGAACTGGGGAATATGGAGAAAAACTGGAGAAAGATTATTACTCAGAAATATGCGGGCAATACACAAACTCAAAAAAGTAGGATAGCCAACTTTTGTTGACTGTCAACGAGAAAATTAAAAATAAATATTAGAAAGTAAATAATAAATTAAAGTGTTATTATTTGGTTGATTATAACTGATTTTGCGATTTACAAGTAAGTCATTATCAAGAATAATTTTCTACCCTCCTAAAAATGAGAGTTTAGTTTCATTAACACATGTTGAATTATTGTCGACAGATTAAGATAGATGAGATTCGAAAGAAAACATAATAAAGGACTAGCCGCGTGCATGCACCCTCTGGGTGCAGTTGTTTGGTCTGGACCAGACATCTGGACTATGAGCATGTACTATCGTTCATTTTTAATCATTACTTTCATATGGAAATATCAATCATAGTGTATTCTTATGGGAAAACGCGATACCTTGGTTTCAACAATCGCATCCGTCGTCAAGGGGACTCGTTCTTTATAGCCTCAAAATTTAACGAAATTTCCGTTTATTTTAACCGAATTCTCGCCATTTCGACCCGATAACGATATTTCACGACCAAAATAAGAATCTCTATTCATTTCCCTTTCTTTTGGTGCTTATCTCGAGTTCGTAAGACTATGGTTTCTAATTTAATTTTGCAAAAGAAATGTAGCCTGCAACCGATAAAAGTGAGGTTTACGTGCATTTCTTATGAGAACGGTTTTTCTTATGGAAAAACGCAATACCTCGGTTTCAACAATCGCATTCGTCGTCAAGGGGATTTGTTGTTTACAGCCTCAAATTTTCACGAAATTTCCGTTTATTTTAACCGAATTCTCGCCATTTCGACCCGATAACGATATTTCACGACCAAAAGCAGAATCTCTATTCATTTCTCTTTCTTTTGGTGCTTATCTCGAGTTCGTAAGACAATAGTTTCTAATTTAATTTTGCAAAAGAAATGTAGCCTGCAACCGATAAAAGTGAGATTTACGTGCATTTCTTATGAGAACGGTTTTTTTCTCTGGGTTCGAACTGGGGCCGTTCAGGTAAAAGAAAATTTTGCCACACTGTAGGGTGCAGCAGTCTACATCGAATGCACGTTTCAGCATCGCTCTAGCTCTTGGCATTGGCGAGAAAAACGCTTTTTGTAGACAGACGGACCGACAGACAGACAGACCGACAGACAGACAGACACCGTTACGTTTTTAATATATATAGAAGGTACGTAGATTTATTATTGTAAGCTGCTGGTCAGGTATGGCCGGGATCTAGATTAATCTAAACCTTTAAATAGCTCCAATATCTGTGAAAAGAATTTTTATGTAATTTACGTTTATTTTTGTTATGTAAGCAATAATAATGTTAAGTATAATAGATTTTTTGATAAAATATGATTGATTTGTTCAAAAATAATCTAGAGCTATTCAAGTGAGTTAAGAATTGAGGACAAAAAGATCTAAAATCTCCATTCGTCATAGTTGCTAATTTGGATTGACCTACCTCTGCATAGGGGTATAACCCTTCTGCGAAATACTATATCCTGCCAATACTACAATTCACTTTCTTTGTTAAAACATCCAGTTATTCAACGAAAAAAGAAACAAAAAAAAGAACAAACTCCTCCATAAGGAGGATCCAACCATAAGGTACCATATTCGGTTTCGTGGGCCAGTTTATTTGTTATTTTATGTTATTTATGCCGACGTTATTTATTTTACAAGACTATACATTAGGGATCCATGGGTTTACAAAGAGAGCAGGGAGTGAATTTATTTTACTACATCTTTACTTTTACACTTGAGAATTCTTAACTATGAATAAAAATTGACGTAACTACGACAACGAAAATTTAGAGCGATATTACTCGGTACGTTTTGTGCATTAGGTATGAGAAAATGATATGGTCATATACAAGGATATATTTTATTTTATACTCCTCTCCATCCCTATGCATACTGCGATATTTATTGTCTGCATTCATGTTTAGAAATAATCCATATGAAAATCACCTCGGATTATTTATAACTGTAGCACTAAATATCACCTCTACTTGGTTATAACCAGGTGAATCATCTTGAAACACCTCGGCATTTTTATAAACTTAAGTTGTAAGACTTTTTGGGTACATTGACAAAAATTTTAATTTCTTTAATGAAACAACAAAATCTCCGAGCGTTGTACGTAGCATCCTATTCTCTAAGAATTAGCTCGGTGAAAGTTTTCTTTCACTTTTCCATTTGGAATAATATTCTTTTTGTTAGAGATCAATCATTTCCATTTTGTATTGATAAACCTTGCTAGACAACTAGGGACCAGTATTTCCTTTAGGCTGGACTATTGCCATACACTTTCTTAAATGCCGCCCGATCAATCCCAATAATTGCTTACGAATTCAATCTCTTTCATTTTTTCAAATATTCCTTACTATAACACATTGTGAATATTGGAAATTATACCGTTCATTTTGTAGTTTCAGTAATAAATGTCATAAATTTTTAATCTAATTTTTCCTTTCTAATCATGGTGTAATGTCTAATCCAAGCACTCACTACAATTTTCTTTTCTTCCAAAGAAAAAAAAATTGGAAACTGGGAAATTTGAGGGATGTAATCCCGTCCATGGACAAAAGAATTCCAGGTAACTTCTTCCGTACCCCGTTTTCTGTTGCTTTCCTTTAGCAAAACTATCTCACAAAGGTGTCCGCGGTGTGGACTTAGCTCCTCCTTGGAATTTCCAAGGGATGAGAACGCTAAGCCAAAAATAATAACCTACGGAAAAGCTGAGAAGTATAGGAAGAAATCGACGGTGATTCTTCCTTAAGCTGGATTATCGGGTTAGTAGCGAAGGACAGGAAGAATGAGTACCCAACATTTGGTGTGTTTTTCTCATTGACCTTCCTTCCCACCACCTGATAACCTTAACCATCCTCAAGACGACCTTTCCCTTTCATGGAAAATATAAAGGAATTTCCCAACGACTTTCCCAAGTGTCCCTAACCTCAGAACGTCAAGACTAAACACCTTGCCTACTTCGACGCATCCCGTTGACTTTTGCCATCTTTGCTCAACGCTCTCTTATACACATTTTATAGAAAGGCCGGCAAAATGTGTTCTTACAACCTGCTGAGGAAGAATGTACCCTTAAATTCGAATAAGAAAAAGGGAATCATCAATTCTAGAGAACTTCGGACAACAAGACTTCGTGGGAAAAATAAATACATACATTGTAGCAGTCACCGAAACCTTAAAGGCTATTTCACAGCAATACAATTGAGAGTGTGGGAACATTTTAACAACGTTTTCAAATATCTACTTTCCCTCTAATCCCTTTTTTAGAATCAAGGCATCGTATGAATATGCGAAGAAATGCAAGGAACTGAACCCCTGGGCCAGTTGGTTAATACCATATAGAGCAGTGGTCACTAACTTTTCGGACCTCTCAGACCAACTAAGTCACAAATTTGAAAGTCTTGGACTGTTGGTCTGAAGATTTTTTAAGGCACAAGCGTACAAATAATTATCATACAAGTTTAATTTTATTAAGACAAAATAATTATATATTTTTTACAAAAAGTCGGGGCAGCTATTTTTCTATTCCTATCGTAAATAAGAAGGTGAAGTCACGGAATAACAAAAACTTCCATAACCTTTGGAATCTTTAGTTTATTTTATCTTAAATCTAAATACTTAATCCTGCAGAAAGTACTCAACCTCTCTTTTTCTTCTCTAAGGTATCATAGGAATGTCATTAATTGGATTCAAGTTTTATTTCGGAAACGTAGAAATAGGAATAGCACCTTACGATCATGATTTGAGTATTTAGATTCGTGTTCCATATAATTTAAGATTAAACTCGCACGTGAACACATGCCACAAGTAATTTGAGATAATGCGATTCTCATAAAATTCATTTAAATAATAGAACATAAGTTCGTAAAGGCATAATAGAAATAAACATAAGTTCGTAAAAATAGTAAATAGAACATAAGTTCGTAAGTTCTAAAGTATTAGTATTTTTATACCAATTTAGTTGCTACGAAGAAATGTGCATTTTAGAATGTATATACTTAATTCATCAAACAAAGCTTTTCTCGGGAAAAATTAACGGTGTAAATGCAGGGGCAATGAAGTATTGATTCATGATTGATGAAAAGTACTAACTCGATGGTGTAAAAATTCTGGACGAGTTTCCGAACTCTTTTCTCCTTGATTTAGTACACAACTCTACACAAGTTTTTTTCTGCAAGCAACAGTCCCCTTTCCGTCACATCGGAGAAATAACAATATTTGATTAAACCAAACTTTTCCAAATTCTGGAGAGGGAAGGGAATATCCTCTCTTTGTATATGACGACTTTGGAGTCCTAGGAGTTAAAAATTGCATTTTAAGAGTCAACGGAGATGAATTAATTAGGAAATATGTCCTGAATCGCCCTCCTGCCAAGTTTCTAAAACCGCCCTTGGATGATACAAGAATCAAAATCATCCGTGCGTCACACTCAATTATAGACGACTTCAAATATAATAAAAGAATAGAAAGAAGATAGAGAAATGAATGCAGAAGTTTCAGAAATGATTGCAAAAGCACCCTTGGGTTGAACATGAGTTAATACGTATAGTATTTGGCGTAATCATTGCACTTGCATAAGACGCATAGCTCATTCCAATCCTCTCTTTCCTCATAAAAGACAAATCTAAATCAAAACGAGCCTTTGGCAACGAAATGCCTTCCAACTGAGCGAAAAAAAACTAAAAGTATTCTGCTTTCCGTGCGCCTCTTTTTCGGAGCGACCAATTTTCTGATCGTTTTGAGGGACACAAGAAGAGGACCCCGAAGCGGTTCGTCTAAAAACCACACGTGGGAATGGGAAGAGAGGGGAGAGAGAGAAATTCTTCGCGTGGTCTTAAAGATCCCATCTGAATTCCAAACGGCCAGGAATCAATCTTTCGGTGGGTGAGCTTCTCCGTGGTTCATGAAGCGAGGGTGGGTCTCCGAAGCGCGTTTCGTTCGTGGAATGAGGGATCGAAGACACTTCGCGGTAGGGGTGGTAACTCTTTATTCCCTATGGTCCCCTATTCGTCGGTCTCCATAGGACGTTGCTTTACGTGACGTGATTCCGTTACACCAAAGCTAAACCCTTCCCCTTAAGACCTCATCCCTCTTCCACTTTAACCCTTTGACGTACCACCCTCACGCCTCTCCCTCGCACCTCCGCCGCGGTTATCTCCCCCACTCATAGGTGATGTGAATGTACAAAATTTCTATGTGCGAAGGAGAGAGGGAGGAGACGTGTTCTTCCAAGGGGGGAGGGGAAGGGGGTTCTTCCGCAAGAGAAGGATGAGGGTGGGGGAGAAGGTCGCTCAAAGGATTACATTATGTACAGAAGGCACCTTTTTTATTCCTCTTCGGGCTAGAGGTTATTGCCACCAAGAGGCCGAGAGTAACTTCGAGGGACTTGGGTACAAACTCATTTGCTCTCCTCTCTTAATGGTCGGAAGATAATGGAATGAAATCATTTGGCTCTCTAGCAACTATAATATTTTTCCCCATCACTGAATTCAGAGATTAGGAGCAAAGGAGATCCTAAAGAACTAAAGAATTAACCTTGTGATATTATTTCCGGAAATCAGAAGAGCTTTACATATCATCGAAGATCCTTTTGTGATACTGGATTTCTCTTAGCTTTATAGCAGCTATTGTGGAGGGTATTTTCCTTAATTCTCTCTCTAATATGCTTATATTCATGTAAAAAATAAAAATATATTTAATTTGTCATAAGGGTTTTGAGATGTTATAGAATTTAACTACGATATCTTAGCTATTTGACTGATATACCATCTAGACATGTAAAAATGATTTATTTGGTACATTGCTACTGAGAATTGGTATCTGCTCATATTTGACTTTAATCTTGCCATTTGCTAAGGGAAAAATAGTGAGGGTAAGTGGTATCATTTCATTTCACAATCTCTAAAATGAAAATGAGCTGCTTGCTTTTATTTTACGCCAATTAGGTTACTAATGAATGGAATGGGATTGGATGAGAATTCTCCGTATTATACCATTGTTTACGATTCCTGTTTCCGCTGTTACAAGAAGACAAGGTTCTGGATTTTATCTCCGACACTCAAAGATATGTTAAATAATCCTTTTAAATTTGATTACAGAACATCTCCCAACGAAGCTTAAATTCTCTTCTATTAAAATCTATGAGGCAACAGTTTAGAGCAGTTCTTTCAAACGTTTTCATTTATTTTACACCCTTATATGCACTAAAACTTCACATACTAACGCATTGCATCAATAATTTCCTATCGGAATTCAAATAAACGAAAAATTTCATAAAAGATAGAACGAAAAATGCTATCTCGTTGGTGCAAATTTAAATTAGATTGTAAAACACCGGCATCCGGCTTCCTTTAATTGTCAAAATGGAGCTTCAGTATAAGTACGCTGCATCAGGGCTCGCATTTGCACCGCGCCTGTCGGAAGCTCTGTTTTGGAATGGTATGAACAAACGTACGTGTCTAAGGAGTCTCAAGAGAGCTACAGAAGAGAGGCTCTCAAAGGTTTCCTCATTCGTAGCCTTAAATCATCATTAATTTCAAGCCTTTCATTTTCTGAGTATCCACAAAACTAGTTCTATGTTCATCACCTTCTAAAGGGATCCGAAAAACACAAATATTAACTGAATTAAACATGTATTTCTGAAGTTTTACAGAAAATGCTCGCCAGCACTTTATCACTTACAATTTAAACCGCAAATAATTGAACACCGGCGAATATTCTTTGCGAAGAATATTTTGAAATGAATACATATAATTTTCATATTTTAAGTAAATTAATTGAAATCCTCAATCATTCTGGAGATAGTAATTTTGTGTATTAGTACCTACATAACTTAAAATATGAGTGATCACCTACGTTGCATATTGTGGCAGGCAGTATGGAATATATTCAACGAAAATAATAGTTTGGAATAAATAGTTAAGAGGTGACTCGGCTGAGAAACTAGATCCGAATATTATTGATTTTCTTCCTAGTACAAAAATACATATTTTATCATCTCACTCCGCTTCAGTCGATCTCAGTGGAACTATTAGAAACGGACTCGATTGCGATATATGTTGTATTATGTATTGTTAATGTTGGGCACAGCTGAGCTACCTCATCCACGAGTTTCGAGAACTAGTGAAATTCTTCGTCGTACGTCCTTGCTGATGGGATCAAGTACGACTGTCAATGTTTTTTGCACGTCAAACATTCATGGCACACCCAATCAGGTGGCGAAGAGAATCCGCAGAGAGTAAAATCTATGAAAGATTTATCCGGTGGAGTGCGGACCTCCTGAGAATGGCGGGGGAGTTGACCATTGTTCGTTCATCTCCGCCCTTTTCCACAGAATTGGATCCACTCAGTAATCATCCCATCGTCAACGCGGTAGAGACCTCGAGGCGAGGCCCTGGAGCCTTTTTGATGCCCGCCCGCCTTCCCCCACACAGGGTGACTGACCCGCTGACCTCTTGCTTTGCCACCGCTTTCGGATGACAAAATTCATTTTCCCCTCGTTGTGTGATGCTGCTCCAGGAGGAGAGCGCCCAACAGCTTGTTTACGTCTTGGCGAAGCGCTCCCGAGGTTCTTCGAAATTCGAAGAGAGAGGCTTAATTGGATTTTTCCCCTGCCTTCCGGAAGCGTGGAAAAAATCACCTGTTGTGGCCATCGCAGGTAGTCGAAAATCCCTTTAAAATTTCCAATCCCGTTCCATTTTTAATGCCCGTCTTGTTTTTTGCGTCGGGCGGAATAACGTTGGGCGCCACAATTTTCTTTCTCCTTTTGCATTGCAAACAATTAATAACTACGTGCGCTATTACGTGAACGCATCCAATTTTCTTGGACGCCAATCATAACGGTGAAATTATTTTTGCATCCTCAGAGACGAGTTGCGTGATAATTCGTCGGTGGGCAGAATGTGTAATTGGGAGAAATGACTCGCGATGTCGCGTGAATGAGACGCGAATACGACACCGTAATGAGATTCAATTTGACAGGACAGCATTCAGTTCACACTAACATTTTAAAACTTTGCATAAACATAGCTTATGGTCAGTAGGAAAAGAGTTAAAGAAAGTTTCGCATTCTCTTTCTAAGATCAATGTTGCACGGTTCGTTCGTGTTTTACTTCAACCTTGCTCGTAAACTTGGTGTACTTTTTCATTTAATTTAAGTCTTCCACTTGAAGGAAAAAAAAGTAATGACTGGGTAGTGGGAGTATTGCTACAAGTGCTTGGACAGCTGAGGTCATTTCGCCCTTGGGGGAAATCGAACCCAGGACCGCTTTCACGGAAGTCGAACGCGTTTCCCCCATGGCTACCCGGGAGTCCGTAATGACTGGGTAATGCATGAATGTGGACTGAAGTAAAAATGTACGTAGAAAGTATGAAATGGGCATTTTAGCTATGTTTAGACATGCGGTAAGGCTGGATGGCAGCAAAATGACTTATATCGTGTAAGTATTGAGTGGGTTTCATGGGAGAGCAATACCAATTTATAGGTGGTCGGATGAGGTGGATTAGAGGATGAAGATTTATATATAGAATAAATAAATTTATGATTCAAATGAAGCGAAAGATGAACGTAAGACTAGGAAAGTAAGGATTACTGTAAATAAACGGGTTAAATAGCGCGTCCGTTGGAAAAAACCGTCATTGATATATATGTAATGTTTGTATTAAGTGTAACTGTATTAAGTGTAATTTCGGAATGGTTTCAATAAAAGAGATCTTTGATAACTCAAAAGTTATTAAAAGATATAAATAACCAGATGACTGCATTTCGTAGAAATTGGTATCGAAAAATCTGGAGTAGTGATGGTGTGGAAGGATCTCGACCTTTCTTGGTATATTGGAATAAATACTCTCCTTAAAAAGAGAAAAGGTTAATGAGGTCTATCACAAGACAGAAACACAGAAGATGTTTGAATAGAAAAGAATGAAACAATAAATTCAAAGCTATTAAACAATTGGATTATTTATTAAATATACATTGCCGATCCTCCTGGGTTTTCATTTAAAAATATCATTGATTTATACATACACAGAAGACTAGAATTGAGTGGACGTATTCCTGCAAGAATTACATTTCACTTAAAAAAAAACCAAGGTGCGAACGTTCCAATAAAATATTTCGAGCATAACATTAAGGATCAGAAATAAAAATAAACATTAAAAGCTATTCGGGCGCAGGATGCTGTTTTATGCATATATTTATCGTGGAGTCGTGAGGAGGGAAATAAAGGTTTATTTTGCGAGAGACTGCTTAGATTCGAATGAAACAAAAGGTACTTAAGTTCCCACGCGCATCTCTTGCACACCTTTCTGATAAGGTTCGCTTTTACAAAGCGTTCACACACAGACGCACCCACACACGCGATTCGTAAAGAATTGGAGGGAAGGAGGGAATAACTTTTATTTTTCAAAAACGTCCCAACTTTCATTTCCGCTCTTTGAAAACAAAAGAAATGGTTTGGATGCAGCGTCGCCGCCGTTTCAAATCGTCTCCGATTTTGGCTCTGGTCTACTTCCATCTGACGACGCTTCATCCTCTGACGATCGTTGTACTTTCATTCTGTCTCCAGGTTTTCGCAGGATTTGGATTTCGTGGACCTGAAAATCAAGGCAGGAAAACATTAAAAATGACTGCGAACCAAAACAATGCACAGGGACTATAGCCTAAGAAGGTTAGTGACACACTTCTGAACGGGAAAATACAGAGATATTCATGGGTCCCAGTGGTGTTTTAAGCAAAGGCAGGAACATTATGGCAGACAAAGGAAAACTTCTCATAGCAGTGAATACGTTAAATATGGACGAAAACTTGGAAAGAGTCTGTTTTTGTAGAAATATTTTTCTCGCTTTGTGCACTTGAATGCTGAAAAACTTGGTCCGGCCCCCGATTATCTGACTGTGCAAGGAAGTTTTTGTCCATCACAGATCCTCTTTATATATTCTGTCATTGTTGCGGAAGCGCATCTACAATATACATGTTTAGATATTTATGAAACAAATTATCATGAACACGTGATAAAAGATAGTATTTATATAAGTTATACTTTATGATTTATAGTTATCGATACTGATGAATGAAAAGTAAATGCTCATGTATTAAATAAACACTAATAAAACATTTCATTTAGGGCTTACGTTGGTTTTTGCTCTTACGATTAATGTCTATATGTTCAGGGTTAATATCACTTCGGTAATATAACTTCAATCATATATATACGAATACATATTCTGTTGATATTAATGCTTGAACAACGAACATGACGCTCCATGACGATTTATGAGGTTGTTTCAATGGTGAATCTAACCTTGGTTTTCGAACTATGAATGGGTGAAACCCCGGAGGAATTAAAGATCAGAGCTTGGTAATTGTAACATCCGCGAATGAATATTATTGTTGGTATTAGAAAGCCCAATTTGAGCAGAGATACCGAATTATTTTTGAAAAAGTTCGTCATGTTCACTCAGAAAATCAGCTGCAAAACGGTAAACCAAAAAGAAATATCACTGAAGATTAAATCTAATGTTAAAAGCGCTTAAGCCCCACTAATTCGCCGGTATTTTCAAGCGAATGGACAAATCAGAAAGCTATTTCTTCATTTCCATTACAATAGTAATCAGTCTCGTTTTCTTCTTATGATGTAGCATTATCAGGTTTAGGCCAATAACAAGACAAATACGCAATTACTTAGAGGAGCATATATTTCGCTTGAAAACTTTACATTGAATATCCTCAAGAAGAGGAAAACAGATACTTGACATTTATATTAGTAGTCGACTGGTCATAGAAAATGGGAGGAGTAGTTACTTTTAGCGAGAGAATTATTGGAATGTCGAATGGGGTGATAAAATTGTCTGAATAAGTCAAGGTGAGCACAGAGAGAAAGTTTTGGCTGTAGCATTCTTCAAGAGGAAACAATAGCGAATGCGCCTCTAACGGGGATTTTAACACCCTATTTCACCTATTGTTAGCCTCCTCTACCTGAGAGCAATTCTGCAACGACGGCATTCAGGAGTTTTCCTTTCTAATGCACTTGTACTTTCGCGGGTTTGCTTGACAAAGTATTACCAAGGGAAACTTTTTCTCCCTTCGTTCAACTCTTAAGAATATCTAATTTATTTCATATGCAAACCTTTGAAATACATACATGGCACTTGTTTAGCACAATGTCGGGGATGATTATATTATTAATTTAGAGAAATTAAATTTAAAATTTATTAATTAAATTAGAGAACTGCCGCAGAATTACTTATAAAGGCGTTGAGGTGAACTTTTCATATGTATTCCAAACATTGGAATATATATAGCACTACCCGAGAGCCAATACGGGAATAGTTTTGCACAGATTTAGAAAGAAATATACATTCTAAAATTCTGAGAATGTTTTCTTTACATGTGTTTTCATTTATTTGCTTATCCATATGAATTAATTGGTGTGAATTACTAGCAAGAGTAATCTTTAATTTATTTAATAACATCCCCTGCCATTCAATAATCGACAAGTGAAATATACACGGTATCAAATGTCATTATCAAGGAATGCCTTCATCAGCTGAAGAGGATTTGACCAACTCGGTAAACGAGGGCAGAATTCCTATCTTCTAGCAAAAACATCCAAATCCCGTCTCCGCGAATCCGTTTCCTTGATTATGATTGACATTCTCTTCTGAATAGAACACGAGCCCATTTTTTATCAATCTTCAATTTGCGGGATACCTCATGTATGTTACCGTTAAGATTAAAACCCGAAATAGTTCGAAAAAAAAGTCATTAAAGACGCGACTTGGAGAGAAAAGCCGTTTATAACGAGGGAATGGGTTTTTTGAGCAGGACTGAGGAACTTGGAGAAAAAAGCAAAATTCAGGCGATCTTCGGACGGTCTTTTCTGCGGTTCTTTGACCGTTCGACTGCGAACTTCGTAAGAGGGCAAGAGAAATAAGGAGAAGGAAGTGGAGATAACCGAATGCGATGGAAAGAATCTAAGTAAGAAGGCCGAGGGAAAATAATGGGAAAAGGGAACAGCAGGGTTGGAGGCAAATAGTTCTCGGATTCCATCAAACTTCACTTCTCTTGAAGGAACAATGGTACGCTCGCTTCGGAAAGTTGTGTATTTATTCCGAAACTAGGATTTGTTTGCCTTCAATTACCAAGGCTTCGCTGAACAGTGAGGGCATAGAAAATGCAGGTCACAGAAGTTGATTTTTTTGTAGAGCAAGAATATAAAGGTTTCTCGTAGAATTAAAATGAAGGAAGTTCGATAGCACAGCGCGTATTCGAGTATTGTTTGCATTCTCTTTCTCAAGTTACGCAGAATATAAGAAGACGAACGACATTTTCATTTAATGATGTAAAAGTAATTGCCATTCCAAATAATATCAATTAAATACTTCTCTTAACTTCCTAAATATGCTAGCAAAGTTTAGTCCCTGATTATTAGCATTCACGTAAGATTATACTAATTAGATTAATGTAAGATAGCTTTAGATACGAAGATTAACAGTTTAAACCGAATAATTGCTAATTGCATCTTCACGAATTCTTCTTTCTATGATTACGTAGCGGTATCTAATAAATAATGTATAGCTATTTCAATCGCTGCTTTCGTATTTCATCTATTCCGAAGTGACAGATTTAAAAATTTACTAAAAATAAATTTAAGCCATGTTTTCCTACATTTAAACGTTTGGAACTCGTTTCCAAGACTGAAATTCTGACTTTCCAAAGCATGCTTGTGAAAAATGAACTCCACCGACAAGGGTGACGACGGCTTTACGTATAGTAAATTTAAAACCAGCTCCATTTTTTATTTATCTAAAGAGAAGATCTTCTTTATCGCATTATCTTTTAGAGGATTACGGATCATAGTATAGAGCAAAATAATTGCATCCTAACTAGTCGTACACCGTTCATATTCGTACCTATCTTTGTCCTTGATATCGAGGGTTGCAGCGATGCGGGCAGGGTACCTGAAGGTATCGTATCTTCTCCATCGGTGACCCTCCGTGATCGGCGAGGAAACACAAGTACGTTCAAAACGGAAGAAAAAGTAAATGGATTAAGGGCATTTGGAAGAGGATCGCCCGTGCACGAAGTTCACCACCGCTCGAGTGGATTGCTGGCTCACATTTCCGTTCATCACGCTTGCGCGCGCACAAGAGAAAAAATATACTGACATCGCGACAGGTAGGACGAATAACCAATGAATACGAATACTGAAGATGGTCGAGACAGCGACTGAAAAAAATCTTTGCGAGATCTAAGGCTGTTCTGAGAAAGCTCAAAAAGAAAAGTGTAGCGAAGTTTCCTCCCGGCATAAAAATCGGTTTAATCTCAGCATAATTTGTACCATTTTCTGAGTAATGACCTTTGCAGTACTAATCAAATATATGCAAACCATTTCATTAAACTCATTCTTTGCTTTAAGCCTTGGAGTTTATTTCGTACTTTGAACAAACGCAGAAACTTAATTGCATTCATGCCATGAAAATAATGATGATGTAAGTCTCCAAAACTCTGCATGCGAAAGGAGCCTTAAAGTATCGCAACATCTCAATGCTGACAGCCAAAACGACCCCATGAAATACAATCGGACTTCCAAATCAGGCAGTTAAAACACAGAGGGGCCAAGAACTTGCACGAGTTGGAGTTTACGAGCTGGGCCTCTTTCAACCTGTTCACTTTTTATTTACTTCCCATACTGATCCTTCCGATTCCTTATTTCTTTTCCAAGTACTTTTTCCACCGTAAGGATATATAACATGGAATGAGGAAGTTTGTTCAAGTATTAGCATATAACCTGTTCTGACGAACTATAGCTAAAGAGTCACGAAGAACTACAATTATGAAGATGTATCAAAAGAATGATCCATTTGTTAGTAATAATAATGTTACTCATCATGGTTTACGATGTGATTCTCCAAATCATCTTTGAAGAATCGGTTGAGAACATTTTATTGCTCTCTAATAAAACTGTTTTTGTCATATGCCGTTTGAAATTTGAGTTTACATTGAAGTTTTTTAACTTCTGATTCCTAAACTATGCCGACGACACGATAACACGATATTTTACCGCTCGTGCATTTTGAGAAGTTAGATTTATATAGATCAGATTGATTAAGGAAACTCAACATCGGTTTTTCGACTTTTTTCACAGAAAAGTCTGCCTTTAATGTCGAATTATTTCTGCCGAAAATTACATCAATTCATCGAGTGTTCCTAACATAGTAAAGGATAGAAACCGAGCTCAACCGTTCCAAATAAAACAATTAGATTTGATTTACTGTATTAACTAGATTATAAGCCCTTGATTTTTCATTCTCAAATATGTTGCAAATTCTCTTTTTTATTCCTTCACAGCTATAGGTATACATATGAAGCTAAATTATCGCCTGATGCAATCGACTTTGATAATAATCTTCTTCGATTATCGTCCTTGATTAATACTCTCTTATCCGATCCATATTCTGAGTATACTGTTAGAAATGAAGATCTCTATAGTCAATTTAGTTATTCGTAGATATATAAACATGTTCAATCATCGAAGTAATATAAATGATTCCAAAAAGAAGAAGCTTATTGATAAAAAGTCACGATCAACCTAATATCCCTCGATGATCGACGAGTCGATCGCGATCAAGCCTTTTGCCCACCCCTGATATATATTATTTATGTACGTAAGAATCTTAAACATAATGATATGAACTGACTTATAAACGATCTCGACACTTGTACGTAACGCAAAGCTAATTACAAGAGTCATTTGTTATTCATTTATTTCATATACCAAGAGTAACATTATTGACCAATGTCCAAACAAATTTATTGCTTCCAACTTAATGTAGCTTTGGCTATAGACCGCAAAAATGTACGGATACAGATTTTCATATCCACGCCCGACCTGTATCCGCTAAAGATTGTAAAGTATCCGATCTGACCCTACCCGCAATTTTTCGCGAGTGTATCCTCGGGTCGGATGTATAATGGATATGTAGAACTCCAATAGACTTTCTATTTTTATTTAGTTTAGTTTGTGCTTCAAAATATTTCGGATATTGATGCATTCTCATCCAATTGATTGCTGAGGCAGTTGCCTAAATAGCTCCAAGAGGACGTCCCTGCCCATGCTTATATTTTAGTATTTTTAAGAGTACATCGACAGCTGAGGTCATTTCGCACAAATTACATGCAATTAGAAGGAAAATTTGGGGGTACAGGAGCTTAAGCGTAGTATGCTACACCCAGTCTATTGCAGAGTCATCAAGAAATTACCCAAGGCTTGTTCCTCACCTGGAATTACCCTTCTGCTGCTGTTTCTGTTGCTGAAGCTGCGGTCTTCTGGCGATCCGCAGTTCCACCTGCCCGGAGCGAATCTTTTTGAACAGGGCGATGGCCTCGGCGTGGGACAGTCCCTGCACAGCCTCTCCGTTGACGGCCAGGACCTCATCACCTGCAGACACAACCGAGACAAGGATGAGAGAGTTTTCGAAGTGACGTAATCTACGGAGAAGATAGGATGCGAGGGATCACTGGGGTAAAACCGAGAACATACGTGAGGTGCGAACGCTTTAAAAAGTGACCTGGACTGCGCGTTACGATCGGAACGTCTCCGGAATATGGGAAAGAGAATTAAGGTTGGCTGAGGAGGAGAACGCTAATCAACTAAACGAATCCTCTCACAGACCACCATCAGAGGTGGTCCATTTCTTTCTGGAGGGCGACGAGGTAAAAAAATATCAGATCTCCTTCGATTCTTTGTTTCGTCCTTGGGAGGGAGGCTGTTAATTGAGGGAAAGGAAAATGTACGAGAGAAGGTAAGGAAGTCTGGAGAAGAGTGACGAATCAATTCAAGTGACACAACCAACCGTGACCGAAGTTGAGAGGTCTCGGTTCCGTGAGTTCACGGTCCGGCGGAGTGCTCCTGCCGCGAGACACTGTGTGATCGCCGTCGGACGATTTAATAAACTCCTAGTCATTCGAAGAAGCAGAGATAACAAAGATCTTTCGAAGAGATTTGGAGAGGGAAACAAACATTAACGCCAAACCATGAAAAATCAACAAGCTTTAGACCATAAAAACATAGTTTTCAATCAAAAAATGAAAAATGTGGGAAGGAGAATAAACGTGGAGCCTAATTCTGTCAATTTCTAGAAAGCTGGACAATAATGAGAAATTTTAAAATAATTTCGAATAAAATCAACGTTCTATAACAGAGAAATTCTCTTCTATAGTAGAACTCAGCATACATTCTCGATCTTTTGATGTATGAGAGAAGTATTTTGGCTTTCATACCCTGAAAATCGGTTCAATGAGAAGCGCGAGATAAATGACTTGAAATCGAGTGAAACGAACGATTTACGATTTTGTATCCCATGAATTCTGGAACGAATTTACAAGACGGATACGGAACGATGCTCGGAACAAGAAAAGACTGTATTACTCATAAAACGATTAGTAATTCATAATACTTGTTTTAATGTAAATTTATCAAAATCAATGTAAATTTCCTAGAGTTTTTAGGCAGTGACTGTAAACTACGAAGTTGTTGAATTTAATTTTTAGGAAATATATACTAATAAGACGCCGGAAGCGTATTTATTTTGTTTTTTTTTCATCTAAAATTACATGGGAACAATTGAGCATTTGATTCGCTATAGCAAAGTATCATTAGCATCTGAACTCGTTTCTTTTGCTCCATTTTACATGTAAGCATTTGTATGACTCGAGTATTCCTTGCTTCGAGAGTAAGTCTACACTGTGCTGTGTTTATCTGCGTTTATTATTAGCATCTAAAGAAAGCATTATACCGGAGGATTTATGACTTTGAAGATACGGAGGTTGGATAATACTATGCCAGAAATTCGTCAGGGTGACTCAAGGACGGATGCTGAAGGAATGGTAGATGAGAGCAGTAGCCATTCGATGTAAAATGATGAATGACTTGAGCGCATAGGAAGACATTCTGGAAGTCAGGGATTCTCTTCATCAACAAAGAAAACCTATTCAGTGACATAGAAATCATAAAAAAGGTATCTGATAATTATCACTTTACGAGTAAGCACTTTCGATAGCGATCATTCGAGGTAAGTAATTACTGAGGTGGAATTTCTGCTGAAAGACATAAATTAATAAATTTATTTCATGATGGTCTCTATTTTTCAGCTATTTTCCCTCATACATCCCTAAAGTACTCCAAGATATCTTTAAGTTATAATCTTAAGCCGTTTTCAAAGTTAATTAATTCAATTTTGCATCTCTTCTGTGTATATAACACATTCGTACGCGTTTCGATTCCTCAAATTATTTTCTTGTTTTCTTAATATCCTAAGTGATAATGATCTCCTGACCTAATAAACGATAAGGGGTCAAATGTGAAGCTGGACGTTAATTTCCAAATTTGATCCATGTAAATAAAGTTTGTATGTACGATCGTACTTCCGAATATGTTTTCAGTATTCGATCTGTCTCGTTCCTTAAGTCTATTTCGGTTATGTGATGTGAAACATTATTTTCGGTTTTTTTAATGTTATCTTCAAGATATTTGTAAATCTATTCTTTAGAGAGCATGGCTTCTTCTTCCAGCAATAAGTCCTTTCATATCTTCATTTCGTCCATTCATTTTGAGTAATTTTTCTGATTTCAGTTATGAATATAAAAAAAACAGTTACAGCCGATTTTAATTTCGTCTCCGTAATTGCTTGTAGTTATCCTCCAAAAATAACGCGTGATCTCCACCAATTCTCATACACACGGTAATTTAATACATCATCCAAAGACCGAACCATCATCCATGGGTCCCAAATATGATAAATTCTCGGAGTTAAGCGATGGAAGATATGAAATGTTCATTATTTTTTTATTATTCAGTTTCGCTTTTGAGATAGTTAAGTAAATAAATTTCAATAAATATAAAATAATAATTGAGTTAGCTGAGTCACACTCGAATTCATCGAAGGGTATAAGCGTTACAAATATTTTCAGTACATACTGCCTCGATTCCCATATTTACTTCTAGGTATATGAAATTTATATCGCAAACATTCTAATTGTAACATTATCTTGCAATATTTATTTCCGCAAAGTGACCGAGACGATCACAACAGCTTATAAGACCGGCATCGTAACAAGGCTGAATGAAGAACATTATTGAGCCGGATGGCAAAAGAAGGAGGGTTGCGGGGGAGGAGGGGGTCTCGCCCACGTTGGACCGCGTCCACACCCACGGATGCCAACACGACCGCATGCATTTGACCGCCGCACCCGTGGATGGTGGGACACATGTAAAGCGTATTGAGGACTCGCCATTGGCATCCTAAAGAGACGGACAAAGAAGGGTTTGATGGGGGTGGGGGGAGGATTGGTTTCGGAGGGGATTTGGGAGGGGATGAAGAAGAATTTAGAGGAGAAGGATGGCGCATTAAGAAGGACTAGAGGGATGTAGACAAGGGTAGTCTGGGAAGAAGAATGGGGATTGAGGAATGGGTATAAATTTGAGGAGGGGAATGGATAGGAAATAAAGCGAGAGGATAGCTTGTGTCACAGGCGCTCGTTTCAATGACAAATAGGAAACTCGCTCTCATGAAATTCACTTTTCCCACCGTATTTTTCCTTCATCGCTTTCTGTAGAAGTGATGTAGTAGATTTAAAATTCCTTGAAGGAAAATACCTTCGTTCCGAAAAATAGGGATTTTGATTACGCAAGAAGAAGAATCTTGAAAACGGATCCAACTTTTTCCGCGTTGGGGTAAATCTTATTTTCATTGTTCCTGTATATTTTTATGGTAGTTTCACGATATTTAAAATAGAATCTAGCCACCTACTTGCTTTAAATACACGCTTTTCATTCACTAGAAAGAATCTGTGTCGAGTGGTAGAATTGTGACGATATTATTATCGGTGGATATACGACACATAACCTCTCTTTGTGATTATTAGAATATGAATACGGATCGATAGGGCTTTGCCTATTAGTAAAAATTTAAGTTTCTGAAATTAATTATACCAAAGGTGACTGCTAAACATTTAGTCTATTGCTAAATAGTTAGCTTCATTATGAACGCTGCTTCCGCCTTCATACGTATTAGTTATTCATTACGTGAATTGGCAAGGGGGTATTACTGTGATAAAATACAACTTAGGTTTCAGGAAGAAGTAATTATTGTACAGAAAACGATGTTATCTAAAAGGCTACCCTCTCAAACAAAACAAAATTTTTATATGTGTGTATATATATATATATCAATATCGAATATGAATATTATTAACAAAGAAAACTGACATCTTTTTATATGTATTACGTTTAATTACTTTTTACAATTAAACAGCCTATTCGTAACGCAATAAATGGAATAAATATCATCGATAACCTTTACCAGCTTTTTTAGAAGTGCCTCCGGTGCAACACAAATGCGTTTAATAATCGAAGCCACATTTTATTGATATTTCATTACAAAGGAGTAAAACAAACATTTCACGAGATCCAATAAATTGAAAACTTATGAATTGTTTAGTTAAATTAAGTTCAACTAAATTTAAGTAGTGTGTCAGTAGTGTTGATAAATAAAATCGCTCTATTTACTACAATTATCATTAAATTTAGCAACAAATGCCGTAAATAGACAGAGCTTCCCCCAAATCCGGAAGGATCGAGATGAATTACGAGTGCCTTAGAAAAACTCAGGGCGGAAGGCAAAGGGGAAGGGATGAATTGATGAGTGGCAGATGAGGATAGAACAACTAGAGAATTGAAGAGGGCATTAGTTTGGGGGAAAACTAAGAGCTCGTCGTATGGATAAGGGTAGCTTAAGGAGACGTTTGATACGTAGCACAAGGAGCGGAAGGGATGAAATGCAGATGCTTTACCGGTAGTCTGGGGGACTTCGGGATGCCTTCGGGAAACAAAAGTCTTTCGGAGGGGAAAGTATACGTGACGTAATGCTGATTTCTTAGTTGGAGCGACGCAACAATGCTTTTCGAAATGAATGCTCCTCCTTGTTCGGAAGGCAGCGTAACTCGGAGGTCTATCGCGGGAAGGGCGGATGCTTAATCGTGATCGCGGCTCGATCACGAGTCACGCCTCCGCGGTGTTCTTCGGAGGTTCACTCATTATCGTTAAGGCTCATCGCATCGCTCCGATCGCAGATAAAGGGGGTGTTCACCCCGAAAACAAACAAACGAGCCGATTTATGCGATATAGGCGTTTAGCGGGGGAAAAAAGGATCGCCGTTATCGTCGGGGATGCAATCTCTTCGGCGTGGTGTCGGACGGTAACAAGTGGGGGAATAATATATTCTTTTTTTAGGCTGTCGGTACATGGCTTTAGAGATGCATCTCGGAGTTTTACGATAGTAATTAGGATCCGAAAGAAGCGTTACAGGCGGATCATTCGGCAATCTCCGGGAGAGAAGCGTACTCATTATGTGTTTCGCGGAAGTGATTTCTTAAGCATTTGGTGTGTAATCCATTTTGAGAGGGGAATTTAATTTGCCTTTAGCTCCAGTTGAATCCAGAATCCGGAACGTTAAGTTCCATTAATGAAATTTGAAAGATGAAAGATTTCATGCATTAACAACCACTAGCAATTGCAACAGGAAAGTTTCTTCATGCGTTAATATGGGGTTCCGATCAATTTTTACATAAATTTCACCACATTTCCCACCGTGAAGCAATATCCTCTTATACGACATGAGATAAAAAGCAAAATTAAGAATTGCAAATATGGTTTGTAAGGAAATGAAGCGTTAATATTCCTCACGAATCAAAGTGAGAGATGACATTCTGAATGAATAGTTGCACTAAAACTACTTTACCATGAATAATTATGCTTCAACCTCGAATTTTGCGTTGGAAAACTGATCATCAAATCATTAATTTTTAATCTTTGATAAATAATCGTTCTTTTCCGGTTGCTTAGTGGTGATCCTAAAAATTGATCGCATGCCTTTTTTCTTTTGGAAGGAGTATTCAGATTTGGCTTCCTCAATTGAACAAATTTCTATAATTTGATAAGAAATAGATTCGACATTACCTCCCATAGGAAATGATGAAAAAGATGGCAAATTTATAGATGAGAAATATAAGCAGCATTTGGTTGCATACAAAGTTCCTCCTTAATACTGAACTTACGAGCGCTTAAGTGACGCGGGAAACAAAAAAGAAACCCATGACGTATGAACACACCTCTCTCAGCATATTAAATCGTTTCTTCTTATGTCACTGGAATCAAAACTCTTATCACATGTTCCCTCCAAAACTTTTAGCCCCTCCCTTTATATCCACCGACTCACGTATTGATGAATAGCTTCTAAGCCTTGTGATTACTTTGAGAACAATGCGTCATTATCATTAAGCATGCATTCCAATTGACGAGATCTAAAGTATCGTCCTCAAGGATGGATTCGTACTTCCAAAATAATTCTCGACGTCGGATTGTAACAAATCGTTTGAGCCTAACAGGAAACGAAGCAAACAATAATGGAAAGAGCGATGGGCACCGTAAAGGGACAATATCTTCGTGAAGGAAGGAATGTTGCGTCCCTTGAGACAGCGTTTAACACACAGAAGGAAACGGAGAAGGAATTTAGCTCGTGCGGCGAATGGAAGAAAGAATGGCGGGCGAGGGAGTAGCCCTCGAGCCCATTGAAGAAGACTTCTCAGGTGAAAAATTGGTGGTTCTTCATTTTGTCCTTCGGGAGGGGTAGGGAAGGACATTTCCGGCAGGATAATGGGGCCATAAGTGGAACAGAAGGGTTGAAGAGAGGGAGGGTTTGGTCGGATGAGTTGAATGCTGACCTATTGGAAAGAGGGAAAGGCTAAGGGTCAAATGAAGAGGGGAACAAAGAAAAGAAAGCGGACGGAGAAGTTCGGATGGGAAATGTAGCCAAACCACGTACAAGCGGATAATCGATTACTCTCTTAACAAAAGTATTTGGTTTGTCAAACTGTAAAAGTGCAAAACAGCATAAGATACCAAGAGAATTGGAATTGCCCACAGCTCTAGAAATAATTCAGAGGAGGAAAGTTTTCAGTATAATAGCTGTGGTTAACTTTGTTATAAATTACGTAAGGAAGAAAGTTCACCATGGTTGAATTATTTCATTTCATAGTATCGATATCATCACGTTGAATCACTATTATTGCAGTTTTTAGAGGAATATCGAGGTGATTTATGCTTCTGAATTGCTAGGAATCTTGTTTTGATAAGGCAATTTGGATTCGAATTGGTATCCTTTTACCGAAGCTTTATATGCCTAGAACATACATATCATCTCCGATTGAAAGCCATTTTCTGAAGCAAATAAACCGTCATCAAACAAAAGTCAATGTCGACATAGCTGAATTGTGAATCAAAATGAGAGTAAACAATTCGCAGCCATTACACTAATTAAAATGGCCTCAGAGCATATAACTGAAAGCCGGTAGTGGATATATGTACGCATTCAAAGAATTTTCATCTTATTCATATATCAAAGGTCGCGGAAAAGCCGAGGAAAGCTTCAAACGCGGAAATTACAAAAAAAATTAATGAGACATGCCTGGAAATGTTACTATAAAGGTTAGCTCAGAAGTCACCAAAACCGAAAGTGAAGGAAAAAATATTTTCTAAATTTTTCTTATGTCAATGAGAGTGAAAATGAAAAACATTCCTAGGTAAGTACTGAAGATTGCATAATCTTAGGAAACAAACCTTATCAACAAAAATCAAAGCACAAAAAATAGACGATTATATTCAGATAATGTATGCATATACTTTCAACTTCGATGTAAACATATTCATATAAAACATGCTATATAAAATAAACTCAGAGCGTTCCTTGCACGAAAGTATCCAATGCCTGAGGAGAATTTATGATTATAATATCATGGAAAATATTTATATCTTTGATACATCATAACCAAACTCTGAGCGATGATATTTCACCGGTATCTAAATTATTACAAAGTTTTAACGTATGTTTTTCATTTGAATGGGAATCAGCGCCTCAAGTGAAGTATTTCTACTGCATTCCACGCTAGAGCTATTATATTCTAATAAGATTGGACTGTATGTAGAGTTTATGGTTTTATGCATCTTACGTTGATAAATATTTATAAAATTAGAACTTCCCAACCCCTTTTCGAGATCATTTCACAATTCTCCGCAGAAGAATTGGTCACAATCTCCTGTTTCCAAGCATGATAATCGCATGTAATGGAAATTCCATCGAAATGACTCTCGTGTTTCCACAAACTAATGCGCTTAAGCTGTCGTTCGTGCGAGGCCGTTTTCTGCTGGAAAACCTGAGAATTAGTAAGCTTATGAAAGCGGAGAAAAATAACACAGAAGCGATCACGGAGAGGATTGTTTTCAGTGGGATGAAGATGGGACAGATTAGAGAAATCGATTGGAAGGCTAACGCGGAAGACTGAGGAGATAAATGGCAAGTGACAAAAGGTGAGAAAACAATAGGAAAGTTGAAAAAACAATCGCGGAGGGAATGAGAAGTGAACGCGGATTTACGTCTTTATTCCGCTAGAGTTTGTCTGATTAGAAATGGAGATTCCTCGATTGATACACTCCATCCGCACGCACTGACCGCAAATATCCGCGACTTCGGAAGACTTTCAAATCGATGCGATGATTTACGCCTCAGCACCGTTCATGGAGCATCCGATGCGCGGAACTTCGATTCCAGCCGTGATCGCGGGTATTAACGAAGAATCATTATTCCGATTCCAGGGAACGTTTCTATAAAAGCGAGGAGCAATCACGAACCGAATCTAGTTGAATGTCGATGAGTAGATAATCGGAAGAGATTAAAGGCAGGTGTGAAACTGATTAACTTAAGGATGTGTGTATCACAGATTCTTGAAATGGTTGATGATTGGATGCGAACCGCAAGAAAAGGATGGACAATTATTGAGAAGAACATTCTCCGAGTTAAATTTAGTTAAATTTTAGGGTATCTTGATTAAAATTTCCAAACGATTGCCGACCTGTAGTACTTCATTACGTAAAGTAAATAAATTCGTAAAGAGTACAAAGTCTCATCATGCTTCTTCGGATATATAAAGTGATAAACTCTTCTGATACATAGATTGGACGTAACTAATTAAAAAAATGAGATTTGATGGATAATTTAAGAGGTGTTAAGCAGCGGTTATATTTGCAAGTTACTATCCGCAAAAATAACGAAATCGTTGATAATTATTCGTTTATCTAATTTTAAAAATTTAAATTGAAATATTTCAAGTGATATCCTTAGGTGGATACTTCAATATCAAATTCAGTTATAATTTGTTATAATAATATATATTAATATTCTATACTTGGTATAACTTCAGTACAGTACCTATGATACTAATTATAATCAACATTAAGGAATAAATAACTTAGAAATACATTATAAGGTAGCTAGAACAGTACAAGTATTGGATGCCGTAGACGGATTCCGAAAAATTTCTATCCTCCATCTTCGGGAATCAATTAAGAACAAATTAATTAAGCCTAACTCGTGGAAATTCTCTTACTGCATCTAACCAATTTAGCGGATCCGCTACGAAATTGGCAGTTTCGAAGGCCGTCCTTCACATTCCCACATTCATTTCCCCGTTATTTGGCAGACAGCCTCGAATGATTTACGCAGGATAGAGCAAACATGTTACTTACGAGGCTCGCTTCATTTCCATGCTTTCGTCTTAATATTAGCCTTAAGAATGACGGAATTTGTGAGAATCGTGAAATACCGCGTGATGTATAAATTTCAGCAAACTATAGTGGAACATAACTTCTTAAGTATCCAAAATAAAAGGGACTTAACATGCCTTTTAATGCCACATTTTCCCTTGAAATACCAAGCCTCCGACTGTCATCGCCATGATATACAGTTAGGGCGGAAAGATTTAAATGACAATATCCCTTGCGAAGGGAATGTACAAAGAGTTCCAAGAGTCGAAGAATAAACAAGATCTCCCAGATTTCTCTCACGCACCAGTCATAACGTGAGAAGAGGCGTCATTAGAAAGAGAAGGAGAAATGATCGGCAAAAGAAAGCGGGCAAAGAGCTGAATAATAAAGGAGCGAAGCATAGAAAAAATGTAAAGAGGTTCGTGAATGTGGAAAGGAAGAGAAAACATGCGTGGAGGAGAATGTGAGAAGGGTAGCATGGAAGGACAAAGCATAGGGCGTGTCAGGAGGGACAAGGGCAGTAGTATGGGATAAAAGGATGACATTCCCTGCACTGATGGGACAGAGAATAGCGACTGATGGACATGAGCCTAGGAAGAAGAATTCCGGAGGATGAGCGGGAAAGAGAATTGAGTTGGGATTGGACGAAGAACATTAGTCAGATGGATGGCGAGGACCCTTCTTTGCTACACCAACGGAGGACTTCAACGAGTGAATTATTTAAAAGCGATCGCGTCGTTATTCTTTCCCCCGAAAATATTTACCGGATTTCGCAGAATTCTCGAAGGAAGTAAATAGAATACGTTTGGCAATGAATCCGTGAGAACTGGTCACGGATGACTACGGTTAATTCCAAAAAAGGAGCGCTGACTCAGGGCTGGTTTAGCCGGAACTTTGACCAAATTACATTTTCATATCCAGTATTGAAATGCAAAAGTTGGGATACATAATTCTCTCAAAGATCCGTAAATTCGGAGCAAAATACTCAATTTTAACGTATTTCCTAAGTTGAAAATAGTAGTATCTGGGAACTGAATATAGGACAATGTTTGCCAGCTGCCAATAAGTGGGAACCGAAACGTAACGAATTATAACAAAATGTTCCACTTTTGAAGCACGAGATTATCAATATTGCATTAAGGTGAATAACGTCTTCATCAAACTTTCTTCATGAAAATTTATTCATGAAATAATGGCAAAGAGGAAGTCTGTACTCTAAAGCAGATGTCTCATTGAACTGCAACTACCGATATCGTTCACTTAGCACGATAACTGAGGATTTATTTATGGGAAAGCTGACCCCTAGCCATATCTTTTGAACTCTGTTATTTCATGAAAGATTGCGGAAGCACGGGAAACTTTATAAATGCTGCTCAACGAAATGCGTCGATTCTCTTGGGCAAGAAACATTGATAAATAGCGACTGATATTGAATGAAATGGATGCGCGCTGTTTTGGCTTCTACAATTATACGTCATTTGTTTGTACGCATTTCTATCTATGAATTGCAATTTTGACATTCTTAAACCACGAAGACTCAGCTACTTCTATCACAGTTAACAGTAATTGCAATTTTTTCATTACTTTCAATAAAAATTTAAATTACTGACCAGTTGAAAAAATAATTAATAAGGTACAAAAATATCAGTCGGACTCCCGTATAATTAAGTGGTAAGCGAGTTCGACTTCAATGAAAGCAGTCCCGGGTTCGATTCCCGGTGGTAGCCCGTGTCAGAGAAATAACCTCAGTTGTCGAAGCACTTGTAACACTATTACAACTACTATAGATATTTTAATCTACCAATCTTTCTTAGCTTAAACTGGTTGCTTAAACTGATAGTTCCCATCGATTTGATTAAGGCTACATATAAGGCGTTTCACATTCAATTCCATTTGATGCAATACGCGAACATATCTATATGGCATTGTCTCTACAATCAATAACATTTTACCATTCGAGTATATAAGATTCTCTTGTCAATTAAAGGATGAGCATGTTGGCTCCATTTCAATCTGTCGGACATCCTCTGATTCTGTACTCGAATAAATAAAAAAATATCCTGCGCCACCCTTTCCAATTTTCTCTCACCATATCAAACACGCTCATACAGTATAACAGCACCATTCATTTCCCATTGGACAGAGTCGCCCGATGAGTGCATCTCCAGTGTTTGTCGTCGGAAGCTTTTTTCGGCAGCTCCACTTTTACCAGACAAATATTCCCTCGTCACGCCTCGTCGATCAAAAACATCCCCATTTGTTGTAACGAGACACGACGTCGTGTGCGCTTGGATCTCAAAGCGCATACGGCTGTCTATACTCTTTTATTTTGTAACCGTCGTGGAAAAGGGACAGGGACCCGTTACCTCATCTCCCGTTCCCTCAGCCGACAGACCTAGAAAAGTCCCGGGACATCTCCCACACACGTACGTGCACACCCTTCTCACAGAGAAAAATGTTTGTTCCACTTCCGAAGGAAGGTTCATTACTGTGGTTGCTGCGTTACGAAAGGAATATGATAATGGTGCTCACACTGAAAGACCTTCCGCCGTTATTTCGCTTTTGGTTTCGTTTATCATTTATTAAAAAGCGTAATTTGTACGTAAACGTGAACCATGCAGTCACCAGTGTGCGATATCAAATCGTGGGCATCTCGGCATCGTAATAAAGAATCCAGTATAATTTTATTATTGCCAAAAGATTCACTGCAATGAGTATTAACTCATTGTGAGTTCTTATTATTGGCTCCCTCATAATGATGTAATTAAAAGGTACAATTTGTTTAATTCGATTTGAATAGAATTTAAAAAATGACATTTTCTAATTTTCAGCACGTAAAATAAGACGATTTAAAATAACTCTACGGGCACCTTACTTTACCAAATTATTTGGGTGTAACGAAATATATTACACAAAATATACTAAAAATATACCAAAAAATGGACACATCACTTATATGATCTTTCACAGCGTTTTTAAAACATTTTTAGAGTGCGTAAAAAAGAGAGAATGTAAGGAGTTTAACGGATAATAATTATATCAATTTTACTCTATAAAAGACCATTTTAAATATCACCCTAAACTTTCTAAGTCAGAGTGAGTGTTGATCAAATTACGGTAAGTTGACATATCGAATATACGGCGATGTACCGCAACTGTTGAAAAGGGAAATCTAGTAAAAGCAGTTCCACAGAAAGGAAAGAATTTAAATTATTAAGCTTTGGGTAGGATATTTTGTAAATGAATGACGATAAAATGATTCAAAGGAATAGAAAATTTCGCCGGCTGTAAAACAAGTATTAACATTTTCCTCGATAGAAAATTTATTTCCACCATAATTTGCCCTTCTGGATTTTTCATTTCAAAGCTGAGTGACGAATCGATGTGTAAGGTCACTTCGCACGCATAAGTTTACGATGACGGAAGATGAATCGTGGAAATGGAAGCAAACATTAGCGTCCTTGGGAATATTTGAAGTCGCGAACTCTGAAGTTCTCCATTTATTATTAAGAAAGTAAGGGTAAATAACCGTTCAATGTACTTGTAAGAAAGCGGAGACGTAGGAGTTCGTCGGTAAAGTAATATAGTTTCCACACCTATATACATACCCTACGAACCGTCTTTTGGCGTTTGGCGTGGGATACATGTGCCTAGATCCTACTTCCCTATTTATTTCTTACTTCCCGATTATTTTCTCACATAGTTTGCGGAAAAGATTAATTCCGGTCGAATGGTTCTAGCATCTATTTCCCTGATCTTCCTCGTAGTTTCAGAAAGGAAGAGGATAAGCGATTAAAAGAGGGGACGCATGATATTAGCTACATCTTCTAACAACGTACATCTATGAATTTGTTAAGTAAATTTAGCCTGTGTTTGAATCTCCTTTCGTCTAAAGATTCCCGCCCTAGGCTTTGAAGCATCTGACTAACGCTCCTTGAATTATTGTAGCGAATTGTTCAATTTGCCGAAGTATTGCTCAACGAAAGAGTAAAGCAAAATCATATATTCGTATATTTCACCGAAAACAAATACCATTTTCGGTGAAATAAGTTTTGCGGAAGATTATGGTTTTTGTTTTGGATGGAAGAATTCGATTCTGCTTTGAAAATTTAAATCAAGGAGGTGAATAGGGATGAATATACAGCAAAATTCTATGGGGAGGAAATAAGAATTCCTCTTCAGACTTGGTCAATTAAAAAAATATTTTTAAATGAAAATTTATTTTCCAAATCGAGGAACTGATTTACCTGATTGAGTATACATTGTACTTGATTAAGTATACATTTATTAAGAATGCTGAGAATATGGGCGGGGAATGTGGTTAGATATCGTTCACCTACTCAGAGATAAGAGGTATTTCGTTAAAACCATCACAGATATAAGGTAGCTTATATTTATCCTCAACTTGGAGGGTATTTTGATTTTGCGAGGAGTAACCACGTCGCGTTTGAACGAAATGGCTAAGTAATGCTCGGTGAAAAATATCTCGCTGACGTGAGCATTTGGAGTTATTGCCCGCGTAACCTTGGCAGTGAATTTGCGAGTATTTACGTGGAAAGGAGGGGAAATCGTATGAGTTGAATCGTAAATATCTTGATTCTGTTTACTCTGTGTAGTGCGGCCGAATGATATTTTATTGAGGCATACAAGATGACTATTGCGGGGTCTGAAAGCACTTAACAAATTAATAAAGTTAAATGAAGTCTTGAAAAGCGGCGACCGTCGAGGAAAATTAATAAAATTAATTCTGGGACTCTTATACGCTGAGAGTAAATTTTATGAATACTCTTTGATCAATATTTACGTATTTCCAATTCCCTAGCATTTGTATTAATTGAGCTAGTTTTGAAAGCGAAATTGGATACAGAGATTAGAATTTGTTTGAAATGACAACAAACGTACTTCACTTCATAATAACTCGACTTAAAATTTTGATCTCATATATAGACTCTTATTTGATCTAGTATACTGATTCTTTTTACCGAAAAATATAACTTTCATCACTTCAAATGTTTCAGAGGGTTACCACGAATTAAAAAATATTTTGAAATTCCGTGAACGTGGTTAATACCAACTGCAATTTTGTTGTAGACTTTACAATAAATTATATTTGTCACAAATTAAGAAATTAAAAAAATCAATTTAATCGAGAACTTATGTAGTTTCTGTTTTCCAATTGACAATGACTGAAATTTCAATTGACATTCTTTTCTTGAGATTTTCTAACGGATACTGAATATTCGTTCGTGTTTAACTTTAAAATGCTTTCGAGAATATAACTAGTGCATTTTATGCAAGGACAAGTAGAAAATGATAAGATAGAGTCTAGGGCAAATTCAAAATAATATTTGCCATTTTATCCTTCGAAAGATATCGGATTTATTTTTTGGAATTTAAAGCACTCAGGTATGAGTAATTTCTGCTTATTTTGCACAGAATCAACACATTAAGGCCTCAAATGATCGCAGGATCACATTATGGACGTATTGACTTAAACATAAATTTCCGCTATTTTATCTGCAAATCGGTTAAATAAATCTTATATTTTGAATATACCCTCAAAAGAGAGAGCATTAATTTTTTTGAAATTTTATCGCTTTTTTTTGTTTCGCCAAATGACATAAATTCTACAAAATATATATTTTTTAATCGTAAAAGAAAAACATTTTGGTGTTCGTTGGCTGACCTCTCTCATGCGAATTCGCGCATTTCAAAATGATCGATAGCTATGAATTTCGAATTAGAGCCAAAATAATTTGAGCAGCGGCATCGGCGTTAATTCCTTGTTCCCCAACACCCTCCGGATCAGCCTCACGGAATATCCTTCGGTGCGAAATCAACGCCCTCTATCCCCGATTAATCGAATGATAAGTCCGCGACGGCCATAAATTATGAAGCGTTTAGCTCCTTCACGTCCTCCCCGGATCTAATTCACCACTCTCCTCCTCCTCTGTGTTTGCAGATGCACGCCGTGCACATTCCAAGGCCCCTTCACGACCTCTCAGTGACGTGGTACTCGTGTTGCTGTCGGTCATGACTTGTCTCCCAGCGACGAAATACACGTCCCGAGATCACGAACCTAATGTTACAACACCTGAGATACGGTGAAATTAGGCGGTCTTCCAACGATCCCTTTTTTACAGGCTTTTACACGAGTTTTTCCGCGGAAGACGGAAAGATGGGAAATCTTTTAAAGCGCTGTAAAAGGGAGAGAGAGGCGACGGCTGAGATTGTTCCTGAAAGATTTAAGGCGGAAATTAAGTGGGTTTGGAGGGAATCGATACTGCGAAGGAAGGGGAAAATGTTTACAATGTCACATGTCTCCGCCTTTAGAAGGGTTTTCTAACCTCTCTGGCGGAGACGAGAGAAAATTAACTACGAGGGATAGCTGGAACTCCTTTGAAGTATCCTTCCTTTCGCTAAAGGATTTTAAATTTGCCGCATAACTACTTTTATGAAGCTTTTAAACGCTTACAAGTTTGTCGTTAAGATAAATAATCTTAAGATATCATTAGAATTTTAGATGATGACAAATTAGCAAAGAAATAACAATTTTTGTAAAATAATTGATTTTGATGGAATATTGCATAAGACATCCCGTAATTTGCACCCATTTATAAAAAAATTTCGAAATAAAAATGATTTTACCTTACCATGAAAATGTTCACTAGTTACTTTCAAGACTTCAACAGGGAATTTTAAGAAACTTCTACTATGGTACAGTGGAGTAAATCTTTTTGCTAATTATTCTTATTGTATTCGAAATGTACGGACATTCTATATCAGATATTCAAGCAGAGTACCTTCAATGGGTTTTATACTATTATTAATCTTCGTCTTAGTGTTATATACCTAGTGAAGATGATTAAAAGTTACGGTTAATTACATAGAGATAATGCTTGAAAATTATAGAATGGTAAGCGATCAAAAATTTTAAATGTGTGTTAGCCACCTTACACTTTTCTTTATTTTTATTTCAAGAAACTTCTTTCGCTAATCGCTATACGACTGAATTTTTCAATATTTATCCGAAAATACAAATCCGGAGCAAGAGATGGATGAAAGCACAAAATAGATCAAAATTATTGCCAATAAAAGAAAGCCTCATATACACTATGAGATTAAAATAGCCACAAAGGGGGTTATATGGAGTCTTATATGTCGGTTTGTTTTACGGAATGGGTTCCATCCAAACTGCATTTCCACTACGGTGAATTAATACTCGATAAGAATTCAATGTAAAAGGCCATAATGTCATCAAGGCCATTGTTTCCGTCCACACGTGAAATCAATTTAGACTCAGTGCAGTCAATTCCCGTGAACTAGCGGCAAATGGAAGGATTTTCTAGCATTTCAATAGCTCCTCGAATTCCGTCACGCCCATTCCGTGACTCTCGAGCGCACTCTTCCCCTATTCTCATTAAACAATCGGTCTAACAGTAGGTTCACAGAACGGATTTCCCTCGCACTGCTCGTGATGTGCTTGCTGAAGAAGACTCATGTTCCAGATTCCTAGCATAAAGGAGTCCAAGGGCAAAGGGAGATTCCCATCGGAGTGAAACGTACAAGGTATACTCTCACAACTTAATGTAAAGGTATAAGCCGCTCTTATCTCGTGCATCTCTACGTTTCGAAAGTTCCTCTCGGTTGACTTTCTTCCGAGCGATGCACTGGAAATGCTTTGTTTGGTATGAATACCCCACGACAACGACGCTTAGAAACGCGTGGGTGATGGGTGTACTCCAGTCAAAGAAGCCGTTAGATGATAAGGGTAAGACTAACGGATGAATAATTTTCAATGCGATCGGTTTGAAAGACGCGGAAATTATCTATTCCGCCGTCTCCTTCGAATCAGAAAGGCAATGAATCATTATTTTAGGACATCCTCACTAGTTTCGCGATATTGATGACAGAGACGAAAAGGGTAAATGGAGCTTAACTGAGCGATTTTTTTCGTAAGCGTTGATGAAAATCACAATCATATTAAATTTTAACGAGGCGTTAACGACAGGAACAAAACTGAATTCAATTCCATCCTTTTAAAAAGGGAAATGGAATCTAACATAGTACTACTATAATAAATAAATATTTACAAGAGCAAAAACAAAAATGGAGAAACGATCGAACTCGTGGCAGTAGTGAGAACAGCCAGTCTGATTTTTTAGTACGAATTTACCAAATTAACACTGATGATGTGAGCAAATATAATAGTGAAAAACTTTCAAAAAATTACTGAGAAATTAATTTCCTTATTATATCTGCTACGGTGGAGAGGGGTTATAAAAAAGCACGAAAAGAGAGAAAAAGATTCATGCGTGATATATAGAAATAAAAAAATTACACTTCCATTTAACGAAAGTTGGGTTGCAATAGGATTGGTTGATGATAAGAGATATAAATGAACATCTTGGAGCAGAATCTATAGAAATAATGTGATACTGACCTTCTATCAATTTCCCTTCTTCTGCCGCTTGTCCAGTGGGAAAGATGGTCTTAACGAAGATCCCCATACTTCCTTTTGGCGAGTCTCTGCCCCCAACTATACTGAACCCCAAACTCTTCCTTCCCGTTCCTTTCTCGAACATTACCGTATGGAGGGTAGCCGGCGACGGCGACGCTGGAGGCGTCTGTCGTGGACGTCCTCTGACAGGCGTCGCCACCGCCGAAGCCGTGCTACTGGACGCCGTGACCGTAGAAGACCCTCCAACAATCCTCCCCCTCGCAGGGGAAGGCAAACAATCCTTCGCTCTGCACGACCTCGTCGAAGTCCTTACGGAAGCGGTATTGCCCGTCGTCCCACTGGACGAAGATGCGGCGTTGGACTGCCGCGTAGGTGCGGATCTCGCGGGCGACGCCGCCGTCGTCGTGGCGGGAGCAGGCGCCGTGGACTCCGTTGTGGTGCTCATTTGGTGTTCGGTTGCCCCGCCGGTTGCCTCGTCCCGCGCTACGACGATATCGATCTCGTCAGAGCCGGGCGCCTTGAGGACTTCCCGGGCCACGTCGTGAGAAACCCCACGCAGGAGTCGGCCGTTTACGTTCACTATCTCGTCACCTATCGAAAGGCGTCCGTCCCTAGAGAAATTTCAAAGAAAAAAATTTAAATCTCCCGCGAAAAATTTTTTAAGGGGAAATATGATTTTTGTCCTCGGAGAATGAGCGCGGAGTTCGAACGAATTTTCGGGATTATTTCTCCTTTGATTTCGCCCATAAGGAAATGATCTCTTCCGTGATCAAGCGGTAAAAACAAAAAGTACAGGAAATTTTCTTCTTCTACATCATATCTTATGACAGTGGACGCTGGCATAGATTTCTCAAACAAAAAACATCTAGCAAGAATCTTCATTCACTACTCTTTCAGTTTGTATTAATTAAATATTTCTTCGCGCATAAATTATTGATTCTGAAAATGAAATTTAAACAAAGAATTTTAAGCGTAAAAAATCCCACCATGTAGAACCTCTTTCAAGATATCATTGCTTATAAAATATTTCTTGCTTAAAGCTGAAATTGTGACCTTTACGCAAAGGTCTTATTCTCTCATCAAATTTGAAGTTTTAAACTTAAATTTAAACCGACATCCGAAATCGCAATCCATTTTGCAAAATTTTAATCAGGCATAATTAAAAAAAACACGATTAAATAAAGAAGCAGATTTTTTCGGTCTAAGAGAGGCAGTAATCTCTCACAGGATAGTATGAGAAGCACCCAATAGAATTATAAATATTACACTATATCTATCAGGGTATGGAATACCTTTTTTTCAAAAGATGCTGATTAATGAGAGAGAAAAACACCACTATTCATTATCCTGCTGCATTTCCTAGTTTCATTAAATTAATATTCCATTCATCACTTCATATACTCACGTTCGAATAGTAGTGTAATATATTTTATCTATGGAGCTGTTAGTAGGAAGGCTTTAAACACCCTCTACTCCTAATTAAAGAGGATGTTGAATCTAGCCGCATTAAGGCTAATTTGTTTGAGAGGTCCTCTGTTTACCGTTGGACGCCTCGTTAACTGAGGCTTACGACCCATTGTTTGTTCTCTGAGCAAATATCCTCTCGAAATAATTTCATACACATCCAGGCGAAATTAAACAGGAACACCCGCATATTCTGAGCGTCCAAAAATATGCAAAGATTCGGAAATGTGCCTTTGAATATTTATCATCCTACAGGGATTCTACTTCATTCGAATGAAATTCATCTTCACCTAGGGTATCAGCAACAAATGTGGAACACTATTCTTTTCTTTTTCATATTGTCTTTTTGTTATAAAATTTTAAATGCACTCTATGGTATATTTAATTATGTAAAGAATATCGTGTCGATAAAGAGTGCAAAGAAACTTTAGTCCATCTAGTTCCACTTTTGAGAAAGTTTGCTAACTTAATTATCCAATACCAAGCAATTCTCTTACAATCAGGATTCAAAATGTTTTAAAATAAAATAAAATAGGACCACATGGATTATAAGTAACTAAAGAGCAGCTAGAATTTAGCATTCTGAAGGAAATAATATGGAGACGGAACAACATTTTTGAATTAATCCCTCTTTTGAATATTGTGTGAGGTAGCTTTTTTAAAAATGACTTAATTTAAGTTAAATGCCTTTTAAAAAGTTCTTCATTGATTTCTCTTAAGTTAACTTCGGGTACGTCAGATTTTAGGAGCTAAATATTTTTAAAAGCATATATTACCTGAGGTAAAACCCTCTTTCGAGGAAATCCGTGAATTTATCTCCAAAAATAAGACCATGACAACAGCGTGAGCTAATTTCCAAATGCGAAGCTGGAAAACAAATAGAACCCAGCCGCGAATTTTTTAGCTCCATTCCACTGCAGTAAACCCACTCCGTATAATCTGGAGGCAACGCTCATTAGAGGCGATGAAAAATAAAACGCGGAAAGGCTAAAAGATCGGGGCATTAGAGCACTCGACGCTCGCGAATATGGTCATTCTCTCCCTCGGAAATCGCCCGAAAAAAATCACTCTCTGCGGGCAATTATACAGCGGAGAACTTATTGCGGGTTCGTGGCATTCTCATTCAGCCCACGACTCAGGAGTGAGATAGGCGCGATCGGGTCAAAATGAGGCGCCTGCGCGTTTACAATGCGCCAGAGAAGGCGCGACCCTTCAAAGGATTTGGGTCACTTGGGTGCGGCGAAGAGGAGGAGAAAGAATACCCTTTAGCAGCGGATCAGAACTGGGATGCTCTCCAGAGTGCCTAAGAATCAGGCGCCGAGAAATTAACAAGGCGTTTCGCGCTTACTCTCGCTTGTCACTCAAACGAAGGATAAGCGCTTTGTCCTTCGGGATGAGTGACGCTTCCGAAAAGATCTCTCTCTGCTTGCTCTTCCTAAGTAAGCTTGACGAATGCCAGAAAGCAAAACTGACAAATTTTGCTTATTAGAGATATCAAATTTTAGATGTTATAATAACGATGCGTTATGCGATGATCATACTAAGGATATATGTTTAATTTTATGCATTTGATTTTTTTATCTGGTATTTAATTTGCATTCACTCGATGTCATCGTACCCAGTGTTGAAAGTTGACATTTAGCGAAATGTTAAAATACATATTTTAGAGATGTTGCAGTCAATTATTTATTTTTAGCTATTAACGCTAGTAACTATGTAGTGTATTGATATATTTTGATTTGATATGTGTGATGGAGCAACTTCAGATCATATCGAACAGCAGTGGATCAATTAGTATACTATTTTACATTATTTTCCACGAGCATGAAATGAATTAAAAATTTTTACGAAACGATGGAGTGGAGAATCTGAGCAGATCTCACCAGATCCTTTCGAATATCATAACATCGGAAAAGTATTACATTTAGCTACATACGAATAGTTTCAACAGAACCTTTTGAACAGCATTATCAAAAAAAGCTTGTTATTCTATCCCTACATGGATTTCCAATTTTATTGCTTTTTCTTACAGAGCAAGTTTTTATTTCAGAAATACATTCTCCTACTTAAATATTGTGTGGCGTCTCATTAATTTTAATAAAAAATCACTTAGCTTATCACTTATATCAACTTAATTACTTTTCACACATTATTTTCCTATGTTAGGCAGTAATTATAATGCATTGATCCCTTTTGGACTAGCAAACAGACAATGAAATTGCAGTAGAATGTACCCCGTTAAACATAGTTAGAGTGTCCTGGAGATCATAAGTGATGAGAATAGCCATTTCTTAATCAAAGTAAGGGAAGCCCATCGGTTGTTTACTTGGTCAATGTGATTCAAAAATCCTAATCAATAATCTCATAAATAAAATAAAAATATAAATTAACTTATTAAATCCATGCTAACCTTTGAGCGATTCCACCTTCTTCCAGCTGGACGATGACATAACCGTTGGCTGTGACCATACCGAGTGGTCCGTGCAGCTGACGGGGTGAAATGTAAATTCCGAGATCCGAACCCGTTGTCCTGGTCAACCTCACGAGTTTGAACTTTCTACACGATGTCTTCCCCGAACGACCGGACTCAGAGATCGAACTAAGCGTGGAAGAGGTTTCAGAAACCTTCCTTCCAACAGGAGGCGGAAGGGCAGCAGCTACCGTAGAACCGAGCTCTTGTCCCTCCTTTTCTTGAGAAAAAAACCTTCTAAAAAGCACCCTGCTTCCAGGCTCCGTCAAAGTGGACTCCTTGGATCTCATACCCTCCCTCAGCGAATGTCTGTACGGACTGGTAAGGAATTCGCTCCTTAAAGAAGAAGATGAAGGCTTTGCCTCCGTAACCCCTTCACTTTCGGCAGGAGATTCGTGTATTGTCTCCGACATCGGACGATCGAACGAAGAAGATAAATGCTGCTGCCTCCTTGGAGATGCCTCTGTTTCTACGTGGCATTGCAAACTCATCGATGGCAACAGCCTTCCGGAAGCTCCTCTCCTTTCCCAACCACCACCTATAATTTCACCTCTCTGCAGACCCACCGGAGTATCACTGGAGCTTCTAGGTATGGATGGAGTTGGTGTCACGCTCCCTCCACTGCTGCACAGCATGGATGCTCGCCTCTGTCGCGACGAACTCCACGTTCCGTGCCTGAGGAATTCGTCTGCTTGGAAAGAACTACCGTTGGAGGCAGAGTCTGAAGATTTGGATCCTGCCAACTCCTTCAAAGATTCTACGCCTGCTGAAGCAGAAGCACCAAGTTCGGAGTCGTGCAGAGATCCGGAATCCGAGCTTTCGTTCGCGATTCCACTATCGCCGTCTTCAGCATCTGCTCCAGGAATGGTAGTGGGTACATGTGGAGTGGTGGGACAGATGGAGTCTCCCGCAGACCTTGCCGCTGACAGCACCGAATCGTCCCCAGCACGCGGACCGTCGCTGTCGTATCCGGATTCGTTTGAACTTATATACAAGGGGGGAGGAGGAGGGGCAACGGAGAGTTTGGTGGTGGACAATGGGAGGAAAACATCGTCGTTACGATAGGGAATGGCGGCATACGATTGGCTCATGGGATAATGCAGCCGCAATGAGCGAGTCTCGAAGAAATCTCCCTTTCGACCCAGGGTCCTGGTTCCGGGGGCTATGCGATATGGACTTTCGGAAGGCGGACCGGAAAGCCTGTGGAAGAGTTCCTCCGAGGTTGCCCTCAGCCGGGATGCTCTTAAGGTTGGCGGGGACGAAGACGATCCGCAAGAACCTCGAGTTTCGGGACCGTCGCTGAACACTCCATCTTCTTCTGCCGCCGAGTATAACGAACCGGCTGCAGGAGTTGCTTGCGATTTCGCCCTTCTTCTGTTGATTACACTGCCACCGTTCTCTTCCGGTAGAACCGACAATTTAGACCTGAGGAAGGCGTAAGGAAAATGGCCCCTTCTGCCTGACCCTCCGGTTCCAAGGGTGGAAATGTTATCGCAACTCATAGTCTTAGTGGGCACGTAGGTGGAACTGACGTCTGATCCAGCGACGGATGCTGTGTCCGATTCTCCCGTCCCGAGGCATTCGACTTCATCCCCTGATTGGTGGCCGGGATCGCCATTCCTCTGGGCCAAATCTGGAACGCACTTCAAGGCGGAGAGATCGAGACCTTCGGTGGGGTCTTCGCCTCTGACGTACGTGGAAAGCTGTGATGTCGAACAGCTCCTCAGAAGGACTCCGGAGTTGTTGGCAGTGGGTGGTGCGGCTTTGGACCCGGAAAGCAGCCTGCCTGTGGCCTCTGAGAACTGCTGCCTCCTGGACGAACTTTCGTTGTTGTTGGATGAAGATGAATAGGTGTGAAGGGCTCCTGTGGACCCCATTCTGAAGAAGAAACTCTTGATTGATTCGGCCCGGTCCACTTTGCCCCTCGAGGACGCTTCGGGGGGAGGGGTGGAGTCGGGCCGGGAATCCGAGGCACTCCTGCCGAGTCGCCATGAACGTTTTCGGAGGCTGGAGCCGAAGGACTTCCCGTTGAGGGACTCCTTGGAGTCGCCGCGTCGTAGCTGCTCCAACTTCAGTCCAACGCGGCGGCCCCACGTTGTGAACACTGTGAAGGAAAACGGGAGATATAAGTGATAACGAAATAATCAAATATTATTTCACGCATAAATATGCATCAATCTGTACATAGCGATAGCTAGATGCATTTATCCTAAAGATTCGCTTAAAATCTAAACTTTATTGTTATTGAATACGTTACAGATAGAAGGTGAGGTAAAAATATCCTGATGATACGAAAATAGAATGAATAGATTTCATTGTAGAAAGAGTAAGGGATTTATAAACTTCAGTCTATGTAAGATATTGTCTGGAGATTCTGAAATAAAGAAGGATGTAGCACATATTTCTTACGGTGACTACGGAGAAAATTTTCTATCAACTACAAAAAAGAATATTCTCACCTTTTTGTGGCTACGAAATTAGAAAAGTTTCCTTCGCAAGATTTCCGAACTCATCCAAAACGTGGGAAAAGACAGCACTCAAAATAAAAAGACTATAACTTGAGGATGTGATAGACGATGTATTGGATACCCTGGCATTTTGAAAGGCTAAGTATACTTACATACTAAAATTCATGCTATTAATAATGTACTACATTTATGTTTATGAAAAATCTATATCAATAGACTCACAGAAATAAATTCGAAGTATTAGTTGCTCCTCAGTAAAATGGGCACAGGAAATGAAAGTATATTCACAAAGGGTACAGCTGGTATGCGATTACTTTATGTATGTTACTGTATTACACTCCCCCGTGACAGATGTTTTGAAAGGCGTTACTTCTTCGACAGGAGCATAGCACGCACCCGATAAGTGAGGCTATCAACACGATTATTCGCGTAGGTTTTGAAAAGGAGAGCGCTAAACGCTGAGAAGGAAGGCATCTGTTATGGCGTAGGCGTGAAGACGGCCTTTCACGATTGTTTGATTACCACGTAGAGAACGGTTCCACGTGTCGATGCGTCTTTTTTGCGAGGAACATGCGAGACAGGTGGCAGCGACAAAAAATCGCCACATGACGGCGCTATCGAAACCACGGGACAGCAATAAAAAATGATCCCACGGGGCGTCTTTCCACCGCTTTCTTTTATCGCTATGGGGAGAAATGTCTCCTGCTAAGGAGAAGAGAGGATGTTAAAATATATGAGATTTCTAAAGCGATTTCGAAATAATATTTTTATCTCTTGGTAGGAGAAAATTTCCCTTATTTTTAATACCGTTTTATAGAATTATATTGTAAAAGTTTAGTAGAGATCTGCAAAAAATCTTCTTTTTATTGTAAGTAATGTTAGTAATGTTTTTAAAGAATTTTTATTGCGGTGTGGTTTAATAAAGTTCAGCTCGATGGAGCGAAGATATGGGCAGGCAGTTGTATACTCACGATGTCATAAATTATAACATTCATATTGTTTTCAGTCACTTTTGTCAAGCAAATCCTACCGAAACCGACTTCTGTGTCCCTGGATGTCTCTCTACTAAATACATTTTTACTTGAAACAGTTACTGTATAGAATTTTTAGTAAATCTAAAAAAGACTTGCTGGAATGGAAAACTGGGTCTCTGATAATATCCTTCAAATTGATTTCAAGCATATGAAAACCAGTCAGTATTAATATTCCTTACCAGACATAGTTTTGGATTAACTGCATAACAGTTAATAGTATGTAAAAAAACCTAGTCGTTACGAGGAGACCACTGGAATTTCCATCGAAATTAAATACACCTCTCTCAGATTTCATTACGTATTATTATCATAATAGTTCCAAGGTAATGAGTCTTCGGAATGCAAAATAGTTTGAATAACATAATCATTGCACACAATTGTAATTTAAGTGGATAAATACTTACGTAAAGTATTTATTATCCTTAGGACAATGAAATTCTACTTCGTTAATCGCACGACCATCGCTTGCTGACCAACGGTTTATTTGAGCGCAATAAATGATTCGAATCAATTACGCACAACTGTGTTTTATTCCCTTCTATCCCATCCGCAAGTCTCTAGCAATTTACTCCACTCTGGACGCAATAAAACTCGAGAGCTAATTCCGAATGTCTCAAAAGGGAAGATTTCCATGTAAAGCGGACATCTGACATGCTCCAACAACGCCACTTTCCAAACGATAAAGCGGAAGTGCGAAATTACTCTCCCGGATTGTCCAATAAGGAGCAATAAAAATATCCCCTGGAGGATTCTCAGTGACGGACACCGCATACGGAAGAAATGACGGCGAGACATTCCCGTTATTCCAACGGAAAAAAAAACTTCACGGATTCGAAAAGCAGAAAAAAAGAACACGTCGCCCCTAAAACAAAAGAATCTGATCTGGTTTTATCCTTCCGCTTCATTTTGTCCCATTACTATCGTACCGAACCCTTGTTTTCTTTTTTTCCAAAGCTCCGAATGTGTCCCAAAAACCAATATGTATCCACGTAATCCCCCTCTTTTTTTACCCTCGATGTTTTCACCCATGTAGCGCTTTTATCGTTCTAAACGGATATTTCCCACCTCACGTTACTTTCGACCTCTCCCCCTTTTCTGCACCCCTCTTCCGGTGACCCCAGACACCTCAGGTTTTGTGTTACCATGACAACGAGAAGGCCCTAACGACGCCGGGGCGTGTTGGGAATACATATTCGCCCACCCACTGCACATCTCGTTTTTGCCCATTGCTAGAGCTGGCAAGGAATAGAAATGGGTTGTTGAGATAGGCTGATTGCTGAGAAAGGGTGAGAAAATGCGCGAGTAGAACAATAAGTGGAGATGCTGAAAGATTGAAAAACTTTCCGGGAAACGGTTGTTTTCTTTTTTCACTGCCCCTCCAGAGGGTTTAACGACTTAATGCGTCAGCTTTCCTTGGGTCGTTGTTTTTCTCCGTGAGCGCCGTCGAGTACAGACTCTCGAGGAGGCGTCTTTTCTATATAGGCGGATGAAATTGATAATTTGCGATACAAATTCACGGAAAATTAAAGCCAGACTTAATATTCAACGGGGGTAAATTTCGACTGCTGGAGCAAGTGCTTTGCTAAAAATATCGAATAATTTTCTGTCCATAATTCTTCTTTTTTTATCTTAATTCGAAAATTTATTGGCAGAAATTTTGGTTTTCCACTCAATTCTATTTTCGGCTGTTTTGGAGTTCTGTTTGTCAGCACACTCAGATCATCTCTTATTCGTTTAATAAACTGCGACCCTAGCCTTCCTCTACCCATTTTGTCCTCTACCACTCCCTTTAGGATGTTTACCATGTAGTTACTTCGTAAGTATATGTTCCCTATGAATTCATCTCTTCTCCTTGTAATTATTTCCAAAATTTTGTATAAACACTACCGAGAATATCTTCATTTGACATCCTTGCAGTCCATAGTCCACTATTAGAAGGCATTATCTATCTACTTAAACTGCATGAACATTTGCTATGCAATGGCATAACAATATAATGTCTGGCTTCAATACCAAAACTATAGTAAGAGGAAGAAAACTCAATTCTGGGAGGGCTTTATCAGGAGAAACCTCCTATAAAATATAAACAGGTATATCAAAGAGCTACATTGACAATTTTAGGTGCCGATGAGAATGAAAAATACTTGTCGTATTGACATTAATATGTATTGACATTAAATCAAAAAGTAAAAGGATTGGAGATACCACTACAAAAAGAAAACACTTGGTAACTCTGACAGCATATTTCTAATTTGACGTTTCTTTTGAAAGGTACTGAAAAAATTTGACAAAGTATTAACATCTTCACCTGGAGATGTCAATACGTTGGCAGGACATCTCAAATTGAAAATCTGCTGAGGATTTACCGAGTGTTTTTTTAAGACGGTTGCTGCGAAATTCCACGAAATCACGATAAATTTGATACGTTCCATTCATATTGATCATATAAATTTTAGGGTGAGAATTCTTAGACTTTTGCATGGAACTCGCATTGATATTAATTTAAAATAAGCTCCCATCTTCGATAAAAGTTCATTCATATTCTATTTATGCATAGGACTCCTCATAGAATTAAATTTGAAAAAAGACATATGGAAAGGTTTCAACTTCATCTGAAAGTCGAGCATGGATTCAAAGTTTATGTTGGATAATGGTTTCATAATTATTAGGAATAGATCGTGTCAGTTTTAAGAATATTTCGCAGCATTGTAATTGTACGTACATGAAAACGAAAAATGTTTATTCGGTATCGTCAAGTCCAGAGAGAATATAGAAAAATATTTAGTTATAAACACAGCGAAAGAAGAGTAAACGCGAAAAATGTAGACTGACCTCTGAGCGCGGCAAAAAACATAAACCGGGAACTTAATTGGAAATTTATCGTTCGGGATTACGCATTCGGTTGTGGTTACATTAGCAGGTCTCCTGGCAACTAATGTGACAGTATAAAACTGTAAAGCAATTCATCATCTCCCGCTTCGTGACTGGCAGGATTCCTCAAGTTTTTTTACAACACTTATGTGTTGCCCAAAGGATGATTTATGAGTTCGCGTTTAGAAGACGAAAAATGTTTACTACAAGAAGAAAATTACATTCCCGTGATAGGCATAAAAATTTAATTGTGTCTCCGAAGATCATTTAAAAACATCTCAGCTCCACAAAAGCCGTATCTCGCTGAATGTATTAGCGCTGAAAATCTTCGCTTACATGCATTTGCCAGGCGCTATGCCGTTAAAATATTCTTTTCAAATTGAAATATAGCTCCCTGCTGGTAAGCCTGTTTGTAATGCTCGCGGACAGCTCTCACAATGGACTGAATACGCCATCTCAATGTTTTAAGCTCATTTTATGCAACGGGTACTTGCTTTGCTCTCCTTGAAACCTGCACCTTTATTAGCATAAAAATACGCTCTAAGCGCAAATTAGAACGGAATGGAGGGAAGTTTTAACTGAGTGGAAAATAGCAGCATTGAGTAAACTGAAATCGTGACATTTTTGAGTCTTCCGTAAAGGAAAAAATCACGCTCAACAGTTTCAACTCATGATGACTTGTTTTGCTTTAGGATTACATGTTATTTTTTCTTCCATTTGGTTTCTGCCCATTTTATTTTACATTCTCATTACTATAAGAAAGTCTTTGATTACAACATATTTTCAAACATATGAATGTTTACATTCGCCACTTTGCTTAGCATCAGTAAAACTTCCACCGTTTTACTCACATTTTTAATGGTTGGGAAATTTAATGCGATAAAGAAGCTTAACATACATGAAAAATCATTAATAGGGTCTTTGAAAGAATATTTAAACCTTTACAACAGAATTTAACAACAATTTTCATGCGACCGCTCGTTAGGTTTCATGCCATGCTTACTTTGGGAATCACGGCTTGAAAAGAATACTTCATGGTGATGATAATGATTATTTCATAATTAAATGACGATTTCATAATTATCCCTTTTGCTGCGGTTTAACTGAAAAAATATGGATACTATAATCTTTTCATTGATTCTTTCCGAATCAGAATCGAAACAAATCAATCATAAAAATGGTCATAACTCATGCTGTCGCCGACATAATTGCTCTTACAAGTCATAAGAAGAGAAAGGGAAAAAAATTCGAAGTACGAGAAAGAACTGGGGACCGTAAAATATTTCGCTTGATGAAAGATTCGACACATGTCACCCGTCAACGTTCATCAACTTTACCCGACAAAATAATAAATGGACGCAGTAACTTCGAGAACAACTCGGCGGTGAAAAATCGATGCATTTCAGATGCTAAGAATTTCGCATCTCGAACCCCGGCGAGAAGTAAGTCTGCAGCAAGCAACAAACTTCCGAGACGCTACGGCCTCTGAATTTCTGATTCGAAAAACCGGGAGAAAGATTCCGCGCCGGAATCGAATAAGATGTTTACCGGCGACGATTTTCATTGTGAAAGAGGAGTAAACGGAATGGCTTAGATAAAAATCTAATCTCGAAAACAAAACACGACTTCGGTTCGTTGCCACGATTAGGTCAAAGTCGCGTCCGTTCAACCTAAAAAACTTCCCGGGCAAAGGAAAAAACTCCCTCGACACCCATTGGTGGCTCTTTGCCCAGACACCTGTCTTAAAACAAATAAATATAGAGGAGGGGAGGGGGCGGGGGTGGTGGTTTCCCATGAGAGAGCAGAGACAGACATATATCCGTCTCATCGTTGAAGACGCCTGCAGGTAGAGCCAACTCTCCGACGGAAATTTCAGTAAGGAAATTGAGAATATAATGTATACGAATATATGTGCGCGTAAAATTTACCGTATGAAAAGTCAACAAAGGGAATGAACTCACATGAGAAGTGTTGAAGGAAGTAAACAAAAAAGAAACGAACATGCTTTGCTTAGAAATGTGGCAGCAAAACGCTTAGTTTACCATTATCCTCAAAACGAGTTTTCCAACCTTGTTAAATTCATGCCTATTATTCTTTAATCAAGTTAAAAATTAGGAACAAAAACTTCAAGTGAATCATAAATAATCCAGCAAAATTGTAAATAAAGAGTCATCCTAATTAGCGTCTTTTTTATTACCGACATAAAGGTAAAAGAAAGCATCTTTTTATAACTCAAATATATTCCACCTATTATCTAGAGCCATAATTTTTGTACACTACTGCCATTAAGGGTTAGATGTAAGAAGAGACTTTTCAGTCTCAATCTCGCCCGAATAAAGACGATTTATTATTATTATTATTATTATTGCTCGAAGGGGGCATAAAAATAAGAATAATTCATTGAACGGTTCGAAAATAGGGAATATACTGTCATAACTCTTAGTCATTAAACTAAACATTGTTAACCACAATGTATTTAAAAATAATGTTAGATTTTTCTACCTTTATTTCTCAATTGGGAATAGGAAAAATTAATTTATATAAATCTACTCTTCCCTTTTGTCTACAGTTTTCAGGATACATTTACTGGAAGAGTGATTGAATGATAGACGCTATTGACTCGTAGGCTGCTATTACTTTCGTGGGAGTTGAAGGCTGATTCGTTGCCCGAGGTACACCTGTATACATTTTCCTATAAACTTGGCAACGTAATTTCCACTCCGGATTGCATTAGCGAGCAGATAGTAAAACGGAACTCCTTTTCTTTTTTCACTACTCTCACGGGATTTCCTCGAGCGCAATAAAATTTATTCCATTACGTTTCACGGGGACGCCGGACACTTCCTGGAACAACAACTGCGGAACATCGGCCAAAAAATCCGAACGCCTCATTTCCTCGAGTTTAAAAAGCCATATCGAGCATGAACCGAGTTTTCGAACACTGGGATTTACAGGGACATATAAAAGAGAGATGGAGGGAAGGGAAAGTGCACACGGCGGAGAGGAAGAGCATTGCTCCCGACCGAATGATTCATACTCCGCCGCAAAATTCTCCTCCCCTCCTCACGCAACACGCGCTTGACTCACGTGTCTCTCCTTTAGAGACCATCTTCCTCGTCTGCCACTTCCTCACCGATTGAGGAAGTCTCGCCCATTAATCACGCGGATTATGAAAAAAGCCCCACCGCCATTCCCTCTTCTTTCAAATGGGACTTTTTTCGTTATGTAACTGGGGGCGCTAAAGAGAGGGGGTTGTTTTGGTGCGGCCTTGGTTTTGAAGCAGAGGAGAGATCTGCATGGAGGAGAGGCCTTAAGCCGCCACCAGAGTCGGGGTATTGAAATGGGATGACAAATTGAAGGGAAGTATTTCCGAGATTTCTCGCGAGTCGCGAGGGGGATATTCGGGGTTGAAATTGGAGGTGTTTTCTCCCTTTGTTCTTCACACAAAACGAATTTCCGTTCCTCTGATAAAACTCCTCTTTTGACGGAGACAGAAAATGAAGGAATAGACATTTTAAAAATTTTATTAAGAAGCGGCGGCGTTGAATTCTCGCCTGCTTGGTTCGAAGTGGAATCTTTTGAAACTTGGGGAAGAAAAGCAATTTTGTGCAAACTTAGCGAGTTCAGAACAGGCGCGCTCCCCTGAATGCCAACAAGAGCTTATAATTGCTATCTTAGCATGTCGGCTTCAGGAGATAAAGACTATCCGATTTATGAACGTCTAACCGCGATCATTTCTAGATAACCATAGAATTAATGTCTGGAACGCATTCAAGATAGATGCATCAAAAGGTGAGTACAATGTAGATGAAAGCGAATGAAAGTATCTTGATAGTAGCTATTAGATCAATCAATGTACTTCTCATAGTAAACAAGATCGGAAAAGAACTAGATATTAGTTACAAGAATGAAAAAAAACCCCTGCTCATCAGAGTGTTAATAGAAGGCTTTGTTTGGTTCAAATTTCATTGTGAAAACTATTTCAGAGATTCTCAAAATAGCTCTTTGCGAGTGATCCCTGAATATTTCTCTGTTATTGCTATAGTTATAGACACATTATCACTATATAATATGCCATTGTAGGATATGAGGGAGAATTATAATACAATAAAATTAAAAGTTTATTCCTAAAAACAAAAACATACAAGCATCCAGCAACTTATTCGTTCTCTTTTGAATATACCTCAGTCCACTTAAGCGATTTTGGTCGAGGTTAGTGCGTGTGCACCATAATAAATAATAATGGGAAAACCTTGGCACAACGGAAATTTGTGGTTAAAAGGTAAATTTTCTGCGGAATTCCTTTCAGTAACCGCGTATGATGAATAATTGTCACATGCTAGGGAAATCAAATTGTTGCTTAACTTCCTCAGAACATAAACTTGGAATGAAATTCATTTCCATGAGAGAATGACTGTGACCACGGCGACACTTGTCTGAGATATTTTTGCGGAAATAAAGAAATGCGATTCCAAGATTCCTTAATCATACACGTGAGCTATGGAAGATGTAATTAATGACATAGAACTTCGAAATTGGGTAGGATATCTCCGTTTTCTTTTCAAGTTGAGATTACACATCAATCAAAAATTAATTATGTCATCATATGATGGATAATGAGGGGAGAACTATAACTTAAAGGCAAACAAACCGCCCATAAAACATCCTCCATCTATTCTCTGTTTATATAAAAGTTCGCATTGGTGGGCAAATGTGTTCCTCTTATTCTATCCCACCCTCCATCCGTGATTCAAACAGAACCAGGAACCATAACTTCCACGTAACTGATGTTTCTTTCATTTAAAACAAAGGGGATTACTTGTGCGCAAGGTGTAATAAAGATGTCGAAACTCTGCATTCCTTCATTAGTGATCGCTCCTCATCTCTTCCTCAGAAAGCGACTTTCTCTGTATGATACGCGAACTTTGAGTGACAGCACCAGATGGCATTGTTTCGTTTCCACGAATAATGGCCTGCTTGCGATTCGAGCCACTCCGGATGGGCTTTTTCCCATTTCAGTCGCACTTCGCTCGGAACTCTGGGCACGCGTTCTCCGCAATCGCCTTGGACATCGGACATAAAGATGCAGAGAAAAGGTCACACGCCGCCATGGCCTATAAGACATTTTTTCCCCACGAGAACGTGGGAGCGGTTTCTCGGTGATTTATGCATCTCTAAAGTATCGGCGGTGCTCTACTGCATAGAAAACAGTCGATCGCTTTAACGAAAAACAAAAACTATTTCGGATTACGACGCGAATGGGGGCGAGAAAATGCGTGCTCGAGTGAGTGGCGAAATATTTGACATTGTCTCCGAATGGAATTCCCACCAAACATCATATTTAAACTCGAGCTGTTTGGACATCTCTAAGGGCGCTAACGAATCGAAATTTGTTGAGGCATTCACGAAAAGGGGGAAAGGAATTTCTGGCACTTTGTGTGCGAATAAAATCTTTTAGCTTCATTAAATGAGGTGCCAATTGACGCACAATAGAAATAACTCACAGTAATTTTGGTCCAAAGCTTAACCTACATTAACATATAGACGCCTTTTATAGCTCCTTCTCAAACTCAAACTGCTTATGCAGAGTTCTCACTAAGCTTATGATTGATGTCAAAATGGAATAATTCCAGAGGGAACGTGAGGGAATCCTACGTAACTGTTTTTGTTGGTCTTTCATGCATCATTTTAGATTGATTTTTGTTTTCCCATCCTTTGAACACTCAACTTACGAGAGGCGTCAAAAACGAAAATAGAATCACCTTAGGTAAAGATTTATTCCTGGCGAACGGGGAGAAAGCAATCTTATTACTGGACCCTTAGTTGGGGGGAAAAATAATCCAAGGAGGATTTCAGACATCAAAGAACACGTTATCCGTTGAGAAAAATGCCTTGGGAAGTTGATAGATGTAGCAGAAATTTTAGATTCATTGCCCAGGGAACTTAAAAAGCAGGTAATCAATATATGTATAATATCATATATTGGCAATAAACTCATACAGTAATTCACCATGCTCGAAATTCCTTATCAACTCACCTCCTTAGACTGTTTTATACATTTTCTGAGAAAATTAACTTCTAGAAATGGAATTTTATGCCATTGGATATTTTGTTGTGATTAGAAGTGGAGGTTGATGCGGTTCTATCTAAGGTATTATAGGTAAACAATAATTTTAATTAAATAGTCTTATAAGTGCACAAATAGTAGAATTATAAATATACGTAATCCACATTTCTGCGTGGCCATTTTATATTCTTACAATTCATGAAATAATTTTCAATATTTTCGGGAGAAATTTCCATTATTATGAAAGTTGAGACCTACTAAAAACCTGATTGATTATAATCGAAACAAAAATTGTTTGTAATCAACAGCCAAGATAATTGACGAAAAAATTTTGAAATTTTCACCCTCGAAATAGCTGCGAGGACTATTAATAATATAAAGTGAAAATGGCCGCAGTTTCGGTATCCACTTTCTAGAGCATGAGAGGACGTGACAGACATGTTAAGAAGACGTCAACAACCCTAAAAGGTAACAGTGATCGGATGCAAATGATCGTGAAGCCGAGAATCGATTTGAATAGAGCGGAGTGAAGAAGCACGAAATCGCATTTGCACCAAAATCGCTCAGTGAACCATGACACCGTGCGCACCATGGGGATTGAATCGAGAGTCGGGAATAACTGAATTCGCTCCCGACTAGCACGTTTGCCGAAACGCCGCTAATACTCAAGCCAAATTTGTTCCACCGCAGTAATTGAACAAGCACCCAGGATTTGTTTTCTTTTCGAAGCGTTACTTGATTATCAATGTTCCCACCGCAAAAGTTTACTTTAACACCTGCTATTAGCGAAGACAATATTGTTTTAGACGTTTCCGATATTCTGGTCTCATCTCAGTTGGCTCGGCAAACTGCTTTCCTCTCAGTGGGAAGAGACTCTTTGCGATATCTACCGAAAAAGTTATTTTACCAAGTAAGGATCGGTTATGTTGAAATAAAATTGAAAATCCACTAGAATCACCTAGGTAAGTCACGCTAATTTTTTCAGGGAATTGAAGAATATTGTTCATAAATATGCAAGATTTTCATGATTCATATGTCTCTTATGATAGTAGTTAATTAAAGCTTATGCCACCTGCAGAGCCGCACTAGACATACGTAGCACAAAAGAATGCAACATAGACTAGACTAGTATCAAACCATTTCTGCGAAGAAATAAACATTTCCCAAGTTAAATCTAATGCTATCAGATATTCTAGCAATACATTCTTCGACCGGCAATGCTCACCCGTTTGCTGTTATAGAATTAATACTAGTTAAATTTGAATACGGTCAGCAATTTAAATTTTGTCATTAATGGCGAAATAACTATGACCGCTTTTGTAACAGATGTTGAATTTTCTGATAGAAAAAAAAATAAATCTAAATTTTCGGAATGATATCCCATGAAGCATTTTTCATTGCTTAGCTTCCACGCTTACCAAATTTGACTCTACTTCATCTGCTTAGTTCTTTTGTTAAAGTATTATGTGGCCTGAAAAATATTTGCAATTTTTTTTTAATTTCCAGTATGTTTTCGAAAACAAAAACGAATGGCATTTGGAAGTTTCAAAAAGTGAAGGCCGATCCAAAACGAAATCGAAAATTCATATACTGAAGGCATTTGCAAAATAAATCTCATTGTGAGTTTCAGTAGCTAGCTAGGGTCAAAGGTAGTTCACCTTTAGCTCTCACAGGGATGTATATCTAGATTCCGCAGTATCGCTTTTCCCATTGATCGCATTCCACCCATATTCATGAACAAATATCACAGCTCCGCCAACACCCAACAAAACTTCCGATCCGCACTTTCCGAATTTGACCGTGGGGATCGCCGCAGTGGAATATTTTGGCATTCCCCGCGCATCTTTCATGTCATGGAGAGAGAGGAAATGCGGGACGGAAATTGACGGGCGGCGATCAGGTGGACGTATGGAGAAGTACCTATTAGCAACTCACCCTCCGGGTGTTGAACAGAAGCGCGTTGTGAGGAAGTGGAAGGAATAGCGGAGAAAGTAGGGGAAGCAGGAAGTGGCGGCAAAGAGAGGGTGCGAAGCGAAGGGATGATGATGATGACGGTGAGACATTAAGGGAAGATGTAAGGGGAGAAGGAATGAATTAAGAACGGGAGTGATGGATAATGCAAGGAAAAGAGACGAGTGGCATAAGGGAAAGAAAAATGGACAAAAAGGATGGAAATGAAGGGGAGATGAGGCGGGAAATAGAGGAAGAGGAAGAGAAGTGCATGACGATGACAAGGGGACGAATGCGAACGTGGGTGGCGTACGTATAACTTATACGGTGGCGAGCACAAAGCAAGCAGCCAATATTTCGAAACATCCATCTTTGTTATGGTCCATGTTGAGGGTAATTAGCTCTGTCTTTGACACCATATTTTTCGTGAAAGCCATATAAAATCTATGAAACTTCTGTGGATCTTTTTCTAACGATCTTTTCTATCCATAACTTCTTGTAATGCTTTCCTCTCTATATTTGTTTACCAATACATACCTTTTTTCTATATGTTTATACTGATAAAACTGATGGCAGAAATGGAAGAAGTGATTTTTAGGTCTCAATCTCTCCTTTACAAAGACCTTAGGAAGGAAAATAAAATGAGAGAACGGAAATAATATATACTAGACGTTTAATAAAATGCATTCCTTAGCAAATAATATGTGACTATGATGACGATCAAACAGCGCTTTTGAAGTAAATGAAATCACATAATTCGTTACCGTGTTATAAGTTGTACCATGAGTTCAATATCTTCTGAACATAATATGAAGAAGCCGAATCACGTCCAAAAATTCTGATACGATATGCTCTCAATGTAAAAGTAACAAAAATTAATACACAATATCTCTAGGAAGTTCAAAATTAAAAGAAATTAGAATATGCATAAAAATAAGAGACATTTCTTATACATTTACTTCGCTCTTTGAAGTGCTTCATAGCTGAAACAATTCGGTACACCATCGCTGAATTTAATACGTCGGTGTTTTTCTAAGTATTAAATGATAGAGTGACTGATATTTACGCGAGAAATATAATCCCTTGATCTAGGAGTGGGTATATCCCCCGACAAACATAGCCTCAACTCGAAGGCTTCATTCCATTGTAAAGTAATTTCCACTCAAAGTAAAGGCTTCGTGAAGCTTGCGCCAAAGAAAGTTATATAATACCTTACATAGATCATGTGCCTGAATAGATTGAAAAAGTTACCTATTAATTATTGTAACTAATTGAAATATCGTTTATCATTCAATATTTTTTTCTTACCCAGTGTAGTGGTTTAAGCTTCTATGGTAAGAATTTTTAGGTATTTTCTTTAAAGAAACGGAGGTCTCCACCTGGTCTTGTGAGTTCCTGTCACCTTAAAGACATCGCTGCTGCGAGAATGTTATTTTGAAGAGTTCTTCTTATGCCATAACTCTAAGCACAGTATTTTCCACCAAAAGAAGTACGCCACCGTCTTATCTGCGATTTTTTTTTCGACGTAAATGAAATTGAGCCTCTAATTCATATTGGAGTAGAAGACTGTTCCATAATAAACTCCATTCCGGAAATTCGAAAGCTCAATCTTTGGAATAACAAAGTTTTTCAATAATATAAGACGAGCGAGAAGAATGAAAAATGAGAAAAATGCAAACAAAGAGAACGAAATAAGACAGGGTCCATGAGGATCGAGCTCAGAAAGGCAAATAAAAAGTTAGCGCTAAAATTTCCCGAAAAATTCGTCGCCGTATTTGAGGATGTGCGGGGATGAAAAGGATAAATAAAGGGACGAAGGAGGAAGAAGTTAAAGAGGATTGAATAAGGGATGAGAGGCGGAATAAGGAGAATAATGGCTAAGAGGGGAGGAAAAGGGAAAGATTGCGGAACATAAGGGGAGCATTCCGAAACCAGAGAGGGAAGGATGACTTGTGGCTTCGGCAGAACTAATAAAAGGGAAATGAAGTAGAAACATTCATCCTTGCGCCTTCAATTTCAGAGGGTCCTTCTTTCGAAATGACTCTCTTGGACTAAGAGTATATACTTTGCCTCCTCCGAATGAATTTAGCACTGTGCCTTCTGGTCCACGAGAAAAAAGCCATAATTTAATTAGTCACTTTTTTAAATTCGGGTAAGTTGTGAGGAAAAATTAACGGTCATATTTTAGAAATTTAATTTTCGCCCCTCCGTTTCCCAACTGTTTAGCACCGGAGAAAAAAAGCGAGAGTGTAGGGAAACGGTGTTGATGGCCCACGTAGGAATACACAAATCTCTCGCGCCTTGATTCCGGATGAGGCACCGTATAAATACGCGTCGTATTTTTTAAGAAAACAGACTAATCATCTTTTATGGTAAAATTTTGTGTGATAAACTTAAATTATATAAACGTAAATTTTTATTAAGAAATATCACATTAAAACATATTACGAAATATCCCACGAGGATTAAAAATAGCTAAATATAGTTATTTTCTTCAAATTGCAATTAAGGAGAAGATTACGCTGTACAAATGCCAGGAAAGAGGTCAAAGTCAAAATTTGTCGGATGATACGGAGTTGAATTCAACAATTGTAATGTTTGATTGAAAATAAAAATCGTCATCGTGAGTTAACAACCCAAGGATTAGTTTTGGTAGATCCCAGCGTCTTCCTTTCCCAGCAAATCGCGTAATTCCCTCATAATTCCTAACCTTAACACCACCGATTACCTCTCTTACCTAACTTAAGTCTGTCTTCCTCTACAATGTCTTCCACTTCCACCAGTCCTTCCAATGCTGAATTCAGCAGACTGCTATGTCTCAAAGTGTGCCTAATAAATTTCTCTAGTCATTTCACCTACGATTTTCACTGAATATTATCTTGTTTTGCTTGCCAATTTCTATGGCAAAGATAAACAACACATTATTCAACCAATGACATACTCACAAATTTATATCTGTGGACATGGTGACACCCAAGAGTAAAATATAGCGTAGCTTAAAATTGGATATTTTCAACTTTATCCTCAGCCAGATTTTTTATTGCTCACAGTGAACCTGTTACTATTACCAAAAAGGTAACCTACTGTAACCGAAAATTCGGCTGTGGATAAAAAACAATGTGTCAATATGGAAACCGTTTGAAGAAGATGGCACCTCCATGGGAATTTTTCTGGTGAAAATCTGAGTTATCCGTCAAAAAATTCACATGGCTATCTTTGTCATACTTTGGATTTAGTTGTTAGCGTAAATTCCATTACATATCTACCATATTTAAGCTGGAAAACATTTGTTAATGAAAATGAAATTCATGCGGATACTTTCTTAACTCTCCCGAAAATTTCCTCCTCCAAGTCTGGAGATGGTCTCCTTAAAAGGCGTTCACAGAAACACTTGAAAAAGAAAATCCCCGAAAGCACTCGAAGCCTTTTCTCCGAATACCGCAGATGTCCTCCGCAACACCCGCCACCATTTACATCAAAATAGGCATCCGCAAAAAAGCATTACTCTCTCCTTTTACGTGAGGAATAATTCCGATCGGCGAGCCAATCCCCTCCGCATTTTGGGAACTTTAACGATCGCCTTGCATAATTTTCCAATTAAAGCCGGGAAAGGGTCGCGGGAGAGGGATGCAGAAAAACCCGAGCGCATCACCGATGCAAAACGTATCGACCCATGAATACGTCCGAATGCGTTTAACCCTCGCTAATTTCCCGCGACAAGACGAAGCGCAAACGAAGCTCCGTAAAAGAGTCCGTCGGTCACGTACAGAGAAATCTGCCCACACCTGAGAACCGCCCTGATGCACCATTCCCACCGATGGACCACCGCGGGTTTTAAGGAAACCCGCTCACGCCAATATCGTCGTCAATAGCAACACTTCTTCCCGCCCCCTTCCTCCCTGCCCACCACCCTATTTAGAAAAGTCTGGATAAGCGTCTGATCGTATTTACAACACGCGAGGGAAGTTTTCCTTCCCTCACGAGACGCCGGGGAAAGTTGTCAGGAAGAAGGGGAGAAGGGTATAATCTCATTCATTAGGAAGAGATTGAGACTAAGCAATCTACTCATCCGCTTCGAGACGCGATTAGTTTTTGGGGAGGAAATGAGAGAAAGAGGAAGCAGAGCAAAGAAGGAGAGGATATGAAGAGTGCAGAGGTTGATAAAAGAGACTGGGAGAGGCATTAAAGCACGCATATTAAGAGAAGGAATGGGGAAATGGGAACGGAAGAGAAGATGAAAGGAAAAAAGATTACGTTGCGAGACACTGTTTAACGAGACAGGAAGAGGAAGAATAATGAGAGAAGGTAATGAAGTTGGGGCGAGAAAGAAAGGGTTAAGAATGTGGAGGAAGCGAGATGAGGAGAGGCAGGAAAACGTGAAAAAAATCGCTCTAGGTTGCAATTTTTTATTTTGCTGCCACAATGCTCCGAATCGGGAAGAGGGGAGAGACTTCACTCATTGAAATCCATTGTAATCCACGTCACGTACTTTAGCCTCATAAGGAGCAAGGGGACTATGCTCTCTCTCCAGTCCTTCGACATTCCTACGAGATCTAGAAGCGCAAACACTCCCATCCTCCGGGAGACGATGGAACAATGCCGATATATTATACTCGCTAAATCATGTTATGAGAAAAAAGAAGCTGATTTTTTGAGGGGAATGGTATTCGAGGTTAAATACCGCGTGAGAGTGCATTGTTTACCGGTCCATTTAAAGACTTGCCATTCGGCACACTTTTTGCACGAGTAGCAGAAACCGCGGATCTGACTATATTCGGATTTCGTAGATTCCTCGTGTTCAATTGGTCCTTAAATAACCACGTGATCGTGACGGATAAGCATCGCCAACAATGTCGAAAAAATTACTGGTACTTGACATAAAATTTCAGTAGCAAGGTTAGGTCATTAGCCTGACTTTAAAAACTTTTGGCTCCCTCTAGACGAAAATTGGCAAAAAATTACATAGGAATTTGGCATAGACACGAATATTTTCCTCTAAATGGTCACGGCCACCGTAGGTGACAAAAATACTTTCTAAGGCTCTATGTAAACGCTCTTAAGAGTCACGCAGGCAATTACTCAGTTAACTCATAGATTTTTTTTCGTTAATTCGTAAACAAACATTGATTTAAAATGGGATTCACGTCTCATTAATTATTACTGATTGAAAAATGCATAGTTTTACATTTATGAATTTCATAAAAAGCGTTCGAGTAATAATATAATTAAGTAAATTTAAAATTGTTTCGACAACAGTGATTATTTCGCATATATGGACCCCTACCGGTAATCGAAGCTGGGACCGCTTTCACCGAAGTCTATTGCGCGGAAGACTTGGCAGTCCGGGTTTGACATTTCGACATCATTTAAAAAATTATGATAATTTTCGCAATTTAAAACCGGAGGACATAACTGAACAACGTACAAGAGCCATTCTCTAACTAAATACTGTGTATAATACTGTCTCCAATGAACGTTGATTCAAAATTATTAGCATCATAGGCAGAGAATAAACCGCAACTATAATAGTGTAAGAGTATTTGAATTAATTTAATCCCCTCATCTCTCTTCTGCATTCGCACATATTTAATTTTTCAAACTTGGTACTATTTCACATGTATAATGAAGTAAGTATGTACTTCATCTTTAACTCCATCATCTCGAATTCTGCTGTGCATTTGAGATGCGTTCATCCTTTTGAAATGGTTATTTGCCCCTTGGGGAAACCCTGTGATCTTCCCTACACGATGGACCCGTATCTCCACTATAAACCCCTCTTCAGCAGTTTACAGCCTCAAAGTTGCTGTCTTAATTTTCCCTCTCTATACACTCACAACCAGATCTCCACCTAACATCCGTCTACTCCGGCTTACTTACATTCGACTGCCTACTTCATTCCTTTCCTCCCTTCCGTTAGAGATATTAATCACTACAACTAAGATTTTTTTAGGATAATACGAAATATTACGTATGAAAGTATCAACTGTTAATTCTTAAACTTACGTCGAAAGATTGATACGAAAGGAGAACTTTAATTACGACAAAGAGAAAAAGTACTTTCGTTACAAAAACAAATTTTAACGGATGGTGGAATACTTCAGTAGGATGGAATTGCGAGCTCGGCAGGAAGTTTTCGATTTCAATTTACAATTTTGCGACTACGGAATACTAAAACTGCATCCTTTACTTACTTTTCTACGAATATACATAGCTTATGCTTTTAAACCTTAAAATTCCTAAGAAATAAATTCCTTTCAATTGCATCAAAACAGGAGAAGGATTTAATTCCAGACCGGACTGCCGCTGAGAGGATTTTAACCTTTTTCCATAATTAGCGCCACGTGTAGCACTCTACGGTCCACCTAGTTCGTCACATCACCGCAGACCGAGTGGTGGCGTCTAGCGGGAGTCCCTCGATCTCTTTTCAAGGAAAATAAACAAAGATTCACCGGAAAAACAAATAGAGATCAGCAGGCAAGCGCGCATTCTTTAACTCGTTAATTTCAACTTCATTATTGGGTGAATGTTTGCCATTCGGCACTAAAAGGATGAAATAACGTTTACATCAGGCGTGTAAATTATCAATCGTACCTTCAATAATAGCCCTTAAGTTTCTTTCAAATAATGTTTCCTTTAAAATATTAGCTGCCGTATAGTAATTAAAAGTTCAAATTGATGAGAACCGATTCTTATTCGGGCATTCTGCTTACACAGCTAATTAAGTTCTTAATATAGCAGAATGCGCTGACATGTTTTCATGATTAGCAATCTTCAGACAACCGACACGAAGAGAAATGAAAGGGAAATTGAAAAGCAAATTCTTTTAGGTTTTTTAATCCCTATACATGTGAAAACACGATATCCCACAGTCATAAAATTTACAGTTACTCTTCTAAGAATACAAAAATATATATTCATTACGTTTTAGATGAAAAATTTGGATTAATTGTAATAATATTTATTTTTAATATTTACGAAAATAGAATAGGTTCATCGTTCGCCTTCGTACAAAGGAAAAAGATTTAAAATTATTAATTCAAAAGTTCCTCCTTTTTTATTGCTTAGTAGCATTTCTAGGTCCCTTCCTTTCACCTGAACTTTAGAGGATGCCAAAGATTCGAATGTATTTTCATTATATTAATTTTTGTTGAGAGCTCTTTACAGAATTTTAGTCGAATGATTCATCCAAAAATAAATCTTACTAAAACTGTTCGCATTTCATTAATTACTTTCCCTCTTATACCTGGTTCCGAGGACATTTTAACTGAACAGAAGATTTACTCCTCTTCTAATCCCACATTGAGGTAAAGTCTCCATTAAGACACGTAATGTAGGTTCAACAGTTAATGCTACGTCTTCTCCATTAGGTGCCAAGAAGTTTATTTTTTACCTCTCTCTCTCTCTCTTCGCATTCCTTCTCATCCTCTTAAGTCCTCCTCTCGAAAGACTTTAAGGCCAAAGGAGATGAACAGCAGCTTAAGTACATCACGGCTTAAGGAAAGTTGAGTGGCTCACGAGTCGCCTTAGATGAGACCATAAGGATGCCTCAAACCAAGTTCTCAATCCAATGAATAGCGAACACTCGAAAAAATTCTACCGAAAAACATTAACAGCTATGACATCAAAGGTGGATTATCCTTTGATCGCTGATACTTTCCATATTCAGCCACAAGAGCTTTTCACAACCGCATTTATATAAGCACCTCTTTTGTTCGGGCTCTTTACCTAAAATTAAGTTTTTTCTCTGCGTCAAAGTGGAAGCGGAGAGCGCATGGCGCTCCGCTGACTATACAGCTGTCTTCGCTAGACTCCCACGATTCAACGCTGAATCATTTGCAGACACGTCTTCAAACAGCAAAGTCACAATGCTCACATGCTTTTGATATCTAGTATGAAAAAACCAAAGCTCCTTCCCTCCCAACGCAATGTTTCTTGCGGTGGTTCACTGTAACTGAAATATTATACATACAAAATACAACACCGTACAAGGGGGCACTCCGTTTCATTCCTTTCGAATGCGTTTTATATCTTTCAAAATTTTCATGCCATCAACAAAACAAGATTCTACCATTCAAAAACGTCGTGGGTAAAATCGAATAGTAAGCCCAAGGATCATCCGTTGACCATACATTACATGTCAAAAAGGTTTCATAAATTTAGCGTTCGGAAGATATGTAAACTTTCGACTTTGCAAAAATCTATAAAGAATGTAGAAAAAATGTATTTAATAGAATAAATAGTTAGCTTTGTCATAAAGGAGCAATAAATAAAAATACTCTGAATTTTGTAGTCCCTAAATCCGGCCTCTACATTAATTTATATATTGTACATTTTAAATATTTCAAAAATTTTAAGTTTTCTTAGATACGTCATACTTATATTTCAATAAATAAATAAAAAAATCACCGATTGCGAAATCGAATCTACATCGAGATTTACAAAAAGAGAAGATAATTTACTCAATTACAACCTATTGAAACTTTGGGACGTTTCCTTAAACCACGAACAGCAATATATGTGCCGTAGATAGGTATGCAAATGCAAAGCAATATATTTATATACTTTTTCCAGACTCCCCTCATTAACCATTCTGATATGTAAGAGTAGGGTCAATTGAACGGTTAATCGAAGCAATGAAAAAAGGATTTTTTATTAAAATTTACAGGTGTATTATAATAGATTTTAAGATTCATTATTCGGTAAAATTATTAGGCAATTAGTAAGAATATATTATTACATGGAAAGTAAGAATATATTGTGGTCCAGATAATAATCTGATAGACGAGACTAGCATGACTGATAATCGGGCATACATTCGAACTCTGAGGCTATGCATTGAGGTTGGCGCGAGGCAGATTAGAGGAATAGCGTTTAGTTTATGTACGTGCACGGCAGAGTGTCGATTTAAATTTACTTGAGGGTTATGGACCGGAACGAGCGTTCGATCCAACACGCGATGTAATCACAAAGTGAAGCGATAAAAGTGGAATGGCTACCGATTCTGGGAAAGCAAACTGCAAAATATCACCCGCAGAGCTGGAAAATTGCATTCGACATTGGCGTTTTCTTTTGCATAATTAACTCCATCAAAATCTTCCACACGCTCCTGAATTTTTCCAGCTCTTGGACTCCATCGCCTGACTCTGTATTCCTTAACAAATTGCGAGGGCGAAAAAATCCAGCGACCTGGTTATTACGAGCCTCGGGGGACGCAGAGAATGGTGGAAATGCAATTTGCGTCCGCTGCCATTATTACTCTTTGCGACTCCCCTTGCGCCGAAATATTCCCATCTGCACTGGACCATCATCCGAAGCCCTACGACCTAGGGGCAAAGCGTCAAGCACTCGAGCAAACATTCACAGAGGTATACATGTCAGCAACCAACTGCTGGGTCTTTGAAGAGAGCTTGGAAAGTTATTTTATGGATTCTCCTATTAACGTAAGCGGCGAATTTTCCACTCAGCACTCGACAAAATTTTAGTGTAGTTTACAGTACGTTATTATCCGGCAAGAGGTAATGGCAAACATTAAAAGTTTGAGGTAATTAATAATATTTACTTAACATTTCTCACTACTTAGTTTCTATAGCCTAATATGTAGTCTTTGTTGAAAGTAAATAAGACTAATGAAGAAGTCACAAACATCGAATTAAAGCTAATTATTAACATTTATCGCAAATAAAAGTACTTATATAAAGTAAGGATAAAATAGTTAAGTTTTATGTATCAGGAACCGCTATTTAGCGACGCTTTGGTTGGGAGACTCCGTAGTATTAGGCTGGCAACAAAACGCTTGATGCAATATTTTTTCTGCTCGAGAAACATACTAATCAAATTAAAAGAAATGATTGCAATTACTTAGAAAATGCAGTAATTAGAATGTCATTAGCGCTAAAATTCGAGCACCTATTAATGCCTTCTTTGTAACAAAGATCGGAAATTCTTTGTGATTATGATTGGCAGCTTTTAAACACAGTGTGTAAAAGCTTCAAAATTTATTTTTTTCCAGCGTTTTTGCCGATTCAGCCTTTTTAAATCTTCTAACCAAAGATTAACTAATCGAATCGAAAGATCGAATGTTATAGAATTTAACTGCGGACTTAAAGAAGGACGAGATAGGAACGTCATACGCGAAAAGTTTCCATCCAGTTGATCCTCCCTCTCGGATCCATTCCCTTTAATTTACACAGCGGGCCATGGGGTCATCAATAGTCATCTTCCGAAACAAGCGAGAAGCGATTCTTGAGTGAAGAGCGATCTAGTTTATGGAGTGCGCTTTCTCCCTCCAGGAGACGAATCTTCGAGTGGCGGGTAAAGGATGGGTTTGCGAAGGAGAAGAAGCACTTTGAGGACGAAGAGAAGGAAAATAAATACTCATCCATCGACTTCTTAAAAACTTCGGATTCCACGGTTAACTCTCAATCTTTCGTCTCATAAAACGACAGGTAGAAGTGTACACAAAAACATCTCGCAGAAATAAATATTGCGGTAGGCATTAACGAAAGTTCTAATAGTGTTGCGTAAAGGAGTAAAGTCGTTAAGGCACTCACGTCCATGGGACGGTGTAAGAGCACAACTAAGAGAGCCTTGCGCTTCTCCTACTTAAAATACACTACAATATCGATTATCCAGGGCTGGATCATCCGAGGTTGGATTAACCGAAGTACGCGTAAACGTACGTATATTTGTGCTCAATTTAATATTCTTGTCTACGCAAAAGGCAAATTGCGGTGTACTTTTGCAAAATTTTGGACTTATCATATGTATATATTATTATTATCATATGTATATATTATGATTATTAATAATAGCGATTATTATTTATTTTGAGATCAGTAATTTTGAATTGAACATTTGGAATCGATTGAATACTCAAATATCCTAGGAGTTATACCTCCACATCTCCTCGGACAAACAGCTATAGTATGTTTGTAACAGAATCTCAACCACGAAAACGAAATTCTGCTCTTCCAATATCATGAGTTTCACAGTTTCTAAGTTTCGCGCACTATCGTAATATTTTCAAGTCTATCAAACGTTTTTGATTTGAAGAATTTCGAAGATGCAGATTATAAAGGAAATTTCATTTTAATTCCAAATAAACGTTTATACTTGCTGAAATCGCCGATAAACGAATTAGACATTTACAGCACGAATAAATATTGCAACCCTTTCTTCTTCAATTGATGGAACACCGTTAATTTACCACGGCTGAACCATTTCAGAGTTCCAAACCCTATCCACATCACCATGACCCCGCATACATATTATTAAAGACTAATTAACTCGGTTCATGAAAAAGAAAAAAAATCGTCTTGGAGGAATTTCTTTACCACTCTTATGAATTGCATCTTCAGGAAGTCGACTAAATGATCCCACGAGAATTAAGAGGAGCAAAAATGAGAAATCCGGAAAACAGCTCCAGATTCGCAATGATTGCCGCGATTTAGCGGATGAGAAACAAGGACATCTCCCCGAAGTGATACAGCTTGTCCGGGGATTGATGCGGGACGGGAGGAGAGCTGCAATCAAACTGCAAGCAACGCATTAATCACGGAAATGGCTCCTCAACCGAGCGCCCCATTAGCGAATGCAGAAAATGATAGGCTTCCAAACTGCACCGCGTATGCCTTTAAGGGAAAGAGATTTCGTGCTGAGAGGAATTCCTCAACAGAGAGACCAGGTGAACTCACTTATCGCGAATAAGTGGCGAAATATTTAATATAATTGCAGAACTTTTATGCATTCATTTTTTCGCGATTATTCTCGGATGGAATGAAACGCAAACTTACGCGAGGAAAACTAGAAAGAATATTACTATTATACATACATTTTTCTTTTAAGATAGGTCAACAACAAGTCGAAAGTGACCGTTGATATTTGTCAAAGAAGAAACGGAAAAGAAAAATAATAACAAGACTGGGACTCGAACGTAGGTCTCTCACTTTCTGGGCAGTTATTCTAACTACTTAACTACCCTGCAATTATATCCTGGGTGACCTTGATTAGATTCCCAGTCACACCAATGTTCTTCATTTCTCTTTTCGCTTGGGTTTTAAGCCACACGGCTATTCGTGCAAGGATACTTCCCAATGCTATCCCAATTGATATTTGATACCATGATTTTTAAAAATATGAACAATTAGCTATTAACAATCGAAGGGAATTTAAAAATTCAACACAATTACGTCAAAGAGAACTACCCTTTTTACTGCTGTATCTTTTATTCATCAAACCCAATCATTTTCGGACGTATGTATTCTCTTTCAATTTTAATTTTTTTTTTGGGGCAGGTTAGGTAGATATAAAAGAGGCCCGATTGGTCTAAATCTCCTCTCCATATAGAGTTAATTCAAAACACAAAACAATATACCTTTTTCTTAACGAATAGTAAAATACCCTAGTAGACCAAATGGTAGGTATTAATATGGGAAAAATAAAAACCTGCCTGCTATTCATCCTAGTCAGGATGGAACCATTCCTGAAGTTTCGCCATGTGTGAATTGTGAGAATTCCTATGACGCTGATCCCGAATAATAACGAAAACTGAAACATGAATTCCATCTCTTTGTTCTTAACTCGAATAGGGTAAAAAATTCACCCGTTCCCTGGATAAAAAATTATTTAACCCTCGCGAGATGTGCAAGAAGGGAGTGTAACAAGGGCTATGATGACGCAATACGCCGCATTCGCTCTTTTCTCCCCGAGGAAAAACACCAATTACCGCCCCTCCAATCCAAATCCCTCCGTATAGAGTTACTACATATTTATTCACTATTTATAATACGCGAATAAGAGACACGCGAGAAAATAAATCCTCCCCGTCAATTTTCTGCCTTCAGCTCCGGAGGAAGCCTAATGACATGTTTATACGCCTCATCGGGAGTCATTTTGTTCCGTTCCGTTGTTTTTTCGAAAAAATAAGAGAGGAAAAATTTATTTTCAAAGGGATCGGTTATAGCGGTCTTAGAAGAATTTGAGATGCAAATTTCTCCGCTGTGTACCGCATTCCGAGAGGATAGCAACCTCTCATTGGATGCGAAATTACTCGGGTGAAACACGGCGCTGAATGAATCTGAAACCCTACTAATGAAAAGGAGAAGATGCGCTGGGTGGAGGTAAAAATATCTCCCGTTCTATATTCGTGGATGGAAAACGTCAATAATTTCGGCAGATGAAGATTTTTGTGACGCACGACGGCAAAAATTAAACTTTTTTTACCGCAATACTCAGGACTAAAATTCATATTCTGATATTCCATTTAAAACAAGATGGATAACATGCTTATTCCCAAGCAAACACGGCTCTTTAAGTCAACAAACGAATTTAATTTAGAATTTTCTACTTAAAATTTAGTTTAGTTTTTGATTTAAAGGATGGATTGGGTTAAAATAGGTTCAAATTCGTAAATTAAGAAAGAATTAAATTCCTCTAAGTTCCAAGGGAGAAATTTTGGTTTCTAAATATTAATTGCTAAAGATTAAATTACTAAAATAAAGTCAGCACTTAAGTGAGTGAATGCAATTCATCATCCACATTCATGCAAATTCTTCTTTGAGGAAATTGAAACAGGAATTTGGTCATATCGAGATCAAGACACCTTTACCTCAAGAATTCAACTGAAGCTTACAGACAGAACGAGCTGAAAGCGGGAAATATTAGTCTGTTGAAAGAATTGACTTCGTTAATAAGCCGGATACCAATAGTATGGCATAGCTTGATGAGCAGATAATGAGGCATATAAGCCTATAATGATGTTCATTTACTTAATCACTCACGCTGATTCAGTTTTCCAACTAAGCCGGATAAGGGTTAAGGATGCCGGTTACTCATTTCCCTTTTAAATCAACCGCCTTCAATGAATCTCGAATCGACTCATCTATTCACAAAATTTTCGGCTTATGATCACACTGTAACGCAGGAGCTCAGCGGCTTAACGTAATTTCTGCTCAATTTAATCCTCATATGAAAGCGTTATTACGCTTTGTAATTACTATTGTAGAAAATCATGAACCCGATCTTTTCAAGGTGGAACATTTAATCATACCTCATTTTTTCTTGACCCATTAAATTTTATTGTCCCGAGATTACAATCTAACGAAAGTTCCGTGGAATCAATCTTGAAATAGATACAGATCTTTATTCATTTACCAAATAAAATTCACTGAAGGGGGAAAGTTGCAGACTTTATGCGAAATAAATAAATTATAGGAAGTCCACCTTTCACGAAGGATACTAAACTCCTGAACCTATTGAGTTAGAATACTTCGTGGAAAATATTAAATTGAGACTTTATTCGATGCTTATGTGTTGAAGATAATACAAAGTATATTGTTTCAGGAGTTCAATTTCCAGTTTTCCAGCTCGATTTATGTTTAATATATTCCTCATAGAAACTCGGATTCCTCGACTTTTCCGTTTCCTCATTTCGTGCAAGGCATTTTCCGTATTCCTCCACACGTCTCGTGAACATGGGAGTTTTCGCTTCATCGTGTTCAGCATGTGATTGCTCCACATAAATATCACGGCAACAAAGAGTGTCTGCTATGTTAGCTCTATCAGTATTGCAAAGGAACTCATCGTCAGATAAGAAATCCTTGCGAAGCGGCTCATAAACCCTCGTTAATACGACCTCTAGACGCAAATACGCGTCAATTATCCCCGCGGAAATTTACAACACTCTCTCTCGGGTTAGGCGTTCTCGCCAAGAGGGGATTACAATAGTTGGCGGGATGTGATCCCGAGACCCACCACGCCCAAAGACGACGACGTGTCATCCCACTATCCCAGGTGTTCTTCGGAGAAAAGAATCCGCCGCATGGGTGGATTATGCCTTCTTATCCCGCGCCAAACCCACAACTCATCCGTAAAGATATCCACTTCTCGTCCATCGAGGAAGATGCTGCGGCAGGACAACCGATTCGACCTTGCTTCGTTCCAATGGGGTATTGTTTGAAGGCAAGAGAAATAGGTAAATAAAAGAGGATGATAAAAGAGCGAGATCGATAAAACTGCCTCGAGTGTGGGTAATGGTTTCGTTGTCAATAAAATTTCAACGAGAAAGAAACAAAGTAAGAGTGCTGAAAGCATGCACGTTTTATGGGGCGTAAGGAAAGGAGGGTTTATTAGTGAAGGAGTGACGTCACGGGGATAGAAACGACGGGAAGGTGAGCGGAGATGAATTTGTGAGAAAAGGAGAAAACAAGGGAGAGTACAAGGGAGATGAAACACAGATACAGAGAAAATTCGTGGAAGGGATAATGAGTACACAATATGCCAAGGGGTAAACGTTTTCCTCCACTCATCTTAAATTCCTTCGACTTGATTACATAAGGCAATTAGATACAAGCTAAACATGAAAGATATTAGAATACGGAGTAAGGATCCATTGTGTTCGTCCCAAGAGCACTAAGAGATGTGAGACAATGTCAATTGGATAATTTGATTGAAGTACACCACTTAAATAAGACGTTTTCAGTGATTTTCTGATGTATCAGCTGAGAAACGTGATTCCACGTACTGTAAGCATTTCTCATCATCGAACCGGCAGGCAGAAATATTCAATGAGTATTACCATTTACGATGTACTTAATATCATGAGAGGTAGTAAAATGCCATTTTATGGTTGAGTCGGCCATCGCAAAACGAAACACATTTTAGAAAATATTTCCAGATACATCTGTTTCAATTCTACAAACAAAGCAAATAAAATACCCCAACGTCAATTCTTATTTTAGCTAGGTATTTCTCAATAAATTCCCGGGAAAAGTTACAAAGGTCATTCAAGGTGACAAATAACTAGATTAGGATAACTAATCATCAAAAAAGACTGTAGGAAGTCGATGGAGTCTTCAAGAACTACGATGACCTTTAATTACGGTAAAGAATGACACTAACATTTATCTTGCATTTTCCAGCTTCGGAAACAAATACGGGTCTGAGGGTGGAGAAAACAATCGCAAATGAGAATACAGTTAGAGAAATAACGTCTCTTTCGTCGCGAGGAATTTAATGAAAGAATCCGAAATTATCGCAAAATCGCTCGCTAAACGAGGCATCGGAGGAACGCCTATCTCTGGAAACAAAGGCAGAGGGTGGGGAAGGAAAATGAAGACCGATAACGCCCTTTATTCAGGACACAATTCCCAGCTGCTTTTAAAGGAATATTCGCATCGATGATTTATGCGCCGCTCGGAGTGCGTGTCGAACTGGAAAATGGCCAACGGGAGATATGCGAGGAATTTATTTTTCTAATCTTATGTTTCGGCTTGCGAGTACCGTTAACGGAGAAGTGAAATATACGAGGGAAGTATGTTTCCGCACCTTTGCTCTCTCTTCGACATCTTTATGCAAAGAGGATTCCCGGCTACAATGTGACAGCCCATCGGCGTTGAGTTACGCGAACATGCATTAGGATCGAGGAAAAAAGGCATCCGATCCGAGATTTGAATTAAACGAGCTGCTTATTACTTGAAATTGGCAGAGCCGCTCGCGACGATAAATCACTCTCTTACGAACATCTCGACGAAGACAGAGGAGCGCATGTTTCGAACCTCACAGAGCCACAAAACAGGAAATAAGCTAATCATATCAGAGCTTTATCAAAACTCAATTTGAGAGCAAACATTGTTCAATGGGTGTGTTTGTTTACAGAAAAGGAAATTATAAATTTATCAGTCCATGAAAAATGATGGATTTAATGCAATGACAACGATTCAAATAAGAGTTCATGTGTAATGAATAATGAAAACTTATTTATTATTTATTCAGAGAGTAAAATAATAAACAACTCTATAGGAAAACTAAAATGCTTTAATTTAAAATACTTATCCCTTTTTTCCAATATATCATATCCATCTATCTTTTATCTCGGTGTTACTTAAGTTGTTGCCTGTATACCGGGGACGGGCCGTGAGGTATTGTTTGCATACCCACAGAGACAAGTCAAGGTAAAATTTTAATGTTAATATTTTTATCATCACAATGTTTCTAGTACAATTGTCACAATTACAGCTTAAATATTTAAAAATGCAGTTCAAATATGAAAAATAAATTTTAATATTTTAATCTTTTTAATAGTTCTTTTAAAAAAACTATTTTTACGCTGATTCCAGGAACAAGGAAAATAACTAGACCAGTAAGTCAATACAAAATATCTGAGTAGCATTACTAAAACTGGCAGAATAAATCGGGATGAGTTGTAATGATAATAGGATGTTGGTAAAATGAACAAAATAATAAATTCCTGAAAATTTCGAATGAAAGTCGGGTGACATGAAATTATTATCTCACGGTACGTCTTTTCTCTCTCTAGGATGAGTAATCAAATTCAGCCGTTAAAACCTAGCAAGTAAGAGATCGACTATAAATTAAAATTCCCTCCAGAGAGGGTATAGATAGTAAACCGAGAAAATGAATCCAGCCGATAAAATTAATTCTCAACTCAGACGGAGAATCGTATTAAACTTTTCCTCTCGAATAAAATTCTTTGTGATTGACAGCAGTTTCCTAAAGGAGCCGACAGAAGGCGTCCGTTTCGCCTCATTTTCCGGTTACGATAATCGAGCGGAGAGCGAGCGCGCCACGCGGTAATGTTCGGACTCACATATCTTCCGTTTTATTGTTGTTTATCCCCAAGAGAGCAAAAAAGTCGAAAGGTAAACTAACTGCGGTCCTAATCGCGATGTTGCCTTCGCACATACAAAACACAACAAAGTCAAATTGGCCTTGAGAGGCTTTTTGTGTTCTCGATCTTCGGGACTCGAAAATAAATGTCCCCGAGGAGCGGCTCTCCTTTTCGACCAAAAATGAAGGCGAAAATAAAACAAACGCGCATCGGAACAAATGGCGAAAGAGCTTAGTCATCAAAAGAAAAAAATCCCGTTTTGTAAAAGGCGTTCCGCCGATTAAACAATGTCCGCCTCTTCGTTTTTTCCATTTAAAGAAGACTAGGAGACATGCAAACCATGCCGTTAAAACTATTTCCCTATAAGGGAAAAGGCTGCTCGAGTAAGCGACACAATATCCGACGATAAGTGCTTTTTTGTTTTAAAATTCCTTTTTAAAGAGCCTTCTTCCACCCTTTACTTCCTTTCGTCGCCTTTGTTTTCGACGGAATTTTTTTCTTGGAGTATTTATCCACTTAGGATTTACACGTTGTCTTTGCTTAAATTCCCATTAATAGAAAAATCACATTCATGGAGCTTAAAAAGTGAGGAAGGAATTCTTTTCTTCGCCATCAAACTGTAGAAAATATTTTCTCGTCTTCCTTTTCGAATTTCTATCATAATACAATTCCATAGGAAGTATAGTCCCCTCATTCCTCTTCGTTTCCTTTCCTGACATCTTCTTCATCTAACCCCAAGAATTAAAGTTTGCCGCATAGTCTTTCATTCACTGTTATTCCTCTATCTTCCTTTGATGAGAGAGTCATACAGACTATTATTGGCCAAGCTGAGAAACAAAACTATCAGTGGCCTTCATGCTTAAATTAATATTCTTCAGAGTTAGCTAGTGGAATTTCATATTTAATCCAAAAATAAGACAAAACTTGTATAATTTCACAAATTTTAAGCCATTTGCTCCTGATGACGGTGCTTTGCTACCGAAACCGACAAAGAATATAATATTTTGTGGAACTGTACAAGTTTTGTCTTATTTTTGGGATTAATGTTTATAACTAATTTTAATAAAGTTATGGACTTTTATTACATAGTTTGCTTGTATACTATGCATCGATTTACTAAAGCCTTCCACAGACAAGGATCTCATGCGTATAAAATGAGAATCCTAGATGTTATTGATATTTTTTATGATAATAGTTTTATTATTATCATTCAGGTGAAAATTTAAAATTCAGATATAATTTTGATGTAAGAACTTGGATAGTACGAATATAAGAAATAGCACGAATTAATTTCCCAGTATAGTGTAGGAAATAATACTATTTTAAGAAAACAGCGCTCTGGGATAGTCCATTGGCCTGATAAAATTTAATATATCCACCATATATGCCTTTAGGAGGTAATATAATAACTTTAAGAAGTGAATAATGATTACAGAACGATACATTTTCCACCGATTTCATCCATTGGATTAATCGTTCCAAACTTCAATTTCGGAGATTTATGCCTGTGACATTCCATATATTTTTAACCTTTTCCATGATAGAAATTTGTCACGTCTCTCACAATTTCTCTATCGACAGTTTAATAGAAAGCTCCACGCGCTCAATTTGATAAGAAGACCTCGTTCACAAGCCTTTGTGTTCCCTCTCGTTCATATTTCAATCCTCTTTACGCCTCCACTTTCCTACAAACTTACCCTCACAACAATTTATCGGTCTATTCACCACTTTCGACGCCCCTTTCTCTACTTAACTTTCCCTAATCTTTTCTATTCAGATCCTAACCATCACTTGCCGGCGTGCTGTCGGACTCCGTAATTGTTCTTAAATCTTCGCACGCACATAAACAATGGCAATCACGGAGCACGACATGCACGCGCTCTCCTATTTATAGTGCATTTACGAAATTTCTCTCTCACTTTCCATCCTCTTCCTTCGACACCTCTCCCGCATTCCTGTTCGCCCCGTTAAGGCGATCTCTGCGGTTTTCCCTCCGCATCCACGCCCATAGCCGCCATTTCAGGAGAGTCGATCGGAGGAGATACAGGATGTGAGCTACGCACCCTTATATACACTCCATGAGAATTCTAAGGGAAATTTACAGCTCAACAGAGAATGATTGCTTTTTATTCCCACTGCGCTTTCCCGAGCGACAATTCTCCGATTGTGATGTTCCTCGGAGATGGTTTTCTCCAAAGAATCGAAACTGAATCCATCACATTACCGCAATCGGCAAAACTCGTCCTAAAGTTGCATGCAATGCAGTTTATCTTTTGTAAAATCTATCAAAAGTTTTTCCTGTTGAAGGTTAACTTTTTCCTAGTCAATTAGATCTTCCATTGAAAATTGCGGAATGCAGTTGAATTATAATAATGTTACGGTAATTTACGATATTTACATATCCTCATATTTATCGGGCCACCGGAGATACAAGTGGCCTTCGATGAAAGCGGTCACGAGTTCGATTCCCGGTGAAGGCTCATATTTAAGAAAAGGATAGGTAGATGCACTTTAACAGTACGGCTACTCATATTTATTTATACGAAAAATCTTAATTTGAATATGTTCGAGTATATTTCTCTTCAAACTTCTAAAGATCTCGGAATCTTTGGGAAGTTGCTAAAGAAGATTATGAAAATAATGTAAATAATGTGAATAGTACTACTAGACGTTATTTCACGACTGAGTCTAAATAAATAACTACGTGCTGTCGTTATGACTGACGAAAATAGCCACCAATGAACAAAGTGGACTTTTTAGAAGCTAGAGAAATTGTTACTTCATGCCTAAATAGCGAGAATAAGTTAGTTAATTTTTCAACAATAGAATCCTTTTTCGCAAGTAAAAAATATTTTAAGACAACTAGAGGGACTGCTGATTTGATCGGAAACTATGCGAAGTCTTTGCAATTATTCTTTCTGCTTTGCAAAAAAGATTTTCACTGTCTCTTTTAAACAGAGTCATATTTTCTGTAACAATATTTAAGAATAATTGAAAAGCTTTATTTTAGCTTTACCTGGGCTAAAAACGAGACATCCCAGTTTCGTGTCTGAATTTATAGATGGTGCTGACCCCTATTCTCACCTGGCGATATGATGAAATTAAAAGAAATTGATCGCGAATAAGCAATAAAAATAAATTGGATATTGAGGTTACGCCGGTGAAATGGGTTATATTAGAGGCGTAAATCATATTCGACACACATTCAAATTTGTAAATCTAGAGAATCATTTAATCGTATCTCCAATACACATAATACATTCTGAAGACCTTAAAGCTCAAGAGTGAGGTACAGTCAAGACAAAGTGTATAGAAGAAATTTCAATCAGTAGCAAATAACTACTGATCACACTCGATGGAATTATACTTGCCGAACACCTTGATTTCTCCTCGTAATCTACTTATCAGAGAGCCTTCGATGAAAACCGAGGATCGGTCCAATCTATTTGAAGGTGGGCAAATATTCGAAAAATTTCTCCAATCAGAATGAGCGAGGCGTCGGAAGAATCTGGGGAAGAGCTGCGGTTGATGGAGAAGTGTCCAGGAAGGGGGAGAGCGATGAGGTTCAGCGACCCAAAGGTAGAGATGATCCACTGTCGGAATGGGCGGGCACACCGAAGTTATTTTACCACGAGGAATAAAAAGAAAGCAAAAAGGCGAGTTTTTTGTGTCCATTTCCTGTCGCTGGTGGTTTAGTTTCGAGAAAAAATAGAAAAAGGAAGAAACAAACGAGGGGAAGGAGGCGAAATTGGGGGCGTTTTTAGGATGAAAATGAAAGGGTTGGCGTATTGAAGTCGTACGGAAAATGCCTAAGCGATGGGACCAGTCCGGCTCCCAGATTATGCGAGCAAGACGGATGATTTTCATTTAAAATATTTCCTTCTTCCCGCAGGTCAGGAGCTGGCTCCCTTTTTTCTTTTAGCGAAAATGCGATTATGTGGAAAAAATAAAAAGCGAGAGAACCTGTCTTAACGACGGAGGGATCCGCCTCGAGTGGTTTCGTTGAGGATCCGTAGCATGCGATAAAATTAATTTTTTTCCAAGGTCTCGTGAGAACGGAATTAAAAAAGAAATGGCTCCGGGAATATTTACGGCGAAGATTGTGATGAAAAGTGCCTCGTATACGTTCGTTTTAAGGTTTATCGCGAGGAGAGACTAGGTAAACCGATTTTCATCGCTACCAATTAAAATTGTGTACAAAATCGCAAAAAGGCGCGCCTCTTTATTCAATTCAGCTCCGGAGCAGTGAATGAGGCTGTAAAATAATTTACAGGCTCAAGGAAGAGTTTTTAAATCTCAGTCCGAGTCGGTCAGAGTTGCTACTTTTTGCTGCAGACGAAGCCCCGAGCTCTCTCGGAACCCCGAGAAAAAGTTGCGCTTACAACTCACACTGAGTTCAATTACTCCAGCGTAAATATATTACTTCCCTAAAACCTCTCGACTTTTATCCTCCTTTTCTCAGATTCGCAGTTTACTTTTCGCTTGTTTTGTTCGCGCCACGTCATCGTCTTTAGTGCTTTGCGCAGTTACGGAAAGCTATAATTTATCTTTGCAGTTCCAACTGGAATATTCCCCTGGAGGTAAGCTAGAGTCGGAGAAACTTGAACTAACAAAGCTCTGGTGGGAGAATCTCGCATACACATGATGAGGTCGGTGATACGGATTTCGAAGAGAATATGAGTATCTATCCAAGTAATACGGAAGATTCGCTAACGAATATACAACATTAAGGATACAGAAATGCTTAATATTATAATATTAACCGTTCGCGATTCGCTAGAATCAAGGAGTAAAGCATGGAGAAAACTAATGACATACCTTTTAATAATTTTATAAAAATGATATGGAAATATTAAATTTTTTCAAGAAAAACAGATAACCAACATTAATAAAAATCCGAATATAAATAAGGGACTTCTCCTCATTTTGCGGATCCCTAGAAAAATCAATATTAACTTTCGTTTCATTAGAATATTAGAGTAATCAACACTGTATGAACACTATCTAGAATCGCATTTGCACGTGTTCCAAGTGCTAATTTCAATAAAAATTATTTAAAAAGGAAGTAATAAAAATTGAAGTGAAAATTTTTCTAAAAATCGATATGAACTGCGAGTTGTCGCCTTCAAAATCGATATATTAGTGAAAATTATTCTGCCAGAGAAGTGATTACAAGCATGGCCCACGAAAAGTCGTAATCTTCTTCCGGGTGATGAATAATTAATTTCCTAAATCGCCGAAGCCATAAAAATAGATTGGCGACCCGAATTTCGACGCAAGATCTTAAAATTGCTGCGCGGAATCTAAAATTATTGATAATTTTCAATGCGAAGACTATCGAATCTCTTCACGGCAATTAATAGTAGGAACAGGATATAAAGTAGTCCTTTACAAGCGTGAGAACGCTGGAGAAGATTATTTCGGAAGGATTTTAGATGAAGGGAAAGAATTGGTTACTTAATTTACAGCCCCTACTCCTTATCTGGTCTCTTGCTATCGTCTCCACTCGACCTTTCTCCACCACATCTTCTGCTTCTATCTGAAAAGAGTTATTTCTTTCGCCTCATTTATTTTCTCAGAAATTAAGAGACTCGTAATTTCCCTCTGAAAGAAGTTTTTCCTTGCCTTTCTTCATCCTTAATAGCGATCCTCGAAAGCTATCGAAATATAAGTTGATCTTCGATAACGAGATATATTAAAAGCCAATCTGAAAATGTAGACGAAATCATTTATTGATAGCTAAGAATGTTTTATGAGTGTTTCAGATTATTTTACGAGAGGTTTTAGCATTTATCAATAGAGAATCTTGAATCGTTTACCATTATCAGCTGGCCATAAATAGTATTTCTTCCGATTTCGACTTCTACGAAATAAGAATATAAGTGTATGTATTAGATCATTTGAAGCTTTAAGATATCTTAATTGGCCCGAAGCATTATTTCCTCGTCTCACTAGAAGAATTCCCTTCCTGGAGATGTCAAAAATATCAGAGCGAAGTTGCGATGCATAAGATTTAGGAAATTCATAGATATATTACTTCCACAGCGAGGAAATAAATTTGGTACTTTCTGGTTATCTGTAGACCTCCTGCGATATGAATGCTTTTTAAATAAGTAATGCATAAACAGGAAAAATTGAAAATTTAAGAGAAGTAAAAACACCTGCTGGTTATTTTAATGAGCTATGGATTCCCCTGCGTTGGATCTAATTACGGGAATAACCTAATTCAATCACACTAATCGTGATGCATCCTCACCTACTAAGTTAGATGTAACAAAGTAAAAGGCAGATTTTGATATTAACCAGTCATCAATTATATAACTATACGTTATCTCGAGGAACATCTCCCTTTCTCTTCCTTTACTCCGCTTCGCAATCTTAGTTTAAAATGGTAAAACTATAATTTGAAATCAAAGCCAGAAATAGAAAGTAATAATTAAATACCCATGTAAACAAAGCAATCAGTTCTTACAGCCATGATTTTGAAAAAGAATATGAAAAAAAGATAGCCCGATTCGGTGAAGAGTTAAAATTCCCTTTTTTGGATGTATTAAGTGAAACCCCAAAATTTCCGATGTTTTTAGATTCTGCATTGGTATGCCCGCAGTGTTTTAATAGCCCACAATAGCGTATGCGCTTCAAAGAGAATACATTCACTTTGAAGCCGCCAAGTGTCTCCCTTTACTCCAGAGCATCTGGTCCTGACCAACTCAACTTCTTCAAGTGCCGTAACCAGGCGAAGGTCATGTGGGTGTGTGAGGAAGAGAAGTGGGCAGGAAAACTGCACACCTCCCTTGAGGTCATACGGTCTCGCTCCTCCATCCCTCTGGGGCCTTATCTTACCCTTTGCCCCTCGACTTCAAAGGGATCTGTCCTGTGACCCGATGGACCACTGACAGACGAGACTATGCAGACGCCTTTGGGTCGTGGGAATATTTGTGTTGGGCAAGTTTCGGTGACGAGGATTTTTCGAAATTTTTCTGCTAATGGATCCATCTGACATCTGGAACCCATGAGATAGCCACTAGAGGTCACCGAGCTAATGGGATTGTCGTTAAGGTCGTAATTTACGAAGCATTTCCACTTGTTTTTAACACTCTCCCTCTATTTAGATATGTATGCAACTTGTTCCATTACTTTTCGACATAGCTCCCTCTAATTTTAAACTTTGCGCAAAAAGAATCTAGTTTCGAATCGCAATGTCACGAATGAATATTTGAAAAATTGAGCTAAACGCGTTCAAATGTATCAACAAATGTATGGCTGTCGAAATAATTATTGGGTGGTATTTCAAAAAGTACTCGGCGGTCGCACAGGCGCCCAACTTAGTGGATACGCTTGTTTGTATGGGTAGTATAATGGCAGCGATGTAACATTTAGATTACGTCAAAAGCAGTTTCAGTGGTTGAAAGATTCTTTTTCCTCTCAGATGTTCTCCAGGATAAAATAGGAATCTTCAATTACTCAAAATTAAACTATCGGGAAAACTTTGCAGAGATTTTAAGTTTAAAGCAATAATTAAATTCAGCCTTGACCACAGCAATCTTCCGAGAGTAGCGGAGAAAGAAAATGTAATATTGATTGGCAGAAATTATTGAAGCTCCAGTATCACGTGTTACTACACCACCAACGACCCTATTATTTTCCTAATTCTCTAGTTAATCATCGAATACTATATCATATAATAGTATTAAAAAGGCTTCATTGTTTTTAAAACGAAGGAATCTCCGGAATGCGATGTTTTGTTGAGAAATACTTTTCGCCACGTTGACTTGTGTCATAATCTGAAGACGTAGTGCTGAGCGTCACGTTCCATCTCGCGTTGCCAAGCGATAAAAGTTGCAAAATCGGCATCTCGGATGCTGCTTCCCCTCTTCTCTCGATTGAAATGCATCCAATGACATTAAAGATATATTTTGAAAAGAAGTAAGACTAAGCGAGCTATTTTATGTTACCGGTGTGTTGGCATAGCGACGCTGAATAAATACATAATTAAATTCCTGCCGAGGATTTAGTTGTGTGAGTTAGACCGCGCCCAGGTTATTGTGGATCTGAGGTTCTTTATCGATTTCGCATTAAATTCTTCATGATAACTTATTGGAACTGGAGTTGATTCGCTGAAGCCTTTCCTCAGGATCTCCTTTGGGTACAAAAGTGAGAACGACACAACGGGCAGGTGACACATTGTGAGGAGTGAGAATAACTTTATTCATTCCACGTTCGCAGAAAGAGCGTTAGAAGACACGGAGGGAATATGCTCTTCTCTTCTTAAGGGAAGAATTGTAACTCTTAAGACGCAACAAAAGCTTATTTATATTCCAGTTTACCCGAGCCAAAAGCGTCAATGACGTGTTATTGGTCAACGAAGTTGGATTTGAATTGGATCCTTTTTATGCGAAAAACTTTACTGTGTTACTTCCACGAAGCAGATAACCGTTTTCAATAAGGTTAAGATTTTAAAAAGCACTCTGAAAGGTTGGAATTACTGTGTCATCAAATAGATAAAACGGAACATTCATAAAATAAGCTCTCAATTAAATTTCAATAATTAATTCCAAATTTTCCAGTATACCTCTCGAAAAACGATTAAGGTAGCCGATAACTGCTTAATACATGCAATACCCTTGACGAATTAAGCTATTTTTGAATGTCAGAGAGGGAATATCTTTCGCTATGTAAGTGTGATGATACTGTCTTAATTTAACTTTTTGGAATGTATAACGAACTGAGGATATAAAGGTTCGAATTTGTTCAAATTGTGAAAGCCTTCGAAACTTCAGTAAATTTTATGTTAGTTACTGCTATTGAAGATTGTTTTGGTAGAAGAATAGGTACTGCGGCTTTAAACGTAAATTTCATTGGTTACTGCTTTCATCTTTTCATAAACTTGCTTCCAAAAACCAAATTTACTTTTCCAAACCAATTTCGATGTTTTTAAGGTTAATGAATATGTTTTTGCTTGCTGCGAGCATCACATTAGGAACCTGCAATCTGTAGTTTCAGAAATATAAATAAAATCAATGAAACACTATTATAATTTTCCTTCCCTATTATGTTAAATAATTAGTCTGCGATATTCACCAAGCTAATTGACGAAATGTTTCCGCAATCCGAATCGATTTTTCGCTCTGGTTTCCAGTTTTCCCCTTCCCTCCGATAATTAATGTGTTCTGAAGTAATTCGCCGAAACGGATTTTAAATGGGAACTCATTTGTCATTCTCTTTACCTTTCCGGCTTTCCTTAGGACTGTCTTCCGGAAGAACGACCGCAGGCATGGCAGTGACCATCTGGTACTCGTCCTGCCCTCCTCCGCACCCACTTACATCTTCGCACGGCAGCCGGGGTGCGGTGGGCGACGTGGGAGTGGCGCATTGGGATGCCGGCGCCGAGGCGACGGTGGCGCCGCCGGCGGGCGAAGACGGCGGCTCGGAACATCTTCTTCGAAAGAGACGCATTTCGAGGGCGGTCGTCTAACCGACCTCCCTCTCCTCCTCGACGTCCTGCAGCGGGGACCCCCACTCACTAAAAAGAAAAACACAGTGACGAATTATTTTAAATTGGGTCACAGAGTCATCCGCGTCAACGAAAGTTTCGCAGCGGTGGCCCCGAAAAGGTCGGCGGGTTAATGATTCCGGTTTGCAAGTGATTGCGCCTCTCATGATTTATCTCTGTTTTGACTGCGATTAAGGCGTGGGATTAAAGGAAAGTGTCAACAGAATCGAATGGACAAACAAGAATGTAAGGAGTGTTCTCTCGTCGGAAACAAGTTTAGTAGCTACACCTCGCGATTATACCGCTTTTATTGAGTGACCCAATTCCGCATACGATTACCAATACAACATGCCTCAATCGCTTCGGAACTTTGAAGAAAGAGACTGAATCATTAGCGACTTGAATGCGAATATGTTCCGGTCCTCATGTTATGAATCAGTATAACAATATATAGACGTAAGAAGTTGTTATTAAAAGTTTTTTAATAAGCTTTTACCCTAATTTAATACCATCGGCAATTAGTTAATAACGAGTGTTAATTTAGAATGAATTACCGATTCTCCTTAATATACCATTTTCATTATAGCATCTTATAATTTGATATTTCAATTGGTAAAAATAGCAAATTTTTGCACTGCACAATTTGCACACAAGGATCATTTTTATAGAAACTCCGCCAGATACACTTTGAGGAAAATGATCTTTAGGAAAAAGTGCCAGGAATGCCACATTTCATTAATTATGTTGAAATAAACGCTGACGTTGAAATGGAATCGCAGATAATACTCTGACGAAACGAAATAGCGCGTTGTTGTGGAAGTTGACAAGTTTACAGGGTCACAAGCGAAAGGAAAACATAGATAAGAAATGCCAAGAAACGACATGAAGATCATCATTAAATATAAATAAGCAACGTCATAATTAAATATAACGTCTAATAAGTGATGAAATATCTACGTACAACTTATAAGATTGACGACTACGGCTAATTTTTTCGACATCCACACATCTAGTTACTGTCACGTTATTATCGGTCATGTTGATTAGACAGTTGCTTCTCTCGATAACGAAATATTATATCAATCATGAAATATACTTTCAAGTTATTTGATGGATTCCAATAGCTCTCCTTTCTAATAAAATCATTCCATAATTACGTAATTGCTAAGAAACTTTATTTTTTAAATTTTGCCGATGCGTTTTCTTCGTATCTTTTAATAATTTATGTTAGCTATGACTTTAAACTGCCAGCTTCTCTCAAGAAGTGTGGTACAGACAGCTTAAGATAAAATGTTGAAAACAATTAAGTCTTCTTTCCGAACGTCCTTGACATAGAATCCGATTAGCTACTCAAAGCGTAGAGAGTGAGAGAACGTTTCGAATGATTGATTTCGAGACATTCTAAATAAACATGCGGAAGTGGAGATATATTTTGCAATTCCCATTAATTATCAACCGCGAAAATTTTTATTTAAAAGCTCTACGGTTTACACAACTGGTGCAACAAGCATTTAGTAAGACGAAAATGATGCTTAAATTTCATCATAAAAACGATTAATGGATTTAATTACGCAAGCAGAAAAGTATTCAGTATTTGCGTCTTGGTTTTATGCAAGAGAGCGAAATAAACGAAAGTTTCTTACCATTTTATTAGCACAATTGCAAATACTCGTTTAGTATATTTAATTAGCAACGCATGGCACTGTCAAGGTCGCTGTTATTTAACAGTATGAAATACACGCTAAATGTCATTTCCATCTTAATAGATCTTCTGAATATGAAATGAAAAAGTGTGCCAATTCAAAAAACGGGGAAGGACGAAATTTGCAGTTTCATTTGCTAACGCAGATCTCTTGACCCAAATACCAGTCTCAAAAACTCAGAAGTCAAAAGAGTTGGTTACGGAAGGATGCAACTCCGTCATAAGCGGCGCTTCTTCTTCCAGCTCAAGAGGGAAAGTTTGCAGCGTGAGAGTAAATCATTAAAAAGCGTACACACAGAAGACGAAAAGCTTGACGAAGTTTTACGAAACCCGCAGGCGCGACAAGTTTTACTGGATTTCTTCACGTATGATTTCTCTCTTATCTTTCTTTCCAATTTCAAGGAGCCAAGTTGGTTTTTTAGCTTGGTATCCCAAATGTATAAGGTACAAACATTGAATTCTTTCTTTTCTGTGATGGCTGCCAAAATTTAAACAAGATTCTGCACACTCTTTTGTAATTCCTCACCCTATCGCAATATTTGACATAAAAAATGGGACAAATAGGTTCAACATTTTTCAACGATTCATAGGTTAATAAAACTGTTTATTTTTCAGTTTTATCGTTAGCGTGACTGTTTCAGTAAGTCGACGAATAGATTAATTTTCGCTCTTCTAAATGCAGCATTATAAAGCATCAAACATTTGTGGCGTTAAGGCTTTAAAACAGGACAAAATACATTTTTGATGATATTCTCCCGGGAAAAAGAGACACGTGGTTTGCCTACTTAGCTTCGTACATGTATAATTTTTTGGCGAGACCTCGATCGTATATAAAAATAGCTGTGTGTTATTCATCACGAACGACGTGGCTTTTCGAACGCGAGGTAATAGATGTAACCATAGAGAGTGCTGAATTTTAACGTTCCCCGCAATCAGGAAATTTCAATAAAATAACGGAAGCGCCCCGTATGTTATAAGCGCGCAAAATTAACGCGACGCATAAATAAAGCAGAGCACTTTAAAAGGCGCAAAGAGCATTAATCCATCACAGGTAACAACCTCGTTGGGCTCCTCTCTTATCATTCGAAGCCCATCGCGAGGCCACAAGTTCTAATTTAGCTCCAACTATACGGGGAAAACCACTCATCAAAATGTAAAGGAGAGAGATGTTTTCCCGAATAATAACTCGCTGTTAATCAAGCCAATCCCTCAAGAAAAGACTTTTAACGAGAGGGAAAACGTCGGAATTTGCGAATATCTGCGACGAAAAAAAGTCGTTCGAAAACGCATTCCAGTCGATCGACTCCTGTTAGCCTCCAATCGGACGGGAAAAATTCTTCCTTTAAAAAGTTAACGGGAGGCGATAAATATTCTGAAGGGATTATGCATCGACGGAAGTCTCACAGAGGTTAAAAGTATACTATATACATAACCACCAAGTTGTGGATGTAAACATATGTATTGTATGCATTTAATTGGACAACATGCATGATATGTACATATACTACATTTGATAAGTTAATCTAAATATTCAACCTATGCATATATATTAAATCGGGAAATTAAACATTCACGTACCATCCGATAGCGTTTTTGATTGTTTTCATAACTAATATAAAACATAAATTTTTATTGGTATTGCATACCTTGTGTTCATTGTGACTTACACGCTAGCTCTTATATTTTAATTTATTTAGATTCATAACTACTGTGTAATAATGTGTATTAATTTTAAATGTATTAATTAAAAAATATTTTTCTGTATAAATACTTTTCTGCGGTTTTATTCATCCCCCTTCTTTCTTGCGGGTATTTTTCCGTACAGTCAGGTTTTTGTCCCCAACCTTCATTTAAGAAGACAGTTTCCCTTAAACCCTTTTAAACTTAAAAACTGAGGTTGGATAGTAGAGAGGCTAACTTGGACCCAACCTCACCTGAGTAAAGACTTCCTTCACTCATTCTTTCATTCATCTCCCTCAGCATCTTTTTTCCACGCTCATGCAGGGTTGCTCCATTTCCTCACATCCTTCCTTCCGCACTTCCCATTGAAATACTTTAAAACTCTTCCCTGTTTATAAACGTACGCCCCCCATCGGCCGTAACTTTTCTTTCCTTTCGACTTTCCATAAGACTTCAATAACCCCCCTTTGAGCGTCCTCCCTCGTCTTCCGAATATCTCAAAAAGGGGTTTGATAATCCTTAGGGATGTGAGTCGATGGGAAAAGAAGGTGGCGTCCTCTGAGATGAGGAAAGGAGGGATTTGAGAAGGCAGATGGGGTGAATGGGATACAAAACATCCCATGCAAACAGACGCTCCCTTTTGGCAGCAATCTCTTCCTCGAAAACTCTTCGCTTTTCGATCATTCATCTCCTGCCGAAATGGGGAAACTAAGGAAAACATTCGAGGGAGATTAAACCCCTGCCACTACTTATACTCTTGGGCTTCGCTAGTATTAAAGGCTATGGAATACGGAATTCAGGAAGATCTAAATGGATTGAAAGATGGTAGATAGATAGCAGTTCTCGGACCTTGATGACTTTATCCTTTGTTTTCAAACATCTTTGCATCTTTATGTACGCTAACCAACTCGTGGAAGGACGTGAACAAAGTAATATTGGCAAGAATGAGGGTAAAATTCCTACGCGTGAGGTACGGCATTTGCACGGCATACATGACAAAGAGTTTAGCACTTCATGAATACGTTTAAAAAGAATAATAGTCAATGTCTATCGAAAATAAGAAAACGTTTTCAATCTACAGGATTTATTTATATTGGAACAAGAATTAAACGATATAATCCCAGATTTATCTCGGCGTATCACCATGATAACCCTTCAAAAGTGTTATCTGAAGGCTTTCTTTCTTATTATTTCCTTTACTCAATTTACCATAACAACGATTATTCAGGATTGAATATTTGGACTTCCTTTAGTACAAAATACGATTGAGAGAAGGAGAGGCATCTCCTTTAGAGTTTAATGAATCCACTAGTAGACAATTTTCATGTAGTTTAAGAATCCTCCATGTAGTTAACTATTTTGAGATTTATATCAGGTAATAAAGTTATCAAAGGTTATAATTATTATGGTTAAAAATTGCAAATGAGTTTAAATAGTAAATAGAAAAGTATTATAATTAAATACTGCCGTACTTAAAAAGCTGAAAACTAGGAGTTTTAGCGCTTATCCGGAAATACAGACTATTAAAATTATCTCAAATATCTCAAAGATTTAAGCGAGAATCGAACTCAGACCCGAATAAACCAAAGGCGGAATGAGTTTTCCACTTGGCTATTCAGGGTATTATCTTATACTAATTGGACATCGACATTAATTTACCATTTTCTAAGGAAAACTAATCGCTGACGGATGAAATATGTATCTGAATGTAAGATTCACGAAGTTAAATATGCTTGGAGAAGAAAACTCCACCAATCGTCTTTTTTCAAGGAAGAGAAGATTCATACGTTGCATACTTGATGCAAAAGGCAATTTTAATTCGTCTTTTTGCCTCCATTTCTCCCGTCTTCGGACTGCAATTTTCTTTCGATTTTTTTCTCCACACGCCGGTCACTGCTACGAGGAATTTCATCGAAATTCATCTCGAGTACATCAATATTTATGACGGAGTTGTTTATCTTTCGTGCCTTTTAGATGAGTCAACAACGGGTTCCATGTTTATGCACAAGGGAGTCAACTGGAAATAAACTTTAATTTTTTTAATCATTCACGGATAAAAACGGGTTAGTTATTAATAATTTACTATGCAAGAGTAAATGGTAATTTTCTTTCTCGAATGATAACATTGCTTCGCAAAAATTGCAGGGGCCGTAAAAGACCTTGGCATATGACTGAATACTGCACTGGAGATGTGCAGAAAAAATAATTTATCGGAGAAACATTAGATAATGAGCACGTGGCGGAAGCATTCTCGGATGCAAGCATAATCTGTCTTTTTTATCATTTTTATGAAATTGCCACCTCCATTAATGAAAGAGAATACAAGAAGGGATCTATGGATACTTTGGCGAAGGCAGAAAATTTCTTATCGATTATGGAAGTCATTATTTGAAGGAGAATTTAATAGATATTTATGATTACAAAGTTTTCATCGAATAATCTTCGTAAAATTAGAGTCGGGGCATTTTAGAAATTGTAATCTTAACTCTAAGCTATTTAACAAATTTGGAATAAAATTAATAGATACTGTTAGATTTCCTAACCAACAGATGCTGCAAAAAAATTTCCCCACAAGAGAGGGAATCTAGGCAGACTTTTATCTTTTTAAATGTAATGATACTTCGAATCCAGAGATTATTTCCATCCAATTAAATAGCTGGACAGAGAGCTTAAAGTTTTCCGTATAGCACATTTTCCGAAAAACTAATTCGATATGTTAAAATAATAATAACTGATATAAAAATGAATCGATAATGGAGCTTAGATTCATAATTAAGCTTAGATAATATATCCAAACCGACTTTGGACTTTGAATCGAATAATTCATCAATATAGGGACGTATCGAGAGCTTTTGCAAGCCCGTGTTCACTTACAGAGGGAATAAATCAACCGATTTCTTGCTACCTTTTCAGCTGTTATAAAATACTAATACAATAAATATTTGAAAACTCCTCTCAGCTTTATCTTTGGGAATATTTAAATAAAAAACTTGTTCAGGTCCCAAAATACGAAGTAGATTTCCATTACCGCTTCGATAAATCACCCTACATCTACTTCATAGGTTATGAACCCTTGAGACTGCGGCCCATGTGCAATGTTAACATTGCACCTATGGTAGGCACAGCCCACTATTGAGATAGAGTTCAACGATACCAAAGAAATATTTGCTTGATTTAAAAAAGTTATCTTTTTGTTGTGAAATTTTATAGAACCGATCAACCCTAACAACGTAGAGAAAAATTGAATCTGTTCCCTGAAAGACGAGAGAACATCTCTTTAAACGAGGAAGGTAACGTTTAAAAAAGGTGAATCGTAAATAACTCGGTCCAATATATAACGAGAAGGTTCAAATTAAATTTAGAGAATCACACGCGTTCGAATAAATAATCCTTCCGTCCAATTGTTTTCCATTTTAAATCACCAGCGAGGGGAGATCTTTATCGCGCGTACGACTTTATTAAATTTTTTGAAAAACGGTCAACCCGGAGCAGATCCAATATTTTGCTTTTGGCATTTCAATTTTCGTGCCACGCCGCAGAGATTTTTATCTGTTTCGCGTCGGAAAAAAATTCATCATCTCCTTACGCGAATACAATATTCCCGCAGAATCGGCGCTGAAACTCGAGCCAATCTCCCTACACAAGGCGGAAAACGTCCAAATCCCGCCGTTAAAAAAATAACACTGAATTATCTTTTTTTCCTTTCATATATAACCTTTTCCCACAGCTTGCGCCAAAGCCGTGCGTCTTCCTGGATCGCTGCTGCACCAACATTCCACAGAAGCCAATATTTCTGAAGACGAGCACCTCTTCCCCTTGGCCCTGCAAAGCAGCGATAACGCACCCCTATCGCCACTATTCAAATTGACGACTATCTCCACTGTTACCTTTCTTATTTAAACAGATAAACGTCCTCCATCTCTTTCAGTGGACCAAAATATTCGTATCTGTCGCCTTCTGTTCATCAAAAGTCCAATAAGTATCCACATTCAATGGCCAAATTATACAAAAGGTAATTTGGCTATTTTTATTATTTAAAGTATAACTCCGATATAATTCGGAGATGAGACTTGACGTCATGGTGCGAAACTATTGACATATACGAGAAAAACAACTTTGGAATCTCAATATCTGATTACGTAATTATCCATTTAACTCGAAATTTTAAAATCATAAACTGTAAAGACAGTTTTGTTACTTTTCTTAAATTCATTTCAAGATTTCAATAACTTCAAATTTATGTTTTATCCTCTTAACTTTCACAATGCTAAGTAAGTCTTTCCAACCTCGTTTAATTGTTTCAATATATCATATTACAAAAGAAATTCACAGCTTTAAAATTAGCGAAATTCGAATAATTTTAGCTGATAGTGTCGTACTGATTTGTGATGGATACATTTCTATTTTCATTCAATGAATATAATGCACTCACTGAATAAAATATCTATCGTTTAACACCTGTCTACGGGACTTTTCACGACTTGTTACTTTCCCAAAATACGGTCTACTTTTCTATCAACGTAAGGTTTTGGCTCATTTTTTACTGTTTATGATGAAACACAAAAGAACGGAGAAAACGCAAAAGGTAATGCGACTTCTCCATAGGGTTCCATATCTCTTATTTGTAAGGATTCAAAGATCACAGTAATGCCCCGACTTTTCCCTCTCCTTAGTATCTCCAGCGCTCGCTACACTTCCTGTCCTTCCCTTTTCACCCTCCTGAATCTCTTTACGGGTTTTAAATTGCTCCCCTATGCCAACTCCCCTTTGCCTGGCCATTCTACCCCATCCTCAATGCAATCTGACTTCCCCTTCTCCGTCTATATCCGATCGTTCATCCCCCCTCTTGCGTACCTGGCGCCACTCTCTAAACCCGTGACTTCCTACTCCTCTCGTCCCCACACTACTAAATCATTGGCCGTAAAACTCATACGGAAGTTGTCACAAGTTCCCCTCATGAATATCTCTAGTATTTGCTTACGTAAGGTTTCTGCTACATTCGCTGAAAGATCCATTTGGACTCGGGGTCGATGTCGTGGACCTTCATTGTATATTTACCGTATTTATTTTATCTACGGATGTTCCCCTTTCTATGTGATCTTTCAATTGCACTCGATTTGTTAAAATGACCGAGAAACGTCTGCAATAAAATAGTAGTGCAAGAAACTAACTTCAAAGAGTTAAGATAAGTTTGCTTTTCCGGATAATAAAATCTCCGCATCGTACTTAAATTGTTATGCCTAGGATGTAAGTCACCGATGAATCCTTAAATGAAACGTATGATTGCAACACAAACGTAGGAGAAAAGATGTCGTAATTGAGTTTATGAGGTTATCTTGAGACAAAAGAATTAAGGGACGGCCAATCAAGCAGTACCTTCACTTGACGACTTCCTATCTTCTTGAAAGGTCTTAAGTTCCTTTCTCATGCAGACCTGTGCAGCGGTTTCAGAAAAGTCACGCTATATTTTTATGCCAAGCACATTCTTGGCATCCTATATATCCATATAACAATAAAAAGATTGGATGCATGCACAAACTTCCAGTAGAATGATCACGTACACCACATTTATCTTTCGCTTTGCATAGATCAAAAAACCTGAGTCATGTTTCCAACTTCCTATTCCAGCTTTCTACGAAATAAAATACACGCAAAATTAATGGAAAAATAACTAAGATGGAAAGAGATTCCTGGTGAAAATTAATTTCTTCATCCTATGGCCAAAGATTGTATTGCAAGCAAAACACACAAATATGTGATGAAAAATTTAGAGGAATTGTATGATTGTAATTTCATTGTAATTGTAACTTCATTTTAATTATTATATAATTAATATTACACACACATAAGGGACGAATTTGATCGTCTATGATTAAAGGGAAGTTCAAGATTAAAAAAAAAGATTACCCTTAATAAACAAACTCCATCACTGACACAAAACATGGCTGTTATCAACTTAACATGAATTTATATTTTTTAATTACGTTATTCTCGAGATCTTTACTTCCTGTAATTTTTATAAAAGCATAGAGAAATTTTCCTTTGTCATTTTGTAAACGGATGGAAAAAAATCAACTACCGATGGAATGCTCCTAGTATCTATTCTTCCTCTCTTCCATTACTACCTTCATCCACTGCAAACAAACGAACAAATAGAACCGAGACCCCTGCATCACATCCATATTCTCAATGATACTTCGAGAGCTTCCTTAGCCATCAAACGAATTGCAAGGCCGCATATCCTCAAACTCAAGGAGCTACGAGCTATTTATACGCTACGTATAAATGCAAACAAGAAGGAGTGCATTCAGTGTTCATGACTCCTTTTATACAGCAAACCAACATTGCGGAATTCTTCAATGGCGGAATGGAAATCAACTGGAGAAAAAAATCGATACCTTTTCGAACGGTATCTTTTGACCCCTTCCGCAATAACCCTCCCTATCTAATTTAACTTCCTTTCCCCACTCTTAGAATTCCCTCCGAACCAATTCCCATGCTGACACAAACAAACGCGAAGAAGGAGATAAATCACTCTCGTATCAATACATCTCCGCAGAACGAAGGCACGAAACGTCGAGTTCCACGGATAAAATAGCAGTCACAGAGACGCGAATACGCCAGCCTGTCCACAACTCTGTTGACTTCATTCCTTACAATGAGGTTTTCGATCACGTAACTTTACGTACATGAAATTAGTAACAACAAATACGTGGACTGCTAATATCCAGTTCTGCTAGGATTCCTATTTTTTCAGACGTTAAATGCTAAAGGAATTTGTAAGGCTGGCGTAGAATCCAGATTACAAAATTACCTATGTAATTTTTGAATACTTTCACCCTCAACTTTATTTTACATTTTACCACGAAGAGTTTGAAAATAAGGGACAAATAGGTTTTTATAGTATAAAAAATAATAGAGTGAACAGTTGGTATACCGCTTTTTATTTTAACCCTAACTCCTATCTAACTTAGAAATTTACAGTTTTCAGCACAAATCAGCTTCCGTATCGCAGGCTCATAATCCTTTCGTCCTGCATAAAACAACGGATCAGGCATTAAATTTAACTTAACTGGAATTTTCATGACGTGAAATATTCATCATCAAGATCACGAATTAACTATACAAACATCGGTTTGACGCACAGCTCCAGGCCGTCCTGTAAAATAGGCAACCGCCTCATTCCCTTATAAATCCTAACCAAAACATCAACCATACCCTGCTTCTTATAATCCAATCTGGCTTATTCCTTAAAATAACAGTAATTTTTCAGGAGACAACTGTATGAAATGCACAAAAAGCTTTATGTACCGAAATGAAACGTATTAGGCGTTTTAATATCCTACCATACCCAACTGAAAGTTTAATTTAACTATTTACTTAATATAGCAATGCACATACTTAAAAAGTAAACATAAATGAGAAAATCTTGGAAAAACCTCAGCAATGCCTCGTAGTCACTCGATTCAAAATATCTTTCAATTTTCTGAATAAAAGTTTTGTGAGATGACGAGCATTAAAGCAATAATAATAGGATGGAGAGCAATTAAAGGACGATAAAATATATCGTTTCATCTTCGATCGAACGCGTACCACTTGTTAATTCCATGTTTACGTCCAGCGTCCAGCGAGCAAACGCAGCAAAGATTCTCATCAAAATTTTTCTGACAACACAATTTCTTCACCTACCCTCCCTTTGCTTTGCAGCCCCTCTCTTTTATTAACCCTGGCAACCGTGCCATGACCATGTGCACCCCAAAACCACCCCCAACGCACAACCCTCTCCAAACCGCACGTAATTTCCGTCGAACGTTGGATCACATCAAACCAAAACCGTTGGAACCAATCCACCGCCATGGCATCCCGCTTCAAATAATATGTATAAAAAAATAAGGGGGCGTGGGCGGTGGTTGCGCCCCCCTCCACCCACCACAGGCGGTGGGGAAAAAGGGGAGCGATGGGGACCGAATGCGTTAAAAAATACGTGGAAAAAAATGTAACGTACGCACGGGAATATTCGCCTCTTGATCCTCCGCAGTGCTGCCAACGTAAGAGAGTTTCGAGGGAGAGCTGAAGAGACTCGGATTTATGCGCTTCCACGAGCGTTTCGCGAGGGTCTGAAAGGATATTTCGAGAGTTCGCGTAAATTATTAAACGGCGGAGGAAAAAGCCGACACCCGGAATCGGAATAGCATTGCGGAGAATGCGAACTTCGCTCCGATGGCCACGGAAAATTTTTAATCGCCGTTGTTTATTTCCCTTTTTTATCGCGTTTGACGAGCGCGCTTTATTTTTCCCTCGGATGAGATTGGATGTCGGAATGTGCATGGAGATATTGGTGGAGTTTTGAATTGGGTTCCGGCTGGATAAGCAGTAATTAAGGGGCGTTTTAAATTGCGCCATTTCCCGCGCCATCGCCGCGCTTGCATTCGCTCGGAACGGAGATAAAAAGGTCGACAATGCTCTTTCTCTGTAGCAATTGCAGTAGCAACATGTAGAAATCTGCGATTTTTTCCAAACTGTTAAGCTACCGAAGAAAGAAAAGGCACACATATGGCTGAATCGCCGCTTAATTGCCATTTGGATGTGCTATCGAAATTAAGGACTTTTGTATTCACTAGGGATCTAATTTTACGGTAATTGAGTGACTTTGCGTAGATTCCAAAGAATTTTACCAGTAACATAATTAATTCTCAGCTTCGAAAGTGACAATGGCTGACGGAAAATCTATACAAAGTGATGACCCAGAATTCAAGAGTATTAGCATTTTAAGCAAGGCGAACGCACTATCCACTTGGTTCGGTGATCTGGAATCACGTACGTAGCCAAAATGTGATTGATTTTCCATGAAATTCTAAATAGTAAAGTACGTATTAACGCCATTGAAAACTACATTCGTTCTTCACTCTTATGCTGGTGAGCAGGCATATATAGTCGACATGGCAAGATTGTAGCCGACCATTTTTCTCGGTTTCCCTAATCTTCTGCAGACTCATAAAACATGTACGCTTATGTCAGAACTGTACTTTTAGTTTTAAGCGCAATCGATTTACCGAGAATCTGCAAACTCAATCGACGAACTATATTGGCCTAAAGATCGTCTCGATCGCTTCGAAGCAGATGATACCTTCATAAAAGTCCCATAAAACGTCAGGAAGACGAGATTCTTGGATCCTCTTTATTTCATCAGTTCCATTAAAGCCAGATCTTCTTAGGGATCCCTTCGGAGAAAATCGCCGGGAATCGAGGTGCTTTCACGAGGTGGGTAACAATGGAGGAGGGTCGAGTTTTTTTCCATTCAAAGGGAAGACAAAGGAATGAATTCTGCAGAAGATAATCCATACTTATAAGAATCGAATTTTTACATTCATAATATTATCCTTTCTCAATAGCGGTGAACTTTTATTCTCTCAGACGTTTAATTAGATATATCCTTTTTCGGGATTCTCTAGAATAAATTTTCAGTCGACCGTACTAAAATAGACCCCTTGAAAAAAAAAAAACCGAAAATTAAAAATTAAAGATGTCAAATGAGACATTGTTCATAACAGAATGGAGCATAATTATTCGAAAAGACATATCAAAACTTATAAATTTCTAACGATGATGGATATCGGATAAAACTTTAATGCAGCCCATAATTGGGTTAATTATTTCAGAGGAAAGTTCTCAATGTCTTTTTCATTCAGAACGCGTCTCATTCTAACACAAGATATATAAAATAATGAAGGATGGTTATCAGTAATTACTTAGAATAGCTCAATGTCAACCTAATCTAGTTCTTAACGAAAATTCTAATAGAAATTCAAATTTTCCTAGTTAACAATACTATTCTTACGGGACTTATCGAACTTATTCTCATATCTGTGAGAGTGAACATGTATGACTGATGTATAAACAAATTATTAACAAATAATTAATTGGAACAAACTTTTAATAATAATTAAATTTTGAGTTTTCAACTTTTTACAATAATGAAATCAATGGATAACGCCTTAAGTTAGATCAATATTGAGACTTTAAAGCCGTCTTCTTTCATCTACTCCATCGTTAAATAAATAATCGAGAAAAGTTTCCCGTCAAATAGCTTGCGATCACTTAACAGCTTAATTGTCTTATAGTTTAGCAGAAACGTCTTAACACAAAATTGTCACCGGGATCTATAGTCGTATTTGTTTCCGATTTATAAATTAAAATTAAGTTACTGAATTTCACTTGCCTGACGAAATAAAGAGCAGAACGATAACTAGAATAAAACTTGTCATGAACGACCATGACCGAGTTACATACTAAATATTAACAGCATTTACATAACCAAGCTGAATGTTCTACTTGTTTTCCGTCAATTTATTTTAAGGAGAGGCGGTTTGCTGATAGTCATAGCCTCCTTTGATATTATAATACATGCTAAGGCGTCACCTACGCTGCCCACCACATCGTGCTTCTATTCCTGAGGAGGAAAATATTCACGTAATTTAGCTTATGAAATCAGGAGATGAAGTCTCAGATTAGAGGTAATTTTCTGTTACGTCATTTCAGTCGCTTGCGGAATTATATCATAAAATCCTAGTCTTTTCAATAGAAAAAATTGAATTTTTATCCTCTCTTACCGAGAAGAAGCCTATAGTCTTTCGCAAAGGACGAAGGGGGCATATATAATTGCGATATATTACGTGATTGTACCCATTGAAGTGCTATGAAGCCCTATAACAGAGATATACTTTTCAATCGATTAGAAATATCCAATCTATTCCCTCTTAAGCTTAGTTGAAATTTCATTTACTAATTCTGTGAGTTGATGCTATTAATAAGCTCCTTACAACGCTTTGGAATAATACCTTAAGGGAACAGCTTTATGGAATATTTAAGGTATACGAAAGGCGAGAATTCTTCAGCGGACTACGTCAGGCTCTAAATGGGAATCAATCGGAGATAACGCGTCATATTTTAAATATTTACCGGCGAAAAATCGAAAGAATCGACTTAACGACCGCGGACATAAATGGGAGGAGAAACATTCCGCGTTTAAAACTCAATGAATCCCCCTTTGCTTTTACGACTCGAGCCGCCGAGTAAAAGGGATCTCGTCTTTCGACAGTCTGATAGAGTATTCGACGCAAATATATACAGTGAAAGAGGGGATATAAGTGCGAGAACACGTGACGTATGGGCACAATAAAAGAGGCGAGAAAAAGGCGCGGGAATTAAAAAAGACGGGCACCTGAAGAGAGAGAGTGAGTGACGCACGGTGGATGTAGACGAAGTAGCGACACGATGAAAAGCGGGTTGTTAGAAAAAAGGGAAACTTTTAATGCGGAAGAAAAAGAGGTGGGAAGAGGCGAAAGGGGAAGGGCGGTGAACATGAAGGAGGATGAAAAGGTGGAATAGGTAGAATGGAGAATTAAGGGAGTATTCTGAAAAAGTACTCAGGGGCGCCTTCTCAAAAAGTTTCCCCCGATCTGAAGTGGTCCATCCGATAATTCTTTCTCCTCTCGTTACTTCGCAACCCTCCAATTCCGCTTGTTTCCGTTCCCTCCATCAATCCGTCTTCCGACTCCTTCATTACTCCCATCAGTCAACCAAAAGGACTGCCCTTATATCATTTCTATTCCTCTTCTATTCCATCCCTCAGGCATTCCTCCAAAACCTCATTCTTCCCATTTTTCGCCACCACTCTTCAGAAAAGCCAACGTTGCGATAAGATATTCAAGAATCAGTTTTGACCTAATGATCACCCTTTTCTTATCTTCCTGTCTCTCTCGATGTCTGACTCTTTCCTTTGTCTGCGTATCTCTTTTTATTTGTAAGAATGGACGACTGGAGAGAGGGGGGACTTGAAAGTTTCCTTTCGAAGCGCAAGGATTTCTTTCTTATTATTCTTCCCTTTTCTCACCTTCTTCTGTCTGACTTTTCTATCCCTATCTTTACAAACTTCCTTCTTTCACATCTCTTTCATTGCAATCCACGTTCTTTGTAACGCTGTTGGTAATTCTCTTCATGCTTATTCATAATCTTACACTTCTCCAGTGCCGCGTTTACCATCGGTGAGTTTGATGCACCACACCTGATCACTTACTGCATAGGGGATCGTTAGAGTATTTACTTCTACGAAATACGAAATTTAATATCCTGAATCATCATACAGAAAGAAAGTCTTGCATCACTGCGACAAACATCTCAAGTGCGATTCTGCACCTCCTTGTTATGTAAGGATATATATTTCTTAACCTGCTCTGTTACTAGTCATTGGAATGATGTATTGTTTGGGATATAAGTATCTTCGGAATTTCCTAGCCCACTGTTTCTGAACCACCTGAGACCATCAACCCCTTAGCGTGTATATTCAATTGCCTTTGACCTAATCAAACTATCGACAATGAAAAGTAAATCATAATCTTATCAAAAGACGTAAATGCTCTGTTAGTTCAATTACAAGGAAAATAATTCCCATTTTGAAGAGCTGAAACCGGATAAAAATCGATCAAATTATAAATTATTTCAAAGAAATTCATTCCGTTCTGATCCTGAACGTAACCTGAGCCTTTACGGAACATTTCTGGAAATCAATATGGAAAAACCAATGGTCGGTGGCAACATCAACGTCAAATAATGTTCTATAGCAATAAAGTGCCTTCATAATATATTTTTACAATCCAATCATATCTAAATATTCACTCTGCCTTTACAGCAGTATTCAATGAAACAAAAAGAACCACATGCTTATGTTCAACTGTCAACACAGAACACTTTGAAAACCATCTTCCCTATTGGTCATTTTCTGCAGATATTTGCCATTTTAGTTCTTTATATTAACGAAAATTAATTTTATTAGAATTTTAATTAACAAATAAAGATAAAAGTTTCTTCCTTATTTCTGAAACTATGACAGTTAAAGAAGAATTTAATTACTTCTAATTAAATAATCTACCCGCATCCTCCAAGTTCCTCATTTTCCTTTCTTTTCACTTACATTTTTCCCCTCTTACACGTACAATCCAATCTTCTCCCAACCCTTTCTTCCTAATCCTTTTACTTTTTCGCCTTCTCAAAAGACCTCTTAACCTCCGCCGTTCTTCAAAACTTTCCTCTCTCCCCTTCTTCTCCTCCATCTCTCTTGCTTGCCCTCGTTTTTTCTCTCCTTCTTTATTTTTTCTCCGGCCATCCCGTAATCTCCACTTCTTTCCACAAATAATCTTCCTTTTCTGTCTCCTCTTTCAAAGCCTCCCTTTCTTCCATGTCCCAATTCGCTTTATTTTATTCCTTCCACTCAAACTCAATTCTTCGATATTTCCACTTTCTTGAATCCACTCCTTCAATAAGAGACTTTTTCCATTCTTTCGTCGTCCTGTTTTGCTTCAGAGTTTCCTCTCGTCCGGTTCATTTGTTTTAACGGAATGCCTTGGCTCCGTCCGTCACTTTTTAATGTATTCGCTTTCAAATGTATGCAATGGTATTGAGACAACGGGATTGTTTCCTACGCTGAAAATAGAAGTATTTTTTCATGTCGAAGTCGTGGGTTGTATCTATTTTCGTCTCGCTTATTTATTAAAATATCCTTGCAATTATGCAGTTCAAGGCCATTAAAGAGAGAGTGTTTCTCATTTGGAAGCGCGAGAGATGACTTCTTCAATGTATTTTCATGATATGAATTATGTAGGGGATCCTTTCAGAATCGTTCTTTCATATTTTAACAAGGAAGTACTTCAGAAAACCTCGGCTGAACAGAAAGACCATTACGGAGTAAATAAGCAATATACTACGCACCTGTAACGTTCCATCATTTTAATTTTAAATTTATATTGTTTGTCCCATGTAATTGAGGTGAAGGGTAAATCTAAAAGGCAGCAAATAAAACTTTCCTTTCAAAGCTGAAATATTTACCCAATGACACTGAAGTAAGTATTTTAATGGATTGAGATCGTCTTCGATTGCTTGTTCTTCTAGAGGATAGGAAATTTTAACCATTTTCAACAAATATTACTCTGGAGATTTTAAAGGTGTTAATGCCCATCTTCTTTGTATTATTTCACTTACTTCAGCTTCTGGTCTGCGGTAATCGGCAGTGACATAAACTTTTTATAGCATTCATATAACGGATCCTTCTTTGCTTATGACTATTTCATAAAAGTCTGAATAAACCTTTTAGAGAATGTTTTTAGGCTTCATTTTTGGTCGAACCCAAACAAAATTTAGATGTGTAATATAAGCTTTCCGCGTAGCTAAGAATTCAAGTACTTAGAATGGCATTCACTGTAAAGAGAGAAAGACTACTAGTCTGACTGACTGACTAGATTTTGAAAATAATGAATTTGCTACAAACAAAACTCACTTTATATGCTGTACCTACTATGATAAATTCCAAATAAATCCTTCCAAAGAAAAATAATCATAGTCCATAGGATTGAAAATCTTTCTTCTTATCAGCAAATGAAATACTTTATAAACATTTTCCTGTCTACCAATTCAATTCGAAATAATTCTACGCGAACACATCTCCGTGCAGGTGGTACGGACGTTCTTCCAGCAAGAATTTTTGACGCCCTGGTGGTATCCAACCCGCTTCATTTCATTCGTCCATTTTACGACTCTTAAACTCTCATTTATCTCATATCTCCCCTAGTAACAACCATCCGAGAGACCTCTTCCCGCCCTTCTTATTTCATCCCTGGAGAAGATGGTAAACATTGAGCGGCAGTCAGACGTAGATTCTCTCTTCACTTCATCCCCCTATGGTAAACCCACCCCCCGACTTTCTCCCCATCTCACCGAGAACTCCTTCAACTGTTAACGAGGCATTTCTGCACCCGTCAGAGAGGAAGGGGTGGGATAAAAACAAAAAGTTACGAAAACGTATAGAGAGAAGGAAGGGGTGGTCGAATGAGGGGAGCAAACGCGACACGAACAAAAGAAATGAAATCATATGAGTGAATAAAGAAAGAGGTAGCTGAAGGACGCAGGAGAAGAAAATATGGGAATTACGACCTACCCCTCTCGTGGTAATGGGATTTATCGTACTTACCTGTGTGAAAATACCGACCATACATAATTAAGATGCAAGATTTACACAGGGTCGCGCCGATGAGTGAGACGGAGTGGTAACCGCCTCATAAAACGTTTCGACTAAGGCGCAAAACCAATTATTTGAGTATTCATGGGCTTTAAATACTAGCGGTTTTCCTTGGAAAAATTATGAACTCCAGGAAGGAGATACTTAATTTCTTCCTGTCTTTTATAGAGAAATTTAGAAACAAATTCATGTTAAATGAATGTAGGAAAAGGAAGCGGTTGCATTTTAATCAAATGTTCTTAAGGATTGTTAAACAAGAGTAAGGAATAAAGAATACTTTAACAGCCTTGAATATTTATACGTATGGATACAGTTCCCTAACTTACATTTGTGGATACAAATTCTATTATGCCCTTAAATATTTCGTCTTCGGTTATACTAATATTAACCGAATTTAAAAGACTAATATTAACCGTATTCTTTTCTTAGTCCAAAACAGGTCGACCGTTGTTATACAGACATTCAGCAATGTATACATTAATATAGGATGGCGAGCTTGAGAAAAGAATTATATGCGATAATTTATCGAAGGAATATAAAATTCAGTATTAACTTCACCTATAAAACTAATTCGCAGTGGAACGACGTATTTTGAAGTTGATCATGCGTATCTGAAGTAATGTTTCAAGTACCTTTCAATACGATGAAATAGTCGTGACAGAAATCGTTTTTATTATACCAACCGAGTAACCTTAAAAGGAAACAGATCGTAATAAGAATTACTAAATGGCCCGTTTATGTTTACATCGGCTATAGTATAAAAGCGCAATTTTAGAAGGAAGTAATTATTTATTAAAAGTCTCTGATTGACAGATAGGCTTTCATTTGAAAGGCGTGATAAGAAAATTCTTTCCAAGTGTCACCGATCAAGCATGACAAGAGTTCTCCGCGGTAAATGATTGAAAAAAAAGGTGGGCGTATTTATGAGGGAAAGTTGAAGAATAACTGGGATACGCCAGATGTGGAAGGAAACAGGTGAATGGGAAAATAGGAATGGGATGAAACGCAGAAGTAAATGACGCAGAAATATATAAATTGCGAGCGATTGCCTATTAGAGGAATAAAGTTGCGAAAAATACAATTATACCTGTCAAAAGGATAATTTACGTAAAGGAGGAAAAATTGGTAATGATGGCAATCTATCATCCATATTCAAGGAGAAAACGTAGGATGAAATTGTCGGGAGAAACAGGTTGAACGGTCTCAAAACGAGGTTCGATGAATTTAATCATTTCGAAACTATTTCAACATTCGCCTCTATCACGTTTTTTATCACCAAATTTATAGTTATAGGTCTAATCTGTCACAATACTAGTCGAAACGGAAAGAAAATCTAAACGGTGTAAACGAAATTGGTACGGTTACATTAACCTTGATGCGATATTACTGGAGTAATCACTTTACTCTAGTAAACGAATTTCTAAATTATTTCTGTCTTTAGTTACATGATTCACTACGTAATATGTCATGAAGATATACGGCATACTGATAATTCATATTATACGAAATCTAGTCCTAGGATTTGATTCTTTAAAGTCATACCGAGTAAATATTCTAAGAACGCTAAACAAGAATTTTTCTATTAACCTTTTGTTGAAGATGTGTTAAAGCTTTTTCCTGGAAGTTAAAGCAAATAAGAGGCGTCTTCAAGATGGAAAATGACTTCATAATTGCAGCATAATCTTCGTTTAAATACACATACATTGAATGGGATGGGCGAATTCCTCCGACACCAAAGTTGGCACTTTCTTCCCCGATTTAAAATCCCCCCGACCTGCACATTTTTGGACCTTTAAAAGTGACTCTATGAAATGCTTTGGTCGTGAGTCACGTCACAACCAGCTGAGAGAGGGCGCAACGTACGTAACTTGGGCGCCCAATCCGTCCATTCAGGTCAAAGACATGGGATGAAATGCGAAATGCTCCAGCCCCGGGCCACTGTTTCGCTCAACCTTCGGCGCCTGGACTTTAAAAAACTCCCCCAAAGCGTATGATTCTCTTACAAATAGACAATAACAGTTCATCTGTGACAAGGAGTGGCTGTCCTTGGGCGGCGACCTTTCTGTCTCTCTCTGCCTTCCCACACGCTCTTTCCTCTCCTCCTCATCTCCCTCCATCCCTTAACGTCCTAATCTACCAAACTCATCTCCATTTTAGTCTTCCTTCGTCTCCGTGAGGTGTAGATGTGACGAACGCCCCACCAAACAGACAGTCCCGCCCGCTTCGCCTCTCAAAAAAGACAGGTCCAGCGCGTTCCTTCGCATTTTTTCCTCTTCCACAAAACCCCGCCAATCCTAACACAAAAATAAACAAATGCTGGGATGTCTTCGAGTACTGATTGGCATCCTTCTCCTTTGTCTCCCCACTCGTCGTCCTTTTTCTCCCCGCCTTTTTATTCACCGTCAACCTTTTTTCTTGCGGTATCCGCATGTCTTTTGTTTCGCGTGTGCTTTTCGCTTTTTTTATCGCATCTTCCCGTCGTTCCTTTTTCCCGCGTGCCGACGTTTCGTCAGGAAGGAATAAAACTTTCGCGGGGGCAAAAAAGGGAAACAATTATTAGTCAGCGGATAATATATTTATCGCCGAGTTATTTCGCCTGCATAGGGAACGAATCCATTTGCGTGCAACTTGTCTCGCGCTCAGGAAAAGTGCTGACGACTCTTTTTTAGCCGCCGTGGACCTTGAGCGGCGTTATTGAATGGGACTTTAATCAACTCTCGTTATCGTCAATCATGTCCCAGCGCTCGAGAGACGGGGAAGCCAATGGAAAGAGAATCGGAGAAGTTTTTAAATAATGCATCCCTATGGAGAAGCGTGGCGCATTACTTTCTGCTTTAAATCCAATTAAATCCGCTGAGATATTCGAGTCCGATGCTTAAGAGAGGATACGGCGCTGTTTTCAGCAGACGAGCAGTGAAACACTTCCAGAGAGATTCCGTAGAAATTTTATCGCGATTCCGATTATCTTGGCCGCGAATCAAATTAAGGAATAGCGGAGTTTGATGATTTAATTAAATATATCACTGAGGTCTTTGAAAACTTTTGATAGGAATGATAAAAAACTTGCTCCTTTGTGACGTAATGCTTTCATCTTGAACTGACGACGACGGTAATTATTTAGCTTAAGAGTCGATACATGAAATGACCGACCTGAGAGATTAAATTAGTGTCTGTGAATTTAAATGAGACCTGGAAAATATACCTCGAATGACAAGTGCATTGAGCCAGACATAACAAAATTAATCAAAGAAGCAGTAACGACAATTTTCCATTTCCATAAAGATCGAAACAGAATGGAATCGTATGATTTAATGTGAGCAGTAGCAAATACTTCAACGTTATTTTTCTACTTCTCTCAAAAAGAGTTGATGAAAGATCCCATTGTTTTATTTCAGTTTCTCCGAATCGTTTTATCATTGTTTTCATCTGGCAGCCGCACTGTGTTTGTGTGTGGAAGTATAGCTAGTATTTATACCCCACAATTCCCGGAGAAGTGAAGACTTTTATTGCGCTCACTTGAGTGGAGGAGAAAATGTAATCAATTGAATCGGAAGCTAGCGTGAGAGTGATTTAAGAGGCCTTCCTTTGAGAAGGTGTAGGTGTTCGTCACGAGCGAAGCTGCCGCATCGATAGCGTAATCAAACCAATGGAGAAATGATGGCATTCATCCAGCGCCTACTCACATCAGATAGCCGTCAGCATTTTCAGAACAGGAGGTGATCTTTCTAGATTATAAACCCGGCGAATCTGGATCCCTATAAAGTAGAAGTTTGATTATTAGGCTTGAGGAGTAACTGCAATTTAGCGAAATGCATAAAGATATAATTTCATAAATACATATAAGAGAAATGGTAGCCCCTCTTGCGATAGAAGTAAATTATTGTCATTTGGTAATTTGCTCATGCTTCGTTAATAGTATGAGTAGATGATTAGCAGGTTCATTAACATCATCCTGTTATTTTTATGCTGTATTCAGTCTTGCTAGCTAAAGAGATAAATTTTATTTCCTTTTTTATTTTTTATTCTCACAAATTAAGCCAGATTCACATTTTTTGCCATACCGGAGCCTTAATATGGATGGGAAAAATTTACCGTTATGTAATATGCAATGTTTACCTAACCGTTACTTCTATTGTTTTAATGCCTGCGAGAATATACAAATATAGAAGATTCTCTTTTGTTTCTCGCTTCACATCATCTCCTTAAAAAAAACTTATCATCCGACGCAAGGACAAATTAAAGGAAGAATCAAAAGTACAGAATTTTATCGAAGGGAAGATTTGTAAGGTTAACGGTAATAATATTTTTTATAAACGACTTCAACTTTAAATGAAGTATGAAAAACAAAGAAAACAAGGAGTAATACATCTCTCAATTCTACGTCGAATTCTCGGCTAGTAAATCAGAATTCCGATAGAAAGATTGAGAGTGATTTAAGCCTAAATGGTAAATAAAACGAATCACGGTAGCAGAACGAAATAAACATGCCCACACATATTACGGAACGCAGATAATCGGCGTTCTGCCTCACTTCAAATGGCCCGTAATCAAAACTTAACACGAAAACCCACTGTCGCTACTGGTGGTCCGCAGTTATACTTACGATTCTCAAGAGCTAATCTCTCGTGAAACATTACTTCATGTTAAAGCGCTGCTACGGGAGACAACCGCCTACAGAGAGGGAAACCAGCGGCAGCCCAAATGAGGCGAACGGAGAGATATTCTCTGCTCCACTTCACCTTTTTTGAGGGCGAGAGATCCTCGCTTCACGCCAAAGGGCTGTGATACCCAAGAAAAATGGACTGAGATTTGTTCCGCCAGTGATGAACGCAATTTTTTTGCACTTATCATCCCAAGTAAACCAATCGTTACGTCCACCTAAACAGCCTGTTCCCATTTCTCGCAAAAAATAATACAGAACCCTTAGAGAATAAAGGGATTTTTATGATCGAAATGCCTGGTGCGGCATCTTGATTCAGGACCCGAGCAAAACCGCGAGGACTTTTTCCACATTATTCCTTACTTTTTCCCCGCCTGGGGGCCCATATCCGACGGTGATGGAGGAAAAAGACCGGGGAAGGCATAAATTCTGCCTGGGCAATGTATACTCGTCCCACGAGGACCGGAAACACTGCGATTCCCACAATTAGTATGCCTCTGGGATCTTTCTGGAGAGAAGAAGAGGAAAAAAACCAGGAGCCCAAGAGAACAATTAGTCGGGCGCCTCATCCCTACCCCGACTCCCGAAAACCTATCTCCGCAAAGTCCTCATCCCTTCCTGTCCTTCGCCCGAGGAGGAATCTGCCAGACCTTATACACCTACGTATTCCATCGCAACAGAGATTCACCCCAACGATTCTCCCCTTGACCGTCAAAGTCCCTTCTCGCTTATTACGACACTCGAAATAGGATTTATGCGGAAGAAAGACAGCGAAGCGTGACCGAATGTGATGTTCTAGTCCCTTCTCTTCCAACGCGAAATGCTGTCACAGCAGACCTACGCCATCCCTGAGGTATGGAAGGGCATCGTATTTGCATTTGAAAAGGTGGAATTCGGGAGGGAGTTCGATAATTTAGAAATTCGGGACCCGAAGGTTTATTTACACTCGGAGATTGCGCGTTCCCGACGGATTTTGCTCAAACCAATCCTTTCCGGAAAAACAAAGCGCGCCTCCAGCGTTTGAGTGGGTAAGTCATAAATATCCATGGCGGACAGAGAATAACTAAACGTGTGCAACCTTCATGTCACTATGCCAACTTTGGGTGATTAGTATTCCCTTATACTCTCTACACGTAAGTTCTTCTCCAAGTAGCTGATATCTGTGCCTATCCAATTTAGCTTGCGCTAGACCTTGGAAAAAGCCGTCAACAATCCTGTAATTGCATAATTACGAAGAAAGAAACTCGGTGATGAGAATCAGGATCAGGGATTGTGAAACTAATTGAAAGACAATTTACTACAGGTAATAAAACAATTGAGAGACATAAACTATACTTTGTACAAAAAATATTACCATAGGAAATTGTTAATTAAGCCCAGTCCTTATTGACTGGTGCACTGTAATTTTTCCTTGAATTTCCGCATGATGTCTAGAAGTTATAAACTGCATCATATATGTACTTTTTACAAAGATTTATCAAACGCAGGGAATTAAAAAGGCAGGTATTAAAAATTTTCTCTCTACAAATGATTCTTAGTGCTCGTTTGTGTTAAATCGTATGGAAAAGTGAACCACGAAGTTTGTGCCAATATTGAAAAGTTCAGTGAAGCGGATATTTAAGCGATATCTTGTGAATCTTGTGGAAACAAAGAGTAAAGAAAAGATCGCGCTAGAGAACTTCTTTTGGCTCAATTTAAATCAATCGAAAAAGAATGAATCGATCGATGTAGAGGATTCCATTTTAACCTGATTTTAGTCGATTAAACATGTAAATCCAAAATCCTGCCGCGTAATTAACCTCGTTCATACTCTCCATGAAATGCGTCACCCCTTCAGCTGCATAAAATGCATTTTCCGATGAGGTGCCAGCTTTAAAACGGTTAAGTATGGACACGCCCCATCCTTAACCGTTTGACGTGAAGATAAACTCTCTTGGAAGTAGGCCATCAAATCGCTTTTACTAGCTATGAAATAAATAAGGATGGAAGTGCACTGCAATGGGTATAAACAGCGGAAGGTGCAACGGAGGTATTTCCGATAAAATGAAAATTCACGACTAATAAGCCGGAAGCGCCCCTTTTTATTAGCGTTGGATACATAAAATTGCAAATGTGAGGGATCGGCTAAAAGGACTCCATATCGGTGAAATACTCGTAAAACGCGGGAGCTAACGGAAGAGGAAAACGATTTCCGAGCTCGTTGAACCAAAAGGAAAAGGTTTCGTGCTGTTATAGCGCACACCATTGGCTCTACTAATACGTCCCAGTAAACATCGAATATTCACTACCGCCTTACCGTATTTTCACGCCGTATGCGGGGCTCTTTGGTATGGCAAACAGCATCATACGCTTCGAATGAGATCGATTCCCTTCGGACTTTCCAATCCGATTTTTCAAAAGGCACCGAGAGAGATTGATGGAAAATTTATTGGATGGTTATCCGGCCCATTGCATCGATACAATAAATGCGCTCTAACTTATGTTAGCGTGACCACCGCATTTGGAGCTACTCTTAATATACATTTGAAATTCAAGATTCTGTTAAATTACCAACGCATCAATTTAGATCTTTGAAATACTTTATCATTCAATAATTAAATGAAAACAATGCCTCATATTGGTTCCACTACGTTGCTCTCTATAATTTAGCACTTTTCATTCATATCGACTCATATGAGGACATCACATTAACACGTTCCAAATGAAAATAAAAAATCGTTGTCATGTAAGATCTTGAAATGGGTGAACATTTTATATCCAAGACAATTATTTAATATCTATATAACCTAACTATAACTATATTTAATATCTATTATATTTAAGCGATTCTCATAACCAATAATTACTGTCATGACCCTGAAAACTAAATAAAATGTATCAAAAATTGTATAAAATAAAGATTGATCAGTTAAATAAAGAATTAAGAAAAAAATATCGATATTATGTGCAGGAAGAAAGATTTACCTTGAGAATTCTACAAATAACGCCCGAAATTATCGAGAATATTTCTTAAATTTCTCGCATAAAATATGAATATCCATCCAATATTGATGAGCGAATTCGTATTGAATTCTTTGCGTAAAGAAAGGCAAAAATATATAAAAAATGTAACTAACACTAAATAAATAACCGTTGATGAGCAATTTCATTTGCCTGGGAATGTCTTCCTTTACCTGAAAGTATCACATTTGATTAATTCTTCCATTACAAATTATTACATTGAATAAATATGGGTTTGGCGATCATAAAAATAGAAATAAAGCTCGTTTATAGACTAACTCTTGGAGTTCTGGATACATGAAATTTTAACAACATAAAAAGACATAAATGAAACGCAGTGGGAAAAGTCGGAGGTTAAGATATCGCGCGAATGAAGCAATGCGTTCATTGCGAAAATCGAGACGAGTCGAGCGACATCGCGTCGCCGGAAGGAACAAAATAATAAAATAAACCAGCGGAGCCGTAATTTTCCATGAGAACATCCCGCCCTGAATCAGCTATAAAAATGCATATAGTCGCAATTTTTTTCCGAGTCGAGAATGAAACTACGCAAACTCTCCCTCCCTTAATCTAGGAAGCACGCCTTCATTCACGGCGCGAATTTCAGACAGCTTCCGGAGGATGAGCTCGAGATAGCACAACTGCATCGAAGCAGGAAGCATGATTCAAAGGGATACTTGGAATCGCCTTCCATTTTGAGATAGCTCGTGACGTTGGAGAAAAAAAGGGATATTTTTTTCCACCACCCCCCTCCTCAAAACGGCCCAGGGAACATCTGCATGCAAACTGCGGTCTTACCTAAGTAGGGAAGAAGGCAGACGCAATTCTTTCATCGCGTTCGTAAAAACCGGTTTCGGACGATTTCCGCCACAGGAAGATCGTCAACCGTTCCATCTATTATCGATTATGAACACATCGAGATTATTTTTCGTTTAAGATCGACCAAGAATATTTCCTCCGTCGAAAAAAGGGAACCAACTTCTTGTGGTTAAAAAATGGAGAGATAATTACAATGACCGCGCTCCGATTCGTTTTATCGGAATGGAATGGCCAGGGTTTTTTGCTTGAATCGGATCTAGCGTGTTTGCTATTTCGAGCTATTTATCGTGAATCGTAGGCGAAGTGTGCGATAAGAGAACCGATGGTATGCGCTCGGTCGAGAGTTGGACCTGCTGAGGAATTTGCGGTGGCTATGGGAAAGTTCGAGTGGTAACATTCCATCAGATCCCATTATCGTCCAAGAGAGGCCTAAGAAATACTCGCACTTTATAGAGCAAAAATATCTATCCGATCGAAAAGATGCCGCCACAGCAACGAGTGCATTTCCCTCCTGCCAATTATCATTCCGTCGTTATTTTCTGTTTCAACACTCTCGAATTCTTGAAATCCAAAGGAATCGAAGCGAGAAAAATAGTAATCGATAATGGAATAAACGAACATACCATCAAATAATTATCATCATATATTAATTATCAGCTAGGACTGTTGAAAATGTTACAATAAGACTAAAGAGATAAGGAGATTTTTCGAAGAGATGAGATCGATAACAGTACCCGAGATACATTAACGTTAATAATAAAACTGATTTATAAATAGCAAAAGAGGGTTTACGTTATCTTCTAGTGATGTTCTATGAAATGGATATTGATTAGTAGAGAGACTGGATAAGTGAAGGAATTTGTATGCTCGAGGGCCTTGTGTTTCGTGGAAGCAATTAGAGTAACTTTGTTTTGGAATGCAAGCGACTGTCAGGGTTCCCCCGAGTCCGGCGTCCGGGGAGTCGCGCAGTATTATACGTGTAACCCAACTATCGAAATTACTTTTTCAGCGGGATAAAATGATACATTATGTTATTTCAACAAAGAAAATCAGCAAAATCGTAATTAAAAACTCCTCTTTGGCAGTAAAGGCGCATCTCAGTAAACCAAGCGCCCGCAGTAGTTGAACGAATGTAGATGGTAGTTAGAAAAAACTATGATGGCATTACAAAATCAATTTTATATCATAATTCCAGTATTGATGCTATTTCAAGAATTTTGCATCTTGAGTGTGCTAAGTGATATATGTACTCTTCAGTTATATAATAAATAACCAGGATTCTGTTAAAGGAATACTGGCTTGCATTCATCTTACATCCTTCTCTGAGAAAAGAATGTAAAAACTATTTTCTGTTAGAACTAACCATAAAAATTACGGCCTTGGTTCTTAAAAAAAAATTACGGGCATTTTCAACCTTTTTAGTCCACCTATATTAGCCGTTTTCCAAGTTTTTATACGTAAGGTATTCGATATTCTAGAGAAAATAATTTGCAAGTGCTAAAGAAATTCGACACTGAAAAAGTTGAATATTTGGACTGAAACTTCAATGGAAATACAGACTGAATTTCCTCCTTCCTCTCTGCTTTATGACCTCACGGAAACTGTCGCCTTGTCAATTCTGTGCCAGAGAAAACGTTTGCTCTGCGTACATCTCCCACGGGAGGTCTTAGCTTAGCCTAGCACCCATCCGCCAACAGACTACGCCTTTTTTTCCTCAGCAGGGATACAAGATCCCATTTGTCTCCAACACATGCGTACGTAAATGCACGCCTCTCCTTCAGAAGCAACCCCGCCCCCACCCACGCACTCTGCATACGACTCCTCACTGCAAAAAACCGGAATCAATCATGCCTCCTCAAAAACAGGTATGCATCCGTAAATGTTTTCAAATAACGTATAATATTAATCTGGCGATTTTTTTCTGCTTTCCGGTCTCGTACTCGATTTGTCAGACTTCCTTGGCAGCATCCGTTGGAGAACATTGCGGAGTCGCTTTTTTTTTCTTCTGGATGCCGACATGCACATCGGAGGGATAGAGCTGCAGGATCGAGAGTACAAAGAGGTCGATTTTCTAATCGATGGATTCTTTTTGGGATCAAGAAGGTCATTCTTTGGATGAACTTAGCTGGAGGGTCCGTGCCTCGTCCATACCATTCATCACGCCAAGAAAGGGCAGTCTAGAAACACTGAATAACAAAGCTGAAGCTCAACGATTTATCTTGCGTCACTAAGTATTTACAAATTACAATTCAATTTCTCATATTCTCTCTTCAAATATTCGCCAAAACGATTTTCTTTAAGTTGCTCGTTGGATGTTTGCTACAGCCATCTCTTCAATTCACTATACAGAAATCCTACTCTAATAATTTCCATGGATATAGAGTAATTTTATAGTATTCCATGGCAAGAAAAATAAATCAGGATAATTTTCACGAGGAAACTATATTCTGCTTTATTAACGTTGAAAAATGCTACACGGAGTGTACTTCACTGTAATACTTTGATTAATACTTTTATTAAAACAGGATGTATTCCTAGCGAAAATTTTCCTGATTCATTTCTCCGATATTACTCGAATTGAAAGATATTTAGGAAGAGAACGACTGAAAAATTTTAACATTCAACGCATATCTCGGCTGACTGCCACAAAACTGCTCCTTCTACTATTAGGCGAGAATCGGTAGCAATTACTTTGCATATTTTTATAGAAGGATATTTTGCTAGTATAAATATAAATACATTCGTCATGGTATTCATTAGCAAAAACCACATTCTTTGCAGAATCCAACACAGCGATAAAATCAAAGTTCACCTCAAAATTGGTTAGCGGGGTCACTTGCATGCCGATCTCTCTCTATATGCACCTATTTACCTGTAGATAAATTTTTATTCCTATTCGCATCGATTTTTTCCTTTTCCGTTTACCCAATCGTGATAGTTCTTTACTTACTTCTTCATTGCATTAGTAACGACAAATCAGAGAAGCGTAACAGATGCCACTGAGAGAGGAAATGACCGATTAATATTCACGCAAAGAACTTCGAAAGACGAACAAATTTCCTATCGATCGGAAAGAGAAAACTGCAAACCTACATCTCTCATCGATCGCTTTTAAATGAAGGAATTAAATCGAATCGTCGATAAATTCAACATCCAGCACCGCATCCAGACCAGTCACTTTTTCCTTCGCGATTGACTTTTTAATCTCGACGTGGTTTTTTTCTTCATAACTTAAGAGAGAGGCAAGACGACAACTACTTTTTCGATTGACTGGAATTACGACCGCAAAAACATTCAAACGTCGTGGAAAATTATGAAATTAAAGGAGACCGCTCCCCATAACGTGGTCTTGCTCTAGAAAGGCGCTGTCATAAGGCATAAATTATCCAACACCTAAGCAACTTGAAGAAAAAAATACGTAGTTTCTCGCTTTCCATTGGAATCAATCCAATATGAGATTCCGCGTCTATAATCTAAAAAGAACTCAGGTGGAGCCATTTAAACGGGAAGAGCAAAGAGAGATGAATGGTGACCAATGATAAAACGAACTAGATGGGATTATACACGTCCACAGTATGGACGCAAATCAAGAATCGCACGTGTCATTCCACGCGTCACTAGTTCCTCTCGAAAGCAATAATTTATCGAACCGAATGAATGCGGATCACACGGATAAACCTACGGAGATATCACCCGTGGTGTTTAAGTCGCGCCAAGAAATTTCTTCTTTTTTAACATCATTCTTCTCTCCCTGCAATGATAGCCAAAGAATTATCGGCATTAAAGGGAAAGAATAGAGTTTGATTGATTATATCGGTTATATGAGGTTCTAAATCAGCTCTATTCCATCCCACCACCTCATATGAAGTAATACGAATGTAGATTGACGATAGTAAAAAAGAATTTCGCTGGAAAACGAAAGATGAATGACCATGAGAAGTAAAAAAGACTCACAAAGGATGAAACGAGAAGCTGCTCAAGGAATTAGTAATGATATGTTTGATTTCATTTTGTAATGAGTGTTCATGTAGCAAATAAAGTTGCAAGAATCTTAGTAAATCTTACGTGTTGTTCTCTAAAACACTCCGCGTAATTAGAGGGCAAAGTAAATTAATGCAAAGGCATTTATAAATGCTTCATTACAAGAAAATTCGAAACTCTAGAGCCATAAGCAGTTTTTCTTCTAGTAGGAAAAATCTTCTTTGGGTTCTTTCGCAAAATCATCCTGTTCAGCTAAGCATAGGAGTTATAGAAACTCAGGAATATTTTTATAAGCTACACTTAGGAAAGATATTACTATCTAGAGAATCATATTATGATATTCTCTAGATCTAGAGATCTAGAGAATATCATAATAAATAGCAATACGACCATCGTAAAGTATTTTAGTTTCCTTTGTTTACACGAGTCGAGAAAAGCCTTACATCAATATACATTGAATCCATAAATCTAATGTTTCACATGATCGTAGTTGAATAACAAGATTTCTATACATAAATGCCCTTGAGATGCCTTTCAGCGCATGATCGAGGGCTGGATCATTATATAATTTTCAGACCATAGATAATGCGAGAGAAATCACTAAGATAAAAGGCATAAATAAATACAAATAAGATAAAAGAGTTAAAAAGGAAAAATTAAAACGAAAGGTAAATTTAAAGGGCTAAATTATTCATCTCGCAATACAAAATAAGTAAGGGGCAAAAAATGTCTAACGGAAAAGCATCTATGATTAAATAAAAAAGGCCGCTTTTGGTAACATTATAAAGTTAAGCCATAGCCATCGGGCATGGCTAAGTAGCTCCTGAGAATTAAAATCTCTTTCAAAAGAATTTAACGTAGAAGCCCAAATTAAATGCAATTCCTTTCTCACGTACGCATTAGTTTTCCCTCACAATTTCATTGAATCTTTCTGAAGCTTCCCATATCGCGAGTCATCAGGAGAGAAAGAAGAAAAGATAGGATATAGGACAAGGAGATATGAAAATCGTATCACCAGCGGTCATGCGATCCCCGTCGACCGGTTAATGTGCCAAGAACTCCAAAGGGATTGAAAAAATCGTAGTGTGTTATACGCGGAGAGGGAAGGTGGAGGAAAGGCGTGGGAATTCGAAACTCCCACGGCAACCTCATCTGGAGCTCTGAAAAGATCTCTTTCACTACCACGAGACACGCGCACGCAATTACTCCGCTCAAACAACATTAAGGAAATGACGCGTTAAAGTCTCTCGAGCACGCGCCAAACTAGATGTAGGGTAATGGCTATCTCGTCCAGTATTAGTATACTTTATTGAAATTTAATTATTTATCAATTCCACATTTGCAATATTATAATTCAGCAATCTGCTACTAGGCAATCTAAGCCAGCTGCTGACAAATGGTGTATAATGTTACCACAAATCGCGAAAGCGTTCATTCGGTAGTTTATTAAATGAAATGGTATTGTGTACTGACGAGATGAATTCGTGGGTTGGCTTGATTACGTGCATTTGTATCGGGTAGTAGATTTTCGTGGACAGTAGTGTTTGTTCTGATTTGGAGGGGTTGGTCCAATCTACCTTAATTCATTTAGGTTGCTTGGTTTCGCCTGTAAATAATTAGGGATGGTTTGTTTTGCGAGGTGGGGTTCTCGGATAGCCAAGTGAGGAGAACGTTCGGCTTTGATGAAAGCGGTCTCAGGTTCGATTCCCGGTGGGGGTCAATGTGTGCTAAATGACCACAGCTATCGAAGCACTTTTAAAATACTACTACTACTACTCTTACAAGTTGGTTTGATTTAAATAGTACAATTAAATAGCTTGCTCTTGGTAGTAATTTTTGTAGCTTATCAAAATGATTAGCTGCTTGTTTCTAGTTCTACATGGCTTCCCGCGAGTATATGGTCTAAATGCATTTACAGGATTGCATGTACCATTTATCGCCGTGATAATTTATTCTTGATTCAGGATAAGTGAACTTTATTATTTCCGCCTCTCCGAGAAGTCCTTCCACAGCCCCTGGAGAGCTTCAAAGAGGACGGCTTTACGTAATCCGCGTATCATCCGACGCATCCCCGGGGTCGCGCGTTTGTACGCGGGATGTGCAGAAAAGCTGAAGGCATTCGGTGGCCTTGGGAGGCATTCCCCGCAGCGGGGTGTGACCTCGCTTCTCCCTCATCCCATGCATCTGCCGCCTCCAAGACGAATCTTCCGACCACTGTCTCTCTTACTTTTTCCTCGTCTGTGCTGGAAAGAGTATGTGAACTAAGTATAAATACGAGAGGCATGCTGGATCGAGAACTGAAGGAGCCCCGCAAAGACGATGAAAATCGCCAAATTTTGACGATTCGTAGGATTCAAACAAAGCCATCCTAACTAAGTGGGGATCGATTTGGCTATGAAATCACTCACTGCCGAGGAATTTTCCGGAGTAAGACGTCATGAGATTCCTGAATTTGGCATCCATGTTTTGCCCAAATATGCATACATTTTTAATTGGAAAATTGTATTTCAAGACTCCTGGACCATGAGTTTTCCGAGTTGTAAATGGTATTGAATTTGAAAACATAAGTCATCAGGATCACCTTGTTGTTTCCCTTATCCTTAAGACAGTGTATTCCAAGCTGCTCTTCGCTAGAGGTAGCAAAATTGCAGCAAAAAATTGACAGTAGTGTCGATGAAAAACTGTATTCGTGAAAGGTTTGTAAATTTTTCTGCAGCATACATTTGCGCAAATTTGATGCTTTCAAATTTCGATAGTTTCATTCTATTATTGACTATGCGGTAACTCAGCTATGAAATCCTCATAAAAATCCATAACTTACTTCTTTGAGAGTATAATTAATAATTTTTATTCATAATGCATTTCACATATACATTTTGATGATACTCTTTCAATTTCTCCGTTAGTAATCTCACAAAAGCCCATAACAAAATCATAAGACCTTTAATATGGAGAGCCAAGTGCATAGCATTAAGAATGTGAAAAGAAGAGAGAGAACTTTTCCACAACTTTCCTCCATGAATTTTGATTTTTATAACATTCGTCAAATTATAACAGAATAAATCCCGAAGAAACGCGGTTGCGAATAGCCAAGTGGGCTTCCACCTTACCTTCGGTGAAAGCTATCTCCGATTCGTTCCATAGCAGGGTCAAAATGTCCCGCAAGATGCAGCACCGGGTTCGATCCTCAGTGGAAGCCCATACGTGCAAAATGACCCAAGCAACCGAATCACTTTTAACAGGGCTACTCCTACCAATACTGAAGAAAACTTTCCGCTTCCACGTACGAATACAGATGACGCTCTTGCGGCACCAAAGGGAGCGACGAATGGAAAAGGCAATTTGAAATACATAAAAGGGAAATGAGAGCGTGAGTGGAAGTAGAAATGAAAGAGGGGTTTGCTCGTAGATGGATTGATAGATAAAAATCTTTTCATCTGGAGAGTAAAAACTAAGTAAGCGGATTTCCTATCCATCTCGAAAGTGAAGGGGAAGAGAGAGAGAGACAGAAATGTGGGAGAACGGTTATAAGACAGCTCGATGAAAGTGGAGAGAAAGAGAATATGGACGGGGAAAGACAGACGGTCCGGCATCCATCCCCTTCTTCTCCACAACCACGATTCCTGATTCCTCCATTTCATCCTCAGCGAGGAAAAAACACTTCGTCATCTCAGAAGAGAAGAGGTTGAGAATCCAAAGAATCAGAAGCGAAACAGAGGAGGAGCGATAACTTCGGACCATTTTCTCATTATCCCCTTGTGCGGGTGTGCCATAAATTTTCGTCACGGGCAGTCCATAAATGACGTAAATTTACGTCAGGGAGAAAATGAGGAATGATGGACTTTTTCGCCGTATATTGTTACAAAGAGATTCAAAGGTTGGAAGCGCAAACCTAGGAAAATTTCTCATACAATCGGTCGCGTTAATATTTTGAATAAAAATATGTGTTCACTGACCTTAATCATTATTAATGATTTTGTTTATTAAAATATTACCTTTATAGGCATTTATTAAATTATTTGCTACTTATAGGATGATTTATTTTATCCATAAATCACCTTATATTAAGGAATTCCACAAAATATTATTTACTCAGTTTGATTTTTACCTGCTATTCATTTTTTAGAATAAGGAATTCGTTCTTAAAAGTTTCCAATCGAAACGAGAGACTGCTGCGAATGAGCAGTTAAAGAGGTTTAAATTAAATTCTATCCAATAAAATGAGATCTTTAAGAGAAAGAGGCTTCACAGTTATAATGCCAAATGATTGGGATTCTCAAGCTTTCCTCAGTCTACGACTTAATTTTGCTGTATGTATTATAAAGGATAATTTTTAGTTAGAAATGATTTTTATGATGAATGAACATGAAAGGAGAACGCTAAGCTCTGGCCTTTATTGCTCCAACTCGTGAATCGACTATGGAAGAAGCGACCGGTCCTAATTGGGTACGAATGAATGCGAGAGGGGGCGGAATATCAAAGAAGACTTGAGAGGTCAAACACATAAAGCATATGTAAAAGCATGAATTTATCCATCGGAAAAAGTAGACCGGACAAAAAATAGGGAGAGAAAGCTGAATAGAGGCAGAGAGGGGAGAAAGAAAAAGGTAGCAACTATGCATCTCGGAATTGCGATAACCATTGCATGGGATAGACAACCAGAAAGATAGGGAATGAAATAGCCCGGAAAAAAGATGGAGAGGGGGTAAAAATGCAGGTGATAAGTGGGATAGTTGCAAGGGCGGCAGAGGGTTGCAAAAACGTCGGAGAAAGAGGAAGGAAAATGAAGCAAAGATGGATGATAGCAGATAGCAAAAGCACTGAGCGAAGAGTAAAAGGGGAACGATTGACGAGGCGAATGACTGAAGATGGATTATGAAGTGTATAAGGGGAAGAAAGAGAGAGAGAGAAATGAGCGATGGAGAAGAGAAAGAGGAAAATAAATGGAGCGATAGGCGAAGGAGACGAGAAAGGAGAGGAGGTGAGATTATTAGAGGAAAAAGAGGCGATGAAAAGGCGAGATATTTACACAGCGCGCGGCAAAGGAGAAAAACAATAAAGGTGAGGAATGTCGCAATTTGATCGCATGGAAAAATTTATCAAAGGCTGAGGAACGAGTTTTATTGGTTCATAAATATCTATTACACATCTTAATGGCTTATCCGGCGACTGCAGAAATTCTATCGGTAATCGAACGTGTAAGAATTTCACCACTTGACGCGGGGCATTAGTCAACTTTTAACTCCATATGGAAGCTTAATTCATGGCTCCCGCCTTCCGTCATGAGACGAAATAATTAATCACCGCAAATTAACGAGGAAGGAAATGGTACGAAGGCAACGCACAACAATTATCTACGTTTTGTAAAGATGGTAATTTATAATGGAACGTTTCAGTGATAAAAGATATACCATTTAAATCATTTACATATTTGAACCATGTAACCTCTCAGCGTTTAGACTTGTATTCCTTATTCAATTAGTGAAATATAAATATTTTACTATTTACCCTGCACATTTCCTTATAGGTGTGGCTTATATGCAGTACCAACGAGAATTTTAACTAAATCGACTACTTTTGGAATACTTCAACAGAATAAGAATATAAGATTTACTTCTCTTCACCAAACCCCCTGAACAAGCTTCCCGCACATCCTGGGTAGATAGCAGTACGAATTATTGAAGTGAACTTATTTTACGTTGCTTATGGAATGCATGCTAAATATCAGAATGCATATTGTGATGAATATATTGAAATACTCGTTGTGTTACATGTACTTGTTGTGGTATGCTATGGAGTTATGCGAATATACGAAATGTTTATGCGAAAAGTACCCTAAGGTAAGGTGTCTTCACAGGATTTCAATGAAATTTCTGATAATGGAAAGAAGAAAACTCTTTATGTGATTCCATTTGTAAAAATTAATTGCGACCTACCATCTTGCCAAAATCGTAATTTCTTCAGAAATTTCCGGTTTAATCCCTTGAACAATGTTTGGACTACTATGATTTAGGTTAAATTTTGTTGCCAATTCTATGATAAATAATGTTGCTTTCTCTATCATCCATACTACTTTTGAGTATAGCGTTTTATACATATACAGCAACTCATCATCGTGGACTCTGGGGAAGTTCCATGCACTCACGATGAACACAGGTTGGAAAACCCCTGAGACCCAAGACTGGGAAGCCCTGGTTTAAAATCCCGATGGATTATAACAGGAAAAAAAACATTTCAATTTGGCATCTCCTGTCTTCCGATATCTTAAGATCCGACTGCACTGGGTTAAAAGGACTGCAAGGTAAAATGTGAAAAAACATGTGAAAGAAGGGCAGTAACGAAACAGGAAGGGAAGAAGATGCGTGATTGGATAAGAGGGATGAGTGGGGCGATAAAGGAGTGGGAGATAAGGAAAGGAAGAGAAGAAATTTAGACATAAGAAACGGAGGGAGGGGCAACAGATAGAGAGGCAGATAAGGCGAGAAATATGAAGAGACCCAAAGAGATAGGAGCAGATAGGAGTGAAAAAGAGGAGCAAGGTTTAAAACCAACACGTCGAACTCGGGAGTCTCCTCCCGTTTAACTATTTCGAAAAACTTCTCGTTTATGAGCAGGCTATAAAATTTTCCCGATCGGGGTTGAGTCGGTTCGAAAATTTCAGAAAAAGAAAATGTTAAAGAAAGGACGGCGATGACTCGAGTTGTGCTTAGGGTAAGTTTAGAGGATTATGTAGAGAGGACGGTGGCGAAAATGTTTTGGGTCCTCAAAGACCTCAGTTAATTCAACAGATGCACCCCCTTTGATCCGTGAATTAGCATACACATGTGCGAAGATCACATTTCCATATTTATATTTTTTACGGTGCGCAAACTGAGCAAATGACATTCCCCATCGCAAGATGGGTCGACAAGAGATGGTTTCTTTTTTCTTCGCGCCTGTCGCTTGAAATGAGCGGCAGAAAAAAAAGTTAGAGAAAAAGTTGAGTGTCTTATTTTGAAGAGACATTGTTAGTGCGATGGAATTTTACGTTTAACTGTATGGAAAAGATGAAAACAAAGACTGATGGCATCGCGGATAGGCTAATGCTGAGAAGCACCGAAACGAAAATTCACAGTTGTTAAACCATTTCAACCAATATTTCCCTTTGGGTGAAGGAGAAATATCACCTCAGAAGTTAATTCTTAGTAATATGCCATATTACTTAATGTACATGAATAGTCCTTGAAAAATTTTTCACTGACATATCCATAGGAGCTATGAATTTCTTTATGATATACTAGGAAAAAAATGTCATTTCCTAATTTTTTAAGGGCTGGCTGAAATTTAAATTATTCTATCTCCTATAGTAGTAAGGGTGGAAAATGCATAACGACACGTAAATTTGATAATTTGATTCAAAGATATAATACATTAGTCTCTTTTCTTTGAGCTTACCATAAATTCCTCATTTACTTCATATTCCTAACATAATTAATTATTAATATACGCATTACTGCGTACTGTACGGCGTACCAATACCTTGATTAAAAATTATCAATGGATATTCGTCTGATGCGAATTAATATTCAAAGAATCATATTTCTATACATATTTTTAGGAAACTTTAGTTTTTTTACAGTTTTAGACAAGATTGTTTTTTATAAATGAAATACTTCAATGAAAAATCGCAAGAAAAGTCGCTAAAACGTTACCGAAAACATTTTCCGTGATTATTCTTTACAAAGGAATTATTATCGAACAAAGAAGAGTAAGATAAGTAACCTGAAACAGGTTCACTCATAATCCGCTGCTTTTTAATCTACCTATTCTTGTCCTTTTGGGTAGTTCATTCACCGAAAGACTATGAACTTCGTGTATGAGTTTCGCGACAGTTTCAGGAAAACAGCGTAAATCGATGTTATTTTGGTCCCCTTTGTTTTCCTTCTATCTCTAGATAAGTACGGGTGCACAATCCTCAACGGAAAGAACAAAGAGGAAGCCCACCTCTCGGTGAAGCATCTTCCGGATGACATGTGGCGTGGGAAGAGGCGAGTGGGAGGCCCTGACTCATTTTCGGTGATCGATGTCTCTCCGCAGCGGAAGATTATTCTTCTGTCTCCAAAGAAAAGGCAACTTCGAAAGAAATGCCGTTCTATGAGACAAAAGAGCTTCCTACGACTCAAAGGGTTTCGCAATGCTTTTTAAGGGAAAAATACATGCATATGCATCGAACGACAGATTTAAATGACCTTGTAAACGGAATGTGCGATTGTGCCACTACACCTTTATGATATTCTGATTTTGAAGAGGAATAAATATTATTTCAGGCCTAATTATTGAATAATAAATTTTTATAGAAATAAAATTTTTCATTAGCTGAGTTTTGTCAGTTTTCTTAGTGTCTTTTATAAGCTCATGTACATGGTGAATGGCCAGTTGGTAAAGTTAGTCTAATAGGCACCGTTCCTAAATCCATAGAAATTCCATGAAATTCTAATGAAAACGTTATAAATTTCTTGATTTCTAAATTTTTGCACTTTTATACGTGTTATTCTTTTCCTCCATACTTCAAGAAGAGTAAATTCAAAAATCCTTCAACAATATTTTCGTATACAGGTTTCGGAAAAGGTTAATGACCCTATATAATTAATATTGATTAAAATGGTACAAAATTAATGTATTAAAATGTACAAAACCAGTGAATTAACCTTTGTGAAATATGTCAATGCTGGGTGAGAGTTTCAAAAACAATCAGAAATGAAATTGTTGCCAGCATTCCTTTCTATAAGCAGAAATCTTTTTAATTTCACACGTTTACATAATTCCTTCCATTCCATTCGATATAAATTATACATTCTCAAGTTGCTTCTAAGCTATTCAAACGGCTCATCTTTAATTATCTGAGGATAAAACACTTAAGCACGCAGCGCGTCAGTTTCGTGCTGATGAATGTAAACCAATACGAAAAGATTAAGCAAGAATACTTACAGCTGATTCTACCCTCCAACTTAATCGATGTATATTTGCTCAATAAGTTAACAAAAAAACAGTTACTTCCAATTCAATGCGTTAAAACCCATTAAATATTGATTTGATTATCGGAAATTTCCACTTTCAAACCGTTTCCTTTCCATTAATTATCACACTGAAAACTTGTATCAAGTCAATTAAATATTACGCTCGGGGCAATTTTTCACAAGAAGTTGAAATACAGCTATTTTTTGTGTCTCTAAATAATTTGCATTGTTCTGCGAAATTGTAAGCTTATTAATATTTATTCATAAGCAGTAATGAATGTTCTCGATGGATGTGACAAATTTCTTGATAATTGATATGTCTTACTATTGCAGTTATCAGTAAATCCTTCACTTTCCTGGCAGTCTCTTCTGAAATATTTCCTAGTAAATTACCGTAATGAAAACAGAAACATTCAGGAAATAAATATCTAAATGTCAGACCATAATTTTGCTTAGAAACTGGTCGATTTCCGCTGGCACTCATCACCTGCATCATGACTCTGAATTTCGCGAAACGAGGTATAAACAAGCAGAATAAGATCGAACATATTGACCAATTGAGATAAACCCTAAGATGTTCGTAGTATAGCTCTCTGAACCTTTAAATGACTAAGGAAAACAAGAAAAATGAGACCGCGCCAGGAGTGATTCAAGAAACTTCCCATTTACAAATTCCCATAAACATTTAGTTCGGGTAAACAAATCTTAGTGCTGATATTCTCTACCTTCAAACCACCAACAAACCTTTCTTTAATTTAAAATATACTCGTATATACAGTTATAGCATAAATCCTTAGTCGCCATTTATTGTTTCAGCTGCTCGTCACATCTTAGTAATAGCGCTGATAAAACATCAAGGGAAGAGCGGCAAACTATTACTGGACCACAGTCTATTAGCATTTTGGTTTTATTCTATTCCAAAAATGTATTGGATTTTCCAAGCCATCATTCTGGCAAGCGACTTTTTCTATGGTGGAATGGTGCCAAAGCGCGAAAATTATGCCTCCAAACTATTTCTAGGCATTCAGAAACCTACAGAAGCCTAATATGATACTCCTAAGGAATAGAAGCTGAGTTTTGGTTGGAACATTTTCTCCTCCTTTAGGTTCGGAAACATTGTCCGTAATGATACTACCTGCGAGAATAGCTCGCATCTGCTGTGTGCATCGATCTATCATTCCATTCCGCTTTAATGATGCGGTGAATTCCTTGGGAGATAAAAGACTGCGTAGAGAGGGCTCAAGATCCGTAAAACGGAGCAACGGCGAGAGGCGATGAAAGAAAATTATCAAGAGAGGGATCCTCAGACACCGTCTACTGATTCTCACTTCCCATTAGCGGAGGAAAGGGCGCGGGTAAAAATGAACGGCAATGCTTTGCAACAGAAGGTATGGGAAAACAGGGGAAATTATCGTGGAAACGTTTACTCCGGAAATTAAACCGTATTCGCTGCAGAGGGAGTTTTCGGAGGAACTTCCAAAGAGCTCAGACTTCTCTGAAGTTAAGCTTTCGAGTTTTCCAAGATACCCCAAAAGTTTAATTTCCTACTTTGGATTTTAAGAATCCTAACATTAACATGTTCCGTCGGTTGAAAAATAAAGGAAAAGGAAATATACATACAGGGGAGGCTCAACAGGCCGTATTGTCGAATTATAAATTATCTAGTAATGGCTCGGCCGTCTTCATCCTCGATAAAATGCCGCAGAAAGGAGTTAGAAAATAAGCGCCTGTATGTATGCATTCCCGCAGCAAATGAATGCTTCACGGTATGCCTTATAATAGTGATCGCGTCGTTGCATTTGCATCATGATCACAATTAGAAACTGAAAGTAGGGGGTCATATGATATCACAATTAAAACCGATCGCATAGCTAACTTGGAAACTATGCGTTTGTATATTGAGACGGAATTCCTCCAATGCTACTCGACTAATCCGCGCCGAATCCACCGAGGAGGCTCTCCAGTGCTCATTCAGTGATGCGTCCAGCGGAAGTGAACAAAAAAATGAAGGAAGGAATGCGGGGATATTCCCCGGCATTTTCTTATGGTCGTTTTCGCGCGCGCGTAATGGACAGTGAAGAGGCTGATCGCAGACGGAAACCGCAGCTCGAAGAGAAAAACAGGTACGACACGGGAACGCTGAAGGGAGTGGCTAAGAAGAAAAAGCGTGGGACTTCTTCCCGTCTATCCTTTTACCTTCCACATCTCTATAATTCTAGCCAGCCTTGGCCTGAAATAGTTCTTTTTTTTCTTCAGCTCTAGAAAACCAGCGTGCAGATGAATGTAGTAAGGCGTCCGTTGGTGGCGGAAGCTTAAACGTTTTTCACTTCCAAAGGCGAAGCGAAGGGGACTTGGGGACGTAATGAGCGTGGATATGGAGGTGAAATCTTCAAAGAGAAAATTTTCTCTGCCTTGTCCGTTGGCTGTCAAAACAGACAGAAGGTGCAGCTAAAACTTTGCGACCGCGGAAACCACTAGGGATTCGAAAATACAAGACCAAACCTAAGGGAATGAGGCCTTGTTTTGAGGAATTTTAGCTTTAAGAAGTAAGGTTTCTTTAGGAAAAAATTATTCTCAAATATTTACTCGTGGCTGCTAATGTTCGAAACAGTGACAACGTAGAATTGATGTGATTATTTTAAAATAAATATGCTGTTTCTTGATTTTCAATTATTTCTTCCGGTTTATATTTTGGTATTTTATAACTAATAATGCATATTCTAAACTATTATCCGTTTCATGTTTCATTCATATTCTTCCATAAGTGTCCATTCTATCGCCTATTTCGTCAATTCTAACATAAGATTGTATAAAATCTTTCAATTTAGCGCAATCGCGAATACATGGACGACACTCTAGATCAAGCCGTTAAATATCCATCGTAGCTATATTGGTAACCATATGAGAAACCTGTATTTTAAAGTCCTTATGCCACTCATTTCCGCTGATAATATCCATTCGGCCTTCATCTTCACTTGTAGCTCCTTGATTATAACCATATTTCTTGGCATTGTCAGTCCGAAGCATAAATTATTCATGGTAACCTGTTCTGCGCTCCCAAAACTTGTCCACAAATACATTCCAAATTTTTGGAGGTTTTGTTAAGAAGAATATGTGCTTATTTTTACGCTCTATTAACACTGATTTGCTTGCTGAATATTTCCCATCACGCTTTCGAGCAGTAGAATCTCTACGGGAGATCAAAATAGAAGTAACCCCGGTGTCTCATTTCCCATTTATATATTCACTTAATCATTTTAAACCCACTCAGTTAAATTATACACAAAACGCCATGTGGCTTCATTACTGCTACTTCACGAGCGTAGGCTACTCCAGTCGTCGATATTCATTCCAAATACAGAATCAAGTCATAATTTACCCTTCATTAATATTTATTCATACAGTTTATCGACGAACAAAAACAACTTTGTGGCTTTATTATGGCCACTTTGAGAGACTTCGGAGGACGGAGAGACGAAGAAAATTTCCCCAACCAAAGCTAAGGACAATTTAAAATATTTCACCGGTTCCTCACTCAAGACGTATTTAAGCCGTTCTACCTCAAAACAGTTCTAATTATGAAGAGTAAAGGAGAAACTTGGAAGTGGGGAGCAGAGTCAAGCGAGCTTTTCATCGAGAGAACTAAAAAAAAGGACTATGGCTTCGAATAACCACCGCGGTCTTACTAATGCGTACAAGAAAACCAGAGAAAAAGGCGTAGGCGCATGTTGAAAGAAACAGATATGAAGAAGTGAAAGCCGACTGGTACGAGTTCCGCACGGGACCTGTGTAGGTCCGCAATACTTTCAATGCCTTTTTCCATTTCTTACAATATCTTTTCTTAAGTATAGCAGCACCTTAAAATGACGGTATAAAATTTTTTCTCACTCTATTGCCTCCTCAGCAGAACGTTTGCCATAATACGTAGCGAAGTCGCCGCGACGACTATTTTATTTCGTCCAAGCACTCGGCTATTCTAAATTTCCGCGTTATGGTCGGCACTCTTAGGAATTAAATAAGGGAAAATATCTTCAAAGAGACGGTGATTGTTCACATGATGTCTTTCCGCTAGTTAAATTCCTGGCTTTATAAGGATTGCAGGGATATGAAAAGAGATACACGTGCTAACAATTGCCCTATCCGTGGTTTTCTTTTCCTACTGGAATAAAAGGTCTCAACCTTCCTCAAGAGCGTCTCTTTTTTACGGCATTCCTCTGACCGACCCGAGATGGAATCTTGATCTTTGATCTTTTTCCACCAAGTTTGGCTCGGTTAATTTTTTGTTTAATATTATTTTTGGCTATAAACGTCGGTTATTCCTGAACTTTTATTATGTTCAAACTGAAAAGGAACGACTATTGTAGAGAAGAATATACCCTAACGCTTCAAAGTCGTTTTCATGAAAATGGATTTGAATCGCTCATCGCGTCAGACTTTTAAGTTATCGTTGTATACGTTTCACGCGACTATAAAAATAGCAACTCGAATAATTCTACCGCCTAAGGTATTCTATATCTGCTAATATATAAGCCCAAAGCTACTTATGATGACGCACATAGGAAGATTATCTAAACCGAATTGTAAGACATCAAAAGGAACATCAGTACTATTTCGCTATCAATATGTAGCATAGTTTTAAGAATGAGCAGTAAAATTCTTGATCTAGTAGAGGATAAAATAACTACTAATTAGCGCAATTGTACTTTTCGAGCTTCAAACGTAATAAAAAATTTTACATTTGGTAAGTGAAATATCCGAACCATTCTCTGTGAACGGAAACGTAGAATAGTAAGGATATTTCGAAGCTTGAAATATGTTCGAACTCTTTCATTACTTTGCAGACTCGCACTAAAAAAATAAAATTCTATCTGTTCAAATCTAAATGCAGGACTGTTACGAGATAATCTATCATCAATTATCCTTGTTTTCCGAATTTCTCGCAGAGTACTCATCATTGAAAATAACTCTTGAAGCTCCAGATTTCTCAATCGAATACCTATATAGAAAACTGCAACAACTGTTATTGCCAGTAACTTCACAAGTTTCTAAATTGCTAAAATAAAATGAGGTTAAAGTATCTCCCTCAAAAGATGAAAATCATACTTTCCGTACACTTTCACTCGCGATATTTCATCCAAACGACGAAAAGCAGGACAGTGCAAACAAACACTTTTCCAGTAATGCAAATTTATTTGCATTTTTAGAAATAATTACGTTTGGAAGTTTGAGTTTTCGTGAGCGATGTTCAAAAGAGAAAACAGTTGGCCTTCGAACAAAATTTACTGATGTGATCTCGTGTTATGCAAATGTATATACTCATGTTATTTACTAAATACTTTGACAGTGAACATTCATTCGCAAAATAAAAAATATTTAAATGCAATTCTTGCTGACTTCAGAAACATCTTATAGTCGTAATGGTATTGAGAAAATACTAAAGAGACGCTAAAACTCCACTCCTTAATATCTTTTAACGGGAAATACACTAATATTTAGTACAAAAGCTAATGTCTAAATGTGGCTTTCAACTTTTCCTTTCGTATAAATAAATAAACACGAGTGACAAGAAAAGTGGACACTGGATTACATACGTACATGTATTTGAATTCATCTTTATCACATGTATATGAACACATTTCAAAGTCGCGCTTCTCAGAAGTAATTCATATTCATCGCTAGAATATTTAAATATTTTTCACTCATTCTGTGACCAAAACGCTCATTCAAATAAAAACTAAAATTTATTATAGCCGAAATGTTTAACGTACAATCGCAATTCGAGGTTTAATCTGAAAATGGAATAATCCCACATGCAAAATGAACGTGGTAGAGTAGGAATCTTTTGAAAGATGTATATTACGCGATGACCATTAAAGGAAAACGACGGAGTGCAAAAGGAAAATACGGCGTCCAGCGAGATTTCGTAAGGGCTTAACGGGACGACGTCCCACGTACGGAATGCGCGCGCGCACATACATACACACATACGACTTGGTCCAAACCTTTTGGCGACTCATTCAAGTGGAGATAGTTCGCTCGTGGCGAGAGATAATGACGATGGGGAGGCACAAAAAATTCATCGGGCGGACATCCACTCTCTCCGGAGACGAGAATAATGAAGGAAGTGCACTTGACTTCATTGCTTTAGCAATGTTTATATAATAACGTAACATGACAATCGCTCTTCCCTTTTGGGGTGAGCACGCTAACAGCCACTTCTATTCACAACGCGCTTCTTCATTTTCCATGCTTTCCCGTTCTTGTCTCGTCTTTCAGGAAAGATGTTTATTTATATATTGCCACTGTTTACTTGTATCAAATAGGGAAAGCTAAGAAAGCACAGATTCTCCAAATGAATTTTTTTTCAAGAAAAGATACAACCTTTCATATTCACTGGCTTGGTATGATATTTGGCTAAAGTAGCCATACTTCCTCATACTACGAGCCAATCATATATTTGAATCATTTCGAATTTTTCGCATAAGAATATTCTAGTTGTGTAAAAGAACAAATGTAATTCCAAAATATCGTCATATATCTAATGCATTCATATAAACGGAACATATATTCTTTTGATATAAAAAGTGTAAAATGTGATATCTATATTTTTAAGAGAATCAGTGATTAAAAATTATTTAAGTTTGAGATTGACTTTACAATTAAACAGCCGGTACAAATATATGAAAGCATCTTATTTGCGTTTAACGTTGTTTAAAGTGTGTTCCTACTTACTACTTAGGTTACTTTTTGAAATTAAAAACTCGTAGGTTATGATTCTTTAGAAAAAGTAGAATTTATGACTTCCAAAAACCTTAATTTAAAGCATGAAATGTGCCAAATGTTCTCATCCCCGCTATAAAGACTAGAGAATATCTAACGCAGTCCTGTAACAGTTCTATTTTTCGCATGATAGTGACAATTTCATTAGCTGAGAAAAAAGCTGAGCCTCGGATTGGCTTTCGTGAGCTATAAACACCCTATAGGCGCGTGTGTATAAGAAAGAGAGAGTCTGGATAGAGATGGTGAGTAAAGCTTATATGAAAGAACTTTTGACATACATAAGGGAACAGTTTGATTCCTATCAATGAAGTCAGGCCCAATTCAGATAGTTTCACTCTATTGAATCACATGGATTTAAATATGTAAATTTTTCCGCATTTTATACGTGATGATGACCTTCAGCATTCCATCACTTTTAAGCTTTCAAAAACTGTTTTCAGTGAAAAACTATTTCATAGAAAAGTACAGTTTATCCACGGGAGCAGATGAAGAAAGAGATTCAGTGATCTTTCAGTAATACAACTCGATATTAATATCAATTTCACGTCCAGTTGCATTTAGTGCGTTCTACATCAGGGATAGATAATTGTAGGATTATTTCCGTATTTTAGTAAGCCATTTCAATACAGCTTCCGGTAAGAGTTTATAGTGAGAATCTCTGAATGAAAAGGCAAAATGTTCTCTGTCTTTCACCCACTACATAGAATTTCAATTTATTGAGCCATCATTTCCACTTTTATAATTCCACCGACTTGATCTACGACTTCCTTCGCATCCATTATCAAGTTATGTTACCGAATCGGATAATTAGAGCGGAATAAATTCCTTATACACGTAGCATTTTCTTCGCGTTGAGGTGCGAGAATTCCTAAATATAAGTCAGGTGGAAAGCTAAGAGGGAAACACTTCTGAAAACGGTCGGAAACCAACGTCACAGCAGCGAAAATAAACGGACAAAGAGGCATGAGAAAGTGGGACCCGAACGAGTGGCCTACGGTAAGGAGGAGTGAAAAGAAGGGAAGAAAGAAGAGGATGAACCCCCCTCGAGGCCTTTATCTCTCCTCTTTGGCCCAGTCTGCAAGATCGCATTCCTACGCATGCGCACCAAGACAGCGCGCCCTGCGGGAAACGAAGCGGGCTCCTCGACTGCCTACTTGTGCACCCTTCACAAAGGTCCGCCCTCTGGCGGCAGCAGGTGCGTTGGGAAGGTGATAACAAACTAGAGTTGTGGCGCTGAGGGAAAGGTCTTTGGGGTGCGAAAGTGGGCGGCTGAGGACCGTCACGGTTGAAAACAAATTCGGAGGTCGGGAAGGTGGGGAAAACGGTGTAAGGAATTCACCTGTGCCTCCACTCTCGAAAACCATGCACCGCTTTTGTAATTATTGTATTGGCGCGTTGTTTTATCCCGAAGGACTTTTCCCTACCGACCAAACGACTCTCGGAGGTTGTTAAACCTTTTCCTGTAATCTTACTTTCACCGGCAGGAAGGTGTGGTTTTTCTTTTTATGGTCAGCCGAAAGGGATACGGTCCCCCACCTTATGCCAACGTCGTCTGTGTGTGCTTTTAAGCGAGCACGCGCGCTCCGGGCGCATTCGACCATATTCTGGTTAAATGGGATTGTGTTATCTGACCATAATAGGGGAGGGCGCGTTTTAAAAGTTATCCCCAGTACGCGATTCTTTTTCGACTTCCGCAACACGTTCTCTCCGAGAAACTCCGCCTAATAAGCGAGAGAGCCCTCTTAGTAATTTCCCCTTTAACAACGGAACATTCCCGCGAATTACATCTGTTGGTCGAGGAGGGGGAAATGGCGCCAAGATTAGAGTTTAATTGAGCGTGTGGCTGTTCAAACGGTGACAGCATGGAGAAATTTCCGTCGCGATGACCGCTAAAACGATCACACCCAGATTTGCCGAAACTTTGCGAAAGGAGGTTTACGAGATGAGATGCAAACATATGGAGCTTCAGAGCCCACCGCGCATTCCTCCAAGATTCGCCCTCGGATAAGCCGGAATTCTGTGACTCTCCCAATTGAATGATTAAAATCTCCTTCGCGGAATTGATTCCTCGAGAGTAGAAAGCGAGTCCTATGTAAGGAGATAAAGCGTCTATCAGACCGTTAATCCCGTGTCAGCCGACCGAAAGATAGCCATCTCCTGAATTTTAATTCCTCTTCGGCGTGGTTTCGCGTGCATTCCATGGCTGCACGTGGCGAGCAAACAAACAAACCGTGGGCGTAAATACCTTAGCCAATATGCGCTTCTAACGCAGCGTAACCGTCGAATCATCGCGGAGTATTGTTTTCGCATTTTTGTGCGGGCGTCAACAATCTTCGCTTCATTTCAAAACTCCGGCGCATCTGCGAGCTAACAGCTGGAAGACGGCGATCGCATGAATTATTCACACATTTCGGCTAGATGATAGTAGATTACCCTTGACTATATGAGGAAATCTCTAAGCTGACGGTGGCATTCTGGAATGCATCCCTAGTTGAGAACTGTTGGTGCCACGACGCATCATTCAATCAGGAAATTACACCTTTGGAAACTGATAGTTTCAACGCTATTTATTTCACTTTCTTCATTCATTTTCAATTTGATTGAACGAAATTTTCCCTGATTTTTCATCCACTAGGACCAACTTAGATGCAATGATTATGTCTGTATGAAATAATCATGCTGAAAGATACTATACTCGTGAATAGGCACGGGCAACATTTTCAGGGAGCTGGCTAAGAATGTGAAACGTTTCCGTTAACAAACCAGAATTTGTCTAAAGTTGCCGAAGGCCAAATTAAAAAAAAATATATAACGTTTATTATAAAAAAGGAGAATTTTCAGACTGCTTGGAAATAGTCTGCGACCCACCTGAGAATAATTATCGGGCCAGATCTTTTTCGATTATAAATAAACCAACAATCACTCTCGAAATAAGTACCCAGTGATAAATGACACAGAAAAATCGGAGCACACGACATAAAAACCTTCAAATCAGCCGTCAAGTCTCTCTTCCACAACAGACGGTGTTGCAAAACATGCGAAGTGGACCGTATCGACACACCAATCAAGTATTAGTCGCGCCAACCGAAGGCTATTAATAAAAGTCTCCCCGAATCCAGTCTAAATCCCCCGAAGGAAAAATAAAATCAGTAGGAACCGATTTCGATTTCTTCAACAGGTGGAAGGAGAGAGACCTGTCCCATATTCGAAAAGATACAGCGCGTATATGGATCGGAAGAAAAGAAAAATCGGAGAGAAGTACCATTACCGCCCCATCGGCATCGCTTTAGGTGCATTCTTCAGGTCCTGCCATTTCCAGACTGCAACACCAGACGGCAGTACGTTTCCCATGTAAGAGGAGGATCTTTTCAGCGCCTCGTACGTTATCGAGCGAGACGACAAAAAGAGCGCTCTCTTCGGAAGGAGAAAAGAAAGATGAGCCTCAAAGCGGAATTGGAAATGGTATCGGACGATTGTGAGAGTGAAAACCTCTTCCATATTTGCAGACGGGGTTAGGAGTGCGGAGTCCATTCCGCGAATCCCGTCCCGCCGCATGCCTAAAACTACCGTTAAAAGACAGGTACGAAACCGATGGCTGCTCGGAAATGAACGTCCGAAAATGGCAGGGATGGATGGAGGGGGAATAAGGATAAATGGAGTGGAGAAGAAAATGAAAGGGACCGTAAGGGAAAGGAAATGCTCATCCAAGTTAATTCCTTAACGTGCTCTTGGATGTAACACATGCATTGACATGCCGATCTGAGGGAATTAGAGTGGTAGTTTTCTATACAACTAACATCACCAAATTTGAGGTCAACGGTTTAGGCCAAGTAAGTACTTCGGCTCGCATCACCAAGATAGAACATTGACAAAATTATTTCAATAACCATCGGGAATGTATATTTTAAGGAAGCAATACTTCCCACATAAGAGGAAATTAACCGAAAGGTATAACATAAAGAAAGAGGAATTTTGGCAATCAATTAAGAGTAGAGGATTTCGTGCCTTCTCAGCATTAAATGTGTGAAATCTCCGCGGAATTTCCAGCAGGCAAAGTATTTAACAAGGTGGAAATCCCGCGAAGATTTCACACAGTCAATTAAGATATAAAAGGCTTTGGAATGAGTATCTCTTTCATATGAAATCACTCCTAAGTTTAGATTTAGACTTCCACGGGATTTTCCAATCTGTATAATTCGTCCGGCCACAATACATTTACGCGGAGAATTTACTCTGAAAGACAAATGCCACAATTAAAATGGAGGGACAGAGATAGCCGTCGAGCCTCTTAATTAAAACTAACGAGATAAATAAAGGAATTCCTTAAGCTTCCAAGGAAGCCTTTCTTGTCAAAATGTTACCTCTTTCTGTGCCTCTAACAGATGAGCACTCAATTCTTCCGTCCGATAAATCAATCCGGAATCCAAGATTAGTGAGGTAGGAACAAAACAAACGTTAGCACACGACTCGAAAGTTATACGTTAAAGTTGAGATGAAGCGCCTGATCGGGAGCGTTGACCGACCCGAGGTATTTGGCAACCAAACGAATGAGGACTGGCTTCTGTGCTGTCTAAAAGTTCGTGACATTTTCCCGCAGATTTGCTATCTTCTCCAAGTACCGGTCCGAAGGAAAGGAACGTGCTAAGTAAACTATCAATTGAATCGATACCTAAGAGGCAAATAAAGTCAAAAATAGAATTAACGATGTTCTGACATGAGTTCCAATAGTCGCACAGACTCAATGCGGTAATTTTAGAGCTGACGTAGGCCAGTGTTACACTACCAGAAGTTCCAATTGTAACAATTAGGTGGTAAAATTTCCATAAATTCCATCATTATACCCCAGTCAATACACAGGCTATTAAAGGTCTATCAATCATCCTGAATTTCCACAAATTTTGGCTTAGTCTAGGAATTTGCATAATTTTTTGAAAGAGTTTAGGGTGAACCTGATTCCGATGATAGTTTGCTCTGGAGTGATTATCCCTCCAATGTTAAGGTCCCGGGTTCTAATCCCTGCTAAGTTGATTATTCCCTGGATGAGTATGAATATATGTTCACCTATCGCTGACAAACACCTCATTGTAATTCTCGAGAGAATGAATTTTTGTGGAAATGCAAAGAGTCAAAGAGATAGCGTGGTTTTGGGAGCCTACGGAGCAATTAATTTTTAAATGGCTATTCGTTGATAGAAAAACCTCAAGAAGGCACAATAAATTTTGGGTCCAAATTTTCTGTGAACTCCGTTATAGAGATAAAGTCGGCTAGCCTCTTCCTGAAAACAAAACTCTGAACTTCCGTCCCTCGGTGAAAATGTTATTTTTTTCTACCGAGAAGTCGCTCGATTCTACGGCGGAGAGATAATAATAAAATAATGCGACGTCACGTCACGTCTGACGTAACTCAAACATTCCTTCCAAGAGCGCATTTCGTAATCGAGCTGAATAACTCGCGGGCAATTTTCGTGAAAGCCTCATTTCCCCGTCGGCCAAAATAAATTCTAAGTCATGGAAAAATTCCCCACTTTTAACTCTCCTTATTCTGGTGTCACTTAAGAAACCTGTTCCTTTCGAATATCCAGATAAGCGATCTGGCCCCTTCCAAAACACTTGCATTCAGAAGAGCCGCCACTTCGTTTAATTATTATGTCATTGATCTGAGCGGTTGGCGCATGTTGCAATAGACACCTACGAATCCGTTGCATAAGCGGCGTGCTTTCAATTAAGGTTATTGGTGTCGGAAAAAATGCTGAACTAGATAATTTGAGAGTAGTGCACTCGCATTATTTCTCGGAATATAAAAAATGCATTCAGAGAAAAAACAGCTGCTAGACTGTTGCTTTCAGAGACCAGAAGTTACACAGTTCAAAGTTTTCATTTTGAAAGTCGCTTATATTTAATGTGCACTTTTACTTTCACTGGATATACTAATACCACGCCAAATAAAATCTCAATTTACATAGGGGATTAAGGGATTTAATATTGGGAGGTAACCATTGTACTGTCTCAATGAGAGGTCAAAGTTTTTCAAGAAATAAGTTCGGATATCCTCCACATAGTCAAGAGATAATGATAATTAAAAATCATAGTCATCTAATTTGGTTAATTAACTAAGACTAATTTCGAATTATTTTCATGTGATCATTTTTATTAAGGACAAAAGAAGATGAGGTTGTAAAAATATTATTCTAAAGCAAAATGAGCATGACTATGTAAAGAGCTTGAATGTATGTAGTTCCTTATTAGATTAAATTAACGAAATTAACAAATCTCCTATATAAGAAATATAAGGTCAAATATGTGTTGTATATATATGATTTGCAAGGAGTGCTGGAAAATAAAATCAAAAATAATACCTCCGATGAGAGAGGATCTTGCTTTTATTCATTCGAGGTAAAATGGTTCGTATTTAAAATAAGTCGTAAGATCGTTCAACTCCGCAAAAAAATTAAAATCTTCAACCACATGACTGGATCGGAATAAAAATAAGTACCCGACAAAGGAATGTATCGCGACATTTTTATTCCCTCGGATCTGCTGGAGCGTCCAAAAAAAATAATTGACTAGAGGAATGGACAGACGTCTCGACCTTGGATGCAGCCTCCTCATATCCCAAGTGAATGCGCCCAAAAATGGATTCCCACTTAAATGCAACAAGAGCAGACGTTCTTCCGCAAATGGATCGTCTACTCCAGGTGCGGACATTCTATTTGTGTAACCCACCGGTCGACATTTCGCGTGGAGACGCTCCTTGAATTTTGAGGAGCGATAGAAAATAAGCTCTACTTAACGCATTCCCAAAAACTATGCGGTTTTCCAATTACGAAGATCGCGCTTCGGTGGAAAGGAATGCTCCAAACGTCGTGAAACTCGTTATATATGACATGTAAGAAGTTCGGCTAAAATGCTAGTGAGTTTGATTACTCAATTTCAATAGTGCTCTATTGCTGCTGATCTCTTTTTATTCCACCGATAAAATCAAACATCGAAATACAGCACTTTTGTGGAATAGAATGTAGGAAAGACCTAAGGCTTCAAAACTATTACCCTTGATCTTAGTTATATTTACTAAATAAGCACCATTAACGGTTTACCGGTATCCTAAGAAAGGAGTAATTCGGGTGTCTTTGCCGATATCTTTTTTTGAGATTCAAATAACCTCTCGGCAGATTAAACAGTATATTTTGATAAAAACTAATACAATTTCTGAAAACTTCCTTATTATTGAAGCACATAGAATTAAAGAAAAAAATCCTTGCTCTGCAACGTAACTGCCTGACCGTTGTGAAATGTTGCAAGGATTCGAAAATGAAAGAATGAATGTCCTATCCACCGGGTCTTACACCGTTATCTTTAAAACATATTTCCTCGAGTATTGTATCCAACCCCTGGATTTAATTCCTTTTTCAGCTGCCAATGCAACAGAATACAAATTCTATTACCTTACGAATCTTCGCCTTTAATATCTTGACACCTTAGCAGTTGCTTAGTTTGGTAGTATGGTCGGGCAGGCCCTGATGGCATGTAAGCCCTGATGGCGTGTAGCATGTTATTTTCTGATGTAGTCGAATATTTACTCTCCATAGAGGAACTTTTGCGGAAATATATATTTTAAGATCCTGAAGTCATCCTGCTTTTGGCGCTTCATTTTCGTGTTTTGATGCAATATTTAGCGCGTTCGCAATATCCACAAACAATATTTGGTTTGGCTCTAAATATAGAATCCGCGTCTATTTTTCCAAGTTTTTCCTTTGCGTAAACTCCACTTGACTTTTAGCACCGTTCTTGTGCGGAAGGAAACGTTTAAAGATGGAAGCCACCCGGAAGACGAAAAATATTTATCGAAGTGCTGATAATTGTCAGAAAATGCGAGCTCGTATAAAAATATTTACGGTTCTCTCACTATTATGTACATTCCAATCGACACAATTCTACGCATTTTCAACGCATAATGCTCATTCAGAGATTTCCGATTTTAGCGCTTCCTCGACGATGTAATAGGGGTATTTCTCGGTGGGCACTCGCTAAACGATTTGAACTGCAGTCTTTAACATTCAGGCACACAATACTAATGTAGCGTTTCTATAGTTCCACACCCATCACTTGCAAAACTTCGAAAAAAACCCAAATTTTCATTTAATGCAAAAATCTTAAGTAACTTGACCTAAAATGAGTATATGCTTGAGGGGATGCTGAGAGATAATTTGCAGCAGGAAAATAAAAATCTCAAAATTATACTGACGTGTGACCCTAATATAAAATAGCCTACTAAAAATATAGATGATAAATTATCACTGAACTCGCCTCCGTCTTAGGATGACTGCCGTATAGAGTCAACATACTTCTCCCACCTTTTATCTTATAGTATCGTGTTTTTTGATTTTTTCGCTCCTCAAATCGTATTTCCGATCCTTTTATTCCATCCACGATTATTTCCGTACTGTAAAAATACTGGAACACTTCTGGTAGTGAAATTATCTTTTTGCTACGATTAACATTTTAAACCTATTCACATATCCATAATAAAACTATTGCAGGAAATTGTGAAATTTTATTCTAATGACTCGCGAAATAAGGCGATAATTGGTGTAATTAGGAAATAACTCAAATAATAATTCAAAGAGTTTGAATGGATTTAATAATGATCTTTTGTCTCATATTTTATTGATTTATGCATAACATACTTTAATATACATTCTAGAAATATTAATTAAAGTTATTAATTAACATTAATGAAATTTTTATAGACCGAACGAATCGCGGTAATAATATCGCGAAAACCAATAGTAAACAATTCGAGAAATCAAGTAAATTGGAGATTGCAATTCCCATTCTACAATAAGAAACCGAACTAATGCCTATAGCTGCGGGGTAACATGGGATTACCGATAATCCCTATTGAATTACCATGGTAATTCACTAGTAGGAAAGCCATACAAAAGTCCATTCGATGCACGGAGAATACCTTCCAACCTCTTCAGTTTCAAGGTCGATGAATATAACCCTTTCCTCATAAGTTTTTTCTTCTCGCGATTAAAAAACATCTCGCGAGAGTTATTTTCATTAAAATTCGCGCTTTTTCCTTCAGAGGAGAGTCTTTTGGAGGGTTTCCTACGTTATCCCCCTTGCAATCCTTTTCTTCGCCTCTCTCATGACTCATCCCGCCTCCATCCACTTCCTCTCCAATATTTCATTCTCTCCTTTGTTTCTCTCACCGTGCGAAAATATATCGCGCCGCTAAACTCCGTCTGTGAGAACGTGAATCGAAAGGAGAATGCTCCAGGTGGACGCTATCGATAAGGACATTGAAATTTCTGAGCAGAAATTTCATTTCATTGAATCTATAATGATTTTATTGAGTGAAGCATTCCAAGACTTATCCTAAAATGCATTATATAAGCGGCTTAATTTTTTTTATTATTTTCTATGGTCGAAAGAATTATTTCGTAAAAGTATTCAACCTTATTATAACGTGAGATTTATCTGTGAATGACATGATTCATCATTACTAATACGACAAAATACCAAGGGTGTAGGACAAAAACGTAAAAAATATTCGGAAACATATCCGCTATCTACAAATGTACACATGTATACCGGATTCTATGCCATAAAATTCATTTAAGATTGTTACAGATAGTTCTACGAACGCACACAGCGAAGCCCATAACGAGCTAAATTATTTTGGCTAAGTGAATGAAAATTCTTACTTTTTCCGTAAAATACAAAACAAAAGGTGACTTTGCTCGTCATGTAAACCAAATCAAGATAGGCAGTCTTAGCATCGTTAAAATTCTTTTATCCACACCAGAAAATCGCTAGAGAGAGAAATAAGAACTCCGCTAAATAGAGTAAAACCGTTTCCAGCGCCTCACTGAAATAAATACCCGTCCCTAACAACTAAGAAACAACAGTCCACCCCCTTCATCCTCCCGACTTATCGACTATCATCTCTTGTCAAGGTAACATTCGATACATTTCGCCCGCGATATCCAACCCCCAATTATATATCGCGTACCGGAGGAGTGTTCTTTGTCAGCAAAAATTGATGGGTCCATAATTCAATCACGGTGGCGCACATCTTAACCACGGAGACTTAACCTTGTATTGATAGGCGAGTGTCAGGCGGGCAGAATTGATGATGACATTACGGGCGTCAGTTCGATGACAAGAAGTCCATGGTGCAGTATCTTGGCTCGACAATGTTTCCACTTCACATTTACATGCGCCCCGAACATCCCTCCGTACAAGCGGATGCGAGGATATACATTATCGTCCCTCGAAATTAACAAGTGTCTCGCGGTTCGTGTTTTAATCCGAGGATTTTCCCCTTCCTGCGAGAGATCATTTGAAATTCAAACGTGCTCAAAAAGATAATTTAATCATCCGTTTGCAGCGGCATGAAATTGGGACGGAGGATGCGCTCAAAAAACCTGCTAGTCCTCCTTTGGCCTGAGGGGGATTTTCTCGAATGAATGGGAAAGAGATTTTCACTTTTTATTACACTTTGCACAGGAAGCTAACCCTTCTAGTGTTCACGTGTAAATATCTTATTGTATCTTCTCGGAAAAAGTTGCTTTCCAGACAGCCGCAGTCCAAAAGTTCCAAAACATCTTCAGTTTATGATAGCTATAGTGTCGTGGAAATAATAAAAATGGTTTAATCTGAGATAAAGCCCTTGGAGAACATAAAATAACTTTTGATACGAACAAGACAATAAATGGAGGTTGATATTACATTCCCTATGATACTCATAGTCATTAAATAGCCATCATGTGGGAAGTAAACAAAATAAAAATATCATTAATGTCTTCCTACGGTATTTAATTGCCAACGAGAAGATTTTATCCTACACTACACTCCACAACTCCAGCAGTAGAAAAACGTATACTGCATAATAATAAACTTTTTCTAGGCTGGCAAACTCGATAAGAAATTTTCACATAAAAACGAAATAAAATTTATATAAGTAACTCCCCTCAGAAACTGTACGAACGAAACGGTCGAAAGAAATATATCCTTTTACGTTTTCAACGAATCTTCTTTTTATCGCCGTAAAATCTTCGAATACACCGACAATTGAACAAAAAAAAACTACTCAATAGTCTGAAACAGGAAACATATCCAGGAACCTACCGTGATGTCGCTATTCCATCCCAGAGTGAAAAGACTTGACGAAAAACACTCTTCAGAATTCACCACAACTGTACTTCATAAACTTCCTCTCCGGAATCCAAGAAAACGACAAAAAGTTTCACTCGAAAAAAACGCACAACTTTCACGGAAAAATGTCCAGGCGGGAGCGGCCGGAGGAAAATAACTTTCTCCACGAAAATACTCCCGCTCCAGAGGATCGAGTGCAAGGTCGAGTGAGAACACTTCACACCGGCACGACCGACTTGTACGAGCGCCGAACTCAGACTGAGCGTGTGCCGAAGATTCCGATACACGTGGGGCACGCGGCGGGGAACTCTCCCTCTCGCGCGCAGACTCTACTGCGCACGCGCGGGACTACTACACGTGACGGCGCGAAAGGGAAGGTGTGGCGTTTTCGCCCACTACTTCACCCACTCTTCTCATCTTTTCTTCCTCTTCTGGAGGAACCTCTTTCATACCCCATTTGGCGACGTGTTTCGTATTTCCCCAAAATAGTGTCACATTCGGCTTAAAGGAAAGGGACGAAAAGAGTATTAAAATATCGAAGGTAACCTTTCTCGATAAAGGGATTTTTTTAAAGACTCCTAATCGACTTTTAGATGAGATTACTTTTTTTGCTGAGAGAAAGGACCAAGTCTTCCTTGTTTTTTTTCGTTGTTTTTTGTGTTCTCTTTTTGTCCTGCACGCTAAGCTTTTTGAAGTTTGTTTTTTAGTTTTATATTGAGCCATAGTTTATGCTTTAATAGCTTTAACGCTAATTTTAGTCGTGTATGGTTTATAAATAAAAATAAGAGTGAGGAGAGAACCATCCTTTTGAATATTAAGTCGCCAGGTAAAGATCAGAGAGAATATATCATTTAAAAAAAGCTAACGAAGATATTATTGTAAAACTTGCTCAATCATTAGAGGCAAAAGAGCGTCCGTCAGATCGAATAATGGCACTTTTATTATGCAATATTCTTTTTATTTAGAGGATGATGTCCACTTAATTTTAAATTAGTCTTGCGTAACTAAATCTCCAATCTAGCATGCATTTCATATTTAAGGTGTTATTTCCGGACATTTCATTACCTGCTAACTTCTAATAAATTCATGTAAGAATCCTTCTTCTTCTGCCTATTCAACCACTTTATTTGATACCAGAAGTATACTACCAGTCATTTTGAGGATTACTGAATTTTAATACTTTACTAGTGATACTTACAAAATCTGGAAAATTTCATAAATTCATACGTCAAACTAGATCCCAAATTTGACAACTCAAGGAGCTGAATTTGGACGTTCTGTACACCGCACAACCAGCATATTCATAATGTAAAGAATCTTAATCGACAAGGTACGGATGAAAGACATTTTCTTTGCTGCAATTAGTGGAACTTCTTTAAGTTTTTAGCCTATACCTGTATTGATGCAAAACGAATACACTCGTTAAATTCAAACTTTTGGAGGCATTTATTATCTTTATATATTTTCTACATTCAAATTTGTGGCATGGCTCGCCTCATTAGTACTTCTGAGTTTCTAGATTTTGAGGCCAACCAGATATAAGGCAAGGGGTCTTAAACCGCATGGGCCGCATCTCCTGACTAAAGCAATGCTTATAATAAGAGGAAACAAAGAAGAGATTTCTTCGCTTGTGAGTGGTTACAACTTTACAACAGTTCCTCCTGAACAATGTGACAAGAAGCTTACAAGTCAGATGAAATACTATTAGTCTCTCAATTGGCACTCGGAAACCTCATATTCAAGCTCAAAGAGACAATTATTCCCACGAAAGAAAGAGAGAGACTGTGCATTATCTGTCTTACAACGCTGCCAATAAATGGAGCTGTAGCTATTATTCACTTTTTTGCTCATCCGAGAGTCATTTTATCATCCCCTGAATTGATGATTTTCGTCGCAAATGAGCTTTCTAAAGACGAAAAGAAATCCAATTTCGTTCCGTTCCACTTACTTATTCGTGATACATATATCTCCCAACCCATCAAGGATTCTCAATTCGAAGTCGAAAGAAGTAATTCATATCCATTAGAATGAACAGCGCTGGTGCATTTTTTCTTAATGCAGAGGGGTGAATTAACTTCGTTCCGAGATCATAAGCATGTCCGATTTGTGTGGTGCCAGACAAAAACTGTAGGCTAAGTGTTTTTGATTATCTTGTTTCCATCACATGGAACGGCTTGGCATGGAGACGATGATACCGTGTCATTCATCTCGAAATCTCGCTCTAAATCTACTTATAGAAGCGTGAATTCACCAAAGTATATTTCACAGGGTTTAAGGCATGGGCATCGTAATAGCGGCCGCCTGCTTACACACGACCAAATTATTTTGCATAATTTGATTTCACTGTTGAAATTCTCACCGTTTTTGCTAGTGGAAATACTAAAACTTTGCATACGTGTAGTTATATTATTTTATAGTCGTATCATCTGTAAATAAAAATTCAACCGCTAACGAGCCGCTGCATGAGGAAATCTTGCTTGATAAATGCATACTTAGAATTTTTAAACTCTGAAAAAGAGGTAATTTTCGTATGGCTTCCACCGCGTCCTTAAATTTCCTTGAATGACGTTTTATCTCAAGATACCGCAGTACATCTCTTCTAAGGAAAAGTAGAACAGTCCAATTTCCATGAGTTATGATAAATGAGGATTTTTGCTGTGAATTCATTCACCTTTCTTTACTAAAGTCGACTATCACTTTAGCTAACGAATAAGATATCGAAAACAGCCGCCAATCATAGCCCAATTCTGGGGAAGTATTCCCGGAGATAATTACTAAAAAAAATGGAAAAAATGTCGAAGGAAAGGGTTTAAATTGAAGTATAACGCTTAAAATTTGCTATCTACTCCTCCTTTAATACAAGGAATGCTTTCATTTGCGGCGAGTTATTTCTTTATAGCCAATTAACAACACCATTATTTTAAAAATGAACATCTTATCCTATAGAAAGAGCCTGGATATTCAGAGCGGATCTTTTAATTGAACGGCCTTGACCATGAGATGCTATAGAGAATATTCTGAAATTTCCCACGGAAAAATTCACACAATGGATTAATAATTCTGTTGAACTGCAGCCAAGGTCTGAGTAATCATTCGTAAAAGCTATCTAAACATGGAATCTATTCAAACTAATGAGATATTCGAGTGATGCTTATCGCGATAGAGTAGATTCGTTTTTCTAGAGCGAAAATGTGAATGGACTTGCTCTTTTCATGAAGTGCACCTATAGTAGTTCTAGATTGAAAACAACGTACGACTTGACACGATTTTAACAAACCGCTGGGTACTGAATGAATGGATACCTAAGTAGCTTTGTTAATGGGATTTAGTTTTCGAACGTAAATGGATGACAAGCACTCAGGTTGCAGTGAGCGAACGTGCTCGTGAGACTAACTGAAAGAGTTCCTTTCCATACTTCCATTTTTGTCGTCCTAGATAGAGCACAGGACTGAAGGGCAATATACGGCAACACCTCGGCCCACGAAGTTAATTTATTGCTGAATAGACTTCTTTAGCTGAAGTATGATAAAGTTCAAGATCGTTAAATACTCATAAACAGCGCCGAAGAGATATCACACTTGAAAAGAGCATAACCCACTGAATTTTCGTAATTTTTGACATTTGCTCTCACATTCTCAAAGTGCAAATCCATATTCGAATGGCGAGTCTTTACTAATAAATATTTCTTACCACTGTCACTCATTATTCAAAGAATCTCTGCATGAAGAAAAATTGTAGCAAAGCTAACTCAAAATTAATATCACACAAAATCGTTACATTCTTGTATTTTCTACATAAATTTCGAGAAGAAACCGTTCAGAGAATTTGCGCAAATTCAAAATATTCTAAATTCAAGCTCAGCTATTTTTTATTTTTATACAAATAGTTGTGAGTTAACATTATTAGGGAATTTTGGGTCAACTATATCTTTTAACAACTGTACAAATAAGCGTACAATAAAAAACTGGATAGCGAGGTATGCATTTGGAAAATTAAGGAAAATGAATATGAATACATACGAGAAGGATTCACTGTAGAAAAACGACCATTTGGTGGGATGAGAAACGTACCTGAAATAGAAAAAAAGATAATATAATTAAAATGTGAATTTTCTAGTATGTTAAAACTGATTCCTGCCAAGCAGGAAATGCATAAATCCAACGAATAAGCGACTGTAGATATTCAGGATAAATCAGAAAACTTTCACACCTGAGCTTATAGTGCGTTAGCAGATATAACGGATTATATCGTCAAAGTGATCATTGATTTTTCGAGTTTAAATCAGTGAAGGGGTGCTATAACTTACCAGAGACAATAATATTGCTTTCTGAAAGCTTAAACATCAGAAGACTTGCACCTATATGGGATTTAAGACAAAAAAAATTACTCATTCGCATTAAGTGCTATCAATCTTTACTATCGTTTATGCATTAATGTGTGCTAAACATGAATAAATACAATATTCTTGTTAGAAGCTCGCTAAATTTTTAGCTACTAAATTCCTCATTACCTATATATCCCTTTGAATTCATATACGGAAATTTCTTCTTTATCACTTCCAAATCAGACCGAAACGAAAAGTATTATAGTTTTATTTAACTTAAATTTCGAAGTAATGCACAGCGTATTCAAGAAATAAAGAATAGAAGGCATGGTTTAAACAAACCACACCTCCAAAGTAGATTCCATCTTACCCCTGTAGGGTATCCACCACCTACTTCTTGAAGAGTCTTCTTCCAAAGCCTTTAGACGAGGTCGAGTGGGTCCTCACAAAATGTAACACCTCTCGCTCGAAAATCGCGCGGGATTGAGGTATCTCGCGGCGAAATCTACCAAACTCCCCAAAGCGTAAGATGAAAAATAAACTTCCTTTTCGTTGGGTTAACCTGTCAACGAGTTCCTTTCCCCGAAAACTCTGATGGAGCCAAGTCGACAAGGATCACTTTAAAGGTTTCTGGGAGGGAATTTCCCGAGGGCCATCACGATTGCCCCGCATCGATTTTCTTCGCCCTTCTATTAACAATGTCTCCGGAGATCACGACTTTTCTGCCGACGGCCTTCGCAGAACTTAAAATCAATTCCACTGAGGGAGTGACCAGAGGAGCGGAAGGCTCACACGCCGTCGGTGATACGTTTCTTCTCGCGTGCATTGAGACGTCCAAATTCCTTTGAGAAATGCATTGGTAATTCGTTGCGATCGTCGTACCATTCGCCGAAGAAATCTGGAACAAACCCTGAAAAAATTTAGGATGAAGGTCGTGAAATTAGTTTTCGGCTCTGCTTTTCGGATGCGATTTATAATCTTGCCACAGTTTTCCCCAGTGAAATGTTTCAATTTTGGGACACAATCGGCTGAACTGTATCTCCGTTCTGGCAACCTTGATGTGAGGAGACGGAGTCGAGCCGAAATTGATTTTGATTCTTTCTGGAAATTGCCACGAAATACAGCATTAATGAATGAGGAGGAAAGAATTTACAACAAACTCCTCGTCTAATCAGAAGTTCATTCGAAGTGGTGACACCTATAACTCATATTGATTCCAGATCCTTCCATAGCATGGAGGATTCTCTATTGCTTCCGCATAAACGCAGTCTGAGTAGTTACAGAGCAGTTCAATGGCTAGATCAATAGAAAATTAGTGTAACCATGTTTATAGTCATGTCATATATTTTCACACAGTAATGCTTTCCGCAATTGATTTCATTTGATCTGTTCATTGATTCGATTCAACGAGTAATTGCTGCTTTGGTTTCTGTAGGTGGAACATTTGGAAATTGGGTTCTGGGATAGCTAAGTGGGTAGCGAGTTCGGCTTTGATGAAAGTGGTCCCGGATTCGATTCCCGGTGGGAGTCTATATGTCCTAAGGGGACCTAACCTGCCGAAGCTCTTAAAAAAAAACTTCTACCTCATTTGGAGATTCGCATTTATAATATTTTAAGTCAAGCTCTATTAGTTTGATTATCCATCAGAAGTCCACCTCTCAATACGTTTATGTGTCATAGGTATATAGTATGACCTGGTTATCGGAAAATCTTTGCACGATTTGTTCATCACATCCGACACATATTTATAGCTTTCGTAGGTAACTTTCTTTTAGCCTGCATGCTTTCTACTGTGTAGTACCTCCATTAGTAATCCGTTCCATCACAATAGCTGACCCACCTTAACTACATACGTAAGATAATTTTCAGCTTTATATTCTCGATAAATAAACCAAGTTGATATTTCCATTTGATTTATAATGTCTCATAGGGTTGTCAAAACGAATGAAGTACGTCCAAAGGATTAACGGAAACAGAAGTGAAAAAGTTTGAGGAGCTAATACCCAGTCCTAAGGATTATTGTTTATTTATTGCAGTATAATATAAGTATAATATTGATTTCTATTTTGAAATCACGCATATTTATCTAAAACTCAATTGAATACATGACATGAATTCCAGCCTTATTTATATAAATTGTGTTCTGAAAATTTCTTTGAAAGTCCTATAGGATTTACCTTTTCCTTCAATTTCCAGATTACTTAAATTTGAAAATTTACAGCGAGTTTTATTGGAGGGCTAAAAGTTAGAACGCTTAGAGAATTAGAGGGTTAGAGGTATGTAGTTTAATCCAACAATCCCAGTACTACTCTAACGTCTGGCATAAAAATTAGAATGGTAGAATAAAAGCAAGAACCATTAAAATTTAGAATTTAAGCACAAGGTAAATTTTTCAACTTTATTGTTTCTTGACGCTCCTGAAATGCAAGTTTTGCGAGGTGAAATTTTGACGAATCAATTAATGGGAAAATGGTTGCAATTTCCCTTCGCTTCCACAACGATTTCCGCAAAAATTTATCCGCGGGAAAATATGCTTCAATAAATCGCGTTTTTTGACAAGGGGAATCGCTCTTCTACTCGTCCGGAAATGGCATTCGAGCGTAATCGATTTTGATTTTACATAATCGCCGCTCTCCGTGTCAAAACTAGGGTTTCCGGTGGCCTTCAGCTTACCCCCTTCTCTGTAGCTCGTTACATTTTTCTCTTTCTTTCTCCTTTTAAGAGACGACCGGATTATATATTAAGGTATGCTTCAGCTTCCAGACCTTCTCTTTCCCAAGAAATTATTCGAGCATCAGTAATTCGTCGATCCGATAAGAAAGTCGAGAACAGGAGTAAACAAGGACACTCATGTCAGCGAGAAGATTTGGACGAATCCCCAAAAACAGAGGAACTAATGGAGAAAATACGGCGCTGAAACGCACAGGAAAGTTAAATTTTCAGAATATTTTCTGGAAAAGAAATTTAAATTCCTGATGATAGGAGAAACGTCGAATGGAAATTTGTGGAAAATAAAATCTTGAGTGCATCTTGAATAGGATACTCGTTACGCAGACGAATGGAATTATGCTCCCCTATCATTTCCAGGAATAAGCGTATATGTGGTACACAACCACACAAGGAGTTCTTTGGAAAACACTCACTCTTCGAGTAATAAACGCCTAAAAGCTTAATGAACCTGGGGAAAATCAGGAGAAAATGGTCGCCCTTACATAAATGTTTTGGACACCTTCGAAACACACTTCTTTTCATGGTCTTCTCACCTTTTCTAACTTCCAAATTTGGGAACTAAAATAATAATAAGTCACAAATGAGTCACTCCATTACTTGCAGCATACATTGAAAAAGATTAACCTCAAGAAATGGCACTTTTCTCACACGATACACATTATCTTTTCCTTCTGAAGAAGGAAGCAAAGTGATGTTTTACGAGTTTTCTATCTTCCTCATTTCTTAAAATATACGCCTCCTTCTTGTGGTTTTGGGTGTCCGAAGGGTTTTATCCATCCATATTTTTTTCTTGTTGATAAATACGGGAAAGAATTCGTTGGGAGGGAAGTGGTCAGGTTTTGTCGGGACTTTTGTGGAAACGCATCTTTTTTTTCTCCAAATAAATAAAAGACACATTCTGAGTAGGCCCGTCACCCTGAGGCCTTCGCGTTACCACGCGACCGTCATTCACGCGTGACTCCCCGCGTGATTGTCACCGCGTTCTGAAGGAGACCCAAGGCCAAATGGGAAGCCCTGGAAAGCGTTTTACCACTACCAGACAAAGGACATTACTTTCCCAGGGCAAGCGCTTATCTGCTCTGTAAATCTTCAAACGACAAATGTCTTGATGGCGGCTACTTATGGAGTGGATTCCGACAAAAGCCGCCAAGCGACCCAAGAGGACAGCCCGAGGTCCATGACCCTCTCGGGTAACTTGAGCGCCTTTCTAACGCTGTTTCCTCTTAAACTGTCGTAAAATCAGGCGTATTTGTTGCTCGGGAAGTGAATGTATCAACCCCTTCTGGAAGGGAAGGGGATATGGTATGTGACTATCTCCGAATATTTATTAATACTTCAGAAGACTCAGCATGAATATGAATGACTCTTAGTAGTTACTCATCAGATCGTTAGACTCCTGGATATGGAGGTGCAAACTGCAGCTGAAATTCAAATTGTTCATGAAGCCTATTGTATGCAGCGAGTTCTTGAGGAATTCTTGATCACAGGAAAAATTATATTAAAATAGTAGAATTGATCCAAATTATTCAAGCAGCTAATTAGATCCAATACGCATTGAGGCTGTTTAGAGAATATTTAACACTAGTTTCCATCGGCACATAATTTATACAGAAGGAAGTAAATACATAAAAAGCGAAGGAGTATGAAATCACGATTTTTAATGGTCTTGAATCATGTTTCCTGATGCTCAGGTATTCAAAATAAGCGAGGTTTCAGAATAAAGTATGGAATTTGAAATTCTTTCATTCAAATAGAGATTCACAGACTTAATTTAACACATAAAAGGTATTCTTCCAAACTTGGAATTTGAAGGAGCCATTCTAGAGAAGGAGAGGTGAAGAAGATGATTAGTTGGGAAAATAGATTCTAATTTAATAGTCAGGCAAAACATCTCAGCAATACAAGTAGTGTTTTCGACCACTCAGGGGCTTTTTCCGCCTACCAAATAGGAAGTGAATGCTCTCTCAATCAATGGTGACTTGCTGGGAACATTGGTACTGACAGATGAAAATTAACCCATTCTCCCCTTGACCTATGCTCTACACTTGGCTAGAAAGCTCCGCCGACGGACAATGGTGGTCCATTCAGATAGCAAGCACAAAAGCATCACAAAGACCGGTTACTTTCGAACGTCATCGGAAAAATGGGCGTGTTACTATAAATCAGAGAGGAAATTGTGTCCGAGCATGCGAGTCTTTTCGATCGAGTGGGCACGTACAAAAGAGTTGCAGGTGAAATAAGTGAATGCACACCCATGTTTCCCCTTTAATTCATCAGAGCGTGAGGTAACTCGTGCAACACCTCGTTTTTTCTGCTAGTGCCTCGACTCCATAAGGAATTGCTACAGGAATGCTGTGGTCGAATAAAGAGCGAGAAACATAAGGTGTGTCTTTGTTGACTGTCTTACCATATGAATATAAATATGTAAAATGATTAGCAGTAGTGTTTCTGCTTTTTTCGTTTCCTTAATAGTGAACATAAATTGCAGCTTACAGTAGGTTTCATCCAAATTTCAGGTGGATCCGGAAATTATAAATGATTTAATTCCCTGGAAGAAGAATCGCTTTTTTTAATTCAGTATACAACATTAATTACAAGGGAAAATGTCAAGAATTTTTGAGAATTGCGAAGCACTGAAAGACGGTAAGAGAAAGATGATGTTGTTTATGATAAATTTGTAAGAATAATGATGACTAGTTGATAAATTGATCTGTAACTTAGAAATAAAAGTAAATAAACTAATAAATTTGTAATGACTGTAATTATGGTATATCTGGACAAGTTAATCTGATTGAGTAGATATATGATGGCTATTATATTAATTAAAAATTATTGAATTGATCCATGTAAAGCGTATATTATATATTGTTTTTTATAGAAGGAATTTATAATAAAATGTACCCAAGTATAATAGTTTTCAAATTTAGAGAATTAGAAAACCCATTGTCTGGTGTTGGTAAACATGCACATATTTCTACATATCTAATATCCATTACTTACATAATGTTTTTCAACTAATTAAGAATGACGATTCATGAGAAAGATAGCAAGAGTCAAAAGGAATTTCCACGATTTTCGTTTAAAGAAGATTTCCCACGGGTAAAACACCGAAAAAATCAGCTCCAACTTCGATTAACGGGGAGCTTATATCCCAAAAGGCTTGTTTGGAGTCTTCCGTGAGAACATTAAAAAAAGTAACCAATAAAAAGCGAGCGGGAATCATCGCCTTTTCTCGAAGTGAACATTCTGTCGCATAGATTTTTTTCTTTAGAAAGAGAAGAAAGCTTCCGGCTTCCGCATTTTCGGCTACGCTCCAGGTATTCCTAATACTACTCGATATTCAAACAGCTACTCTATATAAAAGAGTTGAGTATATTTTGGAAAGCGTGAGAAATGTAATGAATTTCGAAGAATAGACATAAATGAAAGACAGCGACATGACTGGTACATACCATGGTAGTTCATCGGCTAGAATACCTACCCGGAAAGTGAGAGACCTGAGATCGAGTCCCATATACCATAGGATTTATCCTTAAAAGGTCGCTCATGTATTTACATGTACTAAAATATTAATATTTTCCCTTTCTTGGAACGAATTTCTTAGATAAGTAAGATTTCCGTACATATTAATATGCACACAATTTCAAAAATTATATAAAAATGAAAACGTCAAATTTCAGTATTAAATCATTCAATAATGGACTGAGCTCTAATGGGAAAAATTTGATGCGTAAAATGTCCGTGATACAAATTCAATTCTACTATACCCTGAAATTATACTTATGGGAGTACCGCTAAATATAATTCAAATACTCAAACAAATTAATGAAGAGCTATACATTCTGATACATACAAATTCTTTGAAAATGCTGCCTCCATTAAATTGGATGAAAAATAATAAATAGGGGAAGAACTACGATAATACGCGAATAGTGACATACATGCTGCTAAACCGAAATAATCCGTATTACGAAGATAAGGGCGCAGGAGTTCTAAAAAAATCCAGAAAATACGTTTCTAATTGTAAGTCTTGTATCCCAGTATTTATAATTCATCCATTGATCACAATGTTAATACATTCCCAAGTTTGCTATAGCTAAGAAATTTGATTTGGCGCTTAGAATACTACGTCATGGTCAGGAATTTATTTTAATCAGTCGTGTTAGGTAAACTGGAACGAAACTAGTAAAGTCATCAAAAACGAATAATTATTTTAATGCTTATTATTAACTAAACAGTATCATATATCTTCAAGTATCGCTTCGACATCTTTGCAGCTGAAATCTACCAACTATGCCTCATGGAAAAATCTCTCTTTTCTTAATATGAACTCATAACACTTTTACTTGTTACAATTGCTTTTGCTAGCAGATAATGGTAAATATCCTATTTGTTCCGATTTAAACTTATTCCGAGTATTTCATGAGTCTTAAATTATTCAGAGTTTTGCTTATTTTACGCTTCCCAAGGTGAACAAAAAGCGACATCGGCGATATATTTCCGCAAAAATTCGAGGAATGGAAAAGCAGGCATGCAGGGCTTACATGTTAAATTGAAAAGGTGGAAGGGAGAGGCGGAAGAGTCGAAGCTATTAAGACTCTTACTTAATATCTCCTCCATGGAGTGGAGTGAAATACTGAAAAAATAAAAGATCAAACCGGACTGAGCGTTTATAAAAGGTGGTCTTGGCGAAGATGAGACGAAAACTCCCTTTGTTCCAGTCTTCGTTAGCTTCCATCACCCCTTTTAATTCCTCCATCCGAAAAAGAGGCATCGGAGGTCTGATGAGGTCAACGGATAACTCGCTCCCACTGCCTCTACCTGGATACTCGATTGCCTCTCTAGCATACCGCATTACCGCGGCAAAAAAATCAGACGCATCATTTCGCCGGAGCCCGAAAAAAAAACATAAAAAACGAGAGACTACTTTTAAACGGAGGGAGGCATTCAAAAATTTTTATGGCACGCTTTTTTTATTCGCGAGAGTAACTCTGCGCAAAAATCCGCATCAAACAAGGAGGAGAGCCGCTTATACTTTTGCGTTGCACCCGAAGTAGAGCGGTCCTTGGCGTTGGAGTAACTTTTACATTGTTTTCCCGGCCCAAGGGCTGAAGATATTACTCCTTCGAGTCTTTAAACATGCGAAGGGCTTCTCCTACAATCCGTGGAGTAAAAAGCGACGGAATATTGAGTTTTCTAGCGCTAAGAGAAAGAGAGAGTTCAGAGCACGAGGGTAACTTTTCTCCTCTTGAGTGATTTTTAGAGCACGTATACAGGAAGGATTTCAACTACTCGAACTTACATTTTGCTCACTTACACATCGAGTGATGCAAGTTTCACCGTAATTGCTGGAAACTTCTGGCACACTTTCTTGATCGAGATGCAAAGAGGAGGATCCACCTTGTACATTTAGAAACTTTGGAAAAGTTTTGTAAAATAGGGGGATGAAATTATCGAAAACTTTCAGTAGAATTTCTAAATAAACTCATGATATTTCTTCATATGAATAAAGCTATTAATATTTTAATTCTATTAGAGTCATGGGCGAAGAGCAGAGATAGATAATCTTCGCTAGAGAGTGCAGAACTATTATTAGCTTCAGAGCTCAAAATGTATATACAAAAGAAGATAACTGAGAGGCATTCCTCTTAATTTCTCAGTCAGGATGATATTAGTTAAAAATATACAACTTCTCCGGAAGGAATATAAAACTTCATACCGGAAGGATGAGTAAAGAGAGAGAAAAATCCTTGTAATCTCTTTGTCTAGAATAAGTCAATTCATTACTAATGAATTGAATCATCACATTCTCAGACAGCAACATCCTCTACAAGTTAGGCCATTAATCGAAGCTAAATTAAAACTTAGAACGAAATTATTATCTTTTATCAAGAATAATTTACCCCTAAAAAATTATGCTGACTCCATCCTTAGACAGATTTTTTTTGAGAATTCGCTCATAAAACATGAAGTCTGTAAGCTTTTTTTTTTGCTTTCTACGGAAAAGATTGAAAAATGAGATTTGAGAGTATCTGAAAACTTTTCAGCTTGAAAACCCGCTGTATCGGCATTCCCGTTTAGTAAGAATGTAGCATTGGGTTACGAGAAATACGAATTTCATAAATCATTCGAACATGGATGTCGTATTTAATTTATTAAAAAGATCTATAAAATCTGACAGACTCCTTTAATCTGCACCGAAGCTTAATTATGCAGACACTTTTCGAAAGAGAAAATTCGGAGGCACTCGCCTAGCGCTCGCGAAATTTCCACCAGAAACACCACCAAAACTTAATTATCTCCCAAACAACTTTCTGCTTCATATCTGCGGGCAGTTCCACTCATCATGTGACGTCTCTTTCAAAGGAAATCATCCTTCAGATATATACGCGAATACGTGTCACGCTATAAAAATACTGCACATGATTTTTCACATCCGCCGCTACCAGGAATACGTCGATGCGAAATAAACTTACACTTAAAAGCGAGGCGGCTGACTCATGCGGTAGATAAAAAAGCCTCGTTTTTTCCCATTTCTATATGAAGTGGACTTGGCGGCAAGAAAGGAGGAAACAGAAGGATAGTAGGTCATCTGGCCGTCACGTTATCGATTTGCGGACGTACTAAAGAAGGTCGCTACGAGAAGGCCCAAGAGGCTGCGAAAAAAGTACAAAAAATTCAACCCTTTTCCGACCCGGAACGTTTTCAGCGGGGACTCTGGAAAGTGCGAAAGATCCCATTACTCGCGGCGGCGGCATTTCTCATTTTTTAAATTTCGAGCGAAAACAACTCGGTCAATCTTCTCTCTTCGCCATCGAGATAATTCCGCTTCGGCTGGAAAAATCTCCTCCGAAAGACGGCGCTTATAAAAGATCATGAGAGTAAAAAAGTGTGGTTAAATGCATCGTAAAAAGTAGGCTATCGGAGGAAAGAGGGTCAGTATGGCAGCAAATTGCGGCAAATTACCGCGATGTTTTCATCATCATTATACGTGATTTCATGTGTCTCTCTTTCTGTCCGTTCCAATTTTAGAATTCCAAAGAGTAGAAAATGCGAAGTAATGGATTAGAATTAATTGCTTAGTTTATCAGATTAGAGCGGATTCAAAAGAATTTCCAAGATGATAAATGCAATAATGTGCAATATAATGCTATAGCAATAGATCTCACTTTACTATAATTATTTGATGTTAAATCCTGCAAAATTAAGTAATGAATCATGAATCAAAATCTAAACGGATGGTAAAATCTTAGGAATGAAAATCATTTTTTTAAATATTTGAATTAAAATTATTTTAATTTGAATGGATATTTTAAAATTTTATAATGATTTAATATGGATTTTAGGTGGAAATTATAGCCTTTACTTCTCTTAGTTTACGCACCACTAGCATTGATAATGGGTCAGAATGCCCGGATGTGAAGTGCTAAAGTGATAGGTATTTCCGGAACGAACACAATATATTCATGGAAAAGAATGTCTCTATTCTGGGTTTAACCTTTCATGTTGGCGCCAAAAATCTAAGGAAGGCGCTGTGTACTTTTGAGGCTTCTTTTATTCTCAACAAGTATCAGCTGGGATATCTGATGCAAAGCAATGTCATAACTTCCTGTCCCCGCACTCTTCTCATACTATTCCTCTGTTTTCATTATGCGCATAGGAATGAAAAATGTAAATATATGAAATTAAAGCGTAAAACATAAATATTCAATAGAAAAGACACTCAAATAGTATTCGACACTATCATACGTTTTTCTCGAAGCGCTATTCTTTCTGCTTATCGACATCTAGCGACATTTTCAAAAATAAATTGGCATCTATAGTAACATAACTAAGTATCGCAGTTCTATATACATACACATTTACTTACTCCTATTTTCTTTCGCAATAATCATTACTTTAGGTTAGGTTAGGGACTATGGGGGAAACATGTTTTCGGTTGATGCACTTAATTTCCGTACGCTCCTGCAAACAGCATCTTAAATGTATATTACAGACTTGGATTCTCGCAATTACATTTTAAGAAGGATAGAAAGAAAATATAGAATATAATATATCAAAAGATAAATAGACAATATGCATAAAAAAATATGCATCTTATTTTGCGAAGATAGAAACGATTGTTCGCATGCTATTTTACGAGGTTGTTGTCCCGATTCCAAAATGTTTGAGGTTAAATCTTGAGCTCTTCCTCGTGAATCTTAAATCTGATTCTTTCTAAGTTGAGTCTCAGTATATACGACTTTAGAATATTTTCGGTGACTTCGAACGAAATTTCTTACCAATTGAGAGTGAATGCTACGGTTTAATATTTTTCTAGCAATCACACAAATTATGGAGAAAACATTATCGTTCTCAAATCAGGTACATAATGAAGCTGTAAAATTAAATATAATAAGCATACATAACTGTCTAAGAGTGGTTTGCACCGTTTATTGTTTTAATCATATTCGTAAATAAATTATGAAAACAGGGAACCTGTCCGGGAACATATCCAGGAACAAACAGGGAACTATATATTTCTAGAAACTCTAAGATAAAGCTTTTTCGGGAAATTAAATTTCAAATTACAACTCATCTACACTTTCAGCTCATCTACAAAGTATAGAAAATGCGACATCTGTCACGGATTTCTCCGTAAGCCTCCAAAGATTTTTTAACGGCCTTAATCCTCAGTGGCCAATCTTAAGCTACTATGAGACGTAAAAATGAATTCTCTAGAAAATCATTCGGAGTCTTTTGATTAATCGCACTTTAACGATGATCGTACATTGCTATCTTTCTCTTCATTTTTATACCCTCCTCTCGCGGTCCACATATCTCGGGATCCATTAAAATGTTCGCCCACTAGCCCACTGCCCTTCTTCACGTTTTATTCCATCGCCACTCTCGCTGCGAACTCCCTTTCGCTATCTCTTCTGCTCATCTCTCCCAATCGCATCTCTGAACCCGCTAAAAAAAATCTTCAGCTTTAAAAGGACCAGTTTTCCTCACGATATCCTCTTCTCGCCTCATTTGCAGACTATCTATCCGATACTCGCTTTCTTTCGGAACTAACGCGTTAGAAAAGGATGGTGTGTGCTAGATACGAAGGCCTACTATTGTAATGATATTCCTCATTTATGAGGGTATTCTCCGTTAGGCCTCTCATGATACACTCTTAAGAGCCATCAGAATGCATAGTTTGGCGGAACCTCTATCTACTGTGACTAATGATTGCTCTCTTCATTACAATTAGATATCACGCATAATAGAATATGAAAAGGCAGTAGGTATATAAATATTCAATGACATGACCTAATATTTGCAGTGATCATTTAAATAGCGACGAGTAATAAATATACATTTCATGGACACGCGAGAATAAATCAATATTTTATCTTTTCCAGACGCCGTGAATGACTTTTCTCCTAATAATCCGCAACTTTTTAAGTTTTGGTCCTCATAAAATTTTCAAGAATTGTATGATATTGCCAGATTGCCGATTTTTAACGAATTGCATGTTTATTACTCTCAATCGAGTAGACATTAAATCGAATGGAGATAACAGAGGCTCTAAATATAAACATGTCGTGTGTACTGTGATTTATTGTGGAAGTGATAAGTTATTAAATTTGGAAATAGTTTCAATTGAAAAGTATTTCCTGTTTTCTTTTCCTTCGTGGTAATAGAGGCTCTACTGAGCTGCAAGTATTATTGGTATCTTTTCAATATTAAAAATTAAACGTTCAGCTATTGCTGCATCCTGAAGCGATTGCTTACATAAATGATGAGACCTGAAGCATGTATAGCAGCTAGATCGATCAGGAAGTTCCTTAGTGCAAATTTATCCCCAAAGTTACGAGTTTGCTTCCTTCCGAGCTAATCTTGACAACTTATGCGGAAGGGACTCATAACCTAATTGAAATAATAATACCTCACCTTCAGCCTTGATCGCTAACTCAAGGAGCAAACCCCTTCGGAGGGAAAAACCAAATCAGAGCGAAAGAGGGTGCCGTGTTGTCCTTAGGCATTTGGTCTCGTGCCTTGTTTAAAGTCTACCTTCCCTCCTTTCAGACGGATCCCGTGGGAAAACCTGGTGGAGTTGGGGGGAGGAAATGTGCGCAAGCTGACGTGTTTGTTGACAAGGGGACGTGATGTGAGGTGGCGATGCGTGATTGGAAGGGAAGACGATGCTAAGGGAATCAGTAGTCGTTAACCAACTCCTCCATTCGCCCACATGGCTTCTTATGGAATTCAACTCCAGGACACAAAATATTTCATCCTCGATCCACACCCACATCACAAAGGACTCTTTCCTTCCGAAGTCTATTCTTCTCCCGATTTCCAGAGGAGAGAAAATACTTTCACGAGAAAATTTACGAGCTTTCAAGTCTTTACGTCGCTTTCTGAAAAGAATCTGGGGTCTGTCGATGGAATAGGCGACGGCTGTCAATGAAGGAAACTCCAAACGCCCCCTCAAGTTATTTTTTCGCCTCAAATCTACCGGTGACAAAACAGAAGTTTCTCGTATTTTCACAAAGAAATTCTCACGAGCTTGTTATGAAAATATTCCTGCTAGAGTAACAGGGACAGTAAAGAAAAGTAAGTATGTGCAATATTTCGTGGATATGATGTAAAATATAACTATATGAACTTATGAATTTGTTACCATATTAATAGTAACTTTGACAAACTGTTTTACGTAATAAGAACCTCAAACTAATTTATACTGAGAATGATTTACTGTAGAAAATTTTTTTAAATAAAAGATGAAAGTCGTTTAAAACTCAAGTGTGTCTCTCCTTCTCTTAATCTTATTTTGCATAAAATCAAATTCATATTTTTTAAATCCCGGATAATTTTTATTAAAGGGAATTGATTAAAGTATATAAGAATAAAATGCTTTGGGATAACGCTTGAAATGGGGTAGCGATATCATCATTAAATTTTTTTCTGATGTAAATAAAACTTTTGATTGATAAGCACTCTTACGAAGAGGGTTATGAAGAACCCGCAAAACTTGAAGATAGTTAACTATTTTTTAAAGAGAAAGCAGATACACATTACATTACGGTCGAGATAAAACTACTAGCAATATGTTTGCAGAGAAAAAAGACAGAAAATTACTAAATAACATAATTAGTAATAGAAAAAACAATGTAAATGCTCATCTATACATATATATACTTAGACCTGCATAAACATGAAACAACACTAAAAGTTGGAATTGGCCAAAAACGTGAAAAATTAAGTACTAAAATTGGAATGAATTTCTTTGCTGAATAGGTTCAGACGGTATGAACTGATTCATGGGATATAGTTGCCGTTTTCAACCTCCCATTTGCATCTCTCACTCACCAAAAAATTTCAAAGTTTCCTGCTGTACATTCCAAACTATTTTAATCGGTGGCTTAAATAATAATGTATAAATAATGGGGATTGTATACGCAAATAACTGGCTCCTAAAATTCCAAAATAAATTCTATCATGATAGCAATCCTTTCAAAGAATGCGTGCAGTATCACGTAGGCCGAGTATCAACGGGGAAAATATAGTAAATATATTGAAGTTGGAAGGTGAGGCGCATTTTTTGAAATAAGAATAAAAAGTGAGCGCAAGAATTCAGGATTTGACGACGCTTACTGGATGCACAATATTCGCTTGACAGATGGCTACTGTCAGAACGCCGAATGTTTCAATAAAAATTCCCTTCATATCCGACTCGAATAACTGGGAGTCGACAGGAAAAAGAAAACTGGCACTTTGCTATGCAAGGCATGACACCAGATTCAATCCGTCGCGTGCTAGTTATTCTTATCCATATCTTCCATTGAGGCAATTTACTCTTATCTCTTTCATGATAAAAAGTAAAGCTATATAAAGACATCCGGAAATTTAGTATCCGACCTGAGGTGGAGAATGTGAAGCCTTCAGGATCTAATTAGACATAGTTAGTCATACATTCTATTAATACTGTGAATGTATTTGTTTCACATAAATATGAATATTGTATTAATATATTCAAATATGCCCATACTTAATCAAATTGCTACAATACCAGGTACCTTATTTCGCTTCCTTTTATTTTTTATAGATGCTTCGATCATTAGAATTTCTCGATTATACGGTATTTAAATTACTAAAAACGTTGCAAAGATTATATATAATGGTAAAGTAACTACTGACGAAGACACCTTCAATTATGAGATAATAGAAAAAGGGAGACGTGAATCCAAAAATGTCGAGAAACAGCTTCGAATTATATATTTGTTTTTTCAAGCCAATATTTCACTTTATTCTCTGAGAACAAGTGGAAATTTCTTGTGATGGAGCGTAATAAATTGATAATTCACTATTTTTTTTATATGACGCAATGAAACGTCCCAGATGCGGTAATTGATTAAAATCCTTCGAGATTAAAAGAACCGATGCGTAACAGAATGGCTGAGATTATAAAAACATCTCTATGTCAGGGTATTTCATCCGTTACTCAATATATGGATCAGTTCGTATTGGACCGAAAATTGTTCTGAAATTTTTAAATGAACGCAATATGAACAAAAGCAGATGTAATGATGTATCAATAAATTGTAAAGCTTTTTCTTGGTGTGTTTCATACTGTTTGTGCGCTTTGTGAAGATGGTATTACTGAATATGTATGACAAATACTAGAAGTTTGAAACCTGAAAGAAATTATCACCTAAAAATAGTCACATGAGTTATAATTTTAATATGGTTCCTTCCTTTTTAGAGTTAATCCATGATATTTTTAACCTTTAATGGCACAATAACTTCTTAATTAACATTCAATTACGGTCAACCTTGTACCGTATGTCTAGAGGCTTATGTACAGGCATCCCTTAGACGTTTTCATTCTATTCTTCGAATATGTACTGTTCCTACCTCAAGTTTTCTAAAAGAATAAACCAGGAAGAATGCCGTTTTGAGAATATCTACTTCAACAAACATTGATTTCATTATCACCGTCTTCCTGTTTATTAAACTGAATCGTTGACTCAATGTGTCATATGGCATTCCAAAGAAGAATTCTTAGATTAGAACTGGAAGAAAACGACAAGTGGAATATCAACAGTGCCCTCGGCAATGAGAAAGTTGTTTATTTAATACCTGATATATCTTATGTTGATATCTTGAGTGATCAAACGAAGATATCATCCGGTAGAATGAAAGCGAGCCATTCATCACAGTTACGTTTGGGTTGTGTAACTCTCAGGATTCCATTCAGCAGTTATTCTTAGCAGGTTTCATAACATAATCTGAAGACATCCAAGCTAACGTGAGTCATTTCAAGCACAAAGTAAATTCAATTTATTCTCAAGGTTACACTTGATTATCATATATGAAATATAACATTTAGTTGCAAGTAATTTGTCTGAAGCGAATAACTCATGCTAGAAAAAGACAGTATGGAGAAGTGCAGTAGAAAAACGAGGTTCACAGAACGTGCTTACTTCGAAAGTAATAATAATTTATTTAATAGAAACGTAAGATAAGGACTCAATTTGTGAATCAATAAAATACATAATTAATATTTCAATCCAACATGAACAATACTAATTAATAAGGCATAGAAACAATCAAAATTCGATAATTAAATATGGCTGAGTATGAATTTATACATTTAAACTTTTAGATTTTCTTGAAAAAATAATAATAATTACAATGATTTCAGTATTCGTCGTGGAAAGGATCATACCCTAGACAAAGTACTTTATTACTACCACTAATCATGTTTGCTCTTCGTCATGTTAATATTGATTGATAGCGAAGATATAGAGGAAATACAATTTCTAAACTTTCCTCTGTAATCACATGCTATGCTTTCTTTTAATTTCTGTAACTTAAAAAAGTGAAAATCGCGAATCTCTATTGACACTAACATCATGCAGACTCAAATAACATTCAGCATGTAAATGTCAACTCCCTCTGTTTAACACGAATAACTACTCATTTCCATTAATGAGTCAAATAAAGTAACGTGACGTTAGGCCGAAAAATAAACTAAGGCAACTGAACTAGAGTATCTTTGCCTTATCCACCCAGATAACGGTTAGACGCCCTTTTGCATATCATTACTATGTTCCATTAAGAAAGAAGAGTGCTAGGCACAAAAACCAGCTCAAAATGAGCTGCCAATTAGCTTAAAAGGTACGTGAGGTGATGAGAGTGCTGAGAGATCCGGATGCGGAATATAAAAAGAGCTCTGAGGTGGTGTAGAAGAGATAGGGAAATGAGCTAGAAAAAACAAAGACCTCGATAAGATGGAAGGAAAGGGGAGCAAAGCTGTGAGAGATAGAAAGAAAAAGAGACAAGAGGAGAGTTGGGATATAAAACAAGATAGGGGTATGATAAAAAGTTTCGAAGTGATGGAAAACTACGTAAAACCCATTGCACTGAGCTTCATATTCCCAGAAGTGTTGTAATACTAAAAAAGTTGATGTTGTTGAGAACTTTGTAAGTGAGAATTGTTTGAGGGTACATTTTTTATTTATCTTCTAAACTTATACAACGACAGAAATGTTAAGAAGTTCTGAAAGAATAACTAGTGATTCGCTATCAAAATAAAATTCAAATGTAGGTGAATTTAATATCTCGGAACATGGGAGGACTTTGTTAAAATTATACATGAGCGTTATGACTATCCTTAATTTACAATATAATAATAAATGTAATTTTCTATTTATTTTAAGATAAAACTACGCACTATCCTCGTCGGTATAATAAATTAGCACTTTTAGAAAAGTTTAATTATTACTGGGAAAATTACTGCTTAGATGGGGGCAGGCGCATACAAATAAGAGGATATGCGATAATCATAATTATTATTTATCTATTATAATCCACTTAAATTTAAGAATTAATTTTTAGAGAATTATCACATGCATAAACATGCTTCTTTGACAACTTCAGCTAAACCAAAGTCTTAATCCATCCAAAATTTAAAAAAAATGTGTAATGTATATTCCCTTACTCCACTTATTGCGCAATTTATCGGAAAATATGAATTACTGGTTCTTCGGTGTTGAAGACATGCATACACGTATGTATAGGTAGAAAGTGAGTCGCTGGGACTATCATGTATACTGCAATGGATGTAAGAAATGTATCAAATATAGAGTCTGGCGACTAACGCGCTTCATGTCTGGGGTCATTACTCGCTATTCCTGAACCCTTATTCTTTAACCCTTCCCTTATGACTATTATATACACCGTAGTTAGGTAGTTTTTCGTAGTTTTATGATGAATGTAATTCCGTGACATTGATAATATAAGTTATAATTTAATCATATCCAGTTTCGCAATTTAGTAATTTTTTTTAACTACTCGTGATTTTTATAGGTACTCTGTTTCACAAAGATCGCATTCGAATTTAAATTATATAACCAATGTTCCTTCTCATTGCATACATTTCGTTGTTGACGATATTTCCAGCAAAATTCCTAAAATGTTTCACCGGAGGAGAGATTAACAACGGGGTCAACAACCCTGAGAATTTTTCTGATTCGCGAAGATACTTATATAGCACGCAGTCATTGAAAAAATAGACTATTACAGTCCCTCTGAGCCATCCCTTGCTCGTATAGATGTGCCAGGTTACGATTATAAAATACCACCCTATATAAACAATTTTCACAGCAATGATGGAAAACAGTTAATTTACATAAACCAAATAATTAAATGCTTAATTAATGAGCTTGAATACAACTTAATATTGAACTCATTCTTCTTTCATAAGGGATCCAATTAGAGATTTTCACCCTGAGTGTATAAGCACCTAGGTGATGCCGGCCCTGAGAGCGCGAATGGGCACGTGTATTGCGTGCGCCAGCAGGGGGCGTAGAAAGGTGTGAAAGGGAGGCGGCGCTAAACAAGGCGAGAGGATGAGGTCGACACGACAAATTACCACCGAAGGGACACCGCTACATAACCACAGCGCCTTCCACCGCCTACAACTACTGCTGAGGAAGGCCCCGCCTCGAGTAGACTCTCCTGATAAGGCGCGGCGACATTATCTGCCGTATTATTTAACGGCGCTTAATTCATCCATCGCCCGCATAATGGCACTCAATTGGTTACCTTTTATCTGACAAGTACGCTGAGGGAAGGCTCCCGGAGGGAAGAGCAATCTTTACGAGCTGATTCATGCCTCCGACCATTTTAATCGCTCCGAGTCTTATATTTATTCGCGGTTGTGTTTTATCGCCGTCGAGTTTTCCGAGCTTTTTAGTCAGCGGGGCTGAGTAATGATATATTTATTTGTTCGCGACTTCCCAAAAACATCGAGCACTTGGCCTTTTACAATGGGGAGCTTAAAAGAATATTTTAAACCGGCGAATGACGCACGTAAACATCCTTACCATGACAAGGATCTCAATGCGAGTTTCCTTTAGAGTAAGAAAGTGCGCTGACCTCTTTGCGTTCAAATCATGAGGATTCTTCGCTCGAAAGAAATAAAGAACGAAAATTTTAAGAGTCGGGAAATTTAAAAGTCGTGCAACGAGGCTATTTGAGATGGAATTGCACCTAAAGAGCCAGTTGAAGCTTTACTAAAAGAAGAGGAAACATCTTTAATTCCTATAAAGTACTGTGTTTCAACTGTTGGTTAATTTTCTATCGTTTCAAGAGTTGATTCGGCCACAAAAAATCCCATTTACAATCACAGTCGCAGTGATTCTTTACGGTCTCAGAATTTATACTTTAGAAAGAAACATTATGGTGCATAAAGTATGTATTATTTCACTTCAGTAATTTTTGAATAGTTCATTCATCCAGTTCAGTGGTAAGGTGAAACTTATCTAAATTCTTGAAGATTTTGTGCTCACGAAGAAACTTCGGCGAAGATAAACTTTAGATTGGAAATAATAGGTTTAGAATTTATCCTTGGTAGTAAATACTGCAATGCAATTGTTACAAATTTAGTCTGCATAACAATTAAAGACTGATCAATTTCGTTTTTTTATAACGTTAAAAGAAAGATAAAATTATATCATAATAATTTCGACTACAAAAAATAAATTCGATAATTCTTTTCACTGTTAGCAGCAGATGAAGCTGCAATTAAACTACAGTAAGATGACTTAGATACCAATTAAGTTCATTCAACTTAAAAATTCTTACAAATAAGTATGTCCTAGAATACACGAAATAAATATCCAAAATTCGAATCCTAAAGAGTGTTCATACGATTTATTAACACCAGAATACATCTGCGTGATACTGAATCATAATTTCGTAGACATAAATGGGGAAAGTTTCCGAAAACATTCCTCCCTTCGCTCTTCGTGACACAGGGCGGGGGGTCTCTATTTATGTTTTAACATTTACGAGAGCAGTTTTCTTTCTTGAGAAAATTCCGAGGGAAATAAACTGATGGCGCACTTCATCAGGTACTCGAGCGTTCTGTGGAAATCATCGAGTTGATGTAGAGAGATAACTAGGAAGCTGCGGTAGGTAGGATGCTTTTTTCAGGAATGTGGAGGGAGACGGCGGCATTTTTATGGGGAAACTGGAGTTTTGGGAGAGTAAGAGAGGAAAAGGGAAAACTGTAAAGAGGAAGGTTAAAGTGGAAAGAAAGAGAAAAAGCAACGTCAGAGAAGTGGAAAGGAGGGGAGTTTCGTACGCGAAGAAGGAGAGGATTTTTGGAATCCGGAATGCTAAGTGATTCGGAAGAGGACCACCGCTTGAAGGAAGAGAGCCAATAAGCTCAAATGGGAGCCCTTGTAAATGCACGGACATCTCGGATAAGTCGCGGAAATAAGATTTGCCGCAAGAAAAAAGGAATAAACAAAGAAGTGCTGAAAAGAGGAATTGATTCTGAAGGATCGATAGCTTCCCGAATGGTAGCAAACAAAATGTAATTCTTTTGAAGAGAGGAATTGCGAGTACTTTATCTTGTTTCCATTCAGTGCGATCTAATCGGATGAAATGCCTGACTTTCGAAGATTAAGGAGGACGAAATCATAAATCTTTAAATGAAAAAGTTGATAGCAATATCTGCGTAAGGCAGAGTTCTTCAACCTTATTCATCCTTTTCGGAGCTCTACGTCTTACCTCATATTTTGAGGAGTGCTGAGCTTTAATTCTCATTTTGAATTATTCGTAGTAAAGTCACTTATACTACTATCAACTTATTCGCACTCTATTAGTGCGATTGAATGAAGATTTTCATGTGTTTAGTTTATGTGATCTCTAGTAATATACGACAAACGATTTCAGCGCATAAAACGGGAAACGTGGGGTATCCCAAGAGCCCCATTGTAATAGGACTAGTGAAATTTCGAATTTGAAGTATTAAAAATTCTTGTAAGTCCGAAGAATAAAAATATATTGATCGAAAAGAATAATAGCGCTGTCATAGTTTCTTCAAAATACTTTCATTATGCATGCTATTAGCTTCATGTAATATTATCATGTAAGGCGCATACTAGGACCTTTCTCCAAGTACATATTTTTAAGTGTTGGTGGTGGTAGTAGCGAAAAACATAGGTTTGTGATATAATGCAATTCATAGGAGTGTAGTGGAAGTGTATACATATAAAGAATGCTGTTCTATTACCTCAGATAAGAAAAAATCTGAATTTGCAGTAGCATTTATTTCAAGAAAAAATATCAAATAATCTGTATTCTACTTTCGTATTTGACACTGTAAACATTCAATAAATTGTATAGTATTATAAATATCAACTGCTCGAGAATAAGAAGCAATCACAAAAGGAGGAGGTAACCCTTTCCGATTTTTAATATTTATTCTTTAAAAAAGTCTAAAATAATATTTTAAATAACATATATTGAGCACAGTAATTACTGCCTGACGTATCTCACAGCAGGGAACATTCCAACTCTCCCTTCTTTTTAACTCTTTCATAACTTATGGCTGTGAGTAATCGAGAAGCTAGACGGGTGTAATTCGCAATATTTACAGCTTGCGCAAAGTTATAAAATCCTCCAGAGCTGGAGCAAAAGGGAAAGGGTAAAAAAAATTCAGACGGCCTACCCCTAACGGAAAACAATGGCCCTCTCTCCTTAGGCCTGCCTCCAGGTGCCTTTAACGTCCAACCGTCTTTTTTCATTCGAGCCGCAATTCACGGGCGCCGTCTCCCTGTGATGCTGGGGGCAATTCCATGGCCACCTGTGCGGACAAATGCATGACGGGAAGTGGCAACGTATTTTCTAGGAAAGGAGGGAAAGCTTGGAGAGAGCAAAAAATAGGCAGAAAAAGAGAGGCAGTTGGAGAGGAATTAATGTATTTGGAAGCATAAAGCAGGCTCTATGCTCTTCATATGGGAATATGGGAAGAAACTAAGGAGTTTTCTCTCATTTTCAAGAATTTGATCGTTATAATAAGTTCTAGCTTTCGATAGGTTCTTGTGCCTTTATATTCCCTATTTAATGCTCAATCTTTCGTTTCCCAGTAACATAACTTACTCTTTATATCATCTTACAAATTTTATCTTTGTCTCTTTTTCCTTCAAAGCTTTTTGAACGAAGATAACTTAGCGTATTACGAAATGTGGACTGACTTGAGATATATTTAAGAGATATTTATCAAGTAAAACGAGTAGATGTGCGGATAATAGCAATTAATAAAATATTTTTAGGCCGCATCAGCAAAATCTGATAAATTCATCAAACGGAGTCAACTAACAAAATAAACCAACAACAATCATTTAAATGAGGAATTTCTTCCTAAACACAAGTACCACGGATTCGAAGTTAAATTGTTCGAAGATCAACGTAGGACAAAGAAAAGGCTTCTGTATTTCCTTTAGAAGTTTACTGTTATCAAATTAAATTCAAACGGACGTATGAATTAGTTGAATGAATCCTAACAAGGAAAGTAGCGGTGCAATTCTAACACTATCCGTGAATATTGATCCGGAGATATATTCCGATAAAACTGAATTTTCAATCATACAGCCAAAGGTTATAGATGCTAGTGATATTTTCTCAGACTGATCAAAGAGTTTAAACAAAAATATAAGAATAGTCGATTCTTAAAAATATTAAATTTTTCGAAAAATTCACTCAGTAAGACACAAAGCCATGAAGCCTGCAGATTCTCACTAGATTCAATCCATATTACTGACTTACGTGAGTCAGTGATGACATTTCATTTGATGTAACCAGCTATCTCTCGTAATACACCTTAGCTTTAGCTCAAACTTTGGGGTCTTCAATTCTCATTACTTCTTCAAGAAGAAATGTAGGCATACGATCTCGGAAAAAAAACCTTCTTGATGGTAAGCAAATAGCAATGACGCAAGCCGTTACTTGGGCAATGTCGCAGCTTTAACCTGATACCAACCCAAATTTACCATTCAATTTGCCATGAGCGTGTATCTTTTAAAATGCCAGAAGAGATTCAGTGAATCAAGCCCTAATTTATTGAATATTTTATCTGCTCTCCTTCGTTCCACCGGAAGGAGCCGAAATTTCTCACCAGATTCAATCCATATCACTGGCTCTTGATTTATGAATGAAAACCTCGCACGCATTTACTACGGATTTTATTTGGGACGAGAGCTGGTTAAATATATAACCTATAAGGCTCTCTCTCTCTCTGATGGACGAGTAGCACTTCAGTCTGCTGTAAATGAGCTTCCTTCTTTTTTCCTCCGTATCTCTGGAATTCCGCGGCGGCGAAAGGCGCCAGTGCACGCGATATGAGATATCGCGTATTTACTTTCGGTACTTTCCCCCATGCGTTTTAAAAAGACGAGAAAAGTACACCTCAGACACTTACGTAATGTCCATTAACCCACTTTCAGCACACCCTGTCTGCTCTCGGAAGAGCTCGCATTGAAAATGATCATCTTTTATCGCCAGACGAGAAGGGCATGCAAGAGAAAAAAGGACAGGGCTGCTGTAAAGATTTGCTTCGTAAATGAAACTCGATTCCGCAGTAAAAAGGTTGGAAAAAATATCTCCGACCAACTCGAGTTTTAGCTGAAGCGGTTTTCTTAAGGCGGCTCTAATTCATTTAATGAAATAAAGTATATTTTTAGAGTAGTAAGATCAATGATCTGTAGAGCATTCATCTGAGATTTTGCTTAAAGGGATAGAAGAAATCGAGCAGGAATTCCGGGAAGGAAAACGCTTTGAAAAATGGAATTAAGTGACCAGAAAAATTCTTACTTTTACGTTGCATAACAGCGCTTAAGAACATTTCGTAATTCATAAAATTACATAACTTTATCCGAGTATCATAGTATAACCATACGTTTGGTTATGGATTATTTGGAGATGGCAGAAATTTACAAGAAAGATCTTCTAGCTATGTATTGCATTATTTCCTAGTAAGAAATATTTCATTGAGATTCTATATCAAGTATGATAGACGTGATAAATCGATAGACTTACGTCATTTCAATCAACATTCAACTTCTATTTCTCAAACCTTAGATCGAGAGCATCCAATATGTAAACTTCTGTTTTATATATCATGCTTATAATATATTACTGACAGTATTCATGTAAAAGAAAGCCAGACCTAACACAGGATAAGTAGAATTTGATGACTATTGTGATTACATATATGGTAGAATACGCTCACTCAGAAATCGAATACGATTAATGATTCTGGTAACGACACATACATAAGATACACATACATATATAAGATATGCATCCTGTATGAAAAATACCCTTTAGTTCATTTCATTGTACAATTTATTAAAATTTCAAGATAATATAAATTTTACGATGATTGCTTTTATATCACTTTTTATACTTCGAAGCACCTTTTGTACCAAAGAAACTTTGTTATCCATGAAAGATAAATTCTAACACCGAAGACATCCATAAAATTGTATCCTAAATTGCTATGGCAGCTAATAATAATGATTCATAAGAGTTGCCGTGATTTCAAGGTCTATGCTTTTAGAGCTGAGAGATAACGATTTTAGCACCATTTTCCTTCCGCTTCTTGGACAGATGTCCGTCACTAAGAATTCTTCCATCTAATTCGAATACGTCGAAACAAACTCGCTCCAGGGAAGATGTAGAACGGGAGGCAATGAAATAAGCAATAAAAACGAGATGAAGGCAATAACTCTGTGTTAATGGCAATTCAAACGTGATCTAGGCTCTTCAGGTAATATTTGGAGGAGAAAATGTTCTTTACGACCTCCGAATGGAGGGTATTAAGTATCGAGATATCTGACTTGAAAGCATCTCTCCACCCAACAAAAGTCTCCCAGATCGCTTCGCTCTGTTCATTTGCATCGATCTGGTCAATTTCGCTCAGAACTGAGATTTGTAAGCCTAGAGTTATTTGCGAACAAAGATAGGTCGAATTCTGCGGGGGATAATTTGGGAATCTGAATAATAGCCTAAACAAATCTTACTTACCATAAAAATCTAAACCTTTCATATCATAAAAATACATTCGAAATAGTAGCCTATTAAATTCAAATGATCCGAATAAATCTCAAAGGTATAAGCGCATATAATTCATTGTGTTGATCTCCCTCGCCACCACAAGCGAAAATGTTAATCCCCCTTAGATGAAGAAATCTCTTGAAAAACAGAGAATTATCGATTCTACCGATTCTATTGGGATGACCATAAACAATGGAACATTCTCTTCGGGACAAAGGTAGGAAGCTACGGAGCAATAATAACGAAGATTAATATTATAAGTTTCTGGGACGGCCTTTTCTAACCGAGGATGCCGTGATGTCGGAGTTACATTCATAAAGATAATCTCAAGACCGAAAATATCCGACGTTCTTCCTTGGGAGAGAAATCGCAACAATGAATAAAATCGATTAGTCGAGTATTTGCGGAAGTGTCTGCGCATGCGCTGTCGACGGGAGAACGAGCCGACGAGTTTAATAAATGACGATTTACGTGGCAGAGGTTTTGGCTTCCTATTGCAGTGCAATCTCTTAAATCCTTCGACACGATTCTGCAAATATCGGCGGAAGCCAGAGATAGGAGGCAAATTTTGCATCACCCAGGAGCTATATATGAGTCAAAATGCAAGTTTCTGTATTCTTTTTTATGTCTTCTCTACAGATTCCTAATTTTAGTACCCAAAGTGTTGCATGCAACGAATCATAACCAGAGGCCTTTCTTGGTGAAAACAGAGTTGAATGTTCCCAAAAGGTAAAGGGTGATTAGTAATCACCCTTTACCTTTGTGTAATCACTGATTACACATTGTGCAATTGACTGTGAGCTGTCAATATTTACTGATTCAGCGTGCATACTACGAGTATAATACTAATTTTATTACTCTCCAAACTAACTCAAGCTATAACATCTGAAAATACGAATGGGTAGTCTCTCATCTTTGCATTTGAAAGGTGATGATGGAGAATAGAAATGGTTTAAGAAAATATAATAGCGTAATAACTTATGGCCAATATTTTTTAGTTCTTGAAGAGCGTTAAATATTAATGTAAAATACTACAAACCAATGTTAAATGCCAATTCAATAGTATTTCAGCAGTTATAATTTTAAGCATATTAATTAATGTAATGATGCTTATATTATATCAAGCCATTTCGTAGGGAGCAAGTAGTAGGGGGATTCTCATAGAACAAATTCAATTGAAAACTCATCTATTTTTTAAACTTTTATTTGTAAGATGATGTTCCCTATGCTTATATAAAAAATTAAAAACCATTTTCATTCCTGAAGTTAAGGAAGGAAACCTGTGCCCATTTTTCTACAGTATACAAAATCATACTGCTGTATGCATGGCCAAATAAACGAATTTAACTTCATTAAATCCAATCCGAACGAAGAATGTGTCGTACATCGGGAATACGCTATGCAAATAATTTCATTGAAGATGATGTGATTGTCCTTAGATTTACGATAATAGTTCTGTAACTTAATGCATAATATCGTACCATTATACTTAGTTACATTGAAGAATACCTTTCACTGACGTAGATTTAAATTTAATCCAATTAATGACTTTAACTAGAAGCAGCAAATTTTGTCAGACATCTACATCTACATCTGTACCCTGCAAGCCGCCTTTCGGCGTGTGGCAGGGGGTGCAAGCACCAGGACTCTATTTGCCCAGTCGATTATTTTCGCGTATTGTTCTGGGAAAAAAAGAATTCTTGTATCGACTGGTTTTAGCATCTATTTCTCTGATCTTTCTCGCTGGATCAGAACGGCCTATAAAGCAAGGAGGGCGCATAATCTCGGCTACATCTTCTATGAACGTGCTCTGTCTGAATTTATCAAGTAATTTAAATCTCTGATTGAGCCTTCTTTCTTCTAAAGATTCCCATCCTGCCTCCTGAAGCATCCGAGTAACACTTACCGATTTATCATAGCAATTTTTTACGAAGCGTATTGCCTTTCTTTGTACCTTTTCTATCTCGCGAATACAACACTTTTCAGCAGGGTCCCATACACTGCATGCGTACTCGAGGTGAGGCCTAACTAGCGCAAAGTAACATCGCTCGCGGACTTTTTCTTCGCTTTTACCGACTATTCTTTTGACGAAGCCTAGTTTCTTAAGAGCTCGCCCACATATGTTATGGATGTGGGTACCCCAAGTTAAGTTATTCGTGAGGGTTATTCCGAGATATTTTACCGAATCGACAGTTGATAATGTTTTCCCTCGAAGGCTATATGAATTATGATTGGCAAAGGATTTTCTTTCGAAAAAATTAACTACTGAACATTTATCTACGTTGAGCTCCAATTGCCAGTCGTCGCACCATTTTACTATTTTATCTAAGTCATTCGACAGGCTTAATCTATCGTCATTACTTTTTATTTCTCTGTAAATAACCGTGTCGTCCGCAAATATTCTAACGTTACTGTCGATGTGTTCATTAAGATCGTTAATGTATATTAAGAATAATAATGGCCCGATTACGCTTCCTTACGTAATATTAAACGGAATTCTCTTTGTAAATAGTGCTTTAAAATTCTTGTTACCTCGATATTCCGTCGGTAAACTTTTCGAATACACATTAATATGAAGAGAAGGACCTGATAAAACGATCCTGTGCGAACCCTAACATATCTATCCTCTGTTACAACTAGTTTCCTTTACGCACGAACGATTTAATATCCTCACTTCTATTCTGTTTTGAAACGACGATAGATTGGCGGCCATTATTTTTCTCTTCTCACGCTCCGAAAAATTTTCAATCTTATTATTCCGTTCCTCATGGCTGCTCCCTTTTCAAGGACACTTCAGACACCAAAATTACATGTCAATTATGCAAATGCTACCAACGGACAAGTTGTCAGGAAGTGGATCGTCGCAGATAATCGTCCTTCAATCCGAAATCACACGATTTTGCAGTTAGAAAGTGATAAACATAGAGACAAAGTAAAGGGATATTTGCGGGGTTCACCGAGTGATTAAGGAAAGAGAAATTCCAGAGATGGAACTGGACCCTGAGGAAACGGAAAGGCAAATTAGGAACTTTTCCTGCCTTCCCAGGTTATCATCTCACAATCTGCATATTCAAAAACGTATCGATAATAAGCGGTTCCAAAGCTTTGATGCTTTATGGATGACAATTTCCATTCGTCATTTCTGCTGCGGAAAACAGGCTGAATTCACTGCCGTATTAGCTATCGAATAAATTACTTATGTAGGCTTCTGGGTCAAGTAAGTTGAAGATTCGGCAATCAAAATTTTCCCGAGTTAATATGTCGTATAATTTTATTTTTGATCTTAACTCTTTACCTCGAGGTACAAACGGATGTGCATGGAGAGAACTAATATTGATACAGTATCAATAGGTCGAAGTTTATAGGATGCGACCAAAATCGAAAGATGAAAAGGAAGGAAACTAAATTAGCAATATAAGCACGCATGGGAAGGCTCAAAGGATAAACAGAAGAGTAAAGGCCCGAAGAGAACGTGTATCCCCCACTCCTAAAATGATCCTTCCGCTCTGATACTTCATTTAATTGAACAGTCAGGTTGAGGTATCTCGTTCCGTTTTCCGTTCGGGTTCGAGTTCCAGTGTCGTTAGACTTTTTCACTTGATTTTTTTCCTTTCGGTAAAGTACACGTTTAGAATTCCCTAAATTTCCACGATTAAATTTGCTTAACTCCCTAGTTAAAAGTGAATTGTACACATTGGCACGGTAAATTTGAGGGATGTTCGTAACTGACAAATAAAATATTAGGAATTAATAGTCGAGGAAGAATTTCTTTGGAGACTTCTGGAGGATTCTCATATTTTTGCTGTTAGAGAAAATTTAATATTAATTATCTCATTTAGTAAAAATTGAATAAATAATTACGGCTGCCTGTATTGTCAGCTGGCTGTATGTAAAGAATTAAGAATAGATGAATGGATGATTTTAGTTTAAAACCAGCTCATTATTAGAGCAGCAGACCGTATGAGATAGTGAATTTATGAGAAGAGGCTTGGGAAGATTATCGTATGATAATGATTTAGGGAAAGTTTTGCTTCCTTTCAGTCATCACCAACATGTAAATGAATGAAACAAGAAGGTTAAAAAAGTCTTCAAACACTTTCTCATCCTGAATTCCATAATTAGGAAGTAAAAATTAGAGCTCTTCCTACTTATACTATTTATGTAAAACACAAGGCTACCACGCTTGTTTTTGATTTCATAGTATGTAAAATTTCAGCATCAGAATATGCTAGTACTTACTACTGGAGTGATATTTTTACTGAATTATTTCATTTATCCAAGCTGGAATTCTAATCTTACATACACTTGAATGTGCAAGAAAAGATTGTTAGGGGCCGAAACATTTCTCCAAAAAGTCTCCAATCAGAATTGCTATGAAACGTATGGTTTTTGACTTGAACAGTTACGGACCATCGAAGTGATTTTCCACTTCTGAGAAGAGAAGGATAGATGATTAGCGAATACCATACCCTTCTTAACCTCAAAATAGACGGGAAAAGTGAAAGAAACCGACTATTTAGCGTTGGGCATCTCCGGTTACTTGGAAAGGCACATCCTCCCTCTCCGCCCACAGACTGACCTCTGGACCGGAAGCGAGAAGTAACAAGATCGGTCTGCCATAAGTCGACCACAAGAAGAGACTACGTTTTAAAATAAGAACCTCTATCGATTTATTCCTTACGTAAATATATATGTAATTTAGATAAGAGAATTTCGCCACATTGATTTGTGTTACCTACCCTGCTCCCCACAACACCTAATCATCCATTGCATTTTATTTAAATAAAAATATCTAACAGAAAATCGAAACAATATGATTCTTTTGAAAGTATATACATTAAAAAAATGAAAATACTTATGATTTAAAAATTTACTTCGATGAGCACTCTAAGCTTGGTAAGTTTATTGACATTTTGGAAAGTATAAGGTATTTCCTTGCTAGCGAGGGTGTTATTGGAGATAACTTAAGGAGTAGGGTTTAAAAGAATAAGCGTGACTTTTCCTACGCGTGAATAATCTCATGACTGCTACAAATTAGTACTGATTTTCACCACAGACACAGTTAAAACATATTTACTAATGATTTTCACCACTGAGCATATATGAACGTACCCCAACAACTAAATGACGATTTGTTCTTTATAAAGTGGCCTTAATATCAGTGGGTCCCTTTCCAAGAATGTATCTAAGTTATTGAGGAAACTATTCCCTGTCAAATTTCCCTGGAGTTCTCGTATTTTTTATGTATTAACTTTGCCATCCTTTCACAAGAGGAAGTCGCGGTTCAATTAAATCCCAGATGAAGGTAAAATTAAAACACATACGTTTTTGTAGGAAAATCAAATACCCGTTGCATGAGTTTGTTCCAGCATCTTTGACGAATTCATTTGCATCCTCAGATCCAACCAACAAAGGAAACATCTTGGAAATTGTATCATTCCCCACCTATTTATAATTTACACATCTATGAGGAGAAACTGGAAGAGGCAAACGACTCCGTTCCTCGAAGTTGTTAAGAGAGCGCTTAAACACGTAAAAGACCTCCGATGCCACCACTCATTTCCATACGCACGTGCACAATGGACACAAACAAGGCATTCATGAGAAAATAAAACGTCGGAAGAAACAGTTGGCCGAGACAGAACAATGCATTATCCCGAATTGCCCCCACTTTCACCCGTTCGTGGCGGACGTTAATCTCTCTCAAAGAAAGTCTTTCTCTTCACGTTTTCTCCGTAGCCCGCGGGAGCGTTCCTCCCCGGAGGCTGTTCATGAGCCGCAAGTGAAACAACGTCCCCAATTATAGGCCTCGAAGTCGCCTTTGGGCTAAGACATCCTCCTTTCGGTCCGATGAGAAGCCTCGGTCAAATATGAAAAAGCGTGAACTGCAGAAAAATAGGATTGCGTGAATATTTTTGGGCCGCGTCCCCGAAACCCATTAGAGTTAATGGACTTGGGAAAGAAAGTGCATCGTCAGGAGATTTGCTGTAAAAAAAGGAGAGATGTTTGGGAGGGTCGGAGAAAACTCCACGGGACGACCGTGACATTGAAAGTCGTCATTTCGACGGGATTTTTCCTTTGTCCGATGAAAAGCGGCGATTTCCATGCTACGAAAGCGTTGAAGTGAAACTATCTTGAGGGAACGATTTAGTCTCTCCAACTTTTTTACGAGGGGACCAGAATAAATGATCCTAAACGAAGGGATGCTCGAGAAAAGTTAAATATCGATCAAATGTTAGGAACCAGGTGTTCCATACATGCTGTTTCTCTTTGCGTTACATATGATAATAGAGTCTGTTGTGTATCATCATTGTCAGTTCTGATGCAAATGGACTTATGATAATCTTTTTCGAAGTTGTGCAATGTATTTGCGTTGCTCGTGGATGTGGAATGTTTATGTTTAAATAACCGTTTGATTTCAAGGTCGTGACTATGTTATTGATGACAGCTAAATAAGAAATAAGTTTTACAAAATTTTCATCATTCTATGTTCGTATCTCAAATTGATATAAAATGTATTAATAACTCCACGAATTTTAAGCTAAGAACATAGGAAACTAGCAGTGTTAAATTCATATTTCTTTAACATCTCCAATTTGTAACAAATTAAATTTCACTACGTAATTCGTTATCATAAAGGCAATCGCATAGTATGTACATTTTACATCAGATCACGCACCAAGGATCAAGAAATTCTATACCGTGAAGCATCTTGATAGACACACAACAGTGATTAAAATAAACTTTTAAAATTATCTCGGAATATAGAGATTACCTGTTTATAAAATGTTCATATAATAAGGAAATCATAAAAAATCATCAATCTAACAGTAATGCATAGAAATTTGATTTTTATTTAATCCTATATCGCTCATATATTCAACGAACACAGTCTAACGAATAAGTCTAACGAACATCGACGATTCGAAATCTCGAGCGCAGGAAGTAACTTATTTTGGGATCCTCCTGGCCCATACTTTTGAATAAAATGCAGCAAACATCCCCTCCATCATCCGAAGGCTCAATCGATAACGCTTTGGCCCTTCGTGGACGGTCAGAACCAAATAACAGAAATTTAGTTCTCTTCAAAGAGGCGGCAGAAAAGACATTGGGATGACCAGGGGCTGAGGAAGACCTCCTTGAAAGAAAGCGCTGTCCATAGGATGCCGACCGCTCATCCCATTGCAAAGGAAGCGAAGAAGAGACCTGTACGGCTGCGAGTGACGGAGACTGGGGCAACAGTACCTAATGACGGGGTTGTGCCCGAGGGATAAGAAGGGCGAGCGACTCGTTAGCGGCACATCTTCCACAAGGTGCAGCCACCCACTAAGGAGGAGATGGAATATGGGTGGGATAGATAGAGAAAGGATGGATGGACCGAGAGAAATTAAGGTGAAAAAAGGGAGATGAAGGTCTCGCCGAGGGTGAGAGTATTAGAGGAATAGGTTTTCGGTCGGACCATTGAGGATTTTCCTCCGGGAGAAGAGGGATGGCGTGGGTCTCGATGTTTTCAGAACGGGAAAATTACGGCGTTCCTACGAAGGGAGGCAGTCACAAAGGCAGCCGCGTGACTAAGAAAAAATGGAAATGTTATTTTTTCTCGGGGTTTCCAAGGGTGAGAGAGAAATTACGGTTGGGGAGGAAAAAATGCACTTGATGGTGAGGGTAATGAGGAGATGATATATTGTTTATCTGTGCCGACGTGCTTCGATGGTTCGGAAAAGCAAAAAAGGATTTCATAGTGGACTGGTTTTACTTACGGAAGGTGGCTCCGATTTTTATGAATTATTACGCATAAAAACATCCCCGAGATCATTCTGATTTCGTGAGGGTAATTAAAAACGGAGGCTCTGGCGCATAAAATCTCTTCGGTTAATAATTTCCTGGGCGTCATTTTTTTTTAATAAATTTTTATTTAGAAGTAATTCCATCGCGTGTAAGATATACTCTGCTGTCCGAAGGTACGCGGACCTCGTAAAATATCTTGATTGAAATTTAAAAATATAAGATGAGATAATTCACCTCACGAAGGAACGAAACTGGAGGGTGCCCTACTTCGTTATTATTTGATTACTTGGAGTTGGGCTGAACTCACCTCGTTGAAGCGCTACCAAAGATACTGTGGATACGTTCTGAAAATGGAACGTCAGCTCTTAATTACGAAGCATGTGTATATAGCGATGAAAATCTTTCCTCAACAAATCGTTTGTGTCCGTGTCGCTTCAATGCCCGCCTTTTTTGAGAAAATGAAAGTGTCAGAAAGTATAGCGGAAGAAATTTTGAAATTAAACTCCCCTAAAATAGGAACCAAAGCCAAAGGGGAATAAAAGTAAGGCGGAGAAAAGAGAAAGCTAATCATTGGCATGATGAATGCTTTGAAGAAGCGTCGATGCGATCCCTTCTAATAACCTCTTATTATGGGGCAAAGAGAACGAGCGAAAGACACCTCTCTAACGGTAGCACATTATAAGAGAGCATAACCAAAGACTGGAAGCCAAGGAGAGTGGCAGAGGAGAATTTGGTGATTAGTTCCTCAGATGAAAAGGGTCTCCTACGGCGAGGAGCGTCTACGCTAATAAAAGAGGAGCGGGAGCAAAGAAAAGGAGCGTGAAAGGATTATTTGGGATGCTGTGGCGCTGGGCTTATTTCCCGAATTCAATTAAAATTTCATATACTAAAATATCCAATTAGCTCGGCGGGTGGGCGAATTCAGGTTTCCGACGGGGTAATCTTACGGAAATTGGAGTTGAATTTTCACAAATTTTATTCGAGTAAATGTAAAGCGTGACGAAACGATACGTTAGAAGTTCTCTTAAACTAAATATAAGGGTATGCACATCGAAATAATCCCATTTTATCGAGTTAATTATCGAATACATAGATATATCGATATCATTGACATCGCCAAATAAAATTTCAATGTTTATCATAAGATGTATAAGTATAGTATTATTAAATTCCGTCTTCTCGTGTGCTTAAATCTTTTTTATTTCCTGAATACTTTAAGGAAAACACACTATGATAAAACGTTGCATCTTAAAGAATGAAACGGATAAGTTAGATTATAAATCCATTATCTATATGATTATATTATCCTACTTGTATATATTATTATAATTACTATACAAAATAATACATTCCCATATCAATTCCCCAGAGTTAACTCCGCTATATGCTACATTAAGGACAAGAAAGCTGACTCCGCTTCTCCATGCTCATGCATTTAGATTGTCCCTTGCACAACATTCCCTGCTATACAAATTTCCGAACTTTCTGATCTCCCTACCCTCCATAGATCCTTACAGACTTCTTAAAAGAATATTCACATAATTATTCATGTAAATAATCTTCTACTTAAATTATAATTTGTATACATATCTCTAAGTTATTATTTGTTGATTTGTTTTTAGTTCATGCACTCGTGCATATTTTCTGTAAGTCAGTTGTGTTTTGGGAGAGGGGTTTAGGTATCTTTTCACATAAGGGCGTGCACCCAAGATCAATCTTAAGGAAAAACGTACTTGTAAAAAGTCTGGCGGGACTGGGCATCGAACCCCGGAAATATTTTCTGATCTAAGAGGCTTCTATATCCAACTAAGCTATCAGATCAGAACGTTTTCTCCAACTATTTTGTTACCGAGGTTTTTGTTGGATTAAGCAGCCGGATAAAGGATAGAGGAGGGTCCCGGGTTTGATTTCTTGTTCCGTCGGAATTTCTTCAAATCCGTTTTTTCCTTCAGATTTGTTGTACTTTATTGTTAGGAATTCTCTATGAAATGGTTTCATTTACATTCAGCAGAATTTGAATATATATAATAAATGAATTCAACACGTACGAGGACCAAGATATAGACGCGATCGACGGAGATTCCGTCGGCCACCATTCACCAATAGGCCAATCAAGAACCACCAATAGGCCAACCAGACTGTAACTCAAGACGCATAGAAGCGAGGCAGAGGGCTTCAAAAGTATACAAGGTGCGTGATGTACTGATATACATAAATTCGGCCCGTCGCTTTACAGCACTATAGGACCATCATCAAGTGTTCCTTCCCAAGGATCAGGTGTATAGAGAAAGAACACCGTCTAGGTATGCGTCGGCAAGGCAAAGGAGAAAAGATTACGACTAGCGCACAAAGAAGAAGGCGCGCGCATCTAATGGCAGCTAGGGTAGATTTGAAGATGAAAGGTAAGGGATGAGAGAGGGAAGGTGGTTTAAGGAAGGTGGTGATGCGCGGCGCGAGCTCCCGAACTCGAAAGGAAAGCACGCCCACTGCTTTAATACGTTACCGTGCTCGTCGTAAATCAGGGGGCGGAGAAGGGAGTTGCCCCGGGCGAGAAGGAATTCGGTGGTCCACCACCCCTGAAGACAACCCTTCTCCCGCCGGTCAATCCTTAGCGGCAACAGAATGGAAAAACCCGAAGCCCCTATTTTGTTTTTCCTCTCGTCCGAAAGGATCTTTTTCCCCTCCTCAATTTTCTTACCTTCCGTTACTCGATGCATTCACCTTCACCGAAGTCACTTCGACAATACTGCGCTTCTAATGATAGAGGCGGGAAATAGTCGATGTATATCTGAAAGTATTTCATTGCGATCAATTATATGTTAGGCCTGGAATAATTTCATGAGATGCACCTCCTCTACATCTCCATAAGCAAGAGATGCACCTGAAAAAATCACGTGCGTCGGTAATCGATGTTATTTCAATTCCTATGATTTCTTAAGATCCCCAGATCAATGGGCAAGGAGAATTTCATTCATGAATTTCTGATTCAATACTCTACTTACGAGCGACATTCGTACGCAGAGAAATTTTAATATTTTATTTCCTTCCTTTATTAATATTTTCATAGTGGTAAGATTAATAGGTATACCTTTCGGTGTAATTAAGGTTCGAAGGAATTTTTTGTCGAAAAATCCTTTTGGTCGATAGAGTTTCGTAAACATCTTGTTTTTACTTGGATATTAACTATCAAATTTACCCGAAACATTCAAAGATAACATTAAAGATAATATATAAAGATATACTTGGTTCTTCTTCATCCAATGTTTTTTTCTATTTTATCTTTTAGAATAATTTCTTACGAATAAATCTACGGAATACCTAAGCACTACCAAATTTTTCAGATTATAAAACATTTTGTATGAAAGGGACAGATCTATAGACCTGCCAAGGAGGGTGGAGAGCTTGGACAATTTACTAATTAATTCCTCTGGAATAAAAAAATAAGTCTGAATTCTCCCTAATTGATTATAAAAATTCCACTTTTCCTGAATAATCCAATAGATTCTTTGAAACCGTAGAAAATTTGCTATTAGCTTTTAGTTTAACCTTTCGGTCAACACACGTTTATTTAGTAAATTCGTCAAGGCGGGGTGAATCGGCCATCCTCTAGATGCAACAATTATATGTACCACTATTGAATTTAAGTGTGCCATAGAAAACCTTTCTATGCATAATAACTGCTAACCGAAGGACAATATTCATGACTTGATGAATATTCACCCGTTCTTTCTTTCCAGACTAATTAAAATTAACGAATAAAACCTTGCAGCTTCCTTCTCACAGAGAGTGGAGGGATGGTACACCCTCTAACGCGCGTAGGGCATGGAAGAGTTTCGAAAACGATTAGCTCTCGCATCGCAATGTCCCATTCTTCGGTGGAGCGAAATTTCGTTAAGCATGCAACCATTCTATCGCATGCTACGAGAGGTGGAGGGGTGGGAGATGCGGCACCCCGCCATCATTCTCGACACGCCGTGGCCGCAAATCGGGTTTTCCGAAGGATAAGAGGATATCGGGAGGGGTCCAGTGTTGGCGGACGCCCCCCGCCAACATAGAAGAATAATGCACGCGAGTTCAACGCCCCTATGATAGTCGCCCCGCCGAGATAGGAATTAAACTTAGGTGCGAGGAGATGGGTGTTAAAAAGGTAGGCGTATTAGGTAAGCACTAACCGTACAGCATCAAATCGCTGCTGTAGAAGCGCATCGGACGTGGAGCCAGTAATTTGATGTTGCCGACTTAATAACGAAGCCCTTGCCTTAGATAAAATGGCTCCGCAGTTCTCTTAAAGAAGATATGATTGTTTATGAATGGAGAAGAGAACTAACTCTTTATTACTCATGGTGAAAAGATTAGAAATATGTATATGCTAGAGATATTTATATACTAGAAAATGTGTAGCCTTTCCACCACGATATTATTACAGGAGTTACTCACCGTTAATGTATGAAATCCCATCCCATCTCCACCCATAAAACAGGCAGTGCAAAAGATCAAATGAAGTTATCAAAGGAAATTTCTTCTTACATGCGTAAGTTTGCAAGTAGATGGCTAACACGTGCTTTGATTATTATCTTAAATAGATATTTAGGAGGCGATTTCTTCCGCTGTATGGTTACTCAAACCCCAGAATATAATGCGAAATTTTTAATATTATAATATATAAAACTACTTAGAGTTAAAGTGGTTTGTTATTACAAAGACTAGCTCTTAACATAATTAATAACAGAATAGTTTTTTTAGCTTAAACTGGGAATGCTTAAAGTCTATACGAAGATTTCTTTAAGAAAAATTATAATTTTTTTACCCAAGCAAACAAATAATATTAGTATTTCGCGAGGGAAGGGCAGTAGGGCGTATTTTACGTTACTTTTATCTATATTAGCAATCAAAGTGTTTTTTTTTAATATTCGCAGGATTATTAATGAATGCAAAGAAGGACTAGAATATTCTGAAATTAATCCGTTTTATTTCCTTCATTATTCCTTTAATGCAAAGTGAGAAGCACTGAATTAAATAAATTTTATCTTTAAAAATACGTTCTTAGTTTGAGCCAGACGAAAAATCCATTTCCAAGCAAAAAGAGCAGAGAAAAGACCTTTATTAGTTAGAATATCCTTTTACAAAGGAAGCGGCTGACAGTAATCGAATTTGCCGGATAATCAAATCTCCTCTTTCGTATGAATGGAAAGAGGTAAATACAACGCGAGCTTAATTTGGTTACTTCAAATATTCCGAAAACAAGAATTCGCCTTCGGGAAGGACGGGACTGTTTGGTAGCAAACAAGCTCGTAATCATGCACATATTATGCGGCACGTTCCTCAAAGCGCAACTGCACGGAACTGCACCCAAACTCAACGGGAAGTCAAACCTTATGAAATTAACATGAAGCTGAATCCATTTATGGAAAGTCCTCTTTTTGTTAATATCCTTTGACCGGCGAATTCCACTTCCGCATCGGTCGATTCGGGTGACTCACCTTTGAGACGTGGGTTCACAAAATGCCGCTATTGAGCGAGGGCGGCTTTCGCGAATTTATCCCAAACGATTTGTGCGCTATAAACTGACGCTAATGGCACGCCTCTGTCGCACGCCCAATCCTTGTTCGGACACCCGCCGTTCCACACCAAAAAACTCCCTATAGATATATTCTTTTCATTCAGAATTTAGAGATAATTGTGAGAAAATTTTCCTACTTTGACATTTCCGGATCGTTGTAACTAGAACATTTTCTAGCCTACATATATGTATAAAAAGTGGAAAGACAATTAGACTAGTTTAAAAAGCTGACGAAACTTGGAAAGATTTAAGTTACAGACCGGATTAAATTAAATAATGTAACACTTGGCGATCGCAAATAATCGCAAAGTAAAGATTTGACTGATGAAGTTTATTACTCATTACTAAACAGAGGGGTAAGGGAATGGAATATGTTACCTGAAGAGGTCTTTAAGCCCTTACTGAAAACAGCTAAATGTAACATGTTCAACATTCTCCTAAAAACTCCTAAAATACCGTAAATATTTCACCTAGTTTATTCACTACAAACGAGTCGTTTGAGAACTATTGAGAAGTAATCAGTTAATGACACTGAAACTTATAGAATTACTAATGATTTTATTGTGATATCAAGAGGGAATCGATATCAAAGGTAGGTGTCATAAATGCCTAGGATATAAAGTGTTCAATACCTCACTTCCCTACGATATAAATTAAAAGATTAAGAGCAAAAAAATTCAATGAAATAAAAATCTACAACTATACAAGAGAAACATTTTTTCATCCTATTAAAACATTTGAAGCCTGTTTAGAGCGAACGAAAATTCAAGTTCAGGCTGTCTTATTTCTTAAAATTCGATGTTACGACACTATTTCGGTAAACGCTTTGTGCCAATTCATATCCCGCTTTTCTGAATGTCTTTACTGAAACAAACTTGTAAAAAATCCATTACAATTCACGAAATATCTTCGCCCCCAGAAGATGTCTGTAGTGAGTTGCCCTCCCCCAAAATTTTCCTAACTTACAGCTTTGAGTGGGCGGTACACAAAGGGTGGAGTCGAACCTATGCAATGCCAGCGGGTCAATTGGCGAGGGAAAGAGTTGAGAGATGAGAAAATGAGATAGCCGCTGAGAGGTGATCGATTGGGGATTCTGCGGTCGTTCTGAACGCGACGGGAGACTGCAAAAAATAGGGGTAAGGTCTCGTCCGATCAAGACATGACGATGACTTCATAGCCTTTATTCACCTTTCTTACTACCACTTCAATTTTCTTCATGAGGGCGGTTACTAGAAAAAAAAAACACTACCATAGAACAGAAATGAATGACAACGAAAAATCCTCGGCGAAACATTCTTTGGTATCTGCTCTAATTGTAGCATGATATCGATTAGTGGTATAAACTTATCTAACGATTCAGTTTTCTTCTAACAATCGTTTATCACGACGTGTGAATATGCAACTAAAATAATATCATTCTACTATGTTAGAATTCGTATTCCGTACACATCCATGTGAAAGTCCTAAATATAAGCTGTACGCTACTACAGTACGGCCTGATGGTTTTAAATGCGGTCCTCTGGAGTAAAAGATTCTCCTCCACTGGCATAGGATATGTTTAAAACTATGCATCATTCGAATTCGGCTTGAAAACTGCAATTCACTACAATTCTATATTCATGATTCATAGCCTATATTTTGAAGAGCACTTGAGCCGGCTAAATAATAAATATGTTTATCTATTCTAAGATAGAAGTTTAATTTATGTGCAGATTCATGAAACAAAATTTCTTTTAATCTTCTTAATGAGCTTCATTAGAGAAGTCTATCAATTGCATTTGTATCCGTTTGCAAGGATTAGAAAATTTATTTCAGGCTGCAGTGCATTTCTAATCAGGGCACCGAACCGGAAACCGAACCCGAATCGAAATATTTAAAATGCTTGAACCCAAGCCGAGACCGAACACTGTTATTTATTCCTTACGGATTTCCAGTTCAAGCAATACCATTGAAGCTGTAAGTAAGTGAAGGAATATTTGATAAACAAATTTATCTATGATTTCCAACTAAGTATTGCTATTCAAATGTATAATTTTTAATAATTTATGCAAATGAAAAAGTTTGAAAAAGTAAACTTTAAGATGGATATAATATGTTTATATGTATTATAATATGTTAATACTTTGTTCGGAGCGAAAAAATACCGGCTACGAACGTTAGCAGGAGCGAAACAATAACTGAACCTAAACTTTTAATTTTTCGTTGAACCTTAAGGAATGACAAATATTACGGTTCGATGCCCTATTGGCCAAAAGACAACCAAGTCCGGGCTTTGCAGCCCAGAGAGATTTGACCTCTTTAAACCTCATGAAAGCCAGGAAGACAATGAACACAGACCAGAATACGGAATGCATTGCAACCCATTTACCGGTGGGCAGAAACATCTTCGACAGACCTTCCGAGAAAAGTACGGAACGGTTGCGACTCTGAAAAGTCGGAGGAAAAAAGTGAAGCCTCGATCAAGCGAAAAGCGGGCGAACGCGAAATTCCAGGGGAAAAAAGGAAGCGAAGATGGAATAAGGGTGGGAAAATGAAGGAACGGTTAACGGAAAGGGTGTACGAGTAGAGTTTAGTGAACGGACCAAGCTGCCGAAGCGGGAAATCCGTTGGAATTAAAGGGGACGATGTAAGGCTATGAAATTGGGAGCTCTCTAAAGAGGATTACTTCCTTGATGGATGTCTGGGGTGAGGGAAAATGACGGGAAGGCGCCTTTGCGAGGGATAGAAATGAGAAGAGAGAGAAATAATTGGAGCGCCGTGGAAAGAATGAGAAGACAATACGAGTTATGGTGCGGCATTAAAATTGGGTCCATTGGATATCCTGCGGCGACATCGAGGGAAGATGAACGAGAAGGGCGGAAGAATGACTACGTTTGGGGATAAAGTTGGGAGATAACGCAAGGGGACCCCTCGTGCGAGAAAAGAAGACAATTCCCTCCATCGATATCGCGCATTTTCATCGGTTCATTATGAGATTGCGTCCCAAAGAGTCCCCGGGGAAGTCATTTTGGCAATCTCGCTCAGAATAACTAATGGAATATTTGTTCGGAAACGAAATTCAAACACGGTTACGCTTATTTTAACTTCGTTATTCTGTTTTTATTTTGTGAGATTTTTTGGATTAAAATCACTTCGAATTCCTCAACTTGCGCGCGTGGAAAATTCTGAAGTTTTATTTTGGTCGCTTGTTTGTTTCATGGTATGTTAATATTTCCAGATCCTGGTTTTCTGTTTTGCTATCTTTTTGTTAACTCTCTCAGTAGGTATTTGCAGGTTTATCTCAACTCAGGTGGATCATTCGTCCTAAGTTTCACTCATGTTTCTTTTAATCCAGGTTAAATTCGTCTTCTTCTCTATTGATTTAATTTTAATCACCTTTTAATAGTACTTATTCATTTATTTCTTTTATATTAACATTGGATTAAATAGAATAGGTGACTAGTCTCATTTTCGCCCAAAATAAAGACATCTTATATTTTATTTATTTAACTATTTAACTCAGCTAAGGAAAAAGCTGGAAAAATGTATTAAGAGTGGGATATCTACTACATATATGAAAATATCAATAAATACCTTGATATTTATCCTAAGATAGATGCAAGAATGCGAAAAGCATTTTAAGCATTGAGAATGGTATCCATATCCCTGAAAATGGGGATTGTATTATGCTTCCAATTTCCACAGTCTACCTTCCTATTCTTTCTTCCAAATGGACTCGCAAAAAGCTCTGTACTGTACTGCAGTAAAAAGTTGCTGCCCTGATTTCGCATAATGGAAATTCTGAACTTTTCTTCACCTGTTTAAATTGGATTATGCGCAAAGCCTTTCATTGAAGCAAAACAAAAAACTCTGAATTGCATCTTTTTCCATACTATTATTTTACTTCTATCATATACATTTATTTTCGTCCGGTCCATCTAGATACGAAATATTCTCCATTAACAAATCACAGAAGTGGAATATCCACGAAATCATCCTAAAATATGGAGACAATAACTTTCCCCATTGATTATCTGGAGATGGAATAATCCTGAGGAGACCCCATTTCTTCTGTGACAAGAAAAATTTGCAGGTTTCAGAGATAACGACGTTCCCTGAGAATGATGGAGACTCTTAGGATAACAATGCGGTGTATCTGCAAAAAAAGGACTGAAGAAGCGATGAAAACAAGAAAGGAAAGAGATTAAAGCGAAATCGAGGTCATTTGAATGAGAAGAAAGACGCTGATATCCATAGAATGGAAAACAGGAAGAAACAGTAAAACTGATAGGAATGATGCGAGATATGCGGAGAAACACAAGATGAATGACGGTTGAGAGAAGGAAGAAAACATCGTCGAGAAAAGCCAGGAAAAGAGGGGGATATTATCAGTAAAATGAGAAGAAAGAAGAACAAATGTAAACATTGAGCATGAAAAATCTACATAACTGCAATAAAATGAAAATTAAGATTGGATGAGTTATTGAAAATGTATTGATATACTGAAGTTATATAGGCTATGAGTCTTTTTTTAATTGAATGGACACTTTTAAGTTCGTGTCATGAAACAGTGAAACATGGATCGTTTTCCAATAATTATTATTTGCTATAATATATTTGAATCAAAATAATGTAATGATGAAAGAAATATGACGACAGGACTACAATACGGTACCATTATATACCATCATAAAAGTAAGCCTGAGCTGCTTAAGCTATAAAAATTATTATATTGACAATAATGTTGCGAGAAATTTGCATAAATATTGTAACAAATAAAATGGGATGATAATTACGGTAATTTCCTATTAAAATAGCTCTACAAGAACTGCCAGATTTGTAATACGTATTCTTCTGTTATATTATAATTAATAAATGTGTGAATAAATGACTCACCAACGAGATTTATCATGTTTCAAGGAAAAATAATTTGTGCATTACTAAACTTTGGCACTAAAAAAATTTTTCTTTTGAGTGAAATAATTCAGGAAAAAATCTTATACGTGTTGCTTTCTTCAAGACTTCTTCGCCTTCGTGATACATACGAAGATTCAAGGAGATAGATTCTAGAAAATCATTCTAAAACGAGGCGGAAGTGAATAATCGATAAAACTCTAAGAACGACAGAAACAAAAAACAAAGAAAAGTAGTACAAGCAACGTCCTTAATGAAGTTGAGATGCGAGTATAGAAGAAAAGGCCAAAAAAAGGAATATAAGGGCTTAAGACGTAAGGAAGAGATAGATCGCGATGTGTAGGAGGAATGCCTTCGGTATTTCGGAATTCAGGAAGTGCAATGGATGGAGAGAAAGGAAAGCTATAACTGAAAGGAAGAGAGTCGTGCGGAATGTCTTTGTAATGGGGATATAATGAAATATGTGGGAGATAAAGAGAGAACACAAGGAAACAGAACAAACCGAAGAAAGAAGAGAGAAAAGGATAAGCACTAAAAGGGGTTTAGATGAGAATCTGTAGCAGAGGAAGGAAGCGAAAAGGAGGAACAGACTTACAATCTCAGATACAATTTTTTCATTCATTCTTTGTTTCCAAAATGCAAAATATCTTGCAAGAGATCTTTCATTTTCCGGCTTACAATTTTGAATGCCTTCATAATTAGTACGGAAATTTTTAATTTATTGTTTCTCTTCTCAGTTGTTCAACCAAATCTTTTAAATTTAGTGTTTAAACTTTTCTGTAGGTATGCTTCGCAGATTATACATGTCACTTCTTGTGAGCGTTATTCTGCTTTAACATTTTTTTCCTTTATTGTATTTGATATAGAATTCTTTAATCCACATCTTCATTATTTCTTTTCCTCCTGCATTTATTATCATCCGTAACCTCTATATTCAAAACATCAAAATGACGATGGGTTAGATGCAAGGGGAAATTTTAGACCTTCAAAATATTACTAATGAAAACGTCAATTTCTCAATCAATTCGCTCAATCGATCAAGATTTCCCTTGAAAAGAGACCTAATAGCATTTTAATGAATTTCCGGATCATCACTTGTTAGGATTTCTTCAGTAAGACTAGTACTGGATTCGATACTCTCTTTTCCAGAGAAATTAGACAGAAGTAAGTACTTCATAAGAAAACTACATTCTATTTTCATTATAAACGATTACAAGTACCCCATAACGAGCGTTGGACTATACGGCACACACAGAGTTCCTTCCGAATCAGTTGAATTTGTTCTTTTCGTTTAAGTATGTTTGGCACGAAAATAGCAACAATTTATATAGTATGCTGTTATCAGAATATCTCAGTTCATTCAGTGCTTAATTTATTCCGTTAATTAACGTATATTCAAGCATCAGACTGATATTTAAACTCAAATCATTCAAGGTATTACTTTCCAGAGAGTTTAGAATAAATTTGGCTGCTATAACACTTCTTTCGGATTCGCTCAAAATGGACTTGGTGGATCATCGTTTGGCCTCGAAGCTATTCGAATACTTGAGGACGCTGTTCCCAATCCGGCAAGATGGTAATCCTGAGGAGAGGTGAGAACAAGTGTGCAGGGGAAATATAGGAATAAGGAGTGTATCCCTGGATAAAGAAGAGATTGTGGGGGATCACAAGAGAGGATTTGTGCGTGGATGTGGGAAGTTGGTTCGATAGTCTCAGGCATCTAGAAATGTTGGTTAGAGGGGTGAGAGTGGAAATAGTCGGAGAGAGAGAAACACGAGGAATGGCGAAGATAAAATGAACGATTTCTGAGACGTAATGGATTAGAGAAGAGATGGCAGTGCTCTTAACTCATCCTTACAAAATGAATAAGCCGCCCGACCAGAAAGGGAGAGTTAGCATGATCGAGGGGATTTATGAGGCAGGATCGATTGATACATCGGACCTTTTAATAGCTGGATTGGACCCCAGAGGACCTCCATTACACCTGATCCAAATCATGGGGAAGAAAGGATCTCGAACTGAATTTGTTGGTCTAATGGAAAATAACCAAAAGGCCTGATTAATATTCATATATCTACAACAGCAGGAGTTTGAAATCAAAAAAGTACATCAGCGTCCATTCACCACGGAGCTGAATAAAATCATAAAATTGTGATCATGATACTTTTACTGCAGTATAATTCTCTTGATCCCAATTTCCAAGTGTTTTATAAACGATCAAAGTATTCGGAGCATTCGTGTAAAACATTAGGAAAAACAAGTAAAATAGGCATTTTTATCGCTATCTCTAATTTCACGATAAAAATGCACATGCATTTATACATTACATATATTCTGGAAAATTGAAATACTCATATAAATTGGTTATAATCCGAATTTCCGGTTTATATTAGCAGAGGCGATAGAATAGCAGTGTGGAAAACAATAGTATCGGAAAAGTGTTTCAGGTAAAGTCTGTCTCGTAAATATAAAATACAAGAATCAAATTCGTTGAAGGAAGAATACAGAGGCTTACCAACCTTTTAGTGCTGTTTCACTAGTGTTTCATATTTTTCCAACGGGCTGAGGACGACCCAACGCTAAATTTAGGTTAAGAACCGGCTGAGAGATTGAAGAGTGGTGAGATTACCTGAAATAGAAAAGTGAGCATCAAAATGCATCTAAATAAAAATCTTAAAGTTGAAATCTTACGCAGAATTGACCTTAATTGGGGATCCTCTTTATATATTTAAACAAAACTGTTGATCAAACAGTGAAGAGAACAAATGACGTGAATGATCATCTATGGATTGAGGAGGTCAATGGAGAAAGAGAGGAAACTTGCCATCCGTTAAAGGAATCTTAGATGATGTTTTGAACAAGACTGCGGACAACATAATATTAAGTTTTATAAGAGGATGAACCCCGAATACTCTTAAGTAATTAAAGAGCTACACGTTAGAAATTTTGAGATGGCTATAAATAAACCCTACACAATTCCAAACAAAGTTATAAAGCAGGTTAACTAGATGTCATGGAATCAACTTTTAGGTGCAACTTCGATAAATATTAGTAGCAAGGTAAAGGTTTTTCTTATATGTGCTCTTTTTAATATATGACTGATATGATACTAATATCTTGTATAAGCATCTACTAAAGTTTTAGCGATCGATATTTCCATCCATATATATATTCATGAATTTCTTCAAACTCGCTAAAATAAAATTCCTCCTTACTACATAAAATCAACAGGATGATATTGCACTAAAACGAAACATTACTAGGTAAATTGCTAATTTTGAGAACCTTATTTTGAACTTACTTAACTATCAGTGGTTTGACTTTTATTAGAAGTTATATTTTAAGGAAGATTTAGGTCTGGAACAGTCGGTAAATTTAGATGTTTACGAGACCGAAACCAATAACACGAAATCCTATGCATTTTAAGAGACAAATAATTTACGATTAGATCGGAAGAGCCGTCCCTAAGCTTCAGAAAGAGGCGATTTTTCATCGCGAACTCGAAGAACTCTTTTCCTGCCGAACATTCATCCGAAAGATTTATCTTCGAATAGGTCGGGGATGATCTAGCCATGCGAGATATTCGCTCTGACCGGAAGTCGCAAGGACGCCCTAAATGGTCGGCCTTTTATTTCGCAACCCATTCCTATGGAAAAAATGATGACACAGGTGAACGATTCTCTCCGAAAACTCCGGAAATGCCATCGACGTCTCTGGCCCACGCGAGGAGGGTCAAAACCTCCTCAAGTCGCAGTCCTTGAAGGGAATTTCAAGCGGAAATTGAAGGAAATAGCTCGGTGAAGGACACTAAAACTGAGCCGCGCTAAGATAAAACAAGATGGGGTTAATATCTTCTGGGACAAGGAAAAGAATTTAAGGAAGATGGAAGAGAATTAATTGACGATAGAGAGAATGGAGTGATAAGAATACGATGTTAAGAGTTATTAAGATAATCTTTTAGATTTACATTTACATTCTGAGGATTTATTTTCCCATAAACTTGATAACCTTATACTTGTACTCTTGAAAACTTGTCTATGACGTTGATTCAAAATTCAAACAATTATTAAAAATAACTTATTATATTTGAGCCGACTTATGTATTTGAGACATTCACGAGAGACCGTCAGCTCGAAAGCCTATAATCTCAGAAGAATTCGATGCAAGACCTCTGCTCGTGGTAATAAATTAAGACTACGTGATGAAAAAGGTGAGATTCTTGAATAATCATTCAATGGATTTTGCACGAGAAACCCCCAATTTTTTGCCTGTCAATCTTTCAAATATTTTGCATACGTGCAGTAAACTATGCATCATATTGAATCACATATGAAGAATTTTTGAACTTTGCGGATCAACTGAAGAATAAGAAGTGGGCATTGATTTTGGATTCCTAGGAGTTGAAGTGGAGACTTGGCACGACTAACAGAATATAAGGGAACTCTTCTCTTTTTTTATGACAATTGCCTTAACTGCATAATATTCTTCTTCATTGAAAACTCGTCAATCTACAAATTCTCCTCTTCTAATGATGAGATATAAATTGTAGTATATTTTTGACAGTGAAAATAACCCACATTTAGATGAGTGTTTATCCTAACAAGAAACAGATGAAGAAGAATGCTAACAAGAGTAATATCAGTAAGGAGATATAATATCAGATTTGTAATAAGAATATTTCTGGCCATTCATGATAATAAAATACGCTGGAAAATAAACAATAACACGTTATGTTAGGAGTTAAAAAATGATTAATACTTATAACTACAGTGAGACTTTCGGCTAAAGATGATAATTCGATCCCGAATAATATTCGTTAGTCAAAACTTGATTTCCCAGAGGATTTTATAGAAAATCGTTTTGGATGCTGTCCTCCTTCTAAAGATAAAAAGAGTGAAATATAGAATAGTTCACTAGATAGTATGAAGCCAGAGAAACATCGATTCCATCAAATAGTTCTCACAAAGGGGAGGAGCGAGTGAAAAACCGAATAGAATTATCCGGCTGTTCAGTTCGCTTAGGAAATAGGCTTAGGGTTTTATTCGAATTATTCTACTGCTTTTATTCGGTTGCTCCAAAGGTCGAAAATATCTTCGTTAGCCGGGTTACTCTACAGTCGAGGTATCACTGCATAGCAAATAAAACAAAGTAAAAATGAAAGGAGAAACGTAGAGAGAAGATATGCAGGTTAGAACGAGAGGCCGACTGAAGGAAGAAAGGGGGTGAGTAATAGATAAAAAAGGAATGGTCGGGAGAGAAATGTGGAAGGCTGGTTTAGTAAGAGCGTTGGTGTGGGATATAACTCCTAGAACTTCTCGCGAGAGATCTTCGAATGCGTGGATGTCGAGGGCGCGTAAAAAGTGAATAGGACCATCATAAAGAAGGCTTAAAAAAAGTTTTCGGATTCGTCCGTTCAAAACGGCGATGGGAAGTGTATGAGAATAAAACGCAGGAGTTCCAACTCGCATAAATAAAGAGTTGAAGAAGAGACTGTAAACAGAGGGGAAGTGTCACCGTAAGATTCCCAAGAGACAGGGGAAGATTATGCGAATTTTTGCCTTTTAGTTATGGACAAAGAGGCTCCTGTTACCAAACGCGTGCAACAGAGTTGCTTTGAACGTTGTGGAGATTATACGCGATTTAAGAGGCGGGAGGATGTAAGTCATGGCGTGTTGGTTGTATCCTCTTTGGATAATGTGCTGTGAAACTGAGCTGAAAGAGTTCATATCCCCGAAATCTGAGGGCAGGAAGAGGATTCCAATAGCTGTGACTGGTACCACGAGGGAGAAGTGTATTTTTTTCGGGTGTCTCGCGAAACACCCATTCATGAATTAGGATTGGAAATGAAAGAAACAGGTTTGCGGTTACATTGGAAAATCATTCGTCCCGTGTAAGCACTCCATTATGTTTTTCAAGGTTTCGAAACGCCTCGGGTGTTGTGATAGCGGGAGAGAGCATAAATAATTACGTAAACCAGCTGCAGCATTTATTTCCGTTCTTTTGTTTGGAAACTACTGGAAATATTACAATTAACCATGCTTCAACGACGTATTCTCAATGTTTTGAGTAATCATGTTCTGACTCAAATATGCAATCGTTGAGAGGTAAGAATAATTATTAAAACTTATAATTACGCAAATGAATATGAGGAAAGCAGAAATATTAAATGACTTTTAAATGCTCACTCATGTGTAATTTTCTTTATGAGTTAACTTAGATATGAAAAAAGCAAAATATGACAAACATATCTCCATTTGAAGATTGAAAGTTAATAATAATATAGTTACGATATGAACATGATGAATTTTATGGAGTCCGTCACTTCATGGAATTTCGATATCATGATGAAAATTTTTAATGAAAAACAGCTTCATGCCAAAGAGGAATTAATATCTTTCACTATTTCACAATATGAGTTACGTCGGCAACTATTTTTGACTAGTATTAGCCCTGGCTCTAAATTAGACCATGTAAGTAAGTAAGAACACGACTTCTTCCTCTGTGAATGTTGTGCTCTCCAACGTGAATATTGCCACATCTGAGGGAAAACTCGTAAACCACTTTGTTACAAAATTATCCTTTTGCATGAGCAATGGCAGTGTTCTGACTATATTTTCTAAGATTTGAAGCCAATGTATCTTCAAGAAGAGAAGCTTCAATTCCTCACATACAACCCCAAATGCCACAACAATAGATAAGTTGAAAATCCGACGAATTGGTCTCATTCCGAGGGTAACAAGGCTCGCATTCCCATAGAAAATGGATGTGTAGAGTCACTTGAGCGATTTTACCGTCGTGGTAGAGATGGCGCGATTTCTTTAAGCGAAAGAGCGCTGGCGAGGTGAGGTGATGGGGATAGAGAGAGAAGCAGTAAATTAAATCAGCACACGCTCAATCCATCGACGTAGACATAGTTTCGAACGACTCGGGCTGATCCGGAAAATACTCAGAGAGAGATAAATGAGAACATTATTTGGAGCTGTGTTTCCCAATCATGTCTGTCTATAGAGCACGCGTGAGGAAAATCTAGCAACCACATTTGCATGTATCTTTCTTGTCACTTGCGTGACTTGTATGGAGACAGCAGAGTAAATAAAAGATAAAGTACTATCATTACTTATTTCACGAGAGGAAAATAGATAAAGGTACAACTAGAGGATATTATTTCTCTGGAATTATCGTTGAGGAAATAAGAAAGGTAACTGAAGTTAATAATTCTAATTTAATTAGATGACATTTAGGAATAACGTTTGAGAAAATGCATCATGCATGAAATATGTGTTTTATCAGTATTCCGATCGACTGGTTTCGGGTTTCAGTAACTAAACACGGAAAGTTAGATTTCTCGTAAGAATTTAAAGTTGAGCTTCCAAAACTCAGAGGAAATTTTTTTCAACGAGTTTAAAAAGGTTAGTGATACCAAATTCTAATAAAGAAAAGTTTCAAATAAATGAATCGTTGTTAGAAGAGACGTCTTTGTCTTTGCGTCCCTCAAAAATATACGAAAGTAGTTGACGGAAACATATGAGAAATTCCACCGTAGTTCGTAGAGAAAGGATTCGATTATTTAGGGTTATAAGTTCGGTTATAAATCTCCCAGTTCCAGATACTTTGTAGGTAATCATTCATTTAACTATATTAAATTTTATGAGCAAACCTGAGTGCTCATTTAAAAGGATCCAATTTTCTCTCTTTTTACCGGTACTTAATTTACCGCTACGCTTTTCTCATTTCTTCATATGTTTATTCTAAAAATGCAGTACTTTGGCTCCAATGACTGGAAAACGATCATCCCCACATAAATCAGCCACAATGACAAGTATTTTCTTAAAGATTTTCCTCTAAAAATATCTCGTTGAAAGTTTTTTATTATACTTGAGTTTTTTGTCGCTAGATATAAGAAGGTGAAATACATTAAAATATTATTCAAACATTCGATCAAAATGTTTTTCGTTCACAAGAAAGAAACGAGAACTATCCCATTATATTAGCATCATCTAGAGAAATTTGCAAAGTAAGATGAAAATTTCATGATGACTCAGGAATTTCAGCGATCTATTTCCCTATAATCATCGAGATAGTCCGAACTGACGTAATAAACGTAGTTGTATTCAACTTCCTCCAGCCGCAACTCCTGTCCGCGCCGCGAAAATCATTAACGGCCGTTCCTAACTTCTGGGCATAATAAAGCCTCACGAGAGTGATGTAATCATTCTTGGAACGGCAACCACTGTTTTGGGACTCGCAATAGCGGACGATCAGGATGTATGAATCCTTCTCGCAAAGAAAAAGAAGGTAACAACATAGCACACAGAAACATCGTATTTTTAATCCTCTCTCTCCATAATGAATTAAAAATTTATCCACGGCCAAATTTTCTTCCTGCATTTGCCTTTAAAAGTTGGGCGCTACTTCACCTGAGAGCGAACCCTCCTAACACCTACGCAATGCTCTTTTTACGTAAGGTTACCGCCCATGTGAACTTGGCCTTCCCCTTCACGTTTCCATACACGGAGCTCTTGACCTTTCTCTTATCACCTCCCTGCCTTGAAAGATGTTCACAACCTCTCTAGGCGTTCGATCCCCCGCCTAGGGCGTCGAACACCTTATGGATTCGATCCCTGCTAATCACTCCATTGTTCCTGAGAAATGAGAGATCCGACACCTGTTCCCGAGTGGGCGTAGAACCTTTTAAAGATCCTCCTTTTCCATCTCGGGCGTATTGCCGAGAAGGGGTCATCTCTCGACTATGCGATGATCGCATTTTGCGAAAGGAGCATTTGCATATTTTTTCGTCCACTTTCTTCCGAGGCCCCTTTAATATACGCGGCGCGCGCCTTTTATTTGCCCGGGGATGAAAAAATTCCTCGCCTTGAAGCTTTGAAAAATGTTGCATAGAGGTCCGAAATCAAATTAGTGTCAGATTATGCTCCGTGTGGGTTATCAGAGTGACGTATCGCGTAAATAAGTGATTACTACCATGAAAGAGTAATTTCTCCTCTCCTATTTAACCCGGAGGTATGCTTTTTCGCGCCCTGATGTATGTATACCCCTGCATCTTTCTGGCATCGCGTCATTTGTTAATTGGATGGGCTTGGGCTGGGTTTACGTCACTCCTGTTTCAGATGTCCGATCTCCGCCTGCTGATGATCCCAAATAGCGGGTTCCGGATTCGCAAATGGAATGGCTATGGATACGAGAAGGAACGAGTGAGTAATTTCATTTGACAAATGTGGTTTTTAAGATAATATTGTATTGAAATATGGTATTGATCAAGTATCAAATGCTTCAAGCAGGTTATAAGGTAAATAAAAGTTCCGAGCCCACTAGCTACATAAAATATTTCCAAGAAATAAGCAGAAAGAATTCATCATGGAATTGGGCATTCCATACGAAACAATGAAGCTCTACATCAACTACTATCTATAATAGAAACGTATGGATTGGCCGAGGATAGCATAAAATGCGTTGTTGGAACTACATGAATTATATATAACCGCTCAGTGGTCCAAGCAGCAAGTGCAAGCCAAATAGGTCTAATATGAATCGTAGTAATCTTCAGCTCGCTTTAATAATTTATAAAAAATATGTATTTTACGAATAATTTTACCCTAATTCATAAAATTATTTTTCATGATATTCTGCTTATATTCAGTTCTATTCTTCAATAAACTAAATTCAAAGATTAGTTCGCCAATCTCGCATCGGTTACATGATGAAAAGATCATTTGTTTATATTAGGTGAACAATGGTTCGGCCTTGACATCAGTTAAAACATATTTTTATTAAAATAAGGTGTTTTACAAAACTATTAAACTGCAAGTCTATATGAAGTGTGATGTTTTGTGGAAGAGACAATTTGGCCAAAGCTCGCCTTAATAAAAAGACCATTAATTCATTCACATCGATTAAATCCTTACATAGAGTACGCAAAATATTAAAGACATCATATTCACGATTGAAAAATGCATATAATAATTGAAGCCATTCTAATGCTACATAACTTATAATAATAAGGTTCTGTGATACATAGACGTTTAACTTGGAAAGTGTCCACATGCCGCCGTCTTAAGAGCCCTTACATTAAGGAGGCAAGGTTTGCTTAAGATCGCTCGTATTTAATTAGTAAGCAGGTCACCTTACAGTTAGATATATAATATGAGATTAAAAGGGCATTTCGATGCCAGCGTATCATTTCCGCTTTCGCAATTCTTTCGCCAAGGGTCGCGCATTCCTGAGTCCGTGTTTGCTTTATGAGGTCGCAAGATGGGTTCAGACAAACGCATCATCGGAACGCGAAGAACGGAGATAGAGAACGAGGTGAGAGGAATGTGTCGGATGGAATCGCGAGGATTTACCGGAAGGAATGGAGGAAGTGGGTAAGCGTGGAAAGATCTATTCAGATTCCAAAGCGGCAAGAGATCCTTTAATTCTCCGCGCTGACAGACGGCTTTCCAAAGGAAAAAGGATAAACAACTACAAGGGATAGAGTTGGAGATCGGAGGGATAGATTTTGGATAGAGTGAGTTTGATGGATGGTGAGGAGAGCTTCTTATTATTTCGCGATGGATGTGTCGGCAATACTTCGAGAAATGTATTTATGATGAAATTAGCGAATATATTTGATGTCGCACAAGAGTATCTTCAGCTGTGATTCAATGCAAAGGATCAGTAATTATGGAATATGACATTAAATCCATGGCTTAAACGACAGAATATTGTGTGCTCATTCCTACAAAGGCTACGTGTGTCATAAAAAATGCGTCATAAATTAAAAATACTTATTGTGAATAATGATGGAATGAATTGCGTGAATACTGCTGGAAAACCATTACAGAAAATTATATTAAGTTGCGTAATTCATTTCAAAATTATAAAAAGGTTACACGATTTAGTTAAATTAATTGCTCGTATCTGTTCAAATTCATAGATTAAACACTGCATTGATTATTCCTATTTATTATTGAAAACACCCAGCAGTCCATTACACCAAATTCATGCATTCCCCCGCATCCTCATTTCTTGCTATTACCATGATCTTTTCTTATTTAGTTAAATCCATTTACTACACTCTAACACTACAAACCATTTTAGTGGTTCATTTTCCTCACATATTCAAATGAAACACCACGAATCTCCTAACCAAATCTACCATTACCAGCCATTCAGATTAATAATAAAAAACTTTCCTGAATTATTCAAGAGTGGATGAGAACTCTTTCATTAAAATCATTTCTTCATTTTATAACTTCGGACCATAGATAAGAAACCATACCAACTACTCCCATCGATATTTACAGTAAGAAATGAAATTATTTAAATTAGAAAATACAATCCGGAATTTTAGAATCAGAAGTCCTCTATTATTACTAATGTTTGAACAAGTATACTCGTAGAGATTCGAACTCTGGAACTGAGATAATCACCCCGCTACGTGGGCCGAGTTTCTATCTAGTTTCGATACAAATGACATATGATTATCATTATGAGGATTTGTTCTATGAACAAATTCATTCAATGCCATATAAGGACATTGAAATTTTCCGTCAGCAATTACTTAACTCTGAACATGCGATTTATAATCACGGTAACAATATTAAAATCCGTTCGATACAAATCAGCAGCTTTTGCAATTCCTAAGCGTACACCATTTCCTATGTAGGTAGCAATAAACAGCAGCCCTTCAAAAAGCTTAACCGCTCATTCCGATCGCTAATTGGAACACGATGGAGCAATCACCATCCACTTAGTCCACGGTGACTAAAACGAACATAATTGCATTAAAATCTCAAACGGCTAAAAGTTTAACGGAAAGGGCAGCCGTGATTTATCGACGCAGCCAAGGAAAGAGAAGTAATTAATGGTTTTATCGGAGAGAGAGTCGAAAGTGATAAATCCTACCCGATGAAAGATGAACGTAAATGTAAAATTGATAAAGGTGAATTAGAACTCCCCCATTCAAGCGATTCTCTGCGATAGCAAGGAAGCTGGATCATCAATAAAGCGAGCGTATTATGCATAAGATCTGCGAGGGAGAGGTGTGGGCAGGGAGTTGATGGAGTCCATAGAGAGAGTGGACTGACGTTCACGGAGATAATTCATGGATTGCGCATCAAGCTCACAGCTTGAAGTCGTGCAGGGGTCGTGACTCGAAGCCCCGTCTTATATCTAATCCCCTGAAAACACATCGCGCCCACTTTAAAGGGTCAGTTAAATGTACTCGTAATTCCGAGCGCGCTCAATCCTTTAACGTCTCCCAAAGGGAACTCAATTTCATAACAGACGATAAATATCCCGGTGCGGAGATGTAAAATCGTCTAATCCAGTTCAAACAATACCCGCGGCGATTCATAGCGCGGTGAACGCGTTAGAGGCACTGCTTTAGTTTCCTTTTCAGGTAGGAAGAAGTACGCTTGAGAAGGGAATAGAATCGCTAAAACAATGTCGACTCACACTTTCAATTGAGCTTGGTTTCTTGTTCGTCGGTGCTGTTGAATGGTTCGGTTCTAGGATGGATAAAGGAGTATTCAGAAGCGGAATGAAAGTTACAGTGTCTACAGGTAAAAACGATTCGTTAGTATGCCATAAACGAAGAATCATTCATGAATGAAAGATTCGTTAAATACTTTTGAGATTGTAAAAATCCTAAAAGCCATCTGAGAATATAATCTCATTTTAAACATCAAGGAATCTTAACCGAAAATATAAAAATATCGACTATTTTCTAGGACATAATATACGTTCTAAGTTGTAAATGAATTAATGTAATGAATTTTATATAGTATAAGTTTCATAATTTGTTATGCCGTTTGTTTAACCTGTTATTCCTTTCAAACAAGGTAACCCCATATTCGTGTGCTAAATGTAAGGTGAAGAGTACTTAACGAGGCCTTTAAGCATTCTTGTTTAAGAGTATGTTTCATAGGCTAACTTGCATCTTTATTTGAACAGTTTAGCTAGGAAAAACATGATGTCCTGATATTTAAGGTTATGAGGTTGATGTATAAATTAAAGAGAGTTTGGATAAGGAGATGCTGAATTAATCATAAAGCAGAAGTTGGAGAGATTAATAATACATTTTTAACTTTTCTTAGCTGCAACATAATCCAGAAAATACCACGTTTTCTCCTTTTCTTGTTTTCTCATGCTTGAAAGTAAGTATATTCTAAAATAATTCCGAATTCCAGTTTATTTGAGATGAATTTCTATGATGCACACAAAGAATTACATATTTGGAGATAAAGGCATCAAGGTATTCATAAACTCATTTATGCTCGGATACTTTCTTGTGGATTCATATGCTGTATTTTTATTTCTCCTCAGTTTTGTTCCGAGTGGCTTAACACAAGCTCACGTCATAATAAGTCAATCATTTTTTTTCCGAATGCCAAGGCAAAATTATCATTATTACATTAGAAGAAGGGGATGCTTTCAGATTTTTTGCTAGTTCATATTGTAACAAAGAAATCTGTATACATTAGCTATCGCACTTGAAATTAGAGCTAGAAATCTGAAACAGATTCTCTCCGTCAAATGTGATAATATAAAGTATAGCCGCAGTCAAACCTCAGAGCAGTCTGAGATGGTGAAAGCAATAAAACTCGAGCCACGAAAAACTGGGAATCGATGATGTTTTTTCCATCTCACCTTTGCCAGAGTTGCACAATTCTTTCAAAGAGCAATATTTTCTCAAAACGGGCGTAGAAAATTTTATTCGATACAATCAACGTACGAAGAGGTAGTAAAGCCTTGATTTATACACATAGAAAGGAAATGAAAAAAACAAGGATGTGAAAAGGAGAGTGTTGATAAGAAGGAATGCTCACCATTCGAAATAAAAACGTCTGTAATAAAACTTGGTAAGAATTACATTACTAAGGGAATATAGTAATGAAGGAAATTCAAATGGATATTTAGCGTGTATGCGAACAAATTAATGGAATTAGAGATGAATTCTAGTAATCAAAACGCTTTAAATTTTAGAGGGAGAAATTATTTTTGGATCTCTCATTCCCGGAATTCATAGATTATAAAGTGAATGTAACTTTTTGATTCCTGTTGAAAGTAGAGAGTTTTATCTCCAAAATGTCCTGGGTAAAATTATTCTGAAATTAAGACGGTCTACTTTCCCAAACACGCAAATCCAAGACGGTTTAGAATACATAAATCGCGTCAAAATACAGTATCATCGTAAGAAATGTCGTGACAAAAATGAAAAAGAGACGATAAAGTTTTTATGGATATAAATATGCTTGATTAAGGAAAATAACTTGATGAAAATATGAGTTTACGAAAAGAAAGGAGAAAACGAAAGATGGAAAAATATTTTAACCTTAAAAATTTGCATTCTCGTCATAATTAGAAAAGCGAGGAGTAACTTAGAAGATGCCCATTTCTGGTCCAGCGCATGTTTTGGTTCCACCAATTTGTATACACGCTGTGAGACTGTCGGTCGAAATGAATACATAAGCATTTTTAAGAGCAAGGATGACGGCGTTCTCTGTCGCAGGAACTCCGATAATGATTGAGAAAAAGAAAGATATTTGGAGAGTTTGCTCTCCTAATTCACAGAATCTCGTCAATGAAAGCGATTCTTTTAGTTCTTGTCATTTAGCACTCGGGAAGTGTGCGTTGGAAGAAAGGATAAGCAATGGTGAATGAAAAAGACAATGGATAATTCGAGGGGTATGAATGGGAAAGAGAAATACCATTCTGTCTTGTCTGAATAATATGAATTCCTAATGAAATTTTCATCACAAGACATTCCTTCGAGGACTTCCTTTATTGCTCGAGAGGAATTTCTCGAAAATTCATAAACCATAAGGCATCTATAGGAGGTAAAATAATATATAATTCGTAATAACACGACTTACGGCAATTTTGAACAAAGTGATTGTAGAAACGTCATATTAATGAAATACGTAAGCTATTAAAAAAGTATAATGTAAGATTATAGAAATATGGAAATAACCTTTAATTAAAAGGCTATTTATTTCAACAATATCAGCCTCCAAGATTACGATAGGTGGTTTCTGCGGATGAACTTTATACTTTTTTATGTTTCCTTTGTAGCGTAAAAGGCTTGCGATGTAACATTTGGAACGACTAAAACCAAAATGTATAGTAAAGCAGGTGGATACCTTTAGTAGTTTTTCGGAAAACATTTCCGGCAATATATATAATACTTTACTTGTCTTTCACAATTATTTCGTCAGTTTAAATGTTGTATTTATTTCATCCAGAATGTTTACACGTGAGAGAGAGCCAAGCTTATCATAGAATGTTCGGTAGAATATATTTCTCATCTCCATGGACCTCTTTAACATAAAAAACTCAATATGCAGACTCACTACAGGGAAAAATCAATTTTACAAACTGCAGATGAACGTCGTCTGAAAGGATGAACTTGGATACATACGACAGAATGGGTAAGGAAAAAAAGATTTCCGGTTTGAGATGAAATTCGTCAGATCGGAAAATAACGAGGATCATTAAAAACTCAATTGATTTATCTAAAGTATGTACTTGTTGTTCATTCAAATAATCAGTCTACAATAGTGAAATCACAAAATTTTGGCAATTTTAAGTCTAAAGTGAATTCCAAATTTTCTAGTCATTAATGACGGATTTTATGGGAATGAAATCCTATGTTTTTTCTCCAAACTGCAATTATAGTTTCATTCAAGGTCGTCTCTATCCGGCGTTAACCTTATGACGAATATTGCGATTATTAGATTACATAAGAAGATGTAAACTGCATTTTTAGGTCTAAACCGACTAAAAGAACTTGAACGCAGTATAGAAAAATTTCCTTTTCAGTGTCTATATACATACGTAAAGAAATAAATTGACTTATTGAGCAGATAATCGGAAACTGATTCATATACGATTAAAGCTGCTCGAATTAGGATTAAATTTATCAATGAACTTAGAGAAATTGATATTCATATAATTTGATTTTGAGTTAAGTGCAGGAGGGTAGCCGTTCAAGAATATAAAAGTGCTACTTTTTTGCAATTTGCACTCAAAGGTTAGCGTTCATTCCAGAAGAAGAGAGAGAATAGAGTAGAAGGCGATTGGAAGAAAGCAAAATAGAGGAAGAAGATGAAGGAGGAAGAGAGAAAATACGTGGAGTTCGGCTTGTGTGAGCGGTAGAAGCATTCCTTAGACGAAAGACTAAGAATTTCATTCCATTCCAAGGAAAGCGACTGATTATAAAAGCCTTTCCTTGTTGACACAGGCCGAGGTCATGGTTATAACCATCTCCTAATCCATAATAGTATTTACGAGCACCCGTTGGCACCTTCATTCCTTCCCCAAACACATTCCGCGCTACTTCTTTCCGAGCAATTTCGCTTCACGTGCTTGTTCACGTTTCGTGCTTCTCTCACAGCGGAAACAGCGGCAAAGAAAAGCTACCGAAACTACCTGCAGGTGGAATAACTATTTTCGATTATTGAACTGTAAACAATTCTGCTAAATAATCTCGTAGTTAGTATATGGAGGTGCAACTTGGGAAAACAGTTCACATCCATAAAAAATAAGCCAATTTTCACCAATTTCATCCCTAACTGGTAATGTTATTGCAGACGAAGGATCCCCACATATATTAGGTCTACGTTGTTCGAATACTCTACGATGAAGTCATATTCTATAATGAGTAGCATTATTCCTCTATGCTTTTTGTCTGCCTATTCAAGGTAAGAAAGGAGTTGAGACATCAACGCATACTTTCATCTATTCCTCTTGATTTTTGCTCTTAACATGATCGTCCGATGCGACGGAGGTTATGTATGATCACTTCTATTTCTTTTGAGAAAATACTTGTTCTAAACTTGCTGAGTAATGTTAATCTTCCTCTTGGTCTCCTTTTTACCTCAAAATTCCTAATTTGCGCCGGAGAGCCATTTATCCACGCTTTCCGGTTTATTGTAGCAACTTCAAAAAACAATTTCAACAAGGAAATATGCTTTCAACTGGGTCTGAAACTCGCTTTAAACTTCAATTGGTAAAGAATCACTCAATGATAAGATTCGTTATATTTATAAAAGAGACCGAAGTCTTTTGGTTATATTTACTAATTTTTCATACTAGTGAAAATCCCTGTTTGAAACACGCAGTTTATACCTTGAGATCTGATATACTGCTGAATAGATTATGCATAAAAATACTAGAATTTTAAATGTTAATCGATTAAAGCAATTTTTCAAGTTTTCCGTGAATTTCTGTGGAAAAAGATTTAGGCCTCGTTTTCTGTGGAAAAAGATTTAGGCATCGTTAACAATTTACATCTTTCATCCAACTTATAATCGCAAATTATCGTCAGACGATGCTAACTGAATTCTTTGGTGTTTAAGGGAAGGAAGAAGAAGCTGACAGATTCATATTATAAAATCCCTTTCCTTTATCCTCCACGGTCATTGAAGGATTTAAATATGGATGAATGAATCAAACGAAAAAGTTTAAATGAAGGAGGGAGAAAAGTGAATGTTCTCGTTAGGCTTCCTCAAGGGAGTTTCATTAATTATCCACACCTCTATAAACTCTGCCTGTGAGCGAAAAATCACGCTCTATTTTTAAGCCCATCAATGTTTGAAGTCGTTTGCAATTTTCTCTAATTTGCCTCTCAGACATTTACTATCCTTTTCAAACTTTTATAAGAAGATATTATTTCACACCTCTTTTTCTAAAACGCCCAGAAGTATACGGCTTTTTGAGTACAAACAGATTTAGAAGTGGTTGCCTTTATCTATACTTCCTGCCATAATAACACTTCTTCGATGAGTTTTTTTTTAATAGAATCACATTCCGCACACCAGCCTAGAAAGAGGAGCAATTAAGTCATACTCGAATCCAAATCTGCACACTTTTATACCCCCTGCTAGTCGCCTTTGGGTGTGCAGCAAATTCCTTAACCCTTTTACCGACGAATCCTTTCTCCTTAACAGCTGCCTTTCCGTATCCATCTCTACGATCCTTTCTAACAAATGACTGCGAAAAAGCACAAAAGCGCATCTCACCGCGTGAAGGGAGTAGTCCACCAGAAAAGAGAGTAAAAGGAGAAAGCTTTAAAGGAAAGAAAAGAAGTAGAAGAGGAGAGAGGGCGAGAAAAGAAACAGAGTAAGAGAGAAAAACGTCGCTGTGTGAGGAAATTTCGCAAAGAGCGCAAAAAAGAATCATGGATCTCGACGCTAGAGAGTTGAGCGGAAAGTTATCCCTAAAGAATGGAAATTTAAAAGGAAATATAACACGAGGAAGCATTAAACAAGTAAGGTTTCTCCCTTGAAATGCTTTGTCAAGGAACATATTCTTCGTTTCAACGATCAGGAAAACGGTTTGTAAACGGAACCGGTTAGAAATAAACTCAGGAATATTAACATAACATTGAGTTTTGAGCATCACGAGGGATAGATTCATGCGAAAAACAGGTGAATCAATCGCTTATGTGTTTAGGAATCGATCTACGATAACGGTTGCGTCAACATTGAATATTGAAAAGTTACACGAACGCCGTACTGTAAATAACTAGATACATAGAACTTTTCTGTACGTAACAATCAGAATATGAAAAATAAAGTCGAAATTAATTAAATAAATCTTCGATGTCTGTTGGTAATGTTGTGTATGAGATTGCCAAAGTAATGAATAATAAATGTTTATTGTGACTCAAAGAACTACGTTACCATACTAACTATGCTATAGTCACCGATGCCGATTGTTCATATCGAAAGATAAAGAACAAGACAATGAGCTTGAGAAAAATGTTCCGAATCGATGGTTGGCAATTTGACACAACTACCGTTTAAATGTGATTCGAAAGGAAAGTCAATCAATAAAATAGCATCAACTGTTGCCTTACGATGAATCCCTGCACTGTATATTATTTATGTGTTTCAAAAAGAAGGAAATATTCATACACGACCAAATACAACTTAGGGAAATAATAACTCCGCCATATATTTATACCCCAATATTTTCTCAGATGTTATTAATTGAAATTTCTTTTATAACAAATTATACTAAGCACACACCTTCCCGAGTTTACACTTATTTCAACGAAAAAGCAAGGAATTTCTTGATATATGATGAATAGATCTCTTTATGAATCATCCTCGGAGCGATTTAATAATTTAGCCGATAGGAAAAATAAAAATATGAATTCAATGGTAAAATTCCTTCCGAAAGCTAATTTCTCGGAAAATGAAATAGTAGGTAATTTTTTCTGTTTGTTTCTCGTATTGTCAGGGGTCAGGAAATATCTCTATGGGAAAATATCTCAGAAGTTCGCTTGAATCCACTTGATCGAGAAAATCTCGATTAAATTAAAACTTCAGCTTATTAAAAGAAAATAGAATTTAGAAAAAGAATTAAAAGTCTAGAATAAATGTTTCCAATCTTCCGGAGAAATAATCAAGGAGACCGGTATTAGTTATGCGTGGATGTAAAGGTAAATTTTTGGCATAGGAATGGCTGAGGAATAATGAGCAATAAGGTAGCGAGGCGATGTAAGAATCAGAAAAGGAAAGGACAGGAATTCGGGAGATGTTTTTCCTCCACAGCAGTGAAGTTAAGGAAGAATCGTAAATTGTCAGAAAAAAAGTGCTGAGGGTTTGGCACAAGATAACTATGCTAAGACTGCCCCGAGAGCTAATGCAATAACACGTTGGTTCAATTCTTTTTTGGCATTGATGCTCCGTTAGAAATTTATTTTCAAGATTTATATTTTCTGGTGCTAATCTTATATTATTTTCTAATAGATGATGAGAATGGAAAAGAGAATTTTATCAAACAAAAGTGTTCATAGAAATGGAAAATATTTTAGAAATTAACGTTAATATACAACTATAGATAAAACTATAACCAATAAAAATATTCTTATGAAAATTTTTTATTATACGGTAAATTTGCTCATTGGAATCAATATTCTATCAAATATAAAGAAAGCAAATGGTGATTGATTTCTCTAATCATCATTTGCCCCCAAATTAACCATTTTTTACTACAGCCATACATATCTCCTACTAAGAATGTCCGCTACACGTCACCGATCGCTTAAATAACACGCTCAGTTCATTCTTGAAAATAAATCAATATATTTTGTTCTGCACTTTTTCATATAACTTATATTGTAAACTTTTCAGCTCAATAATAAAATAAACATAGAAAGTTGATTTGAGAGTATACTAATAAATTAATTTAATACGTCAAAATGAAACAAATATTTTAATGAACTAATAAAAAATTTCACCTACACTTTGTTGAATTTTGCTGAAAATAAATAGCTTCAAGAGAATAATTTTTGATAAACATTTTATAGGAATAATGAGGTAGTTTAAAGATTTTTCTCTTCCGTAAGTGCGAAAAGAGTGAGGGTTCGATCCGGACCAGGAATACAGTATCAAAGTGGACTCTCCTTTCATCCCTCTGTACCTCTTTTCCGAACTAGCGAGCAACACGATACGTAATCAAAGGTGCTAATTTATAATCGGGATTAATGTGGTCAGGTGCAGATACACAGGCGAGTAGGTGTAAGACTCCATGTCCTCGCCTCCCCTGGGACGAGATGAAAGAAAAACAAAAGGAAATAGAGATAAGCAGGGACTTTAGAGAGTCAGCTGCTCGTTAGAAGTTGAAATATACATACAGCTGTAAGTTGAAGCTTTGCTGAGTAAATTGGAAATATTCGGTGTCATTTACGAGGAATCAGACCATGACTTGTCATGATATGTTTGCTGCATTGCGAGTAATTTATTTCTTTCACTTTAAAAACGTTCGAGTGAATATTATCAGTTAATTTGCATGCTTTCCGTAAATGATTTTTATCTTTGGGTGGAGAGAAAATTGTAGTGGACGATTGTTTGAGGCATTGCGCTGTTATTACTAACAATAAGATGGAAAGTAAATCATAAAATTATGTTTCTAATTAGATATATAGAAAATAAGCTATACATCTATCAACTCATTCATAATTTGTGATTTAATTAGGAGTACAAGAGATGCTCTAAATTCTAAGCGAATATTGGGCTGTCTTACGGCAGTTATACGTTGAGGAACCACCCAGACACTCAGCTTATAGTGAACACTGGTGATAAGTGCCAGAAAATAATTAAAGTGAAAAAGTGAGGAAATAATGAGTTAAACATAAAAAATTACTCATACCTGATGCACATCTGAGGAATAAAAACTACGTAAATTTATATTTTATAACAAAACAGTAATGGATGCCTTATTTGATTTTCCCATTTATGTTCAAAATCTCCTTCTCATTATTTTTATTTAGAAGAAATAAGAAAAATAGATCTTTGTCGATAGATATGAGGTTTGAGTGAAGCAATTACAACCGCCAAGTTCATAAGAGTATTTACTGATGATTGTAAAATTAGTATTTCCTGTACCAAATTCCCCGCAAGATAGAAGATAGACAAACTAAACAATAGGTGAAGTAGATTAATTCAACATCCTTTCTACCTGGACTTAATAATTTTTCTAAAATATTTCGTGCAAATTAATGAAAAATTCTTAGCTATCCACCTGCGTTATTTATTTCATTACTCATCTCTACACATCCAAAAGCGGGTTGCTCTGCATACAGATGACTTTTAATGGCAGGAACTGTAAATTAAAAGTAAATTTTATCTCCAAAATGCGCAAAAAGAAGCAAGAGAACATCCGCGAAACAGAAAAATTCCGAAAAGAGCGCGTCACTATACTGGCCATACTCATTTTTTCAAAACCTTTAAGACCTCGAGTAAAATTCCGCACTTTTTTCCGCTCGAGTCTCCGACAGAATTCCGGTATCTATCGGGCCGAAAAAACAATCCCACCCGTTCCTTCTAAAGGACTGCGAATAGAAAAAAACAAACAAACACGCATCTTTTCGCAGTCAGGTTCGGTGGCACTATTATATTAAAGCGCACTCCCCCGTGTCTTTCTTCTTGGCCTCCCCCCGAAACGGGGGTGATCGCACTGTGAATAGAGGAGGTGTGGGTGGGAAGCGCTTTCTTCCGCCCATATAGAAAAGGGAGGAATGGAATGCGCGGGCGGGAAGGATGAGGCGAAAGGTGTGCGGATCGGGTGGAAAATAAAGTTCCCAAATCTCCTGCGTTAATGCCATTCTTTCCTCCTCCATTCTTTTACAAAACCATCGACTTTGGGCTCACCCGCGCAGTTAAGAAAAGGGTGGAGGTCCGCTGAAGGCTGCGGAGCTTAGTGAGCGATAAATCTTCTTTCGTTATTGCTCAAGCTGAGTTGTTTTATTTTTTAATTTCCAGCGTGTCGCTCTTTTAAAGATGCAATTTAAGAGTGGAGAGATAGAATTTCGACTCGACTTTCCGGTGGAAATCGGTGGAATTCGATCTGAAGTGCTCAGTTAGCATTTATAAAATCGGTGGATTTTCTAAAAAAATTAAGTACCAAATTGTAGTTAATGAATGTAAATTAAGAACAGCTATGCAAAATAAAGTTCACTTTACTATTCTGTTTTCGAGTTTACGTCTATCGATGTCCTATTTCAAATGGGCGGTATTTATACACTTTCGAAAATACTTATGTTATCTTCATGTCATTTATTTATCCATCAAACTTCATATAGAATGTTTTCAGTATCGTGTGAACATATGGAGGAAATCGCAACTATTATTGGAGATTTTTCTCAAAGTTTTTTTTTGGTAGCGATGTTGTACTTACAATTAGACTCAATTCATTACTTCACTTAGTAGGGTATAAAAGATGATCAAAACCCACGGCTTCGCATCTCTTAAGGATAGAAGAACAGAATATAGGCTCAAACAATTCGAGAAATTTTTAAGTAGTGATGAAATACGTGATAACGTCGTTTCTGTACTCAGCGAAGGTGATTTAAAGGACAGACGTCAAAGAGGTATCGCGAGATCATAGAGATACAGAAAAGGTCACTTTTTTCTGATTAGTTAAATAAATCGATTAGCTAATTAGGGAGTTCAGCTATCTCAAAATCCCTGCTATACACCATATAGCGGCTTTCAGGATTCTTTCAATTAGTCACAGAATCCTGTTAGTTTCATCGCCAGCGAATACATCATTCAATCTAAACAGACTTTTTCGAGAGTTGTAGAAATTGCAATCTTGTTTTAGAGAAAATTTACATTGATGCATGATCTTAACACATGGACCTGCGATACACACGCTCGTAAGATCTATCCGTGCATTCGAATTTCCTTCCCTCCAAATTGGTTATTTCGCAGTATCAATATGACTAGGATCTGACGAAGAGCTGAAATTAATATTTTGAATTCTTTCCACAATTACAATACATTTACTATTTTTATCATGAAAAATTGGCATTCCAAAAGTAGCTTAGAGATGAATTCGTACGGAAATGGTTGAAAACAGCTCCTCCATCTTTGGCAAGTTTGCCCTTGGAGAGTTCCTAGATCTGCACCTGATCCTAGCAAGAGAGTAAACATGAAATGTACATACCTTTGTGTACCTAAGCGATATAATTTTAGGTGGTGTACCTAGCTGGATCAGTTTGTACGGAAATTTTTCTTGTCAAAAGTTACATACTGTTATAAGCAAACATTATCGTTCCGCTGTGGTGAAGAAGTGAGAGAAATTCTCCAGCTGCAGACTGCATCAGGAAGTCCGCGAACTATTTCGATCACGACGAGAAAAAATACCACGTCCATCTCGAGATAAAAATCTCAGGATGATCGATAGTAAAAAATCAAGCTTCCTTCATATCCTCTCGATTCTGCAAGGTTTTTTTTTCCGAGGAATACCTCGTGAGGAGAAAAGATGGAATAGTCTCGTTTCTGAATTACGATTGACCGAACACAATGGAGCAATAATGTTGGAAGGTTTCGTATCTCGAACGGCTTGAAAGCGTCGTAAAGGGAAGAAAGGCGAGGAGAAAAAAGGGAGGAAGATGTTCTTTTTAAAGTATCTGGAAGGATTTCGTTCGCGGCGAAGGTGTAGGAAAGAATTCCGCGATTGGATTCGGACGTTCCGATTCGAGGGCAGATTATCTCCGGTCGTAAGTATTCAATATTTAAGGATTCCGACGCCACTCTTTGATTGCCTCTGTTAAGAACCCCTTGAAATATCAACTCCGGAATGAGCCGCAGAGCGGAGAGAATCGCACGCCTTTTTTACCTGAAGATTGTAATGCGCTCTCTCCATTCTTGTTTGGTCGTTGGAAATCGATGGATATAAAAGCGGACAATGGAATCCAGCTTTCCGAATGTTTCTTGATGCGAATGGTTCTTTGAACTCTTAGTGTGAGAAAGAACCTGCCGTATCTGAAGCTATGGGAGCTGAGCTGTGGACGATGGAGTTTTTTCTGATGCTATCATGAGAATGGGCATTTTTAAGCGGAAGTAACGGAGCAGAATGATGCGTTGAGGTATCTCGAGATCGGCACTCAAATGTTTAGAATTCGCTTGGTTAGTTATCGGCCAATCAGAAAATGTGCACTAGTCTTTGTTAGATCATTACCACAATTCACACAGTCCACAAACGTATGGTTATTGAAAATTTCCTCAAATTAATTTGGATCATGCGATGAGTGAGAAGAAATTCCTAGTTTAAAACACTCGGCTATCTAAGACAGGTAGAATATCTTTCAGAAATAAAAGAAGTCGTCATAGATTTCCCTTTTTGTGTGTACTAGGGAAAAGAAAGGGATATACTATAAACTTCACAAGCTAAAAGGTTTTGACACAGTAATACTTTGAGGCAGTGTAAAATAAAGAATAAGACGTGCTATTGTGGAACTGTAATGCAAATTTATGCAGTACATAAATATATGTACATACATAAATGTATGGAAAACGGAAAATGCAACATATCCTCCTTATTTTACAATTCTTTGATAGAGATAACCGAGTGCCTTTATAAGAAAATGTTGATATGTTTATACTCCAGCAGTCCACCTGAAATGTGACTGTTTCAGTCTTTTACGGGTGTTTAATACAGGAAGAAAAAGATAGAAACAGGTCGACAGAATTTAAAGGATTTTATCGGAAGTTGATAAATTTAAGATATTCAATTATTCATTATTTTGTGGTTCTTTCAATTTACAAAGGAAAAGAATAAAAATAGGATTCCGAAAGATATACCAGCGAATAAATTTTGAGCTCATTTAGAAATGGAATTGCGTTTAGAATAAAAATCACGGAACGCTAATGATTCGTATTAACAACCAACTAGATGCTCTAAACCCAGGGCCAAGCGCGGCTTGAAGGGTGTTAATATTCACGTAGATGAAGAACATGTGAAGCAAAAATGACGAATGGAGAAAATGTTAAAGGTGAATGGCTAAAGTTGGATAAGAGCGTGATATGATAAAACTGTGAAATCGAAACGAGGTTTGTATAAATTATTATAATTTTCATGTTAAACTTAGCGAATATTCCCACGACGCAAGCATTTGCGGATAATAGTTAAGAAAGCACTGTAAAATGAACAGATCTGAAGCATAATGCGATCCAGGGATTGGTAGTGAAAGCGACCTGTCTGTCTAAATGAACAAAAAACACCAGGATAAGAGAGAAATATATTAATCACTGTTTTTATCTATGAAAACAAGATGTTACTCCGTTCTCGATTCCCACGCGTTGCGTGAAATTACCAAAAAAGCAACTTCCTGCGTTTAATCTCATCTTTGGTGCAAATTGCCGAAAGAGGAGAGAATGACGGCAAATAATAAATACGTTTCCTGTCTGCAAACGGTTCCTTTGAGCAAGAGCATTCACGAAGGCGGAGAACTTACAAAAATGGAGCATAATGACGGAGAAATTTACCCTGAATACTGAAAAGCGGTACTTGACAGATGATGAAACCTTCCAAGCGGTACATTACGAAAAAATACTCCACAAAGGGATCTCATCCGGTACTCCTCCCTTTACTTTGAGATGACACGAATCATCCGTTCGATTTCGTTCATTTTCCTCTTCTGAGAAACCATCGCGAGATCATTCCGTTATCCGCGGTCGCCAGGAAGTGATCGGCGATGCACAAAAAAACAAAATTTGGAGATGAAGAGTTTCTCCGGTGGATACGGCCTAAATGCATGTACGCCAAGATAAGACCAATCGCCTATTTAGAACTGAAGTGGCGTAGAGCTGCTCCTTTTATAAAGGTAGATTTAAATGTCAGTGGAGCATTTGAAAGATTCCTCGGATAGGATTCATCTCTAGGCAAAAAAAGTGAAGATACTTGTGCTTAAGGAAGGGAAAAGTGAAATATTACTGGATAAATGCAACGAAATACATATAATGAAAATTTCCAAAGAACGACGCAAAAAACAAGACGAGGACTTAGAAAATAATTTCGTAATTTCTTCAAATGATGATTTACTACTTCCACCTCTATTCGACATAGAAAAATGCGCATTCCCTTCTAGTAAAGAAAAAATGGGTGTAAAACCAGTCCATTTCACAAGCTTATCCTTATCGCAACTTTAGGAAAATAACCTTTCTAAACATCCATTACCTCTTACTTGCTATATAATTACCACCAACTTATCCCTATTCATCCTGAATACTTTTAATCTAAAAGAGGAAATCACCAAAGGAAAGCAAAAAAAGTGCCAATGAAGTAATAATCATAACGGATGGGAAGATTCATTATTGTTTTTGAACTGAAGAAAATTTCAAACACTTTCTAAAACTTTACACCGAGACGGAATAAAGCGTAAAGAGATATTTAGATTCCCTTAGCGGTCATTTGAGGATTGGAAGACAAATGCTATAAAAACCCAAATGACTTAAAAATATAAGCCAGTGGTAACAAATTACTTGCTTCTCGCAAAACAAACATATCGACCACCTTTCGACGCGTAAGCGCCATCCTCAGGAACACGAAACGGAAGGAGCTCTTTTATCTTCGCTGAGATGAATAGGTGAGTGTGGAATGGGATGAGATACCTGAGAAAAAAGAGCCGGATATGCGAGGATAGTTAAGGGTATTTGTGAAAGCTGTGGGCCTCGTTGGTAAATTTTGTATACACTGAATAGAACCGTGACGAGGGAGGGGGAGAAAAATACCCGGCAAAGAGAATGAAGAGGTTTCGACAGTTATATTCTAGGAAGAGACGATTAGAGAGAAGTCCACCGGTGGTCGGTTTTCGGAAGAGCAGTGTGAAACAGCGGGAGTGAGAGTGAAATAATTGTTCGCCCACGACAAACGCCCGAAGAGCAATTTGTTGGCGGAAAATCCATGGCAATAGTAGAATGCTTAACTTGATTGGAGTCGTGTGAGGTCTTTAATAGTCTCTGGCATTGTCTATGAAGATCAAAGTTAACAGCTTTAATCGTTCTTAACCAGGGCCGTGGCGTCGGTCGCTTTGCTTTCAACTCCCTCTCAGTTTTTCAACAGTAGACTACGACTCCAACCCGACTGCACGAAAATTTGATTTCCTGAACAAACTTATTTAAGCGAACGTTCTAAATACAATACGGATATGTAGAAAATACTGCTGCGTGCATAAAATGTCTAACAAATATACGGAAAAATTTCTCTAAGAAAGGGATAACATCAATTAGATCCTCTTTCATTTATGCCCTCGAATCCCTCAATGGTATTTTGAGTTTATATATTTTATCCGAAACCACAACCCAGTTCTCAACTGCTCACATTCTTATGAAATTTCATTCTCAACTGTTTTTCAAATAGTGACAAATAGCCTTAGTAACAACAGGATATTATGATAATAAGTAATAGATCTCCCTCTTCTATTAAGAAGATATGCCATACGGTGATTCAAAAAAATGCTCAGTATTGGGATATAATAATTTATTCATCACAATGTAGTCTATATGGTTTAAGGGCATGTAAATGATTTATTATAATAGCGGTAGATTATTATTCATAGTTAAAATTATCATTATTATGTAGCATTAACACTTAAATTTAATTTATGCCTATGCAATTCACTTTCGGTCCTCAACCTATGAGTACGTAGGTCTTCAGAATATTATTCGCCACTATCAGTTTTTTCTCGGTCTTCTCATTAGCAGACCACTCAAGCTCTATCTTTTTCATTTAGCTCTCATATATCTTGTATATTAGAAGGAACCAACTTTCATCTATTTCTTTTCAGACTTTAATTCAATAAACCCATTCATTTCCATTTAAAATCATAATGTAATGTTTTAAATTTCAGGCATAGATTAGTTTATAAATATTATCATTTTAATAACTTAACCCATTCTAAATATTTCTTTTACAATAAAATAGATTAGAAGTAATTGAAAAATAATTACAATGCCGGTTTAAAGACATCCGTCATCTCCTGGTAACCAGGATGCTACCCTACCAGCATTTTAACTGTTTTTTTTAGAAACAAATACAAATTCTTCGCCTAAAGTAGGAAATTTACATTCATAAAAATTCGAGAAAAACAGCCCTACGTTATTGTTTTCAATGATTCGTCGGATTGATAATGCTCAAACATTACTAATAAATTAACGGGAATTAATATTGTATCGTCAGAGGATTTCAAACATATTTATGTTAAGGATGAACCAGCACGAAGGTCATTTATCGATTGCACACAAAATATTGAGAGTCCTCTTCCAAACATTCGCGAATTCACTGTTTTCACATCTTGATGGGTATTTGACCATTAAATATATGTAATGGAGTGTCGTGACCTGAGGCTTAATCGATCGCTTAACGAAATTTACTCATTTCTCTTTTAAGCATGGAGAACAGGTTTTCGAATTCTCCGTTAATCAGCATAATTAAGCAAGAAGGAACTTCCTAAGTGGGAGAACCTCCATATATATCAATTACACAAATCTCCGACGATGTTTTAGTGAATGAGCATCGGGCATGACTTAGTCACAAATTGTTCTTCTAAAAATATGGAATGGCCATTACACTCGCTAACGGGAACGCTGCCTTTGGTGCCCACGCCATTGAAAAGATTGCCGAAAATTTCGTGCGGAACGGTTCCATGAATAGCAGCGGAAATATTTAGCTAAAATTTTCGGCGAGAATAAGGCGAAGGGAGAAATTACCTCGAATTACACTCATCCACGAGACACGCAATCCATTGGGCGGACAGGTTTCAAGTTCTTCTTACAAACATGAAAAAACTTAACTTGATTAACTTGAAAAATAACCATAGCTGTATCAAAAGATTACAGTTAACGTAAATTAAAGCCTGAATCGGTCAAAAAAATATATTCGCGAAATTAGGCTGATTTGATGGTATGAAGTAAAGGTTCTGAAGAAATGTTTTTCCGAGAATGAGATTGAGTAATCATAGATATAATTAGTTTATACAGGGGCTGGCAGAAAGGAAATATGTCCTTCTTCATAATAAATTTAAGAAGAGTCTCTAAGCATAACCTGTGACTTAAATAAAGGCGATATTTTGACTGAGCTTAGATGACCATAAGATAATTATTATTCACATAATTTCTCTATTTTTATATTGAGATTATGCAGTTTATAGCATTTTCATCAGGGACGGAGCAAGAAACTCTCCAGAAGAGAAAGGAGTGCTAGGAAAGCGGGGAACGGCAACTACGCAAACGGATTCTTTTCAATGCTTTTAGAAAGGGGAGGAGAGACTTTATGAACTAATCTTCTATTACCCTTTAAAATCCCATTTTGTAGTGATAAAACTAGTAGATGTACAGTAATCCCGGAAAAATTTCACAATCTAATTTTTATTCAAGCTCCTAGTTGGATCCTAGGTGAAACGCTTATACTACGGAGTAAAACAAAAAATGATGAGTGGCCAAAAATAACTATTTCTTAATCTTTCAAATGTCGAATATTCATCTGCAAAGCTAGAAAAATTATATCTAAGGAATATAAGTTTTCATTGCGAGGTATGATAGCAAGAAATAAATTATAATTAACGTGACGGGAGGGGAGGAATTCAAGTGAGGCGAATAGGTTCCGCAGCACCAGTTTTCACGAGGTAGTACTCTAGAAGTTACGGTGGATATGGAACAGTGCGTGCGGAATACAACAAGGCGCGAAAAAGCAAAATTTACGACGAAATCGAGAGAATGGGAATATAAGGTACTGACTTTCACTTTCGTTGGTGATGATATAGACGTTTGTCTTATTGTTAATAATTTTCTATTCCAACATCTTATACATATTCTCTAAAAAAGTATGTTAGCAGGTAGGTACGACTCGATAATCCAGAAAGAAAAACCTTCCGATTGGATAGATTTTTGTGACTTAGAGAAAAGGGATTATTTTATCAAGGAAAAATTCTCAAGCGCAAAAATATGGTTTATAGGGAAAGATAAAAGTTATGGAGATGAAAGCATCGATGTCAAAATAGCTGTGGAAAAGGTCTGAATAAACTAAAATGGCTATGTTAAAAATCATAATGATAAAAATGGCAGATGAAAGACGACATAGAAACAATGTACATCGAGAAACGGCCATAATTTATAATTATAGATATAGAGATTTTGTAATGCTTATTTAGATGAGAGAGTGATATTGCGTAATATCTTAGATGTGTTTTAGAGTAACACAACCGTTCTGGATAAAGGTACTGATTTTTCTTTCTTACTATAACAATACAATAATTTACTCGCTATTACAGTTAATTTTTTCCTGTATTAGAACAAACTATCTGCTATTTTTCTATTTCTACCGTCATCTAAAAATTAACAGGACAAATTACACTTTCTCCCTAACATTGAGTAGAAATGTAACAACTATACACTTTTATTATATCATACTGCATATCTTGAACAAGCGTTTAGTATATTAGTAGTGGATACACCGCTTGTAAAAAGCAAAGTTGAAGGGTTTAGAAGATTACGCCGTTTAAACCATTTTAATATTTAAGTTTTGGAGAAAGGCTCGGCAGGCTGAAAATGGAAGCCCGACCGCATCATATGCGTCACAGAAAATTCTCTTATAGGATTTGAATGGATGACAAATTCTAACCATATCATGATTTCGGAAGGGTTCATCTAAAGGTCGTGCAATATTAAATTTTAACCCTTTCATTGAACAATCATATTGAGAATTTTGCTTACAGAAAAACGTTCTATTGTCAATTATTAACAAAAATTTAACTTTAAGGAAATAACTATTTTAGTTATATTCTAATGGAAGTGGTTGTTATATTTTTTCAAGAACAAGCACAATCATTAATGCTACCCGCAGAGTTTTGACCTCAGCGCTTACACGACATGCATCGCTCGGTGTAATAAATTGAAGCGCAAGATTTGTCTGGTATAAATATGCATGCAAACGTAAGGTTATTCATCAGAGAGCATGTTTACACTTATGTTAACTAGTTGCTGCTTCCACCTCATACTCTGTTTACGCTTTCACTATGAAATTCATAGCAAACATTGTGGTTTCACCTAATGAAAATATATAACGAAAGTCGATAGATGTACGAAGTTCTCTTTATTACTGAATGATGGAAAATTATAATTCCTCCCCATCTCATTCCGCTTAATTTCTGTGATATTTATAGTATCTGCCTCACTATCATATTCTCGCTTTACTATTACTATAAGCGCGAGCAATCGAGAGTTTTTTTACCAACTTCGTGTAAGTAATGAAGGTACTGATAGCATCAATAAATTTATTTATTGTTTCCAAATTCCCACCTATCCCAAATACTTTCATATGATACATTTCCGTCGAAAACACGAATTTTAAAGAATAAGATAGAACGAATTATTTAACTCCTACCTACTTTTATTGATGTTATAAACTATAAAATACTTTAAAAATCAACGTAGGCGTACAGGGATGCCTACAGCGTTGTACGAGGGTGGGCTGAAAAGTTTCCGATCCAAGATTTTTCAGAAATCTTCAGAAAATTTTCAGAAAACATGTCGAGAAAGGGCGAAATGTCGGAAACTTTTCAGACCACCCATGTATTTGAAAAAGTATTTACATTTAGATATGTATCTACATAATCAAATAAGTATTTGCGTATAGATTCGGAAAAGATATGCTTACTGAAATTAGGTAACATGTTTCTGGTATTTCGTCAAAAAGGATCGTATGTATCGATGAATGATCTTCTCTAAACCTTTATGCTTAAAACATGCGTGTACTTTCTTTTAAGCCGTTAAAATTTATATTTCTAGATAATATCAAATGATAAATACGAGGTCCCTTTGAGGTAGAAAAGGGGTTCTAAAGGAGTCTTACCTTTCTTAGAAAATTTGTCTATATTATATCATATAGAATAGTTTACTATTATAAAATTTACTTAAACCTATAGTTTACCTTTATTTGGGACAGATTAAAACTAATGAGGTATAACAAGATGTGTAGATCTTATGAATTTATATTAAAATAAATTTGATGAAAGAAGGCATAATTTTGTGAAAAGCTACGACTGGGAATCTAATAATACATTTCCCGCGAAGTCAATTTCAAATTCCTCGAATTCACAGGCGTAAAATTTATTCTTTCTTTCCCATGATTGAATGTCTCACAACGTATATTAATTTCTATACAATATTTTATCAACAGTGATTTCGAGAAATGAAAATCGAGGACGAATTCTAAAATGTTTTGTAGAGACCTTTTCAGGACACCACTTTCTTCAACTTTGATATTGATAGCTTGAGCAGCAAAATAGGTTCACGTTTTACCAACTTCTCAAGTAGTTCGGTTTCGTTTTCTTTAGAAATTTGTAGGCAACTAATGAGAAAAACAAGGGCATTGTCACGGGCGTTTTTCCGTGATTTCCGCATTGCCCGAATTCAAGCGTGTGCTTGGGCCGCGTGAAATTTCAACCGTATTAGCAAGTTTTTTGCCTGCGCTCCTTTCAAGTTTCCCAAAGAGGCAATATGTATTTTACGTTTACAACCAAGGACAACAAAAAATCGTGGAGATAACGGAGTTTCAGAGATGGAATTCAAAAAGAACAGAATGTTCAATTATGAGTGAATCGGCTCACGTTTCGATTTCGAAACGACGGGTTCGCCTCCCGAAAAACTACTCTTTTGGCTGATTACAGTAATCACTCACACCTCTTCTTTTCTAGTACATTCAATTAGCAAAAACTTCTGCTTTTCCTTCTTCGGAAGGGAATGATTGAGTTAACAGGCCATGAGAGAGGAGTATTTCTTTTGATTGTGTTTTAAAAACGGTACACCATAAACCTTATTTTAGCTGTAACTAATCTTATAAACCTGTATTCTGTACATTATAAATACAATTATTCTCTTTTTATGAACAATTACAACCAAATTTTTTGGTAAGCGTTAGAGATGTCATATGGGAAAACATTTCCATTAATATCATATCCTTTATCTTTATATCCAATAATGTCTTACTTAGTTTTATTTAAGCACATTCACCAAGACAAAATTAATACGTATCTTGAACTTGTCTATCCCACAGATTTTTTCTTATTGAAATATGCCACCGACAACTACTTTAAAATATACTCTTTCTCATGACCTTTTCAGCCGTTCTTACTGTACCTTTTCTGATTTTCTGTGTTGAAACTATAGAAAAATTCAATCTATTTGCATGTCGTTAATATTTTGTAAAACCTAAGCTCAACAGGTCAATGGATTACTTACTCCAGATATTATTTTTTAATTATAGCACCATCGAATTTAAATTTTTACCTATTCTTGTGACTACTATCAAATTTAGCAAATCATTCGATTCAGGAAGATGTTACATACCGCTCACTTGTTTGAATCTTCTACTTGAATTTGTGCAATAAGTTGTATTTATTCTATCAATAATATTTATATTGTTTACCTTATTTATACTATTCATGCTACTTATATTATTACACTATTTATACTTTATTTTACTATTTATCTTATTTGTAAGGAATTAAAACTAAAACGATTCTCCTGTCTCAATTTTCAATCATATTTAAATACCTTCAAATAATAATATCAAGTCATGTCTCGCCACTTACGATATATTCTTAATTACATTAGCTCTAAATATCAATAATCTATCTTACAAGTTTTTGTAACGCATTGATTATTTTTAGATGCGATTTCTATCAACGTACTTCCTCCCGCTACTTCATTGTTTCGAAGAATTCTGGGATCTTCAAGGACTATATCTTAAAGCAGGAGTGCAAAAGTCATGGAGAAAAAGGCCAATTTCTATTGTGTAGGCGACCAAAATACAAAAGCAGGAAGGCTAAATATAGACAATTTACGATCCTGTAATGTCGTAATATCCTACCGGAAGTATGAAATGAAAGAGCGGGAGTCATACGGAAAACAAAGGGAATGACGGCAGAAGCTGAACCGGAAGAAAAATGAGTAAACAATTAAAATATATGCGCACATTTCCAGATAAGAGCTTCAAGACAAAAGTTTTCTCGTTTGCTGAAACAAGGGCCATCATTCAGCCGTGGATGCGACACAGCTTGTTACCAAGAGATAACCGTCGAGGTGGGCTTCCCGGCAGCAGGACGAGTTGTTTTACAACGGGGAAAATGTTGACGGGAACGAAGTCACCAGCGGTAAACCCCAAATGTAAGGATTTCTTTTATGTCACACTACATAATTTTGCATCGTACATGTAAGGATGTTAATAGGTCAATTTTCGCTTACTAGAAACTCTACCAACCACCAACGCAAGGTGACAAACTTGTCAATTCATTATTTAAGATTTTAAAATGAAATACTCTAATGGACCATCCACAAACTGAATTTTATGTGAACCCAAATAAATGTCAAAAATGAAACCCCTTCACTATCTTAACAAATACTTGGAATTATACCCGCTGCTACAATTACTGATAAAAAAACTTACAACTAAGGCCAGAACTTAGCACGTTATTCGACTACAAAATTAGAATCAGAGGTGAATCTCTAAAGGGGAGGGGATGCTTTCAGACAATTCTCCTTTGAATTAATTTCCAAGTGACATTTCTCATCAATTACGTAATACAGATGACGATACGAATAATCACAGGAACTCTTCAAAAAAATTAAGAATGTATTTTAAAGAGGAAGGCTCCTGCCACTTTTATGGTTTCTTCTGAAAAAAAAATTTTATCATTCTGCAAATACAACGATTCTGGCTATAAGACTTACGACATAGCTGGAAGCAAGCGTCCTTATCTCTTACACGCATCTCAGTCTTAATTGCGATATCATTCGAGATACGGTTCTCGAACGCCCTCACTCGGCGCAAACAGTACCTGAGGCGAAATGCCGAATTAGCTTTGCCTTGGAGAAAGCTCTCTCGCAGTTCCTCTCCAAAAAGAAGAATTTTAGCGCTGCTATTCTTTAATGTTTTCTTTGAAGAGGGGTATGAAATCATATTTTCGTTGTTATAGGCATAAAAAGTGTTCTCTTAACTCAAATGGTAGCTGGCTAATGCTCGCTCGGGTAGAGTGCAGATAGTGCCAATAAACTCAGGGAGGGCTTATAAAAAGCGTTTATAAGTATTAAAGCCTGGTTACTGGTTCTGATAATTATCTTTATTCTCGAATGGACTAGATGAGAAGCATCAGATGTGTAATGGATAAAAACGGAAGAATTTACTCCAGTTTGATTCCACTGTATCAAATGATTATATTTCATTATCAAGTGATAAAATGAAGAATAGCCCAACATACTTGAATTCTAGAGGCTATGTATTTTTCAAGTAAACTTACAAGATATGAGTAGCAATCGACTGAAGAAGTACTTCAACACGCCGTGAATCACTATATGTTTATTAGTTTCAATCCTAATCCAAGATGTGAAAGAAGTGCTAGCGCTGAATAGAAAATTTAACCTTTTTCGAAATTTAGGCCCACAATACGATATACTATCGTATTGTGGGCCTAAATACTATTATATACAAGTATCATATGCAGAAGAAAATAGAGATTTTGAAATAAAAGAAATAACTGGTATATTACTTATAAGTATTACTGTGTAACGTGAAATTGGAAGCATGGGGCATGTGCACAAAGAACTTTTAACTATGAATACCACAGTACCGCGGCACACTGGCTAGGAAGCTCGACCGCAAGAATCGCCTAATTACAGACTCAGGGAGCTCCTTGCTATTGATAGGCTTGGGTAGTGCTGCCGAACGACTGAAAATAGACATGTAACCTTGACACTGAGGAAATGAGAGCTTGACCCACTTCACTCACGATTTCGCGATCGCTGACTGCAGACAAAGAGAATAGCGTGTTATCCAATTATACGTGGGAAAAAGATGCGAACGAGAGAAAGAGATGGTAAAAGGATAACATTCGGTTTCCTTTATTTGCTTAACCACATGAAACAATGGGCAGCATTTATGTAAAGTTAATAATAGACCTAATTTAAGTGTGTAGACCTGAATATCACTGCGAGCTATCATCTCAAGCAGTGAACAGCTCATTTTATTGTCACGAAATGAACTCTATCCTTCATTTCTTCCATCAAATTAAATACAAAAACATCTAGATATAGAAGAGAATGAAACATGTCTGATCATATATTAGGCAACAGCATTTACTTCGAATAAAATTTTATAGGTCCGTGAACCTCTAGAGCTTCTGATATAATTATTCCTTTATTAGTTACGATTAGAAAAATGCAACAGGTCAGGGAGTAGTTATTTGAGGGGAAAATAGAAAAATAACTGGTATATATCACTTAAAGTTTTAATCATATATCACTTGAACTCCATAATTGTATTTAAGGAATCCCGATAGTTTTTGATCTATTATTACATTTCCAAGATATATCTATTTGGTTTGATATCTTCGACTTTTCAGTCCAATAGTTTTATCGCCGTCATTTACCAAATGGCCGTTCGCATTCCCATGGATTAAAAGGGGATATCTTCAAGAGAAAGACTGAGCAACTATTTAGATATTTACGAATGACTAAGAAGGTTTAAAATTATAATAAGGATAAGTAGATGTCTGGATGTTACTGAGGCAGGGTTGTGTATCTTATCGTTCCATCTTAGGCTGGTAAAGCATAAAGTTCTTAATTAAACTGCTTTAAAGCCTCCTATGCACAAGGCTTATCCCCATTTCCGTTAACATCGTGACTCTTTTGAAAGGATCATAATGTTTGGTGCGGAACCTTCTGTTGAGTGGAGGACGAGGGTATGATCTGCACACTCAATTAATTCTCCATCTATATCTGGAGCGATTTCTCGGAATAAACGAAGTACTGCATTGCAATTCACGCTGAAAAGACAGAGGGACGGATAAAGAACTCTTTCGGACGGTATGGATGTCGATGGAACAAAAGAGTGATAACGAGATATAAATATGAGATTCTCAGACTGGAATGGTCGATGGCTGAGGACATTAACGTCCTCTAAATGCGCAACCATTTATGCAGACCAACTAACTGTGTGCCAGATGGCTCTGCTCCCGCACGAAATGTGCCCTCGATAGCATCTCCAATCCGATAAACTCTTTTGGACCCGATTTCTCTCTATCCTTTTGATAGGCATCAGTAACATGTGGACGAGTCACGCTTTCATTCGGAAACAGAATTTTATTGGTTCTAAATCGGGTGCATGTCTACCAAAGATTTCAATAACGCTAACGAGCTGGAAAACTTAAGCTCTTTGTTAAAATAGGATATATAAGGTCAATGAGCCCCTTGATGTACCGATATTTTCCCTAAATCTTTCCGACTTTATTGAAAGTACCGTAATCCAACATTTTTCCAAATAGAATATCTCTCCAGAGTCGTGAATTACTATAATTACGATAGTTTTACAATACCGTATGAGTTTCGTATTAAATTAATTATTACGAATACTCTCATAATTTTTTGCATTGGATTGTCAATTATTTTTTCTACGAATAGTCTATAATCTGATATTGATTGGACTGATTAGATTCTATAATAGGTAAAATAATTGAGCCTTTTGAAGTAATCTTATTTGCTAATTGCGTATTATAAACAAGAACGCTCACATTAAAATTGAATGTTCTTTGCATGTTTTTTTCGTTGGGAAACTCTATGCCTACATATTCATAATGAGAAACTAGCTCGTTTCGACCTTAACCTGGTGATATCGCATGATGTATCAAAGAGCGATTATAGATTCACCCAAAAGAAACTTGTCCCTAATATCAATGCCAAAGGATCATCTTCAGGTGGTGATTGAAAGATGGGTCTTGTGATGTATTTCTTACTGATACTTATATCAGTTTAACTACTTTAATATTCAAGTTTCAGTATATTTATGATGTATATCTTTTATAAAGATTTTTTAACGTTTTCTTTACGAACTGAGGAATGGAACTATGAATGAAAAAAGAAAAAAATTTCGAATACCCGAAATTTATTTTCCGACCATTTTTACTCCCGTGTGGACCTTCCTATTCATGGAAACGATTTCCAACTGCTGATTATTAAATTTGTGTAATATAAGGTAATACATAGAAAGAGAAAAGAAAAATATGAAGAAAAAATTCATTTGTGAAAAGAAATGGAATCTTAAAACCGCGAAAGGAGAATTTCATGTGAAAAGCGCTCTTTCTATTTCAATCTGATTCCAAGGTAAATAAAAGAAGAAATATTTGAAGAGGGTGAAAATTGTGTACATATCAATATATCTGCATATGTATTCCGTGAGCTGTCTTCGGGTGTGTGACAGGGAGAAAATACACCTTCAGTAACCATAAATAGCAGAGAAATAAAATATTTCATAAATATATTATCATTGCGTATCGTCCGCAAAAAAGAATCTTTGAAGCAACTTGTTCTAGCATCCACTTCCATATTCTTCTGCGCTATCTGATCGACCTACGCAACAGGCATAACATCCTATGAGAACGTATTGTTCCTGAATTTATAGAGCAAGTTTAACCTAAAATTTAATCTCTTTTCTTCAATTTATACCGATCCTCTTTCAAGGATCACCTTGGTTCGCTTATCTACGAATCTGTCGAAGTAATTCTTAGGAAAGCGCACGGTTCGATGCCTGACCTTTTCTAAATCACGAATGCAAAGATTGTCTGCCATAGTGCACATCCATATACTGTGTATCGAGCGATAAATTTGGCATTAATTAGGAGGAATAGATACAGGAGGGGATGAAGAAATGGAGGAGGTCGAATCGGCCCAACTACCTTTTTAGAATCTACTCGCATAACAATAACTCAACAGGCTTCTCATGCTTTATATACCGGATTCACATCCCCTAATCTTTAATTTCTCTACTCATTCCCTCACACCGTCTGCATCCACGCCGTAACCTCTCGATTCCGCTAAGCGCCCCTCACCTGCGCTTCTTCCCATTGTTTTCTCGCTGCCATGAACCCTCGCTCGACACCCTCCTTATATCAGTCGCCTCTTTAGCCCTGTATCTTTGCCCCTCCAATTATCTCTCATATTCTTCCCTCCGCTACCGCGCTACACCTGCCGCTCTCTATATTTTTTCTCTCTCTCGTTCTCCAGCGCGTTTTCTTTTATCATAAACCCCGCAGTACAACCCCTCCACTCACCATAACTCACGTCTCTCTGCAGCATCTCTCCCTCCGCACTGCTGTACATTTGAAAATAAAATACTGTGCTAGGAATTGCGTGCGGTTGCGTTCCCTGCAATAGGTGCGGCGTCTCAAAACGATATTCTGATGGGATTAAAATATGGGCAGACGTGCAGCGGTTTCTTAACTCAAAGAAAGTGAAAGATGTTTGATGAATATTAAGACCGTGCTCGTTACGCTACTTAGACTTTGTTAAAGATGATGCACTAATGTAGGAATGTCTTAATCTTCATGCAGCTGGAGGGAGATCTAACTTGTGTTTTAATATTCTTTGAGGACAAATCTTATTGAAATGACTCCAATTAAGTTTTCATAATGTTAATCAATGGCACTCTTTTCTTACTATTGATATAAATCAACGATGCAATCGTTCACTAAGCAAAATAAATGCTGATAAAGGCAATCGAATTTCTGTGTATATGCCAATTTATTTTTCTTAAGCTAATAGTTTAAAATTTTGGTTTCAAAAACCTGCAAATTTAGTAATTTTTCATTAATTTTCCTCAATGAATTTGGTATTTTAATGTTGAACTAAGCGGCGTTTATCAAAGTAGTTGATCTGCATGTGAATTTGCAGATTCTAAAACAGAGCAGAGTATAAATCTGAAAAAAGCTCTAATTGTCTTCAAAGCTGTTATTTGAATTTGTTAATTTTTTTTCAAAATAAAATTTTAAAATATTTCTTCTGTTACGAAAGAATTCCTCCGAATGATTTCGGCCATGCGGGTCCCTTTGAGGGTGGAAAGACGGGCAGAAGGGGAAGAAACAAGGGAAGAGATGATCTCATGTGGAACTCGGCTCCGAGACAAGGGAGAGACCTTCAAGGGGAAGATTCGATTAAAGGGATGAAATGAAAGAGAGGATGAGCGATCGAAGAAACTGTTTCTGTGCAAATAAGTGCAGTCAAGTGCAGCGGTGGAATGCGAAAATGAGACGATTGTAATATTTGTTGTCGTAAGTTAGTAAGTAAGGGTAATTGTAATTTGTATGTTTCTAATCATACTAATCCGTAATTCACGGAGAATTTTTAAATAAATAAGTTATTTTAATTAAACTTACTGGAGATTATTTATAAACAGTAGATATTTGAAAAGAAATAGGAAAGGAATTGATTCGAGAACTAATTATCTGTATTTTAGGATCAGGGACGGAGGGCAATAAACCCGATATACTAAAATTTTTAACCGAAGGAAATGCTGAAGTAATCCTGTCACTACTTCTGTCACCTTAAGAAGTATATTGAAGCTAATAAAGATTTGGTCAGCTCATGCCGTAATTTTCTATAGGCTCAAACGCCAAAATTTTCCTCAAAACGGAAAATTCAGGAAATATAAGTTGTATACTAGGAGAGCAATGACCTCTTCCACACCGCGTTATATTTGTGAGAGTAAAATCAGATAAGGTGGACGAAACAATATTGTCATTCGGAGAGTGGGCCTATTTATCACCATTTTACGACTGCCGCGTGTCACTTAACTAACTTATCTCGAGAGCCGTAAATGAAAAATGACTGATGGATTCTGCCTTGAGGCTGCGAATGTGTACACTTAAAGGCGTGCAATCGAAGCATCCATCTAACTCCTTCTCTTTACTCTGTAAAGTAGCTCGCTATACCTTCTCATATCTCGAAACAGACGCCTTGTAGATGGAGCAGAAGAGGATTGCGAAAAGTAAGTGAGAGGAAAGATAGTGAGCTCGTAATGGAAGATGCTGAATGCGGTAGGAGGAAAGGCAGCGCTTCAATTTAACGCGATTTCACGGAGAGGGACAAACCGGCAGAAAATCCCTTTCTGGGAAGAAAAGAAGAAACGAGGAGAGTATAGGGAAGGATTTGAAGAAGAGTGAAAAGAGAGAAAAAGTTGTGAGGGAAGGCAAAGGGGGTCGATAATTAGGGAAAGAGAAGATTAGGAAAAAGGAGGGGGTGTTGTCCAACTTGAGAGGAGTGAAAAAGAAGTGGGAGGAATTAGGGGGTCGGGGGAAACAATAGGAGAAGGGACAGAGAAATCCCGGATAAAAACAAAAGAGGAGGGATAGAAAGAGGAAGTGGGTGGCGGGGGTGGAATATAGTGAGGGAGGGAGAAAGGGAGTTAAGGGAGGAAATCAGCCGACGAGTTGGACTAAGGAAACTTCCTTAAACGTTAATGAGGGTGTGAGATAGGAATCGGGAAGGAGTGGACTCCCTTTTCACATTACGTTTAAGATAAGCAGAATCTGAGAAATACTTGCTGATACGACCCGGGAGTCGTTTCAGAAATGGCTTTAATTGAAAGCAATTTCTGCATCGGCATCATACTTGACCCTATATCGAAACTTTATTTCTGTATTTATAAAAACGGCCGATTCACAATCAGATTTATTATGTGCGAGCTAATATATAGCGAATTATTATTTTATTATAAAAATGACATGTCGTTACTCTGAGATGTATTCGAGGCAACAGAGGAATAAATGGAAGATTCAGAAAGAACTGAAAAATCACTCGAAACAAATAAGGAAAAGCTTTTGAGATACTTAACATACCATTGCAATGTTATGCAGAGTGGAGAGACGTAAATAAATGATCTTTTCCTTTTATCTTAATGCCTTTATTACAGCTGAGTGGTTTTAATTTACTTCTGTTGCATTAACTCATAAACTGAATTTCATTAATTGCATTACTTCATGGTTGACCAGAAATTCAACCAAAACTTAAATAATTGATAGGTTTCAATCAGCCAAATCTTTCTTTCATTAATCGCGTTTCATTAATTAAGAGATAATAAGAAAGTAAACAAAAGTAAAATGACGAATTTTTGGAGCAGTAACTCGATTCGCATTTCTACCTGATTTCTATGACACATTTTATTTTGTACACGAGAAGGACGAATTTGTTTCAGTTGTACAAATAATGCTAAAGTAATCCCTTATCGTTGGAAAAATGTATGTTAAATATTTGAAATCGTTATTTTAAATATATTTAAAAAAATCGAAAAAATTCCAGCGAAGAAACAATAACATTTTTAATAAACTATTGGTAAATGGAAAATCGTCTTTTTATGGTTGTAAAAAATAATAGCATTCATAATTCATAATAATTCATAGCAATAATAATTCATTTTTAGAGAACCTAGTTAAAATATTTGCGCTACAATATCACACTAGCGAGAATCGAAAATCATTCAAAAGACGATTGAAGAGGAAAATGTCATTTAAATGTGGGAAACTGGAGAGGGTTTACAAAACTTTTGGGTGTCAGAAAAACATTGGAGGGCATGGAGAGTAATGGAGCCTTTCTTTCATTATGGAACGTCAAAAATAAAGAATGGATGAAATTTCCCTCAGATTCACTCAAATTCGAAATTCAGTCCTCTATTTGTAGAGCGTCACATCCGCATTCGGTCGCGCATTTTACCTTCGGCACATAACCTTTTGTCCCCCCGCAATGCCTTTTGACGCAGTCCTCCGTTCAAATACCAAATATTCCCTACCTCTCGCACCCCCAACCTAAATCCCTCTCCCTAAATTCTAAAAGAGCCACCATACGCTACCCCGAGGCGCTCATCTGCTCTTCCGTTAACACTCACTTCCCGAATTCGCCGTCTGATTTATTCCGCGACTATCTCCCCAACTAATGCGCTCCGTTGTTTGCTTCATGGGATGGAGACAAAGGATGGGGAATCTCTATGCGTCGGGTCGTTAATAAGTACATAGATCGAGTGGAAGTTTGTCTGCGAAGGGGAGAACCACTTCGACCATCAGTTAGGATGGCGAATATCGGTGCAAAGAATGCGATGCATCGCTTGAACGGCTATGGAGTCGAGGGACTGTCAGTGCTTACGCGTGTACTTTGGCATTAGGTATAGAGGGGATAGAGCTGTGATATCGACTGGAAAGGTCTCTACGCCGCATTCGAATGTACGAGCCTACCAATGCCACTTCTGCGTAAGTTATGAGGGTACTCGAGATCGCATGCTGAGAAGCTGCTACAAATCCTAGGGAAGATTGATCGAGTATTGGAAGTGTTAAAGGGATTCGCTCCATTCCAAATAATCGCGCCGACTGTATACGTCGCGGAATTACGTCAAAAGCCAATCCGGTGAGATAAATGAAGGTAAAAATTTACCGTTTCCGAGATTGGATTTATTGGTATCTGTTTATACTGTTGGAGAATGTTCAGATTTACAAATTTAATAACATGTGCAATGCCGTTCTCGGTTGTAAAGCCTGATCTTAAGAAACGTATAAGGCTATGCATGTGCTTGTCCTTCGATAAAATCAAACATATCTTTAGTGGACGTGCTGTTCATGCAGTTGGAAGCTAATAAGCCACCGGTGTGGTGTGCGTCAAGAAAACGTGCCCGACGTCTTTACGATAAACACGAAATTCTAAACAAATAACGTAGATGAAAAGAATAGATAAATAGAAATTAATGAATTTTCGTTATGAATGACAATACATTAATACAACATAATTTTTATGCATTGTTTTGTCTTACAATTATTTGCGTTAGCTCGTTTAAAAAATTTGATTTAAAGTATGTTCATTTAAAACATTATAGCCTTATCAATATGGAAAAGAGAATTCTAAAAAAGGGAATACAGTTGAAATACCTTGTTAAGTTTGAAGAAGATTGTTTATACTCTGCCATCCTCTGTATGCCGAAACTCTCACACTAAATTACATGATAGGACACGCTTTAATAGCCTCATTCTTCGAAGGAAATAAATGCAGAAGTCATTTGGTTACATTGAATGGCTGATGAGCTCCTTACCACGAACTAGAAGATGTCAATAAAGTATAATTTTATACATTGTATGGGAGCAATAAAAATACCCAAGGGTAGCTTTTCTGCCGAATTAATCAGTGAATACTCTTCTAGAACACCTTATGTAGACTGATAATTTTTATGCCTTCCGAACGAAATGCAGTGCACGATGGGATATATATATACTAATCACTAAAAAAATACTAACCATATTACTAGTAAATGAACAACTTATTTAATAAATGTAATATAATAACCAAAAGAATTTATGTTGTTAATAAATCATCTCCGTCAAGATGATTCAAAATAATTTAAAAGGATGTTTTATAGCCTTATCCTGTCCGATATTACACGATAAGAACCAATGGAGCTCCAAGTTTATGAATATGTACGCAGAAAAGTAAAAAATTCCAAGAGTATGTTGTACACGCTTCAGTTTCATATATCACAGTAAGGATAAAAATACTCCTAGTCCATCTGTTCTCTTGCCCTCGAGGCGAATGTAGATCTTTGAATCAGCTTACGATAATTCACGTCGGTAAAAGAGGCTCAACAGTTCTGCTCAATGGGATTGAGATCGAAAGTTATGAGGCGCGCGTTGCGTAGAAGATGGAGTGCGATATGGTTAACTCCATTCCTCTTTTCTCTCTCTCATCCCTCTATATACTATAGAGGGATGAGAGAGAGAAAAGAGGAGAGAAAGAGCCATAGCCATTTCTTTGATATGCATTACAACCGCTAGACTTCAAACGATTCAATCGGTAAATTTCATTATTCTGCATGATAAAAACTCCACTATGATGTTGTATATTATAGCATTACCTGTTACATTATATAATTATAATCTTCACTCAGGGTCTTAACCAGGATACCAGAAGATATTGTGGTTGTAATAGTCTCGATTCACCCTGGATATTGCCACCTTTTAAATAGGCGTTAGAAATCAAGGAAATCCCAATAATTTCTTGAATTGGAAATAATTGCACAACTTTCAGGACAGGTTATACGAGGAACATGTAGGGTTGTCTTCAATCTCCAATCAACTTTGGAGACCAAGAAGTACTGTTCCAAGTTCCAAGAGCAACAGATTTTTTGAGCGCTTAAAATGTTTTGTATAGTTTGACAGCCATCAGCTGTATATTTCAAAAATTAGTATCATAATGTTCATTGCGATTAATGTTATTGGATCAAAAGTTAATTTTGTCATTTAGCCGCTAAAAATCGAAAATTTGTAGTTTCGATGGGACCTACTGTGCATGTCCGGGATCTAAGCGACCATAGCGCTGCTAAACATGTTTCCGCCAAAAGATGAAAATAAAATTAACTATGCTAATATGACATCTAGGAGGAAATATAAAAATGGAATTTACAAGTATCGCAAGCATTCAAAACTTTCATATACTTGATAAAAATTGAATCAATAATATACATTATGAAATTTTGAATGAACATCAGGACACATTCTCCAGCATACTTGAATACAATTTTTTATAATTTCAGATAGTTGATTTTATTAGATTTATAAAATTTCAAGGTATAAAAGAACATTAAAGGAAATCGGAGCGAGGAAAACCCTTCTAGAAAGAAAAGAGTATATATACCTATTATATGTCAATTGTACCCTTCATCATGATATAAAATAATAAATAACATCCAATTATTCTCATTCAGTAATTTCCAAATTAATGACGGCTTTGGAGATGATACCATAAGGGCTAGACAAAAATGCTCAAACCACTCTAGTCCCACTTTTCAGAGAGAATTTTCTCTCATCGTTTTCAGCCTAATTAAGACCGTAGCAGAGAGATTAATTAATCAACTCATCCACCACTCAGTCATCGTGCACACAAAAAATTCCACGACTCCAACAACAACATCCGGAACGAACCTTATCAGACTCCCTCGCGAACACGGTCGAAACCCCGCACGCACTTTACCCTTCCCAATTCAAAGCGCTTGACGACAAAAGGTTGCGGGCGGAATTTCCTCTCCTTCATTCTTTTCCTCTTCCCGCACCCCGAAGAGAAAGATAAACGGGGTGCAGGAAATTCCGCGTATTATATGCACCACTTCATTCGGCGGCACACGCACTCGGAAGTAAACCTTATAACCGCAATTAATCCAAGGAATGGGGGAAAGGAAGGGGTGGTGGGGGTGGATAGCCGAAACCAATCGCCTTCCACGAAAACAAACGTAGCCACGAGCGATGGGAACAATCGATACACTAAATGCACGGCCGTGTTTGCTTTTTAGGAGAATGGGGAAAAGAGGGTTGATTTGTTGGTGTGGCGGTTGGATTGGCTGTGGGTGGGGAATTGTGGGTTTTTCAAGCGGTGCCAGATGAAGAGAGAGAAAAATGTGCGGAGACAAAGTGCGGGGGAGGGTGAAAGAGACAGTGCGGTGGAGAATGAGGGATGAAAGAAAAAAGAGGAAAGAGCAAATAGGAGGATAAAGAAAAACGAGAAGAGGGACAACCGTGGAAGAGATTGAGAGGGAACCGGAAAGATGAAAAAATGGGATAAGCACCGACCGACAGGCAAGCAACTTCATTTGTGAGGAAATGAAAATTAAATGGGAAAATACGCTTATGTATCTCTTCCTCTCAGCTGAGAATAAATTGCTCGAGACTGCTTGTATTGGTACGAAAGATAAGTGATCATTAAAGAAAAGGTAGGCATCGTTATTATTTTTCTAGTGGGAACAGAAAAATTAATACATGCGAAAAGTTTCATATTATGCGGATTACCAAGCCTGCTAAATAGAGCTCCAGTAAGTTCATTCATCAAAAAGCAGTGGCTTATGGATTAATCGCTTCGGAGATAATAGAAACATAAGAACATCATAATTTTAGCGACGCTATCTTTCAATTAGGATTCGTACAGTTAGCGGTACTAGCAATACATGGTCACATTTTAAACGGCGACTCTCCAAATTTTAAGATACCGTAACATTATTACTGTTTTAACGAGGAGAAATTGTATGCCATACTGAAGCCGTGAAATTTAGGGAAATTCGTAAATCATTAAGAGGATGAGGAAGGAATCAAAATCGAATCAAAATCTGTTTCTCTCCTATTTCTCTTTCCATTTCTCCCCTCCGGTCCCCTTTTAATCAAAACTCCCTTCACATTCCTCATTTTCCCCTTTCTCTTTCCAATGGATCCATACTCCAACGCATTCCACGAACTTCTCATATCCCTCAATTCTTATCCCTTGAATTTCGTATCGTTGTTGAATTTTACTGCTATTGGAAAAACAAATCCTGTTGCTCGTGGCAATTGCAAAGAAAAATTGAAATTAATGAGCCTTGACTAGTGTTTAAAGGATGATGTAAGAAGTTCATATTACAATGTAAACATATAAATTCTTTAATATTGTATTTAATTAAAATAATGTATGTATTTTATTGTCGATAATTTATATTAATTTTGACAGTTTTTAAGTTTCCAAGGTCATAAATTTTTGCATGGAATGTAATGTTGACTCCTGACTCTGTAAATATCCATATACTTTTATGTAACATGGCAAATGATTGTTCATGACAAAAGAGGCAATAATAGTGAAAATTTACATTTGGTATATACTGAAAAAATATTGGCCACTTGTAAGGTAGAGGTTGAATGAAGAATATGTATGTAAAATGCTAAAAAGTTGATGTTAAGGGGTTAATGCTGCCACTTGATGTATTTCATACAGCAGCATTATGCAAATGATGGTAATAAGTCCACAAATTTAGTAATTATGTAATTAATTAAATGAAAAATATATTAATAAGATAAATAAAATATATGTCTCTGTCCTAAATAAAATCCTCTATCACAGAATTTTAAACAACTATTTGTTAAGAAAAATCTCCTTGAGTATAGTACACGAAGCACAATATGGTTGGAATCATAGAAGTTGCAGCAACAAGAAGGAGAAATGACGGAGGATGCACAGGGGGTAGGAAGGAAGAGAGAAGAAAGAGAGACGGAAAAATAAGGGAAGGAAAGGGGGGAAAGAAATGGAAGTAACATTAAGTAGCGGTGGAGGGTATGGGGTGCGAATTGGGTGTTTCAGAAACGTAAACGGGGGGTCGAGAAATAAAGCGAAGGATGTCTGCGTGGGCGGGGATGCTTTGAGGATGGAAAGGCGTTTGGGGAGGAGAGCATAATGTGGAGAGATTCTGTGGAAATGGCTATTTCGGAGGTCCGTATTGAACCCAGTGGAAAAGGGGTTGAGAAACATCAGGCTTTTTGGCAGAGGCCGAAATGAAGCAAAGAAAGAAGCAGTGGGGTGGTTTTAGTTACTCTCGCCTTTTAAACTTTTACGAGCTGAGGCCATATAATGGGTTGGTCGTGTTGCCGGAAAAGTTCAATTTGTCGAGCGTTTGGTAATATTTAGTTCTGTCCCTAATTCTCCTAGGGTATTCATTTTGGAAAACCAATTTCGTGTCTCCCGCGAGATAATTCCCTTCCATTCCCGACATTAAAATTGTCCAATATGCAGTTTTTCTTTTTGAAAAACGTTTCTGAGGTTAATGCCTTTAATGTGCTCATCTTTATTATTCTTAGGCATGTGGAATCATTTATTTGAGACTGGCTTATAATTGCTACGCCGAACGCACGACTTGTTGGGAATTTCCAGCTCATGATTATCATCGCCTTAAATGGTACATCTGGGAAATGCCCAAGTTCTAATACTTGAAAGGATAATTGAATTCTCACGAAAATAATTGTGGTGCAGCATGCATAACTTATATGTCACGCTGCTTTGAATATTTAAGATATTAAAAAACGAGGCACGGTGTGGAAAATATTATCAGGCCACCTAGTAGCCCAAGGTCGGCCGGATGAGAAAGTTTTACTGAGTTTTTCGTAGGCGCTGATTATGGCCTAAAAATCGTTATTGAATTAATGTTTCCGCAAAGACAAAAATGCGAACATCCAGGAGAAGCAGAAATTCGTTTAGATTAAATCAGTTAGAAAGGAAGGGGTTAATAGTTCGTAGTAAAATGTAAGCGATGGAAAAGTTCTTTAATTCTTAGACATGAACGTCACTGACTGAAAATATTTAAGATACAGGGTAATTTTGAGTAAACTTCCGTTTGAGGTCCCATAACATGAGTTATTGGAGAGTACCCCATTCACCTTATTCTCACTTCGGCTGTTCATACGACAACAAACTAACAACTTAAACTACAGTCAATGGATAATCTCATAGTAGCTATGTAAGATAGAAATATTTATCCCTATTTTGCAAAAATTCTCTTTAAAATAGTAATACCTCAGATTTCAAACATTGCTCATATAATATCCGTAATAGAAAACGTAAATTAGACAGGAAACGATAGAAATCCTCCAACATTAGTACATGGTGGCTTCAAATTAACAATAATTCGCTTTTTCTAATTAACTCACCAATTTTTTCTTCCATTTAACTCACGTCTCCCCGTCTCTAACGTCTCACATCAATTAACTAATATTCTTTTCCTTACCCTCCACCAACTTTTCGATGGTATATATGTGTTCTTTTGAATCTTTTATCAGACATGGTGATGACACTCTTGCGTCGATATCATTAGTCAGTAAGAAAAACAAAAATAAAATAATAATAGATAAATATATACAAATCTGAGGAAACCGTAATATTTTTTGCAATTTTCTGGCGATGAGTGATGTAACAATTTAAATATTTTAGCAATGGCATTTCGATCTCTCTTCGTCCATCAATTTCAGATTGGGTGTAATTCCAAAATTTCCTATTTTGTTTAATGATTTCTCAACGATACATCAACAGTGGTCAATTTCTTCCCTTCCGCTAAATCCCTAATTCATGTACTTCCAGCGAGTGATGATTTCGAAAATTTTAAAAATCTTGAATACTCTATTCCACAACGCATATCAGATTGGGGTAATAGTATTCCGTCTCTTTTCGAAAGGGCTATGCGAGATAGATCGAATGAAGAGAATTGCCTTCTAACACGTAAACAAGAGGTCCTTGAACTGCAAGAGGAAGTTGCCCTCAATACTCCCACTTCCCTTTCAAACACCCATTGCGGTCAAGATTCCAGCAATTCACTGCGCGTCCTAATTCATCTCCTCTCGAATCAAAAATCCCACATAAGAGGAGATTACGTCGGAGAGGTGGAAGAGATACAAGATGCGATCGGACCAAGGGCGAGATAAAGAGAGAACATCACAGAGATAGAGACGATGGCACAAAGCTACCCGAGCCAATTCGAAGCATCGACAACGCCCCTTGCGCTGACAAAACCGTTGGAGCAAAAGGGGGAGACGTCTGGCAAATTAAAGTTAGTCCAAATGGAAATCTGAGAGATATCAGGCATGTTTGGAGTGGCAGTGACCCGTGGCTTCCAGTTCGCGGTTTCCTCCGCTGCCTTTTGTATTGGGTTAAGGTCTTGCGGCACGCTACGTGGATACCACAGCCGCTCAAGATCTCTGGATCGAAAACTAGCGCGGGAATGTAATGGAATACTACGAAAAGAAAACAGGACTAATTCAAATTAGGGCCTCAGGTGGACGGATTGAAATGACGTAATATTATTTTTTTTTCCTTTGTGAGTTAAGTAATTTATAATTTTATATTTATTTTATTATGTAACATTGGTATGAAAGATAAAATACATTAAAATAATTTTTAGGAATATTATAAGATTACATCCTAAATATATTATAAATTTCCCATACATAGGAGAGTTAAAGGAAGATTTTCGAGAACAGTGCAAAAACATATCGGACGTGCCTCCAATCCGCAATTCGACTTTACATTTACTTTAATTACAATGCCATTTCAACCTATTCCCTACAGAATGTAGACATATCACATTGATATCGTGTTAAAATACAATGGCAACAATTTCAAATTTTAGTAGAGTTATTAATTATGTATGTTTCTATTGATGTCAATTAATAAAAGCAGAGTGTGAAAATTAAGTTCTCGAAGATTTGATAGAGAGGGGGTTCTTCTACTTTTATGAAGGAGAAGAAAATTAAATAATAATTTCCTATGTTTATGATATTACATATCTTCCTATATGAATTGACACATCCTCACTTTGTGACTAATAATAATTACATAGTTATTTGTAATTATTTAGTCATCGTCTGAGATAATTCCGAATGAAAGGTTTATTTGAATACACATGAGTGGACATGGAGATTTGGAAAAAATTATTACTCATGTGCAATTTTCGCTCCAGTCGAACAATCCATACTGTTGACAAAGAAATTAAATTCATTCCTGTTTGAAATTACTCATCCAAAGTACCCTTCGTGATCTTTGGATCGTGATTTTCATTCTAAATATATATTTATGACTTCGTTATGCAAATAAAATTCTGTATGCTCAGGATTTACCGTTATGATCGGAAAAACTGCAACAAGCACACAATCACTTTGATTCAATACGTTCGTATTTCATGGTCGGTGAACGTCGTCACACAAAATATCCTCGTTTGCAGCTCATTAAAGCGAGATTCAGCTTTGCGGAAGAACTTTGAAATATATTTTATCATGTCAAAGAACTACATCTAAGGCTAGAGCAACAGCGGCATAAGGTATTTCTACGCCTCAAGTGAGAAGTCTTTCAGGCGTTCTCGTCTACGATTATTTTTGAAAATGACTAATGAGCAATAACGCAGTACTGTTGGATGAAAATAAAATAATGACATATTTTGGTAACAAAATGTATTTACAGAGATTTTACTACGCAAAATTAAAGGAAGAATTAAAGAGAATCCTCCGTCTGCTACCTGGCCACACACATACAACTGACCGCTGTGAAACATTTATAAGGATTCGAAGATGATAGACGACTTGTCTCACACCTTTATCGCCTAGTTTAGACTTTTATTTATAAATCGTATATCCGTTTAATCTCCTTAAGTTCTAATTATTGATACAAACATAGATAGAAGCGAATAAGTCAAGAGCTCAACATTTTGCCACCTCAAGTAACGCTTAGTTCGAATGGATTACTGGGCCAGCACACAGGGAAAGAGCAGAATATTTCACTGAGAGTAAAGTAGTACGTCATGAAATATCACCAATCTCCATTGAAATATTCTTAATTTATTGAAGACATAATTCGACCCAGTAGTGAAACGAGTAAAAATTAACGGGAAGATATGAAAGACTAAAAACTGAGGAAAGTTCTTATGCTTCACGGAGATCGTGCACCTGTTTTTTAGCGTCCCTTCATTCCTTTATCGTTAGTCCATTTCCTCCACCAACCCTTCCTCTCTCTTCCTGCCCTAACTTCCAACATTGGCCTTTGCCTTCTGTAGAGAGGGCGGAGAAAGTTTGCGTAGCGGAATATTTCGCTCTGTTAAATAGAAGAGGGAGGATCAGCGCTTCCGCTTCTCGACAATGATGGAAGGAAGATCGGAGAAAGCGACCGTCTCTATATATATATACATAAGGGATGAGTGAGGGGCGATTCGTGAGGGAGAAATGGGTAATGAGAGGGAAGGGAAAAAGGGAGAGAAGGATGATGATGATGGGGTCTTAAGTGCAGAAGAGGGAAAGAGATTATAGGGAAGATGATGGAGGGAGAAAAAAGGAGTCCATGTATGAATGAGACGCCAAATGTTGAAGGGAGGAAATATGAAAGGAAATTGAATGTGGTGAGGGCGGGAAAAGTTGGAACGGAAACGGCAACATTAAATGCGAAATGAAACAGAGAGAAAAATACTGCCGATCATGGAAGTGACGGAAATGGATAATAACTTTTAGATGATAAATAAAGCAGAGTGGAAATTAGACCAGACATTGGAAGATTTTGACTGATCTTCGAGAGGTACACCCATACTCAACGAAACGACTATAACATCAAGGATATGCAATTCCTGCTTTTCCCTAAGTAGGTCTACCAATCATTGTAGAAGATTGTTTGAAACAACACTATACAGTACGTCTAGAAATAGGTTTCGAAAAGGGTGATATAAATAAGGATTTCATATTTATTTTATGAAAACTGAATCATTCCAAATGACATAATATTTGCCTCCGGAATAACTTTATGTACGACCATATGGAAAAAGGATTAAAACAATTTTATTCATGCTTGTAAATGGTCAAAAGTGCGAAAATTAGCTCGAATAATCAGCATTAACTTGCTATGAAAATTTTTATTGCCATAATCATTTCAGAGGTGGGCTTGGTTGATAGGCCGATAGTCGAATATGCGACGAGTGTTTGGGACCCCCACGAAACGGGCCTAAGTAAGAAACTTGAAGGCGTGCAAAGGAAGGCGGCTAGATACGTAGTTGGAAAACACAAGAAGGATGAGAGTGTTAGCAAAATGCTAGATCAGCTAGGATGGGAATCGTTAGCGTCGAGAAGGAAAGCTTTTAGGTTAGAGGGAGGATTTAACGCGTGGAATTGTAAAGAGAATTGTAAAGATGCTTGGGCAGAACTACGGGAGAGATTCGAAAATCCAAGCTATATTGGACGCGGCGACCATAATTTAAAAATAAGAGAACGCGAGCAGAAAACAGATGTTGCAAAATATTCTTTTGTTAATAGAGGAATAAGAGAATGGAATGCTTTACCTGGAGAATTTCTCATTCCAATGCCAGAAAACGCAAAAAAATTTAAAGCTAAGTTAAGTTATATTAATATCTGAATTAGTATATTAGTAATAACAGCCGTTGCTGGATTGCAAATTAAACTTGTATTTTTTAAAATAATAATTATTTCTTTATTATGTAACATTCTTTTATGAGGTTTGTCTTTTATATTTCACATTGTTTGTATCTTTCATGTTTGTATATTTTATATATAGTACTAAATTGTGTGATGTACTGCCTTCGGGAGGTTTTGGGGGGTTTTCCTCTCGACTTGGGTGAATACCAGGCAGGATATTTTATATTTCCCTCCCCCCACAGGGAATGGCTACCACCTGGCCTCGTGCCTACTCGTAGTCTAACGTATAAATAAATAAATAAATAAATAAAGACGGTTAGTCAATCACTATGACTTCGAACTCTCAGTGGATAATCAATAAATCACAGAGAGAGATGATCGAGAATGCATTAAAATTTTTCCTTAAAAAAGTTCGTTTAGTTGCTTAAAAGTGTATTTTTAAAATTGCCTTTCATAGCGGAAGTGTCGAGAAAATATTTTATTTGCCAAAGAGGAGATGTCTGCTTGATAATAGATCACTTCTACGATTTATAAAAGCCTTGATTTACCCAATCAAATATCCAATTGACTTGATCATTCTTGATTAGTGATTATACTTGATGGGCGGAATTACCTATCGCGTTCTACTTGAACAATCGAAACTAAGATTACTTATTTATTGGGAGAATGGCTGAATTGATCCAAGAAGCAGTTATTCCAATAGCTTTAGCATTGAATTTCTAAACTGAACCCTCCAGTATCCCTAAGTATCTCCAGGCGTTTAGGGAATGTACCGGGTAAACGATGATTTTTCTTCTTTATCTTCTACTTCTGATTACCATAATAGTAACCTAACTCTGTGAACATCCACATTTTTCTTCATTTTTAATTCGAACGAAAAAATCAATTTTGGTCAAAGTTCACTAACGTATTCTACTGAAAAGTCAACGAAAACATTTGGCTTTCAAGGGCTAATTGAATTTTCGACAAAAAAAATAAATTTATCAGATCTAGACTACTGGATATAAACCACAATAGATTAATTTCTATTCTCAGCTATAGAGTAAAAGCAGATAAATTTTAATTTCCACAGACTTTGATTGATAAACCGAAAATAGCATATTGCTACCAATATAAAACGTCGATTAATCAAATTTTCATCCATTAATCTGCCACCAATTGACCTTTTGGACAGGGCCAATTATCAATAACGCAAATTCTCTCTGAAGCCACCACTCTTCACCGGATGAAAAAATTATCATCTCGAAACCAACGCAAATATTCCGCTTTGGCTTCAGAATCTTAAACTGTGATTACCCATAGAATAATTTAGATAGAAAACTCCCCTTGAATCAGCTTGTTAGTACTCGTGATTCGCTCTCGATGACTTCTGACCTTTCTTCTCGTTATCTTCCTCGTCGTCTTCATCCTTTTTCCAATAGGCTCTCAGTGGACATTCCGTCAACTCGGCGCCACATTGGTCTCTTTATATTCAGCCGACGCGATCCACACTCTTTAATCGGCCATTCCTTTCCTCATTTTTCTTCCTCATTTACTTGGGAGCGTAATTAATGCAAGAGATTGGCCGCTCTGAATGGCCGCAAAAAGGATTCCGAGAGGGAAGAAAGGGGATTAAAGCGGAGGATCGAAGCGCTAACACTCTTGAGATAGAGATAAGCCGCAAGTCGAGACGGTTTCGTAATAAACGAGCGTATTAACCACTCTTATAAATACGTTAAGGTCAAGATTAATTACTCCCTAGATGGGGTAGCTTAGCTCGTTAGGATGTTTTCATCGCTGTCATAATATGGTATTCGCAGGGTCTCGAGGGATAAGCCTTGCATTCAATTGATAATTGAGTGGCCAAAGTGAATACCTTACCCATGCGTTCCAGGAGCGAATGTTTGTATTCATACAGCACAGGTACATGCCTCATTTACGTAAAAAAACTGCAATCGTTTTTAAAATTTTGTAGAAGAAGCTCAAATCTTTAAGAATCAATTTTTTTTGCGAAAGAATGATTCATCTTGATTTTTCGAAAGATAGATTTTCAAGAGAATAGGGGGGATGCCAGTGAACAATGATGTCTTTCAAAAGAGATTATGATAACACTTTAATCAATGATGTAAACAATAATAATAACACTTAATGGTTTCTGTGCAAGAATTGCATCATTATGAATACAACCACAATGTAATCGCATCAAGTAACAACAAATGCACTATAGGCACACTTGTAAGTAAACTTATCAACTTTCAACTAATGTACCAACTTTCTTTTAGGTTTTTAATCTCGATAAATGAAATCTTTTCGAAAATACCTCTCAAAGCTGAACCGAACTCAAGGCTGAAATTAGACAATCAGATGGGATACGGTGCTCCATCAGCGATATGGCTGAGAAAACAAACCTAATGTTCTTCCTAATATATATTGAGGATACGTATGCAATGCATTTCTCTTGACATGAGAATTTTCCATTAGTAAAAAGTATGAACTCGGGGAATACCTGGCGATCCAGACATTCTTAATTCGTTTTTGTGGGATTTTCTATCGATCTCTCCTAGTATGAAAATCGCTACCGTCTCCGCGAGTCGTTGAACAGCTCGTAACCATAAAAACATAGGAGAGGATAGCTCTTGGAGTCGAGTCGTTGGCGAGTACATGCACGGTGAGAGAATGAATGTATGGAGGCGCATGGAAAAAAGAGGAAGTGCGAAGAGAGAACCAATTCGAAGTAAAAGGATCTGCCGCCGTCAAATGTTTTCTTTCCACGATTTATTGCGACTATTACTCAGCGAAGCCAAGAGCTAAAGCCCAATGGGACGCCTTTCCTCTAAAGGGAGAGAGAGGATATAGGGAATGGATGAAAGGTAAAAAACAAATAAAACATCCCTCCCGCCAAAATAAGTCAGTCGATATGATCACAGCCTTTAATAATTTAATATCATCTCGAAAGGGGGTTTTGAAGTGTCTTACTCACAAGTAATGATGTGCCTTTTATCCAAGTACAGAGTGCACTTTGCTCATAGTCTAAAAATCATCGCGAATGGGTTATGCCGTGAGTGATCAATATTAATTATCTTGAGGTAGAAAATGATTATTCAATCATAGCGAGTCCATGTATTATTTAAATATTTGTTGTATGTTACGAAATAAAAAGATAAACATTATTGAAGGGATTTTATTTGAATTTCTAAGAAATCTATGGATTTGGGTTTGATACAGCAATATACGGATTTCAAAAAGTGTGTTAACGAGGAGTGATGCCAACTCGTTTAAGAAATTAATCCGAAAATATCCTAATATTTAGCGGCACAAGTACATAAACACCGTAATAATTTGTAGCAGCGGAACTTACATCATTGCAGCGAGATAAATCTTTCTCACTTCCTGGAGGCTCAACTCGTGCACTGAATCGGTAATAAGAAAATTCTTTACGACTTATTGTCTTATGACCAATTATATTAAATGTAAACTGCCTGATCTTCGGAATGCGCGTAAATATACGATTATGAATTTCGACGAAAATAGAGAAAATGAAATCGGTCATAGCTGATTAGTTGCGGAAAGCATTCTGGAAATCTAAATCATACCCTTGGCGATCATTTAGGAATACAAAAATATCATTACATGAATTTTACCGGCTATGAAAAAATCTTGACCAATTTGTACTACCATCGAGTGCCTAATAACTCACAATCTGCAACTCTTTTATAAGAGATTTAGGAATAGAAGGATAGAGTATTTGATTGAGATGGAATATTTTGGCATAAAATATACCTTTCACAAGACTATGATGAAATCGTTATTATTTAAGAAGTAAATGAAAAGATAGAGGTATGTACAGTAGCAAAGATGCAGAAAGTAAGGTAAACGGAGGAACTAAAAATTATCACGGTGAAAGGATCATTAAAAATAAAAGAAAGCACGGCGGGGCGCGAGGATCACTCTAATTCAGAAACGGCACAGGCAGACGTTTTAACACTTCGCATTTGCATGAAAAGAGCGGGTGTATAGAGATTAACTATCCCAGTAAACAGAAGTTACCCCTCTAAGGATCCTAAAATACGAATGACAATACTCTTCGTCTACCACTCCTACATGAGATAGGCGTTCTATTTTTTTCTCAAATACACCCATAGAGGCATCCTATATGGCAGAATGAACATAGCATCGCGAGTCTTACAGTGTAGGAAGTGTAGGAAGTACAATCTTAGGAATAAGTTCTCTGATACGTATGGAGTTAAGAATGGTTTGGGAGAATGTGTGAATTCACGAACTTTAATTTTCTTCCAGGAAACACCTCCCTTTACGATGATCCACTTCTACTAATTGGATGCGGAGACAAAGGAAAAGGACTGCTGACTAATCCCTTCCTGAAGCCTTTCTTAGAACTGCTAGGGCAGTGTTTGATTATAATCGTATTCTTATTTTAATACAATTATATGATATTTTTTTATATTGGTATACAAGCAACTCAGACTCGACTAGTAAAAATTGGCTCGTAGAGAACGTTAGAAAGTGTCAAATTTCCAAAAAATATCAAATATTCAGTTATGTAAGGCTGAAATTGTTTTAAAATGTAAACAAAAGTTTATTTAAATATCTCTCCTCGGTGGTTGGTTTCGATCTCATTCTGTCATCCCTTCGAAATTATTTCTGCAACATAAATATATCCTGAGGGTGATTAAAACGAGCATTACGTGTATTTTCTATGACGGTCCTTCTAAATGACCTTCCAGAGGATATGGAATAATGTTGAAAATAAAATTCTGCCTACAGTTTCAACAGGAGGTTAATATTTGATCATTCGCTAAGTTGAGTATTAGACTTTTAGTTTTCGAAATTTTCTAATAAACCCATTTAAAGATACACACATTAATGTGAATAATATCTTCGGATTTAGAAGCAAATTTAGAAGCTAATTTGGTCATTCAGACAGTACATACAGTGATTGAAATGGGGGTGGTCATTGTTGAAATAAAATCAAAAATAACTATAGACAGTTATAGCGAATAACTATGTAAATTATCTAAACTGAAACGTGTGGCAGACAATGAGCGTTCTTTTAAGGCCCGATTCAATATTTATATCCTGTTATATATTGATGTCATCAAGATTGGAAGAGCGCTTTAATACTTTAATTGAAAAGAGGAATAACAATTCTCTGTAAGTTATTCATCAATCACTTGTTTTTCACATATAAAGCTTTTTGTTCTCAGGATTTTCAAAACAAACTATTTTAATTATAGAAAATATATACCTTAATATAAAATATTTAGGCCGCACTCTTTTTTGGGTTGGTTTTGAAATTATATGTACAAAATTTGGATCATATAATTTTATTATTTACGGATTTATTGTGGCTTGGTTAAATTTTGCATATCAGTCCCGTAAGTGATACAATTAAATTATCGTAATTAAAATTAGCATTTGTGGAATATGATTTTAAAACAATACCATATAATTCTTAAAGAGGTCATAAATTGTTAATATTTGAATAAGACATTAATTTGAATGTAATTTTAAATTAATTAAATTATGAAATATTATGCTAATAGTATAAATTGTTAAAGCAATTTCTCGCTCCGGTCGTACTACTTGAGCGCGTCTCTTATGCAAAACTGTACATCTAATGGAGTTCAAATTTATTTCATCTCTTTCCTTCATTTCTTAACCGAATTGCAACAGATACAGCTAGGAGCGAACTTCACAAATCAGTGAGGCATATTTTAGGTCTGCGTAGAGAATATGTCACTTGGAATGGTAAACAGCTGAATTCGTAGTCATGCTCCTTGAAGTATAGCGATCGTTTTCCAAGCAAACACACTAAATCATGCGACTGAAACAATAGCGGATTGTTATGGCGGCCTCTACCTCACCATTCACTTTATCGAATGATGCGACTCACTTGGTAATGGATGAATGCATAGATTTCATTTGGGTTAAACATCCATTCGCACCTACTCTATTCATGGCCGTCCCGAGACACGAGAGGATGCATGGAATCAGAGGATTCTCCGTAGCGTGGACATCTTCAACTATTATTCCTATACAGAAAATTAGTATATCAATTTATGTGATTTTCTCAATTTGTAGATGAATCGCAGTGTAAGAGTTTTATTTTGATTACCAGCGGAAGTTTTCTTGCAATAAATAATTCCAGGCAATACCAAACCGATGAGGTTTGATAGCTCAATAACGATAGGTGTTAATTAAGATTAGGTTCATGGTTGAAAAGTTCGTAAACCATTATTGAATGAAATATTTTATGAATTAATAAATCGTCACCAATAATAATCTCAGAGTCTTCGAGAGCATTTGCTTTCCGTTAATATATTTTTCTTTGTTTTAATACTATAGTCATGATAATAAGAGTATTATTATCGTAGAAATATTAATAAACTTTAATATATTCCAAGTGAATATTTGTTGTAAAAGCAGGAGTCTTTTAAATTTGTCATGCATTTAGTACTTGTATAAAAATGGCGGCTGCGTGATACCCAGTCCGTAGCGTAAATTCACACCCCACCGGCCCTGTTACTACTTATCCGTCTCTATAGCGACCGCGGTGGTGGAGGGGTTATCGTACATTCAAACAAATACTTCATGGTTCACATTTCTTCTGATCATGGGTTTCTGGTTAGGGAATGGTGGTATGAGTTCTTTGATAATAACAATTATTAAAATGGACGTAATTACGGCCTTCCTGGTCCCATATAGAAAGCATTATCATAAGTGTTAGAGAATGCTGGCTTTTTGGTTGCTAGAAACTGAATTCTGGTCTATTTTCCTATTAATAAGGCCCCAATGCAATTTCAAGAAGCGTCGTGACGGCTAATTAAAAACGCGGAAAAAGGGACGTAAACGGGTGCACTAGGGTGAATAAAAGCAACACGTCCTTCTACTTTTGTACCACTTAATGGCTGCTGCTCCAGTTCTCTCTCAGGCGATAGATGCAGCCTCTGTCCCTATCAGTTCATGTCCTTTGAACTAGGCGTGCTATTTATCCGCTCGGCGTACGTAATGGGGTCTTGCCGTGTATGCTGAAGAACATAAATTAAGCGGAGTGGGGACGTGGAGACGTGATTTGCGAGGCAAAAGGGTCCCAGCGAACGAGTGTACACAGATGGGGAGAAGCTCCAACTCGAGATCCAGCAGGAATTTGCAGATGTGCTCCAAATGGTCCAGTGGGTACATATGTGCGGTTAGGGGACTCGCCGCAGCATGTTATCATTGATCCTGGTCTGTGTAGGCACAATGTAAAACGGGTGTTAGGATACGTAGTCGCTTCGGACTCGCGGTGCAGAGGTGTAGATAGACGTGCTTTATTAGAGGAAGTTATTAAGCCGCCCTCGCGCGATCTTCTTTTACGATCTTAAGCCGAGCAGTTATGCTCCGCAGCTTTTCTCGCTTACCTCTACACTACTACAGTACAACGTGTTTTGTGAGTACTGAGTTAGCGATGAACAGCTTGACAACATCAAGTACATGCCTCTACACGTTGTAAGTAGAATCCATAAGGCGGCAAGGTTCATTCGTCTTGTTTGCGCTTGTTTTGCAAATTCTACTCGTTTATATTTCAATAATTAGAACGCGCTGAGAGATTTATCAACCCATAAACGGTTTAATTTCAAGCAAAAATTTTTCGCGATTAACTCTCAAAAGCTAGAAAGATCAGTTCTAGCCTGAATGCCGCAGGTTCCACACCTCTAGGCTAGGATATAAAAAGGAATAAAAGTAAAAACTTATAGCAACTCGTTCCTATGTTCAGTATATCAATGCTACATTTATCCTTTCTATTTGCTATACAATTTCGATATCGCTTTAAGATTATATAAAAATAAACTATCTTAAGCCGCCCAGTATCTTATCAAGCTTCTAGATCAGCTCCTAGATCGTGGAAGCCTACTCTCCTGATTATTCGTTTACAGAAGGCATTCAAAGAAATCTTTTAACCATTGCAGAAGTTAGAGATCTGTTTCTCAAAATGAAACTTTTCATTTTCATTCATTCTCTAAATTTTCTTTTCTTCAAATTTCTCGTATATATAAACGAGATTTAAATTTTCGACTTCGTTATTACTTATCGAATAATTTTACTTAAAATTTAGAATGATACATTCTTAGGAAATAAAGTAATCCGACTATTACCCTCTGCTTTTATGTCTTATTACAAGAAAATCTGCAGTGATTGTAATTACAGAGTAATTCAAAACGTGCATCTTAATATCTTTTATTGCATCAAACACCATACCGGGTTATGAATTGAAATTTGGTTGCCATGGTGGTGAAAGAATATGAGGTGTACTAGATGATGCTTGCATGAACATTACACGAAACTATTAACGCAAACATAACTGCCTTTGAACTGATAAACTTATAATTAAATTTTATCGTAAATATAATGAATATTGGATCGCGAGGTAGGGAAATTCAGAGGAGTAGGTTTTAGTATCTTTATAACCAGAAATGTAGTTTTATGAAAAGATGAAAAGGCATACCGTTAAGTTTAAATTAGTGGAGGAATGGGTATACTTTTTCAACAACTTTAACTATACCATAGAGTAAACACCGGAATGTTTCTAAATCATCAGATAAAAATGCAAGCCCGTGTTTTGTAAATTAATCGACACAATCCTTGAAACTGCTCGTATTCTGTATTTAATATTCAACTTTGAGAAAGTTATACAAATATATTCATTAAAAATATCTACCACTAAAGATAAGCTTCAATGAGTGTATCTTATTCGCAGATTGGAGTGCTAATGAAATTCACACTCGCTACAACAATTGAATATCTTCTTGGCGTAGAGTTCACTTACAAAATCGCCTCCCTTTGGAATTAATCCCACCTCGTAAATAATTTCACACTTCGGGAGTCATCGAACGAAAGGGAAGCGCGGATAGAAAAATCTCACGATCGCTCATTTAACATCGGCGGAATACTTTTTCGATCAATCGAGCGGAAAATCGATTCATAAATTCCTTCGGAGCAGATCCTTTTTCTCCACTTTTGAGTCAAATTACCCTCGAATATCCATCAGCTCTTTGGGGGCCCATCTTTTTCCATTCCTTCCCTTCATGTCGTATCGAGGGCAGAAGAACCTTACCACTTAAATAAGGCAGGTGCGATAAATAACAGATTTAGAATTTTAAATAAGAATTTGATTCGTAAGATTTATTTCAAGGTAGGAAAGATGGGGAGAACGCATTTCGCTCGAGTACCTCTTCGCACTCCGTTTGGTTCTACATCTCATGCCATTAAATTCATTCCCATCCATCCCTCAATCCACCCTTATTTCCAATCTCGGGGGGTATCTGGAGCGGACGTGAAGATTTCTTCGTACAAACCAGCATTTTCTTACTCTTCCGTCCATTTCCACTCAAGAGCGCGATACAACTGAAAGGAATCCGAAAGACTCCCCGGAGACATCGTCAAGCGGACTAAAAGTAATAAATCTCTCGTTACGTAAACGATAAAAGGGCGCCCCGCAGCTTTTGTTCGAGGTTAGAAAATGCTTCGAAAGAGCTTTCATTTTTATGTAGGAACTGGAATTCTACAAACGGCCCGTTGTGATGTATTTTTAAGTAGCACTTCGTGAAATACGGTCGGAATACCGCGCGGATGTTGTAATAGAATTTTCGGGAGACGGCGCCATTAAAATTGTCATACAGGCTGTGATTTAAAGGGGAAGGATGAAGTGTGGTGAAATATTTTTTCTACCACGAGTAAATGCGAGGATGTTTCGGTACATTAAAGGTGATTGGTTGGTCCGGCATCAGCTGAGATAGCCCCTACAGTTTGGATCCTACCGCTCGAGAGAATCAGTAATAACGATGTAAAATAATATGAATGGCTGAAAATTTTCATTCGTAATATTCACGAGCAGGTAAATACAATTCCACAGGATCAGGGGTGGATACAGAAGTTTGCAAGGGATAATTTTTGAAAAATTTCCTGAGAAGTAATCTTATAACGCCTCCCCAAATAATTATGATATAAAGATTCGTCGTGAAAAAGAAAATATTTATATAGTAATTTTTTAAAATATTCGCTATAAGTGTGTATTCCAAGCTTCCAATGAAATCAAAATGGTAGTTTTGCTAAAACATAAAGGGTGAAGGGGAGGGGGATCTGCGTTCTCCTTTCCGCATCTACGAATTTATGGGCTATACAATATGATCTGTTTCACCAGCATTCGTTCTGATTGATATCTTGAGATGATTTCAAACCTTTCTTGAGTCAGTTTTATTGATTAGTATATATGGAAATTTATTCATATGGAAAATCGCGGTATCGGACATTTTAATTTTAAATTAAATCCTTATGAACAAAATATATTTTTTACTAACTAAATGACTTGCGTGGTAAGTGAGCTTAATGCGAAGAAGACCACCGAATGGAACTTCTCGACATAAGTTTCACTATTATATATTAATCTTCATGAATTATATGAATGGACCTTTGAGATGCTACTCCCAATCTTTTTCGTAAAAATATAATACGGCAGTAACATCACAATGCAGTAAGTCATGAAAATATTTTAATTTATTTAAGAGAAAACAAATGATAACTAGATGTATTGAAAGATTTATGTTTTCCATATCTCCATCTCCACCATTCCGATAGATTCCAAGATAACTCCAATGACTTTCCAGATATCTCAAACAAAAACCCTCCCATCCAGGCAATGTCAGAAGTGTCTTCGGCTCTTCTCAAATCCTTTTCCACTGAAAACTTTCTTTCCCTTTCCGAGGAATAATTCCGTTTAAATCCAAGAGAAGAACTCGAGAGAGAGAGAGGAAGAAGCAAAGGGCGATTTCTGGCGAGCACCATTTCTTTTACTTCTCCCCTTCCAAACAAACTCCCAAGAGTAGTACGATTCTCTCGGGAGAAGAACAACACGAACCAATTTCCCCTTTCCGCGGCCCTCCCCCAAAAACCGAAATCCCCGGGTTTCTGAAACCATTCTACATCCCCAGCAGCTTCCCATAGTATCCAATCACGCAACTCTTCAAAAGCCCACACCCATTCCGCCCACGCGAGATACAAACAATTGCTCACCCCCACGATCACGTAAAGCACTTACGCTGCAGCTCTGAATGAGACGTGGTGGTTACCATGGAGAGAGAGAGAGATATGGAAGGCTTGGTAATTGGCCCTTTAGAAACAGAAGATTGAGTCCGCTTTAAAAATGGGATCGACCTATCCACGGTCCTAAACCTTTTATTTAAGCTGGTCGCTGTTGCAGTCGGCGGGAGGTGTGACTGGGACAAAGGAACTCGGTGGATCGTAAAATCGTTTCCTCGAAAAGTGTCTCTTCTCTTACCCTCTTTATTTCCGCTCGATGCTCCCCACAGTCTCGTGCCCCCGTTCTACTGCCACCAAAGCGTTGCAATGAAACCCTTTTGGAAGTTTGGGAACTTCGTAAGACATGAAAGACCTTCCCCCGTGACGGAACAGAATGTTTAGAAATGTTCGAAACTTTTGCAAGAAAGGACATCGTCCGAATTAGAAAAATCTTAATTAAGAAACTAAAGAACGAGTTTTAATTCATCATTTAAATTTTATGAAATATTATTCGCAATATGGTGGGCAATCCATCTTCTCAATTGAGTTATCTATAACAATTATTCGTTGAAAATAGTTTATCTAAAATGGATTTGAAAATGGGAATGTTTTCTCCATTGCTAGTGATGATGAATGTCACAATAAATTTGTATTCATAGCCGAAAAAAAATTTTAAACATTACACCTTCTATGTCAATACACTCATTATTTAAGATTAAGGCATATATCAATTCAATCATTTTAAAATGTGAAATTCAATATCTCTTAGTTGATAGCAATGATAAATTCACTTGAATGGACTTAATATATTTAATAGGACAATGATTATTCCGCTTCTCGCTATGTTCTATGCTATATAGGAGAGTGCCTCGGGCACCACTTTCCGCATACTCTCTAATGGAAGGGCCTTTATCTATCTGTATGTTTGGAGTGAATGGAGAGGGAGTGCAAACACAGGGATTGCCCCGGGCGGCATCAAGTCTAGCTGCGCCTCTGGTTGAGCGTTTTCATTAACTTTTTGATTGTCAAGAGCTTTAAAGATTTTTTTTATATATAAAGAGTACCATTAATTCTTAGTTATGTACGGAATTGATCTATTTACTTTAAAGGGTAACTTAACATCACGAATGTATTCGGAAAGCATCCGAGAATGAGCGGCGTAGATACACTTTGTGGCGCTGCGCCTTACTTTGCCGCACCACTCAATACACGTCAAATACTCTTAAACAAAGCATTTTGTAGTTCTAAAAATATTTATTGCTGTTAATGAGTTTGCTAGAAAAAATCATTCTTCTCGCCTTCATCTTGGGTTTCATTAGGAATTTCATAAAAACTTAAGGTAAAAATATCTCATGTAAAATAGTGGAGATTGAATTAATGCGTTTTTAAATTGGACAGAGCGTTTTCGTGTCAACCAGTAATCAAATATAAATTATAATTTTGATATAGCTACATTCTAGAGAATAGTACACGTAGAACCGCAGTAGTTTTCTTAAGGAACATGAAATTTATAAATCATAAAATAAAAATAAACCTTAAGTGGCATCTGCAGCTTGTATTTCGTCATAACAAAAATGAGAGATGACAAAAATTTCTGTTTGCTTTAGTCATGGAAGACGGAAGAAACTAAATTATTAACAAAAATACTCCTAATTACTTTTTATTCTCCACGAGGATTAGTAGGATCATAGCAATTGCAGGTGGCCATCATGATGCATGAACCTCTTTCTACAAATCATCAGGCGATACTTGTGATAAAATAACGCGGAAGAAAAACGAAGGCTGAGGTAAAAAAGGAAGCCAATGTTGTCATTCGAATGCGGCAAAGAGAGACACTTACTCTTTGAAAGAGATTCGCCTGAATATTCATTGCATGCCGTTAACGGCGCCCAATCGTGGCGTTTTACATTACAAGGACAATGACTAGCGACAACGGATGAAAAACAAATAACAAACTCGCATTGGACGGGATTTCAAGACCTCGCTCGAGACAATGTTTAAGGAATGAAGACACATCCACATAAATTTGAACCGAACAATAATAACATCGTCATTCTCTCCGCAGCATCCCAAAGGAAAATACCACCGACCTGCGGTTGTAAGTTTCAAAATCCTCTCCTCACGTCTTCCTCTCTCTAATATTCCTCCCAACCCTATCTCTCGAGCCCGTATTCCATTACAAATGCCTAGGCATACAAACTGTGCCTCTCATAGGGCCCTAACACGCGCTATCTCCCTCTACATTTCATATCTCGCGACCAAAGGTGTACATTTCTTACCTCTCACCTCTTTTTTGCTCCGAACGGTTCAAAGATCTCGGAAACATACGGAGAGATCTCGCGGGAGATAATTTCCTTCTCCCTTTAAAAGGAAGTCAACAAAGGGGTGACTTGGACAGTTTCAGCAACTCTTCCCGCAGCAAATTAGACGGATGAGCTGATGCAAGGGAAAATGTTTGCCATGCGAAGCGAGCAACTATTGGGAGAAGGCCTCTATTAATCTGCCCTTGCTGAAAAACTGCGAGAGCGTACGGGCCATAAGGCGAAAGTAATAAATTCTGTGGGAGGCAGCGATTTTTTCGAGATAAGCTGTTCGAGAGAAGTGAAGGCTCATCCGGGGAAACAAAAGAGGTAACGTATGCGAAAGGTTTAAAAGAGACCGAAAGAGCACTTTTCGGCCATGACTTAACCACCATTGTTTCACTCGGACATGGATTGCAAGAGGAAGGGTGGGGTTCAAAGGGAATACATCAGTGCAACGGGAGGAAAATGACAGGCTCCGGAGTTTGACTTAATTGAGAGGGAAAATATTAAGCGCTTTGACGTTTTAAATTTTCAACAGCTCCCTCGATCTGTTCGTGACTGCTTACTAATCGGCTGAGTGACACATGATTTACGTCGCTAGAATAAAGTGGTTATGGAGCACGAATTAATTTAGCAGATTTCAGCTACTACAACATGTGGTTTCAGAGGACTTGTCTTGCGTCGCTAGCTACATTTTTTAATGGAATATCGCAAAAAGGTCTATTGTAATCAATCAAGTATTTGCAAGATTGTATCTCTCCAAGCCAACATCATTCATGGCACATTCAAAACATGCGGACGCACATCAAGGCAGTTAATGTGCGCTAATGAAACAGTAAAAGTGTGTTTGAGTGATCACATTCTATTTATTGTCATTTATCGCTTCAAATTTCCTACTAGATTGATGATTAACGTGGTCTTTGCTTATTTGCTCAAAAATGCGGAAGTTTTGGGGTAAACCCTCATAACTCCGCCAGTATTGTCGGACCAAGACTATGCCCTGCTATAATTTTAAAAACAATTCCAATCAAATACACCGCAAATTATTATTTAAGATGTCTAATATCAATTATTCTTTAGCCTCTGCATTGACCACATAACTCTAACCTTTGAAGTCACGACAATATAGATGTAGTTCTTCTGAGTCTTACTCCATGGAATCAAAGTACCATGAGTATATTTTTAAAGAAATGATTAGCTCTACATTTGTAGAACTAATCATTCCTGTTTAAATATTTTACAATATCCAATCTAAAAATTTCAAATCAACGAAGTATTTGGAAGATTTTCAAGCTGCTAAAGAGCTTAGGCTTCTGTCAAATCCCTTTAATACAAAACGGAAAAATTCAGAAGTATTATAAAGCAGTTCCCAGGATCCCCATAGCATAAATGCTGGACTGAAAGCCAGGTGAGTAGAGAAATAAAGGAGCCCGAAAGAAAGCTTTCTTCATCTGCTACTTGACCGTCTTCCTCTCTATAAGTATCTATGGTGAAGAGAAGCTTGAAGACCCTCATCCCATGACGCACGCGCATTCCGCAGTCATTTATCTCGATTCTTAATCTCCCTCTCTATGTTTCTCTCTTTCTGAGGGAGGAAAAGAAAGCGAGGAATGCTTACACGTGTTCCGGCTACTTACCCTTTCTCTCGGTGCAACACGAGCCACCGACTGCACATCGTTAAGGCGGACATCACCTCTCTCTCTCGAGGACGCGGAGGAGGCGAAAACGAGAAACAAAAACCTCACATCTTTTATAACATAAGCGGGTCCTCGCTATCTACCTTTTTCCGCAAGAATATCTCAAAAGTAGGTGGCAAAAAAGGTTTCGGAATTACCTATTTATTTGAATAATTGAAGACGAGCTATATCCCCGCTCTGACATTCCCAAACCGATGGTTCAAAATCACAAGCAATTTCATTGATACACTACTGCAGAAATTTTAAATTATTTTCCTAGAAATCTTACATTTTTCGAAATAAAACAGGTTTCCACATGGGCTGAAATATTGGATTTTATTTAAGAGTTATATTGAACATTTTCTCGAGTGATGGAAATCTTAATTTCAAATTAACCAAATAAAATTAATTTGCGTGAAAAATTTTTTAGTTATTTATATCTCATGTTATTCATATACATACTTTGCAGTTTTAAACACCTCCCTTTTTCTTATTTCTAATACCAGCTATTGCAAGTTGCCATTTTCCACGTCTGCGTTCTCCATAAGAGATGGAAATCTTCTCAGATGTTCGTATTTCATGTCAGTAGTATTTTTCTAAAATTTTATTTGTATTTCAATGATAATCAAAAGATGAAATATACTTATTATTAATATAATTTCGAAATTTCCATATAGTATACGAAACAAATGTGTGTTTGGGAGTTAAGTAGCACCAATATTTCTTCAATGAAAGCTCAGTGCGTGAAATGATTTTAAGTGTTATTAGGCGGCTAACGCAGAAATAATTTTCGCAAACATCGTAAAGATCCAGGGATACGTAATTTTACTCGCCGTAAGTCTTTGATTTTATGATCGCTGCTTTCATGCACACTGCCTTTTGCTCAATTTCTTGTTCATTAATAATCATTGACGTCAAAAACCTTTACCTCGGCAGCTGTTCCGTGTTGTGTTTATGTCGGACTTCTTACGTGAATGGGAGTAAGAAGCTATTCATACCGAGCTTACAGTGGAAACAGTCCCGCATTGGAATTACGAGAGAGCAAATGTACAAAATGATGGGGTAAATAGTAGAACTCTATTGAAGCAAGATTCAGAATTAAATAGGAGATTTCAAAAATTAAATACGCGCCCCTGATCATAAAATAGCATATATAATCAACTTCAAAGGTTGCTAAGGCAACATGGAGTGTACAGAAGATGGAGAAAAGGTACACCACGGCTATCTTACATGAATTTATTGGAATAAGATTTGTTGGAAAATGTATTATTCGATTATAAATATATTTAATCCTATACTTAACTATAACCTCTGTCTTTCGATTAAATTTTAGGTTTCCTTAAATGAACTCATCAACTCATCGGTCACCTCGTTAAATCCGTTGTCGCTTCTAATAGGTAAATGGTATAAAGTGGTACATCTTTATTATTATATTGGAAAAATACCAGTATACATAATCTCGAAAACTGTAGTTCTTAATGAAGAAATTAGCTTTAGATTTACAGAAATTTGTAAATTAATAAACAAACGATAACATATTTTAAAAGACATAATTTTTCTTGGACTGATCGTTTAATTGTGCAGTAGCTCACAAGCAGCTTTTTTCCAAATTACAGAGAGCTAAAAATACTACCGAAAACACGAGCAATCATGGAATTTCGCAGATTCGAGCTAACTGTTTCTGCGTTGACTGGCCATTCTACGCCACTAAAACGGAAAGGGTTTTGAAACTATTTAAAACTGTTGTTTTTTGGCTGTAAATACTATTTAGCTTCTCCAAATCTACAAAGACCACTTTTCCTTTTTACTCTCTTTTCTACAGGACATCTTCGCACTTTCATGCAATTTAATCTCACCACGAAATTCTCAGACGGTATTTGAGGTCTATAAAATCAGGTGAAAAATTTACTCTTAGAAGAGCGTGATAACGAGGAAAGTGGCTTCAATTTCATGAGACCATTTCAATCTTTATGACAACATCCTGCTATTTCAAAGCACGGAAGCTGTATTTTAAATGCAAAAAGAATCAAATATCACCTTACTATAAATTTAAATATATCACCGGAAATGCGGTGTAGTTACTTTAAGACGTGTACGGCGTATTTATCCCAATTCCCAAAAAATTGGGCATCGAGGAAGAGTCGTGAAGAATACGACATTTCGTTACTTTTCATTGAATAAGATATGATATTTTAGTAACTTCGCCACGAGAAAATCGAGGTAGAAATCTTTAAATTAGCTTACATTTTGAATTATTATTAATTTACAGTATATATACTTTTTACATTTTTAAATGAGATTTAAAGACAAAAACTTTTAAAACGATTCGTTTTTCAAATGACCTTTGGAGTGCTTTGTTATACATTGCGCTAAGTTTTTCCAAAAATGTAAGACCTGACCGGAAGTGATGCAACAGTGGCGGAACACTTTACAAGCAGAGCGAGCGATTTGGCGCGCAAATGCATTCCACGAGCATAAAGGGATGAGACAAAAGTTTATACAGAACGAGTTTCCGGCGCTTCAGCCTGATCCCTATTCCCTCATCATTCTCTCGTTAATTAAGGGAAAAACCGCGTAAAGGTCTTGAAAAAGTCGTAAAAACGCGCAGACTTGCTGAGTCATACGGCAAAGTGAAGGAGGGGTAGAATCAAAGCGAGATAAAAGAAGAGGAGATGAGAGCGATGCTCCGAAAACCACGTACGCAAGAGGCGCTTCTCCCTCGAGTAAATCGCAAGGCCCTTGAAATCACTGAGGCGTTTTAATAGAGAATACATCGACCCCGGCGTAGTAGAAGTAGTAGTACCTTTAACAACATCCGGCGCTGGGAAATAAAAGCGAGGACAAAAGAGAGCCGAAAATGAAGGATGAGAGGTTGCTGGAAAAACGTTCACGATTCCTTCCATAAAATCCTCGCACAATTTCAGAAGTTTCTTTTCGCCACCTCTTCTCCTCCCCACCGCTCTTCTAATTCTCTCTGCATCACGTCTCGACCACTTCCCCATCTCCCGTACATTTTTTTCCAACCAGCCCGTCGGCTCCAAATTCCTTCTCGTAGCCTACTCCTCATCTCTCGCTTCTAGTCCTCCTCATGTATCCAGACTCTTTCTATCAATCCTCACTCCACCGCATTCTTCTTTCAGCGAGATGCTTTTTCCCTCGTGAAGATAGCTTTCGAGGAATTGTCATCGTGAAAAGGTGTTCGACACTTATAACAGGGTTATCAGCCTAGCTCGCGGAGATGGTGACTACCGGTTGATGAGATCGATGATGTTCCCGCGGCTGCCAATTTAAGAGGGAAAACCTGTTCTAAAAATACTGAACGCGTTGTGGTGATGGACAATAATCTCGGTAAAAGGGCTGCCTCTCCGAATGGCGCCAACATTGTTTCAGCGTTTGCGAAAAGGACGACTGGAATTTTCATGGCAACTCCAGTACATGAGAATGGAATGTCTTCGGAAAATTAAAAACGGACAGGAATTCCCTATGAATAGATAAAAAATTTTCTTGTTAAGACGAACTGTATTTAAAATTAATACTCTTAAAAGTTCTCCGACACTTGAGGTCATTTCGCTACCCACTTGGATAACCAGGAGCCTTCGATTAAACCGTATTCAGCGTTGTTGTTGTGCAATACAAATGATCATAGTCTAGTGAAAATTTACTTTTCGGCTACCTCTAGAAAAACCTACATAAGACGAAAAAAAAGGAAAAAAAATACTTACATTACTTCTTAATTTTTATATGACATTGATCACTTGCTAACCCATATTTACTCGTTCATAGCTAAAACTTTCAAGACGAACTTTTACTAAAAAATCTGTAGTCGGTACATAAAAGAGAGGAGAGAGTGATATAGCTATTTTATAATTATTTGGTGATCAACTTGTTATTAAATGACTGAAAGATAGGATTATAAATTCCAATCATAAACCGAGATAGTAACGCTGGAAAACTTCCTAGTATCTGAAATATACGAAATATTGTCATAATATTACTAATGTTGACTTGTATTATATTACTATACGGAATTTTACAAGCTGAAATTACTGAAAAATTACCTCTTCACAATACTTAGACGAAATTCTATAACACCTTTTAGAGTTAACGCAAATCTAAAGCACATTTGATGGAAGATGAAAGTACAGATGAAAGCTCTGCACACATATTTCAGTGTTCTAGAAGCATATAAAAATTATTCCTCTGATTAAAGAATTATTTCAGATTTAATATAGCCGAACGGCTTGGGGTTTGCCTTCATTTAATATTAGCCGTTAATTTTATGCCTTCATTTTTATACTCGTCCTTCTCTATTACTCCTCCTCTTCCAAAAGTTAGCCATTCCTTAACATCTCCCTGTATTTCCAGCATTTACTAGGTAAAAAGCATTTAAACTATCAAATGAGCGAAAGGATGTGCAACTTATTTCGTTCGATTTTTCGAGTTTCGTTCGAGTTTCTCTCATAACTACTCTGGTCAATATTCAAACGATAAAGTAATATAGAATTTAAGTACAAAGGATTCGCTACAAAGGTTGACGGTCGTTATCGAATAATGTTTCTCCATGGGGATTTCGTCACGAAGAAACGATGAAGTACGCCAATACAGGAGATGTTTAATGAGACCTACGACAACATAGAAAATAAAGTGATAAAGAGATGCGACACAACACATTCAAGATTTAAATTACTAAGGAGTATTTCTTGATTTTTATGAGAGTAAACATTTCACAAAGAAGTTTCCCAACGCAGATTACATAACATTGGTGTTATATTTCAGTGTCACCAAAATGGACCACTGTCCAAACCTCTCCGCGAGATCAAATTAAGCGTCGAACACTCGCTTCTTTCTGTTCAAGCACGTTGTAAGATGAAGCTCCTATCCTCAAGATTAAGCATGCCAAAACCTCAAACTCAGACAACACTTTTTTTCGGGTCCACCTTTTTGTAAACATAGCATTACGACGCCTTTGGACGACGGAAGGAAAGACAGTAGATTCCAATTTCGCGGCGACACTTCTTAGCTTTACGCCTCATCTCCTGTGTCAAACTTTAGTCTTTTATTTCTCTCATCTTTCAGGCCAAGGATTTGATCAAGTTGATTGAAAAATCCTCTCTTATTTCATTCGACCTTTTTTCGGTGTATTTTTTATACTCTTTGACGTAAACGACACTCTTCAAGGACGATCTCGGCTGGACCAGTTCCTGAGAAGGATTTGGGCATCCAATACGACGAAATTCCTCTCCAAAAATTTGCAAATATTTATAGAGAAAACTGAAAATTTCTTCAAAACACCGAAAATATTTAAGTGGTTATCTTCAATGCTTTTCCAGGAAACGAACTTTTACGTTTTAAGCAATACAGTTAAAGAAGTTGGAACCCTTCCATGATGGATTATTAAATGAATTTAGTGATATTTCAATTTTGAGGTTTAGATTAAACAAATCGGAGACGCTATGATGAAGTGCCCGAAGATGGTTGAGTCGATTGAGATTCAGGTAGGATGACGTGTAATTAACATAAATTCCAACATACCTGCAAACAGTCGCAGGTAGCTGAAGGTATGTTGGAATTGATTTTAATTGATAACAATCTCCTTGTGTAATATTTACTGGGATTTTGAAGAAGCAAAACTTCAAATTTCTGATATCATGTTTTCCTTTACTTGTTACAGAATTGTCTAATTTAATCTTAATCGCTAAACATTTTTGGAATTAAGTAAAGGATCCATTATGAAATCCATTATTAATAGCAGTTGTTTTTAAGTAACATACAATTAATTACGATAAGCTATAAAGCTATTTTTACGTAAAAGCGAAAGCTTATACACTGATTTAACAAGTATAAAATTTATTTATGTAACAGTAATTTATATATTCTAATAACAAGTTTCTCAGTTCTTAAGAATTCTCTCAGGCAGCTTAAAGGAAATAGTCAGAGATTGTATAATATTATTAGGTTTTCTAGCAAATAATAAATTGAACACCAGGCTCCCTAATAGCGCATTCGCTTTCGAGATCCCGGATACTATTCCCGATGGCAGCCTATTTGTTATAAATCTTCTGAGATGGTTATAATTATAATTGAGCACCTGATCAACGGAGCAGGTTGAAGAATGAAATTCCTCAAATCTTCCTTAAAATAAAGGGAAAAGTATAACGCAAGCCTGATATTACATTTGTCATCTCATTTTAATAAGGAGAAGTATATTAATTGGGGGGCACATGAATCTACCGAAAGGTAGAACACTTTATATATATATATATATATTAATAGGGATGCATCGATTAACCAACCACAGGTTTTGAAAAACTGAATTTCAATTGTGTCTACCAAACTATCAAATATCTAAAATCATATTTTATATGTTCGATTGCAAAATAACTGACACAGATAATATATTTTCGTTGCGATGGGACTAAAGGCGTACAAGTTCAATATGTATCCGCCAGATATCCTTAACAAGAGATTCTGCTAGCCACTAATAGTAATAATTCATGCTAACGCGGACCTCGAATCCGAAACCCGTACAAACGGAAGCTTATTCATGTGTATATTTTCATTGGAATTTCAAATACATACAATATTGCTTTGATAGCAGTTGGATACCCTTTGTACCCAGACTGGACAGATAGGCAACATTTCGTATACCGTAAAGGCGTGCATCTAGATACAGAGATAAAACACCTCTTTCGGGAGAGATTACCGATACGGTTCGAAATTATCCCCTCGGGAAGGCCCTCAATCTTACCCCAATATAGCATAAGAGGAGCGGCGTTAAGGAGAGCTCGATGAGCGGAAGGAAAGCTTACGAAGGTGAGGGAGTGTTTCTCGGCCGACCTGAACTTCATTCGGACCGAATCGCTGAAGCGTGAAAGACATGAAATTTGGGACAGAGCCCTTTCGTTTCCAGAGATTCATGTAATGGAGGTTACCTCCGAAATCCTCGGGAAAGTGAGAGAGTGGGTGTTAGATGGAAAGCCGAAGGAAGCGGCGAGAGGAGATCGAAGGACAGAAATGGAGAGATCTACTACTTCCATATCGAGAGGGTGAAAGGTTAACGGTAGGCAAAAAGGATTTTTTTGTTCTGTCGCCTCAGCAAAAGCCGCGAAATCGGAAAAGATGGAAGAGCTCTCTAGAGATAGGGAGTCTCGAGGGTTTCAGCCTGCGATGTCTCCGTGAGATGAAAGAAGAGGCTATCGGGTTAAATAAATAAAAACGGGGCTCGGAAGTTTATGGAGATGAGACTCAAGAGGACCGGTTACTAAATTAGTCTCAAAGATCTGGCGTCCTTTCTCTACTTGATTAACGTAAAGAGAACTTCATTCGGTAACTATCGCATCTTTCAGGGAAATTCGACAGAATTTGTATTCAAATTAACTGCAATCGCAAGATTTTGCGACTTGAATGCTAACTAAAGTATAAATTTTCAGATTCTCAATATTGCGTAATAAACACAAAACATTTTAGTATATCACTCCAGTCCGATTCAAGTATCACTAACCAAATCTTTCGTAAGCAGTATTGGATGAATTGATGGAAGTAAGAAGTTACCGAGGATTTAAGTCAAATTACAAGATATAGGAGACGGTAAGTACTAATATTAGGTATAATGAGGGAATGATGCGATAGGCATGGGGCAATTTTGAACGCAGCATAACAAATTATTCCTTTGATTTGAAAAGTTGTTGATAATAATAACGCGTGAGCACTGCTCAAGGAAGCCTATAATATGACCAAAAGAGAGAGTTATAAAGTTTGGCAGGCAATTTTCTCTTAACGTAAATTTGTTCACTTTAGTTTTAATGCGGTCATGAAAGAGGAGAAAACAGAAATTCAGGTCCACATTAACCGTCGTTTCAATCGAATTTTCAATGATTTCACGAGGATTGGAAACTAACGCGTGATCGTAATGGGATATTTCTCGGAGATAATAATTTGATTTCGCCTTTACAATTGGCGCTTTCGCTTGACACGACTAAAAATAAGACGTACCATTCCCTTAATTTTTCATTTTCATAAATTGGCTTCCGAAGATTACTCTCCGCTAGAATGAATATTAAGGCCTCAAAGATAGATGCTATTCCATGATGACATATTTAGACGCACTTTCCCCAGAAACTTACACATTCGTGAAAGCGATCGAGCATAACTGTAAATTCGTATTTTTACCAATATTCGTTAGCATAATAAACCATTTTAATTTGATATGAAAATTTATGTGAAATTAATAAACAAAACTGATCATTTCATCAAGAACAGGAAGGAAGAACATTAAAAGAAGATATTTTTAGAGAAACAAATTACTATAGGGTTAAAGATGATTACGGATTATTATGTACAAATTATACGAAACTTATGACTAATGCAATAGATACATGCCTAATACATCATTAATTTGTTAATGAGAACATACTACGGATGCCTAAATAGAAAGAGAGGCTATATATATACCTGTACCACTCTTTAATTTTCTAATAATACTATTGAATTTAATTTGGACTCTTTTCTTTAAAAAAAACTGAATAATAACACGTTTTTCTTAAAATGCTCCTTAAAATCATCTCCAATTTGCGGTCGCTTTTCTACTACAGATAGTAATTGATCATAATTCAGAACTCTTTTATTCGCAGCTTATCATACCTTACATAAGGTGCACTTTCAGTCTTTTAATTTAAGAGGAATTTCGCTGAAGAAAGAGATTAACGCTAGGTGAGAAAATAATAAGTTGGTATGATGGACGAACACCTGCTATAAAAAGGCCAACTTCATAGCCAGTGACATACAGTGCCAGGAATTTACTTTTAAATAGTTTCTAATCTGAAAGGTATTCAACTTCGTCGACGGGTGTCCGAGACGTTCTTCAAACTAAGGAAACTGGTCCATTTAAACTCATTTGTTTAAAATCCAGAGCGCCGTCACCTCTGCATACCTTTGCATCACCAGTTTCCTTTGGTTCTCTATAAATCTCCAGCTTAATCTCTCTCTCCTTCAATATCCAATTTTCAGATTCTATCCAAGTGTCATCTTTCTACCTTCGCTCCGAAGCGGAATAGTTATTTTTTTGACCCTTCCAGGGATTTGATTTCCAAAGAAATCTGATTCTTTGGTTACGACTTTCATTCCTTCAGGTTCTCCATTCAAGAGTTTGGTTATATCTCCGGTGGTCATATTTTCTTGGTGAAAATAAAAGGCAGACACGAAGTGTATAGTAGGAATAAATAACAATTAAGGTTACAAATAACATAATTTCCATAGAATTATTAATATTGTACACATATAGGAATCCAAGCTTATGCGATAACTATAGACTGTTCATATCACAATTAATCTGGATATATATAATGATTAATGACCCTTAATTGATTATATATTTAAATAAACTACAATTTTCTGTAATTGAAAATATTTTTTGTAAGAAAGAGCTTTTAAAAGGTTTAATATGTCAAATTTTCAGAATTAAATGAAATATGTATAAATAGCGACAGTAAATCTAAGGACAGATTTAAAGCAGTAATAACATAGGAAAGAACTTTGAAATGAGGGGAGACCTTGTTTTTAAGGCGTGTATAGTCACCGAAGATATACTAAATTCAAAATAATCTACTAATTTCCCCCCTGTTAATCAACCTGGTTTTTGTTGGTCAACTTCTCTGCCCACCAACTTCGATCCCTGCTTCAATTCATACGTTCTCTAGAATAGAGTATCCACGGGGCACCCATAATGCGGCGTACATTACATTATATATAGATAACAGCTTAGGCTTTTATAGTAATGAAAGGAAGATTTCTCGTAATCTCATCAATCATCCCTCGTCACGACGAAAAACTGATAAGCCAATGTCCTTTCGGAAGCGTCTCAAACTTTTCTGCGAATCATCACGTTACTTAGAGGAGAGCAGTCTGGTCCAGAGGTTTTGCTGAGATTTCTAACACCATTAAGTCTCAGAGATTAATGAGCTACAACTGCTTTTCTCGCACGGTCCGAAACTCACTCCTTCCTTCTAATGTAGGTAAGGGGACCAATCCAATTCTGATATTACTTATAGAGGGAACGTAAAAAGGGATCGTGAGAATGAAAACGAATTACTGCCTTCAGATAAATGAATCTCATCCTCATCAGATGATCGACACTTATCGATATGGTGCTAGATCAGCGGGTATTGAAATCAATATGATTATAATTCATTGTGAGAGGGACTGCACATTTTGTTCCAGTTTCCACAAAATAATTTGAATGAATGATAACATGAGTATTTTCTCAGTCAGTGGATCTGCGAAATGAAGGCTGAGGTAATCGACTATATTTAAATTAGCTTATTTTTGAGATAATAATGACAACACACTTTGAAACCTCATACGGATGCGTCATTTCTTCTCTCCACATCCGTCTGAAAAAAGATGACGAAGTATAGAAATGAAGATAATTCAGGCAGTCTACAAATCATGCGGAAAAGGGTGTAATTTCCTAGACTAGACTATCTCTTACCAGTTAGTGCTTCTTTTAAATATATGTTTACTCAGATTTATTTTATTTGTAGGTTGGCTATTCTTCTTCTTCGATTAAAGTATTATTTTCGGTACGGTCCTCGGTATTTAAGGTAATGAGGTTTGGGTCTCTTTCCTATTTTTGTAAATTATTCTCATGATAGCGCATTAGTTATCAGTCATATTTTTTCTTTAGATTGGAATATAACTTACCATATTGATATTTCCTAATACTTAAATTCGCGCAGAAAATTAAAATTGGAGACTGGAAAGACGAAGAAGTAAGATTCAAATTTGATGATCTGATATCGACTTCAACATAATGAAACTCGGAACACCATTTCAACGTTCTCTGTTTCAATGTTTACATATTGGGAAAGATCGTGCAATTACCTTATTAAGATTTACCGAAGGAATTATATATTCTTCATCTCTACTCATCCAAGAGTCAACGCACATAAATAATTTTAAATTTCTCATTGTAGCTGGATGATATAATGAATCGATTGAATTTATTGATCCAATTTCAATAGAAGAGGGAAAAGTGAAGCAATCCCTGAATGTCCACATAGGAGTAGATATCGTATGATATCATAGGTTGTTGAAGATGCTTTGGCCTTGATATCTGGTAAGGCTTCCGTCGCAAAACTCACTTAAGTCCGATATTTGGCATTTTGAAGATGCATTTGCCAAAAATGCTAGGAAGAAAGAAACTGAGACGCAATAAAAAATGATGATGAAACCAAGGGCAACAAAAGGCACAAAAAAGCAGAAAAAAGCTGTATGTTTATATGGAATCGATGAAAATCTGCGATCATTACGTAACTAATACAATGCACCGTCGTCATAGACTAGGAATTCTCGGCAGAAAAGAAATCAGACGGTAAATTGCGGCAGTGAAATCAGTTCATTAACGCTTACGGTGCAGAGCAGCACGGTTAATGCCAATGGCGATTTCTAGAGATCCGACGCTCAAAATAAGACGCATAAACGTGAAGACAATAAATTCTCCTTTTCCTAACGACCCGCGATAGTAAGGGAAGATCGATTGGTGTTTACACACGCTGCCACACGTCGATAGAAATAGGACTGCGACGAAGAGGCGAATAATATCATTCGTATCAGATGAGATCGTCCAGCAAAGCGATCTATTTCACCCTCCCAACTATATTCAGATGGCATCGTCCAGAGACCGATGTGATTCGCCTTCAATATGTCTCTTGGCGCGCGTGAAATCTTCCCCTTCGAAGAAACGTCCATCGATCATAGCATTTCGCTACCTTTCATCGTCACTTTAACACCAAAGCTGTCACGGAGAGGGTGCGCGAATCATCTCCGAATCGATCTCAACTCCCAACTTAATCCTCCACTTTCATTCCCCTTATGCGACCGGATTCCTAAGACTGCCCACCGAACACGCGCTGCGGTCCCCACCTCATATAAACAACCATCTTTCGTCCCACGAAATAAAAAATAAATTCCCCTCTTCCAAAAGTTGCCACCCCGCCCTTCTCTATCGCTCAATCACCATCGTCTTTCGTCTCTCTCCTTCAACGTCATCCTGTGGCGACGCCTCCTAGACCGCGGGAATTCCTCCGTCTTATCCGCATTAACGACAGGCCTCCTTACGCCCATATGCCGGGAAATGTATGTCTCATAGTGCGACGCCAGAGCTTTGCCATGTTTGAGCTGTTGTATGTACTTGGGTTTTTAAGGCGGGGTCTGAGGTCATATCTCACCCAACGAACGATGACGATGATAAAGATGAAAGATAAATTAAGGGAACGGAGAAATAATATTTCAGTGACTGATGGGCTTCGAACTCGGTCCCTTGAAAAAGGAGACTAACGAATTGCATGACAGATGGGTCTCGTGCCTTATAAGAACTGGAAAATTGGTTCATAGATATGATGTATTGTATGTACTACTCTGTTGCTTGGTTATCGATGGATTTACTTAAATCTTTACTACGTGGTCAATACATTCTTCCATCATGAGGAAGAAGTAGCTTATACAAACAATAAAATAGATACTAATGAACCTTGTGAAAAAAATCGGAGGTATCAAACAAATATTCCGTGAAGGCGGATACTGAAAATGAGCATACAAAATCAATTAAATCGTTTACTGATTCTATATCGTCTCCCCTTTTTGGTCTTTAACGTTTCACCCATCCTGCTCCAATATACTGAATTGTCAAATTAAGTTTCAATCTCAAAAGAATTGAGAATAATTTCCTTTATGATTTATTCCAAATTATGCGACAAATTAATTTTATTTTCAAAAACTATTTTTTTATAGCATAAATAAATACAATTGGGAGTTGAGGAACCTGCGGCATTCCCACGTTTTGGATGGTCAATACGGCCTTTGAGTCACTTCCTGAAGCGAACGCCATGTTATTAAATATTTTTAATTATTTTTAAATTTTAATTAATTTCCCATCCACGCTAATGAGACGACGTGAAAATAAAATGGAAAATATTCAGTTTCAGTTCACTCAACGAATAAATTAATTCGCCCCCATACAATTTCGATGTTTAAATATCGCGAATGATGAACAATTATGAACTATCGCGATACCTGAATTTTGGCAAAGCAATTCAACAGCAGCCTGACGATATCTCCAGCGGCATTCACATAGTCCGTCTTTCGAGTTATCATAGGAAACGAGAACGAAATTCTTAGTTGATATACGATGGTGAGTCCATTCAATCATTTGAATAGTGCTTCGGAGCGTCCATCATTGAGGTATGCGTAAGAAGAGATTGAGCGCAACGAGAGTAAGTGACTGGAATAAACGAAATCAATCGACGATTACATCGGATGAGAGGGATACAAATGTCATTTTCTTATTTCTCGAGAGAAGGGGAAGGGAAGCTCTTTTGAGGTAGAAATGGGGGAGCCGATTCCTCGAAATATTGGAGGTGGAATGTTTTTCAACGTCGGCAGAGGGAAATTGAAGTTCGGGTCACGATTGAGATGCCAAAGAGTCTCTCCCATTCCCATTAAAGAAGTCGTGTATCCTCTACAGAGTTAAGGAAATGAATAGTACAAAGATTTCCAGTTTTCAGTCACGGGAAAGCAATGAATGAGACTAAATGAGGTTCTATCGGAAACGAGAGCTTCAAATGATGTTCATCAATTTCGTTCGCTTTAATTCGAGGTAAAATGATCCATTACTCTGGATAAACATGCAATTAACATCAGATTTTATTACACAAATAAACAGAGCGAAACAAAAATTGGTCTCACGCGAGGTAAATCTCATCATCCTGTGTTATATACAGTGCCGTAATTAGCTATTTGTGCGTTCGGAGCAAACTTTGAAATACGTTACCCCCCCTCTGCGAAAAATTCTGTAAATTTTACTGTTTTGGATTTGATTATTATAAAAATATTTCATTTCTTATTACAAATTTATTATACTAGTCACGATATCTATACATTAAAGATTTAGTTTACATGCTTTCAGTAAAATGAAAATTCATCATACCAATGGTATTTATTCTTTCTGCAACGGCACAGGTAGTGGAAGAGTATTGGAAGAGTATGCTGTTGTATCTGTATCTGAAACCATCTAGATATTATCTATTTCAGATTTTTTCCAACCCTTCGCAACATGCAAGCTCGAACAAATTTTTAGTGACAAATTTTTCGTCCTCTTTGAATCGGGAACGGAAATTTGCCCCGCCCAAGCTATTACTCTGGTTATATCTGATCGCTTTTAGAACTATTCCAAGTATTTCGTTAAAAAAAACTGTATCTCTGGATTGGTTCTGAAATAAGAGCTTCGCTTATATGAATCATTCGCTAGAAAAAAACATTTTTTTCCGAGAATTTCATTGCGGATCAAACATCTTACAGGACTCTAAGCCTCAACTTTGCCCAAAAGAAATCCCTTTTTCGTGCCTGTATTCATCATCCGTGAAAATTTGGAAGAACTGCTTTCTGTCAGGAGAGGATTTGACTAATGGCATTCGATAAGATTTTTCAAAATGTTTCAAAGGGGATAGATAAATAATAACACTTGCAAAATTATTTTAAGAAGAAATTTACATTAATTTATGTTTGACGTAACAAAAACAAACCCCTCATCTTGAATTAAATACAGTTAAATGACTGATTAAACAAATAGTTATCTTAAATTTAGAATATTTAGTAATTTCCAAGGAAGAGCGGATGTTCTCAGTAAAGTAACTTCTTTCATTACTCACAAAATTAAGAAGCTTCAGATTATTTTACATTTATCTGATTAAGATCGACTCTGAAAACGAAAAAGATAGCAAAATAGTATAGAAAATGTATGGAATCTTTTGAATTAATATAACTCTAGGTAAGGCGATTTTCCTATTGATTTGAAAAACTCATAAAAGTGCTGAGAAGCAAATGTCCACCAAGTCGTCATAGCGATCCACTGGAGGTCAAAAGAATGGACATCCCTGATTCAATGTTCGAGTCGAAGAGAGCTGATTGAAAGCATTGAGTGAAAAAATTAATATCCACTAGTGAAACGCGACTCGGAGAGAGAGATGGTACGTGAATCAGTTAAGAGATCCACGGAATGAATCTGTTACGGCGTATCTGTGTGAGGTAAGGTGTGGTCGGAACGTGAGTTGGATGTGTTGGTCGCACGCGCGTGCAAAAGGAGTAAAAAGGATAACTAGTCATAAGAATCCCTGTATAGGCATGGCTCGTGTCCCCTCGTCGATGGCTTTATGACCTTTTGTCGCGTGGGATGTTAAAGCGCACTCGCAGATATGTGGGTGACCGAAAGGAGGATCTTGTGTATACTCCATCCAAGGACGAGGGGAGAGTTGGCGTTGACCGAAGAAGGGTCGTGGGCGAGTATTCATATCCCAGTCGTGAAAATTCATAAAAAGATCCCAGACTGAATTTTGATTAACGAGACAAGTTCTATTAAACGGTACTCCGAAAAGTAACTCTGGTCTGTTTGAATTTTACTGCCAGTATCCCTTGCAGACGGTGGGCATTCTAAGCGCAGGTAAAAACTTCTGCATTTGCAAGCGAATTCTTCACCAAGAGAATATCATAGAATGGGTTCCTTTTCGGAAGACGATAACGTGCGATTTCAAAACAAATCACTGGATGATTTTTTTGTCGTACATATTAAATAATTCTACCTCTCAAACATATTACGATTTTTTAAGTGTATTTAGATTGATTGAAGTATCCCACTGATTAAGAATAAGTTATTTATCTGTTCGAATTATAATCGAGTAATGAATTGCCTTACTTAAGTAATCTTTAATTATTATAAACAGAGCTCTATCGACAAAACGATAAAAAAAATATCCTCGAAAACATTCTTTCATACCTCATAACTAAAATGTTCTTCCCCGACAATCATTCTTCAATAATACTTGGATGTATAAGCTAAGTATACCAAAGTTAATGATTTCCTTCGATGATAAATTAAGATATACAACGTACAGCTATCCTAGGTTTAGAATTCAAAATCTTACGTAAGCTGACTTGGATTTTGAATCCTTTCCACAGTGAAACTGCCAGCACGGAGAGAATGCGGAAACAATTAGAGTGAGTCTTATCATGATGGAGAAATGAAATAAAGTATAGGGTTTTACTTCTTTCGAAGACGTATGGGCAACAGAATTCAACCTAACATATGCTCAAATGAACATAGAAATTCACTGCTATAATTATATCGAAGAATTACGTGTTTTATCTTTTATTCTTTCAATCGAATTTTACGATGGGTTATTAATATTCTAGAAGCGATCTTAATTTCCTGCTAGATTCAACTGTTAGAAGAGACAATCGAGATGATGGTTTTGATGAGCGAACGGGAGATGCAAAGCAACGGAGATGTGGGAATTTGAGTAATGCCACGCGGCTGTAATATCAAAGAGCACAAATGTCGGCATCAAAAAGCATGCTTCCGGGAGTAACAGTGTGGGCGGAATTCTTAAATATCGGTGGCTTAAAACTTAACTATTTCGAGACATTACCTGATTTGAACGTGGATTATTAAAGGAATTAACGATTCCAGGTTCCTGCCGAAAGCGAAATTGAATAAAATACGAAATTTCACGAATCTTTTTGTGAAATTTGAATGATTACGAGAAATATTACTGGCGATCGTTGAAAAATGTACTCCTTGATGTATCTGAGTCATTCGCAGTCGTTTCGAAAAGTGAGGAAGCGAAAGGAGACTTCGCAGCGATTTTTACTCTTGATTCATCTCATTTTCAATCATCTGCGATTTTTTCCTCTTTTCAAAAACCTGTGTAACAGTTTCTCTGACGGCGTTTCAACGGGATTACGGCCCCGTTCTGGAGCAGAGTGAAAGTTGCAGGAATGCGGGTCTCCCAGATTAATAATTTCATTTACGACCCGACGTAACACAGTGATACATATTTGCATAACATCGTAAGTTAGTTCCATTTCCCTTGCGAGAGAAATCATTGGTATTTATTCGGCCTCTTTTCACCACTTCATTCCAACGTATCATTTACAGACCAGCTCCCAGCTGTTTCACCGAGGACTTAAAGAATTTATCATAGTCTTGCTTGCCAATACTTGCCGGGGAAAGTGCCCTTAAGAACGAAGCGGACGTGCTAAAGTTCGGAATTAGTCTCGGACGAGATGTTACGTTTGATCTAATAGACCGAAAAGAAGGAAAAATGGATTAGCTAAATCCACTGCCTTCGAGGAAATGAATAAATGCCTATAAAGGAACGGTAAAGTGGGTTTTATTTGATACGGAAACTGTTGCACGTGTTGAGAATTCTAATTCAATTTTCTTTTTAACGAAAGAAACGGGATAAAAATGCGCACGTGCGTATCTCACGCTGCGGTTCCTGTGGAAATCCCATTGATTCTTGTATTGAACAACAGTGGCACCCATCATCTTTGAGTAGCGGAAGACTGAGGTATAAATCTATTCTCACGCTAGTATTTTAAAGAGTCGTACATACTTTTATTAGAATAATCTTATGAATGCAAAGCTCTATATATGTTCTCCAAGGAAACGAATAATCGATACCTATAGATATGCAACTTTAAAAATTTCTCCATCGATGTAAGAGTTCCAGGATTTTTTTATTTTAAATTATCACATAGCTGAAAAGTGATAAAAAGTATTCTTTAAGAATATAACAATGTCAAGCAACTTATCCCGGGAAGCAGAGACGAATGGACGATAATCAATCGAGTTATAACCGTCAGAAAGAATGGAGATTCGATCCCTTCTTAAAATATACAATTTTATTTGAATTGTGATTTTCCATACATAACATTATTCAAATTTTAGTCTTTAAGCATTTTGAGAAAAGAAGAATAATAAATGGAGGAAAAATGAATGCATTTATTGAATCAAAAGAATAGAATCAATTAGATATTGAGAACGAATTCAATAAATAATGAAAATATTGCACTATGTGTAATGTTATATCTTTCACTGTATTACTGTAAAGAATTCCACAAAGGAATATCCCGCGGGAAATTCCATCACGCAAGAAACTAGTGGGAAAGAAATTCTTCTAAAACCGAGATAGCCTCAAAAATATCAAAGCACTGACTAATGTAATTCGTTTCGAGGAAAATCCCTTAGCATGTATTAATACGACATGCTGCTGCTGAGGTACAAAATAATGTACAATACAAAACTTAAAAAACGATGCCTACTTCTAGCTAAGTAAAACTTTTCATGCCTGTAAGTGCATTAAATATTTTTCTTGAGTCATAAGTGAAATTAGTGGGATAGTTGAAAAAAAGATAAGTACGTAGGGAAATTTTCGTTAAAATAGAAACAACGAATTCTACATCGATATTTAGCGCTAACTTCACTCCATATACGAAAAGGAAAGGAATGAAATGCTATTCAAATAGCTCAAAAGTAAGAGATATTATCACAACCGTTGATTTATTTCCGCGGTGATATTTTGAAAAATGGAGATTATTTCGGGTTTCCATAAATAAAATCGGAAGGCTTTCCTTGAAAATAAAACCTGTTCTGCGTGTTGTACAAAAATGAAGCGCGATATCTCGTTTAAATATAGAAACTGCGATAACCTTTTCCGGTCTGTTTAGGCATTGCGAAGGCAAAGATAATCTGCTTTATGCATATTCGCTTTGCGATATACATTGCTTAACACATGAGTTCTATGTATATTTAGCATGAGAGCTGCCTTTTATAGAAATATATTGTAATTGATAGCCAGTGGTATTGCTTAGAATTATTGTCATGTGCTTAGATTATCTTCTTCCGATTGTGACATAGGCTGAATTCGAGATCAATGTTTTCGGTTGCCAAAATATAGGCACGCTTGGTCATAAAATTCGTTTGACATTTTCCCGCCTATTGTAATATTTTGATGGTTCTCAGAATTGGGGTGACGTGCCAAGTAGGAAGGGGATTGAATCACGAAGAAGACTGAGGCGAGTTCAGAAATACTCCTCAGTATCGCTCAAGAAGTTCGCAAATAAACCTTACGCTATTACAAATGTCACTATGTTAATAAGAAAATGTGAATTATGGAAAGAAATATCAATGGCTTGCCTATTCCATCTTTGATTTCTATCTTCAGAATTTTTCCAGATTTCAAAGGCAAATAATTATAGCTAACCTGATGTCTTTCCTGAAAGGAGATTGAGTAATAATCTATATCTTAACTCCATATAAAATAGAAAACTGTAATTCTATGTATTTTGCTGTTGAATTTCTGAAAAAATAAACCAAAATTTGGCAGGGTCTTTAAAGTATTTTTAACGACATGGGTAGTGCGCCCATGGGACTGAGACAGAATTGTCTCGGCGAAAATGGGCAACATAATTGGTCTATGTTTGTTTAGTTATCGGAGTATACTATATGTCTTGTCAGTCTTTAATTTTTTTAAACTTTAACTGCCATTTATTCACTTATTACATTTCCTTCTCTTTCAAAGTCTGCTAAGAAAACAGAAAAGAAGGTTTTGTAGAATTAAGAAGCATTACACCTCATTAGAAGAAGGATATTGTGAACAGGTAATAAGGGAAAGAGGGCATACCATTGTATAACATTCGGAATTAAACAGTTGCAAGAAAAACTTAATTTCAATTTCAAGCCTAATTTGCATAGACAAAAGTTCTTCTATCTGGCCATTTTCTACCAAAGATGAGGAAGACGCTAAAGATTTCCTTATATTCGCCCCTAAGTCCTGTATTCTAAGCTTCGATAATAATGAATATACGTAAAAAAATTATATTACATAAGAAGCTTAATATTAGGCATTCCGATGTAATCTTTTAATCCTTAAATTTTGTAATTCTCAACGATATGCTGAATACGATAGAATTCCTGCGCGTTAAACCATTCGCTACTTAAGATTACGAAATATTCTATCTTAATATCATATAGCTCTTAATTTTTTCACCTTGATAAAACCAAATACCTTCGATTTGATATAATTTTGATAAAGAAAACTTAGCAAAGATGAGGCAAATTGAACGAAAATAATCGAAAGAGTCACATGAGATTAGTCAACGTATTAGTTTCGATCATGGAGAGTTCAGATCAGATTACTATACCTCCACGCATTAGGCATCGTTTCCTATTGTGCCGATATAAGCAAGGGTGGACTCCATAAAGGTTACGAAGGATGTCTCCTTTTGACACGCAGGCGATTTACCGTTAATCACAAAGGCTGCTGACAAAAATCCTCCAGTTCGTCGACCCAGTTGGCCAAAGATCTCGCTTCTAAATCATGTCCAGCCATCTGTTAAACCTAGAGAACAACGACACGAAACCTTTCACTGGGTTGCATACCAACACCACACCCACCCGCTCTTAATCCGAGAACCACGCCAAATTTACCGAGATAAAAAAATGAACAAAGCAACGGTGGTTGCTTTTCCTGGCTGTCCCGTTGCGTGAAAGGGCGGTCAATATGAATTGGATCGCGTCCAAGGAAAGCGATTTACCGGGGTTTGGAAGAAGGACCAGCTCATTCCTTTAAATTTCCGTGACCTTCAGTTTGGATAAGTTTAGGTAAGAGGTTGATTCCGAAACAGTCTTCTGAAATGAGAATGGAATCACATTATGTGAGGAGACGAAGAGGAAAACCTTTCTCCAGGAAATTTATCTGAACGTCAACGTGTTTCGGTAATTTGTTAGACTAGATTAATACGCAGTTTTGCACTTCGTTTCTGTCTCGGAAAGAATCTTCCTTTCTCTCTTCTCTCTCTAATAGGTTTTATACGATTTATTCAACTGCCTTCGGAGACCGTTTTCCAGGGAATCGGAGAATTCATTATTTCGAAACGTAATCGCTCTTTCTGTCAGTTTTACTTTGGATGACGTTTTATATTTTTCTTACGTTGTACTGCTTATTATTAAGCACTGAGTGTATCACGAGGCGTTACTTAAAAATATATCAAACAGAATATAAAGTTTTATTTTTGACATAAGCTGAGAAATTTTTTTAAGAATAGCAATCACAATCCTAAAGGCGGGTTAAATGAAAACCATATGAGACAAAAGCTTTTTTTTACTGAGCACAATTTTTTTACTGGCAGAAATGTCGCGATTTTTCTTAGTAGATAATATGGACAACGTGTTGGCCGGGAATTGACTGTTATTAACGTATCAGAGTAAATATAAGTACATGTACATACTAAGTAAATAAATATAATACATCATAGTGTGCTCTATGGTATTACATTCAACCCATTTAAGGGAATAAGCTAATTTGTGGTTGAATCTTACTAAGTGGCTCTACATAAACAACTATGACATAGTAAGTTACGACTAGCAGTTTATTAAATAACATTTCATCCGAAGAAAAAATGAGAAAGATGACGAGACTGGTTTATGAATGTTAAAAGTGCTCGAATAAACTTCAACTGGTGAGTGGATTGAAATCGCTTTTGCTTCCTACAAATAATTAATAACCGGAAGGTTGAGGGGCAAAAAGAAGGAAAGATCAATGAGAGTGAATCTATCAGAAAAAATTAGCGAAGGAAGGTCATGAAGAAATGAATGGGAGTCGAGGAGGAAGGAATAAATTTACTCCACAGCAGAAGGATAATTCCGCACTTCCTCAGGAGCTCAAAGTTGCTCTTCAAGTGGACAAAAACCTCGTTTTCTCACAATTCGATGTACTCCGAGAATGAAAAAACACGGCGCCGGAAGTAAAAGGTCGAGGTTGTTAGACTAGTTAATTGGTCCTCGCTACAGCATGTGAAATAAAGCAATTAAAACGAAAGCGTGAGGTTTTTCAATTCCATTTTATAAATGCGATAGGAACTCATAATCGTCACGACACTCCTTCCTTAAATTTGTTTCTTTGGTATTACATGAGCCGGAAATCCATCAAATATTTTATTCAATGCAAGATCTCTTAGTTCAGCGATACTGATATTTTTAAAGGGTAACTGTGTTCTTAAAGAGAATGTTTTTGAAACATCTAACGAAAGTTATGTCGCTTAATATTAGTCCATTGAAAGCACTATGACACAGCCAAGAGGGCAGCGCGTTCGCCGGGGGTAAAAGCGGTCCCGGGCTCGATTCCCGGCGGGGAAATGTACGAAATGACCTTAGATGTCGAAGAAATTTCTAACAATACTAGTACAATACTCTTTTCAACAACACTGCTCCTCGAAGGTTTCAGAGTGGATCGATTCTCATTGAGTTTTTCATCAAATCTCGATATCTTTTATCAGAGTATCAAAGCGTAACTTATGAAACAATTTAAACCATCGCCATTTGAAATGATTCTAGCTTCGATTAATTTACAACAATTTTACTTGTGTACTGAAAAGCATTATCATTCTATTTTTATGCAACATTTTGATAACATTTTTAGATATATCTGCTAGCGAAAACGGTTTGCATTAAAAATATAAAATTATTGATTCGATAGATAAATTTAAGGGGTCTTTGCCGGCCCACGTAGCTGATAAAATTTCTATCGTGCCCTTATGGTGACTGAAGTTGGACAGTCCTTGTCTAGATCTTTAAGTGGAGTCACCTTGAGCGAAATTACTTGGACTATTTGAAGGGGTTTTCAGATATTTTTATGACTTAAAGACGCTTTACTAATTTAGGATCATGAGATTTCCTTCCTATTAATTTAAATAATCTATTTAAATCCTATAATAAAAATTTCTGTAGTATTAGTGTCACCCCTTCATTTGAATGTTGCGAGTTTCAAGGAATATATCTTCGTAAAGATAAATTGGATACCGTTTTCGCTGAGAATTTAGTTTTCCTATCACGCGATTTAGAGTTTGGCTCCCGAAAGGTTCATGAATAATCCTATATCAACCTTTTAATGGATTTCAAAAGAATAAATAATGGAAATAGGGTATGATAATATGACCCAGTTGAGATGTAGCAGCCTATTTCTTCCCTTACTTCCTTCATTCATACGTAAGTGATGAATGAATCTGCATCTCTATGGATGCGATAAAACCTACGAGTATACTTTTCCTATGGACATGTCAAATATATATTTGCAACATAAATGTACAGCTGTTTTACACAACATTACAATAAAGGACATAATTGATACGCTAAAAGTTCCTCCTTCCTAACTTCTAAAATTACGTCTCTTGAAGTTCCTTAATAGACTACTTTGCGCTCCAAAATGAGAAGCCCTAGGAATGTATCTCCGTTCCACAAGATTCTTGTCTTCAGTTTGAACGATAAGGAAAAGAGACAGGGATATGCTCCAGGGAACATTCTATACAAAATTATGAATTTTTATCACAAGATATGAAATACAAGACTAGTTTGTAAGGCGAACTCCATCCTGGAGTCATTTAAATATTTTCCCCAAGTTTTCAATCAGGAAAATTATGTCTGGAAGATATTTTACGTCTTGGCTTCAGGGAAAAATTTTTCGAGATCATTGAGATCTCAATCACATAAAATTCACTTATTTCAGAATCAGAAAACGCCTAGTATTAAAGATACAACTGCAATATAAAGAAGTCACAAAGTTTTATGCTCGCCGGAACTTGCTGGACAATCGCCAATCCATCCCGTACAGAGAATAATACCCATGACTCGTAACGAAACATTTTCAGTTCAGATCGACCACATTTAGTTTCAATTACGATGCAAAAGTCTTCCCACGAACCTTTGTATATTTAAGCCTTCTTTTTTGTGGTGTTAAGAAAAAGGATGAACGGTATTGTTGCGCTTGGCCATCCACCGTTTCCAATGGACATCAAACAGCGCGTGACCATCTCCAAAGGGGTGTGGCAGAGGCAATCGAGCGAACTCCTTCGGGATTTCGTCACCAAATACGAGGCCTCATCGCAACAGTGGGCGCAAACGATCAGTTGGCCCGTGCCAGAAAAGTTTCTGGACCACGAAAATGGGGAAAGGTCAAAGCAAGCGAAGCGTTTTCAACACCTTCGGAGAACCTTTTTCACGACAGGAACTGAGACCGCTAAGTTTTCAATGAAATTGGAAAGGTATTGTAGGTATTCCTTTAGCACGATTTGTAACAGATTTTTTTTCATCGACTTCCTAGCTCTTGGAGTAGAAATCAATAAGTGAAACGTCATAAAAGATATAACGTTGCAAATGAATTTCAGCGCTGTAAATTAATTAACCATTAATTTCAGAAAATTAACATCCTTTAGTGATTTTCGATAGGTGAGAAAATACTTCTCGGGTTCATTATGAATTAACCTATCGTTAATTAATTACATTTGATACACAAGCTTATCTTCTCCATAAGAGCACAACACCTATTTTTTGTTCCTCAATTTATATATTTTAGACGAGCTTCAATTAATTATTTTCAGAACTGAATGTTCGTTTTTCATTATTTTACTGTTAGTTAATTTAATTAGGAGAAAAATTTACTTACCTTAGTAGAAAACACTCATTCAATCTCCTGGTCTTCTGAATGTTGACCTGTAAATAAAAGTACTAATTTCAGTTATAATTGACACTTTAAATGCTTGAATAATGCATAAAACAGCTACAAAAAAGCTATAAGAGTGTTATAATTAAGTTCAATGAATCATAAGCATGATCGTATGAATTTCATAATTAAGAGAAGTCACGAGAAACTTCAGGTAATTATGAAAAGTTGAGATTAAAACGGGATAAGAAATAAAACAAAAATTATAAGAGCAATTAAAAGACAAAACCCTGCCCTGATGGAATTTTAGATCTGCTACACATTGATGAAGGAAATGTTTTAGAGAAATATCTATTATAATTGTAAATGGGAAAAATATAATTACTATGATTGAATTTCATTCTGATAAAGCTTTTCAACTTTGACAATTACTCAATATATGTTTCAGTACCTTAAAATTCCCCACACATAAAAATGTATATTTTAAATGAAATCAATCGATGAAGCCGTGACTTTGTGGAATTCCATCCTAGGTAAGGAGAGAAATGACTTCGCAAAATTCCGCCGTAGGTTTAATAATAATAATAATAAAAACCTACGGTGGAATTTTTCGAAGTCATTTCTCTCCTTGCCATGCATATTTTAATTCGCCAAAGTAATCAATTAAGTAACGAAACAACCCGTTTTCTATCAAATATTGTGATATCGTAATAAGTTGTTGTTGAATATATGAAAATGTCATCAGCTCCCTTATTTTTTCGCTTTCGTTTCCTATTCTAATCCACGCATCTGTAAATATTCATTCGATTTCGAATCAGCTTTAATTTAATAACTCAAAATTGTGAACTTACGAATATAAAGCTCTATAGAAGATCATTATAGTGTGAAAATCAGATACACGTTATCATGTAAGATTCATTGCGATGATGATTTATATAGTATGACTCGCATAGATAATATTATTGCAACGAAAAGTCATTTCCGCCCTTGAAAAACGTATAGACCTTGTCAGCCTAAAAATTATACTTCTCTGCAACAAACCAACACAACTGAACCGAAAAATCCCCGCTTCTCGCAAAAGAGAAAATCCTTCTCCTTGTAGACAACCAGTGTCTCAATCTATGAGAAGAACAACGGTGAAGACGTTCAAGAAACTCGTGAGAGAGGGAGAGCGCGGATTGTGGCATTCTCTTTCACCAAGCCGACCTTGCAACGCCTGAGTGACGGGACTCCACTCTCCTCCTTCCCAAGGAATGCACGGACGTTCCCTCGGGCGAGAAGGGGTGGAGCGGCGAAATTGGTACAGGCGGCATACGGAAACTTCCTCCGCCGTCATTAAAAATGAATCGTCCCGATTTTTACTCTCTCCTGTAGAGATTTAGGAGAAAGTGTGAATCTAAGGAATATATTTGACTAAGAAACTGTTGTGACAGATGGCGTCGTCCTATTTTCTTAAAAGATGTGTCTAACTATCAGTCGTCTGTCTCCCGACGTCCTGAGAATCTCATTTGATCTTTTAAATCTGATACATCCCGAAGAGCAAATGGACGTGAAAAAGTCTGCTTTGTTTTCCCTAGGTGCAAGCTTTATTGTGTTCAGGTACCCAAAATCCTTTTCTTGTTAGATAAATAAATCCTTTTGAAAGCTAATAATTTCCAGCCATTACTTACTGTTGAATAAAGAATAGTTGGATGTTCCAGGAGGATTATCAGAAACGGTCTATGAATCCATAAAAATTACATATTGCTAAAATTATGTCATTAATCAACAACGAATTCTGAAATATTTACTTAGGGATATTTAAATGTGGATTTAGAATGTTAGAAAGAACTTATAGACGGAAAATCACATTTAAATATGTTTAATAAGTATGATATAGCTATAAATCATAAAACGTCGCTCACAACTGAAAACTGAACTAATTCGTTGATTTATTCTTATTCTTGACTTAGGTTTTTATATGTATATGCAAAACATGCAAATAACATATAATTTCGCCTAGCAGCAATAATTGGATGCAAGCTTACGTCTGGAAAAGGAATGATTTAAAATCTTTTCTTGATAAAGAAATCTTTAAACCTTTCCTGGATAGTAGTTAATTACTGCAACATCCTATACAATCAACTTCTTTTATCATTCCTTACATCCAACTACAACATAAATCCTTCCAGAGGAAAAAGTTTAAAGGTTAGTTGAAATGAAAAGGGTAAGAAGATACGCGAAAATAATTTAATTTGAATCTATAACTGTACACCCAGCTTTCTTCGACAATCTTTTAATCGAAATTGTCCCCAAGAACAAGTTCGAGAACAAACTCTAATTTGGCAAACTGAATCTAACTCCTGCACGCTTTTCCTAATGAATAAATTATGAATACAGCGATGGAATGAATTAGAAATGCCCCATCTCCTAACAAAAGTACGACCGTCAGAATATCGGGAAGACTTTCCGACAACGGCCAGAGGAGAATGATAAAAACGGCGCATGGGAAGGGAGAGCAACCTAATTGATCGGAACGTCTCGTCCGAAGAGTGGGGTCGAAGAATGACTCGCCTGGCGATCGGGAATCGCATTCACTGCAAACGTGTTTATTCATTTATGCGCGTTGGTTCGCAAAAGACTGTCGATGGGTGGTATAAGCGCAAACGATGTTACTGTATTTTACTCTCCATAGGGAACGTCGTCCACTTTCATCTCCAAGTTTAATACTTCTCACTCGATGAAGACTTTACGTTAACATCCTCACTGCCACCTCTCTTTCGCCGTGCGATTGTTACTTGCTGTCTGGAAATTTGGAGGTGATATTTGAAGTTAATTAAAAATTTGGAGATGCAAAATTACATTCATGAAATCAATATAAAGGTTCTTAATTTCCCTTGCCATTTGAAGTAATAAGAGAGATGTCTATCATTCTGGAACACAGCTTGCGCGGGGTTATAGTCTCAAATTTCTAACCAACCCAAATATTAACGCTTTACCCACGGATATATCTGAAGTTTTTAGGACTGCTTTCGTCGGCTAAAATACTGAATATAGTGTTTTAGCATTATAATATTATTATTTAGTAATTTTTGCATTTTATACCTATAATTCTTAATCGAGTATTTTTTATGATATCAAGATTCAGTCATACTTATTATTACAGATAAAAATTGCTTATAAAATTAACAGATTTAAGAATGAAAGTAGATTTTGTTGAAATATTTGATATTATTATTATAATTTACCTTCCGATCGAGAGAATATCTCTCTCTATGTTACCCTAAATTAGAAGTATTTGAATTGCTGAATATATTGATACAACACCTATATCTTTCTTATATTGGCTCGTTTTAAACTACAATTAATTAACAATGTGAGATATTATTGATAAAATGGTTTATATGATTGCTAAGTTACATTTTACGAGATTGATTACACTTTATATTCCAGTTTCAGAATAATATGCAGAGAGAAAGTTCAACCATTGATGCTATCTTTGATTTGATTTCTCTGAAGGGATTCTCATAATGCAGATATCTGAAACCGTGAACTATTGATTGAATAGGAGAAATTTTCGTCAAATGGGGTTGAAACAGGTGGCAAAAGGAAAGGGCAAGGTCAATGCAGTGCTGAGACGAACAAGGTCAAATGTGCAGAGCAATGGTGCAGCAAAACTGAGAGGGGCTGCGGAGCAATCTAGAATGGGATTAAAAAGATAAACAGGAAAGAAGTATCTTGGCCAAGTGCCACAAACCCAGATACCCGAATGCAGTAACCTCTATGTATGCATTTGGCTCACGCGATCATTTATAACAGTCGTATTAAAGTCATAAACATGAGCCATCGAGAGCCCATTGCGGAGAATTATCCAAAACATTGAAATTCATTTCCTTTCGTGAAAAATTCTTCTAGAGTTAGCAACTGATTTAAATTGTAGTAAACGCATTATTAGGGTAATCGATTCTAATGATAGAATAAACTGATATATGATCTTTTGAGTTTTCCACATTTTTAGCTCTTACTCAAATTATGTTTTTTCTAGATTAAATGCTCAAGTAATCAATCAAAATTAACGCAATTAAAAATATTTTTACTACAAAATATCATGAATTTTCCTCAACATTATTTCGTGAAATAGAGGAAATATTTTACGACAGCGAAATGTATTAATTGTTTTTGTGTATTTTTACATCTACTGAATGCATTCTCTGGTAAGGTAAGGTACTACATCATCGCTTCTAGTACTTTCTGCTTATCTCGATACTTAATTTACTTCCTAAATATGAAATAGTCTTAAAATTTGGGTGTTCCTAATTTTCTCACATACGATAGTTACTGTTCAACATAAATATCATATTGATATAATATTTAAATTACTAGAGACATATAACATTCATAGGCAGTTTTTTAGCCTCACAGGCATTTTAAATATTTTTCATACAATATTAGGATAGTCAAGCCAATATAGTCACGAAGAACTAATACGAGGGCTGTTCAAAAAGTTCCCGAACTTTATTTATTACAGCACAAATATTTCACTTACAAATTATTGCTCCGAGTCTCCTTAAAAGTACTCCCCACCCCAGCGTATACACTTATCCAAATGGTATTTCCACTATTTAAAACAGTCTTGGGACGCTTCTTTCGGACTGTTCATAAGCTCCTCCGTCGAATTTTTCTTTATTTCTCGAATGGTGGCAAATCTTTTTCCTTTGAGCGGGGTTTTTAGCTTTGGGAATAGGAAAATGTCACATGGAGCCAGGCCTGGTGAATAGGGTGCTTGGAGAAGCACAGTGGTCTTAGTTTTGGCTAAAAAGTCACGAGTTGCTCGTGTTGCTCCTGGTCTGCTGTCATCAGGCGAGGCATGAATTTGTCCTCGATTCGATGCATCCTCAATTTTTTTAGTTAGGATTTCGTAGCAGAACCAATCGGGATGCCACGCTCTTCTGCAAGCTCCCTGACAGTCAAACGTCAATTTGCACGAACGAGATCGTTCACTTTTTCGATGTGGGGGTCATCTGTGGACGTTGATGGTCTTCCGGAACGCTCGTCGTCTTCCACTGATTACCGCCCGTCTTTGAACCGTATAAACCAATCATAACACGCGGTACGTTTCATAGCATGCTCACCAATAGCATTGGTAATCAACTCAAAAGTTATCGTGAAAGATTTGCCCAGTTTCACGCAGAATTTTACAGAAGAACGCTGCTCCTTCAAAGAGCTCATTTCCGCGGACCCGATTTTTCGCCGCACTCTACGATCATCTGTTCACATAAATATCCGTAACTACTGAACAAATCGAGATATCGACAAAATGATTGAAGGTGGTTATTTGGGAAGCTTTCGCGGATACAACGCTTACAGGCAGATTAAAAAATAACCAACTGGAGGCACACTATAAAAAAAGTTCGGGAACTTTTTGAACAGACCTCGTAGATAGTCCGACGTTTAGTTTAGACTATTAAAAACGATCAGATAGTCGAAAATTCCTCTCGTATGAAAAACGAACCAATGTCAATCCGAATTATCGAGTGTTTATTTTCACAGAATTAAGCGGTTGATTATATTTACAGCTTAAATATAAGTCTATTCGTTCTGCTCCAAAATATATACCATTAGACAATCTTTACTGAAATATCAATCCTCAAGCTTGTAGCAAGTAATCAAGTCAATAATTTCACCTATCAGTTCACTTGCATGGACCTTCAATCGAGTAATTAATACAATAATTTTATTCCTCTGTTCACATGTATGGACAGGTAACAATCGCCAAGAATGACACGAGACACGTGAGAATGATTTTGAAACAACTCTTAGCGACACCAGGTTAAGAGGAAAAAATGTATATATACTCTGATGCTTCGTAGAGGAAAGTAAGAGGTCAGAAGCGAAGTGCAAGGTTGTGAGGGAGGGATGCAAATGGCCTTCACGGCGAAAGGCTTTATATAAAGGAGTCCCAAGAACACCCGTGACCGAAGGGAATCTAGGAAAGCGTCGCTTTTATTGGCGGTCAGCATCTGTGCTTGATCGGATTATTGTAGGACAGCACCTGCTTCGGACTGGTGGGAGGCTCTCTCCAAAGAAAGTTGATTGGAGGCGAGGCGAATAGGCTTCTGGGCTTACAAAAAAGCACTTGTTTACTCGAGAGAGAAAAAGGGAGTATTAAAACAGTGTGTACCTTGAACGGCGTGTGCGGTGTGATGAGTTCTTCAAACTGCCGGTGGGTTTGGCGAAGGGTGTTGTTAAATTAACCAAGATTTATGGCGCTTTTTCCCCCGAGAAAATTATCGCCCTCCGGTTTAATTACGATTTTGCGGAAATAAATGGGTCTCCAAGATTCTCATAAAGGAGTAGATAAGATGGAGATAGGAAAAATAACCATGCTCGAGGAAATCTTGTACGTGTGGAGATCGTTCGGTAAATTTGAAACAAAAATACCCTGTTTCTGATTTCATACTCACATAAGGGTCGGACGATATTCAAATTTAAATAGGGAATGAGAAAAAGATGGTAATATGCGAATATAAATTTCCATTATCCTAGGCAGAGAGATTGATTGCTTGTGTTTCACAAAACAAAGTAATTGCTACATCTCCACAAACAATGCTTTATCGTAGAGAAGTAACAAGACACTGCTCAGTAATTTGTCTTATCAATTTTTGACACGTATGCTATGATACTCTTGAGCATGAAACTTAGCGAAACTTATCATTTATAGAATCCTTTATTTCAATTAAATAATACAATGACGGCAGAGGAAGTGAGTAGGCCAAATATTGGGAGGGGGTAAAGCAATTGAAGGTAGGTTACAAGGTGAATAACAAGGACAAATAAGATATTACAGAACTTAAATTGTGGAATTAGTTATATTATATGTTATATTATGTTATATCACAAAATAAAACAAAGTGCATTGAGACATATCGACCGAACATGGGGTAGGAGGCTTTTGATGATGATAAGATTGGAACAGATCATGTAGATAACGTACCTTAAATCAAATTAGTTAACTTCCAACTAATCAAGATACTCGACGAAGAATTCTTTTATGTTTTTCACATTAATAGGTTAGTGGTACTCAACTTAAGGAATGGAGAAATGCATAAATCACAAAATAATATGTATAGCGGGTTGTGTACTCCAAAGGCGTGCACATAATTATCCATGGTGCAGTTATTGATACATTTCCTAATCTGCACAAGAATAAGATTTGATCCTTCTATTAACTACAGTTATCAATAAAATTTTTAAAGCAATTATTTTATAATCTCAAAATTACTAGAAAACAACCGAGAATTTTAGTAAAGATAGAAGTGAATGAAAAAGTTGAGTTTCAGAGAAAGAAGCACTAATTCCAATACGTTTGCGAAAGCAACAAAATCTACTAAATGCAATATGACAATACATTTTTATATTAAATCTTTTCCTAAGTCATTCCGAGTGGAATTAACCATAAATTTTACTATAAATTACACGATAAAAATAAGAACTTCGAAAGGCATGAGGCACTACGTATATTCCCTTTTTTATACTAATCTCCTTTATGAGCAAACGAAAGGTTAAGCAAGCGGTCATTCCGGAATGAATAATACAAAGGCTTTATCAAGGGAATATGGATCAATAGAAGCGCCAAATTAAACTCCAATGGAGCTTAACAAGATTATTAGAGTACGACGATATTGGAGAGAGGAATTTGACCTGGAACTGTCAATATTCGAGGAAACTAATAGTGCATGATGACGCACAGTGATTCAGGGATTAAGGTTTTTTTCCTTTATTATTCTATAGGAGAATGGTATTACGAATCATATTTGAGTATAACTGATTAAAAAACCATGATGTTGTTTTTCATTTGAATTCCACAGTATCAACTCGAAAACAAATAACTCGTAAAATTGAAATCGCTTCTTTCTGTTTACTTAATGTATCATCATTTAACATTCTCTTTGAAAATATGAAAAATAGTATTACATTATAATTAAATTTATTAACTTACGGTTAACTAGTCAATTTTAATTTATATTTTAAATAACTAAACAGAAAGGCACAAACCATATTTTGATGATTGCTATTTAAGCATACAATTATATATGATTGCACTTCGTGTGAATTTCAGTCATTCTGACGATAGAAACAATAAATTTTACTTCTTAACTTATGATGCTTTGGAACGATACTATAAAAATTAAACTTTTTCGTCCGGAATCAATCGGAATTCATGTCTAACCCACCAATCTAACCCACTAATCTACATTTTATTTAACGTATTAATCTTTAAATACTATGTCATCTGTCACTTTCGTTTTTTTATTTCATTTACTAATTCCTTAGCTGTCACCACGGTACTCTCCAATAAACAGAAGTATTCATGGTTGAAAATAATTCAGCGGATGAAACTCAAGAATATACATTGCTCTCAATTGTATAGAATAGCACACTCTTAGCCCAAGAAGGAAATTCCCTGGCAGAGCGACGCAATAATGCGACAAAGTTCTCGCCTAACAATGCTTCCCATTCCACCAGTTGTGGCTATCAGTAGAATTCTTTAAATAGGCATTGCGGCAGCAATTCTGCGATGATAACTGAGCTATAAATGAAAATGGAATCTAGGTCGGACAATCGCACAATGACAGGAAGCGTAAGCGAGGAATTGGAAGCGGCATCCTGAGAAAGAGGATGTGTGCGCGCGCATTATACAAAGGGATTAAAAAGCATCGAATGCACTCGCAAGTTATTTACGGACAATCATATCAAATACAATGACCTCACAGTTCAGTACTTGAAGTCGACATCAAACGAAATACGTGGAAGAGAGAATAAAAGGTCGATGCCCGTCAACTGCTATCTTCAAAGTGGTTCATTATTTGCTACCATAAGTATATGCTAGGAATAAAATCTAAGAATTGCACTAAGAGCACCGCTAAGAGAAAATAAAGCATGTTCTTGGAAACTTGATTTTGAGAGAGAGAGAATTAAAAGCAAGGAGGATGTGTTAACTATCGAAATTATAGATGAAATTAATTTACTGCTTTTCCTTTTTATAATCCTTTAATGGAAAAGAGGTGGTTTGTAGAAGTGGACCTCGGCATTTTAACGCTTAAAAAATTTTATACCAGCTGAAAGACTTAAAAGGTAGTTGAAATGTACTATCGTCTAATAGGTAAAGATAATTACTCGATATTAGAACAGAGATAAAAGAACTGAAAATATCGAGATATTATCGAACTTCCTAACAAATATGTGCTTCGAAGCCATATTGATGTAGTATGCGAAATATTAAAGCCATACGAATGGGCATCGAGAATGAACTTCAATATAACATAATGAAGATGTAATATCAAAACGTTTTCCTCCATTAATTTTAATTAAAGTTAAAAAATGTAAGAGCTTCTGGAAATATCTGTAGGTAATGGTAAATCTATGCTGATTATAGTGCCAAGATAAATGTTTTTTCGGGATAGACCCTTAAGTTTATCTTTTAAAAAGACTAATTTTATTCTCATTAGTGTTAAGTTAAAAAACATATAGGCATGACTACTAAATATTACCATATTTAAATAGAAATACCTAATTATGTGATATTATCTCTGTACATCATTCTTTTTGTTGGAGAGTTTCATTCCGTATACCGCAGCTAATTTTAGCACAAAAATTATCGTTCTCCTTATTCACATTCTTAATGCATCACATAGCAATTTCAAGCTTATCGACCTTGAAAATAATTTATGCTTTACCTCATTCTACAAGGGATGTTTAAAATGTCAATTACACATGCTTTGGGTGGATGATTAACTCATACGTGCATTGGTTTTAGGATTTCAAATGTGGTATCCACTCTCTATATAAAAATTCAATACAAAACATTCAATTGAGTCGGAAGCTAAAGATCGCATTACAGCAAGATATATAACGTATTGTTGATACAATATATAAATGCAGTATTCTTAAAATTATAATTTAATTTACCGTTACATGGTTATAACAACTAGTTTAAAGCAGAGTTTTGATAACACTATGATCTCAGTTTTGCAAAGGTAATGTTAAACGAGATTGAACCTTTATAAAAGAAAATGAAAATAAGAGAGGATCAGCTGGGGGCTTAACATTGCTCAGGGGACATATCACCGCTTAAAAATAACCGTCACTCGTTAAAATGCAAATCGCGTGTTGTAAGTTGAGGCGAGAAATAATCTGAAATTCTGGATTATTACCGCGATCAAAACGGGTTAAAAGGAAAAAAAGCGAGTAATAATAATGTATTCTTCGTCTTTGGCAGTAAATTCAATCCCTTGTTAGCATAACTGGTACTCTGGGGAAAGAGAGTGGGGGTTGGAAGCGGTGGGACTGCATTGCTGACATGCAAGGGGAAAGGGAAAGCGCGGGAGTGCTACTGCATCTCCCATGTTTGTCAATTGAGTCATAGCAGGCGCAGAGGAAAGTTCGCTAATTTCAAGGAGGTGCTCGATTTATTCAGCTCAGGGTCAAACACTTGCTATTCCATTATGGAGAGAAGGAAATGACCGTCATTTGGATTAAACAGCTATTTAAATACTGCGTCTAAAATTGACTCGTTCAAATCCCCTTGGAATAATTTTAAGCATTTTTTTAATATAAACATATTATATGCAAAATTTACGCCCGTGAATCTATATGCAATTAGTTGATGATGTCAGAATTGAAATAATAAATATGAGCTCTTGTGAACGCACAACAGGTCATATTTTAATATATGTTTACTGATTTCCTATCGATGACGGAATCAAAGATGGCAATTCATTTCCCATTATATCACAAGCTGTATCTAAAGTCGCTAAATTCATCTAAAAATGCCGCTAAAATGTAGCCAAAAATTATTCTGGCTTGCACCTACTTTTACGAATGCTTTATTAGTACAGTTATCAAATTAATTACACAGATAATATTAATTTTTACCGAGTAAACCTGATGCTATTTTGATACACATATAAGTAAAACATGTCATGATACAAGGATGTACTGATAGAACAGAGCATGCTAAATGAAGTGCACGAAGCAACTGAAATAGAAAAAAAATCACTCAAAGAAGGAAAATCTAGCGATAAAATCGCTCATTTGATATCTATACATGACGAAGTCACTTTTAAACACCTTAGAATATTCAATCGTAGTTTAATGTAACATAACGCAAAAAACGGTAAAAATTTTGAGGCATATATTTATTTCTAAAATATAACTGAAGAAGATTTTGAGAATCCTTACATAATAGGCCTCTGAACAACCAAAACGTAATCCATTTCAGTGAGAGTGGTCCCGGGTTCGATTCTCGGTGGAAAATCACATGCAAAAAATGATCTCAGCTGCTGAAGAACAATTCTACTACTACTCTTACGTATTGATTACACTTGTAATGTGAAGATACATTTTCTTGATCACGGTTCTTATTCAGTGCGATTGGAATACTGCAAACCGGTAATTGTGAAATAGCTCCAGTTTCTAAATTTTAATTTTTCCTCCTCCTACAAAAAACGGTTATGTATTTCCTCGAAAATCAACGGTAAGGAGCTTATTTTCGGTTGATAATTAGCCCTGAAAATTAATGCACAAAATTTTCGGAGTTTAAAACAGGATCAGCAAAGACTAAAAAAGCAAGATGAGGAAAATTAGATTAAATTATGATCCTGAACGAAAAATGACATATTTTCCTCCAGCTTAGTTTCCCCAGTTTCTTTTTTTTTTTTTTTTTTTGATGGAAAGACACAAAGCACGCCACATCCTCATTCCTCCATTCCGCTTTTATCCGCTCTTCCTCCGTAAGATAGAAGCCCCTTCCGAAGATAACCGTTGCAACACTTTATGATGCTGGGCCACAAAGAAATCCCACCCACACCATCCTGCCACTGTCTCCGGACGCTGTGCGAACAAATTCCACACGCACGCACGCAAAGCGAAGAAAAAGGATTCTTTCAAGACAGACGAGGGAGAAAACTTACGATCCTCGACTGCCTTCTAAGAGTACAAGGGTCATGGTTTTTAGAGGCGAAGAGTGAATATAATGGAGAGAAGGCGTAGGAGGGAAAGACGACAAATATACCCGAGACATACGGTAGCCATGTCCCTCATATCACGAGCCAAGTGATCCTACAAAATAAGAGGAAAATCTCCTCCTCTTTTCACGGAATCGGTGAATATAAATTACGCAACTTTATGGGATGATGTGTACTTTACGAGCTTTCGTATTCAACTAGGATTAAGCGCCGGAGATGGAAGAGATGTGGAGGAAAGAATAGCGTAGATTTATCGCGAGGGAAAGACGAAAATTGTCTCCACATTAGGGACGGTAAACTTGCGAGGATTTTGGGACAAACACAATAAATAATTAGTCGTCTTCTATAGGACAGACGCTGATTCATTTCTTTCAAGGATTCGTCATTTAAGAGCCGATGGAATATGAAACAGATGCTGTATTAATTCCCTCTCTCTAAGCAAAATCAAACACCACGCATCCAACAGATTTACTCTCTGGATTACACCTACAATGATTTATTTACGCGCCGTGTTTAACGTCATAAGTGCACCGTGTAATAGTCGCACCCCGAATCCGATCCTGCAACGTGAGAGGATGCCCCAAAGAAATTTATGGACTGTCGCGACTAAGAACTTTAGATGGGAAGCTGCGAACGTAAATAAACAAGCATTGCATTGAAATAGTTGTTTTCTGTTATGCGGGAAATGAGTCCCATCCTGATCCCCGGATAGGATCTTTACCGTAGGCGATAAACGTTAAATATGAGGGGAAAATATAAGTTCAATACTACAGAAAGGACAAATGATGCGGATAAGAACTCTTCATACATGGAAAAAGATTAAGACTGACCTTTCGCTGAAATAATGAGATTTATGAGCTTATTACTTGTCGGGTCAAATGGGCAGCTGATGAAAAGAAGCGCAGAATGTGGCAGTAAATATGGACAAGTTGCTTTATGAACTCTTCTCAATGACATATTTCACGTATGTGCAGAAAAATCTTGTTTTCTTCTCCGCACGTTGGAGGATTACTTGAAAGCAGTTGAATAGGATATAGAATCGAAAGGAGCCGCATGGATTAACAATAGGAGCAGGTTCATATAAATCCTTCTAAATTTATGACTTGCTTTTAGGAATAGCAAAGAAGTCGAGCAGAAACAGGTGTCTACTCATAAGACGTAGCGCAACTATTTTTCAATAAATTTTATAGCTTGATAAATCACTGAGGGGAACACTCGAATATCAGATTTATTGGCTCTGTAATGTCACTCATGAATATATATTATGTTAAGAATGTTCTTCTCGTGAGATTCTGTCAAAACATACATCACTACTGTCACCTCAATCTACAAAGAACCACTAATGTACAGCGGCCGTAGGGTATCATAACTATATTTAATTCGTATTTTGCCACTGGTTTAAAGCAATGAAACTTCCGGATTCAGATTCCTACTGAATAATATTATTTACTAAGTGCCATTCATCCTTACGATTTCTCCATTACGTATGTATTTTTATCATTTCTTTCTAATATAAATGAAAATTCTCGAGATATATTATGTAAGAGAGACGCTTCTACTAACGAGTATACCTTCCTACGTTATGCTATTCTCCTTCTATCGTAAATCTAAATTAAATTCCATTTTAAAGATTAAAACCTTTCATTTAGGGTTTTACATATTTTTTATAACTTATGTGAAGTATTTAAGCATTTAGAATCGCAAATTATTCGATATTCGATTCTTCCTCATAATTCGTATATTTTTTATGAGTTCTGCATTTATTAAATGTATCGAACATTTTAAACTGTATCGAACACTGCTTAGGTCTCCTAATCCTGTTTAGCTACCATTTTCGGAAATGATTATGATTAAAAAAAAAAAGATCTCAAAAAGAGTGGATAAAGGTTCGGGTTAGAATCTTAAATTATACATGCAATTCCTTCAGAATGGAAGAAAGCCAAAATTACATCAACCTTCACTACCGTTAGTGTATTTATCTATAATCACTTCAAAATATTCCCACAAAGACGAGATATCACTCTTTATAAATTCAGCAAAGAATGTGAAAATAATGCTTAAACAATATCAATAGGCCAGAGCATCGATATTTAAAACTTGTCCCATTCTTTCATCCTTAAGCTGCTCATTTTAGGTTCTCAAAATCACTTGTGACACTTCTCACTTTCTTACTCAAATTCCTCATACTAAGACCCCCAAAGAACTAAAATGGGGGTAATCACGGAGAATGAGCCTCTCATGGAGGAACAGTAGCTTCAATTCCGTAAACGTAAGCCAACCATTGCCATTGACACATCGACCGTGCATCCTAAGCAATCCATCAAGGGATACCACCCTCGCCCCCCACCTCAAGGCAAAACGGTTGAACAGAGGGTGCGGAAGGGTTACAGGAGCAAGGGCGTCCATTAGTATTCGAATTTATATGGATCCATCGCAATCCGAGTGGACTTCTCTTCCCCCCCCCCCTTCTGCTTTCGGCTACCACCCACTACTGTTAGACCCACAACTTCTTTATGACTTGAGAGGAACAATGCCTTTCGAATCTTCTCATTCCAAGAGGAAGGCCCCCCTGCATCTTTCCGCCACCGTTTGATTTACATACGAAGGCCTGTGGTATCGACCTGCCAAGCACCCGAGGCGTCTGCTGACCTCACTAACCGCTAAGCCGTCGTCCGCTTCGGAGGGATATGTCCGCGACCGACAGGGACGATTCCCTGTCCACACACTATGGGTTACAGTCGTACACGTGATGAGGCATTCCTTTGCGGGGGATCCATAAATGCTAATGGGATGCCACGACGGCAAATCTTTTGTAGAGCGCTCTGGTATAGGGATGAGGGTTAGACGAAAGGTCCAGATAGAATATAAGTCAAGAAAAAGTAAATTCAGCTTCTGCTAAAATATAAATTGCGGAAGAATGACCATCAAGTCGATATTTCTGTAATAATCTATAGAAATTATACGAGATAAAAAACTTTCAGGAATTCTATAAAACCAAGCTAGTAATTATTTTATCATATTATTACACTTGTAAATGACCAGAGACAACCAATAATGATAATAAGCTTTAAAACCCAGGTTTAGGAGAAATACCATTCAGCATAATTATCAGCGAAAACAGCATGATTGGCAGGGGTTGTGTTTTCAGCAAAGCAGTCTGAAATGGATATTTGTGGTGAATAATTATAGAAAGAAGAGATTCAGTAAATAGAAAATAAATGATGGAAGGGTGATGAAACTTTTGTGATGCAATATAAATCAGCCATTTGTATCAAGTTTAGTTGCCTAAATTGAAAATAATCTGAGACGATATTTCACAACCGGAAAAAGCATGGCACTAGCGGAACCAACGAACCTAATCTTTGAATTTATTCGCTCAAGTATTTCATTTTTCTAATCTCTTAGCATATTGCAAAATGTCTTTTTATGGTCTCTCTATCATTCATTAGCATAGTAAGCATTCGTAAAATATTAAAGAACGTAAATAAAATACCAATTTATCGAACAGAGATGGGAGTTAGCTGTCTTGAGAAGACGAAAAGACTTGAAGGTTCTTCTCTTAAAAAAAGCTATCTCGATTCGAGTATTAGAAAATTCCTGAAAATTTTTATATAGACTACATTTCCGGTGAGCTGTACAGTCTAAATAGTAATGTTTTCGGATAATCGTATGATTGGCTACCTAATATTCTCATGTTCACGGTAATCTCTCCTACCGTACTTACTATACTACCTTATCCTATAAATTATTTTCATATTTATTACTAAGGCTCAGTAGGAAATATATTAGTTATATGAAGATTAAATCGAGGCTTTTCTATTATTGATGTTATTTATGATTTGATTTGGTCTACTCAATACTTTTTATAAGGATATGAAAGCACACGAACAAAGATACTATAACACTCAATTTTCCGCGATGAGCTTAGTAAATCTCGGATCGAAGAAGGCAAAAGTTATGTTGCTGAGTAACTTAAGATCAGAAAGCTACCGTAAGCTGTGTAATTAATTCCTCTGAGACGGTTCGTGTCGCATTCATGTTTTAAATGGCGGTTTTAAATCTCATTCGCCGTCAAACCTACATGAATAATGATGGAATTGCGTTATCTTCTAAATGGCTTGAGTGTCGCAAACATCTGACTGCAAGATGTTCGCGATCCAAAGAGCACAATTATCAATCCGACCATTAACTAAAATAGATTTTCGCTTAAGCGCTGTTTTTTGCTATAAGAAGTGCTGGAAAATTATTTTAATTTGGCATCGCTTGCCATCTGTCTTACGTCGGGATCGGAAGTGAGAGTCGTGTTTGTTTTTTTTCATTTTCTATGGAATTTACTCTCATCTTTTCAATACGAAGGCTTCTTACTGTTTCATATCTTATATATATTTTTAAATCAAAAGATAAATTATTATGGAATATACGTAATGTGCGAGTAAGGAGAATTATTCAAAATTAATTTGCCATTACAAGAATAGATGATGTTTATTCCTGCCAAAAACTTCCATGGTTACATTCCTGTTTATTTTGTATCTTTTAAAGGTGAAAACTTGAAATCTCTGCGTTTCTGAGAGATGATGAAACTTTCAACCTAAAGCTTACTTATATTTACAGGTATACTCGTAAAGTACAACAGAAGTTCCAAACTCTTCTTTCTTCTAGATTCACTAAGAAAGCATTGTTAACCACAATGATTCTTAGGATCTAGGTCATATTAAAAACAGTTCAAAGACATAAAAAATCTTTACTTACAGTTATGCTGATAAAGTAACATTCTTCTTATTTTAATTTGTTAGCATAATGATTCCGAACAAGATACCGCTGCATCTCTTAACGTAAAGAAGAAATATCTAAATAGCAGCTGAGCAATTTGCCTCACAGAGTGGGAAACTTGCATCCAATTAAGGAACCGCTGTTACTGTTTGGAAGGAAAGATGGACGTGTAATTGCATGCTTCTTGAAGCGAGTCAGCTCTTCCTTTTACTTCCCTCTTTATTTCTACCCGCTGAGAATCATCCTATCTTAACCACAGTACTAAAGAGAAAGCCCCCATTTCTGGTGTTTAACACAATCCTGGATACATTTTTCAACTCTATCTCGACAGCAGTTTCAGCGGTGGAGCACTCCCGGTGTAGAATTATGACGAAGTAACACGTAACGATTCATTGTTGGCAAAGCATCATGACGATTACGAGCGTCAATTATTCCAAAAGCGTGACGAAAGTTTACGGCATTTCCGCACGAGTAGTCGGATTCCAGCTGGCGCTCACGATGGTGTTTTTACTCTCCCATTTGCTCCTTCCAACCCATCTCTTTGAAGTGCAGGTGAAGGCAGGAAGCTAAGGGCGGTGGCATTGCGTCAGTGGTCGAATAGGGTCGACAGGGGGGAGTTGAATGGGAAAGGTGGGTGCCGTGACAGGTAGCTCACGCCCACGCATCCATTCAGTCAGTGGATGTTGGCGGAAGAAGAAATAAAGGAGAAGCCGCCCCTTTGACAGAATGGAGGGAGAGAGTGTAACGAAACCCCTGTTTCCGAAATTCCAGCGCGAAAAAAGAGCATCGAAAACGTTTCCTTTGTTTGGGTTGGTGCCTTCTAGTGATGTCAACTAGACGCTTTAATAGGCGGATGTTGCGAAACGATAAGTATTTTCCAAAGAAATGTGTGCCACCTCCTGTTTTTGGAAAGCTATTTCTTAGTTAATTCTGGAATCATTTTATACGAAAAATGAAAGACTGCTCCAAAATATTACCTTTCCATTCTATTTTATATATTTTTTAGCTTTGCTTATCTTATATGTGAGAAGATGTATATCATTTTGATTTTAGAAATCTAATTTGAGAAATTTCGAGGCCTCAGCAAATAGCAACGGTATATGAGAGGATCGTACATAATGGGCTCTCTCCTCACTTATTGAGTAACTATATAATACAGTATACCTATTTTCTGTATAATAAATTATTTTCATTTTACTGTTGGGGATATAAGAGGATATACTAACTAGACAACGAAGGAAAAAATACATTATTTTACATCATATATACATAATTTCTCTTTGTGCACAATTTCATTTTTCTAATCAACTGGCATTTCATTGTTTATAGGCTTTTGCTCTCTTAAAATCAATTTTGTATAGGTTCAAGTAACAGAGATATACCTGAGAGGATATACCTTTTTACATCCATCGTCTAAAATAGTATCCCAGAAGAAGTGTTCCGCTATTTAAGTATGTTGCTTGACGGCAATCAAAATATCAATTTTTTTTGTAAAAACTCTATCTGATTTTCCCTATGTTTGTTTGTTTTACTCATGGGCCTATTCTTTTCAAAATGCTGTTTTTACATTAGCATTTTCAGCTTTATTTCAATGTTAAGCACCATTCTTATGTTGATATTTTCTAAGATTTTTATTCTTCCGATGCTTGATATAGAATTCTCTGACGAATAATCGAATCTTGCTCTACTGCGAATTGAATTCATTGGGTAAAGGAGAAACAGCAATAAAAAGTTATGACATAATTGGGATTAAAACCTAGATCTCTCCCTTACTAGGCACGTATTCTAACCAAGAAGTAGGAAACCTGTGTTTGGATCCAGGCCTTGCTGCTATTTTTCCCTTCTCTTTCTCCTTGTGTTTCCAGCCGCACATCTATCCGAGCTAAATATAATACCTCATTGTGTAGTCATTCATTCATGCCAAAACCAGCCAGCCATCCATTATAACCAGATAACCAGAGTAAAATGATATAAATTTTTAAAAAGACAGAAATTAGTGTCTTCCTCCCACACACCTATAAGTAAGCAGAGAGTAATGAAAAGTTTGAAGCCTCAATCAGTCAGACACCTCATTTCAACCGTTCTTTTTTCGCGATTTTATCTAGATAAAACTCTTCGCTTAACTTCCGACTGAAATATTTTCGCACTGCTTTTTATAGTCCTTACAAAACGAGATTTTCATTCATGAAAGCCTTCACCCAAGTAGACGTAGGTGAATAAATTTATTCTCAATTAAAGGAGCTTCATGAAAAATAAGTGGGAAAATAATAAAAGTCCCAATAAAAACTCTTGAGCTTTTAAATGCTTTCTGCCATGTGGAAGTAAGCCAATCTCGAGACTAATGATTAGCGATTCCTGCACGTCTTCCATTTGGTGACAGATACCAGCAACTCTTAAGAGTTTTAAATTTCCCCATTAACCACTATCCGCGGCTTCATTCAGTATTCTCTCTCGCTTTCCTTGATTACATCCCTTAGCTGACGTGCAGTTTATGCCCACGCGTCACTCCGTAATAGCTTTTACATTGCCTTGTTCCAATGCGGAAGTGATTTGATTTCGACGCTTGGAAAGTTGCCCCCGTCTCAATGGGTGTTGGCGTATTAAGTCTACAAATAGGCGATCTGCATACGTTCGTTTCCGTTTCGACTTTTCCCTCCAATGTATAATATCTCTCTCACGCGGTCTCCATTAGGCGGTGCTTAAACTGGAGTATTTATTACGCCCTCTAATGCGATTTGAGCCTCTGATGAAAGCACGATCAAAACTAGTTGAATATTAATGAGAACGAGAAAGTTTGTTACTCTCTCCACAAGCAAACGGCTTCTCATTCGATTTCGTTTATTAATCAAAGCAGAAGCATTTTATATTTTGCTTTATCGGGTATAATTTATCGTTCGATGCGTTTAAATTACTGTCGCGTCACCTTCGAACTGAATGCTAATGCAATATCATTATAACTAATAAGAAAATTTATTTACAATGTTGTAATTGGCAAATTTGGTATCTAACATTTAATGTATCGTTTATGTAGATATGATATTTGGTAAGGTGAGTTAAATAAAGAGTAGTTTAGCGCGTGGAATAGGTAAACATCTTTTAAAACAAGGAAATAATCTTATATTATGTTTTCGTAATTTAGCAAGGAAAAGAGAACGATAATTTAATAGGAAGAATAAAGAAAAGAGGAAGTTAAGTTTCTTTTAGTATCCATGGGTGTATCTTTTAATGAACTAGAACGATCTATTTTAGAATAATATTGGAAATAATAATCACTACCTTATCCCGTAAAATTTTGGCTCTTTTCGGCATCGTCTTTTTTTAAATATTCATAAAAGCTCAAGGAAGTATTGTAATTAGTAATAGGTTTCCAGGGTCTTTGTTATGATAATCATGTTGATTATAACGCAAAATCGTTGATTTTATCCAGGATAAAAAAACCTATTAAATATAGCTAAAATGAAATCTAATACAAGACCAATATTAATAATCTTAAAGAAAAAATAAAACATTATGATATCTATACAATGCTTTCTATTTCTTTCATATTCTAAGTTTTGTTGGACAAATGTATTCCATCACAGAGTTGATTTGTATTCAACCATGATTTTTTACCCACGGGGAAATCTATTCACCAACGTAGACACGGATCAATGCGGCATAATCTTTGGGAAAGGCAAATGAAATTCCCTTGTATGCACAGTAGACCGAAAACAAATCGGCAACCCAAAAGCCATGGGAACAACGGAAGCAAGATGAATGGATAGGATTTCCACACCTTCTTCCTCCACCAGTAGGAGAATCAACATCGAAAAAGGAAAACAAAGGAAGTCTGAGGAAGATTACTATTTCTCATAAGCTTCAATTTATAAGACTATTTTATAACCAGACCCAATGGTTGTAGATTCTTTTCATTGGATATTTTGTAATCGAGAAACGTAAAAAGATTGATGTTCTCAGCATACCTATACGAAAATTCAAATCTTTACTTAGCGTTGTCACTTTTCAGTAAAATCGGGATATTTGGAGAATTGTAGATAGATTGAAGTAAGGATTTAAGGAAGAAACATTAAATGATTTGGCATAAAAATGATGGACATGAGCAGATTAATCATGAAAATTAATTAAACTCAAATAAAAATCAATGGATTACAATGTTTGAAGCCACTGAGACAAAATGGATCTATTTAAGGAAACAGAATCATGGAAAAACTTCGAAAAACGTTTGACTCCAATATTCAGGGCTTTCACATAAAGGCTATTATACTATCCGTTAGATGCACTTCACACCATTATAGGGTAAACTTTGAATATTCGTCCATATATGCAGGACTACAATCCTAAATCACTTGTGTGAAAATTTTCGGTTGGAAAAAAGCTGTCACCATGGCCCTGTCTGAACATTTGCACTCTGTCTGGATTGACCTGCACCTCCCTCTTTAAATCACGCTATTGCAGTGCCGATGCGATCCCTTCCACAGTCCATCCATCTTTTTTTCACCTGACCCCGGCACAAGCACTCAATCGGTGAACGCCCGACAGAGAAGTTTAACCGCGAACATGCACGGCTGTTAGGCGACGTTATTGTTTAAACGGCCCGTGAAAACAGGAGAAGCTAAGGGAGACTGAAGGATTTGCCGAAAGGTATAAGCCTCGACGACGGGATTCAGGGAATGCGATCGTGAGGGAAAATAGAGGATGCGTGCGACGCGTTCAAGCTTAAAGGCGAGAAAAATATACGTGAGCGGATAGGCGTCTAAGGTAAGACAAAAAATTAACATTCCTTGATTATACCAGGCATAATGCAAACAAATAAAACGATGTTCTAATAAATTAAAAGGAGATAAACCTATTTAAGGATTTTTAAATTTAAAATAATGGATGAATATAATGTGTGTTAAATAGTAGTTATTAAATAAGTAAAATCATAGAAACCGAAATTAAGCCAGAAAAGGAAATGAGAATATGAGAAAAGAAATTTCTATTCCTGGCTAATCCGTAGAAAGATCAAGAAAGAGAACAGAAAATTTGAAAAGATTGTTTACATTTCAATGGTTGCTAAAAATATGCTTGAAGAAAATTTTGGTATCTAAAGTAAGAGTTGGATTACTCTAAGCTGTGCAGAATATCAGTTCCTATCCTGTAATAACTGTAGGCTCTTTAACTAAGAAATCTCCGTATATATGGGCTTGATATCCCCTTTTATTCAAGAAAAGGTCACTATTATATTTTTTATGCTACTTTATCTCAAATAATTATAAGACGAAACGATATCTGTGGGACTAAATCAAGCATAAGAGATTATAATGAGAAACTGATAACATTTATTTTACATATAAAAATAAATAGGAGGAAGAGTAAATAAAGTAGGAGACGGCTTGAAAAGCATCACAGTTTCCAATGTGCTTCAATGCTATCATAATGTAACATCGTTAATGCTATAATTAGCAAATTAATCCTGATTTTGATGTTTACTTAGAATATCTACAACAACATGAGGATACCCAAAGCTGGACTTCGGTCGTTACCTTTTGGTTTTATAAGTTAAGTCCGTGGTAAGAAGGTAACTCAGGATGTTGAAAAAATCCAGTCAGATACAAGAGGGTGGAGACCAGAGGAAAGAGTGGGTTAAGCGAAGGACGGCAGATGTGAACCGAAGAATGGATGACGTACTTAGAGGATATTAATAGGGAATTAAGAATACGGTAGGATGACCGGAGACGGTTACCAAGGAGACCAAAGAGAGGGAATGTGATGGGCATTCATGGAATGAGAAAAGGGGTGCCATCGCGTGACTCTGTCTTATAATTCGGACAGAATCCCTCTCAAGGCCCTCGCCAGAGTCCCCGTCGAGTCACTCTTCTCGGACCATCTGGAGTAGTGGTGGAATGGGCAAAGGAGGAAGGCTACCGAAAAGACTGACTAGAATAAATAAGGAAATTTTGACTAAAATTCGATACAGATATATATAGTAATAAAAGTAGGGATTAAAAATAATGCCATTCTATTTCTATCGTTTTCAATAATTATCATTTTAACGAATGAAATCTCGTTCGGTACTTTAATTATCTTCTCATTCTTGAAATATTACAAAATCATGTTAACAGGTTATTCTTAACAAAATTAAGGATACTGAAGCCAAGGGGATAGGAATCTAAGTAGTATTCTAATTGGTCAACGCTCAAAAAACTTAGAGAGTGTTCATTTCTGAATCAAACACAAGTTGTAATAAGTAGGGAATAATTTTAATAACATGAAGGCCATACAATATAATTTCCTTTGATAGGGGTGCATCTGCTATTTGGTGGGCCAGGCTTCGCCGTTAAGGTGGCCCAAAAAGGGAATTTTGCCTCTCCTGAAGTAAATAATCCCTTGATGTTATCTCAAACGGTCTAGGCCTCAGGAGCCTAGGAACTTAGATTCTTTCAGAAATTATTAAGGATATTTCTTCCCTGAATTGCTAAATTTCATATATATAAGTTCTCTCGCTCAATCAAAGAACAAATAATTCAGCACATTAGATTCCGTTATGTACGAGTATAGCTATTCTATTCTGATGCCAGTAGTATAACATTGATTCCCTATCATTTCAATGAAAGCCAAGCCAGATTGGGTAACCATCAATCTGATAGCAAACCGCAGCTCTTAAAACATAACCATAATTTCACCAAAGCATTCAGTCCCCCATCCTCAAACTCATTCATTTTTACACCCATTGTTTTGAACCCATGCGATACCCCAGCCGGGGAAACCGCAGCCAAGTCCTGGCAATCACGAAATAAAACGGTCCAAGCTTTTTCATGGCGCGGAATGTCACCGAACCGTTTATGCGGCCCCGAATAATGAAAATCGCCCAAACGTACTCAGCCAAAATTACGCCGCTGCATAAGGGCGCCCTAATCACCCCATCGGAGACAGTCGCATCGGGGGGAGAGAAAGATTGAATCGAGTTATCGGCGACCGAAACCGCAGCGGGATGAATGAGGGTCGATGAATACGGCGCCTCCTTGTGGGAGGGCTTTCCGCTTGGAAGATCCCGTCCGACACGAGCCGTCCGATGTCCAATTACGACGAGGTCGATCCGATGGACGCGTCATCGACTCTCCTTTAATGCGAACAGATGACCTTTCATCCCTATCTTTAAATATTTTGTTTTTTATATCCATTCTTTTTTCTCTCCCGTACCGGAATGCCATCCTTCTCTCTTCTTGATGAGCTTTTCATTGACACTTTTGGAGGTCGAATTGCGAGGATCGCGGACGGAGGTCTTCGAACCTTCCGCTAGAAACATGGAATCTCACCTCACCCTAAAAATTTCATCGGTCTACAGAATAAAGAACGGAACCGAAACTATTTCATCGAGAGATCGTTTACTAATGCAAATTCTGCTCAAATTAGAGAAATTTTCATGTCTTGGAGAAGAAAACAGGTAACATGAGATCGCTTTGTGTAGAAAAGAACCCTCACCTTTCCTAAATACGTTCTGAATTTAATGTACATATAAATAAAACAATTCCATGCAGAGCATGTAAAACATTGCTTATTAATAGTGTGAGCGTTTTGCACTTTTTCATTTCGAATCGAATTGACTAAATATTTGCCTCGATACATAAAGCTTTGTTCGTTTGTTTCTCGTAAATTTCCCAAACTGAAGCTCCAATTTTCTTAATCTTTTCTCTATCGGCATATTCCGCAAAAACCCATTTCAAATTTATAGCATAAAACTTCTTTGATTAGAGATGACTTTTTAATTATATTATTTCCATTAGTAAATATGTTTTGATTGGAAGCTTACTGATATAAAATGTATAATAGCAATTTAATGTAGAAAAAGCATAAGTAACATGAGTAACGAAAACATAATATTCCGCCACTTAAATATACATACGATATTTTATTTAATTAGATACAATTTCAATTTTAGTTTTTTAGATGTCGATTGGGTTCGAAATTTTCGTCGAAAAAGAAATGACTCGTTTTGATATTTCGAATGTTCGCATTCTCTCATAAAATAATATTGAAATCCCATTAATAAAAATAATGAAATCCCATTAATATATACATCAAATACCTATTAATGGAATTTGAAAAGTGGAGTAAAGTGTAGTAAGTGCACTAACTAACTAATATTTTGCTCAATGCTAGCCAAATCAATTAATTTTAGCATTCAAATTATAAACTGCATGTACGCGTGATCCTAAAAACTCATTATGAGTTACGAATACCACTCTTCATTTGATAATGTACCTGGAAAATAAGTCTACGAGTATCCCCAGGAATACGTGTATTCTAGTTTGATGACTCCAGGAATTGGGAGTAGCGGATGCTGAAGATTAAATGGATACATGGGAGATTAGACAAGTCAATTATAGGTCACATTCACGAGCATCCAAAATATCTACGTAATACTAGTGAATACAATCGCTGCCACGGTCGGAAATTCAACAGATTTACGAAACAAAGCTCGAAACTCATCGATTTCATCCTATAACTGAGAGCAATCAACTTCTCATTTTGCTAAACCCCAGAAGATATAGTTATTCTACTTCGATTCTTGAAGCAATCTCATTCCATAGTCATTTCTAACATTCCTTTTCCTACAAAATCAACATTATTTCGCATTTCCTTGTTACGTCATATCCGCAGTAAAACTCGGATATCAAGGTTTAAATGAGAAATGCCGGGTTTAACGATAATATATTCATAAAACTGATTCATTATATAGGAAAAGAATACCTCTAAGTAAACTATGGTGTGATTGAGCTTGAAAACGCTGGATGGGGGATGTATGCGATTAGAAGGAAATCAAATAAAATACCGGAAATTGGCTATTCGTACTAGATTGCTACTTGGAAATGTCATCAACCGAGTTTAATCGAGCCTTTTATAATCCGAATCTGAAGTAATTTGGATGAAACTTTAATGGGAAAAATGGCACAAATTGAGTGATTCATGGGATATTGGGTTCTCTGCTTCATTTAACTGTCCTAAGAGATGAAATATTGACACACAAAATACAGACAAATAAAAGAAAAACGGAGAATAGAATTGCAAAAGAAGAAAAGGATCGAAAGAAAATGGATAAAAAGTTTTTATTTTCAATCAAACTGTTTGATTACCAATAAAATGAAAAGTCCTTTCGCGTATATTGCTGTAATTCCGTTCTAGATTGTATAGTAATCGTTACACATTCTACTCGTCCCTTCACAACATCAGCGCTTTATTCGTTCGAAGGAAATTAGGGATGTTTTCGAGAGCGGATTTACGAAAATCCAAATTGAAGGGGAGTACGAGATAAAATGAAGATTTAAGCCCTTGCAATTCTTATTCTATGTGATGAAACTATAACTTTCATTGAATTTCCGAAACGAACCTGTATTTTTTCTCAAATATTGTAGAGGGTAAAATTGGGAACTTTATTTAATTTCTCTCTTTCTCCTCCGAGCATCTTATAGCATACCTTCCGACAAGATTAAACTCATTCACCTCTTCACACCCCTAGATTGCATCGATATCGACATCAATACAGTAAGATTCTACTGGGTCTTCTTTTCTCAAATCCATTATGTCATTCGGTAGGCTTACTTTATAGTCTGCTATGGTGCAATCAATATTATTATTTTCGTTTGATCATCCATGTAATATTTAGTTAATTCTGCTGCTTGTCAACTATTCATTGTAAAGAAGTGCCCTTTAAGTGATGCCAAAGATATAGAATGAAATTCATCAAAATGAGAAACAAACGATCCAATCGAAATTCAAAAGTTATAGAATTTTAATTCAGTATTTTATAAACCAATGTGCGCACTTTGAATACCGTTGACCATCTTGATATTTTAAATGATTTTTACTTTATAATAATTTCAAAGCTAATCAAATCTTTGCTGTATGTAATGTGCAGAATTTTCAATTATTACAAGTATCTCTCCTAATAAAATAGCTGTGCAATGTCTAAATTAAACATTAATATAATTATACTCCTCATATCGCCTATTCTGGCATAAAAAAGCTACCTTTTACATTGAATTTGTATACTTGAAAAATTTAGCACTGAGGAACTCAGGATACACAAACCCTATTGTGGTTTAAGTTTTTCGGCTTAAAATATAGCGGATAATTGAATAATTAAGTTTTCAATTTAATTCTAAGTCCTCCCCGTGTTATTTATCAATTTCAATTATACGAAATTTTTAATTATATTTACGCAAGTTCTCTCGAAGCACGAAAAGCACTTGTTATAGAGGAATATCATCGGATAGTAAGTTAAAAGCAGTAGCTAGAATTATCAAAGAAGACGCTTCCTCGCTTTTAATAAGGCCAATAAAAGCCGAGTCACGCAAGTAGTTTTCCCCTATGGGTGTAATGCTTACACCATCAACACACAAAGAGAGCACGTGGACGTTGGCGCAAAGACGGGCGGAAAGTGGTTCTGAAGGAGAGTCAACTGTGCTCAGATCCCTTTTTGTGTTACCTAGAGAACATTAATGTCTTCTTCGCTCAACTTCCTAACCTTCCCGTAAAACTTACTCCAATTCAGCTAATCCGTCCGACCACGAGCCGTGGACGAATCTCCTATTTTTTAGAAAATCTCTCCGGTGGAGTTTGGAAAAAATATTTTGTGAAAGGATTCTGCAAACAAAGGCAGTGAGCCTTTTACTTTCTTGAAGAGGGAAAGAGAAATTTAATTACGCGCAGTTTTTTCTAGCGTAAAGGCATGCTGGGGGCGATTCTTCAAACGCAGTTTTTACAACCGCTCATTTCAACTAGAGCTAAACTTTAGAAACCTTACTCCTAGGAGAAATTCTTCTTCGCATGAAGATAATGGTCGTTTATGAATCGCCCCAAGGTAAGTTTTCTTTACGTTCTATTTATTCTTTTGACAGATTGCTGCGTAGCGAGGGTATAGTTATTATATATTCCAAACTTACGTCGGGAAATTATGAATTAATAATGAAAAATTATACGTTTGTAAGTAATATTAAGTATTTACAGAAATGTAAGTTCTAACTTAGCATTACATTCTGTTGTTAAATAAAATATTAAAAATCTTTTTTATTTGAAAGAGTGACATTGTTTCATTGTGTTTAAAGAACTTTAGTCTCGATTTCTAGGGTTATAATTTTTTATCACTATTAAAGTAACTGTGAAAGATGAGAATTTTTTAACGCGTAGCAAATAGAATTTACTTTGAGATGACATGTTGGCATTTTACTTACAACTACACAAAGCAATAATCCCAATCAATCAAAGTCCTACTTTAGAAGTGCTTTTCTGACTCTATATTGAGTATTTCTACCTTTTTCTTTTCATAGTTTTATTAAAAACATGATTTGAAAGTTAAAAGTAACTGAAAATACATAGATGTAATAATGTAACATTATTATGTAAAATTTTCAGATTGCTTTTCATGAATTCGTAGAAATAGGAAAGGCAACAAAATACTTCGAGGCTATTAATCGCCACTACTAAATTTTAACGCAACAGAATGTTTAATTTACAAAGATTGTCAGCAAAGCCGGAACTTCGTTCGGAGTTGTACTCAATTTCAAGAGAAGAAAGGAAATGAAAAGCTAGGACAATTTCCCGTCCTTTTTCTTCCGTCTTCGGCAAACCTGTCACAACAAAAAGCCTCATCAAAAATCTCTTTTTTCACAGTCTGCACGCAATCCTCAGAAACTAATTTAGAAACCTTCCACCTCTCCATCAAACTCCTTTGGATAAATCTAAAATAACACTGACTTTCGTTTTGATTCGGCGCTTAGACGTCTCGTGGCTGGCTGTGTCAAAAAAGGTTTCACCGCTAAAGAAGTCGCAACGTTTCTACTCCTCAATACTATATTATCAATTTCCTTTTTCCGTTCTACCAGTGTTCTACCTTGACCAATTTCACTTCTGACATGAACGCATCGCTTACTTTACTCGGTCTTTCATGTCAGCTTATTCACTAGACTAGATTCAGGGTATCCTCGAGCTGAAACGGAAATATTAAAAAAAAACAATTTTTTTGGAGTGAAAACTGAATCTAAATCGAAGATTCATTCTTATTCACGAAACAAAACCAACATCCGGTATTTATTCCGTTCCGATTTTTGGTTTCCGAAAACGTATTGACATTTCACTTAACTATAATTTACGGAAGGTTTACTAAAGTTGTGTAACTACGACAAGCTACTATCACTAAGTTTTACTCTAAAATTGAGAGTAAATGAAAATATCTGGAAATAATAAAAAGATAATTCAGGCGGATATAATGTTAAAATGGTTGGATCGAAAAGAAGCGATCCGAACCGGTCCGAGATTGACAGAAAGAGCGAAACTAGAACTGAACCGTAAATTGGTTCTTTCGTTGAATCAGAGCAAGAATATCATGTTCGGAGATCTGTCTCCAATCTTTTGCACTATATTTCCACTCTAATGAGAGTTATTTAGATGTCATTCTAACGCTGATAAAATTGAAAGACGTAATCATATGGATAAATCTATTGCGAACGAGATGAACGTCTAATGGATTAACTCAAATGGAATTCTATCATAATTAAATAGAAATCTAAGACTGATTATCGTGAGCTATTAAAGCTGCAACAAATAATAATTATTTCACCGATTTTATGCCAAAGTGAGGTAATTGATATAATCGAGGAATATAATAAAACTTAATTATTTCCGATTAACTGGCCGTATTTCCAATACTTCTTAACTAAAGATGAGAGATCATGATGTATAATATATTACTTACGTAAGCGAAATTCAGAATCAGGCGGACTTTGGGGTAAGGTGACCGATTGTCCCGAAGAAATTTCGTAATATTTGATGAGTAACAATTCCTTTGAGTATGCTCGTCTTCTGTGTAAATCACTAGCAAAGTCTGAATTAGCTTATTTGATGCATACACTTTTAAGAGATTGCCAGCCATCTGGTTCAAGGAAAAGTCGAATCTTTTCCCGAACTTTCATCCTTTCCAGCATTCAGGAAAGAAAAATCTACCAACTGGAAGAGAAAAAATGAGATTTCCTAAAGATATTGAAGATGCAAATAGGCATGGAGAAAATCGATTTGAATGGGAGGAAGTGAGATTTGAAAAGGAAACGTCGAAGTCATTATGAAAAGAGGGGAAAGATTCAAATGGTGGAGCCAAAGGCGCGCTACAGATGAGTTTCCGGGTTGAACAGCAGTTCATCATGATTTTTTATATTTGTAGAAATAATTCACATTAGACTATGTTGGATAGCAAATTTCAATAGTGATAATCAAGAGAGAAAAGAGGTCAAAATATATAAAAAATAAAGTAATAATTTACTGAATTTTATTTTTGAAAGCACAAGTAGTATGGAAAAATATGAGAGCTGGGCAAAGATTTTTAATGGCTTTAAATATAAGAAATGTAATCAATGCCTTACGGAACACCATGAAAAAGTTGAAATCGAAGTTTTTTTTACTTTATAGCACAGTTATTTAATGAAAGAATATACGTAGAAAGTAAGATCTAGTAATGTATTGAGAGTCAAATCGGAATGATTATACTACGAACACAAGTGCTTACAGTTTTATTCAAAATGAGCTAATCGTTATAAAAACATTAAAATAATGTTTTGAGGCTTTTTATATGGTATTAGTTACTGTTAATGATTACAGTAATTGGTATGTTTTTTTAGAGAATAAGGTGGTTTCCTCAGTATAGGTTTTTTTAAATTAATCTTTTCCCATTTTTATGGGACGATAATGATTCTATTGATGATGATTTACGGATTAATCACTTTTTAGTTCTGATTCTGTTGATGAAGATTTACTCATATTTAATGCCAGGAGTTTATTCTGCAGCCGACCTACATCGATAAATTTGGGCTCACACTAGGATAGGTCCCGGGATCTCTTCCAACTAATACAGAATACTTTAACGTTAGGCTATGCGGTAACCGTTTATCAAAGGGAATTCATGAAAATATCCTGATCACATGGATGATATTAAATTAAGGATATGAAACATAAAATAATCTCACTTCTGAAAGCGCTCACGTTGGGTTCAAGTGGACGCCTTAAGTCGAGCAGAATGGAAGAAAACGAGTGAAAACAAGAAAGCGGTGAGGCCAAAGTTGTCTTCCATTTGATATTTTGTGTAATTATATGAGATGATCTGATCGACCAATAAAAAAAGTATGTCTGAGAATGGCGAAAAATTGACATTCTGTTTGGGAATGCACCGTGGGTGAAAGAGGCGTGGGAAGGGATGGGTCGAATCGTGTATCGTATATCGGCTGTAGAGGTCGAGGATTCGCATACGCCAAAGTCATGGACTCTCTCTCGTCCAAGTTGTCATCTCTCATCACTGGATCATACCCATCTCATCGGCCATGACCTGGAATGAAAGCACGAGCTAAAACTGTTCTACAGTAAGAGGATCTAAAAGGAGACGGCTAACCAGAGGGCATGAGACTGAAACAGAGGGCGAATGAAGGGGAAGAAGAGAATGAGGGAGGGAAATGAGAAAAAAGCGATCGAATGAGATTAGAATGAGAATTTGGAAGGGTGCGAGTTTATATAACGGGCTATGATAGGAAATTCAAGCAGAAAGAGACAAAGACTTGCCTTCTCTTATTTCGTTTCCGCCATGTGAATAATTACCTATTTCCTCAAACTTTCAACTATTTAAAGGTACGTAGAGCTAAAAACCCGTGGCATAAAAGTTTTAAACATCGTACTCATTGCGTAAAGAAAATAAATTTAATGTCATAACAAATGGTTTCCTAAAGTAATTTAATGCGAAACGTATATAATGGAAAACTCAGGTAGTATTTGCATGTACTTGGTCGTATTATATGTATGTAAGTATGTTTTGGACTCCAAATTATTTCTAATGGCGTTCCACAATGTTTGGTCTGAACATCTCGAGTTGTTGCCTTCGTAAGAAAAGTTATTAGCTTTCAAACTCAGTTTATTAAAAATATTTTTCTTATGAATTATGGAAAATATTTAATATGAAATATGATAATCATTAGTCTCTTTTAAAAAAATTAATTAATTGATGCATTATTTTATAAATGCTTAAAATCTATTGCTTAATGCATTGTCTCTAGTATATCTCTCATATTATCTTAATTATCTTAATTTTATCACAAAACCTTGCAAGCGTTTAGAGTTCCACTTTTTCTTGTGGTTTTTAACTTCTATAAAGGATATTTTAGAATACGAATATTATTTTTATTGGCCACGGTCAGAGGAGGTATTGTTAGTATAATAGTTATCTAAACATGGAGAAGCATATAGTGACCTAAAGAAAGATATCCACTTCATTCCATTTTAAATGGAACAAGCGTATAAAAACACTGCAAAAGTCATCGATTTCTAACAATTTAAAAAGCAATAACCAATATCTAACTTAGATTATATTAATTTTAATTTTTAAATTAAAATGTTACACTATTTTGTTAAGTTCCAATTAGTCTGATTACATTTCATTCTAAAATTAATATCAAAGAAATTTAAAGCAAGATTTTCCGCGAGAGTATCACTAAGATATACTCGACAAATTTTTCGCAGGCGACACATTCATATCACACAATTTGGCAAAGATTGTGGGCGATAGATTAGGATAAAGAAACATTCCAAGTGAGTAACACCTATGGGAGAATATTTGAAGATGGAGTGAAGCAATTTCTGACTTTATCACCGTACACTATGCACCGATCAAAACTCCGGCGATGATAACGCCGCCACTTCAAGTTACAAATAATTACAAAGCGTGCCTCTCTTCACGTACACGTTAATGAGGCCGCGTACATGACACCAGAAATCTCAATCTCGACACGGCAAAATAACTCGAGAGCAAGGGGAGGTAATTGGAGGTATACTATCCGATACTCTTTTCGGACTATGCGTCGCATTCTATCAACATCGCCTCCCATTGTACGCGGATAATAGAGCCCCGCAAACAAAGGGAAGGATTCCCCCCGAGGGCAAAAGGGAAAACGGAAGAGGAGGGAAAATCACTGATAAATTAACACTTCAGCCGCTAACAACTGAACGGAGGAAAAAGAGCGGGAAAGAGAGAGGAGACGGATATATAGCGTCAGAAAGGACATGGAGGAATGCGTGTCGAGGCACAAAAGAGCAACTCATGAATAGAAGCATGCGCTCGGAAAAAAATAAAAAAGCACTTACTGAGCTAGGAAGGTAACGACATTGAAATGGTTGGGTTTTGAGTATCTCAAGCGCATTATGGGAGAAGCGGCTCTTTTTTATTTGGCGGAGCTGACGAATAGAATTCATCTCCGCAATCTCTTCCTCTATCTCTCCCATTCCTTCTTAACCCTCTGTACACTATATGCGGAATTGATTTGAAAGGGATGGCACGTGTTTCTGAGTGGGTGGCTGGGAGGAACGCGGAACGAATGCGCCCGTATGGGTGCGAGAGGAAGAACAGGGCGGAGAAGCTATTTGATTGGACGTGGATGGTCACGTGGAAATGTATGGATGCCTCACCCTCCACCGAGGGGATGAATTTTTTTACTAAAATTCTTCGGGTGAACATCCCGTCCTATGGTTACTATGCGTGAAATCTTTGAGTAGTGCACCGTGTTGTCGAGCGGCGAAGTGAAGAAAGAATAATCGGATGGATTACTAGGATACGATCGCTAGACTCCGGGAATTTTCATTTAAATCCTTCCCCGGAGAGAAGATGAGAGGTCATTAGCACCTCCAGAGTTATATATTATGTAGAAGGTATTATTTGAATTTGAATTTAACTTTAGAGATTTACAATGGGATAGGCTTTGGAAGTTAATGGCATGTGCTATGAATTAGAAAAGAAAGATAAGCATAGTTAAATATGAACCTTAAACGCACATCTCACGGGAGAAGATAATAAATAAAATTATTGAAAATTGAGTTATTGGATTACCAGTTCGCTTAGGACGAAAAGTGATTCATATTCTTAAAGATTTTTTATAAATAAAATCAAATATTCGGATGCTCTTTTCAATTGTTTTAGGATTATAAACACAGAAGAGAAATGACGAAAAAAACACGAAATTATTTTAAACTATATTTTTAAAATATTTAAAGTTTTTTCTTACAGTTCTTCTTACTACTTTGTTTTCCATTCAGTTATTAAGCTCGAGGAAACATAATATTTCAAACATTGTTCTTAACAGAAATTAAAATAAGAAGCCTTTTGGATATAGATACTAAGAATTAATATGATGGAATAACAATATAATTATAGCTGTATTTCATTCACTATTCAATATTATAGAATCTACAGAATTGTTCTTGCATACGAGCGCCTAAAATGAGGCAACCTGCACTGCACGAGTTCCCTGAAAAGGAGACTTTGACGATCGACATACAGACCATTATATCGACGAGAAATTAAAAAAGGGGGATTCACGAGGTATAATTAAAACATCCACTAAATTAAATAGAGCTGATGAACGTTAGCACGGATGTGAACGGATTAAGGGGTTAAAATCTCAAGATAGAGGTCAAAATAGGTCAAGAGCCAGGGATAGAGGAGAGGAGAAATGGAATAGACAAATAGAAGAGGACAAAATGGAAGGAGGAGGGAGGAGATAGGTAGTGAGTAGGAAGGACGGCAACATGAAACGCGGGTAATGGACAGATGGAGGCATAGATGGAGACCAACACCGGGAGACGGCACAAGTTCAAAGGCGGAGGTGAAGGAGAGGATGGAGATGAGGACGAGAAATAATGGTTGAATTGGGAAGCTGAGAATGGCGTGGGAGATATAACTCCGTGATCATATTTTATGCCTCTGTGTTCGGGCTTAATTTCCGCAGCAGCAAATTATTTTCAATCCCTTTACCCTATGGGGTAATTGAAACGTTAATTTGTTCGCGCGGATGCGCAACATTTGAAGCTGATTCAAGAACGAAGAGGGTGAATGGAGCGCTCAAAAGAGAGGATTTAAAATTCTCTTTCGCAAATAACTGCGCGCCTCATTGGTTTAAGAGTCGAGCGAATTGTAACGAGAAGTTAAAAAGGTGCAGTTATGCCTACAATTTTTATGAATTCATAGGCCAGAGGGAAATCGATCAAAAACGATGTTTTTTTTATTTTCTGAGATAGAAATCAAGTTGTTTCAAACCATGACCTGCTAATGCCAGTGAGCAAGTTAGAATACATGTATACATATAATCTTGTGTTATTCTCTCTAAGTCGTAATTTTCTTGAACATAGAGGATAAATAAGATTTTAAGACATTATTAGATTGAGATCTTTGAAGCTTGTATACTAACTACAAAAGTTTTTAATTTGATAGAACATAAAATACAAATTTTACTTAGCGTTCCTATTCGATTCTGCAGTCGTGTTAGCACTCCAAGCACTACTTTTCATAATAATCGGATAAAACGTAAAATCAAACATAAATTATCTAAAATTTAATCAACTGCCTGTTAATGAAATAATTAAATTAAAACAGGAATCATTATTTTAATCATGATCCAATCAGAAGAAGCCAAAAAAAGGAACCTAACGTTTCTTTGGAATTACCCGAAAGCAGGTAACGAGAGATGGCAAATAAAATAGATTCCTGAGGAAGAAAACAAAAGAAGACTCCATTGCTACCTGAGCTTATAGGGAGAGAAGTGTGGTTAGATAGGTTCGGAGAAGTGTCCAAGAGGATCAATGCCCCAACAACAAAGGAATCCCAAAGGGGAAGTGAAAAGCGAGAAGGTATCGGAGCGGCGAAAGAAAGGAGAGAGCATTACTCAGTGCAGCGCCACCGTTAGCCAATTTCTGTCTAAAGGAAGACAGGCGTCGGATTTGCGGGACATAAAGGGATACGAGAAAGATTTAGGAGCGGATCGTAAAATGATTCTTTATATACTGAAGTCATTTTATCCAATTAGACACATTTTGTGTAATTATTGATTATAAAGAAGAATAAGAGAGTAGAATAATGAGAGTCCACATGTGAAGTTCTTTTTCACTTGTAGCATATCCTAAATCAGGACCATTTTAAGATAGATATCTTTTTCAAATTTTGATAGATCAATTAGATTCCCAAAACCTGTTATTTAGAAAACTCACAATTGTCTTTTCACGGCTCCCGTTATCTCTCTAATTACCGTTTTCTGTGAATTTCTGAGTGTTTTCTGAAAAATTTCCAAAATATTTCACAAAAAATAAGCACATAATTAGCTCATATTTTGCTATTCTAGGCAAATTAACTTAAATATAGATCTTTTAAATTAAATTTTATATATTTAAGTAACCAAATATAATTATGTGATTGTGTAATTTCATTCACATATATTTTTGAAAAGACTTGAAAACTCCTTGATATGATACTTGGTATAAATTTTAAGCATAATAGATAGAGATTTTAAGAAATATGCCATCCCAATACTCTATCGACAAAATATTATTTTCTTTTATTAACTACACTGTCAATTTAAAGTTAACTCTTGTGATAAAACAAAGACCAATGTTCAAATATACGGAACTTCAACATGAGCATCATTTAAAGATCAATTACTCTACTTTGTATAGGATAAGAAGATTTGAGTCCAGGCAATAATTCCTTTAATGCCGTTTCTCTATTATCAAAGAAAAGGTCGAAACTAAAAAAATGGAAAAGAACTGTTAGGGACACTCCCTAAAGTGAGAAAAGAAGAGAAAAGGGTTACCACAAAGAAGTGGTAAATAGATTTTTGAAAAGTCTTTCAATAGCATGAAAAACATGTATACGAGTAAACCTTCATATATAAACAAATGCATAATGCGAGAAAAAGTGAAAGGATGGCAGCCGCACGAGTGGAAAGCACGACTAATGCGTGACAAAGAGTGACAATGGTTGTAATTAGAGGACAATGTAAGGACTCCGACTGCAGAAAAGAATGATTGCCGTGGATAAAGGGCGACGAGAAAGAGAGGCACGAGCTCCATGGAGAGATACGTAACGTTAATAGCTGCCGCAGAAGTCGGAAATGCGGAATGTTCCATAGTTGTCAAGAGAAACGAAACAGGCGGCAAGTGCCTCTTCGCTTTAAAAGGAGAGAACGCATGAATACAAAGACCTTAGATGAAATTTCACATCAAAAGGAAAGAAAATTATCACGCATAAGTAAGTGGCTTTCAATTTTAAGGAATTATGCGATAAATTTACTAGATTTGAACCCATATATGTAGTTATGAATTCCTCAGCTAAAAACGTCAATTTATGGCATCAGTTAACAACATCAGTTTTATTATGAAAAGCCAAATTACTTCTCCAAAATTGGTGTTCCTTTATTTTGTTATTATAAACGGAACATCTTCGGCATTGAAATTAACGAACTGTTATAACCAATAGAAATGTTTGATAAGCTAAAAGATTGATTTTTCTGTGATATTTTTATTTTAATGTTAAATGAAAGTTTTAATGTATAAGACGGTATTTGAAAGGTAGAAAGAGACGAAAAATAAAATTGTGAATTTCAGCATTAGATGTACATTTCGGATGCATTGATTATCCTTATTCGGGCAATGAGCGAACCGAAGGTATTTAGGAAAGTAAAAATTAAACATCTCTACCTATCGATGTCCTCACATATAGTCGTATTAGTAATAGATTAATTAAAACCCGCTACTTACCTACGTGTTTCAATTATTTGTAAATATGATCAACTGATTTACGGAAAATGAATTCGAGATATTCGACAATCATAATTATTGAGATCTTCTAGTGTGGATCAAATAAATTTGTGCGATATACGAGGCATCTAGAGACTGTTCGTTGATTTGGAAGAAAACGGGCTTGGGATAGCTGATGCCTTAGAGGAGACCGAAAGGGCAGACGATAGGAAAATTAGAAAGGTCACTAAAGAAAATAAGCAAGTAAAACGTGGGAGAAGTGTCTGAGATAGATATATGGCTTCAAGAAACTATTATGGAAAAAAGTCTCCCGTAACTCTCAAACTTTCAGAAGATTTCAGCACGTGCGTTTTCGGAAACTCACAATCCACACTTTCACTTTCACCTGTCAACACACCGAATCGAATATGGTAGATATTTATGATCTTCACAAATCGAATATCTCGCCACATTCCAACAGACGCATAACTCAAAGGAAAACACTTCTGATTTAGAATTATTATGGGCATGTATATTAACGACATTTATCAACTATATTTTCCTTAAATTTGAAAACATATGTAAACAAAATTTTACACGTGTACTTCACTATATTAATTCACCGCAAAATATCAAGTTAACGTCATTATAACTAATCGATGCCTCACAAGAGTTCGTATGTTCTCTCCCTTACTATTAAACTGAATTTCCATCCTCTATTCCTTCTTCTCTCTTCCAAAATCAATTACCTCTCCTTTCCTTTGATTCCTCCCTTCGGAGGACGCTTCGAAGATTCGTCGCAGCGTAATCTATTACGCATTTTGAAGGACTGACGAAAAATTGGGAGAAAAAATAAAACGGCTTGTAAAATACGCGCCTGCGCCACGACTCCCCTTGAAGCCAGACGGCATGCCATCACGCAGACAGACGAGATCTGAACAGGGAAAAAAGTCAGGGGATCGATGTCGTTGAGCAAAAAAGGAAGTGATTGGGTGAAAGGTTGAGGCTAGATATTCGGATGGATCAGATGGATAAACGAGACGAGAGAAATGACGTGAGTTGGTTTACAGCCTCTGAAATATTCTTTTAGTGTACTTACCTCAATCCATCTCTCTCTCTCTCATATCCGCTCCCTCACAACTCGTTAATTTCATTCACAAGTTTCGCAAAAGAGACTGAGGAAGCCCGATAGAGAAACGTAAATGGTACGTAAACAACAACATAATCTATATGCATACCGTGCAAGCTGTCTTTCGGTGTGTGGCAGGGGTTGCATGCATGCTATTTTTATCAATCTTCCTCGAAGTATCAGAGCAGCCTATGTAACAGGGAAAACGCAAAAAATCGTCTACATCTTCTAAGAGGGAATTCCCTCTGAATTTATTAAGTAAAATAAGCTTTTTTAAATAATAATCTCTTTTAAAATCTGCCTTCTTCTAGAAATTTCCATCCTGCGTCCTGAAGTATCTGAGTAATCTCAATGATTTTTCGTAGCAACTCCTTAAAAAGCGCATTTCTTTTTGTTGTACCTTTTCTAATTCATGAATAAATCGCTTTCAGCAGAATCCCTTATAATATTTGTGTACTCCAGGACAGAACTATCAAGCTTAAAGTAACATGGCTCCTACCGAAGATACTCTTGACTAAGCCGAGTTTACAAAGAGATCGTCCACAACTTCAGATTATACTATCCCTTATTAAGTAAATACATTTCACATAAAATGAAAATTAAAAGTTTTACTATACAACTTCAGTTGTTAATATATTTTCCCTCGGAGCCCGTACAAATAACCATTGGTAATACATTTTCTTTTGATTGGAAATTAATTAAAACTTTTAAATTAAATAACAAGTATAGGTTTATATAATTTTTCAAATATTTTAAATCTAAAAGTTTAGATAAGTTATCTGATATCTTTCTTTGGTGAGAATTTTTTTAGTTTCATAGATCTTCATATTTCGGTTATACCTTCCCTCCCCATAATTACTCTTAAATTTCTTTATTAATTTCATGAATCAATTTAAAATATTTCTATTCTGACCTACGTATGAACTCGTTTCAAGTTTGCCGGACTCATTTATAAAGTAAATGTGGTCACCGTATATTAGCTATAATTATGATACATGTACTTCAACAGTTATATATACATGTGATGAATGCCTCCCGAAAGGAATGAAACGGTAACTTCAAATATCAAACTGAGAAAATGATATAACATGAATCTAGCAGTCATAAAGAACAAATCTGCATTCAAATTTCAATATTCTGTGAATAAAATACTCTGATTACAATCATATCGCAGGTAGTTCAAGGGAATTCAATTCAACCTTCGGTGAATGTCTCAATTCGAGATTTATACGGGTCTATAACGACCGGAGAAGGCCATTAAAACCATCTGCGACGCATTATGGATCTATGATTCACCGATAATGGCACTATTGATTTTAACTTTTGATCTGATCATAAATTTTTGCCGTAAGGAATTGGAGATATAGATCTTACAACTTTTGAAAGCTTTGAACCCTTTCGAGCAAATGATTCTGTAGAGAGGAGGGAAAACTTGTTTCAATCTGGACTCTACTCAATTCCGCTTTTTGAATAAAAAGATTGATATATTCTAGCTATTTTCCTAAAATGACTGAGTTTACTTGCACGAACAACGGTTGAATCGCAATTGAAATTCGTTCATTCACCAAAATGAATGTTTGGAGAAGGAAAATATTTGCAATGTGAGAAGGGCTTACACTCTAATTGCATTTTGTCACATTATGAAAGCAATATTCCGGAAAATTTCGATATTTCCCAACCTGTGCAGTGCGAGCAACAAAAATGGGAAGCAATATAGACATTTATTTTTTCTCCATGCCTTATTCTTCTTTCTTTCAAATGAGAAAAATGAATCCGGCGAAAGGCAGAAATGGAGCAAACAAAATTTTCTGCTAGTTAAACAGAAAAATGAGAAAACGTAAAAATTATTTCCGAAGGCATTGGAAAAATATTTTAGATCCGGAAAGTGGTCATCGTGCTCGAAATCAACCAGAAAATTTGTTTTCATTTCATCCATGCATGCATCACAAATTTTCCGACTTTAATACACTGGAAAAGTTAATGAAACGAATACATTCGCCCTCATATTCTCGCTTCTCGCTTTCTCTGTTTGCCATCAAAACCAATGGATTTAGCCATATACTTTTGTATTGGCAAAGTGTAATAACTGAGGTATGTGAAACTTACATCCTAGAGTATCTAATTACCGCAAGTACCTAAGCTTAAAAATATATATGATTATACAGCATATTAAAGCATAAATTTACTATTTCAAAAATAGTCAGAAAAGATTTTCATAAATTCTTGCTACTATAAACCAATAAATCCACTTATATTGAGCCAGGCCTGCTTAATATAATTTTTCTCATAGCTGACTTGCCTAAGAAATTCTCACTCCAATAAAAAAATATCGCTTATTCCTGCAATAAAAATCATTGAATTGTCGATTTTAACTTTTTCAGATCTTAATTTTTAGGATGAAACAATTACTATAAGAACATATTTTCTTAATACTCCTGAAAAAAATAAGTTGATGACGATTTAAAAATATACTGAGATAGTTTGTTGAGTTTTTTCCTTTCAAAATGATTGCTGCATAACTCTACGAAGTCAAGATTGACCATATTAATTTTAATGAATATTGTGTCCAATATTTTAGACACTGGGTGTAAAAGGGTTAATTACCAGCAATTCTATCTCAACACAGCTGTGCTTAGAATACGGCTGAATATTTTGTAACTATTTCGATTATTAAACTCACTATATAAATGAGTATAAACAAAGCTAATCTAAAATCTGCATTTTCGAGGAAAACTATAGGACCTACTCTCGGTTGTGTTGCGGTATTCTTCATCCGAATTCTGCGGCCTGCAGAACACGTACCGTCTCGATAAAAAACCCAGAAAAAATGCACACTGTGTTCCGCACCCATAACGGAAAACGAGCAGCCGATGGAAATTGGAAGACCACGCGAGATACCGCCATAATCGGAAGATTGTGAGCGATGAAAAAAAAGAATCGAAAAAATCCGCATGACGGACCCGCGCAGCGCCACTCCCCATCAACTCACCTTAAGAAATCTCCATGGAGAAGACAAGGATCGCGAGGATGACGGTAGAATAAGAATTTAAAGCGCGGACGACGGGAAAAAATTACACCTCCGCAGCTGTTGGCGAAATAAAAGATACAGGCACCGTCGAAATCATGAAGTTTAAGAAGATGGGGAATAAAGAGGAAGAGGGAGAAGTGGAAAATACTTTTGGGAGTACGCCCGACCTCAGTTTACGCGTATTACTCATCCGGCGACTCCCGAAAACATATTTTCATACGCTTGGGACGGGCATTCCCCCGCACCATAGGTAAGCGCCCTCCCTTATGAATAAAGCTCTATCTCGGGATAAAGAGGCTGAAAATGTGACGGGAAATGTATGAGATTTTTTCGAGCATCCCAAGATGGAAAAGTGTGGATATGGATCGGAGGAAAGAACAGGAGTGGAGGAAGAAATAAGGTGTTTGGAAGGAGACGCTAATGGGAGAAGGGATGGGTTGTTACGTAGGGATATCCCGCCGTAAGGGGAAAAAGATTCCAACACGACCGGTTCCGAAATGAAACACGCGCTCAAAAGAAGCAGTCCCGTGAAATGGCCGATTCTATGTCTTCAGATAGGCGGATATTTTTCGGCACTAAAAAAAAATAAAAGTGATCCCGTGATTCAAACTCCTACGCGGAGGACATTCTTCGAGGTCCGCTGCTGCTTTTGTTACCAGAAGACCAGTGCACGCGCCTCAAGAGAAAATATTCGGTAGGTGGGCGGTTGGTATGAGAGATTGCACCCTGGCCACGCCCATCTCATCGATTCAATTCCCCTTCCTCTTCCAAGAGCCAAAAATTAACCTCCTCTTTACGGCAGCTGTGATGGAAAAAGAGGAAGCCCTCGAGTACGTCGTTCGCACCTTTGAGCATGCCGTGCAGAAAAAGTGAAGGTTGTCAGTCGTGGGTGTAGACCTTTTTTACGAGGACGTTAAAGGTACGAAAAAGGGCATGGGATTTTTTTCCGTCCACGAGTTGCTCGTTTGTTGAGGAGCGTACTTGCGAAATCCGTATTGATGGCGAGGATGATTTTTTTCGTACTTTCCCTTTGTCATTTTTTTTGCTCGTTGCTTTTTATATCACTGCCTCGAAAGAAGTCGTTGAGGAGAGCCGCAGATTTTCTAGACAACATGCGCCGTTGAATGTACGACTCAAAGCAAGACTCAGAAAATCGGACCTACTGGAGAAAAGTTAGTGATGCCTATCACAAAAGTCTCACGGTGATGTCGACGGATCTTAAGCTGGGATGAATGCAGAACAAAACAAAAATTAAAAAAAATGTTTTTTCCTTGGTATTTGTACAGGAAGTATATATTAATTCAGTATAAGAATGTATACAATAATTCTCTTCAAAATGAATATGTTCGTCAATTGATATACATATTTATATCACATTTTATTACTGGCAAACTTCTAACCTTTTTATTGGGCTAATCTATATACGATTGTAATCCCGAGAGAATATTACTTTTACAAACCTAGATAACTGTGAATTTTAAGTTCCATATATTTTAATGCAATCTTTAGAAATGAGAGGTAACTTATTTACAAAGGTTTGGAATGTCTTCATTTAATTCATATGTATCCTCAGTGATTCTAGATACACTCCTAAGGTTTATGTGAATATCTACATATTAACTCTGAGAGCTGCCTTTTTTGTACATGGGATAGGAATAATAATCCAACTTTCGCATTATATCTAGGTATATTTAATAATTTTCATCGCAATGTCATTTAGTTATTGAAAATATAATGATGAATATATAAGAATGTTTCACCTCATCATTCGCTTCATTAGAGTATATCCATGCCATTCTGCATTTACTTTTAATGTATGGAGATGTTTCCGGATTTCAGACTAAATGCAGCAACAAAAATACCCGAGCCATAGAAAGAAACCATTATGTAATATTGCTTCTACAAAGTTGATGTGTTGGGAAAACCAATTGAAATATCCGCAGACTTTCATAACTCCGCTTATACGAGAACGAGAGGAAGGAGAGACGTAGTGCAGAACGTTGGGGAAAGAATCAAAACTTCCGAAAATATAGCGAAAGGATCACTTTGCGTTAAACTTCCCTCTATTTATTTAATGAGAGCGGAGAAACTTTGCGGTTTGGAGCCTTTCACCCTCTGCAGATCTAAGCTAGAGCGAAGTGGTAATTACTTCCCATTCCACGGACTGGACACGCGCACCAGACGGAGGCCCCCAACGTACACCCACCACCACTCTCCCACTATCCTTCTCAAGGAAGTTGCCTCAGGGCACAATACCAATCCACTTTCCCTCTCTCCTTTTACGCCCCTATAACTTAAAGGCACCTCCATCTCAGATTTGCTACCCTTTTTAACCTGCGCTCTAATAGAATGTAATGGGTTACGTATTAAAAGCATATTTTACCCATAAAAAAACTGATAATCGAGGGTTTTCTGAGAAATGAGAGGACAACCGAGTAAGCGATGATGTAGCCGAAACATTAGTTGAATAGGAATCCATGCGTGATTTGGATTGGAAAGGGAAGAAGAAAGTGGGTAAGATCATGTGAAAATTATAATAAAATATTTCAAAAATTGAGACCTGTTTAAAAAGCGTGGAAAATCTATGGCTTCTGATTGCATAATGTTATTTTCCGGGCAAAAATTCCAAAGCATATCATTCATTATTTGACCATATATTTATCTTTTGAACTCGATAGTAATTTGGGCAAATTTTAGTGGCGATTTTTACAATAAAGATATACATTTGCTACCAGCGTTGTTTTTAAATAAGAAACTTATTTTCCGAAGAAATCATGGCAAAGTATATCTGCAAAATATACATCCGCAACGCTTCATACAGTGTTATAAAATAATACGGTGATGTTAAATTTTTTTTTATCCCATTACTTGTTACTCGAAACTATCACAGATAAAAAGTCTACTTTCGCAACATCGGCACTCCCTTTTTCGCCTATCCTTCGATGACGAATTTTCAAGAACGTTACGAAAGGAATGAATTAGACAAAAATTTTCATCCTCAGGATAGGTTGAGAGAGGTTCGTAGAGAAAATTGCTGCCAAATTGGGTGGCGGTCAATAAAAAAATATGCTGATAGATGCATAGCGGATAGTAGAGAGGTTCTCCTCGTTCTATGGTCTACTTTCATAATAGATAGTTCGGATTTAACTACCTTCGAATTAGAAACATTCCAACGACAAATTTGCAATTATAGACCGAGGTGGAGATGAAAATAGCGGATGGAAAGATTACGTGTTAAGGAAAGCCCCACTGTTATATTTTCTGTTTTCATCTAGCCCACATTCCTTCCGTCAGCATAATGACAGAATCGGCAGGGGAACAATTTAATGGATACGAATTCCATCTGAATATAATAGCTCAGAAAAACAACCTTATAACTTCCACCTTAATATGATTATAGGCCACACCTATTAAAGACACCGGTTATTTTTTTCCTAACTCGTGGAACGCAGATCGACTGCTTTCAATCCCTTTGGGGTAAAGCAGGAAGAGAGGAGTTGTCACGCACGTCCGAAGGGCAAAGACAAAGAAGGGCGCCAAATGTCTTCTTCCACTGCCTTCCCACGCGACCAGGATTAGGAGAAGAAAAGGGAAAGTTGCACGCCAAGTAAATTCCAAATATTCGCTTCGTGAGATAAATATGATGGGATAGTAAGGGAGTAGATGCAACAGAAATTTGCATGATGGTAAAGCTGAGGAAATCAAAATATGAGACAAACAATCTGAGATGTAATAGAAACCTATTCAACGGTAACTTTTATCGCAATGCACGAATTCACTTATTAAGAAGCTGAAATATAGCATAATGGATTCTAATGCTTTTAACTTTTATTAGAAACGTTCTTAAACGTATTTTAAAATAAGGATTTACTGTTGTCCTTAAATCACCTCATTCACCTCATCTAGATTGGAGGAGGGGGGCTGGGCTTCGACATTACATTTTCTGAGATAAATATACAAGAAATCTTACTCTTAGTAACGATTAATATATATCTCATGTCTCGTCTTGAAAGTGTGGTAATAGGTTAAAATATCTCGCCAAAAGCTCGTTGAGAAATAGAAATATCCACCTTAATAATATTACTAAAGAAGTTATTTATTTGGATATCGGGTTTCTGAGGGTATATAGAAAACGCAATTCTGATTAAAACATGAGCATAAACAAATGACATCTCTGCTTTAAGTTGAGATTTATTCATAATGGAATACTAATTTCCCCGACTATATCAGAAAGAGTAATAAAAGAGTAAAATATTTATTTTAAGGATCTTATATAGATTATTGAATTTTTAAAAATGCCTAAAATAGAGAATCAATATAGTATCTAGTATTTTGTAATATTTACCAAACTTTCTCACGCTATAGACCCGCCCTCCTCCACCTATCATCTATGAAAGTATTATCAGTGTGGCCAACTGAGAAAAAAATAAGAAGGAAAGAAAATTAAACGATGAAAACATCCACCAAATCACTATATAGCAATTCTCTTGCGTTTTATTGCTGCCTAGACTGGCGATAGGATAAAATCTTTCACGTCAAGCTGCCTCCCATATTACTCCAGTGCCTCTAGGGGACAGTATTGCCAATTTCTGGAATCACTAGCATGAAGTAAGGAGATATAGCTATCATGGAGCTCATAACCACAGACATTGCCTTTACTTCGGAACTATCGCTTTGTCTGATCACTAAAAATGATTCATGTTCCATTTTATTAACTGATCCTCCCATGAGAATGGAATAACCGAGCTTCCGGATTCCGAGGAAATAGTGTTATTCCCTTCTCTGTTTGGAGAACGTTTTTTTGGTAAGCAACACGAGAAAAACAAATTCAGGTATGACATATAATCAGGAAAATCCCTCAATTTTATAACTTAAATACTGAAATATCATTTAATTAGAAATTATATTTATTTTATTAAAAGTTAAAAAGGAAGGAAAGGAAAAGAATTCCTCAACTTCCTCGCTCTTTAGCATAGGTCAACGAGCAAGCGCATAGTAAAGCGAAGGGGAAAGAATTTGTGGAGAAAATTACCGCCGCTACGATCCTTCAAAGAATCAAGCCAGTGTACCAAGAAACACTGCTTTCGGAACGGCTTTCAAAGCGAGTGCTCCTGGTATTTACGCGAAAACTTCATTATGGAAATCGTGGAGAAAGAGTTTGAAAAATGAAGGGAGAGATAAAAGCGATGGAAACTTAGGAATAGAGACAGGGAAGGAATGCGAAAAGAGATGGACAGTGTAGCAGCCAATATTAGTGAGGAGGAATGATGGAAAGAGAAATCGCCGACGGCGAATAAAAAAGCGAATGCATGCATGCATTGAAAGTCCGGTCCGTGGTGAAAAAAAGAGAGGTCGGAGGAGAAAGGAGGGAGGCTCGTTCGGTTGGCTTGAATTACGGTAAGCGTATGTGTGCAACAACACACTCGAAGGGGATATCTCATTAAGCCAAAGGCATCGTGCGGAGGCCCCACTTTAACGGGTTCGGTATGTGTGCGTGTGGGAGAAAAATCTCTCCATCAGCATGTTCTTGAGTAATTGGGTGCAGTCGAAGAGGAAAGACGGATAGAGAGGGACCACGGAAGAGAAAATGGATTGTATAAACATTTAAAAGTGCGCTAATTTCATTGGATCAGCCGATGAATGGTCGCCAAGAGGAAATATCTCGATTGAAGGCAGAGAGACACTTCGGTGAAGTATATGAAGCGTATGATATCTGTCAGTTTCAATGACAATTTCAATGACGTAGCGAATTCGTACATGATTAGATGTTCTGAGCGTGAGGGTTTGAGAATTACCATTACTACCATTCCTCATACAAGTAAAATTCTGTCAAACCTCAATATTATATATAAGAACAGAATTTTCATTCTTTCATTCTAGCCTTAATATCATTTCTTAGTCGCAATTGACAAAATGTCAAGTGATTAATCAACGAAAATTCATTACGAATGAAATTTGCCCGAACAAATTGAGTGGAATATGGAAATGAATAGCGAATTATATGTAAAACTCTGCATTCATAATAAAAAGCTATTATTAAAATAAATCATCGAGATAAATCATTACCAAGAGTGCAATTTACTGATATTAATCTATATATTTTCCCATATAGAGCAGTAATGCCAATTATGCTGTAATATAAACTTTTTATGAAGCTATATCCGTAATTAATGAAGAGCGTGGAGCTAAATTAGGGTCATCGAAATGAATTCTCGCTAATACGCTCCGACATTATTTCATAACGGAGCCTACATTTCCAATGAAAGCTCAAGGTGCGTTAATATGACAGCTTCCCGTATTATCTGTCATGATGGTCATACGTAGATAAAAGGAATAACTCAATTTCGCTCGCAGCCAGTGGGATGCTGATATTAGTATTTGGGGCTTGCGCTTGTCTCACATGAGCTGGCAATGCGTCATGTCAGTTTTGAAAGCAAATTCGTCTGGTTTTAAAGGGATCAATGACAGAACATATTCGAATTCAGCAAACAGAAAAGGCATAAGAGTACATCGAAAGTCAGTTACTCAACGTAAAGAAGACCAAAGACGTTCCACCGACGTCTCTTCAGGCCACAGATCTGTTTATATCTTCTTCATGTAGACGGCTTACGGCTTCAAAAATTACAATGTCGATGAAAATAGCGGAAATATTTAAAATAATTATTATTAGTCATTATGAGGAGCTTAACACTAAAGTGACATGTAAAACTCATTATCGTATTTATATATACTGCTACGACTGATTAAGTAGTAATGTCTCTGCTATTATATTGATCATCAATACTCAAAGCTACGAATCAATTGGCAGTCATGCTCATTAAAAATGCCATCAAATACATATTTATTACAATCATGAATGCGAAAAAATATTACGTGAGTGATAATGAAAATAAATTCCAAATATGACTGGTTACTTTCGATTTAAAGGCTAATATTTAAAAGTGATTTTAAAATGTGTATCACGGAGGATTTTTACGCCGAATATGATCCTCCAAATGGGGTGTCGATTAAGTGAGTGTCAGTCAAATTTACTTCGACTTAACGAAGGTATCACTCGAAAACGTTATCTTATTTGTGAATATCTACGTTCGTAAATGAGCAATTGAACCTTAAATATACTGATAAGATCATATTTGCGATCTTTTTAGAATGATATGACTGCATTTAACTTCTTTACGAATTAGAAGTTGTGAAGAAAACTCATTGTGATTTTGCCCCAAGATTATCATCATTATCATACTGCATCAACTGTGGATCAACATTCCGACAAATTATTCTGAGCAAAATTTAAGTTTTCCCTCTGATTTGTCGGTCTTATTTTCCTTATCAATCACTGTTCACAAACTTTAAAGCTGAATTGTCAATGCAAAATCAAGTGTGTTAGCAAATCCAAAAAGGGAGGAGGTCGTTACGAGGTGTACATATACTTCAAACTCAGAAGTATCTTCAAATTATTTGATGCCTACAGCATTTATGGAGATTCACTTCCTAAGAGTTTCGCAAACAATTTAATTGAATCGCTCGAGAATTCCGTCTGATCCGAGTTAATTAATCTCTATGTTTGACGAGGCATTAACGTTTTCGATTACATGCCAAAGTTGCGTAACGACCGAAAATGAGGAATTCAGAACTCAATCATCGAAATTTGGAACGACAAAAAACTAGAGAAAAAGTTAATCGAAATAAAACTGGAATCAAGTTCGACTCGAGACTGGAAGAATAAATGTCGCGATTGAGTTATGCGACTCATTCTGGAACTCAAGCATTCCTTCAAAATATCGGAGGAATTCGGCGAGATCTGCCCAAAACCAGATTTTCGGCTCCAACTTTCCGTCAAAATAATTCCCAAATGTTAAAATCGATCCAGACTCTTCGAAGCTCTAATATCGAATAACCTAAAAATAAGCGTCTGGAATGAAAATAAAAAACGGAGGAGGTTTCCCTACTTCTGACCTTAAAACCAGAATCGAGAGTGATTCCGTAAGAGGTCTCCCTTCACCTCACCTTTGCTCTACCAAAAATCACTTTCTTTGCCTTCTTTTCTTTGAATCATGGATGCAGCAAGATGAATACGAAATGCTAATCTTAGCTAGAGTTAATAGAGAATAAAATAAGAGAATTAAGAGAATATTGCATTTTAACCACATAAAAACTATCTCTTGTGGAAAGTGTAAGCTTCTCTTCATTATACATTATAAATTTCCACAGCACATCGCCTCTTACTATGAATTATAAGAATCTCAGAGCTGATGAACTAACAAGCAAATTAAAGCCCTTATAAACCCGCTCACAATTCTCACTATCGATTTATATTGTTTCGGAAAACCTATATTCAAATTAATTAATTGCAAAATTATAAAGAAATTTACCTTATACGACAGGTTAAAACTGCATTATTGACTCAATTCTCTTCTACGCTGCAAAATACAGACCTATAAAAATCAATACTTAAACTTGATTATGCTAAGTTTCGACAGAATCTGTCACTCGCATACTTTAAAGAAGGTACATCTGAAACAGGGTCTGAATGTTATGCACAGAATAAATCATGTGCGATTTGGTAATAAGAATTCCAAGTCAAATGATTTCACCAGGATGTAGCGCCCCGAAAATAAAACTGCGCTGGAAAAGTAGATAAAATCGACATAAAAGAGTTGATAATTGATGCAATGGAAACTATGAAATTGTATGGATAAAGATCACTTGGAATTTAAGTTCGACGAATAAAATTGATGTTTCGACAGCGAAGGGAAACTCATGCTAATGAATTTACTTTATGCAGGACAAAGTCTTGACGAGACAGAAGTTACGTTGTAACCGAATCTGAATGTGGTGTTTAAAATTAGAAGAGCGAGAGGAGGAGTATGAGCAAAGAGAGAAAGTAACGAAGGTAGAGACAGTTTTCAAGGGAAAGAAGTCTTCGGTTAGCAGTGGGGAAGGACTGAGAGATAGGTGTTGAGCGACATTAATTAAGCTATCGGAAGACAATTCTTTTCAGTCCTTTAAAGTCTCCTTTCGCCCTTCCCTCATTTACTTTGTAAGGAGTGAAATGCAAATCAGGAGTTAAAAATAAAAGCCCTTAGATTACTTTGAGACGGAAAGAAGTTATGGAGCATACATGTGGTGAAGATGCAAAGAGCCAATCTCCTTTAACCATTTGTAATTAATACATTGTTTTCGTGGTAAGAATTGATGTGAGACGCTGTTCTTTAATTGACTACATCGCAGTATTCCCTTTTAATCGTACGGAAGAGGATACTGACACATATAAGATAGAGCTTTATTTAGCAGTAGACACATGTTCATTGAAATGCTTTACAGAAGTCTAGCTAAATCCTTTTCCGAAGGGAAAACCATCAAGTTTTCAATGACATTCACCGATGATATCTATCATTGCGCCTTTTTAACGTATTCCTGATCGAAAAACTACAATATTGTGATAGTATGCGAGTTACCTGGGGAAATTTACATTATTTTAATACTACTCTGTCTGTCCCGGAAGTCATTTACCTACTTATTGTGCAAGGAAAAGCATTAGCGATCCCTATGGTTAATACATAATCCGAGACTAGTGCTCTCGTTAACATCTTCAACTTTTTAGCTCGCTTTATAAATATAAAACATACTTCCGAAAAGTACTTTGAACGTAACAGCGAAATTTTCCCTTCCGATCGTAACATGAATTTTGAATAAGAGGGCGTAATTGACGGTGTCCTGCTCAATCAAACCTAACATCGCAGCAAAGATTTCATTCTCCCTCGCATCCAAAGACGAGCTACTGGAAGGAGTGGAGTAGGGATAGAAATGTAAAAAAAGGTGACCTTGTACCCGCCTCACTCCACGGCAGACTCCAGGAGTGCCAAAGCCTCGATATTTACGGTCTTGATTTTCTAAAGGCATCCGTAATACTGGGGAGGATGACTGCCTCTAAGGGGGAGGAGGACAATGAAAGGAGAGTGTTTTTAAGGTTCTCACCGGCGTGGTCGACTCCAGGAACCATTCGGCTAGGCAGAGGGTCGCTGGAGCGACGCTGGGAAAGTTTTTATTCCCAGGCTCTTAACTTCATTTTTCCGCACGACGCACTTTTTAAGAGTGCAAATCGAGGATATTTAAACGCTCCATTGTGAGGAAGAGTTAATTCACGGAAACTTGACTGCTCTTTCTTAAACATGCCGTTAGCTTAACTATTCTCAAACCAAACAGTATACCAAATATAGCCATTCATTTTTAGTAAAGGAACAACAGGATATAAGCATACGATTTCCGGAATACGATTTTATTAAATAGCACTTAATTGTTTGAGAAAACACACAGTAAAATCTTTACACGTGACCCAAAGATAGCAGACCGAATAACACACAATTTTGTAACAAGCCGCAGATTTGCAGTAAATTTCACGGATCCATTTCAAGGATTTACTTTTTGCGGGTAAATTGTGGAGGAAAATGTCGGATGACATTAAAAAATATTACAAGTTTAACTATTTCCGTGACCCTAAAGAAGAATTCGTAAAAATAACCAGAACGCTGCTCACGTTAACTACTTCTAGAAAAGTTTTCATATTTAAGACATTTTGTGAGAAGAAAAATAGCTGATACTTAAAGGCAACAGTGACGATCGAACTGATTTTGGAAAAAGCAAGCTTATCACTTAAAAATATCAGAGCACTTCTTGGATCTAGTTCACCAGTCAAATATTTCTTAATTCAGAACGCAGATTAGATAACCATTAAAGGTTCTTTTTCGCCCTTTCTTTTCTTACATTGAAGACATAATCTCGTTTATATAAAATGGCAAATAAAACCCCACCTTTTCATGATTTTTAATTCAGTGAGGGCACCGATTTCTTCTTCTCGGATTTGATAACTAATCGATGGAGGTAAGTCAAAGAAAATGTGGAATTCACATTCGAATCCAGTTCACCCCTTAGATGGCCGGTATTAGAGAACCCAGACAATTTAAACGGTTAATTTATAAGAGAGGGAAATTATAAAAATATTGAGTATCTTCTTTCAAACGACTTTGAGGCTAATGAATATTCCTTTTTTTAATTAAATAAATTGGAGAATTCAATCAACAAAACTTTTAAATAGTTGTCTTTGGTGATTGTGTGATGGAACCGTCTAATCAGCTTAATTCATTTAGAAAACTTTTACAGCATAAAAACATAAATATCCAAGCAATGTATTTGTAAGCCGCATTTTAAGATTGAAAATAATGGTTGGGTATATCGAAAAATTTGTTACGCCAATCTTTTATTAAAATTAATTAAAGTATTTATCTCACGAAATTATTACTTTACAGTAGGTACTTATGATGGCATTCCCTAAGACTAAAATTCCTAAAGACCTAAAAGTACTGTAGTTTCTAAGCAAATTTTGCATATCTCTGATAGACAAAGGTCATTCACCCAAGCGAAGCAGCATCTTCATCCACCATCCTGAATTTCGATAAAAAAAGGACTCTCATAAGACTCATCTAAAAATGTAGTAGCAACCCAAAAATTCTAAATTTAGAAGTAATGCCATTATATCAACAATATCTTCCATTTCTAATATAGTATAACTTAATATTAACATCTCAGTTGTCCTATCCATATTGAATATAACAGTTGAGGTAGCAATATAAAACAGAGATGCAGGAGCAAGCTTACGTAATTCACACCAGCGATTTAATCCTTTCTGACAAAATTCCTAACAGTACATGCCATACACTACGGATACATATCAGGTCCTAATTCTCCCCTGAATTCCAATACAACCATAATCGGGCGAAAGAAGCATTATAGGGCAATGCCCTATAAGGGCTCGATTCAATAACGGATTACTCTACGCTCTATTCTCCTCTGATCCAATGACTCAACGATGGCATGTGACAGCCCAACACACTCCATATTCATCCAATTATAAACCGCCCACATCTCCAAAGCCACATCTTTTCTTCTCCATCTCATCGCATACCGACGTGTTAAACTCAAGAGTACTGCAAATTATCTCAAGTGAAACGGAAAGCGTTGTCACGGCGATAACATCGACCATATACGTCCGACCAAACGTTTTTAATTCCGGCGACGTTTGGGCCCTCTTACGGTTCAAATATATTTAGGTAGTTTCCTTGCCACGGCAATAGCCCAATGTGTCTGGACATTGTGATATAACACTAGGAATGACTCTTCAAAAATATCAAATGGAAGGGAGGCGAGCGAATTCAAATGAATGGGCGGAAAGGTGATAAAAAAATTTTATGCGTGCCAGATAAAAAGCCGTGGCATGAGTACTTAAAGTTTAAATTTAACTCGTAACATATTAATACGAATAAAATGATATAAAGATTGGCATCAAAAGCAATACAATTGGAAGATCCGCTCACGAGTTATTTTTCCTATGAAATGTTCTGATTATATACCCGTGTGGAAATAGATCGTTCATTATAAAAGATTAGCATCTTTACTTGTCTTCGGGATTGACTATAACCGTAATTCATAAATAACTTTAAATATGTAATAATTATTAAAGATTTCCAATCAGGTAACAATCTTGGTTATTGATTGCTCGGGTTTAATCACAGGAAACTAGCATACTATAAATGCACCCAATACCTCCTAATTGGTGAAAATTTTTAAAATTCATTCCCATTCAGACAGTTGAGGAGTTTAAATCAAACGTCTCAATATTGATACCTAAATATAAATATTTTCTGTTATTATTTTTTAATTATCTCCCTTTCGTCCAAATGAAATTTTATCGATTCTAGAACTTAATGATCTATTACGAGGTAATAATAGGGTCTCAATTGAAAACTGCAACAAAATAATGAAATGTAATATAAACACGATAAGATAACGTCTAGTAGAAGAATTTAGCTACTATAAAATGAGGAAAACCATTCTCCTAAAATGTAGATTAAATAAATGTCAGAATTTTTCCTATACGGTACAAATGACTACAGATTTTTACGTTTCAGTCTTCAAAGTGAACTTCCGAAGAGAGAATTTACATTCACTGTTTCGCATATCTATGAAATGGAAGAAAATACCTCCTGCTTCAGTCGACACTCCAGTGACCTTCAACTTTCACTAGTGGCCGACAAACAACACCGATTGAAATTCGCTGGCACTTTCTACATACCGAAACAATTTCCCTCCGTCATGCAAAGCGAGCCTTCTGAATGGACTACGCTCGACAAATTTCCCCTCTTTCTTTACATCATCTTAGTACGCTCATTCAAAGAATGGTAGCGCGACATGGAATTGTCTTCGGTGACCAAGAATTAAAAAGCATGTCGAGAAAAAAATAGGACATTCGTGTTTTCGCTGAGAAATCCTCACGGAAAAGCATAAGAATAAAATAATACTAAGTCGAGTGCACAAATCCTCGAACAGAATTAACCCTCACGCAAAGAAGGATGGGGTCCACATCCGGCTATAGGAAAAAAGAGAAAGGACGAGACATCAGTGCGTCATACGAAACACTGACAGCGTTTTTTAAACCCAAATGCATGCATACGTCCCTGCAAAACACAGGAAAACCGGATCTCCGGAATCAAGTACAAACTAATGTTTTTGGTTGAAAAAGGGACATGATATCCCCAGACGAAACGAAACTTTCAATGCGATGCAGTCTGTATACAGAAGTACAATACATGAAACACGAGTACGTGAAAGGAAAAATTCCATTCGTGAGTAGATATTTTAGATAATATTAACATAAATGCATTGAAGATACAATGAATAATTTGATGAAGGGTAACTCAGCTTACGAGCTTCTTGAGGAAAGAATTTTTTTTACTTTTTCCCTGACTCGGCTAACGAATGAAAAGTGGTTCAAAATCATTTACACGCAGACTAAAAATTCAAAAACGCCCATCATTCTCTATCTTATTTATGCATAAATCGTTGTTTATTTCGCAATGTTCAAGAGTTATCAATTTCTTGCAGCCGTACGAAAAGTTATACTTTAAAGATTTGAGTTCTTTGTATTCTTTCATTTCCGTTAAATCGAGATGGAGAAAGTACGACCACCATAAATGATTACAGAAATGTAATTTAATATTAGAGATACTTAGAAAAGTAATTAGTTTTAGGAAAAAAGTTTAGTCAGCGATAATATAGAATATCTCGGTTTCTTCCTTACGAGTAACAGCGCGGTTTTCTTTTGGAAATTTTGTCTATTATAAGATTAGAGACCTCAGGAGAAATTGTGATAGAAGATGATTATCAATCGTAAGCGAAATTGCAAGAAATCAGGGGCCTGTTAAAGTGACAGCATATCTATGATGTAGAATACAAAAGAATCTGAACCAGTTATCCTAATGGCCGATTAATTTACAATTTTTTAAGATCTGAATTAGATCGGTAATATTTGCTTATTAGTATCTGAAATCATCACATATGTATACCAACTAAGCAAACCAATATTTCCTATTTTAAAGTATCAATTAATTTTGTGACAAACGGAAACTATTCTCTACGGATGGTGTTGATAAAATGAGCCTTTTACGAGTAAAATAAACTGAGCCAACAGTTTTCGTATTTTTTTTAACGATACGAAAACAAGTTTTTGACTCAAAATAAAAAAAAGTTAAATGCTCTTACCGCAGCTCCTTCGATGAATATTTAAAGGGCGAGAATAGAATTGAAAAGGAAATATTGGCGATAGAGAAGCGTGAAAATGATAAACTATTATATATAGTTTCATGTTTTCATTGAATACCGAAAAAAGTTTGAAGTCTGATGTAAGAAAAATATGCCAAAGATAAAGCAGAAGCTTCCACGGGAAGAGAAAAAATAATACTTGCTGTTTTGTAATGGCAATAACAGTGTAATTTATATTTTACGTAAAACTAGAGACCGTACGTACAAGAAACACTAGAGAATTTTCCATGTGACCAAGTGAAAATGATGGAGTAAGGATATAAAAAACGGAAAAAACGAAGACTAATTGGTGGATGGAAATGCCCGAAAAATCCAAAGGGAGTAGTGTGAATGAACCTTTAATGGAAATAAGATTGAGAGGGAAACCGGGAAGAGTGAGAGTGGCCGTTAAAAAGGAGAAGAAAAGAAGTGAATGGGTTCTGGGAAACGACTCTTATTCTGAAGATCGTAATCATTTCCGTACACAACGGACCTCTTTAAATCTCCGAACATATGAATCTTTATATTTTCTAGGAAGCATATTACCGCGCTTTCGTTCAATTTCTTAAGCATTGATCCTACAGGATCGTAATTGCTTCTCGGAAAATTTATATCTATTCTGAATTTTTTCGGAATATCTTACCCACTCAGGAAAGACAGGTAAGAAAAATATATGTAGCGAAACCTTCATAAAAGCTGAAATAATTTCTTGATTAAGCTTAAAAAACCGTTAAGTTCAAATCCTTTTATACTGTACTGCACTGCAAATGCAGAAAGGAATATTTATATTCTGTTGCTCCTTCTCCTTGTAGGACGAGATTATTAACTCTCTTTACACCATTACCCAAGATCAGAGTAATGTATTTACTATAATTACACTCATTTGCAAGGAAATATATTCCCATTATGCCCTCCTACGTGTAACAAAACTAATAGAGTAATGATCGCCAGGAATGAATTAAGTGATAATAAATCTCTATGGAAATTACTTCTAAAGATTTTTAATATTACTGATCTGCTAATCATGCCTGCTAGTCGTTTAACTTCGCGATCACTGGGAGTAAGTTTCAAAGTACACAAAACAGAAGTAAAAAGGAGAGTGTGACACCCTAAAGTATCTTGTTAAAGTAATTTCTGGCAATCCCTCAAACTTTAGGGAAAGGAAGTGTTATCGCAAAAAGTGGTTTCGGAGAAGGAGCAAGGGAAATTGACAAAAAAGGCATAGGTTAAGAAGATAGGAGAGAGCATATGTCGAGGGTATTTAAAGCGGAGGGCCAGAAGGGACGGGAAGAAGAGAGCGATTAGGGGAGAATAGTCCGAAAAAGAGCTCGAAGATAAACTGAGGGAGGCAGTTGGGGAGAATTTCTGCGGTAGAGTAGAAAAAAAGGCGAGTATGGGATAGAAAAAGGCAAGTTAAGGAAGAATCGCTGTGAAAGGTGGGGAGGAGAAGGAAGTGTTTTTGTGGGGTAGAACCGAACATCAAGCAGGGTTACCACCTCTGATAGATTCGCTAAAATATACGAAATCTCAAGAGATAAATCTAGACTCCAGATGCAAGGTAAAACAAATTGATGTTAGTGTTATTTATTGAGATATGACTCTCGCTGATATGAAAAAGTAGCAGAACACAAGGAAGAGTACGGTAAAAAGACTGAAATATTTACTGACTCCTCAGTTACAATAATCTTAGAGTGATTCCAATTTTTTTCACGATCACTCTAACATCATTGTTACAGTTTTTATCTATTTCCCATATACAGGACATAAGTTGTTCTCAGCAGGTCATAAGAGATAAAGACATAAGAGATCAAGAAGACCGACGGATGGAACAGAGACACTTTGTACTAAGGACAACATAACAAGTAGAAACCCAGTATAGAGAGTAAATTCTACAGATTCGCGAGTAACTTTTAGTATTCCGTAATAGGAAAATAAATCAGGAAAATTTTTCCAGAGGAGACCATTATAGCATTTAGAATTGTTAATTATTATTATTTTGCAAAGTTATTAAACATGATACAGTTTCGTTGTGAATCTTCCTGATTTATTTTTTTCCAGTACAGAACTGGGACTTTCCCATAAAGAACTGAAAAACTCTTAAAGAAGCCTACATCAGACGTCGGATTGATTTTGGCTTTCATTTATAGCAAAGATATTTAGGAACAGAAAGAGAAGACAAACAAAATTATAATCGAGAGAAATTAACTCTAAGTAAAGAGTTACTTTTCCTCGATCACGAAATCAAGAAAGTAAACCATTGAACAGCAAACTTAAACATGGGAGAGACGTACCGGAGGAAAATAAAGGCAAGGAAAAAGGATTTGGAGGAGAAGAAATTTGTAGTTTGGGAATCAGTGGAGAGATGTGTGTGTTGGTAACCCCGCTGGGAAGGAGGAATAACCCGACCAGTGATGATGATGAGGTTGGGGTTTGAAGTAAGGCGAGGAGATTTTAAATGGGGGGCGTATTGAAGAGGTCCCTGTGGACCGCGCCTTCCTAGTGCAGGGCGCGCCCCGTGCCGTTCTCAATTACGCCGCTCCTTTAAACGCGTGCCAATGGCCAGTTTTTCGCGCCGTCGTTATTAGAAATTCACGAGCTAAGTGCCGAGGAGAGAAAGAGCGGAGGATGAAGTTCAACATCGCTCGCATACGCTTAAGCTCCCTTTTTCCGCGGGGATGGTAAAAATATTCGTGACGGCCGTGAGGAATATTTTTTCGTATTCTCATCCATCTGTATTATGCGTTTAAGTTCGGGTTAATATTTTTCTTCGTTTTTTCCTTAATATGACTGCGAATTTTTTGGCGATTATCCACGGGCCGTGATCGAATGCAAGTCGGAGAGTTGATCGACCCGGGTCAAAACCTTTCAATTCGATATGCCTTATTTAATGGAGCGTTGGGGATGCAGCTCGAGGCTTTTCTAAGCTGAATCCGAGCCAATCTGTATCTTTCGTATCGGCAGATTAATTCAGGGACGACTTGCCTCAACACCCTTCCTTCCTTCGTGGACAATTTGGAATGATGTGGCATCGAATCGGTAAGGAAGAACACTCCATAGACGTCGGAATTGAAATGTGACACGCGATACATGATTCGCCATATAATCGCGATTTATCCCATTAATAGTCGTTGATGCTCTTACATAGGAATTGTCGTTTAGAAATAAATGATTAAATTAATATACAAATCAGTAACGAACAGGAATATCTGTTGGCTGAGTGCTCGCCTCACTTGCTTAATAATTGTAAGTTCCGCCTAGCTATTTTCGGGTGCTAACTACTTCTTAAAAAGATTTAAGGATAATCAGTGATATTTCAATAAACTTACTATACAGAAAGAATTAATTATCCATCAGAAGAAATTAGAAGTAAAATTTGCAATTGAAACTGAAACTACTTGTTGTTAAAATTACATTATCTCTCGACAGTACTAGATCAACCTCTTAAAATAAACTTTCATAATGACGATTCCTCTACCTAAACGTAAAAAATAGAGAGAATAATGCAAATGATAATCACCTACTTCTAATTAAAAGGAATATTCCAATTTATCATGAATATCAAAATTAATCTATGCAGACCTAGCGATAGGATTATAATCAGATTTGATGTCACTGTTTCTATAAATAAATAGGAGATGATTATTCTAGTCATAGACGAAAAAGAGAACATCGGTACAAGTAGTCTGATGGAATTTCTAACAAAACCTACAATATGGTAATTACACAGTGATAATTAAATCTATTGCAGTTGACAGGAATCGATCTGCTCATTCATGCAGCAAGTAGTAAGCAAGTAGTTGAATATGAATTGCTAGACTTAGAAATATTCTGATGCTAAGCTTTACGAAGTAGAGAATTATTTTTCTTATTTTCTAAAACGTTTGAACCAAAATTAACGAAGTTAATTGCTTATTAACAAGGAATTCTATTATTGAAATAGAAAATCTATTAAAATATTTTCTAGACGATCACACGAAATATGTTAGATATGCGATCAAACAAATTGAAAGTATTCTTGTCTAAAATCATTCCAACTTCTCCGTATAAAGATACACCAAAAATGTGTTAGGACACAAATTATCTAACTCCGTAACGAAAACATTCCAAGTCGAATGGAGAACAATGCAAGAATACGGGTGCGTAGCAATGAAAAACAAAATTTAAGTTGTATAATTTAAGGTAAGTGGATTTCTCTTCTGTTCTCGGAGGATCATCCGAATTTAACACTCTTAGAGACCACACCCCCCTATGCCTACTCACGTGGTCACCTATCATAGAACATCAATACCCAAGTTAGATAACCAACGCAACGTCAGAACCCGTTCCATATATTTATACTCTCCATCCACACCAATTACCACTCACCTCATCAAACGGTAAGATTCCCTCCGGATCAGGTAGCCGCCCGCTGTCACAAAATATTCTTCTCCTGCTCACCAAAAAAAGGCAACTTCCGCGACGAATATTTCCCAACTAACTACCGGTCACCGGCATACAACACGAAGCCTTTGTATGTGTTACAAGGAGTACCTCCTTCCTTTCGATCCTACTGTTTCTCTTTTTAAGAGACGAAAAAATAGGTGGAGGGAGACGTCCGAAAGATTAAGTAGAGAGGACCTCGGGGTCGCAGAGAGAGAAGGGGGCGATACCGTTGTCAAACACGTGTTCTGTTCGGGATGCGAAGCGCGAGCGATTGGCAAGGCAGATTGAATACAACACTCCGTATTCCACCGATGCCGACCGGAGTAGGACTGGCTCAACCCGGCTGGAGAGAAGGTGAGGAGGGGCGAAAGGGGAGGAACGGGGGGAGGGGAGAATGCGGTTGCATGCGGGGGTTGAGAACGCGCAAATCTTCGGAGCGGGAGATGAAGGGGATGGAGTTGCCCATTGTTTTCCTCCATGTCCACTGAGGCGGCGCAGTACGGGAATTTCTACCGCCGTATATAGGAAAGGCGTAGGGAGGTGAATTGGAGTGCGGCGCTTTGGAGGCGGGGATGCTGAAAATTTACCTTCGATTAGAGGGGCATTATGTTAAATTCGTCAAGATAAGGAGGGAATTCAAGCGGAGATATACCTCGCAATGAAGCGGTAAAATTCCGCTACCCGATTGAGCTGTTGAGGTAGTCGCCATGGCAACCGGTTTTTATGATTCTCTCGTTTCATTTTGATTGGCGAATTTAGGGGTATTTTCCGATAATTTTTAATCTCATTAAATTTTATCGTACGATTATCGAGTGAAGTCAAACTCAATATATATTAGTGAAATCATACTCAACGTGAAGTCAAATTCAATTATACTTCATATTCAATTAAAATCCAAACCCGTGAGAGAGGGATCTATTGGCTGTCGGATTTTACGATAAAGAATGAAGATTTTCCATATTATTTCAATGGATCTCGTATAAAAGCTTGATGGGACATGACGGAAAAAGCGCTATCTTTCTGTTTTGAAATACCTTCTCTTTTTCCTCATAAATTTTTAAGTGAGTGATCAGAACCTATAGCTCATGGTTGCAATATTGAGTTCCAAATCACTCAATAACTTTAAAACATATACTTCATTAAAATACATCAAATTTTATAAATGTATTGATAAATCACTGATAGAATAGAGTAACACAAAACCAATTCCTCGCTAATTTTTCCCGAATCAGGAATTTCATGTAAGTATAATAACTTATGATATTCTAAAATAGGTTAATATCTATCTTTGCAGTCCATTAAACCTAATGTTAAGGAAACAGAAATCGGAGAAGCTGATGGGAAACATAAATTTAAGGTTGGCTGTGAAGTAAGTCTATGCTTCAGGGGCAAAGCTCTCTATTCTCGTAATCGGTTTTGCCCAATGTAAGGCTCGACTGTATATATCTATAATCACTGGGGTCTCAGTTGATGTTTATAACAATTGCTTGCGTTTCTCCATTATATTATGAGCAAATGGTGTAAGAGATCAGAAGAAAAGTTTTTATGTGATAAAAGATCCTTGAGAGAAATATGTAAGTAAAGGAAAATTTGATGAATGAAAAGGTGTTAATACTATGAAACCTATGACTCATATAATTTTAAGAAGGATGTATTAGCTATTTCTAGTGCCCATGAATATTATTGTTTTTTTACTGCTCCAATTATTTCTAATTCTCCTGACTAATGCTATCGGAATGTACCCATGACAATAATGACTTTACTTAAGTATCAATTGATCAGTGTTTATTGTGAACTGTTATAGAGTAAACTTCTCTTCTGATATCATGCTATATAAAATACTAGGACTCTTCTTTAGATGGAAAAAGTCCAGAAGTTCCTAGAAAAATTATTTTGGGGTAGGTCAGAAAAGTAACCCCAATTGATTTAAAAAGCTTGCAAAGACAAACTTAATCTCAAAAAAAACTCTTTTTAGCTCGATTATTTTCTCATCTATTCCTTTTTTTTTCAATTTCTAACTACTCGTTGAAATTTTTACGAGTGAAGAAATTCACAATTAATTTGCATACCAAAAGAATATTTTGTTCTGAAAAGCTCAGATCATTTCACATCTCAGTGGTTTGATGATGCCATTTGAAGTGAAAGGAAACTATTCAATACATAGGTTGAGGTAGATATTAACTGCTGCGTACCGATTTGAGTATGAGAGGAATGAACCCTAGGGATCAGATCCGACGGAACGATCTAATATAAATACGGCTTCCCGGAGCAAAAATCGTTTACATGAATACATGAATTTTTTCCATGTTTCCGGTGCTTAGGGAAGCGTATGACTTCTTTCCCAACGAATTCTTCACAGCGCATGGCTGAAAAGCCTCTCGCGATGATATCCGGAATATTTACCGTCCTCAATAAGTAATCCTTAAATTTTCATTAATCTGAGTGATAGAAAACGTCCTTATGAAAAGAGTTTGTCTCCTTTTCCATCGGTAAAAAATATTGGAACGGCTTCCTACTTCGAACATCGCGCAATGTTTTATCCCAGGGATACGTCTCCATCGAAAATAAAAGCTGACGGAAATCAATAGAAGTGGATCGTTTGTTTACATTTTTATTTTCGCTCTCGGACTTCGTCGCGCTTCCGGTGTATTTGGGTCAATGACCGCTTCCTTATGTAGACAAGTTTTTACCTAAGGACGCATTGCTCACTACGTCAAATATGTGGAGCAGGCGTCGGTGAAAAGATTGAGCGACTCCTGAAAACAGTTATGAGAACAAGACATAATAGATTCGGTCTCTAGAATGTCCAACATGTAACTTATAAGGCAGTTCATTACAAAGAGCAAAAACGCATTTCGAGAAACTGCGAAGAGATTTTCTGCAAAATCCGTCCTCAGGCAAACATAACTTCATTTCTGCCTCATAAATAAATCATCCTTTGATGAAACGCAGTAAGAAATTGAGAAAATTATCAAAACAGAGGAATAAGAGATGGAAGCAGAAAAAGGATAAAGAGGGACAGGATTTGATTTGATTGCGATGCTTTTAGTTTCGCGGTATTTCATCCAATTGAAATACCAGATCAAGAGATTTTTAGCCGGATGTACTACTCAGAACATTTAAACAGTGTTTAGAGTTAAGTTGTACAATAATATGAGAAGCTGTAAAAAAAGCCTATAGATTGAATCATATGATCCATGAAATAAAAATGCATGTATATATTTGAACTTCTTCGAAGTGATTACTCAATTCCCATTAGAAAGTACGTGTATACGTAGCACTAATATTTTTCGATAAATGGAAATCAAACTACATATAGTTCTCCCAATTCTAATTACATTTGAGAGTAATCAAATTCGTTGACCTGTAGGGTCCATCATTGATTACGTGGAAATACGTCCCTCAAACTCCGAAATGAACTGAAAATTAACGATGAATCTATATCGCTTTTGATCCCTGTAAATTCGACGAGTTCACGTCGAAGATGCAAATACAGTATTTCAGTTTAACTAAATGCCTATCATGATAAATTGTTATCATATTCATATTAGGTTATTATGAATATACCGGTTAAATGAAAGTTCCTAATGGTGAATAATACGAGTATAATAGCGAAACGTTATTACGATATAAATTCATTAATTACAGTTTCCAGCAGAAGCCAGTTTTCGGCTCTCACTCAAAGCAGTCTTCAATTCGAAAATCCATTCCTATTGGCCAAGTTCATTTCCTGGAAAATCTAGAATAGTTATTTTGAGGAGATTATAACGTGAATGAAAATGTAATCTATTTAAATACGTTCCAAAATTCGTTGCCATCACATATGATTTTCTGTCTTCCTTTGATGTACGATAAAAAGTTTTATTTACATAAGCAGATTAATTTAATTAAATACCTCCAATAAGTCACAAATCCGAAATAAAATATATTTTGCCAAAAGAGAATTCCCTCCGTTTAAAAACCAACAGCGAATTATTTTCTTCTGATGTCGAGTCAGGAAGGGGAGAGGGATATTAAAACGGCTGGAACTAACACGTTTTGTTTACGAACATAAAGAAAAACACACCAATGTGGAATTACGAAGCTACATAATGAAATTCCGCATTTCCAGTTTAAATCGATGGAAGGTAATCAAGCAATGGATCATGAATAAATGATAACCTCTGGCCATATTTCACGGAAAACGGAGAGGAGCCCCATCAAAAAAGGCTTATACTTCAATAAAGCAAAGAGATGGGCGAAAAATAGGAAAATAGTGATCCATCCCAGAGTTCGGTGAGATTTATTTCATATTTTTGGCCCTACTGTAAAATTAGATTCACTTCATATCTTGTCGTTATTTTTCAGGTCAATTGGTAATAAAAATATTCTTGCAGTTCATTGAACGATACATTACATTTCTTCTTGAAATTCTGATATCGGACTGTTTCATTATAAGTATAAAAGGACTTAACACCGCTGATACAAACAGTAAACAGGAAATAATTTGAATTTTTCTAATACATGATCGGCTATTTATTGATAAATGGAAAATCATGGGTGCCTCTTTAATTTCCAGCCCCATTCCAAGCTGCATAATCTTAGCAATTTATCTACAGTTTCCGTGAGATTTTAAGCCAAATTTTACAATCGCTATTTACAGAACGAATCAATAAGAAGACTTTATCGCAAGAATAAAAGATGAAACAGTATTCATACAAAAGTAATTTATGGAATTATTAATTCTCTCAGATGTAGCCTATGGTGATAATGTTTAAAGGACTATCAGAAGCCGAATATGTTTTCATTGATTTATGAAGGTATAGTTTGTAACTCATTAACAGTTCATAACTAGAAGTAGCGCCACTTATCATTATCTTATTACATATTTGGTGATTTACAAGAGAAACTTTTCTTCCGTTTTAATAGTGGAAAGCCTCCGTAAAAAAAAACAACTAAATAGGTTTCGTATACTTCCTCTTATCTTTAGTCGACTTCCCAACGTTACGACTTGCAAGGGAGATATATATAGAAGGAAGATGTGTATCGTACACATCCCCCACAGGAGAGGTCGCTAGTTACCGCACGAAGCAAAGGAAATCGGAGCGAAAGACTTCTTTGCAGGATGAGCAAGGATAAAAGTTGGCCCGAAAGCAATGCCGTCGGCGGCGCGACATTTAAGGCGGCAACGAAACAATCGAGTGAATGAGGAGCAGTGACCGCAATGATCGTCTACTTCTTCCTTTTCGCTCGTCTTGCCATTCGTCCCACCGGCATCGCTTGAAAGAAAACCTTTCCTCGCTAAGGAACGTCACTCCCTTCGCGGAATCCTCTTTCTTTCCCCTAATTCAATCCGGGATGAGCCATCTTTTCGTTTTCTCTCGCCGAACTGACCGCTGCTAACAGAAGATGGACGCCTGTGAGATTTCATTTCCCAACTATGAGGAAAGACGACAGAAGTAAAATTGCATTTCGGAAGGAAGATGCCGAAACCGAAAACTGCTTCCGTTGGAGAATTCCTTAAGTAGAATTCGGCAGTTCCGAGAAACCTACTTCATCTGAACTAGAGGTGAGAACGATGTGTAATGTATGAGCTCAAAGGATTCATCATATCTATAAAAGAAGTAATTCTATCTCCGCTTAATTCTACCAATACTCTCTACTTAGCATTTTTTATTCTGAAGATGAGAAAAGGCTTCACATTACATTCGACATCATTCTTCTCACACCGCAATTTTTCTCAATTTAAAAGAATTCGTTTTACATTAATAAAATAAATGCCAACGATATTAGAGCCTCATACTAAGAATTTAATTGACGAATCACCTTAAATATGATTGAAAAATGCCATAGATTTATTACAAGCAATATCAGAAAAGACCAATGTGGATGAATTTCAAACCGTCTGAATAACTAAAATCTCTCGAAATTTCTTAATACAAGATTATTTATATTCTATTTATTCATTTTTTAATGCGGGCATGCTAATTTAGGCTTTCCTTAAACCAGAATTTCTCCGTCTAGTAGATTAAGGGATAGAGTTACTGTTACTAAACAAGTATATAATCATATTTTTCAAACCAATTATTATGAAATTTTCATAGCTGCCCGGATTCCGGAAGTGATCTTATCTGGCGATCCTCGCTTTGGTCGAATGAATGGTCCTGCACTAAAATTACTACAGGAGTTCTATAATAAAACAAATTGTGAAAATAACCAATGATGAATTTTAAAATGGGGATTGATTATTTAATGAATGTTTCAGGCTGTATTTTATTATTAGTTATTTCATAATCTTATTATATTTAAATCCATCTTGGTATTCATCCACCTGTATATACGATTAGTATGTATATTATATGTACGAGGGTGGTCTGAAAAGTTTCCAATCCCAGATTATTCAGAAATCTTCAGAAAATTTTCAGAAAACATGTCGAGAAATGGCGAGACGTCGGAAACATTTCAGACCACCCTTGTATGTTACTACTGTAATTTTAAGGAATATAATGTTCGGTTCTTCCAAATCTTTCATATTTTTCTTTAAATTTGTTCTGTATTTCTTACCTATGTATCTTGATTCTATTTTAATTTGATTTTTCTATATTATTACTTTATAACTATTTTTATTGTTTGTTACCTTTTTATTTTTTAATGTGTTTCTGCGCATGTTTTCACCATTCTCTAAGGGTGATTTCAATGTTCGAAGAACGACGAAAAATAGAACAAAAACTGAGTTTAGTTTGTGTTCAATTTGTAAGTAAAGGAAAAATTTTATCTTTCAATCCAGGTAAAAAATTTTGAACAATTCCATTCTCCTAGAAATTAACCTATTATTAACAATGAAGCAAATGATTTTGCAACTGTTCGTTTAAAATTCAGATTCTCCAGATGGTGCCAGATCAGCGAAACCGTACCAGGATGCCCTCAGAAGTTCTTCCCTTTTGACCTCCTCTCTGGAGCACTCGCTTTTTATTCTCCTTGCAGTCCCTCAAACGGAATTCTCTTTCCCTTTTTTATACAATTGAAGCGAACGGAGAACTCCTTCGGATCGGAGATTGCAGAAAAAATGAGGAGCAAAATGGTCTTTGCGCTGCGAATCATCCGAGAGACGCTGCCTTCCGCCGCGGAAGAAAAACGCCGGAAAAATAGAGCGGGAAAAATTTGAAAACTAAAAGAAAACGCGGGAGAAATAATGGAATCGCTCGGCACGTGAGACACGCTAAACTGTGAGACATGAGCACCTTTGCGTTACAAGTCCCTCCTTTTTCCAATCTCTTCTCGTTTGAATGACAGCCATTTCGTGCATATCCGCACAGTTACTCCGCAAACCATACGTCCCGTGTACTCCACGCGCACATATGTACAATCCGACCTAGTTTCCCGAGTTCTTACGATAGGTACATACATATCCAGGCTCCACTGTTACCCTTTTCTCTCCGTCCTTTTCGAATCTCGCTCGATGGGAACCCAGTTTTTCATCCTCACTCGATTTCCAAGAGGAAAGCTCTCACATTCACGGCGCGTAAGTTTCTTTTATTTGTATCCGATCCGGACACATCAAAAGGTAAGCGGGATTTCTACTTACGAAAATATTCGAGAGGAGTAGAGGATGTCATCCTACTATCCAGATGGTTTTGTGTTGGGAAGTTTGAAAGATCCATCAATTTGTTTGCTTTGCCCGAGAAGGAATTCAGAATATTACCCAAGATCACTCTTTTACGAAGAGCGTTTCATTATTAGAAAATAATTCTCACCGAAGAGAAAAATGGACAAATTTGAATTAGCTTTTGTCAAATACTTGTTCTTCAACCTCCGGTCTCTATTAATTTAAATCGAATATAAATCTACTCTGTAAAATATCTTAGTATGATATGCAGCTCTCTTCCAAGGCATAAAAATGTTAATATCAAATAAATAACGTAAATAAATAAAATTTAACTTATCACTGCACAAAACATCGGTAATAACTTAAAGGACACGATCTGAAATGTTCTAAGATAGAATATACCAAACCTCTTAAGGAGTCGCTATACTAAATCAATAATTACAAAAAAAACTCGTAGAATTTCACAAAATATTTTTATTGTAGAATCGTAAAGATTTTTCGTAATTATTGAGTTGATAAAGGTAAAATTATACCAAATTACGCTAAAGAATATTCGAGTCACTATACTATTACTCATAAATGTTATGAATAATGATCCAGCAATATTTTCAGCGGTAATAAAAGTTATGATAAATTCCACGGAAGTGGTCAAGACACTGTAGAAAATTAATTTAATCAGGTCTCCTTATCATTGCCTCCAGAATAATAATTGTGCAGAAAGGTACATCTTTCCTTCCTTAAATATGAAAGATTATAACTGCCAGAATTAGGTAAAAATATCTTATCATACTTCATAAAATATTGATTTTCCCTGCGAATCCGATATAATGGAATTTCGATGAAGAATTAAAATTAAGTGCTGATTAATCAAAGTCATCGCAATCAAATTTACGCAGAAAACACGCTAAGTTCTTCACAAAATTCGTAGAATATACATTCAATAACGTGAATTCGCAACGTATTTAAATTTAAAAATAATCCATACCTAACAAATAACCTATACGCGGCAGAAAGATAAATAATAAAGAAGAATCAGAATAGCATGAATACCTCATAGGATGCCTGAGATGACTTTAGCTCCCATTTCCGGCAAACAAGTATATCCGTACATCCAGCGTAGCAAAAAAAGATCAGCTTCCGAGGATAAAGTTCGTTCATTCTCATGAACAGAAGAAATAAAATAATTTACAAAGTTCCGAAATCATAAAATGTGAAATAATGTATTTGAACTGATTCTAATGTTTGGGGAATTTACAGAAGTACTACTTCAACACGAGTTTCGAGGAATATCACAAAGCAATTTCTGCACTGTAATTCCTGAATAACAATTCAGGAATAAATTTCTTTCTCCGTCTCCCACTTTTTCGACTCGTACCTATATTTTCGAATAAAGAGTCAACGCCCTCGCGATAAAACCCTCACTACAATGGAGACGAGGCTTGCGCTTTTTTGCGGACTCACAAGAGATCGGACAAAGAGTTTCGTCGTATCGAAAACGGGGACGCTCGAGTTTTGGCAACAAAGAGAAAATTATGCAACACCTCCGCTCTATTTCCCGTTTAAAGTTTAACTTAATATCTCTTATCACGATAGCATATTCACTTCGTATTATTTATTTTGCCTTGAATTATTACTTTGACTTAAAAGTAAATCCAGTAAATACAGGGGAAATAATATTTTTTATTCAGTTTAGTCTCAGTATTGTCAATGGCTGTGATAATATGAAAGCAACTGAGTTATTGGAGATTCTGAATTATAACATTTATGTCTACCTTCCATAAGAAAAGCTATGTAAAGTTTTATTTGTAAAAGCATTGTGTTACACACGAACTTTGCACGAACTTTTCCACTTTACGCTCATTGTGGAGAGAAATTGCAAACTACCTCATTTCTCATCTTGCCTAGTAAGAGTCATTTATCTTCAAAGTTTTTGACATGTTCTCGTCATGAGATTGTAGTTGCGAGGCTAATAAAACTGTAGAATAATCTAATATGAACATGCTTATCACCTAACTTCTCAGATGAAGACTTGAGCTACAAATCATTACATGAGCAGGTGTAGAAATGTAAACAATTTTCATAACTATCTCTAGATTGAATGTAATATGGAAGAAAAACGCACCTATATTTGGTATAATTTTCTTTTTTCATGTTCAGACTTAGGTAGAGGTACGAAAACAAAGGTTGCTATCCGAAGTAAAATTTAGTATAAGAATACTTGAAAATGTCAGTAGAAAATAGGCTAGATAATGTTAAAGGATCGTTAAATGTGGTTTCTAAATCATACAAAAATATGGCTTTTCATTGTTTATAAATAGTAAAAAAATGAAGAAAAATCCCTTACTTTGTTTGCAATTAATTCGTTGAAAATGAATCTACGTAGTGGCAAGTAAAAGTTTCTGCGCAAAGTGAAGTGAACCTGTCTTTTACAGGCTAAATGTCAAAAATAATTTGTCCTTATACCAGGAATAAGATAGTTTAAAAGAAAATAACATTTTGAAATCGCACAAAAATATGACAATCAAATCAATCATTTGTGAATCGTATTTATTCTTTAGTTGCCTATACTTACTTGGTGAGCTTAATATTTCCATTCCCTCAAATAAAAGAATTTACATACTTTTCAAAAACAAATTTGCTGCTTACCAATGTTAACAGTGACAAAAACTACTTGAAATAAATACTACTGAAAAATCTAACATAAATGCATAGAGTGTCGGAATTCAGTAGTTAAAATGAGAAGGACCTAGCAGTTGAGCGATTGAGTTTTTAACACCAAAGGAAATAACGATATCATGAGGTGTGAGTAGCTTTTCCTCACATGCTTATAAGAATACAAAATGCTTCGTAATTAATCTATCCACGAAAATACCCAAGATTTTACGAGTAATCTCTAAGCAGACGATATGAAAAGACAGCAAAGCCAGTGCAAATTCATATTCTTTGTTCTTATCTCATCAAGTACTGAATATCAACCGGTGAAAGATTAAGAGTCGCGAAAAAATATCTCGCCCTCTTCCAATCTTAAAAAAATCGCATTATCCTAGGAATATCAGAGACTTAGCCGCATAAGAGCTCCGTTTCGAGATTTTTCTTTCCGCAGGAGTTAAAATAGGGAGTTTGAGCGAAGCGATATGGAAAAAGTTTGAAAGGACATGAAAAAGCGAAAGGGAGGGGGAGACTCTTGTGTAGTCCCTGACGTAATGAGAAGCTTTCTGAGACGCGAGGGAGGAATATGCGGTGGAGCGGAGGATCCTGCTGATAACGAAGTCTCCTGGGAAGGAGTGGTGTGTAAGGCAACCTAGTCGCATCGTTGCTAAGCCAACTCCCTCTGGAAATCCGCATTCAATCCGCGAAAGGAGGTCGGAGTTTTTTTCCTTCACTTTCTTCTGCTCTCTGTGTAATCCCTTTCCCACCCTTTGAACGGGGGTTATTCCTGGCCTATGAATTCATTCAACAAGGCTCTCAGTCTCCAGGTCATCGTACAGCTCTTTGGTTAATGTCGTCTAGCAGGACGACGGAAAAAAGAATGGCTTGGCGAACGAAGAATCTTGGGGAATCTTTTCAAGAAAAGGAAGTTGCCCGAAGACTTGTTCTGCCCTATCAAAGAGAATCTCAAGCATTATGTACTTGAAATTTAGAATGTAGGGAATTTCACATTGCTGTTTTTTTCTCCAAACTTACACCAGACAATTTCACTGCGACCATTTCAGAAATGAAGATATAAATTTTAATATTTGCCTATAGAATATATAATATGAAAATATTTAAACTGATTGAATTAACTATTTTTGTTATTAGAAATAAAATTATTATTTAGGAGTCATTATCTAATAACCGAGCAATTAATCTAGTAATTTAAATGGATGATTTGCTTTTTGAACAAGTATAGTATGGAATGAAACTTTACACAGAGGTGCAGATTATTATATACTACTGCATATTTACTATAAATTGAACGGAATCGGGAATAAATATCTAATATTCCATGAGAAAAGAAATAGCAGAGAACAATTTTATTAGTGGTACCGTTTTAATGGCAAAATACAGCCAAAAGTTTGCTTTTTACTTTATTAATTTTTACTCATACTGTTTACCATTTTGTCCGTATAACTTCTACAAATTAATATTTTCAACTCAATAAGCATTGAGTTAAACACAAAAGATTCATTTTAAGTAACAATTATTGCTTTTACATTCCATTTGAATTTACTATTATTATGGATTGTTCAGTATTACATGAATCACGATTCAATAAAAGAGGAAAATTTATTGATTTATATACCTGATAACTCCTGCCAATGGTAAAGAAATGGAGGTTGATAAGGTTATACAAGGAAAAGGGAGACAGTTATCGTTATTTTCCTAACTTTCGAAGGTTACTCTCTCGGAGATGATAAAATGTCCGAGTCTAAAAAATCTATATTTTCACTCGATTGATATGAACCATAAATTTTACTGTCCAACTACTCCAACTTTGGTGTACATATTTCCTATCCACCTCTAACTTTAAAACAGCAAAGTTGAACGCCCCCACTAAGTCAGTAAGTTATATTCAGGTCAAACGTAGAGCCTGAAAAACTTGGTTATCCTAACACCTCCCACCCTTTCCGATTCGATCTATTGAGCTATTCACTTCCTGGCGTCACGCTCATTCCTCATTCTGAATTTTATTCCCACTTTAAGAGCGAATTTCTGAAGCAACGAGCAAATGAGAAAATGAGCGAATAAGTAAAGTGAATAAGGAATTAAAACAGCATTAGATTGTGGAATACAGCATTAGTTTCCTTTCAGGAAAAAACGGAAAAAGATACTTCTCTATCTATAGGTTTTATCTATAATACAAAGATAGTTTTTCATCAAAGATAATAATTTAAAATATCCTTAGAGAACCGCTTAATTTTTCATCTCACGGTATTTTCTGTAAGCATTGTTGCAAGTTAGATGATAATATTGTGAAAAATATTGTGAAAGAATATACGTGAATGATGTATTTTTATATATTACGTGAATGCAAGTACATTTGTATGAACATCAGTTAAATCATCAATATTTAAGGCAAAGAGTTTAATATTTCATGTGGAATCGTGTTTGATAATTCCGATCGGAGCTTAATTTCAATCAATTTGATCGATTCTGCAGAAGTAGATTAGCTCAAGATTTTGGAATTTCTTTTAAGTCTAGCACTTTGTGAAGATAAATGTCACAAAATATTTCATGTGATATTTAGTAATCGATATTTGGAAGAATAAACAATATATGCACAAGTACTCTGCTCTGACATGTCCAAATGTTTGATAGCAACTTTTGGTTGAAAGTTAAAAAGCTTCATAAATCATCGTAGACTAGCACTTTATGAGTGTATATGAGTAAAAGCACTGCAGTGATAGGGTTTAGTCTAGGGGAAAAGGTTTTTTCCGTTCGACAGAGAGACATCGGAAACCAAGAACTGCTTAAATAATAACGAGACATACTCATGCAATAATTTGTTATAGTTATTGGAGTTAATCTTGGAGCCATAAGTTTTAAACTTTTATCATAGGATAAATTTATAATTGATTGACAAGAGTAATTAAAAAAGCAATTGACTCAAATTTTTTTCAAGAAGTATAATTTCATCCTATAAGATCGCATCATATTTGTTTGATTTATTTCTTATGGAGATAATCTGTAACTTTTCTCCATATCCTATATTTTGTTTATCGATAGCACAATAACGTGGAACAAACGGTTCAGAACTATTTATTGGTAAACATTTATTGTTCGGAGGGAACATTCTTAAGACGAAGAAGAGCTTCAGAAAAGGAAACAACAAAAGTCTCGATGATATCCGGACCAAATTTCCAAATAATAGGGCTCGTAAATGTGAGCATAACAGAGCTAGTTTATGTTCCGGTCGCTTTTGCCTGGAGACCAAAGCCTCAAAGAGGAAGTTGAGTAAGGGTTTGTAGGAGACAACAAAAGGGTCTGGTTGATATGGAGACTGGGAGATCTCATCCTCCTTTTATGCTATATAACTTCTTAAGAGCCACTTAAAGATGTAACTAAGCGTCACTCAATCAATGGGGGCGACTTAGCTTATTGTCAGCTTGTGCACCGTCTCATCTCTCACTGTATTATTCCCTGCAACATTAATGTACACTAAGTGGGGAACAAAGAGGCTGCCGTCCTGAGTATCCTCCGATTCTCTCTTGAAGTCGATACCTTATAATGTTGAGTGTAAGATTAGGAATCCATGAGAAAGAACGACGCTCGCGATAGTCGATCGTCACTCAATAGGCCAGATAAAGGATAGTTCTGATCAAAATTAAATGCATTTACTTCTAGAATACGGTACATCTACGAACTCTTCGCTCATATCTAAAAAGAAAATCGAAATAATTTCAACTCCTCTACTACGCACCTCAATATTTGAAAAGGAGCTAAAGTGTGATTTGCAAATATAGAGTATTTCTGAACGAGTGGAATAAATCCACATTAATTCATATCTGAAGATGCGGGATGAACAAATTAAATTTATATTTAAATTAATATTTACGTTAAAGAGCTACAAAACAGTGTAAACTTCGATTAAATAAATATCCACATTTTTATTAATATTATTAGAAATCCTTGACATATACTAAATATATAATGAAACGGATCGATAAAAGTATTAAATTTTATGAACTTGTGATATTTTATGATAACATCACAAAAAAGAGAGACTGAGATATGGCAGGGTAATTAAATGAATGTGGGCTATAAAATGCGTGATGAGTATAAAAGGAATGTTACACGTTAGCTTGGACACATGGAAAGGATGGGTGGAAACAGAATGGGTATGATGGGGTGTTAGGAGAATGTAAGTGGCACTAAAGGGTGAAGGAGGACAGAGAAATATCTGGCTGAATTTGTGGAATGAGAGACGAAAGAGACGTACGCGGATTAATTAAATAAATGGAAATGTATTAAAAGATTTATTTATAAGGCTAAAGCAAGAGAGATATGCAAGAATAGGAAAATATGGAATATATATCTTAACTTGAAAGAAATAAGGAAAGTTATACATGTATGCTGTTTAGTTAAACGATATTTACTTAAAAACGTCATTTATAGATATAATATATAATAAAATTTCATATATACATTTCCAATATTCCCAAATAAACAATGATCTTTGGTTGAGAAACAAGGAAGGAATGGATGTTGGCTAAGAACTCTTAAGTTAAGCTTTAAGATTTATTGAAGTGGAGATACGACTCGGGTTTGTAATCGTCAGACGAATATTACTTCCAAAAAAGCATTCTGATTCCGTTCCATAATAATCGAACGTGATAACGTCTACCATACCTTTGCGATTTCATTTAATATCTCTAGAAACATTCCAGAAGCCTCGAGCATCATGTGCGGATCATTGAATTTTAATACTAGGCCTCGAAAATGCTTCACTGTATTTCCACATCGCATTTTTTGAATAGCAGACTCAGGAAATAGAAAAGGCGAATTAGAAAGGGGCACGGTCCGGAGAAATAAAGGAATCGGAGGGGATTTGAGAAAACGAGATGAAGGAAGTGACGGTAAGAGAGAGAGAGTGGAAATGCAGTGGCGCATGAGATTAAAGGGAGGAAGCAGGTCATGGGAAAATGGCATGTGATGGGATTGAAGGGGCAGAAAAGGAAGGAATAAAAGGAATGATAAAACTATCAAGGGAGGGATAAAAGGGTGCCCATCATGCAGCAAAAACCCTATTTGTCCTGGAGAAGTATTCAACATATGCTGGAGGCATAGGTAAGGCAAACACGGGTTATAAGCAGATCGTAAGGATAAGAAGAGGCGATGTTGTTCAAAAGACACGGAACCTCATTTAAAATGTTAATTCACATGTGAGACTTTATAGAACTTGAGGTAAAGCGTCATTCGATGTTTTATTTATGATAACAACCAAAACGTCCAAGTTATTTTTAGCAAAGCTTCTGCTGTAGAAATGGCTGTTAGAGATTCAGCTTACACAACCTATCTGCAGTTTCCATTCTAATATTGCATTATCTTTGTAAAAATTCATTTAATTATAATTTTTAGGATTTTTAGGATACTCAATTAAACTTCCCTTCGAAAAGAATGCAATTTCATGCTAACATAATCATTATTTCTTTGATGTAATTTATTTTATAATTTCTTTCCTTTTGATGTATAAGGGATTACTTGGATTTAATATAAATATAGAAAAATTAAACACAAAAACCATATATTGTACTATAATATCAATAGCGCCGTTTCTCTTTGAATTCATGTTAATTCCAACTTCTATCGACTGCCTTTCTCACTATATTAAATATTCTAAAAGTCACACAATCCAGTACAATCTTATGGCATTGAATATAGACTTGCCTAATGTGTATTAGAATTATACATGCTTTTTATTCATAAGGGAATGATATCATACTTAGTTCATCCAACGTTCATTACATTTTACTTCGTTTACTTGTTTATGAGCAACCGTTCAATAATTTCTGCTTCTAAACACAGAAATCCGCTCTCAGGTTTGGAAAAATAGAAACCACAGTTTCAGTTATAATCACAAGAATGAGTCAATTAAATTTATAACGTGAAAATTTAATTCGCATGTTAGTATTATTTTATACAATGAAAATATGTTATAAAATATTTAAATTAAATGGTGTGACATTCTGTGCGCCATCCTTTAAGTTAATCGTTTCCACTATCTACGATATATATTGTAATCTAGACTGGAAAAACAAGGCAGCTCGTAATTAGAATTGGAGAAACTCAACAAATGAAATAGAAATGAGATGTATATTAGGTATATTAAAACCATAGAGTAAGTATTTTGAGGGCCAGCCCCGAGAATTAGTTTGATATGGAATTTGATACAGTACCGGAAACGTTTCTAAGATGTTACTACGATAGATAGCTACGCGGAGGAATTGAATTCTGTCTGAGATCTGAGCCCTTTCGTATCCATATCTTCGGTTACGAGAAATTTCAACTTCAGTTATTATGAGATTAGAATGAGTAAAACTTTATGAATGCCACAGCAAAGACTTTTTTGCTTTCATAGCGATAGCAATATTGCTCAAAGTAAAAAAGCAATGGAAGTTTGCATTTTTCTCCCGTGAACATTTTTAAAACTGCGCCAGTACCGCCTATTATCACCCAGAATTTAATACCTCTGGTACTCGTTTTTAAGGTTAAGCAGAGGGATGGCCTCAAATTCCAGAAATAATTCTGTCTGGAATATTGCCACCATCGATCGCGATTTCGCAAGATAATAAGCTGTTTCATATGCTTATACTAACAAAAGTAGTCATGAAAAATTCAAAAATCCATTAGTTACCAAGATAAAATCTTCATTCCATCAGCGAAAATATATATATTTAAACCTTTCTTAAAATTTCTTTGCAGCAAGTACGCAGGGATCTCTTACGGTACGGGATTTAGTTGGCCGACGATTTTTAACATGCATTATTATGATCAGTTGATCCTGTAGTTGTTACAAGGAATCGCTACAACGAGGTAACATGAAACTTAAAGTTTACTGGTACAGAAAGTAAGGTACGAAAACGTTCCTGTGTACATTTTGTGTGAAAGATCATCGTATGTAGTCTGTAGGCCAACAAGTAGGCTATATTTGTGGAGAATGCCTTCCCTACGCCCCCCCACAGAGCAGGTGGTTAGTACATTTATTGTGCTTTTCTTAAGAATACTACTGCAAACTGTTAAAAAAACTTTTTGCAGTATTTAATTTTGATATGGCTGCAATAATCCACCGCTCATGGTGAGAGTTAAAAAAGTTATTTAACGTAAAATTTTTAAGATCTTTGATGGTTAAATTCTTGTCCTATAAAATGCAGAGGATAATTCAATCAGAGATAGAAAACCAACGCTTCGGCGTAAGGTTGAAAAATTACTATTGTTTAAAGGCGCACTATTTGAGCGAATATCCTATTAAATGATGATTTGTATGAAGTACTAGAGAAACTGTGATCATCTGATCTGATCAAGAAACTGAGTACTCACGTCTAATTCAGGAGTTGATGGTGTTGAATTTTCCTGAAAGAAAAGAGAATTAATTAATATTTAGAGATAGATTAATAGATAGAGTTCTTCCTATATACTAGCGAATCTATTTTTCTTTACCAACATTTGAAGCGTAGTGGTACGTTATTATTTATAAATCAGTAAACAAATGTATCTCTTTTATTTCCCAGCTTAACAAATTAACATGGGAAAAATATCTGGTGACAGAAAGTGATAGAATAATTCGGGTGAGTAGTTTGTGGAGATAAATTGTTATGATGAACATCATTTTGATCTGAATAAACCCAATGATAGCTGAAAATCAGTGTGAATTTGTATGACATGTTTAATGTAGGAGGCTACTAGCAAAACTCGTTTACTTAATTTCACGAATTACAAGAGGACAGAGCATATTGCCTCCCGAATCGGATATTAGTCAACTAGATTCGCAGTCTAGTCGAAATGGAAAACAATGATGAGAAATTCAATATTATTCCGGCATATTTACGCGTAGGAAATCTACTCAGTCTTATTTTATGCGTTGCAAGTATGCGAAATTGTTTAAAAACCTATGGAATAGTTTAGGAAGGATAGTCTGTAAATGTTGATTTGCGTACTCACAGCAGCACTGTTAAGCGTGATGCAAAAGATAAGTGAGCCTTATTGGGTTGAAATCAAATAAATGTGGACATTGTTTGGACTGAATATGTATGGTTTATGGACGGAATGGAGATAAAAAAGGATAATAATAACTGTAACACATACTGTGTTTGTATACAAAAATGAGAAGGAACTTGAACTTCAGCTTAGACTCGAAGGTCAGAGAAAACCAGGCTATTTCAGTTGCTATTAGCGAAAGCAAAGGAGAGCCATCTGTCCTTGGGATAATAACGAAGTCGTTATCGTAAATACTCAAAGTACACTTCATTGCCCTCTCATTTTCATTGAAAGTATACAAAGTTGACAAGAAAGTGACTCGTGTCTTATAGGCAGTGAATAAGAGGAAATTGACTTGCAGTAGGTATCAAAAGCGAACAAAATAAACAAAGGAAAGTCCAAGCGACACCGAAACACTTGTCAAGTTTAAAAAACCTGATTATGATTATCTGAAAAAATAGTGATCTTTTCTGATTACTTTCTCGAAAATAAAATCAACTAGTGACACTTTTACTTCGTGGAGCTCCATATTTGCTAATGAGGAAGAATATTTTCTATTTTTCTCGAAAATATTCATTGATTTAAAAATTGGTAGATGTATCCATCTCATTTCATTATTTTCCAAGAGATGATTTACTTACAGTAGCACCATTTTTGTATCGGTATGGAGTTTCGTTTTTCAGATTATTTAATTGAAATTAAAAGTCGTGCAAAATCAGGAGAGCAGCACTTTGAATGGGAAGTTCATGAAGTTCCTGATTTATGAATATAAAAGGTTTATAGGTTTATATACCATTAGGTATTAGGTTTATATACCATTAGGTATTAGGTTTATATACCAAAAATGTAATACTTAACTTCGGATAAAATTTACCGATTTTTCATGAAATTCAAGACGCAAATGTAGTGAAGGTTAATATTACTATGTTATTTTCACTTCTACTACTGATGCTTCGAAGGTTTAGGGTTTGTTTTCACAATCTGCATAATCAATGGCAAGAATAACGGTCTCTTAAATATAAACAAATACGAGTTTGAAAAATCGTCAATATGCAATATAGAGAGCAGATCTAGAATCCAAACAATAAACCGTTTTTTTTTTGTAGAGAGAAATCAGTAAAATTCAACAAATCAGTAAATCAACATTTAGTAAATAAGCAATGCAGGAATATCCTCCTTCATGGTCAGGGATCTATATTCAGGCTATCTGTTTTATTGACCTTAATGTTTTGCTTCTACTAATTAATATACATTGAATGCCAGACAAAGACAGAATACACAAACGAAACTCTTCTTTTTATCTGCTTAACGGTCAACCTTCTCCCGTCGTACTCATATATTCTTAATTTAATATAAGTCACGCAGAATGGAGAAAATTAATCTTACTTTATTAATATTAATAATCGTGAAACAACTCACCACTTGTCGTTCTCTAGATTTCATTGGCCTCTTCATCCAGTGTCCATCCATGATCACACAAGAGAAACAGGTAAAGAAGTGCCGTGAAGGGAATAATATCACACTCTGGAAAAATAGCAAACAACAAATTAATTCATTGATGAATAGCGAGTATTTTTCAGGGGTCGTATTTTATTGTACATATATAAATACGAGAAATTGACAATGATGATGATTCAGATTTTAATGTGATGATTCAATGTGAAGGTCAACTTTAAATCTTAATCGGGAAAGAAACTTTCTAATGGATGTGCTTCCAGTATCAGTTGTGTGAATATTAATACTTAATTATTTACTGAAAGCCATCCGTTGAAAGTAAACGCGTATAGAATGAGAATACAAATTAGCGAGAACATTATATTTTATACAATCAATTTCTATACAAATGCGCGTGAATATGAATAGATTACTATAATATGATTAAAATTCTATAAGCTGTTCTGAAATTCACTATCCAAATTAAAATGCTAAATCCGTTACACGTTCTTTTAAGTTCAACTGAAAATCTCAAAAATGTTCCTTTACTCACGCAATTAAGTACAACTAGAAAGTAGATTGAGTTCTTCCACTTTCAACATAATCTATTTATTGTGGAGCACTTTCTGATTAATGAGTGTAAGTTATAGCGATGGTTAACTACGAATCAAAGCACGTACTCAATGAAAATGAGATCCCAATTGTAATTAAATTTAAAATACAGGTTCAACTAGATTTGGAATCGCATTCAAAATGAAAAAATAACGAAATAGATACAATTAATCGCATAGCTAACATTGAATATTCAATCGTTAATCTCCGACAAAATACCGGTTGGGTGAAGAATTAAAATTCGAGAAATATAAAGAAAACTCTATTTTGGATCTAAACAGCTATTATTTAGAGATTATATCCGATCGCAGAAACATTTTGAAGTATTATTTTTGACTTTCCTCAGAAAATGCTTTCATAACATGAAACTCATAGCTTCATATCTAATATATCATCATAGAATGGCAATTGGATAAAATAAGGCGTCCGTAACATGAATTAATTGCTTAAGAATAAGATGTTTGTAATCACATAAATGATGAATGATGCAGAAGAGTGATTCGCAGTTTCTCAGAAGAAAATAATAAATCGCGAATGAATATATTTTTATGAAGATGTCTTCTCTTGCGTGGAAACGCTGAATTGTTTCAAGTAGCATAAATAAGATTAATTTATGGTACTTACCAAAACTAAAGAAATCCTCAAGAAGCACCACCGCCATTTTAACGTCTGGAAATGTGATTCTATCCTTAATTTAAGAATAAATCACGTAATGCGTTTAAAAATTGCAAATGTAGTACGATAAACATACATTTAACTTCACGATTACAGAATATCGAATCTGCGTTACTCCAAAAATTCAAATTTAACGTTTTTTCGAAAAATTAGTCAAAACGTCTACTCCATGGAAAGTTCCAGAATTAACAAAAGATTTAGCCTGAAAATCAACGGTTAAACTAAATGGTGAGATCTGATTGGTCGCCGCCGTTACTTCAGTGGTCACCCCCCCTCTTATCCTCCTACCGGACATATTTGTTTCTGTTTTAGTAATTATTTATAAACATTAAATTAAATTTTTCCTCATCTATGCACAAATTAAATTTAATTTGAATTTTATTGGAAAATTTACATTCTTCTAGAATAATGTACTTAATTTCGACATAAAATAGGTGATGGTTCCGTGTGACGTAATTATGACGTAAGTACGAAAGCCATGCGAAAATGAAAGAATTTTAATGATCAATTTGAGAAACGATGCAATGGAATTTACAAATAATTAATGCAATTACTAATTGTAATTAATATATAAAAACTATTGTGCATTATTGTTCTTAGAATTTTTACGTAGCGATTAAGTAGCATTTCAGTAATCTGAAGTAGCGATGAAAGTATTTTTAAGTAAAACCTATGTGGCAGCCCAAATGGAATAGAAGGACTGAAGATGAATGTGTAATATAGAGAAATGAAGTGGTGCAGGAGGAATACGGAGATATTTTATTTCTTAAGGATCCAGAGAAATCATTTCGTCGTTAACATTGTATTGCATTGCTCCGCTTATTTGTTATGAAACATTTGTACTCTTGTCAAAATTTGCAAATAAAGGGAATGATTTGTCACTATTTAATACACTATTAGTACACTCAACGCTATTCGTTATTTTCCTATTAACACGTCATACGATCGTTTTTCAAAGAATTTTCCAAGGAAAATTGAAATAAATTTCTAACCATTAGAAAATCTCTCTGTTATATCTCATTACACTCGGAATATTATTTCTGAATACAAGAATACTTTATAACTCACCTTCAGACGCTCGTAAAACTAATGTCAATCGTCCAACTGCGAAGCAATTCCTTTTATATCTTCTTCAAACTTCCATGAGGCCTTTCCCATGCTTTTTAGCTTCTACCGTTTAAACGATTTCAAAGATGGCGAAGAAATATTTGTTGCTACCGTCGTCAGGCAGGTGTTCCATACTCCGAAAAAGTAATGCACTATGACACCATAATCCTACGATTCCCACTCACACTTTTTTCAAGGAAATCGTTGAATTAAACACTGAATTAACACTACACAAACTCCGTCACTCTTGGTTATGTTTGAAATTCGCAGGAAAATGTAAATGCCACCATCTTGAACACGTTATAGTTAGGAAGACAAAGAACTGAGATCTACGAAGGCCATGTGGCCTGAAGAACAATTTTCGTTCTTCAGCATTTTCTATACCATAATTCCTGTTAAAACGCGGGAACAAGTTAACACCTCATGAAGATATCGACCATGCGTCTATTATGAACTTAAAATCTTAGCTATTTGTCAAAGATAATTGTTTTAGAAGTTTTTGGACCGTGTTATCATGTGAAGTGTGGAATGTCGTGATAATGGTAGGTTTGTGCATTTGAAACTGCTTTTCAATTGGTGTTTTTCGAACAATGCATCAGTGTAGTAGTGAGAACAGTCTTCGGTTGAATACTTATTTCTTTGTTTGCAGACCCTTTGAAGGAAGGCATTGACACGAATCTACACTATTTCTGCGAAATCCTAAGTCTGTAACTCAACTGTGTTAAGTGTTACAATACCATCACAACCAAAATGGATGGATTTCTGTTAAGAGATTGATAGGTACGGGGTTCGTCGCGTATTTTCACACATTCTGCTGGTTTTATATAGGATAGGATGGTAAGTTACTCTAACAAGGTGATATACGAATATGGAGATTCATTTAATTTGCAATTCGAGTTGGGTAATATAAGGTAATGGGCGGAGTACGTCAATATGAATTAAATTGTGAACCACTTGGTTTATTTCAAAATCTAAACCTCTGCTTGGAAGTCGTTATTTATATAATTGTAAAGAAATTCAAAGGCATCGAAGAATAAAATGGTAACTTGTGAATCTTTTTCTTCACATTTCTTTCACCTCATTGCTAAATAAATAGCATTATGGTCCCTATGTAACTTCCTTCGTACAAAGACTGGGTAGAGGTTCCACTTTAATCTACACAATACATAGGAGAGGAAATGAATGCCAGAATGATATGAGTGGGAAGTGTCTGTCAAAGTTTACAGTGGTATAAAATTATTCTTAATATCGATTGAAAAAGGGTTGAGGTTATTATAATGATCAAGAATCACTCATACCTCGGTACACACCATATTGTCACTGCCATGAACTAAACTGGAGTATATAATTAAATATCTCTGCACAAAAATTAACTGACAAATCATTAGTACCTCCATGTATGGTGTCGAGAATTTCACATAGCTAAATGTAGCCAATTTAGCATTACATTATATTATATTATTAAAGCATGCGATTTTCATGGTATATTTGCTTTCATTGCTAACCACATCATTCACAGACTGGTTTGACTCACCGTGATTTATTTCATAGAAAATTAATACTATTCCATTTGTAAATGTCTTTTTAACATTACAAAGAGAAAATGTTTTTACTATTTACCCTTTTACTATTGACAATTACTTGTCTTGAGTAGGCCGTAATAAAATGAAACCCTCTGAAGTATGAGTGATTTAGAATTCATTGTCTATTTGAATGATATGAGAAGTGTTTTTCATAGCTTCATTGCACTTCTTTATGTTAAGACTTGTAAAATTCTGGCCCAGTAATGAAAGAAAAGGCAAAATACCTCATTCCTCATCTGCACCGCCTCATTCCTTCCAAAAACTCATACAAAACCCCATATAGTTATTAATATCAAGGCCTTATGTATCTTACATTTAGTATGTACAACTTTGACAAACTTTACTCAAATAATTAATTCTATTTTTCTTAATGTTACTTATCATTTAACGATAATTTTGATAAATTGTACATTTGTCTTTGTATTGTCAATGGGCAATTATACTGTAAGGGAAATAAAAAATATTGAAAAAATAGAATAAATAATTTTTAATATATTCTTATGCATAAATAATATATAATAATATATGAAAATATTTATTAATAATAAAAATTGTCTTCTCACATATGGCTTCTGCTCGCATATTCAATTATTTAAAAGGTGCATTTAATAATATGTCTGCTTGATAGTAGTCTTTCCGCGCAATGATATAGTTTAACTTGATAAAAATTAAGAGGCTATGGCTAAAAATCTATTAATGAAAACTTCATAAATTTCAATAAACATAATTACATAGGATTTGCCACATGAAAGAGGATTACTAATATGAGAAATGAGTAATACTCCTACGCTTGCTAATATTTATTCCATTTGCCTGATCCATCTTAAATTTTCATATTCATCCAAATGCTTGATCTCATCATTAGTTAGAATCAACTTAAACTTTAAAAGGAAAAATGGTATTAAAATATAAGAGTATTAAAATGAAAGAGGCTATGAAATCAATCACAGTCTAATTTTTCTGAACTCGCATTATTCGGTCGACAAATTAACCTTCCTTTTTAATAGATATGTGCCTGTTTACGTAGAAAGTCGTTTCGTTTTGCCTCGCAAATGTTTTCGATACTACTTGGATACTCATTGTACTCGTATCAACCAGCGAGATATGCACCCAGGTGGCCAGTTAATAGAACCTATGCTCTCAAGTATTTAATGGAGAAACGTTGAAGCAATGCGTTGATGTATTTTGATCTATTTTGGAACATTATGTTTACGAAGGAAAATAGCGTCAACAGCACTCAAAGATTTTCTCAATTTCCTTCTTTAATTTCCCAAAAAATCGGTACTTTTTATTAAAGATTCCGCAGCTCAGGAAAATAGTTCTATGGGTAAAATAAGAATCTTCATTTCATTATACTAATCCATTTCGAAAGACCACTAATTCTTGTTAGATTGTACAAAAGACAAAAGTCTACCATGAAACGAAAAATCAGCTGGAAAGGATTTCTTAGTTGAGTTACTGGTATCACATTTATAAATTAATATTTATATGTACACGGGGGTGATTATAAATATCACAGAAAATTCTTCGAGTACCACTAAGTTAACTCTATTTCCCTTTATATAGTCTCTTAATTTTTATCAAGTTAAACTATATCATTGCGCGGAAAGGCTGCTATCAAGCTGACATATTATTTAATGCACCTCTTAAATAATTGAATATGCTATTTAAAAACCTTTATAGAGAACAGGATTCGTGGTTTAAAGTATGTAAGTTCGTATTCTAAGATATTTACCACCATCCTAAAACAAATCACCTTTAAATATGATACCGAAGTACATACATACATTTCTCATGCATAAAATACGAATTATTTCGAATATAAAAGCAGGATGTGTCTTATAAATTATCGTAGGTTTATTTTAGCAACTGCTATAGTAGTTTAGGCATATTTTACTACGAATATTCTAGGCGGGGAAGTGGTAATTGGATAAGCCGTTGCGTAGTTGAATAATCCGTCTCCTGTAAAGTTAACAATCAATTTTACCAACAAGGAATAAACTTTAAATTGTAAGTGCAAGAATATCCATGAACTCGTCCCTAAAAATTATACGTCTAAAATATAACTTTAATAATCTATCCGTTAGAGTAATATCGAAATCCATCATTGACTCAAAAAAGGGAGGGAAACTTCCTAAGTATTATTATGTATAGCAGGAGGAATTTATATTATGTATTCGATTGCGGCAATGGAGATCGAGCTTCTTCATATTTATTTACATAGTACATTTATTTGGCCAAAAAATTTCATCGAACATATTTTATTATCAAAACCCAATAATATGAATATTGTAACATCAATTACTCATAAATTATCCTTTTTAGTTTAAATAGGCGTTGCCTTATTCACGCATTCTCGAATCCGAAAAACTTACATGCTAAGCTATAGCTACTAAGAAGCTTTTAAGTAAGTAAATATGTATTTAAACGATAAATATCAAAAAAATTGATAATAGTTTAATAGGGAGGGCTTCTATTTCATTCATCCCACAAAAGTGGTGTTAAAGTCTGATATTTAATATAATCACATATTAATTCAAGATATTAAGAGTATTAATTATATCAAGCAATATATTAAGATATTAAGGAATTGAACCATGACCGAAGATGCTTTTATATTTAGAAATAAGCTACTCCCGAAACTAACATATACGATATCTTATTAAGAGTATTTCCTAAGGTAAGAAATTTGCCCGAAAAAAAAAATTCCTTGTAAAAAATGTTGTAAAATTCTTTTGTTGAGGTTATTTATAAAAGAGGATGGAATAAGTAAGTACTTTCATCTACGTTTTAATTTACTTATATGGTCAGCTTACATGGCACTCTTCTTCATACTGCAGAGGGTTTCAACAAAAATCGATTGATATCTCTCTTTTTCTTATTACTATTACGCGAATAAACCTTAGAAAGTACGAATAAATTTCAGATTAATAGTGAATTGTGGCATTTCTCAAAGCAAAACTTTAAACATGGTTCAATCAGATTCGATAACTCTATCCTTTTATCCCCTATCCTCCACCATCCACGTTATAATATATATAGTAATTCTTTCCATTCCCAGTCATGGAGGAGGTATAAAAATGAACATCTCCCGGTACTTAGAAGAAGGATTACTACTTTTACTGTAGAAGGATACTGTTCTTCGACAAAACAAGCGTCCAGGCGTCCTTCACCAAAACGTTAAACGCGGTAAATCTAACGAGAATATGTGGTAACAAGTTATCACAACGAAGAAAAGTGCTTATTTTACATTTCACCGATTCACTCACAGGTCGTTATTTCAAAAACATCTTTACGTTAATTTTTCCTCCTTGAAACTGCCGAATCACTCACTGCACAAAAACACCCACAAGCCAATTAATGGCATAAATACTTTTCAATTCTAATTACACTTTTCAACACAACACTCGTTTATGTAGAACCATGCTCTTTATGTTGAACTTAACTAAACACAAGTATAAATCAATACGTAGTAGCTGTTAATTGCTGGATTCCTTCATTCCTCGCTCACGATGCACTAACTGCACCTTCGTAAGCCGAACTAGGCTAAGTTATGTGAACGGACAACCTGAAGTCGTTTGAGAAACAGCTGATGAGATGGCCACGCATTTTAAGGGGAACCCTTCTCAGCTTGTTATCTTTCGCATCGCTTTCGCAAATGACAGGAAGAAACTAAAACTCCGTTGCCTTCTGAGAATATTTCGATAGTAAGCTGCGGAGCTTTATGTTGAGAATATTATACCCACTGAGAGCTCCACGTTTGTAAATATAAAGAGGCCTCTTTAGACTCCCTTAAGTTTCATGAAAAAAGCCGCTGTACATACATACTAGAAGGTCATTTCAAATGGAGAGAAAGGGAGAAGTATCACCGAATTACAAAACAGTGCTTCTCAAACAATAAATGTACACCACATTAAATCCGGAGTTACTTTTCAGGTTTTTCCGAATTTCGCATACATATGTTCAATTTTTCGATGGATATTGTCATGTCATGGAAGAGCATTATTAAGATTTTTTGCGTATTTTCTGGTATTTAATTATATTTTTTTTCTAAAGTTTGAGATATACTGAAAATCTTCCAGTTACTTATGCCAACGCGCTTGATATCGACCCGAGCAAAATAATGTCCAGTATAGAATGAACCGTGCCCTCAATGAACATGCTAGAAATCATTTACTCTCTGAAATACTAAGGATCAAGGTGAAACATTACTACTCAAACCTGCCGGAGTGTTTTACTATCACGAACTAAGTAGAGTTTTGGGCTACGTATTGAAGAATCTCAAAAGTATAACAGAAATAATTTCTTTTTTAAGTCTTGAAAAATATATGCCTGAGGTTGACACCTCTGTTCTGAAGTTCAAAAACTAGAGATATAAACTTTGGGGACATCCCGAAAACGAGGATAATATGAGCTTCACAGAATTGCAATAGATGGGCTAGGGCAATTAAAATTAAAGCGAACTATTGTACTTATTAGCGAATCATTGTATTTAAATAAGTTCAGAAAAATTTACTCAGTGAAATGTGCTCAGGCTTAAGATTAAACATGGGGAATGTCTTTGAGTCATGAAGAATGAATGAAGAAACTTTTTGAGGGAGGACTTTCAGCAATCCTACAAATACTACGCATAATCATATAATCTACAATATTAAATATGTCATATACGATATTTTTTTAATATCCGAATTGACTAGAGCACAACATTTTTTGATCCATTTTTGGGCCCTATGGTGCGTTTTTTGTTCTAAAATCCGGGGGTGTCCGGGGGAATTCATTCAGATCAGGGGGCAAAAATCGATACTCTGATACTGAGATCTTTAGTAATTTTGCCCGAGCAATCAAATGGGCCCACCAGGTTTTGAGTCTGATGGGGCCTTACAAGAGAGATGAGGCCCAACTTTGAAATTTCAGATGGAAACCGATATTTTTTATTGCGCATTCGGACATATTTATTTCTTCCATTCGACCTGATTTGTTTATACCATTTGGAAAAATAGACCAATAACAGTTATTTTTTCTCAATAACATTTTTGTAAAATTTGTAAATACGTATACCGTAGAGCGAAATAAAACACAAAACTTGACTCCAATTATTGCAAGAATTATTTAATTAATTCCTATATTCTTAGTTGATCGTCTCTCGTTACTGTTATGAATAATCATCTTACTTCGAATTAGAAAATTGCAAATGATTTAGATTAATATTTGTCTTCAGATTGTTTCGTGAAATAAAGTATTCCAATGGATTCACATTATAATAGCCAAAGTAAATTCATTTTAATAATTATAAGAAGCTGTGCCCTAGGGAAATGGATGTGAAAAATACATCACCAAACCTGAACTCGACCCCGAGTCCTCAATTTGCCGGTGTTTTTTCGCCTATCGTAAGATACGAATCAAGAGAAAGATCTTGGTTCGACCCCCTATAGTAATATCAAAATTTTTTTGTCCCCGGTAATTCATTTCGGTAAATTTTTGAGCTTTTGGGCTATTTTTCTAAAATGCAATAAATATAGAACTTATGTTAGTATAAGCATATGAAAACTGCCTATTATCTTGCAAAATAGCGATCGATCCCCAGCGGTGGCAATTTTCTAGTCAGAATTTTTTTCGGACTTTGAGGCCATAGGTCGGCTCAACCTCAAAAGTAAGTACCAGAGGTATTAAAATCTGTGTAATAATAGGCGGTAGAAGCGCATTTCTGGTGAAACCACCTTCAATTACTACCGTGAGACTATAGATAAGGGCTAATAATATAAGTATTACCTGCTAACTTTCGAAAGCGCTAATTCCCTACGAATTGGAGATGTTTTTATATTTAATATATTTAGTTGTCTTTTTGCCGTCATAAAATAACCTGCTAATGACACATATTCAATAGGAATATTCCATAACATCCCCATCTACATTCTTCGATGCCACACTGCTACCTAATCCACTGTCCAATACACCTCCCCTATCTTTAGCGGAACTAACGAATCGCATCATTTTATAGGTGCAGGTGATTTATAATAATTACCGCAAACCGCGAAGCCCTTTATAACATTCCATGTGCACCGAAGCAGTGCATACCTCCATATGTTGCATCCCATCATTTCTTCCCTTCCTCTCGCACACTGTCACCCAACCCTTCGTTCTGTGATAACATCGAGCATCATCTTTTAATGCGGACTACTGTCTGCTTTTTTCTCTATCATTCCCGCAGCTGCAGTGGGAATAGCACGCTCCAACTGCTCTCGACTTGTCCAACTTTCAAGAAAAAGTTGTCTCTCGTTTTAAAAATATCCATGCGAACCAACAGTCACGATTTATTATTTAGAATTAGGTATATTTAAAAGACGGTCAAGTACGTTCGTTAACACTGCAGATAAGACGACTATCCTCTCGTGCCGATGTGTCTATAACTTACAATTAGTCGGTTGACGCAATCCGATGACTAAAAAGTTTCTCTTTTCTTCGCAACTTAAACTGTAGCTTCTTATTGGGACAACCTTTACCTTTGTCTTTATTTTTATTTGACTGATCCATCAGGACCAGCTATACATACTTTTTTTACAAGTAAATATTCAAGCTGCTATCGGTGGCGAAGGGTTTAGCGTACCAACTTGGTTTTGCCGAGGTCCCAGGTTCGAATTCTGGTTGGGGCATGGTTGTATGTGATTTGAAAAGCTTGGTCATAAAAGTGGTCTCTTATAAAGTCGCCATTATGATTATTATTATCACCAAATGTTCCGATTCTCGATTTCAGAATTTTGCCAAATGAATAAACAATACGAATTCGTTCTCAGAAGATATTGAATTTTATATTTATGTTTTCTCGGAATCATTCGAACCTTAAAAGAGGAAACAATATATATATACGAGATATGATTGAACTAAGCTTGAGTAAAATCTGGTCAACTTCAATTATGACCGAATCTAGATATTTTTTATTTAAGTAGGTCTGAAAAATTTTAACTGGTCACGGTTTAAGGACCATCTAGAGTCCTTAAGATTATCTTGTTTACAAACTTTAAAATGGGAAAATTCGGACGATATTACAAGGCCATCGATCAAAAGCTGAAATTTATAACTAGGCGGAGAGAATAGGGAGTGGCTAGCATAGTTGTGGATGACGGATGAGCGATTCTACATCCACTGAGAGGAAATTTATGCGGATGAATAGATGAAGCCGTTTTTTGTGAAGCTCTTCCTTTAAAAGTGTCAAATTTTAGGCAAAGTTTGAAACAGAGCATGGGAGCGTTGATATGCTAATAATAATCGATGACGAATAAATTATGTATCTTCACTTCAATCGTAAAAGATATCGTCGAATACAAGCTCGCCAAGTGATGCATGAGTTATTCAAATGTTAGGTATAGTGATTAGAAAGCAGTGAAAGGAAAATAGGGAAGTTAGAATATAATAACGATGACCTTAAATCAAATTTCAGTGCATTAAAGATACTTTTTACTCAATCGGACATAAACGGAACCTCCCAGACTCCACTCCCAGACAATTCTACTCCACATAAAACGTTCCATTAAAAGGATGGAATTTACTCGAAATGGGAGTTCAGTGGTTAAAATACTTACCGGCTAAGCTGCAGACTAGGGTTTGAATCACAGTCGTGTCCATATTTTTCATTTCTTACAGAGAATAATTCATTATTGTAGGAGGAGAATAATTCAGGAAGTGAAAGGTCGTTAAATGTTATAAGTAAAGCGATATTGAGAAAAAATGAGATAGAAAAGCAAACCAATGTTTGCTTTCCACCTCATTCTTCTCTTTCAGCGTCATGTTATGAAAGTTAAAAAGTAAAATTAAGGAGGAAATAGAAAATTAATTAAGGAAAATTATAGAATATAATTGGTATACTTGAAGAGTACATGTTACTATGTTTCCTTCACCCATTCTACTCTATCCATGGAGAGTGGATTTACTATATGAAAAGGAAAAGCAAAACTTGTAAGGGAAAACAAGATATGATTAAGAGATGTACTGAAACACGGAAACGCCATTGTGAAAAATATACGAATATAGTACTGAAAGAAGTCCACAATAATTGAACAGCGTTCTAGTATATTGATACATAAATGAATTTTCTAGTGGTGCAGCCGATTTAAGAGTGACGAAGGAGAAAAAATAATGCATATCCTGTTAATGAACCCTGTCCATCGCATTATTAACCACATTCCATAGTGATCCTAATTCCTTAATACACTTTTCTCATGCTAAATTCCCTTTTCGCCGTCTCTAAAAGGAGTGGCAATATTACAGAGAGGGAAAGAAAGAACAGAAGAATTCCCTCGTCTTCTTATGGAGAGATTTATAGAAGCGCCGTATCTGTCAGCTGCCTAGTCCACTTGCGAATGTCAGTAGAGCGGCCAAGCGAATGAGGGATGAATTGAATCAATTGGTCAATCTTTCTGCCTCTAATGAAAGAACGCGAATAGACAGAATGAAAAAGAGCTTAAAAAGGGGAAAAAATTCCTCTTCGGGAAGATCATGCATTCTAGACAGCAAATGGATAGTAAAACGTCTCTATAGGATGGAGAATGCGTCTCCCATTCTTATTCAAATACGGTCTGTAGAGAGAGGAGAAAGAGTAAGTTCAGTGGGTTTATTGCGTGGGTTAATTAACCGCGCCGGGGCATACATTACAGCCTTCGCCGCCGTCCGTGGTCGTCCCGTGAAACATTCTTCACGGAATGTTTTCTTCTGCGGTTTTCCGGGTGCTCTCCGGTGACTCTGTACATGCGCCGCGAACCTCTTTTTATTTGCCTCACTTGTGGAATGAAACGCACGCGAAAATTAATTCAGCCGGCAGAGCGATTTTTTTATATTCGCGTCGGGAATTGGGATAAATTATAGCCGAGATTAACGAACGTTTGCTCCAGCGAACGTAATTAATTAGCGCCCGGATGATTTATTTAATCGCGAATGTAGAAGTAATGCAGTAAAGTGGGGAGATCAGGTATCTTACGAGAATGCATAAGGGGCGGATCTGTCTTTTGCACGATCGGAAAAGATAAGTGATTGATGTGAGCTAACTTCCAAGTAACGATCCTCGTAGTTTCGTGATTTTATTCGAATTTAACAATCAGACACAATCATCAATCGCGAGATCGTTATGTTGAGGCCGTTTCAACGAATGTCAAAATAAGAAAGATTAATAGTTTGCAAACATTTAAAAATAAATATGTAGGAGCGATAATGTAATGCTACCATCCGAATTCGATATGAAACGAAGAAGTTTTGAATAGCATGCTAAGAGAAAATTTTCCGGTATTTTCAAATCATAAATCTGTGAATTTCTATCGAAAGCAATAAGTTATTCACTCGAAAGCAATCCGCCTATTACCGTAATAAAAAATCAGGTTTAATTATTGAATCATTATCAATTACTCTCGTGGGGTGAAGAGTGAAGAAACCATCTGGTATTTAATTGCTAGACGTAAACCATTCATATTATTACTACCATACATATTAGAAGAATGCATATGTCTCCCTCCATTGGAGTTATTTTTCATCTGTAGATCTCTTTTAATCCCCATTCTTCGTTATCTTTAAATACGAAACTTCTACCTTTACTCTCTCTATTTTAAATTACATTCCCATGAATTATCCCACAATTGTAAATCAAGGACGATAAGGTAATTGAAAGAGGAGACTTATCAGTCTCTGTATCACCTAAAGAAAGATCTTTGTTGCAAGTTATAGTAGTGTGCTTCTTATAATATCTAACATAAGTTTAACATTACTTTGAAGCAGCTATATCGAACCTGGATCTTTAAACCTCATGTAGGATACAGATATTAAAATCAATTAGAAAAATAATTTCACCCCTAAAATGATTTACATGTTAAACTCTGAGTACAAAATTCAGATAATGTTTTTCCGTTCATAAATTTAATAGAGCTGTGAGTTCACATCTGTATCTGAACGCTTACGTTCAGCACGCTATGGGTAACCGCTGCGCACCCTTATTGCACTTTAATCTCTCGTATTTCTTCCAATTGTAAGCGGAATAGAGGTTGTGAAACTCACCACATCGTATCATATCTGTATTAGTTCCTGAATAAAGGACTATACGAGAAAATTCGTTCGGAAATTAAATTTATCATCAATGATAATTAACTTTTCAAAGAAATATTTGTATAATAAGAGAATACCATTGGTCCACAGGATTGTTCACTTGGAAGTTATACTACTAGTGATGCATAGTAATTATTCAATGCTAGCGTTTCATGCCTATGAATATTTTTTAAATAATTTCTTCTCTACGTCAATGACGAAGCGCGAGAAGGTAAGTGATGCGTGGTGACTAATCGCTAGGATGAATAGGTTTTCCGCTTCGGTAGAATTCACCCGCAAATTAACGGAATTAACAAGCCTCTTACTGCTTCACTTGTTAATTGATTTACATACTTCAATGTTAATTGATTATTAGTATGGAAGTTTACAGATTAAAAATAATCTGTTAGGGATTTGGATGTATTTTTCACAAAATTTTTCACGAATTTCCCTTAACATCATATGAAGCTAATACATACTATTTCTTCTTGAACCTCGATATTTTCCTTGTTAATCTATCGTGAGGATTTATTTTAAGGATTCTCATTGAAATAATGCATTATGTATCATAAGATCGAATATATTACTTGGATACTCCTTATATTAACTTATCTTGAAGAAATAATACCGGGACTATATAGTCACAATTATATCGTAAAAATTCACCCATGACGCAGTAGGTAAATAATTCACCTTGGCCTAAAACAAAGAAAATATCAGTTTATTTCCATTTAAAAGTTCAAATTCCAAGCCTTCTAGTGTAGGGAAAATTTCATAAATTTTGAACTATTAGCCAATGTAATACTTTACTTATGAAATTCTTACATCATAAATCCGTAAATAAAATTTCTTAAGGTGCTCACTCAAAAGAATATGATCTATGATAAATATTTTTCTATGATACCATTCATTTAATGAAAAAGATATATATTCAACACTTACATAGCAACCAATTTCTAAGGATCTTCACGAGGTCATGCTATACATGAAATTCCTATAACAGTTCCTTGGGTAAAAAGGCGCTAAATATTGCGATTTTTATCTGAAAAATTTCCTTTGGTCCATCAAAACTCCCATTTAGATATTTTTGGTAGCACCCATTTGCTTGAAAGGGGTCGTAAAACACGAATTATTTTAAATATAACCACATAAACCCTATCACTACATCAAATCCGCCGTGAAAGTCCTTACTTTTTATGGCAAATGTCACAGCCACTGTAGTTCCCGAGATTCTTATCTTCCTGTCGCCTCTTAAATCATTCATTACGAAATTATATGAAAAGGTTCTTTCAGTAGAGTTTTAACTAGTAATAAAAGAAATCTTACCACTCATTGGTTGAAATGTATGGGTATTGGTTGGCTTTGGAACATATTTTATCGCCTGCTATAAAATTTGGTCGATTTTTCACTCAGCTTCTCTCGCACCTGCTCTCTTAACCTCATCCACTCAAGACTAAAATATTTCATCAACCCCTTTCCAGGACGGTGTTGCCACAAATCTCTAACAATTAACGCCATCCACTGCCTCACCACGAAAAACATCCAGAACTGCTAACATACCCGTATATTGTAGAATTTAGAAATACCTATCAGATAAAAGATAAAATAGTGCCCATATAGGACTCTGTTGATTACTATTTTAGGTTATTTTTACGATGATGACTTTTAATTACTTTCAAATAGTTTTAGATATCTGTGTATAGGTTTAACCGAAGATCTCATATATTCGTTGAAATTTGAATGGTAATGATTATATCATTATGGTCACTTTCTTCGAATAAAGATTTTACCGGTTTGAAATGTTCACACCCTGATTTTAGTTTTCATTAACTGCCTGTGTGATCTATTTTCATGATACTAAGAGTTGGCTAACTAGATAGTTCAATATGGAGTACTACCTCCCTCAAGGATAAGGAAAAAGAAGTTCTTACGTTAAAGAATATCGTATAACTATTACTATAAAAATTATATTTGACTTTATCCTTAAATTCAGAACACATATTACGACTGCGACTTCTGTGATTTGACCTATGGTCCCCAGATGAAGCGTAAAAGAAATAGACAACTAATTTTCGTGCTCAGTAGATCCTTCTCGAGCCATCGTCAAAGCACTCTCTATCACTTACTATTCCGATAACAGTATCGGTTATAATTTTAGTAACACGAACCGAACCTTTTACTTCAACCTCTTCTCGAACCGGGGCACATTTTTAACTTTCTATTAAATCTGATATAACGTAGTTTTGATGCGCATCCTTAATACTCGAGAGCGAAAAACTAAAAATAACATTCCTTTGAGAAACATCTTAAGGCCATATCGTCTTCCCCTAAGCCTCCCGCAACACTCCGCCTGGTTTTCACACCCGACCTCATTCCTGTCTCTCTTGGCGATCATCTTTCCCGTCATCTGGACTCCGACTCTCCTGTTCTTCCTGTCCACTTTCCCTCCTCAGCCAAGCACAATGCCCTCGACCTTACTAACTACGGCGCATCTTCTATTCCGCAAATGCCGAGATTTATCCTTACTTCTCCTTTTTCACCGTTGCTGCCTGTCATCCGCCGACGTCGACCGATGACTCCGTCGTATATTCACCTTGAGTGATTAAAGTTTTTAATGGCCTTTAAATATAAGCCGAATACTTTCACCACGACCGCCTTCAAACACTAGAAACGTTAGGAAACAAATCTGGAGAAGCATTAGTCAAAGGGGTGACGATACTTAAACATATGAAGATAATAATACTTTATACCTAAAACTAAAAAGAAATTAAGAATGGAAACTGTTTACGTAATCATAACAAGATGCTGACTAAGTGGTTGTTCGTGAGGCATCTTTCAGTGACGCTTCACTGAGGTGATTAGTGTAACGAATACCAAGAGGCTGATTTCGCGTTACTTATCAATCATTGGTACCAAGAATGATACGCGCATCTAGAAAATTGTCAGTACTTGCTTAGTGGAGCGATTGAAGACAATTTACTTATAAACTGATCTCTAATTAATTTGTAAATGCTATTTAATCTTGATAAAAGTGGTAAATGTTTAGAGATCGTGGAAAAACTTAACGAACTGATTTTAATTCAAGCTCCTGATTATTTCTAGCAATTTACAAGATTCTGGGGAAATCTTTATAAATATATAGCTATCTTTATAAATACATTACTATCAACGGGAGAGAGCAATCGTCCTTCACCCCCTGGATCCACTAATCGCCTGATTACATTCGAATTAATTATCATGAGACCAAATATTCTACAAATGCAACTTCATGACTCAGTTCTGAAACTTAGAAGACCTTCTTTGTTGCAATAATTCTAGATTCCTTTCCTCATTCCTGTACGCAAGCTGAGATAGAAGGATCAAGGTCATATCAAGATTATTTAAAAATTCGACAGATTTATACATGCACTTTAAATAAACAGCCATACGCTAGATAATGATAACTGCCGCTATTTCAAAATCGAATTCCACTAAACAGACTTCCGACGATTTCCGAACCTGCCAAGCATGAAAGAAGACACTGCATTCAGGAGAACTTCTCATTAGATTGTAGATCTTTAGCGATTACATTTAAATGAGATTCTCATATACGTATAGCTGTATGATTATGTATGTGAGCTATTTCTTAATAATAATTTAAACGATCATGCCAATATTCAGGTCTTTGATGTTGCAGATTCTTCCAAAATGTATGAGAAAGAATAAACGATTTGAAAATACAGTTAACAATCAAATTAACTTATCGAAAAATACAAGGTGATCGGAAAGATTCTTATCCAAAGTGTGCATCTAAACGTCTTCGATACTGCGCTAAGAAGCCTCAGCGAGCATCACCTTGCCATTGCAACAAATTGAGCCATAATTTAAGGCCTTCCGTCCATCGAAGGAGAAAAGACCCTAAATGGAAGCAACCTATATCGTACCATTCGCTCCCGTTTTACAAATGTGGACGAGCGAAGGCAGAGCCTCTGGCGCCGATAGACAGAATGAACAATTACGACTTTCCTTTGTCTCCAGGAGACGTCGTGCGGACGAAAGGGGCGAATAAAAAAGGGATTGGCGGTGAACATGCCTCACGCATACCGTCTAACGATAACCTCTCGGCCGTTGTCCCGGACACAGACAATGGCGAAGCACAATCAACGGCAATGGACCACGGCGTCGCTCTGCTTTTGCTATCCCTGCACGCATCCCATGGCTACTCTCCCACGATGCTTTCGATTCGCGATTGTTTTCCACGAAGGGATACTATACATCGAAAGCGAAGAAATGAGTGACTCAGAAGGGAGATTTTTAAACTCTCCAGAGACCTTGAAAATTTTTTATTCCGCAGAAAAGTTGTTTAAGAGCTTTGTGTACACACAATGCGAGCGGGTATCGTCCCGGAGGAGTTATAATTGACCGCGAAGCGTGGGAAGATCCCAAGGACAGTCGCGATGCGCACCTCCTACGAACGCTCAAATCCCACGTGCGAAATCAAAATTGATCCTTGCTTTTTGTCCCTTTTAATTGGCGACCATATTCCTACCTTATGACAAATGACATGCGCTGATTTATAATTTACGCGTTTCAAAAATTATCGCCGTCCGCTGACTGGCATAAATGAAGACCCTTACCTACCGCTTAGTGCTTTGTAATTAAACGTAAGCCAAAGCATACCGATTCCACAGATTTGCGAGAAACCTCCATAAGTATTACGTGACAGTAGAATAAAAACTTGAAGATAATGCTTAAGCATCGGAATTAGTTCTGTGGTGGGCTCCGACTGTGTAGTATTTCGCAAAGTTATTAAAAAAGGGTATAGTTTCCTCGTGAAAATTGTTCCTCTTTTATTTCTTCTAAAACTTACTGTGTTTTACTCCGCAGAACTCATCCATCTTATATGATTTATCTCTCTCTCTGATTCTTTCAATCCTCTCCTTGCTGAAAGACCTCATAGCTTTCTAGCTCTTTTCTACACACAATTATGACGATAGCTTGTTTCGGTTTTCCTTAGAAATATATCACCTCTCTAATACACCGCAATATGGAATGTTTTCTTCTACTTTCCGTATTCCTGAGAAATGAAATTCCATACTCTTCCTACATTCTGTATTCGACCTCGTCGAAAGTTTTCACTGTTATAGAGGTCATAATAATCGGATCTCTATGTTACTCTTTCATTTCCCTCTCAATGTTTCCTCATTTACCTTTCAAATGATCCTCCTCCTTTAAAAACATCCCTGAGGTACTAGCAATTACTATGATTTTCAAATTAATTTTGAAACGGTCTGCTCAGAGTAGAAATGATATTAAATTAATGAGCGAATGAATGGAAGTTTATAGTTAAGCCACGCATAGCTATCAAAAGACAGTTCAATTTTTTAAATCATATCTTATTAAAATAAGTGATACATTAAAATGTAGAATTTGAAGGATATTATGAGAAAATTTACCTAGCAATATTCTTTATAAGAGATTTTGTTTAAGTTGAAATTCGTCTTATTTCTAAAATATTTGTTTTTAAGATACAACCAATCAGTATTACTCGAAATAAAACACCGTTTGATGTGTTCAGGCACTAAATCTTTGCTAGGAATGAAAAGAATTGCTTTTCACTAAAATATCGTAGCTTTCTGAAGACCACTTTGCCTGATTAGGGATAACATGAAGGCGGAGAAAGGAGAGGAAATGTTTACGATTTCGCCATTCCACGGAAAAAATTGCGAACTTAGAGAAACTATCATAAACAGCAGTCAGACATAGCCAATAAAGCAGATGAAAGGGTCACAGAGGGGTAATTCGACATGTTCTTCCCCTCTTTCGTAAATTTAACATCTCCTCCTCATTCCGCCAGACGCAACCAAACCTCTTCCCTCTTAGCCTTCCTAAAAACCCTTCGCGTTTTTCCGTCCGAAGCTCGCCAAAACCGGATCTTTGAACTAATCCACGGCGCCAGTGGAGCAAACAGCCCCACTAAATTAACAGGATGATTAATAGGAAGTCCGCATTTTGAACTTTTTCAGTCCCTTCCGACGTCTCCAAGAGGTAAGAGAAGTGGGGGAAGCTTTCGTCTGGTTGTCCCTCTCTCATAGGAATTCTTCAGTGGTAATTTTGCAGTCGGGGAATCGTCTGCCGTTTAAAAAGTGGATGACGGTGGAAAACTTCTTACGTTACTGTTTTCCATCTTATATCCATCTTCGAACATCATTTCCTCTCCAATTTTTTCCTTCCGAGAACACACATTTGCGCGAAAGCTTTCTTCGAGAAATTTTAATGAGGTTCATCCCTCGTAGAAGTCTATCAAATAATGGGGTTGATGTTAATGAAGTTTTATGAGTTTGAATTAGAAGTTGAATCGATAAGGAAGTAAGCCTGGGTAAATGAGCCGTGATGCGGTGTGGAGTACTTATTAAACTCGGACGTTTAGAGTGAATGTAACTACAGATTGGGCTAGAATGCTAGTAAATTAATGTACCAATCGTTTTCCAATAAAAAGAAGCGAGGGTAAAATTAATGTTTCTAACGGCAGAAAAACTGTCAAAGATGTGGAGTATCTAAACAGGAAGATTTTTTCGATGTTACGATTAAATTCCTCTTTACCTGATACTTGCGAGACAAAGTAGGCTCTTTGGATGCAATAGTAGAATGAGTACCGAAAACACTTCCTTAAGAGCATTCTATCGATTTATTCTGGAGAAAGATTTTCTAAAAACTAGTCGTGTAGTAATAAATAAATTCCATCTCTTCGCACCGCAAAATTAGTAGGAAAATAAAGCTTCCAAAAAATTAATTTAGAATGGAAATATTTGCGTTTTAACACTCTCTTGTCGACTTTAGTTAAAAATACATGAAAGTGAGTTCATCATAAACAATCATAGATAGATTTTAAGGGAACACATCACATCATATGAAGGCCATTTTCTTACGTATTTTTCATCATCCTCTCTCACTATACCATTCCGACGTAAAAACACCAAATTTTTCCTGAATAGTTTTATTACATAAATTTTTAAATGATAACCAATAGAATTTAGCAGTGAGGCCGCAATTTTGCGTCAGGCTTTTTAATGAAGGTTAGACAAGCAAACTTATATGTAAGCCTTAAAAATCCAATCCCATCTGGCTGAAAACGGAAATTTCCCCTCAGTATTACGAGAAAAAAGAGACAAACTTTTTCGCACCATTTTTTCGACGGATGTTTTAATTACATCAATGCGGGTATTGTTTGAAAGGATTCTTGGCTATTTTGTTAAGGAAAGGAAATTTTATCTTAACCAGAAATCCCTCGTTCCTGCGCGAAAAACTATAAAGCACAGAGAATTAATAATTTTAAAAGGTTTCACAGCGTCAATGATGGCAGCTAATAGTTTTCAATGCAAGTCAAAAATTTTTGTAAAATTTAATAATCTTAATGATAAAATTTTTGAATTGTCACATTTAAATTTTACAATTTGGTTGACCACTTTTATTCATTTAGCCTAACAAATTATTTCTATGTATTTTGCTCTTGAATATCATTTTTTAAATCACAATTTTTGGGGAAGGCTTTAATGAGGACGAATTATTTTATTTGACGATTTGGACCTGAAGGAAACGGGAAATTTGGACAGCCTATTTATACGTAAGGAATTAGTGTTTAAGCTTCCAATGTCTATTCTCCACGTTTTAAAATGCCAAATGATACATTTTCCGCGATGTAAACAAGAGAGATTAGATTTAAGAGGATTAAACAGCGAGAATTAAGGAACACAATGAGGGTAGATAAATACAATTTCATTGGATACAAAGAGGAATATTCATTGATCGCGCGAAAAGGATTTAAATCCATCTTCCTGTCAAATGTTAACTCTGTCTTTTGATATCCCGACATCAAATAATCACGAGCGATAGAATTCGCTATTCTTTTGATAGTCCGACGCGTACTCGTGTTTGTTCATAAAAGTGCCAAATGGATTGGGCTTTTGAAAAGCGCTTTCGGAGTAGGGAAACTGCAATCTCAGACGAAATTACTGAAAAAGGAATGAGGACTCTCCTGCGCCACGGTCACATGATTTCAGTAGGACAGAAAAAGGATGGATTAGTCGTTGAAGGGGTCTGATGGTCACTCAGAGGTCACCAGTCTCGACAACAGATGGGATGAGGAACGAAGTGAGTGGGAGTACTGTTTAAACAAACAAAGGGTAGAACACACGTAGACTGGTGCCGGTCAGAAATCGTAATGAGGAAGGCCGGAGTTTGATGCTCAGGAGAGCGATCCTCCCACTATCCGCAAGATAGAGGGATTGCGGGTATGTTTATGGGAGTGCTGAGGAAAGAAACGTACGATTGTGAGAAGAAGGCAAGGCACGGAGAGATGTATGAAAGATGAGAGGTGTATGGAAATAACTCGTAAGAATCGTTGTTGGGTTGAGTCAAGGAGTGGATGTTTTACACTAACAGCGTCGCATCCTTAATATTTCAGGATCGAATGACTTATTTGAATCGGTGCTTCACACCGAATGATAAGTGCTTACAGAGGGTACATAAAGTTGAGCACCATTGGAGGGGATGACGGGATCATAAGTCCTTTTGCTGGAGAGGTATGAATTGTACTTAATTTTATTATTATCAAAACCTTGGGAAATATAATAAAAGAAAATTTTTGAGGAGAGTTATTAAAGATTTCTGGAAGCAATACTTTCCCCGGTGATTCTTTTCTTAATTACTAAACTATAATGCTTACATGGTATAAAAATATCACAAAATAAAAATCTCAGCTATCGTTATTTTAACAAGGACTAACTCGACTCTTAAATGGTCTAATTTCATTAAAATGTTGTCATTTTCGTTAAAATATAATGATGATCGCATCTTAAGATCGAATTTGAATGTATGTTATTTAATTAAATACAGTCAGAATTTTAGCTTCATTAAGTGTTATATTTTGAAGAGGAGGTAAAATTGAGAAATGACGTGACTTTTTATAGCCGACGAGTGTTTTCATGAGAAAAGATATAAATAAAGCGGTAATCACTTAATATGACTTTATTTTCTGAATAATGAATGAATAATGAATAATGAAATACTCTCCATCTGATACGGAGAATCGATAAAGCCCTCTTTCGTTTTTCTAATGTTGCATTAAGATTCTCAAGGGAAAATTACACAGATACTCGTGCTCTCCAGTAATAATAAATATTCTTCTTAAAACAATATGTTTATATTTTCTTAAACATTCATTCTCAATAATCTCACAAATATGCGAAGTTGGACTTAAAATTTTTTAACTCTCAGAGAAAAGAACTTGATTAAAACAGCTCATGATTACGAATAATCAAATAACTATATAAAACAGAACAAACCATATACAACAATTTCACACAATTTGAATCTCCTAAGACTGGGTTGTTTATCGTAATGTTTTCAAATTAAATCCCAGCCATGGACTCTTAGATTACTAGGAAGAAAGATCATAACAGCTAACTGAGGTTACGTAATGTATTCATCAAAGTGTGTAATGGAATGCATGAGTAGGATCAAAAAGAGTAATCTGCAAATTCATCAAACGAAGGGTATTATTTATGGCCGAATGTCAATGTCAAGCCAGTGTCAATGGTCACTGAAATAAAATGAGTCAATAGTCACTGTAAAATAAACATTGTGCGATGGAAAAACAAGAACAAATAGGAGGCCAAGAAAGATCGAGAAGAAGATATTCTCAAGCTAACAGACTAGTCGATCGTGCGTCAATACTGGAGTCAAAATTCAACGAGATTCGCAAGTAAAAAATTTATCTGGAATATATGGAGAGTGACGAAATAAATACTCGTATTTAGCCTCTCCAAAACTTGAGAAATGGATAATCAAATTTAAATATTTCCCCGCTATTACCGTGGTGCTAATGGCGACACGAATTATCGAGTTGATTGTATTATCATTATCAAGTAAATTGACGAAGTAAGCCAGGGACAGTGAAAATGTAAACGAATGAACATCAGCGGAAGGAAGATTTTCTGTTATAGAAAGCTGCACTCTTTCTATTGGAATACGATGCATCGCCTGAATAAACGGAAAAACTTGCACAATTCCTTAAAATATATTTGGTATGCTCTTCTCTTGCCTGAAGATGAACTAAACGTTTGAAAACTAGGCAGCATTCTAAATATAATAAATTTTTCAATTGTTTCCATTTATTTCTGCATCGAAAATCCACCAAATTCCTCTGAGGAAGATTGATTCTTTAGATTACGATTGAACATACTATAGGCTAAATTATGAATTTTATTTTGTTCTGAATACCTCGATAAAATAATACAAATATCTTATCAGTTTCTTGCAGATATAGTTTTAATGGCATATTTATATGTTCGCTGACGTGCATGTACTTATTGGTATAAATTTTTATTATAAATATAAGTAGGAAAAAGTGTGACGTACTCATACCACAGACTGCTTGTTTCAATTATGGGGTTTGCACTGACCCGAACAGTCAATAAACTCTCTAATTTAGCACCTATGAGATAAGTTTAAATAACCTATATTTAGAAGCGATAAATGATCTAAAATATATACATATTTCGCCAAAACCGGTGGATATTCAAATAAATTGTTGAAGGTTTAGTATCTGTTTTTAATCCACTTACTATTTTTTGCATAGGATAAAAATACAATAAAAATATACTGATCTTTTAATTCAAAGATTTATTTTAATAGAGCTTTTCCTCACGCAGATTTTTTTAAATACTTAAAAAATTCAGGAAAGAATTTTCAATCCGAAATAACGTATTGATCAAGACATTTAAAGGAAATAAAAATATTAAAGAGGATTAATTACCACGAATTAAACGAGAATGAAGGAAAGTTCTCGAATATCCTTCTCATTAATATCCGGACTTTAGCCCTTCTTCAGCTAATTAACGAGCGATACCATAGCATTATATATAGAAGGTCCTTCACAAAGAAAGAATCGGAGCGCAAGACATGGAGCGCAGCAGATCGATAAAAAGAACTTGAAGGAAAAAAGAGTCGCTTTAGGAGGCTTAAAAGAAAAACAAAATCCACAAAGGGCTGGAATATAGATGACCGTCATTCAGAGAGAGGGAAGGAGTCAAAGCAAGGGTTTTCCTCAGGGGTTGAAGCATACAGAAGATTATGAAGGCAAAAAAGGAAGCGGACGGAAGACCCTGAAAAATGCTGATATAGATTTGGGGTCTCGAGAGAACTTTTTGAAGGCAGAAGTTTATTTAATGGAGATCGCTAAGGCAAGGAAGTGGTTTAGAAATCTAGAAAGCACTTAAATTACGAGGATCGAGAAACATGCGGTTCAGAAACTTACTATAATTTATCTGGACGAAAAGATTGAGTGAATAACCATAGACGGCAAAAGATATCTAGATAATCATAATTTTACTGAGCTATGAATGCAAATACTTGCAATCATCGGCGTTAATGGCTAAAATTATGTGTTAATATACTTTCCTATGAAATCCATAGATTTCACGTAAGCACAAGCCTAAAACTACAAAAACAAAATGGTACACGAGAGTTGGTTGCACAAAATTAATTTTGGTGTACATGTTCATTGGCGATCATTCACCAAAATTTTATTTTAGTCGAACCCGAATCTGTTGGCCGAGAGTCCAATATAGAGCGAACACAATATTTATAAGCAAAGAACCTTAATATAAGAGCTACTCATTTGTCGATGACTTTATGAGATATGTTTTGTTAGTGGACTGTGAGATGCTAAAAAGAGAATTAGTCATTTTCATAGATAGGATTTTAAAAGAATAAATTCTGGAGCAATTATTCAAACCAATAAAAAATTTAGAATCAGCAGAAAAATTCCTTCTTAATCTTGTTTAATCTAGATCTTGTTGTTTAGAAAATGTGTTAAATACCACTTTTGTAATATACTCTAAATACAAAAAACGATATAATAAGAATCGTATAATATATAGTCAGCTCCTAATGTACCCTTAACTATCTTTTTTAAATCAAGCATCAATCAAGAAATTCTAAGAAAAAGCCTAAAAAATCAAAGGGTGGTGAGGGGCTGCTCATGCCGACAATTTTATCTTCGCGGAATATAGTATAAGGAAACCTTACCTTTTGAAAAAAATCCCTTCTCTCATGTTTTGGTAAACATTTAATTTCTTGTATAAATTTCCTTTCCCTCTATTATATGACCACGGATCAAGAAGCCAAGCGTTTGTGGATTTAAAGCGGAAATTTTTAAATCATGCAAGAAGAAAAAATCTAAGGATACAGAGCGTTATTATGGTTGCTTATATCTAAGAGAAGGATTCAACTAAGACATCTCAATAGTGAGCTGAAAGTGCTAGATGTCCTCAAACGGCTCCCTTAATAGGTATAATAGTGAAAGAAATACAGTACTCAACTAGGAGAGATCCGTAACTTGAAAGAGAGGTCGACAGTCTCCTAAATGGTGTCTCCACAATCAACTAGTTTGTATCACAAGAAATGAGCATTGCCAACATGGGATCGCCAGTCCAACATCTTGAGCACAATTTTCCCTCTTAAAAGGCGCTAAAAATAGCCAGATGACCAGACGGGTTCTTATAAACACAGAGAAAAGGAACCGGTAAAGAGCCATAAACGAAGCAGTGGAGTAACACTCGTTACCGATTGAACGTTCCAAACCCGCCGATGGAAAACCGATATGGAAAGTGAATACGAGTTAAGATGCGAGAAGGGACTGCAAGACGGGTAGAAAAAGAAGTATCGCTATGATGCATGGGAGGGTTTCCCTTAAAAATGGAGCGACGAGTGCTTTGGGATAAAGCAAAGAGGAGCGAGAGAAAGGGGTGATGAAGTGGGTAAAGAAGGAGCGAATGCATTTTAACACGGTGTAAGGACTATAAAGAGTCCATCCAGTAGCCGCAGTCGAAGGACAGTCTCTTCTTAGGACACCTATTACGGCCTCTTCTCACTCCACCAAGAGCCGTCCACTCCGTTGGAAGGTCAAGAGATACGAATGGTTGTAAGCGACAACGTGATCAGAAGACTCGATGTGTCCGATCGGTGGTTTAGATACATGAGGAGGAATGCAGCTGTGTCTTCTTTTTTTGGGGCATTGGATGCTCCTTTGGTGGGAAGAGATCCTCTCGGATTCGGGTTAGCGTTTGTTTCTGCTGCCTTGCGTTTGAACCGAACTGATTGCTTTGACGTGGAGAGGAAGAGGGGATTATTTCTATACATCTATCGTTCCCTATAACAATTTTGATTTTCTATCTCCAATTGCAGGAACGAAAGACACATTTTGTGAGGCTTGAACGCAAACATTACGTTATCTACTTTCCTTTCAAATTTCTTTGAAATATATTTTTAAAGGTTTAATTTGTTTTACCTATAATATCGGAGATCTAAAAGGTACATTATGTTGGCCTTTACTGTCATTAAAGTGCTGTTATATTTTAAATTTCAGCGCTCGAATTCCTGCATTTAAATATTATAATGAGCATTGTGGTTGGGATTCCCTATTAATATCGTAGGTGTGCAAATAAAAATCAGAATTACCAATAGTATAATTTATAATAAAAATCAGATTGGTATACGAAGGTTGATACCAAAGGCACGAAAAAGAAATTTTTTGGAACTTCAAGCTGAAGTTTTACGTAAAATTTCAACTTGATAAATAAAGATAAAATTCCCCTGATATTGTCTTTAATTGCCTGATGCGAAGAAAAAGAAGTAGCTTCTACCATCCATGGTGTGTACCTGTAATCTATAACTGCGGGCCCTAGGTAATCGCGAATGAATTTTTTAGCTCCAATTAAGGAAAAATGTCGCAACTAAAGACGGATTGGTATTATCACAGTTTTTAAGCGCATTTGTACTAATGTAAAAGAGCAAGGAAATGGGTAAAGCATGCACATGCAATATTAAGAGCTGTGAGTAATGGTTTTTCATAAGTTTTATAATTAAATGTGATATAACTTTTTTGTAAATTATATCATTCTATTATAAGGTAACCTGTCATATCCGTTTTAAACACAAGTAGATCGAAAGTAAATTAAAGGGTAGGATTGGATGTAATAATCCGACAGGTAACAGCTAATTAGTGGAAGACATTTTTTTAAATATCTTTCAATGAAGCACATTTCGGTTGATTTACAGAAAACAGGTAAAATACAATTTTAAGAAATTAGCCTCAACGAAGATTACGATTATCTCAGAAATAATCAGCCTAAGCGGGACTTTAGAAAGTTTACCAATCCATTAAAATTTATCTTTCCACCGTTTTTACTGAGCCGTAAAAAATATTCCACGAATTAAGAGTTGACCTGCATTGATAAGTGATAATCTATCTTCATCTCCGCTCATTTAAACCTGGCAACGAAGGCGCTCATTAGTTTATCGCAGTTTTTTCCCCACAACGCCAATTTGGGTTTCGCATATTTTCCAAAAGAAACATCAAAACATCCCGGAGACTTATGAAGGGGAAGGAATAGCGCCAGAGGGCAAAATCCTTATTTATCGACGCAAATGAATTTCGAGCGGCCCATTTCGCATTCCCAGAGATTAAGGCAATATGAGAGCGATGGAGAAGAATAATGGGTGACGGTAAGTCGGTCTGCGAGAGATTGGAAGGCAAAAACTGCGCATTGCGACAAGAAAAAAGTCCAACAGGAGCCAACTCCTAGAAATCCGAACCTCGATAACCCATTTACCATATCTGCACGAACGTTGAATGAAAGTGAATGGCAGTAAAGGGGTCGAAGACCCTTAGAAAAAAATCAAGGAGAGAAATGGAAGAAATTCGTCGTAAGAGAGCCTTTAGGGATTTTTTTAGGGACGGCCTTCACCCAATCGATCGGGAGTCTGCTAAGGAAAGCTCTTAAGAGGACAATACAATGATGATGTGATCTTGATTTTTCAGGTTGACGTACACTTAAATATTGTAACGAGTAAAGCTTTCACGTATCTCTAGTATGAATCCAATTGTTTCTGTTTATTGTCTGCTCAAAAATATTAAGTAATAATATAAGTAATACATGATTTTCCAGTTTCGTGGATACAGGAGTTTCACTTATGGAGGGCGAATCTCCACGAAATTACTTTACCAATAAAAGAAATTCTCAGCATCTTAGATAAGAGTATTCAAAAGGTGGAAACATCATACTGTTAGTTTCACACATCACAAACTGATTCACGTGATATTATATTAAATGTTATATAGCCGCTTTTCATTCGTATTTTACTTATTACGAATGAGAAGCTGATGTGAGGTGTGACGGAGGCGAGCGGGAATTAAGTACTTTTCTAAACTGCGGAAAATAAAAAAAAATAACATTCATCCTCTCCCACACCCAAGTAATTGCTTGATCTCTATAAAAATATCTGATTTACAAAGAGAGACATCAACCGAATCGAATTTCTCTACTAGAATTTTTGTTTATATATTTGTCAGAATATGGATAGCGATCTTTAGTGAGCGTCTGCGTTATATTTTAGTAACAAATCCTCGAAATTCACTGACTATTCTTATTTGTTGCCATAATCGATAAATATTTTTTGATCAACTTCATATTCAATGATAATAGTTCAATAGTAAAGATGATACTCAATATTATCTTAATGTAGAAATTAAATGTACGTAAACTGAGAAGTTGCATTTCCCTGATGATAATTTTGGAAAAATCACGCTTTTAGATAATATCCTTATTAGAATGAGGTAATCCAAGCATCTCTGTAAGCAGAAGAAAATGTTCCATTGAATATAAGAGTTTGACGTAGTTTCAGGGACTGAAAATCTCCGAGTCTTTGCACGAATGGACATGAAGAACGTTCCCATTGGTACGAAGCATTAATATAGAGGCAATAGAAAAAAGAGGGCGTTTCCGTTTCTCTCTCATCAAAGAGATGCACGTGCGGTCCACTTGCCGCAAAATCAAATCGAAGAAATACATTCATCGCTTCATCGGAGCGTGAGAAAACTATTTGTGAAGATTATCCCACAAGAAAATGAATTTGCCAAAATCCACTGAATCGTGAACAACGTGGGACTATTATAAAAAAGAAGATAAATCATGCACATCGTCATGGTTAAAACATAAGTTCTGGCTTAAATTTTCGCAGGATATTTAAAATGAATTGGTATGAAAGTAAATTAAAGGTATTCATTAAGGTGCCATAATTTAATCGTCACTTTTGAAGACAAAATTTTCATAAATAAAATGTCTTGACAATAAATACTAATCACATTCTTTCAATAATTTCGACATCATTTAATATATTTTTAATTAGTAGATAGCGTGATATTTAAAAAGTTAATTCAAACAATGTCTTCCACTCATAACAGATTGATGAATAGAGCGGGTCTATTAGAATAAAAATAAATTTTATGAGTAGAATGAAAAAATGTATAAAATAGGATATACCATTCCTAATACCAGCGCATCATGGACCTTGCTTTCTGAGCTTGTGTTCCGTGCTAATTTCACTATCTTTCACAACATGTACCATATTATCTAATGCTACGCTTCCAAGACGGAGTGCTCATGGAGCCCGAAGCAATTTTAAGTGTTCCTTTAACTTTTAATTGTTTTAAACTATCCGCGGATGGCTGTTCAACATATTTCAATTTTCAATGAAAATTTGGAAAAATACCATCGAATATTTTATTTCGATTAAAGTATCATTGGGACTATGAGTCCTAATTTTAATATTTAAAATTTTTAAACTAGCATTCATATGGTTTGGTGCCCATATAGTTGCATACCCATACATATGGGTAACTAACTAACGGCGGGACGCATACTATGGTACCGTAACCAATTTTGAGCATCCCAGTACATCGTTCTCTACAGAAGGTTTTATAAGATTCCTAGACTAACTCGCTATTTTATTTATAACTCGTAATAACAAAAGTGGATAAAAATCAAATTTTACGTGGAACTGACCTTAAAACTCGAGTAACTACACTCGCTTACCTTCATTTGATAAAGATACTGTACAATATTAAGTACGCGTGACTTCATGGAAGAACATTGCAGAAATGGAAAAACTTCGCAATTCCTTCGTGCCACGTCCCTGAGGAAAAATATGAAGTTTTTTCATTTCTGCTCTCGAATTGCTATGATCATCCTAAAACAAAAAAGGCAAAGGGCCCCTGAGAATAAGAGCTTCAATGCACTAGGTTCAAAGTGTAACAAAGTTTGTAACAAAGACTAGTGTGCAGCGTATAAAACATGGATGGGAAGTATTGGCCCAATATATCATAGACACTGCTGAGACGTAATATATGTGGAGGAATTTTATTATCTAGGGATTTAAAATAGGAGAGATAAGAAAGAAAGATATAAACCATCCGAGATGGAGGCGAATCCCTCCGAGAAGAGGATTAGATTCAACAATGACGAGGAAAGATGCAGACTTGAGAAAAAAAGAAAACGGAGTATTGCTTTATATGCAAATATAACAGCGTTACGGGAAAAAGGGTATTAAGAATCTGAAATGCTTATAGCAGCTGCTCAGGATGCAGAAATCTAAGAATAAGATGGAATCAGGGATTAGATTTTGTGGAAAAGGGGAACATTCTATAGAGAGAAGGTAGAGCGAGATCGTGAAACATGAAATCGATAGAAAGCAAGATTTATGATGAACCACAAAAGATTTCTCTTTGTAGATTAACTGAAGAATAATAAAGAGATTCATTTTAATCCGAAGACAAAGATAGAAAGAAAGATGAGATGGTTTCGGCATTTTAATTAGGCGAGAGATATAGAAATCGAGTTGATATAGATAACTCAAATTGAGAGTGATCGACTTTCACCTTTGAAAATATTTGCCTTCAATCTGAGGAAAGTTAATTTATTTTTGAATTATTTGAATGAAACCAATAGTGCCTTTATTTTCAAGAAGTATCAATAAACTCAATTTCTGTGAATGAAAGAGAATTAAATAAACGATAACACAGCGGTAACACAGTTTAGTAACCAAGGCATGGTTCTAACTAACAAAGTCTAATTGAGGGTTCTCTTATTGTTTTACTTTTCGATATTTTATGTCATTTTTGGAATTTGTAATGAAAATGATTGGCTGTTTTTTTTTCCACATACATTGATCTACTCTTTTCAAGCTTGAATCTAAATTAAACTTAACAAATTTGAGATGCTGTTTGCCGTTGAGCTTGTTAATGCGTGTGGAAGCAGTGCTCTACTCTTCCGGGTTCAATAGCTTCGGTACTTCAGTTTTAATCGATATCCTTGCTGATTCATTAATATGAATCGAAGTCATTGTCCTTCTAGCAGCTCAGAGTGAGCACTACATATGTATTGTTTAAACATTGGGCAACTTCTTGTGCTGCGTGCAAGCAAGATCTAGTATTCCACGCATGCGAGGAGGCCTCAATGTGCATCCATCCATGTTTCAAGTGAGGAAAGTAGATTGGCCACTCTTTGAGTCACACATCGATCGGTGGATCGGAAAGGAAGGGAACGCCATGCGTGATGTATCCCATGGGACGCTCTTATTTTCACGTTTTCCTCAAGGCTTAGCCACGAAAAATAACTGTCATTATCTGATGAAGTTCGCTGGGTCTAACATGGATGACAGATTTTTTGTGCCATACGAGATTGCTGCAGGACCAACGTGATATATGGCGAACGATGTTTAGTGAGGATTGAAGGGTCGGAGGGGAAAATGTACGAGTCAGCCATAGGTTGAGGAAATGAAGATAATGAAGAGCTGGTATGAGGAGTAAGGTGCATTCCCAATTATGTATCATCTATTTATCATTAAATTTTGCAATTAAATATTCGTAAAAACATATCGCATTTGGTGAGAATTTTATTCTGCGAAAACAATTAGGTGTTTCATGTAAGATATGGCTTAGTATACAGAAAGCGAATACAAACGTTTCTGAACCTCTTCAGATTTGAGGAACTTTTGTATTTGCATCCGTAAAACAAGTTCTTAGGTTATACTATCGAGCAATAAATCTATCAAATTCCTGTTTTTTAGTACGTAAGAAAACAGTTTTCAGTCTGGTTCAAAATTCAAATTATGATATTAATTGATTTATCTTGGGTGTGTTTGTGCCTTATGTAACTTATTTTACAATATATAATTTCATGAGAAATATTTTGTATGGCATTGAATTCGTTTCCTGAAGAAAATTATAAATAAAAATGTATACGAGGGAGAACAGTTTTCACCTAAAAAGAAATTTTAGAATGTTTTAGTCGAAATTGAGCGTGATTTGGAATTGTCGAATTATTCCTACAGCGGTAATGACTTCAACTAAAGATATTATTTGATTAATTATAAATTGATATATTATAATGATTTAATTACATAGTATTACTATTTTTCACTTCTATTCACATTTAATTATGTATAGTTGCCGGCCCATATAACGAAAGGAGCGGTTATGAGGATACGAACTAAAAAGCAATATGTAAATGACATCATTCTCTAATATTTCTCACGAGATTCTGAGATCACATACTTCAAATCCAGAACCAATAAGAGCGTTCCAAACGGCATGATGTAAGACGCGAGGCAATTTTCCACTATATTTCGCGAACCGTGACCTTCTTTTCAGCAAATCATCTCCCATACATCTCCAACACAAGGTCAGTATTACGCCTGAAAAATCCTTCCTTCCCTACATCCCCAACACGGTTATACTAAGGGCTTTCCGAGCGTATATTACTCGCTTAAAAGGAGATGAAGGGAATTCCACAGACCTACTGCCTCCGCGTTTAAAAGATGCCCTCTTTTAATTTTCGCTGCGTGCTTGCAAAGAAAACCCCTTCGGATCGATCTCCTACCAAAAATCGTTCGCATGCCGAAAAAGGAATTCTGCGATATTTATCGCGAGCCGCAGTCCACATAATGATGAGTCCCTCCCCCACCGATGGAAAAGCATTCGCAGTAAATTTTATAGAAAGAGAAAAACTGGTCCAACCGACGAATATGACGGAATGTGAGATAAAAACGCATGGCGAATCCATTTTCATACGTGTTGCGAAAAGAGAGGAAAAGGATGAAATGCATATCTTATCGTCCTCATCGAGATCCGAGATTTCAGGACCAAAATGGATATGGTCGTTATTCGCGTGGAATGCGGCAATTATTCCGAGAAAGATAGAGGTTACCCAGAAAGGAGTGAAGAGATCGAGACCGAAAAATACCTTTCGCAGATGTGTCACAGGCCAACTCCAAATATGACATTGATGAATTCCCGGAATTCATTAGCACGCGATTAGCCTAAAAACTAAAGCTTGAATTTTATATCGTGAACACATTTTTGACCAAAAATAAACATTCAGGAAATTTTCCCTTGATATCGATACACTCCGTCGCCTTATCTTGATATTTATTCTTCAGGAACTAATAACAAGTTCAATCTCCTTATACACGTAAATCACCTGATTCAACATGTCAAGCTTTCTTAATCTCATATACACAAATCTTACACGAGACAGCTCCCTGTATTTAATCCACCCGCTTCCTTTTCACCAAGTGAATCAAGTCACTGATGATATCGTGATGGAATATTCAACCACCGAAGCGAGCTTCAGAGGGATAATTCAATTAAGGTCAAACGTGATGAGGCATTCAGAGCTCGAATCCGAATTAGTGAATTCTAATTCATCAGGTAGTCTCCAGACATATTTACAGCTAACTACATGTTTTCACTGAACGCATTGTTTCTTCTTGTTGTTTAAATTTCCATTAAATCCCATTTGTATTTAAGAAATATTCTGTCACGATTTCATTAAAACATATTTTGTGTTTATTTGATACAAGGTACTTTCAAATAATTTCAATGACACTGCTTCAGTAGTATTCGATTAAATGATAAGGACATAAAGCATACAAAGAAACTGTAGCTGCATTAAGAAACATTCTGAACAATGAGGGTGGAGCTGAAGCAGTCTGTAGGTAACGACTCGATATAGCAAAAAATATATTTTCGATTTAACGTAACGAAAATGCAAGCAAAAACATTTAAATGGCTGCATCGGAAAACAACGCAATCTCAACATAAATAATTATTATGTAAACTCGTTAAGTAACGGTTTATTGCTTCCTCCTTTCAGACGAGAGCTATCATGTATTGAATTTTGATAAAGTAAAAAACGATAAAACCAAGCTCTTTAACTCCATTATGCCTTTTATATTTGGAGCAATTATTAATTCACGGGAGCAATCATTTAATCCTTTATTATTTAGTGAGGTATTAGTAATTTCTGGTTTTTCTGAATACAGACCAATACATACTGCGCTGATAGTGGTCAAAAACGTTTTCGAACAACGATTAAATTCTTATATTTATCTTGATTTCGAGCGGTAAGAGTTCATCAGTTTATAGGCAAAATCATTATATTAAATTATACGAAAAATGGTTATAAGCAATCCTGTAGGTTAACGTAAGAAGTATGAATTATTTTTTCTGAGTTATTTCTTCGCTTTAACGTTAATCGTTGTGGAAGACTATCTCAATTTTAATCATGAAAGAAAACATAACAGAAAAATTAAATTAATTTTCTATCCATGTGAGAAAAAAGTTAATCGGCTTCTTTTCATTTTTCATAACTAGATAAAATAATTATGAAACTTACTAAAAATTTGGGGTCAAATTACGTTAAAGAAAAAAAAACATTCATAATTAATTTCTCTGTTCCTAGAGACGGACGTTGGTTGGACGTTGCTGTTCCTTTTGGAGAGAATTCACGTGACTGACAAACCTATCACCATGAATCTCCTCGATATTCCTCTCCGCAGAGGACGGAAGCATAATTTCACGAATACTCACAATGGTGAATTAAGTCTCTTGGATTCTTTGGATCTATTACAGACAGCATTTAGGAATGTGAACAGGTACGTGGGAAAGAGGAAAGATTATTGAGAGGCAGCTTTCAGCAAAGAATGCAACGTCTTCTATGCTTTTGAATACATTCGAATAATTTTTGCGGAGAGGGTCAGATCGTGCCACTGGTACTAATTGACATGACAATGAGAAACCTCAAGAGAAATGAATTAGAATCTTCTCTTTCAGTGGATAATCTAATATGCATGACTGCTTACATTCCTTAATGGCGCAATCCATGATGCACTTCATAGTTTACCTTGTACGCGACACAAATTTTAAATTCTAAGCATACGATCCCTTTTGCCCTTCGTTAGAGTCTCGAGAATTAATGAACCTGCTTCTGCGAAACTCAATCTTATTCATAGATTAAGCTTTGGAAGATTAGTATTTTTAAAATGCATATGTTCAATGCGCAATGTACCCTACTGGGTATGCTAGAAAAGCACACCGACACGTAACTAAATGACATTAGAATACTATAAATTTTTCCTTCTTTCGTAAGATTGACTTTGAACTTTAAAAACTGCAATGCAAAAATTGCGTTAGTTGAAGAGTAGATGGAAAATGATGGAGAAGGGAGGAATTAAAATGCATAGTGTCCGTTTCTAGGTGATACGTTGAGATGTTGTGCAAGTGAAGAGGATAAGGGATTTAGTGAAGAGAGCGGAGATTGAATGAGATCCGAAAAAAAGCAGAAATGGAAACAGAGGGACTGAGGGAGCGGCGAAATCTGCTTGCGCATAAATTTAGTAAATCAGATGGAGGAAATCAATTTTTCCGAGGGCGAAGAGCGAAAACTAAGAAGACCTACGGAGATATGTTTGCATTTCTATTAGGATATGAAGCCAACCAAGTTCGGAAGGAAAGTTGACGAACAAAGAGATAGTCACCGAAAGCGAATGCTATAAATTGCTTGAGGTAACGAATGAAGTGAGTTTATAGAATACGAATAAAATTTAAGAATAAACACGAATGCTTAAAAGCCGTCTTCTAGATGAATCAAATATACAACGAAGTTACATTTCGTCTATTGATTAGGGATGACAATAACTAATAGAATACCAACCACGCCCTTAAGTCTATAGTTTTTGGGGCGCGGTTGGTATTCTATTCTTTGGAAAAAGCCGTTAAAATCATCTGAATCATAATACCACATTCAGATTTTAAAATCATTATTGAGAGTGTACAAGGAGAATGCTCAGAAATTTTGCGAGGAGGAAGGAGAATTCCCCAAACAGAAAAATCAGAGAAATAAAGGAAAATTTGTGTTAGGGTGGAGAATATGGGGTCATCAGAATTTCTCTATCAGTAGACAAGGCGATTATTTCTGTTGAAACGCAACTATCGGTACGATTTAAATCTCTTTATGAAATAAATGTTGATATTATTGTTTTGAGCTCTATCTAGCGTAAAAAGAAGAGGAAATAATAATTTCTAAAAACAATAGCTTGTATTGGCGAAATACGCAGTAAAATCACTCATTTCCTTCGGTCTAAAGTGAGAACATTAGACTGACAATTAAAACTGTTTGTCGAGTACAAACTTCGAATACAAAGTTCAAATCCCAAAGTGGGAATTTTACTAGCAATATTCTAACATTTACCACGAAGATTTTAAAGGATGTCCATTAAGCAAATTGAAAATAATGATAAAGTATTTACGGTCATGGGACTTGAGACTTGCTGGCCTGCCTGTATTATCTATTAAATATGGCACTGCTAAAAATATATTCTTCAACAACTCAACAAGCATGATTTCCGCTGAATAGCACTAACTGATTGATGTAGTAACTGTATTATTCTAATACATTTCAGATGAATCAATTTAACGTTGGTAAAATATGTCAAATATTTTAAGCGAGGACTGAAACTTGTTAGATCCAACTTAACGTCACAGTTGGTATTTCTCATTGAAGCTCCAGAGTCATTCCTCAAACATTGTTTAAATAATTAAATCTTTAATAATCAGCCACATAACTGTGACTCATTAGCTCGTCCTATGGCGGAAGTAAACCGTTTGAGTTAATTGGAAGTTATTGTCATTAATTTTATTTAAAGCAAAAAAGAGACTTCTAAGTTCTTCCATCTTTCCCCGTGCATAGCATAAATCATTCAAATGGATGAAGACCATACGGTTCGAGTTTTTCTCCGGAAAATCCAACCGGGACCCGAGGGAGGCTGCGTCTAATTCCATCGTTTCCTTCCGCGTTTTTCACTCGCAAGATCTCCGAAACCATTAAATCCCCATTTTCTTCCTATTCTCCGAGATATTTCGCCACAGCATCGACATAACTGTAAAGGAAGGCCGTTACTCTCATTCGGCGGCAATACGCAGAACATGAAAAGGAAAGAAAAGACCTAATCCCGCGAGTCGGGTTCCCGTGCTCGCGTAGGAGTCTTAAGTGGAATAGAGAAACGGGTTGATTTTTTGAAGAGGAAGCGTCCGCTCCTCTTCATTTCGGAAACAATGACACTCATTTTAAAAATCATTCCTCCTTTTCTACTTCGATCGAGTGAACTGGAATTTCCGAAAAAAGGTAACGGTAAAGGGGGAGGGGCTGCGTCTTTTGTCGAGATATCGAAGAGGATTCGGTTAAGAAGAAAATTCTGGAAATCTTCCTCTATGCGGAAGTAAGAGGATGGAAAATTGAAACGAGCTTACCCTCGTACAGAGATTTCTTCTGAGAGTTATTTTTTCCATAAGAAATGTTCCAGGGAATATCAAAGATTAGAGACGGCACGAAATCGAGTTCTTTTTGTTCAGAGAAACAGACTCAAGAGTTTCAATTTCATCGGTTATTTGTACTTCATCGAGGACATCAATTCAGTCTCCAATTTTCTTTTTCTTGAACCACATAAAACCCCAGGTTTCATATCTCGACGGCTACGTTATTTTATACTTTTATCCAGGGTTTCCCAACTTAATTTTCCACATCAGTAACTTTATAAACCAAGCAAGGAAGCCGCTTAAGATAGAAAATTTCATTCAATATATCTATATTTTCTTATTTTTATGAATGTGTACGTATTTCGTATTTTGCATTGTTTTATATCATTTTAAATACTAAGAAGTACTAGCAAACGAATACCCAATGGTATCTATAAAATTGTACATACGTCAAAACCGACATGAAACTTAGCACAAAGTTAAAGAAGAAGGATTTTAACTGGCTTTGGGATAAAGTTCTTGGTAAATTTTATCTCTATTATCCTCCAATTCAAGTTTCCGAGATGCAGATGTTTTCAGAAAGTTATAGAATAATTGGCGGGTAGGTTTAGAGTCCCCAGCGTTTTGGCCCACGGGGCGGGTGTTGGACAACTCTACGCAAATCCACGGAGTTATCGCAAAATAAAACAGCTCCTCCTTCAACACAAATATTTATTTTTGACTGACTCCGGCTGACTTTGACTCGAGCCTTGGGCTTTCCTGTTTTTGAGAGACCGATTATGTTTTTAGACTTAGGAAAGTTAGAAAACTAGATTAAAATCCTCCCAAGAATCGCTCTCAATTGCCTTTTTCGTAACTAGAAAACAACACCAAAATAAAGGAACTTAAGGCATTTTCTGGCCAATAAGCATTTTTCCAACAGCAAAATTTTCACGTAAACTCACGCTTATTTTATTTCAGGATTAGCGCTTTAATTCCTTTGCTCTTAATACTCCTATGTAATTTACCTATCCTAGCATTTATTTTTAATTTAAAAAGGAGATAAGTTACAAATAAAACCTTGCGAAACTGTCCCATGGCATCAAAATTGGAACTCTCGCTAGTCATCATCTCAAAAATTCCAACACTGTCTGTTGTTCTTCAACAAGGTTCTTAAACAAGGTCTCTTTTCTCTATATCATCAGCAATTACCGATTAAAAATTCGTGCGTGAAAATTTTTCCATCCTACTCCGATTAATATTTATTTCGCAGATATTCAGGTATATTCCAATCACGATAGAATCATCGAGATTCTAAATCCCCAAGAACTTATGCAGAAGCGAAATCTATTTAAGAGATGAATTCAATATCTAGACCGAAAAATGGGATGAAAGAACAAAAAATATTTGAAAGCTGAAGCTCAAACGAAAATCGATATATTATTAGTAATGCTACGTAATTAATGTAATGTAAAATATTAAAATACATTTTGGGGTTCATTCTCTCACTCTCCAGCCCAGAAATAAATACTTCAATGTCTGGAAATTTTCTGTGAAAATTGTACAAATTCACCGAGGATTGCGACTGGCAAGAAAAATCAGAAAGTAAGAAATTCGCATAAGATTATTTATCTCTGAGAGCAGCGAATTTCTCGACGTTTCATCAACCACCGACACAATAAGAAGCCACGGAACGAAAGACGAATCTCGTATGAAGGAGACGCGCCTTAATATGGTTCTCTCCGGAATCTGATTGATGCATCCAAAACCCCTCCCACCTCTCTCCCGGCTATAAATAAAATAAAGGGAAAAAGTCACGAATAAGACCGATTATCCGTCCCATTGTGCGCTGAGACATTCCTGGCGCGCTCGAGCCCTCCAATGTCGTACCTTGTCTTTATAGGGGATGAGCCGTCGTGCGCCCATCTCCAGTCCTCCCCCGAGGAGGAGGTTGGCGGGCACGTGTAAAGAGAGATGGACCCTATTGTGGCAAGATTTGGATGGGCAAGTCTCCTTTACTGTCCTGCCTCCTTTTCTTTCATTCCCCACGACTTTGATTGTATTCCTAAGAGCACAATGGTACCACCGGTTTTTCCCGCTATTTTTCCTTCCTTTTTTCGGGGCGATTAATGAGGTGGCCGAATACTTTTTTATTTTCCTCCCTTTCAAGTCCGATGGTGCCTTAACTCTTTCCTGCCCACACCATCCCCAGAGCAGCACGCGCCCCCCAGACGAAAAAGAGCATCTCTCGTGTTTTTTGGGATGCCGAGAAGGAAACAAAGACAAACACTCCTCCTCTTCTTGCCCGATGAAAAAGGACCGGATTCGCATTTCCCTTGCACCTGTGCTTCGCCCCTTTTTAAGCGATCGTGCCGGCGATAAGTCCGAATGTGCACGGCTTTTCGGTAGTCAGGGATTCAAAGGGGGATCTTTGAATATCGTCCTATTCTTCTTTCCCGCGCCTCTGACAGTGCGCGAAATGAGGGACGTCGGGGTGAAATGTGGCCCATCATACGGAAGAGAGGAAGGCGGCATCGTGGCCTACATTTCGTATGCATTTATGTATTAAACTGGCGGATTCCGCAACATTTGAGTTAGGCATGGGCGTGGCAAATATGCCAAGAAGAAATCGCAAAAAGGGGATAGAGATTTGTGGATGAGCTATTTCTCTTTCCCTTCCGACTGTTTCCCAAATGTATACTTTTACGCCACACATAAAACGTGCTTGCAATGCAAAACATTTGTATGACTTATCATGAAAGACGTCAGAAAAGTAAATACCTCTATTGAGCAAGTTTTTTCTTAAGATTATACCTTTTATCAATTATTTATGCTCCTTTCAACTTTTGAGAGCAGCAAGCATCTGAATCGGTGAATATCTCTATCTCATTTCACACATTACGTTCTAACTAAAAAAATATATCACGAGGGTTTCAAGATCCCCCACAATGTTTTCGAATAAGGTATAAAACTAATCCCCAAGACCTCACATTTCAACAGAGTATTTATTTTAAGAAATGAATACATACCTATCAAGTATCCATAATAGACGGAAAAAGAATATTTTCGAAGTAATTGCAGATAACTACTCTAACTTTCCTACATATCTGAGATATACATATCGAGGAATGAATCCTTTAAAGGATAGAATAATATTAAAGCAGCTAAATGTTTAAAGTCGAACAAACCTAGATTTGTTGATATATTTTATATTTTTTTGACATGTATCTGAATGATTTTTAGCCATTATAATATCTTTTTTAAGTATAACATGTTAATAACTTTATAGGGAATCGATCAACATCTCATGGCTGACACACACTGAAATACACTTTACCATCAAGGAATGCACTTTACCATGATTACCGTCAACATACATTTTTCATATAAAGGAAGAAACGTTACGGTATGAAATTGTACTTTATTGTGATAGCAATAAAACCTCTTATTGGCCTAATTATCCTTCTCAAGATGGTGCGCACCAATTCAAATAGCTAAACACGAAACTTTCTTTTTGATTAGAAATGCAAAGCTGTAAATTTTCTGCCGTTTTTAATAATTGAACTACTTGGAAAGACGTCTATCTCCCTCTTTCATAAAACACAATAACATTGATGATCTTTCTTTCAAATCATTGTAGCGCTATCCTATTTATGTATCCAGTTCATGCGCATGTGCTTTTTATTACATTGCACCTCGATTTTCACACAGATTTCTCTGATAAACCTCTAATCAGAAGTAATAATCGATATGAAAAGAAAAGAAAGCCTTTACAACGTGCTTCTCAGGAGAAACATATCTAGTACATATGCTCACATGCATATCACTCACATAATTTAATGTCGAGGTAAGCGGGTTTTCTGCTTCGTTTATTCACGATACACCCATATAATTTCCTATCTTGCATATATCTTTCATCTCAAACACATTCATAGATATTTTCATGTATCTACATTCATTCTTTAGGCTACTTACATATCTTCTCTTCAGTATAATAAATACAATTCTAGCTATATTTCCCATAGATACAATGTTCCATCCTTCCGACAAATCAAATGCTTATTGCTACATTGAAACATTGTGAATTCTTGCCCTTGACCGAGAACTCATCTGTCGATACATCAGAAGATTCCGGCTACCCAAGTTGACTTATAAAATTAGAGAGATAGATCTTTGGAACAGTCATTATGCGTACATCTTTATAGATGGAGCTTATTTAAGTAGGTATTGTGTGCATAACAGTATGTAAACACTATGATTACACAGAGTTTATAATTTCCTCAATAACGTTCCAATGAAATTTCCTGAAATTTTTCGGAAAAATAAAATCGCTATCCAACATTATTCGTTTTTAGTCAATTTAATAGACCGTGAATTCTCGCCTAATAGAAATCTTTAATTATTTCCCTAACCTAATCTCAACAGACTCCGAACGGCGGAAAATACAGAAGAATCAAAAGAGGCCACGCACCAATCGGAGACAGGCGCACTACTTTATTAGTTCACCATGCAGCGAAAGATGATATCACATTTTCCATTATGATGCGTTGGTGCACCGAATACATAAATATTTCGAATAACCATAAAACAGGCATATCTCGGCAAGAGAGACCGCGTAGCGGAACTACACGCCTCGATCCTATCTCTATGAACCGCGTGCAACGGTCACGCTTTCCTCCATTGTAATCTTACTAAAATATAAGGTCATAAAAGAAAAGGCGACCCTCTAAGAAGAATGTTATAAAACTCATTCTGTGGCATCGAGCAATTCTATTCAAGTCTTCCATGCTTCAAACGTCTCCATCTCGAGGCACATCCGGAGCTGCCTTATTTATTTCCGTCTCATTCTTTGATCTCTTGCGTGACATGTCACGATTAAATCTTTGTGCAACAATCAGAACTTGCACATACCACGTCAAGGGTAATTCAGTATCAGCGATGGAAAACGTAGGCGTAGAAGTCTTTCATTCTATTTCGAATATTCTTGGAGCAGAATCTATCTGAACGAACGTAATATTATGGAATATTTTTGTAACAAAAGAACAAGTCAATTGAAATTTACGTTTCACGATGGTGAGTTATAAGTAAACGAAGTTACAATCTAACAAATATTTAAATATATTTTTAGTTATTTCAAATAAAATTCCCTTTCAATTATTAATTAATAATAAGAAATATAATAATTGTGAAATAAATGAAAACAAAACGCAACATTACTTGTGCAGGAAATCACCATGCGTAGTAGTTTTGAAAAGAGGCAAAAAGAAGTTCTTATTACAATAAAAGAAATCTTTCATGATATAAAATTTAGTCCTCATTTAATCCAGACCTTTGTTTCTTGCAAATATTTCAAACTTGAATGACCTTCCTTATAAAGAATAGAAATTAGTGCCAAGTAGCAATGTCACTGTCATTGATAAAGAGAAAACAAAGCCTTAGAATATTCTTTACAGGTTTACTGCCAGCTATTTAATTTACAAGACCAAGATAACATCTTTCTGAAGAGGATAAAAGATATTTTATGAATACGCAGAGAAACAATGCCTCCGTCTCTTAAAATCATCAAAAGTTTTGATATACTACCAGGATTATTTAAAAGGGCATTTTTTTCGACTCACAGTTATTCTACTAACTTTCGACTCATATGCAAATATATAGAATGGTAATAAATTCCAGGTTTTCACTGAAAAGTACAGATGTAATTTCGTAAATCATATTAGGCTGGAAGCTGCTCTGGGATCAATCTTGGGAATTACTTATTACAAGGATAACTAAGAAACTTTTCCCGATGCGGTAAGTGAAGCATAAGAAAAGATGCCCGTGGTGAAATGATAGCGTCCTTCTTGCATTAATCGAAGTGAAGAACTACGTTATGCTACTGATACGTCTCTATGGTTCATTTAATCCTAACATTTTCGTGTCTTGAGAAATGTTGATGTCAACCGAAAAAAGTTTGAAGCTTATTAACGTTTACACACTTTAAATTACCCGCAACGAATTGATTCTGATGTCTGAGCAGAAAAAATATTTTAAGATAAAAGAAATGTATTTACTCTATGAGGTAATACTGTCATAGAATTAGTTTAATCTTGCTGAAATTATTGAGATAATCACCATCTATTATTAAAAAAGAGTATTCCACGTGCAATTATTTTCGAATTGAAAGTTGCAGTACAACTTTAGTATTTCATCCATATTTCATTTTAATTATTTAATTCCAACAAGTAATTTACATGAAAAGATCATAGTGAAGTTGTTCTTGAGCCAGCTTGTTTTTTCCGTAAGTTTTTCATTCTAATTATCCTTATTTGTTCACCGATTTATGACTTTTGATTCCATGGAATAATGAAGGTTTAACTGCAAGGATAAATATCTTTTTATTCTATAAATCAGACAGTAAAGTTACAATTGATGACAATAATGTATATTATGCTTTACTTCCCTGATATGATCAATTTATTTTTTTTTCGCAAATTAATTTTTAAGTGAAACCCTTCATTTTCAATATTATGCACTTATGTAAATGATTATGGAAGGAGGTTTCATTTTTATCGAGTTATATGAACATAACTAAATATGACAGCGGGTCACAAAATAAGATTGATTAGTTCCAAACAATATTATCTTAAGAGAGCAGGTATCCCTAATTACTAATTTTCTCACAATTTTCCGTAACCCACAGGCAACTGGGTTAAATGAACCTATTACTTAGCATTTCTTCCGCCATTTATTCTGCGTGGACGCTCCTGAGGTTGTCTCTGCCAAACTATACAGTGAAGGAAGCCATTAAGGTGGTTCATTTTTTTCTTATGTTCGCAAAGCTTTTCCGTCGGTATGAAAAGAAATTTCTGAGGTTTCCCTCCTTTTGGAGAACTGAGATGTAAAAAAAATGTAAAGGGCAACGGACCCTTCCTACCAAGATGCATTGTCCCCTCTCTTACACGTCGCTTTAGTTTTATTTTTGGATTCCCGTTCCGATCCCTCCAGCACACCATACAATAACAGCATTACTTCAAAGATGTAAACGAACATAAGAGGTTTCTTCCGAACAGACAATTTTTAAACCGGCTACTAAGAAAAGACATTGGAAGACTTAGCTGTTCTGCTCTTTGCAGACGACTGCAAACTATTTACCAAAAATGATAGCCTCGAGGATTTTCATCTTCCAGAAAGCTTCGAATAATATATAAGTATGGTAAGAAACGTGAAAATACAATTAAATCCTTCATACTGCATTGTCATGTCAATTTTTCTCCTATACCTCCTTTGACACATTCTGTTTTAAATCTGTTCCTTTGTAAAGGGTATCTTCTCATAGATATTTATGAGTATTAGTTGTTATTAATATTAGTATTTAGAGTTTTGTTAGACACCAATGGGAAGATAATTACCGTTCACTAACGTTGAATATTTTGCCAACTCGGCTACCTGGGAGCCCGATGTTATTTATATTATTAATTAATTTAATATACGGTTTAATAATTAAATAAGGCATTTTCAATAGTTAACAGCAAAAGGATCCTAAATGAGAGCATGAAAACAAATTGCGAATAATCCAAATTCAAATATATCTATTTTGTTTTACCGATCATTTATCCTCTCAAATACCGAATACGCCAAGAATAATTCAAATGAATTTTAATAGAATGCTTCCATAGAAGAGGATTAATCAAAATGGAGTAAGCAGCATACCTTTATTTAAGGAAACGTTTGAGATTAAAAAAGACGGAAGGCATGTCTATTTATATTGCTTCCTCAGGATACTGATAATTTATTCCTGGAACTGAATTATTACCACTTGGCACACCACCGTACAGTCATGCGCACAGAAAATTAATCGAATCGCAAGAGCAAGAAGAATTAATGAGATCGTGACCAATCCAAGGCACCGAAATAAGCCAGAAGTAAATGAGATAAAATGCCATTACAAGGAGTACGAAAACACAGAAATATACATCTGAAGTGGACAAAGATAAAAAAAGAAAAACTAATCGTTACCTTTGAAGTTTCAAAAATCATTAAGGAGTTTCATACATTTAAATTAAATCTTACATATTTCGAATTTTGACTGTGAATGATAAGAGCTAAGGAAATTTAAAATCTTAAAACGGACATTAGTTATCGAGCAGTGCTCACCAAATTCCTTATAATGGTGAAGATGAGAAGGTGGTGATTAGTTCACCGTTATGGCGTTCCAATCAGTTACGGCTGCATACGTTGATTATATCCTCATAATGACAAATTGAAAGTTCATGGATTGTAACCACTGCTTTGGTAAAAGGATTATTCCGAAAAGGAAATTACCTTAAATCATGCGGTTCTGGTCGGTTAAGTAACAGTGACTGATGCTCTTCCCTCTGCATAAAAAAATTTCTACCCTTTAAAATATAAAGAAACTTCACTAACATTCCTTAAAATTTAGTCCCTTTTGACAATGAAGTCATAGTTATATTACAAATACAGTAAAAACCGTTTAAGACGCTATAAGCGGTTTTCTTTCGGTCTCTTTCACACGAAGCACATGATAAAAATACCGCATTAGATACGGATTTTTCCCGTCCCACAGCAATCCGTTTTAGCAAATCGTTCGCCTCTGTCGATGGACCAAAAGTTTTTTACATCATCTATGTCATCCTCTCATACTCCATCTCATCTCTAAAATGGTTTCTTGAACAAGAAACAAGAAAAAACTTCAAAAAACAAGAAAAGGAGTGATTTGTGGGCTTTGAGATTAGTCTCGGAGAGATCGGGTTACTACTAGTCCTGTTAAGAGTATGTTATATTTCCCTGATTGTCTATCAGATAAATATTGCTTCATTATAGAGTGAAAATATTAAAATTAATTAACTAATACGCTTTCTTTGTGCGAAAAGCAGACCATTATTCAAAAATATGATGTGATTCAAACAGCATTACACAACATAGATGTAACGCTATCCCGCTGTTTTCGATCGATCCCCTGAAAACCGTACGGACCAGTTTTACTGTATTACGAAGTCACGAATTAAATGCAGAATTTCTTTCCGTCTTGAATACCTGAAGTTATCAATATTTTTAATTTACGAAAAAATCTAGTCTACGATAAAATGAAGAAGAAAGTTATAGATTAAATTTCGATATATTATTCCAAGAATTGTAAACATCACTCGTTTGTTCAAAATTTGACTGTTTAACACGTCTGTGATATGGCGTTCAATAATCTTCACTTATAAAATAAATAAAACTAAGTAAAAGTTTTGCTTGTGACCTCTCAGTACCAAGAACTTAAAATTCCGTTTCCTCCTTTCATAATCAAAAACATATTTCTCTCCTCGAGTAAAGTCACGCAATAAAAATCTTCGGAAATTTCAGAAAAACCAATTCGCTCCCTCCTTTTTAAAAGCGTCCACATTCCTAATACGCCGCAACACAATGTACATGCATTATTAATATGAGCGAATTCCTTCCGACAACGCTTCCTCAGCGGTCCATTAGTTCTGTGAACCACCCACCACTTTTCTCACTCCCTCCCTGGTTTTGTTTATTGCGTTCCTCCTTTACTCCTGCTCTTTATTTTATCACTTTAAAAGTACTTATTTTTCTCCCCCAACGATTCTAATTCTTGCCTTCTTTTCCAACCCCACCATCTCATTCTTCTTCTTTGATGCACCGCGATCTGTAAGGAATGCCACCTCTCGAGTAATATCTTCCCCATCCTTCCTTTTACCCCTCTCCTTCCTTTTTCCGCTATTTAACTCTTCCTCCCCCCTCTGCCTTTATCTATTCCATCGAAGCAACCAAAAAAATTCGTGTAAGAGAATCCGATGGATCAAAGTCACCGAAAAGCCGAAGCGTTAAGGAATAAATGTTTATCTTCACAGCTTCATGCCTACTGCGACTACTTTCTAAGCAATCTAGCGGATTTCCCGTTTCTTTTTTTACCGCTCCTTGTTGGATATTCAACGTCGTCGCCTATGCATGATGGCACGCCGGAAGACAAAGTGTGATCCGATTCGAAAGTGTGCTGCTACTGCTGTTAAATAGCCAGCCTTTAAGATGTACTTAAAGAAATTCTAGGCATGCGAAAATTTGCACGCCTTCCACGAGATGAAGAAGTGGCTAAACTTAGCTCACTGCTAGACACAAAACCATAATAAAAGAATATCGAAGGTAAAACTCTAATATTCTGATGATGACGCTAACAGATATTAGAATTGCTGATGTTATTAGCGAGTAGACGGACAACACTGGAAATAATTAAATTATTCTGACCACAATCATTTCGTCATGTTCCATCGTATTTCCGACAAATTTTCATTCGAGATGCAGAAGATTGCGGGGCAAATATTAGAAAGGAAATATCTTCTTGATAAGATAATCCGTGGCTGGGCTGGATATAATGAGGTTCATGCCTTGCATTAGCTAGAATGCTCTTCTTCGTAAAGCGACATTAACCTCGCAGGCTGTCTGTTACATTCCCAACTAAAATGAGATTATGTTCAAGGTTGCGAGTGATTCCTAAGTGGAGTTAATGAGACGTGCAGTGAAAATCGCGGTGGGACAAACAAGAGTGCAGCATTACCCACACGGAAATCGGTACTTGCAATTAGACCTAACTATTGGCCTCAATGCTACGCTGCGCGTGGTACATAATGAGAGCGTACATGTCAGCCGCTTCGATACGCTATGATTCCCCAATCACAACACGAGTTCTTCTGGATGCCGTTGCATTTATGTTCGACGCTAATCGCTGAAAAATACAGGGATGCACCAAATGCCGCTTCGAGTTAACAAGAATACGAAAATTAAATTTTCGGAGCATTCTTTCGAATGGAATGCGTTTCTCTTCAAATGTTCTGGATGAGCTCTGATTTGCATCATCACCAACCCGGAGGAATTTCGGAAATTTCTCTGCTGTACACTAAAAAAAGGTCATCTAATTTTCAAGAACAACGTTGCTTCCAATAAATTTTATTTACACCTACAATTACGTAAATATATAAGGAATGTCAGAAATCATTTTTAATATAATTTTTGTTATACAATTCATTTCCATCCTTCAAGTTGAAAAAAGCATACCACCGCAAGAAATTCCCTCGGCCATTATTTTAAGAAACCGGTGTGTTTGTCAAATTAATAACTGAGCTGAATGTATTTAAAGTCTTCTTAGTTATCTCGCTCTCCGCTTCTCTGTCATCTCTCGTTAGATTAAGCCTTGAATTTCAATAGCCTAATTGCCATTTATATGTTATCCCATAGATTAGCCACCATACCGTGCATGCATTCTTATGTAAATATCAGTGTTGCGTAAAATTGAGCGTGGAAGAAGTCATAGAACACTCGGAATCTTGATCACTGACGGAAATCTGGAATTATATTCGTTTTCCGAAACTATTCTTTGCCAGAATGCCCTTTCCCACTGTTCACAGCTTCAAAATATTAATACACATTTCCAATCTATATTTTAGTGGTAAGAATGGGCACTGTCAATACTGATCCCGAAACTTCTTAAATTTTTGTATGTGCTTGGAAGCGGGAATATTCTTCAGGACATTCATTATCCAAATATGCATTTGCCAGCTAATTTGAAAAAAGTAGTAGTGAACATAGTAAGCCGAAACGTTCAATGAAAGATCCACTCATTAGCTAAGGCATCACCAAATTTTCGTAAAACGTAAACGAGTAAGCTTGTTCATCTATCAACAGAAAAGACCGTACAGCTCTTGTTCTCTATTTATTTCTACTTATCTTCGGAAAATACCATTTAACTTCAATTACACAACTTCGTCAAAGTTCATTTTCAAAGTTTAATGGGGACCCTTAAGTCTGATCAATATTCCTTATGATCGAACTCTTTCGAGATTTACAGTATATTACTTTTCCATTGCCTGTGTGTTTGATTGCATTGAATTCAACGAATGTTGCTATACCATTCCTTTACAGATGCTAGCGTTCATATTTCCTCAATAATTTGCCAAGATAAAATTAAAATAAATCTAGAAATGCGTTATCATCATCGAAAGATTTAGTTAAGGGGCAGAAAGAAGCTAATTTCCATTCTGAATGGTATTAAAGATACCAAGTTCCTTTTGATCAGTAGTTGAATTTACTCTAAAATTCTCAATGATATTCATATGGAGAGGCTCGTTCAGTCGGACGGAAACAGCTACTATACTTATGACAATGCAGTATAGTACTTCCGTAAGTCATCACAAAATTATGTAAATTGAAATTGAGTTTCCGTATTTCGATTCCAATAAGAAAATGTTACCAGCAACATTGCAGTAGCTGCTCGCGGTAGCAAGGGAAAATAGAAATGACATTGAATATCCCAATCCCAACTGTACGGACTTCTCTCGGCAAAATATATTCCCTAATCAATAAGAATTATTATACTGCAACTAATACCGTTAGCACGCTGTAATATGTTTTAGTTCGTATTACGTAGTTCTGCTCTTTACTTTGATTCAACTGTTTTCTTTTGTTCCACTCCTTAATTTAATTTTACTTTTAATTTAAATTTAAATTAATACTTATTTGAGATGGATGGTTCTCTTTTAGTTAAGATCTAACTAAATTTTACTTTGCAACTTCAGTGATTGAGCCTTAGGATAGGGAAATGTATAAATCTTTCAGAAAAAAACTGTCTTATTAAGCTGCAAGGTATTGGAGAAAGAACAACGGGCAATAGATGGGTCGAAATCTTATTATGCTTAGCTTAATTTCGAAATTGTTATAAAAAATGATCGAGTTGAATGTATGGATACTATTGCCTTAAATAAACAGCTTAGTTTACTTTCGAAAGAGAAACGATGATCTCTTTACCTTTAATACTTATCTCTAAACCTTTAATACTGCACATTTTAATTTTAATCTGCATTCAGGCGATACCTTAGCAGTCGTTCATAAATGATGTCATACTCTAGGGCTAAGAATCTGTCACATTGTATCACATAGGGTATAAAGTTCTATGGGACGCTTTATGAAGAAAGAGGGGGGCTCAAAATTCACAATAATGCAGTGACATCATTTAAGGACGTCTCTTTAGAAGGATACCAGTTAAGGGTGATTGTGTGCTTTATTTTCACCTTTATGAATCAGGACGATGTGTTTTTAGCGGGATGAGGATAGGAACATCATTTAGACCAGTGATTCCCAAACTTTTTCGAGCCACCGCCCCCTTGGATCCATAAAACAGTACTCAACGCCCCCCAAGCGGTAACTTTATAATAATAATCAGAATCATAGGCTAAATAACCAGACGAGGAACATTGTAATAATTAAATTAAAAACAATGACTAATCAAATGTTTATTTAGAATCTAATAAATGTATAGTTTTCATAGAACATTTATGCAAAAGGTATAATACACAATAAAAGGAACTTAGGTGAGAATATAATTTTTACTTAAAAAGAAATTATGAAAACAAGTAAGTTTAAGAAAGCTTTCTTTAGAAGTTTACATGTCACTTTTACTTAAATGAAGCAATTATATAAGATAAACATTTTCTATTTATGGAAATAGAATAACCAACCATGTTTTGTTAAAATTAGTTAAACAATTAAGTGACTATTGATCATAGTTTTTCACGGTCTAGATGTCATTTAAGGAGATTCTATCGCCTAATTTAATCACATATTTCCATCAAATAAAATTTTAATGGGATGGATGGGCTTGGTAATATGATATCAGTTTTCCAGTGACCGGTTTAATGTTTAATGAATATTTTTGAAGCATTACACAACATACTTGAAAGTGTTGGACGATTTTGGACTCTTTTGCGAAGTGATTGTAAAATGTTAGTCTTTTCATTTGAAGGTGACTCTATAAATCCACATTACACTGTCTGAATTTCTTCTTTGATGAGTTAATTCCTGCCATTCTGTTTCTACAACAAAGGTTCAAATATTAAATTTTGTTAAAATAAAATTAAATTAACAAAATAGAATACGGGTATGTGTTAATGACGACGGCGACGATAAGACGTGGATTCATGGATCTTTAAGTAGTTTCTTTTTAAAATAAAATTACTAATAACCATATGAAAAACATCAAAACAATATATTTATGTGTTTGTGGCATAACTTCAAACATACATAAGCAAGGCTGAATATATGCATACCTGGTATAGAACTGGATTTATATACACGTTATTTTGCTCTGGAACGGTAGTAGTCTTACTTTGGGTAAAAAATTAATACAGTTTATATTTTATATAAAAATTTTACATTTCATATCCAAATGCAATGCATTAACCACGCGAGCGCGAATTTGAAAATGGTGTGTAGGGAGTTTGTGTCGGATGCACCTTTGCCGTATTTCATGTAGAAACAAAACAGCTCGGCAGACAAAGTAAGCTCCTCTCGAATTCAATTTATAATACTGGTCTAGTCAGTTGAGGGTGAGGTAATATTTGTTTGGCTCCTATTCTGTCGTTATGAATCATATTAATTCATGCAATTCCCTAAAATTTATTCATAAGAAAGGCAGTTCAAGGGACTGTTGCGGTTAACCTTGATTCAACTTTTGGATACTTGTGTGTGAATATTACCCATTGTGTGAAAAAAGCTATGCTCCAAGGAAATTTACAATGACAGCAAAACCGTAACTTAGATCAGTAAACCGAGAAGTTGTTGAATTGATATTCAACCGCTAAAGAAATTTAATCGTATACGAAGTATGAGAGAAAAGGTCTTCGTTTTGAAAAATCTATTACCATTTCATGAAAACATACTGGCCGTTTATATTTGTGATATACTTCACCATCATAAATAATAATAGAAAATATTATATAGTAGTGCTATAACAAGAATGATATCATGCGATGAATGAAAAATAACTCACCAATACAGCCTTGATAATATCGTTGGAACCGACTTGTTTGGAAAATGGTTATTCAGGTAAATATTTGATGTAAAACCACCGAATCTTACTATTAGATGACCTGATTCCTCTCCAGATTCACACCCGTTTTATTCACACTGAACCTTACTGCCGAAGTTCTCAGTGTCGTGAAGTTGTGCCAACGATAGACCAAATGAGACTAAACCCCTTCAAATGTTTCCCTTGTGCGAGAAAGGCATGGAAATATTTTTCAACCGTTCTTACTTTAAAATCTAAGGATACACTTGGTTTAAATTGCTTCCAGATGTGGAAAACAATATAAACTTAAAAAAAGAAGGCTGAAAACGGAGACAAAAGGAAGGTTACCAAGCCTTCGCATTTGTCACATTGTCAGGATCCTCCGGCGCCCCCCTGCCGCCCCCTTGGCTCTGTTCGCCCCCACAGACTAGAGCACCGCCCCCCAGGGGGCGGTAGCGCCCACTTTGGGAACCACTGATTTAGACTTTCTTTAAGAGCTACGCGTATTTCCTACGGATCAGCGTCGATTGAAGAAGCCCCAGAAGAAACGTTCGGCTAGCATCATTGAGGATTTTGTCAAAAATGCTAAGTTTAATGAAGGCGGATAAAATTAATATGAATATCGCTTACTTGAAGGTCTTTGTGGATAGAATCAAACAGACAAAACAGGGAACATTTTGTCCTCAACTTTTCTGCCATATGCCGCTAAAAAAAATCTGGTTAGCAGGAAACTCCACCGTAAAAGAAGATAGATATAATTCCGGATGTAGCAGCGGAGCAGAAAATTGCGAGTTTCAATAGAGCATAACTACTGAAGGGTGAATAATTAGGACTTCCCTTAACGATGTAAATTAAACCTTAAAAGCATCCGCCCCATCGGCACTCCAATAAAAAATACACAGTATATCACTGACCGATGGAATTCAACTAAGAAAGTAAAAACGCGTCGTGAAACGTCCTCTATCAGGAAAACGTCGAAACATCACCGCGTTAATTCCTCCGGCTATCCGAAGACGCGATTGTTAATTTCTATTTACGACGGCGAAACGAGTTCGACCTCTGGAAAAGGAGAGGCAAAAGAAAGAGACGGCAAGGAGGAGAGACAGACAGCTGAAGAGACACCGAATGCTTCTGTTGAGAAGAAAAGGATTGAGTTATGATGAAAACGAGACGAGGACAAAAAGCGAGCGAAAATACAAGCTGCGTCGGTAATGGACCCGAGAGAATGGCTTCGCGGAATAGCTACATGCCAAGCAGAATAAGAGACGCACTTATTCGACGCCATGGCGTTTTGCGACCCGTGAATAGGATGGAAAGGGAAAAAGATGAAGAAAGCAGCATCTGCTGGCTTTTGGACGATTCTTTATAGGACAGTCTCTTCTTCCGAGAAAGGGGCGTGGTGAAGGCCGGCAGTTGAAGGGGAGACCTATACCCCAGGGGCCATTGCACCTGACGCACTCAACCCATTGCGTCTGCTTCCCCACACCACCATGATGCGAATACTCGCCCGCAGAATACGCAAAAATGGAGTTTAATTAACGATGATGCTTCGTCTGAAGAACAATTACATACTCGGCAACAACTGTCGAATCCACTCAGGGAACTGGACAAGGCTCAAACAAACGCTCGAAACAATTCCCTGACGTTTCGATAAAAAAAAGTCTTGACTCTTAAACCGCTTTACCTCGTAAATTTTACGCAAGATAGTATTTTAAGGTAGGAATAGATATTGTGCGATGTATCTAAGCGCAAAGAATGTTTCGTTAAATAGTTTTTTCATTAAATACAGTTTAAAATTTTCGTAAAATCTGGGCACATCCAGCTCATGACAATCACTATATCAAACAACCTGTGACAAATTTGAAAGAAAATTACTATCACGCTCCGTTAAGTGCTAGAAACTTGTGCTTCATCTCCTTTAACTTTTAAAAGTATTTAAAAAGGTCAGCCTAAGTGCAAATTTTTATACACAAATTAATCTTAATTAATACGAATAACAATGAGAAAATTGATTTTTAAAAATCACTAAAATGGGGTAGTCAAAAGATTTTTCCATCGGCTGGAAAAAATGCCATGAAATTTATCCCATTACCAGTGATATTCTAAGGGCAGATTAAGGCAGATTAATAAATACATTTATACCCTAGTCATTTTTATTTAGAATTGTATTTTATCGCTCTTCCTGTATCTTATAATTATGACAACTTTATACATGTATGAATATTCGACAATATAGTATGAATTATGAGCATTTTAGATGTGATAATAGTTCACAATAGTTATTTCTCAGCATATAGACGATTGAGCCAAGCGTCCATATACAGAACTTTCCCACCACCAAGATGTAAGTGGATGTACGAAAATTTGATTTTTATTTTACGGAGGATCGCATTTGGATTTCCTGGGACATAAAATCTAAAACGATACGGCGTATCTCAATAGAATTAGAAGCATTTCTTTGGTCGCCTTAAAAAGAGTTGGGATTCCAGATTCTCCACTTATGCTTAAGGGTCAGGAGTGAAGAAAGTCTTTGGAACGCTAATTGGTCGGTAGAAAGGGCTTTTAAGGAAACCTTCCTCTTTTCGTTCGAGATGCCCTTTACATTTCGCTTATTTATTCGGGTTTTTCTGAGGATACAGAATGAATGCTAATTAGATCCGTCTCTTCCCCGGGAATTCTCATCTAACGTGAAAAGAAAACCATTCATTCTCGGTTTCAATGGATGCCGATTCGACAGATGGCAGCTTGATAAACACTTCATTTTCGATTTACTAACTTCAAGGATCGTTTATTTCTATTTGTATCTTACCTCTAACCGGAGAATCAATCGAATCTAAGCTCAACGAATACCGAAAGACAAATGAATTAGAATATAGTACTTGAAAGTAAATTGATTAATTGAAATAAAACGATCTATTGTTACCTCTGATGTAGTTCTCAAGGAGATTCATAATAAAATTATATTTTGAAACGATATAATAACAATCCATCCTTACATTTTCAAGCACAGTTCCTCTTGTATTTGCAAGCTTAAACGTATTTACTATAGAAAAATGAAAATGATAAATAGATTTTATGGGTAATCATAGCATTTGCCATAATAATTGATTTCAGTAAATTAAGGAAATTGCTTTATTTATAAGTAAAGTTGACGATTTAACGATTTAAATTCAAAGAATGAGCTAAAGAATTGATGCTATAATTGCTGAAGTTGTCGTAATAATGTCAATGAAAATAATCTTTCGAATAGTTTTGGTCAGAATAAAAAATTCACAGCCTTTATTAAATATAATATGCATCCATAAAAGGTATTTCAATGCATAAATGGAAAAATATTTTAAAATTCCATGAAATAAATCGTTGAAAATTCGAATCATCTCTTTTCCTCTCCATCAGCATAAGAATTCCTACTGATATTCATCCTCTTAATGCCTTTGTTATGTAAGATTTGGCTTCTCAAGGAGAAGAAGTATTCCAACCTCTTTATTGAAGTGTATTTTAGATACTAGCGAGATATGGCTTTTGATTAAGACCGGTGGCTGTTTGGGTGCTAATGGCTACTAAAATGGAACTTAGAGATGCTTTCGGAGCGAATGGCTTAGTTGAGCGCTCCTAACGATGGAATGAAATTTAACGTTCAGGAAATCAGAAGAAATTCTTTCCCATCGTAATTTACAGCCAATCTGTTTTCAACTGAACCTACAGAAGCCTAAGCAGAAAGGAAAATTATTTTCTGGACACCCATAATTCAAACCAAATTTGAAGGAGGAATTTTATCTCGAATAAAAGATTATATTATTATACAAATTATATATTACACAAAGAGAACCAATAATTTTTACTTAGAACTTAAATTAATTTCGGAGATCATCTCTAAAACAATGTACATGAAATTTTCATTGAAAACTCTGCCTATTGCACATCCAAAAATGCTAATAAAATATGGATGTATGGATAAAGATAGAAACCGTATCATTCGGAGTATTGGCTGAGAAAAATAATTTCGATAATTTTGATTCAGTTTCTCTCACCTTTGCCTGACTGCATTTAAATCCCCTTTCACGGAAAGCACGCCATTACAGTTGGTTTATTACATAAATACATTTAAATTTTAAAATAAGATAGGATTGCGATTGAAGGGATAAGATAATTCCCGTTTTTCAAGAGATACTATCTCTACTTCTCGGTCATTACTTCTCTTTCTCGCAAGTTATCAAGGAATCTAATAGGAACAAAACCGAACTCGAAATAAACTGGAGTGAAAACCGAAACAAATAAAAAGTTAAAGATCTTGAATCGGAAAATAAACCTGAAACCAGTTTATTTTGTTCAGATCTGTGATTCAAAATCTAAGTACAAATATAGTGATATTAACTGCACATAGATTACGGCAACTTACAATTTATTAATAAACATTATAATTTTAATGACCGTGTAATTTACTGAAGTTCATTAACACTACGAGTTCTATACCAAAATTGAATGACTTTCAATTTCAATTTCAAAAAGTAGCAAATTTTAAAAACCTTTAAGTTATAAAAATAGTTAAAAATAATATGCACACATTGTGTACATGCAAATATATCTATATATTTCTCGCTATTTCAAGTTGAATAAAAATAATTTAATTTTCCACCTCAAATTTCAATCCAAATATAACGAATTCCTGCTTAATTTTAAAAACTGGATTTTAGAAAATACACGAAAGAGCATTTCAATACTGCTATTGATAGCTAAGTGGCAAGACATTTTGGTTACATTGAGATACAAGCCAAATATATCTGATTCTCGGTTTTATTTATAATTTATACAAATAGTGCAATGCTCTTTTCCAGAAGAAATGGCTTTTCTAATAAAGAATACATTCCGATGGGTCATTTATGTTGTTAGGAAGGAAATCCCCAGTCGAGCTATCCATTCCCTCAAGCTCTTATGGATGGATAATGATATGAACCTGGTCTACACTCAGATGTACGTGCAGAGAAGAATTTTTACGGCCGAAGATGAGCGGAGATTTGACAAGCGAGCAGTGGGGAATTGAAGAGTGTAGACGTAATTGACTTTATTCGGTACGGATTAGCGTTGGCTGCAGCGAAGGGGACTCGAGCAGTGCGATTAAAATCGCCAAAGTAGAGTGAAAGCGAAATGGAAAGACGTTAGCAGAGTTGACGTTTATCTGCCTTTGGAATTCATAGAAAGACTAATTATAGACTGAGGTTGAGATTATGATTCCTTGCATCTACCTTCATCAAATCTCTTATGCTTTAACATTCAACAGAAGATATCTTAGTATGCGGATACATTTTCGGATTGGTTTAGAATGATAAATTTTCAATGTTAGTAACTGAAGCTAATTTATTTCTTCTGGAGGATGTACTTGTTTTTAACTAAATTAAATACGTTTTTGCGATAAAATCGCTAGCAATTAATATATTTTATGTTACGCATGAGTAGTAATCTTTTGCTTAATTTCTCGTTGAATAACTACCACTACCTAAATATCGATTTAGGTAGAAATATCACTGGTGAACAGTGAGAGGAAATAGCAGAGAAATTTATTATCTGAATACGGCATTTATAACCATTTTTACTTGAACTTTTTGAAAAATTTTTAATATTTAAAATATACTGAATGGGATAGCTTTTAGATAGATTGCCACAATAAGATTCACCAATCACATAGAAAATCCAGTTCCTATTTTAATATTCATCGCGATTACACACTATTCGAATAATCAAAATTTTTGCCGTCCATCCGAAAATTTATATGCCAATCAATTGAGCCTCTGAAGTATCATACATATTATATATTTTACCAAAAATTCCAAATTATGCAAGATATAAAAGGAGCTAAATTCAGCTAAAATATATCATGGCAGCATACAACTCAATTATTTCTCGGTCAATTATTCTATGAGGATGAACTGCTATTTTCTATGACCAATTCAAAATCATTACGATAAATAAATATCATCTCTCCTTCTTCGCCTACAAACATTAGTACTCATATTCTTCTAAGGAGGAAAAAGAAATATTTTTATGCGACTTTCTCAATGTTAAGCTCACCCCATACGGTCAGAAAATCTTCAGAAATAAGTACAGGTAAGGGTAATTGAAGACAAAAGTTCTCGAGACGCGGCAATTTGTATTTATACCATCTCCGGCGCCCCCTGGATGCGATAGTTTTAACGCTTGGGAATTTTTTCCTCGACGGTTTAATTACCGTGGCTAATGGGAAACGACAAGAGGTTTTATTAATACAAAACGATAGGGAGTCCGAATTGAGCGTCCGTACGCGAGACTGGATCCCATCATTCTCTGTCAAAGGAGATCTTAAACCCTCACCGCCCACCTCTCACAGACGAGGTTTCCTTCTCTCTACAATTCCCTCTTTCCAATACCATTTCAGTCTCTTTTAGCAACGGACTTGTTCATATCAAGTGCTACGAGAGGATCTCCAACCACTGCATATATTTAAAATGGATCAAGAGCTTACCATTCAACGCAGTCGCGATTGAAATCCGATGGATTAGAGAGAGATCTAGGCGCAAATACGTTTTCATTAAATTTCCGCGTCTCGTCAGCTTTCTGATGTTGCCAGATGGAGGCTGAGCTTGCTAAATAAATAAATCGGCTTAAGGACTAGTTATTCTATTTGGAAATATCGGCTTATCGAACGCGCTAATATCGCCACTGAAGGGAAAAGTTCTGGTGAGTTGCTCCGAACGCATTCGCTTCCAAAGACTGCTCTGAGTGTTCATTTAAAGCTCAAAAAACCCAGAGGTTCCTCGAGGCATGAATAATATTTTCTTCGCGTGGAAATTTCTTTTTGCGCCTCATGTGCAATAAATCATAACTCGAGCAGATAAACTCAAATCGTTCTAAAGCTGAAGGAGAATCTGAGAAAGATTGAATTGAATGGACGAAGTAAACATTCCACCAGCATAACGTATCGTAAAGGGCGAGATTGGTTCAAAATGATTCTCATTCCAAAGATTTAAACTTAAGATTATTCGCTACTGACTGCTGATCCGAATCTCTGTGATAAGAAATCCATGCAACAATTGAACCTTTGAGTAATCCCTCGTGAAAATTAATAATAGTTTATTGGGGTGTTGAGTATTGGGTTGGGGGAAATCATTTCAACCCAAAGAGCAACTGAGTTAACTCTTATTTTTTTCAAGGTAAATACGAACATTTTGTTACAAAATTATACAGCTTATATTAGTTCCTTTCTGGAAGTGGGAATTATCTTTCACCGGCCTCTCACGCGTAGTCAGTATGAAAAAAGAGAATGTCTCCTTAGAGCTCCCTTCACTTTTTATAAGGCTTAATGCCGACAAATAAGCTTTCTATCGTAAATACCCTGAAAACAGAATGGTTTTAAAAGAAATTAAATAATAATCTCCTTTCAGAGTTAACAGAGGAAACAGACAACTAATTCTAAGATTAACAGTTATAAAAACGTTAAACAGTGTAAATATTGTGGAAGCACAATGTAAACAAATTATTTCAGCAAATTATCAACGGCATTACCATTGCGGAATTATTTCCGAATCAATAAGAAAATGATATACGAAACAGAGACCTAAAAAAGTTACTAAGGTCTTGTACGATAACGTCAAGTCAATGTGTTCCATGTCATCTACAAGAGAAGCTGCTGCCATCTTCAATTCCTATAAACGCATAAATTGTAATATAAACTCATTTTAGAATTTATTTCAGAAAATATGGTTTTATTTAATTAGCTTAAAATTTTAAAGCCAAATATAGCTTCATTGTCTGAAGAAGACTAGCGAATCGTCTTCTGAAGGTGAAACGTCTCACTATATATTTTATCTTTATTTGAAAAATCCGTTTAATCAATCAGATAGCTGCTAATAAGTTACTAATGCTAAATAGTCCTTTCAAATAGGAAATGTCTTAAATTTCAATAAAATATTACAGGTTTAGCTTCACTTCCCGATGTCAATTAAGGGTGATAGTGAATGATTCCACTGTTGAGTCACATTGATTACAGGTTATATACTAATGATAACACACAATGGACATCGAGAGAGAAAAGTGAATCAGGAAGATATAGTATACCAACAGTGAAGGTGCATCAGTTCGCGGACTACGTTTTAAACATTTGACAGAAGACAATTAACTTTCTAAATGGAATAAAAGCAGAAATGCAATTTCCTTGAAAACAAGGAATGTTGTAATATATATAAATTGAGCCTTTGAAATCAAAAATCAATTTTCAAATCTACTACAGTTTCTAATATTGCCCTCACAACAACCTCACGTCTCTTAATCCTATTGTCTGTGGTCTTCCCGAGTTATGCTAAAATAAAGCTTACAATATAACGCCCAAAATAAACACAGAAAAATCAAACCCTGATTGATACATTATGTTATTTATATAATTCAAAATATGGGTGCAATTTCTCTTATCTAATTCTTTACACTAACTCTTTTTAACTATTAGTCTAATATAAAGTGAAAATTAATTAATTTGTGTGAATAAATTTACGAAGAACACGTCCTACAACTTATTTCTTTCAAAGAGTCCTTTAAAAGGAACCAGATATGCATCCCATTTTCGATCTGCGTTAAAATCCTTCTGTAATGAAACGGATTACGAGAAATACCTTAGCGAAGGCAGTCATAAATCCCCGTCGTACATCCTCATTCAAATCCCTCAATCATTTTCGACGGTAAATTTCCCCGCAAACAACAACTCAGACGCAAAAACTCGATTATTCCCTCTCGGCCTATTTTCCGTCCGATGCGAACCCAGCGGCATAATTACGAACGTAAAAAAAGGAACGCCGCGTTATTTCCCGCACTTCGGGAGAACATAAATCCTCCACTTATCCTCCGAAAAACAGCTCCTTACGCTTCTACAAGGCTCTCCTCGAAATTAACCCTTCCCTTTTTATGAAGAGCCGCATTGTTTCGTCCATCGGAATGCGAATAATTCCAGCGCATCGACAGCGCGAATCAACCTGTGATCCACCGACGCTCAAAGGATTGAGGAAATGTTTGCGTGGGCGAATAATAAAGAAGGAAGGAAAAAGGGAGAGGAGAAAAGTAGCGGGATGATGAAACCTTATACCCTGACGCACTCACAATTCATGCGAGCTTTGAAAACATGCCAACATCCGCTACGCGCTCCATCCATCATTCCGGGATTGCACTCCTTAAAGCTAATCCCGGTGTATTTAGACTGAAGAGCGCGGGAGATGAGGGGGGGAGGCTTGTCTTTGGCCACTAGGAAAGGTGGATGGTCTGCTCTTTAAGTGTGTGCCATGTTCTCGGAGGGAAATAAAAAGAGGGACGAGGAACACGAACGATGCGGAATTTCATTGGCCAATTGATTGCGTTAATGATCATTGCATCCGTGGACGGCTGCAATATGAATGCAGTGAGCTTAACGTATTATGGCAAGGAAGGAATGCAGACGCGGGGAAGTTCATTATTTTCAATCATCTGGAGATTCGATGTAGAAGAGGATCTCTTATACAGTCTTACCGAGGTGTCGCGAGCCTAAGGGTCGGCTAGGGGTTCACAAAGCGGGTTTCCTGAGCCGCTTGACTTTTTTCGAAACTTTCGATGGTCAACAGAACATAATATTCATGCCTGGAAAAGTGATGAAATGATTCATGATGCTATGCACCGTCTCGGAGGGATACGTGTATACTGAAAAATTTCACCTCGGGAAATAGGAGTTATTAAGTAGGAGGAAATTTAAATATGATGTTTTTTATTCCAAGAATAGTGTAAACGAAAAGCTAACCACAATAATAAATGCTTTCAGAAGAACATGGGAAGTTAAAACATACAGTAGGAAGGAAAATAAACTAAGAAGCGTGAAGTTCAAGTAAAAAGCGAAGCGGAAGTATGGGCATTCCATATAAAAAAGCTATGACAATAATTTAATTAATTTAAAGCCGGATTCATATACAAAAAGTATGGGAAATCCATGAGCTTAGGATTACGGTATTTAAACCCTAAATACTCAAATAGTTATCGACCTGTTACTAGTATAAAAATAAATAAACAATCCAAATGTCTATACTTTAATGAATTTTTCATTTTAACAATTTCACATTACTTAAAATATATAAGGAAAATTGTTTTAAGAATTAATAATCCCAAGATAAGGATTGAGAGAAAAATATATGGGTGTCGGATAGGTTAGTTTCTTTTTTATCTCGGCTAATGTCGTAAAAAATAGCACAGTTGTCAACGTCTATCACAGGGTATTAAATTTATACGCCACCATTTCCTGCATAAAACTAACATTGTGATTATAGTAAGAGGTAATAAAACATCCGCTAGATAAATTACTCGACCATAAACCTTCAAAAATATTATGCAAAAAGTTAGATTTACGCCACAGGAACACAATACTGAAAATATCTCATCACTATTTCCATCTATTCGCAAAAATTAAACTGAAAAAAAGAATGCCGAAACCCGGGATTGAACCAGGGACCTTTAGATCTTCAGTCTAACGCTCTCCCAACTGAGCTATTTCGGCTGCGCATCTTCACTGCTTCCCCGACAGAGGTATTCCAAGGCTACTGCCAACGTGTTGCTTTATCGCCTTTCCCTCCTAAGAAAGAAAAAACCTGACTGAAAGTAAAGGGGACATGGTTTAAAAGTCTCTTCTTTAACAGTTTTAAAGGTAAATGAATGCTCATGGTCATTTTGACATAGAATTACTCTCTATTTTACCCCACAGTGTATTCACACTTTCTTAATAAATTCACAACAGCTTGCGAATCTAACTCCTCAGAACCCAGTCCAAAAAGGAAGCTTTGGTAGAATTTGATATTATCGCATAAAGACATCTCTTGTCCAACAGTAAATATGTGTATATATGAGATATTGCCAATAATTATTTGTAAATATTTTGATTTGCGATTAATCAAAGTCATCCATATTCACGGTAGACTTATGATTTGCGAATAAAATGCTAAATACTCGGTTAAACAAACAAAATTGTCAAGTGTGATTCGTAACAGTAAATATTAGGGGTCATAAGTTAACTTTCACTTCAAATCAAAAGCAAATGACGCGCTCGAAAAATTTCCATCGCGTGCGATGACTCTTAACACATCCCCATTCATTTAGACCGTTAATGCGAGGATATTAATCACATCGATAAAAGTGCTAAAAGCATTGCTACATCTCTTCAGATTCAGCATTGCGACTTTGTTTGCCGCCCTCACTCAAATCTATGACATTTTTATTTCGTCGTGCACGACACTAAAAACCTTTCTTATTACAAGCCGTCTTGTTAACAATCCTTTTCCGTATGAGTAAATATTACTAACCACGGTAAGCCTGTTTACGGCGAGTCTCGGAAAAGACTCATCCAGCGAATTCCATGAGCGCTAATCGTTCGTTAGAAAAAATAGAAAACGTTCTCTTCCGTTCTAGATTTATGTAGCTCCAAGCGGACTGGAGTCGACATCAATTATTTCGACTTTTACTACGGAGAGAAATCATAGAAAAATCTTTATTTTTGCCCTCCTTGCAATAGACATTCCTCCCGAGCGTAACAACGGAGAAGGGAAGCAAGAATTCCATCGGAGGATAATTAGCTATGACTGATGAACGGCTATTATACCTACCAACTGCAACGCTCCATACTTAGTAAATGTGGGCGTGCTTATTACTTCGTCCAAGAGAGAACTGTTGGCCTTTATTACGTTAGGAATACTACCTCTTCCTTTTTAATCACGAGAGGGGAGAGGAAATTATTTTCACCGCTCTTGTCGTACTTTATCAGTTGGGTCTTCATGAGAAGTTATTCTCAGCGATGGTAATACGAGAGCTTGTTTAATTGCAGGCGTTGCCACAACAGCAGATCCTTGGCGCGCGACACTATAATTTCTCCCTTTACGGCCCTCACCAACTCTACTCTCGACCTCTTTGGACTATAATTAATTTTATAATCTCCAGGAAAGGAGCAGATTTTTAAAACGCTTTATTCACGGACTATTACTATCGGTTCAAACGACGTAAAACCAGATGTAGAAAAAGATACATCAGTAACAGTAGATTGTTGCCGCATGGTATTTACATTTCTGTCTAAAATCAACGTAACTTCTGTAGAAGAATCTTCAAATGTCAATAGCTTGTTGGATTCCATATTTATTTACTTAAACTTCTTATTTAAAGGAAACAGCAATGAATTTTATGACAACAGAGAAACAATCAAAACTCTGCAGTGCTGCTACTCTAAAAATGCAGCATAATGCCTCACATTTCAGGCTATCATATGCAAGTCATTCCAGAATTTTGATATCTATAATATTCTCCGTTTATAAAACATTAGTGTTTGATTAGTTTATATAGTTACCTCACTATTAACTCATCCAAATAACAGTGAAAGGTCCTATTAAAGTTGCTTCAATCGCTATTTCTGTTCTTATAGTTATGTTCCCAAAAGGGCGATTTCCGGATAATATGCCATTTAGAAAATCATTGATTTAAGTTCTTTAGCTCATCTCGTGTACGCAGCATTCAACACAAGATCCTTCCAGTATACGTACTCATTGCAGTATACGGGTACTTATTGTGGACGATTAGCGTGTAAATACTGATGATTATGAGTTAAACGAGAAATATTATAATGAATAAACTTGATCTATACCCAGAAAAAGGATCTAAATATTAAGCACTATCCTCGAATTTCTATCCATGTCTTTCCCTGTCAGATTATCTTGAGAATTCCGTTCTAAAAATACCACATTATTCTAAAATCCCATACGTAACATCCACATATCTCATCAAACAAAGAATGTATGTGTTACTTCGAGGTGACGAGTCAATTCTTTTTAAAGAGGAAACAAGAAGAACGTTTTGTATACGACGAATTATCTCTACCGCGTACAACCAGGAACCACTTTTAAGAACGAGTATTCTTTAACACTAAAATTACAGGGATTCAAAGATCTATTACGATAATTTTTTACAAGTTCCTTATTAAAATATACGACGATATTTATTATACATTTTTACACGTAACCCAATTCTTTCATAGAGATAGTTTGAATGGCTTTAAAGGGCAACTATTTCGTCTTCGAAAGGACAATAATTCCCAACTTCTGCAGGATGTTTACAAGGACAGTCTTCAGCAATGAGGAAGAACAGAAGGAGGATTAATGCCAGAGAGTGTAGACCCACACGTCAGGGAAATGATTCCAGTGAAGTAACGTCAGTCAGGAATCGCTAATGATCGCCAACTCGAGATGAAGGATGCCCGACGCCTCTATACTACTGCATAACTACATGACGTTCATAATCAGAAAATAACACGCAATAGTTTTCGGAGTTTTACACAAACCCCATGGAACACGATCCAGTTCTTTAATAAATTATTAAAATCTGCAATTAAGCATGATTAGAATCAATGCGAAATGACTATACATTTTCTAGTCTTTCCCCCATGTATTACAAGATAAGTACTTTTCATGCATTTCTTTTCAATCTAATATATTATATGACAAAAATATTTATGAATTTTTCTACGGGATAGAACGTTTGAAACGTGCGTCAAACTGTGATCCTCCGAATAAAACTTTTTAGTCTCCCTGACATAGACATTCTTACTTACTAATGAGAGCTGAAATCGAGAATCTGACAGAATGAATGAACTAATCCCTCAGTCACATTTTAAGGGTGATTTTTGATTGGAATGAATAGAAAGATGAGTTATTACATTCTATGAACTGGCTTTTTAAATAAGAAATTATGTAATTTAATCTAAATAGTCAACACAAAACGCCGAAATTATAATATTTTTTTACAGAATTCCCCACAATTTTAAGTGATGCATCGAAAAAAAAGGGGATGGAATGTTGCAAAACCAGTCAAAGCATGCTGTTGTCCATTTTTTAGCTTACAACAAAGAATTATTTCAGGAGCCATATATATTACCTGAACAAACATTTATTCAATTTTTTTAATAAATTACGAGATATTACGTCACTACCGCTATCAGGCGCTTAAAGCGGTGGAAGAAATAAAAAGCTCAATGAGATAAGAAGGTACAATCGCAGACTGGGCACATCGCAATTGTAAACGGAGACTCAATAGAAAAGAAGCGTATGAATCGCAGGAAATGAATCCTTCAGTCAGGCCTCAATGACAATGGAGTGCGTGCCAAAATTCGACTCTAGTAGTTTGAATATCAAACCGCCTACTACGAGGTCGAAGTCACGTATCCTTTAATGATCTTGACGTCAACAGAACGCATTTTCATTCTTACCCTCACTGCACTGAATGTTTTCTTTTGGTATTCACATTACTCCACCCACAATCTCCCTGAACATTTCAGTCTCTCCGCGAACTCAGTGAAAAATTCAATTAGCAGCTCCATAGAGGAAGTCTCTAAAGTTTCTATAGCTACTTCGTCCGGTGATTTTCTAATTACTTCGACTGAAGATCTTAATCTACTATGTGAGGAGTAACGAATTTTAAAAATTAGTTTACTTTGAAGTTTGGTTTACATTTAATCAACTTAATTAACGTAATAAAAAAGCTTTTGCTAATTTTTGGATCTTAATTAAAGCAGTGGGAAAGCCCGGGTTAAGTTACTGAAAGGTGAACTAGCGAGAATGAAAGCGGCAGTTGAGTTTTTGAAAAGATGTCACAATTGCAGCGTTACTATGCGTAATCAAGGAGCAAATAAATAAAAAATTTTATTGCATCATATATTTTTTAACTTACTTTTGAAACGGTATCCTAACGAGGGCCAGCCCACCTCATTGAATCGTCAACTGCTCGCTACATTCACAAAGGGAGAGATGAATATGTCTTCAAGGGATTTTTAATTCTATCGATCATTAACCCTAAATTAGGAGTAACATGAATTACATGGAATGTTAATCATTGAGCACAATTTTCTATGAAAGAAAAGTTAGGTGATTCTTTCTTAACTATACTTTTTTCCTTAATAAGTATATTTTGATACTTTGAATAACATGTATTTAACTCCTTTTGATTGAATAATTTCAGCAGTTCCATTCTTAAATTAAACTGCAATGAAAATAATGCCCTTCTGCTACTATTGGGGAAATATCTCAACAAAATTTACCAATCAATAGTTTACATTCTGTAGGACTCAACTAGAGAAAATATTCAAATATCATTCTGAGGAAGTTTGGAACCGGTCTACTTAGTGTGTTAACTTCTTCCTGTGGAGTTGAACCTACATCTAATGTTTACTAATAAATCTTTAAACTTTAAATTGCAATAAACTGCTAGCTAAATAGAAATAATCACCTCCTTCTCTTACTACTAATATTACGATAAACTAATGAAATTAAAATAGGTCCTTACCCCAACGGATCGTTCAATTAACCAATTATTTATTTATGCATTCTCCGCCGTTTTTGCTCTTCTAAAATTACTCCTTCTTTCTATATCACTACTCAAACGGAAAGACGAGCGCAATTAATCCTTCATAAGAAATCATTTGCAAGATCGAGTAACGACGACGAGATTAAATATTAATCCTTTTGTGAAGGCGCCACGAAGCAAATATTTGCTCGTTTTGAACAGCCAAGTCACGTTCTTAAGCTGTCACAAAGAGAGCAGAGGCACTTCTCTCTAAACGCCATCGCCATAATTTCACGAACTGAATTAAATTAGCATATAATCCTCCATATATCCCAACCATTACAAGCGCCCAATCGTAAATGCGCGGTAACGACTGAGGTAGTGCGGTCATCTACTTGCGCTCCTCGCGTTACGCGTGTTATGCCCTCTCTCAGTATGGAGATAAGGCCGATAAAAATATAGCCGGCGTAACAGACTCGTATAACAGAGGAAAGAAGGGGAAAGATAGTGAACGAATTACGGCAAGGTCGAAAGACAGAGAATGTCCATTCTGCAGACGCAATGAGGATATTCAACAGCTAAGCAATACCCTCATCTCGTACTTGATGAAATTCTCCGAAGAAGAGCCCCTTCCTTGATGAAGGTTTGAATCATTCAAATCCTGCATGTTCAAACATTCCTTTAAATGAAACCCATGGTCCGCTCAATCCATTTTAGTACCATTTCTTTTTCCCTGTAAGGTAGTTTTATTCTTTCATTAAAAAATTAAGAATTTACGAACCTGCTGAAGCTGGGAATCTGTCTCCTTGATTGGTACAAAAGAACGTACCGATGGAGGTTTTGTTCCGCTAAAAACTGATACATTAAAATGCCGTCACACAACGTAAGTGTTCTTCGCTATTGCTGAAATCGGATATTTCCCGAATTTGGCAATTGAGAATAACACAAGAAATAATTAAGTGTACATTGGAATATGGAATCATGAAGAAGATATTTCGGAAGAATCCAGTTAACATAATCGCTGACTCAAAATACTCTATGTTTTCTTGGTTGTACTACAAGTGAATCTTCACGTCACCTTCGAATCTTTACTGTACTCGAATCTTGAGTAAAATTTGAAAATGAAATTTTCTTTTAAATGTAACCAGATTGTCATCCGATTATGAGATTCAGTGTAATTATGGATATCGTAAAAATTAATCTCATGTAATAACGAACAACAATTGTTTTTATTGAATCATTGAAGCTAAGATAGTTCAATTAAATGCAGGATTTTACGTGAAAATGTTAAATTTACACTCAAAAGACAGACGTTTAAAACTTCCTTAGGAATATATATTTCCAATCGAGCCCAAAATTCGCATTTTTCCTACATTGGTTTAAATAATACAATTTTCTTAATTTAACATCTTTCATAGTTTATTTATATTTACCTTTAATAAATTTTCAACTTCTTAAATGCGGATTATTTGGTACTTATATATCGTAGTTCTTATGTTTGACAAGGAATGACGTTCAAAAGATTCCTACCAGCGCAAGAACGGTTGAAATAAAGCATCGCAGTATTTTTTGCAAGACAACTTGGTTAAATTCTCTAACGCCCGTAGAATAATTTAGAACTGTCTCGTTAATGTCAGAAAATTATAAGCTGAAACTCTTTTGCGCGTATGCAAATCGATCCGAGAGTAATTATGTCTCTCAAAGATCCATTTCAGCGATCAAAACTAATAACCATTATAAACATGCGATTAGCGACAGTCACGTGAAGTCACAACCGCCCATTATCGCGGGGAAACAACCCCATTTCTCTGTTCAGAGATGAATGAAATAGTTATGGTAATACTTCCACGCCCAACTGATTAAGCGTAGAAAACCCATGGCTTCGGCTCCGACGTCAAACAAAACACGATTGAATAGAGAGCAAAATAATCCCTTTCACGTCTATCTTTACGATATGGCGATTCTTGGAAACCATAAAAAGTTGTCCTCCGTAAATTCTTTTATCGTGTTAGGAGAATGAAAGACATAGACCTTTAAAGAGGTTCAAAAGTCACTCAATCATCAACTTATGCTCGAGAGAAATATCATGCAGATTGACTATAAGCAGACATGATGAACTTTTTGAAACTCAGTCTGAATGTCTGCTAATCGTTAGACATAACTTATTATTAAATGAAAAGAAACTGACAAGAAGAACGTTGCAAGAAGTTCTTTTCCCAGGCGTTAGAAAGGAAACACTCAAGAAGAGGATAAATAGGGATTAACTGCTAACAAAAATTTTAATAATTCTATTAATTTAGTAAAAATGTATTAATAAAATGAAGTCATCAATTTACGATTTAATTTGAGACTCAACCTATAATTTGACGCGGAATTTTGACTTTGAACTACTTAGGTATTTTAACTCTTAACTCTACTAAACGCATAATTTAACAAAGTAATTTTATGTTGTACCTGAGAAATAAATTAGAAAGATCTTTCCTCAATCGTGTGGGGTATCTTCTCATAATAAGCCCATTTGGCTAAATGATTCAATAGTTTTTCACCCGCCAGTTGCTTGCTATGAGTAAACAGATTAACTTCGCACTCCTACCTTGATAACAACGAACTATAGGGGATTTTGACTCTGCAAATGGGAATGTTACAAGCTCACAATTTTTCATTAACTTAATTCTGGTATCGATCTTTCAAGATAAATGCACATGTTTATGGATGCATAAGAAAGAATGTATGCACGTGACCTTATCCTGCATCTGCGTCAAAACTTAAATTCTGACCTTACGCAGATCGACAAATCGCAATTAATTGGTTGCGAAAAAGACTATATCTACCGAAGCCGAACATAGGGCTTTTCATATAAAAAACGAGCAACAGTCTTTAAGAATTATATTTTTAGTAATAAAGAAATTAAATGGAGCTGACCTTCGAGTAAAATATTTGTAATTAAAGATAAATAAATTAGCGAGGGATGAGTGAACTGGCAATTAGAGAATATAGTTCTAGTGAGGGATACCCCTGTCACCTGCATTATATTTAAACGTAGCTGATATAAATAATACTAAAAGTAATAATTACAACACCTATGTACCGTAATACTTATCAGGTGGTAACACCTACAGGTGTGATAACTATTTTCTCTTATTAAGGTGCCAAAATAAATTCTATATAGGTGGAACAAGCCAACCCACTCACCGAAATTTTTAAGATACTTTAAAAAGTTTCCTTCCTGCTGGCGATGGCTAGAGAGATAAAAACTCAAAAGCCAATTTGTGCCAAGACCTCTGACTTTTATCTATACCATTCCTCGTAGAATCTTAGTATGCGAACGCCCAAGCGCTATAGTAAAACCAATCTCTATAGCGTTAGTACGAGGACTAAAATGTTAGTAAATGAACAAATCTTGATACCAGAGCATTTCTTCCATCTTATAAGATATACATGGGATGCAACTTCCTACAATATTCTCTATGCAGAATCGCAAGAAATGCAGCGAGTAGATAAATCTCCGCTGCCAGATTTATGCGTAATCCTTGCGCAACAGCAATGAATCAGAGTTTCTGGTCATCCTCAGCGTCCGAGGAAACGCAATTAATCATCAAGTTATTAGCTGAAAGAATGAGAGAGGAATATTCACGGCTAATATCCTCGCGATAAAACGATGAGAAATATTGACAAATAGAGGGAGAGCAGTGTGCGAGGGAGGGGGTGGCGGGTTTTTAATGCGGGTTGGAGGGGTGGAATTTAATGGGATGGACGGCGTTCCGAACGTGCCGACACGCACGGAAAGAAAAGTAGATAATGAAATTGTGATCCTCCCTCCATTTCCACAAGACCTCCTCGACTACTCTCTTTCCTCATTTCCTTCTTTCCTCTGTCATCATTTCTCTGCTCCTTTTTTGGAGTGCAATGCGGCGTTGTAGGCGGCATCTCAACGGCGGAGACGTCAGCATACTGCACTGCCATAGTGCAAGGGGAGAAAAAATGACGGAATGTGGAAAATGAACAGGATGATGGGAATTTGGATAATGAAGAGTAGTAGAAATATCTTCTCTCATGTATACCTAGCTACGATATATGAGTGAGAAGGAAGAAAATTAAACTATAGTTTTCACGGTGAAATTACCTCGGCTAGTAAAGATAATTCGTTCTGGAATCATTTTCTCAACCAATATTACTCTTCGTAGGTTTCCATTTCATAAAAAATAAAATACAAATTTGTAAACATTGCCACAGACCTATCACTTTCTCTCACTGCTAAAATTTATTAATTATAAGAATTATTAATGTTCTGAAGAAGGCCGCCTAGAAGTAGATAGGTCTCAAAATTTTATATACCTTTGACGCTAAAATGCAAAAAGAAGTAACATTTACGGAAATTCCCCAAAGATATATAAAATACTACAGAAATAATTATATTCATAGCAAATTTCAAGTAAATAAATGCTTAATCGGAAAAATTAGTGTTAAAGTCGACCGATTTGATAGAGAATAAATATTTATCGCAATGCTTCTCCAATTCTACTTCTATTTCGCTCAGTAATGTTTGGAATGAGATTCGAATAAAAATTATTCCAAAAAATTAGGCCAAGCGTTATTCAAGCGCATTTAAATTTCCTTATTAATGCTGTAAGCACTCGTAAAATACATAACTAATAATTGTTAATTTTGATTAATGAAAAAATATCTCCATGAAATAGTGGGAAATCAACGAAATTGTATACAATATAAACTAATGAGAGAACAAATCCAACTCGTATCCAGAAAGATAACGTTAGGAGGAATTTAGTACCTTTCCGAAAATATCTTAATTGGATGGCAAACTCTAGCAATAAAATTAAGAGAAACTATTATGGACAAGCGAATAAAGCAAGAATTAAAGAAATGCGGATAAATTCAAGGAAAAACAAGGAGTAGGAGTTATGATACACATTAATGTATTTGTTTCTTTAAATTTTAACTATCTATAATTACAATCAAAGAAGAGCGTCCTAAGTTAGTTCTGCGAATAGGAGGAGATGATTATACTTCTAATGACAAAAATGAGAGCGAAAAGGCTAGAATAATAGAGACAGTTGCGTCGAAGACAATAAAATAAAGAAATAAAAAAATCGCTGACCACGGAAATATTATTAAATAAATGTATTCTGCTATGATATTATAATATTTTTAATAATGGAAGACGAACATAACGTAGTCATTAAGAATGGTATTTCCTTTTGAGAAACCAAGGATGATCATTGGTCATAACTAAGGAGACTACATACGAAGGTAGCTGACCGATGACCGCGGAATGGGGAGAAGAGTTATGTGCAAGAGATAGGAAAAGATGAAAAGAGAAGAGAGGTAGTGTACCAGAGATGGCTGCCTGGAAACAACGAGGTTAGCTTGGTTAAGGAAAAAAGGAAGAGATGAGAGAGAAGAAGAGAGAGGACATGATAGAGAAAGGAAAGAACGGAGTGGCGCGTGTACCCTCCCTACCGTTCCCTCGTCACTGCTAAGAGACGCAATGCTTAGCAACTGATGGCAAAAAGAACGACCAGCCTCTACCGGAGAAGAGAGAGAGATCGACCGGGTAAAAGACGATAGAACCGGGTAGAAGACGTTTCTTACTGATAGGTTTTCACAGTAAAATTCCAATTCTTCAATTCTTAGTAGCATTTATAGCGGTGAATAACGATGATTGGAATCTATTTTATATTATTAAAAAAGATTACTTGATACAATTTTTTTAAATATCTAATTCTTACACTGTTGAAGATTTTTATCAAGACTGAGAGCTGTAACTTAACCTCGCTTCCAATCGTACTTCAAAATAAAAATTAGAATACATTTATGTTTAATTAATGAAAAATTGGTCAAAATAAGGTCAACAGGGATGAATATGGTAAAACATTAGCAATTCAAAATATTTTATCACAGTTATCTTCAATTTAAATTTAACTTTTAGGTATGCCATGATGCAAACTTCTTCCCTTTATGATTCCGAACACCGACACCATCACGTTCAAAAAGAGCCATCTTCATGTTAGCTGTTTATTTAAAACTGAATGTAAATCACGAGATATAAGATGATGACCGTTTTATGACCAAGTCACATTAACTAATCCTAATTCTAATTAAATTTTAACCCAAAACAAATAATGATTAAATCTTTTTGTTTCACTATGTGTTCGATATCCTTCATAAATTTCATTAAAAAGATGAAGTTGGAGGAGATCGTGAGAAATGCGTATTTTGTCGTGATCAAAAGAATACTGTTGACTCAATCGAAAAAATTGTATTTCAAAATTAAAACTTACTTTACATATATCCAGTCCACCTCTCAGTTGTCACTTCACATATTTGAACAATCGCTTCCGTAGAATCTAAAGGAAGGCTTCAGAATCAAAGTCTATTTGAAGTTCGAATCAAATATCCGATCATCTACGACAGTGAAGCGTAATTTTTAAGATTAACGTGATCCCAAATAATCGTAGCTTACCAACCACGAATCAAATGGAAAACCAATAATCCATAGAAACTTTTAAAGATATTTTACTTGCAAGTGCGCCGAATCGCTTTAGACCACTTCTTAAAACTAAACACCAACGCAAACTTAAGTGAAACACTTAGCTCTCTATACGAGGCATAAAGAAACGATGTGATGATGAAGAGATGAAGGGATCTTTAGACTTCCTCAGGTGGTGCACATTGTGAACCTAAAAAGATTAAGCATCCTTCAATGCGTCTTTCCTTCTACAGTGGTGAGCAATAATGCCATCGTACTACGAACTCCATTAACCCACCCTTTGAAAAATGGGAGCATTAAGAATAAAAGAGGGAATATTACCTCATATAAGATAAAGGAGGCTTTTATATTCATCTTCCCTTTGCTTTCCCTCGCGCTTCGCAATTCTCTTCGAAGACGGTGATTTATAAGCAAAGAATCGAGCTAGTCCACTCTTTAAGATTGTAGACTTATTCATTCATACGGATGATAAGGGAGGAGATTATAAACACAAGGGATTATTTTTTTATCCATTGCCGTTAATTGAACACACTTCAAAATTTTATTGATAAATTACTGAACCCTCATCGGCAATCAATTAAGACATTATGTAAAACGAAAAAAGCAGTTAACAAGGGAATCATTATTTACCAGCAGAAAGGATAACATCCTCGAATATGTAGGAAAATGTATATCTCTACTTATACCATTTCTTCGACAAGAAGAAATCTGATCCGGAAGTTTCTTGGAAAAATTCAAGTATATCTCTTTAATTCTTTCTTTTCACGATTGACAGTCAAGTCTCTTTAATCTAGAGAAAATATTAAAATGTGTCCTATAAAATTTCTGCTGATAAATTGCGTCAAAAATTTCTTTTTGTAAAGTGAATCCACTCATTATGCATGGGTTTTCCACAATACGGCTTTAAGGACAAATTTTATGAATGAATTCCCTCCGTAGACAAATCTTCACTCCAATCGACCATTAACCTACTCCTAAGCATTTAAAGTTCATTATTTCAAGCGTAAAATTCCTTTTTAAGCCTCAGAAATGTATAGTTTTAACAAAATCCACTTAATTATTTCAATAATTTGAAACGAATATTAATTGATTAATATTGAAATGAATATTAATTAATAAAGATCCTTCGAATATTCATATCACAGAGTTAAATTTTGAGGTTAACACACCGATGCAGCAATACTTCTGAGAAACATCCAGTATAGATTTTTAATCTCCCAGCAATGCATCACAAAGAGTCTGCAGAGTTGCTGCATAGTTGCTGAAGAACCATATCGATGAACATCAAACCATCATTCATCAAACCTAATACGGAAAACTGATAAAGCGAGCAAGATTTTTTCCTTCATCCAGACAAAACGTGTTAAAAAGCGAAATAAAAAGGGAAGTTCCTTCTTGATTTCTTACGGGGAGATATGCGGCGTTTCGAGTAAACAGAGGTTTCCATAAATCCATCCGCTTCCATCTAAAAACAGGTTGTTCTCCGACGCCGCACTCTTCAAAATCCTCTATTCCGCCCCTCACTTCCCCTGAGTACCTTATCTGTTTCCACAGAGGCATCCATAAACCTCTCCTTCTTCTCCTGTCCCTACTATTTCACTCCATCTCACGTACTGGATACGTACGCTGAGGATCTTCTACGTAAGGCCTTTTTCAAAGACTTCCATATTAAGGCAATGATAGGAAAGACGTTTCCTAAGCTGGAGAATGCATGGAAGCGATGACTTATTAGGACGCTCCCTGAATATCTCGTCCAAAATGCTTCATCAGCTTAGAATTATTCTCAACCGTAAAAAGAATGCTTTCATTTGGAAAAATCATTATTTATCTAACTACGAAGAGGATGTTTTCCGACAAATTGACCTCCATATTAAGTAGAAAGTTAATTAATGAAAAATCATGTTTCTGTGAACCTTTTTACTTAGAAATCCACGAGTGACACTCACGGTAATTATTTCTAAGTAATAAGTTATCCACGAACAGAGAAATAATTTTCTTAGTGTATAAAAAGCAATGTATTTGTTTGAATAGTGAAAATAATTTTAGCTCACGTCCACTAAGTTGAAGACATCCCCAATGACATTCAAACGGATGTTATTCTATCGTCCATACGGTAATAAGAGAAACTTTTAATTCACACATTGGCTTACCGGTTTAAATATATCTTCATTTCACCAATTATCAGTGAGATTATAGGGGTGTAATACAGTTGACAATTACAGTTACATCGGACAAACTTCAAAACAATTAAAGCTAAAATTATTCACCCTGCCATTACATTACATTTCATGTTGCTGTTGCTTTACTGCAAAATAAATTATAGCCAAATGAAATTTCTTAGAGTGAAATGACATATTACTGAGCGCTACTTTTGAGGGAGTGTTAACATTTTTATAACCGATCTTTTGATAAATCCGTGAAAAATTGGCTGGATTCCATTGAATAACGGTAAATTGAAATTTATGACTATCGGTGTTGGCAAATATTCCCATATAGAGGTAGATCAAAAACATGGAAACTATTCAGAATGTTGGCACTTCGCAGAGTTCGTGCAAGGATTACAAATGTATGCTTCCCTCAAACGACATTTATGAATGTTAAATTCCTCTACCTCATTCCCAAATGACTACGGTATTCAAAATAGCTATCGTACTTCTACTTCAGTATAAGTGAGGGAGGAATGAAATATTCCTTTTATTTGTGGCAAGATAGTAATTAGTTCAAAATGAGGTTAAATACGAAGCATCTATCATCATTAATACTGAACAATAATTATAGTGTCGAGTTTGAAATCACCCAAGATTGCAATCGGAATTACATTCGACGAAACGGAGCTTCCAAGAAATTCTTTTTGTTTTTAAACATAAGCTGGTTCTTTTCGAATCCAGCTCTCAAATCTTCAAATTTGTCCAAGTGCAACGATAAGATCTAATTATTTCTGTTGTCAATAATTCGAGACACAAATTCGAGAAAATTGCCTTAATAAACTTCAGTGAACATGACAAAACTCCGAGATCAAAATATGGGTGAAAGCTATTGAATAATCGTGAAACAGAATTATTTCTGTCCATGTGTTATGGATAGATATATAAAAATCAATATAGAAAGCTTAATATAATGGACAAGTAGTACTTTCATTGTTAAAAGAGTTTCAACAGCTGAGGTCATTTCACACATACGGGCTTCCACCGAGAATCGAACCTGGAACTGCTTTTACAAAAGGAAAACGTGCTACCCGCTTGGCTGCTCGGGAGCTAGTACGGGAAGGAAAAATACTGAAAATCGATTATATACTGAATATCAATCACGGTAAAGCCATCAGTCGATAAGTAATTAAGCTAACATAGAAATTCAGGTGTAATAATACTCCATAAGAGTAAGAAAAATCCATTCAGCATCAATCCAACAATCAGAGGAGAGTAAAAGATGGTTTGAGATATTTTTGAGCAAATAGGACAAGTCCTCGGAACTAAAACCATATCATTTTAGATATGTCGAGAGTTAAGGAACTCATTCATAAGAGACGGAGGATTTTTTCTCCCTGACACGTGTAGTGGCATAAAAAATGAACCTTGGCTACATAATGATAAAATTCTTGCTACCACATGTGAGCACCTAATATGCATAGAAAATACCCTTTCACAAAAACCCATCTTTAATGCAGCGGTAAGTTTCTTTGTCCTTCAATTTTCTGCATCGGCAGCCTCCGGGTATCCACCACTATGGTCTCTTATCGGCCATAACCAATCTTTCCTTGACAAACCCTTCTCTTTGCGGCGAAAAGAATGGGCCCACGGGTTTAGTACCATTTATAAATAGGCGACTCTCCTTTGAATCTTACCCTAAATAAGGTGGGCGGAATGTCAAGTATCCGATAATTATGTGTGTCCAATGCATCGCTACCGGAAAACACTCCTTGGTGATGAATTTATACAGCGATTCCGAGCGGAAGGAGATTCATTCCACGCCGAAACTAGTACTTCGTTTCCATTCGAAGATATATTTCCATAATCATCCCATCGCCAGCTGCCTCTTGTGAAGGAAAATAAATTAGGGCGGATGTATCGATAAGTTCATCTAAGAAACGTGCCTTTGTTCTGCATAAACGAATACTTCCGTTGCGATGCACATCAAAGTTTAATGCTAATGCAGGCATTGAGCTCATTCATCGACGCTGTAGTTGAAGATCAAAATCATATAGCTGTTGAAAGAAAACAAAACCGTGCTATGCTTTGCTCAACGGTGATAGAATAAACCTTGTTTCTTTGGTTAACTAAGCCATGTTGGTTTGAACAATTAATTACTACCGCCAAGAAAGTTTGTTTCCCTTGTTTACCAATTCAATGTATAAATCATCGTCTTCGATTAATAGCACATATTAAATAATAAATGAGATCGCTAAAGAAATTTAATATTCTAAAAGAAACGTGGAGACCTAAAGGAAAGAAAGAAATATTAATTTGAAAATTAAAAACAAAAATAGCTGAATTGCATCTGATACAATTTCTTTGGAACTGTACTGATTTGAAATCTTGTAATCGTGTATAAGGTGTGTCAGCGTTAAAATATTGTCTTTCTCTGAAACTTTCCTAAGGAAAATGCTTGAAGTACTCTATCACAAGATAATAATACCTGATAATTTAAATGAATCCATATTAAAAGATAGACAGAGAATTAACAATTTGCAACTTTAATAAACATAATATTTATTCTTAGTTCTTTACAGATAAGGAGTCCTTTTTGCTTCATTAAAATCATAAAAGTACGATATTTATCGGTGCATTTTTGAAAAAGTATTGTGATTTATTCAAATGCTTTTCCCGATTAATATGCAAATTTGGTTTAAATTTGAAAGATGGCTGGATGCATAATAAAAACTGCTGTTTTTTTCTTTTCTTTCTCCTCATGCTTATTATAACACTTAAATAATTGATATGAAGATGGAGAGATATTTTGGGAAAAATCATTCAAATATTTATTTAAAGTTTCAAGGAGCGTATCCGTGATTACAATATATACATTATTATGGATGTGACAAAGTTCATCAACTTCCGTACACAACAGGAATATTCAATCCACAGACGGAAAATTTGTAAGCCTCTTCCCAAAGCTCTTACTACTTTTTGAATTATTCCAACGAAAGAAGCGGAGATCTTTTGTATTCGACTCTTTTTCTCGCATTTCTTCCGACAAAGGTCTCTTCTTCCCAGTCTCTTTGCCGCTGTAATTGAGCCAACGAATCTCTTTCGAATCTTAAGTCTTTTAGCTTCACATTTATCATTCGTGTCCTAAAATGCAGTAAACTCTATTTCTCTTTCTCTTTAGAGCAATACTCAAAATATACGTACGCATTTAGAAAACGCTCCCGATCAGTGTCTATGTTACCTTACAAGAATATCTTCATGACATGTCAAATATAATCCTGGCATATCTATTTACAGAAGCCAAATAGACTGAGACTGACCAAGAAGTCAGTATGAATAAAGTGTATCGTCAACGAAATGTTATAGAGGAAAGCTGGTGAAAATGAATTTTCTCCTATTTTTATTTTTCAAAGAGTTCCTCGATATAAGAGAAAGAAGAACCTCTTCAGGTAAGATTTATTTATTTTAAAAGGTATTTTATAATATAATATTTCTTTTGACATTCGTTTTATTGTCATGAATAATTGGTGAACTTGCAACAAAACGACTGACAAACTATGATTAACCAGTCGGAGATAAAATAAAGTAAATGATACGTCTAAATTTAATGTCAAAAAAGAAGGCACATGATTGCCGTGTACTCAACGGTATTGCCGTATATTCTGCAAGAGTGAGATTTACTTATGGGAATAAAAATTATTATCAATTATTATTATCTTGCTTTGTACATACATTCCTCAACAATCTCTAAAGACCACCACACGGATAAACAAAAAGACATTGTGGTCATCAAATTCTTATTCTAATTGCATGGCATAAATTAAATTATCATTTTCCGTGCTTTCTTAATTTCTTTTTCGAATGAAAATACATCATTTTTTCCTTCTCCAGGTCATATAAAACGAGCGAATGCCTTTGATAAATTAAATTTCCATGAAAAGTGGGATTGAGAATGATAAAGTGGGCGCATTGGGGTAGAATGTCATTCCGCAGACGACAGTGGAAGAGGCCGCTGAATGAGGCCCTCGAGGGGGCGGAGAACATAATCCAACTCCAAAGCAGAGACCAAACCCGTTTTTATGGAGTAATTGCGAAAAATTACTTCGCATGTCAGACATAATATCCCATGCAATGAAACATAACTCGAATGTTTCGAGTCATCGTAAAATATGGAGTAAACGAGCTTAGGGCCAATGTAAACAAGGTGAATTTCTCCCAGGACATATTGCTAGTGGTCATAAAAGTGTAATCTCTGCCAATAACAGTTAAGGTAAAATCTGCATGTCACATTTCAAAGAATGGCGGAAGATGAACGAGCTCTCTCCTTGAATTCCCAAGGCAAGAATTCCGCAAGAAAAGTTGGACGATGGATTGAATCTTCTTATCAAAACTTTCGGCGTTAAAAATGGCACCAAACAGATTTTTTGCCTATATTATGAGTGTGAGCGTTACATATGCAAAAATTTTATACGCTCAAAACATCTCGAAAGAGAAAAGTGTTATGTCAGAGGCTTTATTAGTCCTATTTCATCTCAACTTCTTCGAAAGCTTATAAGAACAACTTTTCCCCAACATTCATCTAATCATACACAGGATACTCTTTTAATTATTATACAGCTATGAACACAGGACTTTCTGGAGGAATAATTTCTGTAATAAGCGGTTTTTGAACTCTGGTAAGCAAAATATCTTACCCAATCAAAAGATGTATCAAAGATTTAGTCAATATCGTTGGGTTAACCTGAGAAATTTTTATTTAAGAGAAGTAAAATATCGAATATATATAGATTAAGAAGTGAATACAACTCGGTTAGTTTGTTCAATGCTTCTTCGAATGTATTCCATATCATGGTAAAAAAATCTATCCGCTGTGATTTACCATTATTCTCCTCCGGTATATTAGAAAGAACTTCGTGTTAGAAATCAATAGAGATTAAAACAAATACAATTCGGCATGACTACGCGAAAAGCAAATTAATACTAAAATTACATTGTTTATTGACTTAGCTATCAATGTAGATATTTAAAAAATTTGTTTTGAAATATATGAAATGAGAACAAAGTCTAATTATATATTGCTTTATAAACCTGTATACAAGAAATTATGAATACCTAAGCTTTATAAAAACGATGAAAACGCATGATTAACATGCTTAAATTAAACGATAGAAATAAAGAAGAATAAAATATAATATAGAATAGAATATAAAGCTGTAGCCGGGATTCGAATACGGCCTCCCACTTGCCGGGCGATTCCTTTCTTCCTGATCCTTTCTGCTTCCTCTTAAAGTAACCACCCGGCAAGTGGGAGATGCAGGTTCGACTCTCGGCTGCCGCGTACTTTTACTTCTTCATTAATTCCTCTCCCTTGATTTTATTGTCATAAGACCTGTGCTGGACTGTGGGGATCTTAATGTGTACCAAGACTACAGAAATGTACCAACAAACTAACCAAAAATTAATAATATAGCTTTATTTTTCCGAAGTGATAATTAAAACTTTATAGCTACCCCTCGTAGTACTTTTAAATATAGCAGCGATTTTTCCTTCACCTATTAATGTTTCAGTAACTGTTTCAAAATCGTTGATGAATCTCAATGGATATTCATTTCTAAACCCATATAGGAATTTGAAATTAAATGATGATTCAGTTCATGATATTTGGTAATAAAATTACCCTCATAATAGAATGTAATCGAGACAAAGATTTTTAGGTATAGAGCCTCAATATCTTTAGGGTGTAGGGATATCTTTAGGGAAACCACCCTAAAATCGACCACTTCTCATTATTACTTGATGTTTCACCTTCGAGAGAGAGTGTACAGAAACAGTTCTCAGCTGGAACGCCGTTTTCCCTTTCCGTTAAGCCAACACCACCAGGATTCCGAAACATCAGGTCCTCCGATTCGGAAAATATTTCCATTATTCATTCGCCTCCGTAGAGTCAGGTAGACTTTCCTTTCAGCTCCTCTTTTTCCCTCCTAAAAGACCCACCGCCCCTTCCACCACACGAAATAAAACATGAAGCCGCTTCATAGGCCGGCTACTGGGCATCCTTCACCCCGGAGGGCAAGGCCGCACTCTCCCCACGAGAAAAATGGTCCTAACAGTCGCGCGCTGGATAAGAGATTAAAAGGAACTCCTATTTCCCAAAGGTGCAGGTTAAGAGGAGGAACCTGCAATGTAAAGGGTCCGATTGGTCTTGAAAAGAGATTGAGGGATGATGGCCGCGTAACCGTCCTATTCTGCACCATTTCTTTCACCCCATGGTGCTCATTCTCCCTCAGAATATCACATTCCTTTAGCCCACCACTTATGATTTCTGATGGAGGGAAGGTATATTTAGATGAAAAATGTTTCCTTAACAAAATCAATTATGACTAATAGATAGTCTCTGCGTGATACTTTTTTCATTACGTATTTCCATCTAGCTATGTCTGATGGTATAGTTGTGGAAACTCCATAAAACTTGATTAGTTATGAAAGGTACGCATATCCAAACTAGTAATACATAAGTCAACCAATGTACTAGAACCCAAATTTAAGCGATTATTTAACTTAAAATTCACTATTTCATTTAAGAATAATAGGTATTATGAAGAGAATCTCAAAGATCAGGAATCAATTGAAATTAACATCCAGTATTAATTTCCAAACTTTCTTCGAAGTTTATAGGGAGATATAAAGCACAGGGCACAGAATAATTCTCTCCAAGGATTAAGATAGAACTAACAAATGGTGCGATGATTGGCACTTACGGCTCAATTTAGATAAATGTTCGGTAATCAACTTCTTCGAAAAAATTATCGGAAGATGAATATTCGTACAAAATTCGGTGTAAAATCTCGGTAACTCGGTGAGATATCTTGTAAGCAGTAGCAGTAACAGCAGTAACCCACACGAATAATTTACCATGGGATAACTAATGTATATCCGTAGTGAATGAGGACGGGCACTTACAAACACTACCTTGCAAAGAAAATCAGTAGAAGAAAAAGTAAGCGAACGATGTTACTTAGTGCTAATTAGTCCCTATCTTGAGTATACACACAGTTAATTCGACTACTATATGCCGACAAGAGATTCATTCGATAATTTGGAAATAAACAGCGAAAAGCGATACAGTTGTAAGAATTGTTAAAACAAATTAATATGAGCTCACCAGATGCTTCGGGACGTAGGATGTATCTTTGGAAGAAAGAAAATATTTACCATGGCTTAATTTCATCGATAACTCTAATTATTGTACTTTCTGGTAAAACGATCAGCATAGGATGAGCCCTCCCTGTTACATGAGCAGATCAGTTATTGTGAGAAAAATTCAAGAATTCATTTTTCCGCAAACAATACTCGGTACAATACCCACATCTCGACTTATTCTTTGAATACGCTTTACTTACTTACACGACTTATACTTTGAATTCTCTCATAAACACCAAACCTTTCAACATACTAATGCTGAGCGTGATGGAATATTTTACTTCATGGCAGCAGCGTAGAGACGACTATAAATTAGATACTGCTCTCAAATGTAAAGCAAAACCTATAACAATTACGGAGAATTTCACATATACTTAGGTTATGAATTCTGAAAGAATATAAAGGAAATAGCAAGATCAAAACAATGAAGAATAACAAAATAAAGAATGATGAATTTTATCCTCTTTACGACGTATTTGCAAAATATATATCAAAATATATTTAAAGAAACGTTCTTAAAAATTCGTAGAAATGTCCCGACCTACAACTTTAAAAAATATCTAGCAATCTCATGGTGCAGATACTTCCTGCCACAAGCAAAGAGACGGATGGCAAAGTACGTATGTAATAGAAGAACGCTGCAATCAGCCTCACTGTAGTGAGGGGTTCTCTAAGATGCATCTGAGAGTCCAAAATCTAATTGTTCCCCATATATCATTTCGCCCTGGCTAAATAATAATAATACGACATTATTTAAGGTTATATTTAGACAAATAAGTCTCGTGTTAAATCTAACTCACTATAAGTAGTATTGTTGTGCTAAAAACTATAGACATCATTTGAGAAATTGGAGTGACTCTACAGAGCCGTCATAGGTAAATACTTAAATAATGAAATGATAATCATTTCATGAAATTAATTAACGAAGTAATATTCATTTATTCTCACTTACGACGAGGTCCCAAGCCTAAACAATTAACCTTTGCTAAGACGTAATTAGTCGATGATGAATATGAAGAACGCAATTCTATGTTTAACGTGAAATTATCAATCAATCATTGAATAATACAATTCAGCATCAACTTTTCAACGGATGCCAATTCTATTTTTCCAACAAAAACCTTCGGGAAATGATTCATATTATGCATCTCAATGCTGGACCCGAAGATAGAATGCGCGTTGAGAGAGCTTTCTTGGTTGAACGCGTGGCGGCGACACATGTCGGTCACTTCCATACCATCTCAACTCCCTCCCTTTTCCCATCTCCTCCACTGGGAACTTTTCCTTGGAGAAGCAGTCGACTACCTTTTTATACCTCAATGTTACATACTTCAGATTCCTTCCTACCCGTCAAACTCCATGCCTTTCATACTTAAGCCGCATGCCTCATTAATACATTATGCAGGTAAAAGATAGATTAAATAGGCTTTCCGTTCTCATCCTTTCAGGAAAAGCAATATTGCGTTTAAAATACAGCAAATTACCGCATAAATTCTAATAACAGGAAAATAACAGTAAAAGAGCGGAGCTGATTACTTTAACAAGGGAAAGATTCTCCTGCAATAAGGTTTTGCCGTACCGTCGGGATATTTCCAAGGAAAAGTTTCTTTCCGAATGTTTCTGGTGGAAATAAAGACCTGAGTTTTAATTTTTAACCCATAGGAAACATTTCCACTATTCTTCATGTATTCAACTCAAGAGAGAAAGTAATTGGCGGAGTAAAATCGTAGATCAAGAAAGCCAGAAAATTTTCCCTAAACTCAATTATTATTATTACAATTCCTCCATAAATAATGAAATCACCCGAGACGACTATGACTTGGTGGACATTCATGTAAAATAAATAAAACCTGATTGTGTAGAGCAAATAAATTTAGCCTAGAAAAGTGTATTAGTTTCTCAACTCATCCCTTCTTGCCATTTAAAGATCCAGACAGATCCAGAGCTACACACACTACGAGCTATACCTAGGGTTTTTATAGTAATGCCCGGGATGAGTCTTATGGGGGTGTGTATCAATGTCAAGTTTCGAATTTTGCAGAGGAATACTTTGATGATATGGTTCTCCTCTACGGGTTCAGAACAGCCATCTCTCAATAAATAGGAGTGACTATCCCCGAAGTATCGAAATTTCCAAAGCCACCAAGAGGACAAATACTTTTTCCTAAGACTGAGAAAACACTAATGGCCAGTTTAAGAATACTGTGGTCGATGTTTCGAAGGCTGACTCGCCATCATCATCAGAAGAGATACCAATTTATTTTTGATAATGTAACTAAATGCACCCCCAGAGAGTCGCTAAACTCATTAAAAATTACTTAAAGGCTCTTAAAAATCATAATATCTTTAATTCGGTTTTCAAAATATTATATCAGTTAATATCTCAAATTAATTAAACGACTGAAATAAACTTAAATTCTCTTATCAACTAAGCGTAACTGTATTTTGATTCGTATATAAACAATTTATTGAACGAAAACGTAGATAAGTGTATACATGATAGAAAATGTAGGATGGAGTACGAAATATCGCTGAAAAAGAACGAAAAAAGAAACTAAAAGAAGGAAGAAATTAGTAAATCTCGCGACAATATCTCTGAATTGGCATCTTTGATCATCAGGGGCATTTGATAGAAATTCCGCAAATGTTTTACCCAATTACTACGCAGGGAATGCACGAAATCCTACACAATTTAGCTTAGCTTTCACATGCTAATAACCAGATATCACTCTGGAACAAATTTACATCTTTGGAAAATATTCGCTGATATTCATTGTGTATCTTATGACGTGAAAGAAGAAAAGATATTCCCGAATTGATTAAATCTATAAATGTCCCACTACATGGAATTTAAGAACGCAGACAGAACAGGTTTAAATGGTTCTTGAGTCACGAAGAGCGTATTTTTTATTTTTAAATGAAGGTAAATATAGCACTTAAATAATAATCAGATGATAAATATTCTAAAAGGAAGCAGAATTAGCGGAAAGCTTTTCATTTCAATTTCTTTTGGTTGCTCTACTTCAGCAAAAAAAACTTTTTCTGCTGATCAAAATAACAAATTTCCTTTGTTTTAGCTTTTCAAATGGGATACAATATGCTTCTCTTACCACATTACTTGAAATTGCATACTTTAGTATACAATATCAAGGCTGCATAGGCAAATCGGTCACTAGCAGTCTATGGAGAACTGATGTATTTCCTCCCATAACCATTTCCTCCCCTCCCTATGTAGATAACACTCATACCACCACGATAATTGAATTCATACATTATTATTCCTCAGAGATCGAAGAAAAATTTACAACGGACATGAACTAATGATTTAACCTGGTTCATTTGCGGTTGAAAAAATATGCTTCCTCTATCTTTTCCTCCATTTTCATCGCTTATATGTTAATTTCCAAACGTTTTAGCCGTACTTATTTCCTATGACAAACCATTTGTATTCTTCATTATTATTAGTTATGTGTATAACTAATAATAATGAAGAAAATAACTACTCCCTTTAATATCTTAAAATCCCATTTAAACACGTTTTAGCCTCTTAAAAACTCCGCCTTAATTACTGGAAGGAAACATAATCAAGCTCCTACACGCTTTGGTCTGAGCGAGTTCACGCAAAGAAAGCGGAGAAGGGAGAAAGTGAGATGGACACGAAGGTGGCCACAGCGAAGGCAGGTGAGCGACGAAGATCTGTCCCAAGTTCACGCCACGCTTCCTCCGATTAGAAGACGTGAGACCTTCCGAAATCCACCCCAAGTTCCGGAAAGTTAAGACTACGAAAGGAACGGATTTGGGATGGACGGACGGGGATGCAGCGGGGAAGGAGTGATGGCAGCAAAAACAGAAAGATAAGGAGATCGAGGAGGATAGGGTTTCCGAAGAAAAAGGCCAATCATGCAATGCATCGAATTCTATCCAAGGATGCTCACGAAAATTCTTCGCCTGAGAAATGTTTTTATTCGCTACTTTCGTTTGCATGCTTCCTTATTTTGCAGATCATCTATCAAATCGGTTACTGTTAAGTTACTTCCCGTAAAATTTAACTTGAGATTTAATTATAACGTTCGTTGTACAAAGGAAGGCTCAAAACCTGACGTATATTTTTAAGGAAGAAATGAATTCATACTACAAGACGATCATCTAGTATCTTCGAGATATAAATATGAGCTGCTGAAAATATAAGTAAACCTGCTCAATATTAACCAGTTCAGGATTATAAAAACAAATAAAATAGGATGAAGGAAAACTATACATTCATAGCTAAAAATAAAATATTCGAAATTCTCAAACCTTTGGAATCTTTGACATTAAATTGTAAACTTCGACAAAAGACAGCATCGCAGATGTGAGTAAATTACGCGAAAAATCAAACATGGTAGTGGAGTAGCCATAATTAGCGAAAAGAAAGGATTTTTTGAGGATGTCAGACAAAGGGCATAGAAATTTGTTCTTTTGAGCGATAATTTATTTAATCTGTCTGTCATATTTGGAGATATTTAAACGATTAACTAGAGAAATCAACTATTTGTAACCATGATTACATCTTTATTCATCTTCTTCGACAGGATTTAACATTATTACATCTTTATTCATCTTTGACAGGATTTAACATTACCATGATTAAGATTAGTTGTTAGAGTTAGCTAGTTCTACGCGATGATTGTCGAGAATGAATTCTTATATAATGTACTCAATGGAAGACTAAGCTTATGAATTGGAAGTTTCGTAATATGTTTTATGTCTACGTAAAGACCAAACTTAAATCAATAATGTGAGCGAAATGAGAAGGAATGAATTTTATACATAGATACTGACTCCCTAGAAGTTGTAAGCAGTCATTCGACATCCTGAGAGTCGTTACATAATCATTAGCATTCATATGCTGCATTATTGTCGGCAACGTTTTCTGTGCAGTAAAATCTGTTAGAGTTGTACATTATAAGTAAAAAAGCCACAGGAAAACTATTGTCATCTTGGAGAAGACGCGGGTTTGAATCCCAGAACGAAGGTGAGGAATACGTAAACGATATTCCATTATCAAGGCCTTCCATGAAATGACACATTCTCATATTGTGAAGCCAGCCCCTCTTCTATCGTTCAAATATTCAATGAACATACAGTTTAGAATATTAAATTGAATATACTTCATTGAAATATATAGATCAGAATGGATTCATATGCCAATGCTTTTATCGGCGGCTAAAACTGTAATTCATTTTATTCGTGCGATGCTTTTAACATTTTGCCGTCGAAAATGTCGGTAGCTCATTTATTTAGACATTCATCGGATATTTATCACTCCTCACGGTAACTGCTTAGGCGACCGTCATTCATTCACTGAAGCGGCGGAGCTAACGTTATAGAAACTAAAATTTAATTGATAGATAGGTACAAATTTATTAAATTTGCTTCCAAATTTTACGAAAATCCATATACATATTTTGTCAAAGTTTTCGCGAGTTTAAATGATATACAAGAGACCATGATGTAATAAGGATCCATTATATTTTTTTCATATGGTACCTCTCCCGATTTCATAACATCATTATTCCTAATTATATTTACCAAAGAAAAATATTATGCACCGAGCGAAAGATATAGCTTTATAAATACATACTAAATAGTTATTATTACACTAGATTCTAAACATTCAAGTTTGAAGTTTAATCTGGGCTAAATTAATTTTCTTTTAAAGACTGATTACCCCCGTGTATATCGTATTTCTAGGCCTATTCAGGCTTTCATGCGAGAGGAATGATGTAAAATTTCGGCAACCGGCCATTCGGGTCCAGTTTTTCTATAGTTTCGGGAGGCTGCAAAAAGATCGCTGCTTGTTACCTACTGCTCCTCTTCCTCTCTTCTTTTTATCGTATTCGGTTTCTCGAAGAGTGAGCTGACAGGAATGAAAGCGTCTGCCATCGCCAAAACAAATACGGCAGACGCGGCTGATGCGGGCATGTCTTACTTGGACGCCGCCGAGGGAATTTTGCGAATCATGAAATCCGAGAAGGAATTTCGCTTTTTTCTTCCACGAATGTTCCGTCCCAACCTTACGGAATGGGCAATTATTTGTCGCCCGCTTCCGTTTTTTCTCGGTTAACGGAAAGCTGCAAAGGTCATTGCGAGGTACACCATGAGAGGACATAACGTAAATGAGTGCAGTTTTGGAATTCGAGTACTTGGAAGAAGCTGAAAGAGATGGAAGACGACAAGATACGAAATACACGGGTAAAATTTCGTGACTGTCTAGTGTAGTGATATGGCTCAATCTTTTACCTCCTGTCGGCTGCATCCATCTTCTATGAAAATATCTGCTTGCTACAGATATTACTGATCCACTTTTAAATATCAATTTCGTCGAATACCATTATTCCCATTCCATTCATTAGCACATCTACATCCATGATAATGAAAGGTATATACATCATAGTAGAAAATTCCTTCCTTAACCAATTAACAGGCCTTACCGAATATTAATTTCCTTCCATTCACCCACTTTGCTCTCAATCTCAAAAAACTATGAAAACGTAAATAATATTTTTGAGAAATTTGTACAAAAATATTATAATATTTAATCAATGCAATGTATCCATTTTAAGGATTATCGATGCTGTAATGAATATGAAACCCAGCTCGACAGCAGTCTCTCAAACAGAACTGTATTACATTCATTTATGTGTTCAACTTTTTTTCTGAATTGAATAAATTTTAATTCATTTTATAAATTGATCTAACATCCATTCTTCCAAATAAGGGATATCATTATAGGTTTTAAAAAAACTAATAAAGGAGGTAAGAAAACTTTACATACTAAAATTTCAGATAACTCTGAGTGGTTCGACTGAGATATGAGAACAAAAATAACTAAATGGTTATGCAAAATACGTTTCGGAATTTTCAGCAACAATGGACATGGAAGATTTAGTCAGATACTGAGTAACTTTTCAGCTTATGAAAGTGCTACTGATGTAGAATTTACAACAAATCTACGTTTTCTAACATCGATTGTTAGTATAATTCTGTGGTAGAGGCATCTCTGTTTTATTCTCTCAATAAAAATTAACGTTGGAATCCAGAGATGACAATTCTATAATATAAAATAATGTCCATCAAAACGTTAAAGGTTAAGAATCATAGTTATAAATAAGGGCAAAATTTGAAGTTTGAAGGAAGAAATACACCTCTGTGATGAATTAACTGAATGTTTATGTACAAAAATTATATATACACATGCATAGCTATTCTAAGGAGGCCTCTAGTGCCACTGTTGATGCATTTAAAGTACAGAGGTATGCTATAAAAACATTGCTTAACTTAAAAGCATGGGATTCTTGTGGAACCCATCATCAAAGAATTAAAAATCATGCCCTTTGATTTATGTAGTCGAAACAATTCTTAGCATTAAAATAACATGGACCCTATAACTCTAAATTCAACAATTTATAGCATACTATATCATTAAATGACATTCTTGTAAAAACAATACTAAGACCTGAATTGATAAAGAAAGGAAGTTCCATGCCAGAGTAAAATTATTTAATAAACTGCCACAGTCCATGAAACATATCATGGATATAAAATCATATAAACTAGAACTCTAGCAGTTTTTTTATCAAAGAGTCTTTTTACTTGGTGAGTATTTGGAATATGCTGATAAAAATAAAATATGATTTGTAAAACAAAATGCATTTTTTTATCATTCATATTGTATTATATTGTTTTGCTGTATTCTTGTGTAATGTATTCTAAAATATTGTAATATATAATGTAAAACCTTTGTATGCCTGATATTTATGTAGATAATTCAAGGTTATATCTATAAATATATTTCTTCATATGAATCCTTGCAATGTATTTTGCTTATGGACAACAAAAAACTACACTATGAGAGAAATTTGTCTAACTGGTTCTGGTGCTCTGAGACAAAATTAATAGTTTCAAGCCATCAACTACATTTCAATAAATAATTCTAAGCTGGATGTTTGACAAAATTCACTACTTTATATGATTAATTAATGCTATACTCTATGTGATCTTGAATGACTATTAACAACTTAACTTTATTACTTACTGTATTTTATTTAACTTTAAAAGAATGGTGCATATGAATTCTTTTTCAATAATTATCTACTACACTTATCATCATTCTGAGCATTTTTGAAAGCTGACAAGTTCTCTGGCATGACCCCATGAATAACATATACATTTATACAGTAATATAACACACACTTTGAATAGTAATGGATCAATAGGCCAAGTAAATAAATCACTATGAGGCTCTAGGGTAATGAAATCAAGCAACTCCTAACACAGGAATATCATCTCATGACTCACTGAAAATTTACCCTGACTTCTACTTTCCTCATATGTTTAAGGAGTATAACAAACATGCATCAACAATGTGCAACCATTTCCACATGAAGAAATAGGATGTGATAAACAGTGTACCTACAGGAATACTACTTCTACTGTAACCTAGTTATAGAGGCTAAATTCAGTACAAAAATTTTACATAGAATTATCCAAAATATAGAGGAATTATTAAAAACAAAACCATAACTTTTGCAATAACTGAGTAGAATAGAGTACAGAATACATCATAAAATAATATCACAGTATTGTTATTGTAATTGAATATTTTGGAACTGTATCTGTAGTTGAATGAAATCCCATGATAGAAATTAGCTAGCAATATACCATGGTGTTGTGTTTGATACACAGGACATGCTCTAAGCCTGTATTCATTCCCTATTCTTACAATTTCACAAACACTGAACATAATATTTCATTCTAAGAAAACTCAAGAATAAAAAGAATTTTGAACGATGAAGAAATAGCACTTATCCAGTACTCTGACTTTGATGCTGAAGATTAACTGGTGAAGCATAACATTAGAGAACCTTCTAAGTACCCTATTAGTTATGTTCATCAAGGTATAAGGGACAAATTATGTTACGAAAAGCTGGATTGAGTGACTCTGATGAACTTTATCTACCTATGAGGTAGTAAAGTACTAACTTTCAAACTAGTACATAATATGAACATTCAATGAGTACAATGTCACTATAGGATATTTCCTTGCAAGCACTCAACCCCTTACACCATAAAATACAACATCTAAGAAATACCATTCAACTGAAGAATTCTAAGACAGCTACTCTTAAAAAGGCCTCCTTTTGAAAAATATATATACTCCAATATTACCTAAGAAAGATTACCAAGCTATAACATTGCTAGAAAGTGGTCATTTTTTATCTATCAATTGCATAAAAAGGATTACATCTGACTGGTTCAATTATTATTTATTATAATTCAATAATTTTTAAGGGTCTCTTTCATTCTGAAAGGTGTAATCTCTTAAAGCAGTAGGCTCAATATTTGAGATATCAATTTGCTTAAATTCTTTGACAAAGGAATTTTGTAAAACACGACTTTCTAAATAAAATATAACAGTATTATCTTAATTCTTGAGGAATATCACTATATTCCTTATTTTAATTCATAAAATATAAAGCAAAATCCATCACTGTAATTAATTCCAACACAGAAACCTATTTTTCATTACACTTAATTGCAGAAAAGTAGAGTTCTAGTCTTTAAATTTGGTTAACCCTGTGATTGCTGATAATCAGATTACATTTCAATCTACTCTCTTGAAAGTTGGATAAAAATCGAAATGAAAATGTAACTCTGCTGAAACCTGCCTCTTCTATTATGTGGATGTTGAAAAAATAGAATAAAAATATAAAATTTGTCATTGACTGAAATAATGCTTTAAGAAATATAATGGTATATCTAACCCTCATTCTTTCAATCCGATTACTTAAAACATAAACCAAGCTTTGTTTCTCTGCCTGAAATCTATAAAGTAATTAAAATAAATCTAATTTTTACCAACAAGGAACTCAGGAAAAACCTTACATAATATTAAAAGATAATTGAATAATCTTCCATGGCTATTTCAAAGTATTCAAAAGTCTGTAAAAACTGAGGTATTGAATAGTCTATGAAAGCAAGGAAGTGGTAAGGAAAGGAAGGAAGAAACCCTTATCTCATTTGAACTTAACATTACACCTTAGATGTAATATCAACAAATCAAAAGACTAAAGAGAAAACCCTCAATCAAGCTAGTGATTCTACAAATTATGGAAAATACATGCTAAAACAACATACTTCATACTAACAGCCACTCACAATTCATGGATTTGTGAGTATACACAATGCAAACATTTATCAAACAAACACAAAAAGCGAATGGAGAAATCCACACCTTTTATTGAAGATATACTTAAAATTCAGCCCTATTAAAGTTGCTGATTTGGCTTTAATTTAGTACCATGGAAAAATTGGGACTGTGCCCAAAGGATGTTCTGAAATTGATCCCACACCACTATACCACCGTTACATTTAATACTTAAATCAAAATTACTGAAAGCAATTGGGCCAAAGAATTACTTGATAGATTAAAATTATAGATTAATTGCATCATTAATTTGGGGGAATTGATGATAAAACTTGTAAACAACCAAATCAGAAAAAGTTCTGAGAATGATACTCACAGACAGTGAGGAAAATTTTATCATGATATGTTGTCTTAAATCATAGAATTTCTGAGAAAAAGTTGATTGATAAGAATAAGAAATAAGGAGACCCATCCTGTGTCTATAGATCTAGAAAAGGCTTATGGTCAATAAAAAAACCTCTATCAAATTTTAGATAACAGTAACATCAATGGGAAATATGTAGCAGCTATAAAAAGTCCATATAACATTCTTAAAACATAGATGGGGATAGGAAGCAAGTTTTCAGAGCAAATTAAACCAACTAAATACAAGGACTGTACTAAGACAAGGGCCTATCACCAACCATTTTCAAAACTGACATAAATTAAATCTTAAGAATCCCAGAATAAATGTGTGAGAATGGGAACAAATAGATGGATAAAAGTAATATGATCAGTCTTCACTTGGTGGAATTCTGTACTATCCATCTTGAATAACTATGTAACTAAAATCTATTGTGAAAGTTACTTATTGTTTTTCTTTAATGATGGGTGATATAGATGAATACTTAATAAGTAAGTATTACTTACTGCATACACTACTTTTTGCAGATAAGCAGACTATATTAGCCAGAGATAATTATGACAGAGTAAATGGTGAGGAAACTAGTAGAAGGCTGCCCTGAAAGTAAACCTCACTAAAACAAGGTATATGGTAATAAATGAAAATACTACAGATTTAGAAATAGAAGGAGAAGTCATCAAAGGCTGTGATGAATACAGATACTTACTAGTCAGGAGTGACAATTATTAAAGAAGTAACAGGTAAGAAAGAAATAAAGAATGGAATACAACAAACAAAACAAGCAACAAGAAAACTAAACTGCATACTATGGTCAAAAGATATTTAAAAAAGAAACAAACTATTTAATATATCTAAAAATCCAAACAATCACTCTTCTATGGAGTATATTCTAGATGGTCTAAAAAATATTCAATTGACAACCTCTTTGGAAGAGAAAAAAAGAATGACCACCAAAAGATGGAAACAAGTTGCCATAAATATAGAAAAAAGGCAGATAGAAAGTAAAGACTGGAGAGATAAAGAGATATAAAGAAGAATGTGCAAGAGAGGCTAAGCTCTCACTTAACATTTATACACAACATAAGCAAGAACCTGCAGAACCTTTCCTTATGACAAAGCTTTGAATGGGAGGTGTTTATCTATTCTCTCTTACAAGACTCTCAAAAGAATGAAAGTCTTTAACTCGTATCAATGCCTTCACCCGAGGAAATGAATTCCTCTTGAAAAACTTCTAGTTAATATCATAATATGCAAAAGGAAACCTAATGCTAACAAATGGTTTAATACAGGCATGAATTTACACATGCTTCAGAACAGGTAATGCTTAACATATGCTTTCAAAAGAATATAGAGAACAAATTTTAACAAACCTGTGCAAACTTTCATGATTGAACGTATGTACATCACACAAAAGGAAGAACTGAAGTGGATACGATAAATTTACAAGGTAAGTATATGGAAAGCAGAATTAAATTTTTCATAAGTCCAAAATTGAAAGAATGCAAATCAGCTTATTTCTAAAATATTTATCTAATTTCTTTTACAAGGCAATGTCAACAGCTCCTCATTTTCTAAATTGAGGATTTTTCATAAAGGATGCTATCTTCAAGATGAATTTTTGCATTATATCACACATTAGCTCAATTCCCTAAATACAATTCAAATCATCAATAAAAATAATTTTACTTTCAGGATAATTAAATAAGAGAGATAAGGAGAGAGATAAATTACTGCTCCATAGGCAGTCAAGATGTCAAAATTCACTATAGACAGACATTTTTTGATGCATAACGTTTTAGTTGGAAACTCAAAAACATGTCTGAATAGTAATACAAGGGATGGATATCATCATCATATAAAAGAATTCAGATACTAAGATGTAAATTTCACGATTTATGAATTCTTGCTACATGAAAATCTCCTGAACAGAACTGTACTACTTTCATAAATGCATACACTATATTTGAAGACTTGAATAAATTTTAACTCGTGTTATAAATCGATCTAACACCCATCCTGAATGAAGGATACTATATATAGATTTAAACATAATTTATTAAGCTAGAAAGAAAACTTTATAGGGTAAAATTTCAGATATCCCTGAGTGGTTTGGTTAAGATGTGGTGACAAAAATAATGTTTACACAAAAGAAATTGTTGGAATTAAGTACAGTTTTAATGGAAGGGAAAGATTAAGTTGGATCCTGAGTCACTTTCTAGTTATCATTACTTTCAAGTTCTATTGTCATGAAATCTACACTGAGGTTCCTAATACCAAGTATAAGGGTAATTCTGTGGTAGACCCTTTCAGTAAAAGGTGACAATGACAGTGACAATGGTATCCAGAGATGAAATAATTTCTCTAATTTAAGATCATGTCTATCAGAGCACACAATAGTCACATCTACACTAGTCTACATCTTCTTCAAATATCAATACCTTAGATTCTAATCTACCTGACATCCTGGCATAGATAATCATACAAAGCAGTTTATTAAAGAAGCATTCATGAATCTGTAGGGAGAAATAAGGTTTATAAAAAATTAGCTGAATGGTCTTGAACAGACATTTGTGCAAGTCTATGGATAACTTCTGTCTCTGCTCTAGTGTCCATACAGTCTGTTGTACTATTTGAATTGCAGGTTAATTAGGAAGAAATTAATAAAATAAATAAATAAAGGTAAATAGAAATTGCAGAATAAAAATGTTGGTTTATAAACTTAAGGTGAGGAAGGGAATAGAAGAAGTATCTGCATAATTTCTAGGCACCAGATTCTAACAGAGAACTCACCTTGTTCATTCAGAATGGTCACAAACTTCAGAATGTTCCTTTACAATGCTTACCTTAGAACTGGTTATGTTTCGGCATAAATCCTCTGAGGTAAACCACTTCCTAGACTAGATGAAAGTACTCACTGATATGCCACAAGTTCAGGCAAACAAGAGATATCATGTTAAATTGATTTGTTCTCTTCTGAAAAAATTAAATGAGTGATAGCAATTGACTGAGAAGATCAGGGAAAGGAAGATAGAATTCCCTCATTCTTTTATGTTTAGATTTCCCCTAAGTCAGTCTTAAATTTAAGATTTATAACTTTAAAAAACACTTCGCAATTAGAGGTTATCCTTATTCACTCATTCTATATTTCTAAATCAATCAAAAACACTTGATGAAGATCTTTAATTTCACAATTATCTGGTTTATTTCCTATCCATTTATACAAAATCTCATTATATTACACACAAAATGTGTATATATAAGAAAAATTGAATGACAAAGATTTTGATTCTTTTCTCAGAGCTAAAATAAGAGTTCCATTGAAAGACTTGAGGGAAAGAAAGGACCTATGAGACAATATTATACCAAAATCTGATCTATGGAATAAGTTTGCATTTACAGAGTTTCCTTCACTTACCATTTGTAGAGGATAGTAATCTCCAACAATGTATAAAATAGAGAATTAAACCTGATTATTAATACTGAATAGTACTACACTCACCATTAACAGCCAAAAACTTAAGAAATTGATTAGGGATTGCTAGGATAAATGAATAGTGCAGTAGTTAAAAATATTTTATTCACAAATATATAGCATGTTTTTCGAAGAAATAATTTTCATTAGTGAGATTAAATAATTTAAAAGGAAAACTCATTTGGTGACCAATATCTTATGATGAAGATACAGGAAATCAATCACTGAAACTCAATTATTTTGTTGAAAAATACAAGAATGGGTCAGACTAGAAATTAATATTGTGCACATATGCATATATGTAGTGTGTTTAAAGTTTGTTTAAGATGAAAGATCTTTTGCATGACCCATTTCCTTTACAAAATCAAATTAGAACTAATGGTTTACAAAATCATCACAAGCATCAAAAGAAAGAAAATTGACAAGGATTCCTTATAAGGGAGTGAAATATTGGTTTTTGATTCAAGACTAGGATAATTTTGACAAAATTCATGCAAATTTTTAATCTTAAACTTCTATGATGACAATTACACCATAAATTTAAATTACTATTGATTTTTTTTAGTCTAAAATCAACCTGAAAGAACCAGATTTTCTTGGGTTTTCAGAAAATGAGGTCTCCTTTTTGTATGAATCGATTTAAGCTCATGGTGCCAATGGAAAAACACTGACCATCAATTCAGTAAAATTTCAGTTCCATTTAAAATTTAACATTACATCTTTATGAAGAAACATGAATAGCAATTTTGAAATCCGGGTCCAGCAATGACCAGACCCTGCAAAAGTCACAGTTGGTAGATTGATTTCTACTCAAAGACAGAAAATTACAAAACAATCTTAAATATTATATGAAATAACTCTTTTAATATCCTTAGTCTTTGGATAATCATAACCATGTTTTGGTGGGGTTATTAACTAATAGCATATCAGAGCATTGCATTGATAAAATAAATAAGAAAATCATAGCACCAGAGTGCTGGTATCATAGAGAAAATTTTAAACCAAAGTATCTTATGAAGCACTGATAGGAGAATAAAAGGATACTATCATAAATTCTAGAAACAAATCTGAGGAAGTGAAAGAGTTTGAAATTGGACATGTTTTTAAAATCAAAGAATTTTTTTTGTTGACTAACAAAGAAAAAATTGGAATGCTTTAGCAGTTTACTAGTTCTTTCCACAGATGTGGAAATTAATCAAATACAAAAAATTTACAATGCATCTCATCATTCAGTTCTGAGCCAAAATGAAGTATAGCACAGTTTCAGTTCAATAGCTAGAACCTTTCATTTTTAGGGAGTAAATCTATGTGCCTACATCAATTCTGATGCTAAATTGTATATGGCTTTATTCATAGCCTATGTCCTTTTTTCAGAATAAGGACTCCAAATTAAAGATTGTACAGAAAATTGAAGTACATATTTTTCTTCAAAAACTACATATTAGTTTTACAAAATGATTTAGTTTGAAGAGCTCTAATTAATACAGAACAAGGTAAAGTATCAAATATACAATGATGGATCACATACCATTTCTATTCTCCACTATATTTTCAAAAGATAAAATTTCTCTTATTAATAATCACTTCAATTCTTTCATAAACCTCATATTAAGTTACTGACTAAATAAATTTTATCTCAAAGTATTTCAGAAGGAAATTCAGAGATATTCATATTGATGTTTCAATATAAAATGATATCAATATACTTTAAAATTGGCTCATGAGTAGTCAAATTAAGAAAGAAATCCATTTGGAGGCAAGGACATCATAAGCTAGAAGGTCCTGAAAGTCATACTCTGATTACAGCAACATTTATTGTTTATTTAAAGCTTTACTCTTTACTTACCACTTCTGTAAATTAGCTCAACCCCGACTTTGCAATTTGAGATTTAAAAAAAAAGCAAAACAGAAGCTTCAATACATGATAAATAATAATAGCCGACTATGGTCAATTAGTGAAAAAAACGCAATATAACAGCAAATCGCTGAAAAAGTGCCATATAAAAGGAGCTTAGACTAATCTATCATTTTTAAGGGGAAATTTCCTTAAATAATAGCTATGATAATTATTCTTCCTTCATAAACTTTCATATTACATTCATATATACTTTATAAATAAATAAAGAACAATTCTTCAAAATAAATTGCAAACAAAGCACAGTAACCTCTTGAAATTGTGTCTCTCTAATAATAGTCCTGCGACGTGGAGAGGTACCTTGGTACAGTAATTATGAAAGTTGGTCACATTCCCTTTCTATATTTACACTAAATCAATAAGCAGAAGCTAAGCTAAATTCCTGTCATGGAATACCTTTCATTATTGATGCCAGTGTGATCCACAAGATACTTTAAGATCCATAAGTAAATATTGCTTTCAAAATCTTCAATAAAGTAACATATATGTAAGAAGAAAAAGTACAAATAGATCGAATAGCCTTCAAAGTAAAGATACCCTAATCTGAAAACGAAAGAGTATCTCAGTTTGTACGACGTTGTATTGCCCCTAATTGAAACTTCACAAAGGCCACGCTTGTACAGATCTACTTCGTATTCCCGGTAATGCCTTCAAATCTCTAACTCTTGAACGAATGATTAATGTCGCCAAAATAACTATCTTTTCTAACATCTGCATACTTATATTCAACAACATGCATATTTTCAATTACTGCATGACATGCATGAAAAATGATTAATCACTTACCCATGTGAAAACGGGCGCCCAAAAATAGTTTTTTGGGCCTGTACATGTGGTCCTCAATGAATATTTACTTAATTGAATGAGAGCGAAATTGAAGAAATAAAAATTCATCACTCAATCACAAACCAAATAGACAACATATCAGCAGTTGCTTCTATATTTTAGATAACGGTTGCAATTGATGAGATACAAATTTATCGAAGATGGTTATGGTTTTCCTGGATATGAGCGACATTTTACAACTTATTGAATTCCTACTAGTAAATATAATCTAAACTATATAGTTTGCAGATGTAATTGGTCTACTGTATAATTATTTCCAATGCATCTAATTCAGTGAGAAGAATGCGATCCTCAATTTACTATACGCATACGTGAAACCTATTCTTATCTAAATCCAATATCCCGATGACATAAAGGAACCAGATTGAAACGAAAGGCATAATACGGCTGGTTTGATAGTCTTAAATTGTTGCGCAAATCGTGCTTATAATCTCGATATTTTGGTGGTAATATTGTTTCATTTCTAGTCAATAGAAAAATTAGGGGAAACCATCAATTTCTAAACTATTACAATACTATCTTGGGAAATATTTTATTCTTTACTTTCTGAAAAAAAAATTTTAAATATCCGATTATGACAAATCTTTTTGTAAGAAAAAATACTCCTAAGAATAAAATAACCGTTCATTCTCTCAATACACGAATTTAAATCATCTATTAACAGTAAGACATAATATATCAAATATTTTTAGGGGCAATTATATTTGGGTCATCTGAAAATTTCGCCCATTCTTCGTCAACCAATACATCTAAATCCTATGAAGCCTCACATTTGATAGTTGGTAGTGCCGATCCACGTACATCTCGTATGAGGCGCACCTGTGTTTTGATAGAAGGAAGCGTAACTGACACTACATCGTAGTATAGTATATCTCAAGTCTCTCTACTATATGGCAGAGGGGCGGGTATTTCGTTGGTAGGAAGGAAGGGACACTCCATAACCTTCAGATTCAACCTCCCCGAGAAGGGTTGCCCATAGTATCCTTCGGACCTTAAGTCAATCACTCGAGATTGAATTCTTGTGTTTTGCAAAGCAAGGAAGTGGTCTCAGGCCTGGAAGAACTGTAAATGTTGAAAACAATGAGCCATCTAAACGCCCTCCTAACCTATTCGATCTTCTGTCGTCGAAACCTTCAACTCCTTCCAGGAAACCCCTCCGGAGAAAGCTACTCTTCCCCTCTCACCACCTCTACATAGCATCTACCCGCAAATACGAAATCAATTCAACGACAATGGAAATTCTTAAAAGTAGACGAAATATTTAGGTATAGAAATGATTTTTGAGAAATCAAAATGTTTGAGCAGACTGGATTAGCATCAGTCAAAAACATCGCAAGCTATAGATGGATGAACATTCAAAGAATGGGATATTAAACCCTCTCAAGTATAAGAATTTTTAGTTTGAGGAAAGGCCAGCATTCCGAAATATTAAAAAAAAAAAAAAAAAAAAAATTCTCGTATGGATAAGTTGCCACAAAGATATAAGATAATACAAAAAATTAGTTGTATCGAAAGTTTAAATAGAAAGTAAATTATTAAAAAATTCCTTAAATTCTTTAACCACATTAAGAATCTGGGAAAAGTTACCATCCACTCAACGTATTCACAAAATTAAAAGGCAAAAGACGCGGGGAAAAGTTATTTTATCGCAAGAACTGGAAGGAACGGGAACAATCTCCCAACGAGTATCACTGAGCCCTTTCCTAATTGTAGGTCCTACAAGGTGGGGAGATGCAGAAGAGATCGGAACTAACTTCTTCGTCTTCAGCTTTGTTTTATATTCCTAGAAGAATACAAATTTAACATGTTTATAATTTCATTATAATAATTTCATATATTGTTTAGTAATTATTTTGAATTTATTATTATGCCTTCGCACAAACGTTTATTGTACAATACCTTGCCAACTGGTCCGTGACATATCTGCAAAGATAACTTGAAAATAAATGTAAGTTCTTTAATATTTCAAATACAAACCTTATTTAGCTTTCGCGGACAAGATTCTCCAAAATTCGGAAGTAACTGCTGGGCTCTCTCATAATTGCTCTTGAAGAGCAGTCTTGTATTGTACAGTCATACACATTTAGGCTTCCGAGAAAACATTTGTCATTACCCTCCAAAGCATTCCCAGATGACCAGTAGAATGGAGCTGCAAAATTTTCCTGTGAATCAAAAGAAAAACCTCCAAATTATGCAAGATCTTTAATAAATTTACAATTTTTGATGATTTTAAAACGTATTGAAGAGAATTCAAATTTCATAACAGAACTGAAATAGTCTCCTTGCAAACTGATCGGGAGATAAAAGTTTATAATGAGTAGAGGTAGAAAACAATATATTTAAAAATAATAACTTAGAGGATCATTTTGAAAGGTTAGATAGATGGAAAAAGAAATGGCATTTTGCACGAGTTTCCGAACCACGCAAAGACGTATCGTGCTCAGTTCGTTTCTCCTTTTGAATGGAGGAGTATCGCCAGCTAACTGCAACTGGTATTTGATTTTTCGGGGGAGATCGCGCCATCAGTTGCAATTAACCAGCCCTATGAAACCATGTTGTGACAATGGCATGAAAACCATAGCCACGGAAAAGATAGAGGAGGAAGATTTTCAGAAGAAAAATTAAGTTTTATTCTCTAATGGCTAAAGAGCCGGTCTGTAGCAGTGTGTGTAGTGCCTAACACCTTAATTTCCCTGCCCCCCAAATTACTTTTATGCAGGTATCACTATCGCCCATCAAGTGGGCCCTACTTTTTAATTTACCCACTCCCTCCAAAACGCTAATGCAGACCTGTTCTCCAATGCCCGTTGGATGGGCCCTTTTCTAAAGAAACCTACTCTCTACCACCCTTTCAAGCTGAAAGACGGCGATTCCTTACCTTGAGCTGTGGATTTCCTCCAGCGGCGGTTGGACTCAGCTTTCCATCGGCGCACCGAACCTCCTCTTGAAGTCACTCACACCAATTCACTAAATTCACCAAATTCACCAAAATGACCATCACTCACTGCACAAATATCTTCTTAATCTGCTTTGCCAGGAGGTTGCTTCAGCTTTGGATGTTCCGTCGGGGCTGTGGTCTTCCGAAGTCTCCTCCATGTCATCCAGTTGTCTTGTTTGCCGTGGATTTCTATGGTGACAGGGCAGCGGAGCACCACTGCGATGTGGTATCTGCGAGAAGTTGGAGCTAACAAACTGCATTCGTGGTGACTGCGATGTCTTCCCGTGATTTTCGTCGCCGGAGATCTTGCGCCGAGCGAGGTTCTCGTCGCGGACGTTGGGCAAAAACTGCTTCGACGGCAAAAATTTCAGGGTTTATGTACCGTGTTTGCGAAGGAGAAGCGTTAGGGGGAAGGATGGGTAGGGGTCAAGGTGGGAGAAGATTTGCGTAATGTTTCTCTATGACTGACTTGATCGAATGGAGAGTGGTCGTTACTCTCATTTCTTTTCTTCTCCTATGAATGCGTCATTGTCTCGTCACTTCGCAGTTATGACATAATCGGAGGTACAGCGCAACATTATAACAAGGGATATTGAGTGACTGAGATAAAATAATAGATGGCTATTATGTGTAACCAATTAGAGCCCGATTTGACTCAGTATATCATATTCCCCCCAATGAAGGTACGAGAGAATCACACTTATTTTAACCTTTTACTGGTCGTACGTTTTACCTGAAGCATTACAAAAGTTATAGAAAGCGGCTAATTGCCTTTTACCGTAAATGAATTTTTTTTCTCACTGTCGCGCTTGGGCTTTTGAAGAAGCTATTCATTATTAGCTACTTAGAAAAATGCTGGACGACAATATCGTTCTGTTATAATTTTGTTTGAAACCATGGCAAATGCAGTAAACAGTGATTGGTGCAACTCCATGAACACCCCTCATAGCAGTTTCATTAGACCAGCGGAGAGGGGGGAAGCGAAATCCTCGGGGCTCGGGCCTTGAGGCAACCTGAAGTGGAGGATCCGCATACTTTACCTTCGGTCCCGGATCGGCTCTCGGCGACCATCCGTTTCATACTCGATGCAGTTAAATGCAACGCAACCTTTCTTTATCCAAATGAATAAGATCCCACTTAAAATCAAGCTATTCAGAAACGTCTATGGAAATTCTACCTTCAACATGAAATTGATATTATTCGACAAGAATTTCATCACAGAGGATGGTATTTATTGCATCTTTTCATACAGCACTTGCAAAAAGACGTCTGCTAATGTGGAAGTATTTCAAAATACATACATATAACAATTTTAATTGCGCATTTCGGCCGGTATACCTTGACTCTCCTGCATATGCTCATTTTGGCAACTTAATCTTTTATTTGCTTCGTAAAACCTTCACACAAGGCAATTTGACTGCTGGGACTAGAATGCAACATTCCCCATCCCACTGCTTTATTCTCGTGAATCGTGAAGATATTGCCAGCAATACTCTTGAACCTTGAACTCTGAAAACGCATCCCTTTAGCATATTTCTAGTTCCGAACGGCAAAGTGAAGATTAAAAATGAAACTACGGTTTTGTCATTTTATGTGGTATAAGCTAAGTATATTTGAATAGTTACCATCTCTCCGGTCTTCGCCGGGAGGCTCCGATTTCCTGGTTCATATCCGGTCTTCGGTTGTGTTAAATTAATCTCTGAAATCTGGACGTCATAACCCTTGTGTATGCACCCGGGCACTCACCATGGTATATTTTTACATTTATCTCGATTAAGATTTTAAATTTCGCTTTAAGATCGTCACCGATTACCGATCGTCATCGATTACCTTCAGATCGTCGTTATTTTTAATATAAGTAAGCAGTAATATTATAAATTTATATTTTTTGAGGAAAAATAATCTAATGTACACATAAATCTCAGATGCATTTGGGTACGCATAGTAGAAATATTCATATGTGGTTAGATTAATAGCTTGCTGTTAATTTTTTTGTTCATGTTTGTGATATATGTTGCTAAGTAATGGTTGGGCAGACAGAGGAAATACAATAATTTTTTTTCCTAACTACCTCATTCAATGTTGGGACCTCAAGCAACCAGTACAGGATTCATTGGCTGGCCAGAGCCACTTTCATTTGTAATTATGTTTGTATATTTTTTTTTTTGTCTTCCAAATTTATACATTCTTCCTCAAAAAAATTTTGTAACTGTTGTAATGTCTGTGCTCTTCATTTGTGAACCTATGAGCTTACATAATAAATATGATAATCATATAATTTTATAATAATTATTATCTAATTTTTCAGTAATCAGATCCTGATATATTTGTACCCATCACTGGTTAGTTGACTTTGGCAATCTTTTAATCATTGAGTAATTCTTAAGCATTGGTTTCATTATCTCACTTCTTACTTCATCTTAACTGCTGGAGATGCGATTCAAAAGACCAGTGAAAACTATATTTTCTTTTAATTTCATTTTTTCAACCCATAATAACAATTAGTAGTTAAAAACTGTTGCTGACAATAGATTGCTGGCTCTGTTTTACCTGCATTAACAATCACTTACATGTCTATCTAAAGAGAAAGAGAGAAAGTAACTGTGATCATAGGTTTAACCAGTCTAAGTCACATAGGTCATACATCAATCATTACCTGCATTCCTTATAAAAAGTAACTAGGACACTGGTTCAATCAAACAACAAATATGCTATTTAAAAAAGAGGATAAGTTTAGGACATCTTCATTTAATCTTAAGATTCCTGCTTTTAATGTTAAAAAATAACAGTTTGTTTACTTTCAGCTATAGCAGATATTTATCATGCTTTTTGTCAATTGAATTTTCAGTAATAAGAAAACATGCTTCACATTTTTATTTCTGGGGAATATAGGAAAATACATCGCAACTTTTGACAATGCAAAACATGATTCTTCAACTTGACAAAACTCTCTTTCCTTTCATGATAGTTAATCATTGCTCAAGTAATCCAGTGAAAGGTATTTGCTACTTCATGTAATTTAATTCTCTAAATAGCTTTTAAGTAGCGGGATTATATAATTTTCATAAAAACTCTTATTGTGGAATGAATAAATTTTTGAAACTTTCACAAGCTTGTCTGTGAAAATATTATCTTAACCACTCTTCTACGTATAATGCTAATTGATATCATGTATATACATCAGTAATTGGTAATAAGTATGACATCCATGGACACCATACTGTTTTCTAACTCTATGTATGGGGTATGCCTTCTATTCTGTCATTTAGTTTCTCCCACTACATGCTATATACTTTATTGTCCCAGTAGATAGGTTTTACATATTTTTTGGGTGGCATAAACTTCTTGTATCGTACATCTACTTTAGCAGGTTTCATACCAGCTAACATTAATTATGTTACCAAACCTCTGACATAATTAAGGTTTCATTTTGGAGGTTAGAGGTAAAATTTTATGTATTAACATTAATTGGTACAAATTTCATTTATTTTATGTACATTTTTCATTACACAATGATTTAATTTATGATTATATTATTAAAAATAAAGTTATAGGGAAATCACTAAGGTACAAAATCACTTGATGACATTAATCTTTATAATACTGAGACTTTGGTTATAAGTTGTGGCTAGACCAGCTTGTATTATATCAAATAAGTATATTATGTTCCAGATAAATATGTGTCAGGAAGAAAGGATTTCCCGCTTTCAATTCCCAGGAGTGGTGTTGCTAATACAGCAGAAAAATAATTACCATCGATACATCAATAAAATGCTGATAATATTTCTCAATTTCTCCCTTTGTCTTTTTATCAAACCGTAGCATACACATCTCTTTAGTGATACTGTGAATATGAAGCTATTGAGAACACATGTCAAATAAAACATATACAGAGAATGAATGTAAAGAAAGAGATGGAGATAAAGTAACACAAATTTTAATTACTAAAGTCATGTCAAGTAAGGAAGGGTCAAGCAAAAGATAGCACAGAAATTAATCAAAGAGGATAGAAGAGCATATTAAGATCCTATAATGAAAATACTTGAGATCAGCCTTAAGCATAACATAGAGAGAAAAATATAATAATTTAGAAAACCATCATTGCAAGCAAATGTAGGAGATGAGAATAAAATTGATTTTTATCACAGAACAATATCAAACAATACATTACAGGGGGCCAGTTTTGTAGCTTGTCATCTTTTGATATGGATTGATAAATTGGCTATTTAAAATCAATGGACAAAGCCTTAACTTGGTGGAACTCCATACTAGGTGAGTATGAAAATTACTTTGCAGAAAGTTCCATAAGGAATCATTGTTAATTATTCCTTGTGGAACTCTCTGTATAGTTATTTCCATACTCACCTAAATCGGCTTTCTTTGAATATTTGTAAATTTTGAGACAGAGTTATGATTCCAATATTTGAGAAAGTGTTCAAATATGTCAAAAAATCTTCTGAGGAAAGAGATCAAAATAATTTGCTCTAAAGTGAGAGTTATGGTTACTTGACAATACCTTAACACATTCATGGGAGATTCTGGGTGTCCTCTATAACCATGGCTAATAATTCCAATCAGTAATCCTCTGAAGAGCCCAGAAGAAAGGTACAATGCTTATCACTGCCATGCCAGAAGTTATGAGGAAAGATGGACTATGGTGTGAAAGTCTAGGTTTAAATGCTTAAGGAGAATGAATCAAACTTAATCACCTTATCCTCCTGATTGTTTCCATGTACCACTTCAATGATCTTGGATGTAGATTAAATATATCATCATATATGTATATTTATTCTGATTAATGCATGAACTGTTCTGCAAAATATAACACTGTGTTCTCCAATGCTTCTCCAGCTTCTCCAATTCCACCTTCCTTTATTCCAATTTCAGCCTCCTCTTTTACACATCAATGGAGCCTTCCATTGACATGTCTCCTTTTCTTTTCCAGGGGCTGATGGTCCCTATGATAGGAATTACAATTTGCTGTATAGGAATTAAAGTTTGAACTACTGCAAATTATTCTGTTAATTGATGACAGAAAACGTGGATATTCTCTCATTTAGATACAGTAAGTAACTCTCATATTTCAAGATTATGATGAAGGAAAACATTTCAAGTTCTAATAAGAAAATAAATATGACAATACTACTAAGTGTTACTTTCATCCAACCATTAAGAAGTAAGTACAATGTAAAGACACACTAAAGTCACTTTCAGACCTTCCTGCAATAAAATATATGCATTATGCATGCTCTAGGTAATTTAATAGGTAATACAAACAGCTATAATCTCCTCTGTATGTTCTATAGAGATGATTTCCTACATTAGCAAAATTATTATATGCTTAATAATTTTCTTCAACAGGAAATACACAAACCTAAAGATGTTTGCAAAAATTAATTTTATCTCATAATTTCAGATGTTGGGTCAACCTCAACCAATATAGGGTCACCCTACTCTGATGGCTATGGAAAGGAAATCAGTTTCTCTGAAAAATGACTAAGAGCCATCTGGGTAAGAAGTCCACCTCTAGTACATTCCTGTTGCTGCTTCATTTTCAGAAATTCCTCTTGGTGTTTGATTTCCAGTCTACCTATGTTTGAATAATAAAATGGGAAGAGTTAAAGTAAACAGAAGTTCTCAGTCAAATGAAAGTTTGCTTAACGATTCGTTTAAATCACTGTTTGCTTGGCTTGGAGGGGTCACTGCCATCAGTGTTTAAAGTTGCAGCCAGCTCATCCCATATCCTAAAGCTGGTGGCACTTTCTGAAGGACCACCTAATTTGCCATCGACTAAAATCTCTTTAGTCCTTCCTATATATTAGAGTTCATCCTCTAAGGAATTGATTTTCTCAAAAGTCTTCTTAAAAGAAAAGATTCCACCTCCATCTGTAATTTCTACATTTTGTAGATAACACAACACATGGTGAAGGGTCAGTCAATAATATATATGTATTTCCAAAATATTACCAGTGCTAACACCTCTACAGAGTAAGTTCACCCGTATATACACCACTGATAAGTATATTATCATTCAAAAATCCATACTCATGTGCAATGGTTGACTTGAAGACTGTAAATTCCATCTAAAGAGAACAAATCAGAATGAATTCTTTTTATTTTCTGTGAGAATAAAACAGGGTACTTTTGGGATATTTTGGATATTTGTTTAGACCTCCAGCAATTAACATCCATTTGCGTTCTATCTCACTTTTTACATAATTATTCTAATCTTTGAGAACTGCATACTTAAAACTGTATTTCCTGGCTGCCTATATAGATATATAATGCTTAAAAACCAAGGCCCTCAAATTCATGGGTTTTTACACAAATAATTTCATACTTATCTACAACCAAAACAATATATTCCCAAATATCATGATTAACATCAATAATTATCCCTCCATCCCAAGAACATCTATATATACATTGTTAGCATCTATATCACTATCCTCCCTATATATGTATATTTTCCTAATCCTTAAATCAAGGCAACATTTCATCTCCTTTGCATAGCAAATCACTCCCTTTTCTGAGCAATACTCCTCTGTGATACAGAGGAATTTTATCTAGAGGGTGGCTCTCACATTGCCAAGTGGACTGCAAATTCCACTTCAGTGAAGATGGTCCTGGGTTTGATTCCTCTAGGTGTGGTAGGGGCCCATGTGCAAAATGACCAAAATGTCAAAGCACATTAAAAATTACTTCTCATACTATTTTATCTAGAATAAATTAATTTAAAAAAAATGTACAAACACATATTAAAAACATGTGTTACAGACTGTCTATAACTTAAGTAGGCATAATTTAAGCAAGTTACAAATAGATAAAAGATATCTAAAATATATTAGGAGTAACATCAGAAAACACTGAGAACAATTTTTCATAACTGACACCAAAGATACAATGTTGAAAATCCTTTTTTATTAACAGTCAGATTAGTAAAGTAAAATAGTTTACTGAAGAAGAGTAAAAATTTGGAGCATGAAAGAAAAAACTCTTCAAATTGGACCATTAGTCTGCCTTTGTAGGTAAAAGAAAACATCCTCAGTTTTATGGACTATTTCAATTCAATTCTAATAAATTATAAGCTCTACCTATTTATTCAGCATGTGGAAAGATACAATAGAAAAACTAGTGGTAATGTAAGACATTTGCTATTAAAAAAAGATCGTTTTCCTGTACTTTTAAAGAGTGAATATTTTTCTTACATCTAATCATACTCTTCTTCCCTGAGGAATCTCTTTAAATCAATGAAAAATATGACCCAAGAAGAAATAAAACTTCACATGCATTTCCTGATACATAGCATGAAATTGTATGAAGATGAACTATTTTTCGCTAAGTCAGAGCAAAAATTGATGATGGTGGTGTTTAAATGGATATGAGAAATATTATGTGACTATTGTACATAAGTACATTTTGCTACTATATATGTTACCTTCATCCTCTTCTTACTTTTTCCTCCCATCCAGGTTTTGGCCTTTCTCTTCTTGGTCTTATGGAACTTCTTACATTTTATTTCAAGTTCTAGTCAACCTCCAAATGCAAACCATACAGAAACAACTTGCTTGCTTGTTCTCCTTTCTCAATAGCATCTACTCTGGATATGAAATCTCTTTTGTGATGCTGTTTTCATTGATACTTTTAGTAAAAAAAAGTTAGGGAGGGAATCAAATCTCCCAATACAGAAGCCTTACAAATCCTATTCCCTTTCATATTCACATTCATGTGGGTTACACACAGTCAGTGCATTGACTATCCTATTGCCATATTTAGCTCTTATGATTGCTTGACTGTAACCAATTCTTTCAAATAGCATTCCAATTTTTTATGAAGCTAGATCAACATAATGGCAAATCCTCACCAGGAATTGAAAAGGAAATTTTATATAAATATGCAGAAAGGTGTAGATAATGTCACATTTGCTTTAATGGTAAAGAACTTTACACATTATTTACATATATAAAAAGAGCATATTCAATGCATTAATCTCAGATAAGCATGTATCACATACATGAAGTCCATTCTTCTCCATAAAACACCTTAAACAGGGTACCTTTTTGAGGGTATGTACAATTTAAGTCACATTAAATATAATACAGGATCACAAGGAGAAAATTTTGATGCTGATGTTAACTTCATTTTTCAATTTAATATAGGTGAAATTTATATCATATTAGAAATTTTCAGGAATCGTAGTGTAACTCAGTTGATGTCATTCTTCTAATTCCTGTCCAGACGCACGTATCAAGTCCATGCATGATTTGGCTCTGTTAGATCTGCAAAAAAACAATAAAAATATCATTAAATACTTCCTGAAAACTTGATATCAGACAGAAGGAAAATATGACATGATTAGGAAAATGAATGTTTCCAAAAATACTTGAAAAATTGTCAGAAGCTACTCACTTGTCTTTTATTCTAACTCGACGACAAATATGCAGGGCTACAGGTCCAGATTTTATCCTCTTAAAAAGAGCTACAGCATCAGCATGAGTAAGGTCATGGCAAACTTCTCCATTTACTGCTAAAATCTCATCACCTGAGGGTACAGAACAAGTAATTAGCATATGATATAGTAAATATTGCATTCTAAACCATGCTAAACATAATGGGAATCTATTATGAACACTTCACTCCAATTGCAGCTTATTAAATACCCTGTGTTATATGACATGATAAAAGAATTGCAAAGAGATTGACTGGCGTTTGAGATGGAACCTTACTATAAGATAATAATTTTGAAGATTTAAATATATAAGTTGGTTTCATTATTAATTTATTCATTCTTATTTTATTTCTTTGTATCCATGTGCATATATAATCTATATCCATAGAGTAGCAAATATTTAATAAAAACTAACTTTATATTCCATTGCAATTTGAAACTGCATCACCTCTATTATATGATATGGCATGATATTCTCCCAATGATCTGGGAAAAAATCAAACCTTAGAGTAAATCTTTTTTTGCAATAATAAAGTAAGGTTTTCTCTTTCACAATTTCCTTGGGGTTTAATGGTGTCTGAATCGATTATCAAATAATATTGACAGAGGCTTGTAAGTTGTTATTTATTACATGATCTGAGATTTCTAAACCTTCATTCAAGAGAATTTAGAGGAGTGATGTAAACATTCATTATGCTAGATTAGATTTCTAGGATCTGGTAAAGAACTTCCTTTCCCCTACATTATAATTCTCTCATATGTCAATGATTTGTAACATGATAAGAAAATTTATTTATAATCAAAGCAACAGCCATAGAAACTTTACCTTAGAGCTCTTTGGGATTCATGGAAAATATTTTGATGACGTTTAAAGTAGTTTTAAAATAATCTAATATTTCTCAATATTTTAAGATATACATTAGCAATAACAATATAATGGGAGCTTCTATACTCTATCGTTTTTCAAATTTTCAAAAATGAATCAAATGCTCCCTGGATTTGCTTACCATTTTCATCAATTGTTTAGATAATTAGAATGTGATTGAAAATGTTTCATGTTTTCGTGTTTGCTTTTATTACTAATGACAATGAATCGCCCACAATTCTGGTGGAGTACCTTTAAATGACTACTCTTTCCAAAGTCTCTCCATTAATACCCTTAATTTCCTGATAGTTCCTATCTCTTGCAAACATTTTCTTCAGTGTCTTCACATATCCATTACCTCCTTTGAAAATATATTAATATATATTAATAAATATATTAATGAAAAAAAGCATACCTTCTTTTAGGCGTCCATCCTCTGCTGCCTGGCCATTGTTGAGAATACTCTTGACAAATATTCCCAGCGCACCCCTTGGCGAGTCCCTCCCTCCAACTATTGTGAACCCTAGACTCTTCTTCCCTGGTCCTTTTTCGAAAATCACAGTCTGGAATGTGCAAACAGCCGAACGCGGCCTCCTTGGAAGAGTGCAGAAAGCTGCGGAATCACCATGCACTTGGGTTGGAATTTCCGTCACTTCACTCACACTACGATCGTCTCTGGCCACTGCGGCCGGCGATGGCTCTCTTGGAGCCCGTTGAGAAGACATTCCTCCACCGCTAATGACCGCCTTCCTAACGCGATGCTTCTGGAAGTGCCTCCGGCGCTTTCCGTGCGTCGATTCGCTCTCTTCGGTTCCGCTGGCGTCTACAGAGACACTTCCTTCGCCCACCGTGGATGCTGGTTCTGGGCTCGAACCACTGCTGCACCCGCTGATGCTTCCGCGGCCGCTGCTCAAACTGACCCTTCTGCTGCGGGTGGAGTCCCTGTTGTCCGGCGTCACCATGGCGTGAAGGCTAACGTTTTCGTAATCGACGGAGCTCTCCTGAAGCCTCCTGTTAGCCGCCGGAGGGGTCATCGCGACTGGTTCTGAGGGGAGTGGAGGGAGGGAGTGCGGCGTGGAGGAGATTGGTGAGGATCTTCTGGGTCGCTGGGAGCGGGAGGCGTTGACTGGGCGGGAGATTACCATGTCCACCTGAAGGGGCCCGCAGCAAAGAATTTCTCGTGCCTGGGCCATCGTGAGGCCCCTGAGACGTCGGCCATTCACGTTGACTATCTCATCTCCGACGCGAAGAGTTCCTTCTCTGTAATAACAAGGAATGGGGGACTGGTTTCAGAATTTTGGAATCGAATTTGTGTCACTAAGGTCAAATATAATTTTATGGCCTTAAATGGCTCCCAAATGATATGGCTGTAGCTTTAACGACTCGTAGTCTACGGCATGTTTTCATTTAAACCGTTATAACGACAACTATGCTATGCGTATTTTTCGCAACAACTCAATTTAGTCTCATGTATCAGAAAATACGGGGAAAGCAGACTCCAAGCGGAGTCCGTAGCAAAAGATAATTACTAGGGATTCCAAGAAATTTTCCCATAAATGAGTACTCCTCAGATTTTATAATTATGTTAATTAATGAATGATTTGGCATAAATTCAAAAATATATTCCTGCTTTTTAATTATATTGTCATGTTTTTATCTTAAATGACAAAGGAGTATATTTTTTTAGAATAATTAGCACCATTAGCTAGTCATTAACAGAAGGAAGTATTTCGCATATTCATTCAAAAATTAGCAGTTTTAGGTCATCATTACTCTTGGTTTTCAAAATGAAAGTCTCAAAACCATGAGACAGTCTGCTGTGGAATAGTAATGCTCAAGTGAATCAGAACTTTTTCTCAAGTATTTTGTTTTTGAACATCCGAACTATAATTATTAATTTTCATTTTTTTCTGGAAATAGAACCACAGATCTTATTACCAGATGTGGATAACAAATCTACTAGGGCTTTATTAGAGAAATATCAATGGGGATCTCATAAATTAAATCTTCAAATACATTGGAAAGAAGTGTAATTCTTCTTTTGCAAGTGAATGATTGTATGGGATACTTGTACATTATATGTTTGCGATCGCAAATAAAGAAAAGCGATTAAGAAAAGCTAATTTTGAGAAAATTTTCCAACCAAATATTCGCGCAAAACCATGTTCAGCCGTCAGTAAAGAATCGACTAGCGTGTTTTCAGAACGCCTGGATATATTTGCCGTAAAGGACCCATGCATGTTTGCTCATACAACTACGAAAAGCAAGACGTGAAATATTTTCTCCCTGTGAACTTTCGAAACATGAATCACCCTTACCTTTCCGCAAGTCCTCCCGGAACGATGTGAGCGATGAGGTAACCAGCGAATCCGTGATCTGTGAGTTTTGTCTTCGCGATGAAGATTCCCAATTCCTCGTTCTCATGTTCCCTGCACAGGCGTAAAACCTTGAAGTCCTTCCCTCCGCTGATACCTCTCTCCATATCCCTCTTGTGAGGGAGCGGCGGAGGAGGAGGAGGTACAGAGGGCGGTGGACCCGGAGGTGACCCCGGAAACAGTACGGAGAGCGCTAAGACGTCATCACCAGAGGCTGCTCTTTGTCGTCGTCGCTGCTTGGCTGTTAAAGATATCGCTTCTATTGCATCCCCTTCCGATACCTCCCGCCTTCTGAACTTCCTGAAGACTTCCCTCCGGTCTAGAGATGAAGATCTGTTTCTCGGACGTCCCTCCAGTTCCTCCACATCGTTCTCTTCCCTACCCTCTTCACCTTCCTCCTCGCACCATTCGTGAAAAACTTCGTCGTCTACCTTGACGGCGGAGTCGGGGACATCCACGTCTTCTCCTGCTGCCTGATGGTGAAGCTGTTGGCTGTGCCTTGAAGAGTAAGATACTCCCGTTGGAGTCCACTCTTCGTACTGAGAGGCGCTGCGCATGTGTCGGACGGAATCCCTCCCAGCTCCTGCACGACCTCCGAAGGTTGAATCCACATCCTGAACGGAGGTGCAGTCGGAGCCCTCGTGGACAATTCCGCTGTCCCCGTCGGTTTCTGATAGAAGTGCTGCCGCCGTGCCTGTCACCGCCGATATGGATGCGAGGGTTGCCGTCGCTCCCAATGGCTCCGGTTCTTCCTCTTGGAAAAGAGGGTTCACCGAGGGATGTCGCCTTTGGAATTCTTCCAGCCCAGGAAGGGCTCCATATGAAAAGCTCCTGAGTTTCGACTTCTTTCCCTCCGTGCTGCGGTAGAGTTTGGCCAGGAGACGTCTTGACACCACGCCGGTGGATGATTTGAGATACTTTTCCGACATCGCCTTCAGCTTTGCAGAGAGGCAGGAGGTCGAGGTGGCTGTTGCGGGATTTACTGTTTTACTCTGTGCTGTACTCCTCAATTCCGGTTGGATCCTTCCCGTTGGTAATACTTTGACGCCTCCTCTGATACCGACGAGGTTTTCTTCGGGACCGTTTAAAACGTCTTCGTGGGACATGAAGAGATCTCGCGGCCTGGTCCGACAGGTACACGGATCACTCTCCAGAAGCGCTGCCATGCTCTTTGGTCTGGACTGGTTGATTCCTCCAGCTCGGATTCGATTGTCGGGCGACGGAGAGCCTCTCCCTCGTGGTCCGACGCCATGGAGGGCGCGCCTCGCTAGCCGCGGCTGCCTCCTGGGGTCATGCCCACAGCTGCTGTTTGGGGTCAACAAGCCTCGGCAGTCATCTTCCAGATTATTTACCCCCACCTGCTGAGAGAATAGAAACAGAGGTTTTTTTTAGGAAGCGTGATTAGATTTCCCTTCGAAGAAAATAGTTGTCATGCAGATGGGTTGAAGGCTTGTTTGCCGAAATTCGACATTATGTATGCGCGGCGAATATTTCCTCTCAACGGAAGGAATACTGATTTCGCCAAAGGCTTCTTTATGATAACACGATTCCGCCGTATATTTTTTATGGCAAACGAAGCACGTAATATGGGACCTAGAGAAAGTGATTAGATTTCTGATCATTATTTACGCATCAAAATGAAGTGAGGAAGATCAAGAAGGTGGATGAAATATATTGTTTGACGAATCTTGGAGAGCAATACTTGGTAGAGCACTAAGATGAAATAAATGAAAGGAGTAGAGAACTTGTACAAATTCTTAATTTTTTCTAAAAAAGGGGTAGATCGGTTTCAGCGCAGTGTGTTACCATCGGAACCTGTGCAAGTTTATTTCTTTCACCATATATTTGGATAAATGGAGGTCTACATCATTTCAAAATAATATATTTTAAAAAAGCAATATTATTATTTTATCCCCGGATTTGATTTTGGTCCACAGATTCTCATTTAAATTGGATTTATCCTGTACATTCACCTCGACGCATGACTAAGATGAGCATATCTCTTTTCTAATGAATGCTTATGAGTATCAATGAATTGTGTAAAAATAAAAATACAGTATGAATATTTACTAAAATTACTCTCTGAAAATGGTAAGATTAATATTGCTCTTTTTCGGGATGATATATTTCCTAGATATTCCATAAAATATTATGTCATTTATCTAAAATCCCGAATACTTTACTAACGAAGCACTTTTATCAATACTTCAGTATAAGTTCAGTATACTACATGAAAGCCTTATATTCACTATCGCTCTGATTCAAGAAGTTTTTATTCGGAAACTTCACAGTTTACAAGGATACTGGCGAATTTATTTAAGTTTTAGGAGCTATTTTGCTAAGAGTAAACTTGTACTTTCCGTTTCGTCCATATAAGTCTTACACCTTAACTAAATTACTCAGTTAAATTATTTTCTCGACTTCAGATACGCAAAAAGTCATACAGATAAGAGCCGTGGGATTCTTTGTATACTTTTTCTTCCTTTCATCGATTCCTATTCGGTTCTATATAGTTTCTGAAATCACCTTTAGGTTTCAAAAACTGCGACCAAGTTATCATGCTTAGAATTACTAAAAGTTCCTGAAAACGAAAGCGCGTCACTCACTGTATGAGTGTGTTGCCCGGTGATTATAACTGAAAGGATGTCCGGAAGGTAACTTCCTCAAATTTTTAATTTATTCCGAAATGTTTGTGCAGAATCTCTCGTGACTCTTCCTCCGCAGCTGTGATTTCAGGAGAAAATCACGCGATCTGGAAGGCCAAGGTTAAATTTGCTACGGCGCATTCCGTTTTGAATATCCTAATTGAGTCAAAAAAGAAGCTAAATGTCATTCCAGTTCCAACTCAGATTCCTTTTAGATTACCTTAATCGCTCTATGAATCATGGAGTACTTGATAGTAAAAGTTCAGTTTCGTAAAGCATTTTCCTCTTATCCTCTAAAGATTTTTCTATGGACGAAACGTTGAGGCCAAAATAACATATATATTGATTAACTAGGGGAAAAGTAAAGACAATTTTAGTCTCTGCTGAATACTTAAGGTCATATTTGCGTGTATAAAAATTGTAATTGTCGAGAGATTGATATTCATGATTAGAATTAATCTGTATGTTGATCACAAAGAAATTATGACAAATATTTATCACAAAGAAATATAGTTTTCTTCCTATATACTTCTTAATTAAATTTAAAAATTATACTCGAATTATCTTTATCCATTTCATTCAAAGTTCTCGTCTGAGGATGGCCCCTCCGTATGCTATTGACTTCTTCATTGATGAGTCATAGAATTCTCCCCATATAGTAGAGCAGGCGCCATGAGATATGACGATAACTGGGGCATCCAGACCAACTCCGAGATAAGACGAACCGCTCAAATGAAATAAAAAATGCCTCCACGCCGTGGAATTTTGTATGCAAGCGGCATTTGCTTGAGTTATTTGTCATCGCGAGGGAGGAGAACAATGAAGAAAGAGAAGAAGGGGTGGTGAGAGAAAGAAGGCTTAACTAAGGAGAAAGGATGCGATACCCTTTTAAAGACAGGCTGCCGTCAGCCCTTCGCAACACGCCAATAATATAAACAACTCTAGTTGCTAACTCACCGCCGGAAGCGACTCTGCCGTAAAGTCCGTAATTGGAGAAGAAGTTTCGCCGCTCTGTCGGGAGTTGAAGGCCGATCTCCCGATGGAACGGAAGCAGGAAAGTTTGGTGTTCTTCACTCTCTCCAGCAGGGGATTCCTCTTCTCGTCCAACTTCTCCACAGAGGACTTCCTCCTCGGGGAGGCGTCTTTCGATTCTCGGCCACATGCCTTCCTCCACCTCACTGGCGACAAGTCTGCAAAGAGGAAAGGGGATTGGTTTTAAAATGCCATTGTCGAGGCAGGTAGCGCAACAAAGGAAGGGCGGGACCCGCCGGAGTATTTCGATAATACAAAAGGGCGAAAGCATGGCTGGGCGAAATGGCAATGCAACGTTCCGTAACTGATGAGAGTTTTGGGTGTTCTGAGAAAGGGGATTTGCGATTCATCGTCGGATGGGTTTGAAGGTCCTTTTTAGAATACAGGGACGATTATCTTCGAGGATAGCAAAAATTTTACTGGAACTTTCAAGATCTTTGCGATTACTATGGCCGATGGCTGGAATCTACAAACATCAACTTGACATTTCTTTAACATCCTTATAAACCAATAGAAACTATGATTCAAGCTTCCGGAAGAAATTTTCCTTTCTCAATTCAGACAAAGAAAATCTCTCGATGAATATCTCAAAGAACAATCAATAAAAGAAATAATAAAATATTTCAATATACAAAGTTAATCATAAATTCAACAATATTTTAGATAGACTAATGTCAAGTTTTTTCCCATGAAGCGTGACAGAAGCATCTCTTTTGAGAAAAGGTCACGCCTAAAACATCTCAAAATAAAGTGGGTAGTGTATATTTTATATCTATTTTAACTCTTGGATCGCATATATTTGCACACGATAAATTCAAGATGCTGCTGACAGTATTACTTCAATGGCCACAGATGAACGATTAATGAATGATTATGAATATTTATGAAATATAACATATCGTAATCTTTACACACTATTTGCTTGTTCGCATAGTCCACTGGTGATTGCAATCTATGGAAGTTGAAAATTTCTCAGTTATTTAAGGATTTCGGAGAGAAAAAAACTGATCCGCCCTAATTACCACATTCAATGAGATATGAATTCTCGAAGATTCCCGCTTATAGATTATAACGGAATCCACAAGTTCCCCAAAGAGAACGTCGACGTGAGAATCGCTTCGGAACTTAAAGGCCTCTTCGAACCCAAACAACTGATGGACGGCATACCTATTGATTTCGCACTGGTTCTTCGAAACGAAACACTGCCTCGTCAACAAAAACCTCTCCTTTTTGATGTCATTCACACACACCCGTGGATGAATCACGCAAACATTCACCGCTACCTGAATGGCCCTAATCACCGTAAAGAAAACTCTCACGGGCACCTCCACACCACCGAAAAACTCCGATAAATAGCTCCTTAACAGCCACTGAAGACACAACTGCGATGAAATAATAAACAGCTCTCAACGTCCGGAAGGTCTTCTATACAACACCACACCAAAATATCCGCAGGATATACAAATGGGAAAAGCACGACCACAACCCAGCCATGGGAAAGAAGAGAGAACTCAGCACTCAGAAGACACGGAGTATTTTCGCGAAGAACACGGCATACACTTACGGGAACAGAGAGCGGAACCGCTGAGGCAGCGCGGGAAACACGACGTATCCGTCGAGTAGCGCGGCCGCTCGGCCGACAAGGACCCTCTCCTAAGCGAACCCATTGAGGACTGAAAGAAGCGGGCAGCGGCACTCCCGCGACACCCTCCTTCAGCGGTGACGAATCGCGGGGGCGTAAAGGCGGAGGGGGGAGAGAGGGGAAGTGCCTCGCTCCGCCTTCCTGTGGTAGTTACCTCATTGCCATTCTTCAGGGCCCATAGAGTTCCTCCTCGCAGTCGCGGTAGGCAACACGGAATGCGAGGAGATGGTGAGATTAAAGGAGGAAAGGGTTGGGAGAAAGGAGGATAAAGACATGGATGAGTTGGAATGGAAAGAGGAAACAAGGTACTCCATTGTTTCACGGTCGTGGAGGATTTTTTTCTTCGCCTTGGTCTCGCGGGACGCGAGTATTTAAAGCTTTTTAAAATAAGTCGGCGTTTTCGTTTTTCGTGCGGAGGAAAAAATACGAGGAATCAGGAGAAATGGGTAGAGGATGCATTTATATAAAGGAGACAGGGATCCAGAATTAAGATGAGATTTCACAATGCCAGAACGTGATACTTGTATTTAGGCGAGAAGAATGGAAATGAGACAAAACCTCAGATTAGCTCAAGAGCTTCGAATGCCGAGGTAAACAACTTTTTCAGAGGAGGAAATTTCTGAATCTGGGAAAATGTCAATCCCTAATTGTTTTTTTCCTCGCAGTTTCTTGACATTTGATGAAGTTTCGCCATCAGAACTAATATAACTAAATAATTCAGTATTTTAAACGTCCATATTCTATTTAACATATTTCCATTTAACATTTATATGATGCGACTAGCAATAATGACATTTCGAAAGTAATGAGTATGAAAATAATATTCATCGGAAACTGGAATTCGAGTTTTCTCTCGCGAAATAGGATTTTGCAAACGAAGAGTTCAAGAAAACATTATTGAAACTCAGATTTTCATTAAAGCAAAAATATAATGATTTGTACAAACACCTTGCGAGTACAGTGATACTTCGATTAAATAATTTGTTCGATGAAATAATTGGTTCCGGAATCACCTTTGTTAGATGAAATGCAATTTCTCGTGAGGCCTCGGAGAGTAATATAAACATGAGCATAGCCAATAACCACTAAAACAGCTCATAAAATATATATGTATTATTTCTATACTTAGGCAGGAATGGGTAAACCATGTTTATATTGATAACTTTGGATTATTTGCAGCGCTTTAATGCTCGAATAGATCAAGCACTTCTTAGGCCGAATTTTCAGTCAAAGGTTGTGGCACAAAAGCAGTGAAATAATAATTCGTTAGAAGTATTGCTATTTAGCCGTGATTTATCAGCTTATAACAGAAACATGGATGTCTTGAACATAAGAAGATAGTAAATTCGTAAATGCGTATCCGTATTATGGATGCAAAACTTCAGGGAGAGGCAATTAATTTCACGGAAACAAACAAGCAGCTTCAAAAATTTGAATATCACGCCGAGATGAGAAAGGTACTCCGCGTCCCGAACTTTCCATCTACTCACTTTACCCTTGACATTCGACTGAAAAGAATTTCAGCGTGTTTGGCTCGGAAATGTTGAGAATACTTTCCTGGCGGCACGAAGGCGGAGAAATGCTCACGCTGCGAACGGGACTTGAGTAATAGAGAAGGGGTGAAAAGTTAATAATGCACCCGACAGACCCCCTACTATTGTTCAAGACGTCTCTTCAAGATCCATTGTCATTCACGGAAGGTGACTGAACCGCCATACGCACTTACGGCAGCCTCACTTGAAATGACTGCTGGAGATACGGCGATCTTAAAACCGCGTTAGGTAACCAAGCGAAGATGAAACAACAGTAATGGGTTCGTAATTAGCTATCCGATGTGTCGCAAAGTCGATTAAAAGTTAGCCGTAATAGCTAGGACGGGTGAGGCAATGAGCGTTTCCATTCTAAATGGTGCGTCACAGCTCCTATTCCTACAGGCCTCGCTCATAACCTCGAAATGCGCGTAAACATTCACTGGCACAATTTCAAGCGGAGAGAATCGAATAAAAAATATTAAAGCTAATCGAGTCGAAACCGATCATTGATCGAAGATTTTCCTCACGATCAGCTGACACGTTTCCTTTTGGGAACGTCGAGTAGAAAGTTTTCGATTTCGCGCGAAACAAGAACGCTAGAAAATCTCCACATTCCTGCATTTTCTTATTAGTTTATTGCATTTAATCAAGGGTCTGACACCATTGAATTCAGCGAAAGTAGGTGAATAAGTCGATTAGTCTAGATGAGATTTGGTCTATAAGTATTTGTTTAGTTTCCGAGAAGGAAAGCCGCATCAAAATTATTGGAATCATTTCTCTATGTCCCACAAACACACATCATTAGCGTTTTTTCTAAAGGTCCGCAGCCTTATAATTGATGAACTTAGCCCTATCAATTTCTCTTTTCGCTTCGCGTTTTAGATCTTGATAGCTATCCGAATTTTTCCTACGCTCTCCTCTAAGTTGAAATATTTTGTGCTCCTTTCTCTCCCTTTCAGACATATTTTCTCTGGTCGCAACCTTAATCATTAATTCTATTTTCAGACGATAACATATCCAGCTAGTTTTCCTCCTTCCATATGTCCCTTGCAAGTTGTTTTTCTTATCGGCTGTGGAGTATCTAGTGTGCTTTTCTTGCAGCAGCGGAGTCCCGGACTCTAATCCTGCAATGTACATGTGTACCTGTGTTTCTCGAGTGTTGATATTAAAAGTAAACGACCTAGTCCGAAATTCACCTAGAAAATCTTAATTATAATTACCATTATAATTATGATACAATATTTTAAGCACAAACGCTAAAAAAACGTCTAACAAGGCGAAACTTATTTATGAATACATATCTGAATATTAATTGTCACGATAGCTCTAACAGTCAGAATAAAAGTACAAAAATCGGTAAAATTTACGTGCTAATAAAGAAAATAATAAATTCACTCACAACTCGAGCACGTAATATCTGAAGAAAATTTGGAATGCATTGAAATACATTAAAGCATGATTTCGCTAAAAATGATTCAGGATTGAGTTGGTTGCACAATAAATCAGATTACAGTGAAAGGATTACAGTGAAATTTCCGGTGGAGGGATTAGCGTTGCCTGTACATGGTAGACTTTGTTGATAAAATCATAACTGCTCCCGTGAATGAAAAATCGATCTCGGAGATTTGGAAAAAAACGTGGGAGGCTTATTTCCACATTCCACGTGGTCCAGCGGACTCGCTGACTCGAATCCAAAACACCGCCCACTTTCTCTCCATAATAAAACGTCGATTCCCGTTCAATGACCACACAAATTCTCTCCCATTCCATATGCATTCTAAGAAGATTCGGCCCACCGTTCAAGGGACCACGCCTCCTTAAATCCTCCCATTATTTTTTTTCCAAGTGGCAGACCCATGTCATTGTTTCGGGCGAATGGAAATTGCGGCCCACTGAGCGACGCCGTGGTATCTGGTGCCAATTGGAAGCATTCCTTTGACGATACGTCACCTACCGTCCAAGGGTTGACTTCCGTTGTGGGTCAATGGGAAATCGGGGTCACGGGCGAGATTTCGAGTGGGGGTTCGTGGCGTCACTAAGGTATCGAACTGCACTCGAGTTTGCAGGGCGGGGTAAGAGTTACTTGCAACTGTAAGGCCCAAAATTATCATTTCTTTAAATTTCAGGAGGTTTCAGTTTCAAAATATGGTTCCTTAAATGCAAAATCCCAAAGGTGCGAAGGATTCAGTAAATCAAATGCAGATTTTTTTCTTGATAGTTATACCCTACATCGAACGAAGCTTTCTTCGCAAAAAATATTTGGATCTCCCCGAAGATGATAACTCTTTGAGATTTATGATTATTTATTCCTATAAAATTAGCTTCGCAAGATGAGTTTACTGAGAGCTCTAACCTCTACGAGCCGGGAACATGGGTGCTATGGTAAATCTCAGTTTTTTCTTTCGAAAATTTGCGCCCTCTGATTTAATGGCTTTAAAATGAATAATAAAGGATGGGAAATAGAATTAAAATGAGTTCATTTCTCCGTTATCAGGATAATAACAGCATTATATTAAGAAATAAAAATCTTCAAAGATGTGACCTGAAACCAGTATGCCTCCTTGCTTTTTCTTTCCTCTGTTTGAAAATTCAGATTCTTAAAACTGACCATTTGCTTGTTTATATTGCTACTGAATTACAGAACATCAAATTTTCTAATTAAATTTGTTTTCGTTGCATTTTTAGTTGCTCCTTCACGAAAGGAGATCCTATTGGATATTCAGGGTAGAAAGCAACTATTCTTACTCTCCGCCCAACACTTTGAGAGATAGGGGAAAATCTCGGACCGTTTCATTCACTTTTAAAACTCACAATTATTATGTAAGGATTACAGCGATGTGTTTATTTGCTCTTAAACATCAGGAGGCATCAATGTTTGAAGAAGTTTTTATGAACCAACCCACACGTCTTCTATCACCTTATCTTTCACACGCGAAAGATAAAGCAAGAGGTACGCCGAGTTGAATTCCTCGGCTCTGTTCTCTTCCCTTCCTCCTCAACTACCACTTACACCTTATCACAGTGACTTCCGCAAACACGAAAGGAACTTCGCTTGGCGTATTCCACTTAGATTTACATTTTCTCCGGAACGAAGGTGAGTCATCAGTGAGTCACTCGCTCTGTCTCCGACAAAATTAAGGACAGTCCAAGGTGCCTTCTCGGTTCATCAGAAAAAGTTGGCTAAATGTTCTCCAATGAAATGGTGCGGGCGGCGTAGCGGATACCCCAGAAGGTCCTTTTGCGGGGAGAGGGAAAGAATACCCGCACAATTACATATTTCCACCTCATCTGATTTGTGGGATACCCCTAGGTCACTCCGCCGCAGAGCACTACCGAAAAGCGCCCGAGTTCGCTTTCGAAAAAAGGGAATAATGGAGTAATTCCAACATGAATCACCAGGCTCTAAGTACTTTTAATAAACGTGAATTATAATTTACATATTCGTGCTGTTCTCCATGCTAACTCCATTTCTTGATGCCAGAGGAAAAGTAAATTTTGACGGAAGGATGCTAATAAGGTCGATCTTTACAAATAGGGTGAAAATTAAGAGGAAGATTTTCAAATCATCTACCGCCAGTGCCGGTAAGCTAAAGTAAAAGCTTAAAAGAATAAAGAAATCGGTGAGATTGCAGCGAAAGATATAAAATTATAATAATATGGACTTAATCTCTAGAGCCATATTTGTATAATTAGGCATAAATCTCTGCAAATGTTAGATGCTATAGCTAGAGCCTCAACCTTTCTAACAAATTTGGGGAAAAATTTTTACCCGAATGACAAGAATATATGGCGGAGAATTCACGTGATTGCGGCAATTGAAAAGGTTCCTGTCCCCTTTGTTAATGCGCACAATATCAATGGTTTTTTGGGGTGTTTTACGAATCCAGGCTTTCTTTTCAGTTCTTGCTGCCGTTTTTGTAACGTTTTTAATTACGCATCCGTCTCTTTGCGCTCTCCGTCTAGCGTACAGTTTGGAATAAAGCGCGCAACCATGTGCAGCATACGTTCATTAAATATCCGAAAAAAGAACTTCTTTGAAATGTAATCTAGGACATAATACAATGAGAATAATTATGAATTTCACCCTTTTTATGTAGTTGAGCACTTTAATAGCGTAATGCCCTAAAATTAGATACAGAAAGTTTTTCAGTTCAAATACCCTCTTTGAAGTCAAGGTCTGTTATCAGATAGTAATGTGCGTTCAGTATTCTTCCTTAAGTCACTAGAACCCTTCTTCTCTCTAATCTGTTGTGGTATACCTCTCCCCGTTTTTGAAAAAAAGGGATGCCGCAGTTTTTGAAATCTTTTCCATCTCCCAATCGTAACGTGCATTGGATCCCAGTAGATAAGCGAAGTATGTGAATCAGAATGTTTGCCAAAGTAAATATTTACCTTCTTTATTGGTTTACTTCATCCCATAGATAACTTACAAAAAGTAGGTTTGCAACCCTCCTAGTCCCCTAAACTAATTAGTCTTCTTTATCTTCTTTTCTTTGAAGACAAATAATGAAGCACTTGGTCTACATTTCAAAGTGGGACAGTTATTTGAGGAAACCAATTGGCTATCGTTCTTTTTGTCATGAATAGCACCAAAAGACACTGAAAGGCTTCGTGTCCGTTTTATTACATCGTTTTGAGAACAATTTTGCCTTGTAATGATTCCTTCGCATTGAAGCCTTTTCGAGTCTAGGGAATGTTTTTTGTCGTACTCTCATTGAGACGATTCGGTAAAAATAGCGCTGTCAGCATTTATCGAAAAGACTTTTCCCCATCCGGGTAACTCCAACCAATAACGGACAACATGCGTGATAAAATGATAAGTACTTATTTTACTCTTAAAATGGAAGTTGAATCGATACAACATTGATCAAAGTTTGGATTAGAGTCACACGCATATTAATTTCGTATTGTTTGGAGGGAAAGACTAATGGGCACAATTTCTCTAAATTGTGCCCATATATAATAATGCACCCGGCAAAGGTGAACCCACCTCACCATAGGCAGGTGCGTTTCTGACACGACCATGCAAATGTCATTCATATGAATTATTCATATTTTCACTGTCCGTTTACTGTCTAATAGTTAAGTATATAAACATTTCCAAGATCATACTCGAGAAAATAAGGAGAGATTTAGTGGAAGCTATCCCGCGAAACATTTAATCTGAGCCTACTCATAGATCTCATAGTGTCGTTACCATTTTAAATATTCTTCCAACTTCCTTGACAAACTTATTGAATATTTTTATTCAAATTAGACATTAATTATGTCTCTTCTTATCAGAGACGTATTAACAACCACAAAGGCGAGACGTATCTTAAAGAATTTCGGTGCCACTACATCAATATCTGATTAGAAATTTGTATACAATTCGAAAAATATATCAAACTATAATTATTCATGTTTTATGCATACGATTTTAACATTTTTCACCGAATTAAATCCTGTAGTATTAGGTACTGATCTACTCCACTTCTATATCGCCTGTATTTTTTTATCATGGTGGCTAATGAAGACAATCCATTCTGGAGTCTCATTCATCAGTAAGGATCTTCTTTAGTGGAAAATTCTCGTGTTTTTCCAATTCCAGCGTATTAATATTGTCATAAAGGTTCCACACTCATTAGTGAGAGTGGTAAAATTTATTTCTTTAGTCTTCTTTTAAATATTTTACTCCCTTGTATAAAGACGCAAATCCATCAAAATATTAATTTCAGTTTCCACACTGTAATACACAGCAGAAAGTCTTAGTTATCATAAACCTAAGTATTACTTAAGTTACGAGCAGAGTTACTCGTAAACCGGAGCATCAGTTAATCCTCTTATAATCCGCAGACTGTCAAGAAGAAAAACAATTGGAAATTCATCCAGCAGCCGTAATGAGACGAAAAGAAATCCCCCTACAAAAAATTCCAAATGCGGTAAGGAATGGACGTCAAACAGGCCAGTTTATGAAGGCTGCTTGGAAACGTCAAACAGATGCCGCCACTGTAGCGCACGCAGACGACCATAAAAAGCTTACCACAAATAGAGAGGGAACAAAACAGTTCCACCAAATGTCCTCCAAGTCTTTTCTCAGCTCAATTCCGCGAGAGAAACCGCCGCGCGCCTTCTCGGTAAAGAACGGCGGACATGACGTCACCTACCTAATTCGTGGTCATGACGCAAAGGATCTCCGTCATCAGCGGAGGGGTCTTCGGAAGGCGGCAGGCGGACGGGCTCTTGCGTCGTCGATCCTCCGGCGAGTTCTCCATCGTGGCGAAGCGGAGACAAGCTGAGGAGTCGAGGGGATGTGTCGATGGATTTCCGGAACCAGCGCATTGCAGCTGAGCCGCTAGACTGAGGAAAAGAAATGAAAGAGAGAGATTATATGCGGGTCGCAAATGAATACATCGCTTAAACTTATTACTCATGCGGCAGATAGATTCAAGGACGTGCGATGCTGTGGTAATCCGCTATAATTTCATAATTCATTTTTTATCGAAGCGTTATCATCTGCTGCTTGCGTGAATTGTGAAGATGTAATGAGTAAATTATGGATTCTTTGTCATCTGAATGATAAAAATGTGTATTTTCAGAACTCCTGGTAGAGATGCTCACAACTTTACCTCGTGAATTGGTGATGAGTTTATTATGAAGAGTCAGTCCACAGTTTGATTTAAGAAAGTAATTCGTAACTTTCGCCCCTCTGAATATGAGTTTCTCTTATTTAGTAATTCATAATCTATGTTTTTACGTTGATACTTGAATATGATTTATGATAGAATTTAATGGAGTGTGATTTTTTTAAATTTCGCAATAACAATACGTCTCTATATCGATCTTTTTGTCATCGATGCTAGTTCTACCAAAATTTTATTTGGTCAGAAAATATATAAAAAATATGCAGTTCAACACTCAGAATAATGAATCTTATAGTTAGGGTTACCATATTCTTAGAGAAAGAAACAAACTTTATCCTGTTTTGAAACGGGTAAAATGGAGCGAAACTGGGGCGTAGTGTCGAAATATTAAATTAATTATACATGCTTTAAAACATATATTTAAGTGTAAACTTAAGGCTTTTAACGATTTCAATCATTCAAGTCCCAGTACCTTCCATAATTTACTCTCGGAGTTTTTGCTTCAAACTGGGACAGATAAAAGAATTGACAGAACGATAGGTTAAAACAGGGACATTCCCGGTCAAAACGGGATATATGATAACTTACAGTGTAATAGAATGAAAGTGTTAACTTCCGAAAACTAATCAAAATTTAATGAAACAGAAAAATCTTGAAATGAGTAAAAAAATTCAATGAAGTGTTTTGATGATCAAGAAATCATTACAAATTTACGAGGAGTTGTGAGCAGCTACTCTCCAGTTCCCTGTTGAAATCAAATCTAATTGAATTCATCGATGCAAAAGGGCAAAAGCAGCATAAATAATCCAGTGGTTACCAATTCTTCCGAATTCGGCTTGTTGTTGATTCAAGTGAAAGTGTAATTTAACGGAAAATATGGTAATAAATTATAATCAGTGTTTACTCTTTTGGAAAGTATAATTGAGAAAATCAACATCATTTCACGCTTGGCTACCTTATGCATGACTTAAATCGTAAGGTTGCTCAGCTGGAAAAACACCACCGATCACAATTTTTCTGAAAACACGTCCGTCAAATTTATATCGAGATATTCATCAGATTCGTCGAAGTCCGTGGCTTTCAAATCCAAGCACGTAACTCACAACAAACCATTGGCAGAGATTGGCAATGATTGTATGAAAACATCAAATGTAATGAGCATAGAGCATATATCAAATCTATGATAGATAATTAATTAATATATGAATTATTTAACCGAAAGTAATGTTATCAATATCTGAGTTTTGATGCATACTAAGGCGATAGATGGATAACTTCCTAATTAAGGGAGTCTTCTCGTGTATGAGGCATTAAGTGATAACTTTTGGCGAATCATGCTTCATTCCCTTTCTGTCTGAAAATAATTCAACCCAGAGCTTGAACCTCAACCCTCCAGCATTAGCTTTGGGTAGGAGATGTGGCTTGCTATGCATGATTAGCAGTAAAATAATGTATGTTTTCCTCAGCAATCAACAGTTAGAATTAGGAAATAAACTTATTTTAGTGCATTGCACCATCTTTTCACCACCATTTGTCTCGGTTCATACGAATTTGCTAGACCTCGCAAATTATTTCAAAACTGCTTTCAAAAATCTATTCACAATGATTTTAAATACAAAAGACAGACCACTCCAGTAGAGTATATACCTAATAAGGATGTATAAATAAAATAAGTATATATTATAAAACATACCCTATGATTATTCATATGATATTATTAAGTATGATTATTCATGCGAAAAGACGTAGCTCAAATTCCTTCCGTCAATTTCCTTTCCGGCATTTCCTGGTGTTTCATCATTGCGGCTAGCAGCAAATTTTTATGGCAGAACGCTTAGTTTTTAGTCCGCCATCATCGACTCAAGACCCGATAATTTCAGATCAGTGGAGAAAAGACAACCTGATGCCCTTAGGGCATAATAGAAAGGATTGAGGACCGTTTTCCTTGATTGATAGAGCGAAATGGATCAGGTAATGGCCGTGAGATGGTAGACCCCTCGGTTGGAAGATTCAGTGGGAGCTGACTAGTGATGATGAGATCTCCTTCAATCAGTATTCTCTTACGCTCAGAGCGAAAAACCTGTTCTTCGTGATGATACCTTGTGTATCGCAAGAGATGAAAAACAAATTTCCATTCTGTGTTGGGGCATCCGTCCGTCGTTATGTATCGAATTTGGTTGCATACCCAAGAAGAGGAGGAGAAAATAACGGGTGATCATAAATGCACGACTTCTGGTTGAAATTGAGGATCATGGTTTCCGTCGGAATCTTCACTTCCCATCTCTTGGTCGTACAAGCACAGTATTTTTCTTCCCAAAACGACCATATAACCGGTAAATGGACCCAAGGACGTATAAAAGCGGGTTCGCAGAGGAAAAATAAGCGAAGACTCTGCTTCCTTTTTCTTTGATCTATAATCATTGATGATACGAAAATGTATTACCACTACAACATCTTTTCGAAAGTGATTTTTAGGGAAACTCAATGCTCTCACTAATTTCATTTCTCTGAAAATGTCAATCTTATATTCAATAGAAGCCCCCTATACGTTCTAAAAATCTATCAAAACTGACATTTTCGGCGTACGATTCTCCTCTACAGCGAAAGCGTATCCAAGCAAGGAACTGAGGAGGGTATGATGACTAAGAACATTTCTGAGAAAATAAATTTTCTGAAATAAATGTTTTGAGAGTTTTTCTCTGGATAAAGAATTAGTAACTTACCGGAGATAAGATTTTTCTACTAACTTCACCTACATGAAATATAATAAATATAAATAACAGATGATACTGTAATACAGAAATTACGTATGATAATTCTCTAACGCTATACTAAGCAGAATACAAAATTATGATTCATCATTCTTAAAGTTTAAGCGATTATGTTTTTCATTTTGGTTTTTAAATATTTAGAAGAGATAAAATTCACAGAAAACGGCAAAAGGAAGCTCGAGCCTCCTCTAGTCACTAGGACAACGTTCCTTGTCTGCCATCGCATCCTTTCTATTTATTTTTTATTTAAATCAAAACATTTGTTCTTCACTGCCAATCGTAAACATTTACAAATATAGGAGGAAGAGCTTGTTCTCATAGTTTTTGACGTTTCTTTGATGGGGAACATATGTTACGATCGGAGTCGGCTCTAGGCGATAAGCGGAGTAAGCAAAGCATCGTGGAGCCTGGAGCATGTTTTCTTTAACTACTGGTGTAGAATATGGGTGCACAAACTCCAGCCTATTTGAAAATCCTATCCGTCCCGCAGAACAGTTGAAAAAACATTTATTGCTTTGTGTTAATGTAATGTAGCTATAACATATTTAACTTCGTTAATTATACTATGTTTGTAATATTATTTTTCTACCAAGATTATGGTCACGTAATTAAACGAGGCAAGTTTAAATTGATTTTATCGAGCTTTTTATTATCATACGCACTTAAAAAGTAGTAGTTCGTAAAAATGGCTAAAAGGCTAATGCACATATACTCTAGAAATGTAGGAGAGAAGGATCCTTCGCATTTTTCGCGTCATTTGATCGAGAGGACTGTGTACTAGGTAGCCCCTGGTTACGGTGGAAAGTATTTGTACAGCTGATGTAGGAAATAGCATTGCGAAATAAGAGAAAACGAACATTTTCTGACAATTGCTGCGAGTAACATACAATAACGCAGAAAAGGAGGAGGTTCCGGATCAAAACACATATCAAACTTCACTGCAATTGGAAAGGTCGCTTTCTCCTGCAGTATGTTTTTCGCCTCTACCAAATGGAAGCTGTCATTAAAAAGATCGGAAAATTTCATTCCCAGGCGACCGAAAAGCGATCATCCATAAAAGTGAATGTCTCGCGTGAAGTAGAGGCATTAAAATACCGCTCCGTTTCCTTCGGTAAATCGCCGCAATCAAGTTATACGACACATGGAGAGTTTTTACGGTAGTATTATGTTAACTGCTCTTCCAAGTGATGATGAAGGTGAAAAATCTGACATTTAGCTTTGCCGTAATTCCAGTCGCCTTTGATGTGATGATTTGCATTCCATCGACTGCAATTTCCGGCCGCAGTAATCGGCCAAAGACCTTTGTTCAGAGTTCTCCAAAACTAATTAGAATTATTCTTAGCGTTTGATTATGTTGTTCGTTAAGAATCATCAGAAAAGCAATTCATCTTTTCTGCTAATATGATTTCCTCCATTTCTACGTATGCATTTATTCTAACTTTTGTTGAAAACATTTAGGAAGTGTTTATATTTATAAGGAATATCACCGAGTTGGTAACATAATGCCATCCATAACAAATATAATTAGTCTTAATGTGGGCCGGTCCGACAATAAAAGCTAACTAAATATCTCAAGGTAAGGAAAAAAGTTTGGAGCGAAAATCTTGATTCGCATGAGAATATCCTTACTTATCCTTATTTTGTTACAATTGCTGTGAACGAAAATCAATATTGAAATGACATTTAGCTGGTTACTGGTAGAATACTTTCGGATGTATCTTTTGAAGAAATAGATCCAAGATGAAACATTAAAATATTAGAAAAACCAAACAATGGTACCAGACTCGAAATTCCTTTGTATCGGGATCCTATCAAATGTTTCACGGTCATTTTTCAATGGGAACCTGTAAAACGAGTGCAATATTTCTTTTTAATTGCGATATTCCTATTATTTTTTTTATTAATGTTAAATAAGAAGATCTCTGTAAATCCATAAAATGTTGAAAACATTTTCATACTTTGTTTTTATTAAATATTACAGCTTCATCTTCTACCTAAATGCTCAGTATTGAAAATAAAATAATAGTAACAGGGACGATAGAAAGACATCTATCTCCTTGGGGAATAAACACATTAGAGCGTTACTACTCATTATTGATAATATGTCAACAAAATAAAGATAGAAATATTTATTGAGTTTGTCTTCAAATATAACTATTCCTTGCCAAAATAATTCCAAGGAAATCACCTCAAATTTGGATAAACAGGGTGGATTCCAAACAGCTGTTTACTAGGGAATGCATAACGCAATTCACATTTCACATCCCCTTATTTACAGAAGAGTAAAGAGCTCCATATATTTTAGCTTGGTGAGTGTCGGTTTCCTTGACAATACGTTATCCAAGATCGGCGTCGATATTTTCTGTGCTTTGAACTTCCGCAATGCAATTTATAAATATAAGGGAAGGGGAGCCGACTTGTAGTGCCACTCAAATACACGCTCTTTCACGAGGAGTAGCGAGGAATGGAAGCAACTTGGCATCTTTTGTAACATCGATACATAAAAGGTAGATATCACCTTCTAAGAAATGGCTTTTCTTAAATGGAAGATAGGCTCTGGAAATATGAAAATTACTATGTCGGCTGATTCCTTTACTTTGACTTCCATAGCTATAACTAAAATGAGGAAAGTAAGTTAAAAGCTGTATCAATGTTATGCATGTTTCAAATAACTTATGCCAGAATCGGAATTCACTTATTGTATGGGTTAGACTTAAGTGAAGGACTAATTCTGGAAGAATGCCATTGTAGTATAATCGGCGCAGCGTTAAGTGTATTCTTTACCTCCCTCCGTTTAATATATTCCATCCGCACCCTCTCTTGGCACTCAATGGTGATTTTTTTGGGTTTGAACTAATAACACGGTTTGAAAACCCCTTCAGCAAGGAAACAAGATGAGGAATTCGAAAAAAAGGTCGTAATAAATGTGGGTGATATCATATTAATCCACCGATTCTTGAACAGCTTCCAAGAAGTATCCACTCTTCATTAAAATTCAGCGCAAGTTGTCGTGATTTTATGCTAAACGAGTTCGCGACTTGCAACAGTTTTTCTTCTCCTATTTTAGGAAGGATTATGACTGGAAATTGCTGGAACAATGGAGGACGGTACTTTTGCTCTCTATCCATTCTAAACAAATTAATCTATGGGTATTGTTATCATTGTCATTTAAAGCTGTTATAATTCCATGGAAATTATATTTAAAGAATAAATGAAGATCACATTTCTCACTTCAAAAATTGCCGTAAACAATAGTTGATTCATAAATCAAACTATTCTGATGTGCTTTGAATTAACTAATGGATTCAAAATTATTTCTGCAGATTATACGTCACAATACTCTGACTTTAGGATTGGATTTGATTTGAAGTTATTGTCCTTACACTGCACTTATTATGTGGCTCAGTATTCATATGCCATGACTGACCTTTGCTGGTATGGCCGTGTAAAGGATTCACGTATTTAGAGGAGGGTGATAGACCACCCCTCCCCTTGAGCTCATTATTGCAAAATAAGTAATTTACAGGAGATAGGAGTATGAGCTTAAGCAAAAGTCTTATAGAGAAGTTTCTCCTCGATTACTTTTAGATTATTGGATGATTCACGAAAAACATTAAGACACGACGTTTTGAGATGAGTGTATAAGAAAATTATCTTTTCACCCCTCCCTTGGCAAGTTTTTGGATACGCCCTTGATAAAACGATAGATAAGATCTTTAAATGATTTGAAACTTAAAGGTTAATGTACTCAGATTCTCTATATCATATAAATTTAATATTTAATGCAATTATGACGAATGATATTTAGATAGAAATATACCGAAATAGAGCATAAAATCTGAATCCAAAAATGAAAAATAAACATTAATTTACACTTTCCTTAATTGAACTTAAAATAGAAAACAATTTCTTTGTATCCAAGAAAGAAAGCTTTGCTGAAGTAAGAACACCAAAGGAAGAAATGGAGGAGAAATAATTCACAAAAGGAAAATTTTTTTAGCGAAAAATACTGTGGAATAAAATTAAGTATCTCCTTGCGGATAAGGTAAGTGTTTGAAATATTCCACAAGAGTAATGGTAAAGTGGCAAAATATATCCACTTAAATTCACTTGTATTCACTTATATATATCACAATATATATTCACTTCCTAATTCTCTCCTAAATTGGAGAGGCGTTCACGTTGGGTGATGCGAGGGCATTCTCATAAAAATCACGAGTAACTCCAAGGTTCCTAGTGACTCCTCTCCGACGTCACCAGCCATATTGTATATATTCAGAGAATTCCTTAAATTATTTAATCGTGTGATCTGACAGAAATTTTTGGCGGAAGGAGACGGTTTCTTCGGGCGGAGAAGAAAAGCGTAATTTTCTTTACAAGTCGCACCTGGTAGTAAATCACACCGTCCTTACAAAAGCCTCTTCTTTGCCATCCACGACATCCTGGGAGCAAAACAGGGGCCTCGCCCAGTGGCCGAGAGCGCCTCCCTCGCGATTTAACTGTACACGGCGCCGAACGGCATCTTTGCGCCAAAGGGATTAAAAAAAAGAATTGCGACTTACCGATCCGGAATAGACATCTGTGAGGTAGAGAGGGAGGTCAAGGGGTCTTGAGATAGAGAACGTCGTTGATCTCCGAGGACTAACAGAGGAATGGCATCCCAAGGCTGCTTTCTGGTTCCATTTCTCTTTTTTCCGGCAACTTTCATTTTAAACCAGAAAGTAGGGTATCATAAGGACCCCGCCTTTTCCCACTTTTGAAACTGTGTGTGTGCACTATTTTCGCGAGGGTATTTATTTAGAGCAGATGTGTTTGATTGGGACCAAAGGCCGCAATCGCCCCTTTGATCATTACCTTTAATTAAGTCCAGTATATATCTATACCTTTCTTGTAAGCTTTGCAGTATCCTATTGGAAATCTTGATGGAATTAATTTTATGGAATGGAATTTTGACTATTTTAGCATCACTTTTAATTCAAATTATTAAATAAATATGCCTTAAGTACACTATTAGTGTATTTACATGAATTAATTTTTCTCACTGTTGGTTGAAACTTGGACTCTGGTCCATGGCGAGATCGACTTTATGAATTTATTAAGCCAAATTATCATAGGTCAGAAGCATCTTACGAAATTTATACTAGCTGATAATAACAACCTAATTAAAACGGCGTGATGGGAAAGTATAATTATTACATATGGAAGGAAGTAACCGAAAAGTTTCTGTTGGATAGAAAGATTGATAAAGACTCGGTCAAATCAAACACATACAATATTACTAACACATCTGAATACTTTGTAAAATTAAACTCCAAGACCTATCAAGTTAAATATTTTACACTCTACGCAAAATGCAACATATCGCTTACATGCTCTATTATGAAGAATTTCCGAAGGCCGTAACATTTTCAAACATTCTTTCGAAATCAAGGACTTAGAACAAACAAAGATTCGAAATTTTTAAAATATCTTCCAATGAAGAAAATATTGCCCAAAATAGAGCGAAAAAATAAGAAATAATAATAATGAAAACATACCTACATAAACATACGTATTTATGAAAACATACATATTTATGAAAGTACTCTTTTTTGTGCGCCTGTTGTGAGAAAACGACCTCTTAAATAGAAACATTAATATGCAAATCTCTAATACTCGAAATAAATTCCCCGTTTCCCTTTTATTCCGAGCGTTAAACGATACGTTTGCAAGTTACGATATCGCAGAATAATATTTTTGCTGCTCTCTGTTATCCAAGTAGGAAATAGGATCTGCTGGAAAGATACCAGATGAACAGCTGCAAATGTAAAACTATTACCAAACCATATAAATGCCGCTTTCGGAGTAGCGGCGTATTTTGAGAAACTAAGGAATAACTTTATTACCACTTCACCCAATTTTCTTTCAAATGACCGATTTATTTTCATGACATAATCTAGATATCATTTCGCAGTGGAACGCCTTCGTGGAAACAGAAAAGGCAACTTCTAAATGTACCGCAGATATGCACGAACCTTTAATTAAGACAAAGAATTTTCGCAATCTATCCTACAATGAGAATAGGAGAGAAGTGAGGTCAGCCAAGTGAGAAAGTCGCTGTTTTGATATCACTTATTTTCATGACTTTAAATAATAAATAAAATAAGACATACCGCTTCCGAAAGAAAGTCCCGTCTTTTAAATCGATAGAAACTCAGCAAAGAAACGGAACAGTACATAAGGGAAACCTACAAATCCCACGAGCAAGCGTATTCGTGTCAAAAGCGTGGGAGTTGGGTAGGAAGTAGCCACGAGACCTCTCATGCCTTTTCCGCCACGATCCGCAAAAATTCTGAAAGAATCTTAGAGCCATGTTCTCATGAATCAAAGGCTTGGTCTGCTATGTAAATAAGAGAGATGATGGATGCGATTTGGCCATAAAAGCAAGTGACACGAGCGATAGGTATTTCGAATGCGTGGTTACGGAGCAAAATCCATTGTCTGCAAAATAAAAAAGAGCCCATTGTGAGGGTTGACGGAAAAAGGAACCGATGTCGCAGCTGATCAAAGGAAATCATCTCGAGAAAGGAGAATGGGTCGTGCATATACCTAGGTTTGTATCACTTCCTTTGAAGTCGATATAAGCTGCTGGCGTGGGTCGCTAGCTCGGCTTAGCAGAATGTTGCCTGAAATGCGAGCAATCCGTACGACGCATTGCGTATGGATGGAGTTTCCTATGGGAAAACATCCCAGGGCGGCTTTCATACATATGCTCCGTAGATGGTCAGCAGAAGCGGCGAAAACAAAGCGATATTTCATGCCGTATAAGTATGCAACTGCCAGTTGCTTCTTAAACACACGATGAAATAAAAGCTATGATAACTACGATCTTAGAAGTCCTCGCGAATTGATTGGCCTTTGTTATCATTAGCAAACACACAGTATCTAAATATCTATTTCCGTGTTTTCTTTTTATAGATACTCATATACACAAATAAAGAAAACTATGCCAAATTCCACAGGTTTTTTGGGAAAACGATCGATTTCATCTAATCCAAAGACATCTTCAGGTGTGGATTAGGAAAAGAATAAGTGAATGCTCTTATGAGTGAATATGAATATTTAATGAGGAAATATATTCATTCCTTTCCTAACTCACACCCGAGGACGTCTATGCATTAGATGAAGGGGTCGTGTTTTTAATTAACCTGTGGAATTTTACGTATTTACTCTATTACAGAATGCCGTAGTAAAGGATTCGCATCATTGAACATCTTTTTCATCAGTAAATCTATGGAAAGAGTAGTCTTCCCCAGCCTTCTATGGCTATAGAAAGGGTGAGTAATCATTCCCAAAAAGCCAGAACGCTGGCCTTACAGTTATTCTGTTTAAAGATTTCAAATTTTTCAAATAGCTAATTAAAATTAAATAAGTTGATTTGATATTGATTCAGAGTGTTATCATGAATATTTCAACAGAAAAGTTATACATTCGTTGTTTTTGGTTCTTTAATCATATCTGTGAAATAAGCGAATCACCTCTTACGCTATCGATTTGGGAGCTGTTTTTATGGAGTTATTCACTATGAAAAATGAAGAGAGCTGATATTTTACAATCAACGTTATTTATTATATCAAGGGTGCGTCTCTTCTCAGCTCTTCTCTTAACCTCGATACCGCATAAAATACTTCGTAAACACCATCATCTGTAGTCTTAAATGTAAGGATCATTTCGAATTTGTTGAATTCTAATAATAATTTACACATGCATATGGCGTACTTTCTCTAGTGATAATTAATAGGGAAGACATTCCTGCTTTATTTTTAAGATAACAGTACCATAATGAAAGAGGAATAAATGCGTAAAATAAAAGAAATTGCATGGATTCATTCACATAAATTTTCAAGGATTCAAATGTGCTGCAATATTCAATAACTCATTGGAAATCTGTGAGAGCTAATCAAGCACATGTATACTAATCGAGATGTGGGCTGGTATATTAATGCAATGCTTCCCGAACTTCTGTCATTCACGGCATACTTATATATCGACTGAAATGTTGCGGCACAAAAAAACTACATGTTCGTTGTTAACAACCTAAGTTCAAGTTAAAAATAAAATAAACACCTACTGCGGAGTGAAGTATTTAAGCACCATGATTACAAACTTCATATAAAATCATACAATGAAATACAGCGCTTTTGTGACGTGAAATTAGAAAGAATGTCTCCCTTGGATATTTCACGCCACACCAAGAACAAACTTTTTTGTCGTACGTGAATGTGGCATACCGGTTGAGGAGCACTGTGTTAGACAACCTTTGCTATATGACCTTATTTTTCACACGCGTCGAGGCACCGCATTTATTATAATTTCTAGTAGACCGCTTTTCCGAGGAAATCTATCTTCCCACGTTATTTCCGAGAAAAGCCATCGTCTTCAGGAGCTTTCCCAGCATCTAAATGGCTCGGTGTATTGGTAGAGACAAATCAGCCTTTATGGAGATTGAAAAGACACCTCTCTCCTTCCTTTTTTCCTCAGTGAAAGCTCAACCAAGAGCCCCTTCCTCCACATGTTCCCTCGAGACTCCCCCCAAAGAAGAGGAAGAAAGACATGGCCAAAACAGACGGCTTTTTTCCTCTGCCGATGACGCAAAATGGCGCTGTCCTTTGGAGCAAAAAAGGTGGCTGTTCTCGTGGTTCCGCTGGTGTAAATACGACGTGTAAGATGGTGTGGGAACGGCGATTTGGGGCGAGGGTCCGAGGATGAATGGAGATGGAGGGTTAGACAGGAGAGGTTGACAGGTTGAGGAATAGGGGAAGCTTTTAAAAGAGAACGGTTTTGAAAGGCAACTTCTTAAAAAAGACGCCTCCGGAAAGAGATCGTGGGTGTGCGTGCGGGTGCGTAATATCCCATCTCATAGCCCTAGGGAAACTATGATTGTGGTGGGGAAAGGCGAGGAATAGGTGCGACGGTATCGCAACATCTCGGAGCGCGATAAAAATCCTGAGAGAGGATCTCATTTTACTTTCTCCTTTGACGCTGCTGCTTTTGATGGGAAATTACGGGAATAATGAGAGAGATTCCCTTTCTCAATAGAGTTTTCCATCCGGAGCAAACCTTTCGAATTTCTCTCTCGTAAAACCCTTAAATCATGCTTTCTTTGACATTTGAAAAAGACGTAAATGGGTCTATCATTTTAAGAAGATATTTATGCTCCAAGATCAACCGTCCGCGAGTTTCAGGAGCCGGCTTCTTTTATCGGAATAACAGTACCGTTTTAATGAATGAATTGTACGGCTGAGAACGAACTCGTCAGCGCTTTCCAACCGCGTAAGTTCGCGAACAAGATAAGATTCGCGTTTCCTTTAAAATTAATTTAACAGATACAATCGATTCCGGTCCCATAATGAGTGCAATTATGATAATTTGACTAAATTAAAGCGATTACGGAAAAAATCTCGTCTGAGTAATTTCCTCCGTGAGGGCACCATTCGTCATGTTTGTACATTCTATTGTTATCTCCATTGCTCTGGAATGGATAAAGAAAAATATGGCCCCATAAAAATCTCTCTGAAGATGCAATAGCGTGTAATTGATCGCAGGTTGTAAGAAATGCGAAAGAGTACCGAGAATCTTGCTAAAAGAGGAAATCAAGGCTTATAAAAACTGAAATAAGGTAGAATAATAAGCGCAATTTTGCCATTAATCCTTACAACAGTGATCGCATGAGAAATGTTATAAAAATTTCGCTCTATTAGATAGATTGCGGAAGCCATGAAATTTCCAAACGTGCCGCAAAAACCAGGTACTGTCATATCGCAATAATATCTCAAGGGACAGAAAAAGGTGCATAAAAAGCCTTAATCTTGTAAAAACGTCTTTATTCGCGAATAAATCGTAAATCGACGTTTTAATCTCCCCCGTGATTCCGGGATATTGCCGATCAAGAAAGTCGAGATTTCAGCTTTTTTGTCCATAGTAAGCGTTAATCAGGCGAGACGAGGCACATCCGGTAGAGCAATTCAATGGAATTACACAACTTAAGCCCTCGGGATGTTAAAAATTGAAATAACTCTTAAAGGCAGTCATTATATGTCGATTTATAAGATTTTTCCCTCTGATATACCTGTGTAATAAATATTGTCAAGTAATAATCTTCACATTTCCATAACGCAGTTTTGTTAACTGGATTACTAGAGATATAAAAGTGTTCTGGACAAGGTTCAAACTCCAGCAAAAAGCCTAAATTGGTATCTGCATTCAGGAGCGATGTTTTACAAAGAAAAGGAAGCATCTAGCCGAATCCTTCCGTCGAATTTTGGGAAAAAGCCATTCGTTTTCCTTTCTGAAGGAAACGGCAAATATTTAAAGAGTGGAGACAACAGCGATGCGGGCTTTAAGGTAAACATAAACAGGGAAATTAAAGAGGCCATTCATTCCCTCCCATTAATATTTCACCAGGCGAACGCAAGGTGAATGTTTTAAATTCACTCTCTAACAGACGTATGTCAAACTCTCCCGTTGCTATAGCAACGACAAAAGCCCTGCGGCGGGAAGGACGATCCCCTGAAAAACGGGAAATGACTCTCCTTTATTTCCTTCTCTAGCTCTCTTTTTATCTCCAATCAACCAGTGGGCCTCATCCCTCAGAGAAGAAGCCCGCTCGTATTTTAAAGATAGTGGAGATTTTTCCCTCTTAAAAGTAGAAATATGTGAAAAGATCGAGATAGACTTAAGTAAGACGGTTCGGAAAGAAGACGCGACCGATCGACCAGTCGGAGGACCCTTCCGTGAAAAGTAAAAAGAAATGTGAGAGAAAAGGTTGAGTCGAGGAAAAGAAGACCTTTTGAGTAAGTCAAAAGGTGAGTCGAGCGAGGGTGTGGAGGACAAAAGGGAGTTAAAAAGGGCAGACGAATTTCGTACTTCGTTTTTTTCCCTTCTCTCGGTGTCGGGGGACGCATCTGATGAGATGGTGGTGTGAAGTGAAGGGAGCGTGGGTGTGAAGAGAGCGCCTGGGGATATATAAACGAGTAGCGAGGCTTAAAAAAAAGTTGGAAAGTTGAAGGGCGTCTCAATTGTGGCAAGGAGAGTAATGCTGAAGAGCTTTCTCCTAAAATATCAAATAATTAAGAACCTAAAACAAATGAAATCAGGGATGCTTTTTCAGATTTTATGAATATTTACGTAATGAAATCATCCATTTGCTATAACAACCTTTAACAGTTTGTTAATTATCTCAATATGAATTAAATATTATGAATCATATATTTAACAGAAGATTTGTAGCTTTGAAACTGTGTGCTTGATTTCTCTCTAAGAAAATCTTTGATCTAAGCAGAGAAATTAAGAACAACTAACTAACGTTCCTCAGTAAATATTGTGGTATCACTGCACCTGTGTAAATTCATGCAGCCCAACCCTTGAGGTCATGGCCTAAGCGGGGGACTGCATTTTACTTACGAATTTAATCCTTACATTATAATTTTAACATGAGGTAACTTACTCGTAAATTGCAATTCTTATAAAACCACTTTTATTAATCGGAAAGGAACAAAACTGGTATCTACTTCATCTATCCATCATGCAAATTGATTCTAGTAATAAGATTTATGTAACTAAACCAGCAAAAGCTGTTCGTAGTATGCAGTTTTCCCACTGAAAGTCATAAAATCCTGCCCAGCTTGACACAGTTCAGATGAAAATTTGATGAAAATGTTATTAAATCCTCCGTCAACCAATAAAGAAGGAAATTCCATCGTACAGGTCTTTATTGGAATATACTTACTGGATATAAAAAACATGAAATATCATTCAAAGAACGCTCACTGGCAAATGAGGGCCGTTTCTCTTCGCCCCAATCGAGACACCTAAGCCATAATACTTAATTTCCAAAGACATAAAAATCTAAATATGGATTTCCTGGAAAACAAATCCGATGGTAACCTTCGCGATTAGACCTCGAATCATCGTATGAATTCCTCCATTTCTTTTCTGAAGACTTAACATGCGCTTCAGCTGTAAACGTCCCTTCCGCCTTCATGCTACGATAGACCTAAATCACTATCCATGAAGCAAATAGGCACTGAATCGCCATCGAATCCGAACAGCCAATAAAACTCCGCGTAAAGGGAATGACACGGATACTCGGCCACGTTTGCTTCGTTTTATTACCACCCCCGCAGCAATTCGCGTACGTTCGTCGTAAAGTAAGTTAACGCTGCAATCGCTCGGTCGGAAAGATTGAAGAGACAAAAGGAGAGCTCGCTCGTATCCCTCGTTAATTATTTCCTCGGGTATCTTGGCGACCCGTTAGGAATTTTATCTCCGTGGAAACGACAACGCGTTGAAACACGGCGGAGAACAGAGCTCTAATGTTTAACAAGAAAAAATGCAGAATGAGATACGTCGACCGGTCTGATACCCCGGGTTGTAATCCTCTTCATGGAGGAAGGGCAATTTCGAGACGGGCTGGCGAGGAATTTCAAAAACGAGAGGTAATTGAAAGGGAAAAATTTCTCGGTGCTCACTCCGTACTCGTCGTTTTTAAGTGTTTCCGTAGTTGAAAAGAGTTTGGAACGCCCGTCGAGAGAGGAAGAGGTAATGGTGCGATTTGAGAGGTGAAGAAAGACTTGGATGTTTTGGGTGGTGCTTCCCACCTGCTACGATGGTCGAAGAGCACAAAAGCCTCTCTCTATTGAGAGACCGACAGGTTTAGGGGAAGCGGGACCTGCATTCTTCCTCTGAGCCTCCAGGAGCGGAATAAATCCTCTAGGATACCAGGTAAACCAAAGAGATAATGCATCCTCCACTTCTTGCTTCCAAAAGATGATTCCCCACACAAGGAAAATTCCGCATTATGACGAGAGATAGGAAGCGCTTATTTCGCTTCCAACGGTTCGCAGTTTTTACCATCAACAATGATCCTTAGTAGCGGTCAGGAATGTGATGCATTATCCAGAAGACTGCATGGAAACACAAAAAATACCATATGCGGTCTTATTTTGTTTTCCTCTGGAGGTAGTGTATTAACGAATAAAGGCATGAGTCTGATGATATGTCCAGAGACACACCAAACTACGGTACATACATTCATACTACAATGGGTGCACCTCGCCCGGTCTCCGACTATGGTAGGTGACATTCTCATCAAAGTCTTCTCCTCGACAGTGTATGGAACTAATTCAAGATTTACACAAAAAAGCTCGGGCGACATTTATCAATGAAGAAGCTCTGTTAATTTATCCAGTGATGGAACAAAAGCTTGAAGAAGCTTGTATTTTATAAAAATATAGAAGGGCATGGGGTTCGTTAGAAAATAAGACTATAATTCTATCTGAATACCAGTAGTTAGAGTTGAAAATAGTAATTTATAATAGAGCCATTGCAAATTATATACAATGTAATTATTAGTTAACATAAATTACATACATTGTACTATTGAAAATAAACATTACATCCAATTTTGCCATCTCAATTGATTCGCACCCTCACAGAAGCTTTCATAAATCCCCGAAGAAGCTAAATGTTTATTATTTCTCTTGTTACAGAATATGCTACGTATATACTACTCATGCATTTATCTTCTTCGATTATCATAAAACGTCTATGAATCAAATCCACCATCCAACTCTTTTTTATTATACGCAAGGTAAATGTGTCATATATCTGCCTTATCTCTTCTCCCCTCCATGATTCCTGTGATTCATCGGCCATTATCATCTAGATTTTACACCTTCTGTTTAACGACACTCAGGCCGTTTAGTGATTAAGTATGTAATGATTCACAGGATTCTAATCCATTTTCTTGCTTCCGCAAATGAAAAACACGTGACTGTATTTATAGGTTGCCATTATCTTCATTTTGCAATCTTTAGCACTAAATCCATTTAACCTGGATATTTTGGAAACGCTCTAATCAGACATCGAGTCACAAAACAACACCCACGATGACTTTACCTGACAGAGATTCATTTGTTTCAAAAGGCCTCCAATTTTATATATAAATCTCCCTAATTCCTGAATCGAAATCCGTTACATATCATATGCTGCACAAGAAGTGTTTCAATAGTTTATCTATATTATGGATGGAATGTTATGAAGAATTGTGCCGTTAATTCAGCAGCAAATGTTGTAAGATTTCATACAAAGGATCAAATTCTTACGTTCATAACAATTTAAGGTGAAAAAATTGCAGCGTTTGTCTAAAATTGCAAAATGTGGGTACTTCATGGAACCAAATTCAATTCATTAAGAAGGAATAAGGATAATTCTATGTAAGTTTTGGTTGAAAATATAATGTTCATATTTAATTTACTTTTTAAAAAAGGTCACCTTAATCCTTTTTATCTTAAAGCCATCTGGTCATAGAACACTCCTCAAAAGAAAAGATTTCCTCATCGTCCACATTGGTCATGGTCGATATGCTTGCATAAGTAAGCTAAGTATTTTTCCCCTCGCGCGTGAAAATGAAATTTTCATGGTTAAAGGACTTCGTGATGAAAAAATAAACGGCCAAGGGCAACGAACTGGAAGGTTTTGTGTAGGTTACTATGCCAATATTTCGCGGAGTATAACTAGCTCTCAAGAAAGAGTTATTCAGCGTGTGTTACATTTCTTCAATTAAATCCCACGATAAAACAAACGGATTAGCATTTTCTTTTGCACATCGCTGCCTATCCACATGTACTGTGGCTAGAACATAGTATTTTCTTATGGACACGTGCGAACGATATATAATCATTATTTTCATATTTATTTGACTTGTTTAACAAGGAAGGAAATTCGATATCCATCTACAATCACGGTCGAGGCTGACCAATCCATCTCCTAAGGCCGCTATCTCTCCAATCACTTGGCAGTTGGTAAATTAAGTTTTTGTTTTATGGCGCTTGGTAATACCACTGCTAAAGCAATCAAACATAACTGTCTTCCACAATTTACGCATTGTTGTAGCGGAGATATAGGAGATTCTATCGGCAATAAATATCGGTTTATCTGTGCCGAACCGGAGTTGCACTTTTCTAACGGTCTCGCTCGTTTCTTTTTCACGCCTCCACGTAGCACCAGATCGATAGCCGCACCAACCCTTTCTGCATCTCGAGACGACGGTTAAAACTGCGTATCTTTTAAATGCGAGAATTTGCGGATTTATTAATTCACTTGGAAAACATTTTGCTTTTTACGATCTTTATTCCGATTTTGTTGTGGTGTAGTAATGTAATATTACATAGTGTAAACCTTCTCCATTAGTAAGATTGTTGTCGTCACGTTCATAAAGTCAACTAGCAATAGTGACTGCCAAGAAGAATGATTGCCGAGTACTTGCCTCTCCGTCAATTGTCTTTGAGAATACGTAGTGACTGAAAGCTCTTAAACCCAAATGAGATATCAGCACTATTCATTTTGAGAATAATTGAATAAGATTTGACAATTCTTCTCTTAGATTAGCTTGTCTACATTAACAAGATTAAATTTTCTTTTCGTAAATTGATGCGTTTCCTTCCGATCCTTGAACGATCACTTATCAGTAAGCTGCGATGGTTGATTAGCATCAAGATACGAACAGTAATTAAGAAAATACAGCATTAGGAATGAGTGGAAACAGAAGGAAATTTAATCATAATATTATACTATGAACTTTTAGGTAGTTCACTCCTAATGAACCAATGCATTGATTAGAGGTAAGTCATATTCATAAACGGATCATTTTGTCGTAATATCTACGATTGTGAAAAATCAAAAAGGAAAATCATAGGAAAAAATCTAAAGGGGTTAGCCATAAAGTATTTCAGAAAAATTGAGTCTTTTGATTTATTTGCCAAAAACTGGCCGTCAGTCTAAAATGTTGCAACAACAGGAAGTTTTTGTAACTTTTGATTTAAATAACTACATACAAGTAACTTTCATTGAGAAAAACATATGTAGCATCAATTTCAAACATCACCCAATCATGTTAAATAAAGAGGAAATGTAGTGAATAATATCTAAAGGTGAAAGATACGAATCGGCTTGTTGCTTCAATCTAAATGTCTTAACTGAATTACACGGACAATTACTCTTTATGTTTCGCAGCTCAGAATATAACACATTCTTGCAGAATAGAAGTAAAAGTGGTTATAATCCGGATCATTTGATGATTTATGAGGCTTTAATTCATTTAATATAGAAAATATGGGTTTTGCGTATTTATATTTCATATCTATCGCAAATCAACTCCACAATGACGAAAGCTTAAAAAGAAATGAAATTGTCAACGTGAATGATAGGTCTATTTGAAATAAGCCCCTCCATCTATACGGTTAATTTATTTTCTTGTCCTATATTATTTACGTGAGCACATTGCGTGAAAATCGATATGCAGATAAATCATGATATACTTACCGATTCTATGAGGACTTACCTAGACTGTGTCTCACTAACAGTAATCTAACGAGGGGAATATACTGTCTGACTACTTCGCTGAACACTTCACCTCACTTACTCTTCACTACATTAATGTCCCATTAATAACTATTGGTACAGAGAGTGGAAATGAATAATTATGTAAATCATAATTATATTAAGTTACGTAGTTTAGTAAAAAAGCAAACTTCCTAGAAGCACTCCATTTTTATTTTCACGCCTTAGAATCGTCATACACCACAGTATCCTGTCTTGTATCTTATTCGAGGAAACCACTCGAGGACATTATTTATAATTCTTCCCTTGAATGTGAACGCAGTGCGTAAAAACGTCACTCTTCCTGAATTACAAAGAATTGTGCCATTTTTAAGACTGACGTCGTTATTAGCGGTTATGAACCTCTCAGAATAAGCCAGCTGGGGATGTATTTCCCAGAAGTTTAATTATCCCGCTCTTGCGAATACTTGAGTATTTCCGTAAATTTTACGTAAAACAACTTAGAAATTCTCGATTACTCTTATCAACAGGAGGTAAGCGGAGGGTCTTAATTTAAGCCAAAGCCACATTCGTAAAATTTTATATCCTTTAAAAAACACAAGCTACATGGTGACATTATGAAATTCCAACGAATTGCTCTTGTTTCCCATTTATTTACTTCAGATCGCTTCTCTGACCTTTTAATTCTCTCAGGGATCTCAAGGCTACGGCTTCATTTAATTCTGCCGCAAGTCTCCTGCAACGGTGTGCTGCAGCACCATGCAGGAGCAATAAGTCGAATTAATATAGTCGAATAAGTCGAGACGATAATCATAACAAATCGGTATAATGATGATTACGGAGATAGTTAGCTATCATGGTGAAGATAAGATTGATTTTTCAATTAATATTTAGAGAGAATGGACTTCCAGATTCGGAAAGATAGTAATCGAATATGAGGCCATCACATACAACGCAATATCGATTTAACTAACAATAAGAAGAAGAAACAGACGCTATCAGTAGCATCATTCAAAATGATCTATTCAATCGCCTAAACGAGAGGCATTTTTCATATAAAATAAACTTAAAATGAATCAATCCTATACCAATCATGAATAGGTGTCAGCCTACCTATTGGAAATCATGGAGATGTCAAATCAATCTATCATAGGAAGTCTTCATTAGTTTATTAGTCGACAGGTGGGAAAAATGAAGAAAGAAGAAAAAATAAGCTCTTAGCAAGCTTTTATAACAGAAAATTCTTGCATTAATATTCTGCATGCAGATCATTGCATTCGGAGACAGCCTGAGCTAAGTGCATTATTCATTCCTCAGGATTTGCGAGCAAATTCAGAGCACAACCTTAATCCGCATTATAACATCAATCTGCCGTTTGCATCGGTGAGTTATTAATGTAAATTTATGCTCAGCGGCTGTGATAATAATTCATATATAATTCATGAATATGCAGATCAGTTACATTTTTCACCCCGAGAAAGAAAAAATAAGATTCACAACAGAATGGAAGGCAACGAGGGGCGGTGAAAAGTGAATTAATACATGCATCAATACCTGGCATTCATAAATATTTCACGGCATTTTCAATTGTTTTGGTTACATTCGAAGAAACCTTGAATATTTTCTGGGATGAAATTAAGATATCTCCACGCGGATTGAAAGGAAACGAGGACAGGTGCTGTTCACTGTGACCCAAGAATGAAGGTGCGTTTTCACCTATAAGAAAACGAAAGAAAGTTTTCGGATATCCATTCCTTTGGGCAATTATGTAATTTTGCAATAGAAAGTCCGGAAGGAAAATATTCCACAACTCTTCGTCATTCGGATTTGATGGGGAATTTTTCGGTAGTGAGTCACACACTATTAGAGGTTTATCACCTGCCGTTTTCAATGGTCGCTATAATGGACAGTGGGGCCGATTTAGAAAGCTCTTTCCGAGAACCGCGATTCTCTTCATTTTTTAAGTATCGTGGGAGAAAAGTGATAGATAATCGTTCACTTTTCCGCCAAACAAAGTACTGATTATATGTTTCAATAGATAATAAGTACCTGGATAGAATATCAAAGCAGATTCTCTCCTAGAAAACTTTCTTCCAAATTTCATCTGCTATTGCAGCTTAAAAATGATCGCAATATAAAAATTTTGATTGAGTGTTTAAATACGATAGAAGGTTATATGACTATTACTCGATTATATTTCCTTACATTTAGTTACTTATTGGGCCTCACAGTCTTGTACGAGATTTTATACTTTTTACTTTCTTATGTTTAGTTTTTATCTTTTTATCTGTATTTTATCTCCAATGAAAATGATGACATAATGACTGTGCTATTAATAACGATAACGATAATAATAATCTTTTACAAGAGGCAAAACTCTTTGTTTGAGGGATTTTCAACTCAATTAATACACCTCCCTATAATACAGTTTTATTTTCTTCGCCTCGCTAATGATAAATAATTTTAAATAAGTATTTGAAAACCATTCAGAAGTTCAAAGCAGAAAGCTTGTAAAGCAGAACTATTTGAAAAACCTTGTACAAAACATGTACATAAATTGAATACAGTGACCGACACTTAGTCTTGCCTCTTTCTCTTTGTTCGTGTTTGAAGTAAATAAGAAACCATATAAAGGTGTCAGAGCCATTCCTATGGTTTAGCTTGCTAAGGGTAAATCCCAATTCTGTTTACTGTAACATATAGGTTTCAAAAAAGCATCCTAAGCTTACCTACATTTGAAACTGTCAGTATCATTTGTAAAGGTCATCACTGTAAACAATTTGAGATGCCAACGTATATCCCGTTGTAATAGATCAAGGATATTTAAGATTTTCTATGAGATTAATTTCAGTCGTATTTTCATCTTTTAAGACTTAATCTGTGTGTTTGTAAAGCGTAAAGTAGGTCTCTTCGAAACTTATCATCATAAAAACAAATTTTGAAACGAAACTAAAATCGCTGGGTAGTTTGTGACCAGTCACGAAAGACCCAACATTTTTCTCAGTGATGTATGGGTGGATAGCAATCGATTTGCCAATCATTCCTTAAATAGGATAACGCACAATTTACCTGAATGGACGACGGAGTGAATCTGGAAAATAGCAAAGAACTGTGGAGTACGTTTTTTCAACCACCCATTCATGGGCATGGTAATGAGGGAAACATAAATTTCAAAACGATGCTCCGAACCCGGCGCCAGTCTCCATTTACGAATGAACATCCTTTCTTCGTTTTCGATTTACGAACGAGAGGATCCCAATTATCTCAACATCAGAATCGGAAGACGAAGACTCCGACGCTAACTCACGGCCCAGATGGTACATACCATTCGAGGAAATCGAGATTAAAATCCACTTTATTTAAATGCCGCTGCATCCGCTCTTCTGGAAGATGCCGCCCACTTCCATGCGGCAGACACGTCTCGGTAGAGTCATTAGCCTTTAACGCAAATGAGGAAATGGATCGACGCTGCTTTCACGCGTGACCTCGGCCAACGTCCGCGGCACAGCTCAATGAAATGGAAGACGCTTCGAGTATGCCTCAAGACATTCCCCGTCCGCCCACGATTTCTCTACGTCAGACCTCCTTCTTGTTCATCACCTCCATTAGTTGGACACAAATTGAACGTTTAGAGGCAACGTTCCGTGTACAGCGGGAGAGGTTTCCGATGTGCTTTCGAGTAGATGAGCACGGAAAAGGTATATGAAAGGATGGACGGAAGGTTGTTCGGCAGCCGTTTGAACCACCGGAAATTCACTGGAAGTATTTACAGATTATGGCTGTTTTGAGTTCAATATCTTTTGGATAATTGTTCTTTATGTGGATCGTGAATGGACGAGTGAGCTTACTGCTGACGAAGTGCAGTTACGGTAGAGATTTACCTGGTAGGGTGATGTGCGGTGGGGACTTGTCCCCGGGACTGCTACGATGGCCGTGAAGGCCTACTAGGAACCCTGATAAAACTTGTGTGGGATACTGATAAGGGTTGTTTATTTAGGTAGATATAATTGATGTATTTTAATTTATATTTAATAAGTTTATCTCCAACGAATAATAATATTATGAAATAAGTTTTTCAATTGAAGGAGGAAAATCACGTTTTCCAAGGATTAAAAGATACAGCAGCTTCTGTGATCTTCATTTTGCGATTCCACGAATCACCGTTATCACTACCATTTACACGGCGTCTTATACCCTCATCTTCCTGTTCCCAGAATTTTGCTTTGGAGAGAGGAGCTCTGAATTCGCTTGCCGCGATTCCCCGAATGTCAGCGAAGGACATCCGTAAAATTCCTCGAATCTCATCGAAGGGTCTCTTTAAACTCGAGATACTTCGAATAAGGCCTTAAAATAAAATGTCGGATCCATTCTAACGGATACCACATCTTCTAACGGACCCGATTTAATTTTATTTTCTGGAAAAAAACCCGAAACCTGAACATTGTGTCACATCTTTGACAAAACCACGTAAACAGTGAATTACGATCTTTTGATAAAATAACGTCATTAATAAACAGGCCACTTAAACACACCACAATGACGAAGCACCTCTTTATCATTTAATAATACTATTGTGCGTTCTTTCTGTACTTCCTTGAAGATTATTGGGTAAAAATCATCCTAGACTGGCAATGAATGATCATTATCCTACTTCAACAGGAGAATCCAGGACCAAATGAAAAGATTTCTACTTATTTTTAGTACATACAATAAAAATTACGTTAACCTTTAAACAAATCTTATTCTTCAAAAAATTTCTTTCGGACTTTACGATACGATTTCATGTTTCATGACTTTGTAGATCGTAAAAATAGACTCGGCAGAAATTTTTTAATGGCGAGCCTCTTTAATTTAAAAAGGAAGCTACGTTAATTGAATATAATCACATATGAGCGGTGGTGTATCAGGAAGTGCATTAATTAAGCAACTTTAATCTAAAAATTTAGCAGTTATAAAAAATTTCATCAGCGGTAGTCTCGCCAAAAGCACTTCTCCTACGTAAGGGTTCGCTCAAATCTCAATGGATAGTTTTCGTTCGAAGACATTTCGCCCTAAACTTTAAATTCAAGGTTTTTCATCCAAAAAGTCCGTATACCTCTTTGTAATTTCGCTAAATGGATATTAATCCAAGTGAATACGTAGTTTTTCAACCGGAATTTCAAAAACGTTTTCGGGTTATGTAGACATAATTATTTTCTCAAAAGAAATCTCTGCGGGACAATAAAAACGATTTAATGACGTTGTCTTAAGAAGGGATCCGTAAATGACCTGAAGTCTTCTATTACTTTGTAGAGTAAGAACTAACTCAATAAAAAAAGAACTAAATAAGAAACCAGGACGTTATCAAGGACTCATGAGACGTAGAAACTAAAATACGTAAAATTTCAGGGCCTCCCATTCGTTTTTTATAAACATTTATTCTAAACCTCTTATAAAATGACATTTGGTAAAATATCCAATCAAATATTTCCTGAGTTAAAATGTTTTAGTGTAATTTCTTTGTGTAATGTTCTTAGGAAAACTCCATGGAATCACTATTTTCGCTGAATAGTAATCCTAAACCATGCGATTTTGTTTTATATTTTTTCAAACTTTTGTGCATTAATATTTAGCTGAGTGGTGATCCTATGGTAAGCACCTACAAAAAGATACGCGAAAATATATTTTGGGAAGCAGTAATCTGATGTAATACATTCTTCACAGATTCTCCTAAGTAAATTGAATAGAATCCTTTCGATAATAATGTTCATTGATAATAAACGTCGTCAATAGCAAAACCCGTAATATAGGCTCATAACAATCCCACATAATTTGCCCATTACTGACTTAATAGTAGATATCAACATCTCCCGTTACGGTCCGCAAGTTGGTACAGAGATAGCCCAACCTTTATTCCATCTCAGGCCATCCGGATGAAATTTGCTTCGGGGACTTAGTGGAAACCACCTACCTGTAAAGAGAAAGAAAGAATTCGTTAGATTACCCATCTCAGACAAGCTAAATAATAAATTAGTTAGAGCATCAAAATATACGCACTGCAAGTGTTTATATCTATGGGATTTCTGTAAATTAATTTCATTAAATAAGAACTCCCATGAAAATTTCATATCATATAATATTTATAATCATCTTAATAAATCCTCACATATTTCTGCATGTGTTCTCTCACTTTTTAATGCATGCCGTTTTGAAACATTCTACAATGACGAGATGAGATTCTTTAGGGACATTCATGCATCACCTGCCAGGACCTGCCCCTAGAATCGCGACAATCTGCTCAGGAAGAAGTGACTCTCCCATGCTGAGGTCGCTCGGCTCCGCCGTACTGATTATTCAACCGCAAACGCGAGTTTCCGCGCTTTCGAAACAACCGCTTCCAATGGAGAGATCCGTCAAAGGCAGAATGTGAGGAAGGTCGTCGCAAATACGTGGAAGTGAAGGGGCGCGAAAAAGGCGCCCCGTTCCCAGAAGGAATTTATCGAGAGGGAAATGTGGGCGCGGCCTTTCATGAGGCCTCACTCAGAATGAGTCGCGTGCCGATAAATCCGAAGGTGTTTTCAAACGAGGATCCGTAATGAGGATTGCGATCCTCCGCCTTGTTGTACTTGGAATATTCCTTGAGGTAATGAGGAATCATATTCACACCTTTCCAAATAGGATTCTTTCGAGGTTGGCTATGGATCATGTTGAGTAATCTGCGTTCTGGAAATTCGTTATAATCATGCGTGCATAATGTTTAAATTGCCAATGAGAAACTGTCAATTGCCATGTAATCCCAAACATGCCTCCCAAGGTTGCTCTTTGTATTTACAAATCAAATTAAGTTTTCTAGAATGTATTTCAATGCACAAATACCTTAGGATTAAAATCAAACGGCCCCTGCTAAACCATCTTTTATGCCGTGTAACAACTTCATCGACATCTGGCAGGAGATGTATGAACCAGGACTCATCCTTCCTAATCGATTACTTTCGCGTATCGCTCGTTAGTTTTAAGTTTAGACTTATTTTACCATAATTAATTTCATAACGATTCATTTTCGTAGCAAGAAATACGCAATGAAATATTAAAATTTGGTTTTTGAAATCGCTTCTGTTATTAATACAAATATTTTAAGTTGACTTCTGGAAAAGACAATGAACCTTTTTGTTGAATTTTTATATCTACAAGGATATTTATTCATTGTATTTTACTTGAGAGCAGTGCAATTTAGACAGCGATATATTAGAAGAGTAAATATAAAAATACCTAAAGATAAGTATTAAAAAATATTCATTCTATTGTTAAGTAGTAAGGTGACATGGTGAAAAATGTGTTGAGCAGCAAAGTGAAATTTTACGATTTTAAGAACTAGCAAATGGGATTCAAGCCTTATTGAGAGGACCAACATCTGTGATTTAATAGAAGAATGTGAAGCTCAAAAACTGAATATGAATTGAAATTCGGTCCAGCAGAAATATTTCATTGTATAGCTTCTTTTGAAATTCCGAGCGATTTATTTACTTCAGAATCACGAAAATCCATTTCGAAAAGAGAACAAATAACTCAAAACACCGCTCTCAATCATAGTAGACATTGGAATCGACCGTTTCGTCTTTGCCGCGTCGACACTAAATCTTTCCGAGTTTCGCTTCGGGTCAAAAACTCCGCGGAAAATGGTCACGTGATCAATGGAGAGCGATAAACATTTTGAACTTAGCAATCGCTGCGGAGATAGGCCATATCTGGTCACTATCTAACGTTCGTATACGTTATATATATATTTCATACATGTTGCAAATTATCCCCTCACGCCTTCACTTATATGTTCCACAGGTTAAACCCTGCCGTTGCACGTGGGTCAGATGTGGTTTCGGAGAAGTGCCTTTGAATAATTCATCAGTTAGACGAAGGAAATGAGTTAAAACTGAATAAATTGTCCATGGTAAAATTTTATAGGCAAATCGGACAAATGATTTCTCAGGAAAACTATCTCCCACGATATTCATGCGTAAAGTGCCATAGTTTTCCTAGATATTACGAATAAGCTTGTGAAACTCTATCCTACCTAAGTGAATGATGACTAAAGAATAAAACAGTAAGAATTCCCCACAGTTGCTCAAGTATACCAGGTATACTGCATGCATTCTGACTTTAATTGCCCCTAGTACCTTAGAGCTTTTTCTAACAGATTCAGCATTGCACAAAGGAAATTGCGTGGATCTCTCCCATGGATGGGAAATCTCTCTATTCATGGGAGTATGGCTGCGAAGTAAGCTATCAAACCTTGTGACATGTTATAAAGTACCGTATTCTCTATGTTGGATCATTGAGAACCTGATAAATTAAATTACACAGCTACAAAAATAAGATCTCATTATATGCAATGCTGGAGAAAAGTTCCACAAATAATCTTCAAAAATAGACTACAATTCAACAGCAAAAAAATTTCAGCCAGAAATTTTATCAGTGGGGTCTTTGTTAGTCTATGCAATGGTACATATACTAGTAATTTTGATTTTCCGAGCGACAAAATTTAAAGAATGATTCTCCTAAAGAAATGGTATGCATTAATTAAAAAGCTGCTTTGATAGTCCACTGATCCAATAAAATTTATCAAAGTTATGTATTGAAATTCAAGCTTCCACACACGCATTCGCAAATAGATATGAAACAAACATTTTTCCAATGATGAGACGATAATAGTGATTGGAAAATAATGCATAATAAATATGAGATAATACGATGCCTATACACGATACGAAACTATATAAGAAAATTTATGTTCAGGCGAAGATGTGGAATTTATATTAGGTTTGAATACCCGGGGTAAATTAATAAAAATTCTACCTAATTTTTTTATTCATACATACACCGAAAATCCATGGTACAAGTAGTACTAAAAGTATCGGTATTACAGTTTTCATAGCAAGAACAATAATTAAAATCACTTTCAATGGTCAAATCATTGATGAACAAGAGCATACTCAAGTTTGACATATTATGAGTATGAACTACCATAGCCTGGAACCTGAATTTAATGTATTTATGGGCTGGCAGGCCAACTCGTACGCTATCACTTGTGGTATCATCATCATGAAATCTCTGAATACGCAGTCGTTGAAAGTGGTTTTTTTTCATGGAATATTCACTCTTAAGGTGAACTTACAGAGTTTCACAAAAATGACTACTAGTGCAGAGGAGATGAGAAATAGACAACATATCTACCTCAGCAGTCAAAAATCTCTATTTTGTGAAGTTAATCTCATTCGGCGAAATCTTCCTATTACGCAGGACACAGTGAGACGGAAAAAACACCGCGAAAATGTTTCCGCAATTCCACATAATTTAATATATCAACGAATGAGACGTTAACAGTGGCCATGAAGGAAATATGACAAGCACTCCATCCTCGAAAAGTAAGCTTTATTCGAAATGTCATCATTTCATGCGTGGAGACCAGCATATGCGGATGAAATGTGGCCTCGTACTTGAAAATCTGGATTGTGCGAAGGTTTTTTTCGACGACCCCACAAAACGTCGTAATTACGGAAACGACGCGATGGGAGAGTGCATTTCCTGCCACAAATACGAGACCTGCATTCTGATTTATTCTATATGATTTTTTCCGGAACGTGCATCGGGAAATTGCTCAATTTCGCTCGGTATTCTCATGGGGACTCGTGAGAGGAAGATGCAGGCGTCCGAGGATCATAAAAATAAAAACTCATTATTTACGAACGGCACGTAATACGGAGCCATTAATCTCTTTTCGGTTTTTGTTCGGAGATTTCATAAATAAAAGAACGCACAAGATGAAGAATGAGTATCTCCACCGACACGTTCGCAGAGATGAATTTGAGGAAAAACAGAATTAAAAAGAAAAGTAAAACTGATGTAAAATTTGAGAATTCGAATATCACAAGAACACTTAATGGATTTTCTATAGAGGGGTTTTTCCGGATTTAATCTCAAAGAACAAGTGTTCTCTAAAAAAATCATCCCGGCGATTGCAATATAGATATTTTGGTACGAACTATCAATATACTCTCTAATTCCTCAAATCTTTCATTAAAATGAAGAAAGTACCTTCTTTTAACCAATTTTTCATTCCTGTTAGGAGTAAGTTGATAAAGCTATTTCCATTAATGAAATTAAAAGACTGAGTGCTAACCTTTTGGCGATTTTAGTAATTGATAAGAAGATATGACGCATGATCGTCATATTTAAGTCACAAAGATATACCTCAAAACAACTCTTATCGTTTTAAAAACGATTTTATACTTATTAAATCAAATCTCAAGAACTATCTTATGTAAATTACGTAGCTGATTAATATACTTGTTCTAACCTACTAAATGGCCGTCTTTTTCATGGACGATCTACGCGAGATATGGAGATAATACTATTAATTTTTGGCATAAATAAATTTTTTATAATTAGAAATAATGAATTATAATTATAAAATATATAAAACTTTATCTAACAATAGATTACACATTACATGAATGAAAAGGAATGGGTAGGATAGCTTATCGACGAACTTCAATCCTAATAATATATATTCAAGAGTGCTCTGATTTAAATTTAACTGATACGGCCTTGATGATTTTGTAGTTCATTGAAACAAATCAATAATTATATCTAGAATGAAGAGAATTCTATTCATTCTACACGGTGGATTTCCGCAACATCTCGCCTCTTAATGAGAATTTTATAAATAAGGATATCGTTTTGTACCTGATGATGGGGACAATTCGCCGAAACTGGTCATTCTGAAAATATTTTCGATAGAAAAAGAACAATATCCTTATTATTTAGCTGTTAAATATATTTTTGTCACTCTGAATAAGACCACACTACTCCAATTGCCCATAGAGGAAGAATAGTAAATCTAGATAGATAGTAGGATTCCCTTCACATCCAAGTGCAGCCTTTTGTTTCCCGTCTTTTTCTCCCAAACCATATTGCAGACCGTGGTTGAGTTTCTCCGCTTGGAGGAATAATGCCATATTGTAAGAATCTGCCGGGTGCTCATCGTAAGCGGGAAACTTCAGCCTACTTTTTCCCACCAGACAATCTCTTCACATCGATCTCATTCCTTTCGCCCGCACATTTTCAGAGTCCTTGCGTTTTCCAGCATGACAGCGACGCATACGTGACAATCTGCACTTAGGTTTCGCGGAAGCTTTGCGAAATTTTTCAAACCGAATCGTATCTTTTCAAGTCCTTCTCAATTAAATATCCTTGTTCTGCGGCTTACTATCTTTGGAAACACTCTCGTTTCATCAATTCAATATCTACTATTTGCATTTTTTTGAAAAACCGATTTTCTCCATCGTAAAACGACAATTTTTACGTATCGCATATCATTAAGTGTTGTCAATCCTCGATATTTTAAGCATATTTTGTGGGATTAATAGCTATAAAATGGTAATGAACTGGTATTTAGCTACAGATGTTTCAAGAAGATAAGAAAATCAGTGGAGTATACAACCGTGTATTAGGATGATGCAATTGATAGTTTCTACGATGTAGAACAAGGTTTCCTAAGTATGCAACAAACTATGCTAAAATTGGAGACTTTATATTCTTTTCTAAAAAAAATAGTCCTATCATTTGCTTCTAATTTTTGTGTTGGAAATCAACGGGTAATTCTCTTCGCTGGTTCTTTACCACATGCTTAACTTTTGAAGTTAATTATATAAAGTTTACCATTTGATATTTTTGCTATCCGCTATCTCTGAGGATTAATGAATACGTTTTACTTAATTAAACCACAAGTTCCGCTTTGGATTTCTCTCATTATTAGTAATTTACTGTTACGTAACGTGTTATTTTTCATAATTTCAAGGTTTTCATTACTTATTAAACTGCACCATCTAAGATATGAAAGAGCGTATAATCTAAACGAAATTAATTGCTACGGGAGACTTTTCCGACATTCTTGACCGCACAGGGAGGTAGTTTTTATTAATGATAACTAATTCGCAAACATCCCGGAAGGCGCTGATTATCGTTCTCAAAAGCCATCGCTACGCCTCACAGTCATGCGCCTTAGAGTTTTGCACGGGTACAGATTTCCGTATTTTCAACCAAACCCGTGTCTGCAAGCTACATATCCGTATTGTTAGGTCATTGTAAATTACCCAACCTGACCCGCAAGAATGTATTATCCGACTTGCAACTTTTTTTGCGGATATCACAGAGTCTGTTCGGATAAATTGCGTGTGTTCAGATCTCTAATGCGCATGAGTTTGCCGTGATTTTTCTACAGTAATATACTTGCATGCTGCAGAGCAATATCATTCAGTTTTATTTCATTAACAAACTATGCCAGATGCGATTAGGCTTGATTCCGGAACCTACAGAACATCCCTCTTGCTCTTTGGTAATTTAAGTAACTAAAAGATATTCTACTATTTCATTAACGCAAGTATTTGAACATTACCATTTTAATGATTGTAGTATTTCACTCTTTTAACCAAAAAACAGCAAAATAAGGAATCAGACTGCTGTTTTCTCTCCACAATTAAGCGTAGAGTAGTATATAACTTTCATCCATTCATAAAAGCTATTCTTTGCGACAAAAGGGCTTTTAATTTTCTTCTCACCTCAAGAATACTTCGGAGAATCGATTTCCATTATCCAGAGTAGTACATGTCTGGCTGCTTTCTAATGTGAGAGACCAAACTGGATATTGATCTGCGAAAAGAAGCCTTAAAGCTGGAATCCTCTTTCATACACTCGGCGTTTCTTTGCAATTCGCGTCCTTTGTCATCAAATACATCTGACAACATACTTTAATCCGGAATTTCGAGAATAAAACTCTCAGAATGATTTCTGCGAAAAATAAAAATGTTTATCCTTATAGAAGTATTTGCGAATATATCCATAAACCCGTTAAGTTTACTTTCTAAGAACATCATCTCTTTTCCGTGAGAACTGTCATTTGCCCTTTGTCCGTGCGCCTTCCATCCATCCGCCTCTCCCTCAAAAGCGTTTTCGACGTGTTTCGCATCGTTTTGCCATCTTTGCATTAAAGGAAATGGTTTGTGTCATGTTCCTCTCGCGTTGCGTCATTTCCTTTTCTTGTCGTCTTAAAGCGTTTCCAACTTCGTTCAATTACGGCCCTTCCCTGAAAACAAACAGCAACATGTTTGCCACCGAAATTACTTTCTTACTTCGAAATGAAGAGAATCTTTCGGAACTCTGTTCGATTACAGCTAATAAAGTTATACAAACACATAACTGAAAATTAAGTGTAAACCATCCGCAAAACTTTTGGCAAATGGATAAGGTTAATAATGTTTTCCTGACGTGCTTTCGGCCAATAATATAACTTTTGTATCGTCGTTGCAACGATTATTTGAGTTATGATAGGAGTTAACGTATTTTGATGATACCGTCTGATATCTACTGAATATTCTGGTAATTTTGGTAAGCAGATCAAATTTGATTCTGTAATATATTTTAGTGTAATGGCTTGCATTCTTTGAAATCGCCGGTATGGGAAACACGGCCTCCAAACATCACATTTCATGACATTTATGAGTTGTATCTCTATATTAGAGAGGCTGAATTGTGAATCTATTCCTCGACTAGTGGTCATAAACATGGACCCAAACACCCTAGTGGACAGTTGTAAGAATTTATATGGGCGATTTAAGTTTTCAGTAGGGCGATAAAAAGGGATGATAAAAATATAATGGCATCAATGTAAATCTATAAAAAAATCGGGTGGATATATTATATAAATTAATTATATCTATTACTGTTATTATTTAAAATATTTACAAACATTATATCCATGAGCAATAAATTAAGTTATTTAAAAGGGCAAGAAAATTATATGACCAACTAGAGTAGTACGGTGGGCGGTAGGTAACGAGAGGTGAGCGACCACTGGCCTAGACCCTGAGTCAACAATCGATTTCCAGATCGAAATCTGTGCTTGAATTTCGATCACTCGATCATTTCGCATTTTCCACTAAATGTGTGTCAAGATTCGCGCCCCAAGACACGCCCAAAACTTCCAAACGTCAGGTATTTGGAACACCAATGCACCCTGAAGCAACATACCAACGCTGACATACAAACATGTTGCGGATGTTATAGTTTTCTAATTGGAATGGAATTCCTAATGGAAAATCTGTAAAGACTTTTCTGAAATCACTACCAATAGGGCCGGGTGAAGACAGGGACAACCGCCTAAGTGCGCAGTAATATAATTTATTTTTTTAAACCCAAATTAGAACATTAGAAAGCAGTTTGGATGTCTCAAGGAAACCTAAATATTTAGTTGCATTCAAGATATATGCTGAGTAACATTAGTATGCTAAATTAAATTGTGATAAGAAAGGTAAATAGAATGACAATAAATAGTTTAATACTAGATTTTATTCAAATATGAATAGCAGATGTTGTTGCAATTAATTAGATAGGCAATTATCGCACAATAGCCGACTACAGCGAGTCATGATATAGTTGCAAAAAGTAATACGTTTGTACTACTTAGCAATAATCACCGCCAGGTTAGTTGAAATATAGGCTGAAAAAGTTTTAGCAATAAAGACAGCGGGATAGCATTCATCTGAAGCCGACACCGATTTCCTAAGCATATGACTTTCTTAACTCCACTTCAAACCTATCCCCAATTGTTTTTATTCCTCTTCAAACCCCCTCAATCCTTCCTTTTCGCAAGTTTCTTCACTCGAGTAACTTTCCTATTCACCCTTCTTGAGGCCCTCCCGCAAAGCATCATGCGAAGCGAAAGTTGTTAACATCGCTCTTAAAAACGAACGCGCAGCCTAAAAACTATCTGTGAGATCATTGCTTCACTTAGATGAATGAGTGCCAAGATCTTCTTTGCTTCCTACGGGGCGACGTCCCAGCTGCTGGCGAAAAAAATAAGCGCAAAAACTCCGCTGCCGCTCACCGCAAATCTTATGGTAATCGCTCCCTCCGATGTAATATATGGCTTGAGATGTTCCTGTGGACGCAGGTAACACATTATGCGGTTCGGGGTTTGATTAGAGTGCTGGGACCTTGCTTCCGAGTTACTCTCCGAAAAAGTTTCTCATGACCTGTACGTCCTTTTTTGTTTCTAGCCTTGAGTACCGCGCGTTAGATTCGCTCTTTTCTTTACCCCGTGGGAGAAAGTTGGTCCGTACTCTGCTCACAAAGGACTGGACCTTGAAACTCGATTTATGCAATTTGGGTACCCTTACGTTGTAATAGGTGAAGCAACTTAAAAGGCGAGTTAAAATCCAATTATGAAAGCGCGAATTGTGTTCACGACGGAATAGCAGCCATCGTTAACTGTGAGGTTATAATTTCACCTTCATACCTATTCTGATATGTAAATGAATCTGTAAATGATAAAGGATTTCACAGAGAGGATTGTTGATCTTCCGGTTCCTTTTTCCACGTATGAAGAATCCATCTCTTAAGGAATTTCTGGTTAGATCTTAAAAGATAAGAAAGTGAAATATCACGGAAACTTTTGAGGGTCGTGACATCGGGAATCAGCCAGTCATTACCACGTAGTATACATTAATGAATCTGCAGAAGTAAAATTAATGTAAATAAATGCGTGGAGAAATGTATACTCTGGCCAGTGAAATTGGTTAAAATTAATCCTCTTTCGGCTTACATTATCCAAATATAAGAGGATAAACATTTAGTTTCAGTAGAAAAGTAATTGCAGAAAAATTGAATACATGTCTCATTAGCTATTCCAGCAACTATTGAACTTGATTAATTCCTAAAGTCTCTGATATGAGATTTTAGACTTATAATAGTGTGAAAACAGGTCAATATTCGTGCGAAAACAGTTGAAAATGCATATTTTCAAATGAATAAGGACCTCACATCAGATTTACTGCAGGGATTATTATAATGCTCAACTTTTACGCAATATAAGCCAACTTAACTTTTCCATTGCTGAATCCCATATTCGTGGAATCAACAAGTACAAGTAGTGTATCTAAATTACATAGATGTAGCCACCGTCAAGAGCTATCGCACTCTTCAAATATCACGTTCGATCGACCACGAGACCTATTGCACCACTGCAACGAGCGATAGCAAATCGTCAACTTGGAAATGCCTCTTTTAATTACGCAGAGTATTCCACGCATCCTTATCTCACACCTCCCCTGGATGCTCGTAAAATTTACGACTGTATCCCGTCCGAATATTTCTCTGTCTCATGGTCACAGCGCTGGAGAGCGTTACGGATGTTTTTGCAGGAATCGCCTCCAGACGCTTTAAGTAAATTTCGAATTCATCCGCACGCTATGTTCTCCGTGCGGAAAAGCTCGCTCACGAGGCAACACATACGTGTGCAGCCATTGTTCAGTCCATTGTGCATCGGGCATAATTCAACGCACACGCGACGAGAATCTCACAAATGGAATCCGTTCTCACGGTGGAGAGACGACGAGTGGGGAATAAAGAGATCCCCTTTTGCCGCTCTCGTTCGATGAATGAGCGATCCTTTATGAGGGAAAGGAAGAGTTCTGTGAGGCAGGAGAGATCATAAAGACAGCGAGAATAAACAAGGCTGAGGGAAATTATCGTTCGCAGAGGGTTCGACGATAGACAAAGAATCAGGCGAATAAACCCATGAATTATTCCATCTCTTGGGTACACACTAATTAAAGTTGAGAGGCCTTTGATAGGAATGAACTCTCTCCTAGGTGAGATGGGCTTCAGCTTACACGCCATTAACGGAACCTGCTCCAGACAATTAGAGAGAGGGACGCAACAAGAAAGGGGGATTAATTATTCTTTTTGTACGCGACGCAACCCCGGGCAACGAGAAACAAAGAGATTGAACTCTTTTACTATAGGTAGTAGGTATATATTTTGCAACCTTACGCTTCCTGAGACTAAATAAACTATAAAACAATAATCTTAAGATCCAGTTAGTTGCTCCATGTTAGTTTGAAATTTCGTAGTGTTTCGTATGGCATGAGATATATAAAGATTAGTTCATAACTTAGTTCAGTTACTTATCTGGAAAATAAAACATCAGTAATTATAATTAAAATTCACATATTTTTAATTAAAATACACAGATACGAGATTATGAGCTCAGAAAAAGTAACGCAGACTTCACCAAGAAAGCAGGAAATTAATAACATATAAAGCGTATCTTAAGATGTAAGAGTGGAGAATATAGTCTTAATCTCGATCTCAATGAGGTTGTATTCTACTCTATCTTAATTAAAAAAAGGGAGTGAAAGTAGTACATCTAACGGGTGATATAATTCCTAAAGCATGCTTTGGGTAATACGAACTATAAAGGAATGATTGAATTTTTTAAAATTATGCTCTTTCTGAGTTACTATTTATATTTATCGCAAATAGATGTAGATAATTGGAGAACATCTGATTCTGCAAAATATCACTTCTTAATCCTAAGCTCTGAGTTTTCTCACACTGGATTTTCACAAAAGTCAATACGTAGATGCTTTCGGCAAACTTATTTAAGTTCTCGCTAGCTGGGTATTCAAGAATTTGAAAAATAACAACGCCTGGATATATACTTCCCAAAGTGATAGCTAGACTTAAAAGATTGGATAGGCGAATTCGAACGAGATCAGTTATTCTTCATTAGTAAATATTTTTCGAAACTGTTTTCGTTTTAAATTCTACCTACTCTATCTAGTTAATATATCACTTAGATTCTAATCTTCTTCCTAGTTTAATTCGCCTATTAAAATTCGACACTTAAAGTAACAATAAAGGTGCCATTTTACGGTGAAGAGTTTGACTAGGGCTTCTCCTCACACATAAAGCAAAATCCTTGTTTCGAAAGCACATCAAAAGGATTCACTCTCTCTGTGCATCCGCCAATGGTGCATAACCCTTAATTGTGCATTCGATATATCTATCACTCTAAACTTTCACTTTTCATAACAACATGACAACACATAAAAGATGCAAATATCTGTTTTACTGATGATAAAGATAACCCAAAGAGGCACATGTCAGGAGTTAAGCTCGAAGAGGGAGACTGCAGAGAGAAACAAGATACCCCTTTCGAACTATCCGTTTGAAAAGTCTTTTTTATGTTTCAGCGAGAGAATGCACCGCAATGAACATAAAAGACGAGAACGTAAAAAGTTACCTTGAATGAGCCAATTCGGAAATGAATGCCCGGGGAATGACTGGGAAAAGCGAACTGACTTGTTGGATAATGAATTGAAAATAAACCAAAGCTGCAAAATTTAAATAAATCAAGATAAAAAAAGCTGCTTAAAATCTTCAATGGACCGCTTTTACTTGAAATTCGGAAAATAAAAGTCAGATTAGAATATGAAAGGATGTGCAAATTAAATATCAATAGTTTGGTAACACAAGGAAAAGTAGCTTAAATATATAGTAGAGTTGATGAAGGTTAATGAGTCTCTAAGAACCTCTTTGCCCTCTAAAACGAATAGGTACTAATGTCACTAAAATACTGGAGTGTGATGAACCCATAACCAGTTTTAACCATATACAATACATGCAATCAAGTAAATAATGCTTAAACATGCCAAACATAGCTGCTTTTATTCATTTCTCAATAAACAAGATAGTATATTAGAAATAAAAGAAAAAGAATATATCTCCCTCAGAAAATATCAACTCAATTTAAATAAAATTATCAAGTGAATAGACTAATGTTAGTTAATACGTTAACTTTTAAGTCAATTAGCTCGAATTTTTATCTCATGTAATAATTATATCTGTATTCCCTTAGTTACAGATTGCGTGTACGTGAGAATGAGTGATAATTTAAGCCGTAACAACGTTAAAGTGCAAGAATTTCAACTGGATTTTGGCCCGAAAAAGCTTTTCGACAGCTTGTATGCATATAAGCAATGCAAACACAAAATTTCAAAGGTAATATTGTATGAGAATTTTGTAATGGGAACTTTATGATTAGTATGTACGTGCAGAATCACGTGGAGCTCATTCCTTTCGCCCCGCACCAATACTCCGTCTTTAAAAGGTTAACGAGGTGATACTTGGTCGGAAATTTTGGCATTGATACCTTCCAAGTTCTCTGCCTCTCATATCTTTTGCTCATTCAGTTCACATCCTTCATATTTTATCGCCCATTGAATCTTTTGTTTCACAACGTAGAATTCATTGGTTCGTTCTCTTTTTCACACAATTCTTTCTTAAGACCAATTTAAGCTGCAAGTTGTGGGATTTTTTGGATGGAGAGGAGAACTGTGCTTCAAATAATAAATCATCATCTTACTCGGGGAGTGGTGATAGGATATTACCGAGCAACGAAATACACAAAAAATATTTTAGGGGCGATATGCTTTAATTATATTTAATGGTAATGATGCTAGTAGAAAGTGGTCTAGATTTAAGGGATAGACTCAACATGCAAGTGAGAAGAGAGTGAGGAGGAGTTGAGGTCTCATACAGCATATATTTATTCAGTACAGTTCATCTATAATAATTATTTAGAAGAAATATATGAGTAAATTATTATTGTAAAAGTCAGAGTTTTATGATTTTGTACAAATGTTTGGAGCCCGAATTATAACTTTAAGTCTTGAAAAGACGTATAAATAAGAATTTTAAAATGCAGTAATTATAATTTTAGAGTTGCTCGAATTTTCGGGAGGGGGAAATTTATGCCCTAAATCCCTCTACTTGCGTACGCCACTGTTAACGAGGGATGTAGAGGATAAAATGGTATAGGAGGTCGAAGTTTTCGTACAAATTTGCTGATGGAAAAGGAGAAGGTCTGTGATACTCGTTTACCTAGAAGATGAAAGTGAATTAAATGAGTCCACCTTCAAAGTAACATCAACTGGTATCTCCCTAACTTAGTTAGGAGCCAACGCCAAGTAATTCTGCAGGCGTGTGTCTCTATTGAAAGACTGTGATCGGAATGCTATGTCATTCTACAGAATTGGGTGGTAGCCAATCAATTATACCAAAGATATTGAAGAAATCTCTACGCCGATAGATTATTTACTAAATAATTATCATTTAGTCGAAGCTTAGCATAAATTTCCATTAAAAGTATTTATCACTTCCGCCTACGATGGGGAAGGTCAGATAAAAGTAAATCTTTCATGAAATTGTCGTCAATGCGACAAATAGTGAAGATAGATATTAATTCCTTGGATCAGGCCATCAGGATAGAAAGCACTGGAAAGTGGGTGCTGAAATCCTAAAAATATTTAAATTTATCTTTTTAGTCTTTACGATTTACGATTGCATATTTCAATCTTAAACAAACTCAAATACTCCATGAAATGTTTATTGACGTGCCATTCCACGCGAATTCGAATAACAAGGAGGTATTTAAATCAGATTAATCAGTCAGTTCTTAGTATTTATCATCCGCATTGCTATTCTTATTTTAAAGAAGTCAAATTTATAATAACAAATGCACCTTTTAAGTATTCATAGTGTAATATGTATATTACATGTCGACTGTTTTCTCCAGATATCAGACAAAACTTAGTTGTTGCATTTCTCTTGATTATTAAATTATTACCTCTCGTTTCCATGAAAATACCATTCCATTGCGAATACAACGGCAATAGCGCGCACTCCGATTTTCAGCAAATACTCTCGAAGTGTAGTATGCCAGCCGAAAATCTCCTTTCGAGGGCCACGTCTCATTCCCATTTCGCAATCCCAACGCCGGGGAAAAACAGGATTGGCAAATAACGGTTACGAAAAAAAATATCAGACAAAAGAGACGCGCGTATGACTCCTTCACGACTCCGGGCTTCGGAGTAAATTACGAGCTCGCGAAGCAATTTATTTACGCCCGGCGTTCTTTGGATCGGCCGCGCTTTTTGCTCGACATCCGAGGTGCTCTGTTCGGTAAAAAAAACGCATTCTTTCGGAGACGAAAACAGATCGGAGGAGCGAAAGCTGACGCGTGGATGAGGGAGAGGTGATGAAACGCTATTACCGCCTCCGACCGCGAGAAGAAGGCGGGTTATCATTCGGGCATTTTTTCTTATCCATGGGATGGGGAATGGGCTGCAGGGCGTGGCAGAGAACAATCTCTCGCCTCATCCTATTCCTGCGGTTTGGAATCGCCTCCCCCATATCGCTTTGATGGAGGGCCTACTGATGTGGGTCTAATGTTGCAGGAATAGAAAGCGGCGTTTTCCTCGTTCGTTACACGTCGAGATTTGCGCTGCCGGGGATCGACTCCGGTTCCTCGCACTGTGGTGACCTCTTGGAAAAGAAATTGCCTCTCTTCGCCGGAGGCCTTCCTACACGGAGGAGGAAGGAAATGAGAGATTGGTGCACGCACAGCGGAGAAATGGGGTGAAAATCTTCGATAAGATCATGCGAGTGTGTAGTGTAGGTGATGGATTTGGAACATGGGGAAATAAACTGTTTCAGTAGGCTTTTATTGAAGATTATTCCGTCCTTTCACCAATCATTATAGTATGAAAACTCATAGATTATACAATGCTAGGGTGTTAGTTTATCATCAATGATGATATATTTAGTTTTTTCCACCTTTAGCCCGTTTATAAGTATTGGCATTCGTTTTTCGGCCCTCTTATCCGAAAAATTGTGCCAGGATAATTAGACTCCTACCGGGATCCAACTCGGCTTCTACTTTCAAATGAAACTATACAAAATACTACGTCGGATTTTGCTCCGAGAGCGGAAGAAATCCAAGGTGCTCTTTTAAATTCCTACTCATAAATAAATTAAACTAAACAGGAAGTAAAATTATCCTTATAATGTGAAAATTTAGCAACGAAGTAAATTAATTGTAGCTAAGATTATGGCAGAACGGAGAATTAAGTTATTTATAGATTTGTATTTGCATATGTTTTGATGAAAGATTCAACAAAATTTATGTATTTACAAACGTTATGAAAGATATACTGGGTTCGCTTTATAAGTATGCTTTGACCATTTAACACGTGTAATGAAGGCTGATGATACACCTGAGTAAACAGCACGATGTAAGACAGGAGGTAAGGAAAGGAAAATGAAAGTAAACATAAATACATATAGCGGTCCGCATTCACGTAACGCCTTTAGCGCCAAGATGCTAACACATTTCCGAGATATATTAGAAAATTAATTCGTTTAAGCATGCGAAAGTGTCAAATTCTCGTATACTAAGGACTGAGTAAATATATTCAATTAATTGACGCAGGACCTTTAAAAATTGTCACCTGCTGGCTGCCTTTCCGATGTAGTCATCCTCCTTTATACCTAATTACCGCATTTTATTTTCCTGCACGGATGCAGCATCTTCAAAACTTGATTTCCCTAGTATTTCCGAGTACAAGGCAGTAATGAGAACTGTGGCATTTTATATTCCTGTTTGCATTGCATTGACCCACAGAGAGATGAAAATTTCTCATAGCTCACACTCCGTCTCTCCAGTTAATCTCGACGAACTTTCTATACAAATTTTTTAAATCGGCCGTGAAAAATAATAAATCAAACTTTCGGATTCCACCGCAAGATAATCACTCGGGGGAATTCCATTCTCAGAGGATCTCTTCGAAAAGACTTCTTATAATTTAAGTGAACTTCGCCTGTTTTTCTCCCCAAGAGATTCCATTCCTCCTCTGTAAAAAAAAGATAAGTGATTTCCCATCGGAAGAGAGGAAAAAACTCTTAAGTCACTCTCATCTTTGGAACGCCCTTTCGGCCTAGAGCATCGCTGGAGATGTGTGAGCAGGTGAAGATGCCTTCCAATGACCTTCAGGGGTGTGGCCCTTGTTTACTGTCGCATCCCGCAAGGCACAATTTAAGCTCCACGCAGTGCGTTTCTCCTCGATGGAGACAAAACAACCCATGTTCACCCACGAAGCAGCGTAGAGAAAGCACGAATGCATTTCAAACGACAAGATTTGTTGATTTTGCCTTCCTTATCTCCCCGTGATGACACAGGAGAAGCCGCTACTTCCTGCTTCTCCTTTTCAGTTCCTCTTCTTTTATTTATTACGCCCTTTTATTCGATACATGTACGCACCTCTGCGAGATATGGCTTTGCAACGACATCAAATCTCATTCCGGTCGTAATGTAATGCTTAGAACGTCATGCAGATGCCTTTGAGTGATATCGTTCATTCCATCACAAAATAGAAAGTGAATGCAATAAATTAACGGTTAAATACCGAGAATGATTGCAATGGAAATAAGCCACTTAAAATTTTGCAAAGTAAAAATTAAAATGTCAGAGAAATTATATAGAACTGTTGACTTTCAAAGCTGTTGGTAATTATTTCCAACTAGTGAATTCCCTCGTCAAAATGACAGGAATTAATTTCTAGAAAAATGTACTACAATTATCGCATACGTCTGATGTATGTCCAAATACCCCGTCAAAAATGTCAGGGATTGATCTAAATGTATCTGACATATTATCTGTCATTTTCTGGCATGCAGTAGTCTACTTAACCAACCTTTTCCTAGAATGATAACCTAGATTATCAACCTGTCATCATCAAAATAGCCGAGGGGTTAGTGTGCTTGGTTCTAGTTTCCACTATATCCAAAAGTTTATCTTCTCAAGTTCGTTTAGGGGAAAAAAAATTCCGGAAAATTAAGTTTAACTTGGCTAAGAAGCTTCATAAGGAAAAGCTTAGAAGTTTCCATAGCTTGTTTAAATAAATCGATTCTTCACTTGGTTACGCAATAATTTATTTTAATGACGCATAATTATATAGATGTAAGGTATTCGTAATAACGTTATAATTTCCTATATTTCGTACTCTAAAATGCATACAACGTTTACTTTCGTTCATATTTCATCTCATTTCTTTATACATCACGAAATTACGTCTATTTTGTAAAAATACTCCCAATTTGGAATCGAAAGCAATAATTTACGGCAAAAATAAGAATTATTTTTCAATATCCTTTCTTTTGGCACTTATCTCGGTATCATTAGACCTGTACTTCTATTTTAATTCTGCAAAAGAAACATATACTGCAATCGATCAAAATGAACTTCACGCGCATTTCTCATGAGAGCATTTTCGAGTCTTCCACAGTCGAACCAAGGATATTATTGATAGGAAAATATCTATATTAATTATTATCTAATATGTATTTCTTATAGGAGTTACTAACATAGGATGAATAAATATATACAACGGTGATTATTATATAAAATGATCCCTGAAAAAAGATGGCACATTGGCCCGAAATTCCATAAACGAGTAATACCTGGAAATTATTTCTTAAAATTCAATGATTGCTTCCAGTTACAGATCGAAGCACTAATTCTCCTCTATATCAATGTAATTCACTACTTGATGTGACCACTAAATGGAGTGAAACGTTAAAGAATCTCCTTGAAACCTCATCATCAGGTGATTATTCTTTCTTTGATAAGGACAAAGGAAAAATTGTTCCAAAATTCCACCTACCTGGCTAGAAATTGTAGCTCTTCCTAAAACCGCAAATTCCTTAGCATTCTTTTCTCGATGCGGCTTAGCTAGCTTAGTTTCATCTTTCACCGCAACAGGTATCGATACCGAAAACATCCTGGAACAAGCCCCAAAATGGGCCTCTCAGAAAAAATACATCTGCTCTCTCTGTTCCAGAATTTTCCATTTTAGGGAACATTTCGGTCAAAAGAATCAAGTGGAATAATAAGGCTACCATATAAAGATAGCAATCTATATCTAACAAACAATTGCCAACTCAACTGTGTTCTAAGGCGATGGCGTCTTTATTGTGTATTCAGCTTTGTCTTAACCGCTATATATTTACACAAATTAAATGCATAATTAATCTTGAACAGATGTTATTTTGATGAAGTCCTATGAAACCTGAAAGCTATTTCATTTATAGGTTCTTTTCGACTTCAAAGAATACTTATTATTAGTATGACTTTGTATACTCATAATACGAAGAAAAAAATTAAAAATACATTTGTGGAAAGGAATTTTCCTTTTTATATCGATTTAAATGTGTATAAAAATCAAAAGTATGAAGAAAAGCAACAAATTAGTAACAATAAAATAAAAATTAGAATACAAACATTACCTACAGAAACGCACGGAATGTGTACGGAAGTTGTAGAAGTACGGTATTCATCACATTACAATTTTACAAAATACTTCTTCAACGAGTTCAACGCAGATACTATCGGATGATACTAGTAGTTCACAGAATCTTCACTTTCCCAATGCTAAACACATCGTTTCTTCGTTTTGAAATCGCCAACTGTTCGTGAAGCAAAGGATCCCTGTTTCCGTGCCTCGTCCCTATATAGCTGTCGTTACATCTCGCCGTTCAAAGACATATTCCATTGCATAGTCTTTCCTGACCCCATAGATTTTCGCACTGGCAGCGCATTCGTTACATAGCCCTTCCCACTTTCCATCTGGTGCTCCTCGCGTGACATCCTGTGAGTGCGGGGGATTTAAACAGTCCCGCTATGCATTCTTCTGCAGACAAGTCGGTGTTGCGGAGGTCAATGGAAGAAGTCTTCGGCGGTTGCGATCGAGCTGGCAACTAGGCAGCATCGAACACAAGTCGAAAAATTATCCTCTTCCAAGAGCGCTTCTCAAGGGGTTCCGACTGAAAGATTTTCCGCCTTCGAAGATTAGATAAGGGATGGGCGGACTCTCCTTTATTTTTCGTCCTAAATAAATCTCGGCGGCGCGAATGCGAATTGTCCACTTCCTGTTTATGTCCACGGCGACATATTTAAAGCGTCATTTAAAAAATGAAAGGGAACACAACATGCACGCAAAATGAAAAAGTCGTAAATATTATGTGCACGACCATGTGATATGAGATCTATAGGGTTGGCATTTTAATGTGCAGATTCGGTGGAAATATATTTCAGAAGACACGTAAGGTCAGCGAGATGAATTTTTAAGGTTCACGAAGACAAGGGATTCAAAAATTTCACTCTTTCTGACTTTTATGTTATAGGGTGTATTAAGTGATATATGAATACATGCTTGACACACTTCGACTCAAGGTTTTTTCATAAATCATTAAAAGCTACCTCAAGTTGTTCTTAAAAATTCCGATGTAAGAGAAAATAACATTTTTTCATTTACGTTAAGAATGTCATTCTGAAAGCCTTCATTAGAAAGGGCGCAAATGAAATCTCTTATTCTGATTTGCGCTTTTCTTTACAACTGTACAAGATAGTTTATACCTATACGGGTATTAAGGCCGCCAATTTTCCGAGGAGAAGCAAATGGTAAAACCTTGAAGTTGTTCAGTTTAATACCATTTCATTTACTTTTATTATGGGTGGGGAGGGATTAATTAAATTGATATTTGGAACTGATATCAATGAAAGATGAATAGAGAATATAAGAAACAATAGAAAATATTTTTTCGGAAAATATATTTTCATTTTCAGATTGAAATCATATTTTTTTGGAATTTACATCTTCTTAAACAAGCAACACACATAATTTGTTTAAAAATTAAAACAAGTGATTTGATTGCTCAATCTTCACACGGGTGGTAAGACCTTTAGTAAAAATGTCACTGCGTTGTATCATATGTAAGCAATGAATTTTTTACAGTTACACCGTATGTTTTTATTCCATTCAGTTTGTAAACGCTAGGAGAAACGATTCTCTTGTCATGCTCTTTCAAACACCCGTATTAAAAGGATTTGCGTGTCGTGGAAGTTTCAGGAAGCGGTATTAGACCATACATTAGTGATCTGAAGCCATTCATGCCAACTCGCAATACTAAAACACGGTTTGACTTTAACACAGCACGATTTTCAAAGCATTGTCTTTTCTCCGTGTTCTTTGCTCACTGAAATATGCACTCATTCCAATAGTTCTATACCCAAGAATACTGTGGAGAAACGGAAAATAGCCATTCTTTGTAAAGGCAGGTAACTTTGTCACATACGCAAACATCCATTTTTACTATTCGTTCAGAGATAAATGCTAAACTTTATTTGATACCCCACTCATATCCTACCGTAAGATCAGAAATAGTTGACTACTTTAATAGTAATTAACTACTAAAAATGAAAGACACTTATAAATATTATAAAGAAGATAACCTTTGTAAAATCCTCTATGAGATACCCTTATTAAAAGTTTCCTTACCGAGTTTCCTGGTGTTCAGAATTCTTTTCAGTTCTTCTCTTCAAGTTCATTCAATAGATCGGTACTGTTATTTATTCGTTGAATCATATTAATATGTAGGAGGCAGCACTTGAGCAGTTTAAGATCGATTTGTTTTTTCTATGATCAAGAAGACAAATCTTCCTTCATCTTGCATTCATTTAAGACAAAGATTATTTACTTATTCATCATTTCATTTCCGTTCAACTCTTTTGGTTTTTGAACCTCTATCGATTGCTGTGCCCGGATGCGAATATCCTGCTTTTTGTCAAATTCGCCTTGGACTTGGATTTCCGCAGAGTATTCGGGCTCCTCAGAAAAGCGTGAAAATGGACATTTCGCGACTGATGGTTTATCATTATCTCTCGGGGAACGTGTCCAGAGGAAACGGTCCATTAGCACCTATGAGCTCCCACTCCTTTCCCAAACTCTTAGCTCATAGCCATGGGTGGTGCAACGTTTGCCTTGGAGGTATGCTTTGCCCCCCAGAGCGGCATCCACGGAACCACGCCCACGTGTACTTTCCTCACGCGTGCGCCCGATAAGCATTACACGCCTCGCTTATTCCCATCCTCGCACACCGGAATCCTTTAAACGACCTCCAGTGATTCGCACACGCCCAAATTCCATCGCTCGACGGATTAATGCAGGCATATTTTAACCTCACATCGTTTTCATTTCCCTTCCCCTATAAAGGATTCAATGGCTCTATTGTAACCTTTAGAGAACGTGATCTGTCAATAGCAGGAATGTGCGCTTGAGAGAAGGGATTTCGGATGAGAATAATGCTTATAGGGAAGAGTTTAACTTCGAGAACTTGTTACAGAGTTTCGGCTTAACTTTGTGAATTAAACATTTGAGTTGTTGGCGAGAAATCGAAGGATTAAGGAAAATATTTGCATCGATTACTGTGCTAATTTATGGAAAGGAATTACGGAACGTGAATAATAGTTACTCGGGATTAATGCTTGCGAATTTTGAATGAACTAATACTTTTATCGGATTCATTCATGAGGTAATTCTTCAATTTTCATACTACATGGTTAATATTTAATTCATAAGTACAAGGCGCTAGTATTCAGTTGTTATAAAAATTAATCTTATTAAAATTAATCTCTCTAATCTCTATTAACCTCAAAGAAAATTATATTACATGCTTTTTAGGATTTTGATTATAAGAAATCTGCGAATCAATTCAAGCTCTTTCCCACAAGACCAAAGAACGTCCTCTTTTCTTCCTTGAAAAGCAGATTAAATTCATCGTATTTCATGTTTTTAAAAACACTATTATGAGTAATCTAGTCATGACTTCGCGAAGGATTTGATTACAGCAAGTACTTGGCATGTATTTGGACCACCAGCGGGATTGTAAAATTATCTCGAATATTTCAGTACTGAAATTAACCCTTAAAGAGTTAAACTTTTATCTAATGAGTAAATTTAGGGTTACTTTACATAATTGACATCGATTTTAACAGTAGTATATTGGGTACAGAATAAAATACAAAAGTTTTACAATTGTATTGGGTAATATAAATCGTATATAAAAGTATCACTCTTTGTTGATTTCTACAGATTCCTTATCCAAAGCGCATCTGCCGCTTTCTATGGATTTTTCCATTATTTTTTTCATGAATTCTCTCTTTTGTTCTATAAGTAGCATCGCATTCGAGTAATTTCCCCTTCGCATAGAATAAATGGTTAGCTCTTAATCAGCAGGCACGATGGTGATTCCACGACCCTCCCACTCTAACAGTGCATCCATTTTTTCAGTTGGATAATCAAGATCCTCGGACAACAACCCATTAATGACTTTATTTGAGCCACTTAAAAGGACATTCCTAAGCCGTTCAGCTTCTCTATCAAGTGGTGTGACAAGTAGAAAATTCTAAACGTGACACAGGAACGAGCAATTAATCCGGAGTCGAAAGGCTGCTCAGGCGGCGTTTGAAGCGTCCGCGTTCGAAGCCGCGTCCGCCGTCTCGAGCGGCTTTTAGACAAAGCGAGTCAATAGGGCGCGAAAGAGCGATTAATTCCGCAAGTCTGGATGCCTTTCACGTGTACCACTTCCGGATGGATTCTGTACGGGCGATGTTCAAACGAGCGATAGAAAGCGGCGAGACACACATGGTTGAGGGAAAAAAGTAGGTAGCACTTTTTCAAGGGGTTAAAAGGTAAAGATCACGAAGTCACGAGGCTCCGTGGACCGAGAAAGCGGTCAAGAACGGGAGTGGACACGGCTGGATTGCTGTCCGCGGGGCGCGGTTCGAGACTAGGAAATCATTTTGCGAGATCGAGAAAAAATATCGAACCCGGAGTTGTTTCTCGCGTGGGTTTTAAGTGGTATCCTTTGGCAAGATTTCTCTCGCAGTTCGAATCGGATTTTATGAGAGAAACGGCGCGGACTGATTCGTATAGAGTCGCATTCGTTACTGTCGGCCTCTAAAAGTATGTTTAGAAGCGTTTATGCGCTCGGAAAACGTTTTCCTCTTTGGCGGGTCAAGTTACGTTCCACAGATAAGAGAAAATTTACGGCATCACGACCGTGTTTCGCAAATATTTCCCGTGCGAAAGCTAATAATAATTCCCATTTTCCCGCGGTATGGAATAACGAGTTTATAGCCATATATTTTTTATTCTCAGAAGAACGTTGAGTATTTTTATGCCATCTCGGTTAACTCCCTCTCTACATCTAATATCTTGGTTTATTGATCATAAACCGAAAGATAACCCTATTTTGATGCTCATCTCCGGGAGCTTCTTTCAAAAAAAATATCCTCTTAAATTCCACAAGAATCCTCAGAGAGGCATTGATATGGTTAACCTTGAGGAAGGTTCTGGTATGTCTCTCCTAATATTTTATCAAACTCCTGATAATTGGCCTCTCCCTCAGTCGCATCTGAAAGCTAAACAGTTTCTCTTTGCATTAATTTTTTTCAACGCTCATTCTATAACTTCTTGTACGAATCTCCACCCTACCAGACCAGTCCCACCGTCTTTTTCCGTCTCTCATTTCTTAAATCAACACTTTAACCTATCCTACTGCATTTACTGCTTCCTTTCCTAACTCTCCGATTCTAAGCCACACCTACTCCTTCAAATTTACTGTTATTTCGCTGCTATTCTTCCCCAACATCAATACGCTCTCACTCAATGAGAAACCCCGGATCTTTTAAGCCGTCTAAAGCTCTTACAGTCGGCTCTTTATATTGATTTTATTTTTTCTTTAGATGTATCCATTAAAATCTTTGCCACTCCTTTGTATAAGACAAGATTTTCAATCATGAAAAACCTCAAGGGATCAAAGCTACTTCAAATAATAATTTTTTACTCATTTCTTTCTTAAAATTCTAATGTTCAGCTATTTATACGTTTGTTCTTTATTTCAACTGTATGCTCAAACAGCCATTTCTCAAGTTTCTTTGTGGATTATTGAGTATCGTATACAGTTAAAGATGCTGCCACATGTCTATGAAAGTTTACTTTAATGATTACTTTACTACTTTGAATTACCTCTTGTAGTATTCGGTAGAGGTCTATATAAATAACAAGGAAGTAAAACCGAATTGATACATCTTCTAAAAGAGCTATTAGAAAGGATGAGGAGCTGCTTAGCTTTCCGTGTATTAATTGTTTATTTCAAAATTTAGAAAATGAGTAATAAATAGGTTTAATAACTGGGTGTGGCATTTAAGAATGATTGATATTGATGAAGGTAAAAAATTTCTTCGTGCTATCCTTATTTCCTGTCATTATATTACTATTTAAATCGAAATAGCTTCAATTTAGACGATAGATATCAACATAACTTCTAATGGATATGAAGGAAAATCGAATTATAAAAATCAACTTTTCGAGGGACGAGCCTAGGTTTGGAACAGTCCACTGCAGCCATCGGCCGACCTAAGGAAATGATCTATTCTAGTCTAGCGTTTACTCTCACTGTGATGATATTGCTTGGCTCGCTGCTGGCTAGCTTAGCTATAAATTAAATTTTCATCCGGGAATTTCATACATATTACAATATAATTGAGAATGTATATTACCATTATGTGTTGAATTTTTAAATGTATATCATGATATATACATCGTGATTTTGATTTAAGATCTCACTCCGATAAAGAAATCTTCCATATTAATCGTTAAATAAGAATTCAGTATTACCTGTATGATTCTTTGTCTTTAAAATGAATAAAGTACAAATGTATAAACTAAAAATATTTTTTAATATCGTGCTATCAAAATCATTATTTTATTCACCATTATATATGGCCCTACAATTGCTACATTAACTAACATTTTTGCAGCATCATATTTCTCAAAAATATATTTAATGGATTGATGCACCCTGGAAAGGCTCTTTCCATTTCATTTTATCCTCCATTTCATTAAATAAGACTGTGGCCAGTCGGATTTATAAAGACTATATGCCGCTGCTAACTGTAGAGTTTCAGTCCAAAAATAATTTCTCAGTAAGCCCCGTCCATCGACCGCACGAATTAAATGATGAAGAGATTAAGAACGTCCGGAGGGAGATGAGCCGGACTAGAAGGGAGAGATCCATTGAGAATAGTCTAGACGAGGAGAAAGACAAGAGAGTGGGACGCTGAGAGGTCGAGGGGAAGTCACTTTCTCTACAGGAGTCACGTGAAAGTGCGAGACCGCGGTCACGATCCTCCATCTAAGAGACATAAATCCACGCAGAGGAATATCGGGAAATGTAGCACGCGGACGTCAGAAAAATTATGACGCAGCGGAGATTGGATTCCCACGGGATAAGAAAGGACTCTGCCGATTGCTCGTTGCCCGAGGGTGGTTTTCTCTCCGCGTACTATGGAAATGCTTCGCTGCTTGAGAACTAATTGGCTGGAGTATTTGTTCGCAGCAAATTAGGTAACAGCGAATTTTAATTAGGGTCGCGGCTATTTTTGGACAACGTAAACACGAATGCAATTCTCGTTGAATGCCTGATGAGGAAATTTATGGGTTTATTTGTAATTGAGCTGTTGGGCTTACGATGGTCATTCTATCTGGAATTACGATCGTTAGCCTAAAGTACATTTCCTACGTCCCCTCAAGTTCTATAATAAAGTATAAACATTGCACTGTTTGCACTGTATATACGTATATACCCATCATTTCCCATTATTATCATTAAGATCTTCATAGATTAAAGAAGGCAATTGGAGCCAATGTGATTTGTTGTTAGGGGAAAGTTATAATATGTAAATAGATAAAGATCTTGTGAATTCCTACAGATATATGGATTATTATTAAAAATAAAATAAAAAGAATAATTACGTTTATATTTTACGGTGAGATTGAGACTTTTCTTATAAGAGGCTCTCTTTCTTACCTTTAAACGATAAAATGATATTATATAGAAACAGAGTGAAAGGTAACCCAGCGCAACCCCCTAACATTTGTCAGAAGGCGACTGAAAGGAAACATACTTAGGACAGAAGCGGATAGCCAAGTGTCGGCTCGTCTAACTTTGGTGAAAGCGGTCCCGGTTTCGATTCCCGCAGGGGTGCGAAATAACCTTAGCTTTCGAAGCAATTTTAAAAAACTACTACCACTAGTGGTGGCCATTTTCTAAAGCCAAGACCGTTAGTTGAAAGAAGTGCGTACTCGGCAACCGGTGGATCATTAATATACCAACTTCCTAATCGGAATTCTAGTGTAATTGCAAATGTAACATGCGAACCTTTATGAACCTTCATTGATCGAGGTTAATTAAAAAGCAGAGTTCAATGATTAGGAATCATCATAACCTCTTAGAAAATGCTCAATTTAAGGAGAATGACGTCATGAGTAGTCTCTCGCGCGGTTTAACTGGAGCCAGTAATTCTTTGCGGGAAGATTGTATTTGTATTACGCTGTATTTTACTCGGGTAATACTTGAAGACACCGATACGTACGCAACCGAAGAAACGGCAAGCATCACGAGGCAATTAACCAATGGAAACTAACAAGGCAATTTCCCTCGCCGTTGGCATCCTTGAGGCATAATTCAGAAACCCCCGCGTTCTCGGAGATGACACGAGCCGTGTATATATATTTCCTCTTCGCGAATGCGTTACAATGGAGAACGGACGATCCGGCTTGCAAATCAACCAGTAAGTGAGCTCATACTAGGAGGACATCATCCGTAAAGTGAATGAGAAACTCACGTGAAGGCCTACTAGTTGTTCCAACTCCCAACGTCATCGGGGCGATGCCGTACCTCATGTTGCCTTTGATTGACCTGATGATCTAATATAGCCCTGCGAGAAGGAGGACGAAAGAAACGAAACAAACCTATGCATTACTAAGGAGTAAAATAGCACAGAAAGTTGAATTCATGATTGTTCGAAAACTTATGCAAGTTCTGCAACTTTCTTTCATTAACTTCGTTATTAGAAAATTTTTTTCGGCTCAACTTTGGAAGATTTTTTATAACTCTAACAAATAGAAATATATATTTGATAATCATCAATAATGAAGAAAATTTTTCTCTTCGACGATTAACGCTTTAGCTCAGCATAACAACACATTATCAAACATTTCTACCACGAATTCATCTTTATATTTCAGATTATAAGAAACTTAATTTATTCCGTTGGTTGACACATTTCACAATTACAAAAGAACTTTCCCACTCTATTGGTAAAGATTCGAAATTAATTCGCGGGGCGGAAATATTCTGTTAATTATCATTTATACTTACCTTATAGTCGCTAAAATAAACCTATCGGTGCATGAAAAATTAAAAAGATATGTAAATCCGCGTAGCGCTATAAACACAGCAATAACTCAGAATAGAGGAGTGTTATTGAATGTGAGAGGAGGAATAATTTACCAGAGACTGTGGAGTTTTTTGAGCACAATTCGATTTATTAAATTCTGAATTTGTTGAACCGTACATCTTTCATTTCATGACTACTTGCTGAAAGATAAATTGAGCGAGATGGAGACCAGTACTTCTTTGCTTCAAATCAACATATGCCACCGTTGTGTTTTATGTATAATTTTAGTTCAGCTTCTTGGAAGTTGTTAGTACTTATCGGAAGCAGAGGAGTATTGCAAGAAGTTTCTAGAATTCACGTCTACACTCCAATCGAACATAAATAAATCCCGAAGGATTTATAATTTAGCGTGCGGACAGTCGCTGAAAGAGTAAGAGAGATTTGCCTGGCAAAAGGATGACAACGTCTATGACATAGGTAAGCAAGGACGGTCCGGTCACACCTTTAAAAAGATTGTATCATTTACTCCGTGTTCGCAATGTACGCTCGGTGCATTTACTACGTGGATGCAGAAAAGGGAGAAGGGAGGATTCTCGGAGGAAGAATTTTACGACCGTGTCATCGCACGAGTATAACACATAGGCTTAGGAGGAACACATGCACGCACAAAAACATTAACTACTTTGGAGAAAAGAACATGGTATTGAGAGGATAACACGGTCTTGGGCTAAAAGAGAAAACAGTGGGTCGAAAGGAGAAGAATGGATTTAAGGAGACGTGCAATCGCTGGGAATGAGGTTTGGAGAGCCGCAATTGCAAAAGGAAGACTAGAATGATAAATGAGAATCGCTCGGCATAAAATTTATTAACCCCGTAAAACGGGAGCTCATTTATTTCTTCATCGCATAGAGGACGAGCCAACTGAAATATGAGTCCTTTTGAAGTTCCATTATCCCAGAGGAGTAAAAATTAAGTAAGTTAGTAGTTCGGCCTTGACTTGGAGATTCTTATGGAAAAATGCATGTTCTACGAGGCAAATGCAAATGAAAACATCGACTTCAAATATAAGGCAGGTTAAAGAGAATTAACTAATATGAAGAGATAATGATAGAGAAAGAATGAGAATAGTAAGATACATACAAAGGATTGATGTATCTGAATACCAACTCTTAATTAAACATTAAAAATGGGACTTCATCTAAGTAGTGAGATATCTCTGGTAAATGTAAAATAGAATTATTATGTGACACGGATAGGCCTCTATATCTCAAGCTTTTAATTGTAGAACAACAGCATGGTCTAGATACAGTTTTTGTTCTTACCATTTTACAAAGCCACCTTAAAAATAAATTTCAATTTTTTCGGTCGTTCACTACCCGTTCATTTATATAAATCGCAATACGGATACCGAATGTTGAAGTTAAATAATCTTATAGCTAAGCAAAGATCAAGTATGCGAGGAAAATTTAATTGTTCTTTAGTTGATATCTGTAAAATTTATGCGATTAAATAATAATCTTTATGGTTTCTTGTTAACGAGTGTGTCTTTGGGTTGGAGATTTTCCAAATTTGGTATCAATATCTTTACAAAATGATAGAGCAAAAGAGTGAACCAATTTATAATCTTCCTTTAGAATGTGATACCGTGCTTTTATCTGTGAATGATAAAAAGAAAATAATTTCCAAAATTTCATCAAGAATAAAGGTAGACTGCATCTTTAAAAATATATACCAAAGAAGAATACCAAAGAAGAACATAGGGTAAAAACAGGACAAATGGGCAAGGTAAATTAAAGAGTAGAGCAGGGAGAAATTTTCTTTTAGTTTGCCGTGGCAAGATCAACACACAATGTGCACAATTCATCCTTTTATCTAATCAAGCGTTCATTTGAAGTTACGAGCGAAGATTTCACGATCCATGAATTTCCATTCTGGGTAGAAGCGAGCGAATTTCTAGAAGAACGAACTTCCCGTCAATTGAAGGAACATTTGACTATCATCTTGGGGATAGTAATGGAAATAATGGTCGGAGACAGCATCAACCAAATGGGACTTTTTTTCTACGGCAGGGAAGAGGAGCAATTGGCTGGATTGGAAGATAAACAGGTTGATGACATCTCCCCTACCACTCTAAAGTGCTCCCTCGTAGGGGATTGTGGGACGAATGAGGAATGATGAGACAGATGGAAAGGACTTCGTTATTAAGATGGAAGACTCGGGGGGGCCTCTTCTTATCGAGGGTCTGATTCAGAGGTAAAAGCCGCAAAGACCACATCCTGGCGCCTTAAGATTTGTCCGGTCTCGCCAATTCCGGTGTTCGCAGGCGCCATTGGATTGCATGCTCTGAGAAATGCCATCGGCGCACTACTTTCTTGGATAATTGTCCTCTGTTCGCATCCTGTTGAAGGCATTACGCGCACGGAAAAACTCCGCTTCTCAAGCAATTAAACGGTAGTTCAGTTACTGGAGCGTGAAGGAGATGTCATGGTACCGTAGCACGTATGCGACATTAGTAAATAGACTGTTATACTACGATTGGTTCGCATGTGTATAGTGATTCATTAAATTTCCTAGAACCCTCATGAGGTCATCTAAAGCATACATACCTCTTCTACCAAAACATTTTCCGTTATAAGAAAATATGTTATTCGTTGGAATGTAAAATGATTTTAGTTGTTTATGGGATATATTTGCTTCTGATACTTACGTTAAATGACAGACGGTTGTAAAAATTTCCTTCTCATTATTACCATTATTGACTGAATGATTATATTTTATAGGCATGTTAGTAAAGGATGCGCAATGAATTTCCGAATCTTTATTTGAAGAATCACTCTCTCCAAGTAACTCCATCAGCTAGAGGGCGTATTCGATAGCGTAGAAATCGCAGAAATTCAAATTTGCATGAAATGTTGAATCTCGCAAAATATTCGTCGATCGACAGACAGAATACTTTAAGTCGATAAAGCTCTTTCGATTACCTAAATATAACCATATACATTTAAGAGCATTGAGGTTTCCTTGTTATCAGTTTATAAGGATTTTAATTTTCGAAAGGGAGAAAATTTTAATATGCTTTGTATGACACACTATTCTGATTAACCTTGCTACCAAAGAATATGAAAAATAATCCCCTCAGTTTAATTTCTAGAAAGAATGATGTAATGCTTCATTTTCAGTTCTCGATCATACACTGAAAACAAAGGATACTGAGAATAGAACATCCGCCTAAATTTTATTGTAATCACTACTATTTTCGGCATTCCTGAATGTTTCTTACAAAACAGCTTCTTAAGCGTAAACACGTTGACGGTAGGATATGCGCATTTTTAAGCCCACAAAAGGTTAACGAGAAGATATCTCGCATTTCCAAAAAGCCGCAGGTGTTACTTCCCTCACCTCGATGAACCCGTTATGAATGTGACGTCATTGTTTGTTTTGGACTTTAAATTTTCTTAGTGGCGAAAATCGGTCACAAATTCAATGTTACTCCAATCAAGAAAGACACGCCACAGGAGTGCATAATGAGCAATATCACGCGATGCGCACTTTTGGCTCTAAATGATTACCTTGTTCTCAGCGTTCACTTTTCGTTATCTCATTCTTCATCCCTTTGCGTTTCTTTTCTTTTCATGGTTTTCCATGAGTCGACTATGAAACTAAAAGATACAACTAATCAAGTGCTATGTAAATTTTACGTAAGTATCCTACGGTGGATGAGTAATTTTTGTCTTGTATGATCGTACAATTATGGCAGATGTATCGACATTAAAATTTCGTATTTCAGTTATTTTAAGGAAATTATAGTCATATTTTAAAAATCAAACCCACCAAAATTATGTCTACCAACTTCTATAAATATTTTAAGAGCTAGCTTCTTTTGCCGTTCTAAAGAGAAACATTCTGACGGAAAAAGATTAACGCGTATAATTGAACAGCCTAAAAATCTTCCGATTTGTCTCCTAAATGGAAAAGGAATTTCAATGGAGCAATGATGGCATTGAAGAGAAAATTATAATACCGTAACGCAAATCTGATCGGATATTCGAACGAGCTTTTTTGGATGCGTGCTGGGTGTTTGTTTGTAATACCTTAATAATCTTCATGTAACTATTGTTTCTGCACAATTAGTGTTTCTATATATACCCTGAATGAAAGAACCGCGGCAAACCGCTTCTTCATTGATAAATTAGAACAATGGTCTTTGTTTTCGAAATAGATTAAAATGTATCTTTTTAATAATTTCATAGAGTAAAGCCTTGGTTTACTTTTTAATTAGAGCAATTAGAGATTGATGTATAAGAAAATCACAAGTTATTGAAGACGTTTATTGGAATATGACTATTTAAAATCCTATTATTAACTTCCAAGGTTATTAAAATTAGTTCCTCCGTATTATCAGATTGAATGAATAGTTATAGAATTTACGCGGGGAGAGTAAGTATATCAAGTTCATTGTTTCGACCTCATTGATGCGAGAATCCTCTACCGTATGCATTTGAACGTAGTTTACACCTTAAATCTAATCCAGAACTATATTCGGCAATTCACTTCATTAGCTGGAAATCCCCGAAATGTAAATTTAAGATAAACATCCCAAAAATAACTACGAGTTACGTATTGCGCCAAAACAAGCAGAAAAAGAATGCTTCCCACCATTGAAAAACTCACAGAAGAAGAAAATGCGAGTCCCAAGAGAGAGGATTGCGAGAAATTCGCAAAGAAAGGTTTCGTAACTTAATACTTCCTCAACTTGGGCGGTTTCACACGGTTTATCCAAACAGGGAAGTTTACTGGTTCAACTCTTCAGATTCGGCGTATATTTGTGTGGTAACCTTCGGAGTAACGAAGAAAAGAGAACGCCGAAATACCGGGAAATCATATTCTTTCATAGAGCGTTCTGTCATAAGAAATAGAACCACTGCGACAGATATTGAATGAATTTTAAGAAAAATGTCATTGCTGTTAGCTAGTTTGATAGGTTTTCAAAATCAAAATTAATCTCTATATTTTTGTGTGTTATATGGTAGAGAATACCTATTCGTCTGTAGTTGTTTGTCTGTCTGACCAATATAGTACATGCGATATATATCCATCTCCTTAAATTGAGTAATGTAAACTTTAAATCATATGTTTTTTGTATACTACATCTCGTGAGAATTACCGATGCAAATGCATTAGTTTAATTTCATCATATGACCACTCTAAACCCTTCACACTTGAGAATGTAGGACAAGAAATGAAAAAGAATGAGATATTCCATGAACTGGTTTCACGCGTGAGAATTCCTTCCAAACGTTTTACTGAGGTAACATTAATTAATGTGTAAAAATTCCATGTGACCGGACGGCTGAGATGATTTCCATCATACCAACAAGATCGAGGGAATATCTCATATGAACGAAGTATTTTTGGTCATGTGTTCTTAAGTATGTCAGATTTTAAACATATGAGCTGAGGTAATCGGTTATACCTGCATTTCCACAACACCTGGAGACTTATAAAATTTGTTGGGAAAGAAAATTTGAAGAAAAAGGCATAAACATATATGTTACGGAATTAAGTGTAAAAAAATCGAAGAAATCCACTGCGAGAGTAGAATCCGACTGATATTTCCATTTTCTTTAATACCTTTAAAATGGATTTTTTACTATCAAGTCTTACATGGAGATGATTTGGATATAATATATCACGTGGGCATCGACAACTAAATCCACTTAGAGGATATCATGCGAACTTTGAGTTCAAGCATCAGCACTCTGAAGAGTGGACTGAAAGTCATAAAATCTCGTACTCGACGGCCTAATGATACAAAAGCCTAACACGCGAAAGTGATGTACAGGAAACGACACTGAAACCTCAACGGAGACTCATAATCTTACACAGGGTAAAAAAACTCTCCCAAGCGTGTAACTCACGCAAGAGACTAAACGCCGAAAGATTAAAGAAAAGGAAGCGGCCTTTAGTAAATCGATGTTCAATCAGAGGATTTAAATTAGGCGCGTGGATAGGTCTCGAGGAAAAAAACATTACGGCTGCGTTAAATCTCTTCGGAGAGCTCCCGTGGCGACGATATTGAACGTCGTTGAATCACGAAACCTGTCCAAGAGAAGAACTGAAACACGCAATGGACATTGGGACGCCAGACATTGTCCCTCGCGGTTTTCTCATCCCATCTCGAATCCGGTATTTGCTCACTCCTTAGCGATTTCGAAAATTATGCAAAATAGGTCAGAATAAATAAGATTGGATTACTGCTTTAGCAGAGATGGAATCTTTGCTAAACCTTTATTATCTTAAAAGAAAGGAGAACTTTGACTGTCGTTGTATCTTGACTCGTTCGTTATTACTTTGCCATGTTTTTCTTCTTCTCTGAACGTCTTTTTGAATCAAGAAATATATTTTGCGAGTGGGTTCTCTTATGATTTCCGGAGCGTTTGCTACTTTGCAAATTGGCAATCGTAAAAAGAATAGGTGTTCAAAAGTAACATCAAGTTTCCCTTTATCACATTCCTGTACTAAATCATCTCGAATCAAGTCATCAACATTACCGGGAAAGGATTTCCCTCCTCATGCCGTAAAAACCTCAGTTTTCTGGAGCCTCATTTGCATGATTTAATTTAAATGGCTAAAAGCTAATTTGATGGTTCCTTTTAAAAGGCTTCCACTTTCGCTAGAAGGCTTCATCTCTAAGTTTGAAAAACTACCATTGAGAACAAATGTTTACGAAGAAGTGCTTTTTAGCTCGTAATTGCATAATTTATATTTTTATCGGAGGGGTTTCTATATATAAACAGTCCGGGAGCGAAATTAAAAAGCAAACTTTTGAGATATTGCCCTATATCATGAATTTAAAGTCATAGCACATAGTTTATGAGAATGAATATTACATCTTTAGTTCAACATATTACAGAATGAAGAACTGCAGCCGTTGAGTTATGTATAAAATATCGGATTGTATCATACATCAGATTGAATAACTTTTGGAGACTATGAATTATTCTTCTGACATAGAATGGCGAGTTTCAAAGAATCATTTGATTTTGCATAAAATAATTAGAAACCATTGTATACAAGAATTTATTCTTGAATCGGCTTACTCATATCTGTATATCTTACACCTTATGCTGAGACAATTACTACCTTTCCGATGTCGTCATAGGTAATGAGTGATATGGGATTCCGGTTCCTAGGAAGTAAGCATTACTATACTAACGTGATAATATAGTTTCCTTAAGTTTTAAAGCAACTCCTGGAATAAAGGAGTTAAACATTACTTTAATAACGAAATTCAGTATTTGAGAATTATTTTAAAGAAATTCGTTCTTAGATAGTAAATCGCCAACTAACATGAAGTTTTAAGCGTTTCACAAGGATAAAGTTAATTAGCAATAATCTACAAATGATTTTCTTTTTAAGAAATTTCAGTTCGAAAGACCTTTTCTCTTTTCCTTTCCACTAGCAACGCATTTGCATAGAGCTGCCACACAAGTCCAATCGCCCCAGAAGGAATTCAATAGGAAGTTACGATAAATTCCGATCCAAGGTCGACCACTTTCCTTTTCCTTTGAAATAAATAGTGAAAGTCCACAATATCTGTTGAGCTTCCGTATTTTATTATTTCTCAACCCTATTTATCTGAAGTATTAACAAATGTCAATCATCGCTAGTTGTGATTTAGTAAAGTTTTAGTACCAAGCGCAAATCTTTGATGAACAAACGAGGTCCTGCGGTCCGACTCGCCGCTTTCTTTCATTCGGCCCTCGTGAAGATATTTGGAGCGTTTGATTCAAACGTGGAAAATGAGGACATGTTTCGAAGCACTTCTTAGGTCACCATCCGATGAAAGGAATATTCCCACATTAATATATCAAAAACTCGAGATTACTGAAACGAAAATAGAATGATATTCTGCTCATTGAAATTACCCATAAATTCATAAAGAAATATTCGTACAAACTATGAAGCATTAGTGTCGTCCTAAGTCAACACAGAGTGGCTCAATAGGTAGTTCTCAGGTTAGTAATAGAAGAGAATATAAAAATGGAACAAATAAAAAACTTACAATATGCCTATAAACAATTCGTTGCATTTTACAATGAGGATAATAGATTTTTGTAAAACTTATACCTATAGCTAGTAAAGTTAAAGTGATAAATTGCAATTTGATAGAAATTTAAATAGCAGGAAGTTTACAAAGCTGCGATAAAGAAAAACATAGAAAGGAAATATCTGAAAAGTCTGAGGACTAATTTAGAGAATTTCGTTAGAATTGGGGAAAGAACATGCAGATCATTCCCCTTTCAGTCCAGTAAACTTTTAGTAAGAGGTGTGTACTTTTCGAATTAATGATCACATTAAGCAATCATAGTACTTCAGTATAGTTTTAATTCTTAATTACGTTTGAAAGGTTGATTTATTTTAACGTTACTAAACAATACATTGTCACATCGTCAGTAAATGCTATACACCACTCGAGTGTCTTAATAAATATATAACTACAATTATTCATGATAGGATGGATGATAATCTCTTAATTACTTTTATATTTACATCTCTTATGACCTTTCCATTATATTTTGTCGCCAATTTTAAGTCGATGAAATTGACGTTTTTGAATAAGAAAATAGCATGCATAACAGAAATGAATAAACTATAATCAATAAAGTTAATTAATCAAACAAGCATGTATTTTAATCGTGCGTTCAATTTTCACTTTTCTCGAGGATAATTAGAGTATCAAGATATTAATTGTAAAATCGTTATTATTTATTTAATAAAATTACATTTCTCATAATAATTATTGTTTATGACTGGAAGCATTGAACGAACGAAAATGATTTTTAAAGGGCAATATTCATTGCCTCCGGAAAATTCTACTTCAAAAGGAGCTGCTTCACGTAGCTTCAGTAAACATCATTTCGGGTCAACGTTCTTGAACCTTGAACTTCGGGATACTTTTCAAATATGAAATTGTATCTTAACGAGATGAATGACCTTCACACGCTTGGATAACTAACGAAAAGATTTTTTTATTATAATTCTCACCGTAGAGAGTTTTTATCGCCTGCGCACATAAGTTAATCAGTGGCGCTGAGAAGAGTTTGCTCCAGAAGTAAGTTCAAAGGAGGCATCTTTAAGATGAAAGGGTTTCGCGTTACGAGAGATACTCTTGGTCGCAAACCGGTGCTCAGGTCGACTCTAAGAAACCAAATCGGCCGACACCTTTGCCGCAGTAATTGTTTTCAGAGTCTCATATGAACAAGTTTCCTTATTGCGGCGGTCGGTATCTGAAAGTAAAGCTCGACTAAATTTCGTTCTAAAGTAGCGCTACATCTAGTAATTTCATCCTTAGCTTTTGATCTCTTCACTTGCCAACCCAATAGCCTTGAAGTCATCTGATATGAGTAACCCTGTTGACGAAGCAAAGTGTTTTCAGTCGTCATTCTTTTCAGCCCTTCTATAATTGCTCCATTTTTACCGAATAGTAGAAGATTAAGGATTTAATAAAATATAATGCATATTCGAGATACGAAAATTTTCCAACCCAAATACACAAAAAATTAATCACGTCAACATATGATATATTTACAGTACTATAAATAGCTCATTTAAAAATTTTATATTTGAGTAAAAACATCTATTTCATACTTGTATGTGCAAGAGATCACATAAAATGGCGTCTCTCAGTAGATGTTATCTCTCCTAGTGTTGGATAGAACTGATTATTATTTCATGTAGATGTAATATAACTAATACATTGTAAAGAATTACTGCATCTCATTTGTTGAAGCTTGTTTAAGTGCTATTTTAGATATAAATTGTAGACAACCTTCAACAGATAAAAAAATAACAATTTTAAGTGAATTTTATTGCTAATTATGCTATAAAAAAATCAGTCTCTCAATTGCATAACAAGTTACAGTAATTGGTCTTCAAAAACATTTTAAAACATTCGATTCGCTCAATAAAAAAAACGATAATTAACCTCTTTTGTAATTTTTTTCTGTTTTTGTAAAACATCTCTATTAAATCACACTTTAGGAACAGACCAATCAATTAAAGAGTACCTTTTTATAATCTCGTAACAAACAGAACGGCCATATATCTAAGTGAAAATAATCGCCCATTTCTTTGAGTCAAGCAACCTTGCTCCCGGATGATTGCAGCTATCGGAAAAGGAGCCGCTTTCGATGTAATAATGACAGCAAATTAAAGAGCATAAACTTTGCGATTTCTCCCATGTAATAAGGCCTTGTCTATCCGATTCGTCCACGCATGTAATAACACCCACGTCCCTTATTTCCGTCGTGCAACAGGATGAAATAAGCAGTCATTTAATTCTGAATGCAGCACTACTGTATGCACCGCACGCGCTCTAACTTTATTTTTCTCCTCTCGCCTCCTCCGTGAAACTTCTATCTCTTCTTGAGATCTTACATCGCTTACCTATCGCCATAAACTTCTTCGCGACCGTTTTCCGGGAACAGAGTTCGATCGAAATGAAGCTGCCACTGAATAAATGCAAAACAGTAAACCCTTCCTGAAGGTGGAAGCTTATAGCTGCATTTTCAAAGCAAATTCAGTTGAGAAGGGAAGACATACTCCATTACAAGCAATTAAAAAATTAATTTCTATAATATTAATACGTACCTCTGGATAGTGTGATATAGAGGTAGAATACTATAAACTAAGAGTATAGTTATGATAAATATTTTTTACTTTTAAGATGATACTTATCAATGGTTTGGTTCATTATTTTCAAAATTAACATCATTTTCAAATTCCTAATTTTAAACAGTTAGTTTTGTCATATTACGATAAAATTATATTCTAAACAAAAGTTACACGAAAAGATTAGTCGAAATATAAAATATATATATTTTCTCTAAAAAAAATGATGCAAGCTAAGAAAAGTGATTCGTCTGCAAACGTGAACTTGTACTCATCATGGACAAGGCTTCGTATATTTCCTTTGTAAATTTTGCTCATTATGAACTGAGAAGAATGAGAGAAAATTATTTCAAAAATTGAAGTTACAGATACTGATGAATTGGCATGGAGCATTGACGGCATTACTTTTGAAATAAATACAGTTAATCGTATTTTTCTCGGGCAATTAAAAAATGAAGGCATTATAAGGTATCTAAGAGTTGTTCCGGGAAATTTAGATAAGAAATAAATTTGAAACTTCTTCAGTTCAGTCTTGATTGCTATTAAGATATATTCATGAAACCTAATGGATTCCATGGATTCCATGGATTCCTAATTTCCATGGATCTCTAATTTTACACTCAATTTAACGAGAAAGTCGATTAATGAATCAAATGTGGAAGCTATTCGTTAGTTCTTTGCAAAAGTTTGAGAGGATCAACCATCGTAGACATGGTCATCATATAAATACGACAACTCGGTGAATTCAGAAATATAATCATAATTAGTATCATAATCGAAGTATGGGAGGGATACCTTGGATAAAGAGTAGCTCTGCTAAGGGATGTTTCGGCTGAAAAGGATGTTTTCGCTGTTATTCAAATTCGGCTTAAGAATATGAACTCATGAAACGAAATTTAAGGCTGGTTTTCGCAAGTGAGCGTGCGTGAATAATTAAAGAACAAAACCAGTGGTTCTGTCTATTCTTGCTTATAGCTTGAGAAGTGTTCGCGTGTTTAAGTATTTGAGTAGCTATGGGAAATTTCATTTCGGCTCACTAATGAGAATACGGAATGAATTAGTCTGTTCGCCGAGAAATCTCTTTTCTTGAGTTCCTTTTCCTTTCATACAATGAGTGAAAAAATCATCAAAAGTGACACGCAGGTATGCTGGGGCTGACATTCATTTCATTTTCTAAATTACTCTTAGTGTGCCCTATAAACGCAATTAAATCCAGATCGCTGTGATTTGCATATCTGGTTCAATGGGAAAGAGAATCAAATAATCTCACTCATCGACTTTCTCTTTCAATGTAAATAACCGATCGTTCATTTGAAAGGGCCCACGCTTTCTGCACCTCCGTGTGGGTCGCTCCAAAGGATTCTCTGTCCATTATAAATCCCGTTTCTCCTCTAACCGCTGCATCCCAAGTCCCTAGAAACGACGCTCGACAGACTTTTCTCTGCATGGCGCCACCTGGACACTCCTCAAGGTCCCTTCTCATGCATTCGAGTTTTTCTTTATGCTTCTCATCGAGTCTCGTGTCCGATAGCTTTTTCTCTCACGTGGACACTCCTCCACTTCTGCATCGCTTGTTTCCACGTGCTGCATTGCAGAGTAAACCTGCGATCCATTCTTTTGATGTGGCTACTTGCTTGCAAACTGAGACGTTATAGCAATGTATTTCAAACTTATGCGATATGTCGCCAGAAATTTGATTGTAGTATAGATGAGAAATATATGTTTGTATGTTAGTTATTACATTGTTTTCGTAGGTTACCTAAGTGATCCTTAAAATATGATAGAGTGATATTTTACTAATCCTCTGCAGTGAACTCTGGTGAAATTATATATTCATATTAAAAAGTGAGAAGAGATACGTTATTTGTACTTTTTCCTCGAAAGTGTTGATTGGTTTCAGCATATTCATACTATCATCAGGTTATCAGAAAAAGGTGGTAATTTTTTCTTCTGATGATGGCGTGTTATGGTCGAGTTCAATAAAATTATTTTGGAAAAACAGAAGTATATAATCTTATTATTGTAATACTTTTTTGTTACTTCCACTTATGCATATTACTTTTCATTCATATTAATGTGCGTATTTATATGTTGTGTACTTCAAAGCTATCTTTTCTTCGATACTCTATCGATGAGAAGAAAGTTCGGCAAACTATTCTGCAGAATAGCACCGTGTAGATATCCACCGCATTACAAGTACACCATACTATACTACATGCCTCACCTCCTTTAAGGAGTGTTTCATTCCTTACGGTTAGATGATGTGCCCATGAATAACTTGAAGATATATTCTAAACTTCATTACATTTAATGCTCTAGAAAAGATTTAATGTAAGACTTCAGCTTTAAAAACTGTTCAATTCAACGCGAAATATTCAGAGATGCTATTCATGAACGGGATTTTTCCAAACAGTGCGTTGCCCTTACGGACTGCTTGCATTAAAAAAATCAATATCACAAAGGTAGTTTTATGGCGCAGAGAATAAAAATTATATTCGGTCGTTTCTTCACTTTAATAAACGTTATTGACAGAGAGAATTTGGTAGAAAGATATTTACATTTTTCTTAGTCTTGGTCTAATACTTGTAGCGATAGGATTAAGATACATAATTCTCCAAAGAAATTGCTTATTAATTATGATTAATATTCAAAATTTTGCAAAGTGGCATTAATATTAAATTGAGAAAGGCACCTACTTAAGTCATAAATCCACAGATTTCTTGTTTAGGAAATTATTCAGGCTTCTTCAATGGATTCAATATACTTGGATACCATCCGCATTTCCTTTAAAGCGTGAATTAAAGTAAAACGCACTTTTATATTATCTCCTCTCTACTGATTTATTTTTATTTGATTTAATGGCGTTCTTAAAATATACGTGAAAAGTATTTACATGCATTAAAATGATGCTATCAATAATAAATAAATCGTTTACTCATACTGTGCTAAAATTCATCAGGGATTATCATCTTGAGTAGTTGAAAACATTGAGTTGACTACGCTCAAAACATTCACTAAATGATTATTTGCTTATTTTCATGATTAAAGCGCTAATATTTTATAATAAATGATAATAAACTTGTCATGACCACGGAATGCTGGTTTCCTCCATTGAATTCCAAAACTTGAATGTGTCATGAAATATAATGACTGGCGGTTATTACGTGTTTTTGAAATGGTGAGAAGATAGGCATAAATTAAATCCATTTTCCATGCAATCTGATTTTGAAACTCTAAGATAATAATGAAAAGAATATTTAGAAAAGTATTTTTATACCATTTCACCATATAAAATATTTGAGTAGCATTTGAACGTTTCTAGTATTAAGTGGCTTACTAATATTAAGCCTAAAAGAGGCTTCTTGGTAATTTTAAAATCTACATATACTTTAAATGTTATTCCATATCGAGTTCACAAATTACAAATAATTAAACTAAAAGTTCTCATGTGAATTTTCTCATTTGACTGATGGGAATATACAACTTTAGCTGGTAATTTGAATTTGCTAATGTAAAACTCCCGTGTTTACAATGACCAGGTCCGGCCTCGTTAATTGGACAGCTAAACAGCTTATGGCCAGAAAATCCTTAGACAAGTTACAAAAGCAAATACTTATGAAAACATGATATAAAACAAAAGCAATTGCTTACATGATGTAAATAATAACGACGATAAGTGATAGTAAGAAAACAACGTATCATCGTGTGAATGAACTAACGATTGAATTATCCTCGGTATTTTCTCGATCATTAAAACAAAATATATTGCTTAGTTCAAATTAAAGCTTTCCAGTTTTCATATAAATTGAACAATTTATGCATAAAATATTCCGACAAAAATCTCTAAAACTAATACTTAAATATACTTCCAATCAAGTTTAAGAATCAAAATGATAGTAAAATAATCTGACTATACGTAAAACGCTTTGGGCTGAAAAATAAACCTCCGTATTCATAACTGGCCTGCTCTGACAATGACGTTTAAATCCTACGTTTAGATACGAAAAATGAAGAGGATAAAAATCTCCTTCACCTTTGATACTGTCCTTTAAAATCCTCTCCACTCAATCCTGCTTTGATGCCCTGCCAGGACGCAGACAACTCTGGAAGACATCCAGTTTAGCTCAGCTACCCAGAAGTCGCGAAACTCTGTTAGAAAAACCAGATGAGTGTAATCGAATGGAATGCCCCAGAGAGGGAAGGAAGCGGAGGAGGAGGGGGAGTTTGAAGGTGGGGCCGATGGACTGGGGAGCAGAGAAAAAGAAAGGAGGAAAAAACACCGCCCTCCGGCTCTCTATAGGCAAAATTCCATCAGCGTATTTTTAAGTCTGGCCTGCTCTCATGCAAGTTTAGCTCCCTCTTGGGAATATTCAGATTTCCTATCCGACGCGGGATTCTGGAGAAAGAATTATTTCACATCGGCAGTAGAAAAAGGAGGGGGAAATGCCTCGCTATGCTGGCGCGTGGCTAGAAGTAGCGGGTTTCCAATATTTTTTTATCTAGAGGGATTACGGCTGGTTTTGATTTATTTTACTCTTGAAAATTTCGGCCTTTTATGCAACCCTTCTCTTTTACAGATCGTGGACCTTTGAATACATGATTGGGTGGTGAATTTCTTGTGAAACGAAATCACAAGTTCTCATTGAAGAGTAGATAAAGTAAGGTAGTTATTACGTTTTTCAGTCTTATTTTCCAAACTGTTCTTTAATCTGAACTGTGGACATTAAAACTCACTTCCAATCACAATTACTTGATGAAACATTCTAATCTTATGCAGCTCTATATAGTCATGAGAGTTTGAAAAATCCGACCTTGACTTCTTGATACAGCTCAATCAAACTTAAGGTGAAAAATGCTGCCTCGTCAAGTAGAAAAAGATCAATTTAACACTACAGGAAACGACTACAATAAATATTCATTGAAATTGCTTTTTTAAATGTAATTCATCACTTAACTATCCCCCTTCAAATTGAATATTTTATTCAAATATAAAATGCATTTTTAATACTTTCTAAGATGCAAGAGATGGTATTTTTTAAATTTTAAACTCCTTCCTTTCCAGGAATATTTTCGTATCGGAGATTTCAACGCCTGCATCATCCTCCGGAGCGATCTTCCTCTCATCCTTTCCGATTCAAAAGAATGCCTGCCTAATGACCTTCTTTAATGCCAAGGACACTGGTTGTTGTACCACGACAACAAGGAATCCTAGTGACGTAGAAATAAAATCCAACGAGCGTCCGAAATAAAAGCGACGTAAACAACCGGTTTGCAGGAAAACAAACCCATCCATAAAAATCAAGGAAACGCGAAAAAGGAAAGAGTTTTGCGTTTAGGAGATGTGGTTGCCATTTCAAGGACGAGGTCCGAACGTGCGAATTATCTACGATTTAGCATTGCGAGAAATTATGATTCGAGCGGTCAGTTTCACAGCGTCCTCTCCAAGAGACGGAGAATTAAGTCCATTTACATTCCCGGCCATTGGACTATCCCCGAGATACACGGGGATCCTTCGCGGAGCTTAAATGGCGGCGATCCCCGCGGCTGTTCCCGGTTCACCTTGGCGACTGGGGAAGGCATGAAAGCGACGGCCCTGAGGAATTTCACAAGCGATGCCTGCCTTCGAGAGTGGCGGCTGGGGATGGGAAATGCTGCTGCCGTGGGGATGCTTACACCCCCGGGGGAGGGGAGAGTAACCCCCGTTAAATTGATCGCCTTCTGTCGGCGACGTATAACTTGATCCCTGAGTCAGAAATCGTACCCTGGTCACCTTTACATTGGGCCCGGTCTCTGCTTTCGTTGATTTTACTGCGACACGAAGGGGTTTGTTGGCAAGATTCGTTCAACTCACTACCTCATCATGGACGAGCGTCGGAATCTTCTGTTTGCTTTATTTCAAGCAATGAACTGGACCGTAGTCCTTTAGGTGGTACTCAAGTAGGATATTTCAGGTTACTCAATGTTATTTTTCTAACATTTTTATCGCGTCTCAACCAAAATTTTAAATGTAATTCATAAGATGTATTAGAATGGTATTAACTTAGTCAACTACGAAAACAAGCTCTTCGCACCTCGGTGAGACTTGGATATCTTGTGAATGGAATGTGGAAGTTGAAGCTATAAATGCAAGGTACCAACTGGACCTAGGAGCAACTCAAGACTGAAATTTTGACTTTAGTTATTTAAAATTCTACATTCCAAGATGTTTTCAACATTCCAATAACCCATTAATTATTTTTTTCAATGAATCTTAAATTATCATTAAGATATTAATTTTAAATTTTAAAAACAATCATAATATTTTTAAATTCGGCCAGGAGTTTAAAAAAGAATAACAAAACGAAACAAAAGCGTTGAGGTTTGTTCATACTTTATCTCTAGATAAAAGTGTTTACTGTTTAAGTATCATCATTACTGAAAATATGGAAAATTGAAAGAAAGCGCCGAAAAAACATTATGTATCAACAACTTACGTCAAACCGAATACAAACTCCTGGTCAATATGCGATACACAATGTAACTCATCTGCACAAAACTGTTGCCGTGAAACGCAATTTTTTATTTAGAAAATATGTCGGGGTAAATTTCCTGCAGCACTTACATCTTAAAGTAAATTTTTTGTGTTCACAATCGCAGCTATAAATCTGCGCTACATTTACCTAAAGACAATTCGATCATTTTCGCGGAAAGAATGGTTCACGGAAGAAACTGTTTCGTCCTTGTATTTATTCTTACTTTTTTGGCCGTAATCTGTACGGACAAGGTTGAATATACTTTGTTCAATCTCGCAATCATATTCCAAGAAAACTCCCTTTTCCAACTCGATAGCGATTTGGATCCTTCGCCAAGAATGAATTTCTTTTATCTAAACATTTAAAGGCATCTCAGCCAATCTTACTATTTTTGCGGCAGTTTTTCTCACTGCTCATCATAAATAATAACATTTGTGATCTTACCCCAATGAAAGAGAATATGTGAAGGATGTGCATACGTTAAGTAACCAAGTAATTCGATTTTCCGCTATTTGTCGTTTGTTGTGGTCACGAGAATATCGTGAAAGCGACAAGGATCACGGAGTCATTGTTTCAGATAATGGTTAAAATGTAGACGTTTAAGAGAATTTACGTATGACTGCTAATCAGTCCAAATTTCGCCCATCCCATATTTACATATACGGATTATTACCTCCACTAACTGGCGTTCAGCTCCACCGTAAGATGAAACACGTATTTTTGCGGTCTGCGGTTCTCCCCAAAATGCTCCCTCCAGACGATCCCTCCCAACTTGAGGGAGACTCCCCCTCAAGCGCGCCTCCCCGACCGTCAAGGACTATAGGAAGCGGAATCGATGTTATAGATTGAGTACATCTGCAGCTGCAAGGGCACGGAGGTCCCGTGTGCACGAAATCACTGCCTAAGTTTGAGCTTTGATTGGAATAACAAAGCATGTCTGAGGGCAAAGGATCCTTTTCCATTTGGCTGACTCTGAAAAGAAAGAGTCGTGTCTATGGGCAGCCCAGCAGTGGCAAAGCTTCCATCATGAGATAATGTGATCTGACGCAGTAAATTGACCGTTAGAAATGTAATCAGGACTGTTTCCTAACGGATTATTGTAAATGACGAGGGATTTACCACCGATGGAATTAAGAGAGCGAAGGAAAATGGGTAATTACGTAAAGTTTCGCCCTTTTGACATTGAGATATAATATCTACGAAGCAAAGTAAGATGCCTGTAAACTTCAAACAAACATCACGTTCGAGTAAATTTATCAATAAACTACATAAAAATATACGAACGTTTTGAGGTCTAAGACGTCAGAGAACTTATAAAATAAGCTTAAATTTTCTTACGATCTATTTAATTATAAGTATATATGACCATATTTTATATGATGTTAATGCGGTTTTGATAATCTGCATATAAATATTATGCATTTGATATAGCACAAGCTAAGCCACAAAAAAGCTAGACAAAACACTTTGAGTGGACGCCCTAAAATGCATAAACAACGTAAATTTCTTTAATTTAACCCATAGAGAGGCGGAGCTTCAAAATCTATAATTCTTTCAAGCGGATGAAAGCTCGCCGTAGAAATTTTTCTAACTTTTTCAATAATGAAGATACCCTTAGTAATCATATACCTACCCACGCTAGTTACAGTAACCAGAGATAATGATAGGGTATTGACAAATGCTATTCAAAACATTGTCTTCTTTATCTCAATCCACAGAAGTTCGAGAATACAGAAGTCACTTACATCATTTCACCGAGATCAGTGATGCAAAGATATTTATAGCATTTCTTCTCAAGGGAAGAAATAGCAAATGCTTTTAGTCGCCGTATTCCATTCGCGTGTCCATTCGTTGGCAGTCCTCTCCAGACCGTGACATCTTCGGTTCGAATTCTTACGAGGTCGTCGCGGGCTTTTGGAGACTTATTCACCGCCTTCACAATTTCTCCGACTCGAAAGAGGTCACTCCCTGCTTTAGATCCGAAGAATAAAGTGATATATCTTAATTCCCTGACAGCAACGAGCTGCGAGCCGCGCGCGCGCCAAAAGTGAGGGAAACAATGGAAGAATAATTCTTTGTCGAGAGATAAAAATCGACGAACGGCGTAATAATAACAATAATATTGTTGTGGATGGATAATGCAAACAAGAGGCCCGCTATACCCGGATGCGTGGAAGGCCTGACGAAAACGCATCTGCGCCACATTCGAAATAAGGTCTTACCTTCCGGTCAACGGCGGATCAAATCTTTTGGGCCGCAAAGGAAGGCCGAGACCTCGAGATGCGAGTCTCGTTTAACCCCCAAAGATGGACTCCCTCGTACGTCCGACCATCAGATCGAGATAGAGGGAATTAATTTCCTGGAATTCCTTAACGCTGTCTAATTAAGTGAAATCACTCATCAGAATGAAGGTTAAGGATTTATTCCTTCGTAGTGAAAAGCAACTCCCGAAAGGGAAATGAAACCAACGCTATCTTCAGCGTCCTTTTTCTCGGTCACGAAAACAAAAACACAGACTAAGATAAAAATACAAGTTCCCCTTCTGAAAAATCGGGTCGCGGAAGCTTTATTCGTCAGTTATCGGTCTGAAACGTTCTCGTTTCAATTATCGTAATTATTTCGCGGAACGTAGTATTAATGTGATTTTGCTGCTTTAATAATTACTGATTAGCTAATAACCACATGCAATGTATCCAAACAAAACATTTATAGCCAGCTCACTGAAATAGTCGACGATTCAAATATATTCTTAGGGAGAGACTTTAACAGCAGAAGTTTTGATTGATTTATTGAATACCACAGTCGACCTTACGTCGCAGAAGATACATTTCCGGCTTCCTATTTATCTAGATTGGGAAATGGAAATGCCTTGGGTGGTCCGAAAAACGAATGAAGAGTTCAAAAATTGAACTTCATAGTAAATTTAATTATAATGTACCTATAACGAGGCAGAATATGTCGCTGTTAAAATTTTAATTCCTTAACAATAATATTTAATCGCGAGTAATTGGTGACTCTTGTTTAGAGCAGCTTGTTGAATGCAGCTTTTTACTCGGCATTTGATTACTAACCACTGTGATAATCCGCCCCCGGATAGTAGGGAGATTACTATATTACTATAGAAAGTTAAAGAATATTTGAAATTTCAAAGTACATCCTTGCCTTGTCAAGATTATTCCTGAATAAACCCATATCGAAGATATATCGATTCGTTGAGAATTCAGTTTTTTTCAATATGGTATATTCTTAACGAATCAATATATATTCGACCAGTAATACTTTTAATAAAAACTTAATCATTGCTGTGTATATTCAACGTCAAAGAAAAATTTTTCTCAGGATGCTCGTTTTTCTTGGAGAACAAACTCAGGTATCGGTGAGTGTGAGAGTCCACCTTACGAAAATACAGCGGTAGCCATGAAATTTTGTATGGAGAGGCTACCATGCTGTTATTAAGGAAATGTGTTGGACATAAAGCGAAAATTAATGTAATGGAATTTTTTGTTGCAAAAAAATTAAATTGGAATTCGAAAATACTGACGCTGATTATAGCGTCTCCTGCAACTTACAGAGAAAATTAAATTTATAAGAAGTAAAAAGTTGAAGGTTCTGTCATCCTATGGTTTATGGTGATAAAAACGAGAGATTAATTACGCGGGCAAAGTCAGAGACGCTGTCTGGCAATGGCAGTGAAGCACAATTTGCAATTCTTTCCATTTCGAGAAACTTGTCTTTCCATTTGCCAGCTCAGAACCCGACGAATTTCTGAACGTTAAAAGGATAAAAAGTGGTTAAAAGACACTCTCACCGAGTTAGCTCCAATGAATGACGAGGAATTTATACATTTCGCATCATTGGAACTGAAATCCAAATTTGGAGAGCCATAAATTCAAAGGCGGACATGATCTTCAAAGTCGCATTCCAGGAAGAGTTTCGTTGTCTCCCTCAAAAAGGATAATTTTGAGGAATCCGCAATCCCTTAAACGTTCTCATGTCTCCAAAGTGATTCATTCCGCCATTATCGCGATATGACGTGTGGTGGCATAACTCAATTTCTTATTTTGGACCAAGAATTTATGCGCTCTTTTTGCACATCCGCTCGAATTACTTTAATTAGCAGATCTCTAATTTGGCAAAAAAATTCTCAAAACATATTACGGTACTTTTTTAAGAGAGGAAATGAGGCAATCTGAATTCATTTATTAGATAATTCCAATTGTAAGAGTTTCCAAAATTCGGAGATAAAACTATCTACATCTAGATTACGAATGAAACATACATACATACGTAAAAGTCCTTATGCTAACACTTCCATGTGTTTTCACGTTTTATGGTACATTTGATCGTACTTGCTTCTTAGAGATCATTGCAAACGAGATTATTTCTCAACCAGAAATTTGTTAACTTCTCACTAGATTCAGTGAATTCATTTTTATGAAATTAATTCGCCTATTCTATTCTCCAACATCGGATTACAGGAACTTTGCATCGCCTTTGCTTTGTCTTAGGCGTTCAAATTTAGAAAAAATCTATAAATATAACACGAAGATTTTCAGGGCAAAATAGAAAAGTCGTGGAAACACTATCACTTTTTAAGGTAGGTACATTTTGTGCATTTTCTTCTATTGGGACGTCAACATCCCGCATATTAATTCGACATTGATATTCACTTTTCAGAATTTTCAACTCACGGCATCAAAGTTACAGAAGATCCGTCACCATGAACTGCTTGTGATATTTACCTGTAATAGAGAAGGGAAACTAATTAATTACAGAAATTTCAATACCCAGTCACATGTTTTTTTATCGTGAACCATTACAGTCACGTTATCCAAATTTAACTTTAGCTATCACTGCTATTGAGATATCGTGTAAAGCTTATTATGAAATCAAAGAAATTCCGATGAATAAATTACTAAACCGTAAAGCAAACTGCAAAAGTGAAGGAGAATCGATATGCTATTAGATTTTTATAGGCTCTAGTTATCGGAAAAGCAATTTCGAAAACTGGATTAATTCGAACGAAATTGGAAATAGAGGATTAAACCCGCAGTATTACGATTCAGTCGCTGTTGATAATTAGCGCTGCAAAAGTTAGGGTGAATTCTATGATTAATAAATCCACACCTATAATCACTGAATCACAAACACTTTCAATCTCGATTTGGAATGACCATCAACGATTCGCCGGATAATCAGACATAACTTGAAAAAATAAATGCCAGTCCTAAGAACACGATTCCCGTCCAAGGCAACCATCAAAGGAGAATATTCAAAAGAGCGTCCGCATTTATGTCTGACCATAGAGAAAAAATCCCTTGCACTTTTTTGGAGAAAGTTAAGGAAGGGCTGGACATCGAGTTTAGTCATTCCCTCTTACTTTTAAGGACTCAGGTGTACGGTATTAAACCATCCTTGTCCAACTGTCACGTGGATCACCGGAAAAGAGATGAAGAGGAGAGATTCGCAGTGTCTGGACCATATCTTTAGGACTTCTTTCTCTCACCAGTGAGAGCCCTAACGAGTGGTGAAATACTGCCTCTGCTGAAACCCATTAAGGACCATTCGCGGCGTTTCCTCCTGGGAAAAGCGTGGGCCACGGAGGAATGGGCGGACGCCTTTGTTTATGGCGGCGGACAAAAGAAAGAGGAGGCGAGTGGCAGATGGTATTTTGGAAACGACGCGGGACAGGAAAGTGATTTGCTGGACACTTTTCATTCCCAGAGGAATTGGAGGAAATCTGAGCTTATCTCCCGATGGTTTAGTGGACGATAAAGAAACGAATGAGCAGTACGGCGCTGTCGTATTCAGAAATTCAAACGAGCTCTGATATGTTTATTACGTAAATGGATGGGAGGGAAAGGTTTTTCATCGTGTCGTCGTGACATTTTTGGCTAAATTGCTCAGTTATAGATAGGAAGACGTCGCAAGGCGTAGAGCGTAGATGGAGAGTTAACCAATTGGCTGAAACGTGCATTTTCGTTGAATCGTTTAATAGAGATTTGTCCTTTTACATATTTCATCCAGAAAACTTTAATATCTCCAATTTATTTTGAAATTTATAGGCTTTTACTGGAAAGAACTGTCTAGGAACAATACTATCCGCCGGTGTAGCAGTTTCCCAACAGCAAGTTTGTAAACGATGAGATTTTTTCTTCCTTAGTATCTCCGACTCTAAATATTTTATCAATCAGTTTCAAAGGTATAGAGTAGCTCTTACGAAGATGAAGACCTGAAGAGGGGAACTATCAGACGATAGATTTACTTTCCCTTTCAGACGACAGATTTACTTTTCCTGTGTAATTCTCGGGGAAGAAACTGAAAATTTGCATAAAGATAATTTGCATAAGTCCGACCGTGATCTTGAAATTCAAAAGAGAGTAATTGAGATAAAAAATGAAAGCCAAGCGATGTAAAGTGGAAAGCAATCATGCATCATGGGTCGCTTATATATTGGTTTATTATCCACTCAAATGAGGGAAAGTTGCTTAGAAAAGTAAGAAAACCATGGAAAAACGTTCGGTATTTGCAGCCTTTGCGTGTTTTTTACGTGTTACTCTTCGAATTGGAGCAAAATATCCACCAAGGTTGTCCTCTACATTTATATTTATTGCGAAAAAATGGTGTCCACTTCCCATATATATTGTTAGTTTCTTTGCTATTGATTAAAATTACAATAAATGAATGTATCACATACTATAACGCATGCACATCTATCTCCTAAAATTACGTTTTTAGGTTGATCGTATATTTTTTACTTAAAATTAATTTATATTAATGATTCGAAAGCTAAATTAAAGGTCGTTTGATAGAATTAGTTCTGCTTCATTTCTCATCGCCTTATGCTGGAATGCTGTTAATGAGCTCTTGTCGAACGGAAAGAGCTGAGGAAATTCAGTACGCTTCATTGAGAGACAGCGAAACTAAAATTTAAAACTACGATTATTAATTAATAATAGCATTACCGATAAATGGCAAAACTGAGCATCTTATTGGCCACAGCATTAAAGTAAATGAATCTTTAGAACTTAATTACTAGGAAACAAATTTTAATATTACTCTATAGTACGAGATTAGTTTTGTTACTATCATTAGTTATTAATGACCTATTACCTGAAGATACAACTTTTTTCAAAGAATTTCATTTTAGATTATATGATTTTCAAAGAGGTTTACTTCACTCTCTAGGAAATTATCTATGAAAAAAATCACTTGGAATGCTGTGTTCAGTGAAAGGGAAAAAATAATAATGTATCCAACATCAAGAATAAAAGACATTCATGAAGTGCGGAACGATTCAGTTAGTGAATTCCGATAACTTTGAGATACGATGAGAATCTAGAAAAAGATCATTTAAATAGAAAATAGAGATGTATAGCCGGATAAAAAGTACAAACATCACTTGAGGTGGCAAAATTTTGGGGGTAAAAAATATACTGATTTGCAAGACAATATTCTAATCCTAATTTGTTGACAAAAATCAGGAAATGCCTCAGATTAAGGGAACGTATGAAAGACTAAAAGATACAAGTCGTAATCTTAACGGTCTAAAACGAGGCAAAAGGAGAATAGGAAAATTCGTTTTTAACCTGGAAATCCTCGAAAACATCTCATAACAATTAGTTGTCAACGCTATGTAGCAGAACGAGAAATTTCCCTTTTTCAATTCTGTATGTTTAATGATGATCCTCCATAAAAATATTGTTTTCAGAAGATTTAAGTATTTCAATTTTTTCTTCCCTCCAAGATTAGGTTTCGACGCTGTTCCGGCTTCACTTCACCGTTTTTTCCTTTATCTTCCAATATTTCTTTTCCTAATGGCTTGTATTCTTAAGCTTTGAAGGACTCTCTTTAGACATAACTAGTACGTGATCTTTCCAATACCATTTGTACTCAGCTAATTTTCCTGATACCGCTTGAAAACTCTAGCTCTTCTCTTATAGTATTACTTAGTCTATCATTCCTTGTGCATTCTTCCACCACTCTAAGGAATTTCATTTCATATGACTCTATCAGTCGAAGTTCTTTTTGTTTTGTTGTCCAGCGATCTGACTCGTATATATGGACTCGTACAACTACAAGTAGGGACTGCCATCACCTTGTAATCTGGGCTTCTTTACCTGTTAAAGTCCTCTTTATCATCACACTATTCTCTGGAAGCCATTAATCCTGAGATTTCCTTATCAACGTCATAAGATATTTTCATTTTATCAATAAAATAAATAGAAATACTGTTCAGTCGCTTATTAGAATGATTGTAATAAAGAAATTGCCGACGGGGGCCCCGCAAATAACCGTCTTAGATATTTGCGAACTACCATTTGCAAAAAACGACTTCGTGCTTCTGCGTTCTTTTAATAAGGATTCGTGTGAGGGAAGCTCCTATTACTTTCCAAGGTTTGTGAGTTATTATTTTTGAGTAAATTCTTTGTTATTTGCATGATTCTTAAGTTCAGATGACATGGCAGTAATTCTGAATTAGTTGGCGAACATAAAGTACTCATTTCAAAATCACACTCAAAGAGAGAATAATTACTTAATCCGATACCAGATCGGCAGTCGTACTTTCTCTCTGTATTTTTAAATCTCTAAACGTTCTCTGCTAGTAATTGGCAAATCTCCAGTAAATCGCAAAATGAAATAGAATGATACTAAACTAGATTGGTATCTAGCAGATAATCTCTTACATTTTCGAATTAACATGCGTATAAAATACAAGTGCAATAATAAATTTTACTTAAATAGAAACACAAAAACTTTATGCAAGTCGTAGCTAATTTAAAATACTCTAAAACATGACAAAAGAGGCCCATAAATATTATGAGGATTTGATTTCATTTGAGACTGAATACTGATTGTGAGTTGACATTTGCTGTGTCTTTGATGTATCATTCACAAGAGTAGAATACTAAAAGTTCGATATTTTGCGGTGTTCAATTTTATCAAGAGGAAATTTGCCTAAAACCATGAATTATGTACATTTAAATCCGAAGAAAGTACGACGTTGGATGTATAATTTACGAGGAAATGTATTTTTAAAAAGAACTATCAGAACATTCTCAGGTATGTACGATAACTGAATCTGATGTCTTGTTTGAAAAGTAGAGAATTTACTCAGGAGACGGTACCTTCCCCTAGGATCACGTAATATTCATTGAACTTATCGTGGCAATATTTAATTCTTAGTGGTAAATATTAAAGACTTTTACTATGAGATAGGTATGTAAGGAAATAACACAAACTAGAAAGCTGAAACTAACACAGAAAGCGCAAGTCTCTAGATCCTCCCCAGCATGCGTAGGTGATTTTTAAATATGATTAAATTCATCATATAATTTCACTTTGTAAAATTATTATCCTAGAAAACAATAGCGTCGAGAAATAATGCAAATTCGAAAGACGGCTTCGAGATGCCATATTACTTGACAATAGCGGACCACGTTCCTTTTCGTGAGGAGCTGTCACGCGCCACCTTTCCGCGTGGTTCCATTTAAAGATGTGGTTGCGCATTTCGTATGCTCCTAAGCGGAAACATGCTCGAGGAAAGTAATCGTGATGTTTGTTTTCACTGAAGAGTAAGGGAAGCTAAGAGCAATAAAATGCAAGGCTGGATTTCAGAGGCGGTCATAATAAAACGAGCGCGGGAACCCAGCTGAGATTCTTTTCAAAATGGAACGCTCTAATCATAAATAAAACTTAAGGGTTTTAAGTATCAAAAATTCCCAGAATACCCTTCAACTCCAAGAACCACATTTCGGGTTCGGAAATAAAATATCTTCTCTTTTAGTGCGCGCGAGTGAACGCCGATGGAATATTCAACAACCCTCTACTGTCAGACATGATCCAGCGAAAAATAATATCGAAAGTTAAAATTCTCTGTCTTTATTTTCTCCGCGAACGTGACAAGAGATATGGACTTTCAGGTACAGCTCATAAAAATAAGATTAATAAAAACCGCGCTATCTATTGGAGATCTGGATTGGATTCTCCTCCATCCCATTCAACGCATTGCTTTCCCTGCGCAGCATCGTGGGTCTCTTCGAGTAGATTGTCATCGAAGAGACCAAATGAACCAAACATTATACGACAATCTAAATACCACATCTTGAGGATAATATGAGGCAGCAGACTTGGGAGCAAACAACATTGCAAACTCTCTGTGCACTCGAGTATACCGCAGACTCAGCAGGAGATGACAGCTGATGGTTGACGTTCCTTAAAGGAAGAGATTCGGTGCAATTCCAGATCTAATGCTGTATTTCAGCGTAGCTTTCCTATTCTTAGACTTCTAATTACCTTGAAGGTCAGATACAAACTAAATAACTTATGAAAATATCCCGAGCGCACCATTTTATTATCATCGAGTTCTTTTACTAATTAACACAAAGTTGTTGGTTTACTTTATAGCAGATAGTTTTTCGATCCATAATTTTAATACGAAACAGAGTAATTAACAGGCAAAAATATGAGACTTGCTAATAAGATAAGAAGAAAATGAAGAGCCCGAACCTCATTCTTTCGATAGAAGGCAGCCTTAGAAAAGCCGCCTTGCGCAAAAATTTCGATCTTAACTTCGTTTCGTCTGCATTCCTCCAACGATACGCGTTATGAGTAGCTAAATTATTTCGCAACAGATCGCCGATTAACATGCATCTGCTAATAGAATCTCGATGCTACGAGAGATATTTTATCGACCCGCTGAATCATAAGAATATTTTCATCGCCTCATGCCAATCACGTAAGGATATACTATATCAAGTCAAAATTATGACATAAGGCCGTGCTGAATCCTTTAACACTAGAATGTTTCTATGAGAAAGGAGACTTAATTATAGATCCTATGAGTATTCCTTTGGTAAACATTTCACTTGGTAATAGAAGAATGTTTAGAGCCGCTCCACGAGCCCTTCACAGTTTTTCCATAATTAACATAGAAATTTCCTTGTTCTTGGAGTAGAATCTCAGTAGAAAGCCGCCCACGATCCTTCACCATAGCGCTGTAGAAAGGAAGACTTTGTCGAGCAAATGAGAAGAGGAGGAGTTCAGTCTCTCGCTAAAGATCGAGAAACGGTAATTAGATCTGAATTAAGTTTTGTGAAAAGAATTCAACTAAGTTTAGCAACTAGAAGATTATAACTTAAAATAGATGTCATAAGAGATATCACCTCTTGGTCACCATGGCCACCAAAGGAGATGTGAGAAATCGAAAATATGAGTAAATTACTCAGGAGATTGAATGCCTTCAGAGGGATGAAATTTAGAGAAATTCACAGCTTCATGTATAATACACGATCATTGTTTAAGTATTATAGTTGTTAGGAAACGCTATAAACATGGGAGAATGCTGAATTTTCAAGGAATATTTCTTTGTCCGTGATCTAATATATATTCTAATTCCCAGTTTCCCCAATTGCTTAGCCTGACTAAATAAGAGAATGCACGACTTTTAGAGGGTAAAGATAAAGGCTTAACATTATGCGAGAATTTATACTCTATGGTCAATTAACATCTATTATAAGAAAACGGTAAGATAACATAGAGGGAAAGTAGATGCAGAGCGAACTTTAGCCTTTTCATTTTCAGTAAAACGTCTATTCAGTATCAGGGTACCAAAGGTAAGGAAGTGATTTACTGGTCTGCCTATGTCTGCTGGGAAATGGTTAAATGAATTTTTAATGAGCTTGAGAAATAGTATCCGCCCAAGGGTATTGAGTAATTCGGTCTTTCGCCCGCTTACGCCCTTAAAAACAAGAACAAGGGGGCGAAGGAAGACAACGAGAGTAAAATATGGAAGAGATGGGAAACGGAGGCGTGGGGAAAAGAGGCCAAACAACGTACGGGAAGAATTTTTGGGACACTGCCTGCCTTTTCATACCTAAGAAGATTGAAATATTTCATATTATGATCGAATACATTAAGGCTAAAGTCTCAAGAAAAGTCATTTTAAGGATTCTGGGTAAGAGAAAGAGCAGATTTAATGATAAGTTCTTAGATTATTATGATTGATAAATCGAAAGTGGTTTATAATATTAATAAACGATTTTTATGGGGGTGAGATTGAGACTGATGAGTATCTTCTTGCACCCTTCGTCATAAGAAAGAAATAGGATGAGATAGCACGAACAAAGTGCATAGAAGAAATCATCTTTGTGGTTTCATAAACCTAAAGTTTACATTTAGAAAAGTATACACCATAGCCGGAAAACAACCGCAAGAAGGGGGTGTGAGAAACCTACGGATGGTTTACTGAATCTTAAGGAAAAATCAGGTTAAAACATCTGAAATCAAAAAACAGTGTAAGTACATTTCACATAGCCGATACAAACAGAAATGCGTTTGCAAATGCAGCAAATAAGCAAATTAAATGGAGCTTATGTGGCGTCTTTCCCTTCTTGATATGCTGCATTAGCTAATGTTTATTTGCTTGCGTATACAAAAACATTATTTTCTGGAATTCTCAAACTCTGGTATGATTACCTTCCTTGATTTCAAGTTTATATAATTCAAAAATAATCCGTGAAACGATCCTATCTCATTTCTCTAGTGAATTTCTCAGTGCTCAATTGTTTAATTTCAGAAATCAACGTTGTCAATATCGTCGCAAGTATTAAACTTGTGACAAATTTGACGGCAGGTAACTTTCAGTTTTGGTAGACCAATCCTACCTCTCCGTTGGGTCTTGTGAGGCTCAAATTTTTTCGGATTTGTTCCTTCACTACATCTTAGGAGATTTTCATCTCAGATTTTCACCTCGCTCTTCCATCCTCTGAGATAAGCAAGAGCAGCACCTGCAAGCTTTTTCCTCATCCGCGAGATCTTCACGGAGCTTCCGATTTATAATTCACGGTATATCGTGTTAATAATATCAATCACTTTCAAAACAACCGCGGAGGAGGCAAACAAATTCAATGGTGGATATGTAATTCTTGATCTTGATAACCACCGAGAATGTTATTGAAAACATAATATAATGAAACTTTGTTTGAAATATTCTCTCTCAAGTTTACTTTCGTTAATATAATGCGTACATTTGCGTGTTGTTGATCGCACGCGCTCCATAATTGGCAGCCCACGTCCTCCGCACGATCGTTACCTTTTTGCGAAAGGAGAGCGGGGGCGATTCCTTTGCTCCCTGTTTAGGTCTCAGCAGTCATCGCTGTCTCTTGCCATTCTTATCGAAACACTAAGCACGCGTTTACCTACTGCACTCCGACGATAATGTAAGCAATCGGCCTCCTCTCCCTTTCTTACTTTTTAAGGATAAGCGATGAATCTGTTGCTTTTAATTACCCTGCGCGCGGTTGCGAAATTGTTAGATTTCGCGCATTCATGCAAATCTTCCCCCCTTGACTTGCACGGATTGGAAGAGATTATTTCATACTTCGCGCAGCATGGTTTATGGCTGAAATGGATCGTCACGAATTTAAGGGTGCTAACACATCGACTAATAGTGAATATTGGTATTTTTATATAATATTTTGCGCAACATCTATTTCAAGTTACGCTTTGGTAGCGATGGCAAATATTGAATCAGGACCATTATTTTTACAACTAAGCTCATTATTAGAGCCTAATGTTTAGTGTATAAAAGAGATAGAGGTTGATGACGGTAGTTATCCTGATTGCCATGACTTTCTCCGTGACTATTGAAGGATCCCACGGAATAATTATCCGTTGCTCTATTTAGAATGATTGCCAAAGAGCTCAAAAATAGTGGACAGGGAGACGGGGAAGTGAATCCAAACAGAAGGTGAGTCATTGGCTGCAGATGTAGGATTCTTTCTTATCAGCTCTCAAAGTGGTTATGCTTACCGAATGTTCGTGCGATATCTATGAGAAAGTAAGTCATATGTTGCGCTATCTCTCTGTATCAGCGGTTAACAGCCTTTCTGATACGTTATCCCCTGGATAATTTATTGTATGTTTGGATTGATTCTTCTTGTAAATTGGATGGGGCCATACTATAATAGATGAAATCACCTTCCGAATCAGCTGATACATTTTTAATCCTTCACTGTAGTTAATGTATTCTTTTTTATTTTAGCTGCGAGAATTATTAATTAAAATACGCAAAATATAGATCGCTTCCATTACTTAAGAGGTCATGAATCACATAATTTATGTAAGTACATATTTTTCTATTTATCTTTTATAGTTGTTTACAATTTACTCGCTTTAATAATTCTTCATACTACTTATATTTTTTTAAGTGAAAAGTGACTGAATTCGGAGAATATTTTATCTTTTTTCCAGCTGTATGCTTAAGTGAAGAACTATTAAAAATAATAACCATTTTCAAGGATCAACGATAGGGTATATTTTATTCGTATTTATGATATGAATAACTCAAGCATTATAGTCAGATATTATTGACTCACGTTTCTAAACGTCTGGAAAACTATTCTTGGCATTGGGGAAAGTATGTATCAAGACTCGGTGACACGTGAATTTTTCTTCAATATTCACGTGCAACAAATATATTTTATTCTGGTAATTCTCATTTTATATGCAAACTCTTTTCCCACAGTATTTATAATCTTCATTTATGCAGAAAATTATCCTTCAAAGAAACTCTGCAATAAAGTGCATCTGCGTCAAAAACAGGAGACGAAATCTTGAGTTGCAGAAATTCCTCGCGAAATATTTCCCCCACGGCGTAGGGTTGCATTGAAGTGCACGCATTCATCTTAAGTCCATAAGTCAATAAAAAGCTTTGCTGGCATCGTTGCATACATCCGTAAGAAATTCATGAGACGTCAGTTTTGAGTCTTTACTTTCTCTTTCTGCATAATTATTGCGAGAGGTTTCGCAATGCACTCCGATCAGCTCAACTGCTCTAGTTGTAATTCTGGGATCTAATGAGTCGGAGAAGGCAATAGAAATATTATAAGAGAAGTAATATAATGTCCAGTTCATTTTGGATTCATTAGTTTGGGTTGAAGATGTAATTGGAAGAGAATGTCCACTATCATCTCGTGCTCCTTAACTATGATAAGGATACCTTTTTGATTCTTTTGAGCTTTATTCATATTCAATAATATATTCCTTGGAGTATATACTATTTCATTGATACTGTAGCATCACTTGCCTGGGCAATGACTTATGTAACTGGGATGAAAACTAAAGCTACATTTTATTCTTTTACTAACTTAATAACTTAACTAAGCAATTACAAAAGAATTCATAAGACGACATTCCTTCCGGTCTTTGTAAATAACAACGTAACTTAATAGTAATGGTTCTCCTCTCAAACATAAATATATATCATTAATATCGGAATTTTACCAGCATGTTGCCAATATAACTTTTAATAAAGATATTTTTTTAAAATTCGATTAAATTATTTTGTTGATAGAAGGCACGGAGAAGTAGAGGAGAAATGGAAAATAAAATCAGTCATTTTTCAATGATCTCGAAGTCACACCCAGAAAAAACGCAACTTTAAAAATAAGGCATTTTCAAGATGTGGATAAAAATGCTGTCTCTGAGTGTAAACGAAAGTTATTTCGGGAACAGCAAATAGAATACGCTATGCCTCGGAATGGAAAAAATATAGTCAAACGTCTACAGTTCTACGTTTTGCTACCAATACGTTGAACGTTATATTTGTAATACGTTGTATGATTTGTATGATTCCTTTTCAGAATAACTTATCAAATTTAGCCTGAAGGCGGATGAACTCTTTTCTTAACGCGCGGAGCCGCTTTAAAGAGAAATGACCACGTTCTTCTTCAACCAACGCCCAAAATGAGCCTCATTTACCATAAGTCCTAGAAGTTTTTTTTTTGTCATTCACCACAATATTTCACCGGAAACGAGACAAGCCTAGCATTTTTATGCAGTTTTATTTCTCGTAAGTGTATAATTTTCCTATTATTTTCTTGAAATTGACCCCGGATGAGACAACTTCTTCGACACCGCGGTGGGAATGGTCATTCCGCCGCAAACCTGTCCTCCCATCATCCATCCTCATAGTCAATTTCATAGCGGAAAAAGACCTTAAGAAAAGACTGGAAAAAAATCCTCCACTCCCTCCACAATGAAAGGAGATAAAATCCTCAGAGTCGACACTCAAAGTGACAGATGCGCTTCTCTTTATTGTGATTTCTCAGTGCCGTCATCGCCTTCATAGAAGAGGGTTTTTTTCTATGCGATCGACACCGAGGGAAATCTGGCAACAATGCGAACCCCAAAGCTATCTCTCCCATTCACGGGAATGCGGCGAGAGGTGAAATATTGGGCCATAGGGGTCGTGGCGAGCAGCGGGGGTGGACCTCTCCTCTCTTTTGAAATATAGAAGGGTTGGATCGTCACTCTTTGGTTTTTACCTGCACTCTGAAAGCCCCCGAGGAGGTCAACGGAGGTCATGGGAATAAAAGTTCATTTCCTATGGTGGTAAAAGGGGAAAAAGTAAAGGGTAACTTCAGTCCTAAGGGCAAAAAATGCATTGTCTGATATTTGCCTTGAAATACTGGATTGGTAAAAAGATATTCACTAGCTGTGAATTGTGAATTGCTGTTAATGAAATACAAAGTTTAAGTTCGTTTAATTCTCTAAGTCACCGATTACAAACTAAGAATATGAATTCATCTATACCTATAAATCATAATACTCCATTCATAAATCACAAACATTCGGTTTAATTTTTAAGCCAATCTATTTCTCGCCCCTTTAAATGACATTCTTTCCTTTAGTTGATCATGCTAACATTTCTTATCCCAAGGTTTATCAAAATTCAACGCCCTAATCTCATTCTAAATCTAAGCTTAGCATAGTGCTTTTTCTTCTTTATAAATGCCTACCTTAGAATTGGCTCTAAAAGCTGACAAATCACTATATCAGGTCACTGCATTCAGATGAAACAATAAAATACCAGCGCCAGAATTAAAATTTTTATGGAGAGTAAGAAACAAAACTAAAAGAGATTTCGTAAGAATACAGAAATTGGAACAAGCCTCCAGCATGAACTCCTACCAACAAGGATAGGAATATGCCAGGCAAGATGAAATTGTTCATCTACACCAGAATTAACCAAAAGATAATTCCTAGAGAAGTAATGGAAGCAAAGCAAGATGTGAGGAAAACCAGAGGATGGCAAGATTAGGCAGGGTTTAACGATTGAAAATAATGGGGAAAAAGATACATGATGTGATGAAGGACATGGCGAATGACCGAAAGATGGTGGAATAAACGGAAAGAGCCTGATTTTCTTGTAGTATCTTTTCTTGTATATTATGTAGGCCAGAGCATTTAATTTTTTTGCCTGGGTATTGTTTCTGAATAAGGTATTCTTGATGCATGATTCTTAGGATAGTAATCCTTTGTCTGGCATCTATCTCCACTGAATCTTAATCTATTCCATGAATTTTACGCTAATTGTCTCCGTTTGCTACTTGCTTACCCTCATGAGAGGGAAAGCAATCTATGAGAAAGCAATCTAAGACATTACAGGAAGACGTTGCCATTTTTGCCCCTCTTCACCAGTCATCGACGATTAAAATCATGGGATATCTTAGTACACAAAAGATTTTCCTAGGAGTTCGTTGATATCTATTCATAAAATCCGAATTCATCGATCCAACAATCTTTCGAATAGGCCTTCTGCCTCAGGGTGATTTTTTCCTTCGTCACGAAACATTTTTTATCGCCGGAACACATGTGTTTAGTTTCTATCATGAGAATCGATCCTCATAACAGTTCTTTGGTATTTTGAGTAGATCAATGCTTTAAAATCAATTTCTTCGGGCAACGAACTCTGAGATATGTGGCATGCTAAGCAAATTCCCAATTAGAGTTGCATCTGTTATTTTTAGAAACAGGACTGAATCTTGCACCCGTAGCATTTGTGCTTAAAATAGATGAATGTGTGAGTCATGCTGATATCACTCGCGTGGAAGAAATGGCTTGATAATTTTAAATACCGTAAAAATTTATCTAGAAAATATCTAGATGTCATAAATCACGATATTTTCATTTGATGAGCACCGCTTGATTGTAGTTTTACGGACATGATACATTATTTAATATTCCATTTCTGAGGTAAACCTCCATTTTATTTCCTGAATTTACATCTAATTGCACAGATCCTAATTTATCTATGTCTCAAAATTATTTCGTAGTTTTTCAAAGAAATATTCGGGTGTATAAAGACAGCTTTCAAATAAGACAAACTGCCTCACGGCACAGCTATCAATGGGACGTAGGAAACGTCTGAACGTAGAAAAGGTTGTTGCAAACGACTTAATCTAGGGAGAGTAAGCCCAAGCGGACTCCCGGATAGCCAAGTGTGCAAGACGATCAACTTTGGTGAAAGCGGTACCGGGTTTGATTCCCGGTGGGGGCCTATATGAGCGAAACGACCTTAGCTGCCAAAGCACTTTAAAAAGATACGACTACGTAAGCATTTAAACGTAGCGTGTACGAGATGTTGCGTAAAAGTTAGATTAATCAAATGCTTAAGATACCCATCAATAACAGCCCAATTGAGATGAAGAAAGCAACAAATGACCTCTGCGTCTAATTAACTTTTACCTAAAGATAATCAACGCCGATTATCTTGAAACATAATAAAGAAAGGCCGACAATTTAGATAGCGAGTGGATGTTTCCCTAGGGAGGTCACATATTCGATTGTTCTGGCTGGTAATAAAAATGTACTGCGGGAACCTAAAGAAACTTTGGAACGAATACTCAGTGTTGTGGTTGCCATAATCGACAGTATGTTTGTCCAAGTGTTTCGCATGGTCTCTGAAATAAATTACGCCCGAAGAAAAAATCTTGTTTGTGAAAGATCGTAAAAGAAGGGTGTCTATAAAACCCTACATGCTAACATATTTATACTAAGCAAGCCGTGCAATTCTGGTGGGTGGCAAAAAATTTACACCGCCCACACCATAACGCTGACTGCAGCCTATTCCTATAATTACCCATTTTCGAAGCTGTTATTTACTGCTACGAAATCATATACTTCATAAAGTTTACCGATTTATGTTTTTCAAACACCGGGAGAACGCAGTTAAATCGTGCATATGCATAAAGCATAGGCATTTTTTATTAATCTTTATGGTGCATGCTTAATCGAATCCAAAGATATCATTCCGTCTAATTAAGAGTATTTATTGAGTATTTTCTATTCCTCGTTAAATACTTTCTTCCATAACGGTAACTTGTTATTCAAGGTTTGCTGAACATGTAAACAACTCGAAGAAAGTGAGAGCTTGAAAGACGAAACAAATGTAAACACAAATCTATTATCCCCTTAGTGCGCCCACGCTGAAGTCGGTTTAAAAATAGCAGGTTCTCCATATTAAGCACATCTGACGCCAAAAATCATTTTATTATGAAAAATACTAGTTATCTCAGGTACTACACATAGCAACACGGTTGCCAACTAATTTAAATAAACGAGTTTCGCACATCTCCTGTCGATCAAACTTCAGAGGAAAATTATCAATACGATCTGAATTTCATCCTTCAAAATGCCACGAGATAGATGTGCAATCAAATGGAAAGCTATGCTTCATATACACGTGCCAAAGAGCTTTTAACTGTGCATAAAAAAGAGCTGTCATTTTCAGCGCGTCACGGTCTACAAATGCAGTCAGAGAATGAGTTAAACGTTTGAGTTGTGATTGAAATATTCGATATCGAGAATAAACATAAATAATCAACTTACATTCATTGTGACGTGGATTTCGTTTCATTTTTCTTGGTCTTCAATGGGTAATTCGCATTTTTCGTGAAGTTTGTTAATCGCTAAAATATTATTTAATCAGTCACAGAAAATGTCAACTTAATAGATTCCTAAAATATGATTTGACATTATAGAAAAGATCTTATTTGAAACCGAACCATTATGATATTCACAAATTCTGTGATTAAAGCAGAAAATTTTTAGAAAGAATGTGCAGATTGAGAAATGCGAATTCAGGTCTTAAGAATCAGTTAAAGAATGAAATAAATATTCAAAAAAAGATAAAAATTTTACTAGGGTCAACTTGAGTTGAGGAATACTTGCTGCTTTCAGAAAAATTCATTAAAAATAAGCATGCCTAGATGTAAGATGAAATCACGACCGAAATAATTGGAAATTCCAATATTATAGAATGTATTTCATGTTAAATTTGCATCATGTTCGCAGGAACCGTAAGCTATAAACACTTACATAAAAGCTATACACATATATTGACGTTCTGGGCAAGTAAAAAAAACTTAAGACGGGTTCTCGCAGATTCCATTGGGATTTAAGAGAGAAATCGATTTTTTCCAGGCTCAATATTCCTGAAAATGTTCGTATAACACTTCTCGCTGCTCATACTTTTATCTTCTATCTGAAAACGAGTGGTTTTCAAATTCTAAATTCCTTCCAATAACTCTCGTGTATTATTATCAACCTTATGCATGCTCACAAGTTTCAAATTGGAATTGGCAGTTTCCATTTCTTTTATTTTCTAACGGCATTATCTACAAATTCAAAATTGGCATTCATTATTCGTGAGGATTCCCAAGATTAGGGCAGTTCTCAATTTTTAATAATGCCAATTTATGTGTTAATTTGTTTTATGTTTTACCCTTAAACGAATATGCTCTCTGAACATGTTCTCTTATAGCCCCGAATTCATTATGGACCTTGCTTTATTGATATATTCTTTATCATCGAATACATAAATTATAATTATTTGAAGATCCTCATGTGTAACGATTCTCATGTATGTTTTTAATATATCTACATTCTCATTCCTTAATGCATACATACATGTACAATTAATTCCGGAAATACCCAAAGGAGCCTTTTCACATGTAGTAACCTTCGCTAATTCAAAAATTATAGCAATCACTAGGTTCGTTGAGCCGAATCAGTAAAGAACTCGCGGTATAAAAAAATAACATTCCCCTTTAATCGTCCGCGTATTCCGCATTTTTTCGAGCAGTACGGAGGCATGTTTATGGGCCCGCCACAATGAGAGGCGAACGAGTAAACTACTCTAAGATCCCATAATTTCGTCCTCTCCGATTAGCATGTGAAGGCAATAAATCACTCCCTCTTTCCCGTTGGGGTGGAGTCGCTAAAGATTTGAGACCCTAGAGGTCACGGTCGTTGATTGTGTGAGGTATGGAGTGAAGAAAGTTGATGAAGACGACAGAGGCGATCGCATGGTCCAGTTCGCCCACTAAATGGTGGGCGAGAGGTGAAGACACGGCCGAGGGAATTTATCAACTGGATGAATTAAGATGCCCTCAGCGGCTCCTTAACGTCCACTTTTCTTTCTTACTTTTTACTCGCATTACTCACATCCTCCTGCGCCCAAGAAATTTTTTCATAAGACCGAGAAGATATTACTGAAGATCTCTTCCTAGAATTTTCCAATTGTAAGGATTGAATCGATCATTTATGATAAGAGTTCCCAAAATTCAAATTTTCCTTGCCTATTCAAATCTATGCGCAGTCTTTTCTTTCCTTTTAGTTTAAAAATATTTGTGATATTAATATTTTCTCTACTTCTTACTTTACAGGAAACGTTTCACCACGCCAAAAAAACTGAAAGATTTATTGAGTAAATTTTAATTACCGCATTTCAACTAATTTTAAATTATATATGAGAATTAATGTATATAAATCATATATATAAATATGAATATACGATTCCTTTCATTCCATAAGAAAGTAACTCTCGGTATACGGGAAAAAATTAAAAATCCTAAGAAAAATTAAAGAATCACGGTTATTGGTATCTTTTCAATGCCCTACGCCCGTAAGTATTGCCCATGTTGCCTATAGGCGTACTCAATGAGGATGGAAGTAACTGGAAAATGAAGAAAAATGTAAATAGTTCATCCTTGTCTAGCATATTTTATTGGTATAGGGATCTGGAACACGTTCACTGAAAAAAATTTTAACACCAAGAGAGCATTTTAAATATATTGCTACAATATATATTTCTGTGGAAAGACCCACTGCTGTAACCGATTTGAAGTTCGAAATGTATTTCAATCTTCTTGAAGAAACATTAAAGATATGTCAGTGAAGCAAGCTGAGGCAATGCTAAAAATGCTACAATGTTGGAAACTTGATGCTCCTTGAATCGAAATCAAGGATCATTACTATACAATGTGAAATGAGAAATACACACGTAAACTTTGTTGTCAGTTACATTCCAACGTTATAATGAAAATTAATAGCACGCTCCATCAGTAAGATAAAACTGGTACTATTCTCACCTCCCTCCCGAAGCCAAGAAATCGCATTTAAGGGAAAGATATTTCAATCAATTAATAGCTCTCCACTGCTAGTGACATTGGCACGGATAAAAAAACTTTTTCCGGACGCAGCAGTTTAATCGGAAATATATCGGTTGGAGTTGTTTCGTTTCGATTATTTTTCCCATGAAACCGACCTTTCCATCTCCAAGTACCTCGAAGAATGACGACTTTACGTTATCTCATCTGAAATCAAAGATGAGGATTTCTTCCCAAAGGTAAGGAGAAAGTGGACAATCGGGTGATTATTACTTCACTTTACGAGGCATTTTCGCCCACGCTGAATCACTTCGATGATCAGACTCTGAGCTCACTCAGGTCCGCCGTCGGACTTTGTTTCGTTCCAAAATATGCAAACGAATACCTTCCAACGACCTCTTTACGAGACTCCGCTGCGGTTGGCAATATTTTGCGAGCAAAATACGCGCGGAACTCGGCACGCTTTAAGTGAAGCACTTTTCTGTTAATATGCGAATTCGATCCGATGCGTTTCAAAGTTCATTTGACCACTTCTGAGTCGGCGATTCCGCGATCAGACGCTATTTTAAGATTTACAAAGTTTACGCATCATCAATACTTTTTGTGTTGCGGCCCCTCGTCCCCTAATATTGTAAACATTCTTGCTTTGTACGATGGCCTACCTGAACAACAAGGTTGTAATTTTATTCAGTATTGAAATCAGTATTTTCAGAATTTCAAAACTCCCTCGTTAAAAAAACGTGGTGTTTTTAAATTCGGAGATGCCATTAAGAAACCAAACATTGCTTACAGAAGACCACCGTTCCTCATTTGGAAAGTGTATCCACTCATTATAAACTCCCACATGCTTACATATTATTGATAATTGCAAGCCTTTATGCAGACTCTTGGCTCTAAACATTATCAGCACGCAGGATTTACACAATTTATTCCTTATTGAGGCTTAAAATTACAAATCATCAGCTATTCAGTCCACATACATATTCATGGCTCTATTGGTCTTATAAATAAATGCATGTATTCATATACACAACTGTAAATTTTCACACGTTCTATTGAGCAATGGTCGGCACACGATTAAATTGAGAAGGTATTATCACGTATGAGAAATTAATGATGAAATTTTGAATTAATTGGACTCGTAACACAACACCAACGATTAGACGTTATTTGGCAAACTGAAAAACATACCCTAACCACGACTCGAACCCAGGGTCATAATGTTACTGAAGCGAGGTCGACGAATGACACACTTTTTCCTAGATTTTACATTCGTACATTTTCTTAGAGAAGCTCACAGTGAAAGTGATTGTATAAATAAAGTCCTAACTGATAACTAAATATGGATCCGTTAGTTCACCTGTAATTTTGTGAAAATGAGTAATGCTTCTCTACGTAACGTAAGAGCATATTTCAAATAACCACTATTAAGCCACCTCAGAAGCGATACGCCTTCTGATTCTCTGAGGAGAATTGCTTTCTCACCATCGCCAACGCATTGCCGCCTTCATACAATATTTATTTCTTACTCAATTTTTACCCTCAAGCCATCGATTCCGAACAAAATCAAGATGTTTTCACAGCGGTATAAAATCGAGATGAAGGGTGATTTGAAGATTGTTTGAGAACCAGCTGGAGACGATACATATACTAAAGATAACTTTGTCGAATAATATATCGTTTTCATTGTATCTTCTCCACAATGGATCGAAGATACCATGATATTATCCCTACAAATTCAACAGGCATTGAAGTCTCATCAAGATTTATTATGCGGCCTATTTTTCTCTAAATAGTTTTTAAATAAGGAAAATTAATAATAAAGAGACCGCTGTATTGCATCTACCTTTTTGAATTCTATTTTCTGAGGCTTAAGTTAGAAAACTCCGGTATTCATATATCAATTTCCTTGATGTGTAGATGTGAAGAGATTGTTGCGTATTTTCTGAAATCATTAAAGGTATTCATTCTTCACTGTATTGAGCTTATTTTAATAGAAGAATACTGATTGGAATTTATAGACCTCTTTAAGGTCCGCTTATTTTTCACCTGATAATGAAATTGCAAAATTCTGCACAATTGGAAAACTTGAGTATACTAGAAAACTTTATCGTTTCAAAATTAAATATTTTGAAATTAGGCCTAAATTCCTGATATTTATGAATTTGTTTTTTTCGCATTCAAATGAGAAAAGATTTTTTGCAGACGGCTGATTAGGCGAAGCAAATATAACTGAGGCAACATTTTAATTATTCAAACTGAAGTGACAGAATAAGAAGGCGGTAAATAATTGAGAACCTATCAATTTTATTACAGCAAAGATGTATGATAACCTTAACTAAAATTCTCAATGCATATAGTTTTATTTTTGTCATTATTTTAAGACTCTCTGCCGTAATGCGTTACCAAATATTAAAAGTAAAATTTTTATGTAACATGTATCATTGTATGTAAATACAAACAATTACATAACAACCGATTACCTCTTTAGTGTAGGTTAGTATCTTTGACGGCACATCCTATTGATAAGTAGTTGAATACTTGAGGAGGAATTCCTACCATTAGCTCATGCGTTTTAACAGAGCGGATGACTAAGTTAGTGTGTCACATTCAACGGATTCGCTATGCTGTAACATGAAGTAACAAGGTTCTTCTAGGAGGCGTCTGTTGCGATATTTATCGCGAGGCGACTACTCATTACAGAGTCTTCAATAATATTTTGTGTTCAAATTTCTTTTCAGCTTATCGTTAGATATCGATGGTCTTCTATATCAAATAATCAGAGTATTAACTGCGCATCTACATCTAACAGCTTGTCCTATACTAATGGATGTCTGATATGATAGATTATAATTTTATTCTTCCATATAATGTAACACCATTCCACGAATTGAGGAATGATTACCCGTGTGATCTCACGGATTGGTTTAAGCTCTCTTCTTATAAGCGATCTAAAGATATGAATGAGAATGCGCATATAGATGTTGCGGTGGAGGAATAATCCCAAGACCACCGCGATGCTCTATCGAAAACAACGGTTCCCCGAGATGCGTTGCGGCAGCAGCTGCCACGAAACCGGACACCCAAGGCGCCACATCAAGAGGAAGGTCTCCATCAGCGATATTCATCTGTTGGGAGATCTCTCATTCGAGCATCCAGGCCACGTGATCTTCAACTCGACCCAGTTCACATCAACAATCCGCGAAGACGCCAATTCCGGAGGGAGAATGTATCCTCCATGGTTCAATTATCCTCGCCTCTCAAGCACTCCGAAGAGCTGCTTAATTTTCGCCAACGAATAGATGCCATCAAGCAATTAAGATTTCAATTTCACGTGGGAAGGGAATGCCGCTTTTATTTTCTGAGTGAGTGAAGAGGATGGCTTGATGAGCTTCGTTTAGTACAGATGCGCTGCAAGAGCAGTATGAGTAATATCTTGATAGCGAAAACCGGGACGTAATTATATTTTGAACAGAGTTAAACCTAGACAAAACTCGGTCCTTGTTTTAAAACTTAGTTTTATACAATTCCATGAGTCTGCTATTTTTTCAGTGTATGAGCAGTCACAAAGTCATTTCATTCGTCTGAACTTTATTCCTTTAAATTTTTAAATCTCTCGTTATTTATTAATCAGAGTTTTTCATTCAAATCGGGATAAGATGATAAATTAATCCTTCTAAACCTGGACAGCCCCGGACCAAATGGAACGTAAGATAATCTTAGCAATAGGTGAAGTTGCCTATGGCAAGTATAAATATTATTTCTTTGAATTATTGACAATAATGTAAATACCAAGCACTCAAAACACTTGAATACATAATCAAGTGAAATAACGCGATTCTTTAAATTAAGCCTTTTATTATCACATTATAACAGTTTTAATTCAACAATCAACTAATTGAATATTATGAAAGACAATCATTATATCCAGAGAGTTCGTGTTTTAATTTGTAAGATAAGGTTCATTGCCCACAATTCACGTGTCTTTCTTTAATCGTAGGAGGATAAGTAATGAATTTAATACAAATTTCCGTCCAATTTCCGCGAGTCAGCATATTAAACAGCATGTGAGATGCCAAATGCTGATAGTTTATGAGATCACGGAAGAATTCTCATTAACGCCACGAAAAAGGAATCGTGTTAATCATACAATTAATTTCGTTTCCCGAAGAATGAGTGAATAGCCTGGGACAATGGAAGATTTAATTCATAACCATTACTCATCCATAATTGGAATCAATTAAATGCATAAAATGAAGGCGATACGATAAGTATAGCCGATAAGCGTTCAATTACTAGAATTACTACCACATTGTATCACCCTGTACATACATAGCTTTAAGTAGTGATAATAAAATAGGAGAAAATGGGAAACCTCTGAAATGCGTCCCAAATAGGAAGCTTTACTGGAAAAGAAATGTTAGATATTTTCGTGTCGCACGGCTGTCGTGCAAAGTTTAATATCTTCCCCTCATCAGTTAATTGAATTGGAGATGACCATCAAAATTTCGGATGTCAAACGAAAATTAAAGAGCTCGTTTGGCAAAGTTGAGCTTTCTACCGGCACGAATAATAAATTACCTATAGTGTTTCCAAAATTTTCACGCTTCGAAATTTTACCAAACTCCCTCCGTTTCTTAAAAGGAGCACAAGAAAAGAAAGGAGAAATTGCATCGCAGCTACATCCGTCGTTGGAAAAAATTCTCGAGGAATGACGCAACTTCTTACAGACACTTCTGCGTAAGTAAAGAAATCTTGGCTGCAAAACAGTCGTCGCTTTCTTCTCTGGGATTAATACTCGTTTGTTGTGGAGGCGGAGTAACTAGATACAGGGATGGTGAATTCGAAATGAGGGCTGAAAAGGGATTAGAAAAAAAATGACGCCAAGACGATAAATACGGCCGATAAGCGTTCAATTACTAGAAGCTTGTCCACTTTGTATCGCTCTGCGTCAGTTCCTAGGCGAGCGGAATTTTTTAAGTGAGACAATAGTATCTCTACCAGGTAATCGTCAAGTAGTCGGAGCTCGAATCCAAGAAGGAAAGACTCAATACGCGTAAATCAGGCGGTGAAAATGAAATGTTTATTTGACGAAGCGCTGAAACAGTCGTAAACGATTGAGTAAGTGACGAGGGGGTGGATGAACACGTACTTATGCTGGATTATGCAGCTGTAGCAATGATTATTACGCCCTGCTCCTTAACAGGCACAGCCATTCAGATGCGTATTCAAAGGAGGGTTGTCTGTAACGCTCACTCTTCAATTAAAATTATGAAACTCCAATCAGAGAAAATTCATTATCGCCAGTTGGTAGTTTATCGCCAAATATGAAATCGAGCGAAAGATTATGTGTTATCTACATAAAGTGGTAGTCAACAAAATGTGTGAATAAAGAAATACTTACAATTAGTGTCAATTTAAACTTTAATTATTTTCTTGATTTCCAGTTCATGACGTTTCAACAGGAAGAGTTGGGTTATGAACTGGAAATAAAAACTAATTCTTATAAAATTATTCTTTTCGGATTCAAAACTCTTCTTTCATAATTATTGCGTGATTTTTTATCCTATATCTTTAATTAACTTCTTGTTTTATCCTTTTATGACAACTATTCAACCAATATTTTCTCAGTATCGCATATGATTCTTTTTATTAACATTTATATATTAGTTAATTACGTTTATTTCCTCATTTTGTTTCCGAAAATATAATAAAATCAAAAATTACAGGAAATACCTGGAGCTTATATATTGTATTGTATATTATTAATAGCTTTTATATCGATTGTCTTACGAGAAAATTTACTTAAAATTATTTCTATCGTCATTTTAAATGTATACCAAAGGAATCGTTACTAAGGACAGAGCAAAAATTAAACGAAAACTTTAGAAAAATATTCCTTATTTTATGAGATGAAGTCTGTAGAATAAGAGGTTCGATCCTCTTTGAAAACTGATGATAAACTTGTTAAGATAAATCTGAAAATAGTTTATTAAATATAGTACCCAGAACAATTTTTAGAAGCATGTGCCAATTTAATTCATTACAGTTGATGTATGTTCGGATATTGGTAGTTTTAGCAAACAACACATTTATGGTGCAATTCATAATAGATAATATTTCCAAGTTGCCTCCGAGTGTTCCTGATTTTTGCGTAAACAATCGGGAACGAAAAGGTTAGTATGGATTACAGAAAGTTAGTGTAAGCAATACCCTTAGTCACAAAGATAAAAAAAAAACTTCCTGAAAGTCTTCCACCGCTTGTCAGAAATACATGTAAATGGATCCAATGGAAAATGATACCGCTCTTTTACAAAAATATGATATCCGAATAAATAGTTAAAGTATCGAAAGAATTAACTTGGTCGAGATAGGAAGATGGAAAATAATAGATTTAATCAAAGGACGAAAGAGATAAGGAAAAATTCAAAGAATGACTTAAAATAGGAAAAATTGAATCGATTATGGGAGGAGTGAATGGAAGGAAAAATAAGGTAAAAAAAGAATGACTATAGAAAGTATCCTACATTAGTGAAATGACTATATCATGAATGACGAATTCTTCATAATGAGTCTATTCAATAAGGATACAAAGGCTGTTGTTTTCCATTCAATGCCATGAACGAGTGACAGCTGTCCTTCACGCAAGGTTTAAGCCATTAAACGACTTCTGCATCATCTTTTCATTTCCTCAATCGTAAACGAAACTGAAAATTCATTGCCAACAGTCAGTTCCCTCCAAAATATAGTATTTTATGAGACATTCAAAATCTTAATTACAATATATATAAGCGATTTTTGAAATATTAAAAGACCTTATTTCATGGTAGGGAGTTGCTAAAATAGGAACTACCTAGTCATAAATTAGCCAATCGTTTCAATTGAGAACACAATGAGGAGCAAAATCCAGTCTAAAATTTCGGGTTTAGAATTAAAAAAAGCGCGATTAATTTCACCTTGTGTGAGTAATTATAAGTGGCAATAATGCGTGCATAATTGATATTCTTATTTGATACCTTTTAGAAGATTCCTACCTTTTGGCTTCTAAGGAATCACAAATCAATGACTCATTATATTCGCTGAATAATTACTGTTTCTCAAATTAATTTGTTCGTAATTATTTTTAAAAGAAGTACAATTTATCTCTCATATATCTTCATTCTCTGATTACGAGATTTTCACAGTATTCAAATTCATTCTGAATAAAAGTGTACTGGAAAGAAAAACTTCCAACAATATGAATTGAATTTAAATTCATTGGTCTTGAATCCGAATATTTATCAAGTTCGAAGGCATCAGGCCATCAAGCTAAAATGATAGTCATCTAATCGAGTACAAGAACTCAAAAAGAACAAACAAATGTTACAGGGATTGAAACTCAATATCTTAAGTTGGTATAAAGATACCCGATTAATAGCATGATCACTCATTTTAATTTTTAAAGATTCATTTATATGACCACACCTTCAAAACTTTCAAAATTAACTCGCGATCACATCTCTAATTATCAGAAATGTATTAAATGATGTATTATAAAACGATTTCTATTAGAGAGATCGCGATAGGAGACGTTTGAATTCAGAAAAAAGACATTTGGGAGAATATGTCAGAAAGTATGGAAACTGTGGATTCCCTCCAAACCTCATCAAACTTTCAAATAAATATTTGATGAATGGCACTAAATGTCCCATATTTACGATTGGGCAGCGTTTTCAGAACGATGGCGATTCAGCGAAATGAAAACACGTAAAAACTTGCGTAATGGCGAAGGAGATATTTGTGAGAAAGAAAATTGAGAGTAACACCATGCACGAGCGGGAAAAATAAATCCGTCAAACGGAGCGTGCAAAGGCATTCCGAAATGGAAAATCGGAATAAAATTTGGAACGAACAATGCTTTTGGCATGTGGCCATCGTCAGTTGGAGGCGTGGGCAATTGCCCCAAATGCGATCGTTCTTTCATCGGTGACGTGTTTTCTCAGATGTGTCATGAACCTCGTAAGAGGTCAAGGCGATGAAATCCCGGAGATCTCTGTACCGATCACGCGTCGTTCCGAACCACATAATTTCGGAACATCCTTAACGATATCGGACGTATATCGGATTCCGTCCTGATTTGCTGCCGCGCTCTGATTAACCCCAAGCTTAGGTTATGGAGTTTTATAGACTGTGAGGTTATTGATGTAGTAACCAAGAGATCGGATCAACAAACCTCGCCATATTGTTTCATTATATAAGATGCAGTCATCGTTACATGCAGCTAATGCAATATTCATCTGAAAGAGAGAACTAAAGAATCTGAGGCTTTAAGAATGCTGTCACGCACATTATTTATCCACTTTACTATCTTTCCTAAAAGGCCAGCCTATTTGTGCGCATCTCCCTATAGTTAATATAACTGATGCTTTATGTTATATGGATGTAGGAATTGGTGGATGCAATTTTCATCTAACAGAATCAATTGCTGCACATAAAATGTAACGAAGAAAATTATGTATCAGGAATGCAGAATATAAGCTCAATGCGTGCTTAATCCATCCTTTTCTTGATATGAATAATTTTAACGACTGAAGCGAATTAACTTTAATATTTTGTCAAGAGAAGTGTACCACGGATTGTAAAAGGTCAGAGAAAGTAAAAGGCAGGGGAAACTCTACTTTTTACATTTAATGAGTTTATAGTATTTTAAAGTTGTCTATCCCCATTAGGAAAGTCCATACGAATCATTCACGAGTCCATTTAAATCCTTAAACCTAATCACATTCTAAAATCGAATTTTAACATCTGCTCTGAAATCAGAAGCGCTAAAGGTCTATTTATCTATTAGCGATGTGTTACGCGCGCATTGCAGAACAAATCTTATATTGGAACACACAATTCATTTCGATTCCTTGAGTGTTTTTGCGGGTATGCGTACCTACCTGTACCTACGTGTACGTACACGAACGTAATTAAGTGTGTACCTAAAATTGCTGTTTTTTATTCCTTTTGGAAATAGCAACGGTAATGTGTGTTTAAATATATATTTCTCCCGCGTACAAAGCTTTCACTGCGATATTTTTTCAATTAAATGCTAATCAAGTTTTTCAGCCTCCTTACTACTCTCTGCAAGGTGAATTACTTGTAGCATTGACCAATCGCTGGACATTAACGAAATGTCACCGTTATTATTGCCAAGGTAAAAGAAACTGGGAATATAAGGCGAAAAGTAATGTAAGCTGTTCTTACTTGTATGGTCCACTTACAACCGCCCTTTACAAATTAGAACTTGTTAACCCTATTAGAGAAGTCATTCCATCACCTTTGAGGCCTTCCGTTTACACGCCATTCCATTTATAGCCATATAACTACACTTAAACGAAAGAATCTAACAAATTGGACTGAGACTTTGAAGAAATTAACCCATGGAGGAGAGAAAGCAAATCTCTTCTGTTGTTATGCATATCCACGACTAAAACGATATTGGAAAGATTTTTAAAAATCAAATCTGATGAGATTATGAAGCTATGATTAAACAATCCAAGGAACTCATTACGCTCCTAAAATAAGTAAATATATCGGATTCGATCAAATAATCGATCATTTCCACGGATAATTGAGGGTTCCAAAAGTGGATATTTTTATGTACAGCACAATACCTTGCTCTTCAATAGTTTGACTCGGTTGAAGCGAGATGAATTGCGATATAAATTCCGCCATACCTGAAATAAACAAGAAACGTATTAAAACCACGAAACATCAGCAGAGTTACATAGAAATTGTACATGTTTGGGACTCTATAAACGAAAGAGCAATAAAGGTCAATATTGTGAATCTGTGGACATATATTTTATTTGAACAAAGTTTTGATTAGATATTTGATTTGTATTTGATCGCTTTTACTTTTATGTTAATGATCCTACATATGCCAATATCTATTTTCTACCATTTCCGGCAGAAATATTGAAAGGATTAGCGGTTAACATATTCTACCCTTCAACTATATAAAACCTTTGAAAATTAAGAATGAAGTACGACTTCGTAATCACATCTAAGTGCTCGAGATGTGTAATTCCATAGTTACATCCACATTCGTAAATGTATCTCCTCTTTTGGAGGATGAGAAATTCCGTGATGGAAGGTCATTTTAGGGGCTAAATTTATTAATTTACGGCTAAAATAGAGATGCTTTACTGTACAACACTGATAAAAAATTTTCTAGCTCAAAAATTTTAGCCGTTTTTCCGAATAAGCTTTCGAGTTTCGACAAACAAATGCATTGGTAGAAGTGTGTACATTTTGTTGGGCAGAGAAATTTACGAATGTCAATAGCTCAGTTTATGCAGCACATTATACTTACAAATAGAATAAGTTTTTGTCAGTATTTACGTATTCTTTATGTTTTGGTCCCATTGGGAAATCACATTTCTAAGAAGTATTTGAGGGAATGATAGAGATTTCGGAGGGAATAATTTCGTTAACTGACTGCATTACTAACATCAAAATGTTGGAAAATTCCGTTTATCTGGGAAATTCATTCGAAGTACTCTACATAATGCAACCCAAATATCGTTTTATAACTTCAGAGTTAAGAAAAACAGATATTATTTATGTACAACTTAAGTGCGAAGAGAGTCTTGTGTTGGCCCCATAAGATTTTTACGTAACGGATCGATTTTATGGGATCTTTTTTCTTTTACTGCGGTGGCAGTTCTTCCGGTCCAGAAGCGCCATGGAAACGTGGAAAGACTACGAAGTATCATTTTACGATGATTTGGATCGGATCGAGACAGTAAAAATTTTCGAATGTGGTCTCTGGATGGAGATTGCATTATGATTGGGTGCGACCCGTGGTAGGCAACACAATGGCTTTAGAGAGGAAAAGTGAAGGGGCAGTTGTAAATCAACATGCTAAGAGGTACATCTCGGTATATTATGAAATAAATGAAAAATTAAAATAGTAATTACTTGTGGGCACTAAAAAACGGCAGTCTAGACAAGGACAGAACAATGATCAAGATCAAGTATACTAAAAATGATAATAATTAATGGTAATTGCGTGATCTAATTTTATGCTTAAAGTTTCATTTTACTGTTATACGAAGGTTTTTCTTGATAGAAATATTATCTCCTGAACTGAGATATTATTAGGAGAATAAACTATTCTGAATCGGTTATTATTTGGCCTGCTCATCACAGGTTTTTCCCAACCATATAGACGTTACAATGTTTTATTAGCGTCTGGGATCAATCATAGCTACATTTTCTATCATGCCAGAAATATCCCGAGTTACCAGGAGGATTTTTATTATAAACTCTTACATTGTCGAGCATCGCTCCTAGAACAAGAGCCCTTTCTTCTATTCAATCGTCTATTTTAATAAAAATGAATCTGATCTGATAATGGTTGAAGGTTATTTAATCACCATAGGAATAAAATGATATATTCTATATCAGACACGAGGATCCTTCGGCCTTTCCTGTTCTTCTTGAAATTAATTAGCACATATAAATTGTCTTTACGCATAGGTTTTTCTGCTGTGGATACTTTTTTCTACGTCGATTCTTTTCTAATCTTATTTACGTTTGCAAATTAACAACTATGTTTTTTCCTTTCTCTATCAATTTAAATATTTATAAAATTAATTTAATTATTATTTAATTATATCCATTTTACATTGACGATGGGTCATTGATAAGGAGAAGAGGAAACTTTAAAGACCCCATTTCGCCCAAAATAAAAATAATATTTACTTATATTTCTTTAAACCCCCTATGACATTAATTAAAAATAAAATATAAAATATTCTCTTTTAGTTCACTTATCGAATAAAATTATTTTTATGTGAATTCAAATTCTGGACCACTTGAACGTGAGTGATGCTTAAGTGTGGCTCGATGGTCTCAAGAGCCGTCTAATGGTTTCATATCTGTAATAGTGTAGTGTAAATACCTTCCCATGAAAAATAACTTCTCACCCCTCTCTTACAACTTTATCACTTGATTGATTTTAGCTATTTTTCCAATTTAAAATGTCTACATAAGCTATTTATTTGAGTTCATTGGTATGGTATTATTTATATCAAAGCTTCAAAAACATCGATGAATAAGCTACACTTTCCGCATCTGCTATTTTCCTGGTTTTCCTCACTCATAACGAAATATCACTGCAACGAGTAACGGAAGAGTCAATAAAAAGAGCTGTCCGCAACTTGTCTATTACGTCATGCATGTCTAAAACACTGCTGTTCTAACGACTGCTTCGCTGAATCCAATATTTTCTCCATCTCAGACCTCTGTCAGACTCAGAGCATCAGAAATAGCTCTGGGATTCCGAATTTGTTTTGAATGAAAGAAATGCCTCCAATCCCATAAGTCACACCCAGCTCTCAAGAATTACGCTATAAAAATCTGCGTCCACACATTGAAATCACCGCAATATTTCAATCTCGACGGAATTTCGCGTGAATAACGGCGAAATCCAAGCAATACTATGAGACCGGTTCTTCAGCTTACAAAAAGACGTAATTTTCGGCATAATGCTTTGGGGGGCACGACATCCCCGCTTCCCGCAAAAGTTTCGTCACTGGAACTGAAGTCATTGGGCGTGATAACCGATGGGATTGTGGTCCTTTTGGCGAGACAACGCCCAGTTTCACCCACTATAAAAGAGCTCTTTGGCCTTTACGTCTCACCACTTACTCGACGAATTGGGGATAGTCGATGCGGATCGGAATGACATAGGAGGAGAACACGGCTGTAATAGGTCAGAATAATAGCAAACTACGCGGGAAAAAAAGCCGCCGATCAAATTGGACGTGAAAACAAATCGGTGAATGCACTCTAGATTGCTGGAATGATATGTAGCAAGGGAATCATGAAACACTGGTCCAGGAGACTATTTAAGAAAAGGAAAACAATACATTTTCAACAGAAAATTCTACTTATCCAATATGAACCTGAATTTATTAATTTCACATCTGAGAACGTTTTTGTAGAATAATTAATTTCCTATCCATATAACGTATCGTATTTATGAATATGTAAAAGATAGTAATACCCAAAGGTAATATGAGTTGTACTGAATTAGATGGAAATATAGCGAAAAATCGAGTTACAATTTAGTAGCACCCAACCGAATTATTTATAAGATATTCATTTCAAATAGCTAAAAGAAAAAACACGATTTATTCATATTCATGCGTAGCCACATACATATAGTAAACATAGAGTTAACCTGCACTATGGTTTCGAGGATAGAGTCGAAAACCCAAAGTATAAATAGAAATTAAAACAAAGTCCGATGAGATCGGGACTCGAGCCAAGAATTTCCATTTTTTTGGGCCGATTGTCAAACAGATAGAACTGCTTCGCAGAGTAAACTCTGCCCAGTTTCTCGGATTATCTGGGTTTCCCTTTTATGCACACAAATATTTTCAAATTTCATATCCTTTTATTCGCCTTGAAATAATGTAAAAGATAATAAATGCAGGCTAAGAAGGAATATCTCCATCCACTGCATAATGAAGCAAATTCACCGTGGTAATTGGACGATCAAAGTATGAAATAATGAATTCATTTCTTATGTATATATTGACTTAGTAAGATAAACATCTCGATAATGGTAGATTGGAATACTTTTGATTGAAGAAAAATTTCTTTAAAAAAGATTTTCATTACGTGCGAACGTTTTCTGTTTTCAGTGAACTTCACTGCTTGAAGAAGTAGACTAAGTTAGAGCTGTAGAGAATCGTTTGAATAAGAATTTAGTTTAAAAACTTTAATCACATTAGCAGAATAGTGATGACACCTATGATGACAGATTGCAGTTTTAGGAGCGTTAATATAATACATATCTTCTCTTTTGTTTTCTGTAATGGAAAGGAAATAATGATTTGAATTCCCTATTCAGCTCTCTGCAAATCCGTTAAATGATGATCTCGAATAAACACATGACTCCTCACGCTGAGAATGACGAAAGAGGAAAAACAAGGTAAGTCAGTTGAAGGAAAAGGGCGAAAGAATTAGTAGCAAGTGACGCGAGTATACGTAGAATAAACAGGAAAAATGCTATCACTTTTCCGCAACGAGTTACTGAGTAAACTTCGCGAAGAGCAACAGTCAGTAAGTTTTGCAGCAATTGGAAGTGGAAAATCAAAGCTTCGTTTCGCGGCTAACAATATCTGCAACGTCTTGTGTTCCTCAGCAGGACGTTCGCACTATGTCCGCAAGTGGTACACGCATAAATTAAAGTGCACATGAGTTGAAATAGAAGCGTCAGTGTCATGGAAGAGCGGCGTTGTTATGCTATGTTAATCAGCTGCAGTCCTTGGAAACAGTAAAATGCAATATGAATAATGTCCTCTGGGGTGTGGGCCAGCCCGTTGACAATTTCAATAAAGCTCGCTAATTAAATCATTCACCTGGGAGGACGTAAACAGCAAGATATACGCGACTCATTGATGTTCTGTCCTTTTATCAACTTCCTACGCCTTCACAAAGCCTTTAACTACCTTTGACCCCGTATTCATTATTCAACTCGCCTTCCTCATTCTACATGATCGCCATTACTCTTCTGATTTTGAGTCGCTCTTAACTGACGGCTATGTGTTGCTTTCCTAAGTCTGTCCAAGATAAACGGTTGTGTTTACGAAACCTCGGACTCTCCATTCATGTTAGAAAGTCAGGCGTGGATCGGAAAATATGTGGTCACTGGAATTGTTTGAGTTGTTTTTCAATCTAACGCAATATTTAATAGGATTAGCGCATTATTTATATCCAGTAATTACTGCTTCCGTGATTTATCCCGCCTTCTTACGCACATACTTTATTTTTCGTAAAAGTTATTCACGGTTAACAACAAGACGAACAGGCATTCCCCTTCAGAGTGAAAACGTCGTGAAAATATCATATTTATTCGTGATTTATATTACAGCATTTATACCCTCTGGAATACTTAATTGTATTGAAATAAGAAAATAAGCTGGGAGGTGTTACGAGACGTGAATTATGTGACCGAATTTTACGGTTGCCACCGATATCTTGATCGCCTTGATTCGTTTTTTCCTGGGAAAAGATAACAAGATGCCAATAAAACATGCAAAACATGAACGACATTTTAACATTTAAAATCCCACCCCGGGGACATTAATAATAATTTCCACCAATCATATGTCCGTCAATCCCGACAACCATTTACTCTGGAGTGTTACCGATTCAACTAGATTTCTATTGAGCTTAGGACATAAACCGTAAGCAATTAATTGAAAATTGCTTCGCTATGAGACTGACGTATATACCTTGGAAAGTAACCTCGCCTACATGCCCATTTCGAGTTTTTTATCCACGGTTCCGACGTCATTACATAATTGCATTATGTTCACAAATACGAGGAATTTTTCACAAAAGGATATCTTAATTTTACGCGTTTAGAATGCGTTTCGAGACGTGTTATTAAACATCTACTAAAAGTATGATTCAAAACCAAAAAGTTTGTTCAAATCAATTCCCCAATAAAAATTAGTACGTTTATGAGAGACGATGGTCTTTCGTACCACACCGCGCTCTTATCCCCTCTCATGATACGTAGAACTCGATTTCCTAATATTCCACCAATTCTTTATCTGTGGTCATTCTTTCGATCCCTTTGCAAGTTAATCCTATTCATGTAACTCTTCCTCATTATAATTATTGGTTAATTTGATGGATCAGCATTTTGAACTGGTTATAAAAAGATTTTTAAAACATTCTTTATTAATTTTGAAAGTTAAGTTAATACCTGGTGTATAACATAAATTATTTCGTTGACAGATACTACTAGTAAATATAATTTCACAAAGAACGATAGTCTAGCTAGATGAAGCCTGATTTCATGTCTGAAAAATAAAAACAAATGAGAGTTTTGAATGTAAGTTTCGACAAGAAGGTAACATCATGTAAAGATAAACTTCTCTTTTTAGAGAAGTGGTTCCCAATCTGTGTTCCAAGGAGTCATAAGGACTTTGCACAAATCAGCTGAAGTGCTGTCCTTAATGTAGACCTCTCATGTGTTGCCACACCAATTCAGCACCACATTCATTCGCAAATGATTCTCTCTCCCCTGGTATTTCAGAGCGATTGAATGTTCTCCTCTCAGTATTACAATATGTAGCTCAAGTAAAAATTTCTTTTTGCATGAAAAATTCTGATTCTTTTTCCTCTCTCGAGATAAATATATTATCCCTTACGCTTATAAATTCAAAAATGATTACTAAATGCCCTTATTAGGCACGAAGTTCACGGAAGTTGGTTGGATTGGGGTTTTAGGTTTCTCTTCCGATTTGTGGTGTTAAGGGTTGACTTGGAACTGGTTGTATTCTTAGTGCTCTCCGACCATTAGCTCGATATCCCTCGTTTCGTGCCATCCCCGCTTGTTGTTATAGGCACTTGAACAGTAGCGTGAAACTATATTTATACTAAATAACCTTTCTATATAGCGGGAATGTCAAAAATTCCAGCAATTTCTGGATAAACACGAGTGTAAAGGAGGGAGGATGCCATGCGTGTGCGCGCTGTAGAAAGGTCAATCCTCTGCATGAGTAACAATGATCGAGTCCGGCGACGACGTCGAGTCTATCCGCGGCTTTTGCGGTCGTTTCGGTTGGCGAGTCGTGGCCCGGAGCGAGTGACAGGAAAAGTAAAAAAAAACCGCCCTGAAATCAGCGACGCGGCGATAATAAGAGAATTTTTTCGGATTCTTCCGGTAAAAGGATCTACATCGCTCCTCTGAAGTTGGTTTTGATGAGATCCGTTTGGGCCCTCGTGACGAGTGAAAGCCTTCCTTTCCCTTCGTCGTGCACGTTCCATTGAATCCGGCCGACCCCATTTACTCCGTGGACTAGGGAACGAATGCGGATTAGCGCTTTCAACGCGCGGTTCAGAACTCTGGATGCTCTGGTCATAAAAAAAGAAAAGGGATTGCCAAAGAATGCGACAGTGTGAATGCCTGACGTAAAATTTTCACGGAATTGGGCAACGGACGGCGTGCTGGAACTGGATTACCGAAATAACCACCTTGAATCTCGTAAACTATGCGAAAATCCCAAAGCTATCTTGCGTATTCGTGAGTCAGGGAAAACCTAACCTCCTAACGTTATGAAATGGATGATTTTTGTACTAAAAGGAATATTTGATCTTAGAGTCTGAAGCTATGTTGAACTAATCTTCATTTCATTCTAAATTCACTACAGTTTATGAATCAGAGGATTGAAAATCCCATCTTCTTCAAGCGATCCTGTCCTTTTCATTGTCAACCTCTTCGTTCACTCATTCGCTATGACCGCAAAAAGTTTCTTTTTATTATATGTATCTGGTACCCGGTATCTTTTGTGATAATTCTGTTTACATCGGTGGTGTAAGATAATGACGTATCTGATCTTGAAACTAGAATAATCTTTTTCATCGTTTGAGGAAAAAGAAAGACCAAATTAACGAGTTCTCTCGTGCAAATGATCATTCGGTCGATTAATTTTATTATCATATTCTAGTTTCAGATTGGATCTTCTTTTATACACTAGGGCTCCTGGACAGCATTGTGGGCAGCGCGTTCTTTTTTGGTTAAAGCAGTTCTGAGTTCGATTCCCGGTGCAGTCTATACATGCAAAATGATCTCCCCTGCCGAAGCTCTTTTAATAATACAACTAATTTTAGGTATTTAACTATAGATTTGATTTTTCAAGTGAGGAATTAGGCTGTGAGGGTATCAACATCGACAAAGGTAAAATTACGTAGTCCGTATTTAAGAAAATACTTCTCTCTCTAAACTGTCGATTACACTAATTGTAAGCTGAATATTGCCCACTGGAAATAAGTTGAATAAGCCTGACATTGGCACATGTATAAAAAACATTGGCACATTTATTAAAAAATCTCCCCCGCATAGGCCTAGTTAAAGAATAAAATCAGTCTTGCTGAATTCATTCCATGCAAATACGTTAACTCAAGATGGAAAACAATGATTGAGCACTTTAACCAAGGAACACCTGAACACCTTCCCTTGATCCCTCCCCTTTTCTCACAGATGAATGTCTGCTCTCTTTCCAAGACGAATCGGAGCTCATGGACCATATGAATACAATGAAAAAGGATAATCCAAGGTTGAGGCACCAATTAAAACAACAACAACTTGGAGGGACGATGAAAGGTCGGGTTTTGCTTGAATGGGTACATGGTCCATGCATTCATGTTCCCACGCTGTGAACTGATATTGGCACTTACAACCATCACCTCGCAGTTCATTTATAACTTTCGATCGGCTGACACACAAAAAGTGGACATGACGTATTGTTTTTTCGACGAGTTGCGAAAAATTTGAGTGGGTTCCGTTTTAATTGAAGGCGATTCCGTAGGCCAAGCCCGAGGATGCAATCTCGGAGTGGGACAAGGACCACGCGAAAGTGCAAGTTGTGGTGGGAGAAGGCTGTGTTGTAGTATTTTACCGAAAGTCGTTTCGAGAAACCGGAAATAGAAACGTTGATTGAAAGGTATCGTTTAATATGTTCTTTAACTATTCAAAATAAAAGTCGCTAAAGTTTTGAAACAGTTTCTTCGCCATCTCTGCGAGTTCGTGCTTCTAAAACAAACTTCGAGGAAATACTTTCCATTGTTTCCGGAATTTATTCACTCTCCTTGTAAATTCCAGAAAACATAACATCCGTATTAATAGATATTGCCGATCGCATGAGTTGCGATAATTTATTGTATAGCGTCTATGAGAGGTTCTACTTGAAAGAAGAGGTCTACTTCCATTGCCAAATTATGATAGCAACGATAAAGCACCTTAGCTTATTTAGAAATATACATTTAGAAATTATATCCTTGCACGGAAATATTCTTCAATGGATTTGATTTGTTGAAATTTATAAGGAACAAGATCCATCATGTTCTTAGTGCTGCCATTTACAGAATACCCTTCTTAGAGTATTGTTCCACTGAATAGGATGGATACACAATTAAAGAGATACTCTTACTATCGTAAATTAAGTTGCTATTCGCCAAGCAAATTTGAAACCTGTAGTTTTTACTTAAGAAAATAAGGTCCTTGAAATTTCCTTTGCGATTTAAATCACCTTCTTAATATGACGGGTAGCATCGTAAAGAATCAAAAAATTAAGTTATGTTCAGCCGTCACTCTTCCTTGCCGAATTGGTAGCCAAAAAAAACAGAACAAGACTTTTTATTCAACTCAGATCTATAGCTTCTATTTCAACTTAATATAGAACAAAATACAATTCTCAAACACGAAATTGTTAATCATGGAGGAAGGAAGATTGTAGTTCGATCAAAGTTTGGTCTGCTGTAAATTTTAATGATAAGTAAAAATTTTAAGCAATTTCTGAAAATATACGATATTTTACATGTCTTACCTGTAAGTGTCAAAGTTTTGAGTTTTGTGTAAGCATTCGATTTCTCTTCATCAAGAATGTCAGATACGACTTCAAAACCCCTATCTAATAACAAAATTCATTATCACTTATTTTATTTTTATGGGCATAAAAAACAGGAAGTTCGATTTACTTTTATGTGTCGGAAATCACAACTACCGTTATTTTTGTTGGCCTGATACGCGGGCCTTCGAAATCGAGTTGATTTGCAATTCCGAGTGGTCTCCGTTCCAAATTGCGCAGAAAGGCACACAGTTTTTTTGCTTGCAAATAAAGAAAACCACAGGTCCGACTGATGGTGGAGAAATTTTCCTCACTAGCGCACTTTGAGCATACTTGTTCTTTATCGTACAAAGTTGTTCCTTTCGCCATATCAAAATCATCCACTGAAGTGGATAAAATTGCTATATTGTTTTGCCGTGTTTCCCAGAGAAACCGAAAGTTTCCAAAGACGAGATTGTTGCGATCATTTAATTTTTGAAGGAAAGAAATTGCCGTGGGAAAAAGTAAAGCTCACTTAATGCTGCACCCGTAAAGAAGAAATTTTCTTGCGTAAAAGCGAAAGTTTGGCGAAGTGCTATACTCGTACCTAAGTGCATAGTCTAAATAGAAAATTTACGTTGACATTCTATCAGTTTACACTTTCTTCGAGTTAGCAGCTGTGATATATATTACTTACAAAAATTTATTTTATTTAGAATGCATAAAATATGGCAAAATTGTATGAAAATAATAAACTAACCATAATACAAAAAACGGATTATTTAGGGATTCCCACATAGATCTCATTTCTGCCTACTGCTAGTAATCTGTAATATACGTTTTTTAGTACCATTAAACGTATATACATTACTATTAGAAAATAATGAATCACATTTTTTTATCATTACGATTCCTTATGTTTTGTAGCAGAATGAATGTTACCTATACCTCCCAACTATTACCTTAAACAGTCGCTGGAATTGTGAACTTATCTACAAGATTGATAAACATCGAACATGTGTATTCGATATTATCAAATTAACCTTTCATTCTGACTGAGAAACTCGAAATGCGATTTTTCCGATTTTCGCTTCAGAGACTTCAACGCCCGCAAGCATGAGGTTTAACGCACCATTAATTGACGCAATGGAATGGAAGTCAATAGTAAAACAGAGTCGTGAAAGTAATGCGTACATCCGCTCCGTAACTCAGGCGGAGAAAGGAGCTCTTATTAAAAGGCACATCGAAAATACGCCCGCAGAGTTTCCGGATGGATCGCGAAAAACTTAACAAATGGAAAGTCTCGCCTGGTTTAACAGACAAGAAAAGCTTTCGGAGCCATTTTCGACTCATTAAGCCGTCAAAATAGCACGAGAGAGGATATTGAATTCCCCACGTTGAAGTCGCTATAGAAAGATCTCAGTAGGGAAGGAAAATAGCCTGGGTTCGGGATCACTCGTGCGATGAATGGCATATCCAAGAGACGCAGGATTTCGAAATAGAATTTGGTACACTCGCGCGTGAGAGCCCCTATGTAAATTACTTCGATGGCGACTTATTTTTTCCGCCCGCTGGGAAATGTGTTAAAGCGCGTTGCTTAACGTGGGAGAGTAGATTTTTAAAATTTTAGTCTTCTGGGCACTTACTAGCCACTTAGATAGCCACGCATCCAGCTTCTGCAACTCGGACGACTAGCTTGTGCTCGATTCAAAACTCGATTTATTTTCCTCTCCATGCTATTTCTTCATAAATTATGCCTGTCAATTTATTAGTTTTTCTCTCATACATTCATTTCCTTCTGACAGTAAGCATTAGACTGAATTCTCCTTTTAATAACCAAGAACTTTCTTTTTTGTCCTCTGAAAATCTATTTGGAGAGGTTGAGTCTGTGGAGAGTTTCTATAATTTTTGATTGTACTAAGCAAGAAGAGAACCGAAAGAAGCTCGGTGATTCTTTCCGGAAAACAGCTGAATAAAATTATAAGATGTAAAACAACCAGTGTACTCCAAATCTTTTAATATTTTCCAAACATTTCATTCATTCAAGTATATCTTATTATTTTGTAAAATTCAGCATTAAATTTTACATTCACTTCCATTTTTAAGGTGCGTTTGCGGCTTTTTGTGATGTCCAATTACCTGTTATTAAAAACTACAGCCTGTCTATCCTTCTCCACACTACTTACTGTCCATTCTCTTAATAAGATTTTATTCCTAAATTTTATATGCCATTTAATGATTGCCCATGAGAATATCGATATAAATTAGACTTTTGAAATAGAAGGATTAGAATTTTGTAGAGATTAGACTTTTGAAATAATTCAATGATTACTAATGATTGCCTATCTTTGCATATTTTTAATCTTTTAATATGAGGAAATAAAGAACAGTATAACAGGACTTAAGCAAAAAATGCAGTTGATTAAGAATTATCTTTTATGAAGGTACTGAAATTTCCGCCTTTCCTTTTCCGTCTCATACATTAAAAACCTTTCATCGAATGGGCATAAACGCGGAGTGAGAAAAAACAGCAGATAGCGTAAAAAGTGGGAGTATAACAAAGTTGCTGAAGGCATCTCAAGCAAGTACTTGTCTGTTTTAAATAAAGTGCATCCTTTCCTCTCTCAGACAAGAATCCTTTAAGAGGCCATAAACACATCGAGTGAGATGGAAGGAAAATCTAAGTAGCTAACCAGTGAATAAATTAAAAATCACCGTCTTTGTTTTTCTTTTAGGAAAGAGCTTCTACATATGGTACTGCGGGGCTGAATATGGCAAATCATTTTTATATGTACGGAAAAAATTATCTAAGAGATTATATATGTAATGTTTTTATTAATTAAATGAAATATTTTTATTGTGGCTTATATGAGGTATTTATCTTTACAATCAATCTTGCGATGGCTCTCTTACTTTACCAGTCACCTGGTACATCTGATACACAAAGAAATCTCCTCAAGTCGATCTTAGCTAATGGAACTTCTTACTACCCGCCAATCTCCATACGATTCCCGTTTTCATTTAACCCTCCAATTCCAACGTATTGGCGTCCCAACGCGGACTCTTATATAGCCTGAAATGATACTACGATTTACGAATGAGCTGCATTCAAGCCACACACGGAGTGCTCATTCAATGCATAAAATACGAGAAAATGAACGTCTGTTTTGTAAGAAATCGTTCGCCATCCACGCATACGACCTCAACCTAATCTCCAAAAAAATATAGAAAAAGGGTCTCCACCCCAAAGATATTTACGAGCTTCAGAGATTAGAAAATCTATGCCGCCCTCCTTTCCCTTTCGAAGGGGTACCGCCTGGTAATTAAGTGAATCTTAAAGAACCTTTAGCCTCCCCTCAGTCCGCGAGCAATCGCCATAAGCACCCCACGAATCACTCTCCCGAATAATTTAAGAAGCTGACCCTGAAGTACATCCGCCAGCACTGACCCACGAAGAACTTCCTCTGGTCACGCGCCATAATCAGGAGAGGATTCTTAGTCGCCCCATTCCGATGCGGAGGACCCCTTTCCTATGCACTTCCACAAGAAAGGGTTTCCTTCTTTAACAACCGATTGCGACAATTTGGAAGGAGGAGATAGGAATCTAAGAGTGTAACAATTACCTCAACTACGCGAGAGATAAGACGGATTGCCACGGTAGGTTTTATTTTGCTATCTAATGTGCGATCGCATTTAATGCGAGTGCGTGTCCGGAGGCGAGAGCTCATTGTTTGTTTCCTCTGCCTGCTTAAGTAGCGGGTTGCGCCGTCTCGTATTCAAACCGGTAACGACTTCATTGACCATGACGAGCTCCGGGTTAGCACTATCAACACCAGCTGGTCCCAGTGTGCAGAGGGCGTGATGAATCCAGTCGGACTATTGATATGGAGGATTTAGCGTAACCTTGAAGGGGGATTCTGAATCATACATTCTGGTATTTGCATCATAACATTCGATTATGATATTCAACATTATCTAAACTTTGACAAATTTTGATTATCTTTTCCATATGCAATGAATTACCATTGTATCTCATTTGCTCGGTGGTCCTTTTACGAATAATAAGATTTAGCCTGACTTTACATAACAATCAAACGAAAAATCATATTTACAAAATTATCTTTTCTTTGAGCAGCATTTTTTAAAGTGAATTCCATGCTCTCCGTCGGTCCTTGCAAGTAAATTTATGCTTAGGAACCATCTGTTCTCATGTCAGGTATATTGCAACATCATTTCATAAATAAATCAGACGGCTTGTTAAATGCATTTTCGGGATATGATTTATGCATGCATGAGTAGCACTCTGAAGGTGGTGGTTGTAAATCTCTCTCCAAGGACAGAGAAATCTGAAAAAATGCACGAGATGCCAAGATAGGTCGGATAAAGCTGCACAGATAAATACATGGGATAAGCAAAGGGAAAATAATGGGAAATTTGATTAACCTCGCTCAATTCCATTGCTGAATTGCGCAGATTTTGACAAGTTGGAGATGTAGGTTGTGATGTATAAGTCATATTAGACGTAGTATACGTATTGTGATGTCATATCATACGTAGTCAAGAGTAAGTATAGTCATAACAACATAATCATGCGAATATTTTCCTCTGAAAACATTCCAGTCTTAATACAGAACATTATTTCTTGAATTGAAAAGAGACTCCGATAGGAAAATACTTTTTAATTACATTTTAAAGTACTATATAGCTTGTATTATGATATGGTATTCTTTTACACCTTCTTAACTCCGGAAGCAGTAAAAGGAATATTTTTTCAAATGGCTGCCAATGATACGTTCCTAAATTCGGTTGAAAGATGCTTAACGAAATCCAAGTTAAAGTCGCTTAACAGTTTAATTAACATTGTAATTAAATCGGAGAGAAATACATTTTGCCAAATATTGTCATTTATAGAGACATATTTTAATAAATTTGTCATGATATTACGATTTCTCAATTCTACTTTAGTGGAATTCATATTGAGATCATAATGTATACGCAAAATATTAAAGTCTCCATGAGGAATTTCTTGGGTGACGGAAAAAATACTCGTTCAGGGACATACGAGTCAAGCAGTTAATGAGATAAAACTCAAAAATATATTATTGAGCAGATCTTCCTTGACCATGAAATAGCAAACGGTTACATTTCACGGCAAAAAATTCTATTGGTTGCTGGACCATGTCGCATGATTCCCGTTTGAGGATCCGTTAGCTAAAAATGATAGCCTGGATGGGAGATCCGAAGTCGCACAGGTGCAAGTCATTTCCGATTCGAAATGAATTTTCGTCGCCCTCATTTTTCGCATCTAATCCAAAAAATTGGATGCAGTGCGGGGGCGTGCGGAAGTTGCCTGAGTCTCCGTTGAGGTCGCGTAGATCTTCGAAGCCGAAAAAAAGAAGAGTCACGAAGAAGATTGAAACGTTTTTACCGTGATATCACTTTCTCGTTTCCATGACCCGAGGCAATTAAGAAAAAGGCTTCCTCTTTCGAAATCATCGAATCATCGATTTTTACGTCGAATGCGTAGGTGAATCATTTAACGAGAAATTTCCGCTGAGCTCCCTCGCTCCGTCATAAAATAAAGGTGGATTACCGAGCTTGCCTTCGTAATTTGTATGGTTAGCGTGTTCCTCGAACAGTCGGACGAAAGGAATTTATTTTCATCAGATTTTGAGATTTCTTCGAATGAAAAAGAAGCTTTCATGGCTTATTAAAGGATATAAAAATAAAATGTCAATTATATTTAAATTTTCGATATATCAACACCAAATTAATGTCGGTTTCTCAAAGGAATTAAGTCTTCGTATTTATAGGGTAAATCGATACAAACCAAAATAAAAAAGGAAACCCTAAAATTATCTGCTAATTTTTTTACAAATTTCTAGTGCTTTTTATTCCCATCTTATAGCCATGTATCTTATTAACTCAACACAACAGTATTTGAAAATCTCTTTCCCCTTTTCTATCTTTAAAAAATTGGTCCCACTAGATTATATGCAAAAGAGAAGCAATTCTTTTAGAAAGTGGTACAGACATATGGTAGGTGAGAAATTGATTGTAAGATGCCAATGAGTCGAAAATATACGCAATATTGATATTAACGGTTTGGCTAAAGATCAGACCTCCTTAGTTAGGAGATGAGAGCATGTTGTATGGCAAAGTTAGTCGACCTGTGCAGCATTTAGGGATAATCGGCATCTAACTATTGCTGTGGACTTATCAGGAGATCTACTCTTGCTACTAGAATCGAGGCTTTTCTTTTCTAACTGGCTAATCGTAAACCCAGAATATTAAGCCTAAATATTGTTGTATTACGCTAATTCACCAAACCTCGCAGCCGATGTTTATGTGTTACCGGATAGATGATGTGCCAGGATTCCAATTTTCCTGTAAAACATGGAAAAGGTAACTTTTATATTGTCTTGGCAATCCAGACTATGATTTGAAAAACGAATAAATTTTCTATATTTGCTACTTCTTGTTTGTATTGACCGAATATTTGTTACTACAAGATTTTATTTCCTGAATAATCACTAATATTAATGTAAAGTATATTATTATGAATACGATGATTTGATATTCACCATTATCTGAATCTTTGAGCATTTGTCTTCCTCAAGTATTAATCGTATTGTCTTTCCAAAACCAAACTTTCCTATACTTAGCTTTGTATGTTGCTTAGATACCATTATTTTTCATCCACTCCGAGCGAGATTAACATTGGTAGGTAGAGAAACGGTGGTGACGTTCTTCTACGTCTGCCACAGACCATGACGTAGTCAAAACAATACCCAGATTGTTGATCTTTGTCTCCTCGGCCGCCGTCATTTGTTTTACCCGATCGCTTTCTCCCACGATCAGTCACGCTGAGAATTCTTTTACAAGCCGTACCGCATCTCCGTGGTACCCCACCGAAAAGCCCCTGTCAATCTAAAAGGATTTATCTTCCTCACTATACATTAAATTTATCTATTCCATGATCTATTCCACGATGCACTATTCTCGAAGCACCCTCTTCATCCAAACTGACGTTACGACATCATGTGAGATGCTTCAGAATTACAGTTCGTAAAAGCAATACGAGCTTTTTATTCGATCCATTGATAAGAAGAACACTGTGAGAGCTACACGAAAATATTAACGCCGCTTAACACGGTAGATTTCCAGCTCTATAACATTCATGTACTTAAATCTCATATAATAAATAGTGGTTCGACAAAAACTGAATGAAATTCCATAAAACTCTATGACTAATGGAAACAGTAATTATATTAATGCAACTAAATGATATTTTCTTTTACCTAAAGAAATAAACGAAGATATATTCAATGACTACGTGTATCACATCCATTTTTTTAATTTCATTTTCAATGATTACGTGTATCACATCATTATCAATCATCAAATGTTACCTTACTCATGTCAACCAAATCTTTATTCTGCAGCTTTCTGTTCAGGTTCCTAGAATTTACTACATCCTCCCTACATGAAGCTAAAACTCGTTCAGTAAAAGTTATCTTAAGTAAGAAGTAAATTGTTGGTAAAATATACAAAAAAACATACAAAATATGCATGTATACAAAATATTTAATAGAAATTCTGTTTGTAGAAGAATCACGGTTTATGCGTTTATTCAAAGACAATATGATAATATATGTGTTTTAAGTTGGATATGTTGATTTTATTTGAGAATTTTAGGAACAAATTTAGTGTTTAGAAACAACTGAAGGCAGAAATAGTAGTGTATGTATCCTTAATCTCGAGCTCTAATATCAAAGAACAATGTCTGGAAAAAGGAGACAAAATAATTTAGAAGAATGCAACAAATTATGAAAAGCAGCCCTCAACTCCGAAGCTCAACACGAACGGTATTTCTTCCACATAATACCCCTAATCATCTTTCGAGAATCTGCCCAAAACTCTGCTTTCGTTGGAATTAATGTGCCAAGAGAAGAAACGCATATAAAATCGAGCGGAAAATGCTGCGACAGATTATATTCTCACGCACGTACCCAAATTTCAAGGCAATTAAGAGACCGGACTCCCAACACCGTTAACTCATACGAACTTCCTTCCTCGGAATTTCCATTCTCATGTGCAAACCGCCTTTTCTCTGCCCTATTCATCCCTTGAGAACACAATCTGATCCATTTACTTCGGAAATACTGCGTAACAAAGTGAGACCTTTCCCACGTCACTTTCAAAGCTCGAATCTCAAAGCATGGTTTCGAGAAAATTTCAGAAATTATTCATTAACTCTCAAAACTTCTCGGAATCACGTCTTATTTCATTTACGAGATAGAATATTTATGAAGTCCGAGCCATGAAATAATATGCAATATGCATGAGTGAATTAAAAAACATTTTTGCCGCTTCCGCGTTTGCTGTCGCGCCATCTGGATATTAAGCGCTTAACTACCCCTCAATAGCCGTTTATCGGCTTTTAACAAATAAATGCATTTGCTGCGATGCTTTTCCTTGACCATCGGCTGTGCGCCTCAGAGAACTTGGACGATCCATGAACCAGAACATCTATGTTCAGTCAAGTCATCGACTGAACTCTTTTCCGGATCCTTTGGAGATTTTTATCTAATAAAACCATGCTTTCATGCATCGTTATCTATCGAAAATGAAATCAATTTTCAATTACTTTCACATGGGCAAACAGAAGATTGATGATGCACACATTTTTTTAAATAAACAGACGATTCAGGAGAATGGGCTTAAATTAGGCAAAAGTTAGTTATTTTAGATTTGGGTTGAAGTTCAAATTCATCTTCTCATTTCCTCACTTTCACTCCACAAATATTAGGCCATAATAGATGCTTAGAGCAATCCCTATAGAAGAATCTAAAAGCAAGTTCAAAATGCCAATCATCAATAATCGTTACGTAGCTTTTTAAAAATTTGTTAATCTTTGGGAGAACTTCATTAAGTAGTTTAATCTTCCCTCTCAGCAAAACATTCCCCGTTTTTACTGAAATAAAATATAGTATCACGTATTTAATTTGGGAAAAGAAGATACATTTATCAATCCGTTTCAAGTTAATTAATCTGGAATTATCTCTTTTCATTCTCAGATATAAATAATATTCACAGTAAATGTCATATCTATTGAGTGGATATAAGGAACTGTTTCCTTCATAATGATAAAGAATCGGAAGATAGAAGGATAATCCCTTTATTAGGCGAGGTTAAGCCTAATGAAGTCCTTTCCCACCTATATTGGAGAGGGATTATTTCATCTTTATATATTACACAAATAATAGTAAAATATGGCTAATAGGTAAGAGGGGGAAATCTACGCAAGATTAGGTCGACACTAGAAGTCTAAAGAGAAGTTTTTGAAAAGAAGAAAAAACAGAGAAAACCAGTAGAAAGGATAGAAATATTTAATTTCTTGTCTTAGATTGAAAATTTTACCTGAGTGGCAATGCGGAAAAGAATGTGCACAACTTAATGTGCTAAGTTAAATTTCATTTCCATCATTTGTGAATAAAAAAATTGTGAAAAAATGAAATCGCCGCCCTTTACACGGGATGTCGATGTTTAAAAGGGATTCTGTAATTGGTTACATAAGCGTCCGTTGACGGAAGTCTCGACCCAATTCCCATGTTCTCCATCTTTCGCGCGAAAAATAATATCCGTATATCATCGGTTCGATAACTGTGGCCATCCGGAATATTTTGATTTTTCCTCAAGTCCACCTAGACAAGTGGAAATGTTAATTTCGATCGAATAAAGAATTTCCTGCCATTTCTTGTTTTATCCCATGTGCAAATGGAAAATAAAGAAATACGATTCGTAAGCAATGGTTATGAGCAGAGTAAATAAGTTCCAGCGGGAAATAAAGGGTCAAAAATTTTCATCAAATCATTCATTAGACTTCCGTGAAGTTTTTACAACGACTGGGGAATGATAAACAGTAAAAATGTTCAATTCTTCATCTCTGCTTACTTTATAATTTATAATAATATAATTAATATAATATAATACTTATTTTAATTAGATCACTGATATTTGTCGTGAGAAGTTTTCTTGGGTACTTTGCATTGAGAAACGTAAATTCTCTCAGGAAAAAACTAACATATATCGGTGAGGCAGTTTCCTTCCCAATTTCTGACTGAACAAGTTCCTATGTTCCTGCACGACCATGAAAAGATAGGATATTTCTCAAAATTCAGTGAATTGATTTGACTTGAGTATTTCCTGAAAATAGCGTGAGATTTTAGAGAAACACAAGCATTGCAAGAAACCTAGCGGATATAGTTCAGTTCTCCCATGGCCATTTACTGATTAATTTCGGTTCTTCAGTTTTCTATTGCCTGAGAATGAGCACAAACACGGTTATAAAATGTCCCCGGAGTCTAAACATGTAATATCTTTTCTGCTCCTCAAAACCTAGACTTAAGTAATCTAGTATTAATTCACCATCTTACTTGTTCATCACAGATTTCACAATTCATCATTAAAATCTTCTGCTAGCCATAATTCTCTCCAATTCCCGCTCAGAAAATCATATTTCTGATAACAGTTGCAAATAATACAAACGTTAGAAAATTTCTGGTTGCTTCTGCATTTCTTTTGCTTCCTTACTTTCTCCTTTATCCCTCGACATTTCTTCCGCTTATCGATTACTTAGGTCTCTTCACACCCCTTTCATTCCCCCTTTGATTGGACATCTCCGTCTCTACGTGGCTCATTCTTTAATATTTCAGATTCCAGCGAACGATATTTTTGGGACATTATTTACTGAGATGTATTTATTTGGATTTTAACTTGTCGCGTTTCAAATCTTTTTCTTTCAAATCGGAGACGGGAATAAATGTGAAGCTACATCCCACACCTTCTGAACTACAAAAAAGAAAAAATCATTTTGACTAATAGAATAGATCGAAATATGTAAGTTTCAACATCGATCCTCCGTCTTTTCTACGCATTTGATTTCCTCTGGAGGGAAGGACACGTCGTCCAGCTGCGGTCCTCAGCATGGAAGCCTCCGGGCTGTGGCATTCCTCGAGGAACGCCTCCTCTGGTGGAAGAGGAGGGGGTGGAGATAGGTATGGTGATGAAGTCCCCTCTCTTAGAGGATGAGGGTCCTTCGGAGGCTGCGTTAACTGTACTCTGCCGCCTCTCTCGCGTGACCTCACAGACCGAATAACTAAGGTACGAGTGCGATCAAGGGAGATGAGTATCTTTCGCCGATGGGAGGGGAGAGAGAGGAAATTACTACGGTTAAGAAGACCGAATGACGGCAACAGTAACAATTGATTGACGAGTATTTAATCTGCCCGAGAAGTCTAGGAGTTACGAGCGCAGGGATACCCGCTATTAAGGAAGATTAAGCGTTTCTTTTTTTCTCGACGTCTCAGTGCCTCGCGCATCGAATAAAGGTGGTTTAAATTTTGGCTGATCGCGAAGTGCATGATGAATTTATGATAGGATTATCTACGGATAATAATGGAAAGATAATTTGCTAATCTCTGATCATTAAGCTCGTCGCTGGCTGTAGCTGCGCAGAATAAAATAACATTTAAGATCTAAGTCCTATATTTCTAAAAGTATACATGAAAGTGGTTAGAGCAATGACGAATGAATACTTGTGAATAAAGCAAATGATGCGGTTTTACTTGCATTTTTCCAAAAAAAAGTGGCTCGTGTAAATAAATAGCGGAGTAAGTGTTATATCAGCTTATGCTCTTTGCGAGGAAAGAGATTCTCTGAATTTTTTTTTTGGTTATATCGATTAAAATATAGTGATATGACATAGAAAGAAAGAAAATAAAGTTAAGAAGTAAAAACTAATGCATATAAGAAGTCAATAATATCTCAAGTGTAGCAGTTTGAATAATGAGTTTTAGTAGATTCAATTGATTCAATTTCAAAATTGGCCGAATAACATTTTGGCACAGTAAGAGTACTCTCAAAAATTAATACGACTCCACCAAACAGTATCCTTCACAGCGTATGGAACCTTCTCTGGATAGAAGTGATCCTAAGCTGATCCTCAAAATTCGAGCAGTCAGCACTCCTCCTATACAACCTAAACAACTTAAGTTGAAAATTTCTCCAGAATCACAAAGTCCACAACTAAAATAATCCATATAAAATTAAACCAACAGCTTCAATATCTTCAAGCTAGAATTGCGCAGAAAAACGCTGCCGTTTTCCGTCGACAGTTATATATATTATAGCTTCAGAAGAAAAGATTAGCTAGGTGGTTCTGTCGCACCCAGTGAAAACATAATTCGGGGAAAGTAGGTAATGGAAAGTGATATGATGACATAAAAATTATATAATGAAGTAAACTACTTTATTATGCAGATCGAACTGAATTATATTTCCCATATTCTTATCTATGAAGCGATAATGACCCAGTCAACTGTGCAAATGACAGTATCGAATCCGGTTGGGTTGGTTGGTGCTAGTTTTTCAGTCAATATTCGTAACAAAAGCCGTCAATATACTGTAATGGTATATCTCTGGAACTATTACATTATTTTTACAATGATCAACAAGTATATTTTTACATCGAGTCGCACGTTATTACTCCATCGTTCACAGAACTGTGTTTTAACTAGCTTCATTTTCTCCCAACTGCCGACAAACCAAACTACGCGATATATTAATAAGAATGGAGATGCATTATATCCAAAGAACCTACCTCTTACCTTAGACTCCGATATTCCACGGGAAACAATGACTATTACAATCAGGTTAAAAGTCAAAGCGTATGAGAAATGCATAGGTGAATTTAATGAACAATTTAGGGTCTTCACAAATATACGCATTTTGTATATGATAAAAGATAACTGTATGAATCAACTCTTTGATTTTGATTGCTGCAGAATTCGTAATATACTGTTTTAATTAACTATAATTTTTAAATGTTTAATTTGATTTGTTTAATCCATAACCATAGTAGCTACAACCGCGAGCGAAGGAAATTGAAAGATGAAGATAAAGCTAGGAAGCAAGGCTTATTTCTGGAGGAGAATCTCAGCGGAGATACAGCAGAATCGTCGGGTCGGCGAACTCGCAGACAATCAAGTGACTACCATTGAAATCACCAGAGGGAAAGATGATGCTAAGGAGGAAGGGGTAAGGACATGAGCGGAGACAAATAGAGTGTATGAGAGACGTGATTAATAGGGGCTTTAAAACACATCGGATGAAATGGTCTCGGGATTAAGACCAATGAACGATGAAATCTTAGAGGAGTTACGTTAGATCAGAGGCTGTGAAAGGGTTAGTCTAGGCGAGAGTAAAAGGCGGGGATTCAGCTGTCTATAAAGTCCATTGAGATGAAATAGCGCGTCAATGTATCTCCGAGGCAATGGATCGCTTTTTGTGTCCGGCTTATGAGATGGTCGTCTAGCAAACGAGGATGAGACAACTACTTGTCAGTGATATGAAGGGAGAAAAAAACGAAGGAATGGGTAGATCATAATTTTGGAATTTTATTTTCTTATCGTATGAATCAGGGATCAGTTTCATTGACAGAAAATGAGTCCCCGCATTTAGACATGGGAGTACTCACAACGAAATCCGATTAACGAATAGGAGACGTTGGCGGAGATGGTCGCTCCATAAGAATATTATAAGACCTTACAGATTGGATCAATTCATTCAATTCAAATGCTAAAACCGGCAAATTAAATTTCACAGTCCATCCATTATCTGTTAGTTTACTTCAGCAATAACTATTTTTTTAACGAATACAATGAATAATAGTTGAATAAAAAATCTACAGAAGTTAAAACAGCTAAGCATGAGAGAACAATTCAATAAATAAAGATGAATCTTCATTTATCACAGATCTGAAATACTTGTGACGTACTTTAACATTTATCTGGATCAATCAACTCAATAATGCCTTTTAAACACGTGTACACCTCATCTTTCGTTTACGATGATTGCAAGACGCTGATTCCGCAAAGAAATTTTTCAAGTATTTCCTCTAACTTCGTGCTCTTTCTTGAAAATGCCTGAGAGCTACGCTTGTCCTTCGTAGTGATAATGTTATTGGAACTAATGGCGGGAAAATGCGTCAAATATGGGCACCGCCCAATCGCGGAATTCGCGGTGATCCTATCCTTCACGGGCCATTTAAATGCGATTCAATGGTTCAAAATCCAAACAATTGTAGCAGATCACAAGAAAGGTTATATTACTGAAGATTGACTTCGCTCTATAGTATCGATGCTCAAACTGAAATTAATTCATTTCAAGGCCTTTTTGAGTCGATTCGCCTTAAGGGAAATTTTCCTCATGTAAGAAAACTGTGAGTAAGAATGCGAAATTAAATTTTTCATGTCCGTTTACCCTTGGGAATTTCAGGGAACAAATTAACATGATTCTTTGATGCCACTCACATAATCGCTGATATGTATCTCTTAGTGATTTTTCATCCTCGTATCAATAACAAAATGTACTTAATATTCATAGGAATTATTAAATGAAATTGACTGTTTTAAATATAATGGAATTTCATGAACCAAAACTAACAAACGAAAACAAACCTATATGGATATTTCTATGGAGTTCGCCAACCCACGGATTAGAAAATCAAGACCTTGAAGAAGAACTAATAATACACATTTCCTTGTATACATTAATTTGTATTTCATTGGTGATCACGTATTAATTGTGAGTTAGAAGACTGTATCGGCCGAAGTCTCTTGACTGAGCCCCCTCAGCAAGTATATTAATCCTTTTTTTCGCATCCTGAGGCCTTGTCTGAAAAATGAAATTTTCCTAATCTGCTAGAACCTTTATTAGAATTTAATGCAATCGAATACTTTGTTACGTGTATTAAATTCTTTCAGCAATTCTCTGGAGACAAAAATATGCATCGATTTAAAATATTGTACTTAATTTTATAATATAATAAATTTCCAAAATAGAATCCAAGAGAATGAGATCTATAAGCATCGGTAAAATACGAATTTATTAATATTTCAGATCAGATGAGAGATAACCGCGGGAGAAGGCATTGTCATCCTGCTTATGCCTTTATGAAAGGAAGTCTAAGCATGAGCAATAAAAACGTTAAAAGCGTTCTCAACTAACAACTCAACCCGTGTACACCTCTAGTGTGAAGCTAAAATAGATGGTATGGTTGAAGCGCACACAAGAAGCATGGACTTCGGATGCGAGAGAGGAAACAGAACGTTTTCTTCCCGCGATATTTCCTGGAAAGCCAATCCTTTCCTTCATGAAAGCATAGGAAAGAAGCATTGAAATCAAAGGCGGAAGCACAAAAAGCCAAAATGGGGAAAAGTACTCGTGAACGGGTTTTCATCGCCTGGGGTGGTTAATTGAGGAAGAAGCGGGAAAAGTAGAGGTTTTTCGAATGGACTTGATGCAAAAGCTTAGAAGGTCATAAGAGTCATGGGGATAGAAGATAAATGAGTGTCGGACCAATATCTGCGCGGGAGGAAAATTGTACCAAGCGTAACGGAGATATAGCTGGCGTGGGAATTCTTGGGCTATCTCTGTTTCTCTCACTTCGGAAAGGAAATCGAAAGTTCCCCACAAAATATTTCGAAATTTCTCATCTCCGAGAGTGAAGAATAAAATGCTGATAAAGTTATAATTAATTAAGGACCGTGCGGTTCTCCGAATGTCAATAGTCTAACTTGAAAATATGAGAATTAATTAAAGCAAGAGTTTTGCGAAGAATCAGTGAAAATATTTCTTTTTCCCAAAGAAAATTACTGGAGCGAAACTCGCCAGGGGTAACAATACCTGTATTCATTAAAGGAGAGAAATGAAGGCTTGGTAGCTTAAAGGAACAATTGGTGAAAACTTAAATGATTCTCTCCGATGATTCTCTTAAATGATTCTTTGGAAGGATTCTCCCTGAAAAGAGATGAGATTTATCCTTTTCACAGAAGAAGTTCGCAGCCAAGCTTTTAAAAATGTAAAGGTATACATCTTAAATAATGATATATATGCCTGTCGAGTCATCTGCAATAGGATGGTTCTCAGACACTCCACCCTTAACTACCAAAAACTTTAGAATGGCAATAAATGTATAAGGATAAGGAGTGAGGTAGGCAATGAGTAAATAATGCAATTAGGGCATACGTTGTCTTGATACCAAAACTTCGACCAGTTTCAAGGGGAAAACCTGAGTAAATATGGCTGTTATTCAGTTCAGCATACCTCAAGTTTCCTATTAATTATGGAAAATTTCAACCTCATATCATCATAGAGTAATCGATTTACCAATGTTACAGTTTACATGCTCAAAATGGAGATTTCGATTTTTCACAAACATTACTGAATAAAATTTAGATAATTCCTTCGGAAAAGGTTACAATCGTAGATTTAGATAATAGTATCGCATTTGCATTTTGAAGATAAATATTTACACTCCGAATTGTATGGACAATGTCACTTAAGGAGAGATGAATCCACTTCCGCATAGATTGATTTTCCGCTATTTTAGTTCGAAGACCTTCAGGAACTCCATGCTATTGTCTGAACTTCTTAAACACGTAGTTTACTCAAAGGCTCGACTCTAGTTGAGTGTGATTGCTAGAATGACACGTTTATTCTTCGTGGTGTTGCGTTCAGGTTATGCAGTACCTGTCTTCACGTTGGTATGCGGCCATGCCTTCTTTGTTTCAGCACAAGTACGGAGGAATGGCATTCCGCAAGACCGGTATATTTTTCATACAGTTAAAATCATTCAATAATTTCAACTTAGCCTCAAATTAGTAATCATTTTAGTTTAGTGTCAAGAAATATATCACTAATTCAGTACGCAATCTATGTTGCGAGAAAATGAAACTAATGTGATAAAATTATTACTGTAGCAACTTTGACTTCGATTTTCCTCAAAATTCATCTCATTATTTTGGCGTGCTTAAATTGATTTGTATTTATTCTCTTTTAGAATTTTCCGATTACTTATTTGCGAGATAGGTTAATGAAAATGGGAGATTGGTGATGTCTGTATATTCAGCTTTAGGTGTTCATTTTTACGTCCGAATGCTTTTTCAGCCGTCAGCTCATCTCGGGAAAATTTAGATAAAACCCTATATGCAGCTTGATGCAGCTTCAACCAGAGGCGGACGTGCTAACGAATGGCTAACTGGAAGCCTTCTTACATACAATTTAACACACGACGTTATTTTCATTTCGATATTTTTTGAGTTCAAGTTTTATGTTTCCCTATTACACTAATACTTGTGTTATAGTATTTTCTGGAAATTAGGTCCTAAGACAGATTGTATAGCTTTTAGGTCCATCATTACTTGAAATAGCTTTCTTTTCATGATTTTGAGAAGTATTTTGATCATGTTCCTTGTTACATCTGAGATGAAAGAGAATGTATATTTTGAGAGTAAAAGATTGTTTTCATCGTAACTGTCAAAGGAGATCTTGTTTTGGGATGTCAGATTTCGGTCGCGGTTTTCCGCATGAGGTGGAAATCACTAAGAACCACAGGTTGAAGTTACCAGCGTAAAACCTCAGAGGCGCAACTTTTGAAAATGTGAGGAAAAAATTAACACGCCTTAGCTTTCGTCACCTCGGCAGACAATGTTTTTGTTCGTAAATCAGTATCACTGAAATGATCCCAAATTCTTTCCAAATGAAAGTTGAAACATAGCTGATCACTCTTTCTTTCAAAGTCTGAGAAAATTATACCTTGAGAAAGCTATTACAGCGTAGGTTTTACGCTGGCAGAAAAAAAGACACTTGTTAGGCACTTAGTTTTTTGCAATACCACAGCACAAACATAAGCCTGTAACTTCTTATGAGGTTATTAATGAGTTTTAAGGAGGAGCTAATCTTGTATAAATGAATGTGAAATCAAAAGGAAAATGTATATACCTAGTAAAGAATTGAGATAAATTCCAGGGAAGTAAAGTTTATTTCCTGGAGCTTTGTCCGTGAACGAAGGAGAAAATAACCGAAACTTCAAATCACTGATTATATAAGATATGAAGAGAGTAAGAGAAGAGCTAGAAACATCGGAATATTACGATACAGAAAAGTGAGGGAAAATTGGAAATGGCCTGAAATAAAATATGATCAATGGAAACTTGTGAGAAAGACATCATGAGACAGAAAAATATACATTGTATATTAATAATTTTAAGACAGCCTTTTTGAAAATACCAGGACAATAATGATAAATACATATCGAGGTAACCTAAGAATATTAGAGGGAGGGATGTTTATATTTCCAAATTCTTATTCCATATTCAAGTATAAGTTCATGTTCATCTTAACAATTAAGACGAACGCTGATATTTTTACACGTGATTAAGGAAGAATTCAGGCTTTATTTTCGCATGATTTTCAAAATTCACTAAAGAATCCGAAAGAATAAATACAACTCCATATTACTCTCTAAAATGTTCCCTTATGAGTGCTAATTTAGCACACTATTATCAGTCATTGACATTGATTTAGTACACTATTATCAGTCATCAACCTCTTGTAACTGAAATCCAACCTTTCAAGAGCCTTTAAAATTGGAAATAAACAGAAAATGAATGTAACGGTGCGTAGCTGTTTCCCTTCACTTCTTTCTAAACAACAGTTGAGAATATTTTTTTCTAGGGAATTTTTATCAGTGAATAGGTTTGATCCATTGAATTTAATCCCATACATTTTACGTTCCATTGAATTGGAAAATAGAAAGTATTAGAATAAATTGGATGCAGCTCCTGTCTGACTGTATGAAAGCAAGAGGTGAGGATTTTCGATTATCTGTAAAGATTAATATCCGAATCGGGAAAGGAAAATCTTAGCAGCAAATCGAATGGATATTGAAAGGGAGAAACGTGCTACTGTATCAGTTTTGATATATTTTGAGAGAGAATGAGCCCAGAAACTTATATTCCAGGCACATAACATAATACTTAGAGCAGAAGCATTTTAGCATGTTAATATTATTTTGTTCGATCCTATCGCATTCATCTGTTCATCCAAATCTTAAAAGGGCTTAAATTAAGCATTAATCTTTAAATATCCAAGTAATAGGGTTATTACCTATTTTCTAACTTTGAATATTCGAGCTGATGATACTTCCGTAGTTAATTATTGTTCAGCAATGCTTTAGTAGTATTTGAAGTCGATAGAAATTTTCTTACAATACATACAACGTTGATCTTTTAAAATGGAAGAAGGTTAACAGTAAAATTTTTATGAAAGAATTTCTACAATAGATAATAACTCTAGGCGATGGGTTGGAGAAAATTTTGATATGATAGAAAATATTTTGGAAATGCGTGAAGGCTATAATTAAGAAAGACTCGGAGCTGTCATTTCTGAAAGCATCGTAGTGTATTTCCCATTATAGTAGGAACTTTGATGATAGACTATTTAAGAGAGAGTAGATCTGAAGATGTAGAAAAAAGAACACCTTAAATCATTTTTCATTCCATTCATTTGATTAAACGAATGAAAAGTGATTGAACCGAGAGGCTGGATGTTCTTTGGAAATTACCATCGGAATTAATCAACAGTATAAAATTATAATCATTCCTTTCATGCATTTTTCTTTTTACATGTTTCAAAACTCTTGATTGAGGAATATTACGATTAGACAACAATTTCCCCAATTTTCCCGCACGCAACATTTCTAAGAATAGCAAGAAAGACGGAAGTCAGAAGAATATGAACTTTAGCAATCAAAATTTTGAGGCATTCTGAAGCAACCCGGAAATAAAGAGAAGAAATAGTTTGATTAGAATGAGTATAAGTTGATGAAACGCAAGAGTGCATTGGGAGGATAAGAGTGAAATGGTTTTGAGAACGTGAAAAGGATGAAAGAGTCCAAAAATATAACAATACAGGTAATAGAGCGTGTAAAGTAGATGAGATGAGCTTCTAAACTAATTTTTTATTTTATGTCACAGCTCCGATCTTTTAAAATTTTGTCAATTTTCTCTTCTCTAGTAGTGTGAAATTGATCACTTGACCGCAAAGGCCATCTTAGCGTGTGATCAAATAGTTGGGGATATCCTAAACCAGCAACTTCAGCCAAGATATTCATCAGTGAGAGTGATCCTACCTATGCTAAAAGCTTTTATATACTTCACTGGGCGAAATATTTCAAGGTTCAACCTTTTATAGTCTGAATTATTCTGTTAGACTTTATAGAATGCGCAAAATTTTGAGAAGTATTTAAATAGTTAAAATTAATCATTTTTTAGGTTAAAGGAAGTATTACTTTAATCGTCATTATTTTTTTCGTTTTCGGTTCCATTGTGACCGATTTGGCTCCTGAACGAAAATCCCTCCGGATACAGACCAACAGCCCAATTGTGGTTAATGAAATGTTCCACTTCAGTAATTCGCATTCATCTTCATCAGATTTAATGTCTAGTCAAAGCGAAAAGGTATTGTTCAGTTATCAATAAAGTTTACGATAAGAGATACGTATATAGATGAGATTAGTGTATATAGATGGGAGAGGTGTTAGAGTGGAGTGAGAGGGATGCATGCAGGTGTTGGAGAAAGGATGAAGAAGAGAGAGAGAGAGCTAAATGAAAAAGCTCGACTAGCATCCCAAGCCATGAGAGAGGATAATAGATACCACGCGAAGAGGGAAAGTTTCATAGCATATCGAACATCCGCGCTTATGAATCCTAATGATATATGTCACCATCTCCTACCAAAGAAAAGGGTATCTCTCCATTTTCTTGCTTGAGTAAATAGTGAAGATGTATTAATAGAGTTCCCGGATCGTGCTAAACGGTCAGAGAAAGAAATCGAGCGATGGAGTAAAAAATGAAAATTCCCACTAATTTACATAGCGTAAACATAAATATAAATTTTTAATCTACATAAATGAGCATAAATATGTTGGTCATGATGTTTATTTTTTCTGTATGAAAGAAATATGAAAGTATTTATGAAAGACTCGGAATTCCTATTAAATGGAAATGAACGGTCATGCTAGCGGAACGAATGAGAAATTCCAGCGAAAAGACTGCGGTTCGAGGCCAAGTAGGATAGCTGTGAATGTGAAAAAACCATTTCCCTTCTCTTGTTATTCCTCTCTGAAAACGATAGCTTACGCAGGTAAGATCCGATGTTTCCTGATTTTAAGAGCCTTCCAGATACTCTCCAGATTGCGACTTTATGCTAACACGGCCCACGTTATTATCTTTCCTGCCTTAAGAATGAATAATTCTACGGAAGAGTGGTGTACTAATACAGTACCGCACCATTTCAATGGGAAGGAGGCATTAAAAGAGCCTATTTCCTCACTTGAAAGGTGCCTTATGAAATGCGCACGAACATCCTTGAGGTTTTCGAGCACTCTCGTAACTGTAAACAAAGGCTTGCTATTTCCAATGAGACCGTCAAACATTTTCGATTAGGAATTAGAAAACTTGCGATTATTAAACCTGATGGTAAATGTAAATTTGATTTTTACATATTCCACCCATACAGGCGTAAATAATACTTCGACGCACAATACAAAATTTTTATGATAAGCAAATGTATCCCACATACCTGCAGTTACTTCTAAGATATATTGGAATTCAGAGAAATCAGCACTGATAGAGAGGAAGCGAAAACATCACATTCTGCCAGAGAAGAAAGAAGGAAGGACTGCATTTCCTGCTATAGCGATCCTCCCTATCACTCACTCAAATAAGCACGCTAACCGATACCTGCGATTCTACAAAGCAAACATTAAACAAACGTGATACAGAACGAATTTTTGCTGCGTCTCTTTCTACGTAAAACTTAGAAAAGTTTGCATATTCCGCTATCTAACCCGAACAATATCAAATGACAGAACGGTAACAAAGTGAATTTAATATCTCAAGGAAGGAAGAGGTAATATAATCGTATCAAAAATTGTAGGCGTTTTATTATGAGAATAAAATTTCCAATAAATACACATTTTAATAGATCAAAAGATGTAATATTGGTTTAAATAAAAAATTTAAATTTTAGTACATATAATTTACTATAATCATGATACCATTGATTCATATTTTACTATGATAATATTACTGGCTGATATTTATATGTTTTTCCATTTATTATTTATTTTATCTGGCTGTCTTCTTCTATTTTTGACGTGTCTTTTAAATATTACCGTTGTCTCGAAAAATTAAAAAATAATAACGAATAATTATAAACAATATATTATTTTTATGTTTTATAATTTTTATCTGGACTTAGCTACTGTTTACCCTACGAAAGAAATTAAGGAAATTCATTATTTGGTATTATCTGTTTTTATTTTATGCCATGAATATATTGCCATGAAATTGAAAATTCTGTGAAAATATAGCTATTATTGCATTATAAAAATAGTGACGATGCGTTCAATTTTGAATCTCGTAAACGCGATGACGCAAACTGAAGACGTCGTAAATTCTCTGTTATGGGCGATCGAGAAAATAAATACATGCGACGATTTTCCTGAGCTCTATAGAATATCCTCTTAAGCGATATACTGTCGCGACAATGACGTTTCGAAATCTCCGCTTAATAGCAACGCTTGAAGCTTAACGAGCAAAAGGCCTAGGGGCTAATCGGTTCCCTTCATCCGATCTGCGTGACTATAGTGAGCATAGTGAACACGCATTGGTCTCGCACCTGACTGAAGTCATGGTGTGGCCTTGCGAGGCATTCAGCGCTCAAATCGACGCTAGATAAATTGGTTGCGACAAAGTGTTTCAAGGCGCCCAGCTCAAGGAAAGTGGAACTGACTTTATCATCACGTCATGCGTGTGGGCCTCTTCCTCTTCAAATACGAAAAGCCATATCTGCATGGATTATTATAGCGCGGCTTTATCTCCAAAGACGGGAATGTGTTAGCACTGCGTAGAATATGAACTAGCACAGGCTATCAAATTAGAGCTGCATGAGTCATAAGGAACGCAAAAAAAATCGATAGGGAAGCAAAATGAACGCCTAATTGAATTAAAGACGTCGGAAGAATATACCTTACATGTCATTATAATTATTTTTAAAAAGGAGGTTTTCCAATTAATGCGAAAAGAAAAATCCTCTGCGAAAGTTATGATCGGCTAGTATTTTATGAAGATTTTGTTTAATTTGACTTTGAATTGCAAATCTGATTAGTCATGCAGAAGATTGTTAAGAGATGAATCCTGAAAATTTTCTGAAGAGAGTCTCTAAACATCAGAATGGAATAGAAATCTACCAATGTGAATATTCCAAGAGCTAATATTAGAGTAATGCGAAAACAAGTACATTTACTACTACAAATTCAGGCGAGAGATGAAATATACTGCCAAATGGGCAGTGACTGAAATTAACGGCAGAAAAATGTATAAAATGATTATCAATAATAATAAGTAATTATCAATAATAATATCAATAAATCATAATTACTCTAGCTTATGATAAATCTTCGACTTAATTCTATGAATTCGAAAATTAACAGAATCACGTCGAATTCAAACTTAGCAGTAAGTATTTGTTAATCCTTAAAATATTAATTATTTAGATTTGTTCTTTTATTCTCAGTATCTACCCTGAAATTATTTATTTTAACTCTGATGAAATAAGTTATTCGAAACTGTTATCATTAGCTTCAAATTTGTTTTTTGTCTCGAAGAATGATCCATCGAAAGATCCAAATTAGGAAAACTAAGACCTTCAAAATTAATATATTTACTAATTTAATTACATAATCATAATAAAAGATTTAATATTATTAATAAATTTAAATATTTCAAATTTTTTAAAGGATTTTAAGCAAGAAGTGTGTATAATAACGCCGGAATTTAAGGGAAATCGATATTGATTTATACATTCTTGATTTGTTTTCATATTAGAAACCCGACTTTAAGGGCGGATTTAAAATTTTTGCTCTCCATCATGACCTCATAGCAATGTCAGAATGTTAATTCTATTAGCCAATCTCTTGATCAGTCTATTACCTACGCAATCTCAAATTCAATTATCTTCGGGGAGTCTTGGGGTGAAAATTGCTCGCAGACAGCCCAATGCCGGGGTTAATCGACGGAGAATTTGCTCATGGAAACAAGATTTACCCTTTAATTTAGCTACCCTAATGAGGGATGAGTGGACGCACCTTAATCTTCGCCTCCCTTACCCTGGAAGGATCTCGGGAATAGAGTAATTTTTTTCTCACCTGTAAAATGAGTCCTTGTGAAGAGGATGCTGTCGGTTGCTTTCCTGTTTCTCTCCGAACTTCACTCTTCACTTCACACGGTTCACTTCAGTAATCTTCAGTCTGGTAGAGTAAGGTGCGGATATCTGCAGGTGTGATTCATAACGACGACCTTCGAACATGTTCGCGACACAACATCAAGTTCACTTTTGACAACGTCCTTACTTTTGTTTTCGAGAGCGCCCGTCTATCTTATCTCCCTAATTCAGCCGCGCAAAAAGAAAGAAAGCCTTACAAAATTATTCGAAAAAGAGCGATCCGTATTCACCTGACCGATATGCCGGTTTTTTTTATAATATTGATAGATGGTTTTGCACACTTAGACCTGTTTTAAGTAGCAATAAAACGAGGAATATCCAAGTCAATGGGACCAAGTAAGGTGAAGGGAAGCACACTCAGAATTTCACCGAAACTTTTAGCATTGCATCACAGTTTTCACCCTGTAAATCTGATCGCTTGCCAAAAGAGGTACTTCGGACGTGCTGCGGTCGAGTCGAATCCCTTGAATGACAACTAACTGAACTCTGCAACAAGAACACCTTCCAGACAGAGAGGAGGAGGAATCTTCCGGAAATTTTCTGAAATCCACACTCTTTAGTCTGCAGCGATTCCGAGATTCGGTAAGGGATTAAGTCATTGAAGATGTCTCGTCATCCACTGGACGGTGACTAAGAATTTCATTCACCCCGCTCGCATCACTCATTAACGAGGAGCAAAAAAACTCTAACATTAACACTCGATGTCACGCGAAGAAGTCTCTCGTTTTGGAGGTCAGCAATGAAGCGCGCATGCACCTGACACCTCGTGTCGACGCTTCTGCAGAGGCGGGAGGAATTTCCTTTGTCGGGAGGGAAGAGGTCTTCGGGAGATGAAAGACCGGAGGCAAGTGAAAACGCCGGCAGTGGATGGCGACCCGGCGGACTTCCTTCCCAGCCTCTTTCACAAGTCCCTACAGCAAGAGAGACAGCACGCGGACTGAGAGTCTCTTACGGCTGCGGTGAAAGGGGCAGGTGAGGGAGTAGGTAGAGGGGATGGGCGGGGGAAGGGGACGAATGGAGAAACCGAAGGATCGTGAGTTCTGAGAAGGTCAGTGGAGGGATATCGGAGCAAGAAACGAAAAATGTGTGGCTAGAACAGGGGAAGCCTCGGCTTACGTGCACGTAGGTCTGAAGGGTTGGGGATATAAATGTCCACTCGGTGGTTTTAAATTCAGCCGACTTATTTCCCTTGGAGATTTAAAGATATGCCGGTACATGAGAGAGAAATATTACCCGGAATATTTACCTAAAATCTTTCGGCAGTGTCCGGGAAATAACTCGTCGGGTATTTGGGGGATGTCATTAAAGCTAGTTCCAGAAAGATTGATCACGGTAATGTTGTATGTATCTGTTGAGACAACTGTCTCTTTTCAGAGATAGTTTCTTAAACTATAAATGTATACTAAAATTATAGCGCCTTCTTCCAATTGTTTCAGTTTATATCTATGAATATTAATAATTATTCATTAATGATGAATTACTGAAATAAATTACTTTGATTTATCAGAGAACTACCATTAACGTGTATTATTTTTAGCCATAACTTTTTTCCGATGAGAATGAGGATTGGGTTTCCATGAAACTTTCGAACGAAATCATGCAAAGTTTTCCGGAAATTTTTTAATCGAAAGATAGAGGCACCCAATCAAAATAAGATTAATTAGAAAAGAAAACACATAAAATTTTCTGTGGACTTTTTGTGGAATGTGGAATTTGTACCTTGTGGCAGAATTTCAGCATATGATATCTTAATCTCTCGCCTGAGTTTTTCCAAGAGCTGTGATTCACCGAAGTCACGGAAAAAACATAGACGTGAGAAGAACAGATTTTGCCATTTGCTCACCAAAGCATCGCCACTGCGGCATTCGTGATATTTTGGCATCCGTCACTTCGACCGATGTTCACGAATTGTTAAGTATGGAAGGGTAAACACTCCACATTTCGTAATACGGTAAGAGATTACGTGGAGTGACAATGGAACGTTATAATAAATCGATAATCGAATCGTCGCAATCCGATACGTACTTTCACTTTCTCGGCGAATCGATACTAATGCACTTCTCCAAGAGGCCTCTGTAAGCCTCGCAGGCGCGAACTCTTCCCTCCACATTCTTCGCCCACTACAATCTCCGTGGAGATTCCATTAGTGATAGAGTGGTACTTACATCACCGCCTCCACCACTTATGGCCCTCAAAGCTTCCGAGTGCACCGCTTTCCTTACAAGTCTTCCCAATACCGCTCGTATTTGCTCCCGTACCTTTCGCAGCAACCTGCTCATGTTTTTCTCGTAGCGTCACTCAGCCATCTCCCAAGGTCTTTCCAATGACAATCCGCTGATTGAAAGCTTCACAGCTCTTTATTACCTTTCCTTTCTTTCAATTCCGCAACTCGTGAACAAAGAGGGAATCACATCTGCTTCTGGAGGTGCCATATGTTCCCAGAGTTTTTTTCCGAGCTATCTCGGAAGATACTCCCGGTTTATCGCTTGCTTATTACGTTTTATCTCTTCCTCTTTTCTCGGCGAAAATCAGAGGTTAATGACGAGGGTGTTTGCTTAACGGAGGAGGGAAGCGGATAGGGCACCGCTTTTAATTTTCGACCGACGTTGCTAATTGAATGCCGTGAGGGAGCCCGCAAAAGCATTAGTTTGCTTGAAGAGAGATGATCTAAATGAGGAGCAAATGGGATATTACAGTGATCCCCCTAGATATTACGGTGATCGCTCATCGAGCAGTATTGATATGCCAAAATATTGTAAGATCGTCAATCTCATAAAACATCAATCAAGCCTACGTAATCTATCAAGCTATATCCAAATTCAGCTCGATTAATAAAATACGTTAAATGTGGATGGTTTGGAGCAGTGATTCCCAAAAGGTGGGAATCCACCCCCTGAGGGCATTGAGTTGATCCAGGAAGGCGGCGGCGACCGGACAATAGTTGAGGGTTTGAGCCACTGTGCTTGGGCATAAGTTTATGGAATAAGGGAGGCAGTGGCTCGGAAAAGTTTGGGAAGCTCTGGTTTCGATGAAAAAGAGATTTCAGTTTCAATCTCTCTCGGATGAAAATATTTTTATGTATTTTATTCTATTATTTAATTTTAAACTAGACGTATCTACATCAACTGGCAACTATGTGTAACAAAAAGATTGCTTTTAACTCTTACCATTTTCTATTTCTTATATTTCTTATTTCTTGCCTTCCCAAGATACTACGGAAGTGTTATTGCAATAGGAAATTAATATCTCTATGACTTCCCGTTAACTTTATGATAGCAAGATTAAGAATTAAAAATGCATGCTGAAAAAATTTATTATGTATAATTTTCTTAGGTATTAGTTAAATAAATCAGAATTACATTGTAAAAATAACATTTCTCATACGCAAAATGCTTATAGTCTTAGCGGAAGAACTTAGTTAAATTAATTTCGCTGGCAAAGGAACGATAAATTACTTAAGAATCACAGACAAACATGAACCGCTTCGTTCATAGCATGTATTTCTTAGAGCAATCTTATTTAAGCGACACTTACGTGGGATGGCGAATTTATACCTATTATAAAACACACTGAATCTAGGTAATGCTGCAATGAGCTAATTGCGAATGGCTTTTCCGTGCTTTTACCACCTTATGTTTACCTAAAAAAAATCAGGTTTACCACCTAAAGAGATAAGGGAATGTGTTAAAGAGGAGTAAAAATGGGAGTTTTTGCTACACTTCCGAGAAAGGGAGTCTGAAAATATGCAACAGGTAATTAGCGCGAACGAGTTGAGGAAGAGCTTCACAAATGAGCTAATACCGGAGTTTTGGGAGAAAAGTAAGATTCATATTATTAATGCTAACCATCTGAGAATACAAAAGCATACCGATGTAAGCTTCAGCATGAACGGTAAACAAGGTGAACAGAAAAGCGGTTCTCCGGTTGGAATAAACTCTTTCATAGGAAATTTCTCTTTGTGAAGATAAAAAAGGGGTGAATGGCCAGAAGAATATTTAACGCGCGGTCTCGTGTCCGAAGACGTGCGGCTGTCATCCTTTTCTCCAGAAGAACGAAAATTACCTCATTCATGCGTAACATTCGTAAACAGGTCATGCATTTGAGAGGAAAGCCCAAAGTGGGGCGAGTGAAGCCATTTTACCGAGTCACGTTATAGAAATAACTTACGTAACGGAAGAAGCCAGAGGAATAAATATATATATCGCGCAAGAGATGGCGATTCAGCAATTATTTGGATGAACGGTAAGACACGAATGGATCGGTGACCTTTTGGTGAATTTACGGTCACGAAATTATACCAGATTAGTTAATGGGAACCTTTATTTAGCAAGGATTTCCCCAGTGGTCCTCTGCTCAAACTTAATTTTTCACAGGCAGTAAAAGTTACAATAAAAGGATAAAATAAACTAATAACTTAGCTTTGTTTGAAAACTTTCGCCTTCTCAAAATTAAGATAACAGGTGTAAAATTCGCGGAAGTGATTTGATGATGTCCAAATAAAATGTCATAAGTCACAATTACCCGTAGATTAGATAAAGATTATGTAAGAGAATAATAGAATTTGTTACTCCTTTCCTTGAATTTTTCACCGAGAGTGAAGAATTAGATCACTCTAGAAAGACTTAAATCGTAAACACTCGGCTAAAAGGTTTCCGAGTTGAATTAAGAGTATTAAAAAAGTGAGAAAATATGATGAAGAGAATTTAAAAGAAAACATTAAAGAAATCGCATAAATGGATGAATGACGTGGATGATCATGGTCATACAAAATAATTTAATTCCTCGCATTATCCTAAAAAACAGAATGATTTGCTTCATCGACAACCAATGGTTGTTTGTGGAGGGAATGGGGATTTGGAAGATTCCGTTGTGTATCACAAAACCATTTTTCTTTTAATTCAGAATTGACCGAATAGTTTTATTCACTAAATTTACTGACTCAACTTCTTTTGTTAGATAATGGAACTCAAGAGAAATATGTATTTCCATCCTTCAGTTGAAGTAGAATGGCTACATAAATTAACTGAGGATTGCAGTCGTCATTATGGTGGCCAGTTATCGATTTTCGCAATTAAATATTACATTTATTTAAGTTATTTGAATGTAATCACATCGAAATTTCGATGAAAAGACTTAAAGGAGTGAAAACTCTGAATGGAAAAACACGCGGTGGTACAACATGTCAGTTATTGAACGAATAGGTTAAGAAGATCGGGAGATACTCGCGTTGTAAGCAGTTTAGCGTTCTAAGCTGAGGTGAGATATTCGGGCTTCACTTTTTCTTTATTTGTGTTTGGTGCATGCTTAGAAAGGAGTTACTCTGAAAGTCAGAGATAATCCCATTTCGTCATCTTCGTACTGCAGAGTTATCTATGGATCCTGCAAATGGGATTCACTTGCTCTTTGTAAGTTCTCATAGTGAGAGAGGTTCTAGTTCAGTTTCCGTAAGAACTGAAAACAAAATGTGATACTTTGAGTAATCCGGAAATGAAAATATCTTATGCATGAAGCTACAGGTAAATATGCTATTTTGCTTCGAGCGGTACTCTAATGGTCAAGGAATGAGATTTTCCCACACTTTCCGTTGGCCAATTCCTTGAATTAACACTCATCCCCTAATGGCAATCGAGGGCCTTTTAAGTCAAAGAGTTTGTTCAACGCGGAGAATGCTGTCGGGCGAAGCACCAGAGTGGAGGAATGCCGTGACATGTGTTTGGCACCCTGATATCTATGGTTACATGAACGATCCCGTTTTGCCTCATCTTTCCATGCGTGAAATAGGACGTAACTGTTCCGCCACGGGCGACGCCTGCTGGCACGCAATTCGTAATATTGACATAGAAACCACCGCCAAATAGCTTCGATTGGGAAGTGGGCTGAATGTGGAGAGATTTCTGCGGAACTATTGAAAAAATGCCCTTATAACTACGCACTTTAATTTCCCGGAATCTGTGGCACTGAAGCTGTGCTAGATTTCCCTCGCTGCAAAAAATAACAATTTCAAGGCTCTTTTTTAAAAAAAAAACATTAAGAAAGTTCTGATATTGATAAAATGTAACATGCATCATACTCTTTGATTTAATCTCCCGTTTTTAATAGCGGAAATAATTCATATAAAACTGATTTTCCCTATGCGATGGCATTTTATGGAATCACAGTCAACAATTGAAGTAACAGACTTGGATGGAAATAAAAGAAATTGTTGCTTAGCGTATGAAATTGCTGATATAAAGTGGTACCTATAAATAACCTCACTCCAATAAATTGGAAGACCGCAGATTTATTTTAAAAATTACATTAGGGAAGAGAAAGAACTAAAATTTTACCATAGAGCTTCCAATAGTTAAGTATTTTAACATACATATTTCCATCAATTACTATAAGACTGTAGATTGATATTATAAAACCGACGGGGAACATAATATTAAAGCTTTTATATGTCCACTCGTACCAACAATATCTATCTAGGAATTATTTTATCCCTTTTTCAGAGAAGAAATCATTTATATAAGAGTTCGCAAAGATTTTTCAACTAGATAAAAATCGAGACCACTAAATTTATTTTTCTATGACTTCTATGTATAATAATAGAACTAATAAGTCATAATCTTAAGGAGTTCATATATTTCTGAATGTTTGAATTTTATTAGCAAATGATAATTAGAATTCGCATAAAAAATAACTATATACAGAACGATGCACTATTCAAATCAAATATGATCTTGAAATCAATTGATTGAAATATTTCGCTCAGGAAAATGAAATCCTACGAATTAATAAAAATCTTACCGAGATTTGTTGCTATTCCGCGTTTAACTGTTATTCACCCTTATGAATTCTTAAATAATATGAAAACTCTGAGAAATTCTTATCGCACACTGAATATTTCGTAAACTTCTTAAGTGTGACATTGTGTTTTATCTTCGTACTATCGTGGGTTTCAACTTCTAACACGAGAGAAGACGCTCAGACACTTAGGCGGGGAAATCTTTAGACAGAGATGTAATTGATGATTCTGAGGCTTGAGCAGCAGAAGCTGCGGACCATGATTACTAAGAGAGGATGATGAAGGTTACCTGAAATGACAGGACAAAGATTGAGGAAGCCTCAGACGAGAACCAAGGTAAAGACCTGCTAATGGCCATTGGTCTACCGAAGGAGAAATTCTAAGTCGATTGGTGAGAAACGAAAGATTAGAAAAAATGAAAAGACGTGTTAGTTGAAACTTGAGTTAGTTGAGTCTAAGAGGATGATTGTAAGGGAAACTGGGGCGTAGGAGAATCCGACCAAGCTAATGTATGTGGAGCTGCAACCGGCAAATTTCAGCTGAGAATCGCTCTCAAAAATTTCAGACAGCTTTCCATTTCTGCTATTCCAAACCAAAATCCATAATATAAACATAAAATTCCTGTATTTCTCAATCTCATCATCTCTCAATTTCACCTTGCAGTAATCTAGCTTCAAGTTTTCCCTATTCTCTGCTTCAAATAGGATACGTCATTGAAGTCACCAAAGTAGGTGTTACCAAAAACATGTTGAATAGTAAAGTGGAATCAAAACTTGTATACTTGAATTGATTCTCCTTGATACTGATTTATATAGCGAACCTATCACAGATGAACCAGTATTGTGTAATTGAAATTCGTAAAGAATAATTAAGTTATTCGTTAAACATTAACTCACTGTTATCAGTAGAGATGTTTAGAGGCCGAAAGGGTGCTTCCATGGTATTATTATGGATGAGTTGTATTTAGAGATTTCAGAAAAAAATAAGGAAAAGTTTTGGTTTGAAGCTAACGCTCTTGACGTTGAGAACTCTAAAAATACTAAAAATTTATTGATTAGTTAATTGATTTTAGTTGAATAGCCTCTAATTATCATTAAAAGATCACATACGAAATGAATATTACGAAAAAATGAATTTGCATGAAATGTAATGAGGATTGGAGGAGGAAACAACTCATCAGAGCTAATGTGAAGCATTAGAAGTACACTAGCGTGAGAACAATAAAAGATTCTAAAGTAAGGATAGCCGTTAAGTCCATACTATATTCTCTCCTTGGATTTGATAGCACATTGCGGGTAAGACATGAAGACGCCCATGGGTAAGGCTATATAATTATTGCGGCTTATGTCACGTTATAACGGTTCAGAACACATTCAGCCGTCTTCTTGCTCACAAGACGATGACAATCTGAAAACGAGAAATATTCCTTCTCTCCCTTTGTTGTTTTAGAAATGGTTATACATTCCTCGCAGTTGTGAAAGAAAATATCCTCATGAGAAAAAATGCAATCCATCTCATAGATCTTCTATTGTGTACTACATTCATTCTCAATTCCTTAGGCTCAAAATTAACAAAAGATAGCCTGTGCATTTGTGAGTGAAATTAACTATAATCAGCTTCATTTTTATCCGCTTTAGCTTTTATATTGGGCAATCTAATTATTATTTTTTGATTGTGACGATCATCAAACAAAAATATTTTAAGCATTGATTACTTCAGAAATGGTACAATTATTTTGTATCCTGATTAGCCGCGGCCTCCATTGATCCTTTCGGGAAATTGGCGCCCGTCGGTCACCGGCATTTGGCAATTGGAGAGTTTTTAGAACCTCATATCTCATTTCAAGTTCTTAAAGTTGGTAATGATGAAATTCATTTAATTCAGATATATAAAATTGTTTCCAAAATTTTGATGATTTCAGGTTTGATATTTAAATCACTCTATAACACTTAGGAACGTCTCCAACCAAGTAATAATTCTACTTGAAACAGTAAATTCTATTCATTTTCTGCGAAAAAATAAGAATTTAAGTCGATTCGCAATCTTCTGATAGCGAACATTCCAACTTTTACCGAGTGAATTTTCACACGTCTGTCGGAGAGCAAAATTCTTTCTCCAGATTCTTCCGAGGCAATGAGAGTGTCTCCAGCTTACAAATAGCTACAGACTGCCCGATTTGTGTAGATGGGATGCACTTTTCCTTTCTCCGACGTTGTGAAAGTTTCCCAGCGGCCAGTGCTTCTCAGAATTTAGAAGATGGGATCCAACTGAAAGTCTGTCGCAGTCATTCAGGGAGAAAACAACTTTGTGTGGAACTACCGACGCATGAGTCAGAGCTTCCTGGTACAGATTTACAGCTTTACGTCCAGCGATTAACCACTTTCACTTGTAGCAGTCACAAGGATTGGTCATTCCTTGCTTGATTAGCCTTTATCTTTGCCTTTCTCGTGTGATAAAAAATCGGGGAGCAAGGAAGTGCTTCAAACAAATATCTTACTATGATTGAGATCCTATTAACTAGCTTTATAAAATACGAAGAATTTGACCTCATTTGATCCAAAGACAGATGCTGAATATTCAACACATAGATTATCATAGATTATCTGATAGATTCAGATTATCTTTCTAATACCTTAGTGTGCCATACGAAAGACCTCTTTGAGGTATATTATACAAGATGTATATTGTACTCAAATTCATCTTCTGTTGCTGGAAAATGATAAGAAGAAATTTGTTTTACCTGTAGCGAACCAGCTCTGCCGTAAATCCTCAACTTTCTCACATCAAAATAAATATTACATAATCGGAAGTATTAAAAGTTAACTGTGATTATTTTTAATGCAATAAATTTGAAAAGAGCAAAAGAAAATATACCGATTAATTATAAACGAGGCTAGTGTTACTTGCGGAGTACCGCAATGGTTTCCTCATTCACGGGAATATTCTTTCATTCACTCTTTCCAAAGAGGATTGCGTAATTTCTCCCGTCAGTCGTTGAATAAAGAAAAGACGTGTGAGAAAATCGGGGAAAACTATGCATACATTTCACTATTTTTATCGCGATGACATAGTGCATAAAAAATCACCAGCTTTCAACACAATCGTACACATAATGATATCATGCAAAAACTATTTAAATGATAATTAGTTCTTGAAGAGGATGAAAACGTTCCAATAACGTGCTAACCTAGCTCCTCTAAAAATATAGAGATGAATAAATTTGCCAGAATATTCTAACTAGTCTAAATTTTTAGGCGTTGACTCCTTTAATCATAAATGTTCACAAAATATTCAATTTAAATCATATTGATCATGGCTATCGAATAATATATTGTTTTAAACCATCGTAAATAAAACACTAAGTAACTTACACAAATACATTTTCCAACGACCAGTTTCGACAACGAGTTGACATCTTCAGGTACAAGCACAAAAATTTTTCCGTACTTGTACCTGAAGATGTCAACTCGTTGACGAAACCGGTCGTTGGAAAATGTATTTGTGTAAGTTACTTAGTGTTTTATTTACGATGGTTTATACTGCATTCCACGTAGTGAGGATAGAACACATTAATTTTAATATATTGGTTTCTTATATAATTTTCTTTATTGATGGAAAAATAAGTAAAAAATTGGAAAATTTTTCATGATGTGATACAAATTATTCTCTTAAGTAAATGTAATCAATAAAAGTTTACCTGACTTTGTGGAACACGATTTGGTAAATGAAAGCTGGACTTCGTATTTCATTCATTGTCTCATGTACAGCAATTAAGCGTCTCAAGCCTTTTGAAATATCAGTGAAAAGAATGATTTGCTTTCATTTCTCGCTCCCTCGCTTTCTCGGATTCTCCTGTGGCTTGTAAACACTCTCTCTCCTTTGAAATGACTCTTCCCTGCATTTGAGCATCCGGAAATACTGGTTCCTTACGCCGCTGGAAAACTCGTTCCCGAGTACGTCCAAAGTACATTAACCCATATATGAATCACATACATATCGCGTGGATCACGGTGGAGAAGGAGCATCCGTGGAGAAATTTCAATGATCTTAAAATACAGATAGAGATAATCCTCACTGAACAGAATAAGCCTTCTAAGCGAACGAGAAAAATTAATTTTTGTGTATTATGTAAGAAAGTTATATGCTTAAGTATTTATCTTCTTTCGAATTTATTTTCCATATTTAATTATATGCGGCATGCTAAAGAGGTAATTTGTCATTTCCGTAATAAATCATCGCATTCAATAAAGTTCAACGGTTATTTTGTTGTGCATTGTCGTCAGATAGGAAACATTAAAAATTTAATCAAGTAATCTCTTCCTGCCTGCCCTATAAATATTAAGGGCAAATTTGATATTGGTGAGATTGCTATGTTATTTTAAATCGACGAAATTTAGCTCACGCAATCAATCCTGCACCAACTGGGAAAACAGCTTTTAATAATTCATCTAAATAATCTCTTTTTATACTTCAACTATAAGGATAAAATAAACAATTTGAAATATAAATTTCTCTTGAATATATTTGTGACTAAAGAACAACTGGATCACGAACTCTTTTACAAATATAATATTAGAAACATATTTACTTCAAAATCCTGCGTTTTTCAGAGAGTTCCTTTCTTTGAAAGCATTACATTACAGGGTGATCATTATTTTGGTAATACTTATAATTTCATATCACACAATATAACTTTAATAAACTGAAAAATATCCCTTTAAACAATATAATTTCTATTAATTTATGAAGAGATCTCATTCAGAACAGCTTTACCAATAATCAATTTAATTCTTAAGGGATAAGATAAAAGGTATCATAATTAAAACAAAATTTGATATTTAATTTAATGTCTGAATAGAATTTTCCCAGAGAACATAAACACACAAAGGAAACATGTCTTTTAAAGAATTTCTACGTAGAATATATGATAATGGTAGAAGACCTTTTTAATATTTGAGACATTTCTGCGGAGTAGTTCTTCATCTTATCATTACTACGTTTATTTTTTTAAAGTAAGCATAATGGAAAAAATATGATAGATTCATTACCTCATTCAAAAGATTATATAATTATTACTCGCTTCAATCGAAGGAAACGGTGAGATAGAATCGAAAAATAATAATCCTAATTGAATGTAACAGATTTAACTGAAGTCATTCTCTGATTGTATCCTATTTTATCGATGGAACAAAAAGTAGAGACTTAAGCGAAGTGCTCTATGACACTATTAATAATTCACATTGACAATGGCGAATTATCCATTGCGCAAATTTATTTCCCTCAAAACCATCGCCGTATCCCTACTAAAATTTTTCCAATAGGGCACTTCCTTTTAAACATGAAAAATCATTTAATAATGAGATACTTGACTCGGCTAAGTTAAATCAGTAAGACATAACATTCACCATTAAACGCTTTTCAGAAAAGAGAAATTCACTTAAAGGTTTTCGTTCAAAAATTAGTCCTCTGAGATCCATCAATAACATAATCGTCGAATAGCATTATTCTTACATCCTTAAAATAATTCCCAGATACGCAACACATTTCGCTGTCACACTACTCGAAATTCTCCCTCAATAAAACCATCGTTGCCACTCCTTTCTTCCGGCAATGCAGACACATCTCGTGACCAAAGTAACGTGAATATCGAGCCCGTCGTTCGCCCACATTCGCCTTCAACTTTTTTCCGCCTCAGAACATAAACGCACCCCGCAGGTATAGCTCGGTTTATCTGTTCTTCCGGGACTCACGTACTTACCTCGCTTCTGGAGCGCCGGTGAGGTCTCGCAGACAGCGCCATCATCAGCGAATTGATTCTCATTTCTCGGCAATCGTTCGAAGTCGTATGCGAAGAGAATAAGGCCTTCGGAATAGAATGAGAGAGTAATCAGGTTCCGTGAGGTATACTGATGCAGAAGGAAATGCAGCAGGTGAAAAGGTTTCTAAGCGAGGGAAATTCCCCTCTATTTTGCATACTTGTACTTGAAGATGTTTCGAATCAACATGACAGTTTAGTAGGTGACAAGTGAAAACTGGCTCCTGAAGGTCAAGAGGTCTTAAGGTCGTTGACAAGTAGATCGTAATGTTTCTCTATAGCTTTGATAAAGATAAAATCGGCACGGTTTACTTGTGCGTTGGGTAGTGTATTTAGAAATTTAGGATATAAATATATTTTAACGTTTTCAGACCGTATTGACTTGTTATTGCTTTTGCTTTAAGATGAGAATACATAAAATTTATCGAATACATTCCTTTCCAACCACCAAATCTTTTTTCTATTAAGATATGAAATCTACTTTAAGGAAAGCTAAGGTAGTGTAATTAAGGCTCGATATCTTAATTTCTATGGCAATTTAAGTTGATGGTAGAATCATATATGCACACTTCTAATGGTATACTTGAAGCAGTAGGCCCACTTTATAACTATTATGATTTACGATTGATAATTCGGTAATTAATACACAATTAAATTACTAGCAGAAAAATTATTGGCTATCTTCTCAATAAATTTTAAACGATACAATATATAATATAAAACGATTTAAACGACGACAACAATTTTCAACGAAAAAAATCGTGCGCGAATAATATCCAGCTTGATTATAAGCATGCTACTATAAATTCTGGAATAACTTAAACTGATTTCGAATTTCCTATAGCATAAGGGAAAGAAAATCCTTATGAGACCAGAAATCTAACCCCGTTTCAAAGAGGACAATCTCACAGATGAGCTATCTCGCACTTCGATTTCAGCCTTATTTAAACTTTTCACCCCCGCTCATCTTGTGTTTACTCTAATTTTAGCCTTTAAGAGCAAATTTCAGTTTCCTTCTCAATATTTAATTCATTTAATGCAGAGGTATCTTCGGGGGAAGCGAAGAATAATATTCGATGGAGAATCTCTTTAGAGCAGCTGTTTACATGTGCGCTTGGTGACGAAGTCAACGACATAAGAATAAACCATCTGAAGCGTTAGAGATACACAACTAAGGAGCTATGAGGGTAAGTGAAAGCCCACGAAATTCTTATATTTGGCAAGGAACGACTTTTCATAAAGTTCCGAGAGAAGACTGTGTAAACATCGCGAAAGTACGACAGACAAATGGGAAAAAATCCCACAGGAGTCCGAATATGCCGCAGAATGGAGAATAAGACATTAAGGGAGAAAAAAGAGGAGTGGAGTCTGCGTGGAGGATTGACGTGGACATTCGAAGGACATTACCCAACAAGAGAAGATGTCTCCCAAGGCTATGCATGGGTCTCATCCGTACCTTTTCTGATTCGGAGGAAATGAAGAATCTCGCTCTTTTTTGGAGAAAACGCAACATCTCGTTGTCGATGGAGAAGGAAAGCGTGGGAGAGGAGTTGACTTTTGAAAGTTCGCTGGGGAAAATTGGATGATGTGGATTTGGAGTATAATTGGGATCGAGGGGCGAATGAATGATTGATAGAAAAAGAGGAAGCGAGATGTTTCCGAGGGCGGAAATCGGAAAGACGAAGAAAGGGGAATTTCCCTCCAAGGTTGAGTGGCGGCGATTCGATCGGCCATCTCCTATTCTTTCATCCGACAGAAAAAACGACACTGACAGATTAGTACGAAAGGGTTTCAAATTAAGGCCCAGTCGATAACCTCGATTTATCCGCACCGTTTGCACGCTTCGGACGATGGCACTAAATGGAACTCACGCTGAATCCAGGAACTTGAAAACAGATCGGGGTCTTCTCATTAGACACACTTACTTAACCGAAACCCCACCTGGAGGACCACGTTTTATCCACGAGTATTTTTCATTGGTTTTATAATTTAATCGCTTAAGAAGCTATTAACCAGTTCTCTGAGGTGGAAGCCGAAAAATTCAGAGGAACATTATTCACAAAATTATTTTAGATGATCATTGTAAAGTTTTTTGAACATTTTTCAATCAAGATATTTAAAAAATAATTATTAGGATCGATTATTAAATTAAAGCAACTGGTTGATAAGCATCCAGCATATGTTATTCGACTGAAAAGCGTCGAATACGTTAATTAGACAAGGTGAAGCGTAAAGCTATTACTTTTATTAAGGATCGCAAATAATACGCTTCAGTTATTTATCTTAACTCGGAAGGTACGCGAAATTAACCCGCTTACAATTATAGAACAATTGATAGTTCGAACGGCGCATGTATCTTGCCATAGGTCAAAAGCCAGATAAATCAGTACGTTGCAATTTCAGACTTGGATTGATCCGATGACAAGAATTTTCTTGCGCTATAAATAGGCGGTGAGATATTGGAGGGCGCTGTATAAATATTTGCCTCTAATTATACTAATTTCCGCACATTTCCTTTCTAAGAATATTCGCGTTACAACGACAATCTCTGGCGTATTTTAGTGGTCCTTACTCCTTTCCTTGTAGAACGACCCATACTGACCGATAGAGTGCTATTTCCATTTTTAATTCTGCACTGTGCTCCATTTCGCTTTCGATAAGTTCCGTTGTATGAATGTTACTTTAACTCATAAGATTTGAATCGCATTAACGGTGATTCTGAAGGGTGACCCAACTCATTTTCAAAGCGAATCACGTCTGCGATTACTAAACGTAAAAGCGATTTTTCAGTCCGAAGCGATTGGGTAATGTCAGACAAGGGTTTTCAAGGCCTAGCTTTCGGATCTGCTGTGCGGAGGCCCTGTGGGAATCTTATTCGAAGGTCTAATGATTGCATCTCCAGGGGGGAAATAGAGCTACTATCTGTAATACATCAAAAGAAATTGAATGTATGCATCGACTTCGAACAATGTAACTACTGAAATGTTTCCTAAAATATTTATAAACATGTTTAACACTGGTGTTATGCGCTCGGTAGTAATAATTAAGATTACGTTTACCTACCAAATTTTGCATAAATGATATCAGTAGTGAAGGATACAGCGCTTAGATAAACATCAGCCGACGATCATACATGTATCCTGCACTCCCTAATCATTATGATGCATATAAAGTTTATCTACGTAGTTTTAAAGATTTATCTAGTTTCAAGACATTATTAGAGAGCAAGCATCTTAGCGTAAGATAATTCCACTTTCATAAGGAGAACCATTCCAATAAACTTGGACGAATGAAACATTCCCACTAGTAGACGAATAACACGAAGACATTAACTTATATCCAACGACAAGAGAAATGTTTTAGGGTAAGTAATTCACAGAGGAACTCGACTAAAGATATTATTTACAGTTATATACTTCCTTCCCATACTAATGAATTCATTTTCGCAAGAACAGCTCAGAAGCTTTCAAGCAAGCGATGAAGAAATTAAAATGAACGAATTTACGAAGTTCTGCTCACATGTTAATTGAAAATGAAATTAGAACTATCACAAGTGAGAATCATCAAGTTTACTGAGGATTTATTGTTCTATTTTGGGGATGCAATTCTATCCATGCTACGAATATACTAAAATACCGAGTCACTGAATATCCTAAACTACCAAGTACAATTTTTATTTTTGCTCTAGAAATTTTGAGAGGATAACAACATGAAACTCTCACTTTAGCATAAAAATTATGCATAATGAAAAAGTATGACGTTCAGATCGGGGGATTTACCTCTATCAGAGCTGGAATTTTACGAGTAATAAAATTCAATTCTGGGTCAAGATTAAAATATTTGAACCGCATATCAGGAATATAGAAAACTCCATAAAGAAACCATTGTCGAGATTCTGAAATAAATTGAAGAAATCCTATACCATTGCTTTTTCATGGCTATCTCTGTGTTACTGTCTCATAATTACGTCATCTTATCGATTTTTGAGAGAGATGACTGGAAGGCTGAGCTATGGGGAAAACATCTTCGTTTTCTCGGTTTTACATCCCTCTCCTTTTTTCCCCGTTCTGAAGAGAAAGTAATCGCGGGTTTTCCCCGTTCACTTTTTGTCCTCTTGTAAACCAATCCAAAATCTCTAAATTTCCGTCCAAAAGTTTCCTGTGTATCAAATATGATTCCCGGAACTTCCCATTACACTCAATAGCTACCAAAATCTATCATAATTTCTCTATGCATCTGCGTATAGATAGGATTATCCAGTCAATAAAATTTAAAAATAAACTAGATTAGATCATATTGATGTCTTTAACTGTCCCCAAAGGCTCTTTGATTCTATCCGAAAGAATTGTTAATATTTCAAGATGTTCCTAACTATTTCAACCAATTGTACGGATTTGATTTTTCACTATGTTCATCCAGATTTCAATAAAACGGTCCTTTTCACATTTTCTATAATTTTATGGGCCATTAAAATTAGAATAACACAAGTCTTTGAAATGAACGTCCTTACTTCTGCTGACATATCCAGTCAATTCTTACCACACCCGTGACATAGAATTTATTCGCCAGTAAAATGAAATATGGGCAAATTATTTCTCCTGGTTTAGTAACTTACGAGTACTCCTCTCACCATTCACCTTTCCAATATAACTGAGGACGAAATAGCTTTGTGGGCTTCCCTTCCCTCCCTTGGCAAAATCCGAACGAAATTTTTGGACCTGAAATCCGACTTTTAAGAAACTTTGGTAAGCACTCACCGTGTGTTCCATGACGCAGTCCTGGAGGATCGCCAGTCTGTCCACTGTTTCACGGAGGGCCAAACTGACTACTGACCTCTTCTAGGAGGTTGAAGGACCACGCACATCCGCTATGGGCAGCACCTTCTCGTTACGGAAGGCCCTTAGTTAAGCGAGGGAGTAGGCTCCGTTCAATATAAAGAGGCCACTCAATAAATAGTTTGTGACCAGTAAATGAGGGGTGAGGAACGTGATCCGCATGTCTTAGTGTTCATTCGCCATTCAGGGCGCATCCTGACGACAGGGAGAGCTTCCAACGGATTCCTAGGGATGCACGTAATAAGGGTCACGAGAGGATAGGTGTCTCTTTCTGGAGTAAGGAGGAAGCTTAAAGAATGCGGCATTATTTGTTCTTTGGGAAAAAGAGGCGTTTTGTTTTGAGAGAGAGGAAGAAAGAAGGCAATAGCTAATCAGCGGCGAGCCAAAAGGGAAAGGTTTGTTATTCGTAGGATTTACGAAACGCGGCTCGGCATCTCGTCTTATTTTTTAGCCAATTAAGAAAGATCAGAATGTAACGAAAAAGTTGTTTAGCTTTAAATTTTTTGAATATTCCTCACGATTGTGATTCCGCGCAAAGATGTAAAGAAAATTGGCAGAATAACAAGGTGGTCACAATTCCTGCGCTCAAGAAAATGAAGACAGAAAAAGATCTTCAAGAAAAAATGTTCTATCACTCATTTAAATATTTAAGAATTATTTAGGTTTTATTTAATACAAGTATTCATTGTTAGATGATTCTTTGAGTACTATTTTCATCGTAAGCGCTGCAAGGAGTACCTTCACCTCATTAGATATTGAATTTTTAACTTTTTAATTGTGAATTTTCTGAAACCAACGACGATGTGACTTCAACAACAATATGTCTTTATAAGGCAAATTTTAGTCTACATAGACCACTCTTCCAGCTAAACTTTTAAAGACAAGCACAAACAACCACTGCCTAACTGGAAAAATCTGATTCGAACAGAGGCGGGATTCGAACTCGGGACTGGAGCTGGAGCGCTAGCAACATTAACCACTCCGCCACCGAGGCCGGCACACATACATACTGCCATAATTTAAAAATTTATACACTTTGGTATAAATAATCGGAGATAAATTGATATTCTCACTTAAATATTCGGAATCGGAATTGCTAGAATAAAAACATTTACCGAAATGAAGGTAGATTTTCCATATCGAGGAAATCCTCATGCAGAAATATTTGCATTAATTAAGGCTTGTTATCAGTTACCATTCAATCAACCATTTACCGTTCACACTCCCTCCCTTTTCATTCCCTCTAAAATTCAGCAATAGAGTGTTGCCTAGCAGTTATAGTCGCACAATTGTCACAATCTATATAAACATAATGCATAATGTTCCACAGTCCCGAAGAGACTATTTAAAGATTAATAAGGGAGAATTTGCCCTCAAAATTTAAATTGATTATCTATATTCTATTATGCTGTAATTAATAATATAACCCAATAAAATAAGTGCAAAATGCCCATCAGAATTCCTTAACAAATTATCGAACTAAACCACCTTGAATATTACATAAAAGGTATAATTTTATATTTTAAAATAATTTCTTAATAAGACTAAAGAGGCTCACTCAAGATTTCCGCTTATGGAACCAGAAGGAAAACAACGCACTCCTTGCAAGCTCAGTATTCCTTTCAAAATGAAATCATGACAATAGTAACGCCCTAAGAATTCAGAATGAATAAATTGATATCAGTACTGAATTTGATCGTTATGCTTAAAATTTTAAGGAATATATTGGTCGTTAAAATTTTAGTCCCTTTCGTACCTTCTTTTGCCAAGAAAATAGTTTGTTAATGCTTTGAATTAAATGTATAAATCATCCTTTTCTTGATCAGTGAACAAATTCGAAAGTGCAAAATCCCGATTACTTTATTCAGTATTGAGATATTTCTGATCCGCTCAGAATAGTCTAGTAAGAAATGTCATAACTAATATATTTATACTGTGGTATTATTTCATTTTGTAAGCAAATCTTTTCTGGAGATTAAATGTGTGCCTACTGATCAAATGGACATGCCGTGTACTGGAAAATATGATTCCGGAAGGAAATGTGAAACATTAAATAAAAATAAAAAGCATGATTGATGATTCACTTCAAAACTTCCATTCATCATCGAAGTAAATAAATGTTTGCAATTAATTATGTGAACCAAGACGTAAAATTTAATGTTCGCAAAATCACAGTTTCAAAACACGTATTGGCATATAATGATCTTAAGCTTTCCTGGTGAATACTGTGTAAAAAAGATTTTCGGGTTTCCAACCAGGTAGGTTCTTCCGTGGTTGGAAAGCAGAAAGTCCTTTATACACGTATTGCCATAAATAACGTATTTCCTTTAAATCAATGGCATTCTAGAATTTCTATAATCTGTTCATTCAATCGCCAAGTTTTTGATATCGATTTTTGATTTTCGATATGTACCTATCAAAGTTGATCTAATTCCTTATTATTCAGAATAGCACTAAAATTTGAATATGAAAATATGTTTTAATGATTAAACATCCTTTGGCAAACGACTCAGTCTGATAACGGACTTTTTGCGAACACCATGAAATATTTAATAAAATTTAAGTACGGTTATTCGATGTGCTTTAGTATTTTACTTGCTTCCTTGCGATTTCGTGGATAGAAGTAAATAAATCTTTTAGTTCGACTGTAGAAGTAAAAGTTTCCCGTTTTCATGGGAAAGATCTTACACTGACGAAGATTATTTATTTATTTTGTATTAATGATCCTGGTTGAGATTAAACTATTAAGAATTCATACTGGATGCATCATATTTAATGTAATCTATATTGCTTTCATCATCATGAAAAGAACTCATTCAAATATCTACATCAATCAATCATTCCTTAGGATTTCTTCCTCGCTAAAGTTTTCTAATGACGCGCCGGATTTATACATCTACGAGTCCAAGAATTCAAGTAGTCCAAGAGTTCACCACATCACATAGAGTAGCAGCACTTTCCGTTTATATCAAGAGGAGATTTTCCTCATTTTTAGTCAGCTTCATAAATCTCTTTGAAAATCTCTCTTCCCGTTGTTTATCATCTCCATTACTTAAATAAATAGTCCTTTAGAAATATAAAATAACAATAAGAATTAATGAATTTCTCAAAGTGTATTTTTCCATTCACAGATGTAAAATTGAAAATATATTGCAGAGTTTCTTGCATGGAATTTTGGCATTAGCTGATAAAAATGCTAATCTGCAAGAAGTCCCTTTATATAGTATATAAAAGTATAAAAGTATATTACTTTTACCCTGCCTATACTCCTGAGAATTTTTAATTGTATATTTGAAAATAAGCAGTTTTAATGGAGTAGGGATAAAATCAGCATTGTTCTTAAGAACAAATTCAATAGCTGTGAAAGGAATAATAATGATGATAGGCTATCCCCATAATCCTAATATTATGGGGAAAAATCTAGTACTTTTCTATGCATAATAGATGTAAAATTTCTGGAAGGAAAGGAAAGTGAATTTCCATAAAAGTGATTTAATGAAGCAGACATATTTAAAATCAAGGATTGTGAAGATTGAAGAAGTTGCATGCTAGTGAATTCAACATAGTTGGGTGGGCTGTTGGGTGCCAAGAGGAATCTAACAAAATTTGAAAGAGGTATCATTCATAGTTTTGTATTTAATTCCTCACCTATCTAAATTTCCATGAAAAGTATAATACTGAAGGCAGTAAGATAAAGGACAGGAGCCTATTCAAATAAAATTGCTCAGAATGAATGTATGCATAATGCTTACACAACACATATTTTAAATAAATAAGATTAAAGTTTAAAACTTAGCAGAAAGATGTTAGGAGAATTCCAGCCATCCTGAAAACATTCAAGAGTTTGTTTTGCATTCATTTTGGACAAAAGGGCTAGCTTTTTTACACATGGTTGAAAAGAATGATAGTCTAATTCTGTTACCATATTTGTTCTTTCATAAAATATTTCATGGAATATCAAAGCATTACATGTACATACAAACCTTATAATAGAAGAATATCACCAACAAATACTTAGATATATAAAGTTAAAGATAAGCATTAAATTAAATGGATGATATTCAGTTTCAGGTTAAGCTGCAGAATTAAAAATTTTAGAGTTCTATCTTTACCACATCAAAATATAACCTTTTTCAGTATCTTCTTTCAGTTTCAATCTACAATCCATAGTTCCTGAGGATGTCTCTGTGAGACGAAACATGTGACACATATAATAAATTTTCTGAGGAACTCATACCAAGTGATTGTTTCTCTGACCACAATTTTTTCTTGATATTATAGAACTATTGTGTTGCTTTTTCTCACAATTATTGGCTATCTCTGTTATTTGGTGATCAAAATGCCCAATTTACAAGATAATAATTAATTTATAATCAATTATTGGTTAAGAAATATTATTGATAAACCAACCTTAAGGAATCTAGAGTGATATGTTCGAGTCATTTCCTGAATTGCATCCAGAAATTCTTACATTTTGATTTAATGAGTTTCTGTAAATCATAGATTAAAATTAAAAATACATAAACCATATGATAATTTTAAAAATATAAATAGCGCATGGTAAAATTTTGAATTTGATGCCAATAAGTAAAACACAATATTAGAGCTTTTTCTCTTGTGATAGTGCCCCAATATCAACATGGGCCAACTAACCTAATCTCATTCTTTGATTTTAAATCCTAAAGCCTTTACATATATTCAAATCATTATTTCATGTAGCAATTCATGGAAATAAAAGTTGAGGGTGTTTGGTTTGGTTGGCAAATTTTCCATTTTGATCCATGTAGCTCTATCATATGAGAGTTATTATGATGATACCCTTCTCTTCAATGTTTAAGAGCTAAATTTTATGTTGCGAGTGCTAAAGATTCTACGAAAGTTTTTAGATCTTAAATTAGTCATTTGCAGGAAAATAATTTCATGTTTAATAGTTCAACATTCCTAATTACAACATACAACACAAAATAAAGAGCAGTATAAAGTACAATAAAATATAACATTCATACAATAAAAAGGAATAATTCATTAAAATGAAATTTTTGTGGATTTATTTGTGTATGTGTTTATTTTTATGTATTTTATTTTGTGGATTTAACATGAAATATAACTTCATAGAAAGTACTTATGGTAACATAGCTGTACAGGTCATACTATTACAAAATATTTTATTACAAGTCATATAAAACCAATAATCTCTCTTGATTTACTATTGCTACTTGGTGAATATTATAAGTTAGGGTTTACAAGTAGAGAAAGTTCTTTCATCAGTAAGCTCCATGATTATTATTATTATTAAAGAGCTAGATCTCATTTTCAGGTCTGGGAGTGATCAGCATATTTTTCCATGTTTTGGAATATGAATTGATAATTTATTAGGAATGGGTAATTAAAATACATATTCAATTATTTGTTGATATCAGATCCAAAAGGGCACCATGTTTCATTTATAGATATTGAAAGTTCAGTGAAATGTTGAACAAGTAGTTAATTTTACAATACAATATGGGCACGATTGATATTACCTTATGTTGGTTTTTGGATAACTAATCAAAAGACCTTGCTCAGATATGAGATAAGATTTCAAGTAATATATATGCTTTTCTGAAGGTCCATATTTATTACCATGTTTTTAAAATACACATATTCAAAATTTTCTTTGATTATAATGAATTTAAGATTATGTTTCTAAAAGGCTATTCTGCTTTTGATACGGATAAAAGGATATCACAGTGATTTTTTATATTCTCAAAGGAAAAGATTTCTATCTAACATAATGTTACTGAGAATTCCTTCATTATAATCAAAAGGAAACTATTCATGTGATTCTTCAGCGGCATTGATGCAATCTTAATCATTATCTTTGAGGAAAGAGACAATTTGTTTCAGATTATCAGATTCAGCAAATGATTCTTGAGCAAGAGTTAATTACCTTATGGAATGTAGAATGTATGATGGAATATAATTCAGGCATTTGAAATTATATTATTGAAGTTGATTTACTTCTTTTAAGTTAAGTTAAAAAGACTTCTCATTCATTGAGAGACAAAGTCATCTTATGGGTTTTCATCCTTTTTTGTTGAGGTACTAGTGAAACTTTCAGCATTATTCCCAATAGGATCTGTATCAGGTGAGCTGCCAATTCCAAGGCAAAGTATATCTCCAACAGAATCAAAAATCTGAAAATTATTAAAGACATGAAGAAAGAAACCACTAGGAAGGTATATGTTGATGTCCTTTTACAAATCTATGTTATGGGTGATAAAGAAAACTCAGTATGGATAAATATTTCTTAAAAATCACACTATTAATTATATTTTGTACTATCAGACATAAACTGAAGCACATTTCATTTCCAAAGAGAAAAGCCTATAAATCCTATTGTAAACAATTTTCGATTAGTTTAGATTTCAGTTTTTAAAGGCTCAAAACTGAAGAGAGAAGTAACAATTAAGATTTAATGAAGTAGATTCTGACACTAATAGCAACAGTGTAAACTGTAAACATAAACATGGAAATGTGAATGTTTGGTGTTTATTAATTTATAAACACCAATTGACAGATGCCTCCTACAGTTATTTGGTGAGTTTTCAGAAATACATTATGTAAGTATTATTTGAGAACAGATTATATGATATTATATTATAATTAAACATATTTAAATAAATATTCAGTTAATTTTGATTGATGATTCACCACATTAACATCTTATTTGGCAAGTAAAATACTTTGGATTTGAAAGTTTGGTATATGTATAGGTCAAACTCTAGAATTTTCACTTATAATCCTGAATTTTACATAATATATAAATCAACCATAGGTATTACATAATTATTGAACATTAGATAATTCCATGAATTGGCATAAAATATGTCTTGTGTATGTTTTAATTATCTATAAATGCATGTTCTTAGGTAATAAGGATTAAAGAGATGTTTAAAATTTACAATATCATCCTCATATCTTGTCTGCTTCCAAGTTGATTCAGTTGCGGCCATTCATAATTTTCTACTTCCTTTCCTATGCATTCTCTTCATAAATAATAGAGCTGAATTCCAATCTCATGTAGTCAAAAATCTTTATTCTTTTCCTTCCTCTTTCCTTCTCACCTTCAACCATGCCCTTAATTGAGTATTTTAACAAAGTATCTCCTATGATTACATATTTTTCTCATTCATTTTTTTTCTATTTTCTTATGAAAATTTCCTCATTTACTATCCTATATTTCCAAATGATTTTAAAACTTTGTCTCCAAGTCCATACATCAAATGCTTCAATCTTCTTTTTTCATTTTTCCTCATTTCTCTAATCTCTGCATAGAAATACTCCACACGCACAAAACTTCCCTAATTCTCAACTCCAGGTCCATTTGTTCATGTAACCTACTTCTCATTTCCAGAAACATCTTTTTTCAACATCCTTAATCTACTCTCTCTCACTTTTCAAATCTGAGATTATCAATGCTTTGACATATATGACTTTTTTTACTTGCTCAGATTTTGTACTCTTCATATTACTTTCAGTGAATTTTTACTAATTTTAGTATATGATGATATTGATTATGTATTTATGATTTTGATTTTTAATACAATTTATAACAAGGCATTCAAACAGGGAAATGTTGAAAAAAATTCAACGTACAACTCTGTATTGGCTACAGTACTTTCATACATGTCAAGATGAATATGAAATTATGCCAGTATATTTGTGTAGACTAGATTCGATTTTTCAGATTCAGAAAAACAAACTCTTCATTATATTCAATAGTAATTAGCTGTAGAAAACAAAATCACATGTAATACATTGTATTAATCATAATGCTGTTAATGATTGTAAGTCTACCATGCACACTCCACTTCAACTATTAATTTCTTCATTGAATTTTTTTAAGAAAAAGTTGACCTCTTCATGAATATATATTGTATTATCTTGCATAACAAATACTTCCCTTTGTTTTGTAGGACTAAAATTTTACTGTTTCCATCAATGACAATCATTCATTCCTTTTGACTACTTTAATCTTCTAAATGGACCTATTCTTATAAAGGGACTACTTTATTCTTATAAACTTCTAGTAAGCTCTACATATATTTCAATGCAGATCAAGATCCACTCCTGAAATAATATGCAGTTTTCTAGTAACCAGTGCTGCTAAAATCTAGGCAGCAGCAAATAAGGATCTCACATCGTTGAGCCTAATACTTGAAATAGCTGCTCTGCCTGGTAGCTCCCTCAATGTTTGCTATCAATAGCGGCTTTCAATCTAAAGTTAAAGAGTCTACAGTAGGGATGGCATGCTTGCCCAAAGTTCAGAGGAGTTCAGAGAGAATTTGGCACTATCTTTCTTATAGGATAGATGTAGAATCTGTTTGCTTGTAATCATAATTAACAATTATTTGCATCAATTAAAAGATTCCATCTTAATCCTATCGTTGATATAATAAAATAGAAAATATCAGCATTTCGCCCTAGGATATGGCACAACGTTGGCAAGCAAGTCAATTATATATAACAAATATAACAGCTACGACTAGCTACGAAAGGTTTACCAATCCTGGTGTAGGGGGTCATCTTTAAATTATGTCAAACTTAAGAGATCTGGGAATATATGACACTACATCACATAGGGAAAGGCTTCTTAAACTTTTTTAATATCAGGAGCCCTTTACGCTGAATAAAATATTAAACCACCCTCCCCCGCAACGTCACTGCATAACGTGATTAAAATTAAATATTAAAAAATCATAAATTTGTTACAATGTAACAACAGAGGGTAGGCCAGTACCAATACTTGTGGATATCTGATTTCACACAATAGTTTACGCGTATTCGCGCGTTATAATATGATACTCTCAAATATTTTTCGACACACATAGCGCTTACCACAGCCTTCTAACAGAGATGGATTACGTTTGATAGGACCAAAGCTATTGAAGATAATTTTACTCTTCATATGTCTAGAAGTTCCGCTAATGACGAGCAAGTGACTCTTTAAGCCGCGGACTAGCAGGAGGGACCCTATTATACACAACATAAAATCCTGCTCAATACTTTAAGAAAAACGGGATGTTATATGAAAAATTTCTAACTTATGGTGACATTTCAGAAAATTCCTAAGTTACAATATTTTCCTATAATTTCTACAGCATCCCCTTGAAGATGAATTCTTAATTGCTGATGCCTTTCACACAACACCCATCCGATGATAATTAAAGGAACCAAATCTGTCACAACACTCTCGTCAGGTTATTCTTCCGTAACTTCGCCGATTTCTACAGCCTGCGTCTTCATGATTATTAATGGACGCAATGAGAGTGACTATATTAACGCATGTCTGAGCTTGTCACGAGCTATCACTTTCTAGCTCTACTCTTTCTTTCCTACTTCCTCGGGTTATTTCGAGCAGAAGGTGATCTACTTTTATCACAGCTTTTCATATATTTGGCCTGATGTTTCAAACATTTTAATTGGTTTAACGAATCGATAGAACCTCACCGTCATTACATCTTTCTTAGTTTATGAATGAAAAAAACTGAACGACTCATACGTAAATAATACCTTAGGAAAATTAATTCTTTATCACTAATTTCTTCTAAACTTTAAAATACAGTTGCTGTGAAGGATTAAGAAAATTGATCAGTTAGTTAAATTTGCAGCTAATAACCAATTAAAGCTCCAATAGGAAATTTCATTATTTAATTTAGTTGAGACTATGGTTATGATACCATCGAGATAATTTCTCCTGGTACGTTTTCACATTACACATTGGATAATCATTTAAAAATTGATTAAGTATATTTTATTAGTTTCCGAAGAAGAAAAAGAGAAATATTTTATTCTGAACTAAAAGTGGTCTGAAATCTCTTCTTCTGAAAAAGTTTTATCTATATTAGATACACCACTTCTTTTGCCTGGAATTTTGTGATTAAATGAAAAGTAATATTTTAAAATTTTGTCTTGTATAGGTATGGGGAGATAAATAACTATCGTTTTAAATAATTCTTTTGTTTGCAAATAATATTTACGAGAACTGCTTATAATGTAAAGCGTATTTCCTTCCGTTTTATGAGAAGCATTTTTGTTTCAGAAAGTTAATTTCTTTGATAGGAAAACGGCATGTTATCTCAGATAATAATGTTTTTGGCAAAGAATAATAACTTTTCATGATACTTAAGTCCTAAAATTCTAGAAGGACTAAGCTGTTTTCTATTAAGGAGTTATTCGCCACCCATTACCGAATGGGTGATATATACCTGATTACTTAGAATTGCAAGAGTAAAAGATAATTGTCTTTGAGTGAGTTCAAGCAATGTTTACTGATGATAAGAAATCTTAAAAATCTTCTAAATACCTCTCCTTTGGTACATTTTAGCGTTCCTGTTGACTAACGGGCAAGTGTCAATAAGACATAACCGAAATCGGTCTAAGAAGTATTTATTGAGGCATGAGAACAACAAAGCGGATTATACTTGAGATGAAGAGAAGGGATCTGAAACTATTACATCTATAAATTGAGATTTAAGGAGAAATTCAAAATGCTGCAATCTTGATTACGTAACTACCTGGATATTACGTTTAATTTACGACTTTAACATCTGAATTTACATACGTTCTAATGGAGTAGAAAATTTCACTAGTCCATATCTCTATTTTTAGAAAAAAGGGCGTATTCGAGGGATCTGAATCCAAATACTAATTGTTAGTTCACGAAACCCTGAGAGGTTTTCATTTCACTCTTATGAACATTAACTTACATACCTGGAAACCGGTTGTGTGTTGAAAATTTTATGCGGAATCTTGCTGAGTAAATATTTTCCTTATCCCATCTTGGAGTTCCGCAAAGGTACAGCTTTGTCAATAGAGCTTGTGAACATCATAAAAATCACAGAATGTTATTAAGAGTAAAGCGTAAGAAATAAAATATGATATCATGGCAAATAATGCATCCGATCTTTTTCCATCTGTGGTGATTATTGGTTAAGATCTCTTTTCCTCCATCTCTTTTCCTTCAATAACTGACGACTTCCAATCTCTTTTCCTTCCGTAACTGACGAATTTCACAGACGATTTTCCCGAGAAAATTTTTTTTTATTTTATCCGTTCGATTACGCGTCAGTCTTTGTATTGACGCATATATCTTTTCCTCTAAATGCTAACGGCACTCATTCCTGAGCATACATTTCAGCTTGTCTTTTATAATGAAACCAAAAATTCAGGACTGAGTTAATGAACAGATGTTTTTATTTCTGCGAATATTTCGACTGGAATTTATATAACCTTGGTGTTGGCACCTTGAAGCATCGAATTCAGCGGTATTTTGATTTAAAAATTCCCATCTTAACGCGCACAGCTTCAGTAAAGACTCTTCGCTCCTTCGTTCAGAAGGATGCTAATTACAGCGAATGCAATCCTCAAATTATCGGCAATCGCTACTTGTTCGCAGAGAGTTTTAAGTCAAATAAATTATGGAAGCGTAATATAAGACAAGAGAACATTGAGGAGGATGCTAACTTCGAAAGGCAATAGCAGGAAGGTTATGCATGTGTGAGATGCGCAGTAATAATAATATTAGTCTATATACATACACAAGTATGTGCATAAAGAACGAGTTCACAGATGCATACTGAAATAGTACAGTAGAAATGTGCTTGTCATATAAAACCATAAATTTTACTTTGTTATGGTGTTATTTGTACGAACACAAATATGCAAATAATAACGTATAATAAGTTATAATTTTACGTAAGTACACACGCACACAAAGAAAATATATTCAAGCATTTGTGTATGTTTTGAATGAAATTTTTATTACGTTTATCTGCGCTTTAACAGGCCTCATGATGCAAAATATTAACCCAATTAAACTCAGTCCGTGGGATATGAATCATAGATACGTCTTACTTTTTTATCAGCAAAATCATATAAATGAACTTAAATAACACAAAAGTAGATATATCTATATAAAGTAGATATATGCGTCCGTGCCTTCAGCATATATATATGCTGAAGGCACGGACGCATATAAACCACATCCAAGGAGGGGGCGAATATGAACAATTCGCTCATACAGTCATCGGTTGTTTGCTAATATGATATTGATGTTATTGTTATTTAATTTGACACAGTAATAGTGTTTAAATATTCCACTACTAGTTTTTGAAAACATCTTTCTGCTATTAATAATAAATAAATACTTACGACATACATTTCAGTCGTTATATAATTCATTGATAAAACATAATAAACATTCATAAATAAACATAATTATTCATAAAATAATTATAAAAACCTAGAAAAATCATCTGATCCACTGTTATCTGGATCGTCCACCGTCTTAATACATTATGAAAATAATAACTTTCATAGGGTAACCGTATTAAATACGGAATAAGTGACGTCTTGTATGAAGACTGAACTGAGAAATTTCATCGACTAAAAACCCAGCTGTTATACAGCAGGACTTCTTACCTGATACCTTAGTATCCCACATTTGGAGCATATTCATATTAGGCGCAACCAACCTAAGTTTTATCTATGGACTATATGTAGATAGCTCCAAATATCATATAAGCCAAAGTTTTTTTCAATATGTAACTGTGATGTTGCAACAGCTCATATAATTTGTTCATAAATAATTATTCTTTCCGAAATATATTGCCCCTTAAAACTACTCTCTCTTACTGAATACATTTATGAACTTGGACTTAACTGATTTAAAGATGTGTCAACACTAAGACACTAATCGGCAACTATTTTTGTCCACATGGAGTAAAATTCCTTTGAAAAAATTGAATTTTGTTAACGTGTCTATTTTGCGTAAGCAATTAATGTTGCTTCCGTCTACACTTCCCTTGGATTCAGGTTTATATACGTTAGTTGCTTTCTCAGTCAGAGAAAATTAGTTTATGTCGACGTTTTTCCCTTGATGGGAATGTCAAAGGCTGACTTTTATATAAACAGTTGTTTGAATGTCACTTTGGCAAAATGAGAAAGGAAGCGAAAGGTCTGTTATTCAACTTTAACTTGCAGGTTATTTTATATAATCCCTTTTTGTACTGCGAAGAAAAACTAACAAAATTTGGACGTGCCGTCACGGTCACAGAAAGAATAAAAAAAAACTTTCAATCATTCCCAACGTAGATTTTCAATAAATACATAGGTATATAAAAATTCTTACGCTGTATACACTCAAAATTTAATCAATTCATAGAAAATACGTACACCATTTTACGTAATAGATTGATATTATACATCAAGAATTATGAACACATAGTCATAAACATGAAGATAACGAGTAGATAGGAAATAACGAGGATCATATATGCATACTTTCATTTCAGAACTTTTGAGCTAGGAATTAAACAAAATTGTCATGGCTGGTCGTTATTTTTGTCACGGTCAAGAAGTTTGCCTTATTTATGTTACGTAGTTGATGCAGGGGAAGGTTATGAGTATAAGACAAAACTATTGAATGTAGTTGAAATGCATATTTATATAGGGTGCAAATCTCATAAAAATCCATACTGTAAAGGAAATAATGACTGAATGAAAGATTAATGACTGTAGGGCGACGAATACCATGATTGAAAGCGTCAACTACATTCGATTGAGTGTTGGGGAAGATGAGCAGAAGTCAGACAAACCGTATGATAATAGAGGGGAAGTCTTAAAGAATAAGTTGATGAGAGTTGGGCAATTAGATTTGTTAGAGATGATTGTTAATAATAGAAAGGAAAAGAAGGCAATCTATTAAATCTAAAACTACTATCTTAAGCGAATGGTGAATGCATAGACCAGAAGCTTTATACAAGAATTAGAGATCTCTGAGAACAGCAGCTTGCTCGTCGTATGAGGATCAGCGTAATTTTTATGCTTTAACAATTGAAATTATTATTAATAATAAAAATCTAAAATATTCTGTAGAAGCGATTTAAATTATATTCCTATCCAATGGGATGAAATACTTGAATTTGAAGACAAGTGGATGATAGATACAAAATAGTATCGTATAAAATCATATAAAATCTACATGGTAGATGAAGGTGGACAAAGCTAATACGGAGGATGAGAGTCTTGTTGGTCTGTCGGAGATTTAGATCCTCAAATAATTAAGGTGCAAATTCCGGAACCAGTTGGATTATTTGCAACGATTTTTATAATAGATTGGTAACTTTCAATAGAAACGTGCAGTTTTATTCTACATAGATTTTTCAGGCATTATTCAGGTAAAACGAACTCATTTCGTGGCTAAAGAACCAAGATATTAATAAGAAAATTCTAAGAGATATTTCCATAAAATGAAACTCTTCTTGCCGAAAAGTATTGATTTAGATTCTATTATTCACAGGATAGTAAATAAAAGTGATGTGAGTAAAAGCTCGTATGGCAAAGGATCAAATGGAAATCAATATTTTTCAGAACAGCTGGATATAAACTTGAAATTGCATTTACGTAGGAGAATGGCAAAATGGAAAGAATGCAATCTTAATACGTTTCTGTGAATCTGATGCTGCAATCAAGTGAGAGTCAAATTAGTTAGCTTCTAAGAAAGAGATTGGGTGGGTCCTACCTTAAGGGAAATCGGCGATTCTCGGATCTTCTGTGTTGAAATGCGGCCTTGAATTGTCTTTTGGGAATGACTATCGCTCTGACCTCAAACACCCGCTTTTTACTACAGGGAAGCATCTGATTCTCTTTTGGAAGGAAATTATATGAATTCAAATTACTTATAATCGGAATGTAAACGATTAGAACTCTATGGAGTTATACTTTCTTGAAGATGAAAAATTCTTAAGCGTAATTAATCTTTTAAGTTTAATATCACTAATATAAGTTTTGACGGTATTGGAGTTGGGAATTCTTTGAACTAATGACGGTTATTATCAGTTAAATTAATTATTCGTGACTTGGATATCCTAGAAACACATGTTGGTGTGAAATGAGTTTCCAGTGAGACCACAGGGATCTCTCTAGGGAAAATATGAACTTTTAACCTTCAAGCTTTATTCGTGCAAATAACTACTTTTAGTTCTAACCAGGGCCGGTGCGTGTGGTTGCGAGGATTGTACGCAATTCTCATCATGGGGGTGCCGTGCAGCCTGGTAATTAATTAAATTTCTCCGTAATTGTCTACCTCAGCATTTCCATCGTGAAAACCTAGCTAAGTCATTCATCGTGAAAAAAATGCAGTTTAGTTCCCACGTTAAATTTGTGTGGAAACCGTTATACTTCATGCATACTCTTTCACGATGAGTAAAATTTATATAATTCGTGCAACGATAAATAAAAAAGTATTATCAAATATTGCATATAATTTTTAAAACAGGATAAATATTTAAGCTATAATAAATATTTATTTCTATAGTAAATTGCAGTATTCTATTATCATTCTGGAATGTTAGTTTTTTTTGGAATGTAAGATTCCTCATACCCATGCATGACCCAGTATTAAAAATTACAATTTCAAAATTTCGGAGAAGAAGTTAGTTCTGAATTCTTGCAGTTTTGTTTCCTTGCAGATTTTCCAAGCTTAATAAGACTTATGCAGTATTAAAATATCTTCCTATTTATTCGTTTCTGTTCACCCTTACTGAAACACTGACTTATCGAGGGTTAAATTTGATTGGTATACAATTTAATCCGTGCTTTGAGTATTAAATCATCTCTTTTAATCGTAAAAAAAAATAATACGCAAAGGAACAGAGGAACAATTTTTTCCAAGGTAGGACTGCCACTTCAAAACATCTTCATCCAGTAAAGATAATGACAACTTTTAATGAACAATGCTGTCATTTTAACGAACCTATGGATTCCCACGAATACCTGTGGAAATAAATAACTTATTTCAGTTCTGAACATAGACAATTAACGCATACCTAACCGTAACAAATAAACATAAAATTTTATATAAAAACAAATTACTACTAACAAAATAATAATATGATATTACTATAGTACAATATGGTACAATAATATCACAATATTACAGCAACAAAATAACGCAATTTCACGGTCCAACTCCTTAGTTCGTTCTTCTTTAAAAGAACTTCTTGAGCTAATGCTTAGGGATTCCCAATAATACCAAAACCAAGCCTTTGGAAGGTCATCGACTTCAGGATGATATAATAGAAAGCAGGAAAATCTGCCACATTTTTCGGAAATCCCTTTTCCTTAGGCGGTTTCACTGATGGAGGAAATATCGGTTTTTGTTGCTTGCCTTTTCGATTAGGAAATGAGTTTCAAAAATATACTCTTCACATCAGTTCATTCAGTTGCTTCCCACTCGCATCGTGTTATTACTCGCCTACGCAAGGTCCTTGGGCCTTCATATCCGTAGGTCAGTCCGGCAGCTTGAAGAGGATCTCAAACAAGAGAATCTACAATATCGTACTTCGCTTTTCCGGTCGTTTCACTTGGAACCAATGTGGCAGTCAATAGCAGAAGTTGAGGAAGGGTTATGAAAAGGAAACCACTCAGCTCTACTTTAATGTCCTGTCATGTAGGCGTTCTTGCATAATACACGGCGCTAAAGGTTTTGTCAGGTCAGTAATTTGCATGTTCCCTCGAAAATTATTCAAATCAGGATGGGTTTCCTGAAGTGAAATAAAAATGCGTACGTTAACTGAAAGTGTTCCTAGAATACAGAAGTCTCCAAACAAGTAACGGTTCTTTGCTGTTTACTACTGAATTTTTCTCTGTTTCTCCTTACCCATTTATTTGGTTGCAAGGGATAAAAAGAAGTATATTTTATCAATAATCAAGAGAGTCAGAAAATATGTATTATGGATAATTATGGATAGATGAAATATGGTCTTTAGTTAGCCATATGAACAACGCGTTTGACTTTGATGATAGACGGTCCCGAGTTCGATTCCCGGTGGAAGCTCATGTGAAAAATGATCTTAGCTATGGAAACATTTTTAAGATTATCACTTCAAGGAGTTCTCATTCACAAAATTATTTAAGAATCTTTAATGTTCTAAATAATTAAATAAAATTTTATAATGAATCGTCAATTGTCCTCCAGTTTTGGTTGAAACTGACGTTATTCACTCTTAGCGAAAAATAATAAATGCTTGAGTCCTTGTGTTAGATTCATGAGAAAACCACCAAAGCATTCGATCTTGAAAATTCGAAAGTTATAATTCTCGCTGTATACATATTTCGAAGAGTGGGAAAACAACTCCTAGGTTACCAATCTTGATGATTACAGGATAAAAATCTCATTTCAATACGCGGTGTATAGTTTCTTAAGGATTTAAAGCGGCTAGAGTCATTTTGTAGTCGCGCTATTAAAGAAGACGTTCGCAACAGAAGAGGTCAATAATCTCGACGTGAGTTGCAGATTTCCGAGCAACGGAACTCTTTCTTACTTTCTGTTGTTATATTTGTATACATTTATACTTTATATGTATATGTGCTATACGTTATTCATTTGTTACGTATTTTATGTTTATTTCTCAGTAACTTTATCATATGAACGCTTACTTTGGAGAATATCTGGAATTTGGAGCAAACCATGCGTAAAGAGAATGTTTACCTCATCCATTTTGCAAGCTCAAGGACAAGGCTAATGAACTAATGTCAATCAACTATATCTTCCCCACCGTAAAAGGTACCACGTGACGAGGAAATATGTACGCATAAGAAAAGGTTTATTTCTGTCCGAACATGGCGAATTTTTTATAATCTTTTTTATCATCAACGTTATATACCTAGCACGTTTAAATTATTAAGCATACTTCATTCATTTTGGCCTTCTTACATTCCATTCGAGATGATTTCCGGATTCATATGTAATTGGAGTGGGCTTGATGGCTTTTGAGATGGAATGGAATTTGTTTGACTTTTATTGTTAATTCCTTATGTTTAGATGAACTTCATTTTATGTATAGTGATTGCTGGACTTTCTGCTGGCTCTAACAATTCTTAGAAATAAAAATTAAAGTTTATACGAGTGTATACAAGATCCTAAATGATGCACATCTTTTTTTGTGGCTTCTTATTGCTCTGAAAAGAATGGGCGTTCAACTAAAATCACAAAAGGAAATTCACTCGTATGTCAATGTGGTAACGTCTCCTTAACTTTTAATGATTTGTTTTTCTTTCAGCGACTAATGTCGAGAAAAATTCTTCTATTTTTCTTCTGTCGTACTGAGTAATGGCTGCGAAGAACGAAAGCCTAATATATTACGTGAATTTCTGAAGTTCAAATATCTCTATACTGAAAAACCAGCTGCGATCAGTAAAAGAATTATTTTAAGAAAAAATAATTGAATTAAATTATTTAGATGTAGTGTAGACAAATAATGAAATTTAGAAGCAATAGAGGGCTGATTTAGCCAAACAGAAAACCTTTTAAGCTGACAGCAAGAGGAAAGAATGGAAATGAATATAAAGTTTATACCAGTTAACAACCAGAACAATAAGGGTAAAAATCAGAATAGCAATAATTTTAAGAGAATACAACACTAATGAAGAAAATAGGAATCAGTAAGTCCAACAATAAGCCACAACATACGGAGAACAAAACTAGGAAGACAGCGCAGGATGTGAAATCTCCAGATATCAAAGTGCTTAGGAATATCAAATGTACTGTTCTCAGAATGAATTAAGAGAGTGGCAAAGATAGGCAAAAAACGAGGCTTTTTATGGAAAAATTCAGTTAACGATACCCAGATACTACGATTACTGATAAATGAAGGAGAGATGTAGATGTGTGAAGATACAAAGAACATACGCACAAAAAGGAATGAGGAAGGTAGGAACATCCGAAAGGTCAAATTGCATGTCGGAAACCTTAAAATAATTGAGAAGTTGCTGTGAAGGTTATATGTGCGCACCAATGAAGAATATTTCGCCCTCGGATATCTGAAAAATGGATTTTTCAGGTTATTTGTAATACTTACAAAAATTTAAAGAAACATCTTCCACTATGAGTTAAAATTAATAACTAACTACCAAAATAATGGCTTTGTGTACTTTTGGTTTTTAGATTTTTGAACTGAGAAAAAACTTACCGTATTTTTAGGAAGAGAAACATGTCAAAATATAAACTGCCATTTTAAAATTCGTCCATGTTTCTCTCCAAAAGACAGGTTATTTTTACTTAACTTTACTAAAATACTAGCTGATGTTCCTGTTGATTCCTAAAGGAGAGAATACGAATAGAATCAAACATATTTTCCTAATCGTATAGAGGATAATACTATATCTAATTTAATTCCACACGTTTCACCTTCATCGGTGTGCCCATCATTTAGATCCGATATCATAGTAGACGATATATATATATATGAATCTTTATATATATAGCTTTAAAACTTTATATATTAACTGAAACGTTCCTGTGCGTCACAGTCAAAACAGTGCGCGCCATTTCCCGGTAAATACACGGGGGTCATGCATTAAAGCATGGCCCCTTGTATTCTCTACCGGGAAATGGCGCGCTATTATGACTGTGACGCACAGGAAGGTTTCGAAAATTAATTTGGGAGACATTCATTATAGGTTTAAATCAATATCTGACGGGAAATATTAATAAAAAGTGATACTTTGAAGAAAATTGGGAACAGATTTCGATTTTCTTTGAACAGGTTTATTTGGGTCTTTATTTCAAGAAACACGATATTTCCTGGTTTCAAAATTTTCCCTTTTACTTACTTTCCATCTATAACATTAATTTGGCAGTTAAAATTTTTCAAGACTAATGTTTAGGGAATATCTACAACTATGCCGAGAGGTTTCGGGAAAATGTTTGTCACCTGTTACATTTCGCTCTATTTTCGTAGGAAAAAAACTTCCAACGAAAAGTTTCTGAGAAGATAAGTAATAAATTTTGTGCGCAAACGAAAATCCTTTGGGTTTACTGCTAATGCCAAAAAAAATTTTTTAATATTTAGGTAACACATACGTCTGTGCGCATAGCGGAGTCAGTGGAGTGGCCAAGGATGTTATGCAACCAATATATCTGTTTTCTGATCAGTTGCAATGATCTCATTGATTTGACCATCAATAAGAAAAATATGCGGAACTCGTCTATCTATATGATACTCTTACAGGTACATCATTTAATTAATATTACACCATCCTTTAACTTCAGGTTTACGACATCATAAACCACATATAGTGGTTTTACATTTATCGTACATACATCTCGCTCGACGATTTTTTCTAATCGAATTTTGCGAAAGAAATAAAGCCTGTAACGATAAAAATGAACCTTACATGTATTACTCATAAAAAAAAACTATCTGAGCGATCTGGTTTCAGACCCAGAAAAAGTGGCGAATAAAAATACGACAGTACTTCTTTTCTGGTCTCAGAGGATTTGGATGCAATGTTTAATAAGAATCGGCAAAATGGTGAAGGGTCCAATCTAAAACAAATATATAAACTCGCAGAATTTCTGCTTTATATTTACAGATATAGAAGATGGAATCTGAATTAATTCCGTTCAATTTTCAATTCCCTCAAATTGCAGGTATGTAGCTGTAATAGATTGTCTGTAGCTGTTCAATAGATGGTGGACTGTTGCTATAAGTCTAGTTATTTTTGCAATTTTTTCACCAAAGCGCTCCCGAGAACCCTGAATAAGCGGCCATTTCGTTGATTACCAAACACGTCTTGACACAAAGAATGATGGAATAAACTATTTACATTTTTAATAGAGCAATAGAAAGTTCTTTCCATCAAAGCTTATAGTAGTTTCCGATTGATAAGTTTGCGTATTTTGTATCCTTCCTTTCAATTTAAGATCCAATGATAAATTTAAAGGTAAATAGTGATTATAATTGTACTAAACACGATCACAGTTAATGACGTAAAATGTATACCTGAAATCAAAACATTTTTGAATTGGCCATTAGCTGATAAAGATTTTGACGAAGGACGTAACGAAACTCGAAGGACTTTTGTGACCATGTTCATTCCCTTTATAATGATCCATCAATTAAAGACTGAAAAGGAGATTACCCAACATCAGAATCTGAGGAAGTGGTAGTATATCTAACTAACCCTCGAATACTTCGGATCTTAGCGAGTACGGTGTTTAGTACGGTTAACGAATTACGGCAATTTTTTGTTTTGCACGATAAAGTTTCGATTCGCTCTGATTAAGGAAAATGAATGCGTGTAAAACCTTAAAAATAAACATAACTTTGTTGGCTGTTTGTACCTGTTCTTTTATCAATTTGTAGCAGTAGGGATTCCCGTAGCCAAGTGGACAGCGCGTTCGCATTTGATGAAAGTGGTCCCGGGTTCGATCCCAGTTGGGTGCCTATACATACGAAATGACCTTAGATGTCAAAGCAATTAAAATAATACTACCACTACTGTAATATTGGTATAAATAGATCTTCATGCGAAAAAAACGGCATGGACAGTGGTGGCGGTCTTCAGATAAAGAAAAATGAATAACTGTCATCTATAGCAGCCGAAGAAGACAGAAAGTAATATGTTATTCTTGTTTCATTTCCCTTTATTATTTTTTCAGATCGTTTCATTTCGATACGATCTGAATACGAATGTCAATTAAATTATGCTCAAATACTGGCTAACTTTTTTGAAATATATTCTCTTATTTCATACGCAAATGTCATTCACGATCTGTTCCATTTCGATTGGCATGGCGCATTTATGGAACCTGTCAACCGTACAAATTGAGAGTGGTGGTAGAAGGAGAGTTTCTGAAGACAATGAACGTTAAATCCGGTAAGACAGCATCAGGAGAGAGCACGCTGCATGCAAAGTGCGTAGTGGTCCAAGGATGGTCTGCAGGAGTGAAAAAAGACGCACGATCAGGTAGCTGAGGACAAACATTTTTTTATATCGGAGAGAAAGGGAAAGGGTGAGGAGAAGGGAAGAGTGAGGGAACAATTAGGATCGGAAGAGGAGGAAAGTGCCGTGCGATTCCACCCGTAGCAGCACTCATATATACGGCGCGGCGGCGAGGAAATAGAGGCAGTGCCGGTGAGGGAGCAGAAGCGAAAGGATGTCTGCCAACTGGATGAAGGGAAGCGAAGGGGAGAATGGAGTCCGTCTCGACCGCTACGACTACTCCCCGGTTAAGAAGTCCATCAAGAGCGCTTCCTCATGGACGTGTCGCAGATCCGAAGACAGGCAAAAATTCTGTGAGTGGAGAGAGAGAGCTGCCGTTATTGATTTATTATACGGAAGGCCTTCCTTTAATTTATCGATCACTTTGCGTAATATCGCACGGAAACGGAGCGTTTACATGTGGGTTCAATGAATCCCTGAGTACCTGGTCATTCTTTTGAAGAGACCATGCGGGCGACAACAATGATTCCCCATTGTATGTACCATAGAGTCTTGCATGGCAAACTTCGTTGTTGCCTCAACCTCATTCTTATTGCCCCAGTGACGAAACCAAAATATACCCACCTAGTGACGCTCAGTTTGACAAAAACGATAAGAATCTCTTGCAAAAATGGTGCCAAGAAAACTGCATTTTCAAATCAATGTTTTACAAACTTACTTATCTATACTATTAAGATAATGCCGATAAACGAATTAAGGGAACTAAAATCATCACTTTTGCCGGATAGTAATATTTGTCTCGGGCTTAATTTGTTTCAAAACATCCGTGCCATGTAAACAGGAAACAACTTTATAAGACGAGTTTAACATTTTAAATTGCCAGACCTTTACCAAGTTATTCTAGAAAAATATTTCTGATGTACGATCCAGGAAATCTTTTAGACCTTACCATAAAATCTACACCAATTAAAATACAATCCTCATGTCAATTATACCTGTCAAAACAACATTCTCGTAAGTGCGAACATTTTTAGAAAAATGTATGGGTTCGTATTGAAAGCGCTTTCTTGACAGTCACGTGTGAAATATGACTCATGGTCGTTATCACGAGAAGATGATGCAATTTCATACGAAAATGTATGATAGACGTAGACAGAATATTTGGTACGCATCTTGTCCTGTTTAAGATATTACAGCAAGGTAATTTTCGAGTTTCTTCGTGTATCTAAATGCTAACTCGTAACCATAGGAGGCGGTTGTTATCGACTCGCCGAGGGAACAGCTGTTTCATGGCTGACACCTGGACACGGTGCAAAGAAACTCTTTGTTTGTCTCGAAAATTCGCCTTGCCAACGTTCCATCCCCTTTCATTGATAAAATTCAGCTATTCCACGCTTTTTTGTTTACTCTACCCCTACGAACGGCGACAGAGAGTGTGCATTTAGAAAGTCGGCTTCGACATAGCATAGGTCTTAATCACATTGTTGATGTGGAAGGTCAGCGCATTGGATTTTATCTACTCGCATTCCTGCGGCGTCCTTCGAGATTATATCACCAGTCTCATTATCTTCCCGTTTGTTTTGTGTATTCTTAATTTCAAAAAGCAGTTAAGTTCAAATCAGAGAAGTGTTCCGTAAGCCTTCCTTTCTCTGGAATAATTTCTTATTTTGTTGGATTCGAGGTTCAATGTCTTTTGTGCCCCTCCCATTCGTAGTAATTTTACTGCGTAATTCTATATGCTCTAAAAGGTTGAATTTGTTGTAGCTCCTTAAAAATATTGCGTTAGTAGAAATTATTCAGTTAAATTTTTAGTATTCATTTTTTATAAACGTTTCCTGTCAAAAACTATTCGTCTTTCTTAAATTCAAATTAGGTATTTTGATAGAACGGTGTATAAACCTCCGGCCGTACACCACAAAGATGCTGTCAGAATATATATGAAGAATATATAGTTTAGATTCCAGTAAACTCACCTTAGGTCTGTCCGTAGGCGATCGATTCTATCTTGGCCAAATTAACCATGTCTATTGTGAAACATAATATGTTTGTAATAATTTGTGTGAAAGTCTGCTCATCAGATATTGATAGCCAGCCTAAATTCCCTTTCTATTAAGAAAATATTCTGTTTGATTGAGATTGAGAGAGCCACTGTAGTCTATAACGGGCAGTCGATCTCATTAATATATGTACATCAGGTGACGTTTGGAAGTTTATCGAATTTTTCTTCCTTCGTTTCAAAAATTGTGTGCGCTATTCCGTGGTGGGGGAATAGCACACACAACGTCTGCAGTTATTCATGTGTTAACATGTGCTGAGAAAATGCCATTACTAAATGTCTTATCTCAGAATTATATTGAATTTCATCTTCTTCCAGGTTATTTTCTATTTCGGTAGCATTAATATGCTACCGAATAGGGTTATAAGAATCAGATTCAGATAAAATAAAATATTTCTAACATCTAACTTAATAGAGTTTCACATGTTGATAGCTAATTCCATCAATACTAGAATCAGTCGTGTTTTGACTATCGATGCACATTGAGTAATTCTTGCCGAAAAATTTCTACAACACAGATACTTCGATATATACGTTAGTTCCCTTGCGACATTCTTTAAAAATACGCCAAGTTCTAAAAAGTATTAGTTGTTTGATGTATTAGTTATTAGATGTTTTTTAAAATCAGAGAAAAAATATGTTCCTTCCTTGAGTTCTACTGAGTAAAACAAACTTTACAAGGCAAGGGCAAGCAACCCAAATAAATCTTTCATTCATAATGGGATTGATCCGCAATAACATCTCATAAGTAAATTCAAAAGACTCAAGACTAAGTGCTCCAGAAGAGATTACGAATACATAAACGCAAAAACTGAGAGTACCACAACTATCAAATGAAATCAGCATTTTAAGACAGTTTTCCGAAAAACTTAAGTCCAATAAGCCTTAATATAAGTCTTCAAGCATTGTTATACTGTATGAAATAACATGAATGAGAAAATAATTCAAAAAGTGATACTGATTAGAAAATTTTTCGCTTATCACTGATTATAATGTGAATATGAGATCACCTAAATCCCAATACAATTAGATTATTTTATACCCACAATACATTCAATGTTTTTATTGCGTCTTTTTATGTTCCAGTAAGCTAAATAGAGCCAAAATCCTGAAGTTTCATTGAGTAAAAGTATACATTGAATTAAATTTGAGATAAATCATGATGATTATTTATGATAAATGTTACAGAGATCATTAATCTAGTAGGAATGTCCCTTAGATGGTTGACAAATTTAGATAACAGCAAATTTAAAATGAAATTTTTCAAACAGAAATTGCACTACAATCGAATGCAAAAAAGTACTAAAAATGTCCTCTCTTTTATCCAACTCAGACCTGCTATTAACTGGGATCTTATTCCATAGCCTACAGACACCGAGCGCAAGGCAATTAATTAGTAAAAGCAGTATTTTTTGTTCCGTAAAAGATTCGAAGAAATTGCTTTTAACCATACAATTTCTTGTATTAGCTTTATATAATACAAGAACTTGGTCCGAAAAATCAGACATTCAAAAATTCAAAGTGAAAGTAAAGCACGTATAGATATTTTCAAGTAACAATAAAATAAAAATTTGATTGGACAGCTAGTTTCAGAAAGTGTGTCAAGAATTTCGTTCTCTGTGCCTCATCAGGTATGCCAGCCAATGATGGACACATTGCTTTGCATGAGATTATGCAAAAGCCGAAATTCAGTAGAGCTGGTAAATAGTGAGCCACGCTTTCAATGAAGAAACGGTGTTCAAATGACAGCCATAACAAATGACGTACTTTCCTCCTGATTATGTATGACTGAGAAACGTTTAGTCATCAATAAATTTTTCATCACCGAATCGAGTTTCTGGCAACTCTGTTTGTGCGGGAAGTTATACGAGAGTAAGTTTATCTGAAAGATAATGAAATTATTCTTGAAATTTAATGGCACCCAAGGACCACGGGATTAACATCCAAACCCTCGCGAAAGTATCAGAATTATATAAGGTAAATTGTTTCTATGTCTCCTACATAGAGGTCTTCCATAAATTAAAAGATCATCTCAGTTTTAGATTCCGTTCATAAAAATATTGGTTTTAAGTAAGTTACCTATTTAAATTAGAGAGAGAGGAGCGGTTAATTCCTGTAAGTTTTCATAAAGCTTTCATTGGAGATTTTTATTTCAATTTTTATGTTGACCATTTTTGACGCTGATCCATTTTTCTAACTAAAAGCTTAGCTAGAAATAAAATCGAAAGAAAAGTCTGACGTTGCCGCAGTCTAACTTTGGCATTTTCAGATTATTCCTCTTCACATTAAGTATGCACACCGCATGCTACTTATTGCTTCCTTTAAATATAAGCTATTATACAATTATTTTACAATACTATATTCTATATATCGTTCTAGAAAAATCGTAGCAATATCGCATCTGATTCACAGCATCGAGTATATGACGCATTATTTATACCCGAATTCATATTTGATTAATAATAATAGTACCTCTTATCTTTGTATTCTGGATTCAAAAAAGAATTTAATTTGAACTATTATGCAAAATAATAAAATAAATCATTAATATCACGCAACAGTTATCTCTAAATTTATATTTAGTTAAAATGATGATGCAAAATAAGAAAATGAAAGTCAGAGATAGAAGAGACATCAAAATAAAATAGAATAATGAGTATAATAATAATGCACCACCATATTTTAGAGGCTGGAAACACTTTCAAGTATCAGGTGATTACAAGGAAGGTCATGGTGAAACAAGCATTCGTGCATCTCTGCCGGTTTCCTTACAATTTTTCAGACTGGATTTTCATAGGATCACTCAAGAAGGTTTAGAGTACTTCTGTGAAACTCTATTACCTTCTTATTACGTTATATTTAAAGTTTTCTCATCCTGACACACGAAATAACGTATAAGAATTGCGTTAACACCTAGAACTAACATTTTCCACTTTTCATTTCGATTGTTCGCTGGTATGACCTAATATGCCTTCAGCGTTGAAAGCGACTGAAAATTCTCCTCAAAATGCACAAATTGTGTGAATAATGCAGCACTGCAGTCATTAGAATAATTCCTCTTTCTCTCACACTATGTCATCCGTTTTCACGGGACGAATGTTCTTTCATCAGAGAGTTATCAAAGAATTGCGTGAGTTGCACAATCTTGACACCAAACAAATGTCAAAACAGTAGCACAGCCATCATTATTGTATTACAGCTAGCTATTTGCTGATGTTTTCCAAGACTAGATACGATTTATTTTAATTTACTTTATATCATGATATAATTATATCAGTTAAGTAAAGATGAGCAGTTTTAAGAACCTATGTAGGTATTCAGACGACAGTGTGTGAAGCCGGAGGTTATCGTTGCTATTAAAATGTAAGATTTGTATTGAATTATTCATTACACAAAGCGATTCTGTAACAAGCCATTAATTCGCGCAGCAAGCGATTTCTCAATCTACATTAAAGATAGGAACTTCTAATTGAACGTTTCCCGTTCTTATTTCTTCAAGATATATACACAACAGGACTCGCTGTGTACATAGCGATAGTTACGTTTAACGACGCGATGACCATTGGGAACTGCTTTACAAGCGGTGAATGCGATTCTCATTTATCAAGCCCTAAATAAGGAGAAAGTAACTTTTTGACTAAAGTCAGATACCTTAAATTTCGAAATCGTTTCTGGAGGCAGCTCTTTCTGGTTTTTGACTACTCGTCTGTCTGAATAAATACATGAACATTCTTTTTAGTCTTGGACAGAAATTCTTATACGAAATTAGTACAACAATATGCTTGGGTTACTTGGTGAGATATATTTTCGTTTTCTTCACATAAGAAACAAATTTTAAAAAGTTAACTTCATTTTACGTAACATTAATGTCAGATATTCTTCATAATTCATTTTCCGATATTGCTTTAAATGGATTTTCTCTGAAATTTAATTGTGAACCAATAAAACTTCTAAATGTAGAAATTTAACATCTCTCACGTTAATTTTTATATTTAAAAATAATATGTTTCCGGCTATTGGGCTGATGCTGAATGTCGAAACATAGCACCAATGCAATGTTGAACTGAATAATATGCATGCGTTTTGAACTAAGCAGCAATATTGATTGAAGTGATGTCGTCAAAAATATGTCCGAAAAATCGTAGTACGAATGTACTTGCATAGTTTTAATTTACATGAGATTCTTAAATAGTGAGTAAACCTTTGCGTACCAGTATCGGAGTATATACCAGGTAATAGTTATATGCCAGTTTTCAATTTCTCATCTTTACTAGCGGGAAATGGTTATTATTTATAATTGCGTTATTATATCCGCTATTTACATACTGCGTCAAACAATCTTGAAGGGCAAGACGCGAAGTTGCATTCTTGAATGATCCAAGCAAAAGTCTGAGAAAAAGATTAAACTGACTTTCAGAGGTATTAACCGAGGGGATATAAACATACGAGAAAGTGAATTCTTCATGTGAAGGTCAAGGCAATTTCTTCCACATTATCGATTTCACATAAAGATAAGTAGGAACTTGTTTTGTCGCTATCATAGTCTGCAATAGTCGAGCAGTACCCTTAACTGCTTATTCCGAACAAAAAAATAAGTAATTGCTAACTCCACGCTATGGCTATGTGTTTTGGCCTGGTTGCATTACCTGAACGCGGGTTTCTTAATGGATTGGTGAATTGCCATTTCCTCTTCGTCGATGTTCTCACACTCTTATCGTGACATAACTGATTAAGATCGCTGGAAATGAAACTTTTTGTCTTCGCTAACTTAAAATGTCTGCTTTTCGTCAGCTAATGTGATTAACGCCTACGACGATTTAGAACACCTGCGATAACCAGCAACGTGATATTCAGTTTTCTATTTAAAGTGCATAGCTATGCTAATTAAACTAGTCTTAGTCATGTACTTTTATATTATAATAGCAGTGCTGAAAATTTAATTTCAGAAATAAATAATAATATCGAAAAATATAATTAATGAATAAAGACACATAATGCGATATAGATGTAAATTCCGATTTGTTAAATTAACAATTCTACTTGAAATTTTGAAATTCTTTCCAGAATTAGAAAAATACACAATCGGTAGCCATGGCAATTCCCGCTCAGTGATAGTTAAATTTTCGGCAAAAACTTAAACGGTAAACCTTTTTATGAAACACATGAAACAGAAACGAATTAAGTCCATCATTTATTTCCATGTCTTTGATAATAAAACGACCTTTATTGTCGTCCCAGTGATATAAAAACGCAGTAGCATGCACATTCTGCACTTCTACTACAGCGCGGGATCGCTGCATTAAATTATATAATTCGATTAACATAAATCACTAAAACCAAGGTTTTTCCGATTAAGAACTATCCTTGTCATATTCATGAGAGCGCTGGCGAAAAGATGCATAATTACATGGAAACTGATAACATTCCCTTCGCAATTTATAGATCACAGTGAAAAAGAATTATGAGTAGCAAAATCTCAATTTATCTTTTCAAATTACTCTCTCCCTGTTACGCTTTCTTTTTTTGTGACCCAACACCGGAGACAATTGACCTTGACCTTTTAACAGCCCCGATTTTCTCGTCTGTCGGCTGGTCCAAGTTGCCGAAATGGGTGTCCTTAGGCCGCCCTGCGCGAATTTCATATGCATTCATTCGCATCAATTCAAACCCACTTTTACGTGATTTCTGGAGATATGACGCCTAGAATACACAGCTATGCCTTCTTTAAAATACTAAAGGAATGGGGAAGAATCAAATTCGTGCAGATAACGATGCGTTTGAATGACGGTTTTCCATCCATTTTCTGAGGATACGCAACATTTTAAGTTTTCTGGAGATGTAACGGTTTCTATTTTAAATCACCCCAAGTGTCCTTGACACCTGAGAATAAGATATTTAAAATACTATTCATGGTCAATTTGCATGCAAGAAAATGCTTCCGCGAATCATCTCTCTCAGACGGTGCGCACCCAGGTGTGATGCATTCACCTCACCATATGAGCGTGCTTCTACCACGATGAATTTTATGCGCTTTAATTTTCATATCTCAATTCATAATTCATAGGGATAACCTTTGAATAAAAATAATTTTTGAAGGGACTTCTGCAACATCTCTGCCGGTATCTCTAGTTTCTATGTCATCAATACCCGAACTTTATAAACCGTCTGGAGCATTTTTAAAAATTTTCCCTTGCTAAAAATGTTTTTTCCCTTTCCTTATAAGATTATTTTATAAATAAAAGAGATTGATATTTCCCTATTTTATGAATGCCAAGTAATTACATTTGTGACAGAAATTGATGATAAAATCATTTTCTCTAATAAAATCGAAAAAAATAATGACCACGCTATGTTGAGTGAAAGATGAATGGACCATATTACGATATATTATTAGGAGTCCAGAATTGAATTCACAATATGGAGGAAAAACACTCTAATCACCAATATTTATTTATTCATCATTACATTATCATTGTCATAGCTAAACTCTCATGAACCAAATTTAATGTGAGGAAAAATAAGCCTTCTGCACCGGAGGAGAGATTGGGAGCGGTAGGAATGTTAAGTGATAGAAGAAAAAGGGAGACAGACCAGATTTTCAGCCGGAAAAACCGGGTGAGGATAGATCCTGATTTATCCGGATCGCCTTGGAATTTTATATAAGGAAAACTGCAGAGGATGATGACATTCTACATCAATTGTCTTTTAAGAGTTGATTTTTGCGTCCATGGGTAATCTAGATTTCTTTGTGTAAGTGGTTCAAACATCGTTTGCCCTTCATTGCGTACTGAAATAAAACTAGATGATAAAATTTAATCTAAAAGACAACTTTTACTATTTTTTAATATAATTTATATTATTTTAATCTAGACAAATAAAAATTGAAAATCATTAAACTGATGTGAATATATCGTGGGTATACTAATTCATTCAAAGTTTACGTTTCGACATGGTCCGCACATGAATAAAACGTTTCCTTAATTTCATAAAAAAGTTTGAGCTTATAATATATTTAACTGATCTTTCGATAAATTTTTGTTCGCTATATCTTCACTGTTATCTTTGATCAGGTCTACATCTTCCCAATACCTTCTCTCGTAGCTTATTCGACAAATTTTGACCTTATTATTCCTTCATGTAATCCTGTATTACTGCTACTTTATTTACTCCTTAAATGTATTTAGTATATTTAGAGCCCACTTTATAGAAAAAAGCCATAATACAAAAGTAGAAAAAACATTTTGTGCATCAGCCGAAAATTTCTTTGCTCCGCGAATAGCTCCAAGTTTAAAACACATGTGAATGACAACAGGTGGACGAAGTGAATCCCTCTGTAAAGAAACTCTGTGTTTTTGTACGTCTCTCCTTCGATGTTATTCGACGATATTTTTTTATCAAATAATATACATTAATTTCAATTAATTATTTATTTTTCCACTTCCCAAAAACTTTCTTAATTCGGTAATTAGAAGCTCAAAAATTTAGGTTTCTCTGTAATATGAACCATAAGATTAATTAAATCTAGTATATGTACCGTGTATATGTAATTAATTTTCAATCACACATACGTATGTAACAAAAAATCAATATAAATTAACGTGACCGACAGATTTATCATTCGTTAATACATCCTAGGACACCTCATGATTTGTTGAAAATATCACATGATTGTGATTACACAAAAATTAATATAATTATCTTCCGTATATAAACAGTGATCATTCATTCTTTATTAGATTGTAATCTCTGGCTATGGAGGTAGAGGATCGATTACTGTAATCTCACCAAAGTTTACTTTAAGTAGGGGGTGCGAATTCATATATGTTGGGAGATAGCGTGACTCATAATGATTACCCTTCGTATATCATTGCTTACGTAAGCGAGAGGACTGATTTAGTCATCCTTTCATTAGAGAAGAGCCTTAGCTAATATGCTGCAAGGATGCTCTTGATGCACTAAGAGTCCGTTTTTTCTCAGTCAAGGGAATGTTAAACCCAGAGATGCCTAATCCTCCTTACAGTAGCGCTTCCCAATCTTTTCCCTTCTGCAGTCCACTGACGTGTCGACTCAAGCTTCGTATTAAACCTCTCGCTCATCAGTTTAATAATAAATTTAAATTGAAAAAGAAGAAAGAGCAAAGCAATCTCTTTCGCATTTAGAGATATAAAAATAAGCAGAAACGTCATAAATTACGCTTGACCGTGAAATAGCTAAATGTCAGACTCAATCAAAAAGTTGAATCACAAAGAGAGGAATGAAATCAGTGTATCAGTCCGAGGAAGGGAAGTCCCCAGGGAGGAACCGCCCGTTTTAGAATTTGAAAGGGCGCGTTGGCATTGGATGACTGGTAGTCTTACTTCCTTTAGTCGCTCAATAACCTGTTCATCAGATACCTTTCTCGTGATGCTTGTTTGGAAAAACCGTGCCAATTTTCCTGCGTGAGATTATGGACCATCATCCAGTTTTTTACTTTAGATTATATCTTAACTGCTGTCTTTCAGAAGGATAGACTTCTCTTTTTACTTTCTGAGCTTGATATCTCAACCTCTGGTGCAATGGTAGGATTTTATAAATTCTTAAATTTTTTTATTTTTGACGAGGCCATAAAAGCGACAGGTGAATTATCATCTTATATTCCGCAAAAATGGACAAATTCGAGTACTCGAAAAAGTTGCTTAGAAATACCGCCTCCAGAAGTGAATGCCGGTAAATAAATGTTCTAATAAATTTGTTCAGTAAATAGCTGAGCTATTTTTCGAGAATGAGCTGTATTTTGTTTGTCCGCTCCCATTAAGATTTTATAAAATTTAACAAAACAAATTTTGGTGAATTTTAGGAGGAAACAGAGGTGCATTTGAAGGCAGCTATGTATGTTCAAGACCAATAGCATTTTGATTTAGAGTAAATAACTTGTTCGAAAACTTAAAACCTCAGATTGCCATATGGTGGAAATTACTGTTTGATGACTGAAATGAAAGAAATTTTCCTACGTAATAGAAATCAGTTGCGTAGCTATAAGTGACATAATATTCATTGCTAGGGACTTAATTATCGCTAGACAGTTTCTCTGTCTAAGATTTCTATTTTCCACTTCGATAAACATAGATATGAGTCATTTTCCTAATAATTAATAACCACAATATGAAAGTCATGGTGTTTCTAAAATTTCTTAACAAGCTATTTCATAGTCCTAGTTTCATTTTTCATTTCATAGATTGCTAGGTAAGTTAATAATAATTCATTGTTTTCGGCCGCTCTCCTGTTCTCACTTGATTTGTTGAATTGCTTAATCAGATAATGTCACATCGAAACTTTCTTATTTACAGGTAAGGAATCTCTTTTGGTAGATAAACATTAAGCAGAGAGAATATGTTCCTTACACTCCTCAGTGAAGTAAGGTTGGAAGAAGAGGAACTTTTAGCCAGAATTACTCATTAATGTTATATTTACCCTCTTAAACCATTATAAGGTTGGATTTTAAATAAAATGATGAAGTTTAAGATTTGATACAGCCAACGAGTTGTTTGGAGGTTTAACTTTTGTAAAAAAAGGGGAGCAGTAGTAGTATTTCAGTCGTGTATCTGCTATTCGTAAATACTGTAGGAAAGCAATTTTCTTTCTGTGAACAGTGAAAGCAGTTAAATAAATCCATATTATCTTTTTTACTTCACTCGCAATTATTATCCATTTAGTATAAGAAGGGTGAATTATTACAGTGGTAAGGATTTTTTTCCGCGTGGAAAGATATTAAAGCAATGCAGTAGTTCAGGAATGCTCCGTAAGAAATATCAACTGTAACATATGAAACACTTTTCATGAAAAAGAGTCTGCGCATGGAATATTGCCTTGCATGAGGCATAAAAATTGTTGATGCGGAGAAGATATTCAATTTTAGTAGTACATACTTTAAAAGTTCTCCTATGTTTCGTGAAAGTGATTTCGTATATATATAGACTCCCACCGGGAATTTGAATCGGTACCGCTTTCACCAAAGGCGAATACGCTACCCACTCGATTATTCGGGATTAAGTATCAAGATCGTTTGAAGATGTGAACTTAGGAAAGAATGTAAAGAAACATAAAATTATATCTCTAAACTAAAAATAATAAGCTAAAAAAAGCTAATAAGCTAAGAATAAAAAACGGAATTGCTTGGGTCGATATGACTTAGCCGATAGTTGTTCAACAGGGAATAGAATTCCTAATAATAGGAAATTTAGAGAATAGGAGTGCAATTCGTAAGAAAAGTTAAAATAAATCAATGGGTGAACACAGGTATGATGTAGAGATTGAATTATATGAAGATATGCTTTCTTTAGATCTTTATTTTATATTTAGCTTTCACACAATATGAAGAGAGAACCAAAATATCACCTTGGAATATGTGACTGGGTTCTAAAAAAATCTTACAAGGATTTATCCGTTACTAATTCGGAAAATACGTTTATTTTGAATCTCAGTTGATTTTGCAACGAGTAATTGATATAGCCGAATTCTTGGCATAGTAAGACAGCATTGGAATAAAGATGAAGCCAAAAGAACTTGCTTAACGTGTTCCGCCATCTATAAAAAGTTGGGCGTTTTTACATATTTTGATCAACCGAGAAATATGCTAATATGATGCAGAACAGCCACCAAAAATGTCTCCTTCCGAAACGAGAATTGACTACCCTATACTTTATTAATTTCAAGGTTGAAGTGAAATTGATTTCAACGAGCATTATCAGAGACAAAACAAAGTTAATAACTCGTAAGAAGTTTACCCGTTCTCATCTTTTTCATTTTCGCTTCAGAAATGGCCTTCCAGGTACATACCAAAGTGGGGAGCGCGTTCGCCTTTGGTGAAAGTGGTCCCGGACTCGATTCAAGGTGGGGGGTACATGTAGGCGAAATGACCTTAGCGGTCCAAGTACCTTAAAAAAATACTACGATTCAATGACAAGATAGAGCTCTCGTTGACTTGAATTTAGATCCACAAACGACATCGCGTCCAGAAAACTAAACTTTCTCAGCAATATCATTCCCTACACGTATGAAGACGGCTGATGATTATCATAATTAGTGGTGAGGATAATCGAATTTCCATTTATTAAGGTTGGAATTTTGCATATTCATGCCAAAAATATTTGTCAAATGCTGCCAAATCTTAACCGAAATATTAAGCTACCACCGAGATGGAGTATGGTAAGTCTCCGGGAAAGGCTGATACATTACACATTAGGCTAAGCAAGAGCCTAAAATGACTCAGTAAAAGGCTATTAGGCTATTAGACTTTATTTTATGTATTATAACAGTCCCCATCTCTTTCACAACTGTTACCGTAGCTATTCCAATACCTTTTCAAATGCATACTTGCAAAGTACTAATTTCTCATACAGCCTATGAAATTTTAGAATTAAATATTTTGTAAAGAATTCTTTCCAAATATTTAAGATGGATTTTACAACAATATCTGGGTTTCAATGGAGTTATGCATAACGATTCTTACATTCGTGATTAAATTAAGCTAGTAAAATTGATTTTCATCATTGTAAACAGTAAAATTCTCATACGCATGGCTTGTGTTTGGATGAGCACATGAATTTTTTAGTATATACGTGCTGTGCACGGGAAATAGATTTTAGACTATGATTCAATTTGAATGCTAATTTAGGAATGGCGAGGCATAAGAAAGATATACCTTACTTCTGCTTTAAGATGTTTGCATATAGAAACTCTTCATTGCAATTTATATATGGTTATAATTCTCAAGTGAAATCCAATATTACTCGTATATATATTGTAAGCAATCAGTTCAAAATTTAATGATTAACTTTCGAATTTATTTTCGACTCTATTATTGTTATTGCGTTATTAAAATGCTTGCGGAGACAATTTTCCTCCAATTCAAAAGTGAAATGCTGAAAGCTATTTTCGTCTATGACTATATTCTAATGACTAGATTTCAAACAGAGCCAAAGGAAATATTTGCTTTCTTCTTGGAACATATTAGATGAGTGTGCCATATCTTGCGTGTCCAACTAATTAGAGTGGCGATATGCACGCAAGTTTGCGATTGAAATTCACTTTATGAAATATCCAAGTAAAGTGCAGCTGCCTTTTAATAATATAAAAACCATAATGGTGGAAACAGTAGAGTATATTTCGCACTTACTTCCCCCACCGAGGATCGAACTCGGAATCGCTTTCACCAAAGGCGAACACGCTACCCCCTTCGCTAATCTAGTAGCCAAATGAGATTTTTTGAAGATTGGCTTGAGAATGATAATAAATTACATTCCTATTTAGTTTATGTTCTCTTTGATTTTAACGTTTAATTCTAGATTGTTTTGGAATAAAATTCTAAATAACAAAGAGTCTCTCCATCGTTATTAACGGAGAGAGCTGAATCACTGCAGAAATAATACTCGTATAACTGTTGATAAAGTACTTGCAGCAACATTTCAAAAGTGTTATAATATTTCTAAGCGTACGTAGCCGGTTTATCTTTCAAAACTAGTAACGGAGAATTGATTTAAATCGGCAAGAGACGAAAAAGGAAATATACCATTTCACTTAAGTATCTGAGTCAAAATCAATATTTCACAAGTAAATTTAGGTATTACTTCTATATCGATTGAGTAAATTTTTATATTTATGGATATTTAATCGGTTAGAATACGTAATCTGAGAGGTTGATGCATGTACATTCTTTACGTTTAACAAGTACCGCTGAGACCTTGAATGGGAGTGAGGCGTGATAAACTTGCCAGCACGTTACGTTGAATACTGATTGAGCTAATATAAGATGAAATTTATTGTCTCAAGAGATAATTAATAAGTAAGAACGAATTTATTTAAGCATCAGCAGTAAAATCACGCTCAGAATATCACAGAGGAAAAGCATGGAACAGGATTTAATTTTTATCTTTGTTTGATCTCATAAAACTAGTTTTTACGTGAATAAAATAACTGAAAAAATTTTAATTCGGTCCTTGACATGCAACTTGTAGAACTTTGGGCTTGAATATTTATACACTGCATGATACTCGACCGGAGGCTCATTAGCATTCTGAAGAATGTGTATGATTTTACTGATAAGAAGAGAAGAGCAATTCAGGCAGGTGGAGAAAGAGATAAACCACGTCTAAAGATTAGTCTAATCTCTAACTTAATTTCTTTTGATGTTCGTCCGTGACCTCATAGAGGAATGACATTGTCCCATTGAGACCCCTCGTTCGTGACTGCACTACACTTCACATTAGCGTCACCGGGAATATTCATTGCGAAGATGAATCATCGCCATGAAGCCTTTCCTATTAACTATTCATCTCCACTGTACACACATCAATGCTCGCTCAAATGAATATTTAATCAAGATCTTTTTATGGCGATTAATGAAAGGGAAACTTTAGTTTAAATTAATCTTTTAATGCGTTCTTTGATTCTTTCGTGATTTCGAAATGATGATAAAAGAACACTCAAGTGATTTTTTAACGCTATATTCGCGATTTGTCCTTTTTATTGCCAAACAGCATCCTATTATCTTTTTCTTGTGTTGATGGTGTTTATCTGAGCATGCTACTCCAATAAAATTGGTCTTGCATAGCCATATTAAAATTCATGTGCAAGAGGTGTCCGACGTCATTCCAGAGTTAAGCAATAGTTTGGAGAAGAGGAAAAAATTGCGGGAAAAAGGAAACAGGAAATAAATTAAGTGCAAAATTTAGTGCTTACTCATATATATCATTCATCCTTTCTGAATTTGATACAGCTTTTGGAGATAGATCAGTCTCACAAGAAGTGTATCTACCTAAAGACGTCTGCATGAAATGGCAACATTTTCTCATTTTCATCCTTTACGTTCAGAATACGGCGTTTGGAAGCACAAGTTAAATTATTAATTAAGTTAATTAATATTAAGTTAAATTAACAAATACAAAAGTTATTTTCCTATTTTTTCCATCCATTTATCAATAATTCCACAAGTAAGTTACCTCGATCTTTCCTGCAAATAAAACAAATTAACAGCGATCCATGCGACGGATTTAACAAGCCGAACTTGTTAGTTATTGCACTCCTTACTGGAATGAGTTATTTATTATACGATAGAACTAAAATTAACTGGGTTACCAAATGTAATGGATACAAGGGAAGGGAGAAATGTGGGTTTCCCCATGAATATACCGAACTACAGTGACTGTGAGAATCGTCGAAATAATTACTAGAAATTTGGAAATAACAATATATGCACACATATCTACGATAATACTAACTATTTGTGGTATTTTTTGTTTTAATAAATGGTTTTCGTACGAATCGATAATAAAAATTCTAGCATACAGCTATGATTACCTCCTTAAGCCTTCGTGAGGAACCCCTTGCTCGATGAACGCACTAAATCGCAGAAACACAATAATGCGAAATTTTATTTCGCTTTGAAATGCATTTTATAGTAGCCGTTTTGAGAATTTATCAGTCTGTGGTTTGATGCTCTTTTATTGCAAAATTAATTAAAAGCATTCCGTTTCAATTTCCTAGCGTGTCGAGGCAACAAGAGGCACAGTTCCAAGTTCATCAGCCGTGACGTACGAAATTTAAGTGCATTGGTGCTAGTCACCTTTCAGCTTATATTTAGAGGCTCTCCTTATGTGCCAAGACGCGATGCTTTCACCTTCGAAAGCAGCAAAAAGAGGATCAATGAAACGGCGTCGCGAGACTTATACCCGGAAAGCCATCGATGACATGCGAATAGCGAAGGACGAGGCAAAGGGAAAAAACCGTTAACTTACAATAGTGTAAAGCTTACTTTTTTCAAGTTCACTATGCTATTGACCTTCGCTCATATCTTGACATTGTTAGTTTTTCATTCACACCGCCGAAGTCGTTGCACCACTGCGACAGTGCAGCGGAGATGAGTCAAGTAAATGCGATAGGCCGAAACATTATAATGCATTATAACGAGAATAATTTGAGAAAATTGATCAAATATTCACTTACATCAATGAAGTTGTTTTTGTTTTACTTATGATTTTTATAGATCTTTTGTTATAATGTGAGAGACATTTTCAAGTTATGAGCCGTATGATATATTTATTTTCCGATCGTTCCTCTTGAGGAAACAAATGAATCACATCTTTCATTTACCTTTCAATTGAAGCAAAAGATAAAAGATATTAGAGATAACCAATTAAAAGGAAACAAAAATGATAAAGTGAAATGGTGATAACAATTTGAAATTTATCAGATTCCTAACTTAATTTAATTATTTTTATTAATGCGGGTCTTCCGCATGGGAGGAATATGAACATCATTTAAAATTCGTACAAGTAAGCTCCATGTACGATTCCTTTGTAACTAGTAAATTAAAAAATTTCAATGAAAATGTACTTTAACCGTGATTTGAAATGAAATGGAATGAATTTAATATGATTCTTTTCCGCAAAATTTTGCATATATGAAACCAAATATAGAACGCAATAACATAAATTTATCCTAAAATCAATGGCTTGACAAAATGAAACGATGAGAGATCGAGATAAAACTTCAAATGTGCTTCTAGATCCTCGATAGTTGATTAACGTACAAATGTATGTGTCACTCTATCAGTCTATACGAAAAATCTATGATTGTTCGAGTGGCTGGTTGATGATGGATCCATTTTGATCAGCTCTCACTACTCATAATAGTCCTTGATTCCTCATAATCCATCATTTAGCTCTTTTAAATACTACGAAGGACTTGCGTAAGAGATGACTCTCATTTGCATCCGAATTCAGTTTTCATCTAAGTCAATTGGAAAAACGACAAGTTCATGCCATTTGATCGAGATAAGAAAGTAGAAGAAAATTAATAATTCAACATATGGAAAATATTGCATTCATTCATGCAGTGAACAACTAAAAGAAATTCCTGGTACTGAATATGATGCAGTATATAATTTACAAGTCAACTTGAAACATAAGCGAAAATTATTCTTAAGCTAATGAAGAACCTTGAACTTACGAATTTGATTGCCACCCGTATTCCTCTCAGTAACGTAATGATAAAAACATCATCATCGCTTCGATCCAAAAGAAAACACTTAATAACGCTCCAGCTGTGAAGGACAGGAGAATGACTGTTCAATTTTAAATGTGTCACAAAAAAGCCGAATCACCCAAAGAGTATAAATGCCTTGCTCAATCTGTCTTACGTTGACTACTGACACTTCTCACTTAAGGAAGGCTCCCTGGAGGAACTTTTCCATCAATGGCTTCTCATTCATCTCTTGCGCAGGGCCTGTCTCTTACTGCTTAAGGCGGAATAATTCCCGCAGCGTACCTCTTAATCCGGGGACTTAAATGTTATGACGAATAATCCTTACGAAACTGCAGAAAGTCAAGAGGTAGCGTTTCACTCCCAGTATGGAGATCAGTCATTAGAGCTAAATACTTCTCATGTAACCTCTTGGTTATTGCGAATAGTGTGAAGAAATAATAAGAATAAGCAGAGGTTAAATATCAGCGTTGATATCATAGTTAATTCTCTGCAATACGGTCAAACATTCCTGACTCGTGATTTTCTTCAACTTCTCTCTCATATCGTGAATACCTGGAATTAAATGTTACGTAACAAGTCTATTATAATCTCAAAAAGGACATGTTTAAGACCTTATCCGGAGCAGTTAGAATCGATAAAAGTTGTGTCAGACAGCCATTTCAGAATAATAAGAGAGATAGAGGAGGTAAGAAAGTAAAATTAATTTTGGGAACATAGCAATCTCTGATTCTGCAATAGATTTTTTTAATATAAAATAGGGAAGAAAGCTAGAAGTATGAGGTTTTAATAATAGCAAAATAAATTTTCAACTTCACTGTGTATGAAATTTTCTTGGACCTTCTTGATGCTGAGACATCATTCAGTTTTCTCTGAATCAGCGCTTAATCAACGCTTCTGTTGGGAAAACATAGACTTACGCTTGCGTAAACAAATTTCATTTTCATCCTTCATAATTTATATGAAAAATTTAGGACAGCCAAACATCCTGGTTCGTAACCAGTTATATTGGTAGTAATTCTGGTTCCACATCAAAGAATAAATTAAAAGTCTCCTTCCCAAGAAGGGACTTGATGACATTTCTCAAATATTCTTTCCTTACACTTTTTCTTACACTTCTTCATACAAATTTTGCATTGCCTGTATTGTTATTGTAGACGTCACTGACCATTGTTAAGGTGAAGTTAAGAATGGATGACAAGGGGTTATGATCCTCTGATAATGACTCAAGAATAGCATACGATATCTGCAGTCTATGATTTCCGCCGCGATCATTTCTTCAGAATGACAACAGTAACTGTAATACAGGTGTTTTTAACAAATTTTCAAACATATAAACGTTCAACCGACGGCTTTTCGAAGTAAAACTGCAAACGTAAAACTCGACCTCAAGACGCCCTCTGAAATGCTGACGACACTGCTGTCATTCTGAAGAAGCGAAAGTGGTGATGACCCGAGAGGAAATGGGAAGATCGGAGGATAAACGCCGCGAAAATTTACGAAGAAAAAGCCTTTCGTAACACTTGGAAGCGTTCGAGTTGACTCCGGCGAAGCATCAAAACTTTTTCTGATGTTTCATCATATTTCATCAAAATTACTGAAAAAAATCTCATCGACATAGACTTTTTCTTTTGGGCCATGGATTTGAAATGCGAATAAATTTCATCTGAAATCACTTGGAATTACGACTATATTAAAGGTTGGTACTACAGATCTAAATTGGATATCGAGGACGGCGCACGGTGGGCTAGAATCGAAAAAAGCTGGCCAAAAATACAAAAACGCTTTTCTTGAGTGCGGACCTCGAAACTTCGCATGATTGATTATGAATAAATCCTGCATACAACTATGGAGGTCATTTACGTTCGATCCTTAGCATTAAATTTATACAGGAGGTCAAAGTTGACCAATTTTTGCGAAAATTTCCCGTTTCCGATTTTTCGCGAAATTCTTCAACTTCGAGTCGATTGTGAACCCAAACTAGGAAAATCATCGAGTAAAATATGATAGCATATTATAAATATGTTCTTGTCCTTCATAAGACTTAGTTTCAATGAGTTCTGTTGAATATTTATATACTTTACATTGCAAAATGTTTCGAGGTCCGCACTCAAGAAAAGCGTTTTCGTATTTTTGGCCAGCTTTTTTCGATTCTAGCCCACTGTGCGGCGTTTGCTTTCCGATTGGTCTTTGCAGCTTTTTATCGGTATTATCCACACTCGCCACAGGAATGTGAAATCGCAGTCGACATAAAGATAAACTCCAAAGATACAGAATACTCCAAGAGGAAATGCGAATTTCTTCATCTCTAATTGACGCTTATCATAGAACATTGAAGGTTCACTGATATTTTGCAACAAATTCAAGGTAAAATCGATAATTTAGATCAGAACCTGATGTCACATGAGGATCATACTTACGATCATACGTACGTAATCGAGTACCACTTTCTAAGATAGGTCAAGAATCGGTCTGCAACCGAGTGAGCTCTACGAAGGAAATCGTAGCGTGACAAACGGTATCATGTCATGTGAGCTACTTATCAAGCACAATAGTTAAACATTCAAACTGCTAAGTTTTTAATGGCAATTTTTCTCTCCATTAAACACAGTCAGGCGATTTATCAGACATTTTAACAGAATTTTCATAATGTAATCCTTTGTTGTTAGGCTTAAAGTACCCTCAATTCCAAAATTAAAGACCAATCTTTCATACCAGTTACATCTTGGACGGAAATAACCAAAAATTACCATTGAGTATTATTATGGTGAACTTGTAAAAGTATCTAATAATTAGTGCACAATAATGGTAGCTAGGGATTATTATACCCGTCACCATTCTTCTTTTCTCTACTCATTCCCTAAGCCAAGAGGTGGAGATGAAAATCTTAGTTCGGCGAAACTTGATCTAAAGGTATATTTAACAATTTTTTATGTCTTTGCATTTTTCAGTAAAAGAGTTGTCGAGGGCTTTTGGTTTTGCAACGACTGCTGATACAATTACACGACGAAATAAAAAGCGATGGTCAGTAATAATAGACAGTCGTTGGTCAGATAAAGGATTGAGAAGTTAAGATCAAATGCCGGAAATATGGATCGTAGTCTATATCATTTTCATAAGTGCGAGAAAATAGCCTTTGTCCTATCATTTTTGAGTAATAACAGAAAATTGCTTTGAGAAAATTATTCTAAGGTCAGAAAACAAGATCCTCTCTGAAAAAAATCACTTCAACGTATTAATTTCAAGAAAATAGCCCTATGAGCTAGTTCCATGTTTATATTAGAGCAATTGCTGTTGTGATTTTCCTTTCCCTTCCCAATGAATGCCACCACCAGAGAAGGCTAGGATGAGGTAAAAGAAGGTAGGCAAGCCAATTTGTATACCGCTTTAGGGTCGTAAGATTTATCGTCAGACTCGACTTTCTCAATTATTTGAAGATTCGTCGCCTTCCCTGATCTTGAAGTTTAAACCTTTCTCAGCATCGTAAAAGCCTGAATAGGATACTAAAATTTTCAAATTAGCCTCTCCTTGAAATGTTGTTTCTCAACCTTTTTGATCTCGAAGACCTCATATCTTGTTTTCTTTTACGAACAGCCTGTTCTTTGTTTACCTTACTATAAGGATTAATGTTTGTATATAAATCATTTGTTCGGTAATCAATGCAAAATCAGCCTGAGTTATCATTTTACATTTAGTTAAATTCTTTTGAAATTTTTATTTAGATTCTCTTAGATGAGTAGTCTGTGTAACTCCCAAAGGTTTCTTGCGAACGCAATGGGATCCGCGGATGACCGGTTAAATGCCGCTCAAGAGGAGATAATCATTACAGGAAAATACAGCAGCGTTCTAACTATATAAAATATACAATATATAAAATCGCGCATTAAAGTGATTCTTTCGATTAAAATTTCAATTTTCATTGAAAACCTTTATCAATCTTTTTGCATCAAAATATTTACAATGTATTGAGGTATTCGCTTATCTAATGCGCTTTTTAGCACAATCTCTTTCGCCTAAATAGAGGCGCTTCGACCCAGACCCCCGGACCCCGCACCTTCAGGAACTTTTAAGAATCTCGATAATCATAAAAATATCTTGGTTAAGCTTTCATATGATCAGGGCATTAATTTCGCCATACTTCTGTTCTCATTATTACTCAACGAAAGTTCGGCTTAAGAAATAATCTAAATTTTGGCGTTTTCTTTTACGTGTTAGATGCGAAGGAAACGTGCCACAGTTTTTGGCTGGGGGTGAAACATTCCTTAATTCGTAAACATTTTTATTTCGTGATCTTTTAATCGATGGCGTATTGATTGCTAAGATTATTTTGTAAATATTATGTTTAATCCTTCCAAATCAGCCAACATGTATGCATCATTGCCAACATTTATCATATCTCAAAGTTGGTTAATTACTTTTTATAGTTACTTTTCTCAATATTAATTGAAATTATATTTATGCAGCAAACAGGTTATAAATCCAGAAATATCCATTGATCTTCTTATTTTTGAAAAATCCCAAAACCTGAAAGTCTTACATATGGAAAACCTGCGGAAAGCAATGGTAACTTCCATGAATGACTGTCCATTTAATTTAATACTGGGAAATATTTTATTATACCTGGACGTATGACGAGGAAATAATCGATCCTGAAAATTTTTTTACCATTCTTTTAGAAAATTGAACTTTTTAAATATTTGTATTCTATCAACTTCCCCTGTAAACCACCATTACTACATTATTATATAGATCATCAAAATCACAATGAACATAAAAAATCAGATATCTATATAGAGTTATCCTCCATTAAAAGTAAATTGAGAATTTCTGTACATGAAATGATGTAACAAGAAATCATGAAAACGTTATTTTTTCGAAATCCCTCTTTACCGATCAGTTCCTTCGCGTATCATATGCTTGCTATTACATATTAACTATATCGATATTGCTTTCAATTCAATGTGCGGTCTGAATATATAATCCCCCACCTTGACAAGTTTCTAAATCTGACATCATCTTGATGGAACCGGTGCTTTACCTTAATTTTCTTAAGGGTAAAATAAAGGTTAAATAAAAGGTATCATTGAAAATTATAAATTTTTAATTCCTTCTTAGAATAGTAGTCTACCTCATGTGGAAGAATACATAGAAATTTGTCTACCTCATTAGTGGAAGCATATATAGAAACAACAATATATAGTGCAAAAACTAATTAGGTATTTTGAGGCAATAGTATCTATATAGGAAAGTATATAGGAAAGTTTCTGTAGCTTGCTAGAGTCATCAATTCATATGTTCCCATCCTTGAAACATGTCTACGAAATATTTGAGGAGCTCCCGGATAGCCATGTGGGCAGTGCGTATAATGAAAGCGGTCTCAGGTGCGATTTCCGGCAGTACCCCACGTGCAAAATGACCTTAGTTGTCGAAGCACTTTCGACAATATTTCTTACTACTAAATATCTCCGAAAAATAAATCTCTTTCATACTTAACTCAATAAACCTATGAATTTCCAACAAGGTAAGAATAAGAGACTTCAGCAAACTCGAACGGCGAAATACTTTGTTATTATTTTGGATGGCTCAGCTGAAGTATGAGATAATAAACAGATAACTGAGTTGATTCGTTTTGTCCAAGATGTCATTAAATGGAACTTTCTAGGGAAACTTCACTGCTTTTATAGTCGTAAAATTAGAAAAGGAGGTGAATATTCTCCAGATGTAACCCGCAAGTAGGAAGGGCTCGATTTAAACTTGAGAGCTAAAGCAACATCATAACGCTCATAATATTAACGGTAAATTAAACGGTCACAACGAATTCATTTTAAAAATGTGACTCTATTGCAACACTCACATTATGCAAGGAAAATTTTCTTCATTTTGTCTGTTTCTATTCCACTTAAAAGACTGCTCGTTAAGAGATTCTTCACTGAAGTAGAAAAACTATTTGCTGTCCATCTGTACCTGCTGCAGCTCCACACCCAGACGAACTGAACTGACGGAGGTTCTGTTGAAATGAATGATGTTGAATGAAAAAACATCACAACAGGATCAAAAGCGAACGCTATGAATTCTTAAAGGTTACTATGAAGTACTAAGTGAATCATTGGATGTAATTAAGATTTAAGGATTGAGAAGGAACATTATTACTCAGAAACCTTCTCTTTAATATAGAAGATATACACTAATTTACGATTTTTTGGAATGTATACTTCATCTTTTATTCTAGTATAACTCCCAATAGAAGAATAATTGAACCTTAAACCCTTCAGGTTGCCGATATAACACTTGACAAAGCCGTTACTATGATTCCAGTTTAATGCCAGACTTTCGGAAGACCAGACATATCAAAGTACAGGCTATCGAAATTGCATGAAGAGGATACATATAAAGTTACTTATATTTCTGGGCACCGAAATCTCTTCATTTCAGAGCGGAGAAAGTCGTCATTACAGTTCCGATTACATGGATGAATAATATGTACTTTCCGATTATGTTAAAAAACTAATACCTTTACCTTCGCTGAAATTTCTCCAAAAAATATCAATTCAAGGATATCAATTAAAACTGTTGTTTTAGGAGTAAAATCGTTTCAATTTCTATCTCACGCCATTTCTGCGACGTAAGTATTCTCAAGTCTTGACGCTCATGCTTAACCAACAAGAACTGTCACCATTTCCGGTGGAGTGAATCCCTTTCATCACTCGTTTATAGTGGTATACACTATTGTGATTGTCCATCCATTGGAAGCAATAGCTTTAATTCAGGCCGCTCTGCTTTGCATGTCTTTCCTTTCGAATTTTAAATTGAGTATTCTTTGGCACTCCTGACTCTCCACGGATGTTTTATTCATAGAGACATCTGCATCTCGCGCCATCCAGAAAACCTTTCTCAATCTAGAATAGAGACCCCAAATGCCCAAAGTATTATCTCTTGTAGTTAAATCAAATGTAGAAATGCATAAAATTGTAATATCGTATATTGATTTGTAGCAAAATCTTCACATAATATTACGAAATCTACTTTCCAGATTAAATTATTTCCTAATTAATGCGATATTCTTGTTACAATCAATACCAATATTAGGTAGTCAAGTCTAATTTAATTTATTTTATCTGCAAATAAAGTCTATCAACTCTTCTGCTAATCCATAATATTAAAATCAGGACACAAGTTCATCTCCTCCAGTCAGATTACCATCAAAGCCTTTAGAGTTTCCTAAACCACCTCTTTAAATATTGATAGTTAGCAGCAAATTTCTTCATTATCTCGTCCATAAAATAAAATATAAGAAAGGCCTTTATAGCTAACATAACATTTTTATATTTACCGTAGACAAAGTAAAGACCCTGTTATCTTCTTCGATGGTCCCAATTCATTTAGACAACAGAGATTGTAATTATTGCAATGATAGTTAGATGTCTATTACATTAATTGGATGCATAATTTATCTATGTACAATTTCATCAACTTCATTACATTTTTCGGGATTGTTCTCCTAGATAGTTTTTTCTAAAGGATCGTGTTTTCGACAATCGTAGAAAACATCAATCAGTACTAATACAAACTATCCTTCAGCAGTACTAAGAAACAAACTTTACGTGAAATTTTTATCTTTCTTATATCTACGCGGAAATCTCAATTGTATTTCTGGTTTACGATAACATTTTTAGAAATTACCAGGTAAAAATATTTGTATTAATGATGGAATTTCAGGAATTACTAATTAATTAGTCTGAAAGGAAACCTATAGCGGTAATATATGGGAAAGTTTTCCGTTAGAAAGCTGATTAACATATCCGTTAAATATTGCTAGCTTTCGATTACTAGTGTTTCGATTCCAAAAGCAGTTAAAACCATTGAGATTTTCAGCATGTTTTCTAGTGTGTATGACTTTTTGATGGAGTATAATTCAAGAGAAACTTTTAAATAAGTGTGAGCTGTTTAATTTTTTCGTAAGATAAAATTCAACCAAGGATGGTAATATTATGCGATGTCATTCATCTATCAAACCTAATATTTTCTTACTTTAAATCTTTTGCTCCAATGTATATATCCACCGTCCTTGAATCCTTTTTTTAATGTAAACGTCCTTGAATCTAGCACTTCCAACTGCGACCACCAAAAAGTTGAGGGGAAACCCAATTTCCAAGATTGCTTGTAAAAAATGAAGTTTTTTGTAACTAATTTTCCAACAGATTCATCACTGCATCCTGCTCAAGAATTATTTTAGAGTGCGCAGTTGTTCTGTTACGACGATAATATCGAGTCTTGAAACCAAAATTTAAAGGAAAGAAAGGTACAGCAAGAAAGCGTCGTAGCATTCGCATGTATAGTATATGAAATGAAAATATAATGAAAATCAAGCTTTATATTCATATAGAAAAATTACCACCATATATTTTTTGCCTTGGAAGTGCCCATTCTCTCCCTAAATGAGGGAGAATATCTGAATTTTTTCTGATGATGACAATCGGAAAACTACAGAAATTAAATGTAGATAAAGGCGTGGTGATTTATCTAATGATAAAAGCATTAGGGAAATAGAAGGTTTACCAAGAATTGTCAATGTTGCTCCAAAAATTAACCACGAGGAAAATTTAACCTTTATACTAAGTTATTAACCTTTATATTTAAGTTACGTTCATTCTATTTATGTGATTTGTTGTTTCCCGAATAAAATTTAGAAGTGCATTGGTGTACTTCAATTGCAAACTTATATTCCTTTTCTTTTCATGCCATTAAATAAAAGTAGTAGTTATTTCCTTTTAAAGTCAGATCAAGGAGTGATTGCAGTTTTCATTAGGCATGATCTTTTACGATGTTCTATTCGATGCTTTATAAGAGAACTATAACCTTATGATTATTTTAATCTTTATTGGACATGTAATGGACATTATAGCCTGAAATTCATTAATTCTTATCAGTAAAGCAAATAGAAATTCATTATTAATTTAAAATGGATATATTTCTAATAAAAATGATAAGAATTTGTGTCAAATCGTTTCACCTTAAACCCTATTTTAAAATGCCAATCAGAATATATGAAATTTATTTAAGAAGAATTAAACCGGGCCTCCCAACATAATTGTTGTTTGAATTCCAAAATTTTAAATGTTTGTAATACTACACAGCATGCATAGACTTTGAAAAGCTAATTATATTTTAACGAAGATTCGTATGAAAATTCTAATCTTTTATTTTCCTCTTTGTGTTTTTTGTACGCCAATTTATTATTTAAAAAATCATTCGTATCGTTCAGAACTCTGTGAAATTTACATAGGAGCTTTCCTAGAGAAAGAGAGATCATCATGATTTATTAAAAATTATCTGCATTCAGGGACCGCATGTACGGAAGAAAGTGAAGAAATTGCTTCCGCATTACTGACTAGGGACGACAAAGAGAATTTTCCTAAATTTTAATGAAGCAGTAAAACAATTTTCAACAGTAAGTTGCAGACTTGTTAAAATTTTCGCTGGATAAATTCTTCAAAGAATTAACTGTAAAGTGTTTATCCTATTTTTATGTATGCACATCCGTATTTTATTTATGTATACACTACATACATACAAAAAGGGCGGGAAAAATACTTCTTGATTCCGGACGGGCAATACTGCCCAACGGCACCTACATGTATAGCGCTATTATTTTTTTTAATAAGTCATCCACAATCTAAGAATGAGACGTAACTTGCTCATCTAGATCTTTATAAGATAATTCGCCGGGAATCGAACCCGAGACCGCTTTGATTGCAGTCGGAAAGTTGTCCGCTTGTCTAACGAGGAGCCCTTGACGGATGGTATATATAGATATATTGCAATTGAAATAAATAGTTTTAGATATATAACTCAATGTTTTTGGAATAAAAAATCGAAATAAATAGCCAATCATAATTCAGAGATTTTTTTGGGATTTTCCTTCACCAGCTTAGTTCATGGTCGAAAAAATAAAAAGATTGATGTAGTTCATTTTAGCAGAAATTAAGTTTGAAACGATTTTAAGTGGCCTTCGTCGGGGATGTTTTAAAAGACTGTGATGTAGTTGAAAAACATGAGCACCCATAGCTTTCTGTAAATCCCATGGTTTAGTCTGCGTCGCCGTCCTACTCTCTCCTCTCCTGTTTTGCATTGTCTCTAAAAGGCTTTCTTCTGAGTCTCTTGTTTGGTATGACAGATTTGGTAGAAGTAAATGAAGATATTGCGACCAATCTTACACTTTTGTCGGAACCGATCCTTACTCTGATAGAGTGAGCTGATGAGATATTCTCGAACACTTTTGCCTGAGGACAGGACGTTAGATTAAAAAGTAACAGAGAAGTTTCTCTTTTCGTCGAATTTGTAAACATTTTGGATAAAATAAAGTGGAAGTGCAGTGCTCTATGGGATATTGAGCAGTCTTTTAGATATCACGCATCTTTTACTACTGCTGTTGAAATATTCGTTATTTTTTCCTAATTGTCTATCCTAATAATAATAATAATAATAATAATAATAATAATTTTTATTCACTATAAGCATTGTATACATTGCATAGTTTCGTCAAAAATAATACAATTTCATCTATACAAAGGGTAAAATTAGTCTTTCAGAAGGTTAATACAAAGTATGGTATGTACAAAGGGAGAGAAACTCATCTACTGAATAGAGTGGTTCATACATTAAGAACCTTTTTAGATGATTTTTAAATGACCTAAGAGATGTCATTTTTTTAAAGTTTTGTGGTAGAGAATTAAAAAACTTTGGTCCTTTATGGTGAGGGCCGTCACTGTTTAGTTTTGTTGAACTAGGTAATACATGGATATCCATTTGTGCACGTGTTTGATGTTCATGAATTGTTGAATTCAGTACATAGAGATTAATATTTTTCTTAACAAACATTATGAGATTGAAGATATACAATGCAGGTAAAGTCATAATCTTCGATATTTTAAAGAATTCTCTACATGAGTCCCTAGTTGATAACTTAAAAATGACCCTTATGGCTTGTTTTTGTATCCTAAATACCTGAATACTGTGGGGTGAGTCACCCCAAAACATAATTCCATATGAAAGCAAAGATTGAAAATTTGCAAAATATACACATTTCAGAATATCTATGCTAGTATTTGGTCGTAAATATCTTAACATAAAGACAACTTTGCTTAATTTGAGGGCTACATACTCTATGTGAGATGACCACTTTAAAGATCGTTCAACCTTGATCCCTAAAAACGTAGCATTGTCGGCGAATGATATTTTCCCACCACAAAGGTGTGCGTTAGGAATAGAATTTTTACTAAAGTTCACACATACGGTTTTGTTAGTATTAATAGCTAATCTATTACTCATGAACCATGATTCAAGGTATTTAGTAGTATCTTGAATTTTGCATTGGAGTTCAGATGCGCTTTTTGCAACAATAAGAATATTGGTGTCATCTGCAAACAATGAAGTGTGGACACCTGGTAAATGGGTAGGCAGGTCATTTACATATAAAAGAAATAACAAAGGACCCAATATAGAACCTTGTGGCACACCATATTTTAGATCCCTCATTTTTGATTGAAAATTTATCTGGCAATTTGTTAAAGTATCCATGTAGGGAATTTCTACCAATTGTGACCTACCATTGAGGTAAGATTGGAACCATTTATTAGAAAGACCATTTATACCATACATAGATAGTTTCCTTAATAAGATATCATGATTAACAAGATCAAAAGCTTTTCTTAAATCAAGGCATAGTCCAATGGCAAGATTTTTATTGTCAATAGCATTTAGGGTATTTGAGAGAAAATCATAGAGGGCCGTAGATGTAGATCTAAATTTTCTAAAGCCATGCTGTTGATCACATATAATGAGGTTTCTTTCTAAGTAATTTACTAAACGTCTTGCCATAACTTTTTCTAATATTTTAGAAAAGCCAGAGAGCAAAGATATTGGTCTGTAGTTGCTAACGTCACTATTATTTCCTTTTTTAAAGAGTGGTTTTACTTTACTTTGCTTCAAACATTGAGGAAATATACCTTCAGAAAAGGACAAATTAAACAAATAACTTAATTGCTCTGCAATATGAGGAAGAATATATTTAATCACCTTATCTGGAATATTGTCCATTCCAGCAGATAGTTTGTCACCCAGAGAACTGGAGATATCAAGGATTTCTTTTGCAGTCACAGGGAATATGTAGAAGGAGTGTAAAGCCATTTGTGTTGTGCTATTGTGTACAAGAGACTGACTAAAATTTCCAGCATTTGAAATAATATTTCCGGGTGTATCAATGAAAAAGTCATTGAACATATCAGCAATTTCCAGAGGATTTGAGATCAACATATCACCCTTTTTCAACTCGATATTTCTGACAGCACTCTTGGCATTTAATTCACTTTTAATTATATTCCAAGTGGTGCTAGTCACATTGTTTGAGCATCTAATTAGGTTATCAAAATACATTGATTTTGCATCATTTACAATTTTTTTAAAGGCAAGAGAATATTTCTTGTACTGAAGTTTTAATTTTTCATCATTAGTGGCTCTAGATTGTATGTATAATTCTCTTTTATGCCTACTCATATTTTTAATTTCAGAAGTTACCCAGTGGTTTTTGTTTACATGAGGATGATAAATTTTGCATTTTCTAGGAGGAAAAACAGTTTCAAAGTGATATGCAAGTTTGTTTAAAAAAACCTCCATTTTTTTATCAATGTTTCCATCACAATAAAGACCTTCCCAAGTCTCATTTTGGATTTTATGGCAGAATAACTCTATCAAATAGATAGGAAAACATCTCTTGTAGACCCAAGAGAAACTGTTTGATACATCTATTTGGTAATTTATATCTAAGATGATACCCATATGATCGGAGAAGCCGGAGTTAAAATTGGAGAAAATCACGTCATTATTAGCTATATCAGTCATTACCTGATCAATTAATGTCTCCGAGTTTTTTGTGATTCTAGTTGATTCTTTAAGTATGAGATTTACATTATAAGAAGTCACAACTAAATTTATATTTTTCACCCTAGGACAAGATTTGTCAGAAAAATTAACATTCAAGTCACCACAGATAATAATATGAGAACTCTTTTTAACCAAAGTCTCTAGTAAATTTAAAAAATTACACATAAATACATTGAAATCACCACTTGGTGATCTATATAGGCAGACAATTATAGTTTTATAGACTGGTAACAAAACTGTTGAGAATTCAAAATCCTTCTCAATTACTACTACATTAGACAAATATACTTCTTTAAACAAGATACTATTCTTAACAAAAATGCAAGTACCACCATTTTTAAATACATTTCTACATGAGGCATCAGCAAGTAAATATTCAGGTATATTGATGCAACTGAGTTCGTCGGATTTGAACCAATGTTCAGCGAAACATAAAATATCAGTACTTCTTAAGTCCGAGCTAAGAAGTACATTTAGATCACAAAGTTTATTATTTAGACTTTGTACGTTCTGATAATAAATTTTTAAAGAGATACCTGTGCCCTTTAGTCAAGAATGTCCATTTGTTTGTTTGGGCTTTTTGATACCATTCTGTCCTCTTGTAATTCTTCTTCCATCTTCATATTCAGCATGGGTGGATGATGACTGGGATTGGCTTGGTACACTCGCAATATTTCTGTCATGGTCAGATTTTCTGGGATTAATGAATCTGTTAACTATAACACCCTTTGGCCACAAGGAAGGATCGATTAGTCTATCAAACATATAATAGTCTATGCCAATTTTAAAGGAACCATACGCACTTTTCCCTATGATTTTTTCGCAAGAATTACAGTCAATATTAAACTTCTTATGAATATAATCGGTCACATGTTCATTGGTAACAGACTTTTCGAGACGTCCTATGTAAACGTAAATATTACGTTTCGCAGGGCGGAGAGAATTGAAATCAACATTTGAGTCCATCTCGCATGTACCAATTGTACGAAAGTTTCTCTTATTATATTTTTTTGTACGTCACGGTTTTAAAGTCATGAAGATTTGGTGATTTGGAGTCAATTTCGATTTCATTGCGATCTTTTGCAGAAGTTTTATCTTCCACTAAAGAGTTGTTACAAGATGACGCAGTAGAATTGATAGAATTTATAGATTCAGAGGAAACATTGTCGGTAAGAATTCGAGAAGAATGTGCCAGTTCCGAGTGCTCCCATGGTTCCGAGGCAACCTGATCAGGATGCACTGCAACAGTGATAGATTTCTTTCTAGGTTCAGACACAGCTTTATCAGCAGAGCTCACATTTTTTCCAGCAGAACTCACTAATCCTGATGTATTTGCTTTTAAAGCTTTTACATCTGATTTTAATACTTCAATATCGGCCATAATAGTAGATAAGGCGTTTGTTTTATAAAGTCGGCACATGTGACACTTCCAAAACAGGCAGTTGCTTTTATATAGGGCTTTGTTTTCTAATTCACTCAAGTCCGTGCACTTAAAATGAAATTTGCCATCACAAATTCCACAGGAAAACACTAAATCTTGAGATATAAAGGATTTTTTACACGAGAAACAATTTGCGTTAGGTAATGCGGTCGCCATCTTCCTAAGCTCTTCTAATCCTAATGATAGAAATTACTTCATCGTCGACTGAAGAGGGACCAAAATGAGGTAACAAGGAAGCTCTTTGTCCGAAAAGCTTATGATTCTTCAAAAATATGACAAAAAGGCAACCAGTATTGCACAACAATACTTCGCGGGCTTTCAAGATATCCCATCTTCAACTGCGGAGAACAAAGCAAAATGAAGAAGTACAATTTTTTATTTAAGGTGTAAAGTGAAGCATTAGAAAATTAAAAAGCTAAATTCTCTCCCCTTCTGTTTTTCATACTAAAAGAAAGAAAACGTTTTGGTAACCCGATTATGACGATGTCTCCTTTTTGACGGGGTTTTCACTATCTCCCCAGAAAAGCGTCTTAACCGGGTTTCACTGAATTGTTTTATCATTTATTTCCTTTTTATATTACGCTGTTATATTATTTACATTGTACCACTATAGATAGGTTAGCAGGTGGCAGCGTTCAGTATTATACAATAAATCTACATCAATATAAAGACCCTACAAGCCGCCTTTCGGCATGTGGCAGATGGAAAATTAAAAAGAAATTAAATTAACAACTGAATCAAACTACAAATGGAAATTAATTGGTACATAAATACAAATACTACTCATAGAAAATTTCACTCTTCAACTTCATATCACTTATCACATAAAATATACCACATCACTCTCATATGTATTACTTCTATCAAAATACTATATTTCCTGCACTTCTATAGATTCTATTACTATGTATAGCATAACATCTAGTCGATTATTTGTTTGCAAGGAAGAGCGTGAAAAGTTCTTCAGTTAATTCACAAAAGCGAGTCGTGCAAACCAAACCAAAGGAATTTACGCAGGCTCGGTGGCATACGTCAGTTTCATAAATTTTCTTTGTTCGTTTATATGATTGGATATAAGCGAAAAAAGGGAATTCACGATGGACAATTTTATCAAAAATTCAATAGCAGAAATCAAACACTAGTGCAAATTAATATTTTTTGTTTAGTCTTTCGATACAAATATACCAAAATCTGTACTTTTCTGGACATACAGGTATATATGTTCACTTTAACAATTAATCTTAAAACTCTAATCTTCTTCAATTAAATTCTTTTCAATTATGTTGATAATGAGCACCATTTAGCCAATCTATATTCATGGGTTGGTATGATGAAATAGCAAGAGAAAAATCTCAAGTATATATATCTTCTGTGTCCATGAAGAATTATGTAATAAAGCCAAACAATCTGCTAGCTTTCTTTAATATATAATCAATATTATTATTAATAGTCAAAAATTGATTCATATATGCTGCAAGATGTAGAACATTCTTGTGATTTCACTGCCATGCGATATGTTATTGGGAATATATATCCTATAGAAAACTAAAAAATACACCTTTTAATGGTGAACTCCATTATAACTGATAGAAGCTAATGAAAAACCATATCACTAGTCTTGTAGATTAGAGCAAAAGATTTATATACTTTCTATTAACTTATTGTGATTAAGCATGGCAATAATGCTATTTTACGAAGATAAAGAAAAGATAATTTCCCCATAGATGATTTTAATACACCTGAAATAGCAGGGATAGGGTTAGATATGAGTTAAAGCCTTTGTGTTTGCCTATTAAATAACAAGATATCTAACAATTTGAGTGGATATTCAGAACCATAAGCTATGAAGACAAATTTGGTCTAATGAACAATCTATGCACATAGTATCCACCAATTACTTAATTCTCAAGAGCTTAATTTGAGAAAGTCATTAAGTCAGTCACAGAAGATCGATATCCCCAAAAATCTATTTCCCGATTGATAGCCAAAACATTTTCAACCAAATTTTGATTATTATTGTTACCAAAGACTCAAGACTAGTATTAGATTATTGTGTAGATATTAGCCAGTAATTTGCTCTTCTTCCTAGACTAGATGTAATAGAAACAGCAATATTTATGTAAATTGGGAATGCAACTGAAAAAATGCCACTCTGCAATTAATTATTAAATACCACATTCAATGGTAATGTAAGACTACTGGCATATTTATTATTTAGTAATGATAATATACCATCAGCTCTTTTGATTATTGATATCCAGAATTTTAATTTATTTAAATACAGTATCTCCACCAATATTTGACTTCCTTCTCTTAACCCTGAGCTCTAATTGGGTATACATACACCACCAGGAATTTCTGTATGATAGACTGATAACCATTGACTTAAAAGACAATTCACATACTCTAAAAGGAATTTAGACATCATATACTATTTCAGATTGAAAGTAATATATTTAGAAAGTAGATTCTTAAATGAATAAATATTTGTAAATGTCACCAAATAATGTTTCTCTTTTTCAGTTATGGTGATGCTGTTTAGCCTTGGATGTCTCACTTTGGGAGGTGCTATTGTGCTGTGGACTGCAAATATTGTTGATACAATGATTCTTAGTGTAAGGAAATGTTTTACAACAATTATAAGAATTTCTTATTTCTATTACATTACAATTATTCTATTCTATTTCATCAATTCTATCATATCATGTAATGGGTCACATGTATTTAAAATCAATAATTCAATCATTTCATTACTCTTTAGGGTCTTGTGATTAAAAATGGCACCCAGATCTATGACTGGTGGATCAGTCCACCAGTTGAAACATTATTCAGAGTTAGAATCTTCAATTACACGAATGAGGAGGCTTATCTCAATGGCACTGATAAAAAGTTTCATTTACAAGAGCTTGGACCTTACACATTCAGGTCAGTATACATATTAGAAGATCATTTTGTCAATATTCTATTTACTCTATCAATATCTGCTCAATAGTCTCACTTCCATGATGATACAAATATTAAATTCTCTAAAAACAGGGCAAAAATGGATAAAGCTAATATAGAGTTTGATGATGAAGGAGAGATAGTCACTTTCCAGGAAAATAGATCATATGAATTCCTTCCAGAACTTTCACCAGGAGTCAGCCTAGACGACAAGATTGTTGTCCCTAATTTGTCATTACTGGTGTGTTTCAAATGTTGAAAAAATTTTTACTAATCAGCTGATTCAATTAACTTTCAGTTGAATATTACTTGTATTTCTCATAAATCTTAGCTTAATGCTCAGTAATTTTTCTTTTAAGGGTGCAGCATCTGTTATGCATGACTCACATTACATTATAAGGATGGGTTTAGCACAATTGCTGAAAGGTTTGCAAGTTGAGCCATTTTTGCATCTTCATGTTGGAGAATTCCTTTGGGGTTATGATGACACACTCTTTGATCTGGCCAAAAACATTGTTCCTTTCCAAAGGGAGATGCCCATGGACCGGTTTGGCCTTTTGGCTGCAGTAAGAGAGTAGTATTTGTTTTCTCTTTAAGGAATATTTAATGATACTATCAATTTTACCTTACCTTTACATTTAAAATTAGAAAGTGATGAGATATTTAAAGATTTTTGAATTCATCTACAAAATGATAATAAACTACTTTCTTGCAGCAAAATGGACTATCTTTGGATAGAGTCAGCATCCATACAGGTTTGAAGAATCGAAGTATGTTGGGACTTATATCTGAGTACAATGGAGAGAACTCATTACCTTATTGGGGTTCATATGAATGCAACAGAGTAGATGGTAGTGAAGGATCAATTTTCCCACAAATGGTTACACAAAAGAGCCATAATGAGAACGGTTCAACTACTCCTTACCGATTTCATATTTTCAATCATCAACTTTGCCGAAGGTTCCCACTAGAGCAAAAGGGTTCAGTTATAGCCAATGGGTTTCCTGCTGTTAGATTTCAACCAATTGATGGTGTTTTTGATGATGCCATCAGTAAGCCAGAACACAAATGTTTTTGTGACCCAGCTGCTTCAGTTTGCCCACCATCAGGAGTTTTCAATGCAACACCTTGTGCTTATGGTAAATCATATCTCTTGTATCAAAATTAAGTATATCTTTGAGCAAATTCATATCATTTTAGAAATTGTTGAAAATAGGGTTCATTATCGTTTCAACTTTAAATATAAATTGCATATTTTCAGGAGCACCAATCATGGTATCATTTCCACATTTCTATTTGGGAGCACCATTACTCATGGAACCCTTTGAAGGATTAAAACCAACCAAAGAGGAACATGAATTCTATTTAGATATACATCCAGTAAGTAGAAGTTTATTTTTGAAAACATCATATGAAAAGAACTAAAATAAATGTTCTGGAGAGAATGAATAGCACACTACTGTTTACATTCAGATATATTGTGAAATCAGTTAGCAAAAAGAATGTTTCATACATTCTGTTTAGTTTAGAATTTATTAATGTGCATTCAGGAGAATTAATCACAGAAATCAGCCACTGTCCAAAATGAAATTGGCTTACCATAACTGACTCTTTTTCTTGAATTTCTGGATTCAGGAGGAAATTGCTAGAGAAATTTCTAAACTTCAGATAGTTGCTGTAATATGAGTACAATTTTAAGAACACCTTACTTTTTAATAAAATTTCATGAATGTTAATATCCTACTTAGTTAAGATCTTGGCTGCATATAAAATTTTTAAACATGTAAAATTACTGCTGTTTTTCATTCTTTGGGTAATATGGCAGAATTATTCCTCCCCTATTTATTCAAGAAAAGCTAAACTAGAGTGATTTAAGGTAGTCTATTCTGAGACGCAGCAAAGTAAGCCAGTATATATCTTCCACAGGTAGACATCCTTGTCAAGTGCTATATTTGCTAATGTGCATGCCATACTTCAACTCGACTTGATGATTTATATAACTCTTTATCAAATGAAAATTTTCATCTCATAAAATGATTTTTCACCTCAAAATAAAAATTTTTGTTAGGAACCTCTCATTAGTCACAAAAGCTTAGTGCTTGCAAATTCATTTACTATATCTGTGGAATAATCCATGCAACTTCTTAAAGTTTTACACATATAGAGATTGGATAAAGGTTTAAATATCAAGGAGAGACACTTCATTATGGTCATTTTTTATATTTCCTTACTTATCATAATTAAACAGAAATGTGTGTTAATGTTAAAATATTATGATATAACTCAGGATGGCATAAATCTATATAGTTTATACATCATTCATGATTGTTCATACTTAAAATAATAATAATCTTTCTCTTATCAATATTTATGTATATTTGTGCTAATAAAAAATTTTGTTAATTAGAAACTAGGCATTCCACTTGAAGGAAGATCGCGTTTTCAACTGAATATGATGGTAAGACGATCTAAAGGAATATGGCAACTGGATAAGTTTCAACATAATTTAATCTTACCCATAGCATGGATTGAAATAGTAAGTCTAATTCTTATTTCTTAAATTTATAAAAAAATCAAATGAATAGAGGCACTATATATACTATAAAATCTCAGAACTTAAACAAAAGTAGTATTCATCTCAAATTATGCAAATTTTCAGACATGCAACTAAAAGTAAGTAGATATGGATAAAAAGATAATATTTTTTAATGTTCAAAATTCTGATTTATATTTTTTTAAGGTATTGTGGAAATTGATAATTTGGGATGTGATTTGAAAGCATTTTCTTTTCAGTCGATGATAATTCTATAATTTAGAAAATACACCATCATCCTTATTGTTTTCACTAAATATTTTCAAAGCCTACTTGTGACCAACATCTGGAAGAGTGAATTAAATAATATTATAAGATAACTATGACTAAGCATTCTCCTTTTTCACTTTCTCATTACAGGGAGTGGAAGATCTACCTCAACACATAAAAAGTGCTATTGCATTTGTTACAGAGACTTCAGAAATTATTGAAAAGACTTTCATGATTTTGTTACTCACTGTCAGTTTAGTTATATTTCTTATTCTAGTGATAATGGTTTTAAGAAGAATGTACCAAAAAAATCAGAAGGGGAAGCAAGAAAATGCAATCACTCCTGATGATAAAACAGCTTCTAAAGCATTCCTTGAGGCCAATGGATGAAACAAAAATGTTTATAGGATATGACATTCATTTTTTCTATTTTTCATACAAATAATTTATTGAGAAATATGCATTAAATCCATCCAAACAACTTGTAAAAAGAGTCATATCTCTTTTGATGTTTTAAATTTTCTCAGTCCTCATATATCATTGACATTGTGTTCATTTGTGATATATTTTCATGTAATGATACGCTTCAAGTATTATTTTTATAATTTTATGTTTCCATTTATAACAAATTATCAATTTTGTACTTATTTTTTCATAAAGAAAAAATGCTACTTTCCCAATCCTTCATTAATTTGACCTGAAAGTCAGCAGCACCATAGCTATATAGTTTTTATTGCACATAATTATTCTTTTACTTAGAATATACCTAATTGTCATCTTGTTGTTATTCCATGAGTGAATAACTGCTTTTTTCCTATGGAAAAAATAACAAAGAATCCATCTCTTACCAGAGGTAAATAAGAATTTAAGTACAGAGTTTATGGCATATTAGAAGCTTTATAATTCAAGACTTTTTATAAGGTATCAATTGAAGTAAATGAAAGAAAAGTTGATGGTCTTAGCCATCAGTGGTTGGGATTTCATGATAAAGATGAACAATTTCAGCAGAAATTTTTAACATAAGCTGAATCATGCAATGAAAAAATAAACCATGATGGTGGGTTTCTGTTTATCTTTTGTGTAAGATATGGTAAATAAAACATTTACTGGGGAATTTTTTTCAAAAATTTGAATAGCCTTAACTAAGGAACAGATAGCATACTTGGAATGAATTCCTATTAAAATCTACAAAAACATTTCAAACTTTCAGTTTATACCCAAATCGGGTTTACATCCAAATTGACAACCAGGCTGATTGAATTATATTAAAATTTAATCATCCACAACTCTTCTTTTATCTAAGAAAATTGAGTTCCTCCAGATATGTATAATGTAGTAGAATATGGATTAAGGGAATGGGAACTTCCAGAATTTTGTATCATCTTGAACATGTAATAATCCTTACAGAGGGTATTAATGCCATTATTAAGTATGAGAAACTAACTGAAAGTGGTATCTGTTCTATAATAAATTACATCGACTTAAATACTTCTTTTGTTTTTCCTTCCTAGAAAGAGTGAATAAGCTTTAACTAATAGACTCTGTCTTTTTTATTATTTCTCCAAAAAATAGCAATCTAGATTTTAGTAATATATTTTCATGATGAGGAGTCATTAGATATTCAGGGGGCATATATTCTTATCATCTCAGATTATAAAAAACCAGATGTGGAAAGTTAAAATAATTTTAGCATAAATACATTTATGCTAAAATATCCATTGGTGAGAATATAATAAAGACAATAATTAGATCTTGATTACTTTAGGCAAAAGAATTACAATAAGAAAACAACAAGGTAATAGTATTTAATCCATTAAATTTTACATAAACTGAGAATTCAGAGACCTATGTTTCACTGTCCTACTGTCCCTTAAAAAGTCAAAAATTGACAACATTTAATTCAATAGAATTCTTCACCACATTAACAAGGGCTATAAAGAAGTTTGGTGTGCATTACATCACAATGAAAGGTAGAGATATCATTGAGAGTCATCATTGATGCAACAGTTAATTCAAGTCAGAAGTGAATAAAGTCTCAAAATCAAAAGAATTATAAAAAGGCTGAGATGAGTTTGCTATCCTATGTAAGAATGAAATGATGAATATAAATTAAAGGATAAGAATGGATGAGCTAAATAATTAATTAAAATCAAAGTCAGAAATAAATTTTATAATACAGCTGAAACAACAATGAAGTTGCTCTGAACAGCATGCCTTTTGAGGTAGATGACATTAGTTTACACATCAGATTTTTAAGGGAATGATTTTTTCAAATCATACTCTTTTAAGAGCATAGATAATTATTTATATTTCAGGGAATCTTAAATTGTACATAGGAAAAACTCCTTTGTACAAAATAATTGATGTAAAAACCAGTAAAAATTGACAGGTCAGTAAATGCTGAAAGAATTGTACGTGTCTTTCATATGTAGTAGTTCAAGAACCAAGTCTGCAATTTCAGTTTCCTGTAAAAATAACAATAATTATCATTTTAAAGCCCTAAAAGTATTTTCTTGATATAAAACATTTAAAGGTCACTAAAAATCAAAATATTTACTTAGTGCTTGTTTTTTCAGAATATACAGCTATATTTATAAATTTTAAAGAATCATCATTTTTACCCCTATGAGCACCAATGTAAACAGGAATAAGAGTAGCCAATGAAACAAGTCCAAAAGCTGCAGTTCCACCACATGCAAATGCAAGAGCATCTCTATAATAATGAGGACAAAATCCAGTACATTTCCTGCAAATAGAAGGGAGTGGAAATTAAATGTGAGAACTCAAATACCATAGTAAAAATAAGCCATGAATTTCCTACTTTTCTCTTAACATGAAGTGAGCTTCCATTTTGTATTCTTGCATTGCAATGCAATAGGATTGTTACTTCGAAATTAAATTATTAATTTTCTAAGTAAGTTAATGAAGAAGGAACTGATGATATAATTTTGTACTTCTTTAATAAAAGAAAAATTTCTGAAAGTATTACAATTAAAACTTGCTTACGTGGCACATATTATTTGATCAATGAAAAATTAAAGAAAAAAAAATAGTTTCTTTTTTTTTTAAGACATACATGTTCTCGATTATCATGACTGCAACACCATTGAAAAGCTTATCTGCAAAAGTAACGGCACTATAAACAGATGCTCCACTATCAGTATTGGCTCCAATGAGGTCAGCTGTTATACAAAGACTGGTAACAAGAGTAATGGAACTTCCGGCACCTATGATGAAAGAGTCTCATTGATAATGTTTTTATTCTAAAATTGCTGTAGCTATATGTTTTTGTAATCATAATTAAAAACATGTTTTAGATATATTTCTAAATTTAATTTTCCAGAGTATATCTTTTTTCATCAGTCAACGTACCCAATCACTACATCAGTATGTAATTAGTTAATGCAGCTTACAATAACTATAGATAAAGGCATTATGAGACTTTTATCAATTTTAGTTGAAGATATACTGACCTATTAGTACAGCAACAACATATATTTCATGTTCCGCATAAGAAGGTCCTTCACCATAATATATCCATATGCATGCTATAATGCTTACAATGCCCCCAATGAGATAAGTGACCTACATGAAATTAGATCACATCAGTGTTTCAGATTTTCCAATTGTAAATTAAACTCATTCATACAACTATTGTAAATAATTAAAATGGACTGCATTTTCACAAGATGTTCATGAGCTTCAGAGCTATGAGATGGATTTTGTCATTTTTCAAGCAAATATTTGAATTTAGAAACCCTGATTGACGAAAAAGGATAGAAAGTACCTAAGAATTCATGACTTTTTCTAACACAATAATAATAATCAGAAACAGAAAAGATAAAAGGAAGAAAAATGTAAATTTAAAAATTTCACTTAAGATTAAATTTGAGTAATGAATTGCATTTCTTATTGCATTACTATTGCTGATTTTCCAATCATGAAGATAATTTATACATAAATGAATTTCAAATTCATTCAACTCAATTGAGAAGCATCATTTTTGGCAGTGGAATTGAATATTTAATTGCATTTCCAACAAGTTTAAATAATAGAAAAATTCATTCAGAATGAATCATAATTCACTCTAACTAGTTAATATGATATACCTCTCATATGTAATTATATCAAGCTTCTATTAGCCACAATCCTCAATTTTTAGGGATATTGTTTAAAAAATATGAATTATAAATCAAATAGTATAGTGGTTAAAAAATATCCCTGTCTTAAAAGGGAAACTGAGAAAAAGGAAGTTGCTTAAAATTAACCCTATATAAATTTCAAATCCACTTAGTAGAATTTAAGTTTAGATGTAGATTTTTGCAAAGAACCAATAACAGGTGACATGATAGCATTGAAAAGTCAAAAATATGTGAAGCATATCAATATAAACTGTAACTGAAAGGATGCATCAGTTTGAACACTGTATAAGGGAATAGTATGATTTGTTTCAAGCAAGAATCAGAAAAGATAGATCCTAAATTATACTTATCACACTTAAATAAAATATGAAGTTTAAATCATTGTGCTAAAGACAAAAGGAAGGTTGAATACTAGAATGAAGAAAAACAAAATTGCAAATCAAATGAAAGCATCTACAAATACAGTTTTTTGAGTTGTTAAACCAAAAATGTTTGTGGAGAGTTTATGCAGAATTAGAACGAGCAATGAGTTTATTGAGTTCATATTTTTTCATGAAAAGAATATCTATAAAGGAAATATTTTGAGGTAAAGAATCAAATGAGTCTATATATATTGGAATAAACATTAGGTAATAAGAAAGGTGTACAAAATCTCTAACTCACCTTTCGACCACACCTTTTATTTATAAATTTGACGATAAGGGATGTGACAAAACTGCTAGCATAGGAAACTAAAGGTATAACAGCTAAACTTTCAGCTTCTTTATCCAGAGATTCATCCAAATAAAGTGGAATATATACTTGGCTAAGAGTTGCATACAGTCGACTGGAGACATACAGTAATGCAACCTGGTATAATCTAGGATCTCTGAAAATTTGTGCAGTTGAAGAAGTTGCCGGTATATCTTTGTCACTCCCTCTTATATTTTGGTAACTCCTTGATGGGACTGCTGGTTCTTTCAGAAATACATGAAAGAAAACTGTAAATGCCATACCAAGGGCTAATCCAATCAAAACGATTTCCTAGCAGAGAGAAAAATATGAATAAACTAGGGATTATAAGAAAAAACTTCATGAATCTATTCATTTGACAAATGATTTTACGTACTTTGAATTTGTATGCATCGTTAGGCCCGATTTTCAGTTCTTCACCCTTGTTCAAATGTAAAACCATCCATGTTATAAAATAAACAGCAACATTAGAGCAGACAGACATACTGTATCTGTAATTCAAGATGTAATATCATCAAATTATGCTCATAATCAGTATGAATACCCATAATTTAGTGTTTTAATCCTATGTTCACAGAAAAAATGGAATAAAATATAAAAATATTTACTTTGTTGATTCTTCAGATTAAAATAAATTTTCTAGAAATGGCTCCAAAGTTTAAACAGTATTATCAGGTAACACTGATAAACTTTCATCAAGTATTTATTATGAGAACCAGTGGAGAATTATAAATTGGAAAATAAAGATAAATTACTAAACTATGATCTTTGAAAATGATCTTCAAATAGTTTAACTACTTCGGATCTTTTTGTTAATATTTGTATTGAAACATAAACATGTTTTTCATTGATGTCTTCTCAATATGTAAATCTCTAGGGATTAAGGTAAATCCCAATCAGCTATTGCCTAGTGACTATTTACATAATCTTAATGAGGAAAGAAAAACTTTATACAGTAATGTTGAAAGGTAATGCATTTTTTGTAAGTAGAAACAGTCTACTTGAGGAAATCTTTGCTTTATAAATTTAATTACATTGAGCTCTATGTATTAATAGATAAGATTATTTGGATCAATAATTGGATGTAATTCAATTTCAAATATCGGACGTTCGCGGAATCTTTGCAGTAATGTGAGTGTGTTTTCTCTCTCCCTCTGAATCCTTTTTAAGGAAACCAATAGTATGGTGGAAAGCCCTCCCCCATGGAGGCATCGTTTCAAATGTGTTTGCAGGCGTATTAATTAAAAAATTCACACGCTGTAGTTATATTTACGCAATAATATAAAGTTATGAAAAATAGTTTGAAAATTTATTTTTGATTTGAGTTATGCCGGAAATGACAGTATGATTTATCTTAGATTAATTCCTAGAATTATTGAAGATAAAAACGAAGAAATTGCATTTCAAGAAAATACGAGATATTGTTCCTGTTTCGTTTGAGTGGTTACCTTTTGCTCTACCTAAAGCAAAAGGGAAATTTTCTATCAAATTCTGCCTCAAAGCAATTTCTTTCGTTTTATTATCGTTTTCATTATTACTTTTGTAACGAAAAGATTCTGAGGTAAATTTTTAATAGAAGTGAGTGGGAAAATCGAGAGTTTTTTTTCTAAAGGTGAGGAAAAAATGGTCACCCAATATTCTTTGTCTTACTTGCTAAGGAAAAAACTCAACGAGAAAGTTTATTGCAAATCCAAATCCCCTAAGCTTTTAAATAACGTAAGAAAAACGAGTTTTCTTACGGGGGTAGCCAGGGCAACGCGTCACACAGCGCAGCCTACGATCATTCGAGCAGTTGAATCTCTACGAGGCATAAAATCTTGCAGCTTTTTTGATGGTTTGTCATGGACTTGTTCATTGACTAATTAATTAGCATTTGAATGACGAAATATCATACAATTATTTGAATATGGGAAAGTTGCTCAGTGATACACTTTATTAAACGACTGAATATTTATTTTGAACATGTTACCTCGCTACATACTTCTCCTTTAACATTAACGTGTACCGGTATTGCACTCGCTCTCAGTTTAATTAATATAGAGATTTACTGTTCGGTTTCTAATGAATGCACTCGTGTTCCTATTAATTTCAGTAAAGAATTTATTCCGCCGTTTCGCCGGAAGTCATTCATTCTTCAAAAGCGTTGGCAAATGCTCCTTATTAGCTATTACCAAAAAGATTTCGATATGTATGCAAGTATGAACGTAAAATGGTGTTCTCTTAGATTGTGATAATCTAATACATAATCCATGTCAACAAAGCTGATAAAATTATAAAAATAAAATATAAACTCACTATTTTCTCACACCTTCCCGCTGGAAGCATTTTCCAGGGCAAATACGATGAAAAATATCAAAGAAACGTCTATACTATTTTTAATTCCTTTTGCCATCAACTCTCGAATTTCTCATTTCTGTCTGAATATGTCACAGAAACATTTCTCAGCTAATGGAATAACAAATATGGGAAGAGAAAGACTTAAAACAGACTTTGATGGAAAAATTCTGTTTCTTGAGATAGGAGACGCACGTTAAAAACAGAAACAAAATCTTACTTTTCCTTGAAATGTAGTTTTTTATTTTCTTTCTACAATTTCTTTCGTAATTAACCTGAAATAAGTCACACTGCTCTTCCGGCAATAATTTTGCTCGAAAATTAAAAATTTTAAATATATTTTCCTAACTATATTTTTACGCAAATGTCGCAACGGGGATTTCTCTCATAAGAAGAAAACGCACTTATGGGTTTTAAACTGTGTCTTCTAGACTATGTTCCACCGCCCATTTTACTAAAGATTCCTTTCACATAAGACTTAGAGAAAATGCCTTACTCGCTCTCACTCTAAAATGCAAAGATTCGGTGAATGAAAGTTAGGATGGAAAAAAGTTTTCTAGGATTAAATATTCATTATACAAGAGGATAAGTTTTGTTTCTATTCGTCTATTTACCTTAATCGGAAATAATTCATTGGATGTCACATACCTAATTGCAGTCAATTCAGTCCTTTCATGCTCACTTGGAGTTAAGTCTGGTATTAGTGAGAGATGTGAAATTTGCACAGTTGCCCATCCAATTTGAAATAATGTCACAAGGACTGAGAAATACAAAGGCATTACCCATGTGTTCTCTTCAAAACTGGGGCAAACCAAACAACTCATGAATATGAATGGGAAGCTTATAAGAACGGCAATGGTTCCTGCAAGCAAAGACATAGTTTTATTAAATATAGTATTTGTATCAAGAAGATTATCTAAATAATTCAAAAATAATATAGCTTAATGATGAAAATTCAATTATTGAATTCAATTTTTATATCACCAGAAAATGTAATGCATTCTTGTTACTCCTAATTTCTGAATGAAAATTATTAAATAATATTACATTATTTTCATAAAAATGCAACGGTAAACTCAACTTCAAACAGAGTCACGAATAGAATGATTCTTCGTGGAATAATAGATAGCAAAATCATTTAGCTTAATGATCCACCTCTTCCCACATGGAAGCAACAAACAACATTTATATTATAAAATCTGAGTCAATTGATATTAGTAAAAATTTATTTACCAGACTTTATATGCATTAGTCGATGAATTGTGATCATGATCAAAATGGAAACTTTCCTTGAGATCATACTAATGTCGCATCCTAATTGATAGTCTACTAAATTAACTATTTGATAAATCAAATGAATTATACTATATAGAATCATCAAAATAAGTAATCATAAAATTTATTTTAATAATTAAAGTGACCATTCTTTCCTTAGTATTTATTAGTATCTATAGACCCTGCTATTGTCAAAAAATATATATATTCTTCAATATATTCCAACAATTCGAAGCATATACTACAAATAAGACATTTCTAGAAGGCAACATAGTCAGAGAAGAATTCTTCTAAAAAGTTTAAAACTACGAAAGTATATGTAGTGAAAATTCAATAATTGATAAACTAAATAATTTTTGTCCGAAAAGAATAAAATAAATAAGGTCTTATCGAAAATTTTCAATAAGAAAATTTCGATTTGAATATTCAATAAATATCTTTTGTGGCATCAGTTTTAACATACATTCAATGTAAAATAATGCCTTACCTCCGATATGCCATGATTTTCGTCTACCACATCTCCATCTTCCGAAAGCACTAACCGTTCCTGTGCCATTCTTGTCTGCAAGAATACCAACCACCGGCGTAGCTAGAGCGTCCACAACTTGCCCTAAAAGAAGTAAAGCTCCAGCCACATAACCTTCCATTCCAAGCACTACATGAAAGAAAAGGAGCGTGTACGAAAACCACATAGAGGCACATATGTCGTTGAGAATATGACCCACCCCATAGGCGATTTTCCATAAAATAGGCATGGGATGGAGTCTCGGAGGCTCTCGAAGGGGCAGTGCCGGGCCATTATGATATTGAACAGGCGGTGGGGGCGGAGGAGTGCTGGATCTTGGAGGACGATACAGGAAGGGTTCCCTCAGCGTATAACCGGAAACAAGACCTGTGATCTTGAGAAGTAATGGCTCCTCTTCGTCCTCCGTAAGATCTATGTAAGGCGGCGCCATATTCTTCTTAATTACTACTTGCTGTAGTGAGAAGTCGCTTCACCTTAGTCTTGAGCACACGCTGTGGTTCTTCTAACTACGCCATCTCACCCACTTGCGGCTACCTGAAAATAATTCATGATTTACACTCTCTTTTCATATTCACGAGTAGTTTTTATGATTAAAATCTAGGACTAGCAACATAATAACAATCCTGAAAGATTCAATCAACTCAACTATATCATATTTATTGGGCACATCCAATTTCGTTTTTCTAACACTTCTTCGCTCACTTTGATGAGTATACCAGCTGGTAGACGTCTTAATTCTTTGTGCAAAATAAAATACAGTTAGGTAAGCTGGAATCGACTTACGTATACAAATTTATAATATGAAGCAGGAAATTTAGATTCAGTGGTGAAAATCTTAAGAATCAATATTTTAACGTTAGTTCGTTCTTAACATGTTAACATTGAGAACAGTAATATTTATCAGCTATTTTTCTAGAGAAATTACCACCTGTAATTCTATTTCAGTTATAAGAAACAACTTCCTCACAATTTTTAAAAAGTGTGGCAAACCAAAACTACGTAGATCTCCATGCGAACCGGAAAAATTTTTGAAATTTTGAGAATGTGAAGAATAGTCGAACACCAGTAAACAGATATTAGGAAGTGATATACAACCAGCAAAATGTAGATACGAGATTTCGAAGCTTCTAAGGCTCACTCAGTTTGGTCGCTTTTCAATGAAAGAAAAAATTTATGTATTTCCAATCCCTTATGTGCATTTAATCATCTATAGAAAATATTATCTTAAATACTTATATAAAAATGTTTAAAGCTTACGTAGAAAATTTCTCTAACCCATTTCGCTGCAACCAGCACACCTTTCCTACATCGCTTCCTTCGACATAATGAAAGATAGCGATCACAGGATGTGAATCCATGACGCAAGGGTGTAGGGTTTCCCGCCATCCTTACCCCAAAAAGACGACGACCACGACAATATCCACGCACTAAAGCATACAAAACTATTTCCCGTTCTCCCAGTCCTGTGGGAATGGGATCCGGAATGTATCAGGTTACTTAAGGACATCGTCACTTGAGTGAATATTCGTGGTTCAACATCTGATGGCAGAACACGGAAGAAAAAGAAAATCCTTGATTCACTATTATACTGTGCGTGATTGCAAAAGCAGCTAATGACGAATTCGAATGCGATTTTTTCGGTATATAACAACGAAAATTTTTCTTATTGTCTATAGATCATTCGGAAGACTACTTACTTTCATTTACATCCTTCATAAATGTATAATAAAGAAAATGTTAACATATTTTTGCTGAGGTTACAATAATATTTCATGTTCCATTAAATTGAAACTTAGGGATCGAGTATTTTATATCTATATTTATCAATCAAGTAATGTCGACGAGAACCAATAAATATTTCAATTTAATTAAAAAATTAAAAATCTTTATATTTCTTATTAATCAAGTCCACGTAAATAAATGTGGGCTTGGTAGCTTTTTCATTGTGTTCTGCAATACATTCATGTGTTAAGAGTGAGTGTGAGATAATGAGCTTCTATTCTGCTAAGATTTGGTAGATAAACAAATGATTTTACTGTAGTTCTAAGAAACTTGTTATCTCTTTCGCTCGTATGTGAAGATTAAAAAAATAATTTATCTGTGACTTTTACATTAGCATTAGATTGTTTCAATAAAATAGTCACTCTAATTAGAGATAAGACTTGACACTACTATTTGAAAATATTTTGCTCTCAATATAACTACTTAACTCTTTAAATTGTAAATGATCGCTTGGTTGGGGATATTTAGAAAAGAAAGCTATCGTTGTAAATTTCTTCCAACATTCTAGATCAAATTCTATAATTTATTCCTACACTAGCTTAATCTTCTTTTACTATATTTTATGAAGTCGTAGCTGGATCGCATATTCCGATGCCCTTTGCTGCATTTTTTTTCCAACGATATTTAAATCCCTTACTAAAACATGACAGAATAATATAAATTCTAACGATATGAGAGATATTGTCAATTTAAATAAAGAAAATAATCATCAATTTCGAAACGTGAAAGAGGAACACATTTGATTTTATAATACATAAATATCTCCTTACAATATTCAAATCTGACTATGGATATATTATTATTTATTGATGTATTTATTTAATTTTCATAAAAAATATTCCATCACTACAAATGATATCTGAAAATTGATCTTAAACAGAGGGTAGTTACATAATGAAGTATGCTTGCCCATATAGAGATGGTCATCATGTACAGTCCTGGTCAAAACATTCGCAAGTTTTTGACAGCGCCTAGTGCGGCCGCCGGTAGAACTATGACCAGAGAGAAAGAATTGCAACGTCGGCCTGAAAGGACGATGGCGACTAAATGTCTGGCACTGTATGTTTAGTCTTTCCACCATAAGGCGAACAAAAAGGGTCTCGGCAAGGATCGGTCGGTTTTGGGAGAGGACAGAAAATAATATGATACCGTTAGATTGGCGTGCGTAGGGAGGATCCTCACAGTTTCGCATGATGGGCATCTTCGAGTCATAGAGTTTCAAATGCTAGTTAGTATACGATGCGAGGGTGAGGATTATGACAGGGGCTGCGGCACCGATCGAATATGTAAGATTTTCATAATAAAGCAATTATGCAAGACGTGGTAATTGGAAAAAGACGGGCCATTTTAATGGTAGAATGCAGTTCATGTTTTGAAAACAAGCAATATTTCTTCCATTGTTTTCCCTCTCTTGCCTGCCCCTCATATTTGAGCTTCATGTATTACCATAGGCTATACGTAAATACAGACACTTGAAGTGCCGTAAAAAAACGGACGGAAACGGAGTTCGCATTTAGAAGATGAACATGAAAATTTACCATACCCTGCTGAGAGACTCCTCAGCTGGCACTAGTTTCTTCTCTCGCTTATTGTAGTCGCGGTGCTGGTTTTAATGTTATGCTTCTTTACCACCAGCTGAATATGAAAGACTATAAATTAATGTATTGTAACAAAATCGTGCAAACTTCGTTTTAATATCTAAATTTAAATTTTAACTGAGGTTAACATGACCTTGCAATATTCCCCCCTCCTACAGATTTCAATTACACAAATTACTCAAGTAACGCGATGCACGAAACATACGTTTATCATTTACCTTCGAAATTCATATTTACCAGAGAATTAATTGATGAGATGGGGATCTATGATTCGAAGCGCGAAGCGCATTACGCTCTTTAATATAAAAGTCAAAACCTAAAGTGCTATTCAAGATATCGCATCGAAACAAACTGCAAATGAAAATTACAACGTTTATCTCGATTTCTCTCGAGACAAGTTCATCCTCACGTGAGAAACCAAAAAGTTTTAGGCGACGTATAAATTTGACTGCACGACGAATTTTTTTCTCAAGTTACGTTACTAAATAATTTTTTACTAAGAAGTGGTTGCTCTAAAATTAATCTTATATACCTTTTATGCATTCAGATGATACAGTGAGCAATTGAAGAAAAAATCAGCATTTTATTTGGGATGGTAAGAGGTTAATGGCAGTTTCAAAAATGTTCACGGGTGAAAACTCGGCAATTCATTCAATTTTCGCTTTTAACTTTAAAATTTTCGCTGTTGGGTTGATAAAGTTATTTTCCTTCAGGTTCCATCAAAACTGAAGTTGGAATCGATAACATTCAGCGTTCAAACTTGGGTGATATTGATGGGCGTAATTTCGTAAAATTTTTCCCCATGCTATTCGTAAAGATAAGACCTTAAGCGCTTATTAGCTTGAATTATAAAGGCACTGGCATACGAGATAATTTAAACAATACTGCAATCGTCCATGATCATATGTATTTCAGACCTCTTTTAAGAATCAGAAAGATCTCGGATTACGTAAGACATGAAAAATATTTCTTAAGTTGTAGAAAACTGGGTAACTCCACGGAGTGTGCAGCGGAGAATGAGTGGAAGATTTTGCTGCTTATTTAATCTTGACTAGTATTATGCACCTGAGATACTGCCAGAGATAGATCATATATGTATGTATAAGTGTGTGTATATTTAATTATCAAAACCATTTTTAATTATCAAAAGGGTCATATTAAGATTTACTAAGGATACAGGGTTGCGAGGTAATAATAAGATTTTTTGAACGGTAAAACAAAGGTTTTTCAAAGAAAAGCTTCACGGGATGCTAACCAGGTCGCTTCATCCACCAGGAAACTCTGAAGTCTTGTTTTAAGTTTTTCGTATTGTGATTAATGCTAGCCAAGTGAGTTTGATTATAAGGTAATGTTTAATGTGTATTTAGTCGGAAATTATTGAAATATCATGCTTAGACTTCGTGGCAAAGCTCCTTCAGAGAAATCTGAACGCTAACTTCTACTCCTTACCATAATTTCATTTCCCATGCAACCGGCCTTTAAGAAGAAATATAAAGAAAGGAATAATGGTGAAGGAAAAGCCCTTGGTGAAGTCTTCATAGAATTATCCTCAGATTCGTCGTCAAAAATTATCCAGAAATAGTTTACAGTCTAGCATAACTGAACGTAAAGAAACCAAGAAGCGTGATTCTGATACAATAATAAAATACTTTCAATTTTTAATCGTTCATAATTGAATCCCATATGCAGCCTTTCTCTCTAGTTTGAAACTATAAGTAGTTAATTATAAATATTAAGTAATTTTGATATTGGGCTCTTGTAGCTGATAGCACGTCTCCCTTTGGTGAAGGCGATTCGGGGTTTAACGCGCGCAAGAGCCGAGCTCACTAAGGTGAAGAATAAATGAACCTTTGCTTTCTTCTTCTCCGGGAAGACAATGGATGTATAAAGTTCTTAGAAGCACACAATTAAATAGGGAATCCCAGAGTTTCCCTGTGGTCAGTATTGGAATATTCGGCTGTGCGGCGACCTTTCTTTATTGCACCTCCCGTGGCTCCTTAAAATGTTCTTTTGAATCCCTGCACGCCGGATTGGTGGACGTGGCGGATTACCGCCAGGTAGGGTTACAGAGATTTCTGTATTTTGATAATTCTGAGAATGTCTTTAAAGTAAAATTTCACTCTCTCCTGCTCATTCTCACATTTTCAAATCACTCGTCTTCTGACTGTGCTATAGTGTGGATTTTTTTATCGTTGTGTACCAGGCGTTACCGTTCTATATTTTCCTACTTTTTTGGATTATTCAATCCTTTTACTTGGTGTTACAATGCCTCAACTAACCCCACGGAAGAGAAGCATGGGAGTGGGATTTATTGAAAGTGGAGTATCGTGCAGTGAAATTTTATATATAATGGGATATTTTAATTATGGTGATAGTTTTAATGTCATATTTATGTATATTTATATAAATATTAGCATTTCCGTAAATTTCCTGTGAGTTTTCACCGGCATGTGCAACTGTATTTATGTAAACATTGACATAATTACTTTTCATTAATTATACCTCGGTGAATGAGCATTTCGAAAAATCTGCAGCTATTGTCACATTATGCCATGTTTATTAAGATTATGAAGCGAGAAAAAAAACAGTTCGTACGTTTCGAAAACGTTTCTTAATATGTAGAGGCAAAGTCAAAAATAGTATTCCTTTACCACATGGATGCAATCCAAGATTCTACGAGATGGAATCATTTTCTCGAAGTTTCGGAGACCTGGCTATAACGTTGAATTTCCATTCACTCCGTGAAAAACGATAAGTTCATGCTATGCATTTATCTTGCGACAAGGTACAGCTATTTTTTCTACAATTAACTCGTCAGAACGCGCGATTCATCCCCCTCTGCGGCAAGAATATGTGGGGAGGAGATATAACGAATAAGTAAAACAATCCAATGAAAAAGGTATACAGATCACAATAAAATCTGGATTTGCTGTTGGTATAATTAAATTAACCGCGGAAAATTAGATATTAGAATGAGATGAGAAGAAAATTTGAATTTTGAATGGCGGGAATTCTTTGAGAGCGAATACTACGTGGGCTTAGAAAAAAAGAAAAACAAAGGATTGAAACCGTTCCGAATCGCGAAAAAAAACTTCTAAGCTTTTTCTTTCTTCTTCTAAGCTTCTTATTCCTCAAGAAACTTCGACTGTATGCAATTGATCACGAAACAAAATTTTATTTAATCTATTTTTAGTTTTAGAATATTTAACCTTTGAATATCATGCGGCACGCCGGTGTCGCGCAATTTATTGGGTAAGCCTACCGTGTGGCACATCCTTAGCCCGATTATGATGGAGTCATGTCACAGATGCTCTGCTCGTCTTACGGGAAAATAATTTTCAGGTAATAAAGAGGCATCCTTCTCTTTATCTTGAACTTTAGAGTCGGTCTTTCATTTTGGTGTGCAGCGATGAGAACAAATTTTCTAGTGGGTCTAAAAATCTTACAATTAAAGCCAAATAATGATCAGAGGGCACGACTTTAATACTGATCCAAGCGGGTTGAAGGTAACTGCAGCTGCAAATGTCTTGAGCGAAACGAATAGTATTGTGCTTTTCAAATGGAGAGTCATTATCAACCACATGTAATATTATCATTCCGTCATTGACTACATAGCTGCAGGCTGAACAAAATAGTCACAAAAATATTATCCCACGATAACTAAGAGATATGGTGTTTTTAGAGGTGTTCTTGAAGCGTTTGTGCTGATATTAATTTCGGTTAATTAACTCATTGATATGCTATATAAACTGACTAATATTTCTCCAGATACGCTGTGGAGATAAAAGAAAATAATATCGAGCTTTATACAACATGCTCAAAGCAAAGAAAAATTTTGCAGAACCAATAAACTCGAAGTCAGGATACAGAAACCTCGACCGCGAATTCTTGCGGAGACCCTTTGGTACGGCCCAAACCCAAACAAGAGAAACCCTTTCCACCAAATCTTCGTCTTTCAAAACCAATGTTGCCATTCTTTTTCTCTCGTCGTAGTTCTACCGGCGACCGCACTGAAGCGCCATCGAGCCTTGCAAATGTTTTGACCAGGACTGTACCTTCATCTTACATCGAACATCACCATATTATCGTCATATTACATCGAGACCCACTCGAGTTTCTGTTTGTCATACATTCGATCAACAAAGGGGAGCTCGCAGGAGAACTCATGTTCTCAACCGCCATAAGAAAATTTATCCAAGCAACTTTGGGGATGAAGCCGAAATATTTTCACAGATTTTGTACTTCGAGAATCAATTAACTTTTTATTAGATTATGAATCTAATAAATTCCCTTTCATTCAGGGGAGCACAAAATCTTTTATATTTCAATTGGAAATAATTAGGGAAAAATACTAGCCAAAGAGATGAAATTGTACTGGTAAAAATTGGTTGGTAATTTGTAACCAAGATATTAATTCTCTGAAAATATTTTCACCGAGCAAAGTCATGATGAGAGTTTCATGATGAAGGGAAATAAATTATCCCTTCCAATACGTAATACAAAAACATTTCATGCTATTTGGATGAATTCAGTACCTAAAATATACGGATAATCCATGAAGAGAAATCATTATTTATAGTTTCCTTCTCTCATTAAATTTTTCGTTTGTTATTGTTTTTTAAGATTGCTCAAACGTTGCTAACTAAAAATTATCAAATAAACCGGGATTGAAAACGAATCTTTTAATCATAAAGTAGTTATTCGTAACATATCGAAACTTGACTTATAAAGAATAGTTCGACATGAATCGCGGGTTTAGATCCGTAACCATACCTTTATAGGATCGGCTCATGCGTGAAAGCTCTACATCGCTACACAGCAAGTAGTGAATTTTAATACATCCGTCACCGAAACATGACACTCTTTTATTTCACTTCACACCGGGAAAGTTGGTCCATGTGAAAATGGCAGCCAAGTGGAACTGCTATATCAGTAGAGCGTGGCCAGTACATTGCATTTACATCAGGGAGTGAATGATGGTTTTCTTGGGTATCATTCCAAAAGAAACTATCCTTAACATGAATCTATAAACTAGTTAATAAGTGGCGTGAGAAATATCTATCATTATTATTAAGTAAGAAATTTGTTGATCTTCATCAGGTATTAGTCAATGCAAGAAAAAACAAAGAAATATTCCTTTATCAATATATAAATATTTCCGTATAAACGAATATATTACATAAATGCGCAAATAAATATTTTATGTAAACGTTTTTCATGCATATTTTTCCATAAATACTGTTACATATTTTACACAATTTTTTTAATATTTATATTATTTCCTTCATTTCCACCACATCTCGGCCCAAGCTATAGATTATACTTAATATTTATTTACCTGTGTCTCTTAGATATTCAGAAAATGACACCCATCTATTCAATGTGTCAAATATTATTACCAGTGTCACTATGTTGCGGAAAATATCTAGTAATCATTAGTGAATTCCTAGTTTATTCCCGCAATAATATTTTTCCTTAAAATCTTTTGCTCGTAGTTAACTTCTCTGAGAGTTATTTTTAACATTACTCATTAATTCAGCTAGGATATAGGCTTCGAAAAGTCCATGAGATCCATGTTTGATTTAAATTAAAATATTCTAATAGGAAATTTAGGGAGAGTATGCTAGTGTTTTAACTCACACCTCACATTGAATATCATCTCTCTTCAAAGTCAGTAATGATGATGCTTTTCATTATATGATTTATATTTTTCGGACAATTTTTTGCTTATGTTGTAGCTGTTCAGTTTGAATAAGAAAACTCCTTTTTATACATCTTTCAGATGGTTTTAAGCATTAAAATGAAGCACAAGAACTCCTCGAAAAATCACACGATTTGAAAAAATGAGAGGTAGCCTACAATGTTGTAATTCAGGGTATCAGTATTCTCCAACGTGAAAACGTATCGTAAGAGTTCGTTTTATGCTACGAGAATTCATATTCAACCATACCTCTAATTAAATGTGGACTTATATGATTAAAATGTTACTTTTTTGGCATATAGTCAAATAAACGCTAATCGCCAATTAAGGCTTTAAAGTTACAGAGTCATGAAGCTGTCATACTTCACGCGAGAATTTAGTATGATATTAAAACATTGAAACATCCTTTTACGTCCAATCGCTCGAAAGGACACAACGAAAATTCATAATATTTTTCACTCTAGATGTATGTACGCTTCTTAAAATTTTTAATTTGTATAACAGAACTGAAAAAGAAATAACCGTCTATTCTCAGAAAATCTTTCATATAAAACTATGTAAGACTTAAAAGAAGCATCTTCTTCACTTATTTATTATTTGCTCTTTGTTTCATCTGTGACATACTAGTTTTACCATTAAAGTATTATGGGGCAATTCTAAATACGTTGATACATTATAAATTATATTACTCGAGCACCTCAAGATACACGAGGCAGAATTATATTTTAGTCCTTGAAACAAAAGAAATAACAGAAAAGGGTTCTCAAATGGCCGATGTTTGGAATAATTAGGCCACCAAAACATCGAAGGCCAGAGAGTCACTTTACAAAGCCACAAAGTTCTAACCGCTATCAAAAAAACTTCTCACAGAGCGAACATCTCCGCTGACTGAACTGTTCTAAACGTTTCTCACTGAAAAATTTCTCCGAACGATACTGAGTTGCAGAATGAAAACAAAATGCCAAAGCTACGTTGTGCATATAAGAGACTTCATCAGATAAATATATTTTGATATTGACTCTTAAAGTCATTTTGATTTATTTCTCCGGGTAACCAATTCATGTTCATTATAGTGTGCTAACAGTAAGTCAGATAACAACACAGTTACAGTTTCCAAAGTTCCCAAGGAAAAACGCAGGTGAAAGAAGCCTAACATGACCGGGACTCTAACCCGAACCTTCCACTTTCCGGGCAGATGCTTTAGACAATTAAGCTATGTGGTCAAAACGTTAGACTTTTTGGTAGACTTTGTGGGCAAGGGCATCCGGTCCTCTCAGATTTTCTTTGGGAATTTTCCTAGGTAAGGTTTTCCTAGGCATTTGCGGGCATAATTCTTTAACCTTTTACCTTGTTTGAATGATTGTTGATGAAATCGATAGAAGAACGGATTTAAATAATATGGATGAAATTAAATATGTAAGATCAAAAAATCTGATAAAAAGATTAATTTCACCACACCTCGATTGATGCTTTGCAGTCGTCTCCGAACTTAAGTTAGAAACTCTCGTTGTTGTTGTAGAAACAAATGCCTGCTTACAAGACGAGTCAAAATTTACAAGGTTCTACTAAAGTCAAGATATGTAACCCTTACTTTTGGTATTCTAGGGAAGAAATGCGGCGCGAATCAATGGAGGAGAGCCAGTTATATACAAACCAGTCTGCCACATCCAGGAGGACTCGTTGAATGTGAATTCATGTGCGTATACTCACCACAGCGAGCCGCTTGGATTGCCACGGGACATTCATACTACAAGACGATCATCTAGTATCTTCGAGGTAATACATGTCATGGCATGATACGGAAAGAAGGAATTACTTGAAGGCGGAAGAAGAACTGTGTAATAGACGGGGTTAAAAAATTCTTCTTGTGTTACATTAACGACAAATTAATTTCCTATGAATGAATTTGATCGACTCAATTCTTCCTTATTATTTTAAAATTATATAATTACATTTAATATTTTTAATTAGTTTTTGAAGAAAATAATCTATAGCTGATAAAGCCTTCACTTACTGTTTCTATTCGTTCATTTCCAATCAAGGGACACCGACGAAATTAATCGTCGATATTCAGTATCCATGCACCATAAGCGTAATTACTCTTAAATATATGGAATATCTAATGCAAAAATCATTATTTTTGTATATGACCATCAGAAGTGATTTCCTTTATAAGGTAGGAGAGTATTTTTTGGCATCAAAAGAAAAGTACTCAGTAAATATTCATTCCCTTTATTAAAGTAGTTTATCCAGAATAGTCTTTTAACCCAATGTCTAATAACTTAGAGCAAATTATTGAAATAGAGGGAAAGTCATTGAATAATCGAGTGTAAAATGGAATCAAGAGTTATTGTTGATGCTATGGTTTAGCTTTAACCGAAACCCAACTGCGTTGACGGTTGAAGCGATCCTAATTTATAAATTGAGATAAGGGCATAATTGAAAAGTTGTTATCATTTGTCAATCGTCGAATTTTCTTAAAGATATTACCTCTACATTCCTGCTTCACTGCCCGGTTAATGATCTGTATAGAATGGAGTAGATACCTAAAGATGAGATTTAGGGAGACTATAATAAGTTGCGTTTTCATTTTCGAGCTCACACTTCAATTTAGCGTTTTGAAATCCCTAAGATATTTTTAAGAGTTGCATTATTTCATTTTCTATCTTCGTCCGCTTGAATGATCAAAAGGCCTTGTGCACGTTCATCGCCTCGTCGAATTCTCCCACTGTCGGAGTTACGTTATGTAACGCCTTATTTATTTTCTGAGGGCGTACTCTCCAACTGCCAACCAAATTTTTGGCCAATTCCTCTTCGCTTCCTGGTAAATATCCTTCACAGACTCAGAAGATCTAAGTACGAAAAATTTCAGGCGGCTGTATTTTATTCTCGAACTGCGAGGCAGTTAGCGTATCTTCGCGAATTTCCGCCTTCGCGCCATTACGTTACGTAATGGTCCTTGTGAGAGGGCCATTTCCCCTTATTTGCACCAAAGAGGATTAAGTACTAGCTGAATAGACGGAACCCTTAAAGTAAAGAAATTATTCTTGAGTAATTGAAAAAATGTTTTATCGAATTCAGTATGATAAACGGCCCGATTACTCGAATTCAGTCTTTCGACCATTCAATGAGTTCTCATTTTATAGCGTTACATTTGTATTTAAATTGCCTTCTTATTCTTAATGTAAAAAAGGTAGGTCGGCGAAATTTATATCACTTCTTTTGTACCTCATTTAATGTTCTCTTATAATATAATCCTTCTTAATGATATTGTTACTAGCTGCCATTTATTTGCAAGTAAAAATATCCGCTAATCTGATTGAATTGATCACAAAAATTACACCAATACTTCCTTGAATTGATTAACATTAAGACGTTTCAGATAAATAAAAGTTAGGATTATTCTGGTGGTAAGAAACATTCTTATCAATTTCTGAAGCGGCTAAAACCGGGACGAAACTGGGACGTTGCCTAAAAACTTAGCGCTAATTTCATGTGCATTCAAGACACTTTAAATTTACAGCGTCGCTACTTTATGAAAGTTTGAATTTAAATTATTTCTGTCATTCATATTTCATTATCTAACAGTATATTTTTTCTCCAAATTTTCGCATCAAACTGGGACGATAGAAAACATATACGGGACCATGCAGGACAATCCCTGTCCATACAGGATGTGTGGCCTGATTCAATATGGACGTGATGAGCAAGACGTGGAAGTCTAATTCAAGATGAGCCTTCCCGGGCGATTTGAAAGAAATTACAAAAAAGCATCTTTTTTTAAGCGTCAATGTATAGCATTATATTACAATTCATAGCAATATATTTGTTATTTTTGAAATTCGATTTGCCTATGCAGTAAGTACAGTAAGAAAATTTCTTTGATGCTCGCTGTCTTTGTGAAATTCTTTTAACAGATAATTTGATAGTTTGTAGAATATAAACTTAAGAATATTCACTAACGAAACTCCTAAAGTTATAAGAAAACACTTAAACGCAGTGAATAATCTCTAAAAAATAAAAAAATAAATGTATTCCAAAGACAAGTTGGCTAGTATCTGGTATGTATTTCGTAGGATTAAATCTTCCATTCACTTGGCTGTTGAGTATGTAAGAAGACGGAAGATCGAAACTGAAACCACAACTACCGTCGAGTGGACGATCATAAACAAGGAGACATGGATTGCCTTATAGCTTTCGTTATGTAAGACTCGCGTACGATGAAGAAGTTAAATTAGACGAAGGATGATGTGGATCAGATAGCAAGGATGTTGAGGAGAACATTAACTAGAGAAGGAGATGGAGTGGTTGAACTCATGGACGAAAGGAATTTTAATAGAAGCTTAAGATAGAACGACGTATGGGAGTTACAGAATGCATTCTCCAATGTTTTAAGCTTTTCATGTTTGGTGAGTAAGCGGAACAGCAATAAAAATGCAAGTCTTTATTATTAAATTCATTGAAAAATAAAGAAAGGTTAAGAATATTTGGTACTATTATGGTGTCACCTATATTAACGAATAGATATAAATTAATGGGCACTTATCCGCCCCATAATTAAGAAGTATTCTTTTATGAGCGACGTGTCAAAAAATATAATACAAACCTACCCTAAACTCACATTATGTTCATTAATAACACTGATTTTGTAATCGATGCGTATTATTTAAGGAAAATCCCAGCTTCAAGGCGGCAATACATAAATTTGTTCGACATTCAACAAGATAAATCATTTTCCTGTCACAATTTCGTTTTTACTTTATCCGATGTATTTTCATTGGCAGCCCTTTTCTCCTTAATTAGGGGTAACAGATAATTATGTAATAAACTTTACTGATGAAATCATGAACTTTAATTTTAGCTACATTTTCACGGTAGGATGTTCCTGCCTCTTCTCACAGAGATAATTTGCCTTCCTCTGGGATTAGACTCGATGCCTGTCCAAATATTTGAAAATAGATACTGGATTTCAAAATACTATAGTCAAAAGTAATCCCAGGTTATGGAAGAGAAAGTACATAGAGGTGAATAAGAGTTGTTCATATCAAAGAAAAGCATACGGAACATTTATTAACTCAGCTCATTTCTGCTTTAATTATTTCATTTTTCAATCAAGTCAATTATGTTTCGTCATTCAGTAACATCTTGCCAACACTTCGTTTTGATTTGTTTACGAACGGTTAACAGTAGAGAAACAGAGAGAAAGAAGTTTTCTTCTTCATGAAATTATTCGGTTTTTCCCCTGATAAATTCTGAAATAAAATACTATGTGATAAAGATATTCTGAACATCGAAAAGCGAACACTTTTTCTAAGGTACCTAGAATTGTATAAATGAAACATTCAGAAATAATTTGTTTTTAATACATATCATAAATGTATTAAGAATATAGGAGCCTCAAAGATATCCACGAGGATAGCATGTTCCTTAAGAAGGTGCCTTTATGAAACAGTAAAAACTAGTTCCAGTTTGGATTCGCAGTGGGAGCCAACATTTAAAAAAGGTGAAAACTGGCCTCAGCTGTCGAAGTACCTAAATGAAAAGTATAATTATTATGAATTAAATAATGCAGCGAAGGAAGGAAGAAGATTTTGAAATAACTCTTTGAAGAAGGCGGTAAAATGGCTGAGGGAAAGTAAGTGCAAATGATGAATGTACGCTGTCGAGAATTCAATGTAGAGACTATAGAGATAATGAAAGAGTGATTGAGAAAAATCATACGTAGTTCGAATTTGAAAAGGATTGTAAAATATGGGAAATGACAAAATTCATGGATATAGGTCGTAGCTTATGCATGAGCGTTCACTTCAGAGCAATTGACTAAATATGGATGAATGGCTAAATGCATGAAACACCACAAGAATTTAATATTTCACTGCACAACATACTTTAAACATTTTAAATGTATTATATTATATTTTTCCTGCAACCATATATTGATAAATGGTACATTTTTCATTTGGTATAGGATAGCGTAAAATGCATCTTTCACTGATTTTTATCTCAGCCTGTTCATTGGTATGAAGATAATTACTTTACTAGCAGTCAACATTTCTTCCTCCTTAGCAAATATTTTCCTTCTTTTTGGATGAGCTTAAGACCTCTTTGTGTGCCATCACTACGTCATTTTATATTATAGCTAACACCAAGGCTTGTGACTCCTAGGAATGCTTCCGACTTTCTCACCCTTCTCTTTTCCTGTCCAACACTCTCACTGAATGAGACAGAAAACTGTTAACTCACGGTAGACTGTGTCTACCTTCGGTACGCGATGACTCGTACTATTTTTTATTCAACAAACGGTGATTCTATACTTATTACGTCAGTGCAAGTGTAATTAAAGTCAGTATGCAGCTAAAAATTATAATAATACATATTAGATAGCATCGATAGAGTAATGACTTCATAGAATCCTGAACAATGGTGCTATTGGAACAATATTATATTTTTTGATTTTCACCTAATCAAGAGCGACTGCTGGTTAGAATAAATCGTAAGCGCAATTAACATTCATGTTAAATTCCAAGTGTTCTTCGAATTCGTGTTAACACTCTAATACTACAATCATGTGTAAATAGAATATAAGCACATATAACAGAGCTCCTTTTACTTTTTCTTCTGATGAACCCCTTGCGGCCGGAACATTTTTAACGATCCTCCACAAGTTTACAGCCTATCGTAAGTATATAGATAAGTATAAGTCTTAGAAATGTTAGATTGTAACAATATAGCGTCGCATAGTCTTTATATTAGTGAATGTTCAATTTTATATCATAGTTTTCGCGTAGCGGGTAGTATACAGAGTAAACCTCTAATAATTTATTTATAATTACCTAACATTTTACGACAACCTCTCAAAACTTCGACACCTCCGAACAACGCACAGTTTAAGAAACCCTGACCTGCATAAAATCATTAAACGTAAAAATATAATGACTCTCATAACAGAATGCAGCATTTAAATTTAAATTAATATAATTTTATTTACATTTAAAATCATTTCCATTAAAGATTAATGAATTTTTCCTTAAATAAATGACTTTGAAATTCGAAAGATAAACTAATTAAATGCTTAACTTTGTCTGTTTACCGTATCTTTGCTCAGCAACAATTTTGACTGATTTATCCATAATCCGAGTCCGACTTTTTCAAGTAATTAGTTATTCATATAATTCTTCTCTTCGCCGTATTTTATGCCTCTTTATCTCATATCCTTATTTACCTGTCAATTATCTATTTTAATTATCCCAAAACATGATAACATGTTCATTCTAATAATCTAAGCAATTTTGAGAATAAAGTTTTCAAAATTACTTTTCACGCATACACATGATACGGAAAATACAATATCCTGATATTATGACAGTAAAAGAAGGCTAAATATCTTAAATATGTCTAAAATGCAAAACTAAGGGTTAACGACTCCAGATTGTTTCATATAATTGTTTTTTTTTTGGCATTTACTTAACGCCCAGTAAAACCTTCCTGCGCATAAAATAAAAGATAAATGTTCATGTTGACTCAAAAATCTAAGGCATATTATTTTCTTCTCATGAGTTAGCTCTTGATTCTTCCACTCAGATAATTGGCGTTTTGCCCGTGGAACTGACATACTTTACCTCAGTGAAATACAAAAGGACCGGGAGGTTTCAGAGCCCGTTGAGGTGAAACCTAACAGCTCTTCGGTATCCGCAAAAACGTTTTGCTAACGCTGAACTTACAAACCGGCCCAAAAGATTTGTAGATTTTTCCGCTCACACTTTTAGGTCAAGAAGACCGTAGTGTAACGTGATAACCTACACAATAAGTAATCTCATTATAAGAAAAGTGCTTTTTAGCATATAGGAAATGATACCCATATTCTACGTTAAATCAATGTGCATTAGAAATATAGTGCTTCTATTCTAATTCCATCCATAAATAAATGAGAAATTTCAAACATGCCCATATACTCAGTATCAATGAATCTACTGAATTAATGATTTAGTATGTTAGTTCGCGTAAATTATCAATCTAGTACGTTGGTAGAATAAATTGACATGGATATTAAACTTAAAAAAATGATTTGAGATTTTCTCTGAGGTGAGTAGATTAGATTTGCTGATATTTCATAGTACTGTAAACCTAATGTGTCGTAGTAAGATATTCAAGGTATCCAAACCTAACGAAGTTAATGTATATAGGAGGTATTAGAGACTATTTCCATTTTAACGGCCTATGCATTAAATGTAATTTTGGAAGTTTTGAGAGATGCAAAAATAAATTTTCAACATTTACTTGTATCGAGCAATAGCTTATTCTGGCAATGATATTCGAGTTGTATTGTATTACGTGATCGATTGCGGAGCCACTGTCGGATGTTCGGTCGCTAATGACGCATTCTTCTCTTCGTCTTCTGCTACCTCTCTCTAGCCAGGGACATCTTAAGTGGAACAAACAGGTGTTGATTCCGGGGTGAGATCATGACGGCGCGGTTTTGCTCCAGAATTTCAAAAACAGCCGAATTTCGTCAATGCCCTGTTTGCCACACGAGACAGTGTTGGGTAACTATATAACTATAACATATTACTATATTTCTGCATAGAAGATTCCTTGGCTTATTTTCGTGATGGTAGCTCGCAGAGTATCACTGAAAATGTAGCAGGGCAACGATTTATGAGTAAAAACGAAGTAAAGACCGCTGTCATAGATTCCACGATTAATAAAGCCATCGAACATTAATATATTTTCGGTTTTAGGCTCAACAAATAATAAATATCGGTTTCGCCCACATCTGCCGATGTCGGACTGGTTCAAACCGTTCTTTTTCTTCACTCTGTTATACTTAAATAATTAATATTACTTTCAGCACTTTTCTTTTACTCTATTTTACAGTAAATATAAGAATAAACGCCGCTAACGGTTAGCTGTAAGTCGCAGTTACACAAGTTTAGAAAAACTTCCTTACACACTTTATGTAAGTTCCATACACTTTGTGTATAAGTATTATCGGGGACCAAAAATCTGAACGGAATAAATTAAAGTTTTATTTCATAAATTTCGGTTTCGATTCAGTTTTATATTTTTCGGTTCAGATTCGGTTTTTACTCCAGCAAAAATAGCTGATTATTCGGTTATGGTTTTCGGTTAGGTTCCAGTTCCCTACGATTAAATTAATTATTATATTAATTCTCGCACAACAGCGTCACCTCCGAGCTAATATGATGATAGGTATGATGGAATGAATAACATAACTACTGAACGATTAAAACAATTGTTTAAAGTGCATTAAATAATTCTTATACTGTCCGGCATATTTATTTTATCGGCTTATAAGTAGGAAAAAAGAATTACAGCTTCGCCTTCTTAGGTAGTTAAATAAAATCTATTTAAAATTAAGATTGGTTTCTTCATTGGTTTAGAACAGACTTTTTCAAAGCAGATGCAAAGAAAAATACGCTACTTCTTATTCTCTCTTGAGCCTCATTCAGAACGTAACCTTCACAAATATCGCAAGTAGCCACTCATCAAAGGTCTTCTCGATATGGAAGAAAGAGAAGCCTTCCGGAATAGACTACTAGAAAAAGGGAAGGAGACGCCTAGGGGACGTGATGCAGATAGGCTTTCGACCTTCATGATACTCTCATACATTACATCAGTATAATAATAACAAAAAATATGCGCCTTCAGTAATGAAATCACTCATACCTTTCCTGATTGAAAGCCCACTTTTAGCAATAGTTAGTCACCTTGACAAAGAAGCGATTCATCATTTAGAGTTAACTGAGGACGTTGTGCAAAAAAGGGTCTTGAAGGTCGAGCTGACGAATTTCAGGTAATTTTAACTTATATAATTTTGAGGAAATATAAGCAACGACTTCTCTTTACTCTTAGTTCTGTTTCTCCTGTGGGCGTCCTACTACGAAGTCAAGGCTAACCCTGACTCTGGATTACATACAAAATTTATCATGTGGGTGGGTGAATTTGGTGAAAAAGTCCCCGGGTTCGATTCCAGTGGGAGCTCAAGTACGTAATTTTTAGAAGGTCTTTTAAAATTACTACTCGCACAGTTAATTTCGTCAGCCAAAATTTATCTTAAATGGCCGCGGAAGATCGAGGGGAATATCAGTTGAGGTACGACTCATTGCAGACTTAATAGGATCGTTAAAAAATCTATACGTGTGGAGTTAAAATCAAGCAAAATTAGATGCGATATGCCAAAATTTCGTCGTTTTTTCACTTCCTAGCGATTTCCTTTGACGGCCTATGTAATTGTTGTGGTTAAGTTTTTTTTACACAAAAGTCACTTTTCCTTTCTCCATCATCTTGTTCGATTACGTACGATAGTAAATAAAACAGTTCATTTATAATATACTAATCAAATTATTCTGTAGTGATTTGTTGAAACATATTTTTATAATTAATTAAATTACAATATCTTTATAATTTGTCTACTTTTTTCTTTCATGAATCATTATCTAAGTTTCAGAGAATTTTTCTTGGGAGGTAAAAATTATTCTTCCTCTGCGAACACCTCTTATACGAACCAGTGTAGCATAGGATTGATAAAGTTGCTTCGACAGCTGAGCACACACAGACTTCCAGTAGCAAAAGAACCCATAACAGAGGGCAAACGCACTATCCCCTCGGCTATCCTAAAGCCCCAAATCTCCGTGTGTAAAATGTCAGTAATCAGCATCATTCATACCTCAAAAGCTTTCCTATAATCTCAGGTGTAGATAAGATTGAGATTGACATAAATGAAAGATACATTTGTTCCATCTTGTAGCAAAAGCCAAAAAGAAAAAATAAGTCAAAAAATAAAATAGTTAGTTACAAGAAGTAGTTGTTTCTTGTAAATATATGACAAATTATCTCAAATGGAGCTTTAACGCTCGGTTTATGGAGCTGTATTAACATTTTTATTGCGTCCATAAAAAATTATGAGCTTTTTATATATGGCTTTTAATGAATTCATATGAATTTTAAACATGCATAATTCACAAGAATTATTTTTCGCACTAAGAAAACTAAAAATGAATTGAAATTTTCTAAATGGAAAAAAATCAAAAATTTAGATAAGATATTTTGGATTGTAAAATAAAACTGAACATAATTACAATATTTTCAATGATTTTTCAAGCAGCAAAACTGCGATCAATCCATTATATGTCCCGCACGTGCAGGGAAATTCGCACAGAATTCCTTCACCTTTTCCCCACTTCTTGTCTTTTGACCGTGATTTTCTGCGGCTCTGAATACACGTGTAGCGATTTCTCCTTGAGTAGGGACATTTATTAATATGACCTCGCAGAAAAGGGGTGTTTCTTAACTGTGAAATACAAGAAGTTGTTTGTGAAATGTAACACGAATACATTTGCATTGTCCACCCACAATATTTTTTAAAAGTTTGGAATAGGAGGAATTTTATTAACAATCGATATAAATAATTTTTATTGATTATTTATTACTTACTCCCTCCATAATGTAATTTATGAATCTGATTTAAAACTTCTGAGAGTGACTCATGTGATTGAATACGAGAACAGAGAGAAAGAAAAAATGAACTTCATAATAAAAAGAAACAAATCAAACCAAAAAAACGAAAAAGATTTAAACGGCGTATACAGATACATTTTATTTCAATTAAGGTAAATTACGTAATCGGATAAAAAGTTCGAGAATAAGGTCAAAGAACATGATGCTCGCGAGAGGAGGTACTTGAATGTCTGGGAAGTGAGATTGTGAGAGATAAAGTAAGGGATAATTCATACACCCATCTATTAGGTCATAGGATTTGCCTAGGTCGCTAAAATTTATAAATATAATGCTCAAGTCAAAACCTTTCATTCATTAGGAAGGGAGGGAATACAAAGTGATTTTTAAATGATACGGAGATTAAGTGGTGTAAGTAATTGGTACGCTAATTGGAAACAACTTTTGACGAAAATAAGACTCATGCAATCGATCTTTCCCGAGATATCTCATGAATCATAAACACAACCCTTTCATTGCATTTTTTTAAAACCAGTTATGAGGTATGCCCTCTCACATATTAAAAATCTCCTTAATCAAATAAAAGTTTTGTATATCATATTTTAAATTCCTCTTTCTTACATCCATCTTCCATTCATATTTCTTCTCTCTTCTTACAATATCTCAAATATTTTATAGCAGTCATGTGTCCAATTTTTAGTAGTCTCACGTCTAATAAATACTATCCATCATTTTTCACCTAATAAGTAAATGTTTGCATATAAAGCTTTCTAAAGAATAACGGTTTCATTATGATTCATTACAGTGAGAAGAGATGGCAATTACATCATCATTGAGAGCGTTAATAGGAGTGTTCGTAGTTATACAGGACTAAGCATCAGAATTCGGCTCTGAAGTCTCCGCAAATAACCAAAATAATACTGCGTATGCGCCGAATTACCGAACTATTTCTTAAACTATCTCCGCGAATACACCCATCATTCATTGACATACAAAGAAATTTATTTTAGTTGAATGTGATTATTATATCAATTTTATTTTAATTAATATGATTATATCATGGCGCGTTTTAAGATGTTTGAGATTTCCTACTTTTTCTCACTCACACGTAGGCCGATCGTATCCCGTCTACTTGAAAACGGGATATTTCCCACTAATATAACGGGACCAATTTTCGCTTGCTTTTACTTGAGAGATGTTTCCATTACTCAATGTAATGTTATTTGAAAGAATTCTCGACCATTAACCGACGGAAAATTTATCTTAAACAGAGATGAAATACACTCAGTTCCTTCTCGCAAATAAACTTTAAAGAGAGGATATTTTTTTTAAAGATGATACAGCGTGAGATTTGGAAACTAACGTTTTAACTGCAACCTGAGCATAGATTTTTGTCAAAGTTAACAATCCTTATGATGTTAAAATTGACTGTGAAAAATTATTTATTAGATTTCAATTTTACTGCGTATTCGAATTCAAGCAGCTTGTTTGTCAACGAAAATTTATTTAAATTATTTGTATTTTGATATCGAATATCCTACAAATGCCCCAAATTTTGGGTAAGAGTTTAACGGGACAAAGAAATTTAATAGAAAGGAATAGTAAATCATTTCTAAGAATTCATCGAGAGGAGTCCATTTATTCCTGAGAAACAATTAAGGTTAATTTCAATAGTTGAGGTTATTTTCTTCAACTAGCCGGAAGAAGGGAAATGAGGCGTTTTCGTTAATTTACGACTGCTTAATTTTGAAGGTTAGCATTAATGTCGTTGGAGACGATAAAAATAATTTGAAGCTAACTTGTCTTTAACTTGGAGAAATTCATCTTTTCTGTCCTCAAAAACGGTTAATTTCGCGTAATAACCGAGACAAACACTGCAGATGCGACGACGCAAAAAGCTGCGTTACTCATACTCAAGGCTATCGAAACTATGCAGTCCAGTAAAAGATTTTTTTGGGCGCAAAATCATCGCGCCTTACGTAATCAATCGCATTTCACCGAGAAGAAAATCCAGGTTTACTTTGAACATGTTTCTTCAAAATCGAAAATCTTAATTATTTTTGTTGTAGACGAAATTGACGATATAAATAGAGTGGGAGAATATAGATGAAATGCAAAAAAAACATTAAATTTGAATTCAAAATTCCATAAAAAGCAAAAAGTAAGTAGATCTTAATTTGAATTAATCCCCTAGTACTCACATATATACTTCAAACCCACGTAATTCCTGTTCTAGGTAAGCGCGTTAATTGCCTCGTTTATTCACAATCCTCCTTCTCCATTCTCTCCGATCTTTGCTCACACCAGGATCGTCACATCCATAAATTTCATATATTTCCTTTTATTCTCTAAGCTCCGTGTATTACTTCACCATCTCTTTCACCACCTTGCTTTTTCACGGTCGTTTAGTACCACTCACATTCTCTTTATACACTACTTTAATTATTCTGCTTTTCTTGATCTTTCACACACAATAAAACTATCTTAGAACACCATTTCCATACTTCAAAAGAAAAATCAGAGCTTACGAAAAGTAACGATAACTGGTACCTTTTCATAAGAAGAAGGAATAATTTTCGTTGGCCTTCTTCGTTGAACTTCACCATGATTTTGAATCACTATTTTCTGAATATGAAATCAGGGTGAGGTCTAGCTGCATACAATCAATTTCGATGGAAATGTAATAATACTTAAATACAAAAATCTTCATTAAGCGTTACGTAAAATTGAAAAAACTGGCGATCAACTTGAAGAAGAAGAATGATGTAAGAACAAGTTTTGAACGGGAATAAAAGAAGAAGAAAATAAACACATGCTATGGGACACGAATAGAATTCATGCCATAGAGAAATTTAAAAACTGGAAGTGTTCTTTGGCTTTGAAATCCGAATTTTGTTCACAATTTCAGAGATCTTCGTCGAGCGAATTTGCGCGGAAGTTCTATTGCAATGGGCATCCGACTCTGAAAACAGGTTTTCTCACTCGCTGATTTTCCTCAAGAAGAAGGTGGTGAAGAAATGCGCTTTTCTGCATTTCCAAGAAATGTCTCGATTTCAAGCTCGCCACTTTATCCAACTCACCCTTCACTTTTCTCCAATGTTAACAATTCATTCGTCAAGCACTGAGGGACCCCCAAAATCCAGCGTGGATTGCAGCGACTCCTTTCAGCCACCGGTCGCGAGCGTCTGAGGACCGTTTTTCACCAGAGCACGCCTTGGAGTGAGCTCTGGCAACACTGACCATAACAATCGTCTTCCCTCGTGCCGGTCATACTCCCCCGACAGGGAATTCGTGGGGAGGACTTCGCGACCCGTTTTGCTTCTCAGTAATGGAAAACGACGTCTCTCTTAATGCCGGAATATTCTGATTGACGTGAAGTTTTTTTGTGGGAGTTTTTGAACTCCACGCGCCTGCGAAGCGAAATCGATTTTCGTATTTGGTCGGTTCCTTGGTGAGTGCGCGCGGTCCCATCCGCCCATGGGCTTACGTAAGATAAATCGTGTGTTCCCTATATCGCTCGAGCGGAGGAATTTGCAATTTAAGGAAGTTTTCTCACCTTTTTCTGTGGAATGGGTGAAAGACGTTTGCTTTGCATAATTTCATAATAGAAAGGCCATGTTTTTAAATCAATTTCTTGAAAGAATTATTTTATTGGTTTTATATCATATTTTAACCAAGTTTAAAAGAATGTTTATTTAAAATGTTTAATTTAATTACTTGAAGATTTTCCATCAAGAAAAAGAAATAAATCATTGAATATGAGGTATAAAATTTAAAAAAGCATCTTAAGCAGTTTCATTGCTGGAGATATTTTTAGCTAATAAGTCTAAATTTTCTTTAAATTTATTCTCGTAATGGCAAAGTATTTTCCAGTTATAGATCATAATTTTTTAATCGTGAAGCGACAACCCTACGTAATCTAACCAATCAGCATCTACAATGAGCGACTAGCGGTCAGCGTAGCAACTCCCACATCTCCTTATTGGCTTATCTAAACTGCAGCGGATTCACTTACAGTTCTTTAAGGCATCTTATCAATATTTCGCAGAGTTGGATATACTTAATGCCCCCACTGGAAATAGAACCCGGGAGCGCTTTACCCAAGGACGAAGCCGCTATGCACTTGGCTCTTCGGGCTTCCGACAAATATTCGAGATTATAACAGAGAAGGCAATTTCTATTTCTGTTCTTCTTTACCATCTTATACTTTTACTTCTCCCTTTTAATACTTCCTATTTTTTAGATACAGCAGAAAAGATCGTATTTTTATCATCATCATCAGCCATTTCTATCGGACGTCGGATATAGGTTTCCCCAATTTTCCAATTCTCTCTATTTTGAACTTCACGTTATCATATTACCCTTAACACTTGATTATCTTTCTGATCTGTTCAATCTTATCTTCTCATGTTACAAAAAATTATAAATCACCTTCTTTTCTTTAAGTTTATACTGATTGTAAGTCCTATCTTTCGTCTCGTTGAGTTTAGATTTTGATGTCTTGAAGTTAGGTTTTTTCCATTGGCTGTGGAGAGTGTTATATCATCTGCATAACACAAGTCTGATGTACTCTCAATCTTGAAATGAATGGTTTTTTCATATAGAGACTGTGGCATTCCTAAAGATGCTGAGTTGGATGTACTCAGTATCTATCCCTTAATTATCTAGAGCTTCCAATGTAGAGAAGGCTCTTACCGAGTATAATGCTAGCAAATAGTCCACTAAGTAGATTACTACTTGCATCTCTTATTCGTTCCCTCTGATAATTTATTGTAGCGTGTGCCCACAGTGTTGAATCCTTCGCGGAATCCCGCTTACTCTCTGGGCAGATGCCAGGGTAGTCTTCAGACGTTCAGTCATTACCCCCATGATTGTTTTGTAAACAAAAGGAAGGAAGCTGATGAGCAAGTTGTTCTTCAAATTTTCCTTGCTATCTTTCTTGGGAAAAAAGGCAATTCTTGGAGATTCTCCATTGTTTCTGGCAATTAGTGAATCTTTGTGCTAAAATTGGAGCAATCTATTTTATTTCAAATATACTTCCATTATTCCACCTGCTCCTCCAGCTTTTCTATTCTTAATCTTTCTGATTGCCGCGATTACTTTTTCCAAGAGATTAGAGGGTGGATCTTGGACAGGATTAGAGGTGGATGGCTTGCTTCTTGGTTCTTCTCTTCAATATTTTATGAATTCCTGCAAGATCAATTATTTATTATTTTCATTCTCAATCTTGCAACTCCGTGATCACTGCCGAAGCTGAAGTTGTTCAAAAATTCACATTAAATTACTGTTTAGAGTTTGTTCACCAACATGCGCTCCATTTCATCTTTTATTCAATTAGGAACTCTCCACCTCCACTTCCTTTAAGTAATCCTCTTGAAATATATATTTATGATGTACATATTGGTGCATTCTGCAAACTCTACCTGGGGGTGACTACGTAGATACAAGTTACGAGATAGGCACGATTTGATTTCCGTTAATCTATCATGATGAAAATAAAGAACACAAACATGTTTCCGCAAAAACCATAGTGGAAACCAAATAACACATTAGAATCTGGAGTTTCACTTCAAAGAAACATGGGTAGTATCAACAGGTTTCAAGGAATTAGAGCGAGAGAGAAAGAGATATGGACGTTTCCAATCTAAAATAAATTAAAAGAAATCATTCAAAAATTAATCCTAGAAAACAGCCAAACTCTTCGTTAAACTATTTTACATGCGTTTCTTGACGAAGTATAGAATTTTTTCACCAAGGGTTACGGCATATGTTAATGTAATAGTTCACAATAATATACCAAAACTTTTTTCGGAGTTATTTCCAGATTGTAAGCTTTATATGGCTTCAGGTTTCTTAGAAAATAGTAAAAGTCTGGATACTTTAGAATAGAATTAGGGTATTAGTATTAATTTCTTGATAAATATATGTAAATCAGCGGTTTACTTTGCTGCTGAATAAACTTTCTCGATTTAATGAACCTTACCTTGAGATGAGCATGTTAATCGGCATTTCCAATAAGCTTATATCAACAAATATCAACTCAAAATATTTCATATTAATTTTATTATGGAGTGCTTCAAATACTGAACTTTGTTTGTTCAGTTTTGTTTTACGATTAATTTATTTTCAATTTAAGAGCTCACAGTTCTGACTTTAACGATATTATCAGCGAATATCTCAAATTGATAATTCATACAGTAATCCAAAGCATATCATATGTTTTTTGCTTCTGCAGTGTGCACAAGCTCCCACAAGAGTCATCTCGAAAGTTGATATTAAAGTGTGCATTTAAGATGTCCACGCCCGCCATTTCGCCCTGCAAGATTTCGTGGAGAGAATGGAAGTGTGCTCTTTTCGGATGTAACTCCGCCAGCTTACCTGCATTGAGTACTAGGCACATATTACGTAACAGAGGAATTTTTTGGGCTTCGCAGAAGGGGTCCGAGATAGGGGGTGAGGGAAGCAGGATATGGGTGAGGGGCGTGTGTGGGGTACTGAAAAAGGCTCGGCCAGTTAAACCGACGGCTTCCCGACCCAAAAAAGAAGACCGAAAGGACGGAGTGAAATATGTTCCTCAGTCATGTTAATCAGAATAACAAGTGAAAACTGGATTTAGACACTTGTAGTACTATCGCGAAGCTGAAGCCTGAATAATATTTTTGTCCTCTGCACTCCTTATCAGAAACTGCAAACTATGCGATTTTACATGCATATCACGCGATGGAATACTATATATAGTGGATTTTATATTCTACTCTTTAGGGTTCCAAGAAATTTTGTATTACTACCCTACTGATTTTACTCCTTTGAAAAATTATATTTCAGCTCAAGAAAGTGTTACGTAACGCCTCGTATCATTCCTCAACTATAACGTGATGTTAATATATTAGTAATAAGAACTTGATAAATCACTACTGATGAATTACAAACCGTTGTTAAATAATGCTAATAGATGATATAATGGTGATTCGATGAAATTTTAAGTTTTTATGGATAACCGTCATCAGGCATCATTCTATCGCTAGTTAATAACAGAAAGCACTATTTGAAATCTATAAAAATAGTGCTTATTTTCTTCGTACTCTATCATTCCCTGCTCGCAGCGTAATATTGAACTTATATATTAATTCCTATCATACTGAAAGAGGCCCCTTCTTTGACGATTTTTAAGATTTCTATTTAAGTGGAATTTCTACTTAAGCTTCTCATCCTCAACCCTAAAAATTTTCAAACAAGGACTGTCTTTCACCTCTCGCGCACGTCCTTTGCAAACAAAGGAATCATCGAATCATCGCTCGCCTTTGAGAAACTATCCTCACAAATTAAAACCTACCACTACGGAACATTTTAACATTCTAACTCGGGGAGACAAAGGCCTAGAAAGCATTTCCATGTCAGTGAGGGAGACAATTTTAATGCATCTCATTATCTGAGATAACCAAAAGAGAGCAAGAATATATTTGCTTTAATATTTCATTCACAATATTTGCTCTTCACCCACTCTAAAATAAATTTATTATCTCAGAAGCATAGATACTTGGTTTCCTTTGCAGAATATTACTTTTCAATGTAAATATCATTTAGATAAAAAATAAGTAATTCTTTCATCTCTCAGTCTTAGTTCTTTCTTTACCTGTCGTAAGTGTATTCGTACACCTCACATAAATGCTGATAGATTTTTATCATCTTTAACAAGATACTTAAATTCGGCATCTGGGCCCGCTTTTGCACCTTTGCGTAGTTCTAGTTCACGTTACAAAATAATGTCACTCAATACGGATATACAATGAGTAATAAATATCGCTTTTTTCGCCATTTCCACTCTCGAATTGTTTCGAAAATTGCAGACCATGAAGATAGTACTTACTAAATGAAAAATGTGTTTGAAAATAGTGTCTTACAGTTGTATTGTGGGGAATTAGCAACCGTGAGAAAAATACACATTACCATCTGTTATATCATTCTCCTACGCCTATAAAGAAATTCTCTCGATCTCGAATAAGCTTCTGCTTGAAAGCGATCTACAAAAGTGGTATTTGCCAGCACCGCCTTTCCCAAATAAACTCTCTCTCCAATGTGACTAATTATGCATTTACTAATAGTTAGAATCTTACAGTTTTTAGCGTTGTCATATCTTACGATAAATACCACCGCCCAAGGAAAGTTTTCTCTCTGAATTTTCAGCCCTGATTTACGTAACATCTTACTTGAAATTGATTGATGACGTTTTCTTCCTCCGATGAGCGTAAATAGAGAAGCACAAGTGAGGACATCGCTGTGGGTATCGGCCGTATTTATGAATATGTATTTATATTCATCTCATTGTTTTTGGAACTAATAGAAAGTCCAGGCTATCTACTTATTGTAATTATTTTTGTATTATTATGAGAAATGTAATTAATAAAGTGCAAAATATACCATGCCCGATTCTATGTATGTACTCGCGTTTTCGATTTTCAAGAAAACTTAAGTTTTGAAGAAGTGACTATGAAATTATTTGATTTGGTTGATTATGATTATTATGATTGATTTGATTATTGATTTGTGATCATGAAATTATAATCTGAGAGCGATTGAAAACAAATGGAATATATAATTTTGAGGTTTGAATTTAAAAGGAATAGTATAACTTTGCATAATAAGGCGTGCTCTCAGACAAATTTTCAAGAGCAGGGGTGGTGAACCTATTGCACGCGAGCCCAAAGCTGCACGCGGAGAATTTTTTTGTACGCGGGACTTTGGCTGCATTATCTTTGTTATGTAATAAATATGGAATCCATTCATTAGTAATTATAATAAAAGATTTTTTATTACGATTACTATAACAATTAATATATATTATACATATCTATGATATTCCTCTCTACAATTTGGTACCACACCAAACAAGTCCTATGAATTAATCAAATACGGCACTCTGAACACAGAAGGTTCTCCATCCCCGTCTTAGAAGATTCGGACAAGGAAAAAGAGTAAATTCAAAATCATAATCAAACCGGAGAAGCAAGGAGATATTTCGCCGATATTTGACCCAAATAACCTTTTCCGGAAATAATGAAACCGAGATAATTTTTTGTTGAAACCTCATTTTTGTGTAAGGAGAAGTATGTTTTGTTTATCTAGCTCAGAAATCGGAGCAAACATGAGCTCAGCGGGCCTGACCACATTGCATGCTGAACGAATCGGCTGAGTGCTCCACCCCACACTGCTAACTACCCAAGGAAAATTGATGTGACGTCGTCAACCGGTGTCACCGACCGTATAAGATGATCCGGCATAAGAACCGCAGATGGCAAATCAGACAAGTTTTGCACGCTTTATACCAGCGAAGTCCTTGCGGTGAGTTGCTGCACTAGGTGATTAATAGAAACACGACACACGAATGGATGCTGAAACCGTTGGATAGAATGTCAAGATATGTCTAGACGGATACTAGACATGTAGACATAAGTTACTAATGTAATACCTCGATAAGCCACGAATTTCTTCTATTAGGTGTGATAACCAACGTATATTACGTTCATTATTCAAAATTATCAATTTATGTGCCTTATATGCATATGCCCTCCAGTTAGTTTAGTTATCAAACGAATAGTTTGATACTTTTTTGACCGATACTGACTGATAGACTATCGAGTATGTGACTGATTTTCCAAGACGATTAACGTTTTTTTAAGACGAATTTAATGAACATTACGCTATATTGCATTTTAACCAGTCCATTGATGTAATTTAAGAAGTCGAGAATGTTTTCTCTCTTCTTGAACATGCTGCTTCGTGTCAGTTAGGTTACATAACAATTATGCATTCGAAGGGATTCTTGCACTTTTAGGAGACGAGTCCGATGCGTTGAAATCCGGTGAAGCCCAAGGGGCCATTGTCTGACTCGGTACAAAAAATCAAAATCGGATCAGTCAACTTAGAAAATCGTTACTTAAGTTAAGCCCTGTTCCCCCGCAACCGGATTCCATTACTGCATCATTAATATAGTAAATACAACCGATTTCAGAGGTACTATTTTAAATAAGCAACGTAGTAATACATCTGTCAACTGCGATCTACATCCGTTTAAATTTTCAGATGATGAAATTAAGTGTCATGACAGCGAAGGACTAATGTAAATGTAATGTTGATAAGAACAATGGGTAGAGCCGCAAAGGTTTTTTTGTGAATGGGCTAAGATTAGGTTAATAAGCGATGAAACAAAAGGATAAATTTCCTAATCACTTCCTTCACTATGACGGAGATTCCGATTAACATACGTATAAAATTTCTTAAGAAACCGAAGTATATAACTAATATCACTGGGAATCTCTCTGAACATTTCTCTCTCTTCCTATCACTTCAAAAAATATTACTAAATCCATAATTATTTTGAGGAAATTTAAGAGTTATTATGGAAAAATGCATGGAAGTATTTGAGACACTACATCCAACATTAAAGTTAAAATATAGCAAAAGTTAAAGTATTCCAGAAAAACAACATAGGCATTATGAGATTCCGAATAATATAAAAATGACAGGAAATATAAATCTCCTATTTTAAAAAATCATGCCGTTATAAGCTTAGAAACGATAGATGATCCATAAATAATTCTTTACGAGAATATTTTTTGAATCAAAGCCAGATGGATAGGTGCCCAGTGGAAGGCATTGTCTGTTGGCCGTGACCGAGACACCTCTCAAGGCAACGTAAGTATTCTGCAGGTATGAACTGCCGCCTTTCTCTCTGTATATGCGTCCTTTTAAGCCTGAATAATGTTAAAGTTCCCAGAAGGCTTAGTCGGATAAGTCAGTGTCCCTTCGTAAACTAGGAAGTAGGTACTTGTCTGACAGTTGGGTTCGATTTGCAGTTGAGACAATAGAGTAAATGAATCGGTTTAGAGATATCTTTTTAAGGAAAAAGAATTTATGTAAATAAGGAAGATAATCATTATGAATGAATCATGAGTTTTAAATGGGTAAAGAGATTTTCAAATGAATAGCTGAAAGCAAGGCGATTTGCAACCAAAATGTGAAACGTTCTTATGAATATTATCATTCTCTTAGATAGACAAAAATGACGAGTATTCAGCCAAGTAACAGCTATAATCAACCATTACGATGAATTTTGATAGATACCCTCTCTAAAATTGATTATAGCTAATGATTGAATGGTTGAGAATCCAGCAGTCGTTCGTGCTGGATGACTTGACGATAAACTTTTAGACTTGATGCAGTACTGATGACCCAAAAGATGAAGCGATCTAGGAGCATAAAGTACGGAATTTGTCGATCGGAGTAAAAACTGCAGTCAATTGATTAAAAATGCATTATTTGAAAAGCAAATACAGTATCGAGAGTGAAATGGACCCATTTGGTCGAGAGGCCATCAAGAAGACAAAACCTTATTTCGAAAAAAAAATCTTCATCGGATGTAAGAGAGTCTTATAAAACCTAAATATAAAAAAAACGAGCAACGTAAAATTATTAGGGCTATAAAAGTAGAAAAGATCCGTATTTGGAGCTACTGAATGTTTTCAATAATTCGATAATTCAGCATTGGTCTTGTTATTTATAATCAGATTAGTGTTTACAGCCACTCTGTAGGTTTGTAAATAAAATAGGGATATCCTCTTACTCAGAGCAGCCATTTTAGAGAAAATTTGAGCTAATAAAATATCTTTTATGTTTAGTACATGATTAATATTTACCATCATTATTATACGATTCATAAAATATTTACGACTAATACACGTAAGAAAAGAAAGTTTAATGTAACGCAATCGAAGCTGCCTTTCCGAAGCTCAAATACCAATTTACTGATCAATAAACATCCAAAATTAGTTCTATTTCTAAAATTCTAGGATAAAACCCTGCTTTCCTGAAAACTTTACCAAGATATTTATCGTAAGAAATGGTCACTTTAATTCATTAGAGTTTTAATTGGGCATGAGTGTCGATAGAAATAGTCGAAAACAGCTTACATTTGGAAGACCTACTATAAAAAGACTTATTTTGCACGGAAAGCTTGCGAAATGTGAAGTTGAAGTAACTTAAGATTTCTCCTTTGTATAAAACATTGGGCTTCCGTTTAGCCATGAGGGCAGCAGTGCGTTCGAATTTGGTGAAATCGGTCCCGGGTTCGATTCCCGGTGGAAGACCACAAGCGAAAGCCTTTGAGGCATTTTTAAGAATTCTACTTTGGATGCTTTGCCTCCTTCGGTATCGGATTTTGGCTGCTGTTAAGAGTTTCACAGGGTCGAAATTTTCAGATGTTTTTGTCGTTGCACATGCCATTGATATCCTAACTGTTAAGTAACTTGTGTTCTTTTAAGCAAAAGAATCGATGCAATTGTGGAAATACTCTGGTGAGCTCGGAAGTCATTTAAAACCTGTTATTTCGGGCATACATGGCCATTTCATTGGTAGAGAAGGTGAGCAGCAACGGGTTTTTAAGCATTTATTAGACTCGTCAAATATATATACTTGAATTTGATACATCTAATCTCTTTAATATAAGTTAAATAATTATAGAAAGCGTTTATGAGAGTAATAAACAATTCAAAAATTTTCAAATTTTAATAAACAATGCTCACCGACATGTGCTCACCGAGTTCCTTCCAACCATTGAGAAAACAAAACATAAATAAACTCGCCGCTGAAGTATTTAGAGTATTGTCAAGGAAGACCACAGATTAGAAGTCTTGAAAATAGGTTTTAATTTTTTTGTTATAATTAAAATCATTTATGAAACCTTTCGAGATGATGATTCACCGTCTAATGTATTCTCATCTGAAGACTTTCAGGTATCAGATTATTCGGTACATAGCTTAATATCTTTTTGCTAATGTCTTCTTATCGCGGGAAGCATGAAACCACAGTTAATCAATTGGTTGACGAAATGCTGGAGGGATTGCAAGCTGCCTATCCTGGAGTTATCAAAGCTCATGCTGACTATCGAAAACTACTCGTTCGAACTTTTGTGAGTAGAATTCTCCTTCTCAATATAGAAATATCCATATCGTGAAGTCGGGTATTAAATTGATATATCTAAAATATCATTCGTGTTTACCGAATCGTTCACGATTATGAGGCTCGGTTTCTTTCGAACACAGCAAAAAAGTCGATGTGTTTCCGTTGTTTCCGAGGGAAGCATTGGCAATGAGCCTTTCCCTTCTGGATTTGTAGGCACAGGTATGCTTAGCGCTGTTCTATATAGTGAAAACCTCGACCCACCGACAGCTGATGAAATAAGTAAATCAATTGGGTTGATTGCTGGAGATACAATAGGTGAAAATATAGTAATTTTTGAAAATTTTAGCTGAAAATATTGTTATTTAATGGTCTGAGGAGATTGCTCATTAAAATGGTGTAAACCAATTTAATTTATGTTTTTTAGGAACAGACATTCTACTGATTGCACCGAAAAATCAAGCATATCAGGAAAACTTTACATCAGGAGCAAAGATGGCCTTAATTAAAAAAATTAAGGTATTTTTTCATTGCTATATGAATTTACTGAACAGTTCCAACAAAACTTTATGCCTAAAACCTTTACAACCTTTATTTGTACAATTTATAAATTCCATTCATTAGTTCTATTCGAAATCACACACGATTCGTGGGTGGATGGTAAATAGTTCCCTATTTTTAATGATCTAACACATTGGGAAAAAAATTAAATCCTGTTTAGGTTTCTAAAAATAAAGTAAAGAAAGAATTGTCAGCGGTCATCCAAACTACATATTACCAATGTTCAGACTTACAGATAGTAGAAAAAGGTGTTTTAGCCACGAAGGTTCAGTAATGGAGGAAAACGTGAATTTCTTCAAGTTTACTTGATTTTTACATCCACCATGTTCTATCTACCGTTTGCATACATATAGTTGTTTCTTATCCCAACTTACGCTTGTAGGTTAAACAATATTTACTTTCTTATCAATAACTGGATCGAAATTATTCATTTTGGAGGTTGATAAAAGTCTAAGCTTATCGATTTGGTAGAATCTCTAGGGAAAATTAAAAAAATGCAGAAACACATAAACATATTAAATTCAGAGAATAACAGTCCATACTGGGCTCTGACCAAGGCAGGAGGCGGGTATTGCGGGTAATACGTAATCAGCGTATTGACTTCCATGAGTTCCATGCTTCCTTATGGATTCTTTCTAGACTCAGACTCTGCTATCTATTTATTTTGGCCATATTCTAATTATTTTGCTGCATTAGGTTGCAAAATCGAACCCAGAACCACTTTCAAAGAATATGTTTTCTCACAAATTATACGAACGGGTTATCATTTGGCTAACCACCAAAACTATTTTTAACCATAGCTGCCTAAAAAATAATTCCCATAGATATTAAAGACAATTACCTAAAATTCTAAACTTCAAACACCCCTATGTGTAAATTCTAGTGAATACTTGCTCCAAGCATTATACCGTAATTCTCCCTCTTTATGGTAGGATGTAGGTGAGAAAAAGACCTAATTGAAAGAATTTTTTTAGCAAAATGGTACAATTAGGCTAACCGCTTGATTTCACATCAACTATATTTATCTTAGAATGTAGGAATATAGTTGTTTTTACGGAATACGTTTTTATACATGAATGCTAATTTCCCTTAATAATTAAATCTGAAGTATGTTATTTTATGATAAAATATTTTTGCTGTATCTTCACTCGTCTTTAAAAATTGAGTTTGGTCTCACTTTTGAGATATCTCTCTCTCCCTTTTACCTACACAATTTATGTGTGTCATATGCAGATATCTTATTTGTGACCTAGTCATTGTCTTTGGGCTGACATCGTAAATTGACTGCTGCCGGAATATTATTTCTCAAAAACGAGAGCGGATGATATTCTTCGAAACATGAATTGCTAAGCTCACTCTGCGGTCACAAGAAAAATTCCTAGAAATGTAATTCGCTGTTATCTGACTGAAAAAATCATGTTTTAAGGTGTTAAGATTTATCTATTAGCGCTTAATTCAGGATCTTGCTTTTGGCTTGGAAGGGAGATCCGTGACCACAAAAGAATAACTTAAAAACCCGAAAGGAATAAGTCGTGTCCTTTCGGAAAGGATCCAAAGTGGACTTCTCTGTTTAGACACTGGTAGAAAATGTAATTCCACGTAGGTAAAGAAGTTATATCTATCCTTAGACCATTTGCTCGCTCGAAATTGAAATTTAATTAAATTACGAATTTTAGATCTCAGAGGAATTACAGCTACTTGCTAACAGTTAAGGAATGGGTTCTAAATATTTTGAGAGAAGGGCCACATGAATAACAATGCAAAAAAAATTTCTTTGTGGGAAGGGTCTGAAGGACCAAATAACATCGTTTTTCTAAAGAAATATTACTGAAAGCGTTTGTATTCATAATAAGGGTGTCTCAAATATTTTATATGGTAATCAAACAGGAATAGTATAGCTATATCTTGTGGGATATTAAGGCATGAAATCCAATATCCATATCCAATTCCCCATTAGAAAAAGAATTCATTCGCTAAGTGAACCAAAAGAAATTTTAATTTTGGGTCATTGGGTATATTGGGAAATGATTCGATTTTCATATTTATTTAGGAAAAGACGAAAATGCCGCCTAAGATGCTCAATAAGGCCACCATTGTCCTTCAGGCAATAGATTCCCCCTCTAATCTAGGGGATAAAAGCATGGATATCTATAATCTCGCTCAAAGCAGAATTTAAAAGACAAACAGATATTGCAAGCAAGCAGTCAAAAATCTAGAACAACTTGTATACTATATTGATAGGACAGGATTTTGTATTTCCTATTCTATGCCATGGAATTCTATTCTTTGCATTTTAGATCTCAAGAAAAACTATCATCTCATTATAAAATTGCATTAATGAAAACTAAAGTTAAAATTTTACCTGTGCTATTTTATGAAAATTTATCATTCTAAGGTTTACCCCTTTTTGATTTCAAAAAGCTTTTAAAGAACCTTTATAATAATCCAAAATAAGCTACATAATGAAAGTATCAATTTGGAGGTATTTTGTAAAAACTAAAAATTTTTCTTCAATTCTTTAAAAATATTTCAGGTGTCATCAATTTTTGTAGGAAAGGAACATAAAGAGCATAATTTTGATCCACATCTGTCATCTTTGGAGGATATACTGTCAACAGTTTTAATATTTAAGGTAATTAAAAACTAAATATAAGTGAGCATATCAGAACCAGATTAAACTACTAAAAGTTGCTCTTATCACCCATTGAAAATATTATCCCTACCTCTGTTGTAATGCTCAATTGTTTAAATTCAATAAATAGAAAATTTCTTCAAGAATAGCTCAATGATAAAGTAATATACCTTGGCCTCAACAATATTCAGATCTTAATATTTTGATTTCTCTAGTTGGGATATTTAAATGGTTGGTATATGCAACTCCTACCAACAGTAAGCTGAGTTGATGGGATCTATCATCCTTTCTTTAACAGAAATTCATCACAATGAGATACATTGTGCAAAATTCATGGCAGTATGAATGTATATTATTCTCCTTGCAATGATAAGTGAAAGACTAAGAGAATAGGATCATTGAAATTCTGCTTTTCAAAAACTATTTTTTAAATAACTCTACCTGGGGAGTTGATGGGAATTGTTTTTTTTCTGTTTACATCAACCAACTAACATTCACAGCCAACAACAATCAAGTTGTACCTCATCTTATACATGTTACTAATAGCCATACCATAATGTATAATCATCCCTCCATACTAATATCCAAGTAAACAAAGAATTTTTGAATTCTTTAAATGAGATACAACTATTAAATCTTCAAAATTATAGTTGTAAATAATTAAATTTTGTGGAATAAGTGAAAAGTGTTGTTGGATTTATTTGATTGGGATTCATCATCATTCATTTCCTTCATTCAACATTTATGATCTTCATATATGTAAATTATTAATTTTCAAATAATAGATTGCTGGTGCTATGGCAATGGAAGGAAAACCTCTTGATACTATGGTATCAGCATTAGAATCCATCATTAGCTTACAGATTACATTTGAAGTCAATGTGACATCCATCTCTTTGAAAGGTAATTTTCTCTGCAGAATTTACAGAATAAAAATCATTTCCTCCATGAAGAAGACTCATTGTCTTCATGGGTCAAAAATACTGAAATTGGTACTCAAATGTGATAAATTGAGAAAAACACCACTTAGTCTAAGTGAAAACATAGCAACTTTTGAGGGAATAGAAGCATTTATCCTGTAACAAATTTATAGGAAAGGTCAAACACGATAGTTATCACAGCTAATCTATACAGCAAAAGTCTGTTATACAGAAAGAAAATTTATATTCTAATTTGCAATCAAACTGTGCTTTTCCTATTATCCTCATGGGGGCATCATATGATATGTTTCCTAGAGCTATGTAAATATGAAAAAGCAAGCGTGAATCTAATGAGAGATGTTAAATTTGGAATTTTATACTTATACTACTGTGCTTATAAACTTACTTTAAATCATAATAATCTCCACATGATTTGTAGGAGAGGCAACTGGAATTCCTATAATATATAGTTTTGCTTTAAATAAAATTGAAAAAGAATTGTATCCTTGACGTAAGCAGTTCATCTGCAAAATTTTCTATGGTTATACTTGCTACATTTTTACTGCAAAAAAATTAAGAAAGATATTCAGGTAGAAAGATTATTTAAATGAAGATTATGAATGATAATTCTGAAATTTCCTGTTATACACAAAACTTTGCGAATGAAGTTGAAAAGACCTATTTTTAAGAGTGTTTCTAATAGATTTACATAGTACATACAATAAGCATCAATCAATATTCTCTATGCCAAATAAAATGAATTATCTATATTCTCTCTTTTGGTGCATGATGCCTTAAAGAGCCAATGTTTGAACTGGAAAAAAAATTAGAACCTGATATTAAAGATGATGATATGGATTATCCATTGGATGAGATTCAGGTAAAAAAATTTTTAAATTATTGTTAAAATTCAATGTTTAATGAGTGCAGTTTCTAAGTATAGGAGTCTATGTCTGATTTTCCCTTTGAAGTTAGCTCTTATCTTTATGACCATTTATAGTGCTCTAGAGTAAAGTCACCTTGGCATCCCAATGAGTATGTTTCAGCTGTATCTTTGCCACGCACAATATCTTTCATAATATTCCCTACAACTTCCACCTTTTTCCAAATATCCTACAACCTTTTCTTAAAGTAGTTTTTCTGTGACTTTTCTTTGAAGTTAGAACTAACACTTGGTTGATGTTTTCTTTAAAAATTCCTTTCAACCAACTCAAGAAATTATTAAGTATACTATAGTAGCTATTTTTACTCCTAAGAACTATTTACATACTGTACATTTGAAATTCTAAGAAAATTCTGATTTCATCAGAAGCATTTGTTAAATCAGGTTCATTATGCCACATAATACTTAACAGACCTCATATGGACTTAATGGATTATTCTGCTTTGTAGCCCCATTGGATAGCAAAGGGTATGAAATTATGAAACAGTTGAATTAGAGGCCATCATTATCAAGAAAAGGATTTTGTAAAAGTAGATAAACAACTTTTGATTGAAATTCTCATTTATTTAAATAAAAATTTTAAACAAGGCCCATTTTTAGTGTAATTTATATCTGGATGGCTAGAGGGGTGAATTTGAGAACATTTTTTCAATATGTGTTGTTGCAAGAACTAAACACTGCCATCAAAAATAAATCTTTTGGGAACCTGGCATTAAACTTTGAAATAGGTTACAGATTTAAAATTATATTTACAAATAATGAAATGCAGTTAATTCAAATATGTTCTTTGTAGATAAATAATAAGGGCTGTCTCATAGCTGTGTGGGCAGCGCAATCAACTTCAATGAAAGCGGTCCCGGGTTCAATTCCTGGAGGGAGCCCATGTGCGAAATGACCTCAGCTGTCAAAGCACTATTCACAATGCTACTACTACTAGATAAATAATCATTTTTTGTGAATTTTAGTTTTGCAAAATGTAGCAGCCAAATTCAATGTCCCTGCACTATACAGAAAATGCTTAAAAATACCCATAATCATGGCAGACTATTTTTTTTTAGTGATCCAACTTCAGAGACCAATCTAGAATGTCCATTGTTACTCTATTTGTCTGTTTTTATTTTGGTTTAGTATCTAGTAAATCTTCCAAGCAGATAGAAACTCTATTTATTCATCTTAGAGCACTATTACTATTATATTTACTCTTTATATTACATTCATACTAGTATACTTACTCCACCATAGAGTAAGTATACTAGTAAGGTGAATTTTGATTGCCAGAGGGATCCAATATTTTCAAAATGGTCTCAGCCCTATCCTTTAAACAATATTGTTATTACTAATCACATGTGCAATGATTAAAAACAGGATGCAAAATGGGAATGTTCCTTGAATTATGAAATTTTGACAAAGCTGCAACAAATATGTAGCTCAATTTCAACAGAACAAGGAAATGAAGTCGCAGTTCTGATCAATATCATGGATTCAACATTGCAGATGGCCCAATGGATATTTATAACAAGATTGGAAAAAGAACTAAGTATATTCTTCGATTATTGAGATCAATGAATTACCCTTGCTAGACTTGCATATTTTAAATAAATAAAAGCAACCTATTTCAGATAAAAATGGAATCAAAGTTGTACGTTTTTACTCAGGAAATTTAATAAGTTCAGATATAAAGGGTAGAATGCAAGTCTGTATTTTAAAACTTGGAAGAGATGAAAAGGAAAAGGAGGAATTGCTCAGTTGGTTGGATGCTCCTACCTCAGCACCTGCTTGGCCAGGAGGAGTACAATCGATCAAGATTGAAGTTCCTTCACTTCCATTTGAAAATTCCATCAGAAAAAAGAATTTAAAATTAATGAATGAGGTAAAAAATCTTTGCCAAGTTAGAAAAAAGATAAAGTGAATTAATTTTTAAATTTATCAATTTTACTATTCTACTTGCTTTGCTTTTCTTTTAATTATCAAGAATCAATCAATGAAGTATAAAGCAACATTTAATCACTGTGAAGCCAAGCTGACACGCTCCTGTATTGAGAGTGCCACTTTGGCATTAATTGATGCAGAGAATAAACTTAATGCTTTGGAAGAAAAGCATGAAAGCATGAAATGTGGAACAGTAATGAAAAATATGGCTGAAGGTATACTTATAGCATGACGTATATTAAATATTTTTCTTACTTCTATTGTAACTTTTTAATTGAAAAGACAAAAAAAAATTTACAAAGTATAAGTTATGAAAGATTGAAGAAAATAACATGAGCATACAATAGTGTGTTATAATATGCAGTGAGGAAAATATTTTATAATCTTTACAAAAGAAATATAGTACACGTAATATGATAATACCATCCATCCTTTGAGAGATTGGTTAGAAAAACATGGAGCAGTCAGAAATATGTACTTAAAATGGGGGGAAATTTTTAACTTTCCCTTAAAATGAATTATTAATCAAAAATCACATGCAGTCTCTTAATTTATAGATTTCATGCCAAAAATAATTATATTTTCAAAATGTGCACAATAGATGAGCATTGGGCACGTTTTTAAATTCATCGATGGAATCTCACTTCCATCAATCTGTTTCTAAATTCATTGATGAATCCATCAAACTTTTTTATTCAGTGATGGATCTCTGATGCTTTCCATAGATGTCCATTGCTTCCACTGTGATTAATACCCGATGAATTTCCGATGACTCAGATGACAGTGGTGGGGCATTCAAAAGTTAATATCCATTACCTCTTAGAAAGGAAGTAAATAGCAACTAACAATGGGGAATATAACATATTTATAATGCAACAATCAACAAACTCAAAGAATGTGATGATTTATGTTTCAACACAGCTTAAATAATTATGGAGATGTAACTAGTTTACATATGTTAAAGTATCCATGTTGTAAAACAGCAGAAAAACCAAAACTGTTATTCAATTCAAAACTGTTAATCATTCATTCATTAGCCATTGTAATCTTAAAAATTAAATTAGATTCAAAATAACTGAAAAAATATGATAAATGTAAGATTTACTTCTTTGAAATCTAAATATTCTAAGATAGAAAAAACACTCCACTATTCCCTTCAAAATCACCATTCTATGCAATTATGCACCTCATAGGAATGCATGGTTCTGCTATCCTATGTATCATTTTCTAAAAGATTTCTCCACATAATGAGGGAGTCACCTTTCCCCATACATGTAGAGGTTCAGAAATGTTTTTCATTTTCACGGAACTCTTAATTTTAGAAGATGCAAAATAAATTGAATCAATCAAATGAATTACAAAAACATATCTAAACATCTGCCAACATTCTTAGGTTAACCATCAAGATACAATTTCTCACTTAATATCTGAATTTGCACTCTTAATTTCATTCAGAATTTTCAATATTGTCTTCCTATCCTTCAGTATTATGTTCCCTATTCTGTCCACAATAACAATGAATACAGGATTTCTTGATTATTCACATCCTCCCTGCTCTCAATTTATTTATGCTGCACACATGCATGCCTGACATTTTCGGTGGGTTAAGCATTAATGAAAGGAAATACTTCTAATTCATGATCATATCACTATCCATGGTTAATTGATATTGAGTGATAATTTTCACCGATTTTATTTAATTCACCATGGAATCACTGGTAACCCAACAGTCAACTACAATTTCAATTACAAAAGACACATTACTGGCTTTATTCCTTATCAATACTTCATCAAGTAATTGGTATATACTAACTTAAATGAGACTAAAATTTTTACAATTCATTCCGTAAAATTAATAGAAATGGAAAAAAGAATAAATTATGACAATGACAGAAATCAGTGCGAAGTAAACATCTTCACCTCTTGAGATGTTTCAGCTTACTCCATATATGCTACTCTTTACACTATCATGGAGAATGGCAATGGCTTATGATATAAAGAATTAATGATACAGGAAAGACTTCATTGTCTTACTGCCATCCTTGTGCGTTTTCTGCTCTGTTACTATAAAATGGAACTTGATTTTTTTCATTGGAGCAGATGACAGATATGAGTTCAAATGCATTAATGTAATAATGAAAGAATAATAATAATTCTTTTTAATTTTCATTCCTCCCAACAATAAAACATATTTATCTACAAAGAAATAAGCAACCACTTCAGAAAATTTCCAACTTCAATAACATTGAAGGTTATAACACTGAAAGGTTTAAACTGATGATATAGTCTTAATCAATAATCTCAATCAATATAGTCAAAACAAGAATACTTGATCAACTGAAATATAAAGTAACACAGCATTAAATCTCAGATATATCTTTGACTTAGAACTTTATATTCTAGCAGTACAAACTGCTCTTACAAAGTACATAAGAATTGATGTAAAATACAAATTTATCATCTCTTAGATAAACATATCAGCCACCTATTTTACACAGCAAGGTCTCACTACTGAAACCTAGGGAATTTGAACCCTTGTTAGAGGTCTATAATCACAGAATGATTCCTCATTGACATGCATATCTATCTTATCACTTACTTGCATATGTTCATTGTAACTAATTATTTCTTAATCAGAGAATAGTCTTAATTATCTTCTAATAACAAAATAGAATAATGATAAAGTAAATGTAAAATGATAATAAAAAACATCCACACAAAAATGAATATATAAGGTACACAGTAACAATATACATATAGTAAACAATAAAAAGTAAGTTCAGTGAATACTGTAAGTGGTACATAACCCATTATGTACCCACTTACAATAAGTATGTCCCACTTTTCTATACCAAATCTACTACATCTTAATTCAGATAGCTACCCATATTATCATAATGCAGGGTGAAAATCTGATAAATGTTAGCCCATACCAGTAATGGAACCCAGGACCACTTCACCAAAAGCAATGCACCATCCACTTGGCTATGGGGATACTTGTTAAAATAAAATCATATCTTTGGCTTTTAAAATTTACTCAATAATTCTAGATAATCTTTGAAACCATCAAGATTTATTAAAAGTTAACCATCATCATACAAACTTAATTCTTTGAAATATATTTTGAACCATTCTGTTCAATTTCAGCCATTTTGGAGAACTTGGACAATCTACCAGCAGAGTGTCCAGCTGATCTATTCTATTATATAGCAAGAATTTGTGAAACCCAAAGAGCTAATGATTTAGGACTTGTCTTTGCTATATTTTTCACTGCAGCCATTCCTCACCTCATGTATGTTGAGAAAAAAGCGGATAATTTACAATGGGCTGAAGCTTGGGGAAGAGCTTTCAGAAGTGGAATAGAAGGCATAAGTAGATTTTATGGACCAAAGCAAGAAAAAAAGACCTTGGTATTTAGAATATTAATAAATGTCTTATATCAGATAAAATGAAAACTATATTTCTGTATACTACCTGAAAAATTTAGGTAGATCTATTGACATTTGCATGCACTAAGTATGAATCATCCCCTAAAAGTGAATTTTCAGAAGTTATATCAGCACTGAATTCTTGTTTACCACAAACAAATGGATATGAAACGATCAATAGATCAAAGTAAGTCAGTAACAAATAATGTTAACATGAATTTTAATACACATACTTATGTATGCATACTATTTCATTGTGTTACTAAAACAGGATTATTCATAGAAATTTAGTAAATCATCTATAGGTTAAGTATGAAATCTCACTTTAGGAAGGAAATTTCTCTTGTGAGCGAGATTCATACATTATCAATTTCAGAAAATAAAGAATATAAGTATACATATGTGATAGACCAATAATAATATCAATGTGACAACTGGATTTACAAAAAATTGCATTGATCTTTGCAACTGTTTGTGAATAGGAAATGATAACATTCATGTTTATAACACGGAAAATATTTCCTTTTCTTTCAGAAAAAAGGATAGCAAAGCAGATGGATTAGAGAGGCTTGGCTATGATGCTGCAGCTTGTGGAGTGGAGTTGTGTCTTAAAGCCATATTTAAGGAAATAAGTCTCCATCTATCAAACTCAATATAACATTGCAGTTACATGTGTAAAAGCTAAATAAATCTCTTGGATAATTCATTATTTATATGTAAACTATAACAATTTAAGTTATATTACACTTTTAATACCTTTGAAATATGAAAAAGAACATGAACATTAATTAAAGTCTTGCTTTAGTGCATTTGACTCACTAATTTGGCAGAAATCTTAATTGCTAATTGTTACCTATTAAGCTGTTAAATCTCTGAAGTGTAAGAATGATTAATTTTTACCCCTAAAAAGGTTTCAAATACTCTGGCTGACTATCTTGCATCATTACCAAGAAGTAGGGGATAGTTGATCTTACTATATATTGTAGTATAGTATAGATAAATTGCTATAGCAATGGAAGCATGTACGTAAGGTGTTCAAAAAGTTTTTGGAAAAGGCCCATTGTTATACAATGAGAATCAATCAAGCTTGATTTAGGGAGCTTTTTGAATGCTCCATGAGTATAGTAAATATATGGCTACATGATATGGACATGTGTAAATCAAGGTAAACTTATTGTGTGTCAGAGCTGACAGTCAAATGATAAAACCCTTTTTGAAGACTCGGAAAAAGCACGTAGATGGAAAGAATATCTGAAAAATTTCCATGATGGAAAAGACATGAATGCCAAAACAATTGAGGAGAAAGAAATATCAAACAAAGAAGATAAAGGAAACCTTATTACTACTGCTATTAGATCATTGGAAGTAAAAAACAGACTTTCTCTTTTCATAGACAAAAGCTTTCAGTAGTTAATGAAATACTATTAGATCTATGATTCTTAGATTTCTTAACAGATGTACCTGATAAGAAATCTAGGAAATTAAACCTTCAATGAGCTATGCTAATTAATATGTTATATTTACATAGCAGGAGAAGAAGCGTTTCGAAAGAATATGATATTTCCAATACATAAGGACACAAATAAGAATATTTTCGGATAATTAGCTACACTTTTCATACATCAAAGATTATTTCATGGATATTCAATAAGAGAATGTAGACGAATGTGGAAGTCTTCAGTAGATAGGTTTCTTCATGCGAGAGTGGCTCTCAGAAAGGGAGCTAAGGAACTTAAGAACGATTAGAATTAGATATAAAAAATATCACCACAAAAAATCAAGTACACTCTACAACTAAAGATTGAGATATTCCGATGAAATAATTTTATACTTAGCTACAAAGAATAGCTGACGGAAAGAATAATGGATGGAAAGTAAAAAATAATCTAATGGCAATAGTAACACTCGTAATTCTATTGCATTGAAGGCACTACATTTTTGACAGGCTCAACAGGTGTTTTCATCACGTTTGCACTCAATAATGTGTTAGTCGTATGTTTCAACCCGAAATAGATGTAAATAAGATAGGGATTAGCAGCAAATGCATTGGTTTGAAAGCTTGATAATTTTTGTTGGGGGGTTTTGTTATTTATTTAGCGGCTCGTGATGATACAAATTTAAATTTTGAACACTCTAAAAATCTTAATACTCATGCAAAATACCGGAAATCGTGCTTTCCGTTAAGCACGTAGGGAAAATAGCACGGAAAGTAAAATATTCTCATATCACTATTCGTAATTTAGTAACAGGAATAAGCTTTCAAACCCCCACATCACTCATATAGATGAAGTTTGGAATCGTTCTAAAAAAATTGCGATGCGGCTTTAGATATTCATTCATTCGAAGCTTCAAAATTTCTTCTCTTATATTCAGACATTATTAAAACTGAAACTAAGTTTTCAATGCTAACTTTAAATTCGATATTGTCTTGCCTTAGCATTATTAGCTGTTGTGAAAGTTATGTAATGAAAAGCATAAAAAATAAAATGATAAATACTTAAAATCTGTCATGTAATCTTTATCTAGAAAACTTCGTCTTCTTACGTTACTTTAAGAAAGATAATTTGATGGATTCGACGGAGATAGCAAAAATTTTCCAAATTTTACTAATTCCGAGGTATAAATGCCGTAGAGCTATTGTTTAGTAAATCAATTATTACGTATCCATCATCAGCTGATCGTAATTGGAATTTGGGGAGTGTTTCCTTCAAGTCTTTCTTTCATCGTTCACTGTCTTGCATTAGTATCATCCTTCCCATCATTACGAAATCATATTTGAAGGTCAAGTTTGTGGGACATTCCAGCTTTAAATTATTTCAACGACGATGGCTACTATTCCAAAGAAACTTATTAATGCTGTGGATGACTGTGTTGATGAAATGATGGAGGGTTTTTCTTTAGCATATCCTGGCTCATTGAGATTGCATCGGAGCTGCCGGAAACTCGTAATATCTACTCTTGTAAGTTTTAAATTCTCTTCATTAGCTGGTAGGAATGAAGGAAAGCTCTTCATGGTTTTTCAATCCTATATTAACTTGATCGTCTAATGACTCCAATGATTTTTACATTTCCTCGATCATTTTATTTTGGGCGCTCCTACATAAATAAACCAGGGAAGGCATGGCTGTGTTTCGCTGCTTTCTGGAGGAGGAGCTGGACATGAACCTTTTTGTGCTGGCTACGTTGGTAAAGGGATGCTCACCGCTGCCATCAGTGGCACAGTTTTTAGCTCTCCACCAGCCTCAAATATATTTGAGGCAATCCAGTTGTTATCTGCAAGCAATGCTGGTTTGTTTATTTTAAAAATAAAAATACATTAAGTAGTTGAGTTCTATAGCAAAGCACAAAATCATCTTTATGAATAAACAACCGCTAATTTGGATTTTTTTAGTATCTTAATAAATGCCCTATACATATGAGCATGAACAAATTTAAAACTTTTATACAAACACTCTAAAGGCACACCAAAAAATCTTTTAACAGTATTTTTAAGTCAGTTAGGAAAAGGTAAGATGAATTTTTCAAATTTCAAGATTTGTTGTTTCACTGAAATTTCCATAACTTAGCTAAAGTAAGCAACAAAGGTTTTCCTTAAAAAAAGAATCTTTTGAATCAAACCTTTGAGAAGAATGAACAGAGGAGACTACTTGTAGCTGATTCCCATTCAAAGATTAAATAGCAGATAAGACAGCTGCTTTGCTTATTTTTTAGATATAATTAATTTTCTTATTTCTTAAATTTGTACTTGCAAATTCACTTGCATTATTATAACATTATTCTCTTGTATATTCAGTTAATTTTACCTTTTCCTACCTGTCATAGTTTGTTTTGTTGTCTAGTCATTCTTTTATAATACAATCATTTTCCTATAATCTCTCACTAAGATTCAGCATACTGTTATTACTTTTCAGAAGCTGGTGTTTTTGTTATTATTCCAAATTATACGGGTGATCGGCTAAATTTTGGTTTAGCTATAGAGAAAGCAAGGACAATGGGCATCAAGGTATTATTTGACCTTAGGGATTTAAACTTTTAAAAATTCAAGTTATGAACTAATCATTCAACAATTGTGTTTCTGTATTTTTGTAATGTTACCTTTTTCATTTTAATTTTCATTTCAAATTGCTAAAAATAGGTTGACTCCATAACCATTGGTGAAGACTGTGCTCACTCACAATCAAAATCTGACTTTGCTGGAAGAAGAGGACTCTGTGGATTGGTGCTTGCTTTTAAGGTATCTCTTGAATTTTCAGTTTTGAAAGCTATCTAAGTGAAGAATATATGTATTAGACTTGCAATGCCTTTTGAAATCAACTATAAGGCTAATATGAGTTAGGATAGAGACATGGCAGGTTGCATTAAAGTGGACTCTTGAAAAGGAGTGATTATAGAGGAGTAAAATGGTGTTATTATGGTATATTAGGGTGTTCTTTGAACTGACTTGACAAGATGTCTTCCAGGAGATAATATGATAAAATTTAAGAAAATGCAAAAGATAAACCAATCTATGCTACGTAAGTCAATTGAAGTAAATAAATAAGTAAGAAAATATATTTGATTCAACTCTATCAGATATTTTATTCAATATTACAGTAATTTTCCTTAGGTTAAAACAATTTTTTTGCCATAAGACTTATTTTTTCTATTGAAATTGCTCTAAATATGAGACATTTTATCTTGACTTAGCTGGTTTTTAGTTGAACCTGTATAACTTTCTTCAATTCTGATTATGACAGATTGCTGGAGCAATGGCTATTGAAGGCAGATCTTTAGAGGAAATATCATCAGTCCTTCATCAGGTGGTGAACTCAATGGCAACAATAGGAATATGTTTAACTCCTTGCAGCTTACCAGGTATTTGATATTTTACAAAAATTATGATCCTTTAATATAGTAATTTTTATCCCACTGTTTGAAGAAAAACATTGCAATGGCACTCATTAGTGAATAAGGAAAGAAATATGTAAGAAACCACTAGAAAACTGGAATTTTCATCAATGAACATAGTTGCATATAATTTTCCAGTGTAACTTTTGAAACATCTCTGATTTCTTCATTGCATATACCTTTTTAAATTACTAATAGTGCGTTTGGGTTAACTGGCACTAGATTTTAAATACGATTTTGAATGTATCTTTAAATAGGATAATGAATAGTGGATTATCAGGTCATTATCAATCACAGTTATTAAGAATTTCATAAGTTATGAAAGATATGCCTGATTACTCTTCCAAATTTCTCATGATAGGGTACCCTCAGATATAGGTTGTCCACCACTCAAAACAGTATATTAGACTGAAATCAGAATTAGAGAATCCCAGGATTTTACCTTATCTTTTACATTTATCTTTGTGTTGTGAACGCTTTAGTTAAATTATTCTGACATCTTTCAGATTCAACATTTCCTTCATTTTCTTAGGGGTCTATATTATCTGTAAGTGTTGTAAAATACTTTAAGTATGTAATCCAATAGTAATAGTACATACAATGAAAATATCCAAACCTAGCTAATGTAAAATTTTAAATTGTCCCCAGTAAAGAGAAGATCAAATTTATTATTCAGTCTTACTATTAGATATTTCCAAAGGGGATTTGTAACTTCAAGTCAAAGTATGTAATCAAATTTTATTAAGCAATTATTTTTATTTTCATGTAAAATATAATTAATTGAAAAGTCCAGTTATGATTTAAATAGCAATCTTTTAAGAAATATCTCTCACAAAATTTAGTTTGGTTTTTGGTCCCCTCGTGAAAGAGACTGAAATACCAAAATGAAAATGGAATGCATAGTAGATAGTAAAAGAGGATGTGGATTACTTTCTAATGAGTCTAAATTCTATGATTTGTTTGTTATATAGTTGTGTATTATATTTATTAATCAGGAGAACCTCCAGCATTTACCTTAGAACCTGAAGAGATTGAATTAGGAGTTGGAGTTCATGGGGAGAGTGGAGTGTTGAAAATGAAGGTAAGCCAGTGTAAGCTTGCTTGCATCAAGCTTGCTTTCTCATAAGTAACTTCATAAATGCACTCACTCCATTAATTAATAATTATGGCAAATTTTTGGTTAATCCTATGTAATAGAAATTAAAATATTGTGTAATGGTATGCATTATCTTTATTTAAATGGAAGATTAAGAGAAGTTGGTTAGTTCAATCATTCAGTGTATTTAAGAATTTCATCATATATGTGGAATTTTTATATAATATGATTAAGAATTTTTACAGTATATTGTTCTCATAGTTGTTTTAGTAATATAGAAAAAAATTTGGGTTTGTTATGTCATATCTGCAAATGCAATAACTGATTAAGTTACAGAAATAGATGCAATCCTCATAGAATACATGTGTTTTTGGGAAAGCATTTTAGAAGTCAAATAGTAGAAATGATCATTTGTTGAAAAGTTCTCCATGAATTATTAGGATGGTTTTAGTTTATGGCAAATTTCTGTTCTTCCTATAAAATATCTTTGGCTCTCTTTTTTGTCATTTCATATACAATATTCATTCAGTGCTTGTAATTCTCACTGTCATTTTTAAAACCAATTAAAGTAAGCTTTGGTTATATAAAAGTTGTCAACATTAAAAGTCCAAGAAATTTATATGATGAATAGTAACAAGCCTGCTATAATTCAGATGGGGTCAGCAGCGGAAGTAACTGCTCTTATGCTGGAGAAAATTAGAGAATATCTGCTTATAAATGCTGGAGATGAGGTTGTCATTCTTGTCAATAATTTGGGATCAGCAACCCAAATGGAACAGTGGATAGTGGTCAATGAAATCAAGAAGCAGTTATGTAAGTCATGAATTTCTTAACATTCTTACTCCATCAATAAGGATCCAATTACTCTTAAACTCTGAATTCAGCTTTTCAGGATGTAAAGGTTTTGCGAATCTATGCTGGTCATATCATGACTTCCTTAGATATGTCAGGGATGCATATCTGTATACTCAAGTTAAGTGGACATGAGGAAGAAAAAAATGATTTGATGAGTTACTTGGATGCTCCTACTCTAGCTCCTGCTTGGCCTGGAGGGGTACAATCAATACCATTATCTGGAACTGGAAGATCATCAATAGATTACTCTACTACAAGTACTGTACCATTCATTAACATTGAGGTAAAAGACTTACCAAACAGAATCTGAGTTTTATTAAGGAGACTAGAATACTATTAGAAAAGACCATTCCAAGAGCTTTTTTGCATTTCTTGAGGCTAATTTCTGAATATATTTCAGTATCATTGGATTTTGAGTAATTAATAATCAAAGAAAATGGATTAACATAGTAAAGGCAATATACTGTGAGACTTGTCTTAGCATAGCAATTGATAAAATGATATGATTACTGCTTAGTTGTTAATATTTAAAGTTTTGTTTTCTTTGAAATCCAGTGTTATTCTAATTGCATTTGCTTATATAATTTTTCTTCTTTTATGGAATTGAAATTCCTATTTAACATGTTATTTATTAAAAATGAGATTTAGTTAAACAGTTCTAATAGTTTGTTATCTTCCTCGGCATCCTTTTCTCCAATAATATTGCTAAGCAATGACTTTAAATGTATTTATATCGTGTACAGAAATTGATGTTTACATTTTATTCATGAACTATTTCCAAATATTTCTTAAGATCCTTCAATTACCTTTCTACATTTATGTCCCTACAGATGCATAAAACTTATAACTAGATTGAGAGTTATGTGACTGATAGGTATTTGATCAATTTACTGCTTAGTTGTCAATTAAATACTGCAAATTACCATATTGATATTTTGCAGTATATTTTCATATCAAGGGATGGAAAATCAGAGAATAAAGGAAGTTTTGGAAATTAGAATATCTTTCTTTTGTTTTATTTTTTAAATGTTTTATTCAAGGATGAGATGAAAGCTGCAAAAAAACTACCAAAAGTTGGAGATGAAGGAAAAAATTTGATCTACCATTGTATTGAGTCAGCAATTAAAGCCATAATTGAAGAAGAAGACAAAATTAATTTCCTTGATTCTAAGTGTGGAGATTCTGATTGTGGAACTACTTTGAGACGTGGAGCTGAAGGTAAAAATAAGATTTATCTAAATCAAAGCTTTTTGTCAGGAAACTCAAAGATTGGTAACTATTGTATATTATATTATTATGTATATATATTGTATATTACTGGAAATCAGACTCAAAATTCATCTTATCATTCACGGAACTGAATGATTGGATGTTTTAATGAGAATTAATTTTGCAATTTTACAATTATTATCTACAAATACCATAAGAAATAATTCATTTGTGCGTTTGAACTTCAGTTATTTGGTTAAAAATGTTATCATAATATTAACTGTCAATGGCAAAATCACAAAGGGTAGTAATTTTTTCAACCTTTTCCCAACAAAAAGTAGGTATTTTGGCTTTCACAAAGTTTAACAAAAAGGAGAACTATTTTTATTAAACCTTTTTAAATAAAGTGGCAAATTTTCTATTTGTAAACTGTACAACTCCAAAATCCTAATCTGCTACCATCAATCCATTCCAAATAAATGTAGATTTATGCATGGTTAATGAAGTTTATTTTATGGTAAGGACTTAAATATAGATCTGGTGTGAAGGTTTTCTTTGCGAAGAGGTTCCATGATTGAGTGATATTTTTGGGAACATAGCAGTGGTTCACAAAAATATCATCTAATCATGGAAATTAAGTATAGACTTGAATCACTGACTATAGTAGGACTTCAACTTTTACTAAAAATCTACTAAAGAAAATTAATTAGTCACGAATTATGTAAAGAATTGTGAGATACATCATGAAAAAGTTGGCAGTGATTAGGGATAATATTGTGAATTGTGATTAGGATTTGGTCCAGTTTATTTAGAAAGAATGTGGAAGTGAATTGCATATTTTCCTGTTCTGTCCGAAGTATTCATTACAGTAGAAGTCGTTATAATTAGAGCTGAAAAAAATTGTAAAGTAATTGTAAAAAAGTACTATACTAAAAATATGTTATAAAGCATACTTGTTATAGTCGATTTCTAAATTTACTAAATATTCGTCCTCTTTAATCCATGGACAGCAAGTGCAGCAGAATGGTGTTGGTTTTTTTCTACTTATCCAAATGCTTCAGAATATTTAAAACAGTACGTTCGCTTCCAAAGTATTATTTCATTGATTCATAAACCATAGTCAATGTGCCTATATATGGAGGGACAAAGGGTAGAGTGAAATTCATGAGAAGCCTCTAATCAAATCTCCCTGATGCATTCTTGCCATGGAAGGGTGAGGCAAGTTTGGGGAAACAAATGCATAAATTAGGTGATGATAATTTTTGATTTTAAGTTTATCTGCTTTTTGAAGAGATAATGCTCCTCAGATCACCGTTTGCTTGTTGAATTTTGACTCTTACATCTACTCATGATGCTGAGATATGCCTCCTGCATGACAAATACAGAAACCTGGTATTCATTGTACAGATACTTCAGGAATAACCACTCATTATAATGGATGTAATTCCCATCCTTTTTGCTGTGAGATGGCCAAATAATCACTTGCTATAACCCAACTCTCGTTATATGCCATACTTGTTTTAACGGACTTCTTATGTTTATTCTTTCACTAGAGATCTTTGTAAAATGAAATTATTCAAGAATTTTGGTTATTTTTAAACCCTAATAAAATATAATGCCAAAAATGGAGATATTTTAGCAAACTAAAGGATTCTATTGTAGATTGCTTGATACATGAGCTAACATCCTACTCAAAAGTCCTCTGTCTTGTGTAATCCTTGTATTTACATCCTTTTATGTCACTTGTCATATTTTTTCTTTATCTTTACCGTTGGTCTGTTTATCTTTATTTTATTTTTATTTTCACTGAATAATTTTTGATAATGCTTTTCTCTACTTAAGATGAAACATTAAAAGTCATTTTTATAGGCAAATATTTGAATTAATTTTCATTTTAAATGATTTTTAAGTAATTTTTTTTGTTTTTTACTATCAACTAAAAAGAGATTTTGACTGAAAATATAAATGTAAGGATACAATCTGAGTCAGCAATTAACAAAGAATGTAACTTATTTATTCTCTTCTCATATTTTTCCAGGCATCAAGGAAAAGCTTGATACTTTTCCTCTTGAATGTCCAGGAGCATTGATGAAGTGCTTAGCATCTGCTTGTGAGCCACATATGGCTGGTACTTCTGGTGGAATTTACAGCCTCTTGTTTACGACCTGTACCCCTCCTCTTCTCTTTGTGAATACGAAAGACGAAACAAAGAAATATCCATGGGCTGAAGCATGGGGAAAGGCATGGAGATGTGGATTAGAAGGAGTCCTTAAATATTGTGGGGCCAAATCAGGGGACAGAACACTGGTAAATGAAATAAGTTAATATCTTTTTCCCTCTAATTTCTGCTTATGATACCTGTTTCCTTTCAAGGTTCATAGAATGTAAATTGAAAATTCAACAGAGATTTGCCATTCACTCATTAGTATTACATCAATTTGAAGTAAGAAGTGGGCCGACAATTTGGGTCTGGGCAATTTCAGTAATTATCAATATATTGAAAACTGGAAGAGAGGTATTTTGTGATGCCTCTTTCTCTGTCATATGTTACTAAATTTAGGTTCCCTAATTGCTAGTCTGTATGACAAGTAAAAAATGGAACATTATGAAAGAGTTGGGATTGATTTAGTACAGTGGTTGGCAAACCGTGGCTCATTGAGTGTTACTCTTTCACAAAATATAAAATGCAGATGCATGGGGGTCAGTGATGGGAGAAGTGGGATGGAATAATAATGTCAATGTACTTATCTATATAGTTCAAGTTTTAAAAATTTGGATCTCAAAAGAATTTTCAATCATTTTACTGCTGGTATTTGACTCATGAGTTTACCGACCACTGGTATAGTGGTCAGTATAATGAATTCTGAGAGTCAACAAATGAATGGGATAAGATGTAAGAAAGCAACTCCAAAAAAATTAATTTCCAAAAAGAACTCGCTCATTAGCTTGTGCCTCTGAGGCTGATTTCATTGTAATCTAAATATGTATCTGGCAATCAGCTACTTTTTGATGGTTTATCGGAATGGTATTTTACTATTATTATGCAAATTAGTAATGAATGAGTTTTTCCTAAGTAGGTAAAATAAAAAACTGAGTTAAGATGCAATTTGAAATATTCCTATTTCAGTTAAATCCATATGGAATGCAGATAGTTCACATCAAATTCCATTGTATAGTATTCACAATTTATTAAAGATCCTAATCTAAGTAGTGACCTGCTGAAGGAATGGAATTCTAAAGATTCAACTCAAAGATTTTGGTAAACTAAGAAATAATTAATTAAGAAAACTAAGAAACTCATAGGATGAGGAGTAAGTTACTCTGCAAGGGTTAACTGAATACCAAAATCAGTGAATTACTTACTTAAAATGAGGAACGGAACATAGAATATTTTGTATTCCAATATACACTTGGGAGAAATCTGTAAAATTTAATGCTTGTGTGTGAAGGACTTAGGAAGCTTTTGCAAGGATCTATGAACATTCATTGTGTTCACCATACAAAAAGGATGTAGCTTTAACATAATATCATAAACTTTTATTTTCATTGTTTGGGTGGGTAGAGGTCTGATTATTTTGGAGAGGAGAAAAATTTTCATGACATATTAAAAGATTTTCCTGGATATTTTTCAATGAGTTTTCTTTTTTATGTTGTGTGTTCTTTAGTATAATAAAGATATATCCCATAGAGATCCCAATGTAATGTTGCTCAATAGGTCCTAATTAGAAAATAGTTCTAGTTCTTACAATTTGTCCAATGCTTCAATAACCACAACCCTCTTATTATATTGTACATATTTATGTTTATCTTTACAAAACAAAAAGCTGGATGTTTTGGAGCCAGCTTGTGCAAAATATGAATCATTACCTAAGAACAGTGTGAAAGAGATTCTGAGTGCTTTGGATGCTACTCTTGAGGCAGCCCAATCTGGCTGTAGAAATACTGGAAAGATGAAAGCAAGGTAAATATGAAAAATTAGAATAACAAATACATGGGTGGTCTGAAAAGTTTCTGACATGTTTTCTGAAAAATCTGGGGTCGGAAACTTTTCAGACCACCCTCGTAACTACTCATGAAGTTCATTTAAAAACTTATAGCATTTATAATTAGTGATAAAAATGTTTTATAGGTTCCATTGTTAGAAAATAAAAAGTTGAAGTGGTGAAAATGAAAGAACAGGCTAAATGGAATGTTTCCTTTGCAATAAAAAGGGAGATTTTAGTCACATAATGTACTATTTAAATTTTCCATAAATAATGTATCCAGGGTCTCACCTAGGCTGAATGCTTAGGTGGCTATGTAATGTATTTTAGTGCTGCCCAATTAATTTGTGGTGCACAGCTGTTTATTGAAAACCATCAGCTTTCGCTAGAACATTAAGTGTTTTGCACATTATGAGTCATTTAGTTGGATTTTTGTATTTATTTAAATCAAGAAAATCAGAAAAATTGTACCTTAGAAAAACATTCACTCATTTGTCCTTGATATCTTATAATCTAAATATACTTCTAGTATTACTTGATGTGCTTAAAATCAATCTCTTTTGTTAGAAAATTTCAACAACTATCTACTAAATATATAAGAAATGAAAGTAAGTCAAGGTATTCTTTTAATATAGAGTAATTTCTTCTGCTAAAATATTCAGCAGTTATTCACAGCAATTAACCTTAGGAAAATATTTTATCTTGAATTTAGCTTGTGATTACTATCTTTTCGAACTGTGGCTGTATTGAAATTGATTATAAAATAACAATTTCATCCCCCAGGGTTGGCCGTGCAAGCTACGTTGATTCAATGTGCCTTCATGAATACGATGCAGGAGCATATGGAGTACTAGTGTGGATTAGGGCAGTCATAAATACAATTAAAGAATTTTTATCACAGGAAAAATGAATTTCACAAGCATGAGCAAGATGTTCTATATTTTTTGATGGTTGTAATAATTTTTTATAAACATGAATGAATTAATTTTTGCTTACCTACAAACAAATTTTAATGAAAAATGTCTCTCTCTACCAATATGTGCCTTTTGTAATTACATAAATAAAATGCATGTATTTTCACCTTTTATTCAAGACATTGGTCTCATGGAAATAACACCAATGTTGATTAAGGGTTTTTTGTAAATATTATTTGTATATCTTAATTTACAAATGCATAAATAATACAAAGGCAAATACATAAGTACAAAATGGATTATTTAATTTGTCAACCTAAGTTTTTATGAAATCCAATATGATTTATTTCACTCAATAAATCTGACGAAAAAAACTCAAAAGCAACAAAAGAAAATAAATGCAGCTAAGTTGTACAGATAGTTCATGAGAAGGTTGGTATGGATAATGGTAATCGTAGATCAGTGACTAAAACATCATTTAAATGGAATATATCATGTAGTTCTGATCATTTACATGTATTCCTCAATCACATTTTGCACATGGTTTCTTTGGCAGCTAAAAAACAGAATACTTTAGAACATCAACAACCAAAATTATCACTGAAATATGTGGGTTATACCAAAATTTTATTTTGTATCCAGTTAATGATTAGACTGTGTCAAAGTAATGCCAGCAAAATTTTAATTAAATTGATGTACTATGGAGCAAGTAAATATACTTGCCTTACAATAGTACTTATTAAATTAAATTTCTCAATTTTCCTTCGATGTCACAAAATATTTGACCACAGATTCTGATTTTTTCCAAATCATTAAACTCGTAATGATTACAACATAAATTGCAGATAGATATTTTTAAATTAACTTTAAAAAATTTTTAAGGGGATAAAATTTCAAATATATTTCAAGACTTTGAGAATGCGATTGATAATAGACTAAATCTAAGTTTAGGATTGAATTATTTTGAAAAAAGAATATTGGTTATAAGAATATTAAACCTATTAGATAGAGATATTTCAATCTAGAGTATAATACAAATTCAACCTAATAATTATCTCAAACAAAAGACTTCTCCAGAGAAGTACTCAATATGATGGTAATACGATGTCGAGAAGGTTAGATTAAAAAATAATCTAAAATAAAATTTCAATAGATATGACAATGATTATCTTTCAGTTACTACACAGATACCAAAGAAGTTCATGTGCCAATGTGAAGGAGCTAGATGAATTGCACATAACAATACCAATTAATGGTATTAAATGATTAAGTAATCATTTGATTTTCAGGACAGTCATCTTGAATTAGAAACTTTCATTCAAGTTCCAAATTAGAAAGTATAGAAAGTCAGAATCACAGAAAAAAGTTACAAATATTCTTTCTATTAATGTTGTTTCAATTTGGTCAATGAAAAAGCACACAAAATTGATAGCAAACTGAGCGTTAAATGCAACAAATTTATTATTCTGTTTTTTGTATGGCATTCAATCGCTGAAGAAGCGGAGGATGAGAATGGTGCCATTTGGAAAACAATGGGTCATATACAGGAAAACCCAGATTGTCCGTGTTCAACTTTATCAGAGCATTACATAGGGCTTTCCCATGGCCCAAACTTGTGGCAAATGCATCGGCTTGGAATTCAAATCGGCGACTTAGACTTGTTAAGAAGTAACCAAGTACCTGTTACAGGAAGAGAAAATAAGGGAATTAGCAGAGATCATACTAGATTATTAGCTGGTTTTAGTATAACCAAGAAATATGAATACTGCTACAATAAATATTGTAAAATACAAGGAAAATAAATATAGACTATAACATACTACTAGAATTGAGAAATAGGCTAAATATGAGGCAACAAAAATTGCTTACTTACTTATAACAGTACTTAGGTACTGTTATAATGAAAATTACATTTTAGTTTCTCAGAAATACTAAATATGTAAAAATTATGATAAGAAACTGAATACTCAGAAAGATCAAATTAGCATGATGTAAACACTTTGTTCACATAATGCAAGTAAGTTTATTTATATCACATTCTCCATGTAAAACAGACGTGAACAAATTCTGACAGAAACAGGAGATGAACCTGGATTTTCTACTTGCAAGGCTACTGCTTTAACCAATTTAACTATCTTGAAGTAGCACAAAATGTCATGTCTTAAGGTTCTGGAGAAGATAGCTCAATTGGTTACAGCAACAACCCTGGAAGCAGATCTGAGTTTATGTCCTGCTCCTGTCAGACAAGATAATTTCTCTTTGGTTACTAAATGTATTCCTTTACCTGAAAAGTCACCTAACACCCTACATATATATTAAATTTATTCATATTTAGTTCTGTTTATTTAAAAGACTGATAATTAACTTTCCATTTAAACCAATACTTACAAGATATAATGATACAAATTCAACCTAATAATTATCTCAAACAAAAGATTTCTCCAGAGAAGTACTCAATTTGATGGTAATACGATGTCTAGAAGGTTAGATAAAAACAAGAATTGTGAGAGAGAATAGTTTCTTTGATTCTAAGAGATGCTGTTCCCAAAAAGAGCAGAAATAACAAATAAGAATAACAGTAATTGATCGACAGATATTCTACGTTTTAAATTGAACTTTGTAATTAATATTTTTTGTGAAAAGAGTATAATGTGATCACAGTGGCTGATAAATATAAGATGACTATATCTAGGGTAAACAATTCATATAGACACTAATTTTTCTTACTGTGTTGTAAGGAGAGAAGAGGAACTGCAGAACAATGAAGAATCCAATTAAGACTGGCTGTTCATTGACAAAACCAAAAGCACTATACATTGGCTTATATTGGAATAACAACCCAAAAGCTAAAAACATTAAAAACAAATTAACCTGGAAAAAGACAAAATTATGTAAATAATTAAAAATAATACAAATAATAAAAAAGAGCCGCACTCAATAGTAAGAAAATTCTCGATGCAAATGAGGCTGATCAATTACCTGCATGATGCACAAGTTTTTAATTACATGATTGAGCTTCCAGTGCCCCAATTCATGTCCTAAAACAGCAATAACTTCCTCATCACTACAGCCCTTTTGATCATTACTCTTCTCTTCACCAGATTCTTTATTTTCTTTCTTATCTTCATCTTCTTTTTCTTCTTTATTGATTGGGGTGTAGTCTTTTAAAAGTGTATCAAACAAGACAATCCTTTTTTTCTTATAAAATCCATAAAAATAAGCATTGCTATGCACAGAACGTTTAGAGCCTGTAAATATGAAAAAGGATCATTAATAACAGCAGTTTACGTCTTTATTTGAAGTAATGTTAAGTTGAATGATATTCTCTCAATATAACATTTTTATCCAACACTTATGATAACAAGAAAATGCTTTATTTTAAATACTGTAACAGTATTGTATGTATTGCCCTTTGGTGTGGTGGTGTATGTGGTGCCATTCACAAAATGAATGAACACTTATAAATCGTTAATTAAGATGGCTATTTTAGCACTAATTGTGACCATACTCTAAAATGACTCTTTATGAGATCATCAAGTGGTACATGATCAGATATAATCGTCTCGAGATTTAACAAAGTGTATAATGTATAGTAGCACTATAGGAAAGCTATTAAATTATACTTTTTTAAATCAAAAGCGGATTTTGGTTGATTACAATTATACCTTCCAAAATAAGTTTTGGCTAGTCAACAAATGTTGATTACGATTATCAACGTATGAATTGGTTACCACAGTGATGAATTTGAAAAAAAGGTTCGAGTAAACAGAGAATAATGTAGATTTTCTCTTGTCATAAGAAGGCTATAAGTCCAAAATTCGGGAATATTCGGAAATTATTTTTGTTTTGTTCCGACAAAGAGGTTATAGATAGACCCTTTATTGGCGAGGTTACGAGTTTGGTAGACCTCTTCCTCGTAATCCAAAAGGATTTCCGCGGCCGCAAAACCACAACAATTCGAAGATATGGTAGGAGTCTAGGCTTAGAGAAGATAGATCGCGGTGTCGTGATAACGAAAAGGAGGAATTCCCTAAGATTAGTTATCGAGTAACGGAAGGGCGGTGTCCGAAAAACTCTTCCTCCACAATCCGGCGCGTGAATATTCAAATGTTATGCGCTGATTCAAAGGTGACACGTAGACTAATTATTACTCAGGCGTAAAATTTAATTCGGGGTGATTAGACCGTTTAACTGCGGGTAGGGGAGGTTACGGTAGCCTTGTTTTTCTTTATGGATATGAGTGCTTTTTTGCACATTAATGATAGGGGGACAAAAACAATTTAACGCATTACAGTATAGTGGTGAAGACAAAATATATATTATAACATATACAATACAGTCATGAATTATCGGAAAATGAAGTATAAATTACTTATATTTACCTAAGAACTAAAATATTAGCAATTAGTATCTTCTACCTACCTTCCACAACATACATCTCATACAGAGGAAACTGAAGACTGGAGGCTAGTTCTTCAATTTTTGTGCGTAGTTTACCCTCGGGCAAAGGAGTGTATTTGTCAAATAATGGGGCAATATAATCGGGGTAAATTGTTAATAGGAAAAATGTGACAATCATCGCGAAGAGCCACAAATAGAAAAAGAAGTATTCTCCGCCAGCTCGGACAATTTTCACAACTGCAGCTATAACGGGTAACATAATCATTTGTCCAACCAAGAATGCCTTTATTTTATCTTTCACGAAAAATCCTACAGTCTGTAAAGAAATGCATATAATATATTCGATAAGCACAACAATCCCGTTCAGGTAAATTTCGATCCCGAAAGTGCTAGTTAATGGTAACTAGCTAGCAAATTGGCAAAGCAACGGTAACGATACTAATAATAAAAATTCTAAATTCGTGATGGAATGAGTTATACATTCCATTATCATTGTATATTTAAATGTTATTGGCCATCAAACATGCTTTCCAAACACAAATCTAAAACTTCAATGTTTAACCTACCTGTTTATTGAATCCATGCTTTTCCTCCAAAACAAACGTATAATAAATTGCGAAGGGCAGACTGATTAAAGTTGAATATACATTTGTTAATAAACCAAATACCATACTGTGGATGATTTCATTATCTCCTTGAAATCCGAGGCGAATCAGGATGTCTCTTGAAATATTCCAGAAGTATAGAAATCCAAAAAGCAGGATAAATATCTGAAAAAAATGTAAATATAAGTAAAAGTTCAATGCAGACGATTAGAAAATAACGGTAACAACTAACCGTTGAAATTAATATCGAAAGGAATTCCTTCAACGTGTTAAAAGAGCTTTTGTCCAAACCATACAGGCGAGCTTTCTCAAAAGTTTCTTTGCTCAATATGTCCTTCAATTCCAATGGCACTTCGACTGTTTTCTCATAAATTTGATGCTGTAATACAATATTTATAATCATGAAAATATATTATTTATCAACATAATTAATTCGAGACAGCCAGCTAAGGAAAACGGGAAAAAGCCGGCTCCTACCTGCCGTCTGGATAAATATAATTCCCAGAAGTATTCAAGCCAAAGGAATCCAATTATTCCATATAAAAGCGTCCTTTCGTCTATCTCCATACTGTACGGATTAGTACATACAATAGAAATTTTTTGCACAAAATATTTTACTAGTTATATAGTTACACGCAATGGCGAATAACGAACGTTTTCTGTCGCTTAGAGACCCTGCGTGAAACCGCCAGTCAATTATTTCCCGGATAAATTTTGGAGATTATGAAAAATCGCGAGTCCTCATTTCGAACTGTAATCTGTGACTGTTATTAGTCATCAGTTGCGTTAATTACATCTTAAAAAGTGGAAAATATAACTAACTAATTGTGTTTCTTGGTTTTTTACTATAGAATTCCCAAAATTTGACGAATGGTTTAGATAAATTAAACGGTTTAGCTCTCTGCAAAAATTCTGTAAATTTTGTTAAAATATTTTGATAAAATTTATCTGCCCCATATAGAGAAGCATGAATAAAGAAAAAAAGCAGTGCAAATGGAGTGGAAGCGTAATTGTCAACTCAGAAGAATAAGTAAGAGGGTAAGTTTGAGATTAGAGATAAGTAAGAGGGTACATTTGAGATTTTACATACTAATCGTGGGAGGATTTTTTTCTTATCAATAAAAGCGATATAAAAATTATGAGCGTATCTTACACTAAATGACTTACACACTCTTTAAGAATGCTACTCTTATTATCCACAACATCGGTGTAATAAATGTAAGTATGCCACTTAAAATCATAATAGATGTCACATATTTTATTATCATTTATTAGTTCCCATAACCATAGCTACAGCTCATATAGCAGCTAAGTTAAAGCGAAGGCACGTTTAATCTTTTGCATTTAGTTTCCTTTCAATGTAATGCTTTCGTAAAGAATAATGTATTTTTTTCTTTGTTTGCCGCCACTGTATCCGTCTGCTACCTGCCAGCGGTTGGAGCGCCATCTTGACGAAAGTCAGGTTGGCCAATACTTGCGGTATTTGCGCATATAGGACCCAGAGCGAACTCGTGCAGACTGCGTAGCGGCTTCGACGAAAGGAAGAATGGCTCTTCTACGTTCTCTCTCGCGATCTTGCCATCTGAGCTTGAAACCCAGATCCATAAGTGTTCCAGCATTAAATTACCACGAAAAGGTTTATTCTCAAATTATATAAGCTCTACCAATGTAGATATTTGAAGTCAATATAGAGAAAGTTCTAGAAATAATTTTCTTCTCTCTTGTTTTCAGGTTTTGGACCATTATGAAAATCCCCGTAATGTTGGATCAATGGACAAAAATGACAAACAAGTTGGCACTGGTCTCGTGGGAGCCCCTGCGTGTGGTGATGTAATGAAACTTCAGATTAAGGTTGACGACAATGGGAAGATAATAGACGCCAAATTCAAGACCTTTGGTTGTGGTTCAGCTATAGCTTCCAGTTCTTTGGCTACGGAATGGGTCAAGGGAAAAACTGTAATTATAATGCTATTGTTTTTGACCTAATTTAGTTGACAACGCAGTATTCTCTGTTTTATCCACCCTTAATTTAACTTAAGCTCCAAACTCCAATGTATCAACTGAAGAGACTAGTTTTAATAATCGAGTGATCAAATCCCATTATTTTCTCTTTCCAGGTTGATGAAGCTCTGAAACTTAAGAACACGGACATAGCGAAGGAACTTCGTCTGCCTCCCGTTAAGTTACATTGCTCCAGTATGTATGATATACTAATATATTTAGATTGTATATGCAAATCCGCTTTCCATATATTTTCCGATTAAAGCTAAACAGGCGTAAATGCAATGAAATAAGTCCCATGAAATTCGCAAATAGTCGAAAAATATTTTAAAATTATTCTTAATTTTAAGGCAATCTAATAGAAAAACAAAAAATTTTCTATATAAAGTGCATACGCCATTAATTATTGCTTAATTTATATTTAGCCGATGTAATTGTACAATTAATGCCATGTAATTAATTTATCATCATCTTATACTTGAGGGTTCTGAACTATATGATTCTGGCAGTTAAATGCTCGATAATCAATGTAGTACTTTACTGTGGTATGTTATTAAAAATTGAATAAGTATACATAGTTGAATATCTCTATTTTTCAGTGTTGGCTGAAGATGCCATCAAAGCTGCTTTATCAGATTATAAGATTAAGCAACAAAAGGTGGAGAAGAATAATTAAAGGATATTCAGACTAGTTTGAAATCAGCGACAGCAAACACTTAAGAATGTTAGGAGCATCATTTCTGACAGTGTGTAAAATATATTTAAATTAGCTTTATGAGCTTCATCTTTAATGTACAAACAATTCATTAAGTTTCACTGGTTTAGTTTCCTTATTTAAAGAATTATGATGTTCAGGAGATGAAGATAGGCAACAAACATTTCTTATATGACTATTTCTTGTTTTAACTGTATTAACTAATTATCACTAAAAATTTTATAAGTTTATTGTGCTTGTGAATAAATTTATTTTGTTTACTCACCTCTTGTAATGTTTCGTGGAAAATTAGATTAGAATACATGAATGGAAGAGTTAGAAATTTATTTTGTATTATATTGTTTTGATCAATATGAGCATAAGATTAACTGAAATTATTAGATTTACCAAAGGAAGGTAGTAAAGATAACTAATTATAAGGGATAGTGAAAACATCCTAGTAATTATCTTTGCTTTTATGGGAAAGTAAATCCACCCAGATTTTGAATGGGAAGATTGTTTCCCATACTTGGGTAGAGGTAATTCTAGTGATGGAAAATGTAGTAACATAGCTGACAGAAGGTTAGCAGATACCATGAATGCTCAAATGAAGGGATGTTGATGTAGAACCATGATATTGGAAACGAATTAGAAATATATTGGTGAATCCTTAGATTATAGTGTTTCGGTATACTGGTTTGAAACCTTCAACCAGAGAAAGGAAGTCCTATAATTAATCATAGTATTGGTGTAGCATTGGATGGGTGAAGTAAGTTAGAAAGGGCAAGATTCATTTTAAAGTAAGTTGAAGGTAAAAGAAGCTAGGTAGTGCTGGGGATGATGGGAGAAGGAAGATCTTTGATGGAAACAGGTAGAGAAGATGGGTGGGTCAAATATTGGAACAAGATTGATTGCAATTGAGGATAGAATGAAAGGTTGACGGAGGGAAACTCTAAGCCTAAGTTGCTGGATGAAGCAAAGGATGGATAATTTACCTAGAAGCAGAGGAAAAGTCATTAAATGAGAAATATCAAGGTGCAAAATTGTATCCATAAGCAAAAGACATCCTAACTTTTTTCACAATCCTTTACTTATGCTGTACTCGAGATTCTTGTGAAACTCAAGTGACTACATCTGTTAATTGGGTTTTAACTTTGAACATAATTTTGACATAGCATTCTTTGTCCAAAGATATTTGGTACACCTAGCATTTGAAAATCTTATATCTTTTTCATGCTTTTAGGAGCACTTCATATCAGTTTTATCTTGGTACTCTTTTTATCAATTTATTGCTGGCAAAAGCATTTCTTTTCAAATATAAATTTTGTAATCACACTGAATTATATCCAGCCTTTAGATTCTTATTGTTATAAGTAAATCATTGTTAAGAACAATGAGACACTTTAACCTATACCACATCATCACTTGATAATGTAAGCTAACAAAACCTGGTTCATTTAATAAAATTCAAGTTGCAGCATTGGTTAAAGTTGGTCTTGTTATTAATAATGATGGAGATTTACCAAAAAAGTCAAGGGAGGATCAATAGATTGCAATAAATCCTTGATAAAATGGATTTTTAATTTTATTGTTGTTATCATAGGGCTGCCACTGGGGAGCAGTCTAAGTGCAGCATTTAATGATAATCATATGACTAAACCTAAGGATTCCCCAATGATAACCAGTGGACCAATGATTAAGGATAACTGTTTTAGGAGGTTTGCTTCCTTTTAAACTCATAAAGTTAGTACAGTAACACAATCTTCTGTTTGTTCAGATCATGTTTGTAATTAGAAAAAATAATCGGTCAACATTGATATTTTAATGTTATTGAATGTTGTGAAAATTTACAAACTTCAATAGTTATTCCTTGGAAATTTACTACTATGAAAGCTAATATAATATATATGCTGTAATAAAATAATATCAATTCAAATTTCATAAGACAAGTAGGAAGCAAGTAAGAGAAATCTAGCTGTCAAAGAAAAGAGAAGTAAATGTTTACAATGACAAAGATAACTATGGTCAAGAGATCCAACTTAGAAGAAAATCAACTTTCAGGGAAACTTGCACCCTAATTATTTCAATATTACCCTTTCACCCTAATTATTTTATAAAATTCTTTTATATTGTCCCCTGAAAGGTCCGATTTAAAATCTTGATTAACAATTACCTAGGTCAACTGTAAGTATTTCTGTCTTACTCTGATTAATGAAATTACGAACTCAAAATAAATATGGAAAATTTGAATAAACGGTCATTTTCCATCAGCGTAACTTTTTGAGGAAAAATATAATTATTTGATGATTTTACTAATTTTTTTATTTTTTGCTTTCAAAGTGATTGGGTGGTGAGGGTAGTGTTCGAATTGTAGAAAAAAAATGAAAAATAAATTTAGATGAATTATTTCTATTCACTATTCCCGTATTGTCTTGTGCCTTATATCTTTTATTTTTACAACATAAAGAAAATACAATGTCGTACCTTACATTTGCTCTTCACAATAAAAACGGAAGATAGGAGGTATATATCGCAGTTTATGTATAAAATTTAAAATTAAGTCGGTTTTTCGGCATTTCTATTCAGTTACTCGCTTAACTTGGTTAAAACCGCTGAAGAAGATTTTGGAATGAGAAAAGCTGAAACTTATATATACATTTGCGGGCGGGCTTTTGTAAGCTACTTGAATAATCGCTCAAGAGATGGCGTTTGGTGAAGTCTTGTCGCCGCTTGTGTACCACCTAAAAGTGCGGGAACTAGTGAATTAGGCACTGGCACGTAACTAGATGAAATTAATATTTTGTTATCTCTTTTTTATGAAAAAAATCTCTTAAGTGTTTCAATACGTACCTCAAAAATATTATTGTTTAGGGATACACAAAGGCTCTTCGCTCGAAATGCTTTGGGCCGTTCAAGCTTTAAAGTTTTCTCTCAGAAATAACTCTGGGATGGCAAGGAATATTAGACTACAAATCGAAAAAATTTTAAACTCTACAAAGCACATCGAAAAGCGATGTGACGAACTCACAGAAATGATAAACAACAGATATCTGGTACAAATCTAGAGGAGAACAAAGCTGTGAATCACCAAAGCCCTATTTAGAAGTATAACTGAAATGGAACAATGTTGAGGAAAGAAGCTAAAGAGTATTAATACATCATTGACCCAGTCAATATGATAGAATCGATGCCGCAGCCTGTCCCAGTTTCTCATTCCTGTAACGTAGGGTTCGCAGTCCTTTCCCAGTCCCTCATTTATAAAAAAATTCTCGATTCATTTCAAAATCCCCGCTCTTTTAATATCCTCAACGAAAAAATAATAAATGGATTTTATTCATTTTTCAACACATTTTTTTCTTACGATATTGATAACAATAATTACCAAAATTAAAAATGATAACTAATAAATAGAAGGAAATGCAGTCGATATTATGCGACACTGACACAATCCGCATCCAGAAGGTTGGGAATACTCTTCCAATTTAGCCCATGCATGTGCTTACCTATTATTCGAAGAACACCCAAAACTGAAACGACCGACCAAACAGATGGAAAAAATAGAACGGCTTCAGCGTTTTTAAAGGGTTTTTCAGTTGTAGTCTTAAATTTCGTCCCAAGTTAGATTTTTTCGTCCATCCAACGTGATATACAAGGTGATGTTGTAACGTGTTGAGTAACATCATATCCCAATAAATTTTATTTAATGAGACAGAAAAAATACATAGCAATACATAAATCTATTTAAATTGTAATAAAGATGAATTTTATTGCTACATAGTCGAGCAAAAATTTGTATTCTCGTAGCATTCACATTAATCCACAAGCGCTTAGCACGATCCTATAGTCGAAAGTTCAATTATATTTTCAGGAAAAATCCCTTCATAGCAGAGTCTTTTGCTACTTTGAATACTGAATAGTTTGTCTAAAATCATAATATTAATTTAATTTTTCCGTTACAAGGAAACAATTCAGGCTCTCGTGGATTACTATAACTTGAAATTGTAAATTTTGAATTTAGGAATCCTCGGCGCAAACAACGCTAGTAACACTCACAAGGAAAATTTTTTCGCAAATGAATTTTTTCTCATCCTTTGATAGTTGAGAAAATTTCCATTTCGACGTTTCCTCTTTTTTGTCCCTTGCGATGAGGGCGTGTGATGATCGTTTTCCGCAAACCATTCACGTCCTATTGGAACACCGCTCGTCTTCTCTCGTATCCTTTGTGCATTAGACCCGTAAATTGGAACGGACTACATCGCCTCTTTGCGTAGATCCCTCTGACAAACAGCGACCTGTCCTGGCCTCTTTCAATGATACTGTCCCCGGTTATTCCATGCATTCATTCACTTCTCTTTAACCAATGAGAATTCGAAGGTATCGTTCTCTATGGGAGAAATCTCACCTCTTTCACGATGAGTAAACGGATTGATATCATCAAAGGTGAATGGACTGACTGATTTTAGAATTACGAGAAAGGGTTGTATGAAAATACTACAGGAAATGTTCACCGGATCCAATTTAGTAATGGAGTATAAGGATGTAAAATTCGACAATCTACCCATTATGAAAAATAGATATTTTTCTCTTTTGTACGCTTCTTTAATCCTATGTTCAATCATGCGAGAGAATCCTATGAAGTATTTCAATTTGTACGTGCTCCTCTTCTTATCTGAAATGTCGCTAAGCCTTCCAGTCACTGATTTTTTTATGCAATCTGCCAATCGGGCAATATTTTGGCAGAATGTTTTCTTCCATTCGTCTTTTGCATCGAAATCGAGAGAGAAGGAAGCAACGATCTTCGCCTGCTGATGTGCTTCCTCGAATTCGACACAATTGAAATATTTTCTCACATTCCCGTCTTTTGCCCATGCCAATTCACCTTTTCTCTACTTTCGCTCTCTCGCTTCCATTTTCAGCAGATTCTATCCGGAGAGAATTTTATTTGCATGCCCTCAACTTGTTGAACGGTTACATCCTAGAAACGGATGTAATATTTATTACGGTAAATAATCGCCATCCTTTTAGTTTTCACTCCACTTTCATGATCCTTCTAAGTTGGTTATTTTCTGCATACATGTAGATTAGGGCGTACCGAAAAACAAAAATTTTTAGCAGCGGGAACGTAATAGGTTGGAAAAGTTGCCTTTTAGGCTCAATAAGAAATGTGCAAAAGATGGGCTCTAACAAAGTTCGTCTTGGGCCTGACCAAAGAGCTCAAAAATTCGAAATTTTAGTGAAAATTGCGTTTTTTTAGGTATGTTAAATTTTTGACGGAGCATACATACAATTGATTAAATGGCTGTTTTTATTCGTTTTGATCGAGGAACAATTAAATTAAGCCATTAAAACCGAATATGACGAGATATCGTACTTTTAAAATTTTTGGAAACACCATGGAAAGTGGCAGCTCATCGCTGGTTAGGCTGCAGTGAGCTACCCAGTACTCATCATGAGGTAGAGCCTGCTAATCGAGTCCCGCCCGCCTACACACCCGTGGAAGCATACCAGACAACTAGTTGATGTCTTTGAAGGCTGATTTTGTTTCAGTTTTTGGTGTTCGCGAGAGGATCATCTCTCCTATGAACCCGTCTCTTGCATCGTGGCCGTATACTGAACGTGAGGCCTCTGTGACTACTTTTACGTTTCGTTCGACTGCTTGAGAACATTTGGGAGGGCAAATAATGCAGCAAGCTGCTTTATAGGTTCTTTGGCATTATCTCTACTGTTTTGAAGATCCTCGGGAGAGTAAGTGGTGGCTTGGTGACAGTGAATTTATCCCAATCTATCAATTCTTCATAAGAAGGCACGTCGAACTTCTGTTGTGGGATGATGCACTGATAAACCTACTCCGCTTGATGATTAATTCAACATAACACCTTCTACGCTCATCTATAAAGCGTTTTGAAACATAAAAATATTATTGCGGTACATATCATGGTACTCCAATTCAAAGTTATCACATTATTTATCTCGATAATTTATCATACACATTCATAAGCGATCGTGACAACCAAACGATTTCTGGGCGAGCATAAAAGACATTATATTGAATTACATCTTCAACAAGTTTTCGCTTTTGCAAAGGAAGGTATGGTGTATCAGCTATGGAGTTTTACGGCTCTATCTTCCACTGTGTGATTTCTCTTTATGACATACCACATTGGAACGTAGACATGCATGATAAACTTCGAGTTATGATTGCTATGTTTACTGATAAGCGACCTATTATAAAAACACAGGTAGGACATAGATTCATCAACGCAGGAAACCATCAAACGGAGTAGATTTGCCAGTTCATCATCCCGCAACAGAAGTTCGACGTGCCTTCTTATGAAGAATTGATAGATTGGAATAAACTCACTGTCACTTACTGTCAGTCTTTCTCCCGAGGATCTTCAAAACAGTAGAGATAATGCCAAAGAACCTATAAAGCAGCTTGCTGCATTATTTGCCCTCCCAAATGTTCTCAAGTAGTCGAACGAAACGTAAAAGTAGTCACAGAGGCCTCACGTTCAGTATACGGCCACGATGCAAGAGACGGGTTCATAGGAGAGATGATCCTCTCGCGAACACCAAAAACTGAAACAAAATCAGCCTTCAAAGACATCAACTAGTTGTCTGGTATGCTTCCACGGGTGTGTAGGCGGGCGGGACTCGATTAGCAGGCTCTACCTCATGATGAGTACTGGGTAGCTCACTGCAGCCTAACCAGCGATGAGCTGCCACTTTCCATGGTGTTTCCAAAAATTTTAAAAGTACGATATCTCGTCATATTCGGTTTTAATGGCTTAATTTAATTGTTCCTCGATCAAAACGAATAAAAACAGCCATTTAATCAATTGTATGTATGCTCCGTCAAAAATTTAACATACCTAAAAAAACGCAATTTTCACTAAAATTTCGAATTTTTGAGCTCTTTGGTCAGGCCCAAGACGAACTTTGTTAGAGCCCATCTTTTGCACATTTCTTATTGAGCCTAAAAGGCAACTTTTCCAACCTATTACGTTCCCGCTGCTAAAAATTTTTGTTTTTCGGTACGCCCTAATGTAGATACCTTTGTTTGAAATGGCACTATACAAAGGCTATGTGGATCTAATGTTGAGAATCATGAGATAGTTACGACGATAGTTCTGGAGGAAGTAAGGGATTGTTTCTCAATGTACGGTGAGGTAATGGTAATGTACGGTGAGGATTTTCCCCGAGACCACTCCGTTGCCGTGGAGACCACTCATAAACCCCAAAAAATCGAGAACTGAGTTGAAGTATAAAATATATATATATATATATATATATATATATATATATATATATATATATATATATATATATATATATATATATATATATATATATATATATATTTGGTTCGTATGTATTAGGCATATTTGTATTAGAAATTACATTGTATTGTAATAAGTATATAAATATATGGATGTTTGTGTAACGTTTGTAAAAGACTTTTTTAGACGTTTTCTGTTTATTACAATATTCACAGGAAATCAACTGGAGTTGTACAAAATAAGAATTGCTGGAAAATGGTAAATGGATCACAAGTTATGTCTGTTTTCAATTATTTGAGGTCGTTAATAAAAAAACACTAGTATCTCCTTAACAATACATGATTCCAAGTTTGGTCTTAATCTATCCGGTATGACTTCATCAAGGAAAGACAATCTATATGTTACCAAACACTTTCAACAACTGACCAATTTAAATTAAAAAACTCAGACTTTTAACAAAAATATAACCTTTTCAAAAAACCATGACTTTATATAGTCCTTAATATCACCATATTAACAAATAAAGTTTAAATGATCATTTCTGTTTTGTAAGTGACATCTTAAGGTGAAGAGAGAGCATTTCTATATAGGTATATAGGCTGTGGGAGAGGGATAACCCTGGACTTGAAAACACGGTCTAAGTGAAAGGGAAATTCTAGGAAATGTATTAAGGAGGAATTAAACGAGTGGAGGAAGCAGACTCAGTGACAGAAGAGGTCGACAGAAAGAGGAAATGAGTTCATTTGTCACAAGGAAATTTTTAGAATTCTAATTTTTTTGAATGATTTCCATCTTGCCCGTAATATTTAGACTTCCCTATTTTAGAAAAATGTATTACTTTTGAAGTCAGTGAAAGAGAGTAGCGTATATTGATTAGCAATTGTTTTGTAAAATAAGAATATTGGTAGCCTCTCTGAAAATATCTTATATCCCCTCTAAACCGCAGCTCAAAAACTTCACCATTCTCTTCTCTCTTATTGTGCCTGAGTAGTTTACTTTTTAATTAAAAAAAACGTTCAATTTGAATGAATTTGTGTAAAACCGGTCGCTCAGAAATCGTCGAAGACCGCCAGTCGATTGAAGTTCGTGGTTAAGAGTAGTAGTTATCAAGTATTCTTGCCCACCTTTTGATTTATTATTATGTTCCTGAAACAAGGACAAACAGTCGTGACTAATTTTTTAAATTTTAAATATTTCATGATATTAGATATTTGTGACTGAAAGCGGAAGAAAGATGCTCAAAATTTGGCACTAAAAAACTGTGATTATAATTTTAGGAATAACTTAGGTAACGTTGGAGTGAATAGAGGGGGTTTCCATTTAAATTTTACACTCAACTTTAAACTAATCTACTTTTCACAGCATAGGAAGCTTGTAAGATTTAAAAAAATGTTTGACAGAGGAAAGAAGATATGATTATTGTCTTTTATGCGAACTATGTTAATCAAACACATGATATATGGCAGCAATGGAATGCATGTGCAAGTGATGGGACGTTTGATCTGCAGTCCGAAATATCGGTACTTTTTCGAGTATCGGAATCGAAGAATTTCTAACCTGATTTCTGATTCCGAAAACGATTCTTTGGAAGTTTTGTTTAAGATTCAACCTTCCATCTCTGGTATTAATGATAAATAGATGAATACTTAATGATTTTAACTACCAGTAAAAATAAAGTATTAAGGCGTTAAATAATAAATGAATCTTACATTGTCTAAATATAGTGTTAAAGATAGCTTTACTTAAGTTATTCTTGGGAAAAATAACCTCAAATTTCTATCAAAAATATTCCATAGAAATAGCAAATCTATAATATAATTAAATTATATTATAGATTTGCTATTTTTTCAATTTTGGAAGGATTGACTTCTATGGACGCATATTACTCACTTCTTTTGGGTAGTATTTAAATAGAATACAGTGATAGTTGCAGTTTTTAATCACTGAAGGTGTCAGGAGTTGTATCGGTATCGGTAAAAATTTTACTATCATCCCATCACTAAAAGGTATGTAGATGAACCTCTCTATCGTAAGAAGTTTCCATATGCCTAATGCATACTTTCCATGCCTTCTTTCTATCTTGGGCGCTTTTATGTATTTTTGTTAGTTATAATAAAAGCTTTTTCGCCATTTGCCCCAATTATTTCCAGTGTTATCAATTGCCTTTGATAAATCTTTGAAATAAATCTTCTACCTTTTTGATGTCTTACAGTTTTTGCTTTCTCATAGGATCGAATATAAGTAGAAGACGTATCAATGGTGACATGAAAACAATTGTATTTTTATAGAAGCGATTGTTTTATCTTGTGTGAAATATTTGGCTCTTATGAACGATTAAGTCACATTTACTCTATAACTGAATGCCAGGTATTCACTTCTCATCATTTCAATTAGTAATCTTCAGGGTTCATTTATGAAGAGAGACACATTTTTTTCATAAAGTATTTCTATCGGCATTTAGACTATGGATAGCAAATTACGACCAAAGTTGAAACTCATCTTTTGGTTCAACACAGCGAAAACATTCAGAGCTTTGTCATGGAATTTTCAGCAGGGTCGTAGTACTATAGAAAAAGAAGAAAGTTTTAGTATTTTTGTTTACTTCATTGCATCTTCTATATAACTGCTGATAATAAAAATTTTTGAAGGGGAATCCTTTAAGATAACTTTTTTAATGAAATAAAACGAGAAAACCGACGCTTTCTCCTCGTTCACCAAGTTTTTAATGAAAATTTCCCCTAATATTCTAAGGTGGCCTAGGGCTTCTTCGTAAGATATTCCATTTCTGGTAAAATTCCACGTTTTCTTTGAGAGGGATATAAATACACACACTGAGTGTCACAAGGTACAAATAATATTTCATATTGAAAATTGGTAAAAATTTACCGAAAAACTCAAAAACGTTGAATTTCTTTTATTTTTATGCTTTCTCCAGTTCTTTTATTTTCTCTTTTATCGAGAAATTTCTTTTTTCAATTATAAGGTATTCTTCTTCTCACCTATTGCTATATCATAAGACATACCACCTGATCCTTCTCAGACTTTATTACATTATTATTATATAAAGTTAATTGCTTAAAATTTTGCGAATAAATCAATGAATTAAATAAAATGAAAGTTTAATTGATCGAATGATGTAATTGAGAGGCAAAAGGAGTCTTCGGAGAATCTTAGTATCCTAGATATTGTAATCGCATACACGTTATTCGGTCAAGTGTTTATGTCGTTTCCACAGACTTGAAATTTTTTTCTTCTATCTGAATGATATAATGAATAAATGCTCCAATGTTTATCTCTTTCATTTACCCAAAGAAGCTGCCTTCCTAAAATGGCTATAACTATGATATTAGAACACATAGTTCTGCCTAGCCTTTAACCTAACGGATTTAAGGAGTGAAATCGGATATTATACGGATAATTAAACTCTCTTATACGGACCATAGATAATTCATATCTCTTTGGATAATTTACGATCAATATTTGTTTAATGGTTCAGGAGAAATGAGAAAAAATCCTAGCAAAAGATTAACATGCATTTCTGTGCCGTATAAGGAACCGCTGATATACATCAATCTTAATTTTACGACTGTACCTAATGTAAAAATTGTTAAAATAGAATATATTCGAAGCTAGAAAGAAGAGAATATAATATTTCGCAGTATTTTATGGGGATGGTATAAAGGAATACTTCATAATTTCTTTCCCTTTTTACAGTTGATTCCGTAAAAAGAATAAGTCCTTTTAAGGGAAAATGTTAGAATGAAAAGCTTTTGTTTAAAATTAGCCTCCGAAATATTTACATTAAGGGACCACTGACTTGTGCCAATTCCAAGTATTTAAGTGAAAATATATCAATGGAAGTTGTTTCGTGAAGACTCCGTCAATACGATAATTGAATGAGAGTTGGGTAAAGAACAATTTGAACGAGATTAAAAAAAGCAATTCGTGAGAACTAGTGAAGAAACGCGCTTAAAAAAAGAGAAGCTCTGCTTTGACGACGCAATGAATTCCTTATTAAAACGGAAAGAAAATATGAATCCTTGCAATCTTCTTTATAGCATTACGGAACCGAAAACAAAGATGAGAGTGGTTTGGGGGAAAAACATTAAGTTTATTTGGAACGCAGGTACTCATTATGTATTCAAAGAGAATTGTATTTTTACCGCTTCGAAATGGGAACGTTTGGAAGGAAAATTTTCCTTTGCTGAGGCCGTTTAATCACTTTTTCGAAGAACGAAAGTGAAAGGGTTTTTGCGAGAGTTGGAATTAGAGAATTGCTCAAAAAAATAGAAAGAACAAAGAGGAGGTAACTGGAACAGTTGGAGACGAAAAAAAATGGAAGGTAAAACGTAAAATTGCTAAAATCAAAGAAAATTAGGGAAAGAAACAAAGGTTAGGCAAGGATAATACCTCTCAAATGATTAAACTAATGTACGAAACACATGTACCGAATGAAATTGGCACATATTTCAGAAATTAAAGAATTAATTTATTTATAAAAGAGGAAAAGATACATACTTAGTGATCGGAAAAGAAAGCAATCACATGCAACATACGATTTAATAAAAGACCCCATCCAAAGATGAAGCATCAGAAATTTGTCATTAATTTGATGGCCATGTTCCTCGCCAACATGAAGTCTTCTAATGAAATAAATAAATAAAATAAAAGTCGTCTTTATTATGGGCGAAATTGAGGTTATTAGATTTCCTCTACCATTTAACCAATAGAAATATTATCAGTAAATCAATAATTATCTACATATAATTTGCGTTGTGTGCGTTCGTCCGTCCCTCATTTTATTTCAGAAACAGTATGAATTGGAGATATGAAACAAATTGCACAAAAGTGAAAAAAATTGCACTGTGTTCTTACTAGATTGAAACCTCTAGAAATACTATTCATGTCACTAAAAAGGCCCAGGTTCGGGCCCCAAAAATCCGATTTTTCCCATAAGGATATTCGAAAAATTTGTGAGGCACTTCCCGGTAATATAGAGAACTAAAAATCACGAAGCTCCGAGAAGACAAAGTCTTTTAATCAAGGTTATAGTTATCAAGGTTTATATCGTTTTCTGTAAGTACCGCGATTTTATTAATTTTTATCTCATACCGTGATTTACGTGGATAAAGTCCTATGGATCAGGCGCCACGCATTTCAGTATCCCCTTCGGGGAAGTAGGAAAGTTCGGTTTTTTGTAGTAATTATCAAGTAATCAAGCCTGAAAAAAATGATCGTGGGTTCGACGCCGGGTGGGTGAGAAACTCTCTCCTTTAAAATACATTGCGGCTACATTATATATTTTGTTAAAGCCCTTTCCGAAAACATGGATATTTATAAACCGGAGGGTTGAAAAGAAGTCATGAATATATTTTATATAGGCAATCAATTGTTTCCCTAATGATCCCTGGTTCTATGCCTGAGCATAATTTTTCGCATTGTACCATATATCTTAATGCCGATGAATATCCGCCATATTGTTTTAACCGCAATGCATCATGGATGTGTTTACAACCGTGATGCATTGCGATTAAGCATCATTGTAAGATTTGAAGCTAAGGCGATCTGTAATCTACGTCAATCAAGATTGTAAATACAACGAAAGACTGTAATGCAGCTTACATTACGGTTCGTTAGAGTTAAAGATAATGAGTAAACTATATTTAAAATATACAATGTAAAACCAGGCTTCAGCATGTTTTTTGAACTTGCTTTTCTCAATTTTAGTGACTGGTCATAAACCGGTGAATTTCGAAAAAGTAAAGCAGCAATGAATTCTGCTCACCTCATCCCTGACTCAAAAGGTAAGCGAATTTAAGTTCCTTCATTTACATTATTATTACAAAGAATTTCTGGTAGTATAATTCTAATAAGTTTTTATCACAATATATTACGTCCTGTATATTGTATACATAAAAAGAGAGAAACATATGATTGTCACAAAAGATATCATAAACGTCCTTTATAGGCTTGTATATAAATTGGTTAGACAGGCAAAAAAAGTTTTCCTATTTCTATTAAGCTTCTGAGGCAATCTAAATTTCATTTTAAGCAACGTAATTAGTTGTGTGATTAAAAAACTTAAGTGTAGCTTAGAAAAAAAACACAAAAAGGGATGGATGAAAAATATGCACAAACATCTGAAATAGATAACTGAAAGCTAACAAAAAGGAAACACCTTTGGGCTGCGAGCTATGATTTATTGTGATTTTGACTGGTTAATGGCAAGAAAACTATTTTTATTCCTATTATTTATTTCAGTTAGATCGTAATTAATACGATGTATGGTTTGACGAAAGTCGGCTACTCGCGAATCTAAATAGAGTTGTAAGTCATCAGCATATACATGGCATTTGCAATATTTCTAAATAGTAGGGCAGTCATCAATGTAAAGTGAGAATAACAGAGGACCAAGAATCGACCTCTGTGAAAAGCCGCGGTCTAACTTTATCCAAGTAGATAAAGATTCTCGAGATATAACCTTATTGTATCGTTCATGCAGATACGCCGGTAAGAAATCCGTAGCTAAATTACAGATCTCCATGATGCGTATTTTGCTGGTCATAGCAATAATTTCGACCGACTCAAACGCTTGGCTAAGGTCTAAAAGTATTAATAATTTTAATTTCTTACCATCCATGGCTTTTCGAAAGTCAACTGTTACCTTCACTAAGGAAGTATAGGTACTGTGAAACTTCTAGAATCCTGATTGTTAGAGATCCTGAATGGAATATTGCGAGAGAAAATGGGTTAATTGGCCATAGACCAGTTGTGTCATAGACCAGACCTTTGATAGTGTAGAAAGGAGGCTAATAGGAAGATAATCAGTTTCATTGGATTTTAGGTTTTCCGGTAAGGGCTGCATTAATGCACGTTTCCATTCTTTTGGGAATTTACTCTTAAGGATGGAGTGGCTATAGAAGTTAGTCATCACCAGTGGGATTATTGGAGAGATTTTATTTGCCACTTGGAATTTCATCAGTTTCTTCGGGTATTTGATTAAGAACTGCTAGGCAATTTCTTCATCTTACATCTTAAGTTTAAGCTGATGTAGTACTTATAGCTTATGTTAAATTCCAATGTTTGTTGGCAGGCGAGAATATTTTTCATTCAGGAAATCGAGGGAGAAGTTATTATTCTTTGGATTTCCCGATGCCTCAAAGGGATCCAAGAAACCAAAAAATAATAATTGAAGTTACGCAAGTTTATCCAGGTCGAGGAAGAGTTATTTCTTCTTTTAGAAATAGAGTAAGCAAGTCTAAATTTTGAATTTCTAATTATTTCTTTAACCCTATTTGAAAGTTACTTATGATTTTTTAGAATTACCGAGTCTTTAGGGCGTTTAAATGTACGAAACACGTAGTCGCGTTTCATCATCATCTTATTATCTCTGCAGTTACAGAGTGATTGGCTCAGAAATCCTGTGTCTGTTCCAACTGTGCCAGCTGTTCCATAGTTAATTAATTAATAAATTTTAATAAGAGACTATTTAATATATCAATCTTTGCATCTATATTCTCAGTAAAATCTATGTAATTTCATTTCAATGCCCATGCGTCCTCCAAGAATTTATTGTGTTATTTTTAGATGCTATTATTTCAATCCAAGAGAAGGAGATGATGTATTGTGAGTGGGATTCAAAGGCTAAATGATTAAATTATAAGCAACAAAAGTGTTATTCATAAATCTAGAGTCGTTTTTGTTAGAATTTAGATTAGCATTAAAGTCTCCGGTCAAAATTAGATGATCATATTTATACCGCGTATTAGCTATTTCTTCATCTACATCACTTAAGTGCCCAATTTTTAGCGGTCGATAAATTACTCCAAGCATTGCAACTTTTTATAATCCAATACTATTTCGACAAGTATATATTTCGGTTTTCCATTATAATATGGATTACTAATATAAATCATTTTAAACAGGAAGTCACTTCGGATATATATATACCTACTCTTTGTACGCTGTTTTGCCTACGCAATCGTTTCTTGTTAGAGTGTACCATGTATGTACCATGGTGGTAAGACTAGATATTACCTTGTGTTATGCAGATGGGCATTCACTCCCAATGATAATAAAACACCGATGTCTCCGGGTCAAGTTTACATCTTCTAGCGTGATAAGGGACGAAAGGGGCTGGTAGGATCAAGATGCATAAACGGAAACTGGAAGAGGCATGTGGCTGAAAAGGCTTTTTCTAATTTCCTTACGATTGTGAAGCGACAGGATATGCCCCATACGGCACAATACCCTGCTAAGAGAGAAACTTGGCGAAGAGAGGATGCTATAAGGGAGTTTTCAAATAGAAATGGGAGAAAGGAATACAAAAAATTAATCCTCCCCTTTGTGGTATTAAATCACAAGCGAGGTAGCTTGTGCGTACCAATATTAAGGGAATTAAAGAGTGGGAATTTACTCAGAAGGGGATTGGGAAGACGTGGCTGGAGGGAATAATTAGGGAGAGTAAAAGAATAATTCCAAAATTTTACATGAAAAGTGAATGGTTAAATCAAGACAGTACAGCAAAGTGGGAACGTGACAAAGCGAATACATTGAGAATTTCCAACAGTTAATCAGATAGTTTCTCAAAATTCAATAGATCTCTTGGGAAAAGAAGCACTGAGGTAAAATTCATAAAAAAGTATGCAAAATATATTTGGGAATTGGGAAGAGAATTGAGGAGAGACTGTACAGATAGGGAGCATTTCACTCGTGGGTATCATTGTACTGAGAAGAACGTATGCGCTGAGGGGTAATATAGCACCGAGAAGAATCACTGTTCTAAGAGGAAAATATTGGATTAAAGGGTTACAGCGCTCTGAGGAATAATTTCACTGAGGGGTAACATTGCACAGAGGGAAATCACCGAGCTGAGAGGAAACACTGTACGAAGGGATGTAACACTGGAACTGTAGGAGCATAACTAAAACACTGGAGCATTTAATTTCACTAAATATTCAGAACGTGGTAATGAGGACAAGGAATTACGGATCAGGAACAGGGCTGCCGATTGACGATTTTGCACCGAAAATAAGTGAGGAGTATAAACTAATGAGGATCACCAGGGCTAGGAGCTTACAAATGATGCACCTGGTCAAAGATTATAATATAATAATTATGAAATGCGAACATGAATACTGAATTTTGAGACAGTCCAAAGACGTGGAATTTGGAAGAAACAAACGGGGTATTTGGGGTAAAAGAATAGAAGTCTTAATAGAAGACGAAATGATTCTTCCTCTCCCAAAGTAAGTCACGGAAAAGAAGCTCTCCAATTGAGATATAAAAACATGAGATTGATATTGAAGTAGTAGTAGTATTATTGTGAAAAGTTCTTCGACAACTGAGGTCATTTCGTACGTGGGTTCCCACGGGGAATAGAACCCAGGACCGCTTTGATTGAAGTCGAACGCGCTGCCTACTCGGCTATCCGGGAGCCCCATTATGAGTTATATTAATTAAACCACTTAAGTTTCCTCGAGGTTTAGATGAAGGAACGGCGGCCATTATGCGGCGGCCAAAAATTAATGTTTTGCCATCGTAGGTCTAAATGTTGGACTTGCCGTGTAATTCTTTAGCCTATTGAAGCATCTTCACTCTTGTTTTGGTGGGTTATTTCAGGCTTTTCTTTGCTCACCAAACCATAGCATTCTCTTGACAGCTAACATATTTAACTATCACTGGACGACATTTGGAGTCGCGCCATTGATGCGATATGCAATTTCGACGACTATATTGCTTTAAATCGCCGAGATTCTCATCTAAGGTTGTGGAGTGGTCCTCTAACGACGCGATTCGTGTGAAAAATTTAGTAATTTCCAATGAAAATTCAGCGCGAAACTACTACTAATTTTAGAAGAAATTATTAGTATTACTATTAAAAGAAACTCTTAAAAGTATTACTATAAAAAATTAAAGAAATCATTACTAAATTCCTTCTAAATGACTTCGAAGTTGGTCATTGGGAAAGTCCGTCCAAAAGATTAGCCTCTTCAAGACAAAAATCAAACTATGACATCCTATCGAAGGCCTTCTGTAGATATTCGAGCAAGTGCGCTTTTTCAAGTTTTAAAGAGAATTTAGCTCTCGGAAAGGGTGCCGCGGGTGGAGACCAAGGGTATATGGGTAAGAACTTCGAGGTAATGGGGAGAGGAGAAGAGGAGCTCTATGTAGCTGTGTATGGTCGTCACCTTCGGGTGCTGAGATAAGAGAGTTGTAGTAAAGCAACTTGGATGAGTAAAATAAAAGGAGATAGAAAATAGTAACTCGTATAAAAAGAGAAACCAGAAGAATGGCTCAGTGAAGTCGCAAGTAGATCTTTGCGAGACTCTGGAGAACTTTAGTAAGTGTGAATAGGCAGCATGGATGAAAGTTAAGTAAGAAATCTGAATAATAAATAAAAAGACAACCTTAAATATTACTGAGCAAACCGATATTTTATGGGAAATATTGCCCTACAATTAAAATTCTTCATGCGTCGAACCGCTAAGGTAGCAAGGAAACCTACCTATTATGTATGAGAACATTTAAAAACGCTTAATACTTTATTCTCCTATGCTCCTTATGCATTTATAAAATTACTTTTTTTAATATATTCATCGCCAACACATAAAAAATAAAAATTGGGCTTCAGTTTAAATTTTTGAAGCACATGAAAGTAATTTTCATGTATTTAATTGACGAAAATTGCTTTGATGGAGTTCCGCTTTTAGTCTAAACAACGACTGCAAACTTCCTAGTAGAGATGCTGATGTGATTAATACCGTCTCTGCTCTAACTACCAGAGATAACTTCATCTTTGAAGTTTTTTCATCTCAAATCGTAATGAAAATGGCAATGAATAACGAAGTAAATAGAAAATGAGAATAATATAAAAGTAACTCGTGAAACAGAACTACAGGCATTTAATCCCTGTACTCGTTTAATTATATTTCCTTTGATGTATACAAGTACTTAATTACTTCAATCAGCATGCGTTCGACCTCCGATGTCAGCGGAGGCAGTATTCCATGCATTTAATGAAAGTGTGAATTTGCATGTTCGTTCAATCTTGCCTCCATGCTTGCTTATCATGGCTCCTATTCATTAAGATGTGTACCGCATTAATATTTAATCATCTGAGAGTTATCACGACCTTAACGCAAACAAAATAATAAATCACCAATTAATGGGTATTAACTAAGAGTAGGATGCATTGATGTGCAACTGGGAGGAAAATCTTCTTATTTACTCTGAATGGAGCAATCCTCAGTGAGATTCAGTATCGCAGTTGGTTTTATGTAGCCCAACCTAATTTTCTCCGAAAGGAAATATCACGGAATTAAATTAACAAATCGGAATCAGATTAGATCAGTCGAGTTATTTTCAATGCAGAAGTTACTCCCCATTTTAAATACACTAACGTACTTTATTCTTTCCTTAAAATGATATTCTATGACACGAAATTACCGCCTGTAGAGCTTAATATTAGCGGAAATATGAATGAGCGCAACATCGGTTGATATATAAATTGCTTTTGTAAGCATAATGGGTCAGATTTATTAAGTCATATAAATTTTTAATCAAATAAGTAAATATTCGGTTAATTATTAAATTTTCATTTAGTATCATTTTATCTTTCGATCTCAAGCTTAAGATTTTGCGGTGTATTCATGGGAATGGTGAAAATGATGTAAGGGAAATCGAAAAATTCTAAAACTGCAGAATATGAAGATGTCAAATCGAATTAAAAGTTATACTACTTGAACTAATGTTTTCATATAAAATCCTGCAGTTCTATTTTTTCGGCTTCACAATAATTTAGTGAGTTAGAAGGGATAAATATTCACAAATATACTTTAGTATTTACTAGATATTTATTTTGGGAACAAAACTGTCATCTAGAAGAGTCTCTTACAATTTTATCACCGAAGACGAGAAAATTGTGTTATCGGGGGCTGGATATAGAAATAACTACACTTGCAAAATATAGTAGCCGCAAAAGTACGAGAAAAATTAATGAATCTTGCGACTTGATGAAAGAAATTCTGTATTCGTTTGGAGATCTCGTTATAATCAATCGTTATTTATGAATTCATGTGAGTGTACTCGCCGTGTTGAGAGGAGAATAAAGATTGATTGCTTAAAAATTTTTATCTAAGCCGACAACGGGGCAACGTTAGATGAATTTGGTAGTAGAGCTGATTTTCTAAAGATTTTGGTAGCTTACAGTTTCATACAATGGAAGATCTGAAGTGTGTGCGGCTTGTATTAAAAGAGTTTGAATAAGATGGCTTCTATAGTGTTATTATCGAAAAAAGTTTAGAGATTTCATCTCCAAACAGATTTGCATTCTTTTGAAATTCATACGTGTAAGCTTCACTTTCTTTCGCAAAACATTTTATACTCATGCGTACATTTAATCTAAAATCCGCAATTTGTGTGGGCATCTACCAGAGGTGTAACCTCCAGGCATGGCTGGTGGATCAGCTAGAGCCGAGTTGAGGGTTAACGAAGATGATTGGCCAGGGGAATGCGGTAAGAGTCGGCTATGCCATCGGTAAGAAATGTAAAGAACAAATGTTACTAGAAATCAAATTCTTTTAAGAAGAAGTTTAAATCTCTATGGGAATAGAAAGGTAGATTCACATGAGCAGCAAGTATGATAAAACTAAATCACATCTCATCAATATATCCAAAAATCTATATTTTATTTTATATTTCTAGGAATTTTCTTCACTGAGAATAATAGAGCCTTCGAATTCGAATGAATTCTCTGAAAGTTTACCCTGCCGTTTTCCTCATCATTTTTATCAGCAAAATAATAGCAATAATATTTGAGGAATTCATAATGGAAAAAGAACATTAAAGTTCTTTATTGAAATATTATTTCTTCCAAAGAATCGGATCGTATTTGAGAAGATAACATTGGAACAATAATGCAGAGGAATGGATCAATGGATTGAGCCCCAAAATCGCTGCTAAAGCTCTCAAAATTTGGATGTTCGTTATCCTGATAAAATTGGCCATAGATTCAAAAGAGCACGTTTTTGAGAAAACTTTGTATCCACCTAATGGGTATATTTCACCCTTTCTTTATCAGTTTCAAATAGCGTCTTCTCGTTTCATCTTTGTCTCATCGCAATGAAAGTTCTTCTTTTTTTTCTTTGTAATCAAAAAAGAGAACTTCGAAACTAAACTTAGAGGGGCCAAAACTTTCATTTATAAGAAATTTATAATCAGTTCGACATTTTAATTCAGCGAATAAATTCTGCTCTCTATTACTTTATTTTAAATTTCTGTTACGGTTTTTCTGTCATTCGTTGGATTTCTTTGCTTAAATTTACTCAATTTTTGTAGACAATTGCCGGTTCTTAATTTATTTACAGTGATTAAATTTAGAATTTTAAAACATTAAAATTGATTCAAATTGTTCAAATTCGTTTCCAACATATTTTTATTGGTCTGAATCCCTCCGAGAGCTTCAGATTTTAAAAATGTAATATAAGAATCTATGATATGGAAGCACGAAGGTCCGAACAGTTTTCTAGCTTAATCAAACGGACTTTTCTGTATATTTATCTTTATTTTTAATCCAGCTCCGTGAAATATTCAATGGAATATCGAAGTGATAATCTTGAAATATAATCCCAATCACCTGAAATCGAAGCGTATATAATCGTATAAATAATAATAATGTTTCACTAACAACCTATCTTAATGAACATCAATCAAGTAATAACATCGATTAATTAAATCGGTTATTCAAGCTGAGAACGAGTCAATGTCAAATAAATCCTGATAATATATAGTAATGGGTTATATTAATTACAGATTAAAATAATTCATTTATGTAAAAGGATCAGTTTTTCTTGGTATAGAAGAGGAAAAATGGGGAAAGCAATTCAATTAGCATAGCTTGTGACAAAAACCCGCGTTTTATAAGAGTTGTATATTAGATTGAAAAAGTTTTTGGACAAATTAATTAAACTTATAAGTTTCGGATAATTCCAAAGTAATCATAATGATACGCATTTAATATCCATTTCATACCTACATTAGACATATGATTAAAAGAGGATGAAACTTAATATGTACTTAAATTCATTTAAAGACGAGCGCAAAGAAGCATTTAGTGAATTCTTCGAAAAGGTAAAACTTCCGACTGTCAAAAAATGCACATTGAATCTTGGAATTACGACAACGAATTCTATGAAAGCATCTCTCGTTTGATAGTGAAGTTCTATCTTTCAAATGAGAGATACTTATCCCCGATCTACCAAAAAACTCTTTCGTTCTCTTCAATAGGGACTTAATATACATTTGCAACTTCTCCCTAATTAGAGAACTTAGCAACGCATGTAAAAGTCACCTCACTTGTCTAGAGAGATATATTAGCATTTCTGCGAGGAAAGAGCGTTTGGAAGATTTTCTCGTGTCAACGATTTTCATGAGATAAGTTTTTCTTTCAAAATGTTTGCTGTCGTATCCCCTAGACGAAAGACGGCTGTCTGATAGAAATGTGCATTTATATCTTTGTAAATATTACTCAAATATCCTACAGCCACTCGAAATACAAAAATATAAATGTTGATTCAGTTTACGGAAGCTTAAAAAATGAATAGAAAATTGTAGCAGTTTTGGAATTCGTTGACATTTTCATTGAATTTTTAAATTCATCGTCAAAACACTGAATTAGGAAGAAATTGCAAAATTTTGTACTTAACCGTAAAATATTTGAACCATCACAGCCTTGGGAATATTTTTCATAGAGTTTCCTTTTTTATTTTGGAAACATGTATGAAGTATAAATTTTGGTCTAGTAACAAGTAAAACTAGCTCATGCTATTCGTATTTCGCTCTCGAGGATATTCCTTTCGATGCTGTCAACTTCTTGTTCATGGAGCATCTGAACCACTGTTTTTCTTAGTATTCTAAAATTTCATTGTATTACTGCAGAATCCCCATGGGGTGCCAACTTCCTTTCTTCTTTATTTAAGACTGCGTACATAAAGAGTTCGAATAGCGCGTGAAAACATTCATGTATGACACCCTTTCTTTGGAAGTGTATATATATCGATAGTTTCACATTGATGATCTCTTGAATATTTCTTTACTACACTTAGGGTTGTCTTCTTTAAACTTGCTTTCTCCCTATTAGTCCATTACTTATTGAAGGGAGAGGATCAAACTCTCTGAGGTCGATGAATACTACATGGCAATCCTTTCCTTTTGATTTTTTTCTCTAGGTGTCTTAAAGATATGGATGAAATAAGGAACACATTTCCACTTATGTTTGGAAATTTGTCCACTATTATGAGATATTAACTCTTAAAATACTTGTCATGTAAGGTAATCCAACTCGAGTCATAATTCTATATTTTCACAGCCGTCGGAAAATTCTATCGACATAATATTTAATTTTTATTAAATATCTTCGAAAGATCCATTACGTAATTATATCGCCAGAAATTTTAACGTAAAATTTAGTGTGTTTTTCTGGTTTCTCTACAAGTCCTTGAGTTGCTTGAAACCTGAAAATTGTGACATAGATAAGAAAAATGTTATTCTATTGCCTTTACTCCAGAACGGATTTAGCGCTCGCTTGTCTTTTGGAAGTTTCAGGGGACATTTGTATACCAAAGAGGAGAACGTCCAAATTTTCCGAGATATGAATCTTACAATGCCGTAAAATCCTTGGAAAGTGCAGAAGTTATTTCATTCACGCTAAGGTGCGTTTTCACTTGAGAGTCACTCTCGCCAGTAACTCTTGAGTGTCTCTTTCAGGTGGTGGTCCACTTGAGAGCTGATTTACACTCTCTAGAGCTCGTGGCGAGCTTCGCGTCAAACTCGTTCTCACAGTTACTCTCATTACATTATTTTCACTCAAGATGTCTTAGTAAATATACTTTTTAAAACCGGTATCAAAGGATATTTGTATCAGATTCTTTCCGTAACAATAAAGGTAATAACAATAAAGATAATGCATGCAAATTTCCTTGCTTGGTTCCTTCTTCTTCAGAACGTCTCCTCCGGAATATAGAAATCATATCTCGTCATATCTCTTCCAAAACTCGTTTATTTTACCCGATCTCTGCTCTCAGGATTATTTACATCACACAAAATGTTGTTCTTCTCGTGTAGCAGTGAAATGAATTGCTTGAATTCCTCTGGAAATACCTGTCCATTATTAATATGTTCTTGAAAATCCTTATGACATTAGGAACTCCCATACGACTAAAATTGGAGCAATTTGAATGAATTCTCCAATTCAAAGTTATCTTTCCTTATTCTCCTCATTATACCGTCAATGTCTAGGAAGTGTGGCAATAAATTTGGATCTATTGCGGTCACTGGAAGAGGTCAGGAAGAATGGATGATTGGGTAGGCAGGCAAAGTATATTATATTGTTACACGGTACATATTCATAGCTGTAAGAGCAATTTGATGATTCCATTCTTTGCGTAATATAACCTTTCATTGAGAATAACATAATGTATATTTTTCTCAAATCTATATCCCTCACTCATCGAAATTCCAATCGCATTTCTGAAAAAGATTTAGGTAGGCCCCTCGCACTGTTTGCTTAAGAGATCTATGAAACTATTTCATAAACTATTTCGCAGTCATATTTGTTCAATTCAATTTTTCTCATTTCATTATCTATATTCATATATAAACGGTATTCTGACTAATATTACTGTAAACTTTACTTTTACATTAATGGATAATTTGAGAACTGTGAAAGTTTTACAGGAAAAGTTCTAGCGTTATTACGAGAATTATTTTATGAAATAAGAACTTCTAAAGAATTCCCAATATGCTATAAAAGAGGTATATTTTTATACTGAATAGGTTGAAAATAATGGGATCCCAATATGATGTGATAAATTATTCAGTGTGTGTGTGTGTGTTTGGGGGGGGGGAGTGAGATGTCACTCATGAAACATCGGCTGTCGCACTTTTTTGACTACACATAAAGCTTTCATGAATTCTTCGTAAATTTGTAACTTCTGAAGTGAAGGCCTTTAGCGAAGGATGTTAGATGTTGTCATTGTTTATAGTTACACCTAACACTTATTTTCACTCATAAGAAGCCTTAATTGGCTGCTTTACTGGCAGTGGTGAGAAAATTTATTCACGGAGGTAATTAAGAAACTTTTTGATTCTATGGTTGATTTCCATTACCAAAAATATAGAATGTTTTTATGTTTTGGAATCTATTAATTTCTTTATCATATGGCAGACGTGGATTTTAGTAATACTTTAATTTAGTATATAATTCTATTAATTTCGATTGCCTTTGAGGGACTGGCAGCTACTTGCCCCACGAGATTGAGTAACAACGGGTATCTGATTTTGTACCCGCGCCATATTGCATTTATCATCTCGTCTTCTCTGACTCAGAGACCCGCATAGCCCTCTGAATCTCCTTCATGATAGGGATTCAGGTTAGCCCCCATTTACGAGGAATTCGCAGTGAGCGCGAGTCATAAGCTCGCGTCGATTACTTCGCTGGCCTTTGTCCAGACCGCTTCCAGCTTCCACCGATTGAATGATTTAGTGGGGTCTTCGGGCAGGTGTGCGCCTCTCGCCATTCAATAGCGTCAGCGTCGCCTTCGACGAAAATATGGCCAAAATTGATCGGAGGAATTGAAAACAACGTTTCACTGATTTTGTATTTACCCGTATTCCGTTAATTGGTGGGTACACATCTCAGAAGGTAAAGAGATTATGAAAAATAGTAGAAAAATCTTTTAGAACACATTGGAACTTTTGGCCGAAGAAATATTCGCCAATCATGTTCTGAATAATATATTCCAATATACTATTACTAATTGATTGCTCTAGCATATATTTATGTAGGGTATAATGAGTAAAGGCTTCAAAATTCAAACTTAACATTTCCTTTCTATCTCCGGGTTATTATGAAAGATCACCTTTCATTGTTTCGGAAAATACAGAGCTTGAGATACAGAGTTAAAGTTGATATTTAGGTAATGTTATATTTATTTAAAGTATAAAAGCATCGGTAATTTTTAGCAAGGGTAAGTAATTTTTAATACTAATTCATAATTATTTTGCTACCACAGTTAAAGAGGTATGACTCGATAATTTCTAGTTTTATCCAGTGATAACTACAGGTTGCTGTAGTAAAAAAGGAAATATAATACGTAGTTATACGTTCCGTAATGTTTTTGAATTTGATGTGTTTGGATAATTTGATCCAACATTTCCCTTCAAAATAGCCTTTGGCTTACTTTAAGTAAACAACGTTTCCACTCTGGTATTATTCAGAGTAAGAGATCTCATTTTCTCTATTATCAAAGGCTGTCAATTATATGACTGGCTTTAAGTATTAAGAAGGTCCTCTAACCTTGGCATTTAAAAAAGTACAATTCGATTACAGAGACTTATAAAAGGAGATAAAATAGGTCTAAATCATCCAACTTCTTACAATTTTAAGAAACAAAACAATTCCAATTCAAATAGAATTTTAATAGCTCCTGTTTAGATTCAAACTTTATTTTACTTGTTCACTGGATTTTGAAAGTATTCTTGTGCCTAATATTTACTGACGTCTTATGTATATAAACGGATTTTTAATTTCCTTTGTACTTATTGGCGTTAATAATCCACACATAAATAGCTAACCAACGTACGAACTTACATTCGCGAAGGTATGTGTGCATGAATGTTTGTGTGTACATAAGAAAGGAATTATCCCCGTGAGGGATTTATTCTGTGTCGCACGAGGAAAGGGGCATCGCTTTTCACATATGTAAATGTCTAATTTCATTGGTTTTTACCGGTCCGCGAGGTCTATGGAATTTGCACTTTGGTCCCAATGAAGTGGGAAATTACTAATACAATAAATCGCCAATATCAATAAATCCCAAATATAAATAAACAATTTAAGTGCGGAATAAGTACCATTTGAGCAGAAATGGTAAGAAATACAGAAGAGGATTTACGGAAACAAATAACCTGAGTCGAGAAATCAATACGAAAAGGCGTGACTTGGTGGAAAACCATGGCATCAAAAGATAAAACGTTGTGATTTTCCACGGAATATATTGTGACGATTTTTGCTTCCGAGAGAGCATCTTCGGGTAACATACATAACTTGTCAAGCATGGTATGAATACATGATAAAATATCGTTGGGAAACCGAATCATGGGAATAATTAAAGCATATTAACATAAAATTTCTTAGCATTCCTTGGAGAGACAATTATTATACAAATTTAACTTATAAAATTTTTAATGGTTATATGAGAAGCACATTAAGTATATCATAGAAGATATGCCTTTAATGTGTTTTTATTTTTCCATTCAATTAGGACAGATTAATTTGTCTTCGAGCTTTTAAGATACTAAGCAACAATTCTATACAAGTAGACTAGAGCTTTAAACCGGTTAATATCCAGGTAGGCATAAGAGAGTTTTATGAGGATCTACTCATCAGAAGCTTATAAAAATCATTTTCAGGTATTACGTACACATTTACGGCAATTTGGATGATTATAATATCAATTTGGTGTCTCTCACTTTTTAATAAATCTCTCTAAAATCTTCAAACGGTTCGAAAGCTCTCTTAAAAGTCTGATGAACATTAATTATTTTCGTTATCTTAATTTTCATTAGTATCGAGGATCGTCGTCGTGTAGTGTTGAAATATCAGAAAGAAGGCTTTAAATAACTTTAAGCGGATAATTAAAATCAACAGGGTTCAGTATACTTCATTAGGTTGAAAATAAGATTCCTTGGGTATGAAATTTTATTTGAATAAGTGAATTCTAAATTCATATGAATTTAAATTAAATGGATATATAGGCTGATTGGAATTAAACAAGATAATTTTCTCATTTGAGTAGAATGTTAATTAAAAAGTACTAAAATGGCCCTTAATCGGAGAGTGTAGTCAATTTTTGCGTATAGGCATTCATTTGAACAAGATAATGTTTTTCTCCGTGACAGACCAATTCAGTTGATCCAAAGCTGTGTCAAATGAAGTAGAGGATTACGTGGAAGGTAAAATTGGATTGGGATTTCGAGTGCTTAGAGACCTCCACTGTAGCAACCGAAGATAATGTAAATAGGGATGAGGACAAACACGAGCTGTGCCATCGTGATAATGCAAACCGTGTCTCTGACTATTAGCATCAGCTTTCTTTGGCAGCTTCGCAGTTGAAATTACTTGCTCTGGTTGAGCTGAGTACTTTCATCGCGGAAAACTCAACTCTTACTCCTAATGGGGCGCAGTTAAATTCAGATTTGCAAACAAGTCCAATTTCAAACTAGAAAGCAGTCGCAACAGGTAAAATAATAGACTACTACCTTTATCTCAAGAATTAAATTTAACCAACCACGTAGTTAGTACAGCAAATTTATTTGTGTTATTAAAATTTAACAGTTTGTTCTATTTTATGGCAAATTCATCTTCGGATTTTTTTAATCCGTTCTTTGAGGAAAATGTTCGTAAATCTATCAGCGCGTCGGATAAGGTATTTTAGGATAAGGTGTTCCATAGCAACCGGCACATTTTCGGGGATGTTACCAGAAGCACCTGAAGGCAATATAAACTTAGCCTTCCAGTAACAGTTGGCTCACTTGAGATAAGTGACATACTCAACTGCTACTGCTTGGTTTTTTTCAACATTCGCTTCTGAGAAATGAGCACATATATCGCATCGCCGGCCTTATGGAAAGAGATAACCTATCTACTGTTCAGATTATCGAAAAAAATTTATAAATAGTCAGATCCATTTAGTATTTCATTCTTAAGGAATAAGCGTCAAAACTTCAAAGTCATTCAGCTACAAGGTTTTCCGAACTAATTCGATTTTTTAATATAGTAATATCTTGCATCGTCTCCATCGAGCAAACCAAATGGCTTAGGGAGGCACTCGGTCTACTTTCAAGCCAAATTTGACCGTCAGTAAACATTTTATAACTGTTAAAACGTATCTTGTGCTTCACCTATTTTGTGAAATACGATTGCAATTAGATTGATTAGTTTTCATACGTTATAGGTGGTAAAACTATTTCAAGTGAGCATAGTTATTTTGAAACTGTTAATTTATCAATCCGTTTGAAAATTTTGGAGAAAGAAAGTCATATTTTAAAAATCCGCATTAGAAAAGTTTGAGAGTGTCAGCAGGTTGTGCGACAAAAATAAATTTACATCCGTCATACGGTATTGAAATTTCAAAAAAGGTTAACTGTAAATTACAGAGGATAATTAATTAATGAGGGTTCATTGTAAGTCTAAAATTATTTACCAGGACATCTTAACCCTTCCGCTATTTTTAACCTGAATTAAGAATGATTTGAATAAGAGTATTCATGCACCGTAAGTCTGAGCTTAGATTAAAGTTAAATTTCTCGCTGCTCAATGTTTGGTACTTTACTTAACAGAGTAACAAAGAGAAGGTGAGCAGGATGACAGAAAGGGCTTTTAACTCACATCCATGGCTGAGAGCGTAAAAAATGAATTATTCGCAAAGAGCGAATGAACTGGCTATGACGTTATGTAGCGTATATAAAGTCATACGGATCAGTGAAAATAGCCATGTGAATGTGTGAAGGTAGCAGAAGCACATGGATTTTCTTTGTGTTTGTTATATCCGAACGATGTATGTACCAAAAAAATAAACGATGTTTGCGAACTCACTAACGATATAAAAGAGCCGTGAGGCTTTTTGATTTCATTCGTTTTCGTATCGGGACAAGGATATAGAATCGATTCGGATAGAAATAGACCAAACCGTAAATGTCAGATCAGCCGCAGGGTTGTGTTTTATAATTCATATAGGCCGAAAGATGCGTATTCGCTAGCTTGAAGGACTTTGATCTTTAATTTAATTTCACACACTCATTTTAACACCCTAGCTTCCAATCATCTCTTCCTTTTTATAAAATTCAGACTCATGTTGCGATACATCATAGTAATTAAAAACGGTTTATTAAGCTATTTACAATATTCAGGGTGTTCATTGAGTAACTGATATAAAATTAGGCAAGACGTCATTATTTCTGGTTTCTATTATAGTTTTCAAATATATTCCGCGGGTGAGACTGCTATGCTTTAAGATGTCACAATATGTATTTTTTCATTTAAGGCATGAAGTAATACTTTCCTTTAGTCGCTAACTTTAGCCTTGGGAGAACGGAGAGTATTCGCCACGGTAGATTGCCTACATATACTGTTTCGCTACTGATGTTTTCGTCTCAAATATTTCGCTACAGTGCGTTTTCGCTTCATGCAATTATCGCTCCAGAGCCTTTTCGTTAGTTTCGTTGCAATTAAGATTCACTAAAAAAGTTTCGCTCCCAGGAACATGTTCGCAGAAAAGGGTACAAGTGAGCAAACGTCAGAATCAGAATGGCTCACACCATAATTGTTATTGCTGTGTAGAATTAGCAGTAATTTTCGTCAGTCAGTTTCATTAGAGTTTATTATCTTCGGTAGGAGCGGTCCACAGCTCGATTCCCCGTGGGGGACAACATTTATCGGTGCCCAGTCAGCATCGTGATGGACATGGCTAGCTATCTGAGCTAAAAGATATTGGGTCCGATCTCGGAAAGCCAAATATGGCGGCGTAGGAGTAAATTCGCAGACCACGTCGTGAATGTCGCCTGTCTTATCCTTCAAAGGGATATTGCGCCATGGACTACTTTTTTAATTAGCTCGGCTCAATTGATAGATCGGTTGGGATGCGGGAAATTCTAAGAGTAATTCAAATGCGTTGTATACAAAGGTTGCAATATATTTACCAAGTCAAGGGTCATACAATTGAAAATCCGATGGTATAAATAAGCAAAACAAAAGTTATTGTAAAAGGATTTTAACTAGAATTAATTTAAGAATTTTTAACAATGCAAGAAATTTATATAAATACTTTGGGAAAGGTTTGCGGCGAAATAAATCATTAGAAAATACAGAATATAGTGAAAGTGCTCTGTAACGGAAACGTCGATAGCAAATCTTCCATAAAGAAACATTCCTAGACCCTTAGGGAACGACTAGAAATCGTATGGACCCAAATAAGATGAATGTGAGATACATCGACGACCGCCAAACGTTTTAGTGAAGAAATCGAGAACAATTTGCTTTTGTGCGTCACTGCATTGTACTACAACAAAGACCTTTTCCCCTGCTCAAGGGTTGAACACAAAGAATTCTGGTCCATTCCAAACACTAGTGCAGGAACGGCTTTCACCGCCAGACCTTACGTGATTTTCCTTCGGATTACTAATTTGACATCAAAGAGGGTTTTCTGTTTTGATTCGGCTACTCTAAATAATTATGTTTTCGGGATTATTACTATCTCAGCGCTTACAATCCAACCTAGATAACATTTTAAGAAGTACATACTGTAAACGCTCAATTACATCTCGAGATAAAAGGTTTTAAGTAAAGTCTGAATCTACATCCGTCGCTCTTTTGTCGATATTGCCTCATTCTGCATTCTCTTTGGGTGTGAAATGTCTTTATGAATATGGTGCCGATGTTTGTTTCGAGTGATCCAGTAATGATTTGGAAGTGTTCCGGAATGTATTCTCAATGACTGGTCCCAAAGTTTAATAGAAATCCAAGTAGCCTTTTTGGGGACGCCTAAATTTACTTCATCTTTTCCATTCATTATTCATTTTTCAGCGAACTTAATTTGTAATGGCTAAAAAATGCATATTTGTAATTACACAAAAAGTTAGGCCCCCCATTCTCTCCGTAAGCAATTCTAATTCCCGTTCGAAGTCAAGCCTATTTGTTTTCTCTTTTTTAGCTGAAATATTTTGGATAGAATAATCACAATTACGTTATTGAAGCTGCGTCTACACATAAATATATGTGAACGTAGGCGAGATTGAGGAAATTTCCCTGTAAATCCTTATAAAATATTATTTCCTTGACATCCCTTGTCTTTTACCTTTTCTCTCTTGGTTCAATTCATTTTCCACTACTTTCATTCCGTGGCTTCCATTCGAGAATTTTCCTTTCTCTGGCGACATCCCGGTGGCTAAATTCTGTCAACTTCTTCCTCACCTGATTCATTCTTTCCGTATTGATCCCCTGAAGCTAACATTTATTTGCGGACTTTTTATGTTTTAACTACCTTATAATTCCTCAAACAAAAATATTCGATAATATTCATTTAGTTATGACGAGGGCAGAGTTTTCTCAGTATTCTGCAATCGGCGACGTTTGAATAGCCCTTATAATGGATATTTCTCTTTAGTTTTTCCAATTTTTTTTATTTCATTCAAAATGCATCGCATTATTCGAATTCCAATTTTTAAAGCGAATTTCGTCAGAAATTACTTTTGTTCTTCACCTGATACGATAAATCTCACATCCAGTTGCATCGGATTGAATGTACACACAGAATGTTCACGAATTAAACGAAAATTAGCATAATTATATAGTACTGCAATCGTCATTTATTATAAGTAACTATATGGTTAAGTTAACTGCTTGCATGAAAGAGTGTAGTTTTACTTTGAACAGAGAGCACAGGAGGAACCGGATGAATCCGATTGACTGCGAAACTTGATACACAATCGAATCGAATCGAGAATTCGGGACGGACGTAGGCCCGGGTTCGATTTCCAGTGGGGACTCATAAGTGCGAAATGATCTCAGCTGTCAATGCACTTTTAACAGTACTACCGCTATGAACAACACTCATTACTGAAGCGCTGCGACGATTGAGTAAAGATCTTACCCCCTGATTATCGATTGGTTACGGGTAACTAGCTTGCATCCTACTTCTTATTTAGACTTTTAGGTATTCTGAGATTCAATGATCGAAACAATGACGAGATATAGTGGGAATAGGTGGGTTTGTATCAAGGTATTTACTTCTCCTCCTCCCCTCACGTAGATGAGTAATTTTTTAGTAGCACAGTCAATGATGGCTGAAAAAGAAAAATGCTTTAATGTCGACGTCAAATCGAGATATAAAATTATTCCTCTGCTGTAAATTCATTGATTAGTATATAACAACTCTCTCAGTTAAAGGTTGTTTAATTCCAATCGCCATGAGTGAAACAACTTGTGAACGTTTCGTATGATTAATAGATGAGAATCTACAATATCAAGAAATGCTTCTTATAATGCTGACAGTGCCGAAGTAAGTATATTTCTTCTGGTTCCAATTTCGTAGCCCTATTTTTCGGAACGGCGTTGAAATTGAGATACATCTAAGGGAGCAGGCAATTTCTTCGTCAGCCCTTTGTTAATCAATGTAGAAAAAGGTTGACGTTATTTGATTAATGTTAATTACCTTCCTCTTCCAACTTCCATCAAAATAGCCCAGAAAGTTATATCTTCTTCAGAAGTTTTCTTAATTTTTGTTTTATTCAGGAAAAGAAAAAAAAGTTTCACGCTTACGAATATTCTTCACCGAAGCCAATCTTTTCCAGCCGATTTTATTTTGCTCATTAGAACCCGGCGCCTCATTTTGATAGTAAATTATATTGGAAAGACTTTAAGCAAATCACACTAGTTACATATCTCTCAAGAAAACATCGAAATTAATGAATATAAACTACCATTTGTCGATAATTTCTATGTATTTATCAATCTTAATTTATCTGATGATATCTGGAATCGTATCAACAAGCATCAATTCTTTTCTTTTAGTTAGTTTTAATGAGTATTCATTATTGATCTGTGTATTAAATAAATATAAAAAAAACAATTTAAGAATTAAATTGCACAAAGATTCTTATAATATTCAACCTTGAGTTTAGTTTCTCTAAATTTCTGAAATCGGAATGGTTAAAATAGACTTTTTAAGAATTCTATTAATTTCCGGTTTGGGATAAAAGACTGAATTGTTGCGTGAATTTAGCCGATTCATATTCCTCAGTTGAACGTTTCAAATAGAATATGGGTTATAGGAAAGACGTTAGGGATTGAAATCCTGATCTAAAGCACTTTCCAACGGTATATTTACTTTCATGGGCCTCCAAGAACCAGCAAACCCGAGTTCTTTTCCTTCGATGTCATTTTCCGCAACTTTTGGAAACTTATTAGAAGAACGTTTTGTCTCCGTACTAACTTTCACTTTAATTTCATTGCAAATTTACATGAAGAAAGATTAGGATTCGCCCGAAGACTTTTCATCCAAGTCTCCTTTTCAAGGCTATCACTTCAAAGAGCAGTTATCCATTTTTAATCCAATGAGCAAACTTTGCGGAAATTCGTATTACACATTGTTTGAAGAATTTTATGCTGTAGATTGTAAGTCTATCCGTAAAATGTGTACGTTTATGCTTAAAGGAATGTTTCTTAATCGCGTCAACAGTTTTTGTTGCTTTGCTGACAGTCCTCCCTCAAAAAGTCTCTTAATTCATTTTCCCAGACACAAAGACATACCGCAGAGCTTAATCTTAAGTCCGAGCGGATCTCACTGACAGAATTTTTCTCAACTTATTTAAATACAGTGATTCGATAATAAGTACAATAGTTCTCTATAATATTGATTGCCCTAGCCCATCTATTGCAATTCTTTTAAGCTCATAATCTCCAAGATAAGAAAAAGAAATCGGCATAATCTCCCTCGATGATGGACATAGTCTCCGAAATGCGCAACGGGAGTTTCTGAAAACCTGTAGCCGCCCGGGCAGTAATCATCAGATGAGGAATTGCCCCCGACGGTTGCCGATCTTCGGCGTTTGGAGAATTCCTGGTTTTCTCTCATAATCTCCCCTTTCGAGAGGCGTATATATTAACTTCGGGATTTTATGTTATAAATTCCCTTGTTTGTATCCCTTTTCGGGACACTTGTGTTTATGTTAACTTTGGCATAAACATCATGGTGCAACATAAGCGAGAGTTGTGTTGAGAAGTGCGATAAGAATTGAAAATTACTTATGGGATTTATCGAAAGAGTAATATGCTGCAATCCGTGATTTGGCTGTTAAAATGAGGATAAATGAACTCCCTTAAAAATATTTTTGAAATATTGATTGGTAAATGAATCGGTAAAATATAAAATAAGCATTTTTCTTCGTTGTGATCACTTGTGACCACCTATTCTCGTTGGATTCCTCACGTTTATCGTTTTGGTGAAGACCAGGACGCTTGTTTCGTCGATGAACAGGATTCTTTACCGGCAAAGGTTTCATCCCTCTTCTAAATATTGAGAGATGATCATTATGGTATGTACTACCTCCATGAGTGGGAATGGAAGGAATTAGCTTAGCATGGTAAAGAGAGGTTAAGGGATAATAAAATATAGTTATCTAATCTGCTTGAACAATGTATATGGTTTAACTTTGAATAATACCAAAAATAATTTTTAGTCTAAACTATATTCCTTTTCTTCTAAGGTGTTCTCGAGTAAAACATATGTAAATAAAATATTTTAATCGACTATGTTTATACCCAGTATCATATGCAGAAAGGTGGAATGTAAGCTGTTAATACAGATGAGGACGTATATAAATGTAGGTACATACATTCGATGGATATTCGATCCTTATCTAATAAATAATCTCAACAAAAGCAACTTACGATATTAAAACGTGAGAATATTTTTCTTCTGCGAAAAATATACCAAAAAAAATTACATTTACAATGTATTGAATATGCTTTTTTAGAAAATCATTTTCAATCACGATTCGATCGCTAAATTAAATACTTCAAAAACCTAAATTAAAACGTAATTAGATTCTCAGCATTCGCAATTTCCAAATCTTAAATAAGGTAGTTAAATCGTACTAAATAATCTAACTGTAAACTATCTAATATAAAATAATCTAACCTTCGATTACATAAAACTTCGAAGCAAAAATCGCGTGTGACACTGCATGAAAACGCTCTTCTACAATCCAGGTATATGGCATCTAACATAAGGTTTTGTCGGCTGGTTGCATTACGCCGCGACCGAGAATTTCTAACTGGCCTTCACAGAAGTGACCTTTATGGAAGCCAAGTTGTATGCGCGTGATGGCAATGTTCTAACGCGTGCGAATGATGGTTTAGATATTGAGGCAGAGCTGTGTATGTCGTACATTGATGATATCAATGTGCGACATACATTGTATCCCCATGCATAAGGCTTATCTTGATTTTGTAGTCGGATATCCGGACTCGTGACTACCATGTAAACAATTATGTGAGCCTAGTTAAGTGCGAGAGAATGAGCTCAAAGGAAAAAGAAACGAAAATAAAATGGAGCAAAAATTATTATCAACGACGTCCATAGTAGTCTACGATATGCTAAGCAGTGGTCTGCTTAGACTATCGCAGTAGCTATAAAAAATAATGCATTGTTTGAAATATTTAAAATATAGATTGAACGTTTGTGCGTAAAAGAATCCTTCTTAATCGCGATAACAGTTTTTGCGGGATAGATGACTATCTTCATGCTCATCATCAATATCATTGAACACCCATATTAATTTTTATTACTTTGTGGTAAAATCTTTGGTTAATCTTAATAGAGACGAATCATCTAATTACCAACCTGTTTAACCAATTTGTCATTCCACGCCTAATGTAATCATAGTACAGTACATAGCTATCGTACTATCGTATACTTGTTAAAATATATGTACCAAAATTTTAAAAGACACACCGCGCATTTATATCCAAAATTATTCGAATCTTATGCAAGAGGAAGTAGGTACTTCGGTATTACATATCAAGGCGATTTTTCTTATGATTTCAGCCTTTGTTAGCGATAAATTAATTAGGAATAGGAACTTACATACGTTGCACTACGGATCCTGTTCTCTGTAAAAGTTTAAATGGCAGAATCAACTGTTTAAAAGGTGTATTTAAGATATGTCAGCTTTATAGTAGAAATCTTTCCGCACAATGATATTGTGTAACTTAATAAACATTAAGAGGGTCCCCAAAGGAAATATGGATCACTAAGAAGGACTCGTAGAATTTTCTATGATATTTATAATCACCATCGTGTACATATAAATATTAATTTACAAATGTGATGCCACTTCACTAAGAAATCTCTTACAGCTGATTTTTCCTTTCATGATAGACCTTTGTCTTATGTAAAATTAAGCTAGAATTAGTGGTCGTTCGAAATCGATTATCATAAAGAAATGAAGATTCTTATTTTTCCCATGGAATGTTTTTAGCTCCCTAATCAACGGATTCTTTGTTAAAAAGGATCGATTTTTCGTTAAATTAAAGAAGAAAATTGAGAAATATTTAAAGTGTTATTGACGTTACTTTCCTTCGTACATATAAAGTTCCAAAATTTATAAGTATATATCAAAGCATTGGTACCAGTTTCAACGTTTCTCCATTCAGTACTTGAAAGTATAGTTCCTTTTAACCGACCACCTTGGGACCGCATATGTTGCTGGTTGATCCAACGAATGTCTAAATGCTCTCCGTATATGTGTTTACTCGAAAGAAAATATTTCCCTGGCATTACGAAATCACGGTTTTCTACGTAAACAGGCACGTATCTATTAAAAGGCATGTAAATTCTCCGGTCGGTTAATGCGACTTCAGAGGAAATAGATTGTGATTGATTTCATAGTCTCTTTTATTCTCATACTCTCTTTTTAAGAAACATTTTTCCTTTTAAGTTCCTTGAAGTTTAAGCTGAATATAACTTAAGATAAGATCAAGCATTCCGAAGAATATGAAAAGTTAAGACGGCTCATAAAATAGAATAAATATTAGTAAGTGTGGGGATATTACTCATTTCTCATCGTAGAGCTACTCTCTGTATTTATATTTATAAAATAGAGAGATATAATTTATAAATGTCCATCACTAGATTTTGATGGTATCAATACCGCTCAATTTCAATGTAAAATATACATTCCAAACATCGTCCCGTAGTGAGCATGGCTTATACAGAACACGTAGTCTTCGTTAATATTTGAATTTGTTGATAAATGTGGATGTAATATTTGGATGTATTGTTATTGGATTGTTATTTTTAAAGGTATTTTTTACCTTCGCGATGATTAAAAAACAATTGGAAACAATTTTTAACAAACAATGCTCTAGATCAAGAACGTAAAGAGGTTATTGGTGTACTTGTAATCCCTTAACTTTATGAAACTTCTTAAAAATATCCCAATATAACAAGCAACACATTGGAGTACCTGTCCATCTTGACTAACATGTGTTGAGTTTGTTGTGTTGATGGTATGTTTACCTTCACACTTTGGGGCAGCACAAAATTCACAAAACCGATCAATTTATTACTAGAAGGTTTGAAAAGTCATCTAGCTAATTACTTGAAAAGTACACAAGAAAATAGAAAAGTCGAAAACTCGGGATGTTAAATCTGAAATACTAACTAATTATACGAAAAGTGAATAAGAAAACTGAAGCCGTCTCGTCTTTCTATGCAAACGTGCCGGATAATCTGACGTATTGTTAAAAGGAATTTTATTTTGTATATATAATAATAACGTGTTTAAATCGTCAATTTTTAACAATGTATTATGGTAGGAAATAAAAAATGAAACTTTTCCTGTCATTTCCTGCTCCGATATGCAGGCAGGTAATGATTGAAAGTAAATGCCACAGTAGAAATGTGATAACTAATGATTAGAGGAAGGAATCCTTCAATACATCCTGAAGCAGCCAGAAAACGTCCACGGTATGACGATATGAAATACACTGCCTTTTGGAGTTTGGTAAAGAAGTTCCCCTATTTCTTAAAAACATTTACTCACTATTAACTTTCCCATTTAAAAAACAAATGCAAATATATAATTACCAAGTTATATATATAATTATATATATATACATAAAATTTACTGTTATATAATAATTAAGAAGTAATTAAAATAAGACTTAAGTATAGTACTGTACTGAAGCTTTGAAAAATGCTATTCATATAATTCAGAGGGACAATGGATTTAAAATCACTCATACCTCAAAAGGTTTCACTTTATCACAGCCTGATCAAGAGAAGTAATAGTAAGTAGTATGTGGAGGTAACATATTCTCCATGAAATTTCGAAAGACTTGAACAAATGTTACGACGAATGAATAGCATTAAATTTCTATGAATTATATCTCGTTGAGTATAACCAGTCTGCGAAATATGCGGACAAAATTTCAAGCAAACGAACAATGAAAATGGCATGCAAGGCAAGTGGTTCACAATTAGATTCATACTGACATACTCTGTCCATTACCACTTATTTCCTAACTCAGATTGCAAAGGAAATAAATAACAGCACTTGTATATCACTTCTTAAGAGTAATCATTGTCACCTTCCTATCCTATGTAATGCCGGCCCAATATATGAAAATAGGCGAGGAAAGCCGTGTCCATTATTCACCATCCAGAAATCCATTCATTTTGGTTGCGATGGTATTGTAACCCTTAACACTGTTGACTTACAGACTTAAAATTCCGCAGAAATAGTGCAGATTCGTGTCAACGCCTTCCTTCAAAGGGTCTGCAAACAAAGAAATAAGTATTCAACCAAAGACTGTTCTCACTACTACACTTTGACATATTCTTCGAAAAATTACTGATCGAAAAGCTGTTTCAAATGCACAAAGACACCTTTATCACGAAATTTCACTTATGCTCACAATGCTAACTTACTGCAATTAATTTTCCACCAGATAACACTGTCTAAAAACTTCTAAAACCCATTACCATGACGAATAACTAAATTATGAAGTTCATAGAAGCATGGCGGATCTCGTCTTGAGAATATCATTAGGTCTTAACGTGTTTCCGCCTTTTTAAAGGAATTATGGTATAGAAATTTCTGACGAACGAAACTTGTTCTTCAGGCCACATGGCCTTCGTAGATCTTACATCTTTGTCTTGATAACTGGATCGCGTTCAAGATGGTGGCATTTACATTTTCCTACGAATTTCAAACATAACCAACAGTGTCGGAGTTTGTGTAGTGTTAATTCAGCGTTAAATTCAACGAATTCCTTGACAAAAGCGTGAGTGGGAATCGAAGGATTGTGGTGTTGTGCATTATATTTTCTGAGTCTGGAGCATCTGAGTTAACATTGGTAACACGAAAATCTTCTTCGCCATAAGCTATTGAAGTTAATAAGTCTGAGAAAAGACTCATGGAAGTGTGAAGGAGCTTTAAAAGGAATTTCTTCGCAGTTGGACAAATGACATTAGTTTTACGAGCGTCAGAAGGTGAGTTAGAAAGTATTCTTGTGTCAAGAATCAATAATCCGAATGTAATAAGATATAACAGAGAGATTTTCCAATTGTTAGAAATTTATTTCAATTCTCCTTTGAAAAATCTTCGCAAAACGATCACATGACATGTTAATAGGAACATTAAGAATAGTGTTGAGCATACTAATAGGGTATATTATAGTGAAAAATCATTCATTTTTTGGAAACGTAGACAAGTTTTAAATCTTCCATATTGAAACAGCAGAGCAACTCAATACAATGTTAACAACAAAATGATTTCACTGGATCAAGTCGAAATAAAATATCTTATCTTAGTAATCCTCTTACACCGCTATATTTCTTTAATTTACTCATCAATCTCCGGTCATTTTTTTCCATTTGGGCTGTCAATATAGGTTTTTCGGCCGATAGAGATATTGCTTTCTTCGCTGCTTTCATTATAACGATGAATTTTTAATGAAAATGTGTGAATAAAAAACAGAAAGATCGAAAGCTTTCGATAAAAACGTCAGAAACTTATGATTCATCTCGAATAGTTTTTTTTGCAATATTTCGTGAAATGATTTGGGTTAAACGATCTTTAAATCATGTTTTACCGTCATTGATATTTTTTAATTTCATTGCTATTTATAAGATCTCATTATCTATTAAGTTTATGGTATGAAAAGAAAAATATTAAAGTACAAGAACGCATATATATTGATTACACTTATCTATTTCAGTAATTATTTGTAAACTCCATGGTGTCGTTTCACAAATCAGTAATTGAAATCTTTCATTTTTGTATAGCTTCGTTCTTACGTCATAATTACGTCACAGGTGACACAGGTCACAGGTACTATCACCTATTTACGTCGAGTGAAAGAACGAAATTCTAGAAGAATGCAATATCACTTATAAATTTCAAATTAAATATAATTTGTGTTTATATTAGGAAAATTAAATTTAATGATTATTAATAATTTCGAAAACAGTAACAACTTTCTACGGTAGGGGGACAAGAGGGGGGTTGACCGAAAATGTAACGGCGGCGACCAATCAGATTTCACCGTTTTGTTGAACCGTCGATTTTGGCGGCAAAATAGTGAGTTGTTCTGGAAACTTCGACATGTGAAGACGTATTGTAGAATTTTTGAAAAAACCGTAGAATTTGGATTTTTTGAAGTGCAGCAGATGCAGCAGAAATTGCCAAACCTCGAAGTTTACTTTAAGAGTTACGCAACAAATTTGCATGTTTTAAAAATAATAACATAATAAATAAGTTATTTAATGGAAAGGAAGCCTATTTATGGGTTTAAGACATCCGTGGAGCACCTTTGGTATTTCTTCGGTTCAGGTAAGTAAAATGGGTTTATAGAATTTAATTGAGTTACTTCTGAGTTTAAAGAAAATCATTTAAGTCGTTACGTGACGATCCTATGTGAATACATTTTTTCGTTATGCAAGAATCTTATGATTAGCTATAGAACCGACTTCTAGATGGTTCATCTTTTAAGTGATTTTCTTACTATATGTTACTATCCGCTAATTACCAGTTATATGAGTCTATTTTTATCCCATGTCTGTCCAAGACTGAGATTAAATGAATGTACGTATGTGAAACGATTCGTAACATCCGTAGACGCTATTCGAAAACCCCAAATAATTCTTCGAATCTTTTCCGATTCCACTTTACCTCTTTAGATATTCGCTGTATTTAGGTTTAAAACAATATTTGACGATATTCTTACGACGGTGAGTAGAAGATACCACTCTTTTTACGGAAAATTACATTTGAATATCAGAGTAACTTTCGATCAATTAATCGTTCAAACCAATTTAAATATTTCTCTACCTAGAAAATCGATGAGAATTCGGCCTCAATTCGTATTCTATATTTATTTCCAATTGGGAACTCATTTATATGATATATTTTCTTTTATTCTGAATTAATCATAACCCTTTCTTCGAGTTATTTAACAGGAAGAATTTCTCAAATAACAACGAAAAGATTAAGTTGCGACATGAAGTTAAAAGAGGTTTTCAAGTGTAACTTATTGCGTGAATGGTACTTCAACAATATTTCTGTGATTATGAGTTGATTTTTAAACCGAATGAGTTCGGATTTAGCACTTTAATTTGAAAGTTGAATTTCGGATCAGCTTTTTGAATTTTAATCCTTCCTTAACAATCAGTTCACCCAATAATTGGATCTGATTTTTGAAATTGAAGTTCTCACTAATTTGCATTCTCGCTAAAGTGCGTTATCTTTCAACCGAAAACAAAATGCTTATTTGAATCATCATCATCGTCAAGTTCTTGCTCTTACATATGTACAGTACATTCACTATTCAGCAATGAATTAATTTGATGTATCTATTTTCCAGATTGCGACTTCCTTCCCTCTCGGCACATCTAGCACTTGGTAGTTTCTACTATGTGATCATGGAGGGGCACTGAGGAGGAATAATCAGGATCAATGCTACCCGGAGGACTGCAATTGGTAAGCAGATGAGAGTTTTTTTCCCTTCTTGCTTCCTCTTTCGAATGAACAGCAGTATTGTCAAAACTCATAAATTACCGCGTTGTATTTTCGCTTGTTATTATAGTTAACAATGAGCTGAAAAGCCCCGTTGTTTCTCAACGGAGAAATAAAATTTCTATCTACCATATTCATTGATTTTTTGATGTTGAAATGAATCATATTCAAACTTAGAAGATTAATATTACTTCTCCATGAATTCCTCTATGTAGGATAGAAAATATCGCCCCTTGAAAATGCAACTTGTTACATCTTCAGGTTTTGATTTTTATAATATAAGAGGTGAAGCTTCTCTACCGGTACTGCGGTCTTCAAGGTGATGATTCTTTAAATGGAGTTAGAAATAAAAAGGGCCGCTAATTAGTATTTTATGACAATGATTAATTCCCGAAAAGAATTGTCCAACAGCTTAAGAAAATGCGATCAATAACCAAATAAATTAATTTTAACGAATCTTATCTAAAGTTTCTCAACAAGTGTAGTATGTGAGAGAAAAAACAAAGTCTGTACCCATGCAAAAATCATATTCTCTTTATTGGATCATCTCTTGGAAAATGAATACATGAGATATACAGATCTATGATGTTTAAACGTATAAATATATTCGGGAAGTTAATCTTTAGAGAAAATGACTCCTTATATTTCTGGTGATCGCAAGTAGGTTTTTGAAACGCGGAAAGTGTTTCGGTGTCCTCTGAGCTTAGCTTTCGATTCGTTTGTCGCTTTTCGTAACTCCTGCGAGTCACTTTTCCTCTTATTTACCTTTCATTAGTCACGAGGCACTTTCCTTTTAGCTATTCTTTATTTACCATAAAAATGAGAGGACAGTGAAGTGCAAGTTGAAAATTTAGAGAAACGACTTCTTCATTATCACAAGGACAGATGGCTCTCTTTTGTTTTCAGATATAGGAACTGAAATAGCCTTGTTTTCTCTGACTTTCGCGCCTATGCTGAAGTTCATGTTCCTTCTCATTTTCGTAAACAAACAAGACAAATCATCATCATATTTTACTTGTTTTTCCTCCAGTCTGTCTATTAACCATTCATTGGGTTATCACCTCTTTAGCTCTTAACATTCGCAACACGTTAAATAATGCTGATGTGTCCGCAAATCAATATTTACGGACTATTCATCCTCAGTAAGCTTATAAAACAATTTCTCATACTTGTTACGCGAAAAATAAGGCTAAGCTATTACCTACACTTAAATATAACTGGCTAATATAGGATTTCTTACAACGAGGTTCACTTCGCATTTAATTCTAGGCTAAGTGACTAATATCCTTTTCTAAGAAAACTAAGAATATTAGAATTATATTCCCCAAATTGGACACATTGATATTCTAGCTTCAAGTTCGAATGCAAAACATTGAAAAACGAAACTAAAATGGGTAATCTTAAAAGTGAATTTCGTACACTTAAATTTGCGTTCCATTTGAGATTTCGCAGATGTTGATTTGGTGTTTATTGGGATTTTAAACAGCTTTAGGATTCGTCAATTTCAGACAAAAAGGAAATGCGCACCTCAAAGAATTGTGCACCACAGTTGAGTTTCTCTTGTACTGATTTTTCCGAGTAGAAGCACAAAAATCTTTCTATAACTTCAGATTATTGCTGATTGATATTGAAAGTTAAGGAGTGTCACACTTTTACAAATGTAGATAAAAATCGTATGAAATCTTCATTATATTAGGAGAACTCTATCTATTAATGAATCTGATCTCTTTTCTTACAGGAAATCCAGCTTCATCTAACTACCAAATCAGACGTGAGTACTCCGTTTCTTTTCTGTTCAGATGATCAACGTTCCTCCAGTACTTCTTACGAATCTTCATTTAAGAGGATATTTACGCAAGTAGAGAGCGCCTTTCATTGTAGTTTGCTTTTTTTAACGTTATGCCTTAGCGCTAGTTATCCAACTCTGATTTCATTATTCTTTGAATTCTATTGAAAAACAGAAGTTAAACCATCAAATAAATAATAAATTTTTACGTTGCATAATTTCTTCAACTCTCAAGATGAACGATGGATTATTGCAGCCACATCAAAATAAAATAAATTCGCCAACAGTCGGCTGTAGTTTTCATAAGAAGTACACAATAAATGTAATAACTACCTGCTCTGTAGGGGGCGTGGAGAAGGCATTCTATACAACCCCCCAAACCCCCCCTTCCCTCCCTCATCGGCTGATTCATCGGAGAACCACCATTAGCGACGGTGTGACGTGAAGTTTTGGTGTTTTTTAATGTAGAGAGCATGTGACAAGAACCAGGAGGAATTTGGAAACGTTAGAAAGATTTCGGAAAAGTCAGTAGTCAGTTAGCAAAAAAATATCTTTCCAGTGGTTTTAATTTCCATCTGAGTTTCGCATAAATTGTCTTTTTAAATACAATCACAGGAGAGAATTTTTAATTTTTTAGTAATTGGGCGATAAAATTTCAGAATCGAAACAGTTAACCGTATTCGGATATTTCGTGTCACACAAATGCACCTCACCTTCCTTTCTTCCTCAGATCTACTGATTTGCCTCTTGATAATTGTTAATATTTCTTAACAGAAAATCGTCCACCTATTTACAACGCTGATCACAACATTTAGACATTATAGCGATGGACTTTCGAGATTTTTTTATCTGTAATGATAAAAATTGGAAATATAGTTTTCTCTCCGATATACGTAACGCATGACAACAGACTAGATTCCCACATTGCCAACGCATATGTGTACAGTATGTCCTCAACGTGAAGTTAATGGAATAACTGTTACTTCGGACACTATTAAGTCGATTAGAACTATGCCAATGTATCGGAGGATCCTATGATCATTAGTTACTACATTTCTACCATGACATTTACTTTTAATCATTACCTGCCTGCATATCGGAGAAGCAATGACAGGGAAAATTTAAGATTTTATTTCGTAACGTAATAGATAGTTAGAAAATGACAATATAAGCCACGTTATCATTATAAATTTACAATAAAGTTTCTTTAAACTGGCCTTCAGATTAGCCGGCATGTTTACATACAAAGACGAGACGGTTTTAGTTTCCCTACTCCCTTTTCCAATAATCATATTGTATCTAACATCACGAGTTGCCGACCTTTTCTATTTTCTTGTATTCCCTCGAGGTAACTATCTAGGTAACTTTTCAATTCTTCTAGCAATAAATTGATCGGTTTTTAAAATCTTGTGCTGTCCCCAAACTGAAAGGTTAAACGAATCACTCAACATTGAAAGGTATTCCTATAAGTTGGTTGTTAAATTGAGGTACTTTGAAAAAGTTAAAAACTGCTGCAATAAAATTCTAACAGAAATAACTGGCATCTCATTTATAAATTTATATGTATAAGTACGCGATGGTGAATCGAAATATCATAGAAAGTTCTTCGAGTACTACTTAGTGATCCATATTTCCCTTTGAAGAACCTCTTAATGTTTATCAAGTTACGCTATATAATTGTGCGGAAAGATTCTACTATCAAGCTGACATATTATTAAATACACCTTTAAAATGATTGATTGTGCGATTTTAGACTTTTACAGACAACAGCATCCGAGGCGTTACGTATGTAAGTTCGTATACTAACATATTTATCACCATCAAAGGCTAAGATCATGAGAAAAGCCACCTTGGTATGTGATACCGAAGTACCTACTTCTTCATGCATAAGATTCGAATAATTTTGGATATAAATGCGGGGTGTGTCTTTTAAAATTTTGGCACATTTATTTTAACAAGTGCTACGATAGCATAGGCTGACTATACTACGAATAATTTAAGCGGGGAATGATTAATTCGATAAACAGGTTGGTAATTAGATGATTCATCTCTACTAAGATTAATCAACGATTTTACCACCAAGCAATAAAATTTAAATTGCAGATCTATCCCGCAAGAACTGTTATTGCGATTAAGAAGGTTTCTTTTACGCATAAACGTACAATCTACTATGTTAAATATTTCAAACAATGTTTTGTTTTTTAAAACTTTCAAGATTGTCTAGTCAGACCACTGCTATATGGACGTCGTTGATAATAGTTCTTGCGTCATTTTATTTTCGCTTATTTTTCTTTGAGCTCATTCTGCTGCACTTAACAATGCTCACATAGTTGTTTACATTGGTCACATGTCCCAAATTCCGATTCCAGAATCAAGAAAGGCCTTATGCATGGGGAAATAATTCATATCGTAGTTGGATATCGTCACAGCTCCGCTTCACTATCTCTACCATCACTCGGATACGTAAGAATATTGCAATTCACGCAGTCAACTTGGTTTCCGTAAAGGTCCTTCTGTGAGAGCCAGTTAGCACTTCCTTGTTATGACGTAATGCAACAGCTGACGAAACATATGCCATACTCCTGAATTTTAGGAGAGGACTCGATACAGTACCACACGTGAAAATACTTCACATCCTTACGCAATCGACGATCAAACATTAAGTGGATTAAGTCGATGCTCACCTCGAAAAGAAATTTGAATATCCTTTCTATCTTTTGCTTTAACTTCGGAAATAGCTGAGTTCACTTTTGTTTAAAGCGGCACAAAACTTATTGATGGCAGCGTAAATATTAATTAATTTCATCATTATTTTGCTAATAAATCTTTATTATCTTTGGATAAATAATGTAATGATAAGGATAGAAGAGAACCATACTTTTTTCTTCTATTCATCTCAATCGGATATATATTTTATATGACTTTGTGTATACTATTTGAAAATTTGACCGATTACAGCAATTGTTTCTCGCTATAATCTCGCGAAATCTCTTTTGCCTCGAAAATCGCTTCCGCTGAGTATAACACTGACTTCTCATACTGAATGATATTGGTTAGCCCACTGTATAATATTTAAATTGTAGTAATTTATATGGGAGTAAAATCATAAAATACGTATATCGTTAGGCGAAATAAAATACAATGAGTCCAGTCATTACTAGGATTATTTTATTATCTCATGAACTTTATTATCTGTTGAATTCGTTTCTGTTATGGATTTCCTTAGGATTTAGCTACTTTACTTCTACTAGATTAGGAAATTACGAATGTTGAGAATCTGATCACGTTTCAATTTAGGTTTTTGAAGTATTTAATTTAGCGATCGAATCGTGAAAATTGAAAATGCTTTTCTAAAAATTATTCTCACGTTTTAATATCGTAAGTTGCTTTTTTGAGATTATTTATTAGATAAGGATCGAATATCCATCGAATGTTCCTACATTTATATACGTCTTCATCTATATTAACAGCTTACATTCCATCTTTCTGCATATGATACTGGGTATAAACACAAGTCGATTTAAAAATTTCTTTTGCATATTTTTTACGCGAGAACACCTTAGAAGAAAATGAATATAGTTTAGATTAAAAATTAATTTTGGTATTGCTCAAAGTTGAACCATATACATTGTTCAAGCAGATTAGATAACTATATTTTATCATCCCCTAACCTGTCTTTACCATGCTAAACTAATTCCTTCCATTCCTAGTAATGCAGGAGGTACATACCATAATGATTATCTCTCAATGTTTAGAAGAGGGATGATACCCTTGCCGGTAAAGAATCCTGTTCATCGACGAAACAAGCGTCCTGGTCTTCACCAAAACGTGGGGAATCCAACGACAATAGGTGGTCACAATTGATCACAACGAAGAAAAATGCTTATTTTATATTTTACCGATTCATTTACCAATCAATATTTCAAATATTTCAAAAAGATCTTCAACGAAGTTCACTTTTCCTCATTTCAACTGTCGAATCACGCATTGCAGTAATCACCCCCGAGTCACTCTTATTAATCCCATAAGTGATTTTCAATTCTAATCGCACTTGTCAACACAACACTCGTTTATGTAGAATGCTCTTTATGTCTACGTAAACATAAACACAAGTATGGCACAATATGTAGTCACTCTGTTGGAAGTCGGATTCCTTCATTCCTCGTTCACGATGCACTAACTGTACCTTCTCAAGCCGAACTGGGCTGAGTTGTTTGAACGGACAACCTGACGTCTTTTGAAAAACAGCTGATGTGATTTCCACGCATTTTAAGGCGAACCCTTCTCAGCTTGCTTTCTTTCGCAGCGCTTTCGGAAATGACAGGAAAGAAACTAAAACTTTGTTGCCTCCTGAGAATAATGTGACATTAAGCTGCGGAGCTTTTTGTTTGAGAATATTACATTCACGGAGAGCTCTACGCCTGTATAAAGAAAGAGGCGCCTTTAGACTTCGTTAAGTTTCGAGAGAATTAGCTGTTGTACGTCCATACTATAACAGCCCAAGAGAGAACGAGAGAGGTAGTACCAAATTACAAAGCAGTGCTTCGCAAACTATAGATCTGAGCCGCATTCAATCCGAAGTTACGTTTTAGGTCTTCCAAAATTTCGCACACATATATACTATTTCGCGATGCATTTCGTCTTTTCATGAAAGTGCGTAATTAAGATATTTAATTCATACCTTCTTGGTATTTGGCTGTTCCTTTTTCTAAATTTTCAAGTACAACTTTGTGGTTAGTTATGCCAAAGTGTTTGATATCATCCCAAGAAAAATAATGTCTCATATACAGTGAACCATTTTCTTGCTAACAATCAATTGCTCATTGAATTATTAGCGAACTAGGTGAGACACTACTTTTCTACATCAGTAGGAGTGTAGTTTGCTATAACGAGCTAAGTGGATTATTGAGCTACGTGTTTAAGAAAATAGACTGTAAAACAGAAACAATTTCTTGTTTATGTCTTCAGAAATATATGCCTTAGGGTCAACACCTCTCGAAAGTTCCAAAATTAGAGACATTTAGTTTGCGGACATACCGAAAGAGGAGATTACGAGGTTGACATTTTGCAAAATATCAGCTATTACAATTAACATTATATCGAACTATTGTCCTTATTATCGAATCACTGTATTTAAATAATTTCAGAACTTACATTCGGTGAAATGGGCTCAGAGGAAGATTAATCACTGGGGAATATTTTTGTATCTGTAAGAAATAAGAATGAATGAAGAGACTTTTTGAGAGAGAATTCTCAGCAATCACACAATAACTGTTAACGCGATTAAGAAGGATCCTTTTACGCAACAACGTACAACGCGTATACAGCATTAAATACTTCAAAAATGAAAAATAAGGTATGCGAATTCTTATAAAGATTGTTCATTGGATTATAAAAGGATATCTGCTCTTTGAAGTGCCTCGAAAAGGAGAACGTGGATGAAAAGATAGGAGTCTCCGGGCGAAGGTCGGAAAATTTCCCACATAATCCATATTACGTATTATTCCTTTTCTACAGGAGGAAATGTTAAGGAAGAAAGAGAGGAAAGAGGAGATGGAAGTTGCCAAAGAATTTATTATTAAAAGGGAATGTGGAGGAAGAGAAAATGGAGAAAGTAAATAGTAGGAGCAACGAGAGTAGCACCAAGTAGAGCTGGTGAACTGAAATTAGTTGAAAAGTTTGTTACAAAAAATTTCTAGTGTTTCTAGTCACCTCTATTTGCTCCTATAATTAACTTTATTGGGCTAATATTTTAACCTCCAAGTCACTCCCGTCTTTGCAGATCTATTGGAAATTTTTTTTCGTATTGCTAAAAGTCACAAGTCAAACTTTTCTTCATCCTTTTATCAGCAAAATGTAAATAAGTAACGATCATTGCAATACTGTCGGCGTTAGCAACGCTGAATGCCTAAAATAATTTTGATAGTGCAACTAGGTCAATTTGAGTCAAAAACCCGGATTTCCCCTACCCAGTGCGACCTGATTACTTAGCCTCTTAAAATTCATGTTTAGAATATGGATGTGATATCCCTTGGGTTAAAGGAACACGAAATCTCGCGCGATTCATCAATGTTTCTCATTTGCTTCCAGCATTAAGCATTCCTCAGCTTTTCAAATTACCGACATCGAATGTCAGAATTGAATACCCATGCCTCCTGAGATAGGAAATATTACGAATCCTTTCCATGAATTAGTTGATGATAATATATTTATAGTGGCCGGTACAGTAGTAGCATTTATTTTTATGTGAATTTAAAGCAATGTAATTCTACTAAAACAATGTAATTCTAATTATTAAAATAGACAAAAGAAATGGGTGGGTCAAATATTGAGAGGGGAGGGATTGTTAAAGAAAGCGATCGAGGGAAGAATGCTAGGGAAAAGACAGAGGGGAAGACAAAGACAGAAGTTATTAGACGAATTAAGGGGTGGGATAAGTTATCGAGAATTGAAGGAGAGGGAATTAAATAGGGAATGTGGGGGCACATGAACCTACCGAAAGGTAGAACACTTTATATATATAATTCTACGCCTTTGACACTTCAACAAGAATTGGATCGGAAATTAATATACGGCAACGGGTAATCGAAGGAAGTCAAGTCCGATCAGCGTTTAATCATGGTTCGAACATTTTCTTCTCCTTATTTATTTAAGTATTCTGTTCGCCATTAAGTGGCTCAGTATTTGTATTCTGATCTTTTCTCCCCACTCTGCAATTTTCCTTTACCTTGAATCATTCCTTTCGAGCGTCTTCTTTGATTTTTTTCCTGAGGAATCCAGATTTGAGGGGAATCAAGCAAAGGCAATTCCTGCCCAAAAGAGGGCGTTAGTTCACTCCTTTTCCCTCTCCACACCTTGTTTCCAACTTCTGTCTTACCCTGAGTCGTCCTCCTCTCTTACGAATCAGAGCTAATAGACGGCGCAAAGGGCACAAATTACAAATCCCATTAAATTAGCGATATCAAAACCTTTTCCAAGTGATTAAGCAATATAAATCTTGCTTCTAAATTAACAAATTTCCTTTCAGCTGTTGAAGGGATGAAGGTCCCTTTGAAGACTTTACGGAGATAATTTACTTTGATATTTGATGCGCGAATATTTAAGAAAAGCTGTAAAGTATGAATATTACTCTTAGAAGCGTACTTAACGTAAGAGAATCAAACCTGGACCCATGAACAGGAAATAACGTTACATCAGCCGTAGTGAAATCCGAAATTACGTCTTACAATCTTTGTATGGTCCTAAACATACATATCGCGTTCCGCTATTTAATTATTCTCCATATTCAGCGCAAATAAATCATGAACACTGCACACTAATAGTTCATTACATTAACTCTGAAAGGAAAAAAGTGTTTGAAAGATACGTATTTGTAATAACACTCAATCTGAAATGAAGATATTTTATTAATTTAGATGACGTGCACTTTTAAGTTATAGATCTCATATCAGCAAATCTATGATCTCGAGTTCCGGTATGAGAGTCAGTCTTATTAAAATTTACTTAAAGCATTTAAGTTGAGATTTATAACAAAAAAGTTTTAAGAGATTATTGAAAACTCTGATTCTCTGTATTGCATTTTTTCCATATACAGATATCTCTGGACACTGACGGCCATGATCGGTCACCAATTTGGACTTGATTCAAATAGGTAGATCGTTCAAAAATGAGCTGTTAAACAATATTTTTTACGTGTTTCATATTTTATTTTACGGTGTAATAAAAAAATTGAGTTAATCGCATAGGTAATATTCATTTAACAGCGAAAGTTACGGGGGCTTTTAGTCCCTGAGTTTTAGGCTAACATATACACAAACGAAAGACAAAATTAATTATATTATTATTTCGGGTGGTCTTAAGTCGATAACCAATTGTAAATTACATTATAAACATTAGTTCTTAGTTGAAATATTATTTCGTTTTAAAAATAAATTTACACCCCGTCCTTATCAGGCGTTTACTTCTTGCGCCAAGGGCTTTTCTTGATTGATCTTCGGCGAGAAAGTAATTTTTCCAACTAATTGAGACTTTTTTTTCGTTTTAAACTCTTAATTCCGCAGATCCCAATTACAAGGCTTGAAATGCTAAATTGTGGAGGGGTAAAAGATTTTGATCACCCAATCAAGGGTCCAGTCAATCAGTTCTTCCTTTTATCTTCTTTTTTCCGATGAATTAAAACTTAAAGTTGTCTCAATCCTTGATTATACCGAATTTCTGAAAAAAGTAGCAACCCTTTTGTGAAGTTTTAAAACTGGGCTTAAAATCTGACCAAAGAAACACGCTGGAGGAAATATAAACGTTGGACGTTTAGTATAACGTATAAAGTTGGACGTTAATAATGAAATTGGGAGTTTAATACTGTTTCGAATGTTAACTTCTTAATTTTTCCGTTAATTATTCACAGTTAACATTTGCATATTATATATTTGAACTTTTCTACTATTTCTTTATTAAAGAAAGGTACTCTTTGTCTGCGTTTTTAACCTAAAAATAGAGAGTTAATAAATTTCACTAAATGTTATGGTTTATTCGATTTGCGATATTTGCATGGATTCTATATCAACTTTCAACATAACAGAGTCATCATCGGGTCCTGATCGGGAAATGTTAGCTTCTAATTTCCAATCAACAATATGTCAAGATTCTACTGAAAATGATTACTTAGAAAGATATCCCTTTCGTTCTTAATTAATCTCCATATTTCGCACTTATTATCATAACTCTGATGAATATGAATTTTCATGCTGTAACTGAAATGTTCGAAAGTGATTAGACAACCTTGCGTCCAATTTTACGTCTTTCAACTGAAATTATCCGTTTTTTGTGATTTATTTATCAAGTTCTTACTCTCTAACTAACAAATGAGATCCGTTCTCTTGCAATAAAAATTTAATCTGTTCTCGTAGTGAACTAAAAATATCTTACCCAGCTATGCTTAGAGGAAATACGTATTTTCGGTGCAGAAATAAATGGAAACATATGTACAATTCCACAGAATATCCCTTGTAATTGTACCTCTCCATTTCTTTCTGCACCGTTAACTAACCTTCGACCAACTGAAATAATTTAGATTAACATCCGAAGGAATAGTTAAAAACGAATTTTTTGGTGCATTGAGGAAACATTTGTTTTGACAATTAACAGGATAGTATCCTTTAGAAAGTTTACTCTAGAAGATAGATGGAATAACTAAAATTGCAATAAAGTAGCACTCTTAGTACTATTAAATAGTCATTGGTAACATGGTAAAAATAACATAATTTTTTGCCTTGAATCAGTTCCCAAGGGGAATTTTCTTCGGGGATTATAGAATCGTGAGAAAGACCTAAACATTTAACAAAAATATTACATTGCATAATTTTAAAACGGATTTTAAAAATTTAAGGAAAATATTTATGCTTTGCTGTAAATGTTATTCCACGAAATAATTCAACTCGGAATGTTTGTTTTAATTCGGATCTATTGAGTTGTTGACTCGAATTTTGCGTTCGTTACGTGGCGTTTGGTATAATTTAAAATTTCTCTTTTGATGAATTATTAATGAACAACGATTGCGTGAAACATTTCATAGAATTAAAAATAAGTGCTAGTTTCTCTGGGATAGCGGAGAGTAACCGCACGCTTGAGGCACTACAATCCTGTAAGTAATGCTAAAACTTGTTTTATCGAAAAGTTAGAGTTGAGAATTAATGGAAAGAGAGTGTTAAGAGTGTTAGAAGGATACTTATGATCAACTGTTAGTATTCCATATCAATTTTAAAAGTACTTTTACAATTCCATTTCTCTGTTTTTCAATTATCGCTTAACAAAAATTAGCACATGACTACGACATTTTTATATTTGAAAAGTGTTTATTTTTTATCTACCTTTAAAAATAAAAGATACAGAAAAGCTCCAATTTTATTATATATAATTAAATACGTACCATTATAATTAATGAAATAAACAATTAAAAATCATGAATTTGCCTATCTATGAGCATTTGATTATATATTATCATTTATATGAGTTATATTTTAGCTTATTTATTTAGAAGTAATAGCGCAATTGGAAATCGTTGCGTCGCGCATTGTTTCTCGTTCAGTATGATTTAAAATTATACGCTCAACAGGAAAACGGATATTTAATGTCTCTGAATCTAAAGCCAACCTATCGAAAAAAATAATCCTGCATGAGAAATTGTGAATTCTATCGATAAATGAATATTTGCCTCCATTCTACCTAATTTCTATCTAATCTAATTCTCTGTTTTTATCTTTTCTATATCCTATATAAATTATGAGGTTGTGTGCACATTCTCTGAGTATATATCGTACTTTCGTTATCATTTCTCGTTATTAGTCATTAATTTATGATTTCAATGACTTCCGAGCTTCTTAAATTAACTTAATGATATGTATTGTTCAAACGCGAATTTTCGTCAACAGATTAGTAAAGTTAAAGTATTGCGATATTCACCTCAAAATTATAGTCATTATAACAATGATTATGAGCGGATTATAAAATATTTAATGTGTTAGGATAAAATAGCGGAGTAGTGAAGAATTAGTTGAGCTGTTTTGAAAAATTTCTCGCAAAATGTCTCTTTGTAAGCAAAATAACATTTTCTGGCCGTGTTTGGATCCAATTATCATTAATATTGACAGTATTTGTGCCTCAGAGCTATTTCGCTAGCAAGCTTAAAGGTGCACATCCAATCCGAGGAGCATTAGTCAAACCAGAAAGATTTTGATTCCAAAGCGGAAAGTTCATCCAATGGAGAGCGTGCTTGAAGCCTGAGTAGCTTTATATTTCATCGCGATGTAAGAACAGCGGGATCGACCATCGGATTCGGACCTTCGAAAAGCCCGCTGGCAATTTTAGGTTAAACAGAATCCGGTCCTCCGTTGAGTGAAAATCTGAGCTCTTAATGAAAAGGGGAACGCGATTCGCTTCGCTGAATTCGAATTTATATTGGCTCTTGGATGAAATCTCGGAAGTGAAACAAAATGTAATAATCTTTGCGCGAATCTATTCTCACGTTCATCCTCGTTTAATCTCTGAAATCCTTGCTTTTGTTGAACTCATCGTTTATTAAACATGAAGAATAAGAGAAAATTAAATATGATTTTAAATACTTATGTTACTCTTACCATTCTTGTTTTATACCCATCTTATGATATCTTATATGCACTTGAATATCTATAAAATTAGATCTATCTATAATTTAACTTGGTAGATTGTTAGTCTTTCGTTCGGATTAGAAATGAGTGTTAAGTATAATTAAAATGAGTGTTAAGTATCATTGAGAGATGTAAGAAACGTGCTAGGGGCATTTGATAATAATATAATATAATTACAATGACAAGCAAACAATAACTGAAATTTTAGGAATAGAAAGTTTAATAAAAGGTACGACTAAAGGAAAAACAGAGAACAGAAAGGCCGACGAGAAATAGATTTGGCTGTGAATGAGGAATTACGTTAAGAGAATACTGAGGATCTAGAGAAGTAACTTGCTACTTCGACTCAACTTTTAAATGACGCAACTTATTCTTCTATTCCAAACGAAAAATGGAATTCAAACTATGATGAGATTAAAATCCGAATCTTTCAGTTTTCTATTGGCTGTTAGAGGTCAATTGATCTAAACCGACTTTTCATTGGCATCAATTTTTTCAACTGCGTTTATACTTCAAGTTTTCAGAGCGCATTTCTTAGCACGTCTATAATAGATCTTTGATAACGTAAAACATATTAATAAATTTGGTGAATATGAAATTATCGAGCAGAATATACGAGAAATTGGTAAAAACAGAACTTCCTAAATATTTTATTCACTATTTCGATTTGGATGAAAGCGGACTGATCTTATCATATATTCACTCCGGCGAGATTTCATGGAACTCTTTTTTAAATTTTACTCAAGAGTATTTAGTATTTTAAATTTTATGTTCCATAGATAGAGTTCTGCTTTAAAAGAAATGATTCACTATCAATGAGCCCTTTCAAAGAGGTTTAATTTTCTATTTTTCCACTTTCCGCTTCTTTCCCAACGCTCATTCATACATAATATTTACTAATCCTCGTCAGAAGTGGAAGTTAAGGAGTATCTTCCGAGTTTTTCATCTCCTATTCTGTGGAGCCATTCTTCGTTTCCTTCCTCCATTTATAATTTATACTCGGTAATACACCTTAATGCTCTTGTGTTTTACGCGAAAAAACATGTATAAGCTTTAAAGTTTATGTCGAGGCTCCTTTAAGACTCTCAATATTACTCATTCACTTAACTCCCTTTAAGCAAAGAGTTTGGCAGAATTTCTGTTTACGATAATATTATTTCAGCTTGTTATTTTTGAGACAAAATTGTTACTTGCTTGTCAGGCAACATTGTTTTATCAATTGATTCTGGCAAGAAAAAAATTCTATGAGATGCGGGTGAAAGTCTTTTTTTTTTCATTTTTGTCAGTCGTGATTAGTGTTTAAAATATTATTGCTTTATTCCTATTTGACGATTCTTCAATTTTATTTCTTCACAATTGGATTTCCATAGTGTTTGTAGTTTACAGTATTCGACTGATTAACTTCCTAGTTTGCAAATTTCATGCTATATCTTTCTAACCTTATTTTTTATGCTAGCGATACTAATTTCTATTGCTGTTTATGAATAATGACATCGATTGTTCCGTTGAATTTCATTCCAAAAAAAACTATCAAACCGCCTATTTAGTTTGATTAGGATAAAATATCCTTACTGAAGTTTAGAGAAAATGTGTAATAGAATCAAGTATAGTGTTTTCTTTTTCAGCAAAGATATCTACAGAATATCCTTTTTTCGAAAATGTAGTCATCCCTTCGAAAAAATGTTTGTAACAGACTCCGAATAGACAAAAGGGAGCCTTTGGCTTTGTTGAAAGCGGTCCCGGGCTCGATTCTCGGGGGAAACCAGATATTCTTGGAAAGATTCGGCGGCAAGAAGATTAAAAATTAACTCCAGATCCGCATTCACGACCAACACATCATAGGAAATCATTAGCCGACCCCATAAAAATGCCTCTGAAATAATACTAGAAGAAGAAAATGTGACGATCAATGACCTGCGAACAACAGTTAATGCCATAGACAATTCTGATTGAATTCGGATAATTCCTTACGGCTGATTGAGAATTGAATAATCTCGTTTAATTGAATCCTTTATCAGTTACAAAATTGGATTTCTAAGTTTTTCAGCTCTCTGGTTCAAATAGATTGGACTCTGATAATGCTACCATATACGGAAGTAACCTTTCAAAAATAATTTCCTGATTTTTGATAAGAGATTGAAATTCTGTCTCCCAATGTAAGCTTTTCCTATAGCGGATTCTTTTCCAATCTCTAATACTCAGCGCTTATAGCTTAAGAAATTCCACGTAATATCGGCAATGATATTATCTCTCACTTTGCGCAGGAATGAAATTAATCTGCAAATATACCTTTTTTTACATACATAGTTTATGGCTAGGTATCGAGTTTTCCTCCTTTTTTCAGGTTTGAAAATTATTTTTCATAACCATTACTTGGGAACATAACGTTCATACAATGGGCACATTATTTCCACAAAATTAAATTCATCGGTAGAAAAAAAGCATAGGAAAGGGAGGATTCGCGTTTTTATTTATGAATTATTAAACGTGGAAATCTGTAGATTATTTACTAAAATAGATTAACTGGTATTTAATCCAATGTTTCGATATTTCTTCCGTGGTGCAGAAATTAAATTTTCTAATGAATGGTTGTGTAGACCAAGGAGTTTTGTAAGATAATAAGCATGTTTTTTTTAATTATCACTTTTTGAATTTCAAATTCTTTTCATAACAAAAGTTCAGATTAAATTTATGACATGATAATTTAATTTAAGAATAATAAATGGGGAATTCTTTGCATTGAATACTGAACCTGAATGACTCAACCCTCTTCTTAGCGTCGAGTGAGGCATCATATTTAGATGAACCTTCCATATTCAAAACTATGTTACTTATTACAAAAATTGAAAAAACACACGTATAATAATATTATAATTGAGGCAGGAGATTGTTGGAGCGTTTTGTGAGCTATTCATCATTAAGTTTAAATAAACAATAAGTTAGACTTACATTTTTGTGGCTAGAAGTTAGAATATTGCGGAAGCATCTCGTGTCGAAGATTTATTAAATATGGATGAGAAGAATGTGAGAGCAAAAACGAATGATAGAAGGGTGAGGATAAAATTTAAGTCCTCCGAGGTATTTTATCAAATTTTTTTCGTATGTTTTTGGCTTCAGACAGATTTCCCTTCTCCAAATTTCGCTTTCCTTTCTCTTCAGACGGATTACCACTCTCTCAAATTCGCAAAAAAAGAGAGAGAGGAATGCATCCTTTAAAGATTTTCGTCACCAAATATATAGAAGCGTTACAACAGTGCACGTGTGATTTTATCAAAACGTGTCCTTGTCTTTGTAGATGAGTGTTATACAATCGGAATTGAGAATTTAAAAGGATTGAAATTCGCTCCTGATCGAGAAAAGTTATCTGGTTATTGATATGCGTAGATTTTTTTAATTGACGAGGTAGATGTGAGCTGCAGTTGTTTATTAGTAACATAAACGCTAAGTGTGCGTATGCAGCAGGTTTAAAGAGAAGTATTCGAAGAAACGGAAGACACTCCTGCTGTGACCAGCTAGGGGTGATCCATCAATCACAAACATAATGATATCATCATCATATTTCTAAAAAATATTAGGCTGAAATTTACAAGGAAAATGCATTATTCTATCACGTTAAATAAAATTTGTCGGGATTACTATGTGAGATGCCTCTTCTGTAAACTAATGCAACCCGTAACTGATGAATCAATTACATCTAGTAATGTATTATCTATTTATATATTAACAACTTCATCGTCATGCTTAAGTTAGATTATTTAATTTATTAACTCTAATTTTTATTTTCTTTATAAGACTGTTAAAGACAGAGCAGAAGCCCATTCAAGAACGTTCATTCAGCTTTACGCCCCTTGACAAAAACTCACATTTACATGATTAGCTCCGTGGGTGGAAAGTTCAATGGTTTGGAACAGAGATCAGAATGCTTGATTAAGTATTAGGTTCTCAAGCTACAAGGAAACGGGATACATGAGGTCGGTTAATGTGTGTTTCCCTATTAGTTGAAAATAAGAATAGAAATTAGGGCGAAAATAAAGTGGAGAAAATTGTTAATATCCGGAAAAATTAAAATCAGGTTGATATGGAGATAATTTAATATTATTACGACGGCGGCGATTTTCTCACTAATTGAAGTTTGCATATCTATTTTACTGAGTATTGAGTAGTTTTTAGAAAATTTATATTTATTGGCAAACTCATTTTATTTGGTCTTGGTCTTTCTGTGCTTGTCAAGTTCTTCATTAAAGTGAAGTTTTAGTTTTCTGTTTATTACAGATTGAATAGTGTATAATAATCTCGAAGAAACTATTTATGAAATATGAGAGCTATTATATGGTTTAATTAAATTTGAAAGATGAAAAGACTTTCATGACATTATTTGTTCTATGATGGAATTTGGTTTTTAATAATACGGATGTTTATTTTTTAATAATATTTTTCCTAAAAGACAGGGTATGATTAAAATGACGAAACCGTTGAAAATATTGTTTCTAGAAATAAAGAGAAGAATTTAGAGTCTAAGATAAAAGGGATGCATTTTAAGAAATGATATCCAAGTGAAGGATAATATCATGCGTAGGGGGAAGATATAATCACCAATGAGGAAAATGGCTGCAACTTTCTTTTCACATTCAATAAGGCATACTCCATTCAGACGTCACTTTGCAATTTCAAGTTAATTTTGGAGCTCCATATAGGTTTTCCTCCTCAAACTTCTTTTGCTTCTCACCATTCAAATGTTTTTCAATAACAAAATTATTCATGGTAATACATTAATACTTAATTTTTATCGTAATTTGGCTACCGTGTAATCCAGTAGCACCTAAGTACGGTAAATTACAATGGAGTAACTTATAAAATTTAGTTCAAGGGGGTAACAAAGTAGGAATAATCTACACTAAAGGAAAAACCAATTAAACATTTGGATGTTACTGTAAATGCCTGTGAGACACACATTAATTACATTAATAATTGAATATTATAATTATTACTCTGCCACTTAATGGCTACGTATCAGGTTGCACGGTAAAAGTAACTTACAACAAAGAAATATATATTAATATTCACATAAATCAGAAGTACTTAGATATAATATTTTTGAATTTTTCATCACTACAGGTTACAGAACATACCACAAAGAACACTCCATTATGTAATACTGTTTATATCACATAATTATTCTAATATGTGCTATTCATTGATGTTGTTTAAAGGGCATTTACAAAACACTTGATTGAAGTTATGGAAGACGGAGATACATTTATCGAAATCGGGAAAGATAATGTATGTACTTACTAATGAAAACGAAGCAATGAAATTCTTTCCTTATGACTGTCCATTCTGAAAGTCGTACGAAAGATTTCCTTTCCTTTATCTTCTGTAGGGAATAATCCTCTAAGGAAGTATTGCAACGCTGCCTCTCTTCTTGCGCTCAGCTTGTTCAATCGATGTTTTCTATTCAAGAAAGGCAATCCAAAAGCGTTGAGTCGCAAAGTGTTGTTGATTAAGATAATGGAGAAACTCCGTTAGACACAAATTCCTATCTTTAGAAAATACTAATTCTATATTTAGTGAACGTATCTTTTATAGGTATTTTTATAGTATTGACTACTGATATCACGAAAATATAAATATCATGATCTTAAAAGATTCGATAAGACGATTTTCCCCATTCTACAGTAGTTGAGATTATGTTATAGACGTTTTTCGTTAGATACCTGTTTAGTTATTTATTTCTAGGAGCATTAGCGTTTTCTATTGATTTTATGAGTAATTAGAATATTTATGATTCCTTCAAGAAAATAATTTTCTCCTCTAAGTGAAGGTAAAATTTTAGATGAGACTTGATTTGAAATGCTCACTTCATCTCGTATTGCAGCCTCTTGGAAGAACTTCAAGAAATATAAAATCACCTCTTATCTTCCTTCTTCATTTATATTTAGATTTTGTAGTTTTTATAAAATAGAATGAACAAGGAAGTGATTAATATCGAAAGTTCAAAAAACTCTCAGAAGAGGGAATATTTATTTTACCAAAAAAATAACAAACATTAAGTATAAGTCTCAATCTTCGTGCCGAATTCTGAGCCTGTTTTATAAGTGGAAAGCTTTTGCATTGACCGTCCTGTCTCTCCTCACCACTGCTCTATTTTTTGCTATGTTCCAAGGAGTTTTGACTACTTATTGATGTCCTCATTTTTTGTTGTCTCTAAAATATTATCACTATCACCAACTATTTATTCTATCAAATAAAAGACCGCCTGACCATCATTCATTATCTCATCTGATATAACAATTTGTTTTGCCGGAGCGATTTATTTCTAAGTATTATTCACATGCTCTCTACTTCATTATTCTTTGTTTACTTTTAATGATAACATTATTTTTGTTTAAACTCTCGAACCTCATTACCCTTAAGATTAAAAATGTCAATTTGTAAACTAATTTCTCTTAATCTACATAAATACCCATAAAGCCGCCTTGTGGCATGGCAGGGGGTGTAAACACCGAAAGTATGAGCCACTTCTTTAGCTTGTTATCGCGTATCGTTCGCAAAAAGAATAAATCTTTAAAACGACTTGTTCCAGCATGTGTTTCTCTTATTTTACGTTCATTGTCAGATCGGCCGAAGTAGCATGGGATTCGCATCACCGATCACGTCCTCTACAAACAAGTTTTCTCCGAATTGATCTAGCAATCGCAGCCTAGCTTCTAGTATCCTTTCTTTCAAGGTTACCCAAGCTGCGTCTGAGAGCATCTTCGTAACTCTTGCCTTTTTATCTTAGCAATTTTTAACAAAATATCACTTTGCGCTGAACTTCCTCGAGTTATTTCAGGGGTACCCGCTTTCACGCGCACTAACTGGATTCCATACACTTGCCGCATATTCCATATTATGGGGCCTAACCAATTTCAAATAATATCTCTCTCTACCGATGATACGCTTAATAAAGCCTAGTTTTCACCTTTATTTACCCATATGATTTTTTTCGAATTTCAGAAATGGAAATGGTAGGACTGGGTCAAGTTCATTTATAACACGTTCTTAATATTGTTCTTTCAAATATATATAATTTTCGCTTTCTTAGTCATATTAACAATACGCAGTGAGATCAAGGATAGCTAGAAAATCTTCTCGTATTGTCAACCGGGTAAGTTCTCAGGAAACCTACGTTTTAGCTGCAGGTTCGGTAGCCATCTTCACGGTAATGTGTCTCGAGTCCATTGTATCCTCCTTTATTACATCACTTAGACCACTTCTTTCTCGATTAAGTCACAATATGCATCTCTTAAACACATATTTGAAGAGTAATGGATATAAAATTCTTTATTTAATAGTTAAACTATGATTGGATCAGAACTATTTATTTTTAAATTCCATTAGTTAACTAATTGAGTGATGCCCTTCCTCTTACTGATGCGCATTTTCCTTGTTATTTTGACGCGTTTCTCTTGAATTATTTCATGTTTACATTCCCCTTCCATCTTACCTTAATAAATATTGTACATCGGATGTTGATATATATTTCCTGCTTTCTCCCTCCAACGATCCAAGTATGTCTACGAATAAGTCTGGATAAATTGTCATTTCTGCATTAAAGATGACCGCTTCGTTTAGAAACATTTTCATTCTCTCCGTTTTAAGTTATTTTTATAGTGGCCTCTTAGTATACAATTTTATGAATGGTTGAATCCATCTTTCAGGCCACCGGGGGTTCACCAGGGGGTTAAAATTCAAGGTCCTTTTACCACGTCTCTTCCTTGCTGGATACAAATTCATCAATTTATTCAAAGCTTTTCAAATAATTTCTACTAAGGCCTCACTTTTATATTGCTCACATATTTGGTGTGCTCATCTAAATGAAACTTTCTCTTCGTTACCTCAGAGGGAAGATTTTTAATTATACGTTAATTAACAATGCAAGAGATTAATATTTGTCTTTCCATATTCAACCAGTGACGTTCAATGCGACCTTTTCGTTACCATCTGGCGCACGTTTAAATAATTTTGCTTCTCGATCCCTTTCATTACTTCAATTGGATTGAAACCCCTCTATCTATGTTTACTCAGAGATTAAATTCGTGTTTCCTCTTTTCAACTCTTTGAAATTATACAACTCAGCGTAATTGTTTCATTAATGGTCTGCTTGATTTCCAATGTGACAGAATGTTTCCTGCAGCCTGAAGTAATTTTCCCATCCCCTGAAAATCTCAAAAGAGCTATCAATCGATATATTAGCTCAGTATTTTGCTCATCACGACACAAATATGAGGGTCTCTTCTCCCTTGTTAATCATTTTTATATCTATGATTTTCTCTTATTCCTCTGTAAATCCAGATATTCACTTAAAAGGTACTTAAAGATATTTCAAGAAAATTTTGGACATGTAGTAAATGCCTTACCCATTTCTTTTATCTTCAATTGAATTTCTAACTTTGAAACTACTTTTTCATTATTTTCATTCATTTTCTTCGGATTGATTTCTATTTACCTTTAGATAAAGAAGGTCTAATGTCATTTTCTTAGATAAGTCGTTCCGGTCATTTATTTTACTCTTCGTGAGTAAGAAACTCTGAGAAATATGTTATAGGATATGAGTTGGAAAAAGGAATATCACATAATTTCCCCAAATTCTTAAAATGTTTCAAAGCATCTATTTTGAGCGTGTTCCTCTCCATGATTAAATTAGTAACTTTTCGCCGAAAATTCACCTTCGATAGCGGGGACACTCTATTTACGATTCATTGAAAACTATTCCTCACCTTGTATCAAGTCAGACCACAACATCCCACTAGATGTTCTCCAGGTTTAGATAGAAGTTGATGAAGTTTACTCTCACCGAATTCGGATTGGCTGCCAGAAGTTTTTAGGCTGAAGCAGAGGATACCGAAAGAGAGATAGAGCGGAGGGCAGTGTCGTGTAATCGCAGGAGATTCTTAGCAACTTCTTTCCTCTCAGGAGCTAATCCTAGCCACTGCTATCATCAGAGGCAACAGAAACTTGCAATAGTGGGGACTGAGCATTGGAAAAAGATATGATAAGACTTGCGCTACTTCCAGTTTGTGGAATCCCGCTTATTCAGCTATTAAAAGACCGATGGATCTTAAAAGGTGGACGAAAGAGGAGGAAAGTAGACATTAACTTCCGTGAATTTTAAATTTCCTTCTGAGAAATGTTTTCCTCCCACGCCGCTCTCCTTCCCAAAGGGCACCTTCCGTTCCATTACTTTTTCATTCTAGTGACTCCCGCATGCAGTCTTTTCCTCTTCTCACTTTTACTCCATTTGGGGTACTTTTCCTTCTTCTTTTATTCATTTTCTATTTTAACCTTTCCGTTCCTCTTTTGCATCTCTTTTTCTTTTCTATGGCAACGATCAAATTCCTAAAAATCACATTTCGAATTCCAGCAACTTCACACCTCTGGCCAGTTGAACGCTGCGATACTCTATTTCCACTCTCTCACTTTATTCAACGTATGCCTATCCTTTGACACTGGAAAGCTAGTAGTTATTTTTTCAATAAAACCAAGCGATATCTGAAAGTTCTTGTATACATGCGGAGTCATTTTTGGGATTTTACTCTCGGAATGCATGTGACGCTAACAGAGCAGCGAATGGTGACATTTCATCCCTTAGCTTCCAGATCGAGAAAACAGTAGTTAAACAATACATAAAAGCGCAGAATGGCCACAATAAAAAGTACAATAAAGTTTTGATAAATTCAAATAAAATGTCACATTCTTTTATCAACGAAGGAGAACAGAAGTCAGCTGAAATTAACAGTGATTATTACGGAAGAACATGCGTATGGTAAGCATTTCACTTATAGTAAGCTGAATCAAAAATGTGTTTCTTTGATTGAATTTTCAATTGCATACAATGAGAATATTATGAACTTATCCTATATGGTAATTAGTTTATTTAGTTTCTCCACAGTAATTAAAGTTATTTTCTCGTTGTTCATTTGGAGGTATAATTAGGACCGTTTATTTCGAAACGGGCGAGTTAATTAGGAAACTTCGCAAACTTTGGATGTGATTTTCAACAGAATTAGTCTCCAAATACATCACATACGTTAGAGAGGTCCTTTTCAGTTAAAATACAGAATAGTTATATAAGGCCTTGAATGTGTACCTAGTATTCTTCATAGGTTAGAAAGGAGTATTTCGTTTGGATAGGAGTCTGGCAGTTGATTTTGGAAGAACATTGCCTAGTTCCTGTTATTTCCCGAAACACAGCTTGGGGGCTTTGTCCGTTCCAATGGGCTCTCGAGACTTAAACATTCGATTCGAAAAGTTTTCTCTTTGAGAAAAGGTTAAGTTAGAACAAAGAATACGAGCAGAGGAGAATAGCTTTTTGCAGGGAAGTAAAGGAGATATCTTAAGAGAGAGGCCTGTGCCAATGAAGCGAAATCAGATCTGTGATTGTTTTTCATCCATTCAGAATGTATCCTACTAATTAATTTCTGCTAATTCCATTGACGTCTAATCATGATTTTCATGTAGAATACCATGAGAAAATTCACTCTGAAATACTTATATAACTAATCATGAATCAGTTCCACCAAATATCGCAATCATTACTTATATCACTACTAAAGAAATAGTATTCATAGATTTAAAATCGATACTGAAGTTTAGGATAAAATAATAGACATTATAAAAGGAAACATTGATTGAAATATTTCTATAGGTTTGTTGAGAATTCAGACTTTACTTCAATGAATTTGTTCCATTGATTAGCTAAGTTTTTCCACCTTATATCGGAGGATAAAGTTATGTAAGAATCGATTCCTCTAATTCGGTGATACATTTTGTGCGTCCCTGGTAAATTTATGTTCTTACCCCAAAAACAATACATTGATCTCTTCACTTATTCCCATCCTTTCCAATTTACATGATGACCTAAAAGGTTTCATATTTTTGGCGTTTTAGGCCTCTCTCTTGGTCAAGTATCAATGCAAGTAATATTAGTATTCCCTTTCTAATCCTAATTCTCTTTCTTTGATAACTTATCCTGTCATGCATATTCTATCTCATCTTTTGACTATGTCTTCCTTGAAAGAAAAGAAATTGGGACTAAATATTTATCCCCTGAGGATGACGACATATTCGTAGAAATGCGCATTGGGTGATTCTTAGAAGGGCAGTAATCCTGCGGTTCTTTCTTTCTCTATTCGAAGCTCCGTTGACGTAGTCGGCTTATGGAGAGTTTTCGACCTCTCATATCTTTTTTATTAAAAAGGAGCTAAAAGTATGATAGAATGCTTATTGTGAAAACTTATCTAATCACAAGTGGGTAAAACCACTCCTAGTAACATTGAATTCAATAATTTTCCATCGTTGGATACCTTTTTTAAGTCTTATATCGATTGGGTTATTAATTGCATTGATTTAAGTGTAAAAAGTCTATTTTAACTTCTATACCGATAACAGTGTTAATGCCGCTGTTCATATTCTCTAAAGATTGAAAAACAAAGTACTGAGTACTGATACAGTGCTACGTATTTCGGAGTATCGGATGGAAGATACATAACCTTTCTCATTAATTTTCAGAAAAGATTAAATTTTTGGATGAGAAGAAAAAGGAAAATAACTTAACACATATTCCAGATACATTATATTTAATGTTTTAGTCGCGTGTTATTTACATATCATTCCTTGCATTCCTACATATGAATGGATTTTTCTTATTCCATTGAAGCCCTCCTTGTTTAATCATACTCTGACCTTTAACTTGCAAGATTCTACCGAAAATAAACATATCTTTTCCTTTCTGTAAATAGAACAGTCAGCGGGTTGAATGAAAACCATCCATATCGAGTCAAAATGTAAATGTAATCACATTTCAAAAAGACGGTATAACAGTCAGTCAGAAATGAAAGGTAAATAGGAAAACTACGAGAAATGATAGAGATGGAGTCAAAGAAATATCCCTATATTTAAAGAGCGATCAAGTAGGTAAAATATGGAAAGTACGATCGCTTGACCGGAAGAGAAAGAGTAAGAAAAAGGATTTATTTGTAGAAAGGTTTTATTGAGCACATTTGACTAGTGGGTGAAAGGGAGAGGGGAATGTGGAATCAAATAAAAAGGTTAAGTGGAGCTGAAAATCTTTTAGTCTCGAGATTATATTAGGAATGCGGCTCGAAGGGCTAGTTATGGTTGAGGAATCGGAAAAGGATCCAGATGAATTCTGGGTCTCAAAAAGTGAATAATTCTCATAAATAAGGTTTTTAAAGCATAAAATTACTACAACTTGGAAATCCTTCGTTGAGTATAGACGTTTGTCAGCTCATGCTCGGAAATCTTACTTCGTCAGAAAATCAAATATTTTATCTTAGTATTGCACCTACTTTTCTTTCATCTAACCTCATATGGACAATCGAATTCCTGAAAAGCTTAGAAGCACAAGGCTAAAAGAAAACAAAAAATTACTATTTTAGGTTGAAAAAGAAATTTTTACTTTTTACTTCATCCCAAATCTGAAATTTTCAGCTCATTTCTGTACGGTTATAAAGGCTGATGGATGTGTGATTGTATCGATGGAATCTATTTTATTGATATTAGTAGTCTGGTTGGTCGAAGCGCCAGACTCAAGTTCTGGCTCCCACTCACGAGCTGTTCGAAAGCTACATTGGATTAGTATTAAGGACAATTGATCCGATGAAGCAATGAGACCCCTAGTTCAGGGTTTTAGATCACCTTCTTCGGCCATTGCCAAGCGCGAGGAAAAGCCGGCAATAAATTATTCAATTACACAGTAATTTCATCTGCATCCTTCTCCCAGAAAAGGTAGATTTAAATCAAACACTATTTATACCTATAAATTTGAACATATTGAAATAAATAAATCCTATTTCCAGACATCTTTTGCCGAACAAAGAAAGATATCCTTTCTTATATTTTAGAAGCATAATATATCCTACAGAAATTTACCCTGTTTAAGATGAGTCTGAGGTGATAAAGTACGTATTATAATATACATACCCGATTCCTTTAATCCCTTAAAGAGATCAAGGTGATGCTTGTACAATGTTTATCCATCTGTAGCGCATCACAATTGGGATTATTTAAAGATACTTCGAATAAATCATCATCTTTATAAACTCGTTACTGTAGCAACTGGAGCGTATCAACAGAAGGGTACCTGTTCGGATCATACGGGTCGCTGACGAAATCCGGTCCTTCAATAGGCAACTCTATAAATATCTTTTGTTGGATGAAGGAGCAAAAAAACCCGTGACGTTATGTTGCTAAGCACTAGTTAAAGCCTATTAACGGAATATATGGGACCCTGATGGCATGCGTATTCTTGAAATATACACGTTAGAATTACGCTTCGTCAGAACGGTTGGAGTTACCATTACACTCCTTGACATATGATGGAAATCGTTTGAAGAAAGGATTCAATTTTTAAACTCCCTCAATACATTCAGAGATGGTACGTTCTCAGAGGACGTCGTATGCGTCCCACCCTGTTACATTAATCGATCAGATACTTCAGAAAAAATGAGGAAAAGAGATACTAGAATTAACCACTTTAAAGATTTATTTATTCTGTAGAAGAGATATGAATTTAATGAATTAGAGACATAGTATCATGATGCATACACCCCTTGCCCCGCGCCGAAGCCAATTCATACAAGGACATGAGTAGATTAGAATCTAGTATACGAGGGTCATCCGGAAAGTAGTACCCGTTCGTGAAATAAAGACACAAAAGTAAATATTAACAAACATAAAAAATTTTATTTGAAAGAGGATACTTTAAACTACTTCTCAACATAATCTCCAAGCAAATTAAGGCATTTGTCATAACGTGTGACAAGTTTCTGTATTCCTGCTGCATAGTCCTCCGCCGCCAGCTCATTGAGATACAGGGTCACTCCTTCTTTAAGTTCTTCATCGCTGTCAAATCTTTTCCCCGCCAAAAAGTCTTTAAGCTTTGTAAAGAGATGAAAATCTGAAGGGGCCAAGTCCGGGCTATACGGTGGATGGTCGAAAGTTTCCCATTTGAATTGCTGCAAAAGTCTTTGTGTTACCCCAGCTGCATGAGGCCTGGCATTGTCATGAACGAGAATGACACCAGTAGACAATAGACCTCGCCGCCGATTTTGTATTGCCCGCCGTAATTTCTTTAATGTTTCACGATACGCATTGGCATTAATAGTGTCTCCACGGGCCATAAAATCAATAAGCAATACACCTCGTCGATCCCAGAAAATGGTTGCCATGAGTTTCCTGGTGGACAGAACTGTCTTGAATTTTTTTGGTTTGTTTGGTGAATGAGCATGATGCCACTCCATTGACTGTCGTTTACTCTCAGGTGATGCATAACAAACCCATGTTTCGTCACCAGTAATGATGCGAGTCAAGAAAGAGTCTCCTTCATCAGAATAACGTCCCAAAAACGTCAGTGCTGCAGCCATACGCTTGGTTTTGTGCTCATCTGTAAGCATGCGAGGGACCCATCTTGCACAAATTTTTGCATAATGCAGATGGTCTTTAACAATTTCATGAACAATTGTTCGAGAAACATTGGGAAAATGCTCACAGATGTCATCAATTGTGACGCGCCGATCGTTCCTCACGAATTCGTCAACTGAGCTCACCAGTTGGTCTGTAATGACAGACGGTCTCCCCGAACGCTCATCGTCGTGTGTGTTCCCCCTCCCCATGTTGAACTTGCGACACCACCGCCGAACAGACGACTCGTCCATTACATTGTCTCCATACACCTCCTTTAATTGGCGATGAATATCACATGGGCGAACGTTTCTTGCATTGAGGAATTTAATCACTGCCCTCACTTCACAACTGGCGGCGTTCTCAATTTTTTTAAACATTGTAAACAATCACAGAAACAACACAGGCAATGCTAGCGTCACGCAACTTGGCTCAGAGAAGGCAGACAAGCCACTGAAGCTATCTGACCTTGTCCAGCGGCTACTCGCGTCGTCAGCACTTCATGCGGCACTAACGGGTACTACTTTCCGGATGATCCTCGTACTATTGGAGAGTATTGGAATCTAGTATACTATACTGCTGTAATCACGCACTTACAAGCACTTACCGTATGGGTTGATGTCGTTTTATCTTATTAATTTTTCCTTTTATTTCTAATATTTTATTTGATTTCAAATGCCTCGTCCATTAATTTAACTGCTATGTATGTATAAGTATTCGAAAACTATAAAACTACATCAACTAGTAAAACTAATTCTTTACACCTTGGTGAGGCTCGGTTGTCTTGAAGACATAAAAAGTCAGGCTTTAGAACTTTGAGGTTGGGTAACACTGAGTTATTAACCATTCATATATACATTTTTTTAATATCTTGATATAAATCATGTATATACAGAGCTCTGTTATACAATTTTAGAGAATACAGCCAAGGAATTGAAGGTGTCAAAATCGAATTTGGCATTATCGAAGTGTTGACAATCATATTTACATTGGTAGGATAAAGATTCCCTTTAAGAGTAGAGAGAGTACGAGGTGGAATTTACTTTGTTGTATATTAATACAGCGTGATCCGAGCGATTCGTGCCTTTGAATACTGAGATTGTGAAGATAGAAGAATATCAATGGCTGGTTGCCGCTATTCGCTGTTTTCAATATTTCATATCTTATATATACGCTGCTTTTATGTTTAATCGTGAAATCGTGACAATGAATAACTCATATGGTAGATATACGTTGATACATTGATCATGATGTAATAAACCGAAATAGTGCTCCTTATTCCTAGTGTTCGGCTAAGGACTACAGCCATAACATGTACAGTGATTCAAGATAGACAGAAAAACCAAGGCATTTGCGTGGCAGAGAAAGAAAATATAGATAATTAAAGAATTATTTTCGGCATTTTTAGTCCAACGCGGATTCATTTTTCTGAACCCATGTCTGTCTGGGAATCTTTTGCTGACAAATATGAATGGAAATTTCTTGGTTATTAAAATAGCATCATTTCCTCAACGCCATTCACCTCAACCGATTCTTGATTTCTTATATAAAATTATTCACAGGAGCAGTTTTTGTTCAGTATTACATGAATTAATCTTTCATTAAGTTTTTGCTCTTACAATTATGATGAGCGTTTTTACTTTCTTCGTTTTCTTCATTCTACCCGTGAAATATCCAACCCCATTCTTTCCGCCGATTAAAAAAAATTCATTTCCTTTTTAAACAGTTATTAATTACTTTCCCTTCGTCGAGAGATACTAGAGCATTGATAATAAACATCGAATTTAATCGATAAATACTTAAAATTCTTTCTATTATTGCGAACGAGCGACAAATTAATGGCAATTACTATTTGAAATTATTCAGGAATAAAAAATGAAGTCTTTATTAGAGAATCTCCCCGTAGAAGTTTTTCTTACGTAAATATAGCGAAGAGCAGCAGAGGACTATTTTTTTCAAAGCATATTTATGAAAAATCTCGGTATTCTTTTTGATATTTGCAGGACATTGGTTTTCAGATTTTTAACTGGAAAATTAAACGTATGGAGATACAGTACATAAATTGAGTCAGATTCTAATACCATGAACTTCTTCCTTTCTGAGATGAGAGAGGCAAAAGCTCGGATACAAACAAGAGCTTCCCAAATTTTTCTTGAAAATTCTTATTTTCATTTAAATTTCTCTGTGAGTATGATAGTATTTAATCGTAATTATAGAGCACTGAACAGCTCGATATTACTGTTTTTCTATGCAGAATAATTTTAAAATCAGCCTTTCTTTTTCAATGCATATACTTCTATCGCGCGCGCCGATTTCTCCTTTGAACACGGGGCCGTTTGAGATATGTGAAGCTTCAGTAATGGTAAACAATGTGTCCATTTATTATATATCAAAAACTACTAATGTGAATACTTCAAATAAATCTTATTGCCCATAATTACTTATAAGTCTTTGGAAGACCTTGATGTGGTGGTATAGTGGTATATAAACCAAATATATTACTGCAGTAAGAGAAATTTCTTCTCATTGTCAGAGGATAATGATTTACGACTTTCTCAGGTAAAACTTTGTAAATTAAAAATTTTGGATCAAGAGTAATACTAATCAAAAAATGTAGTTTTACATAGTTTATAAAGCTTCAATTTCATTCAAATCATCAATCTGTGGAAGCTGATAAAAGATTAAACTATAATTTAAGCTGACTGCAATAGAAGATTTTTCTATATTTTCAACTCTAAAAATGTAACTTAAAAATCATTAAAAGGTCTTTACAAGTAAAAATCGCAATAAAATTTGTGTGAAACACATGCCCGCGTACATTTCGTTGTTTTATTCTACAGTCTGTAAATTGTAAATAAACTGTGATAGAGTGATCCAATTTAAATTATACTGTATTCACTTGCACGGAACGCACTTCGTCACGCCAAAACTCGCAAAAAGACACGGACGTTCTTCCCTACGCCCACTTTCCTCTCGAACCCTTCCTCTAGGCCACCCACGCCGCCGTCTATGTCCCATTGTCCCTGGCGGTCCCTTAGGAATTACATCACAGAGGGCGTCTGCTAATAATACCCAATATACTAGTTTTAGAGTGCAAAGTTAGGTTTTTGATGAAAATATTACACAAGTTTACTGCATCTTAATGGCATTTAAGATATTGATGACACTACAAAAGGATTGCATTGACTCTTATGTGTGATTCTCTTGATTCGATTTTTCTTCAGAATCTGTAAATTCAGAATTGTATAATTCTTTTTTGGGCCTCATCCATAATCAATACATGTGATTATATTTTATGTAAAATGAAATGCTGAGGTAGGTTTTATGCATCCATAATGCTGAGGATGTCTATTATTTGATATCTTTCATAAATTCCTCAAAAAGCCAGAAAATTTATAATATTGCTAAATTAAGGAAGGAAGTAAAACATTTCTCATAGATTGAGACTAATTGAATGCCATGAGATTGAAAGATTTAATGATTGATTTTGAGAACGAATACCCTTCACTTAAATTCAACGTATGACTTGCTATTTAAAATAAGAAAGTTAATTGAATTTTTGTAATGAAAGATAACAAAGATATTTAACCCTCCTATGAAGATCGACTCGAGAGCATTAATTCCATCCTTATTATATTCGAATCTAAATTAATAATACACGGCTAAAAAGGATCCTAATTCATTTTCCTTTCCTCCAGTGCATTGATCTCGTAGGACCACTATTTCTAATTTAAATTTTTAAAAGAAATAAAGGCTGCAATAGATGATAAAAACTATAATTACATATCTATTGCGACTGTTTCGAATGTCCTAGAGTCGAAACCGTCACTATTACAGCATGAAACCTTTTTAACCTTATTTTTCGTGGCGCAAATATCATTTATGGGAAATTTCGTTAAAAATGATAGAATTGTTTAAAAGAAAAGGTCCATAAATATAGATTTTCAGAAGAGCAGACATTCAGATCGGCCTACAAACAGAGAAAACTATGTAATATAACATAAATAAAATCAGTATTCACGGGCGTGATTTCGTGGAAAGTCTCTGCAGAAATAAAAATTTCGTACTTTTCCATAGGGACTTAAATTAGCTACCGGTTTCATACTTAATCTGATTAAGACTGAAAATAAATTGGTCACAAAATACATAGGATAGTGAAAGGGCTGAGGGAATCCACTCAACTCGTATTCCCTTTTGGGGTGACCTTTTTTTCGTGCTTTCAAACGGAGTGCCCTCTAGTGTTTTCAAATCTCAAAATATATTTATTCAATCAAAATAAAATTTTATTATGATACTGTCGTATGTACTCTTAATCTCGGTCTAGGTCTTAAGATGCTCTCGGTAGGATATTGCACGAGTTTAGCATAACTTAACTTTAGCTTAGCAATTTATTTTTTGCATAATTTTATACTTCTCCTGGGTGAAAAACAAACACGCACGCATTCCGCTTCACTATATTGCGTCAATTCATTTGCACAGCCGCCCGTTAAATAAAATTCTTTATAAAATAAATTGCTAAGTTACAGTCTAGTAGAGTATGCAGTACAGTTGCGGTTTAGTATTTGTTTATAAAAATAAATTATAAACCGCGTAGTAACGTATGATACAGCATCGATATATTTAAAATAAGTCGTCGGTATATATAAAATTTAAATAAAGTATTTCTAAGATAAATAACAATTAAAATGTGTTAATACATATTCTTAGATGATAAATTTCATTTTGTATACGTATCAGATAGGCTAGACGATATTAAAGGAATTTTCGTCGAAATGTCGTAAACACGATTTTTTTACACGAACTGTCGATTTTGTGGTCCCTTTGGGTCTTGTTAACGAGGTTTTACTGTATTTAGAACTGGCATTTATAACATTCGTACTCAGTTGAATTATTCGATTCTTTGTTTAACGGAAGGAAAGGCATTGATTGATATTACTAATAAAAAATTATCATTCACCATCCCTTGCTGAATTTAGATGATTTGTATTAAATTGATATGAATTACTTTTAAAGAATTCCGAAATATTACAGGAAATACGTTGATGACTGACTACTTTATTTGGCTTTTAGGCGTATCTAATGAATATCGGATATTAACGGAAAGTAATTACGAGGGATTTGTTGCGAATGAAAAATCTTCGTCCATCCTTTCACCGGAATCAAAATTTCACTAAAGTGATATGAATGGATTGAATCACACACACGATCATTTTTGCAACTTTAAATTAAAGAGATGTTTCGTACTGAAAATTGGGAAATTGAATGATGGTTGATGCATCTATTAAAACTGCTTTATGCATTCCATTATTGTGTCATCAATAGAAATCGATGAAAATGAAGTTTAAAACCAGATGTATCGTCTTAAAGCATACGAATTATTATACATTCCACTTATTTTTATAGTAAAGCAGAATCATTAAAAGCAAGTATATTTGTAATTAAAACATCGAAAATCTATCGAAGTAGGTCGATACAATATCATCTAAATTTTACTGTTTTCCGTTATATTCTCAAGTTCATACCATTCATTCCTTTGAACCCTTTGTCGTAATGATGATATGGTAAACTTTAATCTATCTCCTAAAAAATGTTCCTTCTTATCTCTCTTCTTACGCAACTGAAGCTGTGTTTTGATCTTCTACGTTTTATTCCTTCGCTGAATGCGTTGGTTTGTTTTTCATTCCCACACAAGGATATTTGAATGTATCATGAAATAATTTGATCATGCTTTTAGCGAGAAAACAAATAGAGAATACTTGAAGTACCAACTAATTCTGTTCAGCCCTACTTTAGATTTTTGTCATCGATTTTCGACTTTGAAAAGTTTAGAGATTCGATAGAGAGCCTTGTTAAGGATCTCGGATAGCCACATAGATAACGCGTTCGCCATTGATGAAAGCGGTCCCGGGTTTGACTACCGTTGGATGGATAGATTAATAAAATGGTGCAAAATGTCCTCAACTTTGGAAGAATCTTTATAGAAAAACTCTTGCTTATGGACCTTTTTTGAAGTTTAATGGTAAATAAAAATTCAATTAGATATTTTGAAAGAATATTTAAATTATGCTGATGAAAACTTTTTATGCATTCAATTACTGGAAGTCAACCAAATAAGATTAGCTTCCGAGTCGGTCTGTATATAATTGTTTTTCTCTTGTACCCTCCCTTTATGCAAATTTTGGCTTAAATCACCAAAGGTAACAGCTTGTCTGCGATGAAAAGAAAAATCATGATCTCGTTTTCCAGTTCCTTCGCAACGGCTCTTCTTAGATGATTCGCCTTTAATTGCGTTTTTCTATTATTGAAGTATTGGACACCTTGAAAGAAGTGGGAAACGTACTCAACTTTGGTGAAAGCGGTCCCGGGTTTGACGTCCGGTAGGGCATCCTCGAGCGAAATGATTTGAGGAAGTACTTTTAAATTACCACCACCATTAAATTAGTATTGAATTTAATCCGTAATTCCATCTTTTTCTTATTTCCTTATTCACAAAGTATTTCAATTTCTCTCTTAATGTAAAAGTCCTTTCAAATGAAGCGTCTAGGACGTTTAAGTACGAGTAGCAAAATTGGAGCTTCTTTGAAAGTAATGCAATTCAAGTGCACTGAAAAAGAATTTTCATAATAGAATTACGAAAAGGATTCCATGAAAAATTATATATTCTTGCATCAACCACTCTAAGGGGCATAATCTATAAAGGATACGTAAAAGTTATTTCCGTCTCCTTTTCATATTCAGCATCGATCTCAGATGAAAATCCAATCGGAGAAACTTTCTGAAGGAACTTTTCGCTTAAGATTTGACCTTTGCTGCAAAGACTTAGCTATTTAAGCCATTCCTAAGAAAGTTTCTTCTCTGAGGGGTTGATATTTCGGAATGCATCTTTACTACTTTCACCTTCTCGTTTTCTCCTGGTAAATCTGTTACATTTGGCACAGTCTTGCGATCTACGGTGCTGTTAGTTGGGCATTCACCTAAGCTTCCCTTTTTATATCATATCAGTGTATTCTTTCTTATACCAATATACTCTAGAGGTTAGTCCCAACCGCAACCGTCTTTTTTAATTTTTAAGGTAAATTTTTTCCATATTCATGCTTAATATATGCAATTTTAACACCGTAAAACCGAATTTCTTTCCGTCTGTTCCTTTTTTTTTAAACGGAAACGTTGGCAAATATTTTTTGACATATCTGTTTGATATGATATCATATACTGTAATATTTGCTGTAATCGTTTAATGTGTTTCAATTTTATATAAAGATAAAAATCAAGTAAAATTAGAATCAGATTTATTTCAGTTTCTTAGTTTTGTTACTATTTGACTCCAAACATCTCCAAACTCCTGTAAAAACCTCTTCAATATTTTAGGATTATATTAACTGCTATTGGAAAGAATATCTGCAGCAGAATTTCTATAAAGGAGAATAAAGAAGGTGATATGGCTAAAATATGATATGTAAAACAGAGAATAGTGAGTGAAATATTTCTGGAAAAAATTCTTGTTTAAGAACGAACACGATTTCACCAATTTCTTGTATAACGGACGAGCTAGGGACTCCATAAGAAAATATATAAAGTTCCAAAAGAGTCCCAAATGAGCATTTATGCGTTTGCCTTCGAATCAGAAAGGAATAAGATTAGATTTCCTCTGCCAAAAAATTCAACTAAAAAAGAATATGGTATGCCAAAACTTGCTTTACACCCTCAAACACCGTCGAAGGAAAGCCAAATATTTTCAGAGAAATTTTTTGATTCATGCGTTTGAGTTTGGGATTTCAGTTAATCATGTTTGGGGAAAATTTCCCAGATATTATCTTGTAATCTTAACTGTATTTACAGATTCCAAAGACTGTCCCTTCACCATCCAATCCAAACTTCTCTTTCCACGAAAGTAAGGCAAATGGCAAAAGGTCGACTCGAATAACCCCGAGTGCCTTTCATTCCAACCCATGCGTTCAATTTTTTTGGACGTCTTTCGCCGTTAGCGGTTTGCTTTCCAACTGGAAAACAGCTCCTTGACCGCGTGTTCTTATGTATAAGAGTTTCTAAGGTAGAAAACGCTCCAAAAATACTCCGACCCTCTTATTTATCGCAGTAGAAACCTTACGAATTTTACCGTAATAAATCATCTCGTTTGTTGTGCTACATAAAAGGAGGGGAGAATAAAAAGAACCAGAGACGACTGCGGTCCGAAAGAGGAATTAACGAGGAAGCGAAAGAAAAGGAGAAACTATTCGCAAGAATGAAGGAGAAGGTCGCTTATGGAAAGGAAGTCAGTTTTAGGGATATAAAGGACGTGAACATTATGAGAAACCGTCTGCGGCCAGGGAAGGTAGAATAATCGGTCCGTTTTTCTTCGATTCCCTATTCCTCGGTCCTTCTTCGAACTGACTCTTTATGCATCCGTTCCTCTTCTCTCTCTCTTTTGCCGGAGTTCTATTCCGGGGACTTAATCCCGATCTGAATTTCAAATTAAATCTGCCAGAATTGGAGTGTACCTGATGTATGCGGGTGCCCTCAGAACAAAGGATTCTAAAGAAGCTCCTATCGATCATCATATGCTGTAGATTAGGAATATGCATGAGGAAAGTATGTTTAATGGCTTTCTGATTCTCTGCGAGGATTTTCCGGATGAGTGTTAAGTTAGGTATCGTCATGATACGTCATGAAATCTTCTCATCGCCATCTTGTATTGTTAGTAGATTCTCACTTTTCTTTCTAATGACTAGGCTTCTATTGAATGTTTGATATTAAGTATGAATGATTATTTTATAGCCCCTTATGGAATCTTTGACGACGAAAAAGCTTTGTCTAAAGCAAGAATCCTTAATCTAAAAATCCTTGAGATTATAATTAAAAATTTTTAATGTAAGCTGATTTCGAAGATAAGGATTATTTTAGAATCAGATTAGACATTAGGTGGATATTTTATAAGAATTAGAATGATGTTAGTATTCACTTATTAGTGCAAAACTCAAGGGAGCCATGTGCTGTTTGTAGCGGTAGTGCAGCGTAAGGCGTTTCCTGCTGGGCTTAAGCAATTAGGGGTATCTCGAGCACTAGGGTAAGCCTGATGGACGGCAGTCATCCAGCGAGGAACGTAGGGAGAAGAGGGAACTGCAGGCCCGTAAACATCCTACCGTGGAAACAACGAATCACCAAAATGGAACAAAATAGAATAGAAAAACACCACTGGCGAAAATTCACTTTGAGTATTCGTGATATGCTACAGTTTGATGCAATGTGCTGAAGGTATACCAAATATTCATCTGCAAAAGGACTACTCTCTTTCCATATCAGCTATTTATGAAGTAGGACGGAGAATTAAGGGAAACGTGTTCAAGCTGAAAGAGTATGATTAATATGAAAGAATAAACCTATTGAAATTGGATTTAACTCAAATTTTAATTAGTAGATAAACAAACTATGATAGAATAAAGAAGATGCTCGTGAAACAGCTTGAATTTCCTTAGGAGATTATTGCGCTGTCATTTTCATTTTTATGTTCTTATTAATTTTTTAATTCTTTCAAATTATAGACTATTATATAAACATGAAGTTTCATAAATATTATTCTTTATCTTTTCCATCTAGCCTTACCTCTCATTTTCATTAAACTGTCATTTTACTCTAATCGAATATTGTCGTGCTAAATAAAATAAATGCATAAACAAGTTTCTTGGGTTGCTGAAATTCACATTCCCCTAGTTATAATCATATCTCACTCTATCTTGATGGAACTCTGGCTCTCATAAACTATTCACGTAAATAGCTTCTGGTATCTTGAGACTTCCTAGTCGACAAGATTGGTCGCTAATTTTGAAGAGAATATTTCAAAGCATTAATTTGCACGTTACGGGTTGACACGTTTTCAAAATCAAAATCTGATATTTCTCTTCTAATTCGTGGCAATGTTTTTCCGGCCGAACTTGCGCCCATGTATATTTCGCTCTCGTCCGGACGAAATCCTTTGACCTTTATCGCTCTCTTTTTCGCAAACACATCCAGGAAAGTGGCTCCATTGGAATTGATCATCATACATGCCAAATATTTGATCAACGGAAGGTCCGTAAACTTGATTAGGGAGTTATCAGCACGTAGTATAATACATTCCAAGGGAGTTTAATTTGCTCGTTTTTTTATTCTACAGTCTAGCGATGTACGTTGGTGAAGATTAATTGGAAAGTCTGGAACGGCTATCAAAATCCGGAGCATTAAATTTATCTCAGTCATCATCTTTAATTGTTGAATGCTACCACTAAATGTAGCCCATGCTTTCTCGGGCATCCAGCTGGTCAGATTCAAAAGCTAAGGTCCGACATTTATCCTTATAATCAATTATTTTCTTATTATTTTAAGCTCTTATATTTTTTTCGCAAAGATGATAAAAATCACGTTATTAATGCTTATTTTTTATTGATATCTCCTGTTTTACTTCCTCTTATTTTTACTTTAATACATTCTATATCGAATTTTCAAATAATCGTTTTTCTTTATTCTGTTGTTATCCTTCACCTTTGTTTAAATATAAACGCATAAAAATATCTGCTCGAATTTGTATAGCCTTAGTAAATGTACATCAATTTATGACGAATTGTTTTTTGGATGTTGGTCGATGTCTGAGTATGCTACGTTAATTTATTCTCCCTCCGTTTGATCATGTTTACTGCCATGGCGCATTTTCCTATTCACACCAAGAAATTTTCTTTCGCGTATTTAGATGATGAGTTACAAATTTACCAATTCAATGGGTAATAACTAATTGCTCTTAGTCATTTACACTTCTACTTTAATTTTATGGTGCTTTCTTCTACATCTACAGTATTCAATAAAAATAAATCAAAAGAACTTACTGTTGGGAATTATTTCATATAAATATTTATTCTATTAAGGATCAAGGCCTTGGAAGCATTCATTTGGTGAAGTACAAAAAGAATTATGCCTTTATATTTTGTACGTGATTGTATCTCCACGCTACCACTTGGGAAATCAGTATAAAAGTTTTTAATTATAAGTCATTTCATAAACATTTGATAAACTGGAGTATATACCCGAAGAATTATTTTCGAGCAAAAAATGTGCTGCCTCACCTAAATAGTGGACAGAAGTTTATAAAGTGGATTAGAAGACACGTACAGGAATAACGGTCTTTTTTAGAGGCTATGGTAAATTTTTTGTTAAATTAAAGGCCTTTGCTTTCCAATTTCGTTCCACATCCCTCAGCGCGAGTTTACCGTGTCATTTTATAATCCAAGCCACTTTCATGCTTAAAGAGAGCTTAGATAACCCGCTGTTATTATATCGCCGAAAATGGATAACCGCCAATGAAACCCTTTGATGCCAGCGCTAAATTACGTTTTAATTCCATAAAAGAGCCTGATAGCAGTCTAACTCGCATTATTTTCATGTATGGGAACTGTCGCGTACAAATCGATGGAAAAACCGAACGTTTCGAAATTTGTCGAGAAAGGATTTTGCTCTGCTATGAGAATAGCTTTCGGGTAACCCGAGAAGATGAAATCCCGGAATTTTGAAAACAAGTTTTCCTTTCCTGGAAAACATCATTCATTAGCATTTTGCTGTTCACTTCGTTGAAGAGAGCCCACAATAGGAAAATTCAGGATATCAGTGGGCGGCTAGTTGAATATGACCGGGAACGGTGCGTATTTTCAGCTACCATAGCTAGACATGGGCTGAATTTTATTTAACGTTTGGTACAGGATAAGGAGGGATGTAATTCATCTTCATTGACTTTTGTCTCAGATAATAAGAAGATTACTGATGTATGAGTGATTCTGATTGAAGGCATAGATGTCATTCTTTCTTATTGAAAACTATGAAAAATGTTCTTCGTTGTGTCGTCATTGAGTATTTCGATATCATCTACCAACCGCAGCATATTTATTACTTTTCCTTAATTTCGGAACCCAACTTTCGTCTTCTTAAAAGCCCAGAATATTATATAATAATAGTGCAAATATATCCTTGATTTGAATTGAGTTTCATCATCGTACCTTCTTCCCACCAGTGATAAATCAAAAAGGAAATTAGGAGAACAATCTAACGTTTAAATTCAATTTGCAACGATTTCTCATATCTATTTCATATATATTCGAAGTATAAGTTAATGAAACCTCTCCTTAGAGGATATGTTTAATTTAAACGATACTTTTCTCGACCCTGAATTTCATGATGCCAATTTTTTCGGTAGACCAAAATGACTTTGTGTTATAAGTTAAGTAAAAGCCCAAAAAGCAAACTTAAATAAATATTTTTCTTTTATACTTTTGTTCATTACTTGGAGATTTTGGTCAGTTCTCTTATTATCTTATGCAATTTTGATTTGTAAATACTATAATATTTATTGCAAACAAAATCGGGACTTCTACGGCAACAGAATGCCCTATCATTAAGAAACATATTATTGAGTTTCATCTCCATTATGAAAATATACTATTGTTATTATTTCTGTAACTCTACGCTTCACCCACGTCAGAATCAACCTCCTCAAATTCTCTTCAGAATAATACTCCATCTGAATACAGTATCCTTTTCCAACGCCCCCTTCAAAGGATAGAGATGTAAGAATTTCTGGTGCTTCATTATGAAACTTCGATATAGATATCAGTATAAATACAATTTTAACTCGGAGAAAGGTTTTGTAATTCCTCAGAAAATGCGAATGATCTTATTTCGTATGCTTCCTCGGTATCATAATATAATTTCGTACCTATTATTCCACAAATGAAAGCCTTCATAGTCGACCCCATATGAGGCTTTTCCTCGTTGTTTCCTCTCACTCAATCCACATTTTCCTATACTACGATACTCGATTGTATCTTTCTTCCCTGCAATTCAAGCATTCCTTCTTTTCCTCTTTTTTAGAGGAAGAGGAAGACTTTACAATAATGATAATTATTGCAAGATTTCGAGTATTAGGGTATTTTAAGGAAAGCTTTCCGGATACTACATGTCTTATTCAGTCTCAATCTTTGAACCATTCTTTCCTCGGTAAGATCCATTCTAATCCTCCGTCAAACTAGTACTTCCAGTAGCTAATCCGGCGTTAATTCATCCTTATTCAGATTTAATTAATCGCTTTTATTACGCTGTACTCATGCTTCCTTTTGTCTTAATCTTATTTTGTTTCAGCTTCAATCGCTTTGATTTCCTTCAAATCCAAGAAATTCCATTCGGAATATTTCAGTCTTAAGTTTTCACTTGTTTCCTACCCTTTGAACTTTGCTTCATTCAGGGAATAATGTTGTCTAGCTTTGAAATATTTCTGTAAATCGCAGTTGCGGTAGTGTTCGCCAACTTTTAGCATGGCAATATCTTTGTTTAGAAAGAAAACTCCCACGAGTTTCTGAGAATTCATGAAATTAATAGTAAGTTCTGAGCATCAAACTGGTCGAGATTCTTTCAACTCAACAGCGGGTGTAGAAAAAGTAGTTATTTAAATTTTCCCTTTTAATTTGACGAAGATCCATTATCCCGTGTCGCTGACATTGCTGGGAAACTTTCTTAACAAGAAATTCTCCGATCCCTCACCTCGTTTTTCTCTAACGAATAAGGTACAAAGGGCCATGTCAGCTGCGTGCCTTTCCCACAAGCATTTCATTATCGTGAGGGTGTAGTCCAAGAACTTCCGCCTCCGTGAAGAGGAGAAAAAGGTACGATTTTCTGATCGTGGGCGTAGTGTAAACATCGTATGTAGCACACAGGCCTATCGTGTAGTAATGAAATATCGAGGAATCAATCGGAATAAAAATGGTAGCGGAAAAGAATATGAAAGAAAGAGAGAGGGAGTAATTTTGTTTTGTCGCCATGACATGAACAAAGAAAAACGGTAATGTGTGTTTAAGGATATTGACCTTGATAGTGTGACATAAATTGTAGCCTGAGAGTCTCACGAGAAAACACGTTGGTGATACATCGCCTAAAGTGTGACATTACTAATAAATTTATTGGGTCTTCTGGCGCTGTTTTCCAGACTAAGCTAGCGAACAAGGATTCGGTTGGAAAGGCTTACTTACAACACGGTCCAATTCTTCAGATATTCAGAACTAACCACACAAGTATTTGCTACCCATTTTTGTTTGCTATTAAAAGGGTAAAGTAAAAGAAAAGTAAAAAAGATTTTTGACAATATTCACATTTATTTTCAGAGTAGAAATATAACGAAAACAGCATTTTAGGCAAAAGAATTCAAGATTCATTAATAAGTCATTTCATAAGTTTTTTCAGTATTTATCTTAATAAGAAGAAACTTCATTTCTTAATTTATTTTATTTTTGTACCTTTATCTGTTATTCCTGTGATTCGCCATTGGGAGAGAATTTTGACGGTTTCATGGTGGTTCAACGTGAAGCTATGCCACTAACTTGAAGTAGTTCGTACTAAAATATATACGTGACACATATATAATAATAATTATATTCATAGATGTTATGAAAATTCAAATTTCATTACTCTTTCGCAGAAATAATAATATCTGCTGGGGTCAAAAAAGCAATCACTTTTTCATAATCATAGTCTTTTACGAGTTTATTTTGGCACAAATTGAATATATCTGTAAAATAATCAGGCGGTGAATCGTTAAAATCAGTAATTTACGAATTAAGTTGAATATTTAATTCCTTATATTTCTTGACTGACACTTCGAAGGAAATCACTCAATAAAAGCGCAAAAATCCAATTTCCCATTATTTGTAAAACTTAAAAATAATTACTTCCAATATAATTGCACTCTAGTATAATTGCAGCAAAACTTCCCATTTAAATTGGAAGAATTTTACAATTATATATTCCATCCAATCCAGAAATATTCATTACAACAGGATAAAGGTTTTTTATGATGACTGGTTCGTTTCTAAGAAAGATTTTACGAAAAAGTAACTATGGAAAACCGTTTTTAATTCGAATAAAATCTAATTTCTTTACAAGTGTTTTTCTCAATTAAGTTTGTTACAGAGTTTTATATAATCATTGTATTCCTTTGAAAATGAAACTGAAATCCCTTATATAATCTGATTAATATTCGATTGGAAGGATTTCCAAATTAAATGAAATAATAATATATTATACCGAAGTATTTAATAGCGTATTTTCTGATACGTGTTAATTAAATAATAAGTTAAATTAAATAAATAGAATTAAATAATTGAGCATATATATTGAATATCTACGAAGATTATAAGCTACTTGGAAAGAAATATAATAATTATAATGAAGCAGTTATACAGTTTTTGCGTTCTTCTTGGGCTATTTTACAAACTTCAATTTTTGTATCTACACTTAACGACATAATTGAATTCCATTTATACCCGCTAATGATAAACTAAGTTATTGTTAGTTTTTAAAACCTCCTCTATGTGTAATGCAGTCTCAGTATCATATAGTTTATAATAGTATAACCGAAAGATTAACTTAATGCGTTATTTCAACAATGGTATTCAAACATTCTATTATATGTTTGTTGAATAATTTTTATCGATCCATCGATTCTTCCTCTGATTTAATCATAGCAAATAGACTTTATTCAAGCTGAATGAGACTTAAAGTCTCTTCTTCCATATAACTCATACGGTTTATTATGATAGTACTCAAAAATGCTTTTCTGTTTAGATTTCAAAACAGAAAAGTTCAAAGTTACTAAAAAATTCTAAACAGATGTCTTAGAGTTTTTTTCTAATATTCGTAGATAAAATTTAGTCGAATTAAAGTACAAACAATATCCAACGGAAATATAGAATATTTTATATTGAATATTTAATAAATTGTATGTGAAAATATTAATAATAATGCTGGAGTATATGTTCTTAAAAATCCAATTAAATTTATACGACTGCTTCTGAAAATTACTTCAATATTTTTTTCATCGGGTATCACGTTATAGCTTGAATATGGAGATCAATAGAAAAGTTTGCGCCTTTACTATTTGTATGAAATGTTCGACGTTATTTCTAAACAAATTCGCCGAACGATAATTTTTAAGCATGTAGTGTCCGGTGTTAATACAAGATAGGATAATATTTATTTGAGCCTGCCAGCGAAACAGGTCATATAGGATAAGTACGCGAGGAAAGTCGTCGATATAATTACAGCCCACAGCAACTTCATCACCGCGCGTGCTTATTTACAAAAATTTTTATTACAGTTTTACTATTTGCTTGCGCGATTTCGCTTCGTAAATAAAATAGCTGCATGTTGCGGGTAGTACCTACCAATGAATATTACTTGAAATGGTGTGCTTTAACATGCTTTAAGCTATTTTAAAATTAAAATATTAAGAATATTTATAAAAAATTAATTGCAAAATCTTGAGTGTTTGGAAGTATGAATTATTTTTTTCCAATAGTTAATTCATCTCTTTACAGTTTCTTTCGGTGACTTACATATGTGAGTTTAAATCGTTTCATGCCAAATATATGAGGTGTTTAAACTTTGTCCTAACTGATCCAAAATAAGTATGCGTAGATAATAATGTATCATGAATTTCCTTTTATAACATGAGGTATATCCTAGCATTCTTTGGAAATTTGGAATAGCTTGCTAAAAATTTGAAACTGAGGTGTAGAAAATAGAGAATTTTTTTTTGTTGAAGCTAACTCATATATAAAACTGCTTGATAACGACAAATTTTAATATTTTGCGAAATTCTCTGCTCTCTGAGTTAGTGAGAAAAAATTCGTTCCACAGACGGACATAGAATATCGCGGATTCCGGAAATGAAGTCGATGAGAAGCTTAAAAATTTCCTGACCTCAGCAATTCCAACAACGCATCTCTGCATAGATAACATGATTGAAGATATTTAAGGAATTCTGTGAGAGATATTCTCGTGTTCGCAATCAAAGTTTAGGATCACGTGAGGAAAACGCTTAAAGTTTTAGAGGAAGAATTTCTACTCAAAGGAAGTATCGGAATTTGAGCAGAGAAGATTTTGAGGGGGCGCGAGTAGGTGCGAGGCATCTTCCCACAGGAGAAAGTATTGAAAGTTTGAATCGTTTCCTAGAAGCAGGAAATAATTCTGTTTTTTATCTTGGGGTTGCCCGCAGAGAAGCCAAGGCAAGTCTCTTGTCAGAGTGAATTAAGTCGAAGAGGGAATTTGAAAGATGGACTCCGTCGGTCAGAGAAGGGACATGAAGTAAAATGGGGGAGAGAAAATGATCAGAAAAGCGAGATGGGAGGCACTTTCCTGTGGATAGCCGAAATGGAATTATCGCTGAGGCATGAAATGAAATGTGAGGAAAGTTTTCGCGGAAATATCTGCTTATGGTTCATTCCCTTCGGATGTCGCCTTCATTGAAAATCAAACGACGCATCTGTTCCCATTATTGCGTTGATAATGGCCCACGTCTTCCCCACATTACCCGCGGGAAATTGATGGAAAGAGAAAATTTGGAGATCCCTCTCTAATGAGATCTGGGATAGACAACCGCATCCCTTCTATACACATCAAAGTTCTGATATTTGAGCTCCAAGACGAGCCTCCACTTTCCTCGGAAAGCTGTTTTGTGGTTGATTAAGGGACGTGTTTAAGTATCTTCATCCACGAGTAGGCATTGAGAGAAAACACCGAAACTTTAAATGAATTCTTTTATGTGCATGTAATTAGATTAAATTGCAAAATTCTGCAAATTGAAATACTACTTCTTTCATTTCATATTCATTGTTCCGGTTTTAAAATCTCCCTCTTACGCTTAAAAGATTACTACGCAAAATATCTGAAATAACGAATACTTTGACTTGAATTAGACTTATTATTTCATTTTAATTTATCGCAGTTGAGTGACTTTAAAATACAAAGAATTCGAATTTCAGTAATAAAACTAGAACGCAGGTAGCGATAAAAAAATTTATTTATCTATCCTGCCTAATACACAATGTGTATGTTAAGTCTAAAAGTTACATTTTGTTGCTATTAAGTTCTGAATGCATTTATTAGTCATATCCACATATTTAATGACAAGAAAGTTAATTTTATACATCTTTCCTTGGAAAAACCAAGGACATTTGTATTCAAATGGCAAAAGCTTGGGATTGGTGATTTTTATTCTTTAAGTGGGCTTGAAAGAGGAAATTTTCAGGAAATGAAGAGGTCTATGACATGAGTGTTCTTGACATAGATTCAGAAGAGTTTGATGGGTTAATAGGAAACAGATGAATATGTATTGCGGTTAGTAGCAGAGAAAAACTGACCGTAGAAACTAAAAAAAGGGAGGGTCAAACATTGCGATTGGATTTTTGCGGGGAGTGATGGCTAGCGTGATGCTGGGGGATGTTGATGAAATCATGGGTGGGGTGACTCTTTAGGGGGTGGGATAACGGAATTAAGCAGGGAAGTTGGGATGTAGTACCAAGATTAAGTTTTGACGATCTCCGAATCGGCTTGAAAATTCATGACAACGGCCTTCCCAAATACGTTGGTAACATTTCTCCGATATCGGATTTTAAGCTTTTATAACGATACGAATTCCTAGAAATGTTTCTAGATAATTCAGTGAAATCGCGTGTTGATCTAGAGTAAGACATCGTAATTTTTATGTGAGTTATTTATTTGTATTGGAGATTATATATTAATGAGTCAATATATGTAAGTATAAAGTACCTCAAGATACTCGAGCGAGTTTTTTACTAACAATAAGTAAAATTCAGAGGCTCAGTATATGAGTAATATGAATGATAAATTCAGTATACTGAACCTATTTTACAGCAGAGTCCATCTAAATATTTCCGACATTTATGAAACTATAGTGTTCTCTATCATCCTTCGGCCATATCCCATATATTAATAAACTTAAAGTATATGAGTTCATATAAAATATTATAAACTATGATTCTGACTCAAGTTCTTTGACACATTATCAGTGGTCGGTTTAGTAAGAATTCATTTTTCCGGTCGGGAACAATTTTCATAGTGGTCTTTCCAATATTTCTTATTTTGGCTTCATTCGGTAAGGTTCTCCTCAGGCATAGCTTTGATTTTCTGAAGATTTTTTTATGTATTCCTTCATCGAGCATCAAATATCAGTGATGTTTAAGAGTCAAGTTCCAGATTCAAGTTTTCGATTGTATAGTTAACTCAACTCATTTAGCTTTTCAATTGAATCCTAGCCAAAGGAAGCGATAGTCAATTCTAGTATTTGCAATTATAAAGGCTTAGTAGTCTTAGAGTAAGTTTTTAGTTAACAGTGTTTGAGGACATTCCGTTATTCTTCTTCTTGGTCTTACTTTTCCCTCACCGGTGGGGTCGGCAGTAAATAATGGATATGGTGAGCATTGTTATGATAAAATATTGATTTTGGCACTATTTTCATGACAAGATACCCTTTCTGCAGCCAACCAATCTCAGGAAAACTAGTTTCTTACCGGGGTCGAACGTAGAACTGTTTCTAGCGTCGGTAGACGCACAAACGAACTAGGCTGAATGACAACCATCTTTAGTGAATGTCATTTATGGTTCGGAAAATTTAAATTCAACAATATTTACTTATTTATAGGCTCTTTCTGCATTCCTATCACTCCTTCTCGGGTACTCATCATCTTTTATTCTTCTCATGAAAATATTTGCTCTGTAAGATAAATAAAAATACATATAAGAATAAAGGTCGAGCATTTATTTCATAGAAAAATACAAAATATTATTTCTTAACATAGTAGGATTTCTGATGACTAATGCCTATCTTTCTAAAGATTTCTAAACTCTAAATCGCAGTTATTACATCTAAATATTACGTATTATTACATTTACATCATACATATTATTAAATCTACATCTTAGTAGCATTTACATCTCTTAGTAACTGGATGAACATGTATGGATACACTTTCTGATGACCTCTTATTCTTAATTTCTTCATTAAATCAGATTTTCAAGTTTTACTACATCTTCTTTCCACTGGCACCCTGATCTTGATAATTCATGCTCGAATTCTTCTATTTGGGAAAATACCTTGCCATATTTTGAGAGAGAATAGAAGTAGGAATTTAAACTTTTAGGTTTCTCAGAACACTTTATATTAGACCGATGTCAGGGTCAATCGATCCTTTGGAAAATTAGAGCATCCTGCTGAGTGAAACCATCAAGTTTGAGACTGTGTGCACGTAAAAAGAGCTTAAATTGAAACTTGAGTACCAAGGCAAGGAAGGCAAAGCTTTTAACTAATTAATCATTATTTTTAAAATCATCGAATTCCCCCATGAGGATTGATAAACTTGATTGATATTATACTCAAATAAAATTTATCAAAATATTTATATCATTGAAAAACTCAAAAGGAAAACGAGAAATAAATTTTCACTGTATTTTTTTCAAGTAAAATACGAAGTTTTTTTACCGAATACAATAAACATTTGAATCAATAAAGTATTCTTATTTGTTATATATGAAAACATCCAACAACTTTTTCGATGCCTCGTCGATAAAAATGTCATGATCTCGATCAGAAGATTTTGCCATAAAAGGTTCTCAATTCATCCTCAATGCTGAAAAATCGTTGTCGTATCGGAAAAGACAAAAATCTGATTTAAGCACGGAGAATATGGCGGATGCGGCAGGAATTCCAGATGTGCTATTAAATAGCCGCTTTTGTCATATTGGCTATGTGAGAACGAGCGTTGTCGTGTTGCAGGAGGACACCATAACGTCCTAGAGGTCAAAACCTACTATCAGGTAGCTTTTGATGAATAGCTTCGTTGAGTCGATGCATTTGTGAAACGTAGATCAGAGATCTATATTGACCGCCTAGTTGTTTGCAAGACATTCATAGTGAATGATATCTTCCCTGTTCCATCACACATGCACAACATCATCTTCCGAGGATGAACTTCTCATTTTCTCGCGTTGCTACTTCTTTATTTCGACTGAGATATTCTTTTTGCCATTTCGAAATTACATAAAAACACTATCTTTCCGGCCACGATTTAAAGCTTAGAGAAACAAGTGTCGAAAAGGGTATGAATAAAAAAATTCTAGCGAGGAATTGAAAATTGCGCTTTCGAATGACATAATATTTACGAAAACATTCTTCATAGACGGAAAATTTCAAATTTTAAACAAATGAAAATTACTGATTTCTCAACCTATTTTTTCTTTTCGTTAAATAATCGTAGTAGAAATTACCTCTTTGTACCTTGTAGATGATTTGAGAACACTTGTTTGTGATAGGATCGCTATAATTTTACTGATTACTCGATATTAGCTTGTACAACCCAATGATGCTTGGATAAATATCAAGTAAAATTTGAGCTTATTCATATTTATCATGAAACGTTAATTAATGTTGCAAATATTTACTATAGGATTCCTATACAAATTAATTGGTAACATCCTCTTTTCTGTGAATCAAAGGAAAGTTTTGTTTTTCTTATTTTCATAATTCCGAGGAAAGAAGTTTTTACCAGAATATGTAGGAGCGGAAATAGAATCTTACTCCTTTTTTATCTTTATCTAAGTAAATTATAAATGTATAAAGAGGGCTATAATTCATTAAAACTTCATACTAAAAAAATTGAAGGAGGTATATGAAGGTTATGATAAAAAGAGACTAAACTTAAAAATAGAACGACTACATAAAATGTATACAAAGAATTCGGAAGAAGAAATGTACATAGGTGGCCGTGTAACTTTATTATATTTGGTCTTTTAAGAAACTATTCGCCAATTAAAGTCAGACTCTTGGAGGTACGGTAATTATTTTTCTTTCTAGTTTTATCTGGTACCGGGAAGAAAACCAATATATATGTCACAGCTAATTTTTACATAAAATGAGAAAAGTATTTCATGAAAATGTTCTTTTATTTTTGTGGAGGAACCAATAATATTTATAATGGACGCATAATATTGAAAAGGCTTATTCTGCTTGTGAGATTTCTTTCAACCAATGTTTGCATGGAGTAATTTTCCCAATAACCTGCCGCTAATTAAAGAGGCCTGCTTGCAGTTTTAATTAATCTTGGAAATCTCTTTACGCTAATTTAACTTCAATCTAAAGATCAAGTCGAGTTTATTTCGCATTAATTACGTAAAAAAACTATTTCTAAGAAATCATAATTGATGAGGCTATATTTCAGAGAAGACTATGACTCTAGATATTGATTAATAACAGAATACATCGAACTTTTAGCTCCTATGTTTATAAAAATTTTTTATATCAAAAAAGTATATGGAATGATGTTGTGTACTTTTCACAATATTCGTTACTCTTAAGGTCGAATGGTAAAGAGTCGGAAGAAGAGTCGAAAGGTAAAAACTATGAAAGAGCTCGTATCAATTCATTCTGAAAAATTTTTAAAGTACCATAAGTTTGATTTTCAATTATAACTGATATTTTGGAAATTATATGATAAATGCTAGATTATATAGTCATTTAATCACATATTGGTTATGGTATATCATTCAAGTTATGAATCCATCTTCGCTCTAACATAATTATGCGTGAAAGGTAAAAGCTACCAACTCTAACACTTGAGTTTCAACACCCAATAACGTTGATGTTTGTGCTGAAACCAAACCTTCCTTTTTTATTCCACCAGTCCTCCTGCCACCTATCAAAGCCATGTCGAGTTTCCGCTCAGATGGAGACAACCTGTCGTTTAATTTGTAGGATCGAAGCTGTCCAAACAGAGCGACACTGGGCCATGAACATCGCACCCGATCCGCACATCTGCACCCCTTTCCACTTCTGAACCAGTTTTTCTATTAAACTAGTGAAATTGGCACTGGAATTAAAAGCGATTCCAAAAGTTCCCGAAATGCTTAAAGACTTCAGCTAGTTCCATCATCCTGGCAAACTTCAACTTTCGATTACCCGATATAATCGATCAAAACACATTCTATTATCAAATCGAAAACAATTGGAGCATAAAATTCAACCGGAGGAAAAACCGGTAGGCCTTATCATAAATTTGCCGTTGGTAAACGTTATATATTATACAATTAATTACATTAGCTGTGCATTTTATATTTTTATCAAATGTATTTTTGGGATGTTTACGTGATTGTCAAATTATGAGCAGGAAATAGCAAATTATTGGTCAAATTGAAGAATGTATATTGCGCAATATTTTTATCGTGCGAATCTACCTTTAAAATGCACACGGTTTCAGGACCTTAAAAATTCATTGAAAATGTAATTTGCATATAAATATATTTACTAATCCATGGAAAAAGCTTTGAACTCTCTTTCACTATAATAAATTACCACAGCATCAACTTTCTATCAATCCTTTTATTCCGGAGAATCTTTTGGAATAACATAATTCTAGGATACTTCAATGGATAGATTTCCCGCTATCCGCTAAGGGGTAATTCATTATGACGCTATATCTGGAGGGAAAATAACTAAAGGACAGGTGGTAATTATTGCAATCTTCTAATTACTGCTGTAGTAAAAGTTTTGCCGTTAATAAAAAAACTTCTCTTTCACTGCTGTGAAATTCAACAAATATGAGTCGAGTTTATCTTGAATATTGTTCAGCTGCCTTAAATTCTTAAATATCAGTCTCTTTCTTTTCCATTTCAAGGTGTATTTCAAATATATCAAGAGCGATGTGATATTCTTTGAGAACTATTTATCTTTCTCGTTATCTTAATTACATTAATATCCTTGAATCGCAAAGTTAATTAAAACTAGATTACTCGTCCCTCTGTGTAATGAAATATCATTGCTATTTATAAAAACCTCTCAAAGAGCACACTGCAATATACGAAAGGAATAAAAAACGCTGTTAGAAATTGATTTCCTCAACTTAATTTATTCTTCAATACTTAAGGGACTACGAAAGAGAGATATTATATTTAATTTTTATATTTAAACTCAATCTTCACACCCTAAGAACATTATAATTTAGGCGTATTGTGAGCGTCTGATTTGATGAACTGCCAAGAACTAAGTTAATTTCCTGAAATTTAAATTTTAATACATCTCAATATGCTCGGATGCTATTTGTTGTGGTTCGTCGAAATTGTCCCTCATTTCTTTATTATATCGTACGTATTTTAGTCGGTCATCAGTCATATTAATATTAAAAATAACATTTTCTTTTCTCTTCCTCTAATTTAAGTATCAAAGGTCGCTAAGAACTCATGACCCGAGGCGTTTTCCAAAATTAATTAGATCCGAAATATATAAAGTCTGTGGAGTGGTTGCCTCAAAGGGAAAGAAACAGAAATTACGAGAAATGTTTACAAACGTTAATGTGAGTGTATTTTGAATAGGGATAAACGTCCTTTGTTTCGGAAGAGCACAGTGTTTGCGAGATTAATATGCATAATTATCAGTATAAGCGTATGACTCCGACTTGTATACATGTATAAATATATCTCAGCATTCGAAATCGAAAAGCCATATTTAGGATGAATTTATTGAAGTTATTAACCTTTAATATCGACGTTCTGTTAAGGTTAATTACTTCCGGAACGTTGGAAGCCGCTGCAAAATCCCACTAATTTTAGAGATGTAACGGAGCGGAACCTTTTGGCGAGCTTTCAGCGGTATTTTACCGAGCACTCGATCTCAAAATGAAGTTAATTACCATCCATCAAGACAGTTAAAACATTGACTTCATTATCGAATTTCCCTTGACGTAAATAACTCACTCAACAACCTCTGTTGCTGGAAAATAAAATCCTAAAATATTTACACTGTAGCACTCTGCCTGCGAGCGTGACTCCGCCCCTGTCGAACATTCGAATCGAATCAAAGAACCAAATAGAGTCAAAGATCTCAAAATCTCATACATTCATAAATATTACTCCTAATATTCACCTCAATGATAGAATGTTCCATTTCCTTCTCTACGAAGGCCTGTTTTCAGCTACTTAAATATAATCATTATTTAACAATATCATCAATATTTTTACAAGTATATCAAAAGAAAAAAGTGAATGATCAGGGAGAGAAAATGTAAAATACCCATACTAATGGAAAAGGGGATTCTTTCTGACTACAATATTTATCCAGGTTCTCGGATGACCAAGCGTGTAGCGCATTCGCCTTTGGTGAAAGCAGTCCTGGGGTTGATTCCCGGTGAGAGCCCGTATTTGCGGAATGACCTCAACTGTCGAGGTACTTAAACAAAAAATATCTACTACCAAATATTTCTTCTTAACATATACACTTATATAAGTAATTTCTAAGTCATAAACGGTTTTCTTTTTTATCTTTTGGCTTGTATGTATCAGTAGGTTTGTGCAGGTTTTTCACACACCCCTTCTTTGCGGATGTTTTCCTGCAGTGGATCTTTTTTTCCTAAGATATCACCTCAGTTTTTTTTACATCCACTCCTTCTAAAGTATTCCTCTCTATTTTTATTCACCTACACAAAACTTTTTATGTATATAATCATTGACGAAAGGTTAGATGAAAGAAGAGGCTTGTCAGTCATAATTTCGCCTTAATGAATACCTCATAGAACTTATACACTCTCTATCTTTACATTAATTTTGCCTACACTTTCTTTTTAACAAATTTACAATACAACATTCCCAATCCCAATTAAGCCGCTATCTCATTTAGTACGTGGTTTTCTCAGGGTTCCATCCATTTCTCATGAAACACATGGTAAAAATAACGCCGAATATAATATGAGGGTGTGGTGCACTATAATCCGTTTTAGCCAATCGGAAGCTTTATTTAAAAACTTTAAATTATTTACTCTATCTGTCGTCTGATTCATCTAAAAATCGTTATTCTTCTCTAATTAACTGTCTGGTAAAATGCTTCATTGTAGAGTGAAAATTACCTGAATCAAGGAACTACGGAAGGCATTCTATTCGTCCAAAAAGCTGACTATTTTTCAAAAACATGACAAGGAAGCAACCTGTCATACACAGTTATAGTTCGCGGGATCTCTAGACATCCTGCATACAACTTTGACAAATAAAGCAAACTAATGATGTACCCTTTTCATTTTGAGCTGTAAATCCCTCATTTATCAAGATCAAAGAACCAAAAACACTTCCCTTTTATTTTGCAACTTGTAAGAACTAACGAATTGTCATATTCCGGTTAAAACGCTGTATCGCATATAACGCGGTTTTCACTTGCTCTCCTGAAAAGCGTCTTCAGCGGGTTTTATAGTATCTCCTGAATAATATCAATTGTGCATTCTTTGGATCCTCTTACAATTTTACGGGGTCATCGACATTACGATCTGTCCTTCACAATCCTTCGCCAGGAGCTTCATATCCTGCTTTTCTTTGATGTATTTTCATCCACTTTAGGGATCTCTGAAGGCGCTTTGAGTGAGAAGGAAGTGCGGAAGAAAGCTCAAAGAAAGAACAGAGGTGCGCTGGCTGAAACGTTGTAGAAAGCGAAAGCTGAGAGGCTGAAAGACAGACAGATGAGGATTCAGCAGAAGTAGTCGATAAATCAGTAAATTCCTATTCAAGGCTCATCTCTTCCATTGGATTTATTATTATTCCTACCCATAAGCTTTCAAAAAGGCGAGGCCTTTTGGCAATCATTCAATGTATAACATCCCCTAACATGTAGTCACTACCAATAAGAAACGTCATTTTATCGACGCGAATAAGCATAGCATTCGTATCGCAATCTACATTCAGGTATGCATCGTACGTATTCGCACATTAACAAATATTGCGACTGATCACTAATTTGTAATATTCTGTTGATTATATAAGGTAGGATAATTCTCAGTTATTATGTAGAGCAATATAAAATCGTTTCTTAGTATCCCCTAGATTAGCAGGTAAATGATGAGATATAATTCATTGGGGCATTAAATTATCATTTATCATTTATTTCGTTATTTTTACTCATAAATCTAATCAACTTAGCCTTCACACTTCCACCGGCCAACAATTAATTTCAATCGATGACGAAAATGCTGTGAGTTTGGTTATTCTACAATCACTACTTCTCTATTAATATTTCCCTCTGTTTTGAGGCTTAATTTCCATTTCAGATATCATTTCATATATCGTACAAACCGTAATTATCTGTATACTGATAATAGAATCCAAGTAAATCGAGGCATTCTCTTTCCACTCTTAAAAAAATCTTAAAGGATAGCAAGAAGGTGAAAATCGAATCCGCTCGCACGGGTTCTAGGGCTATGTGCAGTCTCATCCCACAACAACATGAATTTACAGGCTCGATTCCTTGTTTTCAGAAGTCTTGATGAGAGAAAAAGTTCCGTTATAGGGGTAGCCATCTAATTCTGAGGACTTCCAAAGGTGCAATCGAATCTGCGTTCGTATCATTAATAGTTGGGTGCTAGATCTGCTACACCAACCATTCCCTCTTTGCTTTTTGTCCGAATATTGGTTTTGTTTTATTTAATATCTTGTGGGTTGTTTACGGCTTAAACTCCATAGCCATACAACGAAATATTCCTAGCCGTAAATGTCTAAAATTAGGTATTTAAGACTGCGGCCAATTTGTAATAGGAGGAGAAAATTCACGAAAATGTTGGTAGATATATTTCAATCAATTCACAAAAATTGAAATTTTTCCTCCTTAATGACAAATTACAAACCAATAAGTACGGTCGGTTATCACCGATTATAACTGTATTCTTAAGAAAATTTCCAACTATTCAAACAAATAATTATGATCTATCCCTCAAATTTGTTTGATTACTATAGGTTCTTTTCTTGGGTTATTTAAAAGGCGTGAATGTATGAAACTGATAGAAACTAGTCTACAAGGCAAAATAAGTGAAATTCATAGAAAACGGTTCAAAGTTATTTTTGAAAACTTCAGAAGAAAAAAGAAAACGTCAGAGTAACTTGGAGTCATATTTACTACAACCCAACGTCATATATCTGTGATAGAATTGATTGATCTGCAGACATCAATCTGCACTGGAAGAATTGAGATTTTTCTTTTCACTGGTGGATTACGAGTTCAAAGATCGAAGAGTCTGACAAAGTCCGCATAAATATCCCAAGGAAGCATTTTCCTCAAGACTTATAGAATCTGTGTTAGAAAAATAAATCAACGAATGAGCAATAGACGATTAGGATTAATTACAATGCGACCGTTTAGGAGATTAAGTTGTAACCATCAGAGACTGTTTTTATGGAATTATGTGCACATAATATCACTTATATTTCATGGTGAAATCGTCATCATCTCATAAGTCCCGGGCGTTATAAAGGGAAATCGCCTTGCTGAAGTAGCAGAAAGTCATGTAGTTGGTTAAATTTTTGTGGGCAGACGAAACTCATTTTTAATTTGTGGAGAATCTAATTATAATTTTCATTCTGATCACTTTTGTTTCTTTTGAATCCTTCGAAGAAGGAGGAAGACGTTCATAAACTTTAGTTTATTAATAACACGCTTTGCATCACGTCATATTTTCTGACAGAATATTGTAACATGATCTCATATCTAAAATACCTCACGATCGAGTTAAAAAGTGGTTCCGTTCATCTTTAGGATATGAAATGTCCTCAACTTCTGCAATTCTTAAAGTTTCAATTCGAAGACAATGTCGAAATAGAGACTGAAACTGATTTCACCTCATTATTTCGGAAGTAAACGTGGATAGGCTATCTCCGGTTAAATATTGACCCATGTGGAGATAGTTTTCTCTCATATGGGAAATCGGCACCTGTGGATACAGGAACAGAAAGATTTTCTATAGAAAGGCCGCAGGGTGCAAAGAGATCTGGATTTCGAAGCGACTCGTTCAAATTCCTTTCGATCCCCAGGTGGTCAGAAAGTCGGAACCGGGCAAAAACGATTGGATCCATTTTGACTGAGATAATCTATTTCTTGTTAAATTTCTTGATGAAATTATGAACAATAAAAGGAAGTTCTTTAGAAACAAGAGACAATAGGCTTTCCTTTTTTAACCTTTACCTTGAGCATTTTTGCGTAAAGGTGGAATAGAAAGAAAGTCAACCTTTGATTGTAAACATCTACAAAGCTATGTACACTCATCAGTAAGATGGCCCACTTTGTTTCCATCACTAACGTGGAATTGAAAGAGCGCGAAACTTCGGAATTTATTCAGTCATTTCTCTCTACAATAGATTAAATAAAGGCTGAAAGGGATTCTAACACAAAAAGAACATATCAAGAAATAAAATAAAATGCTATATAAATGAGAAGAAGGATGTGGAAAAAGAAGTACGAGAAAACAATCGAGAAGAAGGGGTAATCCTTCGATTAGTTTCGGCCGAGGGGACTGTGATACTGTTACGCGAAAATAAAACCGTATCGAGTTTTATTAGGATTCTGGTGGAATCGAAATCCAGTTGAAACAACGAAGCTGAGAACAGCTTGGGTGTTAAGAACGGGCGTAATCAAAGTATTGCATAGATCTTGATAATCTCGGTGATGACAAGTAGCAATTAATAATGTCTGGATTTAAGTGTTTAAAGAATGAAATATAATATCTTAGGCTCAAATTTTAATAAATAATATGTTAGAAGTGTGAATATGAATACAAATATCATCAGTTTTATCAAAGTAGTCAGAAACTCGATTATTCTGAACCGGAAAGAAAAAACAGGGAGGGGAACGATGAAGGATGGGTGCTTTGCCTTTTGAAACAGTTAATGAAGATGTTTTCATAGATTTTTGTATAAATTTTCGATAAAAACATACAAGAAAGATAATTCTCTTTATAAATGTGTAGTGGCTATATCTATATAAAAATAACAGAATTAAAAATACTTCTAGAAAAAAACGTTAAAATATAGCTTCACAGATCAGGAATAATAAAGTAAAGAGACATGTTGGAATGAATTTTAACTGTACGTTTAACGCCCAGACAGATAATAGTAAGAAAATAGAAAAAGAAATTGAGTACAGTATAAGTAAACTAAAAGTCTAGTCACCTAGAAACACAGCATCGGGACCCAAATACCCAAACTCAGGGAGCAACGGTTGAAATCGTTATTCTACAGAGGGACTCACGAAATCAGTCTGTGACGACAAATCAGTCGTAATTGCCACGGCAAAGGGTAAAACAGTCAAGAGAGCACGAGTCGGAAATTAGGGTTGATCAAATGAAAGATGGCTGTCCTGAATAACAGTAATATAGCTTGGCTAGTAGACATTCAAACTGTATCATGATGTATGCTTTTCTATCAAAATCCTCTTTGAATCGAAACTCCTGCACTTATGCAAATTTGGAGAGAAATCGTCAATGAAACTTTCCCTTGAAGTTATTTTAATAAAACTAACCAGTTGCTAATTGTAGAGTTATGCACGACTTAATAAACCGTATATTAATATTATCGAAAGACCTTATGCTGCCTACTGTCCGTCTCTGGTCATCGCACCTAATTCGGATTCATCTGTCCTTTGTGAGTGTTTCCCCTCCATATTCTTTATCATCCAGGAAATACGGTCACAATTCCATGAAAATTGACATTTCATCTCCTCCCGTGAATGAATTCCCTAGGAAGCTCATCACTGAGAAAGTTTTTCCCATTGGGCGCCCCTCCAATCATTGCTGTCGCCATTTTCACTCCCTCGATGAAGGCGGAAATAAGCGACGTGCGATAGAATGCCACAAGGAAATTTCACGTCTTGAGGGCGAAAATTTCTCTCTAAGTTATTGTCTCCGTAATCATTTTGACTTCTGGCGGAATAATAATTTAAATATTGAGTTCTCTTTGATAAATAATAACGGATTTGAACGACAAAGGTTTTTTCTACCTCCTAGAATTTTGCAGGAAACAAAATAAAGGCAAAAAGTTAGAAATGAGAAAAGACAGCTCAGATTGAACTTTTGAGCAGGAGATTATGGTAAAGCCCTTTCCTCTCGCAATTTTTCCGCTGCCCAACCTTCCGCTTCCTCCTCATCGGCTAAACTTTCTGCTCATCTAAATTCTTTACTCATTTCCTCTCGCGACATCTATTATCATGTTAAATATCTCTCAGGAATTACTCTGTTCTCATTAGTGTCAATGAATTTTTAAAACATCGTTATGAAATAATCAGATTTAAAACATTTACTTTCGTTAACCAAAAGTTCCAAAAACTGGATGATAATTTCTTGAAAAGCCTTTTTACACTTTTTTGTTATCTAAAAGGATTTTTAAATCTGGATGCATTACTTAATTACGTATGCATATCTGTTCCAGTTTTTATCAAAGAAATGGTAATTTACTCCGTGGTCTTTTTCCCGGTAGACGTCATCATTTGTCCCTGCTTAAGGTATATCACTTTAAACGTGTTTAATTTAAAGCACCCTTACAATGAATGTTTCATCCCTTTCTAATTCTTCATACCTAGGTCGACTTTTTCTATCGTCCGAACAATACTTATATTGAGTTGATACTTATATAGAGAAGCTATTTTTCGTTCAATGCCACTGTTTTCTCTTTTATTTTTTCTAATTACCTCTGTTTTCCTACTAAGATTTTAAAAGAAAAGATAACGTCCTTTTAAAAGCAGGTCTTCGGTCGATGTTGTGCCTTTTATGTCCTATGGGATAATTTTTACTGTGGCAGCAAAGGAAACACAGGTGCAAACAGATTATAATCATTCTATTATTACCAGGAAAGTTACTATTGAAGTGCGCTTCAGATCTTTTGATCATAAAACGCTGATCTCTTCATTAATGTTGCCATACTATGAGATGCTTTAAATTTTCATTTCTCTGAAAAGACTCAGTTGATTTCATTCGTGACCTAGGACTTCGTTGATGCTGAAGGATATCGCTGCCATTTGCAGGAACAGAATTCTGACATCACAATGACTTGGTGCTTCCAAATAGGAAGAGACAGTTGTTGCTTCAATTGGCTTATTGGATTCCTCTATTTGATTCGATTATTAACTTGATATTCCCAATGTGATTGCGAGAACTACTTTCACCTCCCAGAGTAATTACTTCTCTTACGCTTCGAATTTCCGAAATAACTCCGTCATCTAACGGAAGATAACAATCCAGCCCTTATTTTTATATAAAACTCTCAAAACGCTTTTTAGAATGAATATTCTACAAAGATTAGAGGTTGAGAAACGAATCGTATCAATAATTTCTGAAAGGAAACAGACACATTTAAGAGTAATGGAACTGCAGTATTCGATCGCTGATTCAATTGCTACACACAGACAACGATTCATGGTTCTCTCTGAAATAATTTATAGTTATAACGAGTTTCCGCGAAGTAATTTTATTTGATAATGATTACTCTTCTTAATTATTTATCATCTGAAATACATTGCTTTGTCGTAAGGTGTATTCGAAATCATTAAATAAATTTATGCTTGTGAATTGTTTTTCTGAGAAAATTAATTTTATTTATCAAGATCATAACTATTACGTAGATTTATGCGTTAGAAAGAGACTAGTCAAGATAAAAATAACAAAAATCGATAAAATTGGGTTAAAATCGCTTGAAGTTCACTCATCATTTCTTTTATGGCGCTATCGAGCTTTCTTTTGTGGTACCAGTTTCTTTCAATACTCAGCTGTGATATTTCCTATATTCTATGATTATCCACTAGCTATGCTCATTTTAACTGAACATTATAACAGAAGAACATTTTCAAACATTTCATAGCTAAGAGTAGTTCGATTTTGAGGGAATATAATAAAATATTTTGCTGATGAAGAATGGAGAGGAACGCTGCAAAAGAAAGCGATGTCGACAAGGAGGATGTATGGAGGATTCAAAGTCGCTCTTTAGTATGGAAAAGGCCGTAATTTAAAATAACCGAATTCCAACACGAAAAGCTCTACAGGTGTTACCTACTATCGATAAGGATTATAAGGACTTTTTTAGAAAATCTGTATGCAATACCATTATCATAGGTCAGTGCTTCCAAGCCGCGTAATATCAAAGGGTAACATATTCTTCAAACGTCTCATTATTCTTGACATATCTTCGTTGGATTTTGATTTAATTTTTTCATTGATTTTTTAGTGAATGTAAACGTGAGTTTGTACTCAAAAAGCGTCGAAAAGATTCTTTTATGTTGTTGTATGGATTTACATTTAGGCTGAATCTACCAAAGCTGTGATTTATTGTGCCGTGAATTTCGAATCAGTGCATAAGTGGGGCGCCGGAAGCTGCTCTCGGTATTCAAACGAGAGCTTATAACCATTAAATTCGTTTAGTACGGTTCAACGATGCAAAAACAAAGAAAATAGAAGCTTGGCCTTTGCTGAAAAAATTGAAAGAGTAAGCTTACGAAAAACGTGATAGATATTATACGACCTTCCAGCAAGACTGAGAGATTTATGTGCAGGCCAATCGTTTTGTAAACTCTATCCACAAAGGATCTGCGAATGTAATATACAGAAATTAACTGGTACTTACAAGAATAGATTTTCTACTGGAAAATGGTGGAACACATATCAAAAATAGCTTTGATAAATTTTTAATGTTCTTATCTTGTGTACGTTATTATCAGTTTTATTAATTCTACAGTCTACTAATTACTTTTATTCACATTTTCAGCATAATTATTTAGATCGAACTTCTCTCATTTGTGTCTTACTAGCTTTCAATTTTCAGGAAGAGTTTGATGTGTATACCACCGATTATCACTCTGTGTTCTTACTTTCTTTTACACTGTTTAATAATTGTATGTATTATGTATCCTTCCGAATTGGTTATACGTGAAATTCTCTGCTATTACGCTTAGTGGATTATAAGACAGGAATCACTATTTTTAGTGGTTGACTGGCAAAGGTCCTTGGTAAAGTGTTGTTCCTTGTGGTGGAAAGGAAATACCGCAGCATCTGCCCAATATTAGTGAGATCTCCCGCTAAATATTAGAACGTACAGCTATTATATTATATTAACATTTTCCGAGTTAAATTAATGACTTAATTTATGTGAAAACATGATTGTATTCAATGAAAAATCACCAATTTCTTATCAATGGTTGGAGGTAATATTTTAAGCAAGGTTATGACTTCTGTTTGTTGGAACTTCCGTTATTAATGTTTAACCTTTAAAAATTTTAATATCCCAGATTTTCAAATCAATCACCTAAATAATTCACAAATCAATATACGAGATAGATATTGGAGGTAATTTATTAATTTTCCGTGAAACGTAAACGAAGTGTTTGGGTTTATCACTGAATGTCAGAATCTGTTTGGCTCCAGTGAAATTGAACCCCATTTTGCCTCAGGAGATTGCCCCTTCCGACAGTCAGTCGCTTCGATATTTCCATTTTCGGCTGTTCCAACAGTGTTTCCGGGAGTTATATACATGGTGAAGGTCTTTGTCTGCTTCGGGTCGTTATCTAGGACCAATTGTTTGGTTATCTATCTTTGATGATCGATCATTTTACCGCATTGAACTTTTCCTCCTTATGTCAATTGTTCCTAAAAGTATGACGTTCTAAAGCAAGAACCTTTCAACGTTAAAAATATATATCGGTATTTCTCTCCATAAGCTATGTTTTAAGCTCTTTATACTCAGGGATCGCAAAATAATTTGAACGCAAAACCCACCAAAGGATATTTATTTATTTATTTCAATTAGATTAAAAAACAGCCAATTTTGACTAATGACATTGAATCATAACAAAGACAAAATTAATAAGATATTAAAAATATGAGAGAGATTTTAAAAAATAAAATAAAATAAAAAACAACGAGACAAAAAAACAGAAGATGAAAGATTAACGGATGGAAGAAAGGAGTGAATTAATAGGAGAAAACAGTTCAAGGTAAGGTTTAAGGGACAAAAAGGAATTGAAAAATTTTGGGATGTGATAGAAGAGTGATCTCTGGGAGATTGAAAGCCGGTAACGAGGTTTATGAAGAAGGTTAGAACTGCGGGAAGGGACGCGAAGGGAGAAACAAGAGAGGATGTCAGGAGATCTACAACGGCCATTGAAGATTGCATGAAGAAATTTTAGATCGAAAGATTTGCTATATTGACAATTTTTAAGGATAAGGATTTTTAAATACGACTAAATATATTACATAACCTGCATTTTTAATGATTGATTTTGAAAAACGTTTTCGATTACCATTCATTTCGCTAAACTGAGTGAAACTCTGAGATGATAAATAGTTTAATAAACCACTTGATTACCAAATTTCACCCTACTAGAATATTTTCAACGACAATATTTTCTGATACACATGGTACCTCATTGCGATAATTTTAATTCTTATGTGATAAAAATGTTCATAGAGAAAATTAACTGGAGTATTCATTGCAAATATTATTCTTTTCTGACTTAAACTTGATAAGGGACATTCCAATCCTGACCATCTATGTTATGTATAAGTATCATTAGCTTATGAGATAATTCAATTGAACCCTTTCCGTATTTAACCAGCAAAAAGAATTAGGCACCTTAGAAAAGGGATTCCCAGACTATGATCCGCTTGGTACAAGGTGTTAATGAGATCAGTGAACTTATCTGTCCCTTGGGATTATATTAGATTATGTTGACCCTTTATTAAACGAGGTTAGGCCCGAACGTGACTATTCTCCTATTCTATCTTTGCTTTATCTACTTATTTATTTTCATACACGTTTCATACAATCACACATTCTTAATTTATTTTACATATGTATAATAAATTCATTTAGTCTTTTCCAACGCCATCGTTAATATTTTAGGACAAAATAAGAGATACCCTATCGAATCTGGCCTATCCAGCAATAAGCTTATTTGTCGCTTAGATACTTCATTTTAGAAGAGTAGTCCAAACAAAGAATTCGATAGGAATTTCATTGGTTACCTTGATAGCCAATTAAATGTTATTTGACTGCAGTGAAATTAATTAGAGACACTTAGTTCTGAATCTCTGTTGTTCGGAGAAAGCGTGCAAGTACCTTTCGCAGTAATTAAATTAATTCGCTTGATATTGAGTAGCTAACAAGGTTATACGGTAGCCGACTAAGATTTTTAATCTTTTCCGTAATGGAGTTATATCTATCTTTTCATATGAATATGACAGAATATTTTACAAGAGGATCATAAATTAATATATAAACACGTCAACTATTGCTGACTCTATATTCGTAAGTAACCGGTAAGTTTTCTCATCGAATGAACTCCCCTAATACTCGTATATGAAACTTATTACAGAAACAGCAGGATTATTTCATTCATAGCTTATATTTTCCTTAGTTTTATTCAAAATCATAAAATACGTCGGTTCCGCTTGTTCAGCATTCCGCGTCCTTTGAATTTCGAAATTCCAGCGTATCCGTTTAATTAGGTATTTCAAGAGAATTGGAGAATTTTCGATATAGGACAGGGATGAGCGTGTGCTAGCTTTTCAATTAGACCTGCTCCGGGGTCTCCTCTAGAATTCCTACGTTGATGAGTGTCAACCCGTTGATGAAAGATGATATATATTTCAACACGGTGGAAGGCAAGAGATGGATATTGAGAGAGGACTTAGAAGTGGAGGTGGGATGTGAAACAGGTCGAATGTGGAAATATCGGAAAGAGGTACATGAAGTGAAGGGAGTAAATAACAAGGTTAATGTAAGAAGATAAGGTGGGAGTTGATAGAGAAGGGGATTGAGGCGGATAGACAAGAGAAGATGGGATTAGTGTTCATAAGTGGTCAGGTGGAATCTTTACAATCGAGAGGAAAATCTGCTTTGAAAGTACATATAGACGTATAAAGGAGTCAGAATGGAGAGGGAGGTTTTGATGAGCTTCAGGTCAAGAGTGGCCTTTGCGGTCGAGGATGCCAAAAGATAGCACAAGTTGATTCGTAGAAAAGAAGGCGGCCATAGTTAGCGGAAAGGGATGCTTAGAGCTGAAAGGAAATTCTCTACCCTCCGTGAGATTTACTTTCTCCCATTTTAGAGCTATTTGCTCTTGCGTAGGCTGACCATATCCCACCGAATCTAAAACGGGAGATTTCCATAGGTGGAATGGGACAAACACAGTAACATTTTTCGCTCTATTTTTCTTAAGGATTGTTTTCTTATTTTAAAGTAGATGTTATTTGAAAGATTTATTGGCCGTGGTATTTTTTATTGAAATTTTATCTAAACCTGAGATACCACCATGAGTAAGAGTATGCCACTGCTAGTTCCTGCTTACACATGAGCTAATAAGTACAGAGGATTGATACATTGTAAAGGTGAAATAGCGTTACTTTGGAATCTATCGTTTTTTGTACAACCTATCATAGAGTTGTTGTGAAAGATGGCAATCCTTAGGATAGTAAAAAGGAATGACCGAAAGCGGAATTGTCCCGCCAAAATTGGAACGTACGGTCAGCTTACTTTCAAATATCCTTCCTCTCTGTCCTAGTACAGCCTGATTAAAATAGCATGGATACGATTCATTTTCTCTTTCAATGATTTGCTCTATAACCTGTGCTAATTCTGGACTAGGTACTGGCTATTATACTGTGAATCATGCTGTTGCAGTATTGCTGAATGATTTAGTTGGTAAGAATCTTCTTTCGGAGTGATTTCAAGCATTGTATATCGACATAAAATTAAGTTATTTAATATTTATATATAATTATTATACATTTCTGAAATGTGGTTGTTCTATTTTAAGCTTAATATTTTCAAGTTTATGTTGAAAACTGATGGGGAACATCATATTCATTCAAATTTACGATGATATATTTTAGTATAATATATTAAGAGTATGTCCCATTTAGAGACAACCAGTTAGATAGACGATACATTCTAACTGGTCGCCAACTTATAGTTAACTTACATAGGCGACTGTATCGCTTAACTGATACAGAAAATGCTGCATTGTCCAAATTTATGCAAATGCTGATATTAGTTTTTATACAGGATTCGAAAGGCTTGATACTCATGCATTTTCGCTACAATGGCTGTATCACTAATGAATTTTTCGCTACAGATCGTCTACAAACCATTTTCACTATAGACAATCTTCGTTACCGATCAATTTCGTTAGAGATTATTTTCGTTAAAAGTACACCTTCGTTACTTTTGTATTTCGTTACCATTAATGATTTTTAAAAAGAGTTTCGCTCATAGGAATATGTTTACTGGAAAAGGTCGCAATTTTAGCTAGCCAATCTCAGAAGAGGGTGTAAGTAAGCAGTCATTATCATCACGATGACTCTCATTAACTAACGCTACTTTTTGTTTTCATAGATTACTATAATTTTCGGTCAGCTCCCTTTTTAGAGCTCGTAATTAGCTTTTAATACACTCTCTAAATAAAATGCTTATGGATGAAGGTTATTTTAAAAGAATAATTTGTAAAAAGTATGCAATTATTCTAACTACTTTGAAAAAACAATTCTGCAACATAAATTGTAAAAGGTAAATAAAGTAGTGAAAAATGCTCTGTAGTGAGAAAGTTCAGTAGCGAAAACTACTGTAACGAAATAATTCTGTAGCAAAAATATTCTGTTGTGAAAACTTTATGCAAGAAAAGCTTCGATAGCGAAACCTTTGAGATGAAAATGATGCTACCGACGCGTCGCGACGTGTCAATATCGAACCTTCCGTAGCGAATCTTCGAAGGCCCTTGTTATACAGTGTTTTTTTCACGAAATTGATGTAACTTCAATTGCAAGTATTATTAATGAACAATACACAAACATTACCTAACCATAATAATCCACTCATCCGGTATTCAAACCTTGGTACCTTAGACTTGTAGCGCTAGCACGCTACTCTCCTCTCCGCAGCCCGCAATTTTAAAACATTTATTTAGGAAAATCAAAAGTGATTACTAATCCCAAAAGAGAGAAGTTCGGCGAAACGAAAATTTTAACACGACGCACAGTGGGCTAGAATCGAAAAAAGCTGGCCAAGAGGCCAAAAATGGTTTTTTTGAGTGCGGGTTTTGAAACTTCGCATATATATTAAGAAAAGATTGAATTTTATGTTCCCGTTAGTCGTTTTTCGATATCTTTACGCGTTAAAAAGATACAAGGCGTCAAACTTGAACCATTTTCACAGAAATGGGCAGTCGCGAATTTTTCGGATAAACGTTCAAGTTTGCGTTTTTATGGAGGGTTTAAATAGATACTTTTGGAAGAAACAACGATGCAATGATCTACAACAATTATTTATCTTTTGACTGGTTGCTATCACCGCTTACAAAAATGAGTTATTGCTCATTTAAAGCAACAAAATGGCGGGCACCTTTTTCAGGCAATTTTCGAGATAAAGTAAGGAATATAAATAGGAAAACGGCCCTAATGCATCGAGTCTCTTATACCACGTCATAGTCAGAAGTGTCTAGATGTGGAATCCGAAGAAACTGTTTCAATTCAGGTGCTCTTTTGGGAATTAAGTCGATTTTTCGTAAGCGCGGCGCGTTCCGACCGTGGAATCCCCGAATGCAGTTTCGCTGTCCTTCTGGTGATACGAACTCTAACGATTGGTTTCTTTCATGTTAAATTCTGGCTAATTATCCTTAAAACATACGTGAAGACAGTTTAAGAGAGGAATTAGATACCTCTACTTTACACAACGGATGTGGAATTAAGGAAAGTTTAACATTCAGATGAGATGCGTCTGCATTTTAATTTTAAACATAAATATACTAATAGAGAAGTTTTTGCCCCCGATGTTGGTAGAAAAAATGGTTGACAGAATTTACTTTGAGAAATCTTCACATCTGGAAATTTTTACCGAGCCTTGAGTCACGGGTTTGGAGTTAAGTTCGGTTTATGGCACTCCCGCGCTACGCTAACGCTCTTGCGTATCCGCTCATTGGCTAGGATTATTCCGCACGTGTCTTTTAGATTCTTAGGAAAAGAGAAAATATTTTTGTAGTTCAGTTTTAGTTCATCTTTGAAGACCGAAAGTTTTTTCTTTTTTACTGTGCTCTCGTACTGTGCGCTTCCTCGTGTGCTATAGCTGCAGCAGAATTTTTCGTCGTTCAACGAGATTCTGTCGGCCAATCCGCCTTCAATGGAAGAAGAAAACGAAAACAGTTGCAAAGGAAGAGCAAAATTATTTGAAGATTAAAATTGACGAAGGTTACGATTGGATATTTTGAAATCAACTTTCCTATGTTGTTTACAATGGTAGATGGAAAGATGAGAGTAATCTACTTTTTGGACTTACTAATTTGACTTAAATGTAACATAAATACTTTAGTTGTGCAATGCACTAACAGATAACTCGACATTGAGATGTTACATCTGTGCGGCAAGAATATCTGAAATGAATGACGTAGGGGAAATGAGGAAACGGAAAGTGGACCCGGAATTCTCTTTCGGAATATCGACTCTTCATTGCTATATCAGGTATTTTGTAATGTCTTTTGCATTGGTCATACAGACTTGATTTTAGGCAGTAGCAGGTGAGTGAATAAAGTTATTGATAGTTACATTCGGAAAGCAATGAAGAAACCTCATGCAATAATTCAACACTACAGGCCCGTGGTTCACCAAAGAGTTCACTTGCAACAGAGAAAATTATACCTACGAAATGAATTTCGGCAAAAAGTGGGCTTGATAGTCGATACGCCAAAGGTATGATCAGGAACCACAAATGATGGTAATACTGCTCGGAGGTTCTTTGAAAGTCCAACTTTAGCAGCAAAAATAACAGGTATAAAACCGATATTAGCATCTAAATTACATAAAACTCGGAAAAAAGTTAGAGTAAATTTAATCGAACACCGCAAAATAAATCGCGGTAATGATTTCTATTGGTTTAACCGGTTTCAGAGTTTGTTTGGATAATCAAAATAACTCAATACCATTTATTTCCTAGGAATTGACGACAAACTAATAAAAAAAAAAATTCGGAAATATACTGAAGGCACTTTCGAGTTGTTTACCCCTTAATGCTCGGAAAGAACTGCTGGGATGCTGCCTCTCTATATTTAAGTTTGCATCCATGGTACTACATGCCTCCGACAGTACATAAGGTAGTTGTTCATGGAACACAAATTGCAAACAATTCGTTCTTCCGATAAGAGAACTCTCGGAAAAGGTTATGGAGGCAAGAAACAAAGATATTAGGAGGTTACGTGAAAGATTTACGAGAAAATACTCGAGAGTTGCCACAAACGAGGATCTCTTTAAAAGACTTCTGCTTACATCAGATCCAAAAATTTCCATGTCTGCAGTATTCAAATACAAGAAAAAACAGATAATTGCGAAAGAATTGAGAAATCTCATCATCATCGACGACTGAGAGGGTGAAATTATTGATGATGAGGATTCGGACTATTCATCTTCTGACGAATAAGACTAAAGCTGCAATAAAGTAACGATGTATATTAACTAGCATAAATATTTATGTTGTAAATAGATATTTTTGTCATAGAGGTAATATACGTGGAATTTAAATTCGCATTAACATTTAGTTTAATTACTTTTACTATAATGAGACGCTTTTTATCTGAATGTTAAACTTTCCTTAATTCCACATCCGTTGTGTAAAGTAGAGGTATCTAATTCCTCTCTTAAACTGTCTTCACGTATGTTTTAAGGATAATTAGCCAGAATTTAACATGAAAGAAACCAATCGTTAGAGTTCGTATCACCAGAAGGACAGCGAAACTGCATTCGGGGATTCCACGGTCGGAACGCGCCGCGCTTACGAAAAATCGACTTAATTCCCAAAAGAGCACCTGAATTGAAACAGTTTCTTCGGATTCCACATCTAGACACTTCTGACTATGACGTGGTATAAGAGACTCGATGCATTAGGGCCGTTTTCCTATTTATATTCCTTACTTTATCTCGAAAATTGCCTGAAAAAGGTGCCCGCCATTTTGTTGCTTTAAATGAGCAATAACTCATTTTTGTAAGCGGTGATAGCAACCAGTCAAAAGATAAATAATTGTTGTAGATCATTGCATCGTTGTTTCTTCCAAAAGTATCTATTTAAACCCTCCATAAAAACGCAAACTTGAACGTTTATCCGAAAAATTCGCGACTGCCCATTTCTGTGAAAATGGTTCAAGTTTGACGCCTTGTATCTTTTTAACGCGTAAAGATATCGAAAAACGACTAACGGGAACATAAAATTCAATCTTTTCTTAATATATATGCGAAGTTTCAAAACCCGCACTCAAAAAAACCATTTTTGGCCTCTTGGCCAGCTTTTTTCGATTCTAGCCCACTGTGCGACGCGGAGAAAAACAGACCGTGACAGAGCTGTATCAACAGGGGACGAAATGGATGAATAAAATTTGAATTAAAAAAGTTTTCTCAGCGCCACCTCTAATTGGGCTCCCTATCCATTTGGCAATTCCATTTGTTTTGTAATGGACAAAGGTAGTTTACGCACGCTAAAGATTGCAAAGGCTTTGTTTTCATCGCATTCAGTCTAATCTTGACAAGCAAATTGTGAGAAAGGTGTCTGTTATTTCGTAAAATAAAGAGATGTCAATAATTGCCACTCGTAAAAGACATATGGCTTAATAAATATAAAAATGTTTTATCAATCGACTCAGATATTTCAAATATCAGAGAATGATGAATGAATGAGGTCTCATGGAATTTTTTAAAAAGAAATCCATCGAATTGGCGGTAAATATTTACCGCTATGTGCGAAAGGGCTATTAAACTACATGAGGAAATAAAGGGCATAAAGGGGAAAAATTTAGTTACTCGATTCCTCAAACTATCATCAAATGTGGCTAAACATGGATGGTTTTCTGTTTAATATGTTTAAAATTCTCTCAAGGAAATAATAAAGTTCTTTTCTTATCAAGAAAAGAATCGATTTCGAATTATCATCAATTTCCTATAGTAATTAATTTTTAGTTCAACGATGGAAATGTAATTTTTTACTTAGCACATGAAGTTGTGCGACTAACCCAAGGTTATACAAGAATTAAAAAATAGTGAAAGTCCCGGCCAAGTCGCAATTTTTCACTTCTTGTATAACCTTAATTTTTAGTTGTTTTAGAATAGGACATTCATATGTATTATTTGCCTTATTAATCTTTATACGCAGATTAAAAATTAATGAATTCACTGAGAAACATACTGTAACGTTTGACTTTCGCGTCATTCTCTCATGGACGACACAAAATATTCTTTCTGAAAATTTTCCCTGAAAGGAAGAAAGGCTGTTTAATACATCTTGGAAATTTTCTAGCTTTCTTTTAGTCAAAAAAAGGGATGTAGCATTACCGAATATTTTATGGTAAAATTTCAAAATAACTTTAATACACGAATTATGTGCATGTAAACCATCTTCTAGGTTTCGTTTTTTTCCATTTTCCAAACCATGAAATTAGGATAACATTTGAAATTATTTTCCAAGATTCTTTTGGAAAAGAAGAAAATTAAGCCGTATTTCACTCTAAATATGTCTCGTATATAAGAATCGAGTTTATGATGAAATTCACGTAAAAATTGAAAAAAATATATTTTCACTATTTAATCCATCGAAAATACGCTGTTCTTGTTGTTGTTATATAAGTTGTTCTTGGTGCCAAATTTGCTGAAAAATTGAATGTTTGAAGGAGGATTTTTTAACGATAAGCCATCCAAAAATGTGTCATAGTAAAAGTTAGGACAACAGCTGATGCGGCTATCATATAGCATACACCTTTTTGAGACAAATTGTAATTTGAAGTAGGATCTGAATCCAAAATCTTGGTACTCTTTCGGAACCCTTCATCAACAGTTTCGATGCCGATAGAACACCTAAGACGCGAGTTCGCCGATGAAGTTTGATTCGGGAGAACTTTATCCCGTAGACGCAACAACAGAAACTTTTCCCCTCACTTCATTTCACATGAATGAATCAGTCGTATAAGGAATTCGTGGAAACTTCAGTTTGACCTAAGATTCGTCTGATTCTGATGAGGGACGAACGAAGATTTGCAGGAAAATGGTAAAAGGATGAAAAATTTTCACAGGGAAGTTTTTGGAAGAAAATTTCCTCTCGAATGTAGCAACTTCCGCATCAACGTCTTATAACGATCGATGGATCCAAACGCAAAATTTTCTCTTTAATGTAATTCATAATGCTAAGCTAAGGCCTCGTTCTCATACAGTTAACCCGATAAGTAGTTTTAGTTTCAACGGGTAGATGATATTTGGACTGATTCGCATTTTGTTTATTAAACAACAACAATTACTTCGGATACAATTATTTATTATTACGATTTTGAGCGATTTTTTATAGACATTAGAGTATTAGAAAGGTTTTATAACTTATTTCATTCGCAAACTATTTTTCCTTTCCCTATTATCAAATTTTCATGGATGTAATTCATTCTCGTGTATAATGCTTTGCACCATATTCGAATTTTACCCTTCATTTCTTCTCTTTACTCACCTGTTTTAATCATAGTTTAGCATTTGACTCGCTATTGAAAATGTATTAACTTATAATGGATTATAACCTACTGTTACATGATAGAGGGATCGAATCATTACGCATGAAGCATATCTAAACTCAGTGTGTATATACTTTCATTTTTCGGCGAAATATCTGCAAAAAAATAATATATCTCTCTCGCGTGCCAACACTTGCGTTGTTGTACTTTCAAGTTCTTCATCCGTTCAATTTTTCTCGTTTACTTTTTGAATCGAGGAATCCAAGGAACCAAAGCTGTCGTAATTTGGGAATAGGATCCGGCGTCTGTTTGACCTATTTTAATGGGAAGTTTCTCCAATAAAGTCCGATCCAGTACCCTAGTCACTAAGCTGTTCTCATCGTCGCTCTCCGTTAATGCGGATTTCGTCCATTGGGCTCTATTAGCGCGCTTGGGAGACCGTCTGGGACACTTCTCTCGAGTAGAACTGAATGAGTAGCCTTTCCAAAACCCTTAAAAAGAAAAGGTCGTCCGTATATAGTTTTCTGCCAGAAAAGGTCCAAGAGTTCTCGTTATAAAAAATTACTATCCTCATCATGATATTGAATAAACCTTTGACCAACTTCAACTCATTATGGAGGCTCTTCATGCGGAACGACTGGGGAATTTCATAACTTAATTTTTCCTTTCCATATTCCTTAATGTATAATTAAAATTCACTCATGATTAATTGAGATAATTAATTCCAACCTCTTATATTTATTTTTTCTTTGTTCTGTATTTTTGAGCGTATTTTGGGATTAATTCCCGTCTTTTTTCGATCGCCATCCCTCTGTATACGTTTCATCGTTTTTTGTTGCATATGAAGGTTTTCATTTAGCGGTTTATGTGGTCTTTTGATCATCTATTTTCCGCGCTATATTGCTATCATTTTCTTCGCGTTTTTTTCGAAAACTTATTATGTTGTGAAAATAATTCTCTTTCATCAATCCCAATTTTCAAGAGACACTTCCTTTTTTACCCTTCCCTTTATCTATCGCGTAAAGCATGCTTTTTAAATGTTTTAACTTATGTACTGATGCTAGACCTTATGAATACACTAATGTAACTTGAAGCAATTCAACATGTTTGAAGCATTTACTCATTCATACACATTCTGCTATTTACTGTTTTCTGCATATAAACATACGCATTATTTTTCTGATATGCATTTCCGACGAAAAGCTAGAGAATGAATGTGCTATGTGATTTTTAAATTTTCAGATAGCAATGGAGTCAATCTCGTTGAAAATCGTAAAGTTGAAGACTTATCATTCAAAATATATTTCCGACTCTGTCTTAAAACATTTTGTTGTAGGTTATCAAAGTGACAGTTTGTGTTTAGACTAATCTGACAGTTCTGGGCGTTAAGATTGTTAATTTTTCTATTTTCGTCCTTTATTCATCTGGGACGTTCATTGAAGCAACATTTACTGCTTCTTGTTTTGTTTCTTAAACTCCATTTAATTTATTATCTCAAGAAATGATGCGGATTTAACAGAATTTAAAGTGTGCACTTTCACTGAGGAAAAGATAATAAAAATGGTAGACCTGGATTCGAGTCACATTCCTGTCGGTATTTTTCATTTTTCTATCTCCTTGAGTTTTCTATCCGTAGGGATATCCATACCAATTTTAAAACAATTCCCTCATCCTTGTGATTTCCTTTTGGAAGAATTCCTCCAAGCGTCACTTTGTGAGTCGGTTACTGCAATGAGGACCTCTGCCGGTGGTTGGTGTCACTATTGTGAACGCTACTTGCCTTGCTCTCAAAGCATCTCGTTAACAGAGTGGAATTGAATTACAGAGTGGAATTGAATCAGCATCGTTGTGAAGCAGTCATCTTGTATCATTTGGATATTTTTCACTTTTGGATCTCTTTGCCCTATATGATAGAAATGAAGAATTAATTGTTTTCCCAGAGCGTCTTCGTCTCCTTATTGTTCAAATAAAATTTTTCAAGTTAACTTAGCTTCATCTACTATTATCATCTACCTCTGCCACACGCCAGAAGACGGCTTACAGGGTATTTTTGTAGATGTAAATCATATAGCACACAGTTATTTACTGGTAACGTTTTCCGATAGATTTTAACCGAGACCTCGAATTATCCATTAATTAATTAACTAAAATGGAGTCAAAGTAAATTTTCCAATTTTCAGCATTTTGCTCGATCGTGAAATTCCCTATTTTCATCGTTTCCAAGATGGTGCGAGTTCTGGAAAGTGACGGGTAAAATTTGAGAGGCCAGTTATCCTGCAAAATAATTTTCCCAACCATTCCTTCGTCAATCAAACGCCGTTTGTGGGAGATAGGACGTCTGTGAGAAGTTATCGGGTTTCCGAATTAAAGGCATATCTAAGGAAGCTGTTCGGCTTTCATCGCAGCCCCTGGGACCTTTTCCTCCGCCTGGGGGACATACGTTTCCGCACCATGTTAATGTCAATCCGCTTTAGGTTATTGACTTGCAATTTCTCCATTCAAACGACGAACATTCCGCAATTTTAGCTCTCTTCCTTATCCTCTTACAATTTCGACTTCATCCGCGATTGTTAAAATAACCGAACAAATGGCTCGGGATAATGAAGTTAAATGATGATGGCTGCATACGCTTTGACACTTCTCTCCGCTAAATTTCAGGGAAAGTGAAGCGTATAATCAGGAAATTAATAGAGCCCAGCGGGTGTAGGGAAACAGCCAAGAGCAAGGTAAGATGCAAATTGGAAACCCAAACGGCAACAAACACTCACGTGAGCCATCTTGGTAGCTGAATCCATTATGTACGAAGGATTTGATTGCTCTGCCAACGAATCTTCGTGTTACCAGAATGTTTTGGCGTAAGGTCAAAATGATTCCACAAGATTATGCTAGCCTACTTGAATGCAATGAGCTACTTCACGTGTCAGGATTAAATGGCGGAATTCATGAACCAGCTACCACGATTGAGGCCGATCCTTCGCAATTTTTGGATTCAACAGGTTGAAATACTATCATTTTCAGCAGTAATTCAATTGTTTCATATTCAACTCGATATGAACAAATGTTACAGCCAACGTTTAAAGGCAATTTTTTCATACAATTTTTACCTTAATTTAATAAATTAACTGAATTAAATTTTTTTATTAATTTTTAAAATTATCTCAAAGCTTACAATTCACCTGAGAATAAAATTTCACCAAATAGCAGTTTTAACTAGATCCCGAAAATTTTAATTAAAATTTAATTTAAATTTAAACTATGACAATCTAAAACGTTACCGCAACAAAATGGCAACGCCTGGCGCATCTACTTTCATCCATCCAATCTATGTATTTTTGTATTTTGTTAATAATTACTACGGAGAAAGGGCGAGTGATTCGGAAAAAATCTCTGGTTTTGAATGGAGAGAGAGAGGAAGATAAAGGACATGTAGCGAATACCAATCAATTTAGAGAAAGTACCTCTAATGCAATATTATATGGCCTTCCTCTTAATTCTGTAAATCTGACATTAGGCGAAAAATAAGGGAGATAGACTCAAAGACTAATATTTTCAGATTTCCGTAAACTATTCACATTAATAATAAAAAAGTAAGAAAACGGGATCTTTGAATACTTTGATTAGGGTATTCATAGACCCCGTTAGAAAGAAGAAACCGTTGGTAAAGCAAATGAGTAGGTTAAAGATTAAGAGGGGACGGAATGCTGAAGAAAACAGTTGAAGGAAGGATGGAAGGCAAACACAGCAAAAGTTGTTAGATTATATAAATGGTTGTAGCTATAAAGTACTAAAAGAAAGCTTGTTAAGTGGGGAATCTTAGAATACGTAAACCTTACAGAGGAGTCCTTGAGATTAAAGTTTGTTAATGGGATTGAATGTAGATCATCGTAGTATATGTGGGATCCATTGCTAATAATAACTTAGAAATAATTTTTAAAATTATCGTGAATATATATCGTATCAAAACGAGATTTTAGTGTATCACGCACGCGTATTCCCCCGAAGTCGGTGTTCGCGCTTCAGACTGAAACCTGATATTAATTAGTGGAGAGAACCTTATACTTCAACCGTGAGGAAGCAAAGGGTTCGCTACACTCTATGAGAGCACAAACACTCAGTGAGACAGTTTATTTGGTCTCAAATGCCCATTTTCTCATTTTTCGCGGATGTAAGCATTACCTCCTTCCCCTCGGATGAAAGCAGAAGGCGAGAAGAGTGATCATCAAAGTAGAAAGTTCAGTCTCCCGTGAAAATGATACGCCTTAAGCGAGTGCCTTCATTCAATAATTGAGGACGAAGACAGGTGCTCCGGGCGCAAGGAAATGAACCTCTTTCTATACCATCCGTCTTTCTGCATCGCTGTTTTGTTAGCTCGACGGACTGGCACCGACCAAAAACGCTGTTTACCATAGAGCAAATAAACAACGAAGCAATATTTGCAATACCGGTTTCTGCTGTTTGTAAGAATACGAAATCGTATAATTTGTTCTACTCAATTCACAAAGTAGTAATAAGATTCGATTTTTCAGAACTTTAGGTTTGTCCGAGGAATTTTACTTTATGTAGAAATTTGTGCCACGAACTGTTTTTTGAATGAAAATTTGACCGTCTCTATTAGTCTACCCCAAGCAAATCATCCTATCTCTGTCTATATTTACGTGGAAAATGTATTGTACGATGAACATATTACGGACCAATTATCACATTACCTATTGAAATAATCATTATCATATTCTATGTTAAAAGTATTGAAAACATTATGTGGGTCAACCTTTAATGTGTTCTCATTTTCTATTTGAAATCTTCACTGAATCAATTTCACCTAACGATAAAAGTAACGATGTGGAGAAATTTCATTTCAGTGAGTTCATAGAGTTATACAAATACCTATGAAGATATTTTTCATTGATGCATAACAGTAGGAGTAAACAATTCGCAGAAATATATTCCGAAACATCATATTTGCTCCTATTTAAGCTCTGAGTAAATACGATAAAAGAAGAACACAAAGCGTTACTCTTTGTTTCTAAAATTGATAAATTCCACCAAATATCACGTGAAAACATTCAACCAATGGTAAATATTTAGACATAGCCATCATCCGGATGAAGCGAGATTAGACCGAATACGTGCTAAAATGGAGATTTATTCATTTTTATTCATGTATCGATCGATTTATTTAGTCATCAGATAATACTTTTATTCGTTGGTCTTCAAACTTGTATGTTCGAAAAGTTCGTCTATTCTAAAATTCTTTCCTTCATTCTTCAAAGAAGTAATAAAATGCCACATTTTAATGTGGCTTTATTTAAACAAACAATTTGTTTCTTTTAATTTGTATTTACTCGGAAGGAGATGTATGACCTATATAATAAACGTTAGTTTTTAAAACTCAAGTGCAAATTTATTCCTTCAATAACATGCTATACCAGTGAAATACCAATTGAAAATTTTATAATCCTTAGACATGCTATAAATGAGCACAAGATGACTTTAAATACCAATTTATCATAAATTAAAAGCAAAATAAATCATTGAATCTTCAAGTTCTCAATGCTATACGCTGACTATGTAGAACTAAGTGGTTTTCACTTTGTTTCCATTTATGTGTTTAGGATAGTTATACTCATAGTAAATGTTTACCAAAAGAAATGTAAACCTTCATTGAGCGTGCTAAAAATAAGGAAAATAGCTGCATTCACTTTACGTCTGTTCAATGTGTTTGGAAAGAGACACATATGTTTCTCATTGCAAGGCAGTGACCGTATCGCAGTTTTCATTCAGTCTTTGAAGAATCGAAAGGCAATGTGAAAAACTTCGCCCTCAGTATTCTACGATCAAACGTTTTCGTACTTGTCCAACGCAAGCATTGCTGCATGAAAGCCTTTCGCAAAGTTCTTTCTTGAACTGAAACGCTCATTTCACGAGTAATACATCACACCGATCGTCATAGGTTTTTCAGAAACGTCTCACGTCAATCGGCCAATGAAACATCGCTCAAAAAGAGCACACTTTTCTTGCAACAAAGAGAACGAAGATCCTTTGGACCATTCTATAAAATGCTAAACACTCGTCATCATTCTATTAAACAGCAATCTATTGGTACTGAATCGGCAGTATTTCCAGATAATTTGTAAATGAGTATCATCATTTCTTTGACTATAGTATAATATATACTTCAAAGCTTCAGAATCCGCTACCAGTAAAAATCACATGGTCATCCTTTGTAAAGAAAAGGTGATCTGAAATTCAAAACATCCTTTCGGGATATATCGATGAATATCGATATATCCCGATGAAGCGATATTTTGAACTCGCTGTTTCTTTCAGAAGCTCATAAACATTTAAATTGTACAGATTAAGTTTTCGGATTTTGCTCATTGTGTAATACATCTTCGCAATTATCTAAGAATTTCTCCGAAGGAATGAATAAATGAATGTGAAAATTCCTTGAAAGCTTTCTGTGCCAGTTAAAATAGAAATATAGTTACTACTATTTAACTGGCACAGAAAGCTTTCAAGGAATTTTCACATTCATTCCTTGAAAGCTTTCTGTGCCAGTTAAAATAGAAATATAGTAACTACAAAGACTTTAATTACTAACCTAGGCCTCGACTTAATGAAACATTTTAACAGAATTCTTTGAAAATTCTTGTAAGCTACTTCACAGGTATACCACTCTTTTCATATTAAGTCTGTAAAATAAAGTAAAATAATTTCTGAACTTATACTTTAAAATTATATTCAATCCTATTAAATGAAAGTTAGTAAATTATTTGCTCCCCCATTTACGCACACACAAATTTCTGTGCGTGGGCGTGTATGCCCCTGATTCATCAGTTCTTTTCTTTTGTCTTCAACTTGGCCAATCCAATGGATAACGTTTACTCTCGTCACTTGGCCTGCCAAAATCCATTTTAGTGATCTTATTTCATCTATAATTCCTGTCACCTTATTCACTTAGGTGTTACCGACATTCTTAAAGAAACTATTACGGTGAGCATTACTCGGATGCTTAAGGAGGAAGGGTGGGAAACTTTATAAGAAAGGTTAAATATAGAGATTTAATATACTTACAGAAGTTAATTTTAGCATACTGCTTCTATAAATTTGTGGTCAATCCCTTGAACTTAAACTTACGGAAAGTATTATAAGTTTCCGAGAGAATACTGAGAGGGCAAATCTGACTTTATTAGCAAAATGAATAAATCTCCACAAACTCTATTCTCTTTAACGATTAAAATAAAGAGATGAATGTTGATTTTTACCCTGAACGACACATTTTGATAATTCACACAAATTACGTAATATTTGAAATAATAACTGCACCATCAAACTTCCTGTATTAATTTTAGAAATAGGGAGGAAACAGAAGTCTCTCTTAGCCCACAATCGTGCATTTCTGAGTAGCGATTCGTAAAGATATGAAATGGTACATGCTCTCCTTAATACATGTCAAGGACGTACTCCAAGAGAGGTATACACTGGAGTATGGATTCGTGGAGACACGTTTGCAACGCTAAGAAGAGAGAGACCATAAGTCCCCATCTGAATAGCTCAGGAATCTCATCGAGCCCACGTTTGACGAGCGCTGAAGGTGGTATTTGATGGAGGAAACTTTGGCCGACTCTCCCGAAGTATTCCAACCTCGTAAACGTGTTTTCGCAGCTCCAGTAGAGCCGCAATTGAACGTCTGGAGTCCCAACCGCAATGCTGAGAGTGTTGGCAGGCATTCGGCTTAGAACTTCCGGTTTACAAACTGATACACCTCCGCTGGTTTCTCGAAAAACTGCAGATATCTACATGTCGATGCTGAAAAAACATTTTTTGTACCGAAAACAGCTTTTACAAACGTTTTACGATAAACTCAAAAATTATTGGTAGTTTTATGACTGGGTTTACTTGGTAGTAATAAATTATTCTTTCTGGAATTTATCACAACTTGAGTCACACTCTTCCATCGCTCGAGGAAGATGTGAAGTTTCGGGAAAGCGAAACGTGCAAATGACATTTGAACCGCAACCCATATAGAGATACAGCAAAGCCACCCATCTCTGTTAATATATTCTTCCGTTCCAGTTAAGCCGGTCGCGGTAAATGTGAAAATACCCTTACTACATTAAATGTCACAAGCAGGCCTCATCTTTCGCGGGGTTACGTTTCGGAAAATTTGGAGAAAGACATCATCACGAAATAGATGTCATAGGGTTGCGAAAAATGGAGGTTATGACCCCAATTCTGTGATTATTTTTCTTCAACTTAGCGAGGGCTAAAAATAGGAAAATTAATTTATGACCGAACTGCCTGGTGAGATAAATTACACGAAAAATACCTATCATCGGATGCCGGACTTCGTGAAACGGCTTAAACTAAATAAAGGCTTAAAGGCTCCTGTATAGCCAAAGGAACGTATGACTTTGGTGAAAGCGGTCCCGGGTTAGAACCCTGGTGGGAGCCTACTTGCGAAATAACCTCAGCTATTGAAGCACATTTAACAATTCAATAAATATAAAATTCAGCTAAAATTCAATTATCAGGTGATGGCGTTTAAGCCAAAACTGGTAGTGTTTGTATTGAATCGTGTGGAACATACTAAGTTTTTCTCTATCTGAACACCAAAAAAGTGGAATAAAATAAAATTTTATTGTAACTCCTTACTAAAGTAGGAATATAAGTGGCAGTTGTATAAAAGAGGACTTTTCGTATATACCACTAAAATAAACTATTTAAATCTCTGATATAAAATATGGATTTATAAGTGGATATGGATAGATCAATGTTCAATCGATCAAATATCAAAATAAATAAAGAAAATGAGGATACACGGAATGTCTCTATCACAAACGGTGAAAGACAGGTAAGATATCTTCACCGTTGCAAAGCTTAACGACGGAATTTTCTAGATCTTTCACCTTTCCAATCTGTAGCATTACTTTTTCCGTTTGTATTTGTCCTAATTAGCTATGCTTATGTCCCTTGTATTGACATACGGTTATGTTTCTACTTCCCTTTGAAAAAGCACACTTTGTATTGGTTTAGCGAAATTAACTTTTTTGAGTATAGAGGAAGTGGCATTTGGCGATCTTTCATCGCTAAAGAACAAAGCCTATTTCCACGGAATGAGAGTGTGATTGCCAGCGATATACCGCGAAAGAGTCAAATATGCCTATAATAAAACGTCGAAAGATGAGTTCTGCTTGTGCTTCAATTAATGTCATGTCATTATTTACGAGCCTTGATCCATACAAGTAAATTACACTGGAAAACTAATTTTAATTTTTCTCGGTAACAAGGATAGTAACAACTGTTATATTATCCAGGTATGAGCTTCATAAAATATCCACCATGTTAGATATTTTGTTACAGCAACTCTCTCTTATTCTCCTCTCCGTAATTTATCATACATTCGCGAGTGTTATTTTAGACGGTATTTATCTCATTACTTCATTTTACATCAATATTAAATACAGAAAAGGCATAAATATATTTCAGAATATATTATAGTAATCGTATTTTAAAATTCTACATGATGTAAAAAATATGTGATTTACCCATGAAAATAGCAACACAATTCAAAAAGTCTGCTAAGAATTTCTTGAGTCTTTCTTCCAGTTGCGGCTTTAGATTTATGTATGGTGTAGTGTGAGATACAATTCACCAGATTCATTGAAAACCAGGAAAATTCTCTCATTATCGCTGTCTCATCTTCCATGTCCTGAGGAAATTCTCACCCTTCTCATCATTCACTTCACCCAAGTTTTGTGGGAAGATCTTCAGGTGTGAATGGAGAAAATGAACTTTCAACAGCATTCTATAGCCCAAATTCTTGTAATTTCCACGAGATTATTCACTGGTGTTGTCCACAAGATTATTCACAGTTGTTCTCCCTCTGCTTTCCAAGGTCAGCTTTCATGCTATATACGAAAGATCTCTTCTCTGTGAGCTCTTTAACAGAAATCTTGCCTCAAGTATTTTATTGTGCAGCAGTACTCTTATTTAGGTCCTATAAAAATTTCTTTCTTACATTACATTCATTAAATCGTAGAAATATTTTCCTAACATTTCGTCACCGTAAGGCAACATAACCGAAAACTACTCGGTGGAGCATTTTCTCAAAAATATATAAATTCAGAGCAAAAAATTAACAAGAAATAACTTCATCACGTCAATGTTAACAAATGTTTGTTGGCCAATGTTATTTATTGACAGGATAAAGGTCCCAAATGAGGAATATTCGTTGAAAATAACTTTTATTTACCATTTAATTTATTCAAAATTATTACCTCGGAAATATTTTCTAAATCTTTGACTTCCTAGACATCGTACCACAAAGAAAATCTTTAATTAATGAAATTAACATATATTTTAAATTTATCACGGAAATGTTAGTTATTAATCTGATTTTATATTAGGGTAAAAGAGGTCCTAAAATGGAATACTAGGTGCTCCTAACATGGAATATTGAATTAGATGTTTGAAAGGCCTATTAGTTACATGTAATTGAAAAATATAATATTAAGTTGCTATGAGTAAAGGCATAAATTCAGAGGGTTTTTTGTAAAATTTAATCATGTGCAGTACGTAAATATAAATGATATTTCCGAACGAAATCCTTGAGTGCATGACATTTTTAACATTTGTTGTGTACTGGTACATAAGTTGCTCTTTTCCCTTTAAAAGGAATATAAGAAATTTTATAAATATCCTCAAGGAAGAATAGACTTGAAAAAAGTCTGACAGGACCGGGAATCGAACCTCGGTCTCCCGATTGCCGGTCGGGTGCTCCGTTCGTTGAGCTATCTCGCCATTTTGGATACTTTGTGGGCAAGGACTTGCCGGATGGTAAGAATTCCCTGTTATACCTTCCTTGTTATCATTATCAATATTGATATGAACATACATGTCATTCTATAGTAGAAGACTTAAAGAAGTCAGTTTTCATAAATAATCGTTGGTTATTATTTCCCAACAATGCGGTTAGTTGTAGAATATAGAGGAGAATAATCTTCCAGTCAAAGCCAAGTAAATGCAAGATAAGTAATACTCTTCCGGTATGTTAATAAAAATAATATGATTCCAGTCAAGCTTCGATATTTAACTGAAGTCATATACAATAATCACTGAGATTCGTTATTAATGATTAGAATTTGATATCTGTTGAAATGGCTTCCATCATTCATCCATAATTCGATTGCTGCTAAGGTTTCCGCAGCGCTGGTTTCTTAAACTTCTTTCGGGTTTCACCGCGATATCCTTCATTCGTAACGACAGTTTCGCCAGCGTTCCTGTGGGCGACTTCAGGACGAACTTCGACCTAATTCAAAATAATTCATTCGAAGAAGCATTCTAACCGCTCTCCGCTCAATGAATATTCAAAAAAATCAAAATGATAAATAAATTATTTTTCGATTTTTATTTCTTGAGTATATGAGTGAACTCCCACGTTAAAAATGACAAAAATGAATTTAACTCATTTTAAAATGCGAATCAATGACCCTTCCGAATAATCAAAGACAATTCTTCCTTCACTTTTCATCGTGATGAATGTAAATGTGTGTGCCTAAATATTCATCGTGATGAAGACTGAAGCTGGAGTATAAATTTAACTCATAAAAATAACTTGGTAGAAAATCATTGAAAACTATGCTACATTGCCCTAACGCACACCAAACAAATTCTTCATACGTCTGCGTGACCTATTTCTGCTAAAAATCTAAAAGTTCTCTCCCTTCTCTGGTAAATATTTTGATCTTGCCTCGCTCCCTTGATCTTGACCAAAAAATATACCTTAGAGGTAAAATACACATCTTTTAGATAGCGGGGCACCTGGAAAGGCCTGTGTTACCAAGAATGATAGCATGGCTATCAAAATGCGTATTGAAGGGTTCTTAGAAGTCGGTATTCCAAGCCTCTCCAAGTGTCTCACTACTTCCGTAGTTCCTTCCAGAAGACGTCCATCCAGACAAGCGACCAGCGGAGTGTTATTGACCTCTAATTCATTGATATTGGCGTTCCATTTCTTTTCTTACAAAACATACCATCCCTTGGAGAATTGGATTCATTAACATACACTCCGACATTATCATAAGTCTGTCTCTCCGTTTTGTTCATCGCAGTCCTCTTCCAAAAGATCATCCCCTTACCATTCATTCTAAATTGCCCTTCTATTCTCACGGAAAAATCCATGCGCTCTGTTTCGACTGATTGTTTATAACCAAAATATTTTCGTCCTTTATTTTCGTAATATTCTCATTTTCGAACCAAAACGATATTCAACGACAAAAATTTTTAAAAATTTATTCAATATCCGTTCATTTGGTAGTTATCTCGATATCTTCGGAAATTTCTTGGAAAACTTCATGCAAAAGAAAAAAATTCTTTTTGAAATATTTTTTAATCATCTGTAGACTAACTAAAGATATATTTGTTTAAATAAATAAATATGTAATATTATTACTAGGTGGGATCATTTTGTTCCGTAAGTTATTAGTGAGGTATCTTTATGAGTCTTAATTAGGTATACAAAGTATATGAAAATTTGAAAAAGGAATAGAAAGTTACTCTCTTATAATCCAGACGACGTTAAGGATGAATTGCTGGTCCGAAAATTTTTATACACCGAACCCTGCTTCTGTAGTTATCTTTACGCAAGAGTTATTTAAACTCCTCCTGAATTTTGTTTATCTCATTTCTTGGTCTTGTATTCTTAAATAATGAGGGGCTTTACATTCCGTAAAAACATTTGGAAAATGGAAATGTATTGACTTGGTTTCTTCCACGCCAGAAATTCAATAGATTCGATTTAAAAATTTCCAAGTAAAGCGAGGAAGGGAATTGGAGTTAAAACGCGGCAGGTTCCCGAAGTAATTAAAGAAAGCTGCATTGTCAAAATAAGCGACTTTCTCTTTGGTTACGGAAAGTTCTCTCTCCGCAACTTTAACAGCAATCTGCCTTTGATGACAGACAGCCCTCTCTTCCCTTTTCCTTTACATAACAAGGTACACTTCCCCCATTTAAAAGAGAAACATTAGGCCGAAGAGAAGTTGGTTTGAAAATTTCGAAGAGAATTAAGGTTTTTCAATTCTTTTAAATTGCGATAATTACGATTTCCATCTTTCTGAGAGTATATTTCTCAATTTATAAGTAGCGCATATGAAGAATGTTTCTTCTGTATAATGTTGATTAGTTGAAAATGCTATATCAGAGGTGTAAAATAAAGCTGTTACGGAAATTATAGTGAAAATACTAAAAATAATGCTTTCAAAAAGACGGAAATTACCATTTCCTCGTTTTTTAAAAGTAAGTTAATTCTGCAATGAGACTTGGATTGCTCTTTTCGTAAAAGCCTCACCCACGTACGCATTCATCGCAGGGGCCAACGCACAGCTGCACTTTCGGGCAATTCCAGGAAGCAGTTCATTGAATTACTTCTCTAGTTCCCAACGTTCCTTAATTATTTTGGTAACTACAGCTACTAATGAGAATTCCAAAAACAGACGCTATAGCTCGCATGCTAACTAACATGCAGGTCTATAGCGCAAAATGAAACAATGACGCAAAATAAAGAAGGAAAAGGAAGTGGAAAGAAATTGAGGAAAATAGTCCCGCTATTAATTTGAACGTTGATATGCTATGAAATGCCGATAAACAATTTCTCCGAATCAATATAATTTAGTCGAGAATCGAAAACTTATTTTTCAATGTAATCTATCTTAAATTAAAAAATATAGTCTTTGTGTAGAATGCCAAGTAATTTATCTCGCTAGAAAAATAGACATATTTTATGTCTACAGTGACGCAATTTTTATTTCAATGAATGCAACAAAACGAGTGCTTCTTTTTCACTATCCTGAAATAAATAGGTGTAAGTAATCAAGAAAATTTTACACATTCATATACTTTGTAAGTTTATCACACTCATCGCTGGTTTTGTGTTCAAAATATGTCAAACTCAATTCAGTTGTGATGCTTTGCAATAGCTAATATTCCAGGTAAAAGAATAGCTAAAAATACAGCTAATACAAAATACAAACCCTCCGCGATTGCATAATGAACGTTGTTGTAGAATTACATGTAAATACTCGAAGTAATTACAAAGAAAATAAGACATTCTCATATGGGGAACAGTCATCAGTATTAATTAATTACTGAAGTTAAATGAAGAGGAATGCATCGATCTTTTGTAAAATTGCATGATTAAGAATCAAATTTTTGCATTATGATTGTTTCCCTTTGTTATAAAAGCGAAGAATTTTCTTTATCATTATTTGATTATAATTATAGTCTTATTTATAGCTATGATTGTTTCTAGTTAAACGACTATTTATTCAAGAATTAAACCTGTTCACCGCAAAAATACTAGTACTCCAAATTTAATCTAATTCTAAAATTATTACTTTAATAATCAAGCAAACTAAATTTCGAAGAAATCGCTCTGCTGGAGTTTTACCGATTTTGACTGAGAGCCGAACTTTCCTGCACTATATCTACTGATCTCATTATTATTTTCAGGAAGTTTGGTCTCTATTTTCATTAATTTCCAAATATTGCCTGCAATTGGGTGAGTTCTCTTTCCCTATTTTGCTTGCGTCAGCGTAATGTTTTTAGTTAAAAATTTCCATAATAACAATAAGGAAAGAAAAATACGACGCATGTCACAATAAAGTGATTCTTTTATGTATCCATTCCATGTTTTGGCTTCAACACGCTGTCTGCCTATTAGTGGTAATTCTCAGAAACGATTTCGTTCACATATATTCATTGTATTGATTTAAATATATTATTCTTTATAAATTAATTCATTGTAACTCTTGCTTTAATCGGAGAAATTTATTCATCCATCCAATTCTAAGTTAATGCCTAGGCTTTGCTACCAGATGGAAACCATTCGGATCGTTATTTATTGAAAATTTTTTCTTCTATATATTTCTTCCTTGGTCTTCCTTTCCTATAATCTTTACTTTCGAAATTTCCATCAAAATGTGTTGTGTCTTATCACATGACCAATAAATCTAAACTTCCTTCTTTCCATAGCTTTCAATAATCTTCTCTGTTCCCTGATTTCCCATAATACTTCAACATTCATTTTCCGGTCAATCCATCTCGTGCGTGTTTTCTATATTCGCATGTTTGCCGCTTCTAGTTATTTTCTTTCCCTTTTGTCCATGCTCCAACCCTTATATAGTAAAATGCTACAGACGGGGGTTTTGCCAAACGTTTCCTTACTTCTTAATCCAAATGTTTGCATACTAACATTATATTTCTAATTGCAAGCATTCTTGTTCAGTAATATCCTTCTCCTTATTTAACAGTTACATCTCATGTCTAGTGTGCTCATGCTTCCAAGGTAACCAAATCTGTCCACTTGCTCTACCTCTCACTTGATATTATATCATTATGCTTACGTGAATTCTTTTATTTTTACTTACAACTAAAGATTTTGTTTTATGAGCGTTGATTTTTCATTTCCATAAGTATGGCGGTTGTCAAAGCTGCTAATATTTTACTCATACCCTTTCCTGCCAATCTGTATCTGCAAAGATAACTATATCATCAGTGGCCTAAAGGTCGGAAAGTAAAATCCCTTGTTTTTTGGCTGAGTATCTACTGTATAGAAATAGAGTGAAAGGAGGAGGAAATGTAAGGGGACATCAAAGAAAGATAAAAGGAGTTAATTACCTCTAACATAGTCATAATATGACTTTGATGCTTTCAATTACCGTTAGGGTAAATGAGAAATCGAACCCGTCTCACAGGTAGCATTTGCTGTATAAACAAACAAGTCACGAGATGATATGTCTGATTAAATGATTTTACTGTTACATCACTTGCTTGATTAATGATTGCAATATCATTAATTCGTGTTCTGTACAGCATAATCTCTAGAGAAACATATGTTCTCTGAAGGAACTGTTTCTCAACTTCTTTGTTACGACAAGATATATATTACTTACATATTGAAAGGATCTGGAAACAGAGCTCTTAGTAATTGCCAACAAAATATTAATCTCACTTTAACGTTTCCTTTTTCTTCCTGATCATCTCACCGAATTTCAGTGGATCAATCTGTGGACTATGAAACTTATAGACTTTACAGCAAGAGATTAGGATGAATTTTACGGAGGAAAAGAATTCATATAATAATTGGAACTGAAAATTTTGGTTGCAATTGTAACTTGAGCCCATATTCGCTCGGAAGTTGGAAGATCTGTGTTGGAGTCCTAGTTACGTCCAACTTTTTTTACTTCAGTATATTCTTATTCTCTTTCAAAATTCCATTCAAAACAGTAATCTTAAGCGCAGCCCATTAACTACAATGCAGTAACTAATTTCAACGAACAATAAAGGTAATTCAATACTATTTTGTTATGCTTGTAAGGTTTTGTCAGGTTCCATTTTAGAGAGTTATCTTCATCGTAGAGCATGTACCATCTGAGTTTGATGTGTAATTAAAAGACGTTATCTAAGCCTTAAATTTCAAGCGATTCCTGAATTCATTTTATGAGGTCTATCCAAGGAAGATTATGTGTGCTGAAAAGAGAGTTGCTAGTGACATCTTAGTCGAGGCGTTCCAGGGATATGCATCATTACGCATTACACATTTTATGGGTATCATTAAAGAAATTAGAGAAATCGGAGAACTTTGCCATTATGAAGAGCCTCGAGTCTTTTCTTTGTAGTCTCTCGTTGAATGGACAAAGTTCGTGAATAGGATTTGAACAGCAAGGGAAGCACCCAGACAGGGATATTGCACGTGCGCTAGTGATAGCGATAAAGGTCAAACTATCATCGATCGAGAGACCGCAAGGCCCTTTAAACTAAAATATAATTATTTTAACGATGCCACGAAATTTCATTTAATTTCCTCGAAAATATTATCGACTCATATTTTACACACTTCATTTCTCAACTTAAATATTTCAAATAGTTTCGTATAATTAGAGGGGCTAATTAATTGATTACCGCAATGAATCAAATGAGCGCAATAAAATAAAACGCGGTGCAATGCAGCTTGATAAGAAGAAAATTCAAACTATTTCCATATACATACATGGATAATTGAGGAGAAATCGAAAATCAATACATTTAACGAAGCTACTCTCATATCCGTAGCTAGTTTTTCCTAGAATACGGAAATTGCTCTGAGTGATTATTAATGTAGCAGGCATTTAAATTCTAAGAATTTCATTATAATTGTATACCAATTTTATTTCTAAGGGTATCACAAAAGGATATCGTTTCATACATTTTTTATCTCAGCACAAATTATTTTTTCTGTTTCCTAGATTGAGAGCAGAAATGTAGTGAAGAGTACTACACTTTTCCACAAGCACTGTGAAATATACGAGCTTCTTCTTTATATTTTTTATCTTTGGAGAAATATGACTAAGAAAATATGATAGTTAGAATGGAATTTGAAATCAACGGGACAGTTATAAAAATTACACGAATTCGTATTTCCTTTAATGAGTCAAATTATACTCTCCGCTTCTAGGAATCGCACTTTTCTATTCTCTGCAATGATAAAAAATAAGTAGAAAGGGAGGAAAAATTTTTAATGATGGACCATCTGAATCGGTATTAGATTTATAAAAGAATCATCTTGAAAATTTTCTTCTGAAGCCTTTACCACACTTTCGTGAGAATTAACTTCGATTATTTATTCGGTTATTTTGATTTGAGGAAAATTTTTCAATGATAGGAATGGAAGGTAGTACATTAAAATTTTTCATCAAGTTATGTGTAAACTAGCAGTTCATTATTTTTCTGAAGAATTTGGAATCCTTTGATAGTAATGACGGCAGAACAAATTTTATACAGCCTACCTATCTACCTCAACGGATCCCTATCATAAATACAATGATAAGAATATCCTTGAAAGGGGGACAGATCTATGATGCGTACCCAAAGAGGCAAGTAAAGACAAAATAAAATACCATAACCATTAAAAGCTGGGGTCTCAGCGTGATATTACGCTATACGATAGCTAACTGCTACGCCACCTTGAATAGCAAATATCCAGTAGCATATGCGACTCCTGTGCGCTGAGTTAACTTGAAGAGTGTTTCCGCAAACAAGATAAACAAGAGCGGTAGAGAATTACTTTCCAACAGAAGCCTAGCCTTTATTGTATCCCCCCTACTTCCATCTTATGGATTTTCATGTTATATGGTCTCTTTAATATCTCTGAAACGCAATATAGCTGTTTTTATGGACCATTTATGGCTGGAACGTCTTCCTAAATTTCCAATATCTACCATAAATTCAAAGATAAGGATCTTTTCCTCACAAGATATAGCAGAAATTGGAATAACTCTAGCTTTGAACGGCATTCTTTGCCAAAAATTGGTGTATCGTATCCTATATAAATTTTTCTTCATAACTGTATTAATATCATCTTAATATTTTTTATTTTACAACATATATTAGTAGAATCTGCTTTTAATCTGAGGGAAAACTTTCTAAAAGGAAAGGGAACGCAACAGGCTGCTGCTGTCACATAATTTATAGATATAGAATTGTCTTTGTTTCTCAGGAATTCCATACCTACTCTTCATATCAAGTCATAAGTGAATCGGTAAATATAGATTTTTCAGGAAAAAAATCTAAATTCATGTCATACTAAATTAAAATCAGTGGAATTAAATTTTCAAAATGGATGGAAGGCAAAAATATTGGATTGGAATCGAATAACAGTAGTTTGAATGGTTATTGTAAGATTTATCGAATAAAACAAAGATAAAGTTCGTCATAAATTTATCTCGAGTCTCAATACTTAAAATCATCTTAAGGAACAAATCCATTGTTCGCCGGAATATAGGTAATGTTTTTAATTTACGATATCGCATAAGTAAATCGAAATATTTCCTCTTCTGAAATGTAAGAAGGTTAATGCCGTACCTTACGACCTTACCCCTAATTTTTTTTTTTCAAGATTGGTATACTTTTTAAGAAAAATATTGAGCCTGAAGTAAACGAAACGAGGAAATCACAGTCTGAGCTAGAAATACACTCTACTGATAGCGGAATTTTCTAAAGGGAGGAAGCCTATGGATGTGAAACACGTTTCCTTTAGCTTATACGCAATAAAAGGAAGCTTTGTTTGACTTGTAACCGAAACAAAACCCCACCGCACGTAAACGTGTCATAATAAACTCAGAATCAACAGGTTACTGAACTTTATTCGCCCTCAGAGGTCGACTTTGAATAGCTCCGATCCACACAAATGTTTAGTAGAAGAACAAGTCTTTTTCGCAGATATTTTAGATATGGATAGGTGAAGCGTTGAGCTGGTTTTAGATTCTATTAGGAAGAATGATGTAGACAAATACGATAGCTTCTAATGCGAAAGATTAATGTTTGCCCGAGCCTCACCTCATCAAAACCATTGTAGAAATCTTTTTATATTTGGGTAATTTGCAACTTAGAGTTTGGATCCTCCAAATATTTTATCATTATTCATCATAAACTGTAATTATTATTACTTAAAAATATAAGCTTGAACATTAGCACGTGAGAGAATCACCGAGCAGATGAAAATGTAAATTTTATAGGCGATGCGTGATGATGTTTAAAAATCATGAAGCGTTGAAGGTATTTAGAAAGTCATACAAGGAAGAATAGCCAAAGATAATACTCTTATAGGGCCTCCCTTTTAATATCAAGGGAAAGCATAGCTAAAGGGCATCATTCAGGCATCTCAGCAAAATTAATGAGGAAAAGGAATATGTAACGTTTAAAAATTACTAAACATTACCAAAAATAAAAAGACTTTTACCAACATTGGTTAGGTCATGGTTATGAGAATGACATATATGGAATAGCCTAATCAACTAGGGAAGGAAAATACTGAATGAAAATGAGGAGTATGTGGATCTCAATCTCTTTGTTAAGAAACATTGAGGAATGGACAGGCCTAAATAAGTTAACTCTTACATAACAAGAGTTATGTAAGAGTTTACAAATGTAATCCCGAAATAACTATAGAGACAGCACCGAAAGATTTTCAATTTAAGTCTTGCAAGTTTGTCGATACGGGTATTGTAGGGCTGTGGAATATCCGTACAGGAGTTCTAATCCTGAACCCTTTATGCGGCACTTCAGGCTTAATGCATGAGTGCAGGGATTCAATTTGGCGAGTGGAGTTTATGTGCTAACGAAGGCGGAATCTGAGCTAGTTAACGGTGTTTTGTCGAATATGGAACGGGTTGAGTAGAAGGGAAGGAGAGTAATGAAATTAAGAAAAGGAAGAGTGACAAAGAAGTATAACTCACGTGTTTAAAATATTAGTACATATTAAATATATGTAAGTTTATACCCGAAAAATTATATTTTTTAGACGAATTTCTCTTTAGTTCTATCATTTCCTTCGTTCCACCTGTTCATCTTCTCCCTTCTTTTACACCTCAGTGTTCTACAACATCTCTCAGAAGCTTGTAAAGCGAAAGATATTCAACACCGACGAAATTTCAGGGCATTGAACATATTTGAGATTATTAGACGTTTGGATAAAACTCTGACCAGAACTTTGAGAAGAACAAAAGAGAAATCCTTGTTAGAGAGAGCGAATATGAATTACATGAAAGTTTCCATACGGAGAATTACCTGGAGGTAATAAATGAGGAGTCAAGGAACTAATTAATTATTAGGACAAGTTTAACAAAGCTTTGAGACGCTTTTATGTAGTTGCCTATAGAAACATAAACCAAAATTCTATGTTTATTCTCTAAGACATCATAAAAGGTGCCTTTTTACTAAGATGTAAAAAGGGTAAAAATTATTTTTAATCAACTTCTATAAATTTCTATATTTTATGATAAACTATTAATCAGAGTATCTTTAGAAGATAATATCACTAAAGTTAGTTTTTCTCTTTTATATGCCATGAATGCCGTCTAACATTATTGTTGTATAAATAAAAGTGATAGTATGTAAAAAAGGTGGAGTAAGTAAACAGGTTTTACATAAAAGGCGTATAATTAAAAGTAGGATTTCAACAATTTATTTCGATAAAATACACATATACATCGACACATAAAAACATTTTTACATGAAGATTTTTACTTTTTCTTCAAACAATTTTTGTTGAATATTCTCTTACAGTAATGGCAAGTTTACAATCAAGCATCGCTTAGTTGTCAATTCACATTATGAATTTGCTTCAATTTGCAAATGACTAAGACTACAAATTAATTACTTCAGAAAGAGAGGTAATAAGAGAAAAACAGTGAAACGTCGATTAAGGTAGCGTTAATGGAATAATCAGCCTTTATTTTATTCCTCGCATATTCACGGTATTTCTGATTTTGAAATATTATTAGATATGCTAGCCCGTCAATTTATATTTTTTCTATATCATAACAAGAGAGTATATCTATTGATATTAACCTCCATTTTTGAGGTGATTGAGTTAAAATGAATAAATAAAGACTGATCATCCAATTGAACTCAATTGAAACAATTTTAAAATTCATATATAAAATTATGAACCCATTCCATGATTGCTGGAGAACTGAAGAGCCTATCATCTATTAGGTATTCGAACGATAAATTTTTGCGTTTCTAAATATTCAACTATTCATCCAGCATCATTATTGAATAATTCTTTTACAGCAAATGTAATTTTTCTCATAAATGTATGTCACTTAAAATGCACGACCACTAATGACGGAGAGAGCACATATTGCAGTTTCAAAGGACACAAATGATGTTTACCCACTGAATACCATGTAAATCCTATAATTAACATCAATCCACTTTTTTCGAAAAGATCCCATTTATATATTTCCATGTGTACGGAAACTGGATAGGTAGATTATATGGAATTTATTCGCTTCAATTATATGGAATTTATTCCTTCAACAAGGAGTTAATTGAAAAACGGATACCTCTTCCGAGATAAACTAATTGATGAATATTAGTGCTATCACACAGAAAATTAATAATCCATGTTTTGTTTCCAAAAAGTTATCGTGGCGAGTTACAGTATAATGAAATTTTTCGTGTTGGTGGATTTTCTCGAAATCCATAAATTTTTATTTGCATTTCGTGTTATTAGACGATTTCTCATCATTATTCTTTGCTAAAGATCCGTTATTTTCTTATAAAATTGAAAATGCCCTCAAGTATTGTAACAAGGGAAAATCGACAAGCAATTAACTTTTGAGAGGGAGCAGCCATCAGTCTTTTTAAATACATTTTTAATAACTATTTCAAAATATCTTGGACTTTCGGCATAATATGAAAGGAGGAAGTAAATTTTGTAATTGTATTAATATATACATGGGTGGTCTGAAAAGTTTCCGACATTTCGCCATTTCTCGACATGTTTTCTGAAAATTTCTGAAAATTTTCTGAAGATATCTGAAAAATCTGGGGTCGGAAACTTTTCAGACCACCCTCGTATATGTGTGTGTGTACTTATATATAGGCTTCATGTTGATTTTTTAATGATAAATAAATAAAATAATTAAGTAACAGAGAAATAACATATAGTTATATGCTTAGTGACACATTTGGAAATATCGCTATGGATACGTATGGAAGTCATGTCTTTGAAAGAATTTCACTGTTTATTCCTTTATTATTCTTCGATTTAATTAAATTTAATGTCTTATTAAGTCTATTAATGATAAGAGAAAAGTTTAACCTCAAATGATAACGTAGCAGAGATTACCCGTTTAGCAGCTTAAAAGTCTCAAACGAGGGTTTTCAGCATCATTACATCACTTTTGATATTTTTACGTGAAAAGTTTTGATTCAACCAATGAATAGAAAAATCTCAGGCACAAACATCGCCTTCTTTCTGAATATCAGCCCATAGATCACAGCTAGGAAAAATACTTCCTGTAGTAATTTTCCCAATGCCTACTTATTAAGCAATAAAGGAACGCTATGAATTCCTCGGTTGTCAATTCTTATTTACCCTGTTGAATATTTAATCTGCTCAATTTTAAATGCAGAAATAATAATAATGCGGTAGATAGTTTGGGTCCCTTTGTACAAGATACGGAACACTTAACATAATATTAAATATAGAGAGTCATATTGAAATAGATACACACATATCGATAAATCTTTAAGTTCCTTCAAGAGACCATTCCCCGTTTAAGTTACCAATAGAACAACATTCACATCCCTTTTATCTCTTGAAATAGTCCAGAACATCTCACTCAATGTTTTTTCTTTTGTACGTAATCCAGATTAATGGGCTCCTGCTCACACTCTTAAAACGAAGTGACGGCGTAAGATGAGGACCCATCGCTGCTTAATTGTCATTTGCATTCGTTCCTCGACGGTAGATTCCTCTGAACCTGGGACCGGGCCGTGGACTGTCGTGTCAGCGTACTGCTGCTATGAGGAGGTTGAGACCTTCCATATGCAGGGCCCCAAAGCTCTGATTTCTTCCCGCACATCAGCGTCTTCTGGAACTCGCGGCGAAATTTGTAGGAAAGCGCGTTGTAGAGGATCGGATTGATGGCACTGTATTGGTAAAGAAAAATTACAAATAAGTACCAATATCGTGTTTACTTCCAAGAAAACAGTGGCAAGTTTTTTTTTCAACGGCGGCGATTACAATATGCAAATTTTTTTCTTTGGTTTGATAAGTTTGCAAAAATATATTGATGAATAATTTTATTATTACTTGGTCAAACACAATATTCCGCACAAATTCATTACTGGCGGGGAACATTTAATTGATTTAGACTCCCTCTCTTTGGTTAGTTTTTTAATTTCAATTTGCATCGCTTGCAAACAAAAACTGCCCACCATCTCAGGTTTGGAGGATTTAATTGAATTCACAATTTGTTCACACCACCTCTAAAATGTAAAAGCATGACTGTGTACGAAGGTAAAATAACGTCAATTTAAATATTAATGAAAACAGGAACATGAATGATAACATTTTATTATTGACTTGCAAACATTTACCATTCCTTAACTAGAAAATCTCTATTAGCCAAGAGTTGAACCCGGAATTTTTACGTTGGAGTACGAGGACGACCACTCCACCAACGGGTGACAAATTATTATTATTTGTGTTAAGAATTTGCTTCACATTATAATTATCTTTTGAGCTACAAATCATTTATCATAGTTTATTTTGTTTATATTAATATATCTTCGGATAAAAACCAGAAGACCAGAAAGAGAAATTTGGATGAAAAATGATATGTTAAAATAAAAATGATTGACAAATATGTATGTATAAACTCATAATATAAGCTCTCCTAGTTGTTTACTAGTAGTTCTTAGTTGCTCAATTTCTATATGTAATGCCTTCATTTATAAAATTGGAATACTGTATGAAAGACGTAATCTTCAATGGTTACCTACTATAATGATGTACGAGGGTCAGCTAGAAAATGACCAAATTATCGTACACCCGCATGATAGAACATAAATGGATTTTGAAGACTTCGTTCCTCTCCTCCGTTATTGTAATTGCAGTGTAGTAGTAACTTTGTCTGACTGAAGTGTAACGTGCATCTGCCTTGTGTCGTTAGTACTAGCCCGGAGCAACCTGTTAATGGGAAACCCCTCGTTAAACTCGCAAATTCCGCATCAAAAATATTAACTATGTGGCGACAAGAGTTAACTGATGAATTTTAATCACAAACCTAAGTTTTGGAGTGGATTAAAACGTTTTAAAGGATGAGAGAAGACGTAGCAGACGAATGAGAACGTGAAAAATTTGGTAAGGTTGTTCACGGAAGAGAAGTAAGTGAGTCCACGATTATTGACAAAGAAACCGATCGGCAACATCGAAGAGATAGATTTGAAATGCGGAAAAACCGTTCATGTATCCTTCACCAACACAATGCCCTAAGGCTCAACATACTGTCAATGGAGACCTTTTTGGAAAACGTAGTAGAATTCCTGTGTACGAGTACCCTTACTACTCGCCTGAATTTTTCTCTATGTGAAGCAAAAGAAGTCAAAAGTGCATTGAAAGGAATAGGTTTTGTGTCTGTCGCTGCAGCGAACCGAAAAGAGTTGGAGAAAATATTAGCCATATCAGAAGACGATATGCAGCATTGCTTGTAAAAGTGGAAAATTCATACGCACTAATGTAGAAATCCAGGTAGTGTATTGAATCTGATGAGGGTTCGAATGCAAAATATGCTAAATACGTTTTTTAAGTTCAGTCGGTTATTTTCTAGCCAACCTTCGTACATCGTCACGTAAAGTTTACTCTAGTGAAAATCTACTTTGCTGTTATCCACAAAACATATTTTATTCAGAATTGATATTGATTCAAGATGAAAACTGAGTGAAACTAAAATATTCTCAGCGGGTATTTACATTTAAACCACTTTCACATGCCGATTATTGACCCAACAGTATTCGAAGACTGATGTTTTTAATAAAGTTATTGGTTTGAGTTTGAATCGATTCCAGCCATCCATCTAGGATTTAGTTCCTAATATTTGAAATAAATAAATATGTCTCCAACATAATAAGTCGATATTTCAGGTTCAGCAGCCAGCAATTTTATGTCCAAATTAATATTATGGAAAACTTTTTTTATTTCATGTAGTATGAAATTAACGAAAATTATTTTAAACTAAGAAACGTACAGTCCATATGACCAGTTTTTTAAATTTACTCCAATATTGTAACTTGGGATTCACAATTCACATCCGTAATATTTTCCGTAGGAATTCTAACTGGCATTGTGTAGGCTATTTCAAATATATTTGTTATTATTTGTCTGCTCCTAAAGTAAGTCATATAGAAATTCAAGAGAACATAGGATAGCTGCAGTTTCGCTAAGAAATGATTCATCACAGCTCGTCGAACACATTGCCGTTTCATTCATCATTTCGATTAAAAATTTAACATGAAATTAGGGCATGAACAAAAGCTTAATTTAAATGTTGTAATATTCCTGATCATGGTTAGTTTTTCTTTGAAGACAAATTTTTTAATAATGTAATAATCCCTGAAAAATAATTTTAAGTATAATATTTTACATATCCAGCGATATAAAATAATAACTTCATGATGATGAAAAGTCAAGTCAATGGCGCGACATCATTTTGAGAGATAAGGCTAAGTCATGCGGAATTCACTCATGGTCAGCGCATCGATTCCCACATCGCCACTTCGTCCGAGACCAAGTATATTATAATAATGCAAAAAGAATTGTATTTTTTATTGATTTTCCTGATTTTATTGAAAATAGTTCAAATAATTCAAAAATTAATAGTCCCAAACAGGAAGCGCTTGTATAAGGCATTAATTGTTTGCTAAAGAATTTCACCGATATTTATTGATTTTCAATAATTTAATTCCATTTAAACTTAATTCCATTTAGTTTTAATTTGAAAACTATGTATTATTAGCGAAGAGGAATGTGGCTGAATTCTAGGTGGATATAGAGAAGGATAATCGCTTATAGATTGATTAATTGACGTTAAGGGTAATTTCACTGTTACGCAAAAGCCATTTTCAACGAGGAAATTAAGGACCACTGCCTCTTCAAAAGGTCGCCGATGCTTTTATTCAATCATATTTCCGCGCTAAATGTAATACTCGATGAATGTGCATTATTCGCTGTAAAAACTCCAAAGAATTTAATGAATGCCCCCAATAAAATATTAGACCTCCGGCTTTATATTACGTCATAGTTTAATTAAATCAATTTTCGGGGATTATGACATTTAATTAATCAAAACAATTTTCCTCAACATGTCCCGTAAATTTTTAATAGTTAACGTGTGGCAGGAAAAGAATCTCCATTTGCGTCATTTTTAATTAAAATTATTTTCTTTTGTGCATCTTTTTGGTAAAGAAAGAATTTAAATATTAGTTCCTTTTGCAGACAAGATTTTGTATAATTCATTCTGATGTAATCTGGTCTTTTACAGCTATTACCTGGAAGAGAAGCCATCTTGGGCATAATCTTGCCTTAATAAAGTTCATTCGTTCATTTATTTAGGTTCATCCACGATGGGGCGCTTTAAACACATAAATTTCACTTAATGTACTCAAGAAGAAAAAAGATTGAAATTGAATGTATTTTTATACGTAAAGTTGGATAAAAACCTTAAAGATACTACTTAAGGTAAAGCTTGGAGCTATGAGGCGTTCCTAATAATAATTTATCTGTAGATAAGATATTACAGCGGCATCTTTGTATACATGATTTATAGATCATATGTCAATTAGATTAACTCAGAAATCCAATAATTCCTCACCTGTTGATAAATACGCAGGTCTTAGCAAACATCAGGAACCAAAGGTCCATGAATTTTTCTCTGGAGAACAAGATGGCGAAGGAGTTGTAGACGAGCATCCCTCTATATGGAAGCCAAAGAGTAGCAAATACTCCAACGACGATGGCAAGCATCTTCACCACCTAAAGAGGAGATAAATCAAATAATACAGAATGTCTTGCATTAAATATCTCATAGGTAATTTATATAGTTTGTTCCTAGTCCATATCCATCTAATACTGAAGAACCACGATTATCATAATTTTCAAAATTCGGAACTCCTTAATTATACCACAGAAAACGCGACTTAGCAAATTCGAATTTTTGCAAGAGATTAGGCCATACACGATTTTTCATCGCATCGCATCATTTATTTTCAGAAAACATCATTATTTATTAATATTCCGACCTACAAACTTCAGACCTACGAGTAACGAAAGAATGAGAATTATATCAAGTATTCTATTCTATTATGAAAATTTGGTTCAACTGGAAATCGTAAAAATTTTGGTAATGTGAGCGGACTTTCATGAATTTTGCGACTTAGAGACATCACAGGAATTAGCGAAATCGGCTCTCACATGAATTAATGGATTCGGTAATCCTATTATAAATGCAATTGAATTATTGCTATCGATATTTTCATAGACTTTGTAATTGTCCTCGTTTGTGGTTTCCGCTATATGTTTTCAAAAATTATGGCTAAAACAAAATTTGACTTTACATCATTTATTTTTTTGATGACAGTAGATTGTAATTTAATGTAACATTCATAAATAACTTAATTAAATTAAAACTCCATCATTTGAAATGTTGAATTTCAAGTTATAAAGGGAAAAACAATTAATAATCCTTGATTGGAGTGCATTAATTTTTACTTAATATTTTAATTTAAAAATATGGGCCAGCAAGGATACTTTGATTTAGGGGAAAAAGTCATGATTAATTGATTGTTGATGTTCCATCAAGGATTCAGCGTAACTTTAAATTCGCCACATTTCTATGGAAATAATTTGACTGATTAATGGAAGTTTTCTAGGGCATTTACCAGGTATTCAGTCAAGTAAGAGGGTAGATCTTTGCGACCGTCTTGATCCTGTCTCTGTAATGAATTGAGGTTTTAGAATATTAAAGTGAGGATAACATGAAAACCTTCATTTTAAACCATTTTAGAACATCGATTAAAAGACGCTGGTAGACGAGTGGTACGAAGAATACAACAAAATGTTGCCCTTAAGTTATTGGTTTTGAATAGACTATAACTTTTCAAATCGTATACTACAAAGTCAGTTGATCTTGGTCTCCTCCTGTTTCTAGGGTTGCTAATGACATGTAAGTCGAGTTAGGGTCAAGTTCAAGATGGTCGCAAGGACCGACCTTCCAACTTAACTGACTACCTAAATATGCTCTAGATGACTTCCATAACCCACTCGACTTACTAATCGCTCATCACTTTGCATTCAAGCAGGATTTATACCGTGTCGGGAGTCAACGCCTTTCCAGATCCAAGAATAGGTTAATTTGAAAATTTAATCCCAAAATTGAGCTGCAGATCAGCCACACTCATAATATAAATCAGTCAGTTAATTCTCATTGTATATCACAATATTTTCATTTTAGAAATTTGTATGATTTAGATCCTCTAACATTCTATCTTCTGAAAAGATAAATCTGTTTTAAGTGGACTATACCCTCTTTTTCCATTAATTGCAGAAGATTATCCTTTAACATATGGCTTTCTTTTAATACACTCTATATACCAAACGAGTCATTGGAGAGTCTTATTATTGCTACATATTTTTTGCAGATTTATTACAAATAATGTCTGTGTAAATTACCTCTTTTGATAGATGGATCGTCATATTACCATTCTGTAAAGAAAGCATGCAAACAGCCAGAAATACCTCGACGCGGAAATGAAACCTGCGAGGAATTAAAACAGATATTCATTGCCGATGGAAATCCATACTCAAAGTTTCTGTTGAGTCTGTTTGGTTACCGAGTGATCATATCGAACGAAACTCCGAGAATCGGAATTGGAGATTTGCGTTTGAGTGTATTGCATATATGGCGCAACCAAGCCCCTTTAAATGTTGTATTTTCCTAGTTTTTCTCTCCATCTCTGTACTGCTCAGTCTACTGCTGCATTTCATATTAAATTTAAATATTATATCGCTATACATTCAGAGTATGTTTATAAAATTGATATTCCATCGAAGTGCACCACACCCTCTGCCGTCTAGTGAAAATTTGATTGAATTGTGCATTATTAAATGACTGAAGCGCTCTCTAATGGCTCAGGTTATTTACTTATCTAAAATTGAGAAGATAGTTAATGAGAGACGAGATTAATCTAACTCCCTTGATAAACTGAAATATTGATACTAAGGGTTTAACAGCAAAATGTGCAAAGGAGAATATCACAACTAATTTATAGGAATTCATACTCATGTGAGCATACTGAAAATATGCCAAAAATATTCCATTTAGTCTTCGGGCACATATTTGTGAATGTGTGTGATATGCATGTGAATGCGGAGTGTAATAAAACGAATTTTATCAGTTTTACTACTGGATTTAGTTATCAGATAAACCGGTGGGTGTGTGGAAGTTGAAAAAATAAATAATTTTAGTTCCCTGAGTAATGTTAGCGTTTTCCAGAATAAAGTGATCATAAATGTATCCTCGTCCATGTTATCTTAGTGCTTATGTTCATTTGTTATCGAATATCACTCTGATCTTTTACAGTAATTTCTGATCTATTGATTTAAGGGTTGGTAAAAATATTCAATATTTCTTTACTGTGCTCAAGCGTGTAAATAATTTTATCGTAAATTAATTTATTCTTAAATATCTGTCAATATTAACTAGATTTCTTCACCGTTTCCCGAATGGGGATCTTTTTCTCTTAACATTGAAACTTAAATAAATAAAAACCGTCTAAATAAATAAAAATATTCTCGGGCTCTATCCGCAGCTATTCAAATACGTGAAGTAAAAACTATAATTTTAGTGTTAATAGTTGCTCTTTTGAATCATAAATAACCATCATTTCAACATCTTTGGATCGAAATTGTTTTACTGACTTGCAATAAAAAATGAAGGCCAACTGTCCATGCCTTTCGAAACTTATTTTTCATTTCACGAATTTATGAACATGACACTGCATGTATTCGCAGAAATTATCGTGATTGACTTGACAAAAAAGACAGCAAATCGTTTAATTAAGTTTGCGTAAAAAAATTACGTAAGAGAGGGCTGAGAAAGGAAAAAAATAATGATTCGAACTCAATTAATTTAATTTGATTATTCTTCAGGGCTCACCATTTTGAAATCGGCTCACGCATTCCCAGAATTAGCGGCATGTATTCCATTTTGTCATAAACTTTATCTTTGTCTTCCGTATGATCTTAATTAAAATATATCACACATTGTTATATGAGATATTAAAGAATAATTACTGTACGTATGTATAAGATGTATTAATTGCTTGAGTAATTATTATTCTCAAGCTTATGAAAAAGTGGTAACTGAAAGAAAGATTTCCTTTTTTCCAAAACTCCTATAGGGTAAACAATCGCTCAAGATACTGTCAAATTTTCTATCATATTTTAGTTTTTGGTACCTGTAGTTGAATAAATTCGATTTTATCGATCTTTGTTATTAAAAATAAATACGTTTCATGATCACATAAAATCAGTTTGAAATCATTTTTGGCTACCACTTTATCATAATCTAAAATCTGATATTTTGTTAGTATTTACAAGAATTTTCGCTTTACAACTATGAAAAATCTTGGCTCATATTGATTTCAAATTGATTTCGATGTAAAATTCTTGGTCAGTATAGAGAAATGCTTTAAGTATTTAAAGGATTATGATATTATTTTACTTTATTATCCACATTTAGGATTATATACTCAAATAATATACTTGATCTAATAGATGCGAATAATAATTCATTAGTTCTTAATCCCAATTATATATTCGTAGTAAACACATCCAAAATACTAATATCTGCTCTCGCATAATACTCTTAAATAACACATTTGACAGAAATTCTGATGCCGATCCATTCCTTTTTATCTTTCAATAGGCGCTAAATTTCCCTTACAATCATTCAAATTGTATCACTTTTTTATAGTTGCGCTGTATGCATCTTTTTCTTCTTTTAATCTTTTAATACATGAGAGACCTTCAAAGTGTATGTACACATTTGCTTTTACTATGGCAAAATGTTTCTGAGCGATATTTTTTGGATAATTTCTCCTGATTTGGATCTAGAACTAAAAAACAAAAATGCCTGTATAACGGGGGGAATTTTCATCAAAACTGCTCATCTAAAACTTCCAGCATCAAAGTAAAAGAGAAGGCCAATCACTCGCGTCGTTATCACTGAAACCTACTAACGACTAATTGGTAGATCTGATCGCAGTGCAAAGCTATGGCTCGCTAGAAATAAATCAATCAAAAATAGCACCTTTATTTTTAGCAAGATTGCGGCTGTAAGGTCTCCTCTTCCATATGATGATCGCCAATAAGGAATATGGAATTTAAAAATAATTTCTATTCGTATCTAAACTCGTAAAAGAGGAAAATCCTCTTGAAATCTAATATGAACAGCTCTGTGGAATTATGGAATACTTTGGAACACTATCTTTTTATGAATAACCTGAATTTTTCCTTGCTGCAATCTTCACCTACCACAGTTCTGATGTTTTTTTTCCAATTTGTCGTCGCATTGTTCTCTTCAGGAAGGTTTTTTTCGGCATAGAGAGAATTTTGTTGAGGATGCATTTTTACGCTGATGCTCGGCGTCCTTTTCACCTCTCAGAAATCCTTTCTCTTTTATGTTCAGCCGTTTATATTTTAGCATGAAAATCAACAGAGAGGAAAGCAAAGTGCAGTTGAATTCCCAGTTCCGAATGAAGGTATTCATCAGATTTCTGAGCGAACAAAATATTTACCTTGAAAATAATCCGATTCCCTTTTTCCAGCATCCCTGGTTTTCACCGTATATTCCTATTTTTTCAAATGTCAATCTATTTTTAAAAATCGAAATACCGTTGTTTGTTGGACCTCAAAATCCACTGTACAATAAGCACAATATGTGAGACCTTGAGAAATGCAGGAAAATATTTTGAGCGAATTTTAAATAATTAATATCTATAGTATTGTAAGTTTTCAAATTTTAAAGGATTTCTGCCCGAGTAAATTACCGGGTAAATTACCGAGTAAATTCTGACCGAAAACGCTGTTGTCGCTATATTGAAGTGAATTCCTCCAAATAATACTGCATACTGCATTATTCAAATTTAATTCAGAGAGTAACGTTAATATACGTCTATTTCCAGGCCAGAACCTAAGAAATTTATGTAAAATAAATTCCCAAAGCATTAAAATTCACAAATTATACTGTTATGTATATAATCGTGGTGAATATTGAACGTTAAAAAGTTAACCTTAAAAATGACATGCTTTCGCAAACTTATTTTATAACGGAAATAATTTCATAAAATTATTTCGACTCCTTCGCTAAACACATCCACTCTGCAGCAGTGTTTACATTATCATTAAATTTACATAATTACCCTGCGACCTTAAGCGTGGGGAGTGCGTTAACCCTGCTACTGGGCAACGCGTCTTTCTGTTGGCCTCCCTAAAACTCTGAGAAAAGAGCAACCGTAAATAACCATCTTTGCCATAAATATTTCGTTGTAACGTTCTCCGAAATTTCGAAATCACGATGGAAATGAAATTGAATTTGAATATCATTGACTTCCTAAATCAAATTCTCCTTGAGGAATGTTTCATTCAGTATCACTCTCAATATCCTCTCCTGCACCCATTACCCGCTTCAATAACCTGCTTCTCGGTCTATGGAGATCCTCCGTGAGAGAAAAATTGCCGAACGTGAGAAGATGGAGCTGTAGCCAATTTATTGGGTCCTCGTCTCGTTATTCAGCCAAACCCCGAATCGTTTCACGTGGTGTTCAAATTTCTTCTGAATCATCAAACCATCCGTACTGTAAGGCTAGATTAGTCATTCTCTGATAATAGACTTTCAGGCTGTGAATATGGACGTTTATGAATCATTTTGATTCTTATTTGACGTAATGGTTTTTCAAATTTACTTAAATTTAAATGCAATCAATACGCAACTCCATTTACAGAGAATGATTTCAGGCAACAAAAAGTAAGGCTCATCCAAAATTAATTGTAATTTTAGAACAATTTAAGGTCTTTAAAAATAAATAAAACAACAAAGTTAAATATAACTATAACTTGCATGAAATACACATCTCATTTAAAAGAAGGTTATTAAAAACTGAAGAATCTACCGAACTTGAAATTGAATTAAGATGGAAATTGATCTTGTACTTTGAATTCCATTCGAATGTTAATGTAAAAAGTGTTGCGGTCGAATAACGGTTACATGGCAATTTTCATTTAACATATAACTCTCTCCTTGCTCATACACTTTTCTCCTTATTTACAAAGCTTGATGAGACAATCGTTGAAGAAAAACCATTCAATATTTTTCAGCCGTCAACTCATGTGCATTATCATCATCATATAAAATATATGGTTTGTTCCATTGAGGCAATAGAGAATTCGTTGAAAAGTCCTACTTCATTCTTAATTACTCTTTGCCCTCTTTAATTTTATTGGGAATATATTCAGCCATAAAGTTTCGATAATTACTTATTTTCTACTTCGATATTTCGATAATTAAGTCTCAATTATTCAATCTGGATTTGATGAGCTTTGTATGTCTGTCTTTCCAATTTGCGTTCCATGTATAGGTGAACCAATCAAAAATGAAAATCATATTAGTTAATTAACGAGGAAAACAATTAATTAACGTTATTCGTGATGTCAGGTTTTACTTGACGCTTCAGATGATTGCCACGTGCCTATTTATTATCAAAAAGCGCAGAAAATAAATTTAATCTTATTCATTGAACATTGAAAAATAAACTTATAGAATGTTTAAATGTCGTATAATATTATTGACATGTAATAGTGCAATGTGTATGTAGGTTACTAAATGTAGTAAGGTAGTGTTAATGAAAAATAAACACAAACCAAAGGTTGCCTTTAATCTGATTCGAATTTTGGTAAATACTTAAAATTAAATGTTAATAAAAATATTATGTTTAACATATGTTTTAACTACCGAAAATCCTTTAAGCGCCTCATAAACTTGAATGCATCATCCTTTTAGTTACGTTACTTTCTAAAAGGTTAGTAAATCTTAAATTTAACACAATACGATAAATTTCATATCAAATTCAGAGAAGATCAATCTATTTTACGCTACCTCTTACCTTTGCTTCAATGCATTCAATAGTTGTTTATTGTGAGTTACCCATTTCGGGAAATGAATCAATCATCATGCAGAACTAAATAAAACCAAGGACAAAACCTCATCTAAAATTAGAGATCATTTCCGAAGAAGAAATAATAAGAGAAGCGTCTTTATATATATGCTACTTCTAGGAAGCAATATTCCATTGAATGCTTCCAAGTGGTATCATCACATAACATATAGGTTGTTTTTGTCCTATCTGCCCTTTGATCTTTCTCGTTTTTTTTTTGTCTCTTCCCGCCAAATCTTGAGATATATTATGTTTGAAGATAGATTTCAGAGCTGTATCTAGATCGATTTTTACTTGATCTATCTTGAGATAAAAATAACCCACATCCATCTACATTCAATCACATGAAGGATTTCCTCATTCCAATTCTTTATAATCGTGTGCCATTCGTCTAATTTTACATCTAGAAATTATAATAATTGAGGAAAATACTAACTGTCTCAAATTACAAATGCTTAAAGTGACTTTGGCACCCTCTGAGCAATAATATACGTGCATATTTGGAGATAAACATCAAGGCATGGAGGAAACTGACCCTGACTCACTTAAATGTAAGTTCTCAGTCTGATAAGGAAGAATTCTACCCTCCATATCTCTTGAAGTGAACATATTCCATGAGCTAGGCACTATACTCCGGCGTTTCCTGAGTTCTTCCTAATTGTAACAACATTTGCTAGAAGTAACGAGCAATTATCGTATGGAAGCCTCACTGCGATTTAAGTCATTGATTTCCAAATTATTTCGAGTCGCCCGCCCCAGCGTTCCTTTACCTTCCATTAACTAATTTCCACCGCTGAATAATTTAAGTTTACGGTAATCCAGTTGCTCTCTCAGGAAAAGCTGTTGCCCACCATGGCTCTGTAATACTTTATCTCGATGGAAGATATGGAGGGTCATATCTGCCAACTGCATGGAGAGAAACTTCGAATCCGCAAAATGAAAAGCTTTGCGCGTACAGAGTGAACGCTACAGAAACTGCCTTAGTACATACATTTAGCACCTTAGAAGCACTTAGTGCGTCTAAGTAAAGAAAACAATTTCAAGTGCAATAAAGCCGACCTTTACATCTCACGATGAGATTCAACGGTGACCTCATTGTGAAACATTTGTTTTGATTAATTCCGCCAGGGTTTCTGCTAAACTTTTCAAAGCCATTCTTTTAGAAAAACGTCAAAAATAACAAATTAGTGAAACTGTAGAGAAATTCGAGTAAAGTATTAATAATATTATATATTCACACTTGCCCAAGATAATCATTCTATTCATCATAAGATTAAATTATTTATAAGATTAAACATTTGGTGACTTTTATTTCTTTGGTGATGGTGCGCTTTCAGTGTAGCTCAAAGGAATTCATAGTGCACTCAAAGCATAAAAAATTAAATCAATTTTTTCCTTGGAGTGTAATGGAAAATACCTTCTTCAGTAGTTCCCAAGAGTTGAGGGAGGTAAAAGTAAGGGAATTTACAGTGTGGGTTAATATATCTTCTTCGGTGAAACAAATCCCAACCTCAAAAAAGAGTGAATAGAAGAAAAGGTTGAAGATCTGATAGCTTTTCTAAAAAAAACATCAATGAATTCTAAATACGTATTCTGGGAGAAAGACTTAAATGAAAGATATTTTCATTCACAAAGAAAGATCCATTAAGTCTCCTCCAAGAATATAATTCCTGGCCAACTCCGTCTTTTGATGTTTTCTTATTTATTGCCCTTGAATTATTCTCTCTCACGTTCTTATTTTCGTTTTCAAATTAACTCCATTAAACTTTTTAAGCAATGAGAGGTATATTCCATTCTGTTTCATCATTATCTCATCTACGAGTGGGGAATGCAATTACGAGTGAATATTTCTCTGGAAATGTAGCCTTCATTGCTTCTGTAAAGACCTGAGGGATTTGAAGGAAGGAAACTTATTTCGCGTTATCACTTGGAGTCTTCCTCTTGAAGTCGCAATCATAAAGCATATTAAATCCGATTCTTCATCGTCATCTTGGGTGATATTGGTAATGAAAACTCTTCTCTCAATAATGCACCTCCTTTCTTCATCACACTGTGCCGAATCCGAAAGGTCTTACTGTCAGTCATTTCTGTTTTTCATCGGAAATGCATCGTTAGTGATAATCTAAGAAGAGTAAGACCTTTTAGGCTATAGCTATCTGGTGCTTCAGTTAATTAAAACTATGATTTCCTAATAGAAAGCGCGAGCTGGAAGCCATTATTTTTCAGTAAATGCAATCGGATATTATTTTGTTGAATTGCGATCGGATATAAATTATTATTACGCAAAAAAAATTGCTGGCACTGGTGATTTTCGGTAGGCTTTTTACAGAAATCTATGAATCGAAGAAATGATATAAGGTCAGCCGTTTTGTAAACCGGACGCCGTCGAATGGCTACATCCACTTTAAAAGGGTTGGGATCATCATTAACATCGAAATCCATCGTGGAAAAAAGAAAATATACATTATGTAAGTATTAGATGATATATAATGTTGAATTCTGCTCCAGAAGCCATTTCCGCAGCAGGGAATCGTATTTTGAAGGCTTTGACGTAGGGCTTCATTATCTTGAAGGCTCCCTCCGCATTATTCATAGAAAGTGGAAGCAATATCCATTCTAAACATCTCTCCGAACATAGATTCAGAAAAAGTTATTCCTTTCACGAGTCCAATTTTCTCCTCACGATAATCGAACAAATTAAATCAATGTTTTCCTTGGTACCTTAGAGACTATCTACCTTAGATATTTTTGGGGTTCGATTCCTTTGTTATCAGCAAAAAGAGGATTTATTCTGGTTTCCCAATCAGTCCGATCATTTCTGAAGCTTTCCTCTTTTATTGGCTTCCTTTTTCATACAAGGAAGCTAGTGGGAAAGTTCTCCATCAACGCATGGTTTTATTTTATCGGAGAAAGTTCTCTTAAATATCAGATCTTTTCATCGAGTAGAAAAATATCTCCCACAGATGAGATGCAAATGACAAATTTCTCCCATCTCATCAGCTTTTCTGCTCTTTTCTGTTCTCTCAGTTTCTAAATGGGATAGACATCGGATGGACAATAAGTAGACTCGTTCATTGTAACTGCGGACTAGAATAAATGGTTAATTAGAAATACGCTTTTGCTGAATATAAAAATTAATATTCATTAAAATATTGTGATTAATAAAGCACTTTGAACTTCGTAGCCCGATGGAAAATAAGATGTCTATTGTCTCATTAGATTCTTCTAGTCTCAAATAGAAGCCTCATAAATGATTGAAATGGAATCACTCCTCGATTTACTAGTATGCATTAAAGAAAGAGAGAGCCAGTCTATTCTCCCACATTTCTATATGTAGATCTTATAATACAAGATATATGATTATGTCTAATAATAATCCAAGATATATCAGAAATAATTTTCAAGAAATTTTATTTTTCAGTTCAAATACCTCAAATATCATGATAAACAGTAATAAATTTTCTTTATGTATTAACTTATCACATTATATACCAACACATCGCTTTCTTTACGCGTGCGAATGAACTCTGTTCGCCTGACTAGGGATCTTTAGGGGCCTAAACTAAATAATAAAGAGAGTGCTTATTAGTTAATATTATTAAAAGTCCTTCGACAGCTGAGGTCATTAAGCGCATAAGAGCTCCCACCGAGAATTGAACCTAGGACCGCGTTTACGGTAATCGAGAGTGAATATCCGAGAGAGCTTATTTTTCCAGCATTCTGAAACACCGTGCTAAGGCGTGTTAGGTCTTAGAAACAATGCATTGAGAAGCTGAACGTATTTAGGATCACGTCCGGTGTATGAGTGATGTGTAGGAAACAAAGATAGCAAAGAATAATACTTGATGAAACTCATTCTAACAATGTTTTCAATGGATAAATAAAAAGATAATGTAATAGTAGTTAATGTACTAGTAAAGTAGTATTGTTAATAGTGCTTTGACAGCTGAGGTCATTTCGCACGTAAGCTCTCATCGGGAATCGAACCCGGGACCGCTCTCGCCAAATTGGAACGCGCTGCGCACATGGCTGAAAGAGAGACTCAAAAGATACTGAAAATAATCTTTGGGTGAACTATTGTGTCTGCATATTTTAACTTCTCCATTTGTTAGTGAGACTTATCTGTACCCTTTTGTTTCGTTATACTTTTTGATTCAGACTATACTTGTATGCTCTTAGGAAATCTGGGGCGATATTTTGAATGCACATAAACATAACCTGGATTAAAGCATAACGTTTTCTTTTGTTATCGTTCTGGAATAAATTTGGATAGATATAGGCAAGTTATAATATAGATCATGAATGTATGAATATCCGTTTATTGCTAAAATATGATAGTCTTTGCGTTTTTCATAACACTAAAATATCAAAAATGATATTCCCAAGTTAATGACAATGATATCATTAGGGGTTTGTATAGTAACACTGCTCGGACTATAAGAAAGGCACGAATATTCTATGCGATTTTATGATGAAGTCACCGGATGACGAATAAAATAATGTATAATCCAACTTCTATTTTTAGATTGCTGATTTCCAAGCGACGTGCAATTGCGTGATATATTTTTCTAACTTTCACGAACTGCTGAGAAAAACTTGGATTTACGAGTTTCCCCGAATAAATTAACTCTAGCATAACCCTCTTGAGCAGTAAGTAGGTTTCCGGGGTTATTTTTGACTCTTATGGATATAAACGAGAATGAATTCGACTAAACGCGTGAGGAAACAACATTTCAACGGCGCTCTTAAGCCAGCATACTTCACAACGACTCGAAGATTGCCATCGTCCGAAAATAACTGGGAGACATTAAGCGTTATGATATTTTTCGAGGCTAAGGCGAGTGTGAAAGCTCTTCTCCCCCATGTCATATTACCGCTGAATCCGAGGAGCTAAAGAGCCTTAGTCTTTTCTTCCTCGTTTCTGTATAACGGTGATAAAAAGGTGAAGTTTGAAGAGAGGGAATGGTGGGGGGAGAGAGAGGAGTTGCCATGACGACCGTGTTTGTCGGACCCTGACAGAAGCGAGATAAATGCTTCCGTCGAGCTTCATCCTCCCAGGCCTCTGAATGCATCCAAACAAAGTTATCAAGTGAACTAAAGGGATAAAAAATTCGGGCGCCTGGTATTGGCCGTTAATGGCCATAGATCCACGCTTATATGTGGCAAAAATTCATCCTTTTTTTTAAATGCCTGAACTTTCAAAATCTAAACCTGAATCTTTCGAAGATTTATACTCTTTATTAATTTTAACTGCGAAGATAATTTGAAATTATTTGTTCCTAAACGAAAAATGAAGGAAAATCAATCCTCATCCCCCCAATCATTAAAGTTCATCTCTTTAGTCGATTACCCCCTGACTCTAAAGCTGTATTCCGTAAAATTTTCCGTTCATCATTCTTACAGTGACTTTTTAAATAAATTTATTCAGTTTTAGTCTTTTTCTCTGTCTTTCCTACATTTAGGATTGGTCTGTCTAGTGTGGAATATGATCCTAATGTGAAATACCACACTATCAGGTTAAAGAATTCCAGCTGTCTGTCAGCTGGTTTCGGAAGTCGAATAAAATGCGCCTGTAAGTCTACAAAACGAGTTGTCACTTATCTAGAAAAGATACGCAAGCTTTGTGTTTCTGTAAAGATTTTGTCTCTTAACAAGTGTTAGGGGAGTTATTTTCAACCTATTCACCATACATCATAGACAGTGAGTGTGGTATAAAGTAAATATTAACCGTAGTATTAACCGTAAATAAGAGTAAGTTGTCGCGTGTTTTATTGCAGAAAATGCTGTGCCTAAGCCCACTCGTGCAAATCCAACCCTCTAAAGATAAAATTACAGCAATCAATCTATTAAATGTTCAGCATTTTCCCACATTTTCACTGTAGAGGTATTGACCACTGGTGGGCAGTGGTCTTTACTTCGATATTCTGGAGCATACCCCTAAATCGCCTCAGAAGATTATCACGTGTTTCTTCCTTCCAAAGAAGATATGTCAGAAGGAAGGTACACGTGCGGAGAGCGCTACCCTTCAGTGCTTCCACGATCAGCTGGGCGAATTCTAATAGACATCTCCAAAGTAGCTGTATGAGGATTGAGCCGTCGCGGTGAGATTTTGATAAAATCATGAAAAGTTGATAGATGAATTCCTATGTATTGACTTTACCGCATTTTTATAGTTTTTGTTGTTTAAAATACGGACGAAGACTTGTGGATAAGCCCTCGTACGTGAGATATCCACAAGTAATGTCAAGGAATGATTTCTCGGCATGCTTATACCTTTTGGATAATATTTCTGAGAAAAGGCATTATCTTTTCCATCAGTGTTCAGTTCCATTTTCCAATCTGAGCCTAAGATTATAAGTAGAGATATAATGATGAGCTTATTATGTTGGTTCGAACAGAAAATAAGTAAATAATCCTGCTACATGTAGCTCTTATTATGAAAGTCTTATGCAGAGAATCCTCCAAAATTAGTGTCACAGTCACGGATTTAAATAGGCTCTTTATTCCAGTTTCCAATTACATGTTAAAATTTCGTAATAATTCGGGATTCATATTAGACTTCCCCATTACCGTATCAGTATCACTTTCTAGATCATTGCTGTATCCCTGATTACTCAGAATGAAAATAAATCATAATGTAAAAGTATTCCCTGTACCATAATAGAGGTACTCAGAGAGCTTTTAGGTTATCTCTGCTGTCGCTTTAAAGAATCCAGTAATTTAGATGAACTTTTCCCTCCGAAATTATGCGTTTAAAGACAACTTAGCTTAAAATAAAATTCAGAGAAGTTGATAGATTTATAGTGTTCGATTCCTCTAATTACGCAGCGATTTGCACAACTCCTAAATAGAGATACGATGAGATAGATGTCCTCTCTAAACTCTGCGCCCATTCGTATTATTTCAATTTGAATTTCAGTGCTATAGGCTTTATAATGTATTTAAAGCTGAATATCAAAAAAACCAGTGGGGAGAAAATCCGAAATTTGTTTACAGAATTGAACTCGTCTGAGGCAGAGCATCACCAGTTGAGAAAAGCAGAGGAGTAGCAGAGTATATATGCAAGAGACAAACTAATTTAACCGATGAATCAAAGCGTTGGAGGGACGAGGATTTCCGACAGCTTAACCTTTTGTTAAGGTTTTGTTAAGTTTGCTGTGCTTTGAAAATAATCCCTCGTAGGTAAATAAATTAGGGGATCTGTTATTTCATCTCTTTCACCTTACACGAATTTTATACCGGAAAAAGAACAACCAACTAATAAATACTTTCGTTTTCTGTATTTATTTTACAGTAAGGACCCTATATAGGCAATTTCAAAGTTATCCTATATTTTATTGTCATTTCATAGGTAAAATTGATCAAAAAATTAGCCTGTTTCAAAGGGATAATTTTTGTGATAAGTTTTTAATAATGTCAGCCTGAGAAGAGTGATGAAAATAATGATGGCCTGAGAGAGAAAGAGAGCCATTCTCCATAGTAACGTATACATTTTTTAGCGTTTTGATTTACTAAGCTATTATCCTATGGCTGACTTAAAAATAGAATGTGAATGTGATACTATGCAAAAATAATGAATTCAGAATTCCAATCCTTAAATATAATAAGGTGAAGTCAATCTTCAAGCCGTTTCCTGCAACACTTTGAAATATCAAGAGCTCAATTGGTTGGAATTTTTAAAGATAAAGGTTAAAAATATCGAATAACTGAATCTTCTCTGGTGTGAACTAATAAACTTCATTCATGAATAAAATTACATACGGATGTCTCTTTTACTATTTCATTAAATATATTAGTATATGGCCATGGTTTCGGTGCATTCACGCCATCATCACACCTGTTGATGGTATAATGCAGTGATAACAGTAATAAATTAAATAATATTACAGAAATAATAGAGCATTGCTCTAATTCAGTAATGACAGCAACGTCTGAAGCATTCAATTGCTCAACACTTTATGTAGCAAGAAATGCTGTCTTGTCAACTAACTGTTGCTGCCCCTTTAGTAATATTTCTTTTTTGTAAATCCCAAATTTCATCTGCTATTTTATCATTGCCTTTTCACCTATGTATCGAAACCTGGCTCTAAACTTGGCTATTACTAGCAAAATTCAACCTTCTTCTGATTGAATGAAATTAACATTGTATTGTAAAATTTCATTAATTGTACTTTTTCAATGATTGGGATGATTGAAAACGATACATATGATGATCGTAGAAGAGGAATAAATTGCTTGGTTGGTCTGAAATTTTTCAGCACTATAATGTGCAATGATGCTTTCCATTCTATTTTCCCTTATCCAATTGAGTAGCTGTTCATCTCAATTTTTGGTGAGAAATTTCCCTTCTATAGTGTGTTTTTTTCTATTCTCTACAATTTTCTTTAAAAATTAGAAAGCATCTAGAACGAATTAAACGGTTACCTATGGAAACCTATGGGAAATCACTTTTCGGCTAACGAATAGTTTGGCTAAAAATTGTGATTCCGGAACAAATTATCTCCGTTGGCCAAAAAATCACTGATACATATCATTAAACTTTATTATTCAAAGCTTTTCATTCATTTTCTTGCTATTTAATTTTTTCTTATAATTTATTTTTCTAGTTTTAAACCCAATGTTACTCCCAATCTTAATAAAATTCTAGATACTAGAATTATCTAAATACTATTCCCTATACTTTTTTATCTTTTTTAGTTTTTTTGACATTTTATGAAGTATTTGACGTAATTTGCAAATTAGAGTGAGAAGGAACGTAAAGCATAGGAAGGCCTTCTAACGCCAGTGTTTTGAAATCCATCTTCAGTCAAATGAATATCATAAGGAATTAATTAGCGAAAATGGCCTTAATCCTTCCTTTGGAAACCGATAAAGAGTAATTCTAACAGGCAATCACTCGCACGGTATCGAGGGATTGGTATTGACAATGAGCTTTTTGTTAAGAGATTAAGTAGTTAATTTTTACCTTTTCAAAGTGTAATCCTCTCATGCGGAAAAGAATAGCTTCCGATGAAAATATCCGCGAGCGATGGAATTACGATGACTCCGATAGTAAAATATGGAAATAAGGCCCGAAAAGAGATAAGCCCAGCAGCCGAATATTCAGCAAATTAATTACGGATCAGCTACCACTTTGTTCCAATGGGTGGACGTTGGCAAAAATTTACCATTTGATGAAAGAGTTTTCAAGACATGAGGAAAACAAAAATGTATTTTTGCAAATCCAAGTACCGGCATTATCGATTCTAATTCCAGAGAACTTCTTTTGGGAATTCCTCGGAATATACATTCCTTTGGAAGATAAAAACTGGATTTAATTCTCCTTATCATGAAGAGGAGAATCGAAAATTCCTTGAATCTTCCTCTTTGGAGAACCATTATAATTTTCATCAATGTTACCAAGAATTGGTGAGAAAATATTTGACAAATTCGTCAAATATTGATAGAGTTCAATACTTTTAGCAATTTTATAAGCTTTATCGATGTCATCTCATGACCGTATAATACTGCACAGAAATTATTTAAATTTTATATCAACGCAAAGCAAAGGGAAGCTCAAATATTATTCTTTGGCAAACTTAATCGTTTCCTCTGCTAATATTTTAAGTAATAATGCTGTGTGCTAATTTTTAATCGATATCCTTTACCCTTGCCACAGAATTTTAACCAAAGTCGTCAAGAAATACCGATGATGATGCCAAATAGCTCCTCATTCTCATAACATCTCATGAGAAATGCAATATTTAAACAGACTATGGAAAGTTTAAGAGTAAAGTAAAGTCCTTGGTGCGGCATCTCTTTGAAGGATAAGGCCTAGCCAAAGGGCATTCATTCACAGTGGATGATGCGTGGTCGGTACATCGACTCCCACGCTGTCTCCTCATTTGGCTCTTCCATACCCCTTGGACTTTTCAATTCAGTTAGCCTCCCAATTTCACGATGGCGAGAAAGATTTTGGTTTTCGCCAGAAGCGAACGCGTCACTCATCTGGCTTTAGGTGGGGGTGTTATGAGATGGTTTAGAGTATGAAAATGCCACCGATCTGATGCTTCTACTTTAAAGACGGCACTCGTGGATCATTGCAACTGACTAGAAGAAAACTCTTCTTGGACATGAGCTACTTAATGAATAGATGATTAAAATTCGATTATGCTCCACAGTCAGCAAGTGAAATATATAAAAGGTAAAGCCGTCAAAACATTTTAAATTATAAATATCATGGGAGAAAAATAAAAATTACGCAGTGCGAATATACAATTTGAAAAAGTATCAAGGTGAGAGAAACAGAAATCCTGTGCGTTTTCAGAGTAAATTTTCTAAGTAATGCTGTAGCCTTGATTGTCATGAAGTAGATTTTTATTTTTCAATAGAATAATGAAAAATTACTAAACTAAACTACATCCCCTAATATATTTGGGTATATAGTTTCAATAGGACTTCAACTTATGAACGGTGTAGACAGAGGTGGCAAACCCACGCTCCAAGTGGCACGCGAAAGATCTTGATTAACGGTACTCTGAAAGCGCTATTGTGGTATTTTACATTCCTTATGAAATTTTTCTCATAGCATCATAAGTCAAAATTGACGTTTGCAAATTTCGAGGTTCAAACATTGAATACCTATGAACCAGCTCAGATTTGCCCGACAATTTTGCAATTTGATCTAACAATAATATTATAGACCACTTACCTCTCGCCTATTTACTTAGCCTATTTGATGTCAAAAACTAGCCTATTTAATATAAATACTTACATAGAATATGTATAATATAATATATTTTATGCACTTTAGTATAAGGATTGCCTTAGGCTGTTGAGGAAGCTTTTCCTGTCTTATACTTGGAGGAGACTTAAGATAGGAGGGTTTAAAGAATTTAATTAATCTTAATAAATTGCGCAGGTTTTTTCACGCTCCCCTTCTATGCGAGTTTTCTCCTCCTGTGGATCTTTTTTCCTAAGATAATACCTTGGTTTTTTTGACATCCATTCCTTCTCAGGTTTTTTTTTAACTCTATTTCTATTTACACCTACATATATAGTACAAGGGTGGTCTGAAGTTTCCGACGCCAGATTTTTCAGAAATCTTCAGAAAATTTTCAGAAAACATGTCGAGAAATGGCGAAATGTCGGAAACTTTTCAGACCACCCATGTATTATCAATATAAATCAATATTATCGAGACAGGTTAGATGGAAGAAGAGACTTTTTAGTTACAACTTCCCATAAATAAAAACCTTTGATAAATTAGGCAAGAATTACAAGTTATTTGATGGGGGCTAACGTGGTTCATAAAAAGTTATCTAGGGATTTACTTATGTTTCTCAATAATTCGTTAATAAGAGGAAGATACATCGAAGGAAAAGGTGCTTGGAAATGTGTTGTGAACTGAGTCATTCAGTAATGAATTCGGCGGCTCACCTCCAAATTCAGATTCGCCTGAGATTCGTGGTTAATTCACAATGAAATCTTTTAAGGAAAAGGATAAATGAGGATAAGCGCAGCGGAAATTTTTGTCCATTCTATACTGTAATGCCCGAATAATAAGCGAGAGTATCGCCCTTAGCTGAAAAGCAGATAATACCGCACGAAGACTTCGAAAGGCATAAAGGGAAGCCTGAAACCTTATCACAAAAGCTTTTGATCCTTATTCTCTTCTTTCATAAGCCTTTCCTTTGACCGGGTTCAGATGGATAAAAAACATCCCTTTCATCGCCAAGTGCTAGCGAAGAAATTTTTTCAACTTTTCCCTTTATGTCAAAGAGGAAAGATATGGACAGGAATCGTAAATAAATAAGTCTTCCCTTAAATCCGGGAGGGATTCGTGCGGTATGTCTTAAGTGACACGTGGAAAGGGATAGTATTCCTTCAAAAGTAGAAAGGCTGCTGATCCTTTTACTTTTCATGTTCGATGGAATGGAAGTTTAACTGAATTTTGATCCTTACAAGTCGAGTCATCGGATCGACTCCAGCCCTCCATTCTGAAGCAGATGTATGCTTTTAGGGTACAGATGTGCCATGTAGAGAACACAGAACTGAAGAACACATCGTAGGTATCAAATCATAGGTTGTGTAATACCAGAATTTCATTTCCAACGTTAAATCTATCGCCATCTATTACACCACAAGTATGATTCCAGCGACCTTCCAATAGCCTTGAGAAATCATTTGAAAGACGAAATTTAAATTTTCATTAGGAGTAAAGGGCTTCTTTTTTCACATATTTTGGCAAACAGTGGACAAAGACAACGGTAATCCAGCAAGAACGAACTCTCTGTTTGGAATTAAAATCTGAATATTTTCCAAAGATAAATACTCCAAATGAAAGACCGACAAAGGATTTCTGAGAGAACGAGGCAACTTTTTTGAAGAATTTCGATGAGATTCTTAGTGAAAAAAATCTTGTAACAAAAAGGATGAGTGCATGTTGGCGTGAAGAAGAAGGATAGAGGAGAAAGTTAAAAAAGAAAGAGATAAGGTGATGAAGAGAAAGCAAGTTTCAAATCCTTTGTCGCATTAGTGGGCTTGGAAACCATTTATTTTTTAATTATCTTCTCCTGTCTTTCGAATGTTTTTTCCATTCTATGGATGAAAAAGGGTCAGCATAATTCCTCAGTGATCAATTTCGTTCCCTTTCGTAATATTTTGCTGGAAATCGAATCTAATTGACAATATTTTGGATATATTTAATAGACAAATATGATGAAATACCAAATGTCAAAGTGATAATTCTACCTATATGTCCATTCTTCATCAAATTATGCAATTTATGAGTTCAAAGTAGTCGATATCATTCAGTTTATTTTGAATAAGATTATAAGTCAACTCAGTCGCCGGTCCTAATGAAATTCTTCAGCAATCGATAGATCGAATGTTATCGACCTGAACCCTACGTAACCGCAACCAGGGATTTCAACTGTCAATATCTCAGTTTAGTTCTTTTGTTGGTGTTACGAATTACGAAAATGGCTTTTCACTCTTCTTCTAATGTGAGATTTCGCTTATTCTATCTTCGATAAATATATTATATTATGGTTCTCGTGAATTTTGCCCTCTAGTACCCGACCTACCAGAATGAACCTACATGAAAGGAAAAAAAACATTCCCAGTCAATCATAACAATCAGGAAACAAATTGAATGTATTTTGACATTTTTCATAGCTATTTACTATATTATCTACAATGATATTTACTAGTATTTCATCTATCCAAAAGTTCTGGATTTATCTGATATAATAAAATAAAGTGTGTGTAAGTATGTTCGCCTAAAACTCGAGAACCATAAATGGCACAACTTCCAAACTTTCAAGATTGATAAATGTACTCCCTGCGCAAATAATAAGTAGGCTACTTTTCATTTATCTTAACGTCCCCAGTTCGAACCCAGACAAGAAAAACCGTTTTCGTACCTAATAATCTTACTGGGGGACAAATGATGTATATTGTGTGTGGGATTAAGATTGTTAGGGAAGTTTAGATGTTATACAATTTTGATTTTCGCAGTTCATTCTCGCCGGAATCGCCTACAAATAGTATGGTAGATAGAAATATTTATTTCACTGTTGAGAATCAACGGGCGCTTCAGCTAGTTTTTAATAAAATACTTCTGTAATGAAATGTCTTTGAAAGAGAATCAGAAACTTGCAATATCAATTGGAAGTTAATTATAAATGAAAACAGTTAGTACTTCGTATTTTCCACAAAATTTATTTAACCGACCGGTTTCGACTGTATTTACACTTCAGTCATTTTCAGGTCATCTTCAGGTCCTGAAGATGACTGAAGTGTAAATACAGTCGAAACCGGTCGGTTAAATAAATTTTGTGGAAAATACGAAGTACTAACTGTTTTCATTTACAATGGCGTTCCACAACGTTAGGCCTGAACACCTTGATTTTATATGGAAGTTAATTATTCCCAATTTATTCGGCTCACGCTCAAATATTATTGACCTATCTTTGCTATTATTTTTATATGTTATATAGTATTCTCATGACATAAATTAAGAAACAAGCTCTTTCGCCTCATAAGGAGTTCCAAGCATTAAAAACGGCATTTCTTATTATAGAGAAAAATAATATTTTGAACTGTTTTCGAAACGTTATTGAAAAAAGGATATATCAAAGGAATTTTTTATGCTCTTTATAATTATCGCACGGAGTCGGCGAGGATCGCGCTTCAAATGTTTCGATGAATCGTGACTCAAGCGCGCTTGAGAAAAAGTAATAAAAAGCGCCTTCTCACCTTAAAAATTTAATCGCGATATCTTTTATGAGATGAAAAAGCCAAAATAACATTGAATCAGCAGAGGTTTCCGAATTCAAGCTACGTTAAAAAGGTAGAGTTCGAAATTTTTACTAGCTACGCAAAATAATAAAGCAAGATTCAGGAGAAAATTCGGAACATCGTTAAAATTTCATGTTAACGGATAAAAATATTACATTTGACTTTTATTTTTACGTTTCCCATTACATAAATTCACCAGGAATAATTATTTCAATTTTAAAATTCATTCAAATAACCTCAATTAGAGATTAAGTATTCCATAAAGGTGATAATCCTTTTGATATTCTATTTATAAAACTTTCGAGGAATAAAATTTACCAAAAAGCAGAATACGATATTTTAATGAAGCCAATAGGGTCTGGCGCTACTTTGTGGAATCTCTCAGAATTGCAGAAGAAAAGATTTTTTGTAAACTTGTGTGAAAATTTACAAAGTTTAACTTTATTTTCTTGAAGAAAAAATCATATAATTTAATTTAGAGCATTTTCTTGAGGATTGGCGTGAAAATGAAAGAGACAGTATTTTTCAATTGGGAATCTAAGTGATTAATTTATCTGTCTAAAGGTAATGCTTTATTTCTTTATATAAATAATTTTCACCAGTTATGTTATTCTAAACAGACCATTCAATTTCAAATAGTTGATCCTAAAATATTTAAATAATTAAGACTAGGTTACACTCTTATGAATGGATAATACTAAGCGGAATATAAACTTAGTATTCGGAGACCAGGAGAAATTATGGATGGGTAACTGCATAAGCTTTCTCTGTGTAATTAATACCGGGGTGTGATTTAATCCTTAAAACTCATCGCCTCTATTTAGTGTAACGCCCAAGGATAGGGTGTGCTGTAACGCAAAAGTTAATTTTATTTTACTTTCATTTACTGCCCTCATTGTAAACAACAGCCAAATTCATTCCTCTTAACCGTCACCTTTTCTAAAAATAGGTGGAATATATGTCAAAATAAAAGAAAACACTACCCGATTTCAATATCAAATGAGAAATAGTGTTGCTTTGGCTGTTAATTGGATCTGAAATATCTCTTAGAAATTCAGTTAGTAGCTTTAAATGAAAAATTCATCAAGCTATGTATTCAACTGAACCAACGGATATATTCTTCGAACCACCTTTAGGGTTGTAGCAGGGCCCTGTTCATTTAATATCAGCTATGTATTGATTCATATTTGTCTAGAATTTTCAAGTAAAAAATCCGATCCAGATCAGCATAATATTTATTTATTCTACTATATCATTTTCTTAGTGATTTGAGAATATTTAAAAATTGAGCGTTAAACTAAAAGTCAAATGAAGCTTTCGATGCGTTCGCCTGGATTTCGATTCCCTGGTAGGATTTGCGAAAATTGATTGAATTTTCGAAATTGAGTACCATTATCTCTCTCTTAATTGATCAATCTCAGCAATCAAACGTTTCAGCAGCACCTTCATTGAAATTCGGCTGCGTGATTGTTTGCAACACTCCAACAAAGGGCAGTTTGTTTCCTCATAAGTCGTGGAATTACGTGGAAGTCTTGCTCTAACCAAATGAAATTTCTCTAGCTACTGGATTAAATTCATGTTTGACTAAATTAGTTGACTTATTCTTGTTCCTTTTCAGACAATAAACAAAAATAAACGACTTTGAACTTCAGACCGATGTAATTGCCGATCGTTTCAACAAAACCTATTGCATGGAAGCATGGAAACCTAAGCATGGAAACAATATTCCGATCGCATTAATTGAAACGCGTCATTTATTACGGCAATTATGAATTGATTTTGATTCTTAGAATTCAGAACTAAATGTTCGTATACAAAAAGGGCTACGATTGTAACCAATGTATGTTTTCCCTTTACCATAATGACTTTTTTGGCTTATTTGAATTAATTCATCATGTCAAACAACTCTCAGATAACCTTGAACAGCGTTTGCGAAATATGTAACAAAAATCCTTTTAAAAGTCGAGAACGTCATTAATTTTCAAAATGTCAGATTTCAATTTGCAAAAGACGGATTTGTTAGCTTTTTTTAGTGTCATCAATGCAAAAACTCGAGTTTCATGTAATTAGTAACGGTTTGTGCCTGAAGATACTCGAGTAATTTTCATCATAAGCTGATTTAGAAATATCCTTGATCGAGCTCTTAAGATCTTTTTCTCATTCATCATCTTAATTTATTCCTTCCACAGATAACTGAAAAACGATGAGTCAATAATTCTCAAGATGAGCGATGTTAGGGTGAGGCGTGAGATTTCAGTACATCCACAGAAGATCGAACACCAACGTAAATATTTGGAAGTCCTTCAAAGACTATATTCATAATGCAAATGGAAAGGAGCTATAATTCAATCATTAATGATAAACTTCTGAGTGCCTGCCCATTGAGAGTTAAGGAAATGGCGTATTTTACGCTTGTCTGACCACTTCTTGAATACTGCCGTGCGGTTTGGGATCCCCATGAGGCAGGCTTAGTTTCTGATATGGAGAAGGTTCTACGTGGAGAGGTTTGTTAAGAGAGACTTAAGCTTTGACAGCTATGTGTCGGGGATGATTAGGTCCCTGGGGTGAGAATCGCTCACAGTCAGAAGATCAACGCAAAGTCCTCTGACGTATTCATTAATTCGGAACTAAATGAGAACGTAATTGATATCCTAATCTTGACCCTAGCTTTACAAGGAAGGGCAGAGTTACTCACGGTCACCTCTCTTTCATGCTATCAGGAATTCAGAAGCGTACTTAGTCGCGATGTTGATTTTTCATACTCTCTTATATTTTGCCGGCGACTTACGAATATTACGGTAAATATGCATTCCAAGACCGATGATTGGTATAAAAGAAATTTATACCTGACATTATTATCTTATTTTTAATGATATATGTAGTAGATAAAGTTATTAAGTATCTAAATAGAAAAGAGTTGAAAGTCCCTTTTATTAATTGTCTCCAATTAAAACTATATTTTTAAAGGAAAAAGCAATGAAAATGGACCTTAAGTTAGCTGTTTTTGGGATGTTTAATATACTTCCCGTTTATAAAATTTTCATTTATAAATACCTTCATCGATGCACACTATGATTTATTTCACATTTAAATATAAGAAATTGATTTCAGTGACTTGGAATTATAAAATGTGCTCTCAGAAGAAAGTTCAAAGGAAAATGTCTGATCTTCCAATTGCAAACTGTTACCATTGAGAGCATTCTGATGCTGAAGAATTTCCTGAATAGCATTATGGAATGTCCTGCAAACAGTATGTATATAGAAACACAAGCCATCCGACAACTGGGAGATCCGGGTTCGAGTCTCGGATTCAAAGGGCCTTTTTCCACATATTTTCCATTTGGGAATAGTTCAATAATTAGAATAATTAATATACATAAATATATATCATTAAATACAATGATTAGCAATGTTTACTTCCTTAAGTAGCTAAATATATGGAAACTTAAATCTTTTATATGGCTCTCTCATAAAATAATTAAACCCCACATTTGTGAGAATCCCTCTATTCACTTTCAATTTAAAGAAAATTTTGCTAATTTTCCTCATATATAAACTAAATCTCCTAGTTTACCAAAAGAATAAGTTTTAAAGCATAGAGTAGCAAACTCTACAGATACATTCTAAAAATTTATCATGTGTTTGATTTAAATTGCGCTGCCAGTACTGTTTCTTGCAGTCGTAATCAAAATATTTCAATGAATCTTTGCGTGTTACAGAAATTGAGAAATGTAAATGCAATTTAAATGCATGATGGATGCACTATTACATGATTAACTTTAGTTGGGATAGAAACTTGAAAGGATGACAGTGAAAGCTTTTAATGATCAATGAACCTGTTTCAACGAGAGAAATAATGAAGTAAAAAGATTAGCTTAATGCTTTTTAATGCCTTTCTTTCTTGAAAAAATGTTTTCGCTAATTTCTATGTGTCTGATTCTCTGATATTCTGAGATGCCCGCAGCGTGTACGTTTGTCTTTATCTTCCACAAAACCCTCAGGTAAGGTTTTCTTAGTGGCGGAAACAGCGTTTTCCTTCAATGTCAGAAAAATAGAAAAACTTCCTCAATTTTGTCAGATATCATTCCTTGCTAAATAAACTCAATTAGGAAAGATTAAACAAGGTGGAATATTTTTATTCGCTATTTTCCCCATGTCTTTCTCTTGATGATTGTTAGCAAGCTATTTCCCTTTTGGAAAAATAATCCTTCTTATCATGTTTGTATTTCTAATATGTCGGCCTTTTTCTCTTTTCCTTTTCTTTATTCTTTAGTAAGATAATTGAGGTGGAGGTAGCATGAAGTATTGTCGTTGAAATTGAAAGTTAATTTTCGACTAAAATATTGCAGTTTTAACAAGATATATTTTTATCAAAGCATATCATATAGTTGAAAATTTATAATGTGGTCTTCCTTGATAGTTCTCAAATGCCATACTTCCCGGTAGTTTTTCGAGTTCGGATGTAAATATGAAATATTTATGTAAGGTATGGATTGAGATAATCAATTCGTTGGCAAAATCGTAGGCAATGAAAAAGGAGCCGTAGACCTTCCTCGTCCGTCTAGTCAAAGAGGTTGCATCTTTCAGAAGTAATGATTAAAAGCCTTAACGTTTTTTGTAACTTTTCTTCCCTTTTAAAGGTATTTTCTAAAATTTTACAGTAAAAATACTTAATTATCGTCTAGAGGTGCGAAAAAAATCCAACAGGAAAATTTTTAGTTAATATTTCATTTTAAATACCTGATGAAGATTCTTTCAAATTTTCAGAATTGTGCCAATTGATTTACATTTTACCTACGGGCTTTCGATATAAAAAATATTTCACGATATTAATAAAACACTAAGAAAGGTCGAGGTAAATTTTACAAAAATAATAGCAATAGACTCATTATATGTTAAAATGTATTTTGCACACACTTTACGCCTAAGGATTTTAATTAATGCACCCTTTATAATCTAAAATTTCTAAATGATAGTTGTCGAAAATTATGCGGATAATTAAATTTAGAATTTTAATATAAATTACCTTGCCAACGACAAAGTGAAAAGTCCTTCTAGCAATGAAGTAGTGACATAAAATTGCATAATTCGGCATGATGATACCGCTGACTATTTTTATGCCCACGAAAATTTGAGAAATCCTGCCTGATATGTTATCATATTTGTAACATCACACCACACCTGAGCATAGCTTTAGGATCTGAGAGTATATTGCACATAAATTCCTGTATTAGCTCCGGGACATTAATTTCCTATCAGTGAAGCAGAAAATTCTCACTCTGTGTGACGAAAAATTTTGTTGGATATTAAGGCTTACTAACATGATTGGAAATCTTTTTGGAGCAAATCATAAGAAATGTGGAATTATCAAGAAATTAAAAGAAATTTTTTATAATAATCTGTAAAAGTGCTTAAACAATACCTTTGGAATTTACGTTATGTTTGATCGTCTTTACTTTTATCAGAAATGTCTAAGATACTGTTTTTCTTGAAAGTTAAAGATTTCTAAGCCAAGAAATCAACTAAACTAATTACGTACGTTTTATTACATACTTGTGATTTCAGCAAAAGAAATAATTTTACCTCTAATTTACATCTTTGACTATCCAAATAAAAAACAATTACCTATTCTAATCTTACCGTAAGAAACATGTATAGACAACGTAGACATTCTGTCGTACGAGAATAATGCTCAAACAAGTATAATATTAATGTTAATTTTAGATTTAATTCTACGCTCATTTTTTCGTTGATAAAGAGGAAATATTGGAAGGATATAGCTTGGGTTCTTTTGCTTCAACAATTAATAACAACTAAAATTTTCTTTTCTAGTAATTGGAAAACGTTTTAATATTGTACCTCTTTTTAAATTTTTAATGAATGAGCGATTAATACTATGAGGAGAATTTGAAACAAATATCTCCATTTAAGTTGTTAGGAATTAGAAATTTATTGAACTGCAAAAGAAGTATTGGCTCACTAACGTGCTGATGACGTCAAACATACGTTCAATCGAAAAATCTAGGAATACTGCTTGTGGATGACGTCAGTAGAGCTCAGACGTTTGGAAATCAAGAGGCTGGAAAGCAGTAAGAATGCCCACTTCTTCTCAATGAGAAGATCAAATTATAGGTTTTCTTTCCCCTCTTGTCCCTACTCGCCCTCTAACACAAGCGCCAATTGAGATAATTAAGGTCAAAGTTTCTAGTTTCTTAATTATCCGTCTCCAATCGGATCGCAATATACTTAGTAAACATTCAGAAGAATGATTTTTTAATTATTTCTATAACATATACTGTCTAATGTTATTAAGTTTACAAAATTCTTCACCTTCTTCTCCTTTCTTTGTTTCAATTTAGAAACTGTACAATAAGGTCTTTATAAGGTATATAAGGTTGAGAACTGCAATTGTTCTACTTAAAGTTGGACCAACACATGTCAGCGTGCACTAGAAGGAGCCAGATGCGTACGTCATCGTTCCATTATAAACGTAAACATTTTTCAAATATTAGGGCTTATGAATATCGATCTAGCTTGCACTGATCTTTTCAAAAACACCATGGCGTCGTTAAATCCAATGTGTCGCAATGAAGCGCTCTCATAGTGTTTATCGAGTTCCTATTTTCCAACCATACTTTCTAACTCTTTCAATCTCCCATACGGTATCAGAGGTGTTCTAACTGTTGAAGAACGCTTGTCGTCTTCAAAACAACTAAAACGAGATCCCGTGCTTACGTTGTTGAACTCGAACGTTGGAATTCTGTGAATAAACTCCTGAACAGTCAAGCCCAGATAGGCCAATTAAAATTTGTGGTGAAATCATTCTGTTAAATACGTGGGGGGACCCAAAAGTAACTAGAACCGGGCTGTGGAGGGGAGGAACGTCAGGGGACCGAGTTCTGGTTGGTAGGGTATTTTGGCGGGAACTCTCATGAGTCAGTATGCAACGTTTCGTCGCCGTGAGAGCAACTGTTTGTGCGCAGCATTTCTTTTATCAAAGTAACTTTTTCCCATGTGGCTATTTTTGTTTCACTTCTTCCACAGTCCCAAAACGTTTTCCTTTCATGTTCTTTTTGAGCCTAGGGAACAAAAAGAAGTCACAGGGGGCCAGCTCAGGTGAGTACGGCGGGTGAGTAATCGGTGTCATTCCGTTTTTACTCAAAAACTGCCTCACAGACAACGCAGTGTGAGCCAAATTTGGCTGCAACTCTTCTCATGCGAAAATCCTCTGATAAAATCCTCTGAATTGAACTCCATGACATGCCAGAAATATTAGAGAGCTCATCAATTGTTCGGCGACGATCTTCACGGACTAGGGTGTTGATTTTTTCAACGTTGTCGTCAGTTCTTGAAGTTGAGGGGCGCCCGGAACGAGGTTGGTCTTCAATCGTCATTTCGCCCCTTTTAAACCGCGAAAACCAGTCGTAGACCCGAGCTTGACTCAAAGCATCAACCTTGTAAGCTGTTTGAAGCATTACAAGAGTTTCCGCAGCCGTTTTCCCCAACAGAAAACATAATTTTACCGCCGCGCGTTGCTCTCGAGCGTCAGCCATCTCACTTTTTCGCCACATGCGAAAAAGTTACTTTGATAAAAGAAATGCTGCGCACAAACAGTTACTCTCACGGCGACGAAACGTTGCATACTGACTCATGAGAGTTCCCGCCAAAATACCATACCAACCAGAACTCGGTCCCCTGACGTTCCTCCCCTCCACAGCCCGGTTCTAGTTACTTTTGGGTCCCCCCACGTACAGCAATATATTTTTCCGCAATAGTAGAGGAAATGGAAGATTTTACTACGTTGTTCAAAACATAATCTCCTATCTATAAAGAAACCACGACATTTTTAATTGATTGAAATTTGTTTTACTGTACTGTAGGCTCTTCCTTTCAAAATGCGTCACATTTTTTTAAAGAAATTTCTGTAACTACAGATGTGAAGAAAGAGATGGCACAAAATTTTACCCGTAGCACGATATTTCACTCTGTGACTAGGATGTTTGAGCCTGATGATGACACATCGCGTTGATTCCATGGTAGCAAAATAAGATATCGTGAGTCGAGTTAGGTACCTAGTGTATCTCAATCTTCACATAATGGAGACCTAACACAAAACTGTACCTGAAAAAATTGTTAGTGTAATTAGTAGTCGTTCCGGAAGTTCATCTTAAGTCATTTTGATAGATAAATCTTTTCTCTAACGGCTTCCATTTCATTTTTTATAATTTTCCTTCCCACAAATCTCCTCGTATCTCATTTAGGTTGTTGATATTTGAAACAATTTCTCTGCCATTAATCTCGTCATATTGATAAAATACTGCTTTAAAAGTGATTTCATTTAATGCATGTCCAAAATGTATTTGAATATCATTTTTCGTAGTAATACTTCAATCTAACTTAAGCTCCGCCAAACTACAAGGCATGTCCCAAAAAGAGGTCCCCATGTGCCTAGCGTCCGAGGAAATTTTTTTTCCAAAGTTTACTATATTTCAACGTTGATTGACTTTTTTCCTTTCTATGGATATCCAAAACATCTAGATTAGACGCTTACTTTGAGTGTAACACGCAATAGTGGTGGATGCTTCCACCTCCTCTCACGTATGAACTCCGCTCCATTACTCATTTCTTTAATTCAAAGTGGAAACGACATTCCATTCATTGGAAATTAGCAAAGGCTTATGGTATGAGATGCGTGTCAGTGATTAATGCAAGGAAGTGGTGTAAAGAATTTGTAGAGGATACTTGGTGATGTATCCATTACTCATCAAAATTAAAATCGTTCGATCCTATGGCTTATAATGAGAGGGATTTTTAAGTATTTAAATCCTTTTATTATAATATTACACAATAATAAGAATATTTGGTCTTTATAATGTAAGAAATCTTAAGTTTGAGCAAGTATGCTTAAGTTATTGGCCTCAACATCCTTAATACCTGCGCAGGATATAGACACAGATATACGAGTATTTATCCGCATTTTTTTCAGGTACTAAAATATAGGAAGTAGTGATAATATCAATTCTGATATAATAAAATGAATTATAAGTATACTATATAATAATTTCAATTTTAATATGATCATACCCTTTTGTTGTAAAATTTTAGGTATACTTCAAAATTTATCTTAATGTAAGAGTTTAGGTAATATGCGGGAACGCAGATTCTAATTCCAAACTCTTTTGAGATATTAAGATGTCAGAACAAATTCAGTTAAATTTATAACGAATTTTTTATAGATGCACGTGCTTCAGTGAAGCCACTCAGTTTAACGCAGAGCGACTTAAAATCGATGTTCAATCGCTTCGGAAGCCCTGAAAGAGACAGCGATTTCTTCCAACCAGAGGCCGTGAATCACGCAGTTTTCCTTCCTTTATATTCTATTACGCCACTCTTTTCATCGGAACGAAATATCCGGCGTATATTCCTAAAGTATATGCGCAAACGTAGGTGCATCTGACTCATCAAACGGTTATAGGGACACGTTTACAATGCGTGCGTTTTTGTTGCGTCTGCGCGAGAGTTTGTTTTCACTCCCCGAAGCGAATTGGAATGAATCGCCATGTATGCCGAATAATATAAGAGGTGAATCATCAATATCGTGATCAGGATCCACGAGAAGTAGGCTAAATGGAGAGATAAAAAGGAAAGTTAATTGCATATATTGAAATTTTCCATTACCTAGCAAGTATATCCGCCAGGAATGTGAATATTGTGTAAGAGATAACTTCTCGTATAGTCTATACAAGATTGGCATTCAACGGACACAAATACCAATCAAAGAGTAAAATCAACGAAAATATGAGGGTGTTTGAGTAGCAATGGTTCGTATCAAAGATATCGCCCTCATAAAAAACGCACATCCAATGTCTGAGTGTTTTAATTTGTGCGTCACAAAAAGAATCCATATGAAATAAATTTAAAGTTCATAAACAATTTCCAATAGCAACAGAGAAAATTCAGAGTATAGTAATTAATGAAAGCAATTATAAGAAAATAGAACGTTCTTTTGTAGGTCAAATCGGCGAATAGGGTGTCGACAGAATCGAACGAAAGTTATATATAAAAACAACCAAAGCATAAAATTATTCATATATTTGATACGTTTCTTCCTCCCCCTATATCAAACTAATTTATTTATACAAATTGATGTATAAATAACTGGAATCGTAGAAATTCCGCAGAAGAAACACGTGAATGAAATAATATTCTGTATTTGTAATTGGCTCCTTTAGATCTTTCGAAATGTCATTCCTTTCTAAGGTGATAATAATTATTCAGCAATTATATTGATCTAAATTTTATTGCCAACATTGAAAAATACAGATACATGATATTTAGAATGAATAGAGTGATGAATTTCCTCGGAAAATATTTTTTGTCAAATGAACTTTCATTTTGATATCTCATGGATGTACCAATGGTTACTTCACGGTTGAATCATGATCTGTTTCCTATGTTTTTGACAAGCTTTCCGTGATGATGATGATGATTCTTCTAAAATGCTGTATTAACATAGCTCGTAATATGTAGTTGGAATAAACATATAAAGTAAAATCAATATTATTCATAAATACCAATCAGTACATTATTTGCCTTGTATCGTGCAGCCAATAGCTTATTCTGAAATTGAAACGGAAGTAATAAATACTAAAAATTGATATTTGACTAAATACCTCTCGTGATGACCTCTCATAGGGTTATTTTTTAAATTTATCTTCATTAGAGAAAGCTCATCCGCATGTCATCAACTTACATTTAAAATCAGTAATGGGTGCTTCAAAAATGAGATTGACCCTTAATAAGCTGAAATCAAATATCTACAAAGAAAATAAATACATGTGTATATACAGTTGATTCAATTACCAGCATTTTGCAGACGCAAAACATTTCAAAATTAAGTGATGTCCAGATGATTGGATTCTGCTGCAAAATTGCTTGGGTAATGTTGGGTATAATTTGATGAAGCGAGCATATAATTCGAATAAAACGTTTGCCTTTTAAGCTTGCAATTGAAAAATTTTACTTTAGATTGATTACTTTCGCTCCTTTTCATCTGAAGAGTATTACACTTTTGAAATAACCAGAGCGAATTGGAACACAGATAATTAAGCCGGTTAATCAGGAACGTAACTTGGAATGGATTAAATTTTTACCAATGAGGAAATGAAGCAGCAATCTCGGTACATTGAATTTAGTTTATTAAATTAAGCTCATGAATATCATTATATATGATAACCGTGTCCTTCATAAATTTAGGAATCTACAATTTGGAGAGCAATTCAAAAGATAACGCCGCTAAGATGAACTTCCTTCCTGTGCAATGATGATTCGCTTAAAGAAACATGTAAATCTAATACTAAAATCCAAAATCGACAGCGCGTTAAAATTCATCGCGGAAAATGCGAAACTCAGAGAAGTTTCTGAAATCCTCTCTGTTTACTGACATGATTTATCCGTCAGCGCGAACCCTCTAAGAGGGGCACCACGCCCAAAAGGTACTGAACAGACTCCTTAGAAAGAAATAAACCGTAGGGGCCGAGGAGAAGACGCTATAAAAGGAACCAGTGTCTGTGAAAGATTCGAATTTTGCGTGTGGTAAGGGAAGGGTAGCAAAGGCCACAGGTGAGAAAGGAGGAAGTAGATGGAAGAAATACAAAGGAAATGATAAAAGGGCGTTGATCGGAGGGGCGGGATTGAATATATTGCGAGGAAACACGGCAAATGTAGGCGGATATGAAGAGGGGGAAGATAGAGATTATGGAAACAAACGGACCACAAAACGAGATGGCGTTTGAATGTGACGAAAGACAAAATGAGAATCGGAGGGAGGCTTATAGATCACTTTATGGAATATAATACGAGACATAAAAGAAGTTTTTTCGGTAGAATGGAAATTCGAGACGTACTTGACATCAAATGGCCTTCCATGGTTTTCTTCCGCAAAAATCTGTTTTCCAGTCTGCCGCACAATACGAGAAAATAGCTTTTATTCCCGTTTCGCGCGATATCGCGTATAAATGCTGTTGAAGAGATTACCGAGAAGATCATGAGGTCAAACTTCGTCACACAGAGCCAGCTTATTAACAATCTTTCATTTCGCACAGTAATAGCGTTATTATAGGTTCTTCATTTCTTGTAGAAGGCTCCGCTGATTAAGTAAGAGAGTGACTTTAGAATGCATCGAATTAAAATCATTTTACCCCTCTCCAGGTATAATTTTAGCTTATAACCTTTAGGGGAATACGTATTTTTGTGGAAATTCATCACAGGATACAAATTACTATTCTGTCTTTTTTTAATTACTTTAGCAGCTGAATTGGCGATTTCTGAAATTTGCAGCCCTGGACGGATTCTCTTCAGCTGCTTATGGAAAGGTTAAATGTCACCGCCCAAATTACGCTAGAGGGAGGGAATTTATCTTAAATTAGAGAAATTTTAGAAAGGAAGTAGTTTGACTCTTAAAGAATTGCGTGTTGATGTTTAGAATGGATTAAGGAAAGCATAAAAGAATTTTAGATCTTAAGTCAATATACAGCACTTTTTTGTGTAATTGGATTTCACCAATTTGAGCTAATTTGAAAACATTCACCAGGATTCAAGACTAACTTTCGCTGAAAAAATAGACAAAGATTAGGTACTCTTAGAAGTCAAAATGAGTGTTTGGGATGCTGTTATCATAATAAGAGTCTTGCCATAAAAATAGGAAAAATAACATGTATATACATTTATATTTACATTTGTATTTACTTTTCTTTTCCCCTTAAACTTGGTAGATAGAAAAAGGTTAATAATTAATAAACTGCATCTTCGTAGTTGAATATCTAGAGTCAAACCTGTACGAAATATTGAATGATGGCTGCACGTGACGGAGATTTCTTTGAAAATCTTCGTAAGAACCCTTTATATATTACCGCGGGGTCTCTAGGCTTGGCGTAAACCGCACGCTAAGTGCAGGAGAAGCTCTTGATTAAAAGCTAATATACCCGAACAATTTTACGTACTTGTAATGTGAGATGCGACAAAATATCAACAAAGAGCACAAGTTCATGGTTAACAGTTTCCTAAGGAAAAAGATACTTAAACTTATGTTGAAGGTCATAAACCACTCAGTCTCTGCGGATATTTGTTTACTTGCTTTCTCCCGTCTTCTACTAACACTCCGAAGAAACTGCTTGAAACTATGATAAGGCAAGGGAGCACATTTTAACTTTGCAACTTGAATGTTTCATTTTGTTTATTAATCATAATTACGGTAAGGAAAATGAGCCAGAATCGACATGTTCCATTTACGTATAAGTGGTTCATAATGTTTGAGGAGATATTGATATTTTCAACGCCAGTCCTATACGAAGCTATTTTATCGAACTATCCTCCCTTAATACAGAATTGAGATTATCCTCAATATCCGACGAGGAAATGAGGCACACTGATCCAAGTAATTAGAAGCTCCTAACCTTAGGCAATAACCTGATTCCTACATCATTAAGACATTCTCGAGCACTCGGCAATTAGAGCCGTAGTCGAGCTACCGGTATATTTGTCTCCCCCCCTCATCACTGGAAGGCATTTCTCTAAACGTACCCACCACTTTCCCCATTTCTAATTTTGAATCCCTTTATACGCGTGAGTGCCCTCAATCTTCTCGGACGAGATTCCTCCCACTGAATTTTCCTCGCCTTTTTTACAACGACGTCCCAAGGGATCTCGTATTTTCCATGAATTCCACTTTTCGTCGCCGAAATTCAATCCTGTACTCTTCAACGCAGAGCTGAGGAGAGTACCTTTTGCCCTCTCGGTCTTCATCTTGGAGCGAGTGCGGCTTCCCCTTTGGAATTTCATGAATCGATAGATCCACATGGGTCGAATTGATTGAGTCTACGAGGAAATGTATTCTCGGGTGGATTTATTTTGCTTGTTCGCGAAATTCTATTCCTGGCGGTGGATTGTCGCGCACGGGTTGTGCTAGGAAGATATAGGTAGCGGATTTCTTCGCGCAGTTTCTCTACAAATTTTAGGGTCGATATATAGGTGTTTCTTAATACTCTGTAGCTGTTGGGAGAGCTTTAAGGATTGAGGATCGTATGATTTGGAAGCCTTTAAGCTAATTTAAACCCCAAAATTATTTTGACTGGTGATGAAGCACTGATTCATCCAACATGTGTAACCCATTCATTGAGAATTTCAGTTGGAAATTGTAAAACCTTCCATGAAATCTTTTCTTCCCTTCAAATTAAATTTCATCGACGACGAATTCATCAGACCTACTTTGACCGTAGTTACTAGATGTGATTTTGAAATTAGTTGTAAATTGGAAAATATTTCTAATAATATCTCTTTCTGTTTCAAAATGCACTCTAACGGATCATTTACATGTAGTAAGATAAAATAAGATATAACTATATTTAATATAATAAATAAATCTTTAAAATAGAATGTATTGCATTCGTAAAGGCAATATTTATATTGATTTCTGCAGCATAGAAGCACGAATGAAAATAACTACGGGTTTAAAATGATTTTTCTGAGCATAGCTTATGATTGAAATTTCTAACACAAGCTGTTCATAATCCTCTCATTATTTATGGAATTTAATTTTCATATTTCCAAGCTGATGTTTGTAATCTGTGTAATATCTTAACTTATCCCACAGACAATTTGAGCTAATATATTACATGTAGCAATGAAAGTTTTCTACAAAATTATGGGTATTTATCAATTCTAAAGAATTTCGTATGATTTATGTTTTTCAACATGTATTTGGAGAAAAGGAATATCATTACATTGATCGAATCTGTATCCTTCCTCATAAGAGTTAAATAGTAATAATGATTTTTATCAGTAATTTTCTACGTTACTCTCTCTAAGCATGGAAATTCCGAAATATAATTTGCAATGCCTACTCAAAAGGAAGATATAATTTCTGACCATATCTCACCAATTTTATAATTTTTTTCCATTGGGTGCTTTTGGATTTTTTGCGTTTGTTGAAACTCGGAAAAAATAACATGAAAATAAATTATTACATAATTAAATTAATTTAGGAAATGAATGGCTAACATTAAAGTCATCTATGAGTTTATTACTATTTACTAAAGTAAACTTCGAAATATTTCATTCTGAATTCATGAATATCAGAGGAAAGGATGGAGCGCAGTTTATAAAGTTAACGAACCCTAATATGCGAACGAAAAATTTTACCTGGAATTCTCCGGATCAGCTGTATTTTTGCATCAAATATTCTTGGAATTTTCTGTGCATATATTTCGATATAAAATTGAAGAGAAACTAGATTTTTAACGGAAGGATATGTTAAAAATTATTACGCAAATGAACCGATGTGGGTTTATGAAGTTTTAAAAATAAATAACTTATTCTAAAGACTAAATTATATTCTAAAGACGTTTCTTCATTAATTAATCTGAATCATACAATAAAGAATTATAAATTTACGTACATTTCATTATATTCCTCTGGCTTGATCGGAATTCAAATAGAAAATTCGCACGTCGATAATTCGTTTTCTACAGATCCAAACTGCCACTAAGTGAGGCACTATGTTCACCTTGAGCGCTGATTGAAGATGGCACCAAAATGAACGCTAAACGATTTTATTCTCAATGCTGCGTGTCGTTTCCAAATAGTTTCGACTAGATTCAAAGAAAATGTGCTTGCATGTTTGTATTCAAATTCAGTGGACGGGTTTGCTTCTTGCATCGTTCTTTCACTACAATGACTGTCATGTCAGTTTAATTTACTTCTGGAATTGCAACAAGCAACAGTTACAATCCACTCTCAGCATTGCTTGTTGATTTGAGTGAGCAACTTAAGTCATGTCTCGCAGAAACAGGGGGAAGTTGATTTCCTGAGAGAAATTTTGAAGGAAAAACATAAATTTCTTTGGATAAGACTTTTTGTAGTACTCCTGAACTCAAAGGCAAACTAATACAACGAAATATATGCATCCTTGTCAATAAATATTACCTAAATATGTTGAGTATTATGTAAGTTCGTGATATTTTACCGAGATAAACCGGCTCTATCTGTCATATAATGTAGTAATATTATCAAAATAAAGTATTTTTACAAAATAAAGATCTTTTAATTTTTTATTGATATTATTTCAAGAAATTTGGCTTTTGGCTTCGTGAATTTTCATAAAAAACACTGGTCGAGTCTAGGAGAATAATTTAACCAAGTATTTGCTTCGCTAAACTGTAAGGCCCTTTAAGTTTTCAAAAGAGCTTTTACGCATTCTTTCATGCAACGAAAGCTCAATAACAGTATAATGGAATTTTTTTATTGTTGGAAATAGCTGGGATAGTAATCTTTGATATCGTGAACCATATAGAGCAAATGTAAGGAATGAACGAGATGAATGTCATATTTTACTGAAAAATGACAAATAGTAATAAATTAAAATAAATTGTCTATATTTGCCATTTTAGCACGCGTTAGCATTGAAAAGTAAGTGACTTTATTTATATATTTGTTATCCCTCAGCTTCTTCATTGAAACCTTCAGGGCTAAAGATTTTTATTATAATTTAACCTTGGTTGAAAAAGCCATAGAAGGGAAATAAACCCATACTCAAACATGATTATCTGACCGCATTAAAATGAGATGTTTTAGAAACCGTAAAAATATTTTTCTTTACTTTTATACCACTCAGCATTATGGTCTTCATTTCTTACTCCCAAACTTTAATTATTTAGATTATTTCATAATGAATCCGAATCACATTCAGAGATGAATTAATATAAAGTTTTACCTAATAGCTATAGTTTAGCTATTCATCAAATATTGGAAATATTTTCCGTTTCTTCCGTTAGGCTTTCGTAAAAAATATACCTAAATCACATATAATCGTAATTAAGTAGCAATTCATTCGTTATCATGCTAACAGATAAAACGTTTTCAAATAAATTTTACTGTACTATTACTATACTGTAAGGAAGTTTACTGCTTCCCAGCGTATCTCAGCAAAAGGACCTAGAGGTCATTATTCATGCTAAATTATCATTCTACGAGCATATAATGATATAAAAAAAATCACGCAATGTCCCTTTTAGGCCTTTTGTAGAATTTTACTGATACGATATAACAGACACTTAGGTTCCTTCCCTGCACTTTTCCTCCTATATCCTTCCTGTTCCATCCGACTACTCCCATACTTTGTCCATATTTTCTACTTCTAATACTTCTTACTTAGACTAAATTACAAATTTTATTCTCAAAATTGTAAAAACCAGAGTACTAATCTTCTTCCCGCCAAGCCTCCAATGTTATTATATTGTCTTTCTTTACCGTGATCTCTCTTACTGTCAATGAAACTAAACGTGACCTATCATCCTTATATTCGCTGATAAATTCCCTTTCTGACTGTCCTCTTCTAACCTCTCTTTAACTTATCGTGTTCTTATCAGATCTACCCTTTTGACCTCTCTGTTTCGTTATTTACACCAAGGCATTCACTTATCAAACGCTTCCTTTCCTTTCACCTGCCTCATTCACTGAATTCTCTTCTTCCTTCTTTCGATCCTTTTTCCTTAACTTAAGGGATATTTATAAAACTAGATTTAACCCACGCAAGGGCATTGTAATTTTGTTCCTACATAATTTTTTCATATTTCTGTTGTTCATACCTGTTACATCATCACCATAAATTGGATTTTTCCGCTGCAAATGATGAATAAATAAATAAAAACTCTTACAGCCAAATATGAATTACAGCCAAATATGAAACTAGTCAGACGATAGAGAAATAAGTAATATATATAACGATGCAGGAATCCAGGCTGGGATTCATTACCTTGTATGAATTTACTATTGTATTTTCTTACTTTTACTGTTGCTTGAACTCTTAAATAAGCTGATTAATTTTATAGCCTGAGTAAAATACTATGAATTTGAATATTCATATGATGAACTGAACTGAGGTTAATTCCGTTGTTAATCTTAATAAACCTATACAAAACAAAATGTTGTCAATTTCTAAAGATTAATCATCCTTTCTGGTGAAAAGGTTTGCCGAAATTTGGAGTCAAATGTGACTAAATTACTACGTTCGTGGATGAATGAATTTCCGATTCTTAAAAAGTATTTCCTTCATTCCGTACCCGAGAAATTTATTATTTACCCTATTTACTATTTTACCCTAATATTTTCTAATAGCTTCATCATAATTTTATGACTATCAATACTAGGAAAGCTCAGATCAGATTCTGAGAAACGAAGATCTATTATAGATCATTTTTGGTCGATACTTTCGGAAATACGGACCTAGAGCTCGCATGAAGACGGAAATATATATAGAGGCGACGGATAGCAGAGATGAATGAGAAAAATTATGAAAAATAAATTATGAAGGAAGGAATACATCGCTGGTCTCCACACTGCTTTATTCTTAGATACAAAATAATGTGTTGGATTTAATGAAAGAAATTTAATATTTTTCGAAAATATAGCTTTAATTTCTATACTCATAATTTTATTTAATTGTGACCAACCGATACAACAAACACACACAAAAATTTTGGATGTGGTCACTGTTTACAGGTTCATAGTTATTTCTGAGTGACAAAATTTTTCTCTTGAGGATCACCGCTATGAAAGCGTACGACCCTTCTAGAACCACATGCGGAGATGATCCTGATTTGCGGAAATCTTATAAATGTGTTGGCGACGGTGAACACAAAATTAATCTCTCTCGAATTTCAATTCAGCACGTTTTTAACATGACAACATGGGAAAAACGATCCCTACTTCCCACACATATCATAGTTTCGGTTTAGTACCTGAAATATCGGATTCCAACAGAAATCATTTGAGAAAATGAAAGCTCTTTACCCCAAATTTTACAAATGATGTGGTATAAATAATAATGGGTGTTACTATCAAAAAATTTCGCACTCTAATTCTCTTTTTACTTTTCCAATTGTTAGGTTAATCATTCATCGCTAACATCGTATATGTGTATCTCTCAACAAAGTTGATATTATTGTATTAAAGAAAATATTTTCTCGAGATATTTATGCATACATATCCATATACCTGTAGACACAAGTATATGTAAATAAAACGCTACGTATGGTTAGTGAAGACACTTAACTTATAAAACTAAAATACTAAAATATAATTAAAGGGATATTATTCATCTTATCCTATGAAATTATTTGTTTTCGAATTTTATTTCACCCAAAACTTTAAGATTTACAAAGGTTGGGCGATGGTAAAAAATAACCTTCGACAATCTTGCAAAATTATTTTATTATCTTAAATGTTAAGAAGCATTTTGATTATAATTATAAACATGGGTTTTAGGGAACAGTTTTGAAGCTAATACTGAAAATTAACATTATGGATTATCCTCTAATATTGTACACCGATTAACACGCTACATTTGATTTATCATATGAAAATAAGGGAACTATCATGAAAACGGAATAATATATTTACTTGATAATTGCGAGGCTACCCGGATCCTCACTGAAATCCTCTGCATGTACAAAGACCTTCGTTTGACATTTAACCCAAAGGTTGTCTTTCCAATCAAAGAAGTAAAATTCCAGATGAAAATATCTCAGTCGTTGATGTTCTCGAACGACTCTTTTGCAATTGAACGGCTTCAGTATCTGAATCATTCCCATAAGGGCAATTCGTCCCATCAAAGGCCTTTTCATTACTCATACCCTGTTAAACAGTCTTCTGATTTTCAGAGGTACGACAACTTATTTCAACTCAAACTTAAATCCCTCCAGCAATCTGCTACCATACTTTTTCGTTCATCTATTTGCATTCTGAGTCTCCCTCGGCAGCTAATATTAATCCTCTCTACTGATACTTCTCTCTCCTTCAATTTTGCCACATAATCCTTAAGGTATTAAACCCATGAAACACACATTATTACAATATGTCTCTCTTAGAACTTTCGTAAAAATTAAATCAATAGCCTCTATCATTGCCATATCTTATGAATTTTAGCATTTTTTAACATAATTTACATATGAAGCACTGTTTCTGCTTGAAGAAAAATTACTTGTTATTACATTAATTACCACATTATTGTATTATCTATTATTAAGTTGAACTAAATTGTTATCATTGTCAGTTTCAGTTGAACTTTAACGATAATTTTACCTCAGTTTCTTAAAGCCGATAGACCGAAAGAAGGACTAAGTTTATCGAATGAGAAATAACCCTAAAATACACGAAAAATTACATTTTCGAGAGAAACACATCAAGAAAGATACTGGAAAGTGGAAAGTACGACTGGACAAGCGACTTTTGGAAAACAATATTTTGCCAAGTCGCTGGCCAGTAAAATTTACATTTCCTACAATAGAAATGAGTCACTAAAGTTCGCCTAAAATTATGGAATTAATGAGCTGAAATCACCACCGCATAAATTAAATTCTTTCGGCAAGTTTTCTCTCAAAGTTCTTGGTCGATCTCTTCAGCTCATTATGTTAACTTGAGAGTTGGACTCTTTCAGCTTAAAGTGAGCAGTAGGCTTGAATTGAATTACGCTTTCAAGCGATACTTGAACAAACTGCTTGATAGTTGAAATTCTAACAACAATAAGAACATGAATAATTTTAATAGAATTGTTCTAAATTTATATAGGAAAAATCTTAAAGTATTATCAACCTTGAAAGGTATTAGAAGTGGTTTGACCCCTTTTGTGGTTAAGGTATTATTCAACTCGTCTCAGTCAAACTCCTTCAAAATCCCATTATTTATCCTTGAATCCGGAAAATAAAGTTCAGCCTCAGTGGATATTCTTGGAAGCAAGTGGAACAGAGAGAGAAAATTAGGTGCTTCTCTCTAACTACTAAAACTTGAATTCTCCGTAGCAATTACATGTAAAGCACCGGAAATTCTTCAAATTAATCTTTGCTGTACTTTCTGATGATTCCTTATTAACTTCTAAAAGTATTGAGAGGTACCTATGAGTTGCTTCCTAAAGTTGTGAATTCTAAGAAAAGAATCTGAATAATTCATCCAAGAGTCAAAAGAATATCTTTTGTCTTAAATATATAAAATATTTTAGCATAAGTAATAATATCTTCAATATAAGTAAAGATAAGTAAGTTAGTGGATCAAATCTATTGCCTGTATGGAGTAAAATGAATAATGGTTTTTTATGTTGGTTCTCATTCTCTTTAAGATAAAAATAGATTTCGCTCTAAAAACATTAACAAAGATTTCCTAAAGTTGCTTGTATCGAGAAGCTAAAAGTACCAAATCAACAAATATTTAAATATGTCTTTAGGTTGACGTTTATATTGTGTAGAACATACTGAAATGAATCTATGAGAACGTTCACAGTTTCGCAGAAACGAAAGAGATGTTATCATTAAAACGCGTCCTTCTGTAACAGAAAGGCAGAAATTCTTTTCAACACTTTTCCTCGTCAGAGATTAGCAGCTGAAACAAGCTTCCCATTGTTATTTTGGCCTAATTTTGAACTTTTGCCGTAATTTTCTATTTTAGGTTTGATAAGTCCAATAAAAATTACGCGAAGATAACTCAAGAGGTCACAGTATTATTTTTCTAAAGAAGAAATTATTTTTTATTTCGTTTTCGGAGCGAATATATAAAAACTGCCAAGAGAATATTGAAAACGGTAAACTGTGCTATTAAAGAACATTTTTGAAAAAATTAGAAGCATAGTAAGTACACAATCAACAAGTACACAAGTGCTGATGCTCATGATGATAAGGATTTGAGGAACCTGAAAGTTTACATTATCATTTTAAACAAAATTTTTTCTTGATGATATTTTCTTGTTATTTTTATCGAGCTGCAATATTTTCTGCTATATTTGCTAAGTTATACGTGCTTGATCAACGCAAAAATCAATATTTAGAATTTATTTTTTAGTGGACGTGGATAAAAATATATATTTCTTTCTCTCCGCTAAGAGCTAATCGGATTAATTATCCTTTTAAAGCAATTTTTTAGGAAAGAGAGAGAAAGATACTTGTGTATTACGACTTTTTATGAAGACTTTCATCAACAGCTTTGTAAGAAGCTGAATATGGTTAACGTAAATATCATCTGCTTCCAAGAGGGAAATTTTATTATTATTAAGTTTCTCTGGGTAGCTGAATGGTAAAGTAACCGCATGGAAGGTTTTGAACCCATTCACGTTGAATTTTCGCCTCCTCCATTTATCATGGTACCTCCAAAAGAAAATTAGAACTTTCAATTACGAACGAAACTCAGACCTCACATATCATATTATTTTATTACAAATTACTTTATAGTATAAATTTTTCGGGAAGTTTGAGATATTTTCATCATTAACTCCATAATATTTCATTCTTGAATTCTATTTAAGATTTCCTCAATTCAATATCCTGTATATGTGATAGGTTGAAATAAGAAGAAAATAATCTGAGATATGAGATTGGACTCATATCTCAGATTCACCGAATCTCGGAGTCACCGAATTAGAAATTTGTAACATTTGATTTACTTCGATGTTTTCATTGATTTTGATAGTTACTAACAAAATGACGCTAATAGGTCAAAGATTATCACGTTTACAAAATTTGTTTGCAATCAATTTTTCTTACGTTTTCAAATAAATTTTGGTGAGAAATCTATGAAAACATTCTATAGCATCTTTCGATTTTTTTGGATAAATGATTAATGAAATCGTACGAATAGGGCTTATACAATTTGAATTGGTGTCCTATCATATTTGAGTCGCAGTTCTTGAATAGTTAATATTTTGAAATATCTCTTGGCTCCCAGTTCTTACCATATCAAAATTTTGTGTATTAGAGGCACACAAGTGAACTTGCTTCCACGAAACTGATTTCATTATTGATGACGGAAATGCTAACGGCAAAACCACATCAGCTAGCTTACCAAATTATGAAATTTGCATTGTTAATGCAGTGGTAAATATACGTCGTGCAATATGAGACTAATATACTCATATAATAACCTCATATTCCATAACATCCCGAGGAGAATTATAGATTATTGGATTTGCTTTCGCTTGGTTAAAGATTTTTAGGGCAAGCTGTGTATTTTTAGTTACTCTCCTGTAGTAAAACTTGGTTTCGACTTGCTGCTCAGAGCTGCATTTTGATTTTCATATAAATATATACCAAATATATAAATACTTATTAATAATTTTTGTCTTTATTTCATCTTTATATCTACTCCTCCAGGGCTTTATAAATGAGTTTCGTTTCTTAAGTGAAAAATAAAATAAAAGAGATTTTAACTAAAGTTTGATCCAATTCCGTTATAATTATTCTCTTTCCAACGCACATGCGTCATTGCAGATTTTCAACATATTATATCCTGGAACCGTAGACGGTCTTTCTGATTTACTTGTATGCCATATATAACCTTTATCTGCTCAATTTAAACTATTCATTTTTATATTTTCATCTCTAAAGCATGTTTTCATTTCGTTTTTTATTCTTTTTCCGTTTTTGTCAATACTTAATACTCGTTTGACACAGATCGCTTAAATTTAAAAAGCAGATGAAGAATTTTAAGAATGAAGGAAAACCGTATGAACGCTGTTGCAACCATTCTCTCGGCTGAAATTATTTCCAATCATTGATTTTATTGGGAAACAATCCGTTTCATGATAAAAATATCTATATGTTAATTGATTTTTTGGAAAACTATATCTCCTATACTCCTATACACATTATCTGGTAAATAAACTAAAGACTGATAAAATCGGGGTTATTCAACTATATGTCCAAATTTACAATATGGCCTACGAGTCGCATTATGCTGAGTTTTCTAGGGGATCGTTCATCCAACTTTTTACCTACTTTTCTTGTCGTGCGTATAATTTTAATAAAAATATATCGCGTATGATTTCCATAGGAGATATTTATTTTGAAGTGATACTCAAGTGATCCATTATCGAGGCGGGAAATTTTTCTCCTCCCTTCGATTATCCCATGTGCTCTCCTATCTTCGAGAGCTGTGAATTAGGAAGGTAATTATGAAGGTAACAGTGTAAGTAAACACACACTCATACATATTTCTTCCTTTAAAAATTAATCAAATTTCCTCCTTTTTATCTGCCAATAATGTTAATTTTCATACGACTGTAGAGAAAGAAAGGTTCTAAAGTTTTTACAAAAAAAAACTTCGAGAATCGAGGCTGAGCGAATTTCCAGCAACATAAGTACCACGCCGTGAATGCAGGCAACCCGCAGTACAAGTAGTAGTGCGTGAAGGATAGCTACAGGCGCGCTAATTTGACCGTAGGTGCTGTTCAGTGTGATTTTCGTTAAGTTTTAACTAAATTTGAATATGTATCTCAATCGTTAAAACCTCCACTATTTTCTATTTTTTAGTCGAAAAGGAAAAATCATTCCAAAGATGAATGTCTGAGAAAATGTGATAACGAAGATCTCAGTGTCCGTACTCCGACAGTGGGAGAGAGATTGCTCTGCATCCCGATATCCTAATTTTACTGTCACAAAATAAGTCATTCTAAAGAAGAAATTCACAATAAACCATTCTAGAGCTAAAGAAAAGCATGAGAGGACGACACAGAAATTTTTCGTTAATCGAATGAGGTAAACGATTGGCTAAAGTTGGTTGCAGTGTATCTGGGAACGAGAAAAGATTTTAATAATAATAATAATTCCGTCTTTTTTAGGGCGAATTTTGGTCAAGGATGGCCACTCTTACAATTAACCCTTATTTTTTTTTCTTTCTTTTTCTATTTTTAATATTTTTTTTTCTTTTCTTTGTAAAGACAACGATCACAAACAACCATTCCCTAACCGGAAAAATCCGATTAGCCGGGATTCGAACCCGGGACCGTGTTGTTGGAGCGTTAACGCGCTAGCACGCTAAGCACTCCGCCACCACGGTCGGTAAGAGTAATTTTAAGAGTGAATTGCCATGTGTATCTTGCAAAAGGGACGGTCTGGACCGTGAGAAAACCACTTCTTAAGTGGGATAGCGTCTTAATCGGGAGAGTCTCAAACGGGTTGTGTGTGTGTGTGTGTATACACTCGTATATGTATGGCTGGCATTTTTTGACTTAAATGGGCTTACAACTTATTAAGTTTCATCTATTTCATTATGGTTAGTACTTTCATAATTCTAAACAGACATTTTGTTGCTCGTGTGAGATTCTAGGCTCACCTTACTTAACCTACACGGTCTCCAATATAGCCGTGAGATGAATAAAGTAAGAAATATGCTAGTGAATATGAGCTTCGGGAAATGAACTGTCTTCTCGAAAAGTTTTGAGAGTCACAGTATCAAGTTTTCCCTAACTTCCTTGTTTATTAAAATTGGTAGGAGTGCAGTCTTATTTGTCCTGACTGACTTTTTCCCGTAGGTAAATAACCATGAAAGAAAGTAATATCGGCTGAAACTTTTTAATTGTAATCAACTCGGTATGGCCCATCGCTAGGCTCTGCTCCGTGTACCACTTGGAAGTTAAATAGTTTTTACATTTGCATCAATGGAATTTTAAATTTTTCAGTGATATAGAAAAATATAGTTTTAGTAACCTTTGAAATAAAATTTAGCTCTGATGTGCGTAAATAATATCACAAGATAGTGAAACAAAGAATGAGCACCAAATTGAATACAAATTTGATATTTTGAAATAAAATTCTAGTTGACGTAATACGCATACCAGGATTCATTCCCGATCGATATCAAGAAACCCATCCTTTGGGTTTGCCTATCTTGATTCCTCACAACAATGAATGTACATCTTTCACTGGAAGAGTTTGCAATGCTGTTACTAAAATACTTCCTTGTACACATTTACCCGGGTAATTGTGTTTCCTCAGGAGAAGAAAATGATTTCACCAGTGAAATGGAATACGTCTGAACTAGGTACATTTCGATATTACTAAGTATACCATTTATGTCTCGGTATTTTCTTAAAAAACCTTCTCAAAAAGATTATATTCAACAATATTGAAATTAGGCATCATAAAATGGTCCATACTTATTCTCTTGAGACTAATTTATTAGGAATATCGAAATATTTGAGCTTCTTTCTTTAAATAAAAAATGCCGTAAAACAAAGAAAAAATACCTATACTTTAATACTCCGTTATTAAATTTCATCTTTTTTCCAATTTCCATTCTTTCTCAAGAAAAAACGTATTGTATCAATCTTAGTGATTGATATAGAGTACTTGTTGAATCAAACGTTGAATGAAGTGCTCACATTTTTGGAGTAGCAATATGTTTTATGAGGAAGCGTAGGCGAGCCCTTCATCCTTTTCGCGTATTTCAATCCCTTTCTGTTTCTTCCCGTATTCGGCTCCGCCCCTTTTCCTCCATAATACAAGTCTTCCTTCCAAAACACCCACCCGTCTGTCATGTAGCCCTTCTCCCGCACTTTCCGTGTGTCGGAAGCACATTTTCCACGCTTTTTCTGCCTTTCCATTCACAATCTTTTCCTTTTTCCGTTCCTTGATATTTCCATCACCGTTTCCTTCGATTCTTCCTCACACTCACGTTCCCTAACATTCTGCACAATGCAGTAACTAACTCAGAATGATGACAACGGTTTATTTGGAAATACTCTCTCCAAGATATCACTTAAACAGATTCCGTCTTTTTATGTCGTTTGCCATTATGTGAAGCAACTCCTTGACGTGTAGAATTCTCTTGCGGAAATGTAAGGCTCACATACACACGTTGGCTCAATGTTTTTCTCTCTTTGTTATTCTAAAGCCAAAACCTCCGGATGGAATCGGATATTTTAGGCTTGAGTCCGAATAAGATTTCAACAAAAATTCTTTAGCTTTACCCGATGAAATTGTATTTGAGAGTAAGCTGGCTTTTGACAGAATGAGATATCTTGTTATTACTTATGTTTGCGTCAAGATTTTACTTGTGATATGGTAGTTAATGTTCGTTTATGTTTTAGTAATGAAAAACAGAAGAAAAGTTGATAAATTACTAAAGTATCTTACATTTTATAGGATAATATCACAGGTGACATTTGATACGTTAGGTGCCTGATGATGACACTCACAGTGTTATCATCAGGCAGATGACTCTAAATATGTCTTAACTGATGTTTCGGTAAAAATAGAGTTATTTCCCTTTCCAAGCAGTGTTTAATGGCTTCTTCTATTAATAGTGAAGAAGTAAAGAACTGAATTATTCCAGTTTAACATTAAAGAAATATTTCGTAACTAAACGAGGTCAGCTCTAAATAGGTTACTGTAAAAAGGTATTCAATTTATGGTGGAGATTGAAATCGAGTCAAATAAAATAAAAAATTATGACGCAGCAATATGATCTTTTGAGTTGTTCCTTTTTGTCTTTTATTTTTCTCTGAAATATAAATTAAAGATATTTTCTCCATTATTATGTAGTAACTATTACTTTTTCTATTCACAATTATTTCGAAGGTAGTAGTTGATAGCTTTTCTCCCCTATTTTTGAGTATTTATAGACTACATTGGTAAATCATAATTCTTACCTCTAGCCTCGATTGATGTAATTCACAGTAACTCAATATATCCATCTTATTATGAGGTTCATATATTACTTCTGTTATTAAATCAATGTATTTCTGTTCTCTAATTTATAAAAATTGATCAATACGAACATTAAACTTGTAAAGAGGTTAAAAGCAGATACTCCAAAAACCATCAATAAAATTCGCTAATTTTTATTGATGATATTTGGAGTATCTGCTTTTAACTTAGTAACCATCAGCGGCCAACCTGTTATTTTATTTTTGTAAAGAGGTATATCACACCTAGGATATGAACCACTTGTGAATCAACGGAAATATACCTTTTTTACCAAACAATTCATCAATGATAAACCATCCCACAAATTTTAATTCATGATATTAATGTTATCTCTACTGAAAAATGGAACTTTTCCCCGATAAACATAAAAACCTATTATTTCTCTACGAATTTAAATTAACATACCTATCAATCACGGTTATCCTCACTGAGATAAGGAGCCTAATTGTATTGCTCATTTACAATACACCTCCAAGATTGCCTATCCTTGATTATAATTTTCGAATCTGACAAATCCGGGTATATTTCCATACATTATCTTCAATTGCCTATACGATACATATCCTTTTTTTGGATCTTATTCACTACATCAAGTAGCCACCTCTCGTTCTTTCCCCATTGAGTGCATACATTTCAAACTCTCACCATAGATCGTCTTTGTAATTTTGATTCCGTCTATTCCCTCCACGGTCACAAACCAACATGAAACATATTTCATAGTGGCCATGACGGCTCTCTATCAGCCATTAATAATGTTCTTGGACTTTCAACTCTCAATAAAACTTGAACTCACAAGTTCATCACAAATGATGCTCATATGTAAAATACAAAAGACAGTTCACAGAACCATTACATTTACTTCGAAATTCCCCGTCTAGATAACCGTTCCAACGTAGTTTTCGTTTGAGAGCATCGTTTACCGTTTCATTCTAGGCATCGAAATACTCAGAAATGCTTAAAAGCTCCAATAAATTCCTTTCTCAGAATACCTTTCCCCAAAGAAAAAAAATCAGTTTCCGCATCCGATCGTGGGATGATCTCTTCTCAGCAAATCTCCCGTTGTTTTGAAAACTCTTCATTTTTCGCTATTTCACATGCGGAGATAATGAGGCCATACCATAGGTCCCATGACACGAAATTCTTGGGAGTGTTGAGAGAAGAAAGTGGAAGGTGGGCGGTTAGATATTACAGGGATAGGAGCACGTTTTCCTATTTTTCATTCATCTGTTGTCACTTCAGCTACCTCACTAGGTTTACTATGGAATTTTTGAAGCAAATCTCCACCGGCATATTGCTCTCTCTTCCAGGAGGGGAGAAGAATTTTTCACAGGAATGATCTGTCTGAAAATTAAAAACGGTTTGGAAAGAAGAATGGCAATGTCTTAACATCTCAGGAATTTTTCCATTTCAAAAACGTTAGAAGGTAATAAGGTGAAGAGAAAGTACTAAAGCGAAAACGTAGAGGTAGGAAAATTTAGAAGGGGATATTTTTTAAATAAATGAGAACGCCATAAAAATTGGAAAAAATTGACAGGCTGATATTTTATAGGTAATAATAGTTTAAAAGTTGTACGACCTCGAATATTGACTGTCTTTCAGATGTAAACAATGGATGCCGGTTAGAATTCCACTCCTTCCACCATTATCTACCCATATCTTTGGAGATGTAAGGACGTTTCACGGGCTGTGGGATATCATTTGTCCTTCCTTTCTTCAATGAACCAGAACATTTAAAATAATACTGATACAGCAAAACTCATACTATCCAAATAAGAATAGCACAATGACGGGGTTAAGGAGGATTCGCAACAGACATCGTTTTTGCTCTAGAGAATTTTCTCTAGGAGCCATTTTTGCTACAGAACTTTTTCTTCGCTACCTTTTTTTAGCTACAGAGTATTTTCGCTTCATTCCATATTTTTTACGATTTATTTTGTTGCATTTTTTTCAAAGTAGTTATACCAATGCTTACTTTATAACAAATTAGTCTTTTATAATAACACTTAGCAAAAAACATTGTGTGCGGAGCATTTTTGTGTATAATTACTATCGGATGTTTAATTATATGACCACAAACAGTAAATTGGAGAGATGATTGACTCTTACACCAAATTAAGGATACTTTTGTATCTTTTCTGTGAGATTTGTCTCTCTGGTACAGGCAGAAAATTAAACCTACGGTGAAGATATATCTAAACCAAGTCACTCAAAAAACGTTTTTTTGAGTTGCGGCCGAACATGTTCTATTCCAAAATCGGCCTGTAGGAAACGATCTGTAGCGAAAACACTCCCTAGCAAAATTTGGCTTAAGATAAAAAAAGGGGGGTTGAAAACCCCATTGTAAAGAAAACTTATACGTTTTAATTTTTGTGTTGCGAGTCTACCATACTCCACAGACCCTATGAATAACACTTTTCACTCAGTAATTATGGGACGAGCAACGTAAATGTTATTACTCTACAATATTCATACTTTCATGATATCATCATAGCCTCATATCATAGTATTATAGTGATAAACTACAAATAGATAAAATTCAAGGAAATATTAATTTTCTTTTCATAAATCAAATAGATTATAAAATAATTTGAAGATTACTGGAAGTTAGAGAGCATAATCCCTTCTTCCCTTTAAATGAAAATCAAGGATGGATCCAAACTTGTAGCAACATACCAAGAAGTGTTTTATCTTTGTTTTAACAGTACAAGCAAGTATATATTTTTCGTTTCAATTTAGCTATATTTCGTTTCATTTTTGTGAATTATTCTTTTTTTATGGATTTAAACGACAGATTGTTTGAAACAGTCAATTTTTTTAATGGAATTTCATCCGACTTCAAAAGGAAAACTTCTAATCTCCCATTTCATCGTCATCTTCTTCAGAATAAGAGTAGCCGATAACGACTCTGAGAAGGAAAAATTTTATGAAGATAGAGTGATACGTGATCTCTGTGCCGACGTTCACAAAGGATTTCATTAGCGGCCGAAATAGTTCTCATGATTCCGTCGCTTGCAAATTCTCCAATCTTCTCTTAATCCAATTATAGCGCAACATCTGTAAAAACCCTTGCTATTATAACCTTTCATTGCTTTTAGGAAGCGAGGAAATAAAATATTCAACATGATTCTTCAGATCATTCATATCTAATAAAGAGAATGGAATCAGTAGCAGGTGAAATATTTTAATCTTCCTCATTTTCTCTCATCTGGAAGTTTAGTAAGTCCTTGATATAATTATCTCCAATCGTTTGTCATGTGCTTTAATCCTGAAGATTCAAATTGCTCTCCCTCTTGTAAAGGAATCTTACAGAGTCACTGAACAATTCACTTCACTTAGAGAAAATTGGGGCATCATATTACGTTTTTTTAATAAAAAAAGATACAAAAACGGAAAATGTGGAATTTCCTCATACTCCGATGTCTCTGTGCCAAAAAAGGCAAAATGTTTTTCACCTGTAGGCGTTACGAGGTTTCATTTTAACTAATTTATCAATACGGTACGTTTAATTTTCATTGAAATTAATCAGCTGATCAACTTATGCAGAAGACTTTAAATAATCTATCTGATAATTTCATCAAATTGACAATTATAGAAATATCGGACGAAATATGACTAAATCAACTAAAGAGTAAAATGAATAAAGTAATGGAAAAAATTATAAAATTAAAATTTTCCTCCCACCCTTAAATTAGTTTTTTTCTGAAATACTATTCGTCTCTTAAAGCTGAATTGTATTTCATTGTATTCCATATTCATTCCTCATAAATGTCCCCGAGTAAAAGCATGACCACGCATTTCACTGCCCAAAGGAATCTTTCGTCGCGATTCGCTTTTTAACTTTCTATTTCTTCTTCGTTTCGTCTCCTCAGAAAATAACTCATACTTTTTGCAAACTGTTCATTCATACTACAAAATTTCATCTCATTTTCGTCTCCCTTTCATTTTCTCATTTCGGTTTCGTTTCTGTGATTCGACGGGGTTTTGACCCCCGCTCATGTGAATTCAGTAGGAAACTGAACGGCTCTATCCAAATGGTCCCGTGAGCAAATATTTTCGTCTCATTCAATAATATTCAGTCGAGTAAAAGTTAATTTAAATTATGTACTCGTTATACGCGAGGATAGTTCTTTTGAGGGAAAATGTTGGGGGTGGCTGTAAAGATATCTTGGTGATTATGCCTTCAAAATATATCATCTGCGGACGAAAATGTTATTTTTCTCTTTTAATTAAGAAATGGTCGTAAGACCAGCGAATGTTTGCCAAATTTCTCTGATATTGCGGTATATACATATAAAAATTTTCCATCCTCTTTTATAGAGAAAAGTTAATTTTACATTTATTTTAAAGGAAGTAAAAATTTTTCTTTGTAATATCCTTGCTTAAAAAGTAATTTTTGCAATGATTTTAATTTTTCGATATGTTGTCCGCATTAATTAATTATTGCTTCCTTCCACAAAGCCTAACTTGGCCACATGAGATTTACTTACGTTTATTTTTGCCTCGGGCCAGATCTCGGCTGTGGTAATACAAAGGTTATGCAATGAAAGCGAAGCCACTGATACTTTCCCACACTGAATTTATTATGCCACCGGTTTCGTAAGTTCACTGAATGAATGAGGACATAGAATCTTCATTTACATCTTCTGGCTGAAGTGAACTTACGAAACCGGTCGCATAATAAATTCAGTGTGGAAAAGTACTAAGTCTTTGCTTTCATTGTATTATGGCTTTCCACGAAGTCACGCCTACCAATATCGATTTTATTACAAAGGTAATGTTATTGACTATTTATAACGTCATTCAACTTTTTGCTCCAAAGGTTATGAAAAGGTTTTCATGATGTCATTAAAAATTACTTAAGATGGAATTGTCCAAATTATATCATTTTGGCTCACGAAAGAAGCCGACAACTCGTTATGCAAACTACCTCACTACTCATCTCGGTAAGCTTCATTAATTTTTTTTTTTTTTTTTAGGATGTTGGTGGTGAATAGGTTGAGGATCCAACCAGTCACTAAGCTAATGGCTTTACAGAAGGACGTTAAACGTACTGTAAGTGAAAATAGCTCTGAGAAGGCAAAACCTCAGTTATATTCCTAAAATTAAGATTTATATCCCCCCATGTGAGGTTGAAAAAGAGCGTTTCATCCGAGCGTAAAACACCATAACGTCTCCATCAAAAATTTCAATAATTCCTTAAAATTTTTTATTGACTGCCAACTTATCAATGGGATAAAAATTTCGAGTGACGCTCTTATTAAGAGCTCTCCATTTGAGCCTGATTGAAGCCGACGTAAAAATAAATCTTTTAGGGATTTGGAGTCCGAAATCTTCAAAGCGGGTATTCAAGCAATTCATAGAGCTTCACGTTTTCCTTTCCTCATCTATTTTATATTTGGCAGAATTTCTGGCTCTCTCGCGGAAAGGAAACCATGAGGACTTTTTCTCTTAATTTTAATTTTAGCTGATAAAGCTTTTAGGACATAAGCGACGCTGAATCTCTCTTTTTGGGTCTTTTAAACCTCATTCGTCTACAGAATAAACACAAATCGCCACTTTTATAATGACTGGAAAATATATTCTACTAAATATAAATTAAGCACGGAAATATTTCGGAAAAGTGTTAAATTTCCTTCAAGTATAATAAGAATACCTTAAAGATAACTTATGATATTAGACTCTCATTAGCGGAATTTACAGCAATGATATATTTATAGATTGAGACAATAGGTTTTTATTTTAATTTTTCTTTTAAATCCTTTGGTATGGCTCCCATCCACAAATTTGAGCTTGGCCACATCAGATTTAAACTAGATTGAGACAATAAAGAGACTAAGAAAACAAACTTACCACTTTCATCTAATCCTCAATTTTCCCATTCACAAGTGTAGATAAGATAGTATCATATTTTAACGATTATCGAACCGGTCAGTGAATAAATTAAATATAGAATTACGAAAATTAAAATAAAGTAAATACAAAGAATAATAATAATATTTTTTTCTTAACTCCGGTTTATTCTGCCATGCAAATATCGTCGTTTTTCCTTAAAATCACTTTCCCTCACTAGCTGATTTCTGATTAAGTATAAAAGAATTCTACTGAAGTATTTCTTTCAATATACCATTATATAGTAATTAACTTATTTTACAATGTAAATTACAACCAACAGTGTGCAAATTGTATCTAAAATTTGAATGCAATGTATCACCTTCCTTGGATATATTCATTATTATTGTAAATCATGCAATGAATTTTCGATATCCATTCCCAGAGAGCGAACGTGGCCTTTTTACGCGATTTATACAAAGCAAAATTCTCGCGCCGAATTCTACCATCTGAAGTCTCCGTCATTCGGTAATTCCACAGAGCCATCCGACAATTAGTGAGAAGAAAATACTTTGTTAGGTATCAACTCTTCCAAGAAACACAAGGGTATTTAAAGGGGTCTAAGAAGACTCCTGCGACCTTGCTACTATAGCTCATTAACATCGAATTATAACTTTAAAAGTATACACATTGAGGATCCTTCACATTAATATAATAAGAATCATTAGATAGGTTACTGAGAGACCAGTAGAGATGGTTAAAAATAGGTACTGGAAATTATCAAGCATATAAAAGGTTCAAGTAATTCCTCAATCGCCGAATGCCGGTAAGGTCGAGTGCGGATTCCTCAAAAAGGATTAATGCCAGCTGCAACTCCCAGTTTTGCATGTCATCCTTATACGATCCAACTAATTATGCTTATATTATACATTTGATTCCCCTTGATGTTGGAGACATAGTCTTCCGAATGCGTATCGGGAGTTTGTGAAAACTGAGAATCGCAGCTGGTGTTAATCTTTTCTAAGGAATTCGCGCTGAATCTGACCAGCATTTGGCAATTGAGGAGTTAATTGAATCTCTTATATGCTTGATAATTTCCAGTACCTTCTTTTAATCATCCCTACTGATCTCTAAGACGGTATTCGGCGATTGGAAAGTTAATTGAACCTCTTATTTCATTATCAACCGAGTTCTCTTTTTCTTTTCTTTTATCAAGCATATAGTTTTCTTTCAGGACATTCTTGACTGGCTCATTCGTTAAGCCACGAAAAAAGAGTTCTTCTATTGAATTTCACCCAAAAATTTGTGAATATAGTTGTGATTGTAATTCGTCGTTTCAACATCCGTAATGTAGTAGTAGTATTGTTAAAAGTGTTACGACAGCTGAGGTTATTTTACACATATGAGCCGCCCCCGGAATCTAACCCGAGATCACGTTTTTAAAATATGAAAGGCGCTGCTCATTTGACAATCCGAGAGCCCTTCGTCATTCGTGATTGCCAAGTTACATTTACATCAAAGAAAGTTGAGGGAATCTAATTTTGAACGAATATATAACGACTCAACGAACGGTATTATTAATAAATACAAAATGGACTTTCATGCCTTAGTTTTCAAAGACAGTATAACATGATACTAATTTAGTTTACCTAGCCTTAACCTAAATAGCTAGTATTTCTTGCTATAAGAATCGCTAATATCATCTATTTCAATCCAGATTAACGCATTGAAATTCACGTTAAACTTAAGAATCTACGAATCTACAAGAAGATGATTCGATGCTGACAATGAGAGAATGCGATTCAGATGGCTGCAAGCAGGTATAAGATATCGCTAGGACATTTCTATGTCAGCTAATATTTTTAACTTTTTCTTCGAGTAAGGTGAATAATTAATTTGATAAACAAATAGATGATTCCCTGAAAAACTGAGTCTTTTTAACGAAGTTCATAAATATTTACGGTTGAAATAAACATATCAAAGTAACATATCCCCAAAACAAACACGGAGCGAGGAGAAACGGCAAAGTGACGCTAAGAGATGGATGCTACAAAGAAGAAAATGATCAGATATAAACATTGTAAGAATAAATCAAAATGGAGCTTTAAGTCTGTGCAGAGGAATCAAGGAGTGGCAAAAGACGAAGAGCAACAGACGCACTTCAATGTTGGCTCTTTCGAGAGAAAGGTTTTATTTCAAAGATAAAAGTTTATTTTATACTATCTTGTTCGTTACCTTGAAAATTAATCTTTCCCTTACCTGCATTTTTACTACTCGGAAATAACTAGAGCTGAGTCATAAAAAAACTCTGGCATTTCATGCTGTGATTCATACCTGCATGCTTTATTATCATCGTTACGAGGTGTTCTAAATTAAATGCAATGACAGGGTTAATTTTTATTTCGCGGAATTCGTAATGAAATATTCGTAACCACATTTCATCAATGAAATAAATATACAGTTGAAATGCAAAAATATCTGGTATCCAAGCAATCGTTTATTAATAAATAACTAAATATTATCAAATATGCCAGTTATGAGGAATTCCTATCCGCCTTGCTGATAAAATATATATTTTTAATATGGATCATTGGAATTTATAATTACGTCACATAAAATATATAAATAGATCAAATGGAGTCCTCATTTTAATTTGCATTTTTTTAAGTTAAAAATTCATTAAAATTATTCATTCATTTAAACCAGGTTGAAATTATTAACCTTTACATCAGATATAGTAATAAATAATAATTGAAAAGATAAATCACCAAAACTTAGATCGTGATTAAGAAAACAATCAATGAAGTCGTTTTAAAAAGGCAAATCTGAATAACAGACGTAGAAAGTGATGTTGAAAGGCTCTTAGGCATAATTATCAAATAAAATTATTAAATTATATATTCAAGTACAGGAAAATTTTAAAATCATCATCTTCGATATACTTCTTGTAATCGAGAGAGACACCAACCATGCCAATAGATATGCTTCGTACAGCCGTGTTTAATGCTGTCCTGCGAAATCAGACTGTCCTGAGCATTAATGCTACTTAGAACACATTTCCTGATCGTAAGGATTCTACTTCCATGAAACTGGACATGTAAAAGTCATGATATAGTATTACAGTCTAAAGATTGTCCCTCCATTTTGCTTTGTCATTATTTTGTCTTTTTAGCAAGTTTTCATTCCATTTCATGTGTAAGCAATTAAAGCTTTCTAAATAGAGGATATTTTGTAGGGGAATGTTAATTATAAGCACCGTATATATTCCATAGTATAGCTACGTAGAATGTAGAGCATGGGTTTTGTGATGTTGTCCTCGATGATACATAAGTTTTAATAAGAAATTGAATTCATTTTAAGGGTGACGAACTTGTAAAGAAGATCATTGAGGATACGTTTATATTCCATATAATCTTATAACAGAACTATTCTAATTGTTCTTTTATTCTTAAGTTATTATTTTAGATTAGGAAAAACTTTTCATACGTTCTCTCCCTTGCTACAGCTGTTTCATCCATTTATAAGAGATCGCGCTGAAAAGGCGGTTCATCTTCTTTTTGGCCTCATTTCCTTAATATTTTCCTAACCGCCGCACTTCCTCAAGCAAGAGATTTACTTACTTAGGCTCCCCTTTCCTTTTTCTCTGCCATACATCAATCTACCTTACGCCTTGATGATTTTCTCATATTCGGATCGCATGAAAAATTAATTTCCTACCTCTTTATATTCCATCTCGTTATGAAGAAACCCTATACATGTTTGTTTTTCCCAAATGTTTCCGTTGTTCCTTCTCAATATCGAGATAGTTCCACAAGAACCTTCCATCGGGTTGTCCTGCTTTTGTCTTCCTGCCATCACCTCGAGAAATCTAGGTTTCTAAAATAAAGTGAATTAATTAAGTGAATGGTGATTAGAGAAAAGACGCCGCTGGTATATTCTAAGTTTACAAGGAGAATATTGATTTTTCCCGTTGTATAAATAATTATCACCCTCAAAAGTACTATCAGACCATTACTCCTTACTAAAACCTCAGTAAAATTAGTTCCCCCTAAATAGTGTTTCCATCACTATAGAGTTATTTCTTAATGAACAGCTCGGCACAAAATTGAATTATCTAGCATAAAATAAACCTAACTCAACAGAATGGAAAATAAGTCTTTGTTCGTTAAGAAATAATGAGAATGTAACTCATTTGAATCTAACAGCAGCTCAGAGACATTTCATCATATTTTTTACCTTATGTAACTTATATCTTAAATTTTCGGCATATTTTCGATTTTCTTTCTCTCACCAAAATGATAAGACTCCCTTTAGGAATTCAGAAGAAGGAAAGGATTTTCGTAGAAAATGCTCATGGATTAAATTAAAGAGTGGCGCTCTCAATTGAAACAAGAATTCCTGAATATTTCCTGGAGATGAGATTTTAAGACACTTTCTGTGAAATGCTGTTATGTTTTGGAATTTTACATAAAGTTACATCTAATTCTTATTTGCATAACAAATAGGTACGTATTAAGTAACGACTCTACAGCTAATAAAGAGCCTTTAATCTTTCTTTTAACTTCATTTTTTATGCGAAATATATGGCTATAAAAAATGGCTTCTATTTCACGTCCTCAGCTTAGTCTATCATTCCTATTAGTCATAATTAATTTAATAGTGTCACTTACCAATAATAATCGAACATAATGAAAGTCAAGTGATAAATTATTGGCATATTGTTCCGATTTTTCCGAACTTTTCATTCAGATTGCTCTGCATTGAGATACTGCACTATATGAATATGAAAAGAGATATGAAAATGAAAAGAATTAATTCTCAATGAGTGACATAAACTCAGTATGATATGAAGATAGATCGAAGGCAAAATTCCTAATTTAAACTTTGAAAATGTTCCCCTTTGCCTTTTTCTGCCAAAATCCATTTTTATGACGTAAAATTATTTTATTTTATTCAATAAATATTTTTTGAGTTATTATAGTACAGGAAATTATTATGCATAGCGTTTGTACTCCCCTTATTCTCGTTTGCTCTTATGTCATGCGAACTCTAGTAGTAGCATTTTTGAAGTACACAGCTACTGTACTTCGACAGCTGAGGTCATTTCGCTAATAAAGGATCCCACCGAGATTCGAACCCGGGACCGCTTTCGCCAAAGTCGAACGCCCTGCCCACTTGACTATCTGGGACCCCGATTTGTATTGTATATTCTAAATTCCTTATATAAATAGTCTTAGGATTCCATAGAATACGATAAAAAGGTTAAATGTAAGAAGAGACTAATCTTGCCCTTAAAATATAGACTTGTTATCATTGTTATAAAATAGATATAATGACTTAATCGACAGCATTTCTCCGCTAATGTTGCATTCGCGATGTCACTCGCGATGGAATTAATACATTAGTACGACCGTTACTTAAAATATTTTTGTTGAAGAAGAAGAAAAGCAATGTTACGAAACAAGCATTTTATATAATTTTGTAAGATTAAAATGTTGGGTTGTCACAAAGAGGGCCAGAGATAGGAAAGGGTCTGTTAACACTGATAAAGTAGGCTCAAACCGTGTGATATGCTCTTATACAAACAGGGAAATTTTGAATTATTGCGAGAAACTTTTGACACTAAAGTGGACTCTCATGTTTCTCAATCTCCTAGATCCTCTTTATTCTCAAGGACTGCTTACAAAGCTTTAGATTGTCTGGTGCTTAAATTTCTTTCATTGGAAATGAGCTTTGAGATTCCATCACTTGGATGTTCGAAAATAATTTCGATTGTCAATTTTCTAACAACAACTCTACAATTCATTCTCTACAATTCATAGCCGAGTTCTATTTTCTTTTCTTCTAGGATCCATCACGTTTTCAAAACAATCCAACCGTGCCTTACTTTAAGCATTTAAGAATTCTCAAATCAGAAATTTAAAAAATCCATACATTGTGAAGTGAAATATTTTTATAATACATTGAAAATGTATTTATCAAAGGTATTTTTATTTACAATTCTTTAATGTATCGATAGCTTTTATTCGTAACTAAAAATGGCTAATTTAATTGTGATGCCAATTTCTTCCCAAATTATCTTCATAATAGCGTCCTGTAAATTAATGAAATTGTTATGAATTTTTCACGCTGTTACACATGACCTAATATAAATCAAAAATTCATGGAATACCGATATGAGAATATAAATAACCTTTTTATTTTATAGTTCAACGTAATTTCCCTCACTCAATATTTTAACTCACTCGAGTGGGATGCTACAGCGCCTTCTATCCACGAGAAACCTATTCACCTTCAAAATCAGAGAACGATACCAGTTTATGTATTTTATATTTATAAAGCTCTCCCTTATGAATATTTTCTCCGGAATATATTGATATACGAGTATACCATACAACTAAAGAGCTCTTTATTGACATTTTTGTTGCGAATTTTATGAGATCTGTCTTTAATAATTATTTGAGCTTAGCAAACTAAGGATAATAAGACGTTTTAATAATTAAATTAAATTGAATGTAGGGCGTGTACACTTTCCTCAATTTCATTTAAATATTTAACTCTATAATGAGTAAATCATTCGGTACTTAATTTGGCAGATACATTACCTATAGGAAGAATAAGAAAATATATCTGATTTCATTTTTTGCTCATTAAAGATGCCGAATCAAAGAATAATTACAAAATTTTAAATCAGGAACTGAATTATGAAAAAGCACATTTTTTTCTTTTCATTCCCTCACTCCCACTAAGTCGTGCCTGGAGCAATTGAAAATAGCACAGGTTCAATAAAATTTTATTGACTTTCGACAGTTTCAAAAAGGAAAACACTTCCGTCCTATGCTATTCACTCGAAAGTAAATAGTACTAATGAGCTTAAAAGGAAACGTAAGTCACCAAAAAGACGGTATATTTTAAAAGGAGAATCATTCTCTATTTTCCCTTTCACGATGCCCGTGAAGGTATTTACGTCTTATTTTGCAACAGCAAGGGAATATGGTTATATGTATTCAAATGAGAAGAATAATTGCTCTAATAAAAATCATAACTTTGATATCCGGAAGATATAGTTTGAGATCGAAATCCAATTTTACAACAAACTTAGTATCAGTTTAGCCAAGTTAGCTTACTAATTTTCAACTAATAAGTCTAAATTTTATTACCGAAGTTACGGTTTCTTTGGCAATTTTCTGGGGATGAATCTCATCAAATGTGTTAAATATTTATTAAACCGAATAAGTACAAAAAGGGAGAGAAAATTAAAGATTCTTGCATTTTTTAGAATTAAAACTTCATCATGTTTCCAACATTTACGAAGCTCGATGCATCCATCCGATTCCTTACCTCCGCGTTATGAAACGCAGTATTTGTTTCCGGGTCTATAACATTCAGGAAAAGACCTTGAAAATGCAGGCTGTCATTTTCAATACGAAGATTTCTTAGAATGGTTTCTACTCATGGAGCAGCATTCGTCTTCTTTGATTTTACCATGTTTCATGAAGAAGACTCAATTCGAAGCTATGGCTGAAAGAAATTTTCAAGATGGGATGCTGTATTATCTGGAAATTTTAGAATAACAACCTATGTTGACTGAGATATCATGCAAAACAAAAACTGTACCAAAGATAAATACAAGTAAATTACGTTTTATTCATCGATGTCCTACTTATGCTGCTCAAACACAAATCGAAGATCGAAGAAATGATAATTCATGTATTTGTATCTTACAGTGTGATACACCGTATCCGCATTGTGTAATCAAAACAGAGAATCCTCAAACTGAATGAGGGTACGTAAATTGAAGAGGAATACGAATAATATTTTTTCAATGTATCCGGATGAGAACTCGATGATGGTAGTTAATGGCTGTAAATTAAGAGACGGTGTAGCCTCTTCTTTTTCCGATACGTAATTATAATGTAACCCTTTATACTCAGTATGATGGTATTGAAAGTGTTGACAAAAATTCCTGATATGCAGGTCAACGAATGAAATTTTAAATTAAGAAAACAAGGCATAAATATTCTCCCTTAAAAGTATAAAAATAGTGGTGACATATTTCTCTCTGTTATCATTCTCTCCTATCGAGAGAGGGTCTTAAATGTATTTGTCATACATTTTGGCCCAACAGTCATTTTTCATTGAATAAGTTCTCTTTCCATTCACTTCGCCGTCCGCTCCAGGGAAACTCAACTTCAAAGGTCTTCATTATTCCGCCATAACAAGGAGCTTCAAGGTAATCATTACGTTCGTCCTATGGAATTCCAATATTGTACCTTGCATTGGACGAAAGCCTTTTATGGCTCTCCCCAAACTGTCATGAAATATTTATGACGGGAAAATAACGCTAACAACTTGCAACCAAAGCCTGAATTTATTCCCTGTTTCCGAGAAGTTGGCTCAGGACCGTCGATGTTTTCCAAAGTCAAAGTAAATTCTTTATACAAAACTTTTAGTAATAGGTTTCGCGTTCCATCTTTATTTAAAAATAATAAAAGACATCTAATTAAAAGTAAATTTTTAGAGATCTATGATGATGAAAAAATGGATATATCGTAAACAGTGTATCGATTCAAGGAAACTTCGTTCGTCGAAAATTGGAATTTTAAGTTAAAATATCCAAGTTTTACCTGGAATATAAATTCACATTAAGTGAAAAATTTCCTCTAAAACAAAGCCTTAGGCATGAATAAATACTTTCACTTTGAAAGAAACCTATTTCGTGCAAAATATCCCGGTAGCTTTGATCGACATTTAATCCGGTCTAATCCTCCGACTTTGAATAGATTTTTGACATTTATGTAGGAGCCGAGGATAAAAGCAGTGATGAGACCATTATGATTAAAATTCTCCGTTTTACCACTGAAATCCCTCTTTAATTCGCAAAAGTTCGTAACATGATGAAGAGAAGGAGGAATTTTTATTCATCAAATGAATAGTGCGTTGGTGAGTTTTGGATTACTGAAAATTGAATGTACAATTTAAGTGTATAAAATCTACTCCGAGGTCTAAAGTAATCTTCAGAAAATTATAGACACATTGAAAAAGAAGAAACATAACGCACGTATACAAACTGAGATCAAAAAGAGGTTCTGACACCAAGCGCATCTTCTTGATCGTTCATTCACTTAACTTTTAAATTGAGTTAATCTTCGAAGTAAATCAATCGTCCTTCCTCTAAATTTTAGTCATAGAGTTCTAAAGTAAAAACAATATGATAGCGTAAGATGACGTTACGCTCGCTTTTAAGTAGTTTACCCTAATTTAGAAGTTGGTGCATGAGATAAAGTCATTGTTTCCTTAATGAGTTACTAAAGGAGAAAGGACTCATCCCTAAGTCTTCAGTTGGGAACACATCCTGTACACAGAAGCCTGAGCTAAATATGCATGCTGGATACACTCCGTTCCAAAGTTTTGCAGCAATCTGAAAACTCATTATCCGCTTATCAACTAATGCGCGCTGTACTCAAGCAAGATAGAAGAATTAAGGGAATCGCATGAAATCAATCATCTCTCGGTAACTTTCCGGGACAACCGAGTGTGTTCTCATCTGAAGAATTGAATTAATGCGGTATTGGGATATGAGCTCGCTAATTTATGCTCCGCCGTCTTTCATGAATCAAATTTACCGTTCCGGAATACATGCCGTGATTCAAAGATAGAAAGAAGCTTCTAATAAAAATAAAGCAGAAAGAATTTGCAATGAATAGTGTTTATAACACGCGACGTTCAGAAACTTCTGGAGTAATATCAACCATTATTTATTAGGACTTAAATTAGAAGATTAAGTAATTCTTGGCAAACTCAGAACATACTAAGCGAAAATATTCATTATAAATGAAGTAAATGTATTCCTTTTTAACTCTGAGCGCTTTCAGCATATATGTGAACTCAGCACATACCGAGGCAACTAAATGTATCCAAGAAAACCTTACACACTGTTGGTCTATGTAAAAGGCTGTAATGGTTAAAATGGCATATTCAAGTTTCAATGGATATGTGACTCCACAAAAGTATCGCATTCATTGAGGATAGTAGTTTTATACTCTGAGAAAAATAGAATTAAGTAACGTAAGCTCATAAAGAATATCCGAATATATGACGGTTTCATAGAAAAAGTCTATTTTCCGTCGATGATTCAAGTGTCGATCAATCAAATTACATTCACATTTCTTTCGATGAACATAAACATATATTAAAACTTATCATGAATCGCTCACTATCGTTAGTACGAAGGAGCAACGAAAAGAGAAAGAAAAAATCTTGACTAAATGTTGACACTTTTCCAGTAGTCATCTTCTGTTGTCCCACAGTATCAACAGAGTTTCATCGGAGAAATTGCAGAACGCTAGAATGACAGTTCGTGTTCTCTTTCGCAGGAAATCTATCGCCGCGATGGTGAGCAGTGACCCGCTACACGATTACATACACCCGTCTTCTCAATTACTTCACACTCATCGATTGCATATCACTCTTTCTTTCAGCTGTCAAAGAGGATGAGACACTCTGCAGAATTGGGCGTTGTAACGAAATTCTAATTAAATTAGAAAATAGTATTTCAATTTTTCAGAAGACGTGCGTATTGACTAAGGCATAAACGATGCCTTACCTACGTTGAGCAATAAATAACTAGTATGATTTTATTCGCATCAACTTGAGCTTGATTTAACATCAATTAAACGTCAATCGTGTATAATTATAGTATAAAAATTAATTTAAGTACTTACAAATAATAAATACGAAGAGAAAAGTTTCAACGCCATAAACAAATAGATTAGTTCTGTAATTCGTATTTCTTACGATGTTACATAGAATTATTTTCTGGTGCCTGACATAAAGGAGGTCTATTTTGTAGGGAAATAGTTAAAAAGACATAATGTCTTCTTAATAAAATCTCCGGAAGCCTAAAACTTCGATCTAGACCCCCCGATCTAAATCCTAAGATTTAATTTTAAACGATATATCAATCTGGATCAACCGTATATTAAAAGAAAATCCTAAATTCCCTCTCTTCTCATTCTTCATAAACTCTCAAGCTTTAACTTTTCTGCAATGGAAATTACTATATTAAGTAGCTCCTACTTCAATGGAAAATATGAGCGATAAATTTACTCTGGACTATATTAAATTTCTAACAAAGGGATTATATTTGCACCAGACGTCATGATTCGAAGAGAACTGGTGCTTTGCTTTTGATGTCTCTGTAATAAGTGGAGCATTTCTCACTCTTAAAATATTTGAAGCAGTTTATCGCTAATTGTCATTTTCCTTTAAAAGAGCTCATGGGAGATAAAACGAGTCCTAGTTTCCTTGATGAATGTCTATTCCTTTGAAGAATTTCTCAAGCTTACCGTTTCAAGAAGATTTTCGTGTGATTATAGGTCATTCAACTTCAACTAAAATTAATTAACTAACTTTCAATGAATAATGCAAAATAAAAAAAATATTTATGTATAAATTATTATCCTTTCATTCTCTTAATTAGTTGCTATAAATTTTCCGAAAGTGATCATTTTTTGTTCATGTTTAGTCACTCGAAAGTTAAATGGCTTTTTTATCTATAATTATTCATTAATTATGGATTAATTTCGGTCATTTCAAGTAAGGAATCACTTTTTCTCAATGCATTGCATATCCTCTACCAAATTTCTATTCCTAAATACCCTCTGATTGTTCTCATTTCCTACCTATAATTGTGTCGTTAAAAATGTTTGAGATAAAGATAACTCAAAACCATTCTTCATTCAAACTCACACAGGAAGAAATCAAAATGACTATAAATCAACTCGTACAAGATGTGAAAATCTCAATGTAAATCCAGCTTCTTCCGAGAACCTCGTCGCCTCATTCAATAAGAAGGGACAAAAAACGAATGACATGGGATTTTGGATTCTAGAAAACTGAGATTTCCTCGACTTATGAGTTTTGCCGAAAAAGCACACAAATTTCCTCAAAATAACCTCAAAGACTCATTCATAAAATACAAGCGGCAATCGTGAGGGAAAACTCATTAACAGCAAAACTACTATGAGGTACGTGTCCCTCGTACGTGTTTCTTTTTCATATCGTCTGAATTAGTAGGCCGAAGCTTTCATAAAGTGTAGTCGAGTGTACGCAGAGTACTTCATCCTATTTCCGTTCTTACGTAATCGATTGTAATGGCATTGAAAATTCGTAGTCCGATATAAAACAAAACTTCCCGCTTGCATTTGTATGAATATCTAGTCTTTAAAAGAATTCAATGAATATTGGGAAAATCACATTAATATTGATATTGATGAACAGGTATTTCCATTTTTCTATATGTGGTCGATTCCTTCACCTCCAATACACCGAAAGTGCAAAATTCTCAATGGTCTCATTCCAAATGTTTTCTCAATCGTCACGAATTGAGAACCGTCTTTAAGAATGTGATATCCAAAAATAAGTCTTGAAGATGCCGGAATGAAATAGACTTTACTTTAGTCTCTGTTGTAAGTTCAAATCCTCGTTATTTTTGGATTATAGTAAACGGCCTTTGAGATATAAAAATAACGATCCCAAGGGTTGCATTTCTCCTCATCTATTCATTCGAATCCAACAATCCTGTGGGTGATATTCAACAAGACATATGTATTTAAATTTACTGTTTTATTCACTAATTTATTCTCTTCGCCATATACTTTGCAATTTAAATCCATTCTATCTCTGGATCTGCAAATCTTATGTTCTTTCATTATAATTCATCACCCCATTCGAAAAATAAATCCCACTTTAAAATTCACGTCAACTACTTCTCAGCATGCTTATCTTCGTCGAGTGGAGTGATTCAATCCTTACCTGTGCTCTGGCATGGTTAGCATTAGCCGTTGAATCTATGTACATGGGTGGTGCCTTAAAAGACGAAGTTGATGGACTTGTAAAAGATGTCTGCACGCAGCCGGACGTGGAGGCGCCGTTGGTGGAGTTTGGTTGTCGGAAACGTCTGCGACGGGCAAAGAGAACTCTTGCGATGAGGATGTACAGGACGCAGGAGAGAAGGAGAGGAATGATGTAGAAGACGACGAGATCGGCGAAGAAGTATGCCAAGTAATCCTGCCGAGGCCTCTTGAAATCGCAGAAGCGAACTTCTGGATGTCCCCTGAAACAAGAGAAGTCATTCACATAGCAACGCAACGGCACACATATTCAGTATTTCTATAACATCTTAACCAATTAGGTAATAATACGCATATATTCATCACTGCCTTAAACTCAAAACTTTAAACCGTGAATATATTGAAAATTTATCAAAGTCACGATCAGTTAAAATATCTAGTACATAGCACTCATGATTTTTATAGGCTTTTATACCCAAAATTAGGGACTTAACGAATTGAAAATGATTTATTACCGTATTTTCAACCGGTCATAGAGGCGCAGGGCACTAATTTAAGGAATTTAGGAATCGCCCCTGGCGGAACTTATTTTACGGTGGCAATTTTTGTAGACTGCAGTGGATGGTAAACCATGTAAATTACCAGAAATGGGATGGAAATGATAATATCCGAGGTGATGAAGGCTAAATAAACAAACGAGTAAAATTTGTGAACCATGAACATTCAATTCGAGCTGAATTCTCTTCGTCTATTTATTTATTCAACATACACTTTTTCTACTGCCGTTCTCCACAAGATTGCATATGCGAAAAGTGTCAAAACTCCCAATGAAACGCCAAATAAATTACTGAACAAAATAGTTTATCTTCTTCTAGAAGAAAAATAATAGTAATATTTTGATACGAAAAAATACGTTAGAGCAATGAAAAACGAAAGATTGCCATTTCAGGTCCATGATAGTATGTACATTCATATAAACGAGAAGTATAGAAGATCTAGGATGCGATAGGTATTTTAAGAGCATATTCTACTTAGTATTTGGAGAGTAGTAGAAGATTAAATCTTACGGACTCTATTAGAAATTTCATCATCCATATGTTTCTTATAATGTAAAATAACTGCAGTATTTAAAATTGGTAGTATATTTATGTTTGAAGCTTCTCAATCATCAGTGAAATCGACCCAATATCTATTCTAGGTCTATAGGTCGAAGTGTTTTTTTTTTTGCCTGATGTAGCGCTTGCCTCGGATTCTCCGTACGTCTGGTAGACTTAAGGAAAACTACAGGTGTATCTAGTTCAAAGAAGTAAACGTAAAAGATGCTGCGCGATAAATTTATGTTTACAAAGTTTTCTTCTATATCCATAATGAAGCTATAATGTCAAGAAAATATTTAGGTGACCTGATAGAGGCTTCGTTAATAAGAGCGTGATGTTGACCAACTTTCAACTTTGATTCACCTCGTAACTTTTCACCGGTTTTGCAACTACCCTTGATGTTCATCACGGGGTAATAAACACCGACGAAAAGCGCCTATTATTAAACTCAGCAGTGGATGGCTCCTGTTCCTCTTTCAAGGTGCAAATTTAAAAGACAACATTTTCTCAGTCCCTCAGAATGAAAAGGTTCTTCATATATGCTAAGGATATTAAAATATTAAAAGCTGAACCAAGTCAACCATATCAAGTGACCCTTTTGTGCTGCGATTAACAAAGACTCTTAGAAGAGGAAAAAAGTAAAGCTGAAAAGCTTCTTTTCTCTGTTTAGTTATGTATTTCTTGTAAAAAAGGGAGACTCGCGAAAAAAGTTCTTCTTGCGAGAATTATGTCAAGAAAAACTGACCAAGAAAAGAAAAGAAGTGAAATGAGAGATGAGTAGGGGACTGATCGGTCAATATCTGGAATATGTGTCAATTTTCACATTCGAGAGTACGTTAGGGAGCCACGTGCTGTGAATAATTTCTAAAACTTTTTCTGATATGAAGCAGAGTTCGTGATTTTACGCAGAAATTTTCTGTGACTATAAAAAGAATAAAGCGTCAAAAATTATGAATGATACTTCGGTTCATTGTTTTTATGAATGATGAATTAACTTCTTACTTGTTCAGAATGGCGTTTCATGAAATACAGCCAAGTCAGATTACTTTAAACTACGTTGATCTTCTTTTGCTTAGCTATCGAGATATTTCATTATGTTTTGTGTACCTTTTTATCTCAAAAAGTACCCTAATTGATAAACATACATTTTCTTTGATAAAGAAAATAATTCCAAGTTTTAATACCATATTCTTGCTAAAATTCTCAAAATTTCTGATGTATTTTCATTCAGCTCCATACGTTGGTATTAGAAATCCTCTGGAATAACTGCTTGGTAGTTTAAGTAGAACATCTTCAAATTAAAGGAGATATACCGATACCAACAGATACGTTTTCTTGGCTCAAATCTCCGATTTTCACGAATATTCATGGCGAGTAGTAATATTTAGTTATACATATATTGAACTAATAATGAAACACTTGGTACGTAGACTCTTCTAACCGTGGATGGTCTATCCTTTAACGCAAAGCCCCTTCACGTGCAACTCCTCTGTCGTCAGCCCATTAATGTCGCCTAACGACACTAGTTCGTGGAGTAAGGTAACCGAAATGCCAAAATTAGAACTCATACCGCAACGCCGCAAGTGAACCTCTAGAATTTCGGGATCCAATTCCCTCGTCTTTTGGTGTCTTTCGTTTTAAGGCGTTTTACCTTGACCTAGCTTAATTACTAAACCAAGAGTCTACGCAATATCCAATTCTATCACAGCATGTGGCTTTGAAATTAAATAATTAGCTCATTAAATCCTAAATTTTTGCAGATAAACTATCCGTATAAATGAATAAGTATTATAAAATCTATTCCACTATAGATATCAATAGAGATTGTAATGAATCCTTGCGTACTAATTTGAAAGTAAGTAGGATTATTTACTGAATTAGTACCCAGCATTTTTATAAACGTAAATCTCTTTTAGAATCGTCATAACATATTATATTATTATTTCATGAGCAAGCCGATAGTTTTCATGATAAATACATTGGCTTTTCATAAGATTAACCACGGCAGATTAAAAGCAGAAACCTTCGCCTGCATTATTATATTGAAACCATAAAGAATAAAATACTACAAAAATTCGTGAAATACTATCGAATTTTGTGGAGGCTGACATCATTTATCATTTTAGTAAGTCGAGGGTTGCAGTAACTATACCTTGCGAAAATTAATCCATATAATAACAACATGTACATTCATTCAGCAAATCTTTTATGCCGTATAGATTCATCAAATTAACTACAATTTTATTCTTGACTTAATCAGCAGTGCCTAAATTAAAAGTCTGAAAAATGGAAAGAACATTCCCTTATTAGTTCTTGAATCCTCTATTTTACGATTTACCCTTTCTTTATATATGTATAATCTACTTTTAAGGAAAAGGTTTGGGGCATTAAAATTATTTAGCCAACCAAAAATCGTGAAGAATTACCTTAATGGATCGAGATGCAATACCATTTATTTAGCCACTACGCTAAATGCTTCTTCGTATTTTTGTGATCTCATTGAGACAAATAGTCGTGCTCTTATAGATTATAGTAGCTCTTCTTGCCCTTTTAAATGTGTCTTTAATACGCTAAAGGGTGTATCCTCAACATTGGAAAAGTTTTCTGCGCGGGAGTAAAGGAACAATGAGCAACTTTCACCGTTCGCCTTCACTTTCGTAAAGTCCTTTAATGGATAAAACGCTCTTGTACTTGCCTGTACTTGAGTGGCTTCGTTTGGGTGAGACCCAACCAAGGACAGGAATATAGGGCTGCAAATCCCCATACGCCCATCGTTATTTTCTTAGCTCTGGACACCGTGCACATGGCTTGAGCTCGCATTGGATGACATATTCCCACGTAGCGCTCGACCGTGAATGCGACCAATGATAGCGAAGAGGCGTTGATTCCTAGGTTTTGACTGAAGATAAACAAGGCGCAACCGGGCTCTCCCCACACCCATCGGTTTCCTATGGAAAGAGAAAAATTAAACACAAAATGTCACTACTTGCCAAATTAGATCTTCTGATAGAGTATTCCCTTTATATTTGCAGGCTATGGATTGTGGAGTGATGGATGGAGGATGTGCCTGAAAACCTTAAATGTCTATCACTAATGACGGTTTACAACATTCTACGTTGGACGTTTTCCTCAGCCTTTATGCTTTGCTGTCATTCCGAAGCCCTTCTTCTAATCCTCTTGCTAATAATTTCCTTCTATCCAGATTTTCCTCGTTCTACCTGTCTTTCGCCATCCCTCAGGCCACACCCAAAAATTCGTTTCCGTCGACATCATGTTCATTAAGTTGTTATTTATCAAAACAAATTCTCAAGTATTTTCTTCCACTGTCCTTTTTATTAATTTTCCAGCTTATCTCTCAAAGCTCGTTTCAGTAATTGATAACCTTCCTGACGCTTTTATTGGCCACAACTATATGCTGCTGTGATTTTATGATCTCACGGTATTTTGTTGCTTTCTTTGAGGTTGACAATATCCCCCATGGCATTATTTAGTAGTGTTGAATGTTTTTCCTTCATTGCACCTTTCCTTTACGGCTGGATTCATTCTTCTGTATCATTTCAAGTAGTAACAGTCTCTGCAGTACCAAATACGAATATATAGTGATCGCAAATTAACTGAATTAAGGAAATTTCGCTTTCTCAATTCTGAAGTAGTCGATTCACGACTATGAGATTAGTACTTTGATGGGCAATTTTACACCGCCCACCAACAGTTTCTGTGTCTATTCAATTATGCAGCCCTCATTTATATGCAAAATGCATTATGTTAATCTCCACTTTTCAGCTGAACTTTTTCTAAACTGGAAGAAGATGATATGATGTCAAACTCGCACGGAGAATATTAATGAATAATTTTTCGTTCAGAAACTTTGAAAAGTTCGAAATCGGATTTCGAGCGAATATTGCTCGGTTCTAGGTTTATCCGGCAGTTCGGATTTTTCACGATTTCACTCGAGACGAAAATGAGTTCTATAATATGGTGGAGAACCTGAAATGCATTACTTCCTGTGGCTATTCCTTGATAAAAATTGATTTTCAACTCCTTGTTAGGACACGAATGTTTCCATTCTACTTCCGTTTCCATATCTATCCATCTTTAAAAGAACGAAATAGGGAAGAACGACTATCCTCATAGAAATTTTCTTTCCATAGATATGATAATGATTATGAGAATAGTTCCTGGAATCTTTAAAACAACTTGCGTCATCCTTTATCAGTAAAGTTGTCATGCAAAGAATAAAAATAATCTATTACCTCCTCAAGAGTAAGGATAAAATTTTTTGCTAGATCGAATACAGAAAGAGAACCACCAGATGCGATTAAATAGAAAACACTATGTGAAATGGAATAGAAACAAAATATAGCTTCATATAAGAAGACGATACAATAAATATAGAAGCCAAACTCGAATACGAAAAGGGAAACTCTTGTCTTTAAAACAACAATAGCAATCGGTAATGCTGAAAAATGTTTATGAACAGCCTTCTTGCTACCATACTTCGATGAAATAAATTTTCCGATTTCTATAGAGATTTCGATGGAATCTGACAAAAATGAGACTGCCATAATATATTATATTATTTTCTTCGTCTTCTAAAATTTCAGTCCTCCTCATTATATTATTATAATAATTTCATCCTCAGCATTGTCTGTGTTTAATATTTAATGTGAAGGGTAAATTACCGTAGCAATCGAGGCACCCTCAATTTCGAAGTAACACTGTAACAGTTTGCAAAAAGAAACTCAAATTCTCCTTTCGTATTTTATCATATTTCTCTTACCTCCAGATAATTAATCGTATTTATTAAGGCCTACACAGTGCGTTATCTTCTTTGCCCTAGTTTGGGTGGAAAATCTTCATTAAGCTTGTTTTCCTACGTAACAGTTTCTACAAAGGTTTATTCCAGTTTATTCAAAAGCAAATATTTTGGATCAGGTTTCCAGAGAGACAAACGCGCCGAGAAGCACAAAATTTCAAACAGGTTTATAATTCCGCATTTCCCAGAATAAAGCACGGAAACATCGACGGGTAGTATTTACATAATTTTTGATTCAAATACCTTTATTTACCTTCAATTTTCTTCGAGGGGCTTCAATTATCACCACAATCATTTCTCTGGACAAGCTAACATTTTGATATACATTGAAATCAGCATGCATGAACGTTAACTGAGATTTCCAGCATCTTTGGCGAATAAAACGTAGGATTCATCCATCCATTGTAGATGTCATTGTAGACTGTCTGATCTACAATTATATCACTATTTCAATTTATTATTCGTTCAGATTTTGTCATTTTTTAACTTTACATAATATATATCATTTTCTCTCTCTCCTTGTTCTGTTTTTTCTTCTTTTTCGAAATACAAATTAATTCTTTTAACGTTTAAACACATTGAGTCACATCTTTTCAATCGTATAGAATGCATCAGGTTAATACTTGGAAACTTTTTTATGATTTCGGGTCTTTAATAAGCGTTGCAGTATCATTCCTTATTTAGAATCAGTCATTGTTAGTTGCTTTTCTTTTCCAAAAACCCAACTTTAAGCGTATGAGCTTGGAAAATTTGCCTGATGACCTTAAATACGAGTATTGCCCTTTAAAATAATGTCTTCAAAAGAGATGACCAAATACACCATTCAAATAAGCGTCTTTCATAAGATCTTCAATAAATGCTACCCTTACAGACTTGCTTTCAACCATGAAGTGACACTGGAAATGACGTTGGTTATCGTTATTTTCAAATTAAACAAATTTCCAAGTTTTTAACGTTACGACAATGGTAAACTCATTGCAGAATAGACTCAGAAGTTGGTCAACATGTTCTAGATTTTGTGAATGATATTAAAATAGTGAAAACTAATATGAATAATTATATATATATGCACACGCATACCTACTACTTTCTTGCTTATATACGAGTATGTTTCATTCGAGCTGCAGAAAAACGTGGTTCATGTTTTTATAGAAATTACCTTTTTACGCACGGGAATACTTGGGGAGCTTAAATAGGGTTGCAAATGTTACGTGAGAAAGAATAGAAAGATAAATTTTTGCTTCTATAGAGATTACTGATATTTAAAGATATGGCGGTGACAGATTAAAATTCAGCTTTAACGCATAAATGATTTCATATCGTGAAATGGATGACCTGTACCTGAGCTATCCTACATTGTAAGTAAAATTTGTTTGTATCGGAAATGGAACACAGTTCTCCTAGTTATAAAAGGAATAAGATATGCGCTAAAACGTTTAAATGTTCCAATGGCAGCTGATGCATATAGTCACATGGATGCAGAGAACTATTTCCCATGTTGAGGGGATGAAGGAAACATCTCTTGAACAACTTAGCGGTCTAAATACGTATTGGGAAATGAGAAATTGAGGTGAGACCTCGGAGATTACCAAACCATTTATAGAACCGACTGAGGTAATTTCCACGTGTCCTCTGCTTTTGCAGCAATTAAACTCAATGAGTTCTCTTAATTGTATGTTGAAGCGCGACAAGTGTTCTAAACGATTTTCATTGGTCATTACTTCGAAGATAAGGAGAGTATCAATTAACAATGAACAGCTGTATAAAATAAATATGGCTTTTTATAAAATTACATCGAATGAAAATTTTCAGTAGTAGTAAACTCGTATTGTTGAGTATTTTCAAAAATAGTTCTCTTTGTATAAGTAGAACTATACCGCCTTCTCAACCTTGAGAAGGTGAATTATCTAGGTAAACTATCGTACCTTGATTGTGCCGAATATTGTTAATTTATTTGTATTTATTGACCTATATATATTTAAGATATAGATCATCTAAGGAAGAGACAATTATGTCGAATGAGGCCTATGACAAACTTCGTCGGCAGCTGAGTCATTCACACAAAAGTTGTTATTTCATTGTTTAAATTGTTCTATGACTTTTTCTATTTTATTTTTGTTACATTTTTCTAATTCTTATTTCAAATTTTTAGTTTGAAAAATATAATATAATATTTTTATTCAATTTCTTTCTCACTCTGTTTCGCGGGTTTTTTCTCTACCAATCTTCAGTTGTGGAGGTTTTATTTCCCACTAACCAAATCTTTCTTTTCTCTCCTCTTTTCTTTTCACAAGTTTTATTTATGTACATTTTATTTTTATTATCATGTAAGAACATTATATGAGGAAGGTAAAAAGGGAGACCCACTCCGGCCTAACTTCGCCCAATGAAGAGTCGAATAATAATAAGTATGTAGACTGAGAACTAACGCAGGCACAGAAACCGTGAAGATGGAGTCACACACAATAAACATGAAAGTGATATAAGCTGAAGGTATCAACAAATAAACTCAGATAAAGTCCTTGGCTACGAGGAAATACCTTATACAAGCGTCCTTCGCCGTGGGTGTTATGTGGTCAACGCAACTCCCACGCCGAATAAATAAACGCACATTCCCACGCGTTTGCACAAGAATGTTTACATGGTAACAATAACAACAAACCTATGACTCGAAAAATAATGTTACTTCCCTCTTATATGTTTATTTTTTCGAAAACGATTTCCTAAACTATCCATACGATGATAGAATTGATGGCGAACCTCTAAAATCCAGTACAATCGATCGGAAATGAGTACCACGTAACATTTGAACTGAGCATATTTCCTCCTTCTGAATGAACTGCTCTCGATCCTTATTTGAGAATTTAAATTCAATTTACCTTATCAAATCACTCCATACACACGCTACTAGTACTCCAACACTCATCTGATTCGCCCAATTCTGTTGCATATAGGTTGCACATACTTTAGTATACTTAAGCAGTGTTTCAGTATCAATGAAAACTACGTTGAAGGCCTCATATTTTACAAATTCCGATATCAATAGTCATCAAACATTATTATTTTTTCTAGCAGGACAATGATAGGCGTATAAGATTATTAGAATCATACCACAATATTATAGCAAAATCAAATTGAAACTGAATTTAAAAACAGCGTAAATTTTTCAATGTTAAAAATACCAATTTACTCAAACGTAATTTGATGGATAGAATTCGTCAAAAAGCTTAACTTAAAATAAACGTAACATCATGTGTAAAAATTCACAAATTTCCAGAAACTGATATCCATTATCAGAAATGAATATAATGCTAATGAGAGCGAACTCAGTAAGGTTATATTGTCATCTGTGAATTTACATTCAAGAAATCGCTTGAATGCACATCGGACGCAATAAATTCATGTTACGATTAGATATAAAATATAGATCATTTCAAGAGAAAATACCTAGATATATAGTTCACTAGGAATTGGTTCAATTTAAAACAAGAATCCACAAAAGTTTACTTTCCTTTTAAATAAACGGCAGACCAAATTTCGAATGCTATAATCAAATCCGGAAAACCTGTGGAGGTGGGCTTCACAAATGAATTTCGCTGTTGTCATATCAATAAAAATAAATTCAAATTACATATAAATTTGCATTAGATTTTGGTAATCTATCCTACGTATATTTCATTGAATCCTTGTTACTTCGTAATTCAAAGGACTAAAAAATGGCATTGCGAAATTTCTGGGCTCGAATGAAACTGAAAGGTAAATAATATGATTGTTGTACCGTTCCGCTACTCTATATCGAGAGTGTAATTTTCAGCCATATTTTTTCTGATCGCTTAAAAATATTGCTGTAAAAGTAATGATTTAAAATATTGTAAGCAAATTTCAAAAAACTAACATTTGCGTGCTCTTCAAGAAAGTTCTACTTATATAGGAACTGAGATTACCATTAAAAAATCAATCAAACATATGAAATTCGGACTTATTTGCGTGAATGATTGATATCCAACGTATTCATCGATTATAACGTCAAACTCTGAAAGCATTACTCTTCTACTTCCTATAATTTTAAGTTGTACTGACTATGTAATAAAAGTGAGGATTCATAGGTAAAGGAAAAGAAATAACTATAAATGATCGATAATTTTACAGATTTCAAATGAAGCGGAAAGTTGTCGGGTTTTCGAACCAGATTAAGACTTCGAATTTCTTGTAATCTTACTTAGAATTATGAGAAGTAGACAAAATGCTAGTGTTTGCCGACGACTACCCATAAATTCGAAGATTATATTAAATACAATATCTATACTAAATGTCCACAAGATTAAAAAAAAAGAGTAAAATTATTGCTTGAAATTTTTGCACAGACATTTCGTTTTGATATAATCTTTAAACCGTGATATTCCATCAAATATCCCTTGAGAACTTTCAATTTACCAATAACTTATAACTTAACAATATTCCGAATCATACGATGCAGAACAAAAGAGGGTTTTCTGAATCTTTTCTAACGGTCGTTCTCTGAACCTTCCATGAATATTAGAAACTGTCCCTTCCGCTTCTTTTCAATGTCAATATAGTGAACTCACTCATGTAATAGGTCTTTTTCATCTCAGTGTCCAGTCCATCTGTTGTTTCAGTGCGTGGGAGAGAAGCATTAAGATGGCGGGTGAAAGTCGCAGAATACCCAATGCGTTTGCCAAAGGTTTCCTAGAGAATGTAGCATCACTGAAATATCCGAATATAAAGGAGTTTTTTTCCATACCGAAATTTTGAGGATCCTAACCTTAGATCCTATATATTATAAAAATCAAAATAATGATTGAAAAGGAAAACACCGTTTTCCATCATAGTGTCCTCAAGATGTAATATTCAATGAATACAACTTCGAGACGGTGATTGCCTTGATGTACCGAAACAATAAGCGATGGTAACAATTTGCATCTCTGCGACAGAATCGAATCCTAGCAGATTAAAAACGCTAATCACCCACAAAAAGGTCCTGCCGATCAATTTATATTCTAGGCGAGTAAAATTTCTCCTTTATAAATCCACCATTAGCCAGGCCTTCATTTAGGCTTGCAATATTCGGATCTGAATCACAGCTGACTAAATTGCTATTAGAATATTTTGTAAAAATAAACTTCGGAAGAAACTCTTAAGAAAATTCGGAAGATTTTTGGCATTGGAAATTAACATTATATTAAGTGAAACAACCAGGAATCGAATGAATTTGTAAAAGAAAAAGACAGTATGTTTCATATAATCCCAATTGTTCAGATGGACAGTTCATCTGGTGAAGCAAAAATTTTAATGGATTGTCAAATAGCATCCGGCTTAGGGAAGTCCTAGATCTAAAATACATACATGCATAATTGACGATAAATTCGCAAAACTGAAGTTTAATTTCAAAATATACTCAAGTTAGAGCCTTCCAAGTATTTGGAAACGCAGAAGTAATTATTCGTCCTTTTCAGGACGGTTCGTTACCTTTTCAGTTTCTGTCTCGCAAGAGGAAGAAAATCTTCGGAAACTGCGAAGTGGAATCGATAGATCTTTTTATCTGTCTTAAATGTGCCTTCAAGGCATTTAATTAACAAAAGCACCCATCCCTCCACTAAAAATTCCAAGAGAGTTCTCAAAGAGAATCCAACCTTAAGATATTTCGTTCCTAATTCGTTTACTTAACATCTACTTCCCTTTCCTCTCGCATTTCTACTTTTAGCTATTATTGTCAGATAAATTAATGTACTTGACTGAGTTACTGTTAGCAATATCGTATGAGGCACATATTTCAACTGAACCATCTTTTTAAGCACGTTCAGATGGATGTCTTTTTCGTGTGTGTCGTTGGCCAATTTCGATTTTCTCATGTTCTCAGTTCTATCTCATATTACCTCCCCATTGAAAGATAAACGAAATAAGATTGAGTTGAGATTAATGAAGTCTCTTGATATTTCAGTGGATTTTCCACTTAAATAGAATCTTCATTTTCTAATAGACTGATTAATGTTTGATTATCCATTCTAACATAACGTCATTTGCTTATAATTCTACATCTTAATATAAGGTACTTGAATTAAAGTACGATTTATATGGATTTATATTGTGCTCATCCGAAAAAAGTACAAAAATACACAATTCACAATTATTACTATACGATTTCTTTGTCGACATTTCCGTAATGATAAATTTTTCCTTTATAAAATAGGCTATCGATTTTCAATTTGAAACAGTCACTGTCGAGGATTGGAGTGACACCATTAATATATTTTGCATAGTTTGAAGCATAGCCTTTGTCCGTTACGGCTGCACTTCTCGAGATCTTAATAAAAGTTACTATATAGATAATATTTTCTCCTAGAAAATGATAAAATAATATGCTTTCTTGGATACGATAATAGAATGAAATGCGCTCTTTCCAAAAATATTCACTAATTTCCAAATAACACGTACGTCATTTTTAACTTCGTTCATAGATAGTGAAATTTCCACAATCTATATTTACACTTTTCTGCCTTAAATCCAACTTTCTCTGAAGTCATAAAATCTATAAATCCTTTCCAAAGCCTTGTGAAAACACATTTTCCCTGCTTGAATAATGACATATGTTCTCCGAAATAAGATTTCAAGAGCCTCTTTCTACTTAAAATATAATTCTCCCCTTTTAGATCCCTTTCATTCCCTAAACAGGGCTTGGGTGAACAAAAAATTTCCTATTTTAGACCAGCCACTCGCAATTCATATAGTTCATTCTCTTATTTAACAAACTCCCTTTCATTTTCTCCCAATGTCAGCAAATTTAAATATATATTCTTTCTAGAAAAAAAAAGCTGTCATTCAAGATTAAAAATAACAAAGGTCTTTTTCACAGATCTTAATGTCGTATTTTCTACTTATATTGAGCTCAGAACTCTTTTGTAAATACCTTTTCAGACTTGTCTCAAATGGACTTCATCACAATAAAAATATTTCTCGTAGGAATACGTAATTAAATCCTTCATCATTTAAGCCTCAGGTAGAAATTTTTTATCTTTGCGTCCACTTCGACCTCTCAACTACATTTTATTTCTTCTCTGAAATCTACTTATCTTCTCTTCTCAATTTTTGTCGGTATTTAATCAGATGTTTGGATTCCACAACTCCCCCTCATTATTTTCGACTTTCTGTTGTAAGTTTTACCACTCATTTATCTCGACTCTTCTCCGTGATAATTATTTTATTTTCAAAATCTTTAACTCATCTTTACTAATGGAAATAAATCGAGATACAGTTATAGAAGAATTATTCAGACGCTAAATTTCTCTATATTAAACTATTTATAACGGCTCTCTTATTTGTTGGTGGTAAAATCAAAAAACTCGAAAAACGCTTTAACTCCTTTCTTCTGGCAACGGATTTTTATTCCTCGTTGCAGTTGTAGTTTCTCTGAATTGAGCGGCAGGTATCGCCTATTGGCGAATTAATGATAGAATACTAGTAGATAGTAGAGTAGATAATAAATTTCAAAATAAAATTATATTTATAACATGCGTTACATATAAAGATACTTTACATATTCTTCTATGTATTAATAATTAAAGTTGCAGGATGTAACTTTCTAAATTTAAAAATAAAACTTAAAGGGTATTTTTTGTTACAGAATGTTTCATGAATCACATCAACCCTCAGTCCAGTTCCCATGCAGTTTGTGTAAATGTATTTTAACTCACAATTATTTCAATTGTTTAAATCTTACGTGACATTTTTTCGTTAAATGTTTGTTTATTAGACGATCATGTTGATTACGGATACTACTACTTTCCTATAAGATAAAATAATCTTAAGGGATGAGGTATATTTCATTAATAACTTCTCGTCCAGCAATTTTGAATTTAGATCAACAAAAAAGTATGAAAATCTATACATGACTGTCTTCGAAATTCTTTTCAGCCATTTTGATTAGGCATCATAAAAACACTGATTCCTGTGCAAAACCTGAATCATTGTACTTGTAAATCTTTCAAAGAAAGTCGTATGTTTTCCGCGTTCGTTTCGGATTTCTTTCCGTTGATATATAGCTTTATTTTTAATCTGTTGGTAATCACTTAGTTGTCAAATCAAAGATCGGTAAACCGTTTAGAAGTCACCTCTTGAGCTTGACAAGGAAAAATAATCTCACCTATAAGATAGTAGCTGAGGATTTCGTTGGGAACTGCAGCGATGAGTACGATGGAATCTGCGATGGCTAGGCTCACCAAATAGCAGTTGGTGGGAGAGCGCATGCTTCGACTCCTTGCCACAACAGCTACCACAAGAGCATTGCCCGCCACACCCACTGCCAGTATTACTCCTTGAAATAGGGTCCCTGGAGATTAGATAAAAGAGAAGTCACGGATTATATATTGGGGCTAAAATATCGACGAATATCACGCGTCGCAAATAGTTGTTTTTGAATGCATAAAGTACGTTCACATTTAGAAACAGAGCAGACGAGAAATATAAATTTGAGAAGCAACATTTTTAGTTTAAAAACCCATAAAAATCCAAAAAATACTACATACTTATAAAATTAAGAGTTTCTAGCTATTACAATATTATCTCTGCAATATGTGTAAAATTCACCGAAGAATTATAATGTCTGTCCTAGTTTCCCCGACTAGTTTCGCTTAGAATCTGCTGCATCCCATACAGTAGAATTAAGCATATTCAAACTGGTCCGGAATATATAGGATATGTAGGGACGATATACGTTCAACCAAAATTACAAGCGGCAAAGAGCTTTCAATCTCACAACTTATAAGGAAAATAAATACTAAGAAACCTCCAAGAGTGCTGAGAACTGCAATGAAGTGAACATGAGATTTTCATTTTTCTCCAGAATTTTTCTTTTTGTTCTTAAATTAGATTAAGTGGCCTCCCTACATCTTTTCTGCAATAAATGTAAATTCTACCACAGCGTTTTGAAGGAAAGCTTGAAAATTATAACTGTGGTAGTAATTAAAAGATTCACATAATGAACCCTTCAAGTAATAAACCGTTTCATAGTGGAATTATAGCTTGCTTTTCCTTGAACTTTAATTTTAATATCGCTTTTTCGAATTACACCTCTTCGTCACTTTTCTGTCTCATTCTGTCTTGCAATCTACTACTACATCTAGTACATTTCTCAATATATATGTTTCATACACCTCAACTTTCACAATACATCTGTTTTTCCGTCGATAATGAGAATTTTATCCAATTCTGACTTTGATGACCACTATCTATTGCCTGCAACAAATTCTGATAGTACGATCGTATTATCCTGAAATGGCCGTGTATCTCTCTTCAAGACCATTAACACCGTAAGGATTTTGTTTGCCGAAAGGATAGGTAAATATAACTGGGATGAGGGTGTAATTAAGATAGTGAAATAGACGAGAAGATGAAAGAAAAATTGGAAAGTGTACGAGCATTAAAGGTCCTTTCATCTCCAGGTTATCCAAACAATACATGAGATAATATCCCAGAAGAGAAGAGGGAAGCGATTGCGTGCAAACTGTGGGCGTTTTTATTAACCTTAAGGAAAGTAAATGTGAAACTATTAGACACAGAAATTCGACTTCAGCATACATCACTTTCACAAGATTTTCTCTGCGACCTTCGACAAGATATTTTTCCATATTGATTTAATTGTTTTCAATTAATTGCTTATTTTTCGAAAATATAATATTTTACATGTAATTTTTCTTTTTCATTATGTGATGTAAAGGTATAAGTATAGATGTTAATTAAAATAATCTCTTTGGACGACGATAAATATTGATAATAATATCTTCCATGAAATCATGACTCCGTAGAAGTACAGTTCAGGTGAAAATAATAATAATCTAATTGAATGTGATGAATGGGGTGAGACAGAGAAGATGTACGAAATTTAAGACACCAAAGTGAATGCATGGATGGAAGATATGTTTTCATATTTAAAATATGAATTGTCAACCTCTTGGCTCTCTGGAAGACCTGCAAATCGTGTGTTTATGTAAAACATTTGGAAGAATAAACATGGTAATTGATTGAGGTAAGTACCGTCCGTAAGTCCGAACGGATGAGAGGTGACTCTGGCGCCTTTCGTAGGGACGACTGGTTTTGAAACTAAATTGGCTAAGTTCGAAAACTTATTTTCTTAAGGTTCCATATTGCATATTTTTTTATCATAAGATATCATTAAGCTTGGTAATTTATTTCCTTTTCCGAGCGATGTCGTACGAATTCAGGTCAAATGATGAAAAGGAATAAAATTAAAATCAGCGTATAATCTCACCTCGGGCGACAAAAAAGTTCGGCATGATCTCATAAGTATTTATATAATAGCATCTTGATCTCATTCTTAACAACCGTTTCCACCAACATCCAAAATAAATTTGAAACGGAAAATACAGCGAAAACTTTGGTAAAATGTATTCTTCAAATATATACTCCGTGAACAAAAGCTTTTAAATAAGCCATCTTTTCGTCAAACAACAATAATATCTCTCGACAAAAAACCAAACTTTCGTAATTGTATAAATCAGTTGGTAGAGAAAGTTAAAGAATCTTTAAATATCGCGAATAAATAACCACTAAGAGACTACACAAGTTCTGCTACTCCTCATGCCTATAAATTTATAGTTAAAAATTCAGAAGCACTGTATCAAGAAATGATAGATACAAATTCTTATATTGGGATATCATGGTGCCTTAAATTATAATTTCCTTAAGAATGATTGTTTTGTATCAGATTTTAAAAAATTATAAGGACTCCACAGTATTTTGTAGCTATAATTCTCCTTTTTTCAAACATTCGTCAGTGTTTCTGACTTTAGGCAGAAATTGGACACATAGCTAATAAAATGGAAGCTCTTCTAAATATTGATTCCATTTACTTCATTTTGCATACATCCTAGGTTCTCTTTTAAAGAGACCGTTAAATTTCCATAAACATTTCGCTGAAATTAGCAGCTGGAAAATGTGTCACATATATGTTAAGTATAACATTAGTCATTATAAGTATTCCCAGAATCGCAGCTTAGCAAAAACACAAACATGGAGTAAAGATAAATTATGAAGGCACTGCAATTTTACGAAAATACGGATTTATTTTATCTTTTGAAGATCAAAAATGTAAAAAAATGAAATTCCTATCATGATAATACGGAAGCAATATGAATATTTTACTTGCTTACGAATTTTTTAAATTCGGAAAATAATGTGTGCACAGCTTAGAAACATGAATTTTCTAAATTTTATTAAACTGAAGTTTTGCGATGAATAAGAGACCAGACTTATTTTATGCTCTCAAGAGCTCAAATAGACATTTGAATAAAATATCTTCTTCTTTCCTCTCAAACTTCTTCAGTACCACATGAAAACATAAACTCTCCCAATTTCCCTTCTGTAGTAATAGTTGTTTGTACACATATCAATTATATTGTCTGAACAGTTGAAAATAAATTGCATAAAATCTGAAGATGATGACGAAGCCCTTACGAAGGAAAATGGAGATTTTTCAATCTAGTTGAAGAGATGGTTCAGTTTGTATAAAGGTTAATTAACCTTCAATACCTTCTTTGAATATGGAATCATCTCTTGGAATGAATATTGTTATTCTCTGACCTTTCTTTCCTCATATATACTCTATTATTTACTCTTTATGATTGGAAATCGTTAGATTACCAGTGGCAAAAACACAAACTCTTGTGCGTTATTTAGATCAATCATCAGAGCGAGAATACACCCTCATTAAATACATGGATATCGCATCAGCAATTATCAAATTAATAGTTTTAGAAAATCGGTAATTAAAAATGTTCTCACGAAATGGAATCAAAAACAGTCTAGAGAGAAATCAAAGAATCGATGGAATCATACTGGCTTCAATTAAATTTGTTGTAAGAAGTAATTGATCACTTAGACACAATATAAATGGTTACATTTATTTTTAACCATTTATTTTGCAACCACTCTAATCAGAAATACATTAATCCATAAAAAACAGTCATCACTTTTAATTCTAGGCGAGATATTTCTCTCTTGAGGTTGGACGATAAAGACACATATTTTGTGCTTTAAAAGTTTTCTTTTACTTTAATATTCATATCTAATAATGAGCTACGGGAAGATATTTAATTACTTATATCAGCCGCAACAAAAATTCCTATCACATGACAATTATAAAAAGGTACTCAGCAATCGAAGAAAAAAAGCATATATTCTTATAGTTAAGAAAACACCTTAGAAAGATCGATAATAATTTCGGAAAATGCCCATCGCCTTTTTTGAATTTTTGGCGAGATTTCCATGTCGACTAAATATTTGATACATAATGTGTAGGAGTAAAAATAAAATACGACAGTCGAGGAAAGATTTAAGGAATCAAACAAACAACATTAAGGAAGGAAAGGAAAATAATGAATCCGATTTGTAGCATATTCAAAAGAACTTTTTGAGAGACAACTCCTGACTTTTTACACTACTTAAATGAGCTCTCTTGCAACAAACTTTTAGTAATTTTTCTTTTTTATTTGCACTGCGTAGGTAGATATTGATAAATAAAGTTGTACAAAAATTCCGATTCTTGGGAAATCACAGGAGGAAGTATATTCATAACTAAATCTAGAATTAAAGAAACTATATGATTTTCTATGAAACTATCGCTTATTCTTTAGCACTAATTTATTCCTAATTTAATATTCATAATTAAGCTACCTACAATTAGATTTATAACGCCTGCTTTTAAAAAATTCCACAAAATTACTCAATACTTAATTTTTTTTATATTGTAAAACTCACTGGTATATAATATACATTCTTAGAAATCGCATTCTTCATGCAAATGTAAGATTTGGAAAAATTTTAATGCTGTATTTGGGAAACCTAAAGAGATATTGTTAATGTCCAATGTCTAAGGTATAAACCCAATTTCTGTGTGTCGTCTCTGTTACAATAGATATCTTCGAGACGAGATAGATTCTCTAATTAATCCTATAATATAAACATAATCGAGCCAAAGTTAACTACATAAATTCATGAGATGGACAGGAAAAAGTATACGATTTACAGCTCTTCCGGATAGTAAGTTAGTGCGTTTGCCTTAGGTAAAAGCCCGGCCCTGGGTTAGATTCCCGGTGGGGGCCATATTTGCGGAATGGCCTATGCCTTCGAAGCACTTGAAAATAAGTACTACCACGTGATTTACTGATGATGAAGAGGAATTTCCTAATGAATTATTTTTTCTGGTATTATTTTTTCTTCCTTCAATACCAAATTGTGGAAGATACAAGTTTTTCCTCGTATACTACACTACCAATTCAGTAGGACTGCATAACATGAAGAAATGAGATAATAACTTTTACCAACACTATTTAAATATTTTATTTCGCTACCCGGGTTTCCACTTGTCGCGTCATTATCAGGAAAGGTTAAATTACTTGGATAAATGAGAAGATAATAACTTTTACCCGCACAACTTTAATATTTTATTTCGCTACTCGGATTTTGACGGCTCGCGTCACCTTGCCTGATAATGACGTGACGCGTGGAAACCCGGGTAGCGAAATAAAATATTTAAATAGTGCCGTAAAAGTTATTATCTTTTCATATCTTCACGTACTACACGTTTAAACTTCATACATTACTTTCCCCAACTTATGCACTGCCTGAAGACTTTATTTTATATCGATTGGTAGAGGCTATAAGGAGGAAAAATGCTATATAGAGCGTGTAAACAATTTTCCAAAAGAAACAAATATTTACAGATACGTCCATATCACGAAGCTCTTATTCCTTCAGTATTAGATTTCAACGTCTCTAGCATACTTCTGTGGATTTATGGGAATTGTTTACGAAAGGAACCATCTCAAATAGATCAATAAAGCTATGAAAATAGATCAAATCTTCGATAAGAATATATTTTGAAACGGGTAACATTATTTATATTAAAAAATGCTGGATTTATAATTAAAAATTCTGTCCACCAAGAATTATTAATTAATTATAAATTGATTACTGTTCAGTGATAGGATAGATATATAATATATATAATATTCTTACTCTTATTGGAATTCCACAGAGTACAATCATTGAGAAAGGAGTGAAGACGGAAGAGAATTTTTGATAGGTACTCATATTAAAAATTCTTTAGTAGTTTAAAGTAAGGCCTATTTTGATTACCGTTCCTACAAGCATATTTAGATATATTTTATTTTCATTTTTTTATGCAGGATAGAGGAAAATGTATCTTCCGTTTACTTCTGTCCCTTTCTTATTAATGGCTGTGATAACATGAATATTACAGAGGTATGAGTAATACTGAAGAAAGGAATTGACGTTGATCACTCCTTATTAATGCTATGGAAAATATTAATCAGAGGAGCTTTGTGCTGCACTAAGCATGCATGAAATTTTACTTTCCACTTACAGCATTCTGGATTAGAGGGAAAATAAAACAAGTTACCACAATGAAGCGAATTTTCGCTCTGTCACCTCATCTCTACAACAGTTTTATACCTAGTGTAAAAGAGGCTGAGGGTCAAAAGCCAGGATATTGAGCCATAATATTTTTTGTTGCTCTTTTCGCTCTGATTCAACAAACAATAACAAATTTCGGTTTATTTTCATTCCCGCTCCTTCCAACAACGTTATAACGGTTCGAACCGGATTTTTTTTACCTCTAACCCTTGTAATATAATATATAATATCCTGGCTCTTACAGGGATTTCTCAAAGCAAAATAAACATATTATTTTATGATAAATATTATTGAATTTTATAAAATAACTTGCTTAAATGTTGTAGTTACACATGTTTAGTAAATTTTCTCCAATTACGCTTTACTAAAATGTTCATCGTAGGGATCCGAGGGACGGAACGGAATGAATTACGGTTTTCAGCTTTCGTCAGGTTCAAGGATTTTATGTTAAATAAATTTTTTTTCGGTTAGGGTTCATTTTAAACTCCGGCAGGAATAATAGTTTTAGTTTTCGGTTCGGTTTCGTATCGATGCCCTGACTCAAATCGACTTTTAGGCATGTCTAACATTCGGAGAAATGAATTACCTCACCTTAGATTTAATCAGGAAGCAAAAAATAGCGATTAATTCGTGAAGTTTTTATTTTAAAATTTCTAGGTATTGAAAATAATAAACTCCAAAGTTTTTGGTGGATTTCGAATGAAGAAAATTGTGCGAGAAGTCAATTATTATAACTGGTAAACACAAAAGCACGGTGAAGAAAAGGTACATTCTTATTAAATCCTTAAATTGGAAATGGGACGGTACCAAAATTTTTACCAAACCTGATACTTCCCTAAAATACCGATTCCGATAAAATTCCCGATTCCAATTTATTCAACGATAGGAATTCATAAATTTTATTTGCTGTTTGTTTTGGAACTGCAAAAGAGAGAGATTCAGCTGAAATACAATTCGAGTGCATTTCTTTTTATCTCATCTTATTTTAATTGCAACGTTTAAATAATATTTAAAATAATGAATGAGTGAATTAACGACTTTTAAAGGATGAGTTAAGATAAAAATTTTATTTGGAACGCAAGCAAAAAAGAACTAATGGACTTTATGGAAAATTAAAGAATTGAGTATGAACTCAAGAATTCCAAGGTTATATGGAGAAATGAAGGAGAAAAAGTCCACCGTAGCCGGAACTGTACCTTGTCCCATCATAGCAACGGAAATTGAAGTATTTATCTATTTATTTTTTGAACCAGAAACGGAATGTTGAGATGTTGATCAAAAAATTGTATACGATCGTTTTCGGAATCGAGATTCAGATTAAATTTTTTTCTGATTTCTATAACGATAATTAAAAATGTTTCGATATTTCCAATTTCCGATTCTCGAATCAGATTTGGGTTAATTGTATCATCATTACCTCTGATGGGCACTTAGTAACCAATTAAGTACATTCATATTCGAATGTTACATTAGCGGTATCTGTGGAACCGATCGCATGACCTTTATGTCCTCTCTCTTGAACGCAGTGTCACATAAATTAATCGATAGAACTTTTGCGTTCACATTTAGAGTTATTTTTAAGCACTCCGTGAATTTTCTCTCAGATGAGTATCAGGAAGCTTTTCCTGTATTTGTTGACTCGCTGATGAGTAAGAGGAAAAATCTTGTCACGCATTGCGGTTGACTGACATCAAGTTCATTGATCCAAAATTCTCAGTGAATCTCTTTAGAGAACGAACCTTTTTCTCTGTATTCATACACACTTGAATAAGAGCTAAAATCTGAATTTATAATGCTTTTCTATGATTCAGGTGAATAAATATGTATGTACATTTTAAATTCATAAGAAAATTTTGTTAGAAAAATATCTTTTTTAATCTTCATGATCCAAAATCACAATTACAAGAAACCAATTTGTATTTCACTTTGATATTTACAAACCTTAAAGGTAAGCCAAGCAATTTGTCATGGTCAAAAGGAATGGGATATATTTTTTAATTTTCTGCACAAACAACCAGTATATTTCAACTCAGCTATAGTCAGCATTTTTCCGATTCAGTTATATTTCCTTTTAAACGGAAATGTATTCTGACTCAACATTTGTGCTATAATTCCAAAATACCTATGCTCAATATCATTATAGCATATTCGTGTTTCGAAAATTCTCTATTATTTCCAAAATTTTAGACTTATAAACAAAATTTAGAATTCTAAACTTTTTATCACTCCTGCGCTCCTTTTTCTCTTCCTAAAATGTAAAATTGCTAAGTTTTGAAGCATTCCTTTACTTCGAAGCTTCTAAAATCCATAGTTACGATTGATGCCCCCACCTAAACACGTTTACTGTTTCTGTAATGCTGAAGAGTCATGTGATTAACAATTACTTAAACATACGGAAATTTTTTTCTTTAAGATAAACCACGCATCTGCGAAGAACAAATTTACAGCAGTTTTGTTATCGGAATGGATGTGATATAACGCTGACCACAAAGTAAAACAAGAGTTTAAACTTGTTATTTCACGTCACCTTTCCTTCGCTGCTCATCACCTTATAAAGTGTATTCCAAACAAACTGTGGCGTAATCATTGAAAGGGGAGCAATTGAAAGGGAAATCCCAGCATAAATTGAAACTTTTAAATTAATTTCACTGGCAAGTTTTTGAGTTGAAACTGCTTAAACTTTTGACATCGATTATGCGGTAGTGAGATACACTAATAGATATCTTTTTTATAACAAGTAGCACAGACCTCTTATCTGCTGCACTATCAGAAACAAAAAGAACAAGCGCTAACTAGCGCAAAGTTTAAGTACCGTGCTTTATTATTCTACTTCCTCTTTTACTTTCCTAATACCTTTTGATATATACCTTGATACCTTTTGATAAATTGATATCTGTGATGTAATTGACGACAAGATGAAAATATTGTGCTATACAAAAAAAAATTTCTAATCAAAACGATGTTTCTGCATCCATGGAATTTACATAAATATTTCACGTTTATTTAAAGTGAAATCATTTTGTAAGAGTTTTTACTTCTCTTTTCTTCTTCTTCTTCTTCCTTCTTTCCTCCTAGGCTTATGCCTGTTTCCTTCAGTACCACGCCCCAATCGAGGCTTGGTACTGGTACTTTGAGTAATTACTTCTCTTTTAACAATGGTAAATGTGTATGTGCCGTGATAAATCATTCATATATTCGGTCTCTCTATGAAGGCTTTTTTCCTTGAGGCGACGTCGGTAAAAATGTCTCCGAAGCTGTAGAAATCGAGCTATTTAACGTCAAAGCGTGGTAATACATACGGTTTATACGTATCCTAAATACCGGAAGGAATAAATTACCCTTTACATCGGTCGGGTAAAATTGTTAACATGGAATTATCATTTAGATTAACTCAAATGTAAGTCATTACAGCTGAAATATCAACATCCAAAAAGGCATTTAGAATAAATCATCTAAAAATGCCTTTGAACTGATAAATTCACCGCAGAAGTATAAACTTGCCTCAGGAATCATGGTTCGACAAATAAATTTTCACCCAATTTTATCTAGTGCTCGTAATCAATATCACCTTTATTAATAATAAACATACCTTTATTAATAATTTTCACCGACAAAGAGTTTATTTTCATTAATTAAACAATTTAACAGGCACTTCGGCAATGCTAGGTTATCTAACGTGTACGAAGAGTAATCTTATATTTAGAATTTCAAAAGGTGAAAATCCAATCCTCCTTCTCTGCATTTAAATTTTTTCAGTTTCTTCGGGTATCATCGATGCGTTACTTTCAATTAAATGGAAGAGAGGTAGGTAAAATTTTTATTTCCAATTCGTAGAAAGAAGTTAATGGGTAATGTAAATCATTTTTACACGGTGCGATGTGTAGAAATATGTTATGAGATACACCGAATTGATTTCAGAGCTAATTTCCCCACGAGGAAGATTAAGGATCAAAATTCAAAATTTTGGATGGAATATTTTCCTCCTTTCGATAATTGAACATTGTAATCACAGTATTGAGCTAAAGCCATCACACCTTTTAAGCTTATTACTACCATCACTTATGAGGTTTCCTAATGATAATGATGGTGATGGTTATTAATGAATTTGGTTCATGCACTTTAATTTCTAAAGCCTGATAGTTTTTCTGTTGAACGCGAATCAGAAAAATTGGACGGCCTCCAAAACCGAGTATCCGGGACCGAGTCCACTAAAGAAGGATAAGCTACCACATAGGGCACGTACAGACTTTCGTCCTGTGGGGACGTAAATTATAAATTTATTCCCAAATCTCAACGTAGGTTATATCTTTTAGGCATCTTTTTATAAGTCGGTGGACACTCATATTTTATATAACTCTTACCCAGTGTAATATATTATTCTCTTCGTAACGATCAATTTCAGAACAGTCATATTGTCAAATCATATTAACTCTATTTAAACGCTTATTTTAATTTAAGATCTATCTAAAACTTTGTGATTGACCCTTTTTATTTGTAATTCTGGCATTTTAAAGTTTTCATTACAATAAAACTAAAGATTGCATCCAGAACTGAAATTATGGATAGTATAGCTCCAAAATAAACTAAACTATTAGTTTAATTTCATGTGAATCAACCAACATATACAAATTAATTTTTGAAGCATTGGGTAAAGTAATGATAAATGATGACTACATTTAAAGCTTGAGAATTATTTCAGCGAAATTTTTGACAAAGCACTACCATAATATATAATAACATAATAATAAGAGGATCTTATTTCTCCTTTTAGATGAAAACGGAGGCATCTTTTCCTCCAACGTTATTTATTGATATAGGTTGATATAGCTTGATATAGGATAGTCTTGAGATAATATGACGCAATGAGAGAAGAAGTGTATTACCTTGAGATAGAGTTCGCGCACAATCTAAGGGCCGTAATTCACTTAAGCTGGATGAAGAGTACAAAAAGATGATTACATTACGACGAAAATGTGGTAAAAAAAACACTTCCTATCGGATGTCGATCGATTGATGATGCTTGCTCAGTCTAGGAGAGACCATATTTACGGGTTTTATAACATAATAGCATCAGTTATGAAGAAAATATTTTTCTTTGCGAGTAACCTACATTTTCATGGATAAAACGCCATGAGACGACAAAGTGAGAATTTTCTAGCGATATAAAGGGCCGTAATTCACCTGAATACGCCCAAATTCATACCTTTAGTGATATAAGAAATATAAATCGTCAAATTCTCCATTTCAGTGGATCCTTCTGCAAATATTTCTCGGGGATTGAAACCCGGAAAAACAAATCATGAAAAACACCGAAAATTATCTCGCATATTAATTCATTGTATTTAAAAGAAATAAAATTCCATAGGTTCTCTTATTTATTAGTTATTAAAGCTTGTGCTTGGATTAATTTAATCAGAAGAACTATTAACACTAAAAATCTCATAGGGTAAATTTAATAAATATAATCAATATATTCATATATCACAGTCTCCTTTGAAAATGATGATGGATGTTTTTGATGAAATTTTTGAGTTGATAATTATTCTAAAGAGCCTGTATTCTGTCTGAAGAACCTGAAATCTCTAAAATATCTTCTATAAAACTTTGACACTGTAAGCATTCAAAAATCAGCACCCTAATATTTTATTTGTTACATAGAGACAAAGATTTGATTTTGATTTTTATCACTTTGTCAATGGCATATCAACATGTTAAGATTGCCGGAATTTTACTTTTGATTAACTGTAAAGCTAATACTTTTGAAAGAGGACCAGTCCTTTTAGAAACAGAAAAGTTACGCTTGAAGTCATAAAAACCATTTATTAGTACGTAACCCATTCGGAATTAAAGGTAATCGAAAGAATATCACTCCTTTATCGTTCTTAACATCCTCCCAGTAATTTCTTTACTTGTTGCATCCCCTTAATTCGTCCTATATATCTTAACCTTTTATTTTTACATGACTCTTTAAGAAAGAAATATTCCACCAACCTATAAGCCTATAACGGTGAGAGTAGTACTCCGGATCCATCCCAAGAAACATCGTATTGTTGTAGTAACTTTCCCCACTGAAGGTAGGTGTATCAGGGGTTGGCGTCATACCATCCAATGCCGCACCCGCGGGGTCGTGGAGCAGAAAGAAACCGTCTCCTACGTCTGGGACTCCGGGCATTATCCGCGACACCCCGTCCACTCCCTCACCCAAAGCCTCCACGCTGGAGTTCAGTGTAGTGAGGTTCATCTCTCTATCTTCATTCACTTCAGCCAATTTCCATTCCAGGACATTACTCAAGAGCGATGCCGCCCTTCTCAGAAGGGGTTATGACCTCAGAACACCGCACAGAAAGAACCACCTGCAGAGTCAAAGAGTCCTTTACGTCCGTCCGACCAAGCACAAAGGCGATCTTTCTCTCGCTCCGGATTGCGAGTAACACTTTTATGAAGTCGTTTTCATAGCCATGTGGGGTAGAAGAGTTTCTGGTCTTGAGATTTATTGCCGAAAGCCGATTGCTCACAACTTCCGCGCCAAAGGATCAACAGCACTTCCGCCACTCAATTACGTGCCAGACGTTACATGGCAAAAAGCATCCCTTTGACCTTTATCGGAAGGAGCATCCTCCCTTAATGATGTCAATCAGTCTCTGCCGCAGGAAGTCAGTCTTGTCATCGTTATGCCACTCTCTGTGAGGGATAATTTGCTTCTCATTACACGTCTTACCCTTATTCTCACGAAGAAATTTTAGGCTGAAAGTGAAAAAGGAGAGGTGCACTACTTAGTTGCAGTCCGGATCTAGAAAGATGAAGATCCTATGATGAATCCTTGGCGATATTACGTCTCACTGGCCGTTTTATGTCTCAGTTTGCAAGTTGACAAATGCTCAAGGAATAGCAGAACTTTACCATGTTTTTTCATTGTACCAACACAGAAGACAACTTGGTATAGTAGAGAAATTCATCATCATTTTTCGTAAAATTATATGAATATTTTTATTGTATTTCTTTCATATATTTATCCTCACTATTGAGATGTTTCAGAGACTTTAGCTTCTTAACACAAATTCTACATCCACACACAACTTTGCACTATATTGATGTGAGAAATTTAGGGAAATGCCATTTCCTTCTCCCAATGATAATCCCTGTTCAAAGAGATATCAACTATTTCACATTAAGCCTATATCTTCAGTAGTTGTGAAGTAATCCAGTTTTGCTGATTTCGTCCTCGAATGTAATCCGCGAGCCTTTAACGCTTAATTTTTTCACTTTCACTGCTAATTTCTTACGACGCTAACTTGAAAAACTGCTAAAATGAAGATTCGAAAATTAAATCCCGAAAATCTCGAGCTTAAATATTTAGCCTAAACTCTTTACTCTTCATATTTTCGAGTCTGTTAGAATTTAAACACCCATATTACTCAAGGATGGAATTAATTATTTTTCGATGGATTGTCTACGCACCATTGGAGACCTAAAATGAAATTAATCGCCAACGGATATAAATCACCCATCCTTCTCTCTTGAGGGAGATGATTCCTAAATTACAGATTTTCGGGAGTTTTCGCGAAAGACGACGGAAGCAAAGCGCGCACCTCCAATCGTGGCGGAGTGGAGATCGAAACTGTGGAATTGCGAGAGTCTAAGATACGAAGTGAGCGACTGAAGCGCTCGTCACAGGACGGGAAAAGCATGAAACGCTTGCCACGAATTTGGGATCGAGATGAGATGTCGACGCATTTGAATGGAATAAAAACAGTAAACATGAAAGATCGAGGGGTGTATGATAGAAAGACGCAGGCAATTGATGACATTTCGTCGGCTGTTGAGGATGAATTTAGCGATTCTAAAATTAGCGAAGCTTGCAAGTAAATTTTAATGTTCCTAATATTGTGCAGAATTCCAGATTTTAACCTCCGCAGAGAAGTGGCTAAGGTACTCGCATGCCGATCAGAAGGCCTAGGGTTGATTCCCGACCACGGCAATTCACTTGCCGATTTTTCATTGGGCTACAGGTCATCAGATTACACAGTTTTTAAATTTATTTGTTTATGCCTCGTATAAGCTAACAGTTTGGTAAATATTGCAAAAATTTGGATAATATCCTTCTTGAGGTAACCGAGTCTTCATTTTCCAACAAAATAAAATCAATGTCGAAAACTGTGCCGAAAAATTACAAATCTCTTTACAAAAATTATTATTGGGTAAAAAATATAATCAAAAACAAAATAAAAATGGGAAAAGGAACATTTAAATTCCGAAACAATAAAATAATACACGTATCATCACTCTATTGAAACAAAATATCTTTACAATGAAATTTTTCACTTCTTGTACAACTTTAAAATATCTTTACTCAATTCTTTTAAATAAATATTACTGGCCATGTATAAAATATATACAAGTATACAGAATATTGATAAGTACTAAGTAATTATTAATACTGGGTAATTACATGCTGAGAAATAATATGCGATCTGGTTATATTTAATTTATTTACGCTGGTAAGCCAAATATTAAAAGCCTTAATCTACTAATCCCCAAAGGCTGGATGCAATGAATCATTATTATTACCAGAAAAACTCATATTTGTTTTCCAACAGAAAATGCTGCAAAGAATAATCCTTTGTAATAATAAGACTTTGAACCGCCACTAACCGTTTCTACCTAAGCTGTAAATATGGCCTGTTATTATTAAGTACCTAATCTTAATTTAATAGATTATTAACGGATGGACTACTATCATAAGTAGAAAACTAAATCGCTAACAGGAAAATATTCTAGACTATATTTTCTTATGAATGTTCCAAAAATGTGCTACATTTTATGCGGAACAGTATTATTTTCACATTGTTCGTGTAAAATAATATAAAATGATCATCCCTATTTTGAATCAAAGCTTTTTTCTTTCTCCATGTGAACATATAATTTTTAATACTTTTTCCTCTGACAAACAGAACTTTTTTCCATTCTGACAACTGTTCAGGATGAGAAGCCTTAATGAACTAAATAAGTGGCCCACCAAAATATGGCTCTAAGAAAGAAAACTGGTGATGGTATATCACTGCTGGATTACAGAGCTGATAAGAATTAAGAATATTTCAGCAATAAACTAAATTGTAAGTGCATGTGTTATGGGGATATATTAGTCAAGTACTAGCTATGGTAACTTTTAAGTGATGCTTTTCCAGCGGAAAACATACTGCAAGTTTTGAAGATTTGCTCTGAAACGCAGGAAGATTCTATCCAAGAGTTATATTAGGAAGATAAAGAGATTTTTAAGGTAACCAGACGTCCCTGAATAAAAGGCACCTAATTATGTCCCTAATTTTCCTAATGTCTCAAAATATTACCATCCGCAAAACCTAAAATTTGACTTTCGAATTAGGTACTTCCTTTTATAGGAGTACCCCATGGTAAATTTGATTCTCATTTGATATTTTTGAGATTTTTCGTAGATAGGAATACAAACATCAAAGACCTGGTTTATTTTCCTCCCAAGTTGAAGCGAGATGTTAAGAAAGGTGAAACGGATGCCGCGTCCCTTCAAATGGACGCAGTAGATTGGTGCTGATAAATATTTGATAAATTTGGTCGAATTTTAGCTTGATTACTTGGAGCTCTTTATAAAAAATAATTAGCATTGCTGTTGTACGATGTTCTTAGATTTTTTCATTTTTGCTCCTGGAAAAGCTTGATTTGAGGAGAACTTCATACTTGTACCGGAGCTTTAAAGGAAGCTAGAAATACCTTTTTTTGTACTGGAACTTTAATGAAATCCAGAAAGACGGGAGGAAGAGTAGATTAATTTCATTAGTATCCTTCACGTTTACATATGATTCGACTAAATGAAGCGTATTTTTGTGTTACTCACGAATTTGCCTGAAGACCTGTTACTTATAATTACAATAATTTTGTTCCAATCTGATCAATTAAAGTTCTGTCGAAACATTTGAAAACATTTAATTTAAATTTAAGTCTTTTTATTCCCTACAAGTACTTTTCGGAAAATTTTTGTGTTAGATTTGTGGAGAAAATTTGATACAAACTATATCTTAAATATTATTTTTATAGTTATTTGCTATGTTCATGAGTGTCTAATTTGACGGTGTCACTCCTTCACCTTTACCTTGAAATTACGATTAACTTCCTCTTCTTTGCTGTCATTAGAGTAAAGCTAATAGATTTTATAGATTAGAGGATGATTTTACTTTAATTACTTTTTCTTGCCCTTATTTTTGAGAATAGTTTTACTCTCACTTTAAAAGAAATTGTTAAATTTAGCATTTAAGGTATAGGAAACTTACATAAATCGGTCATTCAAATCACAAATGATGGATTGATTGGAACAGAAAAATTAAGACGATAATGAAGTACCGCTAACTGTAGTTTGTCATCCCTGTTTAAATGTCTTTTTGAAGTTATTAACGCATTAAAGTAATAATTTTTTTAGTTTTATATCCTAATTCTGTAAAAAATTCAAAGGTTTCTTTGAAATTAGCGAATGTTTACCTTTTCTACCTAGAATTTTTTGTTTAGTAAGAAAAAGGAGATAGCAACTCAGATGAATCCTCATTGGCGGAAAAGGAAAACTGACGGAAGAGAATTCATCGTCGTTGAAACACGGTACTATGTGCAGTTACTTTTTCTTTTCTGATTCTTTTAACCTTTTCTTCCTTCAATTACAAAAATGTTCTTCAGCATCATTTAATTATCCTTTACCTAAAAATTTAGCGAAAAAAATTGTTTACGTAACATTATTTATGCATATTTTTATGTAAATAATTATATTCTACTTGCAAGACTTCTGTTTAGAACGAAATTATTTGAAGAGAGAGGTACATCAACTCAATAATAATTATTACGAAGAACTAATTTCAAGATTAGAAATATATATTGCATATCTTCTGAATTTTGAATGACAATCACTGGACGAGTTTTTTAAAGTCTCGCACTGAAAAAGAAGAAAAGAACATTTTCGGTCTATTAGCCAGCTTTATTCGACTTTAGCCTTGTATGTGTAGTTTCTCTTGTGGAAATTGTTTCAATTGATCCATAATTTTACTTATTCGCTATAGGATGTATTGTAACACGTTACTAGAATGAACTTAATTTCTAATTATTATTTGTTAAGAACATACTAATCTACGAGATCTACGCATAAAACACTAAAAAGGAGAAAAAGGGTCAATGTAGAATCCTAATCTTGTCATAAAAATTAGCTTTCGGCCCATATCGCGAAAAAATTATAAAAAATATTTATCCTTAAAATTTTGAGACTTTTAAAAAAGTTTCATCGGGTTTTTAAAGCAGGCTTACGTATAGAGAAAATGAAAAGATAGGCATTTTATTAGTACATATGGATTTAAAAATCATAATATTTGATGAGTACTCACATGTCGGTTGAATTATTCGTGTAAGAGTATTGCATAGAATATATCCGGATAGGAAACTAAGTGTCCTTATGTGAAATTGCACGGAGAAATTTCAAAAATTTCTTTACATAAATTTAAACTTTAGATTAATGATTAATCCGCAGTAAGATAGAGGATCGGGAAATTCAAAGCAATACAACGATTGTTCCAGAAGAAATCGAGTTCTCAATGTGGATAGGAAAAGGCAATACGAATGATGAAACCCTAACTTCTTCGCACCAACTTCACCATACAAAAATCAATTGTTACACATCATTAATTATTCATCTTCGCAACTTTGTGTATGTATGTAATGGGAGTAATTGAACTATAGTCGGTTGATATTGAGAGGCTGATATTTTCAATCTCGTCATTAAAAATATCAGTATTTATAAAAATACTAAGAGGATGTAAAATTACATATTTAAATTAACCGGTGCTTATCAAAAGAAAATGCACACCACACACGCAACAGTTATATAAATATTCCGGAAATAAAACTAGATTTTACACAAAAACTAATTTATAGCATTAAAAATAATATTATGCACATATTATTATTCAACCCTTTATTCGGCGAAGTTAGACCCGAATGGGACTCAATTCCACTCTGAGATTCTCACATGAGATAAAAGAAAGACAACAAAATGCATAAAATAATATGTGTAATAAGAACTGTTAATTTAGCCGAAGCATAAAATAATATGCTATGGATTTGGGTAGAAACTTTAACCTCAAGATTCTTCATTCTCTTTAAATAATTAAAAAGAAATATTACATTGTTTGATAGATATTATATATAAAATCACGGCGAAAATCACAAATTAGCCAAACTGCTCCAGCAATTCATCATAGATCATTAGTACCTCAAATGACTTCTCACGTTAAGAAGCAAAAGGAAAATGCATTTTCATTGATTTCCATTTCTTTTGTGGTTATTTTGGTTTAGCTTATTTAATATAGTTTATCAGTCTCGCTAAAGAAAGTGACAGAGAAAAATTAACTTTGTGTTTCCCGCTGCCGTTCATTTATTGAGCCTCAACTGTCGATTGAAGAATGCGCATCGACTCTTTCTGCCATTTATGTCAGACGGGGGATTACAGATGTCTGAATGGCATGTGCATTGCTTCGCAGGTAAATAATTCATTGCCATTTATGATATCTTTGGTAATTGTTAGTGGTTGGTATAACGGCTTACAATTACCCGATCTAAATTGCTTGTATGCACTCTCAAGAATTTACGGAAAACTTTAAAGTATTAGAAATGGAAAGAGATGTAAAAACAGCTGGAAGTGCTTTAGAAAAAGCAGAAAGAGAATTAAATGACCCGAAATATACGAAAGCTCTTTAAAAATACTGAAAATTTAGGCCCATAGCGAATCAATAGAACTTTATTCTTGACGGTGAAGTATTCTTATACATTACTTTCTCGTATTTCGAATTCAACTTTTCTGTGTCTTGAATTGAAAGTTTGTAGACCTTACATTGCCGTATCATTTTCTGTGAATGTTTCTATGCATCGTAAACAGGAAAATTATGTACTTGAAATAACAAGTATTTATCCTTAAAATCAGCACATTCTATGAGCTTCTCACAGTCTAAAGTTATATTTTGCGATACAGGTAAGATCTGATAGTAGTTAAGCTTACCCCAGAAGTGATTATTTATCCTAGACAATGAAGTCTTAGGGGAAAGTTTCATCTGCAGTATCCATCAGTGATCCTATGTATATGATCAGTTCGTGTTAAACGTTGAAATTTCTTATCGTATTTTTTTTAATATTCGTTCTCCTTTTATTCTCTTATCATTGTAGTAAAATCTAAGTCATCTCATTCATTGTGAAGGTGGCGCCTGACACTTGGAGGTAATTAAGAAAACAAGATAGGTTGCCTTAAAAGGTATTGATTGCCAGGCTACTGCTTCTATGAATGAAGGTAGCCTTCTTCATGGGTGAGTGCGACTTTCTTTAGTATGTACTTTATAAAGGAATTGGTTGACAAACTCAAATTTAAGTTCACATAATCCGTTCATAAAATATTGAAGATGGTTTACCTTTATCAGCGTGTTTAAGAAATTAAGGGTGTGTTGAGTGTCAATAGCTTGAAATATTTTACTATAGTGCGAAAACTTGGTTCGGTCTTTCATAAACTTGAATTTTTAAGCCAAAAAAGGTTGATAACAGGCGTCGGGTTTTGTGGATTATTTCAGTGGCTTACATGAATAATTTCATGCTGTTACTGTGAGAAAGGTGCTACATTAGCAAAAAGAATAGCTGTTATTTTTACTCTTTACAAATATAGGGCGAGTAAATGAATGAAATTGTGTAAATAAATGGAAGGTACTCAATCAAAAATTAATAGAAAGGAAGAAGTCATTGCGTGTTTATATTTCTGGCTTCCATGAACTTCAATGATTTAGAGAATTGATGCTTTTTTAATGTCCCTGAAATGTCTCTTAAATTCACTCAACAATTAGGAAAATCGATAAATTAGTATTTTAGCATCTCTTATTTATATATTCCTGAAATGCCCCATGAAGCTTATTTATGTCATATATTGAGATTTATTTTTCTTCATTTCTGTTTTGAGAAAATTATAACTCCAATTCTTTTTGAAAATCATTCATCGTCATTTCATAAAATTTTACATTTAAAAATGCGGAATTATTCATATCAGCGAGGTTTGGGCAATATTATTATCTCTTTTGAGCTACTAAAGCATTTCAATTCCTGAAGTTTTGAGTCTTACAATACTTTTCTTGCGAATGTTTTAGAACTTGCAGTGATAGATTTGTTCCTTGGCATTAAATACACATATGGCTGAATCCCCTGGTCTTTGAAAAATCTTTTGATAGTCGATGTTGTGACAGTTAAACCTCTGTTTAAGGGATATGGAATTAGATATATGTAACAAGTAGCTTCGCCAATCAAAGCTATCCTTAGCTTATTTTTATTTTTTTGTTTATAAATTCTTCATTAAACAACCTAAAATTGCAGTGCAGTGTGTTGACCCTCTTGCTGAAATAAATAAATGAATGTTCCTTAATTTTCATGGAAACTTGTATCTCCATTGATTTAGCTTTTTAATTATGTAATATTTTAGAGCAGTGATTGTTTTATACCAATTGATATGAAAAGTGTAAAGAATTTAATAGAGACTATATTTATATTTTTGAATCTTTGAAAATGTTCCTTGAAAAATCTTTCTCAAGAATTAGGGCATGAGAGGCACTTTTACTTGGTTGTCAACTTAATTTCATAGGACCTTTTTCTAATAAAAGATCCTATGAAATTATGACTCTGATCCTATGAGTTTTTCTCTTAATAATTTTGTCAAACCTGCCTTATAAATTTTGTTTATAGAAGTAATTCAGCTAATGTTGAAAACACTTTAATTGGAGTGTGTTTCATCACTACTAAAGGCATATTTGTCCTTTAAACTGTATGAATTGCAAAAAGTATTTGGTGGTAAAGTCTTACTTTTTAAACAAATGGAAGCAAATTTAGGAGTGTATCGCTGGCTGAGGGTTTGAACTTGAGAAGAATAATTTGTTTTTGAAATAGTTCCCATAAAACTTTTCTGAGATAGTAAATAATTTCTGAATAGTGGGCCACTCATTATGATACAGCACTTCCTTTTTTATTTGTTAATTTCTAATCAGTTAAGTATTTCTCTACAGCATTTTATTATGAGCAGGATACCTTTCTTGGAAATCTCATAAGTTAGGAGTTGGTTACTTTTGGACTTCCAATTTATCGCTTCTTTTACTATATTTTAAGTTCTAATATTTCTATAGCATATTTTTTCTTCTTGAATTTGTACCCGAATAGTTTTATTTGGTCTTTTGAGTATTTCTGATTACCAAAATTTAAGTCTCTATGACAGCTCAGTCAATTACTGCCTCTCTACGCATATTTCATTATATACGAGTTTGAGTAATCATCTTTCTTGAAAACTCCCATCACATCATGGTGAAAATTACTTCTAAGATCTTTCTAACTGCATTTAGATTGTTCTAGAAACTTCAGAAAAATTTCTTTTAACCCATTAGCCCTTCTTTAACGCTTTGGGCACTCCTTCTACTGAAAAATTATTCTAAGTCCCCAAGGTCATTCAGTTGGTTAAAAGAACTCATATTCTTGCTGTTCATTGAATTTTACATCAATTTTTTAGGTTCATTTTTGCCTTCTGCTCTTGTTCTCTCAGCTGAGAGCTACCTTAATGGCTACATTGAGATTTGGAATAATTATTCCATATATTATTATTCCATAATAATTATTCCAAATAATTCTCAATGCAGCCATTAAGGTAGATTAACACTCTGAGAGTGCATCCAGGGCATGGTCCAGGTGGATGCTGCAGAAGAAAACAAATGACACATCAAAATCTTCGAGATGGGTTTGGCCAGTCCGGCTCTTCCAATACCAGGAACTTTTGAGGGTTGGGTATGGGACAGGTTTTAAATTAAATTTGAACATTCCTGTCTGCAATTTTCTTTATTGATCACTGTAATAAATGTACACTTAAAAATTATGCAATAAAATCATATGGAAAGGAGTTGCTTGAAGTCTTCATTTCTCTTTTCTGCTGTTGGCATCAGTGAAAAATAAAATTCATGATAAATAAGCACAAAAACCACTTTGGAAAAGTTCGTTTTCTTACTTGAGAAAATTCAGTGAAAGGAAGTCATAGTTTTACTATGCGAGTACGACAAATTTTGAATTTGAAAAAATTGATAAATTTCACATACAAGCATTGTTTTTTCAAATTTTAAGTAATTTTTAATTTTGAGCAAGATTTTAACACAAGAAAAATAGTCCCAAATTAAAGGAAAATTATCTATGGCAGGATAGAATTTAACCCCCCATAAGAATTGATTTGATTATTCTTATAAATTTAAGCTCATTAATGCAGATGAAAATTGGCTTTGATTCCAAAAGATTTGAAAAATAATAATTTAAATGATTTTACTGAAATTTATAAATTTTGCTCAGATGTATATTAGGGATTAAACTTTAATCATGGAGTGAAATAACTACTCATGAAAAGCTTCCTTTACATTCATATTGATGCAATACTATGTATACCACCCATAATTAACAATGATAAATTATAAAAACTAATATTTAAGGTCTCTAAGCAAACTTCAGTGTTTAGATTTTGAGTTTAAAGATCTTAAATTTATGTTCTGCTGTCCTCAAATTGGGTTCCTCACCTTCGGAAGTTGAGACAACCTCTTTAGGTTTAATTTTGAGGAGATAATTGGAACCGATTGTTTTAAAGTTTCGTATTCCGGCGAGAAAAAATTCAAAAAAGCTCGAGATTGACAACTTCATAAATTTTAAATTGAAGGATAGGCAAACCCACGATAGTACCATTTATTAACACATCAACTCATATCTATGAAACTTATGAAATATAAATACCCAAGGTTTGGTAAAAATTTAACAAAATGGTCTATTCAGAAACTGCTACTAGTTTCAAGTCAGAATGAACATAATGGTTAAAATTTATAATTCCACGATTTCAGGTGGAAGAACGGATCGTCAAGCAGTGACCCCGCAACTTAAGTTTAAAATCTTGTGGAGAACAGAGGAGTCTTTGAAAATAACTATTGGAGAGCTTATTTTCACGTGTTCACTGTTAGGCGTGAAATCAAATCAGAATAGCTCTCGTTCAGATCAAACTTATCAGCCAAAGATTTAAAATTCTCCCATCACAATGCTCGTCAAATCGCGACATATAAACAAAATCGGAGAGCTTTAGTAAGCTTTGACGTCACTATCACAGACCGGCATTTACATGTCAAAACGGTTTCAAAAATATACGCAGGAAAGCTCGAGAATTCGACTGCGAAGGAGAAAGAATGACTAGGCATTGAATTTCCCTGCGCATGACAACCTCCTCCCTAAATCTGGTAACCGGAAAAGGAATCTGTTCAAGAGGTTCAAAAATTCTGTCCATGAAATTTATCTTTGTTGGCGACTCCTTCAAATAGTAAAATATCGTTTACAAGGACTGAAAATTTGCGTTTTATTTGATATTACTTCTGGACTTCCTACCCTGGTATGATTTAAGTGGGTCTACCTCTACGGTGTCATTCACATTAGAATTTGATGTTAGAACAATAAATAGAAACCTGAATCATAATTCGATTTCGGGTTTGAGATAATCAGACAAATATAAATTAAATCAAACTGCAAATGTCCACTAGTGTTGAAATTTAGGAGGAAAATTTTTAATTCCCTAAATCCAAATAGCCCAAATAACCCAAGGAATGAAAGAATGTTATCGTATTAAGAAGTGCAAAAAACAAGCGATCAACGCTCAAACTCTTTTCTACAAATCTTAACCTGAAACGCCCATTCTTATAGAAGCAACATAGCGCGCATAGCTTTCAAATTTCCCAGCAATATTTTCTGTGGTAAGCTCTTTAAAGCATGTATTAGCTCAACACTTTCGATGTCCGACCGTAAGTTTCGTCCACTCTGCATTTAACGTGATCGAATTTCAAACTAAAATATTTAATGCTATTATGACCAGACCCTCTAAAATCTGAAATTTAATGAGTATAATTTGACCGAGAAAAAATGCGTTGCCAAATTGGGATACCGATATCGAGATCACCAAAGCGGGATTCTTGAAGGGAAACTACTACGTATTCATTCCTACTTGAAACGCGCGAGGATGCATAATGAATCAAATGGAACGTACTACTCCACGTACACGCAAGAGGCTTCTGAGCGGCAAATTAGCTGGTCCGAAGCCTTTTGCATACCATCGTGTTTGCACCCAAAGGATAGTTTACTAACTCTGGAAAATTCCAAATTCACAGCAGTGCACCTAGAGTAAAACTCACGGTAAGTTTACTACTGGCCACACGACAGATAATCCGTAACTAAATCACACGGAGATTAAAGAAGGTATTTCGCTTATAATTAAAATACAAGAAACTGTGAGAAATCTATCTAAATCTATTTGACAAGGAGGTGATGTGAGGGATGCATCCAGCATTGTGCGAAATAAATCTTGCGCTTAGCCAAACTTGTCTCCAATAAGAGAAAATTTTCATGTGATCTTTGCTAATGGAAGATTTATATAGCAAAACCAGGATATAAATACCTAAAGCAACTTTAAACTTAAGAAACTCGATGATATGCTTTCAGCGTATTAACGAAATTACATCATGAAAGTCAATTAAATAATCTAACACCACAAGTATGTCTAGTCCTTACTTTAAGTCAATCCCGATGCAATCCAACTTCTTCCGGAATTCAGCTGGAGGTATGTCGTCGACCGTCATCGCTGTTACAGAGTGTAGCAGTATCACCGTTGATTAGTCAGCTCAGGTCAACAGTCAGCTCGAGGAAAGGACGAGCAGAATGGTAAACCTGCCTTATATATCCTTAGAGATAGGGTACCATGGGTAAAAAAGACAAATGAAATCCACTGATAATAAAATGTATTTTAATTAATATAATAATTCATGATTATTCGTGATTGTACATCTGCAGGTCATCAGCTTATAAATGATGTTTACAGAATTTTATATAATTTAATTTTTAATATATATCCGCGTCAACAGAATCGAAGGTTTCACTAAAGTTCAGTAATTCCATTAATTAGTCCATATCCTCAGATGCTTGGGAATTTTCATAACGCCTTATATTAAAATGCAATTGGTAAATTCAATCCATGATTTATCGCGAGAACTAGCTCCTAATATGCAACGTGCCCAGAATGCGTCTGTTTGGTTTATATTTAACTTGAAGGTATGACCATATTTCCGATACATTTAAGAAAATACCTTGGATTTAACTCGAAAATCGTCAAAGAATTCATGTTCTAACGCCAGCTTTCAGCGACTCGCGAGCACAAACTGCGGAGCATGTCTTTTCTGAATTTGTTAGCTTAGAATCTGTCCATAATTGCAATACTAGAGGGAGAAAAATCTATAGTAAAACTGTATCTAGGAAACCACTTTTAAACCACCGAATTAATGCATTCCAACCTCCTTTTCGCTATAATATTATTCTGCCATGTTAATGCCATTAAAAATCGAAGTAATGAAGTGATTTTAATAAGAATAACGAAATCCTTCCAAACGCTGAACGTAGACCTGCATAGCAAACAATGTCAATCTTTATTTTCCCTCTCTCTCTATTCTGGAGGCTCGCTCTCCCGAAATATGGTGTCTGCTGGACGAGTTGCCCCTGGAAGTGGTAACTTTTTCTGTAAGTGACTGTACATCCAAAGAATGGAGGAAGTCATTCAGACTGTTAGCAAAATCCTCGACTTCGATTTGACGGCGTAATCTAAAAATTTGCCATATTCAGCGTGTCATTCTTTATTAAATTATATTCAGCATATAAAAACTACTATGGTCTATCCGTGTACCAAAACGCAAGAAGTATTCCATTTACGAATATATGGTAGCGGGACCATGTATTCAAGATAACTGTCTAACAAGTTGTAAGTCAAATCTTACCGCTTACCTTCTACCGCATTTAACAGTTGCCTTTGGCTTACTTTTAATTGTCTATCTGTAAAAGATAACCCTTGCTGTCCATCAGGTAAATATTTATTTATTGTAAACTGAAATCAAGTAACAAGGGAAAACATTCTCTTTGTACAAAATATAGACCATTGTTGTGTAACAATAGTTTTTAAAAGATTTGTAATATCTTACTTTTTCAAGTATTTTTTGAGTGGTTTTCACTTGATTCTAAAAAAAAAGTGTCAGAAAATGAAATAGTTACTTTGGCACTTATTCGTGTTCATCTGGTACAATGAAACAGTTGAGCCAAAAGTAACACCCACAGCTCGGTTCTTAAAATTTCCCTCACTTGTATTGTCATTTTAAAAGTTTTGTTATCTTAACATTTTAATTTTCTATACTCAATCTTATCATATCCAATGCAAGTTGCCAGTTATGGCTGTTGTTGGATCTATTAATGACTAAATAGAAAAGGAATGCCATAATGGGGCACCATCGGAAACTGCCAAGAAAAAGCATTGCATAATATTATGCAAAAATCATATATTTTACAGAAACTTCATGCATTTTATTCTGTTTTTCATCATATGATGTAGCTCTGCTTAGAAACATAGTCATTATTTTGTTTTATTTCTGAGGTTTAACAAAGTGCTTTTCAATCATGGAAAGTATTTTTAAGAATAAGTATTTTCTTGTCAAAGTTACAAAACAAGAATTTACTGCAATTCTATTGGATCAATTTAAAGCTTCCATCTTAAAGACAAGTAATGAAATCACTCCAAGAACTTTCACTACTTCTACTGATTTTTTTTTTTTTTAGCTTTTGGGACAAGTGTTTCCAATAAAAATATATCGTTTACTTAATTCTTGTATCTGGCAAAAAATCACAATTTCCTCAGCAAATTTTAGAATTTTTAAGTTAGCTAGCAATTTCAAAGAAAACCCTAATTTAATGCAGAAGAAGGAATCAGATATTCTACATGTTAATATAAAGTAGAATTCCATTGTCAGAGACTTAAAATATCTTACAGAATATCAATGAATAAACAAAACAATATGAAGGTTAATTTATTAATTCTTAAAGACTACTATTTCTTCAAATTAGATCATTACAGTACTCTGAGAATGAATGCAATCACAACATAAAGGCTTATGATCCAGGAATTTTTATTGTAAAATTACTCTACAGGTGAATGTCTGATTATATGAATACTCATTCATACAGACTCCATTTACTCCTGTGTCCAAACATCATCTGCTTTAGTTTGAGATATTTAAAAACTCTTTCTCTATTAAAATAATAAATTGCAAAAACAAGAATGTTAAACAAAATTACAATGATTATAAGTAAAACTTTTCCAAATAATACATCAAAGGATTCCATAGGTTGAAAACTCAAATACTTTCATTAGTAAAATTATGCATGTTGATGATGGGATGAATTGTTTTACAGGTAATAAAAGAATAAATATCATGATAACAAAGAAATATAGTAAATTCATTAAAAGCACTTACAAATTAAGTTCAGAAAAAAATAAAACTTTTCAATCACTAAAAAGACAGTCAATAAATCCATAAGACAGTGTGGCATAAAATAATGAAATTTGAGATAATTCAATGAAATATAACATATACCCAATTTTCATGGAGACAGAAAATCTTCAGAATTTCATATGTACTAACAACTTTCACTTCTAACATTTCAAAGGTCTTTTGAGAAAAACTTTGAAAAAAATATGCTATCATCAATTACTTGGGAAATATCTTCAGTGAGGAACTTACTTTAAAGGCATCTCTCAGCATTTCCTAAAATCCTATCATGAGCCCCAATAACAAAAGCTGCAGCACTTACACGGATACCATAATAAAAGGAGGCAATTATCAATCAAATATACTAAGACTTGTTCCTTTCAATGCACTTAAAATCAAATGCCAAATAATTTGTAAACAGAACTAGAGGAATATGCATCTTTGCAGCACATATACAATATGCAACTTTGATACAGCTGAATTTACAATATCACAGTCAATAAAATATTTCTTTGATTTTCACAAATTAAGAAGCCTCATCTACTAATTCATAATCTGAATAAATGTGCCAACATACAAACAAAATATTCTAAATCAATAAAATAAATCAAACCTTTTTGGAATATTTTAACACAATGGAATAATCATCTATACTGTTTTTGCAACCCCTCTATCTCTCTGTAACCTAGAGGCCATGAAGTTGGCAATTTTCTCAGTATAAATGTCATAAGGTTAGAAAAACTTATAACTAATAATGGTCATGAATTAACTGTTATTTGCTCATCTTCTTGACTGCTAATTGGCATTATATAGGATGAAGACCTCTTGGAAGAGTTCAATTTCTGGGCATATTTACGAAGATGACGTATATAATCAAACATTGCCCCAGTGAGAGCACCATCAACTACAATTGGGGTCAGCCAGCCTTTTAAATTGGTATCTAGAAGCCATTGGAATGAGCAAGATCCTGGATTTCCAGCAATTGGACTCATTGCCCAGCATCCTGGACCATTTTCTCCTCTGAAAATTCAAAACACAAATTATAAGAATATAGCAACTATAGAGACATTATTTTTAAGCATTAGAGTTATACGTTTTTTGCTAGTAGTAATGAAATAAATATTATGAATATTGATATACTGAAATATGACTCAAAGAGAGTTCTTCATATTTTCCACAAATTTTATATGATACAATCAACCACAACAGTCATCATCAGGCAAACTACAAACAAAAAATGAGAGAATTTATACATGACTGTTTAGTTTTGATGGATGTTCCAGTAGTGGATTATTACTTTCCCTTTTATATTATATCAACCATATTATGGAAGTATTGTTAGTCCAGTTTCAGTAAAACTGATAAAATGAATACTTTCATTTCATTTATTATAAATATTCAGTTAGATAATATTTACAGCAAAAGCAAAGCAAAATTAAAGAAAGATTTATTAACTTATGAGATGGCACTGTTATTGATTACTAAGTGCATCCATTCTTTATTGTCTGAACACACTTTCTTCAGCATATTCCAACCTGTGTGCCATGGCACAATAGTGCACTGCAAGAGGAGTCAAGTGTCACTGTCAACAGTCACTTAATTATTGTTGTTAATTTCATTGCTAAAATCTGAAAATTTTTCTAACAGTCTGTAAATTTTTCTACGATATAAGTTAGCTCAAATGTGAAAAAGTTCACCATTTAACTATGTATACTTCCTAATCTCATTACTTAAGTACCATTACTGATTTTTATGTTGGTGAGCTGCTGCATTATATATTTATAAATAATAAGAGCTAGCAGTTTGAATAGAATATTTGTCAAATATCAGCTGTTTTTTTGTTCACTTGGATTTTTGAGCAAAAACAATGCCACCTTTCTCAATAAAATGTTCTCAAATGCCTTGCAAATATTGAATTTTGAAGATTTAGCATTTTACTATGATTCTGATTCCAAAAATTTAATGTACAGGTAGCTTCCTGCTTAACAGCATATCTTAAGTTAAATTTCCTTGGCAAGCAAAACAAATTCCTAACCCCCAATGTGCCATGGGGTAAAATAGCTTAGCAGGCACTACTCAATAGACAGAGAATAAAACTAAGTAATATTCCATTTCAAACTTCAAACTAAATAAAACAACGATGACTTTATGGTAGTAGAAATGATAATATCAAAATACTGCATGTAGAAACATGACAAGATTTCTAATTGCTATTATTAGCAATACACTGACAAAAAGGATATTGTTTTCTTACAGCTAACATGATTTGATTTGTTAGAGTCTTGATCTGAAATCTCTTTAATAAAGTATTTATTGAAATTAATTCATAAGGTCTAGTTATAAAAATATTATCTACAGAAAAGCATAAGGTAACTTTTATGAAGATTATTCAAAAAATAAAAATGAACATTTGATAAAAATTACTAAGTAAAGAGTTAAATTGTCATGAGATGCTGAGTTTATTTGACATTAGATGAGGATGTTAATTCGATTTGGGCATGTTTTTGAATTCATCAATGCAATGAGTGATAGATTTCATCCATTTTTGTCTGATCACTTTGATGGATTATCAATTCTTGAGGAATTTAAGAACAGTCTGTTGGTTTCTCAGCTGTTTGGCAAGACTGCTACAGTTTTATATATAAACTAGTTATATATATTTCTACATAATTCTTTAACCTCTGTTGAAATGTAAATCATTGCATCCTTTGTGTTTGTTGATTGTTGCATTATAAATACTTTATGATGATGTTAAAAAAAACAAAATAAACTGATAATTGGAGAAAATTATTGATTTTCCTTGAATTTCACAATAGTTTTTACTAAATTTTGGATGAAAATTCTCTATCACAAAGATAATAGACACAGAGGTGTATCCCAAGGAAGAATAGACTTGAAAGAAGTCTGACGGGACTGGAAACTGAACCCGAGTCTCCCAATGGCTGGTTTCGATTCCTGGTCCCATCAGACTTTTTTCAAGTTTATTCTTCCTTGGGATATTTCCTGGATGCATGTCATTGTGTGCAAAATCACCTATACTCTCCTCCTTGAACAGAAGTGTATGATTTATATTAATATTGACTCACAAAGCAAAAGTCACAAGATGTTACAGCTGCTGATCACATTCCTGAGATTAAACATGGGGATAAATTTTGTTTCAGAATGCGATCATAGGCCTATTCATTAATTACTAATTAAGGACGATTTAGATTTAATCCATCACCACTTGAAAAGTGAAAATAAAAAATCAATTATGCCTACCGAACATATTTCTTTTGTGGAGGTTTATCAGGGTGAGTTACTGAAACTCCAGCACTAATATAGCTGCCATCAATCACATCCCAATGCCTCAGGTTAACAAAATCTCTACTTGACACAAGACCACCACCTCCTTCTGCTGTCACAATATAACTAACATCGGTATGGTCATCAACAGTCTGAAAAATATAAAATGAACAATTATTTAGAAAACTTGTGATACTAAATGGTTTTATGGAGTAAAAGGAAAAAGAAAAAATTAACACCACTACCTTTTCAAATCTTATATATATCAGCATTTTGAATCATGACAGAAATGAATTTTCATCACTTGTAATTTCTTACTTGATGAAGTTAGCACATTTTCTGGTAAATAATGTACAAATTACAGATAGAACACAAATACAATATTTGTTTCCATGATGATTGCACAGACAATAATCACTTCAAACATCTTTTAGGGCCACTAAAGGTATGCATAGTCATTGTTTAAAATTTAAATTTTTTTTTAATTTATAACAAAATGAATCCTATAAATAGTTTTCTCTGAACAACAAATAACAAACTTTTAAGGGAAATCCAGATATTTTTAAAACTTAATTATTTTAAATTTTTAAGTTATTTCCAAAATAACTTTTTCTAATAGAAAATAGGGTCCTGTCATATTCACCATGAGTACATGTCATGTTTGCTACAAATACTAAATCCACCATAACACTTTCTGAAAATTAATTTTGATTCATCAGTGCAAACCATGTAACAATGTTGAAAATTAACATAACCTCATGGTCTGTCTTTAAATTAAACTGTAAGGATCAGACCAGTGCTTAAAAGGTCATCTCCATGACGAAACAGAAAAATCAAATTAAACAGCTACTTTCCATTCTGGGAAGGGAGACTTAAACTTGCTATTTTTTATTAATATAATTAAACGAGTTTCAAAAATATTAGGTAGCAAGTCAGTCAGATATTAAAGTCCCATAGAATTTGATCTTTTAAATACCGTATGTACTCAAAAATAGAGTGCACCCTTTCGGTCCTTTTTTGGCTCAAAAATCGGGGTGCACATTAGAATTGATGGTGAAATAGTTTCGAAATGTCCAATAGCAAATGGCCTTTTGGATCCTCTGCTAACCCAGTTTCCATGTAACTCATCAAACATTCACCCATACGCTATTTATTTTTTGCCTGAAAGCGACCCTGGCTGATAATTTTTAATTAAAAATGAATCAATCAGCAAGCCTAACAGCCTACCAGCTTTTTTAAACGGTTGAATTTAAATTGGTGAATAACATATGGTGCACATAAGTAATACCAATGATATAATATTATGATTAATATAAATATTGATGTAATGCACGCACATAAATGTTGGTTGATCAGTAAATGGTTAACCTGCACACTTGATGAACACCTATATAATTCATTATAAATTCCCTATACAAAATAGAAGGTTCAGCACAAATGAAGTGTGTCATAAAGGCGTATACAGTATGACGTGATTGCATACCTTGAGGTGTGTTTTAGATTCCTGGGAAAATGATTTTTAAATTTTCCTCTCTTGAATTTTGGGGTGCACATAACATTCAATGGCATGTTATTATCGACTAAATATGGTAACTTACTTGCCAATAGCTGTTTGGAAATCTTGTCACAAGAACTAAAAATATTTCTAGCACAAACTACTTGATAATTAAGCCATAAAAATGCAAGGGCTAACAGCAAATACTCCAAGGTTTGTTTAGTAAATTTTTCATCTATAAATTAACATGAAATGTAATGAAAATGGTCATATTCACTTAAAACATATTATCATGATCACAACAGTAATTTATCCTTCAGTACCTGAATGCGGTGAGATTCAAGAATGGTGGGATTCCAAGAGGGCACATTCTCTAGGCGAAAGAAGAGCTCATCCAATAGAATGTTTGGAGGAATTTCTACTACACCCTGCAATCATAACATAAAGAAATTAATTACAAACTAAAATACAAAATAAATTCCCCTTTCACAATAAGAAAATTAGTGACAGGTTATATGCTCAAAAAAGAATGAATTATTGTGTTAATTATACAGTGATGATTCAATATCCTGCAATTCAACATCCAGCAATTTGACACTCAATTTTGAAAAACTGCATGTGCACATATGTAGAGAGATTTTGAGTAGAACTAAGAAGGTCTTTCATTTTCAGGCAGATGTTCTGTGGAATATGCAGATTCAAATTAAATAATCCAGTCTTCATTAAAACTGAGATTTATAAATTTCCTCTTCAGAAGCAGGCTGTAATGAAGGGTCAGATACTTCCTAAAGTTTAAGCTGTTTTTTAATTGAGGTACATTGAAGTAAGGCTCCCCCTTTATGAATGAAAAGTATTTATCTCCCTCATCCATGGGGAGCAGTTTCTTATCACAAAAACTATGATCTTTTCACCTAAACTCTTCTCCAAGAGCCACACACAGAGTATTCAAACTACCATCAATTTATAGTAATAATTGAAAATTAAACAAACCCTCAGCCTGTAAATTTTCTTTCCTTTCTGCCCAGGGTGCACCATACTAAATACTTCATCACAAGCGTCTCCACCCTCAGCTGCATCACCACTTCCCCTCTTCTCCAACCTCCAGCTGTCGCAATTCAGCAAGTGCCATGCCTCTTTCAGTACTTCATGCCCTTTCCTTTTGTAATCCTCCTCCTGCACAGCAATGAGATAAACTTTTTTGAGCAATTACACAATTTTAAGTATACAAATTGTGATTAACATAACTGGTGAAATTTATACATCTGTACCAAATAATGAAAATAGGAATATCTTATTCCATGTATATATTTCAAATTACTTTCTTGGAATAAAGGTAAAACTGCAGGACACTATTTACATTAAGAAGCACATCGCACAACCAGAGAATAGTGAATAATTTCAGTACATTCCATCATACTTTAAAGAGATCATGTTAAATTAACTTTCCTTTTGAAGATCATATAAAAATTCAAACAAAAGACATCTATTAAAATCATATTAGCCTCATATGTTTGGATATTGGTATGACTAAATAATGTAACTACTCCTTTTTCTTGAACTGTGATTATAAAACCTCAAGACTGCTGAGATCTAGAAACCACAGAACACATAGTATCTCAAGACACAGTAAATAAGAAAGAGCTTAAAATGGCAAACTAGTTGCACAGATTAGTTCCAATGCTTACTATTTTTGTCATTTCTATTTTGTTTCTATAATTAAAATATAATTTTTGGAAACAAATTTTTCAAAACCCTACTTATAAACCTTGGCAACAAAATTTACCAAATTATTTTTCTACTTATTGAAAAAATATCAGAAAATATCAATTGTAACTGAGATTCACTTAAGATATTTAGAAAACTATAGGATTAAATATCGCATTACCTACAATTGATAATTTCTTGAAAAGCAAATTTCGACTATGACATTTCTTCTTCATTCTTACACCATGTTAAACTTCAAACCCCAACTTTCTTGAAAAAAACTACCCACAGCAAAAGCTATTCTTAACTCATTTCGGTATTAATTAATATTAAGAGAAAAGCTATATATTCTCAGAGAAATAAGACATGGGATTGCTGTTCATTTGATCTCAAGGTGGTGGTTTAGCAAGTAGGGTAGCGCTTACAGAACATTTATGTACGTTTTCCTGTGATATCAATAACCATCAATACTGCAATCAAATAGTCTATATTAATTTCCTTCATTACAATGCATGGCGAATTCTTTTAAATATATTACACTGAATTTTACAGAATGTTGATATTATTATTTAACGGATGTCAATATTATTGTGCACTAAAATTTATGGATATTCTTACGGAATAACGCAAAGTGAACATAGATTGAACTCTAACCTCGCACTCCAAGAATGATAAGCCAAAGAAGTATCCGTTATGAGCGTATCCGCATATCCGCTAAATTAGTCAGATTCATCGCAATCTTTAGAAGTAAAAATAACCATGCTCATGCATAAAACCTTTCTTTTTGATAAGGTAAGGTAAACGAAACGTGTACCTGTAAGTACTGCAGGTACACGTTTCCTTTAAAAATCTAGTAAATGTTTCCGCTCTTTCCAAAAACAAGACTGTGAGTAACTATCGCAATAATTCGCCTATATCAACATATGCAGCCTGAAAACCCTGCGGCCGAAAGACGGCTCAACCAAATCAAGAAAAGATTGATGTTACAGAGGTATAATTTGATACAACTAAGGAACTTATTGAACTCATAAAACTGAAAACGAATAAATAAAAAGAAAGATTTGATGGCATGAAAATTAATTTTCATTAAAATACTCCGATGAAAACTAATCCTTAACTAATTAAAAGAAGTCCCGCTTTCTGCAATAGTAAGAAAATCTTCATGCCTAAAATTTCTTCGTATGATATGAGAATGCGAATTTCACGTACAAACGAGAGTTGAGTTATATCATATATGAATAAACAGGCGCCTGTACGATTATCTATCAAATTTTGTAGACGAGACTTAGATAGAAGTATGGTTCTTGAACCACGACAATTTGTTTATCCGAAGCATCAGAAATTTCACGTAATGACATGGGATGATCTATCAGAAAAGTTTGGCAATTAGCGCTAAGTCTGTAAATAATTTCAAACAAAGCGATGTGAAGAATGACCCTCGCAACAAAAAAAGACAGAATTTGCTATCCCGTTCTGAGGATCCTGAAAGAAATCACCGCTTCGAAGTGAGTTCCGACGGAAAGAAAGAAAACGACCGCACGAGTTAGGAGGCTGAAATAACGGAACCCTACTCTCTCTGCGAAGATAAAAAGCTACTACATCCCACACTGCGAAAATATTTCGCTAAAAGAAACTAAGGCTGCGAATAGAAAAGAATTTTCCTCCGCGGGTACCGTAAATGAGCCATTGGCAGTACAAGAGGTGACCTGTGTTTATTTATCTTTGGTGGAAAATAATTGAATATGACAGTTGATTCAATCGACGAAACCAACCATCGGTTTATTCAAATACAGCAAAGTCATTTCGCTAAATGATTTCTATTCTAAATATAATAAATAACGAGCGATATTTATCTTCAGTGATTGACTTACAAACAATGAAATATATAATTGGCAAAATGAATGAGTGCAAAAGGTCCAAATTTGATAGATAAGACAGTACACAGATGTGCTATTGAATTTATTTTTCCCATCAAACGAATTTTTATAATCTCGTTACGATACTTAATCTTGCTTAGCGTTATCATGCTATACATAAAGAAGATTCACAATTCATCTTTGATCTGTTGTTATAAATTACGCAGAAAAGAAGCAATATAATCTGAATATTTCAAAGTAATCACAGAGCATTCTTCGACTTAGCAACGAAAAGGAGGGAGCTTGCAAAGTCCGAAAGACGAACACAAAGAGATGTTGTAAGCAAGGTTTATATATTTGCAAAATTAGCTTATATGCGAAGGTATTTTGAATATTTTTGCAGATGTCACACATAAGAACGAGAAAACTAAAACATTACCTCAGCGACTTCTTTCGGAAACAGGAAATAAAAAACAAACTCAAAATATAACACCTTTGCAAATTTGTCGCGCAAGAGCTAACAGCATCAAAGCACACGTCGATGCCGATTCGGCAACTTCACTCCTCTTCCATAAAAAAAAACAGCAACTATACTCAGAGAATATTAATCACCCAACGTTTTCAGCCGTTTCACGAATCAAACACCTCTCCAAACAAAAATGGCAGAGACAACTTCACTCCCCCACAGATAAAAGACGACCCTTGTGATCAACCCAGAAAGAGATGGATTAGCCTTCGAGAAATGACATGTCAATTTCCACTCTCCCGAGATCAGGCGAGACTATGGAAAGAAGCGAAAAAAAACAGCTTGGAGACGCTGGCTCACTGAAAAAGTCGCCGACTCACACTCAACACGGGAACTTCCACGACGTCCTTGGACGAATGCCCAAACACCAGCTTCCGCAAGTTTTCCGCTCCCGGAAATCGCATCTTGATTTGCGATGGCAGGTACTGGACAAGTTGACGGGGAAACGAAAATAAAAGACAATTTCGGGGAAAGACTTCTCTCGTGCGGCCTTTTTTTTCCCTCCAGAACCGAAGTCCAAACAAGACTGCGAGAAACACAGGCAGAAGGTACAGGGAAGACACAGTGAGGGAAAAGGGTTGAGCTCAGATAGAAGTAAGGGAAGAGGAGCGACCCTTGAGGGACACTGGAAAGACGTGGAGTGATCGCACGTCTCCCATTGCTTACACAGAGGAGAATGCCCGCTTGTGTTGTGCGTGAAGGGATTCGAGGGGGGAAGGATGAGGGGAGAGGAGGAAGGAGGGGAGGGGAGAAAGAAGGTAGACGGTAGGTTAACAGGTACAGAAGACGAGCGGTGTGAGGACCTTACCATAACGGAAACATAAAGGTGTATTTATTCCGGCTACGCTCCATTTGCTATTCAACTAAACATATGCCTCAAACAAGAAAGAATTTAAAAATCGATTAATTGAATATTTCAACGGATGTAGTTCTTCTTGAATCGACGATGGCAATCATTACGTGCCAGAGAAATCGAAAAGGCAAAATAGCTCGAAAGTTGATAAACTGAGCGGGAAAATAAATCCCGCCCTTAATCCAGCTCTGAAACAGGTTTCTTTACCATTAATAAATTAGTCTATATAACCGGATACGGATTAGAAGGTCAAATCTGACTTCAGTGACAAAGCGACTATTCCCAATCCAAAAGTTCGAAGACCGGAAAATCTCGATGAGAGTATCCAATTGCATAAATAATTACAGCGGAAGAAGAGGATGGCAGAACTGGAAGAACTGCAGTGGATGAGGAAGACAGAACGTCAAATTTGTCCGGAATAAAGTCAACGATCGTGCTCTCTTGTTTATTAAAGGAAACGACCCAAACATCTCTCTGTTGTTTAATAATCTATAATGAAACGAGAATATCTACAAAATTCCGTACTTTTGTAAAAGGATGCTTGGTGGTAGTCTTGCATGCGACGAAGGCTAAGAAATGGAATCGAACCCCGAGTGATCCGAGCCCATGATCTTGGCTAATGGCAGCTAGACATACAAACCATCTGGCGAACAAGGACAACAACTAATCTCTAATGGTGAAAGAATTTTCATACTCCCTCTTCACAACTTATCAGATGTGTCCTAAGAGCAAGAGATTAATAATGGTGTAACCCAGATACACATCAAAGAATAAAAAGTCTTACAGTTACATGATTCGCTGAATATATACCAGATGATGCTCCAAGAAAATGAGAAACGTTGAAACAGCATCTCAATGAAACTCAATCTCTCTCTCATGATGAAACCGAAAAGAAAATAATTGAATCCAATCGACTGATAATAACACAGGGGTCACCACGATAATTCAACGTGTAATGATAAGTAAAAAGTTACATTTCACGTTTACTCAGATCACAGTTTAACTCAAGGTTGTAGTTTCTACTCGATCGATAGAGAGAGTAAAAAATAATAAATGACTAAATGATAAAAGAAGAGTTATAAAAAAGGGCAATTACTTCATCAAAAGTATACAATCTTTACCAAGGAATCTTTACATCTTAAATTTGAATTGTTAACTAGTCTAACGTTCGATATTCTTGATTCGAATCCTAATACAATTAATTCTAAAATATCATTTGTACTACAAAAGCAATTTTCCACCTAAATTCTATAACTGAAAGCAAAAGTTATTCTGCTTGAACGCGAAGTAATCGTACTCATACGGCACGTTTCACCGCATATTTCGCTGCCCTAGTAAATCTTTGTATAAAAGGTTTTCATCTCGAAATAAAATAAAAATAATACACGCAATAAATGATAGTAATGATTAAATAGCCAAGAATGGCTAATTTTTCTAGCTAGCTTTTTAAAAGCTAGCTTTTTTTAAATAAAAGGAGAATATGAATCGTTCTTCCGAAATAAATATATTTTCCTAGATATAAAAAGTACCTTTGACCTTTTATTGATATTTACCTTCCCAACAATAAAATCAATATCTAATTCATGATTTTTAATAAACTAGGCTTTAGTGAAAATCGCCACATCTTAAATTCGGACCATCGAATGATAGAGATGGAATCTAAAGATATAAGACATAAAATCAGGAAAACTGAATGGCTTCAGACAGACGGGAATAAAAATTCATTATCATTATCGTATTACGCTTTTTCGTCATGTAAAATTTATATTTAGCTTAATGCAGTCTTTAGTTGAGCTATAAATCTCAAAATGGATAACCCCTAAATCTTGATCTCGCCTAAGTAGCATTGAAAAGTGCAACACAAAAGTGCATGTGTACGGATATATCGACGCAATATACGATGCTTTACGAAATCAAAGTTCACAAATACCGAGAATTTTTTAATCGTTATCGTTAAAAGAAGCAATATCAATGCTGCTCTGTAATACATCGCTCCAGAATATAATTAGTACCAACAGGAACCTTGATTCCATCATCAATAACTGCAGGTCAAGATCTGTTTCCATATACGTGTAAACATAGTGCTACACAAACCTAAGTTAAATAGAAATGCCAAGAAAATTATAAGTCTGCGTTTTTCCTAGACTAAAGCCTAAGAATAGCTTTCATTAACTGGAGATTTGCAGTCTTCGTAATTTTCCCCAGTCTAGAGAAAATAATCAACCGAAGGATAATGAGTAAACAACTATACAGTTCCTGTAACTCCGAAGTTTTACTAAAATGTTTTAAAATATTTAAGAGCAGGATATATAGGTTTTCAAAAGTTGTGGGAGCTGTGAAAAAGAATATAAATATTTGTTTATGCTGATGCAAAAACACTGTATCAATAAGGGGTATCGAAGTTTGACCTAATGAAGAATAGCAATGGATTCCATGGCTACCATGAGTGAGAACTAATTTCAAATCAATTATTAGGTTCTTATTCAACATTAAATTCATTTTTCACGTGAGCCCTCGACGGGAAATGAAACCTGAACTGCTTTCATCAAAGTCGTTATTACCCACGCGCTGCCCACATGGCAATCCTAGGGGAGTCCTTAAATCGTCATCATGACGAAATAATAATGATGTATCGATCGCAGAATATATGATTTTCAGCTTCTCCTCACTATCCATCTTTCTCACTGGTGAAAATATTGTTCTCCAATCCTTAATACTGAACCGGAAGAAAAAGAGAACCAATTCCGAACAATCATTCAGATAACTTTATCACAGCATAAGGTCGTGTGATGACGGCTTCTTAAGCTCAGGGACGCCGTCAAAATGTTATTGTGAAGAAAGATAACGATGTTCATGTTTTCTCGCAGAAATGTGAAGATGTCTAATTATCACTACGTTTCTTGATTTTGCCGGTAAAAACCTACTGAGAGGATTTGATTCCTTTTTTTCCTTTCTGTAGATGTATAAAATTATAAGAAACAAAGGCATAGAAGAAAATGCCTATTTATTACTGCAAACGATTCCGAAGGAATCATATTACTCAATATTGGATTGTGTAAAAAAATATTCCATTTCGCACACTGCCTGAGTCTTGAATTCCTTTTCGTATTGTATTTTGAACAGATAATTAGCCAGAATGATTTAAGAAAGGATTTTCTATAGTAATCATGCCATAACAAGCTTTTTACTTCCATTCCTTTGATTTGTAGAAGACATTTCCTCTTATCCAAATTGTATAATGTATCAGACCTTTCTGCTTCACGAAATACGCAAGTGAAAAGAATGGATTTTGGGGAAAAATAACAAAAAGGATTCTCCATGCCCTCTTAAGTAGTCGAAGTTCTACGAATAACTGCAGCGATTGGCTTTTCACTGGTGTTGTTAGAGAATCACAATCTCACAATTGCTTCCGGATGGTTACAGATAGATGTTGAGGCAATCATTCAGATGCTGAATAAGAATATATGAACGACCTTTAAGGATCGTAAGGAATTATATCAATATTTTTCAGCCTTTACAACCGCAATGTTTACAAAGTGACGCACTCTTCGAGGTATGCAAAATATATTGCGTTTTTTAGTTTCAATCCATTAATCAGTAATTAAAAAGACCAAAATACAGATTTAAAATAGTATACTCTAGACATGCTGCTTTTGGAAAATATTCAATAAAGAGTACCATTCTAATTTGCAACTTCGTATTTATTCTAAATATACAAAATATTCGGAAATAAGGGGTGGATTGGTTGAAAAACTCATAACTATTGTCGACATTTATGAAAATCTCTCTTCTTTCTATTCGATGGATATGTGAGCCAATCCCGTCAGCTAATTTTCACTTTGGCCAACGTGTTCGAATACAGGACTTGTGCAACTTCAACGTCATTTGGCGGTAAAGAACATGAAATGATTTGCTCATCTACTCTTGCTTCACTTTATTGAATACATAATAAAACGAAAATATCATGCAGTCTTCTAATTTTAAACTCGGAGCAATGTCATCATTACACAATGAATTTTGTTTATCAATTTCAAATGTACATGTCTTTACTTCCCATCCTCTCGCAAAATTTCAACAAGATTTGCCGTTGTCTTCCGTTGCAATGTAACCTGCACTCCTTATAATTCTACTAACACAAGAGCAAATCTCCATACAAAAAATATAAAAAGAATGCATTACAGTACACGGAAAAGAATGAGGAATGGCCATTGTCAGCCTCTAGGGTATGGGCCACCAAGAAAAGCAATTGAAGCCAGTAAAAGGTGGGGGTGAGCTCCTCTGCTACCTGCCTGAACGGAAGGATGCAATTAAAGAAGCACTAGAAGCGATGAAAGAAGTTTGGAAAACTAGCAAAACGGTTGTCTTTTGCCTGAAGCGAGGCAACTTTTCGGGACAAGATACGAGGTGGAGTTCAATTCGCACAAAATTTCGCGCAGGTCTGGGATTTCTGTAACCGATTTCGCACTCTCGACTTACTTTTATGAAACCTTTTCGATGAATCACGTTCAGCCGTAAGGAGATAGAGAAAGCATGGAAGCAATTCGTGCATACGAAACCGCAACCATAAATTAAGAGGAACTAATACGAAATTATTATTATTATTATTCGAAATTAATACAGTCAACTTCTTTCAGAGTTCCGGATATTTTCCTCTAGAAACAGTTCATTTTTTTAATAAATAATTTCAAGAAAAAGCCAAGATTACAAGGATTATAAAGGTACATTCAATTTTTAAACTGGAAAAGAAATCCAAGTGTTGTAGAACTGAAGAAGCAAAACAAAATTTTCCATATTTATTTAAGCCTTATCCTAAAACTCAAAAATTAAGGAGGGTTGAAGATGATTTAATGGAGATAATTTCAAGGTGGACTAACCATGGCTGAGTAAGGCTGAGGATTCAGTGTGTTTACTAACGGCAGTCCTGAGTTCGAATCTTTATAAGCGAATTGAAGATCATTTTCGATCTCATTCAATAATATATATCAGTTAAGTCATAAACAAGAAGGCTGGTTAGATTTTCATCCTCTCCATCATTAGCTGCTAAAAATCTTGGAGAGGCAAAATTGGTAAGAAAAGAAGTGCGTTAGCTTTCGGCGGTGAACCACTTAGTATACTTCAATGAAATAAGTGCGCGTTATTACACCACCATGGACCAATAGCATTTTTCGAGATATCCAATAAAGAGCGGACAAGGAGAATACTATTACTCATTAACACTCATACTCCAGTATCTTTCACGTTATCACAGAAATGAATGAAATTGAGACCAAATGGACAGCTGACGGACGCGTTTCTTTCTTCCAAGTACCAAAATACAAACGAAAAATACACATAATTATGGTATCGAAAATTTTATGACAAACACATTAAACTCGTTTTAGGTTTATGAGGTTATTGTAATTGAATGATCCCATTAATCGTTATCCTTTCATTACAGCTATGACTGCAATTAAGTTCTCTCTCCATAATAAAAACAAACGGCCTAATATTTTAACAGTTAATTTACCTCACATTCCTTTAATGTGATCAATACTAGAATATCACCTAGATAAATACTAGAATAATAACCATCAAACAATCCGTTCACTTAACCTCGTTAGATAAAATCAGCGCTGAAATACCCAAGTTATTACAAAACAAGGTATTATTTGAAGTTATGACAAATTTATATTTCATAAATCACAACTGGGCCTAGTGAGTTTCAGTTAGTAAATCTATATCCTGAACTATACTTTTTGAAACTTTTCGTGCCATGATCCGTGAGAGGTTTTCCCCGTATTTAAACACAACATTCCTCAGAGAAAAATATATATCATTTAAACCTTTCCTAAAATAAATACTTAATTATTAACTGAATTTAAATCCGATGAATAATCAATCCTTCGTATAAAGGAAGAGCAAAATATTTCCGTATGGCGTGTGACGGACGTGAATTAATTTTTCAGAGCGGTTACGTAATTGGAAGGGCTAGGCTTACGTGATTAGGATATCGATCAGAGCCTTTGTCTAAGGAGACACGGAACAAGTATATTCAAGGGTCAATGAGGAAGAACATATTACATTACCACATGGGTACTTTTGATTAACCAAATCGCGGAAAATAGCGATTCTAGCCCAAAAGATTGCAATTACGCTTCATATCCCAAGAGAATTAAAGAGCGGCTTATTCCACCATCTGAAATCCCAATCTTTACTTGAAAGCTCATTATCATCTTTGAAAGTAAACATATACAAGTTAAAACCAAACGTTAGTTAAAAATATACAAACAGAGTGGAATCATAAACAGAGATAAGAGTTTGAGTTTATATTACATTAACTGCACTGTGACGCCTAGATTAAGTGATTAGCATGAGTAAGAGTTATGTAATTCATGGGAATTATGCGGAAAAATAAAACTTCTCAAAATTCAGATGTTTACAAAGACATTCATTCGCAAAATGAATACTTTAAGAGTGCTTTTCTGTAATTTCCCCCCTAGTCACACTGACGTACAAACTCAAACTTTGAAGCTAAATAAATCTCGAGTTCGTTAGTTTAACTTTACGTTGAAAAAGCCGAAAGCAAACACCGATTGGGAAGCTTTGTTCAAATTTAGTATTTAAACTCAACACACTACCTAACAGAGAGATGTAAACGTATCGTTGTAACCACTAATCTCCAAAAATAAAAGTACTGCCTCAGAAATAATGAATCTATAACTTCTCGATTATCTACCTTTAACGATTTATACAACCATTGTCTCCCAGATAGCCAAGTGAGTAACGCATTTGCTTTCGGTGATCACTTTCCTCGATTCGACTCCCGGTAGAGTCGATATGTAGACCCAGCTTCGTGTAAACATTAAGGAGTTATCTCAATTTATAGATAACGGACTCACTATAGTCTAGAAAAACAAATAAGACGGCTAAGACATCGATATGATACCCATGCCCCTCATTTCAAAGGCCGTTTAACCATACCCTTTATGGGCTGTTGCGCCATCGATTCAATTTCATTTGCATCAACATTCATAATTACTGGTACCATAAAAGTCAATCATAAATAAATAAATAAAGTTTTTATTATTTAAAGACTATATAGCGTACCTAACCAAATTCATCCAAAGAGAAAAGAAAGCATTTAGAGAGACGATCAAATGTTTTAAAGCAATTGAATTCTTAGAAAACAAAATATAACAAAATAATAATAATATAACAAAAGGTGAGGAAGGTATTACCAATAAGTAAATTATCTAAGTTATACTATGGTAACAAGTTGACTTGTTAACAGCGGTTCGAATCGAAAAAGACGCCCAAGACGCTGTTAAAATAACAAGGATCATTCCATAAACTAACACATGCAAACCCGCAAACATAAGCGGAACCTCAACATCGATCAAAGAGAAAAAAAACGAGGGAAAGACTTCGGCGAAGATAAATGCGTAAGAAATTACAATTAATAATGGGAAAATCCACCAGCGATATAGTTATATAAATAATAAAAAAAGACAAACTCATGTTATGTAAACGAAACGATTGGCAAATAAAGACTACTAAAGTAGAGCTCTGACTGAGTTATATATGTCTATCCAATTTTAAATCGGCTTTCTTCTCGCTAATCGAACCTCAAAACCCGGAAATTCCTCTCCTCAGTTCTTCTATCTCCAAAATTAGTCACTGGGATAGAAGCTCCCTGTATGAAAGCCATACAAATGACGTCGATGAGCGATTCCCATCCGCGGACCCCTGTGAGTTCGTAGGTTTAACTGCGTTGGACTAGAAGTAGGATTGTCTCAAATAACATGCTAATCCAATTTAAGCTGCAATGTAATGTTAAAGCGCATTTAAATTAACAGCTGGGTATAAATTGTGATCCGGTCATCAAAATTGATATAAGTAAACAAATGTTAAAGTACAAAATCAATCTCAAAACATGGGATCTATAACATTATTGGAGGCCAAAAATATAGTGGCGACGTAGATTAAACGAACTTAAACGAACAGTGGGAGCCCAAGAACTACGAGTAATTTATTGATTAATGAATCGCGCGACACTGCACCAAGTTTTCTTCCTTTCGGTTGAGCAGCAGTCCGCAATCAAAGGAATCAATCGAACAAACAGAAAGCTACGCCTAATCTGTGAATTAGTACTAAAAGGCGGGATTATTTAAAAATGTATTTATTTTATTTATTATATACGGCAGTTATATTATATAAAATTATACAGAAGTAATACGGAAATATGAACGCGAGTTAGCGGTAAACTATTGTAACATTAAACGATTGATGTGTGAATTTATGAATGAGACATGAGGAACGAATGTCACAATTATACACCTTCCAATTACAGGTAAGTAAATATGATACTGCTGGTCCTAGCCGGATATTTTCGGAATAAGAAATAAGAAAAATCGGAATTTTGAAGCAGCTGCTATATAAAATAAAATATAAATGTAACTTTTTCTATATATAATAGCAAAAGAAATGATACATAAATTTATAAAAACACTGGTTTTTCTTATAGTGACTTGTAATTCTTGAATGAATCAAAAGTATTTAACTAACTTCAACAGAAAGTGAACGCATCTTTTCTTCGGCCAATAATTTAATCACAATTAAAGAAGTCTAATCGGCCAAAAGATAAGCGATGTTATTTTCTTGCACAATCAGATTTTTAATAATTGATGAATTGTCTCTGCTGCTTTAATCGCATTTTCGATTTTATCATACTGAATTGAAATCGTTAAAGTGAATTTTATGCATTGAATACACAGTTATAACTACATGTTTTATAAATTATTGTATTTTAAGGAAGATTTTAAAGTACATCGAATACGTACAATCATATATTTTAATTTCATTTACAATTTACTTATTAGAAAAATAAAAATTTTAATGTGCTATATTATTTTTCCTCGGAAATTTATTGAAAAGCTCAAGTAGCTCAATTAATCAAGTTTAGTTTCAGAACAAACTCAACATTTTAAAAACTGTCGAGCTTCACCAGTCTTATGTAAATTCCCAATCCCTAAATCCCAATTTCGTGTAATCATTCATCATGCAATCAAGGGCAATTATAACTGAAAATTGAATGAGTGGTATGCCTGAGAGAGTAGACCTCAAGAGAGTATCTATATGCTGGAATGAATGGCAGGCATTAATAACACAAAAGATAAATGTAAACGCGAAATTACAGAAACTCGGTGGATCAGAAATGGAAAATTAGAAATAAATCACTGCCTTCTTCTTATTCTATTTCTGATGCAGGATGGACCAATCAATATAATTTTCTTTAAAATTCAATAAAGAGAACTTCATGGAAACTTTAATCAAATGAATCCTCAAACAGGATTATTTAATTTTATGCACGCAACTGAGCTTCAGAATTTATTAACTCATAAACTTCCCAGAATTAAATGCTTCAGTTTCGATGCGTAAACCTGGTAGATTTCAGGGTTGAAATGTATTTAATCCGATAGAAGACGGCTCTAACGTAGAACGAATGAAGGTGCACAAAGAGGCTAAAAATAATTAACTTTGTAAAGAATTAGACAATGTAAATAGTGACGTGAATTTTGCGATATGAATCCTGCACAGACGAACAGCAGGACTATAAAAAAATTTAGCGAAATTTATATTTCCGCGGAGATTCATTGGCTTCGTCAGGAAGACTTCACAATTTTCAGTAATTTTATATTAAGGAATTCAGATAGGGAGGAATCCCACTCCCATGATTCTCATGATAAACGATGCGTACATTAATTAAATTAGACGAATACTTAAGCTACTCTTCGGTATATTATAACATAACTTTTAGAACTTCGCTTTTACACACCGCTGAAAGGACTTAAGACATTTATAAACAGATTTACCATAAAGAATCTCCATGTATTATTGAGTCCTAAATTTTTTTAACGTAAAGGATAGCCTAGCGGTAGCGAGTTCGCCTTCGGTGAAAGCCGGCCGGGGTTCGATACCCGGTGGGGACCCAGCAGTGGTGAATATAGGGAAATTACTTCAATCAATATTTTCTCTTAATATATCAAAAGTGCCAATGGGATTAATTTGGAACCGACGTAATGACAACTGCCAGAGATTAATAATGTCTCTAAGACAGCAGGTAGTCCGCAAAGGCTATTACGCGATAAATTTGTTTCAAATTGTTTTCTAGTGTTTTAAAGTATTCGGGATTTGTTGTAAACTTGTCATTTGTATATATATTTCAAATGTTTCCGAAACAAAACTTGCGTGGCAAAAAATGTAATTCAAATTAAGGTATAATAAGCCTCGCAAAGTAAGGACTGAAGTTAATCACACATTAACACCCTCAGTTAATTAAGATGCTAAGCTATCTTCACGCAAATTAAATTATTGATACCTCGTACGAGAGAATCAAACCATTCACCTTTATTATTAGAAGAATGAGGTCGAATTTGTTGCTTATATATGCAATGATAACAAGGAAGAAAAATATTCAGCTATGAAAATAACGTTATTCTATTTTACAGTTTATAGCCTCTATTGCGAATGAGTTATCACAGGAAGTTCAGAATAAACAAAGAATAGCAAGATCCAATCTTATCAAGCAGAAGATAAAACATCCGCCAGGTGGGAGAAGATTGTTCAACCTAAAAAATGCGCCAGCCAGATCGTCTCGGTACTCCAGTGATTGGTAAAAATAAGCTCTAAATACGCAGATACTTTTGTTTGCTCATTTTCTGGAAATTTTTGTCAAATCATGACCACATAATGAGGTTTTTAGAACTTGTTTATTCATATCAAGAGCTTGGAATATTCATATCATTAAAGCACTGAATTAAATAAACTTGAGGATTATTTGTATAATGATTATTCACCTATTCAAAATTAGGCTGACCATGCCACTCTTTCCGGAAGTCCCGTTTTCGAACTTAAAATTTTATTTTTAACGTCAACAAATCAATATTATCTTTTTTTAGCCATGGCAAAACGTGGACACCCAACTGATAAAGAAATGAGGTTACTTTTTACTCATCTTTTGATGTTTAGGGTTGAGTCATCTGTTTCCACATTCTTGTCACAGACGATTATCGAATTATTTAACTAAACCACGCTTAGGCACGTATATTTTTGCAAATTTCCCTCGGTTTAAAATAAAATTACAATTAAATTGTCTACATTCTATCAATTTATATCAGCAGAGAAGTCATGATAATCGCACAAAGATAATCTCCACTTTCAAAATATAAATACTTCATTTTCGACTTGTACGTCGGTAAAGTCAATATTTATAATGGTAGTCAATGGTTATAACTCGGGGGAAAATTCAAAATTGTTAATGAAAAATTTTACGCTCATATGGAGTATCTCTTGTTGATTACGCTACGACATTCAAGACATAAGCAAAAAATAAAGAGCAATTCTACTGCGTTTAAATAACTCCTCAGTGCTCATCCAATTTCCGCTGAAAGTTTTCATGATAGTATATCTGCGAATAACAATTTTAATGATTTTAGAATTATTGAATATCCAAAGCAATACGTGTGAATGAGAAAATTTCTTTGCAGCACTATCGGCCAACTTTGCCTCTGGAAAAGTAAAAAAAGCACGTATAGCTTAATTCAGCTTGCTTTGCACATGATATATCTTACGAAACAAATTCATAGCGCTGGGTAGCGTCATGGTCTCGATCTCATGCTATTGTTCTTTCCCAAAGTATGTTGGCCGGCACAAAACTTCGATCAAAGTTGCTTGAAAAGAGTAAATCGAACAGGAGAAAGAAATCTAATTACATAAAATAAATACATTTTCACCAATGCTAAGAAAGATACATCAAATTATGCATATGCATAATTGGATTCTATCGATAAATATTCAATGGATACGATCTTGAATGGAAATTCCTTTGAATAGGATTTAATAAGAGCACATGTTCATCGGACAAATTGAAAAGTTGACTCGGCGAGATAGAAGTAGAAGCAACTGGATGTCACCTTTCCTGAATTATTCACGAAAAGTTGTGACACGTTGTCGTGAAGCAAGAAGATGCAGATGCTTCTCTGTGGCATCGAGATGAATTGAGTGAAACTAATTTTCAATTGAAATTTTCAAGCAATTCGACGAACGCTGTACATACATTTCGAATTAAAATGAGCATTTTTGCAATGCTATTGAACTTTCACAGTATTTTAGGTTGCAGAATAGCAGGTCAAACTTCTCTTTGGGACATAATTTCCGACCTAGGTCGCGGAATGGTTAGCACGCTAGACTAATAACGCCAAGGTCTCAGGTTCAAGTCTCGCCTGACCGCAATTTTCCTAGTTTAGGCATACTTGCGTGTTTTCCTCCATCGTTACCGCTTAGGCCTGTAATTATTAACTGAATGAATGTTTTTAGGGGAGAAGAAATTAAATAAATAAGTTTTGTAATTAAGTGGAGAGTTTTAAAGTAAGACGCACCAATACGATGCATTGGCCCAACCTGCAGTACGAAACTGATGTCTTTATTAGATGATAGTATACATCAGGAGCATATGGACAGATTCACGAGTTAATTCATCAGGAGAAAACAAGTCAATGATACAAAAACACGCGTACTCAGCTTCATTTTACCGCGGTAAAAATGTCACGTAAGGTAAGAAGGTTACGAGAAAAATGGAAAATATTATAAGGTCATAATATAGGCAATAATGACGAAACTAACAACATGATTCACAGCAAAATAAATGGTATTATTCAAGACCGACAAACTTGATTCTTTTCAATGTCAATATGATTTATGAACTCATTCTCATCGAATAACAACAGAAGCAGTTCCCTCCAGGTTAGTTAACCTGCTCTAATCGCCTAATCTCGAGTGGTACACTAACCAGCTAAATTTTTACTTAAAAATATGTATTGGAAACATTTCACCTCTAAAAGACGTAAAAAGTAATGCAAACCCATCGTATTTAAACTATGATTTGATACTAAAATGAAAAATTTACTTTCTTGATACTTTCGATTGTAAATAATCGCAAACTCAACCGTTCAACCAATGAATGCAAGAAAAGAGCGCCACAGCAATACAAGATCACGACAAGTCGTGAATAATTCAACGCGGTCTGGGTTTAAGAAAGAAATCGCACTCAAGATCGTTGATCGAGCCACTTCGTGACTACTTACGCATCAAATGTGACGTGCGAGCAGACTCTTAACACGGATGACATTTAAAAAAATATCACGTAGCACTTTTTGGAGAGCAATAAAACAACTGGGTAGAGCTGAGCATCTCGACTAACGTCTGAAAAACCATTTTACTCTATCGCGCATTGGGGGTTGAGAATTTGTTTTAGGGACACCAACGAAATTTAATGTTAGTTTTGCTTCTGAGCGAATAGCAATTTTTCAGTGAATTGTTAAACTTTGCAATCATAAGCATAGTAAGATCCTTATTCTCAAACTTTCGACATTGCAAGTTATTTAAAAAATCGCTTACAGAGGTTAATGGTGCATTCACTCAGAGAACAAAAAACCAGACTATACCCGAAAGATTTCTACTCGATCTACGAGTAAATATTTATTCTATTACAACAGCTCATCAAGCGAATAGTGGAATAAAATGTTGAAATTTGCAAGCATAAACAGTTCTGTCGTGAACATTTTCACATCTCCGCAAATTTGTGGCGAAGAAAAACTTACAAACTCTTCGCAAATACTATAAGTTTCACATCGACAGTAATGTCAATTTTTTCGCGTCACACGTTTTAGAATTCTCTGATCTACACTAATGATAATGGCTATGGTACCCGAATGTTTCGATCTTTATGATTTTTCTACAGGTTCTCCGTCAATGTTGAGCAATTTCACCGCAAAGCTGACAGAATTTTCCTAATCAGATCTTTCATAGATAAATTTCATCCTACACTGCACTGTTCGCTCTAATTAAATTGTACTCCTTCGAGAAATTAGATATAGTCGCGATCTGCTCCATTAACGAATATCAAGGATAATAACAACTGATACCGATTAATAAAATCCATAAGAAAGTAATTCCTTTCGTCTGAGGAAAATGTAACCAATATAGAAAATCGAACTCTTGTAAATCTTCTTCGTGGAATTAAAAGTAGTTTGATTTCATTGGTCCATCCAAAGAAAATTTACTCATCGCGAAATTCACGGAAAAATCTTCAACACGATAGTTTAAAATTCAGAGGAAGATAAATCTTCATCTGTATATGAAGAGTCATCAGCCCGCTGGCCAGTTGGATCCTAAACCTCCCCACCATAATGAAAAAAGACCTTAGAGGGAGAATGAAGCAACTAAGCAGCAATGAGAAGAAGTTAATTTTCGTATGCTGCCCTCACACACAATCAAAATGTTATGAATGAATGATAATCTACTCAAGTATATTAATTTACAAGCAATAATATAATGAGCCTATGAAAATAGCTTGTCATTGCATTTGATAAGGAACCATCAAAATTAATGTTATCATTCACTCATACTTTAGTAGCATTCATATTAAATTTCCGTTTTGTTCAATAACAATGAGAATGAAACAAAACCTCTTAAGAAGAATAAACTAGGATACTTACGCATTCTTTGAAACAGTATTCTACTGACCAATACTACAATAAATTACCAAAATTCAAAATAAAATCCAATGTGCACTGTCTTTAAAACAAATAAATCCGACAGTACCTGACCAGAGGTCTCGAATATCTTGATTGCACTATGAGCAGAAATGATCAAAGCTGTTCGGTCAAGCCTACATTTAAAAGATCTTTAACATATGTAGTAGTTAAACCGTAGAAGTTCATTTCCACTGAAGTTCAATGAAGCACCTGATAATGAATCAACGCCGTAGACAAATCTCTAGAAAATATTGATACTAGGCAATGAGCGAGCACTAGCGTCAACTTCATTTCGTAACATTATCGGAAAAAGGAGTCAACTGAAATAAATAAGACTGAATCATTCAATGATTCCTATCCCAAATGCAAAGCTATTGATGGTATTAAGTAGCCCGCTGTTAACAGATGCTTGTGCGTCATAGGAAGACACAGTAAGCAGGACGAAATCGGAAAATTGGAGGATTCAAAGATGGACACCATCTCCCGATTCGAATCGGATTAAAATTTTAGATTTCGCCCCGTTTCCTCAATGACGCACCTTCGCTGAATATTCCGATGGAATGAAAACGTGACGACCAGCAAAGGGCGGAGCAGAACCTTAACAAACCAAATGCATCGTTTTCTTTGGCTATTTTTCAATTCAGGAATGACCTCAACAAAATTTTTCTTGCAGCAATTAACCAAAAGCGGATTATATAGGCAGATGATGCAAAAATTGCATTATTTGATGCAAATAATGCAATTATTGGCGACCAATTTTTCAGCTGTCACCCAATCCATGTGGCAATCTCTCACCGCTTCCTGTGAAATTCTAATTCATCTACTGAAATTATGAATTGTACCATTGGATAGTAGTTTTTCCACATTAAAATTAATAAAAAAAACAAATAGGAGAATTATTTTCCTCTTTAGCAAGCACGCTGAATCTCCATTATATAAGTGCCCAGAGTACTTCTCTTTGCTCTCAAGGACAAAAAATATTGAAGAGCATTATGGTCAAAAATTTCAATTTAGTTTAAATTTTATTGTAATTTTACGAAAAATTATCTCTTAATCAAACATGATGTAAAATAAAACCCCAAGGATAGTAAAATTTATGTCACTTGTAAGCCATAATTTCAGAACTCCAGTATCAAAAAACAAGAAATTTATTCAAGAGAAAAAAGAATCGGTAGTTTTCTAGTCTGACTCAAATGTGATAAGAAGGCTAATTGTAAATATGAGATGCATCCAGCAAATACATATAACATAATACAAGTTATAAAAATAATTTTCAACCTAAAGTCCTCAAAGCAGTTCTAAAATGAATAGAAATGGAAACAGACTGCTCTGAGTCTAGAGTTAGAAATGTTTCAGCTTCCACTTTTTAATTTCTGGCAACTCAAGTTATCACCCAATTCCCATGCCTCTTAAGCAGGAAGCAGGCCAGAAAATATTTATGATTTTTATTAGTATTATCTATCAAAAAATGATCCTATGAAAATACAATTTCTTTCCTTTCTTTCTGTGATAACATTGGTAACTTATAATTATCATTACATATTATTTACCTTTATAATAACAGAACTCTTCAGGATCCTGAGAGATACATGTACAATTTCTAATAAATACAAAGTGATTACTTGACAAACTCATTCTTCCTTTTTCAATAGCATGAAGTAATAAATTGCTTGAAATACAACTTATGATAGTGAAAAACCAAGAAACCATATCTGTTTCTTGACATGTGGCAATCATAGGGAGCCAACAACAAACAGAAAGTATCTTTAATAAGGAGATAGTAATAGATTTGTTAGAAAATATTCATGCTAAAGTATACAAGTGACAAGTTTAAACTTGAAGAGTTGGAGTAGAGAAATAGCCTCCATACTCCAAAACACTCCTAGAACAAGTAAGATATTCAGGAATAACTTTTCAGCAACATCAGCAGTTATTCACTGTCACTTATAATCCATGAGGAATTAAATAATGCCTATATACAGTGAGGAATGATGTTAGAGGAAATTGAAATTAAAGGGTAATGAATGGAACCAGCCCATTCACTTAAATCACAAAGGTTAAAATCTTTGCACACAGCATACTATGTGCACTGGTAGTTGGCTTTTATTTAGCAAATAGAAAAATTTTTACACTATATTACAGTTCAGGATTTGAACCATATTTGATCTATTCCTGAGCAAAAGTTCTCCAAATTTAACCATAAAATCATACAAAAGATCAAATTTTCTCTTTCTTGGTACTATCTACATTCAGAGTTTTATAGAAAAAAACTATACATGAATCACAGTGCAGGGGAAATTAATCAAAACTTTCCTGAACCATTTTTTCACAATACAAATAACCAAGTTGAATAACAAGACATTTGGATTAAATATGCCATGTAGATAGAGGTACTTAAAGATATTTAAGAAGGTTAAATATTGAGAAATTTATCATTAAACAGAAAAATCACCACATTTTTCTGAAAATTGAATACATCAGCACTGTACAGGTTTAAAAAGTCTGTTGATGACAATGTTCTACATAAGGTTTACTAAGCTTGTCACAATGGTATATGACATTCTACAGAAAGCAATAGAGTTGTACATTATTATAATTGATGAGTATGGTTGATAAAACTGATGTTTAGCAAGTTAAAGCAGAAAAGTTTTAATAATTTTAGATAGTACGAAGTACCAAAATTAATTTTTCAGCTTTCTTAATTTTAAAGTTATAATACGGGAAGGATACTTGTGTCAAGAAGGGAGTTACTTTTAAAAAATGGTATGCTTTATGTACATTTCTGAATAACAAGTAAACTCAACTATAAATATCATGGGGATGGAATGAAAATATTACCAACATACATATATATACACTAAACTTGAAATTCACATATATATGTCAAACAATGATCAAAGCCACTATTAGACAAATACCAAGATGAGCATTTACAATTCACTTTAATACTTGTACAAAAATTATATAATGATGAACATATTTCTCTGAAAATACTCTCAAATTCTGATCCTCCAGAACTCAATAAGTAGGCTACAAGAGAAACAGATAAGACAATCAAGAGATGGAAGAAAATTTAATGGAATGTAATAATGTTATGTTTTCAATCTTAAGATAATTTAAATGAAAACCAGGGAAACGATCCCATTATCATTGATTTCCTTTCATAAGCAGAAATTTCTCTCACAAACTATTGCACATCAAAATGAGCTTTAAGTTTTGCCAATCCACCATCACTCATTCCTTATCCCAGAAATATTGTATGCAAACAGTTTATACAATGAAACCCAGTTAAAACACTGCTGTTTAAAAATATATCCTGCCAAATATAAGCTTTTATTCCAGTCACAGGTACTTATCACAAGAAACAAAAGGTAAAAAATACCTCTTGAGATGCTCTATTAGCTGTTTAAGTTAGATTTTTTCATCCTTAGATGCACTGCAACTCACTGAAGCCAATTATCTACTGCATTTGCTGCAAACCAAATTTTGTTTACTTAAACTGTATTGCCACCCTCTCTCCTGCTTCACCTTGTTTCTATTGAGGTTCTTTTGACATTCTGTTTTCAATGACTTATTGTGTTAGGAAAAAAGAAGATATTGCAAAGCAGTCCATCCTTCACGTCTGTGACATGACTGATTCTAGCACTTACTGTTAGAGTAAGAGAAATTTTCCATAAGTTTCATTAAAGGGAAGAAATTTAATTAGAAAGTCACTTGGTGGTGTTTTCTTCCATCAAAAATACAAGTTATAAAAAAATCAAACGAGCCATAGTGGAAAGGCAAAGTTTGGTGGACCATTGAGCCTAATCTTGAAGAGATCAAGTTCTGAGATGGCTTCTAACTGGAAAACTGACCATTATTTAAAAATATGATGATAAGGCACCTAATCTCACACAGCAATTGTTCACAAATAGATACCCTATCTTCAAATATGCAAATAAAGTATCTTTTCATTTACGGTGTAAATCGCTTATTTAAACATTCAAAATTCATTAAACCGTTTCATTGTTTTCAAACACACAGAAAATTTAAAAAATTTCATTCCCCAGTTAAAAGGTTATTCTGCTTATAATACAGTTTTCATTCAGTCCCCTAAAAAGTGTATTAAGTGGGTTTCACTGTTTTTATAACACTTGAATAGAAAAGTCTTTCACATACATTTTATATAAGCATTACCAAAAACATTTAAGCTACCCAAAGAGGAAAAAGAATGCACTTACCTGTGGAGTAAGTTTGCGTTGACTTCGAACCTTTTGGAAACCTCCATCTCCTTCATCATCTGACACTATTAAATGAAAAATAAAGAGGACTGTAGCTGAACACTTCAAACAGAAGATATTTCAACTATTTGCTTGAATGATATAAGACATATCTTATGCTTTCAAATGTAAAATTTTGAGAGACAAACTAAGGGAGATTGTCACAATAATTTACCTTCTGGTGACTCCATGGGAGAATAGAAGTTACCAGCAGAATGCTCCATTCTTCCTCCATGATAGCTTCCCACATGAGCACCAAGTAGAGGATCATTTTCTCCTGGTGTGTTAGGATCGCCCACAGTACGTGCCACTGATCATTGAGGATAAGGAAAATAAAAATTCAGTATACTTCCATTATAGAGAAAAATAAAGAGACCTTTGTATTAGAGATTCACAAAATGTCTTTTATATCAAAGCTTTCTCAGTTCACATATTTCCAGTTTGCTTGCTAAGAATGAAAACAGTAAAATGTTTCATGAATTATGATACATATATACTATTGGCAGTATAGCATTATTACTGCAAAATGTAGCATGTGCCCTAGTGTTTCATTGATCTCATTGTCAAACCAAACATACTAAATGAGTGAATTCACAGGAATAAATCATTCTTATGAATAACAATATAGGTATACATGTCATGTACTTGACTTCCTATTCAGATTATGATGGTTATCAATCATTGATTGGCTTTGAGGATAGCATTAAGCAATAACCACTTGAAATGTGTCATCTGAGCTACTGATGCTCATTTTCTGACATTTATTCAAACACTAAAGACCAATAAATAAATATATTTTGCAAACATTCCTAATGAATTCAAATAATATATTACTGAAACCATGATGATCAATTTTAATCTGATGATTAAAACATGATCAACCAAGAGTAAAAAATTTTAATGTGCTTCAAAATGACAGATAGAAACAGCGAACTCACCTAAGAAAAACTGCCGCGCATGAGATTCTTGTGGCAAAACTCTAAAATCTAAGAACCATGCTTCTCCCCACGACAGAATAAAAGATGTCAAAATAAGGAGCACCTGGAAGGCAGGCTGACTAGCTGAAGACCACTGGAAAAAATTTAACAAAACCTACTAATACAGGAAGTTTTGGTTCCAGAATTATCCTGAAATGTATCTTTTAAATTATAATCCAGGGATATTGCTTTAGTTAACTAGATTTCTTAGCTAAAAGGTTAATGAGGTGATTAGATTATTATAGCAGTCCAAAGAATGTTACAGAATCAGCCTATTTTTCTCTCATCCACTACAGTTGGATTACTTTATATTTGCTTGAAACTATTAGAAAATAAATGTAACATTTAAAGTAATTATGTTTCAGACTGAAGCAGTAAACTTCACAATAATAGTTGTCAGAATCTGATAGATTGAAATTAGAAAAAATCATGAATGAATGTAGCATATTGTGGTTACCAGGTTATTCAACTCATGTTGGTGACTGGAGTGAAGGAAACTCTATCAGAGCAACAAATTTTTTAACAAAATCATTTTACTGAAAGTAAAATGACTGAAGAAAAATAATACTTGAAGGATTGGACAAGGAATTTTGAGACTACTATTATTGCATTGACAAGATTATATTCAGTAACACATAAAGCATAAGATGATTGGCTTTGAAAATTCTGAAGTTCATTTATGGTCAATAACTACTTGTAGTTTATGAAATCTAAAGAATAGCCCATAAGAATAGATTCCATATATAAAATAGTTACTCAAGTTTAATTTACAATAAAATGTGTAGTTTGTAATTTCTGGATTAATTGAATACAGACTGATAATAATTATAACGAAGAGAATCAACATAAATAGTGGAATAAATGAATTCATAGTTATTTCCACACCGAAGTAAAATTTAAATATTTTAAGGATAAAACAAAGATACAATATTTACATAAGGGATATCTAAAAGAGAATTACAGTTTCTAATCCCAACAAAATTTTTGTTTAAGTTCCAGTGTTTACATTTCAGGATGAAATTTCCAACCGATGGATAAAATGGATGAATAAATCAATTGAAATTACAAACTGAACTAATCAAAGAAAATTGTTTAATTCTAATTAAACTTACATGATATACAAAAACCTTAGCAAGCAAAAAGGCACAGGTCCCTGATGTGGAAAGCTGGAAATAAGACAAAACTTTTTTATACATTGTGTGGATAGAATTACACAACCAACTAAAAAAGAGTATACTTACAGCAATTATGAACCAGTGATTAACGTAGAGGAGAGCATAAAACATTAGAAGAACAATAAACCTTGCACAGGCAGCCATCTGGAAAGGAGGAAAGGTTGATTGAGGGGCTTAAACAAATCTCTTCCAATATATATCAATATCCATACTAAAACCATAATTCCTGTTTCTTACCACGATGTCAAATAAAGATGTGTGGATACTATAATGTACAACCTGATTTACTAATGCCGAGACTATATCTTCTCCAATTATCTAAAATGATACAAAAATGTCATGAAGGCATGAGAAACTAAATATCACACAGTACAATCAGTATGTTTGCATCAAGAATTGAAACTGTGACTTACCATAATACATATTAACCACATTAACACTGTAAAAAGAAGGTCAAATGTCACAAAAAGGCAAAAGAATCGACGTACTGCTGACATACGTCCATCGTGACGATATCCGGACATGACATCTTCAGTGGAATAATCAGGTCTGTTAGTGTTTATGCTGTGGCCTATAGGTGACAGTCAAAATTTTACTCAAACAAACTCAACACACTAAAAATTATTCACCTCAAAGCTAAGAAATTTACTCACTGAGATCAACTGAAGATAGCCCTTCAATACTCGACGATCTAACGGGCTGGCCATGTATGCCTTGGTTTGGTAACATGTTATTGGAAATCATTGAAGCAACCACCGCTCTCGCTTCTCTCTCTCTATCCATACCATTTATAAATGTCAATAGGTAATTGAAAACACTGGACTTTCATTCAGCTTCCATATGCGTGTAAAACCACCCATTATCAGCAGTTTTCTTGATCACAAGGCACTGAAACAACACACATATCATTCACTATCCTTTTCTCTTGACACAAACTTCAGATCTCTCATTTGTTTCAAGATATAATTCATAGTCTATCGTCACAAATGAAACATTTTCCCTTTCCTTAACTGATTTATTGCAGCTGACAATGTCAACTTTTGATATTGATATCTCAATAACATTAACCGTATAATTGACAGGTGACATTAGCAAAAGATTATTGGGCAATTAAATAGTTGAATATAACACGGAAAACATTTTTCAGACGGAATTAATCTGATTCCTTGACGAATCATACTCACTCGAGATTGTAGACTATCACAAAAACAATTATTAAACACAAGCGCCACCTTCACAGTCCCGAGTTGGGAAGTGAATAACGAAAAGCTTCTTGGACTGCTGCCGTGGATGCTGACTTTTCCGCAGTACCGCAACATTTAAACTGTTTAAAGGCCTGCGTAAACTTTCTACTGTTTGCCAAAGCTTTAACATTCACAATTTACCTGTTTAGAGCATGAATTCGGTTAATTAAGCGTAGGGTCCGAAATCCGACATCTCTAATGTGTACGCAGCCATAAAGATTAAATATCTTCATGCGCTGGAAATTAAATTTCAAATTTTTTCTTTATGACTGCTAGAAACTTTTCCTAAGGGGGCATATAATATTATGTATGGCATAAATTACTATACGATTTTATAAATCACTATTCTTCATCGCCAAGACAATAAAAGGTTTTCTTCTAGTAAATAATGTCTACCGGTTAAGTTTTTCGCTTAAAATCGCCTACACATTCCTTCATGCATGAATAACATTATCATTCTCACAGGTAGCTCAACTATTGTCCATTCAAGCCACTTTCATTCCATGGCATTTAAAAATGCAATGAATGTTGAGACTCCGTGTGTACTTTTAAAGTTAAATAGTTGATAAGATTGAATGGCTGTTATACTCTATACCGTTACTAAAAATCTATAAGTATTCGAATAGAAGAATAGCTCTCTGTGATGAATAAAAGGAGGGTAAACGTGACTAATGCATATCCGAGTGATAGCGTACGATAAAGCGGACTTTGCTCTAACTGTGATTTAATCTAGACCATTGGCTTACGCTAGCGGGAAGATTTCTCCATTGCAGCACAGTATATCTTTGCGGTGTTCCCGGAAGACTGGCTGTGGATGAAATCTCAAAAGACATGAGCCCAGTAGGAAGATAAGACGATCCTCGTTCTCATACTCCCATCCCAATTGTTTACATGTCACACCTCGCAACCGAACCCTGTACTTTACAGCGCTGTACTGCATTGTACAGCGCTGAAACAGCACCAACTGAAAACTAAGATCTAATCTGCGGGTAAACAGAGAGAATGTTAACATTTTTTTAGGTTAATCGTAGTTTCCTTCATTCATATCACTCTGATGTAGCACATAGATTACTCAAAGTCGTTTAGAACGTTCTTTTTGCAAATTAGTTGCACATCCATCCTAGAGTTGTTGTAGTTTCTTGAAAACTATAAAAGCTGAACTATATTTGATTCCCGTAACCTCTAGTATATTTATAAACTTGGAATATTTAGATTTATTTTAACTTTTGACTTAACCAATCATAATTTTACTAACCGTGACAATTAACAGGATCGTGAATTCCGCCAGTCGGCGATAGAGTATTGTACTTCCCAGGGCCAGGGGGTCAAAAATTGCCGCCTGAGGCGAGCACAATTAATGCGGTCCTTTCGAAAAGCCCATGCGCGAAATGACCTTAGCCGTCAAAGCACTTTTAACAATGCTACTACACTAAGATGCTTCAATGATCTTATATAATAATCATTGTTTAGATTTCTATGCAAATTCGTCTCAATTTCAATATTCAGAGGGGCATATACTCGCTTCATTTCTCATTTTCCTCAACAATATTTCGGTCACCGTTCGGTGTTCTAAAATGTTTTCATTATAACTTATGTTTAACATTTTTAAGAAACTTTCAAATTATATTTTCATGGAAGACAAGTTGAATTATCTAACATGAGTATCAGGTTCTCGCACTTCATTTTCCGTGACTTCAAAGAATTACGTTTTGTTAACCTACTTTAGCAATTTCTTTATTTATTTAATTTTATATTTATTTTCTGTTAAGAATTTTTAATTAAATAAAGTATGAGAATCGGCAAATTCAGGCTTGCCTGAGTTTCATTCCATTTTTAAGCGACATAACTGACATTTAAGTATCATAAGTTTAAAATTTAAAGGATATAGCTATCTCGGATTTTATTATATTTTAAGAAAAACAACCGTAAAAAATATGTAGAAGAAATCGTTGAACAAAAATAACCAAACTACCGGATGAGATAGAAATATGAAATTTAGGGATCCATTAGAAGTCTAATTTAAAACATTAAAGTCTCTAACATTAACCAATATATTTTTACTAAAAGTATGCTTGGTTCGACTTTAGACGACTCGAAAATTCTCTCATGGAAAATGCACGTAAAGTTCATTTCGATCGATTGTAGACTTTTATCCGCAGATTTAAATTCAAAATAATGATCCCTAGGAAATCGAGACAAGTACAAGAAAATAAATAAATAAAGATTCTTATCTTGGTCGTGGAATACCGCTTTCGACTCCGAATTCCGAGAATCCGAACAAAAGTGACGAAAAACTTATGTACTTCTGTGAATATGAACAACCTGTCCCCGTGACAACTAAGGCGATTGTCGAACTCGATTCTCATACGAATATAAGAGAAAAATAGGTCCATATGAAATGCATGGAACTACATGGAAATGGAAAGGAAAATATTGGTTGAACTTAGGATATCGAAATTTAGCAATAATTTTATTGAAAATTGAACCTTTCTTATCATTAACATTTATTTCCGTCATTTTGACAGGTGAATTCGCTATTCTTATAAAATAATAATCCCTACTGTGTGTATATATATAATACATTAAACCAAGAAGAAGACCAAAGGACCGATGGAACAGAGAGATCATGAAGTACCTAGGGGTGATATGGCTCAGAAAGAGAAGCTCAGAATAGAGAGATCGGAAAGCGCTTAGGGAGGCGTACATCCGACATTGGATTGAAAACGGCTAATGATGATGATGAATACATTAAACCAACTTTTGAAAATAAATGTCACGCACTTATCGAATAGAAAAAATAGAAAATCAGAGATTCATCAGAGGACCTATGGAAATGTTTTCCGCAGAGTATCAAGGGTTTAAGGTATTATATAGCGGTCAAATTTTGTAATAAGCAATTTATTATGGAACTAAACAGTGCCATTAGCAATATGTAGAACTTTCGTAAATATAATCTTAAAGTGACAGACAATCCCCACCAATAAATGAGAGATCAAGATTTGTAACAGGTCTCATTCAAAAGTTAAAATCCTTCTTCAAGATTTACCATATAGATAGCACGGATATAGATTTGTAGATTCGCACTCGACCCATATCCGCAGAGCATATATTTGTATCCAATCCGTATACGCGAAAGATTGTAAATTATCCGACCAAAGAGAAAAGTATCCAATCCGACCCGCACTGACAATTTATTTGACTCAACAAAGCAAGTAGATCTCGTGAGCGCAGACAATACAAGTCGTATCTGAAGGCAAAAATATCTACAGTGATGTCAACAAATAATTAAAAAGATACTATTAATATGGTATGGCACTTACTCAACAATTATGAAAAAGCAAGCAACGAGGAAAACTATCGAATATAACAGTAAATGATTGCTGTTCCATTTTTATGCTAGCATAGGAATTACAGTAATTTCGATTGGCAGAGCTTCCTTCTGGCCCTTGGTCAAGAAAAATGCCCCGCCATAAGCTGTAGAAGAATCTACATTATCTTTCTCTTCAGTGAAAATAAATCCACTAGTCCGAATGAAACCAATGTCAATAATCATATATTTTAAAGTAACTTACACAGCCGGAATCCTGTTACAATAATTTATTTTCAAATTCATTTCTTTTTCTAAGATCCGAATCTAATGTATAAATGATTTAAGGAACGAGTCTTGAAACTGTTCTCGGTATTTTTCCTGTTTGGCAATGAAGAAGTGAAGAGAATGAAATAACAGACTCATTTTTACTTTTAAATTTTTTTAACTCAACCTTTATTGTAAAAATACTTCGATTGAATAATAAAACGTAAAAGAGCATGTAAATATGACAGCATTAAAATGTTTAAACTATGAAAGGTTTACAAACAAAAATTTTGTAATTGTATATCGTTTTACAACACCTGAGATTATAAAACTTATTCTAGAGAAACATGACAGATTAGCTTTTCAAAATGTTTTAATAAAATGTCCATCGAGAAATGGACTGCGAAATTACATTAGATAAAAATGTATTAGTGAGCAGAGAAATTGAACAAGCGATCCCATAAAAAGCTCCTTGAATGAATAAGGCTATTGCCCTCATTTATAATGCTGAATGATATTATACATGTACTTAAATGCTTTATATAAAAAGCAACAAATGTTGCACATTGTCTACGTTTATAGAACAATACTTTAATGCTACTTCCGGTTATTTTGGGTACATGGAGTAGCCATTACAGGCTCTAATGGTCGTAATATGAATTATCTAATTTTTTAGATTCCTGTCTATCATATGAAACAAGTTAGTCGGGTCCTTGATTCAGCTTATCTAGTCCGGAATAACTGCCTTCTCTATGAATACGGCCGCAAGATACGGAATACTTTCCTGGCAGTACGCAGCCAGTTAGTTCGTAAAGTGAATTTTTATACCATTCCTTATCTCGGCTCCTATCGCAGAAAATTAGATAATTCTTTCCATAATCTTACTTTCATTGCCTTTCTCAATGATGGTCTCATATATATACATTTTTACGTTTTTAATTGTTCACAATATTTTTTGATTAACCCATACCGAAATTATTAGGAAATTGAATACGTTAATGTTGACCTGCTATCAACTATTTTTAATGCTAGTTTTAGATTGGCATATTCTTCGTATAAAATTTGGAAGGAAGTTTGAGTGTTAGAATTAACAAATAACTTTAAGCATTGCTGCAACCGTTATCGAGAAATGGAGTGATAAGCTATGAATAAAATTTCGCCGCTGCCGGTACTTTATGCGGCTATTTGCATCGCTCGTCTCTGAATTCTAATAATATATTTTGACCGTATGGTTTCTTTTATTTAATTGACTTTAAATATAAAATTGGTTGTGCGAAATCCTGAAATATATCATGAGAAGAACAGTTACATGGTATTGTTATTTAGGTATATTCCATTCGAATTAGAAAAATGATAAATATATCAACATCGTGAATAACCTTGCTTTATAGCATCCTCTTTGTTTTTACGATACATTTTGATGCTTTCAAAGTTATGCTCAATTATGAATGATTACTGTCAACGATTACAATAATTATAAATAATTTATGAGATATCACTTACACTACTTGGTATTAAAACAAAAAATAGCAAGAGCATCGATACGCTACCGTGTGGTTGTCATCACCTCCTAAATATCATTTTAACAACAATAACCAAAGAATATAAAGATAACGAAAATACTACGATTTGTAAAATATAGCATCATACCTGTACAAATACCACCGTTATAATTGATATTCATCCGATAACATTAACGAAACTGAGTTTAGTGTCAGTGATGTTTAACTTATAAATTTAGACTTTTATGTTTAAACCTGGCTATATGAGCATTTTCTTTACAAGTAAAAACTATACATTGCATAAAATGTTAAATTTAATGACCTTGTAAGTGGCTCTTTTTTTAATTTTGCATATCATCAATAGGAAAAAATCGAATTTTTTACAGTAAAACCGGTTTAAGGCATAAACCGATAGTATTAACAATATCAATGCACATACACAAGTTTTTTGACTGAAAATATTCTCTTTTGGAGGCTGAGTGATTTACTCTCTTGAGCTTATACATTGTCATCAACGTTATCGCATCTGGGCGCCTAACAAAAGGAAGGTTTGCCTTTCATGCGTCTTTTCCTCGTCACTCCTCAGATTACAAAACATAGATTGATATTCTCACATATATTGATAGCCGATATTCAAAGTAATATATTTATTCACAGGGCCAGTCATACTCTCCATTTTCCTCACTCTTCTAGATCGGCCGCCCTACAAATCCCCCCAGGAGATTCTCACTCATTGTGCTGCGAATCATTTGGCCTAGAGAGCGGATTAGAAGGCATGATCTGAGACCAGCGCTAATAGAGGATACTCTACTAAGTTGAGGGTCCAGAGAACAACGAAAAAATCTTGTCAATAGGAAGAAATGAGCTATATTTCGCCATCTGTTTTCTCAGATATGAGTAGGAAATGCAGCCCTTTAGTCCGTTCCAAAATTCCATCCAGTATTATCTTATGGACGAAACGAAAACCCTCGCGCCGGGTCTTTAGTTGAGCTTCAGGCTCGAACAGATAAAACTAAGATTCGTTGTTTACATTAGTCAATTCCAATTACAGTTCTGATGATATTTGAATGAGAATGATTTCACTCGTAAATGAGAAATTCAACATCGTAGCGAAGATTTTAAGCTTTTGAAGAAATAACAACAACGTTTAAAACGAAATTTGAATAAAATTTCGCTTTACAACCGTGAACATTTCTTAAACTGCCATTACTTATTATTTCTATATAAAATGCCCTCTTTTTCCTCGGTTGCTTTTTGTTGAGACTGCCACCTGAAGAAATTCAATATACAGCGTATATGTAATAAATATGAGTAGATATCAGCACGGATAATGGTCTCATAAAATTTATTTTCGAGCGACCAAAAACTATTAAATAATTATTTAAGAGGGACATAACCTTTAAAAAAATTTGGTCCGGCAATACAATTTATACGCCGTCTAAAATTATTTTGCATTTAGCAATAGTTGTTTTCCTTTTTCAACCTTATATGGTCATACTGGACTCAGTTTTGCTCAAAACGCATTCATAAACTAGTTAGAAACCTCTTCTTGGCTCCAGCATGAGTATTTGAGAAATTTTAGGGAAAATATAAGCTCAAATATTCTGAAACTAACTTTTAAAGTGCACTCAAAAGCAGGGGCGGGGAACCTCTTTCATCAGAAAGCCAAATTTTCCATTCAGCTGTATAAGATAGGCCCCAAGTGAAACCATCAGGTTGCTTTTGAGAACCATGTTGCCTATATTCAAATATTTTAATATCGATATAGTGCATGAGAAAAAGAGTTCATTCTCTAATAGAGAATGTCTGAACTATTAGAGGATATTTTCGATCTTTTTTTACACTTGGCGGCATTAACTAGACTGAAAAACAAAATTATTTATATATGATATATATAAATAGAAAACAAAATTATCAACTTCCTTTCACCTAACCCCTCCTTTTTTACTCTTCCCATACTTCAGTGTGTTTGGGCACATCCTTAGTGTGTCACCACTGTGTCTTTGCAGATAATACTTCAGTACCTTGTTCCAGGGAGTTAACTTTGTTAACATTATTACATTCAAAACTCCTATCCACCAGGAATGACCCTTCATTTCTTGTATGTCAACGCTATTCTTTTTATCTTTCCAGAAGTATCAAAAAATAATCATCAAATAGAAGCAATTAATGCAGTATTTTCATTATATCCTAAAGTTATAAGTACCAGAAAACTTGTTAGATTTCAACAATTTTAAACTCTTTATGTGAAAATTATGACTGGATGAATTATAGGTTCCACATTTTGTATGTACCTTAAATTATTGATAGTAAGTAGGAATAAAACCATAAGCCTAAGAAAGATAAAGAAATTTGAATTTAAGAATGATAAATGATACTTGGGGGATGTTATTATTAATGGCTGGTATGAATATACAGAGAGTGATTTTTAAACCTAGCAAGGAGCAGCCTATGTCAATGCAATAAATTAAGGTTTTCAACAAATGAGTTGGAACATTGTCCTAAATTGATACTATTAATGAAAGATTTTTATCCTTCTATATTCTGTAATTTATCATTAATTACCATATTGGATGTTACATAAGAGGCATCTTTTTACCAAACTTACATGGGTGAATCTTCAATAATGAATGCTATTTTTATCCCAGATAGTCATTACTACATATTTTGAATCCATTATACTTAATTATATATAAAATTTATGAGTCAATTAAAGAATGATGTGGTTGTGATTGTTATTATTAAGCTCATTTGTAAGGTGGAGCATAAAAATAATCTTTCTTGCTTATGCAATGAGAAAGGTGATTGAACCAAGATATTGAATGAACATATTTGATCACAACCATCACAACTGATCAAAACAAAACATCGCTTCCACATGGACTATTAAACCTTTTTTTCTTAAGTGTGTCCTCCTGAAATGAGAGTGTATGCCTACAAATACAGAAGTTAGATCTGCTAACATCAATGAGTTAAATTGAATTTAGGTCTCCCTTTTTAAAATCTTCATCAGATTATAATGAATATGCTTATCCATTTTAATGGTAATAAAGGTTAGAAAAGCTCAACTTCTTGTGATGGTACTAAACTCTAGCTGTCTCTGACAAAAGAAAATGGATAGTGTTTGGCAATGTGCTATATTTGCTAGTAGCTATTTTCATATTTCTTATTATTTTCAATGTTTATATCAAATTATATTTCAAAGATTTATTCATTAATGTCATTCCATTAACCACCTTTTTAGGAGAGCAGTTTCTTATATCAAAATTAGAAGTATATTAGTAGATGTATAAGGTTATTAAGCCACCTTATGTTCCAGTATAAAAATTTTAATTCCAGTGATTTGTAATTTTTTTAAAACCACATGACATTGTTCTGAAATGCTTGCATAAAAGAAAGAAAGAATATCACATGAATTGTCTGCAATCCAAGGATACCTGCCTTTGGTGTTTTTTATGTTCAAGGTTACTGCATATTGACTGAAACTATTTGTTCCTACTAGCAGAATATTTTATAAACTTCCTCACTTTTTACTTACCTATAAATGCTATCTCCATGAGAGTTAATGTTAAACTGAATATCTTTTTTATTCAACTGATTCATAATGACTGATGATTATCAGTTAACAATAAAAATACTGAAAGTGGTTATCTATGGTTTGTACCATAACCTGTCCTTTCAAGTTGCAACAGTTACAATATAAGGTCTATTAAATAATAGGAAAATGTACTAATATGATGAAGATGAATCAAAAAGGTGAATATTAAAGTTGCATTCTGTTTCTGTTATTTTCATTTACAAGAAGAAAGTTACTCATATACTATAACTGCAACTCTAAAGATATATTTCATCATAATATTAAGCATGATATTTATTTGTAAGATTATGATATATTTCAATCATAGGTTTTTCTATATAAAACACATCAGCCATAAATGTTTAAATTATATTTTATCTCCAGGTACAAAGAATAGTATGCAAGTTGTAGTGTTTTTGTGATTTAAATTGTGGCTGGTATTTGTGGAAATTAGCTCTGTAATTACAGAGAAAATACTTATAAAATAAGTGTAATTTTAGAAATATGAATGAAAATCAGGTTAATTGAAAACTTTCAATAAAAATTACTCATAATAATGTTAATGATTTAATAATAGGCTCTTTTCAAAATATTATACAAGATAAATTAAATGAAACATTACATTCACAAGAAGTAATTGTTTCACATAACATATTCTGATAATATGTGATTCATAAAGGAATCAATAAAAAAAATAATCCTTTTTTGCAATTGAGTTTTCATCATCTTATTTTGTCACACATAATTAAAATTCAAAGTAATACTTCCAATATTCCAATTAGTAAACTATTAAAATTTTAAGTTCTATACATTTCAATATGTTTAACTTGTGGTTAAGATGATAGAGCCTCTCTTTTTTCAAGTCCTTTTCTCAAGTACTTATAAAAATACATTTTGCATCCAATGATAAGCATCACTTTGCTTCTCAATTGATAAGAAGTCAAAGTAATGCCTAGGTAAAATTTAATGCCATACAACACTCAATTTCAAATTCCAGCAGGAATAAAAAATGAATGTTTTGGGCATTAATCATACTTATCCACCCTGTCTACAATTTATTTAAATTTCACAGAAAGCCTACAAGTCATTATATAACCAATAATTTTCAGATTATTCTGATAACAAAAAGTAAAGTAAGGTGGCATGAGAATAATTCAGTACTAGAAAGAAGTTTGATGAATAATTCTTAGAAACTTAACTGAATGTACTTTGCCAGCATCGGGACATGAAGCACTTCCCTCTTAAACCAAATTCAATTGAAATATTAAAATGCATGAGTTGATTTCTGAATAATCAAAGCCAAACTCCTCGAGAGAATGATTCAATTGAAAGTTTGCAAATATTAAAACAAAACTTGCAGGGGATAATCTTTGCCAGATATTGTATGAGCTCTTTCTTCTTAGAAGTAATGAAATAACATAATACAAGAAAAAAGGTAACCATAAGGTGAAGACAACATTATCACAATGCCTTAATTGTGCTTTGAGTTTCATTTACATAACATTATTACTTTTTGTGACCTTTTGATTTTTTTCAAGGATATTCCCATATTTTGTTATACCATTTCTATGTTAATGGAATAATATATCAAAATAAAATTGCTATTAAAATTCATTGTATGTTAATGACTATTTTGAATTCACAAATATATTCTTACTCTACACCCTTTTCACCCTACCCAGCCAAAAATTTGAATAACTTTGTCATCTTTTTCTCTGATAGGTAAATATACATGACAAATGAAAGAACATTAAGTTATGATCCAGAATAAGAATAGAAAGTTGAAATATTAAAGATGGCAAAAAGTAAAAACCTAATTTCATGGAAACATGAAGTGTTACTCTAGAAATAAATATGATCAAAAGTCAGATCCTCTGAGTGTGCAGCATGAGGACTAATTAACGTGTAAAAAGTTAATTATTTTCTGAAGAAGATTTTTGGGGGTAATCTTTCATTTCTGCTTATGAAGCATTATATAATAAAATTCAAAATTTGCCAAAACCAATTTTCAATGGAGATAAAGTCTTTGTTATTGAGTCAGGTTTGAGTAATGACCATAGTAACACAAACAGCTTTACAATTGAGAAAGATTATCAAACATAATCACATGAAATTGAATAAGACTTTAGGCCATAAAGATTCAGAAAATCATCTTTAAGGCCCAAATTATCTAACAATCTATTACATAAGATTTTAATGGATGGCATAATTGATTAATACTTCACAAGATAAATGTCTGACAGAAATTGATACATACTTAACAATTTTCTCCACAAAATTTATTAACCAGTGCCTTCAGGTTTTGGTCATCAGAAGACTTGCATAGGCCATACTATACTCTTCATTAATCTCATTTGTTAGTATCAATCATATAAAATAACTTTAAGTGAAAAAATAACAAACGATTTCATATGATTGACAGAAGTTTCATAATGATGGAAATATATACACATGTGACTTCATATCATGGGCAATAAGATTACTATTCTTCCTGGTTCTAACCACAAATACTGATGAATCTAGAAATCTATTTGTATATTCATAGACAGTTACTCTGAAATTGAAATCAATCACCACTTGGGTAGGATAGAATTTTTAGTATTATGCTATTAAATAATTACATTCTTACATGCCCTAAATCAATAAAAATATGCAAAAACTTTGGTTAAAAAATAAACTATCTAATTAGAGATCAATTAGTCTGTTGAGTTTCAAAAGTGTAAAACTTAAGTATCATATTCATCTGCTTGCTGGTTGCACTTTTGGTATTTTTCTCTAACTTCAGAGCCATAGCCTTTTTTCAATAGAAAATTAATTCTGAAAGTGCACAGTAAATTTCTTGCAAACATAGAAATTACTATTTACAAAATTAATAAATTAAAAACACAAATTATAGAATTGTCTCATCAATGTATATGGTTACATTAGTGGTAGATAAAGAGAACATTCCACTTAATTTAAATTTTACTTAATTTGCTCATAAAGACTGAAAATGCCTAAAATATGATTCTTCCCATTTAGCAGTAAGAAATGGACGGCTAACTAACCATGGCTGCGTGGAATAGCTGCAGATAATTGAAAATCAAGGAAAGTAATAATGGCAGGATTTTTCATCTCCTCTTAACTAAATGAAACTTTCAAGGAAAACTTAGGAGAGGTTATAAGAGACATGCAACACATGAAAAATAATATCTGTGTGCAATCTTAACCCGTAAAACATTTCCTTGAAAATCAGGAGCTAATATGCAGCATAACTTACTGAAAACAAAATTTGAAGTCACTCAAACTCAGTTTATCACTTGATTCATCAAAATAGTTTCTTTCAATCTTTTAAAGATAAAACTCATTGGCACACTTAGTGCTTCAGGATCACTCCATCAATCTTGGTATCTTCCCTCCCCAATGCCAAAGTAAAAAAACATATGGTGTGGGAGGGGTTTTCAGTCAGTCTTCAAATTCATCCATTCTGGATCTGACAGCCATCTCAACCACTTCTAGGCTTGGGTAATCTAGCTCTTTCAGCAGGCACAGAATAGCTGAGAGGACATTGGACTTCTCAGTTGAATCAGCCATACAAATAAATAAAAAATTTAGATAAGTCTAATGAAGTAAATAATTGCATAAAAAGCAATTCTCAACCAGCATTAAATCTTAGAGGGTATATGGGTATAAAAAGAGGTTAGCTGATTTTATCTCGGGCAATCTCAAACTAATATTTCAAATTGTTTTTTGTAAGAATTTAATGGTAAAGCATAAATCAAAGTTAGGTAGTGATTTCAGTAGATTATATGAGGTACGATATACCACATATACATGTGATATATAATGTTAACAGTAAATAGTAAATAACCTACAGAAAAGGAGGTGTCAGTAAAGCTACAAAGGTTGAGAAAAATTTATTTGAGCTGATGATAGTCAATCCATAATGGGAGTAAATCTTAAACAAAACGTATAAAGTAAAACAATAAAGTATAATAAGTTTATATGGTATAAAATAATGTAATACATAATAAAGTATCAATAAATATAAAGTATAATATGTGTTTGATCTAAAATATAAATTCAAATCAAACATGACATCATAATTCATCACTCAGTTGCTGAGAACTCACCCTTGTTTTTGGTCTTGGGACATTGGGACGACTAGAAGGCTGCTTTCCTGATGGATGCAAATGTAAACCTGTGGGTCGTCCTTGTTGCTGTGACTGCTGCATTTGTTGCCTGCATAACCTATCATATTGCTGCTGATCTTCGTCACCCTGTAAGATAATTAAAAACTTTAATGGAATCACAGAATTTGTAAAACAACGTTACTACTTAAATCCATACATATAGTCCATGCACATAAAATCTTTGATTACTAATAACTTAATAAATATGTAACATTACAAAACATTTTTGCAAGGTTTGTACATAAGAAATGAGAATAAAACTTTAAAATAATAGGAAACTGAGACATACTTGACTGCCTGGACTTTCATAAGCAGAGCTGTAAGACATCACTTGTCGGCCATACCTGAAAAAGAATAATATTTGGTTATAAGGAGCATTAAGGAATAACTTCATCTGTTAATAAATAGGCATAGAAATATCAGGGAGTAATTCTGTTTTTATTTTTCGACAGTATACTGACAGAACTAACATTTCCCAACTGTTAGCAAAAACTGTTAGTAGAATGTTAGAGCAGGAGAAGCTACCAACAGAATTGCCAAAGGAAAAAAAAGTGAAAATAGTTGCCTTTTAACATTGAATTTGGATAATCCTTGAAATGACAAATAATCAAATACTGATAAAAGCAAAATGTAGAGATGTATAATATGAAGTATTCATCCTATAATATATCAAATTTGAGAAAAATGAAGCTCTTCAAGTAGATTTGAAAATTACCTCATACAAAGATTATTAAACACATATTATTAATATTAATTATTTAAACATACTTTACATAGAGTCTTACCCATACTCAGCTTGTTCACAGTTATTGGCATTCCTCCTATCATTATCATAATAACCAATATCTTCATCATTAGGAGTGCCTGCTAAAAGACCACTTGGCCCTCTTCTCATGCCAGTTCCTTCTCCAATCTCCATATCCCTGTCAGAAGGCTGCCGATGCAAGCGACGTGGGGGACTCCTCTGCAGAATAACAAATGGTAAAATTAAAAAAATGAAATTGAACAACATCAGAAGCAGAATCAATGATAGATATTATTATTACAATCTGATTTAAAATTATATTCCATTAAAAACATTTAAAAATCATGAAATTTTTATTTTGTTAACAGGTATCTCTTCAAACTTCTCAAGAAGACCAAAACCCATTAAAATAAGTTTCTAATTCTCTTATTACTTTTCTGAACCAAGTATTCCCATTAATTCTCAAAAATATTAAATCTCATTTTATAGCAAATTGGAAATGTTTAAATATTAAATTATATTATATAACACTAGAAACAAGTTACATATTTTCATGAGGTTTGAAACTGTAATTGTTTTGATTAATTTAGATTGCAGCATAGAGTAAGTATACTCTATGATTGCAGCAACTAAGAAAGGCAAAGGTGTTGAGAACTATCATATTAATAAAAATAAAGTTAAGCATAAGCCAAAAGTTCTATTAAAAATCTGGATTATAGAGCTAGGCACGCAGCATCCAGCAAAGAAAAAAATAGCTGGTTATAATATCTACATAAATTGAAACAAAATTTTAGTCACTTTGAAAAATGAAGAAAGTTTTCAGAGGTGATAAATTTTTCAGATAACAATTGCTGACTTATGTTATCACCAAAGGAAGAAAAACAAAAGTTTGAAATACAATACACTATGCAAATAATAATACATTGAATGTACTTTAAAATTAATTCATGAAAAAATATCCAAAAATATTAAAAGGCACAAGTATTTTGATATCCATGTCAAATGTAAAAAGGGAAATAATCAAAAATATCAAATGGAATTAAAATGTTATATCCTAAAAGTTAAACAATTGAATTGTTCTTTTAAATATTAAATAGTGCACCCAAATAAATTAGCTTTAAACAGATAACTGAAGATAATAATGAAGTTGTAATGAACTATCTTGACCTAAATACCACTTCTTTCAGTAGACGTTGAAATTTTCATTAAATTAATTCTTTACTCATAACTCAGTCCTGAATGATTCCTAAAACAGTATATCGATTCCAATGATGATAAATGGTTACTATTTCATATTATAACCTTGATGTGGATATTACCTAATGTAAAACAAAATACAATACATGGATATTAGGTGAATACAATTTGACAAACTATCATAGTTTCAACAAGATTATCAAAAATATTACTCTGATTATCATGCAAGGCCATACGATAAAAAGATCACCATCACCAAAAATATACCAAAGATAATGTAATGATACTAAGCATTGTGCCTCCCAAACCGTTCTTAATTTACTGTCATAGGATAGGTTATGGTAATGAAAGAAATTCTATTAACAGCAAAGTTTAATGTACAAAATTATAGCAACATATGCAGTTGTTGACAGAGAATGCATGGTATGTGAGTGTGTGTTAGATGGTGTATGTATATGTATATAGATAATTATAACACAATTGAGCAATTCACACAATAATTAAGAAAGCAATACATAAAAGTAATACAATCTTGGAATACAAAAATACAAATAAACATGGAATATTAAACTTTATAGCATGCTTGCCTATCTAATATTTAATAGCATGCAGTTTTTTATTTACATTTTCCACATACATAGTATTGAAGTTTTTTTGGGCTTTTTGAATTTTAAAACACCAAATACTTCAATTTCCTGATACTTTCAATGTTGCATAAAACTTTACCATTCTTTGTAAACTAAACTGGATCTATGTTTCTGTAAATCACTACTTCATATTTAAAAGAGCGAGTTTAATAGGGCAATTTTTATTTATGAATTTTTTAAATTATAAATCCTTCCATAATAAAATACTATCCATCAAAGTAATAAACATATTTAATGGCTATTAAATTTGGTGCACTTAGATATTAATAAGGAACTATTTCTTCAACATTGAAACTCAATTATATACAGCAAGGGCATCTGAGTAATTCTACCTATCAAATATTTATATTCTAAAATATAAAGATCATTCAACAGAATTACATTAACGAAGATGAATTAAATTCTAACACTAAAGTAAGATGAAACAATTTTAATATAAAAAACTTGATTAGCATGAAATAAAATAATAACTTCTATTGAAATGGGAAAAAGTAGTAGCTTACTCTCAAAGTTCATAAGAGATTTAGATTTATATGACTTATAATAAGAATATCCTCTGTTATGAATGATCAATGGTGATCATATTTATTTTAATCTAAAAGTCAGCAGCAATAAAAATCAAAAGTAAACATCATCTTCAACGATAAAATTTTATTCTTAAAATAAAGCTTAAATTAGCATCATCATGAGCTTTATACTTTATGATGCTAACAGTTTTATAAACTTAAACAATAAAAATACTCATCTCTACATATTTGTTGAATATTTACTGAGAATAACTTAAATAAACCTGTTCTACATACACCTAAAACTCAGTTATTAGATATGAACTACACAAACTATAAAAACTCTCATTCAAACAAATTACATACACTAAATGCATAAAAAGAAGATTTTTAAGGTTCCTTGTGTTTTAACACAGGGAAGAATTTTTAATATTAAATTAACTGAAATTCACAATATATAAAACTTTTGGAGGTGGTAAAAATTGAAAATTCAAAAATCATTTCACTAGATTTGATAAATGTATTTTACCAAGTATAAACTTTACAATAAGATTTTTCTACAATAAAAGTTTTCAAAACTCTTAAGAGCTATTTTAGTATATAATCTCTAATTCAATTCATCCTAACAACACCATTATACTAGCAACATTAGTCATAATAATCATATAAAAATGACAACTGAGAAGAAAACACAATAAGATTTCAAAGGATATTAGTAAAATATCACATAAAAAAACAAATGCATTAGAGGTTTTCTGGGGTTGCACGGCAAAAAATTAGCTTAACTATAAAATGTAGAAAGTAAATTTTAACTCCATTGAAATAATGAGATAATGATCATCAGCAATGACTCATTGACAGAAGAATAAAAAGGATTATGGCAAATAAAAGTCTGATACTATGTTCAATTCTTTAGTTAAACTTTCAACTAATTAATATTCACCAAAAGGTAAATAGTTGATAATTTTCAAGGGGTCTTTGAATGTAGTATAGCTAATACATATATTGTTGAGATCTCTAATGGATTGTTATTTTCAGATTATCACAAGATACAAATACAATCAAATAGAACAAGAATATAGAAGAAGAAAATAGGAAAACATTTGCAAAAAAATTCTTCCATGTTAGTGCCAAATACTGATCAATCAAACATCAAAATTTACATCATTACAGTATAGTTTAAAAAATATCCTGTATCTTGTATTTACACAAGAGATGAGTACTACATAGTTTTGTCGATGTAGATAGATTCTTTTTCTTTCATTTTAGTTTTCTACATAGATACAAAATAAATGTAAAAAAATTTTCAATACAATATTTGAAGACAAAAAATCCTCCTCCTTAAAATTAATTTGAAATAGACAGTTAAAAAACTCTACTTCTTTTGATTGAAATATAAATATTAATTTATGTTTTCAGAATTTCTAGGTGAAAATACTAATAACAGAATAAAAGGGAGATAAAATAGAATGGAAGAGTATATACTCCAATTATAGAAGCTGTTGTATTTTTGAATAAATATGACAATTTTGATAAAAATATTTATGACCAAGAGAGAACTGTTAATAGTAAAGAAACATTATATTTGAAGATATGAAAACATTTTATATACATTATGAGAATGAAAGCCTTGGAATGGTTGTACAAAAATATCTAAAACTGCTAAGATTATGAAAACAAGTCCTAAGACTGGGTAGCATATTACTGTAAAGATTACAGAGGCTACATGAAGATGTGAGTGAAGAAATATTTGTGACTTCAGTTCATGAAAAACAGCATGCTCATGATTTGGATATAAAAAAATTTTTAATTAAAGAAATGGTGTACTAGCATCAATTCCTCAATTACATTTGACTATGATTTGTTTAAAATTCCTCATTCATTCATGAAAAGTTCATAAGCTAGATAAGGATGTTTTATGACATGGAACTGATCTTCAACATGGAAAGAATTAAAACCAAAGTTATGAGAAGCAAATAAAAGCCACTAGATGCATACGAAAATATGTATTCTATGAAATCAAGATACTGATGAATATGCATACTGAAATGTATGTATTTAAAAAGGAACATATGCAAATTATGTTAGATATACATTACATAATTATAATTAAGTAGAAAAATTTATCAGAAAAAAGAAAATGTAGTAATATTCATACTTATTTGATTCAACTCCATAGCTAAATGAAGAAATATGCCTTACTAGAGAAAAGAAAATCAGACCAACCAACCATGAACAAAAAATGACTAAATACTGGTTGATAACCAAGGAGAATGAATTCAATGCTGAAAAAATAAAGTATGTTTGAACACACAGATGATAGACAAAAAGAAGAAGAATTGAAATACCACTCAAAGAACGACAAGAATAATGCTTTTGCCTCCCAAATACAGATATGAAAGATGCCAATCTAATGGATTCCATAAATGTGTCCGTCACCATCAGCAAGCAAGAGCATCCACGCTAGTCAAACCTAGGCGAGCGGAGAGAAAATCCCCGCCTACCTCATATCTATCTTCGGTGAACTCTTCATCACCCCTCCCTCCTTGTGGTCCCCTGTCCCTGGTGTCATACCTCTCTCTCCAATTGATTATCCTGCTCACCTCCACTTCTTCATCAGAATCTCCTTGCCACTGCTCCACCTATATGAGACCACTAGCACTTTCAAAACACTAACTCTCACAAGCACAAAGACTCTCCAAAGTAAGTAAGAATGCCATAAACACCCAGCGACCAGAATGCCAAAATGCAAAATCAACCCATTCTCTTTAAAATAAAACAAACCTAATCACCATTTAAAACATAGTTCTAAATATAACAGAGATAAACAACAACCAAATGGAAATAAAATTTTGGGTGATAATCTTTCTTATCACCGGTTAAGCTAGTATATTTTACAGACACAGGCATCATAAAGAGCAATCAAAAATTATTCTATCTACTATTTACAAAAATTTCCAGATGGATTTTAGAGATAATCTGCTTCTATCTTTTATTTACAAAAATCTAGAAAAAAATAGAAGCAATTCACAATAATTTTCTCTTGAATATCACTAACTAGCATGTAAAATAAACATAATACTGGCATTGACCAAATATAGTGTTCATTAGATGCAGGTATAATTAACTAAACTCAAGAGTAATGAAAGAAAAACAGGATGCAGAAAGGTATTTCCAGAGGGAGCATTATTCACCTAAATATTTCAGCGTAAAACAGCCCTCATATAAAAAAACTTTTGCAAATACATGCAAGAGGTACATACTTTTCTAAAAATTAACAACAAAATAAACAAAACTTAAAGGAAATTATTTGAACATATCCAAAAGTTGCTTTACATAAAATTAGAGCAAAATAAAATGCAACACAATTAAATCTCAGCCATAACAAAGAGATAAACTATGCTGAAGTAAGTGTTTGAAGATGCAATTGTTTCATCGAAATTTTTAGGTAAATTTGTGACCAAAATCCAATGGAAATTTACCTAGAGTAAATGCATGAAAAAACAATGGTAAGGAGAAACATTTTTAGTTTAATGAAGTAAAACACAGGCCTGCGTAATCAAACTAAAAGACCTTATAGTATTAATTCTATTCATCAATTTACAATTAAAGGCTTTGCACACTATTTAGCAGCTCTTCCATAGCTGACAATTACAAAAATCCTAAAATGGAGGAAATCAAGTTATCAGTTTTCCTTTACCAAATTTCTAGTGCAAATTTTCAGTATTTTTAGTAACCTTTTCCTATCATTTCTCTCTTCAAAGTACATTAATATTTTTATGTTCTATTATCAGTATATCTTTGCTATTTTTTGTTGCAACAAGAGGGCCAACAAAAAATAGTAAGAATATCTAGGTTATCTAGTCTGCTAAATTTTCACTAGGCCTGAATGACGCAACAAATAAAATTTGTGATATGAAATAGAGTTTAGTGTAATCAATCTATCTGCTTTGTATTTTAATATGAAATAAAATGATTTTGAATCTAAATCCATTCATTTATCAGTAATTATATAAAAATGAAAACAAGGGTGACTAGAAACTATTCAGTGTGCCCTTTTGCCCACATAAGCTCACCATGTCACAATTTTGCCAACATTTGAAATATCAAGATATAGGTCCAAAGGTGACTTAGCATGTAAAAGCAAAACCTAGGAGGTATCTGTGAGCACACCTTTACATGCAAAGTTATCGTTTTCCCTTTACCTCTTGTTTACCATTAGGAGTTTTACTTTTCACCACCTTTTATGGCTGGTGCCTCAATGAGGATGTTGGCTGTGAATGATGTCACTTGAATTACCTTTGTCTAGTCTCCCAAAACTGGCTGAATATTCTTGCTAGATGGATTAATTAGTTAAGCTCTAGACTTATGCATGGAAAATGTATGTCAGCCCCTCTCTCATTAAAATCTTTTCAAGTATATCTTCCCTTGGAAAGTTCAAAGTATCTGATTAATTTCTACATCTGCAACTCAAAATGGCTATCACCCTAATAGTGATTTATTTCTTCTATAAGCAGACTGACTTTTATAACAGATTTAGAAAATGATTTATCCCTGTGTTTCATTTATTATATGATCACCCTTTCATTCTGGATACCTGTTAGCCTTCAATTACCACAAACATCTTGAATAAAATAAAACATATCTCATAGAACATAACAAAATTTTGAGCATCTTCAGACAGCTATTATGAATTTGACAAGATTTTGATGATTAAAATGCTAAAATATATTAAATAATGTAGCATAGCTATGCTGCTAATTTACATCTATTAAGCTTTTATAGCTAACAGCTCATAAAATTTCAGCCCCATGGAAAATGACAATTTTACATCAATTTTCAATTAAAAAAAGCAGGAAGGGGAGCAAGAACTGTGATGGTGGCAGAAATTAAAGTTAGCACCATCTAGTTAAGAATTATTTATACCTGAGAGCACCTATTGCAGAGCAATGGTATGAAATGCACAAAAATGTGAATGCAATGATAAAGTTGTAATAATATAGCTTCTTGGAAATTAATGGAAATATACATATCTATGTTACATTATCAAAAAAGAGTCATAGAATGCACAAAGAATGAAAATTAAAACAAAGTGAAAACATAAAGTTTCACAGAGAATTGAATATGAGTTGTAATAGAGCATTATAAAATAAATTTATTGGGTAAATAAAGCAAACTTTAATAAAAAATAAGATTATGGTAAATTACAAACATAACTGAAAATTCAAATAAAACAGTTCAGAGAATCTGATGTTAGAATATAATTCATTACATCAATTTCTAATGCAAAGGGGACAACAAGAAAGAAGTAGAACATCAAAAACGTAAAATTTGATTTCAGCAATTGGAAGTAAGAAATATTGAAACATTTTACAGTATATTGGTGACAGCATAGCAACACTAATACCGATGTTTGACGTCGACGAAGTTCCAGAATGTCGTACTGACACAGTTTTCACTTCAAGCATCTGGTATCAACCACTATCACTCTCAATTCAATTTACACTATGTGCTTATTTGCAATTTTTAATTCCTAAAGTTCAACTAAAATTGAAAGGAAGGTTTAAACTCTGATAGTATTGAATTGATGCAAAAGTTAATGAACCAGTGAGTGAAGGGGGGATTTGGCAGCAAGGGATTACTATAGAGATTAAATTTTATTTAAGAATTTTGATGAATGGATCTTTTTTTGAAACGCAAAAGGAGACATTGAACATTGAGATAGAGCTTTTTGGTCACCAGACTTTCATTTTATATTTTGAAGACTTGATTAAAATATTAAAATATTACTGACAGTTCTCAAGCATAGTCCCATATTATACACGATCACTAGCTCAAGTAAGCAATAAATATCAACAACAAAAACTGGAATGTATTGAGAATATCTGCCATTTCAATCATCAGTATAATTTCTGAAGCTGTCATTGGCTATTTTTAAAGTTAAAGGTTAAAAGTCATTTTCAAGGTGAAAAGTATTATGCGAAAATATACTTAAATATATTAAAATATTAATAGAATCAATGAAGGGTCAATTTTAGAGGTTTATGCCCTGTAACTCATAATAGACAATTAATCATATTTTTCATATTCATTCTGCCACCCATACATTGCAAAATAATCAATATGTCCTTGCTTTCATCAATTTACTAAGTTTTCATCTAAAGAACTTTATCAATTTCATGTCCTTGCTTCCCTTCCCATCTTGAATAGCCTCTTTTTTCATCAAACATCACCAGGGCGCACCCTTTCGGGATCCATGTCTTCCAGAGGTATGGCTCCTCCCACACTACTTTCCATGTCTGCTTGTGGTGAAGATACAGCCAAGGAGGCTGCACCTGCTGACTCTTCTCCAGAGACTTCAGCTTCTTTGGGATCTTCCCCCCTTGTCTCAAACCCTTCCTGTTTATGACACACACACATACCTTTCTACTTCTAGAAGTAGTTCCTATTGAAATGGCGCTTTGAAGGAGCTTAAGTTCTATTGTGCTGAGAATCTTCTTTACTGGGTGACTCAAGCCAATTATAATGATAGCGCAATGTGAGGATATAAAGGAGAAGGCTAGTATATATATGTTTAAATGGATGATGAATATAAAATGATTCAACTGATTTAAGCTAAAAATCAATCTAACGGAGGTTAATATATAAATTGTTATCAAGATATTGAGATTTCTGCAGAAAATATCAATATAACTGCTTTACTTTAGGTTGTAAACAACTAAAATGTTCTAGATAAATGCAAAAAATTACCAATCCGTGGAAAGTATGAGTATAAGATTTCTATGAAGCAAGTTTTGAAAATTATTCATATGATTAAAGAAATTCATGCAGTACAATGCATTTTCAATCTCCCATTGATTAAAAATATTCCATAGAAAAATTAACAGAAACCTCACTTCTTATTTACGCATACATTCTTTCTCAATAATAATTCAGCATATAATTGAACGATGCTTAAAAATTCTTTTCTGTTCTACTATTATCCATAAGAGATGTTAAAGCTGGTACTAATAAATCTTTAATTACATAATATAAGGGGTAGCGAAGCAAAGTTTCACTTAAAAATAGCTACATGCATTTTAATGTATGCATCCAATAATTATGTTAAATTAAATATATGGAAATACCTTATACATTACTGTTTAAATATAAGGAGAAAAAGTTCCTTATCAATCTCATATATGCCAACTTTTCTATAAAATCTTCATGTATTAGATTACTTGGTTTAAAATATTAAGTTAATATAATGGATCACTCTATAGTCTAATTGACAAAAGCCAGCCTAAGACATTTCCGTGCTGCAGACCCAAAGCGTGCTTTATCGTTTTAGGTGCATGTGCCCATTCATATTGATAATTTCAGAAAAGCATGTAATTTGATATTCCTACACAAGTTCCCATTTTCCATATAAGTCACCAATCAAATAAAAAGGTGCAACATATCCAAAGATACATATTATGCAACGTAGCTATCATATTCATGTAAAATGTGATTTAAATCCCTACTGTAAGCAATTAAAATTTCATTGTGTTGTATTATAAATGTTATCAGTATTATAAAGCCCAGTAGTTAATAAGCACTCTACCTTTGATAGCAAAATCGAATTTAATTTTTCTCAACATGAATTATTTTACTTTATTTTGTAAGTATAAGACTATAGGTTATAGTAGAAAGGCAAAGATAGTAATCATACATCTCAGAAATTAATATCTTGCATGAATATTAAGTTATTTTTCAGAGAGATTCAATAACAAATTTGAGGACCACTCAAAATGTCTTTTGATAACAAATGTAAGAAAACATCGCAAAAATTACTGCAAATTTTATGGTTAAACAAGCACACTCTTTAACAGCAGTAATTCAAAGCCTATTTTAATGCTAAGCATTCAAACTGACCTCATGTCCATTACTTGGACTTTGCTGCTGGTGATGTACTGGAGTCTCTGACCTCAAATTCCAACACTGTTCTGGGGATCCTTGCGGACTGTCCGGAGGGCTAGACTGATGCGAGTGATTTGAAACCTTCCTTCTAGCTGATGTACTACTATTTTCATACTCATTTGATGGTTGATGTGGGTTGTCTTCTGGATGATATAAGTCAAGGCCTCGCCTCATAGCATCTTGAACTTCCTCCGGTTCCACAGCTATATTGTCCAGTTTTTGAAGACGAGGCAATGCCTTGAGGACTGTTGGACGGTATCTGATGAAATATATCATAAGTACATTTGTAACTAATAAGTCATGAATTTATTATTATTATCATTAACAATCAAAGATTAGATAATATTTTCAACAGAAGTGATGCAAGAATTTAAGATTTTACAGATGTTTTGACTAATATACTTTTAATAATTTAATTGACAATCATTGAAGGAATTTGATTTCCTCAACTGAATATATTTATACTCAATGAATGTAAAATGAACTTTCTGCTAAAATGCACTGATAAAAAGCATCATTATTATAAGATTAATGAGAAAAAAAGTTAAATGTATTCTTAAAAATAAAAATGTAAGTAAATCATAGAACTTTAAGCTGAATATCTCAAGCCAAGTCATCCTTGTGATCTGATGCTCCAGCATTTTTACAATAAATATAACACATATCCATTAAAATGGAATCTGGTAAAACAATTTCTATGAATATACCAAGAAAATTAGTATCTACTTACAGGGAGATATCAGCACAGGGATTATCAGCGAGCCATAAGCACCTCAAATTAGGTAATTCTTGTAGGTAGCATACTTCATTTATATCTCTAATATCATTTTTTCTCACGTAAAGCTCTTGAAGGTTCCGACAGTATTGAAAATCTGACAGTGAATTTATTTTGTTGACACTGAAAGAAAGTGATAAAAATATTTAACAACTGACCAAATATTTTCAAGCAGAGTTCATTAGTCAATGAAATCACTATTTGCACAGATGAAATAAAGGTTGGCAAAGAATTTGGAAGCTCATATCAGTTCAATAAAAAAGGCTAGGAAATAAACAGACAGCAAAAGAGATGGTATACAAATTTTCATAAGCTATTTAAGGGAGAGTATATAATTCATCCATTTTATGACTTCTAGTTTCCTGTCAATGTCTACAAGTACTCCCAGTAACATGGCTATATATAGGAATTGGAGAGTTTGGTCAGAGGTCTCAAAGATTTATAGAAATTAAACACCATGGCTCTTTCCAAACAATTACTTAGAGATCAAACCTAGCCCCTTAAAATGACTTCATCTTTTATGTTTAATGATGATAAATACTAATAACTGAAGGCAGGGCCAGAAATTTCCAAAAGGCTTGGGTGCCAAGGGGCCACTTTCTTTGCTTTCTCTTTCCATGCCTATGCAAGGATTTTCAGTTAATAAAGCATGATATTTGACAAAACAACACCATGCAGGTACACTGTTTACCATCAATGAAGTAACAATTGCTTTGTGAAATTGTGGACCCCCTCAAACTGGGGGCTTGAATGAAAGGCATCCACAGACTGATAGACTGAAAACTGAGTGAGACATATCTTTTCTAATCTTCAATCAACCTACATTATAGATAAGAGTAGTAGAGCCCATTATTTCCAGCCAATCTTTGACATCAATCATCGATGTTAAATTAATGATCGCATAGCATGTTTATGTATAGCCCTAAATACACAGAGCACTATGATTCCTTTTAACTTATCACCTACTTAAATCCAAAGTCTTTTTACAGAAAAGTCATATTTTCACATTTGGAGTTCATAGACCTGATTCTGTTGTGAAGTACAGACTTTAAGTTAGTTGAACATATAATAAATTATAGTATTATTCCCTTCAGTCTAAATCTCCTTTGAAAAATTACCTTTTCAGTTAATTTTTAAAAATCCATACCAATTTAAGCTCCAGTTTGGTAGTTGTATATACTGTAGTATTTAACACATTTGATAAATAAAAACAGCCAATGTTCGAGATTATTAAAAAATTATATACTGAGAGAAATTTCACTATTTCTTCTGGAGAGCAAAATATGAAGAATTTTTATTTAATTTATTTTAATTTTCTTAAATACTTCCTGTAAACTGTAAGCTTATGCTACATTAAATTATGTTGGGGTACTTGAAACTTCTTTCCAGAGCGATAAAAGATTTCACTAAACTTCTGTATACAAACACGCATAAATACACATTTATAGATAATTATTTTGATTCAGAAAACAAATTTACAAGCATTATGGACAAAATGGTTAATATGAAGTAAGGCCATAAAATGAAGCTCCGAAGAGAGGTAAAAAGATCGGAATAACGGACAAATCCCAAGTAAATCGTAGGAAAAGACGAGAGCAATATCTATGAGGTAGTAAATAAGAAAATCAAATTGGCGCTCGTATATTTAGGGGACATTCTTCTCCTAACGAAGCAATGCATTGGGAAGGGGACACTTTCGAGAAATTATCTACTTCGGAACACCTTCACAGATTCCTTACGATAAACACAGTATCTCCCGTTAACTTATTCTATATGTAAATGTGTCGGTAAAAATGCCATATATAAATTGTATTTAATCTTACGGTATCCAAATCGGCAAATATTTTATCTGTATTAAAGTTTAAAAGAAACTAAAAATTATTTTAAGAAATTGATCATCGTTTTTGAGATACAAGGCTATCAAAAGCATATATGAATTACACGGAAGATTACTAATATTAGCTTAACACACTGTACACGATACTTCGATAATAGAATATTGGGGAACAGCGGGAATATTTGTGCGAATACTATATCTCTTGATAGTTTGGATCACAGGATGAAATGTGGCCACAGTGTTAGACTGACATTAAGGTATGCATCATCCGATGGAAAATTCTATAATTATCACTAATGTTTCAAAAAAGAGCGCTAAAGAACCATGAAGAGTGTTTGACGCTAATAGGGACGCTGGACTATATCTTGGTGTCGACAATATCTTTCTAAAGTAAACTAATGGTCATAGTAATACTACTCATCAACTTTTCTAAATTAAATTAGTGAGTAAGAGTTATTAAACATACTTTTACTGAAATTAAGGTTTTATCATTGTGATATTTTTATTCGGTAGCGTTTACTCCTAAATGGTCGTTTAGATAGGATATTTCTGTCAACATATCTTGACTAGTGAAGTATTTATCATTTGTCTTTTGGTACATGATATGAAAAATATCTTTCATCTGCCCCTAGAGTTTTGCTCGTGGATAGGTTAAAATGACCACCGCCGATGTATGAAAGCTGGTCACTAATGGTTTTACTTCCGTATTGAATGTAAACGAAATTTAATTCATACGACCATGGTGCTTAAATAACGTGAACTTGTTACTAAATATCCTGGTTCAGCGAGGGAAGCAATGGCAAACGATCTCACTCCTCGTTCCCTCTCCAAAGCTTTTGGCACTTAGGTTGAATAGGACACTGCCTTTAGGTTAAGGACTAAACATATTGATTGAAATCTTTTTAGATTGTGATTGGAAGCGATGGTCATAGAACCAACCTCAAAAAGTTTGGGAAGCAATGATTTGATCGGAATATATTGAGAATTCACTACGATTTAATGCAAATGCTTCTCATAAGTTTACGACAGGATTATATTCAACATTGAGAGAAATCATGGCTTCAGCCGAAATGGCAATAAATCCAGTAAATGATGAAAAATGAAGGGAAACGCAGGGGTGCAAAAATCATAATCCAATATCATGAACTACAAACATCCGCAATGCAGTACTGACAGATTTTCCAAAGGTGATATGAATAAGAAATTTTTAATTTTAAAATTAATATTGAAAACACAGCTATTACATCAAATAACTATGTAAATAAGCCGGATAAATCTAATACTAAGGATCACTTTAAGTTTCTGAAACTATATAGGAACAGTATCGTGAGAGACAGAGGTATGACTTAATCCGAAAAACTTGTAGTTCTATAATAGGGCCTTATTTTAGATTGAATTGGCACACTTCTGCAATTATTTTTTCTACCACGATAACGAAGGGAAATTCACTGTGACAACTCAAAATATGAATATATTTGTTAACATGTGCATGCTTGGGTGTGTAATCCTAACTTTCCGGCGAAAAAAAGAATAAATTTCGGAGGAGTAATAAATAAAGAGGATAGTTTGGCGAAGCTCTGAATTTTCTCCATTTTTCCGGCATGGGTTTTTTTTAAATCAGAGAAATAAATAGGTTACCTTCATGAAAAAACGCTCAAATAAAAAGATCTTAATGAAAACTGCTTTATATAAATGTTTAATCGTTTCCACCAAAAATCTTATATTTTCCGCAAGTAAATGTATCACTTCTATGGGATTACAAAACAAACTTAAAATTTTGACACTTATAGTAATATAAGTACTGCTCTTTATAGGTGTATCCAAAAGCCTTTAAATATCATGAAACAGCTTTAAAAGCAGCAAGCTTAACAGCAATATGGTTCCAGAAATATCAAACCTGAGGTGTGTCATTTACTCTGTCCAAGACTTAAAATAACATCCTGTGTAAGTGTAACACCTTGTACTCAATGACAATTCAAACGCAGTAATTTAAAGGATCCGATTGAAGAATGACAAATAGAGCATCTCAACTTTAGGAAGATGATCGATAAATACGTGCTTGCGCAGGGATCCTGTTGACGACGTTTACCTCTCGTAAATCCGAATTACAAGTTCTTGCTTCAACTACCAGAAAATATTGGTTTTGACGTTTTCTTCCTCCTCCCGTGTCGCTTTCTACTTGGATTACCGAATGGTAACGACATGAAAAATAGTGTCTATTAAATGAACGCGCAGAGCTGGGATGGCATTGAAGCAATGAGACTGCCTCTCTGGTGATAATGGATTCCGATATTTCCTGGAGAGAGTACGAACACAAGTTTCCTAATTTATCGCAAAACATTAAAAAAAATTCAAATGAGTATTTTAATGCAACGGAAAAAAATCTCTTCGGGATTCGTTAGAAAAATACTGTCGCGGAAACTGTCTTTTCCAAGGACGTAGGTGTGAGTTGCTTCAGCGAAGCAGTAAAAATTAATAAAAATAATGGAGAAAGGAACAATATTATACGATGAAAGTTGATAAATTAAAAAAATAGACTACAAAAAGAGTACCGAATTCTACATTCAGATTTAAATTTCATTCGTTAATCCATTACACAGATGGGACTCCGACTAGACAACACTTAAAGATACCTCTGGGGAAGGAATATCATAAACTAACGAATTCATAAATAATTTGCAAATGCAAATTATCTATTCCAAATATTCACGGCCGCTGAAGCAAAGAGCATGCATCTATTTCAGATGAGAAAAATACATCGAGAGAATGAGAAATAATTGAACATCGCGAACGTTTGCGGAAATGAACCATTCCGTGGATTTGCTAACGGCCTTCCATTTAAAAGAAAGCAAAAACTCGGAACAGCAATAACGAACGGGATGGGGATATTTGGTATGTTTGCTACCGCAGAGCAATTTCATAGTGAATCAAAGAGAAAAGGCTTGAAAAAAATTAATATCTTGCCAGCGAAGCTGAAAAAATGGATGAAGAGGCGGACAGATGGAAAGACATTGATCAAGATTTTTCAAGGGATTAAAGTTCGTGTCTAGTAGCCATAAGGGAGAATGCAAGAGGCAAACCGCAGAGAGTTTAATCTTCTATGAAAGGATGTCCTTCAATGAATGTCTACGCGAAACCTGCCTGTGGCCCATGAGATAGACGAATTTTTCATTCGAACATTTTTTTCTCTTTCTCCATGAACAAAAATGTGGAGAAAATCAAAAGAGTAATTCCTGATCATACAGTTTTCGTAGATTAAGTATACCATCACAATTCTAAGTCATCACTGAATGAAATTTCCTCGTTATATATGCTCTTAGATTATAAAATATTGCCGTGGTAACCTTTCTGAGGGAATTAATAGCTCTACCGGTTATTTTACCACATTTCGGAAACTCGTTTAATATTTTTTTGAGTTAATGGTTTTGGTATTACACTACTAAAAGGAAAAGATCCTAAAGACTCGCAGTAAGCCCAATAATTCCGAAATTTATCATTCTTCCTTCGCAAGGTAATCTAAAACAGGCTGTACTAGTAAGAGGGTTGTGAGTCCTCCCTTTATAAAAATATTTCAATTTATTTAAATTAAATTTAAAATATCGTTGTGTGGTAAACGCTCTGAAACATGCGGATATTACCATATAAGTGTAAACTTGCTGGTAACTGGATTCTTTTAGTACATAAAAACATGCTTTAAATTTTTTGGCCTTAAATGCATAACCGCTCTTTGCTCTTGTTACGTATATCAGAACATTTCTGATATATGTAACAAGAGCAAATATAAACAGAAATAAATCCCTCACCATGTACACTAAAATACTGCTCTCAATTTTCTGAAACAATCATCCTTTACCTCTGTCCTATCATTTAAGGTATTTACTGCTCGTAAGTGGGTTTTCCACGCATTCTTTTGAAGCCGATACTTTCTTAATACATATAATTTTACAGCTTTATTTGCCAAGACAAGCCTTAGAACGAGTAATGCTTGGTTCAGATGGTAAGTGGTGTATCTCCTTCAGAGGATTACAAATAGAAAGTGGGTTTTTTCTGTTTCTTTAAACAAACAATAACTTCAATAAGCACTTTAATCGGTAATTGAAATATTTTATTTCAGCGAATGGGTTTTTAAATTCAATAGGCGATTTTCAAGATCATAGTCATCGATGATTTTTCGAAAACAACTAAAAAACGGCATAAAAGACACCTTGATGACGAATTGATTTTGAGTCTATAAATAGTCTTAAAAAATTCGAAAATATTTATCCGGGTTGATAGTTCATTAAAACAGGGGAGGTAAATTTGCGAGTAAAATTTCGATTTACTTAACTGCGCGGCTGTTAAGAAAGCGCATCGCGTTCTACCTTGAATAGCCCCAATAGCAGCAGATTTCATCATTAGTATTCTAACTTGCGGTAGGTCCGGAATTGCCTTTCTAAAATTTACCATCTTAAGCCATTTATCTTCCCTTCAGGCTCTTTTAATTAATCTGAAAATTCTTCTTTGTCTTTCCTCAACAACCCTTCCTTTCACAACTTCCTTCACTAATCCCTCGCTCCTGAAAATTTGAGTCTCCCAGAACCCACAAGGTCCTCTCTTTCTTCTACTGATACTTCCGATATCTATAGGGCAGTGACCACTTTTATTAACTTAACCATAGATCCTAAGATTATTATTTCCAACATGAAATACATCTTTCTCGATTTTAAATGCATGTGAATTCTCTTTGCGGGAAAATATTTCTCTCTCAAACATTCGGCAATCTTAAAGGACACTCATAGACTTACGAGACGCAAGGAAGGAATATTTAGGTTAATAAGCCTGCTTATAAGCATTCTTTTAACTCCGTTACGCTGGACAGATGGGTATTGGTCGAATATATACATAAAAAGCAGCATTTCTACGCGGGTTTCAGAAAATATTCTTCAGGACAGCGGCTGGTAAGCGTGAATTGATTTCTCAGAACAGCAATACCCCGAAATCGTTCAAGCGAGTTCTCTTTTTTTCAGCTTCTACCGCACGGTGGATGCAACCGGTGGTCGATATAAGGTTGCCTGTCAATATGCGATCCAAACAAGCTCACTCCCTAAAATATTGAAGCGGTGATTTCCAAATGGTTAAGACGTTTCTAAAGCGCGGACGCGAGAACAAGTTTTCGGATAATCGAATCGATGAGGATATTTCAGCTTTAGCTGTTTATGCAAGAATAGGCATGACAATGCGTCATTAATTCGCTTTGCCTTTTAGCTATCATTCGATCCGTGTAATTTTGCACAAATTTTTCTGCGTAGGTATCGACATGGTAGCACGGAAACGAATTTCCACAATCGTCAACACACGACTATGAGCTTCCCACGAAGGGGTGGAGTTAACGCCGAACGATCTATACATCCGCCTCTGGCACCAATGTTCAATAGAATTCCGAAGTTCACCGCAAGGGCGTGGAGTAAATGGTTGAGTTTGCACAGGCGTTCAAACTCGCGAGTGATTTCGACTGGCAAATTGAAATATTTCTTCCTATGGATGTATGTACACACACATGCATACCTATACGTATTTATATTTACCTTCAAATACTGTGAAACGAGAAATGGTTATTGAATTAAGTAAGATTAGCGAGTCCGTAGGAAGAGAAGAAAAAGTCAGCGATGTTATTTTGTGCCAATCAGACGTCACCTTGAGTCTGCAAGCAGTGTATGGACCCTCCAGACGAGTTCGAGAATCACAGCATAATACGATGCAATTCGTGCGTTATAAATATACAAGACAATTACGACAAATTAAAAAATGTTATCCAGAGACTTCAGAACGCAGGTTATTAATCTCTCGAAAAAAGGAGATGTAAGCAAAGGCATGCCAAGCTCAATAAATTCATGGAAATTTTCTTTTCTGAAGACATTGCTGATACTATGCGTCTTGCTCGTTATGTGGGCCGATCAAATATTGCGACAAAAATCAGAAATAGATTTGAGAACTAGTTATTTCAAGAGTTTATTTTCTCTGTGATCTATACGTGAAAGTAACCAGTTAGGGAATTAAAGGCTCCACGGCAAATGCCGAAAAGTGGCTCGTAGAGTACCTATGCAGATGTGACTATATGCATAAAAACTGAATACTATAACTTGGATTCATGTTTCATTTTCAGAAAAAACTCGATGAAAATCAGTAAAACAAATTTGACGACATTAGACGTCGAGGTACTTGCAGGAACGATTATAGTGGTAGTCATATACCAAAGCCAATATCGTGGGTTCTAGTACAGATTCATCATTAGCTAAGCAACCTCTGTGTTTATGGTAAAGGTCACTGAAGCTATTCAAGTGTTGGATTATTAGTACCAATAAAATTATTTTTAATCCGTTAGCTAGCAAGATCCTGGTTCACCAACCTTGCCCCGTAAGCGTGCCGTATTCATTAAATCGAAATACCTTATCATCATCAATATCTCCTGTAAGGATAAACAAATCTACACCAGAAACTCTGGTGGCGGCTTTTTATCATTGACCTATATGTGGAGGCTCAAGCACAGAAATTGCGTCAAAGATTCTTTTTCCGTATTATTACTTCTCGTGGTCATCCTTCTAACGCAACATTTCCAAAATATATTTACGACTTAATAAGACACTCACGAAATGAGCAGATATATAGCTCCTAAGTCGAATCTTTGCAATGAAGGACAATAATAACCATTAACATATCTGAGTTTTTAACGCGAAATAATGTTTGGTTTAATAGATATTACGCCACTAATATATTATGTTAAAATATGGCCTCCAAGCGAAACAGGAAATAAGCTAAATTTAATTTACAAAATAATCGAAGCATTACTCGTCCACGTTCTTCAAACTGTCCAAGAATATTCAACCTTCACGTTAATGCAACTTTCATAAGTACACTCCAAGTTACCGAGTTATACGGAAGTTACCGTCATCATGGCCATAATATTTTCATGAAATATGTTGCCTTGAAGTGGCAGGATTCTCGAAAGAACTCACTTGGAATTATTTTATGAAATTTCGAAGTGAGTCGCGTGAATTATTCGGAACGTGTTGTTTTATCAACACAGAATATTGCGCGAATAGACTTTCTGCTGCTCTTATTTGGTCGAAATGAGAACTGAAAAATGTATTCCCAGTTCCTCTCCGCATCATTTCGGAAGGGCTGAGTTTGTGGGGCAACGGACATCCTCTGGTTCTGGATGAGTTCTACCGTTTGTTTTCTAAATCCGAAACTAGCGAAACAAAACAAAAACACTTCCAATTCACTTTAAGTTTGAAAATGTCGTTCCAAATTTGTGTCACTGTAAAGGAAAGTAAATGTGCTGAAATTTAATTCATGCCATACGATGACATATCTCTCATTAAAATATAAAACGTCATATTACACACCTGTAAACGATTAGATGAAAATTGAGCCGAAAATTACGTAAGTTTTTCCTTAATCAAACTCAAATTCTATTGACCCTATGTATCTACGGCATGCTTTGTTAAAATAAAGGCATATTACGTAAAAGAACTTTAAACTAGGATTGCCACAGATTTCCCTCTTACTTGATCGGAATCAAACACACGTGCATGCATATGAATCGATGCGGCCAATAAGCGACTTCTTAAGACCGCCTTCGCATTATGGAGAAAGTAGGCTAAAATTGCGCATCATAATTTTTGTCAATTTTCAATATAAATGAGTGGATATGTTAATGAGAAATCTTCTGAAGAACTTCAGAAACTTTTACTACAACTCACAGATGAGGAATGTAAGAAATACGCTCTTGACAGAAAAAAATTTTGATTGAAGAAGATCTACAGGCCAAATCGAACGTCTTCTTAAGTTCGACAATTAGTAATATTTAACTTCTCCTGATTTGCAGTTGAAATTGTGCCTACTTTCTTTGAGGGAGAATACATCAACTTTCATTACGTAGTCACTTAGAACAATTGACAAAGCTGCACTGTAATCGAAGAAAATGAAAGAGAATGCATGGTTATTAATTGGAAATGGACCACACATCCACTTACGCATCATAATGGACTGATTTAGGCAAATATTCGTACTTAAATCGAACAATAGAACAATGCAAGATCTTTGCTCCATGTCCTTCCTGAATGCGCCCCTTTAAAAGCGAAGTTGAGGAAATCATGTATATATTGGGCTGAAAATTCTCAAGAAGATTGTACGTAGACTAAAAAGCTGTGTAGTGGGGAATTCATGTGTGATATTGTACAAATTCATGCTGTGGAGTGTAAAATTTTGTGGTCATGGATTGAGGATGTTTGAAATGACTGTATCTTAGAAAGACGATACGTTTACTATATTGTCTGTTTAATAACATTTAACTTGATAAATTTTATTTAATTTTGAACGTCATGGTATACGAAGGACAGTTAATATTTCCCAAAGAAGGCTAACTGAAGGGTTTCCCTCTCTTCTTGAAAAATGCGAAGTAGATTAATTGCATTTCCCTCAAATAAGAAAATGTTAATGTTTTATTAATAATAATGACAGAGAAACTTTCAACAGTTTCTCATATAAATTTTTGGAATGTTCACGATCTTTGTAAGCAAATTCTTTGCCGTAAAATACTTGGACTTAAAGGATAAACAGAAGTGAAATATATCGATATGACTAGGACTCGTAGCCAGTTCTTCCATTTCTTTCAAACTTCTAACTTAAGAAAAAATTGAATTACAACACCCTACTAACATTAGACTACTTTTTATCTTCTAAATGTCCCAGGTTCAACGAGAAGTCCCTTACATTGCTCCACTAAAGAGATGCACGTGAAGATCGTTTTTACAGCCTAGAGATTTTAATGCTTCTGAGCAAAGAAATAAGTGCTATACGAAATCGACATTAACATCAATAGAAAGAAATTTCATAGCAGATTATTTTTAACGTCAAATATTTCTACGGCTGGCAATCACGCAAAATTCAACTCATTGCTAGTTGAACATTGATGTAAACTTTTAAACTACGTTCAAAAATTGACACTTTCGAATGAAATCGACGACCAATGCCATTGTTAAGATTAATTCGTTGTTTTTCTCACCGCTTATCATGATTGTGGATGTGGGAAATAGTCCTGTAAGGGGTCTGCTGTTGATTTTTCAAAATTTAAATTTAAACTCGAGCAATTTTACGATTGTTTAACCCCTCTAGCAGCACAGAATTATAAATCTCAAATTTCGTACGTCAATAAATACCCGCGACCCCCTGGTGTATATGTAATATTAACAACATGTTTTAGATGCGACATTTTGATAACAATTAATGAGATATTTGAAGAGAGCGACGGTAAAAGAAAATGCAGGAGTTATGAGAAAATTAAGGGATTGGAAGGGGAAATGGCTTGGAGAGCAGCGAAAACAAATCAACGAGAATTGATAACCTAATATTATTCCATGTATTTTTACGAGGCTAAGTAGATAAACTCGACCTCGACAACTAGATTTGCCATTAAGGCGTCAGAGTTGAGGAGTGACAAGTTTGGACTAAATACGGCACATTTATGGAAATTTCCGCGAGTTTTAACAGTGAATAATTTCGAAAAGTGAGATCTTTCAATGAGATATGTTGCAGATTTGGCTACTTCGTACTCCTCATTTGTAGGATACCTAAACTGTGCGAGCGATAAAAGTAACTTCTAGTTTATTTCTTACGTTGGGCCTTCTCGAGCTCAAGCATGGAAAAATACGGAATATACTAAGCTTATTATCTTCAGGAATTCGACATTCAACAACGTGTAAACGTTTAACTGTTATTCACAATAAAATTTTTCTGGTTCGAGACTTTTAGGTGAATATGAATATACACTCACAGATTAAATTAAACACGCATATATTACGATTCCTTAGGTTTTATGCTATGGGAACCAACCCCTGCAAATGCCACTGAATTACTCACAATAAACTATCCCATTGCGTGATCCATAATTTTTGTAAAGTTCCTGAAATGGGAAAGTTTGGCGCGACGCAGTTTACTGATAGGGCAGTCGCGGTCCCTATCACACCGCGAGTGGGCGGCTCCTTGAGAAGGACATCCATCCCTTTGGGAACCCACGCCAACCAAGGGCCGCTCCCAAACCTCTCCAGTCCGCCCACCGCCATCCCCATAGCGAGCCGTATTTGGGAGGGAGAAAGGTCATCTGCTTCGACCCACGCCCTCTCTATCAACGCGATGGCGGAAAATTCCTGGGGTGAGAATCGAACCCCGTTCAGGGAAGTGAAGGTGATTTCAAAAGAGGAATCGAAACGCGCGCGAGCGGATGTCGGAAATGTGCGACGTAATTCTAGAGAGACTCAATGGCATAGCGGAGTGTTGATGGAGAGACTTGCTATGCAAAACAGATTCAGTGGAGGGGAGGGATACAAATGGAAAATTCTTCCGAAGAAAGCACGACCTTGAAAAAGCAGGATCATCATAACAAAAGATGGCTGCATTCATTAATCCACGCATGAAAATAAAATAACCACAGCTTTGGATATTCCTCCCCGGCCTGATTGTACTCCAGATTAAACAACGCTTTTATCCATTCCATTGATTACATTGTCACTTTCTTCCATTTTTCCTCTTTTCCGGACCTGAAATTTCTTCAGTGGCTTAATGAACTCAACTTTCTCCTAATCTCAATTGCATTAAAAATGGGGATGGATGTGAAAACTACTGAACTACAGGCAGAATAAATGTCATTCACAGTTTTTTTATTTAACATGTCATAATTTAATATTTCCGCTAAGCATACTTAATCGATAAAAACGCCACCTACAGAACTGCATATAGATGATAAAGAAACCATCAATTTGGTGAAAGTGTTTCAAAATCAGGGGTGGCCGTGTGGGTACTTGGGAAAATGCCCGGTGGGGCAAGAGCCGAAGTTTTTTTGTATAAATGGAACTAACGTAACCTACGTATAGAAATACAGTATGTTACGTATACCCACGCTTGCAATCAGTTTTCTATTCAACTATCAAACTTAACATATTATGAGGACAATTACCAATGAATGCCGATTATGTCACGCAATTTGTGGACCGGATTGTGTGGTAATGCCCGGGCCGATTTTGATACCCAGTCCGCCCCTGCTCAAAGTCTCTTAAGCGGTTTCAACTTTTACTAACGATGTAACTGCTGCACATTCATTCCCGATGAATTCTCGTCAAGTAGGAAATCAGAATAACTTTGATCAAATTAAAACTAATTATCAAAATATTCCTCATGGGAAATAGTAATTCGCTCTTATCTTCGGAAAGCGTCTGAAACACAATATGAAGAAATCAAACGTAATCAAAGTTAAAAATTCACTGTCGCATTTTTATCGATTCAACACAGCAACAGCTTTTGCTTGGGGCTAAAGCCGTTCATTATTTTGCTGTATGACGAAACCTCGTCCTCTTTAGTCGACGACTTGAGTAATGTACCTATTTCTTGAATATTACGTCTCTCACAAGCATTAATTTTTAGTGACGGAGAATAACTAAAGCCTCAACTCGCAATAATTGAAACGGTAGAAGAGAAAAATTTAGGAAGAGGTGAAATTGTGGTCAGTAAGTCTTCAAGATAATTGTAACGTTTCACAACACGAGTATGAATAAAACGCCATTATTACTAAAGAACTGTTTCAAATCAAATTTATAGAGAAATTTATATCCGCTGCTGGTAATTGAAGTCTTTCTAACCCTCTATGAGATGAAGTGTCAATGGAAAATTTCAAAGAAAAAGATCCTTGTTTCCTTGACGAAGAAGAACTTTGAAGTACGTACCGAAAAAGTTTTCTTCTATTTCCCATATTTTATAAAACGGCAAAGTGTTTTAATAATTCATCAAATATGATAAATCCCTCGTGAGAGGTGAGAGTCTGTTTAGGCGATTCAAATATAAATGATCCCTGCGATTTGGGTGACACATCCAGGCTCAAAAGACCGACCATCGATTTTGCCATTGGGAAGGGTGCGAATGGAGGTTTCCTTCGCTTAAAGGATGACCTTAAAGAAAAAATATTCGAAAGGCGCGTTTCCATTTCAGAAGTCGCTGAGGCGCTTAGGTTTCAATTAGGAAATGGACGCTAATGCAGAGATCACGCGAAGGTTTTACGCAAGATTATCCCCATGATCGGCAGAAAGGATATCAACGCAGATTTAACACACACTTAATCTTTCTATTTGCTCTCATCTTAGTAGTGTCCCTGTCTTCCTTATGCTGATTTCTTCGTTTCTGTCAAGGGTACTCCTTCGTATTGATCAGAAGATCCGTCCCCACATTAATTTCATGAAAGAGGGAAATAAACTGTTACAGACGTAACCTTTATGGAACCAGATCATGGTCACGGTCGAAGAAAATTGGCCAGCAGTCTTTCCGCATTACACAAACATTCGAATGGCTCAATTCTGGTTAAGTCAACGTTATCAAAACATACAGAAAACGCATAACTTGGTCAGGTTATCGCTCCCCAAACAGCCATCGTAAAATTTAACTGCAACAAGGCCTCTCTAAGCACTGATGGGAATTTCGAGAGTTTCTCGGTGAAAACGATAACGAACATCCAACGTGGTTTTGCTCATTAATGTTCATTATGATGATAAAATCGCCTATTTTCCATGAACGAATCATCTAACATGTAGAATCCTTCTTAAATTCCTGAGCTTTTCAATTTACTTTTACTTAATGCCTTACGTTGATGTATTGACGAGGATATGGCTCATAGCAGTCGACACGTGCGAAATGTTAGCGATAATTTAATTTCCCTCCACAGACACAACTGGAACCAGACATCCACTCGAGCTCCTTTATATTCTGGTTTCCGTCCATTACCTCCTCTAAATCGACCTGTCGGAGGGCTCTTAAACCTTAATCTCGGTATGACTATAGACGAACTCAAGCTATGATCCCAAAAAAAGAGCTTGTTCCGTAATTAGACGTCCTACGCTGGACACAGTGTACAAGTAGGATGCGTCACAATGACTGTTTCACAACCGAAATTTCACTTCGGAGCTATTCCCTTTAATTACACACGGCAAAGTGATTCACGGATTGCAGACACTTTTATTTTGGCATAGGTAATAAGAATAAATTTTGCCTTCAATTACCCTCTAATTCGTGATTTTCCATCTCGAACTCGAGAGGGTTATTTATACCATTGGGGCCCTCAAATCATCCATTTGAAGCTCCATATTTATCTTTTATCTCTATTTCACATTGGCCTCGGTAAGTGGATAGATTTGATCGTTATATTATGAATCGAAATAAACTGCCCTCTCCCGGCTCGATTTATGATTCTAAGATGTGACGTCAATAGCGCATTTAGAGCCTCCATCGATTTTTATATTCGAATGCGTAAGCGATTGCCTTAAGCGCAAAATTCCTCAAACAATTTCCCCGACATCTAATATTCCCCACTTCCAGTCACTCCTTCCGCATTTGTTTCGATCTCAGAGTAACGCTATTCTTCCCTCTTTTTTGTTAATTCCTCTCACGGAAATCTAGGTCATACCTCGCATACCCTAGGCAGCCCTTTTTTAGTGCACTTTCTTGGCAATATCTCGTTTCAAGTACTCCTTTTTGAATATCCCATCTACAGCTTCTTTTCTCGAGCTATCCCAACATTTACTTATCCCTGAAATTATACCGCACCTCATCTATATCGCCTCCATCTCTGACCATGAACGTGAAATATGTTATAGGCCGATAAGAGAAGCAATGGCTTTTTCCACTTTATAAATTTTGAGATTTTTATAGATTTTATCTTTCGAAGGGCATTTTCAGGGGTCTGGTATTGATTTCAAATACGGTTCATTGAATAATTACCCTCGAAAAGAAAGAGAGCTTTCACAATGAAAACTTTATATCTTTTTATAAAAGCTACCTAGCGATGAGTTATGAGAGGCGTCATCAAGTCGATAAATCTTGAAAAGGGAATCGACGGACCGATTCTGGAGGAAGAATTGGAAATTTCGTGAAGATTTCCATATGAATCGGCTCCATAGCGGTGAGCCACAGTAAAGGAAATTTATTCATGAGACCAACGATGACTTTTTCTTGAACCTTCCCCGATCAAGACAACATATTCCTTTTGATAAAATGCTGAATTGACTCTCTACATATATAGAATGATATCCCATAAAACATATGCAGCTGCAAGCAAAAGGTTCACAATAAAGATACCCAGGAAGATCTTGACAGCAAAACTAACTTGAAAATTAATACTTTGAAATATAATCCAAACACAGGGCAGAACTGTGATAAGTTGTGGGATGTGTATTCAGTTCTTAACAATTCCCCGACTGACAATTGCGTGCCCTGTATATTTTTCAGTGAACCAAGAGAACTGCGTAGTTTGCACAACTCGAATTTCTAAAATTAAAATTTACATTAAACTCTAAAGAATAGGTAGCTTTTTATAAAAAAGCAAATATTTCTGCCCAGATAGAGAAATTTCGGAGTCGTTCAGCACGAAAGATACGGCTAAACTCGCGATAGCCATGGCAGAACGGAAATTAATAATATTTTCTCCTTAATTGCTTCTGTCAAAGAGTGACACTTTAGATTTCCCATTTTCCCCAGGATTCTCACAGATTTAGTCGAATCAATAAGTTCTTTGCTAGGTTAAAGTTTGAAAATCCTCTTCAACAAACTATTCATCAGAGTAACGACGGATGATTTGAGAAGAAAACCCAAAGAGACTAGGTGAAATAAGGTATTGGAGCTCTGTTACATTCGTGTACATTCATACGCCGCCGACGAAGATGATTCATTCCTAACCTTCATTAGTTGAAATACAAATTTCCATGGGGTCTCAAAACGTAAATCTACGTAATCACTGCAAAAAATCAATCTGAATGTATGAGTTGTTCCTGTTATATTCATAACTTTTTTACATGATCATATACGCGCATTTGCAAGAGCATCTTTGAAACATTTGCTAACAGAACGCGGGTTCTTTACCAGAGTTCAAAATTAATGAAAAAATCTTCATTGAACGGAATATTTTTAGAAGGGATACTCATCAGCCGATATCCTGCACCTGCACTACGTTCATATTTTAAACAGATATTTCCGGATCATTAATATAAGACTGTGTCACTGCAGCAGAATTCCCCTTTCAGAGATAACGGTGAAATAACGTGCAGACGAGAAGCAAACCGGTAAGTAATTAATAGCAGGATCAAAGTGTATTACTCACTGGGCTACTGGATCGATAGAACGAGCAATAAAACAAATAAAACATTTGGAAAATCGCCCCAGTCGGATTGATTGATCATTTCTCAAACGCTTTCAAAACGAATATACATCAACCCGCGAAATTCATTTCCTAAGAATAACATTCCCATTCATTTTCCATCTCAAATCCATCCACCATGCCGGAATCCATCACGTTTCATATATTTTCCACAGATGAGGAGACATGAAAAGAGCGAGCCTTCAACCTTTTAATCCACATCTCGCAGATAAAGGCCGATCGGACGGTTCCGTTTACGAGGCGCTGCAAGATTCTTCTGCCGGGAACTGAGAAAGCAGCTCAAATCGACGGATCTTTCGGGTATCAGAGCGTGGAAATGCAATGGCCTTGAGGTATGAGAGATCTTTCCCAGAGATAGTATCCATCTATGACGAAAACCGAGACCGCAGACCAGGGGAAGAATCGAGTGAAAGTGGAGGACTGCCCTCGTTCACAGTCGTATGAGCGCTACTGAGTTGCGGGACCGGATGCATGCGTGTGCTTTCGTGAAAGGGCAAGGCGAATTGTGACGCAAGAGGCGATTGGCGGGAAACAAAGGGATGACACGAGAAGACGGTCATTATCTCAGACTTCATTTGCTTTGAAAGATCACGAGAACCCTATAAGAAGGTGTTACCATATTAATATATGCAAGGTGAAGGAGGAGCGAATTCTTTTAGCGACTCCAAAAAGGAATGCGTTTGATTATCGAATCCTCCGTGACTCATACATGATATGGAACTTCTGCAGGTCCTTTCCTAGGTCTTATCGTTCATGCAGGAAGTCAGTTCATTATGAGAAATTTGTATTAAACCTAAGTATGCTAACATTACTATCAAAACATTCTGAAGTAAACATTCCCAGGAATTAAGCGAAAGAGGAATGTTATTTAGTGATAGACGAGGTACCTGTGTAACAACTTCATGAAGCATCTATTTTATCAGACAATAAATTACGAACACTGACATATTGAAAGAAAATTATTGATAAATTAAGAACGTATCTTGGGGACTACGATAAATGGGTACTGTTTTATACACATCTAGATATCACATTCTAGAGTTATTGATTAAAAAGTAACCCGCCTCTTATTGTAAATTTTGAAGCCCGAGGCATACACGAAATCCACTAAAAAATAGAGATATTTTTCGAAATTTATATCTTACATTTTCGCATATTTGATGAATACTCTTCAAACCAACTGAAAAATATTAGATTATTACTTCCCTCTATTCCGAATTCCGTACGATATTTGGGTAAGATATGCATTCTTTGTTAAAGTGTATATGAAAGAATGGATTTCATATGATCTTTTAGTACTTCAAGAAAGGTTTTATGGTTAAGTTTTGAGATGGTCAAAAATTTTGAAGGATGAAACTATATTTTATCATTGCTTAGATAGGATTGAATATGAAAAATGGCCAGTAATTACGTAAATTAAATAAATTTATTAAATTTTGCTCATAGTCTCACTGTTATATGGATGAAAGATGTGTGATATTAGACTATAAGCGGATTCCGCAATTATCGCAGGATAGAATCGAGTGGTCATTCAAAGGTAGAAAAGCAAACTCTACAATTTCAATAAGGAATAAAAGTATGATACGAAGAACCTTCCTTGAATATTGCGCTCCTTTATAATTGTTAAAATGGACGATTCCATGAGATACGCTTCCGAAGCAGGAAATACTTATGCGCAGGGGAAACAAGGAATACCGCGTGGATAAATGATTTCTCAAAATAACGACGTCCTTGTCCGAGACGATGGCCTAGTGACCAGCAAGTGCGCCGTCGACGTGTCAGCTATGTTTACAAATCTCTCACTTCTCGTTTACTACCTCGTAAGCGCGAGTAGCAACTCTTTAGTTAAGGCAAAACAAGAACTCAGACGACATTTCTACAGAGAGGAAGATGAGGTCAAGACCGGCTCCGGATAAGGATCCCATGAATGAGTCACAAGTAGCATGCACCTACCCATAATAAAAGTTCCCCTCGGCAAGCTATTAACGATGGGTGTTTCCTCGTTGAATGATATATACGACTCTCAGGTGATAAGTACTTAAAAATTCGCGAAAAGACTACAGAAAGATACTGTAATATCTGCCATGCATGATTGAATAATGATTTTAAATTGAGGTCGAAGGATCTGAAAGATAACTATATATATTGTGTGCTTTCAAAATCATATTATATTATCAATAATGTTGTTCCTTTTTCAGATTAAGCTCCGTTATAACTTCTTCTATTATAAGAATAACTTGTATACTTACAAGTCTCGCACTTACGATGTAAACTAATTCATACATGTTTTTGTACTTCCCTGATGTTCTGTTAAGTACGTACATACGTCTGATCATCTCATTCATCGTATTCAATAAGCTTCATCAAGATATTTTGCTCGATTGAAAACCAATCCCAGTCTCATCCCACCATCTTTGCCTTTTTGTCACTATTCATTCTATCCTTGTCTAAACCAACTTTAAACCGATTTTAATCAGGCAGTTTTACTCACAGTCCACATTCATTCGTTACACCAAACTGTCTCTGGTTACCTCTCTCCAGTTTTTCCATTTTTCCTTAAATTAAATTCATTCTAATTGTTTAAATTCTATTGTTTTCTAATATCCATTACACGCATCCAATGTTCGTTAATGTTTGAGAAAGGCGTGATATCTTTAGATAATTGTTAACAATTTCTCTCCTTCTCAGTTTCTAGGATTTAATCACTGACCACTTCTGCCCACCACTCTTCTTCCTACATTAGCACATCTTTCCAACTTTTCATCTGTTCTTCCATTCTTAGAAAATATTTTAATCTATCTTAGAAATCTATACATCTATTCAAAATGATCGTCTTCTTTAAATTCTCGCTATTATCCTTCTATTTTTACCGAAAGCAATTATCTTTATTTTGGAAACATTCACAGGTCTGCTCTCTTGTCAATTACATTCCTCCTATCTAACAATATTAGCCACTGATGGTTTCATAAAAAAGTCTATAATAATCGAAAAACAGAAAAGGGATTATATAAATATAGTTTAAGATAGATCTAACTTGAGCAAAACTATGAGACAAATTCACCGCACTGTGGTTTTTGAAAATATGGCAATGATTAGTATGAATCCATCCGCTATAGATTTTTCTATATGTTTAAGAAAACTACGACCTTTACAGGTAACCTCAGACTTTAAGAAAGAACCTATTGTAGATGGTAGAAAAGTGGGTCGCAATGAATAAAGTAATTTTCCATTGATGCCGATATTAACCGGAAATCTTATTTCAGGTTAGCAAATTTAACGATTTTTCGCATCGACCAAAAACTTCTTTATTACTTGGAGAAATAAACTAGTAAAGTGACGTCGATATACTTTCTATAATAAAAAACACATTCCAGTCATCGGCGGCTTTTCTTTTCTCCGCAAAACTGTAAATTGCCCGCCAATCTTATGATTCTTTGTGCGTGCGATCATTAGAGAAAGGAATAAAACAAACTCAACAACCGGATAAATCTATACGCCTCCAAGCAGACGAAAATGAAAGCTGGAAAGAGAAACTGAGGGTTTTCATTCTACTTTTAAAAACGCCACGATTTAAGTATTCGAGAAAGGACTCAGATGGTCAACCCTCCAGAAGAACATAATGTGGAGTCACAAAATTAGAAAATTAACTTCTTGACTCCGGTGCGAACGAAAATTTCCTTTGGAAAATGCGCGTGGTTCTGTGAAAATTCTCTTCTCTATGATACTCCATAAGATTAAAACACGCTATCGAGAATGTTTGAGAGAAGAATTTCATCATCGATAGTTTCCGCACATTTGATGGAGAAATTTCCGATGAGATAATTTGACAGATAGAAAATCAGGCGTAGATTTTATTGGAGCTTGATAAAAATTTAACTTTCGATTTTAAAATGAATGTAAGAGTATGATTCCCAAAAATCTAAAAAGAATTCCCAAAAGTCTATTTATAGAATTCTGCCCTCACATACGACCATAGTCACAATATTTGAACCGAATTTTGAGATAGCTGAACACAAAGAACTGTTATTTCAATTCAACCCTCTAAGATACACATTCACTCACTTTTACCACACAAAGAAGCTTTTTTCGCGCCAATTCCTAACAAAAACCTGGTTTTCAAATATTTACGCAAGGAAGAATCCTTATTTACAGACATTAAGTCCTTCGCAAAAAATTGGTGGCTGCAATTTTAAGGGCGTGGAAGTAGCTCACAACAAACCAAGTGTAACAGACACAAATGCGATTAGTTTTAGAAGCTCAAAAAGAAAGGAAAGCGCATAAAGAACAAAGGGTTATACTTGTAAGTAGGCTAATTATTGTAACTGCTGAAAAAAATCAAATCTGCTCGAAATTCTGAGATGTGAGGCTCAATCATAATTTGAATAACCAGAGAAATCACATTTATATCTGTCATTTTCAGAAATTTCACACATGGGAACTTTTAATCGCTGCAAATAGAAAAGGTGTATTTAAGAGCGATGGCTGATAACATTACAATAATACCTGTCAGATAGGAATACTTATTGAAGGAGGCTTGATCTTAAGAAAATATCAGACATTAGAAATTTATTAGCTGCTAGAAACTGCTTACCGGACTTGAACGAACGAAAAATTTAAATTTTGACAGGTTTTTGCGAGACTTCCGAACCGGTTTTTATATGTACATATACATTCATAGAGCTTTCTTCAAGACCTTCTACAACATAAAAATTTCATTTTTACAGATCTACGATTTAGGAACGATTAACTTTGAAGATGAAAGTTAGATCTGCTGAATGATTGAATTATACTCGCTTTTAATAATGACAATGACGATAAAAGATTAATGAATTCAGTTTAAAAATTGTTATTTTACAAATTTCACAAGGCGACAACTTTAATTTCACAAGGCAACAACCATGTAAAGCGTTTACTTCAATCAAAACTTGATGAAACCACCCAATAATTTCCAATTCTGAATACTTATCTCGACTGAGCTGAGAAATAAATCCGAAAATGAAAAATTAATGCGGATGACTTAAGCGTAGATGATAAATAAGCGAATGTAAATATTAACTGTGCTAATAGAAGTTCTTATCTTGAAGGAGATAAGTTCGATGTATTATAAATTTCATAATCTTCAGCGGAAATTGTGATCGACTGAATCATGTAATCGACTGAATTATCATACAATGCTCAGAGTAGTCTTGCGAAAGCAACCTTTAAAGTAAAAAAGTTATTTTTAATCGATAAAATATTCTAAATTCGAGTCACTGCGTCAAAAGGCTGCTGTTTTAGCAGTATTTTAAGCTCAGTAAGATCGATAAGAAAAGCATTTATTTGGTTTCTCCGTTTTTTTTCCGCGGAGGCCACACCTAGAGAAAAATAGCTATGGCAAAATGGTCTGAGTGCAATAGCTGCTCAGAGCCAAGAAGCTCTGACATAAATTCCCTAGCCTATGTTCTTCTGACAGCTTAATTATATTCAAGAGCATTTGGAGGGGAAAAAAAACAAATTCTCTGCGAGAGAAAAAAGGAAGAATTAAATAATGTCAGTTTTGCCAGATAAGGAAATTTCTGCAGAAAGAAAAACAACCCGCAGTGACAAATATCTATTTCAAGGCTTTTGAAGCCAAAAAATGTTTTCCTAGCTAAGAATAATAGAAAAAATACTATTCCAAAAAAAGGCATTTTTTAAGCTTTAAGGGAGATAATATTAAGGATGAATAATTTGTATTCACTATGAACTCGCCGATGGATATAATCAGTAGAACACGAAACCAAGAATTTATATTGGGAAATAAATTAACACAGGAAGTAAACTAACTTTTTCAGAGATGAGGACATGGAAATAAGCGAGGTGGATGTAAAGGATCATCAACTTTAGATTTTTGAAAAGAAATTTTTAGAGGAGTTTTCGTATCTGAAAGTATCTAGGATGAAATATTGTAAGTATATCACATACACGCGACTGTAGTTTCAAAGGAATAAAGTGTGTACTACCAAATACGTATTTGCACACACATTTCTATACGTTTGCGTACCAGAAAAATCTTTTTCAGACTAAATTTTATTCGAAAGCGTAACTGGGGATTATCATAGAACAGGATTTTTTTCTTTGGAAAAAATGATACCGTTCTCTTAAGCCTATAACAGCAAATCATTATTTTATAAATATTTTGCGGAACATATTTTCATAGAGATCTTGTATCATAAATTAGGTCGAATACCAAATATTTTTTGTAGAGTTAAAAAAGTGTCTAGAATAATTCCTGCGTCGAAAATGTAGAATTCCGCCAAATGTCACGGGAGAAAATGGATTTTTTAAGCACATTTAAATTATAAATTTGCAAAGATGGTGTAAAATAACGAGAAATTAAATTTGAATATTCTACTTTCGGGACGATTGATACTTATAGAAAAAAAATAATGTTACTCGTCATATCATCCTAAGATATAGAAATATTGATGGATTAACTTATCGATAAATCTATATTTACTTTATGACAGTATTTCATGAATTCAAGATTATATAGATAGGCTTAACTTTAAACACAGCAATAGCCTAATGAGGTGAATTTCGGAACGCAAAGACCGCCGCATCTCCAAGTTACCTTTGATACCATTCATCCGAAACGTTCCCTCGATTAAATCGTGCCGAAGGAAAGAAATTAAACAAGTACACTGACGACTTTGAGAAACATTCATACTCTCCGGCGCTGAAAACTATTCCGGGACATACGCTGAAAAGAGAATTCTTTCTCATCATTTTCTTTCGACTTGAAACGCACTCGTTTATGAATTCGTACTCGGTTGTCGCGAAAGGCACGAAAGCAAACAGTCATCGAGACTTCGCACAATGGAGCGCACACCAACAGAGAGCACATTGTTCGCGAATTCCAGTGGAAAAAAGGGACGTAGCCGAGGATATTCCCGTACAACAGCTCACGGGCATAACCTCGACAGTGAAAAGGATGGAGGAAAAAACGGAGGAGAGCAGAAATGGGTACGGGGAGGATCATCCCCGCAACACTAGGCTATTTGGACGGATTTCCCCGAGAAAGCGTTTCGCTTGACGGGTCCACGGAAAGAGAGCCTCAACGGGAATGGAAAGGATTCGCGGCCACGGTGCGAAGAGTAACCGGGACGCATCCATCTGACGAGGAATTGCGTTGCACTGCTGGAAACGAGTCGCTATTTTTATTCTGACATCCGCTCGTGGGACCACTTCGCGTGATGCCTGAGCTAAATTACTAAAATTTTGCATCCGAGATGTCAGGCATTTTCCAATCCTTTTGACGTCGATGTGATGCGACGACGATTAACGGGAATGTAGGTGCAACGAGCAAATACAGAAGTGTAAAAACGTTTAAAAAATCCCATTTCGAGAGATCCTTAAAAAGTACAGAGATACCAAACGAATCCTGAGTTTATTTGGCACTGACCTACTTTCGCTGAGTACGCATTCCAGTAAACGCCGAGGAAGTAAATAAGGAATTTAAATTTGATTTTCCAAATTTTCTGAAATTTTGAAATATATTCGATACTATATATACCCGTCTTTAAATTTAAATTAAGTAGTAAACAGTGGGCTTTGAAAAAGCTGTTTAATAGACCTTACATGGAATACTCTAATATTTCGTATTATCTCTTCAAAGATTCCTTGATATTTTTCGAATTCGAGGAACTTTCACTAAGCCTACCGATTAGGGCCGTAGATGTTACTATGTAGATGACTGTGGGAAAGTTTCCATAAATTATCAAATAATATAAATTGCTGGGAATTTTGCATAGGGACGAAATTAATACGATAGAGATATCAAAATGACGAAAAATGAACCAATTAATATTTTAGAAAGCTTTCCTTTTTAAGCAATAAGTTGAAGAGGAAAGGAGCCATGAAAATTCATCTGTATTACTAACAGGATAATTCCATTGCAGTGAATTTGTTTCGTTGTAAAAAAAACTACACTAACCAGTCTCCACAAAATACGTTTCCAATACATTTGAATAAGAATTCGTTAAGTTTTCGCTTGAAAAGATTCTTCTCACGTTTCTTCCACGGCTGGTCAGCGTTCCACAGACCACAATCGGATAATCCATCCAATGGTGTTAAGACGGCTCATCGCGATGACATTTGCCACAAGAAGAGACGACTTTCGAAAGAATGCGATTATCGAAACGCCGCCCGCCCAGCATTGAGGTAACGAAATCCGTATCCCGTGCAAGAAAAAGGACGTAAATTACGTTGAGAAATATTATTTCTAAAGCTGTTGAAGGCGTGGGAACCAAAACCGGCTTACTCTTTCGGAGATATTTATATGGTTTCGTGCCGCGTTAACGAGCAGTGATATAATATCGGCATAATATCTTTTCGGGTTAATTTCCCCTCAAATATACATTTAGTGAAATCAAATGATACTTGACGTAGGACTTACGTTGTTCTTTAACTAACCAATTAATGGGATTATCGTTTCTTTATGATTTAAACGTAAAATTGGAATAATTTATGATTTAGAAGCTGAAGTGTTTAGCGAAGTAATGAAAATTCCTAACTATTAGGAGAGTATCCTGTATTTAATAAAATCATGTTCTCTCCTGAAAATGTGTACAGTATCAACAATTTCAGCAATCAAATAATAATAACAATGCTTTTAAACATCTGATATATCCGTTGTGGTCATATAAACGCGTTTAAGTTGAATGGATTAATATGGAGGTAGGTCAGTGAAAGATGCTGATTTTCAGCGAAAGAAATTTTAGCATGATTTTACTCGTAGAATCTTTACAGCTGGATGGAATTTAGGAATATTTCAATTTCTTACTAGTGTCTTGGGATTCTAAAGTGGAACAATGGAGAATAAAAACCATTTTATAAATATATATAATAAATAATGAACAACGTTGGAGGAAACCTTTGAAATAAATTATATATAACCGATATAAAGATATTTCGACATCTCTCCTTGTAGAATCAAATCCAAGACTTCGCAAAATCATCAAGGGTCTCAAAGCCAAAACATCATTATTTTTTTAAGACAATGAGGTATCAAAATTAAAGGAATTCCGAGTGAACATAAAAATATAGGATTTAAAAAAATTTGCATCCATTAAAATCACTATAGATTGATACCGTATGATATCAATAATAGTAGCTGTAGCATATTAATTTTTCTCTGAACCGAGCACTGAATTGTGTTCGAACTTATACCGATCCTTCCTAAAACCTGCATAGCTACTACTGCGAGGTATTTATCATGAAAATAAACTACTCTACGCGGCCTCACACCCATAACAGAAAGGACTGTCACTAAGAATGAGATGAAAGGTAATGCAAGCGTACTCTGAAAATCAGAGAGGCGACTGCATAAGCATCCGTATCACACTGAAACTGCTAAACAAAGAGAAAGGCGTGAAGCTAAAAGTATACAAAGATCATAGAGACCGAATTTTACTTTTTCGGGTAATTCAGCGACTGCTTGCCTACTTAAATGACAAAAGGGAAATAAGACAGGGTAATCACGCTTTTCTCTTCTTTACGAAGATAAACACGAAGATCTGAAACTCATCAACTTTCCATCGCCCAGAGAGGAAATTTCCGATCAGGAATATTGAATTTATTCAACTTTTTAACAGACATTTATAACCTATTCACCTCTCTTTGAGGCGATAATATTTTAAGGCCGGATTCTTTAAGACTACACTATCTTCTTTGAGTAATGATATATTTTAAAATGTGTACGATTAATTACCATAATTTTTGAAAATAAAGAGTCAGAAACTCATTAAATATTTCTGTAAAACCAATTTCGGAGAGTGTCGCTCAAGACGCAGAGGATAAATCCTTGGAGCGATAAGAAGACGTCACACTAAAAACGGTGACATCATAAAGGGAGACACAGTTTCTTCAATTTGTTTCCAGTAATAGCATACTATACATTAGCAGAAATTAAACTTGAAATTTGAGCATTATTACTCTATATTTATTGTAACAGTGAAATTCTCTCAACACGATGAGATGAAAAGTAAATTTATTACCATCTGTAAATTTATTACCTCGCCTTAGGCCGAAGGAATGATTATTCATTTTACTACCCGTTGATAATTTCAGCAAATTAATACGCTTCGAATATTTTTTTAAACATCACTCTCCTAGGGTTATCAAAAGTGCATCGAAAGTTAAGATCATGTCTCACATTCAGGCCCCCACCGGGAATCGAACCAGAGACCGTTTTCACCAAAGTTGGTACATTGCTCACCTGGTTATCCGGACGCCCAATATCACAACCCTCAACCATGTCTGCGCTAATAATCCTTATATCAAGACAATTCTTATTGAGTTGGACTTCTGTTATTTCACACTTCCTGAAGCAGATTCCTATTTTCTCGTATCATTGGCTTGGGCATGTGGGACTACTGAGATAAAACCGCTTTGAAAGCACTATCAATACAACGTTTCACTTCGAAACTAGGAAGAAGAATTGAGAGCAATACCAAAGAATATATTATTCAATAGTTTCAAAACTAAACTATCGTACAATATTTGTCAGAACTGCTTTCTCACGATAAAAATGTAAAATTTAATTAAAAATAAAGCATGGTAAAGAAACAAAAGGAAATGAAAACATTTATTACACCATTATTTTTCATGAAATGATCATTGATGACATCCAACTCACTGAGACTTCTATCTTTTGATCGCCAAATTAAATCAACTTAAAATTTCGCGGTGCCTGTGCATACGAATTAAAATGACTTGGAATTTAGGGCAATGCTCAAGTTGTCCACGAAACCATAAGACTACCTCCCTAATCGATTCCTTCTAAAATAAGGCTTCCTAAAATTAAGATAATTAGTGCGAAGAACCTAAAAAAAACAGGGATAAGCTTTTCAGTCACTTTTTGTGTCAAATCAAAGAATCATTTACACCATAACGCTGTAACTGTCCTGAAAATATCGATTTCCATCAAGCCGTTTAAGAATTTAGGAGAAATTCGACTTCCTTTGATAAAGTAATCATTCGCTAAACTGAAAACTTTGTTACTCAATTCACATTCCAAGATACTGATAGTTTATCGATAAATCCGCGTTGAAGTTCCGAACCAAACAGAATCGTCCGTAAGATAAACAACAGATTAGTAGGCCGAGGATTCCTCAAACCCGACTCAACATAAACTTCCCTCCTTCTCTGACTTAGCATCCGGTTCATAAAGTTCCCCAAAGGACTTATTTCTAGTAAATGTCGTAAAATCTTTCAAAGCGTTTCGCTCACTTTTCTTGTCTCCGCATAAAACATGAAACGTCGGCATGAGGATATCACGTCTCACTAAGGACTCATAATACGAGCCACTCCTAAAAAGATTACGACGTGCAATACAAGAGAACACCAAGAAGAGGTCTTCCAAAGGGAAATATTCGTCACTATACTGCATGTGCAAAAGATCAAAGGACATCTGAAGACGACGACATCTTCTGTTCAAAGAACAAGAAAACCTTACTAATTTGAATCTTGCTCTTAAGAGCCATTTCCAATTAGGACTGCTATTTTGGGGAAATCTTAAAAAACCTTCGGATGCATTTATTTCACACAAGGTGGATAAAGAATCAGCGAGGAAACATTTTATATCTTTTCATAATATAAAATATATAGACCCAACATGCATTTTATTTTACCGTTTAATGTTATTACATTCCATTATAATTTTTATTTCACATTCGTTACTTTCGTTTAACTTGTGCCTTAAAAGGCAACCATATCACTACCCTAAATTTGAAAGTGTGTTCAATCTTTCACTAGTCTATGCCGAAGTGCTTTTCAGGCAACAAAACTGTAATGATAAATTTCATCCATTTAGAAAAAGATATGCCTTGTGAGAATATGCGCTCTTCAGTATCAGCAGTTTCTCCACTTTCTCCAAATTAACAAGACTCTGATATTTAGAGAGAAAGTAATTCAAGCTGGGTTCTTACGAAAGATGCGAACAATGTAAGCTACAAAACTCAATGAAGTGCGTTTCTATCAAAATTTCATATTCAAAATATTACAGGGCAATCGATGTAACTTATTAACTGGTCGATCAAAAAGTATTCAATATTCTTAGAGCGTTAACTCCTCCAAATGGGTATGAAAACAACGAGATTAAAAATAAAAGTAGAAACTTTCACTAAATAGAGCTCCCTGCCGAAATCGATGTTCATTTTGTTCTACATCATTTGAAATTAAAACTTATCTTAATGTCTAAATGTCCAACTTCACTACATGCAAAGATATAAAACATGTTATAGATTAGTTTTCATCCTGTCCTTGCAGTTCTATTTGCGGAGATACTTGTTACAAAATTTTTCTGTTTTATGGATTCGTTCTACCAGGAATATTACATGTATCAATATACGGAATATGTCTTAAAAACCATTTATCCTCTTTGTGTTCATCCCAAGTTACTAGCACTTTCTAGGTAACGACACACGATAAATGAAAGACTATTTAATTATCAGAGACTGCTGGTTATTGCTCATTGACTTTAAATTGTTGCCTAAAGTACCATATAATAATAGAGAAAGGAAGAAGTCATCAAATATCATCGGATACTACGGTAAGAGGTATCACGATGGCTTTCTCAAGGTCTAAGTTTATGAGACTGACCTTGCTGAGATATCACCGATACATCATTTCCTTCCCATACAAGAAAAGTATTTTAGCGGAATACCTTTAGTAATTCTCTTCCACTGAAAGTACGGTAAAGACTCACTTTCACCAGTCCCCCACAACGTTTATGGAATGTCACTATGTTTAAAGGTCGTAAACGTAAAATAAATTCGATTCTCTGACGTCATCAAATAACAGAGACTTAAAATTTTATTTCGTTCTCTTATTTCATTTTCTTTTTTTTTCTTTCAGCGATTTCTTACAGCGTTCCTTGAATTGCTTATAATTGAATAACCAACGTTCGTAATCCTTAACTCAAAATCTTCATGATATATATGCTAAATGAACACCAACATACTGAAAATAGCAGCCATGATTAATAGTGATGCACTTACAATTAGAAAGTATGTAAAAGTTTATTTGTATTAAAATATCGTTAGTCAGGCAGCAATATAGAAAATTTTTAGACAAGCTCCTAAAAATTCTCACGAGGTTACTGGTCCGAGAATATCAGATGAGACCAGAGAAAAGATCTGCTAATTATTCATGTATCATCAAACATATACAATGAGAAAGTCGATGCAAACTCAAGCACATTCTCAATTTTAATAGCCCCGATTTCCCTATGTTAATGGCATGTTTTTCCTCTTCAATAAAGCTACTATAGTGCTTTCTCTAATAGAAAGTAAATTTCTTAGCGCAGAATGTCACTCAAGCATCAGCAGCGGCTACAAAGAATCAATACCTTTTCGAAGGATTTCCCCGATAAAAAGGAATTATCGATCGTTTGAATAATTCAAGTCGTGGGAACGGAAAGTGGCACGTGTCAACTGAGGAATTAAACTAGGATGCGGAAGTGAATGAAACGTAAATAGCATTCTAACAACTGGACTTTTCCTCGTTTTGTAATCTCCATGGTTCTCAAGAGCTATATGAAATCGTACCGATAAGACGACGTAAGGACAGTCATATTTGATTTCAATGCTTTTTAAAGAACAAATGAAATATAACTAATGTTGTGTCAGCTTAGATGTAACTGAATGTTATTCAATTAGCATCAACATGGAAGATTCAAATATTTCACAATAATATCATTTTTCATTTATATAAAATCATTTCGTGTCATATTGACTGCTAATACACTATCTTTGATTACAAATATCAGTAATATACTATTTTAACATACTTTCCTTCGTCAATTTAAAATAATTACAATACATGGATTTTAATCAATTTATTTATGAACAAGAAAACTGTATAAGAATTTTGTTCGACCTCAAGTCAAGTCGAGCTTTCCATTATTATCATTCTATTCTCGGAATATAACTTGATATGAGAAGTCAAAATTTTATTCTTTACTTTATATCAATTGTTAAACTGTGAATATTAAAGCGATAAATAAATAAAATTAAATAAATAAGTTTAAATGTCCCTCACAGTAAAGACTTTGAATTAAGATTCAAAATTTAGAAATAAATACATAAATAAATTTATTCAGTCCTAAATTTTATATTATTTAGACCATTCAAATGGAAAGTCTAGTATGAAATTGTTTTGGAGGCCTTAACCCCAAGTTTGTTCCATTTAACATCAATATCAACTTCTTTGATCTCTTGCATTTAAACTGTCACGAGATATTGAATGTAGCTTCTGTTAAATTCAAGAATAAGCAATTCAAGCGCGCAGTTTCCTTATTTAAGTATCCTTTAGCTCATCAAATAAATGCAGGATTTTTCCTAAAAGCATCTTAAACAACTGAAGATGAAATTTTATCCATCATCTTCAAATTAACAGACTTTCTCGTTAGGTCCACGAACATTCTGAGCAACTAAACAATAGCTCCAGTTTCAATACAATCAATACTATCCAGAAATCTTTAAAACTCATGATCTGTCTTTAAGGAAATCGAGATCGTTTGGATATTAACGAGCAATAAAAATTTCACATTCGGTCATAAATACGGCGCAGGCCTTCCATAAATCAATATACAGCCTTGGATAAAGAAAAAATTTTCGGACGTTTACCATGTTAACGGCAGATTCTTCTCCGAGCCTCCAAATTCCAGCGATTAAAATAAATTAATCCTCCAGATACTTCCACCCCCTACTCTATACCAAGGGTTAACCTATCTATACATCGATACGATCGCGATCGGGGGAGAACAGAAAACGTGGGAGACAGCACGTCGAAAGAGCGGCGCCACGTGGGAATATTAAAGTGGGCGCAATGTGTCTGCAATGGGTAAATAGGTGGCGCGGGACGTCTGCTGAGACATCATTTATGGCGCCACGCGAAGGGTGTTGCACGATCGGACATGGTGAGAGAAGAACACAGCCTCAGCACCCACGCCCACTCTGGTAGCCGAGGAAACCGCGACAAGCCGCGCGAACCAATAAAGGAGTCGAATGCGGCTCACACCCACCCGTCGCAGCCCACAAGGTGACTCACTCTAATTGAGTGAGCCAACTGGTTCAACTCATTTCGCGGGCGCAAAGAAAGGACGGAAGTAAAGGAAAAGGGGAAACCGGAACGAATACACGGAATCGCGAATGTCGCACGTAAGGGCTGAGATTGGACGGAAAGAATCGCTCTGATGCACGGGAAAATCTCTTCTCCGACGTACCTGTCCGTGATTGCTAGTCATCGAGGATTCAGACCACGCATTCGAACACGTCGAATCCGTTTTCCATTACCTTTTCCAAAGGCCAAGTTAATTTCCCATGTCGGGATTCCTTGGATCGATAATCGAAATAAAAGAACGAAAACTCAGAATACTTAATTCATCGATTTGATGGTTCAATCGCGCACTAAATTTAGGCCCGATGAGTTTCATATTGACGTAAACGTTTATAAGATTATTTTGCTTTACTTCAGATGTACGTTTTCCAATCAATTGGCCACAACAATATACGCTAAAATATTTAACGAAAAGTTTTAGGCATTCAGTCAAACGTAGTCATAATTTCTCCCTGACGAGAGAAAGCTACCACTCGAGCAAAAAATTTGAATGATTCTAAATAACAAACTCGAGAAAGATATGGATCCTATAGTTCTTCCTCCACTTCAGTTGAAACAATTCGTTGATGAATACATGAATAAATCACCCGTTGATTACTTTCAAAAATTTCCCTCACAGTAAAGACTTCACTTCACTGAATTAAGATTCAAAGTAGGTTTTTTACAACGCATCTTATTTGCCGAGCGTTTCACGACAGAAAAGAGCAGTTCAGATGAAAGAAGATAAGCTTTGAGCTTATTTAGCGTGAATTAGAAAAATTTATCACAACATGGCATTCTACGATTTATTATTATATGATATATATTATTATTTTCAAGTATAGATAAGGATTTGGGAGATGAAACGAATTAGATACACAACTTGCGAGAATTCTCTAGAGTAGTTGAGAATCGACCTCGATTGTGATGTTAATAGCAAGTCAATAATCTTGATAGAAATGGAGTATAGTGAGGACGTTGAACCGCTAAGAATGTCGGCCACCAGGCCGAAATATAGACTAAACTGCCAAGATTTAGCAAAACTGTATATTTTACTTCGAGGATAAAATAATTCCACCAGTTGATCCTGGATCGCAAGAGTTGCATCTGCATACTAAGATAACGGTCGTTTAGGGTTAATTACCCCTGTGAATCAAAAACTCATACACATCAACTTTAACGAATAATTCCATCACTGGGTGAGAATTTTAAAACAACGGGAATCTTTGGTTCCATAGGAAATATAAGAAACGCTACATTTGGCGAGAGTAGGCCAAAAGACAATGCGAAACCGTGGAAAATTTCTCAGATTGTGCTGAATACTATTCGGAACAATTTTAATGGTGCATCCAAAAAATACTTCATTATGAAGCATTACATTTTTTTAAATAATTCAAAGCTTTTATAAGTTGAAATATCAGATAAACGCCGACACAATTACGGGTGTTTATCACAAAGAAACGTTTCAAGGAAGTAAAAAAATAAACGACCTCGCAAAACAATGCGATATTCATTTCCATACCCGCTCCGCGTCCCAAGCGTAACAGAAACATGTTCCATTTCCGACCTGTACCGTTGAATCTCCCAGGAGCATCATCTCCGATTTTTTCCATACTGAAAAGCCAGCGGCCAAATGTTACGAAATGGGAAGAGCGAGGGATTTCTCATAATTTTCGACTGCGTCCCACCATCTCTGATCTCGAAGCGGATAAGCGGCGAAAGTGTTGAGGTTAATCGAGATAGGAGCCATTCACGGGACGCTGACTGCTCGCAGAGATGTTGGAAGCCGAGAAATTTCCAAGTCTGACCCAATACGCAAGAGATTACCACAGTCCGAGAAGCTTTCCAATCAGCTTTTTCCCTTATCCAGACAATCACGAAAAATTTCAGCGGAAAATATCATTGACGGTATCGGAGCAACTTTGTGCTCTAAAAATAGTATCATTATGACAATCGTTTTGGGAATTTCAACGAGTGGCAACTTTTCCCAAATTTCAATCACTTTAGCAAAATGTATGAAGGACGAACAATTAACTCCTATACATCCAACCAGAGCGATTAGAGAGGATGATCATAATCAACATTTTCGGGAATCAATTTTTTTTTTGTTTTTATACGAGCTTCTTTTTCATGTCACTTCTGGAGTAGCGCTAAAAATTTAAACGAGAAAATAAACAGTTATCAAACTCAAAATACAGTAAAAGTTATCTTTTCGTTATTTTCTGAAAACTTAACTATATTATGTTATGGTCTTACTACCTAAAGAATTGCGTAAACTTGAATTTCGTCCCAGTCCTCGATTCATTATCCTCTTTCTGACCTCTTTGGTTACGCTAAATAACCAGCTCATTTTCTTGCTAATAAATAAGTCTCAAGTTTAATAAAATTTGTACTTTAGATTACAGCTAGCGCTATTATGAATAGGAAGAGAAAGAAATTTATCGTCATTTTACCACGAAAGATTTGACATGATCTTCTAGATGCTTTATCCGCAAAATAATTAATATTCTGATGTAAAGTTGCATTTCCTTTCCTTTACCGAGACAACAATAACGTAATTCACAAATCGTATTTTAAAGAATGTTTACATGATTCCCAAATTTAATTCTAGTAACTGAGCTGTCTGTAATAGTCGGTCTCTAAAGTAGTTACCGTTTCTGAATCAACAGACGACATGATAAAATGCAGCTTGATGTGATAGGACAGAACCGACGACAAAGAAAACGGGAGAAGGAATTTTTCTGGGATAAATGCCTTCAATACCGTTCGTTTCTATTTCAACTCATGAGAGTAACATATGCGTTTTCTTTTCCGAGAGGCGCGTGATCTGGATTACGGTTCAAATTCGAATTTTATTCGAACGGCACCCTCCCATATCTTTCTCTTGATGTAAAAAGGGAGGGGAAAAAAGGTAGCATTCGATCAATTCCTTTATTACGACAGGTGCCAAGGACGGCTACTTTTTTCCGAACGCTTACAACTTTCCAGTAACTATTGACATTTCCTACTAGTTAATTTACATTGCCAGCATTCTTATGTATCTTTCATTACTGATCGGCAAAAGACTTCGTTGGTTGATAAGGCGTGCTCAAATGTTTGGATCATTTATCAAACAATTCTAACAAATACACAACTGGTGCCATCTGGAGATAAGTAAATGTCGACTTTTTCGTTTGTGTGTTTTCCCATAGCCACTTATGTTATATATTTTACAGGAAGTAATGCAAACTGATAAGAGGGAATGACCGTTAAACAACATAGGTCTAGGCATGGTTCGAATGACCAAATTTTATCTCCTTTTTCGTTTGTGTTTTTTCCCATAGCCACTTATGTTATATATTTTACAGGAAGTAATGCAAACTGATAAGAGGGAATGACCGTTAAACAACATAGGTCTAGGCATGGTCCGAATGACCAAATTTTATCTCCATAATGTATGGAATTCGTAGTTTGGGAACTAATAAAATCTAAGATGATTGGGGTCATTTGGGCTAAGATTCCTTCATTCTCATTTTGCGACGAAGGATTACTGCTTCCGGTGGGAGCTCACGTGCGAAATGACCTCAGCTGTCACTTTTAACAACACTACTGTAAAGAATAATATTTCGTCAGTTTAACTAAAAGCTGCCATCACAAAGACTACAAAGGTGAAGCAGATATGAACGCAGAAGCGATACAATATCCATCGCTGATAAACAGTTACCTCATTTCAAAATATTATATAGGAAATGTGGCAGCTGTTTTGATAAAAACGGCATTATTTTCATTAATTTTTTTTGCTAATTTAATGTTTGCTAGAATGTTTTCCAGATCCATGCAGTCAAATTCAACCCGTCATTTAAACTGGGTATAGTAGCAATATGTATAACTGGTTCTCGAGAGATACAACAGAATTTTCATTTCTGATTGCTTTTCAACTTAAAAATGTAGCCTAAATGTCCTTTGTAAATCAAATTGTATCCTTAAAGGGTCTAACTCAAAGCTCTAAATAAAAGATAATTAACATGAAATACATAATTTTCCATTAAATGCCAATAGTTTATGAAATCCATTAAATTGTTTCACATTTGAACACCCCCATCACAGAGCTTGATAGTTAGTTGATCTAAAATAGTTGAACACCCTAATCCCGCAATACCCGAGGAGACCTGCAAAAATTTAAATGAAACTGGTAAAGAGAAATGTTACGGAATCAGTCACGTCGCTTTTAAGATTTTAGATAACACGTTGAGTAGGTAGGTCGCATGCAGCGTGTTTGTAAATGAGCACATAGTTCTCGCTCATAAATTATTTAAACGCAAAAAAATGAACAGTAATGATTTTCTGAAGGAAAAATATTACTGACCCGACTAAGATGTTTGAGGTAAAGAAAGAAGACTTCATTTTTAACAGAGCGCGAATAATATATACGCATTACACTTCATTTAATCCTTGCATTACGGATAGAGAATATTTGTCATTGGTTCAAGTACCACGTCTTTGCTCGCCGACTGCATTGCTCGAGCATTTCGCACTTAAAAAACTAGCCAAAGTAACTTTCTTTAATGTAGTCCCTTTGCCAAGTATGTCAGCATCCAGTCTCTAAAAGAATAGCATAAAGAATATTCCTTGACATCTCTTTCATAATACTAACTGATACATTTGTATTGGCAACCTGTCGCAAAATTGAATAATTAAATGGACATAATAGTTATTTCAAAAGAAATCCAACTGCAAATATATTAGGCGTGCGTCAAGAAGCAAATTACTTCAAGTCGAGGATACATTATTCTCTCGGTTCAAGTTATTCTTTTTCAAATAAAGAGCTCCGTCTTTAAGCACGCAAATATAAAACTGCAGAATACGTTATTAACTTCTAACGGATATGATAATAGATTAGATAAAAGATTTCATCATAATCATCCGCTATGTAGCCTAATTTTAAATTCTAGACGAGAGAAAATTCAAATGAAAGACATGCAAAATAACTTTCCTAAATTTGGTTATTTAAATATAAAAGAAAACAAGCTGAAAGCATCACTTTCTCATCACACCTTATATGGTCTTGAATAACGAACCATATTACTTTCTGTAATATAAATTTCTATTTTAACTGGGAAAAAGAGGCAATTTACGATCGTGTTTACCATGAAAAAGAAAATAATAAAATTTAAATTTTTTACGACGATCGATACCTGAATTGATGTTATTAATAATAATTAAAAGAGAAAATTCATCTTTCCATCAGCGTGCAGTGAGAGTATTTCGAATTTTAATCGCTGATATCAATCATGTTAATCATTGAGTTAATTTTCTGAATTAATTAGAAAATTAATCGCCGAAATGTAGATAAATTGCGCAGATAGATCCACAATGATGTGATAATGTGTTCAACCAAGAGCTTAAGGAGTTCGGAGACTATTGCAAAGAGCGGTTAACTCTTCGCAATGAGACTAATTATTGAACTGCTAACTATTAAGCTAAATTAGCACACTCATGCACTTCTTACGACACCACAAGGCGTGGGAGAAAAATCATACCTTACATCGAAGAGGAGTGATTGATTATTTGTTTCCGCGAATCTAAATGAAAACGTGGGCGGAGCTTTCTCCCGCAATAAGAACCCGTCATCGGCGTGTAGACAGAGAACACCTGGGCGCGAAACTCCGGGAACGACGCAATTCCGAGTCATCGACCGTCTAGAATAAAAAACGTAGCTGCTCTGACGAAGCGAGAAAGAGATTATTTAGGGGAAGGATTCCATTAACAATGCACGCGCTCGTAAGAATCCTCGGCTGTGACAAATGGACGGCCATGAATCATTCCGGAGAATAAGAAACCCCTTAAGAAGGACTTTTTTATTCAAGAGAGTCCAACGCTCCCGAGGCACGCACGATAGTAAGCGTGAGGTATAAACACCGATGAGGAATTCGGAGCGAGAAGTGTTTAGAAGACAGGCGGGTGAGAAATTCCATCGGCCAAGGAAGCTTTCGGCGGCAGCCCACCTCCTGGCACGGAAATTGCCTCGATATAGAGAAAAAAGTAAAATCCGGCATAGAAAGAATGTGCAGGTAATGTGGTTACGGAGGGATGGAAGCGGTGAGGAAGTTGGGAGTCGTTTGTCACGTCTTTTATAGAGAAGGCAATCCGAGGCACGTGGCATCAATCGAGAGCAACATCTGATGCCTCGACGAAGGCAAAATGAATGAACTAGTGGATCAGGTGATGAATCACACAGACTAGCGCTTCGATAAAAGATATCTATTCTCATAGACATATCTAATATTATCTTCTAGTGAAAAATCCACAGCTGATAAGTTTACGATAGAAAAAGCCATAAGAGATTCTCAGAAATTTGATGTTTTCATGGCTGAATCCAGACCAGATTCCTCAATTCAAAAAGAATTTCTTCTAGCTAAATGACATCAACAGAGAAGATGAGATGCATCCATTCTTTAGCTTGATATCAGAGGAAATTGTGAATTCCATACAATTCTACAGATAGAACAAAAAACCCTAGGGGAGTGAAGCATTTGCAAAGCAAACTTTACTTCGTGAAGTAAAAGTCTCCAGGAACACAGGCAGTAAAATTCACTAACTTTTGGATAATTTTCACTTGAAGATAATGGGAACGGAATAGAGATAAACAAGTATTTCCTCACAAAATGACTTTTTCGAGAAAATGAATCATAAGAGGCACGAGAAGAACTTCAAAATTGAAAAAATAATTCCTAAGAATAAAAGCAGGGGATTTGCGTCGTTATTTTTCAAATCGCGCGAGAAAACAACAGGAATTAGCATTTTGAAAAATCGATTGCAGCCGTTGACCTTCAGCATCGCACGAGCGGAAGCCAAACAAGGAAACGCGAGGATAAAAAGGAAACTTGAATATTGCGGAAGGAAGGGTCCTTCCCGTGAAAGTTCGCTCAAACGGACAAGATATATTTTTGTGATGCATATTTTAAACGAGCGCGAAGAGCGCTTTCAATGGAAGGTCGGAAAGGAAACGTCGCGAGACCACAACAACCATGCGGCACACCGCTATGGCTTGGAGGATCAATGGAGGGGAAGCACCCGATGGAGAGGTCAAGGTAGGTTGGGAGTGGACACCGGGATTCGATGAGGAGGTTGGCTTTTTTTCCGACGGAGTAATCGATGCGGAAGGGACGTTGACAGCAGCACACGCAACTCGTGAGGGAGAACAATTGTAATGGGATTATTATGAAGCGGAGGTTGAGCGAGATTCACCACAAGATTTGCTTAGATTAGAGATAGAGCCACTATCTGACACTCAGGTGCGTGAGAGCGAAGCCAATTTTTTTAATAAAAATGTCCTGGTAAATTCATTTCTCGGGGATTTCGTAACTCGAAAGTTAGCAGGTTGGGGGAACGAATATTCGAAAACAGAAATGGAAAATTCAAAAATTTCCCTAAAGAAGGAAAAAATATCGTTAAAAATTGATTATTATTAAACATCTCACAAGAAGGAGTGATGACTGTATGAGTCTGCTTGTCTATTTTAAATTCTACTTACTTCCTTGTTATATACTGAAAGGTAAATAATAACAAAACAAAATACGCTAAAAATCTTTATCAATATTTTTAAATAAGGTTATTTCAAAATGATCACGAATGTGATGTGGACCAAACAAATTAATGAGATAATTTTATTGAAATACTGTCTTGTGGAAAGGACTAATTATTAAAGCATTTTAATTTCTTTGCATTATTAGGTTCGCCCTGATATTCAAATATGAAATATCCATTCAATAAAATCAAAACTCATGGAGAAAATTTTTCAAATTGAATTTTTTCGGGATGCTTTAAGAGAATGCCTTTTGAATGATTTTAGTGTCATGGAAACAAGGGAAAATGAAAGAAAATGGCAATCGATGAAAAATGTGAATAGAATCATACGACATGGATGACAAGAAAGGGAAAAGAGAAAGTATCCGATTTTATCTGGTAAAACTGGAGTGGAACGCGAAATGCTATTTATGAAATCAAACGAGAAAATTTGATAGCCATTCAAAGCGATCGAATCCATTCACCCTAAATCGAGGACCAGCGACACTTTCAGAAATATCTTCCCTTTCGAACAGCAGAGGTCAATGAATCCAGATTGGTGTTTCCATGACTCTTGTTTGGAGGGAAAATCGAAACGAGTCTTTCAGCTCTAATGGCATCCAGAGAGCGATAAATCCCCTTTTGCTTCAATCGTTAAATACGAAAGAGGAACAAGGGCAATCACGAAGTCATAAATTAATTAAAGGATGAAGTCACGCACTAGACTTCATTGCCAAGGAAACTGAAAATTTAGGTCCCTGAGAGATGTCCCCCAAATCAATCCCTGTTTGAGGAAACGTATTATCAAATTAGTTTTCCAAATTCAAGTTTACCTGCGTAAGAATCAAGCCAATCTATAAAAAATCATACTGTAAAGGTATTTCATATTAAGTGAAAGCCTACCAATTGGAGGAAAATTTGACAACTTAGCTATCTCACGATGGATACGGTTTCTGAATGTGTATTAACTCTAAAGGACCAGTTTTTGAAGAACATGCCGATACATTTATTTATATTTTCGTATTTTATTATTTATTTTCATTTATTGTACCTAATTATTTACAACTTTCATAAGATTATAACTTGATAAACTTGTTATCCAAAATAAAAGCTGAAACCTTTGAACGAGTAAAATGACAATTTCCACGTTTCAAAGAATTTCTACCTTTAGTATCTCCGTCGACATGCCTGAGCGAATCGACCTCCTCCTTGTTTTATAGATTCGATTGTTATGAAGTTATTTCCTTTAGTACGAATCAGCCGTTACGCTGAAATCAAAGCTTGCATCTGAGGAAGCGAATTGATCTTAACTCGATGAAATTTCATTTCCAAAGAAAAAATTCATTAATTATTTTAGACAGTCTAAACTAGATTAAAGATTAATCAAATAATCAATAAAGGGAATCAAAACAAAAGAAGTTAGTCAAAATAAATATCGTTTTTTATATACAAAATCTTATCTAATTTCATTGATTCCAATCATAATTTGCGCTTATCGTACCCCATTACAAATAACGCATAAAGTATTTGAATATTCAAATAAATCTAAAAGCTTAAAGAATATTAAATTCGTCGTGAAAATTACTCTGATTTTTATCTCATTAAGTTTCCAATCTTTTTAGTCGAAAGATCTCAATGAGAAATCTTGCTGAGATCTATTTAAAAAATTTAAATTTACTTTAGCTTCTCTACAATTTTACCATAATATCAAAGAGCTGAATTTAAATCAGAAGTCTTTAGTAAGAGAAAATCGACCATGTTTTCAGTCTCCAAACAAATTTTCCTTTCTCAAATTAATTTTGAACCTACACCATACTATTCGTTTACATGTCTTTCCATTGACATCTATAGGTATTTTCCGAGAAAGCTTTATTTCGAAAGATGGATGATTTCTTTACCATATATGCATCCTTATCTACAAGATTGCTAGAGAATAAAATCTAATTAATAAATTATTCACGCCTAATTTAAAACAGCTACGAGTTGATATCAAAGCGGCATCTAAGCGTAGTTAATCAGGATCATTAGCAAACTTTCCTCGCTCATTTAAGATAATTCTCAGTCACAAAGTGTGTGAATCTCTCGTTAATTAATCATCAGCTTGAAATTACTCACTAGCTATTCTTAGAAATTTAAATTTTTGTTTACTTTACGTTTACGGGCAACTAAGGGTAACATTTATTCAAAAATATTTACAAATATCAATAAAAATGTTCGTTCACGAAATCGCTTTTTCATAATCATCTATTGAACGCATTCCGATTACACATACTTTAAATAAAATTACAGTCATTTTACGAAGAAACCAAAGAACGAAGTTTTAACAATGACCCCAATCGATCCTTGAATATATATTACTATATTTAAGAAATAAAATTGTAATTCATGGAAATTCAAAGTGTGATATGGGGGTAAACGAGTTTCACTATAGTGATTTTGAAAGACAACGTAAGCAACGGCGTCATTAATACAGCTGATATTTTGTTTTTCTTTTCGAAAGAAAATCAGTGTTTAAATATTAATTCTCCCCTATCTGGCCGGACTTCTTGAAAAGACATACTGAAGAAATAATTTGTGATATCTTCAGACATAATTGCACGACCACCGAAGGTTACCTGAAGATGGCTGTGAAGCAGGAACCTGTCGTGCAATAAATGTCTGTGGATATCACAAAGTAGTTCTTACTTCATCAGCCTTTAGATTGTAAACTTGGTTTACATATTATACATACGAACAAAATTTATAAACACGAATTTATTTATCTCGTTAGATTGTTCCATAAAATATTTTTACTAATTTCTTCGATAGACAATTCTGTCCGAGAATCTAAAGAGAGAGTACTTTCACGCTCTTCGTCCCATTCAACGAAGATGTGCAAACAAAACACCGCTGCATTCTTAAACGCATTCCATTCCATGTCTGAGGTCCTAACAAAGCAAGCACGACCAAAGCGGAATTTTTCATGCAATGCCCTCTCGCAGACAAAAAGGGATCAAACAGCGAGCGAGATTTTTCCCGACTTAATACATTTTGGAGCAAAATTTCCATTCTCGCTAAACACACTCGATTCCCATCGCGGAATACTAACTAAGAAGTCGCACAAAAGACGCCGACAGAGGAAATTCTATCTGGATGGCGAAACAATGCATAGGAGTCGATCGACGTGGTAGAGAGAATCGGTCGATCTCCTTGGTTGTCCATCTCCTTAATCCTACGGCGGAAACTGGATTCCTCATGAAGGTAGGCGAACCAAGGACGGGAGGGTTTTATAAGGAGAGACCTCGTGACGCCATCCGATTCTCCATGGATCCCTATATAGCAATTTGTCGACCGGAGAATCCTCTGCGGTGGCGAGTGGTGCATTTTGCGGGCCCTGGGCGAATTCCCGTGAGAGAATACAATTTGCTCCGATTCCCTGGAATGAGTTACTCTGTGGTTGCAGAATGTTTCCGATTGATAGCTTCCCTTCCCACACGTGTGGCAATATATGCTCATGCCGTGCGCATTTTCCCCAGTGAGTCGGTTAACATAAAAGGATTTTTCATTTCCTTATCTACGGCACAAAATGACGCGTTATCGCGAGATTTATTTATACCGATATTTTTTCATTTTAAGAACAAATCAGTAGATCACAAACTTCACAGTTTCCTGTAAAACAGAGATGTCTAACTTTCAGACTGCGGGAATACGGCCTTTTGAAATTTTTAAATTGGTCCGCCAATTTTCTCCAAGTTTGATAATAAAATTTCGATCTCTTAGAGGAACTTAGATTAAGATCTTAGATTAAATAAGAATGATAAAAATAAGAATAAGAATGAAAAGCTTATGTATATAAGATTATGCAACCGTTCGTTGAAATTTATTCTGTTATGACTAAACCTTGAGGTATATGAGTGTTGGAATGAGTTGTCTGCATAAAAATAGTGATGCAAAAATATGAAATACGTAATTGTGGGCGAGGAGGGTAGTCACCCTTCTCGCCCACAATTAAAGGAGTTACCATTTGAAAGCGTTGGAGGAAATTTTTTATGTGGCCTTTCGGTTGGATAACACAGCTCTAAAGCTTTAGAGAGGCTAACAATGACGGAGTACAAGATCAGTAATCGAATTCGGAGAATTTCGGAGGATTTTTATCTAACTTGTGTATCCAACACTGTTAAGAATATTTTTTCTGACTCAGATGATTTATATCTACGTGAGGAAGGTGAATAGAGCATTTACCCCAAGCTATGGTCCAGCTATTAATTAGGATTGAAACACACGAATAATATGTTTCCTAGGACTGGATCACCAAGAGTATTCATTTATCTTAAATAAACATAGTTTTATACAGGCAAATCCTACATAATTTATTCCTTATTTAATATGAGGAAGAAACCAAACCTGAGAAATGGAAAATAATTATTTCTTATCTCGATGCTGCGAAACGAAAACGTATTTTCGAAGAAAACCACAACTTGCCCTTTTAATTTTTAACGACTTATATCCTTTTATTCTATAATACTTTGGCTTTCGACTTGACAAAAATGTTTCTTATCAAATAGCAAGATACTTCACCAAAGTTCATTTACATGCGGAAATTATCAGGAGCTTAACAGCTAAAAAATATATATGTCGCTTTGTAAAAACTATTTAATATACCAATACTAATTACTAATTTACTATAGGTATTACTTATATAACTATTTATAGGCAGAGGAATCTTTCCATTTTGCGCATGTCACTTCTCGGGTAATACGATAACTTCAGGGGACAGGTTGAAGATCATTAAAAGTGATGAATGATGTTTCCCCGCATGGTCATTATAAAGGAATGCATTAATAGCATTCTTTAAAATAATTTTAGAAAAGATCCTACAGCGAGTAAAAAGAACCACCCAGGCGAAAAATCAACCATTCACAGCACCTAATGGATCACGTGACTTATGGACCACAGATTTTTTGTTGGATATCTCACCAGAAATCTCCATCGGGAGGTCCAACTTTGAACCTTCTCCTGAATTTTCCTCAATATTCATTTTCAGAGCATTCTCTGGCTGAATTCCAGATAAAATCTTTGAGCTCCCCCTACTAATATACTCAGAAAATCCTTTGAATTTTAATGTTTAGTTTGTAGGAAATGATAGCTGTACAAAAGTTAAAATGAAGTAATTTCTTTATTTTGCTTATGAGTATTGACTAATTTGTTTAAATTTAACGCAAATTGATACAATTTCAAAATAGCTCACAACACCGCACCGAATAAGGAGTGAAATAATGATGAAAATATTTTTCAAGCTTTTCTAAAATACGCGGTCAAAGCCCGAGTTCCTCATGTTGAAATGTCAATGACAAATTACATGTTAACTGAGCCAAGAAGATACACTGGTTTCTGTATGGATGTATTACTATTTAGTACATATTGCTAGGAATAGTTTTATCGTGTATTTTATAATATATCTACACTCGGAATGATATTTTTACTTCAAATATTTAACTCTATGACGCACGTAGGTATAATAAATTCATATAAGATTTTATGAGTGAGCAAAATAAAGGACTACAAAATATAGGATTCAGATCATATATTATTTTCGCTGGGATAAATCCCAAATTAGATCGATTTAACATAAGTTGAAAGCGGAAGATAAACCAATATAGGAGTCGATCGCAGCGGTAAATATACCACCTACCATTGGAACATTCCAAAATAAATATTCTCTCCTTTAATTTCTAATTTCTATTTCACTTCACATTGACGGGGGGAGACTGCACGTTGACGGTTGAACTGGCGACCCTCGGAGACCAAGAATGAATATTTAATCGAAGTCGCCAAAAATAACGAATTCCATTTTGAGACCATATCGGCGATGCACGAACCTAAGGCGATTCAGCAGAGGCAGAACGCCTTGAGCTGCAGATTAAAAGGTGATATAAGCAATTACTAAATGCATAATTCAAAGAATATATATCGCTTAGGATCGCAAATCCAAGCAATAGATAAGGTAATTACCGAGATAATCTCGATATAAAATCGACAACTGTGATGTCCTGAGCGGCGCGATAGAGACATCAAAGCGAGTTTCCCACTCTAGACGGCAAAAAAGAAAACGGGAGATTACCCTGTGATGTGTAAAAAGGAAGTGCTAAGACCCCGGAGGAATATCCAGCACGAAGGCACTCCGCTAAGTTGCAATACTGGGCTATAAACATCGCCAGTGTCTCTTCCGCGAAAGAAGTTCTGCGGATGCCCCACTTCGACATTCTGCTTTATAGATCGATGTTTCTCTGGGTGAGATTGTAATTTATCTACGATGGAAACCGTTGATAAGCTATACAGCAGCAGGAAATAAAATGCAAAGGCTAATATTGCCAGCTACCAGATTTTCATCTAAGATTTTATGTCGCGATTTCCTCAATTCTATATTTGGAATCGAGCCATAAACTAAAACCATAACTAAACCATTAAATGGAACCATAAACATAATTAGCCTGGGGATGAAGGCTAAGCTCGAGGTAACTTGTTTTGACGCTAAAAATATATAATCAGAATCCCACTTCGTAAAGCTGAAAAGTAACACAACGAAATGTTTAGTTCAACTACTGAAAAACGAAATCAAGTACGTTAATCTTGGCGAAGTTATTACACACACATTCCAGGTGGTTTATAATTTAACTGTGAGGTGAATTCTCGTTTTACCCTTGATTCAAGTCATTTTTAAGCTCTGATGGGTAAAAATGTCAAAATAAAGAAGTATCAGCCTCGTTACTGATATCTCGGCGTTTAATCTCCAAATTTATTGAAAGGAAATTATAGCTGGTATTTCTATATGAAGCAGAATTTCTGTAATAGCTGTGTTAGAAAAGGCGAAAGCTTTAATAACTCTATAATAAACGATAATTCGGAGAAAGGTATTTCTGATAAACTTTCTTACGAAAAGATCGGCAATTATTAAAATGAAGCTTAGCTCACTTTCTAGGTATGTTTATTGCGTGCTCCGGAGTGTTCCCTGAAAGAAACATGTTCCAATTCATCTTTTTAAGCAAAATTTCACGATGATTTGCAAAGCTGAATTCTTTGGTCGATATTAAAACAGCAAACGAAAGATAGCGTGTCAGAGAGGATAGCTTGCTTTGATTAACCACTGAATTACTCAACTTCCCTCTCGATAATGTCCTACATAATGTTTACGCTTTTGGAATGAAATGAATATTTCCGTTATCATTTTGCATTAGACGTGTCCTTTAACGCAGTGGAAAATTGTTTCAGCGACCGAGTTCGAACAGTTTGCTGACGGTCAAATGGAAATTCAATTCTAAAGAGCATGCCGCAGAATTAAGTAGGGCTGCGGTAAACAAACATTTCACTAGAGAAAGACGTCCTCAAAATTACCATTACGGCATGAGTTGTATGGAAGGCCTTAAACAAGTTTCAAATCGCTAAAATAAGTAACACAAAGATTAAATTAGTGAGAGAAATGCATGCATCTCCATAAACCTTCCGTTAAGGAATTTCCCAAACAACCATCATGTATCAGTAACTTTGCAAGTATCAATAATATTTTTCTTAATTAACATTAATTGTATTGTTTTTAATTTAATTTAAGTTGTGTGACAGCTTCAGAGTTGAAGGAAAAAGGCCATTTTGGCCTTACCTCGCCGAAAGAGTAAAATGATAATAATGTATGTAAACTTTTATGGATACGGAAGTTAAAAAATAGATTATTTATTGTTTTTCACCAACAAAATATGAAAAATGTCGGTATAAGTATACGCTAAAACGCTTTGTAATTCCAGTTTAGACATTTAAATTAAATATTAATGAATCCCTTTCCAGTTTAGTAGTTTTCATATGTAGATGTATATTAATATCATCTAATATTGAAAGTCATTAAATTTATATATGTTGAGTTTAAATATTAAATTTATATATTTTTTAATTTTCTACCTCTTTTTTTTCTATTTTGGTAGAAAACACGTCTAAATTTCAAATGCACAAATACTTAATAAGTCTTATTGAAGTACAGCAAGAGTATAGGGGAAAAATGCTCGTCAGTTGAATAAGAATTGCATTAAAGGTTATATATTATTATAAAAATAATTTTTATTCTTGATTTTGTACGCAATTAATAGTATATAGTAATAATATATCTTGGAATAGAAATGAAGCAAAAGGAGAGGAATCAAAGCAGGAAATGAACAGATGGTTTCGAAAATATGGGGCAATCGAATGGCCGAATTTGCAGCGGACGTCAAAATATCGAGTCGTTTCCGAAAGGTCGTAATGCATGCACGATCCTTCGATGTGAAAGAATTCTCCCCGAGAGGAAACGAACGAGATAATTACTTTGCGGAATAGGATGAATAGCGTGATCGGGCGCGTGCAGAAGGGAATATTGAGTGAGGATACCTAAGCCGTCTGCGGTGATTTAAAATGAGAAAGAAAAGGTGCCACCCTTAAAACTGGAGGTTGCCCAATAGTGTCACCTCGCTCCGGAAAGCAAACATCCTTGGCCACCACATATAACACCTAGGTGCTTTCATTCACTACGAGCCATTTTTACTGGATATCGACCCGAATCCCAATACTGAATGCAATGCATCTGTGGTGGATATGCGGACTTCATGTCATGAGGCAGAATAATTGGAGGGCGACTTAGTACTCCTTCCAATAACAAGATTCTTAGCACATTCCGTTTTCTATTAACTTAAAAATTTCAATCGAGATTCGATAACAGACGATTTAGAATTCTTTTAATAATACGATGATACAAATATCACTAAGGAAAATTGTTATTATTGGGATGCGTCAGTGAATTACCTTTTCATTCCACTAATTCTAAATTTCAGGAATCTCTCGATTTTCAGCTTAGTGAAATAAATAATAAATTCTCAGTTTGAAATTGGAATGAGTAAGTTATAGCCAAACGAGCTTAACTCTGATAATTCAGGATTACCACTTTTGAAATTATCTGGGTAAACTTTTATTATTTTAGGTACCCTTCATCCCTGACACATTTTTAAAGCAAAATTTTATAAGATATCAAATTAGCAATAAAACTTTAATTTTCAAATGTTTGGTTTAAGAAATTATCTGTTATAATGCTGCGAAAAAAATTAAATGAAACTTTCATAATAACTCTCAATCTTGTGATGTAAAACGGATGTTTATATTGCCATTTGCGGTATTTGCGGTGATAAATACAGCAAGCAAACGAATAGCTACCTTCTGAGAACGTCAACAGTATTGCGACGTTTGTATTTTCTCATAATTATTAATCAACTTACACAAAATTACTCATCCAAAATCAAAATTATGAGCGAGAAGTCAAAATTATCCTGTTTGAGTTCCAAAGAATAAAGGCAGGTTTCTGTAGCGGAAAGTTAAATAAATTAATTAAATCACGCCTATAGAACCATTGCATTCAAACCCAGTCGTTCTGCCACGCCCGAAATACATTCGGAATAGCTCAGAATTCCATTCAGATTCAAGAGATACATAGAGCTATTCAAAACCAATGCAGATTTCGCCATTTTCCGCGGAAACTGTAAATCAAAAAACAAAACCCTCCCCGAGAGTTGACGCAGTCCTCGGAACGAGAGGCATAAAAGGGTATTTCCCGCAACAGCGATTAAGTGAGGCTGAGGAGGGGCGCGAAACGTCGCGTGGATGAGGCTTCAGTGGCCAAGAGTAGGGTAAAAAAGCAGACGGATCAAGCTGACAGGTAATAGCGGAAGACAAAAGGAGATTGGCGGAGGACAAGAAAGGCTTCTGGCGAAAGAACCTCAAGATAACACAACCGAAGGGATGAATGCTCCCATCTTCCCGTCCTCTTCACGATCAAACCCACTTCTCATCCCTTAAAATCGCCTGACCCTTCCACACTACAGGCCCCCGGTCCTTCCGGTGCCCTAGCGAGTAGTGGCGCCCCACCCTAAGGGCGCCCCGCCCCCGGGGTCCCTGACTCAGGCGCCGGATCGATCGCTTTTTGACGTCACGCTGTTAGTAGCGGATGGACGAAGGAAGTGAAGTATATAGGGTGGAGCGTGGGGGATAGGAGGCAATTAGTTTAGATGATGGATAAGACGACTACGATTATGAGGGACAATCGCCGTTTTCCCGCGAGAACGAGCCGCCTCTCATCCTTTCGCGGCTTTTTCGTTTCTTTGATGCAGGAGCAATCACCTTAGGACGCAAATAAAACAACGGCGTCGCTAGGCATGCAGCGGAAGGTGAAACAGAGGGAGGGATTCTGGAGGGACCCCAAGGATCATAAATTGGGGCTGGTCATGGGAGAGAAAGCTCACAAGTACCATTGAATCTCGTCGTAAGAGAGGATGTCTATCTTACGTATTGTTAATTCAGGGTAACAGAGCTCTTCAAACTATTACATATTTAATGACAGACTTCTCGTTAATCCTAATACAGTTAATAATATGGTCCTCGATGAAGACTCTAAGTATCTACTAACTAACAGATTTCTTAAATCTAAAATTCAAGTCATTGCATCGACAAAATTCTTAGATATCTCAAACTATGATAAATGAGCAAAATATAGAAACCTGAAATTAGAAACAAATGTATGGTATACTCTCATACAAACAATTTTCTATTCTAATGTATCTTCTAGTTATATTTAACTCAAGAAATATCTTCATATTCATCTAAATATCATTTTCCTCCTCTATTGAGGAGGAAATTCATTTTCCTCCTCAATAGAGGAGGAAAATGAGGAGAGGAGATTTCATTTGGTTACGCGAGAAACAGTAGTTCGATAATTTACCATATACAGTTTATCTATCTATAGGAGTGTTTTTTTGCAGATGAGTGCTAGTTATCTTCAAGAATTCCTTCCGGTGTCTCAGTGCAAATAAAGGTGAATTATTCACGCCATTAAGTATTCCAATTCTCCCCAGCAGAACGCGACGTTAAATGAAAGAGAAAAAGAATCTCAGAGGAGATTTTATGTATGAGTACATTTTTAAAATAGTCAACTAAGCAACCTTTAATTAAAACTACTACGTAATAATTTACGACTATGGTTGAACGTCCTACTCTCTTTAAAATTTTCCAGAAAGAAGTCCTTAAAAGAGTCAGAACATAAAGCGGGAAATTATGTAGAAGAAGATAAACACTCGGCTTTAAGCCTGGAAACTGAATTTACATGGAGACAATACTGATAATGATTCACATTCTAATGTAGCTATACATGTATAATGTTGACGCACGACGATACTTAAACGTCATGGTAAAGAGCGAATTTTGAAGTTCACTAGAAGTGTTTTCGGACAAAACTCACAGAGAAATATTGACTGATATGGTAAATTATAATGACATTTTGTATTCTTGAATCTGAATTAGAGGGTACATCGTTAAATACGGTGGATACTGATGAAGTCGATGAGGAATGCGAGCAGTCGTGACAAAGCGCTTACACATTTGTGACGAAATTCTGACGGAATATATTTTATGTTTAAGGACGTATAAATGATAAACTTCAGAAAATACTTTTCCGCACGAACCTGACCAAGCGTTTCCAAGGTGAATTTTGACGCTAAATGTATAAGGGTGGGATTCGGCCCATTAGCTGACCCATCGGTAAATCAATTAAAGGTCATGGAAACGAAAGTGAATGAAGAATTATAGGAAATTTATGGAGGAATGAATAGTGTGCAGCGCAATAATTTTGCTCTCGTTCGTGTTTCTGGCCATGGCATGCGAGTTTAGTGTCCGTAGCACGATCTTATCCGCACGCAACTCCAAAAAGAGAAAACCCAGAGGCGAGATAATAACCGATAATACTTGGATCGGAAAAGCTGCCGCTGGTTTTCCTGAGAAACTCGATCGGTTGAGAGCTTAAACATCACAAGGACCAATTATAATATCCCGATAAAGAAATTACTACGAAACTTTAAAAATGAAAAGATGAATTTACAAACAATAGCCGAATTCTCACGGTTAGCCTTAAAACTTAAGCGTACGAGAGGTACTGCTATACTTTCTCCTCCGGAAAGATAAAATTACAAGCTTAAAAATTTTAGAGAGGACTCAAGAGGTGGAGAACTTGGATAGAGAAAACCTATACAACAGGAAGTCGCTCAAAAGGCACTAATACAGGAAAAGAAATGATCGGCTTCGATAAGTGACCGACAGCATCGAGTCATTCGCCCTTTCCTTTAAAATTTAAAAATATTCCTTGAAGATTCTTTGATGATCTATTAAGATACTTCAGATCTTAATGATGCACAAATCCGTGCTTCTTATCCAATATTTCGGAATGAGAAATTTTACGCAATCTACGAGCTCTAATCCGAAGCCTAATTTCTTATTTAGATTCGTACTCACAAGCTTCTCGATAGATGCTATTACCATAGCATAGAGAGAGGTGCTAAATCTTGGAGTAGTTTAAAGAGCAAGCAATTTATCAAGAAAACTACCGCAAGGCCAGTAAAATATGTTTCTGGTTATAGAATTTGTGGAGTATTCAAAACATTCAAAACCATTTTACAAAAAGGAAATGAAAGGAAATGAATTATGAGCCTAAAAGATACGAATTATTTTTATGAAATTCGTCAACAGAATCCAAATTTCGCTTATACCTCTATTTGGTTATTATAAAATTTTAGATCTCGATTTTACTTTTCACAAACGCTTTTTCCATGATAACATTTTCTCATGACAAGCATTCCCGCTCTTTAAAATAGACTTCGAACGATGGCTTATGAATGAGAAATCCACGCGACACCAAAAATCTCAACAAAAATTAAGAGGTTGATAATATAACTTACCCTTGATTCGTGCAGTTTTGAATAATTCGGTTTTAATTAGTGCGCAAACTTTTTTGATGCTATCCTCTTAATACAAATATCATCAAATTCGACTGATTAGCTGTTTTTTCTTGCGATACAGGGTAGCTCGCAACGGCGCTCACGAATTTTTATTAGTTAGGTGTTAATATGAGCGGTATCTTTCAGAGATTTCCAATTTCCAAAGTTTTCAGAGAGATCCAATAAAGTGTATAAGAAAGGCATAACAATTATCTTAATAAAAATAACGATCGTGGAATTCTTGAAAGGATATCACCCTTTTCGTGTAAACTGCTGTGTAATTTTCAAGAAATTTAGAAATTAAGTTACATAAGAAGTAAGAGAAAACGAAAAAGTAGATTTCTAGCAGTTGGATGGATAAAACCAATTCTAAAGTATTCCAGAATCCAACGTTCGCGGTTGTCTCCAACCGCGACCTTCGTGTTCTTCAAGGTTTCATCAAGTCTGAGCATAAAAAGATAAACCAGTTTTATGTCAGAAAAATGGCCAGCACAAGTTTGAGCCAATAACAGCTTAAATGCGTAAGCTGAACTAAATTTAAATAATATAAGCTATTCGCGCTACTATATTGCAAGGATCTATAGTTCACACAATTTTTAATTTAGTAGCAGGAATCGACTAGTTTTATTGTATCCTTTGAATTCTCATTTAAAACTTGTTGAGATATCTTTTCCTGATGCAACGATATAAAAATGTATTACGATAGATAAATCAGTTATTGCTGTTTCGCAGAATATATACATATATCGTACATGCAACCTACAGCCCCATACATTCCGACAATTTCGTCATAATTACAAGTCAACAAATTATGAACATATCTGTAAACAAAATTTTCTGAGAATACGAAGATCTAATAAAAACTTCAACTATTTTCTGAGTGTAGAACAAAATAGGAACACAGAATTTAAGAAAAATGTCGCTTACTTTCATGACATAAGGATATGACTATTCTCTTTAAGCTTAGGCATCTAATTCAAAGTCATATAATATGACTTTTCTATACCTTCAAAGGAAATTTCAGGGCAAAGCTTCCCGTAACAAAACATTTCAAACTCCTCTCTTTTAATGCGGGTAAGCGCAAGTTCAAGTATCTCATTAAAATTTTCGGTCGCTGGCTCTTTTAGGACGGATTGATCGTCGGAAAACTGGTGAAATTCAACGATTACCGAATAATGAGGATCCATAAATATAGTGAACTGTGCCTATGAGTAAATTCGTTTTCTTAGCGTTTATTAAGTGTTAAAATATCACAAAAGTTTCAGTATCTTTTTCATTTAGTAATAAGCAATCGAAGAGGTGATATATTTCTGTCCTGTTTCCGACAAGAGAACATATTTTTTAACCTCCACTGAATTTTTTTAAATGGCGTTTTGGATCATAATTACAAAAATCTGAGGAAATCAGAAGTGAAAAAAATGTTTATAACTGTCGGGAATATAGACGATATTTTTTATGAATCAGCAGTAGGAAATACAAATTTGAAGTAATCAACGCTCCTTTCTGCAGGAAACACTTTTCTGAAAACATTTCTGGCTTAACCAAAATTTAAGTTCAATTGAAAGTTAAACATAAGATTTCATAGGTATACATATTTCGAAATGAAACCTTTGCTTAGCAATGAAGACATGACTTTCATGAGTTTCGTTAAAAGGTTACGGGTAAAATGTTATTTTCGGTTGCAATTCCAGAAAGATTCGCGACAGAGCCCATAGTAAATACATACATGATATATCAATTATCATTATCATCTTCCCAACGATATTAATTTCCATTCCTCAATTTCATTCCTCCTCAGGAGCTCAAACTAACAGTAAGGGAAGACCTTCCTCCATTTCTATTCCTCATCGACCTCACGTCCATTAATCTTCGCATTCGAGGACGCAGTTAAATTTAGTAACATTTGCAGACATTGGTAAGAGGGCGAGTGCCTAGGAGAGAGAAAAAAGAGGAAGTATGGACGAAAAAAGCTCACTACCAGGGGAACGAACCGAGCACGCAAAAAGAAGATGAAATGGAAGTTGGCATGATTTCAGAATAAGGACGAGCCCTTTCTGGTGAAGGCTCCGGGATCCCACGAAGGATGAATCACTTGATTCAGTTTGGTCATATGAGCAAACAAGCCAAAATAAGGGCATATTGTGGACAAATACATTCATAGCCTAAAAAAAATAAACTATATCCGGGATTCGTATTTTTAGAGGATATGAAAACATAAGCCGTCAGTTGCTATTTTAAAAACGCCGCAACAAACTTCAACTTTAATTATTCAACAGTTCGAATTATAAAATAGATTATCAGATAATGAATACAAATATTCCTTCACACATGCATGTATTATAAACGGAAAACAAATTGCCGTTATTATACATCCATATGATTCCTTCTTGTATTCGTATCATATTATTATAAGAAAAAGTGCGATGTTCGAATTAGTGAGGAGAAAAGAGCAATTCTTCAGTAAATTCAAACAAAGTAAGATCATAGATATTTCATAGGAAGATTGCTCGACCTGGGTTCGAGTCTCGGTCCCGTCAGTTATTTTTCATGTCCGTTTCTTCTTGAGAATTTTTCCTTGGAGCATATGTTTATGTGGTATATTACCTAAACCCATCCCTGTAAAATGCTCGAACTCTTCAATAAAATAATAACAAAATACAGACACTTTGTTGGCTACCAATGAATGTATAGAAGTGTATGTATATATTATGTACCGACATAAATAGGACTCTCCGAGGAATGTGGCATGCTAAAGTAAATGGTAAGTTTTGGATAATTAAAATCCTATGGCATCAGAGCATCTGGCATTTCATCCCGCATACACCATCGGATTAAGATTTTCAGATTTCTCAGACCTGTAAGAACATTGTTTTTCCGCACTAATCAGATCATGGAATCTACCATAATATATTCATTTACGGTCTCATGAAAATGAATAGCTAAACCTTGGAGAAATGTTTTGTACAGGCATGGTTGTTTGTGCGATGCACCTATGAATGCGGAAGCATCACACATACTTTTACTAATCAATATCAGTGTATTCTGACCTAAAATCGGATTTTTTCGCGAAAATCAGCGATATTTTCACCTGGTAAAACTTACGGTTCTTCATCATCAACGATCTAAAGCTTCCGTAGAGTAAACAAACCAGCTCAGTAATAAACGATTCCGACCTCTCACCACGGCTTTGCCTCGATACGTCCTTGGATAAAAAGTAAACACCGCGAGCCTTTCCCAGTAAACAAATTAAAAGAGACTCTAGAATATGCAGGCATTCTAGAAAATGAATCCGTAACTATATCATACGGACCTGAATTAAAGAGCATGCACAGCGCACACAAATCGCACTGAAATTAACCTTAATTGAGAAAACTTTCCGTTCCCTGCACAAATTATGAAAAATGTGAATTGGGGCAAGAATTACCGTATCTTCCTTGAAGCTACCTTTCTTGAACTTGGGCTTATGGCATGCGTAAAGCTCGTATTTGGATTACGTGTAAACGAGCTTGGTTTTAGGATAACTATGCTCATGAATATAGAAAGAGATCTTAGATAAGTATTCCTTTAAAGTTGCCAATATTGTAAGCAATGGAATAAGAACATGGCTTCGATTAATAATATTTAATAATAATAATATTTGGATAAGCATCTTCTCTAACAGTAAAAACTTTCCCAAAATATGCTTTTCCGAGGAGCAGATCCAACGAGGAGAAACATCCATTGCAGAATAATAGAACAAGTTACCACTTCAGATATTTGAGTTATTATACAAGATATGAAAAAGATTTTGACCACTAACTGTAGAAACAAAGCATACCAAGTGGAGAAACGTATGGATTAAATTCAAGAGCGAGGAAAGAAAAGTTTTAAAGAAATAAATTTTATTAAGTTATGTCAACATCGTTATTCCATCCTTAGTATTATTATTCACTACTTTGAAGTCGGCTGATGGGACAGATTGGCGATAAAAATGATAATTTCGAACTTGGTAGTAATTTTTACAGCCTGCCGCCTAACTGCCGTCAAAGAATGTTGGAGAAATTGGGCTCCCATCGAGGTCGAACCCAGGACCCTGAGTCGGTTGTCATGCCTTTTAGGTTAAGCAGGAGCTTGACTAAATATCTACAATACCCATGATATAACAAGAGAAAAAGGAAACAATAAGATAGCTTACATGGGATGTATATATGTCGATAGCCCGAAAAAATCATGTAGTATAAACTAAATGGGAAACGAAAAATTGGCAAAGAGATAAATGACTTAATAACAATCAGGGAGCCTACTTTATTGAGTGAGGAGAAACGTAACATTAAAAATTGTGTCTTTAGAACTATCGTCTACTATATTCATTGCTACGCATATATTCGATAAGAAGATAACTTCAAAACATTCAATATATCTTGGTATCATTTAAAACCAAAGAGTAACATAATGTCGAGTAAAATTTATGCGGGGCGCATTCGACGCAATAAGATTGTAGCGTATACTATATTTTAAGTAAATAATTACATTTCAAATTTTTTATTGGTAAAAATGAAATTGTCTGAATTGCAAAGGAACCTTACAGGTAATATCCTAAGTAAAAATCTTCCCGCTTCCGCTATATACAGATCTTCACGGAGAAACGTTAGCTGTTTTAAACAGGATGATATTAGCAGGAGAGAAAAGTTATAATGAAAGTATTAGGCTTCTACAATATAATATAAATTAGAATTGTAAGAAAAATCATGTATACACACAGAGCTCATTTTAGAACAAGTAAAACGTAAAATTGTATTTTTCTACAACAGCCATGTGTCTCCATGGAGAAACTTCAAATCAAAAGAATACAAAAACGGAAAACCTTCTACCGGGAAATGAACGGTTAAGGTTTAAATTAGGCGTCTATAATTAGACAGTTTCATACGATTATCCGCTTATTGATTTCTAATTTGTGTCTTTCTTCTCTCAGATATTCTGCCCATAAAAATTAACTTCGGAGGTCGTCCGCGCAGTCGTTCGAAGCAATAAAAAGCGGAATAAATGGTTTAGACATGAAAGTAATTACAAAAAGATACTACGGTTAGTTATACAGTGAAACCTGTATCAAGAGTAACATAGACAGAGAGGGAATCTGTCTTATCCGGAAAAATATCGCGGTCCCAATGGATTCCATCAAAAACATATCTCATTGTATACACTACGGGGACTACAACGGTTCCTTAAACCAGCGCGGACAGCTTAATCAGGTCCATAATAACAGCGACGACCCGATCGTCCTGGAACCCTCACCAACCCAACATATCAATAGACTGAGAGATAGATGAACACGTCGCTGGAACGAAATGAAACGCGGCTCCGAGGGAGACGGCAGTGGGCGTCGATGTCTGCGACAAAGCGCGGAGGAGTCATTGGAAAGAGATGAAGCGAAAGTCCTGAACTAATTCAAAGGAGAGGTCGGTGAGGGAGTGGAAATCCTCTCTCTGGAGAGGAAGAGACCGAAGGCGTGACGACGAATTGTCACGCTCGAGAGCGGGGAACGCCGGAAGATGCGTTCCACGCACCGGAGTCTTCTTTTTTCATTCTTCCCGCGAGAACGGCGATCCGCTCTGACTCACACGTACAGCTAGCTTCCTAACATTTTGCCCGGTTATTCCGATTCCCACGTTATTTTCGGGAAGGTGCCGTAGGATGCGCGCCGCGAGGTTAGCCCGAGGAAGCGGGCGCTCTTCGGCGCGGGCTGTTGCTGAACGCGATATGGGAATCCTCGACGGAATGAGGCACGTGAGAAGAAAGACATTACCGCCGGAGGAATAATTTGGCCTCGGTCGAATAACTGTCTTTGGTATTTCTTCTGCCGCGGGCGATAGTGGCACATTTTCAAGTTCGCGCTATGGAGTTGATTTAGTTTGAAATTCCTGCGGAAACTAAGCAGGGAATGATGTGACAATTATGAAAATTCCATGAGATAAAAAGGATAAGCTGTAAGATGTAGTTGAGCTCGATTCTCCTAAATGCTAATGCTGCTCTCAAGGCACGCTTTAAGATGAGATATGGACCATCTAGAATGCACATTCGTGCCACTGAAACGTAAAAAGAGAAGGAACATACCCTTAAGATTAGCGAACCAGATAATTATCTTTGTGACTAAATTTATCGAATATGTTATTTGCGACTATATTCATTCGAATGCCTAAGGCACAGACTTTCTAATGATTTAATTTTTTTTACTCTTAAACGGAGAATATACTGACTCTTTCGTTATAAATTTTAGCTGAGAGCATAATTTTCACGATCTGCTCGAATGAAATTCTAAGCTTCTACATTGATATGAGTTTTGAGATGTACCTTTCTCAGAGGAAATTCTACGTACGTTCTTATAGAAGGTCGCATTTGGAATTGAATGGTTCACCAAAAAAGGAATGAATTTGCTAGGTATTCTGAAAGCCTCGCAATACAATACGTGATGTGAGTAGGTTTGTTTCAAATGACACAGAGAGGGAAATTAAAACAAAAATATTAAAATATGTGGGAGAAGCATAAGGGGCATAAATTACTTCCTTTTTCTCCTTTTTTTGTGCTAAGCAGAGAGAGTACTGAAAAAAGTAATCAATTGCGCGTTTTATCGCTTGAAACATAGAAAGTAGAAATTATTACGACTTTTCACTTCATGCAAGATACGAGAAAAAATCTTGCACTGGGATTCCATAAACATTCACGTTTCAATAGCCCTTGATGCTGCAAAAAGTAACTCATACTAGCCCAAAGTAACCTAGCAAAAAGGAACCCATACCATAATTTGAAGGAATTGAACGACTTCAATAGATCCGGTTCTTATTGCTTCAATATGTGTCTTGGTATCGAGAATCGATCTGATGCGAAAATCCCTAAAGGAGAATATGTGAAAGAAACTATAAAAAGTGATATAACAGGAAAGTAAGAAGGGAGTATGGTTTGAAAGAGCAGAAAGGCAATCTAAAAAATATTACGGCGTCACACACGAATACGGTTTCACTTTCGCCACGTGAGAAGAGACTAGAGTACCTAGAACATCTTAATACACTGATTTTCATGGATATCTCATTTAATCTTTTAATTATTTCATGAATTAATATAACAGCATTTTTCTTGCATTGGAAATGTAGTGCTAGATAATATTTTTTTTGATTTTACCTGAAAATTCGGTATTTGTGAAACAAGTGAACGCAAACTCAAGTTAATTCATGGGAATTGCCTTTCACTCTCCGACCGCGTTTCCTATAATCGTTTACAAGAATTAGAATGACATTCCGCGGAAATGAAAAAGTCGAGAAAATACCAGCAGCCACTAAGTCACGCTCTCTCTCTGCAACGTGAGCAGGGAATGTTGCTACGCTGTAGAAACAATTACCGCTAAGTTCAATAGCAGCGAAACAGAAAAGTCTTGCAATGTGATGGGAGTGAATAAGAATTCCTCGATTTGGATCCCAAGTGGAGATTAAAACTGTTACAACCTACTGAATAAAGTAAAAATACTGGCAGGTTATAGATAAAATTTTTAAGTGGGAAAGTGATAAATGACATCATCTTACGATGGATCCTGATTTTAAAGGATAAGTAGTACACAAAAAATTCCCTACTTAATAAGAAGAATAAATATTTACATTAAGGTTGGATTTACGCTTAAGATAGTTCCACTTTAGGCACAATGAAAACATTTATTCATTAGTTTGCGTGAATTTAAATTAATAACAAGGAAAAACTTATATTGAGAAAAATTACAGTGTTGTTCAAAAATTCAAATTGCTTGATGAAGTACCTCGAGGATGAGAAAGTATTTTCATTATAATCAAACGTTTATAAACATTTTGAATATCATACGACACGCTAAGAGAATCCTTGCGACACACCTATCAGCCTCCACATATAGGTTTGGATAGTTTAATCCGATTTCTCCCAGATACTTTTTCCAAATTATTGAAATCCGTCCACATCATCTTTTGGAAAAACGAATCTCATGAAATCTACAGACCCAGAGCCTTACTGAAACAGTCATTTTACGATAACTGATACTTTACATGTTCATGTTTGAAAATAAATATAAACTAATTTCCAATCAGCATCAACTCTTATGCACGTGCAAGATGAAAAATAAGGTATACGCTTTCCGAGGAAACTGATACGAAATATTTCAATTTTAGGCAATGGAAATATAAATAAAAGTACGTATTATAATTTCCTATAGTTTAGTGGCATTTCTCCAAAATGAATAGTTAACGAGGGTTTATAATATATATGTTGAAAAAATATTATTCTAATGCTCCAAGGCATGATTTTTCTGATTAGTTTTGACATTTTGATTTCCTTCTTGCCTTCTTATAGGGCCAGAATAATTTTTAAGGAGTTACTTAACATAGCGATGATAAACGGAGAATCAATAGCAAAGAACTACGGATGAGCTGTAGTGAGATGTAGTTAATTACACCATAACGAGCTAAATCACACCGAGATTCAGTAGGGTTTCATAAGAAAATACTGTGCCGATTTCAAGATTTTCTTCTTAAGGTCAAAGATAAATTTATGGAATTAATTATTTAACTATATCCCATCTCGTTTGAGCCCAAGAGCTCATCTTCAGTGCAAATTGAATCACGCAATCGTTTTCGCGCAAAAGGGCGGTATCCAATTAACGTCGAAGAAAGAAAGGCGGATGTAAGGTCGAAACAACAAAAGAAAACTAAATAGGGCTGTGTTTACTTCTGTAAGCATAAGAACGAAACGAACGTGAGTCATAGTTTGCCTATAGGTCTTTGTCTCCCGAATGCAAATCGTTTTTCAATCATACCTAAGCTTTTTTTACAATAATTACGGCATCGATCATCAAGCATAACTATCGCGTAGAGAGCTCACTTTGATGATATATATTGACAAACGGCTGCAGGGATATATGCACACCTTTGGCCTTGCCCTTGGAAATGCATTCTTTCCGCGCTCATGCTGCTCGCGTTTCAATTATTTTTCGCTCCACGGCGCCCTCCGCTCCCTCTCCTCCTTTTAGATAGGTCGCCGCATTCGGAGCAACGCAATGCGGGAAGCCGAAACCTCCCTACCCTGGGCAGTACCCCTTTATGAATCACTCCTTGAACATAATTACGCATCTTACGCTTGATACTCGATCTTTCTCCATCTTAGCGAAAGTGTAGTAAATTACTCCAAACGCAGACTTCTGTCTGGTCGAAGATATGCGAAAGAAACAAATTCCCGCACAATGGAAGAGCCAATTACAGCGAAAACTCACAGCTAACTGTAACGCAAAGGGAGGATCCGTAAGATGTAATCCATTCAATCAGAGATTTTCCTCCGGCAAATAGAAATCAATAGATAATACTGCTTAAATACACAGAACATGAATTTCTGGGGAGAGGGGATGTTATGTGACTCGATTTTCAAGCAATACTCTTTCATTCCAGCAATTGTTTACTTAACGACAATTAACTGAATAACGATTAGAGGTTCAAAACACTCCGTCAGTCATTTGGGCGTCTTCCAGGCACCATAGATTCAGGGAAGGCCAGAATCACAGACTTCAAGGAATCCGACACCCTAAATCAGTAATCCCGGCCTTCCTAGGTTCTATGGTGCCTGAAAGACGCTGACTCGACAAACGATTAACGAGTGTTTTCAATCTCTAATTCATTAATAGTCGTTTTCCAGTTTACTTTTTTTATTTAATTGCGAGGTTCATATGAGTTTTCATCAGGTGAAATAGACTGAAAAGGCCTCTGTAAGACATCCAGGTGCAAATGGAATTATTGGCTACCGTACGATTTTTATAAAAATTCAAAAGTTTCTTTAGGAAAAATGAATTTATTCTATTTTGTTTCGTGTTTTCTACCTTATCCTATAATCGCATGGCAATCTATTAATTTAATCAGATTCTTTTTTAAGAGAAAATAAATTTTTGTAGGTCTCGGTGAAATAAAAGCGCTGGGAGGATGATGAGATAGGGATAGAAAATTGTCAGCATCAAAAACATTTCAGTTTGCGACTGGATATTGTAATGGTTAAAATATGACACCTTATGATGAAGAAATTTCAGTTGGAAAGGTGCTGGTTATTTCATTTGTTTTGTAATCCGTGGGATTGAATTAGTAGATATATTTTCTAAGAAATAAAATTAGAAATATTACCTCAATGAGAGGACTTCCACGCTCAACATTCTTCTCAAAAGAGTGATATCAGCCAGATCACTGCCCCTATACAAAAAGAGGAGGAAGAGCTTTAAAAAATCAAGAGATACAACACTGAATGTAAGGAAAAGGGATAATAATTTCAAGACCTCTCGATCAAAATTGATTCCGTAACTTTGAGAGATTTGCGATCTTTTAAGATCCTGCCAACGTTCGGGCGATTTTTGAAAGAAATTTTTTAAAACCCATATTGTCGCGTACTTGTGTATTGAGTTAAATTAACCGCCAATGCTGATTTTTGAGGGTGAAAGGAGGTCGAAAACAAAACATTTGGGTGCAAAAACTTAATTCAACCTCAGTGATAGATGATCCTCTAATTACAGCATAATTAAACTAATATCAATCCTAATATGAGGAAACGATTGAATGGAAACAATAAGCCTATGTTTTAATTTACATAGCACCAATAGATTCAATAGAAAAAGATACAAAATGAGTGTTAATTTCTGAATAATTTCTATTTCGCGCGAAGAAAATGAGTTCACTTTTTTAATTAATTTACAAAAGCCAATATATTATAATTAAATAAGAAGGACTCCAAATAAACCAATGACATTCTTGTCTTAAGAAGAATCAAAGGATAAATTTGGCAAATCCAAACGAGCATACTCATAATGACTAAATTATCACAATTTTTCGCACGCTTGAATGAAAACAAATCCGATCGATTAAAGTAGCGAAAAGATTGTTGTCATATTGAAACATGAAGCAGAATTGATGGAATTCACCATAACTAAAATAAAAGATTGGGTAGGTTACGTTGCGAAACTTTAAAATGTAACAATGACGAAGAGAAAGAATAAGTACAATACGTAAATATGAGCCGTATATGATTTACTCACCAACAATTCAGCTTCTTAATTGAAGCTAAGTCAGAGGCGCGAGAACGGGCAATCACCATTTCTTCAGTTAACCTAGACATTTTACTTCTGCTGAACACTGTTATTTATAAATAAATGTTATCTATTTACGTTCGAAGCAACAGATGGAAGCCTAGGATGTGGCTTCACACAACCTTCCAATTTCGAGGGACATACCTAACTGACCGGTTGTTCAAACCTACGGTAGATTGCAGCACCGAGGAAGGATTTCAACAAGCTCGGCAGAAGGAAGAAATGAGAAAAAAAATCATCTAGACGCATGCGCACTAATTTTCATCCCAATCAGCGATCATCCGTGCAGATTCTCTCTTTAATATGAAAACAATTATACAGTAATGAATACATTAGAAAACATAATTAACTCAAGTTAGAATTAATATTCTATCGGTGATTACAACGAACTGCCAGAGCAAATACCTTATTTCAAAGTAGTTAACGCTCACAACTATGCAAAAGATATTCAAGTCCATAAAAATATGTGCACAATTTACTAAGGAAATTTAAGAATTAGGGATGATCGAAACACTTTTGAGACAACAACAAACATACTCCGGGTAAAACAGGTTTGTTTTCTCATTTCTACATCCGTAAAAATATGTTTGTGACATTTTAAGAATATTTTTCATGCATCGAATTACATCGTTGACGAACATTATGTTAAGCTATACACACTTTTGTTATAAAGAATTTTGAAAGGTACGCTATCTTTACAATGATGTCAGTACTACTAAATTCTTTTTTTCCAGTAGATACACGATACTTATCAAGGAAAACCGTATTTTCGTCGTCAAAACGGTAGGATGTAAAACCACCGTTTCTCAAAAAACTGGCATAGCAAATAACATAATGCAGTTTCTTCAAGCTCATGTATATAATGTTCACGTTTATCGAAAAGTTAGTAGACTTAGTTTTTGATTTTAATATTAAAATCCATATCAAGCATCAAAAATGAACATTTCCCTCGAACTTCATAGTTTTCCTTCTAAAAGAGGGAATATTTGTATATATCTATATAAATTATCTTCATAATGTATACCACAAGTCTAGCAAAAAACAAAATAGGCAATCAATGGTAATAATAAAATTTTCCTGAAAAATGAAGTATTGTAACTCCAAACTTAATGTAAGTGCACCTTAAGTATGCATCTTCACAAAAATTTAAACTCATTCCAAAAAATTTCTCAAGTATGTCAACCAAAATGAGTCACTCTACAAACAAAGAAGTTTCAGAAGTCATTTCTTCATATAAACATTTTCGTCAATTCATTTAATTTTCCTTGTTCAATAACATTAACCTACAGATGATTTCATCATGCTTCCAGAAATGTATTTCATCCTTAACATCAAATACTTTAAAATACTCTTAGGAGATAACCAAAATAAACTGATTTATTCAGAATTCTTGGAGAAATCCTTCAACTTGATTAAGAATATTTAGAATATCTACTAAGAAGGAATTTGAAATTTTTTATGCTAATTTAAATTCTTCTAATGTAAGGAAAGATTGAAACTATATATGACTATAATGATGAATACAAATTTAAAATATTTTTTTTAATGATGCAACCATCAGAAATACAATTTTAGACATTTTCATGTTTGATGACAAACATGTGTGGCTTATTACATGATACTACAATTTTCCAAAACATAGGTAATGTAAAAAGTAAAGAACATTCTCTGAGAATAAAGGAACTTTCCAAATTGATAGTGAACTTAACCTTGAAAATTTCTGAGATGTTACAATAATTTAACTGAAACACGTGAATAATGTGCGTATTAGATCAATCAAAATACCATTCTAATTGTACTACAAAGACATTTTGACAAAAATGGTTAATTGCAAACAATTTTTAGTAATTCAATGTCTAATTTGTATAAAATATAAGCACTTTTTTATGAAGAGTAACATCCAGTAGGAACATTGATATTTCTATAATTCACTTTTAAAGAACAATCAAAACTTATTTTGAGTGAGAAAGGAGCAAATATCTTAAAAGAGCTGATAAAAACTTTGAAGTAACTTTCCAATTTAGACCTGATTCAGAAAAACCATATTTTAAAATAAACTCTCTTGCATTTGCCATCAGTGTATCAAAAAACCTTAATCTGATATTTAGAAACCCTTCAACATTTACAAAAAAATCACTACCATTTTAATATATTCTAATACTGCTTGGGTCACTTGGAGCCATTTATCACACACAAATAGTATTCCATCACAGTTCACTAAGACACATAGATTGAGCCCATTAACTGAGCTAATTTACTATGCTGTTTATTTCAAACAACTGATAAGAAAAGCAATCCTAGAAAATAAACCACTCATATAAAAAAACCAAATTCCAGCAATGTCCATTAATGAGTATTATTTTGCCTATCCCATTAATGCAGGTAATCCAGCATTCAAAAAACCTCACAAACACATAAGAGTATTCATAACAGTTTATAGTAAAGTAAATATGTGAACACAATGAAGGCATCTGTTAGCAAAATTTCGAGTCATAATTACAAAAGTAATTTGTGGTAGCTATACATTTCTCAATTTAATTAAAAACAAATGTAATCTTTCCACTTATAATCAGATCATCAAAACTTAAGATTTACATCATACTGCATACAGCAAGAAAAACTTCAATAACCTGTATCTCCTGTTAACTTAATGGTTGGACTTTGATGGTGGAATCTCAGATGATACCTCTTCATAAACAACCACTGCTTCACTGACTTCCTCCACAACCGTTATATCAAGATCTTCTGCTTCTTCAGCTTCTTCATAATCCTCCTCTTCACCTAAAATTTCTTCAGCAGTTCCTGATGGAGGTGTTGAAGAACCCTCAGGAGAAATGAGTTCATTATGATCACCTGCATCTAACAAAATTCCTGCACTCCCCAAATCTTCACCATCTCCCATTTCAACTGAAGAGCCACTGGACATGAGAGGTCTGGATGCAACTGGTGCTGAACTTGGAGATGCAGTCTCTGAAGAATTGTACTTTGATGATGACTGACAGGATGAATAAGAAGCTGAAAACGTAGTTGTAGTATCAGAAGGAGATGCTGCACCAAGATGTGCCAGTCTGCCAGATGACACACTGCCAGCTACATAGGAAGGGGTACTTGGAGTAGTGGTGGAAGACATATATCCTGATGGAGTATATGCACTGAAATTACTCCCGCCAATTACCAAAGAAGAGTCAAGTGTTGGAGTGCTAGATAGGGTGCGAACATAAGTCATCCTTTCATGACAGACCACAGCATTTGTAGAGGTAGAAATAGTAGATGTTCCACTAGACACTAGTGATGATATAGGGGGGCCACTTCCTGGCTGAGATATCTGTTGAGATTCCACAGATAACTGTGGAAGACATTCCGAGGAGAGACGCCTTCCAATAGCTGCAGATGATGGCATACTTGTATTTCTTGCTGATGCAGAGAAGAGGTAGAGGTCAAGAGAAGAGGAGGAGGAACAGCCATTGGGGGAAGAGGGACCAGAACTGCTTGAGACAAAAGAAGGAGGTCCACTCCAGCCAATGCCTTTGCAGTTCAAAAAAGGATTCGTGGGTAAGGTTATTGGGACAGAAATAAGATTAATTTCAGAGTATGAAGGAAATTAAAATTATTAAAGATAAATATTAGCAACAGTTTGGAGTGACTAAGATTATATAATGTTAAAATCAATGCAAAACAGTCTAACTAATACTTCAAAGAATTTATTAGTATTTAGACGTTCTCTAAGATATTGTCCTTAGACAAAGCAAGCAGCATGAAGCTGTCTGCCAAGTTTTATACCAGACTTTACTAAAGATGAGCAATTATTAAGAGCATTATTAGCAACATTCAGGTTACCTTATTTCACTGCTGATTCCTTCCAATGCCACCTTAGGGGACATGCAGGATATTCATGCAATAATAATTTATGCATTAGGTACGCAATTACAGCTTTATACAGAAGAAAATAACATTAACGAAACAGATGATTAAGCGGGAATATTAATGCACTTCTACTTCCACAAGAACAAAAGTATATAAAAAAAGCCTTACAGATACATTTATCATACAAAGATAAAGAAAACTTCAAAACACCAAAAAAAAACAGGAGAATTAATGAAAGTAATGAAACAAAAGAAAAATGTATTTAGATAAAAATCTTTAAATAATGAAAGTTAAATTCATGAGTAAGATTTTTATTTAAAGACAAGAAATTGAAAAAATAATAAGGCTGAGGAAATAATACCAAAAGTTAAGAAAGGATCATTAACTGGAATATAGTTAAATGCAAGTAGGTTACAAAACTAGAGATAAAGATAGTTAGATTGTTATGAAAATTTTACAGTAAGCTGTGCAGTACACAAGTTCTTAACTCCAATATAATTAATATAAATTCATGTAAAATATTTCTTAGAACTATTATTTACATATTTGATGTTAAAATTGCAAAATAACCCTTAGAAAGATTACCAAGACAGTAGATACTCAAAATATTCATCTATGTTAAAAACAAAAGGGTTATTTGTACAATTACTTCTTCTTCTGAAACTGCTACAGAAAATTTAATCTAAAGACCACAACTATCTACAGAAAAACTGTTCCTTTCTTAGGAACAACAATAAGATGAAAGTGATAAAAGTAGTTAACTGCTTAGAAACCAAAGCTTTAATACTTTTCAAAAGGTTCTTAGCTTGAGCAAAACAAAAAACAAGATGCAACTGGAAAAAGACAGTATATTTCATGAACCCTCTACAGCACATGCTACCTATGACTCTGACAGATAAAGATTTCAAAGCATCAAATCACTCACTGTTGCTTGGTGATTGCAGACGTAAGGGTGGAGGGTGGGCTCCAGACACAACCTCACGAACATCCTTTGAATGGTGACCTCCAGATGAGACAGTTGATGCTGATTGCGATGAGGAAGTGCTAGCCACTCCTTGTGATGAAGGAGGCAAAGATCCTATAGGCAAAGGTGGGGCTGGGTCATGTGGAGGGGATGAGAGAGGAGTAGTGCGAAACAAATGGGTAGCTGTCATGGCCTGGAGGAATGCATCCAGTTGGCGAAGAGACAAAGCATTGTGTAGAGTTTCCAAAGGTCTTATCGGAGGTACCCCTCCACAACCTTCAATAGCTGTAGCGTTTCCATGGAGAGAAGAGCCATCCATTAGAAGTCATTTTTTTATTTAAAAATAAAATCTTTTCCTTGAATAAGTGATTAATAGAGAGAAATCTTTACCATAGCTATGGTTTCCAAACAGAAACCTATGAATTCAAAAGAGGAATTTATGGATCTTTATAAGATTAAATTCTTCAATCAGAAAACAGAGCTGATTTTCTCAAATACAACTAAGGTAATCTAACAGAGAAAGAATTATTGGTCACCAATCTTTCATACTTTTTACAGTTCTTTATTATATACATAGAAGAAATTAAGTGATAATTTAATTATAATAAAATTACAAATTTCTTTCACTGATTGATGGATGAGATAATATATGTAGTTATAAAAGATAGCAAAAAGTAAAGAGAGCAGAAATGAATGGGACCATATAATTAAGAAAGATTAATAATTTCCTTGGTACTTCCTCTTATAAGAGGCTACGCTCTGTAAAATAACCTTTTCATACTATTATTGCATTTATAATGAAAATAATCATTACTATATAAAATATTAATATCTAATGGAAAAATTATACTTTGAATTAGTTACAAATAAATAAAACTGGCAAAATATATTAAATTTAATGTTTCATATGAAAATGTAACCATAATGAAATCCTAACATCTCAAACTTACCTGAGACTGAACCACCAACATTAGGAATCATGTCGCTCAGGTTAGGAGCACTAGAAGAGCCACTGATGACAGCAGTGCTAAAAAGTCGTCCTGCACCTGGCCCTCCAAAACCAGCTGCCATGCCTCGGAAATGGTGGTGAAGGAATTGCAAGGCCCCACCCACCCCTCCAAGGGGTAACAGTCGGAAATAGCCCAGTTGCCCAGACACACTGTGACGATGATGGTGCTGATGATGGTGGTGATGATGATGTTTCGAGTGCGAGGCCTCACCCTGGGCTGCCGTGGATGATGAGGGTGGGATCTGCCGGGATGAGGATTGGGGACCTGCTCCCAATGGGGGGGCGGGCACCTCAGGTGAGGATGTATCAGGTTGGGAGGGCAAAACAGCCCCAGGGCTTTGACTCACCTCTTCCTTGCCTTCCTCCACTACCTTACCCATCCCACTCTCATCAAAAGGGCTGTTTTCCCCATCGCTCCCCTCTGGGGATGCTGGGGAAGCAGGAGATGAGTGGTAGTGGAGGGGGAGAAGGTTCAAGGTAAGCCAGTCTTTATGAATGACACTATGACCCTTGTGGCAGGACCGATTTGCAGGGTCAAGAAAGTTAATGTGCTGACAAGGACAATGACAATGAAAAGGACAGTAGCTTGGAGTGAAATGAGGGGTATGGTAAGATGTATGCTGAGGTGGACTATGGAAAGAGCACATGGGTGAGGAAGGGAGGGGAGGCTTGAAAGAAGTAGAAACATTCTGAGAGGAGTCATTACATGATTTGATGCCAGAATCAGAAGTTGCTGCACAGTCCAAAGATTTTCCTGTTGAACCATAAGACGAAGGAACAGATACTGAATTCAACAGAGGGTCTTCAGAGTGAGAAAAATAATTTTCCTTAGAAGAAGATGATTTAGCACTCTGAAGGTCATCCAAAATTATAGGTGTGGGTAAAAAGGTAGCATTTGTACAAGAAACAGGCAGATATGGTTTACCTATGGGTGAAAATGATAGATTTGGTTGAAACTTGCATCCAGAAATAACATCATCTTCATTGACTTTTGAAGCTATTAGGTTTTCACCACAGGAGAGAGAGCGATATAACTTTTCTGGAGCTGGTGGTATTAACTCATTTGGTGAAAAAAAAGAAGCTGAAAGAGGAGTACTTTGAAGTACAGTCAGTGGTAGCAAAAATGTTTTCAAATCTGAATCAACTGATCTTTTAGCTTCTTCAGGAATGGACTTGGAACCTGATGATGAATCGTCTATTCCATTTTTTAATGTTTCATCAATTGTATTTATTGTTTGATTGGTAACAGCATTTTCAGCCATAGAAGAGACTATATATGTTGCTGAATTAATTTCCTTATTAAGTGGAATACTTGAATCTGCCTTTCCAGAGGATGAGATAAAAGATGTATTAACATACTCAGAAGAAGATGAACAGATCTCACCACTTTTTAGAGGTGGAGAGGAATCCTGAGAATGTGTGTTTTGAGAACAGTCATCATTTTTTGTAGAAGAGTCATATTTAGCTTCATCCATCAAAGGGACATCAAAAGGTGCAACACGGAGAGGTACTGGTAATGAAACATTAGCAGAAGAAATACAGTCAGGAGATGGGGAATCCGGATAAACAGGAGGTGGCATAAGAATATGCTCATCAGGAGGTGAAGAAGATAAATTAGGAGGAAAGCAACAACAACAATGGCTGAAGAAATACAGAGGACAAAAATGATCAGAGGATAGGGAGTGCCGATGCTTAGATGAAGTTGGATGAGAATGACAGATGAGACAGGGTAAATGAGAAACTGAGGGAAGGGAACCATGAGAGGAAGAAGTGTTGGATGGAGGCTTATCATGCTCTAGATATCAAATTTTAACAAATAAATACAGCATGGGAAGATATATCAACAAAAACATTATCATTAAAGATTGGTGGTAATTAAGATTAGTGGAGTAGAAAAAAGTAATATTTTCATGGAAATAATATGAAGTTCAATTTTAATTCAATTTTAGAGGTGTCAGAAGTGATAATATCATAAAAAGAATAAAACCAAAATTTATTTTTAAAATAAGAATATATAAAATAAAAAATATGAAATAAAATATTTCAAAAATTATAATGTAGAAGTGTACATAATGGAAAATATATAAAATAAAAGACAAATCACCAAAGCACATTTGGTTAATAATATTAATAAATGCAATAAGTACAAGGACAACATCAAAAGACCAGGATATAACATTTCCATTTTGACCATAGAAACATTAAGTCACGTTAATATATTTCCCATGGATTCAGGAAGATAAATATAGAGTAGGGTTGGATGGGTAAATGGAGGGAAGAAATGGGAAAAGAAAAGAAGGTAGATGACAGATATGAGTCATGAAATAAGAAGCAAAGAAAATAAATTAACAAAGGAATAAATATGTGAAAATAAAGAATTGGATGCTAGGTTGAAAATGAAATTATATAAGTCAATATGTTCCCAAAATATAAGAGCATAATATTGCTTCAGCAATTTTGTAAAAGATATTTAGAACAAATATCAGAAAGATACCTAAATTAAATCATAAATAAATAGAACTTCATGTCATCTTTGTTTACAAAAGAAAATCCTAATATTCCTCAATGTCCTGAGAAACTTATTTTACAAAAAAATGCATGCAAAGAAATGCAAAGGGTAGACAATTGACTAAATCCTCTCTTAATCATCTTATTACTGAGACTTTAAACTAATGAAACATGAAATAATTTGGAATATTCAAAATTATGTATAATTTTGAAGACCATGTCTAAATTAAAATGTTAGATTCATTCAGTTCATTAACATTGTAGTACCACAAGAAAATTTAATCAATACTGAATAGTGAATGTTGATTATTGCTGAAATACATTTATTCACATATTCAGAGGTACTCAAAGTTAACAAAGGCCATGAAACCTTCCTCGCTCATTATAGATGCATAGTCACTGAGGGATATTTAGTAAGCTGAATATAAAAATCAGATCAAATTATGTAACATGAATTAAATTGAAGCAAATGCTTGAGACCAAATAAAGCAGACGTCACACTCAAGAAACAAAAAATAAGAAAAATGAAATTTAAGTATAAGATGAAAAACAGGAATGATTAATTTTGATCATGAGGTGGTGATGATTATAAGATGTAAGGTATAACACAATCAAAAAATTCAGGTTAAATGATAGTGCAAACACAGTAGGATAAAGATATGGTTATGATCACAAATTTAAAAGGCAAGCTGTTAGTTTTAGGGCATATTTATGTTTATAAACCAACAACGTCACGGGGTGTATGGGCAGTTGAGCTACCTCATTAATTCACTGTCACTTGCTTTGGATAAAAGGTATTTCAATCACAGGATAATAAAAGTGCTACAGTAAGGAAATATCACACAATTTAATAAAAAGAATATAACCATGCAAAAAAAATCTATATTAGACAACTCAGATGAATTTTAGGAATGAAAACTTCATTAAGTAGATACATTTAAAATATAATTCCCGTAAAAATTAAAGCAAAAACAAATTGACAAAATTTATGGCTGTTTTTTTTACCTAACTTCATATATTAGGAAAGGTAAAAATTAGAAAACTTGACTATTAGCAAAAGCCAAAAATTCCTACCAATAAAATTATTTTTAGGTTTATCAACATAATAGTCTATTCAAAAACATTAAGTATCTTCAAGCTTCTCAGCAAAATATGAGTTATAATAAGAAGATTTAAATATGAGATGAATGATTCATGTTGATACTTAAAAAATACTCAAACAAGTTTGATTTTATTTTGTGAAAAGCAAATAAAATAGAAAAATATATCATTACTCGGTAAATTATCAAATAAAAAATCAGTAATAAAATACATGCACAAAAATTTCCTTCAAAAATCAAAACCATAACATTCTTCTTTAAGCATCTCTATTATGAGGTGTGAATATATATATTAAAAATAACAATTTATATCATGCACATACCGTCATCGTTAACAGCCTCCAGGCTTTGACACTGCATTTCACCTACTGAGTACGTAAGAGATAAAAATAAATAGATGCATTAACTAAATGAATTAAACCATGCACCAATCTGCTGATTTAGATGTTTGACTGATTAAATTCAATGCCAATTTCAATAATTAATTCATTAAGATTCTTGATTCTCTAGATAATGTTTATTTTATAATATTATTATTAACATGTATTCTGAAAATTCTACTTCAACACCCATGCAAATTTTCCAGCATACACATAATTTCATAATGCAAATTTTTCAAGAATCACAACACATGACACATTCCTGTTTATTTCAATCAGCTTATAAGAATCACCAGTTTGAAGAGGCAATTCAGCAAAGAACACTAACCTAGCAATAATTTCTTATGTTAATTCAAAACCAATCAATTACATAAGTTTATTAAAGCAAAGGTTAATTTTATAGGAATATTGTGATTTTATTTATGATACTATGACCACAAATGATTCCATGCAAGAAATAATCTTGTGGTATTCCAATAATAAGAAAAGGATAATATATTTAATTATTTGTTATTTCATTTCAAATTTCTTAAAACATTTACCTTCCAATTAACAAGTGCAAATGGACTTTAAGTATAATTCTCATAAACTACCATTTAAATTAAATCATGTTAATTTTTCAAATTCAAAAAGGTGTCTTTTACAAAATTTATGATCAAAGACTAAAAAAGGGGTATTTTTCTGATGCTAAATGAAACTGCCTATTTCTGATATTTGTTTCCTGTTTTCAGTAAATATTTTAAACAACACATGCAGACCAGATATGCCAATTCATAACATATAATCCATACCATATCCAAACATATATTCCATACTCCATAACTTAAAATTACTCCAAGTTTAGCAAAATAAAAACATCAAAGCTCTCTTCATGATTCTACCTTTAGAATGGGATGCTACTGGTTCCCTTGCATGCTCAAAACTTCTGGATCTCATCTCAGAGTCTGGACTGAGAGGGTGTACATTTCTTGGTAGACTGCTTTGAGACTGAAATAATATAGGATAACATGATTTCATAAAATGAAAACAGATAGTTCTTGTCTTACTTAAATGGATGGTTCCTAGAATATGTAAATTGAATATTCATAAAGTAACATTACATTAACATTACTATTAGCTATATCTATCTACACTTGAGTTAATGGACTAACACTGTTGGATTGTGTCACTATTGAATAAACATTGATTTTTGCCAATATATACAGGGCTTTAACAATGGGTGAGGTGGTGAGGCAACTGCCTCTGGCACCTCTTGAAGGGGGGATGCCACAATATGGTGGCCTTCATTTATCAATCTTGAATAGAAATGAATTAGAATACCCTCCGGGAAATCAAAGACAAAAATCAGGGATTTACACAACCCTTCAAACCTTCCATTACAGAGGCAAAGAGTAATGGCTCTTTACTTGGAAGGCTACATAAAGAAGGTAGCCTTCTTCCTATCAACACTAATTTTGAGCTGTGCTAAAGAACAAATATATGTTGCTACTCCTTCCTCAAGCCTTATCTACAGGAAAACATACACCAATGGAATTTTCCAAAAAAATACAACTTTCAAAGTTGTCCATGTGTTAAAATTAATTGCATTCCCTATTATTCTCCAGCATTTCCATTTGCATATTAGTTGAAATACTGGTAATTTGTGACTGCTAATTCACTCAGGAAATATCTTTTGAACAAGAAGGAACTACTTTTTCAGGTTCCACCTTTTACATTTAAAATTTAAGTGGGAAATGATTAAAGATTTTGGGATGCATTCTTCTTTTGCTGGACTAGTGAATCCTATGCTCATTGAAATATTTTATAAAATAATTACTAATCATATATATTTCAAATCACTGTTGAGGAAACTAATTTTTTCACGGCATAAATTATGAAGAAAGAAGGAACCATGAAAAAATTTCAAGGTTAATTTTGTGGACTCCTACTGATACTGGTGATATAAAAGATTAATTTAGGTAACAATAAAATAGAAAGGATTCCAAAGATTTCTTAACAATTGAGCAGGAAGCATCATATTAAAAATGATGCAACCCAAAATCAAAGCCAAGGAATAAGTTTGAGTTGGTTCTATGAAAGTTTAATTATCCTATAACATGAAAGCCCCTGATGATGACTGTCTGCTTAAGATGGCACCTATTTTAAGAGAAATTCTTCCAAAATTTCAAGGAATATAGAATCCCTGGGAAGTTGTCTAGGTAAATGTTACAATGATTTCTTATAAGGGAAGATTTGTGATACAATATATTCCACTAGGAAACATGAATGTGGTATAAATTTTTTAAAATTATTTATAGAGAAGGCCTCCATATGGAACATGAAAATTTGGGCTGTAGCAGCAACAAGAGAGAATCAGCTCTCACTACAATTATGATGGAATTAACTCTGACAAAAGGGGAAACACTTTTTTAAGGCACTTGTTATAGTTCATTATAATAGGGTTAAGTCTTTTACAGATCTTTCAGATAAGTTTTCCTGATATTCCAGACCATTCTGGTCATCCTTGAAGTGCAACAGAAATGCTGTCATTGAGCTCATTTTAGGAGCATCCATTATAAATTCTCATTTTTTCATGAGATAAATGATAAGGAAATGGAAACAGCTAAGGATTTTTATTACACATTGTTCTAATGACCTGATGACACTAATTTTTAATAATGCTTATAGGTTAAAGAAACCTATGTAGCATTTATTCTAACTACTAAATATTTAAACAACTAGAGTATAAGAGTTATTCAAACTAATAGACATATATTTATTTATTCCACCATTTATTTTGCGAGGTTAGGCCTGAGTGGGCCTCTCTTCCACCTAACTTCATAGGCACTTGTATATAATCTATATATAAGAATAATAAATAAAACAAGATACCTTTCTTCCATGACTGAAGGATATTCTTGGAAGGTCATCATCCACATTATCTATTGGATCATCAGCAGCCCTCACAGCTTTGATTTCTGAATCATAATCTCTTGACAAAGCTGTTGCTCTGAAAAATTTGAAGAGATTTTGCTGATTAAAATAAAAAATTGCATTATTTATTAATATTATTCTTATCAGTGTTGGAACCTTTTGAGACATTTACACTTAGAAAAACAACTATTTCATCAGATTTAGAATTTCATATTTTAGATGTAATTCAAGGTTAAGTAAAACTCAGGAGTCTATTATGAGAATGATATGAGCTAAAATATAAAGAAATTCTTTAAGCAATAGTTTCACTTTGATAGTAACCAAAGAGGCATTTTAATTTCAACAAACCATTCCAAATATTTTTATAACCAACTGCAAGTTACTTTACTATTGTTAATTTTTTCTAGATTTGCATACAAAATCAACCACTTTTGCGGTAAAAATTGTTACATACTACTGAAGATTTGAATTGAAGAAATTACCCATTTTCAATCTCATTCTTAAATATATGACCATTTTACACTATCCTCTTAAATTTTAATAGCAGTCAAGATAAGAAACTACTTCCTAATTTAACACCACAAAATAATACATGATCTTAAATTCTAAGGAAAATAACATTGTATTTTCAATAAATGAATAAAAAGTAGTTTACTGGTTTTTGAGGTAAATTTATAATTCTGCCATACTAGTTGTCATGAAACCATGGCAAGCCTATCCAATCTTTCTTACCGAATGGGAATTGGATTAGAAGCTGCTCGTACTGTAGGTGACTTTCTTCCAGATGTAACCTAAATAAGAAATAAATTAGAGAATACAGTAAATAACTACAACAAAATGATAGAACTAATTCATTGAAATGAATGGAAATAGCAGTAGTACAATATAGATTATGTGCTACGGTTACCTATATCTATCTTTAAAAACAAGGTAAGGGATGAATCTATACATAAAATAATGTATTGAATGCAAAATGCAGAGAGTAGATAAATAAATAAATAGATGAGTAGAGACTTTTCTGGTAAAGTTCTCTGCCGCTGTACAAAAGTCCCAAATGCACAATGTGAATAAAGAAATTTCCCTTTCACCTTTCAATATTTCAAAAACAAAACTTATTACTTTATTGAATTCAAAATGAATGATTGTATAAAAGGCTCAAAATAAATTTACCTGAGCATCATCTACTTCATCTTCAGCACTTTCTTCAGGAGTGTCTTCTTCAGCAGCCTCCTTCACATTCAAATCATCTTCAAGTGTAAGTTCTTCCTCTTCATCCTCTGATTTCTTCTCTTTTTCTGCATTATCTAACATCTTATCCTCTAACTTCTTCCCAGCCGCAGCCTCCTCATCTTCCTCTTCTTCATCAGCATATTCCATTGAGCTTAGTTTCTGCTAAAGTAAACAAATATTTCCCCATGTAAATCAGATGATCACATAATGAAAAAAGGAAATGTATGGGAGGAATAATGGGAAGACAAACAGCAAATCAGACAATTTTCAAAACAGAATCATAGAGTGAATAGATATAATGATATTTGAATCCATGCAAGTTTTCATTTTAAATTAAAAAATATGAAATCATCAAACAAATAAACAAAGAGTACTGTTTGGATTTGGAAAATTTGATAATTAAACCCTGCTTTGGCATAATTATATACAATCTGTCTCCACTTCTTCAACTATGAAGGAAAGATTAATATTAGTAGTTTTACAGTGAAAATGAGTATGTCATTTTAATTTCTGAATTCTTCCATAATCCAATACTGTTTTCTAATGGTGATCGAAACTTAGTTATTAAGAAATAAGTCATGGAGAAATGAAAATTCATACATTATAACATGATCACATAAGTTCAAAAATTATAAAATTGTTCAATGAATAGTATTATGATATTACTTCAACAAATGTCAATGAAACCAATCAATTTAATATTTTTTTATTATTTGAGTATATTAAATTTAAAGGCATTGATAAATACATACACAGTAATTCTACACAATTCTGATTTATGATGATGTTTTTATGATGTATAAGATACATAGGCATATAAGACACACCTCAACGTTGTAACCAGACATATAAGGAAAGGATTTCATAATGATTTTACTACTACACTCATATTAGATACTGCCAGATTTTGAAAAAGAACATTCAATAAGAATATTCTATTAGTAGATAATACTTAATAGTCAGAACTCTGAAATCAAATCAATTTATAGCCATTTCAAATGGTTCTTTCTTATCCAGGAAGACTCACTCACTACTATATATATTAGGTGCTTCCCAGTGAGCTGTTCTTATATCGGCCAAACAATTTCCATTCATATTATCTTTGGACTTTATTGCTCGAAGAGCATTCACAAATATTTTTTTTCTTTTTCTTCATTGCTATGTTGTTACTGTTCTTTTCAAGATCAAAATATAGCTCAAAGAACATTTGAAAATCTTTATTCTTTTTTTTGTTTCAAACGGTTGGTGTAGACATCAAGGGTGAAGCCATGTTTGGTAGGTAAAATGTCACATTTAGCTGATAAATTCTTTGGCCATAATTCTTAAAAGGGAGAGTACATCTTATATCCCTCAAAATACTGATGAAAATTTAAATGAGAGTAAATATCCCTTTTATTATCCTTTTCCATAGATGTCACACCAGTTTAAAAAGAAAACAGTATTGCAAACAATATTCAAGAAATGTAACACTTGTAATACCTTTTCCTGGAAATATTCTAAGATATCAATTTCCCTCACATGCACGTAAATACTAAATTTTAGTAATACTCGAGTTCATTTGATAAAAAATATGATTTAACATAGGATTTCATGTTGTTTTTTTTTTGAAAAGATCTCTATTTGGAAAAAATAAAATATGTATGAAAAATATCCAGGTGCATCAGCATTTCTCACTGAAGAGGTCATATCAAAAATGTTCACATAGCCATTAAAAACAATATTTCACTTCTGGTGGGCAGGAAAATAATTCTTAAAAAAGTAAACAAAACATAGCCTTCAGGAACTAGAAAACTTGACACTGCTAATCAAAAATAAATATGGCAAAATTTTAATGGATTCATTAACAGTTCATTTATTTTAAACAAGTAATGGCTAGCATATATTTTACAAAAATCTTATTGTTGTATAAGTAGCATTAAAAAAAATTTTATTCACTGAACAAATAAGCAAAAAAATACAACATCGATAATTACACTACTTTAGATATACTATAACAGAAAACCTAAGAAAAAAAGGGAATGTTTAGTAGAACCAATAATAAAAAAGCAAAAAGCAAGTATGTTTTTCACAACTGTGCTAATACACACAAAAAACAATATCTTCATGACAAACAAAAAAGTGCTAATGATGCTAATACATCTATTAATCACTGATGTTTTCACTGCCAGTCACCTATAATCAGACCTGCTTCTTAACGTAGTAATTATAGAAAAGTATTCACATCATCAGAATACATACATCTTTTTCAAAATTTCAAATATTGAATTTTTTCAAATACTGAAGAATTTTATTCATAAAATTATTTCCAATTTTTTAGCACCAGCTCAACAATGAAAAGAAATAAATTCCATTTCTTCAATAAGAAGGTACAGAATTTTGATCAACCTATGATGATGCCTAAGTTTAGTTAAATACCAAACCTGGATCATCTCCTAAACTCATTTCATTCTACAGTCATCTCTAAATATGTAAATGAAGTTCATCTAGAATTTTAACCAGAATTTGGATAGTATATGCTTCCTACAGAATTAGGTAAATGGTTTCATGTGAAAAATTAATAGTTGTGATTATGCAAATGATGTTCTTCATAGAAAAAACATGTAATGTCAAGAGATTTTAACTACAAACATATCTAAACTAATTAACCAAAAATGTAAAATATGCTCAATTATTATGAACAGTGCTGAATTTTACAAATGACACATTACGAATGACAATTCACAATGATGATTACAATTAACATGAATTTGCTGGATTGTAACTTTTTGAATTTAATGGTGTTTCATTAATGTTATAAAAGAGAGAAATGTCAGTAAAACTGCAATTTGCAAACACATGACCTATACATAAAAATTACAATAACTGTACAAAGTGCAGTTTTTCTAGCTTTTAAGTCCAAGCTGGAAAGCAGGGTTGTAGAGTCAGAGCCAAGAAGTTCAAATACATTTTGTTTGAAATTGGGTGAAATTTACAGTTTCTGACTCTCTTAGATTTGAGGGCTTCAATGAAAGATGATCTAATTGATGATATTCTTTTTTCTGAGCAAATATTCAAATTATTTTCCAATCATATGCATGAAACATTATTTTCTATTCATTCATGCTTCACACAGATTATTTGACAAAATTTATCTATTTCTGGGAGTTAGAGATGGAGTAGACTGTTGAAAACAAGTAGCGGAAAAACCAGTGTCTTTCTCCACAGCCCTGCTGTGAAGTCAAAATATTCGCTACTTTTTTATGGTTTGGAAATTGCAAGAGAACATCCTTTAAATGTGTGAAAGAGCTCATATATTATTACACAAATATTTTCCTATAATATTTACTAAGATACAATTGAAGTCTGTTGTATTTTAGATATTATTTCAAATTTTGTTATTAGAGGTAAATATAAAGTTATCAACTTTAAAGAAAAGTCCACTATATTTTGAAAGATTAATAACTAAAATATGATTTAGATAATATCCTATGTCTTCGATGGCAATGAGACAAAAATGTAAGTAGCCAAAACCATTTAAACAGATCTCAATAACTGAATAGGTTTTCAAAAAAAACTTATAATAACTAAAAAGAAGAGACTTATAGTTTGATATTATATCATCATCATAATCTAAGCATAAAGGCAGCTGGAAATGGTGAAAACATAAGTGGTTGTACAAAATTTGAATCTGCAAACATTGCATGTGTTCTTCAATCAACAAAGTAATATCTGACATTAATTAAACAAATGCAGTGACAATTCTCCAAGATGATAAGGACTGGTCCTCATCCATAACTTTACACAAAGCATTTAAAGTTCATGATGTGGAAGCAAAGAGAAAGCTCATGCAGAGCACATAATTACTAAATGTTTAGCACTTACATTTCATATATAAAAATAGGGAAAATCAAATGTTGAACAGATATAATTCCAGACAAATGGAATTTCCTTAATGCATTACAAATAATTTTCATTAGAATTTCCTATCAGACTGCATGAGGTATCCAGAATTTGGAAAGGTGAGGCTGTTATAATAATTCTTTAAATATATCAGCACCACAACAAGGCTCAATAATTGACTAGTCCTAAAGTAACAAACCCAGAAATCCAAATAAGTTGAGTGATATCACCAACTGATTGAAGTTAATGCAAGGCATAAATGCTAAACTCATGCCCAAGGCATATAAGGTGTAACCATTCATCTACTTTCTAGCACTAAATTGTTCTAAATGACTTAAGACACAGAAAATTCATGAGTAATAAGTCAAGTAATTACCTTACATAGAAATTCACTCCAGAATGCCTGTTGAATCATAAAATTTTCATTTATTTGTACAGAGAGAGTTATTGAAAATCATGCCCTTGTAAAGACAACAAACAATAATATTATTCAATAATATTTTTCTGAGTTTTAATAAACTGACCGGTCTAAATGTCTATATCTAACACTGCCTTTAAATATAATCAAATGCTTTAAAAACTAAACATCGTTCATGCTAGTCATGGCTCCCTCTTAAGGCACACATTTGCAATGTCATGCAGCAATTAATTAAGTACCAAAAATCACTGACTGATGCTGTAAATCTTGAAAACATCCATACCTCTAAATAATTTACTCCTAAACATGTATACAGCATATTCATATTAGTCGTTAGATAACTAACATTATTTATAACTTACAAAAGAGGGAACTATGCTCACTTCTTTATCTAACCAAAAGTCAAACTTGAGCTTTCATTTTACTCAGATGAAGCCTCACAAATTTGTTTACACGAACATTTGGCAGTGATCAATCTGTATTCTTTTGAGAAAAAATCTTTTGATACTTCAAGGCAATGCAATGACAATTTTTTGACCAGAATTACAGTTTTAAGACAGAGAACACTAGAATTAACTGTAAATGTAAGCTGATTTAAAATATGCGCAGTAATATTAACTAATGCAATTACCCATGCGTCTCATACTCCATAATTATCCTGAAAATTTTACTTTAATTTCAAAATTATTTTTAGAAATTGAAGCTTACCAAATTTTTAGACCCAACAGAGTCATTGCGGCTATGAGGTCTAAAACCTGGACCTGGAGGTAGATTTTTTTGGACACAACAGTTAACACCAGGACTGAAATGGAGCTCAACATGAAACCTATAAAAGAATACAATAACACTTATTAAAAATTTATCTTTCACCATAAAGTCGAGAGAATTTCAACAAACTAATTTATATAAATAGTTCCTATGCTGAGCTTAATGAAAGACTTATATCTCTCCTTAATTTAAACAATCTATTGTTTCAGAAAGTTTTTTAATCCTTTTCCCCCCTGGATTTCATTAACTCTTAAATTAGAAAATATCATGACATTACTTGATGGCATTATTAAATGTAATTGGATGAGAGATAGATCAAATCAAAATACTTATTGCACCATAATGGGGTTAAAGCTATTAATGCCGGTATTACACATAGTTTAAATGATGATTAATACCTTTCTTCTGAAGAGGGATCCTTCATTGGATCTTCATAAAGCATCACAACTATTTGAGACATGTAATTTAGCTCAGAAACCATACTAACATACTCCATAGCTCGGCGCCACTGCTCATCCTTCAATTCCTGTATAAAAGAAATAATAAGATGGAAATGAGATAAATAGGACAAAAAATCAATTTATTGTGGGCCTCTTTACTTGAAATTACAAATAACTGAATAACATACAATGGTTGCATTAATCATCAGTGATACAAGAATGCTTGGTTCCAATTAACAATGAAACATAAGTAGGTCATGCCATATGGGTGGATGAAGTAATGACCCTCTGTTTTAATGATCAAATGCAAAGAAAATTCCAGACAATCAACGCAAACAGCAAATTAATTATCAATATAAGAGAAATCCGCAAGTATTTTCCATTTTTGTATATAATATAAGAAAAATAAAGAGTGGTATTGAAATCAAGTAAAAATTTTAAAAATTGCTCCTTCATTATAGACAGAATTATTTGTAATAGTTACAACAAGTAAAATTAAAATATGAAAATTTCTTACATTTATTAGACCACCATATCTTAACACAGTGAGGAGTGAATGAACATGACTTTCACTAGTGAAGTACAGCCTTGTTCTCACATGACGTCCAGGGCTAGAGACTCCATGAGAATATCTGAAGGGAATAATAATATCATCCTTTATTGCCATGGCAGTAATAAAATAGCAAGTTTTATTCACATTTCAGGTTTTCAAATATGTTATAATATAAGCCCTAAGTAAGCTCAAATAATTAAATATTACTTTATAAGGTGTACTAACCTAGGGTTCAATCGATTTACTGTTTCTTCTCCAGACTCTTCTATGTTCCGCTGTAGATCAGCACGGATTTTTTTAAGAAGAGGAGTGCATATTCCTTGTCCGATGGTTAATTTTTCTTGTTTGGTCAGGCCATACTCCTAAAAGTAAAAATTACAGTATAAACTATGCATGAGATTATATCATTTCTTACCTTCTAATATTTAATTATACTGAGAAACGTTTGAGAATCATACTTTTTAGTACTTCATTGACTGGTTATCATTTAAGTATTGAATTTTTGCTAAAATTCAAGACTTTTTGAAGATAAATTTCTTTGACTTTAATTCCATAAATTTTAGACAGAAATCTTAAAAACATAAGAAGCAGAAGAATCACTTCTACCAGTAATATAATACATTTTGTGTAAACACAAAACTTTCATCAAATTTTCAAAAATCATACTTGGCTACTTTCTGTGTAAATTTAGGGAAAAAATTCATAAATACCAGGAGTCAATTATTAACAAAATGTTATTGTGTAAACTAAACAAGATTTCTCTGATTCTTCCAAAATAACATTCCGTCAAAACGTACCTGAGGTATAACTATATCAGCTAAATATTTGGCATTGACATAAAGTTCTTCTGCATGTTCAAATTGCAATGTGTGCTGATTATGCTGCAAGTCATACTTAATGCAATCATAAATATCAGGTATTTTGGATATGTCAAATGTATTAGCATTTTTTGTACAGAAGTCCTTTTCTATTTTTCCCCAACGCCTTCCCATGAGTTCCCATGTCTCACCATGGTACAATATAGCATCTAAATTGGGTAGAAAAAGATTACATCTTAGAGATAAAAGAATAACGTAATCTATTGGTAATGATAGATTGAAATATTAATAAGATTATTAACTAATATTATTGTACCGAAAAGATGTAAGACTGAAAGATGAACTATTCATTCAATAACCCCAAATTATTCATTATTTAAATAAAATTCACAGTTTCAGGCATTATTCATTATTTAACAAGAGATTTGGAAAGAAACTCTTATGTTTATCTGAATAACTTAGCATGTAAAATAATGCACTTCTAAGTGAGACTAATTTACACCACAAGAATAGTCTTCATATAATTAACACTAATACAAAGTATTAAGATAAAGTTTTGTTAAGATGAGACTGAAGTTTCAAATTACAAACCATTCTAAATTCACTTTTCAATCTTTTCCATGTTAATCAAAATCTAAGACTTCTAATAGAAAATATTTAGAAACAGAGACTGGAAGGAAACATGATAAACTCACCTTTTGTCTTTGGATCATCCCTTTTTGTTCTGACTATATCCATAAGGCGGCGGATGAGAGAATGAACCCTTTCACAACAACGAACGGGATTTTTAACAAAATCCATCGCTGCAGATATGCTTAATGCACCACAAGGGTTGATTTTTGCTCTATCTTCAGGAGTAAAATCCCTATCTTGTTGCATCAACTCATGGAGTCTGGCTTTGGCCCTGTTTGAGCAAAAAGTAGATCATCAATTAAGATATCTACTCTAAATCACTGAAAATCAGAATTATAATAAGAAACAACATCATCTGTTTAGCAACTTTATTCTCTCTGGTGTGCTTAGTCATTATAAAAGGGATTTAGTTACTTCTCTGGGCTTAACTATTCACATGTATGAGTAAAAGTCTCCTGCATACTGCAAGCTAATTGTTGAATAATCACAAAAAAACAGATTACTTTTGAAAGAGTTGCAAAAACATTCCCAAGTTCATCCAAGTGTATATTATGACATGAAAACAACAGGTCTGGCATCAAACCAAGGTCCATTACCATGAATGTCACCACCTCTTAAGTTGGGTTAAATAGTCCTCTAACCTTATGCTGAATTTCAACTCAATATCAGATCTGAAAGTTTATTGACCTGATTCCCTAATTCCCACTATATGTATGGTAGAATGCAAATGGTCTTTATGAGGAGGTAGAAATTTATATTTTGGCATGTGAACACGTTATGAATATATTTTGCATACACAGCTTATTGTATCCCAAATCGTCCTTGGTTTGACACCTTGTTTACCATAGAATTTTATAGGGAATTTGGATATATGTTTGAGGGCCTTTCAGGAATGAATGGACTTGAAATTTTGCATGTGATTAGAGGGTCCATTTTCAGAACTTAGTATGCAACAACGTCTTCAAAATGGTTCTGATTCAACACCAGGAGGATTACAAGACACACTTTGTTATAGACAACAATAAGCTGGAGGTTATTGTAAGCATACAGAAAAGTAATCGGTTATTTCTTTAAGATTCACCAATTAGCTTGCAGTATGCAAGCAATTTTTACTTGCATATCATCATCATCAGTCATTTCCAATCTGATGTTGGAGAGGAAAATGAAATTCAACTTAAGCTGCTGTGATTTATTACTAAAAATCATCCAGTAAAATTTCTGTAATCTCTTTAGATATTTACAGAGAAAATTAATCAGACCAGAGAATATTTTATGAACACTATTAAATTTTAATTACTTCATAGAATCTTCAAAAGGGATTAAATTTCTTAGGATTTTGGAGAATTTCTTGGAAGAGAGGATACCTTAGGTCCAATTAAACTCACAGACAAAAATTTAGTAACAGTAAACTATGAAAATGATTAAATAATGAATGTATTTGATACAAGAGGTACTTGGAATGTACCGCTCATTCTAATTTTGATGTTCATGTCTAAACTCAAAAAACTTCTGGCCAGGAGTGAAGACCATATGATATGCATGCCCAAAGTAGCATGCAGAATTCAAAATAAAAACATCATGTGCTTGTCATTAGTTATGACTAATCTTTCTTATCCATAATTATGAATATTATGTATCATATTCCCTTAAAAAAGTGAAATTTTATTTAAGAACTTGCTTTTTGCAGAAGAAATTTCTCAATGGAGAGAAGGAACTAGGAAAATTAGAGCAAGTAAGATTAGGATCTATGTTTTTCCTTAAACATATTTTCATAACATTTATACCCAAGGCTTTTCTTACATGTTTTGATATTTGCTTGAATCACAGTCGTTATCAAGAAGGCCATTGGTGTTAGCACTCTTGACCATCTGAACTAATATCGGAGTAAGCTCTCCTTCTAATGCCAAAAGCCCCTTGGCAAATGCAGCTGCCGTCATCTGGACTCGCCCTTCATCAGATGCATAGATTTTCAGGTCATGCCGGAATGTGGAGTGAAGCCTTAGAAGACCAAGTCCTTGTGTTCCTGCATATTCCCCTGTGCAGCCAGCAGAAGGATATGGGATGGGATGTGCAGGTCAACATCGGAAAGGAAAATTGGAAATGGAAAATGGGAATCAGATACAATGAAATCAAAAGGGTTGGTGAGGGAAAGGGATGGAAGAGAATTTTGAGGAAATTGCACAGTATGATTAAATGTGTGGTATGGGTAATGGAAGCATACCAACTTTTACATCTAAGATTTAATCCAATATTCAGCTAAAATACATCTTTTAAATAAATAAAACAATGAGATAAAACATAATTCTAGAATTTTTACACTAATATTTAGTATAATAAATTTCTTAAAAATGTTACGAAGTGCTTTAAACAAAATAGTAGTTAAGTATTTGACAGCATCAAAATTTTTAAACATGATAATCCTAAAAAGAATCTAAATTCATACATAGTAAATTACATTTAAATTAAAACCCCATGGGATATAATTTTAATTCATAAATTATTGATATTTTTGGTAATTATAAAAAATTACTGGCAATTTTAACACTTGAACAAACTTTTTAGACATCACTTATGAATGTAAGAAAATATGACTGAGTTTTTATCACCAAGGTAATATAGCAGTAATGTTACCTCATGGTGTCACAAAAATAACCAAACAGAAAAAACATAAAGTAGAGAAATCTTAAAAGTACATCAAATATTTAAACCAGTTTTATTTTCTTACAGATATATCGTATATCTCAACATTATCTATGAGATAAGTTCTCATACACTCAATTTCTCTACCACAAGTTTTGTCAATCCTTGAATTATTATTAGTTTAAATTTAGTTCTGAACTGTCTCCTGATTTATTTTTTATAAGAGAAAGATTTCAAAAGAAAATTTCTGACTTTTATAACCAAAGGTAAGACTCAGGTTTATGCCACTTCATTTTTATTTCCAACAAATCATGATTAGAAGAGATGATGTAATTTTGTGATACACTAATTAAGTGTTATTGCTGGCAACATTTATAAAGTAAAGTAAATAATAATGTGGTCCAAGCCTTACTCTCGGCATGGTTTCATAATTCACAATTTGAAACAAGTACCTCATGAAAGGGACCTTAATAATTTATATAAGGTTTTATAATATGACAGAATCAAGTGCTGGGAAAGAAAAACAGAAATTTTAAAATGTTCTGTTGATGAAATAATGATGATAGGAATTGCGACAGAATGTAAATAATTTAAACTCAATTACAACCGCATGATACAGTATTAAACATTGGCAATTGGAACAGGTTAAATGGTATCAATTATTTCAAACCTAAGAATTTTATAATCAGATCTCCAAACCATCTGGCATAAACCAAGTCCTACCATGACCATATGACAGGCTCATTATGAAGCACCTGAGCAATAAATAAAGTTCCTTCACTTGACATAAGGTATATCAGCATTAACAATATTAAAATAACATACCAATTCACAAATTATAAGAGTTAAATTCAATGAGTGCTACTAGAATCCTTTTGTTATGGTTAATTATGCCATTATTACAAATATTAGAAATAAAATCTACTTAATTATTGAAATCCTTTCATGACCTATTTCTCTTGACAAAGAATTTCCAAGGTTACTGATAGATGGCCAATATATTAATCTCATGCTAAATTACCAACATCTACACTGGCCTATGACTGAGTTACTGCTTTTAGATGACAACTTACACACATTTTATTCAATGTGCAAATATTATAATATTTTCTGAGTTTGAATATTTAAAATATTCATGTGTATTTAATCACTGATTTCTAAAACTCCATAAAATTAAACCAAACTAAAAATAATATATCTAACATCTATAAATTAATGTGTGAGTGAATAATGAAGTGAATGGAACTAAAGCTAAAATTAAACCTTCCAAAATAAATTTTCATTAAAAGTAAGGCATGTTATATACAAAATATTTGATGAGTTAATTATTTTGGGGACCCCCCACCACAGCAGAAATGAAGAGAAATGCAGGACTCCAATACTACCACTCCAGCTGCCTCCAGGAAAAGGTGGTTGTGCTGCCGAAGCCATGCAGGTAGATGAGATCAAATAAGCAGCCTATTTTTAAGGAACATTCTAAAAAAATTAATGTTATCCTTCTAGTGGTTTCATGAATTTGAATGACAAGTTGGCATTATGAGCCATCGAGGATAAAATATATTAGTTAAAATTATTCTGAAAATTTATGATTTCACTCACTCCAATTTCAAAGACTTTTTCAGCCTTTAAAATATTTGCACCAAATTCCTAGCATCTCAGGCAAAAATTAGAAAATTTTGAGAAACTAAAGGGACAAACAGGGGTTACTCGAATGTACTATAGAGTGCAATCAAACAGGAAAATGTATCTAAGTTACTTACTTTGTATCAATGTGTCCTATAACAGAAACAGCCAATTATGACACAGAGTGATACTATCAAACCAAAATTAAGCGACAAAGAAAAAAAAACACAATCGTAACAAACACAATTTCCTTCTACAGCATAACACCAATAAAAATTGTACAGCAATAAAAGAAACAACAATTACCTACAGAGTAATAAACAAATAACAAAGCTTCAAAATAAATGATGGCTCTACTCAATCACCACTCCAAATAACATAACAAATGTATATCAAAGCCAGTAGTCAACTTTTAAGAATGTATGGTAGCAAAGACTACAGTCTAATCCATATAAAGCACCAATGTAAGTAAAAAAATAGAAATCAAGTGCGCAACCATGTGTCCAAAAATAATTCAAAAAAAAACCTGAGAATGAAATAAAAAATTGGATTTGACTACGAACCAGTAAGGAGGCCACTAATCTCTCTACCTTGGCCACCTGGATACATGCACCGAAAGATGCGACCGAGTTCCTCTGCCTGCACCCTCCCAGCTGGAGTAAGTTCTCCTCCCCACTTGAGAATCAGGACCAGTGAAGGCTCTTTGGGGGCATCTGGCAATTCCCAGGCATGGAGGAAGAAGGGAGACGATGAGGAAATGGCATTGATTGAGGAAGTATATCCATAGTTGCATGACATAGAAGATAGGAAAGAAACATAAATTAGCAAATGCATAGACTTACATTAACCAAATAACTAACAAGATAAAACATCTTAAGTTAGAGCTAGAGAGCCTCCATAAGTAGTAGAACTCAACTCAGATTTTTCCTTAAATGCATAATTTTAAGCTAAAATCATTTTGGGAAATTCCTCAAAGTTTTGCATTCCTCACACATCATATGGAAGAATGCAAGTGGTGCTCTGGCATCACCAAGGATCTTTTTAGAAAGACAACTGAGATTTTAAATATATTCATGACTCCTGATTGTCTAGCAGGTGATTGCCTTATATCTTCACTGTTAGTGCTCCAAATTAAATTTTGAAATTGGCCCCATGCTTTTCTTATGAGGGAGCTGCAAAGTCTAGCATCTAATTCATGATCACATTTGGAGGAGTATTTGCAATTCTAGTTTGAATTCCAAATCCTTCAATTCTCCATTTTCTATCATGCTGGGAAATGCTCTAAATAAATAGCCTCAAAATTAATTTCTAATGGGAGTATTACTTTGAACCTCCTGGTACTGAACCCATGATAGGATCAATGTGGTAAAAATTTCAAGTCAACAACTATTGCGGAACATGGTTAAAAATAGTAGCCTATTTAGGTATATATATGTCTGGAGAAGTAGCTGTATATAAGAAAATAGATATTGATTATATATATTTTAATATTTTATTAATCCAAAATATTCAGGGAAATCCAAGACTAAAATACTCGCGATGAAAAAAAAAACTAATTTTTTCTAAAAATCATACTTTTATAAATAAGACAAACAGAACACATGACCAGTGGTTGAGAATATGTTGGCTGGAAATATGAACTTTCTGACATTAATCAGTTCAAGAAAAAATTTAAATTTTCCAATTGTTTTGAAAAATATTCCATAAAACAGAGGATTTTTCTTTGGGAAAAGGTAGATGAAAAAGTAATGTTAGGCATAAAATCCAAATTTGGGATAATTTTACTATGTTTCACATTATAAATAGTTTATATTTTGAAGAAAAGTGACATTTTTCACCTTTTACTAATATTCTCTGCAACAAAAAATGTAAAATAAAATCAAAAGTATAAATTTCACTTTGTTCAGATTATATTGAATTTCATTACTAATATAAATACTAATTTCAAAGCACTGTTTATGAGGGTATGCTTACTAATAATGCCAAGCAATGGAACCAGTAACAACATATAAAGACCTTTTTATTTTTTAGATAAACAAAAATAGCTTTTTCCAAGCAACCTACCTGAAAGAAGCACTATAATTTCATTATTCAATGAATACCAGTCATCAATGTTCATAAAATGAAAACAAAAGATTAATTTTGATATTTATTTATAATATAATTCAAGTATCATTAAGAATGTAATATTCTAATTTATATTCCTTCTAAGATTTCTCCATGATCAGAAAACCTATACAAGACTACTACTACATTCATCCACTCCATGCTCTTATTTAATTATACATGCAAAAAGTTTATCTAATACAGATATCTAAATTTGAATTTAATGCAATTAAACACGGCTTAACTCTTAATGTTTCAATTTCTACCATAACTCATGCTTAAAAAGGGAGTAACAATGTAACACTATTCCTCACATCATTTTCTTAAAACTAGAAATTTATTGTTTCACAAAAATTAGTCCAAACTCCAAATAATGGAATTTTAATATTCCAAATACATTTACTATAGTTTCTGTAAGTTCTTTCAAAATTAAATTACAGCAGAATACCGATATATACAAGAGTGCCATTTTAAAAATTTATCATTCTTCTAGGACTATTGTTGAACTTTTATCTATGAATACCACTGATTTAGATTCTGAAATTATAAAAGAATTAACATGAATGATACAATATGTATTCATCCTATAACAAGGATTCTTTTATAATTTTATCAAAACACAGATTATTCACTATAATTTAAACTCACCAAGACATTTCAATTTATTCTTTACCCATCATTTTCAATATGAAAGATATATTAGACTCAGTATTTGATGAAAGAGATTCAATTTTATTTTACATCTCCGTCTTAGAAATCAAAATTATTTTAGCTAGTCTCCTACTCTTACACTATTGGTGGAAATAGCATATCTTTGCTCTCCATTTAATAACTGAAACACTGAATTGACTCTGATCCTTGCAATGTCACCTCTGAAAGGTGAGCATATATAAAGTAGGCCATAATTAAATGAGAAATTAGAAAAGAAGGGCAAGAATAAGAAATTTGACACGAGTTTCATGCATATTTCTCAGATATAATCAGCATCCAAATTACATTACACAACAAAATAACTACAACAGTATGCATATAAAGTTTAAATATTTTCACCAAAACCTAATATAAAAAATAATATACACTAGAAAATATAAGCCTAAGAAAATTTTTAATATGAGAAAATAACAAAGACTCGTACTAGAACCTTTACCATCATCGCTGCTTGACCCTCTGGGACGGCCTCTGGGCTGATACTTCATTTGAACTTTGCGATTTATGCCAGAAAAATGGCCATACCTATAAATTTTGAATGATAGTTCATAAAATGAAACATTTAACAAGACATAACTAAAAATAACTGAAGAATTCAAATTTCTTATATTTACATTTCCAAAACACTTTTCAGCTGTTCCAGTTTTCCTTGCTTTTCCTCAATCTCAGGATCTGCAGCCCTATGTTGTATTTCACTGAGAAGAGACCTTGCAATGTCTAAAATCTCCTGTAACTGTTTAGGACGCTTGAGCTTAACATGGCCGTCTTTATAGCCATCATACTTTTCAAATATTTCAAAGAACCTGAAATTATTCGTTAAATCAATATACACTTCAACTGAAATTTCAGATCATCATATTAGGATTATATTCATAGAAATGAAAACGTGTTAATGCTTTTAGCCAAGCTTTGGTAAAGATAACTTTATATTGCTGACGATTGATTTATTGTCACATAAAGTAAAATTATCATAGAGTACTAAAATATCTTTAATTCATGAAAGGAAAGATGAAAATATAAGTACTTGGGATGTCTAACTTCCACCTTCATCTTCTGCTTAGGAGTTCGATCACCATGTCTGATGACTGCAACAACACATCGCAGTTCCATCCTGGAAAAGATTGTATTTGTGAATATAGACAAACATATGTATATCTGTAGAGTATATATATTAAGCTATAAATGGCCCAATGTTTAGCAGATGCACTCTAATACGTGATGTTAGTACTGCAGTTATAGTCTACTTTCATTGATTGCTCTTATGTTACCCAATATAATCTTAATAAACTCAATATGGGCTGGTGTAACTCTGTGAAATCCATAGTAAATTTAAAATTACTAAGTTGTTTTAAATTTACAGAAAAATCTTTTCAAAATGAAGACTTCAATTTCACATTTCATTAATTTAATTTGAGTTTATGCTCAGAATACATTCTTTGCATATTGAAATCACATTAACTCTACCTAGTGGTAATAACTGTAACCAGATTATCCTATATCATGTAAATTATAAATTATTACACATTTTTAAAAAATATATGCTTACATTTTTCCAAAAGTGGTAGGAACAATAGGTGGATCATCCAGCTGGAAAGGTACAGACCAAGGAATGTGCAAAGTAGGAGCCAATTCTCTAAGGATCATATTTCCGAGTATCTTGGCACAGTCATCATAATACTTGTTAGAATTTTTCACAAAGCTGAATCCATTCACGTCACAGACAAAGGACTTTCCATTTGCCCTGTAAATTATGGTAGAATGGGAGCATGATGAGAGGTAAAGGAATGCGGAAGAGAGAAAATTCAGCTGACCAAATTCTAAGGCGAACTTTAGAGTAAAAGTAATATTTAGAACTATAAGGTAAAAAAATAATAACAAAAATTTACATTATAACAACAAATAATTAAATGATTTCCATTATGAAAGATTGCATTGATCATACACCAATCTAGACAGTACAATAAATTTAAGTTACTCTCTTTCCTCACTATTATTATCCTTTATAAGAAGAATAAATAATTTAAATTGTAGGTAAGAAGTAAAAGAACTTGTTATGAAACTCAAAATATTATGCCTTTAAATCTTATGCATCACAACGTAATTAGTTGTCATTGTGTTGCAAAATAAATACAGGGGGAAATTTTTAAATTCAATGAAAAAAATTGTTTAAATTCAGTTTCAAGTCATTCATAAAGAATAGTAATTATTGTAGAGAATACAGATTTTGAGGTGAGTGGTGTTTCAGAAGTAAATATTAATGAAGATAAATCAAAACAAATGATAAATGGAAATACTGGATTAAAAGCAGTGATAAAAAATCAGCACAAAGATTTGAATTAACAAATTTATAATGCTGTTCATATCAACATTCTTGAGAAAAGAGATAGGGGGAGACAATTTCAGGAAGATGATGTTGTGTAATGATGTATAGAGAAGTGTGATAGGGTTTCATTATCTAAATCATCTTTCCTATCTGAATTCACTAAATTCAATATCTGTTGCTAGAATTTTGACAAATTTCTCATACTACACAGAACATCTTTGAAAATAATCAATACTGCTCAGATTATCCAGGCCCTTCCCATTGCCTTCTTTTATGTTGCAAATTAATAACTAATCAAAACCTTAAAATTATAACTTTGTCTAGATACACTTGTAAAATTACTTTGTGTATTTTCATGTAAGCCCTTTCAATTTCAATCTGGACGTGCTCTATGCAAGAATCTTACTTAATTTTTAAGAATATTTTATTCTATAAAATAATCTAATATTATAATATTTAATTTCAAATCCATTCATAGTATGCATATCTATTAGCAATCAAATTATGGTGATATTTTCTTAATATCTCAAAATTATTGCCAAAAATTGTTTCATAATATTTTTCACAATTTCTGTCGAGAGTAACATTTTATAAAATATTGATTATTGGCTTCTCTTTTAATGCTTTATGTCTGAGCTTGGTAGTCAATATGTTACCAGAATTTACCATTAGTTATAAATTAGGATTAGAATTAGATCCACTAAAAACACATGCTGCAATTTTTAATATATTTGATGAGTAAAGCAATGGATTAAATCTTCAGAAAGGAAACTGATCTCCTTATCAAAAAGGAATAAAAAATATTAACCACTTCTTTAGATGGTTAAGCATTATTATCAGACAGGTATGAATGCAGGAAATATAGAATTGTTTGAAGAATAGGAGTAAATGAACAAAGTGGGAAAACTAGGTAAATGGAAAGGGTTAAATTCAAAGAAAAGAGGCATATTTGAGGCAAAAAAGGTAACAATAGTTTTACTTCAGATGCTCTATGGTATATATTCAAAATATTCATAGAGGAAAATTTGAGCGTGTGTGAAATTTACTGCAACTGGACTTATGATCAAGGAAATAGCTTAAAAATTGTGTCTCCCCCTCAGTGCAGGAAAAAAATATGACCATCAATCTCATATTTTATGTAATACATAAATTCAATAATTATTCTATATAGTATACCTTTCGTTCACTTTTAATTTTACTATCTCTATTGAGTAGTGGCATGATTGATAAGAATTTTTTTCCTTCAATTTTTTAAAAATTTAAGAGAAACAAGCTCCTAGTATTTTCTTTCGTTACTCTTCTTTTCCTTTTGAGTAATTTCAAAGACATAATAGCTGCAGTTTCAAATTAGAGGAAGAGGAGCTTCTTCAAAACTTCACCCCAAGCACCACTATGCCCGCATCTGTGAACACCACTCACAACTCAATGGCTGGCTACCCATAAAGCTTAGTAGCTAAAGTAGACATGCGTGACCATAGCTTTATTGTCTAAAAATGGAGTTCCCTCATACTGTAGACTCAGATGCTAGCACTCTATTGAACTCCCCTCTTGGTCAGCCCTAAATACATGGCAAGTGTATGGAATCCAGTTAAATGACATATATCCATAAACTTGAGAACTTTCAGCACAAGGTGTTTTACTAAGAAATGCTATGACAGTATTGTTGAGCAAAATTGCTCTGTGATGCAAGTTAGGATCTCAATAAATAGATTAGAAGCTAGATAAACTAGAGACTACATAAACTCAGAGAAATTGCTTTTTTAGAAGATGTAATCAGTATTATGGAGCCCCCTACTAGAAAAAAGTGTCAAGTAAGAGAAATAGACGCAAGGAAAAATCATTTAAAAAACTCATTCTTTCCATGAACTATAACATTAGTCAAAAGAAAAAGCGTAATCACTCTGTTTACACCCCCCGAGATGTAGATCAATGCAATAGCAAATTGATATCATAATCCTACATATCATTTAAAAAAAAGTTTGTTACAGTAATAAAATTTTATCAAAAAACACTTCTGTGCAAAATAACACACCATACACATAAATATTTCAATTTAAAAAAATACAGACATTAATTCATGCAAAAGAAGCCATATATACTTGCATAATATTGCTCAACCCATCAAAGGTAGTTGAAACAGAAGAAAGAAGAAATATTTAGTTTAATTGGGGTTTACCACCTGAGGAGGTCAAATCCACAAACTGTCTGCTTGAATGCTAGGCAGACCTTCCGAGAGATTAGCTTTTCTGCATTGCTGAGAATGACTGGATAGCGTATTTCCTTCCCTTCACTGTCTCTTTCCACCTTCCCATCAAGAGCTGGAGACTTACGAGCTTCTGCATGGGCATAATCTGGTCCAACTGTATATACCTGCAATTTAATGTTAATGGTACTATGTAAAGGAATAAATTACATGTGAATGGTTTGAAAAGCAAAGAAAAGGGTTACTCTGAAAACAATGTTGATACCAAGAATTAATTCTCATTTGAAGTGGACCATTTGAGGGATTCATAAAAGGACACATCAAAGCATTCTCCTCCCAAACAACCTAAGATTGATGCCTAATTTGAAATGAAAATAGCTTAATCATTTCAATAGCCACATTCATTCTCTTTTCAACCACTACTACAAATATAATTCATTGTTGACTTCTCAAAAATGTAACTGAAATAACCTTTGTATGTTTCAAGAGTATTACTCATAAGTTCACTGATACCTGAATGAAGTTAAAATATTAGATATTCAAATTCTTATTCTAAAACAGTGGCTCTTTTGTTCAGGTTATTAATGAATTATAGACAATTATCCTCCTTTCTTGGATCTATAAAATGAGTGAGAGATAAAATGCATCATTAAACCATACATTTTGAAATGTTTTTGATAGAAAAGGATGAATTAGAATGTATAAACCAATTCATATGAACAAAAATACTGAGCATAACCTCAAATATAGCTAACAGAAGAACTTGCACTTCCATTTCAGTTTTATAATTAAAATATGGATTTGAATTATAGGCTGTAGTAATTACCTTAACATCAGTACCATCTGTTGGCATGAAATCTTCATAAATGAAAGAGCCAGTCTTTCTTACACGTGATTCAGGTGAATACACACTGCTCCGGCTACCAATCTGTAAAAGAGAAATTTTAAGATCACAGATTCAAGTATTTTAGTAAAGATCTGAGATTGAAGAAACCCAATTATCCTTCATGAACACTGCAATATCTAGCAGGCTAATCACAGTGTAAGTGCAGTCAACTGTAATCTGGTCTAGATAGGTAGTTCAAGGTTGATGAAAGAAAGCATTACATAAAAATTAAACACTGAAGTTGACCTTACATAACTTATACAGGCTTGGAACCAGAGGCATGAGTATCCCTTACATAGGCTTAGGAGTAATACTGAGGAAAGGGTACCTTTTTATATTATATAGTTTATTATATCTTTTACATATTCAGAAGGAGGGTCTCGGAGTGCTGAGACAGAAGATAAATAGAGAGGAATTGATAGATTTAGTTTGAGTAAACCTTTCTTAGACAGAAAAAATAACTAATCAGAGTCATCAAAAAATTAAATAAGGAGCTAATAGGCATATTATTTAATAAAAAATCTACTAGTATTTTAAATACAGATTTAAGTTTGTCGAAAGAAAAAAATTGTACTGCATACAGATTTTGGAGATTGAGTTCCATGTTTTAGCATAAAGACATGAGAGAACATTGTATTTGCCCATACAAGGATAGTTATACCTCGTTGTAAGCCTTTCATAGGTGAAGTAAAATACTTGTCAACTGCTGTTTTGAAGACTTTTTACTGAAATACAGAGTATAATAAAACTGAAAAAGAGGTAATAAAACAGTACAGACACAAAAAAAATTAATCTCTTACTCAAAAAATTCACAACTCTTGGAAAATATGAACCTCTATAATTTTGGAGAACTTTATGAAAAATGATAGGAAAACAAGATTTCATTGCCAGCACACTTTATCAACAAACGAATAAATAACTGAGGAATAGTTCTAAAGAAGAGATTAACGTTTCATAATACATAAGTACCTTTCTGAAGAGACGTTGACTACCACCTCCAGCTGATGTAGGATAATATATATAAATGTTATGATCCTCAGCAGAAACTGGTTTCTCCACAAAAGGTTTATTGAAAACTACTCCATTTACTTCCACATGGTCTTCAGATTCAACCAGCTCATGATCTAAAATTGTAAATAAACAATTACATAGTATATGAATTTCATATGAAGGTCAAACTTAAATTTAAATACTTGGAATTTCAATTGGTTCCTTAATCTTCATTTAAATTTATTTATAATTTAATATAAGCTTGCAAATTTAGCTAAAATTCACTAAAAACATAATTCATTGACAAAATAAATTTTAAAATAAAGTAAAAACCCACCTTTAGGGTCAGGAGAGTCTCTATCAAGGACTGCATAGCGGGGTATTTCAATACCTTCCTTCTCTAAAATTGAGTACACCTTTCTTCTATCCTGTTTTAATTTTTTTAACAAAATTAATTACATACCTAATGAATACTTCTGACAATAATATGATGAAAATGATTTATACACACACAAGCACAGAAATAACCCATAAACATAGACCTGCTTGTTTATAGAGAAACAGTGATGTGGATGAACACAAACATGATCAGCAAAGAAAAACTCCAATAATTTTGACAAGAAGAAATAATAATAAATAGGACTAACATTTCAAAACATTCAGGTTGCTATAATACGAGCATCTGTTTTGATTTAATCTTTGTGTTTCTTTAACCCTTTAACTAAATTATTCTGTATCAAAACAATAAGCATTTTTCTCTCTCCCTGACATAACACCATATGTATACTTTACTACGTAGTGGTTATAGTTGAGAATCAAACTAACATTCAAAAAGAGTGGACCAGAAAATTTCCTAATAAATCTTAAAAATTTTGGTTTTTTGCTTTTTGAATAAATTACACTGATGACAAATCACACTTCAGTCAAAAAGTTAAAGGGTTAAAAGCTACATGCATTCTAAACACTAGAATCACCAAGAAAATCCTGAAAATTAAGACTAAAAAGTCTAAAAAGTAAACATTTCACTAAAAATGTATGCCTCATAACTCCTAGAGGGTTTACTAAGAATAAGATGCAGATACTAAATTTCAGCTACAATTTAAGAAGGGGGCTGTCCTGCCAATAAATATTCTATGATATAACAATACTGTAAAACAAAATAGATTATACTAATGCTTTTTCAGTGAATTAAGCATGAAATAATCATTAAAAAAGAACTGTAAAAATCTTTAAAAAGTATTTTCAGAATATAAAACAAGGCTCCTTTATAGTAAGCTCTATAGCAGAGGTGGGGGACCTGCAGCCTTCATGCCATATCCACCCTTTATCAATTTCTGTAACAAATCCCATTGTTTGAATAATTTCATTCCTTAATAGTACAATGGGAAATATTCTTTTTTAGTTCATTTACAAATGCAAATGAATTATTTTAACCCATGTAATTTGGATGTTAAACTATTTACATGTAAGCAATTCACAACTTAAAAGCAGACTTTTATTGGAAAGCGTTCCCCACCCCTACTCTATATCTTAAAACTTGATTATCTCTACTTACTTTTCTCATATATATATATGACACAACCTTTAACATAAAAGTTGAATAAAATGAAAAAGCTGCATACCATTTCTTTTTCATTCCTCAATGCTAGTTTCTGATTTCCTCCAAAATTTTTCTTTTGAAATAAAAAATTTGACCAAAATATAGAGTAAGAGACAAAAGTATCTCTAAGTGCCGAAGTGGCAACCATCGGGGGCAATTCCTCTGAAAAAGATAATCACATTTTCACCAATTTTCAGAAGTACCTGAGGCCCATTTCAGAAGCTATGCTCCCATCTTCAAGGGGAGTCAATTGCTGAAAGCAGACTTCTTCAGCATTTGACCTCCCTTGAAGGTGGGAGCATAGCTTCTGAAATGCGCATTGGGTACTTCTGAAAATTAGCGACCACATGGGTGATTATCTTTTTCTGAGGAATTGCCCCCGACGGTTGATGTTTTGGTGCTTGGAGATACCTTTGTCTCTAAATCATTGAACATGTTCGTTCGTTCGTTTTTTCTTTCAAAATATAGAGTTCTTTCTATATTGTATAAAAGTTTTATAGTCAGCATTAGATTATCAGCATTTACTTTTAAAAAATTACCTTTACCATCACCTTCATTCAATTTCCAAAACTGAATTTGATTGAATGTACTTTAGAAACACATTATATAAGTTTACTAAATCTGTACTGATTTTGACATTTACCCAACATATTATAAGTTGCTTGGTCAAAGACAAGTATTTTGGGCAAACATGAATCAAAACTTGATGAATTTTTAAAACAAGATAAAAATTCAGAAAATTTTACCTTTATCAAAAACAACAAAATCCAAATCCAGCCAAAAATCCCTAGTCATATAAGGAAAGGGAATAGGATCCAAAAGCCTCATCAGAATTCATCGAAGACACCTGAGCATGGTAGTTCAACAGGTAGAATTTAATCTTCTTCAATAGAAGAGAAATCCTTAAAAAAGTGGTCTGAACTTAAGATGGTATTTTCTTTAAGAAGTTGATTTCATTCACAATATGTTTGCTTCCCAACATGTCTGACATCAATTACTGACATCAAACCCACAAACGCATGAAAGGAGCTTTCAGTAAATATCGAGATTTTCCTCTGATAACCTTCCATTACAATTGTTATTCCACCAAGATATTTTCCTGACGCCAAAAAGGTTCTAATGCAAACATGAAATATTCTTAAATGCCAATAAATATACACCTCTTTACTCACTTGTAAATACCATCTAATTGCACAAATAGTGTCTAGATATTAATTAATTAACTTCAACACAATAAACATAGCACCAATACAACTATTTGACATAGTCAAATTATAATATATCTACATTTCATTTCTTTCAGAGAAGTGGAACTTAAATCTGTCTCAGAGTTGAATAGAAGATCTTTGCATTGAATTGATTGCAAAATATTATAAGGTGAACCTTTTAAAGACCTATAAACCCTTGGATAAATTGAAAACAAAGCAAAATACATCACTTTCTGAAAACTGTTCACAACCAAAAAACAAGCACAACAGTCACAAACAATGTTTGAAAAGTTATGCCAAATATATATACATAACAGCTTCTAAGGGTTGCTAAATGTCATACAAGTCACCTTAATTATCATGATAAATCCAACTAATAAATGCTAATTTTTATGTAGGTGCATAAGTTGACATCATATATTCACAGTTATTCATAAACACTACTGAAATCTCATGCTACTGTTGATGTTCTTGCGTTTGAGATAAATGATTCAATAAAAAGTATCATGTGTTATAAGGAAATAAAATAAATTTTCTTACATAAAAAACTGAAAACATAAACCCATTTCATGTGATAAATTCTGAGTGAAGACATATTACACAACAAAAGAACAATTTTAAAATTAACTTTAGATTCCTAGAATTAATGAGAAATCTCTCTCATCATTGGATTTAATCTCATGACTTAAAAGAACAGAATTCCATAAAGAAAAAATTAATTTTAAAGCATTAAATAAAAGTGACTGATATTCATATAAAATGTAGACATCATTATTGAATACATGTGCAAATGCTTGAAATACAGGTTGTGATGATGGAAACACAAGTGATATGCCTATGTAAAAGGTACTTATTCCTCAATTTCACAACTTTTACTGATGGAAACAAAAGCCATCCATTATTTACCATATAGAACACAGGATTCAGTAAAGTGATAGAAGGTTTAAGAGATATTGATTTGAAAATCAATTTATTTGTATCGTGCTTATAAATTGATAGACAAAGTGTGTTAGCTATCGATATATTATAAATGTATCAAAGCTCTATTTGGAGATAAACAAAGAGTATCAACTTGTTACATCAATAATAAGATAGGAATTATTTAGGAAAGAGAAAATTAATATTACTAAAACAAATTATTTCATAATCTAACCAGAGACAGTTTTTGTGAGTCTTCAAGAAGATTCAGTTAATATGTAGATGTAAGCATGTAGATGATGGAGTCTATGTGATAAAGCATCCCTATATCTCCAAAGATAAAATGAAACAGACTGATGAACAGCCAAACCTTAAGTCCACCTGGAATGGTTTCCTTGTTTGCAATTCCTCCAAAGACAGCATCATCAGAGAGTTTTCCGTCAGCCTATGGAAGAACATATAATTTGTCGAAAAAGAAATTCAGCAAAGAAAGAACCTCTATGCTGATGGCAATAACTTTCAAACCTAGGGCTGGAGTTTCAGAAAATCCTTTAGATGTGTGACAACAAGGTTTTGAAAGTTATAGGTAGAAGAGTATGTGTACTGCTAAGAATCACAGGAAGGGAACTACCGGCAGTTATCGAATAACCAATTCATAAGTTTTATGATAATGGTTAGCATATTTGAAGTAAAAGCATAATAGATAAATACCAGAAATATACAGATCCATTTGTTATAGATATGCCTACTTTGAAAGTCACTTCTCAATAAAAAATATCTATTTATTTAAATAAGCAACCATATGCTGCATAACATCTGAAACTAATTCTTACAAGAGAATTCTTAAACAGAGCTCAAATCTTAATTCCCTCAAAGAAAATCAGTAAAATTTATTAAAATAGGAACTTAAAATTAGTATAAATGCTGTATGCTTGCTAAAACGCTCATAGTGATATAAAATTCAGACCTCCAGCAGCACACACAACATAAACCCTCTTAAGCTGTTTAAGTTTAAAAATAAATAAATATTTCTCAATGAAACTTCATCATCATTTCCTATAGACATAAGCAATGTCTTTGAAAAGCAACAAATCAGTAGGTTTTATCTTCATAAAAGATTCTTATGTCATTTTTATGACATAAGAGCCTAAAATTTTCACCATTATCTGATGTAATCACAGAAAACACAAGTTAGCTCTATAATACATTCCATAACAATCAATAGGTAAAAATATACTATTGAATAAATGATTTATGGTTTAATAAGTAATCAATTATGAAATAGTTCCATCAACTGTGTGCATAAGCTGATATGAAGAAGAGCTTAAAAATGAAAAACAAATGTGGATGTCACACACTAAGCACATTGTTAAAACAATAATTATCAAAGTATGCCAAGAAGAGCAAGAGAGTAACATTTCTAGGAGGAAATTTCTCTCTCAACTCACTAATAACAATAAAAAATGTTGTCTGATCTACTACTACAGAATGAAATCTACATTATAAATCTCTTACCGACTCCTATCTACACAGATGTTACAAATAACTTAATGCACCATCATCTACAATATTTTCATACACCATTACACCATATCATGATTTGTTTACCATAAACATTCTTCTCTACTTTTTTACGAATTTCTTAATAAGTTGACTATATGGATCACAGATGATAGAAAATATCACATTTAGGTAATTTAAATATGATATTTTCAATGTAAAGACTTTCAGGCTAATCCACATTTACTACATGTAATTTAGAAAAGGAAGAAGTAAGCATATAAATAATTTTGAGCATCTATTTTGTAGCCCAAAGAAAGGATCTTTGAGTTTCAGGATTAAGGAAATTAATAAAAATACAGAGTAACTCACGTAATTAAGTTTATATGGACACAAGTGGAATTTCTATGATTATTCACTGTCAATGGTGAAAATAAAAGTCAAACCTGCTATAATTTGTCTTGGTGATACCTCAAAGAACATTAACAGTTAATTTAATGCTTGAATGAAGGAACCTACCAGCAAAAGATTTATATTTTAAAGGGGCCAATTTAAGTTAATATTCAAATTATAGTTGAAATGATTCATCCACAAAATATACTTACTGTATGAAATAGATCCTTTAAAACTTAAAATTTGTAAACATTGAAAGCTACAAATATTTTTGTCTATCATAAGTGCAATGCATTGGCACATCTTACAGCAGAATAATTTCCCTCCAGATATAAGAGGATTGCTCCTGAATACAAGGATAGAGGGATAAAATAGAAAATCATCCATGATAGCAAACCATACACTGAGTTTCCCTGCAAAAGTTAATGCTGAAATGTATACTCCAATTTCCGAAGGTCAAAATATGGCAATGAGATACTTTGTGAATGCATCCAAATCATCATCATCACAAATGCAGATGAAATCATCTACTTGGAGAAATGACTTCTAATTTGAGCTTATAAATGAACATAAGCCTGCAAGTAATTAAAATTAACTCTCGAGATATTTCTTGAATAATGACCTCAAAATACACAAAATGGAAAACAGACAGTCTAAATAAAAGCAAGGAAATTTACAGAAGAAAGCTAAATATGCCACTATGCCACATTGTAAGTTTAATTTCAACATATTGTCCAGAAATGTATACCAAAAACTTTTCAATGTCCTTTATTGTTACACTCTAAGGAATTTTTTAAAGTAAAACCTTGCTAAATTGAGTGTCATTTATACACTTTCTCTCAAATACTCTGATCAGTGATATAAGAAGAATCTTCTGGGTGATATCTAACAGGTACATAAAATAGATATAAAAATGTCAACGATAAACAGGTTCAATTTCTTTTATAGTTAGGAATAAATGCTTTCACGGTGGTAGGGAAAACAATCTTTAAATTACATCATAAAGTGCAGCTGTAAGAGATTCTTTTACCACTAGCATACGTGTACACCTATCACAGATAACATATACCTACACATAGAATTTTCCTTGGGATTAATATAACAAAAATTTAGTACACAACAGAAATTAAGAGGAGTTAATTTTACAAATATCACAGGTTGCTTGAGATACTAGTAACTCCTGAACTCCCATTTTCACCATGAAATATCTCCAGATAAGTAAATCAATACATCAAATATCAAATTTTGAATAAAACAAGCAAAAACATCTCTTACCTGAATGTCATACTGCATGTGAAGGTTGTTGATGATGAAAGGATGCCTCAAATTTGAATACTGTATAGCTTTGTCCAATGGAAACCCTTTGGAGTGGAATGAGATCAAGCAGTCACATATGGGCCAATCTTCAACTGGCTCCTGTTTTGTTAATTGAGTGAGGCATAGTGTGAGGGAGAATGTATTTATGGACATGAACATGACGTTGGAAATGATGGTGAATGTTTGAAGGGTAGGAGAGAGAGGGGAGAAAAAGAACTGGAGAATAAAACTGAGTAATAAATAATCCTGTATCAATATATTCACTAAAATATATATAAAAATATTTCTCCTTGGTGAGACTAATGAAAGAATGGGAGACTACAGAGCAATTATTTGTGATGAAGAGAAATTTTTGATCAAACTTAATTTGCTAAAAATCTTCTAAAACCCTTTTTCAGACTTTGAGATTTCCCATAAACATTAATGAAAAATGCGTAAGTAGGAATAAGTTCCATTCTTTCATAGTCTTTATTACTTTCTAAGTATGCAAATATTTAGTTCAGACTATATTTTTCTCATAGTTTAAAATAGTCATCCCTTACTGAATGAAACTCTAGCAATGATCGAATGGCAAAAATGAATTTCATCCATGACTAAATAATCAAACAAAGCAGGGCAAATGGAATTTTAAATCAGGACACTTATTACATAAAGATGGGATCCTCTGATACATTCTTTAGAGTAAGCTTTAGTTTTGGAACATTGTCACCCCTAATAAGACAACAGAGCTGCTTTTGTCAGTCATCTATAAGAATAATACCTTAAAATAAATGTCCAATGAGAGATGGTAGATTACTGAATGAATTTTGATAGTCTGGAGAGTAGCAAAGTATATGTGAAATTAATGAAAACTAAAAATTCATCAACTTTCAGTAAATTTAGAAATCAGGAACCTATTTTTAATGACCAAAATTTAAGAATATGCCAACCTTTTAAAATGAACAAATAGATATTTAAAAACCCAGTTAACATCATACATTAAACAAAAATTCCAATTCTACATACTCACTAAACATTTTTGTAGCAGAAGATAATGGAATGTAATAGAAGATGATAGAAGGGGAAAATAAAGAATATAAATATAAAGGAATATAAAAAATTTAAAAGATAGATTATTTTTGTTTTTCCTAACTGAAATAAATTAAATTAAAATAAATTTTCCTATCTGCATTTGGTAAATTCTAGTTGAAACTTATGTTTTCTGTTTTAAATTCATCTAAAGGTTATGATGTAGAGGTATCAGTCATTTTCATTCTATTGCTTTAGCATAAATTTCTATAAAATATTGACGAACTCACTGAAAGAACATTCAATCAGCATCATTCTGATATTACAAATACTTTTTGAGTGATCTGGAAGGCTACAATTAAAAAAAGCATGCTTTATATGAAATCTCTAATGGTTAACGGTTATTATAAATCATGAGTTTTATAAAGAATTTTAAAAAATACTAATTAAAATAACTAATTATAGCAACTAATAATTAATTTTGAAAAACTAAGATAAATCTTCTACAACAAGAAGTATTCATAATTTTAAAAGCCAAGTAAAACTTTTTCCAATCATTAGTAATGAAAAATCAATAAAAATTATTAATTCAAAAAGAAATAATAAATTTTACATTAGTATTTGAAAAACATCAACATTTTTAGACAACAAGAAATGAGATATTTCAAAATGTAAAACTAAGTTTCAGCTGTAATAGGATCAAGGAAATATTATCAGGAATTAATTTCCTATTCTCAATCAATATTCTCAATTCTCAAATGTACAAGTTCTACAAAAAAAATAATAATGATTATAAAATAACAATAAATTTTACAACTGATAAATCTATTTCCAGGTGAGCTTCCTTTGATTAAACAATCTAAAAATATCCGTTGTGTCTTAAATTCAATATTCGAGGAGATTGGCAGTCAATTGAGTGGTTTTCAAGGAAATAAACCTCATGAAGTAAAAGTAGAATTATTGGTTAGAAAGGCAATGGTGAAAATTTTCTGTAATTCCTTCTGGATAAATTGTAAAATGTAATCATCTAGCCAAAGGAATAACTGCAGTCACAACAATGCAGTGGCCCACAGATGAGCAGCAGCCACAATGAATTGACAAAACTAGAAGTGTGCATTGATCCTAAATACATTGTACTATTCATATGTTCCTACAATATCCTGTTCACATCTAATGTCTATTAACTTTAAGATTTTCCTCGTATATAGAAGCAAGAGCTGCCACTACTTTTTAGTTTGAGTTGCCATATTAATAAAATACACACATGCTATGAAATGGATCCCTGATGTAATCTTTATGCAGCCAACAATTGTATATTTGAATGACTATTGAGTAAAGGCAAAAGTTTTAAAGAACAGGCTAAAATCAAATTTATAACCTACAGTGACAGTGCTTTTTTAATAATAGTCTAAACAATGGGGAGAGATGCTTGTATTAAAATTTCATTAATTTACAATTACATTAATAAAACAAAATATTTAACTTTTTGGATTGTCCAACACTGAAATACAGCATTATGAGAAGAATGTGTTCAGGTGATTTTCAAGATGTTGTAATAGTAGAGTACTATAGAGAGTACTGTAGATGATTAAGAAGTATATATCCATCAGTATTTGTTCTAAGTATAGATAAACTATAAATAGTGGCTGAAATTCTTTGATATGATTATTGATTAAATATAACAAGTTACTCAAAGATATCACTAACATTTCAAAATCTAAACCTTATATTTACTAAAATTTAAGGAAAGAGAATATCTATTGTGGAGCTCAGTAGGCATGTAAGCCAACAGCCTAGCCCAGCAGCCTAGTTCAGATTCTTGTTGAACATATAAATTAGCATTAGCTTTCTTTGTATTGATGATGATTGGAAAGCATATTTTTTAAATCAGACAAATGTGAAGCAAATTCCCTTGAATTTCAGAACAGCTTCCAGAAAACTTTTGCAGAAAATTCCTGAACTATCAACAATCATGAGAGATTTATACAGAATACATATAACAAATCAAAAACTAAACAACATATAGTATTTCATTTCACATTTTCTATTAGACACTGTATGAGTTGAAGAAAAGAGAAGCAGGAAGAAAGGGTAAATTAGGCTGAAGATGAAACAGATTAGAGTATGAGTGAAAGAGATGATATTTGGCTTAAAAGTTTTATGAGACTACAAATAATATCTATACTTGTGATCTCAAACAAGCCTTAAATACGGCATCGGAAAGAAATACTATGCTATTCAACATTTGAAGATGAATTATCTTTCAGTACAAAAAGTAGCACTAGAGTTTTCTTTGACTACTTTTAACTTTTCAGTCATTAATGGAGTAGTACTATGGGTAATGGTGAGAAAAGGTAGGGATAAAGCAGGTATTAATGTTAACAGATCTGTTAACAGAAACTTTTTGAAAAACACAACACAATCATGGATATACAAATGCAAATAAATCAGTCAACTGGGAAAAGCAAAAAGGATGACGAAAAAATGGGATCCAAAATTTTGTTTGATCATTCACTCAAAAAAAAAACAAACCTAAGATATCTATAGATAAGAAAGAGGAGAATCTATGAATTATAGGAAAACTGAGATAAAGGCTGAGAATCGAGAACTAAAGGATGATAATAAATAGTGTGGACAGTCCTTTATTGCTCACTGATGATGTTTATGCTATCTTAGGCAGTTTTCTCATTTCAAGTTTTCTGAATTATGGTAAGAGATTCCAAAAACTGTATTGAAACTAACCTTATTAAAACTAAGATAGACATTCAAAATATGACAATAGGAAAGTAATCAAGAGATATTTTAGGACTGGAAGAGGAAATAATATATTTCAAATACAAATCTGAGTCCTAAGCAATGAGTTTCAGCTAATTTTGATGAAAATTTTTAATTTGTTCTTCAGAACAAAAAATCAAGCTTATTCACAAACCCACAATATTAAAAATATCTATAATGGCAAAGCTCAATCAAAACTGTGGTCAATCTTGCTCCTCATTGGTATTCAGATGCAGAACTTAAAGAATTTGACGACCCTGAGACTGGTGAAATATTGAAATAGAGCAATAGTAAATATTACTATAATTTCTGACGAATAAGTCTTAAAATATTTTTATTGCAAAAGAAGATGAATTAAATAGAATTAGAAATAAAAGAGATCATTAGATATCCTTTAATAATGGTTAATATTTAGTTATAATCCATTACACAAGATACTGTATTTTTAGTGCAACTTCAAGGAAATAATATCGAAATACATTTTTTAGAAATCGATAAATTGTACTAATTTTATTCATATCTCTCTAGATATTTTCATTGTTAAATTAATGAAGAGGGAAATGAATAATAATTAGAAGTACTGTAAAGATTCTAAATGCATCCTAACTTGAAATCTTTCAATTGTTAAACCCAGTCATTAAAACCTTAAAACTTATCCATGAAAACTTTAAAATATTTTAAGTTAAGAACATATGCATAGATATCAGACAGAAAGAGCTTGAAGGGAAAAAAGAACTTAGGAAAAAATAAGCTTAAGATATTATTTGAGGAAAATGAACCAAATGGATATGAAAGGATTACTCTATAAGCTTCTGCTTTGTAGTGAAGAGCAAATTAAGTAAATTAAAAATTTAAACAAGCTTTCAAAGGAAAAGAACAAAATGTAACATTTCTATACTTTGTCCAACATCATGAAGAAATTATGCATATCTTATATCACCGTGTATTTTTTGTGGGAGAATGGTATGCACTGTTCTATCTGAAATCAATTTTGCGCCGAATGTCTTCAATTCAATAATCAGTAACTTTTTTTCTATGCAAAAATGCCATGTATATATATGGAATACATGGTTCCATAAGATCTACATGGTCTATTCATGACACTGGACAAAGTATAAATGTCTCTTTAGAATTAACAATTACTTGCTATTCAATAGCTATAATTTTTGTAAAGATAAACACAGTTTAAACTGACTGAGGAAAGTTCAAATTGCATTGTTAAAGTTCTAGAAAGGTATTAAATATAATTTCAGCCCTCTTAAGAGATTACTGTAACGAGAAATTCTTAGAAGGAAACAAAAAGGAAACCATGATTTTCTGAGTACATTTAGTGGGAATCCATTCATTGCATATTCCTTTGAAAATGTATGCAAAATTAATCCTAATTCTGTAGTCAGAATTTTCTCAGATCTGTAAAGGTAAAACTTTGTCAAAAGAAAGTTTTTCTTGGGTTGTTTACTGTATAAAATAGAAAACTGAACCTATGGAAATGCAGATATTTTAAGAGAAACATTTTTGAATATTCTTTAGAGGGTGCATAGCTGTGGTAATCAGGATACTCTTTATTACAGTAGGTGTGTTCGCAGAGTCAGTTTCGAACTGGTTTGAAACTGCGGTTCATGTGCGCGACGATTTTGGTCATTTAGAAGAGTTCAGAACCAAATTCTGATGATTAGTCCCGTATTAGGGGAACCTGTAACGAACAATTTTGAATTATTAATTAATTCAGAATTCGGTTCAAAATACTCTGCAAAAGACCAAAATCATCACGCTCATGCGCCGCAGTTCCGAACTGGTTCAGAACTGTCTCTGCACACCACCAAGTGTAAACTTGGTGAATCTTTGCACAGGACAGAAAATCAAGGTTAACAATGAATCATCTAAAAAATAATACACCTTCAAGCTCTTTTTGAGAAGAAAATAACAGGTAAGCAAAAGCAGGGTTAAGACAATTGGAACCCATATGCAATGATCAAACATTTCCCATGCCTTCAAGCACATTAAATAGCAAATTCTTATTAGATTTACATTATATGAGCAAAATTGTGATTTAAAAAAGAAACAACTTTTTTTAAATATCATCATTCAATCTTTCTAAAACACCAAGTCAGACATACTTTGACATTGACAAGAGATCTTAATGTGAAAATTCAGAAGATCTTCTGTGAAACTAAACACAATGCAACTATTAATTGGAAAATATGCATGACATGATAAAGAATAGCTATGATTGAGTTAAATATCAACAAACTCACACAGCATATTACAGAAAACTTTTGTTAAATGGCTACAAAGAAATTATTAATTAATTTACAGAATTAAGGAAATGAAACTTCTAGCTAAGAATATATTAAAAATATTGTTCATTCACTATAATAATGAGCTTTCAATTTTTTACATTTTTGAACTTATCAATTACTTCTTGCCAAAAAATGAAAGAATTATTCCCAAAATATTGTATTTATTTTAAACTTTTTAATAATGAAATTCAAATCCATCCAAGCACTGAAACTCATAATCAGTTTTCATTAAAGAAAGTGAAAAATTATTCAAAAGCCTTAACTGTATTCATGAAAGACATTGAAGACATCAGTACTTGACACCTCAACATATTTAGAAAAGAAAACCTCATGGCTGTTAATCAATGATCATAATGATGGATGCTATCCCAACATTTTAAACTTCCACGTAAAAATTAATTTCCCAAATTATAATATAGTAAGTGAAGGTAAGTAATCTCCAACATAAAATCAGCATAAATAATACTAACAAAGAGCTTTTCTCTTCTGACTTATTCCCTTCAAATCAAGCCTAGTCGCTTAAGTATCGCTTCATAAAATCACTGTGTATTTTCTTCCTCAACTTTGACTTTAACAAACCTAAAATTGTGGAATACATATTATGCAGCTATAACAGTAACAAGACACATGCTTTGAGAATTTGCTATAAGAGTAGTCATGTCAATGGCCCAACATCTCTTTTATGGATAAGACGTAGTCAGGCAGCATTGACAATGGGTGACATGTAGTCAGTTCATCAACCCCTATACCATCATATTTGGCTTTCTAAAACTGAAAGGCATACTCATAGTCTACTCAAGTAACATTAAAATAAAATTTTGGCCTTCCCTGTGCACTTAAGATAACATAGGTTTCTTTTAAAAATCATTTCAGCTGAAACTTCTTTTATGATTGAAAAACTCAATGCTAACAAATTTTTGATGAAGTTCTTAGAATGGCCATTTTAGAAAAGTGAGAACAAAATTAGAAAAATGGCTAGGAAAATCTTCTACAAAAGAAACAGTTTAGCAGGTAAATCATGCACAATAAGTACATCTCACAAAGAGGGAGGATATCTCCTTTCTGAAAACCCTGCAACAAAACCATTGAGTTCTGATGAAAGATGAATAATATACTTGAAAATCCTCCTCTGACTTATCAAGTTGTTTGCAGACTATTACCCCGCAAATTTTTGTCTACTGATCAGTACATGAAAGATATTATGAGTAAAACTCTTAGGAAATAAATCTTATCAAATAATTCCCTCACTTGAGCTTGTGACGCTTACATACTTTCAAACTTGGACAGCAAACAATTGTTGAAAATGATGAAAACCAACATATAACTAACTGCTACAACAAACTGAATTCTGATGTGCATTTGAATATCCATGCAATACCTATCCATGCACAGAACATCAATTACAGAGGACAAAAATACTGCTGATGGTAAATATTACTAATGTTTCTTTTCAACTAAGACCTTTCTTTAAATATCCACTATATTATATAGCTAAACTATATAAGATAAATTTACAAAAGTAACTCATTCGATAAGGGTTGCCAACAATCCAATTATCAAACCTTATACCAGTAAAACAAAAAAACTTGGGTTCCATCGCTACATACATACAAGTTACAGAAAACAAGTAAGAAGGAATTGCAGGTATTGGCATCTTCACGATGAACCCGATATCAATGTATGAATGAGACCTTTAGGATAACCTCCTCGGGGAAGACCACGATCTTGAGGTATTCAAACTCCTGCAATCGGGTGAGGATTTCGTTCATGGGTTTGGACTGGGATTTCTTGGCCATAGCACAAACTCCAACAACCACTTGCTTGGACACATCACTGCTTCCACTGCCTCCTTCGTCTCCTCCCGAATCCTCCCCATCATCCACCCCCATCCCTCCCATCAGTCCCCCTTTCCCACTTCCTTCTTCATCATCCTCCCCTCCATCAGTCAGGTCTCCCTAGAAAGCAGAAATTAAAATGAGAACAAAATCAAAAATTCACATATGAAAATGACAATCTCAGGATTTCCATCACATTCTATCATGCAGCTGAAGATGTTCACTCTGATTAGGAACTTCATAAATACATTCCTCAATTACACTCTTGTTAAAATACAGTACTACAGTGATACACCATTAGACAAGTGGGTTAGATTACCTACACCGCTATTACATGGAAAAAGAGCTCATTTTTCCCACATGGTACAGTAAAAGTTAAGATAGATGTCCTAATATTACTCTGGCAATATCATCTACATAAAATTAATATTATCTACTACAGGTCAGAATAAACAGTTTTCGATGGAAAAAGTTAAATGAGTTGGCTGAATGTGTTGTGTATCTTCCCACACCTAAGAAATTAAAGAACAATAGCAGATTATAAGATTTTGAAAACCCATACCAAGGAATACAATCAATGTGCTCTAGCTTGACTTGGTGGAACACCATAATGAAAGAATAAGTAAGACTTCATAGTTTCCACAGGAATGGTTGTTTCCACAACCACAACTACGAAGTAAGACTTCATAGTTTCCACAGGAATGGTTGTTTCCACAACCACAACTACGAAGTCTTACTTATTCTTCCATACCAAGGAAATTGTCTTGTTCGATGAAAGAAAAATCATTTTTTAAACAAAGGTTTACAACAATGTCATGTGTAATTTGTTATAAGGGAGGATGACGAGATGAATTCAAGAAGTAAACTTGTGAAGACTGGCACAAGGAGAATCATCTTATAAAAATAGTTATCAATGCGAAAAAAATTATAATCACTTGGCAGTGATGTAAACTGCTTGAAAACATAGAGCAAGACTCAAACCCAAAAAAATGAAATATTTTAGAAAAATTGTAACCATAATTTTTCTTAATGATGCCATCTGCAGACTTATTAGAACTTTTGCAAATGAATTTAATTTACTACGCAGAAAAAAAATAAATTTTATATATTTTTTACTCCTCTAATGACTGCCCTATCTTTTTTCACCCTCAGTTCATCAAAGATCACTAACTACACAATTCTATCATCTACAATTCTACACTACAATAGCTATTATCTTCATAGATAAAATTAGCTTGGATTAACATGTGGCTATTTTATTTTGACCTTAAGATGGCACAATTACCCAAGAATAATTCCTATAATCAAATAAATTATAATCCTATAATCAAATAAATGTTATACTACTAAGAAGCCTCAACACTTTAGTATTTTTGTAAATTTTCAACATAGAGCATAAGAGTCAATGGAGAGAATAATTTGGAATAAAATCACTCAGCTGTATCTTTAAAGCCAGAAATGCATCTCTTTCTGTTGGACACAAAAATACCATTTACTACAATCATACTTATAATAAACAATCAATAATGCATAACATTTTACCTGAACAATGATTCCTACACCAAATTTCCTACCTATGTCATAAAGAATCAACATTTCCAGTAGAGAGACCAAAGTTAATTATGGAAAACAATAATGTTTCACATGGCAATATTGTCTCTATGTTAACTACATGAAATTTTAAAATTCTTAACTACATCTCACTACACCAAGCTTCAATTTCCAGGATTTTTTATACAACAACCTTTCCTTCACAACTAAATTACAAATATCTCCAGTAATACCATTTAACAAGTGTAAATTATACAATTTAAATACAAAAGTAATAACTTTAGAGAGAATAAACTTACAACAGTATATTCAAAAACAACTATGTAAAAGTCTTTAGGATTTTAGAAATATTTTCTTTTCTACAGGGAATAAACTTAAAAGTATGCTCATTTTCATAATAATACAATAATTTATTACAGACTATTAAGAGAAACGTTCAAATGAATTCTTTATACGAAGCATTTGTTTTCTAAGATGAAGTAATATAGACAATGATTAAGAAACTTAAGCTTAGAATACAAAATATAGAACAAGAAAGCCTGACATAGGACTCAAACCTGGATTTCCACTTGCTGGGCAGTAGCTCTAATTATTACTATTACAAGAGAGCAATTTTTCCTTTGATTTATGAGGCTTTGATGAGACCCGACTCAAGAGAACCTCTCAAAGATTGCACAACTCCTAGACATACAGAGAGTAACATGTCTAAATCAAAACAGCTGAACTTAATACTTAAAAAAGTACTACTTGAAAAGACTAATGGAATATCCTATTCATATAGTACACCGTAGAAAAATATAAATATAAACATGTGAAGCAGTAATGAGCAATAAGAAGTACATTGTACATTAAAATAGAATCAACTAATCTGTTATTAAGACAATTTCGTAATGCTGAGTAACTAAAAGCAATTAGTCAGTTGTTAATGCAGAGAACATCTAAAATAAGAATAAGTTCAAATGATGCTGATAAAATTACATTGTAGATCCGAATGGAATTGATTTTTCCTCTCCTCCTAATAAACAAAAACCTACTTTATGATTCTTCATCTTTTCTTGTCAATGGCCAAGATCATACATTAAGCAATGTAATAAAGGCTCAGCAATCAAATGGGCATCAACACATGAATATTAGGACTTACAATTAACAAGAATAGTAACTACTAATTAGAAACTGAAATTAACTATTTGCTGTCTACAAAAAATGGAAATGCTAAATTATGATGTAATTTTAGTGAAGCGTATGAGGTATTAATTGATAAATTTGAGTCAAAAAAATAGCAAATGAGGGTTGTTAAATATAGTGTCATACAACTGATAGAGTTAAGATGGGCTAAGCCTGCGTAACTTAAAAATTAACCTAAAAGAGAAATTCAACAGAGTAAATTTCATTCAGTCAAACATCTGGAGTAGGTTTTGATGTAGGCTATCTCAAAGCTCAATATTAATTATGCTCACTTACTATTGATAAGGTGCAGGATGTTTGTGTAAAAAAAGACAAGGTTAATTTTAACTTAATTTAAACCTTCAATTGTAATAATTTATTTGATTGACTGAATTGGAACTGATTAATGAAATGGATATGTTTGACTGATAAAATGAATGACGAAGGGTCTCTTGGGTGTACACGCAGGTAATCTCCGGCTGCGTGTTCACCCGAGAAACCCTTCATCATATAATGCAGCAGGAAAACCTGAGTTCATATGATAAAATGAAATTTCAATTACGGCAAAAATTAATACAAAGAAAGTAAAAATGTAATTTCTTGAAGATATGAAATTATGAAAATGAATAGAAGATTCTGAATAGAGGTTCTGTCTTTCTGATTACATAAACCCATCGTAAGATAAATAACTGTTCTAAATCATTGGCAGTTTTGGAAATTTTATATTCACTTAAAATTTTCTACATCTTCCGAGAAGTTGAAGCAAAATTATCATAACCTTACTTCACTCTCTGAATAAGGCCATTAAAGGAAGAAGATATTTAGGATTTCTATACAGCCAAGTAGGTTATGTGTTCATCTTTGGTAAAAGCAGTTTGACTCTGTTGGTTTTTGACCTGTTTGGGGAACTGTTACAATTCCTGGTGGGTGCTCACATGCAAAATTACCTCAGCTTTCAAAGCACTTTTAAATCACTACTACTACAAGAAAACTGTCCACAAACCACACACCTTCACTGCTGCTTGGAAATGAGTGAAGTAAAATAGAAAATTTTGCAAAAAAATTAGAGAAACCTATATTAACATATGGTACCTCAGTTTAACTCATTAGTAGGCTAAGACACTTTGATTGATTAAGTGAATACACTCTGAGGAATTGAAAAAATTAGTAATTTGCAACCAAAACATGCTTATGTTCAAGTGAATACTCATGCGGCAATGAAGTACCACTGGAGAAGATAGTATATGAAGATCATAAGAAAATACCATGAATTAACATGGTCAAAAATACTAAAGAGATTGTTAAACAAGCTAATAAAAATTTAAATACATACTTTAAGAACCGATGTTAATAGCAACTAATGGTTTTACACACATTCCTTCCCTCCAACCTCCATTTCTCTCTGTAAAATTAATCTTATTGATATTCTATTCTTATATAGTCCTTTCATTTTAAGGATAAACAACACACTTAAAATAAGTCAACCATCTACTAGGGTAATAGCATTATGATCAAAGATTAGAGGCTCACTTTTTTTGCATACAAAACTAGGATTAGTCTGCTTGACTCATTGTTATCACACTGATTGCTTTGCATTGGACAGAGTAAATCAGAGAGAGTCCCAGTGGAAGTAAACCTCTTCTATTGCCACAACTATACAAACTCAGAGTCAACTCAACTCAGAGAGAACTCATGGCTAGTAATTGGGTTTTTCCCCAAAAGCAATCTCTCTACTCAGTCCATACTTCCTGCATATTCTGGCCAATCCTTACTACAAGCAGTACGCTAGGAATTTTTTTTCGATATTCTACATAATTCCAAGTCAATACAAAATAAATGCTAGTTTTGATTTGTAGTTTGTAGAGTTGATTGGTTAATACTTCTCAAGAAGCAATTAAAAATAAGGAAATAAAGCCAAATTCTTGACTTTCACAAGGATCACAGTCCTTCCATGCAATTAATTTGCAATCCAAATCATTTCTAAAAGTGGACATTCCTTCAAATACATGCTTGCATGTCCCCTATTCTTCAAATCCTTATATAGCTATTCAATAATCCCTACGGTGATAATACATAACAAAATTAAAAGAAACAAGACATAACTTAAGTTAAACGCATGCTGAATGGAGTGGTTCTTAAATTGTTGGCATCTGATATTCCACTAAACTAAGATTTTATTAATATCAGGGGGTGAAGCTTACTTAAGCACTTTTTTACATTTGCATTAAAAAACTAAAAAACTGCTTTCACATTAAAAACTAATGTGTTTCTTTCTGTTTATTTGAGTAAATTTTTATGTTCATTGGTAATGAATACCTACAATTCTAAATGTGAGAGTGACATCAAACAGAAGACACTATGAGACAAGAATATCTTTATCAATATTCCTGACATTTACTTGGTGGTATTCCATAACAAATTAAATGGCTAACAAAATAAATTTATTTTGTTAGCCATTTTGTTTAAGATTATTTCTATTTATGATCAAATAAACAAAGAGCCAAGAATATTTTCACAGTGGATACAATAACTTCCAATGAAGCACACTTCATTACAAGAGAAGGAAAAAATTACTTGAAAAGTAATCTTTTTCCTTTACTTGAAAATAACAGACTACTTCAAGTTGTAATCCATCAATTCTTGAAAATATAAGGTACCTCAGTCATATGTACAGCTTCAAGTGGCAGAATCAATCACATATTATATCTCTTCCCTAACTGCTTCGCTGATATATCTGGATCAATCTGGATTCTCAGATTAAATGAAAAAATTACACACTAAACTGCATGAGATGATTTTGCTGAAGAAATTTAATTCACAATTAAAATGAAGACCCATCAAGTTTCAGAACCAAAAGCTGATAGATTTTGGATGAATACCACAATAATCCACTCAGTTGATCTGTTCAACTACATGCTGGATTAAAGTTAAATTAGGATAATGAGGCCCAAATTATTGCTTGCTTAGATGTTCAGGTGTAAAACTGAATTACAAACTTCTACAAGCTTCTTTACAAACAACCTTCATCATACAGAATTCCTATAATCACTTTAAGACTTGCTATTTGATTAAACACAATAAAGCCAATATTTTTGCAGAAGCAAACTATTTCATTAATCCTAACACTTATTAAAATCCCTGATAGTATATATGATATTCATAGATGAAAAGTTTCAGACATGACAGTTTAAACACAATTATTTGGCAAATAGCTTTGTACAAAATCCTTGTCTGTGTGCTAGAGAATAAATAAATGGTTTTTAATACCCAAGTTCTAAATCATCAAGTAATACTAATGTAAGAAAAGCCCAACAAAAATATTAATTTAAAGTATATTCTCAAGCTCTCACATAAAATTAACATTGTGTATGCTTCAAAAGTTAATGTAAAAGCAACAATAAACATAAAAATTAAAAAGCAGTTTAGCTTTCCTAATTAGTTTCTAAATTACTGTTACTAACTACTAACTATTTCCTTCTCTCTATCTGGGTTCTCAACTATAAAAGAATAATTCTACAAAATTCAAATTAACATGTGACCTAATTCCAAACATTATTTTCCTGAAGTATTTCACAGAGCAACTGCTGATATTTCATCTATATTTATTTAGGTTGGGATTCAAAACCATAGGATATGTGAAAAAATAACAATATTTAGGCTAATAAGAGAAAAACATTGTGAAATTTTCTTGGGTCATCAAATTAACTGAGGCACGTACACATTCCTCGCAGAAGTGATAAGAATGCCGACTACAGAGTGGGCCAAGCTCATCATCTTTGTCATCATCCTCTTGTTCAACTCCATTTCTTTGCTCGCCTTTTCTTCTCATCAACTGCCACCATTCTCGACACCATGCCCATGGATCTTTAATGGTCTTTTTAATTTTTCCCTTTCCAGAATTCTCCATGCTTCCACTTACACTGAGGCACAAACACTGATTTGACAACAAATCTTTAATGATTTTACTTACAAGGATTAGTTTGGACAATCACTACAAAACTCACTAGTAACTGAGAGCACTTCAATTTTTTTGGCACTTTGGTAAAGAAAACTATTTTTTTCTTTAAATTTCAAGCACTGATAAGAAAAGTCGAGGCTCTTACCTACACAGTTATAAATGACAAACTTGAGCAATTAACTTATCCTTATGTACACAGTGTGACATATGAACCATTTATGATGAATATCCATGACCTTCACTCATTCATTATTCGTTATATGCATTCAATAACTGCAGGCTACAGGATAAGAAGTCAGCAGAAAGCGACCACAACGATTACAAATTCAATTCCACCATATTGATAAATTAAGATTAAAATTGTAAGAATAATATGTAGCTCGCGGATATGATTTAGGTTGAGGCAAAGAAAGCAAAAATCATACGCATAAATTTTAACTTATTCAGAAACGTAACAGGGGATATTCCTGAAAATCGGTTAAAGTCACTAGCAAGCTCTCAGAATTAGAAAGAGAGAGGAAGAAATGATGAATGTGAGTCATTGCACTAAGATAAATGAAGCAACTACTTCGAAAGCGGAGGGTTAAACAATGATGCCGTGTTTGGTTGCGGGGATGGAACGACTGATAAGTGGGAAACGAATAATATAAGCAATCATAAGGGCTGTGACCTTTTATCTCCTTGGAACACTAATCACCTTCACATGAGAACTTTGATAACTAAAAATAATACTTGACTGTTGTTATGTAGAAGTATATATTGATAATAAACGCTATCGATGTTCTATTATACTAGAGCTCTTCGGCTGTGTATCTTCCTGTTCGCTGAAGTTATTAAAACATCATATTAGATTGATTGCATTTCGAAATTCAAAATAATGCAGGTGAATTACAGTTCAATAGCCCGCCTAAACAGATGGATGACCAAGAAAACAGTTCGTGTGCTCCAACTTAATACAAACAATTCTTGTTCTAGATTATATAGGACTATCGAAGGTTTTGGCATATACGCTTCCCGGAAGACGTGAAACTATCATACTAAATTCCACAGGATACTGTTGATTGAGTTTCAAGATAATTTTTAATCTTGGGAGAAAAACACAGAGAGAAAGAGAGGGCGAAGAGATAAGGTTGTTACGCAACTATAAATAGTTTCAAGGTCGATAAACTGAAATATAAAAACTATGGCACTCCATCTCCAACCATGGCAGTGGCAGACCTAGATGTGAGTTACATTTATCCAGAAATACCAGGAGTTGAAAGCTGTGTTAGACGGTGATGATATGGTTATCAATAAATTGAGTGTTTTTTATCATTAACAATAAGAATTATTCATGCAATTTTAACGCACTAGACAACTTCAGTACTAACCATTAACCCTTACTACTAAGTGTATCACTCAATCGAGTCTATCTCCCTAAAGAAGGTTACAAAACCGCATTCTAATTCATCCAAAGCTGTCACACATTAACTAAAATCATTCAATACCATCATAAACCAGTATGGCTCGGCAATGCAGTCTGCATCACTAATGTAAACTTCTGGAATCTGGGGAAAATCAGCCATTGCTCCTAATAACAGCTTGGAATAGCTCAATAAACTAAACAAGCTGTAAGAAAACAGAACAAGTTTGCCAAGATATCTTAGATTCATTCCTTGAAACGGGGTCATCCTTTCAATACGGAATTCACTAATATTAAGAAAATTTCTATCCAAAAATTGCTCTGGATTATTTACAAACTCACTCTTGTTTTGGTAGTCCTCAATGATGCACCACCTTCACCATCATCACCTATGTAAAATGAAGGCCTTGTCCTCTTAAGTCCTTGATAGCCATGCTCTAGCTCTGTATAGGACATCTTTCCACAGGTAGAGTTGCGTTTCAGCTTCAGGAGTCATCACAGTCGTCGCTATCAACTTCTCAATCTAATAAAATTTAAAGATTACCTCTACCCCGACGCGACGTTACGCTTATCAACACTAAATCAGCATTGTACAAATAAAAACGGCGCTACTCATACAAATGACAAATACGAGAGCAGCAAAATCTATAATTATACTCAAGCAAAGGTAAAAACTATATTACAGAAAATCTTTACGACGTCAAGGAGCGAATTATATTAGCAATAGAGAAGACAGATAATTACATATAATATTGAAAGGATAATGCTACCAATGGCGACCCATTTTCCAATATTTTAACTACTCGAACTTATCTTACTATTTAACTCGCTTCCCTATTTCCAGAACCGTTAATTTCTACGCAGAAACGTATTGATTACCATCGGTATACCCTTGCCAAAATAACAAGGAAAGTGCTGCCGTGCTGCTCTACGCGACGACCGGATTAACTACCAATCCCAGGATGAAAAAATTAAAGAATTTATGTTCACTCCATAGGGATGTTTGAACGGGAACCTGATTTTTCATATTTTAATTTTTCGGTCATTATACATCTAGTCTTCATTATCTTTGGACTCCGCATTAGTAACTAACACTGATTCATCAAAGTAGAGAATGAATGTTTCTAAACTTCTTAATTCACAACTTCTTACACAACCAATTCATGTTAAATTTAACATTTTCTTCCAAGAAATTGTGTAATACAATGTAATGTAACTAAAAATCCTTGCCAAGGAAATTATTTGTTAGGTGAAAATGTTCTTTTGCAGATTCTGATAGATTTAAAGAATATTTATTTCTCGCTTCATTATCGGAATTACTTTCTCCTAAAATATGCGCCTGAAGGCAGCCCTCGCGATTTTAAAGGCGCAGACTTTTATGAAGCAGTGAAGACCAAGGAAGTAAAACGTAAATAAATTCGTCACCTAGAATCATTGTTTCATGTTCTAAATTACAGGTAAATCGAAATTAAATTGAAACTAAAAATCAAAATGATTTGAAAGCTTTTCAAGAGATAGATTAATTTCAATTTTGATTTCTTAAAATTTTCCGACAGTTTAAAGATGCATATTCATTCAGATTTCATGTAAATTATTTAGGTGATTTTCTCAAGAAAAAAATCTTCTCAAGAAGAAAACTCTTAGGTTGTACTTTTTGATGGGATATGGATCCGAGTCTGCAGATACGAATAAACTGAATAATTATGAAATAAATGAGACACAATAGGAAAGTTACCTTTGAATGAAAATCTTCTAAGAATGTAGTGCATATTCAAATAACCCAACCTAAGCAATTATTCCATACCATGCGTAAAGTATGATGTCACTAGTTGTTACCAGGAGGTAGTGAGACGACAATCTCGGTTATCCGTGTCAGGAGGGAATTAAGTCGAATGATTTAAAATGAGGAAGCAACTTTTAGATTGTAAGCTAATAATACTTAGTATTGTTAAAATTGCTTCGACGAGGTAATTTCCCAGAATAGGAGACTATAGAATAAATCTAGGTCCCTACCAAGAACCGAGCCCGGGACTGCCCAATTGGCTATTCATAGCCTTGAACTACTCTCTAAACATATATTTTGATCTCATGAAGACTCTTTACGTTTAATAATGAAATTGAGAGACAATTAGGATATTAGTTTTACTCAAAACGCACAAGCGCACCCCGGTTTTCCAATGGAGGCCGCTTTAATTATAACGCTTTCCAATACGTTATACATGCTATTAGGGATTACGTGAAAACCATGAAGGAAAGACTTAAGATGTGTAGATAATTAGAATATATAGTCTTTCCTTCATCGCGATAACACTAGGTTTGGCGGCCGGCAAGAAGAGTGTACTTCAAGTCAGGTAAAACGCAAATTTTGGAGGAAGTTGAATAAGCCGGAAAGTTGCTGTGGGTGCGTAACCCTCCTCATGGACGGCCGCCAGCATGTTGCTGTGTTTGGAATGACTCAATTGGGTGTTATTTGGGCAACAGAAGTGAGGTCATTTGTTTGCTTCCTATTAATTTTTTTAAAATTTCCTCAATAAGCTAATATTCACCAATATTACGAGTTAAAATATCTTCTTTACAATAAAGAACCCCAATAAAAGGAAAGAAGTGGAATTCAACACGGGTGATTACATCGCTAAACTTCTCTTTAGATATTACCTAATTCTAGATAAGAACTGAGAATTTTGAAATTACAAAAAATAACCAGGAATGACGTATACGAAAGGCAAGGCATTGATTATACTGTGAACTGAACGTGAAGTAAACAAAGCTAGGGCTTTCGTCCACTGCTGGGATCTCAACAGAGACAGTTATTTTACTTGTAGATTCTTCCTTCATTAACCTTAATATGCAGTGAAAAGGGAATGTAAATGGGTATCGTCAAATTGAGACTAACATTCTATATAAATGTTCAGTATCTGACCTTTCATTCGTGGTAATGTATGCTATATAGGAATTTCTGATTATAAGGACTCTCTGAAGGACGTGACAAGCAAAGTAATCGATAATGATATGTATCAAACTCGAAATAATCTTAGTAATTAAAAAATACATTAAAATGATGTGTTAAACTAGGAATGTTTGGGCATTACGAATTGAGTGTTACATAAGCAAATAAGCCCGAAATATAGCGCACTTGTGCATGTAAAATCGTTATTTTGCTTCCATTTAAACTTAAAGTGACAGGAAACAATGATGAGCTTTGACGAGAAATTTGATCAATGTATTTTTAATCAAACAGAGCAATAGGTAAAAAGAGTAATGAAATTTTTCGGATATGATACTATGGTCAGTAGCAATTTATGAAATCAATGTTTCCCTGATACCGATTCATCATCGAAGCTGCAAAACTCATACCATAGTCGATACTCAATAAAAATACCAAACATAGTTATGGTCTAAGAAAAATCAGCAATTTCTTTCACAATAAGTAATTGATTGCAAGATTCCTCATTTTAAAATTCTGCGGGTTCAATGCTATGCAGTACGTCCTTCCTTGCATAGATGGCAGTTCCAATGTCTCTTTTGGTGAACAGCTACGACGCTACAACAGCTATTGCACCATGCTAACGATGTTAATCATAGCTGCTAACATAAGATAGCATTGTTAGCAGTTACTTTAGCAGCTTTAGCATGACCGCTGAATGAGAGAATTTGTCAATTGGCATCTTCAAGCCGCCTAATTGTAAAGCCGAACATTTTTCATTAATCCTGAGTATTTTTACAATGTCTGCAACTAACGCGGGTATCAATGATATATTTACTGATTTCCAAGGGTTTCTGAATGACGAACAAGATTTGCGGGAGGTAAATTCTTTGGAAAATTTGGTTTGAAACATTTGTCTTTGAAATATCATGTTAATAATTTTAATATTAATTTTTATAGAGAATACGAGCTTGTGTGAAAGATATAGAACAACATTCTCGTGAAATCGTAGCTATTCTTCAAAACATACATCTCGAGACAGGAATTAAAGATCGTAAGTTGACGATGTGATGACAAAAATTTTGATTGATATATACCCAAATGTCTTTAATGGTATAATTTTATCCTTTTTGACAATTGAAGTTCCAGGCACATGTCTAGAAGCAAACAAATGTTTTGCTTCTGTCAAAGAAAAGTATGTTGAGCTCGCTGGAGTAGTCCCTGCTGGACATTACTACAGGTATCACGAACACTGGCGTTTTGTGACGCAGCGTCTGGTGTTTTTGATCTCACTGACTATATACTTAGAAACTAACCGTTTGGCTACAAGAGAAGAGATAGCAAATACTTTAGGAGGTAAGAATTACAAGAACTTTCATTCTCATGACATTTCTTGAAAAAAGCTTTCAGCTATAGCCTGTATCTCTTTCTAGTCAAACTGAATCTGAAAGAAGGTTTTGTACTGGACCTGGAGGACTACCTTGTTGGCCTCCTTCAACTTTCTTCTGAGTTGGTAAGTGTATTATGAATACATCAAAGGAAAATATATCCATCTGTTTTTTTCAGGTTAAAGCTCTAGAAATCTTAATCTTCAGTTTGGAATCATAGAGGCAAATATAACCTAATAATTTCACAAGAATAATAAAAAGGGTTTGAAACGAAAACAAAAATGTAGAAATTAAGCGGCATTTTTCTTTAACTGCTTGAGATAAAAGTGCATGAAAATAAAACATTAGGAAGCTAAAATATATAATGAACTTATTTCATCTATTGCCATGGCTTTTTCTGATCGTATTGAGTTCTAAAACTTGATTAGATAGATATTTAACTAAGTGGAAGGTTAAAGTCTTCGAGTACAAGTTTGAAAGTCTCGGTACAAAACCATGGAAGACTGTGTGTGGAATGGGTGTAAAGTAGAATGAAACGAATCTAACACTCAAAAATGAGTCACTGTAGACAAATTATTAACGTTAATTGTGAAAAAATTACCCAGAATATTACGATTATTTATTACCGATGGACTACCGATTTAAATGCCATAACATCATCATCAGGTCTAAAAAAACAAACCATAAATACATAAGCTTACCCTTAAAAAGTTGGTGGAAGGGAAAGGGAAGAAAATTTTTAATTTAAGAAGGGATATGGGGAAGTGGGAGTTTAAAGGAAAAAATAATTGGTGAAGTAACCGGGTATGAGTGATCATTTCAAATTAAAATATTCATCATTCCATTATTAATATAGTGAGGCATCATTGTGAATAGATAGAAAATGTGTTTAAGGAGTAATTGCGACAAATATTTTGAATAAAGAAAGGGAAAATTAGCTTTTTGAAAGGCAATTTTAAGAAAAATAAAATTGTGTGCAAAATATATTTTGACTGATCCTTAAGAAAATGAAAATCTTAGGGGATGCTATTCAAAATTCTCCTGCAAAAGTTACTCCTTCATAAAATATACAAAATGCTATAACATGACCAAGTTTGAAAACTTTGCTAGGATTTCTTTAAAGAACAACACACTGTTATGGATAAAATTTTATTTACAAAAGAAAGAAATTTGCCAAGAAGACTGTGAAACTGTAATGAATTGAGAGATAAAATATCCTTAGAATTTAACTCTGTAGTTTATAAATTAATGTATAAATACTATGATACAATTTATATTGGGAACACTAATAGAGTGTTTTCAATTAGAGAAAAGAGCATGCTAACTTGTATCTCTTATATAGCAATATCTCCCATTTTGCTTAAAATCTCTTGGAAAATAAACATTCTTTGGGTCAAGGACCATTTCCCTTCATAAGCACTTTGAGGGATGTAGATTAGATGCATTGGAAACAATGGAATTCCTCCAATATATACATTATAGCTACTATTTAGTAAATCATCTTTTATATTCTATTAACTCACCAATTATTTCTTCCATTAATATCATTTTCTCCCTACCCATTCTTCAGTTAGCTAATTTTTCCCTTTTTTCTCTTTGCCAACTTTTCAAGGAATGCTTGTGTGGTTATGGTTTCTTTTCCAGACCTAATGATGATGTTTAGACGTTGAACCCCTGGTTAGTTGGCCCATTGGTAATGAGTACTTATGGAAACCATAATATGGTGAATGTTTTTCACAATTAATAATATATCCAGGTTACACATAGTGGCTGAGATAGTCAATCATAAATTATTAACAGTTTTCTCAAAAAGTGAGGGCTGATCAAAAAATATCTTATACGCTAGGGGGAAAAATTAAGATACTCTTGTATATTATACTTCCAAAATCAGAGTTAGATAATTTTTTAAATTTAGTATCTCAAATAAAAATAAAGCTTTTAACAATGGCTTACACTTTAGATATATTTATTTAATCTTAGACCAAAATAGTGCATGGGTTTGTGTAATTGAAAAAAATGTACCTGTACCACGGTATGCAACAACTTAGCTTACAAATCAAGGAATATTTTTGTAAATAAAGCTGCTATTAAAAATCTTTATCCATCTTTTTACCTGAATATTACTTTCCAACTATCAAGCAGTTTGTAATTTATAATCAATGACCACTAGCAAGATTAAAAAATTTCAGGAACAGGTTCTTATACTTATTGTGTCTGCAGCAATGCTCTGCAGTTTTAGGTGCATTTTCTCTAATTATTCTAATTTAAGAATTTTTTACATAAAGATAAGATGAAATAAGAATGAAGTATTCCATGATCCAAGATTGAATGAAATAAACTTCCTCTATGATTCTAGCTATAACAAGCTGATTTTATAACCCCTTTATATATTGTTCTGAACATTCTGTACTCTATCTATCTAGTTCCTAAACTTAACATAATATGTTTGAGTTATTTTAAAGTTAAAACATCAGTAAATTCAGTTGATTTAAAGACTTAATATTCATATTATATATTTAATGAGTAATTTCTGTATTGATATTCTACATATGGAAGCAAATTTTAAGTTATAATATTTTATTACTACTTTTCAGCAATATTTCTCTTTGAGTTAAACTACTTTTCAGGGTGCATCTAGCAAAATTAAAAAAAATAAATTGACGTCTTTGCATATCAAATAATTCTAAGAGGTTGCTTCTATTTTGGGTTATCTGTCAGTAGTCCATCTGTGTCAATTATTTAAGCAAATATCAAACCTACAGTTGTTAGCATGCTGTTATAATTATCTTGAAACAATATCTTTTTCAGGCAAGGTTTGCTGTCAACAGTGTCACTGCTGGTGATTATGCACGTCCAATTGCTATATCAAAGTTTGTGGCAGAACTGAATTCTGGTTTTCGTCTCTTAAATTTGAAAAATGATAATCTTAGGAAGCGCTTTGATGTGCTGAAGTATGATGTTAAGAAAATAGAGGAAGTGGTGTATGATCTGTCCATTAGAGGACTCAGCCAAAAGTCATCTGCTAGTGCTTCTGAAGACTCTGAGCAATCTTAGAGTGAAGAAAATAAGGTACAAAGAAAAACTGTAGCAAATATTTTGCATTCTCAGATTCAAGGAATACAGTTTTTTTAAGCATTCTGAAATAAAGGGAAGAAATTCCAAAAAATCTGTAAATTCCCAGATTTACCATTTAAACATTGTATTTGTGTGCAACTTGAAAGGAAAAAGGTTATTTTCCAAAAAATGACATTTTTTTATGTATTTACTAAAAATCAGCATTGTTTGTACATTGCAGATTTTGTATCTTTATTTGAATTGTTTTGTATAAGCTTTGAATTAAATATAAAATGTAAGCAATAATAAAATAAAATATTTGATACATATGTTTCTGTCATATTAAAACTTGAAATACTGCCTGCCTATTGGGAAGTGTAAATTAAATTCTGAAAATTCATCTGAAAATGTCTTTATTGAAGAATGAGAAATGTATATAAAGTAACATACAATTTTCAATAATTTGAAAAATATAATAGATTTTTTAATTTGTTACTTAAATTATCACCATCTTCAAAAGAACTTAGTGGATTCATTAGTTGACCATCATCTAGGATAAGGTAAAACCCTTTGGCTTGAACATCATATTTGTACATCATTACTTTTGTGGGCCATATGATGAGGAAATTACTTCTTCAGTGGAAAAAGTAGAATAAAAGGAATTGGAAATCCAACTGCTCTGCAGGCTGGATGGAATTCTCAATTAGGCCAGAGTTTGTGTACCCATGTCCTAAGTAAGATATACAGTTGAATACTAAGGTCACCTGTACCCCATGTAGCTATAAAATGTTTATGAATGCAAGAAAAATATATGCTTTGCCCGTTTTCTGCAATGGCATAACCCATGGAGTATGAGCTGATTGATTCTGCTGAGTTACAATTACTATAACTGCTCAATTCAGTCTCATTCCACTTTATTTTATCCATATCTTCCTTTCTTAGAACCTAATTGTAAAGGTTATTTTGTTAAGTTATAGAGAATATACATATTAAAATATGCTGAAATGTTTAACATTCATTAAACTTTGCCAATAGACATACCTCCATTTTTATACTTGTATATAGCACATAAGGTTTTAATATCCCTTCTCTGTATCATAAACATATTCCAAAGGCTGGCCTGACTCATATAGCTCCAGATTTTTAGCAAAGAGCTTTGCTACATCTTGCATTCTTACAACACCACAAACATGTGGTGTTACAGTCACCTAAAATAGATAAATCACTATAAGACACTGGATTTCAGTGAGCAAAACAAGAATACAATCTAATATCTTCTAAATTACCCAAGTAATATAATAACTGTTACTGAAAATTCCTATTATTTCCAAAAACAGAGCAAGATGAAAAATAAAAATGCAATAATCTTTTCTGATAAAAATAGAAACCAACATCTCTCAGCTTATTTTTTGTACCAGATTAATTATGTTCAACTTCAAGCCCTTAAAAATAATCTGTTTATTCTTTTAATATCTATAAAATCTTGTATAGCTAAACTAATCTTATACATATTTATTTTTGAAACACTTTAATTCATCTAGGGTTCAGAAAGGCCTCATGAAAGGTATCCTATCATCTGTGCAAGAAAGACATTTTATAATACCCCAAGCTTGAAAATTGGGAAACCTTGAGTTCTTAATTTTATGGGAAATCAACATTATGAATGTGTAATATTTTATTTATGACAGTAAATTATCGTTAACTGGAGGCAGCTTTCACATTTCTGTTTTAATATTAGTATTTCAACAGTGTAGTTGATCCTCAGTTCAGGCATAATTTTTTGATGATATTTCACTTCTCTTGTATGGTAATTGAATGATACTTTGTGACTATTAAAATTAATTTCAGGTGAACCTCCATGGAATGAATGCTCCTAGTTCTGAAAATCAAACCTTGAACACTTTGTAAACTGACTTCAGTTCTCTTTTCTGAAAAAATTATATTCTTTGTTTATTGAGATTACATCGCTATGATTTATTGAGTAGTATCAGATATAAAAATAAGTTAATACTTTTGATCATTATTTACTGTTGATAGTTAGCAAATATCACTTTTTTTAATGCAATACTAAATAATCACTTCATTTTTCTCAAAAGCTTTCTACTTCGTGAATTCACTCAAAAATTATGGCAATGCATTTAAAATCTGCCTTCACCCAAGCCAAACTATCATAAAATTGAACAGCTTCTATGGAAATATAAAAGTTTTTTAAATCCATCCATTATTTTTTTGTTTCATTTGCATTTCATTTTAACTTTCATTATTACACTTCATCATTCACTCATTTTTATAAACAACTCATATGGTATGAATACGTATTACATTTTATCTTCCTATTGGTGAGGCCACAACTGGCAGCTAAGTTTCTCAACAGTTATTATTTTGACTAGGTAAAATTAATTGATGAAGGTGCACCTGTAATTAGAGGCTATTAGAATGGAAAATGCAATGGTTTCTTTGCAGAATGTGATATAATAAGCTTAATCAAGTTACTAAATTAGTGTAACAACAAACCTGAGGCATTGACCATAATGGGCTACTAGGAGGTAAGGGTTCTCCCTCGAATACATCAAGAATTGCTCCAGCAATCCAATTCTCCTTTAGAGCCTCTATTAAGTCCTTTTCAGAAATAATGGAACCACGTCCAATGTTCATAAACACAGTTCCTTTTCCATAGCAATATTTCAGCATTCCATTTCCAAGTAATCCTTTAGTATCATCTGTTGAAGGTAATACATTGCAGACATAATTGCATGATGATAGAAGTTCTGGGAGCTCATCAATCTTCCTACATAAAGTAATGGATGGGATAAATTATAAATTTCATGCACACTGTCAATGAACATTGATATTATACTAATAGTGTAGGCAGGAAATAAAGAATGGAAGGAAAATTTTTAAGGTATATCTCCAAGAAAGAACGCAAGAGTAGAATGAATCTGCAAATTAACACTTCGAGGTGCATTGGTTAAATCTAACCAAGAATATTTTTTATTTTTGGTTTGGAATAATGGAGTTTTAATTTGTGAGTACAAAATGTAGGAAGGAATATAAATAATGAAGGTGGATAGATTGATCTTTTATTGTGATAGAAAAAGAGAAAAGGAGCTTTCTTGATAGGCTTCTTTCATTCTTACCTTTGAGTGAACTTCAGGCGCTTTTTCAGTAAAGATAGATGATAATAGCAAAATAGTATTTCTGAATGAAATAGAATAAAATGAAAAGCACATGAGGTATGAGGACCTTTTGCTTTCACTTTTATTTAATGGTATGTTTACTGAAAGTCCTAGAATGAATACTCCTTGAAACAACTATAGTGTCATATCACTGCTAATAAAAAATAGCATTGTCTACATTGCTGGCTCCCATGTCTTCTTCTAAAGCTTATTCATCACAAGCATTTTATGTCAAATAAGTTAATTCATCATTACCAGATAATTCAAACACCATAGACTTTATGTGAGGCAATTATCATGCTGCATCAAGCAGTAAATTTAGTTTGTGAAGACTTTAATTCATTAGACCCTTACACTGCATACATTCATTCAAACTGTATAAACATAATTAAAATTCTTCTTTAGTAAACTTGTACAATTATTGATTAAACCAAAGGAAAACATTCTCTATTTTCCTTCAAATGCAAGGAAAATGCTGCATAGAGCAACATAAAATGCTATATATGGCCAGAAAAGCACCGAAATACCAGCTGTGTTGTAAACCAAATGGCTTTGCTAGAAAATAATGGGATCAGGATTCCAAATGAAAGAAATTTTAACACCCATTTTCCTTGTCATCATTTGTTGTAACTTGAGTAAACATAGGATACAATTACCATTATCTTACACAAAAGTATAATTGTAACGATTCCTGGGCTTTCTCTTTTCTTCTCAAAAGATTGTAGTTTTAAACTACAATGCACAATAGAAGCTATTTTGCTTTAAATTTGAAAGAAAAATTACTGTTACTTTAATTTTCACAAAAGAATTAATAAAGTACTCCCACTTGGCCAAGGGGTTTGCCTTTTGTGAAAGTAATCTTGGGTTTACGGCCTAAATGTGCAAAATGATATGAGCTCTTGAAGCAATTTTTAAAATATTACTACTAGGATGAGTAAAATGGATAAAAATACAGTGCCTGTTTATACTAAGCGCAATTTTTGTTGTTTTTGATGTTAGAATTGTTGTTTATGCAATGTTGAAGGTTATAATGTGGTATCACAATTTATTATTGAATATAAAGGAGATATTTGTATTACTTGAAGAAGAAGTTACCTGTATTCATCAACATATGGTTGCTTTTCTGCCTCACTTGGGATGGATCTCACTAAAACCCAAACTTTTGCATGAAATACTTTCAATAATTGAGCAACTGAAAATAATAAAAGGAAAATGATTATACAAGGTATTCTCAAAAACAATGTATATATTGAAAAATTTTCCAAGCAACCATAAATATTACAAAATCTCACTTTCTTTTCCAAGTGCACCAAATCCTAAAACACCGATGGACAAATCAGCCAACATGCGATGGTTGAAGATTTTTCCTTCCCACGACCACAGCTTCTTTGATTGATTCTGATGAATTTTGAAGAAATCACGCTCATGGATGATTATCTGAGATACTACATATTCACCCATTACCATACCAAATGAAGGTCCAGAAAAGCGTGTTATTGTGAAAGGTAATTTAGGCTGCAAAATAACATACAAGATACGAGTTGTAAAATAGTCCGTCTATTCGGCTATAGCATAACCATTACTACTAATTTAAATAGATTACTTATTAGCCAAATTCATAAGATAAGTTACAGTAATAAATACAAAATAACAAACATTAGCAACCTAATGCCTGATAACAAGAAAATCTGTATTTTTGTTAATCAATTAATTGAATATATCTTCTTTAATCAGTAACTATTAGTACAGAGATGTATAACACTGCCATGATAATGAGTTTAATACTTCCAAGAGATTTAAGAAAAAGTTTGTCAGAAGGCAAAGGCAAAAAATTTTCTAAGAATTATAATTCATTCGCAGTTATATGTACTAATTTCTTCTCAAAACAAAATACTTTTCCTTCAAGTCAGTTCTACTTGAAGGACAAGGTAGGTTCAGAGCTACATTAAAACTATATGAAAAGAAAAACTCCAGAATTGAATCCTACGAAATATCTTATGAAACATTCATGAAAAGTTTTGATTTCTAATTTAATCATTTGACTAATAAATAAAAGTTTTAAAGCGATGTTATATTTCAATTCCAAATTAAATGTCATCATACTATAACTGAGACCTTTTAGTTTTTTGGAATGGATGCTATTCAGGGGAATAAGTTTATCCGGGAAATATTTCAACTGTAGTTAAGATTCCCGGTAAAGTTTAATGCTTAATGCCGCCCTGTACAAGTAAACCGTAGAAAACACGAATAAACATTTTCATTGGCGAGCAAATATTTATTAGTTATAATCATAGAAAAAACGAAGTATCCCATAATCGTTCTTTTTAGACCGTTACAAGAATTCATTTCTTTAAATAAAAAAGCAATAATCAGGTCAGTACTTTGCAAAGAAAAAAATCTTTTGCTTTCAGTGATAGGATATTTATTTGATTTCAAAATGTTTAATCAAAGCCCGCCTCACGGTGTGTAGTAGCTTGTTTAAACATTCTCACGATGCAATAATGCTTACTCCGACATGCTGATCGTTTTCTTACTTGCCATAAAACATCGCGTCTTTGTGTTTTTACCTGACCTTAGTTTTGTCAACATATTTCTTATATAAATCAGCTCCAGCCCATGTTCCTTGAATCCATCTAGCGGCCGGCAACTCGTACAAGAAAGGACATATTCGGTTTGGATCGCTGATGATGATTTCAGAATTTTTTAGTGTGTTTAAATCGTCTTCATTTTCCACTTGAGGGAAGAAGAAAAGATTAGCTACTCACGTACCTTTTGATTTTAGAATTTATTTACCTAATTTTGTTCAATATATTTGTATAACCTGGATTTAATTCTTTAAATTCTACGTGTGGTAAATGCTTTTTAAGGCAAGACGTTAATTCTTCACGTCTAGTTAGTACGGAAACTACTCGGACTCTTCTACTTGTCTCCATTTGCGGTGAGGTATAAACGGAATGAACTTCTTTACGTATCTGATAACAGAGCTTTTATGACTGCCTCGTCAAGATAGAATTGTTTCCAGGAATTTCCTCTGTGTTCTGGGTAGTGCGCTGAAGAACGAAATAGTTTTCAGTAGGATATAATTGGTTTTATGATGGTTGCACTAAAGAAATTAAAGTATGACAATGATGTTCCTATTAAATATCAGATAACGTATGTGTAGACAATAAATTTCCTTATCAAGCTCTGAAGATTTATACCGCATTAAGTACAGGCTAAAGAATAGGAAGTATTATGTAATCTAGATGACGGGTTGTTTCTCTTAGAACTAAACAATAACCAAACCGGCGGAGATTAAAGAAAGTACTTTAACTGACAATATAGGGCAAACTTTCAATAGCTCTGATTCATTTACTTCCATGAGGTGAGATAAGTCAACGGAGCATTATGTTTTTAGCTTAAATATGAAGGACGAAAAGCATAATTATACTTAAAAGAGTTTATGAATGTTGATGATGCTTTATTTGAGCACTATAGCCCACATCGTATACCTCAACAATTACTTAAATAAATGTATATTAAGTTATCAATGATGAACTATGAATTCATATTTCAAATTTGCAAAAGGTGGGATTCCGCCGAAAGAACCTTTTCTTAAAATTTCCTGAGTTTACCAAACCAGTTCCTATATCTATCTAATACAATAGTATTATGACAATATGCGTATTGCTATCACAATCCGCTCTTTACTTAATAATATCCCTAGTACATACATACCTCAAAAGGAACATTAGTATCTAATACATCCCTTATGGAATATTAAGACGATTCAAGATGAAGCTTCTTTTAAATTACACGGTGGGTGAAAATGAGATTTTCAGATTGAATGTTTTTAGTACTGCATTCCAGCACAATATAAGTACCTCCAGACAGAATGAGTACCATTTATATTAACTACAGAAGTCACTTCAACATGCAAAGAATTAAGTTAGTGTCTTTCGTTCCTTTGAGAAGCAAAATTATCTTGGAGAATCTTCTGGGGAATGAGTGTGATATTGGTTTCTTCAATCTATGAGAAATTAATACTGGATTGCAACTCCCTGAAAAGGAAGAAATAGTAACAAGGGAAGTGAATGAGGCAATATAAATGATATCACAGCAAAATTACTGTACTTGGCCACCAAATTTACCAATTTATATTTCAGTAGGTTTATGTTGTATGTCAATACACTTATTATCCCTTTGTTAATTTATCACAATATATTTAACAATAAAATTGTTTTGAGTTAAAAATGAGTGTCCTAACTTTTTTTATACCTATATTATCGCTTAAAGTGTGTTCTTGCTCACAATATTAGTTACCAAGTAATGAATCAATTTACTGAGCAAATTAATTACCATAAATGCAAATATCATCACTTGTACATCAAGTATGTACTAAATTTGTGTTTTGGTGTTTATTTTACCTCATGAAAGAAGCAGCATTTTCATTCAGTAGAAACTACTTGGCCCTCAGCATTTACGAGTTAGATCAAACCTAGCTCTTAGCAGTTTTTTCCCAGAACTGGCTCTCTAAATATACCCACTGATTTTTCTACAATTGACGAAAGTGATACCTATTTTTCACAACATATTAGACAATAATTGTATTCCTTCCTTAATTGTAACACTAAACATATACATAGTAAAAACAGAAAATGTGTTATTTACATACAACAGCCTTATATTATATGACATCTAGCATGTTAATCCTAACTTTTAAATTGAATTGAAAAAAAGTTCTGAAGGAAGAAGAATGCTAACAGAGAAAGGTTATGAGAAAATAAAGCAGCCAACTGTCCTGAATCGGGTTGGACAGTCTTAGTTTTTGATGTCTCACAAGTTTTCATGAGAAATCTGTTTCAAAAATATTCTTCCGTCCTTGGGTCAAGTCACAAACTTTCTTGAGCAATGTCAAAATTTATTACCATCGTCAAAAATATTCACTGAAAAGTTATTTTGAGCAAGTGCAGAATTTGGGAAGGAATTTGCAGCTTCTTGAGAAAAGACTCTTCTAGAATGATTTTAAAATATAGTTAAATCATAAAGAAGAAAACAATCAGCTTAAATATAGATAAATAAAGTGGTATATAGAGAAATATTGAGATGGAGGCTATGTGATTAGACTCAGTCAACATAATATATTGCAATCACATGAAGAAGAAAGGTAAACTTGAATAAACATAGAAGGAAGCCTTCTTTTATTGCTGGATAAACAATGATGATCAGATTATTTTAAATTACATATATGCTTACAGTAATTTAAAATATATCATTATGAAGAGTTTTTGTACTTTCAGATAGCATATAAAAATCAAATACATTTACAAAACCTTATACAACATATCAAATTTGATTTAATTGTACTGATATTTTCAAATTGAATATAATTCCATAAACATATGTATATTATTTTAATCAACTTTTTTTATTAAAAATCACTGTAGATGATTACATAAAATGTTTATGACATGAAACCTTAAAAAAATTGATGTACAAACTAGAATAATTATAAACATGAAAAAATCAAAGCAAAGAACATTATAAACATGCCATATAAATTGTGAAAAAGGCCTATCTATAATCACCGTCAACAAAACTAAAAATAAGTATGAAATTTCATCATAAGATTTTTAAGCTTGTAAAAATAACTTGCAGTAGATCGTAGATTTTAATTTATACGGTCATTCATTTGGACTTTAAAATCCAAGAATGCAATGCAATCAGAGAAGAAGAGAAAATGGTCAGTGGTTAAATCCTTTTACCAAGTTCTTGGTATATTTCATTGGATTTTCCAAGCGACCTTAGTCTTGAAGGAGCAACTTCATGATATAATAATTTAATATTCTTTCTCAGTATCATAAAGGTATTCTAAAGGTAAGCCAGAGTCATAGCGGTTCAAATTTTTAGCAAACAACTGTGCTACATCTTGTGCATTTGTCACTCCAGAAACATGAGGTGTTATAGAGACCTACAAGAAATTAATGAAAATATAACATAATTTGTGAAATTAACAAAGATTGTTCTACAATTAATTTATAGGATACCCAAATATGGCTTGAATTTATTGCAACTATGATTTTCTCAAGGATCACAAATCATTTAACTACTTTAAAATCTCAAATCACTTCAGATAAAATGAAGGCAATTAATTTTAAAATAACCAATCAATAATCTTAAAGTCTCAATAGAAATTAATTTCAAATTGAAAAACTTAATTACAGAATTCTATTAATTTTTTATTGAAATTGTTGAATTTATACTTAAGGAGACAAAAGCCAGTCAGCTCTTTGTTTAAGAACTGTTACTCCAAAGAAAACTTCAATGCTCTAGACTAAATTCTAAGTAACAATTTACCTCTGGAATACACCATAATGGGCTATCAGGAGATAAAGGCTCTTCTTCAAATACATCTAGAATGGCACCTGAAATCCATTTCCTATCGAGAGCTTCAACCAACTCTTTCTCAGAGATAATTGAGCCACGGCCTATATTGATAAAAACAGCACCTTTCTTTTGACAATTTTTTAACATTCCATTACCAAGAAGGCCTTTAGTTTCACTAGTTGATGGCAACACATTGCATACATAATCACATGATGATAGCAGTTCTGGGAGTTCTTCTGCCTTCCTATATTTTAAAAAAGTATAAAAATGAATGCTTCCTGGTATAATTTCACATTAGATAGGTTATTAAATGCAATAAAATTTAAACATAAATAAAACTTGTGAGAAAAACTAAATATAAATGAATAGATCCCTACCCATGACAGCACATAAAAATTCCCTTCAGAATAGAGAATACTTATGCTTGAATAACATATTATGAAAGGGATTTTGTAGAATTGATTGAGATAAAGGTTGTGAAGATTGAAAATATTTATTAAGGTATTATTGAAATAAAATACTGAAAAATCACAAGAATAACTGGACAGGTAGTACTGGAATGCCAAAAAATGCAGAATTAATCAAAACATCAATGTATCAAGTCTCCCATAGGTTCATATATTTCTGGTTAAAATTATACATTCATGAAGGGCCGTAGTCCTTAGAATTCATGAGCTTGAAAGTTGTTGATGGACAGAAAGTCTGTAAGACTAATAAAAATAACTCTCAGCTTAGAATATATGTAGTTGACCAAATTTTCCACTAATCAGAAATTTGAATTAAAAACAGAATGATTAGGTAGACTCATTGAATTGACTGAAATAAGGAAAAGCTATTGATGCTATATACAAATGAAGAATAAAAGCAGCATTGCCCTAGTAGGTCAACACCAATGCATGTAGCTACATTTACTTCATTTCTATTTTGTTCACTTGAAGATGCACATTCACAGAATACAGATAACAAAAGAAAATATTTTATTGATTTTCCGAATCTTATCTTTAAAGAAATTCTAAAAGTAATCATCTGATGCTAGGAAGTTAATTAACACCATGCACATGTATTTGAAAATTCTTTGCCATCAATTGCAATCAAAGGTCTGTTGGTAAGTTGGTAATACTACCATACATTAACCATAAAACAGCCTAGCTATTTATCACTTTAGATTAGCCTAGGAAATATACAGACTAGTATTTTTACCCAGAAGTAAGAGAAGATTACCTAATTAATTTTAGATCTTTTAAATTTATGCTTATTTTAACCTGACAAATATATATTACATAACAATTTACCTGAATTCATCAACATACAATGGCTTTTCAGAGCCTGAAGGAACAGATCTAACCAAAACCCAAACTTTCGTATTAAATACTTTCAAGATATGAGCAACTGAAATAAAGACATGAAAATTTAAGTAAACAGGAAAAAAGTCTGTTTTCTTATGTTAGTTATACATTAAATGAATATTCTTACTTTCTTTGCCTATAGTACCTAAGCCTAAGATGCCTATTGTAAGATCAGCTAAAGTGCGGTGGTTCATAATCTTCCCTTCTGTTGACCATAATTTTTCTATCTTATTCTGATGAATTTTTATGAATTCACGTTCACGCATGACAATTTGGCTGATTATGTACTCTCCCATTCGTTGACCAAAAGCAGCAGGACCAGAAAAACGAGTGATTTGGAATGGAAGTTTAGGCTGTAGAAGAATAAAATATACCGTAATATGGCAATTACTTTTGGTGCTGAAAATTGTATTAAGTCATGAATGACTAATGCAATGGATAATGAAAGTTTACAGGGCAAGGCAGTCTAAAATGTGACATGAAAAATGTGTTGGTTGGAAGAAAAATACATGGATATGATGATCTCTTTATATAAATTCTTGTTTATAACTCTACATATAAATATGCTACTAAATAACCAATAACAGATGCAAGATGACAGTTCTATCAATGAAATCAGTCTTCAGGGTATGAGAATCAGTAGAGATGACATTGTAAACGAAAATAAAACCTTGGATGTTAAAACTGTTAAGGCATGACATAGTTTATGATAATAACCATTTTCAATCAGTACTTTAAAATATGGAAAATGTTTATAAGTGACTCTTGGTATTAATCTAACAATGCACTATTGTGCATTCAATCATTAAATACTACTGAGTTAAAAAAATTAAAGAATACGACCTCAAGAAGATTATAACATAATTAGTTATAAAACAAAAGTTTTTGAAAGACATTTGAGTTTTGACAGTTGAGTACACTATAAACTCCAAATTCGCCCCTAGGTATAAGGATATTGGAAGAAGTAATTCTTGGCAAGAACAGTTTTAAAGATTGAATTACAGCCGGAATATATTTATAGAACACGTGAAAACTAACAAGAAGAGATGTGGAAAACATAATGTCTGTAAAAGAAGAAAACTCCTAGAAAAAGACAGAGTGAAATAACGATGCTGAATCAAAGTAAATTCAATAGAATCGTCATCATATAATAAGCAGTATAAAGAGTTATAACTGCGCTTGGAGTATCCAGCAACAGTAAAAACAGATCACTAATTAATTACTGGCAGTGACTAAAGAAATGAGAGCAAATGTTTGTATGAAAATAAATTATGTAAAAATACATTGATAATTAAATACACACTTCTTACGTAAATATGATAAAGGACCTGAAAGATTTAATGTTCAAAATCGCCTTCTAATACTAATTTCGATAACTCAACATTGCGTTCTTAACCTTGCTGATATCGATGTATTTCTTATACACTTCAACTCCTGCCCATGTTCCTTGGATCCATTTTGTGTTTTTTAATTCGTATAAATAAGGGCAAATACTCTCCGGATCACAGATGATAATCTCTGACGTTCGCAAAATATTAATGTCTTCTTTCACCTCTAAATAAGTGATAATAACCACATAGAAAAAATATTTCAAATTTTCTATTTCATTGACCTAAACACTACATACTACCTGGATGTATTTCTTTAAATTCGACGAGCGGGATTAATTTTGTAAGACATGATTTTAATCCTTGACATGCAGATAATATAGGAATCACTCGGCCACCTCTAGCGCAAGCCATAATTACAATTAGCGATATGTGAGAGTTCTACAAAAAGATTCCTTTTAGCTATCCTCGTAAAGTTAAAAGAATTCCCGCAGATTATGAAGCTTCGGATAGTTTGGAAGTTCACGAAGACTGACGGCAGTATCACGATATGACGGCATGACAGCGAACAGAAATTAGCTGTTGGGAACTATGAGAACTACATACGAATGGTTGATTAGTTGGGCACATGAATGATTAGATCAATTGCTTCCATCGATAATATACTGTAGCTGCTAAGAGTTTGCATCATAAAGATGTTCCTCCAAGCAACACCTAGATCCAGTCATACCATCCATGCGTCCCGTTTAGACCCTGTCCCGGTCATTGATCTATACTGTCCCGCATTAGGTGAAATCTCCGATAAAGTAAACAATATTCAGGGAAAGAAAAGAAAAATATTCTGAAAACTAAAATAACATTACGATGTTACACAACTCTTACACTAAAAGCTTTGAGGAATAGCTAAGACAAAGTTTTAAAGTAACACCCCGGTTTAGATGGGTGCAAAATGTATAATATCCCGTTTGCCATTTATAATATAGCATAGCTGGATGCATAGCCCAAGTACAGAGGGCTATAGTAACATTTACTTGAGTGCTCATTGATGGTATCTGTGAAGGATTTCTACTCCAGGTTGGATATTATCTTTTACAGGCAAAAGAAAATTCAATATTGAAGAAAATTTTATTATTCTTCTTGCCAATTTTCGGGCATCATTAATGATATTAATTACTAATTAAACTACTATTATGACTTTTAGAGCTACTTGTTTCACGGAGGGAAGCGTATGATATCAAGTTTAGAACCTCTTTTAATAAACATAAGTTCCTATTCATCATCAACCAATTGAAAAAATGCAACCACTAATTATTTTTCATTATTTTCAGAATTCAGAAGCTAAAAACACGACATTATTTAAATGAAAAACGTAGACGTCTGCAATGAACAACTTGCCTTTACATGCTGTACTTAGTATACTCATAAAATATGGTTTGGTCATTTTAAGAGGGAATTTTTTTATCATGTTTTAGGAAAGTAAATATTTCTCACTCATACATTTAGCTCATAATTAATTAGGGTTGGAAGCCGAAGTAGGAACGGCATACCTCCAGAAAAACAATGCATACGTAAAGTCGTAACTTTCTACCTTCATTTGTTACCGCAAAGTGGATGCAATGGCGGTAATGGAATGTCTGATTCATTCCGATAAATCGTCTAATTGAAATTCGTATGCATGTTCCAACGTGCTTTACACTGGCGAGAAAAATATAATATGAATCAACGTCTTATTGTAGGACATCAAATACAAATAAACGACGTTGTCATGGAAACTCATGATGTTATTAGTTTTATGTTTTTAAGGTTTGAGAACTTTATCATCTTTCTATGAGAATCTTTTCCAGAACTTTAAGCAACATGTAACCAAATGTAAAGCTATTATTCACCACGGCTGATCGATATCGATTGCCTTTATAAATAATGTTTTTCTACGTGAAAAATGCCATCCAAAAACGCAGTTGTTAGGTGACATAACTCCACCGGCGGCTATCCAATAATTAGATAGAATAGTATTAGATATAATAATATATTAGCTTATTAACACTGAAGGTATTAAATTTACGCTAATGTAAAACCGGAGAGCACCTTTTTCAATGCACGAATCCCTTTACAGAAAATTTCCTAGGCATCTATTTTCGCGAAGATTAGATTCGATTAATTTCGAATTGGATTCAAATTTTGGCACGCTAAAATAATTATTACATCTCATTTCTGATAAGCGGAAATAATCAAAGCAAAAAATTCAAATACCTTTTTCAGTTGCATATATGATACGTATAAGATGACATTAGTAATGTAAAGGTGTGAAGAAACAAAAGCTGCTTTAAGGGGGATATCTACGTATAATTAAAGCTTAGGTATTTACTCATAAACTGAGAATTATCAGTGATTCCAGTTGATCAGAACTGAAAGCATCATGCTTCCAAATTATACGCAGTATTTGAGCTGAATAGGGGAGACGATAGGAACTAATAGAAAAGAAAGATATCTATGATTTAATCTATTTTATGGAACTTCACTTAATATATTACTATTATTGTATGTAACCTATTAAGTTGATTTGAGTGTTAATAATCTGAGTAAATTAGTGAATTTTGCATACACCCACAGAATGCATTACCTTCATTTTTAAATTGCCTTCAATCTATTATGATACGAAAAGACTTTATTGGCAAAATCAAACTTAGAGGGAGACTTTTCTGACAAAGAATTCCACTAATAAAAATTTTTGTCGGAATCGTCATTCAAAAGCTTAAGTTACAGGCAATGGAGTGCATTACGTTACGCAATTATATGTCAATTTCATCGTTTCAGGCGATAGCTGACGTATATTATAAATATTGCTATAAGCAGTGGAAATATTGCAGATAAATAATAATCTTTAACCTTTTGTCATAATCTTACTCCACTTTATTGATTTTCTTAGGCTAAGTATTAATCCTTCTTAAATTTAATATTAGATTTCTTGGATTTAGGCGTCCTCTACATCATAATTTTACGACCAGAAGAATGCTATTTATGAAGGCCTGGTTTGTATTATTGCTTGTACCTTCCACCTTGACCTGCACACATTTTCTTGATAGTACAGCATTGCCCGCTACGGTGGATTCGAATGGATTATAAGGGATTAATTTCAAATATTTAAATAAAATTATTTACTTTGTCGATGAAAAGCTGAACGGATCACAATTAAAACAGCATTTATGAATAAGGATGCTTAATATCCTCATGTACGAGTACATCTGTGGAAATCAAAACTACAGTTCAGTAGTAACCAAATGTGGCACTATATAATTATGGATATTCACAAAAAGGCAGTTTCATGTATTCTTTCTTTTAGTTCACCCAATTCAAAAATTTCTCCTCCATAATGGACACTTTGTTGTAATATTCTTTCAAAAATAACGTCAACATTCAAATTACGGTAAACCTCAATAATCATTTCTGAAAATCTCAATTCTTTGACGCAAAATTTTAATTCATTGAAGTTGTTTGGTTATGTTGCAGAAGTGGGCAATACAGCATTTTCACATCGACTTTCAGGAGCTTTAATGTTACTCTTAAAACATTTATTCATTCATCACTAGCTATAAAAACATTTCCAATAGTTAGATCCTATCAAAATTTTAAATAATTGACTTTTAATTTTGTTAACCTACATCTAAGGAAAATCAGTTAAATTTGAAATTTTATGACAGCAGACGAGATGAAAATATTACCTAGTCGACTTGACAATTTAAATATAAATTTACACAGAATTACATGTGGAAGATCTCAAAGTCCATTATACGGTTCCTATGGTTTCGGTTTCTTAAATCTACCAGAAAGACTACCTACTTAAAAATATGTAGTGACGATTTCCTTTAATTCTTGAAGAATAAATGCAATAACTATTTTTGTCTGAAATATGCGGTTTATATATATTCCAAAGTTTTGCAATAAATTTCATTAGTTGCGCTGATCAAGATATCATCCCTGAAGATACGTCGAAACTATATGGTACAGGTTATTGTTTAATATTAACTGTAATAACACAAGGATAATTACGATAACGCGAGGAGGAAGGTCTCCTCTACAGATTAGATATTTACAAGTCTTTAGCGGGCTAACGGTGAGACGTCAATACTTCACGAAAATAGTGGAAATTATTTGATTCGATATAATCACTTACTTACATCCGAAATTGTTATTAATATATCTTCGTTAGTTCAGTTGGAAAATATACAGCCCATGAACTAATTTTATCGTCATTACCCGGTTTTAGAGCGATAAGTTATGCTTTTCTTATGATCTATAACGTGATGCCAATGAGAATACGTAAAATAAGAAGGATCTAAAAAAATCTAGTTTCATTTGTGCAATTCTCTAGCAACCTTATGATACTACAAGCTACCTATAGTAATTTTTCACTAACAAAAATACAAATTATAAGTAATGACTCTAAGTAAACTTCACGACAATCCTAAAATCATCATTGATCCAGCTTTTCGTCCAATATAACGGTTAATATAATCTTCTATTGCAAGAGTTTTATATGATAATGGAAGAGAGAAAATATTTGCGGCGATGGACACCCCGGAATAGTTGCCTATATGCTCCACACTAATTATGAGTATGCACGCGAAATTCCACCTTAGAGTCTCACTGCCGTAGTAAATACACGTTCAGTTCGCTTCAGCATTTAATGAAATTACTACAATTTAAATGCACAATTCTGACAACAGTTGGACGTAGTTCTCCCGATATTCCGAATTTCTTTCATACGTGAGAGAACAGCAGATGTTTCCTCTTCCTTCAGACAATATTATACTTCACAAACGGCTATCTGATGGCAAGAAAACATAAAATAGATCTTATCTTTCATTAATCACTATTAGAAACGAAATGTTACTAAAAACTGTTTGTTTTAAACTATTTCAGCTATTAACACAGTCAAGAATCCTTCGCAGAAGACGCCATCCACTGAATCACCAGAGTCAAAAACACTACTTTCGGACCTATTATTTCAAGAATATTAATTTCTTGCGTCATCTTTCGGAGAATATATTTGGTTTTCCTTCGATCACCGGTAAAAATACGTCTTCCATATTCATAAGATGTTTCTTAGTTCGCAATTTTCTATAGCGACACTAAAATTCATTCACTGATTATGAGACAACGTACGATTTGCCACAAGGGAAACGAAAATGCGTCAATTCCCGCGCAATGCATTTTGGTATTGAATGGTATGGATCCGCCATGATGTCTGTAAGGAAAACGAGCTCAACAGACATGTTCGGATATAGTATTTTTATTATTGTGACTGGGTGTGAGTGAATTATCATCATGGGAACGATATAAGGCAACTGAGGGATAATTTGGTGTGGGGTTTTTACCCTTCGCTACCCTCGGAAGGGACGTTACAGCATCATTTTCTTCGTGACCGATGTGTTCTTAGTCTGTCAACAAAAATGAGCAAGCTCTCGTTTCGGGCTCGGGCGCTGGACGCCGCGAAGCCCATGCCTATTTACATGTCAGAAGAACTCCCTGATTTACCTGACTACTCGGCAATCAACAGGGCAGTGCCCCAGATGCCGAGTGGAATGGAAAAAGAGGAAGAATGTGTAAGTAGAATTACCAAGAAGTTTTGTTGTAGAGCGTGATTGGTCGGCCATATTGGAATGGCGGATATTCAAACATGTCCGAGGCAATTTTGTATCCTATATCGTCACGAGGTGTTGTTTACATTAATTACAGCCATGACAACCAGATACCTGCTCCGTGATAGGAAAATTAAATTTATGGTCATGTGAATCGGTCCTATGCCCGGATTTCTGAGTTTTACCTCCTGTCTTTTACTTCTTTTAATTTAAATATTAATATAACTGTTTTTTCTATCTCATTGTGGTTTTCTTACCTACACTGAATTATTTTTAATAAAATAACTACATAAATCAACTAAAATATCATTTTAGCATGTTGTCAATATGATGTGAATTTGTTTGACAGATATTTTATACTTCCCAGTACTCATATTTGATATGTATTATATATGTACCTGTCTACAACTGTAAAAATTTACCTTATTACTGTTTCCTTTATCCGTAAATGATAGTTTTTCACAAATTAAACATGATTGCCGATGCTTAGCTTTGTTTACACCTGTATCAGGTGTCAATGCCGTTCCCACCCAGTGTTTACATCGATGACAGTTGTGTCATCCTTTATCAAAATATGTATATTTACCGTATTATTCAGTTACCGTTCAATTTTTATGCAATTTTCTATTTTTATAGATATTATGAGTATAACGTTGCGTTAAATTGTTTACTGTCCTATCTACCTTATCGAAGAACGTTCATTGTGTCAACCCTTGGTAATTCATGTATTTGTTACTGGCAGAATACACGTTTATCGAGTATATACTTCATTTTAATGTCTACTTGGCTGCATATCTGGAATTTCTGTATAATGTACTGCATATGATTCTTCGATAATGGTCTGTTTCTCTTTCGGAACTAATGGATTCATTGAAAAATCATAGGAACATCATCTTCAGAGAGCTATCTGTGCTGGACTTATCATTCCAACCCCAGAGGTGTATGACATAGGAGATGAAGAAGCCTATAACAAACTCTATTCCGCCGATTATAAAATGCCCAGGCAGTTGATTCATATGCCGCGTGAGTGTTTTCGAGGTTTTCTCCAAATTATTTTGGAAATATTGCAAGAAATTTATATAATAATATCATAAAACATGTAGATGTATTACTTACATGTATTGTAAGGCTTAGATATATAGTTGTGTGTATGCAACTTTGGAGAAAATTTTGCTACAATTCTCCTTACACTATTTCATATTATTTAAAGCATTCGCCATGGAACAAGACATCCCAGATTATGATATGGACTCAGAAGATGAAAGATGGGTAAATGCACAGTCGAGAAAGATGGATATTACTCCCTTGAAGGTAGCTATTTATATTAAATTGTTCTTATTGCCTATGTGCTGAAGCTAAAATTATTTGTATTTATTTCTAGAGTGAAACGCCCTAAATTTATTCTTCTTTTCTAGTTTGAGGAAATGATGGATACATTAGAAAAAGCAAGTGGTCAAACTGTATTCACATTGAAAGAAGCCTTGAATGTGTTGAAAGAGAATCATGATTGTACCATTGCAGTTTATGATTATTGGCTGAATAAGCGACTAAAAACGGTAATTAAGATCATTCTATCTCAGTGGACACCTAATTTTTTTATGATTGTTTTTTTTTAATGCATTGTAGAAACAATGTTCATTGGGGTGCAGTTTCTGTTATTTTTTATTTTGTGATCTGTTCAGGAAAACATGGAAGTGGTTATTTTTAGTTGTATAAGGACATTTTCCTTGTATAATGAGCTGAAACATGCATAGTAAGTGTTTTTGGGAATGTTTTATATTTGTAAAGGATTTACATATGATGAATTGTTTTCCCTGTGATATTGGAAAATTCTTCGTCGAATTTTGGATAATTGTTAGAAATTGCACAAATATTCCATTCTTGAATGTATTTATCTGAATAGATTTATCACGTGCAAAACAGTGTTGAAATTGTTTGATTCAAATAGATGTGGGCATGATATGTCTAAATTTGGATTTAAATTATTTTCTCAACATTGCAGCAACACCCACTTATTCCTCAAATGAAATCTGAAGGAAGATCTGGAGGTTCAGCTTCTGGAGGTTCCTCGGCGTCCGCTGCTAGCAATCCGTACCTTGCATTCCGAAGGCGCACAGAGAAGATGCAGACTAGAAAGAATCGAAAGAATGATGAAACATCGTATGAAAAAATGCTGAAATTGAGAAGGGATCTCCTCAGAGCTACAAAAATATTGGAAATGGTTAAGAAGCGAGAAAAGCTGAAGAGAGATTATCTTCATCTTTCAATCCAGGTGTTTGAGAAAAGGTTAGTAGTAAATTTTGGAAATTTTTGATCAACTCAAGAGCATTTATAAGATTGTGGATAGTTACGTGTTGTGTTAATTGTAAAAGTCTTTCTGGGTGAAATATTTGTCTACAATTTTACTAAAGGTTACAAAGCTGAAACGTCTCCTTCAACCAAGAGATCTAAAAGTTCAAAGTATTTTTATAGATAGTAAAGGTAGAAGAGACATAGAATGAATTTCCTTTGATAATATTGTTGCAATTATTTTTATTCATGTTTATTGAAAGTTTTATTATCAAAGGGGCTAAATGTTTTGAATTTACTCTTTGATTCTGATTGAATATAATCATTATAATACTAAACTCGTGATACCAAGTTTGCCTTCTTGTTAGCTGAAAAGACAAATTTTAAACTGTTAATTTTTTATTTATCTCTGTCAAGAACTGAAATAATTTTGCACAGTTTAATGTGTATCTTATATTTAGGAAAGAAAATAATCAAACATTATTTGGGATTTATTTTTGTAGGTATAGTGCTGGAGACTTTGGTGGTCAGTTATTGGCTGAATTGATGGCTAAAAGTAACCGACCAGCATTTGCTCCTCTCTTTGGCAATCAATTCGGTATGAACCAGAATTGGGCCAATAAAGTATCCAGCAAGGTGAGAATGCTATTATAAATATATTTAAATTTTAATGGTATATTGAAATTTAAGTTTAATTTAGTGCTTTTGTTTGTGTTATTTATAATATAATATTTAATATAACTCCCCATTGCTCAGAAAAATTCAATTAAAAATTATGTGCTTCATACCTTTCTGCCTAACCTATGGAATTTAAATTTTATTAGATGATTGAATATTTGCTGTAGAGAGTGTGATTAGTTTGATTCCCTCTATTTTGATAATTTTCTCTTTCAAATGTTCAATTCAAAGGCATTACATCCTTTGATTTCATTTATCTTCAGCAGTAATATTTAAGAAACTTAAACTAGAATACTAAATAAGAGATGCTAATGCAAAATATTACTGACACTACTTAGTCCTTGGAGTTAGTCTATGTCTTGATTTTAGGTATTATATTATTCATGCTTTTATGAATAATTAGTTCATTCCTTATGTAAAATGTTTTATAATATATATCCGAGAAAAGAATCTCTCACTCAAATTTTAAAATATTTGCTGGAAGGTGGATCTCAGTGAATGGATGAAGCTCAATTATCGGATATTCATCTCAGTCTGTAGAATTATTTCTACTATTGCAGATTGCATTTGATTGGAATATGATCCTTAATCCAATAGCATCACTTTAAATTGTATAATTCAATATTTATGTTATCCATATAGAGCTATAACCCTGTATTGATATTGTTATCTTTTATAGGAGGAAAATATTCCTAGGAAAGAAAAGCGTCAGTACAAGAAACGGAAGCACAAATCAGGTGTTGGATCTGCTAGAGTTAGTTTGGGTATGTCTCAGCTTCTGGGTCCAGATTCTGCTGGTGTATACGGTGCAGGAGATACTATGAGCTCGGAAGATGAGGATCGGGTTGGGGGACATTCTCCTGGTGTCGCATCTCCTTCGGATCAGGATGATGAGACTGATACCTCAGAGGGTACCTTTGTGTTCCGTCGGAAAAAGTACTGCAATTACCATGCTGTGAGTAGAATTTTGTATTTATATTATTTTCCCAAATTTTGGAATCTTCAAACTACACACCATGGGATTTTCATTCCTCCTTATCTTACTTGTATGACTTGTAAATTATCCAGGATAAAAATAATTTTGAACTAACATTTTATCAAATACACTTTTTGGTGGATGTACCATCCACTAAATTATAACTTCACCTTTCAGTATCCAGGGTTGCCAGTTGTAAAACAGTATTTATTAAATAGTGAAATTTTGATCTGACATCAATATTACCAGGAGACAAATTGATAAAAAAGTAAATGAAACAGTATGTATTCTAAGAACATGCCAATACAGAGGCAAAAAGTCAGAGAAATTAGACAAACTTTCAAAAACTATTTTGGCAGTTCTTGAGTACCAACATTTTTCACCATTGCTTATGAGAATGTATCTTTAATAGATAATGAAATAGATTCTTTCTATTGTTAGATAGTCTTATTTAAAAATGCCAAAGCATTTGTCAATTTTGCTGTAGTTCAAAAAAGAATTTATCCATATTACATTTTAAAACGAATATAGATAAATTTCATTGCTGTAATTTAGATCTACCAATGTTTATCATTATGTGTTAATTACATTTGGGGGCAGCTCAAAAATAAGTTGGCTATAAGGTTCTAAAAATTACAGAGGAGTGAACTGTACAAATAATAGAGAATCACCACCATGCTCCTTTGCATTCTAATGGTTAAGATGACAGTGTTTCACATGATGCTTATGTAAAGCATATCAGCATACATTTATAGTGTTTTGAACAGCTTAAATACCATGCTTACGTACCATGTTGACATAAAAGAGGCACCAAATTTTTAAGAAGGAAATTTTGCCAAAAGATATTAAATTTAATATTTAATTATTGGAGCTGAATTTTTTTAGGTAACTTATATATACAAATTTATTAATATTTATTGTTCTCAAGTTGTCCCATGAAAAAATTTCTCTCAAGTGGTTTTTGGGGTGCATGCAATTTCATTAAAAGAAAGTAGTAGTTTGAATGAAATGACAATGTAAGCTGTTTTAAATAGTGATACAAACCTTCATATTCAGCAAAGCACATTTTTCTGTGGTTATCATTCTGCTCTAAAAAGATGCAAGGTGGCCAGTTTATTAAAACTTTGTTATGGTTGTGTATGAAGTCTAGGTCTTTGTTAATGGAAACTATAATATTACTTGCAAAATCTGTTTTGATCATTTGAAGACCAGGAATAGATGTTACTGTCCAATGAGAAGAACTATTTATTTACCACAACAACTGTAATGAAGTAAACAATTAACTCCAAATATGATAATGCCGATATCTACACATCCATTGACAAAACTCAATGATTAAAATTTTAACTCAATTTTTTGACCAATTGGTACATTATTCATTTGTTGGTCAATTTTTAGCAGGATCTGGGAAACTTTCTCTTTCAAAGTCAGTTCAGTTGATCAGTCATTTATTTATTTTGATGGAGTGTGAAGGGAGAAAAACATCCTTCACTGAAAATATATATTTAGAAATAATATACTAGCTAGCTTTTAAAGCATAGATTTAATTAAAAATACTGAAAATGCATATTAAATGATAGTAAATAAATGAGTTCCCAATTTCTTCGATTAAGTTTGGTTAAAGAACAGTATATGCTTTTAATATGCTGGTGGAATTTCAGCCTTATATTTTAAGAGAAAAGTGCATGCTGTATGGCAATAAATCTGGTAAAAATTCAGGATTGTCACATTATTGTTTTTAACTTTCATTTAGTTTTCCTGGATCAACATCTTAAATTGACATCTAGGATGTAATAAATTTACGACAAAGAGATTAACCATAATAAACTAGTTAAAATTTTAATTATTTTTTACATCTATTTCATTGAATTACTTTGAACTAAGACATTTTACTGACCATACTAACTTTTCCTCTCAGAAACTTATACCTAACTTGTGTATCAAATTGCCTTTTTTGAGGTATGGTTAAAACTTTGACAAAACATCCTATTCCAGTAATATTCTGAATTAATCAAAATAAATATCAATTATGTAGCGTTTGATAAAGATATTAATAAAAATTAAAAGCAATGAAAATAAAATACATATATTGGAAGTAACAATTCCACTATATCCTAGATACTATACTATGTACAAATATACACAATATCCTATGCATAAACATTTACAATAGTTAAATTAAGATGAATTACAATGAAGAAATGTTTCTTCTGCAATTTCAACATTTAAATTCTTTGACTTTATTATTTGGTTATAATCTAACTATTTCTAGCAATGCATTTCTTGTTTTAAGTCGGCTTAATTTATTGTAATATATATTTTATTGCCATATAGCATAAACTCCTGGTGTTTCCTTAAAACCTTGCTGCTGTTGCATTCCTGTCATTTTATTCATTAGTTTGGGAATAATTAAAAATCACTGTTTTTTTCTAAATATATACTCTTTAAAATGCAAATAAAAGGAAGAGAAAAATCAAATTCTCCATGGGAAATGAATATTTTATCTGTCTATAAACAATTTGTATTATTTTTCATTAAATTACAGTATTTACTTGAAAATAACATGTCATCGAATGTAATGTGTACCCCAAAATTTGAGTCTGAAATTGAAATATCTTTCTCTCACGAATCTAATGTGCACCTCTAGACATGCAATCTCAGTAACTGCAGTGTTGTATTGGTGTATATGAAACACCAGTAGTCATCCATGACGAACCTTCTATCTTGTTTGGTAAATTTATTGAAGTGAATTTGATAAATATGCACACTAACTAATTACGGATGAACCAATGTTTATGAGCACAGATTCACCAGTTTAAAATTGACCAATTACATAATTTGTTGGACTAGTCGATTCCCTTTCAATAAAATTTATCAGCAGACTCTTAAGTCTGAAGAATGTGGGACCTCTTAAAGGCTAAGCATAAATAGCACATATGTGAAGAATTTGATGGGATACATAGAACCAAGGTGAGCATCATGATGGCCATATGCTACTGGATGTGCACAATTTTATTTGTCTTAATTGAATTAAAACTTAATCTGGTGCACCATCAATTCTAATGTACAACCCGATTTTTTAGCCATAAAATGACCCAATTGTGTGTGTGTTATTTTCAAGTAAACACGGTATATTTGTACTCACTGAGATCTTGTTTTGTCATTTCTTGTTTGTGAACTGGATTTAGGAAATTGAATTAGGAGAATTCTTAAAATTCATTGATGAGTGATGGATAAGTTATTCCTCGAATTGTCAGACAGCAATTTAGAAACATTTTGTTTTCTTTAGTAAATACAATATTTTAGACATAAATTTAGTTGAATATTTACAGTAGTAAGTTGTTAAATATTTTTAATTCCTTTAAGTAGTATCATCCCCTTTAACTATTGCAAAGATATCTTTTAGTTTAAGCAATATTTTCATTGTCCAACATCATCCATTTTCTATCTTGTCTTCCAAAAGAAATATCACTCCAAGATATGTAGTTTGTGTACACTTTATTTACTTCTCAGTCTATCCTTTCACATGAAACTGGTAGTTTTTTTTACCTTTAGTGCTCCTCATAACCACCTATCCTTTAGTCAATACAGTTTGGATCCATTCTTTCTCTATTAATGGAATTTAAACAGTCAGCGAAAGTAGTTATAGCTTGAGATAAAGGGCAGAAGGTATATTTTTATCAAAAGAGCAGTTGCCTGAAATTATTAAAAATCTTTTTATGCTTTTATTTTCCATTGCATGGTCTTTTATTCAAAATTATCATTAACATTTTTCTTCTTTCCTTTTTCTTGATTTAAGTGTATGTTTCTTCAGGTGGGAGTTCTTAATTACTATGATTATAAGCTTACATAATGATGTAGGAAAAGAAAATCAGATCCCAAATCTTAATAAATTAGTGGTAGAAATCACTCAGTCATTTGTTTTGCCAGTGTTTTCTAGGTACCAAAGGAACTGGGGAATACCATCATTAAGAGTACTTATACATATGTAATCTTGGGATTCCATGTTTCCTTTGATACCCAGAAAATGCTGGCAATGCAATTAACTAAAGGGATATCTTCAACCAGTTATGACATAATGGTAGTTGTAAATTAAGTGTAGTCGATTAGTTTTACTACTGCCAAAAATCACTTTAACTACAAAAATTCAAAAAACTTAGTATTTTGCTATGTGAGCTTTTATTTGACTACAGTAACTGTCTTTTAAAGTGCAGTGGATAAATTAACCCCTTTTTTCATGAATCTTTTCCCTTAGGTATAACTTGTTTGCTGTAACTTCATTTTTGTCAACAATTTTCGAAGATTTTATTAAAATTCTTTTAATTTTGAAATTTCAATGTCTTAATATTCTCTGTAGTAAGTTATGATTAGGTATCTGAGTTATTTTGATGTAGTTGTCATCAATTTAATGATCTCATTATCAGAAAATCATTTGATCTGAGAAATAGATCTCATCTACATGGTTGGTTTAATATCTAGCTCTTATTTCTTATGCTTCCTTTGGACTATTGAACAAATTTCAGTTCATCATCGTAATGTAATGGCATTCTAATTATCAATCTTCAGGAATTTCATCCTTAAGTGTGGAGTGAAAAGTATCTTTTTAATAATTTCAGCCTCTGTCTGGAGGTTTGGGTAATTGGCCATGGTGTAGTAGGGAAGAAGGTGGAATGGCGGATCGGAAATACCGCTATTGCCTGACTTCCATTTCAAAGCCTAAACCACGGTGCATTGGTTTTGCTAGAAGAAGGCTAGGCCGGGGAGGCAGGTAAGAAAATTTTATTTATATGGTTTTAGCGGTACATTGCTTATTCCAGAATTCTTTCAATTTTTTATTACTTCGATTTTAGCTATGTTTTTATGGATTGATCTTTAATCAATCTTAAAATGGTACTATCCTGGCTTTATTATGCCTTAAATGTTAACTCTGTAACCTTATCTTTAATTGTGATTCCAAATTAATATCAGTAATCATCAAAAAATTTTCAATTAAATGTTATTGTAATATTTAAAATTAATTTAATTTGTTTTATGAAGATTTGATAAAACATTTAATTAAAAAATATTTTCAGACATTTCAAAAATTTTTGTTAAAAGAACAATGAATCGAAGACAGAAAAATACTGCTTGAATTTATCTTGAATTCAGAGGTATTTTAGTTAGTAATTTCACTGCCAGTCCATTTTTGGTTCTACATCCTAGGTGCTGACTTTTGTCATTATTAGGGGTTGCTTACTTATGCAGTTGGGGTATTTAAATGTTACTTTGTCATCACACGTAGTGTTCAAATGTCACTATGAGCTGTGTAGTTTGGCATGGCTGGTAAGATCGCTATCCACATGTGTATATGGCATATTATGTGCCATTCAACTCAATTCCATCATTACACCATTCTGTCCCTGCATATTTATGTGTTTCACTGATTTTAGGTTTATTTTCTAGAGATATTCATGTTTCTTTCCAACAGGTAACACAGTAGTCAAAGAGTCTATATTTTTCTATTAACAATCTTTTGCAATATTGCTATTTATTTATGCCACTATCTATTATATATAGCTATATATTTATATAGCTTTGTACTTAAATTTGTGCTTATTTTGTAGTATATAAATTGGTAACTAATAAATGGCTGTACTTATTATCAACACCTCTCCAATTATAATTTTTTTCCATTAAATTGTAGGGTTATACTAGACCGAGCTTGTTCTTCAATGGATGAATATTGGGCATCTTGGGACTTCACGATATCAGAGGCCATACCTGACCAACCAAAAGTTGGAACAAGCCCTGAAAAGCACACAGATGACTTTCTTAGTGAAATCAAAAATGAATGGTATGTTTTTCAACACTTTTGTCTAGGTGGATCATTTTAATTTTTTTACAATACTTGATCATTATCAGAATGCAATGCATTTTACTGAGAGGAATGGCTTAAGCAATGAAATTCATTACTGCTATTTTATGGAATTCTTATCTCAGTATGTATGTCATTCTTATCTTTGTTAAATTTCCTCAAAGCAATTTAATAGTTTGAAATAAGCTTACATCTACTTTGAATTACATTAAACCATTTCGTATTATATTTTTCAAACTTATTACCTTACCCTCACTGAGAGTATTCCTTAACATTACTGCATTTTTGATGGATTTGATCTCCAAATTTATATAGAAAAGGAATGCAATGTGTTATTGAAAACTTAATCTAAAAATAACATCCAAGAAATTGATGAATTGAATTTTCAAATGTCCATTTTTCTAAATTGTCCATTGAGGGTTATTTTAATTCAGTTATTTCTTAAAATTATGATTAGCCAATTTTGTTTTGTAAATTTGGTGAACCTCTCATTAACTGAGGGTATAACCTTTTCACTTGATTGAATATTCTGGGCATAATTTGGTTTTTGGTGAGTGGTTTCACTATGAAGAGTTACTGATTTTTAACTAGTAGCAGATGATGATATAAAGTCAACCCTTTCATTGGCCAACTGTTGCCAGAAGCCTTAGATGTATATTTAATGTTGTTTTTTTGAAAATATGAGAACCATTTTAAGCATCCACAGATTTCTTTCTGAAGTCATACCAAGACTGGCTTGAAATGTTTTAGTGTCCTGGACTTGATGCAATGTAGGTGCTTTATATATAGATACAGTAAAACCTGTCTAACATGCATCAGCTTAATACAAGGTTTTTTCATGGTCCCAGACCCTTTATGAAATGCATGATAAAAATATTGCTTAAGCTACCCTACCTGTGTATTAGGCATATTTTTTCCCTTTTTTGGTGAACTTAACCTGAAATTGCCAAATCATCCTCCTTAGTGTGTATACAAAATCGTTTACATTATCTGTATGTATAGCCCTCTCTTCTCATCTGTATTTCTTTTTCTCTCTTTTGACTCATTTTTGGAATGAATAAACTCTTTAGAAGAAAATGAAGATATTGCAAAGTTGAACAGTCTTCATCCCATTATCAGAGCTGATATTAGCTCTGAGATAGTGACATCTTCCCCATCAGTTTTGTCTCAGGGCAAAAGATTGATTATAAAGTCACTTTAGCATTGTTTTCTTTCATTGCAATCTCAAACTGTAAACATATAAAATAAACCTGGGTGGTACTACAGTTTAGCACTGAGTGTACTCTTGGGGATATCATGCTCTGTAATTGCCTCCTACCACTGCTACTACCTGTTAAAAAATTTTTATTCTTTGCTGATTGTCTGCCTAGTAAAAATTTCTTTATTAATGAGTGAACAATGATAAAAATTAAGTAACAAAATAGTCACTCTTTTTCCAAAAAGCTGACTAATCTAAAAAAATAAAGGCAAACTGTAACACAACTGTAGTTCTGTACTCTATATGTCTACAGATGTGGTAAGGAAAGCAATTTTAAGAAGATTCCTTAAAGTTATAATGCACTTATTTAAGAATTAAAGAGCCAAAATATGCTTCCTTTTTGTTTTCTAATGCCAAAGAAATAAAGATTTGTGATATCTCAGTTATAACTATGTTGCTTATAGCACAGTTTTCACTTGGTTCCCTAGAAAGTGTCTTAAGAGAGTTAAATTCTTCTTGCAATATGTCCATTATTTAATTTTCTCTATTATTTAACTTATTACTTTGCTTGACTTGCTTATTTAAAAAAATAGAATATTTATAGTATTCATTAAAATGAAACTATTTATTCAGGTAAGTCATTCTTCTTGCTTAAATTATTTTTGCTATGTTATGGAAATTTAAGGAAATGCATGGTGTTTCAGAAAGTGAATGCATGTAACAAGGATTTGTATGTTAACAATCTAATCTTACTATTTAAGAAAAATATTAACCTTGGCTTCATCTATACAGTGAATGACTCTACGAATTTTTGAGTGTGCTCTATGATTGGTTTATCCAAGAAATGGTTATCCTTGAAGTTTTTCTTGCTTTAATAAAAATTCAACTAACGCCCCATACCTCGGCTCCCCAGGCAACCACCGGGCTCACCCATGTATCAGGCTGGATCTGCTTCAGACTGGCCACTAGATGTCGGAGACTATCTGAGGTTTTAAGTTAACTTATGGTAGCCATTAGCCGAGGTCAAATTTTGCTGGAAACCTTCACTCAATGGCCTATGAAAGGGTTAATTAGACGTTTAGCTCTTTATTATCCACCAGGTATTGGACACAGTGAAAGCAAGCGTTTAAATTTTTCTATGTGTATGAATAAATGCCATATGAATGTTAAATTTTCTCGGTATTTTTTGTTTTGATGAACAAATTTACTGTCGTCTCATTGATTTCTTTGCTAATTTTGTATTGTATTCAAGGCTGCACTTTAGACCAAAGACTCCCCCTAATACCGGTGAAGTGGAAGAAGAAGAAGAGAGTGATGGTGGAGAAAAGAGCCTGGAGAAATCATTTGAACTTCCTTCGCTGATTTGTGTGGATGTTGAAGAGGGTGATGCAGTCAAGACTGTTGAATATGCCTTGGATGATCTAATGTCAAACATGGAAGGGATATCCTCCCTCTCACCTTCCTTCCTCCAGCTGCTTCAGCAGCAGAAGCGGCTGTCGGATTTCCAATGTGAGGAGGATGAGCTGAGTGAGGAAGAGGATCACAGCGAGGGGTGTTTTGGAGGCAAGAGGTCAGGAGGAAAGTTTGCATCGTCTCTGCCTCAGAACCAGTCTTCACCTCCTCACCCCTCTTCACCTCCCAATAGGCACAATAGGCCCCACCCAAGGCATAGCCCATTACATCCGAGAACAAGGCGAAGGTCATTGTCTTTTTCCACTCAGCCCTCTTCCCTCTTCAACACTAGTGACTCATCATCAACGGTTCCGTCAAATCTCCCTGACCAACCCACTCCCTCCGGATCATCCCTGCTAACAGCCCTCTCTGTAGTTAGGGGCCAAAATAGGTGCCAATCCTCCTCCTTAGCAACATCTTCCCAGGTGCCGTTTCCTAGTCCTTCCCACTTGGGTAAGAGTAACTGTCTGTCTTCACCAAGCCGAGGAAAAGGAGTGAATTGTGACACCTCTAGTGGAGTAAGTGATGATGTTGAATTGGTAGCAGGAAATGGTGATAGAGACACAAATGGTGCATCGGGGAGGGGAGTGAATAGTGCTGGGGGATGTGTTGTGGTTGATGGTGTTTCCCTTACGAATGGACCCCTACAAGAAAGTAAGTTGAATTTTCTCTGTAGAATAGTTATAGATGTAATTAAATTTATAATAGAAGGGTTATTAGTTTGTGACCAATTTGTATTCAATAGAATGCATGAAAATAATTGCCATAAATTATTATTAAATAATGGATTACCTTCCTATTCAGATAAATGAGTGTTTTATTAGTATCTAAATTTGTTGTTCTTTCATTTTTATCTCATTTTCAGTTCTTTTAAAACTTCAAAATCCTTCAATTTGTTGGCATGCTTAAATTGCAAAGACTTTAATTTTGTATTTATTAAACAATATTCTCTGCTTAAAATGTAATGCTTTTATATTATTAAGTATTAAATCTCAGATAAATTATATCTTAGCCAAAGTCATCATAGTGTTTCTTACCTTAAGTTCTTGAAAACATCATGCTACTCTATTGGTGGTTTCACAATTAGGAAGTTGGTGATTTGCTCAAATAATTTTTCTTGTAAAAATTCATCAATACCAAACAAAAATTTACAATTTTATAATGTACTTTATTTATAATTTACTTAGTAAGCAATAAATCATTGTAGGAATCATCTTGTGATTAAATCAAATTATGATTACATTCTGTGGGATGTTAGTTAAGATATCTCTTCTGGATTAGCTTGGTTGGATGAGTTTACATTTTATATAAGTTGTACTTGATCTTACTTTTTATGTTCTTTATTGAGATTATTTCATTCATTAAGGTCATACTGCTATGGCTCAATACTGGCTACAGTGACTTTTGCTGTAGTGTGGGCGGTAATTCTTAGGGCCTCTTTTATGTAAACCTTTGTGAAATGTTTCATTGAAAACTACTGTTTAGCCATCCTGCCTTATAACAAGTACCCAAATCTTTTACTCAGCAAATATTTTCAATCTCATAATTTCTTCAACTGATCATTTCATAGCAGTTGGTTATAGTTAAGAAGTAATTTTAATTAAAATACTGAAATGAAATCAGATTTTAATCAGAAATCAGAAAGGGAAAGAAATAGCATACACGTATTTAGATGTACTCACATACAAGGGTACAAGAAATGGATTCTTTTTTGAGAAGCAAAGTTCAGTAGTTACACTCTAAGGACATGCTGAAATAGTAAAATTAAGGAAAGTGGAATGGGCTGGTGAGGATAAGCTGATGGACACTAGCATAAGGTTCTTGCAAACAAAAAATGGAAGTCCATCCTGTTAATCCTATCTGTTCTATTTACTCCCCTTTTCTACAGAATGAGCCCGGAAAGGACAGGACAGGGAAGTTGTCATTCACATCCTTAGAGCCCAACCACTATGCTTTACCCATTCCAAGTTTACCTCCCTCTTACTTAACATTCCTGTGTTAATGAATGCAGTAAGGGGGATGAAAAATTTTATTTCATGTTATTTTGTGATTATTTTCTTGGCTAAGCTGTAATATAACTGATTATGTTTCTGTCCTCTCAGCGGAGAAAATTTCTCAGTTTCCAGTGAAACTATTTATTTTATTTTAAATAGTATATGGAGAATTTTATGGATTTTGGAGTTACTTAAGTTGAATTTCATTACATTAGAATGAGTTAATATATTTTCATCATTTTCAATGTATATTGAAATATTGTATTCCTTTAATTGTTGTATAGAAATAATATGTAGAAAAATTAACCTTTCATGTTGAAATTTCTTGTTGCTTGAGAATTGTGGTTGAATCTACTTTCAAATGTGCTATTAAAGTAGTAGCATAGAGTAAGTATCTTACTCTATGGTAGTAGGTAGTCAAAACCAGCAACTGGATAACTGTACTTATAAAATGGTTATATTTTATTTACTAATCTCAAGTAATACTGAAAGCAGCACACTTTTATTGAATGCTTTGAAACAATGAGTGAAGGACATAGACTGTCAATTTAGTTTTTTCTTGTTTCTTATGTTGTTTTTGAAAAATTCCTAAGGTAATGGTTTATCTATCTAGCTGTCATTCAGTTTCTAAGAAATGAAGTTGCCGCTAAATAAAGGAATATCATCATCATGTCCACTTTTTCCTATGTAATGGGCACAAATGTTTTGCTAATTTAGTTTGAAATAAATGTTATGTCTTCTATCTTTTTATTAAAATTTTCTCTTTTAAGTTCTTGTACTTTCTTATCTCTACATTTTGCTTGATAAGTTTATTAGTTTCTATTTCAAAATTGGTTTTCCACAATTCCATTCACTTAATAAACAAGTGATGTATAAGTGCTGATATCTCTCATATGCACTTATGTATGTTAACAGTTGTAGATCTTAGGTTGTTTGCTTACTTTAAACTAAAGTTACAGGTGCAAAGTGGTTTCAGTAAATAGTTTTATGTTGAATTTTAACCAGAAACAATTACCTTGAAGTTCTTTGAATTTAACATTTAAAAATATAGATGATGAATAATAAATCATTGAAATACTGTGATACATTTAATGTCAAAACCTAGGCTTTTGGTCATATTAGCAATAATATATTTAGTTAGATGTTGAGTTAGTCAAAGAAGAACATAATTTATGCTTTCCTAGTTTTCTTGTCAATTCCTAGTTGCTTACATTTTTCTAATAAAATTAAAATGCTGCCATTCTTACTTATGTATGATTTCACTGCAGGTATAAAACTGTTAGACATTGTATATCTTTAAATTATAACTTACTGCTTTAATCTTGAGCTCCCTAATGCAAACTAGAGCATATCAATAGTTGATCCTCATGTAATATTTCAGTTGAAAATTAGTGATTTTTCAGTAACGAATGATGAATTTACCTTAAGATGAAATGCTTTAGTGAATATTTTACTTTATATTTCATCCTACTTTTTTCTTCAGTTTTGGTCACATGTCATAATTATTATTACACACATGACATTTTTATTTTTAACACTTATTAAATTGGGAATAAACACAGCATCAATTATGATTGCATAAAAATCAGAACTTTATTACTTTTTGAAAAATACCATTTGGATGATCTTGTGTTTATTTATCATATTGGGAAACATCCTTCCATCCACTGTTTACAGGGATGTCGTACAACTTTTTTCATATTCATGTTTACAATCACTATAAGTACCTGTAATTCTGAACAAATTAATTTTAGCCATCTGGCCTAAGTATTGTTAACTCAGGTTCTGGTTTGAGAAAGTTTAGTACTACGATGTGGTTGACTGTTTATAGTTTATGCTCCACTATAATTATACACATTTTTATATTTATTTTCAAGCTGGAAAATTTATGAAGTAAAGCTAATGTAAAATGATGAAATAAAATTAATTTAAGTACTGTAAAAATTATATAGCCAATTTATTAGAGTGAGGTATCTATCAGCTATATAGTTATTAGCTTGAGGTATCTGTTTGAACACAAACAAAGGGGAATTTTTTGTTTTGGTCAGCATTTTCAGTTATATAATAGTCGTTATTAATTTATAATCATCATGTGCAAGGGTATTTGAAAGCCAATAGGAAGCCAACTAAGTAACGCATTAGCCTTACACATATGTGGTCTTATATCTGACTTCTGTTAGAGGCTTTAACGTTGACTCAGAATTGTGGAAAATATAATGTGTATAATCTATATAATTTTGTAGTCTATGTTTTGGTGTAGAAAACCAATAAGTCAGCATTGCAATGAATGAAGTGACTATGTGTCACTCACTGTGCTGCATGTGCAGGTTTTATTATATGTTTGTCGCACAATGGATTTGTTTTAAAATATCAGTTGATATTTATTTCTAATTAATTAAAATCATGTATATATAAAATTATTATAGCTTTTAACCTCCAGTTTATTGATACTACTAGTTATGAATTAACAAATTTTATATTATGGATTTTTGAGCTGGTAAATAAACTTGACAATTTTTCACTGACACTTAGCTTAAAACAGTTTCTGTTTTTCTTGATAAAATTTTAATGAAATGAATCATTAGAAGCAGTTATTTATTCTTAACTTTCTCTACAGGTGCTTTAACAAGGCATTCAACAACATCGACGACCGAGGCTCAAAGCAGCCTTACTACAGAAAACGCTTCTAGTTCTTCCGTTCTTTCATTGCATCATCTGCCGTCCATCTCACACATCTCACAAAAGCAGTCTCCCAATACGCTTAAGGCTACGGCCTCTTCACAGTCATCATCTGTATCATCGTCATCATTGCCTACGAGTCATCCACAACCATTATTGCCTGCATCTAAACAAAGCATCCAGAACCCTTCGGCGGCTGCTGTCATTACCAATTCCATGCCGCTCTTTAATTCCCTTCCTTCTCCTCAGCTCAATCAGATGAGCCCAGTGCATACTACAACTTCCCTTATGTCATCTGCCCTTCCATCCTCGGCCTCTGTGCTTGGCTCTAAGTCAGCAGGGCCTACTGTGTCCTCTGCTGCAACCGCTGCTGCGCACAACTCTAAATTGCTTGTTGGGGGTAGGGTGTTGCCTTTGTCAATCCTTACTCCTCCTCTCCCAGCTTTTCCACCCCATACATCTCCTCCTGCTCCTCCCATGGTACCCTTGCTGGCCCCAACTCCTCCGACACAGTCATCTTCAGCGCTGCATAAAGAAGTGGCATTGAAGGGGTAAGAGAATAGCAAATTTTTTATGCCTGCTTCCTTTAATTGTATATTATTTTTATGCATGTAATTTAAGGTTATGAATTTTTATTATATCTACAGATTAAGTTTCTTGGTGAGTGCTGTTTCATTTGCATGACAGTAATTTGCTTTGGTGAAACTAAATTTTTGTATAAATGTTGGATGTGTAGTTTAAGCAACATCTTATTATCAATGTGTAAACCTCAAGTTATTAATTTTATTTTTTGTGTTTCCATTTCCTTAATGCTCTTAAACTTTAACTGAGGGACTCAAAACAATTTTAGTGATGTGGTATTTTTAAACCAGCAAAATTAATTTTGTATATGTGATTGATAAAATAGTATTTAAGGGTAAATATCTGTTCTAATAATCATAGGATTAACTTAATTAATATTTATATTTGGTAAATTAAGATTTTCCATATGCAGGGAAGTCTTATTTAAAAATTCCAATTAATTCTTGATGTAGTACTTCAGTCTTTGCCATGCTTTTCCACGTACATATATCTTCTTTTTTTATTCAATATTTTGGATATCTTTCTTCTGAGAAGAAGAAAGGTAAATACACCTCCCCTATAATATAACATAGGAGGGAGGGCCAGCCATACAGTTAGTACAGAAAGAGAACAAGATAGTGCCCAAGGCACATTCATAATAAGCCTTTCATGTCAAAGGTTGTCACAAACTGGATTGTGGGACTTTCTCTCCCATGCAAACAGAAGTAAGAAATTAATCACTTGTGGAAAATTTGCATCTATGTTAGCTGATTTTGAAGATTTTCTTTATTGAACAACGTGAAAAGATGTTGGACATACCACTACATCATACCACTATTTCCTACAATCCTAAGGAAAAACAACCAAACAGTGAAATCGTGCAGATTGACTACTGCAAAAATGGCAAAGATTTAACGCTCATCTATGGAGATAAGGCAGAGCATGATCTACAACTGCCACTTGCATATGAAGGCCGAATAATAACTTGAAAGTGTCACAGAGTTGTGACAGAGATGCAAGATACTACCAAATATAAGTGCTTCGGAATGTTGACAAAGCACTAGCTCTTTTAACACTAGGCTGGCACATGTGTATAATATATAAGCACACTTATAGATAATGAATTTTGCATCATGCACCTCATTACACTGATGGGGCACCCAGAGACTTATTCCTTCTTTCTCACATATAGAAATAATTGCCTGGAAGATCATTGTCAGATGGCAACTTGTTTGTTGTTGTGGAAAATGGACTAAAAAGTTGGAAGAACTTCAAATACTATGATTTTGGGAAGTGTCTATTGTTGGGAGAAGTGATGAAAAATGAACTTAAGTGATGGTATGTCTAGGACTAACATCCCTATGGAATTTCATTGTTGAGGCTCTCCTTCTGAATGACTTAACAAACTTGATGATCATCTCATGTAAATAGTTACATTGCAAAACCCTGCAGTATTTAGAAACATTTGATTTAATTGAAATTGACTTCCTTATAAGGTTTCCTCTATATTGAGGTTGTAGAATATTATTGTATACAATCTTTTCTTGAAAATATTTCTTCTTTCAATTTATCACTATTTAAGTATTTTCCTCTAATTTTATTGCATTTTAGGTTTACCAGTAGTAAATCAATTTTCATATTTCTTAATACATTTATAAAATTGAATACATCCATTTTATAAAATAAAGAATCTGTTGTTCAAACCAGAAGCATGGTGATAAATCTGTGATCTCTAACTATGTATAGGTTGAGGGGCATCATTAGTCCCTGGTAATAATACTTTAATTTCTGAATCTTATAAAAACACATATTTACTCAATGAAGAATGATATCACACAATCACTTTAACAAAATTTATTTCAAGTCTTGATTGTAGGGTTTTCTATCTCTGTATTTTCTTGCTTCAATATCGCTTAAGAGTAAAGATGTTGTTCTCTCAGGTTTTGTAGAAAAGTCAACTAGTACATTACCCCTAGCTATGTCTCTTGTTCAAACACTAATTTCATGGTTTGAATACTCAACATTATTATTTTCTAGTATTAAAATCTGGGCAGGATTTTTTTTGATTAAAATGATACTAGTTTTCTATTGTAAGTTATAGTAGGCATACCCTTATTTTCCTGAAATTTTTTTATCATAGATGCTGTTTTTAGTAAGAGTATTCTGTATATAGTGGATGTGGCTCATCGTGAATGAATCTTCTATCTTGGCAAAAATCATTGCCAATGATAGTCATTATATGATTATTTTTGTGTAGCAATCTTAAGGCTAAATTTTACAGAATTCAGTGATAGTGAAGTGTCTGATATGTAAAATTACAGGACAATGATCGTAGCTTTCTTTCTTGGGATCTCCACCTCAAAAGAGTTCATTCTAGCTGAAATAGGATTCCAATTGTTTACTGTCATAGATTTTCATGTATTAACAGCTTGGAGGTATCTGGCAATCCTTAATTAAATGTATTTAGCATAACAAAGTAAATATATAAACAAAAAATAAAATTAAAGGACGAAGCTTCATGATAAATATTTTCAAAACTCCTGTTGATGTGATGCTTTTTCCCCTTCTGAGATTTAGCAAATAATCCTCAACTTATCCACTTGGCAAAGGGATAATCTCTTATGTTTTGTTTTATCACCTCCATAGATTAGTAATCATTCCATAAAATTGTCAAAAATGAAATTTGGTGTCTGGTGGTATCTTTTAGTTTCACTTTTGTGAAATTTTAGCTTGTTTTGAAGGATAATCTAGTGCTTTAAAATTTTATGCTGCAGCGTAGAATGCTATTAAAATTTACATGTGATTTGACATTGATAGTCCCCTTTTACATTTGAAAGTTGAACTATTGTATTCATTTACTTCATCCTTTACGTTGGTTTCATTTATTGACTCTAAATCTGGTTTGTGATAGAAAGTGATGCACGCTTACTTCGTGTATAACAACAAGTATTTAGGCTTAGAGTGAGTGAATTTCTCTGTGATTAAGTATCTTTGGCTTTTTACTGTCTCATCAGTCTATGTAAATACCCTTTCAGTTCAATCTGTATAATCATTTTCATTTTTTTCTCTTGATGTAAAAGTATTACAATTTCTCAGTTTTCTATTTTGTGTACTGTATTTTTTGATTCATAATATGCATATTTTCCCCAATAAATGTCACATTTGTCAAATTGATTCATGTGTCAGCAAAGAGAAGGAATTAGAAAAAATGAAAATGTTTTGCATAAAATTTTGTGGTAAAAAAAGCCTGTATAGGATAAACAAAGAATATTATCTTAAATTTTTGTTTTTAAATTTGAAGGCTAAGCTGGGTTTTAGCTATCAATAACTTATGGTTGTAGAAATTGCTCAAAGGGCTGTAATGTAGGTTCTCCAAAGATCTTACCTGATGGAAAATTTGCAAGCGATTTGTAATGTATGTTCACTGGGGAAGCTAGAAAATTTCAGATGTTAGAATTGCTGATTTTGATTTTTCACAATCTTATTTTCCTATTAAGTACAAAATCAGAATAGGTTCATGATATGAATGGGATGGATGCATATTGGCAATAAAATGATTCTTTGTTTTTGAGTATCAGGCATCTAGGAAATGAGGAGTAGCATGTAGATATAACTATACACAAAATGCATTTTTCCAAATTACTTACCTCTCAGACATTTTTTTGGTATTCAAATCTTAAAAATTCACACCAGTGATGAATGCAAATAAATACCAGTAGCAGTACAGTGGTCATGCTCGAAAAACTGATATGATATTTTTCCATTTTCGACTATGATGTTGCTAAAAATCATCTCAAGTTTATTGGCTAGTGAGCCTAAGCTGCCCTTCACTTACCCATTCCACTTCTTTCTTTCTATAATTTCTGCATATTTGGACTCTTTATAAGAGTGCAACCATGGTAAAATATATTGTCAGCAACAGCATTACATTTTAGTCTATATTTTTCTGGTATAGGAAAAAATATTGTTTGTGATTCTATTAAGATTATTTTTGCTGTGGATTTATTGAGGAATATTTTTCTGTCTTTCTGTAATTTTATGAATCCCCTTAAAGCCAGCTTTTGTACACAAATCGATGGAGGTGCTTGGTAGAAGAGTGCTATGAGTTTCTAGCTATGTTATTGAAGTTTTTGTCTCTGAGAAATCAGTATATATAATAGATGTGTTCTCAATAGTTTTCTTGCATTAAAAGTAGAAGTAGAGTAAAAGGGATTGAGCATGATTGGCCATAGATAATAATATTGTATTTCTCAGAAGATATTCTGTGATTGTTTGAAGAACTCTTTTTGCAATACTTCAGCATGGAAACAAATGCTAATAAATCAGTTTGGTTGTTTTCCCCCTTTTTACATGCTTTATCTTTATGGAACTTGTTAGCTGCATGAAAATAGAAAACTGCAGGCATTACTTCAAATAGAAATGACTAAAAAGGAGAGTAAATTCAAATCAGCGTTAAACAGAAAAAGAATAATTAAATCATATTAAACTTAATAAATGATAAAATAGACTGGAAAATGTTCTGTAATTCAAAAATACTAATTTTGTAAATCTGTGATAGGCTCTCTCGCTGTACAGTTCAGTAGTCATTCAGTTTTGATAACCTTTACCTTGAAAAAATAAATGAAGTTGACTAAAATAGGACCTTTGTTAAGTTCTTAGTGATTGACAGATGCACCGTTTTATTGGAAAAAATCTAAGAATGCATGCTTGAAATATAATTTTTCTCCCTCACCTTATATTTTCCCAGTTTAATTTTTTACCTTCTTAGCTTTCTCTTAATGTTTGCTATGGGTCATCAAATTACTTTATTTTACCTGTAGTCTTACCATCATTATATAAATACTGTGGCCACAGTTATAATAATATTAATATATGAATAATAATAAATGTAATATTTAATAATAATAAATATAAATAAAAAATTAATATGAATAATAATATTTAAGCTGTGGCCTCACAGTTTACTAAAGTAGTGTGAGGCCGCAGCTATTTTTGATGCAGAACAATACATCTAAGGGTAACTGTCAGATCTCTTTATTGAGATATTTTTTAAGTTACAGCATATACGTATGTGGTATGTCATCTTGGATTTAAGATTGAATCACTCTTGTGTATTATTTCTTAACATCCGTTTTTGGTGATCAGTGCTTTTCTCCCTTCACATTCCATTTAAATATATAAATGATACCATTTTAAAGATAAAGCTTCCTGGTAAAAAAATCTAGTTAAAATTTGAATTGGTCCATTGAGTTTTGTTACTTGATGTGTGCATGTGGATACCTATTGATGAAAATGATGAATATTGAGATGGACACTGATACAGAATATGAAGGTATGTTTCTTAGGTATGTGATTGGAGTTTTTTGAAATGTATTTGGGTGGGGAGACAGAGTGAAGTGTCCATCTGCAAATTTTTCACACACAGCAACTAGTTCTGATTTATTTCATGTCTGCATTGTTAGTTCTTTTTGGGAATCTATTTAAAAACTTAATTATCTTCACTATGTGCACATTTCATGCTTGATACATCAACTTGTACTTTTTCCATGTAAAAATATTGTGTTACAAATGAAGGATGTGTACCCTTCAAATTTTAAGAGGAAATGTTTAAACGGTTATATGGTATGGACCCAAAATCTGAACGTACCAGAACTCGAACAACTTATCTTGAAATCAGAATACTTTCTTGAAACCCACACACCTCCTTAGATTCCAAACACTGGGCATGAAATTTGTTGTGAAATAACAAAATGCTCACTCGTTATTTCCTTTGAACTTAATTGCGCACAAACTAAGTTTAATTGTTTAACAACATCAGGTGAGCAACAATACAGTGCAGTCTGGTATATGTAGTCATGCAAAGGGTAAAAGAGGGAAGATATTGCTCATGGCCAATTGGGGAGAAGGGAGGAATGGTAGGGTTTGAAGGAAGTAGTCATCAATGCAACTTTGAATCAGAATGAATCTGTTCAAGGCATTATAAAACCACTATGTTCAGGATGTCTAATTTGAATGTCCATACAATTTTGAATTATAAAGTCTCAGTCAAAGCTGATGATGTGAAACTTGGACAGATTAATACTAGAGCAGGGCTCTGGGATGTTTTAAGTTCAAATTCCTAGGTATCACTATATAGGGATTTATTTTGAAGGAATCTGGAAAAATCAAAGGAAAAAATTTGACAAATGAATTATATTAAAGGTATATTTAATATTTAGATAACAATATGCAGTTAGTTATCTTCAGAGGCTAGTAGGTTTATTGAGAAATTACTGTATGCCTTGAATAATGAATGTACATGTATATTAATAATATAAAAGGAAGTATATCATACATAATTTTACTGATATATAATATGTAGTATGTCATGTGTTATGCTTCATTCTTTTTCTTGCTTGAAATCTAATCTTTATAAATTACTTGTTAGTGTTAGAAAAAAATCTTTAGCATTTAAAACTAAATGCAATTTTCATTGTAGAATTCTTTATTTTAATTTAATCAGAGGTTAAGAAGTTGTCTTTATGGCTCCATGGTATTTATTACTTATATACCAACTTATAATGTATTTCTTTTAATCTGTAGTGAAGAGGTGAAGGATAGCGGAAAGGTCAGTGATGAAAAGGAAAAAGCTAGTAACCAAGTGTGTGTGGACAAGCTGGTACGGAAAAACTCTTTACCTATGGAAGTAACCTGACGTTGGATGAGACGTCAGCCGTGAAGTGGTATTCCTGATTTTGAATGTGGGAAGAGGAGACATCACGGATGACCTAGGACAACTGGAAGGAAAAGATCCACTAATTTGTGGCTTGTGTAACTTAGAGGCATTGGAGTCTCAAAGGGACTGGTTAGGGTGGAGTTGGGCAAGAGTAGCTGCTGGCTGGCATTGACATCTAAATGTTTATCTTCCTGTTTGTTTTCAGTTGCTCTCTTTATTGCTGCACTGGGTGTCAAGTCAGCATTGTGAAATATGCATCAAAGAGGATGCAAACAAGAGGTTATTTAAATAGTGAGCAATTGGAGATGATGTAGAATATTTTTTGCGACCATTAATCAGAGATACCTTTCTAGTTGAAAGAGTGACCGGAGAAGTAGGTATGTGCTTCACTCAAGTACACAGTATATCCCTCTCTTCCTTTAACTTTGCTCTCACACCATGTGGTTAATGCAGTCTCAATTTGTCTCAGTTAGTTTTTTAGATTTTTTTGAAAGACCCATTTGTGTTGTGTGGATGAAGCTCTCAAGCTTTTGGGCATCTTTCTACGTCTCTAGGTCTGTCATCTAATTCCTATGAGTAATAACGTACGAGCACTTCGACACAACATGTGATCTGCGATAATTATTCCTGATGAGACCTAAGCTGATAAATAATCTGTGCCAACCTTATCATCATTTTCATTATTTTTCATTATTATTGGAGAGGTTTTAGCATGCTGCAAGCACTGTCATAGTTGGTGATGCTGATTAGCCTGGGAAAGTTGACTAAATCTCGGTCTTGGGGAGTTAGATTTGTAATATACTGCTGTAGAATCATCCCTTTTCTCTCAACAGTTAAGACAAACTTGTATCTTTAAAGAAAAAAGAGTGCTGAACGTATAAACTGTCAGATGGTAAAATAATTTCTCAAAGATGCATCCAGAGATTCACCATTAATTGCTAAGTGGCTATTTCTCTTCTTGCCTCTTTGGATTTTGGTTGTTCTCCTTCCACCTCTCTATCCTCATCTGTTCTTCCTCTTAAATGGATAATGTTTACTTTATGTACTATATCTATGGTCATGTACATCTTCGTGACGTTAAGTAATGGAAGTAACCCCTTTGTATCTACTGCTTTCATATTGAGAGTTTGCTTGAGGTAAAAATTCATGGTACTCATTTTGGATGGTTGCTTGGCCAACTTCGAACAATATCACATATATAACAGCCCATGCAGAGTTTTCTTGTTGTACCTGTTTATCTATTCCTAATTATCTCTGTAATGATTATGAATAGGGTATCTATATTTGTTTGTCACTCATTTTTTTTCTTCCCAATTGATTCATTCGTGTAAAAGTGGGATGTAATGGGCAAGATTCATTAAGTACTTTGAGTCCATTACTCCGATGGTTAAACAATGTGATACAAGCATGATTAAAATGTAATATTAATAATATTAACTCCTGTTAACATCTGTGATTGTGCATTAAGGGTGTCAGCACATTATTCCTTATTCAAGAAAGTAAATAAGATATTTCACCTCCCAATATGTGAGTAGATGTCTCCTTGCAGTATGGGGAAATTGATATAATCAGGTACCTGTGAAAAAAGAAAAATAAGAAAAAATGAATAATGTATTTCTTCCACTGTGGGTTTTCTTTGCATCTTGTATAACAAAAATTCCTCATACCCCCCACTATTTTAATATCCTTGTTTGTCAGCTTTAGGAAGTATTGCATAAGTGTTGCAAGTGTGGGGGTGTAGAGATGGAATACAAAAAAGAGTGGTCAAAATTAATTGTTGGTTTGTGTCGTGTTTCAATGTGGTTGGTGGATCAGCATTTTGTTAAACCCCTCCATCACTAATTTGGGAGTAAGTGGATTAATTTTATATTCCCATAGAATGCATAAGCTTTTCAGCGTAGAGGTTTAAACAAAAACCTTTGCATGAAGGAGTTTAAATGAAGTCACTTGGTGCTATTTGTTGTGTTCGTCTCTTGTGTGTATCGTGGTATTTTCAAGACTTAAAGCTTGAGATTCACACAAACAGTACATATTTGGAGAAGCAGAGACAGTGAGAAAATTACTTATCTTCTGTTCTTATGATTTTAAACACCTTTTCAATAGCTGACGTAAAGTTTCATTTAAACATTGAAGCTTTTTTCAGCTTTCTTTCATAGTTATCAATTGATAAATATGGCCAACTTTTTTAGGTCTTTTCGTATCAGTGTGAGGATTTAAAAGTATACCTGAATTCAATTTATTTTGTTTTTCCATCTCTTCATCTTTCATTAATTCTTCATTTTAGGGTTCTATTGCTAGGCCAAAGGCAGTATTCATGCAATTTTGAGGTCATTCATTAAGGACGGCAACAGTTATTTGTTCTGTATTTAGGAACTGCCCCTCGCGTCCAGGCGGTTCCTAGCAGTTTAGTGTGTCTGTGAGTGTGATGTGTGTGAAAGTCCCCGTATGTGTGCATTGGTGTGAGGAGAGGCAAAGGTGAAGAAGGGCTCTCTTTATAGTCTGTGACTTGTGGTGCAAAGATTCCTCAAGTGTACATCATGCCTGTACATGGTCTACAGGTACTTATCAAAAAAATATGGTGATATTGTACAATGGGAAAAATCGTGTTAGAATTTGAATTTTCGATTTTTTACGTGGAACGAATTCATTTCGGCATTGTATAAGTGTAAATAGTCTAATAGCGAACATAACGAATAAAATCCCAAACGTATGTTTGGATTTACAACTCAGCTGGTGTGAAGTTCATTTACCTTCCTCAGTTTCCTCTTCACTATTTGATTAAGAAACGGGAAAGAAATTAGCTCTGGATATTTTAAAGCTATGTTACCGTAACAAACATCTTCAGAATGTTCCAGTATCCGAAATTCAGAATTGTGCATGAAATTGTATTTTTCCTTTAATGTCAGATGCGACTCCTATTTTTTGACTCATTTTTGGGATGCGCTGCAGTTTCGTAGAAGAGTTAGTTTTAGTAAATATATCACAACTAAAGTTAAGGAGTTGGACTATTGTTTGCTTTCATTTATAGTGGATTTTCTCTCAACGATATTTTATCTTAGAAAAGCATCACCTTTCTTGATCGAAACGGTTTCAAAAACATTTGTTGATAAATCATAATCGGTTCAATGTTGAGCGATGCTTAACACTGTATTTATCTGATCTCTAATGTTAGATTATAGATTTACAAGATAGTAAACTAATAGTTCTATAAAACCTATGCTTCCATTACTCTCAGTGCTCATTCCACCGCTGGTACGAAAATTAAATGATTGTTATCGACGTTCAGTTTCATGGTTCTCGTTTTGCCCGCTAGTGTAACATACGGAAGATACTGTAGCGCTGCGTTGTGGGCAAAATCTCCAACTAAGTGCAGAAATCTGGCATGCTTTCGTCTGTTCCAGTCGTCTGTTATTCGATATACGGTAGATCGGTCAGCAGGTGAAGGTGGGAAGATTCATCGGAAATCAACAAGGTATGTTGTCAATTGTGTCTGAATTGGTACTTTAAGGTTACCTTTCGCCTTTTCGAGTACATAACGTTAAGTTTAAACCAACGTTAATATTATATCGAAGGATAACTGCTCTCAGTCCGTAGTCGCGCTGCAGTAGTTATAAATATATACAACATGGCCACCATCCGAAAAGCGAGGGTCATGAATCTGACAGTTGATCGTATGTTTTATTCAGCCACTAATTGTGTGAGAAAGTCTTAGCGATGCATTGAATAAAGAGCGTCTGTGAGTAACTTGTGTCATTTTCATTGAAGTGCTTGGAAGAGCTCACCGCTATGAACTCCTAGGGAATTATTTTTCCATTTTTAATATTTCAGTTCATCGTCGGCTTTCTTTCGGAAAAATAATTTTTAAATGTTCTGATAACCTCAAATAAAAAAAGATAAGTAAGTGAGTAATGTGTGTCGTGTGTGAAATTCATTTTGTGTTTTACCTAGCGCTTGAATGCGCGCGTTAAGAATATGAATGCGCGCACGCTTCAGTTGTTGTTTTCGGCCCAATGTTATCATTTACTGGATTTATTAAGGAAACGTTTCGATATCGTAATAAGATTTAAGTAATGTGAAATTTTAAACTTTTTTCATTCCCTCGCTTGCTTCTTTTCAATCACCGTGTACTTAGTTTTGCCTGTTTCGGATCATTTCGGGAGGACAACAATATTGTTCTGAATATTTACGTTACGTTTATAATAAATTTGCCCTTTGCATTAAAATTTCTAGTTTATAGTAATGATAAATTACATTTTCATTGTCGTCCCTTCATCTTTTCGAAAGACGACCAACATTTTTTAAAGCGGATATTTTTAGAGTATTGATTGCTATCAATGTATACAATGGTCGATCAGGAGGATGTCCAATATATATGAAAGTATCATTGAATTATAAATTTTAATTGCAATACATTAAACCGTCAATATAAACCCTTAATTTTTTCTTCTTAAGTAACTGTTACTGTCGTGATTGCATCTAGAAAGGTAAATTTCCTCGTTCTTTTCGGATGTGTAATTTTACTTAATCCCTAGCCTCATTTGTATATATTTGATCTCTCGACTAAGAATTCTTGAGCATCTTATCCTCCATGTCTTATAAATAATAGAAAACAGCTAACGTTCGATCGAATTATTTGGATAAACATTTTTATTTAATTCTTCAACCTCATGAGATTCTCCGGTAATTAAATTGATAAATATATTTGATCCTGGTACTGCTCCAAGTATATAAAAATTTAATCCTGTTAGGCTCATTTTTTACCATTATTAAGGCGAACGAATGAATGCATTATTATACGATTGTGTAATGAATTAATGGGAAGTATCGATTCTCTCCGTTCATAGAGTAATGTTTACTCCCATCAAAACACACAAAACCTTGAAGTTAAAGAATATTCCAATTTTGATTTCTCATTTTAACATTGCGAGAACCTTTTCTTTGGTGATGATCAAAACCGCTACAGAGACATTTACTCACTCTTAGTGATTTTCTGAGCAGAGCTGTTGGTTTTGGCGCGCGTAAAGAATATTCTATAATGCAGTAAGAATACCCTCATCGTCCATTCAGAGTTTATTTGCCCTATCATTTGTTACGCATTATCATAATGACGTTCATATTAAAAGATAATTGGTAACTGACGTAATAATGTTAATTGCATAAGATTTAGGCTTAAATTTGACGAGTGACAATTTACGAACTTATTGAGTTTTTTTTGCTACAGAATTATCTCAAGCAGTCGTGCGTGTTTATGCGATGACGACGTTTTAATACGACGGGAGTCTAAGATATTTCATTCATGGTTCTGCACCAGCATCTCCGTGGCTTTAGTCAACTGCAAATAATTTACTTAACTTTCTTAAATGTCATTAGTTCATATCAGTTTTCGGAATAACTCATTTTACTGAGATGTGTTAAGAAGTAAGTAGTTTCATTCATAGTTCGATAGACTTTTGAAAAATTTCAGTGTTATCAGATACGGATTGGAAAGACGAAATTTCAATAAACAGGGTAGCATTGGATTATTTGGGGCCGCTGGTTAGAAACACCTGTCTTGTTGCAAATAATTCAGACATTAAGATATTATGATTAGCTTCTAATTGAAAAATTTTGAAAAAAAACTTTTAATGATGATCCGCCTTGCCTTTTAATCATTTTCTAGCGTTTGAATCTAAGGATAAGGAATCTAAGCTTTCCCCTTTTTTTATTCGAAAACTGTCTTGAACTAGCTATGCAAATGAAATTATCTGATTTCTAACTGAATTTTTTCAGATTGTATAGAAAATTGTTTTTAGAGAGATTTAATTATTTTTTCTAGATGAAGAACATTTTATTATGTGTCAGGTGCGCATTTCACTCATTGAAAATCTGAGTTGAGTTGTAGGTTTAAAACGCTCCTTAAAATTTTTAAACCTTAAAATTTGATCTCTATAGTAACAGTTGTCATTGTTTTCGTTTGAAAAAACTGGCTATATAGGTTCTTCAATCAACGTTGCAGTTATCTGTCAAATTTAATCGGTGTGTCTAACCCAATCAAGAGAACCATCGCATGTCGTCTCATAGAAGCGATATTCTCCTTCAGATCTTAATTTCGGTATGTTTAGTGTTTGTTATCTTTCATTTCTCTTATCTTGACTTTCATCGTTGCTGTAGAGCGGCGGTAGAATTTTATCATTCGACGATTACTGAGATTGTTCTCATTGCTCCACCATATAAAAGTAATTATTTTCAAGACGCAGTGATAAGACCCTTTTGCAGAACCCCATTCCTGAATTCTGAAAAATCTTCGAATTCTAAAATATTGGAAAATTATTATTTTATAAAACGAAAAAGATTAATTTCTGAGAATTTCAATTTCACTATCGCTAAATTAATGAATCGAAATAAATATCAGAAAATTGATATACCCATATATCAGTTCTATCAATTGTAAAAGTAAGTTCCATCCCTAACCATGTCCAAGATACTTTGCATTACGTTAGGGGAAGCATTTTTATTTACCTATACTGATATATACTGTATATTTACCTAAATATTGAAAGCTATTGCAGTCATTTCACGCCAAACTTTACCACTAAATCCTTACAATAAATTCCGCGTCCTAAACACTGCTTTCTCTTGAACGCACCCGATCTGTCTAGTTCAATTTATTATAAATTTCAATTAATTTGAAATTCGTCAATTATACGCTAATTCCTTGGCTACTTTCCGTTGATTATTTCTGTTGAAATTAATAACAACCACGCCTAAAATGAAGAATGGAGCGTACTTTTCTTCGAATGTAAACAATGACATCAGTCACTAAGATCTATCAGCAATTTATGAGTATTGTAATAGACTGAGACATAAGGTAAAATTATTAGGCGTTAATTATCTCCTGTTATATATTAATATAGAATAAGAGAAAGATCAACGCCCGTTAATATCTAGGTTTCAGTATTAAAAATGATTATTGCAACTATAAAATATTTTGATCAGTATTTATCTATCATATAGTTTCATTTAAACTTATACATGTTTATGGAAAATGTCGGGTTTCTATGCTTTTTTTCACGGATAAACATAACTCATTTGGAGTAATTTGTCGCCGTATTTTTATCCTTTGAATTAATTAGGTATTCATTTATTCAAATGTCCATCTGGTGTCCCAAGGAGTTTACCCTGTGACCTTAAAAAGGGACGGTCTGAGGTGGCGAGTCCTAGGGTCAGCGAGGGCCTTCGTGCCGTTGCTGAGCCCATGTCACCGTCTCGGCACTCCACTCAAGGAAAACTCGTCTTAGCGAAGGAAGAGAGTGCCGGAGGACTCGAGGACAGCGGTGAGTACTGAAATGTTAATGCTCTTTGGGTCTTATCCTCCGGTTTAGAGGCCAACTCAAATCCCTGTGCTATCGAATTCGATGTTAATCGTTCCACTGAAACGGACTTTGATCGACGAAAGATGTTATATCTTATGAATGGTAACTGATTTTTAATCGTATTTTCATTACCTCGAGTAGTATTTTGTACACGATCATTAAAAATATAGAGCGCTCTGATCAACTTTATCACACATCAGTGTAATATCAAAATCAATAATTAAAGCAATCCGAGTATCTCGGTAGTTAGCATAATTTCAATAGCCACAAGCGATTGAAAACCACAGCTCTAAGAAGATGACCATGTTTATTTTCGACTGAATTTCTAATACTATACTAGTTTACTTGAAACACGAAAGAATTGGCTATTGAAATATGTTCGTTGTTTCGGAAAATACTTGGAAGCACGTTTTCATAAATATATTTAGTAGTGTAGTGTGTAATTCACTTAATTTGAAGAGCTACCCAATTTTGTTTCCATGTTTATAACTCTTGCTGAATATTTTCTTTTGAGCTTCCCCATAAATTTTGGATTTGCTTTTCATCTGTTACTATTTCATGTAAAAATGTACCCTGTCAGAAGAAAACAATTGGTTTGTAATGAAAAAAACTACATTTTCCTTCCACTTTGCTGATTTCAATAATGTGTAATCAAGTCAATGATGATACCGTAGATAGAAGTTACCAGCGAGGTTAGAAAGTATTCAGATTATCGTAAATCCACTACACAGTAATAGAACTTTCTCTTTCCTAAACCAAGAATTAGTTATGAAAACATTGAGCGTGAGGCAAGGAGCAACCGGAAATTGTTCCGAAAAATGAGGCAATTTATTTTCTTCTGAAGAATCCCTCAATTTGTTGAACTGGAAGGATCTGAAACCTTGTATGCTTACAGCTTTCATCTTTTATTAACGGTGGTTGTAAGATAGAAATTTGGCTGATAAGATGTAATTTACTTTTTAAAGTTATGAAAGAATTTTTAATTCTTGAAGAGGAAAATGTTATTAATATCTACAAATCATGTGGACAGTTCCTCGTAAAACAGTAGCTTTCAAGACAAACATTCGCCGGAAAAGTTGCTTATCTCGCATGATTTATGACTGATGGAATAGTAAGGAATTTCCTAAAATCAAATTTATTCTATTGCCCGGTAAGAATTCGCTCATTTGTACGGTTGCTCGCTGGAGTTTTGGTTTAACTGCTAAGAATATGATAATTCAGTAAATATTTGGCATATTTGTTTGGGATGGTTGAGCGAAAGGTGCAGTTTTCATGTTGATTTACTGCGGGGAAGTAAATTGTTCCTAAAACACATTCAGACATTTCCCTTTATATGATCCGATACAACTGTAAAAGATTTTTGGTTACTAAAGGAACAACGAGGTAAATCGTCGAATCAAATTTTTGAGGCATTATCTAGTTTGTTTCAACAGTTTCCTCTTAATGATTAAAATTTTCATGTGTGTTAAGTATATCAAGTGGCTTATTAAAGATGATTTAGAAATTTCAGATTTTCCTACTATTTCCGCAGTCATATACAGGGTTCCGGCTACTTTGCGTCCTCGCAACACTTTTTTAAATGCCACCCAACTAATTTGTCGTGTGCCCAATATTTATTGATGAAATTGGAAATCATTATCTTTAATTTTCACAAATAAATTATTTGTTTTTATTGGAAAATCATTGGTTCAATGTCTCAATGTCAATGCAATCTAGTGTTCCCTTCGGAAATAAGGGAGGTAATTAAAATATCTCATCTTGAAAAAGTTGTGGCATGGATATTTCCTATATTTCACCTATGAAATGTGTAATATAATCGTTTCTTTCGTCAATGTAAAATATTTCTTGGCTTTAACTTAGTATATGTTTTATAAAAATGTTTCGTAAAAGTCCCGATTGGAATTTTTGAAAATATCATTCTTCGATTTCTGGATGTAATTATGATATTACGTGATTGTTAATGTCTACTCAATGTGTTCGACAGCGTTTATTTTGTTTCTACGTAAAGTCAATTCTTTCTCCTTCCTTCTTTTTGTTGATTCTCATCAGAAATCTCTTGGAAAGTGTAGAATAGAGACAAGAACTTTCTTTCTGCTGATGCTTTCTTCCCAACACTGTGATGTTTTCGTAAGATTATTATGATTCATGCGTTGTAAGATCTTAAGAACATCATTCACATAATGCCAGAGAGTAATCTTTGGAGGGTAGATGTCAGACAAGCAAAAATGGCAAGCATCGGGTCGCGATTTTGCGACCAGTGCGGTAATTATCTCTCGCAATCGTGTCTGCAAGGTTATTGGTCTTCACACGGGCGTCCATTCGAACGCTCCAATCAACACGGCCGCAACTGTCCAATGCGCGCAATAAACTATTATCGATCTGGACGCAGTTCAAAGGTGGAAGAGATTCGAGGTGTTGTTACCGTGGGAATCGATTCCTAGAAACTGAGTGATATTCTTCCATATCCCGTGGGAGTAAGTGTTTCGTCTTCTTTCAAAATTTGGGCGCTGAAATTCACCTGTCTTACTCAAATCATGTTGGATATTTTTCAACTTTTACTGGTGCAAATTTTTGATAGGTTTGGGAAATGAATATTTTTGTAATTGAGGATGCAAAATATCTCCAAAAAGCTCTGATCGATTTTCGTGGTTTTTGTTCATTAATCATCGTTTTTACATAATTTGCTTAATTTTATTTAGTTAATCAATAATTGTATTTCTAAATTTTTATGTTATACTTACTTAAAATCAAATAAATAGTTACCTTAAATTAATTTATTATGTTGAAAATCCATCAAGTCTTCTTCGTCAACACTTCGGAGGAAGTGTTGATGTTTCATCAACACTTTATTTGCGAAAAACGAGATGATATTTTAAACGAATTGGTGTTGTTCCTCTCTTAGAATACTTGATGTTGCATTTACAGAAAAGTCAATCTAGGGGCTTATATTTGCAATAGAAGTATCTTAGGATCTGTAGAACATAATCTGTTTAATGTAATGGTATGCACTTTTGAGGTAACACTCCCTAGAAAAAAATTGTCAAACGTACGGGGAATGCAGTATTAACGAATGTTTTTTTACCAATAAAAAAATTGGTATTTTTGTTTATCAACTTTTCCTGATTGAGAAGAAAAATTATGTAAGATTATTATTATAAGATATCCCGATTCCCGAAGGTTACAAAATACTGAGAATTTGGAAACCCTAGTCGTATTCAAAATCTGTTACCAAGTTCCATGGAGCATCTGTTCGTTTAGTAAATTTATTTTCGTTCTTCAGTCTTGCGTGTGGGGTGAAACATGATTGGGCGGCCTCTTTTTGAACTTCGAAAAAATACTCTTGCGAAGTGGGTGTGCATTTTGGGTATTTGTGTACATCGTTGAATCAAAGGTACTCATTATTGGAGGAATCACATGGAGATGAAATATTACCGTATTTCGGGAGTATTGAAGCTTATGTGGGGTTGACTGAGATAAAAGAGTTAAATTTTGAGTGTACTATAGTAGAGAAAGCGCAGGATTGGGTGGGAGGGAACTGATAGCTTCCCACATGCTCCAACTTGGGTAGATTATGATAATGAGATCCCCTTAATATCTCTGCCTTTTCTTCTATCCATTCAGAACCTATTTGTATGTCCCTATCTCCTTCCTCCCGACTCTGGTTACTCTCATTCTTAATTTTGGAAAGTTTTGTTATGAGTTTGTGTTGTTCCTGTATTATTTATTGTTTGAGTACCAACTAAAATAAGGCGACAATTCTAGGTAATAGACGTAAATCTGTATAGCGGAAATTGCAAATTCTGCTGTTTCATACTTGTAAATTACGTTGAAATTTTAAAATTTGATTTCCCTTGCTTTTATTTAAAATAGCATTTGATGATAAGGGAGGGGATTTAAAAGCATCTTCACGTGCGTACTGTAGTTACTGTGTTTTGAATAAGACAGTAATAATGACATGGAATACATATGAGGAGATAGAGGGGATTTTTAATTCACAAAACACAATTGAATATATTTTAGCTGTGAAAATATCTTGCATTTGCCCCGTTGCGGAATAAATATTGGGTAGCAATACTTAGAATTTTTCTCCGAAATGAAACATCAGTAATTCACGGATTACAAAAATCGTAACTATTCCTTAGAAAACCATTTGCCGTAAGCATCCTAATGATAAAGTGTTGTAGTTAAGTTTAGAGATGCACCTCTACGATTCCAAGAAACCGCTTAGAAGGAAGAGAATTTCAAGGTTTCCTTATATGAGATAAGGAGGAATTCCGTTTTCTACTGGTATGCTTCACTAAACACACTCAATAAATTTTCAAGTTTCCAGTATAGAACTCAGTGAACCCTTTGTGCTTTTCCTTGCTGTATCTTAGAGATTCCTTTGTCGCAGAATTCCCTCTTCGAGACGTTGCACGTATCCGGAAAAATATTTTCTAGCTGTTCTATTTTGACGCATAACTTTCTCAATATTTTCCCATCCCCATCATAATTTATAAAATTTTCCTGAAGCTTTATACTTGCCGAATCCTATCGTATTTTGGTTTTAACTGCCGCGCTTTGGAGAAAATACTGTTCTGCGAGATGGGTGCTATGTACACGCATCAACATATTACTGGCAGATTTTTGTTCATAAAATTTGCACAAAATCATATAGTACTAAGTACATTGCGAACTTTTTCGTAAGCCAAGGGAGATAGTGTAGGTTCATCAGGGAATTTGTATTTGATGCTTTATAGCATTTAACATAAAACTGATAGACCCCAGCGGTGTGTGTTATATTCTTATTTGTAAATTAATTTTTCTCATTTTCGACAAATTAATTTTCTTTAGGAGCGTCATGAATTTAATTCCCGTGTAGCCTTACTAATGCCGAATTTTCCATTATCTTACTATATTTTTTGTTTTTCCATCAATTTTCTGTAGCAAGCTCAGGTACGGTTCATTATTTAAGGGATACCTTTTACTACTTTCATCCAGATCTTTTGATCCTTATGAAATCGCTAGATCGAATTATTGGAATGATAAATCTAAAAACACGTGAGAGTTAGAATGCTGTCTCCGAAGTATTCTAATGCTCAGAATATTAATATTTTTTTAATCTCAAAAGTGTTTTGTCAACTAAGGTCATTTTGTGTGTGTGTGTGTGGGCTTTCATCGGGAATGTAAACTATAGTAGGATAGCTTTTACCAATGGATACCCATTTGGCCATCCTAGAGCTTTTAGAACGTACCTCTATTTTGTTTGCACCTAATGCTGCTCTTTGTATTTATTGTTTTATGATCCTTGGGAATCATTTACCTAGGCCTATACATGTCAAAGCTGTAAAAGCTTTGGAAAACATCTTCGCCATAAACGCCAGATGAAGCCCAAGGAGGGTTGTGATCGTAATCCAATATTTGTTCTCTGTTGTTTCTTTAATCTCTTACAAGTTCTCCTGAGATGAAGGTATTTTATTCTAAACTTTTTATCCTTTTTCTGAGCGCAATTAAAACTTTGTTTCGAACACGTTCACTTAAGTAAACTGAAAGAGGTACATAAGCTTCAGATTCTAAATGCGTAGGTGTACCAATTATTACTGATTAGGTTCAGAGATATTCCCATATGATTAAAAGTTGATTACGCTTTCGTAAATTATATTTAGATTATCCATCTATAAGAGAGATGAGATGAAATCTATCATCGGGTCTAAATTTTCTAAATAATCGCACGCATTTGATTTTAAAGATGTAACATTCGTGATCGAATTCTGAGAGTACCCTCTTTATAAAATGTTTAGGAATTGAGTTTTATAGTTCGAGTATATTAATTTTTACAGTTATGCCATGGTGTGATAAGTTTTGAGCATAAATGCTTACAATTTTACTCGTGCAACTCGTGCAAGGAACTTTTTTGTTTCTTTTAAGGTATCAACAACTTTATAGACACTCCGACTTATTTAGGCAGTGCTACGTTCTTTCCGAAACTTTATTTCATATTTGCATACTACTGGAATTGATCCCTCTGCCTCTCTCTCTCTCCCTCGATTTAGTGTAGGTAAGTTGAAAATGTGAGCATTTTCCTATCAATCCATACTTTTGGTATATTGCTTGTTTATAAAGTTTGGAAAAGAGTATGGCCTTAATAAGCTGGGCTTCCAGGGGCTCATGAATTTTTTCGGGCGCAGCGCAGTGGGGGGCTACTGGTTTAAAAGTTTTAGCAGCTAGAACTATAAAGGCAGTGTAAAGGCTATCAAGGTATTCTGATTGATATGGAGAAGGATCGGAATCCTTCAGATTATGGGGTTTCTATCATTCAATCGCTAAGTCCCTCTCTCCTTTAGATAGACCTTTGGAATATGTCTCTTTAATGCTATTCCTCATTATTTGGCCAAATGATCTGATTTACGTTCACGTGTAAATATGCAATGGCGTGTTTGCAAATTGGCTGTGATTCATCCCTGCCAATCCGCTCGTTTCAGCTTTGTATTTTGCCCTTCCAGATCCTTTATCTTCGTTTCATGTGTTTTGATACGCCTTCCTACCCTCTCATTTACCAGGATCCTCTGCTCTTTGAATATCTTCAATTAACCCACTCTCTCTGTTGACCGCTTACAAACAATCTACTCGGAAATCGACAGCATGGTCCTTGATTTCATTTGTCGTTCTCACCCTTTAGCCTTATACTCCAAAAATGCCCTTTTTCTAACCACCTCTACCCAATATTGGTAAAGAATGATCGTAATATGCTGTTTGGGTTTATAAATAACAATTACGATTTGGAAATAAAGTGTCTCACTTTGTCCACTTCATATTTTCTTTGTTTTTGAAATCAAGTTTATAAGCATACGCTAAAACGAGGAGTGGTTGTGTTGCATTTTGTCTTTGTCTTTAATATACTGAATATAGATTGTTTATCCAGTACATATTAAGTACATAACTTCGAAAAATCATACATTTCGTAATACGTAATAAAAGTTTAATTATGAACGCAGTTTAGCATGCTTATCTTTATAAAATGGTCAGTGATAGCATTGTTTTATATATTATGCGTGAGTTAATCATTTTAGAATTATTCTATTTATTTATCGATTTATTATCTATTGGTAGCTGTAGTAGTAATTTGTTATTATGAGGGGAGATAAAATTTTATGAAAAGAGGTTTGCTGCTAAGATCACTAGAGCTATTAGAGAGGTAAAGAGACAGGGTAAAATTGAATTAGGACATCCTTGGAATGCTGAATATGTGTGCTTGGAGGGGATTAAGAGCAAGGTAATTTGTAAAATATTGATGCTGTTTTTCTCAATAATCGATGTTAGTTATTATAAAAAAAATTTCGCAAGAAGTAAAATAAATTCTTTTGACAGAAATTTGTGAACTCATGGAGAGTTGTAATCGTGCAAATGAAAACATTTTCGAAATTGCGAGAATCTGAAGTGGAGATGGATCTAGAGTTTGCGAACGCGTCTTGGTCTCTTATTAATTTAAGGCGCTGTTTGGAAATAGAGGCCCTTTCTAAGGGTAACGCGTAGGAGGTCTTTGTCACTTGAGGCGTTTTCATTTGTTTCTCTTGTGTATGGGACGCGGTGTGGATGGACGGTAGCCACTCTCCCCTCTGCTCTTTTTTCATCTCTCTCTTTCGAGATAAAGGCCTTACTTACCGTTTCATCCCGAGCTCCATTCCTTGTCGCTTTTGTTCGAAAAAACCTTTTCCGAACCTCTTAACTCCCTTTAAGGCTGCTTTACTCGTGTACATATATTTGACTCCGCGATAATGCATCTTCGAAAATGGATCGTGCCTGCGAGAAAAAGTAAACTACTAACGTTATTTTCTCCCTTAAACCCTTTTTTTATCTTCTTCAGTCATTTTTCGGTCGGGGAAAACGTGGTAGTTTTTCTTTTCTGCATCATCGCGGAATTTTCGCTATCTTTTATTCAGCCCTATTCTGTCTCTGGTGGCATTCATTCCTCTCGCAGTTTGCCCATGATATCTCTCTGGCCGATCTCTCTTTCACTCAATTCCTATCGCCACTCATTCCTTTCGCCACGCGCCCCCACGCGCTTTCCCCTTTAAGCCAGAGTCCGAAATATAAGGGAATCAACCGAGATCCTCTCTCACCGTGTTTGCCTTGTATCCTTTGGGGAGCATGGGATGGGGTGAAAAATTCTCCCTGGTATCTCCCTGCCGCATCCTACAGTTTGGAGCCCACCAACGGACCACTTCAACCTCGGCTTTACTCCTCTCTCTTTGGTCATATAGAGAGTGGGTTGGAAGGCCCAAGTTAAATCCGGAAATGTGCACGAGATTAAGTGCTGCGTACATGTTTAAACGGAGAGTGCTAAAGAGTTTGGGTCGGGGAATTATTTCCATCCAGCCACTTTCTTTCCCTTTGGGGCAGGGACGTTCCGATACGTGGAATCCGCGTCTACGTTGGGCTCAGCCTGGGAAACTCTGGCTTTCGCTATCTGCTCGGAGTGATTAAGGAAACTTAAATTGCTCGCTACGTTGCCTTTCCCTTATCGAGATTTTGATTGCATTGCTCTTCCATTTGCGGTTCCATTATCATGATCTCATCGTATTAAATTTTATGTCCAATGGAGTGGAGTTTTATTAAGGATGAAAACATTCGATATAACATTTAGGAACCGATTTGGTTTTCTACAGATGCTTATTTCTTGCTTTACATTTTGATTTTGTTGTATAATGTTTCCGTGAGTTGCATTCAATTTAATTACGTCGGCAAATTGAATCATCGGTCACGCATAACATCGTTGATCACTTGACTTAAGGTTTTCCCTGAGAGTGTTTGTATAGGTATACATGAATGTGTGTTTTACGCCTGTGTGCGTGCATGTCATACGTTCGCTATGGTGTGAGGAGATACGGAATTTAAGACAGTTTTGCTTATGTCACTAATACTGCCTAAAGGCTAGTTTAAGAAACAAGACAATTTATGGGCATTTTGTTAATTATGAAATAAAATTAAAAGCAAATTATTTTCATAATGCTTTCTTACACACTCATTCTTGTTGAAAATTGAAACTCTTAATACTGCATATATTAGTAATATATCCCCATCGTCGAATCAAGAATATGACGGAAAAACAAGCTCTGTAAAGGAAAGGAGGAAAGTTAGAATTTCCATTTTGACAGCAAAACATTCCTTTGTTTTGACGATAAACCGGGTGAAGGGTAAGAAAGGCAAATCAACGGCGATCGGATTGCGCGGGAATAGGATCTGAGAAAAAGGTTAGATGAGCCAGTAAAAAAAGATAACTAGAATATTTGTCAGACATTTTCTTTGCCGTTCACTTTCTAATAAATTGGAAATATTTTTATTGAAAAGATAAAAATTTTTGCTTCCATCAGTTCCATTTCTATAGGAGTTTGAAATTACTTTGGGGTCTTCATAATATCTAGATGTTCAGATGATTGAAGAAAAATCACAAGAGATGTTGCATATGATAGGTTCATAGAGTAAAGCGATTTGACAAGTCGGTATGCATAATTCGGTTAACCGAGCGTAACCCTACTTCCGAAAGCGATTTCTCTCTGAAGGTTCTTAAAGTACATGTCTCCCAGCATTGTTTGGAAACGGTCCAGAACGAGATGGCACAGTTTTTAAATGGTAGTTCGAAATGGCATAGGAAGTTACTTCTGGCTGATGTGCTTTAGTATGTGGCCTTGACATTGTGATAACGCGTTCTTACCTCCCATATCCCACCATCTTGTTTCCAATCCGTCCAGGGATTCCCTCCAAGAAATGGCTTTGACTCGAGGTTGCTGGCACTTCTCTTCGTGATGTAACGTTGCTAGAGAAGTTTCATCGAACTCAAAATCAAATAAGAAATTTTGAAACAAAACTAACAGCTTTTTGTAATAGAATATTTCGGGTAAATTTCTAATATTAACTTTTTGTTTCTCAATTCATCGTTAATCAGACAGTTTACGTCGCATCTTATCGAAGTCGTAGTTACAAAATTCTATTCATGCGTGAGTGGCCTGAATTTTCTCGATTTCGCGTATTGTTTTTACCTAGTACAATTTTTTTTTCATTCTTAATGAAAGTTTTGCGTTAAAAGTTCTTCTCTTGGAATATTGCGTGACCAAGTCTTCTTTGCACTTCTTTTCCATATTAAGTTTCAAATCCCTGCATCTGCTACATGAAGGAAAGGTGAACTCTCCGAGAAACTTTGGAGGCATTATTTCTAAGAATGAAATATGTGTCTCTAGTGCAATAGGTGGTACCCATGACACCTTTCGTTTCTTTAAACTGTTTTCCTTTTAGCACTCGCATTTTGCCTCCGCCCTGAAGAGAATTTCAGCTCATTCTCTTTTCCCGCGTGAAGACGCCTCCCGCGTTCTGATTCTATCGCCATCGACCCCGAAGAGGGAGATGTCTTCCTCCCTTGAGAGTGAAAGGGGTCCATATGAAGATAGAATGGAACTGTATTTCGGAGTCATCTCTTTGTTATCTACCGTTCGCCGACGGCTCTTTTCTCCCTTTTAGTTCCCAGACATCTCTTGGCGCTGCTTTCTTCGCCGAATTTTTTATTCATTTCCGCCTTTTAAACCGTCTTTGCTTTAGGAAACGTATACTTTTGGTTTTCGGTTTTCTGCAGCTTCATTTCCCCGTCTGTGTCTTTGTTCACGGGTTTTTCTTAATTTGAACTTTGTAGTTTGTTTAGATGTCAATGCATTTCTTGAATGTGTTCTTCTATTCACATGTTCGTACTTCAGTAATTAATATCGACAAGAAAAGAAGTAATGTAATCACAATTAATTACCATGGTATTTAAATTACTTTTGCATTAGCCATAAATGGCAATACTTTTCACAACATTTTTCTTCGCTTTCTGTTTTGGAAACAATCAAGCATTATGCAAAATTATAATTTTTACTTCCATCGTTTGGGGGTATTCCGTTATGAAGTTTTCGTCTCTACTCAAATAATTGTCTTGATTCCTCACAGTCAAGAGATAAAGTAAAGCTCCATCATTTAAGAAATCTTTCGAGCTGAAGCGAATTCGGACCTAAACTAAACTAGTGTTAACTTTTGGAATACAAGCAGCTTATTGTTTTTATTCTTAAATTTATTTATTCTTTATCTTAATGTATTTAAACCTATTTATCTTAAATCGATAAATTATTCTTTTTTTGACAGATACCTAGCCTTCTTATTATTTCCTCAAACTTCGTGATAGCATATGCGGTTGCAAAATGTATTCTTATTGGTTGCCGAGAATTCTCTATCACCTTTATTGGGAACGTGTGCGGAAATCATACGTGTGCATCCGGTTACGTAAGCGTTCCTTAGAATTTGCCGAAGGAATTGGACTGCGTCCATGACCCAAAATTTCGATGCTAAATTTAAGAAATACCTTTCAGACAAGGATATTTAGATTTTACCTAGAAGTTATCGAAGATTAAGTATAAAGTTGGATTTATCTGAAAAATGCAGTTCATTCCCGTGGATAATGTTACCTAGGTTAATTTTTACATTGAAAACATTATAGAAAGTAAAGATATAAATGTAATATATTTTATTTCGCAGTTTACTCAAGTTTACTTTACTACGTTGTAAATTTTCAATGGAGGTTTAGTTAAGTTTATTACTAATTTTTAAATACCTTATCATAAATCACGTTTGTACGTCACTTTGAGCCTATTTCTACACTAATACTTCATTTTAAACCTTAAATGAATCACTATTGCAGAAGTATTTTTCCGAGGAAATTATTTTAAGTGAGTATGTAGTTGAATTTCTGTAGTTGTATTCCGTTCACTCTTCGGCGAAATTACTCCTTCAAGATGCAAACTCCTAATATAACACTGTTGGACTGTTATAGAGTATATAGAAGATAGACTGTTCTGGCTAGATAGCTTAATGACTAAAGCATCCTCCCAAAAAGTGATCCGGGTTCGAGTTCTGTTCTATTCAGATATTTTTCATGTCCGTTTTTCCTTGGGATTCAACATATGTAATTGAAACACTGTAAAATTAATATGGTAAATCTAAAATTAAAGTTCGTGTGGGTAAAATGGACGGAAAATTTCACAAAATGCATGCAACAGAGATAACATGAAAAATAATCTGAATTCAGAGTTGCTTCAGATAGAATTTTAAATTCCCCATATTGTAATTTCAGTCAGCAGTATTATGCGAAATATTTTTGAGTCGACTTCTCTCTCCGCTTTTTTCGGTCGGATTAGCTTCGAAGAATTTTTTAATGCAAAAGAAATGAAATGACGTGCAAAACAATACTAGCGCAGAATTTTGCCTAGGAAATATACAGCCTTGGGAAATGACTTTTGTGCAGCCTCTACTTGATATGAATCCCAAGTTAGAGATCTTTAGAGGATGGACTGCAAATGAAAAGTATTTAGCTCTTGGAGTGAATGGCCTTTAATCTTCGAATTAAAGCGAAGCGAAAAAAGGCAATCGGGAAAGTGTCGAGTCGCTCCTCTCCTTTCTTTATTTTAGAGGCGGTTTCACGATTTTCCATTCCTCCCGAATAATGGTTCCATTGACATAGGCAACCCTCTCCGACCTGCGTCCCATGAGAGATTTAAGGCGAAGTTCAACTCTTCAACGCACTTCCCACTCCTGAATAGGCGCCACCAAATATTTTCCAAATTATTTGGATTCCCATCGGTCGTTTGCGGGAAGCAGTTCGTGACTTAGAGACGGTCTCCGAGTTGGGAAGGCGTTTGATATTTTCCTTTTTTTCTCGTACCCTTCCATTACTTACCTTTTCCTACACTGGGAAACCTTGGATCGACTCGACGCCGAGAAACTGCTATGGTTGGCTTCTTCGTGTCATTTCCTCCTCCTAAAAAAGATGAATGGGAGAAAAACTTATGTTTTGTAGAGGATATCTAGCCAATAATTCGAGGATACAATGTTCGAGCACGAAAAGATCAGAAATTCGTTTCAAGTTTGCAATCATACGGCTGAATAATGTTTGTTCTTTATACCAGGTTGTAATTATACTTTATTCTATTCACATATATTTTAGGCAATAAGTGTCGGGGTGTATTACTGTATGTCGATGGAGGCTTAAGCTTCGTTCATTTACTCCCACGGATGATCATACGACGGTAATAAACTAAACGGATTGGTCGATTGCTTAATGGTTACACCAACTGCCTCACGCCGCACAGTGGGCTAGAATCGAAAAAAGCTGGCCAAAAATACGAAAACGCTTTTTTTGAGTGAGGACTACGAAACTTCGCATGATTGATTTAGAATAAATTCTGCATAGAACTATGGAGGTCATTTAAGTAGGATCCTCCCCATTAAAATTATACAGGGGGTCAAAGTTGACCAATTTTTGCGAAAATTTCCAGTTTTCGATTTTACACGAAATTCTTCAACTTCAAGTCAATTGTGAACACAAACTAGGAAAATCATCGAGTAAAATATGATGCCATTTTATAAATATGTTCTTTGTCCTTCATAAGACTTGGTTTCAATGAGCTCTGGTGACTATTTATGTACTTTACATGACAAAATGGCGGACCCTGATTTTGAAACAAATTTTTACCTAAAGCGAGAAAAAAAGTTGATTGAGACACCGTGTGACACGGAGTTATTTACACCACGATAAACTACAAACCATCGTTAATGGGAATCTGAAATAAAATCTTGCCCCAATTTGCCCCAATAATATATAAGTCGACTTTTCGACAACGCTGCAAGGGCCAAATCCGCGCGGCGGAGCACCGTCCTCCGCTACGCTCTCGTGTTTTGGGAGGAACAACGAGCAAATACGATTCTAGTTCGTTCTTTTTGTATATTTTGAGCATTATTATACTTTATACATATCTTAGACATCAATATTTATTTCAAAGTCACCATTTCTTGTAGGGTGATGATTGTAAAAAATGAAATGGGTTATGCTTTAAAGTATGGGACCACGTAAGCGATATTAATATCATATATTAGTTTACTTTTGTGCGATAATGCTAAATTTCTACTAAATCATGCAGTCAAAGTTTTAAGTGAGTTTATGATGAAGTATACGGTGTTTTCATAAATTACCTTTTCTATTAAATGCGTTCCTCGTCTGAAGAATCTTCATCCCCATAAGCCAATTCCTCCTCATTGTTCATGACTAGGAGCCCCTTAATCTCTTTGCTCATATTCCTCGATCCTTTCGTTGTTCTAACTGGTGCCGATATTGAAATTAGCGGATCAGAAGTTAGAAGTAATCTTCGGAACAAATCTTCGTTCGTGGCCACTCTGGAGTGTTTCCTTGTGTATCTCTCCCGGTATTTCCTTGCGTCTTTATTCCGGGCCTCCATTGCCTCTTCTGTCAGTTGCCCTAACGGAAGGATTGCCTGTTTTGCTATTTCAGCCCCGTGTATAAGTACTTTATGTACTGTTGGTGGCATATAGTACCACGGATATAATCGGACATACATCTATGCTGTAGCACAGCAATAATCTTTGAACGCTTTTTCATTTAGTGGAAAACCACTTGAAATTACCTTCAAGATATTGGCGAATCTTTTTATGAGATCTTAGTCAATTCTTTTTAGGAAATGTATAATTAAATTTGGGAGACGGTAGTTTAGGAAAAAAATTAATAATATAAAACAAACCATATACAGAACTCTTATCTTTGTGAGTGAAAATTTCTTCTTTATCTTTTTCAGTGTCCTGTTTTTTACATTTAATAAAAGATTACGCATTAATAAAAATAAATTCAACCTCGCACCTGTTATTTCAGCTGCTAGATTTAACTAGCGGACTTTTAAAGAAACGCTTTGATGTATTTCCATAATTTGTGGAGCCATATCCTGGTTTAGGTACTACATCTACAATCAGTCCCATCTTTTTTCTAAACTCTTTCTGAATATGATATTTTCTCTCCTGAATATGATATTTTCTCTCCTCAAACAGTAATTTGTGATTACCACGAGCCTACTTAAGAATATTAAGATAAGTTCCATGGATACGTCTTATGACATAACATCATACTCATCAATATGGTACTCTCACCTACAGTTGCTTAAAAGTAAGTAGGAAAGATATGTAATAAACACTCAAAAAATTCTAATTCAACCATGCAGCGTAGAAATGCTATAGTACAAATTTTCTGCGTCCACTTTTCGATTACTAATCGCCGATAGATTGTTCACATTCGAAAATTTCTCACCGAAAATGTAGCATTTTATAATACATGCAGGACAAAGGGAGTAGAGAACACTCAAATAATGTGAGCACATTTTAAAACGATCAGAAAATACATCATATTTACCACCGTATTCTGATACATTAAATAAAAGGGAATATATAATGAAAAAACATACCTCACCACATATAATTCCTATGAAATATCTAAAACCTCACTCGAGGAATGCTACCAGGAGATTGTCGAAGACTTCTTGTTTCACAGAACTGTCGTAGCTACAGAACACAACACCTTCTTATCCAATGTTCAAATAGAACTGAACTATTCCTAAACTTGTAAGGAAAAATCACGGACATGCAATTCTTAGGGTACTTTTAATCCGGAAAAAGCGCAGCTGCCTGTCATAAAACGAGCCCTTTGCTGAACTTTTCCAGAGCACTGCGACGGTCACCAAAACAACTCCAGATGTGGCCAATTTTTGTATTTGAAGAAAATGCTACGCTATACGCCACCATTTTCATAATATCACAATTATATTTCATTACTGTTATGAAATTACACAAAGTGGTGGCTTTTTGTATCGATTTTGTAAGAAAATTTTCAGTATAGTTGAGAGTGAGAGTGAAGAAGCATTCAGTATCAAAATCACAAACATAGTTATCTAAGATATGTACGAAGTATAATAATGCTCAAAATATACAAAAAGAACGAACTAGAATCGTATTTGCTCGTTGTTCCTCCCAAAACACGAGAGCGTAGCGGAGGACGGTGCTCCGCCGCGCGGATTTGGCCCTTGCAGCGTTGTCGAAAAGTCGACTTATATATTATTGGGGCAAATTGGGGCAAGATTTTATTTCAGATTCCCATTAACGATGGTTTGTAGTTTATCGTGGTGTAAATAACTCCGTGTCACACGGTATCTCAATCAACTTTTTTTCTCGCTTTAGGTAAAAATTTGTTTCAAAATCAGGGTCCGCCATTTTGTCATGTAAAGTACATAAATAGTCACCAGAGCTCATTGAAACCAAGTCTTATGAAGGACAAAGAACATATTTATAAAATGGCATCATATTTTACTCGATGATTTTCCTAGTTTGTGTTCACAATTGACTTGAAGTTGAAGAATTTCGTGTAAAATCGAAAACTGGAAATTTTCGCAAAAATTGGTCAACTTTGACCCCCTGTATAATTTTAATGGGGAGGATCCTACTTAAATGACCTCCATAGTTCTATGCAGAATTTATTCTAAATCAATCATGCGAAGTTTCGTAGTCCTCACTCAAAAAAAGCGTTTTCGTATTTTTGGCCAGCTTTTTTCGATTCTAGCCCACTGTGCGCCGATATGCGGCTTGCAAGAAACCATTTTAGTTAGGGAAATTCGACTAAAAATATTTGAAACTTAATTTAAAGCCATCACGAATAATTTTGTTTTTTTTTATCCCTTCAATCGTTCATTTACTTTGAATATTTGTAACAGTCTTTAGCAAACTCTCACAGCTGAACTTGTGGCTTGCTCGTACCAAGCTTTTCTTGGGCACGTTATATGTGTTCTCTATAGAAAATTTTGATACTGAGATCAATATTATAATATGAATACAAGCATATTGTAATGGTTCAGCAAAAGATTGAATCGTCATTCCAATATCTGATATATTTTGTTTTTTGTTTCGGGGATGGGACGTGGTGACGGGGGAGCGGCGGACGATGGTCGAGGACAAGGAGACGGCAGTCGATGTCGAGACGCTTGACGACAGTGACACTTCAGAGACAGATCAGTGCAGGACGAGGCGCATCATCACGACGAGAGACTTTAGGTGGCAAATCGGTGGACCTCAGGAGGCGAGACGCATGACGATGACGAGCCGACCATGCGACAGGACATTTTAAGACGGACCATGACATGAAGATTTTATTTCCTTCATGGTTTACTTATGCTATTCATTTCATGGAATATGCTTCTTCAATATATAAAAATTTTGTACAATTCATATTTAGTCGAAGTTGTTTTTGTTTGTTCATATTACTTTTCTTTAGTTGACTTTGGGTGGTTGGGTGAATTGTAGACACCAGTCAAAGAAGAGCCACGACCAACCCCTAAACGCATAGACATTACAATATATAGGCTTAGTATCTATTTCATTTAACACAAAATTATCCCACCCAATTATTTTATCGTGTTTTATTAATGAAACGAAATAAAAAATTACATGAATATCAGTAGGAAGTAAATTTTCATGCGCAGATGATTACTATGAAGAATTATTTACAGGTTTTTATGACCATATATAATTGTAAATTGAATTTTATTTAAAAACTACTGTTTTCTTTGATGCATGACTTTGAATGTTGATTTACTGTATGATTTGTGGTTGCTTACCGTTCAATGATCTACATTTATAGTTTTTTCACTTTTCTGTTGTATTATCTATTGAGAAAATGAAAATTAGCCAGGATGTGAAAAATGAGTCGCTTTCGATGGCAATATATGTATATAGTAGATATGTAGTATCTATTAATTAGGAGAGCGTATTTTTTCAAATATAATCTTTCTTTGCTATTCATTTCGAAGTAACTTCCTTGTACGACCATGTAATTCGAAGAGGTGTGTAAAGAATGGAGTAAATATTTGCTTTCCTTTACAAACAACGATGTTGCATGCATTTTTGGAATATGGTCTTATGAATATAACATTCGTGAAAGCTACTCCGCGTGTGTTATTAATGAATTTAACGCATTCTACCTTACTTATTTATTTCAAATGGAAAGTGTTACCTGCTACAGTTTATTTTTTCGTCTCTCATTTGTTGTTTCTGAATCTTCTTTATAAATTTAATGTCACAATTTTCCTGCAATTTTTAAATATCCTGATCTGTAATACAAAAAAAACACATTATTTGTATGATTTTTGGTATTTATTATGGTGGAAAAGACTAAGATAAACATTTAATACTGCTTACCTAATATTCCTTCACAAGCCATTTTTTTAAACAAAAAATGTTTTTATAACAAAAAAATGTTCCCCTGTTCCCCCGATAACTTCTCGTTGAATATTTGCATTGACGTAAAAAGGCAAACATATGTTTATACCTTGCCGATTAATCCTTTACTCTGATCATCAGATAATAATTCTTTATACGAGTTTTCGTATTCATTATGTAGAAAGCCACTATCAGTTCAATAATAATTTTACTTTTCAGCCATGTGAAAAAAGATTCATTTTGAGTCTAAAAATTTTCAGTTATATATCCTATTATGCGTGTGGTTATTTTTATAAAAGTAAAGATTCTCCAAGGTTTAAAGATCTCATTCTAAATGTTCTCAAATACCGGAAGATGTTTCACGCTAGGTTTAGTTCGAGCGCTTCATACAAAGCACTTTGCATCGTAGCGACACATCAAATTCACTTCCGCAAGATGTTCTTTAACGTGGCAGCTTGCATATTTAGTATCCCTGCGCTTTAGGAGGCAAATTTATGCACGCCAAACTGTCAGATATGGTCTCGTGAAGAGGGAAGCTGTTATCCATTATTGCTTATTTGAATAATGCCGGAAATATTAGTTTAATAACAAGATCTTCCACTTAAATTCACTTCCGTGTTTCAGAATCTTGTTTTCCCTAAGCTTCATTATAAGAGTATCGTTAATATCCATCAGTGTTTACTGATATTTGAAAATGACATTTTTCACGGCGGAAATTTCTAGTCCTCATAATATGACCTTCAGCCTTGTGGTTATGGTTTATCGAAAAAATGACTATTTTGAAAAATCTCGGGAAATCACTCAATTTTAGTTGAATTTGAGTAGTAATATCTTGCGCATTTTTCCGCGATTGGTTACTTACTTTCTTTGGTTCAATCGAAATAGTTTTTAAATTTTCATCAATTACGGTGGAATAACATCATCTGACGCTCTTCCAAATATATATCTCATTCTTGCCTACTTTTGCATTGGCATATGTCCTGATCTTATATTTTCTCCGATCTCTTTTTCATCCTGCCATATTCACCCTTACCTTTCTCTTCGTCAAACCTCTTTTCCCCTTTTCTTCATCTTTATCCCAATTTTACATCTTTCTCCTTTATTCCAACTCCTTTTTTATATAATGTTTCCGCTTGAGTTCCGATTCCTCGTTAGCGGTATTGCACTCCGTTCTTTCTCTTTTAGTGAACGTCACTCAGTTCAAAAATTCTCCTTTTCCTTTCTCTTTTTAATGATCCGTGCCGATGTAAAGACACAGGCGAAGAAAAAGTGGCTTTGCTTAGATTGATAAGGGTCGTATTATCAAATTCCCTTTTTAATTAAATGGCGAAAAGTGGGATTGTTTTTTTTAAACGTACATACATATTACGCTTGAAGTAGAACTGAAGATATTTGTCATTGCGAAGCTTATCATTGCTGCCAGTTATTTATATATATGAACACCGAGTTGAGTTTGAAATCTGAAACTGAGTTTGATCTGGAAATCAGGCATCAGGAGCTGCACCTGAACCTTGAGGCAGTAGTTCCTAAAGAGATGGAAATGGCTTGTCTGTTGGTGTAATGTGGTTGCGGGAGTACGGCCTGTTTCATTTATGTATCACTTAAAGAAATGATACGGAAATTTATCACCTTTTCGATGTGAAATTAATCATGTTATTATGACGGATTTATGAGGGAATAAATCAATAAATAAGTCCCCATTTATTGCGCCTTACCCCGATGAGTCGGGAGGATGGCCATCGAACCATGGGACCAAATATGTGTGATGTATTTTCAATTTAGTTGTTAATTTTATAAAACTGCTAAAATAAGTCACATAGATACTAATAACCTGATTTACCGTCTATATTAATTTATTTCGCTGCAATAATTACCAGGTTTTATGTCAAAGGGGCGATTCATTTTCAATTGATTGAATGATTACATTTTCTGATGTATTTTATTACCATGCAATATCGCAATCTTTGATATTTATTTCATTGTCAGAGAAATACAATGAAAAATATGAGGCATTTTGAACTCCCACAAATGGGATTGAAATCACAAAATTCCATTTCATTCTGGTTGCTTTCAGGTTATGCTTACCCAAAGAATCGGGTGTAGATAATACTTTCATGATAATTAAATTATTTTCACCCTAAAACTTGAATGAAACTTTATAGGTAAAGGTTTAATAAAGTATTAGAATTGGTTATTAGCCTATGTATAATTGATAATATAGTATGACTGTCTACAAAAAAGGTCCTTGCCAACTGTGCTTCTAAAGGTATGCAATGAGAGTATTATAGGGATGGAGTGTCGCAATCTTTTCTGTATAATGACTGAATTATTCCTACTTCATAGAGTTCTTGGTATTAAAAAATTGAAGCAAGAAAGAATATGGTCAATTAACGAGATATGATAGTCAATAAAATAAAATATTGAAAATATAACTTTTACAACTTTGGAGATACCATACTATACTCATATTTGGCAAGTAAAATAATAAATATTATGTATAATTTAAGATACAGTACTGAACTGTTCATAACTACCATTCTTCTCCTAATTTCATCCCCATCATCTTGAATGAGTAAATCTTCCTCTAAGTTTGTTTTCTACATTGATCGATTCTGGTTCTTTCAAGTCAAGTTCATCCTCAATCGCTGAATTGTGTAAAACAGCTTCAGCACTGATGAAATGCACATCATCACGTCATCTGTAAAGTGGTACAGTTGTGTAAATTTCTGCTATAATAGTTCAAAAGGTTGATTTATTATATGCCTACATTCGGAATCCAAAGAAGAATATGCAAATGCATAACTTTTGTCACACATTAGAATTATAGTAGAATAAAACTGCTATAGATATACCTATATTATAATATTTATCTGTTTTCGTTAAAAGATATTATAATTATCTCTGTCTTCTAATCAGCAGCCCTAAATCATTAAAAAGGTTTAGTAAAATAGGGAGGCATTGGTATTAGAGAGACAAAGTGATACAGGTATGATATGGTTAGGGTTAGACAGACAGGTTTAGTGAGAATTAGGGAGATATTACTCTCCCCCAAAATAAACATCTTGACATTTCTCTGCCAGTGAATCGCGAAGGAGAGATGCTCTCAAAACTCAACTGTCAAAACTGAACAAGGATATCCAGCAATAATATCTCTAATAATATTCTTGTGGTCACAACAACTTGAGCATACAAATAAAATTATAGTTCTGGCAAGAATGTATCCATAGCCAGACATTGTGAAATTAATGTTCCGCACACCTGGATGGAGTGAAAATGTTTCCTGTTAAAATAGGAATCTGGATCTCCTATGGCCTATGGATTCGGAAATGTAGTTCATCAATTACACCAACGGTTCTTGGAAAGTATCTTTCTCGGAAATGTTCTATACATAATTTTTCCCCATTTGGCCGTCAGGAGACAAGTAGCTTAAATATATGTCATTCTAATTTGTTCTGAAGTCTCCGCGGACGCCCAAAATTATCCTGCGTATGGACCATAGACTAAAATGCGTTCGGAACTGATTCCGCGAACGCTCGTAGTAATTGTGCATGCAACAAAATCCCGCCTATAACGAGGTGAGTTCTCGGTCCCTTGGATCTTTGGTCGAAGATGTTAAATCTCCAACATATGGATTATTGAAAACACCCTGAAATCATTCTTTTTTCCCTAGGCGGGTAATTACCTCTTTTATGAAGAAATTCTCGACATCCGCGTGACCTAACCGCCCTTTCCCCTATCGAAAGTTGTTCTCACGCATGACCATCAGTACCACTATGCAAAACCACATTGAAAATGTAATAAAATTACGCCACAAAATTCTGCTGTATGAACTATGTAACCAGCCGAAGATATTCAATCCATCTACATTGTTTATCTAAAACAAATTTTAACAGAAAGAGAGTCAGGAGTCGATTGGCTTTTCACAAAGTCTTCTGGCGTGTATCCTCCGCGCTTCATGGGAAGAATTTCATTAACCCACGTGTCAATGGATATTTGATCAACAGCCTGGGATTCACCACTTATTTGCGGTTGTAAAATTGCTTTCCTCTTCCTAAACCAATCCAGCCATCCAATGTTAACTGCAAACCTTTGAATATGCAAACGACTAGCTATTTTCTCAACCACTTCACGGTGCTGACCGCTGAGATGGATGTCGTTGGCTCTATCTTGATAAAGCCATTCCGCCAGCACGTCCTTTGATTCCTCATTCTTCGCTGTTTTTACTTTCTTTCTTTTTACGATGCCCTCAACTGCAGATTTCTCAATAGCTACGCTTTGAGCTATAACAGTAGAAAGCGCAGAAGATGAGATACTTCTTTGGTATATCATTTTTTGAAATTTAAGATTATTATCCGAATCGTTAGGAAATTTTATCCTTACTTCGCTTGATGGAGATTTTCTCTTTTAGTTTTATCCTTTTTAAATCCTTTTCAGCCAATCACCACGGTTATAAACAATCACTGGTCGTCAATTTCTTAGGTTCTGAGTTAGGTTTCCATCTTCTTCAAAGGAAATTCCCTGAGAATCTTTTGATGGGAACCCTAGTTCGCTGCGTAAATTGATAGAGGGAAGATGTACGAGGTCGGTGGTAATCTTACTCGTTCAGCGTGTTTAATTCAAGGAAGTCGAAGAACAACATCATTTACCTTCAATCAAACCCTAGCACTGCTTTACATGAAAGACCTACTGACTCAGTACTGAGATTGGTAATTTACTGTCAACCGCCCGCAAGTTGCAAGTTTAGACCACTTAAAATTAAAAAAAATCTATTGCGTTAATACAGAGGATTAATGAAAAAAGCATGCAATCTTACGATGTGTACAACACGAATTATATACTATGGATGTAACGAAATCCCCTTTATAACAAAGTAAAACGGTCCCCCAGAATTCGTCATAAGGGAGTTTTTCTATATTTCTTCCTGTCAATATTTCACTCATCACCAGTTTACACTAAGTCTTTTATGCTTGGGTAAGCGTTACAGTAAACATGTCATCATTACCGCAACGCGGTATTTCCGTTTTTTTTATTTTTAAATCCTAGCGCCGACATCCTTTTCCCAAAGAGATTTAGACCCCACGAGGTGCAATTTTCCATGTTTGTCTTACAGGCTGATGAATCGCCCTAGCGTTTGTGTTGTGTAGGTAAACTGCTTCGTGCCGGTCTACGCTGCAAAAACTGTGGGTAATTCTTTTTGCGTGAGGTTAACTGCCTTTCATCACTGTAGAAGATTTGCAATTTTCACGTGGAAGCTACTCATTTGATATTTTTTCTTTAGAATTCCTGCTCGACGTATTCGCTTAGTGGCTGTTGTTTGATATTTTCGTTCTGGGTCTTTGTGTGCTCAGTTTAACCTTGCAATTCAGTGTCCGATTGAGCGAGAATATCTTTTTGTTGCGTTCTTCTTTAAAAAGAAAAATTATCATAAATAATCATCATCATCAATCTACCGTGTGGCAGGTCCCGTCCACCGCCATCGTCTCTGTCTTAGGCCTGCGTCTTGGTTTCCTTCAATCTCCCTCCCTTTATAATAATAATGATATAAAAATAGAATAAAATATCTTTATAATAATGTAAAATATTATATATTTGTTTGAAATGCGAAATATATCATTTAAATGCATGTTTTTCCAAAAATTCATCTATATTTCAGTTCAAATACTTTCAGGACTACTTCCGTAGAGTGACATTCAGCCAATTCTACCGCATATTGATCAAATTTATTGATTCATTCATTCAATTCGTTTGCGAAGAGTTTTCGATTGCAAAAACTGAATTCCTGGTTGGAGCCACCGTCGAAAATATCTGTATCTCGGATGATTTTAAATAAAATCAGGCAAACTTGAACAGTCCTAACATTTTACCGCGTTTTCTGTCATAAGTTTAAACCTCGACTACATGATTATCCTATTAACCGTTTCTTTTATTTACCGTTCTAATCACAGTCGTCTTCTCATGCAATGTCATAGAGTCATAATTTATGAAAACAATGAGTTGCCCAGATTCTCTCGGAAAATACATAATAAGGACCAAACTTTTTTATGTTTACTCATTAGAAATTGAGTTAGTATTTAGTTGATTTTGATTGATTTATTTTGAGAATATATTTATGATATCAAAACATTTCCCCCATTATGAAGATATATTAGGTGAAACGAAGCTCCCAGATTTTAATTTCGCCATAAATCGTTTTAATTTCCTAGAGAGACTTTCAGTAAAATGGTTTCTTCTTTATTATTTTACAGCAGTCCCTAAAGTTATAACTAATGATATGCTGTTGATATTGTATTCATTCCTGTGATTTGATGTTAAGGATTTTATTGCTTTAAATTAAATTAAACCTTTTATATAGAAAGGTATTTATATTAATTAAGTATCTGACTTACTATTCTCCGAAACAGCATAATATTATAGCGACAGAGACATTATACCATCCTCAAAACTGGATATGATTGATAGTTTACGTGGTTGACGTGTTTATTTACCTAACATGTTTTTTACGAGTAAGAGAGGCACGCACGGTGAAAAGAAAACTTTACCTTAATGATTGTAATGTCTGATTATTCCACTTTTTAATTCAACCATTATTATTCCTCCAAAAGATTGTGGTTCATTATTCATGTTCTATTAAAGGGAATAGCGATACCGACGAGGAAATTTTCCGTGCGTAGTTAGAAGAGATTTAGTAACACTAGTGATGCAAAATAAAAGATTATTAGTATCATTTCAGTACATTTGACAGTGCGTAAATTAAAAGCTTTCATTTTTAATAAAACACTATTCAACATTTATTTATTACTAGAAATTAATTAAAATGTATCTTCACTTTTTTGATTACCTAGTAAAATCAAGGCGTCTGTTATCTTTATTATTACCCTTTTTCATTCTCCTAAGTTGACATTGGTAGAATTTCGTATGAGTGATTTTCAGGAGTCTCAGCGGTTCCTTTCTTTCAGGGTCACCCTCATAAAATATGCGAGCGAAATATCCTGGCGCCATTTTATTCGCTTCTATCTAACAATCGTTTCTGCAGCCATTCCACTTTCCCCCGCCGTAAAAAAGCCGGTGTAACAAAGGGGACGATTTTCGATAGATCGATATGAGCGACATCTTCCGCGCTTGATTTATTCCCTGCCCTTCCTCTTTCCGCTTTCTTTTTGCATTCGAAGGCCTTCTATAATCCTCCTTAGCCGAAAGAAATCAATACTCCCTTCGACAAACTCTTCACCCGATTCTGCGACAAATCTTTGTTATTGGGTTTTCCTCGTGGGCCCTTCCCCTCCCAGCGACCCATATTTCTTCCGTAGACGTTTCCTTAGGACGCTGTTTATCTTGTCGCGTGCGGGACCTTCAACGTCACAGTGAGTACTCCCCCACCTTATCAGGTAGGGAGTCCTCTTTTTTTTCCTCTCCTCTGGAGCCGTAAAAGCGAGGCGATGACTCGAGTAGGAAATCTTCTCTATCTCGATGATCTCATTTGGTGCGTAGTTCTGGTTGCCAGGCAACAGATTTCCTTTTGGGCCCTTCTGTGGCCGCTCGAGGAATTTGATTCTGCTTTGATCATTCATGATGCCCCTCAAACCGATCGCTTCATTTTCAGCCACCTTACTTTGATGGAGTCTCGATAGATTGGATTCCGTACTATTCTAATTACACCCAGGAGATATTCGAAACTCATTATCCTCGGTATTCAACGCTTTCTTTGATATTGGGAATGATCTTATCGAGTAAGGAGGGATTAATTTGAAGGCTAAAGTCACAAATTTCTTAGCTTGTTGAAATGGAAGTTTTTCAGGCTTGTGAAACACCATATTTATCCTGGAAATTTTCAGCGAGAAACTGAACGGCTTAAGTCTTCTTCGTTCAGCTTATTTGACTCAATTTATTTTCAAGAAACATAAATCAGTCAGAAAGTAACTTATTACGACAGGTATTGCGTCTGTGTGTTTTACTCTGTGTCTGTGTGTTCTACTCCTTGTATTAATACTCCCTTGATCTGCAACAACGCCTTCAAGATTGAAATATGTGAGTTTGACTTTCTCCCTCATTTCATTTTAACTCATTGATTGAGATATCTTTGAAATTCGACTTATATTTTTAATTTAATTCAGTTTTTGTTATTTTATAATATTGACTATTTTCGGCACTTGCTTCACTTATACTCAGTAAGGGGCTTAAGCGATGACTTTATATCAGCTCGCTCACTGTAATTATTTCGACCGAAACTGATAAATCCCAAGAAAACATATAATTGTCAGGCATACTTAATTTTTTTAGTAAGGTACCGATCTTACGGAAAATACGTCAGAAATTCGCTTTCGGGTTTTCATTGCCGAGAAAAAAGGCCACGAAATATATTTGTCATCGTCTAAATCTATTCAAAATAGAAATAGACACATATAATTTAACCTGCAAGTGAAAATGTGCATGAAAGTTACGATTAATAATAACTTTAATGATAAGACAAATATTTATGATATATATTACTGTAGCAATGGGTATTGATAGCCAGCTGTAAAATCGGATGATAAATATAAATTTACTAAGTAACTTAACCCGATAAAAAAAACCCATATTGGGACATAGCCATGTCCAGGATAGCCATGTGGGTAGCGCGTTCGACCTTGGCGTAAGTAGTCCGGGGTTCGAGTCTCTGTGGGAGCTCACGTGCGAAATAGCCTTAGCTGTTGAAGCATTTTAAGAAATACTACTACTAGCTCATGTCTTGAGATTTTAAATCCACATAGAAGTAAGCAAGAACGGGATTTTTGTGTTCTGAGTGAATTCTTTTATGGGATGCCATGATACTGCTGGAAAAGTAGTTTTTAGGAAAAATTAGTTTTGACCTAACATGAAAACAGTGTGGGGAAAATTTTCAAATTCGAAGACTTAAGAAAAATTATTCGTTATTCTAAAACTTTTCATTCAAAGATTTTTTTATTGTGAAGTAGATGTCAGATTTTTATTACTATATCCCTAGAGAGCATAATTCGTTTCCAATATCAGTTCTCAAAGATTCTGTTCCAGCAAAAATGCTCTTGGTAGATTTAGACTAACTTTTGGTATTCTTGAATTGTTCCGTCCGGCTTTCAGGATGCCCATTGTAATGTAGAATAACACGAGATCAAAATAAGTTTGAAAAGAGTCGTAGACTTACTACGAAAGAGTGCGATGAATTGCAAGGCATTATCTCTCTCCCGTCTTTTATCACTGAAACCATTCTCTTCCGAGAAGAAATGCTGAAGTTGAAGTTACTATGGATGTAAAACAAAAGGGGATTTTAAAGGAGAGTATTCAGGAGCGCTTAAGGATATTGAAGGTAATGCGAAAACCGTTACGATGGTAGTATGTATGTCTTAATGGGAAGAGGTTTCGGAAGTTATGACATGAGATGTCGAGATCTTGGCATTTTCTCTGAGTTTTGTGGGGTAGTTTTAATGCTATGAAAATAATAATAATAGAAAGCAGGCTGGAAAAGTATATTCAGTGATTTCAATACTGTTATTCTTTATTTTTACCATTTTCTTTTCGCAGAGTTATTATTATCGTTAATTTTTCTGTATTTTTTTTCTTGAAAAAGATTCTTCCTCTCCAATGAACATCGGTGAAAGGGATATTTCCCATTAATGTTATTAGTAATTTCTTGTAGGAGATATATTATGAAAGGGTTTTATGAAATATCTTCCAAAAGAGATTGAAAAAATCGAGTCCATTGTAGCTGAATGGCCATTGGAAGAATGTGGGCATTTGGTGCTCAATGATTATTTACTTATAGTAGTTGTTTCATGTACAGGGTTAACATTCATTTGCAAATATCTTGAAAAGTTTTGATTTAAGAAATGACATTTAGGTTATCATAAAACTAATGAAATCGTTTTAGACAATAAAATACTTATAATTATCATAAAATAAATTAATGATGTGATTGATAGCGATTAATGGTATGATTTAATCGAATCTTTAATTATTCTATAATCAATTTTTATAAACAAATGGTGATCTTAAAATTTTTATTTAAATGCTAAATTTCATCCTTTATTAAATGCTCCTTTCATGTCTTATCCTCTTTTCCTAATTCTTGGTCAACTCAAGTCTCAATTCTAGTTTCCGGTCAATATATACTTAACGTATTTGTTTTCTTTCCAAAGTCAACAAATTTTCTATAAGATTAGGAAATAGGGTAACGAAATTTCATGTTAGGGAGAGGAAGGAAGTAAAAAGGGAAGGCAAGAAAGAGGAAGGAAATTAACAGCGAGGAAATACTTCCGCATGGGAGTTTATTCTACTTTAGGGAAACATCTCTACTAGGTAAATGATCAAAGTACCGACACACTCTATCCCATCACGAACCAACCGAATTTTAATCCAAACTCAGGTATAGGTAACCATTTATTGATTTTTTACTACAACTAAAACAACTATTTTATTGTAAAACAAGCCCAATTTCTCTCGGAAAGTATTTAAAAAATTCACATATTCTAATCCCGTTTCTTTTCTAAACGACACATTCTCTAAATCCTTTTTGCTTCGACGAATTTATTGCGGGGAGGTAAAAATATCGTCCTAATTTCCTATGTGGAAAACTGTATTAGATTTGTATGTTATAGAAAGCCATAGGAAAATCATCGTCATTGGAAGACGCGAGTTCGAAATCGGGAATCAATGACGTTTCCGTATGGCAACACCCAATTTTTAATTTTCCAAATTTAAAGGCTTCTTTTCCTTCATTCATTAAGATGAGTAAATCGGTAAGGATTTAAATTGATCTCTGTTTCGGCAGAAAATTCGGCGGCAAAACTATATCTTATATTTACGAAGTTTTTCTCTAGTGCGGTCGCAAGTTTCATTTGTTTTCCATTCATTCATAAATTGGTCGAATATGCATTACACTTCTCGGAAAATCTTGGGACAACGTCATTTTTGCCATTGTAAATAAACTAGAATGGTTCTGTGCCTCTGTTATAGCAACCAAAAAAGCAGTTTTTTTTTTAAATTTCGATGCTTCAAAAACTTTCCAAGGAATCAAAAATATTTTATCAAAATTTTTGCGATTTTGGATCATAAACTATATCCGACGATAAGCAAATAATGTCAGTTATTATTTTTCTATTCGTGATCAGCTACGTGTAGCTCTTACTTATTTTACCGACATCTAATAAGTAAGTATAAAAATATATTTAGTAAGGTGTAAATTATGACAGATCCTTCCATCAAAGATTTAAGAAGCAGATCGAAATCAACCGCTCTGTGAGCCGTGTCAGGATGTCCTATTTGTTTTGCTAAATTTGGACAATTTAAGTATTCGAAAATTTAAACAATAGAATTAAATTGTTCGAAGATCTTCAAAGCCCGCAGGGAACTGCGCAAAAGTCTGCAAACGTTCTCAAGTCCAAAGGTCTTCGACTTCTGAAACCATCAAACCCGACCCAACCAACCATTTGCCTAGTTGGGACGTCCTCACACGCTGGAAACGCCGCATAACGAATTTCCAACGCGGAGACGTCTGCAAATTCGATTTCGGAAAACGAAATCGGAAGTTCCCCAAGCGAGCGTCTCGGCCTACGGTTCGTCTCCCAGAAAAGACGAAGCGTGTAGCAGGTGTTTCTCACGCGGCCTTTCCACGTATCTGGCCCACGACCTTGCGCGCACCGAGGGCGTGCGTGGTGGGTTAAAAGGGGTGGGGAGGAGGAGTGGGTTATTGATTCGACAGAGACCGGGTCGCTCCGCCGCGTGGCCTGCATTTCTCCTCCGTTCCGATCGGCTCGTTTTTCGGCCCTCCCTGTTTTTCTTTTTCAAATACTCTCCACTTTCCGCGTCGGAAGGGGTTGGGCACCCTCTTTGGCGTCGGGTCGACGAATTTATTGCGAGTTCTCGGGGTGGCAGTCAGCTGGTAAACACTCCTGGGACGGCTATGCCCGGACCGCAATCTCGTCATATGGAATGGGTTGAATTTTTATCCTCCGTAATGGATTCAGGTGGCGGATGATGTATGCGGGGGTCATTTTCATTCCGCAATCCTTTTATTCCCTCTCGGGGATCGGATAAACCGCGCGAAATATTTTCGATAGCAATCTTCCGTTGCATCGCCATTTTATCGTAATTTAAATCCGCTCTTCATTTTTTCGTCATTATTGATTTTTCATCGTCGTCATTCATTTTTTATTCGTTTCGAGGTCGCGCAATTTTCCACCTACGCTGGGGGTATTCTTAAAAATTCTTTTCGAATTCCAGAGCCTCGGCTTCGCTTCTAGACGTCTTTTTTTCTCCCTTCGCTTAATTTTCTGGAACCGAGAGTTCTTTTGGTCCCCAGATTGTCGCACCCGGATTATTCTGTTCATTTTTTCATGCGAGAAAGGAGTTTGGATTTTTCTTCCCCTCGCAGTCGACGCCGTTCTCTCCTTTCGCCGGAAACAAAAAAATTAATGTTTGAAGAGCATTTTCCTTCTGTTCCGGCGTATTTTTACTTTGCGTGGTAAATGTTCCGCGTGTTTTCCTTCCAGCGTCGCGCGGGGGAGAGCTCTTCTCCTCGACGAGAAATTCGCTCGAGTTCGCGGAAAAAATAACTGCGACGAGGATTCGCATCGGGTGATTGCGGTTTTTCTTTCCGCTGTCTAGCTCTGGGAGGGAGTGAGTTTTTATTGTGATGAGCTAGGATGGCGGATGAATAATTCCAGCCGCAGATTCATTGTTTTAATTAATCCGCGTTTTTCTCGGAGAATCGGACACGTCGGGAAATAGGTCAGGTTTATGAGGGAGATTCGAATTCGTTTATCCCTGTTTCGTTATTTTGAGCTCGAAAAACTTTTACGCGATTCAGAAGGAAAATGCCAACGAGGATTTTTTTAGCGTCCCCATTTGCTTTTAGAGTAATGCTTCATCCTGCTGCTATCACGTGCCATGCGATACACGATTCGATTCTTTTTCTCCCACTTTCAGCGGATGCAAAATGAAAGCGGCTGATTTCTGAGCGGAAAAGTTTCATGAATTTAGAAATGACGTTTCTAAGAAGAACATCTGCGTAAGCAGTGATGATTTTCAAGGTTAAAATTCATCCTTTTCCATCATTAAAATGTTTTAAAGTTTTTTATTATCACAGCTGAATGAAGGTATATTTTAAATCGAAGAGACTTATTATTAAGGAATTTATGTTCTTTAACGTAATCAACCGACTACCTTTATATCATGCAGTTGGGGTTTTCCTAGATGTGTTCTCATGTTGTCTCGTTGTTGAATGCTACATTACTGTTTTATTACAAGTTATCTAGCTGAAAGATAATTAGGTGTTTTTACTCTGTTCTTGTAATGTTCATTATAAAAACAAACCGAAATCAGTCCAAAATTTTTGAATGTTCTTTGAAAATACGATATCTGCATATGTTATAATCTGTAGAGATATTCAGTAATAAAGAGGCAAGAGTTGAAAAGTAGTAACGAATCTGTAAAGGAAATTGGAATTCACGTTCTAATACTAACAGTGGTAAATTGACCTAGTTAGGATGCTGTGAGCACATACAAAAGGATGATCTTGCGGCGATTAATATAATTGCTCCATCTTACTTTATCTGCTATATCCATCTGCCTGGAGGTGATTAAAAAGCTGATTACACTTTTTGTCTATCATGAGTACAATTTAATTAGCATGGAATTTTGAAAGTAGATTTTTTACTTAACTCACTTTTAAATGTAGTTACTATAGATGTTTCTGAATACATTTCAAAACTGCATGTACCGATACATCCGCTGAAAATCAATTACCTATATCAGTAGCTATCTCTTAATTGCTGCTATAAATTTCCTGAATTGTATTCACACCCATATGTGCAGTCAAATGCAGCATTAGGTGCAGCAGGATTCAGAAATCGTTTAAATAGTTCTAGAATTTCTCTCCTCTGGTGTCGCAAATTCTAAATGCTCCACCATGAGGTATTTCATGGGACATGAATCTCCCCTCTGTAATAATTCTTGCTATCACCTTCCAATTCCGCGCAGATTTAAAGCTCCGATAACTTCGACGCACCGATTTGCCGTTTTCCACCTCTTTCTGTTTTCATTTCAATCCATCCACGTATCACTTATCCGCGGATTTCCTTCGCCTCTGTGATTTACGCACGCCTCCAGGATGTTTGATTTTCGGAACCGATGAACTGAGAGATCGGATGAAGTGAGCTCTGCGGTGTTAATCGTCTTCTAATCCTATTAGCGTATACAGAGGCGTGAATGAAATTTTCGAATTATGGGGGCGAGTGGATGACATTTGCAGACACGGTATTACTTGAGCACGCTCGTTGGTTACGGTGCGTATTGCTGCGGCGTAGCGATCGGTGGGGCGATTTACACGAGTAATAGAGTCATTCTCTGTTGCATGCATTGGCATTTGTATATGCTTGTCCATGTATGAATTTTGCGAGCTTATATTAAACTTACGTCGCTCACAAAATTCTATTATGGAGTAATTAGTCTATTTCAGGGGTGGAGAACCTGAGGCCTTTACTTCATTCCCTAAAACAAATGCATTCATTCAAATGATTTTATTTCTCATTGTCGTTCGTTACTTATTTTTATTTTTTTATTAATATTTATCGATATAATATTACACATTACGTGCAGCAAAACAGCGATGGCGAAACGTACCTCGAGGCGGCGCAGAAACGGCGGTGGTCAATTGTCCTAGACCTTCATTTCATACATTCCTATTTCAGTCATTCTGATTCCACCCAACCTTTATATAGGTCCAGAAGAACGTGTATCTACACCCCCATGAAGCAGTATTTCTCTTCCTCCATTAATTCATCACTCTGCTATTACTGGCGCTCTCCCTATCTTCCGTTTGTTCCTCTCATACTCCTCATATTATTTTTGCATTGTTTTTAATTGAATCCATCGTCACATATTTTCTCTCGATTCACTTTTTTTCTGCAGACGCATGGATCAGTCCTTGCGTAGAGATCAGATTGAAGCACGCGCTCGCGTATAAATAGAGGCCGTAAATCACTTGTTTGGACATTCGTGCTGTATGTTTCAGTGGCACGTGCGAGTCGACTAACATCTCTCACGTTGAGAGAATAAATGCTTTGATTGTTGCGTTCACTCATGGAATTATTGCGATGAGAGGTATATATCTTTTATTCTGTTGCAACGATCCGAAGGCTATATATACAGGTTATTGTGTTGTTCTTTCAGTAGCTTCTTTTTTATTTCACCGCTATTTCTGTGTGGTCAAAGAGAGAGGGAGGGAACTGAAATTGTATGCATGAAAAATTTCATTCTGAATGTATTCGTTTTACGTCTCCCGCGGAGTTTATCCCCGGATTCTATTTAAGCTACCTGTATCTTTCGAAATACAGTAAGAGAAAATTGATCAATAAAATCCGTACTATTTTACTATTACTACTTCAAACTCTGATAGGTTTTCGGCATCAAGCAAAGTTTGTTTGAAAAAATATAATTTGTAATAATTTATTTACAATAGTTTGCGTTTGGAGGCTGATGTATCGTATTTATGATCAAAAGGAATATGTAAAAGGAGTTTAGGCTTAGAAAGTTTATACAGAAAGTCGCCATGTTTTTTGTAATTAATAAATCTATGTAAAGGATAGAAAACCGTAAAATTAAAATCTCAATTCGTTTGCAGTTTTCGTAATTTATTATTTATTTTCTTTGTTGAAGATTTTGTGGGTCATATTTTATTACAATTTTTCTTACGTGACAGAAGGATATTTTCGAATCGAATTTTTATGTTATTTATAAATGAAAATGATGGATTAATTATTTTTAGTCGAATTAATGTGAATCTTACCTTAAATGTAAATATAAATTCAATAAAGATCATTCTAATTCTTCAATGGTTGTAAATGTTTGGATTCAGAGATTACTGCTATCGAAGATTATTCTATTTGCTACCTTTGATCAACTTTATTGGAACAAAAATCGATAAGTTAACAAGGTTTTGGTGCGAAAACACCCTCTCATTCCCTTGTGAAGTTTTCTCTCTTCTCCGAGGTCTTTTCTCTCTCTTTTTTTTGTTTTATGATAGAGTACTTCGAATTTTACCACTTGAATCGTAAATATTTATCTAAATAAATACATATTAAATAAATATCTTGAACTCTTTGTAAAACTCGTAGTAGCGTGTCTTATGCGAAGATTAGGAACGCTGATATAATTTAAAATATCTGTAGCTTTCACAGAACCGTAGGAAACTCTTTATTTATTAAGACGCTTATCTGATGTGTCTTATCTTCTAAGAATGAAGTTCTTGGTTGTTTTTCATGTCAAAATCAATTCAGAATTATTTAAGCTGGTAAAAACCGGAAGGGAATATTTTTAAATACAAGCAGTTGCAGACGTTTCATATCAGAATGGTATGTCATCGTGATCACCGTGTCTGCTGTCCTAGTTATAATTGTCTGAAAATATTTGTCAATGTTCCTGTTCTTCAAGTCTTGAGGAATTTTTCTTTGGAAGTTTGCTAATATAAGTTTTAGGTAAAGAAAAACTTTGATATCGGCTAGCGTAAGAACCTTGGTCTAATGAGTTTCAACACCCCCAGTCAATTTTATTCAAATTTGGACGTAGAAGATCTCTGCAGGCGTTTAGATTACTGAGATACGTCATGATTGCAAAGGTTTGGATTAAATAAAAACAAAGAGGATGGATTGTAATTTACATTAACAATTACAGAGCGGAACTATAAAAGTTCCAGTGGGAATACTTAGAATTGAGTAAGATCTTGATGAAGGTGGAGTATAGTAAAGGATAACATGATGAATTGCATTCTGAGATTAAGTGTGATCAATGTCATAAAAATTTTTGTGAGAACTGCTGAAGTATCCCAAATTTTTCAAGAAATTGAGGAATCTCGAAAATTCGGTTGGCCGATATTACGAAAGGAGTTGAGTAGTCACACAGATGTACAGTTAATAAATATCCCTGGGCAGCTGATGATTTTTGATGAATGGTGGTAATGATGAATTGGATTTTGCGTTGATATTTACGGCCGGATGATATTGCCGCCAACCTTTACTGGGAAAGCATGTATTTAAGATATAACGATCAACTTTTTTCTTCCTAAACATGTCAACCTATCATTCTTTTATTACACATTCGTTAATATTTAACGGATATGGCTTTTTATTGAAGATTTGCTTTGTCGAAATATGGTCTGCCCTACCCAAGAAATCAAATGTGATTAGGTGATGATGAAAACCACCGCGAAGGTCCATACACCGTCGACCATTAAGTCGGCAGAGCAAAAAGTTAAATGTCTTTGGCTGTTTCGTTTGTAGCGACTCACTGTTGCTTGTATCCTTTTTATGGGAGGCAATTAACTCCCTATGGGAAACCGCACAAAGGGCAATACAGCCAACATTCTCTGAGATTTCAGTTCGTTTTCTTTTGACCTGGTTTTCTTAAGCCTCCAGCTACGATTCCGGATCCGCTAGTTTTCTTTTCAGTGACATCTGATTTCTTAAGCACAGGAAACGTTTTTTTTCCTCGTTCAGTCGACTATCATTATCGGCACTCCGGGAGATCAATGGGTTTATCGAATTGATCAGCATTAGTAACCGCTTCGGAATCCCATATTTACATTTTCATGCAATTTTATTCCATCTGATTTCGCAGTTCGTCACTAGAGAAGCAATTCTCCATCCTGTCGTTGAATGAGGATCAGGAATGTCATTTCCTCGCTAAAAGCTTTTATGAGACTTCTGCACCCATTTCCCATTTCACCTGGAGTTTGGATTTTATTGGATAGAGTTCAATTTTTGGACGGCGAGCTAGAATCGGAGGCATGGAGATTTTCTTTCCCTTTCCTGAAACTTCCTCTGCAAAAAATCCTATAGCCTAAATGGAAAGGGAAATGAAACAAGATTGAATGTCATCTCTGTTGCATTGTGTTTTTTTTTATTTTATCGATATCTTAAAGAGCACATCTATTAAGTTAGTCAGAATATTGTATTTTTTATGTTTATTTATGATCGTTTTTATATTTATAATTGTCTTAACGGGAATAATGAGAAGATTACTCAGTGTGAATTAGTCTGTTGTACTGTTAGTAATATATACATATTATATTAGTATTGTAAACCTACTCGTTATCCTCCTCAGAGATCTAGTTTTCGGATCGAGTGATAAGCCTAGTTGACATGAAAAACATTTTTCTTTACTAAAATGATATTAAGGGTGGTTATCGAGCTGTATATTTGGTGAAATAATTTCACGACTCCTATAAACGTAATTTCAAATTGAATTACTTCTCGTTTTTTTATACCTTAAAATTTTCTGCTAATTATCGTTTTAATCCTCCTCTGCTTGCTTGCAAATGCATCTATTTTCCGAGTCAGCTAATATCAATGTGCGTCTTTATTTTTTTTTAAGTAGGTTCTACAGTCGAACCATTCGTATTCATTGTCTGTTATTTTTAATTATAAGCTCATTATATTGACTTTTCCACCTATCCTGTTTGGCTCGATGTTTATTCCTAGTCGGAATGAATGGGTTTTAAAGAATGAGAATTTTTCCAGAGATTTCGTAATCGCGCCTGAAGTATTGATTTCGAATCAGCGGTTCATTTGCTATTTTTTGCTGCCACAGAAAAGTCTGTTACTTGAACGTTCAAGGTTAGAAAACGGGAATACAAAATTAAGTCAATTGGTAGAAGGAACCTCATTCAGAATTAAAATATCGATTTGTCAAGATAATATGTAATTAGTAAGGATTTGTTGCCTTCTCTTTCTTCTCTTATATTTAATTACCATAGAAAAACCGTGAAGGAAGAAGTAACTCATGATCTCGTATGCTAAATTTTCGTCTACGATTCCCGAAGCATTCCTAGAAGATCCTTCGTGAAATCTCAGGGAAATGTAGTGCACTTAGGTCAAGGAAATAACCGTCTTTATTGCAGGTAAAGCCGGGCAACATCCAAAACCTATTTTTTCGTTTGCTCTACAGCCGATGATTTTTCTTAGCTATAATAAGTTATCTTTTTGTAACTCCATCCTCGAGATGAACGTTAGTCCTACCGTGGGAAAGTAGCGAGACTTCGCGGCTGGTTTCCTCAGAGGTAGTTTCGGATCCATCTGGCGCTTTTTCCTCTTTCAAAGTATCAAGCGGATGATTTATGGTATCTTTCTTCACCGCCGTGATCTGCTCGCGGAATTAGGCGATTTCGTATGAACTGCGGCAGTGGGATTTCTTCTAAGAGACGAATCTTAATCGGACTGAACACTTCGTGGATTACTAAATGCGACGAAACGGATTTCTTTTGGTGCACATTGTGAAATGGGTTTGTAAAGCTAACACATTACGCTGCTAAAAACTATAATTGGGTTACCTTTTGTCTCGTCCTCGTTTTGCAGGATAGACATGAGGACCTAATTAACGTTTTTACCCGCAGGAGGATACTTTGGATCTCATGTCCCAATGGTTAATGTTTTTACGGAGAACAAAATCGCTTCTATGGACCGCTGCTTATCATAAATTAGTTACTAAGGTCTTTTAAAGCGAATCGCTTGAAATTCAGTTTTATGGCCTACTTTACTTTGAAAGGACACTTCTCCTTCACGTTTCCTCTTTTAACGCAAATAGGGGCTACCTATTTCTGGTACCTTTAATTTCCTCTTATCTTTGAGGATGAAACATTCGTTCGTGTTATGTATTTTGTTACATTGAAAAACATACAGATCATACGTAATAAGTGTTCATCTAAGTTTCATCTTCAGGATGGAGGTGATTAGGAGATGGAAAACTAAATTTTTTCTGAATTGAGTATAAACATTTTAGGTTACATATTTTACAGGAGATTTAGGAAAATGGGGAGAGGAACTTGGTGGCTAGAAATCCTTGTAATTGTTGTGATAACTGTTAATAGATGATCGCAATATGATATTGCAATCTCGTTCAAAGATAGGATAGGAGATTAGTTTGTGATAATATTGTTTACGCTTTACTCCCTTTCCAAAGTACCATCTGGTAAAATATCCTTCGTATGAAATATCCTCTGGGTGAAATATCCTTGGGTAAAAAGTCTTGAGTGAAAAGATTTAGGGTGTTAAGTCCCCTGAGTGTACCGTCTTTAAAGAATATGCATTGCGAGAAATATCCGAGCATCTTTTTTTTGGATTCTTTTTATGTGTATGTTTATATGATATCTCAGCTCGAACGTGTTTTCAAGCCAAAGGAGAGAATGTCACGTGTCAGGATTATATTTGCCACTATTCTCTCGCCGTGGGTGAGAGGCACCCCTTTGTTGTTTTCTCTTCAGAATTTCACAGTAGTCTATGGCTGAGCCACCCAAGTTGTAAAAAAGTGAAAGAACTATTCGGAACGAATGTCGATGCGAGGATTTCGTGCGCCCAAGGACCCATAAGCTCTTCAGGGATTCAGTACATGAGGACAGCCCTCTCTACTCCCTATTTTTTCCCTTTTCCCTTACTCTGCGAATGGCGTCCTGGAATACGTAATGCCGATGATTTTTTTTAACTGGAAAAAGGTCGCATACGCGATCCAAGAGCGTCGCGTGGCATCTGGCAAAGTTTACTTTGAAGAGGTCTAGCGGGTAAAATCCGTTACTGCCACGCTTAAGATGTAGATTTTTTCATACCTTTGTTTACTTAATCGTTTCTCAAAGCATCGTGAAAGCCAAATATCGCGGAGCATAAATTATTGAAGATCTCCAGTGCGACCTTCAAAGTGGCAAGAAGTTTCTGTATTTACATGATATCGATTTTTTTAAATATTTTATTTAATGCTGTTGCGTCAGATACGTACGTTTTCTTGATTATAATTCAGACTTGGAAGTTCTTCTGGTATTTTTTTATTAATCGCTGTATTCAGGTATTTCTGTAGGGAAAGCCCCCCTGAGTCCCTTTTCTTAAACTGCTTCAAATGTATTTACTGTTATTCAGATTATTCAGAATTTATTTCTCTGTTATTCAGAAAAGGTAACATTAGCGAGTCGCTATTGTTAGTTGAGTCGCATTACATGCTTAATTATTACTCTAAACTCACTGTTAACCATTCTAAGTGTTTAAATTTATTGCTAACTAATATGTTTTTTCATTTAAAATTGCATTCTCTAAAATTTAAAAATATTTTATTTGACGTAGTGATGTAAAAATGTTTACTTTCATGAAGGTAACTTGACAAGAAGTTAGTCATTATTTTTGGGGCCTTAAAACTCAAATTGGTACTCACTCTGGTTGGGTGAAAAGTTATGCAATTAATTACAGTACAATTCAAATATCTCCCGAATGCTGTGAGTCTAAAATTTAAAAAATTATGTATGTTTACAAGTTATAAGTCTCCATCTATTTAGAATTTTATAGTATCCTTGACCTTAATTATTATGCCAGAACTTAAGAATTCGTGTAACTACAAACTCAGATATCCATTAAAAGTCTTAGTATTTGATTCGGATTTAGGTAACAACATGAACCAGGTGCGAGCTGGGCTTATTCTCACTTAAGTTCGCCGTTTAAGTACGTTCGCCGAGTAAATTTTATCCTTATGACTTAATTTAATATCGATTATTCAGCACTTTATTACTAAAATCATTGTAGTTATGAAATCTTGGCGTATCAATTTGCTCGCTACGACGAATATTTCATCCCCCATCACAAACTCTATTTCATGAAACATATGCCGTTGAACCATATTATTTTCAGAGAAATCAGTTACTTCGTTAGCCGCTTGTAAGAAGAGATGAAACCGATAGAAAAACCTCGGACGCTGCCCTTCCCCGTAATTCTGTCCACCGATCGATTTTGGGTAACGTTTCGATTGAAAGGTCCGAGTCGATAAGTCCATTATTTAGGTCGACTGACGCTCCCTCAAAGGGGTCGTCCTTTCATCCCCTTGACACCATCTCACACTCCTTTGCGTTGACGCCTCAGGAAGTGTCTACTGGGTACGTAGCAATAGAGCCAGGTTAGCCAGGAGAGAGATTCTAAGGAAGTGTATTTTCTGGACCGGAGGCTGAGACGAAACATATGGTTTTGATTTTTATTCCTACGGAAAGAGATATAGGATGTTCTAATTTACGAGAGTCGGGTTTTATCTCCTTATATTGTCTTATTTTATTGACATATCAGCGATAAAGAAATGAATGTTATTAATTTGCAATCCAGCGAGATCAGGAGGAATCCTATCAGTGTCTGCTACTTGCTTCGGTGTTTTTTAAATTACGAGGAAATTCTTTGGTTCTGAAGTCGTTATGAAGTAGAAATAACGATCAAAATTTTATTACGAATATCCTTCATATTGACATCGGAAAATTATTTTTCGTTGGATGTTCTTCGTGAAAATATCGAAATATTTGGTGGATTTAGTCTTAGAGCTTATCATCAGCTATGAAATCCGAGAGGACATTTCCATGTGTGCTATTGTTACGGAAAAATTATTTCACTAGAGCTGTATTGAGTGAATGATGATAAAAGACTTATACAGGGTCTTTCAAAAGGAATTAAGCTATTTCTATTGGGATTTTATTCGATATTTCGACGTTATTCTTGAAAGAACTTATATTTAAATTATTATATATTAAACTAAAAATGATATTATTTAATTTTTATTTAAATTAATTAATTATTATTATTACAATAACTATAATTATTATTTATAAATTATTTTATATTATTAATTTATATTAATTAAACCTATCAGCTTATTTTAATAATAATGGTAAACAACAAACGTCAGTAACAGTGCCTTTGATTTTTATTAATTCGATGCCTAAAATTTTACATGAAAACGATAGTTTTCAAAGTTTAAAGCATAAAATTAAAGACTGGTTAATACTTTATAAATTTTCTTTATTTTTATATGTTATTATCTATATTTATTCTTATTTCCGTTACTTCAGTGCAATCATTACAATTCAGTACAATAAATACAGACTTATGTTATAGTTTCTTAGTAATGTGTTTTGAATTTACCATCAGTATATCCTTGCAATATCTATGTACAACTATATAAAATAGTATCTTCATGATTCTTGTATCTTTTATAATTTTTGGGTTTTCTTATTGTATGCCTATTAATCAAAAATGTGCTCTCTAATATGTTTTTATTAATTGAATGCTGTATCATGTTAATTATGTTTGCTTGTCTATTAGCACTTTAAAAACTATTTTATATATAATGTATGACAATGAATGTATTTAAACTTTTTTTTTCTAAACCTGGCACCCATTATAAATACTAAAAGAAGCTAATGAGTGTTAATATTGAGCAGAAAAAGTCTCCTTTAGTAGAGAGAAGTCAGAAATTTACGCATAAAAATAGTACCAGGACATAGAATAGTCATGATATAGAAATTCAGTACATATGATGAAATAGAAATCCATCGTAGAAAGTATACACAATATAGTTAAAATTAAAAACATATTAAAAAGTTTCAATCGTGAAGGATATGGGAGGACTCTTTACAATATCGAAATTTAATGAGACTCCAAAACAAAAAATTGTGCCGGAACATAGGAAGTGAATAGCAATGAAGTACTTTTACCAAAAAGATTCGGCAATTATTCCTTAAAATATGGGATTGGTCATGAAAATCAAATTTATGGGAGATGGTGACAAAGTTAAATTAGCATTCAAAGATTATCATAAAGCTTTTAAGAATCACCGAAATAGCATAGTTCTTGTTTGAAGGGTTGGGAAAGATATCTGGCCATAAAAATTCTATTGAAACCAGTTTTAACCAGGCGGACCCTCAGAATAAATAGTGAAAAAGCTATTAGCAAAAAATGGTAAGACCCAGAATTAACCTCTCAATGCGTAGGAATGAGAATTTCCCAATGTAATTACTGCGAAAATATAATGGTAGTAGAATGTCTGTTCGGGGTTTTGTAATAACCGTCGTATACTAATCTGTTTAATAAAATAGAGTAAAATAAAACTGCGAATGTTATCTTTATTATGAACTCTGTGGAAAAAGAGAGTTGATAAAGGGAGGGGAAAAGAATGGGTAGCAAAGGAAGGGAAGGTCCTTTCGCCCTACATCTTCCGTGAAGGCTCCCCCGGGAGCAATGTGACAGCTGTGGAATGGAGAGGGTAAAGGGGAAGATCCTCGCACCAGTAAAAAATAATTAGGGAGGGATAATGATTTCTTTTTAATCCGAAGAATTCGTGTTAAGAGATGAAATGGGAAATCGGAAGGAAAGGAAAATTTTCGAAGGGAAAGTCTGAATGTATAGGAGTGGACAGAGGGGAGGAAAAACATTCCATATATCTCTCTGTTCTCAGGAAATGGGATTGGTACGGAAAGGCTATATTTTAAACGTACGTGAGATTTGTATATCCGTTTGGTGAAAGAGAGAGGTTTGTCTGAACGCTTTTTGTCCTTTATATCTTAATCGTATTTGGCAGAAGACGACACAGGTGGAACTCTTTTCGATCTCGATGCTCTATGCTGAGTCGTGTAAAGAAAATATTTGTTGTGGGAATTTAGTAATTTTTTGGACGTCCAACATTTGGTTATAGTTTTCAGAGAGCTGTAGGAATTTCTTCAAGAGGAAATGGTGTGAGATCTTGGTTTGAAAATGAGGTTTTAGGTGATTTTGAGAGAGCATTCTGCGTAAATGAGTTTATGTTTTTCATGCAATGTTTCTGAGTCTTATGTCATACTTGTAAGAGCTATCTATAGAGTTAATCTTCTATCAACTATATAATCTTAGAATCGAGATTTCAATTTTGGGTTTCTAGGTGTAATATTTTCTTCAACAATGCTTTACCAAATGCAGTTAATATAATTTATAATTTAGTTCATTTTATATGGAAATTATTTCTCATCCGAAATATTTTACAATAGAGTGATTCATCCGCTTAAACATTTGTATTTGAGTTTATTGTTCTCTGATTGGAATTATTTTCTTGTAAGCTAATGATTTACATTTTCCTTTTCAGGTAAGTCGTCAAATGCGAGATTTATCTGTTTCATCAGCGTTTACAGCTTAGTGAGTATAATCTTAAAGGTATGTTTTGTTGTAAGCATCGTTTGAGGTAATAACGTTTTTTTTACTGAATCTTCTTAAACGTCATCACTGACTAATATTGATGTAAATATCGTGTTTATATTTAAGGCATCCACTTGTAAATTCTTAAGTGGTAGTAGCACAATTATTTGATTCGAAAAATCATGCTCAAAAATGCTTATTTTCGTTCGAGAAATGTTTCAAAATCTCTTTACGGTAAAGGCAAAGCAGTAAAAGTTGGAAAATCGATCTCGATACGTTCCTAAGAGAAATATCTTAGCTGTAACTATCCTAAAAGTTTGTCCGCGTTAGTGTAAGAAAAGAATTGGAATCGCAATCCTTGCTAAATTGTATTAACGTTGATGTTATAATTCTCAAGTATTATAATTAACATTAAATTGATACTTTTCATGCTTCATCCATTAAACATTGTAAAACAGAATTCAGAAGATAGTTTCTAAATTCCATTGAATGTCTAAATGAATGTAAGATGGAAACCGTGTAAAATATAGTCACCTTTTTAATTTATAGAAAGTTTTTTTATGTCTCCTTGCATCTCTATTTCTAAAATGATTTATTCGATTCGGATTATTTGAGGAAAATGAATTTTAAAGCTTGTGATTAGTTCTTCTATTAGAAATTCTTCTTCAATCCGAGACCTTACCTTAACAAAAGGGCGTTCTTTTCTTTGGTTTGAGCATAGTTTCGAGCCTCCTTGGAGCTCTCTATATTAACCTCGTACGTAATCCTCCCTTTATTGAAACATTCTTCTGAAAGATGAGAAATGCAAATTTCGACTTGAGGCTTTATGCTCTTCTTTAATCCGCAAGAGAAATGAGTTAAGAGGGAAGGGATTCTCTCTCGCTAAGTTTTCCGAGCAATATATATATCCCTTTCAACAATAAATCCAAAACGTAGAGAATATTACGCTCATATAATTTGAAAAATAAATTTCACCGAGCTTTTTTTCTTTGAGGCGATTGATTAGTTTTTGCATCAAAGAGTAAGTCGCTGAGTTAAAAAAATCGTCTTCGTGCTTGACTGAGAGAGAGCTTTCCTCTATCTTAAATTATCATCACGATTGGAATATAACCTTTTCGACAAGTCCGTGATTACTTGCTGTATCTTGGTCTCCATTTTTCCTATCTTCCGATCCTTTCTGGAGTTCCTGGTAATCCAATTCTAGGCTTATCCTGCTGGATTGCCGGAAACATGCCCATTGCTTTCCTCAGATTACCTTCTGATTCATTTTCTCACGTACTCCCCCTACTCTTTTTTTTCTGGCCATCCCATTAATTTCCTGTATTCTACTCCTCGTTCATATCTCGAGATTCAACGTAGTGGATGTCCTTTCTCTGTTGCGTCACTATTTCGTTTCCTTGCAAATTGATTTTCCGTTTATCTTAATTAGTCTCAAAAAGGTTTTCAAAGAGTTGTATATCTAAAAATTTGTGGTTTTCAGGTAGGTGTTGGCGGAAGGAATTGAAATTCTACGCAGTCAGGCACGTTTCTTAAAATCTTCCTTCAGAGGAGAAATTTCGGAAATGGAATTTAATTACCTGGGTTATCTAGCTTTAGGTTTGTAAATTGAATCGCCTTCTACCTTAGGTAGCTTCTAATCTTACAGGACGTCGTGGAGTATTTTTAGATAAATGCGCGTTACAACATCGCCTCTTCGGAGATATCTTAAAATTGGATTGTCTAAAATTAAATCTCAAATCAAAATTAGTTTATGAAGAGACGTTCCCGCTATTTCGTGTCTCCATGTTACTCTAAAGCGATGAACCAAAAGCCTGCAAAAGATTTTACGAATATATAAATAACGTGAGAAAATTATATCTAATTTACGTATGTGAAAATGCATGATGGCGGCGATAGTTAAATTATTATCATGACGTCTTTTCTTTTACGCATTATGTCTCGAGAGCAGGAACGTAATGATTTTTAAGTCTTTTGCATTGCAGAAGAGAAGTTTCTGTAGGTTTAATCACGTCTTTGAAATGGCTAACGATGCAGCTTATTTCTTGAAATTAAAGTGGCCTTGTTGCATATTTGTTTCATAAAAGAGACTTTGTGATGATATATGGAGTCGTCATTGTCTGCACCAACCCGATTTAATTAAATGCTAATTCGAATCTAGTTTTATCGTAGACATTGTGGCATCAATAAATACCTAGTCAGAAAGAATTTTTCGAGATTAAGATATATTCTTGACGTTAACCAAGGACGTTTTCACGAGTCCGTATCAATAAATAGTGTAGCCACTCATTAGAATTTAATATTACTACGTTAATTAGGAGTAGAGTAATTAGAAAATACTGTGAAGACGCCGAATTTATAAAAATATTTCATAGTGGTAGTTTATTGATATAATGCATTCACATTTTTTCAGTAAATGCACCGAAAGTGAATAGTGGTCTCGTCAGATGTGATTAGACAATTATACACTATCACTCACATTTCAACATATTCTGCCCTATAATAAATACACCACATCACATTATTATAATATACATATATACCATATGATGTCATTCATATAAACACCCCTTTATACGCAAATTTCATAAAGAAAAGTGTACGTATTACGGTACACACTTGTTCCTTTATAAATGGACAAGATTAAATCATTCCATAAACACAAAACACAGCATTAAAACACAGCAAGAAAGACGTGCATTAACTACAAAAAAGACAGAGAAATGAGGTCAATCTAAATATTCTTTAATCGAAGAATTTCGTTTTTCAATCAACAATTATTTTTCAATTTCGCAAGATTCCCTGAAAACTCTCATATGATACTAGATTCACATATCACAATCTAAATACACTCATCGGGTTGGAGAAAAATCAAACTAAATAACTAAAATTTATTTAAATTTAAATCATGTTCCTATGTTTGAAATTTCTAAAATACTGTATACGGAAATCGAAACCCACCTCTAAGACACACGGGGGAGATTGCCTCCTTCAAGAAATTCAGCGTCTGATTTTGCGGATGATGGACCACTCCATCATCTATTCCTTCTTGACTTCAATGTTATAAAGTCGCGAACACGAGATTCATCAAAATTTCTTTATTTATTTAAGATTATGGCAAGGATATATAAAAGTTATCTTTTTATGTTTTAGGATATATGTTGTTTAAGGACATGATTATAAGAATTTTTCAACCTTTTGAAGTAGTATGAACAATTTCCGATTGAATGCGCATAAAATATTTCGGTATGTACCGGTGCCTGGAGCGTTCTCGCTGAAATAATCATCTGAAAGTTCCTGCCTTTCAGTTTATTCAGCCAGGCTTCTTTCGTCGAATTCGATACACCGTATAATCTTTTGATATATCCTTCGGAGAGACGTTCGCGGATAAATCTGCATCGTCATAAACCGGTTTCTTTCCTTCCTTCACCGACTGAACAACAGATCTCAACGCCCAGAAGTAGACAACGAAACCTCTTTGATGCCCATTCGATTCACTCGAACAAATTCAATCATGCATTTCCTCTTTCTTTTCCTTGGAGAGGTTTCCTCCGTCTTGTTCCCCGTTCCACTCCTCCGAAGAAAGAAAGATGAGGAAAAATTCTTTCTCTTTTACCCGAGTATCTTCGGGCGATGGGGAAAGGTCCTCGTAGAGAGAAGGAAGGAAATAAAAAGGCTAGCGATCGCCCGTGGCCGGGACGGGATCATTTGAGAAAAAATAAAAGGGAAGGAGATGGAACGCAGTTTTGAGAAGAGATAGAAACGGTTCGCCGAGAGGTGGTAAAGAGCGGTCGAAGGTAGAATTCCTCAGGCGTCCCGGTATCTTCAACAGCGGTTTTCGTAAAGAGACGCGGGAAATTGTTATCGAGACGGTGGTTTCGCGGCTAGGACGCCGTAGTTTGGCCCACGGATTTAAAAGGATTTGGAGATGATGGGCCGAGAGGATTAAAAAGTTCGCGGTGGAAAAAGTGAAAGGGGGAAACGTCGGAGGATGAAGAAAGCTGACTTTATTAAGGGAGAGATTGAGACTATTGAATTCCTCCGTGTGCGGAAAAAACAAAAGAAAAGAGGTAAGGAGCGGAAAGAGGCGGGGGAGGAGGAAGGCGTAGGAGGAAGCGGGGTGCTCCGGGTTAAAGAGGAACTGGCGTTCGGAAAATTTAATGACGAGTGAACTGTTTCTCCGAAAATAGCAGAGCACTTCCACTACTGAAGACGGAAGGTTGGCTTCCGAAAAACGTTTTAGGCAAAGCCGCACTTTTCACCCGATGTCGTGCCGCATACCGTGTCGTCCTTCAGTGGCTGTTGTTTGTGTGTTGAATCTCTCAACTCTAGCAGTTCCCCTTTTTCTGGCTATCTTATTGTTTCTGTGACCTCTTACACCTGATACTTCTGTGTTTTTTGTGCTTCATCCTTATGATTTTGTATTCCTTCGTTCTGTTTTGAAAATGTTATTTTTTCCTCAACCCATTTTATCCAACTTACACGGAGCTCATAGAAGGGCAGAGTTACACGGGGGTAAATTTTGTTTCATGTAGCTAGTGTTTGTGTACTATCTTTTTGATCAGTACTCAATAGCATTCTTCTTATCAAAATCAAGCTAACCGTCACGTACTCATCTTTACACTGATTGATGCAATACAAGCAGGAAGTAGAACGGTTAAAAAGTTCCTGAATTAGTTATAATCTAATATCTAGTCTACATCCCGAAACTCATCACAAGAAATGCTTTACCAAAAATTTGTCGGATAGAAAATGACTAAGTCTGGAGAAGTAGGAAAGACTTGCATTACTTAAATCTTGTATGGAAAAGATGTTTAGGAGATGTATACATGAGTAAATATTGGATTTCTACGCAGAAAGATATCCAGTAGCTGTATGTAGGCTCGCGACAATCTTGAAAAATTGGCTTGGTAAAGTAAAGGAGTTACATGCTTCGACATTTAAATGTCAAAAATATCTCTCCTCGTTTTATCAATTGTCTGATTTATAAAGTCTTTAATCTGTTTCTATAACATGTACTTAATCATTACTGTATTATACTTCTTAAAGCCAATTTCTTATTTAATTTCTCCACAGCTTAGATAAATTCGACAAAAAATCGCCTATAAATTCATCTTATATACCTTTCCGACAGGAAAATAGATTTCTTATGATCACAGGTAACTGAATTTCCCCTAAAACTCCTTAGATTTCTCCTAAAGAGAGAGAAAACGACGCGTTTAATGTACTTGACTCACTAATTTTGATTCGATCCATTAAAATCTGTTTTTGAAGTCAGTATTATGTGTCAAAAAAATGAAGACCGAGGAAAATTCTTTTCCCATTACTTTTGATGCCGAATTATGATTACGTATATACCCGAAAGGAGTATTTAGCAGCATGTTAAGGGGTACTTAAAATTAACTTAGCACTAAATTAGTACAGAGAGAAGAACATCGAAGCAGTAAGGGCAGCTAAGTGCAATCCTACTCAGTGAAACCGAACGATTCGCTGCGCTACTCAATCCAAATAAACTCGGCCTAACTTGATTCAAGTTAGCTAATTGCCATCCAACACAACTCCTAAGCAAAGAGAATGAAAGAGCAAGCTTAACTTGAGAGGTTCCAGCGTAACTGTACCAGCAGAGAAATTTTCTGGCGGTGATCATCGGTAAATCGAGAAGCAGTTTCGGCAACGGTAGCAATAATCGAGTGAAATTATCGAAAATGATAAAGTTCGAGAGAGAAGAAGAATGAGGGTGAACAGTGTTTTGGTAAACGAGAAAAAGGAAACTGTTTCTACTCGGAATTTCGGTAACAGAAGCATCTGCTTATTGCTGGACCCTTTTGCGACCCTTTTCTTCTGTCTTCTCCCCTTTAGTTTCTTCTCGATAAACATTCGCCTGACTTTCTCTCCTTTATTTAATCTTCCTTGAGATTATACCTGCAATCGCTTCGGAATCATTGTGAAAGAAGTTGCTCTCTTTGGTATCGTGAATCAGCGGAGAGATGAAACTTTGGTTTTAAGCAATTAAGCATTGATGAGATTATTTTAAATGGAAGCGTGGAAGATGAGGAGCGGTTTTTTTCTTGTTCAAAATGAAATTTAACATGAAAGTTCCACCTTTGGCGTGATTTTGATACGTTATTTTGAATTTTATCGTGATGCTTTGATTGGTAGGAAATTGAAGGAATGAAATGGAATGCATTCTGCTTCTCGATCTAAAATTAATTATGAAAGCATGGTACACATGGATTAATAATTACAATATACTTGCTATGTTATTTACATAGTTTATAATTCTACCCCTAGTTATTTTGTGTATCCTTATACTCCCTACTTAACGCTCTTGTCTTCTTGATAAATAACCCCTCATTTATACTATCTCGTAACTCGTTTATTAGTTCCTCTATCCGCTGCATTTTATCTTAAATTACTTTCTCTAGTAATTCGTCTCTTCCCGTTTTTGGTCCATCCACCCTTTATGCCTCCGATTAATTTTTCAATCTATATATCTTCATCTAACACCTTCTTCATTTATTTGTTTGCTTTTCTATTAACCACACCGAAGTCCCTTTTGTCTGCGCCTTACCTATATCTCAAAGGTTTCCTTACTCGTAATATCTACACTTTCTAGGTTTCACGTTTCACATACATGCTACAAAAACTCCATATCAATTATTTTATCAGTATTTTTTGTACTTTCAGTACTTCATCCCAATGGTGATGAAAATATCGTTGGACAGAAGTTTATCTTTCATTTTTATCTTCATGCTGAATTTTTGCGAGATTGAGTATTTCCTAGATTGCGAATATACGAGTATATATCAGTTTACTGACCATTAATTTTCTGCATACGAAGAAATTTTTTACTTACGCCTTGAGAGAATTTCTCATGTACACAGCAAATGAATAAACCGTTCTCAAGATGGAAATCTGACCTTCAACTGTGTAGGAAGAGTAATGTTGTTGATGAAAATCGAGTTAAACATTTCCCCTTCGATAGTCGGAACTGATTAGATTTTCACAATTTTATTCCGCAATTTTCTCAAAGTCGGCATTCAAGAAACGTGATCTCGAGAGCGTTTTCGTTTTCGAGGTGCGTTCAATTATTCAGCCTTCCGGGCACGGCTCGTGGGGGTAATTTTTTCGAATCGAATTATAAGAGCCATCATCAAGTTAGCGAAATTCGAAGAGCGTATCGTGTTCCTCTCACTTCGCATTCACCCTATTTCGGACCATGCCGTTGAATTGCCTTCGACTTCTCATTCCTTCGTGGACGCCTGGGATAAACAGCTCCAACCAATCCGTCAGATTAAAAATGAACGATATTACCGTATGCATCGAAGCATCTCTTAGGATCCCTCGCCATCTGAAATTACCTAATCAAAATGCCCTCAATTACGGAATCTCGAGTTCCCTCGACCCTTTGGATTTAGATGCTTACGGAGGGATAAAGGATCGGAAACGGGTACGGATTGCAATCTACAGTTCTACTCCAAAATTACAATTCTGAATTCCCGGGCTTGAAAAGAAAAAAAAACCTCTATACCTAGAATTTAATTGCTTTCCAATTGCATACGAAGCTTCTTGATTACTCTACCATGAATATGTTTAGCATTCTTAATCCACTGTTTAATTATTTTCATTTTTAAGATTTAGTGAGAGGAAAACTTAATTTTTTTTGCAAATAATCTCGTTAAAAGGTTATTAATACTAATTGGATGTTTCAGTGATCTTTCCATTGAAATTTCTCTATGGAACCACGAAAAATAGTCTTAAAATGTGAGAAAAAGCATGATTCGTTGTATATCTTAGCTTTCGAGGTGGAACCCCAGATGTTAAAATTGCACCTTAATCTCTTCCTGATAGTCTTCCTTTGAAACTAAGCACGTCAGTTTAATGTATCGTAAGCCATCGTAGTGATTATATTTTAGAATGAAGGTAGTTCTATAGAATAGTTTCTATTTAAGTTCTAAAAGATGGATAATAAATCACCTTTAAGGTAATTTATATTGCCTCCGATTTATGAACTAAAAATTAAAAACAAATTTTATTAAATTTAAATGTGATTTGAAAATAAAAAATTACCTTCCTATTCCTATTTTTTTGTAACTTTGACCTCGAAACGAGATCCGAATCGTGGCTCTTTTTATCAAGAAATTGTAGCGAGAGAAGGATCTCGTTATTTATCTAAAGAGCAAAACTGCCAATAAATAGGGTCTTTGCGAAGGAAGTGCGCGAATTTGCTTCTTTTTGGGACTCGCAGCCTTTTCCGAAGTACGCCTTCCTGTGTAGCTGACATTTGGTGTGTTCAGGAAAGAGGAGGTACTTCTATCAGAGGCGAAAAATGGGAACCAATAAAAAATGTAATTGCGTACGGCGGGAGGTAGAAATTGAAGGAAAGGAGCTTTTGCGGGAGCGGCTTTTGTTGTGGGCCGTCGAGAAATCGGTTTCCGTTGCCGTGTTTTTGAATTTGGAAAGGTGGGCACAGAGGTCGGGAGATTTCCATCGAGAGGCACACTCGCCCCACATACCATTCTGGAGAGTATCGAAGCATCTGTTGGATTACTTCTTTCCTTCTCCCCTTTTCAGAGATTCTACCTAATCTCATTTCCTTTATTTTCCATTCACCGTTCTATCTCTGGATCATTCGCTATTTTCGTTCCGTTTCTGTTTGTTATTCGTCCGCTATTATCGACCCGTTTCATCATCTGACTCATACGTCCTCCCTTCCCCTTATATATTTCCCAAATAAATGCGCTCTCATAAACTACCTTCCGTGATTATTACGCAGAATTGAGCGAAGAAGCGCTCGTATTTTCAGAAATGGAGCATTTCTCGGAAAAATGGCGCGATATTAAAGAGAAATATTTCTATACATATAAAGGACATTTTCATGTGACAGATACAGATATCGCATCGTTTTCCTCTTCCTCCATAAAATTCAAAGGAGACCCAGTGAATAACTCTTTAGATAGAGATTTCGGACTCATAAAATAGTATTTATGCAAGGAAATTTATTAGGAATGTAAGTAATGATGGAATGGAATAGCGGTTTCACTCTGAAAATGTTCTTTAATTTACTTCTGGAATCATTCTTGGGATTATTATCAAGATTAAAAATTAATCTTATTTTTCATCTGTTTCGTTCTCTTCCGCTTCATCAGGTAGAGTTAAACCAGACGAGGGTTAAAATTTCGTGCAGTTTCTGAAACCGAGAGAAGCACTCGATGGTGTTTGATTTATGACGAGACTTTTTTCATTTCCCCGAGATGCTAAACTAAACTCGTTCTTGTGTAGGCTATGAAAAGGAAAATTGCTTCAAATATTTTTAGAGACTTGCATCAGTTAACTTCAAAAGGAAAATTGTTTGGTTTCTACGTTCAAGAACGACGTGTGTAAACACCGCTAACATGTTGACATACTGCGCTTATGTCTGGTAGAATTCCAAACTTATCTCATGGCGGATGATTTCATGAGACGTTTATTTGTTTTCTGCCCGTCAAAGTGGTGTATTTGATTACAGATTTACGACATTCAGATCTTTTGAAGCAATAAAGGGGCAGTACTGGTTTATTACTAATAGATTAATATTATTGCATAGAGGCACAAGCATAATAGCTTTGTTTCGATATTTCTCTGATACCAGAAGAAAAGTAGTATTGTTTATACCTATGGAAGTAAGCATGAAGTTTGAAATCAAAGTACTTCCGGACTTCCACGAATATTTTACGACTGTTTTCGGCCTTGAGAGCATTTTTCAAATTTCCGAAGATAGTATTCTTATTTTACCTCGAGAAGTTTTCTTTAACTTTATTATATAATTCAGCATAAAATGCTTTTTTGTAACATAATAAGCGGAGAGTGTATAATTGTCAATCATGCATGGAATATTTTCTATTGTTGCAGGAGACAAAGTTTGGAAAACTTGAATTCGTCTATTTTCCTCCGCATCTGAAGGATTGTTATCCATTTACCTTATAATTTCTCGAAAGTAATATCAAACAAATTTAAGGCAACGTTGTTCGTGCATAACTTTAAGGTTGTAATATCGTTATAAATGGAAAATTTACTTCTACTTCGATGGCGTAGTTTTCACGAAAGGATCCATTTTAAGATTTCAGCGAGAATTCTTGAAATAAAATTTAGATTCTGTGATCGATTTTAACTGTTTATTCTCTAGTCGCAGTTATTGGATTAGTTTCCTTGTGGTTATCAAAATTTTGGTGAAAGATTTATAGGAGGTTTATGTATGCCAGAGATGGTACGCCGGTTGTAGCACTCAATCTTGGTAGCGCATCTTTATATGATTTTAAAATGAAAAACTGCCGAATTATTCCTCATATCTGCTACAGACGGCAGAACGTAGCGAAAGATGGCCAAGGAATAATCTAACTCATAACATTTTCATGGGAAGTAGCGCTAAATGGGACTTTTTACCTCTTTTTATTCCAGCTTTTCTATTCTTCATTCTTTTGATCGCCGCTATTGCTTCTTCTTAGAGAATAGAAGGGGAATATCGTGAGTTTTGAGTATATTTTTCGTTCTCATCTTCAATATTTTCTGTCTTCTTGTACAGGATGCTGAAATTTTTCAAACAAGTTTATTAAATGTAATATATACAATTTTTTAATAAGTGCTGTAGCAGTAGAAAGATAATAAAGAAAGAAAGAATTATTTTTAAAGAGAGAATGATATTTCTGATCACAGAAATATATTTCCGCTGCCAGAAACGCCTAAAAGATAGGGCTTGAAAAATCAGTGAAAGGCGTAGGAAAATGAAATAAAGAGAAAGGTAAATTAGAACATAGAGGGTGATAACAATTATAGAAGTCATAAATGGATTGAATATGTGAGAGCTTAAGTATTCTTTTAAGTTGAAAGTTAATCACAAAATAAGGATCTTAATTTAATACATAGTATGACAATTAGATTCACAGTCAAATATGATGTTACCAATATAACAATTCAATAAATCATAAAATTATGGAGAAGATTTAATTTATTTTTAAGTTCAATTATAATGAGATACGTTATTGTAAAGAAAAAAGGATAAAAACAATATGAAAATGAGGGAAAGAAAACAAGCGTCTATGCTAATTGAGCTTGTGAAAAATGTTTTATATATGATGTTTTAAATGAAGATAAGGATGAGGTCGTTTTGAATTTTGAACGTGACAATTCATCTGCTTTATCAAGTTAATAACAAATTTAAACAAACAACGTTACGGAAGGTGTGATCTCGTGGAATCAAAATATAAACATGTGATGATGTGGCTTCGCCACGAAACCTAGGTCGTGTATCTTTAATTTGTGGTGTAGTATAAGAAATTTGTCATGGAGAACTTTGTAATCAAAATATACCTTCGAATCAATAACTTTTTCGTTTTTCCACGAAAGAAAACTACTCCCAGTATTTTGTGTGGGAAATTTTAATTGTCATAAAGATTATGAAAAAGAAAAAATAATAATTAAAAGATTTCATAAAATGAGAAAAATCGTTTCATCATCTTTCCTGTCGTTTTTTCTGTGAATTTAAAAGAGACGATAAGATAATCATTGCCATAGTCACCTGCTGTATTCGCTATGAAAGCACATAGCATGGTCTCCTTTGTTCTCTTTCGCCCTCCCATTTCTCTATAAAAGTAATTTACCTTGATTCAAAATTTTCTCTCTCTCTTTTTGTTCATTCGTATTACTCTACTGTAGTTCGCAATGTTGATGGAAGGAGACGTGCGCGACCCATGTCAACAGCACACTCTCTACACTCTTTTGTAAAAAGCAGACTTAATTAATGAGGAAGTCATTTCGGAGCACGTGCAGACACCAGCTAAAGGTTAAAAGAATGCAAAACAATTTGATGAAATGGCGGGATTGAAAGGAAGCACTTGGACATTGTCCGTAACCGGGTTCCTAATCATTTAGAAATGATGGTTTGCTGAGAGTAATTATTGAAGGTTCATACAAAGTGATCTCGAAATACGTGAGAGATGTCGGAAATTTGTTTAGGGTTTTTTTGTGTTTCTTTGTTCTATCTGCATATGAAAGCTCTATAACTCTACTTAATAGACTAATATTAAGCAGCTGGGACTGGTGGTAGTCAATATCGAGTAGGGGAAATCCCGGCTATAACGCGATTTTCGTTTGATCTCCTGCCATTTAAACGGGTTTCTCTGAAATTAGGAAAATTCTCCTGTTAAAAATTTAAACAAGGGTTTAAAATACAAAAGTCTACACATTATTCTTTTATCTGGTTTTTAATTCTCAAATTCTTTTGACTTTTTTTGGAAGGTATTGATAATTGCGTAAGGAAAATATTCTTCAAATTGTTCCATTTCCATATCCCTCGTATGAGAATAATTTTTATATTGACGTCCGTCCGTTTAAGGGTATAAAATTTATATTTTTGACCAATTTTTCTTTTTACATTCTCCCTATCTATATCTTTTTTAGGAATTAAACTCCTGTACAATTAACTTGGGACAAGAGAACATTTTGTCGATTCAGTGAAAAGTACGGGGCTCTAAGAAACAAATTCTCATATGTTCTCTTCAATCGGAAGCCCATATTACAAATGGATTATATTCTAAATAGACGTAAATATCTTATTGTGTCCTAGCATATCCTATCACGAAACCTGAGCGTGTCCGATAGTGGTGCTTTTAGTATTTTTCTTTTCCTGAAACTGATTGTATGTACGTGCTGTAATTGAATGTTTTGAATGGAATTTGAACGTATCCCTTTTAAATTGCATTCGGAAAAAGGGTATCTTGTCGGAACACCAAACGGGTATGCTGGTAGGTCCGTTTCCATCTGTTGCTTAGGCATTGTAATATCACTACTTTGGTCGGTCGAATTTGAAAATACCCTTTGGATAGACGTAACTCTCTTCTTAGGAAGCTTTACGAAGAATGTGAATCACATATTATTAAGTCGTAAGTTAAGATTTTTTCATTAGCTCTCGCAGGCGGAAAAAGGTGAAACTGTGCGTTCTTAAGCGCCATTAATCTCTTGATGGGTTGCTGCAATCCTGCTTTCGTCCCAGTTTCCCTTTTGTTTATGGGAAGGCGGAGATAGTTTCGTCACGTGCTTTAGAGGGGGCGTTATGGGGTCGAGTGATGGAGTTGCTATGCGACCTACCATTGAAGTTCAATGTTGGCTAAATCGCCCATCTTCCTCATCCTCTTTTCGCGTATAAAAGGAGGGAGAAAAAGCTTTAGAGATCGCTATTGGAAACCGTTAGAAACACGTGCTGTCGGCAGGGCAACCGAGAGTACTCTTGTACGACATATTATTGGAGTAAAAGACAACATTATTATGGTTTAAGCGTTTTCCGCGGTATGCTTTGTACCTATTTGGGTATTGTTTACATTTCATTGTTCTTGCTACCTTTATGCTTTGAAAAATAAAGGGTTTAAAACGTTTTCGATTCTATGTTTTATGAATATATTTAACACCTTGTTAAGGATACTGAAATATATTTCATGTTTATTTTCAACGTCATTAAATTTACAGCATGTATTTATTTGTTTGTTCATCTAAAATTTAGGATTTGAATATGGATTTCCATTCCTTACTCTCAAAGCGGTAGTTTATAAATAAATTTATATTTATTTTGTCTAAAAATGTAAAATAAATTATACCACTATATACCGAATGTACAAATTACACCGATGTGGGCTGCACTTAAACTAAAAAGGCTTTTTAAGAAATAATTAATTACTGAATAGTTTAGAATCTTAGAGGACAAATTCACGATGCAGCAGTACGAGTGTTTAAAAGCTTTTTTCTTGCATGAATTTACTTTTTGATGAGATGTAAATGAGGTTTATATCTTGGTTAATGGATGCATTCCGTCAAAATGATATAAAGCAATGGTTTTCGAAGTTTTATCTTCAAGGGCAATCTTAAGACTGTTGAAAGAATTCGTGCGCCACTGAAAGTTCATTTAAACGAAACGAGCATTTTACGGCAAGTTATTGCTGCGTTATCAGCTGTAGAGCAACTATACATACATAATTAGAATAAAATTTCTATGTTTAGGAAAATAATTGTATCAAAATTAGCTTTTTCCTTTTGAATCCTCGCAACGTGGGTGAAAAATCGTAATTTATATGTACAAGGAAGGTTTACCTTCTCGGAAGGAAGGGTCGTTTAGAATTAGTTTATGGCAGAGAGTTCGGCAGCCTTATTACAAAGAAATTTCAACAGCCATTCGGTCTGATATCGAAAGCAGTAAAAATTATTTTTCATTCAGACAAAAGAATTCCGTCTCGTTTGCCTCGGAATCAGCTTCACTCGGAAAGAACGAAAACTCCTTTAAAAGCGACGCTTCTCTCAACTAAGAACTGAGCTGTTTTTCTGCGAACTCAGCGTTGTCAAACTGAGAATTCTTCTTCGGATATTAGTTCCAGCGCCACCGCTTCCATTCGCCACGATATCTGATGAATTATAGCCTGGTAGCTGAAAAATTCGATTTTCTTTCTGATGTACATACATTCAGGAATTCAGGTGGTATCGCTTAACTAAGGGAGAATACATTATAGTTAGAAAGTTCTTTTGACAGAAGTATTATAAAAACAATTTTAATGATTTAGTCGGAAGTGCTCCTTCGAGTCATACATTCCTCAAAATTCCACTTTTGGAAAGCTTCATGGTTATATATGATTGATCATATAACTTTAGAAGGAAATTAAACTTAGCGTAGATTGTTGTATTCAATAATAAAACAAAGAAAATTAATATGCACTAACAATTTAAATTTATACAGTACCACAAACAACAGTATTTACACTACTGTACATACTAATTTTGTTTATGAAATTATGCTTATATTGGAAATTAGAGTCAAAGTAATTAGAGATTAATCAGAGAAGGCAACCATGTTCATACGGCAGGTTTGTTTTTGTTTCTTCTACGTCTGATCATTGACGAAATTTTTATGAATTATAATAGAAAAATTAATCTTTCTCATTATTAACTTGATCCTATGAAGATAATGTCGATAATCGAAAGATATTTTATCACGACTCTTTCTTTAGGATATAGTTGAAAGTATATATATATTTGGAGGGTGTTTTAAGAACGGATTTTGAAGAATGTCGAATCATAGGCGAGTTGCATCCACTATATCGCTCATCATTGCGAATGCATTCCAGTGGCCATGATCGAGTCTATTTTTGCTCTTTCCATCGATCATTCCCCATATGATGCCTTCGAGGAGGGAACGCCTCAAATGGATAGCTGAATATTTCCTCTCCTCTGTTTCACCTTCCGCTTAAAACCCACCTCATCTGCTCCGGCCGCGAAAAATCTCGAGTGGTTATAAATACATCAGCCGAGGCATCAACCATGGGGAAAGGATGCGCGCATGCGTGGATGTTTGGTGGAGCAATTCCGGGGCCCTTCTCCCATGGCTATTCTTGAAGATAAGTCCGCGTTTATTCTCTTCCTCCTCCTATTCACCGTATCACTGCTTGATTCCTATATGCTTCCCCCTTTCCTCCCTTTTCTTCACCTTATAATTCTTACTGCTTCTCCCTCCTACGTTCTCTCTGTCTCCCTATTCGCTTCCTTTTCTCATTACATTTACCTTCTTCTTTTTTACGGTAATAGCTCTTTCGTATATGTAAGAATCAGCCAATACTTTTATTTCCTTCTTACTTCTGTCATTCTGTAAAGAATGCAACCCTAAGGCTGGCTGGAGCATCATCCTCTACCCTCCACCATTTAGCGGACAAAAACTAGGAGAACGGAATGAGGCTTTTTAGGAAAGACGAGGAGTGGTGTATTTTGCCCTTATTCTCCTCTCGTACGCCATTAGCGGAATAATTCTGCGTAAGTGAAGCCCAATGACTCCACGAGTGACACTTTTTGTGGCAATTCTCGAAGAAAAATCTTAATTAATACCATTATTTAGCATCTTTTGTTCGTACCTCAGTAGCTTTCGTATCATCATGGCCATTAGTAAAACCGAGACAATAGTAAATGAAAGATACATTTTTCCTCGATTCATCAAAATATGGTAGCAAGCTCCTTCGGTACATTTCTTATTAATAGCAATTTTAGCAATTTTTGGCGTTCACCTAATCTCTTGCGTAGTATTAATATGCGTTTATTCATTGTCATATGTTATACCTTTTTCTGAAAAAGAGAGGTTTCATTTTTCAGTCATCAGTCGTATTTTTTGGTCGATTCAAACGCTCGGAGAGGAACGGAGGATTATTTAAAGTTTTAGTGACTCCAATAAAATGAAAACAGTATGTCTCTTATCCTTTCTTTGCTCGATTTTTATTTTCTTTTTAGTTAAGGAATACTTTTCTCTTCAATGCGTTTGGAAGTATGAGTTCTTTTTAAGCTCGAATGCTTCGAGCTCTTTCAGGAATTCAAGATAAAAGTATTTATAAAAGTTTTTATTCACAATGAGCCAAAGGATACGAGTCCGAGTTGATGAAATGCAGTATTAATTTGAAAACAAAGAAATTTTCTTTTGCTCCAATATTTTCCGACTTCTCTCTTCTTGCTTCTATTTATCACATTATTTCTCCTCTTCCTGTTTTATTTAAGGCTTTCTTAAAACTTATATTGTGTACCATATTTCTTAATTTCTCTTAGTACCAATGATTATTTTAGCTCTTAACTCTTCAGAAATTGAGATATTATCGTCTTTCTCTTTCTTCATTTCCCCCTTTTCGTTTTTTTTCTGTAATTTCTCTTAATAAAATTTGCGTTTTCATCTACACTTTTCATTCTACAGTTTTTGTTAATATCTTTTCTTGTTTTACGTTTTCCACTCTTTTTTTGCTTTTCTACTTCCTTCCTTTAGTTTTCCTTTTTCACCAGTCAACTTACCCAACATCTCTTTGATTTATTCAAAATAGTAAGGCGGAAAATATGCTCTTTTCCGAGTTTGACTCCCAATTGCCTTTTTAAACTTGGGTTATTTTTATATTTATTTATCTGCTTTGTACATATCGATTATATATCCTTCTTATTTGCACGCCGTACTTTGTTAATTTATCTTTTATTTGTTGCTCATACTAAATTGTATTATTATAGGGTATTTGTTGTTTTGTCATTCTTTCTTTTTGCTAATGTAATTTCGGTGAACAGAGCTCATAACGAAGAGTCTTAATATCAGTATCAGGAAAGCAGTTTTAATATCCTGGGTCTGTATGATTTACATTAAATAGTTTGAAACCTGAAATCTAGAAAAGTAGGATGTAAATTAACAAACAGGGATATAAAAGACCTACAGGTTTGTACGATTAGGGTAGAGGATGGAAAAGGTAATTGTAGTTAACAGAGAAAATATGTTCTGATGATGGTGGAATAGGAAAGCGATGCGATCGAAGAATTAAAACTGGGAAATATTAGAGATGGATGGGTCAGTTACTGATGTGGGAGAAATTGATGAAGAAAACAAATAAAGTCTGAATGCGAATAAAAGACAGAGGGAAAGGCGGTGAATATTTTTTTTCAATGCACCATGTATAGGTTATAGGAAGGCGGAAATGATTAATTATCAAGATGTAATGAAGATGTCTTGGTCATTTTAGGGTTTCAGGACGTGCTGATAGTTAGATAGAGTACTATTCTGTTCAATAAATTGTTAATTTTGCTTTGCTTTTTTCCATGTTGACTCACTTAATTAACATCCTATATCTTTCTTATTCCCTTTTCTATTTTCTCCCACCCTGCATTCCCTTAGCGTCATCCTAGTTTTCGGCGACAATAGATGGCTTAACTGAGAAGCATTATATTCAAAGCACGAGAGCTCGGCCCCAAAATCCTTAGTTTACTCGAACAGGTCTGATAGAAGTCTTCGCATGCAAGGGGCTCACCGCTAAGATCCCATCTCTTGCCTGCGGAGGCTAGTTATGCGTCTTCATTCTCCTTTTCTCCCTCACCTCATTCCTCATTCCGGATTATTTATCTTTGTCCCGAAAGATCCTCCCGTCATAGATATTCTTCTTTCTCCTTCCCCCGCCGCAAGCAATTAGATTCGAGGTTTGCTGTGTAAGGACTAATTTACCTGATTTTCCCTCTCCGCCCGGAAAATCTGTTGTTGGACTTCCTGCTTCTCCCCCCCAACGTCTCTCTTGTGTTTGAATGGGAAGGAGCAGATTCGTGGAGTGTCCGCAGGAGACGCTGCCAGCGGCGAATTCTGAGAAGCGTGTGTATAAAGAATTTGTCCTTAGAACGGCGTTTTAAGAGGCGCGGGTCCAAAGCGCCTAACAACCAGATACGACGGTTTTATGCGAAGTGTGGTTTATTTTTATTAATGCGCGGTTTCTGCGAAAGATCGATCGGCAGAAATTCTGAGAAGTGGTCCATCAAAGTCTCCTCGAATCGTTTCCTCTTTCCATCCGGTTTATGATGATTTAGTGCGATTGAAAAATGTCCTCGGAAATGTGTAACAGCGAGATTTAAAGGACTAAATCAATTTTATTGCCGTTTAGGAAATTTCAGGAAGCTGTTTGGATGATTCGAGTTTGAATATACTCAAAATAAACTGTTACTCTCGCAACATTTAATTAAAGCTTTTAGTTTGTTAGTCCATGTAAATATAATGTACCCCTTTTAAACATTATATGTTATGTAAGATATGCATACATTTGATTTTCAGAGCTTCATATTCGGGAGTGCTAATACTTTGGAGATCAGACCAAATACACTCGTAGCACCATTATCTTAAATCGAAGCTATATAATTTTTAGCGTTATGATTAAAAATGTTAAAATTATATTTTATATGGTTTTCGCATATTTTACTTCAGTGATTGGCTATTATAATGTAAAAAACATGCATTTTACATACATAGAATGTTGATATCTGTTATTGGTAAAATTAACCAGTTTCTGCATCGAACATTTTCCCGAAAAAACATTTGCGTCGCACGTCGGTGGCCTAATTTTTCCTCCGGTGCATTTATTAAGCGTCCAACCCTCAATATCGGGAAATTTTAGCCAATACAGCAATATCGGTGTAAGTGCTCCGTTTGGCGATTAACTCTCCTAACTTCTATAAACACCTATTCATTCACTTCGACCGGCTATTAATCTCCTGGAGTCGTCGCTCGTAGAACACGGCATTTTGTCAATTAAATCGCCGCCTCCATCCAAATTCTCGTGCTTTCCAATTAACCTCATCATTCTTTTGCCACTCCACTCGAACGATATAAATCAACGTCGGGAGAAATGTCCCTAAACTTGTAGGCCCAATTGGGGCAGATAACAGCTCAGCCTGCGAATCATTCAAGGAGTGGAATTTTGGGGAAGCACGTTATCTCTCCGATGAAGGTTTGCATGCTATTTGCTCGATGTCAGGATCCATCGCCTCAATTTTCAGCGCTATCGGGAATGTTCGCAGGAAATGAGGACCTGACCGTATCATGTTGATTAAGGAAAGTTTCTTGATTAATTAATTACTATAGCTTGAGGTCTCGAGATCATCAAATTAATTCAAGGGAAATTCATGTGATACAGCAAAGCTTCGTGGAATGAAGCACAAATCGTTGAAGCACTATGTCATCCTGTTAGCCAGCTATTGTCGACGTTGAGATTCTGAATAGTAAGAAGAATGTTATTATAATAAAATACACGCATGTATCTGAAGTCGTCATTTTATAAGAAATTCTTCCAATTCCACTGAATGTGTTTTTAACTCCCGAGATTTTTTGACTAGCCTTTTCATCGTCTCATTACTATAAAATACGCAGACTCATTAAATACACAGACCGAGCATTTGAATGCATTTATATCGTAATAGAATCTAATGATAATAATTTTATTCACCCAAGGATACAATACACAAGTATGTAAAGGAAGAGTCATATTGATCTACATCTTGATATACATCGTGAACACACCGTGTTATATTGAATTCATTATTATATACAATCATTCTCTACATATACATAAATTATAATAATATTGTTTGAAATCGCTGAATTCACCGTTATGTTAATGTTTGTGATTGGTATTCTAGCCGGTTAGAAATCCGTTCAATGGTCATGATTTTCCTTTTACTACAATTAAAAATTCAGAAGCCGTCTCTCTCTCGTAATCTCCTTGTCCTTCCTTGGCCCCCTTCATGCATTACCCTCTTCGCCCTTATGAAGGTCACGAGGTTTCTGTTGGGGTAATTTAGTGATCGATAAAACCATTCTGTGATTTTGCTTGAAAGGCACCCAAACATAATCTCTTGGCCAACGATTTCGGGCAATTCTTTTGTGATGTAAATTTCGGGGATAGTATTAATTCGAGCCAAAAAGCTTGTTAAATCCGAAAACTAGAATTAAGTCAACTATTTTCAGTAGTTCTTCACCTTTTATATTACCGAGCATTTTCCATTCCTCGCCTCTCTCTTGCAAAAAATCTGAACTCAATCGGCATCCTCAATGGCAAAGGCCAACCCAATGACCCATTCTAAGAAGTTAGAGAATTTTTATAGCCATTTAAAGCTACTCTTCAAATCTAACATCTTGTTCGATGGAGAGCGACTGCAACATTATTAATCTAATAAATCCCTTGTAATTGAGCTCTTGTGCCGTCTGAAAAGAACGTTGAGTATCAACGAATTAAATATTCTACATTCATTCTTCATTCACAGACGTGACCTTTGTTAAAATCTTTATCTTTCGAGTTTAATCTCAAAGTTTATGTGATTATGTCATTCTTACTTTGCGGATCTTGTTTTTGGAAAATTCTCATCGGTGAAAAAGTTAGGGTTCTACATTTACGCCAGGAAAATTATTTTTGTGCTTAATATCGCCATAGAACTATATAACTCGCCGTACTTTAATAATCCTTACATTCTATTCCTATTCCTCAGAGTGCCTATATCTTTTCGAGTATAATTTTTTTCTCCACAGAAAATGAGGAGAAAAGATATAGAAATCTTGAACTAGGGAAAAGTTAAATCTACCAATCCCAATTCTGAGAAAAATCGCTGGGACAGATTATTTTCCTGCGAGGATAGGAAGTTTCGAGAGACGGGCTTAACCTCCATATCTCCGGTACTGGACTTCCCACCCCTACGTGTAGGACCAAGTCAGGTTTTCATGTGGAAGCAAACGTTCTCTCTTTCGCATTCCCTTTTTGGAGAAATGAGGTCGATGTTGACCGCGATTAAGAGTAGATTCTTGTGAAGGACGAACGTAAATCTTCTTCTCCTAAATCTTGACCTTTCTCCTCTTCAACGGCAATCCTTTCTTATCCGCTCTCATCTCAAATAATACCCTCCATTCTTTTCCCTTATGTGCCTCTATTCTCGTTTGTTATTGCTGGAGCTTGCCCGGATAAGGGCGTCATTTACGTAGCATCTCTCTCTTTATATCGCAAGTGCTTATCTACGAGGTCGATCTTTGCAATTCAGTTCTTCCCTGTCTACTACCATTCAGCTTTTCCCTATCTCACATAAGCATCTCCGAAGCTCATTAGTGAGATTTTGAAACATCCTTTACATTCATCCTAGCAAAATTTCGCAAAAATGTGCAAATCTCAATTTTTATAATCGATAGTGATTTTAGCCGATTTAAGCGTAGTTTCATAAAAATAGCAATCATGAGCGGAGATTTTTATAACGATGGGTTAACTTTATCTTAACTTCCAGAACCTCGACGAGGCAATTATCTCTCTTCATTTGTCATCTAATAAAGGTTTCCTATTTGATTCCCTTTTTTAAATTCTTTTAAGTTCTGGCCCTCATATTCTCTGTCTCATACTAATTTCGAATACATATAGCGTTCAAACCTCCAGTTTTCTTTTCAAATTATTCTTTCCTTTGAAATTTTTTTGAAATTGTAAGACTTTCATGGTATGGTATTCAAATTAACAGCTTTTAATCTCAAAAAATATCTATCTTACAAAAATTCGAATTAATGTGTCATTCAATTACCGTAATTACCCTATCCTGACCTACCTTAGTTCAAAGTATGTTTCCCGAATACATTTAATAGTTGAAAATCCTAACAACGAATTTTTCTTCTTTCTCATAGTTTTTTAGAACTTTTGGAGACGCCATCTGAAAAATCAAAATAGTACATTTCCACGATTTTCCACAATAGTTATGATTTTTCTATTTTGTAAATTTCGAAGTGTTGTTAATGTTTGTTCTTGTAGTAATGATTTGTTCTAAGGACGTTTAAGGTAATATCACCGTAGGCTTGAGGAGCATGGAAAGATTTAAAAAGAAAGAAGACTCCATAGTGAGAAATTTCTTTGTAATGTATTCCCAAACAAATTTTCCTCATTATGGTATTTTTAGGTCAGCCACGTTAATTCGTTAAGATTCCCTTCCATCTGCGCCTGCCGCCCCCTGAAGCGGGGACTGCTCTCATTAGGGAACCTTCTGCCCCCGGCCAACGTTTTCTGTCGCTGTTGGGGTCGACTCGTAATGGTACCTGCGATCATGTCTGAAAATCCGGTGCTATTCTGATGAAATTGGTCGACGTATAGGAATGTTCAGTACGAGAGTGCTAATGGCGATGGGAAAATTTCACCAACTGTTATCTCTCGTATTTAAGGAGTAGCAGTCATTATAAATCATGCTTGATGGCCTATTCAGTATAGCGTAGTTCTAGGAATAGTCCGATATCCCTGCGATGTGTACATTTATGTTCAATTCATATACATTTTATACTTAATTTCTCGTTCTCAAATCTAACTGCTAGGTTTTTCGATATGATACCAGGTGTATCTTAAGGCTTAACTGATTATTTATGTTATTTTAGTCAATTACTTTTACTATGAGACAGTGTGTTTCTATGTTGATTGAAAATTGATGATCATTTCAATTTAGATAAGCTCTGGAGGTAAAAATAAAACAAGGCTTGGCGTAATTATAAGAATCGAGAAGTATTTTAAATAAAGCGAGTATCCAAAAAGTAGGAGGACATGAGTAAACCTCGAATAACATCTTTGAGTTAGGAAAATCATAGTTTAATCTCTTACATAGGTATACTGCATATCCTTTTATGTTGAAAGTATATTTTCTTGTAAATTGAGATCCAAAATTTCGAAGATTTGGAGAAATTCTCAGTTATGACATTATATACAAAAACGTAATTTAAGTGCAATTTGTTTCATCAGATGTATACAGATAGTTGACCAAAAAGAAGAGGGAACGCGTGGAACTTTGAACATGATGTTTTATTCCTCTTTTTTATAAAATTGAATCGTTATACTTACATTCTTTGTGCTATAAATATCGCAGAGATAATCTTTGACGAATTTTAGTTTAAGTAATTCAGGATAAAGAATTGAATGTTTAAGTGTCAACTATATGCTGTCGTGAAATATCCAGATTTTGACAATGGAAGTTTTGCAAGAGTCTCTCCAATTCTAAATACACCCTCCATATTTTATAACACTTTCAGTGCTGCTGTAGTGAAATAAAAAAGACTTTTTATCGAGCTAATTGTTGGGGATCTTATGAGCGTTTGAAAATTAGAGTTTTTGGGAACATTGTATTCTCGAGTAGTTATAACCAGGCATTTGAAGCAAGAGTTATCAGCATTCATCAAGCATTCATCAACATATAATTGAGAATTAAAGAACAATAAAAATATTTACTAAACTATTAAAATTATTCTAGATGTATGCCCATAATACAAGTAATGAAAGAAATGTGCATATATGTATATTTGTATATTATATGTATTAAATGTACAAATGAGATAACGATTGGAATTAATTCTATTTCCAATGCCAATTAAGTCCATCGACGGAGTTTACTTGGAATTCCGTGTATTTAACTGATAAACATATGGTTTCTGGTGAAATTCGAGGCTTTGTTTTTAAGGTTCCTTTAACAGTAATGTTGATACTAATGTGAGCACAAATAGTTGGGAATATTAAATAACAGACGTACATCCGATCCTGAAAAGAATAGATGGTGTTTGGAAGCCATAAGAGTAGAGGAAAAGGGAATCAATGTTCGCTTATTTTTTGGAAGGAAGCTGATAGATCCTGAGATTTGTGTTAACAACGAGATCCTTAGCTGGTTAAACATGGTAGTACCAGGTTGTATTATTTAAGTTTGTTCATCAGATAATTTTTATTCTTTAAAAACGTATATTAATCCCAACTAATAGCCATAATTACTAGTTTCAGAAACCAGTTTAAGTTACCTACAAAATGCAATAGCCGTAGGAAGTGTAACTGGCGAGGAAGGGGAACAGATAGTCATTTCAGAGACAATTCATTCGAGTCATCCTTTTTTCTTTGGTATATTAGGGCGAGCCTTCAACGTACTGTTCTCCAGAAGAAGAATCTTAGTACGGCTATTTTATCCTGCGATATTTACAGTCGTACTCTGGAACAGACGGTCTAAAGGAGATAATGAATAAATGAACACGCAATTTCATTTTCTGGCATAAAAAAAATTTAAGGGAGAAGAGAATTTAGGATGGTGTGTTTTTGGCAAAGGGTTCTGAAGACAGGAAGAGCAGAAAAACAAGGAGAGACCTGTACATATAAAGTGTGCGTGAATAAGTAAATTGGAAGAGGGTTTTAAATGAGGAAATTAACAAGAGCTGCTTCGGAGAATAGATAATGAGGAGAAATCGAATGATGAAGCTCTATGAAATACACGCCTTGGGAACGGGGTGAAAAACTAAATTTATTCTAGAATGTTTGATATCGATATTTGAGTTTGCAGCGAGAAACTGCAATTTTTCTTGGGCAATCTTATCATCGACTTCTTATCTATTTTCTCGAAAGAATAATTGCCGTTGGTGTTATCAGTATTTTAATTATTATTTATGGGTATTCTCTTCCTTTATTTTCCTTCTAGTTCTATAAAAGAATGGATGGGTTGCGCTAAATTTTCTTAATTTATTCCATAAAGGACAATCCACGCGTTGAAATATTATCTCTTGGTGTTTCGTGAGAATGCTGTAGATTTCTAATGAAAATGTACATACATCGTACAAGAAGAAAAATAACTTACTTTTCTCTGCGTTCATGTGCAGTCATTACTTTTCTCATTCATTGCTGCCGTATAATACATTCTAAACTATTATCTATAATTGATTATGTAACTTAAGTAAAATAGAAATTCCTTCATTTATCTCTTATTTATCCCTTTATTTATAGTTTCATATATATCTAACCGCTATTTTTACTGAACTCTTGTTGATAACTTTTAAAACAAAGTAATTCAGGATTTATTTTTCTTGTATTTGCTAATGCTTCCAGGTAACTTTAACGTAATCGCAATTTTTATAGTACCTTACGAATATAGTAGTACATTACGTACAATCAGAGTATTACTGCGAATCCACAGCAGTGTAGTTGCTACTCGTGGCTGGGAAAATTATTTCTCGCGATGGGAAATTGAGATTTAATTTTAAGTAACATAAAACCGTATCCATTATGTTATAAGTAAATAAATTTTCACTTCAAATCCATCCTTTTGTCGACATAATTGGATAGCTTCTGGTGTTAAATGTAATAATGAAGTCTTTGCAATGTTATTGACTTCCGTATCTAATTTCCATGTTATATTCTTTTGCGCGTTAAATGGATAGAAAATATCGTATAAGAAATGTTTTTGGCGAAAAGTAAATTCGTGGCTATCCGGTTAATTAATTAAAATTAATGGCACATCTACAGCTTCTAGTGAACTGCATTACGCTCTCTATGTGGAAACATTCATAGCTTTTAATGGAACGCTACACCGTGAATCAGGTCGCTGATTCGCATGTATTGGCAAACCCGGCACTCGATTATCTCTTTGGTCGAAAATGTATCCATAGAAGCTAAGCGAAGCAATGGGGTATTTTCTAAATCATGTAGATTTGATAAATAGAGCACATTTTTCCACCTCTAGAAACTGGAATCGTTATTTCACAAATGATATCCCTTGCTTCAGAGTGTTTAGCGATTCATTTTATTTCGTGACAAGTCTCAGCCAAACAAAATGTATCTAATTAGGTCACGGCGTAATTATTGATGCAGAAAATTCTTTGTTTGGGCTGTTTTTTTAATCATCGTAAAGAATCATTCGTATCTCCTCAAGTAATGAAATATTAATTTTTATAATTAATCCATGCAGTTCGGGAAATATTGTATAGATGTTTTCAGTTGTCGAGAAGAAAAAGTGATCCTAAATATTTAGGTCAAATATTTGTCAGTGAATTGGCTCAAATCTCATTGTTTATTTCAACAGGTCGATATTTATTTTGTTATCCTTACTAAGTTGCATTTATATAGTTAAGCAGAAATATATAGGAAATGCTTCTGATTTTCTTATCCGCTACTTACATTTGTCACATTTGTTTTAAACTTCCACTTCCCTATTTCTACCCTCTTTCTAGCATCATCTTCATATATATAGTAAAATACCCTTTTTAGGGGACTGAATGAAGACTGTGTAGTAACTGCAATATCGTTTAGCTGGATTTCGGATCTTTTATTTGTAAATGAAGGCTTCTCACCATAAAACGAAAAGTGGTTTTTAGTTGGCTTAAATTGCCGCAGCTTTAGATAGGGTATCTAGCGAGTCCTCAATCTGCAATTGTGGTTGCCATCTCGTCATACTTTTGAAAAGTGGTCTAATTTTTGGATAAAGGTAACGCCTTCCTTTGTAACATCGCTTTTCACTCTGCAATGGAGCAATTTTACCGAATAGATAATTAGGGGAGAAAAACAATTTTTTAACAGTAGTCGCGGAGGCTTACGCAGAACACGTTCTCTCCAATACTACTCTCATATGCTGCACTGCAATTCTGGTTTATTCAATATGTTTGAAACTTAAAATTGCGTCGAAAGGAAACACTACCCTACTACTTCAGAATGTGACGTTCTGCCCTCAGAGGAGGCTGATGGTTAGTATCTCATTATATCTCACACACAAGTCTAGAAACAGCTTCAACTGTGGATCAGAGATCGTGGAGTTCCGCAATATCTTAATTTTCTTCTCACACAATTAGCCAACGCAAAATATAGTTTGAAAATGAATGATTTTTGGATTTTCTGAACCGGTGCTTTCCTTTAGCTGAATCGAGGTTAAAATCTCATACAAATCACTAAATTGAGATGAGAAAGATATTTCAGCCTGTTCTTGTGGTTTGCGAGCTTAAGCTGCCAAAACCAAAATTTTTCCGGAAATGTTTCTCAACTTATCGATACGTTCTCAAATTGATTAAAGAAAATCGCTTGTCGTCACGCGACGAAGTGATTTGCCATTCGTATCTGGATCTGGCGAATTTCTCTATTTATTAGGAAACAGCTGCGTTAGAGAACCACTGGTATCAGCATCCTTTCATTGCTGAAACGATGCAAAAACTTCTTAATAGTCCAATGAACCCTATTAAATTACTTAGCGTTTCACAAGTTTGTATGCGGAAAGCGGGTGAATCATATGCGGTTGCGAATGTGTACTTTGATGATTAAACGGAACGAAATTTATTTACTAAAATCGCAGAGGCTTCCCTCGTGTGTTTTAACGTTTCAAGAGCTAAATGAGACTTTTTAGTCTTAATTTCGTCTTTATGTCAGCTTTGGAATCTCTCTTCTCATTACCTTCTCTTTTCCTTTACCTCTGCTCTTCATCTCGCCCTGCTTCTCGTTACCTCGCCAAAACGTTTATTTCCTTTTCCACCACCAGTTTCTTTCCTCCCATTCCATTCCCAACGTCTTTACAAATTACACTCCCCCATCCCTCTTCTTTCCGCCTCTCCCCTTTCTCTAGCTTTAAAGTGGCTCGCTTTTGAGGGCCGCAAGGGGAGTGGATCTTCCGTCAGAAAAAAAAAGAAACTTCCATTTGCATCGAGAATGGACTTTGGTTGGATCGCTAGGTGAGGTTGATTCGCCGGCGAATTTTGAGGGAGGGCAAAGGTTAGGGATGTTTTGGCCTTTTTCCGGAAGTTCCATCTTCACTTTTGACTGTGCCGAGGGAGATAGATGTTGCGGTTGGGGAATGGGATTTCCAACTCTTCTCAAGTCTCCTCGAAAGGAGAGCGAATTCTCAAAAATATTTCCGACCGCGGAGATGAAATATCATATTTGTTCATTACGAGTTAACTTTTTTGAAACTAAGAAATTTTCACTCTCTTTGCTGAATTATTGGATTGCTGTAAATAGTGCTCCAAGTTTCAATGGCTGATCGTTCTCATTCGTAAGAAGCAAAGATACAGTCTTAACAGCAGAGCAAAACTGATCTAATATTTCAGATCGGTCGCTCATGTCTTCTATCCATGAAACAAGCCACTATTTACGAATAATATTTACTCGATACCATCAACTAGTATTCTTGAGTCACCACGTCCAGGTCTCAGGATAACTTACAGAACTTAGAAATGCATAGTGAGGTGAGGTAATGGATGGGGAAGAAATAGATTAAGGTCAACCCGAGACTCGGGAATAATGGAAGAATATTTAGAAATGCCTTACCAAATCCTACAAGAGTATTTTTTTCGAAGGTGTTCTCTTTCAAACCTTGATTCTGCGACTACGCAAGTATGTACCATCGGCTTTCGTGGGACCTATAATAACTTCCTTCCGACGGAAACTAAACTGACTTGAAAACTTCAGCAGGAAAACGTACTTTACCTTTCTATTAAAATTTCTTATTAAATTTTGTATCTGGAATTACTAAGACATAAAATTGCACTTCATATGAACATTATATTTTTAACGAAAAATATTTGTTGAAAATGCCGAAAGATCTGTGTGAAATGACCATTATGTAGTTATTGTAATCTATTTCGTCAAAATTACATCACCAAAGTAATTAAAAGATGAAAGAGATGGAAACTTCTGAAGTTTCTTTATTTGATGATTGAATGATTTATAATACCGCGTTATATAATATTAGAATACCGCGTTCAATATAAACTTTCCAGTTAGGGCAAGCAAAACGTTTATTGAAATAATTTTACTCTTCCTCTATAACCCTCATAACAATGGCTTTCATTTACAGCGTAATATGATTCCAATGCGAAAATTTAATTATCCAAATGGACGACAAAACTCGTTTCAGTATACTTATTAATCAGCTTGAGATTATCCAAAATGCAGTCGTATCGATGTAATTGACGCATTTTGTTCGTAATTCACTTCAGTTAAAAATAATACAAATGGAAAAGTGCACTAAAAATAAAATCTAGTCCCTCGCCGAAAAAAGCGTCCGAATGCAGTTAAATGGCTTCTCGATTAATCATCGTTTCTCCAATGTTTGCCTTTATCAAACTCACGGATCGGACTCTCCATAAATTGGCTGCCATTGCTTTGAGAGCAGAGGTTGAATCACAGGGGAGTTGTGATGACTCGTCCTTCCCATTCCGTACCTGTTCAGGACGCTTTCTCCTACCTTCCCACGGCTTTTACCCTCTCCCTATACCCGCTTCTTCATCCAAAATACTCTCTTCCTTTGATATCCCTCCGTCAACCCCTTTCAGTCTCATCCCCAGAAAGCGCTCGGTTTTTCCTCCGTACTTCTTGCTCGTTTATTCCCCTTTCCGTGCCGTTTTTCCGGACTTACTCCCATGGAATTCATCCCTTGTTTGTAAATGTCTTCTTTATGTCGCGGCTTCTCTTCATTGTATTGCACTCCTCTACCGTCAGCGATGGAATGCTTTATACCTCTCTTAGTTCTCCTCTTGCGTCCTATACACTCATTATTATTTATGGCAGTCTTCCGTGTGTCATCTATCTTTCTGTCGTGGCAATGTGTCGCCTGTTTCCCTATTCCAAGGTCTTCTTTTGTTTCCATTACCTTTCGCTATGAACTTTCCCTTTCGGATCATTTTTCCTTCTCTTCTCTCGATGTTTGCCCAAGCCATATATTTCCTCTATCCGTCCTCATTTCGTCTCTGATGAGAATTGTTTTGTGAATCAATTTAGGAAAGGAGTGGTTTGTAATGTGGTGGCATTGCTTAATGCTCTATTATTTAGGTTGTGCCAAGTGTTTGTATGTATTAATCGTGTAACGCAGTGAAATATTGGGGTCTTGTTATGCTTGTCTTTTCTTTTTAAAACTAGCACAAACAACTCTCCTGTCATCTATTGAAATGGAAATGACTAGAAGGAATACTTTTTCTTTACTTTCATTCCCTATTCTTAGATAATTTTATTATTAATATTCTCATTAGGGAATATGATTATGGCGAATTAAAATTTGATATGCTTTTATGGAATATACGAGGTAAAAGAAGTCTGTTATTGCTTCATTGTAGATCTCTCTTAATATGTGAATAATTTTCCTTTTGGCTGTACATTATTTGATAAAATTTTGATATATTTCTTTCTCTAAGAATTATATCTATAGTATAATTGAATACAACTAGGATAATTATTTTCTTTTTCCAGATTTTGGTAATGCGGTGGCACTGATTTGAGGAAGTGAAACAATCTAGAAATTCATTTATATTTCAATATAAGTTCCGATTCTACGATTTTTTAATGCTCCATTTATCTTATTTCAGACTGTAAATAAACGTAGAGAGATTGTTAGGAATTAGAGAGAGAAGTGGTGGGCTTATATGCACAATAGCTTAACATTAAGCAAAATCACAAAAGCTTAACAATGTGACAATATCCAATAATCATCTAAGCAATCATTATCTATTTGAGAAATTTAAGAAAAGAACAGAACGTAGGAAACAATAGAGAATTCGATGTAAGAATATATCATGGGCTTATCAAACGAATGAGGCGTAGATGGTGATATATTTGTAAGAATTTAGAGGTATGGGATAAGAATCGCATTTTTAAGAGATGTTTAGACAGCGTTTGATTGGGATAACTTACGAGGTTACGTAGATAACTGCTAAAATAATGTCACTTACAAGGGATATTATTTTCATATTTCATTTACTACATCTATTCTGCTGTATTTTCTACTATGCCACATTCAACCCCAGACCAAATCATTTTTCAAATGTTAAGTGTACTTCATATTTGACTGGTTATTTATTTACTAAATGATTTAAGTCCATTTATCTTTATAATAATAACTCAGTTTCTTGCTCCTCCTCTGTTATTAATTTCAAGATTGATTATTCTCTGAAAGCATCTTATCTATGCAGGTTTTCTTCCATTCTTTTATTTGTGGTTTTCAATGTTTTCTTCAGAAGAACTGTGATTTCATCGCCTGAGCGCCCTGCGTTATTATCATGACTTTAAACGAGTTCGGAATTCAGCAGGATGTGAGAGTGAATTGACAGCTCTAACTATGGATATTTCCTGCAGTTCTTTTGGGAAAGAAATAATCTCTTAAAACCCTAGGGTCAATCTCAATGCATTTCACAATGACAGCAGGATATAGCTCTAAATATTCTGTATTCGCGCAACAGGTGTAGCTGAAATCCGCTGTTGGATTATCCATATGGTTAACTGGAATTAAACTTACGTAAACGTGGAAAATACTATAGTGAAGCCAGTCTTATGTAATTATTTTTATTTATATTCACCACTCTATGAATTTCCTATATTACTCCCTCTTAATAATATTCAGCTTCTAAGCAATAATTTTTCCCAACGATTTATTGAAAAATCTGTAAAATCACTCCACCTTGCGTTAATTATTGAGTTACTGTTACTGTTACATTTCTTAGCTTTGCAATGGGATTTTTCTTTTTTCCTCCTTTACGTTGGATTTTTAAATTAATTGATATCTTATAATTTTTAATCAAAAGATCAACGAAGGATTGTGTCAATCGTAAACTGTCATCTCTTAGACAAATTGATTTTTCAAGTTTTCAAAATGACATTACATACGCAAAACACAAAGAAACATTTTTGAAATAAAATGGGCGCGACATTTCCGCCCCTTCACAAATTTAAACTTATCACCTTCCCGTATCGTCTTAGCGTAATTTTTTAGCTTGACATGCTTGGTGGAGATTGGAGAAAGCTGACTTTGAAATAGTATATCACTTTTATCACCAGCAAAAGTCAAATCAAATGAATCATGTTCACTGAATGACGTCCATATCGATTTTTTCCTTGCTGTAGCGGCTATAAAAATCACGATCTTATTTTGGCGAATTTTTATAACACTGTAAACTGTATAATTCAGTTTACGTTGTACACAAACCGTTAACTGGCTAGCAAGAGACAATTTTTATGAAGTTCTTTACTTTCGGAGCGTATTCTTATATTAATATTATCTTAACATCGAATATTACAGCAAAATTTGGATGCATCTTGCATTTTTTCTTACAACAAGTATTACTAAATTATTGGGTCATCATAAAAATTTGCATATAGAAGTAAATTTGGTGACGAAATTCATTTTTCAATCAATGTCGTCCCCATCCTTTGATTTGCCTCGTCTCACGGAACAGAAATAGCTGACAATATCATCATAACATTTTTTAGTGTTGTTCCTTCGGTTAATCCTATTTCACGTATTTTTCATTTTCTGTTGAATGATATTCCTATTCCATAGCACATGCTTCCAAATCATGAAACGTCTTTACCATGGATAATCAATTTATTTCCCATTGAGATGGGTTTCGATTCTAAGTTTTCGACATCGATAGACATAAAAGGGAAAATCTTTATTTGAAGTGCTTAAAATATTCTCGAATTTATGAGTAATAATATAAATTTCTGGGAAATTTGGGGGTTCTATTGCTTACAGTTTATACAACTTTGTATTGTCAAGGAAAATATTTGAAGTAAAAAAATTCAGAAGTGAATATTCGGCAGTTAAGATAACCTAGATTAACAATCTCGATCGACCAAACTTGGCTCCATGACGATTAGTTGATTACGAATGGCTCGTTTCATATAGATATCAAACTCACGTAAGCTGAATATTGAAAGAGCTCTTCATAATTTGAATAATATATCTTTAATTCAGATAATTTAATAAATTTTGAAGTTAAGTAGAATGTGCAGTAAAACGGGTTTACAAAGAAATGTAGAAACAATTTATGTTTCGTTTGTATTAACTATATTATTCACAAAATGAGAATATATTTACGGAACAGTTTATCGTGTGCTCAATTTTATCTATTTTATGTGAAACGTTGCGTTTCGTGAGTCTAGAAATGCAAGAAATATGGTAAAATATGAAAAAGTAAAGAGGAAAGCATAGAAAGATGTATAGGAAAAGAGATGTTAGAAAAGGAATGGGCGAAGTTATAGTGAGGTAGGGAAAAAGGGCTATTCTGAGTGTGGGTGAGTTCAGCGGAGGTCCCTAAAGCGAGCTCTTTTCAGGACGTGAGTGAAAGGCGAGAACGAGGAGGTGCGTGTTTTCTTGAATGGAGTGGAGAAATAGGGGAAGAGAGGGGGTCATATGTTGCGTTTCCCTGTGAATACCGCTCCGCCTCGTGGAGAATAACTAGATGGGAAAGGTGTAGCGCGTGGGCGGACCCAGCAGCTGGAGGAATAGCGATCAGCGGGGAGAAAATTCCTTTTTTCTTTTTAATAGCGTCCGTTGCTTCTGTTCTCTTGCCCGGAGCTTATTCTACTCACTGAAAGAAGTTAATCGAGTAGCAGGAATGGAAACCATTTCGCGCCATGCATTGTTTTTACTCCTTCCCTCTTCCGTAATTTATCTACCATTTGTGGATATGAAAATGGGTATTTTCATATGTTTTCTAACTTTTGTTTTTCGCCTGCGGTCGGCTATTTTTCCATCTGATCCTCCATTTAATTTTAGGGCGGATTTTATTTTCCCTAGAAAAGCAATCCTTGTGGTTTCCAAACAAAACGTTCTTCGTTGGTTGTTTTCCTTGTAGGGAAATCTCATTTCTGAGTTTTGAATTTTATATTCTAAAAGTAATGATAACTAAATACAACCGATGCGGCCTCGATGCTGTAGGAGTCCATCATCGTAACAAATAAAAAGCATACAAAACTTATTTTACGGGAAATTTTCTGTAGAAGTATTATGTAGTTTTTATGTGTTTTAAGATAAAATATTTGAATTCGGCGTTGGACAATTTTTCTTTTTGCGATTTAAGGCACCCACTGTAATCGATTTCCTTTTATATGTTACGTTAGCTTGGTCTCTTACAGGTAGTTATTCTCAGCTTTAAATAATAGATCATAGATTTACTGGTAGCAAGTACCAAAGTCCGTTTTATCAATTTTTTTAAGGCATCGAGAATAAATTATGTAATAACGATCAAGAAGTGACACTTTCTAATATAAACTGATAACTTTTCTCGATATCATTTCTTAATCATGTCGTTCTTTCATTGAAAATTCAACTTCCATAGCTGACTTTTTCGGTTAGTAGGTCTTTTCTTTCCTTATACCCTCGAGATAGGGTGTGTGTGTATTAGCGGGGCAACTTAACTTTCTCTTTCACCTTTGAAACCCATAGGGAACAGTGGTTTCGGTAATACTAGGGTGCCTTTTATTCTCTAAATGCTATCAGTTTTTCTTCCCTGTATCCTTATTCAGTTATATGGATAATATTTTTTCTTAATTTAAATAAATAGATGGAAGTAATACGATCAGAGATAGTCTGTCAACATTATAATGCAGTTTAATTTTAAAATTAATCTAATCAATAATTTCACTTTAACATCTACGAAGGACTCGTTTTCTTTTCTTTCGACTGCGAATTTACAAAAGAGTGTAAATCTACCTATATTCATGGATTCTAATAAACCCTCATCTTCTTCAAAGTTCTTCATATCATGTCAAGCGCCTTTGTATTTTTCTGTCTAGGTAATTTCTGGTCTCCTTTCAATTTTACACAATACATCATTCGGCTTAATTATCAATTGTTGTAGAGTTATTATTAGAGAGTATTTACATTTTACTCGTTTCAGATTTCAAATGCTTGCCGTATAATATCTCTGTACTTACGCTTGCTTTGGTTATCAATTGAAAGATTCGTTCAGGATTTTGATACTTGGCGTTGAAAGTTATGCTTCGTGTCCTTTTTATATTCCCAGATTGTGTTGAGACATCAAATATCTATGCACCAGAAAGGTCCATTTTCTGTCAGCATAACTTTTACGTTTTTGGTGCATAAATTAATCTACAAAACAGATCATTTCAGATACTTTGTGTAACGACTATCAGTTTTAGTGAGCGAATCTTTTACTTAAAGTAACATTTAATGAAGAGTTACAGATAATGTATTTAGCCTTTTAGTAAGGAAATTTATGCTTTTTATTTTTTCATGAATTTTAACTTAGCTAATATTAATCCTCAATACTAAGATTTTCTACGCTGAATTCCATCTTATATTTAAAAAAATGATTAGTTTAGTGTAATTTGCTCTTAGCTGCTGACGGTCTCCGAATAAATGGTGGAAATAATATGACTTGAATCGAAAAATACAGATTTCTTGGTAGTTTTCGTTTATATTTTACCACTTAAAATCTAGTATCTTTTTTATATGATTCGGTGATCCTTTAACTGGAAAAAAATCTGTGAAAGAAGAAAATCTATCTATATGAAGGAATAAATTACTTGGAGAGGAAAAGGATTAATGGGAGAAGATAACGGAGAATATATCATCGAAATCGCCAATTGGGGTAGTGGGTGGTACGGAGATTTAATGCCCTTCTCTAGGGACTTGGGGCGAATTCCGTTGTATAGGAAATCGATTATTAGTTCCATGAAAGGAAGTCCTTAATTCTCCCATTTGGAAAATATACCGCCACTGTCACAGTGCGAGTGTTAATGAAGAGTGGATTGTTTTTTTATTCTATTATTCTCTCAATCCCAGGGGATATTGTGTTGTGGAATTACTATCAATAATAATTACGTTATTCGTTTTTACCCGTTATATTATTTGAGATCGTGTCTTCAACCCTCGCAAGTAAGATGGATTCTCAGTTATATCCTGACGATTAAGTATTTCGTGCTAAGATAATTAATTTATGGCCCTTGAAAGGTAAATTAACACGTTTGGATAGTATAGAGCTGTAAAATATTTTGGCTGAGACATACTATTTTCGAATAATATGATTTTTGTTGGTGAAAATAGGGAAATTTTAGGAGAAAGTTCCGAAAAGTACTTATATATTCAGACTTGTCTTTATGATAGGAGGCTTAAACAATGACCCTACTGTTATTCACAGTATCTTCTCTGTATTGAGGAAACATTTCTCTTTTAGGTTTCTATTTTCATCTTTTGTTAGAGCCTATATGCAGTATTTTAGCGTGAATATTTCAGAAAGAAATTTCCCTAACTTTGGAGTGAAACTTGGCAATGGACGTCGTAAGTTCGCTATGACATGAAGTAGGTCCAACGAGAGATATAATTTGAGAGGCTTAATTTTGAAGGCAGGCACTGCCTCAATCCACGGATTAAAAAAGGTAGCTAGATGGAGTCGCATAGATTAGGAAAGACGTACGCTGGAACAGGCGTGCGCGCGAGATAAAAATACGGCAGATTATGCAAACTGTCGCTCTGTTTTTGTCATCATCTCCGCATTCCTCCTCTTCTTTGCTCTTCAAGCGAAAATACAACCTTTAACCTCTGTCTCATCGAGTGCAACTCCGGGAGAACTTCTTTTTTTATCCGCATTTCCCTTCCTCATTGTCTCTATCCCGTGGGCCACTTGCTATTTCATCCGGCATTTTTTCCCCTTGGATCTCGTATCCCGCGGAAAGAAAATAAAAATGAACTCCGAGAAAGGTTGTCCTTTCGAGACTGGACTTCTGTACCATGTCTTTCTCACTAACTGTCACCGTGTTTTATTCATGTTCGCCTTCGGATCACCAGTAAAGCGTGCTCGCTTATCCGCGTCCTTACTTTTCCGTCCAAGCTTCATTTCCCGCAATTTTGCTCATTCTAAGCCTATCCAGTCTCTTTATTTGCTCTTCCGTATCCAGCGTACATTATCGATATTAATTTCAAAGAAACTTTCTTGTTTTCATCATGGGAAACTTAAACTAAAACATGACCGCTACACTGATATGCCATACACACGTAGACCATTCTCTGGGAATTTCAATTATCTCCTCTTGTTGTCAAATGAAATCGCCTGTTTTTCTCGGTTGAAATGATGTATTCAAGGCCTTTTTTGAAGCCCGTTTATTAGTTTGCTTTAAAGAAGCGAAGAAGTGAAATTTACTTTGCCTTTCCACACGAGATATTTTTAATAAACGGTCCCTGGGTCTTTGCTATGCCAAGTATAAGATTGCTTTTTATTCCGTAGTACTTTTATTTAATGAGAGAGATTGAGAAAAGAACCGACAATCCTTTAGAAATCCAACCAATTTTTTGTAGTTCAAAAATTAAATTTGTACACATGGGTTATGTCTATGATGGTTGTTTTTGTAGGTTAAATGAAGCTTTAAAAGTGCTTTTTTACCATATTAACTTCTGCTGAAGGTAATCATCGTTTTGTCGTCATAACTCTCAGAAAAAATCAGAATAGTGAATACATCTAACGTTAATAATCGATTTTTTCATAGCTTTATATTTTTAAAAGTAATATCTTATGTTTTTATGAGGTAAAATAGCTTCTCTTGTCCGATGGAGAGAGATGACTCATAAAAGGTTATCCTTAAGGTGAATATATCGTTGTTTTACCTAAAAGTAGTATAAAATGAAGAGTAGATGTTAGTGTCATGTTCGAAATTTCAGTCAGTAATGTCAAATTTTTGTCGTACATCAGCTGATGACACCAGCCTTATTCCTACGCCTATATATCTTTGTTTAAGGTAGGATAATATAATATTCAATTTAGTCTAATTTAATTTATCAAATAAATTCCATCCATCAGATCCATTCTATTTTACTTCGTTTAGTCTAGCATTCACAGATGGCTACTTTTACGATTCCTTGAAGCTGGATCAGCAATTTTGTTTTATTCCGTAATCAACATTTAATAGGCAATTGAAACGTTATTGATTTAGTAGTAGCGCTCACAGTTTACAAACAGCAATTCCAAATGGAGTGCTTATTGTGACATTTAACCATTCGATTTCCATTTGGAGGCATATCCTTTGTGACTGCTGCGTTACTATAGGAAATGAATGTATTTACGGAATATTATTTTGTGTGTTGTCTCATTTCCACTATTAAAACCGTGAACTATGGACTAGCGTGTAAAGCCTTACAATCTAATAAAATTTTATCTTACATCATCTTTCAGTAGTAATTTCTTGCAATGTTTTAGGCAGTGTTTGTTAGTTAGCAGTGCTCCGTACAATCGAATATTTTCTATATTCTATAAATATATTTTCTAAAATACCTAATGTTATTCTTAGTCATTTTATAGGGTAAAAATCTCAATTTTCTTTTTTCGCCAATTCTTGTGGAGAATTATATTAATGGTATAGAGACAGTACCTTACGATGTGCGTCTTGCTAATAGGTAAAATTTTCAGTAGTCATACCAAATAAGAAAGAAAACGAAGGAATATGTTGTATTGAATTAGCATCCTTTTATTTCGCAGAGATGCGTGTAAGTGATGATTTCAATTTAGTCATAATCAGGTTTACTAATAAAAATAAAGCAAAATATGTATAATTTGTGTAATCTCTGAAAATATATTCAGCTGATAGGACCTTAATAAGGAGTTATTATTGCAGATAGGTTAACAAACCTGTACGGGTTTTAAAATTGTGGTAATAATTATGTTACGTGAACTATTGTTGTTAATTTTTTCAGTCTTGTGGAAATTGCTTTTCATTTATCTTTGCTTCATACATAGTTTGGATTTAAGCAGAGATATAAAGACATCGAAACTGGCAGAAGGATCACGCTTCAAATATTGTAATTGGTTTTTTGGATGAAAACCTATTTAAGTGTCACTCAATAAACATGGACGGTTTCTACAATAAAGATGAGTTAACCTTAAATTAATTGTGGGAAGAAAACTTACTCTGCTGGTACTCTGAGCAAAATAGAATGGGGAATCTTTAAACATTAAAAATAAAATTACATTAAAGTATAATCTCCTTCTCCAAAGGGAGAATGAAGAATGCGACTCAGCTTTGTAGCTCAGTCTTCGAAAGGAAAAGAGTGCAATGATTGTTCATTTAGGCCAAGGGTCTCCAAACTATGGTCAGCGGACCGAATCTGGCCAGTGAAAGGTTTTATGAATACATTGAATTATATACGAAGAGACCCAGCTGGACCTTTCTATTCCTATATAATTAACATTTCGAATATTTTATATCCCTGCATTATTGCGATCTCTTGCGAAGAATAAATCCTATTTTTTCCTTTTTAATGAAGTTTGCTAATTTTTTAAATTAAAAAGTCATTCCCTCAGATACAAACCGCAATTTTTGTGTATTCTTCCAGGCTTTCTTCCAAAATGTTTAGAGTTCCCTGGTTTAGGTGAAGGGAGCGGATAGTCTTTAATTCAAAGAAGGCGTTCTCTTTGCTAGCGTTTGGTATTCCCGTATGTATTTCTTTATTTCGGCAGTCTTTTGGCAAGGAATGCCACCAGAAGATTTCACTCCTTAACTCTAACCCTTGCCGAACTTAACCCACTCATCAGCTCCTTTTTCTTTACTTGTTGGGTTTCCTTCACTTTGGTCGTCAATGCTACCCGCTTTCCTTTCCCCGAATTTCCCTGCAAGAGGAGGATCTCGTTACCAGCTTTTCTTTTCTTCCAAAGACCTCACTCCTCGCCTCTTATTCATCTCTCTCCGTTCTTTTTTGTAGATTTTCGTCGCCTCCATCATCTCGAAAATCGCCCTTTTTGTGACTTTTCTTGCCCCGTTTCAGACCTTGACTTCGGATATTTCGCCCTCGTCTTAAGGACACCCGTTTTCATGTTTGGCACTCTATAGTGACTTTGCTTTCTCATCACATCCTGATATTATCTTATATAGACAGAGATATCTTTCTATTAATATTTACTCACTTAATTTCAGGTTCGTTGGGCTGTTGATGTTTAAGCAGGAAGTAAAACTTATTTGGAACTGTTTTATTTTTCTAAATCGCTGAGGATACATAAAAGAATTTTTTAAATTATTTCGGTGAGATAATTTATAATGTAGGGCGCTGTGGATTTGAATATGCGTCCATTGAAGTTTCAATCCCTACGCTTAAATATTCGTTGACTAATTGATGTTAAGTTTACAACTGGCCTTAATAAGTATACCCTTTTTTCCTTCGACATGGGTAAATACTCTACATTCTAGGGAGTGAAAGAAAGGAATCAGGGCAAAGCTAAATATCAAAATCTGTATATATATTTTGCCTGAAGAAGCTGGCAGCCAGTGAAAGGTCGTTATTACAATGAAGAATCGCTGTTTCCCGAAAAACAGACTCATGGAAATATACAGCGAAAGTTAAAAACCAGACACATATTATTGCAATATAATGAATAGCAAATCTGAAGACTAAGGTTTAACTTTGTGGTATTCAATTACACAAAACCGCTTCATGACGTTATATTTACTGAACCACAAGAAATCATACAAACGACCAAGGTCGTTGTATAATTACTTGTAAAATTATAATTTAAATATCTTGGTAGTTTATATAATTTCTTGTGGTTCAGTAAATAATATATCATGAAGCCTTTTTTAGATTCTTAATATTTTGGTCGAGAAGCCGTTTCTTTCGCGAGTATTCCAAATGTATTTTTAGATTCACCTAAATAGAAATAATTTTAACGGGAGCTATAGCAATAGAGAACCGAATCCATATAATTGAATAGAACAAGATGAATATCATACGCCTAATTCTTCCTTCATCTTACTACTGCAAAATCGATAGCATTTAGATCCTTCACGCACGAGATACTTTCCGTATTTGAGAAAGGCTGGAAACACTCAGAAAGAAACCATTTATACGTACGAGCGTTCCTCTTTCTATTCTGCTACCTTAAAAGGCTTTCTCATCTTCGCTTTCTTTCTGCATTTGCCCGCCTTTTAATCTCATCTCCGTCTTCAATTACTGCTGTATTTGGCTTCGGCTCCGAAATTCTTCTTCATCCGAATTCTCCTCCATCCTCTCCCAATTTCCATCCAACATCTCATTATCTCCGAAGATCCTCGTCATTCCCCTCACCTTCCACAGACTGCCTTCTCCCTTTCAGACCCAAGAATGCGATCCTCATTGGCATCCCTTTTCCTGCCGATCCTTTCCTCTTCTCTCGCAGCTTCCGGCCCCGCGAATATCGCATCATCACCTCATCTCTTCAGTGCCACCCCTCCACAGCACACAATAAACACTTATTGAGATTATTCTGATTTCTCTTGAGGCCATCTTTTGCACTCAGGATCAAGATTCGATTTTTCGAAACCAACTAATTCGATAAGGATATTATTTCCTTGGATTATAAATCCAGATAAATTAATTTGCATCCTTAGATGAAGCCTTTCCGTCCATTTGAGGCTTTTTCGGCTTTAGAACTAGGGCTACACCATCTACAAATGCATCGTTATGTAGTTGATATGCTTCAAATTGAGGCAGAGGATGCACGTATACACTATCCAGACGTTCGGATTTTCATTCGGCCCAGATTTTAATCACCTCTTTTGACGCCCGGAAATGATTTTTGGGATACATGGACACCCAAATGTCTCCTTAATTATATATAAATTCTTTTTTCAGCATTTATATATTCAGAATTCTCTTATAGACAACATGAGGTATTTTTCTTAAGGAATAGTTTGAGTTAAAGTAGTTATTCGAATGAGAACACTATGTCTTCATACCTCTCTCTAATTTTTTATTCAACATCAGATATGTCTAGGTGAAATGGATTCACGATCTCCTTTGCATTTCGATCTTGCCTTGCTCTAAAAGGACAAAACGGACTCTTCTTCAGAAAGGGAAAAATATCCTGTATAACTCAAGAGCTAGTTGAAATACCTTTAGGTGGTAAAGTGAGAGATGTGTGTTCACACTTCGCTCTTAAGTAGTAATTTACGAAGTAGCCTCTAAAAATTTCTAAAATGTTATGGCCTCAACTTCTCTATCAATTAAACTGAGAAATATCCTCTCATATGATTTTTCAGCCTTTTATCTATGATAATTTAAATCAATTTAATATTTTAAAGGCATCGAAAGTACCACTTTCTTGGGAGTCGAACGCGTTGTCCGCTTTGCTTTCCGGAAGCCCTGAATTACGAATCAGAATCTTTTGTAATAACGATTCCGTAGTCATATATACGACTTCCATACATTACATTAGAAATTCTGAGCTATTTTGAAATTTTACATGAGATTGAGTGAATACTTTTAGATTAGTGAGATTATACTCTACTAGATTAGTTTTAGCCAGTAAAAGTAGTCCATTACTTTTCAAAGCACTTTTTATAGATTACTTAATAAGATGAAAAACTTGAGAGCAAGTATTAGTGTGTTCAATTACATTTTCATGTAACTCGTCCCTACAGATAGAAGGATTTATTATCTCTCATCTATTTCATCTACCAGCATATACCCTTTCCCTCTTAATTTTATGGTGCCTACGTCACGCCTTTATTATACTACCTCCTTTTATTTCTCCTTATATTTTATTTGAAACTAGTTTATCTTCTCTTCCTATCTCCTTATCTTTCTCTTTGTCATTGTATGTGTCCTGTCACCGCTGTTCTTTGCTTGCAACATTCTTGTACTGTATCATGCAATAAACTGCACTTTTGCCTCTCTTTCATTTCTTCTTTAAATTTCTTCTCCTGGATTCTCTTGTATCATTTCTTTCTCTTTTTATTTCCTTACTCTTATTCTTTCGTTATCTCATGTTTCACTTCTTATTTCCATTCTATTAATCTCTTGATATTTCTCTCTCATAGATCCTCTTTGAAATTCATTTCCTTTCCCTTTCCCATTCTTCCATTCCTCAATCTTTTTACACAATCCTTTGAGAAAATCTCAATCCTTTATTTTCTCTTTATTTACCACTTTATGATGTAACTGTCATTCTGTTTATGCTCTTTTCTCTCCCATCGCTCGAAGTCACCTTTCCCTCTCATTCTAGAATGAATTTTAATCCTCTCTTCCCACATTCGTCGTTCTTCATTCGCTGAGAGTAAACCTTGAAAGTTTAGAATATCACATCTCTTCATACCCTCCGCGGGCATTTCACTGCGTTTTCGGTTTCCTCTTTCCTTTCTAATTTACGTCCTTTCACATTCTTTTGGCATCGTTCCCACGCTCTATTATTTCCACCTTTGAAAGATTTATAACGCTCCAATAAGAGAGGAAGTTGTTTACGGGTCCAAATTTCGTTTCCTTGTGTTACTTGGAGTTATTACCTTATGGGTGGTTTTAAGCCATTTTGTTGATATGAAATATTTATCTTTTGGTAATCATGATATGTCTGACATCTTTTGATCTTTAGCTATTGCCCTTCACCAATGTTTACAATGGGCGAGGAAAAGCTTTTAGGTGACACGAAGTACCTCTCCTATTTGGAGGAAATGAAATCCATGACAATATTAGTGGAGCAAACAGCTATTCCCTGCCTTCCTCATGAAGACGGATTTGGTGATCTGTTTCCTTCATTTTGGTCGCAGTATTATTCCTGATTAACTCATAAATATTTTAATGAAACCCACCTTCAACTCGAAAGAAAGAACTCTCTCTAATTTCAGTTCGTATCTTTGTGAAATTATTTATATTATCTTAAGTGCAATATTTAAGTAAGGTAAATGTCTCAATTCCTGAACGAGAAGAGCTTGGTTCCCCGAATAAAGTAATTATGAGTGGTAGATATTGATTTATGGAAATGCTTGTTGTATTACCTGTAATTAAATCCACGGTTTGGTTTGTGTACAAGAAGAAACTGGTGTATCATTCTGTTTCTTCTTTAATTATAACGGTGTAAGTAAAAGTTTGCAAGTTATTAGCTACAAATCATCTACATTTTATTCCCACGACAATTACATTCAACTTAAAACATTATGTGTAAGTCTAAATGGCATTGATTTAAAAATAACCTCTTATTAATTATATTTTACCTCAGGATAATTTTCTTACTTAGCTTATAAAAGTCTGTATGGTTAATATCCCATTATATTAGATGTAAGAAGAGACTTATCAGTCTCAATCTCGCCCGAATAAAGACGATTTATTATTATTTCAATGTACTTCAAATCTCTTCGATCAAAGGCAGCTTCTGGATGATACTTAATGCTCTATTGAACTGAAATAACCACATTTGAGAAATGATCGATCATTCCGTTTTTATATAAATCATATTTTAAATTTTATTACAAGATTACCAAATGGAATTGAACTAAATTTACTTATATTATAAAGTTGAACTAAATTTACTCTGCAATTCCTAATTTATTTTCCGTAACGCGTCTATATATTTGCAGAGTTTGATAGTTTAAAAAGTAGTTGTAAAATTTAAAATTTTTATTTCAACAAGGGTTATGGTGAAAAAATCATAGAAAACTTATTAAAGCGTAAATAAGGGTATTAATTTTATTAATTTAAAAGTATATATAATATCGTAAAAATCAATTTTGTTCTGTAGATTATTAACGTGTAAATGTTATCACTACTATAATTTACAACGAGAGGATTTTGTAGTATTTTACGAGAGGCAATATATTTGTTTAGAATTGCTACGAAAAATCGGTGAGCGTTATTCAGATGCTGCATGACTCAGGATAAGAATCTATAGGAGAAAGAAGATTCAAGCAAATACGTAATTAAGTAAACTTTTTATAAGAATATTAAATAATTAATGAAATATACTTAATTAAATCAGAAAGAGTTTGTTCTTAAAAGATGTAGCCAGTATCATGTGTTCTCCTTGTTATACTATATAGGTCATTATGGATCTGCGAGAGATCAGAGAAATAGATTTTGAACCAGTCGATTAATCAATTCATTTTACCGCGAAACATACTCGAAAGTAGTGTCATGGCGGATGCACCCACTACCACACGCTGAAAAGTAGCTTTCAGGATAGAAATGTAGGTACAGATTAATATAAAATTAAGAATAAAGAAGTGGATTGTGTTATATGCGGATTGTGTTTTGCATTAATTGCTCGGATGAGAATTTTATTAACATTAGAAATAACAGAGATGCTACTTCGTAAAAAAATGAGCACTTCATTAACGACTAATGTAGAATTATAAAAATTTTCCAAGCTTTGGCTGCTGCAAATTTAATGGCATTGTAAATAAAGGAAAATAAAGTAGACGTTCAGTAGATGAACGAACTTTAAATTGAGAAATCATTGTTTATAAAATGGGAAGTTAGAAGTCACTCTTGTAAATTATACGTCATTTAATTTACAATTATATCTTGGCTTCTTTATCATAAGAAATACTTTAAGATGAATATATCCTCTTTCCTTCTCGAAAAAAAGAGAGAGACATTGAATACGTAAAAGCGCTCTAAAATGCGTGAGGGAGTTCGAAATCCCTCTTTGGCTTCCTGTCTCTTCTCTCCAAGCAATGAAGAGAAAGAAACTCATTTAAGTCGTCCAGTATCTCTGCTGCGAAATAAGAACGTCGTCTCTGGAAGCGGAAAACAAAACTCCCTCTCCGAATTATAACCATCATCTGATTAATTTCCATCTTTGCTACCCTCGACAAGAAAGAACATTTATTTCTCAAAAGTCGCTCTCCTCCAGCGATGGATACCACCTCCAAGTTTTTAATTGATCATTTATCTTGCGCTTAGGCTTCTCTAGATACCTTAGCTAAACTACGTTATTCATCATGGTTTCTATAAAATCTATAAAATATTTTATTTAGCATCTTCTTGCTATCCAGGGATTCAAATAAAAGGAATTTCTTCTGAAATCACTTTAATTTTTCCTCTATTTCATGCTATAACTTATTGCTCCTTTTTGGACTTTCGTAATTTTGTATTTTGCGTTTTTGGAGTATGGTTGAGGCCAATGAGAAAAAATAATTGCCTGATTTTTGGAATCTTTAAACATAAGTTTATGAACTGCGTTAATCTTGCCGGATTATTTTTTCTTCATTATCTTCTTTTATTTTCGGCAGAACTGTAAAAATTTTTATCCTGAGTTTGTGCTTGAGTTTCTGAGTTTAATTTTGCCATTTAATGTGTCAGTTTGTTTATTTTTACCCACTTCTCAACCTTTATAGAGGTATTTTAGGGAAGATAATATCGCAATGCAATAGCCACTCATTTACCTTCGAAAAAATTTTGGTAATTCAATTCTATACGGATAGCTCACCTTAACGAAATATATATACTTATGTAATAGTAATAGCTATTTTTATGCCGGGTCGACCGATTATTTTATGTGATCATTTCGAACATCTGCGATAATGATTGTAAATGATACCCAAATTATTTCATTAAAACTACGGGATTTTCCGAATATGAATATAATATCTTCTTTTAATAAGAGTGGAAGTCTTTTGTTTTGTATCGGGAGCAATAGGATCCTCGTCAGAAAGGTAACGTTTAGCCATGCTCGATATCCTCTCGGCATCAGGTATGCGCATGCGTCGTGTCCCTTGCGAGACTTCCTTCCCGGCACATCCGCCGTGTCCCCATTTCATTACGCTCTCCGTACATAAAGGGAAGGAATAGATGCGAAGAAATGACGTGACGAATAGCACCCCTTCCAGGTAGCCCCGTGAGTAAACGCGTGCGGTTGTGTTTAGCTCCGTCGTCTCAGTAAGCCCCCCTTCCGTGTGCCCTTCTTCCGAAATCGGGTCATGGGCGGAGGAGACGGCCATCCCCACCTTTCGATGACTTTGGGAGGCAAAGATGCGTGAAAGACCACGCCCACCTCAATTGAATTCTTATCTACGTTTACTAGGGTTCGAATGAGGAGTAAACTTTGAGGGATGGAAATCTTACCTAAGTGTCTCACTTGCACGCTCGTATCCCGGGAAGGCTATTTGATATGCTTGTTTGCAGTGGAATGGGGATGCAGTACCTTCCCGTGCATCTTCATCAGTGTTGATAGAGTCATGTTTCAGTGTGGTTGGCCAAGAGAGGAGTTCGTAGAAAGCATTCATCATTCTGTTATTTTTAACTTCGAAGAAATTGCTGTACTTAGCGGCTCAAATGCGCCTATCTAATCTATTTAATTTTATCTAATGAAACATTGAGATTAAGGAATTATAAATACAAGCATATGCTTCTAGCATGTACAACTAAATATTAAATCTAAGAATCGGTACAGCAATGGAGGGAAAGATATTTCACTCACCTGCATGAATGATAATCAGTTCATCGCTTAGTTTGGAAATAGATGGAAAAGGATAAATGCGTTATTTCCCATTATATTAGGTTTATAGAATATATTGATCCAAGAAATGTATTAAAACGGATTAATTAGATGCGTCTCACGACATATCATTGAAATGGATGTTTCATAATTTATCAGTCAAGATTATATGACTAAAGAAAAGTACGAAAGAATAATTATTTTGTATTTCATTTGATACGTGTGTTTCACTGATTAACCAAAAAGTGTACGTTTACCAAGTTAAGAGGAGATATTCAATTAAAAACGTGCGCTAAAAATTCTTTCTCTATAATGATGGCAGTAATGGCTAATTCATCACTACTGCGGGCCGTTTACTAAAAAGCCAAATTCACGTGTACCGCGCTTTACGTAGTTAAGATTTTAATTATTTTTTTACTTATTCTGCCTCTCAATTTTCAGTTTTTGAGTGTTCATTTTAAGCAATATCAAAGAAAATTTTGAACATGAAATGAATTTTTTGTTTTACTGTTATTGGAGATAAATGAAAATATGTAACTAATAAATAATCGGAAGGAAACTGAAAATATTTAGAGTTATGGATGGAAGTTAATCTAAGTATCAATATAATTTGATGACTGCAGACAAGAACAATTACGGAGTTTATAATACATACTTCTAAATTTTAAATATTAATGGTGTAATATCTTGCCAGAAACCTACCATGATTTGTTTTCTACTGCTCCTCAAGATCCGAAGATAATGATTGTGTATATACTTTATGGCGGGAAGATTTTCATCGGTTGCTCTTTAACTGGAAGCTGTTTCATTCTCAAAAATAATTGTTTGCATAAATATGTTCATTTGAATTAACATAGAGATTATACAATGAACTTTTTCCTAAATAAGAATGATAAAAGGAGAGATTTTAATCTGCGTTATATTATGAAAACGATGACATAGTGAGCATTACGAGATGAGTTGGAGTGCCGCATTCTTCTGATTTCCCACCCGCGGGCAACCAGTTTGATACCTCTGGCGAATAGTAGCAATGGATGCCTTCTGTAAAATGTTTGAAACCGGCAGATGCCACTTATTGTCTTTTTCGTAAATCTTCTTATGACGGAGTACCTTGAATACATAAAATCGGGAAAATTCCTCCAGCAATACTTAGGTTAGTAATTTGCGTGCGCTTTTGGAATTCCTCCTTTAAATTGCGAAGGAGAATTGCGGCGCCCACTTAGTGTTCATTGCGCGCCATTTCCATTAAAGGACTGCAACGAATTGGGTTTAATTTAGTATACAGTTTCATGAAACGTTAGGAAGGTAGTATATTCTCTCATTCCTGTCTACTTAGGTAAATTTTTTTCTGCTGAAGATTCTGGGGATGACATATTCCTCTAAGAATAGTCCATTAGGCGCATTCCGGAAACATCTTCCTACTTTTCTCTGATAGTGCCTCGGAATTTATTCATTCGGAAGTTGAGAGCATTTTTTCCTTAATTCGCGAAGACTGAGGGAGATGAGTATTTCTCTTTCTTTGCCTCAGTCTTAGAGATCGCAAAAGAAACGCGGAAAAAAGTGAAGCGAGAAAAGTAGAAAGCGTTTCTCAAAATTCTTTTACGTCGTCCCCGTGGGCGACGCGTTCAACTTAGAGGTGTAATCGAAATTCAGGTGGATTCCGACTGTAGGTAGCACAAGCAGCAACAAAATAAAAGGGAATTATAAAATGTCTTCTCTCCAGGGAGAGAAAGGAGGCCCTCGCGCTCGATTGGGTTCCATCGTTATCATAAGAACGTCTCTCTCTCTCCTTACTGTTCTCTGGCGTATTTATTGCAGACTTTTTCCAAGATATCTTTCCTGTTGATGAGACAGCAAAGGCAGAGTTATAGATTGTCATTGAAACCGTCACTATGTTCAAATGGGAAATCGAAGGTCTTCGTTCGCTCAGATTTTTCTTAGTCTTACCTTATTTTTCCTTTCAAGTAATATCGTATACGGATTTTTTGCGGATAACTAGGGTAACAGAAAGTTTAAAAGGCAGCGAGGATTCTTTATAGCCTATTGTTCGATCATTACGTAATTGATTTGTGCTGTGAGAAGAATTTAAAATTGAATATAGTCTCCTTCCATATTATCACCTATTATTGTGCATCCGTCAATATAAGTGAAAAAGATGCGGCATGGTAAATCAGTTAGGAGCCCGGAAAGTGGTAGACAAGGATTTGAGTCCCGATTTGGTCCTTTTTTCACTACTGTTCATCCTTCAGTGCATTATTTGCTTCTCTTGTGTGGATCGAATTCAGGTTTTATTGGTGAAACTAAATCGATACGTAGCTTTGTTTAATCTGGTAAGGAATTGTATAAAAGGAAGGAATTATCTCCTTTATTATTTTCATATTAAAATTTTGAAGCTTTTTGAAGAGGCTGAGTTGGTCTACAAGAGGTATTGATAACCTTTGTTCATCGCATAGTCATCGCACCGTATTTTAAGGTCTTTATAAGGTCTTTATTAAGGCGAGATTGAGACTGAAAAGTCTCTTCTTCCATTTAACCTTTCGTCAATGAAATTTTTTACATAAAAAGTTTTGTGTAGGTGGATAGAAATAAAGAGGAAATCATTAGGAGTGGATGTAAAAAAATTATTGTATTTTAGTAGAGAGTAGCCTATATTTGCATAGTTAGGAAAGGCACTTAACAAAAAGAACATAATTAATAAGTAAGCCAAGGTAATTTAAATGCTATTTTATTTTATCTTGGTGAGATATAAATAATTTCAATATCCGAGTTTGTCTCATTAGAAGTCGAGAAGGTTGCATTTAACATCAAACAAAAGCTTCAAGGTCACAACGTGAAATTTTGATTGTAGGATATTGTAATGTAATAATGAATGTAAGATATACATAAAAAGAGAAGTATGTATCATAAAATGGAAAACTTCTCTCGTTTCAGTATTATTTTGATTCTCCTGAATGAATATTAATGTCTTCACTAAGGCTAATATAGGGTCGATATCTAAATTTCTTTCTACTAACGGATACAATTTAACGAATATTATTATTACTTCGCCACGCATAATGTGGCATTTTCAAAGTTACAGATTTCATTTTTAAGAACACTGAATTTGAAACTAATAACTCGGAGTACTTTTTCTGATTGTGCCTTAATTATCTTTAGAGTCCTTTATAAGAGAGTCGTTTACTTGAAAAGAATATTCAATCTGATATGATGAACGGAGGCCTTATTTTAGTTGGGAGTTATTTATTGAAAGTATTAAACATATAGCATTAATATGCATTTTATGATGTTATTTTTATTATACATTTTCTGTTATCTGATGTCATATTCGGGAGGAAAATTTGGAGAAAATATTCGCCCCGGCAGAGTTTCCCTCCGTGTCTCATGGCAGAGCTTATTGGGAAAACTGGTATGACAGCTTATTAAAGACAGCAAACTTTTCCAAGTGGTTATCTTCTGCGTACTCTAGCTTTGCTATACTTCGTAGGAAATAGAAAATAATATAAATAGAAAAGATTCGAAGCTCAGGAGACAATTCTTAATGCCTGACATTGATGGACAGTAATGGCTACGGGGATAGAAACTTCAATCGATATCAAAGTGCAATTATCCGATCGCACTTAAGATTCCAAATTCTGTTTTGTGGAATATTTCATCAGTGGTGATTTTAAGGCTTGGTATTCTAAGGCGGCTACGTGTAATTTCCATGTAATATTAAGAACCTAGCTAGAGAGAGGGACGATGAATTCTCTTCTTCTCTAGGAACTGCTATAATAACTACTGCTACCCCCTCTCCCTTTGTAAAAACGAATAATGTGATTATATACAGATAAAATCCAGGGATGACTTGTTGAATTATTGCTTAATCATCAATATCATAAGTTATTTTTCAGATTTAAAAATAAATATCATGAATAAAATTCATAATTAATTTTTATGCTTATTCTGTAACATGTATTTAAATACATAATGCAGATTAATCCAGATATCCATGAATAACATCAAAAATTAAATCCGTTCAGAGGCATGTGTGGCAGAAGACTTGTTGGTTAATGTATTTAATCCAAATGTAGTGTCGGTCAAACGAGAGGATCCTTTTCTAAGGTAACATCGAATGGCGATTGGGTGCAATTAAATTCAGATTTGCGGTTTTTTAGACAAAAGCCGGACTTAATTAAATGACTTCTTAGGTGCAGATAACAAACTTCATAATATGCAGTGGGAAAGCCGATTTAATCAAGATTTCATGGTCATCTTTTGATCTTCGGAAGAGATCAAGCTTTGAGTATTTTATTTGTGAAGAATTTTCACGCTAACTTTTACAGGAACAATTAGCGGTTAAAATACTCCCAGAGTGATAGAGAAATGGTCAGAATTCCCGGTTTTATTCGGAGGACAAAGAATTCAATTCGAAGTTTAACATCTGCGCATAGAAATTGAGATGAATTATTCATACTATTTACATTTCATGAATAGTTTTCACCCTAAAATTAGTACCTTTTTAATGACCCATTTCCAATTCAAATGTCTTTCATTTTTAGAATCTGAGGTCGCCTTACGGAGATCGTTACTACATAATATTTCTTGTTAGCACTCGTGATGTACATTTTTTCGTGTTTCTTACAGAATATTTATGTTGTTCTCGGATAGTCAACGTAAGGCACATGGAAGATAAAATTGATGGGGGTTAAATATAGATTTCGCGGAAATTCATCACCTAGATAAGTCGCGTCGTTTTTGAGCTTGAAGTTCTCAAATTGCAGCTAACTATCATTACCTCGCATATATATCTTAGAATTATCTGTCTGCAGATATTTGTACATTTATATCTAATTAGTATTGATGCTCAGATTGGATTTTCTCTTTTAGGACGTATATTCAATTTCTCTGAACTTTCTTTCAAATATAGATTGTTACGTGCAGTTTTGAAACAAGGAAATTTAGGTTTTTTTAATAACCACCACCTGTTTAATTTCGGATGACATTCCTCCGAGATAAAATCTCTTTTTCCTTTGGTTAGGAGTCGGCGTGTAATAGCCTTGCCCCCGTCGTCGTTTCGCTCCTTCTCTTTTTCCTTAAATCTTTCCCCCCATTCCTCCCGCAAATCCAAACACGATTCCCCCCATCGGATTTTCTCCCTCCGCTCTACCCCTTTTCATCCCGACGGCTTGTGACCTTGACCCACAGTCGGTGGCGTGTGGAAGGGAAAATGTCTAATCCATGTGGCCCTCGCATGCGGTACCTTTTGACCCGACGATGATTGGGCTAGATGTCCGGTGTCTGAGATGAGAGGTGTATGGAAGAGCAGTTAGGAGAAGGGGAACGAAAAATAATGGCCATGTCGGGTAGCATGAGTAGAGTTTTGGAAGTGACAAGGCTAGCGAGGGATAGAATTCTTTGTGTATGTGGGGAATACAGAGTACATCGGGCACTGTGAGCCGTTGCAGCAATTACCGGCGGCCACGTACAGCTAGACTTGTTACCCTGTTGACCCGCATAGATAAAATAAACTTTTGTCGGACAGAGCATTTATTTATGTCGAGCGTATTTGTTCCGACGGTGACTTTGTCATTTTATTCATTACGCTCTAGAGGGCGCCTTCGTTGTTTCCGAATCGTTTTTTGCCTCCATTGTTTTGATTTATTCAATTTGCGGTCAAAAGTCTTGAAGCGAGTCGTTGTCTCGCAAAGTTTATTCCCTGGACGGCTCTTTGCAAAGAATGGTCACGAATTTTGCATGCAGCTATTGAGTGATCTAAGGGTTTTGATTTGGATACGCGGCTTCAACTGAGTTGAAGGTCATATGTGACCAGAATTTAGCAAAGGGAAGTAGCAAAGCTTTTACAAGGTATCTCAAAGAGCTCTTTTAAAAGGTGACATGAAATTTACAATCTAACCAGTTACCCATCGCTTTTTCGAATACTGAAACTTACGCAGGAATCGCTCAAAGGAATATGTAACATATTAATCTAAAATTCCTACTAAGTTCATCAAAAGTTTACGTGCCTCACTATGCTCATATAACCGCTAACTCAGTTTTTAAAAATTTTCTTACGAGTTGTCGTTTAAAATCCGTAGATACTTCTCCAAATGCCATTTTTGCCTTGGTTAACATTACGGTTATGTACTAGGTGCGTAGCACATAATAGATTCTATCTCGTAACGTCTACCGCCTTAAGGACTTAACAGGTTAAGGCTGCTAAATATAGGGCATAGCTGTTTGGAGTGATAATGATATGACCAGGACTACGCTTCTTTTATCATGCTGTATAATTAAGTCAAATTCAGTAGAAGCTGTTTTTGCGAGATCCGAGGTGTCATAATACCATGTGAGTATTCCCTCGATTTTTTTTGTCCAAGGAGTAAATATCTTTTCTTTATTTCACTTAAACTTTTTCTGCACATTTGTTATATTTAACATACATCAAAGCTAGAGCAAGTGTACTTATGAGTGGGTCACGCTAGGCTCCCAATTGAAAAATATGAATTATCAGCGGGAATTTGTCCATTAATGGAATATAATTCTAATATTTAAATTTACTGGGTTTTAATATCAGTCGCATTATTGGATTATTTGACGCACTTTGGATGTAAAGTGTAAATGGACTTTATCATTCGCCGGCAAAAGTGATACTCTAATAGAAATACATGCGTGATTATTCCTTTGAGTTATACATAGCAAAGTTTTTCTACAGGTTTACAAGGTTTATTCAAATTCAAAATCTGGTCTATAAATCACCTTCCTAACAAGGGATATTACGAGCTACCTCCCTTAAGTTTTATTATTTCAGAAAAATTATAATACAGCTAAAATATAAAGAAAATCAGTGCCTGTATGTTTACCCTTGTAGCTGTTACCACATGTATTTTCCAGCGAAACAAAATTCCTCTTCACAGGCAGTATTATTTTATCCTGGCGATGCGGCACCCCGCAAAACTCGTTGTACATAAAAATGCCTATGTTTCAGGCGCAAAGAGAATCTCGATATCGTCGTTCCTTTTTAACTATTTTTACGATATTTCAGGAGTTTTTATGGATAGCTTACTCGATAAACTTTTTCCATCCATTGATATCTGTTTATTTTTTGAACTATCCGGTTAGACTTAGTGTAAATCGGAAGATTATAATAAAGGTGAATAATGAAGTTTTCGTTGCATTCAATATTGAAAGGTATATAATAAAATTTAGGTAAAATAGTTAATTGAAGCTAACTTCCCACGAATTATTTGATTACAGCTCTATTCGAGAATTCTATCGACAGTAAGTTCCCAATTATTAAATTGTCTTTAAGGGAATTTACGTGTAAATTTTGCTGTTTACTGTCTCAAAGGCATCTTTCAAGGACTTACCGTCTTCGTGACGTGCTCGGTGGAAGATTGGATGCGCGTACCCGCTAAATGGAGAGCTTTCTCCCGCTTGGAACTCGCAACAGAGTTTAAGGGTTGGGAAGAGCGAGGGTTCGGTGGTTAAAACTCACTGTCTTAGTGTTTCCGGAAGAGGTTGCAGTCTGGAAGAGCGTCCTTTTGCTCTGACGTCGATCTTTGAAATAGACGGAGGAAGAAAAATATGGGTCAAGTTTGCAACTGCTCCTCTTCGCGTTTTCTTGCCATCTTCTCCAGCTTCCGAGCTTCTTTTACTCCAGCTCGCTCCTTTTCATCTCGCTTGCAGCTTTTTTTCAAGATGTTTTCCTTTTTACGGCTCTCGGTTCGTTTGCTACGCTCAATTTTTATTACTCTCTTTGTAGGCAGAATGAGATGTTCCTTGACTTGGAAGATGGAGAGCAAGGAAAAGGATGTTGAGAGACTGATGTATTCGCACACTTTTTTTACCTCCATTTTCTCGCTTATTCTCTTCTATTTTGTTTATTTTTCTTTTTTCTTTTTCCTTTCATGATTATACATTTCTATTTAACATTTATGTTTCTACATCTTTCGAAGTTATTTTAATGTTAATTTCGTGTGCTCTTTAAACAATATTTCCAACCTTTTTTTCCTTTTTATTCTTTCATAGACATTTGTTTTCTTCTGTTCATTTCCTATAATATCGACGCCAAGATAGTTTCTAATGGAATAAATCAACGGATAATCATCATTATCCATGAATCGTCTCATTACTACTTTTGCAATAAAATTACACATTACTGATTCCAGGTAAAAATATCTCCGCTAAAATGTTATTTTCTGTGCCTATATAGTTAAAATTATTATCGCTTATGTTAAATTGCACAGTCTGTAGTTTCATTCTGCGTACTCCTTTCTACCCTTAGCATCATGCTCTATCCGTTCCTCTTTTATTCTCTTTTCCCGCTGTTTTCACCCTAGAAGTAAAATGAAGCGCACCTTCTTTGTTGAGATAAGCTGAATTAGGAAAGTAATATGGGCTTCATTCGCCAAGATGGCACAGCTAATTTGTCCCGTAAAAATGCTGTTGGTGGAAATATAACGCTGGTAAGAAACATTACCCAATAATCACGTTTTAGAAATTATTTTAATATTTGGGTAAAGCTTTCTTGTTTTTTTGCAACCTCTTCAAATTTGATTAAAATAACATGCAATTTCTTCCTTGATGACCGAAGAGACCTATTCCCTTCAGTTCTGCAATATCCCCATCAGTGTGATTAAAAATTCCCAAAGTGCCCTTTTCACCACCGTTTTCTCGACTTTGGCATTTCTTTATTATTTTCCTTTTCGTCTTTTTCGCTTCATTTTCTTGGATTGCAATCATCCCTCCTTTTGAGACGACGCGTCTTTAGTTTGAAAAGCATTCTCACAGTTGTACATTCGACATAACTGACAATGAAAAAATACGGCTATTTTTTACCTCTACGGAAGAATGGGAAACGACTAGAAGTAGGTAAAAGGTCATGCAGCAATTGAAGTTATACGGATCATCACGATGTCTACCTAATGCCTTGCATTTGAAGTTGCATTTGACTGACGTACATGAAAGTTTACGTTGCTTCAGTATGCATAACTTTAGGAACTTCAACAGGATTTGTGATAAAAAAGATGCAGTGTAGGATTCAATTAGATACGAGGAATTCAGCATTCATAATGAGGAAATTTTGGTTTAAATTAGAGTGCAGCTGATCCCGGAGGATTTACGCAATTTCATTATCTGCTTGTCTTAATTGTTTTTTTTTAATCGACATCAATCCAAATTTACGCATAATTGGAGTTAAATGAGCTTTCAACATATTCAGTAACAACATTCTTCTGTACCAAGTATAAAATAACTTTCTTCCTAAGTTTGTTCTTGCTATCGTGGGACACGTATCCTTTTATCTTATAGTATTTACTCGTTCGTAGTAACCATGCTGAGTTTCCATCGATTAACTTCGTATAATACGTCATTATATTCAGTTCGCATTTCTGCCTGGTGTATTGTAGTTATATCTTATTTCTCAAGTATTTTAATTTGTATTTTTCTCTTTATCTGCACTTTGGTCTCACTATTAACCTAAAAATATTCCAAAGATATTTACGCAATTCTTCTTGTATGACAATGCCTGTAAAAATTGGCCTAAATAAAATAGTTCATGGAAAAGTTATAAAGTGAAGGTTACGAAATTATAGTACTGAAAGAGATAAAACCTAATGTGCTAATTGGTTTTATAATGATATTTACGAATTTTATGCTTGCATAAATAGAATTACCTGCCTCAATATCTCTTCTCGGGAAAGGCGAATTCTAAATGCATTGTGGATGTGGCTATCTACTTGTATTATTAGGTCTTAATGCTGTCAATGCTGTCAACTTGTTCCTTCTCATCCCATCTATTCCAGAATGCGGAACCTATCATTATTCTATCTCAACGCATGCTGTATGAAAAGGGTGATGGTCATGCTGAGTTTTACTAAGATATGGGAACATAAATCACGTTGGTTTAAAACCTCATTTTATTCCTCATTTAAACTTCTCCCGGAGAATATCACCGCCTTGGCGGATCTCTGGAATTTTTCCACATCGCCCATCGGAATTTTATTCTCTCGATATCCATAATCCTCTCTTTTTTAGCAGCCATTCATCGCACACTGTTCCTCGGAAAAGAAAATGGCCCTCCTGCACACGTGAAACTTTCATTCGCTTTTTCTCTTTCCCACACAATGGATCGTAATATTTCCTCTTCTCCGTGAAACCACGTTACCTTTCAGAAATTTCTCCTCTATATGTTTCACCATCCTGGAAGCCATAAATCCTCAAGATTTAAGCGGAGGATACGAGAGTTTCCTTACATTTTTCCCAGCCTTATGAGTTTAATTAATTTCAATATTCTTCATAGCCGCGAAGAAATAGGACCGACAAAAAGAATTGAACCTTTTTTTATATTATTATCGATTCTGAATACTCTCACCTTTTTATTTTATGTCTTGATAATTTCATATAATGTGATGATTTCAACGACAGTTTTCTGAAGTTATGCTACTGAAGGTTTTTTATCGTCACTAGAAGGATATCTTTTACGTGAATGAGTAAACTTTTAAAAAATGGAGAGAATATACGTATTAGTACAATGTAGGAATTATGCGTACAAATAAATGTTTGAAATATAAAAGTACACATTTAATGTATGCAAAAAATCTTGCACACATTAATAGTACCTTTATGAATATAATATCGATGTTTTACGACGCTAAGTTGAAAGACAACCAAAGGAAATGTAATTACTCATTATACGAGTGAGACCGGAAGTCTAATTTTACCAACCAAATCATCCCAAATAGTTCCTCACACCACTACTCCCAAAAGAATGCGACTTCTCATTCGATGATAGCTAAAAAGATAGAAATCCCTCTTACCCCAGATAACTTCAACGAGGAATCGAACACTATCGCTATCACAAACCGTTACAGCACATCTCTCGTCGACAATTTTCTATGAAGATAACTCAGGAAACGATCCTCTGAGAAAAAAGCCGCTGGTCTTCTCCCTGCTGAAAAGATCCCGATTACTTGGCAAAAAACATTCACTGTGGGAAAAATCTTGTACAAACTAAGTAATGTATTTCGAGAAAACGCAACAACAAAATCCTGAGGATTGGTGGGGAACTCGGAAGACAGGGGAGCCACAAAATCGCTTGTGGAATCTAGGGATACTCATGCGTGGACCAAATATATTGGAAGGACCGAGGGAAGCATCAAAGGGACTACCGCCTGAAGAGAGGAGCGACCTTCTCGAGATGCGCCTTTCACCTAGTACACAATGGCCAGCGACTTCCGACCAAGACGCCTGCATCAGGAAGGGAAATCCCACCGCCTCTTAGAGGAAGTAGAATTAGGAGTTTTCCGAAGGACAGTTTGCTTGCTAACGAGCACACGTTCCCGAACCCTTACCCTTCCTCCAACTACCAAGCAAACTATTCACCTGACGCACCTACCCCTTTCCTCTCCCTATCACCCTTGCCATCCTTCCTCTTCTGTATATATTCTAAATGTTTTTGAGTGTTTTTTCCAGTACCTGAAGATGCAAGCACCTTTGCAAAACCGGTCTCGCATTAAAGTGTCTGTGTAAAATTACGAAGTAATTCTATTTAGTTGATGATATTGTATCAATAAGTTAAAATTACGAAGACCTTGATCAGTGGTGAACTAGTAACCTTCACGAAAAAGGTGGCTGTTTCCGCGGATTTGACTTTTCATTTTCAAACAAAATCAACTATTTAAATATTTTGTCTCAGTCTTCTTTATTATTTAGAAAGAAAGTAAACAGAGAATATATTCGAGTGGTTTCCTTTGCAATCAAATTTATTTTCCTGAGTATAATCCTGATATTGAACTGTTCTAATATTTGTAAAATTTCACTTAAATAAGGCATGATGTTTCATAAGTGACCTTTCCATCAAAAATGTTTCCCACTCCAGACCTTTAACTTTACAAATAACGTAGTTTTCATTTCTTCTTATTCCCAGTTTTCCTGATAAGTTCTTGCTTATGGCTAGGTAGATAATTAATTATATATGCGGTGACAATTTAATCTGTTATGTGTATGATATTTGGTATCATTTACCATCATGTGGTAAAACTATTAATCTCACTCCTAGCAGTGCCATGCTCTTACAGTTTAATAGATTAACAAATAAATAAAAAATGATTTAAGTTTTTGTCTAACATTTGAAACCCTTTTCAAACTAATTGGAGATCTATCGAAAAGAGGGAAGGCGAACGTCAATATTTGTATAGGCAAAGAGCGTTCCATCAGTTCGTTTAGCTTTTATTTAGTTCGAGTTTCCCGTCACTGCAAGCCTAATTCCTTCGCCGTTAATTAATTAATCAAAAATAGCGTGCCGATCTAAGCCGTAATTTAACTTCCCCGTTATTTATTATTATCATCATCCTCCATGGCGCCCTTCCGAACCCCTATCTGATAATTGAGTTTTTTTCGTTCGCTAACGAGAAATTTCCGTCAGTTTTAATTTCCGGAATTCCGGCGTCGATCGATCGCTTCGGCCGTCCCTCTAGGCTACACTCTCTAGTCGATATCCACATTATCTGGATACAGTCCTCTTATGCCTCGTTTCTCTTTACCCCGTGGAAAACATCAACTCACGAACTATGCATTTTGTCCTGGGGGATAGTCGCGAGAGGGAGCGTGGTCGAAAAGGGGATAAGCGGTGAGGTGCGCGTCCAGATAGAGAAGCGGAGAGCGCCTTTCTGTTCCCGCAGCATATGGGGACCCCATTGTCGACGCTTCAAAGAGGTCTTTGCCGGCATTCAGAGCCCAGGCGTGTCGGCTACTGGAAAAAATACGATAAAGGAAGCGCGACCGTGAATCGCCGTCCACTCTTGTTCCCGTCCTTTGTGTCTTACCCCACCTCGTGATTTCCTCCCTCTTAGCCTCCTTCCAAGTTTTCAACGGCCCATTGCTCCTTACACCGTCCCCTGCATCCTTTGGTTGGCGGTCTTCCTTCGAGTGTGCTCGCCTAACTAGCTCCTCTCTATTTTTCCTCCCTCGTTGTGTTCGAAACTTCGGAGTTGCAGCACAGGAGAGCAATCCATACGGACTGTTTCAGAGGGTGCGTTGGTCCTTTCACGAGCCGTGTCTAAAGCTGCTTTAACGGGAGAGTCATTGTCGTGATTGACGTGCTGTTGGATAAGTAGGACACTGCTACGCCCATTACTGCTGCAAGTACTCCGGTAATAGGTTGGGGAATGAAAAGGGATCTCTTTCCTTCTCTAATGGGAGTCTTTGGAAGAATTTCCATCCTTTAGCGAGCGGTGGGGCAGTGTTGAGGCCGGGTTTCAGAGCGATTTCTGCTAATTACGTATTTTCGATAGACGGAGTTCCCTGGTTAATGTCTAGCAATTTTCTTTTATCGACCTTCTTTTCTTACGGTAGATTAATTGGAGAGCTCAAAGCTCTTATTTTCAAGAATCGATTCAATGGTGACTGCAATACTGATAGAAATTTCATCAAAGAGGTCTGCTAATATTATAAATATGTTACCGTAGGGAACTCTGTTGATTGCATATCGCTAAAACATTTCTAACAAAAACTGAACGGCTCAATATCAGCGATAATAAATTTTCGTTTAGTAATTTTTAAGCGAGAATTTTTTCGTACGTGGTCGACTAGAGATTATTCTAGGGAAAGGAGATAAAATAGAAAATTTTGTGTCTCTTTAATTACTGAATTTTAAATGTTGATGTTTAGACTTTACTCGATGTTTAGACTGTACTCGGTTTATAAGTATTTATTTCGAGTTGAAAATATGGGTTTAGGGCAGAGCACTGTAGGATATATTGTTTTTGATTTTTTCACAAGTCTATTTCTCTCTAAGAAAGTCTTATAGGTAAATAATATCGTTTTCTTCTTATCTTTTTGAGAGAATAAGAGTAAAATTCCAGAAGACGTAAACTATTCTTATATTGCGCGACTTTCTATCAATTTCAGCTTATGCAATAACAAACCCGGTTTCGATTCCCGGTGGGGACCTACTTGCGAAATGACCTTATCTATCGAAGTACTTTTAAAATTGTTACCACTATTTCTGCAACCATAAACGTAAAATAAGAGGAGATAAATCGTTTCAATACTCTTTCTTCGCACAATACGCTTTAGCAGTAAACACAGTAAATTAGAGTCGATTAGGGCTAACTCTGTTTCTGTACATCGATAAGCAGCATGAAGATATAAATGTGGACGCAGAGCTTTGATTGAAGTAGTCTTTTGACCATTTTCCTTCTTTTCTCTTTCAAATTCCCACTTCTGTTTTATTTATCTCCAGAGTTATGATATTCCATGGTAAATATTCTTGTCGATACATGATACGGTAAGCAGTGTCATTGGAAATAAACTATCGATGGCTCTTTGGCACGTATTGAGATGCATGAGATTATCCCGATAGGATGGTTTTTGTAGTGAGAGGGTCACCGCTCGAGAATTGTCATTAGGTAATTTTCTCTCCAAACACAATTACTCGGTGCATTATTCCGAAACCCATAGTCTCCTTAATATGATAATGGCGTATTGTACCAATCGCCTCGGCGTTATTGCTTCCACGGTGTTATTTTTGCAAACCCGCAGTCGGCGCGTGTCTAATTCATTTGCAATGCGGGTCAATCTGCATTAAGGTTGCAATGGTACGTTTTAAAATAACCACATTTCTCTACCCCGGGAGTCCTTTAATGCGCTTCAAAAAGACAATGAAAATACTTGTAGGTCACTACAGAAGTATCGTGTTTTTGACTATACGTCAGGAAATTTTTACGCAAAATGTTAACGAAAGGTGCTAAGATATATTGGCTAAAATCCATCCAGAAATCTTTACTACAAAAGGTGTAGGTTTACGCTGTTAGTAAACAAGATACTAGTTCCATTTCAACGGTCTCTACGTCCACTGAAACTATGTGCCCGTATCGCTCACCTTTGAGAGTTTTACTGCGGAAATAAAATTTTGGACCGTTGGTACATTCAGTTTTATTAGGTTGTTTTCGTCGATTGTCTCAATATCAAGGGCGCGTGATACAAAACGATGACGTAACCCGCGGACTCTTGAGTGATTGAGAAACAAAAGAATTTTACTTATTCATTTGCAGTTGTCTGCGTCATTTCACCTGGAAGTGACGAATGCATTCGTTCTGTGATCACGTTGTTACTCATCGAAATTGCGAACCGAACGCAGCCTGACGTAGATAAATTAGGTCTCTTCCTCGATTCAGTTCTGTATCGAATTCAAACGCCTTGTTCCTTAGGCACTATTGGTCCTTGTTGTATGAATCTTTGATAGTATTTTACATTATTTTCAGATTCACATAAACACTTCTTTAGCAATGCAAAAGTTGAACGGGGTGCAATTTCCTGTTTCGTTTACACTTCAATCGTTAGGATTCAGTTTTTTTAGTATCTTTTACTAACGCTAGTACATCGTAGATATCATCTAAAATTCTGATTATTTATAACTTTTTAAATGCTCACCATTTAAGGAAGTATAAATACATTACGAAATAAATATGAAAACTAGCAAAATTACTTGAGAAAAAATAATTTTCTGTTTTCCACATTTAATACTCCTCACCATACTGTATTGAACAAAATAAAACATTCAGAAGGAACCCCCGTACTTTTTATTTAAAATCGCCCTTTTAAAAACTATGGCTAGATGACAATCAGCGGAAAGTTTTATTAATTTGCAGATATTTCTATAGTATTTTTCTAACGTTTTCTTTTCTGGGCCGTTATTGTACTTTAACATATGGTTATTATTTAAACATCTCGTTATTTTTATTATATTTTTCATTATATCGTATATCTTGAATCGATCCAACCTATACCCTTGGGCTCTGAGTTCTTCATCCTTTCGGACTTAAATTGAATCGCTGCTTCATCTACGTAATAATGACTGGAAATGAATGGATTTGTTGAACATCCTATTACGATTACATCTGATATTTATCAAAGAAATGTCCTTTCTATGATATAGGGTATCCTCTTATTTTTTAGGCTAAATTTCACTGATTTTCAATATATACCAAGTAAGTAAGCTCTAGTGTCACACCTAAATATGGATGGTTAGTGAAAAGAAAATAGCAAATTAGCCTGAGAAAGATTTGTAGGACACTTTGCGGATTTGTTCCATTAGAAACTGTCATAAGTGTAGATTATTGCTTCTCAAACTTTTCCTCGCTAATACTCCCAACGAATTTTGGTTCCATACCTCCCCCCCCTCAACCATCCTATTCGAAAATTAGTACTTGTGTAGCTAAGTCTGGAGGAAAAAGGGAAATAGAACAGAAATGGTAAAAATATCTACCAAATCACTATATGATATCTTTTTGGTGTTTTATCGCTGACTATAACCCATCAAATGAAGTTGAGAAAAAGAAATAACTGGCAACGGAATAGAAATCTTTGCGTCAATCACAAATCACCAAATAGATCGTTTAAATCTGGCATATCGATCGGAGAACCGTTCGTGAAGCATAGAATTTGGTGAAAATTCCTTAAATAATGTCTCTGATCAAAGTTTTTCGCAATTTGCACGTCAGTTGTTTGCTAATACAAAACTTCTTCATTAGAAAAATTTAAGATATTCCTGCTAATTCGTCAGATCTAACTTAGAATCAAAGCCTTTTGATTTATTTAGATGCATGTTGCCAAGGAAACCAAAATAAATTCCAGGAAGAGCATCTCTCTCAACAACTCTCCATCTTTGCGCCGTTTTACGCTTGGCTCGTCCTCATCGATTCGACCTCGATCCCTTTCCAGGGTAAATAACTGAGTTTCCGTCAGGAGATTCACGGTTTCCTGAATTTGCCGTCTCCTCTTGGAATTTAGAATTAGAGGATTAGTAGAGAGAGAGAGACATCCGTGCTAAGAACGCAACAGACGTAATAACATGTACACAAATATATTGTGCCTGTCTCTTTGTTGCCTCTCTCTATGGTTATGAAAAGAAATCTCGATGTTTTATTTTATTCGAGCCGAAATGAAATACTTTTGTAAAAAATACTTCTCATGAATTTGCTGCTGTTTATTTACCTGGAGTTTTTCAAAGAACTTACGGTACTCTGCATTTATGTTTATCCTCGGCTAAAGCCTTTTGTGATAGATGGCCTAGTTTGCTGAAGGGCTACGCGTTGTTTCATCGCCGAGAAGTACACATTAACCATGAATAAAATGTGAGCCTTTGATGTTTCCTAGGGGAACTGAAATGCTGTAAGAGGAAGTCCGTTAAAAAATTTTAATATTTTAATTAATAGAATTAATGCCCGTACCGAGATTCGTAAATTTTAATGATTAGTTGTTCGAGAAAAGGGAATGTATGCATATCAGCTACCTGTACAATTGACATGAAGATTTTGAAGGCATTAATCCTTTATGTTTTTAGATCTAGTGGTAGGTTTTAGATATAGGGCGAAGTTTTGAATATCAAGGCTCTAAAATGTTGAAAAACTAATCATACTTTCATCAAATAATTTTTCTCTCGACAAGTACTATATTGTTTGAAAAAAATTGCCAAGTTGGCCAATTGCCTCAAGAGTCAGGAGTAAAAAATGTATTCAGTTTAAGTCATCTAGTGATTGACGAAAGCCATTAAGTTATTGATGAAAATTCTTTATTAAAAATGTTATTATTTTTAAGCGTGTGTTTTCGCTATGCTGTACCATGTTGTGCAAAAACATCCGTGCGAAATCTTTTATGTGAAAACCATTTGGAAATTTGCATGTTTATCAGCAAGCATTTGCTCTGGTAGCGAATAGATTGTAGTTTCTAAAGGAGAGAGATTTTACAGTGAAAAGCATTTACGTCTATTCTTTTTGCCTTTGAATTATCCTCAGAAAATATTCTTCCTCACATCTCAATCTAAGTCTGCGTCGAGACGACGATATTTCTCGACAAAACTTTTTCCACTTGAAGCTGTTTATTCATTCCCTTTATTGGTTTTGTTTTCTTTGTTGAGTCACTTCTTTGACGCATTTCACGTTCCTCCAATCAGAAAACTCAAGCGTCAAAAGATTAAGTAGGTCGCGGTACTTGGTTAAGGTAGTTTCTCCAGAATAATATTCGGTATTGTTTGAAATACCATTTTGTTTTATTTCCCTTTAGTTCATGTAGATAATCGATTTTTTGTTATGATGAAGAATTTTGATGCCATTGTGTGGAGATATCGATCCGATGAGGTCAATGATGTTCTTGAGCTATTTTTTGTGGTGTCAATAATGAGCAAGGTTGATACGGCGTTCTTCTTTGAATATTCTTTTCACTATGGCAGAATAATTAAATCACTCGCAAGTTTTTTTTACGTATTTTAAACGAATTTTACGTTTTTAATTACAGAGATAATTGGAAAATAATTACATTGGAAAATTTTCACTAAATTCCTTATCGACGTGAGCTGTGAGGAGTATCATGGTTTGTGGATGCGGTAGATTTTGATAAAATTATGACTCAAAGAGGGAACATAATAATTTATCTCACTAAATGTAAAATATACGTTTGCTCGTTGCTAAACACGTTGCAAAATTTTACAGAAATTTATTATTTTTATATCCAGTTAAATGTAACTCACTCTAGGAGTTCTTCCTCTACATTATTTATTATTCTCACATCGTTTAATTAAATTGCATCTCAAATGATAGTTGACCAACTAATGATTTCAGGTTTAACCCTGTAGTAATTAGATACACAGAATTCCATAATTACAACTGAAACACTGAGTAAGATAATGACTACCCCGGTTTCGAAGCAATGCCGCGTCATCAGTTAAGGTAAATAACAAAATTACAAAATATTTACCCTAAAGAGGAGAGGGAGTAATAATTTCTTTATCGAGTTTTGCGTTACTTAATCAATTTTCATGCACATTTTAAATTTTGCAAATAATTTTTGATAGTCCTCGTGCCTTTTATGCCGGAAACTTTCTATCTAATTCGGAAAGAGGTGATGCGAACTAATCCGTATGTAATTGGATGCGCTTAATGTATTTTTGTTTTTCCCTCGAGTAGTAGCTAGATTATACATTCAAATGGATCGAGCGAAATTGATGTATAAATTCTGGAGAATTTACTTTATTTGCATTTGAAATCCGAGTTCATCTTGTAGGAGAAAAGATATCCAGAATTCCATCCAATGTGAGCTCTAAATCCCACGCCATTCCTTTTCTGATCAGAATAAATTTACATTTCCCAGTTGAAACAGTCATTTTACCACTTCTGTAACTTTTCTCTTTATTTATGCTCCAGAATTTCCTTGAAAATTTCGCTTCGAGCTGAAAGATTTACTCGAATATTTATAATGAGTATGTGGTTATATTTGCTTCGTTGTTTTAAGGTAAGGGTAATGTCTAATATATTGCGTTTTATCTTATTAAGAAAAATTCGGCCATTTTTTTTAGAACCATTTCTGAAATTTTTGAGGAAATAGTTTTTAGCTGAATAGATGGTTGTTTTATTGTGATATCGGAGATGCCAAGCTTTCTTTGGATGAATCGCTAGAGTTACTAGAAAAAAGCAAATGTGAAGTCGTTAAAACCAGATAACACATTCCTAAATGTATTTCAATAGCATTTCACGTTAGGAAGAGGAGAGTTTTAGCCTACACTGTAAATTTCTATTCTTTAAGGAGTCTTTTATGAACCAATGGGGCGCAGAATATTTTTGATGTGTTGAAGTTACCGAGATATAGATGATTATTATCTTTTTATGAACAGGTCTGGCCACTAGTGTAGGAAACGTTGACGAAGATTCAATCCAAATTTTTTCTAGCTGCCATAGCTAAAATAGGAAAATATATCTGAAAAGTGTTAACTTATTGTCACAGTCAGATCAAACAACGTTTTTCATATAATTTAATTACGATTAACGAAAATAAATATTATTAATCAATAATACATCAGTCATTCCTTAATAGCTTTAGCTTTTTAGTTCCACATACAAGGCAAGAGAGATAAAAATAATAAATACCGTCTCGATGGCATCTTCGATTAGGAAATATATATCAAGTATATCAATAAAAGTATCCTTTTATGAGCTCGTGTAATGAATTTTGTGTTAGAGAGAGACGCAACTTGCAGAGCACGTCGCGTAATGGTGCATTAATCGATACATTTACATAATCTCTCCACTCGCGCGTATAAAACCGAAAACTCCTATGTGCACTCGGCGCATACGGTGAAATGGAACTTCTCCCTCAATGAGTTTGTAAAGTTTATTCCCATTTTGATAATCCATATTCCCTTACCCTTCGAGATCAGCAGAGCTCTCTCTCTCCCGAGGAAATCAAGCTGCGGATTATCTTGAACTCGGTCTGTGCAAACATTGGGTCGTGAGGTGGATTTGGCAAGCGTAGAGAAGTTTTGGGAGTTGTCGCGTCGCGTTAAATCCACTGCCATACATTTTCCTGCTCAATAATGCATGGAAGGGAGACTACTTCGGAGAAATTCATCTGATTCGGTTTGATAACTCTTGTAACGCAACGACGCATCCCACGCTCGTAAGTGTTTTCGATGACTACTTTTTCTCCGGAGAGATAATGGCATTATTAAGGTCTGCCCAATCGGTGCTGAGGGACGCGACTAATGGAAGTCGTTAGTGAGCGTCCTCTTTTGCTTGGAAGTGGCATATTCGCCAGAAGGAACCATTTAAAGATAAGAATTACGTCGACTTTGACATCAGGGTTGATCGTTGACGAGCGCTGGATTCGATCTGATTACAGCTTTCCTTTCTATTTCTTCCTTTCATCTATCCACTATCCATGAGCGAATTTCAACACTTCGTCTTTTTTCTATTTCTTCGAAAATCATTCTTTTTTGATAAGTTATTGCAATTATTTCAAAGGAAGGTTTATATATTCTAATTCGTCAATAGATTAATTTTAAATTTTCAGAAGAAAAGATATAGAACCGCCGAGTTATTAAAGGGCGATCATCCTTATTACTGATTATTCAGAGAGATCGGAAGTTTGCTGTTACAGCTATACATTTTTATAAGTTATTCATTAATATTCTTCGTCATTTTTGACGGCGAAATTAACTGGTTTAGTATTATTTTTGTTTGAATTTCATCATTATATGTGATTCTTGATAACATAATCGGTTCCAAATAGTTTACCAAATTGTGATTCATAAAGATTAATTTAATCTCCAATCGTATTTAGGCTGCTTGTTCACAACTTTCCAGGAACGGAATGTTTCAAGCATGTCTTTTTTAATTTGAGGACTATTATAAAAGCGTCCAAAATACGTAAATTCTGCTTTTAAATTTTTGAGGAGTTAACAGTAAATTATTTAGCGGATAAAACACATTGTGATATTTTTTGGGTTACTGCCATAAAAACACTTTAAATTACAGTATTTATAAATCTATTTTAAACCCCGCATGTGTATGTGTACTTTCATTGATTATACGGACTCATACGTACATTTAGAAGAACTCTGTTCGAAGAATACCTCTGCCTCCGTTACTTCTGACTCGAGAGGCAAAGTTAGAAATGACTATACACGTCATGCTTCCTTGCGTGATTCCCTATGATTTCATTTGAGATTTCCGAGAATTTCGATTGTGCTTCGATAACGGTTTGAATGCTGACAGGTGTTTGGGTTTTCAAATGTCCGTGACCTTTGAAAAAGAGGCGTTGGCTATCGTGGCGCCCTATCATGGCGAAAAAGTTGGAACATATTGCTCGTTTCTATGTTTAGGTTCCCCATCAGCTATTAATGTTCTGCTCGATGTTTCCGGAACACACTGCAAATGAAAAAAAAACATTTACTGCTGTCAAAATTTTTATTTTACACATTTGTGAATGAAAAATATTTTTTCTAAAATGCTTTCTCAGATTATGTTTTATACGACTTCCTCAGTATGGTCGAGCTTTGTTTGTGCTTTTTTTTAAAAAGGTATAGTATAGTTTCACAATTTCCGAGAAGAAATCGGAAATGGAATGCACCATACAATAATCTTTATGGTTATATCGATGTTTTAAGCTTTTTAGTGTTAGGGTAAAATTATACTGTAGTATTGAGATATACTGTTTGTCTCAGTTCAAATATATTGAGATACACTATTTGTCGTTATCAAATAAAATTTACGGATTTAAATGTTTAGAATGTCTCACGTTTTTCAAGGAAGAAGGGGCTTAATAATAAAGTCATACGCGATCGGGAATCGAACCAGGGATTTTTCTCTACCGGGATAATTGCTTTAGCCAAAGAAACTATCTAACCAGAATAATTTTGTAAATGGTTTTGGGAATTTTGCGGACAAGGGCAAATATGATTTCGTCCGACCACGACCTCAAGGAAGCACTGGCCATACAAAGAGATGTTAAGGAGAACCCTTCTCAGGGAGACACAAGAAAAAAGATGGTCTCTTGGCTTAAGGAAACACAAGGACAAGGCTGTGGAAGATGCCGCATAGCCGGGTGAAACTACATTTGCATTTGCCTACAATGTTTCCAAAACTGTTTAAGAAATGTTATAGCCGGATAGCTTAGTTGGTTAAAGCAGCCTCCCGGTTAGAGGAAGATCCCGGTTCGATTCAGACTTTTCCAAATCCGTTTTTACTTGGGATTTTTCTTTAGGTAACTCTTTTTTAAGTCTCATTTTTAATGCTCTTCCTGGAAATATCATTTTACATTTTCAAGTTTTCCCGTGGTGCGTGTTCTAATTTTAGCGATTAATCAGCATGACTTGCATATTTAGTATTGTCGACCTGACTGTTTAAAAGGGGGTACGAATTGAATGCGAAATATTTTCTCCTGAATTGATGGCGAAAAATTTTTTCTCTTCCTTTATTAGTTTGGTCAAATCACACGAGAAATCTTTCATTAGCGGAGCGGAAAATGCTTAAATATATCCTAGAGAAATTTTTCAGCGTCGACACGGCTGATTAAACTCGATCCATCAAGCGAGAACGCAAAGCTTATATACCAAAATAAAATGAACTACGAAACAGCTGCACGCTCGAATACATTTTAATTACATTGCATGCTGCTCTAGTCACCTCTCAATGAGTTGTTTATTTTGTTTCCTCGTTAATAAGCAATGCACATCGCAAGTATTGAAGCGGAAAAATCGGACCGCAAATTCCATAGAATGGTAACATCGTTGAGGGGCATCGGAAAATCTCTCGATTGTGTAAAGCGGCTTTTTTTTCTTTTTCTTTCTCCTTTATCTTTCGGAGGTAGTTGCGTGACTCATGGACACTCAGGGAAACCATCACGCCACCACCCAAAGCGAGAGGAAGAGAGATTGATAGAGCTTAGGTTCGGTCAGATAATTTTTTCTTACATCTCCAAGGAAGGGACTAAGGATCTCAAAAAAGTATTGGGATAATCCTAAGTTTGCATAATGTGAGGCAATTTACTACTGCTCTAGAAAGTCTTGTACTGAAGTAAATATTATTTTACTTAGTGTTTCTAAATAATCGACACCTTTTTCATTTTATTTCCTAAGAATACTAGACATTGCCGCGCACTGAGAATGGTTTATGTGAAGACTAATACTTATTTTGAATTAATTATAAGGCTCTCTTTAATCCGGTGCAAAATTGAAGAATTCCCTCGCCATGCTATTATATAAATTTAATGCCGAGAAAGATATTTTAATATATGAAGAACCTGCACAGAACTTACGAGTTTGTTAATAACAACAGTGAATTTAGCTTAACAGTTTTTGGGTTCACCTATTTTCCCTTGGTTACTTAAATTTTGGGCATTGTCTCGTTACTAAGTTTTGATGATTACCTTTTATACTTTCTAATAAAGCTGAATTCGCAGTGATGCTATAAAAAATTTCATGATAGCCTATGCTCATACTACAAAAAGATGCACTCGTATCATCTGTATTAATGTGAGCCGATTTCTCTTAATTTTGAAAGTCTATGTAATCGTTATAGATGAAAAACTCAGATAACGTTATTCACTGAAATAATGTAATACATTTTGTCGTTTTTATTTCAACATTCTCATCAATTTGCATTTATTGAATCTAATGGATTCACAAATTTAAATACTTTTATTTTATTTGATTTTAGTTTTTCTTGCAATTAAATATTGATAAGGAATATTATGCTTTGTGATACAGTGAATGAACGCTCCAAAAGATGAGAGGAAGCTCAGATTTGAAAATTGAATATTCACTTTTAGCATTTTAATGTCTAGCAGCCATTGACAATCTCATACTAAAGTTCTGATTTTTATGAACATTCGTTATTCCGAAAACATATAGAAGACTAGCTAACATAGGAATCTTTTCATTGAGTGATTATTATTTCCTAGAGTTGAAGTCATTGGTGCTACAGGTATAATATATAGAAAATTGAATTATTGAATGGTAACATATTTGCTGATGATCTATGGTAGAAATGAAATATTATAATTAGTAAATATTCGGGGTATTGTATGTGATTTATGTGTTTGGTATAACTTCATTACTTATATTTATAATAATAACATAACTTTTTAATTGCAGGTAAGTTTTTCCGAGGGTTCTCTCATCAGTGATTTCTCTCTTCACATCACTCCTTTTGCATGCCTGCTTCTACATTTGTAAGTATGATTTACTGATTGATTTATTAGGATTTACTCTTCTGTGTTCACAATGTTTTTTGAAATTTCTTGATCTTGCAGGAAATAGAAAAATAAAATATAAAACGCATTGCTATCGGAGAGTGATAAAATCACATTTATCCTATAATTATTTCTTTTTCATCCATTTCATTGAATCTCTCTGAAAAGTATATTTTGTATAAGTATTGGACCGCTTAGTTCCGTGCAGGAATAGGAAAAAGATCTCGCCGGAAACTTAACTATTTTTTGACCCTTTGTTGTCCGCTTAGGAGGAAAATAAAAGTTCGAAAATTGCCGAAACAATGGATGATCCGCTGTAAAATGTAAAAGACGGAAGCTCATCTTCGATTGGGCTTTAATAAAACAAATAAAACGGAGTTTAATTACATCGGGGTAAATAAATATGTGATATGAGAAATATGTATTGGATGACTGTACTCAATTTGAGTCAAACAACTAGTTGGATGGGTCAAATTCATTATTTTTCTAATGCATAATAACTGATGGAATGAATGTACATACTGTGCTAACCATGGAATTTCAAAAATGGAATCTAATTCCATGTCCGCCCGACTAACGCAAGAGGAATATTAAATTATGCGCGAATAGACACATATTCAAGCTTATGCGGATCCCCAGTAAATCCACAGCGCAGAAAACACATCCACAGAATTGGGAGATTTAATAGCACGATAAACATAGAAATTAATTACAGAATGCAGTATAGTTCGGTAAACCTCTTTACACGTCTATTTCCAAACAAGAGGCTGTGAATAAATTAAATTTAATTTGGTTTCAACCCGTGAGTTCCACCGTGTGCAGTCTTTTTATTCTATTTCGCTATGATTTATATCTAAATATAATACGATTATAATCTATTTGTATATGTATATATTCGTCTGCACATACACAATCAAGCAGACAGAGATATACTTTCATTCGAAATCTTATCTCGGCGATAATTTTTAGAGAATATTCAAGCTTGATCCTTGTATTTTAGTCAAGGAGAGAAAAGGTGTAATGGTAAAAAGCATTTTTTAGTCATTGCTTACACGTATTCAGGCGTGTAATGAGAGTCGCGTGCGTAATATCCGTCCAGAGTTTTACGGTCATTTGGCGGAGGGGAGGAAAGTAAACTTGCCGCATTTGTGTCCACTCTCTCCCTTAAGAAATGTATAAGGCCTTGGCGTGGTTCGTGGCGAAGTGGGAGAAGCATGTGTATTATGAAAGCGAGGTGAAAGAACGAAGATGATTGCGTGGTTTGTGAAGACTGGCCTAGCTAGGCTTGATTCTCGAATGCGGAAAATCTTCCCAAGTTTAACGAAAAACTTTGCCGTGGTTTTCAAGGTATCTGTTAGATGGGAGTTTAGTTGATTGGAGTGGAGAGTTTTCTTCATCGTTTCCTCCTCTTTCGCCTGCGATTATGTCGTTGAATTATTGATCGCATCGCTTCCGATTCTCTTTGAAGGGCTCTCTAATTTTTATTTTCTCCGCCGCTCGTCGTCGAGGGCGGGGATTTTTTTTATCGTTAGATAATGAGTTTTTTAAAAATGGAGTCTTTATTTCCCGGGAGTATTTCTTACCTGAAATGTCTTGCTTTCTTTCATCGATGTGTTCTTTATGTCTTTCTTCATATGCTCAACCCTTTCGTTTCTTCTCTCACGGAAACTTAAATATGAAAGTTGACCTTGGAGGAATGACGATGGCGTGACCAATACCCCGCATACAACATAGCGTTCTTTCGGCCAAAGAATGAATCAGCGTCTATTTTTAGCTGGCTAGTTCATCAATTACCGTGTGCCTTATCTTGCGGATCAATCGTACTTCTTTCCATGTGAATTCCTCGGAAGCCAAGCAAGGAAAGTTTCATTTTCTCCACCAAGTCTATAATATAAATTACTTCGTGAAGGAAGGATCTAAATAATCTTTCATTAGAGAGTATTTGCTTTTTGCTTGACTTTGTACTAATATCCGTGATTGACGATAGGACAAAATTGCTTTTGTATATGTATTTTTTACCATTTTGGGACCTAGGTTTCCTTTCTGAGCAACATCATAAAGTAGATAAAACGAAGTTTAAGTAATGTACATACTGAATGCTTGAACGATGTTTCATTGTTTCCTTGACGTAAATTACGAAATGTGGAAATTCACGAAATCTATTCAGTCCATTTCTATACTCAATTTTTTCATCGTTTCGAAAATAATTCAGCATTCCAGATATTTTAAGAGCTTTATGTTTAAATTCACTTTTAAAAATGATATTAGGATTGTAAAATTTACTTTTTAGGGATCTTTTTACTATTAATAAATTAAATAAGTCTTATTTTCGCGGATATCTAGTGACTGGTCGAACCATTTGTTGTCATAATATATGTTATGTGAGATTTTTTGCAAAATTTAGCTTTTTTTGTCTGTCTTTCAAAAAGACGAAGGCAATTATGATTTTCCATTCCTTTAACTCTGTGTAATAACATGTTCGAAATTCAATATAGCGAGTTTAAGATTACTCTGAAAAATCTGAATCCGAGTACAAAGGAAATTAGCATCTTCATATCCTAAAATTAACCTAATCACCAATATTTCGATGCTTTAGAAATAATTAATGTTTTATCTAAAAATTATAGTTATGAAAATTTATGGTTTATGTTCTTAGGTATAACACGTGTTCTAAAAGTGACCAATTGGTTCGATCTCTGGGATTCTGTTTTGCTTCCTTTATCGAAAATTCCATTCCATTAGAAAGTTCGCAGCGGTTGGCAGTGTAGAAAGTCCAGAGAGAGTACAGGTTATAGGCATTTAAGGGCTGGCATATGCCGCGAAGGAATTGGGCTTGTAAATAATGCATCAAGATGAGGGTGGAAGATGTTTACGGCGGTTTACCGTGTACTTTCCGTAAAGGAGCTAGAATTGAGAGCAATGGGCGGGAGGAAAGGGAATTCCTCAGGAAAACAGGACAGAGAGAAAAGTAAGGAGTGGACGACCACGCGAAGAAGAAAGAGAATTAATAAAGCGGGTCACATGAAAAGGAATGAGTAAGTGGAGGGCAAAGTAAGTAAACCATGAGTCTAAAGGGATCCAAAGAGTATCGGCGTTTATAATTTATTAATTCAGATGTTATAAATGAAAAACTGAGTTGAAATATTGAAAGAAGACTAATCCAGGGTTCGTGGTGTGGACTGTGTATAACTAAACTAATAAAACCCTTTATATTATTCATCGGATTAAAATATTGGCTTCTACCTTAATTGAAATTGGTATCTTTGAATACAAGCTTGAGGTTTAGTTTATATTTATCTCAACAGAATTGTAGAATTCGCTATCCTCTCGAAAACTATATTTCTTGAACATATACAATATATATTATACATTGCTGATAAGTGTGTACTATGAAGTTCGTCTTTTAGTGCACATCATTCATTCAACGAAAATTTTTTTTTCGGGAAAAGTTTAGTTTTTCTTCTTAAAATTCTAAATGTTATTTTTGGGATCTTTCACTCAAACTATGATGGAGCTTAATTCTCATATGCATCGTTTTGAACGCTCTGCGACTCTTCTGGTTTATTCATATTTTGCAAGGAAATTTTGTATTTCTTTTATTCTCCTTGCATAATATTTTAGAAATATCGGAAATATGAAGCACCTAGGTGATTCATTTATTATATCGGATTTTAAATGGATCTGAATAAGTTTTTATTATTTCTGCTAATTTTTCAGTTGCTCACCGGGAACCGTACTTGTGATTTTTAATAATTGACATAACTTTTTAGATTTTTACATTAATAGACGAAGTTTTATCTCAGCCTCGGAAGGATATATTACCTTTGAATTTGTTCACAATTCTCTCTATGCGTCTCCATGCACTCTAATCACTTTTGGAGGCATTGGTTTTTCAAGTTTGATTTTTTATGCTACACCATCTGCGTATCATCAATATCAAATTAGGAGTGTACTATAAATTATTCTAACCACTATTACAAATTGAAGGATATAATGATAAATGGGCTCGCGAGTAACGTTGCCAAGGATATTTTTTTGGCAAAATATATTTTTGTCACTCTCTGTCAATGAATACGTTTCAGCTAATGAATGATTTGATATTCCAGCGCATATCGCTCGCTCGATAAGAATTCAAAATGGTAAAGCAAGTTGGATGATGTAAATTTTACTTATATCTCTTATAAAATCTAGTTTTGACTAACGATAGATACTCTGGAAGGGATCATGTTCGTTAGAGGCCTATTAGAGGCCTTCTTCTTAATTAATAATTGATGTCATCAATTCTGAATTGCGGGAAACAATATTTCTATCTCAAAAATAGGAGACGATTTGAGGTGTGTCCTCGAATGGATTTGAAGCGGATCTCAATTGAAAAAGTGGAAAACAGTAGATAGAAAGAAGATGAGATAGTTGAAGATTGATTTCGTGATTGATGGTTGGAAGTTTTCGAACTCCGTTAGGGGACCGTTCTTGGGATGTATTTACGAGATCGCGGGGAAGGAAGAGTGAGGAAAGGATATTCCCATCCGAGATGACAACTCCTCGGGAGAAAATCGCTCCTGATAATACTCATGAGATGATGAAGGAGAGAGCAATTTGTTGGCGTGAAAGCGGATGAAGGGTTTCAAGGCGAGAAAAGAAGGAGGAAAAATGTTGGTCGGAAGGGGCAAGAGTGCGATAAAGGGATAACGAATAGAAGTAAAAAAATAAGAGGCCTAAAAAGAAGGAAGGAAAGCCAAATAGAGCTGAGGGAGTAAAACCATTGGAGAGACCGAAATTAATTTACTCGGGCCAAATTATGGTGCGTCTTTCATTTAAGCTTTTGATATTTCGAAATATGACTAACCGCAGATAATAAGCTACCAACGGTACCAGAACACAGAAATCTCTTTCCATGAAGCTTATATTCAATCGAAGCAGCGAGAATTCGAAGAGGTGTAAAATATATATTGGAAACCCAAGATACTAAGAGAACGCATAATTAGATTTCCTAATCATTTTCGCAGGTTTTTGCGTAAAATCTAGTATATCACCATAACCTCTATAACTTTATTTACTATTAATTTTTGTTGCCAGTTCAGAACTAATAGGAGAGGTAAAAAACCTATGAATCGCCAAATCTAAACGAGAAGTTATGAGGTTTGGCAGTTTATAGGTGTTTTACCTCTCTTCTTATTGATTGGCCGCCAGTAGCTATCTTGTACTACATTGTAGAGGAATTATTTCCATTTGAAGGACCAGATAGTGGAACATTTCTTAATTAACAACATAAGTTTAATTCTCATAATTTTTGACGGGGGAATACACAAGTTCTTTTTATATTAATTTAAGAACTTTATGTAAGTTAAGATCCGAATGAAGAAGTCGTATAAATAGAATCTTTTGCTTCGATTTGTGTTGCCCTTCTTGTCGTTAAAAATTCTTACGAATACATGAAGCGGTTATTCTAGAGAAATATTTAAGTAATGTTAAAAATGTTTGCGGTGACTAATTTCCTAGCGTGAAGCATGATTCTGGGCTCGAATCTTAAATTTTTAATTGCATGTTCTTAGAGGCCAAATCCTCCAATTTTTTTTGTTTTATATTACGTGATTTTCTGATAATCTATTCGGTAATTGGCCTTTCGTGTCTGTCGGAATTCAATATCTTCATTTTTTCTCATACGATCTTGATTAGTTTTCCAGTATTCCGTTTCTTATTTCTCTTGGTAAAGGTCAACTCTTTCGCAGTAACTCTTATGGCCCTATGTAACCAGTACGTTTAAAATGAAATGAAAATGAACGGTCTCTATATTACTAATGATTAATGATTTTTGTGAGGTAAATAAAAAACAGGAAAAGTTTTCGGAAGATACTTTTGTGTGTAATTTATGTTGAGAGAGTAATATAATTAATATTCTTTAATGGAGTTTCCTCCGCTAGTAATGTTACAATCAATCCTTTTCGTAAATATTAGTTTCTGTGTGATAATGGTTAAAGGTAAATAAATTTGTTTTATACATTTTTAATAATTATGCTATAATTATGAATGAATCACTGCGGAAAATTAAATATTTTAATGTATTCGAGGTATTGGCTTTGGAATATTCCGGTGAGAGAAACATTTAGGTTAAAATAAGATGTGATGTCTAAATTACACCGTTGTCATGCATAAGTAGATGATCAGTAGAGAAAGATTATGTTTTGGCCCTTTTACATCTATTCTAGAGAGGAAATCATATTTTCTCAAAAGATCTCTTTCAGAACCTCTACTTAACCGTTATATCCATCTTAATCCATCATGATAGATATAGTCCGATCATTTTCTTATTATGAGCAAAAAAGCCTTCTTGATTGATCGGTGAATGCGGAAAGTCTTTATCTGCTTACTGAGCGGGTTTTCAATATGAGATATGGACTCGAGTTATTGAAACTGATGGCAGGGTTTTGCCTTGGAATGATTGGTTAGGATTCGGTCGAATGAATTGAGTGATGCATAAGAAGATGCTATTTGAAGACTATAGAAATACGCTAGAGGACACTATTTGAAGCTGAAATGTGGGGAAAGCCAGTAGATTTCGTATTTCGTATGGAAAATTTATTTTCTTATCGAATAATTTGAGTGAGATTGGTAATCAGTTCCCAAGAATTTTTACGTCTTATTTTGTTTCAAATGTAGTCTTTTTAGCAAATAGCTCAGTCCCATTTCCAGTTTTTAATGAAATGCCTTCGTAGTTTGATTAAATACTTTCAGGTGTAATTTGAAAGAAATTCATGTATACAGGTGTATAAAATATTCCTCCATTGATAAGATTACCCGATTTTAGAATAATAATTTGGGAATAATAATTTGAAAGTTTACTAAATATATTATTATTTAATTTATCTTGCTATGAATAAAACTGAGATATTATATTACATCATACATAAAATATTTTTTGATTGTGCGTTAAGTTAGAAATTTCCCTTATCAAATTCCCTCATCAATTACAGAAAATATTTCTAACAATTGGATCACAATTATCTCTGTTTCGTTTTCTCTGCGTTTCGGTTTTGTGCAAAACCTACTCAATTAATTTCACGGTTAAAATTTGCTATTCTCATTTTCATGAAAATTAAGCAATTTTGGTTGCCTTGACTCTGAAAAAATGAAGACTTTGTTTAAAACTTGTTAAGAAGGATACGTATTTTTAAATATTAAATATACTGCATAATGTTCAATGAACCGTATAGTACTCTGGATAGAGGTTAAAGGAAAGAGTATTTTGTTAATTGAGCTGTATTTGAAGCCTGGGACGAATGGTATTTGCATAATCGCTCTCTCAAGTCACGTGCTAGTCAAAGTATCGAGCGATTCCATTTGATTCGATTTTAATTGAAAGACGAGACAGAAATGATGACATACATGTACTCACATCACGTATTACCACATGATTATTCCAGCCTAATGAGAGGTGGAGAACGATGATTCTGTAGAATGAGACGTAGTATAAAGCTGGTAATAAATGAGCTGCTCCGTTTGATGACTAGAAATTAGCTTTCATAGAAGGATTTAAGGAGCAAAGAGGAGTGCAAGGAAAGGATGTCTTCAACGTAGTCTGAGAGGACGAAACTGCCAGGGGTGACTTATTATTCATGACCACGCCGATTTGTTCCTTCTCTTTCCTTCCTCCCTTCCTGCTCTGTTTTTATTTCTTGTATCGCATTAATCTCTCGCCTAAACCCTCTTCTGCCATTATACTCGTGCTACAAGGTCATTCTTGCGTGGAGGCGTTCCTACAGGAATTATAGGTTTGTCAACCGAGGAAGAAAAGTGTCTATGCCGCCATATCATCTTCCCTCATAAATGATAACTCGTGCTTCCCACTATGTTCAACTCTTTGTGATGATCTTGCGATTATGCGACTATTTTTTTTAGTAATGGTAGTCTTTTAGAAGTTTCTGCTTCAACAGTCGAGGTCATTTCTCACGTTAGCCTCCACCGGGAGTCGAATCTGCAACCGTTTTCACCAGATGAATATCTGGAGACTCTCTTTTGGCTAGAAAAATCGTGTAATTTAAAGTTATCTGCTTTATGCATCCTGAACATTATGAGTAAAGCAAAAATATTTCATAGAAGTTTAAGGAGAATATAGGAAGAAACCAAGGTTTCAACTCGTCTTATTATCATCAGGTAATAAGTTGGGAAACAAATCACATTATAAGACTACGGTTGTTAAAAACGTGTACGAAATTACGGTATTATGGAAATTCCGCCTCAAATAACTGTCATTAATTTCGTATTTGTGGTAAATTATCTAGAAGTTCTCTGGTTTCTGGGTTCCATTGCATCGAGTTAACCTCCTGCAATCTCTCCTCAGAGAGAATTTATCTTACTCTACTGCTTTTATGATATCTTCGTTGATGATATCTCTGCCTGCTGCGAATTTTCTAGGTCAGAGTTGTCTAGCCTCCGCCACGCTGCTCTATTTCATACGACCTATATCCTCGTATTTACTTTTTGCTGTATACCTTCTATCGAGAAGAAATATTGGATGGTAACGAAATAGTTCGGCTACCTTTTTCTACACGCTTCCCTTAGAACTTTCGAATGCACGATGAATTTGACCATTTATGAATAAAACACTCATGGAAATGATATTCGTTAGAAAGATGTTAGCTAATAAAGAACTTTCAAAACTTCCCCTTTAATAGAGCGTGACCTTAAGGCTTGAATATTCTGGGAAGTCAGCGAATTATTTATTAACACCCTTTGCCATACGTCAGGTTGCTCCTCTTTTTGATCTTTCTTTACCGCACTATTCTTCACTTCTTTCCTATTGACTTATTTATTGAATATCTACACCTTAGTCATTCTTTCATGTTCATGAATAATAATTCTGTATTTTATTGAGGTGTTAATATCTCATCTTGCGTACATTTTCGATGGGTATTTTTATTCCATTACATCGCTCACTTTGATGACGACGTCAGCTTTAGACTTCCTGTCTTCCTCATCCAACGTTCCGTTCTCCCCTGTCTTTCCGACTCTTTTTGTTTTATGCAAGAGTTATTTCTATTCTTTCGAGCTTTTTTTCTTGTTTTATTTTTGAGGCTTCGGTCTTTCATGCCAAAGCTTACTTTCACTCCGTTTTATTTTTTCATCCCGGACGTGGTCCGTTGAGGTCAGTGATGGATTTAGGCTCGACTTCACCGCTCCATCTTTTCACGAGATGAAAAATGGATCGCATTAATACCTACCGATGCTCCATTCTTCAACCTGGAACTGGCTTTCTGGAGATACGCCATTTAGGGGTTCAATATGTAAAAATTTTCCTCTCTCACACTCTTAGGCTTTCTGCAAGTGGCAAAATATTCGGCTTGATACCCTTGCTATTCTAAGATTAACTTGTATTAATTTTGTAGACAAGGCAGGTTTTGACGTCCCTCGTACTCCGATGAGGCTAATTGATTTTTCTTGCTGTACAAAATATTGCTATTGTTACATAATGGTGTTATAATACATTCCCAGTTAACTTCTACGATTTGAAGAAATATAAATGAGCGACGGTTCCGCGTTATTTCTGTTGCTATCTTTGGGAATCGCCGTCATCTTTGCTATTTCCGTTGGCGCAGGATGATGTTTTCCAAAAGAGAATCGTAGAAAGTAATTTCGCAGCAACTTTTCTTTTTAAAACTGCAGCAAGACAGTACGACGCATTTTAAATTGAGCTTTATTTGCTGTAGAGGTTCCTTTACTAAAGTTACATTTCCATCAGTGTAAAATTCTTGTAAATCTTCCTGAAAGCTTTCTTGAATTAGAAATTTCATACCCAAAATTAACGTTAAAAAGTATTCGGTAGCTTAATATTGACGCCATAATTGAATTATATAGCAGAATTAACATTTTAAATATCTTTAGGCATTGATAATATTTTATTTAGGCTCAGAAGATCTTTTCTGGGACAAACACGAGGATATAAAGCTGTTTTCCATACTTATATCCCTTGGAACATGCATACATCGGGCATCAGAAGACTTTTACTTTCATCGGAAACCGATACGTAGCAATGTAATTTCCTTCTATGGATTCGTGAGTAGAAAAGCATTGCCCTATATAACGTATGTGCATTTCCCGTTATTCCTTATCGGAAAGAGATTTTTGGGGATAAGATTTTTTAAGTATTACAGAAAGGCATTCCACAAAGTGTAACACATATGGGATTAATCTGAGAGCTATACATAAAATCGAAATGGAACCCATTGGAAAGGGAATGAGCGTACTTTGAATTCACTGTATTTACTCTACTTTGCCCTTGTGCATATTATAATTTTCCAATGTTAGATTAAGGCAACCATTATAAAGCATTTAGTTTGCAGCATGGAAAATTTTGGCTGTTTCTGACATAGGTACACGATGAATATTTAAAGTTGATAAAAATTTTATTATCCGGTTTTCTGCATATTTGAGGTTTATTTTCAATGGGATTGGAATGGTTACGGAATCCGTCAAGCAAATATGACCCCTTGTCTCTTAGAAATATGACCCCTCTTAAGCATAGTATATTTCATTACTAATAAAATAGTTTTATGGAGGATAAGGCTAGAGATGTTACATATTCTGTTTCGAAAGTGTTTAAATTAGGCAAAAATTTTCTAAACAAATTAAAGGTAGTATAGTATTAAACATTTTAAGCGACCTCTCTTAGACGGAAATGAAATATTGAATAGGAAAGGTTATGGTTTAATTGGTGAAAAGAAAAAACTTTGTTTCTCTTTGGATTTCCTTTTATACAATAACCTTTAGAATCCGTCCAAAAGGTAATCAATGCGTAGGAATATTTTCTTTATTTATTTTTTTATTATAGGAACTGAAGCTTTTGGCACTTTGAATCATTCTGATTGAAACACGCTATTTCAAAGCAGGAGACAAAGAGAAGCATTGAAAATTGTGAATATCGCTGGTGGAGGCCATCAATTTCACGTTGTTCTGAAATAAATCGAGTGCAATAACCCTGCGATCGTGGAGTAATGAACTCTCTAGCTGAGAAAATGTTTTGCGAAAATGCCCAGGAAAGGAAATGTTTTCTCGTTACGGAGATCAGGGATGCTTTCTCCTCAACATTTGGAAGGGATCTGTTGCCGTTCTGAAGGGCCATACAAAACGTTAGCAGATTCGAAACTTGGCGCGGAATTCACTTCCGTCTTAACTCTAGCATCACTACATCGACGGGCCATTTAAAGGAAGGCGGCGCTGAAATGCAAATTCGAGATTTATTCAAATTGTTTTAGCGTTTTGAAGGAATTTTACGGCGTTTGCTTTTTCGAAATCCTTTCTCGCGAGCGCGGGCCCCTTATCCACATGTACACCTTACGGCCTCTTTCACCCTTCCTTTCGAATAACTCTCACCGTATCGCTTTGGCGATAGCATTGGGTGTGAAATTGTGGCACTGGACTACGGTGAAATAAGTTTACTACACAAAATTGAACGGGAAGGTAAAGGTGAGGTTAGATTCTTTGAGGTCAGCTGATGGCGTAAATATACGTTTTGCGAGGTCTGTGAGAGTGCTTAGAAGAGATCTTATACAATACCTTTCAGAAATAAATATTGTTCAGCGATGAAGAAGACGGCGAGGGATTTTCTGAAGCTCATTATCAAGTTCTTTGGCGTAAATATCGGTTTATCAATAGAAAATTTGTAAATTCTATATTTCTAATCCAATACTCAGAGCAATAGGAAATGCATGATGATTAGTAATGATATACGTATTTTCCAGAGAAGGAGCGGGTGGTTTACGGAGGTAACAATATTGAGGAATATAGTGCACGCAGAAATTACGCTTATATCGAAAGGAAACAACGTGAATGTTACTCATGTGATGATTTCTCTATTAATTTCTATTTTAAATACTATTTACCTTTCGTAAAATTTTCCTTCGAGGCACACAGAGTTGATATAAATAAGAATTATAGTAGTTATAAATTACATTAATCAAGAGTAACTCGGCAATCGAGTTGTATTCTAATAATTTAAAAAAACTTTTCTCACGTTTCGCCAAGTAGTCTATTATTGTAATTTAGATGCCACCTGTCTTAAATCCGCAAAACTCAAGAATTCCGATTGACTTCTGAGATCCTTATGAACGCCAATCAAAAAGGCATTTAAAGAAGAAAATACTTTCGAGTCATAGGCTACTTTAATCTGTTAAATTACGGTGAGAATCCACGAGATTACGTCTCTTCTTTTTGAACTGCCCCCTATCAAACATTAAGAGCCGCTTCTGATGTCCGCTTGTCATAATAATCTCTTGCTATTTCACCTTTATTTTCACCTCTCGCGTACTCTGTTATTCCCTCTCTTCAAATCGATAACCCTTCTGAGCACTTAATTCCTGTCACTGGCCATTCCCAATTCAACCGTGAATTATCCAACCGGACGTGCCCACCAATCAACTTTTAATCAATCATTGACCATTCCTCGTCACATCCCTTCCCTATCCACCGCCCACACAGAAGCCACTCTAATACACTTTTAATGGCTTACCCTCAGCTATATTCCTCTCTCCAACTATCCTTCTGGACTGCGAACGTAGTTCTCTTCCATTTTTTCATCTTTGGGCGGCAGGAAAATTACTGAGGACGCTTAGTTTACGGAATCGCGCCATTATGGCCAAAGAGGCATTTCAAGTAGAATTTTTTTCTGATTTTCATCTTTTAAATGATGAAATTTACTCTACTATCCCTCTATACTTTTTATAATATGCAAAATAAGTACTTAAATAGAGCAAATGGAAGTTAAAAACTCAAATTCTCAATTAAAGGTAGAAACTCGCAAATTAGTTTGGCAGTTCTTTAAAAATACTACGCGGCCGCCCAGCTTAGAGGCCCTGCCTACGAACCATAATTACTTCCGTTCTGGTGCATTAAAAACGCGGATTTCCGGTTTTGCGGTTCTCATCTGTTTATTTTGGTTTGATTAGCTACGAGCGTAAAACAATATATTCCTCTCGGAAGATATTCAAAGCAGTATTCGAAGGTGTAATCATTCTAGAATTCTCAGTCAAATCTGACTTAAATTTTTATCAATATCATTGTCAACAGGTCAGACTTTTTAGTTCTCCCCCTAATGAAGACCTTTTAAAGTTAAATTGAATTTTATAAAACTGTTATAGAACAAAGTTGATGATATTAAAGAAATTAGGATGTAAGATCTGTACCTTAAAGGCAAATCTGACCATTGTGTTAATAAAATATCATCTATTACCTTTGAGTGAATTATCTGCGAGAAAAACTTTTTGGTTCTCAAAATTTAAAGCAGCTTTTGGTAGACGATTTCTTCAGTGATGAGAGCTCTTCAGTATTCACCTGAAATGCCGATCGTAGCGAAATGAAGGTGCTTTCAGTTTTTGCTATGATTCAAGAATTACCAGTTTTCTGCTTTGACTTTCACTAAATAACGGTTATTTCTGTTTTGGGCTTTTCCTTCTACTCCAGTTCGATTCCCTACCCTTCTCTTGCATTCTTCCGTTCCTTCTTTCTTGCCATCCATAACTTTTCTGCCCACCACGCTCCATTTCCTCGAACTGTTTCCCCCTCTATTTTCTTCTCCTCGACCTTTTACTTCCTCTTTTTCTTTATCGCTTTTTTACGCCTCCACTTTCGTGTGTGTTTTCGCCACCTCTTCCTACCTGTGGTCGACCGCTCCCTTCTCTCTCTCCTCGCACTTCGATACTGTTTACGAAGGAGTGTAACCTCCTGCGATCTCAATTTATTGCCAAACTCTTATGCATGGCTTATGGGCTGAAACCGCCGCTGTTTTTGTTCTTTCGTCCTGCGAAATTTCCTGCGGTCATCTCCGGAACGGTCAGTTTCTTCCTTCGAAGAGATGCGGACGATCCTGAAAGATGCTTTAAAGGTATTTTATATCTTTGAAGAAAATTCACGGTTTTTGGGATCGTTTCTTTACGAGTTTACGGAGTATTTCGTAAACCGAGACTGTGAGATCCCTTTATAAGTCGAGCTGGAATAGACATGATTTTTTTCCGTGAGTTTTTGCGGAAGATTGAATTTCGGCCAATCATCGTCGTTTCTTATTAGAAATCTGCAGTTATTAAGCATCAAATTCTTTATAATGAGTATTATTAGTATTGCATGCGAGATATTCCACTTTCGGTCGTCAACATATTTTATTGCAAAGATTTGAACGTTTAATGAGTAAAACCTATATACTGATGACAAATTTGATTTTTCTCAAGTAATGGACTTCAAAATGTGAATAATGTTATCGATGGAAACTCTTTCAGGCGAATTAAAAAATGGAAGAGCGGCAATGAATTTATTTTTAAGGACGTAAGCTTTATTCACTTAGCTTACATCCTCTTCTATTTCTTCACCCTTCTAGAGAAAACTGAATTATTAGTGAAAGGATGAAGTTATCATCAACTCTTATAAAAATTAAGATGATGTTTAGTAAGATTAAATTATAGCCAGTTTATAATTTTATGGTCCCAAAATTTTATCAGACTTAATTCTAAAGTGGCCAGAAGATGCGACTGTGAGCGAGCGGTCTTTGATATAAAGTCGTAACATACATATTTTCAAGAACTTTAAACTCACTTGGCTGTGGTTAAGACTCGACAAAATCTGCAGTTAAAAAACCAACAAAGATTCTATTTGAGCTGGTAATTTTTTAAAATTTTTCGGTTGCGTTGCAGCAGAAGATACGTATATATGTGCGGAAGTTTTGAAATCTTATTCAAACTGGAGTTATTACTAAATCATCTGTGAGATATACGATATTTCTCGATTTTACTTTGGCGTTGTACTTTTTCGAAAACTGATGTTTAATAATCATTTAACTCACAGTTATCTATTCAGTGAGGTATTATATGTAATTGCTTATTGACGAAGCATTAAAATTGCAAATTGATTCGATTTCTTAAAGTGGGACAAATCCCAGTAAGATTCTTGTTTTCTTATTCCCCTATATATTTGAAATTAAAACGTTTGCCTTCTATAGAGATAAGATGGAAGAGAATAAGCCATAATAGAAATCCTCCTATTGTGTTGAGAATGGACGTTTATTCTAGGTCAGCCTCCGAAAAAGTAATAGATGCCAATGAGCTCTGCTGCAAGTTCGAAATACGTTTCTTGAATTCAACTGCCATTATATATGGTTAAAAGGTCAGCACCGGAAAGGATGTATCGCGACTTGCTAGCTAAGAATTACAGCTATGGCTTGCATTCAAATAATGCAGTGCGCTTAGGCTTCCAACTTTATTCAGTCATTGGCTTTTATCCTAAAACTATCACAATTCAATCAAATTAAAGTTTTTGTTGACTTTTATAGCAATGGATCTTGTCAAATCTTGATTAACAGCCTAGAGCTTGAAATTTATCTTGCTGTAAAGTAATCTAGTTGGACGAAACGAGTAATTGGATTGGGGTGAATGGTTATCATCGGCTTTTTCTTGTATTAGAAAAGAGAGGCAGCGATAAATAAAAAGACATCGACGCACAGTGGGCTAGAATCGAAAAAAAGCTGGACAAAAATACGAAAACGATTTTCTTGAGTGCGGGCACGAAACTTCGCATGATTGATTTAGAAAAAATCCTGCATACAACTATGGAGGTCATTTACGTTGTATCCTTCACAATAAATTAATACAGGGAGTCAAAGTTGACCAACTTTTGCGAAAATTTCCAGTTTCCGATTTTTCGCGAAATTCTTCATCTTCAAGTCGATTTCAAGTCAACCCAAACTAGGAAAATCATCGAGTAAAATATGATGCCATACTGTAAATATGTTTTTTGTCTTTCATAAGACTTGGTTTCAATGAGCTCTGTTGAATATTTATATACTTTACATTACAAAATGGCGGACCCTGACTTTGGAACAAATTTTTACCTAAAGCGAGGAAAATAGTAGATTGAGACACCGTGTGACACGGGACTACTTACACCACGATAAGCTATAAACCTTCCTTAATGGGAATCTGAAATAAAATCTTGCCCCAATTTTCCCCAATAATATATAAATCGAATTTTCGACAACGCTACGAGGGCCAAATCCGAGTGGCGGAGCACCATCCTTCGTTGCGATCTCGTGTTTTGAGAGGAATGACGAACCAATACGATTCTGATTCGTTTTCTGTTGATTTTAAGCATTAACATACATCGTACATACCTTAGATATCTATTTTTTAAATTTTACTCGTAAGTTAATAGTTGCTCGAGATATATTTGTGATTTTGATATTTCTTCACTCTCACTCTATACAACACTGAAAATTTTCTTACAATATCGATAGAACAAGCTGTCACTTTGTGTAATTTCATTACAGCAATAGAAATATATTATGAAAATATTGGAATAATCATGAAAATGGTGGAATAACTCTTGTAAGAATGTACGATGGAAATTTTGTTTGTAACATACGCGACTTCATCCCAATAACGTCATACTACTTACGATTTCTTCGGCGTATTGTAAAACAAAGGAAGAACATCACGATACTCGCCTCCCACCTGAAAAGGTAAACGTCGCGTCGCCCGCCACTTCCCAGCACACTCTTTGGTTCTTCAACTTTCCCGCAATATTCCAACTAGTTGGCAGTAGAATCAAACCTACAACCAGTTTGGTCGGGCGGGCGTCAGATGTCGCTAACCAAGCCGGTATCGGCCGTTCGACTTTGACATAAGTTTCTGAAGGAGCTATGGGGAAAATATTGCGTTTTTATAGGGATATTCCAAAAGCCGTTTATTTGCAAGAATCCTTTCCGCGGAAACTTAGTTCTGTACGGAAGAAGTGGCTAATCTTGAATTGCAGATTGTAGTTGTCGCGTTGTGATCAGCCGAGGATCCGGCACAAGAGTGAAAGAAAAGAGAGTGAGAGCAGAGAAAAAGAAAGGAATAATTCGTTCCTTCTGAATGTTTGGCCGGTCGTGCTGCCCGATGGGTACCAGAATTTTAAGATTTCTGCAATTCTGAGAAGCTGAGAATAATTATACGATAACTGTAAATATCGAGCTGCAAAACTGACGATTACTTCATCGCTGAATGGCGGACTCCCTCTAATGTAAACAAACTTGCGTCCGTAGGAGAATTGGCTGCATCGAATGTTGAGAAGACAAGATTTGCCAAAGAAGAATACTCTAAGGAGAATGGCAGCAGCTCATATTTCACGCTCCGTTGTGATGTATTTGAGTCAGTGGAATTCGTCATAGGTTCTCCGACGAAATAAGGTTGTGACGAATCGATTACGATTACTTCTTAAGCATTGCCGTAAGCTACTCGTAACACAGGCTACAGGCTTAATAAAAAGTATTAACATAGGCTACAGTTAATCCTTAATAAAAATTATTATTAAGGATTAACTCAGGGATGTCCCGATCTATTTGAACTCATGTTTAAGAGTCACACATTGCGTCCTATACTTTTGATAAGTATTTTAATGTATGTACCAAAGTTAAAGATAAAAGGCGGAGTAGGATATGAGAGAAAATCGTATTAACTAAGGGTAGATGAAAATAAAACTAAATCCCCGGCAAACAACTTCAGAAAAAAGGGACGAAAAGAATATTGAAACAAGAATTTTTTATGTGTAATTCACAATACTTTACCGATGCAAAAACTTAGAAATGAAATTTAATTATTTGAATGATGCCCCAGAGTTGTGATAATTTCAATGTGTAATGCCTATGGATTAACTGCCGCAAATTTTATCTTCGGAAGAAAGTATACTGGAAGGAGATTTGAGGGAATTTCTCGTTAGTTAAAAGTCGGCTATCTCGTTATAATGTTCCGCATGCATTCCTTTCCAACATTTTGGTTTCTTCTTTTTTCTCAAAATCATGCTTCTTTAGATTGCTTAGTAAGCAATCAAATTCACTCCACTGAATTCATATATTTTTATTATGAAAGCTTTATTCTTTCTCCTTACTTTTCCAGCCTTTGGATTCCCTTCCTCGTTATGTCAGATGTTTCTCTTATATTTGAAATCTTCTCTCCTTTTCTTTGTTCCCTTCTCAAACTCACCCCTCTGAATATGTCATCTGTACAACACCAAACCGACTTCGATCAATTTTTCTTTCCGCTCTTTCCTTTTCCATTTATTTATTTCGTCCCTTTTCCCCTACATACGAGTCCTCTTTCTGATCCCTCTTATATTTTTAGTCTCCCTTATCACTTTCTCAGATGACATAATTGGGTTTGATCAAAACGTTTCTTATCATGCGAAAGGGCTTATTGCTAAGTGAAAGTTTCGATGGTCACAAATATTAATCACCGAGAGAGATTTCTTCCTTCTTATGCAATGTTTTTAGCGAAGCCCATCTAAGATTTAAGTTATTTAGAATGTAAGTGTACCAGAACACCCCTAAAGCAATTTGATGTGAGTGGATAGGTGTATGTACTTTACAAGTTTAATCATTTATGTAACACAAAATCTTTATTTTAAGTGTGACTTATCATAATATTCCTGATTGGACGGTACTTTATTCACCTAAAAGTCTTGCTTGATCTGGATTTACAATTTATTTGTACATTATTAATCATTTTATGAAATTTTATTAACCATAGTTAACTATATTTGTATATACTCTTAATAATATCCAATTGTGATGTGTTTGTAAAATATTTCTTCTCAGTCAAAATATTTTACCGATTGAGTTAAAACTTTGTCAAAGGTGTTCATGAATATTTTAAAATTGCGTCAGCTGAAATCCTTGCATAGTTACAGAAAATTCATTCTCTAAGTTGAGATTCGAACAAAGGTTCTTTGTTTTTATTTAGTGTTCATTTCGGGAACTTCTTGTTATTTGATAATAAGCGCTAATCGTGAATATAGCAGTAATAATCTATTTCCATTAGCAAAATCAATTGAAATTTTGATGTAGTAGTGTGTTATAATCAATTTTTGACAAAGATATGAAATATAATACATGGTGGCAATAGAAATAATTCAAAAGAACATGACTTTTGGTATATCAATCGTAGAGAGACTCTTGCAGGTAATAATAAATACTTAATATATCCATTATTACGTATCCGTTTAAGTTATGCTAAGTACTAATTGCGGTGCTTGCCAGAAGGTACCAAAAATTCTGAATACGTTTGCATTGATAATTTATTATTATTATGATTGCATGTTAATTTGCATATAAATTAACCTACAGGTGGTGGTGTTTGGAGATATGCCTTAAAGCACATATATATCGCAAGGATTATCTCATTATACTGCATTATTTCATTAATCCGGACCTTCCAGTATTCAGTTCTTTATTGTTTCCTTCATTGCTTTTCACTTTACCTTTTAATTAATTGTAATACAATGTTTAGGAGGCACTTTTAGTAGCAACCCTCTAAGCCTTACTTTTAAAGAGGAGGGTTAACATGAAATGCCCCCCCCATTTACTCAAGTGCTAATGGTCCGTTGTTATCTGCGTAACTGTGGCAAGGCATAAATGGAGTTGCTAATTTAACGCGAGGAATGTATGATGTGGGGGTGTAACCCATTTTCTAATTTAACTTCGCCATTCGTTGTAACAGGAAATAAATGATGGAGAAGAAGTAAATTTCCTTCCATATTCCCCACGCTTGAGGATGCCTCCTGTTTCCATAATTCCAAGTGCAACGCTACTTATAATTTATTCAGGAGCTTCTTTTTTCAAACTCTTAATTAACATTCACTTCTCGTGATGTTGGTTCTTTGCAAGCGAATTCATATTCATAAAATCAGATATGCTCTCGAATGGATTCGTTCTTTCTGCGCTTTCTCGTGAGGATATCTTGCTCGGAATTCTCTCTAGTCCCAACGGAATGTTTAAGAGGGAATTAGTTCGGCCCTTTTCGTGTTCGTTGAGACAAGTGACGGTCTTCTTTTTCGGATCTTTTGGTCCTGGGCTTAAACTTTTCCTCTATTTTATTTTAAATACAGAGGTCGTTATCTGTCGTAGAAACCTAAGCTGAATCGCCAAAACTCCGGTAGAGCGTTTTATCTACTTTATTTACTTTTATCTTCTTGATCTGCTTAATTCCATCTAATATCTTTCATTTCACTTCTACTGTGGTATGCGTTTCGGATTGCACTTGCACAAATGAACTGAAAAGCTCAATGTACTTATTTTACAACTGTTCATTGTCTTTTGATCCTTTTTGTGGGATGCCTGATGAGTTGATGCTCGCTCGCTACTGCTAATTTTCCTTTTTATAAGATACTCAAATTCAAAATCTTGACATTATTGTATATTTACAGAAAAGTCATTCGTCTCATACCTTAACTATAGCTTATATATTATTTAAGAAGCAATTGTTGAATTAAAACAGTTTTAAAACAACAAGATTTAACTTTTACTAATCCACAAGAGTTTATATAGAGAGGCTAAATATTCAGTAAGAATCAGTAAAAGTTAAATTTTATTGTTTTCCTATCCCCGAGGATAGCTGATGCTATTCACAAGCAGATAATCCATGATGTATTATATTAGTATCATGGAAGGAAACAAATAGTGGTGAGATCTCATTTTTCATGAATTTCATCCTTATTTATTTGAAATTTCTAGTCATTACCTATAAGATAAATGAAAAGTTACAATCAACAAACCTGTTCCCAGTGATGTGGATTAGCAAGCTTTATAGGTTTATTATCCATTGTAGATAATTGTGCTGTATTTCGAGCTCAACTTCTTTCTATGGTTTGATATTTTACTGAGGAATTATTTTAACTAAGAGCTGTTTACATTTCTATCATTCCTATTCAAGCTGGCAAGAGACCCACTGAATGGCGGATCGCCACTGAATTACTTCGTAGATCTTAAGTCCTGCAGATTGGAATGTATGCCAAGTTTTGTATCAGACTTGCATTTATGCATCGAAATTATCGTCATAATTCGAGGTATGGAAAAATAATTATGGGGGAAATGTTTTTATTAAGATCCTTGAGAGTTAATTTCCATACTCTAATGTAGTATTTTTCCGTTTCCAAAACTAATCACAAGTTTGTACCTTGTTCTATCTTGCTCTTCCTTACATCATCTTACTTTCTCTGTGTGCCCTATCTTGCGACCACAGCTGAAATTCTGATTAAGATAAATTGACGATAGGAGATATTTTGGCATAGATTTGATCAGATCAACGGTAAGTTGGATGGGTGATACAAAGGTGTAGAAGAAGGAGATCGTTGGCTGGTTATTCTGGACCGTCATTTAAATCTAAAGGAGGAGGAAATTAAAGGATTCCACATCCGGTTAGACGTAAAAGTTTTTTCCTGTCGAGGTGTCCCCATGGGTTTAACATCGAAAGTTGAATTATTTAATAATTTAAAATGTAAACGCATTTCCCGGAAGAGCATTCTAAAGTGTTTAATTTCATAAGCTATGGTAATTTATTCATAGATAGTCCGTATCCCTCATACATCACATCAGCAGATTCTCAAAAATGAAAATGCCTTTAAAAACATCATCTCGAGCTATTGTCGTTCGAATGTATCTCGAATATTTGTTAATTCATTATGTATGTAATTCTGTAAGACCTCTGTGACGTAAGGGTATAAGTGCGAATGATTCTAGAAAGAGGAGTACGTAGGAATATATAAACATGGAAACAGTTTGTAGACATCAAAGATTCAAATATTCATTACATTACTTCTTTATGTTAATCCGATATAGAATAATTATGCTTTGGTAACAAATGAGTTTTTGAAGAGCATGCGTTAGTTTTTAATAGCCAATTTAGGTTGGCAGTGAATTTAATTATGGTTGTCATTGGGATGAGAACCGCTAATTTCGGCTTTTGATAGGTTTCAACTTTACAGCGTACGATTCTCAATCTCGTTAAATTTTATTTTTCGTGCTTTCTTTGGCGGTAAAGAGAGTGAGTAACGAAGTCGATGCTCTGTGTGAGCAAAATGTTTGATTCTGGAAAGGATAGTGGGTTCGAATCTGAGCATCGGTTTGGTTGTTTGCGCTTCTTGGGCGCTATTTGAATTTCTGTTTGGGCCCTAAACTTCAGAAAACGACCGAAGCACCCGCAGGAAACCACTGAAGGTCGGTTACATGCACGATATGGTCTTGTACATACACCGCAATGTCTCCCTCTGGTCTCTGATTTGATAATTTTACGAAGCGCTCAAAGGGGATTTTGAAACACTAAGGAGAAGGGAAAGGGAGAGATGAGAAGCCTTACCTCAGCAAAACAGTCCCAAGTGAACGGAACCACAAGCGGCCAACTACTGACTCACTCATCTCCATTGAGGATTGGGTGTATCAAAGGAGGCTGAATGTATCTTATTGAGGGGAAAAAGTATTCCAAAAAGTAGATTATTTACGAAAACATTTTTATGGATTAGAATAGAAAACCTCTTCATAAGGGCGAATTGACGATAAAAATTCTCCACGTATCCAACCCTTTGTTATTTTCAGCTCATAACTTAACAAATAGATTAAATTACGCAAATTAAATCAGGAAAGGTATCGAACCGAAACCCATGCGTAAATAGAAATCTAAAATATCGTAATTTTTGCCGGAGTAAAAACATCACCCGAACCGTAAAATTGAAATTCTTGAACCGAAACTGACAACTGTTATTGATTCCGTTCCGATTTTCCTTCCCCAACAATACCATTGCATGTAATCAAGAGTAAATAGAGGATTGGAGGTGCTTTACTATTTATTAATACTTATTTACATTTATTTAATCATTTTGATTTTATTACCGTAACATTTAGAATAAAAGTTAATTTAGAGTATTTTATTTTCAAAAGCTATGCATAATAAAAGCATTTCAGGAAAGATACAATATTTTCATGGAGGGAGAGCAAAGAAAACGATTTCACGATTTAAAATGAAACAAATATGGAATCTTGGCTTAGTCTTCCCAAACTGATTACTACATATAATAAAATGATTATGTCAATAGCACTCGCGGTATCTTTGAAATAATTCATGCAAATAATTCTTGGAATATTAAGAATGATAAAAATATGATGAATTTAACTCATTTATTGACTGTTGTTATATTTGTTACAATTTTTAATCGTAACATACAATTGCTTTACTATAGGTGTAACCAAACAAGCTGAAACCCAGTAGCTTCATGATAGGAATAATTAGCACGCTAAAATTCAGGATTATCTTTTCTTCTTTTACTTTTCCCTCTTCATTTACTTGATATATTTTTAAAATTAGCGTATTATTATTTGTTGCGCAAAGATTTGATAATGAGAATTCCATGGTTTTCACTTTCCGTTCAAATTGATTGTGTCCATTCTTTGCCTTTCCATCTCGTCACATCTCTGCTCTAATATTCCCATCGCTACGGTGAAAGCGAGAGGTTGCTAAGCGATGTCTTGATGACTGTCTCTTCCCGAAGGATCAAAGATTAGCTCGTTTAGTGTTGATAGAAGAAGGAATCCTTACCCTCGAATCCGCATTTCGGTCTCTCAGAAGCTTTAGAGATAATGTTGAGACAAGATATGAAATGCTATCAAAATATCTTGATCCTTGATCATTCCTGTCATCGAACATTTGGCGCGTCCAGTGTATACCGAGATAAGTTAGTAAAATTGGGAATCACAAAGGTATCTAGAGAGTATTCACCTTTATTAGCATTATTTATATATTTCGAGTGTTTGGAGAATATCTCCCCCAACTCACTTGGGGACTAAGGTTACAACTGTAACTTCCAATTCCTTCTTTGTTTTGCTGATGCTGTACCTCTCCTGATGTCTTCATTGATATCTCAGTTGATTGACTTTACTGTGTTACTTTTTAAGATTTTGGGATTTTACAAGTTTTATTTATGTTGGATGTTGTTCTTTCCTTGTCTCCTGGTATATATATACGTCATTATAATCACATCGAGTAAATTATACTAGATGAAATGATGAGCTTGCTTTTTCAGCGCGGAAGAAGAAAAATTCTTTTTAAATTTTACGTATTTAATTATGGAAAATATGAGGTTCTATGACACTGCTGCCTCGTGTAACTGCTCCGATTTCGATTCTCTCTTATTAGCTGTCTTATTATCCACTACACGACGTACTCGGATGATTCTGCGACATTCAAGCTATGACTACGTATCTATACTTTCATCTTGTTTTCATAGAAGATAACCCGGTTGATGTTTTCTGCGTATTTCGAAATTGCTTTCATCTCATATTTCAGAGAAACTTTTCAAAACATTATACGAGTATGCGGGGAAATGAAAATCTATCGAATTATAAAGCTTCTGGTGTATTATAAATAAAATTCATGGGAATTAACATTACACCGATAAGCTCCATTTCTGAAACACTCAAATGACTTAATCATAGCATCATCGGGAACTGCTCCATTTAACTTGAACTCACTTTGTTCCGAAGTAATTTACCTTCAGTGCTTCCATAATGGTAACTGCAGGATTATTCAGTAAGCTTTCTTGGAAGAAAGCGCTGAAATTTCTTCCGGCCGATTATTTCAGTAAAGGCGTTCCTTTAAAGCAGCCATGTAATTCTTTTTTGAATTCTGAAAAGAGGTATTATACGAATAAGACGGCAGATTCCAAAGAGCATTTTGTGAAAAAATAGGAGGTACGTGTCACGCTCTTAACTCCGCATTTCTGGAAACGAGAGCCTGTTGAGGAGCAGCCCTACGTACACATTATCCTACCTCTTCCCGTTTCAATTTTCTCAGAAATGATGTGGACCTAATTCCGCAAATGGAACGGTCTTGTTCCGCGCTCAGGGTTAAGTTTGTATTCTTATTTTTCCGCTCTCCATCCTTTTTTTTATCAGGTCACGGTCACTAAAAAGAAGCCTTCTTTTCCTTATTATGCTAGCGGATATCAACCTGCAAATGGCTGGCATTTCTCTCAGTCACGGGGCAGGCGTATTCGAGTGTTTATTTACGAGCCAATGAGCAAAAATGCTTGAGGATAATTTGAATTTGAAATCCGAGGAACGTTGTGCCTGGCGTTAGTTAAGCTTCCTATGCCTTTGAGCGATGTTACTGTTGTCGCCAGGAATTCGCAGTTTATTCCTTTATTTCCTTCTCTATTGAAGGGATACGGCGTATAACCCAGAGAAATATGGAAATGATAATTTCCCTCGGGGCAAAATAACCGGAGAAGATAAGTAAGCCACATCTATTTTCTGTCTATTCGACGAATAATCAGATACATGTTTCAAATAGTCACTCAAAGGGAATATTAATCTAGACTTCATTAATTTAACATGATGGTACAAGTTAGATCCTGTTTGATCTAAATTAAAAAAAAAACAAAAATAGGAAATTTTTACTAGTTGTGTATAGTGCCATTTATTTTCCAATTTCCATGAGAATATTTTTTCCTTGATATTCAAACACCCAGAAACTCTTGTGGAAACAATTTTACAGTTGCAATTGAACCTCATTCGTTATTTTACGAAGTATGCATCAAAGTATCAAATTTTTTAACTTAAGAGGGATTTCGATAAAAGCGTTCCTTTGGGATAAAGCTCAAACTCATCCTACGCCGAAGGTGTACCATAAAGCTCCTTTCTAACAAACTTTTTCCTTCTGGGATTCCTCTTGGAAAACGGAAATAGAGAATGATGGCAAGATTAGAGGCATTCAAGGAATCATTAATAGATCAATTTTCATGAAGCATTTGATTCTGTTATTCAACTTATAAAATAAGATAAAGACCTTAAAATGAAGGATCTGGTTATATATCATATGTAATTTATAAAAAGATACTATGATGTATTTCTAAACATTTCGCAAAAGATATTTTGTAAATTTTGTAAACAAACGAATATCGGAAAATTTTCTAATTACGCAGCAGTGATTAGAAAATTATGACATCAAATCCATCATAAATGGTCAGTGAAAAAGTAATATATTTTTTTTTTAATACAGCCCATTATGGTATTTTTATCGACAACGTTTATATAATAGTCGTTCGTATCGTCGAAGCATTTGTAAATATATTGATAATTAGACCGAAAAATTTGAAACGCAACCTATACAAACATTTCCGCAAAGAAGATAGCATATAAAATTCTCTTCAGTAGATTGTCTTGGTGTAATAAAAGAGTTTAATTCGAATTTTTCTTGATTTTTCACATGATGGTGAACTTTCCCAAAAATGATCGTTTATTTCTTTGTTGCGTCCTCAGATAGCCAAGTGGTTTCGATCCCTAGCGGAATATTTCAACGTGTGTGGAATGACTATAGCTGTTGAAGCACTTTTAATAGTAACACTTATACCATGTATTTATTTTTATGGAAAATCTTCCATTATATTTTTCAAAGAAATCATTTTGTAATACACGACGTATTCAAGCCTCCCTTAATTGATTTCAGTTTTTAAGCAAGTATTTTGATTAACGTAGTTAAGATTATTTTGCGTTCATTAAAGAAAAGTCACAGTTTAAAGTACCTCCATGGCAGCGTCTCGGAAAATCGTCACATGTATCACCAATAACGATCCCGAAAAAATCACACCTCCGCTTCGTTTGGCTTTTGTTTTTACTCCTCCACGTGCCTTTACGTGTGTTTGCGAAAATTGGGAAGAGAGAGATTTCACTCCCTGACCTGGAGAGGAGAAAATTTCCCACGCGCATGTGTCGCGGAGGGTAGCGATCGTGATGGAAGGGATGGCGGGTCTCTCGGGTTAGCAACAAACCAGACGGGTCGATAGAATCCATCATCCAGATACACCGTGGCCCAGTGGCGTAGTGAGGGCTGTACACAGGGGGAAGTAGTACCGAGCGTACGTATTCCAAGAGAAGTGGGCCAAGTCGCATTATGGAGGGAGCGGTGTGGTGGCTCCATCCTTCGAAAAACCCAGTCTTAACGAGGGATGGATGGAAGTAGCTTAGCGGAAAGAGGATAGGTAAACTGAATAAATGCGGTCGCCGAGAGATAAGGGTTGATACGGGAGAAGAGAGGGATGGTTTGGGTTATGTCAGACGGACGTCCGAATGGGATTACGCGACGGGGTTGGGGTGGATGGAAGAGGTGAATATGCCCTTTCGAATTATTTCCCCAATTCATCCGAAAAACTTCGGGGATTCACTGGAGAAAAAGAGTTAAGGAGATAATAGAATGCCGGGAAATGGTCCGAAAGTTGAGCATTGGTTTATTTCGGAAATTTTGTCCGTTTAGAAGTGCTTTTTTTTATCTCACGCGACTGTTTTTCGTTTGGAATGGAGTGACAGCTCCATCGCAGAAAAGGACGGCATGTCAATTACCGAAGAAGAGAATACTCTTTCTTCGTCACCCTTCTTAATGGATATTGCTGATTAAACATCTCTGAAAGTATTTTCCCGTTCGATACTTTTCGATACCTTTCAATCTTTTTGAGGCTTTCTCGATGCCGTTCGTATCGAAAAAATAATAAAGGTATTCCGAAGTATTGGCGCGTGCAGGGCTTCTTTTTTCGGTCTATCGCAGAAATGTCTTTTGTGTTCGAAGTGGGACATCGTTGCACTAAAATGCATGGCTGCATTCTTTGCAATGCACGCGCAAAGTAAGGGTTATTCAAGGTATGTGTCGGAAGGATGCTAGGAAAGAATGAAAATCAGCTAGAAAACATCAGACAATCGTCTAGCAGATGGTGAAGTGGCAGTGGTACTGATGGAATGGTTTGGTGCGAGTGGAAAATGGAATCACGCTAATGGTAAACAGAGGCCTCATGAGAATGGGAGCGGAGCTAATGGGAGGGAATAATTTGGGAGAGGAATTGATGGTGAAAGGGATAATTTGCGGAATTTCGAAAAAAGAAAGATGCCGTTGAAATCTTCCCTAATGAATCTTTTTTTACTATTCTCTTCTCTCTCTAGTTCGCAATTCAGTTTCCGTCTTCTTCCTTTTTCTTTCATGCGAGGCACGATCGCATTTCATTGTCACGAGGAAGTGCAATTGTGACATATTGCCGAATGAATTTTTCGAGACAAATCTTCCCCCGCGGGGATTAAATTTTTGAAAGATAATTGGTTGTGTGTTTCCATCCTGTATTTCATCTATGAGATGGGTCGTTTCGAATTTTTTCCAGATTACGTATCAAGGTCACTGGGGATTACGGTAGGGAAATGTTAGCTCTCTGAGTTGAAATTTTTGGTAAATGTTTTTTCCTCAGCCTTATCTTCTGTAAAAATTTTCTATACATCGTATAAATCTTTTATTTTCATGGTACTAACGCTAAGTTTTTGAAGGGCAATAAAACGAAAAGGCACGGTAACAAATGACGAACTTTTCTTTTGATACAGTTGTATGATATCGCAGGTGTTCCCATTCTAGAAAATTTATTTCCGCTGAGAAACCAGAGCACTGTCAAGTGCTCATGGTGAAATAGAGCTTTGGTTCCCAAACTCGCGCACGTGAAATCCCCAGGGTCCCTGTGGAAAACCTTGAATATATTAGTAACTTAGCATTGTTTATACGATACATCTTTATTTTATTGGTGTATAATTTTTCTTTAACTAGAATATTTTTCGAATGATATTCCTAAGTTTGATGGAGTTTATTGAGTGTTTATGGTTACGAAAAGCCGAATAAGAACATTTTCAAACTTTTATCATTATGAAACACCACACTTAGTTTCTTGCTTTAAGTAGTGCCAGTGGGTTATATATTAGCGATTACAAGTTCACTCATTTGAGTGCAGATTTATTGCTTCTTGACTCTGGAGAATATGGGGAAATAAAATTCTCAGAGAGAGGCGGCAAATTGAGGGAACACATCTTGAGGAATAAAAGTTTTTTCTCTGATTCAGTTCGTACACGAATTATAGAAAAAGTACGTAAACCTCAATAAATTATGACTCTACAAAGTAAAGCTCCGTTAGAAAGGCATTAATTTTGGAATCCGAATCTACTATTGAAACTAAAAAATTAACCTTATTTTTATTTGATTAATGGTAAGTACCGATCGTATATATGTGTAACTAGTAGCACGAGACATATTTTAGAACAAAAAGATACTGGATTTCCCAATTTTTGTAACTTTTAAAAGGTTGGTAGAAATTTCGCCGATCGGGAAGTTTAGAGAAACAAACAAATATTATTTGCGCCAGCCGACAGTCGGTTTTGACAGCTATCAAATCCTCTCTTTTCACTTGCATAACGCTGCGGATATATTTTTTTGGGCTCCACTGTGATAAATTTCCATTTAGTATTCAATTTCGAAAGAGTGCTGCTGAGCGTTAAATCATTACGCTGTTATTTCCTATTTTATCTGAAAGCGCGATACCTACCTATCATACGCCGAAAGGCGGCTTTCAGGGTATTATTATAGGTGTAGAACCTACTCAAATAGGTATTAGCGTTAATTTAATGCATTTTTCATCTGTTTATGCTGGAGGTTCTTGTTTTTAAGCTAAATTTTAGATTTTTTCATCATTTTGGCTATAAACTTTTATGTTGTCACCGAGTTTTCGCCAGGAATTGTGAAATATGGTAATATACTCGCTAGAATTATTCTTCGATAAATTATCAGATTTATTCTTATGCCCACTTTCTCAATTTCTCAATCAAAGGTAAAAAACACTAAATGTAGCGAGACATTGCGATGGATTGTGGTGACTCATTAGGCTTCGAAATTTTGCTCAGAAAGTTTGTTCACGTCTCATAACTATACAGAGGTTATGACCTTTTCCTGGAGAATGCGAATAAAAATAGACATTGAAAGTCCTAAACCTCAAAAATAGGATACAGCACCAACCATAGCTTAGGAATGAGCATAATATTCAATTTAGCATACCAAAAAGTTAGAAATAGCGCACGAATAGTAAAATTCCTGTTATTCCTGTAAAATTGTTCCTTTTGAAGGATGCAAGCGTATGTACACACGTATGCATTAGAGATACAGTAAGATCTAATCAAAATGCTACCCCTTACTAATTAAGAAATGTGACGCTTTTATTTGGTGTTTATCTGAATTTTGGGATTTACATACTTATAGGAAGTAGAATTTGGGCTACAAATGTTACTCCAAATTGAATCATCTTCGTTATCGCTATAATTGAGCGAGCAATTGAGAAAAGAAGGCAGGTCTCGATGGTAAATAATAGATGATAAACTTCCTCTTCGAAGCGAACCCGTGGAGATATGAATCTGGATTCCACAATTTTATCTCAGCTGAACATAAAATACGCTTTAGTTCATAAAGAGTGTTAAATGAAAATGAACAGAAATCATCCGCTATGTTCCCCTACCTTTCATGCAATTCCTCCCTATATTTATGACGTTAGCTCGCCCTTCCTGATAGATTTGGACCTTCATGGGGTCTATGAATTTCCTCTGCAATCCGCAATCCAATATCCATTTACTCCGCAAAATGGACGTATCCGTTCAAAGCCTTTTCCGCGAAGCCAAACGCTAGATAAGGCGCCACTGAAAGGCAATAGGAAAACCCAAAAACTTTCCCTCGTCGCTTTTTCCAGTTCCTCTGGTAATCTGTGTATCCCTTGGTCCTCACATCGATGCACTCTCTGAGCTTTGAACTTCCGGGTTCTCAGACGACTGCCATCTTCGCTTCTTCTTATTTCCGCATTGCGTTATGCTTCTTTTCCACCATCTTTTTCATCTTTCCTTATTCATTCTAACTTCCTTTATTCTTTTCTCACGCCTCAGAGAAGGAAAATCACGACGTCGGCCGTTGTTTCCGGCCGCCACGTTAAGATGTCGCGCATCCAAGGGGTTCTAAAATATGAATTTGCCCAGCCTCAGGGTACGGGATCATCTTCCGCCAATTCTTCCTCGTGTGGCCCCACACTCTCTCCCCATACCCAAGAGGGTTCATGTGCTCAGAAATGGCCAAGACGAACGTCTTTATTGTTCCTTATTTATGCTTGCGAACGGTGTATATTTTCATCGTTGTTTTCCCCTGTTGGGGGCAGATTTATATTTTTACTACGCGCTCTGTAAGCGGAGGAACTTGTTGCGTTCAAAACATTGAGGAGCATTGTTTCTCATAAGGGTGCGTGGCGTGAAGGAAGAATTGCTTCCGGTAACGCTGCTCCATCTTACGGCCCTCCTACTGTGGAAGTTAAATATGTACTATTTATTACTCATGCCACGCCATAAATAGATGTACTTGGATAGTGATTAAGTGATTAGGGTTTTCTCTTCGAACGGTTCTTACTATGAGCCTTGTAATTCTGGTTAAAAGCTATATTAGAATGAAATTAATTGGGACCTTTTGTTGTGGAACCTCATCATCTAAGGTAATTAATCCGTGGGTTGGTTTGAATGTACGAAGTCGCATTTTTCTTGCCAATAAAATTTAACACTTACTTTCTCTAGCAGTTATAACTCAGCCTCTCAGCTGCCTCTATAATTCTACTATTCCTTCTAATACTGACTTTAGGAGTTCATTGTGCTTCTATACATATACAATCAATTGTTCTTTTTCATAGGTCCAAGATTCACGCAAAGAATCTCTCATCGTTCACCCTTTGAAGGAATTCTTCATCAGATACACGGTATCTTTAATTTACTCTTATCAGACTTCTACATCTCTGTTGCTTTTTACCTTCTAACCTAGCGAAATTTGCATATTACAATAAACCCATTGCCAGAATATTTAGGTTATCACGAGCCGTCTCCTTCTATTTAAGCTTTTATAATTAGCTATAACCACTATATATTTTGCAGTTGCTCTCAAGAGAAGATTTTCCGCTTCACTTCCGCCCTCTTCAGTCACTAAGCAATAAGTAAGGTCTTTTGTGTTTGCCTCGAAACCTGAAAAGGAACAAGAATTAGGTTACTTCAGATTTTTTATCATTTAATCATCATTCCATACACACATGACTTTTTCGCTCTTTATTTTGATAGATTTTTTAAAAACTCTTCTTAAAGTATTTATTAATATATTTCCTTATTTTAAATTATGGGTTAGATGTTTTGATTCCACTGAAAATACCGTCTTAATGCTGTTTGTATTACGTTATATTTTATGTTTACCTGGAGTTCATCGCAAGTTTGTTCAATTTCTTGCATTGATAAAAGTGCTTTGACAGCTTAGGTCATTTCGCACGTGAGCTCCCACGTGGAGAATCGAACCCGGGATCGCTTTCACCGAAGTCAAACGCACTGCCCACATGGCTATTCGGGAGCCCGTTTTGTTCAAATATAAATGAAAAGTCCAAACATTCCTATTGATGGTGACATTTAACTCAGTTGATTTATTATTCTGAAGTTCATTCTATCCGTGAATGTGCGCATAGCATGAATTTTTAATAGATCAATCGCCGTTAGGCTTAAAAAGAATATATCGGTGATGAATTTTGTAAAGGATTCTCTCTCGACTCCATTCCCTATAGAATAAATTTGTAACTGCAGCAGATACTAAGCTGACTACCTATTTATTTAGTCGGGGGAATTTCAAATCTTTTTTTATTTTATAACCTTTCGGTGTAAATGTTTTAGGGATTACAAGCTGTTTGTAGATGTTAAGAATAAAATTACAATCTGGAAAATTCCTTAATTCTTAATTTTTTCCTCTGAATTGCTTGGGATGATCTTATACCGAAGGAAAAATCAGGCAAATAGATGCCAGTTAAGGATAGAATAGTCGTCGTTTCAAACAATCATTTTTCCGCGAAGGATGAAAACATGTTTGCGCAAACAGTCTCGTGGCACATTCATTCCCCAACGCAGGCAGAAAGGACATATATATATATATATATATATATATATATATATATATATATATATATATATATATATATATAAGAGAAGTTTTCGAACATTTTTAACAAAGCAGAATGTTTATAATATTCAAACATTCTGGCGCTGTGACGCTTTTGAACCTCTGAGAAATCAGTGTAATACAGAAAATTTTTTCTTTGTAGTTGCAAAGAGACATCAAACTTTGGAAGTTGCAAAGAGACATCAAAATCAAAATTTACATATTGCTGTTTCTGCGGCAAAATTACTTATGGGTATATCATGGAAACATAATCATCTAATGCAAGGTAGATATTTCTGGTTTATTTTCTCAATCCTCGGAAAGTTTTATGCGATAGCTTTGCTAAACTTTCCTTGCAAATAAAGCAGGTACGAAGCTCTATTCGATAACATTTTCAGTCTCTTTGTGAAACTCATCCCTTTCCGAGCAGAATACAGAGCTTACTTTCTAGAACTGGAAATTCAAAGCGCCATACTTCCAAGAGATTATCACAAATATTGCGCGTTTCATCCTAGCCAAAGGCGCGCTTTCATCACTTGAGCGTTTTTAACCCAATTTCTTCCTTATTTGAAATAGCTGCGAAAGCGAAACGAGCTTCGTATTCCGCCATACCGAAATGCTGTATTTTCACGCTTAACCGCGCAAAGCAATTCTCTAGGTCGGCATGCTGTTACTTTTCGTCTGACAAGAAGACCGCTCTTAAGTGTTCACGTCCTGATTGTGAGTAGCAGGCGACGGGCAGGAATAAGGAAGGATAAAGGGCAGCATAATTCGCTCTAGGCGTGAGCTCCCTCGTCTCTTTGTTTCAACTTGGTTCAATTAAAGGCTTTCGTGAGCACACCAGTCCGTGTAATTAACAAATAGGAGAGATGGATGCAAACGCTTTACCGTTTTCTATCACTTTGAAGTTTACTGTAAATCGAGAAGAAAAAAAATTACTTCGCACCTTCAACGAGAAAATTGAGATAAACATAGAAAGGATCCACTGGAAAGTTGCACTTGCAATTACCTTTTGTTGCTGCACGGACGTCCACTTAGTTTTTCTCTCCGTTTGCAAGTTTTAAAGAATCTTTCATCACATCGACGCCTAGAAATGTCGCAAATGAGGTTTTATTTCATCTTCTGGTCTAATGGAAAAGGAAACCATGCAGTGCTTTCCAGCAGATCACGTCGTCCGCAGTATACCGCTGCTATGTTTTGAAGAAGTGATGGAAATGTGGAGATTGGAATGATAGCGCGCATCTATGCGGCAGCGATGTCTTTTGATGCATTACCAACGGCGTGCGCCAATGAGAGACCCCTACCAGCAACGGCTTGAGGGTATTTATATTCCAGGAAATTGCGATTCTGAAATTCGGAAAGCGTGCCCTAGACCTCATTGTGGCGCTAAATGAGGCGGGTAGAGATATGCCGCTGCTTCAGAGTGATAAATCAAAATAAATAGACTACCGTCTTGCTTCCTCCACTGATAGGTACATGTAGAGGTACGATTTTATGAGTTTATCACGCTCTTAATTTAGGAAACGATTTATTAATTCCGTGTTCAACTTTATTTCTTGGGAAATGGTGTAGAAATATGTTTTTTATTAATTAATTAGGAAGTAATATCTAAGGATTGAAATAATTACTTCTTATGATTGAAATAAAGTAAAATAGATATTTGTGGATAATAATCCTTTCCCGCTCCATTGACACATCAAGCTTAAAATTCATCAGTGTGTGGAGCTCAAACAGCCAGGACTAATTAACTTAGAAGTTACAATCAAATAAATCCTTTTTTCCTCCATTTTGGCCCTCTTCTCAATCGAGAGAATTTCTTCGCCTTAATTTAATTATCAGTCTCGAGATCGATTCTATGTTTTCAAACATCTATTCTCCGCGTCCCTACAAGCAATGTTTTTCTCAATCCTACGCTCATTTTTTTATTAATTGCAAGTTTTTCCTTTAGCAGTTTACTGAGTGTTACATTTCCACAGAATGAAGTCTTGTGGCAACGGAAAAGTAACCTCAATATATCTTAATAAATTCTTTCTTGATTCGCTCCCGAAAACCATCCGATTTTATCAAGCGGGACAAGGCTTCTGCGGAGCCCCATTTTATTAAGCCTTCTGAAGTTAGGCAACAGACAAGTGAGAATGTGAACCCTCGTTCCCGCCGAAGAGCTCGCATGCATGCAACGCCATTCCTAGCGATAAAGAACGACTTTTAATGAGGTTTCGTCTCCGGATAACGACCTTGCGAAGGCTGCCTGCTCGAGATAGGACTCCGAATTTTGCGGTGACAAAAATCTTTCAATATTTTCGCGAAGAGCAGACGTTCGTACGTAGGCATATTTCACGGGTAAGATAACTTCACCAGCGAACTCTCTCGTTCGTTCGTTCCTTGTTCTACAAAAGGGCTCACGGAAGCGGGAGGGATGGAATTGCGAGCGATGGAAGTCGAGAGGATAAAATATAAGAAGGCGGAACGAAGAATTCCGAGGGAAAAAGATGTCATCTTCCGAAACCTTCATCCATCTTTCTGTCCTCCTTCTCTACAAGCTCCTGGCCCAAATGCGATCCTTCAAGAAGTCTCCTTAATGTAGCCGATGTCGACTCGATGGACACAATGAAGATGGAATGTTATTTTTGATAAAATTCGAATCCTTTTTCCTTCATTTTAACTCGAGCGCGAAGATCTCTCCTTCGAGAGGTGAGTTCGACGGAACTATTGTTTTGCAGAGGATACGAATTATAATCTGTTTCGTTGCGTTCAAAAAATTGACTCTTTGTCAAGAAAGAAATAATTTCTGGGGACTTTTCTCGCTATCAAGTTGTTTCGTAATGATGATAGTTCTGAAACTAAGAATTTACGTTCTATGTTCCTGCGTCTATTCCACGATTGCGTGATTGTTAAGTCACGAAATATTTTTATCCATCCCATGTTTATTTTATCTGGCATTCCAAATGGTAGAAAGTCTCATTTTTGTCCCGCTATGCTGCTTTCTTGAACAATTTTTGCGTTACCTACCACGCAATTCGTTTATTTTGGTAGCCTTAATTTAATTTTCACTTAACTAACTCGAGGATGGATTCGTTACTCCGCTTTTGATACGTTAAAAATAACGTCACAGAAACGTGATATAAAAATGTTCTCTTTTTCAACTGTAGTGTAAATTAAGACTGCTTAATGCAATAATACCTAGCTTTCGCTTTTCTTTATCTTTTATGGAAACATTTAGGGGCTACGAGCCATATTTAAATGTTCTATATTATGTCACTTAAGAATTTCTATACCAATGTAATTTATCAAATGAAGTTCATTAAATTAAAGATTTATTTTAATAGTTGTTACTAATTCAGTTACTCGAATTTAAATATCTTTTCTTAAATGGTAAATGTATATTAATATCTTCTTTTAGCACTATCCTTTACTACGGATGAAATAAGTCTTGTTTGAAGTTTAACGCATGAAAAAGGAAAGCCTTTTAATCACTAGGCAAATAGTTAGAATATGAAAACAAGTAGAATTTTTTTATAATAAATTCTGTAATAGATAACAGTGATTAGATTTACTGATTCAATTAAATTCATAAGTGTAATACTGAGGTCAAATTTTGAGGTAGGTTTATTGAAACAAAATATGCTTAAAATTATCTTCCTCATGATCATAATTTACTGATAGGTTAACTATTTTGACGTATAAAGTATTTCGGGAGTCTTTCTCGCTCAAAATTTGATTTCTAATAGTGGTAGTTTTTACATTCCCTGTTCCTGCGTCTATTCCATGTTGCTTGAGTTTCAAGTCTTAGAATATTTTTGTTCATACATAGTAGTAAGTAGCATGAAAAGTTTTCTCATAAATGTCGTACCGATTTTTTTCATCGCCTTTGTATGAAAACATAGAATGAGATTTTTAACACGATGGTTTTAAATATCCAAAATGTTAAAACTCATTGTTTTAGTATCAAATTCGATTTTATTACCTCACTAAAGAATTATATATCATTACATTTAATTATACTCTTCAATGAGTTTTTCGGAAGTTCTCTGTAACTCCAATTTATAAAAGCGATAAAAGTTCTCATCGCTTTTATGATAACATCCAAGGAATCCTATTTTATCTTTGAAAAAATTCGGGTTTAATCTCCCTGAAAGTGAGTTATAAATCCCACGCTTTGATGGAAGAGATTCCTAATGCATTGGACACGAGAAATCATCGCAATATAATTCGAAGCTCAATTCTGAAGAAGGATATATTTTTCTCAGTTCTTTATCATCTTTGCACATCATAAAGTCGTGGCTGCGAAGACATAAAACCAGAGACTACGCCGCACCTGCCTCGCGGTCTGCCATCTTCTTTTCTCGCCTCTAAAAACCCTCTTTTAGTGTCTTCTCTCCTCAACTCCTCTTTTGAATATTCTTGAAATTTCCTACTGCCGTCTTTCACGCTGCAAATCCGACTATCTTCTTAACATCTCTAGCCCACGTCTTAACATCTCTAGCCCAACTTCATCGCACAGCAAAGTGAGGCAATATTCACGTAGATTTACTTTTGGATATATCAACTGCGCAATTCACTTGAAATATGAACGCGCTAGTAATATGTGGAACTTTTTCTGTAATATACATTGGAATTAATTTCGAATTAATTTATATGGACGGAACATTTTCTAAAAAATATTATTGAATAAAATCTTGTAGTATCGCTTTGGGTATTTGGGGAACAAGAATGGATATTTAATCAACAAAGTGATAAAAAATAACATTGATAAGAATTTGGTTAATAAATCTTTACAAGGTCTAGATTATAATTTTAGTTGAAGTTTTTTCCTATATATTTCTAAAGGAGTTATTTTAGTATCTTTATAATAAAAAGATTATGAATCGACTAGAGTTGAAATAGTATCCAAGAAGTATAAAAATTGAGGAATCAGTGAAATATCACTCGGGGCGCGGTAAAAATTCGAATTATTTAATATTTTACTCAGTATTTAATTAATAATATACACCTATAATTACACACATCTCTGAAAGCTCTTTCCTAGAATAGTTTCAGTAAAAAAAAAAACCGTGAAAAAGAATCTACCATGATATAAATTAAATATTCATGAAAGAATCAATTTAGGGCGCAATTATTTACCTGGTCGAGAAGCTAAGTGGTTAATTTATTCGGGGGAAGGATTTTGAATATTCCAAGCGCCACACGAGTAGAGTTACAATTTGTCCCATCTAAAGGCAACCATATCACCCTATTCGATTCTTCGTCACCCTTTACGGCTCAGATGTCAGAACAGCTGCCAGAAAATCGGGAGGACGTGATGCAGTAGGGAATCAAACGTCCCCGCATCCAAGGATTTAGGTCAACCCGGCATTATGAGTGAGTACCGTCAGCGAAGCACTCCATGCGGTCACGGTACGCTCACTGTGTGTGCAGATGAAAAAAGAGATAGCATCGCTCTCGGCGGTTATTTTCAAAATTGAAAAACAGGCGTATTTCCACTTTTTGCTTTGTGTTCTTTTGCAGAGTTCGTTAGAACGCGTCGTGAGAAGTAAATGTAAGTGGAGCATGCGATGCTGATAAAGTTCGAATGAGATTGGTTTTTCAACTAGAAGCTGTTCCAGCGTGGGTGGTAAAGAAATCACAGTAGTCCATTAATTTTTACGAAGGTTATGTATTCATAGATTCGCAATGTTGCCTCGGCCAAAGAAGGTAATTTGATTCAGAATCACTCCGCTAATTGAAGTCGAACTTTCCATGCATCCAAAAAATTTACGCGAGACTGCCAAAAGACTCACAAAAGACTAAAAAAAATCGTTAGCAGTGCTCATTAAAATGTATTATCATATATTTTTTTGAATAAACACTGAAATATTCATACAAATATTGGATAATTTTCTATTTAGATTCTAAAATTCCAAATATATTTTATATAAGTCAACTTTACCTTAAACTTAACATGAAATTATAAAACGACTGTAAACCGGACCTTTGGGTACATGACTAGGGAACCTGAAGCTGCGGGTGAATAGTTAATCACAGCAAGATTGGGCGTGCAAATAAAAGTGTTATACACGTATAATGGTTTACAGCATACTTTAACTACGTAAAGGCTATTAGTCTGTGTTAGAGCTGCATCAACTCAGTACATTTCTCGGGATTGCGTTCAAACTTTCCAATTCTATGGAGAACTATTCCCTATTATAATGGACATTATAACTTAGTATACAATTTTACGAAGTGCCAGTACAATGAAACATAATGTGTACAGTGGAAAGTTATTTACACTGCTGAATGCTCTGCCTATTCTAATTCTTGGCTACGAAACTCATCGCTAGAGAGATTTCAATTCTGTAATATTCGCAATTTTAGAAAGATCGCGAAGGTAAAGTCTATCTTTTCATCCCTCCGGAATTTTGAAATTATCTTGAAAAAGAAGCTTACTCTTGCGTTTTCTAAGAGCAGTAATTGCTACCTTTTTAATTCTGCGTCCTACATTTCTTTTCCTAAAAAATTAGTCCCACTAAGATGCGGTAAAATTAGATTCTTTTTCATTTGACTCACGGTTATATCTGCAAATATTTTTATTGGTTATTACAAACGTACTTTTTGCACGAATTTGGCTAATTTTTTGTTAGAATTGAAGTCGATGGAAATGAATGAAAAAAGGGATTTAGACTACGAAAGAAATCGAAATCAGGCTACTCGAGCCCAGCCTGTAAGGTTCCCGAATACCATTGGTTTGGAAACACTAGCTCAGCTAGCTAGCTAACTAGCACAGCATATAAAGTATAGCGGGAGAACTCCATGATAATTAACAAGTTTCTCTTGATTAATTTGACGAGTTGATTCTTGTTTTCTGTCATTCAGCATATACGATGGTGATCTGAAAAGTTTCCGACCCTAGATTTTTCAGAAATCTTCAGAAAATTTTTAGAAAACATCTCGAGAAATGGCGAAATGTCGGAAACTTTTCAGATCACCCATGTACTTTCGTCTGTATTTTCATACTGTTCTTTCTTTTTCTAGCATTTTTTCTAGTTTTCCTCTAAAGCAATTTATAGAGAAAAAATGGAATTAAGGGATTAAATATCCCTTAATTTTATTTTTAGCGACTTTTTATTGCCACTATGGTACGGTCGGTGGGTATTGTGGAATGTTTGCAGCTGGGCTGAGGTGTACTAAGTGATTTCTATGGAAAAGTCGCGTTTAAAATTCTAAAAATGTACCCCCAGAATTTGCTTATACGATGCATGATTCTCTAGTCAAAACTGTGGAGACTTTTTTCGGAGTTTAATTTTCCGATAGTATCAAAAGTTTTACGCTCTCGTTTCCTCATGGTTTTTGAAATTTGTGCCCGAGGTGGAAAGGAGAGTTTTCGTTTAAAACGTATTCGAATCAAATATTCCTTCATCCATCTCCATCCGGATACTCATTAAATTTTCCGTGCCGCAACCAAAAACCTTTGAAAAAGAAACATCATCTCCTTCCGAAAGAAATGTATCAGTATGTGGAAATTCTCTCCTCTCGACGGCTGGCTCATTATAACAGAGAATCGAAGGCGATCTTGCCAAGAGAAGAAATTCGTAATTTTTTCCTTCATTATTGTGCATGTTCATGACTTGGAAGGGTGGATTTCGCTAGCAAAAGTGCGCCCTGAGCACGCCGAACGTAATGATTCGATCCCATTTGCTAAGAGCCAGATGTTACCTCTCAATTTCCATTCCCATTGTTGCAGCCTCTGCAGAGAGGAGCGCGCGCTTCACTCTGTTGTGAGGAAAAAAACTGCGTTTATTCGTAGAATCACTTCGGATATCGGGCTTGATTCGAAAACAAACACTAGTGATTTATTGTGTTTCATTTTTGTATTTTAGTACATATTCTCAAGTGGTTAATTTGATATATCTACAAGTCTTCAAAGATCGAAAATCTACAATTCATTCTTCATTCTTATGTTTTATTTCCTCCCCTTAGAATTACTTATCTTGTTACTTTATATATCTACTAATTTAATGTATTTCGTGTCATCGATAATTATTCCAGAGCCAATCGTCGATCAATACTAAATTTAACGAATTTTTAGAATGACGAATCAAGTTAATGAACACGAAAAATCTTAATCCCCTTGGAAATTAAAATTATGGCATGAATACATTTTTGGGTTAAAATATTTCATTTCACGGAGGAAGGCGCAGTTTTGTGGAACTCCATCACATTTAAATGAAGACAGGAGGGTACTTTTTCCACAGTTTAATCTAAACAATACTAGTTTCAACGAATAATCACCATCATCAGATCTGATTATGTAAATAGATTTTGTATCTACAAACCTGATAATGGCGATGATAAGCAACGAATAATTATTCGTTGAAACTAGTCATGTTGAAATTAAACTGTGAGTAAAGGACACTCATGTCTTTCTTTTATTTTAGTATAGTATGATGGAGTAGCACAAAAGTGCGTTTTCCTCCGAGGAATTTAATGAAATGAAATATTTTCACCCAAGAATGTATTTATACGATAATACTCTTTCTACTTTTTAAAGAACGTTAATTCAGGTTTCTGTTAGAAGGAAAAGCTATCAGTAGCGATGTAGGAAAGGAATGAAAAATGGAGTGGAGGGTTCATCTTAAGCCTCACTCCTATAGAAGGAATGTTTTCGGGGAGCGCGTCCATTTTTCATTATCGTTCCGATCGGCAGAGGAAGATTTTTCACAGAATCTCATTACACGTCAGTCCAATCCTAAATGAGGATTATATTAGGTAATGCTTTTGAGATCAAGCCCTCCAAATTAGCGGAAACTAATTTCTTTTCCGGGAAAATTGCGGTTCGACTGAATGTTTTTGACCACTCAGACTCCAAATTAGTTTTGCCCGATTTGTTTTTCATTCCTTTCGCCTCAACCGATCTGACTTTTAGCCGTCAATGTTTCAAAGGTCTTTGGAAAGAGAAGCGTCGTCAACGGGGCTTCGAACTTCGTTATAAAAATTCGAATCACAGGGTTAATCCACTTTAGCGATTTATCTCTGATTGACTTTTTTGATATGCTTTTTCTCTTTATAGGCTGATATAATTTCGGGAAAATGTTCCAAACCTCTGAAATAATCACTGAAATTGAATAAATATTTACTGGAAGTCTATAAATTTATCGGTGTCTAGGAACCTTTTAATTTTCCATTTGGAGAGTAATTAAAAAAGTAGGTAATGTTTTACATTCAGATCAACCAAATTAATATATTTTAATAATAATAATATATTTAAGTAATCCGAGTAATGCGACGAGGTAGGTCAGCTTTCTCTGATTACATAATTCACAATTGTATGTCACACGAATTCATTCTCGCCGTAAAATTGGAAATTTTGATTCCGCAAACAAGAATATTGCAAAAAATATGTCGTTCAGCGTTTGAATTTGTTTAACCTTGTAACTCGTAATATCATAAAACTAATTAATAACATTTTCTACAAAATATGGTGGATGATTTTTAGAATTCATGAAATCTCTGTATCTATCATAATGATAATTGAAGTTTTCAAATTGCACGAGGATAGTAGCTTGCTCTTTCTTTAATTTCATATCCACCATATTCGTGAGATAACTGTAGCAATAATTTCTCAATCTTCTTTTCGTGTGTTAAAGAGCCGATTGTATAATTCTAAATTATCTGATAACATGTACCACCACGTTACTTAAAAGCGAAAATTTAATAAGCTTTTGAATTATTTTATAGTATTGAATTTTTTAATCAATCAAATATTTTATTAGCGGACTTTAATGTGTTATCCAGTGCTTCTAAATTTACACTCGCAGATTTAATTTGACGCTGACAATTTTCATCCTTACTGATTCAAAATTACTCGATTGTTTTTATCACTTTTGTCATCATTTCGATATTTCTTTGCTTGTCGGTATTTCCTTAACTCTGTTTTCCTTCTTTTATTTCCTTTGCTTTATTTTATCTTATTTGACTGCTCATATCTTGTAATATATGTTCAACATCTGTTCTTATCTGTCTTTTTGCATGAATGTACATTTATGTATTTTTTCTGTTAGTTATCATAATGTTCTTTTCCTGTATATTTTTTTCCGTGCAAACATATTTCTAGTTGTTTTATCATTGCGATAGTGTATCTGTATACTTTTTCATTTAAGATCTACTTTAACCTACTTTTACCTTAGATAGTAGTTAAATATCTGTAAGTTTCGCCGGTTATTTACACCCTCCTTCTTGCGTGTGTTTTTTCCTGTGGTGTATTTTCATCTAAGTGCTAACTTAGTTTTTTAAACTGACAAGATAATTGCATTATGTGTCCTCGTTTTCAAACTCTCTCTTCCTTTTAAATATCGTATAACGAACGGTTGTTTGTAAAAAGAAGCTCATTAATCTCACTCAAGCCTTAATAAATCTCTTCCTATTGTCATTGTTTGGCTTTTATTCCTTCAAATTACTACAGACATGATTTGTGAAATTGAGGCAAAAAAGTATTTACATATTTTGATGTAAACCATTTAAATCTGAAAGGTTTCTAAGCATTCGATATAGTATAATTTGAAGTAGATAAAAATATGATTATTTTCATAATATGCAGTCACTGATAAATTTTTGGAGTCAGAATTTCGATCATGCGATTTTGTGAGGATCTTGACAGTCATACGTATAAGTGATATTATCAATTCTTTTCTTGTCAACCGTTTTCGGTCGTTAATGCATTGCTGACAGCCGCATTCCCTGCCTTTTATCACCTCTTGTCCTACTAGTCCTCTTCAATTTCCGCTCATCTCCCTCGTTTAAGTCTTCGCCACTCACTTAAAAGCTCCCTCATCTCATTTGAAGGCGTCCTCATCTCCTTGACCTCAATCTCCAAAAGATGCGTTCCATGTAAGGAAAGCGCCTTCCGCTTTCTTACGATGCAAATCAAAGTCCGTTCCCATATTTAGTTTTTCTACATCGTAGAGCTAGCGTCAAACTTCATTTTCCAGAATGGAACTCATCTTCCAAAATTTTCGTATTTTTGTCACATGGTGTGCAGAGTGGCCCTTTTTTGTGCTCCTCTTTGCTTCCAAATTCCCGATGTATGGGAATTATGAACGGGAAATCACGAAAATTGTCGGTAATTTCCGAATAAATCATTTCAATTCATGCTCGATGATCACGTGTTGAATACTATAAAAGTCGATATGAAATTAAAAAAAGCAGTGGAAGTAGAAGGATATCGGAGATCAAGACTGGTACAATAATTTTCTATAAGTTAAACGTTGACGCGAAACGTACGTAATTGAAATTTATTTTCTAATGGGTGCGAACTCTAATGATACTGATTCGTAATTAAAAGTTACTTCATGTACTATTTATTCGTTATTTTTGAATAAAAACTTTGAGAAACATAGTGCATTAATTGTCCGGTCAGACATTAATTGATTATCTGAGCAAAAAAAATCTATGTCGATGAAGTTCTTTTATCTTCCATTGACATGGATCATATTTGTTGTGTGTGCCTCAAAGCAAATCCTAAGCTGGGAATGAGGGAAGTGTTGCTTTATATCTGCTACCTTACTTCTTTAGAAAAGCAATTATTTTGTCTGTATGCAAATACCTGTTTTCACTCCTGATTTTCTCTGGCTCCAAATGAGAATTGTCAACCTGAGAATACGCCAAAATTTTCGCAGTTATCCGAACGCTGTTGATTACCAATAATAGCAAATCTAATACGTCATACTAATTCACTTTGGGAACGCTATCTAACTTAGAATACTACTATCAGTTTTGTAATTTTCCACGGAAATCCGTGGAAAATTACAAAGTTGTATAATTTATTATGGCTTTCCACAAAGTTACGCCAGAACATATTGATTTCATTTACTGCTATCAGTTTTGTCGTCTTCAGAATATGTATGGAATTCCCCGTCACCGCTAATTGTCAAGGATACTTCATCTTTCAGCTTTTTAACATAAATTACTATTTTTAGAGCTAGATATAGTTGTAGCAGAACTATTGAATACGCGGTGGTCATTTTCCGAATTCATCATAACAACTAAGCCGTCACTTGCAACCACATAAGTTTCAAGTTTTAGGGGAAAGTTTCAGGAAACCTTTCCTGATTGGAAGATAAATCTTTCCATAGTACTGTTTTCTCTCCATGATGGCGTGCAAGATGACTTCAATTCATCTTTAGGTTGCGATACCAATAAATTGGAAATTGTATTAAGATAAATTATTAGTTATTCGTTTATTTCTCATTGTGGATATATTTCTCATTGCGGATAAGGATTCCAACACGTAATTATCCAGATTTCTCTACAAAATTATCTCGGGATTCGGGAATGGGAAATCAAAAAAAAACCCATAACCATGCCATCCGTTCTTGAGAACGGGTGGGAAGGAATTCCCCGGAAACCGTAGTTTGAGAAATCGTTGATTTCGAATGATGGGGATGGAGGAACAAGAATACTCGTTCGGTTATGATCTTCAATTTCATTCCCCCGTATACTCATTGCAGTAATATTTTCCCCACAGCGACCGATCTCCAGTGAATGATTGGTTTGCGATTCGATTCGATCTCCGTGTTTTTTGCTGAAAATATCTCATCACCAGCTTTTTCGAAGACTTTTTCTTTTATTTCATTTCTTTAAAAATCTGCTGCACATCTTCCAATCAAAATTTGATAGATACTACGATGAAGGATTTGTGCTATCAAATCTTGAATGGAATATTTTTCGTCTTTTGAGGCAGTTTTTATGAAAATGTAGCTGTCATTTTCTTTTGCGGTTGCAATAATATGAAAACTTATGAAATACGAAAGATGCCTGTTTATGGGATCCATTTTGGTCATCTCATAATGAATGAAGTGAAAAAATTATTGATAATGTAATTTTGTTGCAGTTCCATGGACATTTTCTACTCATGGGGTTCTGGCTTAGATAGGAAAATAAGCAGATATTACATCACTGCTCCTCTAGCCAAACAAGCCTAATTCACCCTTTAATAACTAATAGTAGATAGATTATCAAAGCAGCTTTCGAAGTGATGACTTTATTGACTCTCGCATATTTTGGAAGAGTAGATTCTTTCTCAACTCGGTTTCATTTTCTCAATAATGATTTGGTCTCTCTTTCTTTTCATATTCATTTCCTTTTATATCGAATGCATTTAATGAGTTTTCAGAAGAATTCCAAGCCTGGGGTATGATTTTGATGCCCAAAGATCTTTATGTGGAAATACTATTATCGTGGTATTTGGATTTTTTTATCATGGGATATGCTTGGATTCATTTAACATCGGATTAGAAGTTAGAAATCTTTGACGGAAACTAACAGAAAGATAGGAAATTATGTGAATTAGATGTATATTCATCATTTCATGTGTGTAACAATCAGTCTAGATTCTGTATTGATGCACAAAACACATTAATTCTCCAACAAAAAAGCGAGATGATATGAAAAGGGTGTCGCCGTTGCAATTTCCTTGAAAATCCATCGAGATCAGTAATTCATTGAATATGTATTTGTCATAGTTCTCATTAAATATTGAGGTAACCCATGATTGCAATTAAATGGAATTAATTGATATTGATTTTAGGCATTTTCTTAGAGAATTAAAGCGGTAAATTTCTGTCTGTGCATAGGTAAAACTTATTAAAAGTCTTATTTCATCGTATCCATCCGAAACTTTTTTGACCCTTCATTTTTTTTCCTTTCGGTCCTTACTTTATCCCTGCTTTATTTTGAGAATCAGTGTCGCTTACAGTGGAAATTCGTGTAATTAATTTAAGGCTGTAAGTCTAATTGTACGTGTTTATTCAGCCATTATTAATACCTTGAGCTCATTCTTTCGCTGAGAAGTGAAACTAGCGGAAGTCATTTATCAGTGCCTTTCGCCCCAGAAACATGCGCTAACGACCCTTCTCCGGGGAATAAAAGCCGCTAAAGAAAATCCCTTATTGAATTCGTTCGCGCAAACTTAAGCAACAAACTTTTTCCGAGTTTCCTGCGCTATTTCTTCGATTTTTAGCGTCGTACTTGAAAATGAAGAACCGTATCGCCGAGTAGGGTACACCAGTTACTCGTGCTCGAGTGCTCTCGGATAAGTGTTTTCAGTCAAGATTAGGCGGAGCATGGATATTAAAACGTTGATAATTGGTTAAATGAAAAGATCAAAATGTCATAAATTGATAGAATGAGTGTCGTTTTACTTTATAGGTCTCCTCAATTTGAACCCACTAGTTATTCATTTAAATAAATCGTTAGCGTTCCCTTGAAATTATTCTCTTTACTCGTCCATCTTACAACGCCACAAGTCGTGTAATTTTCGAATTGATACTATTATTTTATGATGTAAGAAACGTGATTTTGCGATAAGAGGTATTTCCATAAGCTTCAACAAAAGTTCAACTATGGTTTGTTTAATTGATGATGCAGATCGTAAAAAAGGAAGTTGTCCGTGAAAAATTATTTTCTAGCTGTGTAAATAATGAATTTGTTATAGACATGTGTCGTCAAGGATGATTTCTAGCAAATCGATGATATTTGATTAGACCTTTGGAAAGTCAGTGGATTCAATTCTTAATCCCAGAGTTTATTAAACCTGATGAAAGAATGGCCACTGGGAAAAGAGGGGCAAATTTGGTAATTTTCAGGGGGACATTTTACGCAAAACATACTATCATAGGAAATTAATTAAACAAATGCATAGTAACACTAAAGTTCTTTTCATTAGGAAGATATTATGATACCTTTAGCGTTCATCGAGCGTATCCTTAACAGTCCTTACTTGGTTTGTATAAAACGCATAATTCCCCCTTATCTTTTCTCAAATACTCTTATTCATGGTAATTTAGAAAAAATAGATAAATAATCTGCTTGTAACAGCAATAACAAGATATTTTAAGAATCTGAACTAATATGTTCCTGTATTTGTAGGTTATTGAGGTATGTGAATAGTTAATCATAAATGGCGGGGAAAATTGATGATATTCTTCGTTTTAGCTGTTATACGAGTTTTTAAGCGCTAAAAGGATTATACATTATGTTAGTTAAATTCGTCAATATAATTGGCTTTTCTCTGATTCGAAGAAAATTTGGTCCCTTTGGCCAGATCTTGCGCCGCGTTTGTGTTCTTTTTATTTGACTGATGTTCTCTGTATTTTCTTTACTTTCTCGTCGCATTTTTCCTTGAAACACTAAGCTTAGAGCTTATCCTAAGGGACATTTCTAGCAAAAGAGTTGACGCGGTAAGCGGCGGAACTTCCGAAACTCGTTTCAGGAACCACTCCCGTTAATCGAGTGCTTCGGCATTCTCTCATTCCTTCCCATCCTTTCCCCATTCAACTCTTGGAGTAACGTTATCGACGTTCCATGGGGAGACCAAAGATTCATTTAACAGCCGAGACAAATTTGTCAACTCAAGGGAAATTTGCTCTCCTTTTTCTCCTTGTAATTTTTCATTACTCGGCCCAGGCGCGATCTTCGTAGCGTAACACCACCCTATTCTATCAACACCATCGACTTCTTGTATGAGCAAACCGATATTATTTTTTTCCTCATCCACCCTTTTACTGCAAGTTTTAATAGTGCAAGCAATAATTCAGCTTTCTCTTTCCTTAAACTCCAAATATTTTATTTAAATTATCCTAAGTAATATGAATTGTTCTCGCGTTGAGAATAGGTGTTCGATTCCACTCTAATAACATTGAGTATGGTATGTACAATTTTAGAATTTTTAGAATTTTAAAGAGCATCATCCAATCGAAATTATAATTTCTCTGCATTGACGCCAAGATTGAGTTGACTACCTCTCTATGATATTGTAAAGTGAAAGAAATAATCTAGTGTACTTCATTTTCTTAGAGGTTAGTAATAAGAAAAAATGCTTTTAGCTTTCTCTCGTAAATTTCTTATGCATCCAATGATTTTTAGTGCGTTATTATGTTATATTTGTGAAATAAATGCTCCCACATTATTACATAAAAGTCCATTAAGTAAAGATATTCCAAAATTGAAGAATAAGAAATTTCGATTTCAAATTCTCAAACTGTTGGAGCAACTGCCACAAAACATTCATTACATCTTCTCAACGAGTGTTTTTTCTTATTTTCCAAACAGATTTTCATTTTATGATCTTCCCCTTTCACTCAGTTTTATATTGCTAATTCTGTGCTAAATGAGTCTTTTTTATTTTTCAAAGTAGCATTTACTTCCTTTTTGAAAACAGTTTCGAATGAGTTGTAAAAGAATTTTTTACTACGTACTTTTTATTTTCATTAATGGGGTACACGTTAAGAAGTTCTTAATGGATTTCTAAATTTTGGCGGTTCTTCTTAATAGAAGATAGCTTAAACATCAAAAGTTCCCGCTTTAACTTTTTGCTCACAAATACGTAGATCCTGCTACATAAGACGTATATTTGCTTTCCAAAGAAAATATCTGTTTTCGAAGTCATCCCTCATCATGAACTTTAATTAGTTCATAGTTTCATAATGAGAATTAATTACTTCATAGTTTCAAAATTTATCTTTTGGCCTGTCAGGAAAGAAAATTAAAACCTCACAAGACTTGTAGAATCTCATTTAAAATGTCTTTAGATAAATCTCTGTTTATGCATATTCAAAACGTTTTTCAAATAAATAATCCTTCATCTATGGCGGCTTTTCTTGGTACTATGACGTCTGAAGAAAATCTTAAAACACAGCGTAAAACAATTCCTATATCCATCTGTCATCCGTCGGTATTATGCAGTCTATGCTCAAGATGAAGCTTTTAAATGTTAGTTTTTTACTGGAGCTTTTGTCTGAACGTATAAATATGGATGGTGATATTATTTTTAATTGAAAAATTACCTGAAGGTTGTAGTTAATTTCCTATATCGAGATATAGTTTATCACATTTCATCCCTGGCATTAATTAAATTCACTCAATATCTCTAAGAACTCTTTTTGGCATAATTTAGAAAAATGTGAGAAAGAGAATTTTTTATCAGGAAACCTTAAAACTCCCCTGAAACGACGCTTTATTTTCGTGGGCTTCTGTCGAAAGTCTGCTCTATCTGGTCGTAATTACTTTCGCGCATTTTTATCAGCTTCATAGATAGCCCGTAGCGGTCAAATTTAACGAGTTGGGTGGAGCCGTCCAGGATTATTATGCACATGAAAACTTTTTTTAGCAATTAAGAAAGAAATACCCCGCAAACATGGGAATTTATAGTCAGATTCAAACACCAGGCTCGAGATTTTATAATGCTTTGAGATATATATTTCTGATAAAGACCGAAATGCTTAGCGTAAATTGTATTTGAACATTTCGTAATAGCATAATAAATTTATCGGTAAACATAATTTCTTAAGGACATGTATATCTAAATATAGCTCTCAAAAAGGTTTCATCGAATGAAAGCAATAATCTTTTATTTGAAAGATTCAGTTTATTTAATTAATAGATTCAATTTCATTTGAAAAATCTTCAACTCTTAAATCATGCGTCTACCGGTTTGCCTTTTTCGTCGATTGTTTGCGATTGTTAATATGAACTCCCAGAAGAATATATAGGAAAGATAGGTCCATTTGAAATGTATGGAGAAGGAGCGCTCGAACAAAATGACCATTTCTTATGGGATTGTTTTCGAGTCATCCAGAGATATTTTGGACAGGCAAATATGAATACTCCATTGGACCTTTAACGATTCCCCAAAATTTATCTATCACGTCGGGAAGTGCGTGAAATTAATTTCCAGAGATTTAAATTAATTTCCAGAGATTTCTCCCATGTAATTCTTATGGGAGTTACTGACATCAGAGAAATAAATATACACAAAGAGGTGATTATTATATAAGATAATTGTCAAATTAGTATAATAGTGTATTTGCGTGTATATAAAATATGTATATGTTTTATTTATGCATTTTATGTATACATTTTATGTATATATACATATTTTATACTATGCAAATTTGAAGGTTTCATGAATTTTATAGTGCGAAATAACGTTTATTATTGGAAATATATTGAGATATTATAAACATAAATGTATTTTTGCCTATTTAAAACAAAAGTGTAATCAAGTAAAGAATGGCTTTCTTAAAACAAGCAAGCTATGGAAACTTCTTAGCTTTCTCTTATGAAGCATCTTAGCAAATCTGAAACTTTAATTTCAGCAAAAAAGTTTTCCCTGAATAGGATTTGAATCACTAAGGATTAACATTTGGAAATGTTTGGAATCATTGTAAATTTGAATCGGACTCTCTAACCACTCCGCCATTTTGATGATGATGAAAGACGAGGTTATAGTGCTGGTCAAGTAGATTATTACTACAGATAATATGATAGTTTAAATTAATTTAATTGTTAATTTTTCAGAAGGATCATATGTATCTGATAATGTTAGTTCATTTTTCTATAATTCAAATTTATTTCCGTCATTTTTGACGAAGAGATTCACTAGTAATATCATTTCTATTATGTTATAATTAATAATAATTTAATGTAGTAAGTGATCGTGATCCACTGGTCGAATTCTACGGGATATTTTGTATTTCGAGAATGGCCTACGCATTACTGCTTAAGTACCAAATATTTTCAATAAGTTCAAATATTTAATTTTATTATACATGTATGTGACTTGAAATGTATTTCAGTAGGTTTATTAACAATGAATACAAAGAGAAGTGTGATGAAGAATATTTTTTCTCATAGTAAATAAGTCGAATTCAATCGATCGCTCTTAAAAATCATTTTTGAAATCGATTGCGGGTATTGATAACCTCTCCTCTACTTAGCCATGGAACACAGTCGATTAATTTACATCTCAACACATTGGTGGTTTAATTTCGTCAGTATTTTGCCTACGATTTTGTGAACATATGAAGGACATATGCTATTAAAAGTAAAATTTGTCGAACACAATCAGGACGCAATTCCTGTGAACTGTGTGGCAAAGATGAGTGAAGCGCCAGTTGCGACCCAATCTAGCGAGATTCTAGATTAGTCCTATATGGGGAAATTAATAACATTTTCGCATACTCCGTCGGTCATGCGCGCCTATAAACGATGGCGTGTGTAGACAATAGAGTATAGTGTATTCGAGTGATTCGCTCTATAAACGTTCCATTCGTGGGTTATCATTGGTTCTATATTCCTCTCTCATCCTGTAAGTATCATACGCATATATTTTCTAGTACCTTTAGCTTTAATCGGATAATTCATCAGTAGTTTTATAGAGAATTTCTGAAAAATTTTTTTTGAGGAATTAGCTGGTAGCTAGATAAACAGATTCAGACTTTTTCTCACTCTCCAATAACTAATAAAAATTTTCCATTTGGATCACAATAGCTGACGGTAGAATGACTACTTAATCGCCTTCAAGTTAGAATCACTGTTATGTTGATTATTTCAACTAAGTCACCCTTAGTATGGTTACTTTGTCTCTGACTGCGGGACAGAGTTTCTTAGTCCCAATGATGGAGATTTCGCTTGCAAGAAGTAGTATGCTTAAATTTAAGACAAAATTTTGTCTGTATATTGATCGTGACCTTAATTATGAAAACAATGATTAATAACCGCCAAGTGATATTTATTTTACAATTTTGCAAGAATTACGGAGTCAATGCTGTGGGTTATAAGGCGCCCATGAAAAACAATAGCGTCAGACCCTTTGCACTACTATGACATTTAAAATGCATCTGTCACTCGGTATAGATCTGTTTTGGCAGGTATTCTTTTGGAATCTTGCAATCTTATGATTCATTATCGATACATTATGACCCACAGACCCTGCCACCCTAACGGAAGGTTGCGTAAAAAATTGAACTTCTCTTAAAAAAAAGAATAGCGTGTGAGTTGAGTAGTTAAATTATAAAACGACGAAAATAATAAAAAAAGGGAAACACAAACATTAACTAAGAAGAGTGGAATGGGAATCGTGGTGTGTAGGAGTGGAGAAGGAAATCAAAATTAGTGAAAGGGAGGAACACGTGGGTGGTCAAAATGCTCTCCGCAATTGAGTAAACAGCAAGGAATAACTCAATCTTGTCACCGATACTGGTTTTCAGTGCCCACGTTTGTACATACATGTTTTATTTGATTTAATTATTCTTGGAAGGACTACATTATGAAACACAACTGCTGACATTTATTTGGACAGTAATAGCATTTCCCCGTATACAAGAAGAGGAAGGCTGCTGACCTTTCGGTCGCCTTACAATAGATAATGAATGCGCATCTTCTGCTTTGACTTCAGATTTGCATTAGAATCGTGAAGATTTTTGTGGTATTTTAGATATCAAATCTGCATACGTATGGTACAAAATTTTTGTCTTTCTAAACATATAAAAGTAGTTTGCGGAAATCTACGTGGATGAACCTTCGATCACATTCTACTTCTATTCCTATAATTTTAATTTGATAAATCCCAAATAATCAGAAAAATCTGAAGATAATTAGGAAAAAGAATGTCTGAGGTGATCAATTTGCGTTTATTTTAAGGGTTCCTTCAGGTATTTTTACATCTCTTTTTTTAAAACAAATCTCGATTTTGTCATTCTAAAAATTACCTTATCCCTTAATTTTGTTTTTCTAACAGTATTGTATTTGGTTACTGAAAGGCATGAGCATTCATCTTTTGTTCTCGGATTTCTGTATTTACGTAATGCAAAAATTTTATAGAATTGTTGGATTTAGTAATGTTATTAACTCGAAATCATTTCCGGGGCCATGTTTTGTGTAATTGATATTTACAGTTCCAAGAGTGGATTAATAGTGCCGAAAAGTTTTAGAAAACCGCAATTTTATTAATTGCTTTTTAATTTTACATTCAGTGTTCAGAAGAGGATGAAGAAGAAAGGTGATAAACATACCGATGAAAGGAAAAAGGGTGAGAGAGAAGGGTAAAGACGGAATGACGGTGAATCTGAAACGGAGGGGATATTGATGAGGAGAATAGGGGAAAGACAAATCGCAGAATGCCGTGCTGAGGTATGAAATAGGGCGATACTTGAGAGAGCGGTAATGACCTAGGAAAGAAGAAAAAATTTCGAGAGAGGAAAGAGCCGGTGTTTTCTTCTGGACTCTGCAGCAACGTTAGAATTCGCTCTCCGTCGTCATTTGGATCGTATTTCGTATCTCGTGTTCGCCGTTATTATGAGAAAGGTTCCCGTTGAATTTTGTTGTTATCTTTTTATACCAATAGTAGCCTGGAAATCCTGCTGATATTATGAGACCGCTTCAAAAGTTACAGTGAATCTTTTTGTCTCTCTGCCTATTGCTAACATTTTCTACGCGATTTTCTATCATTCTATTATTTCTATCATTCTACCTATTTATTGTTACTCGGATTCCGAAATTGAAAGGAAAATTGATCTCATTAGATTTAGAAACTGGATATTGAGTTGGATTATTTTCCTTCCCCTTATTGTTGAAAGGTTGCGTTTGAAAAGGACAATTTAGTAAATAAATATAAAATACCTTTGAATAATTTGATAACTATTTATAGTAAAATAACGTGCTCATGACTATGAGGAAAGCTTCTTAAAAAAAACACCTTAAAGAATTCTGTGGAGAATAACGTACAACTCGATGATACCAGTCGATTCCAATAATTGATTGATGAGACGGCGCTGACAAGTTGACACTTTTCGCTCGAGGCACATCCATAATACATCATAACAATTTCCAATTTTGATTGGAATTACGGATTTTATTCTCTCCATTCTCTCATCGCTATATATATAATATTTCAGACAATCTGTGAGTGGGATCAAGGAAAATTGGCCATTATTCATAGCAGTTAGAGTATGAAATAATCCTTGAAGGCTGCAAGTAATTTAGTGCTTTTGTTTCTATGTAAATCTTCGGTAAAGCTAACGTTAGTATTTCTTGGGCGGAATGATTACCAGTTCGCTGATTACGAAGCAATAGACAATCTCTTAACCCTCATCTCTTCGGAACTGCCTAAGCGACCGGAGACAGCGGCCTCCGTGTTTTGTTACCGCATATTGCTTGCTATCTCAAAGGATATCCTCGTCACCGATTCCCCTTCTATCTCTTAACGAACAACTCCGCAGCAAACTTTCCGCATAGGATAATTGGCGTATGGCGAAGGATGCATCGCTGAACGCCTGCGCAATTACTATTTCGGTTTCACCCGTTCATGGGAAACCTCCCTGAGAGGTGTTTTGTAATCTGTATCACTCCTTCTATCGCCCTTTCCTTTTTGATTGTCCCGTTGGCCCCTTTTCTCTTTTGAAATCTTTCGATTCCTTTACCTTTTCCACGTGATTACAGCGCTGTTTCCATCATCTCCGAAGGCGTACCAACTTGAGCGACAAATCCCTTAACCATGTTGTGTTGTTAACACCGCAATAGGGCTAATAAGAGCCAGACTGTCAGCTTATATGTCGGAGGAGCTTAATAAAGCAGTTCTCTTCGGTCTAATCAGTGAGTTACTCGGTGCAATTGGAAATGTCGCGCTGATCGTTGCCGTATTTAGAACTCAACCGTACATAGTGCTCCATATGTTGCCACTGGTGTGGATGAAAGAGTAATCAACCCATTAACGTGTAGCTTGATCGTGTTAACAAAGGGAGATCTGCAGTCAAAGTTTTATATTTTGGTTATTGGATCTCTAAAATGTTTGATAATTTAATTATATTTTCAATCAGGATTCCATTATTTACAGGAATTTCAGAATGTAATGCAAACAATATAATTTCAATTAAACTATGTTGATTTTTCTTTTACTTCGAGGAGGAAAATTGTTGCGTTGATGAAAGTGGCGGTTTCAGGGGCAATATGAAGTTGGGATACCCCTCCTCGATCACTTACTGAAGTAGTACTATTAATCTGCATAGCATCTGTCTTGAATTAAAGTCATATTTTAAGTTTTTTATCGTTAACTATACATCTAGTACTTTTATCAAGATATGATTCTCGATATTCAATGAATATACTCGAGTTTTTCTCGCAATACTCTATTCTAGACCTATAGTATTCATGGTCTCTCTTTTTCCTCATTTTAACTTCTGAAGAAATACGTAAAATATTTTGTAAATAATTATTCAATTTAAAAGTCTAATAAACATGAAATATTTTTAAACATTTAATTTTTAAATCAATATTCTAAAGTTTTTTTTTGCTGTAGCTTGAAGCAAGAATTGGTTTGAAGATTTTAACGGAAATGGATGGATTTGGAATTTCCTTCTGCGTCATAAGTAAACTTTGACAATTTTTACGGTAAATTCGGTCTTTGTCGGCGATTCCCTTTCTCGCAAGTAGAGGGTTGCTTATTCTATCACTTTATTAGTCTTAGGGTTATTAGGATATTATTAGGGTTATTCTGGTTTCATTGATTTTTATTCTTTTGCTTCCAAATTTAGGTTGCAAAAACTGCCACTCAAATCCTCATCATTTATCTAAGATATCTGAATTAGCATACGCTCCTTTTGTCTTTCAGCTAGCAGGTTTTTAAAGAGATTTTTTATGAGAAGTACAGATATGTCTACATAATGTGCCTTACTACAACTACAACAGATTTTCCTGTAAAGGAGTTTATTTTCCGAAGAAACCTAAAGATATGATCTTTTGATATAGATTTAAAGTAAAAATATATTTTTAACTACACTGTCTAGATATAAAAATATAAAATCTTCATTCAACAGTTTCAAAGTTCAGTTACTCTTTCCAGTTCCTTCTTTGAAGGAAATTTATGGGATGAAATAAATGGAGGAAATCTTCTTTAATGAAGGAAATGTGTTATGTTTCACGAAGGGTTAACGAAGGAAAAGTTGAGCTTTATCCAATAGTTGAATGAACCGAGAATACATCTTTTTATTTAAGAGCTGTGAGAATCTCTCTTTGGGATCTCTCTTAAGTTTCAACCCTGTCAAACGGTAAAGCTGAATCAGTATCTTTTCTAATTTTTAGTTTATTTAAGATTTCCTTTCTCGAGGAAATTTTCTACTCATTATCAGAGCAAAAAGATTCCGAAATTGAATGGCTACCGATAAATGTCATAACTCAATTTATGAAGACATCCTTTAAATATCGTTCTCTACCCTCTGTAATCGATCTGTCATACCACGTCTCAAAGGAATCAATTAGCAGATCATTCGTAGATTTTTTATGCTCCCGAAATTCAGCGTATTTGTGATTTTATTCAGATATGTATTAGTTTGACAGATATCCCACCCATAGGCGCTTTCTCTAAATTAATTAATAAAGTAAATAGACTAATTAAATTCCTTCGCGATGAAATATGAATGAAAGATCAGTTGATCCTTCTTCGTCATCGCATCCTTCATCCATCTAGGGATCTCTAAATGAAGCGAATGGACTGAAAATGTTTCTGTGGGATTTTTTTATGGCCTTTCGTACCATTTGCCATCTCAATTAAATCTTCAAAAATGCATGATTTTAATCTAGATTATGGATAAATTAATTAAAATGATACACATATTATTGATAAATATGCCATTTCCGTTACTCAGTAACGAGTTATATTAAGTTTTCATTTCATCAAATAACGTACTATATCTAATGAATCCTTGTTAACACCAACGCGATAGTACGCTCCTATAAAAGAGAGAGAAGGGCTTCCGAATATTATCCGATTTGGAGATAGCATTTCCTCTTCCACCTCCGTTTTTTTTCGAGTCCTTTCCGTTCAGCGAGGGCATCTTTCTTTTTCCCCGGGAGAAGGCGGAGATTAACGACGCATTAAAACTTTAAACCGCTCTAACTAATGAACACCACAACTTATCCTGGACGTCAGGCGGGCTTCCTTGGATCCGTCCCCTTGTTTGCTGGTGCGATGATTGATGAAGAAACGTAGGTTATCTCGCCGAAGAGAAAAAGATGGCTCAGTGAAGAGAGATTTCTTCGCCTCTCCCCAAAAATTGCAGAAGGTCGAATAGAGGAGGAAAAAACCGACGCCAAGTTAGTGTGCCCTCGCTGTGTTTACTTTCCGGGGTGGGATAAGGTAGTTATCTCGATTAAGGGACGCTTCGAAGACCTCTCTCTCGCTCGCTTTGATTATGCAGTTCACGCTATAGAAGGATAGGGTAATTAGTCCACTCTCTTAACGACCTATGGGAGGGAAGTGAAAAAAAAGAGCGTCGAAATTTCCCTCGTTGCGCGCCTCAAGCGTCGACGTTTGTCGACATTGCGTCATGAATCGATTTTTAAGGGCGCTTTGCTATTTTCGTGGACGATTTCGGCCGCTCTGATTATATGGGAGTTTATAAAGGCCGAGAAGGAGGGAGAGAGGCAGTAAAATTAAGGGAAATGTAGGAAAATATGGAGGGAATAAAGTCGTTCCCTTTTGGAGACTGTAAAAAGAACGAAGCCAAGGGCAGCTCCGGTGGAACGGAACACCACTTCCATGGTTATAACTACGCTGTATGCAAATGTTATCTGGTTGCGGAGGATCGATCGCTTGGAAATGGTGAAACTGCACAGCTCTTGACCTTTACTGCCTTAGGCTCTAAGAATTATTCCACGGATCGGAGACCATCGATCTGCGCCGCCCAAAATTTTATTCCGCAGAGACATGATGGATGGAGGTGAAATTTGTTAGTTTAAAATGTTAAATATGAATCTGGTAATTAAGCTCATTCACCTACGAATGTTGAAGTTTAACCTTTTAGCAATTATCTTTGTTCATAAATAAAATTGTATCCCTCATTCGGCTTCCTCTATTCCTAGGTTTATAAGAAGTAATTATTGCCTCTCTAAAGATTAAATAATCTTTTTTAAATACCAATAAACAATATACGTACATTTCCTGATACCATCTAATATATAAATGTTCTCGTTCCTATGTTTCTGCTACTAAAGGTTCTCTTTAATCATTATTACTAAGTATCGGCATCCCATTTGACAAAAGGAGCCAATTCATATTGCAACACACGAAGATCAGTAGATAATTTTAATAAAGAACAGATGTGAAATCGTTAACGGTATATTCAATAAGATCGATTTGTATCGGAGTTCACAAACGTAGATCCTTCTCTGTGATACAAGTATTGAAGGTAAATAATAATTACGAAAGGGAACTTGAGAAACAAAAAATGTCAAAATATTGGTTTATATCGCTTTCATCTTTTTGTAGCCTACGGAGAGTATCTACTAATAAGCCTTACATTAAAACGTACCAATTTAAGGATTTTATTCTTCAAAAGAAACATTCTTTTGACGTCACTGTAAATCTGAAGCCGCATAAAATTTAATAAAGAACCGCAAAGTGGCTTTAGAGCCTCTGGTTGTCGACCCCATATTATTATATTACAGGTGAAAGCGGTCTCAAGTTCAACTCCCAGTGGGATATGTGTGAAACGACCACCGCTCTCAAAGAATTTTAAAAGTACATGGGTGGTTTGAAAAGTTTCCGACATTTCGCCATTTCTCGACATGTTTTCTGAAAATATTCTGAAGATTTCTGAAAAATCTGCGGTCGGAAACTTTCCAGACCACCCTCGTACAATTAATATAATTATGCATAGGAAATATGAGACTAAGAAAACGCATAGATAATATCTTCAGAAAGTTAAAAATTAACTGAGTGCATATACGAGCGTATTAGTTCTTCTGTAGAAGTTGATAGAGATTTTTGTAATGGAAAAGTGCTTTTATGGTTGATTTAAACATGTTGTTTCTCTCTAATGGCATTTAAACGGTTAATGGGAAAGAATGAAGATTTTGTTGCCACTTTAAGGTCATATAGACAATTTCTTTATATACTTACAGTACATAAAAATATTGTCTAAAATCGTCACCTCCCTTTATAGATTCGCCTTCGCTTCAATTAACTGCTTGAAATCTACTCACTGATTTCTTTATTTGGAAGTACTTGTCGATAATGTGCGATATTCATATTTTAAATGACAGGAAGAGTTGAAGAAAGGGAGGGTAGAGAAGAGTATCCATATTTATAAACTTAGGGGGGTAGAAGAGAAAGGTAGAGATTGGAAAAATGGAGAACAGAAATAACTTTTAATGGATTGGGATCGATGAGGAACACACACTCCCTCCTCGGTACGCTTTTCCTCCGTCCATGTCGTCACAGAGGCTTCAAAACTGTGAAAATTCAAAGCAATCAAGAAAATTTGCGGTTGAAACGCTGAAAGCAACCTCTGCAGCCAGGGTTATTATTAAAGTAATTGATATTGTAATCCGTTCAGGGAAGTTTTGCAGGAAGGATGAAACATTGACTTATTTAGAGGATGATAACATTCCATATCATCGACATTTGTCATCGTTATTTGTCTTCAGCTCAGTGGATCCAAAGGAAAAACTGCGATCAGGCAGGTCGCAAGAATTTAGCGATTTTCTCTCCAAAAGGGTGTTAATGGGCTGTAAATGTACATAAGTACGTCGATATATTGGTCAATAAATAATTCGTTTTAGAATAACATTCCTTGGATGAAATCTTAGTTAGCTAAGTTCTAATAGATTGTGGAATGAACAAATGCAAATACTGCAAATCGAATGCGAAAATCCCGTAACATTCGCTAACCCAATCCGTATTCATCAGCGGAGTCGGAGCAAAATCTAAAAAATCGTAAAATAATTGAATTAAAATCGTAAAAGTTTTCGGCTGGACTACTTGTTAACTGAGATATCACTATAACATCCTGATCGCCAGCGGATATCTCCTACTTGGTGAAAGCAGTTCGACTCCAGACGGGATTAATATCGTTCACCCTGCATCGATAAAAATTTGATGAGCCGTCTGAATTAATTGTTAGCAGATCCATTGTGGTCTGGAAGGGTCGATACGGCGGCGTTAGAGTATATGCGTGCTGACCACGTGTCACTCAATATGAATGACGCTTGGCTAACCCTCGCATGGCCTGTTGCTTCATGCTGAATTTGATAAGTTATGTTTTAATGATGAAACCAGTTATTTAATCGCACGAAATTGATTACATGCAGTTTTTGTTGGACTTAATGATGAGATTCTGATTGTTTGCCTACCAACGTTGAGGTCCCAGGTTCGATATCCGATTCGGCTATCGGTATTTTTGATCTTCTTCTTTAGTGAGGTGTAAAGTTTAGAAAATATTCGCTAGCAAAATACGCGCTCTAAGCCCAAGTCATGTCATAAATCATTATAAGTGGCTGTTCTAGCAGGTAAGAAAAACATATATTAGTATTCTTATTATGAAGTGTATTTATATTTTGTTAATTAATTAACTCTTAAGTTACTGAATATATTACGATTTAGCGCACCTATTTCTGAGTGACTAAAGGATATTCTTGACCTTTAAATTGCAAAGCCAAATAATAGTGGCGGAAATCATTATCCTAGCATTAATAGTGGTAGTAACCCCGAAATAGGAGATGAAACAATTTTTTCCTTTATTCATTTGCCTATATAGAAGTGAAGTTATATTTATCCTCTGCAAACTGTACGCAGAAACAAGCATAATGATCGGGGGAAAACTTAGGGGTACTCTAGAACATTAGTATTCTTCCTCCATCAGTTTCCTTAAATCAATCCCAAAATACTTTTCCTTCTTTCTTCCAATATATCCTCACGATCAAATGTTCCGTTAATATTTCAAGAACCCTTCTTCATGTTTATTTCTATCCAAGTGAAATGAAAACATGCATGTATTTCTAACATATAAACTATATAAAAAGTAAATTTTAGTTAATCGACATCCGACAGAGATGACGCAAAATATGCCAATGGTTCTTTTATTTTACATTGAATACCTCCTTTTTACGTTAAGCTTATATTTCTTTAAAAAAACAATGGATAAATAACACTGGACGGTATCTCTAGAAGCTGAGAATTTTTTATAGCGATTAAAATAACTGAATAAATATTTTATTTTTTCAGTTGTTTCACCTATTTTAATTTATAGTAAACTTGATGTTGTATTATTATCTAATATTATCTTCACAATGGATAGATCTTGGGATTATGAGGAATGGCCAACTTATCAACATTAACCTTTCCTCTGAGATCGGCTTGGATAAGCAAAATTTGGGGTGTAAGGCGATAAATTAGATTGAAATATCACTTTTACGTTTTCAAGCATTTTATCATGCCAACAAATCTCTTTGATCAATTTTGTCCAACTTCAAGCATGACAGAGTATGTTTTTTGAAATAATTTAAATAATTAGACAGTCTCGAAACTAATCGCGAGCGACAGAATCTACGATTATGATCGACTAGTCGACTTGGCCCAATATCTATTGACTTCGGAATATTTTTCCAAATGATTATAATGAGGAAAAGTGTGCATAAATTCGAGTGATATGAATTATTATTCGCTCATCAAATTAGTAAGGGTCTCGTTAATTTATTCAGTTTGCAGTAATAATACTGACCGCCGCCAGGCTAGATACCTACTTGCTGTCTTAGAATACAATAAATAAATAAAAATGGCGGGAAACGAATTAATGTCTATTAAAGTGTTAATTTAAGGGCAGCGGTTGTCTTTTTGTGATTTCTGAGTTTCTATTCTCAACAAATGGCTGTCATTATTGCAGGCTACGAACCTGTGCGAAGCTTTGGCAGTTAAACTAGAAAAGGTCATTGCTGTGGGGGAGGGGAATTGCCGGACCAAAGAAAAAATGGAATCCGGAAATTAAGGAAGCTATAGAATTCAAGTTTTCCTGTTTTTATCACGCTTATTTCTCCTAAACTCTCTCCCCGGGGTGTAGGATTAAGATTTGAATAGCACACCTACACAATTTTTGCATCGAGAGGGAAAAATAAGCGATAATGCGGACGTGGGAGTGGATTCTTCCTCATCCCCTTCCTTTGGGTCGGCGCGTGTGTGAAACGTTAAAGAGGAGAACGGAAAGGGAAATGAGTCCGTGCGTAGGCACGCGCACGCAGGCGCCCTGACACAACTCTCCCTTTCTCGGACGTGACCCTTGACCTATTCGAGTACCCACGCCTCTTGAGTGCCCCTACAAATCGTCCCCACTTTCCGTTCGTTCATCTGGGAACGAGTGCTCGGAGGACAGTGACATCGCCGAGGGAGGTTATCGCGGAAATGACGCGCCGAATATCCTAACCTGTTAAATCCACACCCACGCAGTTCCGGTTTATTGGAGAATCGCTCACCTCTCGTGTCGTGTATCCCGGGAACGCCCGTGCCTTCGGAAAACATGAAAAAAAGTGTCGGGGAGCGGTCCGTTCCGGCTGAGCACACGTCGATGTGAGAAAAAAATCCTCGGGCCCTCATTATATTCTGCGGGAGTTTCCGAGGCAGGTTTTTTTCCGCACGGAGCGGAGTGGAGGAAAATATGAGAGGTCCTAGAGAAGTTCGCTCGACGTGGAGGTGAGGTGCGTCCTGTATAATGGTTTTCGTGTTTATGTTTTTTTTGTTCGCTCGCTGGATTGGGGTGTTCTCTCGGCACGATTTTCCTCGTATTTTCTTCGTAGAGATTATGTTAAGCTGTTTTTATAAAAAGAGGTGGTTCGGGTCTCGTGCTTTCACCGATTCTAAAAGTATGTTTTGAGATTTACCTGTGAGACGATAAAACGCTTAAAATCAGGCGACAAAGTTTGAATGGGAGAAGGAATGCTTCTTTCCTTGTTTTTCCTTATGGAATTTTTTATTATAGAGTTCTTATTCGAGGAAGGATTACGGAATGATTTTCTAAGGTTTTGATGACTGCGATAAATACACGTTCTTCTTGGTAGACAGTTTTGAATTCCGTTCCCTTTAATATCTAAGAATTTTCTAAAGAAGAGACTTCCTTTTTTATTTAAGGGCATTGTTAATGCTTTTAAGGCTATATACGATGAAGTAAATAAAACTGTTTATTCTTGTTTCCCCAAAATTTAGTCCAATCCAGTCAGTTTTACAAGTTAGATATGGCATTGTAATCAATTCTGTCCTGGTGAGATCAGGTTTTAAGCATCATAGTGGCTATCGATTTGTGTTAAATATTCCTCAAGCTTCAATACAGCCCGAAAATCAGTATTACGAAATAACATCGATAGATATTCCCTGTTAAGACAAAACGATAACACTTGAAGTTGAAACTGGTCGTCGGCTTTTGTTTGAGGGAATGTTTTGTATCATTATTTCATTTTGGCTGTATGAATTAGCTTTAAGTAATTACGTACAGACGGATTGACTTCTACGCGGCTAAAACAGTGGATTGTATCTTGTGTGCTCACACTCGTAAAAATTGAGAATGGTTAGATTTTTAAATCATCGATTAGCGAACCAATCCCAAAACGAAAGTTATTCAGCAAACTACTATAAACTACTATCCCAATATTTGCGTGATTTTGGCCCTTTTGCAGTTTAAAAAGTACTTATTTTCTTAGAGAAGTGGTTTTCAAACTACTCTGCGGTGCGGCCCAACGGAGGATCGCGTATGTTTAGCTTCGACGATCCCAAAATTTCGTCCAAAGATATTATTTGTCTTGTATATATGTATTATAACCATAACAATTGTACACATTTCATTTTTGAGGTATTTTAAGAAATTTTTAATTTTAAGTTAGAAGTTGTATTTCATCATTTAAGTTTGATTAATGCGATTTCGAATTCCAAATTTTCGTTCCGTAGCCTGTAGTCGGGAAGTGTACTGAGACTATTGCTACTATAATACGGGATACTACGAACTTGATGCTTCATGGGCCGTATTTTGGTTGAGAGCCTTTGTTTAGAGGTTCTCGAACACGTGATCTTTTTCTTGGTTTGCTTTTTTCCTCATTATTATTTTACCGCTTCATGCTGTTTTAGGACGCGATTTTACCGTTTGGCTTTAAGTAATCACTACTTTCATATTATGTAAACGCTGCAGATGCTGTAATTGCTTTGAAAATTATAGTAAAAATCAAGATGTTTTATTTATATGTAGTTTTTATCATTTTACACATACATTAGCTAATTGTTCGCTTCTTTGTTAACATAGAACTATTAGGGAAAAATTAATAGTAATATTAAAATAACTAGAAAGTTAATGTTACAAGGATTATATTCAATCTGATATAGAGGTCAAACACCGTAATTACGTAAAAGGGTAACAATTGTTATAATACACCTTGCGGAGGGGACAATTTTAGCGATGTAAAATTGAATAATATGTAAAGTTGAGCTGAAATCCTGAAAAGTTGTTTTCGCATCTCCGCAATGCTATTTTCTACGCACCATCTAACGCAAACAATTATAAATCACCGCATTTCATCGAATGTCCTTGCTAGTTTAGCTCGTATATTTTTGCCCACGAAAATAATTATTTCGCGAGCGAAAAACCTTTTCACCTCTTAATGCGATGACGTCCGCATCTTTCTTTAGCCAAGATTCTTTCAAGGTGAGTTGACAACTAAGTTCTTCCGCGTAAAAAATATATTCGTCAGCAGTAAGGGATCCTCTAATTATAGAGGAAATCTATTTTTCGTTCTCGAGGAAAGCGAGCGACGACAAAAGAAAATGAAAAATAATCTGGAAAAACTTGAGCGTTGACACGAAAGAAATGAATTACGTCAGGTTTATTTTATATACTTCATAATGTTTTGTAAGTTTGTACGAGAGGAATTTCGTGGTGAAAATCAGCAACGACGTAGTAATTTACGGTGAAATTGAGAGAACTCAGCAAGATATCTAAAGAAATAAACAGTTTCTAAGCTAGAAAGCCGAATTCAAAGGAAATCTCTCTAATTAATGTGAGGTAAAAATGTCCGAAATTATTAGTTACTGAAAATTTTAGCTCTGCGTCCCCCTTCATTAATCCAGAAGGGTTTAAAAATAATACTTTAATACGTAGCTTATATCGTAATCGTCAAATAATCCCGCTGTTGTAGCCTACTTGGAATTTCGGGACGCCTTAAGCGCACGTCAAATTTTACGTGTATAATTTTGAATTTGTTCATTTGCACTTGGACGCAAATTTGCGAAAATAATAATAACTTTATAATGTAAAGAATTACTTTTTAATAAAGATATTAGACTTGAAAAGAGCCCTGAAAGTAGTTTTGTTTTTGTAAAATCTCTCTTCTGTGGAAATAAATTAAAATAAATAATTATGCCATCTAGTTTAGACATTTATAGTCAAGTCTCGAAATAGGAAAGAATAATGGTATTTCGAAATAATTATCAACATTCCTTACGAATGTCGACTTCTTTATGAAAGAGGGAAGCCATTTCTTTAGGTTTCTGTGTTTACGTGTCTTCGTTGTAAATAAGATACAATTAACCTATAAATTTTACGCTTAGCTGTAAAACAGACCTTATTGCCATTCTCTGATTTGAAATCTTTTATGTTGGTGACCTACATTCTGCGGTGTTTTAATGCTATCTTTTTTAGTGCCCGCTTTAATTTGGCATCAAGGATTTCTCGGAAAATCATGGTTTTTATCGGTGAATGGGATTTCTTACGCTTAAAGAACGGTCTCACCGCTTCTCTGTTGTTTAAATACGTCGTAAATCACCTTTTTATTGGTCGGATAATCTTTCAATCGTTTCTATATATATATTTTTGGCTGTATTTCTTGAAAACATTTACTTGTTTTCTGTAAAAAATTCCAACAGCATAGCCCCCGAATGAGGGAAGAAAATTGGCATGACATTCACAATAAAATCACAATCTTTTCGGATTTATATCTTTTTACATCGAAGTCTTGTTTCGCTGTTCCCCAGAGCTCTAATTGTGGTAGAGTTATTCGGATGTGTCGGCTGCAGGAACATATCTGCAAAGTATAAGACTCCAAAGCGGTTATTGTGAGCATTATGAAAATCACATAAATGAAACATATTCTTCGCTATGTGGACCCCGAAAAATACATTCGAAGAATAATCTGGTTTTTATTAATTATTTTAGACCTCGGGATGATAAATCGCAAGAAGATGAAGCGTTTCTAGTCTACTGTTATTAAAAGAAATATAATCAGTTCATTTTTGTCCCTTATTATGGCTGTTCATATTGGATATATCTTCAAAGTTTCAGCATAGCTTGTACCCAGAATCGGTACTTAGAATTACCGAAATATTTTGCAAAATTCCAAAATATTGGTGAATATAGTTTTCTTAGGAAAAAACCAAGATTTGCCTTCATGCTAATTAATTATTTGCCTTGATGAATGCGGTAAAGTAAGAGCCAGAAATACCGTAGGAATGTAAATTAACAATAAGAACGTTTTGCTTGAAAATGTATATTTTACTAAGCAGGTTTTCTGCGATTCCTTGGACCTTTGTTGTAACTTGACATCATCAATCACATTGATATAATTTTTTTGTGTTGAGGAAACTCGATTCGAAATTATGATTTGAAACCGCATTCAAACAAATGTTGCCGGAAGCAGGTTTCCCTACGCATATCCTTTCTTATACTGTGAGGAAGAGGTATTGCTTAATGAAGTTATGCCAGCCCCAAAACGGAAAACTCCTCAAACCCATTACCTAATTCGCATTAACGTTGGCCGTGTAAGCTACTTACCTCGGGGATGAGCCCTCCCCAAAACTTTGTAGGCACTTAAGCATTGCTCATATCACGTAGTCGAGAAGTCGCAACTTATTTAAAACTCTGCATCTGACGTCTCCCACGGGCTTTCCTTCCCTTTTGTCTCCGTTTTTGTGTTCTTCCCTGCAGTGAGGTCACGCGTTTTGATCTCTCCTTGTTCATCGCAGGTCTGGCCGCTGTCCTTCCATGCTGAAAAGGAGATCCTGTGCAGGAGTGGGCGGCTGCCTGTGGAAAGACGGGGGCTTGGGAAGAGTATGCTTGCCTCGTCGCTGCCGCATCACCTGTTGCGAGACTTGCGGGTAAGTGGGATGCGTGATGCTGAAATTGGCTTCGACGAAAAAAAAAGCGCGAATGAAACGAAACAAAAGAGGTGCGCGTGAGAAATGGTCGCTCTGTTCCCCGTCCTTTTTTTAAATGGCGTTAATCACTTCGCGTTAGCGATGCTTGGACACTTCTTTTCATTGCATTTTTATCACTCTCTTTTTCTTTCACTCCGTTTTCGTTTCGGGTATTTTAGCGCACATATGTTTTTAAGAGCATCGTCATTTGAGGCATGTCCTTTTGGAAGTTCTCTTGTCTGTTATCACATTCACCCCACTTAGTTTATATGATGGGCCCACGTAAATACATCTGTTGTGAGTTCATGTTGTTCTGACCTCGCGAAAACGGACCAGGTGAGATTCATATCTAAAGAGTCTCTCCACGGATATGGATAACTAGAATTCTCTTTCCTGAAGTTTGCTAAAACAACATGTGTGAACGGAAATAAAAAATTCGGACGTGAAAGGGAATCGAACCTTGATCTTCCACTTTCCGGCAGCAAGTGATAGTCATCTCATACTTTGTCTATTAAACGTGATGAATATAGTGATTCCTTTTGATATGTTATTCCCTTGAGTAACCGAACGAAATGTAGGGTCTTGTCCAATCTGGATAAAATTTAATCGCTTGTGATTTATGCATTAGGTTTCCAGGCAAATTCTTCCTTCCTTTAGTATCCTAAATTCTTTTCCTTTTACTTTAATATTTCCTTTGCGTAATGGGTTCAAGAAACTCCATTAGCCGATACGTCAGAGATTCGTCGGGCCATTTCCCCGAATGGAGAAAGACGTGGATTACCCAATGCACCCTTCGGTAGCTATGCAACCATCCTCAGGAGTGCTAATGCAGAATCTCCTACGTGTCTAAATATTGTAGAATATCTTAATTCGAAAGTATTGATGTGAAAGTAATATTTAAGCGATCCACATTTATAGCATTCTTTTAACAAGTTAATTATAAATATCTTTTATAAGTATGTGAATCATTACCGTATAATAATCCTTGATTATCATTTGGCGATGATGTTTTCAAATGTAAACATTCTTTGCCTCAAAAAATAGAATATCAAATTATTATGTTATTATAGGAAAATGTATTTCACGTATATTCCATCGTCAGGCATCCGACGTTAATTACTTCAACATCTTATTAATATTTCATCTGTTCTTCATTATAACTCTCTTTGTTGGCTATCAAGGCTTGCTCAGTGGCGAGCCACTATGGATGATTGACATAGTATGTACCACGGTATATCAATGAACGCCTTCTACTAGTTCATTGTTAGCGACGGGAATATAGAGGCAAAACCCCAAATTTACGCTGTACTACCCAAGGAAATATTGCCTGGTATACGCTTTAAGTTATTTCTTAAGACATTTTAACGGATTCTCTAACGCTAACGGGTAACCAATTGGATTAGAGATAAAGAACGAGCATTTTTTAGTCACCGCTCCGACCTCTTACACCGATTGAATAAACGTTTCCAGCGTTTATCACACGTTAAGCAGCTTGCTTTCTCGTAGGTCTTCCTTATTTCTTATGGTTACAATCTTGAGCAAAATTCCATTAGCTAAAAGAGAAGGAAGATCGAGCATGATACGGGTAGAATGGATTTTCTTTGGAATTGACAAGGAAGACAGGGAAAACGTCGGGCTCTTTTCGATAAACTTGAAAATCGTTTTACTGACTTATCAGTAATATCTACATTTATTCTGTTAGAACCGCTAAGGTTTTTTTTTCATGTTTTCTAAATCTAAACTCATTTTTTACATGATTCGAAAGTTAGGAGAAAATCATTTGCGGAATCTGAGTTACGCAAGGGTCATCGTCTAGATCTATTATATATTGTTATGTTATATTCGATAGAGCCTATGAATCTGATATATACTTAATTAAGTGCACTAAGGAATATGTTTATACTGACCACAGATTATTTACTAGATGACAAAATGGTTTTAGAGTTGGTTGGTTTCAAGATAATAGCTTGTATACCAAACAAAGGACGCGGAAAAAAGTTAAAAAGTAAGAAAAATAATGTGTAACAATAATAATGTCCATACTTTTTAACGTTTTAACCCTCGCTCCTCGTTTGTTTAATATACAGAGGCTGTTAACTTTCTGTACCTGATGCTGGTGTGACCTAAAATCGACACCATGGTCGTCTAATGATAGATAGATAAATAATAGATAATATACAAATCTTTATGAACATTTTTTAGATCAATTCATAGAGTTATGGCCATTGTCTATCCAATGTCTTTGTGTACTTGGAAGGCATTATCAGGCCTTGAGATGCCTGATAAAATATTTTATTATTTTATTAAAACGGAATATTTTAAATCTAAGCCGGCGTCTCAGAATAGATGCATTTAAATTTTATTGCTAAATCCAGCACTTTCATTATTCTATTCATTGTATCAATAAATTTCTCGATAAAATGGTTGTTAAGAGAAACCCTTTACTTTTACTCAGCCTGAGATTGATTACATCTTAAATAAATTGCCCCCTGCCTTTTATTTTCTTGAGTAACGTACCAGGAATTTCTATAGCAAAGTGGACCACTTTTTAGCTTATAGTCAACTTTATGTACCTTCTTCATTTTTGATAGCTACTGAGGGTAGTAATTTCTCTCTTTAACATGCAAAATATGAGTCATTCCGGGGCTTTTATCAAGAAATGCTTTTCCCAATATAGTTTCCGGAAAAGCAGTTTTAGCTTCGGCGCGAAACTAGAGTTATCTCCGTGTATGCATCGGAACGAAAGTAAAGCGACGTAGATGAAGAAAAAGGAGATCTTTCGATAAGCAATCTCTCAGATAAAACACCTTTCCACGAACCTACACTAAAAGGAAATTCGATCAAATCGCGAAGTGAATGCCAATCTCCTCTGAATGGGAGCGAATTTCCTCGCTTGTGTTTTACTGGAAAAGTAAGTTCTCCTCCCTCCTCGCATTATTCCCTCTATGGATCTTAATCCCCTTCCGGAATAATGTTCCCTCTTGTGGCGTCGCGCCTCACTACCTGAAAGCCCTTTGCTGAAGTTTTTCTCTTCTAGTCGCGATAGGGAAAGATCGGCAGCGTTCGACTCAAAGAAAGAGAGAGAAGCGGAAGAGGTTTTTGAAGAGTTTTGCGCTGCATTTTTCAGGCATTCACTTTTCATCAATTAAAACGAGGAAACCTTCCATGGATCCCTTTTCTTTCTCAGCCTATTCCCTTTTCCCATTCTCCACCGCCTCTTCTGTACTCGAGGGCTAAAGTTGGGAAGAGATTGTTCGATTCGCAGTTCTATTTATCTCCTTCCCTCTCCGTTTTTCGATTGGAGGACTTGCTAGGGTTTTGCCAAGTCCCGAGGAAGGAAGAGGTTCTGTTCCCTTTTTCATTGTTTTCGTTCCGGACGTCTTTTGGCACCTCAAAAGCTGTTTTTTTAACCCCCGTCACGTACCTTCTGAAGACATTTTTTGTTCCCTTTCCCACCCATGTTTTTTCCCGATTTCCCATCCGGTGGGATATCGCAGGAATCGTTCTTTTTGCGCACCTGCATGAAGAAGGTGATTCGGGAAGATGTTATTCCGAATGATGGCAAAGTTCTTTTTGCCCGAGGATTTGACGTGCGAAGTGGAAATTCCTCGTTAGCCACACCTGGGTTTTGAGATTTTAATAATACATGCCTTGATTTCGCGAAATGTCATGGGTGATGGGCCGCGTTGGAATAAAAGCGCTTGCTAGAATCGTGTTTTCTTCTTTTACATCGACTGTTATCGTGTCTCGAAGGCTTACGTCGTCAAACAGCCGCTCCTCACTTCGGAAAAGGTGGTTTCTGGTAGTTCGGACGAAATCCACAGTGCTAAAGATATTTGGGTTTAATTTAATTATAGTGGAACCTTTATATATTTCCATTAATTTTTGAATCTAAAGTTTTTATTAAAATAACGGAAATGTCGCCTATTGCTTTAGAATTTGGATCTCTGATTCAACGTAGAGATCTGAAGCAAATTTTTTATCGTTTGCCTTACTGCCTTTATAATATAGATTTAGCATTATTAATAATTTTTCAATTATTATCTGTGTAAATTGAAATTCATTTGGGTATTTATAGATTACTTTCTCACTATACTACACATTGGCAAATAAATGCCGTTTCATCACTGAAATATCTTTATTATAACATTAGGAGTTCTTATGATGGAGTTTTATCTAGCTATACAAGCTCGTAATAATCTGAGAAGGGCTTCAATGTAAAGCAATTACTTACAGAGCTGCATCTTAATGTTATTAACTTACATAGAAATCCTCAGTACTACATAGCTATATTTCCAATAAAATTACTTAAATTTTATAAAATTAAAAATGTCATTGATAAAAATGCCTTCAATCGTAAATGACAGAGAAATTAATTGTTCATCATCAAAATTGACATATTAAGGAGAATCAGGGCTAGAAGTCAATATATACTCATTACATTTTCTGCATCTTCTTTTCGATTTAAGAAATATTTTACGTATTAAAATTATTATAATTAGTAAAATCAAGCATTCAGTTTTACCTGGAAATTACAATATGCTTCAGGTAGATTGCTCGTTTTCTTTCTTATCTATCATAGCAATTATTTTTGACCACAGTTTCAATAAAGTCTCAACAAGTTAACAGAGTCACAATTAGGTTTATATCTTCCTCATTATCTTAGGATTTTGGAAATAGGCGATTCCTTATCTGCAATCATCATCTATGAATTTACTATTAAGAGTGAAATTCTTCGTTTCTATTCTTACCTTTATTTACCCATTCTCTCTCCTGCCCTGTGATATCTCAATGTGTTTCTCTAAGCTCTTCATCCATCAAACTTTTTCCTCGGCCTCTTTTCCACATCGGAAAGCCTTCCGAAAGAAAAGGCAAATGGAAAGCCACACTTCATAATTTATGGTGACGTTTAAACCTCTCTCTTTCACACTTCCAATAAATTATTCGTCTATTCAGTCGCACGCTTAAAGCCTTGACGATTAAAAGGGACCAGTTATCGCTCGCCTTCTTGCTAATTGAACTAGCCTCATGATGATTAGTAGCGTTTGTTTCGGCTGTTATTGTCAGGTTGAGCATAATTCACACGGTCAGATGCGTCATTAGGCTTTTTGTCTCTGGGACTTATGCATGAGATCCATAAAAACAGGGTGCTTGGTGCCTTAAATACTCAGCGAACATGTGATTCATCTGTGGATTGTGGTAGACTTTTGAAATTGGCTTTCGTACATCTTGTACACGGTTTTAGTGGACTAGTTTCGAGATTTTGAATACCTCCATGAATAGTTTAAATTGTTTAATAAGGAAAAATGTTACTGTCTTCTAACGTTGATAGGAAAGATGAGTGAAAATTTGTAGTCTCGCAGGAATTAATTATCATATATCATAGATATCTTATTCTCACTCTCTCAAGTGAAAAATGTGTTACAATATCTAGGGATGAGCAAAAGTCATATTAAATTATATCGAACATGGCTCTAATTTATTTGTCATACTAAATATGTCTCTTTCATTTTTTGTGATTGCTAAAATTGTACAAGAACGACTAGAAATACCTTCAAACAACGGCAAGGAAAGAGATTTAGGTAAACTTTGTTTGAAGAAGTTTACCGCCAGGAACAACCTGAGAAATAAACGGAGGTGAAAAGTCGTGCCAGGCTGGGACTCGAAGTCAAAATTCCAGCTCTGAATGATAGTTTACTTGGACTGGATCATCAGCTCAGAAAGTGGAAGTTCCGGGTTTAACTTCCAGTCCGTTATGACTATTTTTATTACTTATCGTATAAAGTTCGATTTTAAAAGATATTTTTGTCTACGGAGCACACATCTCCCTACTCTTATACCTATAATCAATTTTGAAATAGAAGCGTCTGTACTTTACAGTCTTGAGAGTTTTTTCCCGCCCTATCTTTCCTCCGTCTCATTGGAAGACTAGAAGTAGTCGCAGAACCAAAATAGAGAAAGGCCCTTGAATCGACTCCCAAGAGTTCCCTAAGTACAGAAATCCGTGCTGATAGCAATCTCTGGTAGCAATTCGCATCAGCGAATGATAATGATGGCAGTGAATTTCTCGGCACGTGGAAACCGTAACTCACGTATCGATAAACAAGTGCGAGGGAGAAAGAATCAAGAAAAGCGGTTCTTTTTTCCCAGCGATCCGTTGATTTGCAACGAGTCCGTGACGTGGGAGGCATGTGAACTATCTCCTCGAATATCGATCTTTCCTGCAACGTACGCGGGTTTTAATCACGCTCATCGATTCATCTTTCTGTAAACGGGTAGCAGGGCATCGATTCCATCTATAAATCAGCTCCCATGCCTTTATCAATCCTCCATCTCTGAGCTTTCACGAGGTTTCGGGGGTTGCGGTGGATTACTTAGTAAAAAGGTAGTCTCTATTCTACTCATTGTCCGCAAAGGTTAAGTGTGAATTGCCTGAGAATCGAGGGTTCCTCCACTGTTATTTATTTATTTCACAATTTCAGCTCAAGATTTATCGAGTGTTATCATACATATTTCCATGATTCATGCTTGCTTCTGACCGCAACGTGATTAAGAAGACACTTCAACCACGTTATTTGTGCAATTTTGAACAGTATCTTTGATGTCTTTGCTGTTGGAGATAACCTTGATGTTCTTAATCTTTATGTTTCGCTAATTCATAAATCCTGAAGTGTAATAGTAATTCACTATTTCCCGAATTTTCTTGTAGTACTTGATAACATCTCTTAGCTCTCATACTACTCTGCTATGTATTGCTTATATATTGCTTCTCAGAAAAAAACAATTGAAATTTTCCGCAGTAGTTACTCTTTTCACGTTATGCTATAGGAGTGTGAAATTTTTCAACTCATATCTCCAAGTTTCAATTGCATTGGTATCTTAAGAAAATTTGGAAACATTTACTCTTTATTCCTTATATTTTTATCTTGAAAAGAAATGAATAAATTTTGATTTATATTGGAAAATATTTTTGATGTAGGATTAAGGGAAATATTAAATAGCCATGGGGAAATTTTGGATTAATCATTGCTGCTTGCGAATTGATGATGTCAAAGTGAATCTTTAGTTAGCATTTTTACGATTCCGGTCCAACCGAATCGAGAACGTAGGAGAATGATTTAAATTTTTCAATAAATTTCAACCCTCATCAAAAATATTAAAATATCCTACGTTCGGATCCTTTTCCGAATTCCGGAAGCCCGAATTAGCGAGGAGATATCTTGTCGCTTATTCAGCTAACTTACTTCCGATTCCGCCTTCTGAATAAGAGTCCATTTTCTTGCATTAATTATCTGCGAAATTACCTCGCTAATCTTCTGTTACTACTTTGGCACGGTCCTCCTCGCTGCTCGCGAAAACTTTTTCGTGTCGGACGTAAAGGTTCCCGCAGTTGAAGATGCAAGCTTTATAAAGAAGCTCCTTTCCTAGAGGGTTGTCGGCGATAAAAGGAGGTGAAAGAAACCAGTCTATTTCCGTTTAGCCTTTGCACGTGGTTAAGATGGCGCACATATTGTCCAGGTCTCCGACCCAAGCAGCAGCTCGGGGAAAAAACGAACGTTTTGAAGGCCGATGTGCAGCACCCCTGGCAGCCACGCCCATCTCCCACCTCACCTCTCTGCCTCCCCTTTCAATTCTACCTACCTGTATCACTGCCTCTCTCCCCTTCTCCAAACTAAGAATATTAGGGCCTCGAAAAACTGTAGGCAGCGAATTTTGTAAACAAAGGCTAGCTGCTGAAAATGCTACCAAGAGAACCAATAATCATTATGTATAATAATGGGGCGACTAAGCCCCATAGTTTGCAAATGCATTAAATTTCAATTGTATAGAAAAGAAGCAGAGTTTCTTTTCTATGAATGTGTTTTGATATTTTGATATGTTGTATGTTCTGATAGTGGTAGTGCTTCTGAGGTCATTTTGCACACAAGGATCTCCACCGGGAATGGCACTGCTTTCACCAAGGCGAACTGTTTACCCGCTTGGCTATCCGGGAGCCCCATCGTGTTTCTTCTTTATAATGGTTACTATGATTACAGATAGGTATCCTGAAATTTTGTTTAATTTACTTTGTATCTAGTATAAAGGGTAAATATAACTTTAATAATTATATACTAATTTTATAATTCATGTGTGAGGTAAATTTTATTCACAAAATACTCGTAATCTCCTTTCCTCTTTAAATTTCCCGCTCTGATTTATGACTGTAACGGTACCTCTAGCCATTGGAATTAATGAGCTCTAACGTAATTTATTATCGGACGTCTTTTTTCGTTTCTGTTCTCTATTTTTGGTAATTTTGAACGTTCAAAGCTTAAAATTGCTAAGTAAAAAACAGCAAAATGAGCTCTTAACAAGATTTCCTTTTCGCGTTATTTTCTGTCAAATATATTACGTGAGATAATGTAACCGTGAGAGCTAATCGGTATCCATATCAATACTTACATTCTTCCCTTACTGAAGAGATCGAGTACGTGACCTTACATAGAACGAAAATAGCCTTTTTAATCCTGTGTGACATTTGCTGAAATAGGCACCACGAAAATATATCTTTCCATTCGAGCCACCGGGAGACTGTAATGCTTCTCCTACTACATTCTTCTTTCACACGTCATGCGCCGCGCAACTTGGTAAATAACCCAAAGCCTAGGTCATTAATCTCTCCCCTTAATATAGGCGGTACTTTTGCATGATGACCTTAGCTTATCAGATAAATTACGCAGGTTTTACATATGTGCTTTTAAAGTTTGATATTATCCATGCCACTTTATTACCTTTAATCACATATTCGTATTTTTATAAATGCTTGGCTCAAATACTCTTTAAGGTAATTTAGGAAGATTTATTGTATAAAATGAAGTATATTTATTTTATTATATGGTTTCGGAAGCACAAAAAATCACAGAAAAGGTTCTAAATCTCTAGGCAATGATTTTGGTAACTTACTTAGACTTTGGTAGTTTCAAAAAGTTCATGATTCATAGGAACGATTCCTGGATTTCCTGGTGAATATGCTGCAGAAAAAGCCTGCAGATTTCCATAAATCGTGTTCAGAGTATGATTCTTAATGGACTTCTAACATTCTTTCCAAATTCTTAATCGGAATTTTTACTCGAAAAGCACGTTCTAATACTGAATCAACATATTATGTGCTCTGTATGCTTTCCATTCTTGTGTTCGCTCTCTGAATTTCTCTCTGCTTCATACCATAAGTTCAGTAAATATTTTAGGTCTCGTATTAGCTGCTAATTGTTTGCAAATTAACCTTTGCTTACCGATATAATTGCCTTAAAACTTCCTTTATTGAGGTTTGAGTATGTCTCATAAAGTCATGGAAACACTCCCGAAAAAATTTCTCGGAAAAAACCTCACATCATGACAAGAATTGATGTTTTTTGAAAAATAATTTCCTGCTGTTTGCAGTCGATCTTCGCACGTCGAGTTCTATTGCCCTTTCGCGTTGTTGCTGCGTATCGACCGCTCTCCTCTCTTTGGATTTTAATCCCCAGTCGAAGTTTGGTTTTTATTCCACCCTTGTCGCCATTCGTCAACATAAATTCTCTTTTTATTGGACTGTCCATAATGCTGCTTTGTCCCATTTGTCCACTCGATCGTTTTACTGTGCCCAATAATCGTCTCGCTGAATGCTATGTGGAGTTTAGCTCGTTTTTTATTACTGGCAGATATTAGTGGATTACTCATGAAAAATACCCAATTCCATTGGCACAGTTAGGCGATTTTTCGTGCTTTAATACCTCTTTTATCCAAAAATTATGACGAGTGGAAAATCTTTTATGCGCTCTTGCATATGCTGATACTTTCGGATACATTGAATTTCAATTACATTTACATTCTATAATCTCTATTCATTTTTCGTGTTACCAAAAAATTTCGTTTGAAGCTATGGTTTGGTGGATAAGTTTCACTAATCAATGCTTAATTTATCTTAAACAAACTGCTTCGTATTTCTATGTTTTTTCTTGTATAATTTATAATCTTTCTATTACATACACTAAGCATTGACATCGAATGTTCCATCGCTTCCTCGAATGACTATCTCTGCCGTTTCATCAAATTCAATATTTATTTGTAAGGTATCTTCATCTCTTCCAGTGATGTAAATAATACTAGTTTCCACTTTTAGAGCTAAAATCGATTACAGTAATTGAAGCGCTTAAATATGGCCTAGTTTTGAACCGTTTGAATTTCCCTTTTATCCAAATACACAAAATGATAGCCGGGTATAATAATCGTGAGATTGTAGCCATGTACTAATCTGAGGCCAAAGTAGCTGATTTGATCTTTGGTAGTTGTTGATGATTTTCTCTTGCCCTCTTGCAGCTAAAGATTTTTCCATCTCAAAGAAGAAAATATATATAAAATCTCAATTTTAAAATAAACGGATTTCGTTTTTGCAAACCCCTAGTCAGAAGTTTGATCTTTTGCAACTATAGCACCTTGTATCTGCTATACTACCTGTTTAACTTCGCTGCATTTGTGCTGAGTTTCTCAATCATATAATTATGATATAATTAAGTTACAATACTTTGCATGATTTCATTCAGATGGAAAACTAATTAACATAACGTAAATAAACTAAGTAGATAAAAAAATTAGTGTAGAAGTAAGAAAAAAAAAGTAAAACAAAATCGATTGGTTCGTGTCTTAAATGCCATCAAAACTATAAACATACAGCCTTTACCATTCCTAGATATCTGTAATAATTTTTAGAATTACAATCGCGTTACTTATTAATCTTCAGCGTTTTTTCCCAGTCTACATTTTGTAAAAAATTGTGTTCTTGATGTCATTCTGGTATCTTTAATGATCATCCTAAATCTCTTATCTTTATAATCAAATCTTTGGCTATTGAGGCATAAAATTCGCGATATCGGAGATGAAAATCTCCGCCATAAAACTCCGAGAGGGATATTTCTCAAAGGAAACCAATCATCGGTCCGATGTGAGGTGGAAGAATTACGAGGGTAACAAGGGGAGAGACAGACAGCAGCCGACAAAGGAGCGGAGAACGGGCACTATTTTAATACGAAGAGAGAACACGAGCGAAATACACGAAGGATATCCACATTAATCGGAAGTAATGAAGGGCAAAAGGAGCCTCTGTGAGAAATGAGATGGCACAATCAGGAGACTAAGATGGAAAACACACGAGGATGTCAGATGACAAGGAGAAGCTGAATTAGTTGTATCATAAAAGTAAAAAATGGAATAGAAGACAAAATAACAGGGTGGGTAAAGCTAATTTCTACGATTAGATTAAAACTGATGTGATATGATAGCTGTAATAAATTACGGTTAATGCTTCAATTTAAAAATTAGATCCAGCAAACTACTCTATTTCTTGCCATTAAATAATTCTTCTTAAAAAAAGAAATATTAGCCGACCGGGCTGTCTGAATAATTGCATTCGAGGAGAGATATCGATCTGAAAAGAACTTTGCTTAAATTTAAGCCTCAGTTTGTAATATAAAATAGATTCAGTAGTAAGAAACGTTAACAAAAGCTTAAGTAATACAATGTAAATAATAACATATTTGTATTTATCGCCATTTACTTAGTTTATAGAAAATATTCGTATGGGTACACGGGAACTAAGAAATCAAAAATCATCCTAATGGACCATCTTTTTCTTTTTCTTTCAAAAAGCGTAATTAGTCTAAGCTCATAAATTCTTCGACTATAATAAAATTTTACAATGTTAGTTTCTTTAAAATTTATTGTTAATGATTAAGAAACTGGTAAATAAAAAGGCTGTGTATAGAGTGTTAACGTGAAATACTGGATTTTATTTCTATCTCAGATACATTGGAATAATTAACGGAATATAACTAACAAAAGGGGAAAAAACTATTGAAGCAATTAGAGAATGGGAAAATGGTAAATTTTGGAGAAAAAGAAAATATATAATCGGAAGAGTCTCTGCCTCTGTGAGTCAATAGAACAAATTCAGAGTTATGAAAAGGAGAGGATGATATCAGAAAAAAGCATATGGAATGAAACACCAAAAGAAATGAATTTTGTTTTAATGGACAAGGAAATGGAAGAAAAAGTAAGAAAAACCCAAATGACTTTCCGAGGGGAAGAGGGGTTCTGTAAAAACGTGGTGTTAAAGGAATTAGGGAAAAATCAACGTCTTCGAGATGCTAAGAGGAAGAGAATAATTGGGGATGTATTTTAAGGGCGCGAAGAAATGAAGAGGGCTAAGGGAGATAATTTAATGGTGGTAGAAGAGGGAAATAGCAAAAGAATGAGGGTAAACTAAAAAGCTGCCAAATAAGGGAAGAATAATCTCCTGCTGTAAGAAGAACGAGCATAATGAATTCTCGGAAAATTAAAGAGCTACTGCCAGGAAGTGGAAATCACAGGGGAGGGAGACAATCATCACGAGAAACGAATCGTATGCTGATTATGATTCCGACGAAAACCTACCTCCTCGTTGATGAAGCATTTTGATATTTGCTTCGATTAGCTTAATTAATCGGCGGATCCACATCTTGTTGACTTGCAAAACTTCTTCTTCAGAGGGGAAAGTTCAAAAAGAGGCGATCGACGTAAAGGAGAAGCAATGACAGGAGACTCCCTGATGAGATACCTTTTCTCGTATCGCGCTAAGACGACAGCAGGAAACGGAAGTGAAAAGTTTTTGAAAAATCTTATCTCTCGAGTGATGCGCGGGAAATGATGGGGTGAGTGGAGGAATAAGTCGAAATAAGTTTAACGTGTTATACTCCTGATGATGAAAAAATTAAAATGAGGATATATAAGTCGCTTTATATACATACAACTGCCTCGATAAGGACCTCTTGCGGTGGTTGGTGTATTCAAAAAGTAAGATGACCTAATGTTTCTATGAAAAACTATTTATTTATTCATCAACATTCATGTTGTCCCCTTCAAAGTAGTCCCCCTCAGATATAATACACTTGTTAATATCGTATATGGACATCCACTTGCTTTGCTCACAAAGAATCCCGTTAGCATAGTGGAAATGAGACTGCATGGTATTTTAGTGGCTGTAATGCCTGTCCAGAAAGTGGGAAATTTAGGTTCGAGTCCCATTCATGTCAATATTTTCTGGTTTCCTTGGGTTTACAACCACACGGCTATCTGTGAAATGGAGTCTCTACCTGGCCCGAAGGCCAAATTAGAGCAAAGTTTAAATAAATTAATTAGAGATATCTTCGTAATCGTATGAATAATTATCCCTGTAACTGGCTGAATCCTTCATCTCTGTTTCTATTTGGGCCATTGCATTGTTAAGTACCACTTTCTGTTTCTGAGGATCTTTCTGATCAATTTCTTAGATAGTTTAGACTAATATATACATTAGATTTACAAATTACTGTTTGGACATCATCATCAAGTCATCCTCGTTAATAGAGCATTTGTTTTCACTCAGTGGATCCTTTCTGATTGACATGGAGGATTGTGACGCACAATGACGTCACCCTAAAAAGACCTCGAGCCCTAAGCACGTATAGTTGCAAGTTCACTTATTTTTCCGTGCTTCGCCATCATCTCACCAGATTAACCAAAGGAAATCACGTGACTTCACATGCATTTATGCCGGAACCAATTGCGTTCGATTACATCGGCTCAATCACGATAGACGTCTTGTGTGCGTGTATTTAGGTCGGCGCTCTTTACCATTCCGTAGACGCTGTATGCAATTGGGTGTCGAGATTTTCCCTCCTTTTCTTAGAGGTTAGCGAAAGTTTTGGCCAAGAAAGCAGCGCGTAGGAGGATTTTTTCCAAAAATAATCGTCGTTTTTCTAATTTTCGCCTCTTCCTCTACTTTTCCCACGCTCTTCCTCTCTTAGGCCATAAATCGAGCTTTGATAGGGGCGTTGGCTCCGGAGGAAATGGTGTGTCGGCGAGATTGGTGATGTTGTGGTGAGTTATCAAAATGAAAGTGCTAGCTAGAGAACAAATGAAAGAACCAAATCTGTATGGATTTACTAAATACATTCCACTACATAATATATCTCTCTGTGGCCGATTATCTTAATCATATAAAATTACAAGCAGTTGTTATAGTAACCAATATTCCTATCAAAGTCCATTAATCCCTCCCATAAAAGAGTGCAGCTTAGATTCCCAGTGGGTACCTAGACATTTAGCTCCATATAAAAAGCTGATACAAGAAGTAGTTAGCTATTTCTACGAATAACATAACTTTATCGGTTATTTTCCCTTTTATTACGTGTATCTCTTAACAGAAAATCTCAAATATCGATTATTTCTCTTGTCTTTGACTGATTTAAATTTACTTTTATTTGAATGTCAACTTTTGAGTTGAGATTTTATCATTACTTTCAGTAACTCATGCATCACTTTATCAGAATCACGGTTTTGTTGAAAACATAGTACTGATCAAAATATTTATTTAATGAACAAATCGCTAAGGCGAATATATAAATATTATACATATCTTTCATAGACTTTATACTTTATTATTTTCCTCCCTTCTTTTTTTATCTTACTTTTTTCTTTTCTTTTATTCTCTCGAGGTTATATCTCGCATTCCCATTTCTTTTTCACTTTGATTGAATCGAGTTTGGCACTAACATTATCATAAATGCTTTTGCACCATACACGTCTTTTCCTAAATCTCTTATTAAGTATTTTTATAATGTAAATTCGTTATGCTCGTCTGTATCCTATATACAATTAATTATTCTTCATTTCTGAGTGTAAATGAAAGGTTCGATAGCTTAATCTTATCAACTCCTTCCTCATATGCTTTAATTATCCTCTTTCAAATCCTCTCAACCTCTTGTCCTCAATCTTACTCATTTTCTCTTGGTTAGTTCATCTTTGTTACTCGTGTTATTTTTTGATTTTCTCTTTTTTACTGACCGAAACTCCTCCATTATATCGTGTACCCTCTTTTTTATCGAATGAGAATTTCATTCCTTGCCGAAGGATGTAGTTAAATATCGATTTAGGATGTACTGATATCATAAATCGATATTGTATTTCAATATCGATTCTTAACGAAGAATTATCAATTTTTCCATCTCTTGGATTTATGGCTCTTTTTAGTCTCCATTCATTTTCCTTTTTTCCATCTCCCTGCTTTCCATAGTCATATCCATCACTGTGTCCCTTCATTCTTGCGACCGTCATACAAGGGGTCGCAACCGCAGAAGCCCTTTCCAGCCTCCCTAATTTTCTCTAACAAGCTTGACATCCGTTTTAGCATATCGAATCACCGCACCTGGATTCGAGCGCGGAGCACCGCGATTCTAATCCGTTAAATCCCGCCTCCCTTAGATGTCACTGTCGTCGATGGCTATGTGGTTCCTGAGGTCTGCTCTCAACATTTTGCTTCCCATGTTTATCGGACTTTATTCTCCCTCTTTCCGGATCACTTTCCCTTCAAGTATCTTTTCGGAGTGAAGGGAGAGGGAAGTGAATTAAAAATTGCTTTTCGGCCGATCAGTTTTCCGGGTTTTCTGGAGAAAGAAGAACGCTCGACGGATTCGTTTTTGACACGGAAATTCGGGAGATAATCCCGCGGTATCTTTTTTAGCCATGACAGCCCCGGAGAGTGGCATTCTCTGTGATGTTTTTCACCGTCATCTCTGTAAAGTGTGGGTTTCCTCCTCTATTTTGTGAAAGGACCGCGTTTTCGTAAGTCTTCATATTCAACACTAAGGATCCCTAGCTAGGAAACGATGCGTTTCTTTATTTTATGGGGAAATGGTAGGTTTTGATGGAGGATAATTCCATTACCTATTTTTCAAATTTTAGTCCTTTTTCTTATTATTACCTTATGAATTAAATTACGAGATTATATCTAAACGCGTAATTATGTTAAAAGTGTAGTATTTAGTTAGCTAACTAATTGTAAGAAGAGATACATAAGTGTACTAACTATTCAATATAACTAGCAATATTTCTTGTATTTGTACGTAAAAACGTAACTGGAAAAAATATTTTTAAAATATATTTATATATTTTTATATGAATTATTTCGTTGTGCGTACTATAGTTATACTGAAAATTTTTGGGAAATGAATGTTCTACCATAAAAGTTACTGCCTAAAACTTGGTAGCTAGTGAGAGTAAGTTGCCTATGGTAGTTCGATCGGAGGGTTGTGTTTAACGGTACAATTTATCGTCATCAATTTTTAATTCATTTATTTATTGATATTTTGAAAGTAGGATGCTTGAGTAGCGAAAGACAAATATCGCTATTGTTTTTTGTCACTCGAACTAAGCTACTGTCATGAGGGAACATTGACCGCAAGTCGGAGCTCCTCTAAAGCCATAATCAAGGTGAATAGATTATCTTGGTAATGGTTTCAATCAGTGTAAAGTAATCGCTGAATGTTGTCATACCGCAATGTATTTGCCTCACAGGCTTATCGTGAGCAATTTGAGAAGATACGGAGAGAGTCAGTTTACATTACCCTGTCTACGGCTTTGAGGGTTTCAGTTCGAATAACCGCTTATGTTATGGATGTCACCTGTTATCTTCGTAGCCCCTTTTCCTCAACCAAGCGTACAACAAGTGCCATCTTTTGAGGTTAGGCAGGGAGTGGAACGAATTCCTCATTCCGATATCATATTTTCCTATTCCTTTAATGCTCAGGTGGGAATATTCGCTGGTCCAGGGTCTTTGTTCGGCTTGATCGATTCATTTCGCTTGGAGACACCTCCCACCGAGAGCGTAATGGCTCCCCTCGAAACACCAATATGGATCGAAATGAATCCTTTCAGTACGCTCATAGTCCCATAAAATCTCATGTTCGATTTCTCTCGGCCTCCAGGGGCTTCGATCTTTTAGGTCATGGTCCTATAAATTCGATGCAATGAGACAAACTCATGCCATATTACTACCTATTTTGTCTTCCATGTTTTCCTGCATGTAACGTTCAATTCTGCGTTTTTTCATCCTATGGTATCCGTGTCCATGAATCCATTATTCTCTTGTTCTTTCTGAGTTATCGTACAGCTACACTTTCGGTACTACTATACTTTGCTCACTTTTTCCCCTAGGTATATATTCTTCTTTCCTTTTCCAGAATTTACTTGGGTCCTCGTGTAGTAAGAATTAAATTAAGAGAAGAGATGAGATTATTTTTTTCATCTTCTCGGATCTTTTCTTTCTACCTTGTCAAATCTTTACCAGATTAACATTTCGTGCCTCAAATATGAACAGTGTCGTAATAAAAGATATTTTTATAAAAAGTAAGTACGTTACTAATAACTGTTATTCTTTTATGTTCATAATGTTACTTAGGATTAGCAGTAAAAATAAGTACTCGGAGTAAATATCCTGTTCTCATTAGTAAATTTTACAAATATGTTATTCTAATCTGCTCCCCCTCATCCAAGATAATGGATAAAAATGTTACTTACAGATAAATATATCAATTAATATTTTAACCAAAATATTATATTATGTAGGAAATGGTGCGCACGAAGCAACTACCTCTCTCTTGCGAATCATTTAAAAATGCGTAAAAACTGTTCAGTAACTCTATTGCAGTGATGTAATAGTCAAAAACGTTTTACTTATAATTACCCATTCACTCATCCAAATTCCTTTACGTTCGATCTTTTGGATTTAGAGATGACTAAATGCGACTTCTCGTTCTTTCACATCGTCTGTTTTCGGAATGTTCGCCTGCTTCTTTTACGATGGCATAAAAATCCGCGTTACTTCACGGACGACGATCATCTCCTTAATACTCTTTTTCTTTGAAGCTTTCCTGAGAACTTTATTTTAATGGGACTTTGAATGGCTCTTCCCATCATCCTTTAGCGCTAATTTCCGCGGTTTTATTGAGGTTTTCTCAAATACTTCTTTAGCTAACGTAGGGATTGCCAAGTTGATTTTTTCAATTCTTTGATGTCTATTGGTGTTTGAATTGAAATTCTATTCTTTATTAATTTTATGTCTTTAGATTTTATTTCAACACCTTGTTTCTGTGATTTAATCCTTTATTACGCCAATTGTAAAAGCTGAGGCTTCTAATACGCTACTTATCGCTAAAAATAACTAATTGTGATTTCGAAAGCCCTTCGTCTGTTTTAGAGTTTCAGTTTCGATTGGATTAAGATGTAAGCCGTATTGTTAAATAAGTCGGGTTGTAAACTGTTTCAATAGCATTTACCTTGAAAGAGGAGGCTTTGGGTTTGGGTTACAGTCAAAACAGACTCTTCTGCTATTTTTATCCATATTATTCATGGTACACGTCTTAACCCGCTACGTTATTTATCTTAAATTGGATTTTGAACTATTTTAGTAATATCTACAGTCAAAATCACTTATTGGCTCTCGTAAATGATATCAGTTAATATTCCCTAGATTATATAGATGTTAGATATTGTCTTTATATCTTATTTTATACAATTCCTCACTATGTTTGTAAGTAATTATGGTGATTTCAAAAAAACTTCTAAGTAGATAAGCGATGAGAAACATATGTTCACATGCTTGATTTTAGATGAAAAAATGGAGAAAAAATCAACCCTGAGTCCAACTTAGACTCGGAAATCGAGGTTGAGAATGCTCTATCGTGGTAGCATAATTAAATTGAGCAATTGCCCAATAAGCGGGAGATCCGGGTTTAGATGCGGGCTACGGTAGATTATTTCCATTTCTTCAATCAAAAATTTTAAGGTTAAGTGAAAAAACAATACACTCGCTATTAGAGAGTTTGCTATACGCAAAGTATTCGCCGGAATTCATCATGTTCGTAGACTGTGATAAAATATTTGAATTCAGAATAATTCAAGACACGGTTACAAAGGATTGGAATGATATTTTCAAAACAGGATTTAGATGTAGTATTTTTCAATTTATTTAGCCATTTAGTCGCTACTAAACAAAAATTTTCTTGATTAAATATCGCAGTAGTACATCAGTTCTTACGAAACCTTACGAGTTTTTTTTTATTAGTTTTAGAAGGCCAACTAAGGTAGTAAAAAATTTCAAAAACTTTGTATGTACTAATAATTACACGGATGGAAGTATGTCTCTAGTTCATTCCTACAGTAATGTCCGTGAGTTATTGAATGCTAGTAAATCCTGAGGTGGCTGTGACTGCCAGTCGAAGAAATTCTGCTTCTCTAAGTTAGGTAATCCATCTTCTTCCCGATTTTCCCTTCCCATTGACTCCGTCCGAATCAAATGTAGCAGATGGTACCTGCAGGGAATTCTCATAGTTTGACCGAAATACTCAAGTTTCATCTTTTTGACGGCTGAAGGAGTGTGTACCTACTATTCTCACTGACCTTATTCCATAGGTCATCATGAATTTGGCGGTATAGCTACATACCAAAAGCTACTCACATTTTATTCATTACTTCTATGCAAGAGAATTGAATAAGATAATATGGTCTTTTTTTTAAATAATAGCTGATTAAGTACCAGATTTCTTATTTTTACAGTTATATTTTATTCATACATTCTCACTGATATCGTTATTATATACAAATTTGATAAAGTTACCATCATCGAATGAAATATTGATGTAGTTTTTACTGGATTTATATTCTGTTTATTCTATACATTTATACCATAAAAGCCGCCTTTCGGCACGAGGAAGTATTCTATGCAAAATTTAACACCTGGGCAACTACCTGATAGGTTTTGTTAATTCTTCAGGATGACATAAATATAATGAATATTACGAGTAAAATAACTTCTAAACATTCTTATGCTTGTTCATATATTTCTCTGTTTACTCTTATTGAATGGAGCAGCGAGAATTAAATGACATTTGAATTGTCTCAAACTGCCGATGAAAACGATCAATACATTTCTTAGCGAGAGGATGAATGAATGAATGAACTCTTTATCATGTGACTAAGGAAACGGAATGGTTTCATTACTTGGAATGGTTTCAAGAAGATGTACGAAATTAATATGTGCGAATTCCGTCGCATGAAAGTGATCTATTTTTTAAGACCAACATAATGTGTGAAGTATTGAGTAAGTTGTTTTGGGTGGATTTCAAGTTATCGACATTGAAATACCGCCCGGCGTTCAAAAAAGCTAAGCTGATATTGACTTACGAAACTTTCAAACTTACTTAAATGATGATGATGGCTCAAGGATTATTCAGTTAGCTTTATTGTATTAGAAAACCATCTGGAAAAATCAGGACGTAATGCGTGGAATGATGGATTGAATGAGTGGAAATAATAGTAAGAGTCTACTGGAGTGACCTATCTGATCTCTCGGATCAAAACTTGCTTCCTCTCGGGAATGTCGATGAAAGACGTGCCAGCAGCTGGAGCTCTCCCTTCTTTCGATTTCTCTCTCCTGTGACGTAGCCTTCCCAGGACGAGGTTTTGGACGGAATTTCGGATGGGTGGGGAGCAGTTCTCGAAATCCTGGAAGTTTGCCCCTCACCCGCTGCACTACTTTGCCTCCCCATCGTCACTCCAGGAACTCTCTCCCTCGGGAACATTCACTCATCCTCTCGCTGTGACGAAACTTCTCCACACGTCAGCCACGCCGCCAGCCTTTTCGCTCCCTCTCTATCTATATATTCTGCACCTTTTTCTCTTCTTTTTCGGCTCGTTTCGTCATAGCCAAAATTTACTGCTTCCCAGCTCGGTCAATGAGGGAGGAAATTGACGGATACCAGGCGAATAAAGTACACGTGCGCGCACACATGTATTTTGTTGCCTTTCGACTTTGTGCTGCAAAATTGCTCCTTTTGGAAATCCCTCGTGTATTTTCCTATATTACTTCCTTAAGTTCGTGCGTGAAAAGCATTTTCTGTCTCGGCTTATTCGATCTTTATCTCCCTGCGCTGAATGTAAAGCCCACGTTCAAACAACATATCAACAATAAGGATATATTGTACAGATTATGAATTGATGCTATTCCATAATAACATTAAATTGAGGATAGTAAGATCCATAATAAGACTGAAACATACGGCAACACTTTCAATCAATAATAACCTACAAAAAGAGAAAAAATAAATTACCTGAAGCCTGATTTCGTCTGGGTTTTTGTTCTCATATTACGGTATAGTGCAGTACTCCTCAAGTGGTGGTCCATAAACACCATGAAGGTTTGAATCCGCGTCTGCGGTTAGCTTAGAGACACGATTTGAGTGCTCTGATTTAGTCCATTGTAAATTATTAAGTTATTTTGTAAGATCATTTTCCTTGTCTAGTATTTTTTCGATGGAAAAATATGTAGGTATAAATTATCTTTGTGTTTCTATAAACTGTTATTTTTTTATAATATGGACTGAAGGGCTTATTAAGGAGAGGTAGTCGTAGTATATCTCCAAAATCAGATGGAGATCTGATCGAAAAGAGGCTCTCTTGAGCCTAATCATTTTCGAAACAGTTTGTCAAATCTAAGTTAATGTTGCGATGGAAAATGTGAAATAGATCGCTCTGGATCACGTAGTATAGAATGAGACGTATATGTTTGTTCGTTCTTTATTTCTTCGTTTACTCTACTGAGTAGTTAATGATATACTGAGGAAAGTTATCTAACTATGTAGGGTAACCAAAATCACGACCAAGGATATAGTAGTCTCTGTCAGCAAGTATACAATTTCTCTTTAAACTTAAAATATTTCTACATTTTAGTAAATGTCTGAATCGGTTGAAATCTTGAAGTATATTTTCAACTTTCTCGTATTGACAACGTTAAAATATAAAGTAGTTTCTTTTGAGGAAGGAAATATTTACACTATTGCGTGGAAGGTCATCAAAATAATGCGTAGGGTTTCTTTACCGTGAGAATAGTGTATATCATCGATTTTATCAGGTGTTATTTTCTTGCTGTTTATCTTAGAATTGTTTTCCTTCGTTTATCGCGTCGCTTCATCGTCGTAGGGCTTCTGCTTTCTCCGAACCGTAATCGCTTCCACCTTCCTTTGTCTTGCTGACTCTTTTTACTGCGTTCCAGACAAAGGTTTCGCTTTTGCTCATCGAAGGATATCAATCATGCTATCGCCAACTTCGACGATATTTATTATTTTTTACGTGTATTCAAGTTCCTATCAAGAAGAATCTTTATGATAGTCTTTTTTATCTTTACTGTTCCCAAAAGTGGTTTTATCGCTGCTCCACAGAAAATGGATGTTCGAGTGACTCGAGATAAGTTTTCTTCATAAGAAGTAAAGCTCAGTTTAAATTTGATGTTTTATATTCACAATGTCAGATGAGAGTTGTAAAATAATATAAATACGATATATTATAAATTAATAATGTCATTCTTATAACTCTTATTTAGTGACGAGTAGTTCTCAAAATCATCTTGCGCTGCCTGATTTTTTTCCAGGCACTATGTTAATACTATGTTTTTGTATATTAATGTGTGGGAACTTCCTTCATGAACTACCCTGGGGTTTTTCCTCATGAAAGAAATTAAATTCAAAAAGCTACCTCTTTCCGTTTGGAGCAGGATACGTCCTTGAATGTTATCAGTCTGAAAAATCTGCAAAAAAAAATATAATTATGAATGACATTCATCCATCTCAACATTTCTGTTCATTATAACATTTTATACTACGTAATGTAGAATCGTTATAAAGATAAGTATTCCTGTTTCCTCTTTGCAAATATCAGAACCGTTTAGCGTTTAGAATAAACCGGAAACTTGCATTTTATTTGCAGGACGTGGTATATTTATGTATCCATCCTATCGCAGGCTTATTATCTAGAATCTGGAATAAGTGTTATTCAATCTACAAATTGTAATATATACTGAATTATGTGCGCAAACAGTAGATTTCTTGGTCGTTTAGCAGTTTCTTGCAGAGATTCTATCCTCTTTTGATCTTTGTACGTTAGAATATGCATTGACGGCACTCTTTTACTCTAATAAAATTCAGACGGATCGTCCATCTACAAGAAAAGTCCGTTTGAGTTTCCCTTCGTAATGAATCGTCCGCCGACTTCACCGAAACTTTGTCCCACCGATGGTGTGCTTAATGTAAATTTCTCTAAAGAGACGAACTCTGAAACCTTCCAAGTTTTTAGTTTATTTTTTCGTGCTGGTTCCCTTTCAGTGAAGGTTACTTCTCCTCACAATTTTCATATTTGCGAAGTTGTTCTCCTTATTAACTTTTTGAGACTTAGATCGATTTTGAAAAAAAAATTGTTTGAAATTATTTTTATGTTGGAATTTCGACTTCGCAGATGTATTTTTAGTCTCTCTTAACCGTTTTAGATTAGGCTGAAATCTTTAAATCTAGCTCAGTATCATCACTGAAGAATTTTACAGATTATTGAAATGAGGGGGATACTTAAATCTCAATTTCGGAAGATTTTTGACGCATCGAAAAATTAATTCTTTTGTTCGATATCTTTATTATATAATTTTTGTTGGTAAAGCTTGCATTTTATATCCGTTGCTGAGTTCTAACTACTAACTGCCCTGTTCTTTGAAAGAAACTCATACCCCTCATACGTAAAAGTACAGTAAGCAAAGGAACATCTGCAGCACTCAAATATAATGTATGTCAAATTTTATTTTTCTTATTAAATTACGTTTCAATTTTTTAATTGCTAAGTGTCTTTATTTACAAAGTCTTTAAGTTTTGGGCGAAGTCTAGTTTTCAGTCCTACGCTTAATTTTGTGCCATTATCATTCCAACCAGTTGTTCGAATACCATTAGAAAAGGTGTCTTTTTGAGAATGAGGTCTGAGAGTTGAAGCATTTTTGTACTTTGTTGAAATTCTGAGGAATTTTTCTTGCAGATTCGAGGTTTTTTATTTTCGCTATATGATTATTTTCGATAAATTCTGGTATATCTGTATGGAGAGTAGCTTTGTTTGATTTTTTGCTGACCAAATAAGAGAAGAAAAAAATCAACAAAAGGGTTTTCTCTAATCCAGTATTTAATTGGAATGTGATAATTAAGTTTTTAAATTGATGAGGTGGTATGGTAAGGCATGAATGAAATACGTTTCAAATTCTTAGAGTCTATAAATTGCCTTAAATAATAGTTGCGTGATTAATATTTAGGCTAAGAAGATGCACAAAGAATGTGTGAAAATGTTCTCTGTCCATTGCCTCGTTACTTACGGTATAAATATGACAAATGTGACGTTTCGTATTGCAGAGGAATTCGCAACTAACTGAAACCTCGCAAAATCCCTAATGGAGGCAATTTGCGCTAAGCTAGCTTCAAAACTGGTGCTCAGCTGTTGAATGTTATTTTGGTTTCCTCTTACTTTCCCTTGTCGGAACTTAGTCAAAGCTGTCGTGACACAAGGGAGAAAGGTGACCTTCAAATTCGGGCCGCACGCAGGCAATCGCCATTACCTTATCTTTAAAATTGATTTCAAACAAATATTCCATAATAAGCGGAAACAGAAATCGATTTTGGCCACTTTGAGATGATATCTTCTACGTTGGGGTCCGCTGACGTCAGAGTCAATCTCAAAAGGAAACATTCTTACATATTTTTTCCATCACAAAAGCGGCAGAAATTTCTCTTTACTATAAAATTTTATCGTACATCTATAAACAACGCGATCATATATCCGCTCTAATATCTTGAGATATCTTGTAGAAAAGAAAACTATAATTCATAAATCGAGTTTCTTTTATAAATTGAATTTTTCAGCTTTCTAGCAATGAAAATGTCCACCACAAACCACTTTCTCAACTCAAGAAAGTACATTCAGATAAATAATTTTTTCCGACTGAATGTGATCGAAATATTTTCTTTTGCAAAATGTTTTAGATGGAGCCGATATTAAATACATAATAGTTAAAAGAATATTTTTATATTCTTGCTAAAATAATTTTGTATCAAGCTTATTTTATCCATGTCCAACGCAAATCAGAATTAGCCCGTAGTCTGTTCCCATAAAAATGTTTCCGTATGTTTCTGTTAAAATACTCCTTAGAATGTTCATTTATCTCAAGATGGAACTTTGTAGTATCATTTTATTTGTTCTTTTCTGAGTTAGAACAAAAATAATAATCTAGATCTTATCAGAAAGTCAAGCCAATATTTTAGCGACGGAACGGAAGCAGATGTCCTATTAAAAATTAAATAATAATGAAAGTTTGTCGATCTTAAAGTTTTGAGAAGGAAGTTTCAATTTCGCTTCTACGAGATACAAAGATCTTCAAAGATTTTTTGCGCTTTAAAGATCTATAATCAAAAAGGTGGTATAAGTTTATTTCCTACCCTCTCGTATGCTATTTTGAGATGATTTTAAGGTTACTTGGGTTTCGCTAAGAAATGTTTGCAATGCTTCTAGCAGCGATTTACTTGATGCGGATGTAACTGAACTAATCCGTTTGTGAATCTAGTAAAATATACAGGTTTTAGAGTTCTTGTATTCGGTTGTTGTTGCGCTTCAGCTGAGATGTTCGAAACAAAAATCATTTTACTTCCTAATAAACAGGCTACCTTTCCGTGGTGAAGAAAGCTTTTTTCTAAGGTAGTTACAAACACTATTATGATCACTCAAAATAATTTTCTAGGAAGAAATTTCCATTCCTAAATGCATAGATTGACTATACAATATAGAAATGAAACGTAGCTGAGCAGATTAGCTCAAAGAATTTCCGTCATAAAATTTACTAATGTTCAACAAGGGAGCCCCCTTGTGAGACGGCAAACGGTCACTCGGTCGTCGAGTACTTCCTACAAAATAGTATAATAATTTTTCGAAGCCTTATTCTCATCACTTATGGGATAGACCGATTAGTGATGATGATTGGGTGATGATGAGGTTGTATTTGGCCATGATTGACTTTTACGGCCGGATGTCTTTCCTGTCGCCAACCCTGAACGGGAAAATCGGACAACACACATTCCCTGAACAGAAAATCCTGATCAGCCGGGATCATGGGGCTGGAGCGACAGCGCTTAGTAAGGCCGGTTTCCTACAAAGTAGTATCTTTAATGCAATTAACTTCACCTCTACAAAAATCCAACTACTCGATGCAGGAAGGACAAATTTTGACTGAATGAATCAATAACTCTGCAGCTACTCTTTCCTGCATGAAATTTCCCTAATATATATTCAAAAGAACATACATTTAAAACTGCGATAATTATGTTTACCATGTATTTCTCTTATTCTCGATACCAATTATTTCAAAATCAGATCATCTGAATGTTAGAAATTCTTCTTTGATTTTCTCTCACCTTGATAAAACCCAAGAACAAACGTACCTACCGTCCGTGTTGAACTTCTGCTCCTGCATGGGTTACTCATCATTCTGGTTAGCGGCCAAGAGGCTTTGGGATACTTCCAAAGCCAAAATAATGGGCATTAGACTTAACTATATTCCACGTAGTCTCGTAGGAACAATGGGAGAGTTTCCTGATAAAATTTCCTCTCTTCTTCGTTGCGCTTCCTCGATTTTTGAAACATCGCCTCGAATCAAATATCTCAAAGCGCGAGTCTCTTTCAAGTTATTTTTCGAACGAGCCTGTGTGTTCACCGGCAAATTTTAGAGGCGTTTGAATTTAATTTTTCTCTGAAGCCCTGCCAAATTTTTCAACGTGTTGCCGTTGTCGATGAAGTCAGCTTCTTCTCACGATTAGACTACCGAGCTGTGCCATTGGTCTCTGTCCAAATTCAATAAGTAAAAGCGGAGGTAGTTAATGAGGTAACATTAAAGAGCTATCCACCCCGCCGGCGCTTGTAACGTCGTTTTACGTGTTGTCTTATTTTGTTTTCATAAACTTGTTTGTTCCAAATGATCGCTCCCACGCATCTTGTTTTTAGGGATATTTCGAGAAAAAGGATTTCCTCGTATCGTATTTCACTCGTAATCCTTAAGGTCTCTGAAGATACATTGTTTTAAAATCATTCCAAATCGTCTTTTAAATGTATGGTGAAGAAATGGTGTTTCCTAACTCTTTCATTTTACTTCTACAAATCGACCTCTCTTTGAATCGAAAAGTAATAGTACCGATATATATCGCTGATATTGCGTCATTGTAAAAGGAATTGGGAAAGCTTTCCCAAACCAGGATTTAGGTAAATTCTCTCACATTACCTGATTTTAGGTATTGACCCTGAAATGTATTTCGTTTTCATGAACATATAATTATAAAAGTAGATACACCGCTTACTTCCACATAAAAATTTTCCTGTAGATGTACGATGTTTTTATTTCGTTTTATTTTAAAGTAATGCAACTTAAATCAGATACTACTCTGCTACAATTAATGCTTTAGTTTTTTACTCGCTGCAGTCCAATTCCTTCTAGCTCGCCTTCGATTGACTGTTATCATTATGTTTTAAAAACTGCAGTGATCTGTGATGACATCTTTATTTCTGTTAAGATAGTGTTTTTGTTTTATCGATGTACATGAAAGATGTATTTTATAAAACGTCCTCTTTCAGGAATATCCAGGGTTAATTTTGTTAACTGTTTCGGTCAATCTCATGATTCTATTTTACATGACACTCGAATTCATTTATTTTCATATATATATTGGCGCGTATCCATTATGTATTGGAGATTCGTAACAACCCCTAAAATAAAAGTCACAAAAATATTTGTATAAGTAATAAAAGAAAGGATAAAATACGTGCTGTGAAATAGTTCGACGAATTCCGCCTAAATGCTCTCTATACTTTTAATACATAAAAATTTCGTGAAACTTCGATGGAAAAGTCTCAGTTCGTCTGTGAAGGCTTTAATCGGCCATGTGAATGAATGGATTTATTACATAGCGATGCGTAAGAGCTAAGTGTTTAATTCGATTTGCATCTGATTCGAGTGGTGGATGTTGGACTTCTCAGTGCTTTAGGAAATTGGTGACGATTCTTGGTGATGAAAACGGGAAGTTACTTCGGAGAAGTTAAAAAGCGCGCACCGCCGTTTGCGTCTTGTAACGAGTGTGAAATTTGGCCGCGGGCGAGGGAAACCCCGATTCAACCTTGGAGATTGTTTGGATTGGAGAGCGAGGCGTGGCTTCATTGACCCGCTTACCCTCAAATTAAAAATAGCCAATTAATGCGTTTGGATCTCACTTTTAAAATAAAGTGAATCCCTGGTTCGGCGGATGCGGAGAGGGCGAGGGAGGGGAAGTGTTAGTTTTAGAATGCGGACCTATTTTCTTGTTTCCCTTATCCCTCCAATCCCCCCCGACCGACCACTACTCTCCACCTTCAGTTACGACTTGGAGATCTCGCGGCCGAGTCCGCATGCTTCCGCGGTGGCTGTCCGAGCCCTCGAGTGTCCTGTGTCTCTGTGTTCACGTGTTGTGATCTGTTTTCTCGTAATATTTCCTGCTGCCCGGCGCGGAATAACTATTTCGATTCGCACATTACGATACTTGAAGGGAAGGTGATGTCGATAAGGCCAATTTCTCCGATTTTTATTTGGAGACGTTTGACTTCAGGTGAAACGTTCGATGGCGATAGTTGTCACTGACTGATTTCACGCCTGGAATAATCGCATACGATAAAAGACTGGGTTGTTTAACACTTTGGTGATTTTGAACATATCCTCAATTGTTGAATTTAATTGTATCCAATTGTTAAAATTTCGTTAAAGCGATACAATTCGTTCGTGATTCGAGGCATATCTTCGTCATTAATGTATTTGATGACAAAATTTGAGCAACCGTTGTGTTCCTTCGCCATGTGGTGAAATGCAGTAGCTGCTTAGTCTATTGTGCCTTCCGACTCTCTGCAGTATCGTAGTGTTCGAATCGGACTTAATCGAGACCAATCAATTACCCGAGGTAATTTTTAGCCACTGGCTGCGCCTTGGTTGGATGGTGTTCTTCAAGTGAACTTTATCTTTCTCCGCGGCGCCGGTGATTTTGGATATGTGTTTGTGTACGTGCACGCCTAGCAACGAGAGTGTCGCTTTCATGTCCTCCCCCAGTGACAACGTCGTGTCATAGCGCAGGAGATGACGGAATGTATCGCAGAATGGGCAAGTAGTTATGGAGATTACTCATGCTTGTCACGCCAAATCATTTACATAGAATTAGTTGTGAGATAATGCATGACGTGTAGTATGAGACCCTCCACTCTTAAGTGGTTGTTCATTCCTTCCTGGTGACCTTTATTACCTGTGAGTCTTTCTCCCTATACTCGTAACATGTGCTCTGCGGAGGATGGTTTATGAGAGTTCTATTTATAGTGATGCGGATAAGTAGATGGGGCGATTTAAATGTATCGGAGAGTTCTATGACCCCGAAGGTCGCGATTCGAAATACGTCACTAAAATGCACAATCGACGATAAGTTTTCCTTTCAAATCCCTCTATGCACTCATTGCTGCGGAGTAGTCTACTCGAAGTTCGCACAGCTATCGTGAAGAGACACGTGGTTAAAAATACTCTTCGTTGTCTCGGGACGTTAGACATAGCGGATTTTAAGAGCGTCTGCTTAAGTGTGGCGACGTAACACTAAAGCTGTTTTTCAGGCGGTTTCTATTCAAGGTAGTGTCGAATCGGGTAGGTTCCTCAGCTGATTCTGTTTCGTTGCGACTTTACTATTTGAGAGGGTTGCTGAATGGAAAATATTTTGCAAACAATGATTTCTTTTCTTGTGTCTATTATATAGAATTAAGATAACTTACCATCTTTCTCTAAAGGCTTCATCGCTCCCCTTTTGCATTTATAATCCACCAATTACAATGCAGCGCCATAAATTTATTCACGCTATTTTATTGGATTCAAGTCAGATGGTCTTCTGCAATTCTAGTTCTGAATGTCTTACAATAACTAGGTAAAAATTATGTGAAAAAGAAGTACACGTGATAACTAATGTCGAAAGCGATTATCTAAATTTTTTTTATAGATTTCTGAGCTCATAGTTTCAAAAATTGTGTAAATGAAGCCAACAATTGCCTTCATAATGTTTGAGCGCCATTTAAGAGTTGTATTTTGAAATCTAATTCTGCGGACACATTGAATTATGATAAATTACATTTTCCACCACAATTATTTTACATCACGGATTTTTTAACTGAAATTATGACGGTGTCAATATTTCGGCAACACTAGCTACTTCATTAAAGCAAATTAAAGGTTTCGATCTTGCGCCTTACATTCATTCATGTTGAGTGTGATTTTGAATAATATGTTGTAAAGCTTGTGCGATTAATCTTTGTTTAATTAAAGGGTTCCGGTATTTTTATGTCTTTGAGCTTTGACTTGGTCTGACATTAAAGATCACCGAGTTCTGATTTCTTTTGAACTATAACGTTCTCTGTCCCTTGGAATGATTCAGAACATCTGAAAGTTCTGGTACTTGTTTTCTAAATTATAGCCTACTACAACTCGATAAAGATTTTTCATCGACTGTTTCAACTATCATAAATAGTGCAAAATTATAACCCGAGAAACTAATTTGTTGTAAAATATCGTGGAAGAATGTTCGTGAAAACATACTTTTTCTCATTATAATCACGAGTCAACTGTATGTAGCACTTCAGCGTCGTACACCCTTGAATTTATGCGAAACTTGAGGCCATAAACTGTAGCTCAGAGAGACGCATTATCTGAGAGAACCACGTGCATGCACTTGGATTCCATGGAAGGTGCATAACACGGGAAGACGTTATTTCAGTAGCTTTAGAAGTACTGTTGGTGGTGGTAAATATATCGCCGCCTTTTTGCCTACCGACGAAGTCGAGGAAAATTGTTCATTATACGAAAACACATTTTCCCGTTGTTTTCCTCATGTAGAGAAAATAGGGGGAAGTAATGTCTCTTGTTTATGGCGTGATTATTTTAAACCTGGAGTAGCGTGAGTTCCACGAATACCATAACCATATGAGCGTGAAGGTCTGGCCCATCTCTTTTGCTTTCATTCTGTGCTCCCTCACGATTCCCGTTTGTTCTTATCTAAATCCGCATAACTTCCAGTTTTAATGTGCGTACAATTTCCAGTTTATGTTTTCTATTATCTTTCAAGCTTATTTCCATCTTATGTCATGCCCCTCTCCGTTAAATAAACATACTTCCCAATGACCGTTTATGAACTATTGAAGTTTTCCAACATCCATCTCCCGAAGCTAAAAGGAAACATAGCACCAAACTTGGCGTTTTAGTTCTTTAACTTTTCCTTACATAATTTACACTTTATCTCTGTACAATTAGCCATATAGAACCATAAGTGATATACCGATGTTTAAATATTCTATTGTAACTCACGGAGTTGAAACAGCTTTCGAAATTCCCAGCAGGTAGTCAAATTGATGGCTTATTCTAAGCTACATTTTCAGAAAGAAATTTAACTCGATAACCCTCAGGCTTTTGCAGATTGATCGGTAAATTATTGATGATTAACTCCCTAGAGCAATGATCTGTGCACTTTTTCAAGTCATCGGCATCTTTCGGTGAAAAAAGGAAATCATTGGTCGGAACCCACGGTGTGAAAATAAAACATCTCTACAGAAATAGTGTACAAGGTTTTTTCTTTTTTGTGATGGATTTCCATCACTCCAAGGTCTCCCTCGTTGATTTCCCTGGTGCATACCTACGCGTTGATTGCAGGGTATGAATGTATGCAAGCCTCTATCCTCAGTTTGAAGAAGCTAATCTCAAGGAAAGAACCTCTTTAGTAGTTGAATGAATTTCTTATTTCTTACGGAATTCAGTTTTCTCCTTGGCGATTTATTGCACTATTTTCCGGGGTTATCCTGGGACGGTTAACTCCTAAAATATGGAAATACTTTAATACTGGAGGAGCTAAACCAGCACGGCTTTGCCAATCTCTTTTTCCGGGGCACATATTCTCTTTTCGCTGTTATTGCGCTTAGAAAGGCTTCTTTGTCCTTAGAATACAATTCAAGCAGCAATACAATTGAGGCGGTTCGCCTTTTAATATCGTCTTCCCAAGTAGAATGGACGGAGAGGAATGAATCGCGACCTCCTTCCAATGGCGCTGGGGTGGTCGGCCAATCTGCAAACTGCTTCGAAATCTTAAGGAATGCTCCCCTCCAATGACGTAAGGGGAAGTTTTCTCATTCAAATACGAAACTGGGCGACGCACGTGCGTGGATGGAAATGAAAACTCCCTTTTTTGTGACGTAATGGGACTAAAGTGCCGAGTTAATGATATGAGGATTTACGTCTGTTCAACCTGTCGTAGGTTAGGGCGCCACCACTCTGATGATTCGTGGTGGACACGCAAGTCTGCAGCAATCATTAAGCACACAGTTTGAGAATAGGCGGTACATGGCTCCAGCTTACGATATCACAGATTGACGCTTTGACTTAGATTCTGATGGGATATTTATGCTTTTCTTGTAGAATAAATACAATAAAAGGCGTGTTAGTGATGTAAAATGTACTATTTTGAAAACAATTGAGAAAATACATTCAATCAAAGAAGCAGTTTATCTTCCAATTCTTTCATATATTTCATCGATGTAGTGATAATGACGGAGATTTCGAGAGCTGATTTCGAAGAATTAGGATCGATGAAAACAAAATCCAGTATTGTATCCCATGTGGAGCGAATTATAAGAATAAGCAAGGGCTATATAATATTATTTATTTTTGCTAATTAGCTATAAAACGAACTTAATACAAATTTCTCTAAAGTTATCTTCAAATTATTCATAAATGTAAACAATTTGCTATTGAAATTGGAGCTCTTACATGACTTCTTTGTGTGTGACATGAAACTTGGATGCGAGAGAGTTTCCATTAAACAGCTTACTAAAAGTCATCGGCTTCCAATGAACCTCATTCTTTTCGTTTGTTTAATCTTTTGGCTCTCCCGGTTATGATTTGACGGTGACTCGTTGGGTTATTCGGATTTGCTGTATAAAATGTCTGTCTGTGTGAGTAGCTGAATTGCTTTTATGATATGGGCGTTTTTCATGAGCAGCGCACCAACATCTGCAGAGATCACTCTGACAAGTTCGATATTGTGCACTTCTTCATGGCGCACTTATACTAATTGGCAACTCCGTCTCTATGATGTGATAATATTTGGTGTTCCGCATGCCAACGTGATCGGAGTACTCCTTATTTGTCTTTATTGAGTATTTCCTAAAACCTATGTATATTCTCATCCTCCTGCAACATCCATTCCAATAATATCGGAAAATTGGTTTTAGAACTTTCAAGAAGCATGCTTCTCATATAAGAAGAAAGCAACAGCTGCTTGACTGAAAACGAGAATATCATGGATCTCTTCTCGATAAAATATCTTATGCTGTAAAAGGCTTGGCTTAGGAAACTTGATTTCTTCAGTTAGACTTGTGCTTCTTTCCCCGGCTAACTTACGTATTGACATTTTTTACTTACGGCTTATGCACTCGCTTTTTTCCCCCATGACTTACTTACGCTCAGTTTTAGCAAATTATCTCGCAAAGTAAAGAACAATACCATATAGTCGACCTCTATGCCGTAGTAGGGAAGCACTGAGTTATACGAATCCAAAGATTCCAAATAAAGAGGTAGATATCAATGAAAATCTGAAAGTCAAGTCTTTGGTAGGATGATTGTTTTAACGATCTCATAAACTTTATAAGTTATTATGGAAGTCATCATCAACATCAGCGGTTATCATTCCGAGGATATCTTTGCTCTAAAATCCATACTGTCCCACGCCGTACGTTTTATCTCCTCTTAATGACTAACTTCAACGCTAACTCTCACCTGTCTCGTAATTCAAACTACATCTTCCTCTGCAATTCCTTTCTCCCTGCTGTCAAACTAATACTACCTTGCAAAGATTATCGTTCCTCAGTTCGTCCTTCATTAATTTTTCTCTTCTTTTTATCGACGTTCTCCAAGGACTTTTTATTTTCTATTCAGATGACCTCTTCATCATAGTTACACGGTCCGTCTATTTTACTTTCACCTTACTTATGAAGCAACCACTTCTCTATTAATTCTGACTATATCATTGATAGAAATTTTAATTTATATTTTCTTAGTTCCTAGGAATTTGGAGAAATTCTGATGGAAATTTAACGGCATAAAATAGTATCAAAAATCTTTTCAAAAGTTTTTTTTAAAGCTTTCGGCATGTAAGTTTAAAGATGCAAGTATAATCTCGCGAAGCCGTTGGAGGAATATATGCTTCACTTCCCCTCGTTTTCACCTGCCTATGAATTTTGCTCCTCGGTATCTCATTACAGTGCAGTGCACACGTCGGGCCCATTACAGCGTCTAGAATGGAGCATAAATTGTGCCGTGAGACTAGTATGGTTCGTGTTAAAATCTTCGTCCGAATTTCTCCGTTCCGCCGCATCTGAAATCGTTAGCGCTCCGCTGAGGAGCTCCGTTTGTTTCGCCAACTTCGACCTCAGTTAGGGAAACCTGTTTACGGCGGCACTGAGCCTTTTATGCACGAGGAATGACTTTTGGGAGAGCGATGTGGTGAATCCCAGTCATTCTATGGCCCCTATTAGGAATTTGCAGCTTCATGGAGGAGAATGCCATTGATTTGGCACGCTATAAATCACTTCCGTCATCATAATAATTTAATTGTGCTTGGATGACTTTCTCTAGATAAGCTCAGAGATAAAACGCTTTAAATTTCACTATATTCTCTGTCTTATTATATCAGATATTTTTTTATTGCAGCTCCTTGTTCCTTAAAGAAATTATATAGGATGTATATAAATTATTTCTTGGTATTTCAAAATTTTATTCCGAAAGACAAATGAATTGATGAGTTTGTGGAAATTATTACAGAATGATAAGTAGAGAATTTGTTATGCCTATACTACAAATTTTGATAACGATTGATTATATAGAATGAATTTTATATGTATTCACAAACAAACAGTATTCACAAACGTCCGTTTTTATGTAAGTTTGGAAACTTAACATTTATGATCATTTCTCTCCAGATATTCCGGATCTTTCAGATTTTTCACGGAAATCTTTCTTATGGTTATGTGTATATTTCCTTGACTTTGTGATTTTGGTGTCTATTCTAATATTTACACCAACTGCTAGATCATTTCACTTAACCTTTAAGTATGTCCTTATTTGCACAAATAATCCTTCTTGCTTACCTCTGTACGTTTTCTAATTTCTCCTTTATTCCTTTCTTATGCAGTTCCACTGTGTTATCTCCATACTCCAGAATAGGATATCACAAGTATACGTACCTTTTTTTCGATTTTACTAATTTTTGAGGTTTCTCAAATTTGAATATGTATTCTAAAGTTGGTGTTGCTATCTGATAATATTGTGTGATAAATTGGGTTATGAAGCTTATTGACAATAATCGAATCACCACAAAATTTTATTTAGAATTTTCTAAGCTATATACATACCATACTCTTGGCTTACGATAAGTTAACAATTGCCGTCCTAAATCTTTGCATCATTATTTATCGCAGCACGTACTCTGCACTGAATTGTTTATAATATGCACAGTAGTATGTGATAAAAACTCTGCGACAATCTTGACCCTTTATTCACTAATTCTTTATGTTGGGAGAAACATCCAAGTACAATCATCTGCGGTTCTGAGAACTCCAATCGACCTTTGCAGATTGGGTGATTGAAGATCAATTCAAATGAGTTAACAAAAATGGAAAAGAAGTTTATTACTGCGATTCAAAAGCGACTTACACTTTTAAGGCATATGCTTGACTTTTCCATTTCTGTTTATTTACTGAAAATTTTCCAGGCTCATGACGCATCGTGCAAAGATTATCCTAAACGCCTTTCTGAGAATCTCGTTTGGCGGACACAAAGACCTTCAAATTCCCTCATAGTAATCGATGACAATGAGATTGGTGCAGGATGGAAAGTGGTTTAGCTTATGTTTTCACGAGCACCCGCAGCGGATCGATGGTGACCACGCGTGACTTGGTTAATGCGCGCCCTTTATTGCCGTTCCAAATTGCTGTTTCCCTCCGTTAGCATTTTTCGGACGTGCTGCCATTCCATTGTTTTGAGGCGAGCATCGGGTGGGATTCGGAATTCCATAAAAATCGCGGGAATTGAAGATTGCGAAATTGATTTGCTCGAGAGGGATGATTAGATTTCCGAGAATTCCCCTTCGTGATTTGGATAGATTTTTGGGCGCGATTTGAGATTCCCTGATTTAAGTGGCCTCCGAAAGAACTTTTGGCTTCGTGCCTATGAATCCGTCCTTTCACGTAGAACGGTAAATCTGTGATTCGATCCGCCATTATCGTGCTTTGCTCTTCTCTGTAGTAATGTAGGCTTAAGTCGATAGAATACTTAATTACAGTTGACTGCAACTCTTGCTCTAAAGTTATCGATAATAATATTTATTTTAATCTTATTCCATATTTTTTAGTTTTCAGCAGTGCCAAATTATCCCCAACGAATCTCAAGTAAATTGCTTACCGTTAAAGAATTCAAATCACGAGTTCGCTGCATAGGAAGTTAATGGCTGACTATTATGTCTAAGACTTTTTTTCCTACGATAAATGCAGTGCGGCAATTTCAGGCTCATAAATATTTACAGTTCTTTTGAATTTTTTGTCCCTTTGAGAACTGTTATATCACTATTATTGTTAAGACTGCTCACTATTACTGGGGTGAGTTGTTCCAGAAAATGAAGAACGAAAAATGTCTAGGTGAATAAATATATCCCTGGTAATGACCTTATTTTCAATATTTCAATAGATGGAATTAACCGCTGGATAACTGTTAAAAGTATTTTACTGTTGACTTTAAACGGTCAGAAATCATTGACGTAAAAAGATATGGACAAGTAATTTCTATCAATATTCAATTGTTTCCTACCCTCTTTAAAATGAGAATTCTTAATGCATTATCACCGATGTTTTTCATGTTGCTTTTACTTCAAAGCTGGCATTATTTTATCAGATGGTAGAAATTGCGGAAATTTTGCAAATAGAATAAACAGAACCGAACTCATGGAACCAAATTGGTTCCGTAGAAGCATGGAGGATATCTGGGCGTCCTTTCCTTGCTTGATTGCTGCATTAATGTTATTTGAGCAATTATTTTCCATAAGCATTTCCGTTAGTTGCTATAGAGGGAAAGTAACTAAAATAACTATTTTCACGTAATCATGAATTCTAAAATGATTTTGTATGCCAACGAATATGACTATGATGATGATGGGCGTTTACACTGTTATAGATTGTTCCTTTGTCGTAGCTGTAAACAAAAAGTATATAATGGGTTGAGTACTAATTGATATGCCATTGATTAACCATTTTAATTGCAATTTTTTTCCTCGTGTTTTCCTTCATTTTCACAAGTTTAAATAAAAGGGACCTTGAGCGGCGACCGAATAAGACCATTTGGCCTAACTTTTCATGTTTTTTATTTGAAGCCACGATCTTCGATTTTCGAAAAACAGAATCCCATCGGGTTAATTGGTTTGTGTGTAAACAGAATCATGCTTGATGCGTGTGGAATTTGCGTGGATAGCATCGATCCCATCGGAATTCAGGACGCTATTTCATGCTCTAATTGATTGAGAGAATCCATTCTAAATTGAACGCCAACGCTTCAGTTTGGAGAGGAATCGAAATATGATGTGCCGCCTCAGATATTAGAGGACAATTATTTGCCCTCAGAGATTAGATGAATATTGAAAAATATTTGCTCCGGCTGCTACCCTATCGCTTTAAATTGTTGCCATCGAAATTTGTTTGCCTTTTTCGACAGGGATATATATTTAACTTGAATTTATCAGGGTTTAGGCTACATTTGGCTGGTCAGATAAGACCGGAATTTTCGCATTTGCTCTTGTTTTACGCCAACGACTATTTTTTCTTTACTCTTCGACTATTTTTCTATATTAAATGCATTAATTATTATACGCTTACTGAGAGATACTGTTTGCATTTAAGAGATAAATTTTTCTGTCAATAGTCATTAATGTTGAATTCGTTTTTTGTATCAAAATAGCTGATTTCAAACCTGTTTATCACCGCTGTTCAAAACCGATGGAAGATGTCACTTTCTTGATCAAAATAAATATTACTAAAGAAATAAGTGGATATTTTATATCCTTATAAGATACTATTAAGTTTGTAGTTGGGTTGGAAGGTAGCTATTCACGGCATTGCCAATTGGTCCCTGGTAGTACCTGAAAGGCAAACTTTCAGCTAAATTCTAAAAGGGTTGTTGAAATAAATTAAATGAAATGAGGTGTCCATATATAGATGTGGCGTATACATAGCGGTTCATTATATATTTTAAAATTTTTTTCCTTAATTTCTAATTATTCTGCAACAATGACAGACATTTTTTCTTTTTCGTTGGTAGAAATTTGTGAATTCCTGATATTATAACGATGCAATGAGATTTATTTACCCAGCGATTTAATCTCAAATTAATTATCTTCGCTGGAGTAAATCAATTTTCATTAGGCTTATATGAGATCCCTGTTTAATATAGATTATTTTGTTTATATCCTGTTGGCGATTATAAAGATATTTAGATTATCCTATATGTAATCTGTGCCAAACAGAAAATTAAAACTTTCAAGGCTATTTCTCCTTTGATTTAAAGTTGGTTTTTATGGCTTTAAAATTTTTCTGGAGTAGTGATTTTCTGAGCACGTCTTATGGTTTTTCTAATATTCTGTAGCTTCAATTATTTTACAAAGCTAGAAAATTATTTGGAACCATTGATAACCTGAAAGAATTTGCAGAAAAATCTTTAGCCTAGTAGCGATAAATTCTTTATGGATCTACGAATCGTTTAATTGTTTCAATTCATAATTTTGTATACACATATTTTGTTTCCGACTCGATTGAAAGCTAATTAACTTTAATATAGTGAAAGTTTATTAAATTACATTTTGAGGCTTTATTCATTCCATTAATACTATTCTTTACAGTCTATTAGGGGAAGTGTTTGATGTCTGTGTTTAAAAAATTGTTTATTTTCTGTAATATAATTGGGTGACCACATTTCATTCCTCTCCAAATTTGATTTTGTAGATCGCTTTGCTTCCAAAGTGGCGGTAGATTAAAATCTTTTTAGGGAATAATATTAAATATCAAAAGTTATTTCCATTAATTGTGGAATGAATGTGAAAATGTATTGCGAATTCTACTTTGTGTGGCGTTCCACAAAATATATGAAAACCTTATTAATTCGCCTTTATCTTTAGCTAGAATTCAACTACATTTTTAGAGCAATAAAAGAATCGAAATAGTCATCAAATCATTGTAAAATGTTTCGAGAAAAATAGCTAAATTGATAAAATAATGCGCTCTCCGTTCAAGGGCATTGAGATCATGAAAACGGATCTTGTGCGTTATCTTTTTATTGTGAGCAATGCCCCCTAAAGATTTTCTAAAAAAAATGGGTTTTAAAGAGAATATTTACGAACCATTGTCGAAAATGGATCGATCTTTTTTCTTAAATTTCACGACCAACTACAAACTTAAACTGCTAAAAACCGGATCCTTCTTTCGGTTATTTTGCGTTTGTATCCATAGCGATGAGAAATTTTCATCGCGTTATTTCTCATATCAAATTCTTTTGATCTCCATAGCGTTATCGGTTACAAACATAAAGTGCGTAGACATTCGGTATTGGTCTCAAAATTCCATAACGTTTTGATATCACCTGGAGTTGCTGCTTCAGCGAAGGTAAAAACTTTTAACAGTTTCGAAATAGGGAAAATCCAGGGGAGCGTTCATTTATCATCAGAGTCTCTGAATTGGCTTCCTTCACAAAGCGTGTTTTGAGAGAAGTTCCTTCTACTCGGAGCTGAGATAGTGCATCTGGTGAGAAAGTTCCAGCTGCGATCTCGTTCTCTTATTGAACCTTCTGCAGAGTTTGGCTTAACCGAGGATGGAACAATTTGAGGTGCATTATTGGGCTTACCTTTTCTCAAGGGCGTTCCACATACTTTTGCTTTATGTTTTGTTTTCCAAAATAAAGCGCTAATTCTCTAAAAATTATGACAGTGAAGATTCCTAATTCTGTTTATAGAAATAGGCTTGGTCATTTCTTATGAAGTTGTTTTTTTAATCGGCATATATTAATGTAAGATTTTTCAAAGGTGGCTTAGAAATGAGCCAGAAAATATAATGTATTATCGTACATTTCAAAAGCTATGCGGCGTGTGCCATTAGATGGGAAATATTTAAATTCTACGCTTAACTTATCCTCCGCTGATGCCAGGCAGAACTTCTATAAATGAGTTCACTTCAGTAGTTGTTTTTCTTGCATTCGGGGTATACGGTGAGGATAATCGTTGTCGTGCCTTTACTCCATTCGCAAGGTACAGTTTCCCTTTGTGATAAGGTGTTTTTCATCGACATGGTCGACGTTGACTGAAATGATGCTATTTTAGGAAAACCTGAATTAATAGGATTTATTGTAATTTTGTGCCATGTAAGAAAATCCGTAGAATAGATATAATATAATATTATATAACCAACATTACGCCGGGAACAAGAATACCATTGTTTTTAATCGAGCTTTTGTTTATACAATGATAACTCCATTAAAAAGATAATTCATTTCAAAAATTTTGAAAATTACCATTACAAAACCTTTAACTGGACGTGATGAGCCACCATTTTTAAGAAATCTTAGGAAAAAGGAAATACTATTGTCAGAAGTGTTGACGCAAAAATATTTTAGTTTGTTTAATACCCATTTAAAGTGCATAAATTAAACACTAGACAGTTACCGAAGCTCAATGAAGTTTGAAATATCTCGACTTCTATTAGCAGAATTTTCTGTTACTCGATTATTTTTCCAATCACAGAAAGCTTGATTTCCATTGATTTAATATTGCACCCTACTAAAGCCCGGGCGGAAATTAAGCGATAGAATTCTTAATATATCTCCTTTTCAGAAACTCCAGCGATGCCTCGATGATTAAGAATCCGTAATAATGGAAGTCATTTCCGTCAGCCTGCGGATATAACTTTTCATAGAAGCGTCTGCAAGGCGATTTGATCTAGAAGATGAAAATGACGGAGTCGGAGATTTTTATTCCTCCTCAATGCGACATCTTAATTTCATTCTTTCCGAAAGATAAACTCGCTTCTAGTTACTGAAAAGCGCATAAAATTTTCGTTTGAAAGTTTACTATTATTTTAATAATTTTTATATCAATATTTCATTCAATAAGAACATCGAATCGGCAATACCTCTATAAATTCTTTGAATACATACGATAGCATTGAGAAATTGAATGAAAGAAATTGCTAGCTCTCCCACCACCGAAATTCCTATTTTCCAGACCAATTTTTAGAGTAAGATTTAAGCGCGTTTTCAAAGCAATAGTTTCCGTCTTATCGTTGCAGTAAACATAAGTAATTGTGTTAAATGAGAAAGGATTCCAGAATCTAGGGCAATATTTCCCTTCAAACGTTGAATTCTCATTTAAAGGAGCTGCCATTCCAAAATTCTTGCTTATCCTTTATTTCTTCTTTTGATATTTAGATGTCCTTCTTTTGCCAACATAGTTTTGTTAATTTAGCATAGGCGCATTCGTTCAGGCTCTTTGCTTTTATGTTTTCTTTTTGTGAAAATGTCTGAAAATTCAATTTTTAATCCATCCTATTACGATTATCTAAAATATTTTACTCAAACTAATCCGTTTAGGTTAATTTACGCTAAATCAGATATTTAAATAAAGATATGGATTTACTTAGTTATACAATATTATGGAATCAGTGGAATGCCGTAGTTTATACATACATGAAATTAATACTATGGAATTAGAGGAAATTTATGTCATAGTACACACATATGCCGCGACAATCCTCAATATTGGGTGAGTTGATGACCACATACAACCGGTTTAATTTTAATGTAATTTTTGATAAAATGTTCAAATTTTCAATATTATTTTCAAATATTCCAACTTTCTGTATCAACTTCACGAATCTTACAACCGTTTCAATAACAACATATACATAACCACATCTAGATTCTCAATTGCATTCGAAGCACAAAATCTTACTATATCGCTTTTCCATGGGCAGTTCCTATGCCTTATTAGAAACTCAAATTACCTCTTCTCGGGTAAAGATTTTTGTCCGAAAAAGGGTCCTCCTTTGGACATCAGAAATATAGTACAGACAAATTCCATTGAAAGGAAGCAATGCATGTTAATTAATTTTATAAAATACAGATGATTATAGATTAATACATATAAATAGTCTCGAATTCGTTGTGAGAATATTTCTGAGTAATTTTATTACGTTTGTTAAAATTATGTCTCCGATTGAGTCTGACCTCATTGTAACATAACTTAAAAATCACCTTTCATTCTCCCTTCAGTCGATATTTGGATGTGTGTTAAACCCATATGAGAGCGGATACTATTAACTTTAGAGTGATTTTTGACATTCACGGTCTCCTGGATATCCAAGTGGGCAGCGAGTTCGACTTTGGTGAAAGCGATCCCGGGTTCGATTCCCTATGTAAGCACATATGTGCGAAATGACGTTTGTTACCGTAACACTTATAAGTACTAAACTTATCTTAAACAGAACCTATGTAAAGCAGAAACCTATCTTATCCGAAAAAAATTTGATCCTGCCGTGTGTTCATCACCAACGACCGACCCTGTATTAAGCGGAAAACTGTCTTATCCAGAAAAAATCGCAGCCCTAAAGGATTCGGTCATAGACAAGTTTCACCGTACTACTTCAGCATTCACTTTAGTAACCGCAGTGGTTAGTTTGAAATCCTCAAATGTAAATATATATGTATAACAACAAAAAGCAGTAGATTTCAATCTTATAGGTAGTGCATTTTTCGAGTATTTGCCGTGTATATCGAGAAATTGATCATCGTTGGCAACACCTTACAGCCCTTCTCTGCTACGTATTTCCTTTATTATTAATTTTCCGATGCAGTTTCCATCCCCGTGGCTCGACCTTTAAAAAGCGATAAATCTTCCTCTCGTCGCGGCACTTAAGCCATCACTTGACCCGCATAACTTTATGGAGAAGAGAGGTCGTCGATAAGGGGATTTTTTTAAGGAGCAGGGTGCGGTTGTTAGGCGGCGGATTGAGATGGCAAGGGGTTGAAGTGCTCATAGGGGATGCGATCTCGTAACCGAATCCGTCACAAGTGCGTTAATTAGCTGAGGAGAGGGCGCAGATTTCAATTTACGATAGTTTGAGCCTGGAGAGAGGTAAAGGGGGAGTAAGCGGCCGTGATTAGCAAGATCTGTCTCCACCGGCTTACTAACGTGAAAGGCCGTGTACGTGTAGGAGTAGATATTGGTTGGATTAGAGGAAAAATGAGGAAAAGCGCCGGGTGGTGTGGCAGTATAGAGCTGTTCCGTGATTTGCCATTATAGTAAGAAAGTGGATCGATGCTGGTGGAAACGCTCTCGCGCGACTTTTTCTCTCTCCAACTCCACTTTATCCGAGTCTTTGTTGGTGTAACCCTTCTATTTCTATACCCCTTTTCAGGTCTCTTCTCTCTGCGCTAAGCAGCTTTTCTACGCTTTCGCCAGAACTTTGGAGCTCTCTCTACAGCGATTTCTCATTATTATATCTTTCGTCTTTCTTCCTCCGTCATTCTTCTTTCGGATACCGTTAAGAAATCTTACGTGCGGTAGTTCTGCAGGCGGTGAAAACACTTCAGAGTAAGTCGTTCGCTGTGGCGCCAAGCACAGTAGTTATTCCAAAATAATGATAATGCTATTCACATCCTTACTGACAGAATTTTTTTCTCAAAATGCATTCCTTTATCCTTGAATAGCATAAAAAACCATGATCTAACCAGTAATCGGATCCGTGCTACTAGGCTAGAAAGTTAACCCATACTCTTTCGAAGCCCATGAGGTTAATAAATTGATCTGATATTGATCCTTGTAATTAATAAACTAGAGTCCTAATCATTATGGTATGGCTAGGTGAAATCGTAATGTTTTGGGTATAACTTTTGCTTCATACGATGTAAACTGTTGAAATAAGAAGACTCTTGTATCCTCTAGAAAATGTTTTTCTCTTTAATTCTCTCAAATACCCCTTCCTAATTCTCTTCAACCATCTCACTTATCTGATAGTCGGTTTTTGCATCCCTTTACTATCTTATTTATCTATTCCCTCCAGTTTTCATCTTTCCATTTTTCCCGTGATATTTTTCCCTAATTTCATCCCTACCCATTGAACCACTTCTACCCTCTAACTCGCGTTAGCCCCTCAACTACATCTCAGCCCCTCTCTCTAGTGATTTCTCCCTCCCCTCTTCCTCCATCCCTGTATCTCTTTTTCCGTCTTTTTCTTCAACCCTTACTCAGCCTTCTTTTTTCTCTTCCGCAACCGACACTCCACTTTATATAAGGTCAGACCCCTTCCATACAGGTGTTCAGCCCTCTTTTCCTCCTGCATACCTCTTGTACCGCCCTCTTTCTCCCCCCTTTTGTTTGCTCGCACTTCCCCTTGCCTTTTCCTAAATGCCAATGAAGAAAGAGCCCCCTTCTCCTTCGATATCTCTCTCCCGCCGCTTTTCTTTGAGTTTCCCAACCTTTCCTTTTTATCGATTGCTTTCCTTCTCCGAGTAGATTTCATCTCCGATTCACTCGTTTGGTAATTTTGCATATATACGACGCTGACCCTGAATCTTTTTATCGTTCTCATTATCAAGTTTGATTGTCTGATCATTTTTGCAGGATATTTTTTCGAGATAGGTAATCTTTGCTTGGGGGAGTTCCCATCCACCCTCTCTCCAGTCCCAGACTTAGATCGAATACAGGGCAAATTATTCTGCCTCCTGTACATCAATATGTCTATTCATGTATATACTTTAGATGATAAAAGTTTAGTCACCATTAGAAACGGAGTTTTCATGTCTAACCACGAAAAAACAAAATATTTTGAAGAAGCCGTACCGTGAAACTCTACGATTATATGTGCACATGGTTTAACATATGGTCATCGATAAGTGATTGAATACCCTTTTAGGTGTAAGTAGAACGTAGTTTTAGTAACGTATGGAAAGAGATTTTTCTGTTAGTTTGTGTATTGCGGCTCATTATTGTTATCTGGTTACCACTCGCTCATATTATAACATCTGAGTAACTGTGAACTTTATGTCATTCAGGGAATGAGTGTAAGAGTATATTGTTTTATATTTTTTGTATTTTGTTTATTTTTAGAGTGTATTTACCTAACTTGTTTATTTGAGATTGCTAACGTCCTATTGCTTCCCTTTTTACCTTATTTATAAGAATATCATTAATAATCAAACGTCTTTATTTAGGCTTGATTGTGACTTCTCCTTGTGAAGTCTCCTCTTTAATCCAACCCATAGCATTAGAGGCCAGGGAAAGTCAAACACCAAAGACAAAATTAATGTAAGTTTGCTTTGCCTTCCGTTCCATAAATCCTTTCTTGATGCACTGGGATCGCTAAAAGTAGCTTTTCATATCCAAACACGTTGTTTGTTCGCACGTGGGATTCGTCTCAATGTACAGCAGTTGCTGAATAGTATCTTCCTTCAAGATTCTTTACCCAGTTTCCTCGTGATTGTGAAAGGGAATTCATTTTCCTTTCTCCCACATTACCTTCAAGTATCTTTTCCAAGAAGCTCTTCGTACCGTTCTCGCTCTTTTCTTATTTTTCGATTAAGGAAAGTGAAGTTGATCTTCGATGCGATTGGTTTCTTAGAAGTTGAGATGATGCTGTCGGTAAACGTCACGGGGTTCTTTTGAAGTCTTATCTATCTATCTATCTCCTATCGCGGGCTAATTTGTCTACTCGATATTCGGAGATAGTAAGTTGGATACGGCGTTGGCAAGTTAAGAAGATTTTCATACTAGCGTTTGACATAAGGCAAAATAATAAAAAATACAAAAATCTTAGATTAGACACAAGGTTATGTTAATAGAATTGGGTTCATTCTTTTATAAGTTGGTATGCAGGTGAAGGGATTCACATAATTTTTGATGGTTAAATTTATGTATTTAACGATAAAAATTTATATCCGGTTTTTGAAAGCTGCGTATCGTCACTTTTCAAAGCGTATGTATAGTTAAGATATCAATGAGTAGCTTTTATCTCTATGCTACTATATTATTATTAGAATTACCACTAAAAATTCCTCGATAACTAATGCCGTTTGATCGAATAATCGTTGAAATCCGAACTAACTGTCACAGTGAAAAAGGCCCTTTATTTCAGTTTTTTTCATCGTAAATAGTCTATCAAATTAAATATAGTATTCCATAAATCAACAGCCCTATAAAAATCATAGTTTACTTATTTAGTTGTCAAAGTGTTGTTATATCCTTTTTCCGTGCCAGAGTTTATAAAGGAATATATTTTTTTACCCTTCAAACATCGCTTGAAACGAATGAGTTGGTGTATGATTTGCCCCGATTTTTAATTTCTCCCAAAAAGCCCCAGGCGCAAGCAAACTGTTTGAGTAATCGAGAGAGAATAATTTGGGAGCGATTTTTTAGCAAATATAAACTGTGACGTTTAATTGGAATTTAATAAAGTCCACATTAGGTAAAGAAATTTTTTATCATGTTTATCGTTCCAAATTTGAATGATTCTAGCGCTGTTTCACAATACGCTAACCGACTCCCCGCAGTGATCGATAGTTTAATTCCAAATGCGCCTCTTTTATGGACCTAGTTATTTTCAGGAAGCTATAGAAAAGATCGAGGATCACTGTTTATGTACTATTCAGTTTATTTACAATTACTTTCCGTATCATTGCATTTGCCATGCGAAATCGTCTGCTTATTTTAGGTTTATAAAAGGAAATTTTAATATAAATATATTGCTCTGGTGATCACTCCTGTTTTTTGTTAATATGCATCTACATTTGTATAAATATATGTACACATGTATGGCTGATGGTAATACTATACAGGCTCTTACCTTTCATCTTCAAAGTAAACAGTGATTTATTTTTTCGTTTGCGATAAAACTGCTCGCATAATTTGTTCTAGATTCGAAATACTTTTTACGGATTATATGATATCGTATTATACATTTACCTTTATTTCCGATGCCATTTTTCGGCAGATTAATATTAGTATGTGTGGAAACAAAAGACTCCAGAGATCAAAAAGTCAACCAAAGGATAAAAATTATTAAAGGGTACATACATTAGAATTTAAAAAATATTACACGTCTTTTACGGTTTCAGTAATTTTTGGGATATTATATTACGTCTAAGCTTCAGAGTTATGGATGGTTATTTCGTCGATACAACATATATTATGTCTATAAGAAGAACAGCTTATCATAGACATGTGGTAAAAGAGGGACTACTGCTCCGATAGCCATTTGTATACGAAACCAAATCTCCGGGAATCGAAAACATTTCATTTAGGACACTTTTTATTTCCGCTTTATATACTGAAGTGTAGTTTAAGCCTTTCGGATAGTAACGATACATTTCCCCAAAATTTGATTTCGACCTCCGCTTGGAGGTTAATTGGGTCACTCGGATGCAGCGATCCGTGGAATAAACCCCTCCCACATCTACCTACATTCTCGGCTTCTTTATTCTGCGATGCACTGAAACTTTTAATGCCTCGAGGGAGAGTTGGAATCGTATGTGAGAGGGAGGAAGAGAGGGTTTCTCCGCATGATTTCTCGCTTCTAAAACTCCCTCTTAGTTTATTTATTTTTTCTTTTACCATTCCTAAGCGCAGTCGGCTCCATTCTTCAAAAGCGTGCATTCCGCTTGGCACCAAGTTCCCCTAGCTGTCAGTTGCAGTATCTTTTGAAGTGCATAGCCGAGAAGGGGATTTTCGTATTTTCTGGAGGGATTTCGCATCGCTTGCTGCTCTGCCTTATGTTTCCCCATTTTGAGTATGAATCATTGTTGTGCATCTAGGAGAAACACGTGGAGTCAATTGCTGTGCGGGATAAAGGAAAGATTCTTATGTTTTCCCTCGAATCTTTCTCCGTAAGTTTCGAAGGAAATTCATACCAGGAGAAAGAAGCAGGGATTGGTTAAATAACTATATGGTCCTCGAATGGGTGTACTAAATTTGATAGCTATACTCGTTTCAGTATGTCTTAAGTATGATTATACATTCATATATGTTTTACAGTTCTCTTATCGCTAATATTTTTCCTTTTCAAATTTTTTTCGCAGAAGATCCCAATTCTGATCGAATGGGATTATTCTTCTCTTTTATTTTCATGTGAACTCCATGAAGTACTTTTTTATTATCAACTAATTTTTATCAAGTTTGACATAGAAATTTTGTAATGCTGACAATTTAGGATTATAGTATTTTAATTAAACTTTAGCTGGCAGATTTTTGGGTTAAGAATGCATAAATCTATTAATTCCATGCAATACATGGTGCCTACGTTCGCTTCATGTTTACACCCCCTGCCACTCACTAAATCTATTTTTATGTCTGTACTATTTCGGATCGTTGGAGGCAAGAATGAGTGTTTAAAACATTTTATCCCTGCTGTTCACAGCAGAAGCCTTTCTTTCGCACTCTCTCTGACAACATGCGCTGTCTGGCTTCTCTTATCTCTTTATGATTCCCAACCTTGGTCCGACTGCTCTTATGCCATATCGTAACAATTGTTAACGCAATGCACCTTCTGGCGCTGCACCTAGTCCAATTTTAGAATGAATTATTCATCCTGAGGATCCTTGCGATATTTCTCGAAACTGCAACAGCTTAATCTTAAAATTTACTCAGTTACAGCAAAGTAGTCCCAAATGCTCTTTTCGATTATGCTCGGAAAATTCGACGCGTCAGTCTGAAAGCAAGCAAATTTGAATGAAATCTTCAATATTCGTTGTTTTTCTCATCTCCTTTTCTCTAACCTGAACTCTTTTTTCGTATTGCATTATTCTTGCATTTCGTATTGTAATTACTATCATAATTGAAGGACATAATATTTCCACATCTATTTTGTTCATATTATCTTAAGCCTTTAGAGCTTAGATGTTTTCTTGTCAGTTTATTCCCTATAGTAATCCTTAGTGTGCGTTGTACTCGAATCCATTGTAAAGAAGATGGGTTAAAATACGAGAATAATACTCCTTATTGCTGCAGTTCCTTCGGATAACGGGCTTAGCAGCGATTTGGCCTTGAGACGGACCTCGACACGGGTTTAAACCCTTATGGGAGCAGTTTGTCGTCGGGATCTGTATTGTCCCAAACGTGCTATACATTCGAATGGCGAACCTCTCGGTGGTGAAGCATTTAGTTCCACGTTTCCGAAGATTTCTCCCAAATCTCGCCTTGATCCTGATGGTATTAAACTATTTTTTCCATTTAAATTATATGTCTTCAATACAAGAAAAATAACATATTTAAATATAAACTTCAGTAATGATAATTTAATTAACTTTCTTGGAAGGATTTATGTTTAGTAGGAATAAGGAAAGTTTATAATCCTTTTTGCTTAGCAACTGTCTTAGGCGTTCGAATTACCGAAAAATGTAAGTAAAATATTTTATGCATAAATATCTAAAATAATTGCATTTTAACACTGACTGTTCAATTTCACCCGATAAAAGGCTGTTTATTTCTTTGTTTTTTGTAATTCGATCTATTTTAATTAGTTTTCTCCTATCGTTCTTCTTCCTAAAGTCTTGTAGTTACATGTGTAATTTACCGATGTAATTCAAAATTTTTATTTCTATTTTATTTATTCTGCGTACTTTCTGCATCGTAGAAATATTGGATATATCATTAAGAAAGTAATGTAAAAGTTAATAAAGGATGATTTGTAATACCAAATCGGCACCGCTGATTTAGGGTCAAAGCTTTACATAGCAGAAAGTGAAGCAGTGACTTCGGAAAGGAAGGGAGAGGGAGGGAAGGTTTCTCTTTTCCGTCCGGAAGGTGCTCAAACGGAAGTAAACGCAAATCTAATCCGTAACCCAATAGAGAAAGGTTCTTAAGAGCGGAGAGCGCGGTCTTGTACCATTTTGCCACTTTTCATTCCGAAAGTGATTACTAACTAATCCAAACCCCGGGTCACCTTTTGTTTCTTTTAATAAGGGATTTTTTAATTCGGCTCTCTTTCAATCCGTAGAGAACAATTCATATTTCGAGGGGAAGGGGATCAAAGATTTTTTTCCTAAAGGGACGGATCGAAATACCCCAGAGGTCATAATCCCTATAATCCTTTTCATAGACATCTTCTCTGTTACTTTTTTATTCCTTTCGCGTTCTCTTCATTCATTATCACCCTCTCTTCCTTCTGCCCCATTTTCATTGGTCGCTCAGCTCACCCGACGGACATATTCTCTTGCTTTTTTCATTTTCCATATCCGTCTAAGCCACATAAGTTCTATTATATTTCCTGCTATCCCCTTTCTCGTCTGCCTTTCGTTTTCTCATAATGAATTCTCAGATCCCAGACACTTTAATGCCGCATAAATCCTTTTCGTCCCTGTCGTCTGTTTTCCTTTAGCCCATAAATATTACCGGGCAAATTATTTACAACTATATTTTCTTTTCCCTGCGACATATTACTCTCTATCGCGTTATGTTGTTTTCCATTTCATCTTTACCCGGTTATTATTTCTCTCGCATATACGCTTTATTTTCATTTATCCTCAATCGGAATCCTTTTCTACAACATTCTATCTTCTCGTTTTTCGTTCTTATTGCATCTCACATATGAGTTCATGGGAGAGGTGGTACAAATCAAAATCTATTGCTATTAGTAGAAAATTGCTTAACTGGTCGCGCTGGTGCAGTGGTTAGCGTGCTAGCGCTCCAATTCCTAGCTCCCGGATTTTGTGTGTGTCCGATTATCCCGGTAAGGTTGGTCTTTGGCGACCAAAAACTTTATCTTCATCACCATCAATCAGCCGAAACCGATCAAAAATAAACCGAAGCAATAAGTGATATGAATAAAGCCAATGAGAAGAAATTAAAAGGAGAGCACTACTTATATACCGTGTGAGGAATAATTACTTTTAAACTGATGTTAGTTATAATTTGGAGAGTTGTTATGACTGTATCACCGTATGAAAAATATTTATAATCATAGGGCTATATTACTGGTATATTTCTTTTTATTATTGGATCTAAAGCTTGTCAATATTTTGGATATCTTACTAGACAAGGTTAGGCTTTCTTCCGCCTAGCCTCTTATGTCATTATTACAATTGTGTTAATGAGCTGAAGAAAGAAAGATTATATTTAAATATTAACCTACATATAACCTGCACGAAATCATCATTCTTTAGTTTCTGTCATATGCTCGATAATACAATTGGTAAAATTTTGAAACATCACAGTTTTACTTTTACTCGTAACAATTTAAAAACGACCGTCTAATCTAACCATTTAGATGAAGGAATCGAAAGAAATTTCAAGATTTCAAACTCGTCACTCACTTCCGAAAATTTTCACGCTACATCGTTTTTTTCATTCCTTTCACTCACGTATTTAAACTTAATTCCTCTCGCTCTAGAAATCCATTCTCTTTTCTTCGATCTTTTATTCTTACTTCCTGATCCGCCCCTTTTTTCCTTTGCGCTTCCTGGTGTCTCCCCCTCTCTCGGGTTATCCCTTTTTTCACCTTTCCAAGCAACGTCTCTCTTCCCGCCTGTCACTCCTTTGCTTCTCCTGTGGGAGGAAATGAACCTCTTTCGTTCCCGCTCTTCGCCTTCCGCACTCACTTCGTTTCACACTTTTCGCGACGTTCTGCCCATTCTCTCGAAGGAATTTCGTGGTCGTCCAGAGGAAAAATGATATGTTGTGTATGCGTTACAGATTTGTCTCGGGGTTTCTCGCTTCTTGAAACGTCTAGATTTACGGTTCGAGTGTGTCTCATTGGGGATCGAGGAGAACGGCCGTGTGTTGCTTCAATCTTTCGTTCCCTTTATATATCCCTTTACGATGTTTGGAAACGGAATTTTTTAGGATTTCTGCCATGAAATTATATGCGAGGAAACTCTCATTGTATCTGTAGTTACATTAGTAATAATTTTTCGCTGTTCAATATTTGTATCTATTGTTATTGACCCGCATTAAGGAATACACTTTGCTAGATGTCAATTATTATAATAATTATTATATTACATATTAGACATTCTAATTGATCTGTAATATGACGCTTTTTCATTATAAAATCTTATCGAAAACTTTGTTCATCACATGGATACATTCTTTATTCTAACTAAGTTAGGTAAATAAATTCGAGTCATGTATCTCAATATCTCAAAATCGAGAGTCATATTTTATCATGTGGCAACTAGCAAAAATCATAGATCATAGATCATACATCGAAATCATTAAGTATAATGTATTTAAATTATCTAACAGCCTTTGATTTTCTTTTTGAAATGTCTTTGAATAAAAAGTTTCGCAGCATTGAATTCTTTTCCCGATAATATGTAAGTAACCAGCGCGCTGGTTACTTACATATTATACGCTGCAGCGTTAAGAAACGAAAAGATTCGTACCTGATGTAGGATATTACGATTACAGAAATATTTTCTATAATTTCATTTTATATTGTTCATGGCGGATCCTCCGCTTGATCATTTTCGCATGATTAATGAAAGCGGCGTGATTTATTTTTATATTTATTAGTTGAAAATAGGCTTCACCATAAAATTCTTATAGAGCTCTACATATTATTCTGTTGATTTGACTGATTTCTCCGCTTAGAAAAGAGTTTTCTTTCATATATCATGTGTATCAGTATGATGACTTTAATAGATCAATTTGTGATGAGAATCGAGCTGACCTTCCAATAGATTGAGTCCATAATCTTCACCCATCGGCCCTAATCTTTGGACGATTACCGATCAATTTTCCAGTGGATACGAAATTATGCATCGTCTGATTAAATCGGCAATGTCGTAAATCCTTGCTGTATCGCCCTTTGAGCTTCCTATATCCGACATCTCATTTACTTTATCCGGCAGAAGCAATCGGAGGGAAGCGTTTAGGGGAAGAATCGAAGACGTTGACCGCATGAGCGAATAGCTGAAGATCGTTCTCAAGCCGTGGAAGAAACGTTTTTTCCGTTTCCTTCATTTTTCCATCGTGCTTTCCATTCCTATCGACCCTATTATCACTTTTCTATCCATTTAATTTTTTCCATCCCTTTCATAGCTATCGGAACCCTTGGCTCCTTCACCTTTTCCTCACTCTTCACATATTCTTCACAGTATGATCCTGACCACTCTGAAGTCCTCAATTTCCTCTGTATAATTACTACTCAAGTTTCTTTTTTCTCAGTGGCCTTGAATCTCTTTACTACCATCTCATCTCACATTATTAGAATTTGAAATTCACGACATCGATTATGTAAATATTGAAGCAAGTGTTTAGCCTTAGTGTAATTTTCCTTGCTGAACGCGTTTTATCAATGAAATTTTTTGCCATTTTATTTTATATTCTAAATGGATCTGTGGCTACTACAGTTAGTAGAAGCAGTGGCTACATCCAGTACAAAACCAAATATATCTATTTTCAGTACCATTTTGCCTTGCACATCGACTCCAAATAAGGAATGATGATTAAGATTGACTTATACGTTGATAATTCGATTTGATGGATGTCGCTTTTATATCCTCCCATACATGTATGAAAGTAACGAATATTTTATGATGATCTTCGTTCTTGCCGAAACACAATTAGATCCTTGGAAATACTCCATTTCTTCATTGTCGCTAGTCATTGTTGAATTTACTACTTTGGATCAAACTTTGAAACGATTTTCTGACAGATTTTTCCCCAAAATATCCCATAACGAAATAATATAGTTCCACTAGATCTCATCAAGCCTTTATTCTACTGCTCCATCTCTCGAGACTCTCACATTGCCTTGTGCGGACTGGGTAAGCAAAGATATTTTCTGCTTCTTTGCCTTTTAGAGTATCTTTATTACTTAATTCAGTGCTCCATATTTCCCTCTTGCAGACGCACTCTGAACTCCATTCGCATTCGCAATTTTCACGGAAATAAATTTTAGGTAATGGGTACCGTTGCTCTGCCGCTGTCTAAAAGCAACATAATATATTCCAAATATTCTCTAGGTATTATTTCTATTCTGGTTCTTAAATTTTTGAAACGGTAAATAGAATTGCGCTGAGTTTTGATGATCATTAATTACTTGAACTATCATGGCTGTTTTTATTTCCCGTCATGAAGCCGATCATTTCTTGCTTTGGCTGCATATGGGAACTTTTTAATGTATCAGGATGAAGTAAAATTGGCTTAATCGTGAAAATTGATTCGAAAGAATATTTTTGATTTGTTCCAGTTTATTTATCTTTCCATAGAGAACAACTACATATTCCATAAAGAACAACTTGTCTACGATTCACCATAATTTTATCCGGAGTGATTCTACTAGAATGAAAAAATTCTATTACAAAATGTTTTGGTGCGCGGGTATTGTATTCTACCTCACTCAGCGTTTCTTACTCTTTCTTTATGAACTTAATATAACTGGATATAAGGTATTATTTGAACTGAATTGTTAATAATTTAAAGTCAACTATCATCTCTGTTACTGAAAGTAGTTATTACAGCGAAAGGAAATCCTGTATCCACTGTAGTCTTCTTAATATTTGTCCTTTACCGTCGTAGACGACTTTCATAAGGACCACAGCGTATGGCGCTCATCTTTCATCCTTAATTACAATTTGTTTGGGGCTAACTTACGCCTCCCTGCAAGGCTTTCCTGCTTTGTATCTTAACTTCCTCATCGTACGGTGGAATGGAACAGCTTCCAGTTTGAATTTCCCATTTCCATTCCCTTCTCCTCCTTTGTTTACTACCGAGATAATATGTATTCTGACCCTCTTGATAGAGTTAGGTGGCAGAGACACGGCTAACGAGCCTTAGCGCCTTTCCTCGACCCCTCCCATCTTTTCTTCTGAAGGCGTCGCTACTAGCTTATCAAATTATCACTTTTCTTTCGAAAATGCCCCTTAAAATTCTATTTTTGTATCATTTTTTCGAACCATACCGTTTGTCGCTCGATATCTCTATAAGGTATATGAGTGGTATTTTTTTAAGTAGTCGTTTTTCTTCCAATTCTGTTCGAAATTAGAGGATAAGATTTGGCGAAGATAATTTATGTAACGAACATACTGATTCGGATAAGGAAAGAATCAGGTATCTTGCTTTCACATTTTCCTTGTTCCATAAGGGTTTGAAAACATTTCAAATTGATGATAAAATTTCGAGTCGCAAAAATTCTTCTCTGATTCAAAAAATTAGAGAACAATTTTATGAATGCCTTTGATTTCCTATGGTAAACTTGAATGATGGGTTCTTTTCACGGCAAATTTGAAAATCCTGTGCAGAAATGTACTATCAAATGCTCTAGTTTTTGCGAAAGAGGGTACTGAACCCTCTCGGTGGATCTCTGTGCGAAATGCTTTACCAACGGTTAGGATGATTAGCTCCTATTCGTTACGCCAGTCAACCGAATGTTCTTAAAGGCAGCGGAGAATTGGGGTGCCCGTTTTTATGGGTAGTTGTAGCTATTGTGGGCATTAAGCCTCTTATGAATCCATTCTCTCAGATGTATGTTCTGTCTGAGACCCTAGTTCTCTTTTTTGAGTGTATGTCTCGTTCACGGGACGCTATTATTATGGTATAAAAACAATTCCTCACAACTTTTCTCGCGTAAGACAAACATTTTTGACATGTATCATTCATCAGCCCTCCAACCATTGTAAAAATAAAATCAGAATATTAACCCCAGAAAAAAATGGATGCTTCATTATTAATTTATATTTATTTTTTTTTTATTTTTTAAAAATTTCATCTATATTAATTAGCTTATCTTTCAATGAAGATAATGCTTATCATTCTTTTCCCATGAAGGTAAAACTTCTTAAGACTTTTCTCGAGACGCTTATTCAAAATCAGAGAAATTCAGAGTTATCCTCTGCTAATTATAAGTTACAAGTGGCACGCTGCAATAACAAGACCCTTCAAAATATTCTCGATCCCTCGGTCCCTCCTCATCTTTCGAATCTCATTCAGAAGGGAATGAACTTGTTTTCGATCTCCATCCTTCCCAAAAGATTCTTCTCATCCCTCTTATGACACGAAACATGTTTTGACCGACGAAAAATATTGCTTTCGATACCTCTTATAGAAATTTAAGCACTTATAGAATATTATTACCCTAATATAGTTATCTGAGATTCGTAATAATTAGGAAATTAAAAGCATTTCGGTACCACGCCGCGCGTGGCTCTAAGCAGATACGTCGCTCCGCCGACGGCGTTGTCTCTTAATTAATTGGCTCCCTAATTAAGGTTTTATTATTTCCGCAAACGATTAGATACGGTCTGATTATAAGTATAACGTGTCCTGCTCAATCGAGGTTGATTTATTTTTCTTTGTCCATTTTTTGAATTTTCGCGTATTGACTTCCATTGTTCAATTGGCCTGGCGGATGTTCTAACTACTTTTCCACGGATTTACTTGAAATTTTTATGTGATACATCAGATAATATTGAATTGAAATAATTTTTTTAAATATTTTTTAAACTTAATTATTCGCCCGATTTCCCGTTTATTCTAAACTTCATTCTCACATTTTTGAACCATTTTCTGAATAATATATATACTTGAATTTGCACTTGATTAACGAAAACTCATTTCTTTATTTGATAAATTGTCATAAATTTAATTTTAGAATAGCTGAACAGGCATTAGCGACGGGGCCATGCTTGTGTGCAGAATGTCACTAGTATTTCGTATATTACTGTTCAGATATTCATTGTTAAAATATCGATATAATTTTTTTCAACTTTTGAATCACTGATAAATTATCGACCAAATTTCCTTATCTAATCAGCTATAAAAGTGTTTAAGGAAATCGTAAACATGCATCATAACCTTCAACGCCTCATTTTATTTCCTGTTACTTGCTTTGTTAGTTATTGTCACCTACGTAATTCCCCGAGAAGCCTTCACAAGTTGCATTAAGACAATTCCCTTCCCCATGAAATTTCCTTTTGGACATCAAAATACCTCTCTTTGCTCCATCGTAGACCATATATTCAGCTCGGCAGAAACGACAGTCGCAGGCTTCTTGTCTTCTATCCCCTCCATCTCTCTCCCGCAAATGGGTATTCATATCCCTTTCATCTACCTCCATATTTCAAAAAAGCGCACCAACGCGCTTGTAAGCATCTCTACGCCCTCATTTTTCCGACGGTACTCTTTTTGGTGAGTTAGTACTTGGTCCCTCCATAGACTTCGTATTCTCCCAAAAATCCTTAGTCATTCAGATCTCATGATTTCATGATTTATTCTTCAACTTTCAAAACAAACACACCTATTCGAATACCGAGGATTTCTTAAGATTTACGATGGTTTTTTCCGTCGACTTGTAGTCGCAATTACTCTTTATCCATAACCTCTATATCTTTGTTTACGATGTGCATACAGCCATTATTCTTATATATCTCTTCAGTTTCATAGACCGTAAAATTCCCACCTTAGCGCCATTTTATTTATTCCTTGAGAACAAACCTTTCCCTTTATATCATCCAGCAACTTTTGTCTTAATCAGCTTTTTCTTTTCCTTGGTATCTAACCTTAAATTACTCTCTTTAATAAGCCATCCCCTCTATATGTTTGGCCCTCCCATTTTTTCTACCTCTATTATATATCGTCATTCAAAACCCTTTTCTCTCCATCTCCAGAATTTTTTTCCCTTTCGACCTGATATATTTTTTTTAATTTCTGCTTCCCACTGCTTTTAGTTTTACTACCGGGGTAGTGTTTTTAGACAGCATTTTTATGGATATTTTTAGATCCGAATCAAGAAATCCGATAGAAATGGGAAGTAATTACATCATCTACTTTATTCTGCATCTAAGCCGGATGAGAGACATCTCTTTCTCCAAGCGATTGTGATAGCTACTCTTCTCTCTCGATTCTCGTCTTCTTTAGCAAGAAGACTAAGCATTTCAGAGCAGTAATCTCGGTAGCTTTCTTCGATCCAGTGATTCCCTGTTCATTTCTCAGGGGCAATCGCCTAATGGAAGGTGTTTTGCTCGAGGGCATTGATCGGAAACCCGGAAGAAACAATGAGAGCAATGATACAAAAGACATCGGTTTTCTCAATTTTTCATGCTATTGGACTTGTAATTTTCCGCAGTTACAAAAAGGTTCGTAAAGGAAAACTGGCTCTCAGCAAGAGGGAATTTGAATATATAAAATTCATCTAAATATTTAATATGACCATAAAAATAGGATACGTCTAATGCACTAATATCGCAGATGAAATTACTATTGATAAATTCTGTTACACCATTTATATTTTCTTTGATATATAATATTTATATAATATCGATATTTAGCTTGCCACGCCGCAATTGTTCAACAAAATATATCTTTATGTGTATGCGGAAATCGTTAATTTTATAAAAATACGAATATATTTGTATATTAACTTTAAACGCAGGGTTGTAATTAAAATTTGAAAATATCGGCCTCTTTCCTTCTAGCTTATTATTATTGTATAAATCTCCGTTACAGTGTTTTTCTGTCACTTGAAAACCTTACCGGCAAATCCTTAATTGAATACCTTATAATTATAAACGAGAAATTATCATAAAATTTTGGGAACTATGATTAGGAAAATGAAATATTTTGCGTATGTCTACTACAGAAAATTAATTTTCTTTCATCTTTAAGGGAACAGGAACTGTTCAAGGTGATGGCGATAATTCATTTCGTGGAATGGTTTGTATGAGAATATACTCATGTAATATTATGATCACATTAACTCTAAATCTTTAACTATTTGATACAACTTATGTGTATACAAGAGTATAAGGTGTGTATAACCTATGAATATGTGTACACCCACGCGTGCGTTTGTGTACATATTCTTATTTGAAAGATCTGGATTTTCGAAGATTGCCATTATTTTGCACAGGCCTAAGAAGGAAAATTGGTCAAATTATCCATCACTTTTTAAGCATTCCGATATTTTTTCGGCTTCTTGTCATCGGCCCATATCTTGGCAGGCGTACCAGAGAGATTATGTTACTCTTCTAATATTTTATTAGGTACTGTTCCATGATACTCTTCAATTCAGTCTGTTTTTCGATGAAATTTGGTCGGGTTGGGTTTGGTGGTTTTTAGTTTTCAAATTATCTCTGTAAGCAAACTATAGTGGAAAATCATCTTTCCTAAACCCAATCATCAATACAGATTATCGTAACTGCCATATATCCTGGCTGTTTCACAAGAAAATTGCTTACTTAGATTTTAGACTGAAAGGGTAAGGACTTATTATAATAATTCTAAGTTATATGGGCTTCTTGAAATCCTTGTTTGCGTTTGCCTATGGTGAAAGCGGCCTCGGATTCGTCCCCTGGATGGGGGCCCATGTGTCGGAAAGTTCTTAGATGTCGAAGCACTTTTAATAATAATACATAAATAATAATATAAAAATAATATATCTATAAAAATAATAATATATCTGTAAAATATATCTACCTGATCAGAAAGTTCTAGTTAACTTTCCAATCTGCCAGGTGCTTTATAAATGCGTCAACGGTCTTTGAAAAAAAGACTGCTTTTCTTCTTACCCTACGGCGTGTTCGTATTTATAAGCATATTTATTCATGTGTATTCCGTGTTTGCATGTACATAATCAATTTCATTTAAACACGAACTTTAAAGGACAGTTATGTTTTTAATTAGCCATTGTCAGGAACATAGGGTATGAACTGATCTCCCAAGAATTACGTTCCATTCGTTACTGGTTGTTGACAATTGTTTCTCTTGAAATCACTGCCTCACTCTTGCATTACGACCCACATAAACCTTAGTTATAGCAGTGGAGCACGTTCAAAATTTCGAGTGTTAACAGGGCTCTTGTGGGAAGAGGTGCATGCGGATGCGAACAGAACGGTAAGCAATACCGGCATGCGCGATAGAATCCGCAATGCATGGAGGTAATGATTTATTATCGTTGGAGCGCCAACCTGTTCAGCATCTCGTGATGTTAAGAAGACCGATTTAACTTCATTTATCTTTTGTTTTATACCTCACAAAAGATTCAATTGAGCCCAGTAAACATCATCGCGTGCTTCTCAGTTTAAAAAGCCAGAATATTATTAGCGTGAGTAAGTCGTCCAAAAGCGATGCTTTCGTAACCGTTTGCTTCGTGTATTATTAAGTAGGCTTTCTGGAATGCCGCCAGTTTACCCGACCCGAGAAATTTCGAGTTATTTGAGTCTTTAAGATGAACGGTAAATCTTCGATTCGCCGAATTATCGGAATCACTCACGGTGATGTTTGTCTTTAATTCGATGGATTGAAAATCTACTCTTGGCGAGAGAAAGGATAAAACCTTTGGAATGGATTACTTCTTGAATTGGTTGGCACCGGCTGCGGACTTTATTCTCCGAACGAGATGGGAAGGTGAGCTCTGCTTTTTGGATATCGTAATTCTCTTGTCATTTTCTTCGCTCAATCTTTCCTCTTTCCTATGTTTTAAACTCTAATCATATTCTATGTATTCTATGTATCTGAATCAGTTGTATTTCAAACACAATTTCGTTATAGAAGAGATGAACGTGATTAGTAATTTGGTATAAATCCATAATATTATAATTGTAATATACTAATACCATCAAAAACCGAATACAGAAGAGGTAGAAAAAACCAATAAGACGGAAGATGAATATGAACATTTCATTGTTTTCCAGTTTTCCATAAAGGAGCCAGTAATTTCCTATAAATTGATTTGATATGTTTAACCCTGACTCACCGAAACGTGAGGAAGCAGAATCGCAATATTCCTTAACCTCAACGAAAAATTCTTCGCCATAAATTTACCGAATTCCAGGATGATTAAAACTAAGGTGATTGAAAAGTTACACAACTATATACCTGATTCTTTCCATTGGATATCGCCAGAATCTTTTAGTCGAGAAGTTATTTTTAGTTACTATCAAGAAATTTTATGAAACTTATTTGGATTTTATCATGAAAATTGGTATTTTACAATCTCTTGGCAGAGGAGGTCGTCTCAGAACTCGTTAAAAATGCATATTTATACCTTATTCCACGTATGCATCCGTAGAAACTTTAAGATTATGGGCGTGGTAACTTAATTCTAGCTGGAAGAAAATCCCTGCCAAGAATTGAAAAATAAATCTTATCTCGAAAGAAAACGCATTGGAGGAGATGGAAGATGGCCAAAGATGCGACGGGATGGTGACATTATTTGCTTTTATAGGCGATTGTATTATTTTCCAAAATAGTTCATTCGATTTCATCTGGAAGGCGAGCTAAATTTTTGAAGATGATAATCCCACTCTGACCTCTACTTAAAACTACGTGCTTCCCTTCCAAAATGCTTTCCAAACAATCTTAACGTTTAGCGCTATATCTCAGAAGGTGTTTTTGTTGGCTCGTGTATAGCCCCATGCCTCCGGGCTGTTTTTCCTTGAGCGGAAAGAAAATGCAAATGAAGCCATCGGTCGGAAATAATTGTTCCTCTTTTTCAATTGGCATCTTACCTCAAACATGCGCTAACTTGGTAGAAATGGTAACCTGGCAACGAGAAACTCCAGCTCGGTGCATAGCACAAGAGTTAATTACCAACGGAATACCCACGCTCATCTCCCTGTGGGGGACTGATTGAGCTATCCCAAAGAGAATACTAAATTATTTGCTAAATAAAAGGTAAATTATTTATTTTGGTGCTTTATATTGTTGATAAAACATTGTTTTGTCCATTTATCTAAAGTTCCCAATCCTCCTTTCATCGATTGTAAATTCTCTTTTATGTTCTCTATTAACGAACGTTGTTTTTCTCATTTTCATTCGTTTTTGCATTCACTTGTCCCTCTTTATGACAGATTTTTTTTCATTTCTACTTCTCTCAGTATGATTGTATTTCTTTTATTCCATCTATCATTCTCCTTTCTACTCGTTTTCTTCTCCTACCAACAAAGCGAGTTAGAATAGTTTTCCATATTGGGAAAGTGAGGAGCTCCAAATATCAGCAGAAACTTTCACAAAGCGATGGGAACTGATGAGAAAGAGCCTTGAAAAGAGGTATAAGAAAAAATCGTAAAATCTTTATCCTGGAGTTTTATTCTACGTCGATGTGAAACATGGATCCTAATGATGCGGTGATATTAATAGATAGAAAGGTCTTTTAGCTATATTTTTGGCATGGATTGGGAAAATCAAGTTGTATGGGTAGGAAACAGATGAGAAGTTCTGGATATGGTTGGAGTAAAAAGAATATTGATTGAGATACAGGATGAAGGCTGAAGAAACGGGCCGTTCAAATGCTGAGATGGGATTGGTTGCTAAAGAAAGTAATTGAGGATCAGATGCCAGGGGAAAGAAGGAGGGGAAGACAAGGACAAATATTGTTAGATGACATAAAGGAAGGGCGGATCTAGTGACATGCTAAAAAGAGGGGCAGCTAAGTGAAAATTGATTAATAACTTATCTTGAAGATAATAATAACCTTAGTGCCTCTGTCTTCTTTCATTAGGTATTTAAGAATAGCAATTTTATATAAATAATGTATGGAAATGATCATTATCAACACATGCACTCCTCTTCATATCTATGACAAATTACTCGACGTAAGAAGGAGGTCTCTATATCCGTTTTTTTTAAGGAGAGGTTATTAATGAAGAAATAGAGGAAATTCAGAAGTGATTTTCAGAGCAGAAGAACTTACCGAGAGTTGGGAGACTCATGTAAGTTAGTATTGTATCCAATTCTTTTCTTTTTTTATTTGGCAGAAATCCTTTAATTTGGGCTAGAGAAAATTACTTTTCCTTTCTCTTCATCGTTAGTTTTTTATCCACTTCTTTCCCTATATTCTTTCATAAGGTAAGCTTTTCTTTTCCTCCTCTCATAACCACCTTTTCATTATCTCGTTTTCCGTCGTTTCCACCTTCTCGCTCCTCTTTTATCTTCCTCTTTCGTGCGTCTATTCCTTATCTTCGTTCATGAGATTCTTCCATTTCACTCCCCTCTCTTCGCAGCTTTCCTTAATATTTTCTATATTAAAGGTAATGAAAACCCAAATGTCCTCTACGATTAGGTGTTTTAGAAACGATGCAGAAATTTTTCTGATAGATAAGATAAATACACAGTTATCGCGGAAATAAACGATATCAATACATGTACTCTTCTTCATATCTTTGGCAAATTATTCGACGTAAGAAGTCGTCATGAAAGGTCATTTTTAATTTTTCTTTTTCTTTTTCAGAATTTTGACCTAGATTAATATCAGTGCATATTTTTGTTATCTCTATTTTTGCATCCTTTTAATCATTTTAGTGTTACTTATGGCGTCTTCTTAATGTTGCTTCTTTTATTTCATGTATTTCTTGTTTCTGTTTCTTCTGGAACATTTCCTAGTCTTGTACTAGTTACTTAGGCAAATTTCTATAGATCATATGCTTCATTTTGGAAGTTTATCATTTTAACATGAATTAGTGATACCAAAATAGTGCTGAATTTTCTCTCCATCATAAATGAAATACCTATCTCCCTTGGCACTTCTCATTCCTACTCTTCCCGGCTTTTGTCTGCTCTTATTTGCTTTTTGATTCTTCTTTTGTCTTTCTTTTCGCCCCATTCATCTCTTCCCTCTCCATCACTCCCCTCCTTGAAGTTTTCCAACGCAAGCAGTCAATTAAACTCAGAGGCTTATAGCAATCTATTATCACAGATTTGAATTCCAGAATCTCCCCGTTTCTGTACTTCTTTCGCCAACCCCTCCCTAACCTTTCTCCCTCTCTCCAACTTATCTCATTTCTGCCTCTTTGTATCTTCCCATATCCTTCACTCCTTTTCCGGCTTCCATTTTTTTTCAGATTTGGTGTTTATAACTGGAAACTATACTCCTCTTCCGTCTCCGAAGCCGGATTTTCCATATGCCTTCGCTGAAAACATTCGAGCTGTTTCGCAGAAACGTTCTCGCTGAGATATTTATTCGATCCTCATTATTTCTCGAGAGGGCTCACGGTGGCATTAAATCAAAAGGCTTGAAATGCTTCCTCGCTCGCACTCTTTAATTCGTGAGACGCGTATATTTTCGCTCCGTATTCGCTTCGACCCGGGACTCGCGCGAACCCATGCCGAAATTGTTTACTTTTATTTCAAACGGAAAAAGAGATTGCGTTCGCCATCTTTTTTCACTTCCGAGATATCATTCCGAAAGCTTTGATTTCGTCAGGGCGTTATCAGACCCCGATGTAAACGACTTGGAAGCTTATTCTTCCCTAAAATGAAATTCTCTTTCATCATGAAAGTGTCAGTCATACGAAATGTATTTTTCGAACGTTGGCATCCTTCTTGACTACTCGTGTGCCGATAAAAGTGTTCCTTCCGCTCTTTCTCTTTTTTGCGGCTATTTTTCGCCTGCAGCCTCCGTTTTTTCGCCCCTCCATATCTCTGCCAAAGGAGACACCAAAACTCCAAACCGAACCCTTTTCGAGCACTTGAGCGACTCACAATCGTCCAAACCCTTCAACCGAGGACTCTCCGCTAATCTCCCTTTCGGATCACTTCTACGAACTCTTCAACCCTCTGACCTTTACCATATCACCATAAAGTCCATTCCACGGACAATGTTTCCTCGTTTTCTATGAAAGCTACTATTATAAAACTTCCCTCGGTTCTCTTTCCCTTTCTGAATCCCCTCTTTTGTATTCTATGTTGAATCCTGATTGATTGGTAGGAAGCATATAGTGGTAAATTTGCTACTGTTATTTTTTTGGGTAATCTTATATATGACCCATAATTATTTATTTTTCTTATAATTTAATTGTTATTCTTATAATGAAGATATGCACAATTCTCCTGTCCGGACGGAATTGAGGTAACTTGACGTGGTAAGGCGTAGGATAAATCGCAAAGAAAAAGACATGAATAAAATCCGATGAGACAGCGACTCGAAAACGGGGTATTCCTTTTACCAGGCAGCTCCTCTTGCTTTCTGTACTCTGAGATAAACGTATAAATGCTGATGGCATTGGCCAGGAAGATGGAGGATATTGAACCAGGTCGCCATGGCGACCTGGTTCAAGTCCCGTTTTCGGCAGATTTTTTCATGTCTGTCATTCTTATGTTTTCCCTTTCTTTGTCTCCTGTATTTGTTTTCTTTTAATTGCAGCATACATGTTAATTTAAATAATTCAGTCTTTGTGATAGCTCATGCCCTCAATAAAAGATTCGAATCTCGTAACCTTTTTACTTGTTTAAATGTTACCTTGCTTTTTTGTTAAAATATCACCTTACAAGAGCAACTTTAGCTCATCTTTTTTATTTATTTAAGGCGCTTAATCACTGTCGAGCATGATATTAATTGTATTTATCCATAAGCGCCCACAAACACATTTATTGGAAAATGACCCTGGTAGACGTAAACAGTATCTATAGATGAACACACACTACCATTCCTTAATCAGAATAATCCCATCAGCCGGGACTCGAACCCAGAACCTTTGGGGGTGGAGCACTAGCACCATTTCTCCATCGCGACTGGTAAATGTTCCATCCAGATTCAATAAAAGAAATATTTTGATATAACCTCTAACGAATGTTGATAAACGCAATACACAATGAAGACACCATTTCAATAGAAATTTTTCATCGTGATCCATGTGTTTTTGTGCGCCCAATTTGCCTCTTTATCTTTTAACCCACACTTTTGTGCCTTCGCTCTCTCTTAACTCCTTTCCCTCCATTTTCCTCTTATCTTCCCTCAATCCCTACTCCCATCACGTCCCGTCAACCAAGTTATCTTTCTAATCCTCCCTTTATATCATAACCCCTGCTCTCCCTCATTATCCTCCCCTTAAACGAAATAAACGATCCCGATGAATACTTTAGCCATAAAACGGTTGAATGAATAGATGATGAATGGGCCAAGTTATTGTCCTCCCTTTTAAAATTTTCGAATGAAAATCAAATTAATCGAAAGCATCATTGAAAAAGTTTTCTCCGAGATATTCATGGAAAAAAGTTTCAGCTGTGGCCTGATTTCTGGTGCTCTTTCCTCTCTCGTTACTTTGATTTTTCTAGACTATTTTAATGACCTCCCCGTTAAAAGATTGCTGGCTTCTTCTCCGGTGATAAATGGCGACCTGACTCCAGAGAATACCAATCATGATAGACGTTAACTGTCAATTCATCGTGATAAGCTGACGATGGTCAATCCTTTTAATCCTCCGCCTTGATCCACAATCGCAGCACATAGAAAATGATTGCTACTACGTTATCTAAGTTCCCATGGTCGAGCTATATAGGATGTATAAAAACAATGGTTACAAGTTTTCGTTGATTATATCACATGGTCGTATACATTCGTTCTGCAAGGGTTGAGTCTCATCACGTCCTCCTGTATTTTTCTCTCCCGTTACAATTTTATGGAGCTGGCATTTTCCCTCTCAAATTACCCTCCTTGTCCCGAGCCTCCTAACCCAAATTTCCTCCATCCTGGACATCCCCTTTCTCTTGCAACAATCTCCGTTTTTTCGCCACCCCCTCGGTTTTTCCTCTTTTATATCCCTATCACGGTCTCTCGTTTCATATCCTTTTTCTCGTTCCCTTCTTCCTTAAAATCCTCCCCCTTCACCTCATCCTTTTACCCTCACCGTATTGATCGCTAGAGCCCACAGCTGAGGCCGATTATTTTTACTCCTGCCTCTTCTCCTCTTCCCCATCTCTCACTCCCCGCTTTTGCCTCCATTTATTCCCCTCATTCTTCCCACCATTCTCTATAAACTAATATTTTTCCAATTAAAGGACTATAAACATCGATACGAAGACTTCCCCGACAACCCGTCTGTTTTCGCAAAGCCTTTCTCTCCGTCGGAGGGATTCAAACTTCTTTATCCGCTTCCTGATTCTTCACCTTTTCTCCCTCCCCCGTCATCCGCTCTTCCTTTTGTTTTTTTCCCACTCATCGAGCTTCCGTTGTTTCTCAGACTTAACTCTTCTCTCATTTGCTCCTTCCGGAATATGTCTGGCGCCTAGGCCCTTCCTTCGCTGTCCTCGATGGAAATGAGGGAAACATTTAAATGATGAATTTGAAGTTAATTTTTAACTCGTGCCTTTTCCCCCAGTCCTGCGAATCCTCCACCTGTGAACTCGATAAAAATAACGGAGCGTTTTTAAAAATCATTATCAAAAAACAGTAAACCTCTCGCAGTCAACTTGAGAACCCTTGGAAGAATCTACTTGGAAGCAAGGTTGCGATGAATAAATTCAAGGGAAGTATATCTACAGATTGCATAATAAGATTAATGCGATCACCCTGCCGCTTCGACATATCCGACGACAAGCTTAAGATAGATGCGAAGACAAATTGTCGTTTTAACTTATTATATCTACTAATGATCCACAGTAATTTAGTGAAAGAAGTCGATTTACTACTTGGTGTTTACACCTTTTAGGAGGTTTGAAAAGCTCTCCTATAGACGATTGTCAGAATACGGACTAGTTCCAAGGGATGGAAATTGAAAGTCCCATATTACCGACCCTCCAGGAATCTCCCAATGCACATTTCGATAGTTATACTATTATCCTCGTGTTCACAGTAGAACTGTTGGTAAACCAACAATTGGCTATCAATGTTTTTCACACCAACAAAAACTTGGCTGTTTATAAATTTTTAAATGAAAATTTACTAACAGCCGAGTTCTACTTTTTCTATCTTGACACCCGCTGCAATGCCGTTATGTAATTTACTTGATTTAGTTGTAGATGAATCTTTATCATATTTTCCAGTCTTCAAATTCTGCGTACCTCTGTTGATTTCCAACAGAGTGATTTTGTTTTGTAGATTATTAAGGCATACCTCTGACAATGGAGACAGTTCTGACACTGAAACGAAATCAACGAAACACTTCCATTTCGTCCACGTTTTACGTAAGATATACCATTGTGACTATTCTTTATAAGTTTCGCGGCGTTACTGTCATCTGTGACGGCAGCGTCTTCCCGTGAAAATTTTTTCGACATCTTGTTCCGCCATTTGAGGCATTTTTCCCTATGATATCCTCGTAGATTCGTCTACTCTCTTGCTTTTCCTTCGTCCTTTTAGTGATACCAATCCATGTCTTTTCGTAATATCCTCTCTATGCACCAGTCTCCCTCCTCACCTCGCTGCGGCTGGAGATTTGGTCTTGCTAATCGGCTGCAGAGGTCGTTTTGTACGACATCTATCCAGCCTGTGGTTCTCGGCTACCATAAGCTTGGGAATCTCATTCCAGGACAACTCGTAGAATTAGATCGGCCGCATCCATATGTGTCTAATTGGCCCTGGAGCTTGCCGAGTCGTTAAGCGGGGAAATTCCTAGTGGAAGCGTTTTAGGGATTTTCGATTTACCAGAAGTGATCATGTAACAGAGTCACGGGAGGAATGAAAGTCAACATGCGAACGTAACTATTTTGCAATTCAAATATGAGCTTGCATACATAAAATGTATTTTCAGTAATCGATGTGTAATATTTCGTTTTGTTGGGGTTCTTCGATATAAATGACACTTCGTGATCATCATTCCGAAGTGTAACTCGTATTTTAGAATTTTTGACGGAAAATTTTCTTAATTCAATTTTTCGAAATGGTTTCTCGCCTGAGAATTAACTGCTGAATTTCATATTTTTACTCTAAATTACTCATAATAGTGAACATAATTGATGATTTCAGTCGTATCCTTTTCGTGTACATGCTATCTTCTTTATCAAAATGTATTTTTCTCGCATGTAGAAGAAAAGTTTCAAAATTGGAGTCGTCACACAAAGAGAACTCTAACCTGCAAATAGATTGGTTTCAGTTATTATCTGCTATTTTTCTTATCTTGGGAGATCCTAGTTGCAAGTTGAGAAAACAGACTTATATATACTCAGATGGAGTCTTAACTTAGAACTAGTTTCTGTGAACTTCCTTGTAGATAATTAAAAAACAGTGCTCTTGAGGAATATTTCAAGTATCTCGGCCTTGATTACGAGTTATCTATGTTCATCTCACCAAGCTTCAATTTTTCCGTGCGTGCTGCCTGGAGAACCTGTACTATCTGCACGTTGATCCTGATCGCTGTACGTGCGTAATGTTCACTCTGTCTTCTGAGGTAATATCCTTTCCTCGTCGGGCTTAGAAGGCGCCGTGCCCGAGCTGTTCTCCGCTAGATTGTTTTTTAACGCTGTAGTTTCGCGCACAAGACCTTCTCTCCTTAGTTTTCATTCTCTCGTCGGGTTTTATTTTTGGAGTTTTATGCGCGAGGCGAAGAGCAAGAGACCGGGTTTTCCCCGAGCCAAAGCCCGCTTCAGCCTTTGTGTCTGTCACAAAGCGCTAGAAGTCGCGTTGCCTAATTGAAAAACGTAATTTCCGGTTCCTCAAATGCTTTAATCGGCGGAAGGAAAGGTTCGTCAAGCTCTTACGTGTTTTATTTCTTCTATGTCACTTTAACTTCAGCATCGATATTGTTTGTTTTTTGAATGTTACGCTTTCTCTGATAACTATCGGAGGGATTTATAAATAAATGTTTGGCTGAAATAAGAATTTTGTTTTCTTTAATGACAACCTTCTACGTCTTCTAGATGCGCCAAGAATTCTGCATAAGTATTTATTATTGTTTCCGCAATTTACTTTTATTTCCGGTATCCTGGATTTATACATTTTAATCTTATTACGAATTCTTAGAAGACATCCCATTCAAAAGTCACCACGAATTCAATGCTTAGGTCCTCTTTTCCCTGCTTTTCCTTAAAGGCCAAAAACATTTAGGCCGTGAGTCGCTATAAGTATAGGTTACTATTGGTAAAATATTACTATGCCAGGATTATGTTTGTCGTTCATTTCGAACTTGGTCTCATTTCGTGCAATCCTCCCCACCTTAAACTAACCTATCCTTATTTTCCAACGGACCCCTTTTGACCCCTACCTTTCGCTCTCTCCTTCCCATGTGACCCTTTCATCCTTCCCCTTACTCTTTCCCCTGCAAGCACCCACTGCCCCAGATCGCAGCTCGCTAAGATATTTCCCGAGTCCTGGCGGTATGACCATTGCCGGGAAAGATGGGTCATTCTCTTCTACAGAATACCTTTCTCCCTTCTTTGTTTTTCTCACTCTATTTGAATGTCCTCCGAAAATGTCTACTTTCTTCTTATAGGATTATTTTTATTTATCCTGCGGCATTTTATCTATTCCAATCAATCCCACTTCGTATATCTGTCGTTTAATCAGAATCTGTAGCAAGTAGTATAGAATAGTGGTATATATTCTTGTCATCTTATATAATAATATCATAGTAACTGATGTCAACAAGCAAGCTTTCGAATATCTGGTTCTAACGGTTTCAGATGCAGCTGAAGATCGCATGGCCTCTCTGTCTATTGTATAGCCACTATGGAGACCATATGACTACTGTTGAGAACTACTGAAGACTATGTTGCCTTTCTACGGATTATAGTTCGATTTTTCAATTCCTTAAACTCAGTATTTCTCTCGGTCGTTTCGATCCCGTCGAGCGAAAATAAAATATTGACATTTCTCTGCGTTAATCAGCGATTTAATTTGCTTTGCGCTCAATTTCTTTCGCAGAGTTAATATAGAAAACCCGAGATAAATGTGGTAAAATGATATCTTACGGCGTCCCAATTTAATTGTAATCACCTCCTGGTATATTTTATTCCAATTTGTAATAAGCTCGTTAAGTTTTCAACATTAGTTTTACTTTTAAGCTATTTAACGAATTTCTTTGGCTGTTACAAAACTAAATGATAGCTCATTGGATTTCTAATGCTACCAATAGTATACGAGCCCTGATTTGATAATCGAATCAGTAAATTTTCAAAATCTCGCCCATCTTATGGAATTCGCAAACATATTTTAACAGTTATATCTTATAAACGTTTCTTCTATTAGATGTGACTGAAGAAATGGAACCTACTTCTTGGAATTTTTACAATAGGTAACCTAAGATGTGAAATTTAAAAGGTTACTAAATCTACAATAACTTCTTATTAGCCAATCATTTTCTTGAATGTAGACTAGCACTTATTCTTGGAAAACTTTTTTAATGCGATTATGAATTTCTTTGCGTCTCATTAAATGATTTCCATGAATCAGATCCAACCTGCTTAAGCCCCTTAAAACTTTTATTTATTGTCTCTAAAGTTAACAAAGCTTTGACGGATTTAAGCGATAGTGTTGGAGATTGAAAATTATATAAATAGAAATTTACTTATAAAATTCTCTGAGATTGTTGCAGCTAGTTTAATTTTCTCCCTCTTTGAAGACGGAGTCGCACGATTTCTCAATATCCACCCTCCTTGCCATCCGCGTCATGTATCTTATCTAAACATCACGAGACTGATAGTTACTTTTATATTATTCCCTGCCTTTCTGACCCCCAAGCGATGAGGGAAAGAGAAAAATTCTCCCACGGATTGAAAAGTTCAAGCAGTAGATTGAACTTAGCTTTCTGTTTTCCCTACCACCACCCCTATAATTTGGGAGTTGTTTGCTCCAAAACAGTTTTTTCCCTCCGGAATCCTCCCGTCCAGTCTTTCGCTGGCGAAGAAATTTATTCGCATTAAAAGCTTTGGATAGGGCCTAAAACTTCATCCCTCGTGAGCGAGTGATGGAGTGGGTTTCGGCTCGCGGTAATTTCCCGCGTTGGTATGGATCGTTTCCCTGTGGAGGAACTATAAGAGCAGCTCTTGGATCTTACTTGGGAAAGCCTATGACTCGTAGTAAATATCGGGTGCGAATTGCTGGGAAGCGTTGGAGCGATGGTTATTCTCTCATTAGATGCGGAATGCAGACTAATCCTCAAGGTCTGTTTCGCCCACGGCACTTAGCATTGAAAATAATGTCCTTTATATTCCCCCTCCGAAGAGAATCGGTTTAAGAATTAGGTCAATTTATTTGATTCGAAGATTCGAGTAATGAGCAGTTTATAGATTTCTTAAGTTTCGACTGAATCTGTCTTAAAATTTCTTCGATCTAATTTAATACATGCGAAGAAAAGTTTTGTGTTGTTTAGAACTATTGAACCATACATTCCAATGAACATTTTCGGAGCAACCAACTGAATGAAATAATCTTAAATCTTTTCTAATAAAGCTAATAAATCTTTTCTGAATAAATATTTTTTCAGTGAAAATATCTGATTTTGAATTGGAAAGATATTAAATGGTGACTGTAGAAGGATGATTTACTTAAATGAAATATCTTCTCATATTTTGATATCTTTTTCCACCTTCAATGGTGATATATTGGCAAATGCGTTACAATAACTCCAATTTAACTGGAAAGTTTGATTCGTTTATACGTTATTCGATGCATCGAAGCAATCTATTCTTGTGTAACCAAGCATTTCTTTGATATTTAGTCTCATTTGTTCCATTAAATTTTGAACTTGACCATCATTTTTGTCCTACATTGTTTTTTTTCATGCACATTTCGTTTGTGGACTCTCTCTCATAACTCCTATCTTTTCCTTCCGTCACATTCATAACAGTGAATCGTTATAATAAAACCGATTCAATCCCAACATTTCAGGAGTAAAGCGATAATTTGGTTAGATCACTGTCTTTTATAGCAATACTTAATGAAACCGATCATTGGAAAATACGTATGACGCGCGCATCCACTCGATGTTTGCTACGACCTGGAAGTAATCTCCTGTGAAATCCATGTCCGCTTTTCGCGGCAGATATTCGTTCCGAGTCCAATTCCCCGTGAATATTTTTGCTCGGTTCACCAGAGGGGACGTGATATCCATGTCAAGGAAAAAAACATTACGCTTTCAGAATCCTCTCTCGAAACAAAAAAAATTGAACGTGATGGGACGAACGCAGCAGATGGATAATCTCCCACTCTCGTAGATTAAGTGAAGGAAGACCTCTGTTGGGAAAGGATTCTTAGAAGAGTAGATCCTACAAAACCTTGGTCCAGGAGCTACTCAAGCATGCCGAATTAGGCCTTTGAAATTTGCAGTGAATTTAATCCATTCCCGAATCCAAATCAAACGGAATTATCGAAGGAAGTCCGTTGTCTCTTCGTGTCCTTCTCTTTCAGGGATGAACGCCCTGCTCATTTCATGTGCCCTTCGTAGTGTCCATTCCCTTTCGGAAGTTCCCTAAAGACTTAATTGAAATTGAATCTACTAATGGATTGAAATCTACAAGATGACTTTCGAGTGGACGAATATCCAAAGATTGGAAATGATGTTACGAGAAATTTTATTTATTTACGCATGCAAAAAGTGATGTTTAGGGTACCAAAAATTTTGTTTTTTCGGCCCGTGATATCATACTGGACAATTCACATGTTAATGAGAAATTCTTGTAATCGTAAACCTCATTTATTCGGACTGAAGATTGCTTTAATGTGAGTGATAATTCGTAAATACTCGAAGTACTCCACCTGGTAGAGGTCTTTTCTGACTTGGTTTTCTGCAGATGAACTTGGAGAAGCGGATTGCAATGCCGGCGGTACTTCACACATAGCATGAGTAGAGTAGGTCTGTTTTAAAAGTGACATATGCATCCCTTTTAATGGCTAATAGTTGCGAAATATTTTCAACTCATTTTTGAAAATAAGCTGACAAGAGTGGATTTTAATTCCTGGAGCTAAATATTTACTTACTCGATCTCGATTGCCGTTTTAATAATGACTTCTGTCCATTACTGAAATTACCTTATTTTCACAAATAGTTCTCTGTATCCAAGTGGATACATCTATCGAATTACATTTATGACATTGTATATTGGGTACCTCTACAGTAGAAGCATCTTATATTTATTTTAGTTATTGATGTCGATCACCCTTCATTTGATGAAGGTTACAGGGAATACAATCCACTGATTAGTAGATTCATAGAAAAATGTAAATGGACCTTTTATCATAATATTTATCTCGAATATTGAAATATTTTCTTTCTCCTGAACTGAAAGGTTAAAGGAAGAGCCCTCAATCAATCCAAATTTTCAGCATGCTTTTGTTATCAAATGTTTCTTTCTCAATTCAATGTTGCCTTAATTTTTTGATGCTGAATCCAGTTGAGCTATAAAAAGAAATTTCTTCTTTCGGAATCATCGCATACGTTCATCTCTAGCAGTTGGAGAACGGCTCCAGATAATAGTCGGCGGTGTACTTGCGTTGGAACACTACATGTTTACGTGCGTGCATTCTTTTTGGAACCCATCCAAGACAAGGAAAGCCTTCGGTGGTTTATTTTATATCCTTTCCCACTCTTCTTTTGTTTGGGCAACGCCCCACGACCTTCGTCTTGCTCTATATGCGATCCCTCCACGCTCTTTACCTTCGTTTCCTTTTATCTTCGAAAGTAAATCCATACCCTATCAATACTTCAGCCACTTCCTCGCTCCTGAAGCATTAAATACAGCTTTTAGCAAAGCATCATATAACTCCCAAAGATATTTCGAGAGAAATTTGTACCGCTAGTGAGTCTCGTCTTTCCTATTATTTTAGATAAATAATGTCCTCAAATTTGAATATTGATTTGTCGGAGGTGATTCATTAGGTAAAAAGAGATGGTTAAAATAAGCTCTAAAAATGAACCGTATTTTTTAAGATAAACATCAATCGGAGTAATGCTTAGTTACAATCGTAAGCAATCTTTCAATGCCACAAAATCGACGTCGAGAATCGTCGGTAAAAATTATTTCATTCCTTTGCTTCCTCTGATCATACATTGAGTAAATTTATTTCTTATCAAGCTTTCTAAAGAGTAGGTAATTATCGTATTATGATGCATGATGTCGGGAGCTATAGAGGCTAAATAACGCTTCATTTTCCGGCATCAAAGTAACATAAAAGTGTCACAATTCATATCTTTTGTGTAAAACTCCGAGGTCTTTTCTATGATATTATGGATTTGAAATACTATATCGGATAGCTTTTGGAGACAAAACAATTTTATGTATCCCCCACCTTTCCGAATTTCTCAGCGGACTCAAAAATCTATTCCTTGTAGGGACTCCAGTCATTTCGTACATATGTTGTGAATTATTTTGTTTTTATATTTTCCATAGTTAAATCATATGCTTAAGTTCGTTCAGTGACTTGTGGCTCTCGCTGAGAGTCGCTCATGATTGCTTCCTTATGAGTTGTACTTCCTTTCTCCGTCCGAAGAATCTCTCCTCGTTCTATATATGACTTCTCTTCACCTTTCATTTGTTTTCGCCCATCAAACGTTCCATTTCGCGCTCTATTTCCGTGCTTATATCTTCACCGGAAACACGTATTGTTAACAGATTTTTTGCGCATAAGGAAACGAGAGAAAGACTTGGCCATTAGTCCGTTCCGTATCGCAAAAAGAAAAGGGTTCCGTCGAAGAAATAGGGAATAAACAAGAGAGTTTCCCGTTGGCTTGAAAGCGTTCATCTCCCCCCACTCACAATGTCTCGCCTTTTTTCACCCGCTTTGGAGCGTGCGCAGGAGTTATTTATACTCGCTGAAATGTTCTGTGAATCCCGGTAAATATACTGGGCGAAGAAAAGTTTGGAAACTAGTTTGCCTGGACCTCTGCGATTATTTATCGTTCAACTCTTTCTGCTTAATTTTCTCACCTTCTTTCGCGGCGCACTGGAAATCTTCTCGATCGAGTCAGGTCGCTGAATACGTACCCTCTGCTCAAGGAGCAGCTTATGGGAATATAAAATTTTAAAATTCATCAAAAGAATTATTTTCCGTATTTCAGAAATCCAAGTTCATTTATTGGAGTTAAATTCAACTGAAACTATTTTCTAATATAATTTTCCATAGGCCACTGAAACAATTTTTTCGCTGATATGACAGAAGATGAATTTTTCTCACACATTCTACTGAAAATGTCCATCACTATCAATCCAAACGTCAATTTATCGTCCATAAAGACCTATGGGATGTGTTAGACAAGCGGTTGTAAATTTATACCCATCAAGTCTTGTTATCCAATAAATTTCCTTCTGCGAGAGCTGCAGACATGGCTGTGGAGAATTAATTTCCTTCTACTTTGAATCAGTATATAAAATGGTTATTTTAATTATTGTCTCATACTCGTGTTAATAAATTATTTCGTTATCCTGTATTGTCGTTTTTCTCCTTATTAATATTTAAATAACCTTTTTCCTCTCCAATGTTTTTATGAAACGTTAACATTTCCATTCTTCCTTCCAACAGTTTTTATTTTTTCTTGCCTTAAAACTATTTTCAGTATTTGCCATCGTCCTGATAAGACATAAAAATCTACGAAGATTTTAATTCCATGTAACCAATATTCATGATTGTTGACATTAACCCGTCATCGTAAATAGCATCAGAAATGTTGTATGGACTGCTTTAGAGAGATTGATCGCTGAACGAATCTCTGAAATAAATTCTCTATAAATCTCTGAAAATATCCATCGAATAAACAAGTCATGAGTCGGGAAGATTTCCCATATACCTTATATAGAAGAACTAAAACTAATCATTTACCTATTCTTTAATTATAATTATACTTCCGTCTCCAATACACTCATGTAATTGCATTGTAATTGTTTAAGATCACTTGTTCATCATCATTGTTTCGTATCTTAAGAAGCATCATTTCTCTTAAGACACGAAACTGACATTTTTCCTTTTGTATTTTTAGTGCGTGTATCGAATAGTTCATTTTCACCTTTTTTATCATTCCAATGAATAAATAATTCAAACTTATTCGAAAGAATCAACTTTCAGAATCAGAATTCATCGCTGCGCAGAACCTTCTATCAGACAGTTTATACTTTTCACAGGAAAAACTCCTTCTTTACCCAGATTTGCTCCGTTACGTATCTCATATCATGCTAATTCAGTTCTGTTGCAATTAGTCTGTCGTATCCACCCTTAGTCACGTCTTGCTCTCGGAGAAAAAAGGGTGAATCTTAAATCCCAGGTTTTGCTGAAAAATGGCCATCCTGAAGCGTAGGCATTCTCCTCAATTATTCTCTTCTCTCGGAAAGCTTCTCAAAAAAATTACACCTCCTCCTAATTAATAAGAGGAGCTGGGTAAAACATGAGACCGCTGTAGGTAGTTAAATTCTTCACTGCTGGCTAATCTACACACTCCACTCCAACGTGGAGTATGCTCTACTCGTTTTTTTCATTTTACTGCATGTCACCTCTTTATTTCGCATTCTATACTTTAATTTACCTTCTAATCGTAATATTTTATGAATGATTCTGTGATCAATCTGTTTCGCTATAGTTTTTTCGAAGATAATTTTTTCCTTTAAATATTTCTTTGATAATCTAGTATAGTGAATAATCACTTTGGATTGTAGAAATGATAAATATGAAGTCGATATCTGAGAAATGCAATTTATTTTAACGATAATTTTTTTAATTGATCTCTCATTTGTCTTTTGCTAAACTATAGAGAGAGTGAATCTTTTATTTACTTATATCACAGCCTTCTTCATAGCTGTGGTGATGTGAAAGCTAATGAAGTATGAGTGATTCTGAATATTGGAATTCATTTTGGTCAAAGCTTATGAAATGTTATTCATAGGATGATGGTGCGTCACTTACTTTACTATACTTCTTAACGTATAGTATTGTGGCTTTTTGAGGGAAGGAACGGTAAACTCACTCACTCCTCATTTAGACTTGTAAGCGTAATTCTTTATTCAATTATTCTGAAGTTAGCTGATAATGAAGGAATTGTGATTCAAACAAACATTCAGTCTGAGTACTTGGCATGCATGATTCTAAATTTAAGAGCCCGCGCATTTGATGAATCCGACGGGAACCTCTACGCCTCAGACCTCGGAAGGTCTAACAATGATTTTAAAACACTTGTAAAACAGATCACCAACCAAAACATTATCATGCACCAAGAATATCCGAAATAAAGATTTCTAGAAGAGTAAGCATTTATTAGCTTCTTTACAAGAAACGAAAATTGTCTAGAACAAGTTGTTGGAAAATATTACTATCCAAGATATGTAAATGATAAATGAAAATAGGGGTTGGTCATTAGAAATTATGAGTAAAGATGATCTCTAAACGAAGGAGTTGGATCAATAAGGCTCGATAGATTGACAACATCTTGATACAGACGAGAATCCTGAAATTCGTAAATGGAAAGAGCAATAGATAAATGAAGAGACGGTTGAAAACGTGAAACCTCTCACCCTAACTTTAGAGTAAGGTACTTGAATTCCTATTGTTTGGTGTGTATGTTATGAAAATCTTTACTAGTACCTAATGATGAATTTTAATGTTTAAATTGTTTTTGTAGCTAACATCCGTTTGCTTTAGATTTAATATTTTTCTCTTTCGGCAGCTTACAAGGTGAGATATAGCAAACATGAGTTTTTTGATTGAGTCACCGTGTTTTATATTTTATTTTATCTTATTTTAGTTGAAATTACCGGATGAATATTACAATTCTTCGTTGCTTTTACTAGAGAGTCATTCAGATGAACCATATTAAAGGACATGTTCTGACGATTCTATCCCCTTGGGAATCTAAATTAACTCCCGAAAACGGTCTGTCACGCGTCAGGACTCCTTGCATATAGAGAAGGCGTTTTCTTGCTCTCGGAATCAGAAGTGGGACGCCTTACTTGATTATAAGACGGATGCCTCGTAAGTTCTTCCTTGCATCCTCATCAAATATTCCCAAGTTGGACTTTTATGTCCCATCACTGCTCCTCATAAGCTACTTCTGGTGGTGAGAGCCCCATAATCATATATTTTTCGTTCGAAATGAACGTTCCTTTCCTTTTTCATCATCTCCCGCTACCTATAGGATTAACTTGATTGAACCAAAACTTACATTTACGGAAAGTAAATTTTCTCGTGGGATACCTCGAGTTGTTTTTACTCGAGAGATTACCCTTTTACTCTTTGTTTTCATTTGATTTTTACCTCCATTGGTTTTAGGAATATATGATTTTTATATTAATTTATATGATCAAGTTAAACTTTGTGGTAACAGTTAGCGCACTTAAAAAAAACTCTTTATAACTTCCATTATATATCTCGATTTTGATTTAATAGTTATGTTTGTAATGATTTCAATTGAAGCGTTTCTTGGTGTGTTATATATGTGGATTACTTATTTAACTTTTCTTGAAAAACCACTATTTCTCAGTCGCTCATTTTCTCGGCATTTCTTCTCTACTATTTCTTTATCGTTCTACAATATTTGTATCCTGAATGAACGGTATTTTCTTTTCTCGGCATTAACCACTGAATTATAGAACAGCAATCCACGGTTATTTCTCTTCCTGTCAGTTTGAAATTATGTTTTGACATAGTATGCTTTTTATGCAATGGATTTGTTTTTTTCTTTGTATAGAATTCCTCTCTGTATGAAATATACCCACCCTCCTATCAACTATGCGTGTAAGTCGATGTATTGTACTATACTATTGTCCTATTGTACATACTATACTACACTTTTACTAAATGAGCTCTTTGTACACAATATTCTACCATTAATACCTAAAACTAGGGCATTATATGGAAAAATGCTCACCATCTTATATAAAAGTAGTAGTAATTTTAGAATTGTTTCGATGGCTGAGGGAATTTTCCATGTGAGCCCCCTCCGAGAATCGAACCCGGGACCGCTTTATCGAAGTCTTACGCGTTACCCACTATTTGGATGCCTCCATCTTATGTAAGAATCACCGTTGTGTGTATATTTCTATATTTATCAATCTAAACAAAGTATCTATCTGAAATACAGCATTAAGATAGTCCTCTGCTTAAAATAATTAACTCTGCTTCATACACTGATATCGATTAAGTATGCCACTTTTATACACCACAGAGAAATAAAATATAATACAGAATTGGAACGACCGTTTACGTTGTGATATAGGTTAGCTACGAAAGTGATATTTTTGTTAGATTTTCATATTATATGTTTTATAACATTTGTAATAATCGTGTTGTAATATACTTGATGTGATACCCTAAATCTTTATTAAACAAGGGCTTCATATTAAAATTTGAGATAATCCGGATTTGAAATGACGGAAATTATTTTATTTTATCCTCTATTCGCCTTAAAGTTTCCTCATCCTCCTTTTCTTTTTGAACCATCATTCTGGTTATATTTTGGTCCTCTACTTACAAAAAGCTCTCAACCAGGGCTCTCATGACCTATTCGAGGTAAAACGCGAATCCGCATAACATTCGGAGATAGTGAAGTATTTTAATCGTGTTATCCTCTTGTAAAGGATCGTCTGTGCGGTGGAAAATACTTCCATTCCCTTCCTTTGCTTGAGATTCCATGCGAAGACTTGAATCTAGGTTTACGGTTGTAGTATACGGTACCCTTCTCATTCTTTATTTGTCTAAATCATTTATTCTTCGAACTGAAATTGTGAAATATTTATTTTCTGCGGTAAGCAAACTTATTCATTCCAAATATTTAACATGTAAGGTGGACAAGGACTTAATGACGTTACACCGATGTTGAAACTGTTCTGTACTCATTTGGACGGAGAGTGAGGGATGCCTGGATCAAGGCGTGCGAAAATGTTGGCGCCCCTCTAAATATTTTTGTCCAGAAATGTACGCTGTATTGATATGATATCTGAAATTGTTTTACTTAAAAGCCTGTTTTGATCGCCTGAATCCTCTAGTGGTTCTCGATTCTTTAACAATTGAAGATTATTTTGATAATGAAACCGGATGATAATCATAGTAAATATTTCAAAATAATAATTGAGAAATTCGTTTACTTTAAGGATCGATTTTTCTCTTTATGCCATTTAATTTTTAGATATTTAGAATATTTATATGCTAAAGCATACTATCCTAATGTATTAAATCGCTAAGTTAATATTTTTTCCTAAGAACAATTTAACTAGGGGAATTTTTCTTTTATTATACCTGAAAATAATGAAAGACAATGAAGTTGAATGTCGAGTGGGTTGCCCTATCCTCATTTAATTAGGCGAACAGAGAATTGAAATAAAAAACTACCTTCTCTTCGTCGTTTTTACGTACTCTTAAATTTATATGGTTCTCTCGATACATTCTTTACTTGTAGTGCTCTGTAAAAACAGATTTGCCATCTGTTGTAAGACCTCACATTAAATCAAATTTTTGACGAAAATTTTATATGTGTAGGCATTATTTTCGTGCGTATTATTTATAATGAACTTTTTTTACTTTGTTTGATTTTCATTTTCAATGGAAAATACCTTCCTTATACAATAACATATCCACATGTTATTTAATTCCTTTTTGTAGTTCGATAGCAAATCCTTTTTGCTAGCTAATTCAGAAATCTTTGAAGGCGTTTGCTTAAAATTTATAAACATTCCGGCTCCTGCCACTCTCGAATTAGAATTTTATCTCTTCTTTAAAAAAAAATTACTTATTTTAAGAGGTACAGTGCCCTCAAACAACTTGGTCATATTTTCGCTTCCGGATTCTTAGAGAATGGCACACTATGGAGATCGATGAAAATTCAAAGAAAAGTCTCAATCAATCCCCATGTGCGACTATCGAATTGGATATCTTTAGTTTCCCCAAATTATACATCGTATGCCAATCGTGCGTCATGCGTCCTCGGTATTTACTCGTAACGGAAGTTTTCCTCCTCACCCACTGTTAACTTTTTTCCACCTTGGTATATTTCAGAGGTTAAATTTTGCAAAACTGTCTTGATATGGCATTCTCATCTGCAGTAATAGAAAATAACTTTGATTTAATTTTGATTTAAAAATGAAAGTTTTTCCACATTAAATGATTTTAGAGCCGTTAAAATGTAGTAGACCTATGTCTCTTTTTTATGAAGTTTAATGATGAAATATATTTATTCAAATCTGTCTTCTTCTACTTGCGCATTCGAAACCGAAAATAAAAATATACCCCTTCCTTTCTATTATAAAAAATTTCCTATTCGCCTTTGGAGACACTAAGTCGAAAAAGTAATTATGTGAAAATAAGATTCGTCTAGTGATCTAAAAGAAATATAAACCTAGAGTAATCAATCTTTTCTCAATATTTAGATATTGTATGAGTAATTTAAAATATTGGGTAGAATGTTATGGTTTTATCAGAAAACGTCAATTTCGCAATTCCTCTACAAAAGCCTTCCATTATTCGCTTAACATCTTGTGAAAAAAATGAATTTGGCCTTTAAAAATGCTTAAAGTTGTTGGTAACACTAATATTTGTATTCTAACGACAATGTTTTCTTCGGAGTTGAATTGATAGGGGTGTAGAAGGGCATGTATCCCTCTCTACAAAATATGAAAAGGTGACTTTATTCAAACTTCAAAAAATATCTAATTTCATCCTCCTCAAGAGAATCTGTAAGAATTATTGTTCATTCAATTGCAAAATTTACAGTTAAAGGAGAAACAGTTGTAATATTCCTGTAATTTCTCCATCTCTCCAAATAAGCTCAAATAACTTGCTCCTCACATCCTAGATAATACCTGGATACCATCCTAGATTGTTTCTAATTACTACATGTAAATTACTAAATTTAAAGTGTTAGTTGTCTGACATTTTTTTAATATCATTTCATTTGTTCTATTAGTTTAGATGTAAAAATCCCATATTACCATCATTAAGGCATGCCGTAAAGGCCATTTCCCTTCGGGAACCACTGAAGCACTTTAGTTTAAGAAATCTTTTTCAATCTCCTTCATGCTCCTTGTTTTTCTAGTAATGAAATACAGATTTCATATTGATCTTCAATGTCTGATATTCTTGAAATTTAAGTAATATAACTTGCACTGAGCATTTTTAGATTTATGCATGGTAATGAATGCAATTTCAGATAAATCAGTCCAACAGAAATGAAGTTGAAAGAAGAACCACAACTTTCATGCTTTTATTTTTAACACTTCCAAGTACCACATGATGCCCAAAAATTTTTGTAAAATATTTTTTTAATAGAGTATATTAGTCAAATTATTTAAACATATCTGAGGTAGATTATCCTTTCAAATTTATTTTCTCTCCTCTTTTTGTTTCATTTATTTATTTATTTTCCTTTTTTTTCTTCTGTGGGATAGTTTACAGGAACATGTCATCCTGACCACAATAGACAGAATGCAGTTCTAGCCAGTGCAACTCTGTAGTCTTCCCTAAATGTCAGACATGGCCAAGTTAGAAAGTGAGTATTTAAGATCGAGAAAGGTTAATTGATGTGCCTGGTTGTGTGGTGGCCTGTCTTCTCTGTTGCTCAACATTTTCTTTCATGGCTTTGTTTGAACTGCCTCTTGTGATGTGAACATATCAAGTAAGATTTTTGGTTCATCTGTTATTTCATATTATTCTCTTCATTTTTGTAGAACTGATATTCTTCTATTCTTATATCCTCTATCAATTGTTGAGATGAAGAGTAGAAACTTCCACTCTGCTTCAGAGATAATATAGTATCTTCTTTGTCTCAAATCAAAATGATTTCTTCACCTCATAGTGCATGGCCAGAGATAGAAACCCAGTATTGGGTGACCTATCTTAAACTCTGTCACTGTGACCAGGTCTTCTGTAGACATAGTGTGCACCTCTTCACTATGAAAATTCAATTCTCATACTGCACTTATTGTATTCCTTATCTTTTCCTCTTTTGAATTTGGGAGGATTGTTTTGGAGCACTTCTGCTGAAATTTTATCTTAATAGGTTTCTTCTGTAACCATTTTATTATAGTTGATGCAGAATAATTACGATGCTGAATATCCAACTTAATGATCTCAAATAAATTGCTTTCTGTTTTCACTTATATAGCACTGAATTTGTTGTGATAGTTTTTGAATAGTATTCTGTTCTATTAATAAATCACGGTGTGATTTTCCCATATGTACAAAATTAACAAAATGGTTTGCATTTCATTTTGGAAAGTCATCTTACTCATTAATTTCACTACCATTTCATTTCATCTTCTCTTGGTCTAATTCCATTTGGAGATGAATTGAGTTTGCTTCAATTTTTCATTAACCATTTATTAAAAAAGTATCTCCAGTATCATTAACTATCACAGAATTTTGTGTTATTGACTACATGTACATATATTACTCTCATTTGGTATCCATGTATCCAATGATCAATTTTGTGTATACATAAATATATTGATGTACTGAGAAAAACCAATTTAAGATCCCATTTTTAAAACCCCAATTTTAAGCAAACTCATCTTATAATTTATATAAGACGAGTTATATTTTCATTTAAAATAAGTGCAAGAGAAAAGCTTCCATCAAAATTTATTTCCATTCTTCTCCATTTTCTTGTAATAGTCCCAAGCATCGTAGTTCACAACGGAACCACAGGAAGCGGTGGTGGAGGAGGGGGAGGTGGGGGAGAAAGTCCGACTGGCGGTGGGGGTGGAGTGGTGGTGGTGGTGGGGCCAAGGGGCTGCCCTAGGGCCATGGACCATGAACCGAGGGTTGGTGGCCCTAGGTCAGGTGGGCCTAGTCTACGGAAATTAAGAACATTATCTAAGCAGGTAAATAATTATTCTATCATTTAGGCAATCTTATCTTTTGTATCTTTGCAAGCTTGGAAGAACATGTTATAATTTTATCAACTGATCATCACATCATTGTATTTTAATATATTATTTTAAATTCTGTTACTATCTTATTTTTCCTATGATTTAATCAATAATTCAAAAAGTCTATGTGTATTTTAGAATTATAGAGGCAATACGGTGAGAAAATCTTGTAATCTGCTAAAGATGAAAGGCATAAAAAATGCTATGTAACTGAAGGAAACTATCCATTTGATATTTCACTTTCCGCTTAATATTTTATGCCTGAAAACTGAAATCAAATAGTTTATTTCCGAGCAAAGATGTAGACTACTACCTCTGAAAGTGCCTCTTATGTTATCATTTTATTGGCATATTAATTATATATAAGTAACAAGTAAGCCACCATATTTGAATATTTTTATTTTACTACATATTGTTTTTATTAACTACATAAGTGCTCCTTATAGTATTTACAGAACATTCTAGAAATCTAAGTCATAAGTTTCTTTTTGTGTTTCAGCTTATTTCTCTTCAAGTCTGAAATTATTCAATAAGCTTCTCTTTTACTGTATTATTTTCTCTTTAAATTCTTATTTTCTTTCATAAATTTTATAATAAGTCTTTTTTATCTTACTAGTGTCATTAGATCCAAAACTTTCATGAGAAATAAGATATATATTTCCTTAGTTTAACATCCAATAAATGGATGATGAATGATTCCTTTTTCTTTCCCCAATTCATCATTTAAAGGAGGAGTTTGAAGAGGAGGATGAGTTAGCTGTGGAAAGTGGAGGTTTAAGTCCTGAAGAAGGAAGTGGAGGGGGGGAGGGAGGAGGATGGAGAGGTAGTAGAGAAGGTGGTTCCTCAGGAGACGAGAGGGGAGTTCCTAGTCCAATAGGAGCTGCCAATGGTATAGAAGAGGGCAGCAGTAACAGCAGAGGTTCAGATAGGAGAAAAGGATTCCAGGCAAAGCATAGTCGCACATCATCATCTGGAGAAGATGCTACTGAAACAGAGACTTCAAATGAAAATTCTGAGGGACCAAAGAAAGCACAGGCACCCATTGGTAGAATGAGGGTAATTATCCATTGTTTGTGTAGTTAAAACATAGGTGAATAACAAGTAATCAAAATTATTTTTTCATTTCATAGAAATTCATTTTAAAGCTATCCAACTATAAATGCAGATAAAAAATATCAAGTTTAAGTAAAAATGTGTCCTTCAGAGATAAAGATTATATTTATCATTTTCTGTAGCTGGCACCTCAGCATTTTTCAAAGGACCTAATTTATTGTTCTTAACTATAAAGAGTTTTAAAATAATATAGGTAATAAAGTTTTGGAAAAGCAATAATATTAGCAATAATTTTTATTTACCAATGATCCATGCTGGATACAAGTTTTTTCAGTATAAGCATATAAAAGTGAAATGTATCAACAAGTATACAGAGTAAAAATCAAGCATTGAAGTTGTAACTTTGTGAAATTTTATTATAGGAATGGAAAGACAGAAAAGTAGTATAATTTCCACTAAATATATTTCTTGGAACTTTTGGAAAATGAAATATATTTCTTGGAACTTTTAAATGTTTACACAATTATATCAATGAAAAGAAAGATTAGTTGTGTAAAATATTTTCTTTGACTTTATATTTACATACATTTTGATAAATACCTAATGATCTTATCTCTTCTGGAATTTTCTTGTACAATGTAAGGCACAAATAGGCTGGACTCATGTGAGAAAAATAAAAATGCAAGGAAAAGGTAGCAGTCTACATTGCTTGAAGAGAGGAAGCCTGGGTGACATAGCAATCTGTTATATATTTAAATTTATTAATTTTTCTAATCATGTTAGAGCTGATATAACAGTTTTGTAATTTTTTTATTTGGGAAGGTTCTTCATTAAATATAAATTCAAATAATTAAAATCAGAACTTTTATTTTAATATGTAATTAATAGTAATTAATGTATTAAATGAATTATATGGAAAAATTATTAGTATTTAACATTCCATGAAAAAATCAAATATTATTATTAAAGATTATTTGTCTTTTGGTACCACTACAATCCTCCATTGGATATTTTTAATAAAGCTTGAATACTTTATCATATCCATTCATCAATGCTTCATCTGAAATATGTATGGGTGAAATATCTATGTCTGTGTATGTCTTGCATTAGCTTATTTTCTCTTACTTTCAGTCTGGTTCAAAAGTGAAGTTGCTGGTTCGTAGCCATGCTGTGAGAGAAGAGACTTCTCCTCCTCCAGATCCTGAGGCCGTCCACAGCTTTTCTCCTCCTGCTCCCAGTACAGCTGCTGCCCCTTCAGCACCTGCTTCTCCATCAGCACTATCTGTACCTCCCTCCAGTCTCCTCACTGTTAATACAGGGAGCAGTGGGGGATCAAGTCGACCATCCTCCAGGCATCGCCTAAGGCACCAAGGGAGTTCACAGGGTAGCATGGATAGCTCATCTCCATGTCTTTCTCGTGGTAAGACTTTATTTACTTGCATACTATATGTATTCCATAACCCAAATTCATTCTATTTTTACAAAAGATCTTCTCTCTAAATCCTCTTATCTAGAATCTATATACTCACATGATCAGACCTGAGTTCCATTGCTCTTTAATCACAGCCAAACTTAAAATTAGTAATATTCTGAATGTGTTTGTTCTCTTATATCATTTTTATTTATTTTAATTAAATCAAAATGGCTCAATATAAATTGATAGAAATAGAATTTTCCCCTCCTATTGGAAATCCACAAACATTACCCTACTGCTTAAAAATGGCCCATCAAATAGAATTGATGATTAACATCCCCATTTTGATTCCTCCTGTACTTTCTTCCAATGCATGATTTACAATCAACTACTTTCTTTCGCTTCACCTTTTCTTTCTTCCAATCAACATGGTTTCCTTCCCAGTGGTTCCTGCCTCACAAACCTTTTGCGTCTGCTCAGATTGTTTCAGCATATGAGTATTCCTCACAGCTTGATGTTTGCTATTTGAACCTGACCAAAGCATTTGATACAGTCAATCACTCCTTTCTGAAACACAAACTCAGTAATCAATTTAACATCAATGGATTCCCAAATGGTCCACAGAAATCCTCTCAACTCTTATCTCTCTCAACCACCCTCTTAGTTTCTTTGCTGCCATTCTCTGTCATCCTGTCCCTAAACTTGAAAATAAAACATTTTCTTCCCTAAATATCTCTCCTCTTTCTCACTGGAGGAAAATACTGATCTAATATTTCTCCTTTCCATTCATAGTGGCCACCCCAGATCTCCAGAAATTCCCTCTTCCTTCCCTTTATACATCCCTTCACATCTCACCCTAAACTCTCACCTTCACCTATCTCATTTCTGTCTATTTATTTCTCAAAGATCCTTTTTCTTCTGCTTAACTTTCACTTTTAACAACCTTTTTTCAGAAATAGCTTCCATTGACCTTCTTTCATCCAAGTCTACTTTCATTTCTGCTATAAACAACACCCATAGCTAGATTTTTTAAATTCTTCCTTTGTATTGTAATTTGTTATGTTTATCATGCTTTGTCATTTTATGTTTTAATTTATTGTGCTGCAGTTTATTGTATCCAGTTGTAAGTTGCTCGTCATGACTCTTGTTGGATCAATAAATAAATAAATCTTGAAGATAAATGAAAATTTAATCAAAACTCGTTTGGTCCTAAAATTTTCAGTTAACTTTACAATCCTTATAGCTTGTATGTCCAGAAATAAAACCATTCATTGAATTCTGATGATATTGTTTTCCCTTGCAAAATTTTGTTCCTATATTTTCACAAGCCTTTAAAAGTTATGAAAATTGTGAACCTTCTTACAATTGAATTTACAAAAGAGGCAAGTTTTTCATAGATAAGCATTATGTTTTCATCTTAAGAGTATAAAGTATTATTAAAACCATGGAACTAAACTTATTACTGTTATTATTTATTATTGAATTTTTGTAAAAACCTTTCCCATTTGCTATTAAAGTAATTAATATTTCATTCAGAGCAAATTTAATTTTCACAATCAAGAAACTTTAATTTTATAATTTTTAAGAGTATGATATAGCTATACATTAATATAAAATATTTGTATTATTATAATTTAATTTTTAGCTAATGGGCTTCTAATTTATGTTTATTTTGTAAATTTATATGTTTATATTTAGATTCCAGTACCGAGCAGGCCTCTTTACTGGATGGAGGAGGATCATCATCTTCTGGTGGTGGAGGAAGCTCTGGAGATTTGCAACAATTTATAATAGAAACCTTAAATCGCAATTATAAGGATCGTATGTTAATGTTAAAAATAGAGCAAGAAATAGTCAACCTTGCTCGTGATAATAAGTGAGTACATTAAGGAAATATTGAACACATGATAGCATTCTTCTAAATTCACCAGCAAATTGCATACATTATACACTCTTTATTCCTTTCTCTATTCTTTGTTACATTAATACTGTAATCCTACTTAATACTGAAAGAATATAAATGTATTTTTAGATATTTGCTTATTAATAGCATATCCTCTCATTAGCTGTCATGATTGTAATTGATTGAAAGGATTCTCACAAGAAAAAATTACACCTCATTGCATTAATTTGTAAAGTAAATTTGAAAGAGTGATTGTTAATCATATATGCCACAAAAAAGAGCTTGTTTTGATCTAAGAATGTATTTGATTGTCCTCTGTACTTGTTGATGCTTGCTTGTAGTTATCTTACTAGAATAAGAATTTTAAGAAATGCAAATTAAAAAGATTATTAGTCTGGTTTTTATGTAACCAAGATAGAGAAATTTTATTCTCATCCACAGGCGCACTCATCATAAATTTCCTCCAATGTCATCATACCAACGGATGTTAGTACACAGAGTTGCCGCATTCTTTGGTATGGAACATAATGTTGATTCAACAGGCAATGCAGTGGTTGTTAGCAAAGGTCGTCTCAATGGAAATGGGAGCAGTAACAATGTCTCTAGCAATGGGAACAGTTCTGGGTCATTTGGAGCTAGTGCTGATGGTCTCAATTCTCCAACAGGCAATAATAATTCTTCTCTTTCCCCTCCAACTTCTACAAGGTAAGTTGCTTAAGAGAAATTTTTCTTATAATAATAAGCATTTTGGTTAACAATGCAGTTCACTTATTCAACTACTGAGCATTTGAATTTTTTCTGATCTTAGTGGCAGTAAAATAAGATTCCCTCCAATTGAGCCTTGCTTGAGAGATCACATCAGGGATGAACTTTTGCCTGAAGAACCAAGACGTTCCATACTCAAACGAGGAGATTCATCCTCATTTGAGGAGGGTGCAGGTCCATTTAAGGTATGTAAAGCCTAATTATGACATTTGTCAAAATACACTGGTCCAATTTGTATATATTTGTTGTGTTTCAGCAGTCAAAGCATGTTTGGAGTGAACTCTGACATGCTTTCCCTGCAAAATTTGGCATCCTTTATTTGCCTACCAATAAATTCCTTAGAAAAATATGCATAATTTACAAAATTATTTGATCATGGTTTCTTCATCAAATGAAATATTCTTCAGAATTAATGATGAAAAGCTCAAGTCTGGGAGCAGTTAGGTATTTTCATGCCTATAAAACTTTGGATGCAAGAAATTAGCCCCTATCCTTCACTATTGATTGATTAAATTTCTAGAACAACTAATCTTTATATAAGATGTAGGTAAAAATTTTTAGATTTACTTCATTAAATTTTCTGCTTCCTAGTTTTAATTCAAATGTAATGCAGCAATGTTTTCAGTTTATCAAACTCTAACAAATAATTGCATTTCATTTAAACTTAGTATCCAGGAAAAAAGTTCCATCCCTGTTTCTTTATTTTCCTGCAGTCTCCAGAACGACAACTTAGTTCTGAATCTCGACGCAGTAAAAGTTTTGAGGAACGAGAAGAAGAATATGAGAAAGCAAGAAAACGAATATTTAATCAGGATGTAAGTTATCATTTTTACATAATCACATTAACAATTATTTTTTGCTTAGTAAATATGTATGGGAGATTGAATTTAATGGAAATAAAGGAAGTTAAGGCCTTATACCAAAATACTGCATGTTAAAAAAAGAGAAATTATTCAAACAAGAATAATTATTGAGTAAGGAGTATGAATGAGTTTATAAGAAGAGGTTCAACTGAAACAATACCGTAATGATAAGCATCAAAAAATATTTTTTACTGAAACATGTAAGAAATTCAAATCTTTCTTTTGTGCATTTTGGGTAACCTTCATTGATTGTATGGGTTTTAATCCTTTATAACTTTTTCATTTTTGAATCATAAATATAGGAAGCTGAGGGGGATAGTAAACTTAGTTCAAAGTAATTATGGTATTGCTTTATCTGTTGAATATCAATGAAAAACACCCTCTTCCTAAGCATGAGAATTTGATATCACTATCCTGCATTTTGATAGTCTTCATCTTCCCAGGAGGGTATTTGCTGCTGTGATTCTTCTGGCCAGCGCTGTAGCCATGAAGAGCTTCATTGTTGGAGTGGGGTTGGTGGTGGGAATGGGGGTAATGGAGGAAGTACTTCTGGTAGTGGCTCATTTCTTCATCCCTGGAGCAGTTCTGAAGCCTCTGATCCTCCCCATGGATCACGCAGCAGGCATAACCAACTTAGGTTGGGAGATTTCCATGACATACCAAAATAAAACCTTTTATTTTCCTTAACTTGAAATTCATGAATGAAAACAAAAATATCAAAATTTTAATCCACAATTGATACAGGAAAATATTAATTCATTTGATGTTTAATGGTATGAATAATCAAAAAGGCCAAATTCCATTCCTATCTATAATTCTTCTTTATGAGGAATTCATCTTTATAAAGTGGTACCTCTTACTTTTTGAGTTTGGATGTATTACAAATATTGAAAGTGAAGAAATACATTCTAGACCCTAATAAATCTAAATTTCTTAAACAGGAAATTGCATAATTGAAAGTAATATAAAATAATTTAGCAAAAGTATTGATAAAACTTGGCAATAATTGATGACACACACAACCACTGTGTATTAAAGATAGGATTTTACAATATGTAAGTGATGACTGATACCTCATGTTGCTTGTGGGAAGGTAGAGAAACACGTATGTTTGGTAGAGGAGTCATTATCAATAAACATTTCAAATAACTATAATTTTGTAGTAATTGATGTTTTGGAAAGAAAGAGTGCAACTGAGTTTGGATGTTATTTCTAAGAATTTTCATGAAAGCACTAATAGTGTTAGATTTGAGGTAGGACTTACCTCTCTCAGAGCAAGGCTTGTCTACAATTTCCTGGAGTACTGCCTCTAAATGCTCAGTGAAAGTACTCCCAAGTTATTGTAAATGAGCTTTATACAAGAGATTTCTTTACAAGGAGAGATGACTTGGACACAATACAGCTCAAGCAGAAAGTGCATTGTTTCTCAGTGATTCACTTATTTTTTTTTCGAATACTGTTTGAACATACAAGGATTGTTCAAAATATGAATTAGATTCCCTCCATATTTAACAGTCAAACTCCAGAACATTTCAAGTATGAGGTAGCACTTTATATAATATTTTGACAAGAATGGAAGTGAAACATTTCTGTTGAAAGACAAAGATGATTTTCAGAGAATATTTTTCAAGTTGAAAACTTGAAAAATATTCCCTGAAAATAAACATGAAAATATTCTAGCCCCTAAAAATATAAATTTCTTCCCTAAATAATTTGGATGAGAAATAATAAAATGTATGTAAAGGACAACTATCCATTTTTTCAAATTTTGGTTGGAATATATTTAATTACCAAAACCTATATTTAGTGCTTTTTTCTTTGGTAGCTGCATTCCCTATTGTATTCTATTCTGAAGTGTGCAATTGCAGATTCTTCTATGATTTATTTTCATTTGATCATATCTTATGAAAGGACTAATTCCTGTCTCCCTTCTTACCTGTCACTTTTTTATCCTATGCCCCTTCTTTCTTACATTTGTTTGGCATGTACTAAAAGATAGCAAATATTTAAAATATAATGAAGGTAGTTTGCAAAATACTTTCTAGACAGAAACATTCCCCCTTCCTTACAAGAAATCCAAAGGTTTCCAAGTGAGAGCATGTGCCCACTCAAATCTAACTGAGATAGCAATTCCTCACCTGTAACTATGATGGCTTTGACATAGGATGAGCTGTAAAATAAAATTTAAATATATTTTGGGTTATTCTTGGCTTTTGATTTAATTTGATAATATAATGAAAATGATTTTATTTTCCTTAAGACAAAACATTTCCTTACATGCATGTGCCATTGTTTTTCTGCTTCTTGTTGGGACTAACTATAGCATAGGAAAAGGGTCATTTGGAAAACAATTGCATGAGTTTTATTTAGTTTTATTTCTTTCATAGCAGTTTCAAAATCTACTTTGGAAATCTGTAGAAAACTATTAGTAGTTAAGCCTTGTTAAGGTATTATATATTTTTATGGCAGATAACTTATTAAAAGTATAAAAAACAAGATGACTGTGGAAAATATTAAAAAGCCTCCTTATTGTAATTCCATCTTCAATTTTTCATTTTGGAAGTTTTGATGTGAAAGTAAGAGTGTCAGGATGAAATGAAACGATAAGCTGTAGAAAATGATAGATTTTCATTTATCTGCAGAAAATATTTAGAGAAACACAATTAAGTTCTATATAATCAGTCAGTTTTTTTTTGAACAGCAATAAAAAATTAGACCTCTCTTATCTTGTATGTGCTTGATGCCATTTTTCTGTTTTCAAGAATTTTTAAATTACTGCTGTATCTTTTTGTGAAGGTTACAGTGATAGATATTGTTTACATACTTATAATCATTGTCATTTTATATAGTCCAATTCAGCCTTTTTACATGCAATGCATTTTCTTAGCTGTATAAATTATATTCTGGAAGAAATACTCAATAACTTTAACTAATCTTTTTGAGTAGGCCATCTCGTTTGCTGAAAGTGGAATCATTTGAGAGCCGAGAATCTCTAAGAAGATCATCCTCAGGATTTAGACCTTGTGTTTCAAAGTCTTATAGTTTTGGTGGTTATTCTGGGAGTGGTGGAGGGGGGAGTACAATGGGAGTTACCAGTTCAAGTGGAAGTGGAGGAAGTCAGTTGACAAGGGGTGACAGCATATCAAGTACACACAGTGCTGGTGGAAGACTCTTGACAAAACAAGGTGAGTATGTCAATTTCTTAGTAATGATCAGCATTGATCATAAAGCCAGAGTTGGTTGATGTCAGCAGTTTGTTTAAAAATTAAGTTTCAGAAAACATAATGATGTTTGATTTCATTTGATAGTTAAAGCTGTTGAAAGCTCTATCAATGAAAAGGAACATGGCTCTTTTATATAAAGAGTCATTTCAGAATATTCTATATTTGAGAGCCAAATAATGGTAGTCTTTTAGATTGACATTTGCCATCAATCTTCCCTAGATTCCAGTGCTAGCAGTGCCAATTCAGCACACCTAAGTCCATCAAGTTCTGGATACAAGACTCAGTCAGTGAGGTCAGATTCGAGCAACACACCTTCACCATCTCCAACTACGCTAGCTCTCATCCCATCATCCCAGCAACAGCATTCACCTCATGACCAAAGCCAAGGACCATCTCCATCTCCTCCTCTTCTGTCTCCACCTCTGCACAATCAAGCACATTCTGATGCTCAGACAGAAACATCTCCCATCCCACATTCTCCTCCTCCCACTCCTCAACACCAGCCTGGGACCATAGCAGAAGATGAAATACCTGGATATCGAAGAAATAATGTGGTAAGAACTCATTTTCATCAGTGAATTTGAATGATTGCTGTAAGTAGTAAGGAAGTTTAGAAATATTTGATAGGTCTGAAATTGGTTTATTGGTTAGTAAATGTTTTTATGCTTTGGATTTTACAATGAAAAAGAATGTGTTCAGGTTTAAAATAAAAAAAAATAGATTGAGGACAGTAGAACTTCTGTTTTCGTTTGGCATTTCTTTAAACTGAAATCTTTTTGACACTTCTTTGTGTTGAAAAAGTTTTTTCATCAAAATTACAACAAATCTTTTTTTTATTTAAAATTCCAGCCCTGAGTAAAGATAATGATACAATATCAATTAAAAACCTCATTAGGTTTTATTTCTGTTTATGTTATGTTTAAGTTTATGACTTAATAATCCTGGGTGCTGTTTCATGCTCGGAGAATATTTTTTTTTAATTACTATCAATCACTCAGAAAAATTATTTGTTTACTTTTTAAATTTACTAATTTGAGCATCATTCTTTAGATTAGATGTTCAAATACCATTGAAACTGAGTGTAGATTTCAAAACAATGTCCCTGAAACATTGATCCTTAATATATTGTATACATACATATAATATCTCTTAGCCCCTCAACTTTGGGATGGGTACATCCAAGTAACTATAAAAGTACCTCATGCAACTCTTACCACTCTCAATTTGATTTGCTTCTTTATTTGGTAACAGTTATTTGGATCCTTAAAAATACATAAAATGATTTCAAATCAAATTAAATGCAGTAACTGTCTGAAGAGATATCATAGCTTGGAAGGAAATCTGGATGAGTGCAGCATACCAACCCTAGTTGTGCGGGATGGAAGTTTGATGCATAATATTTTTATAGTTGCATTTATTTCCATAAAATGAGAAACATTTAATTTATATATTTCTTTTTTCTTTGGAAGTGTACTAGTCAAAACAGAGGAACATCCCCTCTTCCTCTGCCTCCTGTAGCAAGTGAAGTACCAGTTTCATCTTCCTCAACTCAGTGTACTTTAGCTGCTTCATCAGAAGTAATTCATCCTGCAGTGCCATTGGGTAATAATGCAGTGATGTGGGCAGTAACCAGCATGGAAAATGTTCCTCCTGGGAGTGTCCTAATAAACCCACAAGTAAGTTTATTAGTAAGACAATTTTGGAACATAATACTTGACGTAGATTCCTCTTTATCTACAATAATATAATATCATATCTTTTAACTTCTGCTATGTTGAATTAAGCTTCATTTTCTTTAAATTGTGTCAGAATTCTAGAGCTAATCCTTAGGAATTATTTTTTAGTTCTTTTACTCTTACATACTATTTTTGAATCTATTATTCCCTCTCATGTAATTCTTTCTAGACTGGACAGCCGTATGTTAATTCCGATGGAACTATCTACAGATTCAATCCAGCCAACCCACCTAAAATAATTCCTGCAGCAGCTAATACCAGTATGCAAGTCAATGTGCAACCACCAACTATAACTGCAACTTCCACAGCTTGTAGTAAAGTTGAATCAAGTTCTCCACCTCGTACCCTCACATATGTATGTGAACAAACAGTAGGACCTGAAGCCCCCCCTGTATTAATGTCAAATACTCAGTCAGCACCAGTTGCTGGGCTTCAAGGATACATGCCACAACCCCCAGCACCTATTCAGCAACAATTGCTGACAACAGTTCCACAGAACTTTAGTAATACAAACACAATGCAAGTTGGTGGGGAAGCTCCTGGTGCTGTTTTAGGGCCAGGACAACCCCAGTTTGCCACCCCTGCTTCTTCATATGGTGGTTCCATTCTAGGACAACCTAACTATCCTATGCAAGCTAGCACACAGGATACCCAAAAGCAGGCAAGATATACTCTTTTGACTCACTTTTGTCTTACTTCCATATTAATCCATTTCACTTCTTGTAGAAATCTCTTAAATAAGTTTGGATGCATAAAATAGTAATTTTCAAAGATAACAAAGTTGTTGACTTAATTTTTTTATAATTATCAATGGTTAGCTACGAGTCATCACATGATCAAAGTTATTATCTCAGTGCAGAAAAATTAGGAATAAATTAGCTTTCTGTCAAAATTTATACTAATAAAATATAATGGAAAAAATTCTGTATAATCAGAAATTAATGAAGCCAGGTAAGGTATTTGGATGTTTGAGCACAGAAATGAAAAATTTCATTATTTTTGGAGAGAGCAGTAATCTTACTCTCAAATACAATCTCACTTGATATTGGAGTGGAGTAAAACCTCTATTCTATTATGTGTTCATTATTGAATTAAGCTTTGCTATCACCATATACTTTGCCGTAGTGGCCAAATGCCTTAAAAGCCATCCATTAACTCTTAGACTGATGCCCACTTGCCTCTGACATAGGCCATAATTGGATTCAAGTTTTTTGTTTCATAAGCTAATAAACAAGTTAGATATTTTGTTGTTTAAGAGTTTTTTTCAATTTTTATTTATTTCCATATAGTTGTTTTAACTATGATTTTGAGAAATTATTTTTTACATTTACTAGGTTCAAGAAAACCCTGGAATGGCAGTCTCTGAACTTGCATCATATTTTATGGGCATGGGACTTGCAGCAGCTGCTGCAGCAGTTGCCAGTAGCAATAATGGGGTTAATGGAAATAATGGAAATATGTGCATGATGTCAGGACCACATCCTAATGCAGTTGCACCAGCACCCATTGTCATGACCCCTACTTCATCCTGTGTTACCTCTACAACATCAGCTGTTGGTCTCCACTGCCAGCAGATACCTCCACCAACCCCACCTCCACTCCCTCCAGTTAATCCCTTTGCTGTTCAAAATGCATCATGGCAGCCATCTGTTCATCCTCAAACAAGTAATGTACAGGTAATTTCCCTTTCTCTATGTTTTCACAATACTCATATACTGAGGATATGATTCTTACTTCTCTTAAGAATTTGGCAAGGATTGGCATAACATATTTAAGCAATTGGTAGGATTACTCATGTCTAACTGCTTCAATTTTGAAGGAAAACTAGTTCTTCAAGCACTTTTGACACATGTAATATCTTTTGTTATATATCTTCAGATTTATTTTGGAGTAAGACTTAACATACCTATATTGCATGAAGTTTTCTAACATTTCAATGAGAATAAATTTTTCTGGTAAGCTAAGTTAAAGATACCTTGATGAACTATGGATTTATAAGGTCTATAAAAGGCATCCTCAGGTTTTTGGTGCTCTAAACATAGAATTTATTTCCCATGATTTGTTGTAAATATATTACTAAAATAAAAGAATGATCTCTAACTTAGGTTATCTCATGATGAACTTGAGATAGTCAAAATCAAATATTCTCTAATTATTTTGCTTCCATCTTTTATCCTTCCAAATGTTTTATTACAATTGATTCATTTAGTAATTCATGATTGTAAGCACTGGTCAGTCAGTAATGTACAGATATAACTGGCTAATTTAAGAAATATATTTTCCAGTTAACAAGTAGAAATAAATTAAAAACCCTTTATATTATAGAGAAAGGCCATATGTGGCCTAAACACCACAATTTCTACAACACCACACCATTTCATCATTCTATGATATTCTTTCCCATTGTTAATTCAGTATTAACTTTGACAGCAAACTCAACCAAGGCATGAACAAGGGCTTAGGGATGCTCTTGGAATGAGCTTCTCTTGGAATTTATTAAATTATCTGTCTTTTGTGAAGTATTAATCATGTCAGCTGATTTTTCTGTAAAGTTTGAAGATTGCTTGAGAAATTGCAAAAATATTCAGTGACTTTTCCCGAAATTCTTTTCCAAATACTCCAATAGCATGTGAATGCTACTTATATCATTGCTGCAAAACATTAAACAGGCAAATAAACACATCACCATCATCTTCTGTACTAAAATCATCAGAACTTGATGTAGAGTGAACTAGCAGTAACTTGAGATTATACTGCTTGAGTATGTATGTCAAAGGAGAAGAAACTGAGCTATTGCAATTTGGAAAGGAATGATTTCTGTATGGCTGAGATATTGGCCATTGACTCACCCTGAAACTTTTGCAGGTTCCTTTTTATTATGTAGCCCCTATGGGGATGAGTTTCGGTACAGGGGGAGTGGGTGGCAACTGTCCCATGGTTGATGGTAGAGGAGGTGGCATGGGGGCTCCTTCTTCCTCTTTAACCATCCCGTCTCAGCCAGCCCCTCCTCTTGCAACTCAGCCGCCCCCACCTGCTTCTGTACCTACCCCTTTGTCCATTTCCACTCCTCTCCCTAACCCTTCCTTGCCTCCCATGCAGCAACAACATCCACCTGGACATCCAATGGGGTCTGCAGTACAGAGCAGCTCTCAGGCCCCTTGCATCATGTATCAGCAATATATGCAGTCAACACCACCACCACCTGCACCACCTCCTGCAATGGTCCAGCAAGTTGTTGGGATGGGCAGCCCTGGTTCCACTCCATACTCATTAATGGCACCCAACATGGCTCCATCAGAACGTCAGCCTCTCGTCTCATCTAGTAAGATTCTTCTTCATGAAAAATATCAAAATAAAACAGTATATATCTATAAATATAAATAAATTATAATAAATCATTTGTGATCGCTTTTGATTATGAAATTTAAAAATTTAGAAATTCAACTTTAGACATTAATTTGTATCAGCTATGCAATTTTATGTTCTAAGAGATATAATTTAAAGTATACCATTATTTATGACAAGTACATAGAACACAATTATCTCATTAGACAGCATCATTTGCATTATTCTTTATCTTTTAGGATTGAATATGAAGTTTATTTATTCATCTCTGTATGATTCTGTGATAAAATTCAACAGTTGATATATTAGCCATGTGATCAGTATAATTCTCTCTCTTATATGTTTTAGATATGTATCTACATCAGTACTTTTGCGTAATTTACTGCATCTCAATAGGATGATTAAAGTTAAATAGCAGGCTGTGAAGAAGACACCAGAGCTTGGTTATAAATATGCAATGAATTTAACAAGCTTTGGTCCACTTCACATAAACTTCTTAACTTTCTTCAAGGACCATTGTCTCACACTCCATTTACAATGGTGGGAGGTGGAACTAGTGGTGCCATTGGAAATGGTTGTGGGAGTGGCATTTATGGTGCTGGAGGAGGTGACAGCTTCCTTCCAAGCCCTCCCTTCTACTCAACTCTTGCAGCCCCCTCTACTGGAAGCAGTGCTATACCATACTATGGCCAGAGAACATACCAGCAACAAAATCTGCCTCCTATTCCTGCCACTCAACTGAATCAACATGTACCTACTTCCCAGCAGCAAGCAATTAGTGGAACAATGATTGGACAGCCATACCATGCAAACTCAGGCTCCAGTCAGATTCGTTGCCCAACTCCTCCTCAGCATTTAAACCTTTCAAACCAGGCAAGTTCATACAATTTTTTCCTAAAAATTATGCAATCGGAAATTTCTTCCCATTTACATTATTTACCAAAAAGACAAACTTTAAAGGCAATCACTTAGCTTACATGGACCTTTCATATAAAGTTCTACCCACAAAATATTGGCTAAATGGTCAAATTGAGCAAATTATGTACTTCATGTTAGTTAAATTCCAAAGCATGACTTGTGACATGACATGAAAATTTGTGATTCTTTTATTACCCTCTACTAGCAAAGTCATGAAATTACACTGAAATATAGTTCCTTCATTTTAGTATTAGTTTAAACTGAATATGAAAATTAAAATGATTTATTATCATATGGTCTTTAAAAGGATTCAAAGGTTTGATGTGATGTGATTCAACAATATATGTGAAAGTGGATTTGCAGATGGATATTTATCCAAACAATCATTAGAAAAGGGTTCATATGCAAGATGATGTCTTTAATTGTATAACAAGTTCAATATTCAAATTATTGATAATGTTTGAGAGTAAACTTTAGAAAGATGTAATTGGTAATATGCTACCCCTGCTACTTCACTAGACATTAGTATAAATTGTTTTAAGAATACATTCTTTTCTCCAAAGTTGCACAATAACAACAAGCTGAGGAAACAGTTTGAATCCTGAATGTTTAACCCCTTGCTACACACACAAAAAAGGTGGCTTGCAGGTTATCAAATTAGATGTAGACTGATTCCAGTCTAAGATTGGAGGGTCAATCTACTAATTTTCTTTACTGAGCATACATTTCTTGGAAGGACTTGGGGTATGAGCTTAACAAGGCAATATCTATCTAAGTGTTGGCTATGCTATGAGCTACAGTATTTCAATTATTTGTAGTTTCTAATACTTTTACATGTGTAAGATACAGCTACTTACAGATAATGATCTGTACAATACTCCATGTAGTTTTTAAGGATAAAATATGAGTAGAACTCCAAATTTCAAATGTAGACAATGTGCTGAAGCAGTTACTTCTACAGTATTACCCAGAAGTCTTCCATTGACTAAGAATGTTTAGCACTGTAAGCATATTACCTCAAGTTTTCTTTTTCCAGATGTGCTACAGTCAGCCACAGTCTCAACAAAGTCAAGTTGCTCTGAATTTTGTGAGTGGAAGCAATGCTGGAGGGAGCAACATTGGCAGTAACAATTCAGGAACATACTATACAGCAACCAATATCCAGCCACATTTGCTTCCAGGAGGTCCCCCTGGAACTCCTCCACCAACTGCAGCCCTCCTTCCCACTCCTCCCATCCATCCATCAACAAACTCTCAAATTAACCCTTCACCTATGGTTCCTAATCCAATGCATCAACAAATTCAGCATCACCAGCAGCATCATTACATTCCTCCTATTAGCTTGGCTCCCAATCTTGGGTTATATCACACAAATGTCCAAGTAAGCTTATGTTTTTTTCTTATTAGGTAATTTGACATTTATAAGTTATATGGATCACCTTTCAGTATTGATGAAATGAGAACAATAAATTTATATAGACCAGAGATGTCCAACTTACAGCCTTTTGATCAATTCTGCATAGTCAAGAAGCTGATTCTCATTTCAAAACTTCACTAAATTTTCTTTCCTGATAATAACTTAACTGGAAAAAAAATATATTTTGATTTATTCGAACAAATGTATTTTAAAATATAAAACTCTATACATATTTTAATTATCACAGTGATAATGATTTTGGATCAATTTTGAATGTTTAAAAATAAATCAAAATTCACCATCAGTAGCCGGCAATAGTGTTATGGAAGCAAATATGACCTAGTCCTTGCACATCCTTAATCTAAACAAGGGATCAATAAAATTTTTGTGTATGCAAAGACATTTTACTTTTGTGCTTATTGAGACTCCCTGTGTTATTCATTTTTTCAAAAAAGGAATAGTATAACCTGGTTCTCAAACTAATTTAGTATGCATGAAGTATGGATGGAATGAATCCCTCTCCCCATTCCTCCTTGTATTGCTCTTACTAATACTCTATGAGGGCTATGTCAATAATTCAATATAACTAGTGAGTATTTTCAAGTAGTAAGGACTAAGGAAAGGTATCATTTAACATTTTGAATTGAAAAATCCACCTATACTTTCTTATTAGTAGAGTATGTCACATAGTGAGAATGTTTTTACAATTATCAGATACTGTACAGTGCTTCTGTTTATAGTTAGTTAATCCACTGGAAACTGTGGTTGAAATCTTCTAATATAAGCTTTAACCCACAGCAACCAAGAATGAGGCTATTCTTGCAATACAAAGAAAAATGCATGGGATTTCATTTCCATATAATCCATTGCTTTTAATAGCAAAAACTAGAATGTATATTATATACTATAGACAGTTGGCAATGTTTGATGTCTCTCTCATTTATAATTAGTAAATTTCATCCGATTTATCTGTTAACACTATCACTTGATCGTCTTCATATTAGCTGTAATGTTGATTGTACTTTAAACTCTGATGTATAGTTTGACTCTGGAATTTTCCTGAATTTTTTATTTAAAGGTGAACCCCTTTTTATGAATTTGTGAGAATCTCCTTATTATTTAATGTTGGTATAAAAGTCAAGTCATTGCTTTATATTTACTTCTAAAATTGTGTAAATTGGATTTTCATCTGTATTGACAGAATAAGAAAGATAAAATGACCCCTTCTCATTATCTCAATTATGTGCTATAGTATAGTTTACCTCATAATCTCTCATTTGCCTCATTTTGGACAAAAAAATATAGTGGGCCGTTAAAGTTATGGTAGATGGGGTACTAGCTGGAGTTTTGCATCCTCACATATTCATCCCTCTATAGTAGTGAATTAAATTTTCTATTGACTATGCAACTTGATCATTGGTTTTGAATGGATAATTTTGGACTTCAAATGTTGAATTATGTGCCAACAAATAATACATTATTTTTTTTTACTTATGGAAATCTCATCGAGGTGCCTTAATATAATTAGTTTTTCTCCAGTGAATGAAATTTGGCTAATCTATTTCTTAATTCAGCTATGCTCTCTTCAGCAATGTCTGCCTGTCAGTTAGTTGCTAGATTGAAAGTGATTTGCATTTTCTATCTTGAACATTGCTCATTTTTGTACAAATTCAGAAGAGCTATGAAGAGTGAAAGTGCATTTAAAGTGTGTATTTATAGTCTGTATCCCATCCATACCTAAGAAATATTTGGAGTTGAAATATTGCATTTTAAGAACTGGAAGCATTACAGAATATAAAATTGATATGAAATGCAGAGAATGTTGTAAAAATTCATAGGATGGCTTGAAGTTCATCATTGATGAAATAAAGATATCATGTAACGAACATTCAAAACATTTGGAAATTTTTCATTATTACTACTGAAGATATCATTTCAATTAGTAAAAATATACTATTCTCATAAATTATATTTGTTATTTGATTTCAGATGGTTCAAAATCCTCCCGTCCAGACTCCGACCACACAACACATAGGCCTTCCTCCCAGCTCTGCAACCATTATACCCCCTCACCCTTCCCAGCAGAGCAATGGATGCAACAGTAAAGTAACACCTGCAACTAAGGGCAGCCCTTCCTTTCAACGTCCAACTCAACCATTTCATCGAGCCATTTCATTGAGTAGCAGTAGTACTATCACGGGTGGGAAGGCAATTGGTGCTGGGGATCCAGCAGCTTTTGGTCTACGATTTCCATCTGTTCATCTTTATGGAGTACGGTTTGTACCAGGTGCGGTCTAGTCAACAACTGATTGATAGTTTTCTGTTTATTACCCAGGAATATATGCATCAGAATTTTTTTCAGCTGCCTAAAAGATTGCAGGAAACACATAAAAATGTGATTTTGTCAATATTACATTGTGGCCAAGATAGCCAAGAAGGCAGCAGGGGTTCTATTCCTGTTAGTAATTCCCCTATGTGCAAAATGATGTCAGCTGTTAAAGCACTTATAACAAAACCAGTACCAATTATAGTGTGAATGATCAATTTATAATTTTAAGATGCAATGAAAAATTTTCAGTAAATTATTCAAATATTTTGCTGGACTGAGAAAGTGTTGTGATTTTTTTCTCAAAATTGCTACTAAAAATCGTTTTATTAATTTTTTAAAAGTCTATAGACAGCAAATTTCTTTTAAAAAATATACATTCTTTTATGATATTTACTCGCAAAATTTTTTCCTTGCAGGAAGTTTTTAATAGAAATAAATGCAAAATAATAAATGCAGAAATAAATATTAAAAAATACAACATCATGTTCCACTTCAAGCATTAATTATATAAGATAGAAATATATTTTCCTCTTCCATGAATAGGAGGCAATGGCCAGCATCCAGCCCTACCAATTCCAGGAAGTCATGCAGTTCGGATGTCTCCTTTTGTCTTACATGCAGCTGGACACCCAAACCAATCTCAGCCTTTCAGCCCCACTTCTAGCTCCTCTCCTTCATCTCCTGTTGTTTTATCTGCACCTAACAACCCCTCCTCAATTAGGGCCCAGAGACCTCACCTTACATCAGTAACACCCCCTAAAGGCAGAAAGCAGAGGACAAAGTCTGGGACATCTTCTGGTGGGAGAAGTGGTTCACTTAGCAGACAGGCTTCTGTTGATAGTTCACATCCTCCCACCCCATCCGTCCCTGAAAAAGGTAAATTAGGATTTTATTGATGGCAATAAATAAATACATGTATTGAATCATGTCACCTTTTAAGAAATCATAACAGTGAGGAAATGAGACCCCTCATATTCCAAACTCATACTCATGTAGCTAAAAACAAAATGTTATGTATTAAATGGAATAACTTCTTATTTACTATACCAGATAACCATCTTGCCAGCCTCATGTCTACATCAAGTCAAAAATATCCTTATGTATAAGATGATGAATGATCTATCTGATAGAGAGTAATTCTAAAGTTCTTATCTTGAATTTGAGAGCTAAGGATTTGAATTGAAAGTGCAAATTACCTCAATAACCATTTGAATATGTTCCTTATATTGTATTGTTTCTATTGGGTGAAATCTATATTTTTCTTTTAATTAATTAACCCTCTGTTTATTATTTAATACTGCTCTGGTATTGAATAGTAAGATTATCTGAAAATTGGATATACCACATGACTTTAAAATAAATTTGAATTACAGGTTTTGGAAACCCTTGATGAAATATCCAAGAATTACACAATTGGTATTAAACTACACACCTGTACATTATAAGTATTTTCCTTCCTGTGATCCTTGGAAAATTTCAATTTTTTCAGCTATTGTCAGAATTTTGCCCTAATCATTATCTTTATTCCATGTCGTGACCATTTATTTTCTCTAAACATTCGTCTATATTCCCTTATACTTCATGTCTTCCCTCAAGTTAAAAAATGTTAATAATAATTTACTTATAAATTTTCAGTCTCAAGAATTTATTTAAAATGAATTATTTCAACTACTACAGAAAGTAAATTTAGCCTTCAATGCAGTATTTCTTTTCTGTTACATTTTCAGTTTTGTTTCTGTGCTTATTCCTAAATTAGAGTTCGAACATGAAATGAATTCCTTTTTAAAACATGTTTTGAATCAAGATCTTCATAAATTTTGGTTTCAGAACAAATGATGCTATGGTAGATGAATTGAAGAACTGATAATTTGATAAATGATGATAATGATAACTCATAGACTTCCCTAAAAATTTGAAAAAAAGGAAGACAGCATTTAAATGTCTTTTTCAAAAGAAAAACTTTGCATCCTGAGAATGTTAGCATCCTCTCCTTTGGCTTAAGCAAGTAGAATCAAAACAAAGAACCTCAGTCAAAAATTTGCACTTTCAGAATGTAGCCAAGGTTGTTTCCTCTTTTCATTTCCAGTTTATACTAGTTACAGACATTAATATCAAATTAATATCCAAGATAAAGCTTTTAGTGTGATAAGTAAATCTTTCATATTTGACAATTATCCTGAACATATAGAAAAATAGACTAATGGTAATAGTCTGTAGCCTAAATTTCTGCTGGAATGTGGCATAAATTTCCCCAATTTATACTGCATATAGTTATTAGCATTCAGGAACCTCTTTTTCTATCTATAGTGGCATGTCTCGATCATCCCTGCAGCTGCTCTATTGTTTGTAAAAGTAGGTAGGTATTTTCTTCTATTTGAGGTTATCTAGAAATTGGCGATTAAGTTATTATTCTATACCTTCAAGGTTCTTTCAAGAACCTTAGAACATGATGCTACCATGCAGAAAATTTTATTTATGATTATAAATTCTCAAAAGTTAGTCAAGCTTTAATGAAGTTACTCAAAAAAAATTAAGAAAATCTTTTCATAAATTCTGCAAAATTTTTAATGGAAAAATTGTATTTTTTCACATCACTAAAATTCAGCATGTTATTTGTGAAGTTTATATTAGAATTCTGATTTCTGTGAGCTAATACATAAATTTTCAAATAGCAGTACAAACACTTTGTAATATATTTGGTCAGTAATTCATTATTTTACATGTGTAGTCAGTCCATAAAAAGCTAATCTCAAAGCTTTACAAAAATTTATCAAATTTATTCATGAAGGAACAATAACTCCCAAGTTTCTGAAATAATTTTCCATAATTAATGAAAGTGTTGTCTTTGTACACAGATGGTTCTGATGGAGATTCCATTCCTGCCCTAGTCTCCAGTTTCCCATCAGCAGAATCTGCCAAAGAACAGATTCAGGAGAGCGAGATGGACTGTACTCATACAAGTGACACTGCCTATGTCAATGGTCCAACCAAAGCAAAGGATGGATGTAGACAAGGAGATGTAGTTGTTAATTGGAGCAGTAGCCAAGAACTGGAAACAAGTGCTGTTGATCAGCCAATGCAACCTACAGAATTTAAATTATTAGGTTGTGGTGTAGAAGTGAAAGACTCAATGAATAAAAGTTTAGTATATGAAAGAGAATGCAAACAAAATGAAGGGAATAAAGATAGCTGAGGCATGATAGATAAGTGAGGAAATGACAGATATATGAAGTGTTAGGAAGCACTCAAATTGGTGAATGATATTACCCGCAGAATGGATTTTGTGAACTAAATGGAATGAAAATTGGGTAAGATCAAGCTCATAAATATGAAGGCAGCTGGACTTATTAAAATGTTTTTTTTTTGCAAATTTTATTTATTTATTTATTTTTTTGAGAATCTTTTAAAGTGTTTCCTCCCATAAAGAAGAAGATTCATTACTTGCGAGTACTTAGAGCAACATCTTCAATGGATGTGGTACTACATTAAAAGAGTTACTGTATCTCTCTTCTCTTACCTATATGTTCTTAAAAAATATAAGAGCTTCAAAGGAGGGACAAATCTGTTATGTCATTTCTGCATGTGCAAAGGCCATCTTATGGAAGAAATGTAGTTGTCATGGATATTGAAGATGGGAAAATGAAGGAATGTTCCTTTATGATTTTGTATTAATGGCATGAAAAATAAAGAATAAGGTTGAATAACATAACTCTAAGAGAAGAGATAGGTGAGATTAAAAGGAACTGTGATAAGCACATGTTCAAGAGGAGAGGTTTTTACTCTTGATACATTGAACACAATATGGATACAGGAGCTTAAATGTGTGTTAGCCCAAGTTCAACTTCATAACAGTTGGAATCTCACTCATCATTAAATGCACAAGTTCAATAATAATCCCTCTATTTTCCCAGAATACTCAAAGCGATCTAACTAGAGGAATATAAAAGTGGTTAGAGGGTCAAGTCGCATATGTCTGCTGCACATTTAAAATCTCCTAAAATTTTAGGGGAAATATTTTTTTAAAAAACAGACCATGTATATGGTCAAGCAATGCATCTGGAAATGGGTACACATTATAAACGAAAGAATAAAATATCTTCTTTCAGAGTTTTCTCCTTACATTATAAAAGTAGGCATGAAATATGGAAATATTGGGGTGTATGACAAAGGCCAAATTTTCTTTAAAAACTGTCTAATATCTTCAGTTACATTAAACAGAGGTATTGCGTAGAAAATTTTCAACAGATTGAATTATGTAGCAATAGATTAGACAAAAAGTTCTAAGTAATAATGTAAACATGTTTATTATCCAAGCAAATAAACTGTACAAAATTAAAATATTTTAAGGAAAATTTATCAATTGGCAAAAATATCGAGAAAAATACTTAATAACATTTTAAATTAATTAGTTAAACATATTTATAACTGAAGGAATTCAAGGTTCAGAAAAATATTTTTCCCATTTTCATGCATAGATTTGAAATTATTAAAGTACAGTGTCTCCGAAAGATTCAATTTCAATACATTTTGATTTTCTGTAGCATAATCAAATTGTTAAAACCTTATCTTTGTGGTAAAGAAATGGTGTTAATTTTCTCAGTAGTAAAGCCTGGTTGCTCAAATTTATTCCCTGAATTTAAGGGCTACTTTGCTGTTTAGTGCTGATCGAACGATTTGTCAGCTCTCTGGTACCCTCAATAACCTAGTTGATGTATTCTTTTTTGTGTCTGGAAAAGCTCCTATCACTTTTTGCCAACATAATGTTGTACACTGTATACAGTAGTGACATGAACAAGTTACTTTTCTTTTTCCTTTGGCGCGCAAACCTCTGAAACCTGTACTTAAAATCTTGTTAAAACTATTTTCCAAAGTAATTAAACTGTAATTCAAACTCTGTCTATTTTTCATTGAGATCCCAAAACCGAACATATTCGAAATAAGAAATGAACGCGCTGCAAACTGCGAAATACGCTTAGAGATTGTTTTCTACTACTGACCTTCCCACTCCGCAGATGAAGAGATGGGGCTATGTCTGCCGTGTGGTCAACAAATTTGTGAGATATCCGCAGCATAGTCTTATCTAATTTTTTTTGTGCAGGTTTTCCTCGAAGAAGATTAATGAAGTCACCAGTAAGATTCAATTATTTATCTCTTGTCATAACTGTGACAATCTTACGTATTTCCTTCGTTGTCTTTCTTCCACGTACCCCAACTTGAATTGCAGCCTAAAGTAGATAATTGTTTACAGAGTTACTTATGATCATGAAAAGTTCATTACTCAAATTATAAGAGCATGTAGATTATTGTGATTTTTATTACCGCCTTTTTAATTCTTCAGAGTAGATAATACAGAGTAGATATACATTACTTCTTTACCACAGCTGAGTTTGAATTTGCTTTATTGCAGATTATGTGAGGAAGGATTGCAATGCGTAAAAAACAATTCTACATCTTTGTTCTATTATCCCTATTCTCATGGGCTGTAGTAACGTATTTTATCTTTCTTCATCGTCCTTTGGGAAACAAATCAGATGATGTGAGTATTATTTGCAAGTATGTGGCAACTTTTGTGGGGTTAGTTCCTATAGTTTTCTTCTTTCAGAGAGGAGTAATGAACGTAATGAAACACCTGAATAAATTAGAGTTGGAATTAAAGCAGCAATTTTCCTCCAACGTCCACTTCCTGGCAAAGCTCCGTCAGATCATCAAGCATCAAAGTAAATGCATTCCGATCTCCTTTCTGTTTTGATTGTAGGATTGTTTTCAGCGCTATCAGTGTCTCATGTATATTTTATTCCAGAATTGGAAAAAGTGGAACAGGTTGAAAATGAAAATCCGCCGGCGATATTAAATCCAAGAGATCCATCAAAAACCAATATTTATCCTGATGAAAACGTTAAGGAAGAGGTAAGTAATTTTAAACATACATTTATATGAATATGCAGTATTTATATTTAAGTATAAAGTATCCATTTTTGAAGCACCAGTTTCATCAGTTGTTTAAAAAAATCTTGATAAATGAATATGTATATAATGAATAAATGATAAACAAATTTCTCTTTCCGTGACTTTTTTTAAAAGTTCAAGTTACTCTAGTGCCTTCTTAATTAGTCTCTATGGTTATTCGTGTAAAATTTCGATGTTTTATCTAAAAAATTTTTCCCTTCTTTGTTATCCAGTAGATTTTATATTTGTTAAGAAATTGGATATCTTTGACTCTTATTTTTATTTCTCTCTTAAGGTGCCTCAGTCGCCCGGAAATGTGGATGAACGGCTTGACCCTTTGGCTGCTGAGGTTGTCAGAGGAAAGGACTTAAATTCTCTAGAAATGTCGGATGTCCCAATTATAGCAGTGCTTGTGTTTGCATGTAATCGTGTCACTGTGCGACGTTGTTTGGATGGCCTTTTGCGGTATAGGCCATCACCTGAAAAATTTCCCATCATCGTTACCCAAGACTGTGATCATAAGGCTACATCTGATGTGATTGATTCCTATGGCGACCAGCTTACTCACATTCGGGTAAGTTTTGATCATATATCTAGCTTCATATTCCATCAAGGAAAACGGTTTCACAGAAAGTAGTATTCAATTACACAATTCTAAATTAACATTTACAGCCAAATAAAGCTGAAAATGTAAACGATATTTTTATGTTTTTTGCCACAAATATTTCATTTCCAATTCTTTAGTTAATGTGGTTTCGATTTTTTGTAAGTGGTCTTATTGAAAATTACTATGCAAATTATCTCTCAGGTGTAGATTATGCAGAGACTTCATTGCAGTTGAAAAATTTTCCATATATTACATGGTTTCTGTTAGTGGTATGTTAGCAAATAAATTCTAAGAGTAAAAGCTGTAAAAATATGTGATATTGGAAGAATATATTCTGTGAGACTTTAAAAGACATCATGACCTTATTTATAGACCACTCAAACGATAAGCTTTATTAGTTAGTATAATGAAGTATCCAGATCTCTTCCTTGTATAGTGCTTTCTCTTATATCATTTTCATTTTGCTCTCGAGACCAATGAGTAAATTGATGATATATTACAAATTTGACTTAAATCTCAATCAAATGAGAAAACTTTTGTATCTTTTGGATGAATAATCAAAAATGCTAAATTTAAGATAAGAATTACCAGTAAGATGTGATTTTCTTATGTTTTGAATGCTTTAGTTATAATTTTACATAGATAGAGAGTATTTTTATTTTAAAGGCAATTTTAGAGACTAAAATGTTATTCCTGCTATCATTACTAGCCTGCTAAATTCCTGGTATTTCTGTGGTTAGAATTAGCATTTCATGAGCCTCAGCTGTACATTGAATGAATACTATTGAGATTTAGAATAAATATTATCATATAGATAATATTTGTGGTACAGAGACCCATTAAATAATGATAATAAATTTATAAGATATATTAGGAAAAATAAGCACTTTTATCCATTTGTATAGCTGAAAAGGTATGAATATTTAAATTATTGGTTTTATTAACTCTTTTAATTTTTTATAATACCGAAAGTTAACTACAGATAAAAATCTGACATGAGTGAAAGACAAACTCATCAGATTAATGGTCAAAAAGGGTAATTCCTAAATCCTTTGCAGTGAAAGCTGAAGCAAACCATGGTATGTAAGAACACTGTGAGAATTTTCTGGTATATTTTATCCCTGTGGCAAAATACATGTTATGGCTAAAAAATACTAATTTAAAATTAGAAAATTGTGAAGTGTAGTTTTGGTGGCTCTTAGTTGGGTTTCTTTTTGGTCGGGCTTCTAAATAACCACCCATGCTATTTAAGTGCTTCCAAATCCTTTTCTCTTGCATATGTTTCATATGCATCAGAGGAATGGAGCTCATGAGGAATATTTTAATGGATTCCTATTAATGAAACATGTGAATCAATTTGAATATTGTAAGGGAAATCCATTATCAATATGTTATGCCCACCCAAATCTGGAAACAGATAAAACAGTATTCACCAGTTAAATTTTTTGTTCTTAAAATTCTTTGTGGTTTAAAGCCAATGTGGTAAACGTTTGTTACATCCATTGCATTGATTTGAAAGTAGGTATTTTGTAAATTTCTTCTTGCTGTGATGCATATATCCTCCAGTTAACCAATCGGAAGCTATAGAATATTTTATCATCACTGGAAAAAGTTTTTAATAGATATTACATTCATTAGCAATAAACTCAAATGTAGGTTTTATAATATCAAAGAACACTTCCATTCTTCATGGAATTGCTTTGCCATTTTCAGCAACCAGACCAAAGTGACATCCCAGTTCCTACAAAGGAGAAAAAATTTAAGGGCTATTTCAAAATCGCAAGACACTATGGATGGGCTCTAAATTACACCTTCTTTGAGCTCAATTATGACACAGTTGTTATTGTAGAAGGTGAGATGGTTTACATCTATACAGTTGTACAAAGCATGTATTTCAGTTTCTAAATGCCTTTCTAAGTGTGTAGTGATTCAAAAGTTCTTTTTAATGAAAGCAAAAATATTACTCACCAAAATGCCTGGTTTGTATGAAATATCTTGGAATTAAGTGCATGTTTTAAAAAGCGTATTATTAATGTGACATTGTAATATAATTTTGCTTTCAGATTCTTTGGAGTGGAGCATAAAATACCCGTATTCTTCAACGAGAGATGGACATAAGAAAGGTTTGCTGGGTGGGATCTCCTTCCCTCTGCTTTCCCAATTGCCAGTCAAATACTCTAACCATTGAGCTATCTAGTCAGAACAATGGTTGGAGCACCTGAATGGCAATTTGGAGACATGAGTCTATTATCCCATTCCAACAAACTTTTTTCATATCTGTTTCTCCTTGGGATTTTACCTAGGTACACATCCTTATTTGCCAAGTCACCTAAACCCTTTTCCTATCTATATTTCATACCTCTTTCCAATATTATCCAGTATGTTTTTATTTGTTTGTATGTAGGATAATTTTCCCTGTTTTCATAAGAATGAAAGGCGTTGGAAAGCAATGCTTCATTACGCAATGCAATTATTTAAAAAGTATTAATTCTTCAGGTACCTTTGTGCATAAAAGAATGATTTTGTTCATAATGTTGTGTAGTTTCAATATAGATTTGATTCTACTGTAAGAATGTACTTTCATAGCATATAATGCTTTCTTAATATATGTACTGGTTATTAAATATTGAAATTGCTTGATTGAAATTAACAATAAATTTAATGACAATTATTGGAGGTTAACTGGATTTTTTACCAGATGACTTGGAAGTATCTCCAGACTTCTTTGAGTATTTCTTGGGTACATGGAAGCTCCTGGCATCAGATCCAACATTGTGGTGTGTCTCTGCATGGAATGATAATGGGAAAGAAGCTCTAGTGGATCCATCTTCTCCTCATCTTCTCCATCGAACTGATTTCTTCCCTGGTCTTGGTTGGATGCTACGCCGGACACTGTGGTCTGAGCTAGCTCTAAAATGGCCCAAGTCGTAAGTATTGATCTATCTCACACATTTTTATGAGCATATCTTTATGGTCAATTGTCAAAAAATCATGCGATCAAGAACCCATTGGAAGAATAAAGTACCTTTTGCAGCTTGTTACAAATTAAATTTCAGTAGGTCTCGGATTCCCAACTTAATTTTCCCGGGAACATATTATATTTACAAATTCACCACTTGGAAGCTTTGGGAACTTGGGTCAAATATGCAAATTTAGCTGTTACAAATTAATTTTCATTGTTTATGAAAATATATCTTAGGCCCAATGGTACCAGATAAAGAACTGAACTTTCGTGAATTAGAGAAATACCTTGTGGTTATAGAAGGTGATGCCAAAGCTGATTCCTATTATTAGACTTTTACTTTCAGACAGCATTACAAAGATTTGAGGAAGAAAAGAATTTAGAACTTGGCTGTTAATAAGAGGTTAGAAAACCCAATAGCTGTATGTATCAGCTAAATGTTGGGCCTCCTTCCCAAATGGAAGAAAGAACCTATGGACTGCTGACCTAAGAATCACCTAATGCACATTTGGTGGCTTCACCACCATCATCAGGGGAAATGCAGAATACCTTATATTTCACCAATCTATACAGCTAATGGAGAGTTTTTCTATCCACATATAAAAAGATTTTTTGTAATATTATGATGAATGAATAGTATTATGGCAACAAATTCTTATCAGAAATAATGGTGACGTTAGTTCTGACGGTAATTAATTGCAAATAATAATCTGTCATATGCACTTTGCTAATAAGTTGCTAAAACAAGTCAAAATAGCAGATAAGGATAAGGCTCAGCCCCATTGTATAAAGCCTTAACTTACATAAACTATTCCACTTGGACATCTCAGTTCACTTCTACTGGATATTTTCAAGTTTTAATACTTATGATCAAACATTGTTAGAGTAAAAATCAAATGCTTCAGAGTGTTATTGTTGCCAAAATACAAAAATCTTTAAGTAAAAGAAGGGAAGGAAAGGAACCTTGCATATAAATGCATTTAACTATAGATAAACCCTAAGGGTTAATGAGACTTAAATAAGACCAGAAATGTAACCACAGATCTCCCACTTTCTAGATAGGTGCTCTTACCAATTGATGTTCTCAGAACATTCTCATGAAGTTCTGGTATAGTGTTATTGCATAAATTGATGAATTTTGAGTACTTTTGGGTAGAAGCATTGATTTTTGATGAGAATTTAATGTTTTGGTATAGTGTATGTTCCTGTTAACTCTTTGAGATATATATTTATGCATTGGTTATAGTTGAAATTACTCTTGGCTTAAACTGAATTCATTCTTTTGTTATCATTTGGCTCCTCTAGGTATTGGGATGATTGGGTCAGGCAACCTGAACAAAGAAAGAATAGAGCATGTATTCGTCCTGAAATTTCGAGAACTCGAACTTTTGGGAAAGTAGGTGTAAGCAAGTATGTATCATCTGGTATTGATGTCTTTCAGTCTTGTTTGGTTTTATTCAGGAAACTTTTTTCCAGTACTAATTTTTTGGACAATTTTTAGAGCATCTATTTTCAATCATTAGTTCAACTAGAAGAGATTTGAAGTAAAAATTTTTGTATTGGATAGTAGCAGAATTAATGTATCATTAATTTACATATTGTATTCATTTCAGTGGTCTTTTCTATGAAAAGCATTTAAAGTTTATTAAACTCAATGAAAAGTTTGTGCCTTTTACTAAGCAGAACCTAACATACCTTTTGAAGGTAAGCACTAATGTTTAATATTCTTTTGAAACTTGTTGTTTTTTCTTGTGGTTGAATTTAATGCATGATTTTAATTGTGTCCATATCTTGTTATTTTTAATTAATATCCCTCTATTATCCTTTAAATAATTTTTGGTATTTTATAACTTTTAAAATACCAGTAGCCTTTTATGTTGGAAACTTGGTGAAGGATATTATTATGATGGAATAATTCTGAAAAGTAATTACATAATATTTCACTATCCATTATAAGATTTTCTATTTTGATCAAATACAATATTGGGCTATAGATTAATCATGCTAACTATGACATTTTATGATGTTTGTTTCCAAGATTGAGGTAAAAGTGGCTAAAATTATATTATACTATATTGTACCTTTTTTTCAATAGCAACTGAAATTAGAAACAAAAACAGGTTGTTATAATGAGAATGATTTTAATTAGGGAAGATAATTTTGAGAGAAGATGAGCAGTATAAAGCAATCATCCTAGCCTACCTTCTCACTATGTTAATATGGTTAAATATATTTTCTCCTATTCTTAAAATAAAAATATTTTATCCTTTATCAAATATAGATAGCCTTAAAGAATGTATTTGTATAATTTATTTTCATTGTTGAGATACATTAGGAGCCAAGGAAAAAATGATTATTACTGTTGATGGAATGTTAAATTTCCTTAGGGAACTATATATTTGGATTAGAGAAAACAAATTTGGAAAGCCTATATTTCATTGGTAGTTTTTAGTGGTAAGAGAAAAGCATATAAGTGACTGTGATTTGTAAAATTTTATTAGTAGTTTTAATGTTTTGGATTTGCAATAAACTCAATAACTTTGAATCTTATTTTAGCTTATGTTTTCTTTTATTCAATGGACTATATATTACTCTAATGAATTGAATCAGTGTCAATTATTTAACCTCTTAACTACAAAGTTCACCTTCATGAGGTTATGTTTGACTAACTTATTTGCATTTCTTCTCAGGATAATTATGATGTTCAGTTTGTAAAGCAAGTTTATGAGAGCCCTGTGGTGACATTTCAACAACTAAAATCTGGTTCGATCAGTGGAACTGGTCCTTTGCGAATACCTTACAACACTAAAGATGCCTACAAACGCACAGCAAAAATGCTGGGTCTTATGGATGACTTCAAGGTAATAATGTATTGCCTTCAGAATTAAACTCTCTATCCTTAAATTAATTTGTTCATATATATTCACACTTACAGTAAGATCTCTTTCTGTGCGTTTTTTATATAGTTTTGAGCTATACTATGTATATTCATGCCAATTTTTATTGGGTTGAGTTTCTTTGTTACAATTTGTACAGTTTTGTGATACGGATAAAAATTTATCTAAATAATTTGAAAATCTTTCTTCCTATCTCTTCCTTGTTATGAATTTGTTTCTTCGCTATTCCATGCACCTTCCATAGTTTTATTATTGGGTAAATTAGTTTAATTCATTTTCAGTTGCAGAAAGAATTTTAAGGTATGATGGGAAAAAGGCCGAATAAAGTGTGTGGCTAATAGCTTCTATAAAGAAGATTTTCATTTCTCTAAATCTTTGTGAATTATTTGTGACAATTTTAATTCTATCAAATTTTTTACATTTAAGAGAATGTGGTTATTGAATTATTTAATATTTAGTAAAATAATTGAGGCTGTGTTAAGGAGTTAAGGATTGGGAAATTAGTTAGGAGTTAATTGTGGATTATTCCTAATGTTGAAACATATTTCCTTATTGTGTATAGAATGCATTCAATGTATAAGATTGGATCCAGTAAGTCAGTTTCTGTATTCATATCTCTATTCTATATTTTCTCTTTTGGTATTGTCTTTTCTGAACCTCATAATATATTTTTAACAGGTCTAAGGATTTATAAGGTTGGAAGGATTAATGAATGACTCTTTGTACTCCCTTGTTGGATGAGAAAATTTATAATAATACATTTATACTGTTTATCAAAAGAGCAACAATCTGCAACCAACTTATTTAACAAAATTGTTTTTATTTTCAGAGTGGTGTTCCAAGAACTGGATACAGAGGAGTTGTCAGTTTTAGTTATAAGGGCCGGCGAGTTTATTTGGCACCTAGTGCCAACTGGAAAGGCTATGATCCCACCTGGAGCTAGCACCTATTAAAAGTCATCTTGCTCTTTGATGTTGCATGGCGCTGCACCCTCATCCTGAAATATCTAGCACCAGTAAATCTACATCTTGCATCTATTCAGATAAGCCATGAAAAGAGAAAGGAGTACATCTTAGATGTGGAGCATAACCTTTTCATAGATCTTGTAAACATTCTTCATATTAATATCATTCTTCAAAAAGATATCTTTATTGTATCCTAAGCAGAAGTAAGGTGCTTAATGATTTCATGTGCTATAGCACATATCCTTTGTTCATTTAGCAGAATTTTTAATGAAGCCATAGTGTACACATTTGACTAAGAATTGGCTTTAACTCTTTAGGTGCTAATCATTGGTGTTGACTGTGTATTACCGGCAGATTTTTAATTTTCTTTGGTAAGTTCCACACTGTCTCAGGTAAAGATTGAATAGTATAATTTATACTGAAGGTTATAATCTTTTCCTTTTCCAATGCAAATCTTTCTTTAGGCTTAAGGAAAATATGGCTCAAAAAAGATGGAGGATATAAAAAATAAGCAATTTCATAAATACTCATTTCACCTTTTGATTTTTGCATTTTGCAGTTTTGATTGCATTACTTCTATCTGTTTCTTGCAGATAGTCACTTCAGTGTAATCTGTAAAATAGTTCACTTTATCCTAATTTGCAATCATTCACTAATGTTTTCAAGATATATTCAAATAGAAAATCAATTCATAAATTGTGCAAGATGCTCAAAAATGTGATTTTATAATTTTATAAATTCATACTATTAAAAAGGAGTACCATATTTGCGTTAGTTGGCTAGCATTATAATGGGGTCATAAGAATTTTAATATTTTATCACTTTCATTGGGCTGGATAATGCATTGGTACCTTGAAAATTATGGTCAACATTTACATTGAATCTCCCAGCTATTGTATGTGATTATGGTATCCTTGCATTATGAACGGGAAAATTCTCTTTGTTAATTAATTTAATTTATTGTTATATGCATCGAACTCAAAGGAAATAAGCCCTTGTGCTTCAATGGCCTTGATTGTTGTGCATCATAATTTTGTTGTACTATGAGAATAAGTATAACAGATATCCAGTGATATTTAAAGAGCATTGAATTGTCACTAATTTCAATTTATTAATAAGGCAGTGATGGCAAACCTATTACTCAGATGCCTGGAAGGTCGTGTTATGTATAACTGCATATTTTTACTGGTTTAGTGAAGTAGTAAACTTGAAAATTAAGTTTTATTTAATTTGAGAGACTTATTAATGTAAAAACATTTAGATAAGCAAATCTAGCATTATATGTCTTTGTACATGTGAAGGAAATTGATAGAGAAAAATAGGGGAAAGTTAAATAGAACTGGGCTTTTATAAAAAAATGTTTTCTTCATATCATAAGAATGACATCACTGAATGCTCTCTTGTTCTTAATATATATTTGAATAGTTTAAACTGTTCTTTTGATTAAAAAATGGAAGTCTATTACCGCTCCATTGCATAATTAAACCTAGTGACCCTCAAGTCAATCTCATGAACAACCAGAAAAAAGAATGTTTTACATCACATAAATCTCTCTCTACCCATGCATTTCTTTGCTCTGCATATGGTTAAGTTTAAATACTGTGATTGAATTTTATTTAGTGTAAAGATATTTTACTTTAGGAAGTGCATTAGTGAGTCAAACAGGGAATAGCTTTGTGATAATAGTCCCGTGCTATTCAATAGTAGTTTTTATTCCTTTATTTTAGTTAGTTTAAAAGGTACTGAAACATAGATTCGATACGCAAATTACTGATCTTTATTATAGGTATAATGCAACAGTTACAGAATCATCAATAAATTAAAGACAACCAATTAGGAAACAACTTTCCAATGCTTGCTTTCATTATCATATGCAATGTAAAATACAATAAATGCAACATTTCCCATCAAGCCTACTGGAGCATTTTCACAGATGTATGATTGGCAGTTAAGTTGCAGTTTTTGAGCAAAGCACATTTCTTGTAATGTTTCTCTTGTGAATCACTCAATCTCGGAAGTAATTTATATTCATCATCACTTTTCATCATATGTTAAGATATAAATATCCTCTATTTAGTGCCTGCTTATAGTAAGTTTGTAAATATCAAATGATCTTTTAAACTAATGTTTTATTTATAGTAATGAAACTGAAGCTAATACATTTTCAGAGAAGGATGCTTGTGAATATCAAATCCATTACGTAATTCTTCCTATGACCATGAAATGAAAATTATTTACAAATAAGTGAGAGCATTTCTATTAATTTATATTCTATCGGAAATGGTAAAGCAACCAATTTTATTATATTGGTGTACCATGTATTATTGTTTAATTCATCCTTATTAAGATGGCTGTTCCACTGAAAAAAATGCAGCATTCAGAACGTTAATCATTTCAAATAGCTTGTTCACTCTGTAATATCTACAGCACCTAATTCTTGTAAGTCATGTTGTAGGCTTAATTTGAAATACCTGGATGACATAGAAGCTTCCATTTCCTCAATGAATTTCATTAAGGAAAGTAGTTTCAAGTGCTGTATGCAGCTAGAATTTAAGGCCACAAATTTAGCAGAAATAAATGGCAACACGTGAAATATTTAGTTTTTATCAAATTATCAAAATTCATAGTAGCCAATGAAAAGGTTTGCCATCACTGATTTAGAGAAAAGAACTGAGAAATGTTGTTTCAGTAATTATAATACTCCATGTTGTGGCTTATTAATTATTATGAGCCGTTGAATCCAAAAGTTCATTTTACATTCTATCAAGTGTGTGGAGATGCTTCTTCTGTCAGAAGTTGTTCAATACGGATGGACTACCACTAAAATGTTTCATCAGTTTTAGCATTTTTTGAATGCTTTGGCGAACAAATTGTATATTCTCATCATGACACCATCGTGCTCTGCCGTAAATATATTGGTTATGCAATTTTTAGTGATTCTGTTGTTGCCCATACTATATCTGAGACAGTAGTCTTGCTGTGTCTTTCATATATATTTATATGCCTGTGGCTGTTTGTTACCATTGTTTTCCTAAATGTCTTAAAGGGCATCAAATGAAATTTTCTTGGAATATTTAATTATAATCGTTTTAGATTTCCTGTAAAAAAATGGTTACTTCATTGCTAGTGCCTGTTGTCATGAGGATGGATCATTTTGATTCAAAAGAAGGGGTGGTAAGATAGATGGATATCTTAGCTCATTCTTAAATTAAGAACTGTAACCTTAATCTCAAGAATTACGGCAACTAAATTTTGAAGTAAGACTTGGTTACCTTGATTAGAATTTGATTTTTCATCTTCTTTCTGTAACAATCGTAATGTAATATTAGGTATTTGAAAAGCTCTGCCCTATAAAATGAAGTTGAAGGCAGGTGTTATATAAATGCCTTGTTTCCACTGTAACCCATTGATAGGTTATGAAAGCCGTCTCTTTTGTGTGAGGGATTATCTTTGAGACATGTCCAAAATCATCGTTTTTAAAACATATATGCATGAAAAATCTCTCAGCAAGATCAATATCTTTCATGGCATTCTCTTTTCAACAGAAATTGTCGATTCTCTATAATTTTTGTTTCATTGTTTTTCAAATAAATAATCAACATATGCTGAACAAATCTTAATTAATAGTTGGTTTGTAGAAGCATTTTGTCTTTTTAAAGATATCATCTTAAATGAAGCTTGTAAATGTTTGCTTGATTTCTCAAATTGTAAGTTATTAGAAGGTAAACCAAGTTTTCCAAATTTTAATATCTTAACTTTTAATAACACCTTCCATGCTTTGGATTCAATCATCTAGTGTCTCATTCTTGGAGAAGTTTTAGAAACGTCCAGAATCAGCAGAGCATGGTTTGTCTTTATTGTATATTAGGAGAGGAAATAAATTATTTGTCAACATTATGTACTTGTAAAAAGGACATGGGGATCCTTAAAATGGCTCTTGAAAGCTTACTCCTGTTATTATTTAGTTAGACTCTCCATTGTAAACCAAAAGATAGAATTAGCATATTTTAGCAATCAATTTTGTGATTTGTCTGACTTAGGAATCATCCTAAAAGTTATTTAACTCCCCATATTGCTATCACTTTGTTAATAAATACTGTTTGTTTTTAAAGATATACTAAGTAGTTTCAGTAAAACTTTATCTGCTATTTCAGTCCACACTCAAATCAAGAGAAGTGAGATACTAAATAGGTGCTAGATTGCTGAAACCAATTTTCATTGAAATCGTTCACGGGGAAGCCAATTTTAAGGATTTTCCCCAAGATCAACTTGTGATATGTACCATAATAATGTAGAAAGGGTTGAATTTGCATGGCATTTGATAGAAGTCGTCCATACTAATCTATTTTTAGATCATCACACACTGCTACTTACCTTCTCAGGCTATTGCAATATTTCCACAACAGTTATTTGAATCATTTGAATGAAGAGGAAATCAGTTAAGGATTTAGGACACTAAATATCTTTTGAGATATTTCTTTTGCAAAATCCACTTCTTTAATCAATGTCAAAATTTATATTGTATAAAAAAAACTTTCCTCTTTTTTTCTTCACATTATTGAAAAATTCTTGCTTTCATACTGAACAGTTTACATCTTTGACTAAGTTTTATAAAATCTGAATTTAGTTTCTTGGGTAGTCAATTATGGTAGAGTCGTCTCTCAAAATCTATATATTTTATGTGCTGTTTCAATTTAATCCTATTAAGATGGTTTTTATTCTACATGGAATTAAATAAAATGAAAACTGAGCAAGTGATTGCAACCAGCTATGCATTTAAAAACAATTTTTATTAGAGCACTTGTGTGACTTGGAGGGATGTATTTAGTTGAGATTAGTTCATATATTTGCCTGGAACAAACTTGGCTAAAAATAATATCTTTGCATATAACTGAAAAATTAAAAACTGGTTTTTCCGAGGACAAATATCTAATATAACATCTTATGATGATTATGAATTTGTTTATGACATCATGGTTAATATAATTGGTTTTCATGTGTGAATTGGCTTGGATTGCGATCTTAGATGGGAATTCAGCCATGGTCACCAGCTTCTGTCAGTCCCGATTTGCATTCAACTTGAATTTCAATTCTAAAATGTCGCACAAATGTAGAAACAAGGCTTTTGAATTGTTCTCTGAATAATTATTGTCAAGATTTTTTGCCTATCAATCTTGTTACATTGAAATCTTGGAGCCTTACTTATAACTGTATATCTAAGTATAAGATAATATGTAATGTTGTACCTAATTGACATTTAATTTTAAGCATTTTATTAGAGTGGGACACAAATGGGGAACAAAAGCGTTATCTGCAGATAATCTTAATCACCAGTTTTTATGCTGAATTTCTTTTCTCATATGCATTTCCTTAATTAAACAGTTGCAATTACTCGATGTAAACTTAAAGTTGCATCTTAATTGTGGTGCTTACCAGCCATTGTCTTTGGCTTTTATGTTATTTTCAAAAATTAATTAGATTTCATATTTTGGTGTAAACAGAGGAGTGGATTCAAAAATATCTTGTGGATGGAATGGTTTTTACACAATCATGGTTTGGAAATATAACTATTATTCTTGGCTGGATAGTAAGTATAATAATCACAGAATGTACTTATTTTCAAATGCTCAGTCACACTTTCCTTACCAAAATAATATTTTGCTACTGCATTTAATTTTACTATGCTACCATCTGTTGGCTGCCTGTAGTAGTTTTGTTATACAATGTTTCTATATCCTGGTTGCTTGATTATTTAACTTTATTAGGTAGTGAATCAGCTCCGACTTTCAATATACCAAATGGGTTTATATTGCTTGTACCATTACTTTTCTCATAAGTGGGTTCTTTCTGCACTGGAGCCATCCTTCTCCAAAAATGTCATCTGATCTAATTTTCTGTCATTCTGAGGATTTTTTCCATCTAATAATGAAATATTTCAAATGAACATTCCTTCTAGAATTCCATTTGAAAATTATTTCCTGTTGTTTATATTAGGACGGCAATGTTTTCATGTGTGGATGTACTGCAGTCACACCATTCAGCAGCCCTAGCTATTTCCTAATCAGATAATTTTTAAGAGCTCAGTCAATGTAACTTAAAAAATCAAAGTTTAGAATGAACAGAGAAAATTAAAAACATGCAGGATGTGTGAAAATTATGTAAAGCAATTGTTGAGTCTGCAGTTTCAATCAATGTCACTGTATATAAATAAAGTATCTGGAAAATTAACTGTGGTTAATTCAATTAATGACCTTCTGAGATTAAAAACATTTCCAACAAGAGTTCAAGAAAACGTTGACAAAGAAAAAGTAAATCCTACCTAACACAGAAAATATCAAATAAAGAAACTTATTGAATAGAGAATTTATTTAAAAATCACCATGAATAACATTACACTGAACATGATTTTTCTTCATTCATATCCCCTGAAAATATAAAACAATCCTCATTAAATTTGACATGCTAATAATATGAAGTACTTATAGCTATATTAACTATAATAAACTAGCTTGCTTGCCAAAAATTCCATGCAAACTAAGTTTAAGGATTTTTCGTTAAATTCAAAGTATCCTATAGTACATGAAATCAACTTCAGAAGTATTGCAGTTTATACAAATTGTACTCTAACTCTGAGGAATATCAATTAGACGTGAAATATGAGCCACAGGCCAAATCTATTTCATAGTAAAATAAATACTCAACTAATAGATAAACAATTTTAAATGGTGGTTCTGTATCAAAATTACTTACTTGATCATATGAGCAACCTCCCAGTTAGACTGTAATTCGAGAGGTCCTTCGACGATAACTCCATCTGCTATGTCTACTGTGGAGATATGATATTTTGGAAAGGATCTCGCATCTCGATAGAACAGTATCTCCAGACATCGTACAAGGAGTGTTTTGGCTTCGTCCCTTGTTAATCCTATGTCACCTTTTGCTGCTACTGCGTCCCTTAATAATGGCAAAGCCATGTATGCACCGTAACCTGTTGCAATATGTTTGTCTTCAAACGCTGTTCCAAGTTTATCAACAGTACCAAGAAACCTACAAAGGGATAACGACGCTATTCAGCGCATCTATTCAACACTTCAATACACAATTTATAATAGGTACAGTGATTCCGAACGGTGAGTAATAAGTTTATACTTACGGCTGTCCATCTTGAATACCACCAACGATAAAATTGTTCCAAAACGGATCAAAACGAGATCGTCTGTTGTAAAGAACTCTGGTCAACCAGCAGTATAAAGACTTTGGTTTTAATATGAACCCATCATCTAGGCACTCTTCGTCGATGCTAGATTAGATTTAATTAGTATATAACCATCGTATCAGAAAAGAGTTACTAAAGAAATCATCGAGTTACTTACATTTTTTGCTCTATAATATCTTTTAAATACTGGAAATCTGCATAATCACCCCCTGCTCCAAGAATTATGTTCTCATTTACTTTCATTACTCTCGGGCAATCTCTAAATCGAGCTAATGATCCATAAGATCCTAAAATATCCGCAGCAATAGCAACACCACCATTGTACACAATCCCGAGCACTGATGTAGCAGTTGTAATGGGTTTTCTGCAAGAAGGCAATATCAGTCCTTAAAATTACCACCATAAACAAAACATGACAAGCATATATTATAACTCCAAAAAGATTCATCTAAACTATACAACGTCAAATCTTACTGTGATCTTTGAGAATATGTGACATCTGGATTGGAATTCACGTCAGGAAACTTATAGAAAGCCCCTGGAGCCGGTCCATTATGCCAAAAGGGAGCAGCCGAGTACTTATCACCCAACGAATGAAACGCCATTTCTGCCGATTATTGAAGAACTAGCGGAAGGATCACCGCAGCAGTCGATAGTGTGAATCGTGAAAAACTGTGTTGGTCCTCAATAACCAGGAACTGATATAAAATTATTTGATTGTAGAATTAAATAAAAATCATATAATATTGAGAAAATATGATACCTTAGACGTCTTAGTAACAAAATAGTGACATTGAGCTTGATTAATATTAAACAGTCGAGTTGTGAAAATCGCAGTATCATTGCATCATTCAGGGAAGGTAGAAGTACCGGCAACTGTTTCTAAGGTATGATTTAGTGAATTAAATTTATTACAAGTATTTCTTTTGCATAATTTTTTATGAAAGTTTCCGCTTAAGTAATAAACTCCTAGATATAGGTAATCTATACGTAGATTCTACATTCTGTGTCGACTGAAAGTTTTAGCAAATTCCTAAGTAATTCAAGTTTATTAACAGTATTCAAAGTAATTTCTTTATCCAACAATTGAAACTTGTTAGGTACGGGAATCAATGTCAAACAGGATATACCTATGTTAAAGAATTTTCAAGTTCGTCACACCTGTTTTGATTGTACGAATAACATTGGATATTGATTTTAAAAATACATTTGTTATCAACCTCTTCAGAAATATCTTTCTCTGATATCTTTAAGGTGAGCGAGGGTTTCATATGTAAAGAAGTTGATTATTATCAATTCCTCATTTATCCGAAGTTTAAGTATAAATTATCATTTTCAGATAGGGATCCCGATAACATGAAAATCTTGGAAATGGCAAATCGAAATTCCTATCATCTTGCCTGGAGCAGGAGAGGAATACGTACTTCTATGATACCTGCAATTTTATCTCTGAGAAATAGCCCTGTAAACTCTTGTAATTTTTTAAACCACACCAGAGCTAGCACATCACATGTTCATCGAAACATGGTAGCTCATCAAACATCCGAAGTTATGTCGTGGGATGTTAAGCAAATAAGAGAAGGCAGCTGTATTGAAGGTTGGTCCGTCGAAGAAGTTTCTCCTGTGAAAGATTTTCACTTAACAGCTATACGCCTGAAACATCCATCTACTGGAGCAAGATTCCTGCATTTGGCCCGAGCAGACAAGAATCAGGCGTTTTCTGTTGGATTTCGCACTCCTCCTCCTGATTCCTCTGGACTCCCTCACATTCTCGAGCACACAGTTCTCTGTGGAAGTAAGAAGTATCCGGTTAGAGATCCGTTCTTCAAAATGTTGGGTGGGCGCACCCTTGCCACATTCATGAACGCCATGACGGGGTCGGATTACACTATGTATCCTTTTGCTACTAGAAATCCTGCAGATTTTGAAAATCTTATGTCAGTTTATCTGGACGCAGTATTTTTCCCTCGGTTAAGAGAGACTGATTTTAGACAAGAAGGTTGGCGGTTAGAACATTGTGATCCTAATGACCCTACCTCTCCCATAACCTTGAAAGGAGTAGTCTTTAATGAGATGAAAGGTGCCTTTTCAGATCCCCATAGTCTCTTTGGACAAAAGCTTCTCTGCTCTTTACTTCCTTCTGGTGCATATGGTAAGGTGTCAGGGGGAGATCCTCTCTCTATCCCATCACTCACCTGGGAAGACCTTCGTTCTTTCCATGCACGTTATTATCATCCTGGTAATGCCCGTTTTTTCACTTATGGTGACTTTAATTTACCTAGTGTTCTCAAGTTCATCACACACAATTATGTTGAAGCATCTACAAAGGAACTACCAGCCATAACTGATATACCCCTTGAGCCTCGTTGGGCAAAGCCTCGTTCTGAACACTTGGATTGCAGCCGTGATCCCATGGCTCCAAATCCAGAAAATCAGTCCACTGTTGCAGTGGCTTCTGCCTGTTGTGATATAAAAGATATAGATGAAACATTTCTCTTGGACATACTATCAGATCTTTTAATAAGAGGTCCTGAAGCCCCTTTTTATTCTCATTTAATTGAACCTGGTATAGGCAGTGGTTATGCCCCAGCTACTGGTTTTGATTCAAGTACGAGGGATACCATTTTTGCTGTAGGTTTGCAAGGACTCAAAAATTCTGATGTGGAAAAAGCCTTAGAAGCTGTGAGGAATGCTATCAATGCTGTTGTTTCTAAAGGAGATGGCCTTGAAAATGAGAGGATAGCTGCTGTCTTGCATCGTGTTGAACTGGCAGCACGAGATGAAAGTCACTGCATGGGATCTAGTCTTGGTTTGACCCTCCTTTCAGAGATTACACCCTTGTGGAATCATGATGGAGATATTGTTAGCTATTTAAGAGTTGGTGACAGAGTTGAAACTTTAAAAAAGCGCCTGAAGGATGATCCAAACGTATTGAGAAAGGTTACAGAAAAATATTTGGGGAACAATCCACATCAACTCATTTTGACCATGGCTCCAAAGGAGGATTATGAAGAAATGCAGTCAAAAAAGGAAAATGATTTATTACTGTCTAAAGTCAGCCAATTATCAGTGGATGAAAAAGAGAAGGTATATCAACTTGGATTGGCATTAGCAAAGGAACAGCAAATGGATGAAGATCTGTCATGCCTTCCAAAACTTTCTGCTGATGACCTAAGCCCCAAGGCTGAGTCTGATGGAGCAAAATTAATAAAAAACTTGCCTGTATTATTACAGTCTTCTGTTCAGCCCACCAATGGAGTGTCTTACATAAGAGCTGCTCTTGATGTAGCTGGTCTTCCCAAACATCTTCAGTCATACATCCCAATATTTTGTTTGGCAGCTGCTAAAATGGGCTCTGCTAAACGAAATGCTCGAGACTTTGATCGCTCTGTTAGCTTGACAACCGGAGGAATTGGCTTTGGGTCTCAAGTAGCTGCTGCACCAGCCCCAATTTGTTCTCCTCTAACATTCAGAGAATCACTGCTTCTATCAACCATCTGCCTTGATAGAAATTCTGGGAAAGCATTGGAGCTGTGCAGTGAGTTATGGCATGCAGCAGCAAATGGTTCATGGATGGATTCACATCGTCTTGCAATTTTACTACGAGAAGAATCTGCAGCCTTAGCCAATGGAGTTCCACACTCTGGGCATGCTTATGCCCTTTCTGCTGCTGCAGCACAAGTGAGCCCTGCTGCAAGGAGGAGGGAAATCTCATCAGTAGGCTTGGCTCACCTTGAGATCATAAAAAGAGCAGCTACAAAAGCATCCGAATCAGAAAGTGGGGCAGAAGAGGTATTACAAGGAGTTAGGGAAGTTGGTAGAACCCTTTTTGGTCCAGATCGAGGTAACAGACTTCGCATCTCGATAAACGCAGGCCCTGAAATGGAGCATCGGCTTTTAGAGCAAGTTTCATCTTTCCTAGATGGCATTCCACCCTCCTCTAGCTGTATTGATATTGATCCTTATGAAAAAGAGTCTTTATGTGATTCCCCTAAAGATTCAGCACAAAATACACACTACATGTTGCCCTTACCTGTCAACTTTGCTGCGAAAGCAATTGCAACCGGTGTGGCCTACAAGCATCCTGATTATGCCCCATTAAAAATCTTGGCTAGGCTTCTTTCAGCTCGTTACCTCCATCCTCGCATTCGAGAGGAGGGAGGAGCATATGGCTCCGGTGCTGATATTTCCACTGATGGTATTTTTAACTTCTTTTCATATAGAGATCCACACTGTGCAAACACATTTGAGGTATTTAATGGGTCACAAAAATGGGTTACCTCATCAGATTCAGTCACAGACACGTACTTAGAAGAAGCAAAACTTGGAGTGTTTCAGAGGGTAGATGCTCCTGTGGCTCCTGGTAATCGCGGTATGGATAGGTTTTTGAGAGGGGTTGATGATGAATTATTCCAGTGGCATAGAGAACAGTTAATGGCTGTGACATGTGATGATTTAGTTCGTGTTGCTAATACTTATCTCAATGTTGATGAAAGACTTCCATTTTCTTGTGCTCTTCTTGGGCTTCAGAATGATTTCACCAGTAAAAACCCCAATTGGAAAGTTACTGTTCCTGAAGACTAATGTTAAATGTGAAAGACTGCTGTTTCACTGAATGAATCTGTTGGACTTGAAGCGCTTGTGTTTAGCAGACAGATACCGAGTTTGGAAGTGTTTTGGGAAGCTAAATACAATTTATTTATTAGTTTTGTTAATATATTTCATGTATTGTAATGTCAACTTAGTATTTTATGAAATTTGTATTTGATGATATTTTATTCAGTAGTTATACTATGAAAGTTTATAAATAAATATTGTGAAACATTCTGCATACATTTTCTATTTCACTTGTGTGATGAGTATCAGTTAGAAAAAATCTTAAAAGAAAACTCAAGTTTAAGCTGATGATTTTTTTTATCAAATATGAGTCAAGATAAAACTATCAAAATAAATAGCTCGTGCAAAACATTTTTTTAAAATTCCTTCTATAGCTCCTAAATATAAAAGTACAATTATTAACTCTATTAGGAAAGTGATAATGAAGTGGAGAGTAAGTGTTACTACTGAAGGAAGTGTTTGAAAAACATTTGTGTAGTAATACAATTACTTATTAGGAAGATTTATATAATTCCTAAGCTGAATTTTAAAAAGATTGTAAGCTGGGAAATATTTTTTTTAAGTTCTACAATAAGCTCATTTTCTAAGAGACAAAATATTTTACTGGTATTTTTCATTAAAGAGGTGGATTTGAAATAGCAAAGAATGATTTTTTGTACATTATAATTACTTCTTACATCCATACTATTGTTTTTGATTTCATAATTGAGTTCTGTCTTGAGAAATTACTGTTAATAATACCCACATATGCATTACCTCATGGGACTGCAGAAATGAATTCAATAGAACCTCTTTAATAATTAAAGATAATAATTGAGTTGCTTGAAATATCAAAAAACCTTAACTGATATATTCAAAGAAAGATCTTCCTAATTATGATATCTGTGAAACATTTAGAATATAATTTCAGTTTGCTGTCATGGAATTGTTGCTGAGCTGGTAATTTCATTAACTTTAAAGATTACAGCTCTGTAGATTCCATTTGAATGCTGATTACTTTTTCAGTGAAAAATTTTATCAGCTCTTTCAAAATCATCTATGCCTGATTGGCATGAATTTGGTGCATAAGCTTGAGGAATAAAATAGAATTCATCCAAAAAAGTTTACTTCTTGCCATATATGGATAGAATAGTCCAGAAGGACCTCTTTTTATTCAATAATTATCAACAGCTATTTAGAAAGATAAGAGAAATTATTGCTTTTCACAGTTTTGGAATGCAAAGAGTTGATGAAATTTAGATAATTAGCAAATATAGAGCTATTTCTCATATAATGAAATAGGCGATTTTAAGTAAACTCTTAGGCAATACATTGCCTTGGAAGAGAATTTCCTTAAATGGCTTTGAAGTCAGCTTGATGATTATTTTTATTTCATGGAGAAAGTTCCTTTTATATATACTTGTACTCTTAAATACGCCCTGTACTCGATCCTAGTGGCATAATTTAAAGTATTAAATGCGATTTAAAATCTTGGTTTATAAAATGAATCATATAGTAATTATAGTAGTGAATTTATTAAATTTTATATAGATTAATTTTTGAGTTATATTTTAGAATTCTTTCAGAGTTTATCTACTAAAATTTTTAAGGTGATCAAAGCATTTAACATTGACATTCTTGGGATTTTGGGATGAGCATTTAATCAAATTTCTCATTTTAGATTTTTATGCAAAGAAATATTCTTAAAATCATAAACTAGAGATGAACTCTGTCATAGCTGATGGTTAAACCCAGTTCTCTAACTTCTCTTTCAGATAATTTTATGATTTATTTCCAGTAAAAAATTGACATGCGTAGTTTCATTTCAAAATTCATTCAGCATCAAAATTATTGAATGAAATTTATAGAAGTCAAGATTCATTCAAATTCTAGATGATATAGGAGTGCATCTTCTTGATTCCTCATTCCAGAGTAAATTAATAGATTAATGAAATGAAAATCATGCATATTGTTATTTAATGTGTGAATTACTGAAAGAAACAGCTCACCTCTTTCCTTAAATTTTAGGTGTATATCTATAATATGTGAATAAATATTAGGTATTGCTGAATGACTCACATTAAGCTAGTAGCTACACTGGATTTTAAGAACATTTCCTTTGAATGCACAAATTTTTTAGGTTTTCCCTAACAAAAAAATATTTTCATTTGAATGAATTTTCAGGTTTGACAGAGGGACTGTAATATTGACTCCTGATGAATGAACTGTCTATATATTTAAGTAAAGCAACAACGTTGTTACATGATTACCAATGGATATACAATTTTCAAGCAACTCATATCTTAGTCAATGGCATATTTTCACATATCCCAGAAAATTGGAAAAAAGCATTGCTGTGCCTTTCAGATGATGATCTAAAAGTGCTTGGAACTGGTATTTATAAGGTAAATAGTTGCCAAATATTTGTTTAAATTAACTTATCAATATTTCTAATTTCATATAAAAACACCCAAATTGTAGTGATGGTCATTGATGTAGTTAAATCTAAGTGTGTAAGAATTTCAATTTGAAAAACATGAATACTAAGAGTTAAATAATAACTAAATATAACTATTATGGATCCTTCTTTCTTGCTTAAAGTTTCAAAACTTTATTTCTAATGTAGCAATACCCTCCGTTTGATGTGCTAGAGAGGCTTTTTGCATACTAATAAAATTTATTATGAAGATAGGTAAATTATCATGAATTTTATTCTATGATAGGATGGATGGGCAACTTGTATTTTAGAATTCATCCAAAAATATCATGAGTTAACACTGCCAAGTGCCTCTGAAGATCAATTGTCTTCATCTGCTTGCTGGGATCAAATTCCTGATAAACTTCGAAAAGGCATGTCACCAAAGAAACAGCACGAAGTCCTTCATTTGGCATCATTTATTTATCAGCAATGTAATTATAGTCGGCTCTCTCGGATATTAGATTTGGGGTCAGGTTTGGTAAGTATATCTATATAAGTAAACTAAATGTATATTTTTGCGCTACATATCCTGATCTAACATTTAGCTTTTGGTTGTAACAGTTACTTTAATATTTAAAAAAGAAGTTAAGCAAAGTAACTTAAATAATTTATCAGAAACCTAAGTTTTTATATTATATGTAAATATAAATGTAGGTTGCCATTACTGCAGCTTTCATATAAAAATTCAATAAAATTTGAAATTTCTCAGTAATATTTGTACTAAGAGATAAATTGAAACACTTGAAAATGATTAACTTATCCCTTTGATTATTGTTTTGTCTTTTGTTAAGATTAAAATCATCAGCAGTACTATTGATTGCTGTTGAATCAAAATTATTTCAACATTTGAGAGTTTTAGAAGTGTACATTTCATCAAAGCAGTTTCATTTAAAATTTTAAGCATCTGTTTATGATGCTTCTAAGTAAAAGAATTCCATCTATTCAGACTGTTCTCATGTATGGAAGACAACCTTAATTTTACAGATCCTCTTAAAAACCTTGTGAATCAGATATAAAATTTATTTACTTAAATTCTTGTTGAGGGTTTTACTCTAGCATGAAATTTAATCTCTCCCTATAGTTTTCTTAAACTATTAATACTTTCTCTTTTGTGACTAATGAATGAAATGAAACCTTACATTATATTCTGAATGCTGTCGAATAAAAGTATCTATGTAATTTATGCAGGTCAAATAATGTTCCTAAACAATTATATTTATTATAACATCATTGATGTTAAAGATAGAATAATTGAGATTTGTTTACAATTTCAATAAAGGGATACTTAGGAAAATTGCTTCATCATAAAAGTGGATACCGTGTGCTTGGACTTGAAGCAGATGCAGGTCATGTGGTGAGAGCTGTGAAAATGCAACAGCCCATATGTTCATCAGGAGTAAACCACATGACTCTCACGTTGAATCCTGCTCACAAGAAAGAAGGTTGGAATTTAACCGTAGAAGATGTTAGACATGCCTTGGAAGACCAGAACAACTGGATAAGAAAGTGCTCTTGTGGTCAAATCTCAGAAGATCCAGACTGCTCTGGTTCAGTGGATGAGTCCTCATCAAAGTCATCAGATCTAGAAAATATGAGTCCTAGTAAATTGCAAGTGACAGATAATCGTGTGTGCATGGTGAGCCTTCATTCTTGTGGTGATTTAAGTCCAACAGCTATGAGACTTTTCCTTCAGCTTCCAGAGACCAGACTTCTCATCCTTCTCTCTTGTTGCTACCACAAGATGAAGACATTGGAGAGACCCTTTCATGGTCAAATAGAACCAAAACCTACCTCATCTTCTTTAGTACCCTCATTAGAAGAAAGTGAAAGTCAAGTCAAGGTAGTGGATAAAATGCCTTACAATTATTTATACAATGAAAGTATTGGAAATTCTGACTGTAGAAATCCAACAAATGACTCGATTAATCAAATTGCTGGATTGGCTCAGCAGAATGAATTGAGAGGGGAATCAAATCCAACCAAATGTGAAAGCAAGAAGATGGTTAGATGGGAAGAGGAATCTTTCCCAGATTTTCCAATGAGTAAGCTGTTAAAAAGCATTGTCCCTACATGTCAGAAATTCCTGAAAAGACCTCTTTTACGATTAGCTTCTGAAATAACTGTGGAAATGTGGAGATTGATGACTCCAGCGCAGCATGATGAACATGCAATACATGTGATGGGTCGAGCAGTCCTTGAGCTGTATGCTCAGAAAGGTTAGTTGATTTATAGTTTAAAATATGGGTAACAAGCTTAGTTTACTCTTATTTCTCTTTCTTAGGCAGAAATAAAATTACTCTGGTTACTTAGGAGCTAGAGCTGTGCCATGCTTGCCAAGGAAAAAAGTAATTTGGAAATTCATGAATCTTATAAGATGAAAAGGCAAACTGAACTTCATTTTCCAACTATGCCATTCCAAATGTGCATTATTTAAAAGGTAATCATGCAAATTTACCAGATAGCTTTTAAATTTCTCCAAAAGCCATGGGTTTTCAGAAAATTGTCAGGGCGGTATTTAAAAATGTATCAGGAGGTTAAGATGGAACCTAACAAAGTTAATCTTTTTTTCACCTTTAAATTCTGTTTCATTGCAAAGTGATACACTTTTGAAGAAAGGTAAGGCCATTGAAATTAACCACTTCTCTGACAGCAACGAGTATACTCGTCCAAATGGTCGGTTCCTTTCCTATATGGTCATGTGGAATTACAAAAATGTTGGAAAAAAAGTTTTCACAGTTTCTGTAATGTAAGATGCATAAAGTGTTAGATTATTACCCATACACCATCAAATTGCTGAACAAGCCCAATGTGCATTTCATGCTCCTAACGGACTGACCTGTCCTCAGTCCACTCCTGCCCCTGAAGATGTGCTCTTGGAGCACGAAATGTGCAATGGGCTCATTCTGCAATTAGATGGTGTATGGGTAATATTTAAACACTTCATCTTTTGCTATTAGTGGTTGTAGTTATTAGTGGTCATAGTTGGAAAATGTAGACCCTTCATTTTGCTGCAATATAGTTGAATTGAAATGACAATTTGTTTGATTTTTTTTGTAGATGAAACTTAACTGTAAATACTACAAAACCTTATCACAAATATTTTGTGTCTAGGAAATTCCATGTTAACATAGTTGCAAGCTCATAGCTAACTTGCAGCATTATTTCCTGTAATGAAAGCAGCCCAAGGTTCATCTCCGTGGAGTTTAACAAAATTGAATTGATGGCACCACAATCTTTTTCTTGGATTTAAGTAAATATTATGTTTAGGAAAACCTGGCTAAGGTGCTTTTCAAGGGATGGAGCAAAAACTGCATTATAAGCAGGATTAATATGGAAGAAATAAACAGGAACCACTTTTCGAAAATGAACCTAGTTCCTAATTTATTTAAAATAACTAAGCAAAATACCACATACAGAATACAAATTATTTATTAGGATATATACAGAATACAAATTACATATTAGGAACTTTAAATTAAGGGCAAAAGAACATGCTAAATGTTTTGAAATCGGTTCACATCAATCCCATTTTGCAAAGCACCTTTTGACCTCAAGTCACTCTTCGAATTTTGTACCTAAAATACTACATTTAGCAGAGAAGGGTAATCAGCTAAATATTCTCAAAAAAATTGAAATTATTAACTTAAATAATAACCCGGAATTTAATCTAACAAATGAATTTGTCTTTCCTTCTTCTTCCCTGTTACTGACTGCAGCTTTTCCATGCCCTTCTCCTAGTTCAAAGAATCTACCTACCTAATCTCTTCCGCGAATTATATCCTTCACCCTGCCCTGTCCCTATTGTTTTCCCCTCCAACCCCTGAACTGTTCTCTTGTTTCTATACATAGGTTCTGGCTGCCTCTTCACTTGAGGATGACGCTTACGCTTCGAAACATGTCGTGAATTTTAATAATTTGTATTCTGTATGTGGTATTTTGCTTAGTTATTTTAAATAAATTAGGAACTAGGTTCATTTTCGAAAAGTGGTTCCTGTTTATTTCTTCCATATTGTCATGGAATACCACAAAGTGACCCGCCAATCAGTTGATTTTATTTTAAGCAGGATTAAATTACAAATGAGATATTACAAACTTATATTTCTTTTACATCAGAAAACAAAAGGGAATGAATTGGCTCTTTCATTTTTAACGACTGCCTTTCTTCTTAGAAACTAAAAGGAATCTTATTTTGTCTTCTTTGTTTGTGACAGATGCAGATATGTAGAGTCCACAACTTATGTTTTGTAATATTCTTCATATTTTTAAGAATGGTCTGCTTTTTAGACAAAGAAAACGGCATCATTTGTTGCTTCATATTTGTCCTTTTTCACTTTACAATGAAACAGTTTTTGCCAGGCAGACAATTATGGACAAAAAACAAATTTTCTGATAGCAGTGATGAGAATCAATCATGGAGAGTGAGATTTCTTCAAGACTAAGTTCAACACCAACACTGCACTTCCACTCTGGTTTATTCAATATGTTAACAGCTTGAGTTTGCAAAGAAAGGAACAATGGAATAAAGATTGTTCTGCTTTGCAATATCTCAAGTTTCCTCTCACAAAATTACTTATACCAAACAAGAGAGTCAAAAGGAATCTCATTAGAAGCAAGGCTAGGTAGAAGACAAGAGAGGATGGTGTAAATGATTGATAATGTAAAAAGTTTTAGTGTATTAAAGGAGGCAGCCAACTGGCTGAAGTGGGTTACAGTACATCTGAGGATTGAAAAATCCACACTGCAAGTTGGTAGCAGTATTAGGGGTGTTTTTACCATATGATTTGTGTGGTAGCTACTGGGAAAAAACCCACATATTAAGCAAGAGCATCTTAAACAGGTTATACTGTAATTGTAATAAATTTTAAAATAATAAAAGAAGTTAAAGTTGAATAAAAATTCATATTTTTTTCCTTATAATTGTTTTAAAATTTTATGCACCATTTAAAATGAAAATTCCTGTTTTACATTATCTACTCATCTTTTCCTAAATGCATATATAAACTATTAGTAGCTTATTCTGAGTCCCATTGAGTTAATTAGGAATTCATAGTGAATTCAATGTCTCAATTCTCCTTACAATGCAGTTAAAAAGTTTTAACTTGCAGAATATCTGCAGATCATTCATGTTTTATCTGGTTATCCTGATTTTATTTTAAATTCCAAAAGTATCTGGTTATCTAAAATAAATTGATCATAATAGTAGTAGTTCACTCTGCAATAATGATGATTTAATTGTGTTTTTAATAATTTTTTACCCTTCAGGTGGTTACAAGCTGAAGAAGAGAAGACGGAAAGGATTGCGCAAAACTCAGGTCTCAAGCTTTAGTGAATACTTTGGAGATGCATTGAAGCGGTTTGAAATTGTTAATTGTGCATCAAAAGTCATCCAAAACCCTCATCTTGGGAAAGAGGACCAATGCCTTTCCTCTGCATTTACTGTTCAGACTGAAGCTACTCAAACTAAGACAATGGGTGCCACCTCAATTGAAGAAGAAAACTGTCTAGTCCAAAGTTCTAGTCATTTTAGTCCATCACATTGTATGAATGGAAGAGATGAAACTTCAGAGCAATCTCTAGAAGTTAGTGCCTTCTCAGTTGATGAAAATTTGCCTTATGTAGATGAAGAAGATGATGAGTTGACTATTAGGAGACATTCTGAAGATTCAAACAAGGTGTTCTCAGAAATCATTGGACTTGAGCAGAATGTTGGCAGCTCCCCCTCTCATGTAACCAAACCCTTCACTGATCATTCCCCATCCTACCTGTTTGAATCACATCTTGCAAAACTTAATGAACTTTCAGAGGAATTTTGCACTCAAAAAGTAATGCATCTCACTAAGGCAGTGTATGCCCTTCAAGCTGTTATTCAGTCAGTTGCTGAGGGCTTCATCTTAGCTGATAGACTAGCATTTCTCATCGAAGAAGGTGGCAGATCTGTTGATGCATCTTTAGTACAGATATTTGATAGAAGTTTATCTCCTAGGAGTCTTGCCATTGTGGCAAGAAAGTGCACTGATGAATAACATGAAAGTGAGTCCCCTACAATCATATCATGAAAGACTAAGATATTGTGGATGTAATTCAATTAAAAACCCATTTTATATGCATGCAACTTTTATATACACTGCATGTGTTCAGATGTTAAGTTTATTAATTGAGCAAATCACAGTTTTATTTTTTGTGATGTTAACCTGCTGTGGTTTTGGACGAGCTATTAAGCAAAAATTTTTGTACACATATCAGAGTGAAAGCCAAATGTTACTGAGCTATTACTTGTTTCAAAGGCAACAAGTCATGCTTTCCTTTCAATAAAAAGTTCTTTCTATATCTAAGAAATCGTTTTTGAAATAAAATTGATCATTTCTTCTTCAGATAATTAAATTATTTGTTTAAAAATATCTGAATACAATCTGATAATTTAAAAAACCTAGGGAAATGGAAAAAAATTCCACTCTTTTAAATAAAAAGTAGCACTTTGATTACAAATTATACTATATATATTTCAATTTTACTAGAATTTTAGCATGAGATATACTCAGAAAAAACTGCAAATGTTCTCTCTTCTTACCTCAATACCCCCTATTCACCAAATGGATATTTAATGTTTATAATCTTTCTTTTAATAATATTGAAATTCAAAGAGACAAGCGAGAAGAACGGTTCTTTAAATTTATTTTATTTATTTAAATTTTAAGATATATTTAATATATTCAAATTCTTTAAAATTGTTATTAATAATTTTAAATGCTCAACGGTAGCAATCACAAGTATGGTGATCAATAAGGAGTTCCCTGGTAATTATTTTTAGTAAATATGTTGATTTGATTCTGAATAGAAATTTAATCAATAATTCACTTGTAAGAGATACCCATTTCCAAATTACCGTGCATTTGCTTATAATTTAGCTTAATCAGTATTATTTTAGATTAAATCTAATGAGAGAAGCAAAAATTTATTATTTTGATCAATCATGCTAATCGTTAATTAATGAAAAACTTTCAAGTAAATGTTCTGCATAACTCCCAGCCTAGACCGCTAAACCACTTATTCCGGCCCCGTTAGTGGTAATAAATTCATTATAGATTCATTAAAAACATTAATATAATGTCACTGTATAATGACGAAACTTTGCCAACACTACCAATGGTCACAGTCGAGCGACATCTCCTGCAGTAGTATCCAGAAAATTATTCGCATAATACAATATATAGTAAAACCCGTTTAAGACACTCGCGCTTAAGACATTAACCCGCTTGAGACGCGATTTCCCAGTCCTTACTACACGAATCATATGGTAAAAATGCCGCTTGAGACACTGCTTCCCGATTAAGAGGAGAATTTTTCCCGTCACCAGATGCGCTACAAGCTTCTTCAACCGATTGTCTTCTTTATTTAAATATAATCGAATTTAATGATGAATTTTTCTTAAATAAATTTAAAGGACGATGGTATGCCTCCGGCAAGGATTATCTTCTGAACTTCAAAAGGCGAAAAAAAATACTGTTAACAATATGAAGTATGTGTAAAATTTTCAATTCTTAATTGTTAACGGAGTGCCAAATGGTAGGGTGTATTTTATTTTCTATGTGAAGGGATTTCTTAGGATTTTATAATATTATGAAATTATATATCATTATTCTATATATGATATATAATGTCGAGAATTTATTTGTGGTTCATAATGTTAGACAAATATGCTACCTTTTAATTTTATTTGGTAACTTTAGTGTATATATACTTCTGATTTGACATTTCTTCTGCCATCTGAGTGAAGCACACTACTGAAATCTATGGAGTACTCTACTGAAGCAGCCGTAGGGCGAGCACTAGACTCCGTGGAGTCTCGGAAATGTCACTACAGGCAAGTGGTTGCCATCGATAATTGAATTTACTCTCACATAAACATGTACGTACTTTTACCCAATCTTCTCATTTTCTTCACATTTAAATTTTCTAACGTTCAAGTATACAAAGGGTAAGGAGCAGAGTGTTTTTTGGGGAACCATATATGCTTATAAGAAAAGCTTGTCCATAGGTTCCTTCCACGTTGTGTCTTCTCTGCACGATTCAGCAGCGATAACTGCGGAGCTCCAGTTCTTACCCTTCTCAAAGGTAAGTTCAATCTTACCTTTAATATAACATAAGCCCACTATTAGGACCAGTTCACTTGGAATTTTTTTTCTCTCATCCTTCAAAGAACTCTATTTTGGAGCTGGAGTACGTAGTTTTGTCTATCAACTCTTCATTGTATTTGTTTCTGATAGCAGACTTTGCCTATTTCTAAACAAGAAATAATGCTATGTATTTAACTTGAATGAATCTCATGAATGCATACATGTTTCCAGTTTTATCAGGAAGCCTATTCTCGAGACAAGTAGAGTATTCACAATGGTTAAATAGCGTTATTTCGAAGATACGTTCGGGCATAACTATCTTTTCATTGAGTCAGCTTTAGAAGCAAAATGTAAATACCATCAATCGTAGGTATTATTTGGATATATTCCGCAGGAAATACAAAACTAGTGGTGAATTTCACATTTCCGAAAATTTTCTTCCTTACCACGTTTTTGTATTTATTCTTTACTTGGTGTGTACATATTTTTTAAAGCACCTTCCGTATAGCATTGGCATTTTTTAAGTCAACAAAATGAAATAAAATACTCAAAATGCCATGTAACGTAAGAAAGAGGACAGAAATCCTCCTTCATCCGATAAAAAGTGAAATCTAACAAAAGACCAAGGAAAAATGGTTGTCTCCTTGTTTTTACGTTTTCGTCTTCCTGTTCAAATACTTCTCATTCATATTATCATATTATTTCTACATATTTTTCATCGAATTAAGGAAGAAGGCAGTCTTATATCTGTCTGTCTTGTATTCTCAGTCTTGCGTTTGACGGCAATATGAGTGTGGTAACTCATACTGTCAAATTCACAGCTGTGCTTCCATCCATTTTGAAATTATGTGCTAAGTCTTTCTTACCAGATGCTATGCTTTCTCATTTTGATTTAGAAAAGGTTTTAAGAAAGGTCAAGGAAATTTCGATTAACTCAAGGACTTACGACAGATAACTAATGTGTTGGCAATCAAAGGTTACTTGTAACAACGGATACGGAAGAAAGAACTGATGATTTCCATTGAGCCACAAAGGTCTTATCGAGTCCGCTTTGTTATAGGGCGCTGGAGAGGGATAGAGTGAATACTTATTAACGTTTACGTCGTTGGTGATGCCTTCAATGTGTCGGAAAAATAGCTTCTTTTTTCAGTCGAATCAATGAAGAAAAAAGGGATGTCGCGTCGTAAAATTACGGCTGTGCTGATGAAAGGTCATGGCATTAGATTTTTAGAGTTTGAAAGCAATTGAAATAGTTAAATTATATCGAATAGTTTATCTCAGACTTTCCTGACAAAAAATATCATCCTAAGCAAAACGCTCTAAGCCTTGAATTAGCTGCGCTCCTGAGGTAATTTTTCGGTTTACATTCTTTGTAAGAAATAATATTCTGTTTTTTTTGTCATTTTTCGGAGACATATGAAATGACTTCTGTGAATCCTTATAAACGAGGGAATACGTTATTTTTGGACAACTATTAACATGCAATAAGAACTACTTAAAATCCAATTTATGATGGGATTTAGATAGATCTTCGAATGTTTGTGTTCTATCTAATCATAGGATCACTTGCATTCGCTCAAAACCACCGACAAGAGAAGAAAATCTGAAGTATATGCATTAGCCATAAGCTTTATTGAAAGTAATATTTAGTCAATTGTCATACTCTATTGCAGATAAATACCTCCTCTACTTGGGAGTAAAAACCGATCTATATGAAATAAATGTGATTGCAAGTCTCATTCAGGAATGACATTCGTTTTCGTATTAAAACATGTTTCAATACTTAACTATTTAATGGAGAGTAAATTAAACTTACTGATAGTCATTGTGCATTAGGTTCATATATGACAGAAAATGTGCTCGGTCAATTCAAAACTTTGAGCTGTATGGTAATAATCATTATACGACTTTAACCTATTTTCATGGGGTATAATTTTTATTAAAGTATTGCATAAATCTTTTCATAACTGATAAATGAAGGAAGTATAGTGTAGAGAGTACACTTTTAAGGCGAGCGCTTGTACCAAAGAATAAAGGGTAATAAACGTTTGACGTGAGTGAGTGTCAATATACGATTTATATAGCTTTCCTTGTATAATATGCAGCCTATTTAATTCGTTTCATCGCAGAGGTCAGTATAAAATAGAAACATCAAAACTATTTTTGCAGTAACAATGCATTTTCAAACCAGGTTTATTGATAAGCATAAATAATTGCATAATTATATTAACATATTCTACAATATCTAATTGCATGCATTGCTTTAGCCGCTCGGGCTAAGGTTATACGAGGGATTTTAGAGTAAAAAAGGACATTTTGCATTTGCATAATCGCTATGTATTATATGCCAAATATAATATTGCTCGTAGGATATTGGAAGTTTCTTGTTAACAATGGATACATTTATAGAGTTACTTTTTCACTACTCAGATTGTTTTATAATTTCGAGTTTATTACGCGAAAGATAAACGCTTTTACACATATATCGAAATTAATGTCTTTTCATGTTTAGTTACATCATAAACGTCATGTGAACGTTAATTTTCTCTCACTCAGTTTCAAGAAAGGTCGTTTGTTTTCTTATAAAGGAGGCTGCGGCGATGTTTGATTCCTGCTGACACTGGATGTTCTTCTACTTGAGCGATGAATCGGTGGTCAGTGGATGCTGGTTGTTTCCTGTCTGTCGAAAAAGAGACAATCGAGATATTACATTCTTGTTTCTTCACCTCTAAGATTGTTTTGATGCAAATTTGCCATTATAATCAGTAATGTATTATTTTTACAGTCAAAGAAAGGATTTGAATGAAGTGTAGATATATTTTTGTAGATTCATGAAATGAAATGGTCATTTGATGCTGGGGCGAATTTTATCATTTACCAATTTCCGTAACACACAATGAAATCGCGAATGAAAAGTGATTAATCACCCGTTTGACATCGTGGAAGTTTTATGTCAACAGGGAGAAAAAAAAGCGATTCGTACTCCTTTGATAGCATGACTAAATAAGGTCCGAGGGAATTCAATCTACAGCGTATTGCCACTTATTACTCATAAACATTTTTATAGTCAAATTATGAATCTAATGTACCATTAAATTTAAACTGATAATTAACGCATCTTTTTATCTTTAAGAAGCTATCTAACGAGTCCTGTTTGCAGTTATTCAATGCTAAAGCTTTTCTGTCGCATTCAAGAAAATTTCATTCACGGGTTAAAATATACTTTTAGCGCTTAAACTTGCTCTCGTGTCAAAACCTTTGTTCGATTCTCAGAATTCCATTCAGGCTTCAAAATTTGGTTGCTTCGAAATATTTTCGATTGCCCACGTCATTCGCTCCTCGTCAATGAGCAGTCGACATCTCACCACAGGGGCAGGGATCAAGTCTCACACGTCCACAGGGTAGAGTCTGGTCGTCATCCCCTGTTGATGAATGAATCTTTCACCTAGACATGACTTCCTTCCCTTCCGTTATCAATTACTTCCCGCCACCAACACATCGACCTGGCAACCAAAGACGTAGAGATTTTTCATTTTTTACAGTTCATCCTCGACGTATTAACTCAGTTAAGCATTTTTATTTGGAACTTTTTATGATCCCAATGAAGGCGATAGGCAACCTTTACCGATTGAAATTTCTAATTTCGGATCGAAACGCTTCGATTCATTTCGCAGGACACTATTCGCTCCCCGGGCATTTCTGCCGCGGATTCGAAAGTGATGAGTGACAAGTGGGATCCATCGCTGTCATCGAGTACGCATCACGGTGACGTAACTCAGTCGACTTTTCGCGGTGGAAGGAAGTGGTGCCTCTATAAATACCTCCGAAAAATCGTAGAAAATTTGACTCGAATGGATTAAGTGATCGATTCCTCTGTTTGTTGAATATTCAGCGATCGAATTATGGACCACATTAAATTTTTGGATCTTCTAAAGAGGTTAAGAGAACAACTCATTTTCCTTCCTGAAGCGTCAATTGTTTGGCTCTCGATTTATAATTAACGCAGCTGACAAAAGATCAATATCAAGGCCGAAATCGATTAAGTATTTTTGTGGCCTTTATGTTTGTTACATTTTTTCAGTTAAGTTTAACATTTTAGATCTTATAATTATGTTATTAAAGGGTCACAGTTTATGTGATAAGGAAGTGGTTATTAGTACACTACTGAATTCCGATACAGACTTTCGATTTCACTAATGAATATTTTTCCAATAAATTAGATTACTAGGGCGAATAATTATTCTTAGTTGAAAAGAAGTTCTTTCAACTTCAGTATTGAATAATTTCATATAGAGTATTGCTAAGATAATAAAAAAGACATTCGGCAAACTATATAGCCTTACTAAGTTTTAAAATCAAAAAAATAACTGAGAAAAATTAGCTGAGGAAATCGTTTTCGACGATCTCTTCGTCAATTACTACCCAAAAAAGCATTAATCTTTGCATTGCTTTTTATAAAAGGAATCGTAAAATTTTTATACAAGTGCTTTTCTTTATTTATTGAAGCAAGTCTTGAAATTTTCAATTTGCTGCATCAAAAGTGTTAAATTCCGTGAATTACCGAATTATTGTCTTACTTATGATATATTATGATAAAATAATAAATCAATTTATAATTGGCATTAATTGAGAATAGTGAACTATATTCATAGTAATATCATTTCTATATATATGAATACCGTCGTGACAGCAATCAAGCGTACTCAAAATCTTCAGCTGGCGCAATTGCTGCACATCATTTACCTTTCCTCGAAATTTCACAGGCATTTGAGAGAACCTATTTGGGAGAACAGACTGTGTATAACCGATAGAGGAACTTCATTTCGAAGAGCGGTTGCCTCAAGGTGCTAACCAAAAGGTTGAATGGCTCTAAAATTCAAATTGGAAAGAGCGTCAGGAAGCCAGAAAACACGCAGTTAGCGAAAAGAGGTTACGTATTTGGGCTAAAATTCCCTTTGATCAGAAAGCCATTATTATTTTAGGAAATGTTTCGTTTACTAATTTTGAATCTCGCTAATATTTTTATCTACTCATATTTTCGAAACCGAATGAAATAATCCCTTAATTTTCTATGCTTAATATCAAATTATCAAATTTGTGGACACAAATAAAACGGAGAAACGATCGACGAAAAGCGTAGTGGGCATTCAGAATTTCTCCGAGAAAGGTGAGTTTTCATTTCCCGCAGCGAAAAATCTCAAAGTCAAAGTGTGTGAAAATCGGAGATGATTTCGCTACATATTTTATCTTAGGACGTATTTATTGCAAATTGAATCGTCCCTCCCGGTTTACTTTAGGTTATCACTAAACTCGTAAGCGTCATAGGTCCCACCATTTCCATTAGTGTTTTCGATTCCATTTCGGAAGGTTTAATTTCCTACGTGTGGAAGGCTAATCTGTTGACTTTAGGAGAGGGAAGTTGCGACCTCTGTTCCATCTTCGAAACATCTGACCTGCGATTGCGGCTTTCATTAAAGGAGCCTCTTCCAAGCGAATAAAGCATACAAGAATTAAATATCGGTCGGAATAATTAATAAAACCCATTCTTCTCTGCTCCAATTACGATTTTTCGCTATCGAAAGAAACGCAGGGGTTAACATCAATTAAATCAATATCTTTCGCACATATGAGCGATTATATTTTCGAGTAAATACAACGCCTGAGCGAACTATTTCATCCTCACCCTTAATGGGATTCGAACAGGGAAAATGAAAGCCTCATAACCTGAAGCGTGGAGTTTCGACTGTGCAGAGTTACGGGAAAACATTCACTTCATCGAAGCTTTCTGACTTTCATTTAGGCTCAATAATTAATGTTGAAAAGGAACTTACATGCATAAGTAGAGATTTTATAATTTTAAACGCGCACTTTAACAACCTTATCTTAAGATTCTATATCTGATTATCTTTGTTAGCCGTGGTTGTTTGAACTAGAACTCCCACAAATGATAGAGTGATATTTATTTATTTAGCGCTTTCGACTATTACGTAGTGTCTTTAAAACAATCCTATCTTCAAAAACAATCATCGGATAAAATAACATTATGAAAGCATCTTAGTTCGCTGATGAAGGTTTAGTGCTGAAATCTATTGAGATCTTAATGTCTCACGCATTTGATGATATAGCAAATGTATTTGAAAATTAACTAGTATTCGATTTGAGAGAGCAGTAGAAGAGCTGCAGCTTGGAGTTATAACACATTTTACGCCTCATTTCTTTTCAATCCAACGTATGAAAATTATTAAAGTGAGCTCTATAGATTACAACTATGACTAGGATAGTCAGCGGTGGTTAATTTTTCCCATTCAGTTATCATCGATGATCTATTTTGCAAACTTCAAGCTTTTGCTTTTGCAAGATCAAGTTCATGGAGCTTAGCACACTTCTAATTGCTTCAATTAGAAACTTCGTGTTAGAGAAAAGGAATGGGAAATTTTAATCTCTGCTTATAAATAGAGGAATCATATACGGTTTTTAATGGTTCTGCTTGTTAAAACGTTGGGCGCTGAGTATTTTTTGGCTCTTTTCCGCTGTAAACTAAATGAAGTGCGATGAGCAAGCGGAGGACGAATTGCAAGTAACAGATGTTTGAGTTTCCCGATTCCTTATTTACCATCCAATGGATGTATGTAAATGTACTTAAACACGCTTGACTCTAACGCCGCTTCGAGGTCATACTAACCTTCCATCGTAACAGCGGTACAAGTTTCCGATGCCAGTGTAGACACAAGAAACAGGCTGAATTTCCAAGGTAGGTCCCCTCTGAGAAGTCACGAGACCTTTACCGGATTCTCCTAATACTGAAATCAAACATTATAGTTGTTTACCCTTCACAAAACCATTTGATATGTGGAACTCAAATAAAATGTGTAAATTAAAGCTATTTAAAACGAAATGGGAGGTTCATTACATTTAATACTAAATGACATCACGAACTGAAGTTTACACGGAATATTTGAACAATGAATATTTGAACTATTCTACTTAAATAATTTATTATTGTATATTATTTATAATCTTTAATGACTAAATTTATTCCTGGTAATATCAATCGACATCATAAATAGAATAAAATTAATAAACACAGTTTAACTCTCAGTAAAATGAGACTCTGGGATTAAAATTTAATATCATACTTATTTTTGAAATATCAGTTTTTATGACCCATAATATGTTGATTTTTCCCTCGTTTTTCTCACAAAAATAATTCCAAGGTATTGCTCCGCGAGTTGAATCACTCGCTCTGAACAACCAACTACTTCATTCCCCGAACTTTATATGATATTTTTTGGGAAAAGATATTTTCAATTAGCGGTTTATTAGTGTTTCTTTGATTAATCCAAGAAAATTTCAAAAATTTTCACGAAAAGATTAACAGGGTACAATCATACATTATAATGAAGAGATATGAAAAATTGAAGATATGAAACAACATATTTACAGCCAACGCTAATGAAGTAGCAGCATCGTTTGGAAACTTTAGGAGTACAGAAATTCAATGCTTTACGACATTGAAAAAGTTGTTTTTTTATAGAGTGAGGTGACCAGACAAAAAATGAAATTAATAAATATGCAATGAACCGAGGGGAACATGTGTTTTCCCGTGGAAATACCACGGTGAGATAAAATGACCGACTTAATGACAACTCTGTAGCCGGAGAAAAGAAATTTCTCTTCCCTCTTTGATTACACTTACCTCTGAAGTGCGCAGCATCGTCCGACATTCTGCTGGCATCCTTCTCTCTTCCCTCTTCTTCGCTCTCTTCTGGACCGCTCTCTTCCGCTTCCTCTTCATCCCTTCCTTTCCTCCATTCCTCCGCCATTCCCTGGCTCCTCTTCCCGTAGCGGCTTCCCAAGAAGAATCGGTCGTGTCGGGGCTGCACCACTGGGTTGGAGGACCTCAGGGACATGGTCATCTCGCGCGAGGATGGAAGATGGCTCCCCCGGGAATCGGACTTGGAAATCCCGCTGCTCCGGCCGCTTCGCCCATAACGGCTTCCGCTCCAGAAGCGAGATGGCCCAGCCTCTCTCACTGATGGACAATATTCCAATGATTTTTAGCTCTGTCACTACACATATTTTATTAATTTTTGATATGAATTGTATGGATTTATATCCGTAATTCGAGAAAGTGTGGAGTTCCTAAATCTTCGGCTTAGCATGCAAAACAATCGCGTTTTGGTCGTGTGCCAGTGGAGAGGGAGAGTGAATTTGAATTGAAAACTTTGGAATGCAGAAGGTAACGTATTATACCTAAGTATGTATTCCTTTCAGAACCATCCGTCGTTCTGGAGGATGTAATTTTTACTCTTGTAGTTTTAATTTAAACACATACAGGGTCATCTTGATATTTAAGAGGTGTCGAAAATAGTAATTTAGTGGGTGTTGTTTTTTTAAGATATTATATTTAACATAATAAGAGCATCGATAAAAACTATTATTTTGACCGATGGTGACGCATGGCTTTGGAATGATTTAATTCACTAATAGCTTGTCGATTGGTAGGGAATTTTTTGATAAAATCGACGGGTCATGGTTGTGATATTTCCATTAATTCATATACGTAATTTACTTGGATAGCATTTTGTTAGAGAGAATTCTTGACATTTGCGCCAAGTATTTTATGAATTCTGCATTTTTTAAATGCCGATTTCTAGTTGATTTTAAAGAGAATTTTATGCTTAAAATATTTTGAGCGCCTTTTTAGCTGAAACGATGAGTGCTTGAGGTACAGAAATCGAATTCTATTTCATTCCAGATCTGGATCTCTCGAATTCCAAACCTTTTACTCTTTCGGAATCAATTTTGACTTTCATCGGACCCATCAATCAATCAGTGAAAAGGATACTATACAAACAAAGGAAAATCTTTATTTTTAATTCCCGCCATTTATTAATGAAAATTTTTTAACTATTCACAGAAAATTGACATCGAAACGGTACCTATATGGTCGTTTCAGTTTTGTATACAATTTTTACTCGAAATATATTTAATTTGTTTCTTAAGTCTGGAACTATTTGAGAATAATTAATTAGATGATGAAGATGATGTATCGTAGCCGGCATGGTCCTCAAGCACAACTTGTTTAGTTACGTACACGTAACCTTATATACGTACACCTTTCAAGGCGAATTATAATCTTGCGTTATTATCTCTCAAATAATATTGTCTTAGAAGTTACCAGCACAAGATTTCAGAAATGAATTTCGCCTTATTGTGTTGATCAGATTACCCGAACCGCTGTACATTTCAAGACCTTAAATCTTCAAGGATACCATGTTTTTGGTTGGAGCAAATTACCACGCCATACGTGGGTGTTCGATTTTCCTATGCAGAAAATTCAATCTGTGGTTAGTGGTACGCTGCCGACGCAACCACTCAAAATTCGATCGCACTTTCTTGACTTCGTGGGATATGAAAATTGACTCGGGCCTTTGAAGGTTTCGAGAAATCGCCCATCGGAGGGCAAAAAAGGAATCACAGAAAGGGAATTCATCTTGGAATAAATACCAGAGGGTTTTGTTCAATCACCTTGAATCTTGTGGACGACCTCCGCGGGTGCTTGTGGAGTCTTTTCTTCGTCACCATCTTCTTCTTTCTCTTCTCCAGACTCCCACTTTCCGGAGTCCATGCTTTTCTCATCGGATTCTTTCGGAAGTCCCGGGTTCGAGGAGGTGGGAGATGAGGAAAGGGAGGATTGGGTAGGCGTAGCAGCGGCTATTAGGAAAAGGAGAAGAAGGAAAGGGAGGGCGGAGGTAACTGACGCCATCTCTCTTCACAGCTATTGCGTCTGATCAGGGAAAAAATAAGAATACGCATCGTCACATTCAAATGATTCTCATAAGTTCATTCACAAAAAATTGTTTCTACAAAGATAAAAGCAAATAATTTCCTGCTCAAATCTTTTTGTGAGTGTATATATATGTATTTCTCTTTGTTAGTTTTGTTCATTCTTTTTATTTTTATTTAATGCATATTTAATGTTAAGTTGCGGTGTTCTTTTGTTTTGGTATTCACTTTAAAATGATGCCAGCAGGGTATGCGATTCTTTTTAAGAAATACATAAATTTGGCGATCCATCATTTTTAGTTCAAAACCATCAGTTATTCACAAAAGGAGCTAGTTACATAAAATTTGCGTTTATAGTTGCTTAAATTAACATTTTGTCCCCGGAATCGAGTTTTTATTTCGTAGAAGAATCGTATTATAAAATTGTTTGTCTTTTTCTGTTACTTGTACGTTCATGAAATCTTTTACTTATAAAACTCATCATATTCAAATACTATTTTAGAATCTTATTTGACGGCTATTTCAAAGATTTGGCTGGTTTATAACGCCTCATCCAGAATTTTTGGCTCTCGATTTGATTAAATCAGTTCATCGAAAAATGCAATGTCTAATTCTTTTACACATCACAGCTGTAATGGAACAACTCCCGAATAAATATATGTACAGGGATGTATGATTTGTTTTTCAATAATTACCTCTCATCTGTTGCTCCAAAATAAAATTATCAACGATTTAAATTTGCTGCGGTCTGGAGCAGCTCTATAGTAAAATAGCAATTTCGGTATCTTCGGTAACGACGGGGTCTTTTATATGCATTTATCCTTTGGGATAATCTAATGAATCTTGTTGAAGGGAAAACTTGAAATATTAAAACAAGGGCCTTTTAAATTTTAAGAAGATGAAAATTAAAATCACGTATTAATAATTTATCATCAAAATTATTTTTCCCTCGAGGAAAGCGATGAAGATTCTGTATTTTGCAAAGAAAACGTTTTTTTCGTAGCTTTAGAAAATGTATACTACTACTATCCCAAGTCTAGATAAAAATTCGAATTCATTTAAGCGCAATGAATTTTATGAGGTTCGATGAATTTTTTAATAAAAGCTGAAAACTCAAACGTGGGAGAGGCCAGTGATCGCAACGCAAGAGATTACTTCATGGTTCGTCTCAATTCTAATAATAACCATATCTCATTTTAGGAGGAAGGTTTTTATTTCACTCTCTCCTTTCATCAAAGGATTACTTTTAGACTAACTTAGTAATATTTTAAAGGTTTGCTTACTATCCCTTAGAGCAGTTTCAAATTAATACAGTGTATAACTTAAAACATTTTTTCAAAGGCAAAATTAGTGTATAGTGCGCGAAGTGCAATACTAAAATACGAGTACGCTAATTATATTGTTTAATTAAAGAGACAATATGCAAAGAAGTACTTTTCTTCCAATTTCTTCTTCTTTGTGACAAATTTTGCTATGTTGTATTTATTAATGAGTCAATACTAATAAGGATATAACCATAAGTAAGTTATATGAAATCCAATTAACAAAGGGTCTCCAAATGGGCAATGCGTTCAACTTTGGTGAAAGTGATTCGAGGTTCGTTTCCCGGTGGGGGCTCTTGAGCGAAATGACCTAAGTAGTGACTTTTTAAATTACTGCTTCTACTACCAAATAACAATTAAATCGTATGGACTTAAGATTCGGCGTCCTTTTTGATAGTCCTTAATGGATGTCTTTTACAATCAATACTCCTTGAAAATTTCGAAAGACTCTTGCACATATTATATATTTTTTTAAAATTATAAGTAAATAATTATATGAAGGCTTATATTAAAAATAGGACTCCCTTATAATATATCTTATAGGTAAATTAAAAAGTTTTATACGTAAAAGCACGACTCTATATGACATCTTTTTCTCGTAGATATACTTTACTTCATTTTCTTTCCATCCTTTGTGAATACAATTTAATTAAAATTCATAGCATTCTCATTAATTTATTTCATGTAGTCATCCCAATCCTCACTTTAGAAACAATTAACGAAAACGATCAATTTCTGATTGTCTGAAAGTTCCCTTGATAATATGAGCGCGGAGAAGAATTCATCAACTCCGCAGCAGAAATAAACTACGTCCCCGCGTCTTCCACCACCGCGTTAATTACGAGTCATTTTATCCGCCCCCCTACATGTCGAATGTGCGAAACCTCAAGAAGTAACGAGTTTCTCGATGAGACCGTTAACCTTTTCCACGAATCATTTACTCATCGACGGCGCATTCGCGTAAGGAAATGTCGTCGGGTCAGAAACAATCCACGATCTAAACAGACCTCTTTATCCATGGCAATCGGAGGAGAGGCCACGTGACCCAGGGTGGAATACGCTGGATAATGAAATGGCGGGGTATCGGCAACTGTGACCCCGATGGTCGCCAGCAAAAGAGAGCTTCAACGATGATGGTTTTCCAGAAAAAAATAAAAGCGGAGGCAAGAAGAGGGGGGATAGTGTAAAAAACGTGGAAATTAACTCAATGAATCGATCCTCCCACTCCTCCAAGAAAGCCGACACCAAAATCAACACGCCCTCTCTCTCCCTCAGTTCCAATATTAACCAGTGCTGCCTCATCGGTTTCATTTTTTGAGGAAAATTCTCCTGAAAAGGCACTCGCTTAAACGTTTCTTTTCAATTAGCCGAAGGGAACTCTCTCGAAGCTGTCCTCATCTCCGCTTTCCAAGAAGGGATATTTCGGTGTTCTCCGATTTATTTTCGACGCCTTAGACGAGTGGTCATCGACATGGGCAACAAGCGATGAGAATCAGCTGTGAATGATCACTTATGAATAATTATGTGCTAGCTCTGTGATTTTTAGAAGACGAAACAAAAATGTGCGTAAAGTACCTGCCATTGCAAGTAAAGAAGGAACTCCCAACCCGAGCTCTTTATGAGTTGCAGGTTTGAGTGGATGAACCGTGAGGTTTCTTTAATTAGGGAAAGGAAACTTCCTCAAACTAAAAAAAATCTTTCCACACGCCATCGCTCGATTTCGAACATCTGTTCAAAATACTCCTCTTTCCCCTTCATCAGGAAAGATATTTTCCTCATTTAGATATTTTTTATCCCTTCAAAGTTTTTGTGGTGAGCTCAGATGAAAGAAGTTCTTTTCTCAGCATATTTAATGACGCATGGATAAACGTAACACACGATTTTTGTCTCTTGCTCCATTGAATTTTTCGATATAGGCTCAAATGTATCCGAAAACATCCGCGAGGTTAATGAAGAGGCTTTAACCTTAACGATAGCTTAGACATTTGTCTCCATACGAATAAACTCAGATTGATGGCTTTTTGGCTAAATGAAATTGGTTCCAAAGTTCTAGTTCAAGTTTTCGAGTATTCCTTTATCAAATAAAAACTGTTTTGGATTTTTAGCTTATAAAGTCCTAAAATAATAAAGGGAGTAGTTCCCGTTCAATTTTTCAGATGGCATGAAATCATAATTTAAGGTAGTAATTAGTTCAATTGATGCATATCTCTAATATGAGAGCTAAAAGTAACCACAGTCATAAGCGGTGATTTGTTAACGCTTGAACTAAAGTAGTTTCGTCGAGAAATTTCGTAGCTTAGAGAGAATAGCCTACGTCAAACCTATACCGATTTTTTCACATATTGAACGTATTTTGTCTCCCACGCTTGCCTCCGAATCTCTGTCTAAATAGGTTTTCGTAATCATTTCGGTCTAAGGGCTTATCGCAGAGATTTCCACAGAAATCGCGGGAGCGAAGCGAGGCAGGAAATTGCTTGGCCGAAATTATTTTCGATGGCCTCAGGGATGGAATGAACTTCACGATCAAGACTTCACCACCAAATAGATAAAATAAAAGGAGCAAGCATTCTTTCCCATTTACTAAACCTATCAAACAAAGTCATTCGGAAAAAATATAGTTGTTCCAGAATCGGATTTTTGCGGCCCACGTTCAGTCCCTTATTCGCGAGAAACGGAAAAGCAACATTTTTCTAAACTAATAGCGGAATTCGGATTTAGTGCTTACGGGGAAGTGCTTTGGCATATTTGGTTGATGCAATATTTTTAAGTGGTTTGCTCGAGGATATGAATTTTTCATTTTTCATTTTCTTTTGTGTTTTGTTCCATCACCGTGTCAGGAATGAAAGGAATCGAGATCTGATTAAAATTTAGCATAAAAGGAAATTCAGGTTTGAATAGGTCATCACGATATAATATATTTAAGCCTCGTTGATAAAGAATATAAATTTCAAATTTCTATCTCTTCGTTTCGCGTTAATTAGCTGCGTGTATGATATCGGAAAGCTAGCAGATTTCATTACATACATATGGACAATATTTATCAGATTAGGTATGGATAACTACTAACGATATGTTGTGCATAAGAAGGTAGTTCAAAATTTTATAATTGTAAGAAATATTAGCTATGAAAAGGCGAACGCAAGACGCAATTGAAAATGACATTTAGGGGATACAACGTGACTAAATTTCTATTAACTGACTATCGGAAGGAGATAACTTCTACCGAAAATATCAAAAATTAACCCGTATTTTATCTACTTGGATTTTCTACAATTTTTGTAAGTCTTAAACCTAATTTTTGCGGGTTTTTTCATTACCAACTTGAACATTAACGGGAAATGCCCATGATGTGATTCCATGCTTCCTGTCCAATTCAATCATTCACATACATACACGTATGTACTAGTAGGTTTCTTTATGTACCCTAATACAATTCCTGGAATTCGTGCGTAGGCAGTTATTTGATTAAGCACCAACGAATAATACCTAAAAATATTATTTGTGGATATAACTCTTCATTAAACATTTTTATCTTATTGCAACTACTTCCGATCAGTGTAATCAGTGCATGTGGAATCTCACGCTTTAGAGACAGAGGTTATTTTTATGAGCAATATTCGTGATATTGATAAAGATTCATTCTTCATGTAGCAAATTTATAGGGCTATCTGTTTTCGTTTTATTTTCAAAATCCCTTTTTGGTGGAGGAGTTAAGTAAGGTGTTCGTATATAATGGTTTATCTCCTAATGAAGTCAGTTTATGTGAGATCCAAAATGAAGGGAAATACAAATATAACCCTGTTTATATCACTTAAATATGTGAAACCATAATCTAAATATTTTCCCTTTATCACCAAAACATATTGTCCGTACCTTTTCTAATTTCTTCGCCGATAAAGTTTTTATGAAACATTCGCTTAACCTCCGTTAAGTAAATGGCCTCATTTTTGTTTTCTTATTCCGGACAGTTTCCTTGCCTTAATTTGGTTTATGCTTCACTGCGGTTGGATTATGTCTTACGGCTTAAATCCCTTCAGACCCATCAAAGCTTACGCCAATTTCTTGATTCTCCATCTACATTTACGGTTTATCTTGAATATACCTTTGCATTACCAAACAGGGTTTGATGATAAACAACCTGAACTAACCAGTTTTCAACATCAATGTTTTCATAGTTTTTTCCTAAAATAATAACAGAGAATTCTCATTTTATCTTAAGACATCTCTAAGGTTTATGCTCTTCTACTGAATTAAGAGAGATTTGATAGAGTTTTAATCTAAAATTAATAGCTTCACATTTTATATTATTCAGTAGAAGTTTGTCTTTTCATTTTCAGACTTTCCTTATTTTTTTAGAGCATTTAGATATGAAAGATACCGAGATTTTCTAATCACGATATTATACCAAGATTTTACTTATTGCAATATAATAGAATAATCCGTACAATTTGTTATAACAATCCAAAGCTCACTGTTAGTGAAAGCATGAGAAATTCTTTGTATTTACAATCTCATAAAAAATATATAGCTAAGAATTGTAATAAAAACGTGAAATGTTGAAATATGAAATGAAAAACGAGTGGAATAATCATTACCTTATTGACAGAATTTTATCGAAAATATACATCTGCATACTACATTTTTCACTTCTATTCAATCTTTTTTAAAAGAACATAGTTTGTTGAGGAAGGTTTAATACTAAATGTTCATGGAATTAAATGATATATGAATTACCATTTTTCACTCAACCGCATTAATTTTATATCCCCAGATCTCCGCGTGAGATGCAATTATTTCCTTGATGCTGGAGTTGAAACGTGATTTTTTTAATTATCCACTTGATCGAAGAATCGCCTTGATTGATCGCAAGCCTTACATATTCATATCATGCCTCGCCAACTTAACTGACTTAGTAACAGATATGGTCATGAGAATAGCAAAGCTTGCAGGGTTATCTATAGCTCTTCATTTCGGATAATTTTTCTCTAACGGACATCACGGGGTAACAATGGCGTGCGAATAATTATCGGGGACCCCATTTTATGCTTAGGTGATTAGGGTCAGGATTCATCCGCGCTTTGACCCTTCTTTTAACCCCTCTCTCCTATTCGAATAAACGTCCCATTTATTCCGGTTAGGGAAGACGAAGAATAATTGCAGTGCGCGCATCCACAACAGACAGCGGGATTTTTTAAATATCCACTCAGCGTTGATTACTCTATGCCGAGGAGATATTTAGGAAAAAAAGACAAACGGATATGTAATTAAGATTTCTTTAACTTTGAGATCAGAGGTTTTTCGTCGTATTTATTTTGGGTAATTAAGTGTGGGAATGTGCTAAAAGCAGAAGTGACCTTTGGAGAGGATAGATACGTCACCGATATAATGTCAACAAATTCAAAAAATTTTAAGTGTATCGACGATCGTAATCTCGCAGAAAACAATGCAGTAAAATGATCATCTAAATAAGTACTATTCCACATTTTATGATACATAGGTATATATATATTTGAAAAAAATTGATTTGAATCTCGAAGCTGCGAATACGAGGAATGTATCCCAGCATCAATTGTTGGGATACATTCTCCCCACTCGCACATTTAAAAAATGAATTGAAATAAAGCCACTTTTCGCCTTAAATGATTAATAATTTTCAAAAGCTTTATTTTTGATTCCTTTTAAGCAGTTTTATATTACGTAGATTTTTCCTTATATCATTAATATGGAAAAGTTTATGGTACAGTTTAAAAATCAAAGTAGTCGTCAGCGGTGTGTCAAGCAGAGATATGAAGAACATTGCTGGATTGTATGGGTAAACAAATGGCCCGCGGAGATATCCCGAGTCGGATAACCGTAAATGTGTTGACATTTGTTACGGAGGTTCTCTGAATATGAATTCCCATCGGGATTTTTTAAAAACTATTTAAACTTCATTCGAAAACAACGCAGATTAGGAATATTTATACGAAATGGTCTATGCTAGGTTAATACCTTCAGATGTCTCAGAGAATCAAATCCACCCCACTTATTTCCATCTGTATAGTATTTTTATGTATTGCAAGTAGTGTAGTTACTAGAAGGTCTTCCATTAAGATCTCTATCGTATAAAATGGAAAAATGCTGGCTGGTGCTCCGTTGAGATCACTTTGAAAAGCGAGATATTACAGAAATATTAGACTCTAATATCGATTTTTTCCGGGATTTTAATCTTTCCTTTTAGTCTTACTTAATCATTTAGGGCTTTGACTCACTCCTAAGGAGGAATGTATAGTAATGATATTTTCATTACCACTTCATTTATTTCTTTAAATAATAGATTCGTTCCTTGAGCTATCTAAAACACATCAAGAAAATACTCACTGATGATGGAAAGATTCAGACCAAACCTTCTCTGGTATACCAAATATGATGTTAAAAAACATCCAACAAACAGTGCGATTCTTTACTCGTTCTATGCAAGATATAGGATTATTCAATCAGCAAATCGCCTAAACATATATTTTACTGTGTTTTTGTATTTTCAAATAAGTCAGATAATATTTACTAGTGCCTGATATATGTTTAAAATATTTCCTTTTTATTTATCTCTTGTCAACTCAGAGTACTGAGAAATTTTTGAATGCATTATATCCTGCCCGGGAAAAAGTTTTGCTTTGAGTTTGTAGCCGAAGAGGTTATCAACGGAACTCAAATAGCCCCAAGAACGGTCAACATATGTGTGCACGCAGAGAATCTTCAGAGATATTTCTGACTTCTGAAGCGAAGCATAAAATACGAAGTAAGTGATAAAAGCCTTCGAGCAACGCGTAAGTCACCTCTGATTTTAATTTTAAAACGATTCCTCCTCCTCTCGTAACCAAAACTGTTTTGCCATCGTGAGATTGGAGGGAAGAAAGTGATGGGAGAAATAATGCGAAGCTCCCACCCACGAAACAGAAAGCATACAATAATGGTGTTCTTGGAGAAAGAGAGAGTGGGAGGATGGAGAGGAAAGGGCTTTCCGAGGAACTTTCGCAAGCAATTAAAACGCGACGATTCCCGCGCGAGACGCGACCAAACACGCGGATTTAATATTCATTTTAAATATCCGGTTTAACTACCTGATATCAAACAGATTAGAAGGGAGATTTGAGAATTCCTATTTCAGGAACCCTCCACTTTGTGCACGTAATTCTTCAAAGTGTGTACATAACAATTTCAATCGAATGGAAAGGTGGCAGACGAGATTTTCTCACCTCAGGAAAATAGGTAAGGCTAAACGATGATAAAGGAAAAATAATCAGCTTTGTTTTCGTGTGAATGGTTAGATAGTATCAAGGGAGTAATTTTGAATAGTTTCAGTATGAATGAACATGAAATTACCCATCCTGAAATGCTGTAAATAGCGGTCAAACAAATTGATATACGAATTTCCTCAGATATATTGCTCTATTTAATTTCAATGAGTAAAGAAAAATAATTGCAATTTTCGTATTACTACAAAATAGGTTGAGGACGGCAGGAAAGGCATAGACGCGCTTACCTACGGTGACAGCATGGCACATGGGTGCCAATTATATAACTAAATAAATAGAATAATGCTTCCATAGTAGGAGCCTTGTAAAAATATTTGGAGACCTTAAAAGCGTCTAGCAATTGGAAGCCAAACACCGAAGTTACAGTTCGATCTGGAGATACTGAAAAGTGTTGTGTGTGAAAGGACGAAGCGTTGCAGTTCTTTTTTCAGCGACTCTTCCCGGGGAGCATTCCTACCGTGCGTGAAATATAAGATCAAGGATAGGGTGAGGGTGCTAGAAGGAAAAACATTCCAATAGAGAATATTCCAGAACATAAACCTGAATTGAAAATCAATTCATTTGTATTGAAAGATACCCGAACTTCATTCAAGAAATCCACCAAAAACTTTTGGAAATTTCGCCTAGTGTTTCTTAACTTTTCCTCGATACTTTATGCTGCCGATCATGTATCTATTTATATTTTCATTTTAATACTACTGTATTGCAAGTGAAATGAAGAACATTGCTGTAGTACTAGTGCTGTATATTACAGATATATTATACATATATTATGAAATGCTATACTTAGAATGAAAATCAGCGTAATTGGTGAAATGATCGTTTGGCATTGAATACATAATTACATCGGACATTAGGGATATTTACGTAAATTTATATAACGTACAGATCTACCCAAACCCCTTTTCTCATCGCCTCATTGAACAAACTTCGTCCCCTGCGATACTTTTTCTTAAAACCCTTATTAGCCCTTAACCCTTTACTTATGATGAATCATAAATATTTGAAAGATTTAATGTTACACTTATTATTGCTATCTTTGATCTTTATGGTTAACAGTATGTGGTATTTGAAACAAGATTAAGAAAATGTCGTATTCTTACGAAGAAGATTCTAATGATTAACTGTCATTGATATGTCTAGATTAATTTTTTTTCAATATAGTTATTGGAAGTAACAGCAAATTTCTAGTATAGTTGAAAATATTATTATGCATTACATATTATTTCATGATTATGAAAAATGGGTCTATTTTTTTAATTCATACTCTTTTTTATCTTATTTCAATTAATGTAATTAAAACAGATATATCATAAATAAATAATAAAATTTTCTACACGTGAATTCATTAGGTATTACTAATCTATTTCATTAAGTGGTGAGGATGACCGTTCGTTTCCATATTAACTTTCCAAGTGATGTCAACAGACCCTCTTCAAATTCAAATAAGGCTCCCTCTTTAATCCCAGGGAGAGGGGAGAGCAGTAGGATTTGTAGGACCAGAATTTCACGGATAAGTTTGTTTTCAAGTCCAGTAGCAGTTTATCCAGCAAACCTTTTCCTCCCTGAGGGACTAAAGGGTTTGATAAGCACTCGATCGTTTAGTCTTGGGGGGTGCGAGAGTTGTATCAATCTCCGTGTAGAAAAAGATGTTGATTGCTGGATACTTCATTTAGTTAACGAAAAACATATTGAAATAATATGCTAAATGAGAGAGAGAAAATATGTCGAGGATTAGCTAATTAAATACTAATGAGAATGATCAAAAATTTCATTTATCTCCTTTATCTGCTATTATAGCATAGTATAAATAGATAACATGGTCGAAACTTCCCAGCGACGCTTACCAATTAAGATAATGGTTTAGTTTTAACGTTAATGCAAAATAATTTAACGTAATGAACATTGCACTGAGATGATACAACGTAAGAATCAATAAGAATATGCATGGTAAAATATTTTATTATTAGTGTGATTATTCTTATTCATATGGAATTTGTGAATCTATTTTCAGACAAAGATTAATCATAAATCGGAACGTGATTTTCAGATTTCTGGATTGAATTTTAAACGTGGTGCCTACGCTAATACTGAAACCCTTTTTCCCTCAGGCGAATCCATACACTCCTAGATCAGGATTTGCCTAAGTGATAGCCATGACAGTCGTTTCCGGTGACGTGACATGTGGGCTCTAATGCTCTCGCGGACTATTTATTGACGCTCGAAAAGCGAAAGAAATAAAGACATGTCGGGGAGCTTATATCGCATTGATTGTTGCCTTGGAAACTGTACATCATTGGATTAACGTGACAACTTGCTGACGATTTAACTGCTATCAAATATTGTCTTAATGTGAGCACTGGGAGAAAAAGAATTGAAGAAAGCATTTACTAAGAGATCGATTTGCAAGCCTATTTCAGTTTAGGCAATTCGAATAAATGTTCCGTAAATTCATACTCTGCGAAGCGATATGAAAATATCGCGGTTTGAATATTTGCGTGATTAAGCTTTAGCCGTAGGCGAATTTTATTGAGGGCAAATTGACGTATGATATATTTTAAGCGAATGGATGAACTGTCCTTTGATGGAGCGCCGTGTACGCTTCAAAGGTTCCGATAGTGGGCGTTCGCGGCTCTGCTATTTAGGGTGATAAAAGATTTTCAAAAGATGTGATACTTCTGCACCTGAAAAGCGATCGCGAGGTCTTCCTCATTAATAGGGATTTACATTTTTGCGGCGCTTCTGAATAACGTATTTGAGGGACATAGAGTTCCCTTCTGATAAGTCACGATTTCTCTGATATTTTCGCCATCGCAGAGAGAGGCTGAAGCGATAGCAAATCGAATTTATTCACTCTCTTAGAGATTTTGAAACGCAGCTGGTTGATTTTTCCTGACAGAATTGGATTATTTTTTTTTTTTGGTTGAAATTTTCAATGAATTACTTGCATTCTCCTAGCGCAAGGGCTCCTAACCTTTCTTTGAAAATGTAGATATTTGGTCCTATTTATATCTGATATACATTACCATTATGGAATAACTTAGGAATTTTACTGTTAACTCATCTGAAATACTTCAATGGTACAGGATAGCTATTTAATAACTTCAAACGGTGCCCGACTTACGACCATCCTATGTAACGACCAACGTATTTTAATCCTTGCGTTTGTAACGAACTTAACGTACGCTATTACGCGCTGAGGTACCCACATCCCATTTTTCTTATTTTTAAATATTTATATATTTAATCCGTTTCTCTTACGAATAAACTTGATAAGTAGACATCAAATATGAGTTGGAGACATTTTCAAAGCAAGGGACCGGCTACTGATAATAGAAAAGGAGCTAAAGCGGTATAAGCGCTGGTAACGAGCGATCGCTTCCTTATTGAAAGGTCACCCTAATGATATGAATTTAAATAGTGAATAATAGAAATTAAAAATGTAGTTTGTTTTTCTCTCCAATATTTTAAAAAGAGACGGAATACTTGTGTTTCGGTGAAATTGGTGATTTCCCTTCGGACATGTATGTTCTTACAGAAAATTCCGGACGCTAGGATAGCATACACAAATTACTGATATCACAGTTTCGCTTCCTTTCGCCCCAGAAACTATTTTTGCTGTGACTATTTAATATAAAATGTTGTAGTGTTCAGTAATATTAATTTAGTATTGATAGTCTCGTAATATTCCTTCTATGTTGGGTTTTTCCTTATGTTGCAATGTGTTGTATAACCCTTAATATGGGCTACACCTCGCAATCTATGTCCAATTTACGACCAATTCGCGATAAGAACAGGTTCACAGAATATAACCAGTTCGCAATTCGGAGATTGTTTATCTTTATACCCTGGAATAGCCTCCCGTAAGGGGATATCCCAAGAACCCTTGTAACATTTTCTGCATTTTCAAGTTTCGAACAAGGCATTCATATGATTTGACAATGGAAAAGGGCCGGTCATTTTTTAAGTTTTCACATTAAAGCAACAATTTTGGCATTCCGCAACATATCGCATCAATTTAGCAAATAGACTCACTCTTGTTATAAAGCGGGAATATTTTAAGGTAGATAATAATGTCTAAAGTGATAGAATCTCACTCAAGGTTGCAATTGATTCTCATCTCAGCCAGTGAGATGATTTCTGGAAAATGAAAAAAACTATTCAATTGAAAGAAGTGACTGCGTTTTTACGATGAAAATGCAGTATAGTTATTAGGCAAGTTTCTTCCCGTGAAAGAAAGAGAAAGAAATATTATTACTGCTGTTAAGTGAGTTGATTCTCAATGATCTCACTGGCAAAGTAGAAAGACGGAATAGGCAAAAGTCTCTTACGTTTAAGGACAAAATAAACCTGTTTAAGAAGGCAGACGCAACAAGTTCCCCCTTTTATTCCATTTTCTTTATGACGAGGAAATCGTAGCATTGTTTTCCCCTAAAAAGCAGAGGATTTGAACGTACCACCTGCTGCTTCAGTTCGTAAATGATAATGTTATTCCGATAAGGCGACTCCAAATAAAGCGGTTTTATCGAGCAATAAAAGAACGTGCATGCTATCTCTACCATCAGAGGAAACGGACAGGTAATTTCTGTATCTTTCGGAGATTAATAGCAATTCGTCATCGGATGACCATAAATCAATTGCCAATGGATTACTTCTCCCATTAGTGTTTTCTTTGAAGACAAAATTATCCTTACTCACGTGAGTTTGTGGAAAATTATCTTGTTAGTTATCGGTTAACCCATTTACTTGTTCAAGATAGCCCATTAATCGTAGCAAACGAATGAATTCGATCACAATATGCAGTCGATATAGTGTTCACACGAACGTCCAGGTAATGAGATATTTAAAATCCGCATAAAGACAAAATGATATTACTGTTAATGGTAGTATTTAAAATTTTTCTAGTGTTGTGGAAGTAAACCGGAAATCAAATCCGGGACTAAGTTCGCCCGAGATCGAACGTGCTGCCCACTTAGCTATTCGAGAGTTCTATTCTTTTTCTATCTTTAACCATACGTGCTAATGTTACTGGAGTTAATGCAACTATACAAAAATATTTCCGAACCAGAAGTAGATCCTAACAATACTTCGTTCCACAGAATATCTGCAGAAAGTATTTTCATTTATTTCTGAATCAAAAATTTGGATTCCCACCAAATTTTGCCAGAGAAGATAAATTTGATAGAAAAATAATTAATTGTTGAAAAACTGTACCTGAAATCTACGAAATGATAATATCAGCTCGTATACCTTGAGAACCTCGATAAAAGACTCGTAGAGAACGATTTCCCCAGTTTTAAATAAAATCAAGATGATATATCTCTATGAAAGATATTAAATATCAGATACGAATGTGGCAATTCTTAGCAAAGATCTTTATAAAAAATATTTCTTTCGGAAATTGATATGAAAGGTAAAAACTGAAATTTAATTGTATGAGGTAAAAGTGAATTTTCAGCTATTTCACTTTTCTTATCACTAACGTATTACGTGAGGTCAATCGATGAGAATGGAAGAATAAAGAAATTAGTATATTTGAAAATGAAAGGTACATTGTACTGTAGGAATGAAAGTTACATTTAAGTATACTCCTTTATATTTATATTTCAGCATTTGTTAAAGTATTTCTCTTATCAAAGATTTGTTTTTAATGTTACGCAATGGAGGTTGCTCAATTCGCAATTGTTTTTGTGTACGTTACTCTCTTATTGATTTATTAGCAGTGATATCCATCGCAAATGTACGGAAACGTCATTTTCAAGCCTAGATTATCGGATCTGAGTGGGATGATATTAAAGACACACCAGCAGTTCGCTAACATTATTTTTTCTTAATAATTCCAGGAGCAACGAAAATCTCCAAGTGTTCTTTCAAATTCAACACCCACCTTTACCAAACTAACTGCCTCCTTATCCTCCATTCCTCCTCTTCTTAAAGCGAAAATTCGAAGAAGAATGTTTATTATACCAAACGAAAGCTAGTCGGTTTTGTTCCTAGCGGAAGTAGAAATCTATTTATGTTGGCTCCATGAAATATCCTTTGACTTGAAAATCTCTGTATTGTGATCTTGAAATGGAAGTTGCGACGTCTACGCATTACGTTGATCCTGACTAAAGAGATAATCATACTCAGGAAAATGACAAGAACGACTATTGTATCAACGAGATATCCTAAATCTCCTTCTGAATGTTGGAAAAATTTTTAACGGATTGACTATTGGATTTTGTGACCCAAATAAACTCCAGTTTTATGACTGACACAGGAGAATAAATAAATAAGAATCGGTTGCTAGATTTTTTCTATTTGAAAGTCTCGAGGGAATATAGTGGAAATAAAAACATTTTATCTGTGAACCTTTCATTTGAAGATAATAAATTTCATGTATTTCTTAAGGAAAAATAATATTTTATTGGTTAAGTTGATAGTTCATTTTTATAATAACTAAATTATCATCATATTTTATTAATTAATCAAATTTATTGTTTTTAGAAATATTCATCACGAACTATCACGTGAACATTGGTTCGCAAAAAACTGATATCTTTATTAATCAAACCACACATTTTCAATCAAGCTTACGTCTTCGCTTTGCGTTTAAATTTTCAGAAGGCAGCTTGAAGGGTATTAATGAATCATTATATTATTATATATATGAATCATTATATTATTATATTATTAGACAAATACTAATTCAAAATTAGGAGTTAGACTAAGTAGATTAGAATTAGACCATTCTATTTCTTTTAACCTGAATGATAATCTTCCTTCCCAGAAAGAGCACAGTTCATACACCCATGAAAGTAAAGAATGATCGTCTTTCAAAAGGAAAATCTTGAAATAAATTCTTAACCTGCCAAATTCTCCAAAGAACGTAAACCTGATAATCTCTTTAAGAGTCTAATTACTATTTTAAATTTAATGGAGAAAGAATACAGTTTAAATAAATGAGCACGATCATAAAGGGGCTGTAACCCTTGGAAGTACACTAGAATTCATCTTTGTAAACTCACGAAGCTTTCGAGGAAGTCATTTATAAATCATGATCTCATATCAATGTGATAGGGGATGCTTCGTTTTATTTTTGAACCTATCTATCTTACTTCGTCCTCCCAATCTCATCTTTTGATTCCTCTTCATTAATTTTTCTTCTCCGAAGGCATTCACCCATTGTATTCTGGCTTAGAACGCTTAGAATATCCTTCCTAACCGAGGTCCACAGAAAGGAATGGCGTAAGGATAAGCTCTTATTGTGCGGGGTCTCATAGTATAGGCACGTGGGAAGAGAAGGGGAAAAATCTCGAAGAAAAAGAGGGCTGAAAGAGCGGAACGATTCCATGCATGTTACATGAAGACGGTTGAGGTTAAGAATTTTATTTTGGGCTAATTTTAACCTCTCCCCCTTCTTGTCTCCTCCCAGCTCAACTATGGAAACACTACCTGATAGAAATTGTGACAAATTTGTTCCAATTCGAATATATAAAACTTTCAAAGGCTTGTCGGAGGAACAGAACTTGTTTATTTATTTATATGAAATGAAACTCTGTATGTTCCATGACTCAGGTACGCCCAAAGTAATTTAAACCAATTTTGGTACATATATGACTTACAGAATGGAAAATAATAATATGGAAGAAAGATATCTCTAGCACCCTGAGCGAATAGAATTTAGAAGGGTTTAAAAATAAAATTTTAAAAGTTACTGATATTAGTGTCTAATCGATGGTTATCGGGGTCGCTAAGCTGATTGGTGATTTTTCCAATCAGAGTTGGACTCAGGATGTCCGAGAAGGTTCGAGAATCCACTAGATCTTAGATGGTCGTATTTAAGGGAAACTAATCAGACAAGTCGTCCGGTTTAACCTCTTTCAGTGAATGTAACATTTTCAAATTATTAGGGCAGTCTATTAAGGATCGCAGAGAGCATTTAAAACTGCCATGTTTTTCCCATGGACTTGTATTGCTTACTTAAGGGTGGAAGAGGAGCAAGAATGTATTCATTCTTACTCCTGCAGGTGAAACTAAAAATTGCTTATAATTAAGTCTTGAGTTAAATTAATTCTATAGTATAAATATAAAATATTTTACTTTGTAATTTTTATAGTACTTGTTCTTTTTAATACCTGGAAATGAAATTACCTTGATACTTTTAATAGAATTAATTCCTTTTCCTCTCTAATAGAGGTTTGAGATAGACAAATACCCGGGAAACACTGATTAATTGGGTAGTATTTAAGAAATTCATTCCAATTTACACATTACAAAATTACAACAATTTCCATAACATTTCGGCCGCATTTTTTTATGAAATCGTTCAAACAAGAAAACTCGATATCTTTAGGTCATTTGCAACTGAAATATAACCGTTAATTGAATTTCATTCATTCCTAGCTACATATTGGACTGCTTCAGTGTATAGAATCTTCACTCTCCCCTTTACTGCCATATGTGAAATCCCGTTCTCCCTTCTAAATAGCCATTTAAAATGGTTTTACATCAAAAGAAATATTAATTATTTATTTTGGAAAAGTTCTAGATAAAATCAAACATAGCTTCACTAATTTGAATAGATATTAGGTCTTTTTTATTGAAGCCGTTTCTTAAGAAAAAATCCGTGTAAACGAAAAACTGCGTAAAAGGTATGGTTGGCCAAAGGAAACTTCGTCGTCTTGGGAAACAACTTCAATGTTGTTCGCACCATACAAAAAAGGATCGAGGCCTGGTTTCATTCCAAAGTAAAATAAGAAAATGAACGAAATGCGATGTAATAGAAGGATTAGAAATTCAGAAAATGAGAAACACACAATAGACTATATTTTCTTTTTCCTAAACATTTTGAGTTCTTCCGTGATAAATCAGAGTTCGGATCCCCTACAGTCCAAACATAACTTTTATTCGAAACATAAATAAGCAAGTTACAATAATCTTTGATACAAGGAACATGAAACAAGAAAAATTCTACTGCTCTCCTTTTAGGAAATTTATAAGCAGCAAGATCTTTGGGTTTGAATTCAGCAGTAAATTATTTCCTTTAAATTAATTCCGTTTATTTTTGTTAGAGATTTGAAGAAGGATATATAAAAATATCTTGTGGACCATGATCTGCGTGAGCCAAAGATTACGGTAAAACTACTGAAATAAATGTAACTCAAAGTTATACCCTTAATTTTGTTTTCCTTTGACTGTACAAATTAAAATAATCAAAAGACATTAGAAGAGCATTGATCATCACAAGAAAGTCGCGATTTTCAACTCTAACAGCGTCGACGATTGAAACGGAGGAGTTTCCTTTTAAAATCCAACAATGTATTCAAACTAAAATTTTGCTTATTTTCCTCATTCTTAATAGAATGCCGAATAAAAAGAAATCCGTAGATAGTCACTATAACCAGAGTTGAAATTTAATAAAGGAATTTGGAATTGTACGTAATAAATCGTTCGTAATTAACGAACATAATAATCGTTTACCTGCTATTCGTCTGCTGATATTCCAGCTCCTCAATAAATAAAAACCATAAAAATCGATAGAAACACATAATAGAACACATAAATGCAGATAAAGGACTCCTTGAGTATCTATAAAGCAATATAATAATCTTAATATCCCCTTTATAGAGGTAAAGAAAGAGTTCAGTAAGAGACGAAAATTTCTTCCAACCCCTCTCACAAATTTCAGTCGTAATATGGGAGAGAGAATAAAGAACACATTCTCTTGCATCTCTCTGATAATATCTCGCCTGGTGGTAGTCAGTTTCCTTGTTTAAAGGGGAGGAATGGCTGGAAAAGACAAGAGTTGTTGGAAATAGAAAACCTGGGAATGGGAAATGACCACAGGTGGGTAAATCCGCTGCCAGAGTGTTCATCCGGGTAGCCTGTCCTCTTCTCTGCCATTCGCATTCCCGTGAAAGCGTGAAAAAACAGCTTATGATCTGCGCTTAACAAATTCCTCAACTAGGCTAAGAATAATTTAATTACAGGTGACATTTCTTGCAATCATTTTAATTCAATACGTGTTGTCGACGGATCTAAAAGCCGATAAATGTTGATTATGGACTTTTTCAATAAACATATTGAAAGCAAAATAAAGACGTCGGATACTAAAAGTTTTTCTAATTCAAAAGATTAGCTTTGAACTTAAAATTCAAAAGATGAAAAGTTGTTGAGATTCCGGAACGACGAATAATTTCGTTATAAATAAATGTGAATTGCTCGGTAAAAACGTACACGCAATAGGATATTCGTTGCTTCTATTCAACGCTGCATAGAAATCGATAAAAATTTAATCTAGGATTAAAAGTAAAATTGAATGATTTTCATTTCGTAAATACGAATGCAATTGATTGTTTGCGAATCGCATGAGGAGATAAGTAAAATCCTGCTCTTTCCCAATCGGAAAATTAAATTTTCCTAACATTTGATTGAACAAACTGAAAGTTACATGCAAAAGGACAGTATAAAGCTCATTCATTTATCAGAGAGATTACTCAAGATAGTTAACTAACAAAATTTAGTTTATGTATTAATAATATATCGACCAATATCGAACCCCTTAAGCATCATTAAGGAGTGTGGGTGTAGGTATTTTATTTGAACGGATAAAGATATTAAAGCATCGCGGAAAATATCCATTTGATCCACAATATGCATTTTTATTCTAGTGACCACTTACTATAATTGTTAAAGTTCAAAAAATACGAGGAATTCGCTATCGACTAAAACCTGGAGGACTGGGTCTCCAGGTTCTATTTAAGCATTAGTATTCAACATTCGAGGGAATACGAAGGTTCTATATTTCTCATAAACAGAAAGTAATGTACTTGTAAGCCAGGATAAACGAAAATTATAAGAAGAATTATCTTCAGAAAGTGACTTCAGAAGTGGCGATATTTTGGGTGTATTTGGCGATATACTTACAGTATATTTTGTTGAAAGAATAGAGAACATGTAACATAGTTTCTTTTACTTCCATCTCTACGGAATATATTAGGTAACTAGTCTACTCCATGCTCTCAGATTTCGTTGCATCTCTTTCACGAAGGATAGTCGTAATCAGAAGATTACAACCTCACTCCCGATGGATTTTCCGTAAGATAATATGAGTTCTCCGTAAAAGATCTTTTCATTTCAGAAATAGTCCGCGTTTGACATTTTTCCAGACGTTGATATGTAAGAATTAGCCTTGACTTCCTTATTTCTTTACTTTTAACAGCTTTATCATTCTATGAAAATAAAATTAGTTCATTGACTAACACATAAGAGAGATAAATTTAGAAAAAAGATGGAGGTTAAATAAATTTTATCACCTCATTTCTTCTCATATAAATTCAGTTTCATCTCTCGCTGTGCCATTTCAACTATCGAATTTGCTAAAGATAGGTTATGAATGTTAGACTGTATGAAAACATCAGGGAAGTATCTTAACTATTAATCTCAAAAATTTTCTTTTTAATTACAGTAAGTGGGCAGTGATGACGGAGATGTAAAAAAAATCACGCCTCACTCTTACTCGAAAATTTTCTTCAGGTTCCTCCTTTTTCCCGATTTCCCAGATTCTTTGGATATTCAACGGAAATTGATTGGAAATTCATAACCTATTGGTTGTTCCGGATCACATACCTTCGCGTGAACTTCCTCGCCTACACCGAGTGGATCCTTGGAAAGTAACAAGACCTCTTGGATGACTGCTTCCCCTTGGACACGGACTTCTCCCAAGGGATGAAAGCCGCTCCGTAGATTTTTTCCCTTGGCGTGTGTCTCCTCTATGTCGCTGTCCACACTGAATGCGCGTGCACCATCGAGGTGCGTCTCCTTTTTAAACCCTGAGCGCTGAGACCGCCCACTGGCTGCCCCCTTCCCCTCTTTTACCCACTCCCTTGCCCTGCTCCACCCCTGCCCTATCCCCGCCCCGTGAATCCGAGGGTTTCTCCCAACATCCGCCTTCGTGGACTCCTTCGCAAGCCTTCCGCCCCCGTCAACGCATTCCCACCAACCACGCTCTCGCACTTACCTGTACGCAAATATCCAGTCATCAGGGTTTGAACAGTTTGATGAGGTTTGCTCAGTTTGCAATGAAACCTTTACGCGTAAATTCTCTCGACTTATTTCGACCTAAATGCAACACAAACATGTTAAAAGGGAGTTGTGTTTACGGATCCGTTTGGATAGGAAAAGTAACTTTAGCACGTTTATGATCTCGCTTATGACTGAGTAGGTCAGTGAGGTCCAACTTGCGGAACTCAATTGCCGACGCTCTTCCCGATTGCTCTCTCAATTACGGTTTTCGGTGTTTGACTCGAATTCTAGTTGCAATTTACCAGAAAGGGTTTTCCTTCCAAAGTTAGCAAGACTGTGATACAGATTAATTCTCTGAAATGTCAACGAAAGAAGATGAATAAATACAACTCAGGGATGAAGTATATCATTTCTTTATTTATAAATACGGAAAAAAAGCAATTGTGTCTAAGTTGTTTGAGGTCTTCAAACTTTTGCTCGCTTTTAGTGCGTCATTTGCGATCCTATTTAAGATCCAAAAATCGAAAATACGAGCGATGCTTCAAGTGACGTGAATTTCATGCGAATTTTTTTATCGTTTCAAAAGTGTTGCTAATTATAAAACAAATATTTATTGTAGCATAATCATTCAGATTTTGACTCTATATTGGCTTACCTCCGAAAAGAGTCTTGTGTGATCCGAATAGATCCTACATTATGTGTGAAGTGAATTGAGGAGTTGAATTAAAGAGATAAAGATAACTTTGTGCTTGCGTCTGGGATTGTCCTAGGAAAACGAAGGAGAAAAAGTCGGATAGAACCAGGCTACAAACTTGGATCTTCCACTTGCCGGGTGGCTACCCAAACCAATTTAGCTATGTTGCCTCTAAAGTCATATGGAATTAAATTATTGTGCAATTTATGCAAAATATGTAGGCAAGTAATAATAATTTGACAAGGTAAAATCTCGCAAAATCGTTTTGGTCTTGTCCAATGAGTAATGAGACCAATATTTTTAAGCATAGATCACGCGTTTCAATCTAACATCATTTTACTTGAATACTAAAAGGTGAATTTTCACGTTTCCGAATCCGTATTTGTTTTAATACTTCATCCAACGTTATGAAGAGACCACGTAAATTTTATGGCACCGTGTGTTACTTACCGGGGAATGGCGCGAGCTGTTGCAACCTTTGCATAGAAAAAGAAATTTGGCGATAATTGATTTTGAAGACATTCAGCAATCAGTAAAATTGACTTTTGGTAGAACAGTACGAACAGCGCGTGCCATTCTCCGGTAGGGAATACACGTACACGGTGCCGTAAGAATTACGGGATCTCCTCATGACGTTGGACCAAGTAAAGTTGCTAAGTTTTATACATTTCACTTAAGTTGTTTCATAAAAATCATGTAGCAAATTGTAAAATACATGTAAAAAATTAAATACTCAATAATACCACGAAGGAGTTTGCAAATTTCTTAAATTTGACTAGAATTGAATTAATTCTACACTAGAAACATGACACGAAACGTACGGCATAAGAATAAACAATGAGAAAGAACTGAAAGATGAGAAAATTTTAGTAGGAATTTTTCGTATGTCCAGTAATAATTCTTTTGTTTTTTAGACTTCATGACATTTAAAATGACTAAAATATGCAGGTTAAAAACTAATTCTTCGCTATTAATACATATAAAATAAATAAATGATGTCATTATTGAGGGCAGTGAGGATGGAACAGCAGGGACATGAGCCTAGAAGATAAATTCGTTAGAGGACGTTAAATGCAAGTTATAATCCAGCGCAGTCATAGCCTAAACACATGATCTGGTCGTTATAATCCTCAAAAATATTAAATGCCAGTTTTAAATTATTAAATAGGGCTTTAATTAGAAGGAGAGGAAGTTTTATTTTTAGAATAGTGCTATTTTAGAATATTAATTTAGAATAGAAGTGTTTGTAGACATGAGAATGATCAGGATGAATTAGTTAATTAAAGAAATTCACTTTTTGAAATACCACTCCTCTGTAGAAAAAGAAGTTTATGCAGATAAAATTTTATATTATCTTTAAGGCAATGAATTCTGGAAAATTCGTTTTTTTTTCATTTTCATAAATTATTAAAAAATCTTTTTTGATGTATTAAATTATTCTGGGGAGCTAGAAACATAATTATTCTTGGCGACCAAAGTAGTCACTTTAATTATGTTTGATTATGTTTAAATGGGTTTGTAACCGTTTGTTACTATATATTTCAAAATCGAAATGCAAATTAACTGTATTACGCATCTTCTATCACAAAATATGCTAGATTATTTTTCATTCATTATAATTAAAAAATAACAAACCCTTATGCAAAACATTATTTTTAAAGTGATTCGCTCTAAGCGTCAGAATTGTGCAGCTATAGTTTCTTAACTTCTTTGACAGTTCCGCATCACTTTACATTAACCTACTTTTACCTGAATTTCTCATCATATAAAAATATTTTTGATTTTTTAAATTTTTATGTGAATTTGATTCTTGATTCGTGATTCTCGTGCCTAATCGTAGTCTAAAGTATAATAAATAAATAAATAAATAAATAAAAAACAGAAATATGGCGAGAAACGTCATATATGAATCTAATTTATATACTTCCTGCAGCATTTAACTTTTGTCAACATTTCTTTAATTCTTAAAAACCTTACATGTACGCTCGTTGGTGCTCATAGCAAAGTTAGGAATCGATACCCTATAAATTAATAATAAAAATAAGACGAGACAGAATAAAATAAATCATTCTTTGTAATACGAAAGCCCTGTGAATCGCATTAAGCAAAATTCAAGATTTTCAAAGTGTTTCCATTACCTATATACATACATATAGACGAAAGAGATATTATGATCTTTGGTGTGCCATAAGAGTTATATATATGAAATAAATATTTCAATACCGTTGTTTAATATTTTTTAATCAAAATTAACAAAAGCGAAAGGCTTCTTACGCAACAAATTAAAATTTCTCTTTAAATTCTAATTCGTCATTCGTCATCACCACTGGTTTGATAGCTTATTAAGTTAAAAGATAATATTATTTAAGAAAGGATTCGAGTAAGATGAAATAAATTCTCTTCGGGATTATTATCGACATAACCATTGAAAAGCCATCTCAGCCACGTGTTTCCGTGCTATTAATATCGATATAAAAAAATTAGAGTTCAAATCTCCATTGAAGCAAAATTAGTAAAAGTAAACAAATTTATTACGTTGAAACAGTCTAATATTAATAAATAGTTAAAATTTCATCTTCAAACATTATTTTTATTCTTGCTGATTATTGTTAAATCAATCACTGAAGCTATATATCTATTATATATAGCTAACTCTCCGGATATACCTATATATATATATACGAGTAAAAGTTGCTTGCATACTGCAAGCTAATTTACAAATTTAACAATAAGTTCCCCTTATGGGTGTCATCTTCGAAGCTTATCCATCAAAATTCTTAACAATTGCCGCAATACATTTCTTACGTGAGAAATTTTCATCCATGTGGCATCGAACTCACGGTCATATGCAACCTTTCTTCCACTGGTTCTATAGAAAACTACTTCAAACGCAAACGCTGTGATTTTGAATAGTCTCCTGCATTGAGAAAGGCCTCAAAACAATTTTTTAAAATTTGCGTAAATGACCGCCTGGCGTCGAACACAGGACCCATTTGTGAGAGACAATGGCATACGAATAATAGATAAGCGCCACTCTGACGTGTTTCAAAGTTTCAATTCAGTATCTTATCGGGAAGGTCATAAAATAAGATTCCGTTATTCCCGTTTGAAATGCATGTAGAATCGGAATGACACTCTTGCATCGAACCAAGGACCACAGGAGAAATGTTGACCCTTATGAAAGAATGTTCTCAAACGCCTCTGTCACAGTTCCGGGTTTTATCTTTGAAGCTTATCGGGAAGGGTTTTAAAAAAATCATCCAAGATTTCACCAATGCATTTCTTACAGAAGCATTTCGAGCCCACCTGGCGTCGAACACACGGTCATTTGCTAACATTTCTTCCTTTGATACTATGGAAGACCATCTCATCTGCAAACGCCGTAATTTTGATTGCTCTATCGCAGCGAGAACGGTCTCAAAACAGATTGCAAATATTCGCGCTAATGACCGCCTAGCGTCGAACTCAGGACCCTTCTGTTAGAGAAAATAGCGAATTAATATTAGGTAAGTGCCATTATGACTTATTCCAAAGTTTCGATTCAATATCTTATCGGGAAGGTCCTAAAATAAGATTCCGTTTTCCCCGTTTGAAATGCATGGTGGAATCGGAATGACCCTCTTGCATCGAACCAAGGACCACTAGACGAACTGTGAAATTCATGAAAGAATGTTTTCAAACGCCTCCGTCGCCACACGGAGTTTGATCTTTCCAGCTTATTGGGAAGGCATTGAAAAAAAATTTCAAAAATTACAGCAATGCATTTCTTATGGAAGAATTTCGGACCCACCTGGAGTCGAAGTCACGGTCATTTGGCAACATTTCTTCCATGAGAACCATAGAAGACTACCTCAGCTTCAACTTCCGAGATTTTGGTTCCTCTATCTTACCGATAAGTGCCTCAAAATAATTTTTAAAAATCCACGCAATGCATTCTTATGGGAAAATTGCGATTTTTGGGACATTCTAGTATCGAACCCATGATAGCTGGCGTCGATGTCTGAATTATTCTGGCATCTAAAGTGTGGGGCCAGTACGTCAAAAAAATCTGACGTCGAGGGCGCTCGTGGAACATGGTCAGAATTCGTATCCCCTATATCTATATATATATATAGGTATATCCGGAGAGTTAGCTATATATAATAGATATATATATAGATATAGGGGATACGAATTCTGACCATGTTCCACGAGCGCCGTCGACGTCAGATTTTTTCGACGTACTGGCCCCACACTCTAGATGCCAGAATAATGCAGACATCGATGCTAGGTGTCATGGGTTCGATACTAGAATGTCCCAAAAAAGGCAATTTTCCCATAAGAATGCATTGCGTGGATTTTAAAAAATTATTTTGAGGCACTTATCGGTAAGATAGAGGAACCAAAATCTCGGAGGTTGAAGCTGTGGTAGTCTTCTATGGTTCTTATGGTAGAAATGTTGCCAAATGACCGTGGCTTCGACTCCAGGTGGGTCCGAAATTCTTCCATAAGAAATGCATTGCTGCAATTTTTGAAAATTTTTTTCAATGCCTTCCCGATAACCTGGAAAGATCAAACTCCGTGTGGCGACGGAGGCGTTTGAAAACATTCTTTCATGAATTTCACAGTTCGTCTAGTGGTCCTTGGTTCGATGTAAGAGGGTCATACCGATTCCACCATGCATTTCAAACGGGGAAAACGGAATCTTATTTTAGGACGTTCCCGATACGATATTGAATCGAAACTTTGGAATAAGTCATAATAGCACTTACCTAATATTAATTCGCTATTTTCTCTCACAGAAGGGTCCTGAGTTCGACGCTAGGCGGTCATTTGCGCGAATTTTTGCAATCTCTTTTGAGGCCGTTCTCGATGCGATAGAGCAATCAAAATCTCGGTGTTTGCAGATGAGATGGTCTTCCATAGTATCAAAGGAAGAAATGTTAGCAAATGACCGTGTGTTCGACGCCAGGTGGGTTCGAAAAGCTTCCGTAAGAAATGCATTGGTGAAATCTTGGATGATTTTTTTAAAACCCTTCCCGATAAGCTTCAAAGATAAAACCCGGAACTGTGACAGAGGCGTTTGAGAACATTCTTTCATAAGGGTCAACATTTCTCCTGTGGTCCTTGGTTCGATGCAAGAGTGTCATTCCGATTCTACCATGCATTTCAAACGGGAATAACGGAAACTTATTTTATGTTCTTCCCGATAAGATACTGAATTGAAACTTTGAAACACGTCAGAGTGGCGCTTATCTATTATTCGTATGCCATTGTCTCTCACAAATGGGTCCTGTGTTCGACGCCAGGCGGTCATTTACGCAAATTTTTAAAAATTGTTTTGAGGCCTTTCTCTATGCAGGAGACTATTCAAAATCACAGCGTTTGCGTTTGAAGTAGTTTTCTATAGAACCAGTGGAAGAAAGGTTGCATATGACCGTGAGTTCGATGCCAGATGGATGAAAAATTCTCACGTTCGAAATGCATTGCGGTAATTTTTAAGATTTTTGCTGGATAAGCTTCGAAAATCATACCCGTAAGGGAAACTTATTGTAAATTTTTCACCAATTAGCTTGCAGTATGCAAGCAACTTTTACTCGTATATATATATATATATATATATATATATATATATATATATATATATATATATATATATTGCTTACATACATCTAAAAGATGTATGTCAAAATATTCATTTACCAACGACTGGTTTCAATAAAAATACCAGGTTAAATATCGGAAAAATTTCCAATATCACATCCAATGAAGTTGGTTGAATTCCGAAGCTGGGCATTGGAAAATAAACTTCGGATTTGGTAAAATCCATTTTTTTTACTAGAGATTCTAGAAATAAACCGTTAAAAATTTTCGAATGTGCATCAATCTGTATTTTTAAGGTAGACTTTTATATATCACTTCTTGATAAACTATGAAGATGGATATGATCAGATATTTCACAAAATACAACCAGAGCATAGAGCTAAAATAATTAGAGTATTTATCGTGTTCTACCATAGTTGGTACAAAAATCTGATAATGCATGAAAAGCTATAAAATTTAAAAATTAAGTGTTCAAGAATAATCTATTTATAAAATTGTCTTTATCATAAATTATTTCTACCGTTTCCCTTCTTGTTTCAAACGCAATAAGAATTTCATTCTTCTTGGATTTTATCGGTTTTTTACCCTCGTAATAACCATCGGACATAAAGATGGGTTTAGCTCCAAATAAAGCCTACTTTCGCATTTGCTTCAGTTAATTATGAAAAAACGATCAAAAATGAAAGTTGAAGAAAAGCTATCACAGTAGAATGAACTCATACCTTTAACATCATTAGTCCGTTTATATGAAGTATTTCATGACTTACGAAAACAGTTGCACTCACCTATTGATAATTTTCCGAATTTATGAAAGCTATTAATTTAAGTGAAGAGATTTTTATAAATTAAACAAAATATATTCCGTGTTTTCTGTTAGATAACTTGATCGTAATTTATTTAAGAATGGAAACTGTTATTAATATATGAAATGGACTGATATTATTGAACATAGGAAAGATATCCCTGAAACACATTTCACGTATGGTATTATTAACTAAACTAATGATGTATATGCATGAACATAAAAATTTCTCTCTCCTCATGGCTAAGTTTTTAGTTAATAATCGGAAAAATGTTTCACTTAACATGTTTTAGGACATTAAAATTGATGTAAAAGATCAATGAAAATTAAATCTCTAAATTGCCAGTTGAATTGAAAATTCAAAATAATCATTACCTTCATTTTAGGAGAATTTAGAGCTATGAATCTTTTCTTGGACGATTTAGATGATCAAAATATAGAAGTTACTAAGTTTGAGATTTGATTATAATAAAACAATAGGTTGCTTTAGGAAAACAAAATTTAGCCTCCCATTGTATATGTTTCAGAAAATAAGTAAGAAGTATCTCTCTGAAAAGTGAGGGAAAGTGAGGTGGAAGAAAATGAGTACCGTTGACATTTATTGATTAAAATTTAAAGAGTTAAATGAGAAAGACATATGTTTCGCTCTAGAAAGGGAATCCAATATCGCATATTTTAGATACTATTTTTTTCTGAAAATTCCTTAAATATTTAATGTGATACTGCGAAAGTAAATAACCCGGTAAGCGAAACCGCGCATGAAAACTAAGAATCAACATGTAAGTAATAAATTTAATAAATAGTTTTAAATTTAACAGATGAGTGGAGATATACAGCGTCTTTCTGATGGAGGGATTGCTCGCTAACGGTTCAACCATATACCATTGGCCATCGGCTAACGATCTAATTGTTGCTTCAGCCAACGATCTACATCTTCCTTTCGACGTGAGTGTATACACCGGTCAACCCATTTTCCAAGTTTACTTTTGCGTTCCGTTCGCGAAAAAATATATTTTTGATCGACTGGTCATGGGATAAAATTCCCAAATATTTTTTACGGCATCTGATCGTCCTATGTAGCATGTTGAATGCATGACATATTTCGAGAAGTATTTTCTCTCACTTAATACAGCAAATTCACCCTAACTTCTAATTACTTTCCTCAAAAAGATCCCATCGAAGTTTAAAAATAATTCTGAACTCGCTTTCCGATTCACCATACCAAGTTTAAGTTACCTTTTTTAATCTGTTTTGTCGAGCTCCTAGCGATGTCTATCATATACGAAGTTAAGAATACCTCATCATCAAGCATCTCCTATTGTAATATCTGGTAAACGCTGATTTGAATTCTTTTCTTATGTGCAGGAAGTCTAATCACTGGAACGAATTAAGACCGTTCAATGTATCTAGAATCAGAATTCGCATTACTTGTTGCTATTAGTCGGGAAGAGATGATTTTATTAGTAAACGACTTGTGAATGATAATTTCACCGGACGGAAGGTGGGAGTCAGTGTAAATCACGAAGACTACCTTTTTAGTGAAAAGAGCAACGCATTTCCTTCCACTTGATCTCAGGGGATGTTTTACTCGATACCTCCGTCCATTTCCCCCCCTCGAAGACATAAATATCACCTCAGCCGAGAAAAAAAAAAAAGAGATTAAAAAAATGCTGCGGCTTTGTTCTTCAACCCCTGTTCTTTCTCATTCCACCGTTTTTCTTTCTCCCGTTAAGGAAACAACTTTTACCCTCTACTCTTTTTGGAAAAGTTCCGCTCATAATCCATCTCCTCTATAGGAGTCCCTTGTTTCTCCTCCTCACCTTCTCAAAAACTCCTTCCTACATCCATTCACAGGAAACAAAAGAAGAGAGTCGGAATGGTTGTTATGGCGCTTACGTCACAATGGATTTTTCATCCTCGTCGTGGGCGTCAGGCTTTAAAGGCACGGCATCAGGGCATGCAAGGAATTCATCACGTGACAAGATCTCACTTGAGCTAATTATTTGCCCAAACACTCGACCCGAATCGGCAGAACGGAAGAATTCAGAAGTAAATTAACCGTGCTAATTTAAGGGTTACTCTTCTATAAATGACAACTGCCGCGAAGGAAGGACTTGGGCAATCGTACATTTAGATGCATAACAGAATGTGGTGTCATCATATTTGTTATCAAATCAAAGTAATAGTGAATCGTCCATCTATAGTAATCATCTGCAACGACTCTCATCTTATTTCTACATGAGTTTGAAGCATAGAAATTATTTTTTAACATCAGCGAAATGTGAGCTATTAGAACCCATCTAAGCGAAAAAGAATGTACGATAGTTTCAATCGAAATCATTGGCAGCCTACTCAGTGAGAAGACAACTCGAAAGTCGTCGACAAGACTACATCTTTCACCAATAAGGGTACGATACAGTTCAGATAAATTTTTAGAGGGTTTCTTGGTGGAAATGTTATCATACTTGAAATTTGTGTAATTGGGAATCAAGCTTTATAATGCATAAGAAAACTTACTCTGGTCGACCTTTTTGCAGTGATTTACCAGATAGCACCGAAGAATATTATAACAATTTAATGAATATGTGAGTACTACGAATGTGAAAAGAGTTATCCCACGAACCCAATCCAACATGACCTTCCCAATGATGAATACGTACCAAGAAATCTTAGAAAGTAACAATCATTTCTAAAACAAAGAAATCCCCTGTGTTATCTTTTCATAGATTTCATTATCGCTAAATTTTATTTTCTATAATATCTTCTTCACGCAGCATCTCCTTAATCATCCTTTAGCATAAATCATAGTTTTAATTTCCATGTACTTTCCTTAAACATACACTAGGAAATAATCCTCAATTTTTCAATAATTTTGCTATAAAATGGTTTCGAGCTTCTAAAAGTGGAATAGTTAATAATTATTTCGGTATTTTAATTGATATTCATAGTGAATTTTTTGCAATTAAAGGCTTAAACGTTTGAAGTCTTCATTATTTCATGTCTTCGAAGATTGCACGCTTTGTAAATATGCTATAGATGTTATTGCCATTTGGTAGAAGGAATTAGAATAACTGCTGAATTTTCTCTCATATTATTGCAAACAATATTCTTGTCCTTCATATCTAATGGACTTAGTTTAGAAATCGCTACTTAGGAGGAGTATATTTTTGCGTTTTTATAATGGCTGTTGTTTGTGTTATGTGACTAGTTTGATGTACCCTTCTAAGCTACCCTTTCCCTTTCTAACTTCTTAATCATTGTAAAAATATTGAAATCTGTTTGTCAAACTACTATCTAGGTTGTTGAAGACATATAGGTTTCTCTTTGTTATTTTTCCTCCCAGGCCATAAAATAAAATTAATCGAATTTCACGATTCAAACTTTTAATTATAGCGCTTGATACCATTGTAAAGATTAATTTCAAATAAGAATATTAAATCAAAAATATGAAAAATTCTAAAAATATAAACGAGTATAACTAACAAAATAAAATAAGTTGAAATCGGAGGTTGAATACACAATGACATTCCTCATCTCTACAGCTGAGTGGTCTCATCTACGACCTCGCTAAAGGTATATATACCTAAGGTCACATATTCATTAGCCAATTTAGGGAAACAATTAGAGGTAGTAGGTTTCGATTAACTCCGTGATACACGTTGCATAATAACTTCTAAACTGGCTTGTGTCCTAAGGCGTATCGTAAGCGATGCCAACAGGTGCGCTTGGCTGACATTTTCTCCTCCATTTCCTCCGCCGATGTGGGAGGCCTCTCTGGAACGAGTCCTAGAGGCAAAATTAAATCGCTCCTGATTCTATTCGAAATTGGGGAACGCAAATAACTAAATTACCTATAAAAGCATTTTAGTGAGTGACGGATAATTCTATTGATCGGTTAATTTCATATATTGATAAACTTATCCGAATATAGAGATAAAAAGCCCTCCCACATTCTTCCACGCGATTGACGAATCAGCTACGTCAGCTTCGGTAAATGGTTTTTCCAAGAGGTTTGGTATGTGATATCTGATGACAGGACTATTAAAGTTTTACTAAACCGCTGAAAATCAGAATATAAGGCTCCCACGAAGATGTATTTCTTTGCTTATTCGCTTGCACACTCCTCGAAAATTTTCACGGCTATTTTAAAAAATAGATCGATGTTGAAGATTTGCTTCTGATATATGATGAAAGATATCTTCAACTAAATGAAAAATATAAGCAATGCCATATAAAACAGTTTCAGCCGTTAAGAGTAATTTCAGTGGATTTTTCTTGCTTTCAAAAACATCGAAAAGATATGTTTTGACGTCATTGAAACTCTTTATAAAGCAAAAGGACCAAGCTAAGCGAAAATCACTCCAAACAAACGAGAGCATGTAATTAAACCTTGCTATAATGATTAGCCCACGAGTAAAATCATTTTCTTAATTATCATGTCAGTTTAAGATGCGGATATGGAGTCATTGACCCGGAAGGGCTTAAATGAGTTTGAAACGCCATATACTTAACTTGGAGGACTGAAGAAGTTGATTCCAATTTAACTAATATTTTTAAAATATATTATTAAATTATTTACCGTTACTTTCTGCTGAACTAAATTTAGTTCCAAGAGTTTCCCTTCGTTAACACTATGATTCAAATATGTATTACTAAGTACAACTCTAGATTTTAGTATCCATTCCGATTTAAGTTGGAAGTAAAATTTTGGGATATATCCACAATTTCTCTACGGCAATGTTTAGGCTACATTACTATACTATTGCAGAAAATTTTCGGTTACTTTTAAGTAAAAATAGAACTTCAATTTTTATATCAAGTGTGATCTAAAGCTAATTTAGGTTACATAGCTGTAACCAGGTGGAAGGAGGCGTTTATATTTCTAGCAATAAGAGCTATTCGGACAATATAATTTATGATTTCTATGCTATTTCGGTCAAAGATCATTCCAATGTAAATGTTTTGTACAATATAAAAATCACTTCTCTATGAAACCATCATTGTTACATCGTCGATGATTCTCTCAAATATTTTCCCTTAAAATATCCAAATATTTCCATGAAAGAATTATATCATTCTTCGTCTTCATATCCGTATGCTTTTCTTTATAACCGGTAAATTAGTGCTTTTTTGGCTCAGCGGCAAAAAAAACTTCGCGAAGTCTCTCGCAAGATTGAAGAGAGATAATTTTAGTGACGATGCTCCCATTTAGAACCACCGATGCCTGTCGTGGGTAGCAAGAGATTATGTCGACATTCATTCATCACTCCATTTTTCCCTTCCTCTTAGCGTTAAAATCCTCTCTCAGGCGTTTCCGCAACTCAATCAGAATTCAGAAGATTCCTTTTTCCCTTCGAAACCTCTTGCAAAAGTTTTGCCCCACGAAGATTTTTTCCTCGCGTCGCGGGATGTCGCCACTGATACGGCATCGTAAAAAATACGACGCTCCCTTTCCCTAGGTCGACCTTTTGACTCAATCTCCTTCACTCCCTCCAGTCCTCAAACAGCGAAAATTTGCAGACGTATCGGGTAAGGGTAAATGCGTGGGAGTGTAATGAATGGTACGCCTAAAAGAGACAAGCGGAGACGCAGACGTATTTTTCGTAATCAATGGGTGAAATTAAACGCAGTGAAAGGGGAGGACGTAATGAGACATAAGAGCTTTTCGAATCACTCGATGCTTTAATCTGGGCATACGGGATGGGGACTGATAGTAGGAGAAATTGACCAATTATAGCGACACCGCTATCTGTGGTGGCGATTTACCAAGAAGAATGAAGGAGAGTCTTTCGTTACATCATCCGAAAAACTTATCCTAGGAAGGGTTCCTTTCATATGAATCATAGCTCATCGCACCTTTTAGGCATATCGCTTCCGGTAGGCGGATGGACCGATTGATTTGATGACGAAGAGATTACCGCACCTGTCTGCAGCATGACGAAAATTGTTTGCCGTGTTGCAACTACATCCGGTATACCTCCTAATGCGATGAATGTGCGGTACTCGCCTCTCGTTTTTCTGTCTAATCCCAAATATGGAGTTTAAAATCGAAGTGAGAAAACAAATTCTAAATGTGCATCCTTCAAAATGATGAAGCTCGTATGTTTACCTACAGTATATTTGTGCTAAAATACTTCTTGCTGTACATATATCTTGTTGAAATTTGATTCGTTAACTAATTACCATAAGATTTAAGGTAGATTATTAATATTTCTCCCTTAAATATTTGATTATGGCATATAATTTATTCTACCATACTATAGCCGCTATGTTTAAGTATCTATTTATTTATTATTTGCTGTAATTCAACCGTCGTTAGGTGGCCGCCCCAAAGTAACACTTAAAATACAAACACCTCACAGTTGCTTGAAGTAAAATTCTCAAACAGATTAACATTCCGAAATAAAATCGTTCTACTTACAAATAGTATTAGAGCTCAAAAAGTCGCAAAAACATCAGCAAGACTTAATTCATAGAACATAGTAAATATATAAAAGAATATATAAAGAATATAAATATTAAATCTGGTATAAAAATTTTTAGAACATAGATAGCATGATAAATTCAATCTCCATTAACAAAAATTTCCTAATTTTATGAATGATGCTGCATGAGAAGTTATGCTGATTGCTAATAAAAGAATTAACGATTTTCTTACTAAATGAATAGATCTTTCTCACTAAACAAACTTAGATTATATGAAAATGCTACTCAGTTTCTATTCTATTCCCAACAATTATTCAATGAAAATTTAACCATTAAATTTTTTGATTTGAATTAATTGCATGAGATCCACTTAGATCAACTATGATCGACAACTGGAGTGTGAAATGATCGGGAACTGTTTACTCCAGCAACTTTCAAAGGGCCGCGAACTTTGTCTTTAGCGAGGCAGTCTTTCCAGATTCTGAGAAGTTATTTATATGTTGATTTAATCTGAGAAAAAGATCTACCGAGAAAGTGACATCACTTTCTTGGAAAGTTTATTCAAATAATTTTCCCCGTAGCTTAGCCAAAGTGCTCTCGGCGGAACATGATCAATAAAAACTTTTTTTATTGGAGAGACTTTCATCGCTTTGCATGGACAATCAAGCAGCGAATCGGGGCATGTATGATCACTTTATACGGCAAAAGTAACTTCTAACTGCATAAAATACGGTGCATTGGAAGTGAATGAGTTTCGTGACTTCAGCATATCGCATTACTAGGAACGCTGAAAATCTATTCCGATTTCTCTTGCTTGGGACATCGACTGGGAAAATGTTAATAAAAATCATGATAATTTAGCCACAGTACATTTAAAATCTATATTTGAATATACGTATTTTTGCAATTTTTATTGATGCTGATGAAGTAGAGTCCTGAAACTATTATGAATTCCTAAAACTTTTATTTCTGATTTTATTCATTCACGTAATTATGCTGTCTTCACAATGGTTTCAAGAGAACTGCTCTCCTTCCTTCTCCCACTCTTATAATTAGCGATCGCTTAAAATAAAGGCCAACAGTGTCTAGTCTTGGTTCTTGAAGTAAGTCTACGTAGTCTCATGTCTTAACAGGCCTCATTTCACACTTTTACACGTCGTTTTATGTTCAATAAAGTCGAATATAGTCTTAAATATTCTATGAAGACGGATGAAGAAAATCATAAATCAAAATTATTTTTCAGAATATTCCGAGGCAATATCTTCCTGGAATAAATTAGCACTATAATCGTAATTATTTATTGTTTCTCTGCGTTCCAGATCTTTTCGCATTCATAAGTTTAATTTTCAAATATTTATTTCATTTAAATATTACTATCTAGAGAGATATCATTGTGATCAATACGATCCTTCAATGTATCTTGAATTACATTCACCTTCCTATTTAGGTATAATTACCTGTAGTTTGATCGGTTTGCTCGTATGGCATTGAGTGTTTGATATCTTTATGGATCCATAATCATATGTCTTCGCTATTCTCCTTTTCCTTTTTGAACTTATATTTGTTCAGGATGATGAACTTGAAAGAATCAGAATAATAAATCATTAAAACGTGCCGATTTGTGCTTACTTGGGCGTGTATTTCCCAATGGAGACCATATGCCGCTTGTCTATAAAGGTAAACTGAGAACTCGGATATGAACTTTATAGACATTCATTGTACCGTAAAGAGAGTGCGTAGTGCTTGAATCGCAATATTATATGCGTAGGAGTTGCCCTAAAGTAGCTTATGAATGCTAATACTAATCACTGTAAAATCCTGTGATAGTTGTGCAATGATTGATCGCAGGTATAGCAATTATTTGCCAAATTATTTGAAACTGCTTGTGTATTTGGGAAAGACAGATATGAGACGTACCATTTTGTAGTGAATATTATACGATACGCTACCCGTTTTTAATTTGAAAATAACAGGTTTAAATATCATGGTAGTAATAAAATTAATCTTAAAAGTGCTTCAACAGCTGAGATTTCTCACGTGAGCCCTCTCCGGAAACTAAACCCGGGACCGCATTCACCAAAGTTAAACATGTTGCTCACTTGGCTATCCAAAGATCTCACCATAAATCATAGCATACGTACTTAATCTTACACTTAACACCTATTAAATTAATAAATTCCTCGTGATATACCGAAAAACCTAGTCGTGAGCAATGAAATATTTTTAGCACGATTTATTAATTCGAATAAAGTGTAATAATGAAAACTATGACATGAACTCCATGACATTTCTAAGAGAAAAATAACGTTTCTATGTATGTTTGAATGCTTTATAATGATTTTAATTCTTTTATGCAAAGCATTATCAATTACAGGGAGGGTTCCTGGAAATAATACGTACGGTATAGTAGATGTACATCAGTATATTTCCATCCTTCAATGGCTTAAAACTAATATTAATTGCAAGGTATGAAATTGGTACTAAGAATCGCTATTGAATTATAGGTTTTTCCTTCAAAATACTGTGGGCCTATTCCGAGGAATTGTCCCGCACAATTTCCAACGTGTTTTGCAATTCTTTTGTCCGGACGGCATAGATGTAGGTATTCTAGCCCGTAACATGTGATTTTTATCAATATACACACGCACACGTTTCACCAAAGAAATGTCTTTTCGAATGAAGACTTTTATTTAATACGGGGTAAGCCATCTGCTACATCTATTCATTACAGTTCTCAATACCTCCCCTATATTCGTCTTTCCTTTTAGACACAGTTACATTTTTTTCATGCTTCTCCTTCTACTTTTAAAGACATATGCGATTCTTCTCTTCGGTATCTCATTCACTGAATTAAATGTATAATTATGACTGTGTCATGAATGAATAGGGACAGAAAAAGGTTGTGTGACCAATATGAAAATTGTTTGAAATTGGTATGAGTAAATAGAAAAGATGATGTCATTATTAATTAATTCAATAAAGAGAATGTTAATGGTCCTAAGGAAGAACCAAGAAAAAGCAGAAAGTGGTTTATCATTATAGTTATAGATGTAGATATTCTAGCTCGTAACGTATGATTTTTATTATTATACACACGCACTCGTATCACCAAAGAGATGTGAATTAAATGAAAAATTAGAGTTATAGTCCCAAAATCGACAAAAATAGGTCAATCAAAATCCTTGCGGTTGTTATTTCCGCTTAAAAGCTCTATTCAGTTTGCATCGCGTGGCTCTTAATCCACAGATCGTCTATTAATAACTCATATATTAATAATCCTTTCCTGTTTCACGTGCATGGGCGTCCTGAGATGATACTAATACTTATTAATTGTTGACCTTTTCACTTTTGGATTCAATTGCATCAATTTCTATATAACGTAATGCCACGTTGGTGGAAAACTTATTTTTCACACTATTACTTATTGATAATAAGAAGAGAAAGAACTTATGTTGTCGGTAAAGTGAAACAGAATGAATGAGAATATGTATCGATCTCTCAGAAATGTAACGAAGATGAGGCACTTCAAAGGACATTTGATACTAGTAAAAAGTAGCGTACTTTCCATTAAAGTAAATCGCGAGATTGTCTTACTTGCATGTATGTTATATTGTTATCATTCGTCTAAGGGCAACATGGATATCTCAAATGGTTCACTAACCTCAACTTGATTAATTGCATTCTTATATACAAGAAACAGTTAAACATTTTCATATTTTTGTTTGAGGATACCATTGCATTTATTGACATGCAACTATTAACGTCTCATTAATCACTGCTCAATTAGACATTTGTGTTATCTGATCTAAATCTACATATGCACACTGCATGGCGCAATACGACGTTGCGTAGTGTGCATACACCATGACTCGACTTCCCTAATCGATTCCTTTCTCATATCGTTCACGGAAAAAAATAAATCCTTGTAGCTACTATTTCTAGCGTTCAGTTCCCTGATTTTTCTCGTAGTATCAGAACGGTCTATGTACCAAGAAGTAAGCATTATATCAGCAGTAGCTTCCAAAGATGTTCTTTCTTGGAATTTATTAAGTAAATTGAGCCCTAGTTTAAGTTCGAAAAATCTTAGTTCTGAAGCGGCTAAATAATGCTCACTGATTTCGGAATGGCTCAACTCGCCGCCGCCAGCTCGCCGCCGCCGACTCGCCGCCGCCAACTCGCCGCGGGCCCAACTCGCCGCGCGCCCAACTCGTCGCGGACCCAACTCGCCGCGGGGCCAACTCGCCGCGAGACCAACTCGCCGCGGGCCCAACTCACCGCGGGGACAACTCGCCGCGGGCATTTTTTAAATGCGTTTAGAACTATGAAATTACTCGTTCTTCGCAAGGGTTTTAATTATCTAATATCATAGAAAGAAGAAACTAAGAGATCTGCTAAATTTTACGGTAAGACCATAGCACCACTTCATAGAAGCAATTAATCCTTGTTAACCCTTGATTGGTTTCGTGGGGTCGATATAACCCCAGGCGATATACTTCCTTTGATAAAACATAAGCTATTTAAGATATTTATGTGCCAATTTTTTACTTATATAAATAATTTTGCACTACATTTATGATCTGATAATTTCGTTAATTTTGAGAAACGAAAGGTATGCAATTAATGCGGTGTTAACAAAATCCAAAAATCAATTTAAATAATTATTTAATAAGCATTATATTTATTTTAAGCGATGATCAATGAACTAATTCATAGTCAGTAATGCGTAATCATAGTAAGTACCAGGCGCAGAATGAAAAATACTATCCGAGAGTTAATGGACTACTAGAATTTTGCTATATAATGATATGACAAACCAGTTTTGTCAATTCCACTGATAAAAAGTACTTAATTTTAGCAGTTAACATATTTACGAATTTAATAAATTAAATGATTATTTAATAAACATTATAATCGTCTTTTTTTGGGCGAGATTGAGACTAAAAGTTTCTTCCTCCGTCTAACCGATGAATCCTAAAAATCAAATCATGCTGATCACCAACTAAAAATAATTTCCGAAACAAATATTTTGGTCTATATTTCTATCTTTCCCTAATATTTTTATATTATATAAATATAACTATTCTGCTTACTTTAAACGTTCAGTTTTAAACACACAGTTTTAAAATTAATAAAAATAATTTTTTAAATATTTTCTCAATGTTTAAATCAGGACAAACACAATTACGAAAAAACATTTTTCTAATACGAGAAATCGATTCTTATCATATATTTCACATTATAATAAATAAACATTTATATTTCATTATTTACGAGTAAGATTATGGTAAATTTTACTTCTTTATTACATTCGGGATTTGATTATTTTCCGCATTAATTGTCTCATAGAAATGTATCCTTATCTCATTTCTGCTTTCCAACCAGTAAGCTGAATAAAAATATTGAAAACGGTTGTAAATAATAATAGTAATATATTTATTAAAAATTGTTGTCAACAATTAATATTTTTTAAAATTCAATTACAAAATGGGGTATCAGTTCCCAAAGGCAAGATTATGCCTACCACTGTAGTGCATCGTAGAGCATGTATTAATAAAATAATATATTTTATGGGTTGGTGACATTGATAAGGAGTGATTTTACGATGTTTAAATATTACTAATCGATTTCCGTGGTTGAAAACCATTAAATAGAATGTTCGATATATTTCTGTATGAAACTTACAGTTAGGGGGTTTCGACCATGGCAGATCGATCATAGCACGTTTCAAAATTCCAGTCAGTATGGAAAACTTACAGGGGAATAACTCAATGTAATTTGCCGTAAGTGAAGAAGTTAGCCTCGCGCAGGTTCGCCTTTACGTGGAGCTACGGATTCGTACGGGTATAATTAAGATTCGTAGTTTACATTTATCGATTGAAACTTAAATTCCGATGAAATTTGAATAAAAATAACTTTTTCAACTCAACAGTGAAAATTTTATGCTTTTATAGGAAAAAAAAACAAAGTTAAAAGCAAAAATTGAATGAATTGCCGATCACCCATGAACATTTTTGAAACTGCCATCACTCTCTTACAATCCAACATAAAATGCTGATTTTTTCTTCAATTGCTCACTGTATCATCTGAATGCATAAACATTACATAATATTAATTTCAGAGTAACCACATCTTAGTAAAAAATTATTTAGTTAGAACGTAACTCAAGAAAAATTCGTCGTGCAGTCCAATTTATACGTCGCCTAAAAGTTTTTGGTTTCTCACGTGAGGAAGAACTTGTCTCGAGAGAAATCGAGATAAATGTTGTAATTTTCATTTGCAGTTTGTTTTGATGCGATATCTTGAACAGAACTTTAGTTTTTGAATTTTATATCAAAGAGCGTATATAATATTAAGAGCGTATAGCCTCGAATCGCCGGGGCTTCGGAACCTATAATGCAAAATACTCGTATATGCAAGATATGGTGTTCATTATTTTTCTGGTACTTACTAATGAGTTATGTTATGTATAGGCGCTTAAAAAGTATTGAAATACTATTTGAAAATTATTCAAATTTATTTTTGGAAATCTGATGAAACTGCCAAATTTGCTTACTTTTGATTGCTTAAAATTAACTAAACTAGTTGCCCCGTGCGAAACTTTCGCAGACGACACTGATACTCGATTTCCCCAACGAAATACATTATAGTAGCAAACACAAATCACTACAGACGAATACACAAATACTAAGATATACCAAAAAAATCGCACCGTCATATTCCATGACAGTGTCAGTTTCGACATACCTCGTTAGTAGCGATACGTATCGGTATCTACACATCCAGTAACGAAAATCTATGGGCAAATTCAAACTCTTGCGTTTTCTAATCCCTTACGTCTTGAACCTTAACGAAGTCCCTAATATTTTAGAGAGTGTGAGAATGTAAATGTTATAGAATGTTTTAAAAATTTTCTTTAAGCACTATAATGACGAATATTACGCGTCATTGATATAAAGATGAATATATATATATTTACACGTATCCTATACCGAATACCTCAATTCACTTAATGTCTTTTTACATCACGAATTTAGACAAAAATACAAACATCACTACCACATTGCCACCATCACATTTTGGTAAACTCTGTTCTTTTCTAAATACCACTTCCTTTTATGATGTGTCACTTAAGGGTTCGTGCTTAACATATATAACCAAGATAAAGCAACAAATATACCTCCTGCATCCACGTTACTTATTTATTTTTTATTTTTTCTCTTCGTACACGAAATATAAAAATAACTACTACTCGTCTGCAGTGAAATTGCATCTGATAAATTCACTGAATCACATTTATTCAATTACTGAAAGATATATAGTTAGCAATAATTAGTTGAAAGCTTTTTGTCCTGCCGGCGTAGAATGAGAGAAAATGTTACTAATTTGGGAGAGGGAAGCAAGAGGGGCAAGTATCTGCGGTGTGAGTCTCTTATTTCATAAGACCATACATTGTGATACATTGTAAAAGTGCAAAGTAAAGTATAGCAAATGTAGCAAACCAATTGCCCGCATTTTTTTAATGTCTCTCACACAAATATTGTAGTCAATCATGGTATTTTAGCCCATTCACAAAACTTAGATTTTAAAATACTACTCTTACGTCTACTACTACTCATACTATTAAATTGGTTGAGCATCTTTTTGTACTCCGGGCATAGCGAGTGGAAATGCAAGCTTGGGCTTCCGTTACGCTTGTATTCCATAGAGGTGAGTTTTCTTGAATTGCGGGTATGATATCCTATTATTTACTCTTAGATATGAATAAATGTTGTATATTGTTAATTCTGTGAGTAAAATATAAACACTAAGAATCATTTAATAGGGTATATAGAATATTTCCAATAGACGAAAGTTTCACCAAAATAAATTTGAATACTCGGAAAACGACCTAATTATTTTAATCGCATGACTCGTAATTAAAATCTCTAATTTTTCTATGAATACTCCAAAATCTAATTGTAATATGGTCGATCTTAAATTAAAACTACCGGGAAGTAATATGATGGAAAATTGTTCAAACATACCACAGGATAATTCCGTGACGCAAACTTTCATATTCGGCAATGTTCATGTTTCTTTGGCCGTAAGATGCAATGTGGTTTGCTCATTAAACTGCTGTGAATGTGTACGACATCGTGGATTAATTGCATACCTTTCGTTTCTCAAAATTAACGAAATTATCAGATCATAAATGTAGTGCAAAATTATTTATATAAGTAAAAAATTGGCACATAAATATCTTAAATAGCTTATGTTTTATCAAAGGAAGTATATCGCCTGGGGTTATATCGACCCCACGAAACCAATCAAGGGTTAACAAGGATTAATTGCTTCTATGAAGTGGTGCTATGGTCTTACCGTAAAATTTAGCAGATCTCTTAGTTTCTTCTTTCTATGATATTAGATAATTAAAACCCTTGCGAAGAACGAGTAATTTCATAGTTCTAAACGCATTTAAAAAATGCCCGCGGCGAGTTGTCCCCGCGGTGAGTTGGGCCCGCGGCGAGTTGGTCTCGCGGCGAGTTGGCCCCGCGGCGAGTTGGGTCCGCGACGAGTTGGGCGCGCGGCGAGTTGGGCCCGCGGCGAGTTGGCGGCGGCGAGTCGGCGGCGGCGAGCTGGCGGCGGCGAGTTGTCCTAGACCCCACTGATTTATCGTAACAATTCTTGTTAAAACGTATTTCTTTTCTAATTCACTACATTCAATCCGGCTCTTCTCTTGCGTCATTTAATATTATCTTGTCCTATGAATTCAGATCGTTTCAAAAATGAATTAGACATATGAAGCGGTTACTCTGGCATATTGTTTAATATTTTGTGATAGAAATATGCTCAAAGGAGTATCGCAACCCAATTAGTGCTTTCCTTAGGAAAAATTATAATAATAGAAGCAAAGCACACATTCCTGAGGCATTCGCATCACACAGACAACCTAATTAAGACCAACGTCTAGGCAAGTCTCTTTTCTCTGAGAGGGAAAATTCCAATTTCAGAACATATTCACTATTTCAGGGAAATAAACAATCTTTAGCTCATGAAATGAGTCCGCTTTCGATGTGTTCCGAAACGGAATTTCGCCCGGGGACGGAGAGCGAGGGAAGAGAACTGGAAGATGATAGAAAATCGGGACCTTGGGAGTATCGGCCGGAGGTAATGCGTTCGAGGAAGGGAGAGAGCATTCCCTGAGGGGATGTTAAGCCCTTGTTTGAACGACTTCACCCTCATTCACAAGGTTGATGGCTTGATTACCCTGTTGTCTGAGGGATCTCGCGACACCTACGCCCCCTCGCTGATCGACAATGGATTTCCAGCGGTCGAATCCCAACTACGATATGAGAGGAAGTTTGAGAATATGACGCAGAGGCACTAAAGGCGGGAAAGAGGGGGCAATGCTGAGGAAATAAAGGCTGAAGGATTTCAGAGAAGGATAGGCGGATATCGTAATAAGGAGAAGCATCACGAAATGACACGTGAAAGGTATACTCCCCCAAGACCGAACGATAACGAATGTGGAGGTGGAAAATTATTTTAAATTTCCCCGACATGCTTGCAATGATTCGGCGCCCTTATGTAGAACCCCTATGGAATATCCTTTTTATCTTTGTGAGAGTGAATCTGATCCGTCTTGAAGAGAGATAGTGAAACTTAGGAAACGGCCTACGACAGTGGTGCCTGACCTTTCTATTAGCGGGTTAGGTAACAAATTACCGATGTGTCGGCGGTCCACAGTTAAGTGTGTGTAACTCAAAAAATCAATATTTAAAGAATTATTCCTATGATTTATTACCATGCATTGAATAAAATGAAGGATTGGAAATTTTCATGGACAGTATTCTCCTCCTTCTTATTCTTATGCTCTTAACTTACGGTGTCGGCTGATGACTGCTGGTGATGAATTCTGTTTTGGTGCTAATCCTTTCGTTAGGACATTCTTCCAATCTTTCTCGAGAAAATTGGACACACGAATACAACCGTTCTCTAAGCAAAATTATCCGATTACTCGAGATTCGAACTTGGGACCTTGGGGTTAGAGCGCGACAGCTTGCACTCCGCCACAGCGGCCGTATTATGTGTATGGGTAGTAGTATAATTTATAAAATTCCTTATTTGAACATGACTTATGGTTCATGCTATTAACATCTCAAGGGCTGCATGAGAGGAGGTGACGGGCCGGATTTTGCCCGCGGGCCGATTGTTGTGCACCACTGGCTTAAGGTGTAAGACGTTTCCGAGATGAGGTAAGAAATAAATTCCTGCAGAGACTAATCTCATGCTTATCCATCAAATATAAGATTGAGATAAATAAATAATAAATATATATATAGATTTATAAAATGAAGATTCGCCAAATCTCAACAGCTTGTAATCCAGGCCTTTATCCAGCGGTAATCTTTGTATTGTATGCATTGGTATAAGAAATGATACATATAATTGATTTGATATGATTCTATTCCTTCCATATAAGTAGGAAAATTATAAGTTAACGTCTCAAAGTATGAAGTTTGAGAAATGTTTTTCGCAAGCATGATTGCAATTCAGTCTTTAAGTTTGCTTTCATGGTAAAAAAATACATTTTCCTGATATCTCAATCGAGCTACTATTACGAAGGACGATTAGAAAGAAAAAGTATTCTAAAGCATATAAGACGAGTTCTTTTCCTAGTAATACGAAAACCTATTTAGTAGTAATAGTGAATTTGTGGGTCTAGGAATATTTTTCGCAGCCGTTTCGCCGCAAGTGTTGTCTGTAGTCATTCAATCGATGAATATAGGTCGTATTGAATTCTTGGAGTAATCTAGGCGCCTTTTTACCATTTGGCTGAAGGAAATGGGTATAGATTAAAGAAATCGTGGGTAAAAGATGTTATTTTAAATAAATGAAATTTTCACTTAAAAACTGACAGCCCCGGAACTGCTCTCCGATAGTTATAACCGTATTGATTAATGATTCAAAACTTCAATGCATTTAAAAGTAATTCAGTTTTAAAGAAGGAATTCTCCAGGTTTCGTTGAGCATTTAAACTGTGAAACACTCCTTTTGCATACTGTGTCCTGAATATAAATGTATCATCCATGCAAGAAGGCAAAGTTTTAATTTTCGTTGTTTCTATAATTTCTCGCCTATCAAATTTGAATTACTCCGAAGTAAAACTAATCGATCTTATTTCCTATGACAAATACGAACAGAGACCTTGTTGACAATGCGTGATTGCAATTTTTTTACATTTGCGAGTGAACTTAAGTTTAGAAAGAAATATTTGGTGGGAGAGTGAGGTGGAGCTGTGACAATATCCACCTGTGACATACATTATTTCCCCATATATAAGGTGATTCTTGATTTTGGGACTGGAAATTGGATATGGTAACAAATGTAGGTAACTAATATAAGCCTAGTATAATAAGCTCGAGAGAATGAGCATAAAATAAACAAGCATAATAAAATATCGCAAAAAAATCGAGAAAATAAAATAACGCAAAATCTATTATAAACCACGTTCATATCGCGGTGGTCTGCTTCTAGAATATCATATCAGTTATTCAAATAAATCTACCACAATTTTATAAGACACATTTCTCTTTCAGACCCGAAAATATTCGAATATAATGCGTGAGGAAATATGGTACTTGATTATCACATTTAAAGGTGATTTATTTTATGATTTCAGCCTTCGATGGGGATAAATATGTTAGAATACGAACTCATATACGTTAAATCACGAATCCTGTTCTACATAAAATTTTAAAAAGCATAATCAATTATTTAAAAGCTGCTTTTAATAATGTGTTAGTTTGATAGTAGAGTTTTTCCGCACAATAATATATGTATATATGTATTTGTACTTTACAGAATGCTTTCCTAATATCCAGATATATGGCACTTGACGTAAAGCTTTCGTCGGCTGCTTGCATTACGTCATAACAAGGAAGTGCTATTTGACTCCCACAGAAGGACCTTTACGGAAACCAAGTTGACTGTGCGGGATTGCAATGTTCTTTCGTGTGCGAGTAATGGTTTAGATTGTGAGGCAGAGTTGTGACGATATCAATCTACGACATACATTATTTCCCCCTGTATAAGTCCTTTCTTGATTTTGGGATCGGAATTTGGGACTCGTGACCACCATGTAAACAACTATGTAAGCCTACTTAAGTGCGAGAAAATGAGCTCAAAGAAAAAAGCGAAAATAAAATGGCGCAAAAGCCATTAACAACGACGCGACGTCAGTATCGCGGTGGTATTCCTAAACTATCGTAGCAGTTATAAGCAATAATGCAGTGTATGAAATATATATTATTGTAGATTGTACGTTTATGCGTAAAAGAATCCATCTTGATCGCGTTAACAGTTCTTGTGGTATTGCTGACAATTCTCCCTCAAAAAATCTCTTCATTCATTCTTCCAAACCCAAAGACATGCCCCATAGTTTAATCTTAAGTCTGAACGCATTTTTATTGAGCCCTCCTTATTCATTATATGTATGTGATTACATTAACTATCGTTATTAATGATTAACTGGATTTATAAGTGATGAAGCTACTTACAAAAAATTCAATGTTAACTGTTCATGTTTGGCATCTTCCCCGAATGCGTACCCTTCCTCCATTCTCCAATCATAGCAATATATCTATCTCACCAAGCCAAATAGACAACGACGAAGTGCGGATTTAACATCTGAAACTCATGTTGCTGGTCCACTAAAACTAGATCAACCAACATAACACTAAAAAAATATTTTGAGATTCTTAGTGTGGAACATCAAAGAAAAGTTCGTTTAATAATTGCAACACGAATGCCTTTGCTTCTTGCTCAAGGCGTACACAGAGCTGTACTCATTTCTTCCAACATACGTTATACATTTATCAGCCAGGCACATTTTCGCTAAAAAAAATATGAAGTGAATGAAAGCACTAGAATATTAGATGTGTATCGTTGGTGAGATTACAAAGAAATAAATTCGCTCCACAATTTGCTAATGATCATTTCTGTAAGAAATGTACAGAGCCTAACAAAGGTAAATTGTCAATCTTATTTTAAGTCATAAAATTTGTAAGGCATATTTTATGTAAGAACGCTGCTAACCATAACTCGGTTACCTATAAAAATGACTGCAATCACGAAGGAATATCTAATCTAAAAATTTTCCTCGCTAAAAATTTGTAAATATATATAGCGGATGACGATGACAAGGAAGAGATGAGGAAAGGATACCTTTTTGAGAATTTTACAAGTTACAAACGGAGAGAGCAGATCGTGTATCGAATCGGATATTGGTCAATTTGATTTGAATTCTATTCGAAGTGAAAATCATGGTAAGAAATCCGGTATAAACAGGGCACATTTACATGCAGGAAACCTGCTAAGCCTTATTTTTTACGATGCAATAATGCGATTTTGTGTCATAAATTTACGATTGGTAAAGGAGGAATAGTCCGTAAATATTGATATGCGGAAAAGCATTGTTGAGCGTGTAGCAAATGATAAGTAAACGATATAAGGTTAAAAACCAATAAATGGTTTATGGACTGACTGGATGAGAAACAAATATACTAATAAATGTAATTTTCACCGTGCTCGGTTACGAAAATGAGAAGGAATGAGCTTCAGCTTAAACTTAAAGTATAAAGAAAACAAGGCTATTTGAGTCGCTAATATCTTAAGTGAGGGCAAAGCAGAGCCGTCTGTCCTTGGGATACTAACGAAGTAATTTTCCTAAATTCTCAATGTACACTTCACTGTCCTCTCATTTTCATTGAATGTAAACAAAGTGGAAAGAAAAAGAAAAGTGCCTTGTGTCCAAGAGGAAGTGAATAAAGAGAAAAATGACTGAAAGGAGACACCAAAAGATAACAAAAGAAACGAGAATCCAAATGACACGGAAACACTTGTCACTTCTTAAGACCTACTTGCGAATACCCGAAGAATAGGAAGTTATCTTCTCTAATAATTACATTCTCGAATATATTTATGCTTTTAAAAGTGGATAGATTTATCCATCCCATGTATTTATCTCCAGAGATAATTGAGTCAAAAGAGCACATTTTTTGTATTGGTGTCTACTTTCGCTTGTCACATGATTTAAATAGAATTAAAAATGCTGCGAAATCAGGAGAGGATCAGTTAGGGTGAGTAATGTATGATCTGACAGAAAACACCAATGCAACGCTTCGTTTTATTCGATTTAAGGTCAGCCCTGACCCACGCACTCAAATTTTCTGAATTTAATAAGACGCGCAAAATAAAGATTAATGATTATTGGTTTAATAATTATTAACTGTTTTTGAACAACTCACCACTTGTTGTCCTCAGGTAATCCTTTTCAGTGCCCTTCCATGATCACAATCTCAGAGATATAAGTCACCTTCTGGAACAGTAGATACAACAGATAAATTAATTGGTCAATAGTAATATAATCTGGGATAATATTGTCTTGTAGTACATACATATGGAAGAGCAAGCAGTTTCCAATGATTATGATTCAGATCAAGATTTTGGTTGCGATCTCATTAAAAATATCTTATCCCATATCGTTAATTTTTAGTGATTTTTCATATCTTATTCAATTGAATAATAAAAAATAAAAACATAGGGAAAAATTGTTATACTTTTAATTGATGCAACAGTTACCGAAAATTTTGTATCTGATTGAGTATGGAAGCTCGAGCCAAAAATTTATGAAGAATAAATTGGAACCTATTAGTAAATAAAGAATGGAGTATGTTTGAAAAATAATGAATATTCAATAATTTGAGATTCAATACCCATCTTCCGTTAAGTGTATCGTTAATAACTGAATTACACCGTGAACACTACCCTTAAACCATTATCGGAGGAAAAACCTTATAATGGATTTACCCCGAATGTCAATTCTGAGAAGTTTCTTGCTGACTTCCTTACTGATAAGCATCCGGTAATAGTAAAAGTACTTTAGTGAAAATAAGAATTACAGAAAACTTAAATTTTAAACTTAAAATGGATAAAAATGCTAAAAATTAACCGAATTTCAATTTTCAAATTCAGATGATAAATCCATTACACAATCGGTTTAAAAATCAACTCATATAATAGAATAATCAACTCATATAATAACTCATATAATCAACTCATAAATATCCATTGCACAATCGCTTTAAAAATAAACTCATAATCTCAAATATATTGCTGAACCCACGCAGTCATTTCCTCTGGAAAGTAGTTGAAAATTTTCCACTTTATTGCGTAAGTGACTGTGATATGAGGGACTCTTCGCGGTCGATAAGTCTTAATGAAAATGAGTTCCTTATCGAAATTGAATCTAAAACTGATGCTCAGCTGCAATTAGAATCCTATGTAAGGCAAATAAATTATGAAATTGATTTAATTTATAACTAACCGCAAGGTTAAACCAAAAAATTCAAAGACAAATTTCCGTTGAAAACCGGTTGGCAGAAAGGTTTACAAGTAGATAAACGAAACGGAAAATCTATTCTAGATCAAAATAGCAAATATTTGAATATTAAAACTGGTCGTACAAAACTCTCGAAGCGTTAGTATTCACTTTCTACAGAAAGCGTCTTCAGAGCTTGAGACTCGTGGCTTCATATCTGAAATATCATGATAAAAAGGAAATTGGATTAGAATTGACGTAGGTAACTGGAATTCATTGCTCAATTATAAAATTTTTGATAATTATATGAATGATGAGAGAACAAGAAATATGGTTCGCAGCTACACAGAAGATCATACGTCACGAATGTAAATATATTCACCAAGATTACGCCCTGACAATATATACGTATATAAGAAACAACAACTCACAATATTAATCATTCCGTTGAAAGGCTGAATAATTTCAAGTAATTGCAGTAAGATAAATCTGTGTTACTTACCAAAACTAAAGTAATCCCCATGATGTCCAACGGCCATCTTGGCGACGGAAAATGTTTCTCTATCCATTAATATCATTAGAAATCGTCTAAGGTGTTTAATATTGTAAATCAGTCTTATTAAATTAATTTTTACTTCACTAATGCTGAATTTCTAATCTCCTAACTCCAAGAAATTCAAATTTTAACGATTTTCTAGAAAAATTCCCCGATACGTCGACACCAGGCGATGCTCCAAAATTAACTGATGATTTAGCCTCAAAGATTAACGGTTAAACAAAATCGAGAGATCTGATTGGTCGCTGCCGTTACTTTTTGGGACACCTCCCCTTTCCTCCCCCTAACGGAGATAGTTTAAATTTTTATCCAATTATTAATAAATATTAAATCAAATTTTTGTTAACCTAATCGTAGTTTAAATTCAATTTTAAATTTATTGAAGTAATAACATTCTTCTAAAATTTCGTAATTTAACTCGGCATAAAATTGGTGTTAGTTCGGTGTGACGTAATTAACACATAAGTTCAACAAATGGATACGAAAATTAAAGAACTTCATTGATTCGATTTGTGAAACGACGCCATGAAATTTACAAGTAATAAATGCAACAACCACGTGTATCCATGTATAAAATTATTTAGAGTTATTAAATTTCAATATTTTCCTTCTCGGATGATAAAAATAGCAGATTATGACCTTTTATAAATGCCAATGAAATTCAATTTTTATATTTTTCTATTAAAATATTAATTACGATACACGATTTATACGATAAATACGATCTAACCATTGTTTATCCTTAATCATTTCACGAAAGTTTGCAAATAAACATAAATTCTATATATAATTATAACTTTCTGATGTTGTTATCAAAACCTTTCTATTACTTTTAAACACATTATGAGTGAAGATTCATCGGGAATAATTAAAGTAACGATGAAAGTATTTCTAATAGTCGAAAAATCTGAATACGCGTAGACAGGCCAAATAGAAAAGGACCGCGAATGAACTCGTAAGTTAAAGAAATGAAACGGTAGTAGAGGAAAATGGATATAAGATATTTTATTTCGAGCGGACAACAAAGCAATTTTTGTGTTAACACTGAATGCTCTGTGTATTAATCATGAAGGTTTGAAACTGATGACTAAGTTTGCAAAGAAAGTTATTTGCCACCATTCCCCAAATATAACGCTCAACGCTTTTCGTCATGTTCCTATTAACACGTCATACGATTGTCTTTCGACGAATTATCCCAAGAATGTTGGACTAAATTTCTAAACATTTGAAATTCTCCTGGTTGTGTCTCATTATATTCGGAATATTTCGTCCAGATTCACGGATTCTTTCTTACTCACCTCGGTGAGAAATCTGCTTTAAAAGCTTTTCTACATCTCTATGAGGCTTTTATCGGACATTTTAGCTTATCCCGCACGAACGAATTCAAAGGTGGCGAAGAACAATTTCGTGTTACGTACTATCGCCATTGCAAGTGCTCCATATTCGGGAAATGTAATGCACTACAAATACCTTAATCTTTCGATTCCCACTCACGTATTTATCCAAGGAAATCACTGAATGTAAAGCTGAATTTAGACACAAACTCCATTTCACTCTTGGATATAATTAAATTCACAGGAAATTGTAAATGGCACGATCTTGACACAAAATTCACACAGTGAGACAAAGAACTGATATACGAAGGTCATGTGGCATGTAAAATAAGTTTCGTTATTCAGAATGTTGTAGACCATAATTCTTTCTAACAACGCAGGAAGACCTTAGCGCCTCGTGACAACCTCAAGAAGAGTTGCCCTTGCTTTTATGAACTTCTAATCTTCATTTGGCATTCGTAAGTTGCTTAAGAAATCTTGGGACAGTGTCATATGGTAATCAATCGCAGCATTTTTAGCATGTGCTGCTACTGCATGTGAAATATCATGATTAAGGTGTGTTTGTGAATGAGAAACTCAGCTTTATGATCGGTTATTTTTCGAAGAGTGTGGTAGCAGTGAGAACTGCGTACGGTTGAATACTTATTTCTTTGTTTGGAGTTCTTATGAAGGTAGACGTTGACACAATTCCGCAGTACTTCTGAGATATTTTAAATCTGTAACTCGGCAGTGTTAGATGCCATCGCAACCGAAATGGATGGATTTGTGGTAGGAGATTAATCGGTACGGGATTCTTCGTGCATTTTACGCATATTTAGCCGGCTTTATGTAGGATAAAAAGGTAAGTATGATTACTCTTGCTGGGAGATATACGAGTGATGTGATTTATTTCACTATTGCATTTAGCATTATATTAAATTTCCTCAATAAAGTATGACATCTTCACGGTGCGTCTGCTTGCATTTTTGCCCACATAATTCTCAGACTGGTTTGACTAAATGGGATTTACTATAGTTCTTAGAAAATGCTATTCATAAGATTTGATAATGTCTTTCGGAATTTCGTAAAGAAAATGTGTACCCCATTTATTTCTGACCAGAACTTACTTTAATAAAATGAAATCTTCTGAGGTATGAGTGATTTTGAATCCATTGTCTCCTTGAATTATAGGAATAGTATATTTCATAGTTTCATTGTTCTAGTTTGTTTAAAATTTAGGCTCAGTGAGGAAAGCAAAGACAAAGTACCTCATTCCTCCTCGGCCTTGATAAACCTTCCTTTCAACGACACTTTCAAAGCTCTATATATTCGAAGCTATTAATTTTAAGGCCTATGTATGTTGCATGTAGATCTTACTACTGTGACATGTTGTTTCTGTAATACTTAAGCCTTATTTTATTTATGACTAACTTAAGTTCCCGTTGATTCTCAACGACGAAAATAAGTAGGGAGTAATATTTTAATTAATAATATTTGAAAATAAAAGAATCTAACATCTCTTCTATAAGCTTAAGTCAATGAGACAGGTTATCCAAACCGAGAATTTGAGACTTTTCGAAGTTCTCATAATTGGAACCAAAATGTAAAATCGGTACACTGTATATACTACACTGGAAGAATATAAAGCTTTATAGAGTTTCGGTCTATTTTAAACTTAGTTCAAATTAGTCCGATTATTTTTTTCATTCTGTGATAGAAATACAGCCTGCAAAGAATTAAAATGATCTCTATATGTATTTTATTGGAACGCTTCGCCTGGTCTAGGGTCGAACCGGAGACAAAAATGTATACAATATAAAATGAGGGGCGTAGACTTTGAATCACGTGCAAGTATAAAATACTAGCAAGGAATGGGTTTTGGTTGCTGTGTGTGTCGCGAAAAAAAAGATAGCCAGTTTAAAAATAGAGATGCTGAGTAACGTTATTGTTACTTGAATATGATTCGGAGAATAAGCCATTTAGGGAAGTAGAGTCATGGTTCATGCACCCCCTGCCACATGCCGAAAGGCGGCACGTCAGGTGGGTATACAATTATAGGAAATTAAATTTTCAACGTAAAGCGCACTCAGTAACTTCATTACATTGATAGAGCATAGGAAAAGTCGAGCTGATTAAGAAGCTTTCCCTAAATACGTGCGTTGTTCCCCGAGAATCGATACTGCATATTCTTCGTACCTCGAAACGCTAAAATTTCAGAAAATTTACTCCTGTCTATATAGGATGTCTTTCATTCATGCGAATACTTTTCTCTTTGCCCGAATGCCTTCTTTATTCTCATGGAAAAATGCATGAGTTAGGCTTCAACAATTGAGTTTGTCGTCAAGTGAAGGCGATTTCCAGCGTATTTTTGTAGACGTATTTCAAAAGGTCAAAAGGTGGACGTCATCCGGCTCATTGAGGAAATAAAGTAAAATGCCTTGCGAATCGTCCTGCTCCTGTGATTTAGTATCCTTGAGAGATTTTATGACGACTTACCCGAGTTTATCCTTTCTCAACTTTGAGAAGTTACGTAATGTAACGCGATAGTCAGCTCTGTACATTGTTCAAGCGAAAACCCTGCAGCAAAAGTTAAACGAGAGCAGTTCATCACAAGATCTGTCTACAAAACCTCAAGTCAGAGTTGTCTTTTTTACGATTTGATGTCAACATGTATGTTTACACAACGGAAAGAATACGTTGACGTAACACCATCACAAATGTTTTGCTGGATAATATTTTCCTCGAACTGTTTATTTTACTGAATTTAATTGAATGTATGACTCTTAAAAGAATGATAGAGTATTTACCGATTAATGTTCAATAAAAATTCATTTTTTTAATACTGTTTCCCTGAGACCTTTGAGGAATTACGCTAGATTTCAGTTTACTTCAAATAATTGGGAAAAGAACAAAGAATACTACAATTCATCTCGTGTTTATCGTGGAGTTTTTATTTTACGTGGAAACCAAATAGCATATTCATTGCTATATCTCCAGGATTTTTACTTATTTCGCCAGCTAGATTCTTACATTCTCTTCAAATTGATTTCCATTTTCCATTGCATTCTCTTTCCTTCCGTAACTAATATATTGCATATCTCTTTTGGCCTACATTATACAATATTAGGCGGCTATATTACTCATTTTCTATGTTTTTCAATTGTAAAAATTTACTGCTCCATACTGCCGATTTCAAATATTTAATGTTTTCAATTTTGCTTACTATCCACTAAGTCTCATACTATTCACTAAGTCTCACCCCATAACTTCTTCACAAATTAGATATTTCCTCGATTTATTTGCATTTTTATGGCATAAAAAATACTGGGATGAAAATCAAAATTTTATCAAACCCAACGTAAATGATAAATTTATAGAGCTTAATGTGCGTGTAAAGAGTTTAATTAATGTTCATGCGGCAACGTGACAAAAGTGTAAGGGCACCGAAAACTCGTATTAGAGGGTTACTCCTTTGCTTTCTGAATCGGCTGTTTCCATAATTGCTTGTGGATCACGAGGAAGTCATCGGAGAAGGATTTCTTGAACTAATTTAGAGAGACCATAACGATTATCTTATAACCGCAGTCTATGAATACATTAGTCAAATCTATACATGGAGGATTCGTTTTATTTTAATTGTCTCCTACTAAAATCAATAAAGATATAATTATGCGACATTCTCTGGACATTCCGTAAGATCAGTATATATCTTGGCCTCCTAACATTTGGCAAGCATGCTGAAGAACCACATAAAAACGGTTCTCTGGCATACATCGTAAACTATTTATTTTTAGAAGTGAAAACAACGCTCGATTTCACTTTCTCGACATAGTAATTTTCATTGGATGAATGAATAGTATATTTTGGGTTTATCCCTCCCGCATTACTTTCTCTTTAACGACCGACAACTTTCTTCAAACTCAAGTGAATTCCTCTACGACGAAAATCGGGATTTTAATCACGATTTTTTAATCATTTTTTCCTCCGACTTTTATGAAAGATGTATGAAAAAAAAATCCCAGAAAAATATCGCACATTAAAAGATTTATAATGAAAAAATAGCTCACTGAAATCAACCATAAGAAAACACCAGAAATGCAAGCACTCATTTTATAAATGTATTAATAGCGAAAATTGACATAATGTTCCAGTAGGGGTATTTCCCAAAAGATTAAACAAAAATACTAGTTGTTCAAGTCTTCTGATTTCTAACAGGGAAATTTTGATGGCATTCTCCATTGGTGTAAGAGGAAAAAGAGAATTTACTAAAGAGATCGAAGCAGTACCCCGTAACCACGACCCACTTTCAGGCAGGCTGCACGCAACATCTTGATCAGAGAAACTTGTATGGAAATTTCCTAAGCTTCAGGAGTATCAACAATTTCTCCCTGTTTGTCACATCAAAAATCTGGTCACTTAACCTTGGTAGCAGATCTGATAGCAAGGTATTCATTTGCTAAAAAATATTACAAAACCCTGCAGAAAACCATACATGGTCATCTTTTTCTGTACTACAGAATAATAACTGTAGGACATATAACTGTAGGACAAAATTGAAAGTTATCGACTATTTAAGTATGAAGATAAAAGCCATAACAAAGTTTCAACACTCTACCTATTCAGGATAATGACTGAGACATTTTTCAATCATGCATGTCATTATTTAAGAAAGTCAATAAAGAAAAGGTTATGACAACTAGAAGAGCAAACAATAAGCAACTCAAGCAAGTTTTTAACTCCAACACCCAAGGCATATATTCCTCAGTAAATTATAAAAAAAGGTTGTGTACTTTTTCTACATTCTATAAATTGTTCTTCATCTAGCTATAAGGTTTATTATACAAGTTTTATCACTTCAAGCCATTAAGTAAATTCAAATTTCACTTAAAAATAATATGTAAATAATAAAAGAGCATACAGAGTGTGAAAGCACTAACATAAAGACAGAGAGTAACCTGCAGTTTGTAGTGCTAGTATCCCACTGTGACAGATTCAGGAGCCAGTTCATAAAAACTCAGGAAAACTAATAATAGGGTTATTAACCCTATTATTAGTTTTCCTGAGTTTTATATATTATTAAATATATTCCTGAGTTTTATATATTATATAGTATCAAAACCACTGCCACTGTCTTTACCTCAATTTTACCTTTGTCAGCCATTTTAAACAGTGTAACAAAAATACACATAGTACTTCATATTAAATCTATGTACGTATGTGAATAATTCAACATTACTTACACTCATTTCAATTTTTGAAGAATATATATTACCACTAATAAAAAATATATGAGTTATTAATATTAATCAACAATGATTGATTGCTTTCCATTATTCTTAATTTACTTTCATCTGTTTCTTATGAATCCAACTCAAGATGAAAAGATTGAAGTCTTTGGGTTGACTAGCTTTTGATCAGATCTCTTAAAAATATTGTCAATTAAAACAGAAAATAAAATGCAAACCTATGTATAGAGTGTATCATGGCATCATTTATTCATGACAAATATGATAACTTATCAGTTCTACGTCCCATACAACCAATATTTCAAACTCACACAAATAATTTAGACACAATTGTAATGTTGGGTGAAATGCAATAATGATCTGGTAGATCAGAGGAAAGTTATTTTAGCATAAGCATAATAATTTTACTGACATAAACCATTACTAACAACTTAGTTACCCCATTGGCTTTTCACATAAAGCAGAGATCTGAGAATTTATAGTAATTTTACCAAAGGCATTGAATAGTCCTTAAAGGTAGATAGAAAGGAGAAAAAAGGAACTCGGTGGTCAATGAACTAAGAGATAAAGGTTCACTGGGACCGCTAAACGATTATCCGTTTTCCCGGGAATCGCCCTTAGACGGTCGCCGCTTTTCGGCGCTTGGAGAACCTTTATCTCTTAGTTAAAGGTAGATGTCAATGAATTCAAATCAGCACCTCCATCTTTCTTTAACACTTTCTTATTTAGTCATTTACTGATTCTCTCTGCAACTGATACATGAGAGGTATAGAAAGAGAGCATGCATACTCCCACAGCTGTCTATTTTCTTACTTTCTCTTTCTCTTTTGCAGAGCAGCCGCATGGTCATGATCGAGATCTCAATGAAAGAATCTAACTTCTAAGGATTCAAATGGATAGAGTCCATTTACTATGTGGTTTTTTTTGCCAAAATATATCTCATTGAGATTGTTGTGTTTCATATTATCTATGCCCTTATGCCCAATGTCAACTATAGGAGGGGAAGCCTCACTCAATGGAGCATCTTATTCCAACTGTACTGTAACACATGAGTCATTTTAAGCATCACACTATTTGCTTAAATTTAAGCCTTAAAATTTCATTTTTCTTTAGATTACATAATTTACAGATGTTAAAAAATAGTACTTTGAAGCAATATTTTTGCATTCTTTTACTTGAGATGCAAAGTAAATAGCATTATTATTGAATTTATAAACAATACCCATAATCACCAAGGGAAAATGGTGATTCTTTTTATTTTTTGTTTATTGGAGAGAACTAAAGTGAATCTCCAGTTGCTTTAAGATAAGTACATGAGAAATCTATACTATTGTCCTATTCCCAAGAAGTTTCTTGATCCATCTCTGCTACTTGTATTTTTTCCTAGTAGTAGTACTGTGAAAAGTGCTTCGACTGAGGTGCTGAGTTCATTTCGCATGTGGGCTCCCAGCAAGAATCGAACCCGGAACAGATTTCATTGAAGTCGAATGCACTGCCCACACAGCTATCTGGGAACCCAGTATTTTTTACTATTGATTTTTTTTCTATCTTTACTCTCCATACTTGGGTACCCTCCCCATTCGTAAGATGCACTTTGTTTTGAAAAATATGAACTCTAAAAATGAAATAGGTCTTATTCAATGGTAATAAATTTCTGTATTTACATTTTCCTCTTCTTTGGGCGTGTTGCTTTTGCCCTCATAGTACGAGGGTCATCCGGAAAGTAGTACCCGTTCGTGAAATAAAGACACAAAAGTAAATATTAACAAACATAAAAAATTTTATTTGAAACAGGATACTTTAAACTACTTCTCAACATAATCTCCAAGCAAATTAAGGCATTTGTCATAACGTGTGACAAGTTTCTGTATTCCTGCTGCATAGTCCTCCGCCGCCAGCTCATTGAGATACAGGGTCACTCCTTCTTTAAGTTCTTCATCGCTGTCAAATCTTTTCCCCGCCAAAAAGTCTTTAAGCTTTGTAAAGAGATGAAAATCTGAAGGGGCCAAGTCCGGGCTATACGGTGGATGGTCGAAAGTTTCCCATTTGAATTGCTGCAAAAGTCTTTGTGTTATCCCAGCTGCATGAGGCCTGGCATTGTCATGAACGAGAATGACACCAGTAGACAATAGACCTCGCCGCCGATTTTGTATTGCCCGCCGTAATTTCTTTAATGTTTCACAATACGCATTGGCATTAATAGTGTCTCCACGGGCCATAAAATCAATAAGCAATACACCTCGTCGATCCCAGAAAATGGTTGCCATGAGTTTCCTGGTGGACAGAACTGTCTTGAATTTTTTTGGTTTGTTTGGTGAATGAGCATGATGCCACTCCATTGACTGTCGTTTACTCTCAGGTGATGCATAACAAACCCATGTTTCGTCAACAGTAATTATGCGAGTCAAGAAAGAGTCTCCTTCATCAGAATAACGTCCCAAAAACGTCAGTGCTGCAGCCATACACTTGGTTTTGTGCTCATCTGTAAGCATGCGAGGGACCCATCTTGCACAAATTTTTGCATAATGCAGATGGTCTTTAACAATTTCATGAACAATTGTTCGAGAAACATTGGGAAAATGCTCACAGATGTCATCAATTGTGATGCGCCGATCGTTCCTCACGAATTCGTCAACTGAGCTCACCAGTTGGTCTGTAATGACAGACGGTCTCCCCGAACGCTCATCGTCGTGTGTGTTCCCCCTCCCCATGTTGAACTTGCGACACCACCGCCGAACAGACGACTCGTCCATTACATTGTCTCCATACACCTCCTTTAATTGGCGATGAATATCACATGGGCGAACGTTTCTTGCATTGAGGAATTTAATCACTGCCCTCACTTCACAACTGGCGGCGTTCTCAATTTATTTAAACATTGTAAACAATCACAGAAACAACACAGGCAATGCTAGCATCACGCAACTTGGCTCAGAGAAGGCAGACAAGCCACTGAAGCTATCTGACCTTGTCCAGCGGCTACTCGCGTCGTCAGCACTTCATGCGGCACTAACGGGTACTACTTTCCGGATGACCCTCGTACCTCTATTGGAGTTTTAATAAGTGGTAGGATTAAAAGTATTAGTTAATCAATTATCCCTATGGAGCATGCAACCATACACTACAATCTTAAGTACTAAATTTTCCCTTACTGCTCTAATTTAAAAATTTGTTTAAAATAATTACACATGTCATTCACAGAGCTCTATCACTTCTCATCTGTTTTTTCTTGGATGAAGCTTGAATAGATGATAAAGTAAAAATTACAAACTACAAAATTAAGATATTTATCAGCAAAAGCTTTGTTTTTGGAATATGTTTTTAATATATATATGTCTACAGAGTATTCAACCAAAGAAGCCTTAATTAAATACATTTCCCTTATTAGTCCAATTTAAAAATTTTTATACAAAACTCTGAGATAAAATAAGAATGAATTATTTCAGCACTGATATTATATTCTCACTACAACAACTACTACTGGATTTTAGCACCTGTACGTATACCATTCTTCTACTGTCATAGCATAAGTAATGCTTGATCAAACATTTATTCCATTATTTACAAGAAAACCTGACATAAAAAAATCGTAATTTCAAAATTATGAAGACATTCTTTCCATAGAATGGCCATAATAGATAATTAATCTTCTTCCTTCTCCATCCTTAATGACATTTACCCATTCCTCCATGAAATAAAATATTTTTCTAGGATACCATAAAGAAAACTCTTCATTGAAAGCTGTTTTATTTGCTGCTATAGAACACCACAGAGTGTAGTTCCAGGACTGTGCATTATATAATATATATAATAAATTTATTTGTCCAAGGAAACAAATACAAGGTTTTGTTTATAGGACACATAAAAATTATAAGAAAAATAAACAAGTTCATAATACCTACAGGCGTTACCTTATTACAAAATCATATCCTTATTTGGGCTTAAGTATTCATTTATATCATAAAAACCTTGAGATAACAAGAATATAAGATTTTTTTGAATGACGAAGTTCACTTTGTTTTTGATACAGTCAAGTGGGTGATTAAATAATTTGATTAACATTGCTCTAGGTCCCTTTAAAGTCACTGAGAAGCTGCTACTATTAATACATGAAACATAACATACTCTTGTATCATGATGGTGAATGTTACAGTTTTTGGAAAAGTCATGCATGTTTTATGACATACAGGTCACTAAAGTATATGTATATACTTGGCATTGTTAATATGTCTAACCTTATGAACAAAGGACGGCAATGAGCTTTAAAATGTTGATTGCAGATTAATCTGATAATCTTTTTTTATATTTTAAAAATGTCATTTGCATGAAATTAAGTTTCAATGAGGGTTAATTTTGTTTTCAAATACTGAGATTTTTGAAGTTGTTCTAAAAAATCCATCAACTTGATTAAATATTTCCTTCCATGACAGAATTTAGAATTTTATTGAATACTTTAATCTATGTATAGAGAATGTACTGAGAATGGGAAATTCACAATAATAGAGTAAAGACAATTATTTTGCTCTTATCCTAAGCAACCTTAAAAGTTTTTATGCAACCACTGGATCTCAAAACAACAAAAATTTCATTTTGCTAGGATACAATCTTTTTGTCAATTCTGGTACTAGATTCTCTTCTCTGCAATCGTATATTTTAATTTTCAAGTTCCCCATAGGGATACAATAGGCAAACCAGCTAGTTTATGAAAATGTTAGCGGTTGCTCTACAACAGCTCTTTTACTAAATGTAAATTTAAAATTCGGAGAAAATTACCACAAATTATAAACAGTAATTAATTATGGTGATGAAATATGCTCATGAATACCTTCGGCTGAAATTTTCTAGCCAAAATTGTGACTTTATGATCAACTACGACAAATGAAATGTGACTTTTCCCGACTTTAAATTGGTCGCCACCCCTTAGCCTCCTAGCAATAGGGCTTGCCTTCGATTTTTATTGATATATAGCCGTAGAATTAAAGAGAATCGCAATTCTTTCATGCATGCGTATAGGGACATGCATGTTTCATTGATGAGTAATTGTAATAATGGTGAGAAAAGATTTAAATTTCTTTATGGTTATAACCTTTTCTTGGTGGTTATATGCGTTTAGCTTATTTTATGTAGTTTATCGGTCTCACCAAAGTCAAAAGCATCATTGACTTTGTTTCTCTCCTGTTCATTAGTCGCGGCTCATTTGTCGCGCAGAGAGAAGCAGAGAATGCGCATGGTGTGAATCAGACGGGAAATTAGAATGGTGAACTACAAATAGAAAGCGGCTCATGTTGAACGTGAATAATTATTTTCCATTTATGATATCTTTATTTGAAAACTTCTCCGAATAGTTACAGTTGATGCACGTTCTAAATTTCTTGAATGTACTTTTTAAATTTCAAAGGAAATTTAGCGAGATTTAAAAACCAGTGAATGTTTGGAAAAACCTGACAGATAATTGAACTAACAAAAGTGTTAGAAAGCTCTTTGAAAAACATCCTAAGTAACGATCACTTCGTATCGATAACATGTTTTCTTTCTCTAAAGTGAAGTATTCTCATAAATTACTCGATCCTATATCCAATTCCGACTGTGTCTTGAATTAAAAATTTGGAGATAGGCATCATTGTATCATTTTCTGCGATCATTTTCTTCATTAATTCTGTAATTTTTTATGAATCGTAAGTACGAATTTTATGTACTTAGAACAAATAATATTTATCCTTCATAATCAACACATTTTAAAAGCGTCTCGCGGTCTAAATTTATATTATGCTGCACTAGCGTCTGAGTCTGTAATGTTTTAACCGTTTTGGCTTACTCCTAAAGTGATTATTTTATCCTAGACAATGAAGGTTAAGAAAGTCTCATCTGCAGGTCCTATCACTGATACTATCTGGTTGCATAGTGTTGAAATTTTTATCATTTTTTTTTTAATGTTCATAATCCTTTTTTCCTTTTATCTTTGTAGTGAAATGCTCATTCAGTGTGTGGAAATCACCTGGTACTTGGAGGTTGAACAGACAAGATTGATCGCCCGTAAAGGTATCAATTGCAAGCTAGTCTGCTGATTCCCTGGAGGAAAGTAGTCCATCTTCCTGTGTGAGTGCATCTTCTTTTTAATACTTTGATGAAGGCATGGTTAATTTCATCCAATCCGTTCATAATTCGTGAACGATGCTTTACCTTTAGCAGTCTTAAGAAGAAATTAAGGTTCGAGTGTCAATAGCTTAAAATATTTCGGTGGCAAAACTCGATTCGGTCTTTCTTAAACTTTAGCTTACAGCTGGTCAATACCAGGCAGCGGTAGCGTTTAATGTATTATTTCAGTGTGAGGATGCTTTATTTGAATAATTCTTAGCTCTTAGTATCAGGAGAAATGATAGCTATTATTCTTTCTTTATGCAAATATAGGGCGAGTTAATGATGTTTATGAAACTATGAATGGAAATGAAACTGTGTTAGGAAAAAAGGAGATGCTTAATTTCATGATTTAGAACATTAAAGCCTTTCTAATTAAATTTTTTCATGCATTCAACTCAAGAATATGGGAATTTGATAAATTATTATTTTATCAAAACTTTCATTAATATATCATTGAAATTCACCATGAAGTTTAGTTATGTCACATACTCAGTTTTCTTTTAGTTCATTTTTGTTTCAAGGAAAGTATAACTCCAATTCTTTTTGAGAATCATCATCATTTCATAAAATTTTACTAATTTTTAAGATGAAGAATAATTTAGAGTATCCCTCGAGCACTTATTCACGTAGAACTACCTATATATCCTCAATTTTATGATTGAAAGTAATTGAACTTACTTTCATTTTATAACTTTCCTTGTAAGCTCTGCTGTTCTAATTGTTATTCATGCAGCTTATCATTGCCTGTAATAGACATTGATTTCCTTTATAATTCTTTATTTTCATAAATTCATAAACTCTTCCTATACTTTACCAAAAAAAATATAAAAATTTTACATCTTTGGCAAAGAAGTGAAGTCATCATGTTGCATTTGAATCTCTACTTTTCTCGCATCACAAATATATTTTTTTTTGAGTCCGTCAATTTGCTTGATTCATTCCACTATAAAATGCTGTCAAAATATTTCCCTCATAATTCTTTGACTTCTCTCTACTCACTGTTCTTGAAACAGGATTTATTTTTTATTCTTTTAAAAATAATTAAAAAGGATTGCAATTAAAAGGTGTTTATAAATGATAAAGCATTAAAATATATTAGTGATAACTAGAAAATGAATTAATTATAATTTCCAATTAATATTGATAGCATTGAACTACTTGGTCATTTCAGAAATAAGCTTGATGAAATTAAGGGTAATTATCCCTTTTCCTGATTATTTTTAGAATTCTGTTCAGCTAAAAAGAAATTACATTTATTTTGACACTTTTTTATCTACTTCATTTTTAAGAGTCATTACACTTGTCCACAACAGAAAATGAATTACCTATTAGGAGTGTACTTGTTGGGAAGCACATGAAGCCCAGTGATGGGATTCTCCTGATTCATTCATCCCACCTCTGGGTTAGTCCTTTTCATTTTAAGAATCAAAATCTACAACTTCTTGAATTATTTATCTACATATTTGAAATGATTGCAAAGGTTCTTTGTTCATTATTTTTGCAAGTTTTTTAGCATCCTCATCTGTTTCCTCGTCTACCTTCTAGATTTTGGAATAAAACTTTCACAGACATCTCTGTTGTATTGGCTCTTGCATCCAACTCTTTCTTACATATTTTGAAGTACCTCCCTTAAGCTCCATAAGTTCTCTCATTAAGGTATGGAGAATCTTTACTGGAGAAACTAGCAAATTCAAGAATATACTCACTCTTTTTCCAAGCTGTATTCATTGTTAATTACTTTAACACCTTCCTATTCTTCCTTTATGTGTTTGATGGCATTCTTTGTAATGAGGACTAAAGGCTCTGAAGTTTAGGTATATTTTGCTCATGTATATTTTCAATGAATGTTGATAAACATTTGGGGGAAATAGTTCTAGAATGTAGATATATCTTGATCCATAAGCTGGAAGGATGTCATTTAGGGTGGCAGGATACGTCTAATCATGGAGATGTATAATGCGTGGTTGATGACAGGTGGAATTGTCATGTAAAAGCAATATGTTGAATGTTTTGCTTACGACCAAAATCTTTCAATATCTGCTGAAAAAAGCGTGCATAATGCATTTAAAACTAGTGTTAGAGTTTCCAAAATAGGTAATGTATTTTTCCATCTTTTTATTCAGAATAAATGTCTCGTTATTCTTGGAAAGAAATCATTGAAGTTCCAAAAATTTTTATTCGTTTTTAAGAAAAAAATTTTTCGAGGTTGTCTGAATATTGATTCTGCCTCCTTTTTAAAGTTTCTTTAAAAACATCATAGCCTCCTTATTTATTTTCTTATTGAATGTCAGATTCATAGTTATGGAATAGATTCCCTTACAACTTTTGCTGAACCAGTTTATGTTTAAGAGAGAAAACAGTTTCTGAGAAGAGGATTGCTCATATCATAAGACAGTACTTCCTTTTTTGGCTCTCTCTCTCTCTCTCTCCAAGAAATCAAGTATTTGTCCACAGAATTTTACCATGATGTATAATCCTGTGCTTTGGATTTCTCATAAGTTCAGAGTTACTTATTTTAGGCCCCCCCCCAAATTTATCATTTCTTTTGCTAAATTTTACAATTTTTAATTCAAATGTTTTGTCTTAAATGGTCTTGTTTTTTATTGAATTTGAAGCACAAAAATTCATGAATGTTTTCACTTTTGGTTTGCCTGAGTATTTTTGATCAATAAAAAATTTATTCTCTGTTAACAGCTTAATCAATTACTGATTCACTCATTTCTTTCGCTTTGTTCAGTTCTAATTTTTGAAGAAGTCTTATCATTGTAGGAAAAAATTCAGAGATCTCATTCTAGTGTCATCTGGATGTCTAGAAATTTCTGAAAAATTTCTTTTAGTAGTCAATATTCTTTTCCTCCTTTAACACTTTACTATCTCTTTAACTCTTTGGGCGCTATTTCTAGCAGCTTCTGGATTAAAAGAATTTTTTCTAAACTTTACAGTATAACTCTTTATATACCACCCCTTTGACCTTTTATGCCCTACTAGTATTGACAAATTAATCTAATGATCATTCACTTGGTTAAATAAAATAACTCATTTTTCTGCTGTTTATTGAATTTAATTTTACAGGTTCATTTTTGCCTTCTGTACTTGTACTCTCAGCTTAGTGCTATATTAATGGCTGCATTGATAATTATTCCAAATAATTCTCAATGCAGCCATTAAGGTAGCACTGTCCTCACAGAGTGCAAGCACAGAAATGGTCCAGATGGATGCTGCAACAGCAGAAAACAAATGACACGTCAAAATCTTCGAGATAGGTTCGGCCGGTTCGGCCAGTCCGGCTCTTCCAATACCAGGACCTTTTGAGGGTTGGGAATAAGACAGGTTTTGAATGAAATTTGAAAATGTTCTGTCTGCAATTTTCTTTATTGATCACTGTAATATATGTACATTAAGAAATTATGCAATAAAATCACATGTAAAAGGAGTTGCTTGAAGTCTTCGTTTCTCCTTTCTGCTGTTCACAGCTGTGAAAATAAAATCCATTAGAAATGGACAAACTGCATTGGAAAAGTTAATTTTCACACTTGAAAAAAAATTAATAAAAGGTTATTATAAGTTTTTCCAAGGCAGAGTTAAATCTGAATTTAGGGATAATCAGACACCTTTAACATACAAAGTGCTGGAAGATGTTCAAAATCAACAAGTTTAAGATAATGAATAATAGAGTTCCAGATTAGAGGACAATTTCTATGACAAGATTGAATCCATATTTTATGGAGAGATGAAATTTAAATATTCTAAAATTACTCACTTTTGCTGATAAAAATTAGTTTTTATTCCAAAAGCTTTAAAAATTATAATCAAAAGAATTTACCGATAAATTCAAAACTTCACCTACAGGTACAAATTAATCTTAAATTTTAATTATGAAGTGCAATTAATATTCATGAATAGCTTCCTTTACATTTAAATACTGTAAAATTGACTCAATATTATGCATACCACCAAATTTATTTACAATACTAACAAATTTATAATACTAACTTAGTAGTATCCCCATGTGAAAATTTCACAGAATGACACTGACTGATTCTATTTTCCCTCCCAAATACATTATACCAAGCTAATATATTATAACAAACACTCCAATCAGTACAAACCAATTCAAAAATACAAAAACATAGTACCATAGAAAAAAAAACAAATTCTGTGCAAGTTCCCATTTCAATATATCTTCTGTATCTACATCTAAACATCCAGTAACCAAATTTAATTGGGAAATTGAAATATTAACTATATTTTTACCAAATGTTAAATTTTTCATTTTTGGCCTATTTTTAGTAGGAAACGGGAAACTCTAAAATGGCATGTCATTTATGTTTTTGAGTGGGAAGGGAGAAAAGCTTGGGTCACCGAAAATTTTAAGTAATATAAAGATTGAATTCTAAACAATAAATCTGAAGGGTCTCTATCAAAAGTGTGTCTTTAGATTAATAATTTAAAAACCTTAATATTTCTATTCTGCTTTCCCCAAATTTGGTTTATCTCACCCTCTGAAGTTATGGCAGCCTTATTACGTTTGTGTTTGAGCAATAATAAAGGTATAACGCTGATGGTAAAGTGAGAGAATAAATTGTAACGAAGTACCAAGAACATCAATGAGTGAATGTGAGAGCGAGTTTGAGCAAATAATTTGGCTAATCATATTAATATTTCATCATCCGAGTCAAAATTTTTCATAAGTATAAGCTTGCTAACTTATACAATATGAAGTCTTAGGATTGGCAGTCATAGAATGCAGGAGCTTAATTTTATGTATTACACTTCGATGCAAAATAAAACCAGAACAGCTCTCGCCCGGATCAGTTAACAGCCAAAGATTTAAGTAACGTTCCAAACTCTACCATTTCGCGTCAAATAGTGAAATTTAGACTAAATCCGAAGCCTTTAGTGAGCTTTGACGTCACCATCGCAGGCGGGTATTTACATGTTAAAACTTTTTCCAAAATATAGCCAGGAGAGCTCGGGAATTCGACTGCAAGGGAGAAAGAATACGTGTTAAAGATTCATACGCAAGACAATCTCATACCTAAATCGGGTAACCGGGATAGGAATCTGTTCAAATGCTTAACTATCCTGTCTACAAAATTGACCTTAGCTGGCGACTCGTTTACATAGTAAAATTTTGTTGATGAAAAGAACTGAACAATTTACTTTTGATTTGATATTACGCTCGAAATTCCCATTCTAGTATTACTACAGTGGATCTAACTTTACTTTTAACCTAAGCAAGCTTTGTAGTGTCATTCGCATTATAATTTTAGTGAGAACAATAAATTGAAACCTAAATCTTATTTGGATTCTGAGTTTGAGATAATAAGGAAAACATAATAAGTTCAAACTGTACAGGTTAAATAAAGTTCATCCATGATTGGTGAAATTTCTGAGATAATGTTTTAATTCCCTAATCCTAAATGGACCTTTTTATTAACACTGAAGAAATGAAAACATGTTATCTTATTCAAACTAAAACCCATGAAAAAAGTAGGCGATCACCCCTCAAATTTAGTCTTTTCTAATAATCTAACCTTAAAAGCGGATCCCAACGTAGTTGGTTAGCCTACATCGATGACTTATTCTATCAGCATTTTCTCTACTAAGCACTAATACCCTACTAATTTTCCTTACTTAACGTGACCAAGTTTTAATGATATCATGAACAGGTCCCTCTAAAATATGAAGCAAAAGGAATATAATTCGACTGTAGAAAAATGCGTCGCACTGCGAAAGAATAAGACAGGATTTTAAAAAGGAAGCGCGTATTCACCTCTACTTCCAACGAGCGATTAAGTACTGTGACTCAAATTGAACGTATACGCTCTAACCCCTCTAATTTCTGTTAACTTCCAGGTATCTACCTGAATAGAAAAAAATTACTTTATTTTGTTACAGTTATTAACCCTGGAAAATTCCGAATTGAGCCGTAGCAGGAACAAACCGTATTAAGTATGTATCACTGCCCACAAAAGATAATCCGTGACAAAATTACAAAGATAACCACTACCGAAGGTATTTCGTTTATAATAGTACAACTAGGTAGTAATGGTAATATTAACAACTACAATAGTACAAGAAACTATGAGAAAAGAATGGAGAGCTTGCAACGTGCGTTCAGAACTGAATCCATTTGACAAATACGTGGAGTGAAGGATAGCAGAGCATTTTTTCTTAGAGTTCGGAAGACATGGAAGACATTTAGCGTTAAGCGAGAGAAACCGTGCACGTAGCGACACTCGCCTGCAATAAGAGAGAAAGTTTTCGCGTGATCTTTGTCAATAGGAGTTTTTTACAGCAAAACCACGATATGAATCTCTAAAGTGACTTTAGTCGTAAGAAACGCGATTATGGGCTTTAAGCATATTAGACTGATTAAAGGACATAAAATTCAAACGAAATAATCTTATAAAAAAAAGTATTGTACTTATCTGAAAGCAATCCCGATGCAACCAGACTTTTTTCGGAGCTGTAAGTACGCCATCGACTATCCCACCGCATTGTTTCAGATTGATGCGTAAGCCTCGTGACTAGCGGATCTACATTCAGCATTTGGCTCGAGGTAAAACTACTTCTTGCGTGGATTTGCTTTATATAGCGTTATGGAGAAGGTACCATGGGTAAAAATGACAAGCGAAATCCACTGATGATGAAATTATTTTGATTTCATTGAATCGAGAAAAATACGGCCTTGTCAAATATTTAAAATAATTAAAGATTTATCAGGCGCTTACGTTATATCATGTTATTCGGCGTTCGCAAATTGTATTTTACTAATTTTTAATAGCTCTATAGTATGTTACAAATATTTATTTACATCTGTTTTATTTGGTTCGCTTAAATTAGACTGTGGTACGATTTTAGCTAAAAAATTCTTAAACCATTCACTTGAATCAACTATAGCGAAAAATTTGCAAGTATAATTTCAATTTCTCTGAGATATATTTCATGATGCAACCAATTTCCCTATTAGGGTGAAAACAGATTCCTTAAATGTAAATGATTTCTCTTGGTCTATAGTTATAAAACCATGGAAATAATTCTTCCATGACTGATCTCTCTTGTTCATGTATTGGGTAAGTAGGTATCAAAATAAAGGAGGAAGAAAATAATCTACTGAGTGGATGGTGCACCCACAGCCTCTCAAATTTGTTCTAATTATCAGCTAAAGCTCTTTAGGCTCATAGGTCTTTAAATCAATGATGTAATTTTTTCTAATTAAAGAGAAGAATAGGTTAACAGCCAGCCATATTGTACTTGTCTTATATGCAGAATTCTTTGTAAAAGTATAGGTATCCAAAGCAATCAAGATCAATTCCTTCTCAGAATTACCCTTAGAATACTCGAGCATTGATCCATAAGCTTGAATATTTGGATCTTGAATCACCTTCCAATACAGCAATCAGTAGTCTTCATCCTACCACTAAGAGTTACATCCAGTACTGCACTCAAGAACACAAATTTAATAATAGTAAGAAAATTATTCATTGCTCTAGAGTGCATAGAGGGAGTTAAGTAAAGTCCACTGTGTGACATCCCTTTGTGGGACTTGACTTTGCCAGGTGGCATTCCCCGTGGATGATATGTTGACAGTGCATCGACTCCCCTGCTGTCGTATTTAGCTTTTCTTGACTGGACCCACTATCTCTTCATTCAGATAGCTACCCATATTCATTATGATGCTGGGTGGGCAACGATAAATGTTGGCTCCCTCTGGTAATTGAACCCAGGACTGCTTTCATGGAGTGTGCCCCAGATAGCCTAGTTTGCCAACTGCAATAGGGAATATTGAGACTGCATACAGGAAGAACAGGAATGTAATATCATTTTTCTTTGGAATTTTGTTAAGGAGGATGAACCATATCCTAAAGGCTTTACATAGCATTAAATCTAATTTATACCAATGATTTGAGCAAAATTGTGTTTCTAATTATGAAAGACCCTTGAATGTTAGTTAACCTCTATCTATTGATTATCATTCTATGGGGCTAAATGCGTTTCTTACATCTAGCATCCGTTTCTTAAAAGCTAGCTCTGAATTAATGTTGCTTGAAATAAGCATTAGAGTTATTCAGTTTTGTCTCCCTGGTAAATTTCTTGATCTACTCAGTTGCAAATTATTTGTATATTTTATTCTTTCTTTTTTACCTTTGGTAATAATTTCATTTGTGTGTAGAGACTAATCTCTCTTCAGATTTTTGGTGAGAAAATCAATTTATATTACACTTTAACTCTGATTTAACTTTCCAATGTTTTTCTCCTCTAACTTCTAAACCTATTCAAAGAAATTATATTTATGATACATATAGAATGAATTATGTGATCTCTATCACTTAGCTTCTCATTTGTCATTGAACATGATATAAGAGAGAGATGCAAAAAATAATTCTTTCTAAAAGCAATCTGAAATAGTAATTTAAAAAAGAAATACTGAGATTTTTAATTCACAGAAAACTTAAATCTTTTGGGTTTTAACTTCTTGACATGTAATTAAGGAGCTTTCAGGGTAATAGTCTAGATCTAAATGTTGTGCAATGGAGATTTTCAAGTAAAGAAAAAAATAATTTTTACATAAAATTAAAAATATTCTTCAGACTAAAGCACCATAGGTGCAGTGTAACCATAAGTCATTACACAAAAATTCATTTTTAATAGCTAAAATGCTTGTCAACAACAATTTCCTTCGATATGCTTATTTAAATCCATTAATAGCCTTTTTTTGCAATTTTATCTTGATCTAGGGCTGTTTTTCATTACTCTAATGGTATTTTAGGTTAATTGATGAACAGACAATAAAAATGAAATTAACACACCTTAATAGAAAGTCTTGAATTAGAGAAAGTATTTTTTGATCCCAAGTAATTCAATAGACAGGGGTTTTACTATTAAGTAATGTATAAAATTTATTAATAAATAATAATCAGCAAAATAAAAACAAAGAAAAATTTAAAACAATTTAATACAAAAAACTCACAACTTGATGAACAGAGGAATTGCATTAATTGAACATAAATAAAGATAGGTAATTTGTGCTTTTACAATATAGATACATACATGAACTGCAAAAGACTAGATAAATATTTGTACTGGTTAAAATCAAAAACCCTTGCTAAATATCAGGTAAAATTACAGAGAATCAAGCAAAGAAGATTAATTACACCTTGAGATATTACAAAAAAGATTCAGGTCAGCTTTCAGAAAGGTTAAGTACTTAAAACCAATGTGCCATCATAAAATCAAAGGTGGCAACGGTATGAACTTTGATACTATAAGATGTTCACGTATACATGGAATTACTTAAGAATATGAATACATAATAACAAGCAAACAATACAGTATCCAACAACTTTTTCCACAGCACCATAAATGAGACAAAAGCTCAACTATATAAGGAACTACAAAATAAAAGAAAGGCTTACGTAAGTCATAACATCAAATTCCCTAATGTCTGATTAAGCTGAACAACACAATCTAGAAAATAATCACAAGAGTAGAAAAACCTATTCCACAGTAATCATACAAATACACAAAAAATTGAGAAATGTACAAGACACAAACAACCAAAATAATCTTTTCCCAGTGAACAAAGAATCAATGACTATAAATCACAACATTCTGACTTCAGTAGTTTTACATTATTGCCCCCTTATTAATCCTAAAAATTCCACAAAAATTAAGTAACCATGAGATTGAATTCCTTTCGTTAAGTAACTGATAAAAAAAACAAAAATAGGCAGCAGGAACATACTAAAAACAATTCATAGTAAACTGAACTATAATGTCTATGGTGGATCTTCACATCACTATCATGTTATAATATTAATTATAGTAATATATGTTTGGTTTAAGTAATTCTTAAATTCTTTGAAACCTTAAAATTTATTTCTTAGATTTCAATTGGCTACAAGAACTAATGGATGCTGTTGCTTTTGAATGAAATGTTGGTAGTCCAAAACCAAGAGAAAGATTTATAGATTGTTTAAAGATGTTCAAGTTAAAATCACATCAAAATTCATCTAATTTGGAATGTTAACAATATGTGATTCTTTTATTATAAAATGATAAACTTAACATAAAAATGAAATATAAGTAATTCAATAACACAAAGCATTCCATGCTTTGATCTTAGATATCTTTTTTTCAATAATGTGAGAATAACAACACTTTTTAAACAAATCCTTAGCATGACACAAGAATATTTTACAAATACCAATCAATGTTACATTGTTTTAATTACATATACAGGAAAACTGAATGAGTTCTTGTTTGAAAATGACTAGAAAAACAGACTTTTCTATTAATCTTACAAAAAATTGCCATTTTCAAAGGATGTAATATGCAATGGAGTCCATTGTAAAAATGTTACAATAAAAATTCGTGTATTTTTCTCCTGTTCAATTACTACAGTGATAAAACACATTCTTAAATAGCATATATTATATAAATTACCATATTTTCAGGGATAATTTCAAGTAACTTAAATGACACACGTGATGTCAATAACATGTAAATTGAATATCCTTGCATTTAAGATTGAAGAATTTGACTGCAAAATGCTAATTACAGCAAACACTACTGAAAAGAATGTTTCTCATCCTGAGGCTACAAAATAGTCTCCTCCAAGTATGTAAGAATGATTTAATTAATTTCACCACAAAGTTTGAATGCTTTCAGGAGATAGAATCAAATTTATTTCTGAAATCTAAAAAACAATCTGATATTGCTTGGCAACGAAAAGAACAGTTTGTTTCTGCTTAGCAGAACTCTGTGGTTATTTTCAATTTTCATTAAAAATGGAAGTGAATACATCATTCCAATGTGCAAAGGCAACCTATGCAAATGGCAAAATTTTCCACAAAAAAATTATTCCCTACTCAAATATTGATTCTACTCCACTTTCTACCATTTACATTTTCCAAATAAACGATAAATTCTTCTAGCAAAGAAACTAACTCTTTGCGACCAAAGTTTTCCATTTCTTCAATGTATATGTAAACTATTTAACTTCCATAAAGTTATAAATAATAGAAGATACAATTTTAATAATTTATGAAGGAATCCACACAATATAGCCCTAAATTCCAACTCTTTCTGATAAATAGCACCAATCATGAAAAAAATATAAAAAATTCAAACTCTCATAATTTGTAATCCCATTCTGTTTCTACAAAAATAATGCTGTGATACATTACCACCAAAACTATGTTTTTACAAGCACAGTGTCTCATTCTCAACCACAATATCACTGACCTCATAAATGCAAAATGGATCCTTATCACCTTTTGCGACCAATATCTTTGTTTCACAGTCTTTTAATCAATGCTCTTCTAGAAATACCCTTTTCACATATATTACCTTATGATTTGGAGACAAGATCTCTTAAGTATGACATCTGCCTTAATTATCAACAAAATAAATAGGGGGAAGGCAACAAAAGATAGAAGATAAAGATGGAAAGATAGAGAAGTAATAGGCAATTTAATAAAACACAGGTTTCACAAAACTGGAGACTGATATTAAACAGAAAAAAATTAAAATGCAATCTAAAGAAAAACTGGGGATGACTTTAGTCCCCAACATAAAATTAAAAAGTACAGCATTTGGTCCCCTTTCATCATTCCAAAAAAAATCTGAATTTTACTTGATCAGTTTGATGGACATGCCCATATACCACAGTGGACCTATTTTTTCTCCAGTTTTATAGAAAAAGATCAACCATTCCTCCAAAAATTAAAAAGGCAAGTAAGGTCCTTCTGATTCTCTTATTATCCATTATTATGATTCTCTTTTCCATAGATCATAACTGAAATATAACAGAGGCAGACACAGAATGTATTCCAAGAATTTCAAAACAAAGCTCTAACCTTAACAGAAAATTTCTGTACTGCAAAGTCTATCAGCACAGGTTCCAGCCATGCCAGAGCCATGAGCCACATACCCTGTCCTAACATTCCTGGATTAAACCAAGTATAGGTCACAGCCTCATTTGCATCCAATTTTAGCACCCATTCTTCCTGCTTCAAATTCTTCAACCTGCTGTTGTTTGATGGAACACTTAGCCGTCAGGATTCATATACAAGGCGCTGATAATGAGGAAATAGTTCCCATGTAGGTAAGTGGAGACTAAACTCGAGAGCCACCAGTACAGCAAATTCAGATGAAAGAAGATCCTTGCGGTTTAAGCGAAATGTACTTTCTGTTTTCTGTAAATATAAAACATTACATGATGTTAAGCAACCACTGATATTTGTGAAACCTACCAAATAATCATCAGAATTATATAAGTAATCACACAATATCAACAATAATGAAGATTTTTTGATTGCTAGAAAAATCAAACCATTGACTTTTTCATTAAGTTCTTATAAATGGAAAAAAACTACTTCCTAAAAAGGATATTTAGGAAAACACATTGACTTCCATCTATTACCAAGATATGGATGAAAATATGAAGCACTGTGTAAATTACTTAACTTTTTTGTGAATTTGACTTGAAATAAAGAGAACTTCATAAGATGTATATGAATATGAATGGAATATCTTTGCAATTGATGGAATGATTAAACCTTTAACTATGAATATGTGGTTAATGAATTAATAATAAAGGTATAAATAATAAAACAATATAGTTATGAATATGAAGATAATAAGAATTATATAGTAATTATTATTGCCTTTTATTTGATTACAATCATATGGTAATTAAATAACAATTATTTATATAAAAGGAATAGCTTTTGGAACTGATGGTATGAGTTTGTTACCTAGAATGACACTTAAAAGGAGCAATGTAGCAGAAAGAATGCAACTATAAATCCAATTATACTTTTCTTACATAATGTTACCCAGATATGATACCTGAATTTAAAGATGATAACAATCATTCTTAATCAGAAGTAAAAAGTTTTAACAGGCACTGTTTATCTTCTCAGGGATATATTAATTCCCACATATTGAATTAGGTAATTTCACTTGTCTTTAATATCATTTCATATACATTGAGAAACAAGATTTATTTTGAAAATAATAATTGGAAGATTATCCACAAAAGAAAAGTTCTTTTATATAATAAACTGCAATAGGATATAATCAAGATATATAGTGATCTGGATACTGGTTTGAAAAAAAAGGCTGTATAAATATTTATCTCCTTAAACTCTCATATCACACCTACACATTTATCCATATGTCTAGAAAATATTAATCCAACATACTAAGTACAGTTTTCTTCATTCTGAAGGGCCACTTGACAAGGTTTTCCTAACCTATATCCTTATTATTTTCAGGAAACTGAAGTCATGGCAAATAAATCTCAAAGAAATGGAAATAAGATGATCAAGCTCTTCAACATATCACTTAATTAAAATGTAGCCCCAGAAACTCTTCGTGAATGGAATACATGACTTAATAGCTCTCTAGTGTTCTTCTTAAATACCTTAGTAGCCTACTCAAGAGTTGTACTTGAATATTTGAAATAAGTTAAAAATGCGATATATAAACAAAAAGTTATCCTTAATTATTTACTTCACTGTCTGAACTATAAGATGGAAAATGAGTTACTAATTTATATAAGACATATATGAAAAATATATTAAAGATTTACCTCTATCAAATTTTCCAATGTCTCACCCTTCACATCGTTAAGTTTGGCAGAAAGCAATAGGCAAGCTCCAGCACACAGTTTTCTGTTGGCCTTGTTGATAAGGTTGCGTAGAATAAGTTTCTCGAAGTAAACATATGCCTGAGCTACAGTTAGAAGGTCTATTCCACACTCAACTCGGGCAATCTTTCTCATTTCACGCTTGATGCTGATAATAAACACAAATCAAAATGAATAATGTATCACTGCTGGATGAAAGAGAGGGAATGTTTTATGATAAGTGATTATTCTATTCAATGAAAGTGATGGAAGACATGTTGAAATACAAATTAATAACTTTTATAGAGAATTTCTCAGAGAAGCTCTCAGAGCTCAACATATTTTCTACTTTCTAAAAAGTGTTCCTTAATTACACTCATGTTATTCATAGCAATTGAGTCAATAGCACTTCAAAATAACTCGTGTAAAATACATATTTTCATTACTTATCTAACATTATCATATTAGAATTATGGATTTTATTCATCACTATACATAGAAATTTCTTCTGATTGGGGTAAGAGAAAAACAGACGAACAGATTGGAATCTGGAAATCAACAGCAATAATAAACCTATTTCAACCCCAGACATGAACAATTTATGTATAAACTGAAAGAAAAGAAATTGGAACTTGGCTGTTAATGAATACAAGGTTTGAAAATATCCAAATATGCTGGTGATTGTGGGGCTAATTCCTTGAGAGAAGGAAGCCGTAGATTACCGACCATACAAGAAACACCCGATATGCATATCTGCGACTATATCGCCATTTTCAGGAGGAAGGGGGTATATTCCCTGATATCTGAATTGGGTGTTTCCTAGAAGGTTGGTAATCTGTGGCTTGCTTCTTTCAAGGAATTGGCCCCATAATCACCAGCATTTTGGACAGTTTTTCCAACCTCTTATATGTATGGTAGTTCAAGAGAAACATATAACCTGTAAATAGAATTATGAGTATCTGATTTATGTACATAAATTGAAATATTTTTCAGGTTTATGCATCCAGATACAGAATGAATAGTACAGAATATTTGCTGAGCAAATTTTTAAATAGTATTTCATTTGAAATCTTTTAGGAGAATGTTGTAAAATACACTCCTTGCATATGTTAGTCCTTTACTACAGCATTTTATAATTAAAAAAAAAAAAGATATTAATGCTATTCTATAACTTTGTTCCAGTAGCTTTCCATTTTGCTTGATATTACAGAATGAAACCTCAATAACTGGTCAATTCAACAATTATAAAATTTTATTTTGATTCTTTTAACAATTATTATTAATATAATAAATACACTAAAAGCTAATCCAAAATGGGTGAGCCTTCCCTTGCAGTTCTGTTGGTGATATTCGTCATTCTCACCAGTGAATTTTTACGCCTGTCTTCAAATGTACATACATAGAAACTAGTTGCATAGAAACATAAGAATTTATTTCCTACTGTAATTAATAGGTTGTATGTGATTTAAGACCAGAGAGATCAAAAAAGTTATGAAGTTCAATCATGAGGAATGATGAAAACGAAGCATTTTGATTGACAAACACCAGAAGAAAAATACTTGAGAAACAGTAACATGTGAAAGTAAACTAAAAGATTACAAAATATAAAAAGCAAAAGAACTACTAGTATCATGAACAAACAAGGTAGATAGCAAGCTTAATGTAAAAAATACTTTTGAAACATTAAAGATGCATGCTAATTTTAAAATGTATTATACTTTTTGAAGAATTTTATGATGTTAGAGCCTCAGCTCTTTCAAATGACAAGGGAAATTAGTGTCATAAGTACCACACATTTCTATAATAAATTTCACAATTTTTTGACATAGTATAGCATCACTACTACCCTTCATTTCTAAAAAAATGTATCAATTGCTCTAATGAGTACCATCAATTAATCTACCATTCTTCATGCACAAACAGAGACAAACTTCAGAATGGAGAAATCTTAACAAAGTACCTAAAAACAACAACATTCACTAAAAATTAAGTTAAACCTATCTATTGCTTAATATTCAATAATATTGATTTGTAAGAGTGAGTAATTCAAATCAAGAATTTAAAGAGGTTTCAAGAGTTAATCTGTCCACTGACACTAGTTTTTCCCTCAGCTGAGCTTCTATCACCCAATCTTTCTAAATACATGAGGAGTCTTCCAAGACATTTAATAAAGTCAGAAAAAAGACCATTCACATCTTTCAATCCATTTACAGTCCATGAAGAGTTTTACTAGATCATACAATGAAATCTGCAATTTGTGATCAATAGCAAAGCATTTTATAACCTTGCGTCAAGTCTATGATTAACTGCTTCAAGACTGAGGAAATTCAGGGGTTCAGCTGGGGTAAGGGCAGAAATAAAATTACATGTGTACTGTTTTGAATGCTCATTATATCAATATTTGATCATCCCTACTGTTTAATTTTAAAACTTTACTTCTGGGGATTACCCTTACACGATACCTGACTCTGTTTCAGCAGGACTGATGTTAGAAAAATTACTTTTTGGATGTAAATGTTGATAACCAAGTAGTAGTGTACTGCTACCAAGCCCTCGACAAAGGGATTGATGTATTATTTAATGACCTTATGTCAAATAAATGTACATTTACTTAATAAAGGAAATGCATCATTTGGTGGCCTAGTGGTTTGTCCCTGGCTCCCTCCTATCCTTCCAGGACATGTCCATGTCTGTTAAGCCAAAAATATAGCAGCCAAGCATATATAAGAGGAATGTGAGAAGGGAGGCTTAGTTAGGAATTGAGATGTGCTTAGGCAAGTCCCAGATCATCATCATAGAAAGCACATGTGCCTTAAGAACATGTACAGACTGTGCCTCAAGTGAAAATGCAAGCACGCGTAGAGAGCTTGTTCGCTATAATGCTTCTCATCTGTTCATTAATTGTCAAACAATCTATTGCATTTGCTATTAACAACACCATAGCAGTTTGTATGCAAATATATATATATATATATATATATATATATATATATATACATACACACATACTGAATACCAAGGAGCAACCCGAACTCTCATATTGTGAATATAGCAGTGCATTCAATAATATAACATGCATTTTAACAAATATATGCTCACAGTGAGAAGGTGCTGAAGTGGGTTCACCTCTTGTGCATGACAAAGAATAAGTACAAAGTTATAACATGCAGTTTTCTACAGTGGAAAGAAAGAAAGGCAAAGGCAAATTTATGGCTAAAATAATCATATTGTCAGTAATATTTTATTAAATAATACAAATATATTAATATTTATTTTATAATATATAATTAATATATTAATATGTGAATATGAGAAAATCAAACATGCTGGATTGAAATGTTCATATTTTGATTACACTTACCTCCTTAATTTGCTGAGAGTTAACTGAATGTTAGGAAACTTTTCACGGAATTTGTCATTTAGCTCCTTTTTCAAATCTGATGGTCTTACATAATCAATTACTGATGTCTATAAAATAAAATACAATTCAATTATAACCTTAATTAAGGTTTATGATAAAAATTTCATCAATACTTGCAATAAAGAATTGAATAATTTCAATCGAGAATTCTTAGGTCTTCCATGACTAAGATGTGTTACATAAATAGCTAAAAGACAATCATCTTCATCATCAGATTTATGTACTTTATGTATGTATTTACAGAGCAATCATAAAATGAATTTAAGATATATAGATAAAAATTGGGCTAAAATACTTCCATGACACATTGAATTCACCTTAAACATCATGAAACTCACCATATAAGATGTAAAAGTAAGTAAGGTCCGATGTTTACCAGCTATTAGTTCTGGGTCATCAAGTAAGTAAGGAGAGTAGTTGGTACCTGGGGCTGATGCCCCTACTGAATTGCCTGTAGGTTCATCCCAGTCAAAACAGGCTGACAAAAAAGATGATAAGTATGAAAAATATGAGTATACTAATAACTAACATTTAATACAAAGATATTTGACAGAATTCACATCTATAATTTTCAAATCAGAGTGAAATTCATATTATTCGATGAATAATCTTTAAATTACCTCTAAGTAATAAAACAAGATGAGAAAATATTTGGTTCTGCTTCATTCCACTTAAGGATAAATACTACTTATTTTGCCATGGTGAGATTCAATATATTTTCAAGAGCAAATACAATGAATCTAACATTCACAAAATATGACTGTGACTAAATGCACTATCAGTGTTGTTTTTTTACAAAAAATCCTTCCACAAAACCATCTTTTATAAAATTTTTGATTGTATAGGTAATTTATCTTTTGCGAGGGCTATAATTGCACACTTAGTTCCCTAGTTCCTTAGATTTTACACCAAAAAAGACGCAGAACTCAAAACATGGTTTGTTTCTTACTGATCTAAAAGTTAGGCTTAAAGTATGATTTCATATCCCTCTACATTGACAAATTTAATGAAATTCTTCCAAATTATTTAAATATATTTCATCAGACATTAAACCTTTTATTAGAAATTTACCATGAAACTTTAAAATAACATCAATTGAATAATCTAAATGGATATTTTAATCAAAACACATATTAATCACACACAACAAAATTCATCATGTAGAAAGTGCACATGAAAATGAGTACCTTTATCTGTATATTGGATTGGAGGAGATGCAGGCACCACATGAGCTGTGGTTCTATGTGCTGCAGCATCATATGAGAAGCACCTATAAAAGAATTAAAGAGGAGTGGAAGGATGGATAAAGTGGGCATAGGAAGAAAACACATGAGTAAAATGAAATGAGCGCATGTTGCAGGTTGAGGCAATACTAAGTGCTGACGTACACTGTGATGTACAGTAAGCCATGCTCTCCACTAACACAAAATTACAGTAACACACAACACTGTCAATACTTCATAGAAAGATGTAATAGATAACATACAAAAGTATTTTAAACAAGATATACACTTAAAAATAACAACAATATGATCCATAAGTAAAAGCCCAAGAAAAACATCCAAATTGATCACTGGTGACAATCCAATTCCCTATCTACTATCTCTCCAAGTTCATTGGGTGTTAGCACCCAGTGGGTAACAGCACAAAGAATATTTGAGTAGCAGAATTAGAAAAAAACAATTTAGATTTTCTATAACTTTGTTGGTACGTATGCAATTACGGGAAACATGGATGACTTTGGTAAGAACAAATCAGTATGAAATGCATATGGAGCATAGTTTCCAGGCTGGATGTGTGGTGATTTTATTCCCATTTTTCCTTTTCCAATTTCTACAACATAGTTTGAAAAGATTGGTTTATTTGTCCAATATGTGATGCAATCCTGAAGATCTTGTAAGCATGTGAGAGGAAAATGCTAAATGTTAACGCATATGATTTTTTAAATCAAATGCAAAAATCAAGTTTTCCTGATAATAGGATTTGATTAACTCATAGGAACTTGGAAAATTGAGTTTAAACACCTTAAAACTGAGAATTATAGCAATTTGTTCAGTATCTGCAGTTAGATATGAAATGACTACCATGATTTTATACTGATTCTATGAAAGTCTTGCAATATTTTTCAGTTTATTTTTATTAAGCTTATCCTTTTGAATTTGTTTGATTAAGAGTTTATTATGAAAACATTGATGGAATTGCTATTTATACTACAAGACTGGTTGTATAATCATTGCCATATTATGGTTTTCCATCAAAATTTGCAGGAGGGAGTTTAAAAGTCTTAAAAGGGTCCTTATAACTTTTTAAACACCAAGCAAGCATATATACAGTTGTTACCAGCTTATTTTGCCATCAGCAAAAAGAGACGAAGTTTAGGAAAAATTAAAGAATAAATTTAACATCACTTAGAGGGTGCACTATGAAGTAAATACATGTAGAAGTAATGAGACAGGCATATAAGCACACTCTGATACTTTTCCAAATGACATCATATATGGAAGAAAATGACAGAGGCATCTATAGTTTTCATACAGTTTGAGTGACAAGTAATAATTAATTAAGTATTTTTTAAAATTTATCAATGTTAATATATGAACCAAAAATTTTATTTTTATTTTAAATAGCATTTTTGAAAATTTTCATGGAAATTTTTTTCCTATTTTACGCAAATAATATGAATATAAAATTATTTAAATAAAGAACATGATTATAGCATATTTTAAAAAAATATTAATTGCTCATAACATTGGTATTGGGGACAAAAAATGTACTAAAATAGAAATATTCCTAAAAAATCTTCTGTATTTTGGTGAGAAAAATTTTTAATTGGTTTGACCTGAGCTGTCACTTATAAAATTTAAACTTTACCTAATATCATACAAAGGGCTGATTAATAAAAATATATAACTTAAAAATAAATCATCAAAACTCATATTTACTTAAAGAAAAGAAGTGGCAACAAAAATCAATCTTTGGACTTCCTTCTCTCATGCAAGCCTAAAAAACCCTAAGTCTGTTCATATGTATTGCAATTATTGCACTCTTGTATATATACACAGTATAATGTATTTGGTATATAAAAATTATATTGTTATTCCGTTGCAATGTGGTGATGAATTCTAAATTGAAGTTTAATGTGAATGAATGATGAAAATATCTACTCTAATTTAAGTAACTAAACGAATTCTTTGCATCTCTCTCAAGAATAATAATTTCTGAATGGGACTAGTTAATTTAGTTAATTTGCACAGAATGCAATTTAGAGCTGGTCTCAAGAATTAGTTTTCTTTGCTCCCTAGACTGGTTTCCAGTACTATACTGGGTCATATTTAAAATTTCCAGTATTACCAGTGATTCAGATGACTATACTTTTTATTTTAGAATGATTATTTTATTGATATTTTTCAAGGCATTTATGAGATTAACTTTATTTCTAAAATCTTTAAAAACAGTCAATAATTTATTCATAAAAGTAGAGGGGATGGTTTGGTAATGTCTAAAGAATAATCATGAAAATCAATGATGATATCTAAACATTTTATTTAATAAGAAGGGAACTGCAAGCTTGGTTTCCATTCCTGCTAATTAATAATGAGGTTGGATTAGGTTGAGTTGGGTGTGTATTTACATTTTTCAGGACTAATTTTCAATTTCAAATTGTTACTAATACTAAGTATTTCAAATTTGTTAACTATATATTTTTTAAGTTTGTAAGATGATGTTTAACATGCTGTATCATTTTAAGTGAATAATTAATCTTCGATTTTTATTAAAATTATGAGCATCCACTAATCAATTATTTATCAGACTTCACTGTCTATTGCAGGAAAGTAACAGAATGTGTGTGGATAAATGTTAGTTTGGTATAGTTTGAATTTATGGCTAAGTAAAGATTTCAATTGCTGGAACATTTACCATTTGATGTCCCTATCCCAGGTTAACATTTTTGTCCTGTAAACAAAATCAGAAACAAAATTTGATTAATGCAATCAACATCAACATGAACATACAAAGCAGGGACGACATATAAAGCATACCACAAGCAATGAATGCGCCAGACAACTAAATATAAACATCAAGAATTGTCTGAAATGGTCTATGTTGCCCCAAATACTAAAGGCAATGTAATTCCATAAAAAAGCTTCTATTTTAACAATCATGCAAGAGTATCTAGTAATTAATCCTCCCCTTTGAAAAGGGAAAGCTCACAATGAGAAGCAAATTTGGTGAGAAAACTTATAAAATGTGCTCTTTCACTGAGTCTCTTAAAAACATTAGAATCAAAACTTGCAGTAAAACATTAATCAAAAAGGAATTTTGGATAAGTACTTTTAAAAATTAGTTCATTTAATATTTAATAGTATGCCTTTACCTTTAAATGTAGGTGCAATAAGTAAATGAAAGAGCCTGCATATCTAATAAATAAATACATTAAAATGAATTGACATTTAGAGATAAATTATTTAAGAGTTTAACTGAGTAGCTTTTTATGCCAAAAGTAAAATAATGAAACATCAAGTGATAGAAAAACCATATTGCTCTGAATCTTAAATCAAAAAGCAAAATTCAAGAAAATTAACTTATTTAAGTGAAGAATACCATGATGCATGACATAGTATCATTCCAACCTGATTTAATTAAGAAGAAAATGAATGATTGATCAATGGTTAAAACTTGACTTAAGCTACCCAAGCATATTCAGCCTGTTTAAATTTTGAGAATGAAATTTGGATCACATAATTAACAAAGAACATATAAAATTTCAAATTTAAAAAGCTATTTTAATAAAGCACAAGCCACACTGACAGCACAATTCAAAAGAGTATGTGAGTATGATAATGACCCTGTTTTAATGACAGGTATTCATTCCTTACTGCGTAAAATTGAAAACATTAAGAAGATAATTAAAATTCTATTTAAATGGATCATTAATAAATGAGGGAAATATACATTATAGATAATTACGTAAGATATTCAAGTGAAAACATATTCAAAAACACTCTCAGCTGTCAAGAGAAAACAATTTGAAAACTAAGAGTTAAATAAGCACATACTGCTTTGATATCAAGGGAATTTTATTAATTATTATGCAAATGAAATGGAAACTGAAGTATGATTATAAAACTTAAAGTGGATGTGGACATGCAGTCAAAATTAGTTTGACATCAGAATGACCTTAATAGAGCATTTTTCTGTGTTGATGTTCCCAGATATTCAATATTTACCGAAAAAGTAAGCAGAAAATTTGAATGTTCAAATGACAACTTTTTAGAAATACCTTCAGCAGATTTAAAGAAGATGAATAGATTTATTAAGATGGTGAACATTAAATCATGCAAGTTAGAGCAGCCTAACACCATGAAAACAATGATGACTATTCAAAAATATTTTGCAAGAATGACAATGGTAAAACTAAAATAGACAAAAATGATCCCCATATGCAATTGCTAAGCTGTAGCAGACATCCACACAGAACTGATTGAGAAAAGTTGTAAGTGTATATGCAGCTCCTTCTTCTGTATGTGATTGCAAACAAAATTTCTCATTAAGTCTCCAAAAAATTAAAATTATTTGCAAACGATAAGGGATTAACCTAATGATTCATTTTAATACTGATATATAACTACCATCTTCTATGAGAGATTGATATGGTTTTGAATGTTGAATAACAAAGGAAAAATATGAGATGAGCTAAAAGGATATGAGTTTAAATCAAAACACAATACAGTAAAACCCAGTTACTTTTAAAACCCAGTAGCTTTTAATTGGACCAAGCAGAAACCAGGTCTTAAGCAGGATAGCTTTATAACTGGGTTGTGTCATGTTGGTTAACTTACATAAATTTTCTGCTGAAATATCTGCACAAAGAGAGCATCTTTGAGACTTAATTTTGGTAATTTTTCACTCTAAAATGTAACAATTTTTACCGGATAGACAATAACGGAAAAATATCAGATATTTCAACAGCAGTGGTGAGAGGGGATCATGATCTCACCGAGGCTCACAAAACACTGCATTTACAACTTGAGATTGCATCAAAAGGAAACACCCCAAGAGAATTTTCAATCTAATGTGCTGTCCCAAGTAAGGGTGATAAAGAGTTGACTTTATTTTAGCATTTGTATCAGCTCAGATAGGGGGATGGTGATTACTCTGCTTTGTAATATTTTAATTTTATTCTCGCAAAAAATTATCATCACAGAGAAGAAATTCACAAGGAACCATTCTAGAGATAAGACAAAGAGTAAGAGGATGACACTGATGATGAAATACATAACTTTAATCCATCGAAGGAGGCAGAAGATTGGCAAAAGCAGGTTGCAGTGCATCTGAGGATGGGTAAAATTAACATCTTAAGCAGAAAGCAGGGTGTCTTATGCAGTATTTTAATCATGTGTTTTGTGTAAAAGGAAGTGGAAGAAAACTGTATATTACGTGGGAGCATCTTAAATGGGTTTTACTGTATTTTGAAATTAAATATATAGATGCCCTTAGTATATGGTCTTAGAAAGCACGATGCACACATAAAATGTTGATAATCTGAATTATTTTTTGTCAGATACAATATTTTTGAAACTTTCCACAACACCATACACTTGTAGGAATTCTTAATAGATGAAGCTTACAACTGATTAATTCATAAAATTTGGTCAGCTAATATAGAATGTTAGCTAAATTATTTCCATAAAGATAATATATCATTTAAAGTACAAAATTATATATAATCTATAGTTATACTTAAAAAATTACTGAAGAATATGGTATCCTGAAAATTATACAATTTTAGGAGATATTTCCCTAATATCATTAGGTATTTTAATTTTCTCTATCTCTTGACTTAAACAAGTATTTTGTGAATGAGTGACATTGGAAGGAGTTTAATGAAATAAAAAGTAGTTGTCTTACAGCTTTCTTTAGATAATGTGACACTGAGAACTTGTATAGTAGCATGTAATTAAACATGTCAATTATAAGAATTCTCATTAAGTATGATTATGGTTCCATCATTGAAACTGCTCTGAACAGTGAATAATGACTCTAATTTGAAATTTTTTTTTGAAGTATCATGTCAGAATAAAATATTTCTATCCTTTATAGATGAACCCTATTACCAAAATATCAAAGAAAATAAAAACGAAGATCAGAACGTGAAGCACATATAAGATAACCTATGAGAGTGATAAGATAAAGTTCAAACCTATCATATTCTCAACCATTTATCTTATATTTCATGATTAATTATACTAATAATAATTTTTCAGGAACGAAAATTAGAATGAGAATATAAAAATGACAAAATAATCTCTCATTTGATATGTGCTATCAGAATTCTAAAAAAATCACTGCTGAGTGCATTCAAGTTGAAATGTGCACAATAAAAAAAACCTGAGAATGACTTATTTGGGGCAAAACATCAGATTTATCATGAGATTGAATTATGTTAAAAAAAATACACGATTTTTGAATAATATGTCTCAAAATTTTTAACATACCTAGCAACAACAGGATGTCGAACATGAGCAGTTGAAGATGATGTCCCAACAGGAAATCCAGACAGAGGAACGTGATGTTCTGAATGTGGATCACTATATGTTCCTTCCTGATGTCTTCTGTCTGTACGTGTAAAATGTCTTGAAGGCACAAGCAGTTGCCCATAAGATATTTCCTGCAATTTACATACAATTATTTTATTAATTTATGAGTTTAATCCATTTGATCTAATTAATAAGTTTTTTAATAATTAAATAAGTTCCCAAAACTCCAAGCTATTCCAAAATATGTCTTCATCATTTAGTCACCATTTAAAATATATAATTGTATACGTCTCTTATGTGTGAATTGGGCAATTAGTTGCAACATACGAGGTGATAAATAAAGTCGATCAAGATAATTTAACAAAAACATTTCATACTAGATGAAAATGATGCTTGATGTTAGTGTGTGATTTGCTTTTCGTTAATTATTAACATAATTGTAGAAAAACAAGAGAGAGTGACACTGAAAGAAACAAAGGATGTCTGAATTGGTACCTTTAGATAAATAGTTTAAGTGGTTGTGTTCTAAGGATGTTCCCAAATGTTGCTAAAGTTATGGGAAGTGGAAGTGAGAAGAAGCTCAAAATTACTAGCTGAAGGACTTAAGTGTGCTTTCAACAGTAGGCCAAATTTATGCATTCTAGGGAAGGAAAAAGAAGGGGGGGAAATTGTCACTAGCATCCCTAGAGCATTATAGAGAATGTAACAATGAGAGTGTGGGCATGCAGGTTTCCTTAAGTTAATGTTTTTGTTGAAGTTTTTGTTTTGTTCAATATATTTTTCTTTATTCATTGCGTCAGTTAACGATTTTTATTCATACTTTAGGTAATCTACATATTTTCTATGATTGAATTTCTTATTTGGTGTGCAACTGCACACCTCTTGATACTTCATTTAAGTTTAAATTTTGGTATGATAGGTCTAACCAAGAATAATGTAATTATATTTAATTTTTGATGTTTTTATCATAGAATTTCTATGATTCCCGATATCAATATTTCATAAAATAATGTAAATTCACTTATTCTTAAAATATTCTTCCTTACCTGTCCTTCTTGACCAGCTTTTTCTAATCCCAATAGATCAAATGGGTCTAACCCATCAGTCAACGATGAAAGAGGTCTTTGACCCGAAGCATGCCTTTTTCGTCCACCATCTTTTTTCGTATCACCCCTAGATAAAATGAAAATTAGAGATAATACTGTAAGTAAAGCACATATAAAATAGAGGGAAAGCAAATTGAAAAGCATTACATATCTTTTATATACATTATAAAAATTACTAACCATATGATCACAAAATATCTATCTCTAAAATTTTAAATACACAAAAAATCACACAATGCACTGCATTTACAAAAATTAATTCAATATATCTTGACATGAATGAACTTTATTTTGAAGATTACGTAAATTAACCTTTAGCTGTTAACCAATTATAAGAAGCTGATGAATAATGAAATGATGTGATACAAAAGAATTTTTATTAAATATTGAAGATTAAAATATATTACAAATGAAAGTTCATGACCAATACACACATGGCACTCGAGGTTTTCTTTTGCAACAGAATTCATGCAATAAGATAAGAAAATGAGAAGGACAATATAAAATTCCTCTTTAACAGCTATGAGCTTTTAGAGCATGTATATACCTTCCACAGCGGTTGTTTGCTTTGGCATAAGGAAGGGCAGAGAATACAAGAAAAGGGGCCCTCCTTCGAGCAGAGACAAGAACCATCCGAGATCCTGGATTTTGCTGCTGTTGTTGCGGGCATATTCCTGAACCTGCTACAAATCGAACCTCTTTTCCAACTCCCTCAGCAACTGACTGAGGGCCTGAGCTGGATAATGAAGTGAAACCACTTCCACTTGCTTTCACCCGCCCTGAGCAATGACAACAAATTACGGAAATATCAACTAATGAGTTTCTTTTTCTAAGATTATGAAGTAAATTTTACTAATGTATTTACAAAGGGGAAAACTACAACAGTAATGCTTCCAAAATAAGGCAAAAGAGGCTTTAGATACTATTATCTTCATGCAAAATGCCAAAAAATAAAGTTAAACCAGGTTGAGATGCTTTCAAAGGGACCGAGTGAAAACTAAGTTATTAGTAGGATAGCATTTTAATGGAGATATGACCAAATTTTCATTTCTTGCATGTTGGAAAAAAGGGAAGGGTTTCCTAGCTCATTATGTTTTAAATAAATGCTATACTCTTTAAAATGAAAAGGGTATTTCATTAGCTTGCTTTATTGGCCACTTTATTTGAGAGTATTGTTGCAAGATGATGGTTGTCTTATCATTATCATTAAGTAAAGAAAGGCCAACTTATGGAAAAATTTTTCCTTCAAACTTTGTACTTCATTTAGGTCATTTTTCACTCTTAAATAAAGCAAGTTTTCCTGGATAGACAAAAGGGAAGGAAAGAAAAAGAAATTTTTAACAACAGTGGTGAGAGGCCCTTTTAGAAAGCTAAAATAAACTCCAATGGTGGGATGGAGATTGTTGTTTTTTGCAGTATCTTCATTTTCTACTCGTGAAATTTATCATGGCAAACAAGAGCATTAAAAGGTATATTTTAGAGACACCCATAGAGACAAGGGAAGGCAGGAGAGATAGGGCTGATAATAAAGAAAATATAAACAATTTTTGTTCTATGAAATGAAGCTGAGATGACTATAGCAGGCTGAGATGCATCTAGAGAATAGAAAAATTAACCTTACAAGCATTTAGCAGCTCATATAAAGCAGTATTTCTACTGTTTTGTACAGGGATCTGGGACTGGGAAAAAACAGCACATTATGCAGGAAAAGTTTTAACTGGGAGCATTTTAAATGGGATTTACTGAATATTTTTAAAATTTAGCTAAAAATGAATGAACTGGTTTTGAAGTAATAGCTATTGTATATTTCATTAAAGTATTTAAGACAAAAATATTATTATATAAATGAAACAGAATAATTATTAAATAAAGTTACAAAATATTACAGAAATATTAAACTAAAAGGAACATATCAACTGAATCTTCCAAATTCATAGGTTAGAATACTTCTTCTTACTTTTAGTAAACGATTATTTCACAGCTAGTTATTTAACTTTTCAAAGTTTTTAAAACTTAAATTTTTTTAAAATTTCCACATTAACTTATTCACAATTACAGCTCATAGAAAATGAGAAAATAATTATAGTTAATACACTAATATTATAAGAATTATTTTAAAAGAAATTTTTTCATCAGAATGTAAATTCATTCATTTAATAGTTTCCTAGTTATAATTATCACTCACTTTAAAGATTACTACTTCACAAACTTCTGGTTGGAATGAATGAACACCTAAAGTAAGGTATATTAGTATTTCCGATATGTCACGTCAATTAAGAGGTTTATTTCCTCCTTGTATGGAGACTGAACTGATTTATTGTAACCTTGATAATCAAGGTGACTTACTTTAAGTTTTAAGAATAAAATTAACTTTCAAAGATAATGGATGACAGCAGCATAAATGTCTCACCAGGAAAGATGTGGTGGGGACCAGGGATGCTTTCACTGCTTCCCCCATAGAATATGTGGTGGTCTGCAGCTGAGACAGACCCTGCCTGAAGACGACGACCTCCTCGGAGCCCTCCCATCCCACCCACCAAGGATGCCAGAGCACGGCAGCTTTCTTGGTGGCCATATTCTCCACCAACAGTATTGGTCCTGAGCAATAACATGCATGCAGACATGGGTAATTGACAAATAAGGCTTAATTAAAACACAAAAGCTGCGTGCACATTTAGCTTCTATTTATGCTAGGAAATATTAGCAGCTTTTATTACTAAGGGCTCATGTAGGAAGAAAGCAAGCTTAAATTTTGATGATGATGTGCCATTGGGGGACGCTATGAGGGATGAAATTGAGGTAAACAGTGATGTATGAAAATGCAAAGAAATAACAATATAAAATTTCAATTTTCGATCTTTGTATCACAACTTCAAATAATATGCTCTTTTAAGAAGTTAAAAATCAGAAAACTGCTGATTTAATTACTACATCATGAGTAACTATGAATTTCACCTATAAAAAATTAGAATCATTTCATACTTAACTGTATTGTAATGCATAAGATGTAATAAATAACACATCATATTCCACAAGTTTTGTAAGTAGTAATACATTTTTTCAGTGTAAATGATTTATAACCATAAAATATATTTTTCATCAATTATATATCAAGATATAAAAGCCTACAATTTGTTATTCCTTGCTGTTCTGAGATCAACGACAATTCATTCGGAAACCTTTCATAAGACTACTGCCGATAGGGCGGCTTCTGTTCCAAAAGTAGATCGTTTCTATGTTAAGCAAGTAATGTTAGAGGACAATAGAATTGTATTTTTTCCTGTAATGGAATTCTACACAGTTACGCCAAACTCAATTGATCAATGTTAGAGGACAAATGTTTAAAAGTAAAATTAAATAAATCATTGTAAGCAGAGAGATTTGACTTCAAAGGTTTTCCTGTTAAAGGAATGCTTTTATCTCTGGAATGACAATGCAGTTGGGCCTTTTACAATGTAAAAATTACGACAAAGCGATGTTCATTATAAGTTGACGATCTCACGCAAACTAAAAGGGTATTGCATGGTTCCAACTATCGCATTCCCAAATGGTCCGAGATACTTCCGAATTCCGCTGAGACTTATCAATAGATCCGCGTCAGAGCGAAAGCAAGGCATCTACCGCAAAGTAAACCTCAAGAAATCGTTCTGCATCTTCTTCAGAATGAAGGTTGTTTGCCTTTACATGAAAATTTATGACTGACTTTGCACAAGATTTCCTTCGTCCAAGATCTCAAATCGTAAAAATATCCGTTCATTTGGACACCGAAGGCCCAAGTTCATCGCTTCCTACTATTACGAAGACCACGCTAAATAAGTGGAGCAAGGTCACGTCACCTCCAAGCCGCGTTAATCCGGTTATGAAACGCAGCTTTCATTGGCACGTGTTGAAAAACAAAATTTTTGAGGAAACGTTAAGATGATTTCCTTAATCGTGAAACTCTAAGATCTTTGAAAATTGCCAACTGCTAAAACTCTAAGTACGTAATTCAATTTTTATCATTAACAAAACTTGGATTTGATAACTTAACATAGAGGTAAAATTTGGCAAAAAATAATTCTTAGTAATAATAAATTAATCCTTCCGAATTCGAATTAAGGTTGTTTCTTCACCCTCCCACAACTATTTGAACTGAAGAGGACTTTTCTTGCTTATGCGGGACTTTCGGCGACCTCCTACTTTTAGCATTAATTCAGACTTTATGATTCGAGGAGGATCCGCCTTTACTTCAAACCCGAATCAAAAATATCGCAGTGGCGGGTATTTCATCCAAAATCTTCCTCTATTTTTACTCCAACTCAAGACTGATTGCCAAGGACTACACCTGTCAAACTTAGCGGGTCATTGTATAGCATCCTAAGTGCCCTCCAAGATCACCTACAAGATCGTTTAAGCCTATAAATTGAGTTGGTACAAACAGAAAAAGAAAATCTCGGGCCAACTCTACATTTCAAGGTGGTGTCCTTGAAAACTCAATGGCATAAAACGCAATGCCACTTCTCCCGTATCTGACTCAAGAAATATCCTTAAGGAGGAGCATGAGATACAGAGTAAATGAAAGATCCATTTCGGAAGCTGAAGATATTATTGGCTATTTCTGTAAAAAAAGATAGCTGATTTGGCGAACTTTCTCGTTGGTTACAACTGAAGTTTCTCCAACAAAATTTTGCCAGTTAAACTATTTTCATCACAGCGTTATCCTCGTGCTACTTCCGAAGTTCAGAAAAAGTAAAAAATTTGGAGGTTATCAATTCCAAATGTTCCGCTTCTGGTCCGCCGAGATCACACACAAGTTTATCAGGAAATAAAGGCAGAGAGTAACAGCTCATTATCAGGCTAGCAATAACAGAAACTTGATTCTCGAACAGCTTCCATTATAACAGCCATGTGTAACTAGTGAAGTAGCTATAATTTCTTTAACCGTAAATAAATACGGAATGAATTCTTTTCCCTTCTGTGTTCCTGAATTATGTAAAAGTAACATGATTAAACAAAATAATATTTAAAATTTACAAATTAAAATAAGAAAAGAAGAAAAATAAGCATTGATTGAAGTTGACGATTGGCGAAGTAATTAAAAAAAATAATCTCACTAACGAAAAAGGGTGTAAAAGAAGCTATTCACATATTTATATTGGGATGAACTTATTTTTGTGAAAGCCAAGAAGACCAGGAATCTACAGACAGACTCTTTGTGGTCGATCGTGATTCATAGATATCCGAAAGGACTCAAATACGAATGGTCTAATGGCAATGAAAAGATTTAATTTTGAATATTATTATTATTCTACGAATAAGATTCGAAATAAAATTTTACATCAGAAAATAGATCCCCAGATATGAACTTAATGATGGCTTGATGGGGACTGCTGACGTTAAATATGTTCCGGGAGGAATCGTTGGCTTTCTAGAGAAATCTTGGGATAGTAGACTATCTTGTCCTACGGGAGAAATCGGAGTATTGCTTTACTTTACGGAGCTAAATGAATATTCATTACCTAAGAGAGACATACATGATGATAATAAACTTAGGGTGGGAGACATCTTTGCTATTTATTATGAATGGAAATAAACTATTTCAAACTTCAGATGGACTCTTCAAACGATTTTGGTTGAACAGGATCTTTTATTGAATACACGAGTGTGCAGAAGAGAAATAAGAATGCGGAACAAATTATTTAGAACTAGAACTATGAAGGGAGCAAAATTGAAGATGTGTGTTAACACTCCCAAACGCGGTATTTTACGTCCAAGAATTATGAATCACCATTCATCGAAGGCCAAGGCATTGCCTATGTAATTACCATAAAATTTTAAGGTCATATACACTCGGGTTATAGAGTTCGCTTAATTGAGATGGATAGGACGCCTTTGATTGCTATCGCAGACATCTCAAATACTGGCGAAAACTGCGTAAATCGCTGGTATTGCAACGCCGGAGACGGTATTTTTGAGTGAGTTCACAAAAAAGCACTTCGTTGTCCAAGTTTAGAACGAGTAAGAAAGCAAAGGATCTAAAATCAAGTGGCGTCACGACGACTCGCAGTTAACAAGAATACAATGATATTTTTGGAACGATTTTTCCGTTATATCCTAATATTTCAACGCACAGAAAATGGACTAAGGAACTGCTTCGAGAAAATGTTTTCTACGAGCTGTCTGCTCCCCAATTTAAATTTAATTAACAAACAACCTCTATCCCAATGATAGAGTATTCACATTAAGTACATTAATTAGAAACCGTGTAGACTTATTTCCCATAGGAATAAAAATAAAATTGAGATGCCCAAGCAAGTTACTTGTATACACGATTTACTCAGGGGAATAACAACAAATGGCAGTAGAGTCAATGATCTATACTTTTGTTGCATAAGATTTTCCTCGAGCTGTTTCTAAAAACATAAATCGTTAAGATAACAAATTATACATGAAATTATAACATAGAACAGATTGCAAATTTCTGATATATGCTGTGAATTTTCAACGATACAAACAAATTAACACTTGAATAAAAAATTACTCAAAAGAGTAACAAAAAAAGAGTTTTGCGGATAACAGAAGATTTTATCATGACGCTATATACAAGGTTTTAAAGAATCGGAACTTCTAAATACTAAGATCAAATGATTAAATTTATATTATCAGTGATTTGGAGGTTTTCATAAAATCCTAATACTTCTTCACGAGCAACTTCATCAAAAAACGAATGCATAGTAAAAAGGAGACTGAATACGTAACTTGCGATTCGTAAATGTGAATGATAGCTGGGGATTTCATACTAATTTTGTTTAATACAAAAATATAAGATACTTAAAAAATCTGCTTCTTCATTCGTTTTATTTTGAGAATTGTAAAACATGGCAAGAGTATTACTTTGAGAGTACGGTGTATTAACAAATACTGTACTAACAAATAGCTTTTGAATGGTGGTCACTATTAATCGTAGCTGACGGAATATGAATAAATGAACGGACGCTTTTAACATGCTGGAAGGTTACCAGAGAAGTGAAAAAACTTACGAGAAAATACTCTGATAACGATATTAATAGCGCGCTCAGGAATTAGAGTGGTTTTCCTCGCGAGGAATATTTAAGATAGACGACGTGCCGGAAGAATATCTCGGTTGCGAAAACTACTATAAGTTCTAGATGCCGAAAGGATAACTCACTAGATGTACACTTAGAAGGATATACGAACTATCTGATTGTCAATGCTCGCTGGAGAATACACTACCTAAGTAAGGACATGGTTTTATGGCTATCTTCCACCGTTAACAGATAGGAAAACATTACAAATTGTGTCGATACTGCGAGGTCTTCAAAGGGCCTGAAGCCTTGGATAATGACGAGTGAAAATTACGGTATATGTTTCACCCTCAAACGAACACGTTTTCTTTACTTAAGCGGAAATTCATAAAACTTTACTTACTGCGATGCGACTAGAAGTTACAGTCTACATACACCATAAGAGTGTGAGATGAAAAATTATAGCGGTAATAGGAATTTGGTTTGATTGATAAGAAAAATCTGAGATCCCAATCTCAATGCAATGTTTTAGTGATTCTATTCTAAAAACATAAGGGTAAACACTACCTAAGAAAAATAACGGAATTGTGCGCTATAAATTTATGACGAACCTCAGAAAACAGTTCGAAGAGAAGCGTCATTACGGTGTGCTAATCTCCTTCGCTCCTTGACGAGAGCAACATTAACGGAATCCACACACTAACCATTTCTATCAATTTTATGGCCTTACCTCCATGCAGAAAGGAATGGATATACATGAATATGAAGTTTCTAATTACATTCGTAAATACAACGCTTTTTCATTAACGTGGATGTTGCTTCACTGAGTTTCGTCGATGAAAGCAAGGCCATTGAAATACTTTCTCTGAAGTTGGCAAATAATGGTCGCAATAACATCCTTAATAAGCTACTTTTTGTTGCTATTCACTTGTTGCAATGCATTCAGGCATATTCTTTCGCTAAATTTAGCATACAAGAGAGAGAACCGTTCCTAGCAGAAAACCAACGTTAAATTGGATTAACACCCCTAGTTGGAATCCTATTTTGTGAAGATTTATGTTTGCGATCACGTTCATCGATATTTATCGCAATATGTCTTCCAGACGTGAAAAACAAATGGGCGCAAACAAATAATTATAGTTGTATACAATCATTCAAATGTTCACGTGAACAATTTAGTGACCTCTTACTGAATTATGAGACTGAAGATAAATTAACGAGGCATGTTCTCATGGGTACCAGTATTTTATGGATTAAGACATAAATGCTCCTTTTATAATATAATGAATATTCCATATTTGAAATCCATCGTGTACATCATGGTAAAATTTGAAATTTTCACTGCGCAGAAGAAAACGTAAGTATCCTTAACATGGATTTATGTTTTCTTCTGCGTAGTGAAAAATTCAAATTTTAATAATTTTAGGAATTTTCATTAATTAAGGAAAAGTTCATGTTGAGGGTAATAGAAAATTATGGAGTCTTTTTGATCGTTATTTCTAATGAATTTTATGCATAACTTATTAAACGGGAGACATAAATACATTTAGCAATAAATATATTCACGAAACAATTTGATATCAGTATAGCATACTACTGTTCTTGCATAAAATACTTTTTTAAAATCCTAGCGGAATTACCTCTTTCGATCTCAAGTAAACTTTTGGCACACCTATTACAGCGAATAAACATAGAATTGTGTTGCAATCAGCTTTAGAACATCTAAAGAAAAGGACTCTATAGACTGGAATTATTTCAATTGAAACCAAACCAACAAGGAGTAATAATAAGGTGCTACGTCGGTGATTCAAAAAGCAGTCGTACGATAAAATGCAATAGGTGACAAAATTGTGCGACTCACTGTTCAAATAAAGAATGATGCTGCCATCTCTGATAAAATAAATACTAAACGATTTCTGAGAGACGAAACGATTCCCTACCTTTTCAGAGCCATTTGTAAGGATAAATTAACATTTGGCACACCAACGACTAGAGATTGATAAGATCAAAACATCTACATTGCCTCATCGAGTGTATCTCAAGGCCATTAGATAAAAGAATCGATTTGACATTGGCATCATTTCATTTAAACCGCGGATAAACAGCTTTGTAAACATAAGGAAAGGTAGTATCAGAGAAAAAATATTGCGGTCGATATCGAGATTAGAAATAAATGCATTCTGCAGGTGGACTGAGATATCAAAGATGGATCCACGAAAAACGATTCCTTCATATTGGAAAGAAACAACCTTTCTAGGATGGGAGAAAAATTTGTCGCAGAGAACGTATTTTTTTATTTTGGGACCGATGTTTCCGAAGTGGAACGAAAAGCTTCCGAGCTACGGATCAAATCCGCTTTGTTTGCGAGGTTTCCTAATACTATTTAAGAATTATAGTCCATTACATTTTCAGGGTAAAATTTGCCGACCTCAAACCCGCTGTTGATGCAAATAAACGCACAATAAGGTCAATTATCGACCGTGGACCAAGAAGTTCAGCACTTGTGAAAGACCGTGATGCCAAGAATGCCTCGACAGTTGACTCGTGACGAAATCACAGCACGTTACTTCTGGTTTTATCGTAATGAAACTATTTTCCCATCTGTTGGCGCATCATTTTCGTCCAGTTTAGTCGGCGAAGCAGTAAACACTGCTGTATCCATTCCTGTTGGGGGTGTTCGACCGTCAAAGTTCACGGAAGTAATATGGGATTCAATGGGTCAATTGAGAAATCTTTGGAAGTGACCTGACGCAAGAAAAAAAGCATCCCTGCAATTTATTTCATCGGATACCTTATATTGGGCAATGTATGCGACGATAGTTCCCCTGATACACAACAGAATCCGCACTCCTTGTCAGTCATAGAAATGATTCAAGATCATTACACTTAAGGGCAATTTTCAAATGTTACGATAAAACGAATAATACAATTATGTTCAGTTATGTTAAATACGAATCTACAAAAACTATGTTCCTTAGGAAGGAAGCGTATATATCTTCTGATACTTATTTTATCATGAAGATCTTGAAACTTCTAAAAAAATTTACGAATATACTGGAAGGAAAGGATTATTAATGCATGCTCACTACATTTCCCTTGAATTAAATAAAAATAAATCATTTATTCATTGTGAAAGGAAATTAATACATTTCTCGCAAATTACTTTACTTCCCTGCACAATAAATGAAATAACTAGGTTCCATGTAGTGAGGGCTGAAGTATTCAATAATATTCATTTAAAATATACATTTTCCGGGTAAGTAACCTGTACTTGAACAATGGAGCATCCGATTCGGGATCTGTATAGATTTAAGGGGGGGGAAGGGACCTTACCCCCCCCCCCCCCTTATATCTGTACAAAGACCAAATTATTCTTTAATTGGCAACGCATGGTGACAGCTATTGGAAAAATAGGAAAATCGTGTGAAATCATTTTACTCGACCAAAATAAAAGAAAGGCTATTTCATCTGTGCTATATAACTAAAATTATACCTATTAAAATAACATTTTTAATACACTTTTATGCAAAAGACCGGGGAGATGCCCCCTCTCCACCATAACAAAATCATTGGGTGCGCCACTGTACTTGATCATATGATGATTATCCTGTGGAGATAAATTCGATCGCGGTGAAGGCATTTTTCTTATGAGGCCTACAATCGAAATCATACTTGAGGAGTGGGATAAGAGAATTACTAGTTTCATTCCTAGATAACAACGGGATCATACATTTTATAGCATCTTATCAGAGGTAAAAACATCCAACTTTTAAATGAGAAAAGTATTCTTCCGGTACCATTTTTCTATTTAATAGCCGTCTCTATTACACATTTATGTTAATATCGAAAAATAATCGGTAACTAATAAGAGACATCCTCAATAAATTAATATGCGGGTTGGTTAAATGGACGTTTTTCCTAACAAGTAAGTCTAATGACTGTTAAAAAAAAACATAAACGTCTATTTAACTGTCTTTCTTGCCGATAAGGCCATTTGGTGATACGTGACCGAGGAGAGCATTTATAGTAGGCCTTGGGATATTTACTTTCAGAATGAAATAGTTTTACAAAGTGAGAGGCGTCATTACTTTATTGATCCTTTGCGTTTCAATGATAACCATCCGGACTCATATCTCTTAGCAGATTTATCGTTAGAAATTATATTGGACTGGTCCATGGATATAGAAATTACGTAGGGGAAGGTGATATCCGGAAAGGTCTTGGCAGCTGTTCACACCTTTGACTCATTTCCTTCCACACAGCCTCCAGCCATCGAAGTCCAAAGGACAGGTTAAGAAACAATTTAGAGATACTATTGACTCCTGTTTGGGAACAAACATCAAGCGCAAGGCCTTTCGCTTTATACACCGAGAAGTCAACGTTCTTTCCTTATCGACCGTTTTGATCTCGAGCCGCTTTTCAGTTCTAAACATCATTAGTAATCTTTCGAGAATATGAGAGCGTCAATCTAAAATATCTCTTTAGTGCTACACTGCTTTCACTTTCTCGTTCGATTATCCCAGCACCTCAGGGCTCTCGTCCTTTTCCGGGTTAAAGCGAATCATTCCAGCCAAAACTGTCCCTTTCCATAGGTCACCTTGCGGAATTCACTTTTTATTGCAGGGTTCGAAAATCCAGGTTTATTAAGGGAATGAAGTTGTTCTCGATCATTTCCTCATACCGGACACTGAGAGTTACTGAACGATTGGCTGGCGTAATCATTTCCCGGTATACTCATTGTGTTTTGGAGTTCAATTGTTCCAAATTAACGACGTTGAGTCTCTATCAGCTTTTATTAGCCGTCAGTTTACAAATGAATCTTCATTGGCAATTAGACAGTTAACTGATCAAAACAAGGAAGATTGTAGAATCTCTTCCAATGAGCGCGTCATACCTACACACTCATTCTACATAAAATCTCTCAGATAATCTTAGAACATAAAAATGAAGAAAAAATGGAGAAAGATGTATAGAAACTGATAAGGCACGTATCGCCGATATTCACCCGTAAATGTTTGCACGGATAGTAAAGCATGTTAAGGGAAGATCTAATTCGTGATTTATCTCAAGTTTTATCATTTCCCTCACACTTAATACCTTAGACTTAATCATAAAATTACTTACTGCTGGAATTTAAAATTATCCAAAAATTACTTTAACGAAAATTTCCCATTAAATAATATTATTTAATTAGAGTAATGGATAGTAATCGATACTTTGAATTTGAGAGAAATATCATAATAACGATGTGAAGACAGAAAGTGAAGAAGCCTACAGTTCAGCACGCGAATGAATATATCATAATAATTAAAACTTGAGGAATATAAAAAGCTGGACTATCATGATAAAAGAGAATCGAGCTGAATAAAACTATACTTAATTGAGCAGGAGGGATAACCTTATGAGGAGAAAATCTGAAAATTTTTTGATAAACAGTAGAATCGATTCTCACCGAGAGCTAATTTTGTACAAATATACCGCTTTAAAAAGCTATTGATGTTTCGTATGTAATACAGAAAGATAATAAGACATTGATTAACTCTTCACGATAGCAAATAAGAGGTGTTTTCGGCCGAGTTCTCGGGTGAATCACCTCCGGTCCATCGCGAAGTTCTCACCTTTCACGGAATGCAGGCGGAGGGACTGAACCCGGATTGCGGTTTGTGGAGGTCGCTTGCTCTTGATCTAGCTGTAACTTAGACGGCGTTAAAGTTGTTTCACTTGCATTTGAGTCTGAACTTGACTGATGACCAGGGCTTTTTCCAATATTCGGCGGAGATCGCTGTCGCACTTTCCTATTAGTCCTAGGTTCACACGATCCCGCCGCATCTCGTTTGTTTACATTTTCAGAATCACTTTGGCACTGCTCATCCTCGTTGCCTTCTTGATCTACTCCAGTAGAGAGTTCGTACTTTGTGAGAGCGCCATTCCTAGTTAATAATGATAATTTAGTATCTCTGTGAGTACCGTCAAGTGATATATTTGATAAAAAAGTCAAAGCTGCAATTCTTCTGCGTGAACGGTTCCGTTTGAGAGAGGTTGCCATTACTGAATGAGAGTAGACGACAACGATCAAAGTCAAAATGAAACAATCCTCTTAAAAAAAGATTCTGTTTAAGTAAACGCCCTCTAGATTCAAAGTAAAATTATCATACTATTTAAGATTTATACTTTGTTAAGTATTATGGCTGTTATTCTAATTTTAATCATAAAAGATTTAGTTTGACAAAAATTGAAAGTTGAGCTTCCGGTTCAAAAGAATGCCTACAGGCACGGGACAGTATATGATCTCCATGAGTTTAAATTTATGACATAAATAATGGAAGTGGGGGCCGGTGCTGGATCCAGATCAACACGATTTATGATGGAAGGTGTTGGAGCTAGGGTGATTAGAGGCAATGATTGGAAATGGGGAAAACAGGTGAGATAATTACACAATTTATTAAAATTTGATCGCATTCACTTTGTTTTGAAAATGAGAATTTTACTCCAAAAGTCATGTATTTATAATGAAATGAGATGACTGTTACATATTATTGTTTACATGTATTACTGCCTTGTATATGTTATAGAATGTCATTCAGAAATTATGTTTTTATAAGAAATTTTCTTCGGCACCTTGATAGCAGCTATCTGATACTACTTTAGTTTCATGTATTTGCTTGAATGTATACCAGTTACAACGTATAATTTTATCTTATTTAAGGATGGTGGGGAAGGTCATGTTGGTACCGTTCGAAATTTTGAATCACCTGAAGAAGTTGTTGTTGTTTGGGACAATGGAACAGCTGCTAATTATAGATGCTCGGGCCCCTATGATCTGAGGATATTGGATAGTGCACCAACAGGTATATATTAAATTTGATGTTATACATAAATATATATTCCCTCCGTCGAAGTACACATTTCGCCTCAAGGTTTTTCTCCTTATAATGTCTTTTACTGAAATTAAACTCTGATTTTATTGAGTGTAATTTTCTGAAAACGTCCGTGCAGTCGCTGAAAAGATTTTTCATGGGTTATTATTGCACTCTCAGAAGAGCTTATCGATCTGGAGTTTCCCCTATTTTCTTGTGTAAACATACAAGTTCACCGTTGACATTTAAGCGTAATTTGTTACTTACTCCGGGTAAACATTTGGTCTAACTTTAGCAGCTTTGCTTACGGATAAGATTAACCACTTTTCATATGTTTTGGTATTTTTTTCCATTTCATAATTCAATGCATTTTTCACAATTTCAGGAGTGAAACATGATGGAGCAATGTGTGACACATGTAGACAACAGCCAATATTTGGTATAAGGTGGAAATGTGGTGAATGTGGAAATTATGATTTATGCTCTAGCTGCTATCATGGTGACAAACACAATCTAAGACATCGATTTTACCGTATAACAACTCTTGGAAGTGAAAGGTATGTGGTGTGTCATTCGTTGTTAGTGTTTGCTTACTTTTACTGTAGTTGACCACCTGGCATAAGAAAGGAAATCAGTATGATTATGCTTACTTCATTCTTTATGTTCATGGCTTGCTGAGCTCTTTCTTTCCTTAATCTGAGTCCATTATTTTGTAGACTAGAGTATACTCAATGTGACATATATAATCACCCTGTAGTTGCTTCTGGGAGCTTGACAGTTTTCAATTCATATTGTTGTAGTTTTAAAAGCAACAATCCTAATTTGTCTATTTAAGAATTTCTTTTGTTTGTTAAGCATTTTAGTTTGAATAAAATAAATTTTCATCATGATGATCAAAATTACACAAAATTTTATAGAGTTCTTCTGGAGCCACGACGAAAAAGCAAGAAAATTGCAGTCCGAGGAATTTTTCCTGGAGCACGAGTGGTCCGAGGTGTTGATTGGCAATGGGAAGATCAGGATGGAGGCAATGGAAGAAGGGGAAAAGTAAATGAGATTCAAGATTGGTCTGCAGCCAGCCCACGATCAGCTGCCTATGTAATTTGGGATAATGGAGCCAAGAACCTCTATCGTGTTGGATTTGAAGGAATGGTATGAGTCTGTTTTTCATAGATGAAGGGTTCTTTCTCCCTCAATTACTTTTGTCCTTAATTCCCCAATTTGTGTGGGCACCATTGGGATCTGCTGAGAAAGTTCTCGTCCCATCAGAAATTTGTCATATCCATTTTGCCTTTGGAATAGTTTTTCAGTTAATTGTCCTATTTTGCTTAATTTGTTTTCGAAATATATTGAAGAAATTTCTATGCATAAAAGATGGGTGAATAGAATATAATACTGTCAAAAAATGTGTTTTATTGATTTTTACTTTATTATAACTAAAATTATAAGATTAAATACGTTGTTAATTTTCTTTTTTATTTCATAAAACATGGCATCTTCTTGAAAACTGTTTGAGGCATTTCATTCTGGGAAAAGATTTTGACCTGTGTATTTTTAATGTGATTATCTTAGTATGGTTTTGAGTTGGATTTGAAACTCATACTTTATACTTTGGAGTTAACTAAGATTATTTGTGATTGTTCATTTATCTTAACAAATTATTTTAGGAGTATTTTGAATTCTTCTCATTATTGTTTAGAATGATTCAAATGTTTTGTCTCAAAAATCAGAAAGAGCAAGGTTATTTTACAAATTTTTTAAAGGAAAGAATGTAATAGCCAGCTAAATTAATTGTGTAAATATTTCATTTAGGCAACATTTCATTCTGATTTTGAACAGGGGTTTAATTGCTGAAATTGTGGTATACTGTTATCAATGAAGTAATGGTGGTTCTTCAAATTACAATGAGATTTATTCCTTGCCTGAGAGATGGAAATTTTTTCCATTTTTATTTATATTTGATATACAAAATCTTGTGGTGTTATTTTAAACTTAACACCAGGCACCATTATTGCTTGTTTGTTCACAAGAGTAGCTGTTGAACCTGCAGAAATGCTTCTAGATTTTTAATATATGTGAATCTGAGAAATTCTCTAAGTGTTAGGTAACTATTTATTGACCTCATCAGAACAAATTACTTTCTTTTTTCTCTGATGTATGAAAATATTTTATGAGGATGGTCTGAGATAATAAAGGTTGCAAATGTGCTTTTTATGTGTCATCCCTATGAATCAATTCATATTCTTCTTGTTTCTAAGTATCATTCGTTTTATTTCTTAGGCTGACCTAAAAGTTGTGAATGATGCCAAAGGGGGCACTGTTTACAGAGATCATCTTCCACTGCTAGGGGAGCATTGTCCTGGACGATCTGGTCATCAGTTGCTACAAGTTGGAGATCAGGTAATCAGTATAATGAGAAAGACATACATTATAGTGGAAAGAATTTTAGATACAACAATACTTCAATACAATGTAGATTGTTGATTTGGTGATGAGAAAAATTGCAGGCTTTAATTCTTATGTAGTTTTGGTGGTAGATTTTGAGAAATTCAGAAATATCAGTCCAAATGATAGACAAGAAAAGTGTCACATCAATTTTATAGATTTATTGTTCATCTGTATATCAGTGATTGTAAGTTTGCAATTTACATACTAATTGTTATGTTTAGTATATATTTCTGATTTTTTAACTTTTACATAATTTTGAATATCTATATCAAACTACTAATGGAAAATTTATTATTGTTTCTGTGTTCAGGTTAATGTTGATCTTGATTTGGAGATTGTTCAGTCATTACAACATGGACATGGAGGATGGATTGATGGAATGTTTGAGTGCCTTGGAACTACTGGTACTCTAGTTGGTATTGATGAAGATCATGACATAGTTGTTGCATATCCTAGTGGTCATAGGTATGTATTACTCGAATATGTATAGATGAAAGAGAGCTACTAAATTAATTAATTGTTGTTTCTTCTTTCGTGGTGTTAATTATTATTTTATAATTTATTCTCATGATTTTTTTAATGGAGTGATTTCATGGGTTTACCATACTATTCCTACCATACCATATTATTTAAATAATTTTTAGTGGTAGGGAAAGGGCCGTACAAAGTTGCTGTTTAAAATAATAGTTTGGATGTTTGTTGAAAAAAATATTGCAAGAGTCTTTTCTTGCAAAGATAATTAATCTTTCTCAATAATTTCTTATTTCAGAAGTTAAAATTCTGTATTTTAAATTAACATTCGTTTCAAAATATAATACATGAAAGAATAAGGTGTATATTTAATAAATGTAATATATCTACTCTACATTCACAAATTTGTCATATCATTGCTCTCCATTCAACTTATTATCTATTTACTGCCAATAGATCTTATTTTGCATGAACGGCTTTCAGTAAAGGTTTTATTATTAAATTTTCTAGTAACCTCATTTTAAGTTTCGTTAGTAAGCATCAGTTTCTGTATTTAGCTAAAATCTTGTAACGCATTATAACTTCTGTATGCCTTGTGATTTATACTCATCTTAGATTTGGGAGGCAGGGTAGTTATCACTTTAAAATTAAGTTCTAAATATTTATGTAATGTAAATGCTTTATTCATCAGGAGATGGCCAGTCATGGTTTATAAATTAATAATTTTATGCACACGTATAAGGGAAGATTTTTTTATATTTTTATTGCTAATGACAAAATTAGTTAACTTCTAGCAAAGAATTGTCATCTTATATGAAACAAGATGTTAGTGGATGAGATCTTATTATAAAGCAGTGGTGCCCAAACTATGGCTCATGTGGTGATTCTAGCCTCCTGCAAATTTTCATCTGGCCTATGAAGATATTTGTAGCCTAAAACAATAATAAGAAACTAAATAATAAAATATATATCCAAAGTGCAGTATATTTTTGGAATGCTTCTTCAAAGCATTGGCCTGCCAACTGAGTTGTATTCCATACATCAAGTAAAACGTTTTGGAGCTACTAGTATTAGGATTATAGTTTTGAAAGAAAATAATCCGTGAGGTGTTATAAAATATTCTTCAGATGCCAGTTTAGAGGCCAATTTAGTTATGAAAATGTCACTAAATATATTCAGAAAGGTAGCTATCAAGTTGATAAACTCAGAAAAATATATCACTAAAAAGTAATTAAAATATACAATAGGTTAATTTTGAAATAACTCAGACATATTATGTAAAGAGCAAATAGAGGAGGATTGACATAACATAGAGAAAAAAGTTATTAAAGCAGAAGAAGGTCCTAAAGGAAGGAATAAGTTGTAAGATCTTGCTACGAAATTGCTAAATTGGCAACTATGGATACTAGTTTTTAGTTTTTTATTTGAACTTTTCCTTGAAAGAGCATGACAGAAAATATTTTCTATATATTTATTATATATTTTAAAGGATGTATAATTGAAAATTCCATTTCAAGAGTAAGACAGCAGTAGGTGAATATTTATTAATCGGAAAATTAATATTAAAATGGAAGGGAATGATTTAATCAATTTTCATTTTTAATATTTTCCTGTTGTAAGTCTCCTTAAAGACATTCAATTAGATTTTCCAATTTTGTATGTCATCTCAAGCTTCATGCATATTAGAATTTAAATAATTTGTCATGTTAAATAAGAACATTATTTGATGTTCAAGTGCTAATATTTTGAATTATAAAATTCTTTTCATAGGTTACTTTGATAATCACTGACATAAATTTAATATTTTAATGATATTAAATTTAAAAAAATGTTTTTATAAGAGTTTTTCAAGCATCTAATTCATTAACAGCAGAGTTCCATCTTCTCTTCTTTCAGCAATAATGTTTTTAGATAAAATTCTCATTTAAATTTTCTTGCCACTTCTCAGATGGACCTTTAATCCTGCTGTCCTTACAAAAGTGTCTTCCGGGAATCGTTCTTCAACAAGTGGAGCTCTTCCATCATCTTCTCCATCTGAAGAAATAGGACCATCCTCTTTACCAGTTGTGTCTGGTTCAAGCCGAGGTAACCAGGCTATGGATGGCCGTCTTCTTCATGTTGATGATTATTCCAGAACCCAGCAAACGGCTGGCCCATCTCAGCAAAGAAGCATTGTGTCACACGATATATCATCATCTGGATCCCATCAACAACAATTTGCAGTTGGTGATCTTGTTCAAATTTGTAGTGACAGGGAACGCATCAAAATACTTCAGAGAGGACATGGAGAATGGGCTGAAGCTATGACTCCAGTAAGATTATTGTTTATGTTTCATTATTGTCTTAAAATATTAACTCACTAACCTGTTTTTGATCTTTGCTTTTTAGATTTTAAGTAATGAAGCATTAACATTTTCTCAGATTCTGTTGACAGATTGTTTCTGTTTAATACTCGTATCAGTGATATTTCTATAATACAGTATTATCTTATCCAAAGTAATTGTTTGCCTCAAAGACTTAACATCCTATACTCCTAACTATAAAAATATTTTTGCTCTATGTGCTAATATGTTAATTTTAACAATAATGTGCTTGATTGTGTTCTGTTATATTCATTGTAATTATTTAAGGACTTTTGAGGATATCAGTTGTATTTTGTGAAAAATTTCTGAGTGAAGCAAAATATTTAACTCATGTCTAATCTGCTTTTATAATCATAGTCTTTTAAATATTAATATCTCTGATATGAGTAACCAACCATAAAAAATCCTTTGAGAAAATAATTAAAAATCAATTTACTGCATTTCCTGATAATTTTTAAGAATGAAATTGTAGTATTCTCAAAAGGGGTTGATTAACTATTAAAATTTGTCATTACTCATATAATTATATCTTGGGTTTGACTCTAGAGGAATAAAAGGTAATCTCCTTAGAAAGGCATATAAAATTCATTCATGAAATTAAATTAGAAATAATGGTTCTACAAAAAAGCCAAATACTTAAAGAACAGTAATTGAATAAAGATTCTTACTTTGGGTGAGATATATTTTTGATTCAATATTTTGAGAATTCATACCAAATAGATGAACACTTGTAGAATTTTGTGGCTGTAATTAATACATCACTTTGATAACCAAGTGATTGTCAAGGCCAAGTTTATATGTTTTTCCTTAAGAAAACATTGGGAATTTATTTACAAGTAATTCTAAGAATAATAAGAGCATTAGTTTTGTTGAGGAGCAGGAAATTGCCTTTTATGATTAAGGACTCTTAGAGGCAAGTGACCATGTAAAGTATGCCTTGATTGTACTCTTTTTGCCAATGGATTGCTATGTTAAATTTCCCAATGATCACAGAAGTGATGTAAAAACAAGGCATTTATTAGTGTAGAGAGAGGCAATGGAAAAAAATTGGAGAAGAATTGATTGTTAGCAAATATCAGGAGTAAAAAGTTTTAAATTTTAGCCTACTGTGATCCATAATATTCAATAAAGTTTGTTAGCCACCTTTCTACGAACGTTTTCAGCTTTATATTTAAAAAATTTCTAGCACAAATAAGTTATGAATTTTATTATCATTGACTTTATAATCAACTTAAATCAAGTTCCATTATTCTTGTCACAGGAGCCTCCTGATAGCCATGTGGGCAATTTGTTTGCCTTAAGTGGAGGAAATTATGAGTTCAATTCCTGGTTGGGTTCTATGTATATTGAAATTAACTTGACATATTTGACTTATGGAAGGAATTTTTGAGGAAATTTGAGTTAAACCTTGCAAAATTTGGAAAATTAAAAAAAGAATTATCTGCAGGAAGTTGATATTCAATCTGTGCATAGTTTAAACTTTGGTCACTCATGTTCTCTTGTTTGACAAAGTTCTAGAGTCATAGTTAGTCATACTGTTTTTAAAATTCTTTTTTGATAAAATATTTTCACCATGAAGACCATTTGAAATTTTTTCTAAATGAGTATTGATTTAGCTAGACGTGTCTTCAATAATAATGATGATAATGGGCAAATTGTTATTTTATCATACCAAGGGAGTAATTTTATTTTTCTTTGAATTTTGGTGTATGCTTTGCAAATTGAGCAAGATATGGCGACTTTACTTTCTTTTCCCTTAAAATATTTATTATTAGATACAATGTGGGTTATCAATGAAAATATTTACTTTTTCAGACATTGTGCAAGATTGGTCGTGTGCAGCAGATATATCATGACAATGATTTGAAAGTTGAAGTATGTGGGACTTCATGGACGTACAATCCATCTGCTGTTACAAAAGTTGCATCATCTGATGGTACTATTCCTGGAACTTCCAGTGGAGGTTTGTGCTTTTCTATTTTTATGATTTGATTAACCTTCATTGACGTAATACTAGACACCTTTTTTCAATAATTATGGCTCAAATAATTACCCCCTTGTGTCTTATATATATGATGCTTTGGCATTAACTTTTTATGTTTCTGCAATATGGAAGTAAGTGTGATTGAGAACAGTATGATTCTGAAGATACGAGGGTCATCCGGAAAGTAGTACCCGTTCGTGAAATAAAGACACAAAAGTAAATATTAACAAACATAAAAAATTTTATTTGAAAGAGGATACTTTAAACTACTTCTCAACATAATCTCCAAGCAAATTAAGGCATTTGTCATAATGTGTGACAAGTTTCTGTATTCCTGCTGCATAGTCCTCCGCCGCCAGCTCATTGAGATACAGGGTCACTCCTTCTTTAAGTTCTTCATCGCTGTCAAATCTTTTCCCCGCCAAAAAGTCTTTAAGCTTTGTAAAGAGATGAAAATCTGAAGGGGCCAAGTCCGGGCTATACGGTGGATGGTCGAAAGTTTCCCATTTGAATTGCTGCAAAAGTCTTTGTGTTATCCCAGCTGCATGAGGCCTGGCATTGTCATGAACGAGAATGACACCAGTAGACAATAGACCTCGCCGCCGATTTTGTATTGCCCGCCGTAATTTCTTTAATGTTTCACAATACGCATTGGCATTAATAGTGTCTCCACGGGCCATAAAATCAATAAGCAATACACCTCGTCGATCCCAGAAAATGGTTGCCATGAGTTTCCTGGTGGACAGAACTGTCTTGAATTTTTTTGGTTTGTTTGGTGAATGAGCATGATGCCACTCCATTGACTGTCGTTTACTCTCAGGTGATGCATAACAAACCCATGTTTCGTCACCAGTAATTATGCGAGTCAAGAAAGAGTCTCCTTCATCAGAATAACGTCCCAAAAACGTCAGTGCTGCAGCCATACGCTTGGTTTTGTGCTCATCTGTAAGCATGCGAGGGACCCATCTTGCACAAATTTTTGCATAATGCAGATGGTCTTTAACAATTTCATGAACAATTGTTCGAGAAACATTGGGAAAATGCTCACAGATGTCATCAATTGTGACGCGCCGATTGTTCCTCACGAATTCGTCAACTGAGCTCACCAGTTGGTCTGTAATGACAGACGGTCTCCCCGAACGCTCATCGTCGTGTGTGTTCCCCCTCCCCATGTTGAACTTGCGACACCACCGCCGAACAGACGACTCGTCCATTACATTGTCTCCATACACCTCCTTTAATTGGCGATGAATATCACATGGGCGAACGTTTCTTGCATTGAGGAATTTAATCACTGCCCTCACTTCACAACTGGCGGCGTTCTCAATTTTTTTAAACATTGTAAACAATCACAGAAACAACACAGGCAATGCTAGCGTCACGCAACTTGGCTCAGAGAAGGCAGACAAGCCACTGAAGCTATCTGACCTTGTCCAGCGGCTACTCGCGTCGTCAGCACTTCATGCGGCACTAACGGGTACTACTTTCCGGATGACCCTCGTAATATAATTTAATATTCTGAAATAATTATTTAGTATTCTGAGTGGCTGTGAAGAACAATTTTGTAAATTATCATATTGAATTATAACAAGTAAATTTATTAGTATAATTTCATTACTGATTTTTCTTTATTTGCCATGTGACTGTCTTGCATTAGCACGATTAATCATCAAACATAAAATTATCTACTTACACTTTTCTTTATCGAAATATATATGGTAATATATTTAATATTGATTTCTTGTTATTTTGGAATAGCATTTACTAGTGCTATAAGAGTGCTGAAGATCAGCATATTTCTTACAATTTCTTCTTGTTAGTGTTATTTATTGCCTCTTGGTTTATGCAAGTGGTGTAAGGGACTTGGTCTCTATGAGCTTTGTACAAGTATTAAAATAGCACTGTACATGTTTTTGCTCATATTAATAAGTTGACAAGTATAATGAGAACAAATTCATGACAGATGGTGATGATTTTGCCTTCTTCTTTCAAAATCAATTTGGTTCTGCAACAAAGATCAGGAGTACAAATCTATGAATAGATTAAATTAAAAAACCCATTATTCTTTCAAAAGTTCTTTTATAGATATTAAAGAAGGTGGGTGAGACAGTGAGGCAATTGTCCCAGACACCTTTTGCAGGGGACACCAAATTGAATATTTGTGTCTTTGTCCTTGCATTCTCTGTGTTAGTCAGAAAATATGATAAACTTAATGGAGATATTCATGGGGAATTATTATTTCTGCCTATTCCTAACTGTATCTATTTGATTAAGATAAAAATAAAATAACTTGGGAATAAAATAAAAGGTTGCTTAAGACATCAGGTGGAAAAACTGTTTGATATATCCCTTTGTCCAAGTAAGTAATAGCAGGGTATCTTTGAGATAAAATAAGCATTGCCTACTCATTAAATTTGCATATTAGTGGAAGCAAAGAAGAATTGAAGATTCATTATTTTGCTGTTTATGGTTTACCAGGAAGTTGATTAATAAGCTGGAAGTTAGCCTAAGCATCAATTTGTTAACCAATAGTAAAGCTAACCTTTTAAAATTAAGCATAGACCACATAGAATTTGACATTACCAATCAGTCAGCCAAACTACTATGTCCACATATGTGCACATCAAATCCAATATATTTTATAGAACTTATATCATATTCTGTTTCAGCATAAGCATGTTATCTGCTTAATTTACTCACAGTACTTTTCCATACTTCCCTAACCTTTTACACATCTTCTGTATCTGACATAGTTATATGTTTCTTTACATTCTCTATTCTCAAAGTTATGTGCTCCTTATCTCTCATGTAATTTATTGCAAAATTTATTAAATATTAAAGCTTATGCAACAAAGCTTACTGTAGTCTTTATCATTATAACCATTCACTCTCTTATTATACTTCCTTTAAAGAACCATTTCTCCAGCATTTTTTCCAGTTCTCAATCCAATTCTCCAGTTCTCATGCATTCTTCAACCTGACATTGTTTTTGATCTTCATTAGATGAAGGACATACTATCATTCTCTCTAGCTATATCATTTTCTTACATTATTATCAACTGTTGACTCAATTTTATTTATTTAATTTACATTTATTTATTTAATAGATTTACATACATTGTTGACACCATTTTATATTGGTGAATTGGGTTAAATTGAATTCATTATAGAATTTAATGGTATTAAAATTCTTTCAATTAAGTTTCAGAATTTTTTATTTTAATATCAATAAATTAAATCAAAATTTGCAGTTTTGAGGAAGATTTTTAAGAAATTGCTGCCTATTCTTCATCTATGTAAACCCAACTTTGGAAGAGGGAAATATATATAATTATGAATATACTTTAAGAGTTTATCCCATTTTACTCATGTGAATCTTATATTTCTCATGATTGTGACACTATTATAAGGAATATATTCAAGTCACTTTAAAAGGATAAAATTCTTACTTGTATTTTTGAGAACTTTTTCAGATTTTCTGCAAAAATAATTTACTTTATTATACATTTACATTGGGATTAATGATTGGTATGTTCTTGTTAACATGCATTGATGACCATGTTTTGAATTGATAGTAATTTTTTATGTTTATTTTTATTAGAGCGTTTGTCAGCTTTACTTAAGAAATTGTTTGAGGCACATGTCTCAGGAGATGTGAATGAAGAACTTGTGAAAGGGGCAGCAAATGGAGATGTGCAGCGATGTGAAGAATGCCTGTCTCGAAGTGATACTGATGTGAATGGAGTATTTGCGGGCCACACTGCACTTCAAGCAGCTTCTCAAAATGGTCATCTAGAGGTGATACATTGCCTTCTGAGACACAAAGCTGACGTGGAAATTGAAGTAAGATTGCTTCTAATCATTTTTTGTAAATATATGAGAGAAATATGTAGTTTGTTTAAATTTTTATATTTTTCAAAGGTTGAAATGTATTTATTTATGTCACATTTGTGATATAGAGCTGCAGATTGCATCTTTTCTTCTTAGTTCCAACTTAATATAATTAATTTACTTTAGATTAGATTTCCAATTAGGCTTAAAATGGAATTACAGAATTAGATGAATATGCTGTCTTTTATACTCGTATTTTCAAATTACAATAATGCATGATTTTTTAACAATATTCATTGTGGTGAGACAGACTTATGCACTACATTATACTAATTTTTAGAATAAATGTTAGTAATAGTTAGTTTCAAGTCAAAGTAAGACATCCATCCACATTTAGTTGACAGTATTGTCCTTACTATAGATACTATTGCCAAACTTATCCTCTTTCTACTTTCCTCGTGATTACTGTGTCAAATTTGAATTGGCTACCATGCATATTAAGAATATTAAAGTATTAAGAATAGTAAAGTTGATCCATATTAATAATTGAAAGTACCAGGTCTCTTACTCTGTTAAAATTTATCACCCAACAAAATAACCCATGTTTGCTAAATTTTGCAAAAATTACTAAAATTGAGGAATAAATAACTTAATAACTTAAGGATTTCTCGATTGAAAATGTAAAAATTTTCCAATCTTAAAAATATAAGTAATTTATTATCGATTTTTCATGGAATGGTCCATTTCTCTTATCTCCTACTGTGAAATTTCAGTACGTAGAAAAAATCAACTGATTGAAAAATTCATAAATCTCTTTGTTATAAAGTCCTCATTCCTTCAATAAAAATATATTTATACCTTTCCTGAAATTCTTGCACCTTGAAATACCCTGCATGTATGTAGGTGTCTTTGATTGTGCAAGATTTAGCTAGAGATCAATTTTCTGCATGCATAACCCAAAAATTTTGGTTCAAAGGATCTTTCCATGCTATAGGAAGGATTCAAATGAAATAATATAAAAAAATGTTTACAGATGTAGGAAGTAAGGTATGAATATATTTCTGTATAAATTTTATGTTGAAAGAAAGAGCACCTTCACAATAGCGAGATCAAATTGTCTTTCCATGAAAAAATGGTAAGAAATATTTTTTATATGTTTTATTTCAAAAGATATTGAAAAATAAATTCCACAGTGTGATGTATCATTTATTTCTGTATCGGGAGAGTTTTTAATCAACAAATTAAATTTTCACAACGTTCAGCAACATCATGCCTTGGTCCTCCGTATGGGGAAATGAAAGCATAACAAATATCCATAAGAATACATACTTTCAACTAAATGTGGAATGTATAAATGTTTAGTCAACCTTCCTCCAATACACTGAAGTAAAATGTGAATTGTTGTGAGACAAAAATTGGAATGGAATACCTGTCAGTTTCAGTTTGGGTTCAAGAATCTCAATGTTTTAGGTTTGAGTGTGGTTTTTACTCCAGCAAAATAGCTGCTCTTTTTAGTAGTCAGTACAGTTCTAGTTTGATGCCCTGTGTTCAAATAATTACCTTTAACATACATTTAAGTTGAATTAATTGATCAGAGAGTTCTAAAGTCTTAATAAATGTGTAGAATGTGATTCACAACCAGAAAAGTATGACTACAAATAATTTCCTGTTAAATAGTTATCAGTTCAAGTGAATTGTAGCTTAATAGTTAACATGGAAGCTGATCACATAGGGATTTATGATGGTTAAACCCGGCTTTAGAATAATAGAAAAATGCATATGACAGCCTATTGCAAGTGATACATTGAACTGGAATGATAAGATTTAATTTTAATTAGTAAGTGGATTATGTGAAAATCTTGATTTTTTTAAGCTTTTTTATGGAATGGAAATTATGTGTGGGCTGATGAATTATTTGATGCCAAAATGTATAAGGTGAAGGATGAATGTGGTTACAGCTCATTAACATTAGATGTCACAATAAGTAAAGTATGTGCATCAGAAAAACACATGCATTTCAGATTGCAAACTTAAATTGGAATTTTTGGAAGCTCTAAGTGCCCAAAAAAAGGTTTATCTTATTGATAGATCCAAGAATATACAATATTTAGATGAGCTCTCAGTTAGTCAATTGGATATCATTTTTACCTTTTCTTGATCTGTTTTCAGATCTTGTTCTGTACTCAACTCCTGATGGGCTCATCATAATTAACTATCTTTGAAAATGAATTGGATTGCTGACTAAATGGTTATGTAGAATAGTTGTTATGGTTCAGGGATGCCATTGATAAAGATAGGAGAGTTAAAGCCTTGTCCTGGTGTCTTTGATGATGATGGCTAGGTTTTACATGGACTATTGTGCTGTGTAGTTTTATTTGTTCAGATAGTACCATTATTGAAAGATTAGCAGAAGTAAAAAATAAGGACATGACTGGAACTCAAATCTAGGTCTCCCACTTTCCAGGCAGGTATTCTAACCACTGAAATACTATGTTGTGTAGATTTCACTTCTATTTCAAATGTTTTTATGAGTGAAGAAACATTCCTGGCAAAGATACTACTCACTTGTCTATCCTGTAGCCAAGAGTAGTTAATCCTGTTGAAAATTGATGAATTCTTAGCGATAATTTTTCTTTCTAGCATAAGGAAATCTCAAAAACAAAATATATTGATAAATATCTTAATGTTATGCAAGTGTTACAGTTATAAATTTTGGGGCACTATTTCTATTTTGTTGTTACAATTCATATAGGCATAAAATTTTATGAAGCAATTTTAATTGAAATGTTAATGTTATTTTATCGAAAACTGACATAAGTCAGATGAATTTAAGAATTTGTCTCAATTTAGTCCAAATAAGATGTTAGTTATTTCCTGAAACATGGAATAAGTGATTAAACTTTTGTTTTAAAAAAGAAAATATATCATAGGTCAATAGATATTTCTTTTTCATAGGATTCAATGTTAATTTGCTATAATTTAACAGCAGCTGAAAGAGAAGACTTTAGTGAGATATCATAGATTTATCAAATTGGGTTTAAATGGTTGCAATGCATTTTTAATTTATCTACTAATGGAATGAAGAGGACTCTATTACTTCAATTGACTAATTTATATACATTATTTCAGGATAAGGATGGAGATAGAGCTGTGCATCATGCAGCATTTGGGGATGAGCCTGGTGTGATGCAGCTCCTTGCTCATGTTGGAGCTGACTTGAATGCCAGGAATAAGAGACGGCAAACTGCTCTTCACATAGCTGTAAACAAAGGACATGTTGGAGTTGTGAGAACCCTTCTTGAACTTGGTTGTCATCCCAGTCTTCAGGTAGGATTTGAAACTTATCAACTTAAAATTTACTTACTGAATTAGATTTAATTACATAATTTTAGTGACCTTGAATTCGGAGTAAGTGAACTATTTAAATTCAGTTCTTAATCTCGTACCTGTAGGATTCATAATTCATTGTTATTGATTGTCATCTCTTTAGCTTGAGGCTATATCACATTGAAATTAAACAAATTTCAAAGGTTTAGCTACTTGTGGCCCCTAAGCACTATTTATGGACTCTTTTCGTGATTAGTGAACGCGAACTGTTAGGAAGTTTATTTTCCTCTTTAAATCCAATTGAAAGTTGATTCGAAAGTGTTTGATAGCATTAGAAAATTAACACATGAAATATCATAAGAATCTATTTTATAAATGAGGATAGTTCTTCATTCAATTCAATAGAAATATTGTACAGAAATAATCCTAAAAGATTGATTGCTCCATTAATATTGTTAGTGTTAATTGTCTATACTTTTCCAAAATTAGAAAATGCTTAGGCTACACCATATTAATCACCTGACCAAAATCAAAACCTTTGAAAGATGTGATGTTACTCCTTAATTTTGTTATTGTTCTTTAGTGCGTCTTTTTTCGATTGAAAAAAATCAAGTAGTTATTCGATTGTTTTGGCATTTATTTGATTGTTTTTGTTCGAGTGAAAACAATCAAATAAATTATTTTTATTGGTCTTGGACAGTTTATTAAATCTTCATCCATGTCTATTTGTCTTTCTTGTTATCTTACTTTTCTGATTAATTCTTTTTTAGTATTTCCAAAAAAGTGGTATGTCACTTCATTTTCACCATTTTAAATATTATAAAGATGGCTAAGGAAGAAAAATGATGAATTTCCCAAAAACAAGTGTGATTAGAAAAACTTCATGCACGGAAAATTATGGGGTTTAAATTATTTGCTTAAAATCTAGTCTCCTTTCTTTACTTGCAATTTAAAAATATCTCGTGCCAAATTATAACATTAAATAATATAATTGGTTGATTTATTGTTTATTTATAGTCATTCTTTTCCAATACTCATACTAACTATTTTTCATTGTCATAAGTAGGGAAAATGTAATTTATATTAAAAGATTTTATTTTTATTATGATTAGATTAGTATGATACAAAATATAACAATGTTTTCATGCCTTTCATTTTTTAATCTTTGGTAGTTATTCTTCCGTAGAATAATTCGAATAAAGCAATTCAATTTAAAGCATTTTAACTTTTTCAATTTCAAGTGATCTGTTCGATTTTTCCAAGCGAGTGAAAAACCGAATGGATCTATTTGATTGTTCGAAGTGAGTGAAAAATCGAATGGATCTATTTGATTTCTTTCACTCGTTTACTTTACTTGCCTTGAAGAGGAGAAGATGGAAGTGGTGCATTACATCATCCTATTTAGGCCGGAGTAAACAAATTTAAGACCAAGCATGGGCTAGGAAAATGAAACTCTCCAAAATACTAACACACAAACTGAGAGAACCACAGAATGAAAGCAGAGAGCACCTTACAGGTACATCCTTTAAAAACAAATAAATCAGAACTACAGCGATAAGAATTCTAAATGAAAAGTTCCTAAGCAAATGCTTCGGTACACATGCATTCACTTCAAAGACTCGAATAGATCTATTCGATTTTTCACTCACTAAAAAAATCGAATAAATTCACTTGGTTAGGATAGAGTGAAAAATCGAAACACTTTATTTGAATAGTTCGATTGAACCAAACAATTGAATTATTCGATTGTTTTCATTCGATTGTTCCCACCTCTAGATAGAATGGTGGAACTATAAATACAGCATCAGCAGTGCTCACCTTTCCTCTAGAAAAGTCCACCTGAAAAAGTACCCTTTGGGTACGAAATTATTTGGTCAGGCCATATATTCACAGTCCATTGCGATGCTTCCATTGCAGTGCACATGGGCATATTGCTCAGCTGTTCAAGAGCAGTCCCACCTGACCTGAGTACCTATCATGCATAGTTTATTGAATGTGTACAAAGCATTTTAAACTTATTATTCTAACAGTAATTCTGATGTTTGTCAAGAAAGAAAAACAAAACCATGCAAATTCAGGGAAAAAATGTCATTCATGAAGAAAAGATCTTTATATCATATTGAAATAGTACAGCTCATTTGGAAGATAATGATCTTTTCAATTTACTGGTAGGCTTGAAGATATTCCCATACCAAACTTACACAAATTATTAGCTGTTCATTTGTATTTCTGCTTTCATTAGAATCCTCAAACCTTGAGTAATCACTATTAGTTTTATCTTTGTGTGGAGCTTTTTCAACAAGCAATTTGACATTCTCTAAATTGAAACCTTTTTTACTTGCTATCTGTGCCATAGTGATGATTTGTGGATATTCATTCTGATCTTTGGAAATATTATGTTGACTTAATTGATTTCAAACTAGCATTCAGAAATGATAGTTTTAATATTTAAATTTTTAGTTTCAAACTTTCATTGAGTCATGTGAGAAAAGAATAAATTTAAAAATTATGTGATGGAACTGAAGTACCCATCAATGGGCACAAATCCTCATTAATAGGTAGTAAATGGGATTAATCTTTATTACAGTCATCACCCAGCAAAAGATTTGATTACTCAGAAAATGTCTAGTAGGAGCCCACATCCAAAATGACCTCAGCTGTCAAAGCACTAATAACTATTTTTATTATTACCCGTATCTTTCATTCTGTAGATTAATCGTTATTGTTCACTGATAACTTGAGTAGATAATTTTGAATCAGGCATTCAGTGAGCAAACATAGTGAAGCGAGTTAGCGTGAGTGACTGCCAGAATCATTTTCAGAATGGCTTCGCTTACTCTCCATTTTCTCGACTACCAAATGTAAATGCTTCTAATTTTTCAAACATTCATCTGTCTTGACATCATTCTCGCAGATGGGGCGTTGATTCTCGAAACCGTATTCCGTCGATAGTTTCGCCTCGGACTAAAAATGGAGAAAAACTCCTTTTTTTGAAGAGAAACAATCGCAGCAATCTTCCCAAATGCCTCGAATGACCTCGCACTGCTTCACAGTCATCATTCTTCCTCCCTCTCACTCCACCCGATTTTCCTTCGTACGTCCATTTCCTCCCCAATCCACTCCCTTTCCCCTCGTTACACGCCTCTCCGCTCAGACCGAGTGCCAAATTGATGAGCGGGATCACACCTGTCCCTCTTTGCCTCAGTGCTCCTTTAACCCCGTGCTTTCCCCTTCCGATCCTTTCCAACCCCCCTTACTCGCGGCATCTGCCATCTAAACGGTGGTTGAACTAGTACAGGCCATCCCCATCGGCCTTCTCATTTCCCTCCCAACTTCCCATTCACTTCCAGCTCTTCAAGTCTTTCACGAGTCTCCCATATCCTCCCGCTATTTGCGTAATATACTGCTAGTATTCCCTCATTCTTTAACTCATTTTATCTCTGTGAAGAAGTCATTTTGGAATTACCGGCTATAAATGTATTTTGTGTTGTATTTTTTTTCTGACTAAAGGATGTCCCAAATGAACATCTCCATTGAGTAAGATCTTTGTTTCATCGTATAAATCAGTCGTTTTTTTATCTTTCCGCCCAGGCACTTATTGGGTCGATAAATTTCAAGCAGCATCAGAATGTTTTTATGACCCTCAATTAACCGATTTCGGCTTACATTTCTAGTATCGGCTTGAAAGTGTGTGATTGTTCTGGAAGAATTAGAAAAAGCAAGCTGCTGATTATATTTGGTTTTCCGTTTGGAAAACTACTTAAAAATGTTCATAAAGAATAAATGTCCTACCATCATCATCATAATTCGTTGTATCACAAGTCTAGATGCCGATAATCTGTACTTCAATCTTACTTTTTAACAAGAAGCTACAAGATAGAGTTAAAGGTAACTTTGTACGTAGAAGCGTGCAGCTAGGAAAATTCTTATGGAAAAACGGGCGTGAAAAAGTTTGACCCGAATCTTCCACTCAGTGTTCTGTTCATATAGCTTTTATTGGTTAAAGCGTCCTCTTGGAAGCTTTAATATCCTGTTTTGAGTCCCAGTCTGTCAGAATATTTGAATTACCGTTTTTCCTTGGAAATCTTCCAATTACATTTTGAATTCTGAAATTTTGTTTTCGGAAAATAATTACGATTAACTTAGTGACTTAGTTCTTCAGCTTTGTCGGTGTTTTTGTGATATGTTTAATTTTGTTCTTTTCACTCCTTGTTCACCATTTCCCACCATCAATTCCCTAGGGCGTACCGCGAAATAATTAAGTGTAATAGGAGCGAGATTAGTATCTCTTCTCCATCGCCGCGGCTTGTGTTCCAGTTTCTAGTAATGTTATAACTGTCGTTCTTGTATCGCCATGTGCGATCTCTCCGCATTACTCTGGATTAATTCGAGGAAATGAATGCAACTAAATTCACCCAATTTTCCCTTCATGGATGAGTGAGTGCGCAAACCTGTTCCATGAAAGGAGGAACCTTTCTCCATTCTATTGCATTGCTTAATAGTGTTTTGCGGATGCGGAAGAGCTCGTTTTTCCTGGAAATATTCTCCCAAAATGTGAAATAACGGATAATTATGATGTTTCTCGTAAATTAAGTGAATTTGAACCGAATTTCCCGTGAATCATGCTTATCACAGTCGAAATTATTTAGATTGAATACTGCATTAGGTTCAAATATGTATTAAAAAAATAGGATTGGTGGACTCATAACTGTTATAATACTTTTATTTATACTCACTGTCAGTCAGTCAGTCAGTTTGTGTTTTATATCAGTATGAGCTATTTTAATAATTTAGAATTGTTTTCAGATCGAATTCTTGTTTGTAATGCACCAAAATTTTAGAAATTATGTTTCTGAAGGAAACCATATAATTACTTCAACTTTGCATTGCTTGTAAAGCAAACCTTTAGAACTTCAAATTCGTTTTTGATTTTTTTTACTGGAAACATTAGCATATAATGATGCGGAACTAGATCTTAGTTAGAAAATAATTACAAGCAACTTTTTTCTATATACTAGCCTGGCCTTCTTAAAATTTGAAAGTTTACGTTTTAGGTACTTTTCCCTAATTTATTTAAGAAAAATACAACATTAATTCTAGGCTAATTTTTTAAATATATCACATTTCCAGAACCGAAAAATTAAAGTTTGTTAAAGTCTGTATTGATGGAATTTTTAATAAAAGTATGAGACCTACATTGAATTTTAACCTTTCATCACTCGATGCTATCGGATATTGATTTTTGGAATTTGTTTGATGATCCAATCTTTTTGTGTCATATAATTTTTATTGTATATCGAATGTTTAAGTATGCTCTCGCTTTTTCGTCTATGTTCTCGATTTATTTAGTGATGAGTTGAAAGTGAGGTGCTGAAATTTTGGAAAATTTTCGATATTTTATTTCAATCGGAATCCTTTGATGCAAAAATTAGGGTTCCTAATCTCGTCTCTCATGTAATCGTTTGTGTACAAATGAGAGTCAGAGGATATTTATTTCTATGACATGAAAGGAAATATGAAAAGTTGTTTGTGACTCGGTTGCTGGAAATAAAATGTTTTACCGTCGCAGAATTATTATTTCACGTTTGACCATCCAGAAAAATTACTTTGAACATGGGAATTCAGAAACAAAATAACAATGCCTATTTGCAGCTCCCTTTTGTCCTTTGAAAGTTACTTTGTGTGTATAATTCGGTGTCATTTTGTTAATCAGGAGAGTGAGTGACTATGCTCACATTTATTAAGGTTTACTTAAAATGTTGTATGCGTAGAAAAAGGTGCAGTAAAATGAAATTAGCATGATGTATTTACACGCAAAATACTCGTAGAATATTTCCCTTTGATACCAGATGAACTTGAATTAAATGCATTTTCATTCGCCAAAAGGAAATTTTTTGTATAAAGGAAAATTAATTAGAACTCCTTGCATTTAAATTTTTGTTCAGATCATCGGCCTTTTGTTTGTAATTACATTACCTTGAGGGTTAATCGGTTGCCGTTTTGATTCGAAATGAGGTCAACGGCTTGAGGATTAATAAGCATTTAATGTCATAAAGAGGAATTTAGTGTAGTGCTGACTTCATAATTTCAAATGGAGAAGGATGGATTCAGTGTTGTGAAATGTAGATGGCGTGAGGATTTATAATGCCGAGGATTTATCTTTAAGTACGAATTAACTTTACAAAATGCTGATTTCAGTGAATTACTATAATAATTACGAGTATTGAAGTCAGTATGAATAAAGATAAAAATAGGAACATTTAACACTCGAATGTGATTGAATTTCTGCAAGCTAAGTTTCGGCTAATAATTACTAATTTTTCTCTAACGAGTGGGACATTCACTGCATGGTTTCAACGAGTAGTTAGCACAGATTAAGTATTTATATTGTTACTGGAGCCGAATCTGTGAGGATTAGCAGTATTTGTAGGGGACCGGAAAATAGAAAATCCTTCTTAAAATAATTAACGTTCTCTTTTACAGCCGAACCTCTATAATTTAAACCTCGAAGGACTGCTAAAATGTTCGAGTTGTCAAGGTTTCTACGCAAGGATTTCTAATCACCGTGTATTTCTAATACCGTGCCCGCAGGTTTATCGCAATGTAGTCGATATTAAAAAATATTGAAACATCATATACTGCATCTGAACTGTATAAACGGACAAAATAAAGACGTGGGTGGTCGTCTAAAACTTTTAGTTCATCAAAATCTGGTTATGAAAACAAAAAATTAGAACTGTAAGATAACATTCCGTACAGTACATTAATGATTAACATTAAAAAGCAAACGATATGCCTACGATGTAAAAATAACAATAGATTAATAATGTAATTATTTAAAAAACTCATAAAACCTATAATTAAAAAATTAATAAAAGTAAATTTTACTGATTTACTGGATTAAAATTAACTGTACATTGATATTCAGAATAAGGATAATGGACATAAAGTAAAAGTAAGGTCTCATTTCATGCGCGACAATTTTATACATTGCACGCACTGAGTGCAGAGCGGCATTACATGCTAGGCGCTCATTTAAAAAGCTTTTTTGTTTGGCTTTCCTTAAAAGAAGTATGAACATGACAGTCAATGGTAGTTCTGATTGATACCAATGCGGAGAAGGCCTTTTCTTCTGTATATACGGAATCTGTGTTTGTGCTCGTAAAAAAATTCGATGTATAGAGGCCAGGGTGCCTAGACTTTCACTTAAAGAGGTATTCAAAGACTTGAGAAGTTCGGCTAATAAATCGAGTTATCTATGGTAGATTCTTCGACTAATTAAGGGCTTCTCAAGCAGATAAACTTTTTCTTCGACAAATGGAGGTTCTCGAGTTATTGAGGCTCTACTTTACTTATCTTCAGCGTGTTTGGGAGATCTAAAATAATTTTTACCTTGCTTTATAGATTAAAGAAAAGTCGTGTGATGGGAATCTAGTGGACGTAAAACGTTAATTTTTTGGTATCTATGTATAATTGCTTAGTTATGAAGTATGGGAACTTGAATATTTGTTTATTCCCCTCTCAATTTTAAGAGTAGTGTTTTAAACAAAGAGTGGAACGTTCTTTTGAACTATGTTACTAATATGCAACCTATAGTTGCATAAGGATGGTATCTCATTTCTATTTGCAGTCAGTATTTCATTTATCTTTTACATCCATGAAAATATAATTTATCGGATTGATATGAAGTATTAAACCTATTCCCAGTGAGCCTTATGTGTTATACCCAGAACATCGAAATTGTGTGTTACCGACAGTTTGAATGCAGGAAAATATTCGAAAAACTTTCAGTTGTGTAACATTTGCTACATTATTACGTTGCAAACTCTTGCCAGTTGTAAACCGAAGTACTCAGTAAAAATTGAGGAAAATGCAAAACAAAACAATTCACCGAGTGATTAAAATACTCTCTTTATAGAGCATCAACTATTCACCGCTGTGGATGCGCTTTCAGCCTCATGTGAAGTTAATCAGTAGATTGCTCCAGGAAATGGAGCAAAAAGTTATGCTCACCTGCGGTCTCGCTATGTATCCTAACTCGGCGAATTCGATGATCGGAAGTTCTCGTAGAATATTCAAGCGCGTCCCATTTACTGAATGGATTTCACACCACGGTCCTTCCTGGTTCACACAAGGTCTCTTTTTACCGCATCTGGAGGATTTTTATTATTCTTCGGTCGTCACTTTGGGTCTAAAAGATTGTGCTCTGACGCGATAAGGCATTATGGTTGACACATTTTTTGTATTATTTACTTTGTAGATTTGATTTTCGAAGATATATTTGTCTCTTATTTTGTACATGTGACTCGGCTGTTGGAAAGTTAAAGAAAATACCATTTTGTATAATAGAATAGCTATTTTTTTCTCAGCACGGAAAATCGTTTTCCCTTTTGCTTGCGTTATTTCACCTTTCTTAGAACTATATCTTTTATCGAAAAAATCTGAAGTCGTATTTGACTGAAATAAGAGTTATTAAAATAAGATTCTGAGCGTCAAAAAATAGGTGATATATTTGCTTTCACTGATTGAGTGGTGTAACGGTTCATGAAATATGCTTTTAGCATGCCTACCTATGCTCCTCTGTATTTCATAAGGGGGTACTGCTGTATTTATCACCCATTAATTTGAAAAGAAAAAATGTAGATTGTGACCTATATTAGAGATCGCAGTTTTTATATTATCTCGGTTATCTTATTGACGATGGTTTACACCTTCAACAAGGTAACTGGGATATTAGCAGTGGGTTTGATTTTTACAAACCTTGTTTATTTCCGAAAATTAGTGCACGTGTGTAAATTTAGAGTAAATTGTAACCTTCGCAAGAGTAAAATAAAGCTTGATTGGAGTGGTTACTCGTTTAAATAATTCCTTATTGCTATTTACATAATTGATAATGAACTGAATTCAGGCCGCGACGAGAGGCAAATATTCGAGAGTGGTAGAAAAATTTCGAAATATATAGTCGATATTAATTTCGCCCTGTTTGTGTAGTATTGTGGAATGTAAATAGTGGTATGGCATTTGAAATGCTGTTGGTTTTTGAATGTAGACAAATGAGAAATAAATCGTTGACACTTTTACTCTCATCGTTTTAATATAAATCAAATGAAAGAACTCTTAAAAGTTAAAGATAATAAACATTATTTCAGAATATGCTTATTCTTCAGTACAATGATTAGTTAACTATTAATATTCCTCCTTTTTATTAGAACCGTTATTTGTGCTATGATAGGTAGAAACATTTTTCACTTATCCTTACCTTCGCGAGACACTAAATAATTGGCAGTATTGTTTAAAGAGATTAGGCAGCTGAGGCAATTTCGCACACATATGCTTCCTCTGGGAATCGAACCCAGGACAGCTTTCACCCAAGTTGAATGTTCTTTCCCATACCCTCAGGGAGCCCCTTGAAAAATTGTCATACATTTTTGTTGTAGTTCATGGTTTAGTAATGCCAAGCCTATTTATGTCAAATTACTTGGTTATGGAGATTGTTTACTTACTTCTTTCTACTTATTAACGCAGTGGAACAGTTACTGGAAATCAAACCCCTTCTGATCTGAAACAATCAAACTAAGTTTTTTATTATTTATTTATTTCTAAAGTAACCAAAATTACTCAGTTTTATTATATTCCTATTAATATGTTTCAAATGTCTTCACTTCCTCTAAAGAAGCGTTTATTTAGTGACCCTAGTTCTAAAGAACTGTTTCCATCGCATGTTTATACGCGACTAAATAGACCATCTATTATTGTTCATTATTAGTCGACGTTCTTAAAGTCCCATTGCTATATTATTCACCCTTGCTTCACCAATGACGAAGGCCTCGAGAAAAGTCCCCTCAGAATCCCATTTTATTTTCTCCTTGAGCGAAACTGTGCCACTTCTCTCTTCTTCCCCAAATATCTCTCTATTTTTAAATTCGAAACCCCCTTCCTTTAGAGCTCACTTCGTGTCCGAGATTCTCGCGAGGCATTTTTGTTTATGATCCTATCGCGAGTGCCTTCCAATATCTCGGTTCGAACGTCCTCATTAATCAGGAGCGAAAGAGGAAAGCATGAGGTTTTAAGCGATAGACAAGGGCTGCATAGTAAAGATGATCGGAAAATATAGAGGGGGCAAGAGTGAGCGCCATCTAAGTTTAGCTCGCCGGCTCCTTTTCCCCATTCGGTTTTCATACATGTCTTGGGGGATGTAGGAAGGATGGAAGTGTGGATGATGTTTGATCGAAGCGAGTCAAATGATGGATCGAGGAGGAAGGGTTGCGTGCTTGATGTATTCGTTGATGGGACTCAGGAGGAGGATATTGAAAGACTTTCAGATCAGAGAAGTAGGAACGGAAAGGGTGCGAGCAAAGTTGCACCGATTTCAGTTTCGGAAAGGTAGCTCAGCGAGTCTGGGTTTTGGGAAAGTTTTTAAAGTGGATCGTTTTTTTTTTCGAGGATTCACATACGCTCGTTGAAATTCTGGATGACCGTCGGCAAAGAAGCGCAATCAGGAGTGGAATGATGGATAGCTCACCGTCACTTCTATCATTCTCTTCCTGTCGCGCTCGAAATTATTTTTATTCGATACTTTTATCCTTCACGAAGATGCGTATTCGTTGACAGTTTAAGTGCAATATCGAATGTGAGAAGATACAATAGTTGATGGAATCTCGAAATTAAAGTTTTTACGAGAATTTCGTCATCGGTCTGTAAGTTTCTTACTTTTTCTAAGCGTTATTTTTTCTACGGAATGCGATATCAATTATGTTATTTTAGTCGACTTTTTCTTCTTTTTTTCATAGCTAGGGACACTGATTCCATTATTACTTCTTTATCACTAAAATCGCATTTATTATTTTCAATACTTGATTGTGTCATTTTTTCTTTTTTAAATGTCGTATCTGGTATCACCAAGAAATTAAGCAGCATCTGGTGATGTCATCAGTGACCTGTGCTTTGCCGCCATAATTATTTACCACGTTCTAAGCAGTGGCCATAACTCAAACATTTTAATGCTATCATTCTTGAATTTTTGAGATTATTTAAATATAGAAAAACTTTTTGATACGTTTAAGCGTCTGCAAATTAGTGAAATATTAAGCTTACACGGGATAAAAATTTTGGTGCTCTCATGGAAAATGTTGTAAAGAGCTATCGGAGGAAATAAGTCCCCGTTTGTCGATTTACCGAAAGTATGTCTTAGTGAAATGAACGAGTGTCTTTTCAGGCTCAGAATGGGATTAAAAGTAGGTTTATAGATTGCTGGGATTCATTATTTGTATCTCAATCTTTATTCTCCGCGAATCAGATCATTTTCGTACCTTTCTTAAGTAGTTTCGGGCTTTGGTTATCAAGTGTGTTATTTTAGTTTCGTAACGTTTAAAAGAAGTGCGTCTTAGAACTGAATTTTCCAACTTCATTTTCACCACTTTTTCGAATTATGCGCTGCATAAATCACAAGGAATTTTATGCCTCTCGAACTTAATGACATGCATTTTACATAAATGCCATACCGAGTGAATAATCTAGGGTGTCTGTATAATTTTAAGCCCAGAGGCCAATTTGACCCTCAAACCTTCCACCTTGGCCTCCAAAAGTTTGGGAAGGGAATAAGGCTCACTAGGCAAGGTGAGAGTTGCTTTCCTCGTTGAGCCAGAATCGCTATGTGGAAGAAGTCATCATAACTACAGCGAAATCGCCCATAAATCATTCTCTTTGTAGCATTCAATGAGCAGTTACTGTATGAATGATAACAGTGAAAATGAATTAATGCCCAATTCAGAACCATTCATACCTCCGTAGATTTCATAGAAACTCAGCAATACACAAGGCAGATGAAAGTAAATGAGATGATTTTTCTTTCGCTATTTCCAAAAGACCAATGAGAAGTACTCCATTCAGCAAGATATGGCAACAGGAACAAATTCTTTATGATAGATTATGAAGTGAATGATTGTGGAATATATTTACTCTGGTCTTAAATTTAAGTATTTCATTTAACAAGAAACTTTTAAGCGATGGTTATCTGCTATTTTTCTGCTTAACTTTGTGAACGTTCCATCTAGGAGATACAACTTTGGAAGGTTATTTCGTTGTTACTTTATAGAAATAGAACTATTTAGCCTTCCAACATATACAATTGATAACATCATAAAATGGAGACTTAAACATAGTTTAGATCTTTGATGGATTATTTTTTGTGAAGTAAATGAAGATGCAAGAGGTTTTCTTGTTCATCTTCCAAAATTGTCGGAGGCGATTACTAAATTTGTGATCAGTAGATGAGTTAATTATTGTGAATGCTATTTATTTCTGATTATTTCAGATTGCTGAATCTGTTTCTGATTGCTTTTCTATCGTACTATTGGCTGAAGTTTTAATTACTTTTGAATTATTTTTTCATTGTTATCAGTCTTTCTTTTGATTATACTATCGGCGGCTAACAGTTTGGAAAGTTAGCAATAATATTAAATTAACGTTTTCGGATTCTTATTGTTCAGCTTAGAGCTTGTATCTGATTTTTATCAGACACAAGCTCTAACTCTATAACTCTCTCAAGATATTTTTATGAAATTTAGAAAAGAATGGATTCTACGTATGAATTATCTTCGAATATTTATAATAGTTTCTGAATAGTCCCGCTAGTACATAATTTATGACACAGTTTAAGTCGAAATACTTAGGAAATGGATGGTAAAAGTCCATGGTTAAAAAATAACGATTTAGGTAACTTACCTAGGATTGCAATTACATAGTTTTCTACGATGTAATGTTTCTGTAAAGTTATCCAAAATTAATCGAATCGGGAAAACTACTCTATTAGCCAATCAAGTAGTTTTGGAGGTTTTGTTTAAAATATTATTTTAATGTATTTTCATCGAAAAGCAGCATAAACTTACTTATTCAGTTTTAGTGCATTTAAGTGTTCAGTTATGTGTTGCTTATGATAGAATTCTCTGCTATAGTCTGCGCTAAATCTTTGTCTTAACGGAGTTTTGACCATGCTCCCCAAGCTGCAGTTGGGACTCCTCCATCTGTCTTGAGGTCTCTGTGACCGTACCTGGTTACCACTACACTCCCCAATCCCTTCTTGCCTTCCTACCCCTTCTCTACATTAGAATCCTGTCCCTCCTCCGCTTGGGTGACCTCGTCCACCCCAGAATACCTTTTTCTCCTAGGAATCCCTCCCTACGGCTCAGGTCACCTCGACCAGCCTGGGCGTCATTCCAACGCTGTCGCATGTACTCAATTCCTGTATGAAAATTAAAATTCGCTGGGGCGATAATTAACTGCCACTGCCCTCTATTGTGATGAAATTAGGATTGGGGAATAAGTCAATGAAAGTAGAATATGTCGAAAACTTCTCATTGCTTGCTAATTAAATAATATATGATATGGAAGATATACCTGCGGAATAATATTAATAGTTAATGTACATACGTAAGATATGGTGATATATAATAATTGCTTATAATTCATGCAAGATTGCTATTGCGCATTTCTCTCATTTCGTAGGGAAGTGCGCAATTATATTATTCCGCAGTTAAAAGTATGGAGAATCAGTTGCAAAATATGAAGTTCCACTCTTTGCCGCCCTACTAATTACAAAGGACACCAAGCGTGAAGGAGAATTTTTAGATGTGATTTCAAATCAAGTTATGGAGTGGGCTATTTCACAAACCGTTTTCTCCACCTCACTGCTGTAGTTGCAATAATAGAAACGGGCCCCTATATTGTAATAATTATTACACAATTGAAAATTGACCAAATAGCTCCACAATTATAATTTTTATGAAAGTTCAGATACTTATTGATTTCGCGTTGGCTAGGAAAAGGGAAAATACGTATCATGAAAAGAAACTAAGTCGCGGATGGGAACTGAGAGATTTGAAAGTCCCAAGGAAAAATGTACCTGAATAAAGTATGACTTGACTAGGATTCGTACCAGGAACACTTGACGGACAGCCATTCTCATCATCGAGCTATCTAACAGATCACTATCATGTTATTATGAGAGACTATTTGGTAAGATGGGAACGTTTTACTCGAAGATGAAAAAAAATTACTCGCTTAAACAAATTAATCGCTCATTGCGTCTAACCAGTGTAGATATAGAGTGAAAGCTGTATCTACTTCCAGTAGAGGAGTTATCTTAGTTATAGCAATAGTAATTTAAAAGAGCTTCCGAAATTAAGGTAATTTCTCACGTGGGTAATCACCGTGAATCGAACCCGGGACCTTTTAAATCGAAGTCGAACGCGCTGCCAGCTTGGCTACCTGGGAACCCCAGAAGAGCTTTTAATTGCATAAAATTTTGTTATTTCAAGACAATTGAATTCGCAGGATATTAATAATCGATGATTCTGTGTGTAATTTCAGACCGGTCGTCACCTCGTATGTGCGCCTTCTAATATACACTTCCTAGTGTGATTGATGGATATCTCTTCCCTTATACCCATTTATTTCAAGCTATTCTCTTGCACATCTAATTTTATGTATCCAATTATTAAAGTCTCCAAGTCTTTTTAGTATCAGTTCCGGAACACACCTTTATGATTTAGATTTTAAAAATTCATTTTATGCACTATTCAGAGGTGTGTATTTTGATCATTCTCAAAGCTCTCTATTTACGAACCTGCCTGTATGGCTTCATTCGCTCCATGTATCCGTCCCTTGATGTCGCCGTACTTCCCAAAGCCTTTTCCCTTTCGTTACACCTCTCCGAGCGCCTCTCGGCTTGTTTTTTTCGGTTTCCTTCTGAAAGGTTATTATGTCGCCTTCGTTATTTTTTAGCCGGAGGTTTTTAGGAAAAAGAGTCCGTCGTTTGAGCGCGATTGTGTCTTTGAGCGTCTCCTCTTGGTATCAGTCTGGTTTATTTCTGTTTTAATTACGTGCTACTCTTTCTTTTCTCTAGAGATTTGTTGATGTGCGTCTTTCCTGTTACGCTTTGACGCGATTGGCTGCTTCCTTTTTTTCTGGAAGAGATGAATGGCTTTTGTGATTGGGTGACTCCGTTCTTTCTACGGCGATTAATTCACAGTTTTATGTTTTCGTAGATTTGCGCGTGAGAAGTGGACGCTAATTTGCTTCGATGGCGTTCCGTTCATGGTATTGGACGTGTTGATTGGAAATAAAGGACATTTCTCCGTTTTCTTCCTCTTTGCTATTTATGCGATCGCGTAATGAGCGGAACGAGCATTTTGTTTTTCTACGTAACGCGTTTTTAATCTTCTCGCGCATAATGAACGCCTGAAACCACCAAGCCGACTTTTCTGTTTATAGGGAATTAGCATGAAATTTTCTCTCGCAGCTTATCTCGCTAAATTTTTGTGGGATTCCAAATTAATTCGTATGCATGCAGTATGGAGTAATTTCGACAGTCCAATCCAAAGAATCATAGCGGACGGTTTGGAAAAAAGATTGATTCGGCGTCATTAGCTGGATTATTTATCGTTCTAAATACGCAGTAGTGAAGTGTCCAATTTTTTTGAAATATCTGTTATTTTTTAGCTTTTGTATCATTTCATTTCCATTATGATGTTTTGACACATTTTAATTTAACTTTCATTTTCCTCGCTCCGCAGCACTCTGTTATCTTTTGCTTTCATTTTGTCTCGTATTTTTTTAATGCTCAACTCATTTCACACTGTGGAATTAATTTCAGCTCCATTCCCACGTGATAAATAACTGAAATCAGATTTATTTGGGCGTGGCTCATATGCAATTGTTGCAGCTTATTTCTAATTTTTCGAAACGCATCCCCGAATCCCCTGGAATGTTTTAGTCATCGAAGAATTGCCTATTCGGTCTTTGTTATGTATCTGTTTAAAGTTAATTTGCATAAGTCTGCATTTTTGGATGCAAATAAAACCAAATTTATATACTGTAACGTTCTCATAATGAAGCTCTCATAATTTATTCCCAATTAATTTATCGCTATTTAACCGCTATTGGTGATCAGAGTTACCCACGGAAGACTTTTATCAACTGTTTACAACCTAATAGAAATTCAGCTTTGATATTAGTAATAGAAAGATCCTTTATGTTATTAATAAGCTTCTTAATTAGAGCAAATAATAGCAATAATTCTATTGAGATATTTTCTATTTGATTGAGTACTGCTGGTGAGATTTACTAGTGATCATTGAGCAAGCAGGCATGGTGATAATTTTCACTCGTTATAAAAAATGTTATGATGCAAAATAATCAACTCCTTTTAAATCTAATGGGAAAATTAGCTCCAATGTATTTATATATCCTAATCTAGGTAAATGTAGTCGAAATGATAAAATCTCTAAATGGTGAACTTACCAGTTGGAAAGGAAAGTATACTTATTTATCTTCTGTTCGCAGAATCCCTGTCAAGTTTATTTTTTCCACGAGTAGATTTGCTTTGAGATAGAAAGGAGCATCTAAAGCATAAGATATTCTAACAGTTTAATACATGGCGATAAACAATGCGGAATAGTTTCAGTTTGACTGATTGTTACGGTATATAATTCCTGTCTGCAATTCGAAACATTATTCAGGAAACGAAATTCGAAATTGTTATGCAGGATAGAGGATAGCTTGCTTGAGATGGTTTAGCGTTATATCTCCCAGTGACAGCTTTTATTTTTAAAAGTATATGTAAAATTCATATTGACTTGGCTTATATGTAGTTTTAATTCGTCAAAATAAGCCTAATGCACCAAGTTTACTTTGCAAAATCAGATGTTTGGACGATCGCCCACCCTCTTAATCCACCAATAATCCAGGTTGAGTGCTTCTCTGCATCTGCAATATTCTGGGAAGAAACGTTTGGCCATTGGTGTCGCCTGAAGAGTCACCGAGTATATAAGAGAGCATTTAATGCAGTAGAACCGCGGTCTTCTGGTTTTTCTCAAAATCACTCGGGAAATTCAGGAGCTCCGACTCTTTTTTCCTCCTTTTATTTATTTTTACGTCGTTTCCTAAGCAACTTAAATTTCGCAAGCTTTTATTCCCTGGGTCTTTGCCTTTCTTGTATCCAGCATCAACTTTATCCTCATCCCTCGCTCGTTACTCCCGCTCTGCCGTCTCCATAACCCCTTCATAATCTTCTGCAAACCCCGTCCCCGCCCCCTAATTTCCCGCCCTCCTTTTCTCGGCCGCCCCTTATCCGCAGTACGGCAACCCTGCTTCACGCAAGCCCTCCCCTTTAAAGCGCCGCTTAATCCCTGCGCCCCATCCGTTAGAACTAATCTAGTCGTCGTTGGGTCCGGGCGAATGGCCTTGCCTTGGTCCCGGGCTTTTCCTGGACCGCACCATCAAATCCCCGAGGGTCTTCGCGGAGGAAAACTCTTGTTGGAGAGTGAGCCTTAGGGAGGGTGGGCGGGAGGGTTGCCTGAAGATGGTTAGGGGAAAGTCGGGCGGAATAAGCAATCGCGGAACCTCCTTCACTGCCATTCCATCAGTCATTGTGAGAGAAGTGATGCGTGCTAGACGTTTTGTGGCGTTAAGACGCTTGGAAATTGTCTCGGGCGAATGGAAATGCTCAGTGTGTGCCGGGCATACCCTTTTCCAGGTCTATTGGCCAAGATATAGACGCGTTTAATTTCGCATGCGTCCCTCTCGGAGGAAATGCGTCGGTGCGGTCCATCGATTTATTTGGATGATTTCTTGGATCTCGTTTTGCTCCCCCTTAAGGGTTAGTGTCCTGATGTTCGAAGCGTCTTAATTGGTTTGCTTCCTTAAGAGAATCGCCATTAGCTTGGCGTAGAACGCTCTGTTTATGGCAATGGATTTCTCTTCCCTTGATTTCACGTATGATTTTATGATTAGAAAATGAAAATGAGAAAATAAAATTGAATTACTTATTCTTAGATGCTTACTTATAGGTAGGTAATTTATCGGAAGGCAGATTTGGAGGCTTTAGTGTGCGTGAAGGGAGAATGGAGGGTATATTAATGTAAATGTAATCTGCATCTGGATAGTTATTGTTGGCTGAAAAATAGAAAGAGTTTATTAGTAGTCATAGTAGTAGTATCATGAATGGGAAATTTAAGCAAATAACTTATTCTTAGAGATTATATCCTATAGGTTTTACTAGTATTTCCATAATTATTGCTTTTATTTATTTATGTAAGTAGACTCAAAAACAGTTAGTAAAAGCTAATTCAATTGAATCAAAACACCGATGAAAACATTAAACAAACAAGAACACAACGTAAGAACTAAGAAAAAAATAAATAACCTAAGGACAGAGAAGTTCAGTTATGGAGGATGGATGTGCATTGATTTGGGAAAAGGTTCTAGTGAAGGGTTGAAGGAAAAAAATGATTGTATAGTTCTGGGATGCGGTAGAACAAGGATCTTTGGTAAAAATTACATTTATATAGACATTATATACATATTTTATTTCATATTTAATTTCGTCATATCTAGGATTTTTTCAAAAATCCTTTGATGCTAATTATATTAATTCATTTTCTACATACGACCCAGATTAATTTGATTTTCTTTTTTTTTATTTAATCAATTCAGATTTTCTCGCCCCCTCGTTGTAATTAATTTCACTTCATTAAAAAAATCAGAAAATGATTTTAGATCAGACCGGTCTGGTCCAAACATTTAATTACATCAAAATTTCGGCGTGTTATAAAATTTTTGTATAATTATTCGCTTATGTGAATTATGAAAAGCATGCGGACTAGTAAGGCTGAAGTAGTTCTTAGTTATATCTCGGCGAAGGGCTGTATTCTTTTCACGAATGCCGAAAGCGTTTTCGACCTATCTTTTTTGTCGTTTCGGTGGTTTTTCCAGCCCCGATAATCCGTCCATCGATCGTGAGCTTTTTTCCCTACCACTGCCGAATCCCCGCCGTAATCGCTGGGAACAAAAAATAACCGGTAATAATCCCGAAAAAATTTCGGCACCATTGAGGTTGAAAAATATATTTTTCATATTGCTCGATCACCAATTTTTCCCGATGCAGTTCTCGAAAAAATACTTAGCTGCTCTCAGTTGCTCTCTTGCAAAATAAAATAACGAAGCAGTCATCTAGTTGGAAAGTTGGAAAAAGTAGGTGAAGCCTCGAAGCTTCTGGGCATTCTTTGATTGGGGAAGGAAGATGCAACAGATTTCCACCGCCCCCCGATGGGCATTTTCCATTTGGAAAAGTAGTCCTATTCCCTGAAGTTTTATAGCCGTTTTATTTTATTTAGCCCGTTTTAGAGTTTTGAACGGCCATGTTCGCCAAGACCCGGATACCTAGTCAATAAATTGAAGCATTGAATTCGCATCTCGTCTGTTAGCTATATAATATTTATCTCGAAGGATAAATTTCGTTTCAAGTTGTTTTCCATATCTTTGATGATAGCTTCTTTTATGAATTTGTCCTTTTTCTCTTTATTTTCTTAAATAATTTCAGTTCTCTTACCTACGTTATATATCATGCATGAAGAAATTTTCTTCCGTATCTGTTATTATTTTTACTTGCTGTCGCTCATTGCTTGTTTAGTATTCTTTGTGAGCCTGTCCTAATCTTTGCAATTTGCTTATGAGTTCCATACATTTCTTTAAAGTATATTTTCTACGTTCATCATTTTTTTTCCAAGAATTCTTGTATTCTTCTACCATTATGGTTTTACTCGATAGTTCTATTACCATGTCGCACAAGGAAGAAATGTGGCGCTGCAGCTTGGAGTCGCCAGCTAATGGTTCCCCTCAGTTTTTCTTGTTCAGGCTTAGTTTTTTATGTATTGAATTAACTGTGCTTGTGAATCTTCCATACGACGAGATGGGAGGATGCCCCATCATGCCGATGTATCTCTTCCTTGGAGAAGGACGTGGAGTGTAGCGAGGGAGTTAACTCCAAACGAGTCGGCATTCGATCGTCGTAGGGACAGAGCGTGGCCGTAGGGCGAACAGCATTATTTCTTCCCTTCCCCTTTGGCTCACTCCAAAGCCTTGTAACGGAGCTTGTTTGGCCGAATGCGACCGTGTGCAAGGGGTAATGCCTCCACACACTTTACGGTGTCTGCATGGTAGAGGGAGACGGATGTCCTTCCCCAAGGGAAAGATAGAGGCGTGCCGGATTGATTTGGGGACAATCCGATGGATGTCGTTTGTTACCCTGGCAGCGGGGATGAAAAAGAGGTTTTAAAGTTTCCACGATTCAGACCTCGGGCTGGTGCGTTATGCGGTACTGATTTGGGCCATTAGGTTCTCGGTCTTCATTTCAGGAAGCGAAGGTCGTTCGAAGGCATGGCCTTGAGTGGAGATTGGTTGAATCGAATCGTTGTTTAGGTAGGGATTTAAAAAGCTAATCGTTCGAAAGAGAGAAAGAAAATTCCTCGTATATTAACTAGTTTGGTTTTTTCAGAGGGTTGCCAACATATCCTTTACTGCGAACGACGTCTAACGCAAACTATTCGTTTGACTGCGATCGAGTTTAATCAAGTTCCTAGGCAATGTATTTTCAAATCGCTCCTATTTATTCAGCGATTTAAAGCCTCTATGAATCATGTAGTTGTTGATTAATTTGTATTAAATAGGTGAATTAATCGGATGGCTCAAGTAAAAGACGATGTAATAAATATGTAATAAAAAATTTAGCTGTTTGTATACGGTGTATAATATTGTGTGAATGGTTGAAGCTATGATTCTGAAGCTTCTTAATCATTAGCCGTGATAAACCAAATGCTATTCAATCACCTACTGGTCGACCGCAATCGACGTAGTCCAGTGGTCTTGTCTGTGGTAAAGGGTGAAAGAAAACGATCCGAAAATTAATCCATTACCTTCGCTAATTCATAATGTGTTGGGATATTATCTGAATCAGATGCTTCTACTCTGAGGTATTGTGGACCCAAAGAATAGATGGAAATGTTTTATCGAATCTTCCCATGTTTTGATGTATGTTTTTGTTAAATTTTCATCGTAAGCAAGTATGTAGTTGGTAATACATTTTAGTGAACTCCTATGTTAGGCGCATTTAGTTCCTAATAGTACGCTTTCCTTTTCTGCTTTTGTACGCTTTGTTGGAAACTTTGCCGACGCTGTTTTCTGAAAAACCATGAAAACTTGGTCAAAACTACAATAAAGTTGTCATTAATGTTTTCCAAAGAATCTATACTTAAAGCTCTGTATATACACCCTCTGCCGCAGAGCATCTAAAAATGTTCCCTTTTTACAGATACATTTAAATCAGTCAGTATGTGGAGAATTTGTTTTTTAGGATAAGTTGTAGATCCGCGGTTTTAAAAGCGTTTTTGCCTTCTCCTCAGCTGTTTCAAGAGTTTTCATAAACGTGGTTAGTTATTTTAAAACCAAAGTCCGATTGGAAAACAATCGTTTTATCCTCTGCCAAGGACAGTGGTTTTAAAATCTACCTATAGTCGTATGGGAGAGGCGCTGTGCTAATCCAAGGCGGCAATAAGAAGGTAGTGGGCAGTTGAGAGGCTTTTGGATCATGCGTGTAATTCTTTCTCAGTTATACATTAATGGGTTATAGACAGAACGAAACTGTGAGAAAATCGCATAGAGAGTCTGAAATTATTCGGTAAATACTCAATCTTTTTTCTCTGAGCTGGCGTTCTATAGAATAGAGCCAAATCGCCTGAAATGTGCACCCTTTTTTAGTTATTCAGCGAAGGTTTTTGTGATTATCCTTTTATTTTGATTTTATGTAACCAAGATTTTAAACTTCTGAAACAATATTTATAGATATCGGTGTGGAAAGTGATGGCTTGAGGAACATGAGGGGATAGTGTCACTGAAAGGGTTGGCGCCCTTGTTTATCTATGCTGCAATGCTAACAAGGTCGGAGACTGCTGTCAGAGGACAATGATAGTTATATCGTCTCTATTGTACGAATTATAGTCAAGAGAGACCGTTATTACAATTAACCTTTTCAGTCACGCAAATAACCATATCCTAACCTGGATTCGAACCGGGGACCTCATTGTTGATGGGCTAGCTCGCTAACCTGTGTCATCATGGCCGGAGAGAGGATGTTGATTCCTCCAATCTATTTTCCATTCATAAATCTGCTGTTTGCTCCAAGTTAAAAGTGCGTCTATCTTTACACATCAAAAATGCATCAAGTTGACTCGTTGGAATCGACGAGGCAGAATTAAAGGAGACCGTTGGGTTTCCGTCTGGTTTAAAAGGAATCTGGATGAAGAACCAGATCTGCTCTTCTCAGCGTTTAGCATATTTTATATGTTATTTTTATATACGTTCTTTTTTAAGATTTACGTATCCTCAGCGAAAATATGTATAAACAGTATTTGAAGATTATTTCCTTAGTTTCTCTGCAGACCTCATTTAAAATTGGGATTGGCGTTGAAACCATATTCTTTATAGTATCATATTTTACCATTTCATCTGTAGAACTTTATTTATCCTCTGTACTTTATGATGTTGAACAATTAAAATAGAACGTGCAGTGATGTGCGAATCAGCGGTATATCAAAGTTTTGATCTATCGCTGTTCGATCGTTCAATTAATAATAAATGGGCGCAAAAAAGACAGTTGTGTTGTTTGATTAATTTTTGTTCATCAACGACTAATGCCCTTCAATTAACTCCGCTTTTAATATCACGATTTGATTTCAATGTAATTTACGTTTGATCGGATTAACTTTAATTAACAGATCGTTTAATTATTTCAACAAATTTCATTATTACCTATCAATTAAATATATCATTAAGAAACGCCCTTTCGATAAGTGCTCAAAGCGTAATCGAAAATATAAATTCCTTTCGCTCTATTGGACCTTTTTATACCGTTGGACTTTTGTATTTCTACGATAAAATAAGCGTCAATAGTATTCCCATGACTTGAATGTTAAGGACCTTTACATTCTGCTTAACTCCTTAGTGAGTTATCCCTCAGTAGTTCTAGAGCGATGATGGATTTTCGTGAAGGTAATTTTCCTATGAAGGCTTCACTTAGTTGTAATCCACGGTCGTTTGTATACATGCAATGTTTGAAATACACGTCTTTTGGAATAATTTCTTTGCTTCTCGCGGCGGAGAGGAGCATCCAGAATTTTGCTCAATTCAGCAGAGGAATATTCCGTTCCTCATCGAGACCAATGCCAATTTACCGCATTCACCACGTGTTGCTCATTTAGAACGTACTTTTTTCCATTTCGGTGGATGGAGTCGTCTGGCAACGATTTCATTAAGACACTTCTAATGCTGCTCACGTCTGAAAGCGAAGTTGTTCCCCTTCTTAACCGCCTTTTATCCAAGTTGCTTTTTTTTAACCCATCTCAGGATTTGGTAACATTTGGTGCGATCATTGGCGGTTAAAACTCTCTGATACTCATTTTGGAGGGCTCCCGGGTAGCCAAGTGGGTAGCGCGTTCAATTTTACTGAAAGTAGTCTCGGGTTCGATTCCCGGTGGAAGCTTATATATCCTAGCATTTTTTACAATAATACAGGTTGAGGAAAAAAATCTCATGATTTGAATTTTCATTTTCGCTTTCCAAAACTCGATCAGTTAGTAGAACTAGTCTAATTTCTCTTTTCGCTCTGATTATGTTCGAACATTTATTGAGTTTGAGGCATTTTCCGTTCCAATTACACAGGCATATTGAACATCACCGTCTCTATCGCCGATTTCTTTAATCCTCCTTTATGGAATAATTACGTCCGTAAATTTGCCCATTGCAATTCGGGTCGACTCTAATTCCGCGCGATATATTACCTTACGTCGAGCAGAACGAAAATACGGGTTGTTGTCGTTAGATAACGTACTCGGAAATGATGGAACCTGATTCGGACATTTTAAATCATTCAGGTTTTATTTTCCATATCCCGCGTTTCGTCCGGATCTCATTTGGAAATCGTCCAGCGAAAACGGAGGAGTGGGATTATTTGGTGAAAAAATAGCTCCCATACTTTAGTATGGGAAAATGCGCATTGAACTCATCCAAATGCGTCAATGGTTTTTGCTCCGTTGCGCGCTCGCAGTGCCACGGGTTTTAATAGCGGAGGTTATCTGAACCATTAATTCGTTTACCCGGTTAGATAGGTGCATTTTTTTACCTTTGCACCACTCGCAGTATGTCCTTCATTCCTTGATTCTATTACGAGGCGACTGTTTTAATGGCCATACTATCCTTTACACCTCTCCTCGTTTTTTGCATCCCTTTGCGCGATTTTTCGGTCATATCGCTCGCCATCACTTTTATCTTTTTCCCCGCATTCCGCTTCGTACCATATCTTCCGTTCGAATCTGTTTCTCCACTTTTTCCGCCACCGTTCCCACTCCACCGCCGATGCTAGGTAAACAGCTATAATTTGTCTGCGACGGGTGGACCGAACATTGCACTCCGCGTGTGTTGGTGTACTCGCTGGAACAACGGTCTGCTGGTTTGCGAAATACATCGGTCTCCCCCCCACGCACATCCGCTCTCACGCGCTCTCTTTTTGCTCTCTCGTTTTCTCCATTGTTTGCCTCCTTTTCCCTCCCAATAATACGATGCGAGGGTCCCAAATTAGCAGAAATATCGCCCCTTTACTCCAAACTTCCCGAAAATGACGTACGAACTTTTCGTCAAATCAGTGCGGCCGCATTTATTGGGCGTTCGCCATGGGCGGGAAGTCATTCCAGTCGAGTTGACAACGAGACTGGATGGGTGGTATGAGTGCGAGTTTTGTCGGTGCTTTTGTTTCGAGCCTCCTGGTCGCACCTCCTCGAGCGCTGAACAAACTCACGGGAGGGAAATGTGTTCGCGAAATAGAAGCGAGGGTGGGCGGTACCGAGAGCAGGGACGGGTAATTACGCGGTGAAAGAGCATCGTTCGGGATGAGATTCGTTTATGCGTCGAGAAAAAATGACGCATACGGTGGGTGCTCTGTTTAACTCTTGCCGGATTGAAATGGAATATCGAGGGGGCTTCATCGGCGTAACACGTGTACTTGGGTGCTATAAAGTCGGAGGCTAGATATTAATTATCTTGATTCTTCCCTTTTAGTAGGAGATTTTGATAGTTTGTTGAGGATACAGCGGAGGAGGATTTTTGCTTGGCCACGGGCTTCGTGTGAATAGGGTTGTTTATTCCGTGTGAGATAGATGCGATCCGTGGATACTCTGTTTGAGTTAGGATTGGAAACCGCGGCGTTGAATTCGATTCTGGATTGTATTTGATTACCAAGGTGGTCTTAATCTTCTTGATGACACACTCGGTGATTGTTGGATTACTTTACCTCTAAAAATAATTATTGTTTGTATAACTATAACCTTTCTTAAATTTTATTGAATTGCAATCGAAGAAATTACATCAATCTAAATGTTTACGATAGAATCTGAAAGAAACAACATTACGTTAAAGTGTTTACTATAAGTATTACGTATTTTTTCTATATACAGCATTTTTCTATTTTAATTTTGAAAAATATTTCGATTAATGTTCAAGGAGGCATTCCGGTAAAATTATTATAGAACTGACGGATGATTTATTACATATAAATCATAAAATATTGAGATTTCTCTCTGATTTTTTCCGTCTTTTGGCGGCAAGGAAATTGCAACGGGCGCTTAGTTCACTGAGCTGAGCCACTTTTTCGAAGGAATTCTTTCCTTGGATCATTTCGGATTTTATTCATGCAAACGTCAAAATAAATCATTTAATCCCGCTGTTGAATTCATCATATGCAAAATAATTAATTTTTATTCCTTTCCTACTTGAATTTGTTGTTAACTGAAGCTAAAGGCTTTCAAAGTTTTGAATAAATAGTGGGCTCTCGACAAATTTGCTGTTTAGCTCTTAGAGAAATATTCCTCGGCCGTCCAGCAACTTAGTTTAAATACTAACCATGGTTGCAATTAGCGTATATTTACACTTTTTTATGTTCATGGCGAAATTTCCAATTTAATTTTTTAATTACTTAATACGTTATTTACCTCTTCCAAAGAGGTTGAATCTAAATGTCGCAGTAGCTCATAGGATTACTCTATGATTACCCGAAATAAGGGATATGAATTAATGGACAGGTTTACCGTCGCATATTTCCGTAGGATTTTCCAGGATGAGATTAAACTAATCAGCGTAGGGAAAGTTCTACCCACCATGGAAAATACAGGAGGATGTGTAATCTATTTCTTCATCATCATCATACATTTGGTTAATGCCTTTAGGAGGTCATTTGGTAGCGGCTGCGAGGAAAATTCCATCTAATCGCAGAGTCTATCAACTTTTTGACTGGAAAATAGTCGTGATATTTTTACCTTACCCTTTAAAAACATGGCTGTCGGTTGAAGTTTCCTCTATATTCGCGCCGATGTATTTTTTAAACGCTGGTAAACATCCTCGCATTAATGTGTCGCGCTATATTTAGTCCTCCGATGATTTGCACTCCGTCGATACTCCCCACCCATCGTCAAATACTAATCCTATTAATGGAATTATATTTTTGCGGCAATTTGTTGGAGGCCCGGATATAGGCGTTATCACCGCGAAAGCCATTCGCCCGTTTGAAAAAGTAGGGCCGGCGAAGATTTTAAATTATGCACTTTGGTGCATTCATATATTGGTGCGTTCTCGAATTAATTTAAACTGATCGAGATTGCAAGCTTAATTTATCGCGCCGCGGCGAATAATGTCGCATGGAAAGTATATTTCTCAGCCGCTTGATATTATCACTCGGTTAAAGTGCTTTTGGTCACAGTGCGTTTTTATCGCAGGTCGCCCGTTAATTTGTTTAACGTTAGTCCGTGTGAAGGGTAAAAATGATGACATTTGATGATGATTTTTTTGTTGTCGCATCGTTTAAACATTATTTGTTTTCATTTTGTCCTCCATTACATGTTGATTTTAGCGACTTCAAAAGTCGTTTTTGAAAAAGTTTGATTGGTGAAACTCGATTAAGATGGTGATTATTTAAGGGTCTGTTATTATCTCATAAAGAAGGTTAAATGTAATTTGTAAATGTGGTAGGTTAAAATTTCAAACCGAATGAAAATTAATATTACAAGCATATTCATGAAGGGCAACAAACGATCTATTACATTTTAATCAAACCAGTTAGAACCGTTTTGAGAAATTTTAAGGTTATTCTCATCGCTATTCTATACAAACTTCAATTTAATTGAATTTCTCGCACTATCACCAAATTTAAAAAAATTATACCTTCATTTCCTTATTTTTATTCATCCTCTCATCATCCGCATCCATCGAAATATATTTGACCTCAGGTGTCTTGTAGTTTTGAAAAAATAGCGAAGAAACTTACAAAGTACATGTATCACAATTTCTGAAGTATAAATGTAAAATCATTGTATCTTAAAATGTACTGCATATAAAATTGACTCTGAGTGAATCACAGACTCAAAGTTATTAATGTAGCCTTTTCAGTTTTAGAATATTATCGAAACAGGGAAAAATCTCTTTTCAACTTGCGTAATATATTCCTTCAAGAGCAGATACTAGAAATATTAAAGAACTTTGCTGATCCATTTCTTATGTAAAGATGAAATAAGTAATTTCCTGCACAGATAGATATACTTCGGAGATTCTGAGGGAGAGGGTTTAGAACTTGTTGGAGGGAAAAATTTTCCGAAGTTCAGCTATTAGATGCAGGAAAAAATTATCTCCTCTTTTTTCAGCAACGTGCAGCAAAGTGCCATAGCTGTATTCTTAGTTCTATAACTTATGGTTTTCTTTGCGTCTGAATTTTGAGTTAATTGAAGTAATATTATCAGGAACCATCTCATAGCATAGATCAATTTAGTTATTCGTTCAGTGTCTTGCTGTTCAGATGCACTAATTGGGAAAGTCTGTTCCAATTTGATAATCAAATAATTAGAGAATGAGTATTTGGAGTTAGAGGTTGTGGAAAATACTTATCCACCAACAAGAAAAGGAACATAATGAATTACAATTAGAAGTAATTTTTTTAACATGATTCGGAAGAAAGTATTTCTCTATTTGAACGTAGAATGCCTCTTTTTCATTTCACTTAAGTTATGTTTTCGTTTTCCTAGATCGTTTTTCCTGTTCTTTAATCTGAAATTTGCACTGAGCAAACATCGAATTTGATTAAAGAAAAAAAAAACTTTTCGGTTTTCTCTGATTCTCACTTTTACTCTTTTCCATGTTTTTCTTCTGTGTTTTCTTTTCCCCTCTCATTCAGTCTAGGTGTGCTTAAATAATCTTCACCCTTAACTTCTTTTGACGAATCCGTAAAGGTATCTGAAAGTCCGTATATTCGTTTATCTTTCCGCCACCTCTGAGGATATTTAACAGATTTTTCGACCCTTCTTTGCTTTTGGTTTCGAAGAAAGATTTATTATTTCTCTACCTCTGTGATTGCCATTTTTCACCAGAATTCTCGATATTCGAATTTTTAGGAGAGTACTCCGAAATCGCTCTTTTTTATAGTCTTCTGTTATGGTCCCTTTAGAATTTCCCAATTCTTTGGAGGTCTTTTTCATTACTTGAACATCTCTGCTTTGTTTTACTGAGAATGGATTGTCTTTTCATATACATCCGCCTCCACATTAATTCAGACACTTTGATGAGGTCCGTGGATAATAGATGACTCTCGAATGAATATTTTGTGAATTCATTGAAATTCTCTTGAATATGATCATGTTTGCTGTCATGGGCTATTCGGAACTGAATGAGTTGAATTTTAATTATCTCATAATCTCTCAGATAAGATAACAATTTGTATTACTTGAGAGCTATCCGTAAATAATATAGGGTTATGTAGTTATCCGTTAGTTTATTTCTTGGTATTATATGTTCTTGGTATAATCTCTGAGTTTATTTTATGCCGTAGAATCACGTCAAGATCGGTTAATGTCGTTACATTAATGGAACGGAATAACTAGTATATTTATTTAGAATTTAATAAGATATTCTTGGATGATGATTGTTCGATCATATACCCTCAGATATAATGTCAATCATCACTTTAATAAGCAACATATAATAATAGTGTCGCTAAGGCAGCGCGAATGGAATGTTTTGTACAAGACGATATGTGACGGAAATCCATAATTGAAAAGAATAGGGAAGTTTTTAATGACACATTTTCCACGGATATATTTTTGAAGTATGAACAACTGGTATCGACGAGTAATCGTTATCATCAGGCGACTGATACTATGAGTTGTGTAAGGAGTGAAATGTTTACTTTCGAAGCAGTCAGTCTCTGCTATGAAATCGGGTAATTAACTCTTTTTTCTGTGACACACCTATATTCACCTTTACTTCGTTTTTTAATGCACTAATATTTAATATCAGAATTTCTAGTATTATAAAAATTTAAAAAGATCACGTATCTTAACATTAAATACTAATTGTGTGTCACGGTTTATTTCATTAGGACCTTTATTCTTCTCCCATCTCTCTCATTCTATAGTATGGAATATTTTTCCCTTTTTTGTATTTCCTTTCCCCTCCTTAGGCGAGAAGAAATTTAAGAAGGATGATTTGCCTCTGTTTTTTCCGACCTGTTAGAGTTACGACAAACAGCATTGTACGGCTTCATTAACCCTCTCTCACTTGTATGCGACGTTTTCTTGAGAGGAAATCTTAAATGTTCACGTTTCTACGATACCTCAACGCTTCCGTACGAATTTTTATAGGTTCCTGGAAATTCAAAGGTAAACTTGTTTGGTGGATTGTATCACTATGTATTCATAGAGTGTAGTTAATTTCATCACGTACTGTTTTAGTTTGTAGTATACACTTTAAACTTATCTGTAATTATTTAGTTCACAATACTACTTTGGCGGATCCAGGAAGGCTGAGAAGACTTTTAATACACTAGTCTTTGCCCAGGTTCTGACTATGAGCTTGAATCTGATTGTGAGTGCTTTCCACGATCACTATATATCTACTACTTATATACTACGAAAATATCATTTTAAAGGTTAATTGTTCATTATTTCTAATAATCAGCTAATCTGCTACCATTAGCCATTTTTTAGATTCACTCTTTCAACGCTATATGTATTAAAGGTGGAGTTACAACGGAAAAAACAATACAAGAATTTTCTAACAGACAATGTATTATCTTCATGTATTATCTCTTGTTTATCCAGTCTTTTTGTAGAAAAGAAAAAAAAACAGGTTTTCTGTAAGACATTAGTTTCATGCTATAAAAAAGCCGCACCAATATTTTATGAATTTGATATATTGACCGTAAATCAATATTCGAATTTTACTTCAGAAATATAATAATACTAAGCATATCCGATGTAAAATACCGTTGTGTTAGCTTTTAACAATGTCTAACGAGATTAGTTCACACGGAGAAAGGGACGTAAAAAAAGTCTGACAAGACAGGAACTCAAACCAGTCTGCTCTGTTGGGACTAGCAATTTTGAGATCGTATTCTAGTCCCCTTTTTTTCATATCCTCAGCTCCTTGGGAATTTTCCTAGGCGCACACCTTTATGTACCAAGTCGCCTGTATACCTTTTCCTTATTAAATTTTCTGCAGGAAGCTCATGTATCTATGCAAATATGATTAAGGAAGGGGAATTTATTTAACGCCGTTGGAAGCTTTCAGTTGAAAATGCTTCTTAGCTATTGTATATGGTCTATTTTTATCGCAGGATCATTTTTTTACACTTTTCCATGAACAGTATGATAAAAATTTTCGATTCTTTGTTATAAATTTTTCTTGGATGATACATTTCTCGAAAGCCAGTCCCAATTAAAATTAGGACATATCCTACTCTTTTATCGTTGAAATAAATGCGGTAAGAATCTGAGGTAACCAGGCGACTAAGTGGCTATGGAGCTTAAACTATCCGTAGGATTTTTCAATTACTTTCTTATGAATATAATTCCGAAATTTCATAAAGAAATGTATGGAACACTGCAGTTGTAACATGCTAAACTTAATATTAGATGAAATCTTTAAGATGAAGTCCCTAAAGGAAAAAGATGTGGATGGCTTTAGGTGGTTACAATCTGATAATCTGTACTGATTTGTCTTACGGGCCATTCCACGGGAAATCGGAATGATAAGGACCTATATCTTTTGAAAGTTATGAAAATTTTTATATATGCACACCTCCATGTGAAACCCTTTATGCCAAGGTTTCAGCCCTGAAAATTCTTATGCGAAGTTGTAAATTTTCAAATTTCGAAATTTTTACAAAAATTACGAATGTGGGTTAATTTGAAGTGCCATAACTTTTGGATGAAAGATGTTATACATGTGATATCTTCATTTATTGGTACGGATCTAATTTATCTTTTAAAGTTTATTAATGAAAGTTTCACAATTTTTTTATAAAATTGTTTTAATTTGTAAAAAAATTTTGATACAACATTTGACCGCGATGCTACCAAATCAGCAGAAATTTAAGAACATTATCAGATTCATGAGCTTTTTTCATGCAGAAAAACAGTATTATAAGTGGGACAGCAATAAGAACATAATGTAAAATTAGAGAACATTGAGCAGTACAAGTCTCATGCACGACTCAGCCTTGGCGCTCTGCTTTCTACGAATTCGCGCTCGCATTAAGTAATAATAAGCCAACCGGTAGTTTCTTTGCAGATTCAACTCAAAACTTAAGTTTCATAACAAGCCTCAGTATTGTGGTATTCTATGATAGAAAGTATTAACAAATAATGCCAAATCTGAATTGTAAACATTGGATATCTGATGAAATACCGCAGCCATTATATTCTTACATACCCTGGTGAATGCAAACATTACTCTGACAATGAGCTCTCATTCACATTTATGAAGGACATCTCCTCATAAAGGCCATTCCATTCTTTTATCCGAAAAAATTCTCTTGATCGTAAGTACGAAAGATCTTGTTTATCTTGTCTTCGGAAGATTACTACTCGGAAAGGTCTCACTATCGGGTTATGGTCAGACGGTGGCAATAACAGTTAGCGTTGACCATTCAACTGAAATTCCCGAACCGTATAGCTGGCCTCTTCTTGCATTTACTACGTATTGTGAAAGCTTTGAACTCCAAATATTTCTTCCAACAACTTCCATCGTTTCCCGTGCACCCAATCCTTTCAAGGCGATAAGGCTTATCTCTAGAGTCTTTCAGAAAGACAAAAGAGCGTCGTTGTGCAGACGTCGTTTCAAAGTGTCTTCGCCCCGGAGTTTGCAAAAATGGTTCATTCGTTCAAAGCAGATTATGATCTTCCTTCAGCGGTTGTTACCGGAATCGCTTCTCTCAAAGCTGTTTGTTTTTGAGGAAATTTACGCTGCCGCTTTGCGTTGTTCCATATCTTGGTAACGGGAAGAGCGTGAATAGAGGTGAAATTGTCTTACGTCATCTTTTTTGTGGTACCTTGAGCAAGTAAAAACGGAGCGCTTTAGTTCATGTCATTCTACGGTTTCCAGTTGCTTGCCTGCCTTCGATAATTCAGTTTTACTGTTATCTACTATCGATTTGCACACTGCTCGTAGTGATGATCCAAGTATGTTTTTCATTCAATCCATTGTTAGTTAATGAACTCACTCTTATGAGATATTCTCTTCGTTTCAGGCTGCTTAAATAGGGAGTTGAAAATGTTTAGAAAAATTAATTCCACTTTTTGTTAATCCACTCGTTAATGTCAGTCATGTATAATATGATTAGAGATTAGGGAACTCTCCGATGATCTCACCATAAAAGGAGGTTTACTCTAGTTATATGACCATTTTTATGACAATTTATCTACATTAATACCCTGCAAGCCGCCTTTCGGCGTATGGCAGGGGGTAATTTATCATTCACAAATGGAGTTGACTTACAAAATTTTTGTCTTTTACTAGTTTCTCAGTGTGTTACACTTGCTTATGAAATAAATTTAATATTGGTAATTGCAGTTTACTATGGAAGAATTAGAATATTAATCTCGAAATAATAGAATGAGTATCCTTGGTGTTCATTTGATGGAACCTATTTTACACCATATTTATTAAATATATATGAAATCATTCAAGGAGACACTAAAGGGAATCATGAAAAAACTTTTCACTCACAATACTTTTGGATTGAATATTTTTAAAAATCAAGATCGTTTCTTAAAGTTGTTATTCGTATCTTTTGTGAATCCGTCGCTATGTAATAATTGCTCTTTGAAGGTGATGATAAAAATTATAAATCTTTAGCAACTAAAAGCAAAGATCAAAAGTGTTCATTCTTAGTTTCAATAGTTGAAGTCGGTTGTGCTTTGAGAAAGACTCATATTTTAGTAGTTTTCTGTGTAAAAGGGATCAATTCATTGGCCAAATATCAATTTCTTTTATTCAAAAGCTATGAAAAATTTAGTATATCACTTTATGGAAAGGATAGTATTGTATATACGTAATAAATTAAACTTAACATACATTGCTAGATTATCTCAGTAAAGAACTACACTATTAATCTGTAATTTGAGCTAGACAAGTGGAATATGGTGGTGGAAAAGAATTACTATCCGTTCACTACCATTACCATTCTCTTTAATGTGCAGTACTGATGGATACTTAGGAATGGTAATATCAAAACTTAATTTTTTATCAGGTTTCACATAATGCTCTTCGAAACAGTCGTTTAAAGATACTGGGATAGTTACAATACTTACCCCTTACGTATTTTATCTTGTAAAAGGAGCCTTTAATATGTAACTTAACCTTAATGTGCTAGCAAAGCTGTTTAATCCAGAATCCACTCGTAGTGTACTCTCTTCTCGCGGCTTTCCGAGAATGGCTCTCAATCGGGACCACCCTTAATAGCGGTGAAGCGAGATTTAACCATTCCGGGAGTAGGACGGAAGGATGGAATCCCTCGATGATATCGTGCTCCTAGAGGTATAATTACATTAACGTGTTTCTCTTGTTTTGTAGTTACTAACTCAGAGTACTGCGCCATCAAAATTTACCTCCCAAAGCCTTTCCTCTACGACCACGAGAATGTGCGAATCTCGAGGACTTTAACGGCTCTCATAATTCTTCCCGATTATGCGTCTTAATTTGGTCAATGGAGCGGCTTCTGTGGAGTAACTTCATAAGGCCAACTCCTCCTGGATAATTTATCATTACGAGGACGTTTCTTGCATCGGCAGTTGTTGCTTGCTATGAATCTATTGAGAATTTCCTCTTACCTCCCAGATTAATTGTAAAACAAGGGAATGAAGATCTAATTTGTGAAATAAAAGGAAATAAATCTCATTTGTGCTCCAAGATCAGTACTAGCCAGCTATTTCTGACATAGGGCCAAAGAGTTTAGTCTACCAACATTGCAGGCCGGTTTTGAACTTAGGAGAGGACATAATAAAACGCTATGGATGAAATTCAGCTTAATAAAAATGTTTATATTCTCAATAGTTGTAATCCTTTCAATTCATGAATACCGAAATATCCTCTCTTAAAAACCATTGAGATTGATTAGTATAGATATTTCTTTTTACTTCTATGGCGAATAAGGATGTTTCTATGATTTTCCTCTAAAATCTTATGAATTATATTTAAAAATTTTAAGATGATAATGTTGCAAAACTCTGTGGAATTGTGGAAATACTCACGACTTCCTCCTATTAGTCTTCTTACCTACAAGACAATACTAAAAAAAACTGTTTTATAGGAAGGAATTCGTTATAGAAATTCTGTAGATTATTTGTTGTCCACGAAAATTAAACGTATCAGAATGGTAATCTTTCCAAAACTGTTTCAAAGATATAAAAAAATCTAAATTCAATAATCTTTTGTTTTGTTTCCTTAGCAATACGTTACGTTGCGTATATTTCGCCATCTCAAATGTAGCGAATGATTCAAAAGCTAAATATTAAAGGTAAAAACGAGGGGATATCTTTCACTCTAACTTCTCCTTCGTTGTGAAATACGTTACGATTTCCTGGAAGAATAGTTACATTATCATCTTAAGCCCTTACTTATTTATTCGAATTCTCTTGCACTAATACTACTTTATGATGCATTCTCCGGTCATAACCCTATCTTTTTGTTTTTCAGCCGTGTCAATAAACTCGCCTTAATCTTGATCTTCATTTCTCATTTGGGTATGAGTGATGTACCGGCTGAGAGAGATTAGGACAAATCTGCAAGTTATAGAGAGCAGTGAACTTCGGAATCAGAAATGAATATTTTCCAACATTACCATTTGCTTACCAAATGAGGAGGGAACATTTTTGACCATCTAAACGAGCGTTTCAACGGAGTATGTAAACTTAGGAAAATGATGGAGACTTAATTGAGTAATGTTTCGCGCAGCCTCTGAAGTACAGGAATAAACATCAAATCCTGAATACTTATCACAAAATGATCTCAGAGCAAATGTTTCTTAGTCCTCATTTTGTTCAAGCTAACAACTCCGACCGCTGTTTCTGCTGGAGCGTATATCACGAGTTGTTTTCCGCCTGTCATACCGGCGGATCTCTCTCTCAGTCATCAATCAGTTTTATAAGTTGACCAATCATCTTCCGGAATTGTTTCCTTCACTAGTGGCTTCGCCTTTAGGAGAACGAGATGGACGTTCTCTTCATTTCTCCTTTAAATACGCGTAGATTAAGTACATCTCGCATTAAGGCTTTACCCTAGCTTTTTGATGCGTCATCGGAGATACTTTGACAAATGAAGCGCAAAATCGGATGCCAAAGCTCATTTTATATCTGTTTTCTCAAATGATTCCGGATCATTTCTCTCAGTCGGAAATTGGTGAAAAATTGCTGTATAATTTTTATATCCTTTTGATCACTGCGAGTCGTTGATAAAGTTTAGTTATTTACTGCGTTGGTTAAGCATCGAATATTTATCACGTATGTATCGGAATATTTCCCCTTTTTCTTTTCCCTTATCGGTTAATTTTTGTTTACTGAGTGCTCTTTTATCATTGTCTTAGAATAAGGTTTTTCGAACTTTGAGCTGAATCGTTGGTCGTATAGTTTCATGTTTTAATGCTCTGTATAGGGTCTCAATGTATTTTCGTATTGTATTTTCATGCCAAGCGTATTTAGTACCGATTAAGGTAATTAATTATTGCTAGCGTTTTCTAGAAATAAACATATCCGTATTTCCTGGCTTTAATGATAATGAAGCAATAAATTTAAAGACAATCGAAAATTAGATTAAGCGCCCATTAAATTCTCTTCTATTGGATCGAATAAAAGATTTCTTTAAAGTGCGTACTTAAATTAAATTTCGGGAAAGAATACATCTTTAATACATGCATTTCGTTGAATTTGTTTTGAATTCTAACCGTGAATTTTGCAGTTGAAGTTGGGTACTCCACCTAAGTAGGACATATCTTAGGTGAAGCAACATTAGAAATGTCACCAAAAATAGAAAATCACTCTCATAACTGTCTTTGTATGTAAAGGCTATGTTTGCTGAATAAGGATATTTAACTTTCCACTTCAAGCAATGCTGGAAATTATTTTATCTTCTTAAACTGTTGGCAACCACTCAAAGTTTTATCTAAATACGTAGCCTTTTCTAGATACATTCTTTATTTTGCCAGAGTCTACCGAAACGTCATCGTTTTCTTCTGCTCTTCTGTGTAAGTCAGGGGCAAGAAACGCTCGTTGAATATTAATCTCTTCGCTTCTCTTTCATGCGATCCTCCTTTACTTCGGAGAGAAATAGCTTCAATGCACCCCGCGAACCTATTCACTCCATGTCGCTCCCATCTAAGTAATAGGTTATTGGTTGCGATTCTCGAGTTTAATCGCTCTTTTCGGGAGCTTTCGAGCATGATAAGATAACGCTTTCATTGACCTGATTTAAGACTCCCGCGCGAAAATATTTTCCTGGTACACATCCCGAATGTCTCCCATGGCAAAATACGATGTAGCGGTGCTTAAGGTAGTAGAAAGGAGAGGAATTTAGAGGGCAAAAAATAGACGGAAGGATGAGAGTATCGGTGTTGCAAAAAGTAGAATTAATTAATCTCTTGAAGTGTGAATGTATGCTCGTAATTCATGTCTTGAGGAGTCTTTGCTATGATATTGTCTCTGAGGTCATTTTTCATCCTCTTTACCTTCCATATACTTAGCTTATTATAATTTAGGTGAAGTATAATTAACGGGTTCTGTTTATGGGAAGGATAAGAAGTTTAAGTTGAAGCTAAGTGCCCTATTGCTCTTTATACGTATAATACGTTTCATTTTCGGATAGTGCGTGTTGAGGTGCCTATGTCTATATCATAGTTAGAGACACCTTTATTAACATCTACAGAAATGGAAAAGATGCGAGTTTTTGAGAACATATGAAGCGGATGTTCAGCATTAATGTTTTCTATCGAAAACTCAGCATTTAAGCAAGGTTTATTTGTAGTAAGGATGAGGGATAAGTGTGACACTTATTAAGCGTATTAAGACCATGGTTTTACTACAAGCCAAGATACCTTTGGGCATATTAGTAGTAATTTACGTAATTCTTTTAGTCTGAAGTACCGAGTTCAATCTCGCAGATACCGAAACTACCTCTATTCATCACATAAATGCATTATGTAAGGTAAATATCATGTCGACTCTTATATTTGAATGGATGCTATTATTGGATGGGTCTTTTGATATATCTTATCCGCGAATTCGATGAGAAATTTCATTTCCCGAAGGAGGCTTTTCTTTAATCGGTGAGAAATCATCCTCGTCACCCCTTCTCATTTTCCCATCTCTCGACCCCTTCTTCTCTCGTTTAATTCCCTTCAAGAGCTCTTTCTTCTTCCTTAATGAAGGTGACGCCCTCGACAGCGAAACAGTTTTTAACAATCCTTCTCCGGCATTCCTTTACTCCCGTTGTCTCCGAAAAGAGATAGGGTTTCTCACAGATTGATACGAACGTGCTGTACTGCATAAGTAATTGCCGCACCAAATCCTGTCCTCAATCCTTCGGGAATATTATATCAGAGATGAGCGAAAATAGCGGTTGTTTTTTCGGCAGTTAATTTTAGCCGAATGTTTCCTTTCGCGATTTCGTTCAAAGAGCGTATTTTGTATTCAAAGTCTTGCATTTCCTCTTATACCCGATGTGTAATTTTTTAGTGCATCATTAGCAAGAACCATCTCTCCCACTTTCTTGCTTACCTATTTAATTAGGGATGGCAAGTTATGTGTTACTTGGTTGTTAAAATAAATAAAGGAAATTCCATGGCGCAAAATCATTCCGTAGACCTATTCAAAATCCCAAACCGGAAATTGAACCCAGGACAGTTTTCACCGTGGGCGAACGCGCTACCTACTGGGCCTCTAAGAAGCTTAGCTGATTATGTTAGGACGAACAGGAAAAACTTCCAGAGTTTAGTCCACAACGATTGAGCGCAGTAAATGTGTTTAATCCTTAGACAAAATATTTGCTCTTTTACTGTTTGCTCAATATATCGAATGAAACAGGATTGTGAATTCTTGAAACGGGATAACATTCGCAAATAAGAGTGATATTGGGTGATTCTGGAGTAGCTCAAATTGGGTTCCTGCTTTTGTTAATCTTCGACCTAAATGTGGTAAATGGCGAACGGGTGAAGTAATAAATTTGGATTCATTAGAAAGCATTTGAATTATCTATAGTGATGATTAAAATAAACCTTGGATAAACTTTGTTTCTATTTTCATGGATTACGTAAAAATAACTAAATTAGATTGATTTTTTAAAATATCATGTGGGATCTACCGCGGAAAGGGTGAGAGAGATTAACTTGTCGGATTATTTGTTGTATTCCTCTCCCTCCTATTTATAACTAAGTGTTCTGATATATGTTACCTTTTGCTAATCATACTATCGAACCGAAAAAAGCCAAAATGCGTTCGCGCAAAATGACATCCATTTATCTTACGAACATCTTTTTATGGAAGAAATTCTCATAAAAGCTTTTACTTTATAATGGATTCAGAGAGCAATTTAATCATGTTATAATTTACGAACAGTTCTCTTTTCTGCGTCCCAGTATATAGCCTGAAACTTGGTTTAAATTGCGCCAACGGAAAGATTAAATCTATATCCTTCGCGTTCCTTAGCATTTCTTCGTATCTTGGGCTCGGTTATTTCTTATAGCTCTATATATCTCCTCAATGTGGTACCTACGGTAATATTCGGAGTAATGATGATAAAAGAGGAAAGTGGACTTTGTCGCGGTTTTCTTGTCCGAATCCCATTTTGCGTGGATATCCCCCAGATTTTAATCGTCATAATCAAAGCTTTTGGATTTCCGAGTGACTTACTCGAGTATTTTCAACTCAGTAACGCTCATTCCCCCTTCCCTACTGCTCTAATCGTTTCTTCTACCCCCATTCAGAATGCGTTGTTTTCAGTTGCTCTTCTATTATATGTATACATATTGTTTTCTCAAAAGTTTTATTATAATCCTTTATAAGCATTCATATAAATTGCTTAGGTAGACAAAAGGTATTTCCTATTTCTGTTATTCTTCTGTGGCAATCAACATTTTTTTAGCTAGGTAGTTATACGTTCTTCTTTTGTAAAATACAAAGTTGTGTGTTTTAGGCCCGGTTATTTAAATGCTCGTTCATATTAGCTTATCAAATTGTGTGAATATTAAGTGAGAATTATTTATAGCAGCAGTTTACACTTACTAGTATAAAGGTATCAACTCCAACATTTTGTTAATGGCCACCGATATACGTTTCCTTACTTCGGCTGAATTTCATGGCTTTCTCCGTAACGTTTTTCGAGCATTGTCAGATCGAAATACTGCCCGGTCTTTTGATTTGAAGAATAAACAGATTTCAAGTTCGATATTTGGACATCATCAGTAGTTGGAACAATTTAAAGAAAAAATTGGGGTGACTAGTGTAAGCATTGAAATTAAATATCAGAGTTATTTTTGATAAAATTTCCAAATCATCATCCTTTTTATTAATTAAATATCAGTAAGAAAATTTTGTGACATTTTTTCATAAAATACTGCAGGATAAGTGATCCTTTTAGTAAATAATTTAGGGGAGCGAGCGAGCGACAAACCTTCGGCAGACTTTTTCTGCAAAATTAAAATAGGACATTTTGTGGATTTGATATATAGTAAGTGTCACGAGAATTCAATTTTTTCGTTATTTACAGAGGCTTTTTCCAACAACTCAAACGTTGATAAAATATATGAAAATTTCGCAACGTTCGTCATTGGAAGCACGTCGTCCGGACGACAATTTCCATTTTTGAAGTCCATTTTGTTTTCTTACTCAGAAATTTTACAACATTACGTCCTAGAATGGTGCTTTAGGGAATCGATGATGTATGAATGGCTATTATCTTAATTTAAATTCATAATTTTCCGTTCGCATTTTACCATCACAAAAGGACAGCTTTTTATTATCGCTCATTGTCAGATGGTAAATGCCTTTCAGTACTGAACGGTAAAGTTATTTCACAATTAATATTATCTTTGTTCTTAAATATAATCTTGGTTAGCTAGAGTGTGCTTGGAATATAGTAAAATAACTGTTTATTATGGGATGATTGAACGAATAGATTCTATGTACAATCATCTAGTATCAATTTTATACAAAACACTAAGCTTAAATTACAAATAGTAAGTAAATTTCCTTCTTTACAAAAAATTGTATTGTAGTATTTCCTGCGTATTCATTGTCGTCGGAAATAATTTAAACTAGCTACAGTAGAAATCGGTTAACATGAAAACTGATAACAGGAAAGATAGTTTTACCGATGTCCATTATATTAAGGGTCATAGTGTCATAGTGCATTTATTGCATTTTTATTAATATATAATATATTAATTTATAATATAAATTATATTATATAATATTTATTTATATAATTTATTTTCTTAATGACTCAAAGACAATATATTTTCTTGTCTTTTAACTTGCTAAATATTTCCGCCCTATTTTTGCCGAATTCGCTTTTTCATTCCCCCAAAAAATGAAGTATGTAAAGAGTACTTCATACTTATAATAATGATGCGATATACATTACTTAGTAAAATTAAGTAAAGGCTCTTAGTTCTTTTTGGAGATTTATTGAGCTGTCCTTAAAGAAGAAACGCAATTCTTTTCAGTCTTTGGGATTCTGTTTTAGTCTCTATTTTCCGATTTTGCTATTTAAAGTATTTTTGCCTCATTTCTAATGGATTCGCTGAGTTTTATTTCCTCGCTGCGGATGCTCCGAAAACCAGTTCGAACGTTTGGGGGAAATTAGAGAGGAAATTGATATCGAGGAATAAAACCATTCCCTCTTGCTTAGCTCTTTCGAAGGTATTTGGGGAGATTCTTCGGGAGAAGAAATTTGAATGCGGTATTCGCTTTTCAAAGCGATATTCTTGCTAGCTTAAAAAATTCAGCAGATGTAATTCAATATTTATGTAATACCGGCTTATTTTAGAAATAACGTTTTCTTCTCCTTTTACAAATTTTTGGTCTAGAGTAAGTTCATTGATATATATGATTATATACGAAAGTTTATTTATATATTAATTTATTATATTAAATTTCAGCTAACAAGTGATTATAGAATATTTTTCTTCTACCTTTATTCAGCGCCCCCCGCTTTGATTTATTTAGTTAGCGTTTTTTTTGCTGTTTTATGAAAAACATATCATATCTCCCCCTCATCAGCTTCTCGGTACCACCAGAGACGAATAGGGATAACAATATGAGAATCGACAGGTAAGAGAAAATTGCGGGGACGGCTTCCTCCCCTGTTTTATTTTCTACCTGCCGGTGCCATAATAGAGACCTCTATCGCCTCGCCGTTCTCTTCCGTAGCGTCACATTTTCATCACCTGTCTCCCTTCCCTATGATAGCCAACCCCCGTGCATTTCCGCCCCTCTCCGTGACCTCCCGTCCAAGGCGAAAAAACCCGCACATGTCGTTTTTAGCAAACCGCGAGGTCATTGGCGTTCGACCGAGGCGAGTGTCGGTGACACACGCTCGTCCATATCCCTAACTTCTCTTCCCTTTACCTTTACTCCGGCCAACCGTCCTTTTTTTAAATTGAAGGCCTATGATACGGAGCTTTAGGAAAAAAACTCCATTTGCCCATCTCGTGCGCTTTGAAACGTGGACCCCGCAGCGGTTTCTCTTAGTTTTCCGTTCCCCGCCGTTTTTCACGACTTTTTCACCTCTCCCATTTCTACCTGCCAATCCTCGAGAGGTTTTCCTGGGCCCGTTTCATCCCTTCGCATTCTCATCGCCAACCCCCGCCCCCATCGTCTACCGCTTTATTGCTGTTTGCCTTTCTTTTTTCGACTCCCTTTGGCCGCGCTGATTCCAGTTTCTGCCGCGTTACGGACGTTTTTTCGGTTTCTGCCTCGGTTCCGCTTCGGACTTCGTTATTTTTAAAGTTTTCCGAGCCGTGACGATAACTTATTTCTTCTCTATCTGACCTTTTTCTCCACTTTGGTGGCGTTGAATTCGTTCTCATCAGAAAATGTGTGGCTTCGTGATGATTTTTCCACCTCTGATGTGTTCTTAGGAAGGAAGCCGTCTGCCTTTTATGGAGACGGCTCCTTTTGATGTCAATTTCATTATGGGATTTAAGTGGCGGATTCATAATTGGTATTAGCAAACAACAAATTAGTGGCTTCCTCGTATAATTTCGCTTTGTTTGGGATGAAGTCTCAAAATTTGTTCTATCACTTCTTAAAGTCTTTCTCTTAATTTAATCTGAATCATTGTTTATTTAATTTGTTGATAGAATTTAACCCTATGTAATTTTCTGTAGACTGATGAAAACGGAAGAAAAAGTTATTGTTATAATGATAAGGTGCTTGAATAGGTAGAATAATGTTAATTAATTAATAATAAAATAATTAACAATAGTCGTTAATTATTAAAGAATTGGTTAAAATTTGTCTTAGCAAGCAATCGAAATATTGGCAATAAAGAGCAATAGCTATAGCAAAATGCAATGAATGCTTTTCTTCGGACAAAATGTTGTATTTTTGTAAAACTTAGATGAAAATTCTCTTATAAGCATTCCTCTTTGTGGGAATTAGACGTCTCTAAAGTTACTTTTGATGGCCACCAAAGATAAAACATGGTCTGAAGGTCATATTGCAGCGATTATTTCGGTAATATATTTGTGTTATACGTATCTTGAGTACTTTCTTGTCCTACTGTTATTTAGTCTCTTCTAAATAGTACTTAAGAATAACAATAACTGAAAGAATTATATATTTCCCTTTCATTTCTCAATAGCTCAGCTAATAAGTTTATTTTGTTTACTGAATTTACATTAGCATGAAATCAGATAGAAATGGCTCGTCAAAATGTCAGCTGTAAATTAAAAGAGCGAATGCTTTCACCCTCGGATGCCATGATCCAGTATTTCATTTTTTTTTCAGTGTCATTATTTTATTATTTTTAACGGGGAAATCTTCATTTAATATTTTCAAAAATTTTCCTAGTGAGGGAAATGGATGATGATGTATTGTGATGAGATTCGTAGTGATGATGGTTGGAGCATTTTACAATTAGAGCCAAGCCATGAACTGATAAGTATGTACATATTACTGGATTTTTATTTGTGTTTGATTTCAGCTTAGCTCGCTGCTTTGATGAAGTTTATTGTACGACTCACGTATGAAATCCCCCCCTTAAAAATGTCATTTTGAAATTAATTTGAAACGAATGAAAACCTCCATTGAAACCTCCTTATTGTATTTTTTGTCGCTTTGATGGACCGGCGGACCTTTGATCGGAAGTGGATTTTTATAATAGAAAATCCGCTTGTCTTTCGCTGAGGGAATCCATTGAACAGGCATCTGTTGATGTGGGTCATCCCTTTATAGTTTTATGAGACCGTGTTTATTTAGTGGTTCTTTGAGGTTATTTTCGGCAGATGATGTTTAAAACTTAGCTCGCTCAACAAAGAGTAATGCGGCGGTAGAATTGGACGTCGTTGATCTGTGGCCAGAAGATATTTGACCCCACAATTAAGGACAATGAATTTGATATTTTGGCTCGAGCATCTTCACTGCTTATTGAGGCACTTAAATTCGATATGTTTTCAGGAAGTCTCAAACACATCTCAAACTTTTGCGTATCGCTTTTTTGATGTTTACATCAAGTTTTTCAATAACAAGGGGTCTGATAGGGGTTTCTTTGTAGATACTATCTTCATTTCAGTATATCTTTCTAGAACTCTAGATTTTTATCATCTGAAGATACAATGTTAAGACCTTAACGCGGAGGATTTAGAGATTGCTTTTCATAAATGTACCTGTGCTTTCATACCCATGTAACTAGTGTAATTGATTCCAGTACCAGAAAAGATCCGTTTCTTAAAGAGTGAATGAGTTATTCGTAATAAAAAATGAGTTATTTTCATAGTACAAGTGGCACTCAAGTAAGAGGTTGAAGAAATAATATTTTCAAGCGTATTTATTGTTGTTTCTTTGTTAGTTTCGTAATAAAATCTTTTAAATTATTCCCACGCTAAAGTTGGATGGGTTTCTTGGATTTTGTGTTTATGAATAATTTCAGTACACTGTTTATAATTCTTACTATAGAAAAAGTTTTATAATTTGTGAAAATACTATGCATAGTTTTAAGTTAAATCATAATCTGAATTAAATATAATAAATTTGTTTGTTCTCACGTTTAATTTCTATTTTTTTCTTTTCAGGTAAGTGAATACTGATTTATTTACCGATTGCGTTGTCATATTACAATATTTTGGTAAGTTCAAAAATTTTCTAGTTCATTTTGTCTCAATTTTTAACTATCAACGTCATATTCCATTCCTTTCGAAATCATCAGCTATGGAAAGATTTGTTTGACTTTGTAATTTTCTGCCAGAGTGGGAGATTGAAATCAGTATGGAACATATAACTAATTTAAGGAAAAGATATTTCTCTTTCTCTCACTCGTATGAGTGGCGATTGCTTCTGCGCTGTTTAAGAAAGAGATTATGAAATCACCCGTCAGTTTGCACGTTTTCTTCGCTAATTTTTATGCTTTTATATTATGTATTCTCCATGTGGCTTTCCAGCATCAATAGAAATTACGAAATTTACATTCTTTTCCATTTCCTCAGAAGTTTCAGTTTCCTTAAACATCATGTAACTTAAGGATTCATGTGTAATTGAGTCTCTCTAATCTCGGATCCTCTTATACGTGAAAAATATTTATAGTAAATATCTTTGGACGTAGGGCTATGAAACGAGCAGACGTTCCTTTTTCTTGGCTACTTTTGTTTTTAGATGTGAAGTTAATTAGAAAATATTCGGCTAAGCTGTGCTATTGGCTGTATTCAAGACCGCTATACTAAAGACTCCGCATTAATATATTTGAATATTTTTTGGATTTTTCATCATGATCATACTCAAATTAAAGATACTTAATCTGTACTAGTAAATCTTTGCGTAAAACTGAATGACAGCTTACCTGTATAGTTGAATCCATTTACGCACCCAGTTCTTTTTTTGTTTTATTTGGTTTGCCCTAGGTCCTTTACTGCCTCCCTTTCTATTCCTTTTAAAAAAGTACTTTCCGTGAATTCGGAGACGTCAGCTGTTAAAAAAGTTTATATGTCCGCCGGCCTCTTTCGGTAGCGCCAGAAACGCTTGACAATGAGAGTCTCGGACATGGAGAAGTTTGACTGCCACCCGGAGATCTCTCCGAAGCCCATTTCCATTCAGCCGCTCCTCCCACTTCCTCCCCATCGATCACTCAATCCCGTAAACGCACTATTTCCTTTCGAATATACTCTGCGAGCAAACATTGTGTCACCATCCCCCATTCTCACCTTTCTCTCCTCTCTGCTTACCCCATTCCGAACCCATCAGCTGCGTTCCTTGTGTACCATACCCGACTTAAATATTTACCGTCCTTTCTTGCCTTTTACTTGTTTCAAAGTCCTTTTCCTCGTTCTCCTGTCTAAAACTTCGCATAAAAGCGGGAGAAACGTTTCGAAGTTTTGATACTCTACTGGTTTTTACCGTTTCTATGTGCCCCTGCGATTAATTCAGTCTTCAGCTTTCATTGCCCACTAAGTTTACCAGAAGGCTATTTATTTCTTTTTTATTAATCTTTAGCTCATCTTTATTTTACTTCTTTCTTATGAAATCCCTAGTTCAAAGTTTTCATCGATATTATGTCTTTTCTTGGTCTAATGACATTAGAATAATGTGAATAGATGGTATATTTTTGCAGAAATATAAATCCGGACGTGAGATGAAAAACATTTGATCAGATAATGGATAGTCCCGTAACGGAAAATGATGTGGAACCTGTTCCCCTTTTTAATTTAATGGGTGTTATTTGTTGATGAATAAAATCATGCATTTTGTGGTATTAATGATCTATTGTAACAAATTGTATAATGATGTATTGTAACAAAAATAATTAAAATTAAGTCAAAAGAATTAATAGTAATGAGACTTTAACTGATGGTTTTGTAAGTATTCCAACAATCTCTTCCGGTTCGTACTTTTTATCAAAGAAATTTAGGTTTTGTATGCTGGAAAGCAGTGTAATTTTTTGTTTTGAAATTCTCCCTTTTGGAGGATTTAAGAAAAGAATTAGTTGTGAATACGGTCGATGTAAGTTGATAAGCGGTATATTGCCACTGTCGTAGGTGTGATGCAAAATTTAATCTTAGCCGGCAGTCGATGGATTAGCGGATGATAAATGGAAGGGTACAGATGGGCATGCTGAATGGATACTCTCCCTAAATGCAAATTGTGAGGATTTCGTTTTTACCTTTAGTTAGTAGTGATACGAACTCTCTGCTTTTTGATATTTTTCCATCCTTCTCTCTCCAAGTATTTTTCGTTTCTGACTCTTCGTTCCAGAGTCAGGTTCAATTTTTTCCAAAAATTTCACATGTCCGTTAGGACGTGATTGATGAAGCAGAATCCGTCGCTACTGTCGCCAGAATCATCGTCTCCTCTCCGAAGTTTGCGATTCACGCCCGTGACCTATTTGTGTAAACGATGGACAGAACTGCATACAAGCAGGTGCTCTGTCTCCTTCAACTCACGGAGGAGCCCTATCAAACACTCCGATCGAGTACTAATTAATGCGCATGTTGATAAGGAAAAGCGTTTATGTGTTGTTAGTGTCGGTTCGTTGAATTTGGGCTAACATTGGATACCAACATTAGAACATTGAATCAATCTCAACTTTGATGACGATATTGTCAGACGTTACTTTGTGGGAATAGCACAGTAAGAGGAAAGACAATGGGGAGATCTTATGAATTTTACTACGCAATAAGTTTTTGGCCAAATTATAATACTTTTTATGAATTCTCAAGCTTCTCACCAGTCAAAACAATTAGTAATGAAAGACAAGAGATATATATTTTTCCCCTGTAATTCCACATATTCCAAGGTAATTTATAATAAATTACTGCGGAATCCTTGTCCTTCATTATGAAGTTCAATTTCCACAATATCTCGGCCGCTTCGGTGGATTTCAAATCAATTAGGTTAGTTAGGGACAGGGAACTTTAGACATTCTTGAGGCACAAAGTATCTGGCCGCCATTGCCACACCCCGTCAAAGGTTGACATTTTGGTCCGCTGCCTTTTTATACTGTCACTAAGTTGATTGTTCATTAATGATAAATTTTTCATCAGTTACATATTAGCTCAACTCATATACGAAAATATGCTTGTAGATAATATTAAATTCTGAAGGAGCCGTTGGCAAGAACAGGAAATCTCTTCCCAAACTTTAAGTAAACATTGTTTTTCTCCTCCTTTGGAGATATAAAGACCAAAGAAACACTACTCTATTAATTTGATAAGTTTGAGCTTCATTATGACTGTTTTAAATTCCTTATTTAACCGATATATCCCTAAAATATGATGATTTTGTCGGGAGATTTAAACCGGTGAGGAAGAGGTGCATTATAACTACAGGCAGCATTACTCCACTCCCCCTTAGTGAGGCGGCTGCCGCCTGCTGCTGCCTGTTTGTTTGCCGCCTGATTGAGAAATTAAGTCTATTTGCTACTCAAACTGTTACCTATTACTTTTTTCTTCCGCTCATTTATCCTGACCCTTCCTGTGCTGTAGAATTTATCAGAATAAATGCTGATATCAATTTCGACAATGTTACATGATTTTTAATTTTCATATCAAGATGAGGATTTAAGGTAATTCCAGGGAATAAGAAAACTATATTGCGAGTTAGTTGAATTTTATTTATAATGTTTTCTCTTTTCTTTTATTACTTCTAAATTTATTATAATATTAACTTGTCTGTCATTTCCTATTCACATGCTCTTACTCAAATCTTTCTTATTGCCTCTTCATCCGTAGCTACGAATAGCTTGAATTCCAAGTAGCTGTGAAGATCTTATCTCACAAAGCAGTCTTCGTGTAAGGCACACTTTCTAAGTGACAATCCTGTGATTGCTTTATATCCGCGTAATTTATAATCACCATTCATCTGGAGTAGCTATCGTGTCCCTGGCCCAGTTCATAACATGGTTTCCGACATAATTTACTAGATATACTTGTCCGTCCCTCCCATAATAGATTCGCCGATCGACTGGCGGCGATGTTTACGAGGCTTCGATCGCCATTGGATGCCTATTTCTATCCTCATACTTCCTCCTTGGAGACTCCGTTAACCACTTTAGTGGAAGAGGAGATGCTCCCTCCGTACTGCGATTATCTACACCCTGAAATTCGCCTTTAAGATTGATTTGATCATTTCTTAGTCAACGTAGTTTTAGTTAATCAGTAATTCAATCGGACCTCGGATTTGACTTCCTATTAGTTGAGTTAAAGTCAAATTTTAGTAATAATTTCAAATTTTAGCTTCATTACTTTTAGGTGTTTATAATTTGGGGAGGAAAAATCAGAGATGAAGAGTCAATGAAATCAAGAAATTCCTTGTATGAAGACCTACTTCTCCATGATGAACATGGATTCTTCATATCCATGTTACAGCGCTCTTTTGCATGTTTATTAACCATATGGCAACTCGTAAAATACGTGTAAATATAACATATACGATAAGCTTTCTAACAATAAAATAATATAGTATGATACGTAATGGGAACTAGTACACACAATAATAAAGGAAGTACCCTTTTGCGTAATTTCATCCGAAAAAAGTAAAAAAGCATTAATAGTAGTATTTTTAATGTGCTTTGATAGACAAGCCAAATATGGGCATCCATCGGAAATCGAACCCACGACCACTTCTATTAAAGGCGATCGGTACTCGCTTATTTTTTTATCCTGGAGCCCCGGGAAACCATTTATTCTACTAAATCTTTTCTGGAATGTTTCAAAATGTATGTTAGGTAACGAACACTTGTTAAGTAATAATTTAGAAAACTGTATACTCGCGATATTAATTCGTCCATTATATGATTGTTTTTGATTTTTTAATAAGGTAGTCATATCACAATGTATATAATTATTCATATACGTATGCACCTCTAAGTTCTAAATATGTAAATTCCTTGTAAACTCCAGTTCTAAAATATGTAGATCCAGACCTTAAACTTTTAGCGTATCGTTTCCATGAACGTCTCATTTTTGCATTTCTTTTGTAGTGCTTCTTGCATTTACATTTTAAAAGACAATAATGGTAATATTTTTATGTACATAACCAGCCTAGTGACCCGAATTCTGGAAACTATCCATCAATAATTCCTTGCGGTACTGAATTTTCATTTTTGAACTGTATTAGCATTTCCCTTATGCTTATTTCTATCAAATGATTGTAGGTACATTAAAAAACTGTAGGGCATTGTGTATAGAAGTTGAAGGCCAATATATCTCTTATGCTCTTTCGGTCGTACCCTAATGTAGCAGAGTTGTGATGTCAGCGTCGTAATAGCGAAAGAGTTATTAGCCTCCCGCTCTCCTTCATTCGAAGAGAGATGGAATCTTTTCTACGAAGATGTGCTGCAGATGGAGGAAGACGGCTTTTGCGAGGAGTGCGTGTTCCACGGGCTCGACAGGCAATTTGCATATCCAAAACATATATCAACGGGGTTCGAGCGGCTGTTCCTTTCACGCTTCCCACTTATCCGATTCCTGCTTGGGACGCCAAACACCGATTATCAGACCGTCTGTTTCGTCCGATGGTGGCGCAGTAATAGTACAACCCTGTTACTTTTTGACAGGGTTATCCCTCTTACTAGCTGTTCTATTTGATCCTACTTTAACCTTACTTTCGTGTTTATACATGTTCACTGCTCAGAAGGCTAGATACATATGGCTTCGGTTTCTATTAGAGGTAATTCTATTTGCACGTCGACGAGAGGTCGATAATTACCTCTTCTGAACACATAAACGTTATCAAATATATATTCCCTTTTTTATTCTACACTCTCGTTATTCTCTTATTGGTTGTTAGAGCTAATATCCCATGCCGTACTCGATTCTTCCTTTCTATTCTGGACCTCCAAACATTCTTTACTGTCAGACACACTAGCATAAAAGTTTTATATGTCACCTTCTATTACTGCTAACTTTCTTCTGATCCTTCTCTCCCATTCAAACTATTTCTATTTAAGACTTAGCCTTTTTATTGGTATAATCTCAATATCATTTAACTACACTCAAATCACCTACATTCTATCTCATAGCTGTATTCTTTAAAGGCATATTATCCTATTAGTTTATAATACGGTCATACAGTTTGGGCGGCATTGAGTTCACGTAGCGAAGTCATTTGCATACGGAATACGATTTATGTGTCATTAATTTTTTTAATTGCATACAAATTACATTATGTATATTATTCGTAAAATCTTATTTCCTCGATTACCGATATGGAAGGGATTTGATATTTGATTGGACTCTTGAAAATCGCGGAGGTTGCCTACTATTTGCTTCTCGCAATCGTTGAAAATGGCTCCATTGCTTTTACCGATTATATCAGTATGCTTATTTAATTAATATTATAGAGCTGGTTATAGTAATTATTCTGGGAAAAACTTTTCTGCTATTAATGTGCATGTAATTATACATATGAGTACAGGAAAGAGATGAGGGAATTACTAATGCTGGAGGAGAAATATCTGTAAGATGCTCTTTAGCACCTACATTAACAAATCGTTCTAGAATATGATTTATCGTTTTTTATTTCAGCTTAAGATTGCTGTTCATAGTCTAATTGTTTCTGTTTGATGTAATACTTTGAAATTGATATGCTGTAACTTCAAGGTGGAAGAGAGGCCAGTTTAGTTAGACCTCGCCGTAAAAGGGTAATAATAGTTATAAATTTCTTTTGCGAGTGCTTCTTTTGATGATTTTCGTAGAAATTCGAAAAGAGAGATGTATTTTTCACGGTTCCCAGTCTACCTCTAGATGAGTTTATTGCTGTCCGCACGAGATAGTTATAAGGTTGCGAATCGTGCCCATTAAATTTTTCCTCTTTCAGCGAAAAGTAATCTACCAGTATTTGATTCTTCAACTATTTGGACAGGCAGTTTTTCCTCTCTGAGCTAGGCTCATCCTTCTTTCTCCGCTTACTGCATTTAGTCATTTTTTGTGCTCTCCGGTTTCTCACTCCTGTTCTCTCCCCATCTCCCGCTCCGTCAAAAACGTTGCTGTCTGCCGTGTCAGGCACCGCGATGTCACATTCCTTCCTCCCCCTTCCCCAACTTTTTTCGCTGTTCCCGCCCACTATCTCGATACGACCAGGGCTGCTCTGACTCCCTCGACATCTTCCCATTCCATTTGCGCTCTTGTCGTTTTCATCTCTCCTCCCTCTGCAAGGGCATTAATTGTCGACAGGAGTCGTAGCCTAATTAAGAGAATTAGTTTTTGGCTCTCCTCACTTTTTCTTTCCGGCTTGAGGCATCTTTTTACCTTTTATCTGAAATACTTTATGATTTTTTTTTCGTTGAAAGAGCTAATCCTTCAGCAAAGTACGTTTCGATGTTCCTTTTTACCGTCTGGCTACTTTTGGTTACCGGAAGGTGAACATGAGTGCCTTTCGTAAACAAACTGGATTTCTATGTACGATCGGTGTACATACATAGCCTCTGACAAGGTAAACTTCGGCGTTGAAAGGTTTTTTTTTTTCGTTCGAATGTATTTTTTAGTTAAACTGGATCATAATTTGTTTACTTTAACAAAATTATGTTTTATGAAATGAGATTCATTGAATATAATTTAAGGCTATATGATTCTCTAAGGCTGCGATTTAATTTCTTACCCTAAGAAATGCTTATTTGATTTCTCCCGTATGGGTTTTTTGAGACAGTTGCCTATTTAGAAATAAAGCTTTAAAAGAATATAAACTTTATCAACTGAACTATATCATGTTAGATTGCTAACTTTGTCAATAAAAACATAGTAAATAATTTCAGATTATGCACTCGATGGGCCTATCCTTAACTGAGTGGAATTCTAGAAATTATAATTTACAGAAATTTCTCCGAAATATTTTTTAAAATTTCATCGTTTATTTCCCTCAGATATATTCGTTTACAAAAATCGTACTTTTTTGGTCTCTTGGAAGTGAAAGTCTTTTATTTCTATCCGCTGTGGTTTTCTCGTTTTATTTACGGATACTCAAATCCATACAGACTGCATTTGGCCGGATACTCCTTTTCTTAATCAGGTTTCATATCTAACTTGACATTTTGTTTTTCAGTTTCAAGTTTAATCTTCTGTTATAAGTTTCATTTTTGGTATACTCTGTTTATGGCACTTAGTGCGACAAGAAATTCCTCCGTATTTTTTTACCGTTTCGTTTATTATGACAAATTCACGTCAAAAAGAAAACCCTCTCGTGACTGTTAATTGATCGCGAGAACGGAGTCACTCTCATATCTCAGTCATTAAATACCGTCATAATCCACTTAAATGCCGGAGGCTCGGCGAAAAACCTATTTTACAATTCAGGACGGTGGAATCGATTAATCTTCTTTCCATTGGGGTTCATTCTTTCCTCGTTCATTTGACAATAATAAAACGAGAATAATAATGAATCGGGTAACTATTCCAGTTCGTTTCAATTTAGTTCCTGGAACGGGAATTAGTCACCGTAATTTATTCAAGGTCCAATCAAGGTCGCGGAATGAGATCTTCTATTGTGCCGAGAGCTCCCCCCTCGAGTCACACGGAAATCAATCTCTCGAGGAGAAGACGCACCCGCATATACATATATATTGGCACCTACGAGATGGTGCTGTTATTAGGTTCACCTTAAGTGCTTGTTAATCGATTTGCTTCGCTTTTCGTGACTGGTGTTCTTTTGGGTCAAAGAATTTCTACTCTTTTTCGTCTTTCAGGCTCGTTCTTTCCCCAAATACTTTCTCTTGTTTTCCTTGCCCCTTTCTTTTCTCTCCTTGCAGTTTACTTGTTATTATATCCAGTTACGAAATCGCCTAAGGTTGCTACGATTTGCAAATCGTGGAACTGTTGCAGTAGGTACATCTACATCAGTACAGCGTTTACTTACTCACTACTAATACTTGCGGCGTTTACTTACTTAACTTATTGTTATGCCGTTAAATTTTTCATTTAAGTGAATAGATGGTTTACCTTAATTTCTTGAATAGATCTTGAAGGAACTTCCTCGTGTAAAAGTAATATCTGCATATGTTTCTTTACTCTGTGGGGATTTAAACTAAATAATTTTGCATAGACTAAAAAGATAACAATCGTGTGAATTTTAGTTTCGGGGTTGAAATTTCTAATGTTCGCTTCTTATAGATTTGTTTAGTCAATCGAACATTTAGCCCTTTTTGCGTAATAGACCATTTCGGTGAAATTGTCGAGAGTGAACGTTGCTTTGAAGTATTGACATGTAATTGTGCAGAGCTGATTTTTCCTATTTCAACGAACAGTGATGGTATTAAATTTAGTAGTAGTACTTACACGAAAGTGCTTCGGCATCAGCATAGCTCATTTCTTGCAAGTGGGCCCCCTCTGGGAATCGAACCTGGGACCGATGGGAACTGGGACTACACAGTATCTACTTAGCTATCCGGTAGTCGTAACACTCGTACTCTCTTAATGACTATTTTGAAATTTCATACTGTTAATTTATAATGAAATTTTAGGAATTATTGGAGAAGAATGTCAGTCTTAAATGGTAAGAAGCTAGGTGTTGGGGATGGAATTCTTGTTGTTTCAATAGTATCCTACTTTTGCAACGAATAGTTTTCGTCACCTCGAATCTCATTATATCTCAGCAAGAATCTTGAGGCTTCTCCTATTACTGTCTTTCCTCTTCGAACTACTTTATTTCGTAGGACTGCGCGGTGACATTTTGCAGAGACTGAGTCGTATTTAAAACTCAGTTTTATTTTGATTCATATTTCAGGTGACTTCTTTGGGTATCCCATAGATAATTCCTTTTCTGTCTACATTCATTTAGTGTTTTTGCCTTATTTATTCGGCCAGGTCTCTCCTTTGGATGTATTCCACTTTGTGGTCGTTACTGGAAGGCGTAACGAAGTCATAAATCCAGGAGTTGAAATTTCCGTCATTTTTTGGTTGAGCCAGAGCGAGAATTAAAATCGTCGCTTCTGCCTCATATTTTGGGTGAACGGCTAATTTGCCGTTAAATTAAGCTCTCTTTCCGTTTCTGCTTTCCTAAGTGATTTCCCGGAAATTACCATGAGATGTTTTTGCGCTGATGTAGATCTAGTTACCTAGAATCTGAATCCTCTGAGCCTTATGCCCTTTTTCTTACGAATACATGACTGAAACTTTGTTTATCCTTTCGGATATTTTTGTGAGGTACTTTGTGAGGTCCGATTTTCAGAAATTTCATGCAGGCCGCTTCCTTGATTTTCGGAATGGCTTTCGTATTTCGTATAGCCTTCCTTCCTCCGTTAACTTCTTTCCTTATTATTGGAATGGTACGCGTTTAACTAGCCCCGCAGGAATAGATTTTGCTGTACATCGTCGTTATGCTTTGTGTTAAATGAATTCAATATTTTTAACGATTGTGGCTATAAACCATTGTGGGAATACATTTTCCTTGTTAAATTTCTTTGTAAACTGTCACTTAATGAATTGTGTTTTGAACAATTTCATTACATTTTTGTGGGCAGGAAATATTTTTTCTATTTCTTTAAAAATGTATTACGAATAAACGCATTACTCGTATCTATTCCATTCCATCTAGAATTTTCACGTCTCATCGAGCATTTTGTTGATATATTCAGCTATTTTAAACCTAAATTATTTAAAAATGAATTGCAGTCTCGTATTTGAAGTGATTATGTCTCTGTGCATGCATAATAATCCCGAATCTTCGATGAACATTTCCGGCAACTTGGGTTTCTTTTAAAGTAGATCAAGGTTATTAAAAGGCTGAAATTCTAAGCGATTTTCTAGTTTCGTATTTATTCCATTCTGCCTAGGACGTAAATTGATAACACCACTGTCCCCTCCACCTGTTCGCATGGATAGATAAGGAAAAGTCAGTGGCGCAAAAAGTCTTTCTTCTGCTCGCCCTTCATCACGCTGGTACTGTCCTTAGGTCTTACCATTTCCCCCTCGACCCTGAGGGTTTGTATTATTCATAGGATGCCCTTCTCTCTGCCCCACATCCACGCCGTCTCCCTCTTCCCACTCCTCTCCAACTGATATATACGTATCCTTCGAGGCAGTTCCCATCTGCCGAGTATCCATTCTGCTTATTTTTTTTCTTCTTTGCTTAGTTTCTCACCCCTCCTATCCGCAACATCTCTCGTGGAGCAGCCGGGTACCACTCGGGAGAAACCCATCGCTTTCTCATTTGCCCTCTCTCCCTTTACTTCGAAAATTCCGGGTAACCTGGGCCTCTCGACCTCTTACTTGCCCTCTATACCTCATTATTCTTCATTGGGCGAGAGGGTCCATGTCTTCGTGCCGCGGGCACCTCTCACTTCTTTCGTTTGTTTATCATCGAAAAGGGCGGCGTTAATTATTCTTTTTTCCTTTCGCTTCCCTTGAAACATCTCCTTACGAAAATCCCTCTGTTCGAATCCCTCCATTTTTCATTAACATTCCTCCTGGCGAACATTATCTTTATACGCCAGCTTTGTTTTCTTACTTATCATAGAGTTTTAGTGACCATTTTATCAATTGTCCCAATGTTTTTCTTATCATCAAAAGTATCACATTAGCATGCTGAAATGTTTTTTATTTCGAATTTACTCTGACATTTTATGCTGTATCACTTGGATGAATATCATTTCACGAGGATCTAACCTGGGAAAGACTTTTTTATTCCTTGTACAACAATTTATCTTAATTTTCATTTCTATAGCTTATGTTGAATTAAATTGAATGTTAGATAATATTCTGACTTTTTAAAGGTATTTTCATAGGTTGTTTATCCATACCATCAATTTCCTTTTTCGCTTAATTCGTGTCAGATGCGATTATTCTTTTCTGATGGAAATAAGGAACAGATGGCCAAAATGCGTGAGTTTAGAAAATTTTTCCTTTGGGAACAATTATGGTGACCTTTTTATCAAAACAATTCGCTACAGTTGGCCGAATTATCTCTGACGAGAAGCTGGAGATCTCGAGTAGGAAATGACACATGACACGCACATTAATGTGATCGTGTCGTGATATCACTATGAACTTTAGATGTATCTCGAATCCCTTGAAGGTAATTTATGGATTCACTTGTTAGTGTAGAAGTTTTGCAGGGTTACAGCGAATGAAAGTCCATTTGTTGGGTTCGAAATTTTGCATTCTTTAGCGAAAGGAAATTGTGATTATAAATATGTAACTGGTGTATACAGTGAAGTTTTCATACACCATTTTGCTTCATCTTGTTGCGTTTTAGTCTATTTTTATTAATTTTGAGATCACTGATGAGAAAGCACTTCCTTATGATTTCATTTTTACCAACTTTGTGGTGAGTATTGTGGGTAAGATACTGGAATGACTTGCTCTCGATTTTTCTTGTTAGACAACTCAAATAGAATTGGATACATTGGAATTCGATAGATGTGAGCTTTTTCGTACCGCTCTGTTTCATTGCGCCTACCGTTGATTCATTTTTTGCTTCAATTCGGCAATTCACATCCTCATTCTTCATCATTGCATTCGCGCATCATTGAAAAGAGGTGCACTTTGCAGGGTAACCTAAAATTCACCACGGCACACTCAGTGCTTTTTCCTTCTCCATTCCGTGCATCGAACCTCTTATAAATGGTGCGGAAAATAGCACGTGTTGCAAATGGTTCCTAGCCTGTGTCGGCCATTAAGGAGCCGGATTTATCTCCCGTACCCTAACAGCAACACGTAGACCCATGCAACTGAATCACGTCCGCTAAAGAAAAACCTGGAATCGGAAGCATTTCCTCCTGTCCGTTCATTTTACCCATAATTTTCGTGTCTCCTCCTCTTCGTCGTATCGAATAAAGAGAAACGACGGAAGGTTGGTGAAGAACTTCGTGCTTTCACGGTTACATTGCGGAAAACATTTCTAGTAACGGAATGGATACTGCGACGTGCTGTTATTTTTCTTAGGGACTAAATGTGTGTCCTTTTGTGCTGAGAAAAGGAAGGACATCTATCGGAAGCACAATAAAATATTTCCTCGAATCTGAGTTCACGGTCTTGTATTTTGCTCGGTAAAACTGAGTGGCGACTCTTGCGCTAATGCTTTCCGTTTAATTTAATTCAATCAAAATTTGAATGGCTATTGTTATCTGTTCATTTATATAGTGTAGAATATATCGCATATTTCCTCAGTAAAATATGAAACGTTGAAAAATTTTTTAATATTTCATACAAAATACTCGACCTACTTTTATTCGATAATATTCTTCAACCACTGTTTATAATTGGAAATAAACCGTTTTTTCACCAATTTGAAGTTATCGCGAAAGATATGATTGTCATCGTGAACTATTGTAAAATAATAAGAAGGATAAGCTTTCCTTTCATGATTATTCATGATGCCTTTTATGATTAAGTTATGGAAAACATGTAATTTTAATCCGTCAGCTCTTTTTCAATTGATTTTTACCCATCTCAGCTAAAGTATGATGCAGGAAAGAACGAATCCAGCATTTAATATCAGAAAAATATTTTCATTGTTTTTTCAAGGTATGGTATATTTGAGAATTTGAAAGATATTTTGTAAGTACAATTTCTTAACCGAACGTGATAACGTGTATTCTATTACCAATACTAAACAATGGAAATGACCTCTTTAAGATCAGTAAATTAGCAGGCTTGTTAATGGTCTACGAATCCGAAAGTATTACGTCAATTTCTTGGTTGAATTGAGATAGGTAGAGATACGGTCTTTGCAAGACGGTCGTTATAATTTAGGAAGTATAAAAAGTAATAAAGCATCTTCGCTAAAGCTATATGCATACAGCCTTTTGATCTGTTTTCGGAGATATTTTCTATTGGAAGTTAACATTTAAATCTTATTATTTCTAGCATTCGCTTATGTAAGGGTAACTTCAGAACATCTTCTCAGTAGAAGTAAAAGGTAGAAAAGTAGCTAAAAGAGTCTACATTCATGTTTCCCCTTGTGAGGAACTTCAGCAGCATCTCCGATTGAACGTAACCTAAGCACGTGTCTTATTAAATGAACACCAGCCCCTGGAAACTCAAGGGGCAACTTATTCCTTAAGGAGGAATTTTAGTCGTGCTTAAAATAAGCAGGAAAGCTTGTTTTTTTTAATTACTAGTGATTCGCGTAAAAAGCAGTATGTTCTTATTTAAATTACCTGACTCCCTTTTCCTGAATATTTCTCCTCGCTTTCTTCATTTCTCATTTACAAAAATATCTGTTATGTGTATACTTTTTGCGGTTATCCTTTACGGTGCTAAGGTAGTCTCGTTTGTGTCATTCTCTACCTTTCTCGTTTCACGTCATGTATTCCATTCCATCACTTTTAACAGTCTCTATTGCCCTTGTTTACTTGACATTTTTGCGCTCAAGACACCATTCCGAGCTCCCAATCCCTTTCTCAACAACCGTCGTTACTTAAATCTCCGCCAGCGCTCTTTCTCCATAATCTCAGTTTTGGGTCGTTCTTTCTATCACTGTTCTTCGTCACGTTTTAGTCCGTTAATGTCCTTGGCCTCCTACCTTTTTCCACTTTTCACTGCCCTAACTTCTTTTCTTCTCCTTTCTCTTTATCTTCTCTCCATTGTAAAAGATACTGGACTTCCTCGTCAGGCACCGTTCGCTCTTTTCATCGACTTTCTATTTGGTTCTTGTCTCTCTAAGTCTCTCCATTGGAGACCTTTTTCTCTCTTAAGTTCTCTTCATTTCTTTCCCGTTTCTGTACCTACGATTCCCTTATTCCCTACGCAGAGATCGTATCGAACCCTGCCTTTTTTTTTAGGAATGACCCTCATTCGCGGAACTGCTGCAGTTATTTGGGTGTGCGCGTTGGTTGGGTTTTAATTTTTTCTCTCTGGCTTCTACTCCTCTTTCCCTTTTTGTCAAGGCTAATTCTTGTTTGTAACTCTTATTAACCTTTTTAAATTCATAAATTATTCAATTTTTATTTTTGAATCAGTTTAGTTTGAGTTGGTTCTGGTTTACTTTATATTTTTACGGTTTAAAACTTTATTGCCGTTCTTTAACTGCTTGTTTTGTCTAAGAACTCATTGTACTTTTTTGTTCTCGGTGTTTTCATCAGTGAGGAATCCAAGTAGGGAATTCAAATTCAATTTCTAAAATGCTTGGTGTTTGGAAAAAAGTACGTGTATATCTTGATATATATCGAACTCGAAAGATAAATATCCCAATGATCAATGAAGTTAATGTAAACCGTAAGAATATTAGTGTATAACTATCCTTTTCCAATTAATATTAAAGTGAATTAAATATAATTTATTCCAGAAACTAAGTTATTTATTCTTCAAAACAAATGGATAATGGAGCAGTGACTCTAATAGTGACATAGCAAGGAATCATGTTAACGGATATGTCATGAGTAAACAGAATGAAACAGCGGAATAGAATAATAAATAGACAGAATAAGAGTAAATTACTCAGAGAAAGAGAAACAAATGTCGACGAAGAATTAGAAATCAGAAGAATCAAGTAAAAATTAAATTATGGAAGCAAATTTCTTGTTCAACGCATAGCGACGGTTGATTCGAAATGAAAATGTGAAATTAAACGCAAAAATTTTCCAATTAATTTTTCATATTTTTTCATTAGTAACTGATTTATCAGATTAAATATAGAGAGATGCATAATCTTAAATAGATCACTGGAGCACATATCTCCCATAGTTTTTCTTCAATGGGTACTTTTTACGAAATTGGCTATCCTTTTGTGAGTTTGCCGGTTTATTTTGAAAATCCCAAATTGTTTGAGCCTTTTAAAGAGGCTGGAGATATTTCCCAAAGTGGGCATTTTCAATGGACGACCAGTTTCACCGGTAACACATTTCCCCTTTTTCCATTCAATCCTTTATGTTTTTCCTATCAGACGCTTTTAGGTTCTCCATTCTCTGTAATGTGGACGTATTTCATTTTATCGGCTTAGGCTATAGGCCATAAAAATACCGCGTGGGTGTCGGAAATGCAAAAGAACAAACGGGGCAGTTTCCATTTATTTGCTAGCTTTCAAATCCTTACCTTCCCATAAAAAAAGAAGGAAATAAGTATAATATATTTTTCGCAATTGTTTTAAAGCTCTTTGTTCTATTCCAGCCATTATATGATATTCGTTACGTTAGTTTGTTATTTACGTTACATTAGTTTGTGTATCATGCCTTTATTTTGCGCAGATTTAAATGTATGTATTTTAACTTCTAACATTTATTTTTTAACTTCTAACTTGTATACTTCCATTGCATTTTAGCAAATGAAATGGTCGATTTATTTCATTATGGAAGTAAATCGTAAATATTTTAAAACAGCCCATTTATTGGCTGACATTTTTAGCCGTTAGTTTACCAGGCTTAAGTGAAGGATTGCCTATAATAAAAATTTTAATTGGAATCTCAAGAAAACAATTATCATATAAGTTGTAATATTCATCAGGTATTGAAAATTCAGTCACAACATTACGTCTTTTTCACTCTTGTGATTCCATATAATTACTATTTAAGTTCCCTTACCATTTACTGACATTTCGATTGGTAATTTGAGCTCGCTTAGAACAGACATAATCAGACAAATTTCATGTACCTTAAGGCGAGGTTTTGATAAGAAATCAACAAAATATCTCTTATGTCACTTATTTTTGAACGTGAGGAGTACGTGCATCACCATCATATTCAGCACATTTTCCCCTCTTAGTACATTTTTTCTGGTCGATTCCTCGTCGCAAATACACATTTTTCGATCTCTTCCAATATCTACCTAAGTTTTCGGGTTTGTGGAGTCGGAAATATCATCGCATGTACTCACCAATATTTTACATTTGACGAAATTCCCAGAGGGCTTTTGCTCTCCATTCCTCCCAATCTTATCCTCGAGAATTCTTTTCACAGATTCCATATCGCACCCTCCCCTTTTCCCGTTTATCCTTCCCGAAATCATCCATCTTCCACCCGCATATCTTATCAGTTCGCTTTTATTTCCCCGTCTTTCCTCCCAGCGTTTCTCTCGCTCTTCGCCTTCTAGATCTTCAAAGGGGTGCCAAGACATAGCTTCTTAACCCTTCTCCGTCTTGGCACGCGATAACCTGTGTGTTTACCTCAGCTCATCACTCTCTTTTTTAAATTGTAAGGAAAGGAAACCCCTGTGGGATCTGATGGTCCTGGGAAAAAATTCGCTCCCTCCTAATCTCCACCGTTTTCTCCAACTCTCTCAGTCTCTAGGACTGGAATTTCTCATTTCCTTTCTCCCGGAGCCACGCCTGTCTTCTCAAAGACTTCTTTGGTTTGAAACTTCAGCCCTGTATCTTTCTCTCTGATGTTCCCTAAAAGTAATTTATTTTTAGGGATTGGAGTTGGTGATCGACCAATGAACAAAGTTTCACGTTTTCGTTTCGATTTCGTAATGTTTGGAAATCGTTTTAATCTCTTTTCAAGATGGGTTTCAATCGTAAAATTTGTTTGTTATTAATCCGATCTCATTATGAAATCTCATTAAAAGAGAGGTAACTGTATTTGTATTTATAAGTACTTTTGATGAGCTGAAACATTTCAGTAGATTATTGGGCTGTCATTTTAATGGCCGTGGATTTAATTTATAAATATTCAATCGACCTTTCTCTTAAAAAATGGGATACTAATGGGAGAAGAATCAGGAGAAAGTATCGATAGTTTTTAGATTTTAAAATAAATAAATTCAAATACAATCCACTAAGACTGTTAGTTTACCTGCCGTGCTACCTAGGATTTATGTAGTTTTGTGCTGTTTAGGTTTTTCTCCAACAAAGGACAATTCAGCGTATTTTTATCAACTTAATATCAATCTGAGGGGAACTAATATCCGGAAAGAGGTTTGTTGCAATATCACTGAACATTAACCCAATTAAATTATGCAGAATGAGTACATTAAGGTCAGAATCCAATCTATTTTCCGTTAACGGGATTTATTCTCTCCGTTGACCTCCCATTTTACAGTTTTGAATTGTTTCTCCTCCTCCATTGATGCATGCCTGCAGACCTAGTTCATTACGGAATCTCCGCGTTTACTTTCCTCCCCAACTAGTTAGGAATTTTCCCGCCCCTTTTGCTGTTAATTCAACTTAATGCCTGAATCACTCTCGTAAAAGGTCATCACATTTCGCGAGAGCGATGAAAAAATCGGCCTTCTTTTTTCCTTATACGTCCTGATGAGTTATTTTCGCCGCTCATTTTATCCCTGTCCTCTGCCTCCGTAATTCAATTACAAAATATAACAGAAGAGGGGAAGGTGGAGAGATGTGAAAGGAGTGGCGCTAATTTCATCATCTCTGTCCGAGTAGATAGGATTTAAGACACTTCTCAGCTAACATTTTTTTCACCACAAAAAATTTTCTGGAAAGGCCTTATAATCATTCCCTTATTCCGTCGAAATATTCTTCAGCAGTTCATCTTTCCAACCAAATAGGATTCCCGCTCTCCTTCCTCAACCAATCAATTTCTTTCTCTTCTCTCCTTTAATTTCCTCTCCACACTTCCCCACACCTCTTCTACTTATTTCCCACCGTAATACTCCCTTTCCAAATTCCTTTCGCGTCTTAATTCACCTATTCACTTCCATCTCCTTTCACCCCCTCTTCCTATACCTATCTTACCTTAAAGCCTTTCTCTTCATCCCATCCAATTCCCTCTTCTCCTTTCCTTTCATCTCTTCCCTTACCTTTTCCTGCCTCTCTTTTTACCCGCTTACTGCTGTCTCATTCTTTTAAACCTTCCTCTTCATCACCTGCAATTCCATCCCCGTTTTCCCCTTTCCTTATAGCGTCCGCATTTTAACGCTCTCTTCACTGCGCCAATGCCTCAACTATGTCCCTTTTTTAATTAAGTCGGCGGTAGTAAAAAGAAAGAAGCTATCGCCCTCATCAGTACAACCATCTTAGTCCTTCCGCCAGCCTCTTTCTTTCCTTTCGCGGTTTGAAACTGTTTTTCTCGTCTCCTACGCTTGTATTTTATTTTCCTTCGGGAAAATTCCTCCATGTCTTCCTTTCGAATCTCTCCTCTTTGCCCACTTTCCACTTCTGCCGTTCGAAGCAATGCTTTACTTTTCCACCACGCCCCTCATTCATCATTCTCTTCTTTGGCCTTCACATTTGTCATCCTTCCCTAGTATTCTTGTGTTGTCTTATCTAAAGCCTACTCTCCAGCACTCCTCACGTTTTCCATTCTCCCTTACCACCCTACTCTTTTCCTCTTTCTTTAGCTAATCCCTTTCTCTTTCCAATGCTAGACCATCAGAATCCTCTTTCATTTTCCGCGAGGAACCCTAGTTTTCTCTCTGCTTCCTAGTCAGCACCCTCGCGCTGTTTCCTCCTTAGTTACAAGTTCTTTCTCGGTCTCTCTCCAAGCTCCTTTATCTCAATTCTTTTGCTTTCTGCTCCTACATCTCTTCACCTTTTCCTCGTAATCCTTTTTTCTTCAGTTCTCCCTTAATAGGCTGAGTGAAGATTGATGTTTCCTCGAGTCTATTCGATTTCAGGAATTCTCTCAGACGGAAAGTTTTTAAGCTAATTTCCCAAAAATAAGATTTAGAAGTTGTACATTAATGAGTGGGTCTCTCCCATTTGTTGGTTTCCTGTATTTTCTGGAAGACAGTTATCCAAATAAGCCTTAGTTTTAGCATCGTTGTGCGTTTCTTGCTGATTGGAGCTCGATTCCAGGAATATAGTCTTTACATTTGATACGGCTCTTCATTCTTTTATGCTGGTCATTTTATTTCTGAAAATTGGCTTATGTTGATTGTGGGATAAGATGTACGCAGATGCTTTATCCCAAGCAGATAAATCTGTTTTTTTTCCCGGATGTCATGGTAATTTTATTTCTGACAGCGGCGTTATTAGTCCCGCCTTTCGCATCTCAGCGATTACTGTAAAACATTATTTGAAGGATTGACAAATTTGGATACAGGCCTTAAATTTCAGGGTGATGATTTCTCCATTTCCTCTTCGACTCATCGGCACTGAATTTTTAGGTTATGTTTAAGTCCTTACTGCTCCTACAGCGTTTCTAATGGTATTTATTAGCCCTTGTTTTTACTTACTATTTTCCCGGATATAATCATTGTTTGCATCTTTTAAATCTTATGACAATAATTTTTCCTTCTGTCATAAACTTTGTGTCGTTTCTTAGAATTTTCTCACCTTAGGAACGCCCAAATCCTTTTAGTTTCCAAAATTGAGCTTTTTCCTTCCTTCGGAGACTCAGTTTTTGTCATCTTTGTGTCGCATCACCACTTCCTTTTCGTTTCCTATATCTTTTATTCTGTAACTGGCTCTCAGAGCCCCTCGGTTGCTTTTTCCCGTTAGAACTCCTTTTATCGGACTTTTCTTTTGTTTGTCTTTCAGCTCATCCCGTTTCCATATTTTTACTTATGCACGGAGGAAGGTTTCTAGAATTATTATCGTCACATGTTTCCTTGAAAAAGTTCTCTTTTTCATGTCCGCTTTTTTCTTTTTCACAACAGGCTTATGGTATCCTACTCGGACTATCCTCTCTCGTGTTTCGTTTTTCACGGTCGTGAAACCACCGATGAGTTGGTTTTATAAAAAGGATTCATTAGCAAATTGACAGAAGGATTTTGTTCTTTAAGAACAGTAGCATATATCATGCATTAAAACCATTATATTTACGTACAAATTAAAATGTAGATAAGATCCGTTGTTATTTTTTCCAAGAGGCTTTTTTAATACAGAATAAAACATTCCTACCCATTTTCGCACTTCTATGAATGGCTTTTCTCCAAAATTTATGATATTCAAGGGGTGTGATGATCTGTTTTGTATGGTCATTAGCGGGATCGCCTACAGAAATATAGCTGCTCTCAGTCTACCATCTTTTTGGGTTTGCTGATTCACCTTTTCATTGCTATTTCATTTTTCGTTGGAATTTTCACTCTTCTGCAAGAAAATTTTCATCTCCAAATAATCTTCATTCAATGGAAGACCTTTCTATTGTCTATTGTCTTTTGTTCTCTCGGAAATATAATTAGTGGAGTTCCATGAGAATTTTTGTGAAGAAAATAATGATTTTACATTCATAGCTATTATATTACCATAATTATTTATTGCTATTTTTTAGATGCAAGGCTTTAGAAACATTAACCTCAAGGTTTATTAAGGACTATTTTAGTGAAATACCAATAAATAAATCTTGAATTACTTCGTATCTCCTGAGATATTAAACAAGGCTTTCCCCTCTACTGTTGTGTACGGGATTGCTTACCGTCCGATGCCGGTCGGTAAGAAGTTCCCTGCGATGATAGTTCTTATTTCCATATAACCATCGGGCAAGATGCTAGTGGAATGCATTCTTAATTTCTTCTCTCCATCCTATGTGAAGTCTAAAGGGCGCTACATCCTTATGCCTGGCCAGGCGGCAATCACTTTGGATGACACATATTCAGCACAGTCTTCCACCCCGCCGTTTAGGATTTTCCACACCGAATTCACTTCCTATTTATTCAGATAGATACCCATATTCATCTCGATGATAAGGAACACCGATAAATTTTGACCATCACCGAGAGTCAAACTCGGGACCGCTTCCATCGACGACGAACTCATTGCTCACTAGGCTATCCGGGGGGGCCCTTATTCTCCATCTATCTTTCTTTAAATATCCTTCGTATTTTTTCCCTCCCGCTTTGGATTCCCTTTACTGCTCTCCTTTTTATATCGTCTTGTCCAGTCTCTTCTTTACCTTCAGTTACCTTCCTTCCTTACTTAAACACAGCTCTCCAAACTCAGTCCCTTGTGAGGCCACCCTTATGCGTGTTCGGCGCTACTCAATTCTTCTCTTTTATGCCCTTCTTCCTTCCCAACGGAGCCCGTAGAAGACGCTCATTTGGGACCTTCATCTTTGTTTGTCTTTGAGCCCGGAAGATAAGAAATTTTCCGTCGGGCGCTTACGTCCGAATGATAACTTCGTAAATTACTCGGGGGAAAAACTAAGCTGATCGGCGTTAATTTGGTTTTTTCCCCTTCCTAGATGTTTGAGATAGAAGCAGCAACATGGCTTAAGTTAGCTTTACCGTATAAGGTTGGGTTTCGAGAAGAAAATTATGTAGCGAGTGGGATTAGGGTAGTTGTTCGTTAGCACTGCGCAGTAGCCGTAAGAATTTCGGCGGAAAGGAGAATCTCGCTGTATCCAAGGAAATGGAAAGGCCTAAGAAAGGAGTGCCTTTTTGAGAGAATCTATTTAGTTAACTCTTTAATTCTTATGTCGAGGAAGAGAATTAGAGTTTCTTCGCGCCTTGTAAAGTTTTCCAAATTACGGTATCTGAGAATCTAGAATACCCATTATATCTATGCGGTTGCGTCTGAAAATCGTTCGTGACTTAATTTTCAATTCTCACCTTTATAATTTAAATCGATAATTGATATGGAAATAGTCTTTTCTTATTCGAAAACATAAAGTATATTTATTATTATATATTATGTATAAAAACCCTGAGACTTATTTCTTTTAAGATCCCTTCGAATTCCTTGTATTAGAGATCTTTCTAAGAAAATTATTTTGGTGATGATTTTAGAGGTGTAAACGTATAGTTTCCTTTAATAAGAGCAGCTATAATGTCATTTGCAGATGTGTTCTCCCTGAACGAAATCCTCTGTTATATGGAAATCTAGGGATAACTTTGGTGAGGAAGGGTGGTAGAGATAATTAAATCTTTTCACTTTAAGCATCGATCAGTTTCGCTGGGAATATTCGACGTAAGCAGCGTGGGATGGTGATTCGCGGAAGGCGTTTGTTAGTCTTGCATGAGTTTGACCTTATGACTTGTAACCACTGTAGCGATCGATAGCTGATTTCCTCATGAATATCCCTGTGCGTGAGTTACTTAATAACCACGCATCTATTTCCATTGTGTTTCCAAAAGAATTTTTTGCCACGTTTTCGCATACTCCGTCCTTCCCCCTGCTAACAAAATTTCTGGTTGATGACGCTATATATATTGCCGTCAAACTGTGTCCCCCATAAAATTTTCCTCACTGTCGTCATTTCCAACCGCTGGAGGGGGTCTGTAAAGTGGGGAGGGAATGCTATTAAATTGATTGGATATCGGACGTGTTTCCTTACCCGGCGAGTTCAAACTTTCCTCCTCCGCCTAATAACTACCTGCGACGTGAAAACCGCCGGAATGTACACGGATACTCTAGCCCGTTCTACCCGTCGCACGTTTATTCTGAGAGTCACCATGGCAATGGGAATGTTTGCTCTCCTCTACCCATCGTTCATCAGTATCTCACTCTATCGAGATGAAAACGGGAGATAGGACAGAGATGACATTCTGCCAGCAGAGGATTTTCATATTTGTTCTGTTACTCGCTGTGTTTTCCCATCATGACATCAGTTAGAATCGGTGTGTTTTTAAACATATTCGCTTATCTGCCCTCTTAAGGTTATCGGAGATTCGAAAACAACGTTTAATATCAGGTGCAACGATCAGGCGAATAAAAACTGTTATTTTTTCGTCTCTTGCCATCTTTTTCATGGTTATTTTTCCTTTAGTCGCATTGGGGAAGCGCTCGAAAGATGGACGCGAGGCTCATTTTGTGCTGTACTTTGTTTTATTTTGCCGCTCTTTCATTACAAAGAAAATGGAGAGCTCTCTAGTTCCACAGTCTTTTTGTTTGATGCGAGGAAAAGGGAGAGCGACTCAAGGAAGCGCAGTGTGTGGTCCTCTCCTGTCGCAGCGGAAATTGTAAAAAAATGTCCGTACGGGGTCATTTTCCGCGAAACAACAGTAGGAAAGAGATCTTGAAATTTTCAAAGAGGGAGTAGCCAATCATAGCGTCGGGTTTTTGTCTGTTTAAGGTACACGGGAGCCTTTTTCTACTTTTATGTGTGTTGAATTATCTTTTATGAGTGCTGCGTGCCTACTCAACAGTTACATGGCATACATCTCATCTCTATTTTCCTCGAAATATGTACATTTTTCTCCTCTTGTACTTCTATGTGGGTTTGTTGAAAAGCTTTTTCATCCTTGCTTTTTAGTTTTTGATTAGCGCTTATGAATGAAATTTTTTCTTATAACTGCTTTAAGGTAGCTTTTACTATTCTATTCGTTTTTGTAGATTTATGTTTGTTTCCTCAGAGTATGCGACGTTTCTTTCCTTCATATCGTCAAATGCTTTTTGAAGTCTGTTCGATGGCCACTTATGCAAATAATGAGCTATTGCTTGAATGACAGGCTTAAAATATTTCTACCACCGTTCCCACTGAGGAGCGCCTTGTAGTAAAGAGATAGGTGTAATTCAAAGACACGGGTGTATCAACAGCGGCATAAGATTCTGGGGCAAAGAATCCGTTGTGTTAGAATCCTGCTTTAGTGATGGTGTATGTTTTAGATTCCATCCGATAACGGGCGTAATTCATGTTTACAGTTATTACCATTTAGGATTGCGTCAGAACAGTGGTCCGACGCAAAATTTAATCACACAAAAGCAACAAGAAATCATATCTGCAATCACTATGTTTACCACTTTCATATAAACATACATTTCTACATCCTGCAAGCCTCATTACAGCACCACTCATTGTTCCACGTATACAACGAAAAAGATACATGTAATACAACCACACCATTACATGCTTTCTTGTAGAAGAGATTTTTAATGGTCGATTGATTCTATCAGTTGTCAGCACTAGGTTCAGATGAAATTCTTTCAAAAACCTCCCGCAAAAAGTACAACCACGCTTATAAGAAAGATAAGAAATCAGAATTTGAATTTTAATGAATAACAGGGTCGAGAAGGTTTCTTTTAGCCGAGTACGCCCTAGTATCTTCGGGATTTTTCCCCGAATAGAGAAAGAAGCCGTGGATTACCGACCTTTTAAGAATCACCCAAGACGCATTGGCAAGAGTACCATCTTCAAGGGCTAAGTGCATAATGAGGATTCAAATCGAGAATTTTTCGAACTTCTTACGCATATAAGCTTAACTAAACAGATAGTCTTTATATAGCTGGAAGAACAGCAACAAGCATGTAGTACAAAACATATGAGAAGCAGAACATTTGAAATGAAAATTATCGACAAATGTCACTCAATTAGATCGATGAGTGTAGGTAATGTTCATTTCATTCATTAAGTCAGATGTGTCGATATTATTCCGAAGATATTCCTTATGATTGTCATTTAATCAATGTTCATGTACATACACTTAAACGATTCTAGCAAAACATTCTTAATGTAGTAAAAAGTAAAGGTTACCTTTTATTTATAATGGTAATTATCAGATTACTTCAGTATTGTCATTTAATCACTTATTTCAGGCCAGTCGTTATTATTTCCCTGCTTTTGTCTCCCTTTTCCTTTGCTCATTGCGTATGTTGCGTAACTTCCTTAATTAACGGACCAATTCGAGTTATCGTCGTCATGCCTTTCCCTTTGTTTCTGTTAAAGCTTACTGTACCCTACAAAAATCGTTGATACGGTTTCTTAATTATTCCCTAAAATTAATTTTTGATCTTTTACCGTAAAAATACTTTTGAAGATCTGCTTACCAAATTAAGCAATTTATTTATAGATGAAAGAGTTTTTCCGATTCTTATCGCTCGTCTTTTATTTTTCGGTTAAAGGAACCGTTTCCCGTGTTTGCTGCTTTAAGACTTTCTTATTTTATCTTCATCTAGAACGCTGTTCACCATTATTCTGTAAATATATTCTGAGTTCTTGAAATCGGCTTTGCTGTCTTGTTTTAATCGTTCCCAAAGTGTACTTTCGAATTGGATATTACCGATTGCCGGCTTAGATGGCGTTTTCATTTAACGGAAAACCCTCTTAACTAGTTGGTTGTACTCAGAGCAACGAAATGAATGCATAATCACGAAACGAGAGAATACCGGAGTCGTTCGAAATTTAACTATCCGTCTATACTGCGGCACTGGCATTTTCATTGGATAAATCCTAACTTCTGTATAATTCGGTGGTTGTCGCAGTTACTAAAAACTTATTTATGTTGTTAGCCATAGCAAAAGAACATTAGCTTCTCGATAAATTTCACAGCTTTATAAGAATCATTCGCTCCATTAATTTAAATCTGCTTCCAACAAGTCAATCGTATTGGAATGCATGCAGTTAGGGGAAAGGGTAGTGATAAAGCTGGTACCTTCTAAAATTTTCAATTTTTTTCACTTGTAAGGCCTGCTGAAGGAATCTGGAGAGTGGGTGGATATCTCCAATTTAAATTGGTCAGGAGGTAGGGATTGAGAGTAAAAAAGGGATGGGATCGACGATAATGCTGACCTTTTGCTCCATTGTGTGTGAAATGACGGAGCAGGAAAAGAAAGCCGTAGGATTGGAAGTAGAGAAGTGCTTTCTCTGGAGAGAGGGTTTCTGGTATCTGCACTGGCGAAATACTCCCCTCCCCTCGACCCCCTTTCTGTCTCTTCCCTTTCCTTCAGGCACCAAAAAGTAGGATAAAGAGGACAATTCTGCGCTAATACTTCCGGGTCCATTTGGAAAATCTAGTTCCGTGTATAACCCATATCAAGGGATTTCTTTTCGTTATTCTTTATTCTTTTTTTGTCGGAGATCCCTGACTCTCCCTTTACTAGATTCTTCCTTGGATCTCCTCTGCATAAGAGAATGCGCAGTTTCAGCATTTTGCCTTATCCTTTCCATTGAATTTAGGAAGGTAGTTGTTTTTTTCTTATTTTTCAAGTTTTCGCTTTTGGTCCGTTCATCTATTTTAAAAGTTTCATGATCCAAGCCTACAGTATTTATATATCTGTAAATAGTTGATTGAATTCGGCTTTCAGTTCATTTTGTCCTTCCTTATCCATAGCTAGATGCCGTGATAAGATTTATATCGAGAGGATATCCTTTCTAAACTCTATATTCCATGGAGGGCTAAAATAAGTGATAAATTGATTTGAAGTATTTATTGTTTTTATGTAACTCTGCAAAAGATGTCACCGTTTTACTAATCTCTTGACTAACATTTTAACTAACTGTATACATTGGATTATTTAAAGAAGGCGGAAAGAAAAAATCAAATTAATATTCATTAACGTTAGCATTTATGTTAGTTATTCTCTTCTAGTGTTATTTGTAATTAATAAAGCCAATGTGAAAAACTGATTTAAAAGATTGGGAGGAGATTAATATTCAATTTATGGAACTAAAATGATGTTAAAAATAAGCCTTTGTGAGAAGAATTGATTAGTCGTTTGAGGTAAATATTTAATGATATTTTGGGAAACAGCTGGGTTTCATCGTAAAATAAGCACATTAGGTTTTTGGGAAGTCTACCCTTTTTAAATGAAAATCCGCCTCAGTAATTATCAATTATAAATTCGAAAAGTATCCGTAATGTGCGAAAGAGTAAATTTAGGCTGTAATAATAAATCCTTATATGATCTCCCATTTTCAGTGGATAGTATCATTGCAGCTCATTTCAGTGACTCGCCATTCATACGACTAATTACATTAATGCGTAATTACTGATGCATTGATGCTAATAACAGAGAGTTTGGCGCTCTATTATTGATTCCACCTGATCTAGATGATTTTTAAAATGGAAATTACGGATTTAATTTAATTCGATAATGGTCGATCTAAGTTCAAATAGCTGTTCCATTTATAGCCATTCTAGAAATAATTAAATTGTTATGGAATCAAGAACGAATAAAAATCACTTTGTATATATTAATTGCTGTCAGATAATAAATAACGTCAGAGAGGTGGAATGCGTATCTGTTTATCTCTCAGTACAAATACTGAATACTTTTTCATTTATTTTAAGTACTGAAAATATGATAGCAGCTTATTTTGAGCATTAAGTCTTTGGCATTATTAATAATATTATTATCGTACTTTGAATAATAATAATTTAAAATGTTATTTCCAAAAGTTAATTGTATTTTATTTAGGCATCTCATTCTTATCCATTTTATCCATTGTTATATTATTTCTTGTAAAAACTATGTTAAGCTATTCGATTGCCTAACGTAACTATTCTCTGTTCATCTGTGTTCATAAAAAAATATTGTTGTTCTATATTTCTATTGTTAACAAAACTTTTACTCTCGTATTTCCAGAAATCTGCTTTTTGTGCCCTTTACTGGATTACTATTTTTGTCTTTATTTCCGTAGTTTTTCTGGATCCCTACTTTTTTAAAAATAAGTGCTATGACATATTCCGTTTTCCTTCTTGAGTATCTTCCGAGGTTGGAATCCCGTGAAATCAAGACTCACTTCGTTAAGGACATTACGAATATTAATGCAAATAGGGAGCTTGCCTACACAGATAAGTTTGGCTCTACCTTAGACGAACTCTATTGGTGGTAAATATATATTGGATTTTGATAATTTATGTTTTTGTACAGTTAATGCGTCGAGTTAATTCCTTCCGTAGACTTTCATTCTTTCTTTTGGTATAAATTTGGTTCTCTTTTAACATAATTCCCACTCTTTTCTCCGAGCGTCTTACATCTCCAAAGAACCCTTTCAGATTCTCCCCTTCAACTCTTCCCTAGTTGCTCCTGCCCAGTTCCATTCTCTCACCATCCTTTCCCATTCAATCCGTGCGCAAGAAAAGATGCCTCCCCCAAATTTCCCTCAATCCTCGTCAACCCTCTCAGTCCCCGTTTCCTTGTTTTCGTTCCATTTTCCCCTTCTCCCCACATCACCCTTTCTGTCATAATTCCGCGAATTAATTCCTCTGCCCGCGGATTCCAGATGGGTCGTGTGGCGACGAGAAGTGCGGGAGGGAGTTATCTCGCGATACCGAGAAAGGGAAAATGGAGATTTGTAGTCTGCAAGGCGAGAAAGTAGTTCCTTTGAGGGCCTGGAGGTGAACTCTATACCCCAGGAGAATAGGAGGTTACCTTGCGGATTTATTACTGTAATATTGCCTCATCTCAAATTTTTCGCCGTGTATGAGTATAAATGTATCACATGATGAGTTGAACAGAATGGGAATCTAAGTCTGTTCTCATTTACATGGATGGGCAGGTCTCTGAAGGTTTATCAGTATGCTTGGCTGTTTATTTAGTGGTGGTGATTCTGTGCTATAAATGTGAGGAAAATTGCAATGAATTATATTAAAGGCCCTGAATTAGTCATATATTCAATATCTTGGGGATGTATCATATTCATACGTGTTTCAAATTAGTTTTGTAATTACATCTCAAGTTATTATATTTTATTGTGCGCATCTCTTCTATTGCAATTTTTCTGAACTATTGGTGTATAATACTTGACGAATCATTAGTAAGATTCTTAAAATCTGTCAGTTGTATTTTCTATAGAACATTATTTTAAGTGGTTATGCTACGCTACGTTGTTTCAGAACAATTAATAAATTTCTGTTTTCAATTCAAGGGGAAACACGTTTTCAATTTAGTGCTAGATCCATTGATAGCATTTGTCTCATAATGGTGGAAATGCGTTTACTAGCTATGAAAGGTTGCTTGCTGTTCCCGTTTATTGCGGTATTCCTTGTTATTGATTATTTTATGGGCAGATTATCATTAAAGTAATTGAGGGATGTAAATTTTTTGTTCTTCGAAATTTATTGCAATGTTAACATAATTTTTGATAATTCTTTTAAAATACTCAGGATGGACTCACCCCTTTCGATCTCCCGTTTTTTCCTCTATTACCCCTTTTTAGTAACGTTGTCATAAATCAATTGAATTCTCAACTTCTTTAAATGATTTTGTATATAATAATGGTAAAACTATGGAAAACTTTGAGTACAGCCATGGTAACAATTCTCTGGCCTTTTGTTGAGATGACGTAGAGGGGGACAACGTACGAGGGGGTTGTAGTGGAAGTTTATGGCGGACCTTTCGGAGGCGATGAAGAATGGAATGGGAGGCGAGCAGTGTACCCAAGAAGAAAGGGGCACAGAGAGACAAATGCACGGTGGAGTGTTCCTCACTCTGCGGGGGTGTTCGAGAGAAGGGCCTTAGAAAACGCGGATCCCTTTGGAAAAAGGTGTGCGCGTCGGGTGGTGGAGATGCAGCGTTTTGTGCGAAGAGGGGCGTGGATGTGTTTTGTCTGATGGATGTTGAAGATTTGGAGGAATTAAAGGAACTGCTAGGTCGCTTTCTGTATAAGTGTAGGGAAGATGGGCTTCATTATGATAGAGCACATCCATTTTGATAGATTGATGGAATTTGAGTACTGTGTGGAATGGTATAGTACTTTGAAACGCCCCTCTTTCGCGCATGGATAATTTCTAAATGAAAAAGGAGAATATTTACAATTATTTATTAATCTTCAGTGAAGTCATGGCATGAAGTATTCAGTTTAGGATGGATATCTCTGTTAACGAGTCTGAATCGAATAAATGGGAGGTTAGAATTGTGTGCTCCATGGAAAGACAGCATTACCGTTTCTTTAAACGGCGTATTGTTGTGGACCAGAACAAGAAAGATTTTATGTTTGAAATTTTAATATATTTTGATGTATACCTTTGAAGACCCCTTTTAGATTGGAATAATGAATAACTTTTGAGCTGCTAGACGAGGATATTTAACAAATAAAAGATTTTAAAACCTACATACTTATTTTTAGAGTCACGCAGATTTTGACGTAACTATCTATAATACTTGTTAGGGCTATAAACTATGTATTATATTGTGGAAGCTGAAATATTTATTCACTTTATTTTTTGCCCTGTTTTATATCGTTTTGGTTAGAAACTCACAAGGGTCTTACTTCACCAATAGAGGATCCAGTATGAGTATGATTTGGCCAAGCTCAATTCATGAATTTTTGAGTGGTTATAACATGAGGATAAAATTGTATGCTTAAAAACCTTATGTTCCAATGGGGCCGCAGTTATCATATGTAATAATATTTTCTTCTGTCCATTATTCTCTGTGATGACTAGTTTATATAGTTAAAGGGAATACGTAAATACTGTAAAAAGTTAGATACATCTGGTCTTGCAATGGATTATAATTGATTATTGTTACTTATACATCTTCCAGCACATGCATGGTATCACTCTTACAAGAATAAAATAGATATATTAATAAGCTTTAGAAAATCTTTCCTAGATTTTATTCTTTTATCTACGTTTGTTTGAGATATCTTTCTTCTTCACCAGTTACGTTGATATATATCTATCTCCGTTAGTAATAAGACGCACGGGAGATAAAGGTTTTCCAGGAAAGAAAGCTCTCCCTTTACGTTTCATTCTCCTAAGAAAGAAATGTATTATTCAGGATGTTAATCATTGATGACAGTTTATAAAATCTTCAGTTAAAATCACTCACAGGCCCTCGTTTTTTATTTTTAAATTAATGGCTCCTATAATTCACAACGCAAAGAGTAGGACGAGGAGCAGAGAATTCTTCAGAAGGACGCGCTCATGAAATATGAGCTTCTCCTTTCATGACGTCATCTTTCTCCTATAGGATTTTCCGCAGTATCACATTTATCTATTATCTACGGAGTTTCTATCACATTTTCCCGGTGAGCGCGAAAAATTGCGGCGCTAGTTTAATTTAGAACCTTTTTATTCATCAAAAAGCGGCGCCTTTCCTTTTTTCCTCATGCGGCGAAGTATCGCTGCAACATCGGATCGGTTTACCTTTCGTGGCTGCCGTTCTTTTACCGCTGATGTAAAATAGCAAACGAGTAAAGAACTGGGGGTAAAGTTTCCAGCCGAGGAATCCACACCATCTGGGTATATCTTTGAAATTTTCCCGGCGCGGCCTTTGTAAATTCTTTCTCCCTTTTTTTACGCAGGTAAGTAATGTCTTCCATTTCTTTTTTATGCAACGCGAGCTTTTTCCCCGAATGCGGTCCTCCCAGATCCCCGTAACGCTCATAGGAAATGGTTTCCGATCTAATTATTCCCCTAACGAATTCTCTGCGGGGGGCTGTGAGAGAGAGAGGATTGTGGGAGAGCCGGACTTTTTTTTCTCCCCTAAGTTTTATTCCTTTCATTTTCCTTCGGTTCGGTTTTTGCCTCGCGGCCTCACAAATAGCGGAATTCCAAATTTGCTTACATTTGCATTCATGTGATATCGTATTCAAGCTGGTGGGACGTGGGTAGGAGCGGGAAGTTAAGGCCATTTCCCCTTTTCCTTTCCATTTGCCTCTCTCTTTCTTCCCCTTTTCTTCTTTAACCCTGTCTCCCTTTTCCTCAGCTCATTTTTCCCTTTGCCTTTACCCTTGTCACCAACGTTTCATCCCCGGAGGATCCAGCATCTGGTCATCCTCTTTTATCAGACATTCTTGTGCTACGTGACTATGGATTCGTGGAACGTCGCCTCCGAATCGCTTTAAAATTCTTGAGGGACCTTGTTGGGAATTTTCGGAATGTTAGTTATCATTATGCCAACAACTCGATGGGAACCACCATCTCGTCTTTGCTGTGTCAACGCACAGATTCATTTTCTTCTATCTTCCGCTATCTTATTGCAGAAGATATATATGAGGGATCGTCTCGTTTTCTCTGAGCTCCAAGAAAACTATGTTGTCTGAAGAATATCCTGTTAAGCCAGGGAAATGTGAAGAAAGACCGCAGCTCTACTTATCGTAGGCCGTCATACATAATGTTTAGCACAGTTTCAATATCATAGTCGTATTACACTCATACATATTATGCTCTTCAATTCTTTCCATTTACTATTCTTTTGCATTATTTTAAGTCTGCTGTTTTTGGATTCTATACACATTTCCCCCGAGAAGTATCTGTTTGTAACACTACGGTTCAATTTTTTATGGAGAAATCTTTTCATATCTCCTCACACTTAGCATTGAAAGTTTTTTTAGAGCTGTCAGCGTTTCCAAAAGTTCTATCTATATTTATAAATGCTGGATCTCTTGATTAAATTATACATTCTTTGATCATTGTGCGTTATAATTCTATTTTTTCTTTTTCTGATTGATGGCAGGAGATCGAATTAACTCCCGATTTTTTTATTATAATCCAACTTCACATCATTTCAATTGATAAAATATTTCGTTGATATGCTACGGATAGTAAGTTACTGAAAATTTCAATTGTTTTCTCTGTTGTTGTAATAGGTACAAAACTAATGTTTTTGTACTCTCTAAATATGGTCAGTAATGAAAAGAAAATATTGTTCTTTCCTCTTTTATCAAAATTTATCGAATCCACCATTTTATTGATTTATTACCCATTTATTTGATTAATTAGAATTCTTTTATCTCAGTTCGTTAGTTAAATTCTTCCAGTAGAGTGTATCGTCGTTGTTTTAAACCCAGAAACAAAGCTTTAGTAGTCAGGTGACGGAAGTGTCCATGGGGTGTGGAAAACAGGTTTGGTCGAGATTCATGCGAGCGCGCGCTGGGGTGGGTCAAGTTACCTGAGCTGTAATCACATGGTGTAATTTGGTCAGTGGTTGATGTAGTACAAGTAGAAGGGGGAATAACCAACAAGTTACCGATCTGTTAACTACTACCAAACTTGCTTTATCAATCCTAACGTTCTCCATGGGTTGGTTTGGCTGCAATCGGACTTTGCAGTAAAATATTTTTTTAATCAAATTAAAAATCATCATAACATACACCATGGCTTTTGTTTTAATTTTCAACCTTCTGTAAAATATTTAATTAATAGTAATGAATTTACGGTTGAAGTTTCTTAAATTTATTACCCACACTTATCAAGTTTTGTTTTTTTATGACATTTAGTAATATTTGGAGATGTTTCTTTGTATGATTTCTCTATATTTACTTTTCTTTCTAGAATACGCAGTAGGATGTATAAGCCCTATATCAAAGAAACTGTGATAAATGCAATGCATTTGAAATATTTTTCGCGATTATGTTTGCTGCGTAATCTAAGGAAGATGGTAAATTCTTAATTTTATGTCGGTTCCTGGAAATTTACATTAAATAATCTACGTTTATAGTATTTTAAATCATTTTAATGAGTTTATATATAATTACATAAAGCCTACTCTCGAGCTAACTTCTTAATTTGCTTGGGGATCACATGAATAAAAACTTGCCATCAATTTTTTCTTTTCACGCAAAAAAAGTTTGTAATCTTTGGAGTGAAGTATCAAATCCTTTTACGTCGAAGTTACGTGAATACCTTCAAAGATTATTAAAAAGTTTTGAAGTCATCGCTGGATGACTTGGAAAAGTTCGACTCAAGAGATATCTAATCAGATGGAAGTTTTTTCCGCGTCTCTTACGTTCTCGAGAATCGTCTCATTGCATATTTGTAGTACTTGGCACACTAGAATGCTGAGCACTTGAGAAATCAAAGGGACAAGCGAAGGAGATCGTGCAGTCTTCTCGAATGCTCCGTCTTCCGTATCGTGCTTAGAATATAAAATTTTGCAAATATCTTTTTTCAAGTCGCGATTTGGATGAAATGAATGAGTCGTCCTTTTCAAATTTTTCATAATATTTTTCTCGCTTCAGATTCTACTACTTTGTTATTCAATTTCAAAGAAGTCTACCAATATTTTTCTACGCACTATATCATCAACCTGAAGCTTCTCCTTTGAAAATTCCGATCCTCGGAATGATTCCATCCGATTAATTCATCCTTGTCCATCGCATTTACTATACTCCTTTTTCCGCCCCCATTCTCTTCCTACGTCCTTTTTATACCTCTATAGCATCCTACGTCTCCCTTTTTGTTTATTTTTCTTTCCCTCAGAGGTATTTCTAGTCCTGTCCCAGTCTCTGAGAAACCCATCTCACCGTACAAAAAACCGTGTTTCGATATCACTCGGTGGAAGCCTTTCTTATGCTCCCCTCCATTTCGTCCTCCGTTCCAATCCATCTCTGTTTCATGGAATAGCGAGTGCTCACCTTAAACACCCCTCCGCCTCACTTCCCTCCCGGATTCGCCACCGATGATTTATTTTCTCCCCAACCAAATATTCCCTTCGCTCCGTTATTCGCAGCTCACTTTTTCCGACGCTCACTTTTTTCCCTGCTTTCTCGGGCGTTGTTGCAGATTCGGAGATGGCATTCATTCGGGGTCATTCTCTGTGGTTTTATTTCGGTCGACCCAGTGTTTCCCTTTTAATCTGGTTCAGGGTTCACCAGGTTACCCAAACTGAGGGTCTGCGCTTCGCGGTGGTTGGCTGTCACTAATTTTTCTTATCGAGTCTGTGGAAAATCCTTTTATTCCTTGTCATAAGCCTGTTATACGTGTTTTTTTTCGATTTGTGTTGGGTTTATCAATGCTTCATGGCGTTTAATAGGCAGAAAAATTAAAGTACTGGTCTACAGCAGAGCCGAGAAGCCCATGCCATATGCTAGAATTCCATGCGCCCTTTTTCTTTGCTTGTTTACGTAAATTTATCGTATAAATATATTATATATAAATAGTATTTTCATCATCCATCGTGCCTTCTTGCGAAATAAAAATAAAATGGAAAGTAATCTACTCTGTTTTTTATCCTGATAACATCAACATTACAATAGCAATGTGGCTTTGCAGCTAGGAACTAATTATTTTTTCTGCCCGACAATGAGTATCATTTGTATAGGTGTTTATTGGGTTAATGGGCTTCGTATATTGCGGGTCTTTAACTTTCCGATAAAACTCAATTGCGCGTTATTGCGCTTGGTTTACAAATGTGTGGCAATAATCGTGGACAGCAGTCATTCAGAAATTGTTTGGTTTTTGTTAACCGTATGGCTATGCACGAATGGACCTAGGCCTAAGCTTCTTTTACCGGCGTTGATGGAGGGAATGGCGAATAATCTATCGCACCTAAAAGACGGCCGACATTTATCGTTCCTGCTTCCGAATCGAATCAGGAGCTATTCGTAACGAAATAATGCATTAGAGATTTGCGAGGTGGGTATTTTTGCGGCTTGAATCGGGGTCGTTGCGGCGAATCGTTTACAGAGTGATTTGCTAAGGATTAGGGACTTAGCGTTGCGAAATCGGAGGTGTTGTATGGAATGGAGGATTTGAGGTCGTGGGCTGTCAGATGTTTTGCCGTGGAGTGCATGGCGGCAGCGGAATGTACACCGAAAATTTGAAGCCGTCGTTAGGTCTGCCTATTTCATCCGCCAAGTGATGCTCGACAGTTATTTGGCTCGCGTCGAAAAATGGCTTTCTCCCTTTTTTAACCCTCAAATCCGCTAAAGTTTGTTTGGTCGTCCACATTCCCGTGATGGATCTCTTTCCTTTCTCACTGATATTGTTATGAGATCGGACTCGCTATAGTTAGCATACTATTCGGGATGGACGGGAATAGTAATTACTATAAAAGCTAAGTTATGCTATTTTTGGTGGTTTGTGAGTTCGTGATAAAATTCTCAGGGTCTGTTCTATTAGTGTCATGTTTAACGGATTGTAAATCGCGTCAATGCAGGTTCTTATGAGTACCAGTGGCCACATGGTGTCAGCATAAATGACAGCCATGAACAAACGTCTATTATGGTCATCAAATTAACAGATTTCACATCTTTTATTTCATTAATAGGTAATAAATCTCATTGAAATTAATACATATCTTTTCAATTATTCAGAAAATGTGCGATTTTAGTCTCCTTTGATCTTTTAAATAATTACTTTACCCCATTTAAACTCGTCGTATAATGTTGTTAATTGTTTGATTCAATATTAATGAAAGTTTTATTATGTTTGAAGTTTACAGTTCTCGTAACATTAAAAATTCAATTTTAAAATTGAGGAAATATTGCTGACGAAGGGTGATTTTAGAAATTAGATTTTCATATCTTTATTTCTTGACATGTATATTTAAAAAATGTTTTTCCTCTGGTAATTTTTTAACCAGACTCTTTGAATAATTTGAGCTGAATTCAATCGCTTAAGTCCAATTATTAGAGGATACTGATAATGTAATTAATTAATAATTTGATAATTTCTATCTAGACTGAGAAAGCTTTAATTATTGAAAATTCATCGTATGTTTTAATTGTAATGCTAAAATAAAAAAACTACTATGAATTATTTTAAAAAATTTTCAGGAGAGTATCTTCTTCCTTTCAAAAGTATATTTAGGGATGATTTAGTATTAAAATAACTTTATTGATCTCAATACATGATCATTGTCGTTAATCAGTAAAACTTCGTTGTATATTATCTGGATACCTTTTCATATTCTATTGAAATGTAAACATGAGATGTTGTAAATTATTTGTTTGCTTTGAGGACTAAAAGTATTGAATTGAAGTTGGTGGAATATAATAGAATATAATTCGAATGTATTTACGAGTACTAACTCGTACTAACACATTATTTTACGATATTTTAGAATTTGAAATTCCTACTTTTGCTATGCTTTCTTCAATCCTAATCGTGCCTAATTCGTCTCCTTAATCAGTGAGCAGAAATCATTTTATTTGTGCCCATTCGAGAGAACCGATTTGCTTCCGTCAGTTTTCTCTTTTTTTCAGAATGCAAATGCTTGGATTAGTCTCGAGGAAAAAAAAGGTCGAATTGAATAATTTGATGAAAGGCGGAGACAGTGTCTTTCGGAGCAGTGACGGTATGCGAACCGGTAACCTCGGAGTTCATGAATTATGTAGCCCTCTACTCGGTTGTGGGTTTTCTCCTTCATCTTTTAACCCTCTCGCGTTAATGCGCTCCCTTCTTCTAATTTCTTCTCCTCCATTCTTTTCCCTCCAAGTTTCCCCAGTTAATTTTTGATATTTTTTCTTCCTTACTTCCTTCTCCGAATTTTTCCTTTTTACATCGCCTTTTATTTTTCTTTCCTCGAATACACGCTTCCTGCTTCCCTCACCTTTTGTGTGCTCTCTAACCTCGCGCCCCCTTCTCCACCTCATTTACCCTGGTTAATATCCCCTCTTGCACCTAGCCATTTTAGACTTCTCCGTTTTCTTTTTATTCTCGGAGGAAAAAGGACCGAATTTCGTGCTGAATCCACCTCCCTCTCCTTAAGCAGTTAGGCCTCCTCTTACAATTCCTTTTTCCTCTACTGTCAGCCCCACTCGGCAGCGTTAACAAACCTAAGAGAAATCCTCTTTTCACCCTTCCTTATCGCGGTGGTAGGGCGCTTCTTCGCTGCAGGTCTTCTTCTTCCCCTCAACTTTTTCCCTTCATCTCTCCTTAATCGAGGTACCGGCGTCCCTTATCCCAGCTCCATTAGCGAGTGCAATGCCCGGAGTTTCTTTTCAATGTCACCCTTTTCCCGTCCGTCCGACTTGCCCTTTCCTCTCGATCCCTTCCATCCCTGGCTCCTTTTAATTGCGCCATAATTCTTGCGGATGATTTTTGTAACGTTCTGAGTGTTCCGACTTTTTTTCTTCGTTTGCCCCCCTTTATCTCGTTTTTTTCGTTTTCCGAAGGAGCTTGTGTTCTGGAGAGTTGGAAGGAGGGGCTAGGGAAGGTTTTGGATGTAATTTCTCGGATCTCGGAGATGATCGATGTCTACGCGAAAGTCTGCTGCCGAGAAGCTCCGTCATTTTTCTCGGATTCGCTCTATTTTTTCTCCGAGGAGGAGGTTAACTTTTGTGATTTCGCGGTGGATTCTTTCAGAGTTAATGACACAATATTTCATTGCGGGAGGTCTGATTTAGGGCGATAATCTCCCGAAATTCCCGCCGGAATGAGAGGAATAAATAATTCGAGAAGGTAATTATAATTTCGCTGACGTACGATTGTTATTTATTTTGTTGTCGCACGTGAGGCGTCATTACATTTTAATCCAGTTCCACTTAAGGCTACGAGTCAAGCGCGGAGTTAATTAACTAGAAAGAGCGTTTTCACTCTGATATGAAACGTCTAATGATCCCGTTTAGTTTGTCTCTCTTTATTTTTCAATTTTGTCGAGCAAACGATCGGCCAATTATATAACAAATGATTGATGTATATTTACGCGGTCGAATGCGTTCGTAGCGGTCTTCTGCTGCGGAATTTTAGCTGTTGTTTACAGTTATCATGTTTTTATGTTCGTTTAATGAGGCGCATTCATGCTTTTATGGAGTTCTAGTTTACGTCCACCGTGAATCGCTGCTTATTTGAAAGTACATCGTATTTTTGTGAATTTTCAAATTTTCAGGGGAGCTATTTTGTGGCTATTTTCAATTACGTTTCGTTAATTATTTCCTTCTCTGGCATCCTTCAGAATTATCTGCTTTTATGACGCGTGCATTTTTTTGATGAGCAATTCGCTTTTGCCTTACTTTTAGCTTTTCGGGGTTAAAATGACGGGGCTTCAATTATCTTATCTCCGTGGGCGATTAAGCAACTTTTTAATGCTTTGGTCGCCAGAAAATTTAATAAATGTCAAGCGGCCGTCCTTTCTCAGCTGTCTCAGTTATGTTGCTCGTAATTTGGAACAGATATCTCTGAGTGATGGAGAGGAGGAAAAAGAGCTAAAATGATATTCGTTGCAAAATTTGACTTTGTTTTATTCTGCACGTGATGAATCGTAGTTTTCATTTTGCTCATCTCTCTCTTCGCTCCTTTAATCATTATATTGTTGTCTCTATCCTGTATGCGCATTTTGAATTTAGGATTATCGAAATTTCATCATGGATTTTTAATTAACTTAAATCAGTGCTTAAAATTACATAACAAAGCTTTTCTTTTCGCTGCTTTGCAACACTATTATCATTCTATTTGCATTGCATGTTATACCGATTTGGTGTAATTGATTGGCTCCATTGATTTATTATTTACAATCGAATCATTACCCATTATTATTCCAACCACGTATCGTTATACGTTTTTGCGTTTTGAATAATAACACGCAATGAAATGCATAAAAAGAAAGAAAAATCAACCAGACGAAGAGATATCATTCGAATTGTATTTATTTAGTGTATGTATTTTAGCAATCGGCACTGAAATAGTTCTTTCGACGCTGCACAGATTCCTTATCACTCCTATATCCGACTTATCAGTCTGATAATCAATTTCCGAGTCTACTTGATTACTAACACGAATACTTGATTTATAGTGTCGTTTTTAACTCTTCTTCTCATTCACGGCTTAATTCATAAGTTTCTGCAGATGAGAGTTTGTGTGCCAACCACAGCAGTGGTGATATTTTAGATATTAGAAAAGTGTCGATGAGAATGTCGTATATATTCACGAGGCCTGTCGATGGTAATTTTTTTTAAATATCGGTATGCTCTGATTTAATGTATTCCTGTTTATTCAGAAAATGATTTATGTGGTTTCCTACGGTTTCCAAATGCCTGTTTTACTTTTAGGACGTAAAATTTAAAAATAATCGCTCTTAAGCGTCTTATTAATGATTTTTTTTAATTGTCAGTGAGTTTGCATGATATATTGAAGCTTCATGGGAAGTATTGTGCGAGTTAAACCCCAGAAAAGTTAGTTGAAGAGAAGCATAGTTAAAATTCCAATCATAGTGGTTTAATATTAAAAACGATACTCCTAAATTTTAATAGAAATCAATATGCTTATCTCGATCTATATTACCGTTGGTTTATAACTTATTTAAAGGTACTTTTTGCTTAGTGCTTATTGTTCTAGTTGATTATACATGTTCTCTTAGTCGGTAATTCGTATTCTTACTTCAAATAAGAGATTTTAAAAATCTCAAAATGTCAAAATGCTCGTATATCATTAATCAATTTTTATGGCCTCATTATATCTTTAAGATAGGCCTATTAGAAACAAATTCAATAATTATACATACATTCAATCTAAAAACGAAGTCGTGCTGATCATACCTGAGAGTAAACCTTTTTTTTTTTTTAGAAAGCTTACTTTCTGAAACATATTTCTCCAAGTTCTTCCTCGGAAGCTTTCTAGGAGACCGTCCTCCAGAAAAGGGAGTGGCATAGTAAATATAAACTTGTGATGGCTGAAAGATTCAACGTAAGAGAAAGGAAAGGCATTGCATTCTCCCCATGGCTCCTTCCTTATAAGGTGAAAGAGGATTAAAATGATTCATTCGAGTGTGGTACCCAAAGCTGCGATGTGTCTTCCGTTAAGGGAAAGGGAATGTGAAGTATTTAAATGAATTATATTGCCTCATAGCCATTACTGTGCATAAGGGTATATATGCTGCTTCCAATGATATCTTGTGGAGAATTCTATGTGAAATTGAGACGGATTGTTTTAACAGTGTACTGTACAGTATGCATAATATTGATCAACTTCAGATTTACCCGACCGTAGAGAATTTTTATGATGTGGTTGACGGATATTACGTAATTTTCTTCAGGAGCACCATCTCGTTGTATTCGCCTACAACATTCTCATCCGTTATAAGCGCGGTCACCCTTATCTCATATTTATCACGTTATTTTACTGCAAGGAATCAGTCATTTCGGAGATTATCGGCTATTGAGTCGATCAAAATGTATGGCATTTTATTTTATTAAATTCAGATTCTTTTCCTTCGTTTCCGGAGACAAACATTTATAGTTGGATATAATTTCTTGATCTTTTTTCGTTCCACAAATACTATAAAATCCATGGCTTCAGGAATTCATCTTGAATGTCTTTCGATGGTGGAATAAATTCTTGGATCCACCTGGCGATTTGATTTCACGTTTTCATCAGTTACGTCGTTATGAAAGGCGCATTAAATTTTCTCTTTAAAATGCCTGCTTTCTCATTAATTCGTAAGTCATCTATAAAGCTGCGGAGTCTCGGATTCCGGACGGAAATCATAATTTGCGCTTCTTTCCATCCGTTATATATCCCCAGTGATTCCATTTCACGGTTTATTGCGGTGACTTAGAGCGGAAAAACTGATCCCTCCTTCGCTTGCAGAATTTCCCTCCTGTAACTCAGCGCTCCATTCGCATCGCCCTTATTCCCACGTTTCGCCCGTCCTTATCCAAACAAGCAGTTGCTTACGTCTAATCCCGTTCTTCGCCGAAACCAGCGGGATAAACAGCGGTAAAGAAGTACCACGCTGAATAGTTACGCGATGACCCCTGGACCAACTCCTATCCCTTGCAAAATATCCATGTTCAACTCTCCTTCGCTGATCTAATCCTTCCTCAATGCCCTAATCCTCTGGAACCCTTTCAGTCTATTTCAACAACCCCCTCCTATTACCATCCTTCCCATTACTCCTTCCTCTCATAATCTTCGGACCCTCTTCCATCCGCTTTTTGATCACATTCCAACCCTACAATTTTCCTCCGGTTCTCTTTCGTCTATTAAATGGATCCAACCTTTCGTTCTCGGGATCCGATTCGAGGAGAGCCGCCCAACCATAACGGTTTCTTCCACCGATCTAACCCCAATCTCCCAGTTTCTTATCATCCATCGCATTTATCCATCGCCTTTGTAATCATTTCATACTCATCATCGCCGATCTCTTTTTTCCACCTCTCAGCTGCCCCTTCCAAATCCCTTCTTGCCGTAACCCTTTTTCTCTCAATCGTGGAGTTGAATTAGGGATGGATTGGGAGGTTGTGAAATCTACAGATGGAATGAATCGGAATCGCAGCGATTTCGATGACCTCAGGACCTTCCCGATTTTTTCCTCCCCTTCACTTCGCTGCGATTTGGGCGGTGCCGTTTTCGGAGTTTTATATTTTTGCCTCTGTTTGCCGTAGACCGATCTGGAATTGGCACATTGCCTTTTTTATTCGAACGAATTTTAATTGGCCAAAGGCAAATAAATGAACAGGCGTTAAACACTTTTGCTCATTAAATGGATCCGTTCCAGATACGCTGTGTACTTTTTTTTAATTTCCTAGTTCTCTGCGAAATTATGGCGTACGGCTGATCGTAACTCATTCCTTGTTATGATGAGCTTAATCGATCCTATTGTATTTTAAATTGAAATTTCGTTAATTCTCGTTATAGACTCGATACTTTAATTAATGTCTCCATACCATTTTCAATGGGCGAAATTTTCATATAATTTTGAGAGAATAGCCGTTATTCGCATTGGTGTGCGTTTCCGAATATTTATGGTTGTGAGTTGAAATCATATTTTTATTCCTATTTAATGAAATGTCGTTTGTGATACATGGATAGAGGTTAACACCGTAGGCCTATTTTCTGTTTTATGAAATTAGTTTGAGTGCTGTTATTGGTGTAGGATAATAAATCACTCGGGTGTGTATCAGCTACAAAATCAAATCTCTCTCTTCGTATCGATTATTTCCTCATATTAAGAGATCGGTGAGATTTTAAAAAGATATTTAGGTGTGGGGTGAATGGTCTGATTTATGATCAATCTAAAGAGTGGAAGAAATATTTCCGCGACAGGATAATAACACCTCCGAAAATTAAATAGGAACCGCGAAATAGCCGCCAATTATTTTCGAAAGACGAATCTGGATAGGGTTACCATTTGTCAGAATCAACTGAAATATCGACGTTTAATCGTTCCTATTGTGTGGTCTGCTTCGAGTACGTTATGGCGCATTGAAAGTTGATTGATTAAGCTCACTCTGAAAAGAAATTCTCTTCGGGTTAATCCGTGTATCTCACTCTTCGCTCGAATTGGAAGTCGAGCCAATTGACTGCTTCAAGTCGTCCCACGGAAAATTCTTCAAAAACGTCGCCCGGAAACATCCTTATTTTCACCGTCTCAAAATCCTAATCCGAACCCTTTTTTCCCTTCCCTGCTTTCTTGCCCGAGTCGTCCGCTTTGCTTTCCCCAAATCCCCTCATCACTTGGTCCTAAACCTCCACACACACACACTGCCTCCACCTTCCCAGACAATCACTCGTCTTCATTTTCTCCCTCCATCCTCTCATTCCAACTGTTCCCCCAGAGGGAAGTCCCCTCTCCTCCATGGCCCATTGGAATCCTTTTAGCGCCGCTGGACCCATCCAGGTCTCTTCTTTTCAGATGCCGCATTTGACTCTCTTTCCAGTCTCAATCCGACGCGGCTAACCGCTCCTTTCTCATTCGTTTTCCCATTCACCCCTTTTTATTTCCCTATACCTTTCTTCCGCCCAACTCGCATTTCCGTGGCTTATCCGCTACGCTCTCTGCTTTCCTACGTGGTGTATTTTCCCTGTGCCGCACTTAGCATTGCCCTTGTTCCAATCAAGGAGGGCTGACATGGGCTTGGTTGCACTGCCCACAAATCCTCTCTTTCTTCCCTTTTCATCTTCCTTTCGTCCATTACTTTGACGCCTAGTCGTTTTTCGACATCCGTTCCCTGAGCTATCCGTCAAATTCCCGTCTTGCTTCCTCCCTCCTAGGCTCTATTTGTTTTGATTAAAAGTTGTTTTGTTTCCCTCAAGCCTTTCTATCCTCCCTTCAGATCCCCTCGCTGTCTTCCTCATCGCAGATATCAAGGGGGCGGTTTGAGAAGTGATTCCATTCTATGGGATGCAATTTTCGTTTCGACGATCTCATCCATTTTTCACGGTTCTGTTTCTCCAAATCTCGTTCGCAAGGAAACTCCAGATCTTCGGAATATTGTCTATTACCTCGAGTAATTTGTTTCCTTCTTTCGCAAGAGACGATGGAAACGTTCCAAAATGACTTGGACTTTTGTATTTATTTGAGGGTTTTTTTCCAGACGTTCAGAATGAAAGATCACTTTTACGTGTCCTCTTTGCGGGGTTTAATCTTCAGCCATTTTGTTTAGCGTTTCTCGCATGGTAATAACACGATTTGGAGTAGCGCGAGTTATAAGGAAAGTAAGGAAAGAAGGCTTATCAACCTGTAGTTATGGAGATTTTGATATAAATCTTGAAATTTATTGCATAATGTTTAAAGAATTATTTTCTTTCTATACATCCTATTTCGGAAAGGATAGACTGAAAAATAGCTAAAATATTCACCATTGGTATATGAATTGGAATTTAACTCTGAAATTATACATAATTTGTGAGGAATATTTGGAAATCAGGGATGGAATTTCCTGTGTTCTAACTGTTGCGAGTCGATTAAGGGCATTTTATTTTAATCTGTTAAGATAAGTTTTAAAATTACTTTGTTTTTTGGTTACTTTGATTATTTCATACATAATGCTGCTGATTTCGGAATGAATGCGAACTAAAAGAAAGGCTGTAACCTTTATGAAAAATATTTTAGGTTCGTTTAGATTTTTTGGAAGGATCTGTGAAAGCAGAATGATTAATTTTGTGTATGAGAAGCATGTGAATGGTTTCAAAAGGAGAGGATGACCGGGAAAAGGTTGATTTAATGTGGTGAATAAAATGCCGAAGTCAAAATATATGCATGGCAAAGCAGTAAAAGTAGAAATACAGAAAGTGATTACTGGAGGGAAATATATATATATTTATGAAAGGACAGCTAAGGATTAATTATCGTAATAAACCAAGGAAAACATGCTAACCCCAAAATGGATTATCTTAAGTGATTTAAATTTACACTTCTTACAATTGAGATGAATTACTGAGTACCTTCGTGGCGTTAGGTTAATAAATTTAATTTAGCAGGACAGAGCAGTCTCTGCGACTTGATAATTAAATGATGTTTTAAATCAAGGAAGGAAAAATTCCGTATTTGTTGTATGTTATAGCTTCAAAGAATAATTTTCGAAATTTCGGCTATAATCTGAAATTCATGCCACGTTTAATATTTTAAGACGTGCTTTTGCTCTTTTCATATGGTACATGTCAGAATCGTTTCCTCTCCTTCTCCAAGTTAGTTTTAAATTAACAATGGGATGATTGATGGAATTTTCATGACTCTAGGAATTTGGACTGAGTAAGAGGTCGAGTTGGGAAAAGAAAAGAGAAGATCAAGAGTTCCTCTTTCGAAAGATTATTGTTGGGTTCTTTTTGGAGTCTTTCCAAAATGCAAATTGAGATATGTGAGTGAGAGAAATAGTAAATTATTTATCAGAAATCTCGCAGTCTCCCCTTGGGGATGACCCACTTCCCCGCTGATGGAGATTTGCAGCTCTGAATTCGCGGGATTGGAAGTTTCTTATCGTAATTCTTTTGAAAGTGTTTTGTTTAATTATCCGAAGTGAAATGGGGCTCCATTCATCGAATGCGTTTTCAATTATTTTATTTATTGAGTAGATTTCTCAGCATCAAGCAGTTCTGATCTTTGGGAAGATGAAGTTGATACTTCTTCTGCACTTTACGAATTAGATTTCCGGAGAGGGATCGGCACATGCAACCCTCATATATTCTTCTTCAGGGGCGTTTGGTTTATGAGTCTCAGGTAATTATCCGCCAACTAGCATACGTAGTAAGTATAAAATATTTCAAGGAAGGAGAAGAAGGACGCAAAGGATTTGATAAAATGTAAAGTGTGACTGATACACGAATCTTCCCTTTTTCTGGACAAAGTTTGAGACAAAGTAACGTAGTGATAAACTTTTGCAAAATTTAGCTTAGAGTTCAGTAGTATTGTTCAAAGTGATTCGACAGCTTAGATCATTTCGCACATTGGCCCCCACCGGGAATCAAACTTTCACCAAAGGAGAAGGCGTTACCCAATTGTCTATCCGGATACCTTTATTTGGGAAGATTTATAGTATCCGCCCGGAATAGAGATCCAGGTTCGTGTTGAGTCTCGCATGACTTTTTCTCCGTCCTATGATTTATTTACTATTTATGGCGAGATCATTTTATAAAGAATATTATCATGTTACAATTGCTGAATGTGTACTTATATTGAAGGCAATGCTGTGAAATTGCTTGACAGAGTGCCATTTAATTCCATTTTCCACGTTTCCTTAATTTACTTACCTATAATTACATGCTTGATGCAACGATAACATTATTTGAATTGGAGATCAAATCGTAATATGGTCAAGATAAACCATTTAAGCTTAATTGGAGAATCCAAATTTGGTATTAAAATGGTTTCTGTTTCTAGATTTTTGTACTAGCACATTCTTTAGATCATTCATGAATCCTTAAATTCTTATATTCCTCCTAATTTTCAAACAGCAATAGATTAAGGAGAATTTATTCAACCTTATTATTATGAGATAATCAAATTGAATTTATTCTCATTAAGTAAACTGTTCGTTATTGGAAAACAGCCATTAGATTATCTTAATTGCCTTTTTAGTCGGCAAAGGAGAGTAGTCTTCGGATTTTCTAGTCCATCTGAGAGTTATTCTATGTAACACTTTTTCTTATTGTTCATCATTTCTCTGTGTACTCTTTTCTGTTGCGTTTCAGGTAAGCTATTGAAAGTAGCGCAATCAGAGACCATAATTTAGAATGGTTTATCAGTCATTTTTCGGCCCAGTAATCGATGTATTGGTTAACCACTATTAGTATTGTAGTGAAAGTGATTCGACAGGTGAGGTCATTTCGCTCATATAGGCCCCCACCGGGAATCGAATTCTGGACCTATTTCACTAGAGACGAACGCACAACCGATCTGGGAGTCCCTAGCTTTCTCTTGTCTCACCCCATTAATAAAGGGCAAACTCAATCGCTCGCTCTGTAACAGAGGCTGTTGTCAGATTTAATTGCATATTCAGCATTACTAAGTGAGCTTTCATCATCAAAGCCATTTCGATATATATTTTTCGAAGTTCAATCCCTCTCAAATATACGATGAAGCATTACTTCAGGTATCCCATGCGAATTTCAGTTGCACTTTTTGCCATGCAATGAGGCGCACTCGAATCAAGACCTCATATCTCACATAGCTTTCGGAATCCCCTGTGCACTACCGCATCAGGTACTTTCACATATGGCATTTAACGTTTTCGATCTGCTTTCTGCAGGGAAGGGGAAGTAGTGGAACCAGCAGCGTGATTGGATTCTTCTCTTTCGTAATTACCCGTCCTGTTTTGGTCTGCCCCGCGTTTCCATTTTTTAACTTTCCAGATTTTCCCGCGAGCTTCATTGAATTCGTCTCTAAAACTAATCGGAACTTCATTGGTCTCCGCCGCGGCCCAAATTCTGATGAATATTGCAGAACTTCTGGGTTCATAAAAAAGGAACCCACAAACGAGGCGGCCGCATTCTCCATCGATAAATAATTTCGGTCGAACGCCGGCATGTACACACGCTTGCACAAACCGCATTCAAATCTCCCTCGATTAGATTAGCAGAGTAAATGGCGATCCTTATCTTTAGACCCCGTTTTGCATCGCTGCTGTGCTTCTCGGCACCACTGGGTTGTCGGCGTTCTTGGTCTGTGAGCATAAAATGCTAATTAGCTCTTTTGGGCGAAATATGCTTGACGTGTTTTATCGCTCATCTTCGGACAATTCTCGATTTGATCGTTTAGCATAAATATTATAATAATATAATTAAATAACTGGATTATCGCTTACAAAACGGCACAAAGTAACCACATTTACGGGGAAACAGGAATCAGAGACCATAGATAAGCCATTTCGAATTATATTCTTAAAAACATGAAATGGTGCGATGAATGGCATGTACACCATGAATTTCAGATTGGCGGTTATTCTGGTCCGAAGTCAATTCTTCGCCGAAGTTATCGAATACTCCTTTCTCATTGTAGTTCTCAGAACGTGATACTCATATCTGAATGTTTCCGTTTCACCTTTCAGTTTGATTAATGGAACTCCCTGCGGAACTTTTAACAACCTCAGCGAATGAGAAAGTACAGAAATGGAGCGTGGCGCCTCACAATCTCCTCACAGAGAATCAGACAACATTAGATTCCATTCTGGGTCTTTAGGATGAATTTAACTGACAGCTTATGATGTATTTTTTGTTTGAATCATCGACCTTTGAACACTTCTCTTGTTCCAATATATTTTAAATATGTATTCGAAAAGATATTTTTAATCTCGTTCTTTAAATATTTTTTAATTTTATAACGTTTAGTTCTCTATTCTATGTTCGGAGATAGTTCAAAAGATAATTTTAGATTTGATTATTACTAATTTTAAAAAATTCAATCTTTTAGTTATCTTCTGACATTCTTCGAAACATAAATGTAATTAACACGGAAGCACCAGATGGGAGTGGAATAGTTCAGTTTGGACCAGTCCATAGTATTTCCCTTTAAGCGTAGATAGATGGTGAGTAGTGGAAGTCTGAGATAAAGATGCTTCTTGGCAGTGAATGAGGTTAAAGAGAAGGGAACAGTCAGGGGAATAGGAGACTCTACTGATTAATAGAAGTGCCTCAAGCTATTAATGATGATGAAACAGGAGTATGTGCGGAGGATCGTAGTTCACCTCGCTTTGGTAAAACTTGCTAATTAATTCTGAAGCTGTTTTTGAAGGGCATTTATAATTTTTCTGATTTTTTCTTAAATTTCCAAATGGTTAACCGATTAGTAGTTATCCTTGTACACAAATTGTTATCCTTTTTATACAAAAGCAGTGATCAGTACAGTATATTTAAATGTGCTTCGAAAGTTGAAACCATTTTTCCCACACATGCACCCCCACGGGGAATCGAACCCAGGACCGATTTCTTTAAAGGTATCCGTGCAGGTGACTGTCTAGAAGCCACAAGGCAGTGTTCACTGTGCCATGTAAGTTTATTAGCAGTATATTCAAATCTTCTTGGTATTTTATTAATGGTAACAAGAATAAATCATCCCATTATAGTAAAAAAAAATTGAGTTGTCATTTTTATTATTTTAATTTTTAACAATTTGTGATTCCAATAGTTTCATGAAGACTTGATTATATTAAGCTGGAAATAATTTTTATTGAGGTTAATTTGTGAATTTTAGTCGGAATTACGATGCAACTTAGATAATACACAGAGTTTAATGCACTTTTCCTTCTCCGTACTCCCCGGCCGCACTCGACAGTTTAATTTCCGAGACATGTTTTAGATGCATTTTTATTTTTCCGTAACGAGCTTCTACAGAATATACTGCTTGTACCCCAGAATACTCTGGTACATTAGTTGATAATTGTTTTCCTCCTCCGCTTGCAAATACATTTCTCCTAGACCATTTATATCCGACGGCGGCAATTGAGGGAAAAATGTTACTCATTCGATTTCTTTTCGTTCTCTTTCGCCAATTCCCTTATTTCGCCGAAGCCATTTCGCCTCTTTTAAAAAGTCCCACCTTGTATACGACCGGTAGGATCGCTTTCCTCCCCATCTAATACCACTAACTTCGCTCCATCGCAAACACCCATTATTTCTATCCCTCCGACCACGCACAATTCTTTGTCCGCCGACCTCGATCCCCCGCTCTTTTTCTTCCTAGCCCAGTTCCTCGCGCACCTACCCCTAGTCTGCGTACACCACTCTTTTTCCAGGCCTCGCTAAGTCCCCCTGCACGCATTTCCAACCTCAGTCTTATCCGCCATCAATCGTATGCCGTTTATCCCTGCGCTAACCCCTTCCTACGGGATCCTGCAACGGGTCGTCTATCAAGGAAGACCTCTCATCCCACTATCCTTTCTCCCTAACGTTATCCCTGTCACGCCCTCTTCTCTTCTGCTGCATTCCCTTTGCACTCTTCTCTTACGCGCCCAGAGATTGTGCCTTGTAGGACGGAAGTACACCCCCTTTACCGGGAATTGGTAAGGGCTTCGACTCCTCTGTACATGTGTGCGAGAAGTTGAAAAGTAGGGATGGAGAGAGGAAGGGGTTTTGGGGGAAACGGCGTCAAGATTTACGCGAACGGCTCCCTTAAATCACGCTCGATTCCTTCCTCCTTTCATGCGTTTCTCCCTCTCTCTCTCGACCGGCCTTACTACTTGGAGATCTTTGTTCCTCCCTTGTCGAATGTTTTCTACTCTTATTTTATCTTCGATTTTCCGCCCTCTAGTCTTCTTCTTTCGAAATGTTCTTATTTCAGCATCCTTGTGATTAATTTCTTCGTTTCTTTTCGTTACCATTGATTACTCTGAAAATGTGACAATTTCCATATCTGCTTATCTCAACCTTCGATTATAAAATTGTTTAGTTGACTTTATTATAGTTTATAACTTGCAAATTTTGGAAGGTATTCTATTCTTTTCCGATTTCGATGTTAGTTGAATATGAGGACCGTTCGAACACGTTTTTATGGCCTGTTTTTTAATTCCACCGAGATGTGTTTCCACAATGCATCAGCGTAGCGCTTTGACGAACAGTATCTGTCAGGTTCACCGAAATAAATTAAAGTCATGCTTTTCAATTCGTTGATATGTACGAATTTCTTATTCTTTCTAAGGTATTTAGTGTAATTGAGTCCTCGTCATATGTTAAGCTTTGCTTTGTTTTTAACATTTTACCGTGAATTCGGATAACTTTGTCGTTTTCACAGCGTAACCATCGAAATTATTTTTTACAGGCTCCATTGTTTTTAAACTAGCGACCCAAAGAAACAACTCCGTTGTTTTAATCACTTGTATATCTATATTTTCGATGTTAGATGCATTCATTTTTAAGTAATCATCTTGAAATTCACTTCTTGGCAAGTCAAAGATGACCTTATCATATACATTAACAGATATTAGTTCGCATATGTCGCATTTGCGAAATTCGTTGCCCTTGTCGTTCGAATATGTGCACCTCCGTCTGCTAGTCTTGAAGGTATGTCATACGTGAAATCTTCGCACGTTCGTGATTTTCTGCAGTGCTTTCCCGCTCGAATTCCCGCGTGTAACATCGCAGCGCGACGTCTTTGAAATCGCGTTTTATTCGAGTTATATAGCACATGGGCTGACCTACATTATAATGAGCCATGCGGAATTTCAGTGTGTGAATGTGACCTCATTTGCGTAGAAATCTCATCAAGTCCCGCTCACTTCTTACTTCTGGTTCCCCTTACGGCGACTCTTATATCCCTCAGTTCATTTTTCAGGCACTTTCTCAGAATACTCCTTTTCTTTGTACGCGGATTCATTTTCCATCTTTATCCTCGTGGAAAGACGCGTTTTCATCACCTCATTGTAAATAGAATTCCATCGATCCATGACAAACATATACGCATTAAATCCTTTCCAGAGTGTTATTGACTCAAAAATACTTATATCTATATGAGATGTGGAATATTAAACTCCTTAACAGTCAAAATTGATAAGCCAAGAATGGCCCTCTAATAATTAAGGTTTTTATCGCGGACGAGCATTTAATGCTTGTATATTTATCCTAGAATGATTATGGGAATGTTTACACTGACCTGTTGTATTTACAGGAAAATTTATCTCATAAATGATTTGCTTATTTTCGGTGTTACGACATGATTCTCCTTAGTATCATGTCGTTGCAACAAAACAAACAAAGGAAAACCATATTGACTGGAAGTATTTTTTGTAGAATTTCCAGGAACCAGGTCGTGAATTAAGTTTAAATGAAGTTTATAGGAATTAATTCACATTGGTAAAACAATCTGATTGCGCTTGTAAACTTATAATTCTTCGATTTCTTTGTTTCTAGCATTTGTTTGATATGCCAAGATGTATATAAACATTCTATGAAAGTTGAATGTGATATTGAATCTATAAATTATTGTGAAGAAATTGTTGCCGGAATTCGGCTTGACTGTAAGATATATTCTTCAGATTTTATAAATTTTATTGACCTACATTTGTTATGCTAGTGTCGCATACATAAAGGGGCTAGTTTTCCATCCATGTGACTTCCTCCACACCAGATGTCATTAAAGACTCCATTTGTCACATTAATTTTTCTCTCTATGCATAATATTTTCAATTATGCAAATTTAGATTATCTTCTGCGTAATTTAACTGATAAGTAGTTTATGGCTTATGGCAGATGGTAAATTTATTCCGAGGAATTTCGTAATTTAAGCCATCTCAGTCATCCATTTTGAGGTCTTATGACACCATGAAATATAAGTTCCATTTCCTTTGAAAGCATTACGAAGTGGTATTTTATATCAGTAAAAGTTTTATCTGCCCTAATTTAAGATGTGAAAATCTTCTGTGTAACATTTAGTTCACCTTTAATTTCACCACTACCATTTCTGTTTCTAAATAAGGAACCTAGAATTTCAATGGTTACGAACACTTCTGCATTGGCCCATTGACTCATTTCTCAGTAAACGAAGCGTCCTTGTCGAAGGTACCTCGCTTTCCCGATTATTTAAGAAACCCAAAACATTTGCTTTGTATATTATTTATAATTTCATTTGTTGGATTTTTTCGTCTGCGGAAACCTGTCTTAGTGCCTGAAATTTCTTAAGCAAAATCCTTTCGTTCTTAAGGAAAACACTCCACGTAGTTCTTGACCTTGACTCTTTCCTTCCTTCCTTATCCAACCGTTTCCCTTTATCGTTTTCTTCCTCCTCCGTGTACGCAACTCTCGGCATATTTCAGCATCCCGAGCTTTCTAATATGTGACTCTATCCCACGCGGCGTTATCATCAGGTCTCCCTCGAGTTTCGGAGTGCACAGTTCAACGCGAGTTTTCCTCTATAGATTGATGAATTCTCGCTCTCTTTAGGGCCCTCGTTATCTGGAAGATTTACGGGCTTTTACGCGCACTTAGGCGATTAATCTTCTCTTCAACAATGAGAGCGGCGGGGGACATCATCGGCGTCTCCCCCAGATGGCGTCGTCGACGCAGGGAAAAAGAGCGGATAAATTTTCGCGTTCCACGGGAATGTCTCGTCCTAGGCGCCGAAGAATTTTTATTCTTCTCTCGACGTTTCTTTTCCGCCGCGGTAGGACTGTTTTTTTCCAATTTCCCCTCATGGGAAAGCGGAAACAAATCCTCCGGAGGAAAATATTTCGGTCGTCGGTCATTCTGGTTCGATATTGAAAATAATAACGAGGAGTGCGAAAAAAGGTGTTTTTTCCCTCCGCGTCGTCTGGACATCCCTTTGGTTTGTTGTCGCGGTAATTTGTCTCCCTTTCTTTCCCTCTCTTCATTACGCGACGCGCTATTCGTTTTTCTCTCTGCATTTTCCTCTCGCTGCGATGGACCCAAGTGGGATGGAGGTGTTTAAAGCCCCCGATTCCTCCGCTGGAAAACAATGCGAGTGCCCTTCCGCATGTGTGTACACGTTTGCAGAGCGACGTCTCTTATAGAACGAATAGGCGCCGATCGAACGCAACACTCAACCATGATGTTTGTACGGAGGCTCGGAAAAAGTTTTCGATACCTTTTCAAGTATGGGTAAATATTGGAGATGTACGTGCGAAAAAGCTCTGTCCTGTTGTCGTCGTGGGTGGTTGAACGCGCGTTCCTGCGTTGGCTGTTCAGCGATTAAGGTTTCATTCGATGGTGGTGTCACTTGTTTTAAAATCTCTTGTGTCGAATTGCGCTTGTAATCTGATTGAGCATGGAATTTTCCGTGTTGTACAACGCTTAATTTTATCTGTATTACGCTTAAATTTAAAGCGATTCAATGAAAAGGGTTTAGGGATATTTGGCACATAAGGATGTCCATTCAGGAGAAATCCGAAAGAAAACGGACGTAAAAATGTCTGGCAGGAGAGGGACTTTTTAATGGCCGTTTCTTCTTGGGATTACAGCGATTATAACAATAATTGTGTCTTATGCTGTACTATTCTTTTGTACGTACTATTCATATCTCGACATACTCGATTCATTGACATCTCGATCATTATAAAAGAAAGTATTTTGATAAGGTCCTTAAAGAGAATTATGGCACTTATAAACATTTTTATGATGGACCGATCCGTCGGTACTGTTACTAATAAAGGTGCTAGTTTCGAGCTGAAACTCTAAGCCCATAGCTACTAAACCCCATGAGCTACCAAAAGTTCGGGAGAGAGTGAATGAGGGATTCTAGGTGAAGTGAGGTTGCCCTCGCTTTCCTCACTGAGCCAGAATATTGTTAGTGGGACATGCAGCACAGTCCCTGAATGAAAAACTTTTTCACAATATGCAATAAAGAGTGACCTAAATGAACGCCATTTCTAAGAATCGCTCATACCACAGTGGCTATCGTGTTATCACGACGGTGAACAAGACTGAGGCAAAAGTAAATGAAAATATATTTTCCTAAATCCTGAACCAACAGGAAAAAAATCCACTCACCAAATGGAAACTAAAAAACATAAAGACTATTAAAAACGCAAATTTGAACTATTTTGCTAGCTAGTAATGCTTACTAGGGATAAAACTAGCAAATTATTTGTGTATGTAAGTGTAGAAAGATGTAACTGTTTAATAAAGTTTGTTTTACAACGCATCCTTTATCCGCTGCTTCGGATCGCGACTACTAAATATTTTTACTGCACAGTTTTAATGTTTGCCTTCCAGTCTCAAAACGTTCGTCGGTTGTTTGTTTTATGGAAAATAAAAATCAAAATGTTTTCAACAGTATTTATGCTTTAGACTGGATGTTTTCCTCGCAAAATAGTGGCTTTAATGCTAGATAAATATTATTGCATATTCAGATTTTCTAAAAACGTCAGTTTTCGAATAGCCTAGTGAATAAAATATTTTTGAGAACTCCAAAAACTAGATTTGGAAGTCCAATACGAATAGAGAAGAGGTTAATAGCGCGCTTAAAAATTTTTGAAGACATGCAGAAGTATTTCTACTAATATTTAAACTTATGGCATCTTCGATCCCCAGATTCTATTTTCAGAACCCGTATACCAATCGAAGGGAAATTTCATTACCTAATGTCTCGAAGACTTTGGATTAAGATTATCTTTTATGATAAACAAAGAATTTTTAACTTGTGAAAAAGGTTTATGACGAAGAAAAATGACTTTGAAAACTTAGCGTTGGTCGAAGTGGAGCTCTACTCTGCGTCATCTGAAAGTGATGTTTCTATTATGCTCACAATCAGCATTGATCTCTTAAAATTTTATGGAGTTGAATTTGAAGATATTTTAAAAATTTATTTTTGCTTATTTTAGATAATTTTTGTTTAGAAAACTGTGCGTTGGAACATTGGGTTAAAGAGTCGATTGGTGTTAATGCAGGAAGTGTTTGTTTGTGCCGGTTTGAATTAAAACTGATACTTTAATGGTAGCATTCCTCGCATTGTTTGTCTCCTACGAAATCAATAATGTCAATTTATTTCCGAATTTACGATGCGACTGGAAATGGAATAATAGGTTACTCAATAAATTTATTAATGAATCGTTTCCGAATGCGCTGTTTCTGTTCATTAGTAGATAATTATGACGCAGAGAACGTTGTGGTCGTCGGTTAAATGACTCGAATGAAGTCAGAAGTTATGAAATTCTCATTTCAGAAACGTTCACGAAAATAGACTTTAGTAATTCCTGCTCTGCAAAATTGGATTTTCCCTATTAAATATAACCGAGAGCTTTCTGGGGTTATGATTTACGTTTCATTTTACTTATAAATTCTTTATCTCGAGCGTTCTAATTATAGTATTGTTAACTCTCCGCCACCTTATCGTGCTCCCCACTTTCCGTCACAGCGATTGACCTGATTTCAGAAATATATTGAGGATTATGATGGTATTTCTCGTCCGCTTCCGCTATCAGTATGCATATTCAGGTGTATGCCATTATTTACAAAAGAGCTTCTATGTTATCTACAGTTTAAAAATACCGTTCATCGCATCGCCTCGAACCATAATTAAGAGTCTACCTTTATTGTTGGCTACATCTTTGTTTATGTGAAAAGGAATATGATTGGCTATTCGTGGCTCTCCTCATATCTATGCTTTGAATTTATTTATTTCCATCTTATCGTTGATCTCTTGTTGTTGGTCTAATCCAAAACCCGTCTCGTTAATGGTCTCTTAATCCGTTTTAGTCTCACTTCTTCTTCATACCTCTAGTACTGGTAGCTTTAGAAATTAAGATTCTTCGACAGCTGAAATCATTTCGCAGTTCTTCTTTAAACGTAGGACATTAGAATTAAATTCTCCCACCAGGAGTTGAACCCGCGACCGCTTTCATCTGAAGCGAACGCTTTATCCTCTTGTTTATCATGAATGCATTAAATGCCTATAATTATCATTTTCTCGGTGCTCAGCTAAGTTTTCCCTTTCTTTCGTCATTTCTATGATCATTCTTATACATGTGCATTACTTTGTTACCTTGAATTCTCTTTTCTAGTCTTCATCATTTTACATTATTCCTCAAGACTCAAGGGTTTTAATACAAATTTTATATTGAGACCATTCATTATTGCCCAATTCTCTGGTGTCATATTCCTCGTTTTACGATCCAAGATAATGGGAATGCAGGGAGCTCCTAATTAATATCGAAATGCCCTCTAAAAATGACGCTCAAAATTTTGATCGTTGAAGAAGAGAAAATTTCGTTTCCATGACTTTCAGAAGATTGCTAAAGACAGATCGAATACATGGTATCGTCTGATTTGTTTTTCGAAATGAAAAATTTCCTTTCGTAATATGATCAGGCTAGTTCCTGCGTTAATCTATTCTTATAAGTCCTTTTCAAGCAAATGGGGATATTACCAGACATTCACATTTGATTCTTAAGAGCTCTAACTAATGGGGGAGAAGTGAAAAAGTAGCTCTTAAATTTATCCGTGATGTCACTCATGTCTATACATTACTATTGCATATAATATCATTTATGAAATCAAGTTCCGATTTTTAAGTTAAATAGTCCACTTATCATTTTTAGGCCGAAAAGCTGCTTAAGCTAGTTTCAAACTAATTAAGTAAAATATTAAATAACTGCTCATTTGCTCCTAAGTGTATTTATTGCTATTAATTTGATATGAAGAGTGACAGATTTTTTACTGATATATTAAATTCAAATTCAAGATATTTTATTAATTTTTCAGTATTTTTTTTGGTGGCTGAGATTAAGCCTTTTAAGAATAAGTTTAAATCTCTCTAGCAAACACCCTTTTCGTCCTCCTTAATAGATGAATGTTACAGAATATAATCGTTCATTCACGTTTGATAAATTAATCGATACCGTCATCTATTTTAATTTATTTTAGCTATTATGATTATATTTAGTGAAAGTTCGAGGAACTTTAACTAGGAAAAAGGAAAGTTATCAAATTGCGTAACCAATTGTTTGTCTGATTTTCGAATGAACCTACCTTCTTTGTTTCAATCTTCTATTAGTCAATTTTTTCCTCTATTTCTGTCTCTTTTCTCCTGGTTCTCAGTGCGTCGTCCTCCAAATTCGTAAACTTTTAAATTCTTCTCTTCTTTTTTCCTCAGTTTACTCTTAATATTTTCTTTTAATTTCTTCAATTTTTCTTTCTTCATCTCCATATTTTCTCCGTTCCTCTTATATGCGGTACCGTTCGTTTCTAACTAGGCTTCTTTATCTACGTTTCCTGTTCTTCAAACCGATTTGCATAATATTGCCATGCATAACACGAGCTTGCCATATCTCCTTCCATCCGCAGCCTATTCTCTCTCTCTCGCTGTTTTTCCCTTCCATTTCCTTTACCTCTCCTTCATTCTCGCATAAACTATTGGAGCTCGTATTCCATGCGTTTCCTTCTATTCGATAGCGAAGTGCGAATCGTGATTTTTCAATTCGAATCGAATTAACTAAATTATTCGAATTTATAATAAAATTGATTAAATGTTCGATTCGATAAGCCATGCTTTGTCCTCTTGTTTCTCGTAATATTTCCAATCTTAATAACTCATTTTCTTCCACTTTTGCTTGTCTATATCCGCAAAAATAGCATTGAAAATTTATCGTGGAATGTTTTTTTATTTGATATGATTTCGTAAATTTAGTACATTAGTCTTGGTTGTAAGCGTACTTATATGAAAAGTGCTGTACAAATTTCATGTATATAATTGTAGAAATAAACAAAAATAAGATAATGATGAAAACATAATTTTCCGCAACTTAAATTAGTACTCGATTTTTGATTCGATTTTACCCTATTCGAGTTATGCAGCTCTTGAATCGAAATTTCAAATGTTCGCAAACCTTTACTCTTTAACATTTTCGATAATAAGCCTACTAATTTCTCTCATTATTTTCGACATTTGCAATCTTTTCTTCGCGCTAAAGTCATTGATTGGTTTTCCTTTGGCGAAATGGGAAATCAGCGGTTCTCTTTGTCCTTTATTCCTCACGCACGAAAAAGGGAAGGCAAGAGGAGACGCTTTAATCTCTGCTGTAATTGCGACGAAGAAAATTGCGACACTCAATCGTATTTCTCTCAAGTCTGAGGTCATTCAGGTTAACTCCTTTCTTCCTTTCCCGAGCTTTATTCTTCCGCTCGAGGAAATGGACTTTTCGGAATTTTGTCCCAAGTTATTTAGGCTATTTGTTTTTTGCCTGTCTAATGAAAAGCATTGGAAAGTTTTAACATGACCGGGTTTTGCAAAATTCCTGTGATTTCTAATTAAGGCATGGTGAAATATACCAAAAAAGTGATATTACTTTTTGAGAAACTGTGATTGATGAATATAGTAAGCGAAGTAATCCAATCTCCATACTTGTTTGAAAGGATTATAATATGGACTTATGTATGTTAAAGAAATAAATTGTGTGCTCTGCAGTTTTTACTGAGTAACTATGTAAATATATGTATATTTTCTTAGTTTCATCCTGGTTTCAAATCTTCAGTTCTTTTTCAAAATAGTGCCCCCTGATAGCCGAAGGGGAGCGACTTTGCCTACGGTGAGAGCGGTCCCGGGTTCAATACCCAGTGGGGATCAATTTTTTGGGAAATGACCATAGTTGTCGAAGCACTTTTAACACTACTACTACTCGTTTTCATGGTTTAGTTTTGACATAATGTGGTAATTCCGTCATACCGTCAATTGGGGTAGCTTTGGCCAAAAAGAAAAAAAAAAGACCGTCTCTAAGCTATTTTTTACGTCTGTCATCGACTTGTATTTATTTCTAGAAGTAGATAGCAGTACTAGTCAGAGATAGATAGTTTATTTTAAGTAGTTCGACGATCTATTACCCGGAGAAACACTAATCACTTCAAGAAACTTCAGCTGATGCTTTAACCCAGTCAACACCAGCGAATACCAGAAACCCAAAAGAAAGACGTTCAATAAGCCGCTGAAAATAAAAAAATCGTAAAAATTGTTCGAATCTACAAATTTAATATCTTGGTAAAATTTTAAACTTCTCTTTTTTTCGAATAAGTAGATAGTATAATAAAAGGATGTAAGGATTTAGGGATCAGCTAGGTCTATTTGATTACTTTAGTAATTATTAAGAACCATAGTAGATTATTTTAGTATTTTGTTAATATATCTGGCATTATAAACTGAAATGAGATTGAATAAATTACCGCATATTCTTGATAGCCATATTTTTTTACCTTTCATATTTTTTTTTTGTTTTACTAAGTTGATTGGATTTTAAAAATCTATGGTTTTTGGTTTTGAATGCGCAATTTCTTTCAAAACATCGGTGGTGTTTGAACAATTTTGATTTATTCATAATTAAATTTTAACGTGGATTTTTCGCATACAATTATTGATTTAACGCATTCGTTAGATAAGTTAATTTAAATTGCTTAATATTATCACGAAAAACGTTTGATTAATATTATTATACATATATTGAATTTTAATATAAATTCCGTCCAACATAATCTTTCTTCAGAGGATTAACTATATTATTATAGCAGCTCCAAAAGAATTTTATATCAATTTCAGGAAGGCAGTGACAAAAAACTCTGAAGTTGGACGTCATACTTTTTACAATAAGGTTTTACGGCTTAATACACCTATTTACTAGTTTTTGATTGTATTATCCATGCCTTTAATAGTGTATGAACTGATTTCTTATTAGTTTCTATCTTTCACTTAATTCTCTGTTTACCATTATAATATTGGGAATCTTTGTCTTATAGAAAATTAACCGATAACGCTGTCAAAACGGGGGGTGTGAACTTTCTCCTCAATGTTTCCGCTTCACGAGTGTTTTGCTAATAATTAATAAACTTTAGCCTTTGTTTTGGTAATTATTCTTTCCCTCCACCTTTCTTCGCATCTCAAGTCGCTGTTTACATTGCTCTTAAGCTCTACTAATCTTAATCGTGTTTCACTTTGTATCTTTCGGTTCAAACTTCACGCTTCACCCAGCCCTAGTGCGCCAATTTCCTTTCTTTTTCTCCTCTCCAATGAACTGTTATGGCATCATCTCGTGTTCATCTTTCCCTTTCCCTCACAATGTCTTGCTTTCCGTGTTTCATCCACTCATCATATGAGATTAACATTTCTGTCCCATCCCCTCGATGTCTCTCGTTCCCAAGCTTTTCTTAGGGAAACACTGAAGCATCTTTCAGTGTTTGCCTACCACTTCTCGCCATCCAAAGTCCTTTCCGTGCCTCCATAAACCTTTGCCTTGTCGCCCTTCCTTCTCCGGTACTCCCTTTGTCAATCCATGTAAGTCTGGAGCACTCCTCTGTCTCTCTCTCTCATCAGACTACCATTTTTATCACTACTGAGTAGCAGTTGCTAGTGGTAGGAGGTAAAGAGGAGGCGTTTCCCTTTCTGAGGTCTTTGGGGAAGTCCCCCTTTCGTTTGAATCTGTGGGAGAAAGCTCATTCCTTTGAAGGTGGATCTTGACGTATGGGTGTCTTTTGAGGTATAGGTAAGGAGGAATAACCAAGTGTCTGGATAATTAGCTTGAGAGCCATTAATATTCGATTACCTCTCTAAGGATGCTGTTTTTAATGCACGAAAGGAAACGTAAACTCTACTCGTGCTGCGCCCAAAAATGAACGATTCAGTTTCGAGTTTTGATCGCTTTAGATTTTTTTCATCTTTCGGCACCTCCTTTTTGTTTATCAGGCAGTATTACCAGAGAAGGAAAGTGGTAATTATTTTATAGCTAAGAATTATATTCATACAGGGTATGTGTATCTTAATTTATTAGCAATTATGAATAGTATAATCATTAAGTACGATTCACATAGTGGATACGAAGTGATTGCTGATATACTCGTACTTTTTAAAATGAATTAAAAGAACGAAGGCGTCTTAAATTTTCTTACCTTGGAATTTCCGAATGTCTTTCGCATGATCTTTACGCCCTTTTCTCATTCCTTATGTAATTTGTGATCATTTTTGCGAAACATTTTAAAACTACTGTGGTTTTAACAAGCTGTTCTAAAAGTGAAATTTTTGCATGGATCCAATGACTAAAGCTATATCACTTCTTCCGATATTCCAGACATTGTTTTCTAGTATTTTCAGCGTGATTTTTTCGCAATCACTGTCGGTGATTGTATGGATGAAATTTATTGAATCAAAATCACGACATATCCGTGAGATCGTCTCTCTCTCTGCGGTAGAATTAGATCGGTCGAGTGACCTGTTGTCGTATTTGATTTCTGTTCGGGTTTGTGTCGGCAGAATCAATATTGAACGCCTCTTATTATCAGAGTACGATATGAAATATTAATTCGTCCTCGGCGACAGGTCATTATACTCCGAAGCTTTTTTTTAAAGGCTCGTCAACGTCATCTCTTTGATCTGGCGTCGACGTCGATGGAGTAACACATTTGATGGAAATAAAAGAAAACGTTGCTTTGCTTGAGGAAATACGTTTTCAATAAATAAAACGATCCAATCCACGGATTAATTTATTTCGTAATACTTTTTCTCCAATCGTCTACGGGAATGGTGCCTTTGATGAACAATCACGTCGCTTTTTGCAACGATGGCAACAGAGTTTTTCTAGTCTGCCCATATTTCAATTACCGGTCGTTGTTTGGCCTTCGTTTCTATCTCGTTTGTTTCTTTTGTCAAAGTAGAGTTATAAGTAAAAGTTCCGACTTTTCGATTGATGGCCATCCTCTGCTTGTCTGCTCGTATCTTGATTTTGCTGACGTTCTCTTTCACTACGGTCGAGGGGTCATCGGAAAATGTTTTACTGTTTCCTCACTATAGATGTCCGATAAAAGTATGTTTTGTTTATTGTTCTTATAAAAAGATAATTTTCAATAATTCGTTCACCTTATCTTCCGGTATGAATTCTTTGTAATGCAATCACATTTTCAACTCTCTGCTGCTATAACTTTTCGATATTAAGATTCAGTATTGCTATCGCCGTAAAAATACAGACTTAATGCGTGATCGAGAAATCAAATATTTTCGGTTCTTTTGTATTTCATTCGGATTCTTTTTACCAAATTATCTAAGTAACCTCTTCAGAATTATCAAATATATTCGTCCTTAACATTTATCTAGATTTCTTCGTCTCTTATATTCTTCCTCTATATATCTAAGCGTTGAAATGACTCTGATATTAATACCAAAGTAGTTTTGATTCAAGGACATCATTCTTTATCCCCTCTTGAATATTATCAATATATACACTAACTTTTATTCTTCATGTCATGAAGTCATGAAGTAATCATGGTGAAAGTTAAATATAGAAATTTAAATATTACGTGTGAATCGGTCTTATTTCGATGTTTATTCATTATTATAATTCATCAACTTAGGGTATTGAAAATTAATTTTCAAATTTAATTCAACATTAAAATATTCAATAATCTATATATTTTTATTATGTGTAGATGAATTTTTGTCTTATCTAAAGTTTTATTTTGCATTGAAGTGACTGAACTTTCTTTCATAAATTTTTGTTGTAATTTCCATCGTTTGTGTTACATATTCTTAATTTTCGAGAAATATTTGCTGATGTTAAATTTTGAAGAAGGTAGTTAGACTTCAGGAATATTGATAACCTGCCGGTTATCTATAACTTACCTACATGATTGGAGGGTTCCCGGAATGTTTAAAAACTAGAAATACCTTTACTCCTCTGTAGTATGTCAATTTTTTAAAATTGTATAACACCACATTTCGGTAAAGAGCCTGCATTAATTCTCTGACCAGATACTTTTATTTTCGCAACATGTCATAGGGATAAGTATGCTTAGACAAGTACGATATAATCAAGCGTGGGTTCTTTGAGTTTCATAGCTACCATCATACAAAAGAAAAGCATTCTTATTGTAGAAGAAAGGATTGGCGAAAAACACACGGCCCTCAGAAATCGCAACTTCAGGAAAATTATGCCGTGTGGTACCCCACGCAGAATCCGCGGTACATCCGGTCAGAAGGTTAATAGCGAAAATGTTTAACGAAAATAGATTCGCTTTTCAATCATAGTTTTCATTTCTCCTGATTTTGCTTCAGAATTGATTATCTCAAATTAAAGTTTCTGCTTGAGATCCTCCCACGTTCGCCCTTTATTTAAAATTTGATTGGAAAGGCGTATTTCCACTTTGATCAGAAAAAAAACCTGTCGACGTTAGTTATGTTTTCATCGGCTAAGCTGTGCGGACGAGATGGTTTCCATTCAGAGAGATGAAAGCGCTGAAAATTGGCATGTGAGAGTTACATTTGGCATCCCGCACTTCACCTTCACTCCTTTTACCTTAATCAAATTTGGCCATCGATCGGCGAAGAGAAGTCATCCGTCATCCTGCTCCCTTGCGAGCGATACCGCTCTCCCAGTTTTTCCCCCCACCACATCATTTATTCAGCCACGGTAACGTTTAGTTAACCTGTGTTTCCACAGAGAGATGTGGGAATCAAAAAAGAAAGTAACGAGAGACTTTCGTTAAATCAGCTTTTAAGCCCGCGTAAAGTGGAGGACTCTGAAATGCCTCTCGAAACAAAACCGGTGTTCTTTTTTTTAGGAGAGACCATTCATTTACTTCCTCTTCTTCGCCTTCCCGACACAATTCCATGCCATTATTCTCGGTGTACTACCACTTAGTGATCGGACTAATGCTTCCTTCTCGCATTCTTCCTCTGCCCTCTTCAGAAAAGCGGCCATTACCTCTCAACTCCCCTCATCTTGCTTTATTTCCTCCGCCTAATCTCTGCCCAGTCATGAGCAAAGTTTTCGCCTTCGTATCCTGTTATTACTCGCTGCATACGAGAAGCTACTGTTTTCTTGATTATCTTCTCCTACTTTTAAGCCTGCTAAGTCGTCATTAAATTACTCAATGACTTTCAAAGAGCTTTTATTTTCATTGTGGACAAATCACACATTGTTAGGGGTAATAGATTTTTCGATATTCGTATGTTTACGTTAAAATATCAACGACGATATCAACGTTTAATCTCAATTACTAATGTATATACCACCTTTCAAGATTTTATTTGCGATCGTTATTTTAGATAATTTCATGCATTTATGACAATTTTGTACTACCGACGCGTAGCCTTGTCCGTAACCATGTAATGGATGTTTATTTAAACAATTTTAAAACGATATTATAATCTCATATAATAGTGATAGTGAATTTCATATTTTATTAATCGATTTCGTGATACATCGTTTATTTATCGTGGCATCTATTTCTGGAATTCTTATCCTCTTTGCGTGGACATTTTAGTTTTGTTCTTTGAGTTTCATTTAAGACGAGTGAAGAAAATAATGATGATTTTTTAGGGAATCGATGAAAAAGCTGATGAAAACTTGAAAATAGTTATTTTGTCTAAAGAGTTGGAGGAGTATTAACTTCTTTGTAGATCGCATCTTATACTGTTTATTCCTCTGCTTTGATTTGAATATGTAAGTAATGAATAAGAATTTTGTTATATTTAGATTTATTTCAAACCATGTTTTAAAAAGCTTGCACAGGTGTTATGTTAACCACAATGGCTTAGTGTTTCTTTTAGTTGCAGGTTAAAAACGTAAAATTGTATAATAATATAAAAATAAACAAAGAGGAGTATCAAATGGTAAGGGTATACATTTTAGCGACTTATGTTCTTTCACGCCTAATTTTTTACCTTACCAACTGGCGACGACGAAATTCAGTCTCTATTATCTTTTATATTTCTTATGTGACAATTAATTTTCATTAAATTTATCTGACATTACATTTCATAGTGACATTCTACTATGTACTTGAATGTAACTAACTTTATTTCCGATCTCAATGAACTTTTTTAACTTTCTCGTAAATTATCAGTGAGATAAGAGCTAGCTCGTTTTTGATTCTTTAGTTACGGGTGGCTGTGCACTAACTCGATACAATCACTTTTAAAATATATGTTAATTTTCTATGTACTTACATTGGAAATAGTTAGGGAGCTAATATATTATTCTTCGTCGGATTAATCAAAATTGTATCCTTGCAACGATTCCCATTGTTTATCCGTACATCCTACTGGTCACGCTTCTAAAATAACAGAACGTGTACGTGTAGGTGATGTCGTAGCGATCGGGTGTATACCTTTCATATTGCGCCGTATATGATTGTCTGCCTTTCGTCCTCGTTTCCAGGACAATTTTCGGTCTGCTTACTATCCGCAAGTCAAGATGTATAGAGTTGTATGCAGACCGTACGGCTGTTTGTTTTGACTGCACTACAATGCGCAAAACCTATCTTCTTCTATCAAAGATACTTCTAAACCTTTTCATTTGTGTGCGTTTTGTTGCTCCGTAGTCTGGTGGACCGCAATGCAGACATCCCCATTCCTTGGGTTCCTATGAGAGGACGTTTAATGCGATTTAAGATAGATAATGAAGATACTATTACCGCAAATTATTTTATTTCTCTACCATGCTAAAAAAAATCACCGTACCGAAATGTAGAGAAGAAACCAGAATTATACGTAACACCACTCGAAGTTCAATTCCAAGTAATTTTCTGTTATTTCTGTGAACCAAAATATTTTAACTGTTCCCATATACCATGAGTCGAGTTCTCGATACCTGTACCTAAGTTCCGTTTTTTCTTGTTATTCTTCGGAATATTAATTTTTATGCGTAATCTCCGAAATTCGCGTCTTTCTTTATTCTTTTGTACTAAAATAAACTCTGGGGAAGGAATAATTATTTATTCCCTTTAATTACATTTCCAGTAATTTCCTTTCCAGTTTACTTTCATAATTGAAATTCATTGCTATCAGCGACATATTTAACTGTGTCAATATATATTCAAGAAAGTAATTTCATTTAGTGAATTGTGCGGTCTCCTACCTTCAGTTCATATTTATACCTTTGTAATACCACTTGATCATATTTGAGAGTTGCTCCTTAAAGTGGAATTATTTAAATTCGTTTCATTAATAAATATATGTAGGTGAACTTTAACCTCCTGATTTCCTTTTATTGAAATCGATAGAAAGGGTCTCAAAGGATAATTTTACCCATCCCTAATGGCCTATTTAACTACGCCTTTTAATGTCCTAGAAAACTCTATCACTTTCAGAGATTAAAAATGTAGTCTTTAGGAACATTGGGCCTCCATAGTATTACATCCAACTACACATGTTTAAGATTCCTTCTTCAAGGAGAATTGATTTATAAACGGGTTTATAATTCTATTCTCAATAAAGTATCTCTCTGCATTATTGTAATATTGAACCTCAAATCGTTAGGGTAGCGGAAACATAAACTCTGCAGTAATTAGTCTCGACCGGGGAAAACGGTCGCGATTACCATTTTGTCGCCGTTTTCTCTTCCTCGTTCGAGCCTCTGATTTCGATCACGATTCCTATTAGGTAACTACCTGCTTCTTGTTCAAGGGCCCAAATCTTAGATAAACTCGAACCGCGATAATCCAAGTTTATGGAGTACGAGCGTTCGAGTCCGCAGTAATGACCGAGTGTGGTATCCGTAATAGCAGCTCGGATTGAACTCCATCGTCCTTTTGACTCCGTGGCCACGCTAGAATCGAAGAGGAACTCCTCCCTGAGGAGTTATTCTCAGGATTACATTATTCTCACCCTCGGTACAGTCGGTTGAGGCGCCACCTCCGCAAGTTATCTTATTCCCTCCGTTTCCCTTCCGCACACACGGGAGCGCGGAATTGCGAAAACAATCGCTGGTGTTCTGGGATTAAGGCGAGAGAGCAGATGGATGCGGAACAGTCCTAGGTGTCGGCATAATCTGCCTATACACGGCGTCCGTTTTCTTTTTGAGGTGCGGAGGATGTTACGAGCATCTGCGAGGCTTCCTCATCCACGCTCTTTTCTCGCCCTCTTGTTTCTTGTTCGCTGATTTCGACTCGCTTCACTTTCTCCCTCTGCTGCTATCCTATCCTTACTCTTACACTCTCCTTCGCCACTCGGTTTGGGAAATCTTTTTTTCTCTCTATTCCATTTCCTCCTTTCTCTTCAGATGAAATGTCCGCCTCAGAAATTCCTTGGATCCTTTCTCGAGTTTCCTCTCTTTCCTCGAAGAGGTTCTTTGGAAGTTATATTAATTATAAACATTACCTATCTCTTTTTTGTGTGTTATTTTATATATCTTTTGTATCTTGATTCTATATGCCTTGCGAATTTTCGAGTTAGAGATAATTTCCGGTGTTATTTTCCGAGGAGTGCGAATTTCCTTCTACGCATTCCGAGGAGTGAGTATTTCTATTTCCGCAAATCCCTAAGGAAAGTTTTATAGCGTACATGAAATTATGGTGTTTGGCTTTAGCTTAGCATTTTGGAATAACTTTGGCCAAGTTGCGTTGAGTTCAGGTGGAAGAGGGAGGGGTGTTATATTTTGTGTGTTAGAAGTGCATTTATAATAAGGTCACGCAAACTATGATTAAATTCCCGAGGAGGTTAATAATACGGTTGTGTCAAATAATAATGTTTGTGATCATATTTTAAGTATAATATCCTGCTCCCCACTCAGCAAGACTTAATCCAATCCAACCGAAGTTATTCCAAAATGTGAAGTCGGAAACCCTTCTGAGTACTGAGGAAATGGTATTATCCTTTACCGCACCGCGAAGTGGGTTTCATATATTTCCCTATTGCCCGAAATGATTACCCACTCCATGGAATGCGTTGAAGCATTTTCACACTCCGGGAAGGAGAAAAAAATGTAGCATTGTGGCTTAATTCGGCGATTTCAAATAACATATAGTAGAGATTTTCTTTTTGTTCAGAATACTTGAAGGCGTGAACTTACTTAATACGTGAAGGCGCATTATCCGATGCATATCGTATATCGTGTCCGAATGCAGTATTACTTTGTTTAATCGTAGCCAGCCCAAGACGTGGGCTAGCCTGGTGGCTGCCCTGGGTTTTGAGGCTGTATGACGGTGGTCAAGTCGTAAAAACGGTTTCTTTTAAAGAGTCTTTTATTTTTTCTTCAGTAAAATTGTGATTTATTCTAAATAAAGAGTTAAATAAATCGATCGCAAGGTGTAATGATTGCCGGTTGTTGAGGAGTATTCGCCTTCAATAAAAACCCCTTATCTTTAAGTTAACTTTATTGTTTCATTGATTTCCCCATTAATAATGACATTACCTTAATGGACTCATTGTAATTAATACCAAGATTATACTTTTGAAAAACTAAACAATTTTTTGTTCACTAATCAGTCACTAATATTTGATCGAAGTAGTCTGAAAACTTAAGTTATACCTTTGAGTTTCAGTGATGAATGGGATCTTCATCGACATAAGTAATACAACTAACATGTGATCAGCCTCTGATCTTATTCGTAGTACTTTCGTAAGGTAACGGAATGAATTATTTCGGACCCAGATAGTTTTTTATGGTATTCCTTAGCTTAAGATAGTCATTAAGTTAATCGTGGCCTCTCGGGTACTATCCACCAAGTGGGACAACTTAATACAATGCCCCAAGCACACTTCATGTGTATTTTATGATATTTTTCTTCTCATTTAATGTTATCCATGCATAATTAGGATAGAAAGGGCAAAGAAGGGACAGAGTGGAAAGGAGGGAAGAAGTATTACGAGCCGGAATCGAAGGAAGGAAAGGATAGTGGATGATGTTATTAGACTAAATTTATCAAATAGGATTTTCTTTATCGTTTATTTTGAGAGATTGCATTGATTAAGATATAAAATCGGTGTACTGCATCGTGTTTCTTAGTTTAAGGAGGATTTCGAAACGGCATGGAACAGAGAGCTCTTATTTTTGCATTTCTTTTGCCGGAGCTCGTAAATAAATAGGTCCAACCCGTCTCTTTTCAGCCCCTCCCCTTCCGCTCCAGCTTACGATTGCATTTCTTAATCTCTCTCCGGGCGTAATTCACCGTGTGTTGATATCTCTCTCTCCTATAGCCTCTCTGCATCCTCCTATTAAAACTCCCGCTCGCTCTTTTTATTCCTTATCGAATCCCCCCTTTTTTCAGCTCTCCGCATCTTCCCTCCCGTAACCCTGCCGGCGAAGCATCTCCTTAAAAAAGTAGGGGATCTCTTGATTTACACGGCACCCAAAAAGGCTCGTTTAAATCCCTCCGCGCTTCCCCGTCCCTCTCCATAGCTCTCAAATCCCTCCCACGAAACTTTCAACGCGGAGAAATTTCCTGCTTTCTCTCTTCCTCTTTCGCCACTTACCCTCTTGGCCTTTTGTGCCCTTCCCTTCTGTTCATATCCTTAAACCCCTCTATTCCTCCCTTAATCGGTAGCGAGAGCAGTGCCGTTCCATCCGGATTAACTGATGGAGAATTTCATCCTAAGATCTAACGAAATAGGTGGTCCATCAAAAATTGGTCTACTACTCTCGGTGTATATCTAGGCGTTCTGAGATACTTTTACTTCGTCTACTTTTTCCATTCTATGAAATTCTGTAGTTATAAAGATTTAAGAGGAAGACTCTTTGGATATTAAAATTTAGTATAAATTTATTTTCACTATCCCTATTTATTTCCCATATTTATGATATTCGTAGCATGAATTAAATAGGGAGCGGTTGTTTTAATTTTCTCGAAGATGAGGATAAAGCTTGGTACGTATTAGTTGGCCGACTGTTTCTGACAGGTTATCAGTATGCTCTTTCATCAATCTTCTGGATGTAGCGAGACAATTTTGCAATTTTTCAAAATCTGTTGAGAATTTCATTATTAACTCACCGTAATCTAAGACTGCTAAAAAGCATTCTTGCCATAAATTTGAAGCAATTATTTTAATAGTACTGTATATTAGTACTACTTTATCGTAATAGTGCTGTGTAGTGTTTAAATAGTGTCTGAACTCATACCCGATTTTTTATGTGGTGATGCCTTTAAGATGACCTTTTTCCGGCTGTTTACTAAATCGTCATTTTACAAATCAGAGCATTCCTTACCTTCACTAAATTGCCATCTTATGAATATTTTCTATCAGGAATCTTTCCTTTAAAAGCAGGTGATTTCATCGTCTTTACTCTCCTCCTTAAACTCATTCTCCACTAACCCTCCTTTGCCCTTCCTCTTCGCCCTCATCTTCGCCATCTCTCTTCTTCCGTCTACCGCGCAACCTCGTTCCGAAGCTTCCTTCAAGCCGCCGTTGCCCATAGCTCTTGTCTAAGCATGCCTCGTTACACGAAATATTACTCCCTCACTTGCCCTTAATTAAACAATGGTGAATCATGATACGAAGCAAAACCTCCGCCCCCCCTTTCCTCTCATTCCGCACCGCGGCGGAAACATCTATCCCTTAGCGCCTTCGCCTCATCCTTCCCAACCTCATTTTTTCTCCTCCAGTCAGCGCTTTTCCTCTTATTTGTTTCGACGCTCGCTTTTTTAATATCTTTTGGTGGTTTTTTAATTCCTCGCGTTTTTCCTTCATAGTTTTGCTCCTCCCTTTTGTTCAGCATGGTGTTTTCTGTGGATATTCAAGACAAGGAAGAGGTTTTATTAACACGTTTACCTCCCATCAATCCAGATGTGTCTCTTACTTTGATTACCTTCCTTAAACAGTCCACAGTGAAACGTAATTTTTCTTTAATGATTTTTCCATGAAATGTTTTTAATATTGTGTGCTTAATTTTTTATGCTTGAGTTATTTATTTCATAAATTGATTATTCAATCCGCCTACTGAAGTTTAAACCATCCACGAACAGTATTTACTAAAAAAGAAATTGAAAATAAGATAAGCAGAATTAAAAAATATCAATATGGCTGAAAATTAATCCCAGGCCTATCCCGTGCATTTCCTATCCTACTTTCTTCCGCATAATGTCGTTTTATGAAGGATGTATCAGCATAAGAACTTTTCTATTTCAGTTATTTTGCTGATATAAATAGTTATAGACTGTAACAACTTAGTTGCATCCCTAAAGACGACAGTGAATTAATTTCCTTTTAGTTCGCAAACCAACGGTATGAGGTAATGTAAATGCTTTCTTGAATCATATAATAAGGTAATCTGTTCGATGTACTCTGGTTCGATGGATATTTCGTATTGCTTGCGTAACTTCAATCTGAAACGCTCTGAACACACACATGGTATATGAAGCTTACAGAGTTCATTTATATATATAAATATGTTTAAATTGATGACCAAACCTTCTTGTACAATTTTTTTTTCGCAACTTTGCATCTGTAATCCCTAATTCCTGTTGCAGATAAGAATTTCCTTCGTGAAAGATTGTTTCACGTATATTCCGGCGGATCAATAGCTCGTTCTGCAACGTTTATGTCTATTAAGATTCTATTTTAGCATGTATTTAGTGATTAATATTAAAATTATTTCATTTATAGTAATACTTTTGATCGTCAATAGGGGCGGATCTAGAAATCGTCAAGAGAAATGCTGTTTTAAAGGAGGCGGCGGTGAAACGAGGAAACTCTTCTCTAATCAACTTTAAATGCCATTTAAATTTGATAGAAGGAATATGTACCTACAGCGATCTTAGAAACACTTAATAATCAGATTTTAATTCAAGCTCCTCGTGTCATCCGACACATTCCTAGTACTACAAAGTCATCAAGGGTCGCCCTCTTCTCCTTGAATCCGTAAATGATCTTCAGTCGCATTCTTTGAAATGCTTTTGAAAATATTGTAATTGTTTAGTAATATTTTTAATACTTTTTATTCCGAAAACTCTCCGGCTAATCTTACGAATGTTCGTCGTTATTTATAAAGCTTTTATTTATTTGCTGGAGCCGAGGAGGTGTTTCTACTGTTTATTCGCAATTTGCGCGTCGGTTTCTCGTTTAGCGAAAGACCTCGCTGGCATATCTGGCTTTTACCGTAGGCGCACAAGATTACATTCTTCTTTGTTGTATGGGCTTGCTGTTTACCGGATGTCAAAAAGAAAAATAAAGCAGTAAATCATTGTCATTTAGTCAGCGCGCCATCTGGAGGAAGTTTTCTTTCTTTTACTCTTCTTCCTTTGTTTAAAATGAAAAAATATTCTCTCGCCGTTTTGCTTTGCCGTTTGCTCTTGTCTTACTAACTTTGCTTTAGGTCGTTTTCGGAGGGCTATATTAGAACTAGAGGTAATTCTTTAGTTAAATTCATCTTGATTTGACCTTTCCGCTTTCTCCAAGTTTCCATCTTGATTTGATCTATTCGTCTCAATCTTATCGATCCCAATTCATCTAGCGTTACTCAAGGAATCTTAAAGATGTGATTTCTTAATCCTTTTCTTTCCTCTTCCTTAGTCCTACAGTGCCATCTTAAGATTTCTGCGCCCCCCGGAAAAACTCTCCCTCCACTAATTTTATTTCTAATCCTCTAACTTAATTTAAATGCAGAGCAGTTTCTTGTATCTTCCGGTCTAATTGGGTTTTCCGCCAATGAGTAAGTTAGTTAAAATGGAGACGTTGATAGAGTGGAAAAAGATCAAGCTGCCTTTCCGAACACTTTCTTGTTGCCGCATAATTACAGACTTGTTTCATTCAGTTCGGGAAAATAAGCGGTAGGTTGAGAGGTAATTCCTCAAATTCTATGTCGCAGAGAATTTGAAGACAGGCTTGCATTAAGTTCCTTCTTTTTAATTGCCTATGCAGATCCTTTAAGAGCTTGTTACGGAGTGTCGTGTCTCTTCTTTCTTCTCAATGCTCTGGTAGAGTTTTGAAATATTTTGTACACATTCGATGGCAATTGCATAGTTATCTTTGGAGTTAAGTTTAAGTATATTTTGCTTTGATTTATTTTTCAAGACGGAGATAAAATCAATGAGCGAAATTGAAAACCTATAGTATCAAATGAGAGCCTTAGTAATTATCTTAAAATGCTATTTTTGCCAGCTAGCTGATTCTCTGTCGTTAGATATCTGTTCTAAAATTACTAAAAATATACCTTACAAGTTATCTTCGCAATTTAAATGAGGTTAATGTCTTTGACAAGTAATTTGATAATGAATCCTAAATGCTTACAACATTCTTATGTTAATACGTGTATTTTCATATATTAGATTAATTGCACGATTCTTATAGATTTTTATTTAGGCTTGATTGGACTTTTTCTTAAATATCCTGGCTGCCCCGAGGTTTGTGTCACATCTTTGATTGGGTATCTTCTGTATGCATTCGTTATGTTTGAGGAAGACAATAAGATTTTTCTCTACTCTCCAGAACTGTGTAAGAACTTAAAATTACCTAATGTATAATGATAACCTTGTATTGAGTATTCGAATTTATTACCCGCTGAAAAACGCCAAATAACATCGTCAAACTGTTTTCGAATAAAAAGAAAAAGCTTCCAAATTTGTGATTAAACGTTACGCAGACTATTTCCTTTAACATGGCCAGGAATATCATAATCTTGCTTTATCCTTCTGGGAGAAACTCGACATTACGCAAGAGCGAAAATCGCGCCATTGATGACGTATAAATTTTTATTACCGTCATTAAGATTTTTTCGGTCATTTAGGTTTTACACCGGATCTCTGAATCACCCTTTTAAGGCGTTATTCTTTCCTCACTTTATTCTCGGATCATTCCCGAGCTTCCATCTCAAAATCTCGTCGATTCCTTCCTTTTTATCTCTTCCCTTTGCATTGTTTCGCTCCGACCAATTAAGATTCTTGCTGATAGCACTCGCCGTCAATTTCCTCGCATTTCATTTCCCTCCCCAAGGCAACGTCACATGTAATACTCTCCATTCGTTCCCCCGCAGCTCCACGTTTCGAATTCTACTCCGCGTGAGTAACAGTCTTCTAATATCGCCTGGGAGAATATCGAAGCTCCTCCTGCTTTTATCGACTTCCTTTTCCCGGCCTGGCACGGTTTTCGTCGGAGGGGAGCTGCTGGAAAGCAACTATGTGTGTGTGTGTTTTGGTGTGCGAGTGTGAGTGTAGCCTTTGATTAGAACAGCCCTCTCACACCGAAGTTTCCATTCCAGGAGAGGGAGCGTAAATTCTTCCTTTCTCAATGTTTAATTACGCTCTCCCGAAAGCCAAAATCCAAAATCTGATAAACGCATCACTTTTTTTTACATCTCTTTCCATCTCCGCGGAGCATTCGTTTTTGAGTAGGGCGACCAACTTTTCTTCTCTTTACGATTCTGAACTTCTGTGGAATTCGTTAAAAGGGATTAAAACAGTTTTCCTTTGTTATTTTATTTCTTTTTCGAATGATGGGTTCTGCGAGCGTTGAATTTTCTCGATAGCAAGATTAAGAATCATGGTAACGAGTTCTATTTTTTAAATGCGTAGTTCTACCTCTTGAATTTTAAAATGCAGCGATGAATTAGGCAATCTTCCTTCGTTACTGGTATTAGAATTGCATCGAGTGAATGTCTGAAGTAAATGATAGCCGCCGAACGTGCCAATTTTCAACTTTATTATCAATGATTTTGTTACATTACAGACAAGACTCATTTGTTTGTAGCACAGAAAATTAACGAATACAGTGAAAGTTTAAGTAGGAGTTATTTGACTTGTGCAGGCCTTAATGTCATCCTTAATCACTACCAATAACTAAAGCAGCATGCTAAGAAAAAAATAATTACATCTTATTTCACCATTGTAAGTCAAGAGGATGCGAAGAATTTTTTTCACATCCATGGAAATCCACTGCTAAAGTTGTGGCGGAAATTAAGCCTATAAATCTTTTTCTGTTTTTCTCAGGTGACATTTATTGTCATGCCAAAGGAGTATGACGTACATGCGGAATAGATCGTCAGTGTATTTTTACATCAGTATATTGGGGTAATTTGTTCTTTATAGCTATTTTTCGTTTCGTAGTTTTAGAAAAAGGAAGTTTAGGAATTAATTAATTAGCACGTTTAGAGAACTGTGTGATGGAAATATCCCTGCATTAAAAAATTATTTCCAACTCGTACCAGTAGTAACTATTTCAAATCCTGTAGACATTCTCATGATTTGTGTGAGTTTTTTGAACATCCAAAATATCGATTTGACTTTATTTCAAGTAGCGTGATTTCATATAAGGCTCTATTAATTCCATACATCGAGTGCTTACTCCAGTGCATCCTCAGCAGGATTTCTGAAACTGCAGCTATTATTTCCTATCCCATTCACCATGATCACGAACGGTGAACTTACATAGATTAAAGTTTTGCTCTCCCAAGCCATTTGCGTATACATAATATCACTACAAGGAGTGCGATATTTCTAGATTAAGTTTCACGGTTTCCTTAATTACCACCAGGCAGCAGACCTTATAAAGTGCTGATTGGAGATGATTTCGCATGTGGGTAGTTTGCTCATTATTCGCTTAGATGCTTCACTGATCATCCAGAAATCCAATCAAGAGAACTTGGATTTATCAAGTTTACAACTTCTATGGGTCGAAGCAACCGAAATTCTTATAAATATGGATTTATGGTGTATTTAGTGGGAAAATGAGTAATAAATATATTAATAGCGTTTTAATAAAAATTGTTGGATGTTTGTAGTGTTATGATAATTAACTTCTTGAGAAATGGTGTCTTTTAATCAAAAGTCTTTGACTCCGAAATGTTGATTCGTCGTGGGCGAAAAGGTACCTTTCGCTTCTTTTGCAACTGTTTTAATGCTGCCATAATTCCTAAATCTTATTAAAGTCCTCATACTTTATCTTTCTGCCGTAGCATTCATTATTCTTGTCACCTTGTTTTCGAAAACGTCGCCGCTAAGCGAATCGCGGCATCTCTGACCGACTGAAAAAGAGAGAGATGCCTATTATATTCTTAGTCAAGTCCGCAGATATGAGGGCGGCAGACTGGGGCCTCGGAAGCAGAGGTCCATTCCATATTTCATGGACTTTTGAGGCGCTGTTATTTAGGGATCTCTGCAGCGGATCACTGTGGAGGAAGACTAGGGCGCCGCGGTTGGAGAGTGGTGGAAAATGGAATGAGCAATGCCCTTTTTCATGTATTGAAAGGAATGTGGAGAGGGTATCTTTTGTGATGCGGCAAATGAAGGGATGGGTGGTAGATTGGATAAGATGAGGAATATGCCTTGAGATTAGGGGTGGTTAGGTGGGTTAGGGGGGGGAGAGTTCTGTAAGAAGGGGGGAGGAGTAGGTGGAGGTAGTAGATTCCTTTCGCTGCGGAGTTTAAGTCGTCTTTGGGGATTTATCATAAACTTTGACCCGGGGAATGGGATTTTCGTAGTTTCTTTTTTCCTTCCGGGGTAAGAAGAATGCCGGTTGGTTATATTTTTCTGCGCTGCGTAATTTTATCACTTCACTCGTAAGTTGCGACTGCGACGTGATTCCCATTGCGACTGTAAGTTCTTCGTTCCTCCTCCTCCACCAATTCTTCCTTCTTTCTCTCCTTCATTGGAAGAACTAGCGCTCTCCGTTGTTGCGGAAATAATCTTTTTATTTTCCTCAACCCTTCTACCTTCTCCATCGGCGAATTTTTATCGCTTTAGCTTTTAAGCGATACGTTTTCACGAAAGGGTTTCTCTATCCCTTTTGATTCATTTCGGTACCTAGTTATGGAAAAGTTCTGGTGGAATTTATGGCGTTCTTGATAACGGCTCCTTTCGCCATCCCTGCGTCTGGGGCCATGAAGAAGGCGTCCTTTTGGATTACCGTGCGATTGATGTTGCATGATTTTTTCCCTCTCGCTCTGCTAGGTCGATGTGTATTGGACCAGTAATAATGTCGCTCATATTCAGTCTCGGAAATATTGCGAGGATAAGAAATTTGACGCGAAGAGGTCCTGTCCTTATGACTCTAGCGAACCAAAACATCTTGGAAAGTTGGCTGGAGAATGAATGATTTGTGGAATGTGTCATAGTTGTTTTCGTGACATATTTTCTACAGGACAGAACTTCTTACAGTGTGTAGAAATAAAGAAGATCGTTTTCCTGAAAACTTTGATGATATGTTCCCCTCTTTCCTTTCTGATATCTGTGTAGTATTGCTTGGTATATTTAGGTCATGATTAAGGGAGCGCCATGAATGGAGAAAAATTATATCGCGAAGGATATCCAGAATTCGTCGTTAACTTATTTTAATTCAAGTAAAATATGATTTAAATTACTAAGGACAGAAAGGAACTGGAGCAAGTTTAGGCTATCAGCTATCAAATCCAAGGATAAACAGAAATGAAAATAGTGACATGAATGGGATTTGAACTCAGGACTTGCTCTTTTTGGGCAGGTATTTTTACCACTAAACTACCATATCTGGTCAATTACAATGTAGACTATAAAATGTAGATAAGTATCCCGTTAACAGAATCTAGATGATCTAAACATTCTGTTAACGGGATATTTGGTTAGCTATGTGGAATCTGCTCGTCCAGAAAGTGGAAAACCAGGGTTCGAGTCTAGTAATATCGATATTTTTCACTTCTTATCCTTGCGTTTGAAAATACTGAATCTGAGGGGTAGTGATGAGAATATAATTTCAGTTTGGTTCAATTTCAATCATTTTTGAATTACAGAATATTACGTATTCCACGCTTGTTTTTAAATACTGGTCAATATTTTGCGTTTTCTTTGAAAATAAGTATATTATAAACACAATTACTGGATTCTAATTTTTCAATCAGTTTCATTCACCCAAGTATTTTAAGGAATTAAATTTTTTGGTAACTCTTGTATTATTATTATTATTATTATTATTACATATACAGAGTTACAAGTAGGTAACAACCAGGTGGTAACTTGTCATAACACTTCCAACACAATATATACATTTCTACACTAAAATTATTTTTATCCCATTTACAATAACAACAACATCTCATATAAAGAACATCTTAATATAAATATACCATGTATTATATCCCTTTAGAAACATATACACTCAAAAGCCTGATCCATTTACACATTCTCAAGTTACAATTTAAGGCAATCTTTTTTTAAAAACTATACCTGTTTTGCTGTATCTAAATGCCTGATGGCTGCGTTATTATTACAATAAATTGCAATTCTAAGACAAAAATTACAATTATATTATAGTTACAATTACAATTAAAATACCATTCTAATTGATTATATAATATTATATAGTATGATAATAATATTTTCCGTTAGCGTTGATTTATGATGTTTGTAAGTAACGATAAATTTGATGCTTTAATACTTCGGTCACAGCATTCAAGACTGTGATTCCAGTTCTCATCCTTTAGCTATAATCGTGACTGTTGTGAAATAAAATTTTTAGCTAAAATTCTTTAGTACTTTTCTCCGCGTCTAAATGGAAATAAAAATCACTCTCATATTTTATCCTTTCGGTATTCAGGATATTTTTTTACATCTGTGATACATGCGACTTCAATTCCAGCTTTTGACTTTTGTAAGCTTTGGTAGTTGACCTGAATAAATGTTTCTACCTGCTTATTCTTTCCCAGAAAGAGGGATTTTCCGAGAAAATTGAATGGAATGGGTGAAGGTCGGTTTTACGGAGATGTCTATTCACCTCACGGAAAGCTTTCTTTGGATGTTTTTCTCTTTTGAATGAATGGTACTTTCAGTTAAATCATGCTGTACGTGAGCGCAGTGAATGTCATTCTTATTTTTATGACCATTTCGGGTAATTCCTCCGTTTTTAAAGCGTGCCCTCATCTTGGGAAAGCTGAAAGAGAGGTACACTTTTCATAGCGTTTCCGCGCTTGCATGCTCAGTAGAACTTAATTTTGTTTTATATTTCCGTGTTGAGTTGATGAATGGACTTCAAAGGATAGTTGTTTGGTGAAATATGTACCTCAGTGATTTCACTATGCAAGAATTTATATGATCTAATTTCTCGTCGGAATGGGTCATATTTTCTTTTATTGCGTTCTTAGTTCATCGTTTATTCCTGGAACATATACATGTGTGTGTCTGTGTGTTTGTGCAAGATACTAATATTTTAAAAATGAATATTCAAAAGAATGAAAGTCTAATATATTTATTTCATACGCTAAAATACCATTTTTTGCTTTACATGTTGTAGACGTTCCCTGAAGTAATCTCTGATTTGTTTTTTGGATTGATTAATTTCTACCATTTACTAAATACACCAAAAGATGTTAAACATTCGCATGTTGATGCTGAGCAGTTTCTTATTTAGGAATCCTTCAATTTCATTAATTTTCTTAAAATAAACAGCGTGTAATTGAATACGTTTGGTTTTAGATACAGCAGATTCGCCTTCACTCTAATAATAGAAACTTTATATTACGATTGAATGTTTCCCTATTACCTTCTTGAATTTCATTCAGAATAAAAGTGACCAGAGGTTTTAAAGGACGTTGAAGCCGTTGCAAGTGCTGCAAGAAAAACTTCTCAATTTCAGGGGCTCATTAATAATCTCTCATTTTTCCTCATTTTCGTTCCCGCTATATTTGTGCATTTATCGTTGTTTTTTATACAATTACGTGCATTGGGGATTTTGAGTATCATCTAGCACTGATAATTAGCCAAATAAAGCATTATTCTATAATTCGAACAATTGAATCAAAATATCCATACGGTCAGGCATTACTTCGTGGAAGGCCATCGAATAACAAATGGATATTTTCCACGCATTTTTATGGAAAAGTTAAAAGTTGTCAAAGGGTTTTCTTTTTCCATTTGAATCGTGTTTTTATTCCCGGAGTTGGTGAATTTCGGAAATTAACTGGCAGCTTTTCTCGGCTTGCTCATACCAAGGTATCGAACCGGAACCGAACCGAATACAGGAACAGAAAAAAACCGTTATTTTGCGAGCGTGGAAATCGAACGCGAATCGATAAATCAAATTCTTGAATCTCTACCAAAACCGATAACTGTTTTTTATCCCATTCCGATTTTCGGTCAACGGGCATACATTCTGGAAATTTTTCCTTGCCGAAGAAACCGTCTCTCAAATTCTGCTGCAATCTTAAGGCGAGAAAATTTTCCCGGGAATTCGCGGAGTTGCGTGCTGTTTGCAAGAATTGGGGAGCTGTGTAATATTGGAGTGTTTGTATCCTACATTTCAATTTTACTCTTGTAGAAATGAAACGGGATTGCTTTTTATTTTAACGAATACCTACCAAAGAACAATTTAAAAATCTCACCTAAAAAACTGACCGCATATTGTGAATATGATTTCTTTAATATCACAGGTTGAAATCTAAATTTCACATTTTTCATTTTTTCATTTGGTTTTCGTTGAACCGTAGCAGAAAACGGAACAAAAATATTAAAGTTCGACGCCCTGGCTCGTACGTCGATAAGTTGCCTCAACTTTGTGCCCCATTCTCGCTTCCTTTTAAGTATATTAAAGCTGATAGCAGTGCAGGCGTCGTGATAAAAAGAACGGCGACCCAAACTTCTCAAGCAGACTGAGGAAAAAACACGCAAAAATAAGTATCCACCTATTATCGTCTCGGGATGTTCTCGTAGAGATTCCTCACATAACTTCCCACGTCATCATCCAAAAATAGGAAGTATCGAACACTTAGGGCTCGAAATACGTCGTCGGAAAGGCTTGAGATCGCGGAGGAATCCAAGAGCGCTAAAAAAGATGTGCGAAGGGAAACGGAAGGATATCGAATGACAGGGTCAAACACGTTGACCAATGGGGGTGCGGGGAAACAGTTCGGCAGAGTGTCAGCGGAATTTTTTTACGAGCTCATATCGTGCAAGGGAGAGCTGATGACCGTGTAAAAGGCGACAAAAAGCTAAAAGAGGCGCTGTTTCTCTTAGAGCCTGGAGGGACGTGGGAAAGTGAAGGGAATGGGAAAATATGGGAACGATGGAAGAGTGTAGTTAGCCGTAACGGTCGGACTGCCTAGGTATTTCGCGGCTTTATCTCACCCAGAGAGGTAGCTAAATAACCATACAGCGATTTTATCTCAGGAAAAGTTTTTTTTGCGGATATAATTCCTTCACGTGATGGCTATAGGAGCCTTTTATCTTACAAGCTATTGTAAGGAAACATTTCGTTGAGAACGGTCTCATTGTTTATTAGACAAATGATGATCCTCCATATTCGTGGGTAATTTAACACGTCACTTTTTCATACGATCTTTAGCTCATGTTAGAGCATTTGTTTTTAAAATCTGCAATTTTAATGTTTCTCTATATTAAATGTTAATAATGTTGAAATATCCAGTTAGTGAACATTCCACCGTGTATCATTGTTTACAAAGTCCCTGCCTTTTTAATTAATTGCTAAATTTTATATGGCTAGCGATACATCTGAAGTAAGGATTTCAGTTCCTTGAAAAACGCAAATAGCCTTTTCCGATACACATCAAATCTTATTTTTTTAATTGAGGTTTTATGAATTGAGAATGCCTACCATCCCGTTCTGCGATTAAATCCTACGATTACTCCTTTTACGAAAGGTTTAAAGAAGCGTTCCTCGCTATAATAGCAGAGAAGTAAAAAATTAAATATCTTAAAAACTATCAGTATTAATATGAGTATCTTCAACCACATCTTCTCTCACACTAAACTCAAAAATGTCTCATCGGTTCATTCTTCCAAGATTTAAGTATGTACAGTGGGGGAATAAATTATCGCAACACTTTGCGAGCGCTTCAGCCGGAATTCTCCGAAACTACTTGGAAAACTACTTAACACGACTGGCTGGCAACATTGAGAAAAGCCTCGAAAAGCGGTAATATTTGAGTCGGAGCCTATAACGTACTCAAAATTTCTCTCCTTCGATCTCTTCTTAAATCCTTCGCGCGATCTCTCCTTGAATTCGTCGTGTTTATATCGGCATTTCTCTTTCACAGATATTTATCATATTTATAGAAGGAGAGTTTAAAGATATATTAATTGCTATTTCAATCTTACATGCACAAAAATATTTGGATAATAATTGGGACTTTATTTGCAAATGTTCGGTTGAAACGTAGAAATAAGGACGAATTAGGTTAGAGTGGGAATAACCGACGTCGTGATTCTTATCTTTAGCGAACGCGATATTTTCGATCTGGAGAATAAAATATATATTTTACCAAATTATAGCGAGAACAGATGGACTGTATTAGTCTCTTTTTCTGGATAAATTAAGGTGCGCTAATAAGACAGTTATCCAGGTAGTTTGGTTTTTCACACGGCCACACGTCTTACTGCTGCTCACTGTATATTAATGTAAATGTCAATCTTCATACGTCCAGTTCAAACATTGGATATTCATTTACTGAGATCGACTTTCCGAGGGCAATTTTTTATTACACGTGTTAAGTTTTTCATTCAGCGATTTGAAATCGTTAAGTCGTCAGAGTAATTACTGAGATGGCACATTGGCACAAAGTAAAATTTGTATTTTGTCAATGGAGTATAATTTTTCCATAATTTAGTCCTGCACTCGAAGGAAATTCTTAATAGTAATTTATTTACAAAATTCGTTTCCTAGAATACGTGAAATCTTTGTATGTCCGGAATTGAGAGGAAAAATACCAATTCCAAAGTTAAAACAAACAGGATTGCATAAAAACCGAATATATTTTGCGCATATATCGGACTTTTCTTACATTTTGCATCAGCGAGATCGGTGCCCTCGGTCATTGCGTCATTTGATATCACGTAGAAATGCATTCAGTTTTCGATGCTTCGCGAGGAAAGTCTTTGACCATATATTGAGCACTTCAAAGAATTGCAGGCGCGTAGTTTTCCCTTTCGTGCTTCTATCAGCTGGACTAAGGACCCTCCCCTATACAGCCACCCAGTGGAAACCATCCTCTGCCTAATTCAAAGCTCCTTCCTAACCACGGGGCTAAGGAAATTAGATGTAATTGCACTCGTAAAAAATATTCCCAAATAGCATTATGATTTTAGCGTATTTTAGTCAGTGAGGAAATTCTAATAGACGACCCAATTATTTAATACAGAAACGTATTTTATGAACGTCTGACCGCATTAGCCGTATTATACTGCCATAATAAAATAATAAACTGCTAAAATGGACTTCTCAGTTTGTTGGGAAATTTCATAATTATAACCAATTCCTAATTAAGAGTTGATTATGTAGCTGCTTGACACATCTTATTGGAGTATGAAGGGCACGAGTTCGAATTCCGCTCAAATTAAATATGCATTTTAACTTAATCTTCTCTTGTTAGAGAAATGAACGAATGTAACATATGGTTGCCAAATATATTTATGCACCCCTGTGATGATATATACATATATGAGGAATAAAATTCACTATGGGAAAATAATCATTGGGTTTGAAGGATTCGGAGCCAATAATTCTAATTGTCGGTCAAGAACATGTTTCGTGTGTCAACGGAAATTCCTCTTCTACCAAGAATTCGAAGTCCTTCGCTAGAAAGAAGTGTTTTATTTGACAGGGCTTCCTGATTTCACGAAGCACGATGAGCCTTTCGCTTCCAGTGCAGCGGGTTTTCGAAAGCTTATGCGTCACTCACAAAAACAAACAGGTCATTTGGCAAAGCAAGGAGCTTCACTTAGGCTTGTTATTACTATCACATCATTGATGTCTTCACGTCGAGAGACGGACAGCCAACAGCTCAAGTGAATCTTTTTCATTTTTAAACTTTAAACAGAAGTATTGAGAACTATTGACATTCTTTTGTTTATTAATCATTGTTGTATTAATAATTGTTCGCCTACAACAAGGTCAATTCGCGAGTTCACAATTTCCAATGTTCTCAGCGGTGATTCCATACCGATAATATAGATTTAGATATTAGATTTAGATGTATATCCCGAAAGCTACCATATGCGTGAGGTAGGAGGTGTAATAACTCATCATCACTTATTCTACTCTATTAGTAATTATCTGTCTTTGTGATTACTGTAACGATTTTTCAATGGTCGTTACTGGTACTAAAATTTAATTTACTTCGTCTTTAAGTTGTAAACCGAAGACGCTTTTGAAGAGCTTCCGTCAGTTATTAAATCTTCTCACCTGGAGCGAATTCCAACCGAAGGACTCTAGTAAAGCCGTAACGCTGCAGTCGAACCTGAAATCTTCTCCAGCGAAACGAGCAACTCTACGCTGGACCATCTCTAAATCTGAGACTAAACCTACTAAATATCGGTTCCAAACCGCAGAACAGTATTCCAGACTCGGTCGAGTAAAAGAAAAATAAGTTATTTCTTTGACACTCGATGGGTGTCACAGATATAGCTTATTCCCTTAAATTCTCTCAGCTATCTACGATCTTTGCACTCTATTCTCACTTCCTATCGCATTTCGAATATATTCATTAAAAGATAAGTTACTGCTAAACTGACTTCCATGTATTTGTTGTCATGCACTAACTCTACTGGATGTTCCGAAATTTGGTACTGTGCCAGAATAACGTTTTTGGAACCCGTGAAACTCATAGCAACGCATTTATTTATTCTTAAATCGATTCGGCAAATAAACCAATCTTGCTCCTTACATTAAATGCTAGGTCGTTAATGCTAATTATAATTTGTAAAGAACATCCTAGAAAATGAAACTACATTACATAAGTATGATAAAAGCGTTAATTTAGAAGGTTTTAGGCGAAGAAGGTTTTCGTTTCCATGGTCATATTGACACTTCGTTGAAAAAATGATTCTTTAGCAAATCGACTGCAATGATATTTAGGTTTGCGTGAATGTCTTCGATTTAGTTTAGGCTTTTCTCAACCAAAAGCTGAAAAACGTTTTTAAAGTCCCGCAGTTATCGGCCAAAAAGGATAAAGTAGTTAACCTAGAGGCCCGGCTCCTCCTTTCAACAAACATTATACCACATCATGTTCATTAATTCTTTTGGATGAGGAAAACTATCGCGTCCATACAGGTCATATGTTTGTCTTTGTGGGATACTCTCCGCCGGGGAAAACTACAACAGGCGCGAAAAGGTGAAAAAAGTAGATGGTTTGAAAAAAGATTCCCAAATAATAATAATTTGTCATTATTTATTGGGATCGTTTCTGTCTAAGAAGTTTATCTGAAAAAAGCTCAATTTCTAAAAGGGATAAGTATTTTATTGATTTCTGACTTTATAAAATATTTAGGCCGAGGATTTACTAACCTAATAATATAAGCTAGTAATAAAAAAATTAATATTGAGTTTTCAATTTGTGGGAAAATATCATAAATGTAGCTAACTACTATGTAAGAATTGGTTGTGCAATTGCCAGACGTGTCTGATCGGTAAAAGAAGGGTTCCAGTTCCATTTCCGCTTGTTCCTTCCATTAAATGAGTTTTTATGCTATTTTTTTTATTTGCAAAATGAGCGAATGTAAGATATGATTGCTACATACCATAATGTAATCCTTTTCTGAGTATATAGATTTAACATAGGGTTGAAATTCAATACGAAAAAAATCATTTGGCTTGAAGGATTCGGATCTGATTCTCGCCATCGTCTGTCAAGAATGTGCTTTCCGCGCCTCAGCTAATACCTCGTCTTCCAAGGATTCGAGGCTCAGTCGTTCACTGGAAAGAAGTGGCTTTTGGCTTATATTTTAAAATCACATGCATTTGACAGGGACTCCTGATTTCTGGAAGCACGATGAGGCTTTTCTTTCAGCGCACCGGGTTTTCGGAAACCCATTCGCCATTCATAAACCGGTTCTAACGAATGGTAGCTTTTCACGTGCTTATTGGTGAGTATTACTTCATAGAGGTTCACGTCGATAGACAACGAATACATACAGTGAGAGCAAAGACAGCAGTTTTGCATTTTAGGTTGAGAAAACCCTACTGTGAGGAATTAACGTTTGTGGATGATAGCTAACGCACTAACGCTTTAGATACGTCATTCATAATAATTGCTAGTTGCGTCCCACAAGGTCTACCTTTATTGAATCTGTACTGACTCTGATTGATTGCTACCTTTTTGTAAGAAAGTGCATAATAAAGCTTGCTATAATATGCTCCATTATTTTGCAAAAAAACAAAGTCTATGAAATTGATCTATAATCATCTGGTCATTCTTAAGCGCCGGAATGACGTTTGATTTTTTCCACGACATTGGGACCGTACCCTCATTAATTATTTTCCGATAGAATTTCTTGAGAAGAGGAGAAAGCTCATCTCATAAGGTTTTTATGAAAACAGCGGCAATACCTTCTGTACCGAGCGTCTTTTTCCTATCAATCTGTTGCAATAAATTTTCATTTTCATCAACTTGGGATTCATCAAGGGACAACATCAACATCATAAGGGACACATCTCTGAATCGATACGCAAGAAGAAATCGTTAGCTTGGCTATTTTCTACATTGAACCATTTCTGATAGTGCCGATTAATTAAGTCAGCCTTATCTTCCGATTTATTTACGTTAATTCCCTCATCGCTGTGAGGCTAGGCACATAAAACTGACATCCACGAGTCTCACGCACGTATGACCAAAATTCTTTCTGATCGGCTCCTAATGATTCTAACAGGGTTTGAGATCTATATTCCTGGTATTCTCTTCACGCTTCTTCCTTAACTAGCTTTCGCACTTCTCTATAATTTTGTCTTCGAGCTCATGGTTATCTCCGCATGTTTTGAGTTTTCTCAATCGCCAGTGCATGACTCTCTTCTTCATATGCAATGCTCGCAACTTAGTCTTCGTCCTCCGTGGCTCTTTACGCACAATTTTAGTCGAAACGTATTTAATTAAACCTTCTTTGATTTTCCGGAGGAACTCTATCTAACTATCACTTACTGAATTTACACTCGCAAAGAGTAAAAAAACATCCTTGCACTCGTTAATATAACCCTTAACTCGTTTCTGAAAGATTTGCTTTGCAAATTAAATATACTTGCCTCTATGGCTAAAGAGATTTAACCGTAACTACTTTCATCCCTATCATTATGATAACATGGTCTGAAATATCGTTGACTATATCAAGAGTAGTTACCGGAGAGAAGTGGATAGTTAATCTAAAATGTTTCCTTGACCCGCACGAGTCGTTCGAGTTTTCATCATGTTTACATTATCTATAGCATGCTACAAAAAAGTATGAATTAATTTTTGTGAAATTTTTTCTCTCTGCTAGTGTTAGAGCTGCAGCTAGAGATTTTAGATAATCCCAATTAAGATGCGTTATGTCAAAATCTCCTCCTACGGCAATGATTGGATCTTTTAAATGTCTCGCTTAAAGCAATATCTTCGCCTAACTAACTTTTGCCTTGTATGATTTTCCCGCATGTGCTCATCGTAATGTTAAAGAATACCGCCTTTTTATTACGTAAGCTCTTAAAATTCACGACAATTATTATTGGATCTCTCAGTTCACACATTACATTTGGGCCTAAATTTGGAATAACCTTGTCCTTTTTTAAGTGAAATTGCTTTTCACCGTTGCAATTGTTTCTATTTTTTGGAAGTAACCTCATGCATACCCTTTTGCCTATTTACGTGGGTGTTTGTAACTATTCTTACTATTGAATTACAAAAGAACTTTGTCTACGTAAATTCGCCACTCATTTTAACCGCTAAATTACGTAGTAAACGACACTAAAACTACCTGGTCGGTCCTCGTGAAGGAAAAGGGGGGCGGGAATTTTCCGGAACAGTCCGTAAAGTGGATACCAAGTTTATTAAAGTATAGAATAAAAGTTGCGTTTGACGCTTAATATAAGAAAGAAAATAGCCTTGGGAAATATTTAAGCGTAGAGAAAGCGAGATCTATCAAATTGGAAACGAAAATTTTAGTCATCGCTATGGAGAAATAAGAAAAGTAAATCCCGGTCTCTTTAAAACTTTTTGCATTTGAAGATCATATTTATCCGACTCATATCTAGTAAACGATTCATACTACAGTATAGTAGTCGAATCGTGCATTTTTAAGATATGAATTAAATTTATGACAATGAGTAATTATCACTCAGTTTAAGAATCTACTTTAATTTGTTTTAAGCATTCTAAACGATTGAGACACTATGAAGCTACTTTCGATTACATTAATTTTCATCACGTAATTTATTGTAACTATCTTTTCTCATATGCTGAAAATAATCATGACTGTTATTGCCTATTACGAATTATTACATAATCTATTTTACGTACAGCCTGATTGAGCTGAAAAATGTTGATTACCGTTTCCACCACCTAAAAGCTAATAATAGTGATACTAATTCCTGTCAATACGTTAATTGCTGAGGAGCACTGCGAAAGAATAAACTCCCTCAACACACGGATTAGATTAGATTTTATCGAAAGGATATTTGTTATACCTTATGCCGTCGAAAACTACACTGCTGGAGAAAAAATTCAAATGTAAGAATACGACATATCCTAGTGATTTCTGTATTTGTTTTCTTAAATGGTTAATCTTATTCGCGAGAATTATTTTCCATCGAAATTCAAAGTATTCAAGTATTTAACCGTTAAATTCGCAAGATAATACCACAAAATCTTAATTTATTGTCTGATATTCCGCCATCAAATACTCTTGTTTGTCATTATCCCTCAGCGTACTATAATGACATTCTAGATAACTATTTTGATTGCGACAAGCTTTGAACGACAAATAGCAAAAAATAAAGGCAATGAGGCAAAGCCAATATTAGGAAATTTCGCAAAGGTGATCGTAAAAGTTTGAATATTGCGGTTTTTACTGGCTCGATTCAGAGTTGCCGAATTGTCGGCGGTAGAGTGTTTTCAGTTAGTTCCCGCGTAATCCGCTCTCTGACGCCAATTGGTGTTGCGATAATTGTTTCTCCCACTGTACATTTCGCAAAGGTTTAGTAGATTTTTCTTACTTCGCCCTTGATAGCTGGCTTGGCCAAAATTAGTATCCCTGGGCTATGCTAGGTTACCCGTAGGGTTGCTTCCAATGGGTCGCATTAGTATTCAGAAGCACCTCTCGGGGCGCAAGTGAAATACTTCAGATTATTTTAATCAAGAAGTTTTTTTGAAAGCCTCATTACTCATTGTAATACGACAATCTTTGCAACAAGTAAATTGATTCACTTTGTAAGGAGTTCTCGGAAGAAGTAGCTTGAATTACTGCTCTGTTGGAAGTATTTATCTCTGGGTATCTCTCGTCAGGAAAAGAGATGGCAGGGTAAACGAGATTCTGTCCCCGTCTCAGAATGAGATGATGTGTGATTGGGCCCGTTTCTATCCATCTGACAGCCATTTTCGTCCCTTCCCTAAAGTCTCGCCCAATTTTCGCCCGTCTTCCTTTCTTCTCACCTGCCCTTTACGCATTTTACTCGAAAGGTGAGTGCGTGGTTTTCCTCTCCTTACGACCTCTTCTCGCGTCACACCTCTGTCACTTCCGTGAAAGGCCCTTCCCTCTCATCCTTACTTTTTCCTGCAATATTTCACGCTTTAAGGGATAAGCGCACGCTCCTAAAAGGTCGCAATCCTCCCTCTAGTACCTCCGTTTCAGTGCCGGAAAAGTGTTATGTTCACGGCCCCTCCCGTCGGAATTTTTCCGAAATTTCCGTCGTCCTTGTTACTGTGTCTTGCCGTCGTTCACTACGCTCGTACGTGAGGTCCTCATTGGGTACTTTCTTAAGCGCGATAAAAGTGATTCTCCGAGGAGTTTGTTCGCAGCACAGGCGTGCTTCATTTTAGAATCTCCAAGTTTGGAGAAACTCCGTGATAACCTCTGCGTTGTGGAAGAAAATTGTTTCATTTACTCAAATGTCTCCCTGTAGGAAGTTGCACCGTACCGAATTTTCGCCTTCAGCGATCCAATCGAAATTTTATCGCAAAGTTTCCTTGTGCAGTAGTAGCTCGACCTGCAAATTGCTCTAACCCGGTTGTTTCTATTGGGGCTCGGATGTTTGCGTTTCTCCCTTGTTGTCCCTCGGCTGATGGATTGACATTGATGACTATGGAGTAAGTGCTTATGAATTTTTCTTGGGGCATTTTGATATCAACAAATAAAAATAAATTTTTTGAGACAAAAACTATGTTCTATCCTAGCTCCAATCTCCCATGTTGAACACCTCTCTAGATATGTGCTTTGATGATAGCCTGGGGACATAATCATCTGCAATGATCATCTGTATCTATTTATAATATTTTTATATTTTGTGATTTAGAGTTTTTCTAATTATAATGTTTCAAATAATATTCGAATTTGTTCCTGTAAGAGATTGATGAACCTTTTTATTCCAATTGCGATTTTCCAATCGGACTCTGAGAATATTGTCACTAATTTATTTTATCATTCATAGTTTGCTCTTTTTCCCAAGAGGTATTTATTAGTAGAGAGTAGGTAGAGGTATTTACTTTGTTCTTTCATACATTCTTAGTTTCTCGTTGTTTATATTCTAAAAACGGTTGACAGTACCTCATGAAATTTGCCAGTAATAATTTATATTTATCTGGTGATTTTTTGTTATGATTCTGATATTTTATATCTTCCTAAATTTATGACCTTCGAAAACTTTCGCCTTTAATAGATCATTCAAAATATTTGGGGGATACATCCGCTTTGGAAATTCTTTGGCAATTGAAATTTATCGCAGCCGATTCAGTCATTTACTGTATCTTTTATTTTTCCCTTTTTGAGAGTCCGACTGTAAAACAGATCGAAAGGTTTCTGTTCTCTCTTTATTCCGAAATAAGTCTTGGTAAGGCTTTTTATATCTTTTCTGATGGAATCGCTCTTTTGTTGTTTTTTGTCTCCAAAACTCGTTTCCGACTCTTTCCAAAGAGGCTTTTCCACCGCCAAAGGGGCTCTTCACTGATTTTAGGCGCAGTTCTATTCGAAAGAGGTCAATCAAATTTGGTACTCGAACGTTTTCTTCCAGAATAGCCATGCATTTGTTCTCTGAAGAGCATGCGAGTCCCTCGTTTCCTCTTGCAAGAACGTGTTTTCGCAAATTCTTTGCTCTAGAAACTCAAAGGAATCATAGATTTCTTTCAGGCAGGATTCTTTGAAGAACTCACGCTGAAGTTTCCCCTTAGCGATCAATGCGGTAACTTTGTCATCCGCTTAAACGTTTATCGAGACTTTTGGTCCTCGTCAGTTTTTTTCCCGAAAACAAGGGAGAGAAGGCAGCATGAATAAATTCTACTATATCAGTCAATATCAGACGAGAATTTTCTGTCTGCCATTGAACATCGATTTCTGAATGGCTTTGGATTTCGTCTATATATTGGGGATTGAGCCATGACATGGTGTTTTTAATCACAGTTTCGAACCTCGCAAACTTTTATTCCTTAAGCGCCTTATAAATCATCGTGACGTTATTATTACCCACATTTCTTTGGCTTCTGAAATATCGTTTTGTGCCTTTATTGTATGCTTGTGACCCTTGAGTGACGCTAAATTTGTTTTTCTAGGAAATTTTTTCTAGTATCCTAAATTAAATGATAGAGAATTTGAAAAATCACAAAAAATAAATATTTGATTAAAAGAATTGAACAAATTATGATTGTGTACAATTTTATGAGAGTGGATTGCTGAATGTTAGGAATAAGAGTTGGTATATAACTTTCGAAAGAGTTGAAAGGATTAATATATAATGGTTAGCAGTTAGGAAATTTCGATTCTACTGTATAGTGATTTAAAATATCTTATAAGCAATTGTATAAATTATAATTTATCGGAATCATATTATTAATTTTTCTTCTGAAAACGATATAACTCGTCAACTGTTTGGGCCGTGGCGTTTTCTTTATTTCAAGCACCAATTCACGTTGTAATTGTTCCAGATCCACGCTATTTCCGTTCCAGTTGGAATGACAAAGTCATTTCCTGTTAGAACCAAGTTGCTAATCTATACAAGTAGTTTAGTCCTCGAATGAAAAATAAGGTTATGAATTCGAAATTTTCTATTTTGGATAGCAGATAAGATAAATATTTTTTTGCAATGCCGATTTATGCACGTTTTAAGCGCATTTTTAGTTAAGGAAACATAGGCAAGTATCATTTAGTTTTTTTTCCGGGTTAATTTTGGAAATATTCAGACTCAGGAAGTAACCTAACGAATCTTTGTTCCCTCAATTTTTCGATGCGAATAACCCCATCAAGTATGTCTTTATTTTTTAGCAATAATCTCCATTCTAACGGCGCACTCAATCATATGCCTTTTAATCTCTAGCGGAATTGATAGCTTCATTGTAGTAAGTTGCATTAGAGTTCAAACTCATATATTAGCGTCGAATGTCATAAATTTCCACGCCGCGTAACGTCGTAAATACACGCCAGCAGTTTTTCCCCTTTATTGGTACCTTCGGAATTTTAATCGAAAGACTAAGATTTATGCGTCGGTACGGGGATCCGTGGCAGTCGATACGAAGTGGAAAGAAAAAGGAGTCGGATACGCGGGCAGGCATTTTGAAGTCGCATTTACTTGAAATAGCGAGGACTACCCCGGAAAGGCGTACTTGTCTCTTGGAGCGTGAAAGATTTGTCGCGGCATTTTATACAGCCACTCAATATCCTCGGTCTAACTCTCCCTGCAAATCGAGTCTTCAATCACCTCCCATTCCATCTGCCTCCTGCCGATTCTTTCCCCTTCCGGAGAAATCCTCCCGGTAGATTCTTTTTCCTCCTTTTAACGCAGAGCGAAGGAAGAATTGTGATTGTAAGTCTTTTTATTAGCTAATGAACATAAATTTTATTAATATCTCCATTGAGTCAGTGAAAATAATATAGCGTGATGCGAATGTCACAGCTATTAGATTTATTGCTGTTACGCACAACATTGAGAGCTCTTCTTTGAGAAATTACTATCGTAAAGTCTATTTTTATGTCTTTTGCTAATGACGTGATCGTAAATTCTATGTGATTACGGAAGCTATCATTAGAAAGTCGATAGATATGATGAAAACTTCCATTGAATCAATCAAGTAATTTCTGTAACGTCTCTTTGCGATTTTTGAAAGAATTCAAGAAGTGAGAGAAAATGGGGAAAATTGTAATGTTTGTCATCACACAATTATCTAATTTTCCGAATTGTTTTCTATATCTATAAGTAGATATGTATCTTGCTAGCCGCCTTCCGGCGTATGGCGTTCACCATTCACTCGACTTCTCTATTCGGTTCGGTTAAAATAAATTCTTGAAATGACCTGTCCTTGCATCTATTTCCCTGATTTCTTTCGCAGTTTCAGAACATACTATCTTACATGCAAGATACATAATATCCACATCATCCAAGAACGTACTTTCTTTAAACTTTTCGAGTAGATTATGCCTCCCTTCTATTCTCTAAAGATTCCCATCCTGCTTTCAGAAACATCTGGGTAACGCTCACAGATTTGTCGTAGCAATTCTAGATAGAACTTACTGCTTTTCGCTGCTTGTCTAATTCCCTCGTCGGCAATGTCCAATATTCTACGTGCAAAATAACATCGCTGGCGGGTTTTTTCCTCTTTTCTTGTTTGATCTTAGCGTAACACTTCTCGTAATTCTGATACATGACTCAAATCTAAAATTCGAACAAAACGCGCTCCTCTCTTCTACTCACAATCAGTAATCGTTTTTCCAAAGGTGTTGGACCCAATGTTTTAAAGTGTTCGTGCTTGTGAACCCAAGAGACAAGGTTTTTCGTGTACTTTAAAATGGGACCGTTTTTTTTTGCATAAAATTCTCTAAAGAATGCAGAGGAAAACTATTAGGGTGGAAATGAGAAATCGAGACTGCAGATATCGGAGATTCCCTTGTTCTTAAACGAGCGTGGCTCACACAGTTTTTCAAACCATTATACTTTTACCCTATCCTTCTACACGACCCTCTCGTTATCTTATTCCCGTGATTTCCCCCCTCTCAAACAATTTGGTCCCTCCCTCCGTCTCCACCTCTTCCTCCCCCCGACCCTCCAGAATCAATAACGTCGACGGGGCCCCTCCCACCTCTCTCCCACGTCTTTGCCTCGCGCCATTTTCGCTCTTTGCGTAGAAGATGTGGAGGCAAGATCAAGACGCTCTCATCTAAGCGTCTCTTTCTACTGATATGCCTTTCAGAGTTTCTCCTGACTTTTGTCGACTTTTTCAAGGTCTGAAAAGTGGAAAAGATTCTAATCAAGGTAGATGATCGAACTCTTCTCTGAGCACGAACAATGCTTGCTTGGAATAAGTTTGATTGGGGATTTTAGAGCCTGATTTAGGAAGTATTTTTTCCTGGAAGATGTAATCTGGAATGTCTACAGCGTGGAGTCACTGTACAGTCGGATATTTCTCTTAAAATATTCTTTGTGTTATATTCGTTGTCTTATGGATGGTATACCGATTTTCTTGTTTCTCATCGTTTACTCTTACTTTTATGCAGGATAAATTTATGCATTTATATTTGCATCTTGTTTTAATAAATTTTTTAAATAGCTCTTTACACAGCTTCTCTACATAAGATTTACCGCAGCGTAATGAAAACTTTATTTCGGCGGAAATGATTTCCCTCTCAATGAAAAGATTCATGATGTATAGGAGGTTCATGTGGCGATTTGAATAATGCAATATCCAAATTTTTGCAGTTATCGCCAGAGTGTAAAATACTCGTAAACGTATTGCTCATGAAAGTATTATATCCAAAATAAAATATATTATGAATCCTCCCTTTCCCTTTCGGTTTCCTAAGTATGAGCGAAGTCTCCTTATAATATACTAAAATATAAGATATTGAATATACTACATCCTTTGTCTGCCAATCTCAGTCTACTCTCAGTAAATTGCTGCTGAGAGTTAATATGACAAGCTGTATAAAATGATCGAATTTGTTCCCATGAGGCATTTACGTCGCAGAGATTTTATGGTACAATGGGGCTTTTTTCCGCCATTCACGGATGAGGAGAATCCTTCCAATTGATTTCATCTTCTTAGCGTCAACTTCGCAAAACGAATGGAAAGGTAAAGCACTGACCCTTGTCAGCTTTGAAGACCGTCGACGGTTTGATTCCCTCTTCAGCAATTGCGGAAGAAATCTCCTGGGCTTAGAGAGAACACCACACAAAACCTTACGGTGTCATTACAAACCTCTTTTCCATCGTCTTTTCCATTTGATTTTCCTTGTATTTACTTTGGTCTCTGTAGTCCTCTGCGAGTCCTTTTATTGCGACTGTTGAAGTCTCCTAGTCTTTTACTCTGCTTTCTTGAAGCATTTCCTTACCATATCTTTCCGCTTTTCCTCCTTCCCTCCCTCTTTGTGTTTTATCTATCCGTCGTGTCACCGTAGATCCTGCCGACTGCCAATCCGTTTCTCTCGCTTCGCCTTTCCTATATTTTTCCTTCTTTCTCTTCTCGCTTCTTATTTTCAATCCTTTTCCCTTATCGACTTGTTTCTCATCCGAATTTTTCTCCCTTCCTACGTTATTCACGCTGTTTTCCTCCGTGGGCTTATTTTTATCTTCAGAAAGCCTCGATCAGGGTTCATGCATGATTTCCTCTCTCCTGAAATTTAGGCAGAGGCTGGATTTTCAGGCCGAGATGTTTTGGCCTGGTATTTTTCTTTTGAAATGAATAAATCGATTTGACGTCGGGGTTGTGCATTTAAGTTATTTCCGGCTCTTTCTCTTTCTGAACAAACTCTTTCATACTGGCTGCGAGTTATTCCTTTATCATATCGGATATCACTCGTTTCATTTTGCATCGTTAGTTGTACAATTAATTTATTTACATTATATCGACTTAGTATAAATTCATCTCCAGTTACGTTTTATTTTTACATCTTTTTCAATTCTTTAATTGCCTTTCCTGACGGTTCTTTTTTGTTTTTATTTTAGGATTCTGAAGGGGATACGCCTTTACACGACGCGATATCGAAGAAACGAGACGACATGCTGACCCTTCTTTTGGATCACAATGCGGACATCATGCTGACAAACAACAATGGATTCAACGCCCTTCATAATGCTGCCCTTCGCGGAAATCCAAGGTAAACTCACTTCCTCTCTCAGATTTCAATTTGGACGTAGCTCAAGGATTACTGCCGTTCGAGTTTTATCCGTGCTGATTGGGTCTGATGAATTGCATCTCTTTTTCTACCGGAGAAGCTGTCCGAAATGGTTTCGTTTTCCTCGACAGCTGTCACTTTCCGTGGGCCAGAAGACGTAAACGGATTATAAGAAGGAAAGGTTTTAGTAACTCCTCAGTAATGCTAAGCCATTTTTTATTTATGGAGACTTGTGATTGCATTGGGTTTAATGTCTCTAAAAACATGACTTTGTGTTAGGATGGCGAGAGGGAAACTATTTCAAGGGTTTTCGAGGAACTTGAACTATTCTCTTATATTATTTCAGTCTTAACTATAAAAGAATAATTTTATTTGGAGTTGCGTGATAGAATCTCTTTTAAAATTAAAAAATCGGTAAATTATCAGAATCAATTAATACATAGTGAGTCTAGTGCTGCATCCAGGATTCTCTCCTGTTATTATTATTCTTTCCTATCTATTTTCCTTCCATTCTTTCAACTTCCCATTCCTCAGTACATTTGCATCCTACTACATAATTTTTATAAAATTAACATTAATGTTTGTTCTTAAATTGGCTTAATGTCAGTTAATCAGTTAAAGTTTTACTGAGTTAAATCAAATAAGTATATATTTCTCCGATACTCTCGTAAAGAGTATTTATATTTAAAATTTTGGCCAATTTTATTGTTACTTGCAATCAAAGTTGAACCGTTCATGTTTCGGGTAACATAATTAAGAAGCAAACCGTTGACTCTTGTGTTTTTTTGGCTTAAATAGCAATCGCATCAGTCGAATTCTCATCCTTACTACCATTTAATTACCAATATCTCATCTTACTACCGTACCACATCCTTATTACCATTTTTAATCATTCCCGATACGATGGCAAGGAGTAGATTAAAGCTGGAATTCGTCGAGTTCTCTTTCCGGTTAAGGAGATACGAGTGTTTACTCTGATCATTTTACGGATTTGTTTTGAACAGCCAATTTTATAAAGGATGCCCTCTGTATGGGAGGGGTTGTTACCCTCCGGCCAGTCTACAATAATGATAATGAAATTTTCGTTTGGAAAATTTTAGTCTTAAGAGACCGCTCTAATGTTTAACCGTAGTAGATCACGTTCGGACGCAATTATGCCGTAACCTGGATTGGAACCCGGTATATCTATGCTGTTTGCCTAGCCGGTCAATGGATAGCGTAAAGTAGTGCTTATCAAAACAGCTCCAATTCCAAAAATGTTAGAGATTAGGTATGTCGAGGAAAGAATGTTGAGTTTAATACAACGCGGATGTTAGGCAGGATGCGGTAGTGTTATTGGTAAATTGGTGTATTGCGGGAAATATTTCCATTGTAGTCGGGGCTTTTTTTAATGGCTGACTTGGAATGATCTGCTTTTTTAACTTCTGCGGATTTCCTCTCGTAGCAGCGGGGGAAATCGATGGAGCGTTCGTGCCACTTAAGGAACTCTTTTTCTGCCCCCAGATTCGAAATCTGCATTTGAGCGTGAGTGCTCGAATTCGCGAAGGCGATAATGTTTATTTGGCCTTTGTTAAATGGAAGTTTGAAGAGGATGAGTAACATTCCATTTCTCATTCCTTTATTCTCTGGATCAAGGAAGTTAACTGTAAATCATTATGCAGAATATTGCGTTTTTTTTTCGATATGTAGGGATACATCCTGAAATCTGTGACAATTTCATCATTTATCGACTGAAATCCAGGAAAGATTGGATCGAAGAAGTATTCCTAGGATTCTTTTCTTTAGGAATATCTTTTTCAGTGGCTCCATAAAAATCTTAAAAAGTTTTTAACTCTAGTTATATTTAGTTTGGATATTTCCACTGTTGGTATGTGTTGGTTTTTGATCTCAAGTTTTTGGATATGTCGACCTCGATGGCGAAATAAATAATGTAATGGCTTACGTGGACTTATGTCCCAGATTCTAGTCCCAGCTAAGCGGGTTTTTATGGATAAAGTATGGAATTATTTACTATCGATCAGTATTAGTGTTCTTAGCAATCTATTAAAACAGTTAATTGAAATTGAACACTTTCATTGAAGAATTAATCCATTCATTCTATGAAATAATGGGACAAAAAAATACAGTTACTGAAGTGGTTAAATTCGCTATTACTTGATCGCTGAATGTAATATTTGTCCCAGGATATATTTGAGTATCTTAAGTTATTATAACACATAAGTAACTGGTTTAGAAAAGGGAGGACTCGATTAATAACGACGAAGAAGAGCAGCATCTAACACTTAGAAATAATTTTATAAGTGTTTTGCTACTCCATTTACTATAAGCTTGTCCTTATGGTTACATCAAATTTATTCTTGAATGCTGTTCTATTCTTAGTAAGAAAATTTCAACGCAGTATCAATCATACTAGTCTGTATTGACGATTCGTCTGAAGCACAGTGGTTGGAATACTTTGAGACGTAAACAATCCTGCAGAATAGACGAATATTTCTCACAAGCATATGCCGGCGTCTTGCATCTCCTCTGAGGAAACGCCCGCCTCCTGGAGTAAAATGTATCTGGCAAAGAAGCGATTCTATTGAAATGGAACATTTTCTTTCCTCTGCTGTCGGTGACACTCACTCAATTGTCGCGATCCCTCATTTTCGCCGCTCTCGATCGATCCCTCGCAATTTTTAATGCGGGCACAAGAGAGAGTTTCCTTCGTTTCTGGTAGGGTAAGGATGTCTTTTTTCCGAGCCCTCCATTAATTTAAACTCCTGTCACCCTCAGTCCGCAGAATCTTCCTAAGAGCTCCCGCTTTAGTCTCTTCGTTCTTTTCAGCATCTTCCGTCCACAGATGGGAGGGGTATAGTGCTAATCTAGGGCTAAAACCTTAACTCAAAAACGGGATTCTCCCACGCTGTTCAACCTACTTTACCGACTCTCTTCAATCCCAGATGTTTTTATGGTGGAATTATTCCAATGGAGACCTAGGTGATTTTTTTGCTGCTTTTACTTGGCCCTGTTTTATTCCGTTCGTTCTCTCCGCATTAGTGGGAGAGCGTCCCCTTCTCCGCCCACACACCCCTTCTGCTCCACACGTCCTCCCGAAATCCTTTTACCCCTCGTTTTCTCCAATTTCAGCGAAGGAAAGGAGTTTCTGGCGTTTTGCCCTCTAAGAAAAAGCTGGAAGGTGATCGAACCCTGGCCTTCCTTTCCCCAACGGGGAGGTTTTCCTTTGTCCCATAGCCAAAACTACCGAATAAATTGATTTATGCGAATATTTTGGACATTTTTAGAACGAATTAAAACTAAGTTTAGATTGAAGTATATTAGAGTTAATTCGGTTGACTGTGATCCTTATCGTGTTTCGGTCGTCTGAGAGTTGTACTTTTCCGTGGAAATAAACGCGGATATGCTTATTGAAATTTTCATAATTCTAATTTTAATATATTTTTATGTGAATTATAGATATTTTAGACTTTATCGGTAAACAATAACGCAATCGGCCTTTACTTCGCTTGTTTCTTTGAATTGTATTTCAGCGTTGTTTGAAGTTAGAATGAAAATTTTTCATTCTCATCTGATATTTGAGATATTTTTTGGTTTTTTTTTGTTAGTGTATTGTAATTTTGTATCAATAACGATTAAGTCATGATTATTACTCCTAATTCCCGTGTGTTTCATATATTTAGGAATCGGCAAAATTTTAGAAAACTACCTTTGTAACTTAAAGCAGCGATTCAGTAGTTATTTAAATTATAAATGTGGGTGAAAGAGATATTTAAGAATCTCATGTAAGGTTTCACGGTATTGTATACTACCTTTAGTAGCTACTTTTTATATTCAAGTTCATTTTATCAGGATTTTTCGACTTTTATCAGAAATACCGTGTCAGTTAGCATTTCAATGGGATATTTATTTTAAAACAGCAAGAAATGGGTTACATTAACCATTATGTAGCTAATGTGAATACACTCGTAACGCAGAAGATAATTTCCTATCTTTACATTTCAGGTGATATATCGTTTCGTAGCTTTAATTCTTTGAATAAATTGGACGCTGGTTCCCTCTTCACTTGGCCTTTTCATTCGTTGGGCGAATCCCTTATTTCTGCCTTTCCAACCAACGCTGTCCTATTTCACCTTTCGTCCCCGGGCGTAGCACTCGAAAGCATCCTTGCCTTCCCTGTCTCTCCCCTTCTTATTTTCCGCATTTCCTCTTCCCATCCTTCCCTTGTCCTTGCATTCCGCCGGACCATCTCCTTTCTCATGCCCCAAATCACTACCTAACTTCCTATAACTATTTACCCATTCGATCTTCGTTTATTTACGCTCGAGAAAATCGCCAGTCAATCTCCAGATTTTTAAAATTTCTCCTTCATTTGTCTCCTTTAATTCTTTTCATAGTTACGTAATTCTTAAAATTCCTCTTTTTCTATTATCTCTGGGCATTTACGCCGTGATTTATTTGTTCATTTTTACTCTGTTTGAGGGAAGATTGGCTTGAATTGTTCACGGAAACTTTTTCAATGATCAGTCAATGTCAATTATGGGAATTACGTCGTAAAAGAAGAATCAGCCTATTTCAAATTGAACTGATTTTAAGTCAAACTTTGCGCTTTACCTTCCAATAATATTAATTATTTTTCCCTTTCTATTGCCATGTTACTTTCACTATAGCTGGCTTTCCCAAGTAAATTTGGAAACGAGCATTAAATGTGCACATGCACATTTATAAAATTAAAGGAAATACATCTGGTGAGCTATCGGAGTGAAATATTACTAGAAAAGAGGAAATATTACCTTTACGGTGGTAGAGTTTTCAATTCTCACATCTGGTGTTAAATAAATGTGTAATACTTTATCTCTATTCTGTCGGATTACATTTATCTTTTACCAAAAGTGAATTATTTAGAAGGAAAAAATTCACGGATTGTTTTAAACGATTCATGCCAACAAAATGTACTGTTTAAGAATTGATGTCTTGGCGTAAGCCGTAAATATTTTCAAGGATGAATTTGTGCGTGAATTTTTTTGATGTTCGTTTATTAGAAAATATTGCCAACGGACTGCGCCTTCGCGTAGGCCTCGCTCACCCTTCGTCATTCATCCTTTACCTTTAAATAATCAAATAACTAGTTTACTTGCCTAGTAACAAATAAGATTAAATTTTCATCACGACACGCTCCATCCGTATGATTAGCTTTAATGCTGCCGGATTCTCACCTCTTTTTCCTCCCTCTTCTATTAACTCTCGCGCTTTTTCGTCTTGTTGGGCGCGCTTTAGTGCCTCCGAACCTCGGAAAAGAATAAATTTTCCCCTTCTCTTCGCCCCCTAATTTTCTCTCTTTTCCCTATAGAATCCCCCTATGCCTTTTCCCTGCTCCTCCTATCTCCTGCATCATGCCTCCTCTATCTCCATTCACGTCATCCTCCCACTCCGTCCTCCTTTTCCCTGTCACTTCTCATTCCTTTTACTCTGAAACCCATCCCTCTCCTCCATCTTTATCCCACCACCCATCAACCCCCACCCGCCAAAGCATCATGCAGATTGGAAATTTCGCTTGAGCAGAAAATCGGTCAAGGCGCGGTGGATGGGGACGAGGGTTTCGTGCTGCTGAAGGATGGTATGGGTTTATTTTTTTTCGAGAATGGCGCTAGGGGGTTCATCTATGGGATCGTTCCGTAGAACGGGATTGGGATGGGTTTGCTGGCTCGTTTCGGAAGAGTGGGAGCGGGATTTTCCTGGGCCGCTGAAGCCATTTATTACCATTGCGCATTATTTCGAAGTTAAGGCCCTCTCTTCGCGCTGACTGGATTCACAAAAGGAGAATTTGAATAGAGTATGCAGGGTTGCCACACGGAAAGTTTTTAGCGGACCCCGGAGCTAGGTTTTCCGGCGAGGAATTTTAAAGCGATTTGGAAAGCGTATTGCTCGGCTCTAAATTTCGGGAAGGTTTTAATATCAATCAGATCAGAAACATTTTAGGGGAGATTGCGCCATGTGCTGCAGTTTTATTCGGATTAAGCCTGAGTTCCTTCCGGTTTTGTGTTTTTGTTTTTACGGGGTAGAATTCTTTTGTATTGGTGGATGAAGTGGATGCATAGTATAAGTAGCTATTTAGTTTATCGTGAATTCAGACCAGGAGCAGCTCTATGCATTTTTTGCTGCATAAATAGAGGAAATACTTTCATTTCTATAAATATTATCGCAAGAGCGAGAGGCTATTTACTCAATTTCACGACGACTAATACTTCTATTACTTCTATACTGAGAATCTATAAATGCATCTTTCGAGTTCCAGTAATTCTCGTGTTAAGTCTTGATAGCTTTTGAAGAGAGCCTGAGAGGTAAGAACATTTAGTTTCTTGAGAAGTACTTCAGGTATTCAGTAGAACCAAAACTTCATTTTGAATTGACGTTTTATTTTTCAAAATCAGATGGGCCTTACGATAAAATATATAAGTGAAGCAGCCCTTTAAATGAAAAATAAAACTTGAATTTTCATCTAAGTTTTTTGATGAAAATCATGGACTTACTTGATAATTCCGCGTTTGGTTTTTCGTTGGATTCTCTTAGAAATAGTCAGCAGTAAGTTGCGGAATGTTTGAAGTTCTCAATATTTGCATTTTGAGTTCAAGCGAAACTTTACAGTAGACCGCTCAATTTTAACGGCAGACAGAAACCCTTGATGTAACCATTTTGCTTTCCATCGTCTGTGATGTGTATTTCGCCTCCGAACCATTACCCAAATACTTTGTCCATTATAAAATACTGTTTCTCTTAGTGGTCTTAGTAAAGTGTAGTACTTACCCTTCTTGTACTTAGTTGTTCCCTTCACTGACCCAAGAAATTGAAATTGCGGATGTGTAAAAAAAGACGCATTTCGGGAAAGATTGGCACGGACCGTCCTTTTTCCAAGTTTGAAGGGAAAAGCCCCTTCGAAAGAAGGTAAAAATAGAGGAGAACAGAACCTTTGAACAATTTCCGACGTGGAAGACAATATCGAATCACATGCCGGTACGGGAGACGCGGGCCAAAGGGACACAGAGGTTTCGGAGGGAGGGAAAGAAACCTAGTAGTATGCGAGGAAGGCGCTATCGGAATCGAGGCCTCCTTTTGGACGACGCAGACCATAATTCAATTCTCAAAGGTTAGTTTGGGACAGTTTTTTCTCTTTTTCTCACGGACAAGGACGTGATTGGAAAGCGGCAGAATGTACGAGGCGACATAGGGAAAGATTCCGAAGAAGAAGAAGAGGGCTTTGAGAAGGAGTTTGGGAAGATTAAGGAGGAAAGGGTAGGAATAAGGGTATGGGAAAGGGTTAAAGCAGAAGAATGAGAAGGAAGGGTAGGGGAAGCGCGGGGGGTAAAAAGAAAAGCGACGAATTCTGGCAGACGCATAACAGTCTCCCATTTGTCTCTCGTCTTGACGCACACTTGTTCGAATTCCGATAAAGTACTTTATTTTCAGCCTTTCTCTTAAGGAGAGATGGACCCCCGAATCTTCTTCCTGTCCTCTTGAGCTAAACAGGTTTACAAAGCGTTAAGGGGAGAATATCGAATCAGTCTTTGCTCGATGAGATCATACGGCGTGCTTAGCTCTCGATGGTAGCAGAATTGAGTGTTGCGGCCGCCCGAATGGGGTTGGGAGCGGCGACGGACCGAGGTTATTGGCTATTTTCTCGACACATTTTCAAGTTTGCTGCGCACAGAAACTGGAATGCCTTGGAGAATGGTTTTTGATAAGCTTTTAAATGTTATGAGGTCGATTCGATGCGTTTAATTTCCAGTTTTTTATTTAATTTTTGATTTTCTCACTTTGTTTAATCTGGGAACATCGTTATCATGGTGATTTCCGGTCCATATTATGTATTTTCCTTGAAAATAATAATAATTGACCCAGTGCTGGGGTATGGAGTATGTTACCACACTTGACAACTATAAGCTCCGTTTAGGAATTTTCCATTCGTAGCGAGTTGATTGAAAATGTGAAGCGAAATAATAATTAACTTCCATATTCCAAATCTATGGAATAGAGATTCTTTACGCTAATTTATTAAGATGTGTAAATAATGCTATAGTACCTCTCTTATGATCTAATATTAATAAGACTTATTCTCTTTCCAAAATTTTTGGTCGCTGATAGGAGGTGAGGATTCAGCCGACTTTCGAGTTGATGACTTAACTTTAGACTGAGATTTATTACAACTATTTCTACTACTGAAAATTTCAAAATTTACATTTGCTATCTGGTTTATTAAAGGGGTAAATATGAGGAACGTGAGCAAGATTTCAATATGCATCTGTTAATGATCTCATATTCTAAATTCAGTAATCATTATTAATGTGATGCCGAAGCTAAAAGGTGGCTTGTAGGGTATATAGATGGTGGATATAGATGTGGAAAAAGATCATTTTATCAGGAGCTGTGGTTCCCGACCTTTTTAGAGCCCATACCCCTATTTGCCTTCAAGTAAATTATCCTGTAACCCCCATTCGTCGTAATAAAAGATAAAATTTAAAGAAAATCAAGGTATCAAGTGAGATAGCTGGGAGATGCTGCTGAAACAGTTACTTTCGGAAGACTTTAATATGAATATCTACGTATTTACCTTATTTTTCCCGAATCCTTTTGATATTGTCAGGGAACCAGGGTACTTATGGTTAGAAACAGCTTATCTAAAGTAATAAAGTCACGTTTTTTTTTAAATCGAAGTCCTCACCCAAAATCTTAGTCTTGGAGACAGATATTCTAGATGCCTCGGCCTGTTGAGGAGCGATTTTAATACAAATTACCTCCCACTCCATTTTTAAACAAAACTTTTTCCACCCCATCTCCTCGTGTCGTTAGCCGTACTGACACACTTTTCAAAAGAGCGGCGGAGAGTCATTCGTCTCGGCGTATCTGTCTGTAGCTCGAGCCGCGGGGATTTATCCTCTCGTATTTCTTTTTTCCGACAAGGGAACGCGCGCGAGTCCGGTGCCGTGACTTTTTTCAAATCCTCGTCGTCTCTCTTTCCCAGACTGTGTTAAGTGCCGCGTGTCCCGCTTTGTGGCATCGCACGGAAGGATCTGGTCGCGCCCATTTCACACAGATGTTTGTTTTTGCTTCATTTTCGCCAGGCTAATTCAAAGTGATGAGCCGAAGCTTAGCTTTACATTTGTATCGCCTTTTTTTCAGTTAAAGCGGCGGTTATCCCTTTAGCTGGATTACGGTCGCGCCGTTTCTTTTTTCGCTGCAAGGAAATTCCGGCGCTTATTTTTGGAGAGGGCCTATTTGCCGTTATCGGTTATCGTGTTTGGATATTGCGCTTTGCGAGGAAAGATTTTGGTAGTGTATTGCTTGATTATTGCGTGCAAATGAAGCTCCCTCTTTTGTATCTCTCGCATACTGCTTTTTATGGCGATCTTTATGTAAGGGATTTTTGTAGGTTGAAATTTTCTGGCCGATGGCAGGTTCCCGATGGAAACCAAGTGTTAACTAACGCAGTAAGCCTTAGACACGCGCAGATGGTAAAATGCTTTTCTGTTTAACGTATGTAGTGAGTTCTAATTCTAATTTTTTTGGTCAATATTTGAGGGCGCTTAAATATACTGAGATTTTTCAGTATTTATTTGAATTCATATTTTAACTGCAATATTATTTTAATTTATTTTTATCATTTTACAATTTATCTAGTTACAATACTACTGTAAGTTGCAGTTTTATTTTCAAATTCAATTTGTCGGCTAAGCTGGTGTTCATCTTACGACGCACTATGGATTAGAATCGAAAAAAGTTGGCCAAATGGCCAAAAGTAGTTTGATTTGATGTTATGGTACTTTTTGCGCAATAATTCACAAAAGACTTATTTTATGATTCTGCGGGTCTTTCATCGATATCTATTCGTGTTGGGCAAATACAGGGTATCAAACTTTTAGAGAAAGACTGATTATCGATATTTTTGGAAAAATTTCCAGAATACAAAGTCTGAGAGATTTTCCATAATACTTTCCAGAATACTAAGTCGGATAAGCTTTTGATGATAACCATTGAAAAATAACGATTCAGTATTTTCTATAATTCTTTATGCTTGAAATATTAATTCTTTGTCTTAAGAATCGTTGTAGTTTTCTTGATTCTATATAATTTGATAATATCATTATAGTTGAGTCTTTGAAAATTTTAATTAACAAAGTGAGGGACACTTTTTCGGCCAAATTTCGAGCTTAGGTAAGGAAAAAGAAATCACTCGCATCATCCTATATACTAATTTTTCATGAATGGCTTATAAATGCTGAAGTTCCACAATCAAAGAAACAATTTTAGCCTATAAAGCATCTTTTTACGATTCCAGACCACAGTGCGGTGTTCCATTCGGCGATCAAGTACGTCATACATATTACTATTAGACTTCACAATGCAGCACAGCAAGCTTCTTTATTAGAATGCAGTATTTGGTTGCTTGGGAAACAGTCTTGTTTATTTTAGGACCTCAATTAAGATTCCTTTTTCGAGTTACCTTTCCTCGGCTCAATTTTCCCGTTTTCCCAATCGCTCTCGTTTTCGATTCCATTACACTCCAATCTCAGTTATTCCATGCCTCGCATTCATTCGCCATGTCTTATTTCCAGACCTTATTAACTGGTTTTATCATTTTCCTTTCCCGCGAAATGGAATTATTCCCATGTGATTCCCTCGAATTTTGCGTCTCTTCGCATCGCAGGATTTTATCGTCTTGTCTCTTGCTTTTCGTACGGCTTTCTTCCTCTTTTTCCAGTTTCTTTCTCTTTCATTTCTCAACGTCTTATTGAGAGATTAAATTGCTGCAGGAAATTTTTAACTCCTGCTCGATTCTATGTTATTTATAAAGTTAAATTACCTGTCATTGTTTTAAAAAGTTTGCGTGAATTTAAGCCTTTATTTTTTTAAATCTGAATTTTCCGGAGTTTCTGAAATCTCTTTCAGTATCACTTTAGAAATTCACATATTAATATGGATATCAATTCATAATATGTAAATATTCATTATATAACATAAAAGTACTGATAAAAATTATTCAGTTCAATTTTCATTTATTAAAAATGTTGATAGATGTGATACCTTAAAATATTTTAATGGGTAGGAAGATTTTGTAACTTGCTTCCTCATTTTTACAAAAATGGAACTTTTAATTACATGATTTCTTTAGGAACTCCATGTGCGTTTTGCTTTCAGCTGTCGATCCTTTTTAACAATATTTAACTCAGATGTATTTAATCATGTTCACTGACTGATTAGCGCATTCTCATCAGCGTTCGAGTGAACTTAGGCTTACAGCAAATGTATCCTTTAATTTAAATCTTCTGTTTCTCCTTTTCCAATTTTTTCCTGCAAAAATATCGAATGTTCACGTGATCAATGCAAAAACCAATACGCACTCGTTTACGCAGCCAAACATTATCATTTCCTTTCCCGGCTCAAATTCCCCAAAACCCTCCGAGGCAAAACGTCTATCTTTGGACGTCCTGTAAAAGGATTAGGGACAAGGTAATGCCCACGTCAACCGATTCAGTCCCCTCGTTTTGTGAGGGAGAGGAATCGTCTCGCACCGATTCTCCTCACAAGAGATACCCACGTCGACCTCGCTCAGCCGTCCTTCTTAACGGCGCGGGATTTCCTCCCCTTTTTACCCTTTTAAGGACACCGCTCGCGTATACTCCCTTTCTTCACGTCCCCCCTTTCCTGGGAAAAATAGAAACCTAACCCGCAGAGCCCATCCGCCTACACCCGTGCACGGCGTTCCTTTGCGCAACCTCTGCGAAGTAAGCAGAAGGCGTCTGGTAAGGCGATGGTGGGGAGGGTCTCAACCCACCGAGGTTAGGGAGGCAGTGCCTTAATGAAGTGTCTTCCCCTCCTCCCTTCCCTTTGTATAAACTTCCCTCACCTCTTCCTAATTCCCTCTTTCTTTCGCCCTCTTTCCGTTTTCCCTACTCGCAATCTTCCTCTCTTTCTACCTTTGTAGATTCTAGTACACGATCCGTCTTTATTCCTTTCATTCCGCCACTACCTTTTCTCGGCGAATTACTTTTTATTCATCTGGCGGAATGAAAACGTCTTCCCGCGTCTTTTTTAATCTTCTTCTCTTAGCGCGTTTTATGCTTAGATTAAATGTGCTTTTCACTTGCAGCTCTCTTTCCGAATTACGTGGAAGGGTTTAGAATGATTAAAATCGGAAAATTCTATCGCTATTTGATGGTGGATACGCTTGGAGTTTTGTGCAAATTCCTACGCGTAATGGAGCCCTTTCAATATCAAGCGTGAATCTGCGAAATTTCTGTAATATCCATTGCCAGTTCTGTACTTAGTATTAATTTTCTGCTGAATGTATGCATTATTTGTTTACATGAGTACGCCTTTTGGTAGTGCTAAAGGGCAGTAACGATCCCAACAGATAGTTATTACGCCGTAACTCGTTTATCTTTTTTCGATTCTGGTGAAAATATGGTGTAGGTTCTATGGAATGCAGAAAAGTAAAAAATTCCATAGTAACGTTACACGTACAGAAAACTAAGTAACTAACTGCGTCGTAACTTCTGTTTGCATCAGTATATTTCGTTGATATCAATGAAAAACCATCGCATAGAAAATGGTAGGCTCAAAATGGTGTATGCAAAAATGGCAATGCTGTTGAATGTGGATGACTTAACGCTCCCCTGCACACATTTTAACATCAGTTGTCGGAGTAAGCGCGAGTTGAAGTAACTCTTTGGGTTTGCTTCGATGGTCCGCTCGGTTTACAAGGAAAATGATGTCAGAAGCAGGTTGTGACCCCAATCCGGTGAAAGATATCTGAATAGTTTTTTCTAGATCAACAAAACAAGTTTTATGTTATTAAAAATATAATGGAATCGAGCCGTCGTATATTCTTCAGCAAATGATGTCAACGGATCGATTGCTTTCTAAATAATACATTGAAAAAATTGGAGAACTTCCATCAAATATTGTTTAATGTTACCGTTTTCTTATAAAACTTCGAAGACTTTAATAGTAATAGTAACAATGTGATTTCTTTGTGTCCAATGGCAGACCACCTAAGGATAACATTGCAAGGTAACAAAATTCAACAATCGCAGTCGCAAGCAGCATTAAGGTATACATTACTGTATAGTTTATATTGATATTTAAGGGCAAATTCCATTGAATAACTAACTCCTCTATTCGCACTGCATCATGCTCGTCAATCTTTTTCCTTCCGCACATATTAATTCGGCGTCTCGTTATCAGTATTTATGCTTTCGTCTACCTGTACTAATCCTCCCTCTATTCCATACATCGTCTGCCCTTCGCCGCACCTGTCGTACCCTTTCTCACCTATCGCTCCCTCTTCTCCCCCGAATTCCTCATCCAGTCCGCGCACCATTCTGCTTCTCTCTGCAGATTTTTGAGACGTTTCCTATAAGGGAAGCTATGAGCTCGGGGGGGATTAATGAGAGGAGCTGGTTTTATAGGGTCGAAGGGATAGCGTGAGAAGGGGAGAATGGTTTTGTGCGGCCCAATAGGAGTGCTATATTGTTCGGAAGGCTGTGTGCAGAAACGAAGATTGAGATGGTAGGTTTTTAAGGGTTGAATGGAGTCGGAATGATAGTAAATAGGAGGGTGATGAAAGGGATTGTATTAGGGAAGGGAAATATTTCCGAGGGTTTGTGATTGAAAGGCCTTCGCGGGAGTTAATTCAAAGATGATATGCGTCGAGTTATTTTGTACGATTGCGAAGGAGTGTTTGATAGGTCGTGTATCTACACTCACTTGTTTGGAGTACGAGGGTTTGCTTTGTGGGAAGTTTAAGTGCGATCATTGCTCAATCCGTGCGGCTGAATAGGGCAAGTGGATGAAATTAGAGTTATTTGTCCGGGTCTTTCAAAAGCGCGATCATGTTTTCCTGCTGTGGTGGAAAGGCTAATAAATGTATAGGAGAAGCGTTCTCTCTTGGTTATTAAGGAGCTGGTTTATAAATTGGGTCAACTTTGGATCTAGATAGCGCTATGCTATCGAGATTTATCCTCAACGGCGAAGTTTGTCTACTCAAGGTCAAGATTTATTTGCTGGAAGCTTTGCTTACAGTCCAACTCCTCGGTGCTTAACGCTGCAAAAGGTTTATCGCGTATTTGATTCGGGAGAGACCCGTAAGGTGCACTCCTCCTTAATATAATGTAAGATTTGAATACCAAAAAACTTAGTTTAATTTGCAGGAAATATTTTAGATTTAGATGATACTCACATTCTCTTATAATAGATATATCATTCTAATTAAAATACTAAAAACATTTTGTTTTCTTACAATGATTGGTTCCAACTAGCAACCTGAGTAAAATTTATTTAATGGTGTTGATTTTATAGATTGCGGGAATTTAAACATCAAGGTGAGTTGAACTAAAGTGAGTTTTCGGAGAGTCATCCCGAGAATATTTACCTATGGTATCGAGGGAACTTTCTATTAGGCAAATTTATCACTCCCTATCGTCATTTCACTGGAAATGCTTCGGTTGCTTTCCTAATTACGTCGAATTTCCTTGACTGCTCCTTTCACTCCTTGGTTCTTTGGCAAATCATACCTATGGGCAAAATTTTGCGTAGTTAACTTATTAGGACCGAAATTATATGCCTAGCAGATCTTAATTTAGTAGGTTTTAATTTGTGCCAAACTGTGAGTAACGACTCACTAATTTTACAAATTAACGTCGGAACACTTCTTTAGAGGAGATAATTAGGCCTAAAAGTCCTTCCTCTTCTCTTTTACATTCGGAATTACCGCCGCGCTCCGAATTTTCGTTCCCGTGAACGTAAAATTACGCTCAACCGGAGAGCTCCATTAATTTTATCGGAGCAGTTTAGAAATTAGTTTTCAACGTTTGCTGATCATCAATTCTCAAATGCTAGAATTGGAAGCGCGAGGAAAATTACCGGTGGCTGAAAGCGTAAATCATATCGGAAATAAAAGCTAACACGCTAAATACCATAGTGCGTCGTAGGTTTCACTGTTTGAATGAAATTGAGCCATAGAATGTAATACTTAATGGAGAACAGTGGATGCCTTCTTTCTTATCTCCTTAATTATATCTAAACGAAATTCTTTGTAGCTCTGTTCTTAGTTTTATTCCAATCATCTAGTTCATATGAAAGAATAATTCACATTCATTGTATATTTCTTGTAACAGCATTAATGCCTGAAGTTTAAACGCGACGATTCGTGACAAATCGAAATTTGTTCACTCATTAATTTGTCATAAAACTGGGAGATTTTCAATCATAATCATACTCAAGGGCCTCTGGATGCCAAATGGGCAACGCGTTTGAATTCCGTGAATAAAGTCCCGGTTTCGATTCCCGGTGACGGCTCACGTGCGTTACCTCAGCTGTCGAAGCAGTTTTAAAATTATTACTACTCCTAGTACGTAGTCTAAACTATAATTATCTATCAGTCTAATTTTTTAATATTTAATTTTTTAATAGCTTCTTCCTTTATTCTGATGTGAAAATCAAGCACAAAACACTCCAAAACCATCAAACCTTTTTTTGATGGTTTTGGAGTGTTTTGTGCTTGACTTAGTAACCATCAGCCGCCAACTAATTATTTTACTGATGTGAAAAGTCTACCATATATTAAGTAATCAGTTCCTGTTATAACAACTATATATATAAAGTAATCAGTTCCATATACAACTAAAGTAAGTGTGAATCATCAAAAGTGTTTATTGATTAAGTTATATCCCTCTAAATTTAAAGGGGAAGATAACATTCCGTCTGTGATAGTCCGATAATATATGTCATCGGGTTGGCAGTAGAATTTTATTTAGATCAACGTTGAACAGAACTCGCGTACCAAATTTTCCCTCGGTATCGCGGAAAGGAAGCGATTTATCTAATAGTTCGGCGAGGTCACTTAGAATGCGTTCAGTGGCGAAAGATAACGGACCGCAGTAATACGGGATCTCGTTTTGATTGGCGTGAAAGTAATCGGTTGCGAGGTGTCGATGGCGTGGGAGAGAGGGGACGAAGTGGGTCGGAGAGGGAGAGAAAGGTGTTTGATTGATACGGGCCTCGTGCGATGGGACGTCCATGGAGGTACCCACAGGGATTCCTTCCTCACACCAGAGACACAGTTTCATTAATGAATGCCTTCGCACTGAATGGATCCTTCGATTTGCTCGTCCTCGTTTGTTTCTCTTATAAATCCGTGGGAGAACGCTTTCCGTTTCGTATTCCGGTTATTTTGTCGGTTTAGCGTAGATGAAGCGCGAGATTCATTTGCGTTTTTCACCAAGTTTGGACGTCGTGCGTCATTAGTCTGGCTGCGGTAGCGGTTTTGGCGGAAAGCGTCAAGAGGTCTTTTTTTTCAAACGCGGAGGATTATCATTTAAATTGGATCTCCTGGAATAATTTATGTTAATGAGGTCGTAGTGAATATATTATTTACAAATTTACCGAGAATTTGCTTTGGTGCGGCGAAGAATCTCTTTTTAGCTTTCCAGGGTTGCTGTTTTTATTCTTTAATAAAATAATTTGCGCGAATTTGATTATTTTTGTCATTATAATCTTCATGTTTTCTAATTTCGACAGCTTGGATGTTTTGGCAAATTCAGGAATTCTTAGCCGTTGGGACGCATATTCTTGATGGAATTTGAATAAGCTTTGCTGCTGAGCAAATAGCCACTTGGTTTTGGAAATTGTATCTTTTGTGCTAATCTTATTGGGAAAGTAGCATACAATCTATCATCTTAAGAGAGGGAAATCAGAATTCATTTACATCAATATTTCTGGTGGTTATAAATTAACTATTAATTATCGATAAATTAATAGAGTTGGAGGCCGTAAATTCTTCAAGAACAAGTGATACCGATTATACAATAAGTTTTATCTCCGCAGAACATTTGGTTCCGAATGTTTATGTTAATTATTTTTCTTATAGTGATTATCTTAGAATAATTAAAATTTCGCTAAGTTTCTCCAAATGCTTCTAAATATGAAATCAGCTTTAGTGATATTAAATTAGAAGACGTGACCATACAAGGTTGATATTGATTTGTTGAAAAATATTAAGAAATATTCTCTTAATTTCTATCATATTGTGCAACATCCGAAATTGCTTAAAGTGTGGGTAATCGTAAGTAAATTTTGTCAAGGAAAGCTTTCGGAGTTAACATTCCAAAAAAACTTTGAGTTTTATCTTTCAAAGAATTTGGTTATCGTGTGCGAAGATCTTACGAAAATGACAGACAACTAGTGTGTAGCATTTTATTCCTTTAGAAAATTGTTCCTAATTCAGCTGTTGATTGATGAGGAAATCTTACCGCGAATTTAATGTGGCCTGATGCAGTTTTCTGTCCCCTGAATAAAGGCAGAATTACGTAACGCGATTGCTCCTGTAGCGCTGGTGATCCTCAGACAGGCGCTTTGTCATCATTCTGTGTCAACACTACGATTGACTCGAGCCTCCCTTTCTTGCGAAATGATCCCTGGTTCAAAGCCCCAAACCCCATCTTACGCTCCGTCTACTTCTTTGGAGCGCGTGTTTATGTGCCAAGCGCTACTTCACTTCTGTTTGCACTCCCTGATGAGCTACCTGTCAATGACAATTCGCTAAGATCTTGGAGCGTTCGCAGCCGGGTTTCCCTTATCTAATTTCACCAATAAGAGTTTTTGACGCGGGAAGATATAATGGAAAAGTTGAAGTTTGAAAGTTTCTGATAGTATCGGTCTAATCTTATAAGAAAAAGTTTTACTTTCTTCTTTGTTTTTAATACTTCTTTTAATATTTAATGAAATGACTTCGTTTTTTAAGATATATTCTTTTGTTCCTTCTTGTCGTTCCACGGAATGGTGATCTAGTATTTTATTTAGTATTTTGTAGATATTTTGCTATCTTTTATTTTATCCTGATTTCCTTGGAGTGATGAACTGATTCGCGACCCATTTTTCCCGAGATATTCGTTCTTTTACAGTCAGTGAAATTAGCCAAGTTACATTTGCTTATGTATTATTATTTGGGTACATTGTGACTTCTGATCTCAAATTTTTAGTCAAGATGAAAGTGTGTTCACAATAAAATTTCGTAAAAAGTTGTTTCTGTCACCGATACCGTAAATAGTTGTTTGAAATAATAGCAATGATTTATAAGAATTAACCTTGAGATTTAGTGGTCATTTTGTAATTTTATGAAGTTTTTAAATTAAGTTGAGACAATTTTGATGTATCATAAATATCTATTAGTTATCTAATTTTTTAAATAAAATTATTTTATTCTTTAAATAGTTGCCTGATATTACTAATGATTTTTGAGTGTTTTTTGGTTAGCGGGGTTGGTGGCGTCATTGCATGATTATTGACCATCATTTTGAAATTCAGTTGCAGCACTGAATAATCTTTATTCTGTATGGAATATACCGGAATAGATTGCGAATCAGCGGTTATTAAGCGAATGAAAGCCTGGATGTTAAAGTTAATTCGCCGCAGAGCGAAATTTTGAAACCTGGAATTTAAATCAAGCTTTCCTTCCGGTTTGTTGTCGCGAATCATCTAGGAGGTAATGGTATGACCTTCATGTGAATCTCCCGAATTCAAAACTGAGCTTTAAGAGTGCCCGTGTCTCAAATGATACCACTCATTTGGGAAAATAATCCTTCCGTGATTCGGAGAGGAGTGTATGTTTACCTCGGAACCATCCAGTGCTGCCCTATTGTTCGACCGGTGGGTGCTTTTTATTTCTATTAAGGGAAGAGAGCGGGGAAAGAGGAATTGCTTGCGCAGTGTTCGAAATTCGGAGAAGTTAACGTCCTTCACTTTCGGTTGCGGAATCGATTCGTTTTCTGCTTATCTTCCTCTCTTTGCCCGAAAAACGTCTGGACTACTATGACTCCCATCTCCAAACCTAATTCAATCCCCTCTCTCTTTTACATTAAACAAATCCTCTCATCCTTTTCCCAGGCACTTCTAATTTTCAACTCCATGTGCTTAATACACGTCCCTCTCCCATTTCAATCCGCTTACCTCAAAACCTTCATCTCCTCTTTTTCACCTCGTCGTGCGATCCCTTTTATTCCACCGTCGGACGACCGGACTCCAGAAACACACGATGGTTGCGTCGCTCTCATTCGGCCGCCCATTGCAAACTCATTTTCCTAAGTAGCTATGCGCCTAGTAGAAAGAATTTTTTATGAGCCCTTGGGAATGATCTCCTTTTTTTTACTATTTTTTCCCTCTCTACGGCGCCTCCCGGTTTTTCCGCACTTTGTTTCTCCCCAGCTCGGGTTTTAATATCTCCTGATTTTTTTCTTCCGTGCATTTCCATCTTCGTTTTTCTCTCACCCTGCGTCCACAGCCGGTCATTCACTATCTACTATGCTGTCCATCTCTCGTCTGTGGAATTTATTTCGCTTTGAAAATGCGGCGGAGTTTTAGGAATCCTCCTTCCTGTCCTGTATGCATTCTTAATATTAATTGTTAGTTGAATATTATTTATATCCTTTTATAATGATTCTAATTTTTGTCTAGTAATGATTATTAATCTAATTACCGTGTTTATAATCGAAACTGAAAATTCGTAATTTCCTTAAATATTTTTCTGACCGTATTGTATCTGCAAAATTTCTAACATCACATAACTATGCTAAGAAATTTCTGTGTTTCATTTATTGTGCCGACTCTGGCATTAAAAACATTCAAAAAATTAAATTAAATGTCGATTTTCAAGTTTTAATTCTTTTGCTTGTGTTACTATTTATTTAATCATTTTGAAACTTTGTGCGTTACTCTTTCGATTGGTACTTGCTGTTTTTTTTGCTCTTTTCTAAATTAAAGAAGTACTTCATTTCATTAAAGTTCATTAAAGGAACTTCATTGTTATCATTGTTGTTTGAAAACAGTGTTCATAATTCTTCTCTTAAACTTTTTACAAGAAATGAATTGCCTTTCCCTTGTTTTCTTTTTCCATGGTTTCTCAATCATTTGCTAATTAAATGCATAGAAATTATATATATTAATTATATAATATTTTCGACATAATTAAAAATTTCCATCAAGTAGAATCCAAGCATTCCTTTAACGTAAGTCGTAAGCGTTGTTTAATCGGAACGTGCTTATCTGTAAACGCTTCTCACCACTCGTAGTAATATCTTTTTCAATAGTTTCACCCACGCCCGCGACTGTTGGCCCACTCTTCTCCCTCCAGTCTAGCTCTCCGTTTAGCTGCCGAGAGCTGTGTCTGCATGAGAAATGCGGAAGGTGGAAGAGTCTCGGCATGTTGTGGATGGGGTTAGACGTTGCATGTGGCGGCTGAAAAGGGAGGGAATGATACCCCTCCACGTGCAATGCACCTTCCGCCCCCTATAAAAACCTCCTCTCATCACCCCCCTCGGCTTCATCCCCCTTTTCAAAATGACGCATTGACTACTGCAGAGATGTTTGTGCCGTAGGTGCAGGGAATTCTTCCTCGCTTTTCTTCCTCGAAAACTTTTTCTCTTCCCCTCCCTATATCTGCGTATCCCTCTCTCCACTTTCTCCCTTTATGTTTCTCTATTTTTTTATGTTCCTATCGCTACCCGTCCCTCGAGGATCTCGCACGGGTCATTGACCCCTCGGAATTCTCCCACCTTCTCTTGTCACTTGCTTCCTCCCCCCGGATTCCTTGTACCACAGGACTTTTTTCCAAGTCGTTTCTCATCATCCAACTTCCATCGCACTTTTCTTTGCTTTTTCGCGGTGTTTTTGCCGCGTTTCCTTCATCTCTCTCTCAGAGATGGAAGAAATGCCGCGGATTCGCTTCCGAAGGTCGAAATTTTCGTTGGCATTGTCGAGGTATTTGGGAAAAAATATTGGTAAATCCTTTTATTCCTAAGCTTGGTTACTTTTGCTCAGTTTTTATCTATTTTTAAGTCTCGTGATTTATGCTACAAGAGTTTTTTCGTAGTAATTTGGGCTTATAAATTTTATGAATTTAATGAAATAAATGCAAAAATGAGATCGGGAGCTTCCATAAATTGTTATGTTATTCAATTAAATTCTTCAGGAAACTTACGAGAAGGGTGTTTCCAGATATTTCATAATCATATTCTCAGATAGTTCATCGTTCATTTTTCATAATTTTTCCATGACATCATGGAACTCTTTTTATATAGCAGTACTTAAGTATCGTTTCTTACTCTCTCGCCTTTCTAAAACAGGCTGACAAAATTGCGGATTTTTGCGCATTAAGCTGCGCAAGTTTGTCTATTTTTTATTTTTCCTCTGTAGTAATTCACTTTATGTTTGACGACATATTTTAGTAATTTACCTTGTATAACTTTCAATTCTCTCGGATTCAATTTATTTGATTTTTGGAATTTTCGTTTAGGTTAGTTTGCCAAATGCATGTAAATTCACGTACTCCGCTTTCAGCTGCCAGAAATTTTCGTGTGGCTAACGTTGGAGAAATATTGCAGAATTAAAGCATCGTTTAAATTGCCTGCAGTATGATAAATGAAAGGGTAATGAGTTTTCAGAGGGCATCGTTGCTGGTGATCCTCCGTTTATCCTGCCTAGTGAGGAGTTAAGCTTCAGAGATGGAGTGTTGTTAGTCCGCCACATATGCTGCGTTAATCTCATGCTCAAGTAGTTCTGCTGGCAGAGGAAAATTTACAATTTAAATAGCCTCTCCCGTTGTGTAACCGGCTGTCATGTCCTGCCAATTTCGATATTAAAGGGACTGCTTTTGATATTTTTTGCAAAGGTATTTTTGGTTAAGTCCTTGCTTTGGGATGTTTAGAAACTTTGGATGGTTCTTTTCTAAAATGATGACTCAGTATACTGTATTGTGGTTACTAGATGACGCGAGTTTGTTCTGCGTATTTGATATCCTTCGAAATTGGATTATATATCATGACAAAATCTCTTTTGGTTTCACTTCATTCGTTCCAAATTCGTTTGGTAAAGAAAAGCATCATCTGGAAAGGAGGAAAAGTAACATTATCGTTGTAATCTTTGTCTTTGCAATCGAATGATCTTATGCTGAAAATTCCTTCTTTCCTTTAAGAATTCTTCTGTTGACATATTTTTCTCAGCAGAATTATAGTTATAGAAAATTAAAAATTGTTAAAAGTTATATAAAAGTTTATATAAAACAGATAGAAACGTGTATTCTTAAGGAAGATCGTGCTTATAATATATGCTAGTAGTTTTTGAAATATGACCCCCGATAGCTAAGTGGGCAACGCGGTCGCTTTCGGCAAAAGCTGCTCGATTCCCGGTGGAGACCATGATGTTGACGTGAAAAAATTGAAAGCTACCTGAATTAATACATAGTGGTTTCTAGCGATATGGAAGAGCCAAATACGGCGGCGTGGGAGTCGACGTGCTGACCACGTATTGCCCACTGTGAATCCGCCTGGCTAAGCTATATCCCTCAAAGGGATGCCTCGCCAACTTTACTTTTAGTAGTTCCCGTAATACTCTGGAATAATTTCTGCTGAAATGGTGCTTTGGCTTTAATTCACTTAAGGTAAATTAATACTACATCAGTAGGAACGCCGAATTACGCTGCATTGAAAATATCAGACATAGATTTTATATGGCTTTTTGTAATTCTGGTAAAATTCAATCACGGGAGTAGAATTACATTCTCTAAATAAAAATTTTACAGTTAACATGAAAATCGGTGTAATTCGAAGCAGAAGTAATCAAAATGTTTTAAAAATGGACAAATTCCGGTACTTGCGTTAAAATGGATGTTATGGATTTAATTGTTGTTTTTCCGCATTTCTTTTTCACCTATTCTTTATTTTTTTATGTTTTTATTAATAACATTGACAACATGTTAGATGGAAAAAAAGACTTTTTAATCTTAATTTCACCATAATATGACCTTTATTTTTATTCATTTGGGAACCGTAAGATTCTTATAAAAACGATAAGTATTTACATCTCGTTTACATTCTGATTATTTTTAAAACACAGGTGCTGATTTTAAACTGTCAGCCAGTAAATTCATAAAGGGGAAAAGATTAGTTTTTAAATATTTAGTAGTATTCTTATGCGAAAAATATCGAAAACTGGCTTCGTCCACAGAATAAATATATTAACCAAAATACTATCGGTTTTTAGGGTTCTAAACCGTCGCTTTTTGAAATTATATATATATATATATATATATATATATATATATATATATATATATATATATATATATATATATATATATTTTGTGTGTTTTTTATTTTCTTCGGATTAAAACATGAATAAGTTCTACCAGTTATCGCTTGGATGATTCAATTTAAAGGGTTGAAAGCTCTTGAAAAACAAGTCAGGCAAACAATACATCTTCTACTACCCAAGGAGCTATCTTTACGCAATACTAAACATTTCACATCTACATAAGTGTCAAACGTGATCCCCTTGTGACGCGAAGTGAGCGTAAAATCCTTGTAAAACAATCTCACCCCCATTCACAAGCGCTTTTCGCTTTTACGTCCTCCGTAGAGGCATTCACGTTCGGAACTTTCTGAGCTTACTTAATCCTGGCTGTCGGTTGGCTAATTGAAACTAGTTACACAACGCCATCCATGCCCATGTATCATTTGAACTCGAGTCAGGTAGACGGCGTAATATTTGGCTCCCCTCTACGTCTTACGTTCCCTCTCGGGGAAGTTAGATATTCCGCCATCACCCAAACTCTTGAGCTCACTCCTTGCCACTATCCGCTCACTAATCTAAAAGTTTCCTTCGCCCGAACTAGCAGCCTCTTCTCGAATTCCTCATCTTCCTATCCACTTCCTAAGTTTTCTCCTCCTTATCCTCTCTCTTTCCGACCCGTTTTTCACACCTCCCCAATTGTCTTCTTCCAAGTTTTTTTATCCCCTTCATTCTTTCCTCCGAGTTTTATCTCCTCCCCGACCGGTGTCTCCACTTTAGGTTTCTGCCCCTCCGCAACTGTCTGCAATTGCCTTTTTCCTTTCGAATACAACTCTCGCTCGATACTTGCCCTTTCGGTTTCTCTTTTGTTTTCAGGGAAGTTTTAGTAAATTTTGCGGCTTGTTTTCCAGCGACTGCTTTTCTTTCAGAACGAAATTCTTGGGTTGGGCCCTACTATTCATTTCGGAGACACTAACTGTTATGTTTCCCTTACTTACGAGAAGGATTTTCATCGGTTGTCTTTTTATTTCGATTTTGAAAGTGCACGTTTTATTGATTATCTTTATCGCCAATCAATTTTTATCTCTAAGGAGTGATCTTGAAGTTTGATACCACACGAGATCCTAAAATACCAGATTTGAGCTATTTACTACTTATCTAGCTGTAGCATGTCATTTCTCTTTTGAGAATTCAATTTCATCGATGGGACATTATTTATCAGTGCCTGTATGTTCGTAGCAAGATTGTCTTCGTCCAAAGGAGGGGAATAATGTGTGAAATTCCACTATGTTGCTGTTAAATCAATCCTCTTCCCCAAGGCGTCATAGAGAATATTACCTTTGATTCTCCAAGATCATTAACGTGTCACCTCGTCAAAGAGATAACAAGCTTTTGATTTCTATCGGATTAGTATTTCGATACGATCTTGTATTGTACCATAAAACAGAAAGGGAAGGATAAGTTCTCTTCCACTATCTCCTGCATGATTGCAATATCTGGATTTACGTTTTACCTTCTCTTTGTGTTTTTTAGCCTGTCTAATATTCTAATACGACCCTCTGAAATTCCACCCAAACTTCATCTGTGCCTAGCAATTTTTTTCTTTTGAACTTCCTAATCCGCCGCCCATTCTTTCCTTGCTTCGATCCTCCACCCGTGAAAAGCGGTGCTCATTTGCATGTCTCTTTCACCTTCTCATTCATCCCTTCTGTGAAGTGGCCCTCGAATTCTCGTCTTGTGGTACTGTTTTGCTGGTTTGGGCGAGGGGGAGGAAGTGGTTTCACTCCCCCCAGACACCTTCTCGTTTCTACTTTTTCTCTCCCTTTTTAAAAGGACGATTGATGTTAACCGTCGGGCGTTTTGTTTCGCCCTCATTTTGGTTTGAGGAGAGCGTGCGAAGGAAGTATTTTTTAAGGGCGATGAAAGGAATGTCGGTGTTGCAGGCTCGGTCTATTATTCGTTTTCTATCCGCATACTTTTGTTACGAAATGTGGATACGCGTGAGCAATGCACGTTGCGTTTCTTCGCTCTTATGAGATTTTCCTCGGGATCCGATTCAACACTTTAAAGAGAAATTGAAACTCGAAATTCGTTTCAACTTTTTTATGCTATGCATGTCGGAGGAAATGGATTTCGTTTCGTTACGTTATTTGATTATCGCGAACAGCTGCAAAGGTATTTTATCTTGTTTCTTTGTCTGAAGGGTCATTCTAGAGAAGAATTAATTAAATTATGCATGCTCCGAAATTAAGGTCTCGCTTCCAGATATTTGTGGTGTGATATTGATACTGTGCCATATTTATCGAAGGCATTATTCATAATTATCAATTAAATTAATATAATAGATTTAAATATTTGTAAACCAGACAGAAAGAATGTAGCAATCACTACCAAATAGTGGATTAGAAAATAGTTTCCCATTATTTTAGCTTCTTCTTTTGAATGAACTAGAAATTGTAGAGATAGAATAGTTTTCTGGAATGATTGGAATGGAAATAGGGAAATTATCTTAATATTAAGGATTGCTTATAGTAGAATGTTGAGGTTGGTATTGTCTCAATGGAGGAACGTCAAGAGGTTTATCTGAATGTGGATATTACGGAGGGAGAAATTAATGGGGTAAAAGAGCTGGAAATATGAAGGGAAACATCTTTCTTTGTGTCTATTTTTGAATGCAGTTCTGCTGGGATTTTCTCAAGTAAATTGTTATAAATATCTTGCGCTTCAGTGAATTATGGGGCAAGGCTGGTAATTATATCCGCAGATGAAGAAAATAAGAATAATGAGGAAATTGCAGAGAAGCTTGCGTTGGTGATGCAGTTAGGAAAATGTAAGAGCCAGTTTGCGAAACCCAAATTAACTTATGCGATGACGTTAAAAGTAGGAAATGGAGCTACTCCCCTAACGGCTGGGCTAGAGAATCTTTTTTTATTTCTTCATTTTTATTTGTTATTTTTATCTTATTTAAGTTGAGTCATATATATGTGTAATTTAGTAACCAAAAGTTCCCTCTTTTACAGTAATATGTTCTAGATATTTCCTTTCAAAATAAAAACATCCTAAAGTGATTATTTTTATGGTGAATTTTTGACATAGTCAATTATTTGAAGTGTAAATTTCGGGAAAAGTTGGGTATCATACCTTGATACTAAATATATACCTTATCATACCTGAATCTTAGTCACTTACCTGTTATCTTATTATTTTCCTATTACAAATCTATTATCAATATCTATTTGCCAAAAGTATGTGAGGTAGTTATTCTTTTAAAACTCAATATGTTAATTCCTGAAGATGTGTATTTTTACTATAAGACTCGTTCTCTCAGACACAAGCTTTATCATAGTTTCTCTCCTCGAAACCCATGCTTGAAAAAGAGAGCAGGAAATGATGTAATATCGGCCGCAGATTGAAATTACTACGTGAAATTTTTCATGATTTTACGAATAAATTCGATCAGCAGTTAACGTTTTAAGTTAAAAAATATGATTGTCTTACGTAGACGAGGGTTAAGTACCCTTTAATTCAACCGATTAATGAGTCATGACCTTCAAGAAGCCTCTATTTACTGGAAACATACTTTTGCATCTTGTTTCAATTACTCTCATTTACCCCTTATATATTGTTCATAGTCACTCCTCTACAATTGATCATTCAGCGGTCTTGATCTTTTTGTCATCTCATTCCACTCTCTCTCCTTTCTTACGAGTTTTCTTCCTCACCCTTTTCTTCTCCAGCTCCGCCCCCAATCTAGGCCCTCCCGTTCTCCGTTGTTAATTTAGACAACTGCTTCTTATTATTCCTGGAGGCTTACCAGCGAGCTCCTTTCCCCTTCTTCCATTCTCTTCTTATTTTCTCTCTTCTCTTGCTTTCATCTTCTCAGCCTTATCTTCCCGAGGCGTCCCAGACAAGATATGTGCGTTTTTCGACCTCGTCCCAGATCTCCCCATACCTTTCCTTTTAATGCCCTCATTCTTCCTGTTTTTCCTCCCGTAATCTTCTGCTGCTTCTGGGAGAATCATTTTATGTCTTTTCCGAGGCATCCCTTCATCACCGCGATAGAAGCGTAGTTACGACTTTACTGAAGCATTCGCGAATCCTCTTGGCAGATGTAGCTCGCGAGGCGTGTTGCGCCCTTCCTTAGAGTGGGTGGTGCTCGAAAAGAGGAAATTACAGCAGACACTGTTTGTAATGAGGAGTTGGATTTGAAGTGGTTTTTCGTCTCTTGAATTACGCAGTTTTACTAGCGTTGGATTATGGATATCGCAGGAGTAGGCTTTCTATTTTCCAGGGCATAACCCTGTACTCCGTTGCTGTATTATTACTGCCATAAAACGTCGAGGTTCTTCTCTGTCGTTCTTCCGAAGCCAATGAATGGCCCTTTCAGAATCATTCAACGGGAATGGCGTGGATAAATCTTATTTCAGCCTCTCCTTTGTGTACGAGCCTTAATCCGGTGAAAACACTTTTCTCTTCTTTTTCTTGAGAAAGACCTGTTCAGTTCTCTATTTGGCTACACGTATATTTATTGGCTGCCGTCGTTGGACTTGTAGAACTTGATAGAGAAATTCATTCCTCGGTTAATTAATGTTAAAAGTGTCTTGAATTCTTAAGTTTATAGATTAATGGCTTCTGGCTTCCACCTCTGCCACTATTGTCTAGCGGAGATTACTCAACCAAAACCATTATTTATTAGAATTCAAAATAAAACGTGAGATATACGAAGCACTGTTTTTTCCGGTTTATTTTAGATGGCGATCCAAAAGGTTTGGCTAGAAAATCTGGAGATTTATATCACTACATTAAGCTTCTCGACAGTAGTGCTCTCTTGCCTTCTTTTTATTTATTTTCTGGTCATATTCTCAACAACGACGAGGAAAATTCTGTTAGTTTTAAGATTAGTTCACCTTTGACGATGTCAACCGTCATGTTAAGTATTGCCTTTCATATTCTTTTCTTTGATTTTGAAAGTAATTATTTTGTAAAATCATAGCATCAAGGTGGGGAAAATCTTACAAATGAAACGGATAATACACTTTCGTAATGCCTTGTACATTTCAAATTTGTCGCCATTTGCAAATCCACTTATAGATCGAAGAACATTAATCGATCTCGATCATTGATCGGAAATTCTTTCTTCGGTATCATCTAGTGAGTCCATAGCTCCTTCTATTATTTCGCCGATGTTTCCTTCGCAACTGTTGGGTCACGCTGTACTGTAATCTGAAAAGGAAGCAAACGTTAGGTCTTCTCCTCAATCTGGATCATTTCATCTTTACGGTAAAAGACACAAGATAATGCTTGGAAAACTATAGTAAGGATAGTTTTAGCTCACAATTTTAGCTAGTTTCAGTTGATGCGGCTTGGTGCCATGACAGGCATTGGTAGCTGCTTGTCCGGCCAATCATAAGTTAATGATTACTTTCCTGATAGTCATTTTTGCATATGCGTTCTAATGCAATCGTTTCTTTTGATGACACTCTTGTGCTTGTAGTTTTAGAAATTGGACTGGGGCTTGCTAAATTATTGTTACTTCATGATCCGATATGAAGTCTGTGAGAAATGCTGAAGTATGTAATGTCTCTTCGCCGAAGTCCTTGATTGCTGTGCTACTGTTTTAAGAGTAGTTGGTACCACAAATACAGTGTATCCTATGTCGAGATGGGGAGATGGGCGAGTAGCGAATGTTTGTTGAAAGCTGATGTTTACTTTTCCACATATTGTTTTATTTGTAAACTACCGGTTTCGGTGTATAACCATCAGCGTATACATCAGCTTTCAATTAGTTATTTCCACCACATCACGGCTGAGACTATTGAGTAGCGAATGGTTTGACATCTCTTGACATTGACAACTCAGTTATGCCAACCTATGAAATCTTTGCAACGCATTGGATTACTATTTTTGCTTCTTATTTGGTTGATAATCCATTTATTTTACACGATTTGATGGATAGAATCCCTCTGTGTAGGAGCATTCTATTTCTTAATTCAGCGTAATAATTTTTAAATATAACATACCTAACAAGAAATTAAATCTGGGAGATACTCTGACACATTTCCGTTCGCACGAGACAACCCGTTTCATTACCGTAATGCAAGAGATAATGAGTTGTTTTATGAATTTTCACTGAAGATTATCCGATTATTACAGAATTAATTTTTTCCTAAATTATATGACTCAGAAATGTATGGGTATCTATCCTCATTAAATACTTCAGAATTGAGTTCCATAACTTCACGACCGCCTCCGTTGATTTTAGCGTACCAAAGTTAACCTTGTTATAACAAGACGTTATTGAACAAATCGCGGTAATCAATAGCTTTCGGAGTGAAGCTATGAAGATTCTAATGTAAAGAATTAGTTCTCTAGGTAAAAAGAGACTTGCGAAGCTATTTCATTTCCGTGTGAAAATATATCACAAAGAAGGATATAATCTGAGTCTGTAAGCTAGGGCTGTCAGTGACAGGACATTTATTTTTGAGTAATTATTATATTGTAAAAGCTAGAACTTATGTCGAATAAAATTTTATTTTCGAGGTGAGTAAATACCTCTCGTTTCCACAAATTTTCACTCGTTTCCGCTCGTTTAATACAGCAGTTCCTAAGTGTCATCTATGTTTCGAATAGAAAAAGAAAGTTTAATCTTGATATCCTGCGGAAAATAAAAATTTGCAGTCTTGTACTTTTAGTTACATCTGTTGTATGAAATTCTATTGTTTTGCTATCATGGCTTCCATGAAATCCCCAAGCTCAATGAATTTTTGTTCTGTTATCATGTTTGCTCTTGTTGTGTTGTTTCTTTGGTGTTCACCCGTGTTCCTTTCTCCCTGTGGCTTCGACAGAGGTTCGTTAGGTACACCTGCAACACTGTGGTAAACCGTGGTCCTAAACACCCTCCCTCTCACTCCTTTCTCGCCCCGAGAATCGGCTTTTCCCACTAAGTAAAATACTTAGGATGTATTTAATAAAAGTAACTGTGGTAAACCGAAGTATCTTTATGTGATAGAGTTTCCCTCTTTAAATGCTACCATACAACTGAGGTATTTCTGTGATTTTTTCATCATCGTTGTAGATCACTCGAATTCAATTACGTTCCGACAGAAAAGTGTTGAGATAAACGTATCTAAATTCTTCAAGCAGGAGGATTTATAGGTAAAGCATATCATTCATATATTTGAATTATGACGCAATGTTGTACGATTAGATCATGCTTTACCTTTACCGAATACATTTTTGTATTATTTATACTTCATGATATTCTATACGCCTGTGAATCTAGTCTGTGATATGATGATGTGTTCCTACCAGTGAAGATCGCATATTTGTAGTTAATATTATCTGCTGAAGAGGAAAATAAATTTTTGTGGTGCTTTTTGTTGGTAGTCACAAAAATAAGTAATTCTTAAAAATAAAGAACTTTATCATTCTTGCTCGGTTGACTTTCATAATGACCCTTGCTGGTACCATTTCTCATCTGATTTATTTTTTACTCTGATATCTCAGGAATCCCTTTCTATTTTCAGCCGTAATTTAAAAATCTGTTTTCGGCGACGAAATGGGAGTATAAATAGAGACTCGAATGGTTTCGAATGACTTCTTACCGCACCATCTTCCCTTTCGTTGCCTTCCCCGCTCTGTGTCCGACACCGAGCGTCTATTTCCGAACGTGTGAGGCACTAATTTGGTCTCTAACCCCGGAGTTCCCTCATTCCATCTCCTGGGACTGTTAATTCCCCTCGAGAGTGAATGCTTCAAATCGCACCCACAAAGGAGACACATATACGAGTCTCCAATTCCGTTCTTCTTTTTACCCTTGCCTGGATACAGTTTAGGAAGACGCACGCTTCTCTCTTTAGCTGACCCAGCGCGGTTCTTCCTTATCGCCGTGTTCTTTGGTTGGCGACTTAATATGTATACGAAGATGCCATCTCTTGTGGTTGCCGTTGTGGGGAGTATATCAAGTAGTTCGTGCTTCCCAATCTGTGCTCCGCGTTACATTTGGGTGCTATATACTAAGCTCTTGGCCAGAAAACAATGGCCGATATCCTAATTGTTGAAAATTTCTTCTTAAGAGCTCCCGGATAGCCAAGTTGGCAACGTCTTCGATTTTGGTGAAAGCGGTCCCGGGTTCGACTCCCGATGGTGACCGAAATGTGCAAAATGATATCAGCTATCGAAGTACTCTTAGGAGTACTATAACTACTATCTGTAGGCGTACCATTTTGGTATTGTCTGATCAATTACTCGCCTCGACTCTGATATTCGCCATAACCACGCCATGCTACATCCGCTATAGTACGCTACATTGGTGATACAATCTTTTTTAATTCTCTTTTTTATCAATTTCAAGTGTGCAAGTACTGAGGAATGTCTCAGCTATCCATTTTTCTACCCCAATTAGCATGTTCTTTTTCTAGGACAATCATCATTTTAGCTGGTATATTTCGTAATCAAATAGTTTGATGCGCTATACAACTCTGAATTTAAAAATCTTCTACATAATTGTTCAATCCGACCAGGTAGGGTGGTATTGCATACTTTATGAGTCAGGACCTTAGTGTATCCCGGATTTTATTCGGTAGAATAATTTTCTAATCAATCGTAATTTAACTTTTGTTTGAGATTAATTAACTTAAAATTGGCTTTTGTATTGAAATTACCTTAAGAAAGTCAATGTAAAGTCTATGTTTCCTTGTTTAAACTCGGATATATTTTAAAATAATTGGTTATATTTATAACGGCAGTGGGGCTTATAAAAATTCATTTGGACGATGTGTAGAATCAAATGAGTTACTCTTCTTATACTCTAATGGAAATTCAACAGAACAATTATAATTGTCGGTTAAGTAAGCTATATGAAACAGCTTCAAGTGTACTTAAGTTTTATTCTTCAGCTTCAATTAGTGTTTGATTCATTCCTCATCAGGAATTATCGCTTTAATAATTGGATGGATTTATGAATTAATGCAGGCAGATCAAGAATCGTATTCATGAGTTACTAGAGTTGATAACAATATGTTTTTATTATATGTGTAGGTTCTTTGCATTCGATGCTCTTAAAACAACGTCATTTGATGACTCATTTTTCTCGAATGACATTATGACACAATGTAATCACGGCTTCAACCAGCGTCTCTTCCCGATATTATCATCATCGATTTCTCGGTAATCGCCTTCTACCATGTCTTTAATAGGTTAATTATGCCTCGAGAAAGTTTGTCGTCTTCCTTTTTATTTAAACTAGGCCCAGGGGCCAAGTCTCAGGTGCCATCCATAAAAGTGGCGTCTTGCGTCTAGTAGAACAAGAAAAAAAAGAGGGACGTTAAGGGATGTGCGAGATGGATGGTGGCAAAGTTTCGCAAGCCCGGCTAACGAGAGATGGAGTAAAATGCGGAATTTATGGTTGGCGCGATGTGTGTGCCTGGGATGTGTGTACGGAGATGGGGTCGTTAAGGAAAAAGGGATAATCTCAACTCCTTACCTCATCCGTGAAATTTTGAGTCTCCTCTCACCCCGACTTACTTAGCAATTAAAATTAAAGCAGCGGTTTCCATGCGTATCCTATGGTAATTAGCCTCGTTGCGTTTCCTTTTTCCAGTCATGCTGTAGCAGTAGTGAATGATTTAATACGGTTTGGTCTAATTTGTTAATCGGTTTTTCCGTTGGTCGATTTTTCGCATTTTTTTCGGATTTTCCTCTCCTTTTCCTATTGGTTGGTTCAGAAAACAGGAAAATGTGGGGAATTTTGTTTATTTCTCTCCGTCGACCTTAAACTCGGACGTTTTAATAATTTACTGTGGCAAATTCGTTTATTTGTTCAGAGTTCATCCTGAAAGTCGATTGAAACCTCATCTTCTCCATCATTTACTAGAAAAATCTTTCGAGAGGCAATGAGGCGATAAAGGTATTTAGGCGATTAGGTAAAATAATAAGTGAGGTAGTTGGCTCTAGTTTTCATCACTTAGCCTGATTGGTATAAATGGATTAAGTCCACTTAGTTAAGAAAATTAATAACATTTTTCTAACTACTTGAAATATGTAGTGACCAAAATTAATATCAATGCTCTGTATTACTCAAGCTTCAGTGAATTTCATTATATCGCTGCCATATATAAAACAGATGAAAGTAAATGAAAGATATATACCTTATTCTCTATTTTGTACCTAAATACAAATGAAAGATGTTCAATCTATCAGAAAATGGTAGCAGCAACAGCGTTTGTGTAAATGTAAGTGTGAATGTAAATGTGTAAGCGTAAATGTGTACATTTTTGGAGCTTAGAGTATTTTGTTTGCATTCTATGCACCGGATGCGATTCCAAGCACGATCCTAAAATCCTGCAGCCGATTTCACATCTTTGGATCGCGGATGCGAAGTTACGCTTATCGTAGGCGTGTTGTCGTGAATTTAGAACGATAGATTTCGGAGAATTTTCCATCAGAAATCTATCGGACACGGTTTTCGCTTGTCATTCTTCAGTAGTCATCGTGTGAGGGAAATGCGAATTCAATATGAACAAAGGCTGCATTCATTTATCTCAGGAACAGCAACACCCCACACGTCCATCCCTCTCAAGTAGAGCAAGTGTCGCAGGAATAGCCGTAATTTGTCAACCGAAATCACGACGTTTTGTTAAAGTCAAGTTTCAGATACGTATAACGCTTTCCTCTCCGTCCTCTGGAACATTCGATGAAATCTCTGCTTAGGAATCGAAGTTTGAAGTTGTTTCCTGACGCATTCATATTGTTTGTACAAAACCAAAATCAAAAAGACTCTAAAACCTCACCCGAGTACAGAGCTACGGGAAAGGGAGAAATATTATCGCGGTGATTTAAAACTTCCCAACCGCATCGTTTGAATACCCAATTTTATTTTATTCGACACATTTTTCACGGGAATCCATTCGCCGACGGCAGGTTGCTTCGTACGTCGCTCAAAAATTGAACGGCGTAACCTACAACATTTCATCTATATGTCTCTTTCTAATTCAAATCAACCTTCTCTTTCTATCAAAACAAAAAAATTCATTTCAGTCATTTCCATTTTCTAAACCAATCTCTTCTTGTTCACACCTTTATTACTGATGGCTCAAACATTTTTCTTTGCCAATCTAACAACACCTGCTCTCTTTACTTCGATGCGGTCGTTCGGAAAATAATCACTTGTTCTAATTACCCAGATACGTCTCTCTTTGGTCTTGAGTGGCCTTTTTTATGCAGCGTACGTGCTCTAACGCCGTCTGTTTTGAACTTGCGAGGTGCCTTGACATCTACAGCACCTGCAGGGGATCATTATTTCCCTCACAACCATCCCATCGCTCTCTTTCCCATTACATTTTGCGTGGCAGACTTGCATTGCTTCATCTTCTCTCCTGCACCGCTGTTAGCTCAATTGCTACCCTTCCCATTATTTTTCTTTTGAACGTATCCCTTTAGCGCTCTCTACATAAACGGAGATGTCAAATAAAAATAGTGGTGGCTGTTTCGAAATTTAGAAGTGAATTCATTGCATTTTCATTATCAAGATATTAATTGTGCATGTATGGAAGTCATTATAGCAGTTATTCAGGTTTTTATCGCATTTCGTGCTTAACATATTCCGGTATGTTTTGACATATTTTACGCTATGACTATCTTAGACTCTGACCTTTAAAATAGTTGGATTTGCAAAGTAAAATATAAAATCCAGATGATTAAAAGATACTCGCTGGTTTACTAGTCGTTAGCGAGGCTTTTCTGGAAATGAATAAGTTTATCTTTTTGATTTCTACTGCGATGAAATGAATTCGAAATATATTTAATTCGTATACCAACTCTGTGTCTATCTCTCCCACGCCATACTGTGCTGTAAAATGGACATACCTCAGATTGCGGCTCTGAATTTGGTGTCATGCGATGAAGACGTCATGCGCTGGTAGTTGGTTGGTTTTGTTTGAAGCTCCCCTTCGCTGTCAGCTCATCCCATAACTCTTACTCCCTGACATCGCTTACCTCTTGCATGCAAGAGATTTCGGAATGTCTTTGTTACCCCTGGAAATTTTTCTTATTTCCATGGCAGTTTATCGGAATGTCTCATTTGATTTCCTTTATTTCAAGGATTGGCGTTTTAGGAATTAGTTAGGGAAATTGGTGATGGAGCTTCTAGAATTTGATTGTGAATAATGTTTCATTCAAGCACAAAAGGAAGATTAATTCTCCGAAAATGAATTGATATTTTCTGATCCTCTCTAAATAGCTAATAGCTTACTACTATTTAAAAATACGAAATTAGAAAAGAATGACTGACACACTCATGGAATAATACTATTATTAATACTTATTTTTACTAGCGTCTAAAACACATCTAGATCCTCGTATTTCTTAATTTTCTGATTACAGTTCAAAAAGTCGTCTTTCTTAAAAAGCCGCAGAGACCTTAGTAATTCGAAACAAGTTTATTTAGTTTGTGACGATTGTGTATTCGGAAATCTCATTTGTGAGCACCGAAGAGTTTAAGCTTTTTAGACTTGCTCGGATAAATTTTGCGCCGAATCGATCGTTTACGAATTCCATTCGCCGTTCTTTCCGCTGTTTTACCGGGATACTGTTTAAAGAGGTTCCAAAGTCAGCTGCAAAACCCGAATCTTCCCCTTTTTTGCGAATTAATTTTGTAATTTATTCTCTACCCCCTCCTTTTCCTACCAGGCTTAATTCAATTTATCGCCGCATTTCCTTTCCTCTTACTGTAAATCCTCAATCCTCCCCACTTCTCTCTCTCTCCATAGCTCTCCTCGATCGTATCCTTACTCTTTCCGCCCTCTCATTTATCAACTCTAATGAACTCTCCTCTTCTTTTTCTTAACGTATCCTTTCCTGTTTATTCTCACCTAGTCGTTTCTTTCTCTTCTCATTATGTTTGCTTCCTGCTCTTACTTTTATCTTTGTTAGTTATTAGATAACGTAACCATGAGTAATAATGATATCATTTGGCATTTACGATATCACTCTTGTTTGTGTTATTACTTTTCCTTATCTGTTAATCTTGTTATTATATTTTTATAAGTTATCCTCTATAACCTTATAGATGAAGATAAAAAGTGCGAGTCAGCGCAATACTTTATTTAATAATAAATTGATCGAAAATTTGTAGGTCTTAGTTGTTAGTTGGCAATGTTATTCTATATTGATATTCTGTATTTGTATATGTCTTTTGATGAGTCGTTTTAGGTGATTGTTAAATGTAGTACATATGAGCTATAGTGATAGTTATTTTAGATTGAGGAGTAAATTATTGCTATTTAAATTGTAAATTATTGCTTCCAGGATATGGGGTGGTTTATGTATGTACCAATGCTTTGAATTATCATGTCTAGGATTCGGTAATAATTTTTGCGGTAGTTGTTGTGTAAAACTTCGCCACCTAACCCAGTGTCTTACTGCGGCGGAAATGTATTATATTAATAATCTACAGGATTCATTCTCCTAAAGCCTCCATTTATCGAATAAATAACCCATTGTAATAGCGTGTCTTGGTATCATGAAGAGGATTGCGTGGCTAACTTTAGCATAAGTATTCTAAATTCAGGGTGAATTTTTCTACTTTCAAAATTTTTTATATTTAAGTATTTGGTACTCGAATATGTAACTAAATGCAAGAGCCAATCAGATATTCATCGTAAAACCCCCATTACTCGAAAGTAACTCTTTGCTGGTTGATTTTCGTTTCTTCTCTGGTGTAATCCTTGGATGACATGCAATTGACCTCAACTGTGCTGGCCTCATGAATACTGTTCATTCTATAATTCATCCTCATCTGTTTTTATTCTCTTGATGAGTTCTGATTGTGTAAATAATAGTTATTAACGCAGTCTGGGTAAACAAAATAACGCTTACTTGTCTTCCTTTATTCTTATTATCCATCTATCCATTGTATTTTATCGGATGTTTAAAGTGTTTCAGTGTTATGGGTACTATCCACTTGTCTATCGATTTTAGCGGAGGTGATTTTAAAGAACGTGCTTAAGTGAAATTTATGACATTTTTGAATCTCCCCTCTATGGTAGTGGAACATTTGGATAGCCATAGTCATGAATAAATCTATACGGAAGGTGAAGTGCTTGCATACATTACCTTTACCCTGATTTTCCACGAAGTAGCGTGTCATTTTCATTATGGAAATTACGGTTCATGAGGTTTGGTAGTTTCATGCGCACAGAGAGCATACGTTTTCCAAAATTTATCACTATTAGGATTCCTTGTTTTATTTTCATTCCTCCACTACCATTCCGAAGGGTTTCTAGGCTCCTTCTTTTCCCACAATGCCCTATCTTTCACTCTCCGTCTGTCTCCTCTCCTCCGATGCCATCTCCTGCCGCACAACGCCATCTTTCAGTATACTTTCGAAAACAGATTTTTAAGCACCGCAGAGTCCGGGAATTTGGATTTTGGAAGGCGGCCAGACCTCGCGGAATATTTATGAGAGGGAGTCCTTGTGTTAATCTCCGAACAAATTTGCGGAAGTACGGACATTTTTTTTCCTTTTCCCCGGGGGTCGCAAATTACCCACTGGGAGTCTCTTTCCTTCTTGCCTCCGTTCTAATGAATCCCAGGGTCCACGTCTTAGCTCCTCTTGCGCTGCAAGAAAATCAGCGGGGACCAAAGTTAATATTCCAAGCCTCTTTTCTTCGCTCGTTTTGTCTTTTTATCCCCACTTCGGATCATCCGATGTTTTCGGGACACTTCTGTTTCAGCTTTATTCTTCCCCGAAGACGTCTATTCTATTCCGTCGATGATGTAGTGCGGGTACTCTTAAGCAGTTGCGCCAGAAGCTTCTTTAGATGTTGAGAGGTATTATATTAAATGGGAATGTATTATCATATATTTACATGAACCAATAATAAACCCGGCAAAGTTTGTTGTTTATGAAGATTGCTTCGGTATGTTTATGTAGTAGGAGAGAAACTAAGGGTACAATTAAGTAGAGATTACATGCGTGTAGGATGTTGGGAAATTTAATGAGGAATTGAAAACCATTATCATCCAGTCTCGAAGTTGTTTTCACAGCTTAAGTATGACTAAACAATGGAGGAAGTAAGAGCACGTTTAAGAACTTCTAAGACCAACTAGATGTCCGTTGGTTTCGGCAGCCGGAAAGTTGAACAACCACTAATCTAACTGAGCTGGTTCAGCTGAGTAAAAGTTGTAAATATGTATGTACGTATAATTTATTTTTAGGTTATTACATCATATAAAAGTTACAGATAATATGCATGAAAGTATTTGTTTCAATCTTAAGAATATTGTGGCGATTCGAGTACGATTCCAAGTACAATCGCTGGCAGACTGCATAGGAACTTGTATTCCGGAAATGCTAGTCATTAAAAATAAAGAACAAACGTCCTTTTATGTATGTTTCAAATTGCTCCCCTTATATTGAATTTCAACGGTTTAATAAATTACGCAGAACATTCTACATCCCTTGGTTTCGTGGAAATATTTCCAGAACATATGCCGCCCGCCACAGCTTGATGTTATTGCTCCTTTCCAAGAACTTTCAGATGAGAACTTTTTAATGGTAAGCGAAATTAAATAACTGTTTCAGTGAACTTAAATTCACAAATCTTTTCGTGGAATGAATTTGGTGGAAAATCTTAACATTCTGATACTTTTCGTAATTTAGAAGTTACAAGTTTGCTTAAGCACAAAAATTTCTATTTGTACATTATGAAAGATATAATACATAAACTAAGTCTTTTCGAAAATTTTAGGAACTTATTTAAAAATTAATGATATTTTTATTAATAATGGTAAATTAAATTATATAATTCTTAATTTACGTATTTCAATTTAGTTTTTCTCGCAAGGCCAATATATTCCTGGTATTGTTATCTCACTACTTTTACTTTCTATTGTTACTTCCTATTTCGGACAAGAACGAATTATTTATGTTGTAATGTTGTTATATTTATCGTCTTAAGCGTGTATGCATTTTACTCGTTATTGTCGCTGTAAGGAAGTTGACATATAATCTATGTTATAATACCTAGGATCCTTGATATTTGAATAGGGATAAAAGGAAAACGAGTATTATATTGTTGCTCCTTTTGATAAGGTACGAAATTTTTCAGATTTCAGACACCTCTTTCCAATAATTATAGTATTATCAACGAGTTAATTGTGAATTGAGAATCCATGTTTCGGAACAGATTTTTCAGTTGGAAATGATTGACATATATTTTGGATATGGATATTTATATTTTATGGATATTTTCAGATGAAAGAATCCGTCCGAATTCCTCGTTCGGATAATGTGTACGCTCCAGATGTTGAGTTCTGTCGTATGATATTCATTACAGTTTTATTGTTATGAATTTGATTGAACTTTCACGGGAAAAGAAATTTCGTTGTAATGATCTTATCGCTCGAAGAATTTCATTTGAATCCTTCCACAATGAATTCAAACTTTAGATCATTGCGTGAATACGTGTTGAGGCTCATATCTTTTCTTCTCTTACTCGCAGATGTTTCTTGAAGTAGATCTATCATCATTTCAGAAGTACGTCGCTCATACATTTCTTCGGATTCCTTTCTCTACTCCTTATTTTGGTGTATTCGTACACGCAAGGAATGCAACTGCAAAACAATTCAGCAATCTAGCAGCTCATGGAATGGCGTGTACACCTTTTATTTCTTTTCAACTGAATATTATGTCGACAGAGTCCCTCATTTTCTTTGCCGTGCGTGGAAAGGCACATTCTTAAAACTCACGAACGAATTTTGATTGCATCGAGTTTTTTTACCTCTTGGTATTTCGGCTTTCTATTTCATTTTTCGGCGAATTCCTCATGAAAACGTACTTTTTCATTCTCATGCTTGATTTTTGTGGCAGTTTCGCATCGGTCCTGATGGTTTTGATTTTAAATTTTCGTATTTCTTCTCCTTTTTTCTTGTTATTACTTATTGAAAGGAGGAGAGAGCTAATTGTTCGAAGTGTGTAGAAATTTCCTAATGCGGGCAATGAATCTAGAAAACTGTTGCAATTCTTGCTGAAAAGTGGTGGTTTGCGGTAATTTTCGTTGAATATTGTACTTAGGTTCCCAATGATAAAATTACACAGGTTTTTTATGGTTAGAACTTTAACAGTTGATTTTTTGCAATTATAAAAATCAATATAGGTTATACAGTTTGATAACCATCGTAATTTAAAATGGCCAAAAATTAACGAATGTAAAAAAGGATCAGTTTGAAGTAATGTCTGTTTTAAAATTTTAGAGTAATCAAATAATTAAAATATATCTTTAATTAAATATACACGGTAGTTTGTCGTATGGGCTGTCCAGTTGATTTTCTTAAACACAGAAGAAATTAGCTTTACTCTCAAATTTCTTTAGATTTATGGCGTTAAATCTCAATGTTTCTCAGCTACTGTTTACTTCATCTTTCTAATAAATTTATTCATAAACAACAACCAAAAATAAAGATAATGAATGTTCTGAATGATATATGTATCGACGAGTTCAGGATATGTTCATACTTGAAGACTATTATATGATTTATAACTATTGAAAGTTAACATTGTTAATGATGACGTATTCTTCAGCCTTTAAGTGACTGCAGATTTAAAGGAGCATATACCCAGTAAACCTTTGTGAAAAAGCACGGAGTTGAAGTATTTTTTTAAAAAATTCACTTTATAGAGGTTCTAATTTGAACGTTTTTCCATTCAATAGGGTGGAAATTACTTTTTCCCTCATCATTCATACCGATTTTCTCCTTTTTTAAATTGGTCTTCAGTTTTCGAATGATAATTATTCAATGTTCTAAATCCGTGTTTCCGTAAACGCAAATTAAATTTTCCTTTTGCAGCCTTAGCAGGATCAATCTCACGTAGGCGACACAAAATCTGATGTAATCCGTACAAAGCGTATCTTAAATTAATCCCGAACGGCGGCTTTTTCCTTTCGTTCTCAAAAGGCATTCACGCCCTGCACTGCGAAATTCCGAGTGCAGTGAGTGGACGCTTGACCCTTTAAAAGCGACGGCCGATAGTACTCTCTGCTTTTCTTTCACGACCCTTGGGCTATCCTTCCCCCTTTACCCACTTTCCGCTCACCCTTTTCCATGACCTTCGCCCTTATCCCTAATCATTCTCTCCCTCGAATCTCCATTACGCGCGATTCCCTTCTACTCGATTCTCTTGTCTAGTCGTTCAATCGTCACCCCGCGTCACAAGGATAGCATACATGACCGCGCCACTAATTCTCCGACTTCTGTTTGCTGGCGATCTATTTTGCCTCTTCCCTTTATCCCATTTACGTCATGTCTCTCGTAGCTCTCTTCCTTTTCCGATCATTCAGAGCTTGTTAAATCAATTGCTGTTTTCTTTATGGAAGACTTTCTTCCTTCTTTACTTTCATGCATTCTTGTAACGTTGATGTTTGTTTTCTTTTCCGCGATTAATAAAGCCACCATAAGCGTTCGTTTGTACTTCTATCAGCAATTGAGGAAGAAATAACTGAGCTAAGATCCATTTTTCGGAGTTCCACTAAGTGAAAGCTTCTTTAATTTTATTTCCTTTCTTTTATTTTTTGATTTTATTTAAAATGATATAATCTGATTAGGAACTGTAACACTGAACATTTCAAAATTATGCTTCTCTAATCTGTGACTACTAGAAAATTGAAAACAGTTTTCATAGATGCTATTTGTATACTATAATTAATGTATAGGTAACACTGTAATTGGTCACGCTATCACACTAAGTCAGTATCTTGGAAAAATCTCTTTCTTTGCTGGAAAACTCTTGATATTTCCTCGTGATGTCAGTCAAGATTCTCTTCAGAGGAAACTTTGAGATTAGACAATATATTCCATAGAGTGCTGTTGGCATTTAATGGTGATTTTCTCCCAAGTTCCATTGTTATCGTGTTTATGGATGACGTTGAAATTCATTTGTTTTTTGTTAACTCCATTTGCAGTATGTTATCCTGAAAAGGGAATGGTCGACTCTCTTTCCTGTTAATAGGAAACGCACCGTTAAGGTGCTTTGGGCATTTTCATTGGATAGGAGCATAGTATTAGGTAACATCGGATAGTTGTATCATATACTATGTGCATTGGTTCATTTGGCTCTTCTTGGTGGATTATACATTCTTTTGCTGCGGTATTTTGCGGTGTTTACTCATTCTTTTGTTGATTTCATAATTCGTCACTACTATTACGTAGTATTTTCAGGCTTATAAAGTATTTACTTTCTACAGAGATGATAAAGTTCATATCCAATTTGTTATCAACATTTTCTAGTTCATTTCAATTTGACCTTTTCGTCTGATTCGATGATATTTCATTCTCCTTTTTTCGTTTTCGTTTCATTTTAATATCATTACTCTCCTCGGAAAAGTTTTCAACCCTAAATTTTCCTTAATGTCCTTCACATTGCTCCGTTATCTATCGTATGTTCAGTGACCTACCTTCCTCCGTAATTCCTTCCTTTGATCGATGCTGGTCGTTCATGATTTTTTAACTTTATTTCTCTCGGCTTCGGAAAATTTATTTGACGCATCTCCGTTACGTTTAACGTGGAGAATAGGATTTATCTCGAGGGAATTTCCCGTTATCCAAGCAATTCAGTTTTTCGGATCAGAGTGGAAATACAGAAGCGGAATCTCGCCTCCCTCATCTTCTCCTTCAGCACGTTCCAATAGTCCGAAGACCCAATTCTAGTTTCTTGCCTCGCGGCGTCATCCACCCCCACACCACCGCTATTTATTTCTAGCGATATCTTATCGCTCCTGCGTGCAATCCCTTCCAATGCTTCCGATATCAGCCATCGATAGATATTTCTCTTTGCCCTATCGCCCCAGCCATTCTTCCCATCCCATCTCTCTTCTTAACGCCCTCTCCTCCACCAACGGCTCGTTATTTCTCTTTCATTTATCATTCCCACATACCGCACTCCTCCACAAATAAACCTTTCCTCTTCACGTAGATCCCTTTAACGTTTACATTCTCCTCGGAATTCCGTTTCTTTTTTCGTGAACAAGGACACGTTTGTTCATGGTCTCCTTTTCAGTTGTTTGTAATTCTGTTCTCTCGAATATTAGCGTTTTTTTATGTCTCCGGTTTACTGCTTTTCTATTTTTGTTAAGTTTGTATACGGCCTTATGTTTTCATGTTGCATCGTCAAACTTAGATGATTCCTCTAAATGCATTTAAAAAGCATGAATTTAGTATATTTTTCAACTGGAACTCAATCTCTGCTACGACTTAAAAGAATTACGTGTCAGATTCATAGCTAAGTTTTTCTGCTACTTACGTCAGTCACTATCTTTACTTCCAATAAGAGTATATACTACTTCGCTGCGTTTTCCATTACATTTGTGGTTTATCTTATCATATTTATTCTAAGCTTTGAAGTTTAGAACATCATAAAGTTAGTTGGAGTTTGTGATTTTATATTATTGTTAGACAAGCACGTCTTAGTCTTGCTTTTCCAATTCTTTCTTTGACCTTTATAATCTTTTACTTAGAATAAGTACATAAATTCCCTTAAAAATATTCACTTAAATGTCAATGCCTTAGGTTTCGAAATATGTTAAGCTGAAGTACTCATACTTAATTATTTACTATTTTTTTTTGTTTCGGTTGTTATATTCATGGTATTTTAATAAAACGCCTTCATGTGATACTAATTTTAAGAATTTATATGTTTACTTAAGGTTTACTGAAAACGGTGATTTTACCTTTCATGATAGATTAGATCAATCGTGACACTCTCTCCATGAATCCATCTTTTATATCTTTTCTCTATTTCATTCGGTAATCTAATGTGCTTTACAGATAATCGGCGCTGGAGATTTCTTTTGCAGTCTGAGCACGATTATTATTTTTTTCTTCGGGAACAATTAAAAGTAGAGGTTCCATTTAGCTTTGTTTCTTTCCCCTTTGTATTCCTCGTATTTATTATTAGCTTTGTTACCTCCGAAGCTCTCGTAAAGCGTTAATTGCTTCGCAAGCGGACTCGGAATACGCCTAGCGATTCGCTTTAACGAGAAATTTGATTTAACACAGTTGGCCGAATTTCCATGCATGAGGGAAATTCCATGGCTTAATTAGTTCGATGGCCCAACGATTAAGATATTCTTATCGACTTTCAACTCCGCCGTCCATATTCAATCCTCTGATAATCAGTTACGGAAGACAGGCTTTGATGTTTGTCTGATTTCCTTATTGTTATTTATTACATCTTTTATGGCTATTCGTTCTTTTTAATATCGTTGAAAAATTGCTTTTCACCATAATAATAAATATTATATTATTTATTTTATCATAGTTATAAAATTACTCTTAGTTCGACAAAACTTGTATAGTCCTAATATTGTCTCGCATTGAATTTTCTGTGGATTTGTATGAGAATGAACCTAGTGGAAAATTACCAAAAATTATAAGAATGCGATTATTTTTACCGTAAATGATACCATGACATTTTCGCGAATACTTAGCACAACCATTTTCATAATAATGAGTTTATAATTGCATAATTTAGTTCGATGAACATTGAAAGTACTTCTACAACTACTTGTGTTGGTCGAAAATGTTGGGTTGAAGCGAAAAGAAAGAAAAGGACGAACATTTCAGCTTTTTCTTCCTCTTTTCCATTTCCACCATTAAGTTATGGCTCAGAGTGAAATTGAAATCCCCCAAAAGACCTTCTCCTTACGGTAGAGTTGCCACCAAAAAAAGTTACCCCTCGACGATCACCTATATGCTCTGATGAGTCCGTCTTTGGAGACAATCACATAATTGGCCCTTTAAAACCTGGTAAAAGTGCAGATGCTTGTGTTGAGGTGCGATGATGGATATGGAGATGGACGCGACGGATCGTTTCCTTTTCACTCACCGTTTTCTCAAATTGAAACCCGACTGATGAACATCTAACTTGCACACGATTTATACTGAGAAGGTAATCTAGGGCGTATTTGTGCGAATGCATGTAAAGAAATACACGAGAATCCTAGAATCGAGAATTTTCCTCGAGGACGTGTATCGCAGGAAAATAAACATTCGTGCGAAACTAAAACTCTAGAAAAGCAAACGTTCCCCAACTTAAATATAATTTACTTTGACTAGTCTCTAAACCAAAGACCAACTATTAGCTGATTCAAGGGGTTGCGAGTTTCTATGTATTTAGTGTTTATTACGGTATGGTTCTTGTATATAACCTGCCTCCGAAACTTTATTGCATTCCTTGTGGATGCATATCGATTGCGGCCTTTTCACGATTTGATGTGCTTTTACGTTTTCACCGAATCGTCTCCTAAGTCTAATTCGAGCTGAAATCTGTTTTCTCTGAGTACAGAATGCCTCTCTAATTCTTGCCGTCGGAAATACGTTTTCGCAATGCAAACACTTATAAGGTGGTTAATTAGAATTCATCCCTAGGTCTGGAGATGTTCGAGCCGTAAGTTTTATCGACCCAATAATTCGGCTAGCGCGTCCCTCAATATTGCACATCAACATCCGAATCAATTCCGTTTTCCGACTCCCCTTTGGCCGTCGTCCTCTCGTTCCATTAGCGGCCAAACTCTCAATACACACGGATTCCGCACCCCTCCCTTTGCTCTCCCATTCCATTTGCAGATTTGTCCTCCGTGCAATCGCCCATTCCGTTATTCCTCTTCGGCCTTTCCTCTCACGCACCACTCTTAAATTCTCCATCTCTCCCCGAATTTCCCTTGCAGGCGCACGCAATGGTGCCACTTTTCATCTGCTGATTCTCCTATACTTTCTATTCCCTCTTTATTATCCATCTTTTCGAATTTGCTCCATCTTTAGTGATTCTGATTTCTAATCCATCCGTTAATTCGCATAGGGTAATTTTTATCTAGGATATCGATTCGAATGAAAATATTATTATATGCTTATCAAAGTTTATACGCAGAGTCACGTTTTTACAGTTAAAAGCATTTTAGTATGCATATCTTGTCTGAAAAATCGTATTTTTCTGTATAGCTTATATTAAATAAACTCATGAGGCGAGGTGTTCTGGATAGCCATCATGTATGTAAAATGAGGAGGGGCGTTGCATTTTAGCCTCAAAAGAAATTCTTTATTTAAGAACCCGATGATAACGGTTACACCATGAAACCTGGTCGTGATTCTTCATGTAAGAAACTTTAATAGTGGAATAAGTACAACTCTTCTCTTCATTGTATATTTAAGCTTATATTAATTAGCAAGGAAGTATTATTGTTAACGTGAATATGTGGTATTGGACATAGATTTGTTAAACATGATGGCAGTTGTGCATATTTGTATATATCTTGGATGTATGAGGTTGTGTTGCCACATTTCCACCAGAAAATTGTCAATTTGTGGTCTAATTTTATTAAAAAATTATTTCATACTCCAGATTGACCGTCTTGGCTGTTCTTTAGTTGCATTTTTGTAGTGATCGTTATTAAATGTTAAAAAGTTTAGGTGTTATTTTATATTAAGTTTCTTGATACGTATATGTTATTTCTTATAATCAATATCACTATAACAGATATTGGGTTTCTTTCACCTCTAAAGTTTCTCGATGCATATTTTGTCTTTCAATTATTAGTACTACATTCTTATTACGTTTTACATTTCATGTATCTTACTCTCATTTTTTAAAATTGTTTCGTTTATGTATGTTTATTCTTCGTGCTCACGTCTTTATTCTTAATATATTCTTTTTCGTTTCATTTCCGTTCTAACATTTTCCTGGCACGTAATCGATTTCTTTGATTTCTCATTCTCGTGTTTTTGTCGCCTTCTCTCCATCGTCCTCTTTCCCCTTTCCGCCTTCACCTTCCTATATCTCTGATTCTCTTTCCCTTCTCCAACCCTTTCCCAAACCCTTTCGTCTTTTCTCTTTTCGGGTCCTTCCGCCGATTCGAACGCCGCCGCCGCTGGTGCTTTATTTGTATTTGCGCTGCCGGAATTTCGGATTAAGGAGATGGCGGCGGCAGTGGAAGAGACGCTTCGTTTTTGGAGGGTTTGCACGCGTTGTGCGGAGGAGTGAAAAAATCTCTTTCTCCGCTGCGGGTGCAGGTATTGCAATAGTGTTGCCGCCACGCGTGCTCACGGACACTCGCAGCCGTGATATAGGCGCAGTGTGGTTCCATTTCGTGATTGTAATACCGTCGGTGCCTCCTTTCTCTCCTCCGCCGTTTTTTCCCTCTCTTTACCGTGGCGTTTGTTATCTCCTCCCTCTTTGGGAGTTTTGTTGTTTTTTTGCTTTTGTTTGTCCTCTTTTTTTATTACTCGATATCAAACTCCCGTCGAAGTTGATAATAAAATGGTTTATTTTTTCCCACCCGATCGATTCGTTTTTGTCATCCCTGCGGATTCCTTCGCGCTTGTTTGCTTAGGTCGTTTGGGTTTTTCTTTGTGTATTTTTTCCAAATTTGAAATCGTGCGTCCCTTTTTAAAAATATATCTTCGTGGTTTTCTTTTTATTTTGGGGTTGTTTGTGACGATTGAAATTGGTTATTTTCTTTCGCCAGCTTTCTTTGTGGTCGGAGAAACCACTTTCAGAAATGTAATTAGGCTCATCTTCATTTTATTTTGTCGTATGACGCTTATTTTTAAATTTCGGATTTTTTGGCTCAGTTCTTGATCATTGCGATTAGTATAATAATATTTTTATTGATTGCCTAACACGATCAAGTCATCCTTCTTCTTGAGGACTAATGTCTATGTATTATCTCTTTGCTATTCTTATTACATATTCATCATTACATCTCATTACTTTTCATTGAATATGAATGTTCGTGATTTCATATCAGAAAGATCCTGTTGTTGCTCTCTCAAATAATGATATTGGAATATTATTCAGCTACCGTAATCATCAGTAGGCTTCCGTATCAATTTCACGAACGCCGAATGAAAAACGAAATTAATACAAAAATATATTTTAAAGAGAGATTAAGTTGGACTATTGAGTTAATGCTATTTTCGGCTTCTTGATTTTGACAAGGCTTAATCTATAATGCATATAATTTATGTTGTATATTATCATGGTAGAATTCATTCTATCTGAGGATGTAGAAATGTGCTCAGGTCGGATTAACAATTCAATAATTTTTGATGGAATTAAAGTTTTAATTCGAAAACTAATAATTTTTGATGGAATTAAAGTTTTAATTCGCAAACTACGGTTAATTGAGTTTGCCTTTTTGATACGTAAGGTGTAACACATCACGTTCCATCTCCAGTTTGTAAACTCAGTGAGGCCTTTCTCCTAAAATTTTCATTCATGGTCTGCATAACATATATATTCTTCAGTATCTTGCACATTGCGTTTCTCCTCATTAGGGTACTTACCGAATTATTGATAATTCTATATGAATATGTATAGTGCATTTGTTTGAAAAAAAAACTACAGAATGTAAGGGTTACATAATGTCGGGGATTGCTTACAAGTGGGTTTAGAAGTTAGTGTAAATGGAGAATAATGCTTTAAAGTAGTAGATGGAAGAGCGCTTTTGTGGAAGGAAGTGAATTGGCGAAAACGATGATTTTTGAGGTGACTAGAAATAACGTACTGACAATTTATTTCATTATTCATTAGAAGAAACAAGTGTCTTGGTCGCCACTAGTTATTTGCATAAAAGTGGTAAGAGCCAACCTTTCTTCATTGAGGTGCTGCTCCGTTTTTGGAACCCAACGCTTCACTCTTTTTCTTTCCTCATATCTTTTTAAATAGCATTTGTTTTTTTCCTCTTCATATTTTATGAGATTCATTTAACCGCCTCCTGCCTGATCCATCATTCCTTCCATCTGAAAGCTCATTCATAGTATCTTAACGGGAGATGGCACTATCAACAAGAGTTGGTTTGTTTGCGTAGAAGATGATCTTTGATTTAAGAGATACTTCTTTTAATATCTCTTTAAATTACATAGTATTTCTTTCTTTTTCAACTTAAGAGAGACTATTTGATATTTCTTTTTATAATATTTGCTAAAAATATTTGAATGCATATATTTTATATAATATATAATTTGTAATATAATCATTATTGGTTACTTTTTGATGAAATTATGTTCTCTATAAAGAGGTATTTTATTCCATGGGAAGTTTATTTTGGCGCTTGTATTAAATTCCTCTGTTTTCTTATATCAAAGCTTCATCTCTGATCTGTCTCTCTTCTTACATTTTACTCTTCTCGCACTTCATCTTGTAGTTGTGGATCTCAGACGAACCATCGTATCCACTCAAATTTTACTCCAGCTTTTTCAACATATTTCCTTCCATTTGCAGAGCAACTCATATTCTCCTGCTCATTGTGATAATATGTTCTCTCTTTCAATAGACATTGTACCTAACAACCCTCATTTCTTTTAAAACGTTCGGAAACTAGTTTCTTGTTACTTCCTTTAGTGACAGCTTATATATATTAATTTTCTCGCTCTTCTCCCCACACCTACACAAGGCTCTGTAGTTATGATTTATGGCAACGGAACTTGAGTTGTATTTTTTGCTTCGCCATAATTGAAATTTTTGTCCCATGCACACAATGTACCAGAATTGGGATCTCCTTTATCTTCTTCGAATTTCCTACAGTAAAATTTTATTTTCCGTACCCGCGTAGATTTATGCGAGTGTTTGGTCGGGTAATATTTTATTAAGTGATTTATTGGTTTATAGCAAGGGAGCAAGAGTCACGCGGGGAGTGAGGATTATTTATCGCGTCCCAACTTAAATGCCCATCTGCATTTTAATTCCTCTTATTTCATCCCGCTTTTATTCAGTGGTGCCTGGGAGTAACTCTTTTTTTTTATTTTTTCATAATAGATTCTAGTACTCGATTTAAGCCGTGGGATTTAACAAGAACTATTTTATGCGAGGAACAGTGTTGGCCGAGATTTAATCCCAGGGTATTATAGCCTGGATCTGCACCATTTTGATATAATTTTTATCAAAATATTGTCTTTTGAACAGTTTCTACCGCAATTGGTTTAACCCCACGGAGAATTTATTCCAGCGTAACGGCCAATTATTGCCGTTATTCCCATTAAAACATAAATCAAGAGGGAACTGTCGCCTCGTAAAATTTCTGTGGAAAATTAAGTAGTGAGGGAGGGTGAGCTCTGTAAGTGGGATGTAATAGCCATCTTCGAAAAGTATCATGATTTTGCTGGTGCTTGCTGTCCAGTGACCGATAAATTCCTATCGGAGCATTTCGTTCTGTCACTTCCTAAAAGAGAGAAACAGTCTTTGCTGACTTGGCCTTATTCTTCGTTTCCCTGGGAATAGGAAGATTCCCTTCATAACCGATTACACGGTCGTAAAAGCGAGAAATGAATATAGGATACGATGCAATGTTCTCTTTGCTCATCTCATCAGCGAATTCTGTGAAGGGAACTTAGGTTTGTTTTAATCGCTCCACCGTTTTCTTTTATTTCATTGCTCTCATTTCAGCTGGAAGAAACATACAAATACAGTTCTACAGAAGAGAAGTTTCTAATGGCGTAAATGATATAATTTTAAATAGTCAGTGAATAAATTATGAGAAAAATATGGGTGGTAAGAGAGGAGGAATCAGTCTCATTTCATATCTCCTTAAAGTAAATCGAGAGGATATAACGGTAATATCCTTTTCTAAACATTCGCATCTCGTATGAATTCTTACTTTATACAGTTTTTATAATAATTTTGTATTGCAGATTTTCGAAAATTTTATTTTTATCATTATTAAAGTCAGTTGCTTCAAGTAATGATATGTTTCTCAAAAAGACAAGAGTAAAAACTGACTGAAAAGCTATTTTGATGGGCGCCCACTAACTTTTGAATCATTATTAAGTTTCACCATTAATTTATATCATTAATTAATTCTCAACAAATATTGCTGAACATTTGGGTAAGGATTGTTATTCGTTATCACCCAAATGTTATTTACCGTAAGTTAAAAATCGCCAATTTCTTTTTTATCATGAATTTTTTATCGCGAATTTAATTTTTATCACTTATATGTTATCATTGAGTAATTAGATAGTATTGGAGATTGTAATGATGTTGCTATATCCTTAATATGAAAATAATAGGAATACATGATTCACTGACGCTCGGTTACTTAGGTAAATTACCGTCTGTAGCGTTGAATATCTGTCTCGTGATATTTATTCGTTATTAAGAGCAAGAAAGCTAACATATGAATGTTTTTAGTAAAATAATAAACTTATCTTGAATTTTCGATGTTTTCACATCAAAGGTATAAAGATAAGGATATTAATATGCAAAGAATTATTCGCTAATATATTAAAACCTTTTTAATCCCGCTCCTTCTGGTTTTATGAGTTCTCAAGGCCATCGTAATATACTTCCTAACCTCCATTCGCTCTGGTAGAGCCCGAGGCCTTTACATCCTCCCTTCTCTGGGTCCGTTTACCAGAGCAGAGTATTTTTCCCAGGCATTCCTCCCAGTCCGAGCTCTTCTTAGGCATAAATCGGAGAGATGAGAGAAGGGATATCCTTCCCTCGTTTTCTCTCTGCTTCGCCATACATCCACCTCCTCTCTCCTCTTAGGACGCGTAATAATAAATCCAGGAATCTTTTCTTCTATATGCTATTCTACTGCTTTACGGCCCTCGACAAAAAGAAGTTGGCCTGAGGGAATGGGCTCTTAGAATGTAAGGAAAGGATTTGCGAGATCTCCCCCTCTAACTCTTCTTCTCCTACTTCTGCCCCACCCTCTCTCCCGCTAGATTTAGAGTTGTAAAACATTCGATTTACGATCTCATATTCGTTGCATTGTCGCCACTTTTTTATACCTTGGGGTTTTTTCTCTTCTATCCCATATCTGCGCCTTGTTTGCGCGATCTATGCGTAGGCGGAGAGAAGTTCTATGGAAATGGAGGGAATGGAATAATGTGTGACCGCGGGTAAAGGAATTTATGCTCTATTTATATCCCCTTTTTATGGACATGCAGTAAGACTAGACCCCGCTTCATCTACGGAGGACCTTATCTAGGTTTTTCCCTATCTCCCCACATTTTTCGTGCGGCTTGCGGCAGCGTTTTCTTAAAATAGCTTTTTTCTCGCATCGCGTGCATTCTGTTAATAGTTAAATGATACTTTGATTGCGTCCCCGAGAGAAATTTATGTTTGGGGATGTTACCCGAATTTATCGTTACGTTTGTCGGTGGAGAGAATGAAGTATTTATTGGATAACTCTGAAGATGGATGGAGGAATTTCTGCTAAGTGATTCGTTATCGAAAGCAACTGTCCCGGAAATCGGGGTAAGTGCTTTCTATATGAGTTATCCCGGAAAATCGAGTGAATTTACTGGAAGAATTTCCTAATACGCTGTATTTTTTAAATTTATATTACTGAGGTTATCTCTGCTTCATCCGACTAACGTTTAGTAATAAATTACTGAATTATACTAAGCGTGCTATCGTAATTAGGGTTTAAAGTTATGAGCTATGCATTCTGGTTGACATTCACCTTAGGATTGAGAAAATTACGGAGGAGCTTAGAAAAACTATATGGAAGAGATTAGTTTTAAATGCAATCGCAATTAACAATAATGCTTTAGAATACGGATACTTAGTATGATTATCCTTTTCGAGGAAAACTGAGAATTGCAGGAAGCCTATTTGTACGTAAAAACCGTACCGAATTTTTAGTAGAACTAAGAATTGTTACAAACCATCCGATTTAATGCAAGTGTTAGGAAAGGGTCAGTAACAGAAGGATAATCTCAAAATTCTTACGAAAAGATCTCAAAATACAATTCAGTTCAGGATAGAATGTATATAGACTGAATTTGCTCATCTTCAATCAAAGTACCATATGTACGTATTCGTATTATTCTATAGTTATCTCCATTTTTCCGGCCAATGTATCTTTCCGACATGCCTTCGCAATATGGGATTACTTTGAACTGCTTATACAGTTTCCATTTTGATTTAATGCTCCATCTCAGGTTATGGAAGCATCAAAATACTAATCGCGTTAAGTAAGTTGTGTCAATATCAGAATATCTTGAATGGCTTCTTTTGTTAGTTATTTTTTTATTTTGATATGGAAATTTTGGGCATTTATGAGTCTGCTCATGGTGCTGAAAGAGCTAATTAAGCTCTTTTGGCAAGTATTTGAAATTAATACCCCTTTGGCTATATTTTCATTTCCTTTTTCCTTCTACAAAGTTTATTCAGTTTGTGAAGAAGTTATTCAAAGGTTATAGTCTTAGTATCTTTATCTTCATGTTTTATATCTTTTCTTTGTAAATAAGGAAACAGGATCTAATTAGCGATGGAAATGCATGAGTAAATGGCTTTTGTTAGCGTTGTATTATTTTAGATTCAAGAATGTCTAGAATTTCTCTAAAATACCATCACTAGTCTTTCTTTCGTTTGTCTTCCTCTTAGCCTTTGATTAAAATCTTCGCTCTAAGTTTGCTCTGATACAAAGGTACTACGAGAAGTGAAAAATAGTGACTTGACTGGGACTTGAACCCAGGTCTCCCACTTTCTTGGCAGGTATTCTAAACTAAAAGTAGGAGACTTGGGTTCGAGTCCTACTCAATTCACAATTTACACTTCTCGTACTACCTTGGGTTAGTCCTATGTCTTTCATGACCTAAGTTTGAATTAATTTTCGTAATTTTTGAAACTATTTGAACAAACAAATAGAATTTTGGGAAAGAAGTCGTATTTCAGCCCTCAAAGCGTAGTTTTAAGGATTTTTTTGTTAAGATTCTATGTTTGCAAACGATCATTACAATCAATTTACATTTTATTTTAGCTGATGGGCTTAATATAATATTAATAATTCGTTAATCGGCGGTAATATAATTCATTATTCGTTAAGCAGCATTATTCGGTGTATTGTAAGAATTAAAAGTGGTGTTGTAGTTATTTTAAGAAAAAATAAGCGTCTGAATATCGAGGTACGTCTAGTAATGGAGACGACGGAATTATAATGGTAAATATGAAATTATCTGCTAAATTTTTCTCAAAATCATTCCTATATAACTCCTCAAATCACTTGGTCTTTTAGCAACTCTTATTTATAATGAAAAAGTTAAATTGAAGTTTTTTTTACATTTTTGCCGGATTTTGTATTGTATCTTTTATCCCTTCTCTAGGCCGATACGGGATCGCTTTAAGTGTCTAGTGGAAGCAGTAATTTTCGATCACGGATCCTTTTTCATTCACTCATCTCTATATCCGTATACTTCTGATGCTTCTTAACATCCAAATACTCTCCGCTGTCTATCCTCTCACGCCTGCGTCCTTCAGTCGGCCCTCCCTCACCCCAAAAAAATCCTCCGCTCTTCCTCTTCATGCAAATTGCCGTTTCTGGAATGACCACTGAAGGGTTGAATGTGGCTATGGTATTGCAAGGGGTCCTGTGGAAAGGAGAAAGGGGAAAGAGTGAGAGAATGTAAAGGAAAGGAAAGGAATTGATAAGAGGAGGAAGAGGTGATAGAAACGCGGGGCACTGTAAAATGGATGCAAAATCAAGGGTCTGTAAAGCGGTCCCAGAATCCCCCTGTGCGTTGGTCGTATCTCTAACCTCGCCATCTTTAGCTTTTCAAAATAAACGGCTTGAATTTCAATGCTTCCTCTCGGTTTCAATCTAATTAGAATCTCTGTTTTATTCCGTCTCTGATATTCACGCTATCAGTATTTGGGTATGAAATGAGATATAGTTCGTGGTTTCAATATAAACATTAAAAATGGATGAGCACTAGGGAGCTTTTTTCCATGGTTTTGTTATGTAATTCAATATTATATTGAGAATGGTTTTCGTTTTGTATTTTTATGATCATCTTTGATTGGAAATCCTTAATTATCTTCCGTTGAAAATTGAGAAGAAATAGCTTTGGTATTCCAGCCAAGTTTTAAAATCAAGTGTTTAAAATAAATTTGATAGGCATGTTCGCGATCACTATCATAGATAAATCTTATCTTCATTGATATACATGGAACGTATCGAAACTTGTTTGATCGAAATTTGAAATATTATTTCATTGCTGGTATATCTTTCCTATTGATAAATGCTTTATGTAGCCTCTTATGTTTTAGTCATTTCAATCTAAAATATATTTCAGGACTTACTACGTCTTAAATAGTCTCCTATCGCTTATCTCTACCATTTTGTCTTATATTCTTTCCCTCCATCCTTTTGAGCGTCTGGACCCAAGGCTTATCCTTAAAATTATCATCCTCTCTTTTCCTTGTTTATAATGGAGATCAGGGAACTCCTGTGGGTTCTGAGGTGATTAACGGTTAAATAGTTTGTCGATAAGAGTTCAAGTGGCGGAAAGTCTAAGAAGAGCAGCTCCTCTGAGGGAAGTCTTTTCAAAGTGCCTCGGCTAAATTTAGTTAGGATCGAAGGTAATTATCTTACTTATGTAAATAGTTTTAGGTTTGTAGGATTCATATAAATTATTCTGGAGTTGGGGTTTAAATCGAAATTCCATACTGGAGGACTAATTCGCTTCAATTATACCCGTACTTACCTCAGCATTTCTTAACATAAATTTCATTTATGAAACAAGTTTTAAAATCACTAAGCTTCCTCGTTTCTTTCTTGGGAAGAATCATAAATTGAAAGCTATATTCCTCTTTATCCTCCTTCAACTTTCGATCATCTTATCATCAATTATACATTCTAACTTACGAATTCGCAATCCTTATTTTTGGCATTAATTAAAATGTCTTTCCAACTTCTTTTAATCAAACTTTTTTCTTGTTTGTTCTTTAACATTTAAGGAGTGGGATTAAGTAAGCATAAATAAAATCAAATTTTAATTTCACTGAATTTTTCGGTAGAAAATTCTTCAGTAAAAATTTTAGCAGTGAAGCAAATTAGTTATTTTAACGATAGTTTGATTACCATATTGCTTCAAAAATTACATTAGATGAAAGTTACAGTTTATTACCTACAGACTTAACTTTTCACTATTTATCCGCATAGAATATCCATATGTATTTTGATTATAAAAGACGCACTTAGCTATCAAGTGCGTCTGCTTATTTAATTAATAAGATTGTTTCGTTGAATTTATTTCCTGAAAAAAAAAATAATGCCATAAAATAATTATAGGAGAAATCACCGCTCCATTTTCTGCTCCAACTTACTCATCATTATGCTGTTTTAGTTTGTTTTTCAATGCACTAGTAGCAGATGTTATTCCTGAGAGATCATCAAAATTTCTCGCTTGTTTGCGTGCCAAACCGTCTCATGCGAAAGAGGAATCTGGTCCTTCACAATACCTCAGGGTGTTAAAAGAATGGCATTAAATTCCGCTGGCGTTTTAATGAGGCTTTCGTGTGAAATGCTGTTCGGTCTCCCAAGCTCTATCGCTTCATTCACTTCCGACAAACTTCCGCGTTTATGGAAATTCTAAAGCTTTATAACGACACATTTTAATTCAGCTAATAGATTCGTAAAATTATATTTTAATGATTTTTTATTAAATGTATTTAAACAGCATATGTGAGCGACGTAATGGATACGATTTTCTTTATTTAACCAGCACCGCATTCCAATTTTATCCTTTGACCTTCTTACTAAAACTCCAGCTTCATACTTTCATATCTTAGCGTCAAATTTGTCTCGTCCATCTTGACGGTCATAACCAGATACATGGTAGTTTTCGCGAGGTTTTCATTTTTTCACGGGCTCGTTGAGTGGCTCCTCGGGTTTTAATGCTGATGGTATGAAATTTAGCCCGTAATTGCTCGCCTCTGTGATAAAAAGGGATGATAGTGGAGTCATGTTATGATCGCGTGGGGCGTCACAATAACGTGGCCTATTAGGGGGAAGACTCCGGAGAGTAACATTCGTAATGATGAGAACCCAAGCACGTAACCAGTACTTTTAGCATTGTTACTTTTTGCGATAATTGGTTTTTGAGTTCACTTAAACCTGCAGTTGAAACTAAATTTTCACGAGTACTATTTATGTAATTTCGTTGCTTTAGTTTATTTTGTTTTTAGTCAAGTTGCTGCTTACGTAACGGAATTAATTGTTTGAATACGAAATTTTGATTGAAAATAAAAAATTGATTTTTAGCGTTAGGCATTCAAACACCATTGTGTTTATGATTCTATACTAATTTGAAAGATCTTTAGGTATTGTGCATATCACTGATTTTATTTCTCTTAGACGTAGAAGAGCTGGTAGCTCTCTAAAAGCAAAATTGTGGAGTACGGTATTTTTCATCTTAAGTTATATCTTCCCAAAATTCGCGGGTTAAAAGAGTTTTATTAAACTAGGATGATTTTAAGATAAAAATTATTTCGGAGAGGAATTTTGAAAACTTGCCATATGGTGAAGCACTGTTGCTATGCTCTCCGTTGTCGCTGTGTAGAGATATCGAGTATTCGTATTTACTACTATATAACAGGATAGTCATCCCATATAAAATATCAGTTTGACCTTTCTCTCTGCATAATTTAAATATTGTGAAAAATATTTAACAGCAGCGAAAACTTCCGTTTTCTCGAATCATTTCGTATCACACTCTAACAGTGTAGGTATGATGTGCAAAGAATACCAGACACTTCGATAAGTATATTTCCAACTTCGATTCTTTGTAGATTCTGTCCTGCACTTTTTAATGTTGCTACTTGTTCTCAGACACTTGTCATTTTCTATTTTCTTTTTTTTTAACTTTGTCATTATGACCGCTCTTATTTTTCATGAACGAACAAATCACGATCATACTCAGTTCCTTTATTTAGTGCTGCCTTTATCATAATAGAAGGAAATTAGATGAAACTGAGAAAGCTATGTCGTTTTTTCTACCTTTGCCTGCCTTGAAATTTTTTTACTCGCACCTTTCTTTAGAAAAACTTACTTTATTATCTAGAAACACTGTTCTATTAGGTTAAAACGCTTAGATGTTGGCCGGACTATGCTTTATGGAAAGGGTGGCCAACCTTTCAAGGTTCATGCGCTTATTAATTAGTTTTTTTATTTTAGATGCACCATACAATCCATCATAAAATATGCGTTATGAAGTATTCAGCGGTAGAATATGTATTGTATGTAAGTGTGTTGTTTGGGTTTTACATCTACTAGTAAATTGTGTAAGAAATTTATTTTTAATATTTCACCGAGTTTAATCCTGCATTTATAATCATGTAATTTGCCATAGGTGGGCGATTCTTGCTTTATACCATCACCGTGGATACTGAAGTTATATTTTAGCATATCATTTTAACATAAAACTGGGTGTTTTGTGCTTAACGTTAATTTTTTATGTTAATCGTTGCAACTCTCTGTAGTATATGTGCGCTAAGTATGAGCATTTATTATAATTATTTAGGCTTCTGAAGAAAAGGAAATCTTCGAACGTCGTTTATTCTACTTATAACGGTTCTAAACCATGAACTTGGATAGTAATTTTATTTTTTGGCGTTAAATGTGAATAAATTTGCTTCTCTCCGTAATTAATTTCTAGAGGAAACAGAAGTGATGGTCTAATCTGTATTTCTGATTTTTGCTGTAGCTTGAAGCGCAGTTTTTTCCCTCTCATAGATTCGTCTACAAAATCATTACCCTTCCCCATACTCCACTCTTGTTCCCTTCACAGCTCAAGAGGGTGAAAGTGTACTGGCGTGTACTCCTCCGTAAATGATGGGGAGCATTTTTTTATTTTAGGGTTAATTCGTTTTTAAAAAGATGCTCGAAGGTTTTGTGAAAGGAAATGTTGTCCGTCATTGCGTGTTTCATTTGACCATGCTTATCGTAGCGCAAGTGATCCCATTCACGAAGTTTTCGTTCACTTTTATTCGATTCCGCTCTTTCCGAATTTCCTATCGATGGCACGCCTTTGTATTTTATCGTTTGGTTATGAAATTCATTCATGTATATTTAAACCCGAGATTTATTCCCCGGTTTGCATGCAAAAACGGTAAATTCATTTATCTGCGTTGAAAAAACTCGTCACGGGAATCCCGTCGGATTTTTAAAAATCGCGACACGGATTCCGTCTCTCTCAGGCATTGATTAGCTTCAAAATATCGAAGAGGCTTTAACCTCGAGAGTTGAATTTTCGGTGACCTTGCTTTCCCTTCTGATACCTTCTCATAAATGCTGCTTTCTGGTTTGCGATAACAGCGTATAAATCAAAAGAAGCAATTTTCTCAAATTACAAAGTTTTCGGCGACGCAGTGTTTGTTGGTTGCAGTTTAGTTGCAGCGATTATCTTGAATAGAGCGGAAGTTAATATTAATTTAATTAAGATTATGCGTGGTGCAAGATTATACCCGTTGCATTCACGAAAGAAGCTGCAGCCGTATTCCGTAGCCAAATGAAGCAGTATACAACGTAATACGCCTTTCGCCGCTATCGAACTGTCAGAAAAAGCAATTTTGCTGCCGTATGTTTTGTAGCCGCTCGGAATTTGACGTTTGCTAAGCCGCAATCCCCATCGACCACCACGTGCTCTCTCCCCTTTTCTCCCTCCATTACGTTTCCTTGCGGATTATATTTTAACAAAATAATTACTGAGACAACTTTACTTAACCATATTCTGTGATATATCCTGATATGATGTGCGTGTTGCTTTAGAGCTAATGAAGTTTTTTTTCTTTCTAGGTGAGTAACCGGGTATGCATGAGAAGGCTGAAGTTGTGAAATGAATGTAATTTGGTGAGTGCATCCTAAACATTTATTCCTAGCCACACTTACCTCTGAAGTGTTATAATTTTGGACCTCCGATTACATCTTTTTCTTCAGCTCATCTAGCGTTATGGGCATATTCGGGGCATAGCAAATATTTTTAAACTTCAATCTAAATTGATTCAAGTATGTAGAACTTTTCCATTTGTTTGATATTAAATGAAGTGTAAAGAGTGAAAAACTGAATAGGCAAGAAATTACTTACATGCGAATGCCCATTAAGTTTGCTTTAATGATAACATTTTAAATGAGATTCGCTGAAAATGTGTTATCTAACGGGGGCCATATAAAATCCTGTCTTTTCGCCGTTGGTTGTTAAAGTTGTTTGATCTTCTATTTTTAGTTTTTAGCGGATTTTAGTTTTCTCATGTGAAAGAATCCTATATTTAGAAATCTTCCATTAAGAGAGATAAATAAAACAATTGAATAGATTCCACAAAACGATTTTTACTCCCATCTATTTAGACTCGAAGAAAAAATTGTTTTATTTAAACAACTGTGTATTTTTATTTATTTCTCTAAGACGTTTTACCAAGTAAGGCTACGTCATATCGATGATGATCGCCTAATTTATTTAAACCATCTATTTATTCTGATTGCACTAATAGATAAGATAATTACGGTTGATTGCGCATACCGTTTGGCCAAACGGCTTTTTCTTCACACCAAATAAGATCGCTAGAAAGGCAAAATTCATCCAATTTCTCGATTAATTTTCATATTAAATCCTCTGTCGCTTCGTTACCTAAATGCGGGGACGTCTTCCGCTTCATTCTCCTTTTAAATGGCTCGCGCATATCAATGTCTGTCTTGCGCCAGTCTTCCGCGCTATTCTGTCCTGCTTCATCACCATCCATTCCTCCGAAGCCCTGTACATCCGGGAAGGACCTAAAGTCAAAATAATCTGGTCTGATCCCGCCTCCCTTCTCTCTTGTCTGGGCTTTCTCCCTCTCCTGCTCTGTCCAATAGCCTCGCAGAATCCCACTTATGGCAGGAATTCCGGTCGAATGTTTCTGATTACCAGACCCTTCACCCAGCCCCCCCTCCGTCTGTCTCTCTTTTATTCTCATCTCTCTCCCCTCTATTATCCTTTTCCCACCACCCTCACTACGTCCTCGCTACTTTTTTCCTTTTCCCGACACGTAGAATGGTCTTTTTAGCCTTTACCGCCTCCTCAACCCCACCCCTATCCTTCCCTTTCCCCACTTCCAATTTTATTGCGTTATTATGATTCTTCTGTGCCTATCCCCTCCTCAGAAGCTCTCTTTCTCAGAATGCTTCCTCTCCTACACCGCGAAAAAACAACTTCCCGCCAGTTCTTCCTTCATACCCGCCCTCACTCTGCATATTTTAAGTCGTTTGAAGCCCTCCTCCGCCCGCTTTGTTTTCTGCAATTCTCCTTACGCCGTTTTCAGTCTCCCTTTTCATCATTACCTCGTTCCAGCTTTCTCCCGAGTCGCCTTTTTCATTTTCGTTCGTCTCAAATCCTTCCGAGGTATTTTCTTGGTAATTTTATGAAAATTTTTCTCCTTCAAGTTTATTTTGCACCTTTCGTCGCATTGTTCCTCATTTTTAATCCCGCCAATTACGCTGACATATTTATAAAATTTATTAATTAAGGAAGGTATTTAATTATATTAATAATAACGCGATGTACTCCCTTTTCTTCAACAGAAAGCTATGTGCAGGTAAAGGTTTGACTTTGAGAATGAAACGGTTTTTCTTGACTTATGTTTAATATACCCCGCCGATCCTAGCATGAGTAGAGATATGGTAGTCATGCACATGGTCCCAATTTTTTCCGTTAGGGCTATCGATATTATTCTAGATGGATTTACTGGTTTCAGTAGAATTATTGTTAAAAGTGCTTCTACAGCTGAGGTCATTTCGCACGTATGAGCTTCCGCCGGGAAGTGAACCTGGGACCATCAAAGGCGAGCGCGCTATCCACTTGGCTATCTAGGATCCCATGGACTTATATTTGAAACGATTCTTTATTTTGGTGAATCTTTTTCCTTTAGCATTTTCTGCGATCTTACGAATCTCCCAGGCCAAATTTATATGTTAACCAAAAGATTCTTTTAAACAATGTGTAATTTACAAATAGAATAAGGTGGTGGAGAGGCTCACTGGGTCAAAACTAACTAATAAATGTTCAACTAATTACTTCAGTATATCTTATTTGTACGGAAAAAGCCGTCGATTAAAAAAATTCCAAATTTTCGATTGAATAGAAAACGCATTTACAATGCCACCACATTTGAACATCATCATTTCATTTTCTGAAAATACAGTTTTCCCTCTGTTGTATTTCACCTTCAAGAGCTGCCATTCACCATCCTCTTCTTCAAAATCTCGCATCCAATTCATTCCTTTGCTCAGAACCCGCGGCCCTCTTTTATTGTAAACTTTTTTCCTCTCCGAAGTTTCTTTCTTCGCAACATTTTTCGTTTTATAGCTTTTATGCTGTTTTCCCTTTCCATCTCCCGTTCGGGATCCTCCCTTAATATTTTATTCTTCTTTCCATAATCTTTACCATTCCTTCTCTGCATCTATAATTTTTGCGGCTTAACGTGCTGCATCATCGATAATTCCTGACCCTCCATCTTTAAAGCCCTCATTTTTTTCGCCCCTTTCTTTTCTTCCGAATGTTTTTCCCCCGTTCCCTTGTCACGTGGCGTATTTTATGCTACTCATACCACTGGAATCCCGCATCCTTCCTCCCCGTCTTCCAGGCCACACCCATTTCCCCTTCCTCCCAAACTATTCTTCAATTCCTTCGTTATTTTTCGATTTCGAATCCCGTTTTTGCTCTCTTCCCCAGGAATCCCAATGCAACCCCATTTTACCCCTTCGAATTCCCCCGCTTCTATACCCACACTTCTTTTTACATAGCCTCTCTCTCTACTAAAGGATCTCATATTTGAAACTGCTGCTAAATTTTGGCCGTTCTTTCTTCACGTTTGTATCTTTCTCTACTTGTCCTTCTTTTAGTACTCAGCGTCCTATTAAAATTTGGAAGAGAAAATTATGGAGATCCTAAAATAAAATTTATTTGATATGTCGTAACTTTGTGGAATACATTACGCATTTTTGAGTTATATTTTATTATTTTCGTCAGAAAAATATTGTAATGCAGGTTTTGTTGACTTATGGGCATCTGAAGATTTTCACCTTAGGATGCCAATTACTAGGCATAACCGGCTCCTTCTTAGTAAAAATATGAAAATCTTCTTTGAAAAATATATGGTTATTCCTTCACCATTCTGGCTTCTTTAATTCCGTCCCTCTTTTCTACCTTCCTTTCTTCTTAAAATTTCAAAGTCAGATCTTTATGATCTTTTTTTGGATTTGGTTATTTTTTTCTCGAAAGAATACCCTCAGTTCCCATTTGTGCATACGCTATGGGTTTTTCTCAACGTGTGTTGTATTTGGAGGGATGTTTTAAATGCCTCGGCTGCAGTCGTCTACTTATTAGTTTTAGGGTCTCGTATTCTGCATATTCTATCTTTTGTTTGTTTTATTTCCATCTGAAATAATTTCCACAGCGGAAGAGTTTAATTAAGGTCATAAATATCCTTATGTATGCAGAAATTCCCTGTTTCTGCTTCAAAGGTTTTGCTTATCTGGCAGAAAAACGTTTGACCTGTTTTTTCTTGTTTCTGAGTAAACCGGGTGAGTTTGCGAGATTTTCTAACTACTTCTTTCTGATTTAATTTGAGCTATTAATAGTTTGGTACTTTTGAAGTGCCTGTGATATGTCGTATTTTATTGTAAATAAAGTGCACGTTAATTGCACAAAGTATCGAGAAATAAATAGGACGATAGTTCGTAGTAGTTCTATTTACGATGGAATTCATACAATGGAGTTTTAAGATATTTTTTATCCTAGTGTAAAAAATGTTTATCTTCTTGGTTATTTGTCCGTGGATGTCTTTTATCTAGACAAATATCCCTTCCATTAAAAACGTATGCTGTTGAAACATATATAAACTTTATATCATGCAATTATCTCAATTAAGAATGTTTTTGAAAGTTGGTTATTTTGTCGATTGGCGTGATGTATGTCATCGTACAGTAGAATATGTTTTTCATGCGTCTTATATATACGTGAAATACGCAATACTTTTTCATTTGGTTTTATAAACTTAGCTTAGGAGGAGTATATCGGCTTGTTTCTTTTCTAACGTCATGTTAGTTGTGCGGCATGTGTTTTAGCTTTGATTATGGTGCACGGTCTTAACTTTGTGATCGTAACAATGGTTTTAATGGATATTTCAGCATTAGATTTACCTTATATTTCATTATTTTACCAATTTAATGTATATTTATCATGAAAGCGATTCTTAGCTGATGAATAGCGGCAATATCGGATGAAAATTTCTTCTGTATCTTTTCTCGGCCTTCTCATTTTAATTCATGATAATTATGAGAAATTCCAAAAGCGGCTCCTCCTCTCTGCTTATGTGGCTGTAAATGGAGTTTCCTAGCTTTGAAAGCGATTTCTTCAGAATATTCCTTTGTGAAGACGAAGAAAGTGAATGAGGCCTCATTCAAGCAGGAAGCTGTAAAATTATCTTTGGGTCTCCGCCATTGTGGTAGAACTGGATTAACAAGGCATCCCTTCGCTGCCGAAAGGGTATAAAGTGCCGCTTGCTTGGAAGCGAAGTCAACTGCCTCATCAGATCGCTTACGGCGAATTAATTGCGTTATTCCGCTTTCCTTGGTCGCTGAGGTTGTTCTTTCAGCCTCTTCGATCTTGCGGAAGGAATTTGCTAAACTTATTTTCCCCGCGTTTTATTTTGTCTTATTCTTCCACCGACGCCCAATTACCAGCATACCGCAATCGCATAGCGACAGAAGTTTTCTATTGTTGGGCTGAAAACTATTACATCCCTTCTCGATGGGACGTCTTGCTACTGTTATCTGGATCCGTCATATGAAGGATGGATGAGGTGGCTTCAAGGCTAACGATCTTTGCCTGCGGTGGATGTTCTTGTCGGATGTCATTCCCGTTTTGTATCCGAAGGCAATTTGTATCTGCTATCTATATCCTTGACGATTATTCTGTTGTAGAACAATTTGACTTTGTTTTAGTTAAAAATGCTCGAATTTTCTTTAGATAATTTTATTTCTTAATAGTTTTACATACATTTTGACTCGTCAAAGGCAGTCTTTCACTTATTGCTTAAAAATTATTAATAACTTTTAATATCCTTACCAATCAAATGACAAAAAATCAAGTAAGATATAAATTAATAATTACAGATTGATTTAAACAACCTCTCTCCTAGAGGAGGATTTTAACCATCGTTAATATCCTAAAACAACCATATATACCTCTTTTATCAGTTATTTGCGCCCGTGTCACACAAAAATCAAGCTTTTTATTTGCATTCCATTTTTTACATTTTTACAAGTGTTATGTGAAATGCGTATGAACCGCAGTTTGGTTGAAAAAATGCCCAGATAATTGATCTATAAATAACAAAGTATTATTGTAAAATTACAGATATTAATCCATTACTCGGGAACTATAAGTTGATGTATTCTATCACATTAGGAAGGTATTCCTTAGTCAGCCATTTAGTATATATTTCCAGTAAATCATAGTTATTACATACATCGTCCTTTTATTAAATTTGAATGAAGATTGCGGTAATCTTAACTAAAATTATTATATTTAAAACTTGCCGAATCCTTGGCTGAATTTAATTGTGAAATTTAGGTCTGAACTTAATTACGAAGCTTAATCAAAATTTAGCCAATATATAATGGTAGAATTAAATCTATTTTATGCGTTTCTACAGCTTATAAATTTGGAGAATCTTCAGCGGTAGTTATTTTCTTCCGTTATTAATTTAAGGGTTTGTGATCCTGAACTTGAGTTACTGTCAATTCCATAGTTATCTTATTTTATGCATTCGGTTATCTTATTTAATGTCCATTCGGTGATTCGATGAGAAATAATTTATAATTAATTAAACTTGCCGAATATTCTTATAGAAGAGAAATAGACTCTAGTGTTCTTGCTTCATTTGCTTCTTTTTTAGCTTTCAAACGCTTTTCTCTTGAAATCGATTTCGTAGCAGACCTCCTCTGGCCTTCCCTTCGCGTTCTCTTCGTCTTATCTTCTTAGAGAAAAGGGATGTTTTCTCATTTGCTGGTCAGAGGCTGACCCTCGTACGTGTTTAGTTTCTCTGGGAATCATTTCATTAAAGTCGTTTTCATTCCCCCTTCGAATTGCCTTCCTTTTTCGTATCCATAGCACACGCTGCTTCATTCGTCATCGACCCCCCGCTTAAGCATTTTTCCGCTAGATGTCCCCAGCGGGACCGTTTAATTAGCAGGGGGTATCTGGAGCAGAAATGGATTCCTCTCCGCCGTGCGACTTTCCCCATGCGATCTTCACGCTTCAACGCGCGCAGAGGGGCGAGCGATCCTCTTTTTTTTCCTCTCGGTGGTCTCTCCTATTCCTCCGGAAGGACGGAGTTCACGTTTGATTCCCTTCGGCCCTTTCACGTCCTCCCTTCCATCCATGTTTTCGTTCATCGAGGAAATCGGGTCTCTCGGTCACCGCATATATCTTCTATTTTGGTCCTTCCCATTATGAACTTCTTGTGACACCCTCAGCCATATGGATGGTCTCTCTTCTCACGCGGATTGCTGCTGCCCGGAAGGTGGTCAAGTTAATGAACGGATAAAGTAATTTTCGCTTCCAATGAAAGATTCAATCGCTCGGAAATGGAGGAATTCGTCGCCGTTGCGGGAAAATGGTTCGGTATTCTGATTATGTGCTCAGATATAGACTTTCTACCGCAATACAAAGGTATTCTCCAATTCTAAATAAAGGGTAAGATTTTTTTGCCTATATGGAAATAAAAAATCATAAATATTTGTTATCACGATAAATTAAAATAAAACATATAAATGAGCATTGAGCATATAAATGTGTTAGAAATGTGAAAAACTATTACATTACTTAGAATAAATTAGTTACTTACTAAAATGTGTTGTTAAATTAAATTTTTTCCGCTTTTCGAGGAGAAATGAAATAATGTTAATTTACTTTTTAATATACGTATAGTATTTTGGCAATCGCCACTTTTAAAATTGATTTCCGATTTTTTTCATAATCTTTGTTGTAATTTAGCTTGTGTACCAGTTTTGATATTACTTTTCTGACAAGTAATGATATATGACAAAATTTGATAGCGTAATGGTATCTATTTCCGAGACTCCACTTTGGAGGCTTCTGGTCGTTGAAGTTAGGCTTCTTCCCAATTGCCCGTTGAAATTTCATGCCCTTTCAACTTCTTCGCTGTCCTCTCTAGATAATCGAAAGGGATGACAGTCTTCCCTCACTGACTGTTACTGTTTCGGCGGAAGTTTTTCAGGCGAAGAGGGGAATGGAAACAACATTCCATTTCCCTTATATCGCGCAACAGTTGCTCGAACCATGTTCCGTCTCCCGACCGCTACAGATTGAGCCGTAGATAGAAAGGTCTGTAAATAAAAATATGTTATGATTGATCGGTTCATTACCTCAGAGTAACTTTGATTGATTCGGTCTCCTCGGTGTGTTAGTGCGCTACGGGATTAAAAACGCGGGAACGCCAGACGCCGGTGACGTAGTGGATGCAGGTTGGAATATATGAGATCTTCCCCAAACACACATCTCTCTCTCTTTCTCCGCTCTCAATTTTCTCCCACCAAAGAGCAAGACAAATGAGCGGACATAAAGGAATTGGAAGAGTGTTCGTTGGGCAGTTGATAGGAAAGGGGGTGAAAATGGCGGAAGGAGAAAAATGAGGGGAGAAAAACAAAGGGGGAGAGTGGCAGGTGGAGTAGCTCTTTGGGAGATAGGGTCACGGGAGAGCGTGGACTTTCGCGGTCACTCATGGCGTCAGCGGACACGGATGGTCGTTTTCCTCAGCTGTGACGAATGTCTTGGAAGGGCTAAGAAATTACCTCGCGATCTTTTCTTTTACGTCTGATTAATATTGGGCTCTGGAGCCCTCTCGTGACGGTCTATTTTTTGCCTCTTTCTTTAGGGTTATGAATTGTTTGGTCGTCTGGATCCGGGCCCCTTCTGCTAAAGTTGTCTTCTCATTCGGGATATGCGAATTCTTCACGGATCTCTGGATTGATGTATCAGTAGTTTCAGTTGTATGAAGGATAGTCGAGGAACAATCTAGGATACCCTCGATCAAAGATCTCGAAATTTTTTGACAGTGGCTTCTTAGCCATCTCGATTTATCTCAATTAATAAAATTTTGACGCTTTGTTTTCGGGCTTAAAATAATCGTATTGTTCTATTTTCGGAAAATTCTCAAGGGAAAACGGACAATAGAAAGTCTAAAAGGACCGGGACTAGTACCCGGATTTTCCTCTTGTGGGCGGACCCTCTATCCAATTAAAACAATCTAGCCAGAATCTTTAGACATTCCATATTAAAAGTCTTTGATCTTTTTCCTTTGCGTTTATCCTTGGGAATTTTCGTAGTTGCACGGCTTTACGTGTAACGTTACATTTACCTTACTAACATTGTTTGAAATCGTTTTCGATGTGAAAAGCTTCTTGCGTAGTATCATATCTTGCTGCTTTTTGCGTAATATCATGATTTGCTGTCAGAAATTGTTACCGATCTCTCTCTGAGCACTAAAATTTCCACCTCTTTAATCGCGATCGATATTCATCCGGGTACTGACGTTAAAAAGATGTTTTATGAGTCATATAAATAAATAAAGGGATACATTCATCCCCAATCATTTAGGCCGTCAAGTTATACAACGACGAAACGTTGCGTGACGAATTCGAGATATCCGAGATAAACTTATCGAAAAAAGGTTAGCGTATTTCCGTGGAACTTTTTCCCATTTTCAGTGACGTCTCAACCAGCCCTCCGAGCAGCCACGTTCCAATCAGGCGTAATTGATTACGGAAAAGTAATGATTTATCGACACAATTATTTTCCGCCTTCCGACTTCTTCCCTCCCTCGCGCGAGGCTGCTAAGTTTTTACCCTCGTGATCCTGTCAGTTAAACGACAGCTATCGATTCTCTCTGCCTTTCCCTTCCTCCTCCTCGCTTAATAAATGCTATCGGATGTATTTTGTGCCACTCCTCCCAAAACCCCGACCTATGCTCCCTACTTTTACGGTTATGAATCGCGAGAGAAATTATACCCAAGAACTGCGGTAGGGATTAAGCGAGGAGGAAAAAAAAGACCTTTGGAGAGAAGTAGAAATATCTTAGTGGAGGCACTAAATTGCCATCGTGCGGCAGCCGCCGATGTGGATGCAAATGCTGTGTTAACCGATGTCGCCCGCCCCTTCAAAACTCTGTCACGCTCCGCATTTTATGACCCTACTGCGACCGTAGAAACAGAAGGGCTCGAGATAAAAATCACTCCGGGTTCCAGTCTTTCCTCTTGTATACTTATTTCTCGCTCTGTTGGAAATACTGCTCGGTGTACATGCCATATTGCGTCATTACCTCCATCCGAGATCTTTTTCATTTCTTTGTCCCTCTCTCCCCTTGTTCTCTGCGGTGGGATTCCTGAAGAAGTGGCGATCAATGAAATCTCGGAACCTCTTTAAATCACTGTACTTTTCCTTTGTCGATTTTTATAGATGCTGTGTCTCTGGCGCAGTGGTGCGCAGCAGGTCCTTTTCAACATTTTCCTGCAAAATAATGTTTTCATCACAGTTTAATCATGCAGTCATCCCTCATTACGTAGGAAATTATCTCGCAGCTTTTCCTATGGAATTATTGATCCTTCGAGCCTTGTCTTTTGATTTAAAGCCGTTACGTTTTTTAAGAACTCATTCTTTCTGCGAACGATATGCGATAATAACGAACTACTACTCCCCTGCCACACGCCGAAAGGCGACTTACAGGATATTCATGTAGATGTAGATATTCTTTTTATAGTATAAAAATCCATCGAATTTTTAAAAGATTAATGTCTTTGAATATATACTCTTGGCTTATATTTCGACAGAAGTGTACGTAGATTCATTCTTGGATTGTTTATATCATTATAAATTATTGCTTTTTGAAATTTGAAATTTTGATTAATAAATTATTGAATATCCAATTTTTCCTAGGACAACATGGGTATTGTATTTATGTCAAAATGTATTGATGCCTTATATGGTATCGATAAAACAGGTTAATAACTGAAAAAATATAGTGAAACAGGATCTGGGAAAGGAATATTCCGAGTACTTCTATCCGTTTTCCTTTAAATGGAACTTTATGAGTGAGGAGTTGATAAAAAATGATTTGACGGAAAAGTGTCAATCTTACTCTTCTTTCCTCGATCCGACAAAATGTTCCGTCCGTCTTTCAGTTTCAGTCCACAAGTGTTGAACGCCTTGTGGTCTTCTCAGCCCATTTCATTCATTCTAAAAAACGGAGATCCATTCTTCCCCTTATGCATCGTTCCCTTCCTTATATCCTTTTCATTATTCCTCTTCTTCTTGCCTTTCCCTTTCAGAAGAGGGGCAAATCATAGAAGTGAGGGTTGGAGAAGGGCATTGTCTAAGGGGGCGTGGTCGGGCCGAGAAGTAGGCGTCGGAGGAATGGTCTGTTTCTGGCACGGAAAATGTCCTCCCTCCCTTCTGGAGAGTTGTTCCTCTGGATATACAATATATGTCGTCTTCTCGAACTTTGTCTTTCTTGTCGGTATGTCCTCCTTACAAACACATACACCTTGTCTTTGAAAACTCCGCACATCTCATCCGGATCGGATAAAAAAACCACTTTCCGCTCAAACCCATTTCGCCTTTTTTATCTTCGCATCTTTTTGCCCTCCTTTTCGTTCAGCGGTTCTTTCGCCTTCAGCGATGTTTGCTCCTCCTTCAGAATCTCAGTTCGACTCCTTCATCGTACGCCTTGGCAGCTATCCCCTGTCTCCGTTCTATATCAAAAGTCTATGATATAACGAGGTCGTCATCTTGTCACCCTTCCTTAACGACTTCGTCTCTCTTCTTCTCCTTGTGTGATTTTCCTTTCCCTTCCGCGATGTTTTCTCTCGATGCCGTTCCCTGTCGTTTCATCGACTATTAAGTTCTATAGGCAGAGTGAACGATGATGCCTTGCGGTCGTTAAAATAGCGGCATTTTTTGCGAATAGTTACCATTAATGGGGTCGATACTGAATTATGTCTCGTCGATATTCCGATATTCTTTTCTTCGTCGAACATTAGCTCGAAATGGGTAATTTGAGAATAATTATACTACGCTAGATTCTTCCCAGTAAATGGCATCAAGCATGCTGTTTAACATCTTCGTATACGTATTAGTTTTTCGTTTTAAGAAGTGATAGTTAGTAATATGATAATGATGAATATGGTTTAACTTTATGAACGTACCCGCGAAAGATGGAAGGGTACATTTTATGACCCATGTTTGCGAAACGACTTCGAAAGTTTAGGGTTCAAATTGCGGCTCCTAGTGTAAGGTAGTTTGTCATACTAGAGATAAAACGCCAGGAAGTAAGAAACAAGCTTGATGCTATAGGGTTACTTGTTGTCTCAGATTTAATTATTACCTGTTTGAAGCAACTTAATGAGACATAAGATTACTTTAAACTTTCAAAGTTTTTACTATCATTTTTTATGCTATTGAGTTGTATTATCTATGAATATGAAAGGGAACAATTCAACATAATAAAACATTAAATATCAGGTAGTAAAAGGAATGTAAATCCGAGACTTAAACATACGGTAAGTAAAAAGAACAAAGCTTAAATTTTATCACGATGTATAATAAACTTCCCTTCCTGGCGGAAAAGGTACTAGAATTTCAGTAAAGGCGAATGAAAGAAGGATATTGACTTTGGAAGCGAAATTATTATGGATATAGGTGAAAGGTGAATTTGAAGGCGGAATAGAAAAATAAAGGAGATGAAGATAGTATATAATTAACATTTCTGATTAATCCAGAGGTAGTTAAACTGTGAAAATACTCACACGAAAATATATTAATTTTCCATCGAATATTGAATTTAAACTGTTATTTTTGGAGTGTGAGACTTTCTTTATGGTAAGCCATTTATGTTCATAACATATTTTAGTATCCTATAAATCAAAAGAATGGCGAAATTTATTTTATCGGAGAAAGGACTTTGGATTGGGTAATATGGGAAATTTTAATCGGCCGAACCGCTTATACCTCCTTCGGCCTTTTTAGTCAATCAGTTCCTTATTTCTGTTTTCCCTGCGGCTCTGTTTTCTCATTCCACCTCTTCCTTCCTTCCCATAGCTTTTTTCCAACTCCCATTCTAATCCATATAACCCCTCATTTTTCTCAACATCCCTAGCCAACGGTTATTCTCGTGCACTCTTTCTTAACAATATACTCCTCATCTCGTTTCCTCCCTTGATATTTCTCCCCCTTCCGAACTTATCTCGCGACATAAACCCTTTTTTTACGATAGGGCAATCTTGTTCTTTTTTCCGCCGCTAGGTCGGGTAGAAAAAGGGTAGATTCCTCTTATGCTTCGTATTTTAGCTCTATATAGCTGCGCGCTCCCTATCTTCCTTCGATAATTTAAAGGCGTTCTCTCTTTCTCGGTTTTTCCGCTTTATGGAACTCTCTCTCTTACTTTTCGATGGCTTTTTTATTATGTGCCTTTTCGTAAGGAGCCATTCTCTGAAAAGAGATTCTCCTGATACAAAGATGTCTTATGGAATGTGTGGACTATCACTACCTTTCGGACGGCGAAGATTCCGCACATTTTGTTACCCCGTTGCTCTTTATAATTCTCTGCATGATGGATCAACAAATATTCTCGAAATGAAGAACTTACAGCATTATTGTGGTTGAGCTAATTCAATCTAATAATAGCTATAAACGCTCTTTTTGAAATTGCTGTATTCTGAAATTGTAATTGCTGTAAGAGAAATTTCTCCCTCGAAAAATGATCTATGGAGCTTTTAGATTCTGTATTAGTTGTGATATTCCCATGTTTTCTCCTGTATCACCGTTCCTTAATCATGAGATTTTTTATCATAGTTAATATTTTCAGAAAATTTATGCATCGTTTTTATAGCGCTAAATTTTGTAAACTTCAGGTGTTAAATAACATGAATAACTGTGATATCCTCTTTGTTTTGGTATTTTAGAGCTGAGAGGAAGCATTCACTTTTACTGACTACTAGTGTTTATTTTACAGCTTAAGAAAAAAGAACCGTTATCTTTGTATATTTTGAGTTTTATCCTCGGGAGAGGTGTGTGCTCATATTTCAATAATAACTCACATTCCTAGAAAGCCGAATGAATGTGAAATCCCCCGTGAAGCTTCATTGAAAAATACCTGAAATAACACTTTTATAGTTCTTGAACAATTATCTTTCGCTAAATTTTTCTTTTTATTCTAGAGACCATTTTAATAGATAATGTTCCTAATTTTTATTTCCGAGTTTCGCGGAATAAGCTCAATTCCTTCCGTTTATTCAAGATTTTTCTTTAATGATGTAATTATTTTACACATAAGAAGCTCATCTGGCGATCTTAGGTACTGTTCTTCCTACATTTACTTCACATACTCCTGCGATGGGCGAACCAAAATGATTGGGTGCACCCTATCTATATACTCTACCAGTTCAGTTTTTATGCCCTTCGTAGCATTTCACTTAAAAAGCGTAAGTTTCGAATCTACTTTAACACGCTTTACTGTTAAATGTTAAGTTATTTTACTATATAAACAGAATTTAAAAATATTGACATGACTGAAACCCTAGTTTCCCACTTCTTAGGCTTATTTCTATCCACTAAACTAACGCATCGAGTTAGTTCCACTTTGTTTGCGGGATGCTTTGTCAGCATTCTGCTCCTAATGCAAAATTCTGCATTTGTGTGCATTCCGCTCAACAGAGAGTTATTGACACGGCAAGATAGTTTGGTGGTTAAATACCTAACTGGAAAGTTGGAGAATTGGGTTCGGGTCCCATGTCGATATTTACCTCGTCTTTCTCCTCGTCATATCTCAATCTGGTGAGGCTTTATCTATTTCTCGCTTATTTATAATGAGATAAATCAGTGCCTTATAGTCAAATATTCCACGAATCGCTTGTTGTTTCATTAACCATTTTTCCTAAGTACTGATTGGTCCCGATGAGGATACGTTCACTATCGATTAGTCCATCCTCACGACTAGTCTTTCATAGCACGTCTTTCTTTTTTCTGGCCTTTCTTCATTTGTTCCCCGTCTACATCACAGAGGTGCAATTTTTACACGTCGACGTTGCTCCATATCTCCAGCTGCACCCGTTTCGCACGGTCTTAAGAAGAACAGAAAGGGCGCCCTCAGTCTTCCCTGCCTCAATTTCGGCTAGTCCCCATCCATCACATTCCCGTTCATTTCGGCCCAGTGTGTTTGGATATATTTTTCAATCTTTCTTCGTGAAAACGTATATATTCCATTATTTCGTGTATTTTGATACAGAGTGCTTTGTATTGGACAGCTTCCTAGACAGAAGTGGTACATTTCTCAGTAAATGATATAAAATAATTCAGTTCACGTAACGCAAAGCTGGCAGAAGTTAATTAACTTTTCTTCTTTTATTCTCATTCTTTTTGCAAGACTTGGGATCAAGCACGTACGTAATTATCTTCCTACTTGTCAGGAAATTTCAGTGTTGGTATAATGTCAAATTCGCTGTAATACACGTGACTATCGAATCTTAATTAAGGTTGTTTTTAATTTAAATTGAGGAATTGAAACAGTTCAATGTTCCGAAGATCGTATTACTTGGCCGTACTCTTGGATGAATTGTGATTTATTCTAAACCGCTTGATAATTAATTCTTAGCTCTGCTAGAGGTGATTAACATTACTTCATAAGATCTACCGAAAAGTCCGCTATTTAGCAGCTATTCCTAAATTTTAATTTACTATCCATACCTAGATTGTTTTTGGTGAAAGCTTTCATATTTTATTATTTACGTTAGCTCCCTCTCGTTAGACGATATTCGTAAATAGGTGAACGCCTGTAAGATAACTGAATGTACGTGAAGGTATGAGATGGAGAATTGTGTTCCTATTGAATATATAATTCTCTAGTGTTGGCTAATTTTTATTTTAGAATCGCAAAATAACAGCAAGAGCCGTGAAAATTACCTTCGTAATTTTTCTTTGACGTTCCTTCTTTATATATCTCTTTATCCTCTAGCTAACAAGATGAAGTACTCAGTTACTAACCCTTTTCTATGATCTTTGCCGTTTCATGCTCTCTTTGCTTATTTCCCAGCTAAATTGCACTGGCTATTGGATTATCAACTTTGATCCGCTGTTGATTAGTATTCTCTCCGAGGGTATCTTTTGTTCTGTTTGATGAGCATGCATAGGACGAAACCTTTTTAGTTCTGTTCTTAGTTTAGATCCTCGCGAAGAAATATCCCATAAATTTACCAATTTTCATTTTCGACTGCATACCCGAGGAGCAATTCTCATTTTGCGGAAATAAATTTCAAAGGTCGCCTCAGCATTAGGCGGATTAAAAATTTACCGTGGGCATGACTTCCCTTCGATTGTGCTCCGCGATCGTAATTTATTTACGGCTCTAATGGCCGATTTCGATCCTTTTCTTTTTCTCTCTCTCTCGTCCGGGCGACCTTTTGTGTCCCTTTTTAATACCGCGGATTCCGTGGCATGTATGCGGAGATAGCCCCCGAAAGACAGATACATTGAAATACCAACGTCACGTGGTTCGCTAACATGGACGTTTTTAGTCGTCGAAATTGTTTTTCCTATCCCACCTATTCATCATTTTGCGTTATGGGTTTCCGTTTGATTTATGGTCCGAATACGCACCCCCCTCTCGCACACCCACGCTCAGATTTTCCAATTTCGTCACTTTTTCAACTCGATCTTTTTTTTGCCGGCTTCGAGCCCCGACTCAAAATGGCGTTTCTCGCAGATTTATTTTCTTTCGTGGGAAAACGACGGATCCGACTAAAAATGACGCTTATAATAAAGACACCACCTCTCTGCGAAATATCGGGTACTTTTACGACCCGCCCCTTGAGGACTCTCTCGTTTCCCTCAGCGGCCGCAAAAATAATCAAATTAGCCCGAGTTTTCATCCTCTCCCATTATCCAACGTGTCTCCATAACCTATATCCTCCCCGGGGAAAAAAGGAGTACCGTCTTCGTTTTACCAACACATTCGCTCCCCTCTCTTGAGGAATAGAGCGTTCCAACGCGTACACCCTTCTGGCTCCAGGTCCGGGCTCTGCTCAACAGGGCTTTCCACTCCGCTGACCTTGCCTGCTAAAGGTTAATCCAGGAGTCCTCCCGCCGCGCCTCCTCTCTCATCATGCCCGTAAAAGTCTTCTAATTCTGTCCATTCTCTTCCCTTTCACATCCCTTATATATCATCCGAAGGGCGGCCGTTTCTCTCGGGTGTTGTAGCCGAGCCATTCCACAGGGACGTTCTCTTCCGTGGCTTCGTAATGCCCGCGCTTACATCGTCCCTACTCAAACGGCTGTCTATTTTTTCATCCCTCTCTTCCTTGTATCTCAGCCGCACTTGATTAACGACACCTGGAAGTTAGCGGAAGGCGAGAAAACTTTGGTTTCGGACAAGACATTATTTCCTTCTACTCGACCTCTCCCGTTTGCCCGACATCCATCTTTTCATTCCTCCCTGCGGCACCAGCTATCATTTTGTATGCTGCCTATAAGGGAATTTTCCCTCATCTCCGTGGCGCCTAACGGAGATTTAGAAGGGAAAGTAGACTACCGACTTGCCGGAGTCTTCTTTTTGTCCCTCGAAGCGATATTTTTTATTTTCCTTTCGGGGACGGTTTCTTCCCTCCATCTTGACCTCTCATCTCCTCACGATTGTGTTAACTTTTCGGGCGACTATCTTCTTTCTAGAAACTTTTCTCTGGTGGGAATGCTACCTATCTTTTTCCCTTGGGACGCTTTCTCGGAAAAACGTCTCACTTTTCGTCTCGTTGTCCTTTTCCCATTTACAACTAAGTAAATCTGGCTAGATGTCCACACTTTGGTTGCTCCTATTCTAGTTTTGCTGCAACTGGCGGCCACTTTAGCATTTCCTCGATGCACTTCCGTGGATGTTCCGTAGAAATTGACTGTTTTGACTTATTTTGCCACGCACTTTGTAGGTAATAAAAGTTGTGCAGGAAGTAAAGGAAGTGCACGAGTGATATTATCATCAGAGCCGCACCTAAGGATACTTTGAGGATGCAATGATCTTGTTTGCGCTTTTGATAATTAAGTTTCGCATAGTGTGGAATTTCTTACTTAAGCGAGTTAGCCACTCATCTAGTCGGCGCCCCGGAGAACTGCACCTTCCGCGCCATGGCTAGGTGCGGCTTGTGGTTATCATTTTCTCTTGTTGTCAGCATCGTTAAGAAAACCATCATGATCAAACTGAGGAAAAAGAGTATACCTATGCATAATAGTTTCTGCATTTGAGTTATTCGAAGACTTTAGGGAATATTGCGTTATATATCTATATGCCTGTAAATATTCTGTAATTCTTTTGTATTCTATTCTCATTTAGCATATTTAATCTGTCAATGGGTATCCTTTTGAATATAGAGGTTATATCTTTCCATTTCATATAACGCAATTTACATCAAGTGTATATTTTATCTAAATTTTGATCCAAGCAATATTTTTTGAAGAGATCATCTTCGTGAGTGTCTCTGATTTGTGAGTATATTGATAATTATATCGGAGCCGCATGATCCCGGGTTCGACTCACAGATAATCCGATAATTCTGGTAAATATTTCCTATTCCCTGTTCCTATTTCCGGCAAAGGCTTATTTAAAATGACCTCTTGAAAAACTTATAAAAAATATAACTAATATGGTACTTATATCGATTACTATATTTTATCCTCACCTTGCTTCCAACTACATCTCTCTCATTTTTCACCGTCTCCTCCCCATTTCCCTACTTTCTCGACGACCATCTCCCTGGAATCCTCGAAGAAAAATTCCCTAATATTCCTGGTTTTTAATTCTGTGCTGTTGACGCTAGGGACCTAGTTATATTCTCCTTACCTTTCCCTCTTCCGCCCACTCAGCTTCTCTTACTTCCATCCGTTTTTCTCTCCCTCCTCTTCCCTCGTCGCATCCAGGATTTATTTCCGGGAAGGATTGTGGGTAAGGGGATAAGGGAGACGACGTTCTCCCTCTTACGGTCGGCAAAAGCAGCGCTCGTGTTAAAAGAGGGATTGAAGTCCTTTTCTTCAGTTCCCGAAGCGCAATTAATTCTTCTCGCGTTGATTAACATCTACCTCGTCCCTCCCTCTCCGGCTCACGTTCCACAACTACGGCGGTTTTCTCTCCTCAATCTTAAGAAAGAATATTTTTTATTTGATCAAATATTCCAAATGAGTTGAAACTTGGCGAATCTTCATAATTGAGAGTCTGATTATTTTCTGGTTTGTCGTTTTTTACTTGAGTTTGCTTCAGAAATTGCGTGTCGATTTTAAATTCGTTGCGCAGTATCCCGCTAAGATTGATTTTACAGGTTACCGAATATTCTGAGGGTCTTGCGAATTTTCTGAAATAGAACGACACAAGTATTTTTCAATCCCCGGTTTATCGTTTGGTGGGCGACTGTCCTACGATATTTTTATCTTAATCGTGTTGAATGAAATATATTAGCGAAAATTCTATTTTCGACTAGATCAGGGGTCGCCATTAACCTACCGCCTACGTCTTGTTACTTGCCGCCCCCTTTTATAGATCTACTGCCCACCGATGTACTCTCGTTAACAGTACGATTTCCCTATCGTCTCAATCGATTCAGTGCTCATTTAAATAATTTTAGTGTATTCAACTATAATATTTATTGATAAAAAATTGAATACAATATAGGTATTCGGAAAATGTTTCGACTTAATTCGAACTTTGTTATATGCATGTAATCATCACTATTTACCATCTAGGAAATGCTCATTGCCCTTCGGAAATCTTACATCACCCACCAGTGGGCGGTGGGTATCAGGTTAACGATCCCTACAGTATATCTAGATTATCAATATCCAATAATCTCCACGTTGTTGCATTAATCTATATTAGATGCTAATATATAAGATGTTTACTAACATGCTATATGTTAGCTCTGAGGAATTATGAGATTGAAACAGTCACTGTATATTAGCTTCGAGTGATTAATTAGGATTTCTTGGAGGAAGTAACGGAGACGTTTATTTATGTAATCAATGGCCTCGTCACAGGAATCTAGTATACAGGACCCTTTTCTTTGTGAATACGAATATATATTGATGGACTTATGTGTAAGACTCGTTTTTAATATTCCAGTAATTAACTATAAATTAAAATATTATATATCCTCTATTTAACTAGAGCATTAACACATACTTAGCCTGTCCAATGTAGGAGCTAGCTTTTCAACAGGTTACCATGTATAAGAATGTTATTATAATTTTAATAAAAGATGATAACTATACTCATGCTAAAGACCATTATAACTTTTACTCGATTGTAATTAGTATTTTAAAAGGAATGGCTATTTTTTGCAAAAACAAACACTGTATGAATCGGTTAAAATTAGCTCTTTTGCTGCCAGTTAAGGATACATGGATATTCTTTTTCTTGTTCTCTGTAGTTTCCCATACTCTGCAGTAGAGGGTTAGCGGTAAAAGCTATTTCCTCATTTACATTTTCGACAGTCCACGTTTTGCTTAATTCTTACAATAAAAATAAAAGCCCTGTTCTTTGGGTAAGGAAATCCGGCTGGGATAGCAACTCTCGCCATGAGCGTATTTTATCCCTTTTATTTTAAAGTCCATCTCACCCCGAGACAACGAATTCCGATTACTCGGTGAAATTCCGCGAGGATGATCCTTTTCCAGCGCTCTTTCTGGAAACGGTTGCGTTTCAAGCTGGGAATAAAGTGTGCTCCAATTTCCTTCTTTTCCTTCACGTTTTTTTGATGTTTCTTCCAACTCTTTTTGCCCTTCCCCCTGCACTTTCCTTCTTTTGGTATGATTATTTTACCGCATGTCGAAAACGTTTTGTATGGGAATCTTTTTAGGGAAACCGCAATTTCGGCTTGTAGTCTTTTATCTAGGTAGATCCTTTTACATGCTGTTACTAGGTTAGTTAACTCGCAGAATACTTTTTCTTTGGTAAGGAGAGAAATGACTTCGCAAAATTCCACAGTAGGTTTTTATTAATATACCAACTTTTCTTTGATTTCTTCGAACCGGAGTCAAGTTCCATGATTATACGTTTCCTAATAATTCTGTTTTTTTTAATTATTTCTGGAAACTAGTTATACATATGATATAAAGTTATTATGCATACCATATATTGTTTTTTCGGTCAATGCTTTTGTCATAGTTTTGTTTTTGAGTTGAAAGCCTAGCTGAATCATTGAACATGATTCCCTTGAAAAGTGAAAACTACCGTAAGGATATATTTAAAGATTAAGCTTACTTACTCTTCTGGAATGATGTTTAATTTTGAAGTGTGAGAATATAAATAAAACAGATCTTTGTTTCGTTTTTCACCTTCAAGCGTACACTTTTCTTTTCACTTATATGAACATAACTTTATGTATCAGTTTTCCCTTCGTATACGATTTCCTGTGTTATTGTTCCATTCTCTAAAGCCTGTATCCCTATCCCCTCTTTATCCTGCTTCATCACTGCACTTTCTCAATTGATTATCATTTAATTTATGCTTGCTTTTTTTAAGAACATCACATAATAGTGTTTGTTCATTGAAAACTGAAACACCATGTTTATGTACATACTATGATTTTTCCTTGAGATCCGAAAGTAGATTTGCAATCATTGAGTATATTTGAAAAATACCATTGATATCTATTCGTTGGAACTTCTTTAAGGTTTAAGTATAAGAGAAAGTTATTGGAAATGATTTTTATTCTAATTTCCAAAATTATAACCATATCTTTAAGGTACCATTCGCGAACATAATTTTTTCAAGAATTATAGTTGGAAATAAAATACTGTGGTAATCAAAAAAGGATCATAGTAATCTGATATTTAAGATATGTCCCTCTTAGAGTATTTTTAATATATTTTAGTTATAATTTATCGTTTCCTTTCCATAAAACAGATCTGATTTTTTAAGCAAAAGATCATTGTGGTTGTGGAGGTATAATCCAGTCTCTGTATTGCTGGAGAAGACTCATTTGTCTATCTCTTTTCTCTTTTTCTGCCGTCTCCTTTCGGAGATGTTGGTATGAGAATTTCTTACCCTTTCTCTCCCTTCCGCAACTTCCTATTCCCGTCTCGCACCCCTTTCCCCTCTTACTCCTTCCCGCCCATTCACGAAATTACTTCCGCTTCCGCCGCCTTCCTGACTTTCTATCCTCTCTCGTATCTCCCTATCTTTGCTCCCTCCTTTCCAGAAGATTTCCCGCATTCCTCTCCGCGCCGTTTCCTTTTTTATCATTCTCCTTTGATTACCCAACCGGCGCTCCCTTCCCTTCCCCTCGTCTCGCTCTCCATTTAAATTGATTGCTAGTACTTTTTTCCCTTTTCATTCTCTATGCGAATGAATCTTGCTGCCCGGTTACCTCTTCCGCGTTTTTGTATGTCGTCGGTGGATGCGGAAGGTTTCGGTGGGACATTTAAGGCAAGGTCGGTACGTTTAACCTCGATGGTGGTGCAGAGGAGGGAAAAGAAATCCCTCCTCTGTTTTCTCATTCCGTTAATTTTTTTGCCTCGAAAATGTTTCGGGCGTGCGAAATTTCGGGAACGAATTGGATGGAAATTCTCGCTGATGGAGATTTCCGGTGATTTTTGTCGTGTTTCCGAATTCTCGTTTGGATCAAGATGTAGTATCTTGGTTGTTTGATGTGTTATTGTGAAATGAATTAACGTACCATTGGCTATGAGAGGAATTCCTTTGATGGCTGGTAAGGGCGGATCCCGGATCTACCCTAAGGGAGGCTAACCTTTGGCTAATGGGGGAGAATAATCGTGGACGCCTATAAATAAACCAATTTGAGATACGTTTCGAGTAACATTTGCTTTGCCTTTGATGGAACCAAAACTCACCAAAGAACCAAAACCCGAATGTTTTCAAATATCACATTTATTCTTGCTTGCGTGTTATATATTTTTGGTGTAGACAGAAACTTACAAGTTAGTACTTACTTGTTATTATGAATCCTTTTCCAGAAAAATAGTATTTACAAGTATTCAGTACTCAGATGTTTCTAGTACGTCGCTGAAATTCGTTGGTTCTTATTTAAGAAGAAATATTACTTTTTCGACTATTTATCATATGAATGATGGAGAAATACGAAGTTTTAGGAACCACGATATTTATTTCTAAACTACCATCCTCGTTCCTATATGCAGTCCTGCAACGAAGACACGGCCCAAGCAGTGGATTTTACTTACCATATTTTCGACTTTTAAAAATTTTATTCCGTTGTTCCTTGCTTGATGTTTGTTTTATTGTTTAACAGTTTTTTTGTATCATCCTTATCATACCTTCTTATCGCACATTTCGTGGTTATTTGGAAGTACTGCAGTCAATCCGATTAACTGTCTGGAACTCGACTTTCTATGGCTCTGTCCTTCAACACAATAGATTGAATGGTTTTCGGATTTTTGTATAGCTGTTTTCAAAATAAGGCGTATCTAACTGCAGATCCAAATCCCCAGTCTTCCAACTTTGGGCAATTGTACTCTACTTTTATCTTTCGAGTTTTCAACTCCTCAGAAATCCTTCGTAACCGTAACAATTGGCAGATCGGATCTCGAAGTTTGCTCCTGCGCAATAATCTAATTAATTAGCCCACGGAAGATTGGCGGACGGGCAGGGTTAATGTGGGATGAAGAGGGGTCAAATGATCTCATGAGGTCTTACGAGAGGAAGCTGTCTTTTCTTTCTTTTCCGTCCCTCTCCGTGCCTTAGGGTTCTTCCTACTGTCTCGAAACCACCAAGTTTCAAAATGTTCCTTGGATTTCGCAGAAAGGTCGTCCCACGTCCTTTTACTGTTTCCCTCGTGTTTCTGGATCAAACCTAAATCGAATAAAAAAGTGAGTTAGCGCTGGACTCATATTCTGTTTGGTCTCGACCGCTCTGGACCTCAATTGCATTGCTATAGTTGTATCCTCCAGGATTGTCCAAGTTTTGTTGGATCATTTAATTCGTTGGATAAGGGATGTCGGTGGTTCAAATGCCATAGGTTTTTGCTTTGTTTTATTTATATACCTCGTGTAGGTATTTTCGCTATATTCTTTTGAATCTCACCGTAAGATTCCTAGTTTTGTTACCGTTTCGAAGGTGCATCGATTGAAAGTCTCTTTTTGATTGATAGTTTTTACCTACAACTCTAACATGTGCTGCTACTTTTATATAGGATATCCTAAATACTGTGCGTCAGGTGGTCTAGTCATTCAGTTTCTCATGAAATTCCAGTGTACCTGGTAACTCTCTACGGTAGTTCTCTAGGATTTACCTTTAATAATTGAACGACTGATGTTCTTCAATTTCCAGAATTATATGTATCGTGAAAGAGATTATTAACTATGTATTTTTAAGCATCAGTTAATTTTATATACGAAATAAGATTTTCGATAATAAAAATAATCGAAGATTATTAATGTTATGAAACAGTGCCATCATTAGTGGGTGAATGAATAAGATTTATTTTCATGACTGTAATACTAGTAAATTTTTACTCTGAGATCTTTCTCTCGTTGTGTCTCCGTTCCGCTTTATAGCTCCGCCTGCAGCAGTTTGGTTTCACTGATTGAAAGTTACTCAGCGCCCTCCCAGACTCTGGGGTTATCATTCACTATTCTGTGAGTTCCCCTGATGAATTCCACGTTGAGAATTTCATTCTACGGGCAAGAACTTAATTGGAATCGTTTGTTTTTTGGTTATTTAATTTTTTAAAATTATTATAATCATCAGTGGCATTTACATCACCATAGTCCTGAAGTGGCAAATAAAGAGCTTTGTGAATTCCGTTTCAAGATATTACTAAACCACCCAAAAGGAATCGAATCCTAGGAATAAGGAATAGTAGGCGAGACTAAGGTGGAGAAAGCTAATAATGTGCAATCTTGAAGTTAGTACATACTAAAATGTAAGATGTTAAGACGTATGTATGAAGATATTCTACTACTTAGGGGGTTGCTAAGCATATATGAAAGTTTTGAATTATAAGTGTAGAATTCAGTTTGTAATATCTGGATTCATTCACAACTGTATGATTGCAAATTATTTTCTATTCATGTATTTTACGCAAAGCAGATCTACGACTTTTAGTTATTGAGTTATATCAAGGATTTTATTTTTCATTGAGTTAGGAGATCTCTCTATTTTTCAAGTCTAGCAAATCCGCTTAAAAATGTATAGTTGGGATTAGTGGCGGAGCCCAGGCATAAATGCAAACGCACACATTCAAAACACATAAACCGCAGTCGGATTAGGTAAATGTAGCCAAATTAACAGGCTCATGTGGATTAACTCCCTTGTCATATGCAATAGGCAGCGAGGCCGATTCCGCTCGAAAAACAGGACTTTGTGCAGGTCACGTGCTTTCTACTCAGTGCAATCCCAGTTAAATCGCAGCGGGGTTAGGGCAATTGAGGTAAATTGAACTCGCGCCGCCATTAATTTATGGCATAATCATCTATTTAGAGCGCGATCGTATCCCGACTACAAAAAATACAATTGGTCGTTTCCACTCGTATAATGGTTACGGCTTTACATCTTACGTACGACTGCCTCCATCGACTACAAACTTCTAGAATGCGTATGATTCTGTTGCTTCACCTACGTCTCAATTCCCATTCCATTTTCCTTGAATTTGATTTCATTTAGGTTTCGGAAGGCGTTATCTTCACATTTCTGCGCTATTTAGCCATTCGTTATTTCAAAGTAAGCACCTATATTTTCTCATATACGCTAAATTTCTGATACATTGATGCTTACGTAATTTAAGAAACACCATTGACTATGAAAAATTATATTTTATTGTGGAATAGTTTTACTCCATTTTGGAATAAGACATACCTATATGATTATGTAGGAAAATTATATTGTTTTGGTGGAATAAATATATCTTTGTTTTCCGATAAAATATTCAGTTCTAGTTTTATTATCAACCGTTTCAGTTTTATTCATAATATTTTCTACAAGACCGTTCTTCAACGATCTTATTCATCTTTCTATCGTTCGGGTATTTTTAAGCTCTTTCTTACATTTTGAATAATTTTGAAATGTATAGGACAATCATTTTGCGAATTGCTTACTCCCCGTAACAGAATTCCGTCTCGATGAAGAGTAACGACTTAGAATTCAGATTACGGTAGTGACACTTTTCAAAAATGATATTCCCTTGGTATACATGTGGGAGAAGAGGAGGAAATTCCCGTAAATGCCATTTCCATGCCTCTAATATAGACGCTCACACATCTCCGGCTGCCTTGTAATGCGTTGGAACACCTGGTACTCCTCCGCGGGATACGACGTTGCGCTGTTCCACTTCCACTTATATGCTGCCTTACATCTTATTCCAACACGAGAGATATCCTTGCCGTCTCGACTACCCCCTGTTCCGCCCCCTTAATGAGATAATCAAATTGTTTTGGAGAATCTTAAGTTATATTCAAGGAGCTCTGTGCCCCAATCTATAGACTTAGCGCGTTTCCTTTTCCTTGAACAGTTTACTTCTACAAACAAATGCCCAAAAAATGTCAATCTTAATTTATTATATAAATTTTGAAATATTAAATTCGGAAGTAATTATCTTAAGATTTTCTTCTCTCGTGCGTCTTGGTTTACCCACTATCTGTTTTTGTTCCTGAAATTTGAAAGTCTCTGTAAATAAAATAGTTTCAGAAAAATTATCGATATTTTTTTATTAGGATATTTGATGTTGCAAAAGCGACAAAATAATAATTTTTTTTCTGCTTAAGTAATAATATCAATATTTCCCGCCTGGAAATCATCCTCTCGCTATTTTATTGAATTTGATCACGAAAAATTTATTTTCCTTGCAGTCCATCTAAGTCAGTTATATTTTGGATGCTTATACTCCATACCTGCTAAATATATACATCCCAGCACACACTGATCAACAGCATCTGCTATACCCGATGGGATATTGTTTTACTTACTTGGTTTGATGCCCATTGAGAACATATCAGGATGTTGATAGTCTATAGCGCTTATAACGGCCGATTGAGCCACTCACGCTGCAGGAAGAGCTAAAAGCGGATTTACTAACGCTCATTTTCCCTGCGGCGGAATGTTTTGGATTATTTACCCTATCGGTCGTTTTGGTGTGAGATAGGGAGCCTTATGTTTGGTGTGACCTGTGAATAGGCGTGGGTGAGATCTGAAAGGATTTCGCGCAAAATGGGATTAGGGAAGGATATTCTCCTGCGCGCGACCACGACGCAGTAGATTTAGCAAACCCTCCAAATCAGCATGCGGTCTCACATCAGTGTCCTCCGCTGACGTAAGCCGCAGTCTGTGGTTTTTCCAGAGTCTGTACGCCTGAATGACGCAGCCCGCAACGAGTGTATGGCTCACGCGTTGCATAAGTTCACGGCGCTCCTTTCTTTCTTTTTGCTGGAGGATTTTCGCAGTATCGAGGAAAACCGATGTAGATGCATGCTTCCGTGGAAGCGTTTTGAGGGAATTTCCAGGATGACGATTCGAGCGAATATCCAAATCGGCTTTCGCGCAAGTTACAGAATTTAGCTAAGCGGTCGACAAAATCGCACGTGTGGAGACAAGGTTCGTAATTTTGTTTGCCTACCGCTCGATGTAGCAGACTGCATTCCGCGGTTCAGTGACCTTGCGTTTGAAATTCCTTACCCGCTGGGAGAAATTCGAGGAGTAATTGAGGAAGATTTCGTTCCAGGGATATAATTTCGAATGAATGGATTGTGGATGAATTGCTTAGCAGCGGGGCAATCGAAAATTATGCGGCGGTGAAAGAATTTATCATTTATTTATTTTGAAATATTTTATTATTCGAGTAAAATAACAGGTAAAATTTTTTCGGAATTTTTCATGCTGTATGTCTCGACAGTTATAAAGATTCTTCCAAATTTTATGATCCAGCTAGCTATTTTAAATCTAATGCCAATTATGAACAGTTTTTAATGTAATAAAAGTTTGAAAAATTTTAATCATCTTTGATTTGAATTTTAATCACAGGAATTATTCACGCGTTACTTCTTTTAATTTTTCAGCCCAAATCCTCTGTGATAATGTTAAATAATTCTTGAATGAATTAATCCACCATATTCAAGGATAATATTCTTTTGAGGAGTTATGTTTGGTATCTTTGTTTCTTCATATAATCGATCATTTCTTTTAAGAAGGTTTTTATGAGATCTGTAAGATCATTTTTAAGAATCCGGGAAATTAATTTCTGCTTTGATTTCAAACAATAGAAAATTTTTCGATTTTTGCATTGAAATGCAGAAATTTCTATCAATACTTGTAATTACAATAATTCTTTTATCTATCAGCCCAGTTGCCCATGATTACTCATTACCCGTACGTTTTTAATTAAACTATTTTATCTTTAAATATAAGTTTTATCTCAATTAATATCGTTAAATCCCAAGAAGGATCTATATCAGTATGTATTTGACCTATTCTTAAAAAACTGTGATGTTCTTATATTTTCATCAAGTTATTTTCAAATAAGCTTGAGGATAGTTTTCTTATTTGTTCCTATATCCACTACATGTAAAACACTTTATTTGGTAGATATTTTCTCACGCTTCGTGTACTCATGCCTTCATTATATATTCATTATATTCATGGTATAATGATTCCACTATGAATTAACTTATGAAGCGCAGAACTTGAAGTCATTGTGCCTCTTAACTCTTGCAAATATTCGATTTTACATATATAGGGCGAAACCGGTCGTTAAAGAAAGTATCAATAGCTGAAATATGTTGACTGCATTTTCTAGCGCATATTGCATTGACCAAATCTTGGCCAGATTCCCCTTTTAGTCTTCCTCCCAAGCATATCCCGCTACGAATCGATATTTACATCCTTTCGAACGCGATCTCATTCCTGGCATACCGGGTTCGATTCCTCGCATGGGCGTAATACCCATTTACCCTTCCATTTCACTTATCGTCTCACTGCCTTTCAGTTTCGGGAGTGCGCCTCGTGAATTATAGTCCCACGGGTGGCATTGTTCGCACCTTGATTTATAGCCTTGTGGAGGGCGATTATCCAAATGGCAGAGAGTGCCGCCCCCTTTCGGCTAACCCGCACACTCATTGCCCACTCTCTCCCCGTGCACGAATATCCCCGGACATTTCCAACATTACGATTCCCCCTTTCTCTTACTGTTAAGCTATGCGAGGAATTATTTCGTGACAAGTGAGCAATTCCTCTCAACTCTTGACGTACTACTACTGCACATGGAGGTAAAGCTTCGAAAAACGTCTATGCCGCATCGTAAATTCTGCACTCAAGGGGAGGAAAACCATCGGCCTTAGCGTCCTTTAAAACGTCCTTCAAAGCACAAGCCTCAGGACCATATTAGTGGCGTGCTTTAATGGGCATACACCGTAATGAAAGATGCTTTAAAGGCATTATTTGCTCAACTAGGGTTCTTTGCTCGCTAAAAGCACCCCAGTGAGGTTTTGGAAATCCTCGTTCCTAGCTTCATTCTACCAGAATTTTAGTTTTGTTCACAATATTTGAATCTAGCATATCTTTTGCATTACGTATGAAAAGATTTTATTTTTATTATAGTTGCCGCGTAACATGTCAACTATATAGTACTATTTGATGATAGATAGATACCATTAACCTTACGACCAAAGAAGATTAACATTTTCTGTCCCGTAAAGTAGCTTTAGTAATCATCCAGCCATTGTGCGTTGTTTGCTACGTTGATGTTCCATTGTGTGTTATAATTCTTATTTGTACGAGTCACGAAGGTAGTACTTTCGGAGGACGTCAGTTGTCGTTAGCAATTCTTTATCTAGAAATCACTATCATTTATGTTATTGTAATTTCACTCCTCCGCAATATTTGAACAGAAACTATACTCATCGAGTTCTATTCATAACCTACACGAGATGCTCTTTGTATACGTGATTTATTTAGAAATATCATCTTGATGTATTACAATATGTCATCAATGAAATGATCACAATAAAAAGGATTCCCTGTGGTAAAATACATAAAATTCAGTCCCTCAGTAGACCCAAGGTTTGAACGAACTAAGCGGTTCAAAGCCTCTGTGACTCATTATCGTGCAGGTCCCTTTGAATCTGCCGCTTTATTGCTAGTTTTTCATTCAAATTTGCCTAAAGGAAATGAATTCCGAGTGCTTCTTCTGTGCCACAATTCAAGGAGAAGAATTACGAGTCGTTTGCGAGTCTCCAATGTACTGGGATTTATATCTCGTCGTTGGTGATGTTTTGCTTTCTGCTTCTCCTGGAGGGTGAGTTCGGGTGTGAGTTATCAATCATTCTATCGACGGACCTCTCGCGGAAATTACATTTTTATTCGTGCTGCTGGTTCTTGTTTTTTGATCGAGATGGGATGAATTGAATCGGATTTGCCTTCCCGTAGCAGCCATCCATTTAACATAGTTTATCTTCCCTAGTTGAAGAACAGGTTTTGTACAAATGATAGGCGACTAGTAAAATTTGCTTTCTGACATTTTGGTATGTGTTAAGACTTTCATTGTTGAAAATCGTGAGATATTTGTTGCGTACTTTTGCAGCATCTGTCTTTTCTTTTCCGCCCTATTCACTTATCTAGCGTTATACGTGTGTGTAAGAATAACCTTCTCCTTTCTTTCTCTCACATTGCATTCCTAGGTTAGTCTTCGAATACTCACAATTTCGTTCTTCAAGTTTACTTCGAATCTTTTTGAACCGAGCAGCTAAGAATGGTATAGGACTGTATAAAAGTTGTAGTTTATTAAACTTAAAAGCATTTACCTTCTAAAATGTCAGCGAAAACTAGCTCTCAGGAACTCTAATGAACCATTGCCTTTGAGCGTACGTTTTGCACGAGAGGATGGTGTGTCAAAGGAAAGGGTTAAATTTCCCGACTTTTCTCGAGTCAAAACGATGTGGTTGAGTTTCAGCTCAGTCTTTTCCTTTCTTTAAGTTGATCTTTCGTTACTTTTTTCTTTCCTATTAACTTTAAAAGAAGTCTTATAAAATGCCCATTGCTTCATAAGGATTCGGCCGGGTATTTCTTTTAAAGCGCTTTCAAACAAGAAGTCAATTAGTTTCGTTACAGATCAAGGAGCTGCTATTTCAAACAACTTAAGATGAATTCCTCTCATCCAACAGCTTTACGGCTAATTTATGAAAATTACTATCTATATTATGTATTTATTCAGTTTCCTTTCTATTTTCGCTCTTAGTTTCCATTAGTGTCCAGGATTTTTAGTAGACGTATATTCCGGAATCTGTGCGATATTTAGCCTGCATACATTTTAATTTTAATGGATCTAAGTTAACCTTTTATTTACTGATTTTTTCTTTATCAATCGCAGTTCTATTTGCTAATGTTTTGGATTTCAATGAGCTTTTATGTAGAGTATTTTCCGCTTGTTTTCATTTCGCCACTTTTTTCACTCCTATAGACCGGGTGCTGTTAATGTCTCCCTATGGCAATAAAGTATTGTGACCACAGCCGAATTTTAATGTACTCATTGTTCCTGTTACAGAAGGCTTTTTTATAAATACTCCGCTGGTATTTTATGATACTTCATTCGAACGTGGTCCGTTTTAGAATCGAATCATTTTTTTTGTTTGCGCAGTTGTGGAATTCTGGAAAAATCGGGATAAGCGTGAATATGTTGAAGTGGGTCGCATTTTAATGAGTTTCAAATTAAATATGAGCCCAATCTAAATATCCTTCCATAATTTCCTTTTTATTTACGCTTTAAATATATATATTTTGACGTCATTTTCTAATTTACCACTCCTTCAGCATGCAAAATTACTAATTCAAGTTGAGAGGTAGTCAGCCCGATTTAGAAACGGGAGGCACTCTGTGTTTTATTAAATCTCGAGTTTTATATGAATATAGGATACATTACATTTAGCAAATCACGGAAATCATGGGGTGAAACTTATATTATTAAAAGGGGTCCCGGTTTCGCCTCCCGGTGGGAGACCAAACATGTAAAATACTTCATTGGTCGAAGCACTTATGATAATACTAACATACTCTTGTACAAAGTCTCTTTTTAACGCAGCACTCAGACGGAGAAAGACCCTCTCTTTCATTTGACGTTTTCTTTATCGCAAGAAAGCAGTAAGCATTGTTAACAGAAAATTGAAACCTATTAAATGAATATCTTTTTCCCGTATTAAGTATCACGTATGAGAAATCACCTATAAAAGAGTGAAAAATAACCTGCCGAAATTTCTGATGGAAAGGAGAAATTATTTAGTTGTGCAGGACGCTCGATTACGGACGCAACATTAATGTTGTTTCCTTTTATGCCCCTGTAATGTATTAATAGTGAAATTGAAGTGATTTTTTCTTGATATAATTATTAGCTGTTTTTACTTCAATATCCCTGGAAAACAGAAAGCAGCGCGCGCATCAAAGGCTTTTCAAAGTACTAAGGACTTATTTTACATAAGTAAAATATAATTCTAAGTAATCTATTAGACTTTCCGCGGTTTTCCTTCAAAAATTCTTTCTTTGGGTTTCACTCTTATTCTAACGAAAGTCATTTTCCAGTAGCAGCTGCTTTTGCACCACATTTTCAAGTGGATGCTCGCTATAGATGATTACGTCATCCGTTTGCAGAATAAGCCCGTTTCCACCCAATTCTTCTCTTCATTCTTCTTCTTTTCCATTTCTCAGTCCCTTTCCCAATCCCTTCCCTCGTCTTTCTTTTTTCCATTTCCTCAACCAGCACCCAATTTACGCCTTCTTATTTTTCTCGCTCTCTCTTGCAAATCTCTTGAATATCTCTTTTCCGATTGCTTCTTGTGCCTCATTCTGCAAGACGCTTTCAACCACGAAATTCAACCTGTCTCTTTCTCTCTATTCTAAATTACCCAAATTATTTATTTTTACCCCTGATGTTTAGGATTTTTCCGAAGTAACTTTTTCTATGTATCATTGGAGAATAAATTACTTTTAATAAATTATCTCTTGAGATTCTGTCCGCCTTGTCAATGAGTTCAATTCAGGTCATTAATTAGCTGAGTTTGTAAAAATTTACATTTCCGAAAAATTGCTGCCATATTGTGGACAAAGAACGTGGATTTCATTTATATATCTCTTCCTTCTCGCCTCGTCGACGCGTCTTTTTAGAGAATAAAGCCCCTCTGTACTTTTTTTTCTCGACCTTGACCCTCTGATTTTCCTTGAATTTTTATATCCTCTCTCTCCTTCTTTCGGTATTTTTTCCTACAGAGCTTCTGCTTCGTTCTTCTGTTCTGGATCCAACTGTTTTTCTCTTTTCTGTTTGCTTTATTGTCTGAAGAGACAGTAAATTTCAAGATTGATTTCGCAGTCTTCTTTTCTCGCAACACTTTATGCTTCTACAGGTTCTTTATTGTTTTTATATTGATCGACGCATTCATGGCGTAGATTTAGGAGAAACTCTTATTTAGCGACTCTGTATATAAATCCTTAAATTTGGTTATATCTTTGCAATACTTATTATATCACCGAAAATTCAGGATAATAATTTATGCTGGGCAGCTAGAAATTACTATTAACGGAAATCAGAATTAGTTTGGAAAATGGTGTGAGAATCTAAATGTCAGGTTCTGTTTTAATTTTTCTGCAATTATTTACTTATTTGGTTCAATTTATTAGCCCATCTACGCTATGCAAATCACACCGTAGTCTTCTTTAGTGTTTTTGTCATATGTAAAAAATTTTGATAGGGATTAAATATTTCTTGTCATTGAATTTTATTTAACTTTGATCCAAGATTTTGCGGAGCGAACTTTTTCATTTTTGAACTATGGTAAACTTTCGATTTTTATTTGTATTTCATCAGCTTTATTTAATGAAATCCATTCTCAGTCTTTCATAAAATGTCAAAATTCATTTTGAGGGTCTCTTTTAGTTAAGTTACGGTGAATCAACTTAAACTTCTTGAGAGATTGATATTCTAAGGATCATGTACGTTGTGAAAGATTTTTTCCAATATTTCATTGGCCTCAGTGTTTTGAATTCAATACTTTAGCGTTTGGATTTTATAGTCATCTTACAGACATAAGTAATCTCCATCCCATTACATCTTCGGTTTTTTTGACACGAATCGAAGTTATGTGCACGTTTGAAGCTTGATTCCGCCTTTCTCCGCAGGTTCACAGGAATGTTTTCTAACTTATCCTCTTCTGACTCCCTTTAAACTCCTCAACTCCCTTAACACTTTCACTCTTTTCCCTTCTCGAACGATCCCAAATCAAATTTCTCCCTCCCTTTACCGGTGTCTCCCTCATTTACGTCATAGACTTTTATAACTCGTCCCATTCCTTTGATCACGTTTCCTCCTAATTTTTTCCTCTCACGTCTCCTTTTCTCGCCCTCTGTCTCCTGTTCGGAGATTCCCATAGCCATTTTAGCTACAGAGTCCGACCTCGAGAGTACTTAATGATCCTAGCAACTATTGGTGGATGTGGGAAAGGGGTGGAGATTTGGAGGATTTTTTTCCCCAGGATCGGGATCGTTTGGGTGGAGTGGTCCTCGCTTCGTTACGCCCATCCTTTCGCTCTCTCTCAGACATGCTAAAATATCCACCTCTCACCGGTCCTTCTCCATCGCCCCTTTCCATTTCTTCATATAAATTAATTATTTTGTAAGCAATGAAAAGTTTTAAGGATGTATCGACGTAACTTATCCCTCAGAAACGTGGTGGTATATTTGAATTCGGTAACACTGCTTAAATTCTTCTCAGTGTATATAAACTTTTTTGTCTTTGATATAAGATATCATTAACATCTTAATGCCTTGTCATGGTTTTGTATTGTATTGTAAATCTTGTAAGTATTGTAAATTTTTTATCACTGAGAAAATAAGCGAAGGCTGTTTTTCGATGTTATAAATCAACATCCTGTTTCATCGCTTTTAATTATTTTTCATTCGAAATTCATGAAGGGCTATTTTGTAGGCTGCGTCCAATGTCAATATAACTAGCGTTTTTATAATTATTACTTCAATCTCCTAACTTTCTATCTTTCATGTGGAAATATCTGATACGTTATATTCACTGTTTAAGTTATTTCTCTTATTCAGGAAACGACTGTTTGCTTTTTATTGATTATAAAATCAATCACGTTTCGAGGTATATTCTAAAATAAAGATGATGGAATATCAACTAACAATTAAATTAAATTGTTGTTTAAGTATTAATCCTCGGTTTATGTTATGTATTTATTTAAAATTAGCAAGAGGTAATAGTTCAAATAAGTAAGATAGAGGAATGGAGAAGTAACTTTGTTGTATTCATCCACTCATAAATCTCGGCTTATGGGAGTATGACCTCACCTATTTTGCTACTTAAATGCTCATTCGTTTATTTTCTGTCAGCTCTTCCGGAGTGATGATTGCCTCTCTTTTTCTTAGGAGTCTTGTGGGCCTACCGTTACTCCAGTTTTTTGAAAGTTCGGGCTGTAGATTGTGTTATATTATCATTTGGGAGTAGAGAAATGGATACTGAAAAACATACGGCGAAAAGTTCCGAGTGGCATAAAATCTTGTGATAATATTTCTTCTTTTGAGCTATTCATCCAGGGATTTGCAATACAAGCATCCATAGTAAGTCATAGCTTCCCCTGTGTCATTCAGTATTTCAAGCGCCTGGGGAATTGCCAGATCCACTGGGGGCATTCGATTCTTAACTTCTTTCGGTTTTGCATTCTATGTATGGTATCGCAGTATGTTTCGGTGATAGAAATAGATCTGTTTGAGAATCGCATTCATGAGAGTTGTGATGGTAATTTTTCATTTTGAAGCAGCTTTACTACATTTTTATTTATTTATTTAGCTCTCTAGCAATATTCTTTCCACATTTTTTCTCATTTTATTTTTACGAAAGTGAGAAAAGTGAATTTTAAGTACGGTAAAGTAAAACTCGAAAATTCTGAGTTTCGCTCAAACGGTCCGATGGACGGACTCTTTAAAAAGCAAATGTAATGATTAATCGCTTTTGGTAATCGAATTAATCTTGAAGAATCTATTCAGGTTTCACCAAAGATTCTCGTCACTTCAAGTATTCCAACGACACTTTTTAGATACATTAAAATAATAAATTATTCACCTCCAGACTATAGTGTGTTTTTCTCGTTCCTCCGGAAATATATAGGCGAAAATGTGTTTCCTTTCAATATAAAAACAAAAGCCGGTGTGAAAAAAGAAATGACCGTTTTAGATAAAATTTTTATACAAGTACTAACTGTTAGAGATGTGATTATAAGTATATTATCGGTCTTTTTTCAAACATCTTATAGTTACATTAATGTTAAGCTAGTTAGCGAAGTACTTTTTAAGTAACTTGTCGACTTCATATTCTATATATAAGACTTATTTTAATCAAAGAAATTTTCTTATGTAGAAATCACGTCGTGCCTTCGTTGAAAGGACGCCTTACATTTACTCTTCCCGGAAATTATTTATCCATACGCATACTCCTTCAGCCCCAATCTCCGCGGCTACTTTGCAATATCGATGTAAATTTACTCATCAAAATATCCCACTAGCGCGTGTACGTTATTACTCTTAAGTAAATTTTGCACGATGTGAGGTCTGCGCACGAAGGATTGCATAATGGGTCAAAGTAGCTTTCATAGCCTCCGGTAAAGTTGTCTTAGCTACAGCCTTCAGTCCGTCTGGGCAAAGCATGAGATAAATATTTAGCAACCAATTGCATCTCATACTGAGGGCTATTAGTTCTCATGCTGAATTTTCAGTCTTTCCCTTGCTAATGAATATGATGAAGTTTTGATTTTTCCTAATAATGCGATATATAAAAAACACCTTCATACGTCAACTCTGTGTGATGCAGAGAATGTCAAACTCAGTTACTTCCTGTGCTCAGATTATTTTCCGTTTTTTATTATTTCTTTGCAGCATTGGCGTTACGTTTTTCATTCCTTATTTTTTTTTCACGAGTCTCCCTTTCTGTTGTAGTTGTTGGTTTAAAAATCAATGCTTCATTTCGTTCCAGTTTAACTAGAGAATTTCAATCTTTCTAGAATTTTGTTGCTGTATTTTCCTATTTCTGTCCATAGCTGTATAAAACTTACTGTATAAAACTTACTCTCCCTAGCGGAAGTAAGAATAATTATATTGACTTTTTGTATTTGTTTTATTTTGAGTTTCAAATGATCTTCAATAGTGCATCCTTTGTTTTCTTCAGGAAATCGTGCATTTCTTAAGGAAAGTATATAACAGTTATTATAGATTTATTTGATAGGATTAAAGTGTTTAACAGCATTGAAATAAACTATTTTTACGCTAGCGGATTATTTTAGAAGTCATTTTTATGAAATGTATTTTGCTCTTTATGTTATAACAAAAGCAATACCTTTTATGTATGATTTGTTGGTATGTTAACATTTATTATTTAAAGAATACGATTATCCTGCTACGTTTCTAGAGTATAATAATAGGAAATTATTATTTTGTACTTCTATCTTTATTTCATACTAATATGCCGCTTGATGCTTGCTTCTAACTATGGTTGCATATGTCATTGTTATTTGGTTTTATTTGTTCTTTTGATTATTGAAGCGTTTTAAATTTATTTCATGAAAGAAAATAAAAATTAGATTTATTAAGGCTTAAATTTTCAATATTTGGTAATATTCATGCATTTAAATTACCCAGCATAATGGATATTTTAGTGACGTTAATTGCCTTAATTGAATGTTCCGATGACCATACAAACATTGGTGTTAGCGGTGGGCAAACATGTGAACTATAAATATTTTCATGACCAAAAATGCCCGAAAAGCAAGTAAACACTTTATTATTTATAGTTTGTTAGGAATTTGTAACCAATTTGTAAAATTCATTACCGTAATTAAACAATTAAATAATAATTAATAATAGCGGACTAATTCTCTTACATACGTTTTTTATGTTTAATTAAAAAAAGTGATGCATACTAACATATTAGAGCTGCGAATGGCGTTTATATTGGCTGATAAATATACTTCTGTAAATTAGTTGTTCTTTGCTAGTTTGGTTGATTAAATTGATGTACTCGTATGTGTCATCGATTTAATTCATTTTTCGGTTTATTTAATGCTTTTTTATGACTGCTCTGTTTTTTCGATCTTTGCATTGACTTATTTCATTAATTGCACGTTTTCCCAAACTAAATCATTCCAATACCCACCTTTCCTTTGCTTTGCTCCCTCGTTTCTTACGGAGGAGTAGAACATTACAAGGTTAGCTCTCGCGTGTCCTTCGCCTTTCCTTTGGCCCACGTAATGTCCTTCCTTTTCCGTTCCCACTGTCATTCCCTTCTCTATTGGTTGCGCTCCCGCACATCATTCCAGAGATTCCAGTAATTCCTTGGTGCAGCCTTTCAGGAATTCCTCCCCCCTTCCATCCGTGATTTGATTCACCGAGGATTTCTGGCCTACAAGGATTTCGCCGTGGTCATTTCAGGCGTTTGTGTTTGTATGCCAAGCGCATTGGTGGAATGGTTTCTTTGCTTCTTCCCTTATTTATATAAATATTTGCTCGCCGTCTCGTAGCTTTTTCGCCGATCATCGCAATTAGTCCTCCAGTACTTCAAAGTATTTTCTGGTCTTTGATATGGGACTTTTATAGTGTAAAGCTTTTATACTTCAAACTCGTATAAATGATGTGAAATAGAACTTTCTTTTGCAATTGAATTTCAAATCTCGCTCTTCTTATATTTAGTGAGAAACTCTATAATTGTTCAAACTGATTGCTTACGTGGATTCGGATTTATAAATGGTAAATCATTATTTTTAATAGAATTTAAATCCAAAAAGCTATAAAAGCGTTGTTTTCCGGTTACGTTTGCTATATGTAAGAGCTGAACATAATCTTGTAAGACATAAATGGGCGAGCCAATTTTGACCCTGAGTTTAAGAAATGTGTCGTAATGGGTGACAAAAGGCAGGCCTATTAGATTGACTGTCGAAACTGTCAGAAATCCCCGGGATGACGGGGGTTTAGACTGTTATGTTAATCGTGACCGAGGTTGTCGCTATGGCTATGTGGTGATCCTGCTAGCGCAAGTAGTAACTCGTGTATATAACAGCATATATATTTTTTAAGAAACACTCTTATCGCATTTCAAATGAAAAATTCGAGGCAACAAATATAACAAGAGAAAAATGATTAAATTAATTCATCCACCTGTGGGTTTGGGGGTTATATAAGATAGACTGATTAACTATAAGATCGGAGGTGGGTGGCATCCATCTTGATCATCGAGGTCACAGGACCTTAAATTCTAACTCGAAAAATTTTTCCCACTTCCCACATTTTCCGATGCATTGTTTCAAAATATTTGGAATTAAAAACCGTGTGTGTCTTAAACAAAGGTAGATTCTTTACTCACAAGCTTAAACTGTGACGTCTGTCACCACGTTACGGAGGTCGATGATTATAGTTTTTCATTTTTTGCTGTTCGTATTTGCTTCCTTCTCTCTAATTACTTCGAAATTGTTATATTTAGTTCACGTAGATATTTACACCAAGTATATTTTAAAATTATGGGTCCGAAAATTGAAGGTGGGTTTTGTAGATGGAAGCATGGAAGTGTTGTGAATGGAGAAATTGAGGCACATCGCTCTTAGCTCTGATGATTTCGCATGGCTAGCCTACGACGGAGAAACAAAAGACTGATGGATTGCGGATGTGATTGCGGTTCAGAAGCGGTATAATGTCCTAGGTCATGGTATTCGAGATGTTATCCGTTGTGCCGTCCGTTATATCATGTCAAGGTGACGGTATGTTGGAAAGCGTCCGTGCTGAAGCAATTCTGCGGTACAGAAGGTACAGAATCTGCGAATAGGGTCTGGAGTAAGGGATGTGATGAGTTTAGTGCGGCGAATTTGAACGATAGGAACGCACGTTGTGGAGGGTGATGAAATATATAAGGTTGTGACAATTGGAAAGGAAAGACATCGTTAGAAAATTAAGGTAAGAAGGAGAAAGGATTGTTGGGATAAAAAAATTTAAAGAATAAAGATGGGAATAACTAAGATAGGTTACGTTAGCTCTTTCTGTACTCAGAGTTGTTCCCGCGGAATAACAAAGTCCGCCAGTCATTTTCCCCTCTTCTCTCTCCAAAAATCTTCTAGTAGGAGGAGGAACGGGTTTACCTTCAAGCTTTCCTTGTTCTCCTACATTTTTGTATAGAGGTCGGCTGGATGTCTACATAACTGAGGAGAGCTGAGAAAGAAGGAATATACGGCGATGCCGCTTGTTTTGAAGGAGTTGGGCTTCGATAAAATTTGATGGGTTTTTGAAGCTCTCGTTCACGCCCCCCGCTGCACGAGTCCGAATATTTCAACCAATGCCACGCCCGCTTTTCTAATTTTCTTCCCCCGTCGTTTGACGATGTCCTTCTCTTTATGGCATCTCTCTTTTTGAAGCTACCGATTTTTTCTGGATATTTTTTGTATTTTCATTTCAAAGCTATTGGCATTCCAAACCATTTATGCTGACGTTTGCTATTGGGCGTTTGGGAACCCGCAGAATGGTGTATTGATGAGCTTAGGAGGTTATGGGGAAATAGATATAAAAGGCGAAGAGCTCACGAACTACTTATTATTTATTCTGTTATTTGCATTTCTGCGGTTAATCGCATATTTTGCCATTTCTAGCCTGGTGGAAAGATTTCCGGATAGCCAAGTGGGTGCATTTTGGTGAAAATCTTTCCTTAGTCTCGCCATATGTGGAAATATACTGATGTTCAGGCTCTTTAAGAAAGGGGTTATACTACTACATAAATGAATGATTGATTCCTTTTCTAAGGTTTTCTTAACTTATATTTGCTTTTCTCAAATTATTTTGCGTGCTGTTTTAACTTTTGAAATGGTATTTTACCATTGTTAGTAGTGTTACGAAAGCTAACTAGAAAAACAGATCCAACTTAAGCTTTTTATGTGTTGAATCACATTGAGTTGTTATCGTAGTGAGAGAGATTTTTCCATTTTATCTTTTTCAATCGTCTAAAGATCCAATGCCGTTCTTCTAAGGGTCTTACAGGATACTCCCAGACTATGTTTTTGATGAAACTACCTGAATATGTGAATGATTAATTATTATGAGAATGATTCCAGATTTACTTTTCGTCCTTTAATATGTCCAGTGCGCCTGTATTTGGCATCCAGTTTTGTAGATTTTTTTGACTTCTTTTCTTGAAGGAATGTTAATGTGATATCCTGTGATTTTATATATCACCTTTGTATTATTTGTAAGATACAACTTCTTTGCATAGTCTGCTTCTATCACCTACCTATATTTTGCTCTACGTTGTCAACTACACCTGAGTTCTCATTCTAAAATCTAATTTATCTATGCTCATTTTACTAGAGGTGTGGGAACTTCGAAATATTTTATCGAATTATTTTGATATGTATGACAGAGATTTGGAATCAAATTGCCAGGCTCAAGTCGAATAAAATAGAATCAAAACTCGAATAGAAAGTTTCGGAAAATTACGCTTTCGTTACTGTTTTGATTTTTTTAATCGATTTGCCGCAGGAAATATGTATGTCACATTTTCTGTAAGTATGATTCTGAACAAAACTAATTTTCTAGTTAAATTGCCTATATTTATGTAATTATATCCTTTCAAAAAATTTCATTATAAATGTTAAATTCTATTTTTGCTGATACAGACGAGGAAAAAAGGAAATATGAGAAACAAACGGAGAATATATGATTTATTGAATATTCAGCCAATTCGATTCGAAGCGATAAAAAACGATTCTGGTATCGATAATTTTTACCAATATTTAATTATTCAACCAACAAAAGCTTTATCTTCTTTTTATATTAAATTTGCAGTAGTTACTCATTGTGTTAGTGAATAATGAGAATTTCGAACTATTCTAATTCTATTGATTCTCCCCCGCTATGCCTTTTCTGTTGGAAAATGTTTTGAAGATAAGGAAGAGAAAAAGGCACAGCTACAGGAGTTCCTACAGGAACAATTTTTGAGATTAAAATCGAGTTCTATGATTTAAATTTATGAGGCTTGGAATCTAGTAGAATATAAGTATAGGAATAGATTTCCTTGTTCTTAGTTCAGTCATTTTCATATCGATCATCCCCTTGCTTGAAGGAAGGTATTTCGGTGTATTACGCATTGAGAATAGACACGAATAATTGGTTAGTGATGGATTATAATTTCTTCTTAAGGGGATCGGTCTTAGGCGTAAAAACTTCGCATTTTCTCGGCATATTTCATTTTTGAAGGAAACCGATAGATTTGAGAACGCATTCGAGCGCATAAAATAGCAGCGGAGCAAATCTTTTCCTTGTCCAATATAATCGACAAAGCAGCCCAATGGTAACGGAGCGGATTTCATTATTAAACGCAAATTATCTCCCGAAATGGGGCTCTTTGTTGAGCGCTTGAGATAATGGAGAGCGAGGAATTCGTTGTACAGGACAAGAGATTCGAGGAGAGATCAACGCAAAGTGGAGATCGGATTTCCTCAGAGATGATAATGTGGGTCGGAAGTGGAATTCCGTCACGGAAGTGAAGGGGTAAATGAAGAAGAGGAAAAAGAAAGGTTCGTCTGCGAGATGGTCGACAAGAGGAAAGTTGCGAGGGGAAGTGAAAAAATGTGGTAGATAAGATTTTCGGAGAAGTGTGCAAAAACATCTCTCCCCCAGGGGCGAAAAGGGAGGGTGGGGCTGAAGGAGGGTGGCTTAGAAAGCGCCCCATAAAGGCAATGCGTGCCCCTTTGATGGGCTGCCGCGGAACAAATGGCTGTACTTGGGAGGCAGCGCCCTCTATCGGTTTTTTCGGAACCCGTTTTATTCCGTTCGCTTTGCCTTTGTTTATTTCTTTGAGAGCGCTAATAAATGGGGGAAAAGAACGTCTGTTGAGAGCGAAAGGGTGTGCGGAGGGATCCCTTCCCTCTTCTATTCAATTATCTTTAAGAAGCAGATTTCGATGATATGGAAACTCCTGTGTTCTCTCGGAATCTATTTTTCGGCGGATTCGGTTTATTTGGAAATGCTTAGTCAGTCGGATCCCCTGTTTACTGTCGTTGGGAACGAGAAGTTTTTCTCTATCCGAGTGGTATTTTTTGTGTAGAGTTCCCCATTCATCCAGAGGATTTCAAGATGTTTTTTCGCGGAATGGAGTATGATATATTGGGTCCACAACTCTCCGTAGATCCTTTATTTTAGACTTTTCTCCGTCCGTAATTCTTGTATTTTGTAGGAAAACCTTGTAGAAAGCTGATGTTCCATCTATCCTTGTTTGTTACTCCCTTTCTCGCTGTTGAGTTAGAAATTACGATTCGGGCTATCTTTTCAAAGAAAACAGAGTATTTCTCCGTAGCAGTGTTTTTAAGGGATAACAGTTGTTATGGCTCTCTTTATCATCGGATTCAATTATGTTAAAGGATAGAAGAAAGCGATAAGCTACGTGGATGCTTTTTAGTTCTGCATGTTCGAACAATCATGGATGTTCTCCTGGATCGAGTGATAAATTTTAATTTGTATTATCATGGTTTTATGGCAAGAAAAGTGGGAAAATCTGAATTACAACGTATTTTAACTGGAAAAAACGTTTTAGGGTTTCTTACCGACAATTTTTAACTTGTAGTTAATTAATATGAGTTTTCTTGCCCATATTAGAGTCTGCAGTATTATAAATACCTTCAATATTGGTCTCTTAATCGTTAATCTTTACTAAATCAGAATCTTTCTTAGTTCACTTTATACGAGAATTTATTTGTAAACGGTATGTCTGATAACCCTAATTTCATTCAAGGCTCTGCATTAATAAATGCTCAGATATATCTTTATGTCTGTTGTAAGACATGTTATGAGCAATATTTTGGGTAATTGATATCTTCATCGAAGGCACGAGCTAAGACAGAATATCATTGTCCTCGTAATGTGACTCAACGGTTAACATTGTAACAAGTGTAACGTAAAGCATTGCCGAATAAAATTCTTAATCCGGCAATGTAATTTTAGATGATGTTTGCTCTTCTCTCCCTCGTTTTAGATTCCGGCTGTAATAAAAAATGGCCTTCTAATAGGTCGTAACGTAGGCCATTGACTGTTTTGTGCGAACAAAACAGCTGTATATACTAAATAAAGTACGTTGCTTTTTTAAGTTTTTTTGTGCTAAAATTTTACCACATCTTCTCAATTTTCGATCAGCTCGTTATTCTTCTCCCCTTCCCTTCATAACAAGTGAGACTTTTCGAGGATTTTGGGTCTCGGGAAACTAGGGTCGTAAAGGAAAAGTAATTGCATTGAGAGGATGTTGGATGTGGTGCTATTAAGATCTCGGTTCTTGTTCGCCTCCGGTCAAGATACCATCCTCTCACTCTCTCTTTTCTTCTCCTTATGTTCTCTGCCTGTCTTACTAATGTCTTCATTAGGCCCCATACTTAATTCCGCCTAAGGAAATCTCTCTCTTCGTGTCACACTCCAACTTTTGAAGGACTGAATTTATTTGACTCGGGGGGGATTTTTAAGATGGGATCTTCCCTCGTCGGAGCCCTTTCTGCAGAACCAAGTGCGTATTAACGGAAAATGTCCTTGAGGCTTTTTAAATCGGTATAAAGATTCTACTATAATATTTTACATCCTTGCGTGATCCATTACAGACGGATGATATTACGATTTTTATGTTGCTCTTTCCATGAATTATTTTTAGTGTCTGAAATCCGTCTCTACTTCTGTTGGAAGATTATAGCGTGTAGCCTATTACTGTAATTTTTAGTGAGATAATATTATGGATCTTATAATGTGTTAATGTATTTCTCATAGCCCCCTACTACACATGGAAGATATTCCTCTTATTTTGTTACTTTTGAAATTTAATCATTGGTGATTAGAAAATTTCTAAGCGCTTATTAGAGATTAATTAGTTGTTAATGGTGAGTCATTCATTCTCAAGGGAACTTATCTGGTTGATTGAAACATCGAGAGAAATGTTAGCTTTTTCTTTATGTAATGGTTAGCCTTCAACATGTATAAACTTGAGTATTTTTTAATTTTTAGGTGGAATCATAGGTTATCTTGTGTTATTAAAATAAACTTTTTTGCAGTTTATTCATTTAGTTAAGAGGCTAAATATTGTTTCTAGCTTATTTGTGTTAAAAACATCATTTGTTTTAAAAAACTTCATTCTTGTTTTTTGAGCATGTGCGTCTCACGGTTAAATCCGATGTACCATCGCAATTTTCTTGTTTAACATTCTGTTTTTCGGTATCATGTTTTATGTTTGCAAGTTAAGCCTTGAACCTTTAGCCCTCATTCACGCTTCATATTCTTTTGAAAAATAATTTCTTATTCCTCATTAATTATAGAATATCTTCAGCGCTTGTGTCCTTGAAAGTTTTTCCGTTTCTTACTCTGCGAGAAAACATCACAATTTCTTTGCCTAGTTTGCGCTCTTCAGATTTCGAGAGCATTTACGATTTTTTCGCTTCATTATAGTTGTCGTGGAGTTCTATAAAAAGTATCTTCTAAATTTTCAACGTTGTCTTTTCATTATTTTCTTTGCTTTTTTGCTGGTGATTCAAAAGTTTCTTTGATTTCAGTCTTTATCTATTTCGGAGATATAAACAAATGTTCTCACTTGCGCATATGCTTACACGTACGTATTAATTTTCAAAATTTTGTTTGACATACCTGAAAATGAGAAAAGTCTTTGACTCAGAGAAAATAACGCCAAAAGACAAGCTAGAATACAAAGCACCTTGAATTCGCTTATATGAATAAAAAATAAGTTTAGATATTACATTTATTAATTGCATTGTATTAATTCTTAGTCTTTCAACATAATCTTGATGTTATTTTGCTTTATTAAAAGTCGCACATATTATGTTTCGAGTTCGTAGAGGAGGGTATATGTATCCAGTGTGATAGAGCGCCAGATGTCGTTAAAGCATAAAAAAGTCGCTATATGAGAGTTCCCGGATAGCCAAGTAGGCAACGCGTTCACCTTTGGCGAAAAAGGGTCGGGGTTTGACTGCAGATGGGGCGTGTACCTGCGAAATTTGTAGGCACTTATAATAATAATACTATGTTGTGAAAATTAAGAAAAACGAAGAAATAAAAGACCTAGCGACAGAATCGCTTAATTCGAAACTCGGATGCGCAATTTATATCGTATCCAGAATCAAGAAAGGTAATGGGACAAGACTCTATCCAAGCAGGGGGATTCTGTTAAGGCTAACTTGAAATAACAGTTTTTATACTAAGGTTAATTCTCTGCCATTCAACTTTTAACATGCCATTCATACGTCTTAAATCGTAATTTAGATCAAAATAGCGACAATTTGAGCTCCTCGTCTTATTCTAACCAAAAAGCGTCTCCAATCACAAAAAAATGAAGAATTTTTATTAATGCGAGGAATTTTGAGATGGAATTAATTTAATTTCGAAAGAGAGGAACATCTGTTAATTGGGTAGATCGCTAGTATAGCTAGATCGATAGATAGCTAGTATTAATGAAAATGCTTATTTAGTATATTATGTAATCAACGCCCTGCAATATATTCTTATGATTGGACTGTGTACATTTTACCCTTCTCGTAAGACTAACTCAATGGTTCGTTACGGAGTGTATTGAGTCCATCAAGTAGGACAACGCTCACTTGTGCGTCTCACCATACCAACGCTCACTTGATCAACCTTCGCTTGGACGACTGGTTGACCAACAGTTCGATTGATCGATTGCTCGGTTGATCGACATAATCGAGATTGTTAAAATCCAATAACCTGACAAATGGGTAAAGCAGTCGTCCGTGTTATAATTTTCAAAATATTTTTACGTAGATTGAGTTAAGCATTCGCCATCAAAAAGTATTGATTAAGAAATCTAGGAGTAAGCATGGGTTAATTACTGAATTATTTTTAGATGTAATGTAGTTAATTTTAAGATGGTATAAGGTTACATTTTCAAATTAATCATCTTCTGTCACACAATAATTGGCGACGGCTTATCAACAGATTTCAATATCAATAATCTTGGCCTACCGAACCGTCGGTCAAACGAGCAGTCGGTCAAGCGAGTGTAGATTAAGTGAACTTCGGTCAATATGAGGTATCCTTGCAAAAATAATTTATGTAGATGGTTAAATGGTTTACATTTTATGCACATTTTGGATTATATTTTCTCACAAAGTAATTTATCTTGTTCGAATATAGTATAATGCAGTTGTATATGTTTATATTTCTAACTTTATATGTTTTATGAGATTTTTAAGAATGAAATTCTTCCTGTAGGGTTATAAATCTATTCATTGGTTAAATTTATGTGGTGTACTATTTTCTTTTCATAAAATTTACCCATATCCTCTTTCTATCTTCTTCTTTTTAAACTCAGTTTTTGTATAAAAACATGTATGTAAACATGTGATATTGAAAATATGCTCACCTTATTTCTGTTATAATTTTGTTTTTTATTTCGTTTTTGATCCGTTCTTATGAAATGAATTTATATCTCCAGATTCTTTTCAGTATCTTTCATTTACACTCCCCACGCCGTCTATATGGTTTCCCCAGTGCTGTCTATTTCATCTGTTGAGCATCTGTCCCAGATTGCCTCGTAGGTACTGCTCAAAGTCGGCGAAGGAAGTGGCCTGTATAAAGGGCCTTAGGAAGGCAATCATATTGGGGCATTAATCACTTGGGTTTCCATTCCGAATGGAGGGTATTTTGGCTCCCGTGCTCTATTTTCTTTTCTTTTGGGGCTTTCCCTGAATTAAATTCAGCCCTGGAAAAATATGCGCGATGGAAATATGTGGAGAATAATAAGGAAAATTAATGGTCGCAGGGTGGAAGGTTATTCATTAGCCAACTTGTGTGGCAAATGGGTTCTTATTTCAGGGATCTTCTTTTGTTTGTGTTTGCAGTTATTTCGAAATTTAAATTCAATAGCTCTTTCCTTTTTAGATGATCAAACTCTTTAAATTGTTCATTCACTCATTTTAAGCCTTCTCGGTTATTTGTCAGTTCTTAATCTTTCTTTAGAAATTTATTTTGGGATGTATTATTCATATATTCATCTTCTTAGCTTTGTTTCTGTGATCTTATATGTTATTTTTACCCTATTGATATTTTCCTTTGTTATATATTCATATTTTTTGTCCGATGTGTTACAGTCAATATTTCCATGGCTTCTCCTTTGAATGTAGAATTGTCTCATTAGTTAGTTAAACCATCTTTGCCCGAGCTAACATCAACTGCTTACTTTTTTTCATTTGAGTTTTACGTGATTATTAGAAATATGTACCATATCTAGTATATAAATATAAATTATTACAGAGTAATGCTTTTCCCAAAATTTTTTACTCTGCATTTAGTGGCAAATAAATTTTCCTGTATTTTATGGATTTTTCACTATAACTTTCGGTTTGAATTTTTTTACTTACTTTACTGAGAAAGTACTGAAATAACTTATCAGTATAAATTCAAATTTTGTTTTACGCCGTAATAGTGGTAAAAACCCAGATATTCAGTATTTTCATTTATTAAGCTCAAGTGTTACCGTGTGAACCTCTTCAGTTAAAGGTCTCTTCCCATTATAATACGTTAAAAATATTTCGTGTTCAAATATTTTTTATGAAAGTGTTCATGGTATTTCTCTTCTTTTCATGTTTTCTACTTCGGCTTGGGTGATATTGGGGCAACGTTCAACATATTTTTCAACACAATTTCAGGTAAGAATACTAGGAGTATTATTACATGTATTGCATCGCATTTAATCGGAAGAGAGAGATTAAGGTAAGCGCATCAGTTTTCAAGTAACGAGGACTAAAAAAATTTTGAGCTTTTCATTTATACTTGCGGTACAACCATAACTCGAATCTTTCAATATCTAGACTAATATCGAATTCTCGAAGATTTCTTGTGTGTATTGAATTATGTCGTAGTTAGAGAAAAACAATGTTCACTCTTTAAATGTCATATTTAATTTTATTCTTGATAATCGCGTGATTTTCTACCTTGCACTCTATTATTCGCGTAACATGGGCTAATTTTTTGGGTTTTAAGCCAATTTACCATTCGCTTGTCGGTGTATGACCTACCTCGGAAATTGAATATCGCCTTTCATCGTTGGAATTCCTATTCATTGGACTATCGACATTAAAATTTAATTAATCTCGCTTTCAAAACCAGGAATCCAGGTCAGAAGCGCGGCCTTACAATCGGGAATGAATTTCTCTTTTCTTCCACGAGATTGCGTACCCATTAAGAAATATAATCCTTAAGCGTCCGGAGCTTTGCAGAAATCTTAAGGAAAAAATGATAATGTGGCAGAGAGCCCGATCCGATCCTTTTTGAAGACCGGGCGAGAAAAAATATAGGTCCAAACCCGGGAAAGAGGGTAATTTCTCTAGAATTTCCTCGTATGGAGGAAGGAGAGAGGCTGAGTCCCGATGGGACATAGAGGACGATTAAAGGCATAAATATCCTCCAGTGGTCTTTTTAAATCCGCGCAAGCACCTTATCACCGGAATCGCCCATCCCCGGGGCAGTAATTCCTTCCCACATCACGCCACCCCATCCGAACCCATTCGATTTTCCCCTTCCCAAAAGGGGCGAATTCGTTTTTGTGACAATTTTAACGGGGCGATATCCCTCTCCAGCAGCCGTCGCCTCTCCTTCTTAGCCCCTTTCTCCCCGCACATATTTCTCTTCTTTTTTCCCAGGGACCACCCCTTATGGCTCGAGATATTGGCGTGATGTAACGCCTCCAAGCCCCACCCTCTTTTTTTCTTCCCGCGCTTTCTTCCCTTCTTTTTTCACACTTTGATGCTTTTACTGTTCTCCCTCCTTTCTCCTTTAACAACTCTCTTCAATGGCCATCCGGACGTATCCTTGCATGCATCCTTTCTCCTTACCCTGTTCAAGTAATCCCTTTTTTCTCCCGATGTCCTTTCTCAAACCCATCTCGCGAATGTCTGACGCGTTAATTCAAATTCCGAATGGGCCCTTAGGTTTTTCTAAGCCCAGGTCGTTCTTTCTGTTTGGAAGTATTAAAGTGCGGCTCCTGGAGCTCGGGATTTTTTTTGCGTTGGATGGAGAGAATGGGAATGGCGAGCGAGTCTCACCTTGCCGAAAGAAATATAGATGGCTGTCGTTTTAGCCTCTGCAGTGAATAATTTATCCTTTGGGTTTCTCTAAGAGAATATCATAATGGAGTAATTTATCGTGGAGAAGTATGGCACCTCTCAATAGCACTTTCGCGATAGTCTGGGTTTATATCTGGCCATTTATATCAATCACCCGACTAGCCGTAACTATTCGCGAAATTGAAGGGGTATCGGGATCTCATGTGCTCGTAAAATTGATAGATTCGCCGCTGCATGTAAGTTGGCGCATTACCGTACGTGCATTCAGCCTGCTGCGATATGGGTAGGTATTTTGCCATCCGGTATGGATTCGAAGAGGAGGATAAGGAAGAAATACGCCGATGGTTTTACGTAATCCATCGCAATAGAAGCATACTGTCCAGTGAGAGTGGCTAATGTAAAGTAATGTTGCTTTGGTAACGTTATGGTTATTATTTCAGACGAAAATATTACGACTAAGTAAACTATAGATATCCTGATAGAAATCGGAGGTTTGGAAAACAGTAGCAGTAGCCGATTGCAGTTTTGTCGGTTTACGGATTAGCGTCCGGCTCGGGATTGGAACGGGAAGTCCGGGATTACCGACCTTCTTGGAAGTACCCAATGCGCATTTCGATTGCTATGATATTATCCTCAAGGGTTCAGAGCAGAATGCCTCCTAATTCTAATACTGATAATCGACTGTGATAGATAATACTATTACCTTTGTTAGTAGATATCTTCCCAAGTCAATTTTCAGTTGAGAAAGTGAATATTGAATGAACATTTTCAATAATAATATTTCATTATTAAAATATTTGTATCTTTCTGCTTTCTATATCTTCATTCCGTAGTCACAATCTTCATTATCATTCTAATATATGGTTTCTCTAAGTCTGAAGCAACGACTTTCCTCATAATAAAATCTGAAACTTGAAATTATTAATTTATCATAACAGTAAATCCACTCTGTTTGATGTACAACTTCTGTGTACTTAATTTTTTATAACAATAAAAATATTGATTTATAGAAATCAATGAAATTAAGGAATTAAAGAAATCCTTCCTTGACTTAACCAATTGTCTCTTATACATTTTTTCGTTACTGCTACCAATACACCCGATTCATTAATGAACAAGGATTTGGAGGAACAAGATTTTCATAAGAAGAACTCGAGAAGGTTGGAATTATTGAATAACACTCTTGTCTATGTTTCCTGATTATTTTCGTGTACCGTGTTAGGATATTGATAGGAAAGCCTCGAACTCTCGATAATGAACTTCCAAATGAGGAAATAAGTTTTCCTCGTTACCGATAGAATTCGACATTCGTACGAACCTATGTGTAATCGTGTAGTTGTGCAGAAAAGAGGAGGTTAAGGAAAATTTGAGCTGGAGACTTGCAGAGGGTGAGAGACGTTAGGGAAACGGAATGGGGTCGTGAAAAAATGGGCCGTGTGGCGGTCGGAATAGGCCGAGAATGGGTGTGGCACGTGTGCTTTTTTCTCTTTTCTCCGGATTGAGAAGGAAAAAGGAGGAAATATCGAAAAGGTGTGGAAAATGAGGTTTAAAGGCGCGAGGCAACGGGAAGCAGAGACAAAAAATGAACGCGTAAAAGGTACGATTCCTGCTCGATGTGTTGTTGACCTTTTCTTTATCGTTGTGCGGAAAAATTTCCCTCCCATTGCATTCCTTTCTCCGCTTCCAAGTTTTTGATTGCTCTCGTTTTCATACACTCTCGCTTGTTTCTCTCCCGGGTTCTCTTTAATTACTCGAACCAGTGTTTGGTTATTCATGGAAGTTTCCCCTCAAGAGTCTGATCGAAAGGGGCATTTACGGGGAATTTCGCAGTTGATAATATGATAGCTTTCTAATTCCCAGAAGCGAGACGTCGATCGTGAGGATGGCCTCGCCTTCATCGCGAAGTCTGTCTTATTTCTGAGTAAATTAATGCAAGATACTCTGTAGTATATTTTATTCAAAGATCGTAGAGAAATATTTTGAAAATCTTCATTCGATTCTAAAAGCATCTTAATTTCATTTATTTATCGGAAGATTTTCAATGTCGTGTTCAGTTTTAATCCTATGTGTTGGTTATTTCGAATTTCTTAACTCAGCCAGTAATCTGGTACGATTATTTATCTCTAGCATTTTCTATTCCTGACAATTTGAATAGTGTAATCTATATGGGGTTCAGGGTAATCCATCTGCCTGCATTTCCCTGGAATTTCAGGCAGTCGTTCGATTTACCTGTAAAAATTACTGTAAAAGTTGAAATAATAGATTCGGAATAATGATAGGACATTAGAATATTTTTGACCACATTATTATTAATTCTCACCCTGAGGGCGCAGTATTAGCAGCAGAAACTATCTTGTCTACAGGGTATGATCTGGAGGCTTTTATCTAAATAGAAATTACTCCGTCAAATAAAGATATACATAAATACACGCATACACAACGGCGATCATTATATAAGATTATGGTGCTTACTGTTATTCCACTCTAAACTGCAGAATAAACGTTTGCTTTTAGATTAATAATAAATAAAATTATTAATTTCAATTTTGATTTCTTTATGGTTAGTTTCTCGTTTTTCCTTAGGATTGACCGTATACGTGACCAAATAATTTGCTATGAAATTCTTATTTGTAGCCAACCCCTATATGTAAGTTGTATTTTGTATATTCGATGCTTACTCATTCGTCCAACAGAAGTAACTTTCGAGCCTAAGATTCGAGGTAGCTTTGATTTTATTTCCTCCTTCCTGTGCTTGTAGATAGGTGTTGATACCCATTAATAATCGACCCAGGCCGCCCATAAAGCGGTAAATCTCTCTGCATGCTCTCGGAGGTGAATAAAATTGACCTCAGCGCTCGTATGAATTAATGGTCGCGAATGGTGTTTTTAGCTCTTTTTTCATTCGCGCACAAACGCCAACCCCTTTGTCAAAGACGAGTCGCATTAAACCTTCTCTGACGGCTCAATCTGACCCGTTTCGAATCCGCTTCCATAATAAATGTTTACAAATGGAAATGAGAGAAGTTCTCCGCTTAATTGTGTCTAGCCCTACCGCTATTGTCGCGAGCATCGATGTCATGAATATTTTGACTTAGTTTTTGCTATTAAGTACATCTTTTATCCAATTCGGAAACTTTCGGTCGATCCACATGCGGCGAATGCGCTCAAAGCATCTTGTTAGTCTTTTTTTTTATCTTTTGGTGGTCTGGATTCTTTCTGTTCCGGGGCTTCATGCAAATTCTCGTTTTCATTCGAGCGGCGGACGCGAATGCAGGTTCAGCAGAGGTTAAAATTTGCTCTCGTGGGGATGACATAACCGGGCGAATTAGCGGAGTGGATTGGTCGGATGTTCTATGGGGTACTAGTTCGTCTGTTTCATCCTACGCATAAATATGGAGATGTTCTGTAAAAGGAACTGGCGTCGCGAGGATAAATGGAAGAGGAGGATGTTTCTGCATTAAACATTTCATTTGGAATTCGCTCTCGTAACTGGTGTGCCTCTAAATGCACAACATCGCTGCATATAAAAAAGCGATTCTTAAAATTTTATATTTCAACTGTGATATCTTTACAAGTGGTGATTCAAGCGGGCTCTTCAGGACTTTACTTTTCAGATGATTCAGGATTTTGTGATTCTCAAAATTTTAATACGTAAGGGTAGCAGCAGTTTGATAAATAATCTTATAGATCGGTGTAATTTAATTTAAAATTAAAATAGTTTTTCCCGCATATCCCCTCTTAGCGGCTAACTTAGCCGTTAATGATATATTATCATTTAAAATTGTGAATAAGCTAATGCTCTTAATGCTCTCTGCTTTTATAACATTAAATTAATAGCAGTTAATGTTGTGAGTGAAGATGGGAACATAATGTAGATCATATTCATAATGTTTTTGTCTCGTGGCCCATTTCCTTATCACAATTTGAACGCCTGTGATATAATGTGAATACTCATAATTTAATCAGGAAAATATTTTCTTAGTTCTTTTTTAATCATATATTTCTACGAATCATATATTTTTTTGCTCCATTGATTATCTGTATCCTATTTCCGAAATCACGACTATCTTTTCTAAGAAGCATTGAGTGGTCTCCGAGGAGTAAAAAACTTTTCTTGCGCATTTGGTGATTTTTTGACTCCTTATTTCAGTGAGTGAGTTCAGTGATTGAATAATTACAGGGAGTATCTCATGCGTTTGCATAAGTTTTATTGATTGTTAATTTTCCGGATAATTCTTCTTTCTTAAAACTTGTTAAAGTAGTAGACGAATAAATAATTGTTTATTTTGTTTTTTTAATTTTTAAAGTTAATCTCCTCTAGCAAAATTTGGTGAAATTCTACATTTCCTAATCAGAAATAACTGTTAAAATATTATCAGGTTTATTGTTATATCGAGAGTTATCATTTTAAATTTATCAATACGCTCTTCTGACTGAAAGTTAGCTGAAGCTAGAAATTGTTCAGACTAAGTTGACTCTAAACATCGCGACTTCATGTGGAAAGAAACATTTGGAGTGAAAGGTTATCTAAAGTAGGACACTTTTCCCTCTTTGGTGTGCATAATCTCGGATCGGCTGATCCATACCGTCTCCATTTACCTTCTCGCTTTTACATTACGATTTTATCTATGCAAACAATAGTCTCTTACCGCAAAGAGGGTTTGACTGTAACAGTAATGCAACCGAGCCATACATTCGGACATTTAAATACGTTTAATGCATCCCTGCCAGTTTTTATTTTAATCGCCCCCAACTCGACCCCATCCCGTAATTTGTGTGCTGTCTGGAGCTCCGGGCGAATAACACTGCACGATAAAGGTTTTCCCTTGCTCTTGTGGCTCATGACGTCATTCCTAACGCGGCAATAAGTTCTACTCTTCTCTCAGAAATAAATTATCCCTTTCCTCTCACGTATTCCGCCTCAAATGTTCACGGGGTCCTGGCGGCGACAGTGTACTTCTAGCAAACACACAAAGAGGAGCACTTTTTAAAACCGTCATTAATCTCATTTTTACCCAACTATTCTTCAGGGAGATTCCTTTTCGGTCGCAGTAAGAAAAAAGTTTGCACAAAGGTCTTAAACACTGTTTTTTGGGCCACGTTTCCGTGTCCCCGGCACGGCTCCTCGAGCAAAGCAATTATTGTCACGCGTCGGGAGTAATATATCCTAGTTGCTTCTTCCCGGCAAAAAAGCCTTCTCAAAGTGCCATCCTGTTCGGCGCATCTCGGGACGTACATCACCGCAGTCTCTTATCTATCTCCGTCGCATCCCCGAGGTACTCCGGTTCTTCTCTCCTTTCCCGGCATCATCTGCATGCGTCGTGCGTTTGTTAGGAGTCTCTTCAGAGTGTGAGTCCGAGGAGAGCTATCGGTTTATGTGCAAGGAGAGAGGTCCAAGTGCTCTCTCCCTCCCGAGGGTTAGCAGGGAATAAGGACGTAAGTGGCTACAGAGTGAGGGAGAAAGAGTCCTGCCGCTGACGCAACGGGTTATACACAAGGATAGAAAGGGATGGAGGGGATAAGGTGGCGATAGGGATGGGCGGTCGTCGTATAAAGTGTTCTGGGGGTTAGAAGAGTTCTTTCTTGAGGGAGAGGTGTGAAGGAGAGGGTTAGAGGGTTTTTTTAAGGTGTCGGGAAAGTAGGGATGGGTCCCACTTTTATTCCCTAACCCTCTTTTCCTGGTACCCCTATTTCTGCCTGATCTCAAGGGGTTGGTGGATAGGGGATAGATATTTGCGCGTCCAAGGAGGCTCTGGAAAGGATCCGAGTTTTGGGAGTATAAGGCAGCGGAAAAGATGGGCAGAGGGATTTTTCCTCGAGTGTTATTTTCTTCTTTACCGGTTCCTCCCGATGGAACCGGCGTCTTCTTTCCCCTGCTATCTATCCTCCTCCAGCTTTCTCAATAACACTTCCCATTCCGGTCGTCTCTAAGTCCGCTTTTCTCTCTATGACCTCCGTAAAGCCTCGAGGTATTTTCTAGTCGGAGGTCTCCTCAGATGTGCCGTATTTACGCCCCACGGGAAGAACTGTTTTCACTTATTTCTTTATGTCTGTATCGTGTTTCTCTTCGGCATTGCTTTTCATCTCCGTTATGTTCACTTTGCGCAGCATTATCCGTTTTACAGTGCGGTGCTGCCGAAAAAGTCGATAGGGTTTTTTATTTCGGAAAATTTTCCATTGCGAATTGGTTCCTTTGTTATTTCACATTTTATTATCATCCAAATTATTCTAGAAATCAGCCTTCAGATCGGGACTTAACGAATATTTTGGCGCATTATTCCGATGTTAGTCTGCGTTTCGTTTGTGGATGTCACGTAAAGTTAGAAGGTTTTGTAATCAAGATTGAGTTATTTTACAGATATCTTGCGAGAATGGAAATCCAACTCCCTTATGCGTGATTGCTGATTTGTATAATTGCCTGTTATCTCAAAAGCTCGAAATTACTTTCAAATCTCTGAAGTGTTTTCTGGGAGATCGTATAACATTTTATGTACGTTTTCTTTATTTCGTGATCATACGTACTTCGTCAGAAAGAGTTCTGCGATATGATCTATGAGTGGTCGCATTGCGATTATTTTCTTTTTATAGCCTTTCTCCTTTCATTTTTAATTGCTCGAAATGCGTTTTTTCTTTTAAAATAGGAATCAATATATTTTTACATTGTATTACATTACGAACGTCGTTATTATTTAGGCGAAGTTAGGACTAGATAGTCCGATCTTTCGTTTAACTGTTAGAATGTAATTCAAATTATGTACATGTATAAATTCAGATTTTAAGCAATAATGTAAAATATATTATAATATGTCTGAGAGAAAGAAAAGAAAGATTGGTTTTATGGAGAGTAAGAAGACTTGTGTTTTTCAGCTAATAATATGCATGCCTTATTAGGGGTTGTAAACGAGTTCGATTAAATTGTTTGTACATTTGAGTGCTGTGTATTTTTTAATCCGAAACTAGCCCTTAAAATATAAATAGTAGTTGATTAGTTTTCATTATGTAATGATAAATAATTGCTTCGGTGTCTTCATACTATCACAAGGGATGGTGTACTTATATCCACTTAAAAAGCTATTTCAGGGGTTTTCTGTCTGTATGTCTTATTAGTTTTTCCGTATTTTTACCTTTATTTAATTGACTAAATTGAACTCATGGGTGCTCTATAAATTTTTGAAATACTGATTAGTGTGGCTTTTTTTGAAATTTTGGAGTACTGTTAACTAATAATTTATTTCCGGTAACATTGATATGTACAGATTATCTTAAGGGAAAATAGTCAAAAGAAAATTGAAAGATAAACTTTCTTCTCTAATTTCCAGAGCATAATTTTGTAATTAATTTCTGTAGCGTTAGATTACATTTGAATATAAGGAATTTTACTTTTAGCTTTTCTTTCACTTTATAGATTTCATTCTGATGATTATCGTATTACGTAAGCAAATTCCGACCTTGTGTGAGTTAATCGTTTTATTAGAGTTATAATAGCATTTTTAATTTTTGAACCGCATAATTCGCTATTTTGATTTTCATTTATCACCGTCAGCATTCCACATGTTTTCTTGAGTAAATGATCCTATTTGTTATATTCCATGGAAGTCGAAAATTTACTATGGATGAAAATTATCGATTCGAAGATTAAAATCTAATTAAGGGGCATATAGATCACTGTTTTGTCCACCTACCTTGCGTGTCCTCTGTCATCACGGAAGGTCACTTCCAAAGGTAATTTTTCTCCTCTTATCTCCGATCAATTTTTTATTGAGTGTGAAATCCGTGGCGGTATTTGCTTAGTAAGATTGCGGATTGCTCTCCATCCATCATCACTAGGGTTCGGTTACCTGCGCATATTCTTGCTTCTGTTTTCTTTCTTTCCTTTTATTCCCTGTCAATTTGTTATTCCTGTATTTTTCGCTCATTAGGTCCTACTCATATTCATTCCTTGTCTCCCGTAACGATAAAAGTGACTTAACTCTCTCGTTTTGTCGGGATCGAAGTAGTTTAGCAAAAAAGTCCATAAAATTAGATCGTATCGGTTCTTTTTAATTTAAAAAGAAATGAATCATTGGTTCTTTGCAAAAAAATCATATTCCCCAAATTTCAGAACAATTGTTTCATCACCTCGTTTGTGAGGATTATCTCCTGCAATAAGTACTTAATGAACCATGCAATGAGCTTTCTGATTCTTCTCTCAGGTCGGACTACTTGATAACCCTCTTTCATTCCTTTAGAAGATTTTATTGATATATCAACCTGAAATAAATTTTCCCATAATCGGAGTTTCTAAAGGTTAAATAGCATCCGATGCACTAGCAGAACTTCTTTTCTAAATTAGCTGGATATCGGGAGGTTGCTCTCAGTCGTAAAATATTTCACCGCACTCCATACTAACTTAGTTGCAAATTAACTTCAAGAAGTGCTGTCACGTCGCGCAAGTTCGGGATGAAATTAAAAACACCTTGGCTTCGAAAATAAATCAGCAGAAGCGACGTTTTAAGGGGAATTCCCGTAAGCTTTTTATTTCCCTAGAGATATTTTCATCCTCGAGTTCTGCATTACTTCCAAGACAATGGAAAAGTACCTTCGTTTATTCCGATAAATCCTCAGGATTTAGGTTTTTCTTTTCTTCTGTCTTTCCTTCCTGCCGACCTTTCTCGCGTTTAACAAAAAACATCCGTATTCTAGTAGTCCATTTCGAGGAGACCAGAGATATTGTGTTAACGAAGAGCGACACGACCCTTTCCCCGCGGCAAAAGAAAGAAATGACTATCTTCACGTTCCGTAAATTTCTATTCGCCGACGGTAACTTTAGACAGACGTAGAAATGAGTTAATTCATCTTTTTTTATTGCATTCTCTTCTATCTATTCTAGGGCGTATCGCTGTTACTTCTCTTTCATTTGCTCCATACTCATCCCTTGCAAATTATTATTTCATTTCAACCTGAAGCCGCTGACTATTTGAATAATTTTTAATAAGTGTTTTTATTTAGATTTACGTCTGGAAATTCTTGGAATATTAGCTCTCCTTTAGCCGTAAGGATAGCCAATATATGGGTGTAAGGGTTATGAGCATATTTCATGAGAGGCACCAGTGAACCCTTCCTTAATTTAACTTGCTTCATAAATTGTGTTTATATTTCCATACACATGATCTTTCTCTGTCAAAATACGCGGATTGTTAGTCTATAGAAATTAAATGTATGGAAAAATATTAATAATAAATTATTCGTTTGGGGCTCTCATGGGTATTTAATAAATTCCAATTAAAGTCTTAATACATCTTATATAATAAAGGATATCTTGCAATTTAAAATTGCTGGGATTGCAAGTACTAAGATTGTCTTCAGAGGTTTAGCTATTACTTAATGAATGTTTGCCATACTGCTGGAAGGAAGCTTATGGGGCGATAATTCCCCAAATCATCCTTTTCTCCTTTCTTGTGCAAAAGGGAAATTCTTGTATGGTTCCAGTCCTTGTCTCAGGCAATCAGTGGATAATTGCGCTAAAATGGGATCTCTATTCCACCGTGTTTCAGATATTCTTCCGATACTCCATCTGCTTCTCCAACTTTTCTATTCTTCATCTGTTTGATTGCAGCTTCTTCAGGGAATATAGAGGGAGATCTCCCGAAATTTGGCTTTCCTCTTGATTTTCCTTTTGTCCTTAGTAATGTTTGTATGTTGCAAGTTGTTGTGCCAACCCTTTCTGTATGAGTAAAAGCTGCTTCTTTCTACTTGCTTGGCGTGGTCTGGCCTTCTTCGTGCTCTAGTTGCTTTTTCTGACCTTTGGTATAACTATTTCGTTGAAATTCCTGATTTATACATCATAATATATATGTAATAATAGTAAGTTTTTTATTATCATCTGTAATTTACATCCCATTCACATCCTCATGTGTCTATTTCACCTGATGAATAATAACAATTCATTTACCAAATGCTTACACTCTTTCTTCGCGGTGCAGAATTTATCTTACAATGCCCGAGAATTGGTATTATGTGCCATCATGCATTAAAATGGCATTTAAGAAAGCTTAATTTTGATTAAGAGGGGCTATACAAAGTCGAGAATAATTCTATAGGCGAATTTCTTCTTCATTCCCCCAGTTCTCTTTTTTAAGCCCTTTTCTCGTCCCTTTATTTCTCTTCCTTCACTCCGATCGACCTTCTGTCCATATATTCGTATTTTCACTGTCCCACATGCCCACTTGGAAGTCTCCGTGTGACGCAACTGCGCTTTTCGAAAGAGTGGAATAAATGGCAGAAAACTCTTTCTCGCCCATATCCTCGAGTTTGCGTACCCTCTTTTCAGAAACTGGCGCTGTTTTCATTATATTCGGCAACTGATGGTGCGTCTCTGAGCTTCTCGCAGTATTGTGTCGTCTCCTTGACTTTGAATGCCGTTGTTTTATTTTAAGGAAATGTCTTCTGTTTCTTTGCATTTGTGTGCCAGGCAGAGGGAAAAGTTGGCAAAGCAATCGGAAGGGAAGCACCAGGGCGGAGAAGTTTAAATCCGATTTTACAAGATCTTTCAACTTTATTCAACGTTTCCAAAAATTTACTTATGAAAGTTTCACATTTATGTTTCGGAATAAATTGCCGCAGAAATATTCATGATAAAAAGAAGTTTTGTGCACTACATGCTTTTGTGCTGCATTATGGATTATTTCCATTTGAATTTCCTGTTTGATATGCTTCTGTTTAAGACGTTTTACGCTAGAGATTGGGGAAAGCAAGTTCAAACGTTCTTCATTAGTTTCCTCATTCCCTCTCGAAAGCTAAGTAGCTACCTCTGTAATCCATTGTACTGGTGAAGAGGATGAGGGTTGATATTCATACGAGTAAATTTTTAAAAGCATTTTAATATATGCTAAATATAAAATTAATACTTTATACTTTGAAACTGTCAGCTCAAAAATGATCGTATATTTTTGTTGTATATATGGTTAATTTATGCAGAAGTTTTAAATGCGGTATAATAATGCAATTTTCTTGAGGACATTTACTTCAGAAATTTACACAACACCACCTCCACTCAAATTGTCAATCCGTCCAATGTATTTTCCGTATATTCCCGTTCATTTTCATTAAGTAGGTATTAAACGTTAAAATTAAGGGCCCAGTAAATTCTTTCTTGAACCTTTCCTGCTTTCAACGGAGTCAGAAGAGGGAGTTATTCATCGGCGTTCTTCTCATTAGCATCAAGAATTATTTTAGTCGATGACAGGCTGTTTTTGTAACTAAGTCGACAGAAAGTCGTACCCCTCTTTTAATCAATCAAACTTAATTAGTTTCAATTAAGAATCATCGATCTTGCCGAAGCTCGCAGGAGGGGACCACTCGCTCTCAATTTTTTAAGGTACTTATACGCTGATTCATGAGTTGATTTGGTAATTTTACGATTTCATTCAGACGAGAGGCTTTATTTGAATTCAAGGCAATCCTCGAGTGTGATTCATCCATCATTAAAATTAATTAGTTCATCGTTACGTTAAATGCTACTAAACTGTTGATTAATTCATCCATGACTAATCTAAGTACTTCTTTTCAACTGTCTAAACTGAATAAGGGCATTGGTAGAAAAATTTGCTTGTTTAGTTATGAGCCTGGAAATACAATTATTTATGTAGTTAATTTATTAGTTCATCATCTGATGAACTAAAGTTGTTCGAAACCGGTCGCCGTATTAAATTATTCCTTGCGGAACTTTCTGCATAGTTATTTCACCTAGTATGGAGTTCCACCAAGTTAAGGCTTCGTCCATCGATTATATCGTACAATTATTTATTGTTAAACTTTTTTGTTAAAATAACTTAATTAAGAGATATGAAGATAATCGTAAATGATAATGTTCCCTATCTTCCGACTTTTTAAAAGAACAGAATTTTTTGAAGGGAGTTACTTTAATAAATTTTCTGCGGAGTTGTTCATGGTTGAGGAAAGCATTCTTTCAAACAAGAACATCGAAATTCGTCGATTTTCGATACTTTCATTAGAGCGAGGTTAGAGATAAAATGCCCAAAGCTGATTCTGCCAAAATAAAACGAAAAAGAAAACGCTTAGGCTTAATTTTAATCAGTTTAATGGTGTCCGTAGCTTCGGTGGTTTGAAAAGGAACTTCCACGAAGCCGAGTTCAAAAGTCCGCAGTAAAGGATTTTTCAATCAGAGCCATCGGCTCCGATATTGATTTACGGACTCTGTAGGCGCATTTCGAGAATATTAGGGTAATACTGGTTCTCATCTTCCTCGTGTATCCGCGAATCCCTAATGGCCTGACCTGCTGGAGAAATGTGTGATTTGGACTCGGAGCGCACGAAAATACTCCTCGTAAAAAGACGGCTAAATTCTATCTGCGGACGAGCAGGAATATTAAGGTCGCTATTCATGATGACATTGATTAAGATTGAAGTATAATCTTTGGAAGCACCGGCGAAGTTTTTCCCTTCTCGCGGTATTTTTCCATTCTGCGTTTTTATCGCTTCTTTCCTTCTCATATCTACGCGACTGCGGTGAAAGACATCCATTTCTCTTACGTGAAAATCACACAAAGTAGAAGTTCGTGCCGAAACACACACTTGTCTGCCGCGCGCTATTGGCAAAATTTAAGATCAGTTTTTTACGTCCTTTCCTTCCGGTCCTATTCTCTTCTCCCCCCTTTGTCTAGAGAGTTTCGCCTAGCAGTCCTGTTTGACCTTTTCCCCACTGCCGCAATGCCTTCCCCGCAGATCCGTTTGTCCTGGAGACCTCTGGAGCGTGCCCTCTCGCACCGACGAATGCTATTTCCTGTGAGCTACGACGCCTCTCTCGGAAGCCCTCTCTCCCTCTATTTTCAATTCTGCCTTTTCCCACGCCACTCCCCGCTATCTCGCAGTCCCCGCACGAATAATGAAGCGGAGAGGGGTGTGTTGTTTTTTCTGGATCGACGGTTTGGTTGCAGTCGGGAAAGTGCACCCTCGGAATCGATTCATGCAATTCTCTGCTTCTCTTTTTCTCCCTATATTCCCATTCTCGAAAGTGTTCCTATTGGAGAGAAGCGTCAGGGGGGTTGGAAAGTTCGGGCATGTTCAGACTTCGCGATGCAGAAACTCCGTTTGAAAGCATTTACGTATCCTCTAATACTACGTGAGCAGGTTTTGCCTCCTATTTTTTTCCCCCGGCGCGTCGGGGTAATTCTTTCTCGCGCGTTAAAATTTCCGGGTTCGCTGAATGATCGAGATGTTGTTTCGATACCTCTGAACGTTTTCTTTGGAAATAGAAAAGTGAATTATAGGTTACTAGTCTTCGGATTGGGGATCGATTTAGTAATTAATATCACTAACCGTTTAAGAAAGAATTATTCACATATTTACCAAATGTTGAATATCATATATTTAGTTCCTCTCGTTAACTGTCAATTTTATCAGATTATTCTGATTTCATTGCCTTAAATTCTCTGTTTGGAATTTAAATTTCATTATTTCGTTGTTTACGTAGAATTCGATGATCCGCAGGCCATTTGATTTTGTACGCATTAAATCCCAGATTGCAGTGCCCTGAGGAATCGTGGGTTGACGTTTAATTAGTTTTCTTTCTACCAATTTCATGGAATGAATGATAACTTAATACAATAGTATTGTATGCAGGCCATTTTTATTTTATCTCAATTAATTCTTGACTATATACAATGTTTCTGGATTTGGCCAATACTTTGATTATAATTAATATCTCAAATGAACGTCCTGCTTTTATTGCCTTAATTGCTTCAATTGTGACACATCCTCCATTTTCTCCTTCTTCAACTATCATCACCAAAATAAACTCATTCCTCTGCATCCGAATTTCAGTCGCTTTGTTTCCTGTTTTATTTTTTTACAATTGACTCACCCGAAAAATGTTTGGCTCTACTCAACAGAGGCTATTTTTACCAGTTTTGGCAGACTTATCTAAGAAGAACGCCCGCATCGCCCTTTGCCTATTTTTCGAGTTTCGGGTTATCATGTTCCACTCTCACAGGCCGCATGACACTCAAAATTCAATCTGTTTTTCTTAATAATTAACTATTATTAATCAAATAAGTATTATTTTACTGGCTCTTCAGTGATCTAAATTGAAATTAAGAGTATTGTATCTATTTTAGAAGAGCAGTAATTGCTCTTTGGTTAGTCATTGCAGCTTCCTAGCTAAACGAAGCGTCCTTCGTATGCTGTAAGTAATTTACGCTCTAGTTCATCTCTTGGAAGTTATCTTTTACTATTATATAACTTGCAGAAATTACTTCCTGTCATGGTATTCGATGCTAATGACGTACCTGGATAACTCGATTCTACGATTAGAGTACTGTGTCACAGTCTTTTCTTTTGGGCTCCTGAATTTATTTTTGGCTTTTTTATTTTATGTTATTGGTTTCTATTACGTTTTCGACCATAATAATGTCAAGTTAATGGCCCTCAAGTTAAATTTATCTTAAATATTTTAAGTAATCTCATCAGGTTTTCAGAAAAAGTTCATTTACACGTAATAATACCGCCTATTTACAGAGTGTTATATTGCTCTATGATTTCTTTTCTGTATTCTCGCTTGTATACGATTTACATGAAGCTCGTCGATGAATAATGTTTTGCCTATCATATCGTTTCTAAGTATGCATAGCTGCCTCGGTAATACCCTTTCAATGTACTGACAGAAGCTCTGACTTCGCGATTCAGCCAACGCTCTTTCCTCAGCGTTTCCCACCCGTATCGTTTTCATTTGACGTTTAGGAAGGCCGTTGATTGATTGATCTCTTCTTCACCTTTCGAAAAGTTTGGGTAGTAATCCTCGTATCGGGAACTGAGATACATGTGGATTGTGCTTTGAGGAAGGAAGGGTTTCGTACACAAGTATTTCCAAGAACTGGTGACATATATGTTTATAAAAGTGAAAGAAGCTTTTATGATAGAATTAATCGATGAAATGAATGAACTTAGTCTGCAATTTATTCACTAAAGCTAGGTTTCAGATTTTCCAGCCTGCAGGGATTACACAAATACAGTTTCTAGAATTCAGCTATTTATCTTAACCGCAGTAGGTGGGTTTTTCTCCTCTTAAGTGGTTAATTTAGAGAAGGATGTTAAACTTGACATCTTAATTAATGTATTTATAGAAAAAGTGAGAAGAGAAGAAAAATAATCGTCATATTTTAAAATTGTCTACCCGTCTTCATAGTGATACACTGAAAATCTATGCGATATTTAACAGGAAACGCCTGCCATTGAAGTCTTCGTCTATGTGTAGCCCTTATTCTTTAGGTTTTAATTTGACAATATTTGATGAATATTATTCTTTTCATCTCATTATAATTCTATTTTATGTTTAGCATGAAAGTGAAGAGGCTTTCAATGTGGTAATTACTGAGATGTTAGGGTCGTATAGAAATTTTAAGAAAATATCCTCTAACGTAAGATTGGCACTGTTTTTTGCTTAATCGAAACACTTCCTACGAAGTGAAATATCGTTTCTGAATCGAGGAAAGCTGCCGTGGCAATTAACCCATTTTCGGCCTCAGTTAAGAGTCATTAATGTCAAGAGAAGAGAAGACACCTCTTAGTTCAAGAAACGGCAAGAAGGGAGAATTCGGCTGCAGAACGGAAGAAAAAAATAAAATAAAAACTTCGCGACTTTTGGGAGGAGAGAAAAAGAGACAGGCAGTTAGAGTGTGGGGTAAGAGAGAAAGGAAGAAAAACTACTTTATCAAGGTGGAATTTGAACCGAGCCCTTGGCGTAATTTCTCGTAATTCTTCGGACTACAAGTCGACGTTAGTTTCCACAGTCTCCGTAATGGTCTAACTCACGTACAAAAGTTACGAGGTCGGGGGAGTAAAACTTTGGTTTTAAATGGCTCGCATGATTTGCGGCCTAGGGTATTGACGCCTTGCTGGTCTGCGGCGCGTGTTTGTTGGGCCTCCCTGGAGGAGGACCGGTGCAAGGAAAGAGGATTTTGGGCCTCTTTCCATCGGAGTCTTTGCGGTGAGGGATTGCGCACACGGGCCTTTTACATCGCACCCTCCCGTCTTTTGAATGGTTCCCTTGAGGAGATTCCCGGGAACGGGGAGGGGTTTGTGCGAGATGGAAAATCCTTTTAGGAGTTAGAACGCTAGCCTGTGGCTCACCGATCGAACCCAGATAGTGCTTTAGGGGACATCCTTTTAAAACTCCTCCCTCTTTGATAATCTCCACCTCTCTTCCGCTCCGGGGAAAATCCCATTTCCACCCTCCCTTGCTCGGGATTTACATCTTCTTTTAGCGGTCCGCCTCCTAACCGGTGTTATAGAGGGATTTGAGTGATCTTTTTACTGGTTTTGGCGCCTCTCTCTCTCTCTAGCTCCGCAATTGCTTTTTACTCGTAAGATCCGGGTACTCGGTTTAATTTTGCATTACTCGTGGAGTAGTGTGTGGTTCATATGCCCCACTCCTGAAGTTATCTGCTTACTTCTTTATCCTGGAAATTATTAAAACCTCGCCTTATAAAGGAAGTTTCTTACTTTCATGGTTTCGCAGTAGACTATAACTACGGAGGTTTACGATATCTGTTGAGTTTAAAGAGCTGAATTTTCCTCTGGAGATTAATGAAAGGCCATCTTCTTTCTGTAAGTTTATGGGTAAAATTTAGTGAATATCCAAGGTAGTTGTTTATGTCGGACAGAAAAGTCGATTACGTCTCTAATAAATTCTCCTCAATTTATTTTCTTGGTATAAATCGGTGTTCTGAATATATTTTATCACCCAGAAAATTTTCTTTCGAGGAAATATTTCTCTCTCCCCCATTTTACTTGTGTTTGTATAGGTGAACAATTCAATCCCAGAATCCGCTGCCACTAGTAAATTTCGAATTTTCCAACTTCTTTTCTCATTATTTATTATAACGAACTGAATGAATTGTTGCGCATGCGTCATTCTTTCCGCGAATACCAATCTTACTGTGGAAACTTATTTTCTGATTTCTGGTTTCCTTCCATCTTTTGAAAATAAGGGAGAAAGATGTTTTGGCTTTGTTTCCATCGACCATAATATCTGTATGAAATATTCAATTCGACGAAGAAAACTTCGTTTTCCGATAGGCTGATACCGTTGCCATCCCTTATCTTGTGGAAGCGTGGAAAATGTGCGACGAAAGAAACGAAAGGATAAAACTCGACTCATTTCCTTCCCAAAAGTGATTTTCTCTCTCTTTTAATTTTTCTCTCCGATGCTCATCCCATCTATCTGTATCCAGACGGCTGCTTAAGGGTTTTTCATCATGTCTTTTGATTGCCCATACCTCGGCGCTCAATGATCAGGGTTATGTTTTTGTAGTTTGTCTTGTTTCTGAATATCTGTTAGCTATATCGTTGTAGATTCAGCATTTTTGAGTCTGTTTTCATATGATAGCTAGAATATAGAGATACATTTTAGTCCCTTATTTTTGTATGTATTATTTATATTGAATGTTTAGAGGATTATTTTGGAATAGTTTTTCAGACGTTCATCGTAAGTAAGTCGTATCCAGGTTTAACATCCAGGGTTTCTTGTCGTATTGCATCGGTTTTCTCCTTATAAAAATAAGCCGTAGTTTAAGAACTACTTCCTCTCTCTTGAAATATCAGTTATTAGCCATCGCCCGGCTGTCAAATTATTATTGAGGACGAGTTATTGGAGGAAATGTAGAATCATGCTATTTAAATGTAATAAATATCTCTATTTTAGTCCTGCATTCCATCCGCCCTAATCTAAAGAGATGAACCCTTAAAAACCTTTATATCTGCAGAAAGATACGTGCTATCAATAAGGAGAATGACCAGAAGTATTTTTTACATAAGATATTAAATTATTCCTTTTCTGTGAGTATTTCAAAAGTTCTCCTCATACAAAGATTCGTGGAATTGCATGAAGTAAAGCTAATGGATATATGAAATATCGAATCGTATAAGTTACTAAATTTTAATATTCCCTATTCTCTTTTTGTAATCCCTTTCCTATACTCTCCATTCTCGTCCAGCCGAGTTGTCTTTCACACTCTCCTCCCTGCGATCGCCGCAACTCTTATCGGTCTAAAGTTTCAAGTTTTTTGTGACCGTTTCAATATCCCTAGGTCGGGCATGAATTTATCGTTCATTGTCGAGCTAGCCGCATAGCTGCTCATTTTCCTGCCTTCCATCTCCATATTCCTTTCTTCTGTCCTCTTCTTCTGTTCGCCCTCTGAGGTCTAGGGAGAGTAGGTGTTTTTGTGTTCGCTATCCTTTCCTCTCATCGAAAACCTCTCGCCTTCTCCGCAGCAGCTTTCTCGAAAATTCCTCCCAGTAAAATGCGTTCCCTTTCCCTAAGCATCCCTATATAAATGCATGAACCTATTCCTCACTTCCGAGCAGCACTATCAGTTTTATACCTCTCATGTCCTCTCATATGCTTTTCTCGCGCCATGCCTCTCCGTGCAGCTTTGCAGATGGCGTCTTATGCTTTCATATCATTCACGTTAAACTTTATCGCTTAGGGGTGAGTTGAAGAAAATTAATTCCCACCGTCTGCTTAACATCCTGGAGGATTAGTCGCTATCCGTCCTTATTGATTAATTTAGGCAACTAAGCCACTCCTGTAATTTGGATTTACAAAAATGGCAGGAATTTTTTTTCCTTGGATGGAGGAGAGGACTTGATTGCGAAGTCCGCAAATTATATTCATATTATATTATATATACTCGTAGGATATCGTTCGAGTCGAAAAGTTAACTATCCTATATTTTTATAAATGTTTCTAAGTTATTTGATACTCTAAGAAAATTAAAAAGTGTGCTTCCTGACACTACTTTTTCACATTAAATTTACTTTATAACACGTAGTTCGTAAATTTGACGCATCGTATGTTTTGGCTTTTGATATCGATACCCGTGTAAATGAAATTTTCTCCTGTTATTATTATGGCGTCATTTCGGGTGGAAACAATTGTCAGAGTATTCAAGCGAATGTTTATCTTTGAAGATGTATGATTAAAAAGAGGTTTCTTAACGAATCCATTGTACGGTTTTAATTCATGTGAAAACTGAGAATAACAAACGCTTTTGTGATTAAGTAGGAAAGCAGGCGGCTTTTCTGTGAGTAATGGATGTCAGGGATGCATTTCATCTTGAGCTCTATCGGAATCGGATGCTCACGTCTCTTCGGCTTAAGAGCGACGTTCAGATGTCTTGCTTTAGATTCTTAGGCTAAAGAGGATGTTGTTAGGAGGTTGCGGAGAAAGATATTTTTGGCTCAGTTTCTGTCTGAAAGTGGATAAAAGGCTGCTGTGGAATTTCCAACTTGTAAACATGCATGAAAAAAACGTGGTCAAGGTGTGCTAATGGATTGGTATCTAGAAATATAATTTGTTTTATGATGTTTTCTTTCTCTGATGATGTAGCACAACAATCGAAAATGCCTGTTTTGTTGATAATATAAAAACTTTACGCATTGAACTTTTCACTTATCGCGAAAATTCGCGAGTTGGAATTTATTCCCTTATCGAGACAATTATACCTCTTACCTTGGCAAATTATATTTACTTTCCATCCTTCTTCAGGTTAATATTGTCAGAATATCGCAATTATAATGCTTATATATTTTGAAGAAAATTAATAACATATTCTGCATATCATATATATAATTCGGCTCTGATAACTGTAATCCGGCTATTATCATTATCTATTGTATTAAATAGCCTCGAGAGGTAAGAATATTTCAAAGTGACACGTATGGTTTAAGGCCCGATTTTATATTCCAGGGTAGGAGTCTGTATCACCCTGTGTTTCGTTTTCTCAATTATGAAAGCTGAAAATAATGTGAGGGCATTTATCAAGGCCTCGGCCCAGAAGCAATGCGACTTGGGTTCCACCATTTCTCATTGCAGAGAACGGAGGAAATATGAAATGATACTTTACCGGACTACTCATAGACAGCTACCGTTTGTTAAGATATGGACTGCAGGCCGTTGGCCTTTTCGCTGAACTCCCGTTTTTGAGATTTTAATACTTTATCTACATACTTTTCTCTGTGACGCAATCTGCGGCGTACGTTATGTCTTCATACGTCTGTGATTTATCGACTTGAGAAACTGGAGAAGTCGTATAACGCAGAGGCGTAAAAACAATCCTTTCCCATTGAGAGATATGGTTAAGTAAAAGATTGCCACTCACATATTACATAGGGCTGTCCTATATTTGAGGCCTTCACTGCGGTTTTCCTTTATTCCATCCCTCTGTTTCCTTTTTCCTCTTGCTACGAAAATACCATTTAAATGAAGTATATGGAAAGGAGAGAAGTTTTTCAGCATCTGTCTTTCCTTCTCTCTTTAACCCATGCCCTGAAAACTTCTATTTTCCAGTTCATGCAGAACCTTACCATATTTTTTTAATGCTTCCCTTGCTCCGATGCAATATCTTTCATTGCTGCAACATCTCATTTGGAGCTGTTGTCGATTTTCTGGATCTCTATTTCCATGATGTCACTAAATTTTTACGTTCCATACTCTTCAGAAGTTAAAATTCATATTTTACCTCATTTCAGGCATTAAATTTCAATAATTTTCGTATTTCATTAGTTTCCTAATGCATATAGAGTATTTCACCCTTTTTGTTTTCTAGTCCACGGTTTTCCATCAATTTTCTCTATGCTTTGCTTACGGAAAATAGTGATATTGGATTTTATTTCCTCACCCATTTCGTTATCATCTCTTTCATGTCTGAATTTCATTTCAGCAACCATTTATTCTTTCCTTTATCCTTCATCTTCGCGAGTTTGAAACCAAACTTTATTTTTCCTTTGGAAATAATCTTTCATCACATTCGTTGACCCTTGTATTCCACAATCTTTCTCACAATTTTCGTTGCTATGTTCTTTCCTAGCATTTATTTCTTCAACGATTTCTTTTCTTTAAACGCCAATTTTCCAGTACTTTTTCATTCATTTCTATGTCAGGTTTAGCTTTGTTATTCTTTCTCTTTCAAGCTTAAACGTTTCTTTCCCTCTGGTTCTTTTGATTATGTATGATTCTGTTCTCTCTGGACCTGTTTTACTTTATCGCTTCTTCTCTCATTACATCTTTCTCCTTTATATCCATCCCTCTGGCCCTTCCCATAAGCCTTCTCCCTCGAAAATGCTCGCCTCTCCTTTTTTTATTCCCCATGCACTTTGATTTGTGTCTCCATAAATCAGCTTTTCTCCCATCCCAAAAGACATGCATCCCTCCCATTCCTTCCACCCCTTCCCCCTATTTTCCTACTTTTCTTTCTTCTTTTCTCTCCTTTTCCCTCCATCTATCTTTCCCTATTGCAAAACCGCTAAACCGCTTATACTTCCCACCCATGCACGCACACCAACATATATATTCCGAGCCCCTCACTTTTGTAACTTGCCTCTCTATCTATTTTCAAAAATTCCAAACCTCACTCCCCTCCGTGGGCTGGAGTCGCCCTCTCTTTTTCTCAATTTTTCTTTATTCATTTTTTCTCCCTTTTTGGAATTCGTGTGTCATTCGAACTGCGCTATTCCTTACTCTACTTGCCCCGGATTCATCTCTCATTCTGTCTCCTTCCTCGCTCATCTATCGCCATTCTTCTTCTTTTGTGTCCGCCATCGGAGGCGCCTCTTCTTCTCCTCGTGTAGACTTTGTATGTTTGGGCGTTTGCGACTACGTGTTCCCCAATGCTCGTTTTTTCTCCTAGGGATGAAGTGGGTTCGGGGGAGTTGCATGTATGTAGTGTTCTTCTTAACTGATTTTTTGTCACTTGTTTTCCTCTCATCTCGTCCTTTTTCTCTGAAGGCGTTTGGGTTTGTTCTCAGGTCAGAAAGGATTCCGCGGGATCGCGAGTGTTTTATTTTTTGTCCCCTTTCCGTGGAATGTTTTGTGTGTATCGCGCGAGAGGTAGGGGGAGTGTTTTTATAATGAGAAGGGATCGTGCGTCACTTCTCCTTCTATTTTTATTTTCCTTCCGGGAATGCATGACGTTTTTGCTAGCGTACCTAAATCATGTCGATGGCCTCTTTGTTCGGAGTTTTATTAAACCGCCGCGGCGTTCGTGAATATAACGGCGGATTCGCATAATGGAATTTGTACTTCCAGATTGGGTTCTCTTCCATCGCCATTCTTTTCCTACATTTTTCAGCACTTTGTTTCAAGTGTATTGTTCAAAAACCTGATTAAAAATGAAATGCTTATTTCTCCCACATTTAGTTTATGATCGCGAGTTATAAAATGTAAGGGGATGGGATATCCAGAATTGGTATGTAAGAGAGTAGGTGAAATATCCGCTTTACCTGAATGAGTAAATTAAATTTTTTCACGTATACTTCCTGTAATAATTCAAAATTATAACCTGATACCAGGTTATAATTTTGATTTGCAAGCTGAAATTCAACGTGTAGAATTCTCCTCTTATTTCAGAGACGGAAAGTTTTCCATTATGGCATTGGAGCCTATTTTAACGTTGTTTAATGGCTTATTTCTCACATGGTATTAAGAGAACACCCATAATAGAAGAGAATAGACTTCTTTTACTTCAAATTTATTGGTTGTCAATGCAACGGCGTTCGATTGCCAGATTTTGACAAAATCGTTGCATCGTATCATCATTCCGTCATTTACTCTCTTAAAATTTTGAATTTTAATATTAAGCATTCTTATGAGATTTTCTTTCATCTCGGCCTCTTATGGTGTATGCTTCTAGATAAAATTGGAACGATAAATAAATTCTACTTTTGACAAAAATTTACATTAGTATCTTTCTGTAGTCTTCACCCCTGACAAAACGTAAAGCTGACGATGGTTTGGAATGAAAATCTATTAGCTATCTCTTTTTATGTATGTGTGTACAGTCCTCAGCCCGGAGGCTGGTTTGAAATTCATCCCCCAACCATTAATTACAAAAAGGTTTCGAAAAGGGGATGAGCCGACTTACGTAATTTGCTTTTCTTTCCCAAATGAACCAGATTGCTATAATTCGAACTAGTCCCTTGATAACTTTCCTAATATTACGGTTAAAAAACAAAACTGCGTTTACTTTAGTTAATTAATTTTTTCTTCATCTTATACCAAAAGACAAACGAAGAACATTTCATTCATTAGGATATAGTGGCAGAGCCCTTCTTAGATATATAGTCATTTAAAAGCTATCCGTTCTCCTGGTCACGTATTATATGTAATCATATATGAACACAAACACCCTGATTTATCCTGGAAATATGTATATATATGAAAGATTTAATTGGTATTAATCATAAGAATCGTTACTAAGTTGGAGACGAGGTAAGAAAAAGCAATTCATCACTGCCCCATACGTTAATTTGAGGCTAAATATATCAATCCTGCACGGAGATTGTTTATGGATTTGAAATGCTAATGTCGCCATTCTGGTTGGAGGGGAGGGATCTCCGCTGCGATGTAATTTCCTCATTCAAATTTGACAAACAGCGGAGAGCGCCTTTCTGGTGTTTTGAGCGCTTTCTGATACGGAAAAAAATCGTAATATAATTCTCCAGATTTTTCAAAAATCTGCGCTTTTTCCGGCGCTCGGGACGGACGTGCTTTTGGCAGGTTCCATCCTCGCTCTTTCCCTTCCAATATTTCATGTCCGCCTTTTCGACGCCGTTCTTTCTGTGTGCCCATCATGACCGCCGTCGCCTCGTATTTCTCGGTCTCTGTCATCTAATTCTCCCTTCCCTTTATTCCCATTCTACGTTCCAACCCCTTTCTTCCGTAGGTTTTTACCCGATCTCTCCCGTTTCATTTCTAAGTTACATTCGCGCCTCTCGGCGATGTTTTTTGCATCGTTCCTGTTGCCAACTTCCTTCCGCTGATAATTTTCTCGATATTTCCCAGGTTCCTCTTCCGGTATTTCCCCTTTAATTCGTCCCGTCTTTTCTCTCTTATTTATGTTTCCGAGTTCGTGATCCTCTTATGCAGCACTCCGCAATTTTCGATTTTCATTTCACTTCTGATACGAAGATGCGCGCGTCATTTTTCTTCTCTCCTTGCAATCACTACCCTAAATACCGAAAGTGTATCCCTTTCATTCCATCTCTTCTTTTTTTCGAAGGACGAGAAAAAGGTCGATCTTTTTTTAACTCTCGCTGATCTCGTCGTTTCTTTCGTAGGATTATTTTCTCCATTTCGTTCTTAATCCATTTTAGGATGTTCGTTTTTCGGAAAGAGGCCCAACCTTTATTTGCCGATTGCTTCTCTTTCTGTTTCCATAGAAATCTCTCGATTACGCAACTCCTCTTCTAGCTCTCTCTCTTTTTATCTAAATTGCCGAATTAATTTATTATAGGCTTTCGGTCAAATTAATTTCAATTGGGTAAAGATAGTTGGTCATAGGAATTGCATTACTGTAATTACTTTTGCCAGAACTTTTGCGTATTTCTGTTGGCATGGAAAGACTGTCCTTGACTTTTCCTCAATTTTTACTGATCTTGAAATAATTTTCCTTCGTAGATCTTGTATTTCAATCACTATTTAACTTTAATTATCATGTGTTAAACCTGAAATCTGGATTTATTCGTGATTAGTTGTGAACTTTGTCATAGCAATTCCGTTCTTGGTGAAATGGAAAGCATTGCGCCTAATTATCTACTGATTAATTATCGTTTTAAAGAATACGTTTTGCTATTAACTTGTTTGGAATATGACCCCCATTAAGCATCGATTAAGAGGCATTTTTACAATCAATATGGCTTTATGAATATTTAGGAGAGTTGATTGTTTTTAAATTCCTGATTTGTTTATTTATTTTATCACTGATCATTTAAACAAATTTTTGTAAAGTTATGGATTTTTGCACAATTGTTTACAGAATTTTACGCAATTCTGTTGAATCATGCATGGAAATGATTTATTCTTTTAGATACTGAGAGATTATTACTCGGGTGGTTAATTAATCCTGCTACAAATCTTTTTCCGAATATCCGGCATCTAACTTTTATCCCCAAAGGAGACCAAGTGAAATTAAGATAAAATTATCTACCTCTCTTTTAATTCTGTCTTCTTTCGTTCCTTTTGACATCTTAACAGGATGAATGGACTTACCATGGCAGCTTTCTTTAATTTTTTATGCTCGGTAGATCATCTCTAACATTGGCTATGATACATGAGACGGTCCTAACGCTTACGGTATAATTTCGAGTTCAACGCTTCAGAATTTTCGTGATGACCCAGTACAACGGCTCTTTCTATTAGAATTTCATAGTGCCCCTTTTTTCTTTCCTAATTGGTCATTTTAACCTATATTTCGGAGTGTGTTCATCACGGCCTTGTATGAAAATGCCAGAGTGACATTTGGAAAGGGGATTTGGAAGAGAGTGGTAGTATAATTGGCCATCACGATCCGGCTATCATCTTTTGGAAAGAACATGTTTTATGATCCGCTGGGAGAGTTTTTTCTCGCCGGAATTTATCAGTCTCGCTTAAATTATGTTTTCGTAGGGTAGTACTTTGTTTCCTTTGTGATAAAACTTAATAGAGTTTAAATGGAGAGATTTTCGATGTCATTAAATTTTTGGTGCTTTTTTGGTTGATATATTTTTTTTTTATTCCTCCTGTTATTTTTCTTCCATTTTGAAATTCATACTTTCAGAGAATGTTCACATTTTATTATCTTTTGAATTTTATTCTTTTATTTAATACTTTTGTATCTAAAATATTTTTATTTCCTAGACGTAAGTAAATTAATATTATAGTAATGGAGAAGTACTGTATAAAGGTCTAGTAATACCAATATATTTCAGATTTCATTACGATGTATATGGATTACCGAGGTGTATATACCTTAATAACAGTCACCCACTTTAATTGTCTTTGCGTAACTGCAGCTTTATATCGTACATTTAGTACCTATTTCCCATCTTTATATCGAATTTTTTTAATGCATGATGTCCGAAGTCATGGAGATAGCAATATAGGACGTAGAATATCCTATGGCGCCGTTATCTTTCCATCGGTTGGGCATAGAACAAAGCGATGCTGCTGCACGCATAAACGTATCGTGGTATTACCAATTGCTCTGGGGCTTCGCTCACCGTCATAATCTATCGCCTACAATCATGGAAGCTTATTTCGAAGCTGTTGTGCCGAAACTAAGCGTTATCAGTATTGATTTATTGGACGCGGTTTATCCGTAAATTTACCGCAGGTCTTCACTTAAAGTAGCATTATCGCATGAGAGGACGCTTTTTCTCTACAGCAACACGCTGTCATCATCTGCGTTTAATACGCTCCCTTCTTTCCGACGTCCTGTTCCATCACCGCAGAAGCTTAGTCGCCCTGTAACAGTGTGTCAGCTGCATCCCACCGAAAGCTTTCCAACCGTATTGCGCTCCCTACAGCCTCTTAATCCCTTTTTTCCTAGATTCATGAAGTCTAAGCGTCTCTCTTTATTTTTCGTTCTTTTTTAGTGTAGAAAATATGATGCAGGTTTCATCGTGCTTCTCTTTATGGAATATACTACCTACCTTCCTACAACGGAAACTGGTTAATACGAAAACAGATAACACGAAATATGGGTGGATCAGAGGTGTACTATATTTCGCCTCTAATAAATATCAGCGTGTAATTATTCATATAACTTGAAACAGTTTAAACGAAACAATGGTTAATATGGAAACACTCTGATCCACGGGGTCCACTATATTCTCACAAAACTCTTCGAATAATTCATGTCAGGATTTCAATCACCATAAAATTATCATTCTGTTTTTTAAGTAGAATTTAAAGTTTGTAGAAAAATTTGCATGTAAAAGGCTATGTTTATGTAATTTAATTATTTGAGTTCTCTCGTTGAAAGTTTATTGATTTAATGAAAGTCACTATAAGATGATTTTCAGAATAAAAAGCGATAAATATTTTTAACTACAAGACTCAAAGCGACGGGTTGTTCTGGCCATTTGTGGTTACACGAAATGCGGAGTGCATAGACTGCTTCTCTGCATTTCGTTTTAATGTTTCCTTCTGTACCTCCTGGAAAATTTCAGCATGCCAAGAAAACGTTCGAGATAAGCGTTGGATTCGTGGTGATACACTCCCGGAAAAATTTGGCTCGTGCAGGTCTCATTTAGGCCTATGCCTTCTCTGTATTACCCCTTCCGGCATTTTCCTTTAAATCCCAGCTTTATTCCGTTTGCTTTTCTCCTCTTTGCAGCGATCGAATTTTCGGGTCGTTGACCCCTGTAATACCTGGATACCCAATTGCGTGCTTTGAAGGCAAGTTTTAATTAACTCCCCGATCTCCCGTAGTCGTCGATAAAGTTGCCTCTCCTGCAATCATCTTCCTCGATTCTATCCCCTTTTTCTTCTACTTCTCCCCCTCCGTCTTGCATAAATTTCAATTAAAAACGGCCCTCGAAGGTCAAGTTAAATTTGAGGGAGCACGATGAATAATTTGCCGGTGTTTACATAATCTCGGTGGAGGAAGTTACCTAAGTGTGCATTCCGTTTCAGTAGCAATCTTCAGGAATGTGGAGAGAACACCACTTCTTCGGTCAGGAGCAATCTTTATTAACTTTTCTCCCGATTGAATTAAAGCTTGTTAACAAGTTTTCTTTCCCTTGCTCATTAATTCCCGTGAAACAACGTCTACAAGGTGAAGGTTATCCTAGCATAAGGCTGGAGCAAACTTTAGAAGAGTCTTTCTACTCCTAATAGTCTTTTTTCTTGAGGTTTCGTGGCTTATCGTGCGTCCTTTCTCATTATCTCATTGGTCAAACAATTACATTAGATTTTAAAGAGGGAAAGAAGACGAATCTAATGACTTTGGAGTTATTAATATGATTTAAAATTGCTTATCCTTGTATCGTATCCTAACTTTACCATCATCATCGTGCTAGATTACTGAATTGATAACTCTGAAATAGTAGTAGTTAACTTATACGAAACTAATATATTTAAGGATTTAATTATTTTATTGTTAGGTTTTCCACGATTTTGCAAATTTAATTATAATTATTAACAGTTCTTTTCTATAGTTTTACTCGTTTAACTTTTTCAATCAATTTAACTTTTAAAATTAAAAGTTTTTGGAGTTAAATTCAAGAAAAGTTACTTGGCATTATTTTCTTGTGAGATTAATATTGATAATGTGTACTTGGTGATGTGAATAATTAAATAGAGATGTATATATGCATTAGCTATTTCTTCTGTGTCGTAGGCGTGTTACGATGTATATGAAGTTGATATTGGAGATTTAATTGGATGTATGTCAACTTGTCGCTAGAAAAGTATTCTAACTTCTTTTCTGTTTGATTTATTATAGAAAATTACGAGTAATTTGGAGCAGAGATTGGAAACAGCTCTATCCTAACCTGCTGGTTATTACGGCATTTAATTAAACTCATTGAAATTGTGAATTAATCAGTCAGCTTTTCTTAGCCAATTGCAAAAGTAAGATCTTCATCTACCTGTGTTAGAGTTTGTGCATATTATTATTCTAGCAGGGCTTGATAGAATATAATTTGATGTTCTGCTTAACTTGCACTAGTCGAAATTAAAGGAGTTTGAAGTTATGGTTGGATACGCGACTCAACTCAAGGCCCCCTTCTCTCCAACGCACTCACACACACAAACTTTAAACCTCTCGATGAAACTTAACTTCATCGTTCGGTTACATTTGGGGATCCGAAAATGTATCCTCTTCTCCGTTCGCTCCCTAAATCATCCCACCTTTCTCGCTTATCACACAAATAACTTCATTTTAGGATGCTGAGCTATCGGTTGAGCATCCAGAGTTAACACCTTCATTAAAGTCGGGACAAATTATACTTCCTATAGGAGCTCCGTCATCGTTATCGCTTCCGAGCATTCCTAGCCTTTTCAAGTCAGCATAATGGAATATCTTGCCGCGGGTGGTGGCAATTTCAAATTTTTTTAAAGAAAAATAAAGTCTCTCCTGAGACGGAGAGGGTGTTGGCCTTTATTTAAAAGCACTTATGGGTAGAGCGTGTTCGGAGTAGTGGACATAGTCTGGGGTAGAGTGCATGAAAAGGAGAAAGATAGTCAGGCGCGGAAGTTGGTAAGTTGAGGAGGCGGCATTAGTGGGTGGAGAAGGGATTGTTAACTGGGACAAAGGTAAAATAAAGAAGGATTTGTGGAGTACGAGGGTGAGAGGAAGGGTGGGCGGGAAAGAATTAAAAAATAATAAAGGGCGCGCAGGCCGGTTGGAGAGGCTCGGGGAAACCCACTTGCTAGCGTTGTTACAACAATGGGCATTCCAAAACTCCAAATCCACTCTCATTCCGCTCCCCTCCATTCCTTTGTTTTTAAATTCCCTCCCCTTCCCTCGGATTCCTTTTATCGCCATCCCCCGTTACAATCCTTTTCCCGCGTCTTGATTTATTGGCCATGCCACGCTCCTTTTTATTACCTCTTTTTTTTCTTCCGTGCGTCGTTCAGTCACCGCTGTCCTTTTGTTTCCTCCGCGACTCCCCATATACTTCCCCGCCCTCACCGCAAAATTTTAGCCTCCCTTTCCCCTAAGCCTCATATTCATCTTCCGACCCTTTCTTTTCTCTCTCTCTTCATCGGATTCCGGTGGAAATCCACGGTTTTATCTCCCTCTCCTTTTGTTCCTCTTCATTCACGTCCGAGGTTCTTCACGCCGCGCTCTTAATTTTTCACGCCTCTTTCCTTCCCGGCCTACTTTTGATTCCCTTTCGAACCTCTCTCGCTTCCCAAGCCCTTGTGATCCGAAAAAAATGAGGACGTCTTAATAACGCCGCTTTATTTTCGGTGGTTTGGATTTCGGTGTTGAAAGCAGTCGCGACGCTCCGAAGGGTGCTTAATTTTCCCTTTTGGGATGCTTTGCGTTCAAAAGAAATGTCAATCTATCGGATGTTTTTATTAGTTTATCTCTCAGACCAGAAAACTGTCCTTAGAATCCTAATTCCCTTCTACCGTATTTTTTTGTCGAAAAAATGCTATGAGCGGTTAGATTAGATAGCTTTTCCGTGATTGCAAAGGAGAAATTTGGCTATAAAATTAGGACTTTTTAATTCTGGAAAAAATAGAGAAATAAGGAGTTATTCCACAAATTTCTTGCTCCACTTACTCTTACATATACCTCCAACTGATCGAGTTGATGTAATAGACGACAAATAAGAAGTATGTAAGCATTTTAAAATACGAAAGTTACAGCGTACGTAATTCCTGAGAGTCATTATTAATTCTAAGGATAAATCAGATGTATCGATCTTAATGTTTTAGCTTTCCTTGTTGCAAAGACGTTACTTTATTACGCTTACTTTTATACGCCTTTACTTTCGTTCTTTTCATTAAATTCCGTCTTCCTATGGAATTGCTGTATTTTGAATGGATTTCATTCCATAAGTCTTTGCTTTATCACCTGGTAGCCCCTTCAAAAGCACACCCTTACCTGGAAGAAGAAAATCACCTTCCATCAGCTGCCTTTCTTCTAAATATATCCCGGTGCACAAACGATTCCTGGGGATTTTTTTCTTCTCTTCCGCTTTCCCTTTTCAATCTCGCTTCACCATCTTTCTACAACCTCTCGCCAACCCTTTTATGGGGAAGGGAAATGCCAGAGACCCAAAGACCAGAAGTGGAATAAATGCCTTGCCACGCGTCGGTATCATTTCATCGATTCATGCGCTGTCTACCTCATTCCCTTTACGCCAACATCCACCGCTTATGCAAATCCTTCCTCTTTTTCGAGAAAGATAGGACGGCTGTTTCGGAGGGTTGTGGGCACACTGTGGAGTTGGTTACATGTCGAAATATATAGAAGCGAGTAAGCGTGCTCCAACCTTCTCAACCTCTCGCCTAGTAATGTTGCATGGGATCAGAACTATTTAATCCCTTATCACGTTTTTTTACTCCTTTAATCTCTACTTCCCTAAATCATTCCACCTGTGTTATTTTCTCCTTCCTCAGCCCCTTCCCCTCTACCTTCCATCATGTCTCTGCCTCTGTCACTCTGTGGTAGATTATAAATTGCACCGGATTTACTCCTCAAAATTCGCTCACAAGTCTCCTAGGTTTCTGGCGTTGTTATTTTGCAGATTTTTCATCCTGGTAGCTGTAGTGTATGTAGACGTCTTTTACCATGTTTTCGTAAAAATTTCATCTGTGTAAAAAGAGGGTTTTCTTCTTGTTCCTTCTTCGGAATGGCTGAAAGATTAATCTGTAACCCTAGTCAGTGGTTATTGCAAAATAAAACTTTTCTTTGGTCTTATTTTTATGGCTATAAATTGTACTCGCCTTATGGATAGCTATCTCTTTGAAGGAAGTCTCAAGTAGATATTAGTTCAATGTAATCAAATATCTAAGCTTAATAAAACCACACTATAGAAAATACAATCCTTTTTCCGTATTTGGTACCCTGGGAAGTTAACCTTGACAGTAGTGCTATGAATATCATGTGTGTCTATTTCAGTCTCCATTATTTTATCAATAGAAAGCACGGTTATATTTAAATAGTATATTTTCTTTTCCACCTCCCGGCTTGCTTTCAGAAGAACTATGTGAATTTAGTCTCGAATTCATCACCTTCTCTTAAATCAGGGAAACTGGACTATTTTTGCAACACTTTATGAAGGAAAACAACCGTTTAACTTAATCACATCAGTTCCCGAATTTGAAACCTTGTTTCGAAAAATCGGTTTCAACTTTTTTAACACACTTCCATTGTCATTTCTGCTTCAGTTTATTACGCCTCTCCCTCATGTCCTCAGTTTTCTTCTGTCAAACAAGTAGTAAATCTCCTTTCTCTGTTGCTTAACCCTCGCGGAGTAACTGGAAAAATTACCTAAAAGTTTGGTTCAGAGCGTCAGAAAAATTACTTCAAAGTTTGGTTGAGGGCTTTGGAAAAATTCTTTTTCTATTTTCTCTCCACGTTCCATTTGAAAGCTGGGCTATTTCTCAGTGTCGGTGGCGCTTTTAAATGAGCTGTCTCGATCATCACTCAACTCTCCCCCTCTTCTACTTTGTTCCTTTCACAATTTCTTTCCCAAGTTTTTCTTCCCACCTCTTTCGACCCTATTTATTTGCCATATTGTAAGCTTCAGAGACTTAAACATACATGTTTCGACCCTGGAGATTGTTCGTCGCTGGAGTAGTGTATATTTTTCGTGGTACTAACGGATAGGTCGATTGGATAACTTTTTCTTATCTAAAGATGCCTATATTTTAATTTAATGTTCATAAATGACAAATTATCATCCTTTCTTCATTCCAAACTGATAACTTTATTGTGAATGTCTTTAGCTATGAACATTATGCTAATGCTAATCTCATTCGTGAATTTAATAGACGCTTTTTGTCTCTGTGAAATTTCGAAGTTCCAGCCATCAGCACAGGCTTAACTTTCGCCAAATTAAATTGAATATTGTCAAGGAAGCAATTTTACCACATTTTGAAATATTTTTATGGATATAATCCTTAATTAAGTAAAAGCAAATTATTTCCTAGTTGCACACATTTGGCTGCTTCCTCGAAAAAATTAACTGAAATCATAATATATTTTGCTTTGTATTGCCCTCATCAACTCCTTAAAAAAATTATTTCATGTCGGTGCTCAAGAAACATTGAATAAATTTTTCATGTGTTTTCAGAGAAAGGATACGAAGTAGTGATTCTCTCATTTAATAATAAATATTTCATAATTTATATCGAGGAAGCGAGTTTCTAGATATTTCATAACGATAATTTTACATGAAAATTAAAATTATTGCTGAATAAAGTTGCCTATTTAAATGCGAAATTTAGGTTGACGTAACATACTGCCGGTGCTCTAAGATGGAGAGCCTTAGATGAATAATAAATAAATATAGCTTTTACTATACTTCTACTACAGCTTTTCATATTGCTTATTATTTCTGATAGCGGTCACTTCACCGTACTTTCGTAACTTAACAGCTTTACACGTGTAACATCTCCGTAACTCAGGTTAAGGATTCCGATATTGTTAAAGCCCGATAGTCATTGTTTATGAAAATTAGTTTTTATATAATTTGTCATTGCGAGTCCAAAGGTATCTTTGCAATCTGCAACTGATGGAATTAAAAATTCTTGACGTGATATTTATTTGGCCATTATTTAACTACTTCATTAGGAAATAGTTTGAAATGCATTTATTTTTCTTAGTGACCTTTTGGCATTAATTTCTCTCCCCAAACATGGAGTCCACTCTGCTTCATTGCTCCGTCACCTTTTTCGTCCCCTCTCCTTGGCCGCTCTACTCCCACGCCCCTTTTCATCTTCCTGACAGGTACATCTCATTTTCATCGCTTACCTCACATCTTCCTCTCTTTTCCTCCATATCGCGCACTTTTCCTCTTCTCACCTTTTTACTGCCCTTCGTTCCGTTACTTTCGGGAAGTCGGCTCTTTTTTCTCATCCCCTTTTCTATTCTTACGATGGCGTCGTATGTTCCGTCCATCCAAAGCTTCCTTTTCTTCGGAGTTTCTCTTATCTTCGCTCGCTTCATTCCGCTCTCCCCTGCTGATTCAGCAAATGGCAACTCCAGCCTTTGCTTTTCCCTTGTTTCCTCTTTCATCATTCCTGACCCTTTTTCCTGGTAAATTCGCCTTCGTTGGCTCTCATCACGTTTTCCTCCGTGTTTTGTTTCCGATGTTTCTCTCCTAATCCGGCATCCCAACTCTTGATGCGTTTATGATCTATGGCAAACAGGACGTCCACTGTGTTCACCTTGTTTGTCCCCTGTGCTAGTTACGGAATTGCGGTTCGCTTGGGTCTGTTTTGCTCTAAACGGCCCGTGTATTTTCTGGAAGCATCCAATTTGTTCCTCATTCACTCGTGTTTCATACCTTTTGTTCCACATCACTGTGGTCACTCGGACAAGCTTTTCTTTCGCATCCAAATTTACTGAAGATTACATCTCTCATCGATCTTTGACTTTTTATGGTGCTGATCGTATTCAAACGTTTGTTTATAACGATCTGAATTGACAGATCCCTTTCCTTCATTAGCTTTAGATTAATTAGCTGAACTAATGTGAGTTACTATTTTTTCGATCCGTTATACTTGTCAATGGCTCATAAGCAACTTATTAATATTTCAATTCCCTTGTAACACTCAAGAAACCGCAAAATATGCTCAAGAAGAACATCCTGTTTTAATTTTTTTGGTACAAGCCATCTATTGTAGTTTATCGATATGTATAATATTCTTAATATAATCTGTTGAAAGTATATAATATGCTCAATGGGTGTTGTGCTTTCGAAAACTTATTTTCAAGGTAATAACGCGTCTGTTATGGCATGCATAAGGTAAGCATCAATAATTCTTAGATAATTAGAGAATCCGAGGCGTTTATTCTTGAAATATATTGAAGCCTGCGAAAGGAGAAAAATCTCCGGTGGCATATGGTCCAATCTGTACGCAATTTTCTTTTATCGGCTGGAGTTTATGGTCCTACCGTCCAACCCCCAAATATCCTTAACCTTCCTCCTCGTGGTTCTCCTTCCGCGGCGCAACTTCATTTCCTCGGATGATAACGTCAGAAATTTACGACCCTCCGTAAAATGTTTCTTCTAGAACGTTATATTCCTCTCATTAGTTGTTTTATCTTTCCCGCATTAGTTTTCTTGAAAAGCCTTTTTTCCGTTAAATATTCCATATCCTCTTTCAGCTCTTTCCTTCGTTGGCTTTCCCTCAGAGATGTGAAGGAAAAATTATTTCCATAGAATTTTTTCATTGGGTTTTTTCTTTCAACCGCCATATTCTGAAAGAAACGGATACTTTCCATATTTCTTTCAAGATTGAAATAGTTTAGGAGTGTAAAATAGTAATTTATGCATTATCTGATTGATTCAGATAGGAAAAGGGCCCCTATTGGACTATTAGCTTAGATTTTATGTGCCAATTAAATTTCATTACTCGGCTTTCACATTTATTGTTAACACCTTTACAATCTACGTTTGTTGTAATGATCGTATTTCTTATGTTATGGTGCTTACAATTTTATCTTGTTGGCCTGGAGGCGCTTTCTTCATTTAACCCGAGAGAATAAAAAATATAATAAGCTGTCTATCGGTGCCATTAGAGGAAAAATGGGAAAAATATAAACCACAATCGATCGGTTTTGTAGCAGTATAGGCTTACCAGTTTTAAGGTTGAAGGTGATAATAAATAAGGAATTTCAGAAGCACGATAATAAGCCAAAGAGGCTGAAAATTTTTAGAAATAAGTTCTTTTTTAAGCATTTTAATAGTAAAAAGGTTTGCAGTAAAGAAAACATAGTCAATAAAATCATTGAAAAATACCATTAAAATTATCAAAAAATTAATGCTTTCCATACCAGGTATCTATTTCATAAATATGTTAAAACCCCCCCAAAGATAATGAGCAAATTTAAATGATATTCTTATTTTCAACAAATTAGAGCTACATTCTGCATGCTCATAATAATTGCAAACTCAGAATAATTCATTCATGCAGTAGTGTTGTGGAACCATATGACTTTGAGATACTAGTATTTGATTGACTTAACTTGCGGTTGTGACTTGTAAAGAATGCAATGTCTGAAATAAGTTACATTTTCATAAACCAGAATTTTATATTTTCACGATTTGACTGCCACTATTTTATACACCTTTTCCATTAAACACAAGTTGAGAAGTTTAGAGGTTTTAAATTCGGTTTATTCTTAAGTTTCTTCATCTTCTCCAGAAAACTAATTCTTCCTTCCTGAAAGAAGTATAAATCTGAATTAGAATTCCATCATGAATTTCCTCAAAATGTTTACAGTATTACGTTTCTCAAATTCCGGAAACATTTTTTCTCCATCAAGGAGTAATTTCTCTTTTCCCCTTTACATTCGTAAAGCAAATATTCTCTTTTCGTCCATTATTCCTGCCCGTGGAGATGTCCTTCCTCATCAATTCAGTAGTTTGTTCCCGTTTTGCCATTTTCCCCGACATTGTAGCTGCTCAGGAGAACTTCCTCGCTTTCTTCTCGCAGATAACCTTTAGAAATACCATTAATGGGTTATAGTGTTTTCGTCAGAGCGTCTACTCTCCCCTTCCATCTTCCGAGCTCTGACTTTATGTTCACCTTCCTTTCATCTATTATATGCCCGGAAAATATGGTAGAATAAATATGAATTTCCTTTCATATTTAAGCCAATCCGATCGTTAAACAGATAATTAATGAGCTACGTAACAATTTAATAGTCCGGTTGGTCAATTCGACTCTTAATATATCCTGCTGGCGATGTCTTTTTAAAAATATTATTCTGCAACTACAAGATTCTCATGAAGTTTCTTTCGTTTTACCATGTTAATATAATTTTTCATATTAATTTCCCAATGTCCTGCTTTGTTGAAATGAGTTTTTCAGCATGCGTATTCTCAATGAAATTTGTGGCTGAAATTTTATAAACTTATTTGTAAAACTGACTGCTATCTTATTATTATGTTGTTCTTGTATATCTTGGTACGATTTAATTTCACCTTATTGGCTCTGTTAACAATACTTAGAGAAGAGCTTCGGGAGGCATCCTTCGCCGCTCAATTGAATCAAAGTAGTTTCTCTTGATTGATATACACATCTTTTGCCTTTCCCGTTTGAAATAAAGTAGGTGACTTCTTCTATAACGTATTTACCTCTTTATACGAGTAAGACGCATTAGTCTTCCGGCAAATTCTGACATTCTTATAGGCCATATAAGACACAAGTTGATTTTCTCATTTTCTATGCATTTCTTCGCGACGCGGAAAATACGGTAACCTAATAATTACGAGCTTAATTCTAAACTTTTTTAAAGTTCTTAAATAGAATATTTAATATTATTTAGTATTATTTAAGTATTACTAAATCTCGAATTTTTTGTGCATTTATTCAATTTAGAACATATATTGATGAAGGAGAATCTTCATGCTCCTAGCTTAAACATTGTGTCTTCAGAACCTTTTTCTATTAGGGAAACGGCGCAATTGTGATTGAGTACCAATGATTGCAATGCATAGATCAGCTTGTTAGTCGTAAGGTCGATCTTTTCTTTTACTATTGGAATTTGATATGTTGATATGAGTGAAGAAAGACTCGGAAGTTTTTGATCTGTCTCCTTGGATCCTTCTTTAGTCTTTTTTAGCATTTGTAAATGAACTTCAACTTCAATTTCTTGTGCTATTCTAAAAGGAAATGTTAAGCAAATGCCGAATTCTAATCTAGGAACAAGAGAATCGATTTTACGTTTCCCAGTGAGTTTTCCCAAGTATCCTATTGATATTGAGTTTACCGAGACTCTATCTTTCGAAATCATACATCTTATTATATTTTTTTTCTATTTTACGGACTTAATCTCAATCAAAGCTTCAATGGTAGAACTAATACATAATGTGAACCTTTTCGGCAAATAATCAGAGAACTCCATTTACTTGGATATCTTTATGCTCAAGTCCAAGCCACTTAGTTTTTATATCTTCCTAGTAGCGTAAGAATTGGCATCACAACACTCTATCTCATTTATATTACATAAGGCTGAGTCACATTGCATCCGTAGGCTGAGTGCTACCGCAGGCCAATTTCTGCAGATGTTTTTATTCTACAAATGTTCCTGCAACACTCTAAACTTCAACTTAATTTTCCATTCAACACATGTACTTTGGTGGCGTAGGATGTGGAGTTATTTGACCCCAGATTCTCATTTCCTTTTAGAATTTTGTAAATCATCCTCTCAGACTATCCTCTGTTATGTGACTTCAATTTTTAATCATCAAAACTTATTTTCAGTGGAGATGAATATCTCTCTCGGCAGTTTGTCCTTCTCTAAAGCCTGGTTTTGAATAAATCAGTTATACTTTTATTAAAATATATAATTTATTCTTTAGGCATTACTTTTATAATTAAATTGATTCAGTTTTATACCAGGATAATTGAATCCATTGTTCTGATTTATCCATTCGAATTTCAAATAAACTTAATAAATACATTTCATATCATGCATTGAATTGTATCATAATAGCACCCTTTTACGACTCTTCTTTAAAATTTACTAAATACGTCCCGGAAATAAGCATATACTCAAACGTGGATTGGTATAGCTGAAAACTATAGAATAGAAGCATATTTTCTTGATGGCCCTTGCTTTTATTTTTATTTAGTATCATGCCATGTATAAACTCATAACTTATTTTTGTAATGAAGGTGTAGATTATATTCAGTTTTTGTTAAATTCGTATAATTAAATGTTACTTTATTCACATATTTTCCCACTGGAATCTCATAGGTTTGATTTCTTTATTTGAAATACCGTACTGGTTACACTACTGAAATTTACATATCATATAAAGTCAGTTGTTGTCCAATTTAATGACCTAAACACATGAATACAAATAGTTAATTGTATCTCACAATCACTGTAATATAAAGGTTGTTAGCGTTATTTATGTATCGTCCCAGTTCCGCATTCATTCACTGAAACAAATTAATAAATGCCTGTAAAGTGTTGTAGTACACATTGAGAAATAGGATTAATCATATATCAACTTCGGCATTTATATAATAATTTGGAGACCATAAAATATTGCTTAACGGAAAATAATTGCGGATTATTACCCTCCGTATTGTGTTTGCTATAAATGTGGAAACTCCTCCTTAACGTCGATAAGAAATTTTTTCGTAGATATGATGCGGTGCGCTTCAGTCAGATTGTGACAACAAATATTGAGTATCAGCATGTGTGTCAGAAGTAAATTTTATGGTTTATTTTCATATCTTATAGATAAAGGGGTTAGGGAATCATTTAATAGGCTGTTTTCATAAGGTGGTGATGTCAGTCTAATAAAATGTACAATCCTTAGCTATTGATATCTTGATATTTTCTCATTCAGATTTTTTTTACACATATCGTTCTTAAGTTATGTGTGATTTATTATCGATAGGAGCGGAGTTGTCAGCTGTCCGTTTGCATTAATTAGCAAAAATCGAAAAATTATTCTACCTTAGCTTTAAATCATCGCGCGATAAGTGTTAATGATTATTTCTCTTGCACGTAAAATTTGCTTTTTATTTACTAATAGCAATGATTTAAACGTATTTACCATCTGCCTTATTTTGCAAGAATAGAAAGTCTTCGCGTAGCTCTTTGTTGGCGTATTATTTAAATATTATTCTAAAGAATAGATTTTGCTGTATCCTCTAATTACTTCAGATCCTTGAAAACTTTTAATCCGTAATTTTCTTTATCTAATTGACCCAGATAAAAACACGAGCTGTTCGACTCCTATGTTTCTAAATCTTTGTACGTCAAGCTTCAATATCCTCGTCAACATAAAGTATAGGTGATTCCACGCATCGCTGCTCCTAAAAATCGCGTTTCTGTGGCCTTCATAGTTTCATGCAAAGTGCAGCATCCGAGATTAATCGTCGGAGGACCCATTTACCAAAAAACATTGGATGGATTGGATCCTCCTCCATTCGCTATAAATCTTTCATTGATCGAAGAAAAGGTTTTGAGTTGCCGTCAGATCCTCGGGCCAATCTATTTTCCTCCCGAATAACCATGTTTATTGCTTGAATCGAGACGTATTGGAACTTTCTCTTTCCCCCGCTCTCCAGAAAAATAAAAACTCCTTCATTTGCTCGGAATTTTCCCTCTGCGCTGTCCTTGCATAAGAAGATCGACAATCGCTCCTTTCCTATGCTCCTTACACGAGAACTATTGCTTCCTCCGCTCTTTCCATCTTACTATTGATGCGTATCCTGGGGGGAAAATATCCAATCTCCCGAGGAGCCCTCCCCTTCTTCCTGCCTCACATCCTTCCCCTCTTTCGCCGCGTGTGTACTTGCGTGTGTGCGCGCGCCAGGGACTAGGGCGGTGCCCTTTCCTCCATCCAAGAAGCAGGTAATAAAAGAAGACAGAAAATAATAAATGGGAAATTCATTCGCATTCCTTTGTCTATCCCCTGTTGGTTTGTGCGTACTCCGTACACTAGATGTCGGCTGTGAGATCGCCCTCGTGCTCGTTCTATTACTGAATTCCTCTTTCCTGTCTTTCGCCCTCACTCTTTTCCTGTATCTCCACGCCCTAGTCATGACCTTTGGATGGGAGTTAAGAACTGGGAGGGGCTGTATATGAAATTGGGGGAGAAGGTGACTGGGTTAAATTGGCCAGATTTTGAAAATGCGGAGATTGATTCCTACTGCGGATTATGCGAGAGCAGGTTTTTTCTGCGGTTTTCTGGGCCGCTTTAAGAATCTCAATGTACCCATTGAAATGTTGTTATATTACTTCGTTCATAATTATATGAAATCTTTTTTATGTATTGGACTTGTCGTTTCCTCTGGTCGTGTTTGCTTTATCTCTTTCCCGAATCGTTTCACATTCGTGCGAAAGCGAGATTAATACAAAATTAAAATTGAGTATAGTAAATTATGACCTGAGAAATTCTATTAAATAAAAATATTGGTACAATTATGTTTTTGAAATTACAACTACTTATTTGCTTTTAATTGAGTGCCTATAAGATATAAACGCTCTTCGATCGAAATTCGAAGATTCCCTCTTATCCTAGTACATCTTTTACTTATTTTGCTTGCATCTGAAAGAGTGCCTAGAGAGGTTACGAAGTTTCCCTCTTTCTATGTAATGTTGTTTCAGCTTTGTTTTATCGGCAGGGTTACGTGTTGTCCATGCTATATTCTGTACTCTTAAAAAGTAGGAAGTGATACTTAACATGCTAACGATAGAGCGATCTACCCTTTTTATGATATTTGATGAGTTGCTAAAGAATAATAATCCCATTCAATTGTGTTTACGCATTCTTTAATTTAATTCACTTCGGGTCCAGCGGTAATAATTCAAATTTTATATTTATTGCTGTAAAACGATCATAGGGTCTTCAACATTCTACTTTATTATATTCGAGTCGTAACCGCATTAGATGCATTTCATTCACGTTAAATTAAAATTTATGTGAGTATACATATGTACAATTTATTCCATTTAATTCAATGCAGTATTCGTAACACCTATACATTTTAGTCTTGATGGCATCGGATGGAGAAGCAATTCTAAAATTTTGGAATGTTTGGGAATTTTACGAAATGTTTTTGACCGAGTGATTTGGCATTTTGTTAAGTCTCGACCTACGGGGTCATTTATAATGAATAGTTGGTAATGTATTTCAATTAAAGAGTTATTTCTCAATCGTTCCTATTTGTAAAAACGTAATCCGCGAGAATTTATAGCTGACATTGTCATTTCCTCTTGCTAATTCCTAAATTAAGTGGATCCAGTTTTATGTAGCGTTTTCGGAAATACCTGATTAGCAAATCGATTCCATTAATTTTTTACGTCGATGTCGCAAACGGTCGCTGTTATGCATTTACGCCTCGCTTGAAATCCGCCACCGTATTCCGTGACATGCTCCATGTGAATGATTTTCATTTATCGGGCCGGAACATTAACGAGTGCCGACAGTAAATCGTTATTAATGGGGCTCGCTGCCTTCTTTTTGTAGCGACGTTGAATGAAGTTGTACCGTTCCTACTAACTCGTAGATCAACGCTCGCTAATTATCTCCTCTGCCGTAGTTATGCTTCAATTCTCCGCTGTTATTCTAGTGAAGCTTCGCATCAATTCGAAGCAATTTGAGCGACGGGAAAATGGCACGATCTTTTTATTAGGATGCTCTGGGACCGTGTTTAATTTCGGATTCGTATTTTCGCTTTGAAAAGTTTGAAAGCGCAAAAGATAATCTTCTCCCGATCATGAATGGAGCTATAAATTTCCCTCATTTTTCCTAATACTTCAAATAAAAGCGCATTTTCCGTTCTCGAATGTCATTAATCAGCCATATGTGATCTTGGATATATGCTATAAAGAATTAGCGAGGCCATTTTACTTTTTAAAAACCACTTTTTCTATTACGATCATTCTACTATTTGCGAATTTTATTAATTTTTTCACCTGCCGGTACTAGCGTATTATCCTAATTGCTATCTCAGTTTGAATGATAATTGCCGAGTTTATGACTAGCATCCTCTTTTCCATTGAATAGATATCTTTAAGAGAACTCTACCTGACCCTTTTCCACGTCCGGAGAGCAGCATTAAAAATTTATGGGTTTCATCAATTCCTGCCCCTCATTTGGTATCGGCAACCATTAAGGATCGTCTCCGGAATTAGGACGATATATTTTAAGAGGCTAAACGACGATTAAGAGCGTATCTCCTAAGTGACCCGGACGAAAGCTTCTTCGCCTCGTTTAAAATTTCCCTCTGTGCTTTCAGAGAAAGGTGTGCGCATCAATAAAAAGAGCTTTAGTAGAGTACGGGATAAGTAATGCAGGAAGCTCTTCTCGCCGGACCTTACGCGTGGTCCGAGAGTAAAGGTGGAGGTAACCCGAGCGGATGAAGATTTTGCGCTGCCCTTTAAAGAGAAGGCTCGCCCTCGACTGAGGTCACTGTCGCCTGAGACGCCGCTGGCATCGCGCCAACAGAGCTCCTCCATATTTGATCAACCGTCAAGCTCTCTGGAGAAGCAGTCCTGCCGACCGAATTCCCCAGCGCTACCGCCCTCTTTAATCGTTCCCCGTCGATTTTTTTGAATGTCGCTTTATGCATCGCGCATGCTACTCGCCCTCATCCGTCGCTTCCGCGTGCGTTCCCCAAAGATGGAGCACATGCTTAACGAGAAAAGAGGAGCGTAATGAGACATCTACGCGACTATCCGAAGAACAGAATCAAAAGATAGCGAAATGAGAAAATTGATTACTCACATACAAAGAGGCATCAAAGCAATCCACCATCCAAATAAAATAGTACACAGACACATGTTTGAAAATGGCAATTGATTTAAGACACAACAATCAATTTGTTTTATATCCAGACAATTGAAATCAAGGCGGCTTCACACACACACTCTCTCCCTCCGAAAATCCCTCCGTGACACTTAATCTTTCTCGCCGAGACGTCGATATATCCTCGTGATTATCCAAGATCGTCGACACGTAAATCTCTCGTCCCTCGAAGGCCTCTTTTTCTGCGCAGAAAAAAAAACCGCCCTCCCCTACTCTCCCTTCTCGAGTAGCCTTCGAGGACTCCGCTGTTTCTCAAAATGGCGGTGATCGGTCGTCTCACCTCGCGCCCGAGTGGAGAAGACGTCTGGGTTCTCCACCGCTCCTCCTTCCATTTATTCCTTTCCGTGAAGTCTCGAAATGCCAACTACAGCTGGTTGAAGGGGACCAAATGCCTCCATACAACGTACAATTTGGCCCGGATTCAACCAGCTAAAGCCTAGCACCGAGCGAACGCTGCTTTCCACAAACTCCTCGGGATATTTTTTCCCTCTCTTCGTCCACTCCGATGCGACAACTCCGCCGCAAACTCACCCGCGTTACAAGAATAACAACAGGTCCAATCAGGCGGAGCAAGAGTGAGAGAGAAAGTGACAAAAAGAGACAGAGGAAAGATCAAAGATGAAACGGAAAGTTTCAGAGATCGGTCACACACTAAATATATATATCTAAGAGCCAAGAGGAAAAATATATCTATTCTACAGTACACAGTTTCGGGGCGCCATCAAGAACGGAAAATGAGCAAAAAACATTGGTTCGGTTCCGTGATGGCGATCCGTTGTTATTATTATTATTGTTTTCTCCCACGGGGGTGGGACGTGGTGGAGAAACAATTGAAACTCGATATGCTTTTCTAAGGAGGATTTTCAAGAGCGGAAGGAGAGAAAAAAGGAGAAGGAATTCGGCCATCTAGAGAGAGAAACGCGTATGAGGGAGAGCCAAGGAAAGGGATTTTTAAATGGAATGGGAGTTGGGAAAGCAGTCGTGGTAAAAATAAGGTGGTCGGGAGAAGCCGGGGAAGGAATAGGGTAAGCCAGCGGACGGCATTTTTAGAATGAGGAGGAATGCTACGGGAGTGAGAGAGAGTTTTAAAGGGAGAAGAAATAGTCTTCTAGGTGTGCTCGTGGCTGTGAGGTAACATGTGGAGGAGGCATCTGAAAGTGGATAGGCCCCAGGAGGGGGTGTGGCTGTCAGCGCTCCCTGAAATGGGAAGAGGGGAAAGGGATGCCTCTTTCACCCTTTTCCCCACCCTTTCTCCGCTGCAATCTCTCTCTCTTTATCCCTATTTTCTTCTCGGGGGTGATCAATTAGGCCGCCGCACCGATAACGGCAGGTCGCGTAAATTGCTATGTTATAGTGCGGGAGAAAGCTCTTTTGTGGCGACCCCACCCTGTCAACCCTCTCCCCACTCTCTATTTGCTAGCCGCTCATTTACGGCACCGGTGAATACTCATGATTGCTACGTCAATCGCAGACGTACGCTAGCGCACGGACGGTTGCGGTCTGTCACTCTCTCCTCGTTTTTTAGCCTTATTTACTTTTTTTCGTCCCTCGATATTCTCCTTGGCGAGCTTTTAAAACCAACTGCCTCTCCCCCTTTGCGCTCGTTTCTTCTTCGGGCCATAAATAGAGCGAGGGCCAGCGCACAGGACGGAATCGTTTAGTTTCGCCGTTAGTCTTTTCGTAAAGAGTCACGGCGGAAGGTGATTATAGGGGAAAGTGAGAAACGTAATGGTTTTTCCCTCGCGAGATGTTCCGATACGGGGTTGACTTTAAGCTCTGTTTGGTGGAGGGCTTTTTCGCGGAGGGAGTGCGCGCGGAAGGTCGATCAATCTGGCCACCTCTTCCCTTTAAAAGCTTAAGAGAGAGAAAGTGTTTTTCATTTATGGCGAGCCCCGTCCTATCTCGGCTGAAGGGAACCCTATTTTTTCCTCTTCTCCTAATCTCGATTTCCAAAGGCGCTCGGGGGATTCCAAGGTTTGTTTTTTCTCTCTTTTTCGCCGGGATAAACCCCAGTTTTTTTCCTTTTCCCGTAAGTACTAGATCCTCGCACGTCGTCGCAATTGGGTGGAAAAGAAACTCTTGACTTTAAAAAGATGGAGGAAATGGGTTTTTTCTCTCCTTACGGAGATGTTTTTATGCAGTTGCCCCCGTGAAAAGAAGTGAGGTTAGGGAAATGCGTGGGAGATTCTAAGGGATGAGATGTGGGCAGAGGTTGCCGCAGAGCCTAAAGGAGAAGGGAGAGAGCGTTTTGTTGGGAGTGTACGTGCTAGGTCGAGTTTCAAGGATAGCGTCGGAAAGACGACTGCTGGAGAGGATGGATCTTACGTGGAAAGGAATGCGGAGAAACGGGAAGAATTTATGGAAGCATGTATAGATGGAGGAAGGACAAGAGAAAGGAAGGAAGATGAAGAAAGAGAAAGCGAGAGAGAAGTGGAGAAGAGAGAGATCGATTCAACCAGTGTGCCGCGCAATTACGAGAGGTTTTAAAGGGAAAGGACAAAAAGCCGTAGGATTGTCACTAAAGGGAAGGTATTTCGCCCTCCATCCCTCGGAGGTCAGCGTGGAAGTAAGAGGGTTTTGGGAGATAGCGGCGTGGGTTATGAGAGATTCGAAGCAATGCGTTCTGTTTTACGCATTACTTTGGATGCTGGCAAGTGAACACCATCGTGTTTCCATAGGAAGCGGTATGATTTTAATCTCCCTTCGAGGGAAAGGTAAGGCGGCACTCGTAAGGGTTAAAGAAAGTATGGAAGGGCGATACATTTTTGTATGTTTACTTCTCTTCGGAAGGAGTAGCGCGATGCGTCGTCACAGCGGTGTGGATTTCTTCTCTGCGTCGCCCACCGCTCTCTTCATCGCAGCGTCGCTTCTCCTGCGAACATTTTTCCTCTTCCCCAGGCACTTTCATCGGCGTAGCACATTTATAATGTTGCACAACATTCGGGGGAATCACTTTTCCGCGAAACATAGAAGGGACTACAACGATGCCGGATTTAATCTCTCGTGGTCCCGCCTCGCACATGGGCTTTAGCACGCCCATCGGGGCGGTAGTAACCGCGTGGGCAAGTCACTCACTCTCCCGTCCTTCACACAACGATGGGGGTTCTCCACTGTTTCCCGCAGAGTCGTTCCGATATCGCGGCGACGGTCCATCGGGCATCTCGTAAGGGTTCGGAAGGGGGAAGTACCGGTTTAAAGGTGATAAAGTGGGGGTCGTGGGAGGGGAGGAAAGAAACGAACGGACTATTTAAAGACGCCGGAGACGCCCGCCTTTCTCCGCAGTCACCTTGGTCGCCGCGACGCCGTCTCGACGTCAACTCCCCCAAAAACGCATTCCTCTTTTCTGCTGGATCTCTTGATAGCGGCGTTTCCTACTCGCCAAACCCTCGCCCGCGACTGAGCATCCGTGAGAGAAGGGCACAAGGGGCGCGGTGTGACTTCCACCCCCTATATCCTTCCCCTCTGTGGAGGGGGTGCGGGAGGATAGTTCTCCCGTGTCGAGAAGATAGGAGGACCTCCCTCCCACGCCCTCCTCCACCTCCCTCGGCTCACCGAATGGAAGGAGGCTAGAGCAGGCGCCCCCCTCGTTGAGCCCCCCCTCCGTCGCGAGAGGGGTGGCGCCCGCGCAATACCATCCGAGATCCCCCTCCGCCCCGGGGCTCTGTTTTTGGAATGGCTGCCCCCACCGCTCCCGCCATCTTTCCCGTTCTTTCCCCCTTCCGTGTGTGGGCGATCGGGAGTGTGTGTGTGGATACGTGGGTTGGGTTTATTTCTGGAGGTGCTGCCCCTTCCTCTCTTTATCTCTTTCCTCTTCTTCGTCTGATATCCGTCTTATCTCATCTCCTCGCGTCTCCTTTCCCTCTCTTTCACTTAATGTCTTACCTTTTTTCTCTTCCTCCCTCCATTATTCCCGAGATATTCTTCATCTATTCCTTTCCTTTCGAATTTAATCTCTCCATTTTATTTTTACATCCTCGCGCTTCTCGGATTCCCCATTCTTATTATTTGCCACCGCGAGCCTTGTTTCCATTTACGGAGTAGGATCTCTCGATCGACTCTTTTTGCATTTTTCCACGCTCGTTATGGCGTTTGACCGAATTCCTCGGAATAGTCCCAAGGATTTGAGTGGAACTTGTAGTTGGCTTGTAGTGGTGGTGGTCTCTTTGAAATCGGAATTTTTATTTTCATCCTCTCCGGCTTCCTTTTCCGGAAAGAATGCGCCCTTTTTTGTCACGTCGCGCACGAGATGTTTTTAAATAGCGAAGATAAGTTTGCTTGTACTTAAAGCTGTGTTTTCATATCTCTCGATGGTGATTTTTACTTCAAGAAAACATTTTCTCTTTAATTAGCGTGAATCGAAAATGTTTTGAATTAGGTCGAGGGCAATTCAGCTGATATTAAAAGAGCTCATGGTATTTAAAATTTTACGATGTATCTTCATAATGCTTGAGATATGCATTTAAAATTTAATGATCCACATCGTCCTCCATCGTTTATTCAGAAAAAATTCTTGAGAGAATTCTAACAAAAATAGATTAATTTTAGTTATTCTTTCAGCTCTTGCCTTTCCATGTCTGGAAAGATATCTCCTTATCTCTATCATACCATCCTTGATGGAGTTCTCAAACCAATGAGAAGAATTTAAGAGTATTTCATCATTTCAAAAATAGTAATTTTTAATCGGATAATCCTATTGAGCGATCATAATGACATATTTCTTCTGTTACGGATTTTCTTTTCGTCTTGTTTTTTTTATCATTGCTCCACCTTCTTTTGATTTCTATTTTATTTACTCCGTTGCCTCTCTTAATCCATTCCTCTGATTTTTTTGCCTTTTCTATCCTACATCTCGTCACATTATTCCATCTTTCTCGCTTTACGTGAAAGCCTATTCCATACCTTCTTATTTCTTCTATCACCGCGCTTATTCTCTTATCTCCTTTTTGTCACTCGCTGTCGGCTCCTTTCCTTCCTCTTCTCAGAGCACTTTATTTTCTCGCGTTACCGGAACGATCTTCTTCTCTCTCTTCAGAGTAGATTTGCTCATTTAGTTGACATTAGATTAATATTTTCCGCTCTTGGTGTATATAAGATCAGAGGTGACCAAACTGACATTACAGAACACTGCGTGTTGTGGGATATTTTTTTATCTCTAATTCAAACTTTAAATATGCACATAAAACATAATTAGTACATTGTCATCACATTTGCCCTCTGTTATAAAAGTTGGAGTGAAATTTAAGAACCATACCATGTATTTAGGCGTGAAATAAAAAACCGTTAATGTAAGAAAACCGTCTTATTTAACAGTAATTCTTAAAGATAGCGCAATACCTTAGTTGATGCACTTAGAATTTGGCGCTGGCGCCGTTGTTTTTCCACAGTTGCTTCAGACTATATTTCATCCCAGGCATCTATTCCATTTATCATTCGAAATTTATTGATGATCAAAGTTTGATTGATTGTATTTTAAATTGAAACGAGTAGATTTGGCAGGAAAATTTAACTGAAGATTGACGATGGCAGTGGTGTAGGTTATTTTGAAAATAAAAACCTTGCATGATATCCTGAGATGCGTTGGAGGAAAATAATTGGGTAATTTTGCTGTAGCTATGGCTTGGCATGTTGCAATATTTTCGTAGCTATAAATTTCTCATTCGTTTATTTCGAAGTTGTATATCATATCGCATTCTTTTTTTTTACTCTTTTTATTTTGTGATTAATCAATATTCTTCCATATCATGTGACCGTGATCGAGTATTTTCAGCATTCCCTTATTGGGGTTATATTAGAATGCATTAAGAAATATGTTAGTCGTAATTTTCGTGGCTACTGACGCGTATCATTTGGGAAGTAACTTTTCGCTATACTCGATTCATTAGAGTAAAACTGTAATGAATGTGACTATATGTGACTGGTTGCAAAATATTTAACGGTGAATTTTGGAGACGAATTCTGAATTCTGATAGTATTTTGAATGATTACATTCAGCGATTTTCTTTATAAGATTCTATTGCCGTATTGCGCAGACCACGTGTCACCCACAGTGAATACCGCTGGCTTAGGTCAAATCCCACTCAGGGATGTCGCGCCATAGACTTCACATGGCAAAGAGATGACTGGATAAGAAGTTTGATTCGTGAGAATGAGTCGTAATTAGAATAGGGCCATCTGGAAGTAGATGTAGCGGTGTTTCCATCCGTCTCTTGGTATTCAAACTTCATCAACCTTTGGGGATTGAACTTTCAGCTATTTCCTTGGATTTTGCAGGCTTGCCTTTCCATTTTTATGATGCCGCTTGATGGAGACGGAACTTATAACATTTCATTTTTCCATTCCTCTCTCACAATCGTCTCATATTCTTCCCCGCTTATTGGGGCATAACTTTTCCCCGTCGTTAAACTTTCGTTTGCTCTGTTCAGCAAGTTTCGCCACTTATTTTCCTATTCATTTCAATGCGGGCTCCTCCGTTTTTATTTCAAGATTTTCGCCCTCCTTGCCAATCCAATCCCATCACGGCAAGATTCAATTTCGTTGCTCGAGCCATCACTCCTCATTTTCCCCTTCTTATCCTCCCACTTGTGTTCTCTTCGGTCCGCACCACATAAACCTCGTCTTCCGTTCGTCGTCTTCACTCGGTCGGAAGAAGACAGTCCATTGGCGCATCTCCAAGGATGCTTAAGTTCCAATCTGGTCCAAGAATGAGCGGCTCGTGTCACCCTTTGTCTATCTGTCTTACCCCTCATCTCCCTCTCTTTCCTTCCGAAATTTTTTGTGTCCACCGTCCGCTCACTTTAGGGTCTACGGAATCACCAGGAGGTCAACTCGTTATGCTTAGGAGGGAAAGACCGTGGGCTCTACCGAGTTTATTTTGTCCCCATCCTGAAGATTATGCAGCCCACACATCTCCTCGTGTCTCTGCTGTGAACGCTAGCTCGCCCCTAATGTGAGCTTCCAGTTTTCATGGTAAATTAGACCTCCAACGCTTAAATAAATTTTATGAAGCATGCTCCATTTTAAGTATCTCACCTATTATGTTTTATAGCCGTTTTTTGTGGTTATAGTTAAATTTAATAAACTTTCGGAAAAAACAGTACCTCGTAGTTTCCACAAGATACTTATGCTTTTCCACAGACTCGGACCAATCGTCTAGAGTTAATTTTTTTCTGTTTGGATGGAAACCATTTGATGCGATTGATATGGAATTCGTGGAAAATTCTTTATCTTAGGCCAATTCTTTTAGTTAGTGTAAATGATGGATTCACAGAATCTGTTGAATCGTTCATTCTAGATTGAACCACTCATTGAAATGGCTTTCTGGGTTGCTATGAACGCCGTTTAAGAAGCATTGATTTGTGGAATTTGAATAGAATTGTTAATCTCTCACCGTAATTGTTGATTAGTGATAATTTAGTGTATTCGAGTGGGAGCGATATCGTCTCTGTAGAATCTTCTTAGCATTGGACAAGTTATGAAATGATTTTCTTATCTTTAAGGAATAGCCGTGGAAAATTTCACTCCAATTTATCCTAGTTAATCTTATGCGGAGTAACGATAAAAGATTAAATGATCGCGTGTGAGGATGGATACTTAGAATATCGCCGCGCCTGGAAACTCTTCGCTATGAAAATTCGATGAAGTCTCCGTTATCTTTCCCTCAGCCGTTTTTGTTATTCTTCCCACGGACCTAAGTTTCCGTCCTGTGGTACCGTATAGGCTGAGAACGGAAGAAAAGCATCCCGCAGTATGCGCTTCTGCATCACGCTCTTATTATCCCTTCCCCAGACACCACTTCCTCCCCCTTTGGACTTCCCCATTTCTTCCGTCCGCCACGTCTGCCCGTGTTCAGCCGCAGCCTAATCAATGGCGCATTCTCGTATGGGAAATCCAATCCACGCCGTCTCCCTTACGGAGATTTACTTAGTTCCCCTCTTACCTTTCTCTTGCAAGGGTCCGTATGGGGTTCTTTGCTCGGATAATACCGTCTTTTGTATCTCCTGCTAGCGGACGCCTGTCGTTAAGGTTCCGCGATGGAGTAAGAAGTTGTGAAAGGCTCTCGGCTGGACTCGAGCTGTACTATTGCTTCCTTATTGTAAGAAATGTCCCTAGAACCCAATATTGCAATGAAGAGATTACTATGTTTCGGGTTTTGTCTCCTTTCTGGTTTAACATTCACTTCAATTGATTTCTACCATACCCTTATAATACTCCTTCATTCGTACCCTTATTGGTTTATCCATTAGATAAATAGTATATCTCTACCCTGACACTGCTCGTCATCGAATCTTTGTTTAGTTGGATTTTAATGCGATACCGTTAAAACTTTCTTAAAGAATTTATCATTATATTTAATCCTTGGATTCAATATTTCCTTAGTGGAAAGAAATTCGTGTCCATGTAACCAGGATAGCTAATCTGGAATGATCTTGGCACCTGAAAAGGGCATCGATACCATAAAGGTCAGTATATAGGACCGAAGGTTGAATAGGCAGCGTTTGTAGTGAGGCGTAGTTAAGCGGCTACAAAGGCATTTGTTCTTCTAAGAGTTGACCTTTGAGTGAAATGATGTCTCATAATAAGCGCTGCTGAGTGAGTCAAAAGGAAAACAATCGAACGGATAAGAATCCATCAGATTTTTCAAGATGTAGCATTAATGGGTGAAAAACATGGACGTTCAGGAAAGAGGACGGTAAAAGATCGGAGACCTTTAAGAAATTGGTGAGGTGTAGAATAGAAAAAGAAAACTGAATGTTTTAAAGCAAGGGACGAAGTTCTGGAGATGGTGAAAGAGGTAAAAGTTTTGATCCAAAAATAAATTGGAGGCAGAAGAAATCGTAGAGTCAAATAATTAGAGAGGAGGGGTCTAAAATGAAACTAATTAAAGGTTGTATGCTAATAAAAGGACATGGACTTACACGAATCAAAACGTTGGATGATGTTAGGGGTGGGGGTAGTGATTAAATAGCAAAGAAAGCCCTATAATTACCGATTTTCGGGCCATGTTAAGCTACCAAAAGATAGAATAATAATATCTTATCTTTTATCTGGTTTCCACAAAGATCAGATCTAAAATTTGTATTCTGTTGAAGGAGGATGGTTTCGCGGTATTTTAGAGTTGGTATAGATATCCCTCCCTGTATATGATTAGATCACGCGCCAGCTAAAATTGCCTCCTAATAATTTTCGCGGAGATGGTATTCAATAATTCAAGTAACTCCATGTTTTCAAATTGCCTCTTATTTCATCAATATTCTTTCCTTTCCTTTTTCTGAACTCTAGATTCCCAAATGTCTTCCTTCAACCCCATGAAATCACGCCCTCTCTCTCTCTCCGAAGCTGGAGGAAAACTACGTATCCATTCGTTTTCTATTTCGGGTATACTTGGATCGATTTATTTCCTTCGTCCTGCTGGTTTTATTCCGAATTTCCGTGGGGTAGGTTGCGTACATTCACCCCCCGAGGAGACTCTCCGCTCCATTTTATTTCGATCCCTCTTTCGACTGCTTTGCCTCCTTTCTCGGTTTATTTTGCTCACTGGGACTCGTATATTTCTCGGGGTATCTCGTACTTGTCGTGTACTTCGCTCTGAAATACGTCTTACTCGACGCCTTCCCCTCCTTCTCCCTCGGCAAGAGGCGGAGTTCTTCCCACGCCTAGAACACTCCGTTACGACAGCGGGTATATTTCCTTGTTGTGTTTATCTCTGATGATCTCTCACGCTGTCGGACTAGGGCTCCGTTCCATGTGTAGGCAGCCCAGACTGAGTAAAACGACTCGCGAATATTTGGCGCCGTTCGTCTACTGTCTACCGTTGCTCTGTTTCCATGTCTAGGCTCTTCTACTTTATCCGATCCACCAATGTTGTCTGCAGGGACTCTCCTTACCTCTCCCCTTCTCGTCCAGGATTAACATTGTTAATCCCCAATGGTATGTGAAGGAAGTATTTGCCCTGCATCTTCGTTAGAGTTGAAATTTGTTCACGCTTTTGTTTCTTTACTCGTAAAACCCTGCGCTTGTGAATCACGAGAAAGGCGTTTTTCATCTTTCTTAATTCTTTGGAGTTAACTCTATAATGCATTTATAAATTTGATTATAGCCAAGAAATTGAAAGATTACAGTACAATAATATTTAGTAAGAATGGTTTGAATGTCTGTTAATATTTTTGAACAAGTACCATCGAATATCACTTAAGAAGATAATATTTTACTATTTTTATATTATGTGGTGCAACTTTTCTACCTATATACAGTTCCTAAGAGATTACATATTTTGTTAAGATTAAGTGTTGCATTCCCATAATTGAGATGTTATGTTCAAATGTCAAGGGATAGAAATTTTATGATGTGAGTATCATTTTAAATATAAAACTCATACTTCATTGATAAAGCTAATGAATGTTTTATAATGGATCTCGCTGAAACTTTTTTGAAATGCATTGGGCATTGCCGTAAATAAATTTTCGTATTATGAAAGTATCACTCTCATAAATCAAATTATTTTTTTGCGTTTGAAGTTGTTTGTTCATCTCTCTGTTTATAATGAAACGTTCTTGGCAATCGCTCAGCGGAATTAGCTTAAGTCTCGCATGCAGTCAGCAAATGCGATCTGAAGATCTTTGAACGATAAATTTCCGCTTTCGATAGGAAGATAAAATTTCCCTAATATTTTTCTCTGTTTCTCAACTAGGACTCAAAGACAGATAAGGAAAGATAAAATGGATGTCGATGTTAAATCAATTCCATCGAGCTTTACATATCGGCTGGGAAAAGCGTAGAAGAAAAACGATACCTAAAATGGCAATCGATTTCCGTTGATCTTGGGTCGCCCTCCGAGGCAAGTTACAAGTGACGCTTTACTTAACGCTCGATTACATTTTCTCAATAATCTTTCCCGGCCCCATCGTTGCTATTAGATTTTCAGAGTGATATTCGTTTCTTGCTTCCGTTTTTTGAGTGTAGAGGAGGTGTATGTGGGAACCCTACTAGTCCACTTAATTCTCATCCTTATCCATTTCCCAGATGATTCATTGCTAACTTTTTGTAACATTATTCAATTTTGCAATCAGGAAATATCTTAACCTTTAAGTGATTTACATACTCGAGAACTTTTGTCGACGTTTGAATTATCTTTTGCCGTATTAGTAGAATACAACGTAATCTTTGTGAAGCTCTTGAAACCATTCTTTCAGCAGAAGTATTGAGAATAATTCGTATCAGTACCAAATTACTCGTTTTTATAGTTTAGATGTTGTCATTATATTTCACCTTTGGTTTTCTATTGGACACAAAAGCCATTTGCATTGCCATATATGGCTGTCAAATATTTAACGAGTATTCAGCCTATTAGAGGCATTATAGTTATCTAAATAACTTTTGTTTCTCGCCCTATAATTGCTTTTAAAGTCTTCCAGGGGGAATAATATTTCGTATACAGGCTTCAAGTCGATTAAACCCCATGTCCGCAGCTTCCGTGAGTTTTCCGTCTCATCAAAATTATAAACTTGTGGGCATAAATAATGATATAATAAATCTACCCTTGCTTTTTGTGTTTATTTGAATCCAATTCTGAGTTCAGCGAAAAGGTAGAGAAATACGATTTCAAATATTTTGTTTATATTATTCCTTGTGTCACTCTTGGTGCATAGTACGGCATTATTTGCTCTAATATCTTTTGACCTAGTAGCCTTATCTTGTGATGTAAATAATGCCTTCTGGGTTGTTTCGCACAAGAAATTCTCCAGTTGAAAGCCAAATGAATCCTAATCCTATTTGTCGCGCTAGATTCTTGCAATGAAGCTCATTTCTTTCATCGTTTTTATTCATCAGTATGAATTTCCTAGGTTGAAACGACATGCTTAAAAACTTTGCGTTGTAATAGAGGTGGATAATCGAATATGACAAGATTCAAAGCCTACATACGACAGTGCACAGCCCTCTCATTCCTCCATCTGAATACATTAAGTTCGGTATGCATCGGATGGACATTTGCATTCGAGAGAAATGTGCAGCATGATTTTCTCCATTTGTTTAAGTCCGTCGGTTGGCATCACTGTTCTCCCTCTTTTCAAGCATCGCCGAGCTCATTCCTCATCTCACCAACTCCCCTCCCTCCCGCCTAATGTCCCGGAAAGTCTCATTTCTGCTCAGATCGGGCTTTTCTTCCTCCCCTTTCCTATCTCCTTCGCCATCCGCCCGCAAACCTTCCACGAACTCCGCGATCCCTGTCTCCAATCTTTCCAGCCGAACTCTCCCACGAGTACCTCCCTTTTACTCTTCAAGGCAAGACCTCATGTTTACACGAAGAAAGGTGCTCTCATCACTACCTGGGTAACATTTGAACGGCAGAGGAAAGGGAAATTTTCTCGAATTTGAATTTTTCTCAAAGCATTCGATTGGGCTGATGTTTTTTCCGCAGTTTCCATTTTGCGATCCTCTCGCAGAATCCCATTTAAGAAGATAATAAATCCTCGAGTAATTCCTTCCCGTCATAATTGCGCTGAAAGCGCTCGAGAAGTTGATGCCAGAAGTTAAGGGGGAGGTATTTAAGGGATTGAATTTGAATTCGGTTGCCACAGGGTGGCTCCTCCCATTGCCGTTCTTCATGTCATCAATTCTCGAGCTAAAACTTATCAAGGAAAAAGGCAGCACGGGTAATTACCCACTTACGTTCTTATACCCGAGGACGATCATGAAAGACGAACTGTTCTACCGTAGTAGACTTGCTTTTCGCGAGTTGAATCGGATTAAAAATGCTGATTCTGTGCGGGCGAATCCCTCGTAATCGAGTTGAGGCAATGTTGCCGAGGTTATTTTTTGGAGTCGCCCTCAAGTTTTGAATGAGGCATTGCGTCGAAGTGTTGGAAATGGTTAAGATAGGAAATGCTCATCGCGTCTGCACGGGAGTCTAGCCGTGTGCGGACGTTGACTTTTGCTTAAGACCATCTCGAGACATTTTAATTGAGTTTTTCTGTCCCTCGTGCTCGGGAAAGAGAATACTGTATTCCTCCCCGATCTTCACTCCCTAGAATACGAAGGATTCACTTATTTATATGTTACCAAAGGGAAAGCTAGAAAAATTTCCGTGAGCGAAGTAGAGATGAGGTGAGATAAAGCTCTCTCCAGAAAATTTTTTAAAAGGCTCTGCCTTTTCCATCAAAGGTGCCGTCTTAAGCACTTCCTCGAGGCCAATAGCTTCCCTTTTCTCCTCAGTCTCACTCGCCAATCCCCGCCTCGTAATTTCACTTCCTTCTTGACCTCCGTAACAGGTTGAATGAGACTTCTTTTCGCTGAGGACTCGTAGGTAGAGCTCACATTTGCCTACTTCCGTCGCCCACGCACTAAGCTTTGGCTCGCTCATCCTTTGTTCACATTTGCGAATTATCTCGTGCATAATTCCCATCGCCTTACCCTTTTTCGCGACGAGGTTCTCTCTTGAATCCTCACCGTGCCCCCTCAAAAAAATAATCCTAATAATCTCACAGCTCGTGACTCGCGTCCTCAAGCTGGATAAGGAGATTTTATTTCCTTCCTCTTTTATTATTCAGATGCGCTTCCATGCAAATTCGTGAAGTAGGCCTATCTTGGTGTGTTCGCATATACGTTTAGGAACTTTTATATTTTATTAGGATCTATTTCAGTCTTTTCTACCCTTTCTTATGTTCTTTTGTCTCTTATATCTTCCCAATCTAATTTTCACTGCTTAGCATGCATTAATATTACGTAGAATTATTCGGGCAAACGATCGTTGATTTTTAAGGCGTGCACTCTCCATCAGTGTTTACCTCCGTAACCTTTTATTGGGGCTATTGCCAGTTCACATCATTGTACTTGACTTGGTTATCTTCATATAGACATAGGATATTAGGTTTCTTCTAAACTGTATTAAAATTTTTTCTTTCTAAAATTTATTAAAATTAAGAATGACTAATATTTACAATACTGCAAAATTAAAACTAGTGGTGGTATTGTACGTATACATTATTTATAGTTTGTTTTAAGATATCTTTCAATTCACTTCATCCATTTTATTCTCCAATGAAATTTTAAGACTTTAAAAATATTAGAATTCTCCTCTCCTATATTTTTTTTTCTCTTTGGAAATAACGATTGCCTTTGCTTTCAAATATTTTCTCTACATAAATCATGTCATCTATGTTATTCGTTTGAAGAGAATTGCTTATCTAGGCATATACCGTTTTGGTAAAATTTTAGAGTTTTATAGTTACCATACATCAAGCTTGATAGTCATTTTAATTACAGATTGTAGCCTGTGGTAATTTCGCAATATCGCTGGCATAGATTTTCCAGCAAACTGCAGTGTAGGGTTTGTGCGAAAACCGAGAAACATTAACAGTTGACGTCATAGGAAGGTGTAATTTTTGCATTTGGAATACATAGAGTTAATGAAGTCGAATACATTGAGTTGTCTCATCAATCTTTTTCCAATGCTTTGTTCAATAATACACAAATAATGTCGGACTACTCTCTAGGATACTGTAACCTGATTTCAAAAAATACATGATTCATATCTGAAATAATCGTATAGATAAAGGATGCTGTAGAGCGTTAAGTGCGACGCTTCCGGAAGTTTGATTTATGTGGTAACAAAATTAAAAATTTTAGAAATCACGCATTGTGCTAACAAAGTCTATCTTTGTGAGCTCGAAATATTTTTAAATAAGCCATGTAAATTAATACAAAACTGCCTTGTATCTAAAATGTGAACAAAAGGATCGCTGGCTTCATCTCCATCCATAATTACTCAGATAACAATATTTTATGATCTATGGATAGATGTTGCTGCTGAATTATAGTCACCCGCAATTTAGACTGCTGTGTAATACATTACAGGTTAAATGTACACCAATAGTAGATTCAGATTTGCGAAAGCGTTTTCTGGATACCTACTCTCTGCTGCTGTCTTTTTGCTGCATTAATTAGAGTAATCTCAATTATCCTCTGTACATGTGGAGCAGGCAGGAGCTATTCTTCTTATTGGTAATATATCCATATTTATCTCGTTTTACTGTCCATAGTTTTATTTTTAATCATCAACAGATAATGTGATAATGCGTGTACTCAGCTTGAAGGCCGGTTTGTACCTCATGAATCAACCATTGCGTGCTTCTGGGAAAATCAGTTTTACTGGGAAAGTAGAAGAGAGAGTTTATTTGCCTTTTCTTTTCTCCCTGAATTAGAATTTATCTGACAAAATTTCTTTCTGAAAGAAAAAATTCCGCGACATCGCAGCACTATGACCTTCGAATGACGCTTTTTTATAACATTCAATAAGGAATGATCGAAATGCCATTATGCAGCATAATTCCTACGTCAGTAGCCTTCATCTCGTCAGAGCCATGAACGAGACCAAAATAAAATTAAATGGATGATGATTTTTTCCTACCCCACGAAAAATATTCCATCCATTAAGGTATTATAGGAGGAACTGTGATGATTTCACCTGTTTTTATTCATTGGTTGTACACATTCGGCGTTGGGAGGAAGAAAGTGCTGGGGACATCCTACTGTGAATCCAAACAGAAGAGCTCCCTGTATTTCTAAAAGATATTGCTATTTTATTGTGTGTTTAGCTCCTCTTATTACGGGTGCACCGTCCTTATAACTGGTTCAAGGAAAGATGCATTGCGATCTCCGACGTTGCAGCAGTGCCTAGGAAATGGGTCGCGCGCATAGAGCACCCCTCAAACTTCCCCTCGTCAAAGGATGCCTCTCTGCTTTTTTTCCCTATAGTTTTCCACCTACTTCCGACGCCTCGCTGTTCTTTTCCTTCATCGTGTTTTTCTGGAGAAGTAACGCGTCGCCTGCAAAGTGATTTTTCACTTCTCCTCGTTCAGTTCTGATCATAGAGTAGAATCTCTTTTAGCTCGTGGAGTAAAAGTAGCTCCTGTTTTTCCTTTTTGAAGTAATAGAATTTCATCTATCTATAGGTTACTAAAGGCGAGCTAACGATTCATGAAAATGGAAGCGGTGGGTAATTATCGAAAGTATACTTCGAAAGTAACTTCTTTGTGAATGGAATCCGCTTCTAGTTTTAATACCAATGTAGTATCCCCGCTGCAATTATCTTGAAAGAATGTTTTCTTATAAAATAGGATGAAAATTATTTGGAGGAGTGCTCCACAATTAGTGACCTATGAGCAAATTCTTTGGGTTTAGCGTAATATCTTTTTAAGTCTTAAAACCAAAATACGCCATATTTTCAGGAAAACTCTTCTCGTTAATTAATGGGAATATTCACTGAAAATATAATTGTTAGTTGGAGGCTATTAACAGCTGTAAGAAACAGAATAAGATATCTTATGCCTAACTTAAACTTAATTACCTCGTCAATCCACTGGATTTATTTTTCCATTTCGGTCAACATATTGTTAGAAGTTAAGAACTTCCGCTGATTTGCTATGAATTGCTCGCGTCCGAAAAGCAATAATAGGGAAAAGGGATTTTGCTTTGTGAGGTCATTTACTGCGATTTACGAGGTTGTCATGGCAATTAAAAGGGTGCAGCGAACCGTACACTTTTCGTTATATACGGCATTATCTTTCCCCTCGTCACCCGTCGCCCTGGTAATGGAAAATTTAGTGCTTAGCGTTGAAGATAGAGAAGAAAGTTATGGAGGCAAGGTTTAGCGGCACGTAAATTATATCAGATACATGAATACAGTTGCTTTTTCATAAAATGAAGGACGTTCCCTTTTTAACGACCAACCGTGCTTATGTAATAACGTTACGTGTAAAAATCTCTATTTAAAATTCTATTAACGGAGGATAATTAAAATTCGTATGTGTCTGTGCATATGTAAATGAATATAATTACAGTAGCTGTTTGTTCTTTTGCGGTTAATAAAGATTTTTCCAGCATTTCACTCTGTTTAAATGAGAAATATATTTTTTCTGTCGCAGCTGAAATGTTTCATTTCTCTTAAATTAGAGCGTTTGGCTGTGCGCGACTTCCAATTTACGCAGCGCACTTCATTTCTATGAGCATCCAAAAGGCAGTTAAGTCTTCCATGCCAAAATTACGCTTAACAGCTGATAGAAGCGAAAGCTATCGTCATCCTCTCAGAATCCGTGATGCTGTTCCCTCCATGCACTGCATCCCGTGAGCCGACTCCCTATCGACCACGCCCGTCCAGTTTTCCCGCATCGAGGTCCTTGTTGGTCATCCACTCACCTCCTTCGATGTAATTTGTGCTCCTGATGCTTTGTAATCTAGTGTAATCCCAATACATGCCTAGGGTTAATCACTCCCATTCATATGAAGCATAAATCACGTCCCGTCATCCACACCGGCTGTCGTATGTAGTCCTATTCTCGGCCGAACCATTTTCAGCGCGCAAATTTTCGACGGAAGTACCTGTCGAAATGGAACTACCGATGCGAAACAATTGGCTGCTGATTTTCTTGTATTCGGACATAAACTCCGCGTGGACTCGTTGTAAATTTTCTCGGCGGGGAATCATTGGCATTCGTGGTTCACTTGCTATAAATTCCATTACCTTATCAATTGAATTGCTTAACGGCTTTATTTTTATACGCGGAGTGAAACGCGTCAAATTTTTAATCTACTCGGGAATTCCATAGCGTGCCTCCGCATCAAATTTAGGGAAAGTATTTGTCCACATTTATTACGAGCACTCGAATAACCCATTATGAATGAACGGTCTGGGACTCGAAATTTTATTTTTGTTTGTTTAATTTGCCATCTGTTATTAAAATCATGTCCTGTTAGGATGATAGGCTTATTTATCGTCCTTGTTTCAAAAAAGTGAAACAGGATTATTATTTCCAATATACTGAACGATAAATTATAAGTTTTACGTAGTTCTTGCCTATTTTCGATTCATTTGGTTTCAGTGTGTATAGAATTGACTTCGAAAAGAAACCCTTATTCTTTTCGAATCTATCATTGAATCGTATCTTTTTCGGATTTTTTTCGTGAAGTAATGAATTTCCATCCTATCCATCTCATTTAAACATTTTCCCCCTACTCTATCGAGAGGCCGTTTATCTTTCCTATCGACACCGATGTTGTTATTAGATGTGTTCGGTTGTTATTAGATATTAGTTCATTTCCTCCCTAATGATATTTAAACAAGACCTAGTAGGTATAGGTAATTTCAGTTTGGGCTCGATCTATATCAGTTTCTGCGATCTTGGGGGTCTCCCACAGTATCCTAGTAATTGTTACATCTGTAACTCCTTTATATTATAACTATAATTCTTTTATAATAAAATACTTATTTCTTCCTTGTCCTAGATCATGTCGGAATAAGCCTCAGGAGCACTCAAAATTCCTCTGATTCACACTTTGAGGAGTTATACTCCTTGCCCGCTCTTTTTCTTTGCTGTTGCCACTTTAAAATATTTACAGTCTCTTTACCGCCAGCTTTCTTCAAAATAACGAAAAAGTCCTCTCAGAACAAAAAGTTGGAGCAGTAAAAACGATTCATTGTAGCCCTTGAAATCACATCTCAGGAGCACATGCTCTTTTGTCGTCTGGAATTCCGCGGCCATAAACCCACCGAACATATTTACGTTTCTGCTCCTTACCCTTTTCTCTAAACGCACGTGCGACACCGTTCTCCCGGCAAAGAAATCGCATAAACTGGGAACCATATGGCAGCCTCCTTGCTTTTCCTTCTCTCTCGTTAAGGAGAAGGGCTAGCAGTAATCGCGTTCTCCCAGCCCTCCTCCGCTGCGATTGATTGGTTTAAGTGAACGGCGTGGGTTTGGTGGTGTAGTAAGAGGCACAACGAATCTCATGGCAAAGGAAAAGGTTCACGTTCTTTCCTCTCTTCCTTTAATTCTTCCCTTTCCTAAAGAGAGGCCGCAACTCTAGGCCGTTATGCCGCACCTGCTGCCACCTCTCGTTCCGTCGCAAGTTTTGTTTCTTTTTGCACCTTCCCCTCCTCGCTGTGACCCAGCGTTTGCTCTCTCTCCCTTTGTCTTCGTTTTTCACTCGCATTCACTCCGCGATCGTAATACTTTGGCGATTTTCCTTCCCGTTCATTTGAAATGGTTCTCCATGGATGGACTGCGTTCAACCGGCATTGCTATCTTTTTTTATTTCAGTCTTCGGATGCGGCTTCCGTCGTAATGAAAGGCATTTCATAGTACCTTCTTCCTTTCCAAGTTTCGATGTTTTCCTTTTCCAGGGACGTGTTGGTTGTGTATCTCTTTGTTGAATGTGGGTTCTTATGGGATATTACTGGAAACGTTTTCATGTCCCATGCTGTTAGAAGCGTTTTCTGCATTGATCGGTTGCTTTTACCGGTTTAATTAAGTGCATATAAAAACAAAAAGTAGGTATCTCTATAGATCAAGAGGATTCGGAGAAAAGTGGAAACATTTTGAAGTTATGCCTGTCGTCATTGAGTATATTCTTATGAAGATTTAAATTTTTAAAATCCATAATATATTTTAGTAATAATTATAAGTGTATTATAACTGTCCATTTCTTGGCTTCAGCCATATTTCATTGGCTATATCCCAAATTATTATATTTTATGTGTAGCTGGGCGTTTAGCAATAGCTAAAGCAATACATTTCAATAAATTACTGGCAGTGGAAGTCTTGTTCGAGTCTTACTAAAGTGATATAGAATTTTGTAATTTTCCTGTTTTCAGCCAAACCTTCCCTATATGGCTCAAATCCGTAAATAAGTTGGCTCCTTTTTCTTAGCCTATAATTTTCTCCTATCCAAATCTTTATTTAAATATCGCTCTCATTTGAATGATTGCATTGTTTTGTTTTAACCAAATTATTCAGATAGTCTAAAAATTATCTAATAATTAAGTTTCTTTTCATTGAATAACACTGCAGAAATTGTAATTATCAGCGATATAAATTCCGACAATGATTAAGTAATCCTTGTTCCACACTTACAAAAGTGTCTCGATAGTAAAACTTAGTACATAACTTCGTTTTAGGATCGTTTTCCCTCGTGTATTGCTGTATTTTTCTACTTAAAACAACTATTTGTGTAAATTTAGCTCATCCCTTTCAGACTCTTAAGTTGGTGGCTGAATAGTAATTATTCAGGAGAATCTCAGCGTTTATGAGCGAGAGCTATTACGAAATAGAGCAACCACGAACCCGTTCTGGAAACTTCTTCATCTCCTTATAGTTGTGAAATAGTAGTCAGTTATTAGGAAACTTATTTTTGATCATATTATGAAGAAAATGGAGTGTTGAAGAAAGCAAATGCATCATACTCATCGAATGAGTGAGAATTGGGTCATTAAGATATAATAAAGATAGAGAATGCACTGTTGCGTTTTCATCAATATTTAATTATTTGACTAGATAATCCAAATTCTAAAATTCTCCTATAGTGTGTTAAGAAGAATATTTGCCAATTTTACTATAGAATTACACTTCCACGTTAGATTTTGTGGTATTTTTCTTATTTCATGACATCCTTTATACATCTTCTTCATCTCTCTTCTCCGAACGGCAGTCCCTTTTTCCTCTGTTAAGGTCGTCTCCTTGGGCTACTCTCTCATCATCATCCCAGCATCTGCTCCCATCTGGACCATTCCCACTCATCCCCTCCACCGTTAACCTTACGCATTTTCTTCCTGCCACAGTAATGTACCTATCCCTAAAACTGTTACCACAAGAGAATATATCCTCTTTTAGCTTTTCCTTTACCTATTTATTCTTTTCCTATGGCTCAACTTTAGGAATTGTATATATATATATATCTATATCTATAAATCTAAATTATTTTTCTTGCTTTTCAACCTTTGTAATACTTTCTAGTTGTTCATTATCTTTCGTCTTAATTTTTTGTTCTCTCTCATAATTCGCCGTTTTCACTTTTTAACGAAGATTGAACTGCATGAAAATATATTTTCTGGTAACGAACATTTATGAGCATTGAAGTAAATAGTTAAGTGACATGAAATCGGGAAATTTAGGAGTTAGTTCGGACTTAATTTTTTATGAAGCTTTGCTGCCTTAGGTACGGATACGGTATGTCAAAATTAAATATATTCTCTAACTTTATTTCGTGTATAGTTAATTTCCCTTAGATCATGTATGAGTTGTTTCCATTTCTGAGTATCATTGTTTACATCTCATTTTGTTTAACGTTTTCAGCAGGCTGGATGATCTGAATAATTAGAAGATGTAATAACTCAGTTGTAGCTTCCAGTCAAATGATAATTATTTCTTTATCTAGAATCAAACGTTTGTATGAAGGAATTTTTACTTCAATAGTTTAATCAGAAGTTGAAGTATTAAAGCCGTTGAAAATATTAGAAATAATTTGTGTGTCATGAAAATGCGGCCTTGAATATTAACCTGATTCGTTGTATCGAAAGAAGGTAGTAATTAATTCTTTGTCAAGAATACAGGAGGCTTTTAAGTCTTTGTGAAATAAACTGAATGTAAATGTTCCTAGGAAAATAACTCGCTTTCTTCTCTAAATCATTTCACCTCTCACCCTCCTTTTTTATTATTAAAAGTCGTCCCTGTTACTTTTTTCCCAAAAAGATACCACTTTCATCTCCAGAAAAATGCAAACGTGTAAACTTTTTTCACCTTTTTGCTTCCATCAGTATTTCCCTTCACCTGTCCTCATCTACGCCCCTTAACTCCTTGTGCAGCTCATATATCCTTGCTCTCTTTAAGGGCTCTCTCGTCTTTGAGGCCGCAAAGAAGGTTTATAGCGTTCCCGGCTCAATATTTATGCCTAACCCCTCCTTTACTTAGTCCGAAACTGTCTTTCTACTTCCTCAATCAGAAACAGTCTTCGCTCCAGTCTTATGATGCATTGCGTTCGGAACTATCTCATATTTCTCGCTTATTTTCACCTTCATCCTCTTCCTGATACAGTCTTCTCAACCATGTTCACGTCCTACGCCCCAGCACTACGTCACGACACCGTTCTCCTGCGGTTTTAATTATTATTTTCTGGATGCCATAGCTTTTTGCAGCTGCCCCAATATAGATTGCAAGCGCGCCTCTCTTGACGCCCCTGAAATTCGGTCTGGAACAGCTTAAATACCGCGTGAAATTTTCATTTAAATCCTATTCTGCACCAAAATACCTAAATAATACATTACCAAACTTAAACTATAAAATACATGGTATCATAAGGAAATTTATAATTTTATTTCATATCATCATTTTCGATAGGGCATATGTTTAGTATTCAGTTAATTTACTTAAAAAATGCGAAATGATGAAAACAGTTCTTCTTTAGAGGATAGGGTACAAAATATTGGAAACAGAAGTGTAAAAGGACGTGACAAGTATCTTATTTTAGAGAATTTATGTGTAGAATACTAAAAATATACACTCATTTAATAAACTGTGCTAATATATAGAAAGCACTAGTTGCATTTGGCGAGATACCATAATCTTTATATTTCCGTTAAGTTTGGAAAGTTATTTCTTAAAGCAATCGTTTAACATATCATACATTAATTGCCTATCTTTATGGTAATTTGAGATAAGTTCAAATAATTTCCGTGAGGATATTTTTCCTTTTTTCTACATATACCAACAAACATGCCCTAAGCTTCTTATCCGAGACCTCATTGCAGTATTTTAACCGATCGTTTTTTTCTATTCGCCAAAATATAACTTTTCACCGAACTAATAGACCAAGTATGTTCGGATACTATCTTGTAAAATTACCCTTTCTATCGTTGGTTTAGCATGAAGAAATGAAATTAATCTTCAGCTAATTTTTACTCGTTACTTCCTTCATTTTCTGCGCCGTAGTCGGCGTCTTTCGTGATAGCTATTTTGGGATCTCATTAAGTCGGTCACCTTGTGTAGTCGATGATGTTTCTTTGCTTTTTTCAGCCGTCTTTGAAGGATATTTTCAGAGACTTAACGTCGGTGTGTTCTAATTGCTAGTTAGATTATTCCCTTCTTCAAGCACAGATGATCATCACCCCGATGAGCACAAGTTTCTAATATTTCACAGCTTTAACATCTTTCGCGTGAGATAAGATGTTAGTTTTTGATTAGAAATAAAAGGTGAACTATTTAATGTAATTTTTATGATGGACACGCGCATCTTGATATCTTGTGAAAACATTATGTTTAGGTGTGTCATCACAACTAAACATAATGTTTCCACACCTCATGTTTATCACACAGAAACTGAATGATAAACCGTTATATTTGTGGTAGTTGATTAGAGCTCCTGTTTGCAAATCCAGATACATCATGTGACGATGAGTATTTAAAATTCTCCTAATTTCCTATTGCTTTTTCGTAGCCTGCTCATACCGTCAAAATGTAATATCATAGCTCGCTTACCATTTAATTACTCATCTGCCTTGAATATTTCCTCAAGATAACTTTGAGAATGATGGTAAATTGGATTGATAACAGCTTAAATGGTCCAAAAGAGTAAAATTTTAGCGAGCTGAGTGAAAGTCTCACTGAATCATTAAAAATATGACTTTTCGGATGTTTCATTCTAAGTTTAGCTTTAGGCTGCTACGTACATGAAAGTAATGATATGCCTCTCATTTATTTAACTCACAGTCACCGCGTAAGAATGTGACGAAAGCTGATGTTTTTGGCATTATCATGCCATGCTCACGTGAGCATGCGTATATGTGCAAGACTGCCTCTTTATATGACACATCAGTGGCAAATCCGTGGCTTATTCCGTTTTTACTGCATTAATAAAAGGCAGCTTGAGTCATGCGTTGAGACATAGGAGCTCTCTGCTTTGGAACATCCCCCGTTAAGTGTATTATTCCCCTCCTTTTCTCCCTCTGAGACAAAGGCGCCTTGAAATTGCCTCATTACCTCGTTTTTCCCAGTCATCCCTCACCTCTTTCGCCACCATCCTGCACATCTCTTGCCTCGTTTATTACGGAGAAAAAATATTTCCCTTAATTCCTCGCCATTTCCCCTCCGGCATTTACGTTATGTGCGGTTTCGCTTTTGGGATTCACCGCTGGGGGGAGATGCACGTTTGTTGCTCTCTCCCTACCTACGTAGCTGACGTTTTCTGGGAAACTTTCTTTTTTTCCCCAACGCTTGATGAGGGATTTTTTCTCTCATCCGGAGAGTGTTTTGATACGTTTTATTTTCGCTGAGTGTATCGTAGTGGGTGTTGCGCGGGAGGGTGGAGCCCGTGTTAGTTTTCAATGCAGATTGTTTTGGTGGCCAGATGGATTCGCTGTTTGCATTTCAAGATTCTGTTGCGTTTGCGATGGAGTTGTTTCGCTAAATATTTTATAAACCTTTAGCCTCGCTCTTTAATATTCCACTGAAATATGAGAGTTAAATGGAGTTGTGAAAGTCTATGAATTTTTTCTCGTTACTTATCTATTATCATTATTCCAAGTCAACGCTGCGATTATTCCTCCATGTTTAATCGAAATTCCAAAATAAGAGAGAAGAGGTATAAAGTGGAATAGCTCTTCTTTCTGCTTATTTTTTAATAAACTCAGCATGTAAACGATTTAGTTTCTCTCTCTAATTTACCAGTGAAAATATAAAGGGAAATATTCTCTTTCAGTTTCCGTACCGATTAATTTAGTTTTTCGCAAAATTTCAATGTTGGGATATCTGAATGTAGGCAATACGCTCATTAAATGCTGTTTTATCGTTTAACGTGAAGAATAACAGTGAAAATAGAGACCCATTCCTGCCGTTGTAAGATGTTAGTTAACACATGATTAGTGTTTTTGAATTATTCTATTTCTTTTTATTTTCCAAGGTTGAGTTAGTAATTCTTTTTCGGTCGAAATTTTCCGTTATGGATCGTTCGCATACAGTTCACTCCGTAATTTAGCAAAAATTATTCAGTGCGTAGAGTAAAGCATGAGGTTTGTCAGGTAAATCGAATGACATATTATGGAGGTGATTGCTGAACTTAAGATTTCTTGGTTTATATTTCTGGATTGTTTTTCATGTTTTTTTTGTTTTTTACTTTACATCTTTTCTCGAGTTGCATTTTCAATTATATTATGAAAATAAAGAAAAAAACTACTATCAACACCTGTTAGATTCCATATTTTATGTCAGAATAAAGTATTAATTTCCTCGTAGTTATTTGGCTGGATGAGCCATAAGATTTAACATAATTTATTTGGTTAGCTTTCAGTTGGATTTATAAACCGTTTTCTCGGCCTAAAATACTATTAATTTCATTTCCTTATCTGTTATCAATTTGTTTTTTTTGTCGCAAGTAATTTTAGAGTCGTCTACCAAAAACTCCTCGTGGTAATTTTTTAGCGTTTATGATTATATACTTGTCTAACTAAAATTTCTATTTGTCTGAATACGTCAAAGTACTTTGGCCCTTTTTATCTAATTATTTTGATAGATATAGGTCCCAAGGTAACAGAACGATCTTCATTTCTTGAATTAATTATAAAATGATACGCAGGCATATGGTTTAGTAGAAAATCATCGTTCCCTAGTATTTTCGTTTGGATATTAAAAGTTACTGCTCACCTTTCTCTCGTCGTTTAGTTAATTTTGACCCTTTTGAATGGGAGGTTCAATCTAACGTATGAAGTATGTTAATTAAAGGAAGTCTATCATGCCCATCGAGCGTGGTCATTCGACTCACCGCCATCGTAGCAGTCACCGCATCTAAGGTCTCCTTCTCATTCACCCAAGCTTCTATTTGTATCTTCCAAATTTCATTTACATACAAACTTTTGGGATATATTATTTTACCAACAACTCATGTATGCTGTGTGAAAATTGTATCTTACGGTAATTTCACGAATCGCGCATTACTATTGCGAACAGTAAGAAGAAATTTTCATCTGGCCGCATTATTCCGTAGTTGTATGCGAGGTCCGCATATTCGCGGTGTGACGAGTAATGCGCCTCTATATTTTACCACTCGCATTAAAGGAGCGACGCGGTTGTTACTTGCACGCAGAGGAATTATTCTCTCGAAAGTCGTGCTCCTTTTCGCGGTCCTGGAATTGTGTTTACATTTCCGGATGTTGGCATAGCTCGTCCCGAGTTTTGGGACGCCAGTCTTTTTAAAAATTCCCTTTTAGCCAGCTCATTCTTACTCAAATTGAATATATATTCGGGGTACTTTAAACGAATTGCGTCTCTTTTGGGATGCGACCCGCTGCTTTGGAGCGGAAACTAACAGCACTTCGCATCGCCATTATTATTCAATCAATCGTCGCCCAGCACGGTCGCACTGCGATTTTCCGAAAGTAATTGGGATTCCAAATTGGAAGTATGGATTTTATATCGGCGATATCGATTTTTCTCCTAGTTTGGTATGCCCACGTGTTTGTGCCAGAACAGCTTCTAACTTTTTCCTTAACCAATATTGTTTATGTCTCATTACTTTATACATCTATATTGTCCACCGTCTTAGAAGCAAATCGACGATTTACGAGGATTTCAGATTGAGAAGCGTCTTATTTTTTCAGTGATCACCATCATCAGTATCACTAAGATTACTTATTATTTAATGCTATCCGTAAATATTTTCGCTACTTGTATTATTTCTATCCTTGGCTTTTGGGAATGTAACAGACTTTGCTTATATGCTGAGGATGTCGTACCGAAAGCTTAAAATAAATTTTTTAAAATATATTCTGGCTTTTATCAGTGAAATTATATCTAAAAACACAATTAAAAAATTATTTATCGAATTTTATTGTTTTAACTTTAATATTATAAAGCTAAGTCATTTATTGATCATTCTAAAACAACTTATTAAAATACACTGATTATATTTTTCTAAAATTTTCTTCCAAAATCCATTTCTCCAAAACAAATGAGTAATCGCACCTGGTGATGGAGCGAATACACGGAGAATAAGGTGTTGCATTGATTAATTTATGAGATGGTAAGAATATAAACATCCGTGGATATTTTTATTCAACTAAGAAATTTCACCAAACTCATTAAGGAAGATTCCTATTTATTTTTTGGAGGAGATGATGTATGAATCTTCATTAGTGATTAGTGCTATGGATACTTTAAATCTAATGATTGCATATATGCTGATAAATATTAGTAGTATTTTCCAATTTTTTTAAAATTGTGGTTTGCGATTTTGAAATTTAAACAATTCGTAAAATTAATTGGTTGGAGACTCTCACTCTAGCATGTACCACAAAATTCAACGTTCCTTTTACTTTTCCAAGTAGATTTTCAGAGACATTCTTCCCTATCTTACAAATTAAGAGACGTAATATCATTCATAAAGGAATTAGAATTCGGAATGCGGAGTAAGTGTTTTGACCTTTTCGTGTATCAAAAGGAATGTACCTTTTTAGTATGTTTTCGTTCTTTGAGAAAGTATCCGAAACTTTCACTTAAAAAAAAAGCAGGCAGCACTTGAAAGAATTAAAGCTTTGCATTTCCCTGTTTAGTGCCCCTCAGGAGGAAGTCTTAACTCTCTATTAAATTTCTCCCGACGAATGGGCCTTCCCTTTAAGTATTCATACAAATTTAACTCTTCGAATTAAGTGTAAGTGCAAAGGTCTAGGTTGGCGTGTCTAGGAAACATTTCCTTCCGCAGTATCGCGCATATTAAAACCCTTTAATACGGGAACTTTGAAATTCTGCGTGGCCGAGGCAGGGAATAAGGGTTAGGGAAGAGGAATTTTTTCGTTATTACCGTCGTGAGCAGAATTCCTCCGCTGAGGGAAACCTAAGGCCGTGCCACCTGCATCTCTTTTTTTCAGTGTGACGTCGGAGAATTCCCTCGTAAAGAAGAGAGAGAAAGGGAGAAGTATCTTTCATCTGTTTCCTTTCCTATTCCTTTGGTCTTTGTACGGCCGGCGATCAATGGTGGTCAAAAGGCAGAGAGATAGTGGTGTGGTTCTGCAATCTCACTTCACCTGTCCGATTTTCCCAGTCTCCTTTTCTTCTTTTTTTTAACTCTTTCCCTGGCCCTCTCTTTCCGATCACTAGAGTGCTGTCGTCTTGGGAATTCCGTCCGTCGAAGGTTGATTTCGAAGCTTTCTAGTAGGGTCGGCTATCGAGCTCATCAATATATTATCGTGTTAAAAACGAGAAATTGGTGGCTTATTTCAAGTTTCCTGCCGAAACGGGGAAAATTATTAAAGTGGTGGCGGAAGTCCGAGAATAGCAAGGTGTCTCGTATACCTTATTCTGGTAGACGCGTGTAAAACAGCGAAGATTTGTTTCTATCGAAGGGTTTTTCGGTTCTTTACGCTAAAGTGAGTGAAGGTTTTTTGCTCTTACTAATGATTGTATCTAATTATGAATAAAATGCTATTATAATGGTCTTATGAACGGATTAGTCTACTGTGGTAACATGTGACCGAATTAGTTGCAGTTTATGTTACAATTGTACCTAATAAATTATGTTTGATTGAGTTTATATTTCTATAACTGTACCTCATTTTGGGGTTCGATGATAGCCCACCCTTTGAAATCGTTTAGGCGATCTAGTCATTCATAACCCCTGAAGGCTGGTATAAAAAATTGTTATCTCAATTCAGAAGAAAGAAAAGAAGCATTTACGAAAATTTAGAGGTGGTTCTCGATTAAAATTCAAAATTTCGAGCTTTAGTAGTACAATCTGAATATAAATATAATGTATTTATAAGCTTCGCATATTTGCAATATTTTTAGGTAATATAATTTCGTTGTGTTAAGAAATTATTCATAGTTAGTGCTTACTGATCTATTTGGATGTGTTACTATAAGATATTTTGATTCTTTGAAATACCAGTTTGTCATTGGAAAATGTATGTTTCATTAAGCATTTCGTGAGTTTTAAGTATAGCCTTTGACATATGTTCTTTCATACTAATACCGTTTAGTTTTCTTTTTCTCTTATTAAAAGACTGACCGGGATATCTTTGGCCCCGCGTACCTCATATCTACCGTAATGTATTACAACATTGAGCTGCAAATCATGGTAGAATATTAGCATTTATAGAGACGTGACCTTCGATCTTCTATGCATAACCTGTAAGCAGCGATCCGTCCGGACTAATGTCCTCTCATAGTAATCGAGTTATCGACCTCCTCCCTCAACATCTGTGTACAATGTGGTCTGAGCAATATTTCAGCCTCTAATCGAGGTGCGCTGGCCCGAAACTCTTAGTCCACCACCCTCACAAGCCGAATTCCATAATTGATACTGGCAGCGTCCCCTTAGGGAAGACGATGGAAGTAGGGAATCGATCAAAGCGGCCACACAGCGTTGGAGGCCAAGGGAAGACGCAAGGGGCTGTGCCAGCCACCCCAGTTTCTCTGGGGAGTTCACGACACAGATCACCTACAAAATGTATGCTCGCACTTAAGGTGTCGTCGAGCGATTGAAAAGGTTGAGATAATGACGACTTCATTTCGAGGAGGCTTTCATCGTAACGAACGCTGAAATCGTTTTATTTGCTTTGCTCCATATTGTCTTTTGCTCGGAGCGCCCTAAGTTGAAACTGATGCTCGTTAAAAGAAAATGGGAATAAGTTTGGAAAATTTCGTAGTGTCAATTGTTGGGCGAAAGTTTTCGAGGTAAAAGTTTTAATATACCTTTAGAAAAGAGGATATTTTTAAGGCTTTAAATGCTCTAATAGGTGGAAATTTTTTCTTCAAAAATGAACGAACTAAATGCAGTTTGGATTGTTTAGAAGTATTGCCACCATTTAAAGACAAAATAAGGTTTTAACATTGAAATCAAGTCGACGGAAGCTATTTTGTAGTTTTTATGGAAGTTTGGTCTTTGGATGAATAAAAGTCATATTTTTATTTATTTTTCTTCATTGTTGGCTGTATGTTTGCCAATTGCGTTGGAAATGATTTAAATTTCTTTTGAATAAATCCATAAGTAACTCTAGAGGTAATAATTCAGCATTGTATAAGATATAGAGGAATTAAGGATTTTTAGTGATATAAAATTGGTCGTTTCTTTTAATTTTCCATAATCCAAAGTTTTCCAATTCCAAAATAAACCATATTATTTTATACTTCTTCGAATTTTCCTTGAATTTTGTCCCTACTTCAGGAAGAGGTCTTTTTTAAGTTTTAATATTGCTCCTTCAGAAAAATTGCTAGATCGATACTGTTGTAGTGATATGAATCAAAAATCAAATTTCAATTGAATAACTAAGCTACACTTTTTGATGACGATGTTACTAATTAGTAGGCGCATTTATATTTGTAATTGTCTGTTTTAATATGAAAGCATTTTATGGAATCTTCCCGGATGCAAAAAATGGTTTTTTGTTAACTATTCTTGCTGCCCTTGTAGGCCCAGATAATTGGTTAAAATTGATAAATTAGCGTCACCTGAGCCTGAGGCCGGCTTAAATGTCATTAAGTTGGTAATTGAAAAACCTTCGTGACTTGGATTCGAACAGGTTATACATCGTCATCACGGCCCAGAGCGCTTTTTCCTGCACCCCTTTACTATGTCGCCGGAAAAAAAGGGAGAACCTGCTCGAGGGGGAGGCTAAGTATGCTGGATACCTGACGAATGCTCTCCGCTCTCTTCCTTTATTCACGTCCCTTTCGCAATTTTCTCTCCCTCTTCTGAGATTCCTACTTATTCCTCGTATTCCTCCCCACACAGCGTTTGCACCGCATTTTATGCTCATTTAAACCTCCTCATTTAATTCCCTCTCCTTCATAACAATCCATGCGCAGTTTTTGATTCCCTTCCGAGTGGGCTAATCTACAGTCATTGATTTTCTTTTTCCGCATCAAAGAGGCCTAGACAATTTTATTAAGAATCGAAAATTTAAATGCTTCTCAATATGGAAGTTAGGTTGATTGATAAAAATGTTTAATATTTCGATCATATTCACGCATCTATTGATTGTAATTGGTCGATTCATACTTTTTATTAAAGCGTTAAAGGTAAAATTTGGATCTTAAAGTCCCTTAAAAAATCGTGCGTATTTTATTTTTATTTCCTCCACTCCTCAATGAAAATTTTGCTCGCGTTAAATCCCTTCAATAGTCTTTAAGAGACTAATTAAGGAGATCGTATAATAAATGTTAGAAAGCAGCTTAAATTACGAAAACGCTTTTCGAGAACTATTTCGTAACGCATTCCTACTTTACGCAACGGATAAAGGTGATATTTTTGTCTGCTCACCTTGCTTTTCAGGAGTTCAATTTCCCAATTGAAATTCCAAACCTTTCATAAGTACGGATTATATTGAAGTAACTCCAGATTCAAATTAGAGAGTCAATCCTTTCTTGGCCTGAACACGTTTATTGCTGACGAATTTCCCGAAATGTTATGTTTTGGTCATAAATTGTGATTATGGCTTGTTGTAATCACTTCACGCTGAAAGTGAGGTGGGAATTTCAATTCAATCATGGCTGTTTTTATTTGTGACCCTCGTTGCATCCCCATGTTTTTCCTCCTCTTTCATTTTGTCTTTCCAAGACTCTTTTGTGTCCCCGCTGGTGTTCCCCTCTTCAGACGCTGCGGCTTTTGCTCACCATTGAAAGAGTGGAATGCCGCCGTCAGCGTAGTTCCCTCCCGCCCCGCTTCTTTCAACCTTTGACACCTCCAATTGCCCTAGTTTCATTTACGCACTCTTTCCGTCTCGCCACGGTTAAAATAATTAAAAGGGATAATTTCCTCTCCCTCTTGTCTATCCACATGTTGTCTTTTTGTGCTACTTCCTGCTGTCATAGCTGTACAACTCGCGTAGGTGTGTTTGTGCTCCCAGCTGAGTTATAGCATTGGTAATGGGATCGAAAATAATGGCATGTCCCCTTTAATAGCTCGCACATTTCTCGCTTCGTGTATTTCTAATTCTCTCTCGCTGAAGAGTGGATGTGAGACATTATGGATTTTCTGCACTCTCAGAATCATTTAAGAATTTCCCTTCCCGACCTTAGTTTATTTTGAAAGGTTCCTCTTTCTAATAATTAACTCATCTATATTTACTAAAAGAGTGAAAGGATGGACATCTTACATCCGCCATTTAAATCGAAAAGAAATTTAATCGTGTATTAGTTAGGGTAGTCTTACTTCCTTTCATTAATTATAATAATTATTTAAGTGAAACATCGTTTAGAATTGGTAAAAGAATTTTTTTCTCGTTACTACATTAGGTTTTCTAATTACCACTGTTTGCTATGCAGTAATTATCTTAAAGAATTTACAGTTTGTCGTATCTTTTATTATTGAAATGAGATAAGTATGAGATTTTTAGGAATCTTTAAAATTCCAAGTCTAGATCGACGTGTTAGGAGATGATTTCTCCTATTTTCAGGAGGATTATGTAATTTTTAAATGTCTCATCATTTTATACTTACCTGTATGAAGGAATTATTCGGTTTCCTTTGACTTTCAAAGAAACATAACATCATTGTTATTTAAATTGTATCCTTGGTTTTCAGAAGCTACTCCTTTTCTTATTTTATTAATGCAGTAATAAGTTTCCGTGTTTAATTCATGGTTTTATTTCACATGCCTATCCTTACTCCTATAATTTAGAGTAGTTGAATAGTCTTTTTCATTACTCCCCTCTCTCTTATCTCCGCTTTATTTTCCCTTTGCAGTTCCGTCTTTGATCCTTATTTTTCACTTCTCAGCAATTAAGGCAACCAATTCCGCCCACTCTCTGCGTTTCTTTTTCAGCTTTTGTTGTTTTTCTTAAATTTTTGCGGATTACAGCCACCATTCTGAGGCCATCAACTATATCTGACCTCTCACTCCTCCACGTCTTTAAAATATGCTCATTTCTACCTCTCTCCGCCTTCTTAACGTAAGATACTATGGTTTTTTGTTCGTAGCACTCACGAAATGATGACAATGTTCTCTTTATCCATTTACATTCCCAAGCGCTTACTTATGTAAATACTTTGAATTGCATTCCCGGGCTTTATTTCGTCTTTTCATGGAACTGCGCCGCAATGTTTTGTTTCCAGATTATTAACGTTAATAATTTCCTTCTTTAGCGTTTCCCCTACTTTTCCTCTGCAGAATTTCGCGTTCTTTCGTTTTTTTTCTCTTTGATATTAGAAGTTTCTTTTGGGGCTTTATACGAGTAGGTGTACGCCTTAAAACTGAAAGGTAAACTAAAGTGAAAAATAGCTAGTCATTACTGGGACTCGAACCCAGGTCTGGTCCGGGTAAGTGGGAGGCCCGGGTTCGAGTCCCAGTCATATCGCTATTTTTAACTTCCATTTACTTTGGGAGCTCGTTTTTACAAAATTCTTGATAAAATGACGATAGCGAATATTCGCTCAGATTTTTCTTCTATTTCTCTCGTACCTTTGAGAGAAAATACAACTTTTTAATTTCTTTCTTTGAGGATTAATTCGTTTGTTTAGCTTCAGTGAAACTCGAAATACAATTCTGTATTTCTATCATTCGAGGGCGTTCGCGGTAATTCTCTTTCTATGGCGGATATTCCTTTCACTCGAAATGTTTTCAAGTTCATTTCAGTTATTGATTTCGGGAGAGTCGGAGTTATTTTACGATAATTGCTCGGAATCCCTAATTGCCAGCCAAAATGTATTTCGGCTCATTTCAACCGTTCATTTACCATACGGCGCTCGAGTCGTCAATTATTCTGCCTGCAATAATTTGGCCGCTCTACTTAATCCGCAGGACGTAACGGTGACTTAATCGCTCATATAATAACGTATTATTCAGACGTTTAAAATTTCGCGATCTTTGTCGTCGAGTGAGGATGATTAAAACGGCTGAAGTACACATCCAGAGCGGCGAAGGCAGCTGCGAGAATAATTGCCGCGCCGTTGGATTGCCTTAGGAAAAAGGACGAGAATAAAAGGAAAGTGTCCACATGATTAAGCATTGACCCTTCGATTTGTCTCGCTCTAATTTTGTCCCGCACATGCGACGCCTTTTATTTTTCAAATCGTAAGCCCGTCTGCTCCCTATATCCGTCTCCTCTTCAATTACCCTCGCTCACGTGGAATCAAATATCGACCAAGTGTCGGATTGAGAAGCATCGCCGACAGAGTCGCCAAGCCCTTTCAGTGTTTTTTTCGTCGTCATTTGAATGTTTTTCTCATCTTGCATTTGCATTAGGGTGTAGTTCCCTTCTTTAAGCAGAATTGCATGGAATCGCCGGTATGGAAATTTCATTTTTTAACGAATGTAGTCTTCAGTACTTCCCAGTCGTTTGTTTATATTTGAATGAAATATCCTTTGGTGAACTCTAAAATTGTACATACCTTTTCCAATACTGAATTTTAGATTAGCAGAGATTATGTAAATAATACAAAAAGTCTCTTCAGCTAGTCCCTTCTTATATTTGCAAATTTTAGCCTGCTCCATCCCCTTTGCTCTTATTTTTTTTCTCTTCTTGTTTATTTAGATTCAATACATAATGTATACACATGCGTAAATGTTTTTTCTTTAGTCTTTTGTTCATCTGACTCTTTACAGGAAACAAGTTAAACTAGCTTCTTCGTTTTCCCTCCCGATAGTTCCAAACACTCCTGCAATTACTACTTTTTAATCCACTTTATAGTTTTAATTAATTTGGGTATAACTCTTCGTGTTAATATTAATTCACATTTAGTTGAAGTATTTTTCAATCTTATTCTTCAATAATATTTCCTAGTGCTCTATTAAACATCCCTCTATGCTATTACTTAGGGTTGAAGTAGTTCAGTGATCCGCAAAAAATTATCCAGCGGAGAGAGCTCATTGAAAACCCTCAAACCGACGCCGCCTAGTGTAGCTCTTTTGCGCTTGCACAAACAGTTGAGATGCATCGGAGCGAAGCTGAATTGAAAACGAGCAACATATTCGCGCAGTGGCAGCGATCGAAATAGCGCAACGGCGGTTTTTCGGGTGCACGTATACGATCACCCTTTCCTCTGGCAGCGGGGACGCTCGATTCCGCCCAATTAAAATCTCTATTCGGGCGAAGGAAAGGCCTCACACTCCGATCCGTAAATCATCGTTGCTTTTAATTCTTCCCCTCCTCCCGACCAAGTGACTCTCCCCACTTGCCGACCCTTCGTGTCACTCTATCTATGCCCTTTCATCTCCTGCCTTTATCCTCTCTTCGCATCTTCGCTATTCATAGACGGGGAATTCAAGCGACGCGAAAATATACAGTGGATTCACCCTTAAGGGTTTTTTTTTGCTATCAACACTTTGAGGTAACTCTGTTAATAGTTTTCTACACGTTCGATGTAGAATTATTTACATTCAGATAATAATTGAATCATTTTTCATTATCCATTCGTTGAAAAATGACGATTCGTTTTCTCGAAAACATGATTTTTTGGTCGTTATTTGGTGTAATGTCTCGTTGTTGGACACTGATATCGTAGTCAAGACATTCGTGATTTTGCAAGGTTGTTTTATCAAATTTTGGTTTAATTCAGATATATATTCTAGTATTCGTCGCAAGCGCTACTGTTCTACGTGATATTTATGTTTAGCGGTCGAAGTTGTAACTGCAGTAGCGTTTCGTGCTTGTATACTTCCATCAGTTTCACCTACATGGCAGCGAGTCCTCCGAAGAATATCTGCCGGTGAACTCTTTTGAGCATCTTCTATATAATATATATGTGCCGATAGTCGTTCTCTTCCATTCCCTTTCCCTCTCCCAATGTCCAAATCACCAATATCCTCAGTTGGCCGATCTTCTCTTTCCGAGCCATTGAGTCATCCCAGGCAGACCTTCCCTCTCTTTACCTGTGTCCCTTTCTCTCTTTGTCTACCTCCTCGTCTTCTTTCTCTTCTCTGCCTCTATTTTTACCTGCCTTTTCACCGCTCCTCTCGCACTTACTCACCCGGTCATTGTCCGTCACCGCACTTATCTGACTCGATTAAAGGCTTCCGGTTTCTTCTCGACCGGTGTGCTTCTCGTTTCTGCCTTTATGCAGTTTTACGTGAATTTGTAATTTGTTGCGCTGTGTGCTTATCCTACTGTACTGCGTCATGTTATTGCGGTTTTCCGTAGAAATTGCGCGGCTTCATTTTCCTGTGGAACATTAGTTCGTATAATAATCATGGAAATTCATCGTCGTGATATTTTTCTTTCTATTGGGCAGAAAATCGTAATATATATCATCTGGAGATGGATTTTTCCCTTTAAATCTTGTATTTAGTGATCGAAAATTGTTACTGCTGGTTAATATATTCTCGTATGTAGAGTTAAATTAAAAATACAGCTTACAAATTTGGTGATGAAATACTGTTGATTTAATATTAGGTAATTCAAGCAGTTATACAATTTCTTCTTGATAACATCTTTCCATCACATCCTACTTTCTAGTTGTAATAACGGTTTCAGTATATTCGGAATGTTCGGAAAAACTGATTTGTTCATTAGACATTTATTAGCAATTTTATTTATTTCGTCTTATACTATGTTACTCTAGATATATATTTAATTATGTGGCTTTATAGATTTGAATGCGTTTTCCATTCCAATGTTGGTGTTATGATGTCATTAATGTCAGAGATATTATATCTGAGTATACTTTTTATAGTTGTAATTTAACCTGGAAGATTTCTTTTTGAGACTATCAAACTTTCGAGAGCTTCAGTTTTTCCTCTCCAACATTTTGGATTCCTTGCTATCAGATTTTTACTAGACTGATACATTAATTTAGCGTGAATAATTTCACTGTTGTTGCTTTATGATTCATTTCTACGTCAGTCAAAAGCGTAATAGTTCAGGTTTAAAATACCTTTCTGACCTTTTTCTCCAGCGCTACCTCCATTTCGAGATTTCTTCCGCGCCCTATTCTGCTTCATAGACCCCTGGGATGTACGAATTCATCCATCAAAGCTTATCACGTAGGTCATCTTCTCTAACGAATTTATTCAGGCGCTCCTGCCTGACATGGAACATTATTCACTTTCAGGAGACTTCGTTTTTGGTCGGACCTCCGGAAGGGGAAGGTTCGTTGCTGGGTTTATGCGGTCACCTTTTTGTATTTGTCATTCGCTGTTGTTGCTCAAAATTTAGAAATGTTTTTCTTTGAGCCTTACGCCGTATATTTAACATTGATATACGTCTCAGAATCGAAGGATGAATTGTTTTTAATGCCCACTCGATTTTCATTCGAACTGGTTCGAAATTGTTTGGAAAATCTAGCGTTTAAATGAAAAGTATTGTAACTATAATTTTCTGCGATGTCCTATCACTTTCTCTTTAGTCAAAGAGAAAAAGTGGTACAGTTGTTAAATTGCGGTTGAAACCAGTTACAAATTATTTAGCACCTGATTAGGGATTACTATTTTATGGTGCCTTGACAGATGAGGCCATTTTACACCCTTTCCAAGTATGGCCCCACGCCGGGAATCGAACTCTGAACCGCTTTCATCAATTTCGAACTCATTATCCACTTGGCTCTCCGGGACTGCATAAACAAATTAGCTCTTGATAGAGAGCGTGGGTAAAAACGTAATGTGGAAAATTTGGATGTTCAACAAAAACTCATTTTCGTAGTACTTCGATTTCCCCAAAGCATAATGATTCATTTCAACATCTAAATAAAATATAGCAATTATTTGCAATGAGGATTCCTCCCTTTAGCAGTTGCGGGGGTAAAATCCCTTCGGTCATGTAATCCGTTTTTAGCCAGTCACGTTCCCCTCCCCCCAGTAATCGCCTTCGGTTAGTCACCCCAAAGCTGCGGCGAGCTAACGATTACGAAGCTAATTTGTCTCCCCGCGTGAGTTAGGCAGGGGTTGAAGTTTAGCGCTAGAGACAAGGACCCGGAAATTTCCCCGTCACCCCACCGCATCTTCTCCGCTTTTGCACAGCCAAAGAGGGTCATTTTCATTGGAGGGTGGTTGGATTCTTTGGGTCCAGCCGCGGTGCCGTGGAAAGGAGCCAAGTTGTTTCTGGGACCAGCGGTCACGACTCGAACCATGGCATCCGTTGGGGCGGAAAGCGGAGTTTCCCGGCTTGACAGCCTCCTTTTGCCAATGAGCAGCTTTTTTGCTCGCGCAGAAGTAAATTTCCAGCGTGTGGTTTATGAGAAAAAGGTTGTAATTAGTAGCGGTTAGGTCCCTTTGAGAATTACTGCGTCGGCAGATTTCTTCGGATTTCTCTCCGAAATCGAGCTCACTTCTATCGCTTAAAGATATTCACAAAAGAAAATGTGGGTTCTTTCCGACGGCGTTTCACCTGCGATTTTGACGAGGCAGATACCGAAGCCTTGGTAGCGAGCGTCGTAACCATATTTCATTCCTGTCATCTACAACTGCAGCTCATTAACCGCGGAGGTTCTTATCGCAATGCGACGTCAGCGGAAAGGGGGCTCCTGATGTTACCGAATTCCCGAGCGCCTGGATCATCATTTTGAAATCGTATTTGCCGCCGGTGTACTCTATCCAGATCTTTTGTTCTTGTTTGATGAAAGCCGATTTTCCTCCCTTTCCGATTTTGCTGCTTCGAGGTTGATACCGTTTAGAAACATCGCACGACTTACATCAGATGTGTGGTCTGCAGTTCTCCATTTCATTGTTTATGCAGAGATTTTCGGCATTATTCCGTGGTCGCTTTACGTATTCATACACACATTTGAAGAATATGCCTATATTTCAGTTTCATGATCAAGTGAAGCTCTCAAAGTTTTTCCTATCGGATGATCACTTTGTAAATTAAATTACTTCTATTTTTAGTTGCTACTAACATTTTTAAATATATACTTCGAAGTCCATCGGAGAAAATATGAATATAGAAAATTATTCTATTCAATCTTTTTTTTTGCTATCTCAATATTTCTAAGTACGGCAGCGTTCAGTTTGCCGTAACATTATTTAAATGCGTAAATGAGCAAAATTATTCAAAGAGAATGAGTTAAACATTTTATATTCTACTTTTTTTAATGTAAAAGGTTATGCGATTACATAATTACACACGTGCAAAGGAGAAAGTTTTCTAGCTAGCAGTGATTGCTTTCGATGTTCATTGATTAATTACAGCAATCTACCAACCCTTAGCTACAGTGTAAGCGTGCGTCCTGATAGATAAATAATGTCAGTGATGACGCTAAAGAATTCAAATGTATACCATTGTGCGCTTTCAGAAGCGATTTATGAGGACTGTTGATGCCAGAATTTTACTTGTGTTTCACTTAGCAGATATTTTGTAGCAGATTTCTCCATCCCCCACAGCAGTCATTGTTTCTTTTCGTGCTTTTTGATCGTCTGCCATGTGGTTATAAATACCGATGGATCATTAAGTAATCAGGGGTTATGTAACCATGCCAAAATTACTACTTAGCTTTATTAATTGCTTTTGCTTGCTTAGAGACTTTGTTGTGGTATCGGTATCCGAATCTTTAAATCATTATTTACGAGTTCTTCTTCAATCTTTATAAACAGAAGTTTAAGGAAAAATAATCTTTTACCATTACCATTCGTTTAACAATTTCAGCTCTAGAAGTACACATAATATCCTCCTCATGATTTCCAATTACTTCCGCGTGATTCAAAGTGCTCTCTTTATTCTCATATAAATATTGATGTTAAAGTTCCTTTTCACTTTATCATATCGTCGAAAATCGCGCGAAGACAATGCACGCAGACCTATCCGTAAACGTACCTCGATGCTTTACTCCGCAATTCGCTCACGAAATATTTTTTCGACTCGCTGAGTAATTCGGATAAAAACTTCCAGCCCATAATCCGATTCGAGGAGGAGAGGTATAAAAAGCACGGGAGTTCGCCGCCATCTCGAAGGCGCTCTACTCATATAATTAAGACGACTAGAGATATGCCCCGGAGAAAATACTCTCCTCGTACCGAAACGCCGTTGCGTGTACAAGGTCGTAAATGCAGCGCTCCTTCACCTTTATTCTCCACACTTACTTCACTAAACTTCTCCTTCCAATAGTACCCTCTAATACCTCACTCACGAAAATAATATTCCCTCCCATAGTTCGGAGGGTTTGAGCGAGCGATGGGGCGGCGGAGGAAAGCAGCTCTCCCTTCCGTGGTCGAAAGATCCTCAATCAAAGAGCCTATTCTAAACACCGCCCTCCCCTCCTATCTACCTTCCTTATCCTTAGAAAGAGTGGGGGCATGAAACGGAGGGAATTCGGGAGAAAAGACGTGGAAAGAGAGCGAGTCAGGGCAAGTGTTGAAGTTTCCATCGACCGGTTTGGTGGTGAAGTCACGCAAGGAGTTGGTTGTCCCGGAAGGCCTTCCTTCCCCACCCGTTTCAATAAGTCTTCCACGGTGCGCCCCGTCCCTCCTTCCTTCGGTTCCGAAGAGGTTGGGGAGGCATGTTTTAGGGAAGGGCGGGGCACGGCCGTGCAAGGCGCGACCTGCTAAAACCCTTTTATACCAAGCCTTTTTTACCCGCAAAATCGTCTCTCCTGTCGCGTTTCTTCTCCCGTCGAATTCATCTGTTTGTTAAGTTTCTCGCTCCTTTCTTGTAAAGTTATTTCCATTCTGCATGTATTTATATCCCTACATGGGATACCTGGTCGAATATGGCGATCTATAAGAATTTATATATTTACAGGAATTTCGTTTTGAGTGGATTTGATGCATAGTCACACCTTGAAGCGGAGCGTTCCTTACTCTCGAATTTATTCTTAGTGGAATTTTTGGCATGCTTTACCTGAGAAACTTTAATATCCTCAAAAAGATGACTTGAAAGTAGGTTACGCTTGCGAAAACCCGTCAGAAAATTTTAGGAATGCGGAAAGGTATAAAAAATATTGAAATGACTCATTTTTATATCTATCTTTTCTTATTTATCGTGATAATACTCTGTTATTAATGGCATGAAAAACTGTGTGAAAAAAATCTTCCACCTTATTCTAGGTATGTGCCTCATTCCTCTTTTGAATTTTCCTTCTGATATTTATCCTTTATCCTTTATCTCCTTTTATGGTTTACTTTAATATTGCTGCATCCAAAATATTCTTTACGAGAGAAATCTTCATCTTTTAGAGAGCAAAGTCAGATGAAATTAACTGGATTTGTTTAGATGAATTAACATATAATCTTAAGAGAGATTCACGTTCACATTCACGCACTCTTTTTCATCCGAGGATGGATATGGTAATCTTCTAAAGTCAATGGAACACCGCATCATTTGATTCATTTTGAGGTGTGGCCAATTTTTGAGCAAAGCTATCTGCAGTACGCTGTCATTCAAAGCGATTCGCTCGTAACCGCTGATTAAGAGGAGTAAATTGTGTTCTCGAAGGGTGAGTAGGTCGTAATTACTCGTTGATGGATGTTGAAACCTCACTTATCCTCACTACGGCTGCCGGGTGAATTGGGATTAATATTCTTTTCCCGAAAGTTAGCATAATTTTCGGCGCATACAATGGCGGTCTATCGTCTGCTGAATTTTGCCTTCTTTTCAGAAGTCCCTTGGATTGGATAGCTCTAGTAGTAATCGTGGGGGTCGCCCGACGATGAATATTTCATGAGCATTGGCAATTAAATCCTTGTTGTTTTCCATTTTGCAGTTCTCTTACCTTCGCTGTACCTGTTTCTGCGCAATTAATAAATTTACGATTATTGCTGGCAAATTACGCGAACGAACGAACGTGGAGGCGGAATTTAGTATTTTAATGAGTTGATAATGTATTCGGAAGGTAATTAAAGGATCCCAATCTTTTCTTTTAGGGTGATCAATCCAGCCGGTTTAATGGTCCGATTGCGGGCAACTTGTTTATCCTTATTTTGCGAATGAATATTGATGATCGTTAAGACCGTGAATAACAAGAACGTAATGAAAACCGATATTCGAAAGAAATTATTTCGTGTTAATTTTATTTATTGATAAAACTATCTGGATGCAAACAGATATCCTAATCTTTTGAATTACTAGGTTCATTTCAACGCACATCATTTCTGTTTTAGTTCAAGAGTTTTGAGGCTCGCTTTTATGCATCACTTGAACCTACCTTTCTAGTTCTATCATGGCATCTTGGATCATCAATGAACCTTATATCATATAATATGTAGAAATTTGAGCGACAAGTACCTGTTTTCCATTCTTTTGATGATGAGGAAATGCTCTTGAAAACATTTCTTCGTTAACCAATTTTCAAGTTGTACATAAATTTGTATCTATGTTTAACGAAAGAAATAGTTAAAACTATATTTATGTATTCCTAAGGTAATTATTAGTAAATAATGTATTTTATATATTCTCATCAGTAATTGATTTTATTTCTTTTCTTTTCAGGTAAGCGTTAACTTCGTGGGTCATCCAATTCTTACTTTCCTTTTCAAGGTATGATAGCGTAAGTAAAATATTTACGACTAAATAAATATATTCTATTAGATATTTATAGATTGTTCTTTATGAATGTGCTGCTTATCTATCTTTTAGGATATCTCTTCTTTGAAAATAACATGTTTATCATCACGCCTTTGTGCGTAAGAAATCGTGTTTTTTTAGTGTGGTTCATTGAGGCATTTCCGGAAGTATACTCAGGCATTCAAAGAAAAAAACCAAGGGAGGAGGTAGTGAAAGTCTGGAGTGAAGACGGGGAAGACTATGAAACCTCTTTCTCACGTGCGTGTCAACTGCCGTGAAGTGTCACTTGCCTAAGCGAAACGCGGTCCACGGGGAAAGGGTTTGATTCGTTGCGAGAGTGTTGGAGAGAATGGTTGGGGACACGTGGCGGTGAACTTAGAAAGGAAGGGAGGTTGTTGCGGTGTTGACTTCTCCCCCTCTCATTCCATCTCTCTCCTCCATAACTCAAACGCTTCGACCCCACCCGTCTGCCACCTTTCCCTCCATGATGTGGGTCGAGTAAATCAGAGCTTCAAGGCGCGTGCGCATCGCGTGAAAGGCCAAGCTGGTCATCGAGGCAGTAGCATCAGCCTTGAGGAGGATTTTGCCTTTCGAGTAGAGGTCGCTCGTTGGGGTCCCTCAGGCTGTTTTGATAGGCTCACTTTTTTTTTTTTTGTTTCGCCATCATCTCCTTCCTAGTGTTTTCCATCCCGTATTCAGGTTCTTTTTTGATATACGCGGAGGTATGTGACCGCCGGGTGGGATTTTCTCTCCCCAGCGTCGTTTGTTACCGTTATTAATGAATGTGTTGGCTCATTTTCAGTCTCCTTCCTAATGAAGGCAAGTTTCCGCTGGGGTGAAAATTTTGTTTCTTGTCGCCGCCTTTGGGGTTTGGAGGGGAGTGTGAATGAGGATAATTTCTCTTGTGTTATTATTCGTTGGGGGATTGGATAGCGTCAAAATTTTGGCCCTCGGAAAATATCCGAGCGAATGTATGTTTTGAGTATTACATGGATAATAAATTTGGATTTTTTTCTACCAGTGAGCTACGTATGCTACAGCGGTCGTATTATAAGTAAATCTGCAATATTTGTTGAATTTTCAAAAATTTTATTTTACCCGAAAAATCTCGTATTGGAATGAAGCATTTATGAGGAAGATATGTCTTGGTCTTTATCGTTAATTCTTCTTATCGATTTTGTGTTTAAGGGATAAATTTTGTTTTGATGTATCGAGTGAAGTATCACTGAAGCTCTTGAAAGTACCATTGCCCTGTATATTGATGATTAATACATCTTCTGTTTTATGCCGTGACAGTTATTGCAGATTCATGCAGAAGAAGCTATAGATGCCCAGTAAGAGGGCAGGAATTTTCCTTTGATATATTGGCATCTACGTTTAAATTATCGTCACAAATGTGTTACATACGTTAAGTATCCTTATTAATGTATTAAATTTGTCACTGTTTAAATGGGAATGGAATTTTGCAATTTTCGACGGATATGTTATAAGTTAAAATTCATTGTGTGAAGGTAAAGGGTTACAAGGAATTCTTTAATTCCCATATTCCCACAGATATTTAGACGCTTGGGTGGTTTACTGGAAAATGTTGGCAGAATCATCCGAGCGTGCTGATAAAATTATACAACGTTGAATTATCTCGTTTTTACTGTGAATGGGCTTTGAGGGATATCCGTATTCCTTCCCTGCGGCGACGGCTCTTATGTTTGATCATTATAGGCGGGGCATCTGAGCTGCTCTTGGGGGTTCAGATCAATGCGAAGGAAGTCAGGAGAAGGGCTGTGAAGAACATATAAACGAGATTCAAGGAACATTTGGACGAGGGTTATATGTTTAATTCGGCATCGTTGAAGTTAATCAGTAGATTTGTGAAAAGTGCGAGAAAGACGAGATCATCTCTCATTGAACGTAGATTGCCGATACCTGAGGTCATTTGAAGTAACATAAGTATATTGTAACTATGTCTGTAAGTCGCATTTCATCATAGCCCTATGTTTTTGAATATGAAGTCAAATTTTGGTAAAGCTTCGATGGATATCTAAGTAATATCTAAGCTGGAGGGAAGCAACAGCAGTATCCTAGAAATGTTGCTACATGCATTGAGCACTTTTGAAAACTTCCCGGAAGAAGGAACTGAACAGTGTGCACCTAGAAAAATTTGTAAGAAAGTAATGGTTTTAATCATTCTTCACCACCAAAGATATTCTCCCGTGGTTAATATTTGTAGTTATTTAGTTATCAAATCGTGCAAATACTCATGATTCATTCGTAGAACTTAATGTTCATGAATGTAATGACCGAACGGACAATAAACTTCTTTGGTCTTAATGTCTTCTCGACTTCGCAGTTTGCATTTTGCTTTTAGATTTTGAATCATTTTATGAAACAAATCAGCTTTTATTATAAAATCTCCTTACGAGCTTATTGGTGCAGTTTTACCGACTTTTTATGTTCGCAGTTACTTCTGTTATATTTAATGTTAGGGGAAGGAATGTAAAGGTAATATAACTTTTATCCTTATCACTTAAATTAAATTTAAGTGGTACGGCTTGAAGTTATTATTTTCATCGCTTTTACCAAAAATTTGTGCCTGAGGCAACTGATAAACTTTACGTTAGTAAAATATAAATTAATAAGAATAGGATTATTGAAGATCATTTGTAATATCTATTTAGAATGAACAAGAGTTAGCAATGAACAAAGCCTTAGTACTTACATTTAGGCCTTGTCAGGCGACATACATAGTGGGTAACATGGTCAACGTATCGAGTCCCACACCATACAATTGACTTTTCTAGACCTTTTTTCGGACCCACTCTCTTATTCATGTAGATTCCCACAATTTTCATGATGAAACATCATGGCCCCTACCGAGATTCAAATCCATAATCGCTTTCACTGAAGGCGTACGCGTTACCCTCTTGACCATTCAGGGGAATTGAGCAAAATTTAGGCACCATAATTTAATCAAAACGTCTATTTGGAATGTGCTTCTCACAAACAGGATATATCACACTCGATTGTATTTCAGTTTCCCTTTGTCAAGCGGAAACAAGCGTAATAACGGCAGTGACATCGATGGCCATTTTATCGTAATGTATTGCTCATTCCCGATTTTTCCGAGTAATTAATTGACTGTGTGCCCTCGCAGCCGAAGGGCTGAAAACGTTTTTTTAAGGGTCGCTCTCTCTCGCATGGAAAAAATGAACGAAACGTTTCCTGCCAATTGAAATTTCAGACTTTTTTCAAATGCGGAAGCTTTTCCATAGCCCTGCGCAATTAAACCCGATGAAAAGCACTTTTAATGCCACATCATTCAGTCGACTTATATTGGACAGCCCTCGACAAATGCGCAGGGAGAACGAACGAAATCACGAAATAAAGCAGTGGAAGGGGAACATGGGAAGGATGTTAAAGATCGAATCGAGATGATGCGGAGGAGGTAAGACGGGGAAATTCAAGAGATTTGTAATTCGAGGGAAGTGGGTTATAAAGGATTCGATAATGAAGGCGCGAGTCGTGACCTTACTTCGTGATTCACTTCTAATTCAAGTATTTGAATCTTCGAGGATCATCGTCACATCGTTATCACTGTTCTATGTTAAGTACTACTTGAAGCATCCAAATGCAATATATTTTTATTGAATCTTCCAAATGAATGTAACCTTCGATAATTCTGTTCTCAATTTTATTGCGAGAAAAATATTTGAAAGTATACTCTTATTAGTTGATATCTCGATTGTATAAATTGCTGTTTTTCGAAAGAAAACAGCAATATTTCGCGAATTATTTTCTTGTAATGGTTGATGAAATTGACCTTGAGCATTAAAAAGTCCTACTCTTTATCTTATTTTGTCGTTTTATAGACAACTTAATGTAAATATTTGCTAGAATAGATTATTAAGTTTGAATTTGCGATACGAGAACTTAAATTATGTCAGACGATAGGAATAGCATGCAGGAAATAAGGAAAAATGGATGGTTGAGAATGAAACTTAGAAACGTTGAAATTGCAAATCATATAGTCTGATTGGAAGCGAAGTCAGGTTTAGAAGAAGTATTTACTTTGTATACCTTGTATTTTTTCCTTCGAATTCCTGCGTGGTTTAATTGAATATAAGGTTTTTGAGGTAATTGAATTTAAGGGGTCTCTTTCGAAGCATAACTAACAATAAGTTAGCTGCGAAAATTAGCTTTCATGAAGCGGAATTAACGATAACATGGCGATGGTAGCTGTAGAAAATTAAAAGAAGAATATTGATTGGAAACAGAAAGCATCTCTCGACGTGTTTGGTGCTCACAGAAACTTAACTGTTTGTTCTAGAGCGCACTTGTCGTAACTTGGGCACGCTATACAGTTGGAATAAATGAAAGTCTTAGCAGAAAAAGAACTTAAAGAAGCTTAATGTTGAACGGAGACAAAAGATGCGGGGTAAGAAAGGTGGTTTGAAAGAAAGGGGTTATGAGAGTTTCGTTAGTGAGAGAGTAGGTCGTTACAAGGGTAGGGGCGTGGTTGTATTCAGAGGTCGCGGAAGCCGGTCCGAGGAAGTGACGTAGAGACGCTGCTCCTAAAAATCCCTCTCCTTTTCTTCCCCTTTCACTTCTCACTTCTTTGCTCTCACTGAAGGATAACCCAATTTTTTCCTTCCTCGCAACTCCTTTTATTTTCACCCGATAGCGGTTCATGTTCCTCCCACCCTTTCCTGGATTCTCTACTCCCTGGTCAAAGTCCTTGTCGTTCGGAAAAAAATAACTCCCTGTTATCTCCTTGTAATGCCTTCCTCTTCCCCGGGCGTTATTAGCGATTTTCACTTTCGATGGCCCGCGTTCTTTATAGGCGTGTTTCTCCCCTTGGCAGGGAATGAAATGACGAATTATCTGCCTTTTGATGTTTTTCCTAGCTGACGAGGGATTTGTTTTCGTCATTGTATGTAAATAGGAAACAAATAAATAATCAATTTAACAGTTATGTTAATTAATATTGAAAATATAACTCAGGAAATACTTGTATTTAATGAATTTATATATTTTCTCTACCGTTTAACATGTTTACACTTTAGGAATACACAATTTTGCCTTTCCCATAATAGTTCACTTTGCTTACAGCATAGGTGGGTAACAAATGAGGATCTGTAACGGTTTTAATGAGGCATGCTCGTCATTTCTTGAATCGGAGGTACATATTTAAATAAATTTTTGTATCCCTCTCGATTATTACTGAAATTGAATAAAAGTGAAAAAATTACTACTTAACTTAGCAATTAAATGGGTCTTTTCGTAGAGTTTGAACATTGAAGGTTTTATGAGATTATCTGATGCGACCTAATTTTAACTGCGGCCTTTCGATAAAATAAAGAATCATTCGAAAAGGATGTCATTAAGAACAAATTAAATGGGTATATTTATCAAGGTAAAATTTGGAAAGGAATGGAAGTATATCGGTTTATTTTTCTTTGACCTGGTGTCTCCGGGAATGAAATTAATCTCGACGATTGAACTGAAGCGAAATACAAAGGAATCTCCTGACATTTCTCGATTTACGATTTATTCTACTCCGGTTAATTTTCTCGCATTTACGTCTGCCAATTTTTTTCTCTCCCCCAAACATTCGGACTAATGCGATGAAAACATCCCCGCAGATCTTCACCGCAAAAATTTCTCGCCTACATTTTCTCCATTATTATCACCTTCGCTCTTACAAGTGCCTTCGTTTTCTTATCCCATTTTCCTGCCCCACATCTTCAGGCTGTCTTTTATCTCCTCTCAAAGCATCTCCAGCAATAAAAAGCCCTCACTTTCATCTCTCGCCATCTCTTTCATTCCATCTGCTCCGTCTTTTTATTCGCTCGGAAATATACTCCTCCTCTACTCAGCCATTATTTTGCTTACCCTTTGACGCCTTCGTCTCTCCTCGCCGCAGAATAAAATCTTCCCCTCATATCTCTCTCTCGGATCTGCTTAATCATGTGTTTTCTTCCGCTGCGGCGACCTCCTCCGTCGTCCGGTAAAACGCGTCGTCAGGCCTTCTTTATGTGCGTACCTCCATTTTCATCATCCCTCCGTACTCTCACCCCGAGTTCGCCACCTACTTCTTTCCGAGTCGGTGTCGACGTTAATGGTCGGGAGGTTCTTCGTCATCTCCCCACGCCCTCTCGCGGAAGCGAGGGTGTGGCTACTTGCTCCGCTTAACGAATCGTCGTGCCTTCAACGTCCTGCCCTACCTCCTCTTGCCGCGGCTTTGCCTGCTTCTCCTTGCCCGCCCTGCGGTTTCCTTCGTCCCGCCGCAGTCTCCCAAAACCTTATCCTTCTCGTTGCTGCCCTGTTCTTCCCTGGAGAATGGGCCTTTTTTCGTCTCCTACCCACGTGTTCGTCCGCCGTAAAAACGGAGGGATTCTTTAGTGTTGTGTTCTACATTGGAAAGGTGCGAGCCATCCTCCGGCTGACTACGGTGTCGGGTCGAGTTCCTTTGCAGCCGCTTTTGGAGATATTCCTCGATGTTCGTGCGCGTTTCTTTTTCCGTTCCCGTTTCCTCCATGATGACATAATTAGTACAGTTTATTGCCGAAGTATATTTCCTCTTCGACAGTGTAAGCTCCCTTATCTGTTTACTTTCTTCTCGTAGTGAAGAGGCTATTCATTCTGATTCGGTATGCTAGATTATGTTTTAGGAAGGGATATTTTGCAGCCTTTTAATGTTCCTTTTAAAGGTGATAATCTTCTTTTCTGCGTGGAAACGGTTCTACCTTTGTGAATCATGGCAGATTACATATACTAGCGAGAAAGAAAATTTCTTAAGTTCGCTGCGTTTAAAAGACTTTCCAGTTATTTAGATGATCGAGTCTTTATCTTACCCAAGCGATGGATTTCAATTTTTTTGTTTGGAGAAAAACTTAAAAATTAAATTTATTTCCTTTTTAACTACACTTATTAGGTGAATTGCTAGATTTCTAATTAAGGTTATTTAGCCAAGGTATTCATATTAAATAAATGAAGTTTTCTGGATTTATTCCAATATTCACCGAACTGGCATTTCGATGTTGCGTCTAGCGATCACTCGCGGTATGACTTCACCCATGCCCTTCATTTTATACCGGCCATCATTCTTGTATCTTCTAATGAATTATCCGGTAAATTGAAGTTGCGCTCTGCGAATATCTGCCGCACTCCACAAGAAAATCTTCAAGAACCCAAATATTTTCTCTGTGATTTCCCTTATTTATCGCTTTCGCTATCAATATGGGCTGACTAACTAACAGAATATAAGGAGAATGTTTATTACCTAACCGATGTCTTTGTAATTGTACGGCTTTCCTTCCGGCGCCCTCTCCATCGGCTTGCCGCTCCCGCACTGAGAGCGCGCCCTGAGGGTGCGGCGACGCCGGCGACGTCCTTCGGCCGTTGCTCGAACTACCCTCGTCTTCTTCGTCTCTCTTTTTTCTCTCCTTCCGCGATTACACCCTCTTTCGCATCTTCATTCTCTCTGTCTCTTCCCGGGTCGAGCCGACACGCACGCCCCAGAAATCCCGGGTCTCCGTATGTTTTTTTAAAGAGACGGCCGTGTAAAGAAGTGAGGATTTTACTCGCGTCAAAGGCGATGGTAGTGCTATAAGAGTTTTCAATCCACTCCCAAGTCTTCTTTTCGATTTATTTCCCGCCGCACGGATTCGTATCCCGTCTAATGTAATGCATCTGTTGGTGGAGGGATGCGATCGGCTTTATCCGAGTGCGCAGTTTCAGTAGATGTTCGCCGGGCGGCGTAATTAACCGGGCATGTTCTACGTTTATTTTTTTCTTTCTTTCATTGAATCTCATCCATTTATACTATCGGATCGGCGACGACGATGGACGTTACGTGTGCATGAATAAGCGTAAATTTCCTCCTCAGCCGATGAAGGTAATCATATAAACCTATAACTAATGAAAACGACCGTCGCCCAATGATATTCCGTATCATTCACCGTGTATTGCATGAACGTGACATAGTAGAAATGATCTGTTCCCGGAAAGTCAGTAAATGTTGATGATGATGTGTTGTAATCGTAGTCGATTAAATGTCGATAATTTTTCAGACCACTTCTTTAAATGCGTTTTTACTATGGGACGTAAACTTAAGAGGTAACCGTCATCATCAGCTGTGTACCATAATGTGGATGTATAAATCCTAATTTCCCAGATAATGCTGTTTCTATATTTTGCGAATTTCTGTTTGGATCTCCCAATTTCATATGAAATATATTCTTTCGTATTTACCGTTTTTTTATTTTCTATGTGGAGTGAATTAATCTTCAAAATCTGCTGTCGATTGAGCCAATAGATTGACGATTTGTATCCGTGGTTAATTGTCTCGTGTTTCCGTTCGAATAGGCATTTCCTTGGAGTGAGGGACTCTTGGAAGAGGATGCTATAAATCTTGTAAATTTAAAATTAATTTGTTGCAATGTATTTCGAGTCGAACATTCAAAGAACATATTTAACCGCTAGTGAAAGATCTCGGATTGATAGATTGGCGTGTATTCATGCATACGGGCGGCTACAATTTTCCTTAAATCAAAGTCCATTTTGATTTATCCACGGATGTAATATTTTCCACGTTTTATGCGCGGGTCTCGGATATTTTGTGTATCCTCTTGTAATCAATCACTAGTTAACTATTTCTTATTTATTTCCTAAGCATTTAGAGTAATTTTCATGTTCTGTATCTTGAAATTACCATAAGTTATATATTTATTTCTTATATGTTTCATAATAAAAATTTTGTTACATTCTCTGGGTATTAAAGAATTTTTATAACCTATCAATAAATTTTGATCAAGCTACAATTATGGCAAACCCCACGTTACAAATGTTTTTACGGTTTTGTTTCTCTATGAATGTAAGCTGTATTTTCATTTAACATCTTCTTATTTTCTTTAGATTGCACTTGGAAGCTAGCTTATGTTTTCTGTAAAACATTCAGTGACATGTAATTCAATTAATTTTAAATAGTTTTATTAAATGCATTTCGAAGAATTACTTAAGAATCAAAGGATACACCATTATTTGGGCGAGGAATACCTATCGCTTAGGAATCGACTCCGTTGGCCGTACTGTGATTTTTAGTTGGATCCCTTTATTAGTATCGGTATATAAATGTAAGTATACCATCTTATCTGAATTCTAATCATGAATCCGCATGAGTCCGATTGTATTAGGTTGCGTTTATTTCTTTTTGTGAACCTATCCACCAAAGCTTTCTTTACCAGAATTAGCTTTTCAAATTTATGTAATTTCCAGTTACCTTTCTCACCATACACTCACACACACTAGTGTAATATGAATTAGATTGTACTTGAGCTATGTCCAGCTAATTTAAGTCCCCCTACTATATCTCCCATTCACGAAAAATCCTGTCGTATCTGTCCTCATGGTTCCAGATTGGAGATACCGAAACATATTTAAATTTCGGTTGAAATTCCGCCGCAATGGCTCGGATATAAATGATGACTGGGCGAAGAGGGATGAGTCCGCCGTTCCAATTTAGATTTCCGCGGACGCACGCTCATCGCTTTTTATCCCGATAAAGCAGTGTCCCTTAGGTACGTGCCAAATCTCTCCTTTTATCGGTGGAAGGAAGAGAATTGCGTGACCGCAGGTTGAGTCGAGGGCATTTCCCCACTTAGACTCTGCTTTCGATCGGTCCGCTCTTGAGCACTCGCCGCTTGACCCGAGGCCATGTGAAATGTTTTCAATCGACGAGCACTGATATTTTGCTCCTCCTCACGCCTTTGCTCCTCTGTCATCCGCCTTTCCGTTCTATACGCAAATTTCTACATTCCTACAACTATTTCCACTTTAAATACATTTTCTCTTGTCGTAACCTCGTCCCCATTGATAATTAGAGTGATTTTTAATTTTACATCGTAATCATTTTCGATACTTAACTCCATCATATTCACCTGTTTATAAATTGATATGACAGGAGTGATTCTGTTTTTACCATAACGCTGCGTCATCATTTCGGCTCGTTCTTACCTTACTAAGCGGTCTAATATAGATGGCACGATAAGTTTGTTTCTACCTCCTTGTTCATTTTCAACTTCAGTGTTAATCCACAATTATTCATTTAGATCTGTGAATGTGAATGACCTGAAATATAGTTCCCTAAGTACTTAAGAAAGTGCTGATTTTTTTATCAACAATTATATGATTTGGCCGTGGAAGATTGCCAGATTAAATAAAATATCTGGTTCTGCATTTGCGTATGATTTCCATTACAGTAGTTGTTTTGGCATATTTTACGATTTAATAGCTATATGAAATGTTAATTTCTTAGTTGATATTATTTATTCTATACTATAATGAAAACATGGCTATAAAACATTTCATATATATATAACATTATTTCTTTACTACCAATATTTTACTGAGCTGCTATGAATCACAGGCGCTGCCTGATGATGACCTAAAGGATCGAAAAATCATAATAAGCAACTACAAGGTTGAAGTCGAAATAATAGATTCGTTTATTGCTAATTCTAGATATTTTTCCTCTTATTCGGCTTACCTTCAATTTCTCGATCGATTATCCCCTCAATAACATTAGAGAAGCCGGAACCTTTAACGAAACCGAAATATAGAGAAATATAGAGTAAAACGTAGAGAACGCCTTTTGTTTTTAGAATAGAGTGAAGAAAATCCGAGGCAAAGAAATCTGAACGGTTTTAAATGCTTGTGTGGGTGTGTCCCCTTTTTAAATCCGTCATGTGCATTTTCCTTCCATCGCATGCTTCTTTTTTTACTCTCCTTCCACTCATCTGCTTTCTCAGTGCTTCTCTCCCACGCATCATCCCCTTCCCCTGGGTTTAAAGTCTTCCTTCTCTTTCTCTAAGATGCGTGTGATTTGAAATTCAAAACGCGGTAGGTGGCTGAAACTTCCCTGAATGTATGCCGAGGCATGCGTTGCTTTCTCCCCCTTTCTTTCTGCGCAATACCTTTCCTGGTCTAGGATGGGAGGGTGATAAGGGAGGAGTTTAAGGCGCACGTCTCCCTCTGCCGCGTATTATTAAGGGAATCCTTTTCGTTGGAGGGAGATGGCGAGATAGCGGTCGGAAGTGGAAGAAAGAAAGGAAGCATGGGATGCGAAGGGGTTTGGAAAAGAGGTGATAAATTAAGAGAGAATGGAGTTGGGAAGTGATAAATTGGAGATGTACGGAGGAAGTAGATGTTATGGGGTTAGAAAGTATGGACGAATGTAGGGAGAGATGGAGTTATTCTTGTTTTGGCCTTAATCCGACTGGGATTTGTCCGAGTGAGCCTCCTCGCAGATAGGATTAATAAAATCGTTAAGGAATACATGAACATGTAGAATCTAAGTCTAATGGGTAACGATAGCAGAATATAGCTTGTGTGATTTCACACTATTGTGGAAACATTTGGTTTGGAATTCCTAGTGTGAGAAAGCTGAAGTAAAATAGAAATGATGTAATTCTAATTATGTGATAGTATTTCAAATAGCTGCATTTCTTCGGGGAAAGAAATACTTGAAAAAAATCGGATAAAGGAGAGGAATGGTGACATGTGGTGGAAGCAGGTAAGCAGGTTTAATTATATAGGAATCGGAAGAAAAGTAAAAATTCAGAAAGTGGAATAAGATTTTGGATGAATACTTGAATATTTATAAAGATTCCTGCATATATAATTTTCCTTTTTAAACTTCGTTAATCGGTTTGAATAAATCATTGGAACTATTATTCTGTACAGCGGAATCCAATATCCTTGGTTTATCGGTCATAAAAAATTCTAGTGTCAATGCCTCGGTCGGCATTGCAGACTTGTTTTCTCTTGCTGCACAGAAAAATACTCGTTTCGATTTGGAAAAGTTCTTAGTTGCATTTTAATAATGAAAGAAAGAAACGATAGAATTTCGTTGCCAAGTATTTCACTGGAGTCTATGTAAGGCTTTCAGTTTTCGCTCCCAGTGTCAAACTTATATATTTCCAATACTTAAGCTGCATTTTTTATTTTATCCATTTATTTTTAGTACCGACCAGTTTACCGGAGAAGTTTCGATGTGATACTTGTGAGCAAGATGTTATTTTCGTGAACAGTGCAGATACGGACTGAGTTTTATGTTCATCGATTACATTAATCATCGGAGGAAAACGGAATTTCACTCGCAGTTGGGTTGAGAACGGTTTTTCTCGGGACATGAGTCAGACACATCTAAACCTCGGATTACCAGGATTTCCGAAGGAGGAATGGACCCAAGGAAGAGGCGAGGAAAGAAAAGGATGGACGATAGCTGGGAGGTAAAAGCAAGAGGCGAGAGAAGTTTGTAGAGTGGGAGGGAAACGCTTTCATTCTTTCTGGGCGCCGCCATTGACCCGCTACATTTTTTCATAACTCCCCGTACGTTATGCATGCGGTGCGGCCCGATTACGTGACAGAAATAAGGATTTCCTTCAAGATTGTCCTTTTTCCCTTCTCTCCTGTTTCGTTTTTCTTCCCCAGCGGTTTTCCGCGCCACGGATGGATTTTCGAATGGCGTCCACGTTAATCATGCGTTTTATATTTTTCCCCGATTCAGCAGAATGATGGCGGAAATATTTCCAAGGATCCTTACGGCGGACCCAAGTGCGAACTAATTTTAAAAATCTGGCCGTCCATTAATAATGGAAAGGGATTAGGATAATTCCGTAATCACGCGTAATATTTCTGCAAGTTTGCTGACCCAGTTAGGGTGAGAGAATTTCCCATTGTCTGATTTTTTTCAGCGAATACGGCGTATTTTCGCCGTTGCAGGAACGCTGCTTTACGGCGCTGTTTTGTTTCGTTATCGATCTGCATTTTTTCTACCGGAAATGTTTCTGTGATGGTGCATCTTCTGTTTAAACTTGGTCCCTGCGTCGTCTCGGATTTTTTTTCCGGTGCTCGAATTCTCCCGCAAGGTGGATTTGGGTTTATCTCTTCGAAATTTTCGCGATGGCTAACGGAGGAAATTAAGGATCTGTTTACCATACTAAATCAGTGCAAATACAACTGAGGCGTATGGTTCAGATGGGGATTTGGATAATATTATGCGGCGCGTTTTTAAGGCAGCTGTTCCTTATTCATGAAGCGCTTTCAAAATAATGTGGACTAAAGTTGTATTACGATGCCTAAGAATATTCCAGAGTTGACTTTAAACTAATGGAAGAATACATCCATGTACAAGATTTGAGAATTGGATAATACTCGTGCGTTACTATACTTGGAATTTTTAAAGTACGTTTCCGAAGAATTCAGTAATATGTTTGTGTAATGTTATTCAGAAACTTCTTGAATTCTTCGGGATTGCTTATAAATTTCAGAATATTGTCCCAGAATAAATTTGTATTGTAATGTTAGTTGAAATGGTATGTTAATAAGAAATTACGTTAAAGTATTTCAGCCTCATATCTTTGTATTCTTTATTATATTCTTTATCTTTATATCTTTACCATTATAAGAATGTCCTTAACGTTTCCTATTGTTCGTGATTATAAAAAGAAAAAAATTCAAAGCTCGTGTTAATTTCTAGAGGAACGCATAATCCCAATGACATAATATATATTCAATGTGAAAATATTCATTGTTTAAACTTGGTTGGAATTCGTTTTATATTTCTGTATTTGTTATGTATGAAATGAGTTCGCCGAGTAGTTGTGGAAGATGGCTTTATTCGTAGCTGGCTGCTATTATGAATTCCTTTCAAGTTATTGGGATATTCTGTCATATGCATGTCGAATATCAATCGAACCCAAATTAACTTAAAATTATGAAGGTTTTTCTGATGCATGAACAGGTAAAACATGGTAAAATAGAAAACTAATTATGAAAGTCTGTATTGGTTCTGAATCCTACTTAAGGGTTATATGTAGCAGTGGTTGTTATCGGAGATACATAGTGGTATGTCTACTGCTAGTACTCACTTAAGTGTTTAATTTTCAGCTCCAGTAGTTATAGTAGATAGGGTAAAGAATTTCATATGCCAAACATGTTCCATGGGTCACTTAAAATGTTTGTATTTTATGTCAAAAGAGCAATCTAAATTACAGTACTCAGCGCAATAAAAATATAAAATTTCGTCTCACTTAAATCCTCTGCTACTGGCCGTGCATCCTTTTTTTTTCTTACTCAATTTTCCCATTAGGCTATGAAAGTTTTAGTACTTGAATATAAAATAATTCGAAAAGATATTACCAGAGTTATCAAGGGAGCTCCATTTTAGGGTAATTAAAACACTTTTGTCATATTTGCCTTCCTTGTTTTGGAATGAATGTCCCAGCATTGTAAATTGTTTCTTGACAAGAGCCCTAAATTAAGCTTTCCTCCCTTTTAACTTTTTAATTTGTTTTTATTTTATTAATGATGCTTTCGGAATTTGTAGGAAGTTTTTATAAGCTATATCGACAGCCCTTCGATGTTCAGCTTTCGTAAGCTTGAAAAGAAACACTACCATTTGCAGTTGAATCTTGCTTTCTCATATCGCATTTATATCCGAATCATCAATAAAGACCCTGTAATTCTTGTAAGACAAAGTTCGGCCCGGCCATTTCTCATACTTTTGTTTTAATTTTCCTAGTAATAATTTTAATATCTTGAATATGTTTTACCGAATGATATACACATGCGTTCGTTCAAATTTTGTATTGATGATTATCTTACTAACTATATTCTTTAGAAAATATAAAATACATTCTTCAAGAGGTATCAGGGTTATATTAATTGAATTCCTAACTCTATTCGAAGTGGCTGGATTGTCTAACCCACAGTATCTCTGAGTTCATTGACCTCCTTCGTGGATTCAACACTTGCTGTAACTCAGCACGCTCCTTCCAGAATGAGAACAGACTATTTTCTCCCGTTAAATTTCTATTCGCTAAATGAAATTCTTCCACCAACTTCTCTTGCATCCTCCGTCAGCCTCTTGCATACGCAATCTTCGTTTTTGGATCCAGTAGAGTATTGCAACTTCATCAACTGAATACACGTCCGTAATATTCTGAATATCCTCCAAATGTCAGGTTTCTCGTTCAGGAATCTGCTTATGTAACTTATCGGTGGTTTCCGCCCATTTAGCACCGTCCCGGATTATCGTACATCACTTACTCTCGTTACGGCCATTCAGCTTTTGCCTCGGACAAGTCCATCGCCCGTCGGCCTGAATGCGGTCTCGCCCGGGTACCTGTCTCCCATTTACACGGACACGTAGGACACCAGCATTCCTCTTGCCTCCAGCGGTTTCCCATATAGCTTTCTGGACTGACGGTTATGCGGTGACCTCGCAGCAAACGATGGTCAGGTGCCCCCGTCGGCATCTTTAGCGGAGGTGGCATTTGTTTCTGCTCTCTTGGTTGAGGCATAGTGGAAGGCAAGCCAAAAACCGCTGACAAAGGAGAATATTCTATAAGCTTTACTTCAAGTTTAAGCTCTAACTAACTTCTATAATATTCTATGACTTTGAATATTTGAAATTGATCGCCCATGTGATTTAGGTATATTTTGTTAGTTGGAAACTCCTCATGGTTTTAATAAATGAGTATTTTTTGGTAAAAAATTCATTTGTCTTCATATGCTTATATTCTTATCTAATATTACGTTTTTAATGTTTGATGAAAATCTGTCTTTGGAAAGCATGCAATATCATACAATTCTCGTTTTTCTCATTTTTGAAAATATTGCAAATTGTTCTTAAAATAATCCATGGGCCCACTTTACAGATTGATGCCACGCAGGAAATATTAATCACTTTTCTATAATTTCCCCTATTGGCCGATCCATTAATTTTCCCTTAATTGTCAATAATATGATAGGAATAAGAAGTACTTTCCATACATTATGATTCCCTCGAGTATTTGCTTACCATGCTTATTTATTTATTATTTATTTATTTGACCCTTTATTAGGCGAGGTTAGGCCCGGGTGGGCCTATCTTCCACCTAACCTCGAGTATAGCGAAGAGGGCATCGAATGTATGCGTAATTTTTATAACTTAATGCACATGCAATTTCCGAAGGTTGAAATGTTAGGAGATTAGGAATATATTTGGAAAACGTAGGTATAAGTAAATATTGCTGCGTATATTTCCGCGACGAGGGTTAAGAAAAAGTACCGACCTGAAGACGCCCGCAGGATTGCTTGCGTGACTGTTGTTATTAAGAATTATCATGGGTAAACGCCGAACAATAATTTTTTTATAAAAGTAAATGGTTCACTTTTTATATTCCCTTCCCTTAAAATTCTAACCTTAAACAGATAACCAGTTGAATAGTCCCATAAATCATTTATCCTATCCTACGCCAGTCAGCCAAGATGTGCAACGATTACTTTTGAGGTACACTTGAGAGAAACATTTCCAAAAAAAAATAACTTTTGAATGAGTACATAGTAAAAGTGATTACCTAGCTGAAACCTAGTATATAGGTATGAAAGGAATGAATTTTAGTGCCTAGTTAAAAAGTAATTTTACTTCAAAAAGCTAATGTCTCTTGAAAGTTTTTTATTGTAAATTCTAAATTCTTACTTTTTTAAAGCCATATTTACTATTTCGGGTTATATCTAGCTACTGTCAGTCTAACGTATTTTTTAACTGTTAGGAGCAGTTGTTAAAGGATTAGAATCATATATTTATCTTTCTTAGACACAGTTAAATAATATTTCTGTAGAGTCCATTTGCCGATGGTGTGGTTTGAATCCTGATAAATATTTTAATTTCATAAATGTGAAAGTAAAGTTAAATGTTGAGTTCGTAGAAAAACAGAATACGGAGGAATCAATATAACTTTGATGAAAATTGAAAATAAACCTTTTATTGAAAATAAACTTTTTATTTGATCCACTTAATTTTACGTCGCTCTATCAACTACTTTATTACTTTTAGTGATTTATAATTGCATTATTTGTTGAATATGATATATGCGCGCAATCAAATACATTCCCTTTAGAGATCCGTATTTTGTTTCAGTTCTAATATTCATTTCCCTTTCATACGCCTATGCAATTCGACACTTTTTCGCTTATCGCAACTTGAGAGACATCTCCGCCTCGGACGAATTCCTTTATTTCATCTGCGACCCGTAAGGCGTCTGTGAAGACTCTTTATGTCGAAGTTGGCACCACTGTTTGCCCGAGAAGAGGGTGCTGGAGGGAAGAGTGCGAACTCGATAATGAGAAAAGTGGAAGCGGCGAGGGGTATGAGGCCGCAGCAAAGGTATCATAAGCCCAAGGGATGGGGAGGGACCCTGTTTGTAATAAGTGAGTTTGGTTGGGTGTGCGAAGCTCGGCGTCAGCGGTAGATGAGTAACGCCCTTAATTTTCGTCGGAGCGTCTTGTAAGATGCTCCCCGCGTTTTTTTTCACTTTTTTAATTCTGTCGAGGCATTTCGCTGGTGCATGCAGTTCTATTAGCATTTTGCTTGGGGATTTTAGTTGGGGGGAAGTGATAGCCATTTACAGAAAGTTTTTAGATGCACGAAATAAAATAGAATAAATTATACATCCTATTGAACTCGGGAAACTCATCCCCTGATAATCAAAACAGAGCTTCGATCAGTGATATTTATAGCTTGATAATTATGAGCAAAAACCTGCCAGAATTTATTAATTACTTATAGTTTTTAGATTATAATTTTAACAAAAATATAACATTCATTTTTGCAATTTTGATGCAAGTGGTTATAATTTTTCTTATCTTTGTTTAAGTTAGACAGTATTGTTGCGAGTTGGAAACAGGAAAGGAATTAGGACGAGAGAAAATTAAATATTTTTTACGTAAAGCAACTATTTTTCAGTTGCGGCTCGGTTCCCTGTTCCAGATATTTTTTTTACTCTTTTCCATTTTTGAAATTAATCATTCATGTACTTTTTCTAAGGGGAAGATTAATTATCGTGGGAACAACATTCTCCATCCATTATCAAAGCTGACTTTGCTGTGATAGATTTTCCGAGCATAATTTTCCAGTCGGAAATTCGCTCTAGCGGTGAATTTTCCATGTTGGTAATTTTCCGGCGATAAAGTTCTCGGATGCATTAGAGGACTGCCGCTGCAGACGCAACTTTATTCGTTAAATAGAAACGGCGCGGAAGAAAAATACTTTCCTCCTGTACCACTTTTCCATTGAAAACGCTTCTTTCGGGTATATTTTTCCGGGGAAATAATTCTCCTGACAGCCAATGGCGAAATTTCTTCCTCCCCTAGGTGTTTTATAGACCCTCGTGGACCAGCTGCGCTTTTTCCGGGTGAGCAACATTCGCTTATATGGCAAATACATAAATTAGACTTAACGCGCGGAAAGCGTTCTATATTTTTTCATTATATTCCTTCCTTGCCGCGTCTCCCGCGAAACTTCTTGGCCCGAAAGATTTTGTTTGTTCGGCAACAGGAATAAGGAATTCTATTTAGAAAAAACTTAGATCTCGGGAAATATTTTGTGGAACGATATAGACAGGATCCTCGTACGAATTGGCGTTTTGATCTCTTCGGAAGGGAAAAAGTGGAATTGCAGCCCTCACTGGAAGAAGTATTGCGAAAAAAATGCGGAGGAGTTAATGTCCTTTGGAAATTTCCCAGGAACGCTGAGCCAAAAATATTTCAAACCTCTAGGGGCGATTCTTGGGAGGAAAATTTTTCCTGGAGAAAAGGAATCGTCGTGAAGATGTCGAAGGTTTAAAGTGAAGGAATGCTGACTCAATTCCTTAATGGACTGAAACATCATTTTGGACGGGTGATCTAATGGGATTCGAAAGTCTTGCTATTTTACGACGCGTTTTATGATCTTCTCTCCAATGAGTCTTCCTTTTCGTGCAAATAAATTGCACGTCAGAACTTCTTCAGATGATTGAATTCCCTTTCTTTGAATTGTTGGAGTAATTGAACTTAAAAATCTGTTTTCCAGCTATTTTTGACTTAAATTTGTTGATTTTTTGACTTGATGAGGAAAGGTTGTGCAATTAATAGGTCATCTTTAATTTACGGTTCTCTTTAACGACCTGTTCTGTTTAACGACCAGCCCGATTTTTTATAGGTGAGTTGGATACGCAAGGCAACCTTTTCTGAAATGTTTGTATCTTTTTTTTGAAAACTTTTATACTCAAATTTAAGCTTATGGAGGTAGCTTATAGAAGCTGTAAGTTGCCCATGTGCAAAATAAGTGTTCTTAAAACAGTCGCCTCCCGCATACGTTAGTAATACTTCGTAATCTGAGATATCGCTATATCTGCCTTTTTGCTGAGTGGGTAAATTTAAAAGTTTAAATGTTTTAATTCCTTCATATAATGTCAATTTTTTTCATTTCAACAATTTCCATGAACGAAACTGCTTAGTAGTGAGTATTAGGATGGAGGGATGCTTTCGGAAGGCGGAAAATTGTTTTACAACCTTCCGATCGGTGATGTTTAGATAAGGAATAGAATTCGGGAAAATTGATGCCTTATGTGTTTGTTTTAGTAGATGTTTTTCTTCATTGAATCTTTCCCCAAACAAATTTATTCCGGGATATTGGTGTACGACTTTCTCATACGAACATTGAGCTTGCTCGATTCGTGGTTTCCACCTCTTCCGAAGCGCAATCTCTTAATAATAACTCAGACAAACACGCTCTTCACTAATTCATTCCCCTCCACAGTGGGTGCCTCTTAAGGACGCGGGGGCGTTCTCCCCATCGCAGGGATGCACAATGGGTTTGGGATTAAAGAGTTGTTGCATAGACGGCAGGTACTTGCATTAATAGTAATTCCATCGGAGAAGAGCTTTCCGTGGAGCGAAGAGGTGGCTTTTGTGCCGAGGCGAGGATCGGCCAACAAGGAGGGAAAGCAACTGCGGGCTTTCCTTATGGATGGGTGCGAGTATCTCTCTCTCCACCGGGATGAATGGGTTATCGCATTCTCCCACTTTTCAACGGGGTCGGGGGTATGAATAAGACAAGCGCGCGTGTTAAAGGCTTTCCCCACCGCATATTTCTTCTCTTCGTCTCGCGAATCTCTCTATAAGGCGTTCCTATCCCCACCGGGATTTGTTACGTTTCCAGGATTGTAGTGCGGTATCGGCGGGTGTTTTATGAAGAAAGGGCGATTGTAAGCGTCGGCGGTGATTAATTGATTGATCGATTGTGAGTCTGGGGAGAGGCTTTCGCCGTGTCTATGTGATTTTGACGGAGTGGAGATGAATGAGTAACCGCGATGCTCGTTGGAAGTGTTTCCGTATCTGGGATGAGGTGGAAGGATCCGTGGAACAAGGGTTGAAGGAGAGAGTGGGCGTATTAAGGAAATTCCTTTATCTCCTAAGAAGAGCGTGGATTGGATGCAAAGAATCTCGTTTTCAGTAGAAAAAGGATGGATCTTCATAGCTTTCTTTCTGGAATTCCGCACAAACCTTTCCCGCGTTATATTTTTTAAATATTTTCTTACGATTATTTATTATAATTAAAATTGCATTCTTTCCAATTACCTATAAACTTGATTAAAATGCCCACTCCGTTCTGACGATTTGTTTTAAGAGTATTCCTTAACTATCCGAGTGTTATGTCGAAACACCTAGAACCCATTCCTTATGTAAATTTGTCACCTGTAGACAATCTGGGCAGGTGACGGTGCACCGCGTTATTATATTTCCCTGTAAATTATTTTAATTTGGTGCATAAGAACTCCAAATTTACTGGTCATTCGTCTCTAGTTCAATAAATATCAACCAGTGTTGATATTGAAATCGTTTAGTTTCATTTATTTAGTGTAACAGTATAGGTTGTATGTTTCCGCATTATATTACAATTGGAGAAGATAATTATTTTTGAAAAAACTTTTTTCCAACATTTTCTAAGAGAAACATTATCAGAAAGCAGGTAGAAAAATAACCTGCGAATCTGTTTCCATTTCTCTCATTTGTGACCTGTACGTGATTTCGTAAGCATGTCGAGGAGTTCAATTATCGCCCTAAATAAAGTTAGAGTTTTACTAACTTAATTTGACTTTTTTCCTATTTTCAAACCTGCTTATTGTGAGGTATTAACTTAAATAATATTCAAAGCTCATATTTAATTTATGGAAAGTTTCGTGTCAGGCTTCATTCCACTGAGCTAAGAAAAGTCGAGAACGAAAAGTCTTGATAGTCTTGTCGCGAAAAGTGTCTTTCTGATGTTCCTTAAGGAAGAAAGATAGAAAGGTTTGGTTGGTTACTTGCCGCGTGAATCCAACTCAAAATCTTTCGCAGGTCCTCGCAATGGAAAGAAAGGTTGTTTCTTTTTTTTCGAGGTCTCCCGTTTTTTGCTCCTCTTCGGTAAGGTGAGGAGAAAGGGCGGTGAATGGGTTTTCAATCGACGAAGAAGAGCATCAAATTGCGGTTGACAATCGGGCGAAAGACTTTCCGGGTACTGCGAGGCTCGGAAGAAATTCAACGTGGTCTGCCTTTTTTTTGCTCACTTGTCGCCTTATGAGCTGACACTTCTGTAGGGGAGAAATTGAACGTCGGATGAGGGAGCGTGTTGACATCGTTTCTTCTCGTTATTGAACGAGGTTCGAAGGTGGGCTCCCTGTGAACTAAGTCTTATTTTATCAGCATTAAAAAGCATATTGCCTTTTAGTGCCTTAATTGCCGGAAGAAGCTTTCCTTACAGCGGATTTAGAATAGATTTGTAATATATCAATCAAAAGATTAGATTAGTTAATTTAATTTTATTATACCTTAATATTTTGTGTATATTTAAATTCTTTTTGCGGTAATATGATAATGTATTATTCTTTACTATTTCAAACGCGACATATGTGTTTTCTTCATACCATGAAAGGAATACAGCTGTAGTTTAGTAGAATTAAATATGCTAAAAGAATTTTTAAGTTGCTTCTTATAATTTAAATTTTAGAATTTGGAAGATGTCTTATTTATATAACGTTCAAAGCAGAGATTAATTTCGAGAAGATTTAACATCATAGTTACATAAGTAATGAACTATCAGGAGAACGTATATCCTTCTCTCAATATTTTCATTATTCACTTCTTTAATCTTTATATATTTTTTATTATTACTGGGATATATAAAATTTGTAAGTATCAATATATAATCCAGAAACTGGTATTGGAGTCATCGGTACGAAATCGCGTCTACAGCAATCATAAACAAAGTAAGAAATATCTCTTTTTTCTTAATTTTTCCGTAGAAACTCTCTTTAATCGCATGATTTAAAATTAATGATACTCAGTGTCCTGGATTATTTTAAAAATATATTTCTTTATTATATTTTCATGGCATGCACTTATTTCTGTTTCCTCGTCACAAATTCCTCTTTTCGTAATCGAACCTCTCTCTCTGTGGTACAGCTGCAAAAATTCACCGGCTTAAGCCTGCAAGCTCACGATGTTCTAGTCTCCAGTAACCCATCGGAGGATTTAAATAGGATTTATAATCGGAGAGGAAATGCGACGCATAACGTCTTCGGAAATACGAGTGTTTTGCAGGGTTAAAGAAAGATGGGAAAGACCCAGGGGTTTTGAAGAGGCTACCGATGGCTCAAAGTATTGATTTTCTTCCAAAGTCTTCGCTTTTCGTCTTCTCGCGACACTCCGCTTTCTCTCTTTCCTTCCGAAATCTTCTTTTCTCTCGATTTATTTCTCTTTTCTCCTCTTTACTCCATCCATCACCTCGTTCTCTTTCCCTTCGCCATTGAGCACGTCATTGCACCAGTGACGGGAGGCACCTTAAAAAAATCAGCCAAAGAAATTAATGATCACGGTCGGGGCGCGTTGCGGAATGCTGAATGTTTTGCGCGCAATTTAACCTTCAATAGTTCGTATGAGTCTGAAGGACATTACCTCCTCCTCTGAGGTGGTACAGTTGCCCTACCAGTGGATTCCTTTAGAAGAATTTCCTCCGCTATTTTATTTTCCTTGGTCTCGGTGTTGACGTGGGCTTCCTGTTGATGGCAAGGGTCGTCTGAAGTATTTCTCCGTAAAGAAATCTCCGGTTTAGAGAGAGAATTTTCCTCGCCTTCTTCAAGGTAGTTTCTTCAGAAATGATCTTTTCAGGTAATTATCAATCAGCGGGCGTTTTCGACGAACAAGGAATTTTTATACTTTAATCTAAATTCAATTTTCCAGTGGAATTTTATAATTTTGGAAATAAAATTAGAATTTAATAGAATAGAATTTCCAATTTTTATGCTTTTTCTCTTTTCATTTTCTTAATCCTCCAGCTCATATCACTGTAAATTAATTAAATAACTTAATATATTGAAGACCTCCAGTCTCCTGAGAATTATGAATTCCTTCTTCTACGAAGCTAATTCTATTCAAATTAGTATCCACCGGAAGAAAATTTAGTTCTTTTTCGATTTAAAAGTTGTTTTCTTTCATAAGGAGTAATCATTAGATAATCTTCATATTTGCACAAATTTTTTCCTCCTGAAACAGTATTTTAACATGTGATATAAACTGATCTGCTGCTGTTTGATGATACTAATGGATGATTTTGGCTTAGTTTTATTGATGGATGCTTTTCTTCCTGTCAGCCATCACGATACTGCACGAAAATAGCTGTGACCTAGCTGGGTCGCGGTCACGTTTCCTTAGAGCTAGTGAGGTAAAGCCCGCTAGCTATTTCCACTGTAAGGCCGTCTGTGATCTCGCTTGGGGAAAAACTGATGCGTAGTAGAGCTCATAGCTCTGCAATAATGTCCGATTAGCCTATTCCTCACTTTATAGAGGATATTTTTCATAGAGGTTTAGTTCTATCATTGAGCTTTTGGAATTCCTAATGTTTTACTTCGAAATCTTAGAATGTTAATGGAACGTTATTTTTTCTCTTACCTTTGCCTACCTAGACATTGGGAGTAGATAAATACGTTTGAGGTAAGCCGAGAATAAGACACTACTCTATGATAATTTGTCGTATGATATTTTAGAGAGGTATGTTCATCGTTTGAAGCTTGAAACTTACGAATGACGCACTGAAAAAGAGATTCAAGAATTTAATAATATTACTAACAGTAATGATTTTTTGTATGTATGTATTACCTGAAGATGTGATCCCTGAATAAGAAAGCACAGTATTTTTATTTTCAAGAATACTTATTGTATGACCCAGTCTTGCTTTCGTGGTGATACGGTATCGTTATACTTTATCCGCGCAATTTCTGTCGAAATCGTTGGATTTAGAATTGAAATGTATTTATTGATGTTTCTAAATATAAATTTTCGGGGTTTAATTCTCCTTGTGTTTCTTACTTATGTTCTTATGGAATTAATATCACTGCTTCCTATAAGGCTTCCTCTAGATTCTCCAAAAATTTCGCTGTTTCGTTCTTAGCATGTCTTGCACCCGGTATTTTGGTTCCCTTAATTTCCCTTCTTTAGATTCATTCTCCGTCCCGAAGAAGAGAAGAGCTACTTCCCTTTCAACGCCTCTTCTTTTTATTCTTTGGTCGTTTCATCCTTTCTCCTCAAACCGCCTTCTGCATCTCAATCCATAAAACTTTTTCCCATTTCTCTTTCCACGCAACCACACCCTCCTCCTCTATCCCTACCTTGTAAATTTAACTTCTCTCCCTTTTCCTGCTTTGGTAGGCAAAATAGTGATACCCTAAGATACGTCGTATATTTTTCAAAAGGTCGCTCAAAATATTTCCATCTCCATCTCTGTGTCTTTTTCAGTAAATATTCCTAATTTTGCTGTCGTTATTCTTATTAATTTTTTCTCAGCGTCTCACATCCTCCTTACAACCTTTTTGGTTATTATGAAAAGTTAATGTTTAAGATCGAGATTTCAAGCTGTGTGATACGTTTTCTATTTGTTATCTTACCAATTGTCAGTTTCCTTTCAAGCATAGTTCTTATGCGTCAGCGATATTTACTCAGTTGAAGCTATTGAAATCACTGGGAGAAAAATTTTGTACTACAAAAAGAATTGATTTAGTAGTCAACCACCTGAAATATTGTATTACGATATATCACTAAGCAAAACCTCGTTAAACAAATTTTTGCTAGGAAGGAGAACTACAAGTCCTAAAATTTTTCATATTCTAAAAGAATACCAAGAGTTACTATTAATGTTAATGGTTGGAATTTTTATAGTAAATGTAATCACTATAATTTTGCTACCCATGTTATGGGTGATGATATCATCTTTAATATTAGAAACGATAATTTCAGCCATGTGATACCTCTGCTGTTTTTTGAAGAATATTCTTCATCTCGGATGTAAGATTCAATGGAATAGAACTTAATAGAAACCACATGCTAGCGCGCCTATGTACTAAAATGTGTGTCAGAAGATTACAAAGTACTATTTCAACATTAATAAAAGTTGGAAAATATTTATTTGATGTTTTTAACCAGGATGATTTTTAACTTAGTATGACTATTAAGAAGATCGATAATTTTTAATAATTCTCTTCAAAGCGATATTTTCTGTAATGTATCTTCTTCCAAATATTATTAGTATGCCCATTTATTTGATGTTATTGACGATAATTTTCCCTAGAGTTTCATTATTATTAATTTCGCCGGCTAGGTCCTTCCACATTCTTTAAATGCCGCATGCTTTTAATTAGTAATTGTATTAATTAAGAAAAAAATAAGGTATGAATTCGATGTAGGATGTATTGGCATGTTTAATGATTAATGTACATGAATCTATTGACTACTACTTTCAATCAGTCTCATAGTTCGTTAATAATGACTATATTTTAGTTTCCAAGCGATTTAATAGGATTGTTCCTTTTTTTTAATTCAAGAGACCTTATGCTTAGTTGGTAATCATTTTGCCCTAAGGAGTCGTTTATAAACTTAAGGAGGAATTTTCGGAAATTCCGGGAATTTCCCCGTATTTGCAATTTTTATTTCACTATCTTTCTCAGGTTTTTTCCACTCCGTTAATTTGATCGTATTACGCTTTTTCTACCGGAGGCCTTTGTTCCTCTGCCCTTTCGCCTGATTTTCATTTTCCCGTCTTATCAGGAGAAGCATTCACCTGTTCTTTCTCCTTTAGAATCCTCCTTCACGTCTATTCCCACTTCTTCCAAATTTAGTCCCAACTTGACAAAGCCTTTTCCTCTGATGTCAGCATCCGTGGATGCACGCCCCCTTCATTCCCATTGTCATCTCCTGTACGTCTTTATCCTACCCCGCCGTTCACAACCTTTTCATCCTACCGCTGACGCCTAGCCTTGTTGACACTATCGCATGCTCTCTCTTAAAAGCCTTAGGTGAAAAAGTAATTGAGGTCTTTATTTGGGGCTGCCTCTCAAAGCTTTCTTGGCCACAGGTCTGCTTAAAGATGTTTTCAGGTCGAATTATCAAATGGAGCGTTTTGTTCATTTTTTATCGTAATTTTCTTAACCTCGGCCATGCGATTAAATGTTACTGGAATAGGAGGGAATTCTGCTTTGCGTTTTTCCCAGTGAATTTTTTAGTGATTCTTTCGGAATTTTATTCAGGGTTGGCCCAGATAATGTCTGCGCCTCTAATAATTCATTTATTTTTGTCACTGAAGTAGTTGTTTGGGAGTGTTATTATTTGCACCTATATTTTTTGTTTTAGTGAAGATTTTTATATCAATCTATTAATATCGATTCAATGTTAGTAAAAATCATTCGTATTATTATTTATGGATTTCCACGTTTTGAAACATTAAATTAAATAGGGAAATCATTAAATTAATTGATATATCAAATAATTATACCTTTCTTAAACTTTGATAATTTAGGTAAATACAAATAATCAGTGTTTTTTAGTTTGTTAGCTAGGAAATTCTTCATATGTCACGTGATAAAGTCTAAGCAAAGCAATTACATATTTTTCTGTTGGCGTATCTTTAGAGCCATTCTTTATTACTTGAACTAATAAATAATTGCCTATTTCTGATAATTTTATTATATTTTAAATAGTATCATTTTTCTCTGATTGCATTTCACTTTTTAGTATTAATTTCGTGCTTTTGTATCGTTTCTATATCAGAATTTCTGTATAACTTAGTGATTCTCAAAATGGGAAACAAATTCCTCCACCAAGGGTCGCTGGGCTAATTTATGGCAGAGCTTAATCCACCTCATTACCTATTATATTTACCTCATTGTCAATAATCTTTCTTTCTAAATAAAAAAATTTCGTTTCTTAGATTGTAGGATTCTTAAGGAAAACGCCATTTTGTGATTTCGTCGACGTTCTTTACACTACAGCTTTTATTTTCCTTATGATTAATTATCAGATTTGGTCTTATAATAATTTATACATGTCGGTTCGGAAGCGGTGAACTTGGAACCAAAAGGGCGGCAGCATCAGTTTGGGAAGCACTGGTCTAAGATGTTACTGTGTAAATATAAAGGGTATGTTTACGTTAATCTATGCTTTATATTTTATATGTTTGCTTTAATTATGCTCGAACATATTTTGTTGTTTAGAAACTATCCTTTGAGTGACAAGGACAAGGTAAATTGCCTTGCAAGTGGATGCGTACGCCTTGAACCCAAGTCTCCCATTTCTCGGAAGATGGAAACTTGGATTCGATTCCCAGTCATTTTTCACTTCGGTTTCCTTTGAGCATAAAGTCGTCAACGCCTATACGTGGTTAGTTGTGAGAACGCTTTTATTTTAAAACTAAGGCGTATATCATCCTTTGTGGATTGATACAAATTTCATCCAGTGTGTGAATATTAAACTCCTTTTGTATGAAACATGTTTTAATGTAAGATATTTCAGACGGAGGAAATTTATCTCTGCCTCGACATTTTGATTTATCATTGCTGTTTCTTCCTTTCCAATTCTGCCGCAAGAATTGACTTATTGCGGAGGTTCTTTGTGGGATCTGCAGAAGTGTCCTAATTTTGTTCTACCGCTATGCAATTGAAGCATATTCCTACTTAGTATTCGCCTGGATCGTACGGAATAACAATGCGTCATGGTATCGCAGGTTGAGAATATCCAGGGGGCTCCTAGCTCTTCATCCGAGACTTACCTTCGATGACAATTTATATTTTCAGGAAATTAATCGGCCGTATCTTATCGGCGATATTTCTCAGTCAGATGCGTGTGGAATGCGTGAGGAATCTATTTTACCTAATTTTAGTTTTGCATTATTATAAAATTTTTCCTCAAGATTCATAAATTATATTTCTTGATAACCCTATCTCTACATCTGGAGGATTTTCATCAAAATTATTCGTAGAGATCATCTGATGAGCAATTGCATTTTTTTATATTTTCTAAGAAAGTTCTTACAGTTTAGGATTATAGCGTATCTAAGGAAAATCCTCTCGGAAATAAAAAATCTGTAATTTTTCCTTTTTAAATGTAGTAGAATTATCACCAGTTATTAATATAATGGTTGATTTTGATAATGGATGTAGTTTTTAATGGTAGAAAACATTTTTTCTAAGGTGTAAGACGCTTTTAGTTTGGCCGTTAATAAAATCTTAATGTTTTAATTTAATTTTTAGAATTCACTTTTTTTGTGGATATAAAATACATCGCGTTTCATCTGATTTTTTAACACGTTGTTAGTCTTATACGGAAAAACAAATTAATATATATCGTATTAATTGTGAAATTATTTATTAACTATTTTAATATTGAGCATACTTGTTTTTGTTACCCATTTAGGTGTTTCAACTCTCACTTTTCCCTTTCTCAGTATTAATACTTGCCATTCCGTACTTCTTGGAATTGTTTTCATAATTCATCCAGCAATTCTTTGACGTGCGGTTCTCCTAGATTTCAGAATAACTCATATTCTATTACGTTAACAAATTTTACCTAGACTATTGCTCCGACTTTGTAAATCATATATTTTTCAGTTAGTATTGAGCGGAATTTATGGTTATTGCCATGAATTCTAAAGCCTTTATTTGCGAAAACATTGAAACAGTTAAAGAAACGGCATTATTAAGATTAATTCATTTCAACACGAAGGGAAGAAGAAAGTAATGTACTTAGGCTCTTATGGTTAGTCTTGCAGTACCATAAATTCGCGAAAATCTAATCCTTCGTACTAGCGTTACCAAATTAACATCCTTTGAGACACGTAAGGAACGGCATATCTGAGATTCTCTGAGAATGTTCTTCCAAAGCATCTTCAATTTCGGAGGAAGAGAATGTTATTTAGATAGATGTAGCACATATTTTTTGCAGATCTGTTGAATATTTGGTTTCAATTTTCCAAATTTTTGCACCTTGGCTGTATCACCTTGAAGTTTTACTTCAAAGTTCTCCAGCCATACATATAGGTATGGTAACACTTTCTGCAGGACTGTTTTCTTTCTTTTCTTATCAGATGTGCTCGATTTGCAACAGTTAACACTAAGTGTTTTAAGATTTTACTGTAACGGATACCTTTTCGGTAGTGTAATATATTAAATACCTATAAATGGTAAAATGCCTGAATGATATAATGCGAGCATTACGTTTTTTTTAATTGTTTTATCGGGTTCTAAGAGCCGATCTTCCCGATTTCGCGACTCTTTTTCTCGGAATTCGGGAACGGGAAAACCAAAAAAACTAACCGGGAATGGGGGGAAGGAATTTCCGCCCGGAAACCCCACTTCATACATTATGCCTCGAATTGCTCTCCGACCCTTTGATTTCGTCTTTCCATCTTTCGTCTCCTTTATGTCTCCCACGCCATGTCTCTCGCTCTCCATATCCGGAAAGTCCTTATCAGAATCCCAGACGGGATTCCCTCTCTCAGTACAGCTCCCCTCCTCTCGCCTCCTTCAAAATTTTCACCAGTGCCTCCCATTGTTTCGTCAACTCACACCGTTTCACACCTTTATTCATCGCCAAACCCTAAAAATACCTCCCGCACCCTAAGAATACATCCCGTATCCGTTTCATCGCCAGTCATCTTATCTCCTCTCCTTCTCATGCCATCTTCCGCCCTTTCTCTTTGAAATCACTTACTTTATTCCATCCCAATCCTCCTCTCTCTCCTTTCCACGCCCTTTTGTCCCAATAGCTCTCTCACTTTTGCTGCCTATCCTTCACCTATCTCTCCTTTCACCTTTTCCTTTCCCTCTTCCACTTTCTCTCTCTTCCCACATCATCTCTCTCTCCCTCTCACTCCAATTCCGCGTCTGGTTCGATTTGGTCAACAGACGACAGTCGCATTGCGGAGGAATTGACGGGAGCTCTCTCTTCCCATCCCAGTATCTCCTCCATTTCCCCTCCCTCTCTCTATATTACGCCAGCCATGTATTTTTTCCTTCCTCCAGGGGCTGTGGAATGGGTGGGAAATGTCTGGAGAGGGCGGCAAATAAGAAGTGTCGGTCGGTCCGTTTTTGAGTTTGTGGAAAAGTTGAGGGGGCGGAAAAATACATATAATTCCTCCATCCGTAGCCGTCGGACGACAAAGAGGCAATCATGGAAAAAAGGGTGCCTTTGCCGTGGCAACAATTACCATTTCTTTGCGCGCTTTTCCTCTCTTCTATTTTTTTCCTTTTTGTCCGAAGACTCGAACGTCGTCGGCGTATTTTTCCTTTATTGTTGTTACCCCAGCTTCCCTTTTTCGCACTTGTACGACTCCCTCAAGGTTCGCCCTTTATCCCTTCCTCTATTCGCCATCGTTTTTTGGTTTCCTTTGTTCGGACGCAATGTAACCCTTGTCTCATGTGCAAAATTCACCGCAGCTCTCTTTCGCTTGAAAGCTATCCCGGGCGTGAGACGGAAATGGGTGAGTTCTGTTCTTCGAATTTTTCCGCTGACTGCAATTTCGAGCCGTGGATGTTTTAAAGTATTGCACTGTTACGGCGTTTTCTCCTGATATTCGCTTCGATAATACTTGAATTTTAGTCATCTTTTCTCTCACTTTAAAGTTGACCAATGTGATGATGGGATTTCGTTTAAAGTAGTATTTACGTTTCATGTTCATGCGTCGTCACCCGAAATTGAACCTATCTGCTGTATTATGACCTAGTAACGCTGTATTGATAACAGTTATCTTTAAAACCACGCATTTTGGTCCAGCAATGATCATTCATGAAAAGTCACCTTTCTGGAAGAATATACAATCAAAGTGATAGGATTGTTACTTAAAGGCTATACTTATAAATTGAAATTATTTTTAATCTACAGTTGTGGAAATTTTTATTCACCTTTCTAAAGGTTTCGTGTTATGATTGAATGAGGTTATTCTGTAGTCCATTACGGTATATGTATTAAAATTGTGCTATGAGGAAATAAGCTTTAAGTATTTATGAAAATTTCTCGGTATTTTTAGACCTTGCGTATATTTGTTGGTAATTCGTATCTGGAATTTGAATTTTGATAGTTGGAATGGAACAAGTTTGATGATAGAGTAAAATTAGTAGGATCATGATGCATGATAATAATGAATTTAAGTAAATAGTATAAATGAGGAATAAAAAGTATAATATATCATCAGTATCCCTACAGGATCTAAGTCACTTGGCTGCGGTATTTTAACGGTTCGAAATTTCTTTCCTTGCAAATATTTCGTTTATCGGGCATATCCTGAGTGGCACTCAAAGATTCGGGGTTTTGTATCCTAGTAAATTACGCATTTGTGAAAGCAGTACTTTATTTTGTACATCCTTGTCCGTTTATTACAATAGGAAGGGTATACCCTTATGAGCAGTTCACTTTAAAATCGTATTTAAGTATATGATGAAACTGTCAAAATGGAAGTAGTGTATCCCCCTATCTCCTTTCTTTCGTATCTCGCTTAACCTGCCCCAACTGGATCTTCTGTCTCCATTCCAATCCTCCCTCTCCCTCTGGGGTTTCTGGAATAAATTTTCTCCCTTAGTACGTATTGGCTACAGCTAGTGGATATATTTTCACCTGTTCGAATCACAAATAGGAAATACATATATATGAGGAGGAAAAGCTCAATGTTCTATCTTATTCCCGCGTTTCTACTTTCTACGTTGCCTCATGTCTCTTTTACGAAACATTTCTTATGCATTTGCGATACCAAAAGTTGAATATTTATCGCTTTTTCCTGAGTGTACTTGGTTTATTTGCGTTTAGTTAATCGCTTTTAGAATCGAATTTGAAGTAGTATAATATTTATACGATCATTCTGACTTCCATCGAAATTGGTTTCCGGAAGATTTCCTTTCTGCAAGGTTGGAGATCACACGGCTAAAGGTTTTTTTTTTTATTTCTGACGAAGGTTTTCTGTTTGTTTAGATTTTTGAGTTTTCTCGTGTTTGCAATGTACGCTTTATCTTCAAATAATATATTCCACGGGTACCTCTTCAATTTTACTGAAAGCACAAAGTTAACATTCTCGATAGAAAATCCGTTTTATGGAAATAGGCTTGCTGTGTATGGCGTTTTATATCATTTGTGGGATTTCTGTCTTTGAATAGTTTCAATCACATTTAAGTATTCGTGGATAAAACTAATATTAGTATTCGCTTCTCTCATCCACATAGCGTTGGAGAGGGACCTTTGAGAAAAACTTGAAGAGTTTTGTTTACATTTTCTTTGTCTAGTTGCAATATTGGTTTGTCGTTACTTCTTCGCTAAGTTCATAGGACGCGCGTAGCATTTTATTCTTATGAGCTTGTTTTCTGAAGTTCTTTTGATATCGGACATTCCAACTTCGGTTTTATTTATCCCTTGTATCATCGCTAGCGTTATATTATTATCGTTTCAAATACCAGTTCACGTCCGGTTTTCAAAGTTTTGTCATATTGCGGATTAACAAAAAACGGTATATAACATATTGAAGTCCTTTATCCGAACATTGGATTCCATTGGTATTCATCTCGCGGTATCCGCAAAAAGGTAAACAAAACTATAGGGTCCCTATGCGGATGTAACTTGATACCTTTTTCGCCACCGGAGTGGGAAGAAAAATTAAAATATCCCAACTAGCGCGAGCGAATATCGTTTTCCTTCTCGCCTGTTACCAGGAGCGCGTTTTTTCCCCGTCAAATATCATCTCTCCTCCCCTTCACGACTCCTCATCCATGCTTCATGCACTGCTGCCACACTGACCATCTTCCCCTTTTATTACCTCCTCTCATCCTTCCTCTACATTTTTCATTTCTTTCCCCTATTCCATAGCAATCTGTTCTCACATGTACTTTTGCCACCCTCCTCTCCCCAGAATCGCCTCTCTATTTTCCCTTCCCTCTTGACTTAACCCTTTTTGCCAGATCTTGGCCGTGGATTAATGCTTCACCTAATGGATATTTGAAGTTCCTGCGTATAAACCGGCTTCCATCCAAGCAAGGGGAGATTGATGTTAGATACTTTTTCTTGTGTACGCCATGGGATAGACTTATCAGACCTATTTGTATGTATTGGGTAAGTTTTGAAGACCGCGTCCTTTTGTTCTTGGAAACCTTTCTCTGCAAGAAATCAAGGAAGAGATTTTTTAAGGCGTCAGCGCCAGTAATCGTGTTCGGTGGAAAATTCTCCATGGAAAGATATGAAATACTTCTTATTGCTGCGATGCAAGTACGTTCTTTCGAAATTGTTTGTTTTTCGATTACACCAACCAGATGTGTTGAGGATATTTTCATATCGGGCTGTTTCCTTGAATATGAGGGAAAAGCTGTTTTAAAGTGTATTGCGCAGAGTGGCTAAGTTCCGTTGAAGTTTTTCATCCGATAGAAATAAGCGAGTCATTCTAAATGGTATCTATTTGGAATATTGAATTGGCTATTTTTTGTATTAAATTCTTATTTCAATAATAGGGTATGCTATCTGGCGTTCGGTGGACACCGATTTCTAGTATTAAATTTTAGGCTACAGTTTTTTATTTTTCAGTGTAACTTATTTATGAATTATGCAGTGCGTTTTATGTTCTGTATGTAGCAATGCATAATAATTTATTTCTCTGCATTAACTGAATTCGATTTAGAACTCAGGTAATTTAAATATTTTCTGTTTATCTTTATTCAATGTTTATATATCTTTATTCAATGTCTATAATCTGTTATTCAATGTTTGACCTACTTGACAGTCTTAGAGATAGGATATTCCCCATGTAAGGATTATCTTCATCCATAATGTTAATAATCTGTTAAGTGCTATGCCTTCTTTGTTGCTTCATTTCGTTCATTAAGGTAACCATCTGATACAATGAAAAATAATAGTTATTTCATCGTTGAAATGGGTAAGCATGAATAATAAATATTTCATCACCAAAAGCATAACGTATTTCAGTGTAAGTCCTGATGATGAGTTCACTTACTCGAAATCGGTCGCATTATATTTTAAATATATATTCTGTGTGTGAAATTGTTTTCTCTGAACCGATGATGGATAAGTTCCACCGTATATCGCTAGGAGTAATTAATTATACTTCAATGTTCAAAACTTTTACCTGGCATTCCGATTAAAACTCGGAAGAGTTACACATCTAATCAGATAGGAAGGGTTTTTCTGAAGGTATTGCGTATGAATCATGTCTTCGTAAGGTGAAAACCCTTTTATAACGCAGCGACCGCTCAGGGCCGCACGGCGCACTTTTCAATTACCCTCTCGGAGTAAAACTTCAATAGAAAGCCCGACTTCCTCTTTACATGCCACAGAATTTACGCTCTCTTGGAACGAGGCGTAATTCTGCCTCTATTGTCGGACGGCGCAAATACTCCCTCCGCCATATCTCTTCGCTACGAAAGAGAGAATTTTTTAGCGCGCATCGTCGCTTTCGTAGATAAATGTCCGATATTTCGATATTAATGTCCGCCGCACGAAAGGGTGCTCTTTTTTGCCGTTCAGATCCAATCGCTATAATTCGCAATCGCCGGATCAGAAGGCTCTCTTCCATCGACGTCCCCTTATTTTATGCGACTGGGAAACTCGCCAAACTAAAAGGCCGCTGCAAATAAGCGATCGCGGTAGCAAAGTGAGTTTAGCCATCGCTATTGTTGTCGTCGAGTGTCCTCGTTTGTTTATTTATCGCGCAACGGGTGATTTAGTTGCACGCTAAGGAATATTGATGCACGCCTCTGAGTCTGGATAGAAAAACGCCAAGTTGAAAGACCCTTCTCTCTCTCTCCGGGTTTTATTTTGGCTGGGATTTGGAAGGCGATCGTTTTCTCCCAGTGGCCCATTTGGTCGAATTTCCGCTCATGATCATAAAGGTTTAGTTCATGTTCTGTAAATGGAAACAAGGAGTGTTGCTAAGGTTCTTTCCCTCCCTCGTATATTTTATATTTGTTGCGATTCTACGACTGCAATCACGACCTCCTTCGGGAACCTTCGCTCGTAAAACTGTTTGCTATCTCGTTCTGCTCAAGTTTGTCGGAATGATTTCAAAGTAAGCTCCTTATGTATTGTGGGTTCCAAGATTTCTGCCGCGTAAACTTTATCAGCTGAGCGGTTGTTTCCGTTCGTTTAAGACGTTTTCGAATTAAAATGTAAGGGAATTTCAGTTATATTTTCGGTTTTGTATAACTACTACATATTGCTCTATTACCTAATGCTTCACTATAAGTCCACATTACTTCGTGTTCAAAAAGTATATACGTAGGGAAAATGTCGATTTTCTGAAGTTTCTAGTTTCATTTTTTGTGATTACTATCTTCAGATGTTCGAACGTTTATCATTACAATTTTTCGATTATTTTAACTAAGGAATGAATAGAAGATTGTAGTATATTTTCAGTTCTTTGTTCAGATGTCATTTAATTTATCATTATTTTTTATGGTAGATATCCTACGAATTTGAAACTTATTGTGTTAAACCATGTTTTCACATTCTCCTAAAAACTGAATTGGTTCGTAATATTATTGGATGAAGTCCATGTTGCTCAGTGAAGGATAAACGGCCGAGCGGTGTAGTCATTTTGAATTGTTTTCCGTTTCTCAGAATCTTATTTGCTAGACTATATTTCCTCGGATTTTCGCCATTGCTCCTCCTTGTTTTGGCTTGCAGCATCTTCTCTAATTCTTTCTTCTACTCCCCCATTAACTTCTGACCAGTTTCTTATCCTCCCCCATTTTCATCCCTTTGGATCCAAGCCACGGTCACGCCTTGGCGCCAGTGCTCCAACCCCTCTATTCTCTATATCCTCTCTACGCTTTATATTTCCCGTGTTCACACAGTGCTTTAGTGAAGGTGCTATCTCTCAGTTGGGTTCCTTCACGGTTTTTCGTCATTTCTTTAGTATTTTCGACGATCCCATCACTATCTCAGATTTATTTTCATTATTCTGAGATTATATTTAGTTTCATCTTACATGAAATTAATTTTGTCTAAGAGTAATCCAGTGATTGGGCTTTTGGTTTTTCATATTGGAATATACATTCAAAAGAATTTACTCTACGCGTAAAGTGACGCTTGTAAAGTATCTCACCTTTTTATAGTATCTGGAATCCTTTGCATTTTAAGAAGTTTTTTTATTAAAAAAAATCTAATCGAAGAAATCAGTTTCCTACAATTTTAGCTGAAAATTTTCGCTCATAAATTAGGTAATATCAAAAATTACCTTCAGAATAGCTATTCCAGAACGAAACCAGTATAGCATAACTGTTTGATATCCATTGTTCAAATCTGGGTTAAAGCATATATCAAAACTTAAAATACCTTTGAGAAAGTTAACTGGTACACCTAGAAAATTAATTTAGAATTGTGAACGATAAATCGAATCTCTTCTTCTAACTTCTCTACGAATATTTCCGCCCTAATACTGTTTGCGGATTGTAGAGGAATAGTTACCTTTATTAAACACCTCGTTCTCTATGATAAACGACCGATATAATAGAGACATTGCTCGCATCCATCATTTTTAAATGGAAAAGGCGTATCCGTAATGTTTGGATTTATGGTGTTACTTTAAATTTTCTCCCTTCGTGCCATTTCGAGAGAATCAGATAATTGCTGCGGTTTGAGGCATTAAATCCGGGTCGCAATCCGAGCAACTCGGTAGGGTTGTTCCGCGCATACCCTTGGGCGGCATACCACCGGCGAAACCACCATTTCCGATATGTATGAACTAGTACCTCCGGAAATTCCGTTTGGAACTCATCCAGTTTTCCGACAATTCTCGCGATATGTCACACTCGTTTCCTTCCACTCTTTTCATCGCTGAAATAACCATCCAAATCTTCCGTCGTGTCTTCGTTGGATAGCGGCGGATATTTCAATTATGACTTCGTAATCCACTGATGTAAAAGTAATATAATATATTATGCGTCCTTATAAATAATATATCTCCAGGTAATACAATAAGCGCCCAATTTAATTTAATTTCAATTATCGATACTGTGGAATCTTTTCTGTCGAATCTCTGTGCTAAAGGGACTAAGTCAGGGGTAACTAAGCTTAAAAGACGTGTAGCAAGTTTGGCTTACTTATAATTTAAAATGAAGAAAATTTACCGACTATTCATTTTCTCTGTATTTTTTCACTATGCTGCATTAGTAGTCTTAGTATCCATCGTGATTACCCCGAATCACAAAGAAATAATCAAACATGAAACGCTGATTGTAATTATCGGGTATTTATATACGTGACCCGACAACTGAGCGCGCGACGATTCAGCGCGTCCCAATTGAGCGCGGACAACTGAGCGCTAGGACAACTCAGCGCTAGGACAACTCAGCGCTAGGACAACTCAGCGCTAGGACAACTGAGCACTAGGACAACTGAGCGCTAGGACAATTGAGCGCTAGGACAACTGAGCGCTAGGACAATTGAGCGCGTCTCCTTCTAAGGCGTTAATAATTGAACGAATATAAGGAAGATAATATCAATTGTTAACGCCGAGTGGTACCTTTCCTTACCGATTACTGATTAAACTGCAAAGTTAACTGAAATATTTAACTTCTTAACTAAAATATTCCACTCTTCAAGTAATTTACTTCCACATTTATACAATCTTAAAGTAATTTAATTTCTGATACTTAATCGGTAATATATTTAGTTATATTTTATTATTTTAGTTATATTTTATTATTTTAGTTATATTTTATTATTTTAGTTATATTTTATTATTTTAGTTATTTTATTATTTTAGTTATATTTTATTATTTTAGTTATATTTTATATTTTATTATTTGTTATTTTATATTTAGTTTTAAGAATAATTCTTAACTTTAAGAAAACAAAGTCTATCCAGAGAGTCTTAGAGAGAGCAATTACAACTTGAGCGACTAAGCAAAATTTTACTGAAATATCAAGAGAAAATAATTCAGGCAATCACTTATAGCTTTCAAACTGTAGCAATCAATCGGTCATCTTTCACTGTGAATGCTTATTGAAGATATTCATTAAACAGAGAAATAGAAATTTCACCAATGTTAACAATATTTCAGCCATGCATGATTATACTCAAAGTAATTTACTGCGATAAATCTCCTATGAAAGGAAAATTAATTTCAAGAAAATATTATTTAAATAAAATAATTTATTATGTGTTTCCCACAGCATTACAAGGTCTAAATGTTATAAGGGTACAATAATCGGAAAGAAGGATTGGATTTTTCAGATTATTCTATCCGTGGAGCACTAAAAAGCAAAAATATTTGGAGCTGGTAATAATTTTTATACTATTTTTCATAGTTTATTTCACCAAAAAGATATTATTTATTATTTAAATAATACTATGCACATTTTCAGCATTTTCAAAATTTCAGTGTAATTCACAATTAATTAAAAAGTACATGTGAAGAAAAGTCAGAGTTAAAGTTCTAGCGTAGAAAGTTTCGCAATTTTACATGTACTAAAACTGAAAATTTTCCATCAAAAATATGTTGAAGATATACTAAACAAACATAAGATCCATTGCAAGTTATGACTAGAATGTTGAAAGGATAGTATCGAAATTGATTATAATAGAAAAAAAATTGAGGTGAACATAGGAGGTTATGTACTCATATACATGTCATCATTTCATAGGAATATTACTTCCACTTAAAGTTAATTTAATGAAGGACGTGGCGATGAGTATAATGTATACGAGTAAAAGTTGCTTGCATACTGCAAGCTATCATTTGAATGTAGTACCGTACCAAAAAAGGCCTCAAAACAATGTTAAAACCTCGCGCAAAAGACCGCCTGGCGTCGAATTAAGGACCCAATAGTGCGAAACAATTGCATATTAATATTAAATAAGTGCCTTTCTGACCTGTTCCAAAGTTTCAATTCAATATCTTACCGGGAAGGTACTAAAATAAGATTACGTTATCCCCCTTTGAAATACATGGTAGAATAGAAATGACGCTCAGGCATCGAACCAAGAACCGTCAGAGGAACGGCGAACAGCGTATATGAAACATATGAATTGCCTCTATGTACATCCCATTTTATATCATTCCTGGTTATCGGATAAGCATTAAAAATAATTGTCAAAATTGATCGCCATGCATTATATACCAGAGAAATTTGCCCCCACTTGGCGATGAACTCACGGTTATTTGGTAACATTTCTTCAGTTAGTACAATATACAACCACGGCATATACAACCTCCGTGATTTTCACTGTTCTATCCCTCCGAGTAAGGAGTAAGGAGCTTCTAGAGAGCACACTAACTTTCCCAAGGTGAGTCCAAACCTGGGTTTTTACACCAATCAACACGGAAAGAATATTAGTGAATTCCAGAGAGGAATACAATACAAAGGTGTATGACCACTCCCTGCACTCGGGTGAATAGGGACTTAGCAGTGCACCTGCTGTGAGGATTCGCAGACGCGCTACCTCTACGGTGAACATCAAAGTCGCCGTCTGCAGGATCCATAAATCGTCCATTTCCCAAAAGAGGAGATATGAAGAAACAAACGAATTTTTGAATATTCAATACTTACCTCCTTTCCAACGTCTTTTTCAGCACGGTCCCGCCCCACCCCGCAAGCCACCAGTGGCGTATGGGTTATTCCCATGTCTTAGATTTAGTATAATATAATCAAGTAATTCTTTAGGCTTTCCCTTTACATTGACATTTTCAGTTGCTGTCATAATGGATATTATGAATTGGAGAACGATTAGTGTTAATATTTATTATTACTCAGAAATATGAGACGTTCGTTAATACTAGACGTACTTAATTCTTTACAAAATGAGTGAAATATTTTAATTAAGAGTCGTCAAAGGGAAGGAAAATAGGATTTATGTAAAAGTTGCAGAAGTGCATGTCTCAATATCGATTCTCAACGGGGAAAGTGGACGTGGTATGAAATATAGTTGTAACATTTGCAGAGGAGAGAATCTTACATCAACCACCTTAGCTCTTTTCAATGCGACTGACTATTGATAAAGAAAATATTCAGTATAATCAAATTTGTCATATTTTGGAGTCTAAATCTAAAATCTACCTTAAAATAGAGACAAAGAAAATACGATGCTAAAGCAGAAATTTATGAATTCCAAAGTCTGGTGTTTACAGCTCCTGCCACACGCTAAAGCGCTGCTTCCAGAGTATCTGCATATGTATGAGAACTTTTATAAGATGTTGAGGTTTGAGTGAAATAGTTCGTTTTCAGTAACCTCTTCCATGTAATTAAACTAGGATGAGAGAAGTCGGATCCTCCTCTCTAATCAGATACTTTATTTAATTGTGCTTTCATATTTCCCGTTGAGAACCAAAAGGCACTTCATCTAACACATTCAAAGATAATGCACGCGTAAATATAACATAGTTGCTATAGTCCGTCCAACGTCATGAAGACACCACGTAAATCATATGTGCCCGTGTATTTCTTACGGGAGAACGGCGCGCGCTGTCGCTACATTTGCACAGAATTAGAAAGTCGACAAGAACTTACTTGGAAGGCATTCAGCGTGTACAGAAGTTAATTCTTTATGGCATAGTGCAATTAAATCAAGGCTAAATATTGTCGTAATCGAAGGAAAAATAAGAAAGTGATATTTTCAAGAAAATTGGGTGCAGATTATTATTTTTTGGAATCGATGAATTTGGGTCTTTCATTCAAGAAACAAGGTCTTTTCAGGTATCAAAATCTTTCTCGTGGAATCTACTTTTCACGTATGTTATTTACTTTGCTGTTAAAAATTTTGGATAAGAGTGTCATGAGAAAATCTATAACAATACGCGAGTTTTCGGGAAAATGCAGGGAGAAATGTAGTCGCCTGCTACTTTTCGTCCTATTTTCGTTATAAAAAAAATTCCAGCGGGAAAGTTTCTGAGGAAATACTGAAATTATTTTCTGTGCAATTTAAAACCCTTTAAGTTTATTGATAACGTCAAAAAACGAATATATATTTCGATGGTAACGCGAAACTCGGCCCGCACGGCTGTACGAGTGGCTGTTATGCTGCCGATCCTTCCATTTTTCGGAAGGCTTGTGCTGCTCTCATCGATTCGATCAACAAAGATAGTTTTTATGATTGCAGGTCATCCGAAGATAGGGAATATCGAATTCTCACACTTTCATGCATGAATTTCAGCGCTAACATAAGTTAATGAGCACGCTTAAGGATTTAATGTTAATATCTTTCCAAGATTTCTATGTGAAATGGCCATTATTTACCCATGTTTTGTCTAAATAGATTATATCGCGATCATTCTCACGACATTTCCCAATTTTTAAGTTCCAAAAGGTCGACCGCTTGATATTTGGCTTCATTGTTCATAGTTTGTAAAACTAAATTAGTTGTCGGAGTGATAGTTTTCAAAAAGAAAGAATGGACCTGACAACATATGGGACTTATCACGAAAACGTCTTACTTAACTTCTCTATTCCTTTCTTAGATTATCCCAGTTTTCCGATGCTCACGAGAAGTGAGAAGCGGTCATTTGCTGATCTCTTTCGTAATTCTAATGAAAGTACCTCTACTGACATCAGTGGCCTCACACGTTCCTTGTATCTGCCTATATCTATATATCTACCTATCACTTTCTTCAGAAAAAGTTAAAATATTCCGAAACCGATGCCACTGTTTCCGTTCGCCACTTCTTAGGATTTTTTCTTTTTTCCCTCTATTCACATTCACTTGTTGTAGAAAACCATGGATGTAATATTTCCTTTACGACAATGAATATATTTTATTACATGCATACACTGTACATGCATTCACGTCACACTCCACGAAAAATGAAGATAACACTAAATCTCACCAATTACAAAATCACTCACTAACAATACCGTACTGAAAAACTAAAAATTTTGCTTAGTCGCTCAAGTCGTAATTGCTCTCTCTAAGACTCTCAGGATAGACTTTGTTTTCTTAAAGTTAAGAATTATTCTTAAAACTAAATATAAAATAACAAATAATAAAATATAAAATATAACTAAAATAATAAAATAACTAAAATAATAAAATATAACTAAAATAATAAAATATAACTAAATATATTACCGATTAAGTATCAGAAATTAAATTACTTTAAGATTGTATAAATGTGGAAGTAAATTACTTGAAGAGTGGAATATTTTAGTTAAGAAGTTAAATATTTCAGTTAACTTTGCAGTTTAATCAGTAATCGGTAAGGAAAGGTACCACTCGGCGTTAACAATTGATATTATCTTCCTTATATTCGTTCAATTATTAACGCCTTAGAAGGAGACGCGCTCAATTGTCCTAGCGCTCAGTTGTCCTAGTGCTCAGTTGTCCTAGCGCTGAGTTGTCCTAGCGCTGAGTTGTCCTAGCGCTGAGTTGTCCTAGCGCTGAGTTGTCCTAGCGCTCAGTTGTCCGCGCTCAATTGGGACGCGCTGAATCGTCGCGCGCTCAGTTGTCACGGAACCATTTATATATGCTGACGGTAATTATTTCCTTTCGATGTTATCAATTTAATAGCTATAAGAAGTTATCTTCAATCTAATTTCTTATTTGTATTTCAAGGGTCTCTGGTGGTATCGTGATTATTTATTTTCGAATCTTTAATTGGGGTAAAAGAGAGCTTTATTCGAAGTAATTATGCGACGGCAAAGGTAACATGTGGGTCATGTATTGATATGAGAGGGATTGTTAAAGAAAGTAATCCAGGTAAAATACAAGGTAAAGGAGTAAGAGCAAAATTAAGGCAAAAGATGTAAGATGATGTAATGGGTAGGATCAGAAACCAAAAAAGGAAAGAAAAGGAATAGGGAATATTACTGCATATGTACCTACCTAAAGGTTAAAGGTTCACTTATGAATGTAATCGTAATAAAGCCGTGGACCAATTTTCATCGTCCACCTGATTTAAGAAATTATTAATTTTGTGTTTCTCAAGGGAATCTCCTCCAGATATCACACCATGAATGGTAATCTCTTCTCAACTGCATTTCCAAAATCCAACAGGAAGCGGACCTGATGACTCCAAGAGAGAGAGAGAGGATGCCGTTAATGTGTTACATTCCCTCTTCTCGCCCTCCCCCGATTTTTTCGCTCCATTCGTCTCTCCACAACACCCGTATCGATCTCCAAATTTTGATTGCACCGTTTCCGTTTGACGGAAACCAATGTGCCTTGGGCGACTTCTGTAGCTGACAAGTAAGAGGTTACCGCTTTTGTGCGTGTGGAAGGGGTGAGATGATCATAGCGCGCACGCACACATACACTGACCTAGCAGCCAACTATGTATTTCACATCCCTCGAGGAAATGAAATCCCTCCTTTGGGGATTGTGATGGCCCAATCGGAATTTTTCCATTCGATCAAAGTGTGTCTCTCTCCATGTTTGGCCGTCTCTTTCCTTCATTTCGCGTTTATCCTTTCTTTTGTATCCCACTCCTCGTCGTGTTCCAGTTTTCCTTGGATTTTCATAGAACTATCACGACGATAAAAGGACCTTTTCGATCACTTAGTGGCAGTATTTCTAAAAGTGCTTTTACTGCTGAGGTTGTTTCGCACATATGGGTCACTACCGGGAATTGAACCCAGGACCCATATCACTAGTACAGTGAAATAAATTTTAATTTTATTCTGGACCCATTTCACCAAAGGCAAACGCGGCTGCCCACTTGGCTACCTTGTCATTCTCGTCTTTTTTTCTCATTTATTTATTATAGTAAATCTATCCTATTATATGGTTAATATTTTCATGTCATCACTTAAAAGGACGCCCTCTGGAGGACCTAATTAATTATGCCATCTGATGTAGTCATTCATATTTTTTCATTCACTAATTCCATTATTATTTTCATTCACTAATTAAATTCATTCAACTCTCACTCGCTGGAAGTTAACCTGTGGTTCTTCCTGTTGAACTTTTGTGAATTCTGTGTAATACTTTTATATTATGTCTCATACCGGCATGCTATTTTTCTTCCGCATATTATTTATGATAAAAGGGGTTCTTCTTGCTAAAGGGTTCTATAATGTAAATGCCCGACGAGACGTGCGTCGGCGTTCCAGACTGAGATGATGAAGATGGCTCCGAGATATCCTTTCTTGATTTTCCCATATTCTACTACCTCCAGCGACTGTTCTCTTGGTTGCTTCGCGACTCGCTCATCGTATCGCCCGGAGACCAGCCTATCTTGTCCCGTTAGCTTCCATCTCATTTGCTAAGGCTCGTCCTCTCAGTAATTCCCTAATGCCTCTGCTGCTCACCCATTTCCGATTCCTAAGGAAATACTCCTTACACATCAGCACCTGACGAGCCATTGGAGCATAAGGAAGGGGCCGTATCACAGGACTATCGCATTAGCTGCAATTTATGTGATGAATGGGTGCCTACACTATCTGACTGTGTGTTTTCTTTTGTTTGCGTCTTTCACGGAAGAAAAGATCTGTCGCGAAGGGTGTTCATAGATTCATTTCATTTCTAGGGTTGTTACTACACGAGAAACTTAAAGAATTTATCCATGAAGTCCATCCCGATTACCGATTAATTGTCAGAGATAGAGAAATTTTTGAATTTATTTCCTTCTTGTAGTATACTTAATAACATTGTCGATCAACATCGTTCTTCTGTTCTCCCAAAGAAATTCGCCAACAGTAACTTTGACGGATCCCAATATAGTTCTTGCTATATTGTCAGACACACCGCTTTATTATAACTTCCAAAGTTTTTAAGTTATAAGCGGTGTTAATTACTCGCATATTTTACGCTTTCATATATTTATTGTAAAAATCAATGCTGTAAAATATTTCTGAGGCTTAGTCGAAATGCGGATGCTTCGTTTTCTTCCTCTTTCATATATCTTACCAATTCTACTCAATTTAAGAATACTCGCGGTAAGTACTCAATCTTCTGAGTGAATTTTTCGTAAGGTTCACGAATTTTTGCGTTCCTTTTTGGTTTTAACCCGTGTAGTCAAACTTTATAGCCTCTTCTGGTAAGATATCTTTGATACGACACTTTAGTTTATTCTATTACTTCAGTGTACTCCTTGTTTAAAGTAAGAGGTCTCCATATCGATTGCATAACTTTGATTAGTCAAACCCACTTTTTTCCTTCTTTCGCCTTTCCAATGAATTATTTAACTTCCTTGATTTTAATCTTTCTGTTATTCATTTCTTCAGTTCGAGGAATCGTTTTGATATGTAATCTCGGTTGATTCGTTTTTGTTTTCGTTCAGAATTCTATCCCTTGGGCTTCATTTTCTCCCGTCTGCGCATCGACATCGAGAGGGTTTTATGGAGAAATGGACGTACGGATGGAAAGATAAGAGGTTTTTCCCCGAATGACGCCCGCGTTTCAGAGGAAAGTGATTAGGTCTCAGTGTCGGAGGAAATGGAGTATCGTTTTATTCGGAGTGCTATTGCTTTTCCACTTGTTCTTGCCTCTCCGGAAAAGATTTCTGAGTTCCCTACCGTTATGTTATTTGTCGGCTTTCGTTTCTTTTTCCTTCTCTTGCTGATAGTGATTGAAATTGCAGCTTATGTTCCCTGAATTTGAAAGAATCCTCTTGATTTAAAAATTTCAAAGGATTGGCGGCAATATTTGTATATCCGTTTTTACTAACAGAAACACCGCTGTATCCGGATGAACGATAAAATAAAATTGTTTAGTGAATTTTTATTCTGATGTCAGAATAAGGACTGCTTAAATATTAAAAGAACGAAAATATATTAATTTTAAGAAAGGTGTATTTTTATATCTATGCCAAAAGAAGAGTGAGGAGAAATTAATACGAAGCGAAAAATTTTCTTTGTCACTTTGTTTTATAAAAATATTGTTTAGGATCTTAATTTGATAGAATAAGTTTACATTGTTCGCATGGGCCAAAGAAGATGAAAGATCCAAATATTGACGGAACATGACATACACGCATTTTATACGCAGGGCATCAAGTCGTAAATAATAGATAATATCATGACTACAAACCTTCAATGAGTTGTCATACAAATATGGCTGATCTCTATCTCATTCGGTCTTTATTTTGTTTCTTTTTCTTTGAAAGTCGAATTTATTTTACGCGCAATGTTGTTATCTACGTTTCTCATAGATTGCTTTCTGACCGACTTTGTGTCGACTCTAGGATTATTTGGAAGATAAAATCATTATTAACTGGATGTCAACCATTGAGTATTTAACCTGTAACTTTTATCCTTATGCCACCTCCATTTTTTTAAGTTTTTAAAGAAACAAATACCCACCTATACCGACATACCCCAGTTATAAAATCGTGTCATCACTAGGAAAAATGGTTGTTTTTACGTTCACATAACTGAATGACAGCTTGCATGTTCTTTAGAAATTATCGTTACGTACCTTAATTGTCGAAAGCCAATAAAATTGTTTATTGTGATTTTGTATAAAATTCAGATGATGGTTCTTAATTTTTCCCTCGTCTATTACCGGAATTTTATTTCCAGCTATTAAATAAATCATTAATTTTGTTAAATTTTCCTATGAAATATTTTATACTTCAGATTTTGGAGTGTAATAAAATAATAAACGACAATTTCGGGTACGAAACGTATTTATTTTACTATCAGATAGTCGAATGAAATTTTCATAAGGGCTTACCTAGCAATACGCATTTTTAAAGCTTTGATATGAGGAATTGCAATAAATAATCATTTTGGGGCATTTGCTAAGTGACCACAGAAAATTATTCGCAACAAATATTTTCTCTGAGCTTGCTTTTAACTTCGGTTACTTTTGTCAAACCTTTTCGCAAGTAACAAACTCTTTAAAGCGAAGAATTTTTAATACGGTACTAAATTATGTTATAATTCCAAGATTATCCATATTCTGAATTTTTACTCTTGCGCATATGATTTTCTTCTCTTAACTATCATGTGTTAACGATATTACTTTGTAATACTTGAAACCTTACAATAATTTTATTTCGACTCTTTTTCATATTAAAAATGTATGTACCCTAAACAATTTTTTCATCTATATTTTCCTCATTGACCATCAATTCAAATGACACCACTATCTCAGCGTGTTCCGCACGTTTCAGTTCTCGGAATGACCTTATCCTCACCCCTGAAATCCGTTTCTCCCTTTATTGACACGTGCCAATTAACGGTATCTCTCTCTCGACAACTTTGAATGCCTTTAATCGTCATTTTACACCTTTACTCTCCCCTAATGGCCTGTTTGGCCATTTTATCCCAGGGACCTGTTTTTCCTCCCTCCATTCCCTTTGTCGTTAAGCTTACCCGTTTTTTTCACTCGAAACTTTCCCTGACCACATGACCGCTTTCAGGCCCGTTCCTTTAGAATCCCCGGCAACCAAACTCCTTCCTCCCTTTCAGGCCATTGCTTCTCTCTGGCTTCAGGCACTAAATATACGGTACAAACATTTTTCGGAGACAACGGGAAGGGTGTAGGCTGTGGTCTAGACCTGAAGCCTCAGCAACACCGGCGGAATGAGGGCTTGGAAAGGCGGTATTTTGGATACCTCATCTTTATAATCCCCTTCCATTTGGTCCTACCCTTTGCTTAGACCACATTATTACTGCGTTCCCCGCATCGTCTACCAAGCATCACTGCCTACACAAACTCTTTACTCAAACCAAAACCACTATCCTATCACATTTGAAGACCTCCTTCATTCTAGTCTTTGATCTGTGGGAGAGGAAGAAATGTTTGTCCTACTAAAGGAAAGTTATTGTATCCATCAAAGAATGCTTTTTGGGGAACTTAATCTGGAATGCCTTACGTTTTTCTTATTAGTTTTATGATAATGTAGTTTTTTAAGTATGCTCATTCTCTCATGTTGTTTAACGTATTTTTTGATGAGTCTTATCCAAAGAAGGTTTTTCTTCTTTAAATAAAATCTTTGATTCTTGCTATTGGAAAGTGTAGCCACCTTCTTAACGCTTAACTTTCCCGAAAACAACCTCAATTCAAGATTTTTTAGCCATATGTACTTTCTGTCCGATGTCCTTCTCCTTAGGTTAGTTTAAGTCGCCTAGAAATGTTCAAGTTTAACTTGCAATTTGGATTTACCTTACACAGGTTTGGAATCCTTAATGCGAGAGGATAAGAAGATTGCGATTGCTGATAAATTCAGAGAAAGCACGATTTTGGAAGTTATCATCGGTATTATGCGACCCCCAGTTTTTGGTTGGACATTAAGCATAAAATAAGATAAATGGAGGATATGACGTGTCGTGATAAGAATCCATGCTTTCTTGCAAACGATGCAAGGTAACAACAAGCCAAAGGAGTACAAAACTAATTATTTATAACCCGTCGGACTTTTTTCAAGTCTATTTTTCATTGGGATATTTATAACCCTTTCTAGGTTGTAGATCTAGATAAATTTTTATATAGATATTTCAGATGTAGAAATTCTCGATGAATAAAACGCAAGCGTAACCCCGTGACCTTTGATATTGGACATGTGCACGGAACTAAACAGTGTATCTAAGGGATATGCGTTCGTTGATGTGATCGCTTCCATTTATACCGAACGCCTCCATTACCGTTGGACGTATGTTAGCTGACATATACTCTTGTAACTGAAACATCAAAGACATTTGGGAATGCGTAAAGCCCCATATCCATACGTTTTCAATAGAGCTGAACATTTGATATGAGCATTTAAACGTGTGTAACGCTGGGAATTAGCGGGAACTCCGTCTATGACTTCAAAAAGGCATGTCTAAAGAAGAAGCTGCCATATGCGCAATTTTTGTGATTATCGTAACAATTTCGCTTGGTGTACACTTTATTGTTGATTTTTGTTGCTAAATTACTGTTATTTTATGTGTTCAGTAATAATGTGTAATTATTATATATATATATATATAATAATATATAATTATATAAGAATATATATTAATTGCATTATACATCATGTCCATAATAAAGTAATTATCTCTACGTTTAAATAACTTCTTATATAAATAACCTGAACTGGAGATTTCAGGGCATGAAATAGTGTTTTATCTATAAATTTTTCTTTCTTTGAAAATGTCACTTTATATTTCATTGAAAGATGTTATTTTGTATAACCATTCAAAAATTATAAGATCCTGCCAAGAATGCAAAGGCTCAATTCTGGTTGAAATCACAGCTATGAATGAGAATTCTTCGTACGCTGGATTACTGTAAAATGAAATTGGGATAAAATTAACTACAAAGCGTTTAGTATTTCTCTTCCTCCATTCCAATTTATTTAGAACTACGCATTTTTTATTTGGCCAATACTTTCTGCTATCATCTTTTTGGACTGACATCGGTGAATCGGTCGTTCGTTCTCTGTGGACTAGCATCTATATTAAAATACTATTACAAAATTTGGGCCGTATGATCTTCTCTATTTTAATCGGTTTCGAAGTACATTTCTGGAAATAGATACAGTATCTCTTTACTTTGAACGATATTTTTTCCGGAGTTTAACCATTATTTACTCTCAAGTTTTTGGATCATTTCTGTGGCCATATACTATCATTCATTAAAAATTTACTCTGATGTTATTTGATTTAGTGCTTCCCCCTGTCTGTTTTGCGCCTCACCCGACGTCTCTGTGCTACAGGGAACCCAGCAGAATAAACAATGGAGAAACGCTACTCCCCTCAAGTTGCCCCCGAGAAAGTGAGTGTTTGTGTGTTGAGGACCCTTCCCCTTCATTTAGGGCACAGGAAAATTCTGCTCCATATCCCTGTGTGTTTTCTCTTCCTTGTCAGGATGTCTCATTGCTGTTCTTTCATCCATATCTCGATGTTCGGAAATTTTTCATCAACGTTTTGTTATAGAATCGAAAAAAATGTCTTTCATTAACTCCTGTCTCATTGCCAGTCTTGATCATGATTGCGATGATATGGATTACGCTGAGGTGTGAGTGATTCGTAGTAATTCTGTTCATTTCGGCCACCTTTCATTAAGTGCTACGAAATGTGTTATTCATTGGATCAATTTGCCGCTTTTACGTTGATGTTTTCCTCTCGTTGCTATTTGGTTCAATGAGGAAAACGAAGCCAAACTATCTATGCTATAGGCATAAAAAATACTTAAGTAATACTAAATGATGTGTGGAACAGGGAAACAATAATACCTCAAGGATATTGATACAACCCTTGAATATTGCAAAGTTAGGGCAACAAATCGCTCTATTTTCTAGATAGCTCATCTCTAATAGCTCTGTGGGAGCAAAGAAAGCATACTGGTATGTTAGATACAGTCCTTGGAATAATTGGGAAAAATTACGGAGCAAAACAGACTGAAGGCGTAGGAAACTTTCTTTGGATACTTAAAAAGCCGTTAGAGCTAGGTAGTACTATTTAGATAAGTTTTTCTTTAGGTATTCAAAGGTTTGCATTAGTAATATTCAATGGTAGGACGATATTACTATCTGGAACATGAGCGGAATTTTCCTATTCGTTTTACAGCCCGACGGTAAAGCTTAGTTTATTGCCACTAGGGGAATAATGTACCTCCCGGCTGACTTAAACTCCGCCGTCGTCGAAAGCGATCTTTCGTCGGCTTTTTATGCTTCATATCGGCCTGAATGCAGTTTTATTTTTTCTCCGTAACATTATTCCCGATTCTTTTCGCCGATGGGGAAATCGCTTGATTAAATTTTTTTTGAGGGGTAGATGATAGCTACAACGAATTCCTTTCGGCAGTCGATTGGGTGTAGCGATACAATCCGGGCGAAAATAGTTTTTCGGCAAATTTTCAAGCTGTAACATTTTAAGTATCGATTGGTTGTCTCGCGGAAGATTGACGTCATCAGTGGTGCTGGGGTGTTGCCTCCTCGTCTTTTGCATTAATTTCCTCCGAAAGGTGCTGCGATCGATTTTTATTCCATTATTTTGCAAATGAGATTTCCGGAAAATTCAGATAGTAGCTTTCTTCTGGATTGCCTTAGCTCTTTAAATCAGCCTGAAGATAACGCTTAAGCCTTTCTTCAAGATTCTTTTATCCTCTTGCGAGGGAACTATATGGTACCTCCCTTTCAACGAAAATGCGTCGCGTCATATTGAATAAGATTTTGTTTTATTTCGTAAACAATCCAGTTGATTGTTTTGATGTTTATTTTTCGAATCATAGTTGGGGTGAAGTAGTTATGATGTCAACAGAGCAACACTAGTAAAGCGTAGATTCGAATACTGATTAGTGCTATTATTTCTGCATACTGTTGTTCGTTTAGCTATTATTTTAATTGACCAATTATTGCTGTTAATGGGGTATTAGCGAATGAAAAATTAGAATCCGATTACTTTCAAAATATAGGGCAGGGCCTTTATCATATCTCATATCTAAAGTAATTTTCTCTGTTTTTGCGTTCGGATTCACTGTTGTATTAGCGTGGCGGTGAAAAGATTAAGAGTTTTCTTAAACTTTTCACTGTTAACATTTTTTCATTCAGTTTGTTTTAATGTATGCTTTTATTCCTATGGGAAACGAGAAGTAGCGTATAAAATCAATATGATAATGTGTTGTGACTTCCTAGAAAGTTATGAAAAAGATTGCGCTGTATTGTAGTTGCCAATCATTTATTTTGGAGACTAGTTCCGCTAGCAGAATTGATGCAGGGACCGATTCCAGTAGATCTAGTATCTATGATTCCATAAATCTGATATTCGCGTTATTGCTAAGCGCCGGTACGGATCTTCATAATAGCTCTCCCGGAAAATTTTATTGGAAGTCATCGATTCGAGTTAATGTATGTTATTTTATACGATTTTCATAAATTTTGAGATTTAAAAACATAGTTGTATAATTACTTCGAAAAATACTAGAATAGAAGGTATCCGTGTGTGAGAATCATATCAAAGGAAAACCTTTAAGATGAAATATACCTATCAAAAATATATCTATGTGGATCTACTGTATTTTCATCAAAGGCGAAAAAGTAATCCTGCAAGCGCTCTCTATACTCTCAGCTCTTCATTGAATCCCTCGGGAGCAATATAGGCCATTTACCATGATTTTCCATATTCGCCCGTTTGGGCGTAAATGGCAGGAAGGAAGAGAGGGAGAGATTTTTGATCCATAGCGTTTCCAACGGAAAGGGAGTTTAAAATCCGATGGGTTCCAGTCCATCTGTATTTCCTTCCTATGACAGGTTACCGTATTGTTCGCCAGCGATCAACGTCATAAAATGTCTGCTTTTACGGCACCGATCATTGTTTCGTCGCATACTCTGTTCCCATTTCCCTCCTCGATTCTTCCCATCGGTCTCTTTGCCTCTTTCCCCTCGTCCATCCTTTTTGGATTCGGACCGTAGCTTCACATCCAGTCTCCTTTTATCTTCCTGTTTTCCTTCATCTATTTCCAGGCCTTCTCCTAGTTTTATTTTCCCGTTCTCTTTTTCGCATTCCTCTCCCTCTAGTACGTTGCTTCGGTAACAAACAAAGTAGCTCTAGGGTACGTAATGGAATTTTAGGGTCAGTTTGATCTATTGCGGATTTCCGCCCTAGTTTTTGTATTAATATATATGAAGTCCTGTTTGCTAAGTGCAGTGAAAGAGGTAATTTTATGTGAGAGGAAGTTTATCTCTCTACATTTCATACGAGATTCTAATTAAGTAGTATACATACTAGTTTCGTTTTTTTTAGTTTAAATGAAGCTTCTTTGTTAATGTTATTAATTCATCAACATCCTTGTTTCAGTCGGTCGTACAGTATTCTCAAGCGTAATTAAAAAATTTAACACAATTTATAATTTCGGCTTTTTAGTAACTCGATATTATCTATTATTCGTTATTTTCTTTCGTTTGTAATATATATTTCTTTTGATCATTCCAGAACATGGAAGTTTCCGGAATTAACATTCTTTCAAGGACATTGGTTTTGTGTTAAATTAGATTAGAATTGTAAAATTTCCAAAATGTTAATTATGATTTCTTTGCACAGTATTACTGTTACACATGAAGATCATTAAAAATTAGCCATAGTTGTGTGAGAAAGTAAATATTTTATTTAGGAAAATATTCAAAGAACGATTTTAGAGGAACTGTAATAATACAGCCTTTACAATTAAACTCTTACAATTTTTCAGTTTCGAGAAACAGTATGTATAAGTTATTTATAGGTTTATCCGTTTCGTATAGGATCTACTTATCCATCACTTTTAGAGTTACATAAACATTTGTTTATGCCATATCATTGTTAAAATAACCATGTTCAAATTATAACAACATTTCTTTACATTATTAAAGATTTAATACCGACTTTTTATTCTCCTAAAAGTCATACCTGGCTTTTCCTTATGGGCTGAAAATGAGAAATAAATGGTTCTACTGATCGATCCACGTACACTCGAAGTCCTTCATTCAAAATTCGGGTTTACTAACATTGTCGGTTCTCTTTTGCTTGAAGTAGTTGAATAGGGAGCAAAGTGCGCCTTCGTTCCCTTTTATATTTGCTCTATCCCGGAGAATCCCAGACCTTCGCGTCTTTTACAATTTTCCTTTCTTTTTTATCGGGTAGGTCTTCAAGTGGAAACTCATTCGCTACTGATTGGTGTTTCAGAGGTGAAAAGGGCGAGTGAATCGGAGGCGAGCAAGTGGAAATCCTTCAATTGAAAGAACGGTGTGCTCTGTCTTTCATCGTCACCCTTCCCTTCACAATAAGCCCCCACTTAACTGCTTCTCTTATTTCTGCGCAACATTCCGCGTGGGCCTAACGACGCTTCATCTTTATGCACCGAGGATCAGATCCGAGTTTTCCTTTCAAGAGAAATTTGTCTACCCTTATCGCAAGGAATAGGGAATGCTCTCACATCTATGCATAAGAATCTTCTCATTTCGTCCGCTTCGTCTCTCTCAGCATTTTCTGGTATTCCGCTTTGTTTCCCTCCTTCTCCAGGATGTTCTTTCTAACTTCTTTCCGTCTCTGGCCCCTGAGTTATTTTACTTATAACTTAATTTTGTCTACAGTATGATCATATCTCGCCCTTAGCAGGGAAGGAATTTGGCATTCGAAGGTTTTATCCCATATGCACATTTTGGAAAAGGCATAAAATTCATCTACCATGTTCGAAAATATGGCACCAAATTTAGCTTTTTGTTGAAAAAATAGTATTTGCTACATCCATGATACATCATAAATTAATTCCAAATGTATATTATTGTGGGATGAATAATAAATTGTATTTTTCCATAAGGAGAGTTTTGGTATTTATGAGGAAAAAATAGTGTTTAACATCACGTACGTACAATCGGCATAAAGTTTAAATTTCTACGAAAGATTTTGAAGTATCATATTCAAAACTCAACTAATGTTTCCGTAGTATGATTATTATACAATTTTATGATTTTGATTAATTTTAATGTGTTTTTATATATTTCTTTCTTTAATGATCCAATAACTGGTCACAATGATGAAAATTTTATTAAACTCTTTGAACCAAATGAAGAATTTTTGTGTTCTTGTAATTAAATAAACTTAATTAATCTTCGCATGAGTCGAAAAATATTCGGTTACATATTCCTTGTTGAAGGATAAAGTGGATATCCGAGGTAAGGATAGACTGCTGAACTGCTGCCGCAAAAATTGAGAAATTGGGAATCACCGCTCTGAAAGCTTTCCATATACTGTATTTATGCAAAAATAAGATAAAAAAATAACACCTGAAAACAAACCCTTTCCTCTGAAATTTTGCCTTTTAAACCTATAGAGAGATCCTGACCACGCCTAAAGTGTGAAGAATGACGTCGAAACAACCATCCACGGCTCGTTTGAGCTAACCCATATGTAGATGACCTTTCTTATCACTGAATTTCCCAGGCAAAAAATCGCGTGTCCAGTGGCAGTGATCATTATTGGATTACGATGTTTGGAAATCTGTCTGTAGCATTACCATAGATGCCCTTCGTTGTTACCTATAATGGAAGCGTTCCCTTCTATCTGTTCCCGCACCGCCACGCTCATTGTTTTCTCCCATTTCATTACAACTATCCTTTTGTCTTCCAGTTGTTCCTCATATCTGGCACGTCTCGACAAATCTGGATATTGCGCCGAATGTATCGGAATAATTCCGATGCTCTCCTTTCTCTCTCTCTCTCTCTCCCTGCATTGTTCGGCCGCATGCCAATTTCGCTATGCAACGTTGACATTCGAATAGCGCTGAAAAGATTTTCCATTTTACCCCCGTTTGCGCTTTCGAGTGCATTTTTAATAACGTTTTCGTTCCCTCTCATGCAAGGCGTGGGTGTCACTTGCGCTCGCTTCCATGTTAGTACTAACGTAAAATTTTCAATTTACCCACTCGGATGTTATTTATCAATGCGGTCGGATTCTCTTTTTGAGTTTATGGATTTCCCTTCTAATTTATATGCATGCTGAATTAATAGGAGGGCATACAAGAATCAGCAGTCGTATTTGAGGAGGGAGTATTGCTGCCTTATGCATTAAAATCTTCCATTTTTATTCTTAGGCTATTATTGTTGGCAAATAAAAATAAGAGAATATAAATTGATGATAAATATTTTTGTGTACTCTCTTCTATATTTTTCTGTCGCATCTTCTTCTGTCCCCTGCAGCATTATAAGTAGATAATATTTCTTAAATTTCGAGGAAATCCATATTATGAAAATTCTCTGCATTAAATTAATTAAAAGATCGAACCCATGTAGAAAATTGAGGGCGTAATTGCATAGGTAGCAATTCTACACAAGCTGTTTCATTATGGATTCAAATTTCTATCTCTAAATGCAGTGTGAGCTTGATAACATGAATCTTAAACAAACTAATTAGTAAATTACCTAATTTGGATACTGTTGCTATTAATTAGTATCCTCATATAGCCTAGAGTGTGAAAATAGTAGTAACCTAATCTAGTAATTAATTATTCATCGTTGAAAAACTTTAAATTGATTATAGTTTTGTTTTAATGCTAGGACATTTTGAAGTTCATCTTGTAACTTATTTTTTTCTTTATTGCAGGTAAGCTACATAGGAGAGCATTAACCATAAGGAATTCTTATAGAAGTAAAAATCCGTGTAAGTAACAATTTAATCTTTTCCAACTTTAATTTCACGATTCCGATTTCCACTCGTAAAAACCTTCGAATGTGTGGAAGCGGCGAATTCGGGTTCTTGGCCAAGTATGTGTCCGGATTTAACGTTTGTGAAGCTTTTCCATTGACAGTAGAGTTTAAGCGACGCAATTTTGAATATACTTGGAGAGATTGTAAAAGATATGTCAGTTATCGAATGCTGTTCATCTTCCGCATTCGCTGACGATCCAGAATATAGTCTCATTTTCGAAAGCATCCGATCCGACGGATTTCAGTTATGCGGCATTTCGATCGAAAATGCCATAAAGTTCCCTTCAAATTTCGTGCTTCTTTATCATTTACCCATTTATCATAGTATGTTACTGGGGCTGAGATGGAAACGAATAAAAAGTGAAAATTTTTGGAAAAAGGATATCACGACATAAAACGGAGCTAAGCTCGTTTAATTTTACATTCGCAATAAGTCGTTTAATGTTGAGCATACGAAAACTGAAAGCTTTCCTCTATTATTTTTTGTGGCTTTCTGAATCGAATGCTACCTCGGAGCCCCGCTTTTTTATATTTTTCATTATCTTTTGGTTTTTCAAGAATTTGTTTTTTTCTGAAAATAAGAGTATTCGACTTACAGATGAGGTTCTGTAACTGAATATTTACAGTGTACAAGCACGTAACTTATTGGAATGGCAGCGCTACATGTATCTTATACATTCTTTATCGAGAAATCGATTCGAGATTTATTTAATTGCCTTTTGCGACGAATTCTTAAATAGGGTTTTATGTGCATAGTAACTTTTAAGAAAAATTTATTATTGAGGAAGGGTGTTTTAACTCTTCACCATACTACTGTCCTATGGTGCTTTTTGAAAGTATTTGCCGTCGTTAGTAAGAAACAGAACTCATTCTCACTGAATGTATACCTATTTTATATCTTGCTCGCCATGGTTTCTGTGCCGAGTTTCATATGTTGAGAATAATATTTTAAGTAGATTAAGATATATCATTTGGGAGAGAGTCGGAGAAAAAGGAAAAAGAGTAGAAGTGAAATAGCGCGATGAGACGATTAATTTTTGTTATCTCTTTCAGCCTTCCTCCCGTTTTAAGATTAATATACTATCAGTTAAAGTCCCTTTTTTTAATCTTACAGACGCGAAACCTATTTTCTTAATTGATGGAATTGTGAAACAATCAGTAAATATTTTTATTTTCAGAATTGATTCTTATTAATCATAGTATACCTTAATGTTTATACCTCGAATTTTGCTGAGAGCTACTACCTGAAAATATGATTTACGCTTTGTTTGATTAATCTTGATTTTTTGTATACTTTGCTATTCTTCTTTGTATTTATGGAATTTCATTGACGGATCTCAATCAGGTCCTTGAGTTTAATTTAGTTAAAATACAATCATTTACCTTAAATAGGATTAAAACACTTGTTAACACAAGTAGGCCAGATACTGAAAAAGTTCCTATTCGTTCTTCACCAGATTTTGCAGTCTGGTTTTATGCTTAAACCTCCCAATCGAATCGTCATTTCTCCGTAGTATACACTTAAACAGCTTATACAGACTTTCCCTATTCTTCCATATGGCGTCCTCAAATATTTCTCCCTATTATATTCGTCGTACTTTGTTGTCCCGTAATGTTTTTGACGGAGTCCTCTTTCCTTGAACAAGTTTAGGGACGTTCCGGATGTTTTTATCGATCCCTGCGAAACCAATTTAAGGGTCTTTCTTTTCGAATCGGTTTAAGTGCAAGGATATTCTTTTTTTAAGGGTCGTTGGGTAAGGTGGTTATAGAGGGAACGGGGGAGAGAGGGTTTCCGTCCATGTGGCCACACCCAATGATGCTTCCTTTCGATAAATCAATCAACCCTTTTTCTTTCCATCGCCTTACTCGACTCCTTCGCTCAGCCCATAATCATCCTATTTCTCCGAGAAAATACTCCTCGTTATAATATCCTTTCGCACCCCCACTCGTAACCAGCCTCTTCACTTCAACTCTTCGGTTATCCTGTAACGATCCATTGAATTATAAAATATTGTGACTATGGAGAAGGAGTGGGCGTCGCCTTCTCGCGATGTTTTCTTTATCTTTCGCAGCGAGAGAAGGTGTTAAATAATTACCTTTTTGTACCTCAAACCGCTTATTTCGTTATAGCGTACTCAAGTATCGATTATTGACCTATTATTAGTAAGGGTTTTCCCTCCTATAATCATTTTTATTTCTTTAGCGGAAACAGAAACTCCGAATTATATCCGTGTGAAAGATTTGAACGTTTATAGTCACAAAGGAGGAACACCCATGCCCTAACTCGAAAGTACGGTTGACCGAAATTTGAAACTTGGACCTTGGTGTAAGAAGTTTAGTACAATGATCATTCAGCAACCGATGGCTTCAATTGTTTATGTTTCGAGAGAGGGAACAGGCTGGAGTATATGTACTTATTATACATGCAATCATGAAAGTGACTCTAATTCATTATTCCCTTTTTTCGCAGATACTTACGTGGTATTGCGACGTACATAATATACTTATCTTAACTCTCCCCTTAATATCATCCTTTAATATTAAGAGTGCCCTTCTACCTGCCTTCTCTATTTGGATTTGGATATTTTTCGTCAAGTTCGATTACAATTGTTGTGTGATCGAATTTTCTAAAAAGGTTACTTTTTTGAAGTATACTCTGAAAGTTCTTCTGTTTATATTTAAAGAATTTTTTGAGTCCAATTGTTCAAGACCTAGTAAAGCAAATATTTGCATCTTCAGGATTACCACCTTTCCTCACCTTTGCAATTTTTCGACTCAGAGCTCGTGAATTGTGAAATAGATCCAATTGAAACTCTGGTCCAAGGCTAATTTAATTTCATTCGTAATGTTAATGTAAGCTCTAGAAAAAAATTTACGGTTGTAAAACGATTTAAATGTTTGTTTAATTTCGAATAATAAATGGCAAAATGTTCGTCTTCGAGCAAAAATGGCTTAACTTTGACATCCATGGGTATTTATTTTTCATTTATGTAAATATCACTGTCAAATGCTTTTATGAATATTTTTAATTTCTCTGCTATGAATCTTTATTGCTTTGTTTGAAAGCGATTGCTGTATACCATTACGAATGCAAAACAGCCAAACCATTCAAGTAAACTTCTATGGTAATTGTGACTTCGTATTTTAACTTCCTTGTTAAAATTTCCTGCACGAAAGAAATTAGCAGCCTTTCTATCAAAGGGAAGTTTTATTACATTAAAGTCGCGCTTCGGGTAGCGGAAAGGTACGTAACGTTAAAAAATAGGGTAAAATTTAATTAAATTCCTAGCGGGATCAATTCAACTGTAATTATTGCAGCTGCTTACTTTAAAAGTTAATTCTCTTCTCAATAATTTCCTCTTAGAACCTCTCGAAAACAATCGAATCTCGCAAATAAAAGATAGTTTAACAAAGGACATCCTCTGTTTATTCGTTTTTTATCGCTTGAGTGTCTGACCCTTCAACCCTTTACGTCTGGGTTCTTCTGTTCTTTACCCTTCCCAAATTCTTCTTCTTTTATTCCCTTCGGCACCCTCCTTTCCCTTGCCGATCTGTTATTAGCGAGAAGTACTATCCGTTTCCTCACAATGAATTGCGCTGTCCAGCATTTAACTACACGACATACTTTTATCTTCTCCAAACTTCCTTTATTATACGGTTCAATTAGCCCCTAGTTCAACTCTTTTGATGCCGAATCATCGTTGGCTATTTCCAAGCCTTTTGAGAACAGGGAAAACCGCTTTTCTCTTCATGTTTCTCATTTTCTTTAATTGCGCATCTTAGCTCAAAGATAAAAGATTAGGATTTAATTAGTTCTTACAGTGCACCGAGCATGGGTGCATTTTTAGATGTAAGGCATTTTCTTCCTTTACCTTGGGGAAAGATGAAAATTGATGAGAATTTCTCTGCTGTGTGGGTCACTGGGTAGTTTTTGTAGAAGTATCTTAAATGTTTTTTTTCCAAAGTAAGAAATAACATTTCCATTCGTAGAATACGTGCGATTATCACCGCACAAAATAGTATTTAAAGAACTAAAAACATTTACTGAAGCTACAGATATCTCTTGCATCCATTAAAATTATTTTGAAAATCAAGTTGAATAGAATTCTATTATTTGTCCTACTAGAAAATATATGCGCTGCCATCTTGAATTGATTGATTCAGAAAAGACGAAATTATATTCATTTACTACCGTATATAACTTAAGTACTGAATACGTTTCTCCGGAATCTTTTTGGTTTAAAAACAAAAGTGGGATTTTGTGTACATGCCTTATCATCCTTTGTAAAAACGGTTGTTCATGGAATTGTAAATGTTTCTCTTGCAAACGATTTTCACTAAAGATTATGCTCAGGAAGGGAAACGACTACTTCTCTCCCTGAAGATGAATCTTATGAATGGCCGTAAAACGATCCGTGCCCACCTTCTTTTGCTACTGCTTTTTTTCTTTCTCTTATTACTCCATCGTAAATTGTACCTACGCATTAATTTGCATACTAAAATACACGCACGAGCTCTCAGATCGACCCTCTCCGGCCATTAACACTCCGTTGCTGAACGAAGGGAAGATTGCGCTGATAAAGCCAAGTACATACATTTGGCTACATTTTGCCGGTGTTCACCTCGCTCTTCACTTTTGACCTTCTCTTCATCTTCATAGAAATCTGGTTCTGACAGCATGATCATAAGAGGCTTGAATCATCCTTGAGTATTATCTAAAAACTTCCATCTGGTTAGGAAGGTTTGCTTTCGGTTGTGCAAATCCTCAAAGAAGTCCAAATACAAAAAAGGGTTTAGTGATTGCAAGAGTTCATTTCACCCTATCGCTCATTCTACCCTACCTCAGTTTCAGTTGGAATCGTAATTTGCTATTTATTCATAAAAATAAACTATATTTATTTTAATTTTGTAATAAATCGTGCGCGGTTATGAAACTTGAAACCTTGAGTATTGATTTGCCGCTGAATTCATTAATTTATTCCCCTTACAAATATCTGCTGGAAAATGGATTTAAAAAAAATAATATTCAATTTGTAAATAAATGGTTGTATGTTAAAACGGATGTGAGTATTTTTTAACTTCGTGGAGTTCTGTTTCAGAAAAGTAAAATGAAAATTGTATGCCCATTGTATGAAGAATCTCTACTAGTTTAACTTAAAACGTGTTTTTTTTCTTGTTGTTGAGTGCAAAGAAGAGTAGCATCTTATTTACGGAATTTTCAATGGAAAAAGTTCTTCAAAATGCGTATATCTTTACTGCGCTCGGTAGGAATTTCTTACTACTCGTTATTTAGGATACTTATTACCTTTATTTCCCAAAATAAATGCATCGAAATCAGCTGCAGCAATTTCTCATTCAAAACATTAAATGATTTGTTCTTAATAGAAAATAAAAATAGTTTGTAAAAAGACGTACACAGCACATACCAATCAAAGCAAACAGAAACGGAACCGCCTTTTCAAGGAAATATCTCACTAGGTAGGCGAAGGATTATTTAATATTGAGGATTAATCATTTATTGTTAGATGACTGCTAATTATTAGTATCCCAAATCAGTTAAACGCTGGAGAGAAGATGACGGAAAACACGTATCAATTACTAGAATAGAATCAACAATAAATTAGCGGAAATGTAATGTTTGTTCGTACCCAGCATGCTAAATATATGTCTGGCTATTTAATCAGCTATGTTCCCGCATGAGTACATTCCAGCTCAACGAGATTAGTGCGATTGATGCCATTAAGAATATCATAAGCACGTAGAATTTCCATTACTATAATCTCGGTCGATTCGCAAATCAGCTTCGGAAACTGCAAACCAATTCCCGTTCTGAGGAGTAGAATAAAACCCGGGCTCTTATTGTGATTTGCGCGATAGAATATTGTTATCTCCCTTAATTACACCCAGCCGCCTCCCATAATACCGTGCATTGGAATCGATTGTTTTCCTTAGTCCTCCTGTTTGCATTCGTGTGCGGCCAATCGAGCACGAGGGAGAGCGAGTCATGTTTCGTGCCACTCGCAACACACGCCAAGTCGTTTTTTGTAAGGACGGCACGGAAAAAAACGTAGACCCTTTTCCCCGAGAATTCGTTTTTCCTTTCTCTGCGTGACACGAAAAGCTACCCATTCAACTCACCTCATTAAATCAAAGCCCTGGGATTGAAATGTGTTTTCTTTAGCTCTCCCTCTCCGTTATCACGCCCCACAACATGCGCCTTTTATCGGGAAAAGTTGGTGCAGCGGTGTCGTGATGCAATTTAGCCGAGTCGTTACCGCGTGTAGGAATCTAACGCCATCCATTACTGCTCCTCTCCCTTTTCGTCCCCGAAAATCTCTTCTCTAAATTGCTCTGCGCCTACGTCAAATGTCGGCTCTCGAGCAGAGGGAGTAACACAGATTATGCGCTTTCTACTTTCAAGTAGTATACTCGATCTGTATTGGATGCAGACGGTGTTAGGCATCTATGTATACAAGCTTAGGGAGGTAAATTTGCCACTCGAAGACTTGTTATAGTTAAGTGCGGGATTGAGTATGGAACCACGTTTTCCGCTATCCTGCCTTTCAATTATGTGTGAGGCATACATATCCTTTTGAGAGGAGTTCCACTTTAACCAGAATTAAATAATTCTTAAGTATGCGGTAACTAATGGAATTCCTTTCTAAAAAAATATGAAAATATATTTCCTTTTATAATTACTTAGCAAAGTCCAGGAAAAATAATTCTCGATTATATTTATGCTAATTAGCGTCATCATCTGACATAAAGCCAGAAAAAGAGCTCCGATTAACTGAATTACTTCAAAGATATTTTTTTTCTCTGGTAAATTCCGTTTTCAGTCTCCTATAAACTGAATGACCTTACTGTATTTTGCAATGCTCAATTGATTTCGTTAATGCTATTTTCCTAGAGGCTTTTATACCTTAATTCCTTTGAAGTATGTTTTCGACGAGGAAAAAATAACGTCGAGTATACGTACAGTGATAATTCGGCTTCCGAAGACAATTATTCTAGATTTTTTTGCCAAAACCTTTGTCAGCCGAAATGTTAATTCCCCTGCTTCTGAATCCTAAGTAATATATAATTTCCAATCCTCAGTCAAATTCACTACCAATAAATCGCCATATTCTTTTATAATTTTTTTGGCTACTTTGACATTTTTACGGGTATATAGCAGATACATCCCCAAGCATCCTCCAAAGTATTCGTTAGCTGTAAACAGTGGTCGAGTTTCAAAATCAGCAAAAATACGTGAGAAGGGTCTCCCCTTAGATGAAGTATCAATGTGCAACGTAACACATCTTTTTTACCTGTTCAATGTCTAAAAATCATGTTTTATTCTTATCAGCATGTTTCATTAAGTTATTCGAACGGAGGTCTTACCTTAAATTTATACTTAGCATTACATTGCAGTCTTCTTTGCACCGTACTATATCGAGCACATTCCATGGCCGGCCTCTTTCTTTACATCGTCCAGTTCTAAATGCGTTTTGCTTTGCTTTATCTTTCTCGTGCCCTTTCGATTTCACCTCTTCTGCATAAACCCCTCTCTTTGCCATCCGACCCTATCTGCGATTCCCCACACCACTTTTCCTTTGAATGTCTCTTCGATTTTTTTTGTTTTACAAGGGTGACCTGACAGATGCATATCGTGCGCCGTTGGCATCTGCATACTACCCCTGATGCCTTTCCTCCGCAAACACACCATCGGATTTTTTGTTTTTCCACAGAGAAATTCGGTCTCTCTCTCGTGGTTTATATCGGGATTTCGTATTTTGGCGGTTGCTTCCATTTTTGCTTTTTTATCATTAAGTTTTGCGGTTTCGATATACGGACAATATTATGTCAGTGAGCCTTCCTTTCCATTGGTCCGCTCGCGATCGTTTGTGAAAGATTTAAATTTCGGATAAGTCCATTTACTTTCATTACAATATTCGAGAAAAAAATTGTCTCCATACGGACATAATTATATGTATTTTTATAATAAATGTAATTGTTTCGGTGTAAATACGGATAAATCGCCATTAGCGCCCTTGGAACGTAATAATCTGTTTGTTTTCCCTCTGTTTGTTCAATTTTAGGAATGTTGTATTAAGTCATTCACTCCAGTACTTGAATGGGATTCAGTACGTGTTGTTGCCTCCATTGAAGGACGTTCTTTCCATTGATTCCGATTCTTTCCTTAATTAAGCAGCTTCGCCATTGAAATATGGTCATTCTCTTCGCTTAAGGCTTTTTTCTCGTCACTGACAGTAGAATAATTAATTTTGCTCTTATACCTCGTGTGTCAGAATCAATTATCATATGAATTAAGGTAGATAGGGCAACTCTGATCAGTGTTCAACTATGGTCTTCTTATAATTTCTCGTAATAAACTTTGTATATATATTATAAAATTTACATTTCAATATTTTTGAGTATAATACTTTTGGGGGACCGCCGGATAGATAGATGAGAAATATTACTTAAAACTGGATTCAAATACGATTCAAAATTTCATACAGCGATGCGTATCTCTGAGTGAGTGATTATACAACTCGGATTAATCCTACCAAAGGATCAATTTTACCTTCTCTTCGGTTTTAAGAACTCAAGGAAGACGATGCATATCAATTAGTGGTACTAGTCTTAAGATGTAGCGCTTTCTAGTAGCTCCCTTTATCTACTCTGCCAAAATTAGTTCTTTCGGCTTTTCATATTTTACGTGCGGCGCTTCGTAGCCACGGAAGATTCCTTTCATGGATCGGTACGACTACGAAAGTAATTTATTAGCGAGCGCAGATCCCTCCTGTGAAGAAACCACCGGTTGTTTTACAATTCCCAGACGCTCTCACAAAGGCAAGGATAGCCCTTCCACAAAAGCGTGATTAGAAACCACTGCTACCGCCCTTCAGACGACCTCATCCGCCAAAACCCTTTTATCCTTAATTCAAGGGACTCCGAGGCGATCGTCTATAATTTTCAAACTCATAGAGCTAATCCCCTCTCAAAACCGTCTTTTATCAAACGCCGTCTCCCTTCGGTTTTTCCACAACCCGCGTCTTTGTGCGCCGATGTTTAATTAACTCATCTTTTTTGTCGCCTGCCTCTGAGGAATCGCAGAGTGTCGGGATTAGTCCGTAGAAAACACCGCTGCGACCTCGCGCACTTTCTTTATCTACGGGAGGTAAACCATAGGTGCTTGGGTTTGAAAGGGTTAGGCGTTGCAGGCGGAGGTGGCGTCGCAGCGTGGAATAGGGGATTGAATACCGTCGGTGTCTCAATCGGGTGTGTGAGTGGAGCTTGTCTTTGGTGGGTGCAGGTGTTGGTGGAGTAGAGCCACAGCTTTCCCTCGGAGACAGGTGGTCCTTACGGAATGAGAGGTCTTGCACAGGTCAGCCATCGAAGAAATTTTTTTTCGCAAGCTGTCCCCGTAGACGGTGGAAAAATATCCGATGTGGCGGATAGTTTTAGTTTACTAATCGTAGTCGATGAATATTTCTGTGGACCTCGAATCCAGTGTGGTGGTATCTCAAGGAGATTCCCTGTACATTGGAGATGAAGGAAGAGATTTTTTCATGGAATGTAAAAAAATGTCTCTTTTTTCAGCGTCATATTACAAGCCATAATTTATATTTCAGGGTTTAAATTGTTGTCTTCTGAATTTATTACATTGTAATTGGGATATTTAATATGATATGTACTGAATATTTAATGTAAAGTGAAACTTTTTGCTTATGAACCGGAATGCATTCTAGGACATTTACAGTGATTAATAATAGGCTAATTTAATTTGATTTCTACACAATCATAAGCAGCAATAAGTGCTAATTTACAGTGAGAAATGCAAATTTTAATAATTATTGACGTAATTAAACAACCATTAACGAACATAAACAACCATTAACTAACGAGAAATATCTTTATAGCTGGGACTCAATCCCGGGGTTGAATCGCTAGCATGATAACCACTCCGCCAACATGGCCAGCAAATGGTAAAGGAATGCTAGTATTTGCGAATTAGATCACCTTTGGATAATTTTGCCACTATGAGCGGTATGGAATACAGGTTTATTATGATAGAGGGGTGTCTTTCGTAAAACTAGTACAAAAATAAATATCCTTGTAATGTAACGAGCCTTTAGATTCTTAGGTCCAGAGATCCGCTGGCTAGTTAGCCTGCCCGTCAATACTTTCAATACAGTTCTTTGTTTATTTCTTCATACTGCTTAAGATGCTGTCGATGATTCCATCTCAGAGTTTCGTTCTACACTTTTACCTGAACCATTATTTCTTCCTGTTTGAAATCGATCCTGTCTTTGAATGTTTTATGAGAAGGGTAAGTCTTGGCAATCTGAAGTCAGCTTTGTAATGAACTGACGTCCGGGCGCCACCTCAAGGTAGTCTAACAAAATTCTACCCTAAGGCAATTATTTTGAGTTTTCTGTTCTGTATTTCGTGTAATTCACGATACTACCTACATTGCGGATATCTTGCGGTTACCAAAGAATTGCGTACTACCGTAGATGAAATCTGTGCTTTCGGTAGAGAATTATGTCCCTCTAGTCGTTTCCCTTGGTGAATTATATGGTACATTGACACGAAACACGGAAACATTGCTTGATCCGAATCAGGAATGATTTTAATTGAAATTTTGGAGATTTCATTTTGATCAAAATGAAATCGTGACGAATTCTTACCATGCGCTTTTAGAGGAACGTTATTCAAATTATATTTATTCGCCAGATATTTGAAGTACTTTTTGCTTCTTTGTTTAAAAATATTAAATTAACTATCTATGCATGTATGTCCTTGAAATTGAATATGCAACATGTTTCACAATCACAACAGTGCCTCATTCAACAACTGATTTAAATAGACTGCAGCAGAGCAAGGGGGATTAGAACCATAATGAGCCTAGGTTTCTACTCTATGAACTTCTACAGTTATGAGGATATACATTTTGGGTTTTATTATGCGAAATTAAATTTCACTTATGTTAACTTTTACTTAAGCTCAGTGCAAGATAACCTATCTACAGTAATGCCGATAACTCACTCTGTAGGGTGATTCAACAGACTGATAGTATTATGGAAAATATAATGTTTTAACCATTGGTTTCATCTTGAATGGAAATGAGATGCTGCTGTAATTACATTAGAAATGATATCCTTTCATGCTCTTTTTTGATCTTCAGCAATTATTATGATATACATACAATTTAGGATTGATAATTAACCAAATTATTTCTTTGTTATATTAAGATAATTTATGAATTGACTTATTTTTTACTCGGAAGTTATCCCGGAATTCATTTTCTCGTTTATTTTAAACCGAATTCATGTACAATAATATAGTATCCCCTTTTATCTGGTGGATTTAAATTAATTTCAAGTGAATTAGGGGATCATGTGGCTTCATATGAACATTCACTCCGTTATTTTGGTCTTAATTTGGGGGAAAAGAAATTAAGTCGCCCTTTTGCTTCCATAAGCGGAAGTAGTTTGGCAAATGTAAGCTCATAGCCGCGGCGTTATAAAACCGTATTAAAGGGACGTCGGCCAAAAATCGAGTTCGTTTATCTCTGCGTGAAACGAAAGCGCCGATTACAATTTTTCAAAAATATCCCCGAATTCCACGAAGCAATTTCACTTCCTCCGCCGATAACTCGAAATTCCATTTTCCTGGGATTTTGTTTATGACGTTTAAGGAATCCCAAACTTAGATGGCGTGAAATTCGACCGTATTTCACGTTTCGACACTCATTCGATGTACACACACGAGCGGATGACAAGCGTAATCCGGAATAAATATAACGGCATCAAAGTGGTGCCGAGGGTGGCCAAATAACTCCCGCGTGATCGATACCCGACGAATAAAAGGCGGCTCGGTTTGATTCAACTCGCTTTTTCTCCCCTCGAAAATTTCCCTATCCTCTCGTACGCCCTTGTAATTTCTCTCCCCGTCCCAATTTTTCTCGCTTATTTAATTAGGCGCATCGCAACGGCCCGCCGGGCACAACCTCCCGCAAATTCGAGTTACCGCTTTGGGCCGAAAGGGCGGCGCCACAGTCGACGAGGATTCCATCGTGTTATCCCTCTCTCTCCCCCTTCAGCACTCTACAGATGGAAATTTCGCCGCTTGCGAGATGTGCCTTAATCACCGCGTGCGCCAAGGACTCGCGCCGTGCGCGTGACCATCACGGTTACTGCTCGCGCAATAGAGATGCGTGTCTTTTTTCCCCACCCTCTCCTTTTATGACACTGCTTCGAAGTCCCGAATCGCTGAAATTTCTTCGCTTTTTTGTGTCTATGCATCTGCGCTTATTTCATCTTCCTTCGTTCTTCACAGTGCAATCAATGATTGCTTTCCTAATGCGTGTTTCGTTGTTAGCCCATACGCAGTCGAGATGGCCACTAGGCGTCCCTTCAAAAGAACTGTCTCACTGTGGTGCTTATCGTTATAACGTAGGGTGCTCAGATAGTTCCCAGAATTGGCCAATTGTTATACAATTAGAATCGGTATTGCTTGATTCGGGCAACTTTATGAACGTCCTTTGTATTGGGCGAAATATTGATGGCCATGGATCAAAGTCTGTTTCCTTTGTGTATACCCTGGCTAACGAAGTTAACGGTATGGAAACCGTAATTTCTTCTTTTGATAAACACTTCTTTACCTGGATTTCTCTCTATATTTCCCTGGGTTTCTTTTTCCCAGTCCCATTATGGTATAAATCCCTCAGGAGTATAATCTCCGAGCTCAAGAATCACTTAGTGGAACTCTAAAATGTATTCTGTGTACAGATTATATCAGTGGAAACAACAAAACTTATCGACATAAATTACGAAGAATAGTGTCTCATAAAGTCGTTCCATTTCTACCTATTCTTTTAAAGTATAATTTTGTTGCCAAGGTTGTCGAAATGTAGCAACCACATATCTTGAAGCATCTTTGCTATACTTTTCTCCATTTTTCCCACAAAATGAATTCAGTACGATTAGAACTCGGCTCATTCCCTCGAAAATAAAGCCCTTAACTCTTTTCTTCCCGTATAAGGTTCATTTTGGATTTTATTTTTCCCATCTTATCGATATCAATGTTACCCAAAGTGTGGTCTTTGACCCGGTAAACTCTCTTGGAGTATTGATTTGTTAGTTCAAAAATATGCTCAATGTTCAGTAACCGGTGCTCTGGTCCACCAAGTCACAGAAACTCTTGGGTATCCCTTCAGATATTTTGAGACTACGCATTGGAGATATCTTACTTTAATTTGTCTGCCAAAATTAAGACTTCAAATAATTACTCACATCATTTCATTCCGGATTGGATAACAAATCTATTGTGTCGTGCCGAAGCATATGAAAGGAGGATAAGATTGTTAGAAGTTGATCATGCGTAAAAATAGGCAGCTTCTATAAAGACGAAATGTTCACAGTGTTAGTCTCCTCAGTTATATCTCGTAGCACGTCGTCTGTGGGCGGACACTTCGTTTGCTGTCGAGCGATTCTCTTCTTATCTGTTTAGAAACGCTCCTTCAATGAACGAAAAGATTGGTTTTTGTGAGTTTGGTGAAAGCGACCTCATGACCATCCCCTGCACCAAGACGAGCCCCATTCGGATCCATTCCACTCAGCGTTGGAACTAATTTTTCTCTTCCGTTCGCTGCGCAATCTCTATTTCTCTTCCTCTATGCTTCTCGTCTACCACATTGCTATTGTTCACAATGTAATGTTTGCGTGTATAACCCCAGGGGGTTGGAGCCGCCGTCCTCCTCACCAAAAGGTATTCAGATGCAAACTTTGATGACATACGGGATTCCCTATAGTCCGTGTAGCCTCAGCGCCTGGTCCCGGATGCATGGAATAATTTACTCTAAAGAAGGAAGACCGCCCTATCCTTTGTTTCTCGGCTCTCTCCCTTGTTCCTTCTCCTATAACCCTCTTCCAAATCCTCTTTCTTTTCCCATCTCTCTATCTTCCTGGTTACCTTCATAATATCCCGTCTCATTCCTCTCTTAGTTTGGTTTCACAATTGTCCATCACTCTCCCTTTCTTAGCCCCTCACTCTCTCCCTTTTTCGGCCAAATGGGACATATATCTTGCTCTCTTCTCCCACATTCTCTCCCCACTCTTTTTGCACTCCTTCGATGATTCGACGTCAGAATCATTTCATTTCTCTCTCCCTTCCTGTTTCGTAAGATGGAGGGGAAGAGATTAAGGATGCGAAAGTTTTAGAGCTTCCCATTAAAAGTCATTAATCAATCTATCTACATACTTAAAACTTGAGTTGGTCTTCTCAACTCTTTTCCCCCGACTCTTCAGTTGCGAGGTGGTTAATCTAATTATATTTCTCTCTTGACTAAATTCGTCTTATCGACTAGTCTCCGTCGCTGTTTCCTTGCCCTCTAACTCTCTTCTAGAGTGATCGTATGCATAATCTGCAGTAATTTCCTAAAGTTCGTAAGTAAGCGCTGTTAAAGTACAATTTAAGGATTAGATAGTAACTTTTACTTCCGGCAGACATAAATTAATGTTACAGTTCCTATGAATGATCTTATTCGTGTTAATTTTTTTTTTTTTTTTTCTATCTTCAGAAAGTATTGAAATGTTAAGGGTATTCTTTGAACGGCTTCGCGCAAATCAATTAGAAAAACCTCAGTACTTTCATTTAGACGGTAATGTTTCTTTATCTACAAAATTATCTACATATATCAAGTGTATCTTATTTGACCATCATATCAGTCGTTGGTTATTGAATTTGTATATGTCTAATTGATCAGTTTTATAATTCGAATTTTCAAATAGTTCGAAACGGAATATCATTCTTCCTTTATAATCACTTGGTCTAAGTGTTTTAGAACATCATAGAATATTCCTGTTATCATTTATTTAGGTTTGTTGATATGTATGTATATTATATGCATATATTTCTTTGGCGTTATAGTTTTCGATTTAATATTGTATTAATTCGGATTTTCATCCATGTCAAATAAGTTTTCAAGTCCCTACAGCCGTAAAAATCGTAAGAGAGAGAATTTATGTAGGCCGTCGTACTAACTTCGATTTTACTTAGTTATTCGTCTTCCGAAACGTTGAACTTTGGCGTCTTTTTAATGGATCAGCGAGGTAGAAGAGTGTGGAGTTGAGGAATGGAAAATGGGATTCATATCCGCAGGCGTGCTTTGCTTGTTCAATTCGTCACGGCAATTTGCCGTGTGGTAGAGATCCTTGCAAAAACTTTTTCCTGCTCGTACTTTTCTTTTTGTTTAATGAGAACTTCTCTTGTGTGGGGAACGGGGTCGGCGTGCGCAATATTAATGGGGACATTTTGTGCCCCGCTCATTGCCTATCTTTATCCTCATTTCATTAGTCATCTTTTTTCCCACGGATTCTTCTCTATCTTTCTCCTCGCTCTTTGTAACTTCGGGAAGGAATTTTTATGGAAAATCAGGTTTTTTGTAGATCTTGGAAAGTTTGATGATTCTTTTCTTCGATATCCGGGGTTCGGATGTGTCCAACTTCTGCATTCCGAATTACGTGCAGCCTTTAGAACTTCGGAATTTTCTGTACGTTTTCTGGATAGACCTCAACGAGAATGCTACTTCCGCTTCCCAAATCGAAAAGTGTACGAAGCAAGAAAAATTCCATTTCGGTTTTGCGTGAAGATTACGAAGTCTGATTTAAGTTATTCTGAAGTTTCCTTTCCACCTTTTATCTCTCTGATTATTTCTGATTGGACCCCAACTTCCTGTCATATTTCGGCGATAAACTTTCTGAGCGCTTTATATTTTTTCTCATCTTTGGTAGGTCACTACGAGGAAGCGACTGGGAATGACAACTTTATTTGCCCTACGGTTTATGATAATGATAGAACATCATTTCTTTTTTTCTACTCTAGTTTGGGCTTTTTTTAATGATTCAGGACGAATGTTTGCATAATTATATTGGTTTTCTTAAGTTGACGCCCTCCCTCGTACGTTTTAATGTGCTGCAAGGATTCACTAACGATAGCCAAGAGATCTCAGAAGAATTAGTTCACGAAAAATTATGTGATATTATATTATTATGTTTATGATAACATTCATTGTTTATTTTCATTGAAATAGGACAAAACTTCTTGGAAACATATATTTACTTATAACATTATTTATTAGTCTCTACAGAGAAGCTGAAAGATAAAAAAAAGGGGTTGCAAGAAGCACTATATTTTAAGAAAGCAGAAGGATTTTAACTTGCCATATATGCCGATTTTTACAGAGAACATACCAAGAAAATCGTCAAAAATTATTGTTATTCTTTAACTTAGCTCGATGTTGCTACATGGCGACAAAAGTTTATGATAAAATAGTTTTCAAGTTAGTGGCCATTGTTATTTTTTTGTACTGAGGCCATTCGCAAATTTTCTTTACTGATTTTTTGGCCGATGCCTCTATTTTAGTTTAATTCTGCTTAAAACAGAGTTTTATATGGGAATAATACTCAAATTTCTTTATTCGCGTGTCAGTCGACTTTTTTCACTCACCTTTTCCACATTTGTGATGATCACAATATCACTTTCCTCAGTTATTCACTTCTTATTTCTTTCTCTCTCCTTCTTTGCATTGCTTTAATTATTTATCTTGTCATTCCCTTCTGCTTGTGTATTCTCTCATTTTTCGGATCGTTCTCTTCTTTCTCCCCCTCTTTCTTTGCCCTTCTCATCACGTCCCCACCCTATATTCCGTCCTTCGGGACCTCCGTTTGCTCCCCAGACTTTTCCTCTTTTTCTCTCAATCATCTGCTCTCTCCGCCGTATCGCACTTTTTCGTCTCCTCCATTCCAGCCCACCTTGCTCTTCCACTCACGTCCTAAGGAATCGCCTTCTACTTCCTCTTTAATCCCACCATACTTTTCCTCTTCGTTTATTTTTCTCCTTTGGATCCCTCCTTTCCCCAGCGCTCTTTTCTATTTCTGCGCGTAACGTCCTTTCGCTTCGTGATCTTCTTCTTTTTTTCTCCTCGCAGTTGCAACCGATCGTCATTCTTTCCTCTCTTCTCAAAAGGTACGCCGCGCTTCCGTATTTAGAATCTTCCGTCGTCCCCAGCAATCAAACTTCCCTCAGCGTTTTTTTCTCCTTTTCTGCTGGCGATTCCTCTTTGACGTCACTTCCTCCTGTCACTCCCACTCTCCATTGAGGAAACTCCTTCACCTGCTAGAACTTTTCTTTTCCTTTCCATTTTCATCGTCTGCACTCCTTTTTGCTCCTATTTCGGTCGCTTGTCCTTTTGCTGCGATTCAGAAAGGAATTGCAGCCTGGGATTGTTTCCAAAGGGAATATCGCGACGAGTGGTATCATTATGTATGCGTAATATTTCACTCTAGAGCCCCTCTAGTTTCCCGTCTGGGGATTGGGTTGAGCGATGTCAATTGCTTTGATGAGAAAAAGGGCCCCATTTTGAGCCATAAAACCTCTTTCAAAGTTGTTTTCGTTAGCGCCGTCCGCATTTTTATCAGCAACAGCGAATTTTTTCCGGAATCATCTCAACGGTCTCAGATTTTTTTATGGACGATCAAAAGCCTTGTTCTATTAGGCGGCACTCTTTAGTTTTATCCCATGTTGCGAGAAACAAATTTAGACGTTAAGTTATGATTCTTATGACTAAGGATCTCTGAGTAGAGAAGCATCAAAAAGTTTTCTCATTGATGCTTAGATGAAATGTCGCATTATTGCTATGCAGAGTTTTAAAGTTTAACTGCTCGTGAGTGGTGAAAAATTATAGGTATAGAGTTTTTGTGTGCCATTTCACTTTAAAAATACGTTCCCGATTAAATAACGCAGTTGAAGATTCGTATTAGTTCTGAACTTATTCGAAAATACTACATTATTTCTTTGGAAATCCCTAATATATTTTTTGTGTATTTCATTCATTTTCCTTTACTTTGTCGGTTTAAAAATTGCGTTATTACTACAATACGACGAAGGAAGATTGATGGGTTATTATAATACTTTATGCGTTATTGTAAGTCGACATCAACCTTTCAAAGACTTTTTTTGTTTACTTTTGGATTTCAGTTGATTGGGCTTTGAAGTTCGGTAAAGATTATGAATATCATAAAAAGGCGAGTTGCGGAAAGTTGTCCATAGCCAAGCTCATACATTTTATTACATTATTTCTTTTATTTTATCATTCCAAACAACATTGAAAGGAAAAATATTCTTCCTTTGTCCCATAGTGATTAAATTTATGTTTCTTTTTGTAGTATTCATATTGAGTTTTCCGTAGTACTATAAAGGTAACGCGGAACTCAAATGTATTACAGTCTTTGTATTACAGTTAGCCATACGACTATAGAAAGTTCACTCAACCCTTTGACCAAGAATATGGATTTAGGTTTTCTAGAACCTCTTTTTATGTGTCACTGCACTGTATCATTTTCAGCAATGAATTATTATTTCTGCTTATATCAGAAGAATTAGAAAAATTGAGTCAGCACAGTGATTTATAGAGTTACCCAAAGCAAACACTGTACATTATAAAACTGCACATGGTAAAGGCTTGGCAGGACCGGGACTCGAACCCGGATCTCCTAATTTCCTCGTTCAGCTCCGGGTCTTTTGTCGTGTCTGTTTTTCCTCAGGATGTTTCCTAAGCTTTCGCCTTTCCGTGCAATATCTCCTCAAAATTTTATCCTTATTGAGTTTTAGAGATATTTATAAGTTATTTTACAGACACGAGCTTTTCACCTAGATAAGATTTAGATTTGAATTTTCTACCAACCTTCATTCCAATTATAGGATGATTGAAACAGCCGCTGGAGATTTCTCACGAGGCTAAAAACAATCCTAATCGCTCGTGTTCCATTGAAGCCCGGGACCAAAACCGCAGTCCCGTGTACGTAGTGACAGGACACGTATGCCTAACGGAGTTTTCGTTTTTAGCACCGCCTCGCATCGAATCTCAACCCGCGAAACTTCCACACCACAGCGATTCCCTGTGCATCGCTCACGGAAGCATCTTCGTGAGTCGCTCATGCGTCTATATTTGGCGCCGTACACGTGCACTGCCTAAGGCGCCAGGGCTTTTAAGGTCGGAAAGAAATATTCGCGATTGGACGCCCAGAGAGAGATATATAAACGTGATGAATCGAGTTGAAGTTTTAAAGGATTGGTCGGAAGAGTTTCTCGAAATGGTGTTTTTTATTCAGAGGTCCATGACCTATCCCCGGAGTCTCACGAGTTCGGTCGCTCGCAGCGTGCATTAGTTCTCGTAATACAAGCGAAAGAGGTGAAATGGTGCGTGTTGGAAGGAGCTGAAGCGTTTCGAATTTGGGTCACGAGGTAGTTATAAGTAGAACAAAACACTTCAAAAATGAGTAGATAATGCAGATGTTCGATCCAGGCTCTGCTGTGGGAGTCGGTGGAAAGAGAACATCGAAACTTGCCATTAACAACGAAGGGGATCGTTTAACTTTAAAGTTTGCTCTCTTAAAGGGTTGCAGTCTCTAAAAATTCCTAAATTCTCGGATGAAGGTATTGATTTTGTGATCTAAACGTGCATTTATATTCTTTGTTTACTAAGTTCACTATATTACGAAGTTATCACAATTTTCCCTCCGTCAATGTTTAAGCAATAATAGTCTTAATTCATTTAATATTTTCGCCTTGCCATCAAAAATCTATTGGTTAAATTGTAAGCAAACGTCGAAAATGCATAAAATATGTGCTTAGACTCGTTTTCTTGTTCATCAATGGTCATATTTTACTAAAATAATACGCTAAGGCGAACCTGAGCTTAAGGAATCTCCTTCAGATAACTTTCTCTCGTTACATTATGAAAATTTCTCTCTGATAATATTCACATAGCAAATCGTACTATTCGTGAAAAAGGTTAGTTTTATTCGCAATCTATTATGCGATTTCTTAGTATCGTATTTTAGAAACTATGATGTATTCAATAAGAGAAATTGAATTACTTTTAACGTAGTGCAGTTAAGTAGTCAGAATAGTAAGTCGTTAATACCCCATTCATCAATTTCTCAGGCCTCGTTTTCTCCTTCAGATGGATTTACTTCCCTCGCTCACAAACGACTTTACATTTCTCTTCTTCGGGTAAACATGTCAAGTCGCACTAATGTATAAGATCCTAAATTTCCCGCATTAGCAGTCCTCTTGGTATCAATTCTTCCTGGGTTTGTGTAAGGGATGACATCATATCGAGTGGGCGTGATTCTATGGGATGCATTTCAGTGGAAGATCTTCCTTTGAAGAGAGATACGGGTTCCTCACTTATCATGGAGTAGAAAATTTACCATCTCTCAACCTCCGCGGCTCAATTAGGGCTTGGATTCAGTATCAGGTGTCCTGGTTTGTTTTCTTTCCCACGTGCATAACCGATTGGAAGGTTTTACTCTGCTTGAAGCATGTAACGATTTCAAGGATTAGGTTTCGATTGGAGATTACATCCTGTTTGCCTTTCGTTTTTCCGACGCGGATAAAATATTGATTGTTTTCCCTCGCGGCTTGGGCGCATTACGTTTTGGTCCGCTTGTCAACACGATTTACTTTATGCATGACGTCCCGGAGTATTTTTTGGGCGGAAAATGTTTTTTCATTCATTAGGTTGGTTCAGCAGGTTTTAAAGGCGTTTCCTAGAGTAAAAATGTACGGGGAATTGATCATAATGGAACTGTATATCCTCTGATATTATGCTCATATTCTATGAAACATGCTTGTATGATTTATTTACTAACAACCCATCAACAGCAACCGTTGGCCAATGACGATGAAGATAATAAAAACGAACCAACACAACACATGCCTTAAACCGGAATTCGAGCTCTGAACCTCCGCATTGTCAGGCCAATAGTAGGTTAATATAGCCTATGTGAGAATTTGTGCCTAATTCAATCTGTTAGATCTATTTAGGGTTTAACTAATACCTTTTACTTTCATCCCTCGTGGTATAGAAAGTAAATAATAATAAGCAAATAGGATTTACAACAAATTTACTTACATCGATATTTTATCCTGAAAATCAAAGACTTTGAGGAGTTAATGATCAAATACATTTATAAATTATAATTTTTATATCTGCCATGAGATCTTACCCAAATCTAAATCCTTCATTTTTACTTTGGCACAATATAATTTTTATTGTTATTTTCATTATTATTGTCTATTATTACCATTATTATCGTTGTTAATTTAGTTATCATTGGTCACTGCTTTTTATTCGATAAGGTTGGCCCTAATGGGTCTCTTATGCATTATTTCTAGTTCGACGTGTTTGTTTACAGTTTTACTCGGAGGAGCTATTTCATAATCTCATTGAAATAAGCCTATTCTCTTGAGTCCGCAATATAATTTCGTTTCCTTACCATGAAATATCATCGAGAAAGTAGTCTCTAGTTGTTATCCGACGATGTTTCATGTTAATTAAGCCTATATATAATCAAATATGAAGACTGAGTCATGTTTTGTGTTTTATCTTGTTTATAGTAAACCTAAATACCTTTTATTAAAAGTATATTCTGAACTCAGCCAAGTGAATTATCTGTGCCTTCTAACTATCTGTGTTTAAGTTTATCCATGCCTTCTTATTCGAGAATCAAGTAAATGTTTACAGATTAAACTGAACAAAAGCATCAAAGTTTTGGGTCTAGGGGAAACTCCTCGGCTGAGTTTTTCTTAAAACTCTTACGGTATGGGATAGCTGCTGAATATTCGTTTCATTGAAATTGTTCTTAAAAACAAAATGTGTTAAACTATATATCGAATCTATAAGCTCGTGTTTGACGATTTATTTCGTTTGTCGAATTTAGTGTGTTTTTGTTTTATTTATTAGACATACTAAGTATGTATGTCCTCCGTCGACGTCTTGTTAAACAATTAATGGTCTTACCTCTGTGCTATTTGTCAACTTTTATATTCAGATATACCTTTCTGCTATCTTCTTTCGCATTCGACTTATGGATTTATCTCTAATGTATACTTCAAACATTTGCCTCTATACACGCTCTCTCTTCAATGTATCATCTTTTAAATGGACGGTAGCCCCTAAAATTATTATGTTCACTCCAATTCCCATTAACGAGCAGTCGAGGAGGGAAGACGTCATTATCTATTCTTTTCCTCATCTTTCAAGCGATGTCATTTTTACAGACCTTGTAGGTCGAAGGAAAAAATTTCAAAATTAAGAAACCTCTCAGGCGGAGGAAGGAATCTCACATTGACGTCAAGATACTTTAGAAAGACGTGATTATAATAGCTTGTAAGTAAGCTTCAGGTCGAAGATAAATTACTCTTCTTTTGTTTGCTTTTTTTCTTAGTATTCGTACCGAGAGATTTTCTTCGGAATTTTAAACGCAATACGGAAATTATGATAGTCTGCCCGAAGGATGTTTTTGACACTTTCTCGGTTAATTACAATATCTTTTTGTTTTCATAACAGCATAAGCATTTTTTATATTTTTCATTTTTATTGATCATTTATCATTCTGTAATTTATCTCTCATGTATTTCGCTCCGTAATCTGATGATATTTAATTCCTAGTCTTATATTAAATATAAACAGAAGTTACATTTACTGTATCAGTATTAAATGTTTACAATTTTATCTAATCTGATTATTAATCTAGTCTAATTTACAATAAATATAATTCCATTATGTATTTATCGTAATTGTGACTGAGTAATCATTTTATGTCTTTTCTATTATTAACGTGTTTAATTTAAGACTAAGATTAATTCGGTCTCTTCATTTCCAAATTCGCCTTATGTTAAAGTCATATGTATGTACAACTTTTAAATATTCTCCTTTCATTTAGACATGAGCTAAAGTCTTTAACTTCTTTTGAACACAGTATATGTGAAATAATGTCATAAAAATTGAAGTAAAACAGTCACTAAAACGGTTCCTCAAATCAGTAAATTAATATTAGGAGGGTTAATTAATGACCAGTTTCAACCCAGCGAAAGCATCAAAGTTTTGAATAGAAAATTTCAACTGAACCTCGTCTATTTGAGATTTTATATCATCCAAGAAGAAAGAATTTGATTGGAAGAGTTTATATAAGATACATTACAAACGTCTTTATTGTGAATAGAAAGTTCAATCTTCCTTTTCCCTTGCATATTCTTCACTCATTTTGTTGCATAATTAATCAAATTTATTATTTCGGTTTTCAGACTGTGGGAATATAATTACCATAAAGAGTGGTGAATGTATCTATGTAATTTTCTAGTATTTTCATTCGCAATAATTTCAATTTAACCTTTCTTTGAGATGGGATTCATATTGTCTTAAACAAAATTTCTCTGATCTTGAAGTATGTACCTTAGAACTTTTAATAGTGCAGCCTTAAAACTTTTAACGTACCCTCTTCTAAACGCCGGAAGGCGGCTTACAGGGTGTAAATGTTGATGTAGAACGTAAAATTCGTCTAGGTTAGTTCCTAATGAACGTAGGAAGCGTCTGAGGCGTTTGATGTAAACATATTTGGGTTCCTCCAGCAGTTTGCAGCAATTACTTCCGCTAGGCATCGGATGCTATCATTAGGACGATGCTTATCCCGAGCTGTGAAACGGATTGAAGTTTTAGAGGAAAATAACTCTTGAATAATGGATTCTCTGGGTGTCTTTATTCCCATCCAGACTACGTCAACACCGTATCCATCCATTTTTTTTACTTTGAGACGCTCCCGAATCTTCGTTACCCGTTCATCGATGCATCTATCCGCTCGAGAAACGCGGAGTTGGAAATCGGGCATTCGGCATGCATGTGTGCACACCCGGGCTCTTCTCCACGTGTAGATTTTCTCGCTCTATGCCATCGCGAATACGCTAAGCCCAAGTCGCGGGAAGAGCGATGGCGGCAAGAATATCTGGGGATGGGAACGCTCGTGTTGGAAATGGTTTTCCAGAAGAATCTCGTGGGAAAGATGTGTGCGTTGCTTTGGAAAGAGGTCGCTTCAACCTCTCTCTTGGGCGGATGTGCATGAAAGAAAGGTGGAAGAGCTCAAAAGTAAAGACGAATATTAAGCCTGCGAAGGTGTAGAAGCGATAGGCAGAAGAATTAAGTAGAAAAATTGTCTGTAAGTTGTCTTTATATTATTGATATTATTTTTGATGGAAATTGCGTATTAATTCCAAGTCATAGTGGACTTTTACGAGTGGTAGGTGGAAACGAAATATGGCTGTTCTTTGAGAGAAAATTTAATAATAATCAAAGATAGGAATGGTGATGATAACTAAGAGAGAAACTCGCACTTAAAGGAATCAGTTAAGGCTTTAATTAATTAAAAGAAAGAAGATTCTGCGATAATATGCGGTCTAATGCCCATTTATGAGGGAAAAATAATTTTCTTTAGATTATATTTAATGACGTCTGTCAGATTATTAATTACATACGTAGCTCGTTACCGGCTTAATTTATCAATTCAGTTTTATGGACGAAACCAAACGTTTTAACTAAATTTTGAACTAAGTTTGTTTAACAAAAACAACGATTAAGGTTTAATAGAAAAATATTTTTATGCACTTATTAATCGATTTGGCGGGGAAGATTTTCACTAAGATTGCCGGCATTTAAGCGCTACCCAAAACATGGCTCTATAGCCTCTCTCATGAGCTTGCATGAACGGCTTAAAGTGTCCCTTTTCTCGGTTCTCGTTAATAGAATTTTGTTTGCTTATACTTTACCCAGGGGATAAACTGTACTAGGATTGATGTAATTCTGGAAAGCTTGCGAAGTGAAACTGAAAATTATAAAAGTATGGAATCAGTGGCTTTTAGCAAGTGAAAATAGAGGAAAGGAAGATAGGTAGAAGGGAAGGAGAAAAGGAGAGATAGTTCAAACCTAAGGGTGAAAGGGAAGAATTTATATTCCAGGCTTCCTCTCGTTGCATGGATCTGGACTTCGATGGGAATGGCGGAGGCGTTATCAAAGAATACCGAGAATTGTATTCGACCGTGTAAATATGTCTGCTGTGAGAACTTTATATGTAAAATGGTTGTATGTACATGGGCTGGGTCGTGAGTTGGGAGAAATTTAAGGCGCATATTGATCCCAGTGCGTTTTGAGTTTTGAGCTGCAAAGCTCCTAGAGCTGAATATAATTATTCTATTTCGATGGGATCGGATGTAGTGCTTCACTGGCCTTTAGTCTGAGTTATAAGGATATTCTGCTCCTTGTGGTCGAAGTGATCTCACTCACTTGTTATATCTATTTATAAGTATATGACTGTGTGTTAACACGTAATATCTTATGAGTAAAAGTGATTCACAATAGTTCAGCTCAGTAGAAAAGTTTCTTAATCATCAGGATTTTTCTAAAGGAGATATAAATGTTTCTTTGTCACGATTGAGGAGGCGAGAATATTCAGATAAGTATTGAGATATCAGTATAGGGGGAGATTAGGAAATTTGGATATGAAATTTATTCAATATGCATCGGAACCATAAGGAAATAACATATTATTAATATTGTAAATTATAGTATTTAATTTTTAAAGAACCGATATCCACGCATTCTGGCTCAGAAACATCAAATTTAAGCATATATATATATATAGATAATTTAAGAACCATCATTTTAGTATTTTATATAATTAACATGCTGTCTCCACGTTTCAGTTACTGAAATTTCGATCCAATTGGTAAAATATATGTCTTTGAGTTTGGAATGTGATGGCTTTTTAGACAATAATGATAGTTATGTAATTTTCATTATCAGTGCTATTTAGAACTCGAAAAGATATTCAAAGCACGCTGATTGTAGCAGAGCGACCTTCGTCTGGTAATTATATACAGTCAGCGGAGTGGAAATTCTGGAATAAATTAAACTTCTCGAAGTTATTCCCACAAATAACTTGGAGAACCCACAATATCACCATTTGCATGATAGGAGGTGAGATTCATTTAAACTTCGTGTTTGCAAGAGCGATGAGAGAATCAGAGTGCGGAGTTTCTTTGAGTTAGTCCACGTTAGGAATAAGTTTGTTATTAAAAGTAACAGTCGAGAATTGAGAATATTCCAAATTAACGGGTTTATTTTTTATAAGACATTTGGTGTTCATTCCAGTTGCGACTTTATAAAAACTAACTAAATAAGCTAACGCAGAAGGGTCTGAGCATCAGAAAGATCTGAGCATCTGCAATTCCCTAACGTCCCAGTAGGTTTTGTCCTGGAATCCTATTTCCTGTCCCTAGGTTCCGGAAACTATTCAGGATGCCTTAATCCTCTAAACATTTATCATTAACAGAACAGTTAACGTTCTACAGATGTGTTTTCTGGTCATTTTAATTCACATTTTGCACAACTGAATTTCCGAATTCTTCGCTCGTGTATGCATAATGTTTTCATGTTGTGATTATCTTATAAAGAAATAAAGACAATAATTTAATAAATATTATAAAAATCGATTAACTAAATCGAAGAATTTGGAATGAAGTCTCATTATAAATATTCATAAAGCTCTAACCATTACAATGAAAACTACGTTTGTCCCGGATATATCGTTTTTTGTTTCGATTTTTCGGATTTGGTTTTCCAATTAATTTATCCATTGATCTCTAACACTCCTAGATACGAATGAAATAGTTGGTAGGCCACCATCCTTATGATCGCCATATTGGTTATGCCATCCATGTAGCCCATGGATGAGTTAGTCGGTCATGGCTTGAGGAAGTAATTTAGTTTGATAATCCCGGCCTGCTTACATGAAAGTAGGCAAGATAGCTATCCATTGTGTTGTTTGTATATAGTGGGAAAGTACAGAAATTTATTTATACGAATTCTTCAAGAGCTTCATATCCTTTATCGCAGATTCCATATTCATAATACCATCTTGTGCTCATCGCCCTTAATTTAACACCGTGAATGAAAAAAGGGTCTATTCATCGAATCTTTTATCGAATCAAAGAGGCGAAAATATAAGAAAACTGATTATGTACGTCTGTTTTCGGAGAGAATCAATTATCCTCCGATTCCGAGGTGGTAATTATTAATTCAGCAGATGACTATTTGCTTTTCAGGCACGTTCTCGCATGGTCTTCTCCGCATCATCCGCAGTCTTCATTGTCGTCCTCATTCCGCATTCCTCGTTTTTACTCGCTTAAGCCATCATTTATTCAGCAGTTTGAGAGGAGTCTATCTTTTCCTCGCCTCCTTAATATTATGGATGGATCGGCTCATTTCCACCACCTTCGCTTATTACCGACTCGATCGATTCATAAATCAATCACCGCCACCACTCCCTCCCCTTTCTCATTTCCTGATCCTCTCTTTATCCATTCCACTCTACTTTCCCTTCCTTCTTTCCCCCTCTTTACCTTCCCTCTGCTACATCCTCTCTCCTTCTCCCGTTTTCTTCCAATAGCCCAAATACCGTCAATAGCCAAAATTTGTATTCCTTAGGGAGGATTAGAAGGGAAACTTCGCAGCTTAAAATTTATTACTTGAGAATCTTGGTTTGCTTTAGGAATCTCTTCCCTACGAAAAAAAAGAAATTTGCTTGTTTCCTAAGCCCTTTGTTTACCTATTGGCAATAGCTTTAATGAAATAATCTCGTCGGATCATTTTAAGGTGGATTTATTTATCGATTTAGCTATAACCTTCATCGAAATAGGGCTCTAGAGCGACCACCAAATGCAAAATTTATTCTGTTCAAATCACCGTGTTTCGGACTAAATAATCTGCACGATATCTCAGAAAAAGATTATAACATAAATGGTTTGCGGTTGAAACAAGGAGCTGTGGTGATACTCTTCCTACGGAAAAAGGGATATAACTTGCTCTGAGAAGGCCAGGACTCTAACTTCAATGTTTCACTTGCCGAACGGCTAATCTAACAAATTGAACAATCTACCATGCCGCGTTGGAAGATTTTTTGGCAAGCTGTTTTTCCTTAGGAATCATTCCAAATGCACGCCTCATGATACAAAATCATCTCTTACCATCTTCCTTACTTCTATTCATTGAGATACCATATTGAGATTCATGAGATTGAGATGAGTGAAGCAGTTTGCTTCCTCCTTTATTTTTTAAAATCTGAAATTAATATATTTTATGATCTGAAGGAATTTTCTGTTTTCAAGGTGACTTTATTTCTCATCATAAAAAGATACGAAAGAAATTTTTTAATAGGGCATATTGGAAATTTTGCTTAATATTTTGAAATGCGCATTATATAATAGGTGCTAGTCATTATCAGGAAATGCTGTTTTTTCCCTGTTCGATGTAAGAACTTTAAATGACTTTTCTTTTTACTTCTGGAAATATTTTCACATAGCAAGAGAACTCATAAACAAGTCGCACGTTCGAGATTAAATTTCTGTAGTACTCGTAGGATGAACAGGAAATTCATCACACAAGTGATCGCCTCCCGAGTTTCTTTCTTTCTCTCACAACGCGTTCATGGTAATTCGTTGATGTTCTAGAAAAGTTTGATTGCATAACTTGAATGCTTTTTCTTCCTTAAAAATTTCAGAATCTGTTTGAGTTTGCTGTGAATTCTCATTGTCAAATTGGAATTTCAACTGCTTCACGGCGGAATTTTTCTTCCTTTGATGCATTTCCTGTTTGTGCCTTCTTCGCACGGAGTTTTTTGTAGTACGACATACTTTCCTAAAGTTACGAACTTATTATTCCGTGTAATCAATTACCATTTATTTCCCGGTGAACATCGGCTCAAGAAAATTTTTAACGGCTGAAAACTTCAAGTAGGAGGGATAAAAGAAGCGTTTGACCTCGCGTAAATCCTTGTTCTCTTTCCTTATTACTTCTGTTCCTCTATCTTTGAATCAAAGTAAGATATGTTCATTCGTTGATTAGTGAGCATAATTAATAACAATAATTAAGAGTAATATAATTCTATTATATAAAATGTTCTAGATTAATAAGATGTGATGTTTCCAATGAGTTCTTCGTGCATAGTAAAGGTTGATTGTTCGTTTCTTCCTCAAAAATATTCACTCAAATAATTCTTAACGTCGCAATTAGCAATATTCAAGTCTTGGAGCATGCTTGAATCCTGAATGATCAGTTTCGAGAAAGGACCACTGAAGCCTGGATAATAAAATAGCCTACTCCGAGATTTTCGTCCAATTAATTCCTTAATTCTTTTTGTCAAAAAAACACATTCTGAGCCTTTATTTGGCATTGAAGTGACGCTGAGAGGTTTTTTGCGAGTGGTCTCAATCTTTTTCTTCTCTTCCCGTATTCTTTCTCTCCTTCGTCCGCCTTATATCTTCGCAGTTGAATGTGTGTCATGGAAAGTTATGGTGCGCGCATAAGAACCCGAATTCCGGCATTCTTTTGTCTTGAAAATCGCTAAAGGGGAAAAACTGGATTATAAAAGCTCCCCGTGTTCGGCCGCCCCTCTTCTCCCTTCCCCTTCCACTCCGTCATCTTCTTCTCTCTTTTCAGACCAAATTTATTTCGTCCCAGGTCGTTATGATGTTCAAATTAGGGTTCGGGGAGTTTCGACATTCCTGCGCCGTCATTGGGGGGAGGGGAATGAGGATCTTTCATTTCACGGCAATGAGTCTCATAGGAATGTATTGTATTTGCACTTTTTCATGTCTTCTCTTTATGGCCGTGCTTCCTCTTTCGGAAAATTATCTATCGATCCTTGATTATATTAATTTACTTCGTGTTTACTCTGTAATGAATTAATTTGAGCGTGCTCTATACATATTACATTTTCTAGGTCTTTCATCGCCGTCAGTTTTTATTTCAAAAATAAATATTCTCTTTTGGTAATTACCAGAGCTAATTGCATGGTCTCAATGCAGCATGTTAATGGTAAAGTGACTTTTCATTTTAGGGTCGCAAAATTAAATTTTTATTACGGATAGTTGTGGTATTTCAGCATAAACATTGAAACAACTTAGCTTTGGATGAGGTCCAATTATCATTATTTCATCGTCGCTGTAAAAAGTAATCTCTATATTCGAATATTTTCATCTTTAAAGGTACTTGTACCCATTGAACATTTCTGTTATCTGAAAAGTATTCGATATTCTCTTCATTTTATGGAGGATTAAGATAATGGGTTTGGAATTAACTTATCTGAAAAACATAATCCAAAGTGTCCTCTAAGTTGTCCTTTGGGAATTTTTTCCTTTTGAAAGTCTTCCTCTAATTGACAAAATGACCCGTAATTTTACCGTGATAGGATGTTACTGATAATCTAATTTTAAATCGAATATATTGGTAAAATTCCATTCCTACGAAGAAACCCTGAAAAAAATTGTAATTTTGATTAGCTATTAAGGTATCTTAATAGAGAAAATTAAACCATTATGGTCAGCTTCGGAACAGATCGGTGAATTGCTGGATCTCTCGTTTTAATTATCAGCTCGATGGCTGGTTGGATCCTTAAGTACTTGACTATTAGCTACAAAGATCTTTATAGAGAGGATTAAGCTACTTGGCAAGATGGGGATCTTCTTACTTTCTTTCCTTGCCTTACTTTCCACACTGAACCGGAACTAATCGGAACTAGTCCACGTAACTACCCCATGATTAACACTTTTTTGAGTTCTATAAAGAGAAATGAAAATGTTGACGTTCTTCAGCATCATTAATATCTTATTAACTTTCACATTATCACAGCCATAACCAAGACTAAGTGAAAATTAAATGAAAGACAATTTCCTTTATCTTGTACCAAGACAAACGATAATTTTCCATTCGTAACGGTATGGTATCAAAGACATACTATTGAGTACCAATATTAATATTGATTATCTTATCGTCGATATCTTTTTAGTATTTTCTATTTCATATCTAAGGAAACGTGAAAGAAATATTGAATCTCTCATCTCTCTGACTCATCTTGAGTATATATAGGCTGATAATACGTAGTTTGAAACTATTTCTTGGATTATAATTTAATTATTAATTCATGATAAACTGTTATCTTGATAACCGATATGTTTGTAATTTCAACATAGTGGTTGACAAAGCTGGTGAATTAACCATACTAAAAATCCAGTCAATCCAAGATTTTCCGCTTAGCTTATTTCCTCTCTCTATTATTTAATTTCTCGTTGGAGTAATTAAAACTCTTCCTTCGTTTCCAGCGTACTCGATTCTTCCCATTGCGTGCATCTTTTATGAAGGAACCCAGTTATAGCATCCGCTTTGGAATTAGCCGTTTCCTGTGACGCTAAATTTGATCATAATCGTTTCTCAAGTTAAGTGTCCGTCTGTTTCTCTCCCGATTCCTCTCCTCTTACGCTTTATCTCTTTACCCTATTTTCGCTTTTCACTCCGTCGAGTTTTTCTTTCCCCCCTCCACGTCTTTCTCTCTCTTCAAGCGGCTTTTAGCATCTCCCTCCATACCGATTCATCGATCGCTAGGTCGTTAACTTCAGCTCCGCCATCTCCAAAACCCCATTTTGGCATCTTTTCATTCATTCTCGCGATCTCTCCCAATCTACCTATCCAAGAGAAGCTCATACTATGCATTTTTTCTCAATTACTGCAGGAAACACTCTTGAATGATTGTTACTGTCTTCCATTCTCATACTAATACAACCAAGTTCATCGCATGGACTGAGAAAGGTGCCTTTTCGAGGAACTGAAAATCTCGATAATATGTGAAGTTATTATCGAATAAAATTATCTCCAAATAGCATGCCTTAAAGCGGCGTATTTCATTATTATATACATGGTACTTTATTCACGTTAAAGAATGTTAAAAAGAAAGGTTAAAATTAATATATTTTACTGTTTACATACATAAGCATTAATACACTTATACATTTACCCTAACGAAGAGAGAGTATTTAGTTGTATTATCGTAGTTAATTATTTTTGTTCATAAACAATAACAATGGAATAATTAACTTGTGAATTCACCACCCCTGCACTTATAGTTACGATTGTAATGATCGGATCGTCTTGCGGCTGTAGCGAAATTAAATTGTCTTATAATTATTCATACTCGCAATTGTAGATATGATGCCACATTTCTCAACGAGTTTGAGGAGCTTTACTCTTGATGTTGTGGAACAATGATGCTCAGAGATGTTAAAAGTTCGCCTAATTGAAAATCACTTGAAAATAATTAGTCAGCAGTCTTTTATACCGTCCAAGAATATATTTTAATATATACATGCTAGAAGCCTAGCATGAAAATTGAAATTAGAGAGATTAAGACGCATGTCCAATGAAAAGGAATGTTTGTTACTTATTTGTGTATGTTTACTAAAAAACAATCCCAAGTTAGCTGATAAAAATTCGCGGGACTAATTAAAGCTTGCAATAGATAAACATTTGTCCCGTGGGCCACAGGGGTAGAGCGTATGTTCTACGTTAATATTCCTCGAATATTTATATGTTGATGATATTTTGATAAGGAGTGTAAACTTTCCCTTTACTCGTTAGAGCTTTCCTGTTTACAGCTGGCATTCAACCTTTTGTTTACATTTCTACAGCTTATAATTTATTCTGTCAAAATTTATGTTCAATTTACTATAAGAATACCGGTATTCTATATGCATTAATATAAATGAAATCAATGAACAAGTATGTGATTCTGTAGGGACAGGTGAGCTTGACGATAAGGAAAAAGAGACCTGCACATCCTTGTCGAACTGGAAGCACCAATGAAATGGAAATTCTCTCGTAAAAGAATTTTGATTAGGAATTCCAATCTCACGGTCGAATTTTTCATTAAGAATATTCATAACCTGTAGAAATCACGAGAATTTTCGAATGTATAGGGGAGAATGGCATTCTTCGTCCCGTTCATTAGCTGCTCTAATTACGCACAAATTGGTCCTTCTTTTTTATTTCCCACGATCGATCCCCTAGATATTCTCTCTGTCTCCTCTGATTACCGGTAATCCCCTAGCGTTAGTGGAATCATTTCCGGCGATCTCTATTTATTTTCGCTCCGGAGGCGATGGTGCGACTTTCCTTATTCTCTTTGCGATTCCGACTACGCCACGCCTTTGTAATCTAAGGAGGACTTTTTAATGCGTTGTCTCCTCTGGAGAGAAAAGTTGGTTTCGTGTTTTTATTCTGCTTCCCTACGGCCAGATACGGTGGTCTTGTTCTTCCAGCCCTATTTTCTATTCAGTCGATGTGAAATCGAATGGAAGAACGAAGGAGATTGAGGTTGCAGATAATACGACTTTAACGTGCGATAGTCCATTGCGGAATTACATTTGTGTACATTGGGAGTAAGATTACTATTCTCCGTGAGTGTTAATTTCCTTCCATAATGCTGCTCGCTCACTTGAATATTTCTCTAAATCTCGAGGTGATACTGAAGGAGGTGGCTGTGCGCAATCAATGCAAATTTGAGGAAATGTAACGGAATTACTTTGTTCCTGGAAATTGTCAGCATTATCCTCCAGAATCTACATTTTCTTTGGGCACGAGACAGAATCTTACCTCTTTTTTTTATTAATGCATTATTTCCATTCGACGAGTTCTAAAATTCTAATCGATTTCTCTTTAATATGAAGGAAAGGAATCAGGAAGGGAAGAATTAATTAGCTTCCATTGTTATATTCTATTGAAGCGATTGCATAATTTTCTATCTAGGATTTCGATTGAGTTAATTCTTATGGAGGAAGGTTTTCTTTGATCTTATATTAGAAATATTTTTTTTCAGTTTGACGTTCGTTATATATTTTCCTTTATTAAAATATTTAGACATCGCTGACAATGAAAAGTGTTTACGCCCTGGATGGTGATTCCTTTATTAACTTATCTGAGTTAACTCGTCGCATCAGTAATTGGGTACAATTCAGAAGTCGGTTAATATTAAAATCATAATTTCTTTAAAAATCATCTTGTAAAAATTTATGGAAATATTCATAAAGTGGTAAAAATCAATTTTAAATAAATTACTATCGAAAACCTGTAATTTATTTAACGATAGGCCAATATAATCAGCATAATGTATAAAGGGATTGGTTAAATTATACTATTTTTTCTCAAAGTCACTTAGCTTTGAAGTATCGTAGAATGTATAGTTAATTCAAATTTACGATTCGAAACATCTGTACTTCAGTTTAAATTTTGATAATTTTCTCCATGCAAAGGATAATCATAGTTTATTTTTCATTCTCAAATATCATCAAAATCCCTTGAAATTTATTTGAGAGTGGATAATAGGCGTCGAGCATTATATAGAAAAATACGGTTCCGGATTCAACAGCCAATCTTCACCAGACTGTCCTTAAACATGTATAAAGCGATCGCAGTTCCTTTCATCCTACGATTCAGATTCACTGCGAATCCCTGCATATTCAGTACATACAAATTCACTTGCCATTCATCGACGAAAATTTTTACATTTAAAGAGAAAAATCGGCTCAAAAATATCGCAAGCACGGCTTTCAGAAGGAAATAATAGTCAACGAACTCTCATTCAGATATGAGATTCCCTAAGCTTCTCCGTGGCGATTCATGATCAAGAGCACTTCTTGAAATATTCATTCTTGGTGCGTCGAACACTTAGTCGACAGCAAGAAAGCGATATGCCGATCGAGCCTTATCGATTTCCGTAATCGATTCAGGTCATTTAAAACCCTCCACAATCCCGCATTTGTTACGGCCGATTGCGAGGCTGCTTTTAATGGCACTGAGAAGTGCTATTCATATCGAGCGTTTCCTCTTTCGTGATGGTCTTATGTAGCAACAGCTCTTCCCTCTTCTTTTCACATCTCCGGAAAGAGCGGAATTAAAAGCATTGTCTACTTTTCAAATAGTAGGCGAAACCGCCGGCGGATGGCGCCACCGACGTCGAACCAACTTGCACCTTCTTAGGGATAGAGTTCTCCTTCTCTAGGATAAATGTCAGAGATAGGGAATCAAACCTAAGCCGACTTCTCCACTAAGTCCCCGTCCCTTTTTTCTTTTCCCACATTCCTAGTGTTTCTTTACCTTCTCATCTTCTAAGTGTTTCCTTTTTAATCTGTCTACGGGCGTTTTCCTTCCTCTGTTCGCTTATCTTCATTCTCTACCTTTTGTTTCTCTTAATATTATTATATTAAAATTTCCTTATTTCCGATCCCTTCTTATCTTTATTATCAATTGTCTTGTTCCAAATCATCTTCAATCTCATTTTTATGTATCATATTTTGAGTAAAATTGACTATTAAAATTTTACGAATCCAAAATTATATAAATATTAAGTAGGTTTGATGACTTTTCGTGTTGACTCAACAAGTTGATTATTTATTCAATTTTTACGTTTTTAATTTTTACATTGTGAATGTTTTTATCATATGTTTTTATTCTCATTGAACTCCTCTTATTCATATTTGGCCTATTTATCATGTTTCAATTATGATTCAGTTTATTGGGTCTTTCAAATGCGGGTTAAATAAATAAATTAGCTTTATATATGTATATTGGCTCTTATTTAACCAAGATATATTGTATCCATTTTTACTGTTCCGGAAAACCATTACTTTGGTGTGAACTCCTTTGCCAGTGTTTCTATACTACGCATCAGTATTTTTAAGTCCATGCGGCAGCTGAAAATGCAGTTGAAACCTTCGAAACGATGAATCTTATTTTTATCGAGGTGCTCCGCATAAAGGTGACGTTGTACGAGGCTATTTTCGAAGCACGGAGAAGCATATATGGGAATTGATCCCATCAAAAGCTACTATTACTTCCATGAAATGCTGGAACGCATTATAGGAGGATTTTTTGTTTGTTTCAAAAACGTCTCCCCAGTTTTTAGCGATATGTTTCCACGCTCTGCCCTTAAACATACAGAGCTTATAAACGTCATTTTCAATCCCTTTTCTCATCGTCTTCATAATATTTCGTTCTAAATTCCTTGCATTTATCAAAGCACAAAGACCTAAAAATTTCCTTTCTTGTACTCCTTTTAATCCTTATTATACATTATCCTCATCGTCACTTCCCCCCATCACACCTACTTTTCTTGTTCGCCGATATTTTCGTCTCCGTTTTGCTATCCTCTTTATCATACTCTACCACTTTTCTCTCCGTTCTTATCTCGCATTCCATCACCACTCATTCGTACAGCAACCCTCAGCGATTGAGCCATGGAGGGCTCCCTTGGGAAGGATCATTGTTACCCCTCCCCTCAACTATCTCTCTATAGTTTCCTTCCCTCCCTCTCTTTTCTTCAGGTGAGCTATCCTATATTCACACCTATACCCTAAACCCCACCCCCTCTCTCATATACGCACCACATTCTCCTCCCACCCTTTCTTTACGACCCCCCCCCCTTTCCAACGAGTACTCTCTCCCCCCTCAACTCTCTGCCTCCGCGATCTTCCCGTCTTATTCTCCGAGGGACCATTATGTGAGTGTTGAAAGTTTTGCTTGATGACGAAAGAGGCCCGTTTCGATCGAATCGACCCCATTTTCATTTGATGAATATAATGCCCCAACGAAATGTCAATGCAGTTTTCCCTCGTCCGATTTCTTTGCACGCCGAGGTCGTTTTCTGTTTGGGATTGTTACCGAAGGGATTTTTTTTATCTTTTTATCACCGCTTTAGTTTCTCCGCTGTATGGAACGCCTTGGGGTTTGTTCAAGATTTCGGCGCCCAAATGAGATTTTCTTCGATTTTAAGGGCATTAAAGTAGGAAGGTTTGAAAACTCATTCTGTTGGAGATTTGGTTTAAGAATGGTCACTTTGGAAACGCAATTGAGTGTTTGTTAGCACAAGCGTCCATAAATAGTTTCCGATTGTAATCCCCGATTACATCAGCGTTTTGTTGACGCATGTTTTATGTCGCTAAGTAGATATATTATTATTATTGTTATATCCATTATTAGCTGAGGTATATTCTGTAGCACACGAGTGTATTAGTACGTTTCAGATGGCGTGTGATTTTTTAGATTAGTATTTGTAGTATTTCATTTAAGGAAAGTAATTAAACAAGGGAGTCTTTTGTCTAATTGCCATTTTTGATGAAGTGAAGCATTTTTTGTCAACGTGGTGCCAAACCATAGCGCAAGACACTGAAATGACCTATGCCATTACATTATAGAGGAATCAATTATCTGTTTATTTACGAATTCAGTATTAATCATACTCGCTTGTATGCACTTTGGAGGTTAAAATTTTAAGTATAAAACAACGATATCACCGTCCGAGTTCTGAATACCGAAAAAATTCTCTTTCATGCCATATGTTCGCCTCTCCCGATCAAAAACCATTAATTAATCTCGTTCATTAAAATTGAATATTTCCCTTGATGTAGTCATTAACAGTAGTAGGTAGTTAACACCAATAGAAATAAGCTCTTGAAGTTTTCATCGATCTTCGTCTTGAAAATTATCGTCGCACGCTTGAAAACCAGGAGATATTCTAAAATACTGTCAGATTGCTTTTCATCTTCGACTTCTCATTCCTTACAGACGCATTCCGTAGTCGACGGTTAATTGATTTCTCTCTTTGTTTGCCCTTACTCCCTCTTCAGGCAGTTAGTTTGAAATTTCCTTAGTTTGCATTTATTAATACTTCCATCTTTCCATAGCCGTCACCATCACTTGTAGCACCAGTGTTTGTCTTCCCATTTTCCAATGATCCCTTTTAATTGACTTCGCCCCGTAGTTTGAAGGGCTTACAAACAAATATTTTTCCAATTGGCAACTTGTATTTAAAGGCTCCAGTCAACGCGCGGAGGATATTTTCCCAAATTTTTGGTGCTTGATTTTAACGATTGGGAAGAGGAATACTGTATAATTTCGGCGAAGCGATCCTTGTGGAAACGAACGTTCTTTTTCGAGAGGGTTTATGAGGGAACCGTTTCCGTGCAATTCAACCGTTTAGCCGAGGAAAAAGAGTTAGATTTCTTATTTCTACGGGAAAGGGTTTGGTCACCTTTTCTCCATGGTCAAGATCAGAGACCCAAGGGAGGTGTCCACTATCAATCTCCAAGAATCGATTCGAAAGAGATACTTCCTTATACACGCAAAAGTAGCTGTATCATACAGCTATTGAAGTTTTCCGTCATTTAAATTGTAATTTTATTTTATTTTCAGTCCTAGATTATTATTCTGTACATCTGCTTGGGAATTATAAATGTATGCTACTTTTTATTAAGACTACTTTTAATCTGTTGACTTTCTTTAACCTATTCTATGTTATGATAGTGCCATGCTACTGATATTTGGGGAGAATTTCTTTTCGACTTATAGATTTAAGTTTAAAATTGGAATACTTTTTCCAAGTTATTACGGTATTTTACTCAATTCATCCTTAAATGATTGAATTTAGAGAGCTGATTATGTATTATTAAATTTGTATAAAAATTTATATCTCAAACGGTATAAAATGAATTTCATGGCATTTATCAGTATATTTTGCTATTTCATCACTTGAAGCTCAGAACTGTTTTATAAAATCATTTCGTCTGATTATTTTTATCCCATGACAACAAAACCATAGGCTAATATGAACTATTTCTGTCTTATAACCTTTGATAATTGTTGCACTCCAGACATTTACCTGCATAATAAAATGTTTTCGTAAAAGTATCAAATATTTTAATACGGAGTTCACCTGGAAAATCATTAGAATGCATCCTTTCATCAAATTATATTTTTAATTTGATATTATTTATACTATCGCGTAATAAAATTAGATAAGTTTATTCTTTATTGAAGCGTTGAAAATTCTCGAGTTTTAATAATAGTTTTACTATTTCCATAAAAAATTCATAACCGTGTGTTTTAGTTTCATCCTTATTCTGAAAATATTTGCTTATCTTATTCACCCCTCAGCTTCTCTGAAAAAATTCTTTACCTCGAAATTTAATCGCTCTAGCCATCAGCATAATAATATGAGTTCGTTTACACTCTCTTTCTTCATGGAAAGCTTTAACTATTGAATTATGACCTCTTTCTTATTAATCTCAAACAGATTTTTTGTCATAATACCTCATCATAAAAATATGCACAGTTTACTTTTCTTACCAATTTTTAGGTTATAGCATTTATATTTTCCCCTTTTTATTACCCTTAGATTCTTTTAAGAGTACGCAGCTTAAAAATACTCAATGTCATAATTTCGTTGTCGATTATCCCAACAATGTTTCCTGAAAAAAAAATTATATATCCCAACTATTTCTTCGAGCGTCAATTTATTAAAATATTCATTTTTTATTTTACCGCCCTTTCACTGTTCTGTTCGCTACTTTGTAATTCTTTTACTTTCTTGATTATATTTTCAGCCTTTCAATACCTTCAGCATCCGACCCTTGACTTCCCTCCCTCATGGCCTTTAAAATTCTTACGCATTTACATCTTTCTTCTGTTTTCTTCTTTTTAAACTCCAACAGAAATTATACTTTCCACTCCTTTCCTTTTCCGTCTTCCTTCCCGCTCATCATTTATTCAAATCATCTCTGCCTCTTATTTCCATTACCTAGTTTAGTCATCCTTTTTCCTTCTTTGGTCATTTCTCTCCTCTGTGCTAATTGTGCTCCTCTCGCCATTATACTTTTGTTTTTCCTTCGTATCCCTACCTTCCTGTCACCCTTTCTTCTTTGAATTTTCTTTCTACCTCATCCCCTCTCTCCCCTCACTCCGCATTCCCTCCCCCTCCCTCTGCCTCTTCCCCTACTTTCCCTCTCCCAAAAACCCCGGGCTTCGGACGTAACGTTCACTGCACCATTCCAATTACAAACTGCCACCTCCTGGTTCGCTGCTCAGCCGCTAGGGTCTGAGGGTGGCGCCACTGGCTTTGGATCGATAACTCCAGCCGAATTTTCCGTCTCTCTCCATCTCTCTCATCTTCTTTTCTTCCTTTGTCACTGCCAGCATCCTCTTCCTGCTTCCTTTATCACATTCCTCTCGTACTTTGCTTCCCTTCGCCTTACATCGCCTCCTCCCGCTTCTCTAGTGTTTTCGTCTTATTGTCATTTCCCTACGCATAATTATCTTCTGTTGTTTCCGTCGATGCGATTCACTTCTCTGAGTTATTGCGTTTGTTAACATTTACGCTGAGAGGTGTATCCCGATTCCAGCACCACTTGGGAGATTATTTTACATCCTCTAAGACGACTATTGCTTTCATTGTTGTCGGTCAGGAAGACTGAAATTTTTGTTTATTAAATTAGCTTTTCTGCTCCTTATTTTCTATTAAAGTATTTTATATATTTCCTTTTTATACTGTATAAATTGGCGCGTTTATAAAATTATTGTCTTTTTGGATGCAATGAAAAAATTACAATGTTTTCTACATTCCACTGAAGTTAAATATTCTTAAAAATAGTTAAACATGATGAAAATTTAAGATGCCTAATGAAAACTATGATAATCTTTAAGGTTGATTTTGTTCCTATATTCTTTTCAGAGTAAAATAGTCACATAATTTTGTTTCAAGTTCCGTTGATATGGAATTTATTTATTTGTTATATTTATGCATGGACCTTACATTCAGCTATATGAACGAAGGAAGCCGCATGAAACATGCTTTAATTTAGACGAAGAAATAAAGGAGAAAACGTCCTCCGGAGCCGGTACGTGAACCTGGATCTTCCGCGTGCCAAGCGATTACTATATCCGATTGAGCTATTACGACAGAACAATTAGTCCTTCAATTTCTGTTGCTATGACACGGTGTACTGATGACGGTGTGATGACTTTTCTCTTTCATTTCTTCGTCGTTACTTAGCGAGGCAGAATGAAAATCTCTTTAAATTCGATATAAAATTTTATTTGTACCGGTTTTGTCCGCAGGTTAACTCTAATTGGCCATATTATCTTTCCATCAAGTTACACATTTACATAGTTTGCATTTAGCGAATTCATGTGTAGAATAAGAAGTATTTATGGAAGGAGGAGAGGATAGAGCCTTGAAAACAGTGGTTCAAAACCATTTAAAGAGTATACTAAATTAATAATATCTTTCGCGGGAAACTGTACGCAGCGCCGTGAAATGTATTGGGATCATCCACCTTATTAAGGGGCGGATCCTCCGAATTTTAGAGGCTCAAAGCTTGCGCTGACACGTTAACAAATCGCTGCTCTCTGCGTACAATACAGCATCGTCACCTCCATTCCTTTCGCATTGGTCAAGCCTTTTCAACTCCGGAGAGAAATTAAACCCACGACTTTGTTTTTCGTCTCCCCATTGTCTGTGCGAGCATCTCCTTCGCTGAGAAAAAGTGGGTTTGGAAGTCGCGCTTAAAAAAGCATCTCTGCTTATTACCTCGAACGCTTTTTTTGCGAAAAGGAAAAATTGTACACTACGGCATCTCTTCGTAGTAGCGTGGGTCCATCGATTGTGAGGCGTTACGCACTCCGCCATTCACGTAACCACAGTGAAACTGTGACGTAGTAAGGAAGGGGGCGGGGCCGTCGGCGGGAGGGGTTTCTTATCGTACCGCTCGAATGTATGAAAAAAATTAGTCGGAAACGAAGTGGGGAGGGGTATAGGTGGGTGTTTTTTCGCTGAGAGGCACAGTGGGAAGGGTGGTTCATTCGTGTTCCTGACGTGATTCACATTTGGCGCGGCAGATGTCAGGGTGGGGCGCAAGGAGAAAATTCCTTTCCCTTTCTTCTTCTCGGAGTAATGGCTTTCTTCTGTATTAATCGCGCATCCCGTCCTTTTCCGTCATTCAGACGGCTTTTGTTTCAATAAACTAAAACTCTCGGCACGATGGAAATTTATTCTCGGGCGATTAAATATTTCGCTGATGTTCATTTTGGTATTGTTTTGCTCATGCTGTTATGGTATTAATTCCTAGTGAAAACATAGTAAGGAATATCATAGGACGGTTCTTGTGAGATAAAACTAAGATGTTTCTCAAGTGCTTTCAGTTTTAGAAGTCAAAATATTTCCTTCAAGGAACTTTTATGTATGTACGAATTCTATTTTGTAGGTAAATTTTTACTGTGTAAAAACTATAGAATTTTCGTTATTTATTTTTTAGATTAAGTCAAAAGCCGTACTTCATATTCTTAAGTTGAAATTCTTCCTCATCTCGTAGGAAGTATATCTGAAGAGAACTCACGAAGGAATTTTGAGTCCTTTTTCCAATTTGCCACTTGTCATGTTTGATGAACGAAAGTCTGTGCTTAGTGACCTTTCAACCAAATAATCTCCTTCGTATTTTCCTCGCAATTCAAACAGTTTGTTGACAATTTTATTTAACATCTTAGGTTGCTTCTTTTAAAGGCTTCCGAGATATGGATTTATTGTAATAATACGTAATATTTCTGATGGAATCGTTTTTGGAGGCTTCATTCTTAATTGAAAAGCCAAACCATTCCACGTGTTTCCATTAATTTAATCATTATTAAACCATGATCATTATGAATAGTTTATTAAAAGTTAATACGGCCACGAATTAGAGTAGGGGTCCCCAACCTTTTATTACCTATCGCCTACGATTGTTTCGTTTGTTAACAGTATAACTGCCCTACCGTCTCAATAGCTCAATTTAGCCCTCATGGATATTACATTAATAAATAAATTTATTATAATAATTTTAATGATACAATTAATTTAGATGATACGACCATTCGGGTTTTTCACTTTCATACATCAGTTTCATTATCCCTTTGTCATCCCTTTTTATCGTATAGAAAATACACATTGCCCACCTGAAATCTTATATCACCTTTCTGAAATCTTAAAGTCTTATTATTAGATGGAAGAATGGATCAGATTGTCGACCCCTGCATTCGACCACAATTTTCCTAATTAAGAAAAGAAAGTGATGAAAATTGAATCGCAGTACGCCACGTTTGAAGTGCAGTTAAGCGTTTGATTGTTCAGTAACCAATCAGAAGATAACATGTTTATTTTTTGAGAGATTCTATCTTGCTCTACCTGTATATTTGCAAAAGAATTGTAAGGAGTATATATTTAAGGGAATAATTTTTGGAATAGAAATCTTCTTGGTCGCTGCGAAATCTTTTTTCCCCTACATAAGCGTTTTGGAACGGTGAGATGATATGCGACAGGCAGTTAGAGAAAAGTCAACCGCAAAGCCGAGATTTCCAAGGCCTCTCTCCCATTTAGGGTTCGTGAGGAGAAAGGAGTGTCTCAAGAAAGGCTTCAGAGCGAACGTTCAACGAATTAGAGGATTAGAATTAAGATTTCATTCGCTGAGTTTTAGAGGAGCGTGTGATAAAGTTGTGCGTCTCGAATGGAAATACAAAAGGAAGACAGGTTTGAAGAAGATGTGGTTACACATTATGGAGACAAATGTCAGTAAGACATGCAAAAGGATATCCTCCAAGGATACTGAGATTAATCGGTCCATTTTTTCTAATTTTCTATATATGTATCTGTTGCAATGGCATGTGTGTATGTAATATATTGCTTTGAATGTTATATAGTGCTTAATCATTGGTATAATTTAGTGAAGAATGGGAGGAGAGTAAAAGTATCAAATGTACATTGATTACGAAGGTACGATAAATAACAATGCAAATATTTGGGTAAATATTTTAGCAGTTCTTGGTTATCAAAATATCTGGAAAATATGGGGCAAATATTTCGTCCTTTTCTAACGCGTTTTACCTAACCATTGCGGTAAAACTAGCGTATAATTAATTTTTGTCTGAATCATATTAGTCTCGCGCTATATTTTACAAAATGCATTTATACCGTAGTTAAGGCCGAAAATTCGCTCTTGGATCAGATTCTGTTGCCAAAAGATTATTTCTCATTAGATCTAAAATGCACTCAAACTGCCGAATATTCACCACTGTCTTTGTGCAAGATTGGACAGTGACAATTTGCTTCGGTAGTTACTGAATTTATTTTGGTAACATATATTCGTTAACCGAATAATTCCTTATCAAGCTCACTCGTTAGCCGAGGTATCGGTGTCGCTTTGGTAACTGCTTCTAACTATTTATCGATTCGGCTTGTTTAGTTTCGGCTCCTCGCAGCACAATTTAGCGCTCTTTCGCATCGACTTATTTGTACTCTTAAGGGATATTGAGTTATGAAAACAAAAGCTCCAAATATTAGCATATTGTGGGAATGAAAAGGGCCCTTTTTAGTCCCTTCATCCCGGGCGGCGTAAAAATGGAGGCTCTCTGCAGGGTCGAGTAAGCTACCTCCACTCTCGATTCGAAGTTCCTTTTTATTAAAAAGGACGGGCGGACATTTAGGCTCCCTAAAAATGACGGAGTGTGGATGACGTAAGGGTTGGTGGACGGGAGAGGTCGATGTCTGGAAGAAGAGATTTATCTGCATGTCGATTCCACTATTCCTCTTCTCCGAGTACTTCTTATCGAGAAGGTCGATTTTTACTTCCCTCGAGATGGGGGAAGTTCTTAGCTTGATTGACTCTCCTTTTTCTTTTCTTCCTAAATATGTCACTTCGTTTTCCTCTTGAGTTTTGGTCTTATACGAGGGTCATCCGGAAAGTAGTACCCGTTTGTGAAATAAAGACACAAAAGTAAATATTAACAAACATAAAAAATTTTATTTGAAAGAGGATACTTTAAACTACTTCTCAACATAATCTCCAAGCAAATTAAGGCATTTGTCATAACGTGTGACAAGTTTCTGTATTCCTGCTGCATAGTCCTCCGCCGCCAGCTCATTGAGATACAGGGTCACTCCTTCTTTAAGTTCTTCATCGCTGTCAAATCTTTTCCCCGCCAAAAAGTCTTTAAGCTTTGTAAAGAGATGAAAATCTGAAGGGGCCAAGTCCGGGCTATACGGTGGATGGTCGAAAGTTTCCCATTTGAATTGCTGCAAAAGTCTTTGTGTTATCCCAGCTGCATGAGGCCTGGCATTGTCATGAACGAGAATGACACCAGTAGACAATAGACCTCGCCGCCGATTTTGTATTGCCCGCCGTAATTTCTTTAATGTTTCACAATACGCATTGGCATTAATAGTGTCTCCACGGGCCATAAAATCAATAAGCAATACACCTCGTCGATCCCAGAAAATGGTTGCCATGAGTTTCCTGGTGGACAGAACTGTCTTGAATTTTTTTGGTTTGTTTGGTGAATGAGCATGATGCCACTCCATTGACTGTCGTTTACTCTCAGGTGATGCATAACAAACCCATGTTTCGTCACCAGTAATTATGCGAGTCAAGAAAGAGTCTCCTTCATCAGAATAACGTCCCAAAAACTTCAGTGCTGCAGCCATACGCTTGGTTTTGTGCTCATCTGTAAGCATACGAGGGACCCATCTTGCACAAATTTTTGCATAATGCAGATGGTCTTTAACAATTTCATGAACAATTGTTCGAGAAACATTGGGAAAATGCTCACAGATGTCATCAATTGTGACGCGCCGATCGTTCCTCACGAATTCGTCAACTGAGCTCACCAGTTGGTCTGTAATGACAGACGGTCTCCCCGAACGCTCATCGTCGTGTGTGTTCCCCCTCCCCATGTTGAACTTGCGACACCACCGCCGAACAGACGACTCGTCCATTACATTGTCTCCATACACCTCCTTTAATTGGCGATGAATATCACATGGGCGAACGTTTCTTGCATTGAGGAATTTAATCACTGCCCTCACTTCACAACTGGCGGCGTTCTCAATTTTTTTAAACATTGTAAACAATCACAGAAACAACACAGGCAATGCTAGCGTCACGCAACTTGGCTCAGAGAAGGCAGACAAGCCACTGAAGCTATCTGACCTTGTCCAGCGGCTACTCGCGTCGTCAGCACTTCATGCGGCACTAACGGGTACTACTTTCCGGATGATCCTCGTATATTCGCGTTTAATTTTGATTCTGTGAGAGTAAGATACTCATAAATGCTTTAATACGATTGTTGCTGATAATACTGTATCTTGAAATTAGAAGATTATAGATCTTAATGAATGGTGATTTATCCGTAAACTACCTTTGCTAACCTAAACTAAAAATCATTGCTTGATATATAGAACAGCTGTACACACTTTTAAAACATTGCTGAGAAAAATGTTGGCTGCGAGTTTAAACCAGACGAAGCCATTTTCAACATAAACACTCAGTACATTGTTGTTTATCAGCCATTAGCTACTCAAGTGATGCGTGACGTCGAGATAAATGATACATTTATATGCCCTTGACTGAACGATATGAAATTCTCTTGGAAATAATTTTACTGAGTCCATAATGGAAGTCGTCGTTAGCGTTTGTCGCTGTATTGCATGATTTATTAGCCCATTATGTAACAAGGCCATGAATAACTTTGCCTTCCTCCCTAATTTCTTCAAAAAGTACCTTTACTCTGCTTTGTTCGACATTATTTTCCCCTGCGTACTTCCTCAGGTCATTACTCCTTTCCCTTTGAAGGTTTGTCATTTTTATTTCAACTTTCAATAACCTTTTGCACTTGCCTAATCTTTCATTCTCTCTCAGTTGTATTTTCTCCTCGGAATTAATCTTCCTTTTTCAACTCTTATTTAAGTTCCCTCATTTATTATGTATTTTATTTATTTTCTCATGAATAACATCCAAACTTTCATCAATTTAGTGGTTGATTTTTCAGATCTTGTAATATGAATACGTAAATTTTCGTTATTATTATATTTCGTTGTATTATTCCCTCAGCATGTTCGCATTCTTACAATTTTTAGAAAAATTTCTTTTCTTTTCAGGTAAGTGGAACATCTCTACGGAAAATTCCTGTCTTTTTTCCTCAAAATTGCTCTGATTTACAAGCGGTGGTGAGTATGTATTTTAGCATTTTTTTTCAAGAACAAAAGATTTTGGTAAATAAGGCTTCAAAAGTTAGTAAAAAAATCCCTATCTCATGTCTACGTTGGAAGTATATTTAACAACCGTTAAGCCATGAATGAATTATCGATGCCGTTAAAAGCGGCTAATAACTCTACATTGTTAATATCAGTAGCAAAAATTCTATCAGTGTTTTATATTAAGCTGCGTTCATTCCCATTTAGAGGAGCCCGAAAATCGTTTTAATTTAATCCTAATATCGAGTTCTACTTCCATCTCGTAGGCAAATGTAATAATTCTAGCTATCTATGGTGGATAAAATAAAAAAGATTAAATATTCGTTTGTAATAAATGAATTTTAAAATAATTTGCTTTGATTCATTTGTCATATCCACCGTAAAATGTTTTAAAAAGTTTCACGAAGTCACGAGTTATTCTATAAATACTAATTCTGCTATCTTTACCGTATCCACCTTCTATATCGTACTGAAACATTAACTTACTTTATGGAATACTAACTTACTTATATTCCAAAGTTAGAATTCATTGTCAGAATCTGTGACCTTGGAAATGTCTGTCAGTGCGAATACTTTATCTCTCCTGGAAAAGTGTCAATTTAATTACCCTTCTGCATTATCTTCAATTGAAATTAAACTTACGTAAACCAAGCTGAGTTTCCCTTCAGGTGCTGTTTAGGGGAATTAATTGAGTTGTTTTAAATATCATTCATCTTTTCCATTCCATTTTTGGCGATGAATGAAGTTTGAAATGAAGATAAATGAAATGATGGTTACAAAATGGATACTAGTGGCGTATTATTATAATAGAAGTGTATTTTTATAAAAGTAGGATTTTATATTCTTGAGAATTAGCATTATTCTTATTATTATAATATTATAATTATTCTTGAGCAATATTAGCTGAGTATCATAGCCTGTAGCCTAGCAAGGTACATGTCTAGTCGTCTATTACTCCTGAAGTGACAAATATACTGGAATTAGAGAACTTCCATATTGTAGAACTGTTGTGCTAGTGCTGTGAAATATAACCTTTTGAAGTGTGTGGAATCCAGGTTATGGGTAAGGATTGCGAGGTTTGTACATCCGGTGCATTGGCGTACATCGGGCTCAGGTGGCCCGGGAGAGGTCGAGCCCACGTCCTTTCTATGCCCTTCTAAACGCTAAGGGCGTGTGACAAGTCGAAAGAGACATGTAGAGATACGCCCGTTATGGTTTGTGTCGGAATACGAGAGAAATAAGAGACACCTCTCTTTTCCGAGACTGCCTACTACGGTTTTCTGTGCCCGCACCTCCTTTCCTCTCTCTCTCTTTGGGAAAACCCTTTTTCGGGGTCCACTTATACCCTCGTCAGTCCCCGGTAGGAGGAAGTGCGGTTGTCAACCATCCTCACTTCGCAAAAATTAATATGAGTTGGAAGAGCCAGCGGGACAGTTTGCTCGGAGTTCGTTTTCTTTCCGAACTTCAAAGTGGTGCTTCCGCCCGAATTTTCCTTTTCTAGCTGAATCTTCACTTCATATCGCTGACTTTGAAGTAATTAAGATGTTTTACAGATTTTTCGTGATTTTTGTACCTAATATCATTCACAAAAAGCCTACAATTTAAATATTATGCTTAAATGATTTATTCAGAAAAAAGGAATGAAAAGTCGCACAGTTTAAACAAATGTTTTTCTGAGAAATTCGAGAATTAATGTGCCTTGTGTCTCGATCCTTAATGGCATGTATTTGGTTGTCTCTTTACATGTAGAATATGTTCATTTCTGTGCAGGTAATAAATTTTAATTATCTACGAAAGAGACATAATGTAAATAATATTTCAATTAATCGGACTATTCACAAAGAATTACTGCTTTCTCTTGTGGGTTCTTATCTTCAATTCATCATGATGATCTGCTTACATTGTAGCTCCTTGGATCTTTTAAGACGGAACGGGAATTTATGTAGATGGCTTTATCACGACCCCTTAACATGACTGACGGGCTCTTGCCCGAGGGGAGGACCTGGCCTATTGTTTTTGTCTCATCAGTTTAAGTGGTTTCTTTTGCCTTAATGATTTTGCAGTATCATGCTTCCCATATCTCGACCAATTAGGAGGATGCTACTAAATACGTTGGAGCCATGGATTTTATTAGCTTTTGGAAAAAGAATTATCGTCTCTGTCAATATTCTTGAGCAAAAGTCAACGCGGCAAATTCAGCAAAACTTTCTCGCTATTTTGAGTTCTTATTATATACTTTTCCAATTTTTTTGAGATTTGAGATTTTTAGAAGCTGACATTTCTGTCGATACAGCTCTTGTAGTCAAAAGCAGAGTTATTAATCTATTTTCTAGGATATTTTCCACTACAATGACGCTTCTTCGGAAAAATGCTTTCGGATCCTCCCAGATCGATCTCATTCGATTAATGTCGGTTGGTAAAGTTTAATCGTTGAGTCACTCATCTGTGAGATTGTATTTTTTATACCGTAGGGCTTTACCCTAAATTTTATATAAGATTTAATTCTCATCCTTTTTAAATTCTTTAAAATATCCTTTAGAACAGGGTCAATCAGGTCAGACAACGACTTTAGCCTAGGCTAATCCAATCAGCCCGGTAATGAATCCCAAGTGGTCCGAATAGGCTCCCATCAAGCTTCTTGCGCACAAGCACAAGAATGTACTTTTTTGTTGTGAAATTAGTCATTGCTCATCAAAAAGTGTTATTTTAGTTAAACTTCAAAGATCACTCATGCTAGTAATATTAAGTATATCTTTGAACCAGAAATTGCCTTTTTTTACTTTAATTAAAAACGTTAGCAGAAGAAATTGAACGAAACCGTCAAGAAAAAATTATCAAATGGACCGGAGAGAATTGATTGAAGATCCGTTCCGCGAGCCTCGGATGGTTGTTCATGCTTCAGACTCAGAAGTCTTTCCTGTGATAGTTTGGCGGCCGCAGCTCTATATGGAAACTTTCGTCAACAGATATTGGTTTATCCGCAGCACACGGAAGCACTGCGGACCACAGCTATTCACGGGGTCATGCGCACTCCCGCCAAGAGTGCTGGCGATCTTATCTGGTCCATCGCGGCTAAGATCACGTATCGGAACATTTCCGAGTTCTCTATAATCCCCCTCGTCAGCCCATTCAATTCCCTTTTCGATTACTATGGTTCTCCTCCTCTCTGCCGTTATTTGTCGATGACCCGAAACTCGATATTCCCTGGATCTCAGCAATCTTCCGTTCTCTGCAGACGTTCTTATTCGGTTTTGCGGAGTACTCGACTTTTTCACTTCTGTTTTACTCGTATTAAGTTTCAAGGTGAAATGTGAGGAAATATTCTTCCGAGCTACGTAAACAGTCACACTATATCTCTTAATTAATAGATTAGCTAAGATTTGTCACTAAAGGAGGAATCTACCATCCTTTGAACGTAAGGTGCGGATTTACTCGCATGTTTCCTTCGATAAGTAAAAGAATTATTATTTATATAATTTTCGCATTGAGATTGCACATTTTCAAGGTAAACCACTACTTGTGAACTTGAAAATTAAATTAAAAGAGAAAATAAAAATGAATAAAATTCAGCTTCGCGAATTTACCATAGCTAATAATAGATATTCAATATTTTCACATCTACTTCAGTGTTATCTTTATCCAGAATCAGCTAATCCACTTTATAATGTGGAAAAATCGTACCGATTAAAATCACGAAGTATGGAGTCGTCATCGGGTTCTTACAGTCTCGTAGAACCTTCTTAAAAACCCTCTGCTTGTTCAATTCCTTAATGTCTGCGCAGTATCTCATCTTTATTAGGGCTAATCTTTTGATGGTTTTCCTCGTGATCCATGACATTACATGAGCAGACACGTCCGGCGTTTGAGATCGAATAGAGATTACGGAGAGGTTTGAAGTTTTCTCGGATAGGCCAACTTTTCCTCGCCAGTGCATCCTTTTTTGAGATTCTCGGATGCAGGTTAAATACAATATCCTGAAAAAGTTTCTTTCTTAAGCATATAGCCTTGGATTAGGCTGGTGGTTAATGATATTCTGCCTCACGCTCCCATCCCTCGTCCTGTTTTCATTTTACTCATTCAAGGCTTTAGTTCATACTTGTATTATGTCTTCACAAAACTTTCAGGTTAGTCTTTATGTTCTTCTTTTTCGAAATTTAGAGCTATCTCAACTACTTATAAAACATGAAATTAAGAACTTTCGATGGATTGTTTGAAGGTTTAAGTTATATTCTACCGTATAGTTGGTAAGCTTTAGATTCCTGGAGAGAATTTTATCTTTTAGAGGGAGAGTAAGTGAAAAATTGTTTCTAGTTTACCTTCTAGGGTAACTGTTACTCGGTTTTATGCACATTTTCTCATAATATTGATGTGCGTTTGAAACATTTTCGTACTTTTTCTGAGAAAATGACTTATTCGCGGTATATTTACTGGTAATCGGTATGAAATTTACGTTTACGTAATAATTTAATAATTATACGAAACAAATAACATTTAAGTTCATTTGGAAAAACAATGAGTTTGTCTGTTACTCGTAGGGGATACAGATATCTTGGAAATAAAAAATACCTCGAATGAGTTTTATATCTTCGTTCCTCTAATTCCTACTTCCTACCTATCACCATTTACTTCTTTCGTTTGATTTCCTTTCACTCATTAGACCACCTTCCCCGTACAAAGACGTGGCGATTTCCAATCCCATTTTGTAATCTCCCTTTGGGTTCCTGATGAAGAAGAGAGATTTCTAAAAGAAGCTTTTATCATCCTACTCCGCATACTCTTCCAGCGGCTCCCTTCCTATGTCTCAGATTCTCTTATTCCCTTGTCCTCTAACCTGTCTCCTATTCCGTATCTATTTTTGAACTCAATTCTCAGTTTCTAGCATTTCTCCTTTGGCCGTACAAATGCGATGCTCCATTGCGATGACTCAGCTTGCTCTTTGCTTATTTGCGATTCCCTTTTTTCACAGTTCCCAACGGCGACAAAAAGAAATTGTTTCAGAGGTAAATTACGTCATATATTCCGATTTTATAGTACAGATGATCGATTACAGAGCTGTCATCACTGTGAAACTAAACTAAATAATCGGAAATTCCATCAAATGCTCGTTTTCTTTGCCTTAGTTGTTACTTTTTTAGTAATTTACAGGTATCAGTCAATGTTATTGTTTCCGTGAATTTTAAATTGCATTCCTTCTGTAAAATGGCTTGTTTGGAAAATATTTGTTGATGAGACTATATGGAGTACCTTATCAATCTTACTTAAGAGAAAGTAAAACATGGCTGCTTCCGGTCGAGTTGATAAATTTCAAACTTTTTTTTTGTGAATAATGAAGAAAACACACTCCCTTAATCATACTCAAGATTAAAGGACTTTCATAGTTTCGCTTTAACTATTCGAAAGTAGAAGTATTAAACTTTGATACTTTATGTAACATGTTCCATGCACTTCCTTGTTTCCCTTCTCCTCGAGTATTCCGCAGTCTTTTGTGTCTCGGAACTTTTTCGATTTGTTTTCATTTAACGAGTATTTACACGCGTAAAATTCTACCAGGCGTAGTGCACCATCGAGTATGCCAGAAAAAGCCTCGGTTTCATATCCTTAGGCTTGATTTCCTTTTCCTTATACCCATTTTCCTTCCTTTTTAGCTTGTTTTTGTTCTTTCATGTCATACCATCTCCCTCGACTACGCCGTCGTGATGGGAGCACGTTCTTGGGTGATAAAGTATGCATTCTGGAAGTGGGGTCAGAAAGAGAGGATAAAAGGAGTCGAAGGCCTTCGAAAAACGGAGTTCCTCACGGCGGCGTTCGACTCCTTAGCCTCTGTATCTTGGGAACGTCAATATTTGATTGCCCAGCCTTCGCCTCCTTTCCATACTTTTAGGAAAGGACCTCTGTATACCTCCATCCGTATCCGAAAGGAGTTCCTCAAGGTACACCCCCATATACTTGTATATACGGGAGGATGTTTGCACCTTTCACATTATAATATATAATGAGGACGGATGGAACGATTATTATTTGCGCCTGGTAATAAAAGAGTTCGGAGGGTGAATAGTGGAAAAAGAGGGTGGATTTTAAAGGAGAGAGAATGCGATAAAAATGCGGGATAGGGGCATCGAAATAATGTATTTACACTAGGTTACCAACGTGGAATTGTAACGATAATATGGTGTTAAAATTAACAAATCCGAAATCTCTTATTCAATATCTTGAAATTAATTCCTTATTTTTTACAAAGCCTCTTTACTAAAAACGGCTGATTATTCGGATTAATGATTAACCGAAGTCCACTTAAGTATGAAAGTCTGTATGTATATTTTTGTGTGATTGAATATTTTAATTGAAATTCAGCTGAAATCTATAAAAGATCATCTAAGTCCCTTTTGAAAGTACAATATTTTATCAATTATTTGATAGTACAATATTCTATCAATTATTATAGTTCTTAAAACTATCAATTATTCTTTAAAAAAATTATTAAATTATTTTGTTATTCTCTGGTTGGTTGATTCCCTATGAAAAATCGTTATTTTTTAACTAAAAATAATTTTTGCGTCTCTTTTTGTAATTAACTATGCAATTTTGTCATGTTCTTCATTTGTTCTCGCCATTTTGCGGATATCCGGATAAATTTATTTCCTAATCTTCTCTCTATCATCGGAGTCTCTTCTTGCACCATGCCCCCTTATCACTTTTTTCTCTTTTATTATTGTAATATTGCTCGTCTTATACAAAATTCTCATTTTCCCTCTCGTCAGACAGTCGGTATAATTATCCAAAGACCATGTTGTCATTTTTGTATCTTTTATATTTACTTTAAGCACTGCAGAGTAGGGGAGGTTGTCAGGCGTGACAACGTCGAGTTGTTCATTTTCTGTCGATAGCGCTGGCCACTTTACTAACCACTCCTTTGCGGGCACCTGAGTGAGTAAAGAAGGGAATTTTTTAATGTCATATCGACGTAAAGCCGCAGCAGAGTGGAACTTGTTGTCTGAATGAATTATTTAATAGCAATAAGGCGAGGCTTCTGGGCTTAATTGCGGGCTAAGAGTGTTCCATCGTTGGTTCTCAAGTGAGTGTGCATTGCAAGGGTCGATTCGGTGCAAATTATGATTACCGCAGAGTGGGCTCTCTTTTACGCTATCTTTCGGGGTAATTATCGAAGAATGACAGTCAATTTCTTATACTTTCACCATATACTGTTTTGAGGAATCTGTTTTGGTGAATAGGTGAAATTTAGTTCCTTGTATTGGTGATAATCAAGTGTCTTAAATAACGAATTAACGAACTAGTTAAGGAAATTAACGAATAAATCTAACTAATGTAATACGAAAAATAATAATAGTATCTGTATCTATACATACAAATAATAATAGAATCACATAATTGAAAGTTTTTTATTAGATTAAGCCAAAACAATTTTTAAAAACAATCTTTATCTATCTTGTCAACAAATTAATTTATCCTTTTTCGTATTAAGCCAAAATATTTTGAGTTTACTTGGTGCTGTCTGGCATAAGAAATTCAAATCTAAGCTAGACTGGGAGTACTATTTTTTCTATTGCATATCTTAGTACTACTCTTAATTTAAGCCTCTTTAGAGGTAAGGAGGGTTTTTTACATTTCCTTTAATTGGACGTATCCCTCATAATTATGGATAGTTATTTCGTCAATGTGTATCATTTTACAGCAAAATTAAATGAGTTGCATTCTTAAGTCTATTAAAAAAGTCGAAGTATGATCGAAGTCTTGCAGAGATATCCAAGGTTTCTTTAAGATGATCTCCGCTAAGGAATCTTCATCTTGCAGCCACGTGAATGGAATTCCTCTAAGTTCAATTTTAACTCACCGAAAATGTATTATTCATCCGAGAGCGACGAATCGAGAAAAATAAAGAACCTTTCCCGTATATGGAAATTGCTTTCATAAGGAGGATTCCCTTTTATTAATGTATATATAACTCCCACGGAGGTCTTGATTTTGAGCGAATTCTTCGCTTGAAGCGGAGGAAGAAATCTTTATGGTGTGGAATACATTTTCCCTCATTTCAATATTATTCGTCATCTCTCTTTTTCTCTCTCTCCATTTGAGTGTTTGAGGATTGAATGGCCACTTCTTCCTTCATCATCCTCCCTAATCCAGCTTCATCTCATCCTTGTTACGGCAGAATGCGTGTTCGCTGTAGTACCCAGAAACCCATTCATTTTGCTAGTTGGTTACTCTTGGGTCGATATCACTCATTGAGGTTATCTTTAGAAACCCGAAGAGTTCCTATGTTCCTCAGAGTATGCTTTATCATCTTAACATCGAAGCTCTCCTGATATTATCATCCTTTCGATTTATGTTTTCTTATTCTGTCTGGAAAGTTTGAATCAACAGTGGGTTTAGAAAGTTCTAAGCAATTATTTGAAATATTTTTCATTTCATAATTATTTATTTTGACGTGCGTCGGGATGACAGGGAAAAATTATCTCATAAAGTAGATGAAGATAGTTAAGAACTATGCACAGGTTTTGTGCTATGGAAACGAAATTCTTATGTAGAAATTTCCGCAAAAGAACAAAAGAAGAATATTTTCATATCGTTTAATTATCGTTGAGTTTTCGGAATAAGCGATATTTTTTAGGTATTAGATAGAATTTTATTTAATTTATGAATTAAAGCTAGGCGTTCATATATAACTCTATATTAACGAAAATACAATTTTAATGGATTAAAATTAAAATTCGCAAATTTTATAAAAATTTTGGAAAATTCGCAGCAAGCCTTTAAGACTTAATCTCCTCAAGTACATCCCTTTGAAGGTACGTTTCCTTTATTTGTGAGAAAACTCAATATATGGATTTCTTTGAACCGTATGTGAGGGTAATCCTTGCAGCGTTCAAGGCTTTTACCTTTTCTCACCATACAAAGAACTTCTTGTTATTTTCCCTCATCTGCGTTGGTATTAATTAGCAGACGAAATAAAAAAGATTTTAATAGCTTAGTACGTCGATGAGAGGAATTTCAATTAAGAACTCGCTATCAATATGGATGGTGATATTTTCCATTTTTTCATGTAATTCTCCTTACCCACACCTTTTCGATTCAATGATATTTGTAGACCTATTGGTTTTTTCACAAATCCCACATCTGTTTTCTTCAGCTTCCTCCGTTCGTTAACATCTCGATCTCGGCACCCGATTTCCGTTCACTCGATAATTTCCATTCACTTCATCCCCTCATTTGTAAATTTTCCCTCGCGAGCGTAATCCTTTGTTGCGAAGAAAATAAATATTCGGGCTCTGAAAATTAAAATCGGGGGAGTCTGTTGGAATTGGAACTTATTCGCCTTCGATTTCATTTGTTTTTTTCATCTCCTCTTCCCCCCTTCTCTCTCCCAACTCAATCTCAGGTACACTGCGTTCGAAGGCTGATGATGGTGAAAAGAAAGAGGAGGAGAGGGATTTCGGACTCGAAAATGAAACGGTACAAAGGGAAGATATTTATGGGCATTCACCGACATACGGTCGGGTGTTTTTTATCTCCGAATTGTAGAAAGTAAATTTCCTCTCCCTCGTGTTTCATCCCCGCAAAGCCGCGATGATTGGTTTTGTTAGCAGCGATGAGGCGCGGGAATCGACTTTGCTCGCTCGAAACCTCTCGAGAACGCTTTTTTATTTTCGGAAGTTTCCCGTACACCTCTGATGTTCCCCTCCCTCCGCTTCCTCGTTTACAATCTTGTTACCATCTCATTCTAGTGATTGCGAAGGCTTAGTCTTAATTACTTCCATCTCGCTAACATATTATGTTAATCGATCTTCATGTACTCCTTCCGGTCCTTTCACTCATCTCTCTTTCCTTGTCTATAAGTTTCATATCTTCGCTAAATACCTGTTAACCTGCACGTTTCTTCGGATTCTAACGACGCTTTCACTTCCTTCCTTAATTCTCTTACCTGCTTCCTACTGTAATGTAAGTGGCTGTAATTTTTCTCGTTACTTTATTCTCTTTATTTATCTTCCATATAATTTCCTCAATCAAAACTTTTTTATTGTTTCTACGTTTACTGAACGCAAAGGATAATTTGGGGTCACGTTTTTCTCAAATCCCGTGCTAAAATAGTAGTAATATTGTTAAAAGTGCTTCGAAAGCTCAGGTCATTTTACACATATAATGTCCAACCGGGAATTGAACCGCTTTCTCCTACGCGCAGCCCCCCTGGTAATCTAGGTCCTCCTCGTGATGAAATACCAGTAAAGTTTGGTATGAAATTGTTCGGATTTATAATACTAATACATTTCTTATGTCCTTATCCTGAATTTCCTTAACTACTAGATTTTTTCGTTTCACTTTGCTATTTATCACATCACACTTTACAGTTTAGCGAAACCTTAATCTTTGGATTAATCGTAATTATTCCTAATTAATTTTTCCCTTACTATATTCGAAAGCTTCAGGTCTTAAGTGTTTCTTTTATTGAAATTTCTTTATATATTTGGCTTTATTTCAGATTTATTTTGAAATTAATACTTAAGATATATACGAGAAAATTGGTTACGAATTATTTTGTTGTATCTATTGTAATCTTTATTATATAATCCTTTCCTCAGCGCATCTTATTGCTACCTTTTCTACCTCACTCTTCCCATCCATTTTCTTTTTCTTCGAATTTACGCTACTCATTTGTTCTCGTCTCTCTTCTTTTTCTATCATCGAAGCGCCTATATTTTCCCTCGTTTCAGCCATACTCTCTTCCCTTTTCCCAAATCATATTCTCTGTAGAGAAACAGTATTTATGCCAGAAGAGTGTCCTAAGGTCTTAGGTGCCCATCAGAGACTTCATCTTCTTAATTCTCTTAATGCCACTCCCTCCGTTCCTTTTAAGCACGCCCACTTCAGAAAGAGTCCTTAATTCTCCTGTCCTCCCCAATTCCATCTAAATTTCTCTTAAATTCGCGCCATCTTTATTTACCACTTACCAACTCACTCCGTTTTCTTATCTTTCTCCAGTAATCGGGTGCATAGCATTCAACGGACCTCTCATCCGTTTATCCCTCATCTCCCCCATCCCTCTGCAGCTCGGAAGTCCCATTTTCACCATCGATTTGTTTCTTCCTTCCTTCCTCGCTCTCTCAATCTTTCCCCCACGCCTTTCTCTCATTACCATAAGAAGTGTCTTTTGTCCAAAATTCTTTCTATTCCCACCCACCCGTTTGCCCGTTTGCATCAATTATTTTTTTCCAAAGGAATAATACAGTTTTACTGTGTGCTTTCGCGTCGTAAATTTTCGGATATGCGTCTCTCCAGCAGTTAATGTGGCGCTGAATTGTTATCTAGGAAGAATTTTCATCATTTTCTCCGTATATTTTTAAACCGCATTTCGTTGCTGCCCTCACGGATGAAAGTCGTATTCATTTAAAGATCTATGCCATCCTCCCCTTGCATATCATTATGGTGTATTTATTTCACTCTTTTCATTTGTAAATATCAGAGGCTTTGTTGCGGTCAAATTTTACTTAGGTTTACTTGTTTATTTTCATCAGAATGTTACAATTTGTCCGTTGATTTCAGTGAACATTATATCCTTGTAATGAATTAATTATAAAAAATTTACCTTGGTAATTTTGTCGCCATTATTTGGTATTAAACTATTCAAAAAGGGAAAATGAGATGTAAAAATCATTCAATGCTTTTTACATGTCATTAGTTCTTTAATGAGTGTCCAACCTCAAGCCATTAAATCTTTCTGGTACTGCCCGTTAGCTAATTCACTTCTTAGTTGAGTGCCGTACAATTTTCCATCGTAGAACTTGTTAACTCACTAAGAAAGATGTAAATTATCTCGCAATTTATAATTATTTACAATTATTTCATTATGCTGCTAATTTCTTTATCCATGACACGCACAGATTTTATTCAAACAAACGTGGCCCATTGTTGTAAGATTATCTATTGTGTCTATTTACATAACAGTTAACGAAGATTTACCATCCAGAATGTTACATGAAATGGAAGTAACTGGCCCAATTGTTCTAAATATTTCCATCTTGATAGCTTTTCTACGGTGATAAATAACCTCCTTTTATACCTTTTCTTATCCCAAAATTCAGTCCTTTTTTTGCGTCTCTTCCGTTTCCATCACCCTCGGTCCTTTCCACAAAGCTAAATTAATATGATTCGGCTCATGCCGGAGCTCATTGCGAGCGTTTCTGCTATCGGTTCCTCTTTTCAAACCGAATCTTCTGCGAGGGAATTCTCGCTAAGCCCATCTCACTGCAGGAAAACATACATGCATTTTCCTTTGTCTCATCCTCGTTAAGCAAACTCCTAAATACGTTTCTCGCATCGATGGCTGCCTCCGTTCCTCCGATCGATATCGTTTCCTTCCTTTTTCGCTCCTAGCACCTCGTTTGTTTCATTCACATGAGCTATTTCTTTCCCCCGAACGCCACCCCTTTTATACGCTCCTCTCATTTCCAACTCTTTTGCATCCAAGAGGGTTCCTTTTATTTTCTCCCTGTGTCCCTGGATGCCTGGATTATATCCCTCACGAAAATGGCCCCGTCACGGCGGAAATGAACCTTTTACTGTTCTGCCTCGGCAGGAGAGTTTTCGTGGAAGGCGAAGCGTTTTGTCTTATAAATTAGAACTCCCGCTTTTTGCCGCCTATTCCTCCAGTACGCTCCCCTTCCGTTCTCTACTCATCCTCACGTCCTTTGTCTAACTCACCCAAGAAAAGTTTGCTCTCAAGCTCCTAGCTCTCCCTCTCACTCCTGCTGCCTTCTTATGGCGAAATTTTCAATTTCTTCTCTCTCTCTCTCTCTCTCTCTCGTTGCGATTTCCAGTTTCAAGAGATTGTACCGTAATTGAGGTTTTAAAATTTTATATGTGGCATTATTATTCGTTTCATGAGTTTTCCCATTTTACTGGTATCCAACTTCCGAATGTTTGGTTTACAAAAAGTGTCCATTTCCGTGTTTTTAAAGCGGGTTCTCATTTCTGGCTTCAGTGAGCGGATAAAAATCTAAGACTACGATGCTATTTATTATAGTCATTAGGTGTAAGAAAAGAAAAATGGACACGGCTGTTTATATAGAGATTCATAGCACTTCTTAAGACATTGAGTAGGTAAACAGTTGGATAAACCCAGTAAGACCTCTGAAAAACCTGCCTTTCTGAGAAGAACAGGTATCAAAATCTTAATTTGAATCGATCTCATCGGAATTTATTCATTTCTCCGAAATAACGAGATTAGGAAAGATCGTTTAAGTCTCTCACATCGATTAAGCTTTCGATTGATTTTCTTGGTTGGTTAATGCTGAGGAAACGTTTTATCTAAGGAAACATTTCAATAATTTCACTTTAACAATGACGTTAAAATTCTCTCTTAGCATTATCGCCTACTAATGCCAGGAAATGGGGGATTTAATTGTTAAACGTGTAAGTCAGACCTTTGGATCTTTCCCTTTATGCGAAGGGTACGCTCCAGATCCCTGAGGAGTACCCTCACGAGATTATGTGCGCAAAGAGACGTTTCGGTGATGGGTTCGCTTCCCCAAACAATGACTTAGTCTTTATTACTGTCATCCGTTCTGATTTTTTTCGCTCCTTGTTTTGCCATTATCCCTTGATGACACCTCAGAATGGTCTTGCGTCGCGTGGATGGTAGCTTCACCAAGTAACGCATTCTTCCCTACCGTTTATACCCAGCCTGTTTCGTCTACCCGATAAGCTTTTATGCGTTTTATCTTCTCATATTGCCCTGTGGTTAAGTTAAGCTCGAGAATTTGCTGTTTAATCAGAAAATGGGTCACTAAACATGCTGCAAATTGATCGTTCTTTTCAAGCTGTGTCCTTTTTAGATAAGACTGCAGATTTTTGTCTTTTCATCTTTAGTAGTTTTAAAAGGTAGAGAAAGAATGATGAATTCCGTAAAATTGAATAACAGTTTTTTATATAAACCCTTAACTGTTAACGTCTGCCCATTGTAATTTTCAGATGTAGAATAAAAAAGCTAAATGGTGCACATGTTAAAGCAACATAATTTACTTACTGTCCCGGTATTGTTTTTCTGGATTCATTTTATTAATTTTTGGCGCCTGTCTATTTTAAGTTCATTACAGTTTTTTTAGAACAGAGCTTGGCGGTTTCCTTAATCTGGTCACCGATTGAGTCCCCTAACGGCTTAAGGAGTAGTTTAATTTTCAATTTTAACAACAGCAATGTATGTACAGTTTCCTCTCTTATTACCTAAATTACGATAATTATCTATGTTTGCCTAGATTGTAATATTCTAGGAAAGTATTTCAAAGAAATTATATAGAAATCTGAATCCCTTGACGAAAGCATGCACGGCGTCTGTTTTTAATAACCGAGAACGAATTCTTCTGCCATTATTTATCGGATAGCGGCAGAATGTAAATTAATTTCTATGTAGTTTAAATTGACACGTTTCATTCTTAACCAGCGAGGTAAACGTAGGAACATGGCATGGATCACATAGGACCACTAATGATATCTGAAAAATACTCTCTTGTTATATCTAAATAACATGTCGAACTATACCTTTTTCTTTACAATAAATAGAGTGCAGTTGACTGATGTCCCCGTACTGCTGTAGCTGCTCTAATTTAATTGTTTTTATCATCGCTGAAGATATCGCAATTTATGCATGCGCATACAAGATAACTTTTTAATTTTCATCATCGTTTGAATATATAATATTAGAAATATTTTAATCCTTTATGTTTAATGAAAAATTACGTTGTACTCGTGGCCATTCGGATAAATTATGATTTGCTTGAGGTGCTCAATATTTTTAAGGAATACACATTCCGTAAGAGTAATTTTTTAACAGGAACTGGAGATGGATGACCGAATGTAAAAATGGAGCTGACTTCGGCAAGAAGTTGTCTCAGGGTTCTGTTTTGGCTCTATGTACAGAATCCGCTGAAAATTTATGCGGCGTAATGTCGTGGCTCTATCTTCCCATCCACGCAAATATGATACTATGTGTATGGAGCTGCATACGATGAAAAATGCGAACAATGCTTGTCTCGTTGCATTATGGTGGTGTATTTGGTTGGGATTTATGGAGTTATAAGCCTTTATGATTGTGAGAACCGTGAAACTCAGGAATGTTTCTGTGCATGCATGCTTTGGGGATAGACTTAATGCACATTTGTGATGGTTGTTGCCATTCGTTGCAGCGAAGTATACTGAAGCTAAAATCGCAGCTGCAAAGGGAAACGAGTCTACTTATGCGCCTTTTCCTAAATCTTCTAATAATCTAACATAAGAAAACTTTCAGTAAATCTAAGATCACGAGAAAGAATTTGCAGTAATCATGATGATTTTTTAGCATCTGATAGAAGGCTATGTAAATGTATTTTAGATGGGAAAGATCATAGAAAAGGTATAGTTAAATTATTTATATTTTCTTTACAATGCTGAAAAAATATATATTTTTTGGATCTCTTAGGGATTTTATTAGTACAGTAGAGCTAAGATTGGATTGGGAGACATTTTTCTATTATAATGTATTTTCCATTTATTGCTCTAAATTTTTATACTAAATTATGTCTGTTCTGTTTTAATACTATCTATAGAAATCAATCGAATAGTTTGTGGTCAAATATTTACTTAGGGAAGAGCCGAGCTCTAATTATGTTCTAACCTATCTTTTCGTTCTATTAAACATGTGAAATGGAGGTTAATTATATATTTTATTCCAGAAATAGTGTTAATCAAATTGATCACTATACATCGTAAGCCATGCTAAACATTTACGTAACTACATATATTTCGTATGATATCTTTTACCATGGTTCGTTATAATCTATCTGTTAAGACTATTTGGAATATTGGTGTTATTGCGCTCATTAATATCTCTATCACTCTTCGCTGAGACTTAATTTTACCTTTGTTCTACTGCTTTAGTTTCCTCGAAAACCTACCATCTTAACTCCAGTTTAATCTCTTTGGAGATCCAGAATTATTGCCCTCAAAACGTGAACTTCTCTTAGCCGAATCCTCTCTATATCTTATTAAATATCTCTGACTCACCCTCCCATTCCTCTCTGTGGCATCTTTGTCTCCGAGGAGATCCTGGAAGTTCTCCGCTTAATCCTTCTACGCGTTAGAAGGAAGTCGTCTATACGATTGTCTCCGCTATCACTCCCATCTTACAGTACCATATCCTGCCCCCCATTCGAACCTGACTGAGTGAGCACAAGGATTGGATTGGAATGCTTCCGTAAGTCTCTGTGAAGAGGGCGCCCCAGAATGTGGGATGGCTTGACCTCGTATCTACGGAGTCTCTCCATTAGGGTCTTTCCCACTATTATCGCTTCTCTATTTCCCTCTCCGATTCTCCACTTCCATTTCGATGTGTTTGCCGTTACTCTCTTCCCCGCTGAGTAATGCCATACTGGTGGCTTTTGCTTTCTATGTACTTGGAAGCTTACCAAAGACACCTCGGAAATGATCCTTCGGATTCTCCTATACCTGCAGATCGAAATAGCTTTGGGATAGGAAGAGGTTTTCTGGCGGCAAGACCGTTTGTCTTTGGTTAGTGCAGAGGAATTCCCTTTCTCCTATCATGACCGCATTTCCTTTTGCGTGTTTGTTGGGAAAAAGAAAATAAGTTAAATACTGTAGTCTATAGCTTTATTTCGAGGGAGACTTGAACGACCGTCATTAGTTGCGCTGAGGAATGGCTTCTTGAGTTTACAGGGCTTATTTCGTATTATACCTCGTATTGTATTGCTTTTATTTTCTTTTATCTTTATAGGTAATGACGTCTGTTTTGCTCAAAGTTAAGGCTTTGCTGTTTTTTGATGAATCAATTTCTGGTGGAATACGAATATTTGCCTTAGGGTTGTAAGTGCGACAAGTATTCGTATTCATGATGAGTGATCAGATATGGTGAATATTCAATTAATTATTTCCAAATACGCATTTACTCTTTTCGTATATAAAAATATTGCTTACTTGTGAAACCAAGACATTTGACGAGATAACTTTTCTTTTGAAATATTTTCATTTTATCCGCTAATAATGGCACATCCTCTGAGCCTCTCCTACTTCGCTGTCTATGTTTTCCAAGTCTCATATCCTACGAATTTATTATCCTACGTATTATTCTGGTCCCTTTTTATTTACTTGTGTTGTCTTTTTTCTTTCTCTAATTATTCTTCTTTAGGCTTTAGGCTGCGTATTGCTTAGAGTTATCCTTGCTAAATAACTACATTGTTCTACCAGGAAAAATTTTCTTAACTTATTCGTCTCTTCCTTAAATTGATTTTCTTATTATCATGCACCTTTATATTTAAACTTCCACGTCATCGTCATTACTCATGGAACTTATTTCTCACGTATCCGCCTGGAATTTTCCCAATCCCTCCCTCTTTTTTTTCCTAGAGACCGATTGGGGATCGGAGTGGTCTCGGCGTCGCCCTCTTCAGTTGCGGTCACCCTCTCCCGCGTCGCACGATCACTCTCAGACTGAAATGAACCAGGTCGTCTAGTTTACTACCGGTCATACGAATGGAAGTACCCTCACACGGAAATAGGTGCAATGAAGTGGTTCGTTGCGCGAGCTATTCTCTTTCGACGTGGTTCGACGCTGACGTTGCGGGCAGACGTATGAACAAAGAAAAGTCGTCTAGTTGGTGCAGCCCCTTGATTTCTCCATTCGCTTCTCTTCTTTACGACTCGCTTTCCAAACGAGTGCTATCTCGGTATTCTCAAAGCGTGATTTAACTGGGAATTTCGCAGTCTTGGGTTCTACGAGTGGCTGTCTGAAAAAATAGAGTTTTACTAAAGATCATTTTCTCTTTCTTCTGTTTTGAGATAAGATGCAATTCCATAGCAATAACGGAATGAAGGAATCATTTTGGTGGTAGAAATTTCAGCAGATTCTCACTCCGACACTCATTTATATATTACTACGATATAAAACAATCTTGCTGTCATAGAATTTTACTGATGACTTGATCATTGAACATCCATTTCTGTTGATTTTGATCGATCCTGGACATTAGTAATTTCGAAACAACAGAATAGAGATTGATTCTTATTAATTTTACGAAAAAGATGTCTTTATTTTTAGGGGAAATGTTTAGTTATCTTGATCAGTGATACTAATAGTTCATAGCGTGATAATATTTTTGTCCATTTTAGTTTTCTTCATTTATTTCTATCTTAGATTACACTATATGCACAATACGTTTCATCTTTTAATTTTCGGCGTAGTTGCATACCTTAACAGTATGGTCCCCTTTCATCTCCTTCTAATAATTTCATCAGTAGATTAATCTCTTTAGTTGTACTTTGGACTTATTTTTCTACCATCCATAAAACAATCAAAATAAACTTTGCAAATAGTTCGTGAATTTTGTAACTGCTGGCCAATAACTGTCCCTGACCTAAGAGTCGCTAATGATTTCAATTAATTATGGATAGTGATATAAAAAGATATTTCTAAAGAAAATATTGGACCTTACATGATTTCTCAAATCTTAATGTCAGACCTCCTAATTATGTTATTCATTCTCTCTGATTATCGAGGGTGCATATGATGACTTTCATCTCCAACCTCTCTTTACCGTCTCGGAAATATTTTCACCGCACGAACCTAAGTCGATTTTCTTCGTGATGAATTCCGAAGTGGAAGATTGTGGGAATTCAGTGGTGGATATCCTTACATACGTAGTTTATCTATCTTTCTTCTATTTATGCATGCACTTTTACGTTAATTTACTTCTCTCCCCATAGATAGGTTTTATTTCTTATCGAAACCTTTTTTTTTCTCAAAACTACACAGTAAGGAAATTAATATTGATTTTTTGATTGTATTCCTCTACCAAATATTTAGTCAATCACATATCTGTTGAAAAGGAAATTGCCGTTTAATGTTGAGAAATAAAACTTTCTAGTGAACGTTTAGTTGATCGAGAATTAGACTGCCAGTGAGAAGGTCACAGGTTTTATTCATTAACGAAGAAATATTAAGATTGTATTGTGTACAAAAGAACGATCCATTTCCCACTACTTTGAGATTATTTGATTCATTATTCCTCATCATATATGTTCTGATACAATTTGTTACTTATATACTTTATTTTTGTGTACATTTTAAAATTATATTACCAGATACCTTGATTCCCTTGTATTTAAAATTGTACTATCTTGCATTCATACACGACTTTAAGCATAAAAAGAATTGTTTCAACTATATTAAGGAATTCCCTTTAACTCATCCATCAGTTTATCATTATAATAAAAAATTTAGTTGTTTGTCGAGATAACTTGGTTAGAAACTTGATATATTTTACTGGGGCTCTCCCCAAGAAATTTCGCTCAGTAAGCCCCATCGTCTCATTCTTTTCTCTCTATTTCGGATCTTGATGGAAGGAGTGTCTCAACTGGCTGAATTATCATTCCCATTCTCTTTTGTGTTTCCGTTTCCGGTTTGAGAACGTATGCAGATGAATCTTGGGGGGGGGGGGCGTGGATCACGGAGTTCGTATCTCATGTCATCCATTGTCTCCCATTTTGAGCCTCTCACTTCTAGTGACTCCCTGCCCGTCTCCAAGATCTCAGTCATTTTTCCTTTTGATATGGGTTCCTTTTCGCCTGGGAAGATGTTTGATGAGGCGCATAATCGCTACTTCATAGCTCCTCTACTTCATCCCCAACCCGTTTCTCTCACCGAATATCCGTAGCCTTCTATTTTCCCATCGCTGTGACCTCTCAAACAGATCTCCACCTCGCTCCTTTCTCCTCGTCAATAACACTTTCCATATCATTGATCTATTTTTATTTTTGCCTTCCTCTACTCGTACGGAAGAAAGATTGCTTCACTAACCATTTTCCCTTCCATATATTTGGAACGGCGATCTCACTAACGTTGGTAGTTCGCTTTCCATTGGTATAATCTCCAGAATTGTCAGCGATGTAAGTCTTTACTGAAGAAATTTTCGTTTAAGCAAAAAGTGAAGGGGTTGTTTGGGAGTATTTCTCTATAATTTTAGTCAATTACTTAATTAATAATGTTGTGCAGGGGTAGTATCTACTATTCTACTATTAAAGTTTTAATCCTCTTGAAAATAGGATTCAGAATATTGAAAATATATATAAATTATTTTTCTTAGGTGTGATAGTTATAAATGATTACTTTTAGAACCCCTATTGATTTTTAAGCAATATTCATCGGTAATGCAAGTCCTGAAAATTTACTACTACGAAAATTATATTTATATAATCGTATTGACATTTATTGTTTGTTTGTTTATTGTTTGTTTGTTTATTGTTTGTTTGTTTATTGTTTGTTTGTTTATTGAACTAAATATTGTACAATATTGGAATTACATCAACTCAAAGTAAAAATCACAAAAGAAAAAAAATCAAACACACAACAGTGTGCATAGTGCCTGCGACAGCCAAAAGATTATCAAATCTTGAATCAGACTTGTTGTATTAAAAATACAATGATGTAATTTTATATTTCTTGTCTATATAATTTAGATTCAGAAAATATTTCCGGTAAAATTTCATCTTAACACAAAATACACTCATATTTTATTATCGAGTACTGTCTATAGTAAATAAATTCTTAACGTAATTCTCTGTTATTTGTATTCTCCATATGGAGTATGGAGGTGCATTGACAGCTGAGGTCATTTTACCCTCTCAGGGAATCGATACCTCTGGCGGATGCTTTACCCACTTGGCTATCCAGAGCCTTAATGCTTGCCTTTCGAGATAAACAATTTTCACTTTCTTTTTGGGATACTTTTCATTTGCCTTATTTTGAAAATTTCTTTCTTTTGACTTTTGTGCTTATGGCTATTTGACTAACCAATATATTCGCAGTGTGCATTTTATCCTTTCAGATATTGATGATCATTTTTATATTGGAATAACGACTGCAATTACATATTATAAAAATGAAAAATGAACAAACTGGAAAACGAATAAAGCAAGTAAGTTTATTCTACTGTTGACGATTGCCTTTTATAATGATTGAAATCTTATTCGAAATATTCAATGAGCAAAGCAAAGGGACTTTTATTGAGATCACTAATCCTCGGTTTTGTATGAGTACGTGAAAAACTAGAAAAATTAGCTTTTTATGTTCAGAGTGTAAAGAACCGATCCGTTGCAGGCTATATACTCAGTTCTACGTATTCTTGAACCAGGATATAAATACCTCAGGAATAGCTGCAATTGGGTGGATCTATATCTGGAATCGTTCTTCCAAGTAAAAGTGTCTTCTTTATCACAAAGAAAGTCGTCGGAGCGAAAAGAAATCTGAGTGTCGAAGCGTGAAAGATTTATTCTATTCCGCATCAGATTTCAACAATTAGAGCGCATTTCCCGCAGCGGAAGTCTGTAATTGAAGAGAAGGCGTAACTTTTTCGAGGACCAAGTTTTTTCAGGTTCGAAGCTTTTCCAGCATTCTTTATCCGACCGCAAATCGCTTCGGTAGTTAACAACGCAAAGGAATTTCAGCGGAGGAAGAAATGCATATAATTCACTGTTAAAAATGGGCTTCTCCCAAAAAATAGAAAGGGGACCTCTATTTCCCCATCCCTTCCCTCCTCACCACATTTCTTAACTTAGTTTCTTCCTCGACCTCGTTCCCACTTCTTCCATATCTTATGTCTCAGCGTCTTCATCGTCTTCCACGTTTTCTTTCCTTCCCGCTACGCTCCCGGGATCTTGAATGTTTCTGGAACAATGCCACAGCCTCGTCCCGAGAAGTTCGGAAGTTACGGGCTCTTCCCAAGTCACCCCATTCTCTCTCTCCCCATCACCTCTTTCCACACCCCTCCACGACCCCAGTGGTCTTCCGAGAGTCGTAAACATTTTTGGTCGAAAAGAAATTAAACGTTTAGCTCTCTCTCTCTCTCCCTTTCGAAACTTTTGCTGTCTCGTTCTTCGAGAGGGATTGGGAAGAGTAAGAGTGGGCATTAGCGAATTCATGGCGGTCTATAAGGTGGTGTGGCCATTGCACCGTAATGCCTGTTTTGGACTCAAGCTTATACACTTTCCTTCTATGCGTTATCCACATAATTTATCTCCTTCCCTTCTTACCATAACCCAGGCTGTGTCTTGGCGGATGCAGGAATCGCAACGCTACCGCGCCCTTCCCAAGAAGGAAACCGTATATTTCTGGGATGCAGCATTCTTCAGTCATGTCGCAAAGTTGTAAATCAAATGTATTTTTGAGGTAACTCCCTTTTTTACCCTGATAGAGTTTTCAAAACATCGTGCTGAAAAGGGAAGCCTCAAAAAGTTTCGCGAACGTCTTTCACTTGTCTTTTTATCACCAAAGGAACGTTATTGAAAGGAAAAGAGAGGCAGAAAATGATAACAACACACATTACTGAATAAAATATAGTTTATGTGATGGATTAAGATTCATAAAGTGAGGATTTTGTCAGATTTTGGTATTTTATCTTTGTTTTTTTGTTCTTGTGGTATTTAAGAGTTTCTTCATTTTTACGAATCCATTCTAGAGCAGAATTACCTACCCTATAGATACATTACTCCCTAGTAGAATTTATTTATCTTAAGATTAGTTAATTCAATATACATATCCATGATTCACGCTTATGTTACCATAAAGTTTATTGAAAGATGTGAATTAACTTTGGTATAGACCGCATTGCCCTCTTTTCAGTCTAAAAATTAAGATAGAATTTTAAATATTAAATAATCTTACATCATCGCATATTACGTCGCTTAAAATAGAGCCGATCTACATTGGTGTGGAAGCATTTGCTTTATCTCTCTTGCGGCTTTATATCTAAATATTTATGCATAACCATTGATATAAATCTGGGTTTTAGGCTCTTTTATCGCCCCTTGTTTATGCTTTCAAAGGCTTTTTCTTCTTCTTTCTTTCCTTCCACCCATGGTGATCTGCTTCCCGTACGTTTTATTTATCGCTTTATTTTATATTCCTCCCCTATCCTTCCTCAGCTCCAAATCAACGCTCTCATCCTTCGAGACCAAAGAAAAAGGACGACTTTTATCGCAAGTTATGGAAGAATCGTTCTCGGTTTTCTTGTTTCTTTCGCCGAGTTTTGTTTCGCGAGCACTCTTATCTTATTTTCTTCTCCGGGGATTACGGGAACCTCTATGAATGGCATATTTATAAAAATATCTCTGTACTTTTGCAGAGCCGAGAATTAGCGTCTAGCTATTCTCGTAGGGATTGGAGGATGCGCAACTATTTGCAGAATGTTTCTTCGTCCTAGTTCTTAGGAAGTTATTATTTATCCTCCATTTGTATTTGTTCGCGCCGGGCTTTATACTTTTCTCAGTAATATTTCGCCGAGTTTCTTGTTGCTTTCATGGAAATTTTCAAGATTCCGCTTCTTAAGATTCTCCCAATAAGCTTTCTATAAGCTTGCGATGTTGTTTCATTGTAAAGTATTTTGAAATTTTCATCATCTCTGCCAAGAAGTATCTAAAGGACGGTAATATTTTATTTTCTGCAAGAAATTCTAAGAAGCTCTCATCTTAGTGGCTTAGTTTTTTAAGGAACATTCGATAGCAAAAAATCTTCCGATGATTATTGAAGATTCAAAGATTTATCCGTTTCAAGGAATAAGAAATTGCAATAATTGCTAGTATTCTTCCCATTTCTTGCTTTTTTAGTGAAGAATTTCAATAGATAGGAATAATTTGACGGTATATTCGTCTCATTCTTAGCTTAGGAGCATTATTCGAACTCAAAGTGCGATTCGGTAAGATTCAAGGGATCAATTTAATGAGTATGAATCTCTCTCAATCTGAGGATGTCTCGATAATCTGATAAATATCATTCCCTGTTATGATAAAGATCAGTCAGTCAGTTTGTTGGGAGAAGTAAGTACTGTCTAACTAAAACTAAGTACGATTATAAGTAGCTTGTGCTAGTATATATTTATGAAGCCATCGATGACCGATTGTTAGTTTCTACTCACTGTTTTTATATGAGCAGGTAGTTTTATGTTTTCTCTCTTGTTTCAGTCTGAACGAAATAGTTCAACACTTTCTAATCTTTTTGAAAGGTTGACGTGAACAAGTCCTATTCATCATTTATAGAAAATTCTATTGTTTTGTGATTCTAAAGGATTTGTTAATGTTTATTTTTATTCCTTTTGATTTGATCATTCTTTTTCATTTTAAAAATTCGTGTACATTTTCGTATTACCCAACCGTGTTGTCTCTTCTCTGTTATTTTCCTATTAGTAATCGCTGTAGACAATTCATCATTTTCTAGTCTCCTCTACCCACAATATTTCGATGCTACGCGCCGTCTTTTACTTTGTACTGTACTCGATCTTTCCTTTCCTGCAAATTTCTCTTTATCAAAATCATTCCCTTTTGTTCCCTTCAGTTTTTATCTCCCTTTCAGCCTCATATCTACTCTCTGGAATGTATGGAAGCGATTTGGTGTGGGAATGGACGAATATCTATTTCCGTGCCATCTGTTCCTGATTGCTTTCATTCCTTCCACAACTCCTTCGCTGTATTTCTTCACTATCTACTTTTTTCCCAAAATATCTAGACACGACTTCGGTTTCTCTTCATTATTTCCCTCCTCTTCTTACGGTTCTTCTTTAGATGATCGTCATATGCGCGCTGCTTGTCAAGTAACTCTTACTTTGAGGTTTTCAGTTGATGAAAGAGGTCTTGATTATATGTTTTAGGTGTTCCCTAAGCGTTCATGGATTCCATTGCCATTTTATTTCTGTTTAAACTGCTGATATCTACATTTCTTATATTTCTCGAGTAAGTTCTTGTAATGTAACTTTGATTTGTTGTAAGTTTGCAAATTTATATATTGTGACTAGATTGTGCTGTAAAATTCAATAACATATTCAATAACGACAGATTGAAGAAGCAACCGGCCAGTTTCGACGTACTACAGCATACTATCGTCCTGATGATAACGCATTTCTTCGAAACCATACTTGCTATCTCTTAATTCACATAGCTACCCATATGAATTACGATTTTTGGCGAACATCGATAAATTTTGGACCCCCAACGAATCGAATCCGATATCGCTTACTCCGGAGGCGAACACGCTTCCAACTAGGCTATCTGGAGGCAGAAGAACATTCAAATACTGAACAAAAATGTATTCAAATCTAGCATATCAAACGATACTAGGTAGAACTTCATCAAACAAATTAATTTATTATGAGCACAACAAGACCGGTTTCGACCTACTATAGCGTACTATCGTCCCTATATTAGCGTAAGCAATGTTGCTACCGCTTTTTCGACCATAATTACGAAATTTTACCAGCGATACTCATTTTTACAACCTTAGGCGACCTGTGACCTCATATCCCCAGAAATCGGTTGCAGATGAATTGTATTGAACTCAAGCCATCTGCGTGGGAAGCGAGCGTCTTAACTGCTCCCCCGCTGAGGCCTATTTTAAGCTTCCATTTTTTTTAATTGCTATTTTATTTTGTCCGTCTCAATAGTACCTTAAGATTTTGCCATCCTCGGAATTACTTTCATGTGCTATTCACCAATTATAGGTTTCTTGGTCTATAACCATTCACTATTTATGTTTTTGTACATCAGAAATTACTAAAATCGAATCAACAGATCATTTATTAAAATAACATATTTAATGACTATTACATAAGTGATATTCAGTGACTGTGATCAATTTCTTATATTGTAGTGAATAATCGTTGATCACTGTAATGCTAATTGAATCATTCCGAAAGCGATGCGCCTTGAATGCAGGTTGCTTTAAGTACGCACCTGCACACATGGGTTGCTTGCATTGTAGGGGTTCCTTTTATGCAGGTTAGGACAATGCTCCGTCCCGTGCCCATCAACGCAGTGCTTCACAGTCGGTGTGCCACGACATATTCGTATGTTGTAATTAGACTGGAATCTATAACCGCATGTCTATTAAAGTAAGAGTTCTGTAAGTGTTCCGTATAATGTATGTTTTCTTTATTTTTAGCATTTTTTCCAGAAATAGAAAGAATAGCACCCCTAATCGTTCATTAACCAGCACTTATATTAGTCTTTCTTTTTATATACCATTCATATTGTTTAAACTTGTTCTTAAATCTAAAGAAATTCGAAGAGACGATTTTTGTCGAAAAATATAAATATAAAATGAGTAAATTCGGAATGAAAGGAATAGGATTCCTCTTATGAATTATGCTAGTAGTCTTTTCTATTTAATGATAAAAGTCAACGAGATTTTTTGTTCCTGTGAGATTGAGTTTATTATTTGGTGCCGTTTATAATTTCACTTTGGAACATTGCTAGAGATCAGACTAAGTGCAAAATTCACACTGTGAAATTTAATTTTATATGGGATATTTATTTAGATAATTCCGTTAAAATTTTCAAATTATTTCGTTTCTTCCCTCTTTTTCTTATCTTCTCATTACCACTGCTTATATTTAGTCGATATCTCGTTTCCAATACTTCTCCTTTTCTTATCTTCTCCTTCGTTATTCCTCGCAATTTCTCTTCTCCGAGTTTCCCTTTCTGAGAAAAGGTTTCTTTTATCTTGTCCCTAAGAAAGAATCTCGTTCTCTCAAGCCCTGCCTTACCGCTTGGCTGAACACTTTCTAGATGCCTCTTTCTATATCCTCGCTTCTTTCTTAATCTGTTAACTCTTTCTCCAATTTGCAATTTGTGAAGCTCGCTACCCATTTCTTAAACTTCTTGCTTTCGTTTGCCCGCTCTTTTACTTTGGCTTTGTTGTAATTTTATCTCGGGGTATTCAGTTGTCTTCTAATGAATTTCCTCTTTAATTCTACCCCATTGGCAATTAAGAGAGCGGTGTAAATTTTTAATTTATCTTCTATCTGAATTAAATTCCGAGGTAATTTTCTGTTTCATCAAGTTCTTGGTATTTTTTCCTCGTGTACTATATAATAGTTTTCATCCTCAATAAGTTGAGTAGATGGGGTTTTATCGTACAGTAACTCTATTTTTCCTATACAAAACTTTGTATCAAATCCTTTTCTCTCTTAAATTGAAATTTATTAGAATCAACTTTGGCTTAGAATCTTATATTCTTTAATTTAATGCTCTTTCGAGTCACTTCTCGTCATTCGATTTCATTATCTTGATCTTTATCTCTCTCTTTTATTGCACCTTCATCACTTACTGTTATAATTACTTATTTCTTTCCTTTGACAGTAACTCATTCATCGATAACGTATAAAACCCTCGGCATACATTAAACCCCCCTAATAGTAGAAATCGTCGCGACGTATGTATATTTCGTTTGTCGGAATATACCTTGAAGTGCACGAGGAATGTAGCAACAGCATATTGCATCTTCGTTTTCCAGCCTTCACTCTTGTGAAAGGATATTATTTCCGATAGTAATATTTTTATATCCGAAACTCTATTTTTGTTAGAGTATCAGATAGATCAGACAAATTGAGTATATTCGCTTGATCACCCGACCGTGACTTTTTCTCCTTGATAGAGCCATAGCCTTTCAATATGCAGCCATCCATCATTCTCGTAAAAAGCGAAAGTAACGTTAAATGTAAAGCTTCGCATAAACTACGGACGATCGATGAAGCTTTTCCTCGAAAAAGGGAAATTTTCACTTGGTACGAGATCGTCATTTTCAGACTTGTCATTCAAACCGCATCCTGTCCCCGTAATTTGGCAGAGTCGTAAAAATAAACGAGGAGAGGCAGCATAAGATATACCATTAAATACCTCGTGGAACTAGTTATTTTAAAATATTATTTCGGAATTTTTTTTTCAATCTGCCTCTTTTGATACCCGGGAGATGCGTTTCAGTTTTTACGATCCTTCTTTTAAAGGATACGCCATATTCCTTTTTTAACGTAATTCAGTTTTATATACGTTTACACGGATTAGCACTCATCGTCGATCACCCATAATTTAATCGCACATATTTTCCTTTCTCTCTTTTTAGCAATATCACTCTTCATTCGTTTTTCTATCCCAGTCATATGTTGAAAGATCACGATGCAAATTGCCATAAAAATCTCTTTCCTTGTGTAATATTTTAGTTGTATAATAATAAACCCTAAATTATAGCCTATGGGTGTTAGCTGGTGTTGAACGCTGATTTCTACTATTCTTCAGGTTATTATTGCTGAGAGTTTTACCTTAAGCACTTAGTTTCACGAGCTAAGTCGACCTGAAGTTTCAAATGCCCAAATAGGCTTTCAGGGGGATTGAGGTCGCGAGGGATTGAACCAAAATCCTCTGCTTAGAAAGCGACTGCCTTTACTAGTGACGAGGCTGTAGGTATTTTAAACTTAGCTTAGAAGACTCTTTCTCAAATTGTTTCTAAATTACGTTCTTCCGATTTATATATCTTGGCATAGGTGCCATTAAGCCTGTTGTATCCTTGTCATTTTTTAATATCGGAATATTTGGTTAATGACACCAGTTCCCGATTTTCTGGCCCGGATTTTTCACTTCTTTTCTTTAGTACCAGTTTTCTTTTTATGATAATGTAATATAATTCTTTTGGAATCATTGATTTTGTCTATGCTTTTTCTGTTTTAATATATATTAATTTAAATATTAGTTTTAATTAATGTGCCTTTTCTGTTCTGATGTAAAGTAGATAGCTGACGTTGGGATTGTGCGGTATTTTTCGACCTAATCATGTCGTAGCAACTATGATCTTTCCCTCTTTGCTTCAGCACATTTGATTTAAAATTTTCAACTTTTCAACTACTCTTTCAGCAATCTTGCTTTCAGTATTTTCCTCTTTCTTAGTTTTACTTACCAACGGTTTCTAATTTGAAGTTTTTATTTCACTTTGGTTTCTTCTTTTTTTTTCCTCTCCATTTGTCATCTATCGCTAGCAAACCTTTTTTTCTACTGAGCTCTAATCCACAATCACTCTCCTACTTTCTCCTTGCCTTCGATCCTCATTATTGCCACCCTTCTCACGTCCTCCCCTTCCTCAGCACACGTCCTTTGAGAGGCCTCAGAAAGGCCCTCTTTCTCCCTTTGCTCTCTTTCTTTCGCGGTTTGTTCACTTCCCTCACGTTCCTTACCTTCCAAAGACTTTCTCCGCAATTCACTTTTCTGCCACTAGGTGGCTTTTCTGTATCCAGAGTATTAGGTCTCCGTTTTCAATCCCTCTCCTCCTCCTCCTCTGCAGTTCCAATCACACACTCTTTTCTCTCTGCCCACGTCCTTTCCTTTCCTTCTCTGCGTGACCCGTGCCCTTTACTCCCCACACTCACTTCTCTCCAAGTTTTGCGTTTTGCTGGTCAGATTTCTCTCTCCGCACAAACTCATCTTTATGTTGTCCACCTTCTGTTGGGCATTAAGTTTTATTTTTCCCGGAATTCACTCCGCTTCGATTTAATTTATTAGCTGTCTTCGCGATCCAACTTTTTCTGTAAATAAGGGGAGATTTTTCTGTCATAATGGAATGCAAGTTATCGATTATTTAAACTCAGGAGAGGCCTGCACCATCCATATTCGTTTAGTAAATATATTTTAATTTAAACACTCAATGAGTGAATGAAATGTACTGGAATTCATTTCGTCTTAAATTTGAATGTACAATAAGTATTGACGTGCATTTAAATTGGCACTTAATTCGTCGTCGGCATTCGAGGAACAGGCTAGAACGGAATTTCATTCTATGGTGTATTGTTTGAAGCAGTGATCGCCAACCGATGGTCCGCGGACCTCTGATTGTCTTAGCTTCTAGAGGTCATGGAGGAATTTTGTCAATGGTTCAACGAAATTAATCGCTTTCTGTCTTTCCCGTTTCCGTGGATTAGTTTACGGGAAATATTTATATTTATTGGATGAAGTTCTCTATAGCTAATGCCCTAGGTTAAAGCTTCGCTGTACTACGATGTTTAAAAATGTTCCAAATATAATCACTGCACTGCAGACATTGTAAACCTCAAATTAACCTTGGAATCATTATATTAACTGTGTATGACAAGTTAATTCTCCATATTTCTTATATATCTACTCTAAAAGTATTTATGTATCCTGAACTCATGAAAATAAATTATTAATACATCATTCTTATTAAATGTTTGATGGAAGACAATTTAATGCATCAGACTTGAACTTCATCCAATGGTGAGTTTAAATTGGATTCACCTTATTGATACATATACTTTCCTACATCAATCCACTGCAATTAGAAGTGATTATTGGAGAAGCGAAAATTTAAGATTGCTTGCTAATTATTTTAAAAATCTCTTTATATTCCGCGCATAGGAAATATAGTCGAACTCAGTGCTGCAGCATAGGAGTCTTTCTTATGCAGATTCTAAATAAAACATTCCACAACCTCTTCTTTTCCATGGTTCGCTATAAATCATGCATCTCCTCTCAGTCGCTCGTGCGTTTTTTGCTTTGGAAACCAAAACCTCACTCTCCTCGCAAATTTTTTATTAACTTTCGCTCCACACTGAAAACCCTCGTTTCCTTTCACACATCGCATAGTGGTCGCGCAACAGCTTTCTCCTTTATAAAATCTCAAGGCTACCACTCACATGGTTGGGGAAAATGATATCACGATGAAAAGATACGCCCCTTACTGATGTAAATATTTTTTAGTTCCACCCCTAGTATCCACTTATAGAGACGCTTGTGCTGGAAACACGCCAAAGTCAATCTAAGAGAATTCTAAGGTCCGCGTAGGAGAAATCCACCCTCGTTAATTTTCATAATGATATCCGTACTTTTCTTGGACTATTGTCTGCTCTCCCCCGCAACTCGTTATAAATGTTAAATCGAAAAATGTTATAGGAAGTCCAAACAAATTTCAATACTCTCCTAGGCTATATTTAATGTATTCGGAAATTCTTTCAAGTCATCCCTTTCAAAATCAGACATTGAACTCGAACCTCTCATTAAACAGGCTACGACTATTCAGTCAGGTAATTGTTAAAACTCTTCCGATATCATTAATATACTAATTAGCTCTGGGCTTTCGAAATTCGTTGAAAGTCTCTTTTGCATCAATGTTCTTCTAGCTCTTACCTTTTAAGATTACTTTTTGATTCACTCGGTTCTATTCGCCAACTAAGCTCTTTATTACCTGGAAAGTATCTCTTCTTACACGAAATAAGCTTTACTTTATAGTCTACGTAATCAAGTCAGTTCATGAACCCCTAGAATAATTGCAGCGATTACTATTTAAACAGTACTGATGTTCTGCCTTATTGGAATCTTCCTACGTAAAGATATTCATCTAGATGGTAGTTGCTGCGCCGAGTCTTCATTGGCATTGTAATTGTCGTCTATAATTTACCAAAATTGGTTTATTTCTTTAGAATTGAAATTCGTTATTGTACTAATTGCAGTACAGTTAATTCCTGGAGTTATGTCTGCTTATTCTCGTGGAGTTTTAAGTTTAGGTATTTCTTAATTGGACAAATATGATATGATTCAGTTCTTAAGGTGTAAATCATATTCTTGTTTTTTTTATTTCATAAACAATAGGATAATTCAGTTAAGAAGTATCGAGAGCATTATTTTTGCATTTTAGTGTATTGATGTCCTCGTCAGAACACCAGTTTCCAGTTTAGTGTTACCACATCGAAAATACCCCTGTCAGCAGGGCACCACTTTCTGTTTTACGACTGCTATAAAACTAAGGACTCGGAAGAAATGGGTTTTAGATTAGCTTCCAAGTAATTCTTATTAGAACGCCCACTTCTCGCCCTGAATTCCAGACTTCTCGACAGCTTTTCAAGCTCCCAATTACGTTTTCTTTGTAATCCTTTGAAGGATCATTTCATTCCGTAGGTGCTTCGGCCAGGTTGAGAAAACGTAAAACTTCGTTAATTAAATGGCTACGAGACGTTTTCTGGGCACATTAATCGCCGTTCGAGTCTAGTAATCTACAGAATCGTATATATTCTAATATGAAAGTAATTTTCCGGAGGACCCTCGCATGAAATCCTCCCCATCCATCATCCAGCGGCAATATTCGCTCCTCTCCAAATTCCTTAATTAAGGCGAAATTGACTTTCGTCGATTTTTGTTTCATAAACGAGTCGAATGGAACGTCTTCCAATTATTTTATATTTCCACGGTCTCCCCAAATCTTATGTAATCTCGTTGAAAGGAGATCCTCTCCATTTTTTAAGCCGGTTAACCTTTCCCCATAATTGTTCCGCCGGTTATGTCCCCATTCCTTTCCCTACCGCAATAATAATAATCCCGTTACCCTCGTACAGTACCCTACATGCGCGCTAATCCAGGGACTATTTGCCCTCAATATCGCCCCTCGTCCCCAAAATCCATACCTTCCGCCCCACAGTATTCCCGAGAGCATGTCGATTGGATTGCAGAGGAAAAGGACGATAAAATTCTCATCCCACTGCGATGTCATCCCCCTCTTTCCTCCGGATCTCTGACACGGTCGAATCCCATTTGAATGTCCAGAAGGGGTGGGAGCGGGGAAAAGGGTAGAAACGAGATGACAGAGGATGCTTCATGGAACAAACTCCTCCTCTCGTATCCATAATCCGGGTAATTTAGTGGTTTTCCCCTCTCCCCGCACTCTGCTCTATTGCACTCGTATTTCCCGCCATTGGTATCCCGGAGACTTTAACGGTTAAGGCGCTCTTAAGGACGGTTGGTTTTTACGGGTTCTCATCCCCAGCCTCCTTTTTCAGGAACTTTGCTGACATACACTCCCCGAAATTAACTTTTATTTTTTTCCATTCCCGCGCAGTTTTATTTTATTCCCGTCCTCTGCGATATGTCGTATCGCACCCGATTTTGCCGACGTTCCCCGGGCGTTTTTTTCCTTTGTTATTATCCATTCCTTGCAGAGAGCGTACATATGTGAGAGGGCAGTATTTTCTTCTCGCGCCGCTGGAAAGGGTCATACATCATGTTCGCCCTATTTGGAAGATATCGATCTCTTTCTTCCGAAAGGTTTCAAACGACGCTCCCGGAACGCGCAGGATAAATAAACGATTTTTCCAAATTGGATGTTTTGAAGGAGGTAAATAAATGAGGAAATTCCTCGCGGGTTTTTTTTAATGTGTTTTCTTTAGTGGTGGGAATTTTGGCAAGGGAACCTCCGTTCTTTTTCTTTCCCCACACCATTTCTTCTTTACGTCGCTCTTCTGATTTGAATATTTTCAGAAGCCCGCGGAAGAGTGGATTGTGCTCTGTTTTTTATTCTCATACTCTCGAGGTGCTGGAGATGAATCGCTGTAATATCTCAATACGCAATTTGAAAGGCCATTCATTTTGCAAGGGTGGTTTTGTCAGTTTTAATAGAAGTTAACTTATATTTCGCGGAAGTAGATTGCTCGTAAGAAAATGAATCTAAGATAGTTTCATAAAGCAGACCTTACTATGTAAGTTTGGCATACACTGAGTCATATCTTGCTTCAGTGAAGATTTATCTAACATTTTTGCTATGTGTACCAAGTTGATTAAGTAGCGTGGGTATTACCCTCCTTTTATTGAATTCTTCTGTTCAGCTGATGACTGTAATTCCTTGATTACAAGTAGTTCTGCTTTTCAGATTTTTATGTCTCCGTTAGTTTAAGGACAAATATTACGCAACTTCTTAGCATTCTGTTTGCGGAATTCGAAGTAGAATACATTTACCGATCCATGGAATATCTCATAAAAGTACTAGGTTGATTGAATTGCTTTATACCCAGATTTCGTAGAGAGATCCTCAATATACTCTTCTTGGAATATTTTTTTCTCCTAATTCTTTTCTCTCTATACGTTTTATAGTTTTTTCGACTTGCTTACTACACACGGCCTCCATAATTGATTTTCTCGAAAATCGTACGCAGAAATTACATTCTCCTGTACCTAATTCTCTATATAATTATACATTTTGTATCTCTTCACTGTTGCCCTGGGATTTGTGATTTTGCTTCAAAATCTCTCGCCAAATCTCTTCTTTATCCTACTGATTATTTTCCCCTCATTTTCCAAAGTTCCAATTCTGTTTTTCTTCCCTTCGAATACTTAAAAGAGGCTCACCAAATCCTCCTTGCTCTCTTTTTCAACCTCTTCCTCTATCCCTTTTTTCCTTAATTTTCCATCTTCAACTTCCCTTCTTCTGGAATCTTCTCTTCTGACGCATCCTGCGCAACTCCTATACTTCCCATCTCCCAAGAGTACCAACTTTGTAAATGCGTTGATGAAACAGCTTCACAAATCCCCAAAGCACCCGAGAAAGTCGCGAAGAACACGTAAGCCTTGGAGAAACTAATTACACTCTGAAATGATCCTTATGAACTTTTACTGCTTTTTTCTGGTGAAATATTACGATTAATTGACCGTATATACACAAATTCACACCTAAAATTAAGATACTCTTTTTAGGGTAATACAGTGTACTCATATATATTTTTCGTTCTGCGGTTCAGAAGTATAAAAATTTACGTTGAATATTCGAGGCCTTGATGTTAACAAGGCCTCGAAGTCATTGAGCACGTGGACCCCACCGGGAATCGATTCCGGGACCCTTTTCACCAAAGGCGAACGCATTACCCCTTGGCTATCCGGAAGTCCATCAAAGTTTGTGTTAAGCTCTACATACATACATATTTTAATTTATTACTTTCTAATCTTTTTCTACATACGTCTTTTTTGTTTGAAACCTTATTTCCTGTTTTCGTTTGCCGTTTTCTTATTCCTTCCTTCTCTTTAAGTCCGTCCACATTCTCATTATACAAATTAACTTTGAAAAAGTTTTTTTAGTCAAGCTTCAAAACTTAAATCTTTGCTATAACGCCAAAGTATTCTGAGAAATCAATTTAATCTAAAAGCGTGTGTTAATTCTTGCCTTCTCTTATATTTCAAAATTTCTATCCTTCCATTAAAAATAAATCATCCGGCACTTTAAATAATTTACATTGATTAATAATCTAAAGAATTGGGTAACTTAATAAAGGTCGATAAGCATAACATTCCCTTTTGCGGAATCCTTTGAAGGATATTGGAGAACGCCCTCGCTGCACCACCATATTGGTTCCCCTCAGAGCATACCCACCCATAAAATAGTACTAACGATTCCGGAACCGTTCGATGTTCGATTGAGCGTCGAATCGAAAATAAAACAATCAGATTTCGAAGCTTGATGCGATAACTTAGCGGGGGACCCTGCTTTCCTCTTTTCTCATCGAACCCTTCCCCTCGACATATTCTCTCTCCAGAGCGTAATCCCCGCTGCGACTAAGAATGGAATTACCTAGAGAGAAGGGAAGGAGTGTGCCCAGTTTTCGCTTTCCTTCCGCCTTTCCGTCCTTCCTCCCGTAAACTTGCTCTCCCCGCCCGTATAAAGGGTCAAGCGTGTTTGCCCCATTGTTAAGCTCCAGAGGAATCTTTCTGGAGCCTTCGCATAAAAGGAGTGGGGCGAAACTTGAGTCGACCGTTTGACCTCCCGGTCTCGCCAGAGTTAATTTCTCGCCATATGATGCTGGAAAATGTGTGCACGTGAGTGTGTGTAACATCCCGTTCCCATTAAGGAAAGCGAGTAATCCTCCTTGTAATTCCTTCCCCAAATAGTCCTTCTTGTCGTTAATCTTCATTGCGCTGACTTAAAGCGCCCCGCGCCGAAATATTTGCTCTTTCTCCTTTCTTTTGTTTGAATGGTCGGAAGAGGTGGGTGTCCCCAAAGGACGATCTTGCATCCCTTTTCCTCGGAATATTCATGACGAAAGTCGTCGGAGAGTTTTGCGGATGTGTTGCTAATGCTTTTCCAGTCCGCTCAAGGCTGAACGTTTTATCGCTTCGTAGACATTTTACGATAGGAAATGCGCATCACTTTGGATTATTTCCGCAGTTGAAATTATTATATCAGAAACTTACCGGGTTTTGAGGTAATTGTTGAATAGTTTTCTCTGTGATAGGTGTTTCTTTATTAACTCAGTATTGACTAGAGTAATCTTTCCAGAAGCTTTTTTAGCTAGAACTTAAAATTCTTGATTTAAGCAAGTCCCTGGAAGCAGTTATTTTCCAATATTCCATCTTATTTCTGTTTAATCTCATTTTTCCTCGTGGAATTCCAAATCAGGCGTCAAAATCCATTGGCTGACATTTTCCGTAACCCTCCAACTTGCAGATTTATCTGCATAAGTCGCCGGAAGCCAAACAGGTTGAAAGTTCCTCATCACACGCATAATCTTAAAATAAAATTTTGTAGTCTGGAAAGCCTTCCGAAACTTTTCGTGTATCTCTGGAAAATTACGTAAGAATTATAATCGGCTGTTATTTCCCCAGAGATGTGATGCTTTTGCCACTCTGCTGGGGGTCTTCCGATTCTCCAAGGCTTCCGAAATTCTCAATATTTTTCCCACGCAGTTCGTTATAAGCCCTCCGGTGCTCGATTTAATCTCAACACGTTCGGTCTCTGGGAAGTTTCTTGCACACTCCAGTACCGTCAATTTTTCCTTCGGAGCGACTTCGGAAAGAAACTTAGAGAGAAAAGTTAGTATCTCTGGCATTGAGGAAGGCCTCTTTTCCCTCTTCCGGTTCCCGTCATTGTGCAATCGAAAAATTTCCCTTTCCTCTTCTTATTGCTAGTCTTTTCCTCCTACAAGACTTTCCATTCTGCTCCTTCTTTCGGCACCTATCTCTTCATCTGCACGACCTATTTCCCTTCCGTTTCCCTCGCCTCAGTGTTTTCTCGTTCTTTCCTTTCCCCACAAACAGATCCGCTCTCATTTCCCCTTCTTCTTTACCCATTATCCACCCCTTTTTTCCCCGGTCCAAGCCTCCGCAGCCCTCACGCACCAAGTCTCCTCGCCATCACTCTCTCTATCCCTGTGGCCCTCTTAGGAAACTTCCTGTGCTTTTATCTCCCTGTCTGCCCCACCTCGCTCCCAAATTGAGGAAGAAGTCCCCCTCCCAGTTTACCTTTTTATCTCGATCTCTCACTCAGTATCTGTATTGTGGTCAGTCTACAGCGGCGAACCGTCTTAAAATTGGAGAACGTTCGATTTCTTCATCGAATACTCTTTCTGTCCCTTCCCCACTACGTGATATCCGCTTCTGTCTCTTGCTCCTTCCCTCGAAGAGGAATATTTTTTTAAATTGAGTCTTAACAATTTAACCATCCCTCTTCTCTTATCTCCTGTATCAATCAGAGCGGATCTTGAAAGAGTAGTTCTAGAGGGTCTTCTTTCAAAAAAATACACGCTTAGAATATAAGAGATAGGAGAATGAGGTAGGTCGACGATCTTTATTTTTCGCATGGCTGCACTCTCATTATGGTTTATTTTCTTTCTCGCTAATTAAAAGGGGCGTTTTCCGACCTGAAAATTTTATGCGGCGGAAAGTTTAATTATTTCCTGTTCTACGTGCCATATTCCATTAAAAGTGGAATCGGGATAAGAGTAGTGTTTAGTTGTTGGATTTTATTACTCGTGAGAGCTAGCGTAATTGCTCTCGTTCATTCTATTTCTGTTAGCGGAACTCTTGTGCAGTGAAATTTTATGAGCTGTCCCTGCATTTAATACATCCCTTTTGTTACTTTAGACCAATAAATGGATCGTTAAACCCATCGTCTACGGCGTATCTTGGTGTCAAATTTAGTTATCGCCTTCGATACTTGAAATTCAGTTTTTTCGATAACGTTTCCTGACGATTTCAACTTTATGATGCATCAATAAACCATATATATTTCTAACTATGAATAATGAAGATGATTTATCAACTTGGCTTAAAATATATATCCATCCGTCGGTGCATTTTATTATTTATGTGCAAGCATTTGTAGCGGTAATATTTCGAAGATCGTTTCAATAATTCTGACCAGCAGACTACTTTACAATTTAAGGTGAACTATCCTTAATTAATCAATAGATTCATTGACAATGATGTTTTACTTCAAGTCGTCTTGTGTATTTTGAGTGATTGAAAACTCTATTTTTTTATTCTCATTTTTATGGAAATGCTAGCAGTATGTTTTATAGATTGTCATTAAAGGTCTAAATACATTTCATTTAGCGAAAGTAACTAGGTACCATAGGAATATAAGTTCTATGGAGGAAGATAATGGAGAGAGATGGAGATAGATTAGGGTAGTAATTGTACATATTTTCTTCGTAAATCGAAGGAAATGCTTGCATAATGTACAATATAGCTCTCGGTAATTTCAGCATTATGAAATATCCTTCCTTCAGATATGATAACTTTGAAATTCACTGTTTTCGCCTGATTTAAATTATTCAAGCTTATTAGGGATATTGTTAAAAATTTATATGAAAGTTCCGTTGAATCCCTCTTATTCCATTAGTTATGGAAATCTCCCAATGTGTTTCAAAATAAGCCTAACGAAATTAATTCTGTGCTTTTAAAGTCATTGTGGAGGGTATTTGGGTGCCTTCTCTGATACCATTCCATCTCTTTCTTCCCTCTTCCTTTATGTAGTAATGGGCCGGTGCGAATGGGCCTAACCCCAGAGACAATGGGAGTCGGCGGAGGGCATCGTGGCTCCCAGGAGTCTATTGGGGAGGGCAATCTTTATTGCTATCTGTCCCTTTTCCCCTGTGCCCCTTACGACCCTCAGCTCCCAAACCTATACGCCAAATCCATCTAATCCTTCCTTTCCTTCTCTATATCTCTCTCCCATTGCACGTTTCTCACTCTCCAATCCGCCCTCCGATATCACAAACACGTGCTGTATATCTCTTGCGCCCTCAACCGCGAAACTCCCAGCTTCTCCCACTCATTTTCTCCCTTTACTTCTTCGCGTGTTTCCTTATCCTTCAGAACCCTTTTCGTGTCCAATGAAGAGAAATCTTTTGCGATTGCTGTGAGCTCTTTTTCCCCTCAACCATTGCCGCTCCATCGATTTTTTAATTAAATCGATTTCCGGTATCTATCGACTGGAGGCTTTAAAAGCAGTGTCTGTCGATTCCTCATCCGGAGATGTGGGCGTTTATATCTCCGCGCTGGAGGGGCAGCCATGTTGGAAACCGAGGCTATTAAAATGAAAAAGAGGCTTTTAATGATTTTTATTATGTACAGTTTGCTTAAGCCTTCAATCATATACTAAATCATTTCGGAAAATTTTCCTCTCGTATATCCTTCGATTAAATTTTATCATAAATAATTGCTATGACCTGGAAAATAATTTTTTGTCTCTTTCCTCCTTTACTTTCTTCGTTTAGTATGAGTGAAATTCAAACTGAATTTGAAAATAAATTCAAAGAATATGAAAATATATTCAAACAATATGTAAATCGATAGACACAAGTTAAGTGATAATGGACATTTTTACCTTGTTTTTATCAGATTTTATATATCACGATATTCAAGTCTGGTTTAAAGTAGGTATTGTCGAGTTTCTAATGTGTGATTGTACAGCAGATATTTTTGGCCAATGTCTTTCACCCTATTAAAGTCGGCTTATATTATATTTCATCATATGATAGTAGAAAAAATATTGTCTTTAGTATATATTAAATTTGATATTTATCTCAGTACTTCCCCTAAAATACTTTCCACAGCATGGTATATTTAACCGAAAAATATTTTACATGCCTTCAATCAACATTTTTTTCCATTTCCGGTTAAAAATTTCTAGTCTTTTACCTCAAGTAATTCAGTAACCAAGAAAAACCTGCTTAACGTTTATCATGCACAGAAATGTAATGCAAAGAGAATCGCTTACCTTTCACATCACCACTTTTTTTTGGAACCTATTCATTAAGATTCATGTAGCCTCTTTTCTGTTTAATTTTATTCAAGCTCTATAGTCGTGCGTTCCAGACGTAGAGAATAATTTTAACATTAAACAAATTCGGGGAAATTTTTTAATTGTTTTCCTTCTCGGCACGGAGGAAAAAGAACTCTCTTCTGTTTGCGAGTTAATTTGACAGCCAGTCCTGACACCAGGTCTTTGTATTTTTTACCTTCTCGCAGATCTTGTTATTAACCCCTGCTATAAATGGAAAAAAGTTGCTGTTCGCTAAAGGAAGGACTTTTGCATATTTTTTGCGAATTTCATCATCTCCAGCGTATTCTTGAAAATATGCAAATGAATCAGCCCGCAGTTTCGCCTCGTCTTCCATTACATGGTTATCTCTCCGTCCTCTCCTTTCCACTTTTCTCTTTTTCCCTTTTCACTCTTCCTCTCGTAGTCTCCCCTTCAATCATTTTCATTATCCTCCTTCCCTGATTATTTCAAGATACTTATCAAATTTTCTCCTTTACCCTTTTTGTTCGTCACTTTTCTCACGAATTCGCGTCCATTTTCTAAAATAAAATTTTATCAGTCATACTGCGTCTCATGAAAATCTGTTTTCTTTTTGAGCCAGTTCTATTTACTCTGCGCCATTTTGAATAATTTTCCCTGCCTCTCTGAGACATTATCCACCCACGCGCAATAAAGTATTTATCATTTTTACATTCATTCCGATTGTGTAAATATCAGGTTAAATGTTGAGTTAAACGTTAATACTTTTTATATTTCCTCAGACTTGTAAGACACATTTCGCTTCCGAGACAGCATCTTCGCTTGAAGCAAGTATCATAAGTAAGTTAAGATAAAGTTGGGCTTTCCATCAAGTCACGCCTTCTCACTTGGATTATATCATAACCTGGCCTTAATTCTTTTTCCAAAAAATGATATATTATTTGCATCCTCTTCTCATACTTTTCCGTCGTCTTTCCTGAATATGCTGCCTCGTTCTCTTAGTTTCCGCAGTAAACAAACAAAATTCCGCCCCTCCTTTTTTTCCTTTATGACGCCATCCTCATTTGAATGTATTTCCGTTTTTTAAGGTGGAAAATATCCTCATTTCCTAAGTGGTGTAAATTGATAAATTTATAATGCTTGTCATTTTCAGCTCAGTTACGATAAGCCGCTAAAAATCATTCACCCGTCCAAATCCCTCTTTTTCTCTTACTGCTCTTTCTATCAAACTTCTCCGTCCGTTCCCTGTTATCTGTGCTTCACTTTCATTTTTCTCCTCAAGTTATCCCTAGCTTACCGTTTACGGGGGCGATTGCTTTAACTCCCTCATTTCTCGATCATTTCTCCTTGATTTATCTTCCCTCCTTTTCCTATTACTGCTCCTCCATTCCCTTCATTCCTTCGGCATTCCTCCTCCACCTGACACCATTTCTTTTCGCACGAAAAAAATCGACTTTTAAATCCGATCCGGGTTTCCATTCCGCTTTTTAATTAAATTTCGTTACTTTCAACTTTTCCTCTCCTCCGCCCACAAGGACTTATCTCGCCCTATCTCCTCGGTCCTTTTTTCCCGTACGTGGATTACATTCCCCTTTCTTTCTCTCGCTCTAGTAGTTCGTATACCCCTACCTTATCTGTCCCCTACCCCTCATCCTTATCCCTTCATTCGGAATGGCCGCTCCCTCTCATCCTTACTCTCCGAAACTCTTTCTTTCCCCAAATACTTTTCCAAACTCCGCCAAATCGTCCTTCTGCAGTTTCCTACAGACTCAGCTCCTCTCTGCCGAATTTTCTTTTTCTTCACCTTTTCCGCACCTCGTCTCCCAATCCCTTTTGCCTCCCACTTGGGCTGAGGAGAGCTTCTTTTCGACGCTATTCCCTCCAAGTGAGGAGGATGCGTGCGGGGCCACTCAATCGCGATTGTAGATTGAAAACCCGGCAGACGCGTCTGCGTTACATTGCCGGAATTTCTCATTTTTTCGAAGGCGTGAAGCGGCGTAGCGATTGCAATTCTGCCGGTTGTTAAAGTTCCTTTCATTCTCTCCTCCCGTTTCTCGAAGTAATAGCGCTGTAATTGGCATACGGTGTTCCTTAGGTCTTCCGCCGTCGAGAAGAACTGTCAGCCTCCCTGTCGGCCTTTTGTTCGTGAGAGAAGAGGGGTTTCTTTCCTTTCGAATTCTTCGTAGGTGTCTGCTATTATCTTCAGTACGAATGAACCGGAGGAGTTGATGTTTACTTTGGCTTTTGAGTTGGAAACTAAAAGAAAAATCTTCGAATAGACAACATTTCAGCGGGATATTCGTGATTAGTTTCGCTGTAGAACCTTTTCAATTATTTAAAATCGTTTTATAATAATTGTTTAATATCCACTGCTACAGATTATCTTATGACTTTTTATAAACAAACTGAAACAATTCCAGTATTTTCGACTGATTTTATTTAAACGACCTGTTTCAATCATTACGATCATCTTCTGTCCATAAAGCCTAGACCTGAAAATTATCGTAAACATCCAAACCGTTCGTTCACACAATTTCAGTGAAAAATATTAGAATTGTTTTAGTTTGTTTATGATGACGTCCTACAAAGATCGGTCATAACACCATGATTTCATTATTACTATACTATAAATTTTTAGCCTATAATTTACTAATTTTCAGTGATCAGTGCGAGGTGACGAATTTACTCAGAGATACTTCTCATAAAATAAAATGATTGGCTGCTGATGGTTACTAAGTTAACAGAAGAGACTCCGAAAACCATCAATAAAATAATAATTTTTATTAATGGTTTTCGGAGATACTTCTCAGTGGAATGACAACGCGTCTAAAGTTATCAGTAAATCACCTCTTCCGAATCTATTTTATTTCTAGTATGCAATTCATTCTTTGTACCGGAACTACTAAAATGGAAACATCTGAAATGTTTAGATATCGGAAAATTTTCTCCACGTTATAGCTCTTTCTGGTATATGACAATATTTAATCCAAGATCGATAATATTTCAGCTCAAAATTGCTCCATGTCCTCTACACCGGCAAATAAAATGTCCAGCACGTTGGTCGTTCATCAAGAGTCACTTTTTTCGCTTTCCGATCTCTCAAAATAATCCTCCCTTCGATTCCTCGAATTTCTCTCGGCGGTTGCGACGGCGAGACGTTTCCTCGATAAAACTTAATTTCCGAGCCACTCTGTCGCCGCAGCCCTTTTTTGTACTTTCCGTCGCCGAAAGTTTTTAAGGTAAAGAGCGGAACGGACGTGACGTTTCCATGTCAGAGCGTGACCTTACCTCACTTGAAAACCGCGTGTGTGGTGCGGCACCTCGGTGTCCCCTTGCCAAACTCGAGTGTGGTTTATTGCTTAACCGCAGGAAACTAACCAAACAGGTATATCCCGGCGCATGTAGGACATCCGCTCGGTGGCTAATAACTTTGACCTATGCGGAGAAAACATTTACTCAGTGCTGTATTTTTAATTTTCCTCTGTTTACATCCGGAGAACAATTCTTGCTCTCAAGCTTTTACTTGAGAGAAACTTATTTTGATATCGTCGAAGAAGACATTACTCTTGCTCTTTCTACAATTTAATTTCCCAGATTTCCCAAGATTTTTTCGGTTTCAGTAATATTCGTTTATGAAAAGTAGCAATATTTACTAATGAGATGCCTTAATTTTGACCGATAGGCTTCCAGGTTTATTGCTTAAGTAGTCGTCTTGAAGCTATTTTGTATTTACACATTGAATTTGGACTCAGCTAATATTTTTCTACGAAAATCAGGAAGAATATTTTGGACATTATAATTTATTGGAGATTAACATTTAATGGAGATTTTCTAGAAAAGCTCTTTCTCTCTTCTGTTATAGGGACAGAATGATCTGTTCCTTTTCTCTATCGTAAATTTTTATTATGTCTAATTTAATCTTGAGAAATTTCAAGCCGGAAATATAAGAGAAATTGTGAATCATGTCAAGGAAAATTAAGGTTAGGACGTAAGGTCAACATTTTTTATATTTATTAAAAAATATAGCATTAAAAGGAAACATACCATCATTACTTTTTGTTCGTGATTCCAATGTTTAATCGGGTTTTTAAAACTCAAGAAATATTTTCATGCCCAACGCGGCTGTTTTGTATCAATGGGAATTTCATCAGAAAATGTAGGAAGTGGCCATCGCTCCGGACTGTCACCACTTAAACATATTGCTTCGAGTAAATTTGATACTATTTTCCTAGCACTCATTGAAAACCTAAGAACCGTCGAGTAGGATGCTCTGTAGGGTCGGTTTTGTTGTCGCACTCCAGCCACTGGATCTGGGCCGAGGTTCTGTAAATTGCACTCGCTTTGGACTTCCTTGAGTGTAATTGGAAGAGGCACCGATGAGTAAGGGTCGGCTTGAACAGGATTTACTTGAGGGAGTATGCGGTATAGGTGAAGTGAGTCCATTCTCGGGTTGGTAAACAAAATGAGATGGGATTTCGTGGTTAGATAAAGAGTGAATTGAATTCGTTTTTTCAGAATACCGAATTCTACTAATTATTATCACTTTCCACCTCATTGCGAAATAAGCTTGTTATGGCGCTCTTTTTTATCTATCAATAGAAATATGTCTAATTATCTCTATCTATCAATAGAATAAGTGTCTAATTTATCTCATAATGTAGCGTACATTTAGAATAAAAATGTTATGAAAACGTAAGAGTTCATCATCGTTAAGGCATGAGATCCTTACATTTAGATAATGTTCTTTTTAAATATTTCATGGGTTGTAAATGTTTGAATCAGTTATAATCATCGTTTATGTAGAGATTTAGACAGACTAGAGTGAATTAATTTAATCGATATCAATACTTTGAAATCTAGCTCTAATCTGTGATTGCATCACTAGCACAGTCGCCACCACGAAATATTTCTACATCGGCATTCCAATTATATCGTTAGTTTTCGAGTCGCATGAAAATTTAATCAAAAATTGAATTTCTCATCTATCATTATCACTTGAATAAATTCTCAAGCGTTAATATTCGAAGATATACCAACGACTTCAACAAGGTTTGTAAACATCTACCATCAAACAGTTGGATACACGCTCCTTAAGTTTCTTTATAAGACTGTTTTATATGCTAATTTAGTGAAATTTTCCCGTTAACATAATTCTCATAATCATTGTTTTAATTAATTATGAATTACATTCATGTGATGTATAGGGGTCCTATATACATATGCACTTAATGCATTATTATTAGTTAATGCTAATTAAATTAATATTAATTCTGCAATGTTATCTTTGTAAGTGGGCTCTGTCCGTAGTGAATGACTGAATAAATAAATAAATACTGCGTTATCTCAACGGGTCAAATTGAGAACAACTAATAGCAGAGAAAGAATCAAGTACGTGTCATCCAGCTCGAAATACGCGATCGGTGAGCATCTCCGGATCGGCCTTTGTAACAAGCCTTCGGATAACTGGAGGAATGGCGCATCCGTTGTGTGCAGTAATGTGCATTTGGCGTCCGTGAGACACAATGTAGAGGAGAAGGGAGGCATCATCGACCGTTGAGTGGCCCGCATTGCACCACGGGGTGGGGCAGAGGCGTGGTGCGGCGGGGGAGGGAGCGGCGGTACGTATGCCCGTGGTGTGGGTGTGAGCGGGGATTGGTCTATTTGCGGGTGCAATAGCCTTCGACTGGGCATTGCTCTGCCGACCCACTGCATTCTGTGCCCGTCTGAGGGCGCGACCGACTGAGTTTGTTGTTTTCATGGCATTCCCCTTCTTTCTTCCCCCGCCGTTTATTTTGGGAGAGCGATTGAAGGCGCAGTTTCCCGACCTTTGATTTTCCGTTCGTTCGCCGTCGGACTTTGATGTGCGGCTTTGGTTAATGTAGAGCGGAATGCCGGGTCTTGGGAGAAATCGGGGGTAATAAACGCGCTTGTAAATCTAGGCCTTGTCGGCGTCATCTTTGAATTACATGCTCGGGTGGATTAATTCGTGGAGTGTGTAATGTGGATTTTCGATATGTTTTAACGTGCAGCTCATCGTCTTTTTCCGTGTGCCTTATCACAAGAAGCGTCTTGCAGTGTTTGATTGGTTGAAGAAATTTCATCCATTTATTTATAACTGTAATGTTAAGTGTCAATCTGCCCCCCGTATTATTGTCACGAATGCTTCCCAGGTAACCGGTTGCCCGATTTCTCCACAAAATATCTTCACGAAGGCACGAAAGTTTTCTCTCGCATTTTATATTGATTTAAATCATGGTAAAGAAATTCTAATATCATACGATGGGTTCCATGTTCAGGATCAGATTCCATCAGGTGATTTCTTTGTAATGTATCACGGACAATGTATATCCAAAGATAATCTGCTCTATCACATCTTTCGAACTTCATCTTCAACTTCATTGTCAGTGTTTTGAATATTATTTGTCAAGGAATGATTATAACTTTCTATAATTCGCATGATCCTTATTTGCTTTAGTTTTCATTTATTATTCGTCTTTTGCCATTATATGAAGGCCATATATTTCCTGTATGCTCTTGCGTATTGTTTTTCTCTTGGCGTTGTGCATCTTCATATTTACAGAGAACCCATTCATCTGAGTTTTTATGAATCGTTTCAATTATGCAATAATATTAGTTAGTGCACGTCCTTGGATACGGCTAGAACTGGGATTTCTTTTAAGGAATATCGGTTTCGAAATATTATTTCGTGTATAATTTTTCAAACGAAGTAGAGTAGGTATACACATTGATGAATGACGAAACTGCAAAAATACGTAAATGTAGTTTCAATCGTCCTTTAAAAGGCCTCTTTGCGAACAAACTGCTGCAGTGAACTCATGCAAGGTTTCGTTTCTCCTTTCAACTCGGTAATAAGGGATACGGAAGAGGTGTTCATAAATTACCTCGAATGGTAGTTGACGAGCAACGACGAATCTGTTTAAAGAATTTCTCTATTATCTGCTTTCTATGTACTGAAGAGGAATATACCATTTCATTATTTTTATCGCTGTCATAAAATCTTTCCCGAACTATCCCCTTGCCATCCTTATTTCCTGTTGGAATAAAAGACCTCTCAATGAATCCGATGGGACACCGTCTTTAACTGATATCCTCCTCTTCTCTTCGAAATGGAATCGTTAGGATTTTCCCAGCAATGGTCGAGAGGGGAGACGAAGGTCCAATTTCCGATGGCATATCAGAATTTTTTAGCCGGGACATTACTTTCCTTCGAGAACGTAATCACCATCGGAACATAATGTGATTTCCGTTCATCTCATTCTTGTCTCGCCCTCCGGATTTTATTTTAGACTCAAAATATTCCCAACTTTCTCTCCTTCATTTCCTTTTCTGCTGATACCACTGTAGCGAGTCTCTTCCTTAACTCCATCTGGATATCCCCAAGGAAGCGCTTTTAATTCCTATACGCTCCCCTACTTTCCCACTCCCCTCTTCCTTCTCCCATTCTTTTTTTGTATCCCTACTCTGGTCTCTTGATAAGGGCCCTTTGTCTATCTAATCCTATCCACCGAGCTCAACCGGTCGCAGACTCTTTCACGTTTTTTGCCTCTCTATTATCATCACCTCTCTCTATCCGTCGTTCCCCGCTTTTTTTGCGCTGTACAGAGTTCCATTACAACGCTATTTATTTTGTGCGATACGCAAGAAATATTCCGGAGTGCTGTGAAAGAATCGGGAACGAGACATCCTTTGAAGGGTTCGGATGTTTAAAATACGTCACAGATTTCGATTGACCAGAAAGGAAAGGTTGTCAAAGGAGCGTTTAACTTTGGTACGCTCTCCGTTCATTCATGAAAGCACATCATTTAGACGTTATTGCATTCCTCATTTCCGAGGAGAGCATTAGCATAGTGATATAATTTGACGGCGATCTTTGGACGGGTATTAGTTTTGTCTTTCTTGTGCATGATTTTAGCTAAAAGCCTTCATCTCCTTTGTTTCTAAGCGCTATGGCCCGAAAACAAGGGTAAATTCTACGCAATTCCTCCTTAAGGCCATATAAGGTCTACTCTTCCGAGGTTTTGCCTGAAGTCTGAATCAGCTATATAACGTTCGTCCTTATTGACTAATGAAGTGGAAATGATACGTTGGGAAAGGAGCGATTTAATCAGATTTTAATCGCAAATTCCCATCTAAAGTGTAGAAAAAATCACGTCTGCTTGCCTCTGACTCTATTCATAATGAGGTAAGGAGAGTAAAATTAAGTTAATTTTTAAGTCAGCTTCCGTAGGATTTTTTTCACTATGTCCATCATCTGCTGTAGCCGATGAAATGTTTTCCACAGTTATCTTTGGATTAAGCTTTTTAAGACCTTAAAAATTTGCATTTTCGTCAGGTAAAGAAAGAAAAACATTGAAGTGGAAATAGGATTATTATCAATTAACGTATTGATTTCACGATTATGAAAATTAATCTCATGAATGATTATGAAGATATCGATTCACTTCAAAATATGATTGTGGCCAAGTTATTGTCTCGAGTTGTATATAGTTAGATAAGAATACATGCATGCATAATTTCTGGATTATTACTTTCAAATGAATCCTTCGTGTATTAGATTAACTATGCTGTGACATCTATTCGATGGTATTTTTGTGATATTTGGCAAGCACCCGTCTGTAAAAATAATGATTTATAAAATTTCGACGGAAATTCCTCGAATAAAAGTATTTTAATAAAAGTATAAGAAGTAGAAATGCAACTAAATCGAGAATTAAGTAACATTTCTCTGTGTAACATTGTGTAATATAATGATGTATATGTACCCCATTACATTAACTATTAAGCGAAATTTGAAGAAAAAGACTTATATTTCGAAACTATTGGAAACATTTAGACTCGTGATTGGTTGATGAGCGAATCCCGGTTTCAAATGCTGGGAAAGATTTAACTGATTTTTTCTCCGCACCTTCTCCTTTTGTCTGCTTTCTCTCTGTTTTCCTTCTTTTTCGCCTTTCTTTCCTTTTTCCCCTCCAACGATCGTTTCGCTCGGTTTGATTCCACTCCCCGTTCTTTGTTCGCCTCTTCTATCTTGCGCCATTGACTTTTCTGTCCTATTTCTTTCTCCTTTCGTATCGTTCTCTTGCACTTTTACCCTCTCTTGATTGTGAACTTATTTCGATTTATCTTATTCATGGCAGACAATATAAGCTCGGATTTTATTTTATCAAAATATGTGGAGTTATTTTAACACACTCATCTATCTCTCTTCGTTGTATTCCTCTCCGCCTCACTCACTTGGAAAATGGAAAAAGCAGTTAAAATGTATTAACCCGGTTCCTTGAGTTATTCCGCTCTTTCATTTTGATAAGTGACGGAAAGCGTATGATTAGAAATGGACAAGGTGACATATTCTTAATCCTCCATCATTTTATTTTTAGACTTCACTCAGTGAGATACCTCCAGACTGAGTGGAAGCTGTTCGCGATCAAAAGTGCTTCTTAGGGCCTGTGTTTATGCAATTTGCTGTTTGTATTTATTTTCATTCTTTTGATATACGTATCCCTTCCATGTCACTAGATGTTTTCTGATTAGAATGGTTCGCGACGGTATCAATCTTGTGAATATATCTTACTAGTTGCCCCGTGCGAAAATTTCGCAGACAACATTGATACTCAATTTCCCCAACGAATTACATTATAGTAGCAAACACTAATCACTACAGACGAATACACAAATACTAAGACATACCAAAAAAATCGCATCTTCATATTCCATTACAGTGTCAGTTTCGACATACCTCTTTAGTAGAGATAGGTATCGGTATCTACACATCCAGTAACGAAAATCTATGGGCAAATTCAAACTCTTTCAAACGTTTTCTAATCCCTTACCACTTGAACTTTAACGGAGTCCCTAATATCTTAGAGAGTGTGAGAATGTAAATGTTATAGAATGTTTTAAAAATTTTCTTTTAGCACTGTAATCACGAATATTACGCGTCATTGATATAACGACGTATATATAATTTATCCTATACCGAATACCTCAATTCACTTAATGTATTTTTACATCACGAATTTAGACAGAAATACAAACATCACTATCACATTGCTACCATCACATTTTGGTAAACTCGGTTCTTTTCTAAATACCACTTCCTTTTATGATGTGTCACTTAAGACTTCGTGTTTAACATATATAACCAAGATAAAGCAACAAATATACCTCCTGCATCCACGTTACTTATTTATTTTCTATTTTTTCTCTTCGTACACGAAATTTAAAAATAACTACTACTCGTCTGCAGTGAAATTGCATCTCATAAATTCACTGAATCAGATTTATTCAATTGCTGAAAGATATATAGTCAGCAATAATTAGTTGAAAGCTTGTTGTCCTGCCGGCGTAGAATGAGAGAAAATGTTACTAATTTGGGAGAAGGAAGCATGAGGTGGAAGCATCTGCGATGTGAGCCTCACTTTCATAAGACCATACATTGTGATACATTGTAAAAATGCAAAGTAAAATATAGCAAATGTAGCGAACCCAATGCCCGCATTTTTTGAATGTCTCTCACACAAATATTGTAGTCAATTATGGTATTTTAACCCATTCTCAAAACTTAGATTTTAAAATACTACTCTTACGTCTACTACTACTCATACTATTAAATTGGTTGAGCATCTTTTTGTACTCCGGGCATAGCGAATGGACATGCAAGCTTGGGCTTTCGTTACGCTTGTATTCCATAGAGATGAGTTTTCTTGAATCGCAGGAATGATATCCTATTATTTACTCTTAGATATGAATAAATGTTGTATATTATTTATTCTGTGAGTAAAATATAAACAATAAAAATCATTTGATAGGGTATATAGAAAATTTCAAACATACCACATGATAAAACCGTGACGCAAACTTTCATATTCGGCAATGTTCATGTTTCTTTGGCCGTCGTTCTGCTCCCGTAAGATGCAATGTAGTTTGCTTATTAAACTGCTGTGGATGTGTACGACATCGAGGTCTTCGTTCATGGAGACTATAATATTACTTACTAACACTGCTTCAATCAATTTATGACCGAGAATGTTATCCGATTATAAAACTTGTTTACACTCGTCACTAAGTAAACAATTTTAATAAATACACTTCAACAAACACTAATCTTTACAAACAAATACACAAAAACTAAAACATACCAAAAAATACACACCTTCATATTCTTTATCAGTGTCTGTTTCGATATACCTCGTTGCAAACGTGATAAATGTTATCGAATGTTTTAAAAATTTTCTTATAGTAGTATAATCACGAATAGTGCACGTCATCACTATAACGATACATGTATCTTATCCTATACCGAATATCTCAATTAACTCAATGCATTTATGACTAAATGAATTATGGTAAAGATAAAAAAATATCACTGCCAGCTTTACCTAAACTCTGTCATTATAAATACCACTTCCTTTTATACCGGCAATGATGTGTCAATTAAATAACAAAGATAAAACAAAGAAACATACCTTCTGCATCCACGTTATTTATTCATTTTCCATGTTCTTCTCTTCATACATGAAATACAAAAATAACTACTATTCGTCTGCAGTGATCTGATCTGGGAGAGGAGAGCTAGAGGGGAAGCTAAATGTCACACTTTCATACGAACATACATTGTGTTACATTGTCGAAGCGCATAGCATTGTCCCCACATTGAAAGTCTCTAACATCGTTAATGTGGCAAAATAATACATTTTGTGCTTCGGAGATAGCGATTGGGAATAAAAGCTTGCGCTTTCGTTAAGCTTGTACTCCATGCTGGTGTGTTTTCTGAAATCGCAGGACATCCTTTTCTTTACTCAGAAATATGATTTAATGTTGAATATTATCTATTCAGTGAGTGAAATATAATAATAATAAATAGAATACACTGAGAATCATTTGATATCAGGTTTAGATATATAGAAAATTTGCAACATACGAAAGTTTCACCAAAATAAATTTGAATACTCGGAAAACAACTTAACGACCAGATTATTTTGATCGCATGACTCGTAATTAATTTCTCTAATTTTTCTATGAATACTCCAAAATCTAATCATAATACCCCAAATTGAATTTTAAATATTGTCGATCTTAAATTAAAACTACCGGGAACTTATATGATGCAAAATTATTCAAACATACCACACGATAAAACCGTGACGCAAACTTTCATATTCGGCAATGTTCATGTTTCTTTGGCTGTCGTTCTGCTCCCGCAAGATGCAATGTGGCTTGCTTATTCAACTGTTATGGTTGCGTACGACGTCGAAGTTTTCGTTCATGGAGACTGTAATGTTAATTGCGAATCATTTTATGCCCGAGAATAGATGCATTATCCGATTTAAAAATTTGTTTACACTCGTCACTAAGTAAACAAATTGAATCTGTATATAGCAACCCGGGCCTTTTTTCGTCCAGTAAAAAATGAGATGATTAAAATATTATTTCAATTTGTTTAACAAATGGTGCATTTTTGATTTGTCTGACTATTTTTCGCAGGAACCTGACAACTTTTGCCATCAAACGGTCATTCATTTATATATATTGATGGAGTAATAAGGGAGAAAAGTCCCGATCACCAAAAAAGCATGTTTTAAAATAATATATAGATAGAAGATTTATTACATTGTAGTCTTCTCACATTTCTTTGATTAAATTATACGAATTATGAATGAATTCACAATCTCTTATTGTATGGGCTCAAGGCTAGCATGTTTTCAATATGTATTACTTTCACATTCTCGTCAACATTCTATATTTGAGTATCTCTAACTCTATGCCTTACAAAAATATCGTAACAAAAATTATCGTTGGATTCTTATTTTCGTATTACATGAAATATCCGGAAATATCCGATGCAATCTTTCTTCAGAAAATATTTTGATCGAGGCAGTCCCCGACGTTCTTCGAGAATTTTCTTGTTCTAAAATCTTCGACATTCTTCTTAATATATGTTCTTTTAAGGCACCATTCTTTTTAGAGCCAGGAGTAAATACTGAAAGTTAAAATGACTGTCCCAATATAAGCCATGCAAAAATAATACGATATCATATGATGACTCCGCTTTATTTAGTTATTTATCCCCATTATTTTACAACTTTGCAGATTTAAATTAGCTCTCTTTTTCATATAATTCGTTTCATATTGTTGGTAGGAATTTAACCCAGTAGCACTTTCTCATTTGCTCGCAGTAAACTTTTGTAGCCGCCGATACTTTGTAGAAGCAGAGTTCTCTCTAAACATTTTGATTTGAAGATAAAATTTCTTTGGACGATTCCCAACCGAAATCGATTGAGTCCCTAAGCGCACCTGCCTCAGCTTTGCCTCGAAGTCGGAGAACATTTTCTTGAACTTAATCCCCATAAAGTACTTCAAAGCGTTTTATTTTATGTGTCTCTTCGCCTCATTTATCCGTCCACGTAAAGAAAATGAGTATAGCGGAAATCTCACTGAAGAAGAATGGACAGATTTTGGCTTGATTTCGCTCTCATTAGACTTTCTCGTTCAAAGGAAACCGACTCAAGGCGACGATTAATTTCCCTTTTTGGCGAAGTACGTTCGCCTTCTGTAAGCCAGGTGACCTATAACCTTCTCAGCCGAATTTCTTGACTCCTCCTCTTAAAAGACACTCCTTGATTTACCTCTTCCTCGTGAGAAATTATCTTTGGGATTAAGTTCCGAGTCTCTTAAGGGTTTCACTGCTAAATAGTTGATTTCATTAATTCGCGCGCCATTTATATGTTGATGGTCCTAATCAGCAGTTGGTAATTTTGTCGAATAATCACGCTATACATTATAATAATCATTGTTTTATGCCGTTTTATTTTCAGTTTCGATCATCCTATCGAATTCCGAAACTTTTGGAGTTTTACTGTTACCCATATTGGATCGAAAACTTAATTGGGTTATCATTATATCTTTATAACTCCTACTTAATGTATCAAGCGTTGCACTCTCAGAATGGTGGCAGATTCTGTTTCTTTGTTTAAGGACTCTGAATTCTTCTTCCCCTCTCTGTTTTTCTCAATTAGTATAACTGGAATTATATTTTCGGATATTAGGATGGACATAGTCCATCTCTGCAAGTTTTAGTGCTAAAACTGATATTGTAGTATTTTATTAAATAAATTTTGTCTAACCTTAATTTCCTCCTCAAATTTAATTTTACCTTCCGGTCCCAGAAAAAATTTCGAGGATTTACAAAATGTTATTTTCAAAGTTTCAAAGTTATTTTCATTTAACTTGGTCTGATTTCGTAATGTGAAGAATCGTGCAGCGGATTTTTCTTTATATAACCTCTCGTATATTTTTTAATAATCTATTATTCTCCATTAGTTTTCTAATCTATGAATTTTATTGCATCCAACATCCCACTTGTCCTCGTTTTTCAAGACTTGAAGATTACTTCCACGAAAGGATCCATTAAATAGAGATAAGACCTAAAATGTATCCCAGATTGCAATTCTTGCGTTGCCTTTACTAGCCTTTATCCGAAGCATACAATTTCCTCCCCACTAACCGTCTACTATTTTAGTAGATGAAGATATGTCTTTTGAATTTTATCTCTCCTTCCGTGAAATCTACGCTTGTAATCAGTGCAGTATTTTTGGTATTATGAAGCTATTAAAGTATGACTGTAATGATGTAGTATTTATAATATACTGAAATATTCGCTGGCGTGACTTCGTGGAATGACATTGCAAATTTTAAAATAATCATATTTTCTACAGGGTTTAATTATTATGAAATCGATTTCATTCATTATACAATAAAAATACATGATTATCAAGGGTGTCACATTAGGCTGAATAGGCTTAATGGTCAGACTATGCGCAGCTATCAGAGTGAATGATATAAGTTACAAGGTGACAGATAGGATGCTCAGTATTTATAAATAGATCAAATTACTTTTGCAAGTATATTTAATTTCGCACAAATAGGCGCTCACTTAAGATTATTCTGGTTAGTTCTCTACTCGGATAAGCGGGTGCCTACTGTAATTATTTTACATTCATATGTTTTGATTATTCTTGTGGTCTACACTTCATTAAAACTTCTTTCTTTATAAAAACTCATGCTCTAATAAGCTTTTTTCTTTTTATTTTCAGGTAAGTTAGTGCAGAATTTCTATTATCTAGAGAGGTGTTTTATCTCCGGTGATGTTAATTAGCACCGTAATTCTTCCTTCAACTTCGGCCAGAATGGGTAAGATAGAAAAATTTTTGGTTTAATCTGCAAACTCTCGGTTGACTTTTTGTCTGAAGAACGCTGGATAAGAGAGACGTGCGTGCATTACTTTAAATAATTCTAGGATAATGAGACTCACAGATAAGAAGAATTTTCTAAAATCCTGTGTTGTAAGTAAGATTTTATCTTCTAGTCTGCTCGTAGGTATAAACTCTTGTCCTTTTTGTTATCTAGTCATAATTACGTCGCGTTAAGCCTTCAACTTTATAATCCTTTCAAGCATATCATAAAAGTATGTAAGAGGTGGATTGCATTCTTTTTTTTAGTTTTTATGATAACATTTCATAAATTTTTGTAACCTTTTCATGCTCAACTTTAATGAAAATTTCCTTCCTTTTTATAGTTTACTCTTAATATTTTATCATCCAATTAATGCTTACCAGATGATCAGAATTCAAACATTGGAAGCTTTTTAATTTAGTTATTTTTAATTGCTTATCAAGCTAAGTTAAGATATTCGTCTCTGTTATTCTATAATGCATTAAAATTAAAAATAATCTTTTTCGTATTATTCTGAATGCTTGGCGCTTTATTTCTTTATTACTCCCATAAAAATTTCTCTCTTCTTTCATCTTCAAACCCTCTCGAGTAACAAAGGAATTAGCCCAAGTAAGCAGGGTATTTTTTTTCAAAAACGCTCTTTCGAAAGCGTCCGCCTTTTGCCCTTTTCAGCGTCCTGTATGTTTTCCACCATAAGAGGCCTGGATCGCCCTATCCTTATCCAGTGAATTATTCCCGTTTTTCTCCTCCTGCAAGCCTAGAGTATCCGTTTGAATGTTGTGTCCTTCAAGGGAAGGAGTTTTCCGGCTAAGGCCTTTGCGCATTTAAACTTTCAGCCACGTCGGCCTCCCAAATGAGATAATCGGTTCGGAGCATACCGAAACCTTGAATGCCGGAGGAGAAATAAAATTAATCTTTTTTTCCTTCGCAAATCTGCTAGCTTTGCGCCGCTGCGCTTTTCCCCTTCAGATTACCAATTGGAATTCGAGTTTCTTTCACGTTCCCGCCGCGGCCGGACCCTCTTTAAAGGGCGGATATGGCCTCCATCGTTCATACACCGCCCTTTGATGGATTCCTCCGAAAAATTCTACCTCATAATAAGTAGCTTTTGATCTCTCGACCTTCGCTTTTTCTCCTTTTGCATACCGCAGGTCACTATGGGAATTGCAAAAGCTTTAATAGTTCGTTTGCCTCTCTCCTCCTCTTCGAACGAGTTTAAACCGTTCACCTCCGTTACACACTTCATCCTCGTCGTCTTCTTCATTTTTTCGCCGCCAAACTCCATTTTATTCTAACCCACCCTCCTCTATGTATAGAATCGAAATGCTAGAGCGTACGGCTTTGTTCGGTAGGCTTTTGATCGGGGTTCCCTCGTCGTGGTGTGTTATTAGAGTGGATTCCCTCTCTCTGTCTGCGATGTTGGTAAGGTTCTCGTTTTAATAGGAGGTTATATAACGAGATTTGATTCATCGTCCGGACCAAAGTCGGGGGCGTGTCTCTCATTACGAGAGTGCGTTCGCTTGTTGGAGGCATTCGAGAGAGAAGGGCTTGTTTATTTGGTGATTACCTTGTTAAATCTAAGAAACGATAGGATTGTGAGGACTTAATTTGAGAGGAAAATGCCAAGAAGAGAGATTTCTAGATATCTCGATCTTCTCCCTTATCCTCCTTTCAATAAATTCAAGATATCTATGCTTAATATAATGGGATTCATATCTTTCAAATTAACTATGATAAATATCAATCAATCATATTATGACTCGTGTTTTAAATTTAAGAAATAAGACTCCGGATGAAATGCACTTGCGAAATGACCTAAGCGTTGAAGCACTTTAAACAATAGCAATGATAGTAGAACTTAAATTCTAGGATAGATGTCTGCAGAGCTTTTGTTTTCAAGATTACTTCTCATTTTCTCAGTACTATTGGACGTAGAGAATTTCGACGTATTTTAATGAATTGTTTTTAATAAAGGTATTTTATAACAATTTTAGATTTGGCGGAATTTTGGAAAGAGCGTCGTATGGTTTTCGCAGAAGCATTGTTTCGTGAAGATCAAACTTCAAGATTTATTTTGTTTTCTAATTTTTTTTACCATGAAGTTCTAAGTAACTGAAAATGTAACTACTGCAATAATTATCCAATACTTTAACGATTCTTAACTGTATGAGTTATGCTTTGAACTTTTAGAGATGAGGATAGTTTTGTTTCTTGGTGGTTTTCATATCAATCCTCAGAACAGTATTACTGTATACTTTTTGTACGAATTTGTGTGAATCATATATTAATTTGCTTTGGTACATTTTGCGCATTACTTCATCATAATATTGTCGTCGTTTTAATCGCTTAATTTCATTAAATGCATCAATATTTCTTTTGAAATTGGAATTTTATCTAAGTATAGCGCAGAATATTTTCGACGTTTTTTATTCCTTAACCTCTTAAGTAAGTTAAAAATTTTATTGAGAATATTAATTATCAAGGAATACGTATGTGAATTTGGAACTGAGGAAGCGTTCGTGAAAGTATCCCAAATACAGAGATGTTGGAGAATCCAATCGAGTTTTTCTAATCCACTTTCTTGAGTCGTCTCAACTCCGTCACTATAACAGTCTAGCCATTTAATTCAATGGGCGGAAATCCGCGACCGCGTTACAAGTAGCATTAATTTTTTTGCATCCCTCTTCTGATATAAATCTTGTCGGCTTGAAATGTTTTCCCCGTATTTGTCCCTTCCGCTTCCACTGCCTCTTCCGTCGCCATCTAGACGTCCTATAGCCATCTCTATCCTATTTCCTACTTCCTCTCCAACGTCTACAAGAAACCTTTCCCTTGCTCTTCCCCTCTTTTCTCCTTTTAATCCTGCCTTATCCGAAGTTTTTTTCTCTTCTTCCTGAATTTCTTCGTCCGGGATTATTCTTCTTTCGAATGCGACTGTATCTGATTCCTTCTCTTGTATCTGCGTACTTCAGAATATCCTTCTACTGAGCAATGATAAAGTATTCTGTGGGAATAAGTTTTGTTTTTACAGAATATGATTCGGAATAATGATTTATAGCTCAGTTATTGCCGTCAAGTTTTTGATGGAAATTTAATTATTATGGATTACGTATTAAAATTGCATTGTAACCGAGAACATGGTCTCTTACAAACATTGTGTATATACAAGGGTGGAGACTGAAAAGTTTCCGACCCCTGATTTTTCAGAAGACTTCAGAAAATTTGTCGAGTAATGGCGAAATGTCGGAAATTTTTCAGACCACCCATGTATATTCCAGACGTTTATACATTCATAACAGACACGTTGGTTTCTTTTTCAAGAATCACTGATTTTTGAGTTTTAATTTAAATACATAAGAGCACTTTGAAGAATTCATCAGAAATTTTTACATCAGAAAACTTTAGAGCACTATGTATAAAAATTGTTTACTCTTCTTTCGGCGAATTAAAATTTGCTTAGTCTGTTTACCTTTTAATTTTTACTCATATCCAATATCCGTGCTACTAGGATCTCTCTGTTTGCAGTATACAGGTGCGGAGCTACGTAGTGCCAAGTCAAGAGGAAATGGGACCTTGTTTGCTTGTTTATTCACAAATCCTAGCAACCTCCATTTTTAATGTGTATTCTACCTCTACTCCTTATTTTTCATCGGTCCCTGCCTCCATTCTTCCAATTTACGCGCGACAAGGTTCGATTCCGCTCGTATTTCTTTCGCCATATTAGTATCAACCACGCATACCATCTTATTCTCCTCTATATTTCTCTACGTCTTGTCCACCTCGGAATGCCATCCTCACTTTCCTTCCTCCGAGAGCCCCGTTTCTGCAAACTTCCACATCCGTTTCATCCCGTGTCTCTCTTTTCCAAGGAAATTCCCTATCCTCTCCCTTATTCATCTCGTCATTCAACTTCGCCTCCTAAAAGCCATCTCTCCCGGAAGACACTCCATCCTTCTCTAAGTCAGGAAGTCATTCCCCCCCTTTCTTATTTCGTATCTCCTCCCTTAGAATCCTCTTCTCTTTTACCTCATTCCTAAGCATCAGCCTGCACGTGACCTCGGCATCCAAGGTTTTCTCCTCGACGTCCATTTCGTCACCCTCCTCATCTTCCCTGTTATATTTTGTGGCGAATTCTCTTTGGATGAGCATTTATTATGATTTCCGTTTCCTCATCTTCGTATGCGAGATTCTCGGATAGCTGAATCTTGAGGGTTTTTATTACAGCTTTGTGAAACAGTAGGTTCGAATAGCCGAATCGATTAAGCACGTCTGTGTTCGCAAACACCGGTCCAGGATTCGATTTCTCGTCACTGTGTCTCTCAATTGAAAAAATTAAAATGTTACCTGATTATAAAGTTGTGGATCTGGTTTTATCTCGGAAAGAGAAGGCAGAGTCGTGTAAGTAGTAGTGATGGTCAGGTCATCCATTATAAATGCTGCTTTGCCATATTATAGCCATAGAAAGGCCACGGCCATAAATTTTCAAATTTAATGAACTACAGAAGATTTTTGACGAAAGGCTGTTATTTTTATTTGACCAGGGCTTGCGCAGATTTGATTCTCAACACAAATATGTAACCAAACTTGCTAATACAAGTTCGCATGAAATCAATTATATCTATTGATTTAAGATGCATACCAACAATTGTTTACATATTTTTTAATCTTAACAATATGCATTTTCTCAGTCCATTCTAAAACAAATTAACCATCTTTCTCTTCTTCCCTCCTGGCTGTTTCCGAATTCCATTTCGTCTCTCCCTTCCCTTCATTCCTTTCGCTTCCGAAGAAAGGTCCATATTATGTGCTTTCTCTGATCTTACGTCCTGTTTGCTAGGCATGTGCCTTCTACGTTGTGTCTGCTTCCTGGCCTCACACCCACTATCGTCGGCGGTGATAAACGCTCTCGACCAAATGTGATAATTTCCTCCGTGTTCAATTATCTCCCTTATGGAGTCCCATTCCCCCCGCATCCGTTTTTCCCTCCATGCATTGCTTCAGTAATGAAATTCTTTAACGAATAGCGTAATATCCTCTTGAGTCCGGTGCGTGATATTGCCTAGGTTACGTAGGTGTTGGACAATCATTGTTCTCCTAGTCGTTTGGTGAAGGTTTTATTGAATGTTTTTGCAAAAAAAGTCCTCTCAGATTTTTTTTTCTTCTGACCCTCTTTTTAGCATGCCTGGTATATTTTTCTTCATTACCTTCACAATAATTTTTTCCTTGAGCATGCGTAATCTTTTCGGAAGAAAACCATTAAAAATTGTGTATCTTTTCGACTGTCGCAAGCTGTTTTTTGCGTTTCTGTCATTTGTGTTGCGTTTTTAGAATTCTCATATTTTTTAAATGACCACAGTTTCTTTTAAATTTTTGCATCATTAATAAAAGGTATACATCCGTGACTTTTCTAAAACATATAATTCATAATAGTTCTCATCAAGAAGTTCTCTTATTATTTTTAATTTTATTAATATATTTTACTTATCATTACTCTTTCCATAAAATTATCGCGTACCTGATGCAATTTTGCGCGATTCTTTTCTTATGAATTAGTAAGTGCGCACTAATATTTTATTTTCTTAAAGTAAAACAAAAATCACTCTCTCGCTCGAGAAACTGATAGAACGATTTCTCAAATTGACGTGCATGAAAAATTGCCGCTTCGGAAAAATAACAATCCCCTGAAAGCAGTATTTGACGCGGTTACAATGAAATTTTTATTATATTATGATTTATGTCTTATGGCATTATTTAATAAGTACAGTGAACAAAAATATCCTTTCATATCTCTGTATAAAATATATAAACATCATTTGAATATAGTATTAATGTTGTTATCGGATCTCTGCTTTTAGACCGCCAAATCATGATTCTTTTTCTGATGTTTTATCCTAACATAAGTCCAAGTTTTACCTTTATTCTATTATAACTGTAAAAACGGAATTCTATGCAGCCTATTTCAGATGGTACGTAATTTTGCCTTAAAATAAATTCTTTAGTTTTGGTAGATATCATGAGCAAGTACTCCTCATTTCAAATATAGCAGCGAATAGTAATTGGAAAACTCCAGGAATTCCGTTATTATGGAAGTGTAGTATGCTATATTTCCGTACTTTTCTCCTGTTGCAATTTATATTCTCCCTCTTTAGATCCAATCCAACGTTCGGCATTATCTTATCTTCTTGGCCTTTAATTTCCCTGATGTATTTCCTTCGCGATCTAGGAGTGTATTTAACTTGCAGCTTGGCGCGATGACCCAAATGATAAGGCGCCTCTGATAAAGGCCGTTCAATTTCGCCCGGTATCCGCGTTCAATCCCCCAGCGCCGTTTCCTTCCACTGCACATCTTCATCGGTTCATCGCTTTCCTTTTACTCAGCGATTCCAATAACCAGCGGCGGAAAATCGGCTTAAAAAAGCTTAATTTGCGACGGCGAATATTGTGGTATGATGCGGAGTTTGGCTCCAATATCGTTTGAGTTATTAGAGCGACTCGAACTGAATATTGAAGCTAACTATTACAATGCATTTTATTTTGGTCAGGGATTTATCTTCTGACCTTTACTACCGCCTCAAAATTGAAGTTTAAGTTATTATTTGAAGTTCTTTATCGGTAATAATAGATTGTCATATTAAATTTATTGTATTCATTCTTAACAGTATTCTACCTTGCGTTAAACCCATTAGAGTCTCATTCAAATGCACACTGTATATAAATTATGTAATCTCGTGTTTTAAGAAATCTAGCCCAAATTATAGGCTTAAATTATTTGTAAGAATTTCATCGGGGTCTCTCGGATAGCCAAGTGGGTAGCACGTTCCCCTTTCCTGAAAGAGTTCCCGGGTGTGAATTCCTAATGCGGGCCCATACCTGCGAAATAACTGTAGATGTCTCAGAGTTTTTTTTTAATTACTGCCACCGAGAAGTCCTTTATTTATCGTTCCTTATCACTATTCAACATTAATTGCGATATTAATTCATAATTTCATGAATGTAGTTCTCAAGGTGCTCATACTTAGTGAATCTACCCTGATTTGAAATATTTTTGATACCATTAACTTAAAATCTTAAAGTGATTCTCCAAATTTGTTCTTCTGTTCGTCAATTTTCAATTTTAAAATTTCAATTTACGGAAGTTAACATTTTTTTCTTCATGATTTATTCATCTGTTTTCTCAAGACTTGCCGGTGAACTTCATTTTTCTTGTTTAAATATTAATGAAGATATTGGAAATACCGCGGAGAAAATATTTTATACTTTATTACGAGTAAATAATTTATTATGAGGGTGGTTTGAAAAGTTTCCGACCCCAGATTTTTCAGAAATCTTCAGAAAATTTTCAGATATCGTCGTGAAATGGCGAAATGTCGGAAACTTTTCAGACCACCCATGTATGTTATGTCACAGGAGGTATGATTATAAGGAAATGGGTAAAAGTGACTTAGCACGAGATGGCGTGCACCAGGATAATTCCAAGGAATAATAGGACATCCTCAAGGAAGAATAGGACTTTTTCTAGTCTATTCTTGCTTGGGGATGATCATTGTAAAAATTTTAGCATTAATTTGTACCGGAACCTATTACGTAGCATAATATGAAAAAGTAAATATTATGCTTTAGTTTAACCCTCAGTTAGCTTAGTAAATTGATATCTCACCACCGGCATTCATTTCTATAACATTCTCCTTATTATTTGAAATCACCATGTAATTCACAATTTAAAATCGGTTAAAAGAAGATTAACCAATTTTATAATTTAGTATTGAAACAAGTATTGAAACAAAAATGTTCATAAATTTCTTTTCATTGTAATTTTATTAAGTTCAGTACGTTCAGTATCATTCTATCTCTCCTCGTCTCGTGATCCAACTTTAGGGTTAAATAGCTTTTTTAGCTTTCTTAAATATTTTACACCCCATTAATTTATTAAACATTTCTCCACAAAGTGAAACATCTCTTAGCCGTCTGTTTAAGAGACCGCAGTATTTTACCTAGAATATGGATGTCTTTCCACAGAATTCGTAGTAGCTGAAATTTCCACTATACTTACTGCGTCTGAGGCTTGCCGCGCAATATGCTGAAATATTTTGGCGTTGAGCAAGGAAATATCTCGCTCATAGAAGAAGATCTCATTCTCTCTGTCTCTCACGATGATAATTCGCTGGTATACCGATTTCATTTGACCTTTCAATTCACTTTGGCGAAAATATCGCGTTTCTGCGGTCACGCGGAAGTCTGCATTATTCGCTCTCTCTTCCAGAGAGATATTTCATTAAAAATTTCTTTTGTGGAAATTCATCGTGTCGAGAAACTCCCGCATTGCTTTCGGATGGTTTTCCCATGTTCACTTGCCTTGTCTAGTCCAGGGAAGTCTCATTGTGCCGCATGGAAGATATATGCCTCTCCCATCCTTTCTCTTTGTGTCCCTTTTTGGAGTTAGTTGAGTTAAACTCTTCCTTTTCTCAGCTGGCCGCCGTTAGGGAATAGAGGCAGTGGAATTAGAACCTCAGCCAAGCTTCACGCATCCAACACTCACTTCTCTCATGCTTTCCTCTCTCTTGTGAATCTCATTCGCGAGAGCTTTCTGCGCCATTTCGGATATTAAACGAAATTTCTTCCATCTCTCTTTATCCGAAGATACTATGAAAATCGCCTGTGAACTATTAGAATTCTTATTTTACTTATTTATAATATAAAACCCTCCCTTCAATAATTACCGGAATTACTGTATTTTTCAAAATGTCTATTACTGCTTATATCCTTCGCGAAAATTGAAAATATTTTGTTGGAAAACACTATTAAATGGTTGGATATTTTTCCTTGGGAACTCAGTATTATTATCTTAAGTGTAGGAATCACAGGTAATTGCCATTATAAATAATTGTCTGGTACAACGATTATCATTCATTACAATGACTAAAATTGGGCCTAAATTCCCCATACATTTTTAAAAAAAGCACATAATGTGTATTTCATACGGAAACCATTCTAAGGGATCTGGAGTCGAATCAAGCACTGTTCAGTGTATGAAACATTCACAGCCTTGTTTTCCGTACTGGAAAGGACGAGGACGCGAAATTTTATTGAAATCGATGGAATGGTTTATAAGGATCTGTTTATTTGCAAACAGGCATAGCGTAAGACAGAGAAACAACGGAATGTATGCAGCAAAATCCCGTTAATCTTTTTAGGGGAATTAGTAAAAACCACGTCATAAGCGGGATAGCATTATAACTGGATTGTTTAGTGCTGGCTGCACTTTCGTCATATCTTTGGAGAATATTTATTGTAAATAATAAATGTTCTACTTTCTGTGCAAAGAAATTCTCATTCTTAGTTACTTAATTTTGGTCGTTTTCACTCTATATTGTAACAATTTCTTGTAATTTGATAAACGAAAAAAAGAACAAAATAAGAGAATTTTAGGTCTTTTATATTTTAATAAGTGCTTTACGCCTTAAAAATGAATGATGTTACTTCTTAATTTTCCACAGTTAAAGATGGCGATGTATTGTTGAGTGATACTGGTAGCTCTATCTTCAGTCTAGGATGATCAGCCTTTCGGACGAGGAGAAACTCATAATTATATTATAAGATAACTTACAGACATTTGTTTCGAGTTATTGCTCAAAATACGGTTATGTTATATTTTCATCTTTCTCAACACGTTTCTTCAGAAGTTCTGAAGCTCAGTTCTGTTTATTGCGTGGGAATACGGAACCAACGGAGGCGGATATCTTGGGTGTAAATGAGGTTTGGTAGTTACACCTCTCTGTTATCTGTTCTTTTCTCATTCCCTTAGCACCGCATATTCCATTAGGAAGGCTATTGAATGTGGAACGCTGGAATCAAGTCAGCGGAGGACCTTTAGTAAAGCCCGCTTTTGGTTTGCATGTCCTTTTAGGCCTTCTAGCTGGGAATTTCAATCGAGAATAGGGCTCTCGAGCAGATGACGGATGTTTTTAGCACCTAACGCAAACGCGATTCTGAGTTTGATATGTTTACACTATCGGTATTTGCGGCTCCAAGTTATCGTCGCGCAAACACCTGCAATCCGCACCCTTTGCTTTACTTTTTCTATTCCGCGATGGAGTAACGATACAGAAGGGAATGGCCATGCTTCCCTATCTTCATTTCCTTGCCATTAACTTACGAAGAGTCTTTCAAGATAAAGAGAACATTATTTGAACAAGCGTTAAACGTTACACTGAAGAGCTTTGATAAACACTGTAATCCTTATATCAAGTATATGCCTATTAAATGCTGTTTATTCTGAATTCTACTATGTCTAGTTTATATTTCGCAAGTTTATTTTCGTGGTGCTCTTATTAAAGATTTCGTTTGGTGTATATTAATCCGAACATATTTGGGAGTAACCACTCCTTGATGGAAGCTTCGTGTGTTGCTTCCCTCCTTTCTAGTTCACATGCCCATCAGTTAGCGTAAGTATCCTTCTCATTTATACGTCATTGAATATACTTAATCTAGGTGGAATAGTGACGCTAATATTTTTATTATATATCATGAATTTTTAACCGTCCATATATTTGCTGCCACAATGCTTTGATATAGTCTCAGTGCCAAATTTAAAGCTATACTTAAAGTGTATAATATAAACTATATTAAAGTAAAGAATGACAGTCATTACGATGTATTTTAAATCGTTGCAAAAAAATATCACAGCAATTTTTAACTTTATGGGAAGAATTAATTCAATTTCATATTATAATGTTGGTATTCGAGATGAAAGAATGGATTTTAAGTAATCAACCCTAAAGTTAATATAGAAGGGTTTTTCGCTCTATCAATGAAATATGTGGTTTTGGAAGGCACCTTAGCGCAACACGGATCACACGACATCAATCCGGTCCGGGCGAATTTAATGCTTGATTTTGGAGAACAAGCCGGCGACCGAGAAGTGGACTTTGATTTATTGATGAAGAATTGACGCAGTCACTTGACAAAGTCACTCGCCTGTAACAACGCTGATGAATGGTCCTTCGGCAATATCGCGTAACGAATTCCTCCTTGCGCCTTTAGTCATCCCTCGAGCATGCACGGCTTCACGGTTAGTTATTTTTGCCTGGCTTATCGTTGTTAATGGCATGGAAAACAATGCGGGAATTAGTGTCCAGCAAGCACATCGGACGATTAATATTTCATGGCCGTGTGTCACTTGTCGCTCCTGTCGGAGATTTTTCCTTGGAAAGAATTTAAATTCGATGTACTGCATACAATACATACCTCGTTTTTTATTTCATGCAGTCGGTTAATCTTGGGTTTTCCTTAAATTTATCTTTAAAGGAAGTATTACTGAGCATCGTAGTAGAATCAAAATAAATTTCCATTGGGTTTGGAATAGGAAAAAAGCTTCAGTTTCTTGTTTAAAAACCGCCTGCCGTTTTATATATTTAACGGTTAAATTGAGCCGTAATATCGGTTTGTTCATACCTGCCATATTGAACTGAGGAATATATTTAGGGTAGCTACGGAATTAACCCTATTCTCTTCTAATATATGAAACCAAATAAAATAAATCGGTGAAAATTACCGAGAGTTGTAATTCGGTAATATAGTCTTTAGAAGAGGGAAAAAATGAACTCGGCGGTCAATGAACTAAGAGACAAAATCCTTAGGGATTCTGAATAACTGGTGACCGCTAAACGATTATCCGTTTCCCGGGAATCGCCCTAGACGGTCGCCGCGTTCGGCGCTTGGAGAATATAGTCTTTGCCAAATTAAAAAAGACAATTATTGTAAAAGTAAAGTGTAAAACGTTTATCTGTAGCTTTTTATTTGTTTTTACTCGGTTTACTTTGCATACGGTTAATTTTTAATTCTGCACACAGTTTCAATGATCTCTGTTAATGCTAATTGATTTACTTTTACTCTTTTATTTATATAAGATTCTTAAGCTAATTTTAAATTGATTTTTCCTCGAATTAATTATATTCCCGAACATTTTTCTCCTATGATTAGACTTAATGAGTTATCCCTACTATTCAGTGTTTGTTACCAAAATTCTTTACTTAATTTATTGAAGTCTTTTTAATATTTTTTAATGGGAGAGACTCCTCGTAACAGAAATTTAGTTTCTATAGGAGAACGACTTTATAAAAAATTGACTTATTTTATCTTCTCGTATATTATTCGGTGTTTCCTTTCAATGAATTAGTTTATTTAAACAGTTGCTAAGCTATAAATCGACGATGAGACAAAAAATTTGATATCTCTTTGTTCAAAAATTCTCGCAGTTCGCCGGAAATCTTTTCCGTCAACTTCTGCTCATTAAGTCAGTATCATCTTTCAATCAATTTGCAATTCATGACACTTGTCAGAGATTTCGTGGGAAAGCGCAGGAAGTTCTTTAATTACAAACTAACCCGGTTTCGTTACGTATATCCGTTCGCATCGCAATAAAACACCTTTCTTCACTTCTTGGCTTCTAATTTTCAGCGAAAGTCCCCCTAAAATAGCCGATGGGACTACTTTTGTCCCGCGCGGAACCTAATCTCGCTTCCTCCGATCTCGCAAATTAATTGCTTTCTACTTCTATCTCGGATCTCCCGTATTATCCCTTCATCATCCACTCAGCGTTATCAATTGCCGAATACTTGAGCGCGTATTTGTTTTCGAGAGAAAAAGAGAGACCCCGCTTTTTCCGCACTCCGTAAATTAACTCATTTTCCTCATCAAAGCGGTGACGTAGCCCCGTAATTATCTTTTCATTGCCGTGGCCTAGACATTTACACGCCCTCAAGCGTTCAACTCATCCTTTCTCCGCATCTTTATCAACGATATCTCACGGTGATGGAGAAACGGAGAGCGATGTAAGGAGAGGATTTCCCACTTTTGGAATATGATACAGTGTTCTGTCCTTTTGGGGCTCTTATGACTAGATCGTCTCCAAGTGAAGGGTTAAAAGGAGGCGTTGCTAGCGGAAGGGTTTTGTGTATGTGTCTACGTTGTGGGTTCTGTGGTGTTCACCATGGCAACAGAGGGGTTGTGTGAGGGTATGCCGGTTTAAAAGCGAGTCTTTTGGGAAAGGCTCAGTGGTGCGGCCCAGGTCAGATATCAGAAGATGTGGAGATGGGAAAGAGGGTAGATTCGGTAACATCGGTTCTGATGTCGATCTCGAGGACTTTTGCTGGATTTTCTGGTCTGGGAGTGTGTTGGTGAAAAATGTGGGATGGAATAAGTCCTCTTTCGGAGACTGAAAGCGACGTCTTTCATTTAAGCCTCCGACATCTAAGTTAGTAAGCGGGAATTTACATAGAAATCGTTGGTTGAGGGTTGTTACTGGCTTGAAAGGTGCTCGTGAAGCTTAGGTAGTATTTAGTAGTATGAACGGAGAACTGGGAATTAAATAGAGTGAGTTAATTGGCAAGATACGGCTCACTGCCTGTATTTAAAGCCTCTATGACTGCGTCTCCACTGCTTTGAGATTAAAAAAAAATTATCGGCTTAAAAGAGGGACTTACGGGATTGGTAGGAGGATTTGGGAGGTGCATTTATTTCTTGATTGATGTGAATATTAGGTATTGAAAATGACATACTACGTCTCATGTATTAGATGATATACTAGATCTTAGAGAACATAATTATGACAGGTAACCGAATACCTTCGGAGTAATTCGGCTCTAGTAGTGTTTGATGGAATTGGAATGTACGACCTCCAGTTTCAATGCTCGTAAAATTTTCATTTCCATTATTTCAATCGTAGATAAATAGGTGAATGCTGATCTCCAATGAATCGAATGTCATTCCATATTCTGATGACTGTTTTTCTTGTATACACGCAAAATTCTTTCTCCGTCAAAGTTAGCTGGTTGTAGTCTTTAAATTTCTCGAATTTATATTTGGACCGTTCATTTTATTTTAAGGACAGAGAGCCTAGTACCTTTGATTTTTACATTAATGACATTTTTTCTGCTTTTCTCTACTACTGTTCAAGCATCTTAATGCATTATTTGGTTTTATCTACCAACTTCTAAACGTCAGATCCTGTCATCCCATCTCTAAAAATATAATTCGCCTTACGTAGATAAGGGAGGAGGAGATAAAGAAAATAACCAACGGGGTGAATTCAAGTCTATTTCCACGTGAAATCATCTCTGATTTACTTTTAAATATCATGTTGTCGTAAAGATCTTGTAGATATAAAGTGCTCGTGGAGAAACTTTAAAATCTGACTATAATGCTAGAGCTCTTCGTAAGGCCCTAGATAATTGCTACTACTACAGTGGGATAGCGCTAACCCTTTAGTCCCCTCTCCTTTACCCCCAATGAAGTGAATACTCATACAGAAGAAATATTAAAGTAAGGGAGGGAAGAATGTGAAACTGAAACGTACTAATAACTAAAATTTTGCGATGTTAATTTTCCAAAGATGATGATGAATTTGGTAGAAATGAAATTTCATTATCATCCAAAAATAAATTTTAAATGTTTGATGTAAAGAAAAGAGAGAAGTGAATGTAGTTGAACTTAAGGAAGATGCTTAATTCTCTGTTAAATATTTTCCGAAGATACGAAACATCTTTGAAAATATCATTTTATTTCAACTTCTTATGAGGCAATAAGAATTCTAAGTTGTAAGAAGGAAATTCGTACACCGCTGTTATTGAAATAGAAATTTTAAGAATATGGATTTACTTCCTTACAACTTCATTTTTATTCATTCATGCTAAGGATTACTTCATGAAGAATATAAAAAATTGTAATTTTCGTATAGTTTAAATATTATTTTAATTAATTTACTTTTGCTCGAATAATAACTCTAATTCGAATCGATGTACAGATATGTTGTACGGAGTAAAAATTTTTAGTTGAATACAACCTTTAGAAGGCTAAGAGAATTCGATTTCTTTCTTCGGAATTCTTCAGTGTAATTTAGTTTCAACTTAATATCTACAATTCCTTGATGGATTTTTTAATTTCCTTTAACTTCATTTCTACACTTAAGTTAATGATTTTGAAGAATGAATATGCATAGTCTCACCCACTATTTTTTCTAATTAAGGGTCTTTGGCACGTATATTTTCCAATTTAAGAACTGATTATAAATTTCTCCGCTCCACAAATCCGATGACTTGGGTAATTTTTCATGGCAATCATTCTCCTTCTCAGAATACCCTACCGTCTTTCATCCTAATAATTGATGGATCCAAAAAACAACAAGGAACTGCAGAATCTGCGGTTTTTTTGCTACTGCAAGAAAGCCTTTCGTTAAAGTGTATTGACAGTATCCCTCGCTTCGGCTCCGCATTTCGATTGGAATTTCATCTCTCATTAATTTCGCGGCGCGAGGCAGTGCCCTAATTTATCGCGCCGTTTAATATAAAAACGAACGATTCTCGTACTTGATTTCCGTTTCAGTTGCTCCAAGAACAGTCAGCTTAACGATCCTCCCAGCTTCGCTAACTTTGAGAGGAAAGTAATTTCATTTCCGCGAAATTCGCCTCTTTTGTGAGCGAAATCCAGTTATAGGATAGGCGGTTTGAAGCTTATTGAAAACCCTTTGCTCCAGATATATCCTGAACCTCCCAGGAGGCTATTCTGGAAGATAATGAAATCTACGTAAACTTAAAAGGTATGAAATGTAAAAATGAAATTAAGATGGTATTTAAGGTGTAGTGGCCCATGAAATAAAGTTTATGTATTATTTTAGGAAAACTTATTTTGCAGTATTAACTCATTATGGGAATTTATCGTTTTTATTTCATCTTTAACTTTGACATTATCATAAAAGTTACGTCTTACGCATTGTATAAGGCTCTGGTCGTAATTTTTAAATCGTAAAATAAAGTATAATTACAAAGCCAGACGCCTTTAAGCCTTATTATTAATTGATACTGTGTCTCTATTTCTACTCTCGGGAGTTGATTTATCACCGAATTCTCAAATATGAATTTGATTCATAAATTTTTTATCTGTTCTCATTAAATTCGCAATATGCGTAGTATTTGAAATTTTTCTTATGTTATATTGAGTTTTTAATGCGAAATCACATTTCACAGAATATAATCATACCGTAGTTGCATACTTTATTATTGCTGGCCATTTTAAAAATATTTACCGTTCATTTTCTTTTGGAGCATTCTCTAACTTGCCTTTTATTAAATCAGATGCATTCCAGTTGAATAATATTCTTTAGTAAGTCACTATCTCCGTCTGCTTTGATTTCACCAATATCATATAGAAAATACTAGTATTTTAGTATATTCTAGTGTGTTCAATCTGGATATTTTTATTTTTCAGTAAGGAATTCTTGTGCAGCAAATTGTCAGTTTACAGTAACTTAAAAAAAAATCGATCACATTAACGAATAATTTTTGATCTATGCTAAAAGGATTTTATTAGTAAACATTCCTAAAGTTTACTTATAAGATGCTATCAAACTAACTAATCTTGATGCCTTATTAAAAGTATGATATCAACTGATCATCATGGTATCAGCACACACACGCTTTAGGCTCGCATGCGTATTGGGATATAATCCTTAAAAGTATAGACTACGCTTTTGAACGATATTCTGTACTAATTTTAATGAGGAATCTAATATTTTCATTTCGTTTGCGCTTGATGTATTTCGCTTCGTGCTCAATTTGATTCCAAAATCCGTAAATTGATCAGTTGTGACGCTTCAAAAAAGCCATTTCTTAGCAGAAAGAGGATTGTGCCTTTCTCTGCAGCGAGTGGAAGTTTATCATTGTTAGCGATCCCTCGTCTGCCCCTCGCATATCCCAGGCAATCCTTTATCTGTGTCACCGCTCGAGATGAAGAAAACATTGACTTCGCAAATCCAACGGCATTAATAACAAGGATAAACCGGCGTCTCTGATTGTATTTCCCAGGATCCCAACAGGTCTTCTCAGAATCCACTTATGAAAGCAACTTAATGGCGACGAAACTTGGAAGAAGAAGAAAGGGGCTTAATGTAAGGGAAGAATTAAGAGACCCCCCAAGTATCCCGGACATATGAAAGGACACGCAATGGCTGTGGAAATCTACCGTCAGGACAAAAACGATCTAGGAGAGAGAACTGCTGAATACGAATGGCTGGGTTTCTTTCATAATGCTTCATATGTTAATTTCATATTTTCGAAGCATATAAATCTATATATGGAAAATCTTTGACTAGAACGCTTTTAATTTTTAACTGGCGTTTTATGTTAGTAGTTAAAGTATCACCATTATTTATTGATTGATTACGTATTTAAATTCATTTCGTTTTTTGAGGGGATGACTAATAATGATGTTGCCTTTAATTCGTTGTTCTTGTTTTCTTAGGTAGTAGAACGTTGGATGCTCGTGGCACATTCTAGCGAAAATTTAGCTTTGCATGTTCGGAATATTTTTATTAATTAAGTGAATTAAGTTAATAATGTTTTCGAATTGGATTCCCCGTTCTTACCTATTATTACTGAAGTAGAGTATAAAAGTAGGAGAAAATCTTTCTCGTAACAAGCATTAGGAGAAAAAATGAGCGGAAATGCCCATGAGTATGATATAGAAACCCTAAGACTTGTCTTGACCATTTTATAAGTCTAACATTATCTCATATTAGCTATGCGTTTTCTCCTTAAATTTAGTTTCATATCGGTCGTTTTATTGTTTGGTTTAAAATGAGGGTAGAATCCATGTTAAATTTAAATAACTGTGCAACGATTTAATCAGCTTTAGTCAATAGGCCTTCAGAAGTTTTATTACGTTATAATAGTATGATATATAATGATATGGTAATTTAATGTAAGTTATACTATTTTTCTGCATAGATTAATTGGGTTTGAAGGCATATTTCACTGGGTGGGATCCCCAGGGCATTCGTTTTCTGGATTCGTTAGCTGGAACGCAAAGAATGGATGGCTGAGAACGCTAAGTGAGGAGTAATGAAACGCTCGAGCATCCTCGGTCCAGAGCGAGATAAAGGGAAGCAGTCGGGGAGATAGCGTAGGCTTTACTGGAATCCCCAAGGAGTTCGCGGGAGAGAGGAGTGTTCGGTCGAGGAAGCAAATACTAGTGGATGAGATGGGAAGGGCAGATGTGGGTCGCAATGAACTTCGAATGGACGATGGGGAATCGGGAAAAGAGGGTGGACGGAAATTCAGAGGGGAAACGGCAAGGTCGCGGTAAGGAATGGTGCTTGCAAACCTTAAGGAAGAGGATGTTTGAAGGAAGCCGATAGAAGGGTTAAAGTGGAAACTACTCTTGTCTCAGTTCCCTAAGGGCGTCGTCCTGTGGTAAGGGCAACTCTGTCCCCTTTTCTATATTTATTGCCCTCTCTCTTCCAATTCCATCTTTAAGTCTTTGTCTTGAGATATTATCTCTTTGAATGATAGAGCGGCAGCATAAATACGTTTCCCTGCTCAATGCTGCTAGGTTTGTCAGCAACAATCGTCAAGTCTTCATCAACGTATTATAGACCTGTCGGTCTCTCCCTCTTCCCTCTCGTGCCCTGTCTTTAGATTCTTTGTGCCTCTTTGATATTCATCATTATTATCTGATTGTCATCAGTTGCTATACAGATGCTATCAGTTGCCCACTTCGGTTTCAGGTTGTAAAAAGAGGATCAATTCGCTGTCGTCAATCGAATGTAAGAAATACCCAAAGTGATACAAATGCCTTGAACTAGAAAACTGTGCTTATTGTTATAATTTTCATTCTATCCAACAATTTGATATTAAATGAAGTTATTATTTGAATCGTTTTTGGTGTGTTTCGAAAATGTTACAGTTTATACTAATTGGATAAAAAAATGACTATTCAACCGATGTAGGATTGGGAAAGAAAATCGGAAATCGAAGGAGAAAATTCAATAGTATAAAAAGCAATTTATCAACCGATGTGAAGTCTGAGCAAATGTGATCTGTAAAGCAATAATTGAAGTAAAAAAATTAAGTTCAGTTTGAAAGGAAAGGCCAGTTGAGACTGAGATAATCTAAGGCGACTTATTTCAGACCATAGAAGTCGTTTGTAAATATTTCCGAAAATTAAGTAAATTTAAGTTTTAAACTACTGAATGTGAAAACCGTTACGAGTTTTCCGACGTAATTTTCGATGATTTCTCAATTACTTAACTATAGCTGTGAGGTGAAGCAAATGGCTCCAAGGACAAACAACCTGTCCTCAGCACCAGCCTCTTGCCTAGAACACTAGAAACAGTAAGCGAGGGAAATAAAAATTTAATATGTTTTATGGGGGGAGGATCTTTGCTCGATTCAGTAGTGGGGGTTCTCTGCTTGTCGGGGATCTCGATATGCCTATTGCTTTGCTCACGACTGTAAGTAATGAAATATCTGGAGTATTATCGTCGATATTCACCCTTGAATTATTTTTCCTTTGGGGATAAATTCCAATCCGCTTCTAATCCACCGCCGTTTTTCAGTACCGAAACAGTGATTATGATTCATGCAGTGTAGGAGTAGGATTGGGAGGATGAGATAGTTAGGGAGTGCTCTCTCTTACGCTAGGTGTTAGAACGTTAAGTACGATTTACGACTTCGTGATACAGCTGCGTCTGTTAACTAAAGTTGATGTTCAAATTTACCTTCCGATTAAGTACATAGGATAGAACACCTAAATCATCCGTTCGGAAAATCATGTTACGAAACAGCGTACGTTTTCCGTATTTTTCTTTGCGAAAAGTATTTTGATTGAAAATGCTTCTCTTTGGAAATGCAAATGGTAATTCCAAGAGTTGGTATTACTGCCAATTTCATCATGTTTATAAAAAAGAAAATTTATGATTCTTCATTTCGAAGAAACATGTCTCAAAGAACGACTTACAAAATTTTATTACGTTTTTCCAAGTATGAAGGATTATCCAAGTGACCTAAAAAAAATAATCTTAATTTAGGAAATAAAAAGGCTTTGGTAACCTATTTTTCCTTTGCGTTTTCATTATTGCTTCAAAAACATGGATCGAATTCCATGCAGGGGTTTAATATTTCTTGACTAACATCCATGCTTGATTGAGACTAAAAAAAATTGGTTCCCTGTTTACTTACTGTGAAATACATATCCGCGTTTGTATTCTTTTAATGAAGGATATTGCTGCATACCACATATTGGAACAACTCTCTGTAATTTTTCAGAAAAGGAATAGTCTTTCTCCATCCCTTAATCACATGCTTTCCCCACTTGGTGTTATGGATCAATAGAAAGCTGCAAATTGAAACAAGACAGATCGAAATTCGATCAAGATTTCAACTATAGCCTCTAAGTCCAATTGATGCCTCAAAATAGTCGAAAATGATTTACGGAGGGTGCTTCATCCATATCACTTTGAAGTCACGAGTGTAGGTGGAACGTGATGCCCGGCTCATCGCAATTTATGAGGAGTATCGCGGGAGAGTAGTGTTTTGAATCGACCCGCTAATTCTGTTTCCTTGTATCACAAACAACTCATTTAGACCGCGGCTGAAAAAGCTAATGGGCTGTCGTAATTGGTCATCGGTATCATCTCCCCTCTCGGGGTCAAACTGAGCAAAACAGATGCATCGCAGAGGACGTAATTCCAATTTTATTCGGTCCAATGTGTCGAGGTACGATTTCAACTTTAGCGACCCTGGGGATTGGGATGTATCTCTGTCATCACGTATTGTATGTTGGTATAAACTAAACATTAGGTATGAATCTCTACTTGAATCCATAGAAATTCACTATGCAGGTATTGTGAATCAGATTCTTAACGCTTATCCACTGAACGAAGTAAGAATGGCTACTTGCGAAACTGTCTCAAATCAATTCTTGGATTACCAAATCGTTTATGGTGTATAATATAAAATGAATAATTAGTATTCGATTTGTAAAATATTCTCTATAAATATTATCGAAGCAGTGATAGCGATGGATGTATAAAAAATATCAAGTAGATGCCATTCAATTTCATATCTATCTATGCCTGTGTTCCACGAAGAATTCAATGATATGACTGGACCCAGTTTATTATTTTTCGTTTCTTGAATATCTAAGACAGCAGCTAGTTTCGAAACCATGTATCACTTCTGTCTTTTTCTCCCGTTTTGTTTTCTTTACAGTCCGCGTAGCTTTCCTCGTAAAAAGGGTTTGGATAGCATCTACATCAGAGTTTTGTCGTGTGCACACTTGTCGGCGTCTCCTTTCTTTAATCTTTATTTGCTCAGACTTATCACAAAAGAATTCCTCGGATCCTTACCAAGGATATCCTTTTCGCAGGTGTTATGAAGGCTCTTGAAAGTAGGCGCGGTAAAAATTCCATTTCTCCTGGGAAATGATACATTTTGTCATACCTCAGAGAGCGGTTCCTTTGGACCCCTTTCATAAAAACACCGCCATGTGTGCCTAAGTGCATCTTCTCTCAGTAAACTCTCTCCTTTCTGTTTGTATTCCTCACTTGCGAGCTCTCCCTCTGCGACGTCCTCGAGCCGCGACGGACTCTGCCTTTTTTCTTTCTACGTTTTTCTTGGGGAAAAAAGTCACTCCTGCGTTTAAGCGATGGCTGTGGTTGGATCGGAAAGCGATCGTATTTACACTCTTAGGCTCAGTTTATTCAAAATGTACGTTATTTGCAAACTTAATTTGTATTTCAGGCACTCCTTTATTAAACGCTGTTGGTGCCTCCGATATCATCAAACGCTTCCATTAGTCTTGTTACAGAATAGGTCTGTTTCTTTTTGGTGTTTACTCTTGCGGAGGGCTGTAATTGACTTCATCCTGTCACTATTTGAAAAGCGTACCTATCGCAATTGGATTTTCGTCGACGACCGTGTTTAATAGCCTCGAAAAAAGATGACAAACATGCGTCGCCAATACGGTAGTTTTTTTATTCTGTAATTCAGGTCGTCCGTACTCCGGTATAAATTATTTACCGTAGAGATTTAGCAAATTATAGCAATGTCGTATTTTTTTAGGAAGGATATTCGTATCTAACGTTTCCTGTGGGAGGGTAACGCTTCAATTCCCCTCTGAGAAGCCAAAAAGTCGGTTGTCATATTTCAGGTCGTAAACCGCGTCAGATTAAATTAGCTTGAAGTTCGACGAAGGAAAGGTCCCTAAGCCCCACGGCCTCACACGCAATTAGCGAACGTGGCTTCCAGTCCAGTATATTGCTTAATTGGTCATCAACTTCACTTCCAGGAGGTGGCGGTCTCAGCTGCCATAGCGCTCATTTGGGAAGAGTCGGACTCACTCGAGGTGCATTGCTCTTTCTTTTTCTTTCCCCTCTTTATGGGTCTCCGTAGGCCTTTCCCATCCACTTTATATCCCTCCTGAAAGGCTATCCAACAGAAAAATTTGCATATTCAGACGCATCATCATCGCCTTCCTTTTTTATTTGATGGTTCTAAATCTTTCTCCATCTAAAGCCTCTTCCCCAGCTCTCTCCCTTAAGAGATTTCTCTCCTTCAGCTCCGCGCATGCATTTATGCACGTTTTCTCCAGAATATTCTACGATGTAAGTAAGGGATGTATTGTTTCGAGAAAGTAGTTGGGAAGATGATGTAAGCATGCGGTGATAATGTTGTTTTCCCGGCATTGTTCCCGCTCACCGTTTCTTCAATGATTTTTTAGAAGAATAATATATTTTAAAATACTATTAATATATAATGCATTACATATTATCCAATAGAATGATTAAAATTTCACCTAACCGTGAATCCATAGTTTTCCATGTCGTATGAGTTTTGATACGCCAGTATTGCTACTTTTGTATTTCAAAGTGCAAATGGAGGATATTGTGTCAACCTCTAAGTGAAACAGTGTATTATTCCTCGTATTCATTTATGGTGGGCTTCTTTAACCTCTCAGCCAACTCAGATTATAGAATTATTTAATAAATAAAAAGTGTTAATAATTATTATATTTAATAAATATATAACTTCTTTGCTCTTGCTTTCCGCTTGAAAGGGTTAATAAAAGTATTGAAATTATTTATTATCATTTTTCCCTTACTAGACTTTTAGCAAAATGACATACAGGCATGCAAGTTTTGTTTTTTCGTACTTACTATATGCTGCAGGGATAGTTAAAATTTACAAAATGGCCTAAGAAAAGTTTAAATATGCACAGAAGCTAAAAAACTTAAGGAATTTAATTTTTATCGAAGCTTATATGTTCCACATAGTACATAATACCTTAGCAGTTCCGGGGACAAGTTCCTACGTGCTTCACCTTACCAATCATAATATGCAGGATTCGTTCTGTTCCATTAAAAAACACCTTGCGATTTTATAATAGCTCAAAGACTTTCGCTGATAAACTGCTTCATTGTTCTGTAGCTCGATTTAAAAACAAGAGTGACTGTATGCGAAGGTATCCTGTCCATAGTAAACACACCGGGGTTGTCTATTCTCAGCACCCATGGGGCTCTAACTTCGTATGGTAATGTATGGGTATCATGTGGTACAGGTGAATCTCAAAGCACCTTGTTGCTCGCGAGCACGAGCAAACAACAACTGGGCTTCTTCTTACTTTCTCTTTCACTGATTCCTAAGTAAGTGGCCGCAATGGAGGGGCTTTGAAGTCTGAAGGAATTCAGCAAAATCGGGGAGATTTGGGAGGAGGAAATACACGAGGTTGTTTTTTTGCGTGGGTGAAATCTTTTCTGTGGAATACATGCGAAGAGAGAGCCTTGGCGCTGCCCCTGCCGCCCGAATCGATGGAGCCCCGGCTGGAGGGTGTCCGAGGAGGTATGTCGCCCTTTTGGGGGAGTTTAAAGAGGGGCGCAATTCAAGTGGATTTGCTATGCATGACTCCATGCTACGCTATACATGACTGTTCGTATAAACTGAGATGAGGGTAGTAAGTGTCGCCCATGGGTGGCTGAAGAAAATCGGTGAAATTACACTTGTATTTGTACCATTTCGTATGATATGAGAAGGCTTTTACTTTGGAGAAATGAATGAGTACAGCGGTTTATTTCAGCTCAAGTGTTCTTGAGTTTCACCTCATTTAGTTCCCTACGGACTTCTCTTCGTTTTTATTTGTCTTTCTCTGGGTTATTGGGACATTTAATGCGGGTAATAATCCCCGCTCTGAGTTGAGTTCCTTTAATCAGAAATTTTATTGATTTTTTCGACACTTTCACGTCAGGGCTGATCCACGATGATTTATTGCAAGTGGTTCTCAAACTGTCTTATGAATTGCTGGGGATGTAAATAATATCGAGAATGTGAAAGTGATCCGCATTTCTCAGCGGAGTTTCTTATCCGATAATGAAATTTTCATACTTCACGATTTTCTAAGATTATGAGGATTATGATCATGGAAATGCAAACTAACTTCGATTTTTCGGTCCTCTCGGGAGGTTGCTTCATGACCGTATACCGGTACGCATTTATTTCCTTTTGTTTTTATATTTCTCTCCACCGGTTACTAAAAAGAATGATACATATCAAGCAATCACCGTTCAACTAGAAATGAGCGAAATTTTGCTCGACGTAGCATACAATTTTATTAATATTAAGGGCATTTTCTAATATCTCTATGCTTTATAAACGTTTAGAGAATAACAACGCTGCAGTTACATAGGTACGTTCTGTAATTGTAATTTGGTTTATATGTACGAAACTTCGCGGAAAATTGCTAATTCTTATGACCAGGTGGTAAATCATGTTAATGAAAGAAAATCTCTTAAATCATGGTAACGTAAAAAGTAGCGCCCATATTAATCAATTTTACTTAGCCAAACGATTTAATTTATAAATTATCTTTAGAAAGGGAACGGGTCGTTTTCCCGATAATTTCCTCGTATCGGAAATGGCCTGGAGAAGAATTTCGTGGAAGAATGAGTTTGTGCGACTAAAATCTGTCGGTTGATTTACGCTCCGATTTTTATTGACTTGTTCTTGCAATTTGACGGCAGATTCGATAACAGGGAAGATCGGAACTTTCAGGAAGAATATATGTTTTCACGAAGAAGGTGGAGGACGGAACGGGATTACTATCTTCTCCGTTTATAAATCATCCATCTTATCTCACTTACACCCGGGAAGAAGATATTTATTTTCTTTTAACTTTTTGCTCACTTAAGCGTAAGAGATAAAAACACCCCAGCCTGAAATAATTTTCTTTCAGTGAAAGAAACGATAAAAATGGAATAAATCATTTAATTAGTTCGTGAGGTGTGGTTTTTATTCGCTCCCGACCTTTCCGGGCCATTCACTTGATTTTTCCAGAATTAGTTATTACATTTATTACCGTCTCTTACTTCTTACTATTAAAGAGCAGTTAAGAGTCTAATCTAATTCCATCGGCAGTAAGGAATACCTTTTAATGTAAATTGTTTCTACTTCGAAGTTAATTAATCAACGCGACATGACAAATGTCATATTTATGATAAATGCTTCAATTATTACGTTTGTGTTAATGTAATGACGCAGAGTAAGTGTGACTAGGAGGGTATACATCGTTATACATTTTTTAATAGTTGATAACCACTGCGTATGATTTACAGAAAAGTGAATTTCCGGAGTGCTTGTTTTTTACGTCCTTCGTTTCCTTCATTTTTCTCGCAGTATCTGATCGCATTGGTAATGCATTACATGTATTGCGTTTTTGGAGAAGAAGTTATTAAATTCATTGAGAAAACGTAACTTTTGTAATATCTTTCTTTCACTTGACTATTTATCCTGTAAGCCAAGAAAATTAAAGTTTACGATTTATGGTGGTAAATCTCAAGAAACGTTTTGCTGTATTTTTTCTTGGATGCCCACAATATCTCAGGATAACGTCATATCATGAATAGTTTTCTGTTTTAACCCTCTTCAGGGATGAAGATTTTGATTAATCCTTTTCCTGAATAGTTTATTGCTGTACTTCCTCGAATTTTCATTCCATGTTTATTTTGCTTTTTTGTGAAAAGTTATATTCTATGTTCAACTTAAAACTCTTGAATATCAGATACTGGACTGATTTAAAATGTTGGAATAGAAATTTCTGGGGAAGTTTGATTTGGCATAGTTTTTAGACTTGTAATTTTTCATCGGAAAATTTGTTTAACCTCTCTTGTAAAGAATATCGTCGAATATATGACTTGACGCTTTCCCGGTGAAAAGTTTGTTGAAGGTAATTTTCTCGGGCTTCTAACCGGGTCAGTGCTGGCAGAAGTGCCGACGTTTCGGCAACCCTGAGGATGGCCGCAGTGACAGCGGCCGAAACGTCGGCACTTCTGCCAGCACTGACCCGGTTAGAAGCCCGAGAAAATTACCTTCAACTCACAATATCGTCGAAAATCATCAGTTACAATACGAAGATATGTTTCCTGATATCTCTGCACCCTACCCGTTGCCGCTAAAGGATGCCCTGCTTTGAACATGGATGGAAATGGATACCAATCAGCACATATAGATGACTCCCATCCGTAAATTGGTTAGAAGAGACCGGCATGTGACGAATTGTTCCGTACGCCACTCAATTTCGGAGACAAAAAGAAGAAGAGGAATTGAAGGATATGACTGCGGCGATCTGTGGTTAGCCCGCCGTGAACGCTAATGGTCAGTCAGCCTATGAAATGGCTTTGGGGAAACAAACATTCAGGTCGCTTATCCAGCGGGGTCTCCCCCTCCAAAGCTTTAATCTGCTCCCGAGATGTCCAAGTCAGAGCGGGAATATTCAAGTGTACACAAAGATGGGAAAAACGCGATCGGTGGCTTTGACTCCTGGTTCGTGTCGCGCCATCCCATCTGTTGACCAAAAGGATTACGGCGGAAGAGATTTATTTTGAGGAGAGTCCTTGTGCTAATTAGAAGCGCGGCTGTAAGTGGTACAGGGAGATAAGAAGCAGTGCATTCTAAAGGGAATTGTAGGAATGATTGAGATTTCAGGTTGCGAAGATTATTCAGGATATGTATATTGACAGCTCTAATTATAGTTTATGTAATGGAGAAAATTCTGATTGATTTCCCTCCCGATATGTTAAATAATGTATGTAAAATAGCTTACGTAAGGAGTCGAAGAGTCATAAAAAAGAATTTTTCTAAAAATATTTACATTGCGATAAGAAATTTCAAATTAACGATGTTTCGGGTTGCCTAAATCCTATTGGATTTTTGTTTGCCGTGATATTAGGATGTTGGTGCAAGTAAGTTCGAGATGAACGTCAATCTCAAGCAATTATACATAGCCTTATGTAAATTTTCTGTATATAAACGTTCTCTATTCCCATTATTGTTTTGATTCTTAAGTTTCCAAGTTAATTCACGTTAAATGGAATAATTATGTTTTTATGTATCGCTGAGTATCAAAGTAAACGTTTTTACCGCTTAAATTCAAGGTGACAAGTATGTAGATAATTCTCTCCGTCCTTTGACCGAATTTACGGCAATGACGTAATATCAAGAGGAAGGGAATCTGGATGACGTAAATCCATGACGCACATCTGTAGCTGTGGCTTTTCCTTTACATGCGTGTGAGGTACTTTTAATAATATTCCTTTATTGAGTCACTCATCCGAAAATCATCTGCTGTATGAAAAGCGGGAATGTTCCATCTTAAAACTTTATTTTTTTGTATACCCTAAATCGCTCGGGGAAACGCTTCCAATTATATTTTGTTCTCTAATTCCATGAATCATATGTTTATTGCTTATTTGTCTTGCTTATTTTTTGTCGAAAAATTTATTAATTTTACATTATAATATTTTGCATGTAAAGTATTTTATAATGGATTTCTATTTCCCCAAAAGTAATTTATTCGTTTGAATGTAAGTGAAAGGAATTGCGATAACCGATATTTATCGAATGAAGGTAAAGATGTTTTCACGGATGAAATGCTTCGATAGATGAGAATCTTTATCGAGAACGGCTTCAAAATATAGGATATTGAAAATATGAAATGTAGTAATTTATTTTATCTATCTTCTTTAGGCAGTTTTAGCAATTTTGAATGGCATCGGCGATGTATCTTAGAAACGGTTCCAATATTTTTTAGGTTTTATAGACTTTATGACCGTTTGTGAAATTATTTCTTCCTGAAATATATATCTTATACCTCAGCACTGCGTAATTCTCCGAATTTTGAGAACTTTAGATACCTTTCTGTCTTATCTCACCCTTATTTCATCAGGTTATATATGCTTAAATAACTAAAAATGATTTATTCAGTAGTTACTAAGAACCTCTCCAGTCTTTTAATATGGCTGCCTATGTTCTCAGGCAATATCGTAATTTATCAGAAATACAGAATGACAAAAAACAACAAAGGAAAAATTACTCATGAAGGTTAAAGAAGAATATATAAAGGTATTTTATGCATTAAAGTTTTTTAAAATTAGTATCTTAAGTGTCGAAGATATGAGAAATTTAAGTTATTTTAATCGGATCGATATTTATGAAAATTTAGAATGAAAAATAAGAGGAAATAAATGAATGAATTACTCTGTTTGATCTTTTGCTGATAGAAACCTTTTAGAAATATCATCTTAGTAAGTAAATCTAGGTCTCATCAGGGCATATTCATAAGAGCAATAACACAATTGCACAAATCTGCCTGGGGTTTTTAAAAACAAACAAATAACCTTTGATCAGCAGAATATAACAAATATTTTCTTGGCTCTATAAAGCGCATTAGTAACGGGTAAATGTTTTGCCAGTAGGAGGATTTCACTGTGCTATTCTTAATGCATTACGGAGTTGTGAACAAGACGTTCAATCACACCTTCATTGATATGGTTGGATCCCCTTATCATACGATCTTAAATCTCTTATTTTTTATTGCAGGATTTAGAATGTCTTCTAGGGAAAATATTAATCGCTTCCAATAGTTATCAGTATTTTTATTCCCGCAGTTATTCGTAATTTTTTATATATGAAATTACAAATCCATGAAGTGTGCACGAGTTAGAATCAGCATCTTCGAGTTTGGCATGAACATAAATGACAGGCATTGTCTCCCTTTTTATTCCACGTGGACGCCTGCTGCACTCTGACCTCTCCTTCACAAGAGGAGCTGATTTCCACTTCGCATACTTTTCTCACATCCGTCCATCTAAATTCAACTCCGGTGGTGACCCGTTGTCAATCACAATGGCAAACAGAATCCTCACTCTAAATTCACTTACGGCTTCTGCACTTCCTCGATCTCCATCCATAACATGGCTGTGCAGGCGGACGTACGCGAACGGGAAGCGAAATAAGGGGCAGAGTAAAGAAGGCGCGACAGGATATATATTCAGAGGGAAGATGACGAGAGATAGAGGATTAAATGAAAAGATACCCGGAAAGGTGGACGAACAAGGAGATATGGATAAGGGAAGAGAGTGTTATGCGGGGAGATATGGGATGAATACGAAGGGAAGGACCAGGTTTTTCTTTTTTATTTACGGGACGGAGGATGATAAATAAAATTGAAGACCGGGTCCTTGGAGCGTGGGGTCTTTCTCCCGCGGCGTTGTTTTTTTTATACATGCGATCCATCCATATACTTTTCCATCTCCTTTTTCTGTCCGAATAGCTATCGCGAGTTTTTCTCAGAGGCGTTTATTTCGCCCCCGCATAAATATCCGAAGGTGGCAAAGTTCGGAAAGTTTACCATGCGTGCTCGTTTCATCTCCTGGAAATTGGAAACGGTATCTGCGATCTGAGGCGGATGATTTCTGGTTGGGCTATTTTTTTTATCCGCGCTTAATTACATTTTCCGGCGGGTGAAAGTTTTCTCGCGTTCTCCTCTGCGTTTCCGATTATTCGCGACTTTTAATGGCGGCCATATATTTAATCGCGGTATCAGATTAAATTATCGCGGTCAAGCGAAAGAAAGGTTGAATCCTCGGGGGGATTGTGTTATCTTGCGATGGTGCTTTGAAAATGTTGAGCGTTTGTTGTTGTTGAAGTTATTTGTGACGGTTTGCATTTTATATAGCGCTGGCTTTGGTAAACAGATAAATTCAAAGTTAGTTTTGTGATAAATTTGAATTTTTATGATGTCTGTTCATTAAGATAAATTCTCAATTATACTTTGTAACGGAGAAATATTTTGGGCCTCCACTTTTTGTCTCAGTTTCCATTTTATTTGCAATGACCAATGTCATTTTTCCAAATTTATGATGAGGTTTTATCCGTTATAGAAGTTAATGGGTTGATAATTAATATCTATTTATCGTAAATTTTATTTAATATCCTCGCTTTATAATTCGTTCTATTTTCAACTATTAATGTTTTATATTTTCATTCATTCTTAAGATTAGAAGGTAATATTAAGCGAAAGTCGTGAAATCGAATTTCTTTAGCAGACATAAAGAAACTGATACAACGCCGGACAATTTACAGTAACTGAATTGAGAATTGTATACGCAAAAGCAGGAATATCTCTTTCTTTAAATTGACCAAATTTTACTTTTCTGAATTACGTACACCAGTGGTATTTTCCATGCTTACAGTTTATTTTTCTTCTTTATTTTATTTGCCGTCTTCGATCTTATTCTGTTTACGCCCCGTATTTGAAATTTCTTTCTTTAATCTTGCTTCTGTTTCTTTTAGCCCTATATTTTTGACTCTTGGTAGATTGAAGCCTAATTTAATGCTTGTTCGAGTAAGGATGTGGAAGAAAATGGTGAACATCAATTGGCAATTTGAAGGGCGGATAACGGTTGACAGGAGTTGGTGAAAAGAGGAGGCTAATTAATTCCATGTAGGAAAGGAGAAGAACTTGATACTCCATACACTGAGGGGAGATTGTTACTCATGCTGGGAGAATCTGATCAAGGACAAGCCAAAAGTGGGATGAGAAAGGTGATCGACTTTTTGAATGAGAGAGAAAGTAGCAGAGGCATGAATAGAAAGGCAAAGAGCAGTGAGAAATGAAACCAATTATGTACAGAAGCAAAACACCCATGTTGATGGTGAATTACATCAAACAACATAATCATCTTTACAGAAAACACTCTATGCAATTCTGCCTATTCGCGAGATTCTCAGCGGAAGGGAATTTTGCAACGTAGAGAGAAAGTCTGACGATCAGAGAGGAAAGAAGTTTGAAATAAAAGGTTAAGTAAGGTGTATTGTATTTTCCTCTTGGATTTATGACCCTCGTTGGGTAGTTATAGCCTTGAGAATGGCCGCGCGAATTCGGGGAAAGGCTCCTCTACCTACTTTTTCCTCCTGCGCGCAAACCGCATTGCTGATCCGAAAATCTCCTGCTACCTCATACCCAATCCAAATGCGCCTCTCATGGTCCATTTATTGAGACACTCATTCTCATGTCCCTTCTCTGTTAGCCCAGTTTCATTTCCCAGTATCCTGAGGTAGTATTCCGTTTGGTATTAATATTGTGCTCGATTCTCGATGATTAATTTTTCGGGAGAATAGCGTGTTTAACATCGTCCAATACCCCTATTACTGCGTATGAATGAGGCCAAACCCGGAAAAATGGGAATGTTGCTTTGAAGCGGAGAAAGAAATTTCGAAGCAATTTTATAAAGAGAGAGATTTCAGGAACACTTTTCAGTACATATTCGCAAAAATGCAGTGGCATATTTCGCCAGTTAATCCTTTAATATGCATACCCGAATGCGGATTCGTGGTCCTCCCGATAGAGCGCTAATCCGTTGTATTATTTTCAAAGTTCTCGAGGAATGCTTCAACACATGGGCGACGATTATTGTTACGAAGGAATCAGCGTTACAAATACTGAGCTGATTTTTGCTTTTCGTCGTATAATTTTTCTAAATCTGTTGATCTTCTGTCAAATCATTAAAGGATCCTCAGTGTAGCTTCTCGACAATTGTATTCAGCTCCATTTCAATTTCTTTTTTAATTACTTTCATACAATTCTTCGACATTCAAGTACTGAGTTCCCATCGCTACCTGCCTTTTATAGATACAATGATGCCATCCATGTCTATGTTTACGGTACTATTTTACGATACATCCAATCTGGAGAAATTAACATTGATATCTGATGACATACAAAATGAATCTAATAAGTTTCATTATTTTTAAAATTTCGCGGATTTTTCGAGTATGTTCCTTTTTGTGTCCTCTTTCCAAACTGAAGTTAATTTTGATATCTTATCCTGTTTCGGAAAGCAAATAGTGTGTGATATTTATTTTTAAGAGCTATAATAGCTAAAAAAGAATAATTCAGCCTGATGTTTTTATCTCTCTTCGAGTGGTGTTTGTGTTTGTTTTCCTCCCAGTCTCAGTGGAATTGACTGCCTCGGGTTTTTGATTGACGACATATCGTTATGTTCGAATGTGAAATTCCCCTGTTGATAACGATGGCTGAAGTGGCACTTGCTATTCCTAAAAAATATACTTGAATTAGATGGCTTACTTTAGGAGTGGTTTCGAAAATCCTACGATTGTGAGGGAGGAAAGAGGATTATCAGTAATTCATTGGGGTATTAGAGTTTTAGTAGTTTGCCTAGCTGAAGAGCGGAAGATTACCTAAGGTCTATATGCACCGCAGCTGAAGTTATTTGAGATCTTAACTGTAGGTCGTTAATGAGATTTTACTTTCTCAATGGCTTTATACTAAGGCTTCGTATTCCTTGTTAATTTGCTTGATATCATCAAGAAAGAAGTTTCCTTGCAATTCAAAATTTTAATATATTACACTAAGATATACTTTCTCCTGTTTATACGTCTTAGTGTAATTTATTACGTTATTACGACGTGATAAAATTTTGCTGAAGATTATCAAATTTAAAGAAAACCATTGATATCGGAAATGTGTTTGTTTTTCAAGATAACTGATACTCAGCAGAACTACTGCCTCGTCATTGTTAAGGTGCACCAGGCCTGATGCTGCATGCTGAAAAACGCATTTACACGTATTTCTAGTAAGTTTAATACTGTTGGAATAATAATTACATTTCCTGCATTGATGTTCTTCATGTCTTAAGTTAGGTCGAGAGCGTAAGCGCTTTATTACATAAATCTCTATCCATTGGTCCATGCTTTGCATCCAGTTAGAGTTTCTCTTCGTTTTAGAACTGGAATTATCTTCAATCAATGGCAAATGGTTATCGAAATTCTCTCTTCCCTCATCAAAGTGACCTCTGCATTTAGATTTGAGTAAGCGTCAGTCCCATTCCTAAGTTAAATTGGCAATTTGAAAACCTTGCTCTATAATCACCACAAGGGAGATTTGGTGAATGTCGCGTATATGTAGATATATAGATCTTCCTTAAGCAGTCTCCCCTTCTAGCTTTCATGAACTCCCACGCTTCGAAACTTTTATCTCATTACAATGCTATTCACGATTTTGGCCGAAAGGGGTCGTAAAATCTCATCTCTCTATCCACGAACAAAGCAAAGCAAGATCCTTTGCTACTCTCTTGTTGCCATTTTCGATTATTTTATATTCAGGGCAGTGGCAGACCTTTCCACACAAGATTTAAATTGGGTTTTTACTTCCGTGATCACGTCTTTCAAATTTTACTTGGCTTTTTTTCATGTTGAACCGTGCAGTTAATGAGCATTACCGCCCTGACTCGAAACTGGAAATGCATGCACCGATGATCTTTTATCGTTTCTTTTGTACTGCCGTTTTAAATTCTATGTAGTCACACTTGGTATACAAACCAATGGTATAGGATAACATTTTAATGAAGAAATTAATGCATTATTGTGGAGCCTTCAGATTATCATGCCTAGTCTTTACAATTCTTCCTCAAGTCGTCTATGATTTTAGGTATTTCAATGGAGTTTGATTAATTTTTGTTTTATTCTCAGAATTTCAAAGCATAAGCGGTGTGATTAGTTCCTTCTATCATATTATCTATGGTTCTGTTGTCTCGTGGTAAAGGTATATAGCATAGGCATGTCAGTCTTATCATATAAGTGAACCCATTGTTTTGACTGGATGGGTTATAAGATAGCTAAGAACCACGAATGGCAGTAGAGCAATCTTAAGATTAAAGCCATAAATAACCCCGTTAAAAATTACGGTATTCTATGATAATGTCTTTGTTGAAAATACCAATCTTCTCGTACGCGACGCAGGGGTCGCGAACGGATTTCCAGATTCCCGGTTCAAGTCAACTTAAGGTTGCCTAATAGTCGAATGAGGGAATTAACTAGTCCCCGTTGTGGAAAGGAGCAAAGGGAAACTGCACAAGGGATGGAACTCTCTCCGTATTCGAATGAGGGAATTGTGTTTGTGACGCAGCTTCCATTAGCTGCTCCATCCCTAACTTTCCTGCCGTCCCTTCCCCTTAACTCCGAAATGAGCCGAGGACTCTAATAAGCCACACGTGACGTGCGCGAGAGGAATACATTCCCGTGATACTCGGCGTCTTCTCCCTCAATGGCGAGGAGAATGGCTCGCACTGGAGATATGGGCCGTTGCTCTAAACTGCGTTGCCATTGTGCTCCGAATTCGCTGAATGGTCGTCAGAGATACGTCCCACTCATCCTTCGTCGCACCTCTTTTATTTCTTCCTAAGTACGAAGGGCGGCGGGATAATCGTGTATCTTCGTGAGGGGGGACGCACATTTCAGGGGAGTCTTTAGGAGGAGGCTTGATGACTTAAGAGGACGGATGCGTTTTTTGGGAATTCTTCTCTTTAAAGAGGAAGCGGCCGACGTGTTTGGCCAGGGAAATTTGTTTGTGATGGCGTCTGCCGTCGTATTTTGTGCGTGACGAAGAGCATTTGTCTGTTATGTTTGGTTTAAGAGAGAATCATTCTGTTTAATCTGTTTTACGACATCATGAGACCGGTCGGAAGTAATTATGCCAGAGATTAATGTTCTTAGTAATGAATGTGGAGAGAGGGTTTAAACGAGGAAAGCATCGAAGCACTGATTAGATCCGTTTTTTATTATAGCTCTATATTTTGTTAAATTCTTGATTTAATAAATTCAATTATTGATTTTGTTATGCATAAGAGGCTCTGTTTTGATTTTATTATATCGTAACAATTATGGATTTAATTTACCATACTTCTATAAGTAAATTTCGTGTCAATTTTGTGGACAAAAAAGAAGTTAATATGTTAAGATTCTTTGTAGCAGGGGTATTTCTCGGGGAATTATAACAGATTCTGTGCGGCCCATTTTTACCAAAAATACAGCACAGTTCATAATATTCGTAGTATGAAGCCCTTGAGGCAGATGCAGCTCATCGTAGTTAAAAGCTCGAGTACCGCTATTGTGCATCTTCATCGCATCATTTATAACTATCATAATTTAACGGTTGTTGTTTGAACAAATATTTTTAGATATAATTTTCCTATGGTTAGTTAACTTCCCGTAATTATAATTAGTACGAAACAAAAGCTAAGTGAAGATTTAATTATTCTATTTGCATATTAAGCATTTTCTGCTGATTTGCAGATTATAATTAAAGATTCGATCACTGGAATTATTCCGCATTAATAGCGGAGTAATTACTGCGTTAAATTTATCCTTCTTCCGCATTCGGAATCGTTATCGTCAACCGTACCCTGATTTTCGGGAGGGCAATTTAAATCTGACGATCCTCCCCATTTCGGTTCAACCCACCTCATTGCGACAAGGATCAGACTGTCGCTGGAATGAAAGACTCCAAGTGTCAGAATAAAGCATGGCACAGCCAAACATCCAATCTACAATAGGTCGAATGGTCCCTTATTCCGTGTGTGCGTCACGCGTAGCTCCCCCTCAACTTGTGCGTCCCTTGACGAGCCTTGAGTCCACAAACCTCTTCTTGCGTGTCAACTAACTCCGCCTCACTTGACCCTCGTCCTTTCCCTTCCCTCACTCACCCCTTTAGCTCTGACACGTCCTTACTTCGTATCATTCCTACCCACAATTCCAGAGCTCGCCGTTTTCGCATCTCCCCCTCCCTCTTCATATCTTCTTACCGTCAAGTCCTTTCCCGTAGCGGGAAGAAAGAAAACTTTTTCCATTTCGGCTATATCTCTTTCACTCTTATTGCCTTCCTGAGCCCGGTACCCGTTAACAATTGATCCTTTTTCACTCTCTGCCCCCAGAAACTTTCTTCCCTCTCACTCCCATTCCATTCTTTCACTTCAGTAGGTTCCTTTTTCTTTTACTTTTAAGAGATCCACATAACCTCTTATTATCACCTTACAATGTTTCCTCACCCTCAGATTAGTCCTTTTAGGCTTCCCCTTTAGTTTCGTTCCCTCTGTCTTCCTTTCTATTCTCATTGCGCCCTAGGGTTTCCAGATAAACGATGTTTCTCGCTTCGGCGTGACACTAGTCTCTCCCTTGGTCGTTGAAATCTACTGCTGTGCTTCTCCGAAAATCGCCTGTCTTTTGAGGGAAAGTTCTTTTATTTTGGCTCGTAAGGTGAGGACATATGGCACTGTTCTTTCTTGTTTAGCGTCATTATGCCATTCACCTGGATTCACAACTTTTAGATGGAGGTTGTAGTGCTGAAAGTAGAATGAGGATCGAGTGTGTTCTTCCTTGTAAGTTATAGTGACGACATTGTTGGTAATTTTCTTGTCTCTCCTTCCTTTTGTCTTGCCGTCGTTTTTAATCCCTCGGAAGAAAATATTTCCTTTTCGTAAAAATCGATGCAACCATTATTTCTCCTAAATTTAGCCCTTTGTGTGGAAGATTGTCAAAAGTCATTAGCTCTTACGTAACTGTTTACACATATATTTTAATACTATCGATTAGTGTATAAAAAACTTTTATGGTTATGATCCAGAAATATAAATTGGCTCGGCAGCTCGTTATCTTTTTTAAGCTATTTTCGCAGGAGCGAAATTCAGTTTGATAATAAATCATATTTTTTTCATTTCTTTTATCCCTTTAATTTCAGAAATTGGCCGCAAGGCTTAATTACATTTGATGTGTAGAAGAATTATATTTTTGCACGTATATCGAATAAAATAATTCGTTAATTTCGCCTTGATGTTTTTCGAGTCCAGTTATGAAAAGTGTGACTTTTTAAATAGGATTTCCAATTTATTGCTCTCTGGAATTAAATTATATCCATTACTTCTGTTCATTTGCTTTCCGCTAAATTTTTCAAATATGCATTCGCTGAAGGAAAATAGTTAATCCATAGAGTGGCGAATCGTTTAATACATAATAGAGCATGTTAGTTTATTCTACGAACTATGTCCTTCCTTGCTTTTTACGTAGTAGTTTGCGCGTTCCGCAACACTATCACTATCTTCTTGAATTCTCATTCATACCTTCTTCCTACAACAACTGTAGATTATATTATTTTTTTAATAAACCTTCAATGTCTTCTTAATAATTATAAGAGATAAACTTTGTTTTGTTTTTCATTTTCTAGAAACACAGCAGCTTCTATGTAATTTCATCTCTGAAATTGAAGTAATGCAATAAAAATATTTTAAATTGTCGCTGTATGTGGTCACGTGTAGGATTTAAATAATATTTATTGTATTGTCCTGTACAGTTTTTAAAATTATGCAGTTTCTTCACTGTATCAACTTGGCGAAATGGAATTTTTAGCTTAACTTGCTTTTTCCCGTCAGAACCCGAAGGTATTTCTGAATTTAGCTTTATTTGAAAAATTTCTCATTCTTGAAAATTTTTTACCCTTTCATAATAAGATTTAAGAAAAGCTTTACTGATTGATTTTGCATCTTTAAATACGCAGAGGCTTCTTGGTATTTAAGGTGGCCTCTATGCATATTGAATTGAATCATTTTCTGATTCTCTTGCGTTCACCGCTGTATGATTTCTCAGTTTTTATGATGATAGGTGTTAGTTGATAATATACTTAGATAAAAACGAGAAAATAAATATTTTCGTTACAAAATACTAACAACCTGTACCTTTGACAGTAAAGTAACACTTAAGTATCTCAAAATATATATCCGCAAAGCCTATCAATATGAATGTAACTCATCCAATATTCCTGCGTAAGAAATAGAAATGTATTATAATGGTTCAAATACCAGTAACATTATTTTAAGAATGAAATTTCTGCAAAATAACGTCAATCTGGGAATAGGATAGTGTGTTCAGCCTTCCAAGTCGCTGTGGTTGCACAAGGTGGGTTCATTGTCAAGTGCCCTGTATTTCTCTCGTCTCTACTCCGCGCAAACCGATCCATTCTCTCAACCGAACTTCTCCTAGCAAATTAGCTCCAGCGCCAATGCTGTTTTCTGCGGGAACATACTATTCTATTAGGTTAAGTCACCTTACCTGGTGGAGTGGAATGTATTCCGTAAATCGTAGCGGCAGGAGTTCCTTGTTTTCCCACAGGGTTACAACTCTTTCCCACCGTCAATTCCGTCTCGCCTGTTTCCTGTATAAAGGTTTTCTGCATACCGGGTTTTCCAGATACGGTGCTCTTCTTAGAAAATACTGCTGCTGCTATTGTTCTTTCTCCAAAGATTTCCTCTATTTCATTAAGCTCATTTACATTTCCCCCCTTTCAAGCTTATCACACTAGAAGTTTTATTTTATAAGTTGGATTGTATTATATTATGTAGACAAATGATAAATACTAATGTTTGTTTCATCGTCTCAGCTGCTCTATTTGACTATCTAATTTAATGTTACTAAACTTTTTGAAATTTCATACTTTTACTCGTGATAATTTTGTCATTAATATGTGAGAATCGAGTTGAGCCTTGTATGATGTCTTACGACATTATTACAACAAATCGTTGAAGGCTATCGAACAGTTTGCATGTTATCACCTTAGGGTTTCTCAGAGCATATTCATTCTCTCGATGCAAAAACTCCTAATGCTTTCATGCTTTCAGAACGGGTATAAATTCGAGATGAATTTCCTCCTAAGCCAGAGGTGCTGAACCTTTGATCATCGGAGGGCCATTTTTGAAAGAAACCATCAGATAATTCTTGATAAGCGTGTTGCCTACATTGAAATAGTTTGACTTCGACATGTTTTTAGAGAAAATTACTTATTTTTCTAAATAAAGTGAAAGAATATTTTAAATTTTGTTTTCAATCATTTGCATTAGCATGACTGAAAAAATCATATCGGTATGGGAATTTGTTTCAAAACGTTATTGCAAGACTTTGGTGAAGGACCGAAAAGGCTACTTTTGGCCTAAAGACCACAGGTTCCCCACTTCTGTCCTAAGCTACGAAAAAATAAATAAATGTCAATAGGTATAGAGGGAGAATTCATCTTACCTAATTACTTTTCCCCTTTCTTTATATAACTAATTAGGATGGGGATGATAATAAAACCAGTCTTTTGGTAGATTGATATACAGATATCAAGTCAGCAACTTATGATGTTGTTAAATAACCAAGGAGTTTCATTTAAACTAAAAATCAGCCCTGAAAACCCTGATTTCCCTGGGAAATAATGGCTGTTTCTATTGGTAGCGTCAATGTTTTTATCTCCATTCAGTTATTTTTAGAATCAGGTACAACAGTGATGAGAACTGTCATGATTAATGGGTAAATAGTTTGGAGTGCTTATGAATTGCGAGCATTTCGCTAATATATGACATAAATGTTTACCGTTCCGTCCATTGCCTTTCTTATTCGTCGTTATTTTAAAATCTACATTTTCATTTCATCTTCTGTAAACCTCCTACTTCCTAAAATGAGATACGCTTTCATTCTGGCAGTTTGCTTTCACACTTTTCTTTTGGAGTCGGAAAGGAAAACAAATCTCAGAAGTGAAGAAAGAGGAGCTGTTTGCCCATATTTTATGATTATTGAATGGCTCCCCTCCGTTTCACTTTGTCTCCCTTCTTTTTTTACTTTCCTTTTTGTAATTTTGATTTTTCAAATATATTAGCAAGACTAATCTTCGTTATTTGTCACCATTAAATATTTTTACTTGTGCCAATTATCGCCAGGAAATGAGATTTTTTTCTTTATAATCTTTTTGACAACAGACGTTGATTTGAAATTAATTTTCCGTAAAACATTTCAGTGACGATATCCAATTATTGTGTTATATCTTTGACTTTTGTATACTTATCTCTTTCATCTCACATAAAAATTGGTCTTGTATTTTTGATATTTCTGATAATGATTATATGTTAGCTAAAAGCCTAAATTTTAGTGTCAGGTTAAATTACCAAAGCTGTAAGCTTAAAGCTGATGTAAAGACAAAATATTTCTCATAATAAATGCAGCACTAACATTAGCATTAGTTATTTCTCTGCTCCTGCGACCTTTGTCAACGATTTTAGTTAGCTATCTCTCATAAAGAGCTCGAGTCGTTTGCTCTCTGTCTTATTCTTTATCAGTTTCCTTGACTTAAGTTGGCTGATGAAGCCTCTCATTTTAAACTCAGAATTAGTTATTTATAATTTGTGAAACGTTAATTGGTAAGTCCAACATAAGGATGTTTAACTTTCATAAACACCTTACAACTTCTTCCGGTTCCATCGTCAGAGAGCTATTCTGCAAACCTGGTTTTTGTAATACTCTGTTATTTAGAATAACATTTATTCGCTGGAGCTAAAAGCAGCTATCATAACGTTCTTCCTGTCGAGACACTTTGTTTCAGGTCCATTCGAATGATTCTGTAGTTAACTTATTTTGCAGTTTGGGAGTAAAACGGAAAGAGTTGGTGTTTTATCCGTCCAACGTTGCTGCTGTTGCTCGTGAAATCTTTTCTTTGATATCTTATAAACGTGTGAGCGAAGCAGAACGATCGTTATAAACTGATTTGAAATGGAAATTCACCAATAACTCTCTGTCTGCGGTCGTTAAACTGTTCACCTCTCGAAAATCCATGCGCAGCCACATTTTTTAGCGGTATTCCCTGAAGGCTTTCCCCAACGGCGAACTCCCAGGCCCTGCATTTTTCGCTTGGGATTTTACCGTGGCTGTGGATTTCTCTCAACTCACCCCACGTGGAGCATAAGTGAATTTAAAGGTCGATATCCTTGCGGAAATCCATGGCCATTGACACATTTTCTCGCCGTGCACAACCGACGTATTTTGCTGTTCTCTTCTGGATTCGTTTCTTCCCTATCTATATTATCCTCTCTCTCGGTTGTTCCTCCATGCGAACATGGTTTAGCCCCTTCCAATCGGGGTACGCTGCTTGTGATGGAGATAAATGCCTTTTCGGACTCCTCGGGAGGGAAAGAATAACTTCCTCACTTCTCGGGTATATATTTTTCTTTCCCTCACTCTCAACGTCTCTTGCATTTCTCCGTCCCTTCGTAATATTTCTTCGCTCCAAGTGATCGTTCTTAATTTTTTCTTACCGAGTTTATTATCCCCTCACATTCTTTGACTTTTATTGCGTGTAGATATGACTCGGAGGAACATTTGTTCGTCGGTATGTTTTCTCCTTGGCTGCAACGTCTTCTTACCGATTTCTTACCGTTTGTTTTATTCTTCGATTACATTTTGTGATGAATATAACTCGGAATATGATGTGGAATGATTTTAAAAATATATCACTGTTGAGTAATATTTAGATGAGGTCACATAAATCCATATTGATAAATTCAGCGAACTTCTCGGGCTTTAAAGCAGTTTTCCCAAAGTCTCTCATGCTACCGCCCCCTTGGTTCTATAAAACACATAAAACCGACTCGCATCCGTCGTCGTAAAAATTATTATCAGTACGATCTAATCCTCAGATTATCAAGAAGCAAAGTAAATGCTGCAATGATTAAAATATGAACAAATTCACCAAAGTTATTGGTATCTGGAATCCAATAAATTTCAGTCGAAAGAAAGATGATAGGTAACAGAATAAAATTATTTTACGTCAAGCACCCCCTAGATTAATTTATCTCTCAAAGGGTGCCGTTTTCCAACTTTGGGAATCATCGCTCTTACGTTTCATTTAACAAAGCAGTGTGATGTGTCGGTTCTCTTATACTTTCATGTTTCACATTTTTCATTAATAATAGAATTTATGTACCTCTATGACTGTACTACTTCAATGTGTCCCATTCTCGGAAAAAAAATAAATATTTGCGAATAGTAATGCTTAGAAATTATATTCTATTTTTATTAATGAAAGTTATGAAACCCTTACTTTGGAATTAATTAATATGCGTTTTAGATTATTAAATTTATGATGGATGCATTAAGGTTTGTGAATGCTATAAGGGTAAAACTGGATAAGGCTTGTTGAACGAATTAACGGCTGTAAAATGTTAAACCAGACAAAGAAAGATGGTGTGGAAAGTAAAAGGAATGAGGATGGAAAAATGATCTGTGAAAGGACGAACTATGAGAAAACGTGAAAATAATGTGGCTAAGGCTGACAACACAAAAACGAGAAGCAAGCATTGTAAGAGAGAGATTTTACAGAAGGCCAAGTCTCACGTTAAGAGTGTAGAGACGAAAGAAGGGAAAAAAAGACATAAATATTCTTTGTAGAATTAATAAAAAACAAAATCTTAACCGGAAAACAGTCAAGTCGGTTTAAATCAGAGGCTCAATAACGACGTTACTCCGGCGTCTCTTTATGTATTTATGCTAAAAATAATATCAGTATGAGGGAAGAGAGATCTAGAATCTATTTACTACAGGTATCGCATCAACTTTCCTACAGTGACTTGCCTCTCCCGCACTTGAGTTTGATAGAGCCGTCGCATGCAAAAGTGTAAGGTCGCGCCCTCCTACGCCATTATTCCTTTTTTCTGTCCCTCCCCCTTCTTTGACGCCAAGGCGTCTCGTCTGCCAGGGACAATTGAGAGGCGACGACTACCGTCGTGACGGATAGCGTCCTCCGCAGTCGGCGCCTCAAGCCTATCCCGTTTTTTCCCTCTCTTGCCGGGAAGTTCATAGAAGTCGGAGACACAGATCCTCTCTCAAAGGTAGTCTAGCGCATTTTTTCCCCAGGAATGATTTCTCTTCAATTTTTTCTGTCGTAGACGTGAGGCGTTTATGTCATCTCATACCTCGGGCTTTAAGAGTGTTCCTGACGCCTAAAATGCGTCTTCTTTCGGAATTATTGCTCGACGGAGGTCATGGCTTTCCAGGGCGTAAGAAAAAAGGGAAGGTGGCATGCACTTAAGAGATGGAAGGGTAATTTGCCGTAGGTTCGTAACAAGAGAAGTTTCCACTACTCTTGGTGTTTATTTCTTTCGGAGAGTTAGGCATTTATCTTGAAAAGCTATCTCTCGGTCGTATATATATTTTTTCATACGTTGTCTGAATCTGGCGGTGGCACGAAGGCTCGCTCAGGGCGACGTTTTTTATGTGCACCAACAGCAACAGATGGGGTAAATATTTCAAGGTGCTACCTTTCCTGTATAGCCCCTCGTAGGAGAGTCTCGCTAATTGAGGTATGCGAGGTAAACTCAATTTGCTCTCCCTTTTTATTTTTTCATCTTCTCTCGTTTCTTTTTTTTTTGAGCTGCTTCTCAATCTGAACGTTCTCGAGATGATTTTAATAAAGTACCTGTAATGCTACTCTATCTACAACGCAAGTGATTGCTCAAGCAATGTTAAGCTTTTCCGGTTTAATGTTTAGAGTTTCGTGTTATAATAAGCCGATATCTTACATTTTATTTCATAGTTGACGTGATATATCTCTTTGGAAGATTTTGATAATCTCTTCCGAAAAGTGTCAGAAAATTCTTCAACCCTCAGTATCGAAATTCTGGTTTCTCTGTAGAAAAATCTGATATTAAACTTTGAAAAAGATTTACATATTGCGTAGTTTAAATATTGAAGATGATTTTGGTAGCTATGGCATCAGTTTGAAGTCACCTTGTTTAGCAGAGGTAGGGAAGCGTAAATAAAGAGGATATTGAATGTTAATTTGATGTTTCTTCAGACTCGGTATAGATGTTTGAGTTGAAGGTTTTTCCGAATCCAACATATTTGATTAAAACATTATAACATCATTGTTAGTTAAGATTTGTTCCTATGCTGTATTCATTGCCTTAGAAACGTAACCTCTTCTTAAATTTATCGTATGTTATATCCTCTATTTTATTGTCTTTATTTCTCCGTCGTAAATATCTTAGATGCAGCTTGTTCTCATATTCATATTAGTGCTCCTACTCTCTGTGTGATTTGTTAGATATCCGCCCATTCATTCATCATTATGAAGATTGAAATTATGAATAGAATAACAAATTTTCAATTAAAAATTCTTTAAAGCGACCCACTTAATTTTCCGATTGATTTTTCGACGATTGTTTTCCTCTTTTGATGCTGCTTTTCTACTTGATACTTCATTCTAAAGAAGTAACATAGAAGTACTGGACTAAACAAAGTAGGTCAAACTCTCCCTTTGCTGAAAGCCAATGCAAGACCGGCGAAAATATTTTCGAAATTTCAACCTCTGGGAAGCAGGACGGCTTCGAAAATATTTCTTCGTCCGTAAAAAAGGCATACATCTCTTACGTATACACTAGTGCCGAATAATAAAGAAGGAAAGCACCAATCTCCTGCTCATGTTTCTCCTTTTCGTAAGGTTTTCCTTGCCATCTATCGGGAAAGAGAGCCCTCTTTCTGACGCGTTTTTCTCTCCCTCTAAACGAATAACTGGAACGTATCATTCGCGAGATATAATTTTCTCCTAAAGAGCTCCTTTCACCGGGGGAACACACCCACCGAAATCTCTCCATCTTTATCAAATCACAAAATTTTTCGGAGACATTTCCCTCTGACGGGGGATCCTTTCCGGGAATCGGCACGAACACCGCCCAGGATGAATTTCCATCACCGTTCGCAACTTTTTTTCTCATTCGACCTCTCCTCCCATTTCAATATTGCTTTTCCCGGATCGCTAAATGAAGAAGAGAAAGCGTATGTTAGAGAACGCGCCTGTCAGCGGAAAATGATAGCGGATCGGGAAAAATGGGGAGTAAGGAAAAGGAGAGTGATGTTGATAGGCATATAATTGGAAGGGAGATTTGGTGGAGGAAAGATAGACGTGACTATGGGTGTCCGAGCAAAGTGGATGGGCGGCGGAGCGTGCTACGGCCATTGCAAAAGTACCGAGAGACGGTAGCCAAAAGGGATGGAAACAATGATTGATCGATGCCCACTTCTCATTGAGAGAGGCTTTATGTCCGAAAACAAGGAGGAAGGGTGCGTGACGATTCGGGGAAAATGGACAAAAGGAGGAGGCGGACGGGGATTTGATGGACGCGGATAGAAAGAGTTAGGAACCAATCGGGAAATGCACGGCTCTCAGATTCTCTCACCGCTATGTCCGCTAGATTCTGGATTTTTAGACGCCGCTCATTCGATGTCACGAAAAGCTAACTTTGCATATCTAAGATTTTACGTTTCCGTCATTTACTTTGTCCACGAATCAGTCGATCACGTGATGATTTTTTCTTTTTTGACTGCTGGTATGAATCAAGTTTTCGGAATCATGGGAACGATTCATCAAAGTCTGCAGTGAGTTGAATTCGCAGCCCTTACTTACAGTTTTCTTGCGATGATTTAATTTTATATTTATATTTGTAAAATCGGTCGTTTTCGCCTTCGTTTTGTATATTATTACCATCCTTCGTAATATATTTGCATGTAATATTTGGAGATAATAAGGATAGGAATATTTAGAAGAGAGAAGATTTACACGAAGGCTTGATTTCTTCCGCAGATAAATACATCATATTCTTGAAAGGCGTTGTGGATATGATCTGTCTTTCCTATCATATGAGTTGATCTGATACTGGGGGATAAATTATGAAATCCGAAGTTTGAATTAATCGTTTAAAAATACAGTACTTTACGAATGATACCAATGCGAAGGTTACCCGTGAAGGAAATAAACATACTTGTATAATGCCTACAGTCACCTGATTAACGCTGAAAGGGGTCCATTTTATAAATACCTTTGTAGATGAAATCCAATTCTATGAATTTATTCCACTTAAGTGATGTTGAGCGTCATTCCTTGAAAATTTTCATTTTGAAGAATTCAGCGCATAACATATTTTATAAAATTACTTAATTGCTAGTGTTTTGTATCATCGCTCCACCTATCAATTGTGGCTGCTCCTCATTATTGCTGTAGGAAGCGTGAGGTATAAATTTCATGTTCCTAATTAGGTCTAGGCTTTGTATGTAATGAGTCCATTAAACATGTCCCACCGCGTTTATGTTTTGCTGGGAAACAAGATTAACTCCACCGCCCTCCAAATTGAAAGTCAAAATTGAAGAGGTAACATTTTTTCGCTTTTTCTGTACCTATGAAATTATAAAATATTCCTCGCGTGTATAATAAAAATATATTGAATATATCTGGATTCTTATATTGTAGAATAAGCATAGAATGTTTTGCGTGAGACTTAATCAACTGTGATTACAGGTCTCCAGATCTCTCCAAAGAGTGAAATGGAGTATTTACCATAAATAGAAATACCCTTAGGCTCCTCAGCTATATAATTTATTTTTCCATATTTGCGAAAAAACTCTTAGTGATATAAAAATCTATCAGCTGAATTCCAACGTATTCGAAAGGAACCGATTTCAACTGCATGAAATAGCAATAGAAGAGCCATTGCATAGCTGAGAAAACATTCCAACAGTCTTCCAGATCTCCATTGAAGTGCAATTGAGCTATCGCTTACCGCGACCTATATCCAAAATTTCTGTTTTAAATGCAAACTTTATAATTCTAAGTGCCTTCCTCAGTATAGCCGCGGCACGATTAGATTATTTCAGAGTGGTAGAGGCAGACGCTATAAAGTTCTCTTCTTGAACCGTTATATTGACCCAGATTTCGTGGAAATAGGGAACAGCTAAGCCTGGTAACGTTTATCCAATGTCTACTGCATTTTAATGAAGCATAAAGTAGTATTGATAGCGAATTCCTTTTTATGGAAAATTCACTACTTGAAATATCTCCGCTGGAAAGTTGCTTGTCTTGTAATGAGTCATGACGGATTATTTCTTTTGTGTATTTTTAAGCGTACACAACTATCTGAATTATTTCATATATAATATTTCGGCTTATAATTTAAAGTAACTCCAATATAAAGTCACAATTTATAGTAAATGTGACCGTAGATGTTTACTCCTGTTCGCTGAAATCAAGTGTACTAAAACAATCTTTTGTACGTTGTCAATGATATTCTCTTTGAATTCCTCAGTATATAATTTCATCTTCGACTAGGAAAAGAAATTTCAATAAATATAATCCATCTGTATGAAATATTTCTTGACTTTGTGACGTAATTTCTTATTGATATTTCGAATCCATTGTAAAATCCCGTAACGTAAACTGGAAATGAAATTTGAAGAGAAATGAAACGCTTTTAAACGCTCTGAATACGGCTGAAACGTTCTGTCCATTGCATCATCACCCTCGTATATTCATTGTTATTTACTGTGTGTAATTTTAACCTCGGCTCGGTCAGTCTTTTCCGCTCATCATAATATGCATAGTTTTAAGATGGTAATACTGCGCGGTCGTAATTTTACCGAGTATTTACTGCTCAGGATAAGCCTGTTTATAGAGCATGAACCTACTCGAAAACTTAGAATCCCTCTCTCGGGTACGAATTGAGGATCCTATCTTGAGATGAAATTCATATTTCTCGATTCAAATTGTAAATTTGCTTGAAAGGAGGCGATATTAATCTCGCAAACAACGGGGAATAAATTACAGCACTTTGCTTATTCTCTCCTGGATCACCCTTTGCCAAGAAAATTATCCCGAGGAAGAACAAAACGATCGAGTTAGAATTTGAGACAACATCCCGGATCGAATATTCGCCGGCTGAGCCCGTCTCATACGCCGCCAACGAGGTCGCGCTTAATTCCTTCCTTTGTTAATCTTCAAAATTGCAAATCTCCTCTTCGAGCGCGGGTGACGATCCTTTATAATCGCTTGACTGACTCTTGAGTCTTCTTGTTGATCTTTACATACTTAATGCGATCGTATCTTTGAAATATTATGTGATGCATTTCATTTTTAATGAATCCCGATCATTTACAGTGTTCTTCTATTGGATGTGTTTTCCTCGAAATTTAAACGAGACCCATTTTGAAAGTAGTATACGCAATAAAAGCCTGTGATATGTCTTAATTTTTCACGTATCTCCATGGCACAGATCGAAAAAACTAATTTGATGATATCAAAATGGTTTACGGTACGGAAAGGATGATATTTAAATCCCTCCATTCAAATTTTTATTTCCTCAAATTACTTGGAAAATACTGTTATAATATTTTTAACATGTGATAAATCGCCATGTTTTGTGTCGAGTACTTTGTTTGCTCCGTGTTGTCACAGTATTCTGCTCAAATATTAGGTGATATCTGATCAAACGCGACTCGATTGTGTATTTTATGAACACCTCCATTCAAAAACAAATGAATTTTGTCATATTATTTTTTCGGCGATATAAAATCAAAATGAGCGTCACACCTCTTAACCGACCTTTAGCGTATTTTTCTCTCCTCTGTTATGGGGATCAAAATTTGGAAAATAAGCGAAAAAATTCGCTTCGAGCCAATTTGAATTACGTATTCAGTGGAGCCGGAGGGATTCCCTTATTAGACCTCCTCTAACCCAAAATTCTCCGAAATTTTAGAGGGGATTTGAAATATGGAAATAGATTTAATCATCAATAGCTTTTACCTGGAAAAGGCAGGCATAAAATCATATTTTTAGGTGATTACCTGTCCTTCCTCTATCGGGGTAGAAATTTATAAATAGATCCTCGCAGCAATTATTCGATCCTTCACCAAACATTCCATTGAGTAATGGGGAATCATCCTTACCGTACTTTAGATAATTCTTGGATAGTTTTTTTTCTCTGGGCTATATTTCCCTCGAATTTACTTCCATTTTTATCTCTCTACTCCGTAGTCTTGATTCACCTTTCATTATACCCTTTTCATTGTTTTGCCCCTTATGTCTCAAGTTGATACTAATCGCTAAAATACTGAGAAAACCAGTTTCGGTTTCTGGAGAAAACGAAGAGAGGCCGCGGAAGATGGAAGGATACCGGAACAATTGTGGGCCGTTGCAGAGGGAAGGACTTTTCGTAGGGCGTATCAGGATCCCCAATCTCTTACCCTTTCGCCCATCTCTCCTTTTATACCCTTCCTGCCGTTTACCCAACCTTTCTACCTCTACTGGGCCTTCACGTGAGCAACCCTCAATTCACTCCCATAGACGGTCATTTTCATCAGACCTCTTTCAACTCCATCCTCACCGTTTTACTGCCATCCTTTCCTCTTCTCAATGTTCCACTACTTCCTTCCTTCTGTCACCGTCGACTTTTTTCTCACTTGTTATATCTTTCTTCCCGTCTATATCAACCAGATTTTTAATGAACTTAATTCTTGGAAATAATTTTTCGAAAGCTATTCGGTTGTACGTAAACATAATCTCTGTATTCCATAATCTGATCTTCTCATGTTTGTCTTCAATTTCCTGCATATATTCGTGGAGGTAGATTGAATTAGAAATGCTTGGATTTGGACACTATTATTACTATCGCTTCAATTTTCAATTGTTGACTTTCCTAAGTACTAAACATTGGAATACGCTATTGCTAAGGAAATGAGTATGCCACCGGATGACGTGTGTATGTATATACGAGTATTTTCTCTTGCGCTTTAAATCGTATTAAATGAATTTTGTCTTAAAAGTTTTAATTGCTGTGTACAGTGTAATCTGTTTTGCTTTAATACCTTTAGTGGCCAAAGTTGTAGGTCGATTCAAAATCATATTCTTCTTCGCTTGTAATGAGCAATCTACATTTATGTATCGAAAATAGTAATGATTAATTGATTTCACTTTCTGTTTTCATTCATGTTGATAATCCTTAGTGCATTCCCCTATGAATGTATTGAATCTTGCGTTTGTCGTATCTTTAAACCTGAGAAAATCAAACCCACTCCTGTCCCCGATTTTAAACCCATCCCATTCTCCTTTTCTCGCAAAACACTTTCCAAAAATCTTCTCATTTTTCCCTCTTCCTATTTTCCTATTCCTCTCTGTTTCTCCCGCCCTCCGCTCTCTCTTTTGTCTCTCTCTCTCGCCCCCGCACTGCAGGGATATTATCGATCAGAGAGGAGGTTTCTATCTGCCCCTCCCTCACACATCCCTCTCTTTTTCAACTCCCTAATGCGAGCCCATCTTCTGGCCCTCGCAATTCTCCGGCTACTTCCTCACTCAGCTGTCTTCACTCTCCAATTTCATCAAATTTTCGCTGCGTATCACTCCGGGTGTGGGCGAGGAGATATCGAATCCAACATATAGCGCTTAAGGAACTTGTTACGTCGCAACCTTTCCCTCACCATTCATCCTTTCTTCTGGCTTCGCTTTTACTCTCGTCACGTGACTAGAAATAAGGATTTTGTGGTAGTCGGAAGGAGCTCGACTGGCAGTGACGTGCAGGTCTGCGGAAGCTTTCTCTTCCACCACCCCTTATTAATTCGTTTTCCTGCTGTCAAAATAGTGGTTTGATCATGTGGCTCTTGACGCGAAAAATAAAACTAAATATATCCTTTAGGTCCTCGTTAGTTGTTGGTCCCTGTATCCCTTATAGATCGGCTTCGACCACTTTTGATAATGCGACTAGTGCCCGAAATGCTACTAAATTTTTATATCGTGTACGTACATTACATTCAGTCATAGTTGGGTTAGACACGATATCGATCAATTTTGAATATTGAAGTGCCCTCTGTGGATTATTTTCCTGATATAAATTAAATCCAGGAAGATTGATCGTTCTTAAAACATGGAATAACGTCCAGAGCATATATCTATTACATTGCACCTTTCACCTCATACTTTTCTATATTATATTTAAAATTGAGACATTTCAGAGTTTATCTTATGTTACCAGTAATTAAGGCTATTTCTATTCGCTATGTATACTGTTTATCATGCTCTTTTTAAGATGGGACTGCATATTATAAGAATAAGAAGCACCATCAAATGTATTAACGTTAGGTTATCACGAGTAGAAATTTAAGTTATGTTATAAATCTGTAATGAAAAACATTTTACGGATACGAACACATGTGATTATAAATTACGAATAATAACTGAAATGATAACAATGAAACTACGTATTTATTGATTTCTGAACAGCTCCTCTTGTTATTTTAAAATCACAAATTCAGTTTCATTTAAGTTAGCAGTTATCCTCCAATGATCGACGCTTTCCTTCGCAGTTAAGAGAAAAAAAGATGATTCAAAAATGGTGTATTTAGCATTATCCGTAAGATAGCAAAGGTATTGCGTGAAATAGCGCAATGGGAAACCAAACGGCGTAGTTGTCGTGTCATTTTCTGTTTGTGTGAAACGCCTTCCGGATCAGCATGTAGCCCATCTCTGTAGACAAACCCGCAAGTGTTGAAGTGCAGAGAACAGTTGAGCGATCGACCACTTTTTGTGTACCATGGACCCTGTTTGTTCACTTAGCATTCGAGTCATAATTGATTGACGAGCACTCTTGCCCTAAATGTCGAAATGTTGTTTCGAAGGGCTCCGCGTATCATCTGATCAAATAAACTATGTCTTTCATTGCTTTGAGTTGTTCTCTGTTGTAATAGACATGATTTGATTATCAAGCCGTCCTTGTTTTACCGCTTAGTCAACAATCAGTTGAAACTATTAATGCTCCAAAGGATTTTGTATTTGCTATGTTTATTTGATTATTGCATTCCATTTGATCTCTTGCGCAGCTTCGGCTCTGGTTTTGTAATAGAAGACAGGTTCATTTTCTTTTAACAAAGTTGTCTGATTATAACTGCTAGTTATTTTAGCGTAATGGAACTTAGTTTTATATTTTTATCTTGGGTACTTAAAGGATTTCTTTTCTTTTTTTAACGATCTTCATTTTGGTAGTCAGCAATAAATAAAAACTGATTCGTCAACATTTCTCTTTTTAATTAATTTTTTATTAAAAAGTTATGATTCAACTTCCGTTTTTGGAATGGATTGTTGTATCATAATATATGTGATACTCCGCAGTTATGCACGGTTTCTTTTACTTAATGTATGGATTAATAACAGAATACGTTTAATGGTATCATAGCGTAAATCGTTAGCCCGTCCAACTTGCGAAAGACAGGCGTTATGTTTTAAAAATCATTTGTAAAATACCTGGGAGACCCTTTTAGAAATCCACGACGTAGAACCGGTGCAGATGGTTGAAATGAATTTTTACCAATCTTTCGGAAATAAAGCGGTTTCCCTCCGCACCTACAGGGTTTTCTGACAGAAGCGCATGACGTGCGCCGACTCGCAAATGGAATTGTTCTTGCCTGCATACAGAGTGCTTTGCCGTTAAATTCGAACGCTCGTCCCGCATTTCTCTCATCCTTTTCAATTCCCTAAACATCAAATGAACCCGATAAATGCACACGTTTTCCTCCCTCTGAAATACAAAAGAAGGTACAAAAGTATGTATCTCGATTAAACTCAATTTGCGTAATAACTTTAGCGTTTTAATTCTATTCTTTTGTTTCTATGTTCTGAGTCAGAGTTTGCTATCGTACAATGAGGCCTTTAGCATTAAGGACGACTGTTCCCGAAGTTCTGTTCTTCCCGTGCAAAAGGTGTTTTCACAGGGTGCATTAAAGTTACAGATAAATATACACGTATTGTGTGTAAAGTGAATATTAAATATCGTTAAAATGTAAATTATAACGTTATAATTATATATTTTAATGGGCATAAATTTGTTACTGCAGTTAATTTCTCTTGTCACAAAATGTCGTAGAAAGTAGAAAATGTAGCTAAAAGTTCACAGGTTTTAGAAAAGTAGAAGATATCGTAATTAACTAATTAATGGTTAAACAGTTGTAAGTAGTTGAAGGTTATCCATCGTTAATAATAATAGTAGAAAATTTATTACAATGAAAACAGGTCAATGAAAATAAGGGCTGAGAACAGTGCGGATAGAGGTACCTAAGTTAAGCGTAGGAAAAAGTATCCTTAGGATAGTAGGAAGACAAGCAGGAAGGGAAATATGCCTTAACTTGTAAAGATATGAGTATATAAATTCTATTGTAGAAAGTGAGAATATTTTGGTAATTATGTCGCTCTAGCTGTGCAGTCATCCGAAGGCAGGTGGGAACCTCCTTTGGACCTACGCTTCCACCAAGCTGAAAGAATGAGGCTACTGGGGAAGATGAGGAATGAGGTTGTATACCTTTTCCTTACTAAGGTAGAATGTAGAAAGTAGAAGACACCCACGTTAGTTGTTGCACTACTACCTACCTCATGAGTAATACTTCTCATTGTATTAAATAGAGGATAATCAAAATTAATATATTCGGTGTCACTCATACCTCTGTAGCTATCAGACTATCGCGGTCATGAACAAAAATGTAAATAAGATTTACATATTCCTATATCCAGTACCGAAAGGCAAGCATATTCCTATTATAAAATGATTTCTGCTAAAATATAATTATATCACTAATATTTAGAGGTATTTTTACTCGTGAAAATGAAACAGCTATGTCAGTTCTTGAATTTCTGTAGAAAACTGGACTGATCAATGCCTCTTTCAAATATGAAAAATGGAAATATTTAAATTCGTACTCTACCAGGACCTGCACTATATTTATAACGACAACTTAGAAAATAATCTGTTTTTAAACTTTATTTTAAACAATTATTGCTTAAAGTTAGCTTAGGAAAGTGATCAATTTTTTTTTAACCTTAGGTAATATATGATATGTGTTTTCATTTTCTAATTAAATTTCCACATTCAGTGATTCCTTACGTGTAATTATTTAAGTAGAGATATTTCTAGCTGCTCTTCTCGGAAGTTAATTTTTATAGATCTAGTTTTATGTTAATAAATAAGGGACGCATTCTTTAGTTGGTTGAATGTTTCCAAACAAGTAACTACATATCTATGAACAACAACAAAATAAAGTAATCAGCGGACAATAAAATACGTAAAATTACCTTAATTGCTTCAGTTTATTAATTATGTTTTACTTATACTTTTACTCTGATCACTAACATCTATTTTGATTATTAAAACCTTCTACAGTTGGAATGTACGTTCGTTATTAGGTAAAAGACTACTCCGAGTTAGTGATTACCACCATGTTCGTACTCTTTTCGGAGTTTTAATTTGATTTGCAGTCGAGCTTTGTGGGCATCTTCATCGCCATAAATGACCGAGCATTTAACCCAATGGAAAAAATTGGAATCCGTTCCACGAAACGAGCCGCCTTCATACACAGACAAGAATTAAACCTTTCATGAAACCAATTTACAGTCGTCTCGGAGAGTGCTACCGGACCGAGGAAGACCCCGACCGCTTTTACTCTCTTCGGAAATTCTCCGTATCCTTCATTACAGATCCCTGTGTTCTTTTCCGTTTTCTGTCTCCAATTTCAATCCTCTATAACAAAGGGTGTTTTCCACAAAGCTTTAATATCACGCCGCGCTTTAATTAATCCGGGCAATTTCCCCCCTCCATTCATGGGTTTTAAATCCTTCCATCGCGGACGAAAAGAAATTCTATTCACCCTAATATCCGCGTTATCGAGGGCGAGGATTATTTTTTCCATTCCGAAAAATAAATTAGCCATTCAAGCCCGGGCTAGCACGGAAAAAAGCGTTATGAATGCCTGTGGTACTTTAACGCGCTCTGGTTTCGGGAGAGAACGGAAAGAAATAGGAAGGAAGGGCGGAGGAATAATAGTCAGGGAGATAATAAATTAAGACTTCTCCTCCTATCTTTCTCCCCTCATTCCCTTTTTAATCTACTGTCTACCGCCATTAATTTCCCACTCCCTAACCTGGCGGCCGAATTCTCTAGTCCTCATCCCACGGGTTATTTCTCCCTCTCTCATTTTTTTCCTTTCGCTTCGTTAAACTTCCTCTCGTCGATCTTCCCTCTTTTATTTTCCCTTTCCTAATCCTTCTTAGATTTCCACTCGTCGCCTCGCGAAGTTCGGGTGACCGAGTTTCGATTCGCGCGTAATGACAAGTTCCTATTTTCCTGTCCCTCATCCTCTAATTTCCACCGGAATCGTGCTCTTTTTCTCCCAAATCGTGTCGCATCACGTGCGCTCCCTTCGGTCGAGCGAGGAATCCTTCCATTTCAGGCGCGCGATTTTATCCCTGACTCTCACTTCAAAAGCCTGTCTCCGTCGTCTTTCTTTCCTCGCATTTCGTCGCGGAACTTCTCTCCCAAGGTGCAAAAAAAATGTACGAGTGGAGCCGAAAGGGGTGAAATATGTCTGGCGGTAGTTTTTTCTCATAATTAGGCAATTTTGGCTCTTTAGGCTTTTTTCTTATTTTTCAGGAGTTCATGGTTGGATTAAAAAATGTAGTCTGGTTCTTTCTGATCTTCTCCTCGCTGGTTTCCTTCTTTTTTTTGGCCGCTTTAAAACTTGATGGGGAACTGCCTGAGCGCGATAGACTGTGGAAAGGGATGGCTTTTAATGGCGGAGTAATTCTGAGGGCGATTAAAAATTATTATTAAGGTTATAATGAGTTTCACATGTTACGTCAGATATTATTCTTTAATAAGCGTTCTATTGGGTGGAAAGTTAACTCATTAACGTTCTCCGTTCTTCTTCGTGTAAAGTTCCGTTTTACTCCGAAAATTCCTCCCTGCATGGGCATTTCAATTAGTATTTTATACTCCTTTTTTCATCGTATTCCTTGTGAAATGGATATGAAACCATTGCAACCCTTTCTTTCATTAAGCTCTCAAAGCAAATTTCTCGTGAAAAATTACCTATCTCTGAAATAATTACGTGATCCACGCTAGGATAATTTCTGTCTTCTTCCACATCTTGTCGTATAGTAATACATTTAAGAGTGTTTGTAGACGAATCAGTTGAGTATTTTCAGTGACTGTTTTGCCAATAGCTGAAGGAGCGATAATCTTTCTCTGCATTTAGTTTTAATTTCATTTCCTTTCTCTTATAGATGACAAGCCGTTTTTTATACTCACATAATTTGAAACTGTTACTGCTGCTCATCTTTAAACCGATAATATTTTGTTCCGTGATTTTGGAAACTATATTTACTTCCTCCTTTGTTTTAGAAAGTGGAGATTGAATCACGGACACAGAAATTAATCATCAGGTAGTGATTTAGTATATTTTCAACATTACGATATTTGCGGTAAAATTTACCATTAGTTTTGAATTAGCAGTTCCAATAGCGTACTGGTGCAGTCGATAGCACTGTTTTACTTGTGATATGATTCTTAAAGTTCGGTAGTTTAGGTATAGTTTCTGTCATTAGTACTTCATAAGCTTCATCGAAGCCAAGAGTTGGTTAGCAAGACCATGTTTCCTCGTTTTCGCTGAAGTGTATGTCAGGAATTCAGAATGAAACAAAATGTAAAAGAATCTCTCTTCTAGAATACATAAATTTCAAATTAGCCATCAGCGACGGTATCTCGGTTTGGCATGTGAGGATTATTTCTGATCTGCTGAATTATACATCCTTCAATTTCTTTCTCCGAATTAAAGTCAAGCTGGCCAAGCGACTCCTGAAAAATACATTACACCTACGATGGACGTGGGTGAGAACGTGTCCTCTAGAATTCGAAAGAGAAACAGCATGAAATCTTATCTCCTTGGGATTTTTCGCACTTCTTTTTATACGTGGAATGAATTTAGAATATTCCATCGTTTTTCACCATCTGTTATCACCGCGTCATCGCCTCGAACACGTCCTACTTACGCCTCTCTGAATAATAAATTTCCCTTTCGGACTCCAATCGTGCTTACCTACGATTCCTCCCACTTATCTCGCTGGGATTCCCATCTTCCTTATAAATTTTTACCCCTTATCACCTTTCTCCCAGATGTATACTCCCGTTGCTTCCAAAAAGAAATTTTCTAATTCAAATTGAAGAACAGCACGCTCGGCGACTCTGTAGAGACAGTAGACACGCTAATTAGCTTTTACTTTCTGTTTCCGTATATTTTGCGCGTTTAAAATATTTCAGTCTTATTTCATGTTGATAGTTTCCTTGTATACCTTCGGAATAATTTTTTAGGAAATTTAAGGGATTTTAGAGCATCCGAGAAATTTTTTCGATGAGCAATTCTGAAAGTAATTAGTCTCAATAATTGTATTAGTATTGTTAATAGCACTTCGACAGCTAATGTCATTTTCTATGTGGCCGGTAATCGAACCGGGGCCAAGTTAGCAAAAGTCGAATCTTCTGCCCACGTGGCTGTCCTGCAGCGCGCTTTAACAGGAGGCTTCTTCGGTTGCATCGGAATCTCTTCCATTCAATATTTTATATTTTTATTTATAAGTGTAACTACAATTTGATGATATTTATTGAATGACTGGTGCATTCCTTCCCCTGGATGATCTGTTTTGAAATAAGTTAAAATGAAACGTACGGAAAATGCAACTTTATATGCTTTTCATTTCGTCCTGTATTGAATCTCGTTTCTAAAACTGTTTTAGAGAAACATTCCCAAACGTGTTTGTGTTTAAAAAATTAAAATGCAATGAATGGGTCTCTGAATGTTTGTCCTAAATGGGAATTCTGCGAGCAATTTAATGTAAATTCCGATTTGAGTGAATACAGAAATTTTTGCTACGATATTTTCTGCTCTCATTGCCTAATTTAACTTCTGTAATTTCATTAGCGCGGCTCGTCTATTGAAACCCGTTTTAACTTCTATTAACTTTTCCATACCTTGGGTCATCCGAAATGAAGATCCCTATCATAATCATCAATTACATGATATAAAAAACGTTTACATTAAATTTTACATAATATGCTCAACCCTTGGAATTGATCGCGAAAGATTTCCATCGAGTCGCGCCCGAAACCATAACCTCCATCCGTGGCTCAGCGTTACTTTAAGCCGTAATTATGACGTTTGCAAATGGGGACTTTTATCGAATGTAGTGCCTCAGCTTTAATGAGAATTAACAGCAATGAGAAAAGGAAAAGTATTCTCATGCTGCTGCTCGTTTTGGGGCATTTTTTTACAGCACTTATGCTTTTCATCTTTCATTTTTGCTCTCTCGGCGTGTTTTCACATTATTCGAACGTTGGGAAGGGGAGAACCACGTGTCAGTTTTGAAGAGAAGAGCGAAGGGGAGAACATGAAAAGAGAAATTGGGGAAATGACGGAGCGCATGGAAAGATCGCGAGTAATTGCGGAAAAAGAGAGAGTCAAAGGGGTGGCTTTTTTTTTAGGAGGCGGCTTGAAAGTAGATTAGGAGGTTATGGGTGTGGCGGGCAAGGGATGTTGGGCGAAGTTTTCCTTTGTGGGTTTTTTCGAATGGTCGGAAGAAATAAATGGAAAGGGATCAACGCAGCGATAGGGATATGATTAACCGAAAAAGTGTCTCTGTGTTGGGATGGGAACGGATGTATTGGTGATTTGGGAGAACTGGAAGGTTTTTTTTAGCGTTCTCTGGGAGCCGTTACTAAGGAAGAGAGACTTAATTCTCGGATATGCCTGATATGTTTAATTCCATGGAGATAACGTATAATTGTTGGCCAGTCTATATTACTTTATGAGTTTCTGGTCATTATCGCAACCCTACCAAAGAAATTTATAAATACAAAATTTTTCTGAATGTCTCTCAGAGCCATTTCCTTGATCAGAGGATTACGCTTTGGTAATTATATATTATTGAATGTTTCATATTGAATTTTATAAAATGATATATTTCTTATCTGGAATAAATTACGCATCTTTTAAACCGAAAATTATCGTAATCTTTGATTAGACTTCGTCAGAGACCATTTTTTTGTTTGATATAATTTATAAATATCATTTCGTTTCGATAGATTTGATTTCGTTATCGATTTACATACAGTTAATTTGATTTGTTTATGTTGATTTTGATTTAAATTTGATGATATTGTTGGCCTCTTGATTTTATATGCTGTTTCCTTTTACATAATTGCTTGCTTTAAAGTTATTAGTGGCTGACAATGTTATGAAATTTTGTCCTTTCAGTTCGTTTAAGCATTCATTAAATTAATATTTTGTCGGTTGTGACATTCCTTAAATGGAGTTCATCATACGTTAAGTCATTCTTTTCTCTAATGTTCATACTGCATCCTTGATTGGTACTAATTACATTCATTTCCTTGTTTTCTAAGATGTCATAGGTATTCTTAACTTAGTAGTCTAGATATGGTTACCATTAATCTGCACTTCTCAGCTGATATTTCCTCTTGTTGGAATGAATACGAAATCGATCGAGATCAATTTCATTACTTTAATCTGACGAAACACTCTGCCAATTGATTCTTTGTGCAAACATTTACCTTTGATGAGAAAATGTAGATGACGATGCGTCATCTTTCATCTATAACATTAAATTTTATTACTTTTTAATTTTTACGCTAATATTGCAATTATGGTTATAAATTACTGAATTAAATCTTGGAAGAAAGATTCAATAAATATCTGGTTACAATCCGTTTTAATGAAGTGGATGACATTTATAAATATATACGTGTTCCTTTTGAACATTACAGATGCCATCAATTTGATATATCAAGTTCTCTGGGGGATGGGTGAAAAACCGTGTCCGGTGGTGGATGAGGAATCTTGTTAGCTGGAAAAGGAGAATGCGGGTGATTCAGAAGCGATCGTACCAAATGAAAAGCCTTGACTAATTAGGTGTGTCTCCGAGATTTTAACTAGCGTAACCGAGGCCATCATTCGTGGCGAAAGTAGAAGCGTAAATGGAGAATGAGGAAGTCGTGGAAATAAATAGAGAAAGGGTTAAAGGGAAAGACCATAGGCCTTAGAGTCGACTATTTTATATGCAGAGGAACTGTTACGGAGGTATTTCAGCATTCGAATAGTCACAAAGAGGCATCGGACGCAGCCTATTGTTCCCCTGATTTTGTCCTATCTTTTGTCACCGTCTTGGAGGAAAATTTTCCTTCTCTTCCCATAGTTTTTTGTTCATGTTTACACCGCGACGAGTCGCATTTGCATGAGGTTGCGTTGCTAAGCCTGCAACTAATCCCATCTTTTTTTGCTCCGTGAATAAGTTCATAGAATAAAAGAGCCTGCGAAACACTGCTTCCCATTGTCTGCTAATTTCTCTCGGATTCTCTCGGGACGTCTAGCTTTTAGATTTATCATCTTTTCCTTTTCGGAATAAACTGGTCGTTGTCACGTCAAGCTTGGGACATCTTTGTGCAACTAAGTACTTGCGGTGACGAGGATTACAAACGATCAAAATTGCAAAAGTGGATGTGAGAAACAATAGGAATTGCGGTGAAGGTAGCAAAGTCTTCTCGAGAGTCTAAATCCCGTTTTATTAGTTTCTCACCTTATATTAGCTAGGTGACAATTCTATTATTTCTCATTCACTCGGCTGCCGCATGATACTATTTAAATTCTCGTCTTCTATTTTTTTATTATGATTTATTAAAAAATGCTCCTATTTATCGTAGTTGCAGCAGAAAGAGTTATCATATTAGCATAACTGTTTTAAAGTTCAGACTGCCCTGTAAGCTAGCAATTATTATTATTTGTTACTAATTATTATTAATAATCATTTATATTTATTTAATATCATATAAATTTTAATTATATATCATATGTACATACATTCGTTTTTTTAAATATTTTTCCTTTATTCTCTGGATTCCAGAAGATTCATTTTCCAGGTTTCCTTGGAACAACTCTTTAAATAATTTCTTTCGGTAAACTTAGTTTTAAAATCTCTTTATCCTTTTGGAATGTACACAAAATAACTTCGTTTTTTTAAATATTAAAAATATTATAAGGATGATAATTTTCTGATCGAAGTCCATTAATTGTAATAATTTAATGGACAAATATCCAGATTTTAAACAATAAATTTCGTTGTTTTTCAATTTAGTCCCACAGTTAGTTCTTCTAAAAATCTTTTGTTACAAATGAAAATTATATAAATTATTAGAAAATGATATTTGGGCCTATTTTTTCTAAAGAATTATGGCTTTTACAGCATTTTAACTTAATCCATATTATTTCCGTTATACCTCAATTTCATCCATTCTTTCCCATTTCAAATTAAAATAATATTTTTAGGGAAACTATTTTATTTTGCAAAGAGATGAAAATTTATATTATAAAAGCTCATCGTGTGTGTTTGTACATGTTTATATAATCGATGATTTTAATTATTAAATAACAGATGAATAAATGTAGATGCATCCATGATGATGCCGGATCATCAAATCGCCTTAGGCGCTAAAGCCAGATACTCATGAATTTTAATTTAAACAAATAAGTTTAACCACCGTAAATAAACGACTTCATTTAAATGCCTCAGACTTTAAATTAATCAAAATTATTCCCTTTAATATACGAATATGTTCTCAGTTTTGTCTGCAGTTGAAGAATAAATCCATGTTTTCCTCGGGAATCGCGCAGTACGAACTCAGTTTCGCTAAAATATCGCAATAAAAGCGCGAGTCTGAGCCGAGAGGAGGAATTCGTTGAAATTACATTTGCGCTCCGCATGTCGCTCCGTATTTCTCACGTTGGCGCATTCTCTTTTACAAGTGGAACCTTCTCGAACGGATCCTTGTGATCTCTCTCCAGTCGCGTATAAAGATTACGAGAGCGCACGTGAATAACGGCACACGTGCTCTACTTCGTCTCCGTCGGACTCCGCATCGCTCGTGAAACCTGCCGAAATTGGCGTTACTTACGAGTTATTCCGGTGTATTCCATTGTGAGACCTTCTCAGCGGGCGGCGAGAAACGTAAAATAGAGAAAAAAATTGTAATATAAAAGGAGAAAGGCGCAGGTCCGCACGGGACTAGCTGAGCGAGCTGGTAAGTAGGCGTGTCACCTTCACGACCGCGCCCCCACCACACTGTGGGAAAAAGGCGGGATAGGTTTGGAAGAGAGGATTAGGAAAAGAATAGGGGAAAGAAGGAAGGCGAAGAAAACTGCTGGAACATGGGTGCGAAAGTGGCGAAACAAATTGAATGGGCGAGGTAATGCGAGACATAAGGGGAAAAACAGAGGAAAGGAAAGTGGGTGGGGATATAAGAATCAGATGGAGCAGAACATGGAAAGGAAACTTGTAAAAACACGACTGCAATCTAGGAGCGAAGTGGGTTCCGTATTTTCGTGTATTAAAACTAAAAACCGATGCATAATGTGTGTGTTTGGGAAAATTGTATTTGATTATATGGAAAAATTAATCATTATAGATTATGAACGTATAGGAACATGGTGAGAAATTAGTTTTTATGCTGGGGAAGCAGTTCAGAGTCAGCTACGAAGGATTGGAGGCGTGGGGAAAATGAGGGAAAGATATATTCAAGTAGGTGAGGCAACAGATGCAAAAAGAGAAAATATGCTTTAGTATAGTTGAGAGCTGAGATTCTGGTGCGAGCTGATAGTAGAGGAAAGATAGGTAAAGTGATTAGGAAGGTAAGATAGTCGTGCAAGATTTAAAGACCGAGTTTTGGGATGGAGGACTAAGGAGCTGTTATGGCTCTTAATATAGAAGGTAGGAAGATAAGCGTGGGTAGAAGACGCATGAAGGAATATGGAGGATCTTCACTTCACCATGTGCCTGAAAAATCATCGTAAACATGGGAGCGGTACTTTTTATTTTCATGATAGCTTCATTTCATGGATCCGCCGAACTTATTAAGGCTATTCACGGTCTTAACATGCTTTGATGCGTCGTAAGTCTTAGTGACATCTCATTTAGTGTCCGTAGTGTTTGGCTTTTACGAGTGATACCTTGCTACGAGACTACCTTGTTAGTGGAGAAAATAATATGGTAGTACGACATATAGGTATTCAGTCAACTTAGATCTTCTTCTTTTGAAAATAAATTGGTCATAACCGGAAACTCTATTGTCGCTTTTACCCAAATCTCTCTTAATAAGGAATAGTATATAATAAACAACTATAGACCCTGTTGTTGAACACCATTGAGGAAGAAAGGGAAACAAGTCTAATTTTGAATGTGGTTGCTATAAGAACATTACAGAATATGTGTACAATCTTTTCGTACTTTAATTAAAGTTATAATTGAATTGATTGCTTAGCTTTGTAAGCGCTTCAAAAGAGGTCTTGATAATAATAGAATCGTATATACTCTGACCCAGTGGGCTTATTTATCAGTTCTTTACGATTATAATGACAACCGAATTGCAGGTTTAACGCCGCATATACACTCATAGGATAAGGATTGCAGTTTCTAATAATAGACCTAAAATTTCAAATGTAACTCTTGAGTTCAATAGTTACTGTAATATTTAATTAAGAATCGAGTAAATTGGTATATACCAATAAATATTTATGTTTTATAATAACTAAGAAAATCTTAGTAATAAACCGGAAATACAAAGATTTAGAAGCGAAATGCTCTATAACTCAGAATTTGAATAGCTTTCGGCGTTAACTTAAAAGTAGCAAAGAGTAGGATAAGATGTAGCGTAATTAGAGATTATTACTCAAGAAGAAATTGCAAGAAAGAGGAGGGTAAAAAGTGTGTATTAGAAAAGGAATGCAGAATGAGAGATTTGGGAGAATATCGGAGGAAAGAGAGGAAGGATATAAGAGGGAAAGGATGGAGGGGTCGAAGTATGAGTGGTAAACGAAGGGAGGAGGAGTTAATCCCTTCGGGCTCTGTCTCCAATGCCCTTGAGGCCCTACATCATACCCCAACGTTTTTAATTGGTACTGACCGAAGAGACTCCCCAGAAGTTATATCTTTCATGCTCTCGCCATTCCATTCTTACCCCTCAATCCCTCTTGTAGATGTTTATTTCTTCCTTCATTTTTACCTCTCCCTTCGATCGCTTCCGGAAATCTGAATGTGAAAGGAGAGTGGATATATAAGGGAAGAGTGGAGTGGGGCGATTTACAGTGTTTACGCCCGAGGGAGGAATTGACCACTTGAAAATAAAATGACCGAGGTGACGTAATGGTATGTTTTAATTCAGGGGAAGTGAGGTTGGGTAGATCCTTCCGAGTGCTTAACATTTATTTCGGACCACTCACTTTTTTCCTCGCTGTCAACATCGTTCGGATTTGTCTCGTTCGCTACCCTTACCTTCCTCTTGACCGAATCACCCTCGCAATGATCTCTATACTTCAAATAAATTTTTGTTTTATAAGGGATGGTTTGAATATAGAAAAATACATCTGTAAAGTGCTATTGATATATATATATATATATATATATATATATATATATATATATATAGTACTTAATTGATTTTTGTATCACTATACCTGTTAATTTATGTATAAACGTAATATTACGTATATTATTTTTGTCCTTATCTTTTATTACTTAATAATAATAATTTTTTCCTCTGTGTTTTCGCGGTTTTTATTCATCCCCTTCTTGTGTGGAAAATTTCCCGCGACGTTGGTTTTTACTCTATCAACCTTCAGTTGTGGAGATGATTTTCCCACAAATTGAATCTTTATAATTCCATCTTTCTCTGAACTTTTTAAACATTCTTCCACTCTATTATTCTCAAGTAAGAATATCATACGCGATTAGGTGGAACAGAGACCCATTCGGGTCTAATGTGACAGTTACGAAAATATTGAGCTTAGATGTCTAACGTGTAAAAAATGCTCCATAAGTCTAAATTTTCAGAGCTGTTGTCAAGTATGTTCTATTTCTATCATTCATTTTGTATCTACAGAGATTTATTTATATTTATCTCACTCATAGAAATGATGAATACTAAAATGCTTAGCCGTATAAAGCGAATGTTTGCCCGGAGCATGAAAGAATCAATGTAATACAGCATAATTTATTTATATTGATTGCGTTATAAAAGATTGACACGGTTGACGGCGCGTGAAAGTGCCTTCCAGTTTGCTTACGAATTTGTCTCGCAGATTAGCTTTACAGAAGCATGTTTGCTGAGTTACTATATTCTGGCAAACATGTCGACATCTGTTTTCTTAATCATTCTGAAGATTTTTCTCTTTAGAGCCCTAGCAAAACAGAATACACTGTTGCTTATTTAGGTAAACTAAGAAAATGAAAACTTTAATATTGAAACAACATTGTTTCATGGTATGATTGTTAGGGACTCCGAAATTTCCATTTACCAATTGAAATTTCTTTTTAAATAATTGGGAAATCAGAATAAAATTAAAGTATTCGAAGTGATATCTTTTAAAGTAAGATGTGTATGCAGTGTAAATATCTGAAGTAGCGAAACTATCTACAGCCTACGATAAATGAGGAAGTCAGAAATGAATAATGCCTCTCTGCTGATTATCTTCTTTACCTCAAAAATCGTATATTTGGTAGATCTAAGAGAGGAATGGATTCAGAAAAAAATCTCGGTTTCTTTGTCGACGGAGTACCGAAGTCGGCGATTCATGATGTCAGCGTGCCAGAAAATATTGATTAACGATTTTGAATTCTTATCTCCCCTTATGAGCTATCAGACATGTAAACAAGCTTTTCCATTTCACCATCGTCAGACATATCTCTGTTTTCCTTTTGTAGAAGATGGATGGTTTCGGAAGAAGATGAAAAATACGCCAAGGCTTGGAATTTAAGTGCTGTGCTTCCTACAGGAGTATCTAATGTTTGATATTTTTTATCTCTTGAGTCTTAAGAATGACGAATCCTTACAAAGAATATCATCTTCCTTTCTGTTTTCTTTCCTTAAATTTAAGAACTTCCCTAAATTGTAAATATTTCTCTTATTACTTGTGCAATTACCTCAAAACATGAGTCGGTTGTCATGAGTTATTTGTCACATTTAAATAATACTCTACTGATAACAAAAACAGATTCATTCCATTTGAGTTTTTTTATTGAAACATTTGACAACGAAAATGGATCGAATTATTTTATCTTTATCAATTCTTAGAAATATTAAGGCCTTAAAATAATAATAAAGGGGAATCAATGGAATTATGCAGTTTAAGTGCTCTCCAACTCCATATTTTCCATTAATTATATTATTATTCCCTAATTTCAGCATTACCTTTGAATTATTTATCTTATCACATTTTATGTTTATCAACGCATCTTTTTATTGTAAATAACTTGTTGGAAAATGAGCCTCTATCGCCTCATCACTATTCAAATCGCCGAAGGTGTTGACTTGCATGAAGTCATCTCAGTAAAGAAATGTATCCTATCAGTGACTTCATCTGTGATTTTGGGTTAAGTGTTACGCCATGGGAGATCGGAATGGGACTTACTTTAGGAGTTTCCCTCGTTGAAATCTTGAGAGTACGTCAAGTGTCTAGCTTCTCTAATGAGCACATTGTAAAGTGAACCGTAACTCTGGCTTCTCAGTGCATCATGGGAATTCTTGAATGATAACGAGGCGAAATCGTAAATGTTGTCTGCGGAGAGTTACGACTGTGTGATCGTGGTCATGGTGGCCGGAAACGTTATCTGTGAGCCTCCAACCATTATGTCACATTCCCTGAACGATGATTCCTTCGATAAGCCCCGTGATGAACGAAGGAGGCTCCGTTCAAGCTAGTTACCATGCGACCCACCGATTTGTCTCTCTTTTCCTGTTGAAAACTGACTTCGAGTCACAAATCCTTTTGACTACCTACTCATTTCCCACTCTTATGCATGAATTTTATCTTTGAGTCCTTGAACCATCCAAGTTTTCCATCAGGAGTTAAGTTCCTCGTAAGTAGCAATTTTATCGCAGAGAATGTTCTGGAAAAGACGGGTCATCAAATTATTTAGGGCAAGGTCATATTCATAAACTTATGAGAACTTTATGAGAAGATGTATTTAACAGTTATCTTTCCTAATTGACTTTAGAATGGAATTATAACGAAATGTTTGATTGAATTACCTGAAAGGATTTTACATGTGTTATACTTTTCGAAAATGAATTCAAAATGTTAGATTAATTAAAGTGGTGTTTAGATGCTGATCTATTTAAAGAATATAAATTTTTAAGTGTTAAAAATATGCCAAATTTTTTAAGTGTTAGAAAATATGTCAGTTGTAATTAGGAGTACGATTTCTTTCTCCATTGGTCTCATCGTGTACGTTATGCCAAAGGTCTCGTAATTAGCGTTTGTCTCTTTTTAAATAATTGACTTTAATTGGCCAAACTTTAATCTTAATAATATTCATCTCAATGGTGGGTATGATAATACTTTGAAGAAGGGATTCAGATTGACATACTTCCAAACGCTGATACTCTAAAATATCTTCTAAACTGTTATATCTGCTGATACACTCCTCTCTACCCATTCCTAATTACAAAGAAGAATCCGGGACCGGGAGAAAGTTTCCGGTCCCGTCGACTTTCTTCAAGTCTATTCTTCCTTAGGATTTTTCCTGGGTGCACGCTATCTCGTGCAAAATTCACCTTCACCCTTTCCTAATTACTGTTACCTTTCATAGGTGTATCCTTAGAGCTATACTACCTTCTCGTCATCGAAGGCGAGTGGTGGCATACGTTTCAGGCGCCGATGATTTCCTCCATTTTCTCTTGTTAGAATCAAGCTGTGTGTGCAGTCAGATAAAAATCATCACTCCATTTCATGTTTGTACTGTTTTTTTTTCAGTTCTTCAGTTTCAGTTCAAGTTACAATAGAACGGTTTCATCTCGTATGAATCTTGGTAACGCAGTTCAGTTCATCTGTTAGTCAGTGGTCGCTAACCGGGTCCCTACCGCACATTATTGGCCAAGTATTTTTAAGTATTTCATACTGAGATATTTCTAAAAACTTAAACCTCAACTTTCTTTCAAATGAAGAAAACGACAGTTGTGATCGGCTCTGTGTGGTAATTAGTGATAAAAGAAATGCATTTCGAAAGCATTAAGAAAAATATTGAATGAAAATGAAAAATTAAATGTTTTTATATGGTTGATGATTTTAAAGGTTTTAATTTATGCAGAAATTTTCTTAATTCTCGAATATTATTTCCTCCTTATGTTATATGTTCTTTGCATTAAAGATTTCAATGGCAGAAAACGTTTCTGATAACTTAAAACACTTTATATTGATTTAGAAAAGACGACCAACTAGGTTTGGCTGTGTTATGTCTGTAAAAAGTATACTGTAATTTACATTATAGTAAATGCATTTTCTTAATTTTATTATTTTCTCTTTAACTTAACTTAGGAATGGAAGTTGCTAAATAGTAATCGGTACATATTTGGGTGATAGGGAAATTATATTGTTAACTATTTTACATAGGTAGGCGGTAGGTAAATGAAGGAGGGCGACTGTGTTATTGGATATTTTGATCTAAGTATTGAATGTAATTAACAAATCATCGGCAATAATTGGTAAGTAAAAATGAATAAATTAAAACTGTACGCCTGAATTTTCCCTCGTTAAATTCCTCTCATTTGCTAATGGCAATCCACTACAAACGTACAATCTGCGTAAATTCCTTCCTTTCATCATCTATTTCGGAACTATTTGCGCCACAATTTGAATTAATAGGCATCTTTCAAAATCCCCTCTCGTTACTCAGGACGGAAATAAGGCCTTAATTGTCGTTCGCCTCCTGTGTTCCGCTCTCAAATCTGTGTGACGGCCTCGCAAATAACCAATTCTTCCCCATCTCTGATTCAGTCGGAACGAGCGGTCAATATTTGCCGCCAAGCTATTGAAATGCCCTCACCCCCTTCACGGTCACGCACACCTCCGATTGCGTGTGGGAGAGAAGTAGGGGCACTTACGTCGTGGAAGCGTGGAAAATTCACATCCATTTCCAGTCCATTGATCAAAGATAAATACCGGCAAGGGCGTTTCCGCAATATCTCGTGTTTGGACGATGAGACTAAGAAAAATGCGGAAAAGGATATCTAAGAGTCGTCGTTGCTCCCTGCAGATTGCTCCCGACGCTTTTTTTCTCTGCTGATTACTTATGGTTTCTTTGTTCCGTTCATTTCAATGTTTTATCACATCGAGAGAAATAAATCCGTCTTTGTGTTTCGAAGGCGGCGATTATTTACGGATGGATACTTTCCCCGTAATTTTTCGGAATCCAGCGAAAAAAAATAACGGGTGTATATTCACGATATGGATTTTCGAGCCTTTTATTTGGTCCTTTTATTCTCATAACTGGCGCTTATCGTTGTTGTTTTGTGGGGGCATATACATTAAAAATGCGACTACGGTTCCACTGTTTCGGATTGATAATTTTTATCTTTGCCGGTCACCGATTTTTGTCTGTTTTCCATGGTTGGTGGATTTTTATTATCCCTGGACAAATGTTTGTTTCGAAAATAACTGGTGAAATATCTTACTTTGGAAAACTCGGGTAGTTTGCTTAATTACTGTAGAATGTAGTTTCACATATAGCTATAGCTAATAACGTTTCTTTTCGTCTTTCAGGTAAGAACCAGTTTGCTTTGTTGCACGAGAAGTACTTTCTAAAGGTTGGTCATTGATTTTTTTGTATAATTTGACTTATATTTTTCATGCCATATTAAACCTGATTGTTATCTAAAATGTGATGAAATACAATATCGCATTATTTTATCCTCTTTTTTTCTCTCAGGTCTGTTATTACTGTTTCGATAAACAGTAATAAATCATATTAATGTAAGCTTAAATTATCTTTCACAGCATAGTAAGCTCACTTTTCCTTCCAAGAACGTTAATTGACCAAGAGAAACTTCCTTTTAATTCTGAGACTTACCTTGTATCTGATCATCAGATTTCAAAAGTGTAAATATTCAAGAAATTTGTAACTCTATGCGACTGCTGTTATAAAACTTTTATGACTGAAAATGTTGCAGCATAAACATTCTAATCTCCTTTAAACTCATGAATGATTGGTTTTCATGTTCCTAAATAAAATTTTGTGGATAACTTTATTACATCTACAATATAATATCTATAAATAACCAAAATAATGCAGATTGAATGAAAATTGACGGAAAACATTGCATACGAATTCTTTTATGAGAAGAAAAAGTTCATGTCTTGTATATTCCTTGGAATATACAAGACTTATACAAGGCATGTATATTCCAAGGAATTCTTTGTTAAAATTTCTGCACCATTTTTTATTTAATAAACAAACCCTATGGAGATTTTTGAGGTTGTTAACAACCTGTTCTCAAGAGGACCATTACGGTTGTTGAATATGAACTGTTGTATTTTCCCACGACAATGCGCGATAAATTTGTCTATTTTTAATAAATTGTTAGAATTGACGATAGTCCAAATGAAGAAGAGGCTATGTTCTATGATTTTTGCATTTGCATTACAATGACAAAACGCTGGTTCAAACTTAAATATCCCGGGATCTCCTCCATGGAAGAGTATTCCTTAATCATTATATTTCTATTTTATGGTGGAATTACTACTAGGTATATTTATTTAAGAAATTCGGGACAATGCTATATGTTGCTTCCTTGCCACAAAATAACATGAAAATAAGATATATATCAAAGCAGGGACAAAATGGGTACACTCACTGTAGCCGTTTGGGAGATATTTTGCGAAAATGAGGTATGCAAACAAATTTTTATTGTGGGTTCAGTGCAAGGGTTACCGCGTAGATTTGCAACTGCATTCTTTTTCTGAGGTTTTCTGTAGTCAGTTTCTGTTTTTATTACTCTCACTTTGAGTGTTTGTATATTTCTCATGCATTCAGAAATGAACCGTTCTATGTGATTTCAAAATAATATAGTGACTAACTATCCTTTTTATATAGTCATTGTGTTTTTATTCCCACGTCGTATTAATAACATTGGATATCTGTTGCTTTCTGGAGTATCCATCAGGTTGTGACACGTATGGTATCAATATGTATTTCCTCGGTTAGTCTCAACGATGGTTCCTCTAGTGCCTTTACAAATTTTGGAAGTTATTTTGTCAGTTTATACCTGGAAATTAAGGCATTAAGTGTAGGTTCGCCCTAAAATTTGGGGAGGATGTGCCCGGATAGTATGCTGCGCCTCCCATGTCATCCTTGATTTTCTTTAGCAAGATATCCTATGTGAATTAAAATACTCGGCAATACATATCCACGCATAGAACTTTTATCCAAACTACATCTTCGCTCTTTACGTGTTTGTGTCACCATTAATGAGTATTACGTCCGGTGATTGATGACGTAGAAGTTCTCAATTCATCCTTGATTCGCCTCCTCTAGAGGCCTTCGAGATGTGGGTATAGCGAAAAGTGGAGAAAATAAGCTGGATTGATATAAAAACAAACGAGGAGGTGCTAGAGATGGTTGGGGAGAAGAAGATATTAATCGAAGTAATTAAATATCAACAGAAGAAATGGGTGAGCCAAATATTGTGAGTGGAGAAAGTGATCGAGGGAAGAATGCTAAGGGAAAGACAGAGGAGATGAAAAAGATAAAAGATGTTAGAGGACTTAAAGAGTGGGATGAGTTACTAAGAAGAGAAGGAGAGTGCGTCGTATAAGGAATGCGAGGGCTCATGAACCTACCGAAAGGTAGAACACTCGAATAATTGGTCTCTCTTTCCTTTTTATTTCCCTTCACTTTCCCCTCTTTCATCCTTTTTTTCCGATTTCCGTTCATCTACCGTTCATTTCTCTCAGCATTCCCCTCTCTCTTCCGAAATTGATTCGAATCCACACGTCCCATTTTAAGCATTTGCCGCAAATCTCGTTTTATTCCGCATTTTTCGAATGAAAACTCACCGCGCTATATTTTCTTCCTTTTACTTTCGAGCTTGGGACTGAATTCAGATAGGAAATTTGGTTTCCAGCGTCGACCGCCCTTCCCAATGTGATTCTCCCACCGAGTTTCCCCATCAACATATCCCCTCTCTTTCTTTTTCAGAAAAACATACATATTCAAGTATTCAGCGAGCTCGTTGATCCGGGGCAGAAACGGAAATGGGGAAGAAAGAAAAACTTAAATATCCCGGGATCTCCTCCCTCGGCTTTTTGCTTCTTTTTTTCGTATCATTCGTTCGAGTTTCTCTGTTACTCCAGTGTCTTTGTTTCTCCACCTCTTCCGTCAGAATTGGGAATTAGTTATGGTTTTTACCTCTGCCTCGAGCTCCGCAGTAATTTCTTACGAGGAAACGGTCTCGCCGGATTTGGCAGCATGGGATCGTATTAATTTCTCGGATCGTGACGTGGCATAGCGTCTCACGCTAATGTCACCTTCGGAGACGTCAGTTAATTTGCTCACTGAAAGAGAAAATTACCCAGTTTGCCATGCTGCCTAAATTCTTGAACTGCACCGTAATTTCGATGGTTGCATCCGACAGATTGGATTAGCTAATCAGAAGTCGGTTATTTCTTAATATATTCATAGTGATTTTTTTAGCTAAGGATATTGAGATTTATAAATTTCATGTATAGATATGTAAGGAATTAATTGAATTACTTGTGATTCGATAAAAAATTCGATAAATGCTCCTTATTGGACTAAGTCATTGTAATTCAATAATTATATCGAAAATTTGATTTTTTTCAACGGTATCATTAGAACCTGTGCTCCAGATTTTCTAGTCAGTGTAATAGCAAATGACGGTAGTTGAAATCATATTAAGTAAAGAATTGGAATTTTAATCCTCAGATCGATAAACACCTCATAGAGACGACATGAAATGAAGCTATCCGTGTAATGCTATCTATGCTAACGGATAATAATAAATAATATTTCTTTTCCATGCAATATAGTATCATTATTGACTAGAAAAACTGGAACACGATACTTCAGAACGATAATATTAGCAATTATTATAAAGATTGCTCCTAATTTATTTTACACTTAATATGCCTTGGTAGAATTCAAAAGTTATTTACTTAACTGTATTGGTTGCTACCAGTTTTTTAGATTTCTTGAAGAATTCTTTTCGGGATCGCTATCTAACGGGTCGATTCCTGAGCTGCGAGTCCTAAAACATCCTAATTTAAACTTTAGGTTATCGAACCAAATAGAGCCTGTTTTGAGTTAAAATGAACCATAAGGAAAGGACATTGTAATGTTCAAGCTTCATCCTCCGCCCAAAGTTTGCCCAGCCCGAAAGAAAATCAACCGCAAAATAGAAAAAAAAGCCACGCGGTGTCTCCAATCACGGACCGCTCGAGCAGCCCGGATATTGGAAGGCTGTTTCACGACCCCGAACCGAATTTAAATTTCAAACCTCGAACTCGCGACAACTTCGAGATAGTTTTTCTACGAGAGTAATTTTATTCGAAGAAAAAGTCCGTTTCCGCTGCATCAGCTCACCTCCCCGAGACGGCGAGAATTAAAAAAAATCGCACAGACGGAGTGGAAAGAATATTTTTTGCACCTTTTCTTTGTCTATCCCTCGAGACATTTTCGAAAGACCGGTCCCTTCTCCTCCTCTTCTTCGCCAAATCCATTCCTTCTTCTCTCTCGAGCGCATCACGTATTCGGCGTCATTCGATTCACGGCCCGTGCACTGTAGGTAACCTCCTCCTTGCCTGACATTCCGCAGAACAATCGAGCTTCCTTGCGATGGTGCGTGACTGGCATCTCCACCCCCGAACCGAGGAACAATGGATTCTGCAGAGATGGGAAGTACCGTCATCCGGGTGGGTTCAATAGGAAGGAGACAGGTGGGAATGGAAGGGTTCGGGGGAGATTTTCTAAGAGGCTCCCTCCCTCTCGTCGCAAATGACACGGAAGAATTGGAGGAAAAGGGAAATTCTCCAAAAACGACCATTCTTTTCCAGTTGCCTTGCTTCCTCCGTTTTCCGTTCCATTCGTTTTCTGCTTTCGTTTCATTTTCTTGTCCTTTTCCCCCGACCACTCCTCCGTTTTTCCTTCTCGATGGGTCTTTCTGGGTGATTCCTACGGCCACATCCCTCATATTCCTCGTTATTCTGCCGAGTTAGGTATTAACTGGGATGGTGTGGGTCCCCACGTCTGAAATATTCGAGGGACTCGTACAGGACTACTGCGCTGGAACTATACTGTCCATATGTGTTTAAAGAAAGTGTCTTATTCCTCTATTATCTTTTCTGTTTTTTTAAGAGTTTGTATGTTCAATGAAGGCTTACATTGCACACTCAAAGGAATCGTTTAAATAGTATTACTGCTGTGAAAAAATATTATCATTATTGAGAAAAAGGTTGGAAGATAAAGAGATATATCTGAATCGGAAAATAACCCACCGCCTAACTTGTAAGACATTCATGGGCGAGCCAATTTGGACCCTGAATCTAAGAAATTTGTCATAACGGGTGATTAGTGCCCCCTTAGTTTGACTGCCAAACAGCCAGGAATCCCTGGAATCCTAGACTATAGTCTACACTCCGGCATAAGTAGTAGGTAGTGCGCAAGTAGTAAGTCGTGTATATAAAAGCAAAACAAACACTCTTATCTGTAATTAAATATACGAGAGGACAAGTATAACAAAAGAAACATGATTAGATTATGTGATTCACCTGTTGGGTGAAGGTAAAATAAGAAAATGACTAATCGAAAGAGCAGAGGTGAGTGGCAGCCATCTTGATCATCTACGTCAGAGGATATGGAAACTTAATTTTCCGGAAAAAAATTTATCGAAACAGGATTTGAACCACAGAGGATAAACTTTGGAAATTGAACCAGACTCTACCAAAATTAAATTTACCAAAAATATTAAATACTTACCAAAAATAAGTAGGCTATAATTTAACAAAGAGGATGGTTAAGTAGGCAATTGCAAGCTCCTGCCAGATAATGACGGATGATATGACAGATACTTATATAGTACATTTACATTAATACCCCGCGAGCCAAACTGTTATTTGCTAGAATAGAACGGAGTTGTATTATTTAAAAGAAGCGATGTTCTTGACTTGAGTGACTTAGCAATGTTGAAATATTCTATCTACTATCTCTACACATATGCGTCATAGTCAGACTGCTAAGTAGAGTACCCGGATAAAACATTATGCTGGATAATTTAATCAGCACGGGGACAGAAGCTAGAAACTGTATTAGGGATTCGTACTGCGAATAGAAATGTGAATTTGTGAACACATTAGTTATGAAATAAAAAAATCCGATATTGAAGTTCAATAGTTGAAAAATGTTTGAAATTTTATTCTGTTGTTTCATCAAGGTTGTATTTTTAAATCCTTTAATTCAAATCATAAACCATAAAATAAACCTCCTTAAGCAATGTTCCTTACTGTTAATTCATTTTTTGTTCGCTTGCAATTTCTTCCTTCCTAACTCTGCTGGCCATGGGATGTCATCGCAGTTTACTCCGCCTCCTTCCGTTGTTTTTGCTTCGTTGCCGATCGACGGTTTAAGACTCGTCTTAATGGCTTTCCTCCTTCCGTAATGTAAGTGGTTTTATTGCCGCGTTATTCACATCGGAAGACGGGATTCTCAGAATATTTTCGTTGATGAGGGCAGGAATTGAAGATACCTTCCTGACTTGGATGGATTATGGTACTCCTTGTTTTTCCCCTTGATAATTTCTCACGAAGCGCATTGTATTATCTTCTTGATGTGGCGTGAATTAAGGTTCCGTTGACGTTGCGTGTAACACAGTCTCTGTATATCATTCTTAATGACACTATAATCTTGAAAGGTGAGTTAATCAAGTACGACGAATTCAAACCAACAACGATTTTACGTTTGACCCTCCTTTCTCCCTACAGCTATATGTTTCGTCTTGAGAAATTCAGTGCTCGGTCACGTAAGTTCGTTCAGTTTGTTAAGGTGTTCGATTTTCCCTCTCATAGCTGTGGCTAGCTGAAACTAAATTTCTTTGATATCGCTCTCTTATTTTCACCGTAGATGAGTCCAATTGCCTTTCAATGCCCGCCAGAAAACTCTTTTGTTGTTTTTTGACTCTTTTTTGTTGTCCAAAAAAACTATTCTGCGCTCTGAATTAGATTCGTAGTAGGACTCAAGACTAATTTAAATGAGACGATTTAATGTGATGCTGATGATGCATTCAAATCTTTATTGGATATCCTTAATTGAAATATACTATGAACGGCAGGAAGTCTTCTTTATTGTATCTTTCTCTTCTATATTTTGCAGAGTTTAAGCTTAATACTTTAACACTCTGATATAAACTTATTAACAACATTGAGAGGCATTATGCCAACTTTTATGCGATTATTCTTTCCGTGCTTTTACTCGAGAAGTAATAGCCTTGCATAGGTTTAATCTTCAACGTATGGCAAAGACTTCCCTGCGAATTATTAACGATTGAGATAAAATATGGTTCATGTGTTATCTCAGCTTAAGTAAAAAAATCAGCGCTATTCTCAAAATGGATAGTAAAATCAAAGAATGTCTTGTCTAGAACCATTCCCTGAAATCTTGCGCACCGGTTAAGTAGAACACCAACCTCAGCCGAATCGTTTGATCCGAACATCTTAGAAATAAGAACTGCGGTCTTAACCTGTTTGCCTAGAACTTCGCCAGTCTCCGTAATCTGACTTTACCGAGTTACTGGATTCCGTGAAGAAAATCTTGTGGCGCATCCCTTTTTATACTCTCCTCGATAACCGGATAAAACTATCCAGCCCAAGTTACCTTCGGCCTTTGACGTACGTTGGCTTTCGTAAGTAAGTCTACATTCCGTGCCTTCCTCTGCCTTAGGCCGCTTCTTGACTAGAGAGCATTAATTTGCTCTTCCTTTTCCCGGGGGTCTTACCTCCGCCAAATAAAAAACGATCTGAATGCGAAAAAGTGGGATCCAAGGGTTTGTCTTTCTGCTTCGTACACTCGCCGCCTGGGAGAGTTCTCCCATTGCCAGAAACGAAGTTTGGACATCGTGAAGATCCAATCCTGTCCTATTTAGGTGTCTTCTCATCTCTTATCGTATCCTTTGAGTTTCTTTTTCGTCATCTCAACCCTTTCCTAATCTAACTTACACTTATCTTTTCGTTTCATATCTACCATTCCCACGCAAGAATCAGGCTAACTTGGGAAGATTTTTTTTCCAAGAGTATGATATTGAATGGAATTTAGAAAATACTATTAAAACGGACCAAATCTTTAGATATTAATTGTCTGTCTTAGTTATTGAATTTTGGAGTATGATTATTTTATCCCTTTAAAAGAAGATTGTTGCGAAGAGTTTAGAAAGGTTTGTCTTCTTTACTTCTTGCTAATTTGCAGTTAATTTTAAAGAAAGAGCCGCTACTCCCAAGAAATATTTCATTCACTGTGGTCATATTTCACTTTTTAAAAGATAGGTTACATCTTTGGTTAAACTGAATATTTTATCTTAATGCCTTTGCGTAATATTTTAAATTGGTCATCAGTAAAGAAGGTATATTTGCAGGTAGAACAGTGAGTTTTAGGATATGCAAATGATATAGTTTTGTTGCAGATTTTTGAATGCATTGCTTGGTTAAGTATGTATTATCAAACTTCTATCAACATTTGCCACTTATTCCTTATCCTAGCAGATTTAAGAAAAACCTGATGTTGCGTATAATTATTCATCTAATTAAAATGTACACGATCCATTCATATTTATCAGTTATTCCTATCTTTTAACAGTTCTCGTCAATTTTTAAATTCGATGATCACTTAAAGGTAATATTTTTATTCCTCATTACTTTACCTTTTAGTTATTATTGCTTGATTATCTCAGATCGTTGTATTTTTCTATTTTCTGGAATAATTCCTCTACTTTTTACGCTTCAATCTTTATCTTTCCTAAAAATAAGCTTCGCTCCCAAGTTCTTAATTTATATATCTTCTTTACTGTGTTTACCGTGAGTATTCTCTAAGTAACACTACCTTTCGTGCCTTCTGATTTTTTTTCGCATAACGGAGCTAAAGGTCGCCGTCGCTTTCGTGTCCCTCAGGACTAAATGGGGCAGGTTGCATCCGCAGTAGAGCCTTGTTTAATTAATTTGGTGGGTTTTACTCGTATTCTTGAACTCCTCTTAGCGTTATTCCGAGTCTTTTTAATGGATATCGACCTCGGTTATCCCGGGAATTAAGTCGAGCAATGGAGATGTATCGCTAGTACTCTCTAGAGCTGCATACTGGGTCAAAAGGGGCTTAAGATAGCTTTTCTTAAAAAGAAATAAAAGAAAGAGACGGCGAGAGGTTGGAAAAATCGCTTAAAATAGGAATTTTACGGAGGTTAAGTCCATATTTGATCAAGTAGATTATTTTATTTTTGATTGTGCGTCTAGTTTTCTAGAGGCCCCTTTTTGTTACTTATTTTTGTATGTATTTTGTGTTATTCGTTGTGTTAATCGAGTACTTTACCGATTTATGCCCCAAATGTGGTAGATTTTAAATGCAAATGTTCGCAGTGTCGCAGAAATAAAATATTCCACTATCTCTCGAATTGGCGGACTAGCAGTTTTATCTTTACTACGGAGCTACACTAGCCATATTTTTCTACCCATAGGATACCTCTTAAAAACATTCGTAGCTTTGAATACAATAAATAAAACTGTATAACGGACAATTTGAGATAATTTTTTTCATGAATTTCTCAAGCGTTATTTCCACACTTCCGTGGACTTGTCGACACCTCCATTTTTCTCGAACGCACACTTTTTTTCCATTTTACGTACCTATACTTTAGGAAGGTTAAATCCTTATCATCCAAAAGCTTTGCCAACATTTTTCCACCGTTAATTGATCGTTTATCTTGTTGGAAACGGAGACTTCTTTTGTTCTTCCAGCAAATGCGGAGTTTCGGAATAAAAGAAGAATATAAAGAGCGTCAAGGCTTTTCATATGCGCGGAACAAAAGAGTACGGGAGATATAAAAAATCTCGAGGGAAAATTTGTACTGAACATAAAATGTAAGGGGACGATGCGGTCATATCACAATCATTCTTACAACTATGTTGGTCTTTTCTTCGCTCTTTCCTCATCATTCTCTTTTCTTCCTCGCCTTATCTCTGGAAAATGTTCGTCTCATCTTCCCTTTTCATTCCCCTCCTTGTTCTGTTCTCCTGTTTAAAGATTAGCGGTGTTGTTTCGCGATGACATCTGTTTGTTCTCCATTTGCGCATTTGTATCTAGGCTCGCCTGCTCTATTAAGTATTGAGCAGTGAAGTGAAACATCTCAGGTTTATGCGATTTTTAGTCACGATTGCTTGAACGTAGGAGCAGCCACCAAGGTTATTTCTAATTATTACGATTGGATTTTCCGTGTTTCCCCATGTATAAGACTCTTTTTAGTTTCATTTTCATTTTCTTTTCTAGGAACGTTACATTATTTACCAACGCACGTCTCTGCTTTCAAACCAACACTCCTTTCATCTTCCTTCTTCACTAATTGAATTTTTTCCCTTAGGTGTCGCGTTTATTTGTTTTTCTAACGCTGAATGTCATATTTTTATCTCTAAATTTTGCTTAGAGACATTTCTTCAGCCGAATGTTACGAAGAATCTTTTATAATTGTTTGTACTTGTTTCATAAAATATTTTTTGTGAATGAGAATCGAAGAATACTTATTGCAGCTCATAATACTTAATCTACTAGTACTATGATTATTTCTTACTAAACTTGGGCTTCGTATTGCTGTTGACATGCTGTTAAAATATCTACTCCCATCGTATAAGACGCGCCCTATATTTAGACCATAATTTTTTTAAAATAGATTAAGTCATATACAATTTAAGAACCGAAACTTATAGGTTATTCACGTAACCATTTGCTTTATTTATAAAATCAATGATGCGCAATTTTCGTTGCCATTACAAACGACGACGTTTTTAGCGACTAGGCTGGTATGATAAAGTTTTTTCTTATTTTATTCAGTATAATAAGAACAATTCTATATTACTATCTTATATACTTGTAGCTTAATTTTTTAATTTCAAATTTAAAGCACATTTTTGCTTTTCATGACTTTACGGTCATTGTGCCATCTTTTTAATAGCTATTTTCTTTTTTATCTTGTTCATATTTAATTTTTATATTTGATTTTCTAACTTGATAATTGAATTCTCATCACTTTTACGTGTTACATAGAAACAAAGGTAGTAAAGGTTTATCCTTTCCCTATGAATTTGGGAGTTTTCACTTAAAGCTGTCAGTGGAAACGATTGTATTGTGACGCGATTCTTAATCTAAGCGTGATCGTTTTTGTTTAATATTGTGTATCCTGTCATTCGAATGGTATATGTTTTCTTCTTATATTTACATCTTAAAGCTGTCGTTGTTTTCTCTTACTGTTTCCAGACAGTCATTTCGTTCCAAACTTCCAATACAGGAGACCTATTTCTTGATATTATTCCAGAAGTCCCTATGCCGAATTCCTGAAGACATTTCTATCTCTCTCTCTCTCTCTCTCTTTCAAACAAAACCCAATCTGCATCCTTCTCGACGTCTTGGCTTCTCTATTCCTCGAGCACGTCACAAATCTTCCTTCCACGTTCTTTTCACTCCAACTATTTGAACTGTAATCCCCCATCCCCTCTTCGAGAAAAAGAAGTATGAAAAAATAATTTACTCCTAGTGTGGTAATACAGCTCTTTTCCACTAGTCTTCCTTCCCTCTCGTCTACTTCTGAAGATAATCTTATAGCTTTGCAGTTTGTATACCCTTTAGGAAGGACTTACGGACCCTTTTCCCATTCCTTCGTTATCCCTCATTTTTCTATTTGGTCTTCTCTTTCTTGCCCCGGTTTGTTAGGGAGAAAGGCTCTGTTCTTCTGTATTTTCCGGGAAAATCGCATTACGAGGAATTGAGAGGGTTTACGGAAGAAGGTTAATGATCTTGCTTGCTCTCTTTCCGAGGTACTTTCCCTCTGTATGCCTTCTGCAGTGTTTTTCTACCGTATGCTAAGTGCTACTTCTCTTCTTGTTCATTGACGAAATCGTTCAATTGTTCATGTTTTCGTGCCGTCTTGTTTTTAAGAATAGAGTCGCTTGTCGCTTGATAGAAGATGATTATTTCTTAGGAAATGAGAAGAAAAGTGTCTTGCATTGCATTAAGGCGAGACAAACCCCATAAACTGTTTTCGAAAATTCTGACAAGATCGGTTAATCGAACTATATTATCTTTAACTTAACTGTAACTATTTTCTTTTTAAATGTCTTCTCTGACATTTTCACTTTAGATTTTTAGGATTCCTATCGTTTAATTCCAGGTGTCAAATTAAATTTGTTTTTCAGAGAAATTGAATCAAGTGCAAAGATTTAATCAATGCAATGTAAATCCCTCTTCGGGATCTAAATTTAGAACCTATCGCTTCTTTATGATCTTTTAGATTTATAGGCATAGAAAGCTGATACATTGTCTTCACTCTAAAAAAATAGTCATATTTTCTCTACAATCGTGCTATATTTGGGAAACGTAAAGAGTTGTAGATGCTCAGGAGGCGATGGTATTTTTCATCTTGAGAACAGTCCAAAGAGAAACACGGCATTTTGCATTCCCCAATGGGAGAAAATTTTAATTTACCGAGCTCAGAAAGTGTTATCATATTTATTTACAGTTGTACTTTTCTCTACAAACAATTCTATCCGAAAATGTCATGTTTAGAATGGTGATTTTTCTCCCTTCAAAATGAATGGAAAGGGTAGCATGCCTCTTTGGTATATTTTATTCCGTCACATTCGAATTTTATGTTTCGGAAAACTCGCTTTCAGAGTGAAAGGATGGACGCCGTACATGTAGAGGAACGAATACTTAACGCGGCATTGTGGAGCAGTTTGTCATTAGGTTCTCTCCATTCCTCGGAAAAATTTCTCTCCAAGTATTTTTCGCTTAAAAGTAAATAAATCCATGAGTTGTATTCGCTCCATATTCTCTCACATGTTGCATTCCTCTTATTTTGGGAAGACGACGCGTCTCGGCCTTCTTTCAGAGCGCCCAATGTATATTCTTCTCTTCTTTTCCGCTTCATTCACACGCGAAAAGTAATTTTTTTCCTCCTATTATCTCATATTTGCATCGCTGAGCAACGCTTCTTTCTTTGCAAAGTTTTTGTATCGTTAACTTTTTAGTCTGCATGGGAAAATCTTAAATCGAATTAACAATTTTTCCATAAAATGGGACCGAAATTTAGAATTAGAAGAACAGTGTGGGAGTTTTAGAAATTACTGCGGCTAGTCTTACTTCGAAATTTTCATCGGTTCATTTGTTGACGAAAAATTTTCATGATTGATTTCATCGCTTAGTATATGCCATTGACGACAGACAAGCGCGAGTTAAGGAGTAATACTTTAGAAGAAATATAGATCAATCTTTCTTGGTCTTTTTGCTGCAAATTATTGCACCTCATAATGATGAAAAATGCACAAATTCCATGAATAATATAATGGAGTAGCACTCGTAAACCTGCTTCGGCAAACCTTCATGTAAGCTCTACGAATTTTTGTAATTCTAGGAATCACGGTGATCCCGTCGAACTACTAACGGAATATTTTCAGCCTCTAATTCATTAACAGTCGTTCCAATTTTCTATTCTTACAATGAAAGTAACAACCACCGCGCATGAACCACACATTCTTATAATTATTTCTTTTCAATTAATCATTTCGTGTTTCATCGCCGACTTTTAAATTTTACGATGAGCATAATAAGATATTTGTACGTGTTATACTCAATATAATTACAATTCGCATCTTTGCAAACTTGCTATCCAAACATCGTGTTATAAGGTGTATGTCAGTCAATTCCCCTTTCAACATGTATTTTTTATCGCGGAGTTCATTTTATAGCTCATGGCCATTCCTCTGGCGTATTTAACGAAATGTTTGAATACATCCCACCCCTACCCGACGCCTCTTTCTTCCGCTCTTGCCTTCCAGGAATGACTCATCACGTGCCTATCACTCCACACAGTTCTGCACCCGTAAAATTTCCCTCTCACACCTCTCAACCCATTTCCCTACCTTCAACATTTCCACCACAGTCCATTTTACGGTCCCTTCTTTTATAAAGGTCATATCCTCCATATCTCTCTTTCTCTATCTCCTTGTAGGATCAAGTTGCAATAACTTTAAACTTGTGCTTTCTCTCTCACTTTCTCATATCTTCCAACCTTCACCATCCCTCAAGCCCGTATCTCCACCGCATTCTCATAGCCGCTTTCCTTCTCCGTCCATATCGCTCTCTCTTTATCTCTGGGCCTTTTACAGCTATTCCGCCACTCATTCCTTTCTTCTCTGCCCCATATCTTCTGGTTTCAGTTCTTTTTCCCCGCCATTTCCGCAGAACTCCATTACAAATCTTCCTAGATCATCTATCTCTTCCTAAAGTCCTTCTTTCCTCTTTGCTCTCCAAGTCTCTCTCACCAACACTCCGTCCCTCCCTTTTTCCATACCCTTAAGGCATTTTATTCTCGCAACTTTTCATTCTCTGGGCCGGAAATCTCATTTTCAAAGGAATTTCCCGGGGAAAAAGTGCCAATAAAACGCTTTCCTTTAATGTCTTTTAAACTTAGCGTATTATCGGCCGTAATAATATCTCTAATCGACAGAAATTGGAGGAATGGAGCAAACGATAGAGATGGGCACATTATATATATCCTATTACTGAAATATTTCCGATCGTAATATTTTTAATGAGTGCTTTTGAATGTTATCTTTGCAAAAATTATTTAAGTTATATTTTCCCTTGAGAAAGTTGATCGGCTTCTTTTAAATTTTATAGATTGATACGGAAAAATCCTATTCAGGCCTTTGTAAAATGCATAATGAGTGCATTCTTTCCTCAAAACTCTTTCATAAATTTAGTTAATGAATAAATATAGCAGGCAATAATTGTTCAGCGAATGATTATTTTATGGTAATATACCGTAAAGATGAATCCCATTATTTTCCGATGGGAAAATTTAATGGGATAAGATATAACAGAGGTAATAATATATTTGTACATATATATTGGTACATACATGTAAGAATAGTTTTCATAATTCTGCCAGCGGATCTCTAAAGTATTCCGCCCAAGCCTGATTGTAACCTTCCTATTAGTTATCAAAGGCTTTTAAGAGGGAATGAAATATACCAGTGAGAAATTTGCCCTTCCTTTCGTTACTAATTCAGAATATAGCCATTAATGAAACAATTCCACGTAAGTGCAACACAATGACCCTCTCTTTATTACGTAATGGAGACAAAAGTGTATTGAGGACAAGTTTTTTCTTTACAAAAGACGGATTAAAAAATGTTACGTTCATCAGAGTTCAGTTGCTGGGACCTATAAGAAGATATCTGCTAAGATTTCATCTTATATTCTTCAATTGTATTTGCTGATGGAAATGAGGGATGGATTTCATCCTGGATCAAACTTATATATAATCGTATTAGAGTTACCATGATGTAGAATCCCAAAGAGTATTTCAGCTGAGATAATTTCAGATCAATTAAGCAGTTTTTCAATTAAGCCACATTATCCCTCCATCTTCGAAGCGATTTTGCGTCAACTTGAGCGTTAACGATTGGAAAAATTTGTTCCGCTATTGCCTCTTGAATGTTTTGATAAGAAGTACGTTTCGCGATACTTAATTTAAGTTTGCAGACGATTAACTTCAGTCAGCGGTAGTTTCACGTAGGAATTCGGAGCTATAATAGTGAGGAATTAAGCACTTCCGAAAACTTACTACTTCAAAGTTAGAAGGGAAATCGCAATTAACGGGTGAGATTTTTACCGCAAATTTCCCCAAGAAAAAGAAAATTTTCTTTTTGTTCTCGATCGACTTGGTATTTTAATTATTTCGGAAATCTTTCCGTGGAACAAAATGGTAAAGAGGTTTCCTCTCCGCTTTTCGAAGTGGCATTTTATTCCTTAGGCTTGTTGAGATCATGTGAACTTCATTCCTTGTTGAAGTTCAGGGTAATATTTTCTTTATATCAATCCTTTAAAAAAGGGCCGCCTATCAAAACTGTTGCTTTGATTTCGGTTTCCATTATAGTTGACTATTTTTACTATTCCCTTTGCAGTCACTTTTAAGAGAAGCTTTCAAATTCTTGCATCTTCTTTGGGAAGTGGTAACGCATTTATTTTGATACGTTATTTCCATGCTTTTCTCTTATTCAAAAAGTAGTTCATTCAGTATTTTATCAAGATTTTAAAAATCTTTAAGCTTAAAATTAAAATTTCTGATGCAACCTACTATGTTCTAGTGTAGTTTCTGTTATTTTTATAGCCAAATTGCAACATTAACATTCGTCAGCTACCAGTCTCACGCGATTTCGCTGCAATATTATTCACACTGCTTATTTATTACAAGCGTCATGGAATGAAGATAATTCAGTAGAGTTGTTATTTTCAAACGAAAATTCGTTTATGTTTATCCAGTAGTTATAATAAATTCAAACCATTTGTGATTCGATATTTTCATTATTGATTCTCCGCTAATGACACTTTTATTAGAGAGAAAATGCCATTACTGAGATGCAATGATTTTCAGATTTCCAAAGATAATTAATGATATTTGATTTTCATCATCATTCATTGGTTAGAGTAGATTAATTATTATATCACCTTAAAAGTATAGATCTAGGTTAGCTATGTTTATTATTCGCTACACCATTCATATTACGTTTGGGAGAGTCTCATTTTTTCTGTAAGTTTATTTGAGGAACCCATAAGTCAAATTCATCTCATCGAACATTTTTTAAGACTCCAGTTCCACCTGTGCCAAGATTAAATGCAAATTATTTATTGTTTCCTCTGAGGCTCGATTTAAACTATCTATTTCAAGTCCTTCAGTTGCAGTTAACATTTTTTATTCTCATTCCTCCATCCCTCTCTCCTTTTCGGGTGTAATATTCTGCATTTAAGGGTTTTTCAATCCTTCGATGAACCCTATTCTTTCTTATCGGGCCTACCGAAATCTAAAAGTAGAGGAGTATGTTTTATTCAGAACCCAGTCTGCTATAGTAGAGCCAGTTCCTATAGGTTACCTGGGATTTTTGTATCTGTATCTTGTACCGTAAGAAGCTCCACGACTTTAAACGTGTACCCAATTCTCACTCAATTTTCGTTTCATTTTCCTCTCCATTCTAACTTTCCCTTGAACAGCCGCTACACTTTTGAATCTCGCATTCTACTTTCATTTCTTCTTTTACGAATGAAAGATACCTGTGAGCTTACCTCACACACTTCTCGTGTAGGCGCCAAATCTGCACATTCCCTATTTTCCCCTAAGCCGCCTACCTGTCTCTCTCTCCCTCTCGGTTTTCTTATCTTTGGTGCTTTCCTTCTATTGCCGTCACCTCTTCTTCTAGAGCGCAATTTTGCCAACAACTTTGGGTTTTTCGCGCCTTCTCATATGGAAAAACGTTGTGACTTGAGAATTGTTTTTTTTTGGAAACAGTGGTGAACAGGAGGCTGCTTCGTTTCTCTTCTCTTGTGAATATCTTTGGAAGACTACTGCGTAGTTTTATCCAAAACTGGAGTTGATTACATTTAAATTTATTTTTATTACTTTCAGGCAAAAGAGCAAAAATGATTTATTTTCTATAAAAAGAATTGCTTTATTTTTTGTCTCAAAGTCACAATGTTTTCGTTTGTAATTTTACTGTATAATCATGATATGCAATAAAATTCACCATAAATAATCTTCAGCTGTTCCCTCTATAGTTAATTTATTAAATTCTTATCGTTTAACCATGTAGCTGTAGTATCTTTCGATCTGCACTTCAACTAATATGTTTGGAATTCATTAGTTTCAGAAGTTTTGCTTTCTTGTCTCATTTTGATATTCCATGTTATGTCCTGTGCTAAGTTTTCTTTTCGTTAGTAGACACGTTTATTATGCTAAAATTGAAGGGCATCCTTTACCTTAAATATACCTGTAGAAAGAATTAAATGCCTCCTCAAAAATTTCCTGCCATCGGATCTCCGTAATATCTCGATAATATCCGTTTCCTTCCTCTACTGTGAAATCTTTCGATGTAACATTGATCGATCGCGGAAAGTGAGAGACGAAATGGTACAGTCTATTCAAAAGATGGTCAAATCAACCGCTTTGCTTTTCTCCTTTATGAGGAAGGTAATAGAAAAAGCTTTCCGAAGGATTCGGCCCCATACGAACCCAAAGGACCTCTTTCGTACAAGTATCCTCTCCCGTTTTAGTGGGCACGAAAATTCGGATTACCATACGTCCTCCTCAAAGATTGAGCTGGCGTATGCCTCAAGGGATTGCTTTGGCTCCATCTAAATCTAAGCCCCTCATACGCCGGAATGGGTGTTGTAGAGCTTTATGGAGGCGATGAAAAAGTGAGGGTGAGGAAGCTCATCCCATTTTCTATGCAATACAAGAGAGCGTGGACCTGTCACGTACGCCTTCATACTAACAAACGGCCACAAAAATTGATACGATGCCTTTCCGAGGAAGTTCAATTTCTCTCAGCCACATTCTCTCTCTCCATACAGTGCCTATAAAATCTGTATTATGTCGTTTAGACGCCACTGCTATGTAGTTAATTGTTCCGTGCTTCCGAATCATCCTCTTCTTCTTCGCTTTAGTTTCGTTTTTAGAAAGCACATTTCGTAAACTATTACCTTTGGCGAAATACTTATCGTTTTCTGCTTGAGTAAATGCACAAATTGTCGTGATTAGTTAATCGGTTGTATTCAAGAGATATTTGAACCACCGCTAGAATATTTTTTTAAACAATTGTTTTATATTCGTATGAGATTTATCTTGTCCTATCCAAGGAAGTATATCTGAACTATTTTTAAGAAGGCTATTTATAAATAAAGTTTGTACTTAATTATAAACCTCTCTAACTATAAAATAAGATAATTGAGATTCCGTCACGACCTCCCTAGTACCTAAGGAGAAAATGCGTTAAAATATTATATAGTTAACGGAGGGTTTTCAATCTGTAATTCATCAATAGTCGCATACCAATTGTCTTTTCTCAGAATGAAAGTAACAACCAACGCACATGAACCATGCATTCTTCTAAGTATTACTTTTTAATTATTTATTCTTATATTTCCAACTTCCAAACGTAATATGAACCATAATTGTGATAGTAGGTATTCATAAAAACAGAGATTAGTCCTATGTCAAGGTTAGGATGCTGATAAAAAACAATTAATAAGATTGGTCATCTATATATGTATTTAAAAATATTAAACTACAAAAAATACTAACTTTCCGTCAAGAGAAAATATGATCGGTAATTTTAATTTTTTTATTCCATTTTCTCTCTCTATGAATTATCCTAGTGCAATTCTGAATCATGCTTCAATACCAGAATCATTTTAGCGCTGAACTCATTCAGCTGAATTCCGATATTCAGTCTAGAAATTGTGCTTTATGCATCTTTCGGGTGTTTTTTGTTTTTCAACATCCCTTTCAGAGGCATTTGAAATAGTTTTCGATTTGAATGAGGCCTAATTTTATTCGAGGGTTTTGATAGTTATTCTTAAAGCTGTTTGCGATTCTTCGTAACACCGATACGTGAACTCACTGTAACTTCGTGACATCAAATAAATGTTGCATGGGACGACATATTTAGATAGTAATAGTAAGCGTTAAATATTACGTTCTACGTATCTTCCGGACCAACACTATTCCCTATATATTCTCGGAAATTTCGCCCGCGATGTTTAATGTAATTTTCGCTTAATCCTGGAAATTTTCGGAGCGCTTCTCTTTAAGGTAAGTACTCGCTCTCGTTTTCCATTCATCCGTCGCCCTCTCTCGACCCGTGTTCTTTCTCGCCCTTTCACTTTTTCCACCCTCATTACTCGCATGACTCCTCTCCTTATCCAATTTCCCCCTTTTCCTCTTAGCATCTCGTCTTCGCCGCCTCTTTCGCATGGAAAAAGAAGAGAGTTTAACGGCGAGGATGGGAGTGGTTGCCGCCACCGTTTGGGGTCAAGTGTTATGCAAATTCGAGGGGATACTGCCCGGGTCATTGTGGACTCGGAGGAAGAGGTGTTAGGGGAGGCATTTGGAGAGGAAGCATAAAAGGATGGAAGGTCGCTGCCAGTCGGAGAAGTTCGGTGGAAATTTTTTTTGAGAACAGATGATAAAGGCGGTGGATATGCTTCCCCTCCCTCCCATTGTAGGCCGGAATTCGGGCCGATGCGGACAGCGTTATTGTTTTGTTACTCCCAAAACGCCTTCCTCCATTTTTACGTTTTGGCGCGTTTTTTTGCACTGCGGCCATGACGTCGTGGTCTGTCTCACCGTCCTTCCGCGTTTTTGTTTAACGGAAAAATTCCTGTCGGCGTTAACCGAGTATTCCCCCCTCTTATCTTTTCTCATTTTTTAATAATGGCTTCTGGGGATGGGATCTTTTCATTTGGGAAGGTGATGCGGAGTGCTTTTGATGGCGGCGGTAATTTCGTTTCCTGAGGTTTAATGTGATTGCCAGCGCTTTAGGTAATGCGGTTATACGGAATAGAATGTTTATCCCTTCCACCACGTGATCGATGATGCGCTTCCCCGCTTAGAAATGAAGGGGTCGAAGATGAGGATCGTTTTATTTCATTATCGCCTTAAGTAGATTGATTAATTATGAAGTTAAAAGGCTCTGTCTTTACAGTTTCCTTGCGTTCTCGTTTAATCGATGATGTGGCACTTAGCCTCGTCAAGTTTTTGATCCCAGGATCTTTCTTAATTAACAATATCTGATCCCATTTAAATCTTGATCTTCAAAGTGAGATCGATCGTGGAAGGCACGGAGAGATTCATAGCAAGTAGAGATATAAGATTCTACGTTTACGCATGTTTTGTTAACTTATCGATTTGAGATCTTAATCATCGTTTGATAACATGTTGGTGAATAGTTGTAAGTTCTCATCGTTCACTTCCAACTTTATTCCCGTCCTCCAGCACTGTCCACCTAATCTGTTTTCAAAATATTCGAAGAGAAGAAGTATATCATCACTTTTAATGGTTTCGCAAAATATTTAAAAAAATCAAATAAATTGTGGATAAGAAGAAATTTTTTATAAAATTTCTATGGATTTAGTAATGAAATTAGTCCTGAAATAATCGATCTAAAAATTTTGCATTTTTCTAGAATTTAAATTGATGTATACCAAGCTTAACGTTCCTTGCAATGCAGCTGAAGTATTTATCATCTCCCTCTCACGGATACGGATAACGTCTTCAACCGCTTAGCTAAGCAATGCCATTTCTTAATAGGGGCAGAGATGAATATAGGTTTACATTTCACATTCGTAACACCTCTCTCATGCATTCCGATTCCGCCAGCCTCTTAGCTTGGAATCTGAGAATTACCTCGGGAATCCATCCTGAGAAATGGGCTCATGCTCCAAAACAATATTCTACTAGGCGGAGAGCTATCTCCTTCGAAAATTCTCACGCGGAAGCATACGTCTCAGAGGTACGCTCAAATTCGCAGATTTTCGCAGCCAGAGAGATTATGTCATGAGACACGGAAAATTAATGTTTTTCCTCGGATGGAATTTAGGCAAATACGTCGAAATCGCGATTTTTCGATGGCAAAGGAAAAGAATCGAAGTTTCTCCATCCTTCGTTCGGCAAAAAGGGAACGATTCTGTCGTGGAGCGAGGAGAATGATGGAGATTCAGAAAATGGGAAGAAAGGTCACGTTTAAAAGGGTAAAAATGTCTCCTTCCAATGCCGCCTACCCCCTTTCTGCAAAGTCGTGCTCAAATATTTGAATATCTAACGGACCTTGCTCTTAGGAATCGAACGCCTAAGGGGCGAAATCGAATCGCTGGGAATCGGCGCGTGTGAACGGGTATTCTTCGGAAGGCAAAGAATGTGGGGTGGTGTACGCCAAATCTCTCCCCATCCCCTTTATTCTCTGCTTCCAATCTCCTCACCCTTTACTCATATACTTTTTATATATACTTCCTTCCGCAATCTCCGTATTCGAGTCCAGAACGCTCTGCAGAGGACTCCGGCTTTGTCTTTCCAGTTTCGGCTATTGGCGTCGCGGATAATTTTCTCACGCTCATCACCTCTCTTCTTTTGTTCGTCCCCGATTTTTTTCGAATCGAAACGATGTTTACCGTCACTCTTTGAGATCAAATTTTGTCGCATCGCCTACTTTTTCGGATGGGAATTCGGCGAGAAATTCACGTTCCTTCACGGGTGCGAGCGACTGGGTCTCAATCAGGTCTCGTGTGTGTTTTCGGGAGTTGGGTATCGAATGATAGAGAGGCGATGGATTGTATCAACTTAGTCTGGAGTGTGACGAGAAAACGTTCTCTACACGTCTACCAGATTCAGTCTCATTGAATCAGCTGTGTAAAATTAGTAGAACTTCCGATTCCCTTCGATCGACATGTTAGCAGATCTTTTGTGTGTTTTAGTACTTTTATCGCGTTTCTCTTATGACAATTGAATGAAAACTTTTCGATGACATCCAGTCAATAAAATAGTAATCCCAAGAAATATTTTAAAGTTTTATTTTCTTGGATTAAGCTCGCTCTACGGGTGATTTTCCTGCAAGCACGTTGCTTTACCCGATAAGGTATTTTACGAAAATTTGTTTATACCATTTTTCTTCAATAATTTTCTGACAAAATTTAAAGAAATGCAGTTCGTGAAGAGATTTGACAATTCAGAAAAATATTGTTTTGCAGAAAAATAAGCACTGCGTTTATTGTGATTTTCTTCTCGCCATCGGTCATTCGTCATTGAAGCCATGAGGTTATTATAGTTTTAAAATTTTCCGAAAATATATTTATACTTCGAACATATTATTTTCGATGCGATCTTTTAAGACAACGATGAATATCTATCCTATTATTTTTCGTTGGCTCAGCTCGTCAACGTTTAATTTTCCTTGCATTATTAATGTTACAATTTTAGTTTTTCTGATTCCTATTATTGACTTCAAAAATCACGCTTTCCTTCAAATATATATTTATAATATTAAAACAGAGCAGCAGTTAACCGGAACGGAATGTTAATGAATAACGTCGATGATATCAGTTTACTAATAATCATCTTTAATTAATAATAGATTACTCTTATCCAACCAGATAATGCGGGTAATATTGTTCGTCCAGTGGAATTATTTTTCAATTTGCTCTCGATGTTTTTCATGTAAAACTGCCCAGTTAATTGGATTCAGATGTTCCGCAAATTTTGATTACATTAACGCCGCAATCCCAGCGAGCTATTCATAAATCAATCACTTCGCCGTAGTTAAAATACGTGTAGTGTCGTTTACATTACCCTCACTGAATCTATTTCTCTTCTAATGGCTATTTACAGTGTCCCTGATGCTGCTCTAACTGGTGTTTCGGATGCTTCGCAATAACATGCACGCCCTTCCTTTGGAGTCCCCATTTACGCATTGTTTATTGGCAATCACGTAGAGCGCACTATTCGCAGTGGCAGATGCACCGTTACGCTCGGACCGCAGCGAGACGCCGTTATTGCAATTTTTCAGCGGTAGAAACAACGTAAAGGGAAGCAAATGGTGGGGAAAGTAAACTATCCAGACGGAAGCTCATACTATTAGATAGAGCTGATAAGTATAAAAGATTGATGCGATAAGGAAAAATTAAGTTAACGAAAGAGATCCCCTTTGACATTTCGCCTAGTTGCTTTTGTCTGGTGATAAAAACAGGTCGTTAAGTTTAGCTTTTATTATGTATTCTTCCGAGGATAGGGTCATTTGTGCATTGCAAGCCGCCTTCCTGGTTGTAACCAGTTTTCTTAGTAATCCCTCATTATTTATCCACCGCGAATGATTTCAATTTGTCGTTCATGGTGTTGAATATGTTAAAATTAATTAGCTTATTTGTTTAGAATGCATTCCAGTTTGATTATCTTATGCAATCGTAAGTTAATCGTAAGTACAACGGCAGAAGAAAAACTAGGGAGGATAACTTATAGTTAGTGTTCCGCTTTTTAAATTAGCCAGGCAATTGAAGTATCCTTATGGAAATAAAAGTTCACTTCAACTTAAAAAGATTGAATCAATGCATTTTACAACCACAATTTCAATATAGAATTTAAAGGATCTGTCAAGAAGTTTAGAAACATTTACGAACCAAATGATTGAAAAGTCTTTTCAATTTTCTCTGAGTAGAATATGAGTTAAGATGCATAATTTGGCTCAGTGAACACAACAGGCCATTCTTATTTTTTTGGGACTAAAATGTTTAATTTCTACAATAAAGTTAATCATTATCCTCTGTTTTTATGGAGAAATAATAGCATATTGATACTAAACTAGATTTTTAATTCCTCTTCGAGTCCTTAGGCTTCGATGTAATATGCTGTTCTATTTTAGAGGAAGATTTATCTTATACTTAAGCTTGAGCATTGAATGATGCAATAACTTTTTAAATTACGTAATTGAAACCTGAAACTTCTGGGAGATAAATATCAATTGGAGAATTGTATATTGTATGCATCGACAAGGATGATTAAGCCATACCAGTGCAGATAAATGTAACCTTAAAGAATCGGAATAGTAATACCAACGAAAGGGAATATTCTACGTGCTCTTTACCCAAACATTTTTGTTTGCTCCATTTTATAATTTCATCTATGTTGGAAATTCCCTTCTACAACTATTACGACAGAAAAAATAGAGATCTCGGCAGCACTTACGAAGCCTCAGCTGCGTCACATTTGCAATCCCATCTCAGTTTGCATTCGTTGGCGATGTGGAATTATTATGGTTCACGTGCCTTAATTTTTACGCGCTCCTGCGTGCGTGTGTATGTTTGCCGTACGTACGGATCCGGAGTACGCGCACGAATTAGAGGCACGGAATGGAATTCCGGTCGATCTTTCCTCACGAGGGCCTCGTGCACCAATTTCGCTTCTCTCTGCTGTACGTGCCCTGATTTCGCACCACGGCGCTCTGTCTGAATCCATTTATTTATGCCCATGCATACGTGTGCATTTCGGTATTACAGAAAGCGTAATACTTCTTCGAATTTTGCGAAAATCTTCAGATGCCAAATATTCTCAGTTAATTATAGATTTTTGTCTGAATAATTTTTAGTGTGCTACTAATAATCTTAATAAAATCAAAAAATGTAAAAGGTAATTTTATATTTTGGAAGAGAGGAATGTTATGGAATCAAAAAACACTCAAATACTTTTCTCTGTTCTCATTCTTTTCAAATATGTATAAGAATTTAGTAATAGTTTGAAAATCTCCGTAAAAATCTAAATTTAATTTGTGGTAATTGGGCCATATTCTTCCAATTTTTCCTGGAAGATGGTAATATTTGAGCTTGCGCCCGTTACTTTTTGCAATCATTACGAAAAACCTGACTCCTTGGAACGTCATGTAGCAAATGAAATCCGTACTTAGTATAAAATGTTTAATTTCTTCATTTTTTACTTACACTTTTGGTTCAAATGGAAACATAAAATCGGGACATGATTTACTCTGATCGACTTTATCCTTGATATCATGAGGTCGTTAATTTTGATATCTTTATTATGATTTTCATTAAGTTTTGCCATAGTCGAGATCCTTCATCCCAGAGATCTCACTGCCAAGATCCACATGCTTTTCCCACCTTTAAACTCCATCGCAAATGGGCGTTTGCAGAGTTGGAGTGAGTGGATCAAATTCCCATCTTCCCGAGACGATGCCCCAGAGAATTCTCGACATTTATTGCCGCACTGCGATCTCACACGTCCGCTCGCTGCGATTTCAGGCGATAAAAACAATAGAATCGATAAAGCGATGCGACGCCTATCTTTTTTCGGTTCGATTCCCCCAAGGTGCCGCTTTCATATTCCGCTCCTCTTACTTCGACGCTGTACGTTTTGGAAACGGCAACGTTTGACAGTTATTGCCTTCGCGGAAGAATCTCCGGGCGGTGGTCGCAGGGGGCGTCGGAGATTGATGGCGTTCCGACTTTCAATTTTGTCGGGCAGAACGGTGTGAAACGCGCGCCTCGCAATATTTATTCGATTCGGATCTAACTTGCTTCATCTCGATCTATTTTATCCCAAGTATTTTTTTTCTCTTCCGAGAATTCGATCTTGTTTTATTTTTTAACGGCGTTGCTTGGTAATTGTTTGGAAGTAAACGAACACGATCCTCCCTCGGTGATAAGGAGCGTTGGCGGCATATTTTTTTGGATAGTCAGTGGAAAGAGGTGCGAAAAAATGCCGATGGTCTCCCCCAAAACGTGCGAATCGCTTGATTACATTTCCTGAAAAGTTTCGATGGAATTCTTTGCCAAAATTTGATTCGGTACGTGATGATATATGTCGCCTATCCATTTATATTGTTGATGTCAGTTTGAAAATGGTTTATTCTTAAACTTTCTTTGGAAATGACTGTATGCACAAGATACACAAATTTTTGTGGATGCCGAGCCAAATATTTGGTCGATGATGTTACCGTAGTCATGAGGGAAATCCTAGCTTTAAATCTGATCATAGAATGTATATATTTACATCGATTTGAACTCTAATTTTCCAATTTAGGTTCCCGGTTGTTTTATAATAATATTTTCTGACATTCTTGCTGCATATAAATGAATTTCCTCTGATTTTTCTCTTGTTTTAATAACTCAGTTCATTTAGAATACAAATTTAGCGACCTGATGAATGCAAACTTTTTTGCCCTCATTTTTTGCATATTCTGTCCTCTAATCAGAAATTATTGCTTTGATAAATTCATTTATGCTGGCTGGTTGGTCGTCATGATTCATAAATAGGAGAATTTTATGGAAAATCTTTAATGAAATTAAAATAGGTATTAGAAAATGGAACTATATTAGAATAAAAAATTGGAATAGAAATCGTTTGAATAATTTTATGCAATTCTACGAAATATAAACCAAAAGTCGAATATAGCAAATTATCGGAAAAATGTAACGGCTGAATTCATTGAGGAAGCAGAAAATAGAAAACTTGAGGAGTCAATTGATTTTATTTTGTCGAATATTTACATAATATTGGTTTGAAACGACTCTACTTGTTATTGGATTTAAGTTCTTTTCTTGAGCGCTAGTTGAAAAAATTCTTGCAAAGAAATTATGCATTTCAACCAAAGAAGATTATCCTGTGCGGCGTCCTGTCTTTCTATTCCCATGCAATGAAATCAACTCTTGAGAATCTGTCTGTGAATCACGTTAAAAATGTATTTAAATGTGAATCACACGAATGGAAACATCTAAAGTTTACACTTTACAGAGGTAGAAATTCCAATAATCTATAATATACACGATTGAAATATTCTGACTTTAACTGCAAAATGGTTTAGTCCTCCCGAAGTCACAAAGTCGAGGTCACAATTGAAAATTGCAAGTCGCACAGTGCTTATACAATGTGTGCCTTATTGATTTACGCGTAATCGAGTTACGCCTCCTTTTAGTTCGAATCTATTTTCTAAATCTAATTCGTTCGGTATTTTCAGATATTCTCCTACAATTAGAAACTTATATGGTAAATATAAAGTTAAAAGTAAAATAAGGAGAAATTTAGATTAAGCTTTGCATTACCAAATACATGGCCTTAACGTAGCTACTACTATTTCCGCTATCTTAACTTTTCTCAAATTATTCATTCGACTCATATTTCAATATTTTCTGCGTCCACTTTCATTCTTTCAACACAATATATTTGCTGCAAAATCCTGTCCTAGTTCCTGTTTCTTTCTCTTTCGACTTATTTCTATTTCAGCGTCAATTATTATTACTTTACGCTTTATTAGTCACTATAAAATTTTGTCATGTCATCCATATGTAGTATTACGTTGTTGATGTGTTTTTTAATTACTTCACTAATTACAAATTTATTTTGCGACTTGCTATCATTACAAACAGTGACGGCTCTTTATTAAGATTTTGGGTTCGCATATCCTTCTAAGATATAACATCGATGTTCTATTGATTACTAATACCTGAGGCGTTGACACTTCCTATCGTGCGGTGGAAGTTGTCATTAGTGTGGATCATAACCTTCGCATCCATCTTTCCAGGTCATTTCCTTGTTCCTCTCCTTTCTACTCTCCCTCCATCTCTTGGCGGCGATTGGAAAGTATAAGCGGCTGATGCTATCCATCCATTCTTTTTAACGCCTTCTGTTCGAGCAAATTCTACTCCCGAAGACCTCTTCTCCCTTCCTTTGAGCTAATCACCACTCTCTCTTATCTGTTTCTTTCTTTTTCTCTGTTACATCACTCTTTCTCTGGCCTACCTCAAAATATCGACGCCTCTCTTTCTTCCTTGACGAAGATATCTCTCGTTTTCTCGACCTAATTCTGCTGGAATATTTTCTATCCCAATGTGTGCGCTCCTATACGTCATCATGTCAGATAGTAATCTTTCCTTAAATTTTCATTTCCTGTCATACTCGGATATCCTTGTCAGAATGTACTTTTTTCAATATATAATCAAAGGTGAATTATTAAATCGTCCGGAAGTAGCTCATGTTTGTTTTAATTAATTGCTGTAGGCTGGTTCGTTTAATTTCGAGGTGGAAATGATTTTCGTTCCTTATGAGTAGTGCTAGGTTGCTGATTTCGGAATTACGCCAGTTACTTTGAATTTGTGTCATATTATTATAGAATGAGCTTGATGAATTTAAAGTGCTAGATTTATTTTTATTAAACTTTTTCTTTTGAAGCTTCAAGTAGTTTAGATCAAGTATTTTCGATACGCTGGACTTTGTTTGCCTGCCAGCTGATTCTCTGTGACTTTTTAAATGCGTTTTGATCTCAGAAAATCTGTAGGTTAAGCAAAATGCAACTTTATTAATTTATTATAGGAGTCGTGCAGTACCTCGATAAAGAATATACTTAACTGGCTAAACCCTCGTGTTTGTAACGCTGAATACCTGCTTGCATTTATTTCTTCAAGCTTTATTTTATTTTCCGTGTATTTCTGTTAGCGTATTCATTTTACGTAGAAGAGTCAAGGATGAACAAATACGGAGATTTAGACAAATAGAGATTTTTTTTAGACATCGGAGATTTTTTAATCGACCTTTTGAAGCTGTTTTCAAATAATATTGATTGCTTTGTATTACTATATGAGTGCATTGTCTAATACCTGAAGATTTTTTTTAACAGCATTTTAAAAAACTTGATCCCGTCAATCCTTGCTTGCTTAAGTAAACACTGATGAAAGTGACGTCAATATTGCTATCTTGTAAAAAAACAGCTGCTTGAAACAAATTTGTTGAGATTAATCGAATCAATAATGTTGTGATTCTTTTGAGCATTAATTTTAATGGGAAACGCATTTCCCTTCCAGTTTACATTCAAGGCAAATGTTCATGGCTGTCTTCTATTGAGTAGCTCGTTAAAAATTGATTAACTTTATGGAAACCATTTACACCAACTTCCTAGAAAGATTAGTAGAAATGATTAATATCTTTGGATTTCTCGCTACGGATGAGGATCTGGAATAAAGAAGTCTGGAAGAAGAACGTAATTCTTCAAAAGATGAGACTACCTACGTCATCTGGCTTTCCTGGCAGACGTGTAAGATGGCCATGCGTTCCTTGAGAATCTTTATTCCTTAGTGGTCGGGTTTAGACGTCTGTGTAGCGGGAATTTATTCGTCATCACTCGTTATCGCCGGATCATCGCTCATATTGGATCAAAGCTGTCACACGTAGGGGACCTTAAAACCATCAGAGACACTATCCTCCATCCGTCTTCCCCCCTTTCTCCACTCTTCCTTTTCTTTCCCCTCTTCATTTCTACTCTCTCCTTCTTCTGTGGTGCAATCTCTCCCCTTGTGTTCATTATATGACGCTCCTTTGACTTTTTCTGTTGACTTTCCTTTTTCTTCAGTTCCTTATATGTTACTAGCTTTCTTTTTTTACAACGATGGAAAAGTAATAGCACATGAAGTTGTGCGACTAACCCAAGGTTATACAAGAAGTGAAAAATTGCGACTTGGCCGGGACTCGAACCCGGGTCTCCCGCTTGCCGGGCAGGTATTCTATCCATTAAACTACCGAGCCACGCAGATTCACTTCTGTAAACGGGAGCTTATATGGGCAAGGTAATGGTGCTCCACTTAGTGGCACCAACCACCACCAGAGGTCCTCGTATCTCCTCGTCCACTAGAATACCTGCCCGGCAAGCGGGAGACCCGGGTTCGAGTCCCGGCCAAGTCGCAATTTTTCACTTCTTGTATATATTTCTTTTTTTACCTTAGAATTTCCTTCACTTTTTATTCCTCTTCAACTCTTTGCTTAAATTTTTATCCTCACCACTTTCGTGGTGAAAGTAGATTTAATCTTTTAATAAGTATCGTTTTGATTGAACTTCTCTCTACCAGTCAGTTCGCAGATGTAAATAACTGATTTCTTTGTTTTATTTACGGTTAAATAGTAACGGTAGATACGCCGATATTACTTTTATTTACGGCTTATAATCCAAATCAACATAATTTCCGTATACATACTATAGTTTATTACCTTATATACGTGTGCTACTTACACATAAATATTGGATTACCATTCTACCTAATAATATAGACTGATACATTTAGTATAGTATTGTATCAGCTAAGCCATAGAAAATTTTGTTTAAGTATTTCGTTTAGAGATGTATTGATCGAGTCATTATGACGATAAAATATTTTATGTATGATTTTTTACAGTGATTTACAGTTTTTTACAGAATCGCTTGGCCGTATGATCACGATAGTCCTGTGATTCCCCACCGGAACGCAGATATAAAAGTAAATTTCGCAGTATACTAACCAAGCGTTAAGAGTTCCAGTGTATATTCAATTCGAAAATGAAGAAAACACCAAATGCTGACTATATTTTAGAATTATCATTGCGATCCTATAACGATAAAATCTGTCGTTAAATACAACGTGCGTGTAATGCAAAATTAGAAATATGATATGTTACTCTCTTACATGGGTGGTCTTAAAAGTTTCCGACATTTCGCCATTTCTCGACATGTTTTCTGAAGATTTCTGAAAAATCTGGGGTCGGAAACTTGGATTACGCGGCGCACCAAGATCTTAGTCACGGCACTTCGGTTGAAACGCACCGCGTTAAACGTTAATTTCATTTCATGTTCTATTCTCCATTTAAATCCAATCTTTTACCTGAGTAACTTCCTCTCTCCCACACCGAGTTCCTCCTCTAACCCCCATTATCCGTCTTACTCTATTCCCTGGCATTCTCATCCTGCACCAATAGCTCATTCTTATCCCACGCCACCACTTTCCCTCTCTTCCAATCTTCTCTCCCATGTCATCTCGTACTCCATCAGTCTTCCTTCACTCTCAATTCCTATCCCTCAGCTTCCTCTCCAACGTCAGACGTATCTCTCGGAACTCCTTTCTGGTGCTCTTTGCCCGTACCGTTTCCTCATGGAACCCTCTTTCAAACTTGGCGTCATCTGCTCTTTCTTTAGAGTCCATTCTTTAGCCGCCTGTTTTTTCTCTTTTCCCTCGTTCATCTCCTCTAGGTGATCTAACGTGTTTACATGCCTTAATTAATGGCTTCCCGTATATCCCCCCTTGTAAGTTAGCCGTTGTCTCTGGTGGCTCGGAATATTTCGAGATTCATTACCTGGCGGATGACCCTCGTTATTCGTCTCGTTTATCTGTCAACTGTCTGCTTAGTAAACTTCTTGCGTTAGAGATAAGGAAAAGATACGGCTCTTCCGGCCATGGCGGACTTGGCTGAAATGAAGAAGCTGTACAGCTGCCTTTTCGCTCATCGATCCAAGGGATATTTCCGTTTTTAAGATAAGGGATTATTAGGAATGGCGTTCCGAAAGTAATAATTTCCGCGTTTTCTCAGGAATCATAAATTTAAGGATTGTTTGCCCTCGTTTTACGGCCTCTTTAAAATGGAAAATGAACCACTGTGATTGATTTTAATATCATTTCTTATTATTTTACCATGAAGCTAACTTCTTAGGAGAGTAGTATGTTTTTTATCTATCAATAAAAAGAAATGACAGAATATGATCAATCGTTTAAATTCCGTTAGATAAATAATGCTGAATTCATAAGAAACCTTATCAGTAAAAAATATTATTTTCACCAAAAGCGGATTAAATAAAAAATTCACGATATTTAACTTCAATTCATGAAATAGAATCTAATGGTCCAAAATACATTTCTGTAAACATACGTTCTACAAATACATTTTACTATAAAAATTCTTCTTCTTGATAGATATTTTATAGTTAAGAATTTCAATTACTACACTGAATTGATTGAATGTTACAAAATTAACCTCTTGTTTCGTTGATATTTCATGCAATTATATAATTATATGTATCTACTTACTTTAGAATAACCTTGATTGTAACTAGCTTTCTTACTTCTAACAAATTATTTTCTATTTATTTCAGGTGAGTTTTGATCTTACGGAAATGCCTCCTAAGGATAGAAATGATAAATGATTTCCAAATCTCGGGGAAGGTAAGGTCTTCAATTTAGAAACATTCCATTAAAGTACGGTAAATGTTTGTCATGTATTTCTTCGTTATAAACTTTCCCAAAATATCGAAGGGAAACGATTTGATACATATTGCTCTGGAAATCAGTCAAGTATTACTGTCAATACCTGGGAAACTTCAAAGAGTTCTTCAGTCAAGAACTTCATAGTTCTTGGTAAGTAAGTCGTTGATACGTTTATTACATGCTGAAGTCAGGAGTTACCGGTAAGAACTCCATATTCAGTTACAGAACGACTATCTTTTGCATTTGGAATTGCGGAACCAGAATATCGATGTTTATTTAGGAATTCACTATTCACGGTATCATCCTTACATTCAGTTTTGAGGTTTCGAAGTCTTTCCGATAGAATTGGTAATCATATCGCTGGGATCTGCTCGAAATTTTTGCTCTGCTGTATTCCTTGCTCCCTATGGTTTCAGATACTTCGTCCCTCCGACGAAAAAATAGAGGATGAGTCATGCGATTCTCACTATTTCGAATTTCACCGTATGGCCATATTGGAAATCGGCATACTGTATAAACCGTGATTGCATTCTTGGGAATGCGCCAGGAAAAATACCGGCGAAAAAGTAGCCGCTACGCTTTTCAGATGACTTTTGCTTGTCGTCTGAGTATTCCTTCCGAAAGAAATTCGACTGTAAGATTTCTTTCGTCTCCAATATCGTCACAAAGGAAGTCGAAAAGGAGTTTATTCTTCTTTATTCGCTGAGACGGAAAGCAGTTTATTCTTTTTTATTCGTTGACCTTAATCTGGGGGATATCCCTCGATTTTTTTCTCCGCTTTTCAATATTTTATTCTTCAAAGTATAGTTATTATTTTTGTCAGCATTATTTCCTCCTTAAGATTTACATTCGATTCTTGGGAAACAATTATGAACGATTGAACATTGCGTCATGGACTGATAGATAAAGTTTTAAATCTTCTATTATTCAATGGTACTATTTACTAGTCACCTATCGAAAATTGGGCTACATTTTCATTTTTGGAATCCATTTTGAGTTGATAATTCTTTAGATAATGTTAGTGCAGTTTTGGTTTAAAAATTTGATGAAGTCCGCCTCCTTAAACTTTTGTTTCTCTTCTTCAAGATTTCCAGAAATCAGTCGCATGATTTTGATTTGAAATGAATCAGTGACGTGAACAGTTCCATTCATGAGATCAGTTCTCACATGTTTTGTGAGAAATATTTCTCGATAAACGTATCAATTACTACGCAAAGTATTAAGTTTCATTTGTCACTTCCTTAGAGGATTCCAGCAATGGATTTTTTCGTAGGTCATCCTGCTACAAACAGGTAACTTTTCTTTTAACTCAATGGTATTGAATCAGTTCTCTACATCGGTTTCAAAAGAAAGCTATAAAAGAGTTGAATATCCACTCTGCAGATCCGAATGGGAATGGATGTCCAGCGACATTTTTATATGGTTTTTCATCAAATGGAAAGAAAATGTTGAAATTTCTTGTATCATCTGTCTTGAGGAATGGTTTCCTTGCCGTTTTCTCTCAGAATGAAAGTTCTGTTGCCTGGAAACAAGCAGAGAAAAACATGCAGTATTCATGAAGATGGTCTCTTGGAGATCGAGGGCGTTATATTGCTTCGTTGAGGTCATTCGATTGTGTACCCTTAAAGACCTTTCATTTTAGGCTTTGTGTTTGCTTGTTTTTTTCCTTTGAAAGGAAGTCATATTGAAATCGCGCAGGCGAAACGGCACTGAGGAAGATGTCCAGACGCAATAGCATTCGTCCATCGCTCTTTTGAGTCCCTTTTTCTAAGTCCGACTGTGCTGAATCAATTGTTATTCTTTCCTTCTGGAATTACTTTGGCTTTTTTTATGTCTTTCTTCGAGTCCTCTCGACGATAGCAGTGAAACTCTACTGAAAATGTGGTGAATTCGACGAAACGTGAGAAATTCCTTCGAAATGCAGTCATTCACCTTGCTTAAGAGTCATTCACCTTGTTTAAGTGAGAAATTTCGCAAGATTAACGCTTTATCTACAAAGAACTCATTCCGTATTTTCCTCATGCCTAATGCAAGATTTTCCTCCTTTTTATTTTAATAGAACTCTTGAGCGCGTCTTCATTAAACTGAAGAACGTAATTTCTCGGCATTCTAATTTGGCGAATTCAATTCGAATTGAATCTTTCTCTGCATTCCAATTAAAATTCTTGGCATTGTGAATATATCTAAAGGGTTTATTGATAACAATTTTCTGTAGATTTTTATGATAACTTTTTCTTGTTAATTTGATTCATCTGTAAATTATTGATTTTAAAATTTATTTATTACGATGTATTTTAAGTAGCTGTAGCTATTGCAGCTAGCATTGCTCTCTTCTTATAGTTTGCTGGTAGGATATGTTTCAGTATTATGATTGAGATATAAGTTTCGGACGTAAGGAGTAACTTAAAATAAAAGGATGAGTATGAAAACAAGCTCTATATCCGACGTGCACGTTTTGAGCAAGACTTGAGGAAACACCATAGTCAGCCGTAATCGTTTCTCAGACATCCCTGAAGGATCGAGCTCACCATTTTGCCTTTGTGTAAATAAGTGCGTTATGGATTTATCGCCATCCGCAGCAATATTCCGATACGGGTCCTAATCAGACATCCGGATGGAAGCAAAATCAACCTTCCTCTTCTTTTATAACATGGTCCCTCCGGCTGACCCTCCTCATTTTGACCCCCATTCACCCTAACCCAGTAGCTTCGTCCGCATATTTATTTGCGTCACGTACGCCCGCCGCCGCTTGTTCTGCGGAGCCAATTGGAAACTCCTCCTCTTCATTCCATCTCCTTTCTTTCATCCCGACTTCTTCCCTTGACGCTTCTCCTATCTCTTCCATTTATCTTCCTTCCTTCTATTTTCTATTTCTCGCTTTTCTTTCGTCTCCTTTAGCGCTTAATTCGCTTCGCTCCTTCTCTCCATTTCTCTTATTTTTTTCCTCTGTCGACGTCACGTTTCTTATTCTCTTCCTCATAATTGCTGCTCTGTTTTCTTTTCTGTTTTATATCTAATAAGTACATATCTCAAAATTACATAGCTGTTTATGAAGAAATTACTTTATACATTTCATGTAAAAATGATCATGTATGTAGATTTGAGACATGTACGAACGTAATGAATGTAATTCTCTAAAAGATTAAAATACCATTTGAATCCATGGGAAAGTGCGCTAATTTGTGTGCATGTTAATTTTTCTCTTTTTTCATTTTTTTAAATCTGTAACCAACTTTTATATACTCTTGATTTTGACATGCAATCACTTCAATACATATGTTTTTTCCGCACCTGAATGAAATCGTGACTGAACAAATTCTTATTACTTGGTTTCTTCGTCATTATCAGTGGCATTTATTCTTATTTTTACTTAAATATTACATCATACGTATATATTACGAAATACCCATTGACGTTTCCCTACATCTGATTTATGTCAGCCTTTTCCTCTCCCACCTTGCCTTTCGTATCTATTTCTCGATTGATATTCATCTCTATTACTTCCCTATCATTCAAATGCCATCCCTCCAGCTATTCTTCGTATATTCCATTTTTCCGGAACTTTACTTTATTTCTCTCTCTTCTCTGATTTCTCCCTTTCATCTTTCTGAACCCTGTCAATCCTAAATTTTTATTTTCCCTTCTCATAAAATAGTTTTTAAATTTCATGTATTTCTTCTTTCGTTTACTTTTTCCATTTTTATCACAATTTCTTCATTTAAACAAACATTATGTATTTATAATGATTTTTTTAAGCTTGATTATTATATTTCTGTTTATTTCACTTACCCTTCGTCATCACCATCATCTCATATCCTTCTTTCGTGTTACTTCACCTCTCCTCTCTTTCACATTTCGTCATTCTTCTGTGTGTTCTTTCCATCCCTCTTCCTTTGTCACACTTTGTCAATTTCATCTTTCTCCTTCGTCTTTTCCTTCCGCCCACATAACACGTCCTCTGCCTCTCAACATTCTTATGAGGTCTTTTCATGACCCCACATGGCCTTTCTCCTTCCACTCCATCCTCTGGGAACTAAAGATTTCCGAAGGGTATCCCGCAATTCCTCTTTCTCCTTTCGGTTCCCTTATTTTTACCTCTTCTCCAATAGGCACGAAAATTTCCAACTCCCCCGTTCAATGCAGCTTTCCTTAGAATTGAAACCGTCCTTCTCTTACGGGCATCAATCAGTCCTCTCTCTCTCATATTCTGGCACCTAAAGAGGATTGCCCGTCTTGGGTGGGGCACAACTGTGAAAGTAACGCAATAAATTTCACCGTGTAATTCCTTTAAATTATTATCAGTCTCCATGCAAAAGAGTTAAAAAAATACTTTCCTCTCAGTTCTCCTCACGGTAAATCGAATTTTAAAAATATCTTAGCGGTGAAAATATATTTTTGCTGTTTTTATCCCTGAATTGCGACTCTTTCCACATTATCACATAAAGTTTTCATTCTAGTTAAATATTTTTCTTTTAGCGCCTTATAAATATCTTTCTAAAAGTGCCACCTCCTTAAACTTTTTAATTAATAAATCATCTATTATTCCCATAATTTTTGCTGTTTCTTTTGTGGTCTTCATATATAAGCAACCGAAGCAATGTGCGAGGTGGTAGAATTTCGAAGGAAAAAATTTTGATGCACAAGGGAATATACTTTCTCTATTTCATTGATAAAAACTAAATTAAATCAAAGGAACGTATGTATGTGTATGTATGTATATATATATATATATATATATATATATATATATATATATATATATATATATATATATATATATATATATATATATGGCTTAAAGATAAAATTTTAACGGTAACTGTTTATAACGAGGCAGGAGAGAATAGAAAATTTCTTCTTTCACTTTAGAATCTACTTCATTTCATAACGATCGATTGTCAAAGTATAGCAATATAGAAAGAGGATTTCTCCGTTCTACATATTTGAGAATAAACCGTCTTTATTAATAAACCTTATAAAAATATTTTTGGCAGAAAAATTGTTATTTCAATTTTATCTAAGAATGTTGTTATATCAAAACGAGTGAAACTTTATTTAAAATACCGACGGGAGCGCCGCTAACATTCCTTGCTTGGGGCGACAAAATATCTTTGGCCGTTATTACTGAAGAATACATGTTTAAGCAATTAATAAAAATAGGAAATGATTTTCTCTTTTTAAATAAAAGATGTTTCTCGACTAAAATTAAACTATTGGTGAAAGAAGGATGTCACGCGAAAAAAGGTTTGCTCCTTAAGTTACATTTTGTACTTCGATCTGCTCTATCTTCATTTAGATGAAGATAGAGCAGATCGAAGTAAACTTTTCTCGACCGTACGTTTTTGGATTCCGCCAAACTGAAAGCAGGCGCCGAACGTAATTTCTATCGTGAGGAGAGAAATTTCGGGCTTTAATTTTAAATTTGGGGGTGATGTTTAAAGAGGTTTCCATTTTCTTTTTCAAATTATGTGCTTCGTAGGAGTTTTCAGCGGTGCTTGACTTTGGATTAATATTTTTTCCAAACGAGTTTCCGTCTGTACCTTAAAATAATGAACGGTTCATTAGAAGCCTGAGGAAGTTTCGTGACCTAAAGGGAGGGCTTTCCATCGGGGAGTTCACCGCAGAAATAACACGTGCAAAATAAACGCCCGCCGAGTTATTAATCATTCAATTAAGGATCGTGTCTTTCCCTAGGGAAAAATAGGTCCAAATTTCCCGCTGACGGAGGGTTGAATTGCAGCGGAGAGTTTGGCTTTGCAGGTCTCTCTCTCCGGCGACCTTTTTTCACCATTATCATCCGCTTATTTTTCGCAATCGGTAACTACCAATTAACGCTCTCTCGTGATTGTTATTCGCTCGCGATTAAAATTCGCTCGTCGAGTCGATCATCCTCTCATCAGAGCCATGCGTCATCCTCGTTAAATAATTACGCAGCCTTTTAACTAGCGTCCTGCCTTTCTCAACCATGAAGCAATTACATCGCCACATTGACCAATTTCATCCGAAAATTATTTTTAAAATCCACCGACTATTCCCGTGCAGTTATAATGCTGACTATCGACTTGTTTTTAATGTCGCGCCTTTTCAATGCTTGTATTTCGTTTGGTGGTGAATGTCGAGGCTCCTTTGGATAGTTGCTCAATCTTATTACTCTGCGGGTCGCCGTATTTATTTTGTCTCTTTTCTTGACGCCATTGGGAACAAAACTCCGAAGATTATTCCGCGCGACTGCGTTAAAAATAATGATTCGGAATAAATTTCCATAGTTTCGGGACGATTTTGAAATTGCTTTTATTGAAATGCAGAAGAAAGAGAATTTTGATTTCCAAAGTTGCGTAAGTTTCGGGAATAATTTCGAAAGTAACTCGTTCTTCCGGAAGATGAATTCCCTCTGTTCGCAATTATTTACACTCGGTCTCCCTTTATTGAATATATCCTAGAAATGGCATAAGTTTGTCGAGTCGCCTTGTTATGGAATTATCGCTATTATTTTCCGAAAGTCGATCAAATTTCGTGGACAAAGATAATTCCGCAATCGGCAAGGGAAGGAAGAGAAGCCGAACAAATTTAATATTCAATGTCCTCGATTATTTCTCATATTCTGCCTAGTCATAAGGTGAGGTAAGTCATTATTAGATTTGCCAATAGAAGTGGAAATTAATTCGCCTTTCGTAAAGATTACTACGAACTAATTACTTTGAATTCGATGAGCAGATATTCGAAGATCCTATTAAGTATCGTGATTATTTTGCAATGACGGATTGAATGCTTTTGATCATAATTTTAATTATAATCAATTCGTTTCAAACGTCACCAAAGGAATAAAGCATTAAATTTTTGTATTTATAGTTAAGAGATGATGCAGTGTAATAATAATAATTTGTTACAGATTTCATTTAAATATCATCTGTAAATGACTCCCGAATTTTCTTTAATCTCGATTTTGAAGGTGCGAGCACGCTTGCGAAACATGTCATATTAGTTTTTATGCGGAAAATAACAAAGTTTTCTCATTCCCGTAACCTCTGGTTTAGCGATAACTTATTTTAGTACTTACCTGACTTATTTTTAATTGTTTTAAGTTACCCGTCTCTCCCGTATGATTACGCACAGCTAGGTAACAGATTAAACGCACAAGAATATTGTTCCGTATGTCCCTCCCTCCTCCGTTTCAATTTTATTCCAATAACGACTCCTCGTTGTTGATGTTGGGAATTCAATCAACTGATAATCTGCAGAAGGGATGGTCTTCCGTGGATTACAAATTGAATTCCAATACATGATTTTCAACATAAATTGGCGCGCGGCCATCCTCTCGTTCACTTCATTCTTTTGCCGAGTCCCACAAATATCTCGACGGACCCCACGCACGTTAATTCAAGGCGCGAACCTAACGTAATCGAAATGGACAGGTTGTCGGGAATCCGAAACTACTTCACAGAGTCGGAATGAGCCAGATAAGAGTTCTTTTCTTTCGAGAACCCTCATGGCGGCGCTTTAATTAAGCCTGAAAATATTCTCACGACGAGGGGTAAAAACACTAAGGAGAGATAAGTTAGAGCGCATGTTCTTCGGATTTAAAGCGTCGCAGCTGTGTCTTTCCTTTCCAATCGGTCACGCCTCCTTTTTTCAGCTTGTTCTCCGTTGATGAAGTCACTCGAATTAGATTCCACCGTAACGAGCGTCATATATATACCCCGTCTCAGCCGGACTTTCTCTTTGCACACCAAAAAGGGAGCTGCTCCTATTTTTCAGCCCCGCAGCATTAAATACCAGCCGCGCCTCCTTCAACCGCATACACCCTCTCATAACAAACTCCCCTCAGACCCCCTTCTGAGGCCGTTTTTGGCGTATCATTCTTAGAATATCTTGAGATACTCCTTTTCTGGGGAAGGGAGAGACTGTGTGTGTGGATGACCACCTCCGTTTCTTCCGTCTGGCGAATGACGCAGAGGAAATGATGGTTCGCCTCTTGACGTCTTATGGCTGGACGTTGCATCATAGTTTCCCCTTTATACCCAATGCCTCCTTCCTGTTTCCATCTTTCCATAAAGAGGATTCAAAGGAAAGGCGCTCTGCTTGATGGTGACCCCAAAAGAAACGCCTTATGTGCGAATGAAGCCGTCAGATATTTTTTATTCAAAGCGAATGAGAATGAAATTCAATGAAACTCATGTATGTCTATGCATGTCTTTTGCTGTGGAGAAATTTAAAGCCTCACTGTCGTAAAGGCTTCTGTAGGATTTCTAAATTCCAGTGATTATCTGATATTCAGGAGCTTTGCATTTCAGAATCATTTGTGCGCTGATTTTATCTGAATTTTATGGAATAAATTCCAGAGTAAACTATTTCGCATTTGAAGTTGAATTAGAATTGAAAACAAAGCGATAACTTTGGTTTGTTGACTGTATGCAAAGAATCACATATCAATCAACGTGTTTAAAGTAAATCTGGTCTATTGACGCCATCATTATCATATCAGTACGTGGCATGATTTTCAGTTATCCTATACACTCATGAACGATAAAATGTTTAATCATTGATGAAGTTCTTTAAAGTTTGCATTACTACGTATGAGAATTATCATTTTCAATTTATCTTCTCAAATGAAAAGTCAAATTCCATCTTTTTTTAACTAAATATATCATTCAAATGCAGTGTCAATATTTCTGATTATTTTCTCCGTATTAAAGTTCGTTTTGGGGCTGGGTATCAACCACTTCGTGTTTGATGTAGAAAAGTTATTTATGAGTATGAGATAACGTATTTTTACGCGTTAAAATTTATGAAAGATGAGGATAGCGTACAGTTGCTTCTAGAGGACGATCTTAAATTAGAAATACTTTTAATATTTGTACAGTTTAAATTTTCATGGTCTCTGTTACTTAAAAAACTTCAATTTATCTAAGAGACCGTAACCAGCTGAACATGTAGTATTCCTCATATTACGTTTCCATAAGCCTTCTCTCCGCTGCACGAAGGTCGCTTTTTCCATTTGCATAACTCATCGTAAATGTTTCGTAAAGCATCCGCATACGCATCTGACCTAGTTTTATTTTTACACGTTATCGCCACGGGAAATTCAGTTTCAAGTGTACCCTCTATGTCGACCGCTTCTTTTAGAAGAACCACTCGAAATAAAAAACAGAAATTCATGTAATGAATTCCATACGACATAGCGGCGGTCCTCTTCTCGAGCGAGCTGAATTTTTTCTGGGCCCGTGAACGCTACCCATCGGAATTCCTTCCAGAAATACAAGAGATGAGCTTTATGCCGCTCCTGACACCTCCTGTATAATATATCGTTCCAAAGTAATTGTGACACACCCTTTGGTGCTCAGAATTAATTCAGACGAAAATTTCTTCTCGATATTGAACTGGATCCCTCTCTAAGATAAGAAGAGGCGGCGGGAAATAAAATACATCCCATAGATCCAGACGGGATTCCATTTTTCATGCGACGCCAAGCGGCGAGAAGATCAAATGCGCAATCTGGTGGTCTGCCTCCCTCATACGCCCATCTCCTTAAGAGGGTTCACAATTGCGAAGGAAATTTCGGGGAAAACGCGTAAATGTGAGAGAAGTTAAACCTGCATCTCTTGGATCTAGAATAGAATGTGCCTGACGTGAGAAGGAGTTCTGAGAGTACGGCGGAATTTATTCTTCTATCTAGCATTATCTCTGTAAATCGGATTTTACATTTTGTGACTGAATGTTTTATTGCCTGGGATGAATTTTAAAACTATTCTTCTCGAGTCTGAAAACGTATCTGATCCCTGACTATCTTAGTTCATTATTTCTCTGATCTCATGCCGAAATATACTGTAAATGGGATGTGCACGTTTTAAACTAGAAGGACTTGAGGGCAAAGCAAGAGAATTTGAAAAGAACGTTTTTTATACTAAAGTTATGAGCATCACCAAGAGAAAGAAAGTTTAGTTGACAATTTTTCACAAAGTTAACAGTGATAACGTGGAGAAATTAAAACTTTGTATCTTCGAATCTGCAATTGATGGCTAATGAAGATACGTTTTTAGCAAGAGCACCTGCACGAGTGTTCGAAGGTTATGGTCCTGCATATTTTAATACTTCGGCACGAACAAGAAGTTTCAAATATCCCTCGCGAGCAAAACTTTTCACTTTCAACTTTTCTTTTGACGTTTACACTTAAGATGCCGACATATTTTGGCCCGTTTGCTGCGGCTCTACCAGTAAAAACATATTCGTTTCTGTACGCTAAACAAGTATTAGTCCTGTCTCGAAACTTTCTTTCCAGGAGTACAAAGATTATCTCGCACTAGCTGCATTTAGGTATGCTGGAAGTTCTCGCAGAATTCATAAAAACTCCGCAGGTTACCAAATTCGAATGGCAGCCTTCACCTTAACGCTTCGGAGAGGTTAAAAGAGTTGAGAGTTGTGATCCCTCGCATGTGCATGCAAGAGGGTGTAGTCACATCCTTGGCATCGCTTCCCGATCTTAAAATAGAGATTCCAAAAAAATCCCTTCACCCACACATCCTCTTCACACCCACGACTCCCTCTTTGTGGTGTTTTTCCGTATCGCTTTCGGTTTCCCTCGTAACTTACTTAATCAACCTCACATCGATCGAAAGTAATTACCGAGTTTATGTTCCTGATTAAAAATATTCGAGTGTCAACTCTCGGCAAAGGAATCGCGCATAACGTGGGCCGCTTTAATTACACGGGTGTTGTTTTTAAACTTCACTTCCCTTAGGCCTCGAATTCAATTTCACCTTCGAATTCTCTTTAATTCAGAATCACCCGGGCGATTCTGGAGAATATTTTCCAAATGCCAAATTTGACATGCTGGTTTTGTTTATGCGTTTGTGTGTGTTTTGTAGAACTCTAAGCGGAGTTGTCTTTTATTTCCATCTTTATCGGGTAACTCTTCAGAAGGTAGTTTCTACTCTCTCTCAGAATGAACTATCGTATTTTATTCTTGCTCTTCGATTCGATTTCGTTATCCTCTGTTTCTTAGGTCTGGCGTAGGGTAGCGAAATAAAATTTTATCCCGGTATCGGAGTTTTTATTGGTAAAAAGAATCATCGAAACCTTACTCTCGTATTTATTCCTCCCGTTTGCTCAATATATATTTCCAAATAAAACGGAAGGGCTCACTTTAATTTTCACACTCAACCACCTAATAAAAATTTCCGAACTGCCCAGTAATTTTTATATTTTTGTTCGGCAAGTTTTTGATAAGTTGAAATGTTTGATTGACTCGCCAGCGATTTTTAAATTAGTCCAGAATTAATCGAACGGAATATTTTTTATCATAAACTCCCGATTTTTAGAATAGCTGAAAAGCCCTCTCTATATTATAGCAGCGATTATATTCATTTCATATGATTTTTTGTTACTTGATTTGAGATGTGTGCGAAGTGTAGAATTTTGACGCATACTGTTAAAGTTGTTAGACGATCTACCTTTAGTATATGAAAAGAACTAAAAAAGACCATGAGTAATAATTCATGGGGAGTCATACAGCTAAAATCCATTAAGCTTCCATCTTCGATAATTCCACATAAATAAATTTATTACAAAATGCGTACAAACTCAGTTCTCATATTTCCAGTGACTTATTAAACGCTCGTGTTACGATATTCCATTAGCGAAACTTTTTTAACTGAATAACTGCAATGACTAAGGGATGTAATCTTAATGTTAAAATGGATGGAGTAACCTAAAGCTATTTGGACGCGGGAAAGTACTCTCCTATCGAAAAAAAATTCGACCTATGTGTCTGTTTGTGATTGTTGTTATGCAACTCTATAAAGTACTGCGCGAAATTCGTCACAGCTTGTTTCAAGTGGATGAGCGTATTTTCCGTTGCATTTGTCACTTGCACGTTTCTGCTAACTCATTTGCTTTCCTTTCCAACGAAACTTTTAATGGTAATAAAAAATGCATTCGCTTAAAATATTTATTTATTAAGATTTTTTAGACTAGAAAAGTTCATCTTGTTTCAAGTTTCTATCCTTTTTTCATTTTTACTCTCGCAATTTAAAGGGCAAAAGATCTCTATGACAGCTCTCTGAGATGAGAGTAAAATAAAAGAACAACTCAGAACAGTCTTTCACAACATAGGTTTCGACGTTTAGTGTCATCATGACCTGCTGTTGTACTTTTATTCCTCTCTAATTATAATATAGCATTATTTTTAGAAACGATCCAGCGGAATGTTCATTAAATTCCTCGAGGAACAACTATGCAAACTACGTTTAGAGTATATTTTGATAAGATAAGTGATTCTTAAAACCTGAAACTGCATTTTTCATAATTAAGTCAAAACTATTCTATTCAGCTATGCCTTCTGCCATTGAGCTAAGAATCTATAAAATAACTTTAAATTATGTCATAAGTTGTATCAGAGTAAGGAATATCAGTTTTGACTTTTCTCGCGACTATTAGGTAACAAGTCTTGGTATTTTTGTCGGAAGTTGTATAGTTTTCTGACATGTTGCCTAAACTCATGTCGCAAGATCCATGAAGAAAGTTTCGATGTTACTTGGTATTTTCCTGGATTCGCCCACACATAAAACTAGCGCTTGTTAGAGACTGCAGTTTAAAACAGCAGTTTTCCCCTTTCGCTTAAACATTAAGGAAGACATATGTTCATTTTGGGAAATATCGTTACCGCCGTTTTATAACAGAAGATTTCTTCGTGTAATCCGTCGAATAAATTTAATACTCGCTCAACGAATCTTCCGCGGAGTACGTTTCCTTTAAACATTTTAATCTCGTACTGACGCAAGCATTAACATCAAAAACATTCCTCGCTCCGAATTCGACGGCCTTAGTTGCTCGACTCGCATTTTGAATATGTATACATTCAGTATCTCTTGAGGGAAATCCTTGTTTGAGAGGCATTTCTATCTCGATTCCTATGCTCCTTTCCGTCTGCAATCAGAGGTGGGTGGCGGGGGCGCTGCCTTTCTCCTCATCCCTTTCTCTCCCTTCCTAAACCCATAATCATTTCCCGTTATTCAGATGGATTGTGTACGGATGCGTGGTCCTTCCAATTTCGATGCGTGGAATATTTAGCCGCTTTGCTCTTCTTCTCCTCCCTCGTTACCCAACAACTTATCTGCGGAATCGAAGCGGAATTTCACGGACGGAATTTGGAAATGATATTTTTTCCTTTCACCGTTCCTCCTCTTTAAAATATCTGATATTCCCTCTCCGAATGTCCTCGCAAATCTTCTGTTGAGAGTTTTGGAATTTGTGCTCGCTTTTTACGCTGCTTCGTTTTAAGAACTTGGATCCGTGGAAATTGTTACTGTTATCCCTCAGCCACACGCCGAAAGGCTTGCGAGGTATTACCGTTGATGTTATTCTTCGGAAGTAAATGGGAGTTTGGTGGAAAGTGATGGTTGATATGACGTAACGTATCTCTTTATTCGGTTTGGTAGTCGAAGCGTAATTCGAAAATGTTAAAGCAATACATATCCATAAAAATATCTATGAATAGGATTTGGTTTGTTTTATTTCATAAAATCAAGTGTTGAATCTGTAACTTGTGAAATCCCAACCTTAAGAATGAAATTTGCTAGCTTTTAATAGGCTTCATTGTATCCTGTTAAGTGCTTCTGATTTTATTTTACTTTAACACTAAAGGTAAGATTTGGCATTAATTACCATATTGATTGAGGTGTTACGCGAAAGCAATTTGGAAATGTTGTGATTTGTTGGAAAAACGATTTTCATTTCAGTTAACATTCCGATCGAACCTGTCTCTTATCATCTTATTTTACGTGAAGCTATGCTATCTCACTTTCTTTAAGTAAATAAAGAAATTTTAACCCTTCTGTTCTGCATCGCAAATATGCCGGTGAACGAGACGGAACGAAAATTCAATTCAATTAATTCAACTATTTTTGACATCAAAACATTTTTTATCCCAAGTCTTGCATATTTAATCAAAAGCTGCTTAGTTCCGATGTAGAAATAGCTTATCCGGCAGTTTAGGAGTTGACTGTATACGCTTGTTGTTAATCCAAAATTTCCGTACAATTCATTATGCCGATGGAAAAAGGCCTCTTAAAGGATTTAGTTGCGTAGCCTCGAGTACGTGTATTTAGAAGTTAGATGGAATCGTAATGTTTTTGGTTTGCAACTGGTCGGGGAATGGCAAATCCAACCCCACGAGGATTACTGGAGCAGAGCAACCTTTTAGGGCACGCGCTGCATTCGCTAAGAGCAAGATAATGGACGCGAATGTGATCCTCTCTTTGCCACTGCCACTTGGGTTCAGATGAAACGATTTAAGCAAAGGCATCTCAAGGCGCCGCCGTTTTCGTTCGTGAATTTAATTCGCCCCACGTTTCGCATTACTCAGACTCGAAGATTTCAGTTTATTAGGCACACTAGGATTAAGATTCGTGAAGAGAGTTGCCACTCGGCGCCATTAGGGAAGACGTGATTCAATAAGGGTCCATGATGATGCATTTCAGAGTAATTATTCAAGTCTTTTCTTCGTTTTCGGAAGTCGCGGAATATTCGCGAGTTTAGAATCTTATTTATGTGCAGTCGCGTCTTCAGATGTTCTTCTTTACGTTGATGTTGCATGTTTTGACGTCTTTTTGAGCGTTATCACACTTAATCTTGCCTTACTCGATCCCTCTTTGCCTCTTTCTTGCGTTCTTCAGTATGCATTAGTATGTTTTCCACTCTTTAACTTACGTTATTTATTGTAGACTAGTGAATTCCTCCTTCATAAAATGACGGAAATTAATTTAATTTATAGAAAATGTACTACTATTGTGTCGTACATTTGATACATGTCAAAATATCCCCTCAAAAATGTCATGTATTAACTGAAATGTAACCGTCATATTAACTACCATTAACTGGAATGCAGGAGTCTGCTTAAAATAAAATTAAAACCTTTTTAGAATCATCATCAAAGTGGCTGAGTGGTTAGAGTGTCTGATTCAAATCTCCTAAGATTTCGAAGTTTATCATTAGTGGTTCGAATCCTACCTAGGGATTTTTTTTTCAAAAGGATTAATTTACAGGTTTGCTAAGAAGCTTCGTAAGAATAAGTTAAGAAGTTTCCGTAGCTTGCTTGTTTTAAGAAATCAATTATTTACTTGGTTGCGCAATTGTTTATTTTATCAGGCACAATTAAATTAGAATAAGAACGAAGGCGTTTTGAATTAAATGTATATATCGTGACCCCAGCTAATTATGGCAGTTTCGTGATGGTAAATGAAATGTAGAGATTAGGTGTTGGATACATTTCTTGTAATCTTACTTTATAATGTGAAAATTCCTATCAAATCCCTCATCCGAAAGTATTAGCCACATGAATAAAGTATTTAGTAATTAATCAAAGAGAAATTTATTATTTATTTCAAAGATTTAGTGTTATGAATCCCATCCCGTCGAATGCGATTTTCTTCGAAGCTATGCTTTCAGATCAATATTAGTGCTTGATGAATAATTTAATCCATATTTGTCAAATTTCATTAAATGTTTATTATTATGTTAAATATTAATATTATAGGTCGTTGCAAAAAATATACGATCGGAAATATATTCATTATTCACTTTATTAATTATAATTGTAAGGATATTCATATAAACATTCATAAATTGCTTATTCATAGTCAAAGCTCATTAGTAAACAAGTACTCGAAATAGTCACCTCGACGATATGACATAGGTTTGTGATTTTCGCATAATAAATTTCCATGTAATTAAATCAGAACATGTTAATTTCCATTTATGCGATTTATTAAAATTATTTTCCCAAAAATGAATGCTATTAATATCGGTTGAAATGTTGACAAGTTTATCTAAAGCGTGAGTTGTATAAGAGATGATTAACTTCGCTATTAATTGCTTAACCGAAGTACTTCAGCCTGTCAGCTGGTGCCATTTCGTTACACAGGTGGCAACGATCAGGGCGTAACCAAATAGGGTTTATAGGGTTCTCCCCTCTCCATTAGAACCAAAGAGTTCCATATGAAACAAGGGAGATATTGACCTCCCTATGGAGGCTCATCAGAAATCGACAAACGAAAACGTAACTACTATAAATTTCAACCTCTGGAAAGGAATGGAATTTATTGTTATTTAAAAATAATTCTGGATAGTATGTACAAACATGCGTATTTTTACGTTTTGGTGTAATTTATTTCGTCCCTGAATGGTAGGCAAATTTATGTTCTGTCATTAACAATGAGCCCCGCTCACAGATCCGGGTGTTGGTGGTAACAGTAGTATATTTAGAGGTGATTTTGACTCTTAAACTTTTCAAATGTTGTGAGGATGTAATATATGTTGTCCTTTTCACATAAAAATTCTTAAGAACAAAAGAGTAACGTGGTTAAAACTTATCACAAATGTGGTTAAAATTGATCACAAATGTTGTTAAAATTTATATCGTTAATCGTATGATTACAGATTCCTCGTTGTATATAAATTAACATTTATGATAAGAAATAAATAACGGAAGTACAAAAAAAATTGCACAACCTTATGAAAACCTTGTAAATAGTGGTGTATGGTAACAACGGGGTCATTCTCTAGAGTTTAATAAATATATATTAATTTATGAAGTACCTAAATCGACATATATAGTTAGAATTAGAGATTTTATTTACCAATATCAGTCTTCAACATTGAAAGACTGTTTGTAATAGAGAAAATACAAAAAGGTCTGAGCAAAAATGGAACGAGATAAAAGAATTTTCTGAAAAATACGTGCACCAGCGTAATCCCGTTTCTTTCCGCGGCGTAGTCGATGTTTTGCCCAATGATCAAATGAAGCTCGTGCAGCGAAATAGAGGTGGAATATTTTTTCCGCCTCGATGCACGGAACGGCCTGGGAAACATCCCCTCCTGCCCGATTATTTCCGCTTTCGCGCAAGTTTTGAACGACGGCTGGGGATATCTCGCGCACTTGCGTATTTTTATCTCGTATCTGCCGGCACTTGTGTAGTAAGAAGTTAGCCGGGCATAGTTTTACTCGTCTGCGTGCAAAGTTGAATCTAGGGTGCATGTTAGTCGGCTGACGCCAATCTCGGAGCGGGTTAACGTTGAAGGTCGTACTTTTGTCCGGATCACTTTGGGGTATTACGAACTTGTCCCTTAGCAGTTTCTTCGCAAAACACCCCTTAACGTCGCCCACTTAAGTCGCCTCCTCGGTTTAAGGCGAAACTTTGAATTAAAATGAAAGCCGAGTGTATCACAAACCCCTCCCAAACCCGTCCTCTCATGGTCCCGCCTCAGTTATTCATGTTCTTAATGCTTGTCTAAACTTTGACATGACTCATGTGTAATGTCTGGCGTTTTTCGACTTTTTTCCCTCGCCTGTTTGCCAAGGATTACGGGAAGCGCCTCTCTGTTATCGTTTAGTCATTTAGGTGATGAATAGTTAATCTTCGTCATCAACACAAGTTCGAACGTGTAAACTGCCTTGTAAAAACTTCGATCACGTGGCCAGCGCTCGTTGTGGAGAAGGTCAAATTTTAAAATTTGCTTCGGGGTTGTCGGGTCAAGTCAAACATGCAGCACATCAGCGGAATTGCTGCAAGGGAAGAAGTTTTCTGTCGAACATCCTCTAGTTGTTATCCATCCATCAGAATCACTGCCTTTTCTTATTTGAATTATCCCCGCATTGCTTCTTACCATCTCTCTGAGTATTCAGTTCAACTAGAAGACACGAAAATTCAGATTGTCGCCTCGACTTTCCGTAGATTTAATTTGTTGCTTCGAATTTTTATCTACATGATTTCGAACAATTTAATTTTGTAGAATGGGCTTAAAATTGTTAAATTTGTAAAATACCCTAGTGGAAAATTAAGTAAAGGCGAGTGATATTATACGTTACTTGCTACTCTCCTTACAAAAACAAAAGTTGGAATACTTGAGTTTTCCATAAATATGATTTGGATTCTAATTAACGGTAAATGAGTTTATATCTCTGACTTGATCACTTTGATTCGCAATCTGGAAGTCCTTGCAGCAAAATATGATAACATAATTTCATAATCCAGCGAACTCGCCGGGCTGTTTTGACTACGTTTAAGCTTCTTACGCATTCCCTAAGCATATCATATAGCATATCGTCGATGTTTTTCATATCCGCTTATCCTCATATTCCATATTTGCTCAATCGACTTTTCCATCCATTTTTATATTTCCCATGTTTCTTTAAGTAGGTCAGTCTTATTCTTCACATATTCCCCACAACAATGGGCTATCGTTTTAAATTTCCTTCCTTCCCAAGTCCCATGCATCGTAGCCGTTGTGAGATAGATTTTCTTTGGATAAATATTGAAGATGATTTTCTCATATTTTAGGCTATGCAATGCCTCTCTGTCAACAGCTGCCGTAGAATCCAATAATAATAATAATTAGGGAATTAATTAATTGCTTTCGGCAGTGGAGAATTATTGTGGGAATCGAGTTTCTTTCGGGAATTTATCACATACCGCTGTATCATCTACCGGACGGAAATTCCATCGCCTTCACCTCCGTTTAATTATAAAGGTGATCAAGTCGGCAATTTGATTTGATTTGAATCCCGAAAGAACGAGAGTCGAGCGAAAAATATCCTCCCCTCTACCGCCGAAGATCGTCACGCCACCCTTTTTCCGAACCTTGAACTAACAAGTACTTAGGGAAGAGGGTGGGAGTTTGAACGGGGCTCTTCGGTGCTGCTAACTGCTGTCGTCGGCCAGAACTACATCGTTGTTCCATTCTCTCGTCGTTGGAAGGGGCGAGGCCGTGCCCAAATTAATGGATGCAGGGTTTTCTGAGGATGAGTGATTGTTACTCTCGCTTTAGCCGCCTCTTTCTCCCGCCGCTCTATATGGAAGCCATTGTGCGTCACTTCTCTCTCTGTATCGCGTTTCCGAGATGGAAGTCGGCTTCGAAGGAAAGCTTTCGTAATAAAAAGGAGCCCGATCTAGCTTCATTTTGTCACGATTCAGATTCCGGAAAGCATCGCGTTCGAAGCACTTGCTTATGAATATTCGCTACATTTATCAGAGACTATGATTCGTTCAGTGTGCGGATAGGAAGCAATCGTGGATGGAAAAGTGAAAATGTTTTATTGGGTCGCACTGATGTAGCCGTGGGGAAGGGCGGTCTGCCCCAGGCGGCGCTTTTTTGGGGAGGCACTTTTGCTGTACCTTCTGTCCAACTGTATGTTTGGAGTGTCAGAGTTTAGAGAGGAGGCAAACTCAAGGACCACCCTGGGTGGCGCAAGTTCTAGCTGCGCCACTGCTGCGTCAGAATGGGTTTGGGTTCAAGATTGTCGGAATCAAGTGAAAAAGGAAAACCATAGTAAATTACGCTGAAAATCTACGCAGCGCAAATTAAAGGGTTAAACGATTATTATTTTAATAATTCGCATGAGATAATATGAGTAACAATTATTTCGGACGACGCTTATGTTAAAGACGTTCTTGCAGATTATAAAGATATCGATTTGGAAATTTGAAGGTAATTTAATCCAATGACCATCTTTGCACATTTAATTTGTAAAATTGAACACTTTATAAGGTATACAACAAGAGAAAGAGACGTAGAAAAGGGAAAAAGAGTGCGCCTTTATTTAGAATAGAGTCGTCTTTACTCGGGCGAGATTGAGACTAAAATGTCTCTTTTTGCATCTAATCTTTAGGAAGGGTTTATTTAAGGGAGAGCCTGAGACTCATTATTCATCTTCTTAGGAATAAGATGAATTTGTATACTATACATCTTTTAATATCTTGTTTCTTAGCCGGAAATTTTTAAAAACAATGTAAAAGAAAGTTAAAAATTGGAATTATTCTACCTATCACCGAATTATAATTTAACACTTATCGCAAGAGCTATGATCTACTTGGTTTTATATTTTGATGTGTATGTTCGCTAACCCAAAATATTAGTATTATTTATAACTAAAGAATGGTTGAGTAGTGGAGGATACGGATAAGTATTTTTTGTAACGTTTCCAACCTTTTCAAATTCACGTTACTTTGAATATTTAGGCAACGGAGAGCTATATTTGAGTAAATTTCCTTTTATATGGCTCAAAAGGATCTTACGATTGGGATAGGTTTCTCAGGAAGGAAAAAATAAAACTCTCTGTAACGGTTGCAATGGTATTCCCTTGATAAGGCGGCTGTTTCCCATTTATGTCCACGATTCAAAAAATATCTAAAGTAGCTTCATTCTTCTTAATAAAAAAGAGGCAGGGAGCTGGAAAATGTACTTTTTCCCCTTTCATTTGCGAAGATAAATTTTTATTTTTGCAAGGTGCGAAGTTGAAGAGGGAGCCATTCAAAAGGTACGGTTTTATTATGTCTGGGGAGTCGTCATTCATGGCCTGATCCCCTGAATCCGATGCGACTTTTGTTATTCCACCAAGGGTTAGGTGGGATGGCTTTTTCCTATCTGTTTTGTTCCACCGGTTTGCGGTTTCCCTCGGGATGTGAGATATCTTCTTTAATTATCCGCGTAATTTGTTGAGCTGCTTTCATTTCTTTTTTAACGAATGGAAAACGTTTTCAGTATGTTATAGTAGAGATAGTAGGCTAACAAGAATTTCAGTAATGCTTTGTTTCTAATCTTCCTATCCCAATCATGAGTCTCATCTCTGTGTCATTTTTAGAGGGAAAATTACTAAACCTGAGAAATAAAAATTCCATAGTGAAAAAACATTTTTGAACCAGAATTACTATGAAGTATTTTAAATATAACTTTATAATAATGCTTTCGTAGATATAATTTAGCGCTACTAAACCAAAAAAAATTATTTGAAATATTTTTTTTAGATGATTGATAACTCTGAACTCTACTGAATCCATTCTTTTGTCTTTTTAATTTTATTTTAATCATACCTTATGCTTAGAAAGTATAGAGCTTTACATTTCCAGCAGTATTTTCTCTTATGATTTTGGGCTCAGTTCAAGATAATCTTATAATTTTTCTTCTTCAAAACTTCACTAGAAATTTCGCAACTTATAAAATTTTATCAATCTCTCGTTATTTTCGTTACTTTTTCATCGTCCCCTTTTCCCTGTTCCATTTAAAATCCCTCGATCTCGTTGGTATTTTATCAGTTTTATGAAATTTCCATCGACGGGAGGTGACCGGAATATCCCATCGTAACAACATTTATGGTCCTGGCTAGCCTTCGATCCACGCTCGGAATACCGAATTAAGTTTTCGCCGTTTGACTTTTAGCTCCTTATCGATCTCCTATTGCTTTATTCTCCTAGAAAGGGGAGTCTCAAGACCTCTTGGAACTGCTCTTTGAAGATCTCTTACATCTCTCGGTATCTATTCTTTTTCGGTTTCGAATCGGCATCTCTTTGTGGGAAGACAGTGGAGTTACAACAGTCCCGGGAGCGATAATCGTAATCTCAGATTGTGACGTATGAGGACAATTTATTACGTAAGGCCGTCTTCCTATAATGGGGCATTTTCTGCTTGTTTTTCCTCTTCTACTTTTTATAACCTTTTTCGACTTCAACATTTTTGCATCGCTACAGCATAGAGGCGGTTACATAACTCATCCTTATCTGGAACGACTTCGACTCGAAACGGACGTGAACCGTTGTATTGAACGAATTACGGATTCCAATAAAATTTTTTATCGGTCGCCTCGTTCGATCGGAAATTACTAGTTTCTCTCTTTTTTGCATATCCGCCTATGAAATTTTATTTGTCATCTATAAATTTGTTTGCTTCAAACCTCTGTTTTTCTTCTATCTTTTTTTCTTGGAAACAGCGATAAATACCGTATGTTCTCTGTTTTTTGTAAAATTTGGGTAAAAATTTGACTGTTATGCATATTTTACTTCGAATATGGCGTTGGTGGAAACAAATGTCATACAAAGGATACACCTCTCCGTTATCTATGACAAAATTTTAAGTGAATTTTTATGGGATATTTTCTGATAATTTCGTTCCTTACTCTAAAATATACGGAGGGGAAGGGGCTAGGAAAACCAATAAACGACTTGACCAAATTAGTTTATCATTTTTAACTTAGCCTCTGTCAATTATAAAATTTTAAATGCTCGATAGAATTCGTTAAAAAAAATTAAGTACCCCTTTTTCGTTAAGGTCATGTTAAGCTCTTGTCTTCATATTAACTGTAAATCTACTCAAAAGATATAAATTAATATATCCTGATACGTTTAAATTAGTGAATAATCAATAGCCATTCAAAAGTAGCAATTATTATTGGTGTAATGAAAGCAAAATTAGAACCTTTGCTATCATCTATGTCTCTTTAATCTTCCTTTTTAACGTATATTTTAGAAAGTTGAAAATTTCCCAGAAAAAAAGCAGTGCTGCATCATATCGTATATGCATAAAAGCGCAAAATATATCCCTCAAAGTTGTATTTCTGGTGGGACTCACCTTTTAATCATAATACATAGGTTGTCAAAAGACCAATGACAGTGCGGCTAAGAATTTTCTGGAACACCTAATTATCGCTTTCCTTTTTTGCATTTTTTTTGACGCTTTCTTCCACTAAACATTTATTTCCTAATATCTCAAGTCCATTGAGGTTTTTTGCGGGAGGAGCCGAATTGAAAACAAACTAAATATATTGAGGCATATGTTAACTTAATATTCTCTTGGATAAATACTTTCCTTAGAGAAATATTTCCTTGGCAAACCTCCTTTGATCTGTCCATCCTATGAAGACATATCTTCAAAGCCTTCAATTTCGCATGCAAGGCAACCGCAACCTATATCTTTTGCGCCCTTTTCTCATTCCTTTGTCAAAAAAGTGTTTCCTCGTCGTTCTTAGGGCTGTCTGGGCGTCTCTTATGGCGTTGACAGGTTTGAAAGGAAAACTTTAATGATAATGCAAGCCTTCTCAAATTAGCCGACGGACTCAGCTTCTCCATCTTTTGAAAGAAGCAGCTTTCTTTGTAGCAAAAATCTCGATCGACATTTCCTTCTTTTGCTGTGGGTTTCCCCTTCTATATTTTTTAACGTCAGAGCTTTCTACGCTATACTATGGCCTCTTACCTTAAAATGCGTCCCCCGTGTATTTTCCTATTGTAATGGAAAGCTTCGATTTCTTCGATTTCGTTTTCTTATGTTTTTGCTCCCGAATATTATTTGCGCTGATAATACTCCCCAGGAGTTTCTTAAGTTATTTTAGTTTATACTTTAGTTTTAAGTTTAATTTTTTTTTCATGATATGGAGTTTGAGGAATGTTCTATTCTTTTGGTTTAGAGTGCTCTTTACTAAAGGGAAATGTCTGACCCTCTAATGAATGAGTAAGGATCTCATACCTAGGTGAATCACCGTATTAATTTTCTTTCCGATTTTCGTAGTAATGAGAAAACCAAATGTCGGTTTAATTCCCTTTTCGCTCCTGCTAACTTCAACTTTTGAACAGTTTTTCTTTTGGCTGACGATTCATCTTTTACTCCTTAATTATATTCAAAAGTTATATTGAATATATTAATGAAAAGCGTATTTTGAAAGTCAAATCAAACGGAGGTTTGGTAGTATTATCATCTTATCTCTCCATATCTAGTCGCCCTTTCGGAATACTTTTTGGTAAGTAAAAACAAAGGAATTTTGTCGGAATTATCTCGTTAAACGAAGTATTGTGTAGTTGTTTGTTTTCTCATGGCGCCGTTTATTTGGGCATTTTCCATGACGAAAATAGCCATGAGTGCTTCTTTAGCGGAAAATATTGAATATGTAGTTTTAATCCAAAATACTTTCTTTGAATGCAAGCTTTAATGTGTCATAAACTCTCGTTTTCATCATTTATTTCCATTTAAATCTCCTTTTCTTCATCTCTTCTGTCTTTTGGAAGTATTTGATTCCATTCATCCTCTGGAATACTTAAGTATTTTAAGTAAAGTCCACAGAGCGGCATCCCTTTGAGGGATGAGGCCCTAGTTCTGCGGTATTCACCGTGACACGTGATAAGCGACTACACGCATCAATCTCCTTAATTATCCATTAATAATTGCCAGATTGCAGCTTTAGCTTATTTAAATTCACTCGTAGTCTTAACTAGGGGAAAAAGTCGTTTCGTATAGCTTTAAATTGATTCATTAAAAAATCTGAAAAAATGAAAATCAGAGTACTAATGGACACGTGTGATCAAGCTCTTCCTTCTTATCCCACTGAAACGGAAGAATGTGTAAACGTACAGATATGCACGTACTCATTTTCTATTTACTGTTTACTTTCCTCTATGAATCGTGGTATCTGAAGCAAATCGCGTTGAGAAATTGAAAATCAAAGGTTATCACGCGAAATATATCACTGCTATAGACAAGCTTGTGTGCGTCAGTAATTCTATGAATTAAATTACATAGATTCCTTTGCTAACAAAGATTATTCCCTTAGAATCATATTCCACTTTGAAGAATCTCAGAACGAACGAAAGCTTCGTCAACCAAAGTGCTATTTTCCAAAAGTTTCCAAATCTCAAAATACGCGTTAACACTAATCGCAAATACCATATCTTTTTTTCGTAGTAGGCAAGGGTAATGATAGAAATTGTTCTTTAATCACTAATAATTATATTTTCATTTGCAAATGCGGAAGTATCCTCTGAAATCAGGCCGGCGGCCCGTGTGCGCTCCTTTCGCCTGTCCAGTGAGGCTCATTAGCGTATTCTTTCTCAAAAGTTACGTAGAAATTTGTATCCTCAAGCTTGAAAAGTTATGTGAAAGTTTTCATTGTAGTTCCTTATCAGCGTTTAATTTTGTACTCATTTTAAATGTCGTTAAAATAAAATTTTTAAATTACGATTTTCGATCAATTATTGATTTTTAAGACTTCAAAGTGAGCATTAGAGCGAACCCGGCTCCTGAGGTTAACTCTTTGACTCACCTACTCTAAAATATTTGTCAGGCGGATGTGATAAGTAATCAAAAAGTAGTCTTCATTAGCGAGGTATCCATAAGGACGGTCACTCGTTAACGGGGGATACGTCATTGTATGAGACCGATAATCTCTCTGGGTTCTTATTCTAGCGATGGATCGTTGTATTTCCTCCAATCTTAAGACGTGATATATCTGCATTGCAACCTTTGGGATCGAGCAGTTCTTACTAAGGTCTCTTGGAGAAATTCTGCTAATGCCCTCCCACTGAGCTCATGAGTTCTCGGAATTTCCCAATGGCCTCTGTGACTAACATAAGATCAGACTCACTGCAATGCTACGCTGTGGAAAAATAGACTGAGCATCGTGCGCTGAACAGCTGGGTTTAACTCTATTTATGACTGCCTTCGATAACTAAACCTACCGGATAACTGTCGAACTGTGTGCATTTCGGTCTCCCCACCCTTTTTTTCGTGAGAACTAGCGAAGAATGGATAAAGCGAGAGTTAGAGCCTTTTCTCTTTTTTCAGTCTTTCTAGATGTATGCATACCTGCAAAGTACCAGTTCAGCACTTGCTTTATCGTATTTAGATTATGAGAAATGGAGGCCTTATCCATATCTACCTACTTCTCCTACCTACCTTCAGAGTTAATTTCCCCAGCAATTCGCTGTCGACCGTTTGCATGAATACAACGGGCAGATGGTTTTCAAAAACTTAGAAGCTTAGATAATCCATGAAATCTAAGTCCCAAGTAATCATAGGTTCACTGTAGCAAATAGGTGTATTTTTATCGTCAACTAAAACTACTTGGAAAATGTTTCTATTGCATGTAAATTTAGAAATTCTGTATTACATCGATTACATCTTATCTTTGTGCTTAAACTCAAAGGTAAAACCCATTTCGGGTCTATCAACACTTTTTAAGAGGTGAATGTCCACTGCTTATATATTAACTGGAATTAATGGTCTTATCCCTATTTCAATATAAGTGCCAATATGTGCTGTTCTCTCTGAGCTGGCCGCTAATTTAGTTTCATTCCATCAATCGCAGCTCCGTAAGCACCCATAGTAATCCAATGCTATTTTTATTTTTCATTTTATTGTTTTCCGTGCAGAACTTTCCTTTGGATATTAATAATAACTCGTGTCCTACTGCGAGCAGGAAAAATAGTGCTCCGATTCTTTAGACCAAGAATACGAAAGCAGGGGACATTTATGAATTACGTCAAGTATTTCGAGCTTGTTACGAATTAATTTAACTTACTGGCAAGTTTCTCAGAAAGCTCTTTGGATCTGCTCCAGGGAATTATTTCCTCACCAATTATCACTTTTCCGCTCTGGAATCGAAAATCTTTTCGAGGATTCGCTCTAATCCAGAGTTCCATACGTGACTTTCCTTTCACGGCTCTGCTAAATTAGTCTCAAACTCCGTTATTCGAAACGTGATCTTTTTGTCCGAATCAGAGAGGAGCCAAATAAGTCAGAGGACATAAATCCTGCGATGCCTCTTTTAAAGGACAGAATCACTCTTTGAGCTCCTCGGCGCGTAAAAAATAATCCTCCCTTGTCTTATCGTAAATCTAGTCGCTTTAATGGATCCTAAACCCTTGAAACTCGGAATCGCGTACCCTTTAGCCGGAGCACACGCGGCAGCGATGAAAAACCCTGAATCGTGTCTTATGTTAGATCCCCTTGGGGGAGACTTTCCCTTCCAGTTCCATTCGCGTCCAGCACGCGTCCCTGGAAGAAGGTGGAGCCGCCAAATACCAGTCTATTTCTAGATGACTCTCTTCGCCATCAGCTTGCTTCGGATTCTTGCAAGGCGCGCACGTGTAGAGGCACGTAATGGCGCCGTCTGGAGAAGAGTGACTTTATCAGCTGCGTTTTATTCACGTCTCTCGATATAATCCCATGTGTCACTTAGTAGTGATTTAGAGGACATTTCCCTCTTCCGTTTAACCTCCGAGTCCGGAATGATTCTTAAGTTTCAATAGTTCATACTTGTACAGTCATTCATATTTGTACAGCGAAAGGTACTCGATTCAATATTCGTAGCAAAGATATAACTTTTTCGAAACGAAAATTTTCTTGCATTATTGCTTATTGAGGATATTTTCCTTAGCCTCCAGGATCAAGAATCTTCCTGCAATGATTTTTAGAAGATTTTACTGAATCTTGCTCAAAATGCTATTATTTTTCACATCATATTGCTTACTCAGTTTCGGGAATGCTTTTTAAAAGCTCTTCTGATATAAGTTTTGGGAAGTACTTTGTAAGTGTTGTTTGGTTATTTTAATGTAAGAACTAAAAATAGTAAATCTGGTCATCATATTCTTACATTTCAGAATACTACGGGAACAGAGACATGAATTGAATGCAAGTACTTTAAATGATTCCATAATGTATGTACAATGAAACCATTGTCGCTGCAATATGGCCAATTATTGCGATGTCATTCGTACGAAGTTTCATTTAACCTTCTAAAACAGTAGTTGAGTGAAGCAAAACGTTGAAATGAATATTTATTTTCAAGCTAAGTAACTAGTATATTTATTTCTTGAAAACTTCCCGCGGTCACGCAAGAGAAACAACAAAATCGTGTTATAACTCAAAGGAAAATGGAAAAAAGGTATGATTCGGCCATTCTTTCGATGTAAACTGCTTACCTTGCAGCGCTTCTTCTTATGGTGGAAGCGGTACAGAGTTTGATCCTAGAGGAAGCCCACCGATTAGGATGCTGCTAGAAGGGCATCTGACCTAGTGCCAAACAATTTATTTCCCAAGCTAGATATTCATCACCATCGTACATCACGATTATGAATAATATTGAGGCTTAAAACTAAAGAAATGCTATAAAAACTTTTAGTAGCATGTGATAAGAGTCTGTGAAGTATTCAGCTCGAATACCGATAGGAACCTCTCTAGCCTCTACCCTTAATTACCCGAGAGCTAATAGAGTTTACTAGGAAAGTGACATGTATATTTATAATCAATATTTGTATTTTACTTATTTTAAATTGGGATGCCCCTAAGAAGGAAGAAAGGAAGCTAGGGATGTCCTATGTAGGGCTTATCCGCCTAATATAATGCATTCATTGATTAGAGATTTATTTATTAGAGATTAGATTTGTCGTTCAACCTACCTCGGAATTCTTCCCGATTTATATAAATAATCTTTCCTTTCTCAGTCTTTCCTGTCACATCATCTGAAATGATGGGCTACTCATCTTAGATTTCTTTATTAATTATACTTGTTTTTCTTCAATTAATTTCGGTGTGGAGTTCTTGAATGTTTCTAGTACTCTACACACTTACGTTTTTGTAGATGCAACCTTATGGTTTCTTATATTGGATGGTACACGCACGTGTCTTTCCGTACGAGTAAGCTATGTAAGCATTGTAAGCTGCTTGTAAGCCAATTATTCTATGGAGATTGTCATCGTAAATTTACTTAATATCGAATCTGTGTTAGAAAACGTATCTGTTTTTCTTTCGTCATCTCCTCCAAATCATCGGGGAGCTATGAACTAAATGCCCGTAGTCTTCAATTATTCAACTTGTTTCGGCCCTGTAATCATTTTCATAATTTACAACCGCTCTTTTATTCGTTCGAAATTCACATTCTCTGTTTCGCGCCTCTCTTCTATATCGGGACCCATCGATCCCCGAATAATTTTCGAATATCATCGACGGTTCCTCGTTTTATAATCGTGGGATAGTTAATCGGTCCCTGGATCGCCATGCTCTACTGCCGTTTGGAGTGGAACCACCCTTCGCTTTCCCAGTCCTATATTCTACAGAACGAGCCTCGCGAATATTTATTTCCGTTGAGTTTTATTATAGCTGTTTCATCTTTGAAAGGGAATGCTTTTCCTCTGTTCTCTTTTCATTCCCAATTCATGTCAAAGCATTTCCAAAATAGATCAATTTTAAATAGAAAATTTGCCATAGAAGTGATTTATATTTTTTAAGTTTTTAGTGATTGATATCTGGAATTGGATGCCATGCACTGTGCTATTTTCGTTTATTTTTACAGGCTTAGGGTTTCTAGACGTCCTTTTTTCTGAGTTTCTTTCCGAGGGGTTTGAAAAGATTGTCCGATAGAATTAATGTCCCAGTTATTTAGAAACTTTTTTTTATTTTTCAGTTTAGCTCTCTTCAGTTTAAGTTCAATTTTTACCTCCTGAATAATTTATATTTACGAATTAAATCCTATACGTATACAATTGTTATTCGCTGAAAATAGCAAAACCTTTAAAATATAAATATAATGAAAAACCCATTTATGTCATCTTTTATACGGAAAGGAAATCAGGGATCTGAATAGAAGTATTTTAATACCGTAAAATATGACAGTGACTGAGCTTTTGGTTGTCTCGGATATGCGGATTCGTCTTTTTGATGTTTCGATGATGGTTCTATGTCATGTGAGTGAATTTCCTTAATTCACTATTTGCTTCTGGTCATATTCTCGGGAACCTGAGTCTAAAAGATAATCTACCGTTTTCCTTTACCACGCTTTACATCTCGTCATGGATCCCACGTATTCTGTCTCGAGCTGCTTCCTGGTGAGCAGAAGCTCCAAATGTTTATAATGTTACATTACGCGTTCGCTTAAATTTTGTAGGTCATAATTTTCCTTGAGAGTTATTTATAAAAATATAGTAATTCGACACCTTTAAAAGTCTCCAAGATTTTTCGCTTGGATTTAAAAAAGTACCGCACACTGATAAACGAAGTTTAGCTTCTATGTAATTCCGAGGTTTTGATGACGTTAAGAATTCCTTCCTTACATTTTAGAGGAAAGATATAGTTAGCTCTGAGTTTCTCAGCCCATCTGTTTTGCGTTATCATATCTCTTATTACACATATGCATTTAAATATAAGTTTTATTCACACACCTAAATGCTTTAAAATATTTACTTTCTGGGATAACCAATATTTTTAGCAATAATTACTTTCTAACTCGGCATTTATGTGGAAGATTGTCATTTTCAATGTTTTATTTTCAAAGTTCTCGAAAATATCAGCTATTATTTCCCGCTTAAACCCCTTCGAGGATAAATGGAAAATATCTCGCCCAATATTCTGCGGACATCGGAATCCATTAATTCCACCTCAACTTTCTAGTAGCACTCCATGGTTATAGATCCTTCCATCCTCCATCTTGTAGATATCATAAAGTTATTAAGCGTATTAACCTGGGTCGTAAAAAATAAGCATACTTGGTTCCCGTTAATTGTAGTATTTTATTACATAAATTTTGTACGTACTAAACTTTTATTACACAAACTTCCACGGAAAACTCATTTCATAACGTGTAAACAACTCGGATTGAAACTTTTTGCATCTCTTACTTACCTTCGCCCTTATAATTTTAAACATTGCGGTGTTTAATTCTTCATACCGAATTATCATGTTTGTTTACGTTTGTGTCTTCCGATTTATGCTTAACAGTTGAGTTAATATTATCCCTCAGAGAATATGCGGAAGGTGGAATGTGAGATTGCCCTCCGGGAAATAATAAATTCAGCCGGTAGAAAATCTTTATTTCGGAAATGTATCTGTCCCAATTGTAAATAAACTTGCGTTCGTGTTAAGGGAAGATAGAACACGCTAGACATGTTCTAGTTCAGTTTGATGTTTTAATTTTGAGTTTTCAGTCGTGCATTTTTTTATCTTTAAAGGATTTCTGATAATAACTCATTTACAAGGACATCAAATTCGTTGATTGAATTAAAAAGCTTGTGTACGAGATCGATATGGTTCTCAGTGCTTAAATTGTGTGGTTTATCTAATAATAAATGGAATTTTACACGAACACTCTATTTAAATAAAAACCTTCCGTATGACAAAAATTTCTCTAAAATCTTGAAAATTACATTTTTATATACAATGTTTTTAAAAGATCTTAAATTGTAGTCTGTTTTAGATTTAGTTGTTCTATTTAGTTTAGTAAAATTTGGAATTTCGGTACCTAGGTAATATTGAGTGTCATTTTTTGACAAGGAGTTCGAGTACCATTTACCCCTTTCTGACATGAGGAAGTAAAAATTAATTTAAATATCGCTTCGCTATTTTCTTTAATATATCCCCAGTTCTGCGATCATTTATATTCATATTCCGAGGTTTTTTAAAAATTTACATTTCTGAAAGGAATTCAATATTGAAGAGGTGAAATGGGCTCCAGTGGACCCGTAATAGAAAGTCTGATTTTAATAGTATGGCGAGAGTAAGTACCCGTCAGTCGGTATTTATCTGCTTCTATGCTAACTATTCTTGGAATGTTGATTAATCTTTTTTGTGCAGTCGTATCTCAAAATCAGTAGCAGATCGTTGCTTGGAAACACGCTGCAGAACGATAATCCCGCTAATTTTCAGGGATGGGAAGCGAATCAGTGGTCCAAACGACGAAGAGGAAACAAAGAGGGAAATGTTTTTATTTTTTCACTTCTGTATTTTCGCGGCTGTACACACGAATCGGGAGCTGCCTCCGCAGCATGGCGGTGGTTAAAAGAACGAGTTGGGGTGTATGAGAGGCGCAATGGGCCCTGGAAGGTGAGAGGACGGTTGTTTTAGACACTTCCACCTCGTTTCCCCTTTAGGGAACGTTTTAACGCGAGGAGAGATTCGGTCCAGGAATATCGGTGGCCAATTCCACGCGGATGGAACGGGTGGATCTTCCATTCGTAGCTTTTTTTGGAATTTTTGTTATGTTAGTGGTTCCACTGGTCTTCCAAAAGGACAGCTTCCATGCGCGAGTTAAAGGGGAAATAAAGCGAAAATAATTTAAGTAAATCCATTTAGTGTTGCCCTTTTCTCTTGCAATACTTTCTGCTAAACATTCACTTAATTCGAAGTACTTTCGTGTTGCTCTTGATTAGAAGTCATAGTGGAATGAATGGAGATTCGTCCTTTGAAGTATTTTCTGTTTCTTTTCTTTGAATATCCGCATTTAAGTCTTACCTTTCTTTTTCTTTTGACGGGATGAATAGGGCGTGGCTTCATTAGTTTCTCGTGAGAATGCAGGGTATAGAACATAAAAAGGTGCGTTTTTCTTTTGAGAGCGAGCATCAGGAATTCCAGAGTAGGATAAATTGTTCTCTCTTATAAGCTTAGTCTTTGGAACATAATATTTGCACGTTATACTTTACGAAATGAATAAATAAATAATTCACGGCCGGGAAGAATGTTGATACCGTTACCTTACCGTGATGTTTTGAACTCTCGAATACTAAGAATATCGTTTTAATTGATCCTATAGTAATATATAAATGTCCGTTACTATTACTCAAATCGTGTACGGAAGAATTATCGATCTTGATTCAGTTTTATTGTATTATTAATATTAGTGTTATTTACAGAACAGTATATTTTGTTCCGTGTTATTCATTCTTAATTTATTGGCAAAATTACTAATTCCAATGAAAAAATCAACTTAACACTTTGCCTCTGGGTTTTTGGTCGTGATCATGGATTCGAAATTCAATTTGGAATGGCTCTACCTTTATTAAAAGCCTGATAAGGGAGTGAAGATATAGCACCGCAAAAACAGAGATCGGCTCGATTATCGAAAAACGACAGAAATTGAAGAAGGTAAGATCCAGCAGGAATTATTGTTACTATAAGCGAACGGGCTGCCGAGGTGAGGTGCTGTGCTGCAAGCTTTTAGCGTGCCGAGTAATATATTAGGCTATGCCAGCTCCAGATATATCACTTAAGTCGACAGCAATAAATTGTTTCTTTCTTATGTTTCGTTTCATATTCATCTGTCTCATAATGTGCGAATCATTGCATCGACTCTTTTCATTTACTAAGTAAAACGTATTAAGCAACTTATCATCATAAGTACAAAAAGCTGCCCCAAGTTTTCGCTGGAGGTTTTTACGATTCATCCCGATTTTCAAAATTAATCACTGCATCCTAAGGCGGTTTCCTTACTACTTACTATCTTTATCCTGTTCTGCATGCTGGATAACACATTGAAATTTCGAATTACATTTGCTGTGTATTTTTCGTGTATATATTTCGTGATATTTTGTTTTCAGTTGGAATTGGAGCAGTATTATTGAAAGTGCTTCGACAGATTAGGTCATTTTACATGTATGAGCTCTCCGAACCGAAGTCGAACTCGCTGCCCACTTGGCTGTCCGAGAACCTCTTATTGGAATTTCTGGTGGAAAAAGTAGAATGTCTTACAGTAATTGGCCATTTCTTATTTCTTAGTTTGAATTCATAGTCTGAATTTGAATTGAAAGTATTTACCAACGAAAGATTGATTGCGCCGTGATTAAATGTGTTAATGCATAAGTGGAGCGGAATGCTTAAAATTGAGAAGTGCCGCTCTATGCCAAACATCGTATCTTCTTCAAGGCCGTGTTCAGAGTAAGAAATCGAATTCTGGTTGGAGGCACTGCAAAGTCTCGTTAGTTTACCAGTAAAACGGATTTATCTGAATTTTTATTACATTAGTCAATGTGTATAGCACATCATAATTTGAAATTAATCTTATCGTTGTAGCTTCTATCTGCTTTTACTTTATATGATGAATTAATTTCGTAGCACAAAATTTCAGCTATCACTCTCCTTATACAATGAACCTAAATTAATGTTCTTTGGCATTGCAAGTGCTAAAAATTGTTAATCCGAAGCAGAAAGCACCAAGTTGATAAACCAATTATGCTTGTCCATGCCATTATATTTTAATCCGCAAGTATCGGTTTTGTTGAAGAAACAGTTCTATTATATTTACTAACTTCAAAAATTCTATATTGCGATCAAATTTGTTCTTTATACGTGAAATTTATTGCCGCAAACCAATGAATGTTCGTTGCATCATCTTATAATATTCGGTGGAATTTAAATATTTTTCAATCTGCTGAGGTTGACTTTCACAAATTTGAACCTAAATATTCATTCATTAGTAAGTTTAATTGTCGGAATTTTCGGCTCCTCGCCGGAGTTTGCAGCCAAAGTCTTGCAGTTTCCATCCTCTACAAAACCATACTAAATGGAATTTTTAAATAAATGTTCTAGGTGTATTTTCAATATTTATTCAATTTTACACAAGACAAGAGAAATTATGCGGAAAATCTTAGCAATTCAGCCTGAGTTGGTTCCATTGGAAGGTTCGGCGTTATAAATAACCAGTCCGTATTCGATTTCAAGAAAGCCACTCGGTAGCACTCATTTCCAAGTATTGCAGCGAGCAACAGAAATAACTCCTATACGTCGGCACACAAATAGAATCACGTCACAGTCACTGGGTGTAGACCGTCTCTGCATCCTAAAACAGATGAAACTCTGAACTTTTCGAGCGCTGCTTCAAACAGAAAACACATCCTCAGAGTCGTCAATCATCGTCTCGACGCGTAAACTCGACAGAATGTCTCGAATAAAAGAAAACAAACAGCCCTTCCAAAATAATGCGAACTGCTCCAAGCTCTCCAGCGAAGTATCCGAACACACTTTTAAAGGCAAAAAAATTGTCATCATCGACTCCGCAATTGCAAATTTTCCATTAGCTCGTTCTTCTCCTGCACGTTCAGATGTCTTCTCACGGTGAAATGCCCTTAAATGCTCCATACTTCTTTACATTCCATAATTTCAAAGTAATATGGGAAGTAAGGAAGCACGGATCACGTTCGGGCTCAATCTTGTCTCCCTCGTAGTCTCTCTTCTGATCTTCCCAGTCACTGAACTTGAAGATAGGGATCTTACTCACTTACCGCTTGTGACTGACCATCTTCTGGAGTAGCTGAGGAGAGAAGCTTTCCATGTGTTTGTGTTTTTTCGGAAGCTGCGGGCAGGCGAACTTATCTTAGAGGGAAATTTTTAGGTACCAAACTGAAAGGTTCTTACGTCGATATAAAATGCATTAGTGTGAGAAATGAAAGGGGATAGTCGAACGCGACCTTCTTTGAGGAACATCTGGAGACTTTATCCAACGGATGGGTTGGCGATTTTCTTAGGGCTTTAATTGAGCTAAAGCTATAGTCGATTCTATATATCCTTCTGCCTCTGAGACTCCCTAGTGATTATGCGATTTGACTCCCAAATCATCAGGTCTACACTTTACTGGTCAAAGCGATGATCGATCGTGAGTAAAGAAAGTAACTGTGGGACTTATGAGAACGTTTACCCTTGCGGAATTGAGCTCTGTCTTAGAAGAGTACTTCAGTTTTTTAGTTAATGTTGAGGAAGGAATGTCTCGAGAACCCACCGAAACGACATGGTAAGGAAGACAGATGCGAAGCATCACGGAGAGGCATTGCGGAAGGCAACGTCAGCTCTAGAAATCTCGATAGAAAAAACTCGAGCGATTTTTTGTTTCCAGTTAGGCCAAATGTGGCGGGTGTAATGTTTTATCGTAGCTTCTCCTGGTTCGAGCGGGCTTTTTCGAAGGAGTCAAACCCACGGACGAGATGGGGATATGCAGCCGAGGGACATGGGGCACGTCGAACGACCATGGGAAGTCTCGCAACACACTAACCACACTACCAGGACAGCCGCTGTAGGGCACAGATGCACAATCCGAAGGACGGCCAGCGACTGACTGCAGAGCTTCGTTTCGGCACCTCCTCCGGAAGACGTAGGGAGCGGCAGCCGGTAGGGTTGTGGTGGGGGATGTATGGGGGTGAGGTGGTGTCTCGGAGTAGGTAAAGGGGGGCCACCGGTGGTGGAGCGCGCAAAGGGTCCGTGTGGTGCCAGGATGGAAAGAGAGAGGATTTTTAGACTGGGGGCCCCTAGAAGAAGATGAAGGGAGGTGGTGGGAGGTGTCGGGAGGAGAGTGGGAGGGTTGCGTGTGAGAGGGAGTGTGCGAAGGACTCTAAAAATGGACCCACAGGGATGGGTTACCGCCGCTGTGGCCCCGCTCTGCCTAGGACTAAACTTAGGCACGGAGGTTCCATCTTCCCATTGGTCCTCTCTATCGCCTCCTCTGAGACTCTCTCCCCACCGCCCCCACGTGTCCGCGATGGAGACCCCGCTGGCGTTAGGATCTCCTCCGCGGCGTGTGGCTCCCTTGCCAACGCGTCTTCCACCGGCAGGGTGTTGCAGAGCCTCGCTCTCCCGTTCTTCGCCGTCCATTTTTTCGATGGGTTCCACCAGGGTCGATTGACGCAAGGGAGTCACTGTCAAGAATTTTGATTCTAATGGGGTTAGCCGTCTTTCTTGGCCAGGTTCCCTGTCTCCACTCGGCTGTCGGGTTATATAACGCGATTTTTGCAATTTCTAAGTTTGGATGAATAAGAAATAGGAAGCATCGTGTGATTGGGGAATGGGATGGGACTGCGACATTTAATTCGTCTTCGTATTGGTGGTGTATTCTAGCATTTTTCTGCTGCTATGATAGAAAAGAACTCATTCAGCTTTTCTATACTAGAGGAAATCGTCCCGGCTAGAATTTCCGGTAGTTTCTTCTCCACGATTTCTACTTCTTGGTGTATTATTTAAGTCATGTTCTATAGAGGAAATTAATTTTTAGCTATTAATCACTGAAACAGATTGTTTATCTAAGTACCTAGTTAGGAGAGAGTCTTTGGCAGCTCTTCTAATCATTCATTGCTTTAAGGGTCCATTTGATTTATTGAATTAATCGGACCTGAACTTAAAATATATACTTTAAAACCGCTTAGGTACCCCACTTTCACATCTGTCTCGATTTTATTCAATCGCACGTTCGCTTTCCACCTTGAAATATTTTAATTACCTTCGAACCTCACATTTTAGATCACCATCGTGTTATCTTGTGAGAAATGCATTTTACATTTTCGAGGCCCCTCACGAGTTTCAATGATATATTCACTAACAATACCTTCTGTAGCCACTGGACATATACTACTGTGAAGTATTTTACAGCAATATTACAGAGGAATTTAGTCACCTTATAAGTAAGTTTTATCAGAAATCTTACCATAAAATTGGATGCACCCCTAAGGAGAAGGCGAAGGATTTATCCAACATTCACTTTCTCTTAGAGAAAGTAATCTCGGTACCTTTTGTTGATACTGCTGTTTGAACATGACAACGAGTTGTTATAGGACAATTTTTGTTTAAATGTTACCCTTTAAAGCTCAAATAATCACTGTAACAGGTAATTAAGTCAGTTCAGAGCTGTCCGTTACTCGCTAATTTTCCCTCGTTGGTAAATTTTAGGAAGAGGATTTAAACTCAGCTTCGGAAAAGACATAGGTTATCTTTGCATCAGCTATTCAGCAAATATAATCTTTCTTGGAAAGAACATTGATCGACATTACTTTCATTAACCAATTTTGTTACGGGCTTGAGATGAAAAGTGCGATTAATTCCATCCTGACAGATGGTGATGGGAGCATACCGAAGAAGATTAATCAGGATGGAATCTTTAACATGTGTAGCAAAGAATATGAAATGTAATAAGGATATAATTAAAAAGCCACAATTAGACCGAAGATATGTTGAACATCGGCGAAAGTGTTGCATTGGGGGACAAGGAAACGCAGCGTTGATATTCCATTCGGAGGTCCGCTCTCCCTCTTCTTCACTCCCTCGCCGCTTCCAAAGACACCACCCCCACTGACTCGCCACATTGCCTACCTACATTACGCCTTTCTCCATTGCGCTCTATTTCCTCGCACGCGGCTAATACTTGTATTTTCCCAGCAGAAAATTACCTAGATCATTTTCCTAGGATGACAAAAATTTTCATTTCGCTAACATTTATAACTCGTCCACATTTTCCAGCAGGTCATTTTCTGGAAGCTAATTTTTACATATTCTCTCCTCTCCTTTTAATTGAATTGTAAGGGACCGAAATTTCGGTCTACTCATTTTCAGCGATTTGATTTAACTCACGAATTTTTTCTTTGAGTCTCCAAACTATCACTTTTGACACACCTTTCAACTTTTATATTCTATTTTTGGCGCACATTTTTAAGAGTTGGAGTACAAAATATGAAAACCATCCAAAGAGATAAAAAAACAAAAGTAAGATGTATCGACATAATGTAAGACGTTAATTATTACCAATTTTGATAAGATAGTTGATCTTCATTAGTTAATTATATTCCCAAGCTGCAATAGTCTCGTTGACCTTCTAAACTTCCGTTTAATTCTCGGAAAATTCCTTTTATTCGTCAATTAACAATCTTCCCGCATTTCGGATATTATGAACAATATTTTGTATGGATATTTCTTTTGGTATCTCGTCAAGTGTCATATTCTGAATGATCATATAAGTCAAGTCATTAAAATTCTCGAAGCAATGCTTCCTTTTGGATGAAGTACTTTTCGGATTATTACAATATCTCGATGTAAATTTCTCGTGACTGGCATTCAGTCTTCTTTGGGGAATTATATCCAATTTCTCAAGTTAGAAGTAGATGCAGTTCTCGCTCCTGGTACGACTTTTTACCCTTCCCCAGGTTTCCTTCTCTCATTAAATCAAAGATTCTGTTACGACTCGTACAAGCTAGAATATCTGATACAAAATTTTGCCTTCTCTGAAATGTCTAATTTTGTAACTATTCATGACATGTCGGAGATTCCAAGGTATGATTAACACGTTCTCGGAAGCGTGAACTTTGACATACTGCTTTGATATACACGCTGTTTATACTCGACGCGATTCGAATTAATAAGACGAACGTTTTTCGTTTCTCCGAGTATGAGGGTTTATTTCATCTGGATCACGGGATATGCGAGTAGCTTGGTATTCACGGGATTTATTTGTGCTTAAATCAAGTTGGTTGTCGTTAATGGGGGATAATTAAATGGGATTTGAACGTCGTTTTACTCGTAGTTATAAATTTCGGGATAAGGCGGGATTAAATGTTGCGTTCGCTGTAAATAACATCCCTTCGGAAGCCCGCATCCTTCGATTTCAACCGTAAAGCAGCCCATGGTCAGGTTGCCAAGTGTAGCCGAAAAAGTAAGTGTCGTAAGCCGTAATTTTAAGTGACAGTGAGTTAATGTGATGTTTTCCACCCAAGATCAAAGGCATAGCTTTTGGTCAAAAGTTTATTCTAGTGTACCAATTAAAAACGAAAAATCATGCTGCTTATTGTTGACTTGATGTAAAGATTTTCTTTCAGCAAATTTGATATTTTTATCGTTGCCCATTTCTGAAAACTTCAGAAAAGCCAAATTATTTTTCGATAGAGTGTAAGCGATCCCTAAATATGTATCCCTTCCGCCTACTGCTTTAGTAATTTCAAATCGAATTCTACTGGAAAAGACAATGTGTATTACTTGGATTATGTATATATTTAATTATCTTATCTATGTATTAATTTAATTATCTTTGTTAAATTAAGACTATTTGATGGCGTGAAAACGTGAAAAAGGTCATTTTGTTATTCATACACGGAACGGGTATACGAGTATATTTGATTATTTTTCTTCTTTATTGGAAGGTTACCCAAAATGATGCCAAGAAAATATGCTTACGTTAGCATCATTTTCGTTTGTTATTATTTCCCTTCCACAAGTGTGCTGTAGTTACGCAGTTTTCTCTCAAGGAATAAATAAATCATTTCATCGCGTGCATTTGATACTCTCCATTGACTAGAAGTTGGAAATTCTTCCTTCATTTTCTCTTCAATTTATGCTCATAACTCAGCTGCGTGCATTTACTCCGTTTCCTGAATGGCTTTTTTTACGAACATAATCTTTTAGGGAAAATCGACGGCGAAGGATAAATCATACTCTAGGGATGCTCTAGGAGTAAACTAAGTTTGACCTAAATTTTGTTTTCGGTTTCCTCAGATTTACTCCGAGAAGATTCTCGATGGTGCCTCTCTTTGCCCTGTCGATAACAGCAGTTATTTTTGTTTGCCATCCAACGGCTAATTTCTTCGACGGAAGCGAATATTGTTTGGAGGTTAAATGCGTCTCCATGGAATCGGACGCGTACTTGGGCTCTTGGTCATCATTTCCGACGCGCACCCTACTTTAGATCCATCGTGGATTGAGGCTTAAAAATAAAGAGGGACGCAAAGTTTTCGTGTACGAGTCACTCTGTCGTGACGCCCCTTGCAGCCGTTCAGTTCGTCATCTCTAAAGTATTCCCCCTCTCCATCAACGCGAGTTCCTGCTTAGATGCGAAACTAATTATAATTTCATTCTCGTAAAACTCTCTCTCTCTCTCTCTCTTGGTTCATTTTATAATTTATCCAAACGTGGTTTTGCTCTCCGAAATAGGATTAGGGTCCATTGCCAGGTTTAACAGCAGAACTTTCACTGTTCATACTTATTATCCGTTGCCTTACTTTAGATCAGGAATCTGTAAAGTGGCCAATTTAGGTCAATATGACATCGTTGAGGATCGATTATGGCTTGGGAGTCGACTGGAAAAATTATCGAAAGTATTAATAAAATAATTATTTATCACTGAAAGTTCTATTTCTGTGCAAAAGCTTAAAATTTTTACCAATTTGTATAATCGACAACCTTAGCGTTTACTTCGTAGAATCTGGCAATAGTATTCATGAAAGAATTGAAAATTTGTATGAAACAACATGTAATATATATATCGTGTGGAATAGTTAAATCATACAGGCATCATTGTTTGCTTTTCCTGTTATAATTACGTAGAAGTGAATTGGAAGGGATCGAAAAACTCTTAACAGGGTCAAAGATCACAAAAGTTTGCGGACCACTGATCTAGATAATTGAAAATCACGGACAACTGGAAAGAATTCTACAATACCTGCCGCCATATTAGCAGCGTTCTTTTTTTTACTGAGTAAATAGGTGCTTGTAAATGTGCATGGAAATGTTAGAGAAAAGCAGTATTTGTTTATTTTTAAGGTTTTACAATTTCCAGATGATTTAGTTTTCTTTTCCTTAAACATTCTTTAGTCTTTTAGTCTACTGCTCATCTTCAGTGTCGAAGACATTCGAAACTTGTGAAGGATAACTTCATCAACACGATTCCTCTTCTCCGTCTAAAATGCCTCTCCTCTTGAAGTTTTAGAATTGAAAAACACAAGCGCTTTTTCAATTCTAAAAATTAAAGAGGATTTATTCATCATCCGAACTGTAACATTTGAATAGATTAGAGAAAGTAAAGCGGTTGAATTTAAAAACATTAGAGACACTGTGCCTAATGTTTTGTCTGGTCCGCTAATTTTTAGAAAAAAGATAAAAATATAATCTAAATATACAAGGACGTTAGTCTCGATTTTATCACACAGTGCATTATTTTAGGAGCGTGGCTAATCGAATTTTCGGTTTATCAAAGCGTAAATTATAGAAGTTTGTTGTTCGTGTATTATATGTATAATCATATCAAAGCTAAACGCTATTCTAGGGAACAGTTTTTTAAAGACTTCCTAATATCAATGGAATGGTCGCTTTTATGTTTTTTTAATTCCTCTGTTTTACTGTGCATTGCTTTTGGAGAGAGGCATAATTTAATTAAATCTACGTCGCATACCTCTTTCCAGTGTTGGCTAATTAGTTGACAAGCCGTGTTGGCAGTGGCGTCTAGGCTGAGTGGAGATGGATGTGCTCGCCGGATGTGACCCAACTCAAATGTATTTGTCCATGGAGATGCCAGGAAGGCATTTAATTGCTGTTTTTGCTTGATTTCCACTAACTGTGTTAAGTTTCACTTGTTTTTTTAAGCGTACTCGAGTATTTCTCTCCGGCATATATGTTGTAATTTCCTCTTATTTTAATGTCCTTCTATTCCGCGTAGGTGACACTTAAATATGGACGCCAGAACCTTAACAAATTATCATTTAGCTATCATAGTATTTCTCTTTAAAGTGATGGTTATTTTTATAGCTATTTTCTTGATAAGGACGCTGTAAAGTTTCATCTCACTGTCAAAATCTGACTGCGACGAGAAAAGGCCTTGATTATATTATCTTTTTCTTTCGATCATGTGATATACGTGATATTCATAAAGGTAATACGCTCTTCGATACCTTTAGCGATTCTCACCCAAAAATATTACTCATCATTATTTAACTTTCCTTTAACATTTTCCTTCAAATGAATTTTCCCTTTTCAGAGTTATCCAACTATTCATTCAGGTCAGCGACTTCTTCTTTGAAACTTAATTTCTATTACAATTCTCATTCATTCAGATTTACATCGGACACAGAGAACTTGAGATTTTCTGTGGTTCTTCTCGCGTTTATATTGTATATTTAATGTACGCTCTTGGATATTTTAGAGCTGGAGTTCCCCACCTTTTTTCTTGTGCTTCATTGACTTATCCTGTACCTCCTATTGTATGCCATAATTAGAAATGAATTGTTAAATTTAATCACACTACCAGCACGAGTAAGCATAGTAATTTTTCTTGATAGAACTAACATGGAATATTTAGGAAAACAATCACTTTTGGAATACTTTAATCGCATATTATAATTATTAACTACCATTCACCTTACTCCCTAAGAGCTTTGGGTACCCAAGGGGTTAAGGTTCGGAAGCCGTGGTATAGAGGATGTATACGAGCTCTTTTGTGCCTAAAGCTCATTGGAAACTTAATACTATGACGCATAATTTGAAACGAATGCATCATCATCCGTAGAAAATCTAGTTTAGTAAAATAGTCCTAATTTGAACATTTTGCTGTTTGAACTGTCCTAAGGTCAACCGTATTTCAATAGAAGGATACCCGTTTTAAGATTCTTGTAGTAATTAAATTCGAAGTATCTCCTTCGCATAGATCCATGACTGAATAAGATAGAGCATCTTTCCCGAAGCGCGAAACTTGTTTCTACTCGCTATCTCCGGTAGACCAGAATGCTGCATAAGCGAGCGCAAGTGCATTTACTCTCGTCGTACATGGCGGAAACACGTAATTCCGTGGCGAAGCCAGTTTTCGCGCTTTTCGTGCCCTACGCGTGTAAATCGGTCCTTCGCGCAAAGGAAACTTAGTCTCTGCCCCTCCTCAACTCCTGTTACTCGTATATAATCCCTAACGGCGCCTACTAAGCATCTCTCTCTTCACCTCACGCCCCCTCCAATGGACCAAATTTCCCCTTTCCTTTCGCGGACTGTGCTGGACGGGCCTCAAATGCACGCCGACCAATGGGAAGGGCGTCTCCCCCTCTCACGCACCGAACACGCCACGCTCGCTCCCCTTGATACCATTTTTGTACTCTCCACTCCCAGTGCACGGCCCACCCCTGAGTCTTTTCTTTCCTTACACGCGTTCTTCTCTCGGAGGCGCCTGAGGTGGCACGCGTTCACTATCGCTTTTTTATCTCCACCTCGCGTTACTTAGCATTCATACACTATCCCTTGCAGTTCTCATAGTCTTAACGTATCCACCTGGTGTGGAGTTATGAATGGAAACTTTTGGTGTAGATGTGAAAGAAGAATTAATGTTACTTAAAACTCTCCTTTTGCTACAGCTATTTCGAGTACTTCTTCGTCTATTAATAGACTACTTCTAATCTAAGTGATGCTTCAAAATTTCCTTTATTTCGGTGCTTTGTTGTTTGAGGAATATTTTTAGGGGTGCCCTCGGTATTCTACGCATAACTTTGATCGGAAATCTTTATTTATATTAATATTTACTAATCACTTCATTTTCTACCCACATTATTGCTTATTAATATTGGAAAAGATATAATTTCTAAACAAACAAGAGCGTACTGAATTATGGATCTTCTTCATATGCAATTTCAGCGACTATAATGTAGTAAATTTTCTAGACTAATGGTTCGCTTTTGGTTTCAGATTATCTCGACTTTTTACGTTTCTTAGATGTTAAGATTCTGTAAGATTTGCTCATGTATTTGACATAATCCATTTTAGATTTCAGTCCCGTTGGTATGATTTTCTTTTTTTTCGAAATTCTAAGCTTAGAAGGCAAATAATTTCTCTGTCATAAGTGAAATCTATTACTCATAATTAAAAATCTGTGATGATTTATCGATGTTACTTGCAAAAATTCCATACTGTTCCGAAATTCCATCAGGTTCAGAAAATTTTTCTATTTAAATAGGAAAGCGGAAAACATCTTCCTAACTCACTTTTTCCCTTTTATTGTTTCCCAGAAAATATAAATGATTAATTTATATTCTTATGTTATGAGATTATCTGTTTACACTCGCTCGGTAGTCTATTATTTCATGTTACTTTCTTTGAACAGGCTGAAAGCTAGATCAGGGAAGACGATCTACATGTTTATCTCATACGTTATTTCAGACCGGCTGAAGCTTTTAAGTAAAAGAGGTCAGAGGTTGTGTGTGGCAGCGCGTGACTTCCTAAGCTCTAGATGAATTTATCTTTTATTTACCTTCCGGGTCCTTAAATTCTATTCCACTGACTGTATCGTTTAGGTTTATTTTATATCAATAACTGCTTTCTCTTACTTACAAATTATGGGCTTGAGAAGGAAAGAAACCGCTAGTATGATTTACACTCAACTTTCACCTCATGGTCCTTTTTTAGGGAAGGAATTCTTCCATTTTAACCGTGCCGATACTTTGACACTTCCTTCAATTATTTCTTTCCTAACTAGCTAAATAAAAATAGTTCCAAAAAATTCTCTTAATTACATTAACCTTCCAAAGATATAAAATGTTGTCGAAGGGGTAGCTTTGACTACTCTTGATTTTTAACGTAATTTCATCATTTTATTCTGAATTCCTTAGAGATATGTTTGATAAGGTGAATTGCCTGAAAGTTGATTATCATCTATATGCCTATGCAAGTCATTTTTTATATGCGCATGTGCAGGGCCGGCAACCAAACAAAAAGGAACCCGGGTGCAAACGCCAACCTTACCCCCTTCTCTGCTTCCTTCATGTAATGATTAATGTAAATCTAGCTGGGTAATAGATATAATGATCTCTTATGGATGTATCATTTCCCACCTGCAATGTTACAAAGTTACTTTTGCAAAATGGTGCCCCACCAGCTGTACACCAGGATGCTAGGCATCCATGGAACACCCCTCTATGCCGGTCCTGCCTGTTTAAATTTTCGTAAAATGAGAAAAATAAAGGATTAGGAAAATTGAGCCGTTATATCATCTGCTGACATTTCTGTCTAAGGATTTCATGCATGTTACTCTGGTACCTGTCGTAAAGTGTGATTGAATTCTTCATCTACTGCACGCCAACTGCCGTTTTCCACGTGATTGGAAGATAGCCCTCGCTTTTAAATTAGTTTACCCTTGATCGAGTTGCAGCTTTTGAAATTTCGTCGAATTTAAATGGATTATCTTTTTCCGTTTCCGTAGTTCGGTTTTTGTTAGTCCATTGGTTTGGAAAATAAACTTTACGCCTAGGCCTGAAATTCCGTCGCTTGGGTGAAAAAGGACAATTATACGGAGATAGAGAAATTTTATTTTATGCTTGATCGACCGCGTTCCTGCCTGCGGCCTTTTCCAAAAAATTCGAATTACGCCAGATTAAACCTTGATCGCGCACTGATCCTTCGTGCTTATCGGAATTGATTACACGCGTAATTTAATCGTGTTTATGTTTGCGATAAGAGAAATCAGTGTCTCTCCCAGAAACCCCATCGCAAAATGCCTCTCCGAAGGCCCTCAATCCCGGCCTCGGGAGCCTAATTTCCTACTCGCATTTTGTCCTTTGGCGGACGCAGCCTTGACCCCAAGATAGCCTCTGATGGATGTATTAATGTGGTGTGGGGAGAAAGAGATAAGACGTGGCGAAGGTTATCACTTTCCTACCACACTGACTTCCAAATCAAAAGATTCTCAACCTGCCTTTAAGCTTCAGGTCAGTGGGCCTTGCATTGTTCCTAAGGGAATCACACTGTAAGAGGTTTATTTCTCTATCGACGTTTATGTATGCACTTAAGACACAAAGTGGCATCTAGTTGTTTTTCATGTTCATTAGCGCGCGTTAGTTTTTCTATTTTTCTATCTTATTTTTCGTTTCTCAGCTTTCTACGGTGTAGGATTTACAACGTAGTAATATCTCATTGTATCTTTCCATCCAACTAATTATAATCTTCATGATTTAAAGTGTCATTATTTATGTGAATTGGCCCAAAGATCAGTCTTATGAACTTGTAGGGCGAGAGGATTATCATCTTCATAGAAAGCAGTTATTGGATGAGGACTAGTCTAATCTTGGCGGAGAAAATTCTGCATTTGATACTCCTTATATACATATTTGTCAGTTTTAAAATATGCAGATTCCCTGATTCTATTAACCTTTCAAATGAATATTAGACGTATATAGAATACGGATGGAAATGAATAGTATTATTGACCTCACTGCCGTGTATGCTGGAACCCCGTTGATTTTATTCAAATGAGAAATGATCATCCTGATTTTTTTCAATATAAAGTTAATTCTTGCATGATATTGTAATCGTACTATCGTTTTATTAAGGAATAGCTACCTTTGGTAGCCCAATCCTTTAGTTTGTATATTTTACTTACGTCCGAATTGTTTGCTTAAGTCAATTGTCAATGATACAACATACCTACGAAAAAGTTAATAGCTTCGTTGTCAACAACATACCTACGAAAAAGTTAGTAGCTTCGTTGTCAATAAACTATTAACAGAACAGTGACTCTTAAAGACTTTTTTCTGAAAAGGTACTTGCTTTCGGTATCTTGAGATTCACTTTTGATTTCATTTTTTTCATTTATTGATTATTTTATTTATTTATTAAATTTAATGAGAAAAATTTGCAGAAAATACTTGGCTTGTAGGATAACGCATTCCACTTTTACGGGCTTTTTCTCTTGTTATGAGTATAAGCAGGCTTCTCTTTCAACGTTTCGCGAGGAATTTCTTTAATTTTGTATTTTTCTTTTAATTTTCTTGAGATAAAAGATTAGGCATTCGCCATCGCATTCTCTTTTGCATAATAAGGCAAGTAGGAAATGCTTTTTCGAACTCCAAATGGTTTCCGGTCTCGATTCTTTCAGTGCTTGCTTTACCTTTTCAGAATTAAAGGCATTACAAACATTTTCGCTTCCCTTTAATTTACCTGTCATATTTTGGGAACCAACTTCTTGATTTCCATATTTTGCGTACGAAACACGAACATGTGGCAGCCCTAATCTATGTATCACCTCCCGTTGGAACTTTGACTAACCTTTCCCCTCCCTATCGTTCTTCCGTCCATTCCTCTCAGCCATCGCTTTTCTGTCTCTCCTTATCTTCTCTTTACACAGTGCTGGGGTTTGGTGGACCACCTCAATTGCTTATCGAGCTTGGTGAATAATTCCTCCACTTGGGTTGGGTAAATCGAAAGGTGGGACAGAGCTACACTGGAAGGCTCGGAAGTCCAAGGAGCAGTTTGTTTGCGATTGATGAAATATTAGAAGTATGGGGGCGAATGAATAATTTACAGGAAACGCGGGTTAAAGTTCCTCTCCGGAACGAATCAGATGCTTGGATTAATAAATGAATCAGCATGTCGCAGAAATCTCGAAAGAGTAATTTTCCTCGAGTTCACCCAGGAAAGTTCGGACCGTTTCCATATCTTTCGTTTTCCTCTCATCGGGAATTTAAATACTAGTTTTATTCTCGGTTTTATTTTTCTCTCAGAATCCTATCAAAAATTACTCTTTTTGTTTGGTATATTTTCCAGCATTAATCAAAGTAGTTGCACCCTTAAAATCAATGTAAATTTTATCTAAAATGCCATGAATCTGCAAAACTGAAGGTGTTTCCTTAACAGTTCTGTTAGGGAATCTAACAAAGATCTTATTTTCCTCCTAATTAAACTCTACATTCTTAAAGAACATGAACATTTTTAAATTGTGTAGTTTATGAAAACATGTTAATTTAAATAAGATACATAACTACTACAATATTTTAATTAACATCCTTTGAGTTAAAGTACTGGAAAAAGATATGAAATAATTAATTTAATGTTAAATAAAATTCATATAATTTAGCGTGGGCTATTTAAAATATCTTAGTGAATAAACCTATAAAATATTTCATAATACGCATTGGGAATGAATGGTGATGGAGAGAGGCTTATATGTTTTAGAAAAAATATTTTTATACATATATAGACTGATAATTTATTCTATTGATATTTAAATAAATGTATATCTAATAGATATCTCGTTCTCGCAAATCCTCAGTTGGCTCTTCAGACTGAATTTAGAAAAAAAAAAATTAATTGCTAACGATTAAATTTACTTTTACTTCTAATTATATGGAGAATTTATTAGGCCATGGATTACACAGTAATTATCATCTTCCTTTTTCGATTTTTGATAGGACGCTAAAAATATTCCTTAATCTGATTTGATAATATCCTCATATTAAATAATTTCTAAATGATCCATCATGTCCTTGGTGATTTTTCGGTAGCCGTCGGTGACAGTCTTTACCAGCCAATCCATCACCAAAAATTATTTGACGCGTCTGGTAGGTGTTCATTTTGAAGAATCATATCTTTTCTCCTCACATATTTGGACGAGATTTCCCGCACAGGCAAAGGGGAAAGCTGTTAAAGTCACCCGAAATAGAAGCAACATAGCCGCGTGGGCTTGGAGATTACGTTAGTAATACACGTCTCTTTTAAAGTTGCTCTTTCCTTCTTTTTCGGGAACCCACTCTGCGGCCCCTCCATCTCCATTCTCGAATCATTTCTTTAAAACTAATTTCCTCTCCTCGCTGTCAAGCAGGAAGTGGGAAATTGGCGAGAATTTATACATCACTCTTTTGGACTCTTTCCTTTCATTTTCCGCTCGCCCTTTATTTCGTTTCCCTCATCTTTATTTCTACTCTATACATCCTTTCTCACTCGTGCGCTTCTCCTTCATCTTCCTTTCCTGCGTCTCCCTTCACATATCCCCGGAAGCCATATTGCCTCCCCCGCCCCTTACGTCACATCCGGCTGCTATGATCCCCGCGCATACAACTCTGGGATTCTCCCTTTCTCTACATTTTGTACGCTTCCTTTGATCGAGTTCCTTTTGCCAGCCCGGTTTTGTTTTCATTCTAGGTTTCCGTACCTCGCCTCATGATTTCAGCGGAAATTTATGTTTGGAGGTATCTAAAATATTTTCGACATGATGAATGTGCCGGTGGTTATAATGTCTTTCAACGAGAGCAGTCGCTCCACTACCGACCTAACGTCCTAACTATAACACGCAACCTATTTACTGTGAGGATAAATTGCTATTAAAGTGACTTGCGTGATTAAGATCAAGGATGGTTAGGTTTTATCGCGTTCTATGACAACATTTTCGAACTAATATTGATCCTGAGGCAATGCAAAAGCTAACTGATAGATTATTTTAGAAAATAATGCAATGTCTTATACAAGTATATGGAAAGTAGTCGTTAGAAACGAAGCTTTTAGAGTGAATGGATCCTCAGGATTCCAACAGCAAGATGTGTACACACCTCTTTGGATCAAACGATTAAGGAGTTTCTTTAGATACCTTTAATACAAACATTTTACGATGGAAACTCTGCAGCTGAGTTTACCTAATGATGGATTTTTGATGCCTACATTGGATTGTCATTGAAAAATGGTGGACTATTGAGGAAATAATCGTTGAATGTTCCACATTTCCTTAGTGAAGTACTTTCTAAAAATTCATCCCTCTTGCACAGTATGAAACTAAATCCTTTTTCATTTAGTTTTAGTTACTTTTTCCATCCCCGAGTTTTCTATTCATCAATATTTTGAGACAGTCAAATTAATGCTGTAATGTAATGTTGAAGTTTGTTTTTGCTTAGCATCGATTGTTAATGTTCCCATAGCGATGTAGTTCGAGTTCGATAATACACGAAAGAATGGCATGGCGAAAGGAAAATCTGTCTCATCAGATTTCAGTTTCTACTTCTTCGTTGCGGGTTTCCGAATTCTTGGGATGAAATGTAACTCAGCGTGGCGTATTCGATGAAAGTGAATGTTTCGCCCCGAGAGGTTGTGTCGATACATGGACACACTTAGAAACTGATGTTATACAGTAACCGTTTTTCGCCGTAGGCGACTAAACAAACTTCCTTTCCAAGAATTATCGACATCCTGGGGATTTCTGAGATGGAAATTCGCGCATAACACGATAAATCCACCAGCTTCAACTATTCTGTGTAAACATTTCATAGCAAAGGATCATTTTGGTTTTTTGTCATTCAACAAACGATATTTGTTTTTCCTTGTATGTACATACTTCATTATTTTTTAAAAATTATGTTTCAGTGTAGAAATATTCTATATTTTGATAATCCTGCGATCAGATACTTAGGAATAACGATCTTTAAACTTCTGCGCGTTATATTTAAAATTAACCTTATGTAGCAGCTATTATTCTCATTAAATATCATTTTCAATTTAAATTCCATTTTCCATATTTCACCGATTGTAAACAGCTTTTGGTAGCAATCAAGAGAAATGCCATAATCCATTTACCAGTTATGTTTATATATATATCAGATTCTTATCTGCTCTACTAGATCTAATAAATGACAAATTTCGCCTTTTGTATGCGTGTGTATTTGCTAGAAATGATCCAGAATTTTCGAATCGTTGGTTTGATCACGTTTTACTTGAAACTTTCGTCAGTTAATTATGAAATTCTCTATTTCAGAGCTCATGTTCATTCACACTTCTAGCTTCATTTCCTCTTCCATAAATCCATGTCTTTCCTCGAGCTGCGTAAACGTCTCCACACACCTGAAATCGCACCCGCCCTTCTCAGCATTCATTTTCATCTTTCGTCGTCTCCTCTATGACTTAACTACATTCGCTCTCTCCGTCTCTGTGACAAGTTCACTTTTTCTCAAACTTCTCCCTTTCGCACTCACTTGCTCTCAAACCAACTACATCTCCCGTCATCCTCACTCTTCTTTTTATTCTCATAAAAAATGCGATTACGAAGACACCCGTCTTCCTTCATTCAACGCGGGACGAACTCTTCGCGCCTAACTTCAGACCCTTTTTTTTATATTTTTTGTTAATATCGAAATAGAATGCCTCAATTTTACAGTACCATCGAATGAAAGAAGGGTCTTGGACTTAATGACCCATCCACCTGTGCAGATCCTATTATTACTAAAAACGTTCATATTTGCAGTCGTTGTGAAAACATTGACTGAGTTATTAGGCCGATTTATGCTTAGGATCAAAATGGATATGTTGCTAAATGTATATTAACCAGTCTTTCAAGCTCAGTAATTTTCTAATAGTGAATCTCACTGTTCCTTGCAACTATCAACTATATTCATTCGCCCCTCCATTGCATGATTTTATTCGGATAATTTTGTTTACTTGTTTTGGTGACCGTCCGATCCCCCTGAAATGAAAGGTTATAGGAATGTCATGTCTCCTTTAATTTAGAATTATGCTCGATGAAGAAATCCAGGAAATAAACCAATATAGTTTGTGTGAAATATTTTTGGCACTTTTTAGAATAATTTTGGTACAGGTTTATTGATATTTTCAAAGTTTGTGAACCTGATTTAGTAGATGGCCGGAAACAAAGAGCAGCTGTTATAATTCTGCAGGTCTTCCATCACTACTCGCTATTTTGCGTAAATTTTGAATTTTATCCAAAATATTCCTTTTAACCCCGATGAATATCAGAAACAAGTAAAGCTTAATTGTGATCATTAGGAAGTTTCAGTCATTCAATGATACTTTTTTGAGCGTTGGTCGGACTCTCCGAACATCAGTCGAACGAGCAAAATATTTTTGCTTTGTAGATTCGTTTTCCAAATTAGATTGCAGTTATCGTTTTACTTTTCCTTTGCTTTTTTCAATTCAGGAATAAAGCTCGCTCCGTCCTGGGAATTTTAAAAATAAGCCTTGTTTAATGAAACTCATCTGTTAAAGATCGATCCTAAATTTAATAACGGTAAGCTTCCTCTCTATCTTAGCGTAGTCTTCCAACCTTTTACCTCTATTCTGAGTATAATTAATGTAACGCGAAATGATCTTTTCAAATAAACCGTCTCTGCTCTCTAGTTATCGCTTCTCTTAAAGTATTTAAAAATATCGCGAGTTCATATCGAATAACAAAGCAGGTTATTCCCTTTGGTCTTTGGTGGACGTGTTCTCCCTTTCCTTCCGCTATCGCTGTGCTAATAATAAGCATGACAAGGCTGACGGACGTCCCTCGATGACGAATACTTGGCCAAGTTCAACAAAAGAGATAATGGGATGTAATGAAAAATTTCGTCCACTCATCCGTCGTTCCAATTTTATCGTCCAATCTCTGCTCTCCCTATCGCACCTCCCTATGATTCCCATCCTCACAAATCTAACTCGGAGAAAATTGCATTTTTTTCCTATTTTCTCTCTTCTGCTACCGCTGATCAAGATATCGTATTCCTTTGAGAAGATTTTTCCTTTTCTATGGATTTGCTGTGTTCATTGACGCTCGAACGAATCCAATGAAAACGATGCTCTCAATATCCTTATCTTTTGGTATTTAAGTGAAATCGTTTATGTAAGATCCATTTGAAATAAATGTAAACGAAGAAATTTATTATTCTGTCCGCTTCAAGTTTGTGAAGATGATATACATACATTTTAATTATGCTACCCTCTGATGATCCATACCTCTTATGAGTTTAACAAAATTAATTTTTATCACCACCAAACCTAATCTATTACCTTCGTTGAAATTGAATTTATTGTAGATCTATGTTATTATTCTTCATCTCTCCTAACTATCTTAGTCCGCTGTGTATTTCACTATGCTTCATTAATCATCTGTAACTGATTAAATTATGATGGGAGCGTAAATTTCAAATTCCCTTGAAATAAAGCCTTCCCAGATTTTTATATTTTCAAAAGAGTTTTAGTTTGACTTACAGCATAAATTCAAACCTCTCTGATGTGTAATTTCTTAAGCTATTCTCTTTCAATTCAATTATCATCTTAATTATGTCCTATTTGGAGTTAATACACAGTGAGTAATATTCGTCTATTCACCGCATTCTATTTATCATACAGAGGATGATATTTGTAACGTATAGAAATTTCGAATAGTGTAATATTACTTAACCTAACCTTAAAATTCACTCGCGGTATTCATATTCTCTAATACACTCTATATATGCTCCATATATGAAATCGTATCAGCTGTATAAATTTCATTATCGCGCCTAAATTTGTTAAATAGATATTAATGGTGTATTTTATTTGCATAATGAACGGTAACATTACCTTTTATGTGACCTTTTCTATTTATCCTGCTAACTAAAATAAAGTCATCGATCGCTTTGTGCTCATGTTTGTCGACATTCCTTAGAAAGCGTTCCTTTTGTGTGTTCCCGCAATAGAGCCGCGGAATGCATCCATCAAAATGCACGCTTGTTTAGGTAGTTTTTATTCCTCGTCTTGGGTGGTCGATATGTCAGGCAAAGGCGCCGCAGGATTTCGCGCTCCTAATACTTCCACAATGCACTCGTGTCCCAATTCGCTCCTTTGTTTGTGCTGATCATTCCCTGAAGGTTTCCTATGATTTCTCCTCGACCTACGTCTTCATTAAAGGGAGATGTCTCCACTCGCCTCTCTCGATTCGTGCCAACTCTCTTCCCCTCCGTCCAATTCTCTCTTCATCCTCATGACCACATATCCTCTGCACTCCACTATCCCTTTTTTCAACTTTAAGAATTGCGGTTTTCGCTTTCAAACGTGGTAAATCTAAGTTAAAGCAGTTTCGTAGCTGTATCAACGAATTGTTGATAATAAATGTATTAATTAAGTTTGCATGCAGTGTCCTGAACTTAAGAAGAAACGGATCATATCTCCATATATCTTAAATTATTTTTATCGGTACGAATCTTATTTTAAGACCTGTATTAAATATGAATTAATCATTTTTACGCTTAAAATCCCAACCATAGGAAAAAAATGCGCAACCAATATTCTATCAGAGTTACCGCCAAAAAAGACCCAATTTTATGACAATAAAATGCATTTATATTCTGTGTCATCTTAGAATGTTACATCTTCCGTTATTTTTTCTTCATTTTCGCACTCAAACCGAATTTAGCGATATTGATTTATTTTTTGACGATGTAATGTAACTAAGAAGCTTATGAGAAATACATCGTTTAAATTTCATCATCGTTAATAAATTCTTGTAAGATTTACTTAAACGATTTTTTGTGTATTAATATCGCATCTTCATTCTATAAAACGCGAAAAAGGGGTATGGAATATACGCACACAATGGATCACTTTCGCCCAAGCTGTGAATGGCTTATCTTACATATTTGGAATAGTTGATTTTATATCGCTATTGATAGTGAAGACCTAAGTAATTAAAATAGTGCAGCAATGAAACTTTTCACTGATTTAATCGGTTTAAACTCGAACAAGGGCTCCGATTACATGCTAAACTTACTGATTTTCCACTTTTCCATCTTGGAGATTAAAGTGAATGGGATTCACTCAATTAATGAGGCCGGCGCCATCTTGTTCCTCCATCTTGATACGGGCGTCAGCCGTCTCCCACGTGCTTTCGGAGGAGGATCAACTCACGTTAGAGAATGAAGAGAGGAAGGGGGCGGGGTAAAAGGTGTAGGAAGGGAGGATCTTATGAGTAAGGGTTGTTTAGAATTCCTTCGTCCACACTGCCGAATCCCCTTTCACCAATTTGAGGCGGCCTCTCGTTGCTACGACAAGTTGACTTCTCAGCATCCCAATTCGAAATGTTGGCTGCCCCAAAGATCACTCCTCTCCCATCCACCCACTCTCCCCTCCCACTTCCTCACGGCATAACACTTTCACACTGTGAATCATTTTCCCGCCTTTTCAGAGCGTGGATGGTCCCTTGCAAAAGTATGCGTTGAAGTTTATTTCTCACAGCACTTCTCCCCTTTCATGTCTTTCTTCCATAATCTTCCAGCCGGGAATCGTACCTCCTCGCAGATTCCCTCAGATCACTTTCCTCCGCTTATCTCCGCACATAAAAAGCCCGCCTTGTTTGCCTTACGATCCTCTCTCCAGTGACGCCAAGTTATCCCTCCGCGGGCGCTTTCCAGTAGCCCAGATTTTTCAGTCGTAATATTTGGTAATGAATTCTTAACTTGGCGTTGACATTTTTGGTTGTTGGTTTTTAGTTGAGAGCATATTTCATCAGCCTCTAATATTTTTCTACCATCCGTAGAATTTATGTCGCTCAAAGGAGATCTTTTTCTTGATTGAGAAACGCGATTCCCGTAGAGCATCAGGTCGTCTCTTCATCATCTCCCAGTGTCGTCACCTATTTCGCTGTCGCTCAGAGGATCACAATTACGGGTAACTGATTTCTTGTACCTCAGCCTCTTCATGCTCTCTCTCCCCTCCCACAAATGACCGAATTCCAAGTTTCACGCCTCATTTGATAGACGTCGAATCCTTCCCACTGTACTCCTATGCTCCAGATGGAAGAAAAAGCGATGGTTCTCATCTCATCGGCCGCCGTCCATCTCCAAGTGTGTTGCAGTGTTGTAACCATATTCAAGCATTTACTCTTCACGTTTCCTGCCTCGCCTTCGCAAGAAGCTTCCCTCCCCTCCTCTTTACCCGCAACTCATTCCATCCGTGCCCTCTGTGCCTTGCCCGCATTCCCTCTCCTTCCCTATTCACCAGTGCCGTCCTCCGCCCCACCGGCACATGGGTCATACTCCCCTTTTCCCGCTCAGACCATTCGACCTTCCACATCTCCTCCCTCGCCCTCCACTCTCTTCGACACTTTCCAACGACACTCTCTACAATCCCCTTGTCTCCATGGACTTCGCAATGGGTCACCCCTCCACCGCTCATCTACAACTTTTTTCCGTCCACTGTTTATTCCGAAAAATCACAAGTCCTATAACCCTTCTGCGTTCTGGATTTCCCACGCTCTTCCCACTCTGTCTTTCTCTAAATATCTCTTGCGTTTCCCTTAATCATTCTTCATTCCTACCATCAAGTTTATGAACTGAGAAAAATAATATTTTTTATCTAATGAACCTATAAATATTCGATCATCTCCGAAAAAGAATCGATTCCTATATTTGCTAACGATTCCTCATGGCACTATCCTTTGCCGGAAGATTTGAGGACGGCTGCTACTCATTGTCAGTAATAACCGATCTGCAGCGATGATAAGGGAACCCCAGAAGCCGAAGATCCGCCATCGACTTCCAAGCAATTACGGCGGCCCCTGCGTGAGTTGAGAGGAAAGCAGTCGATTTTTTTCCCTCGTTCGTTGGAAGTGGAGCGGCTTTACTTCCCATTCCACCGCATCCGTAAGCCGCGTCACAAATCCTGACTGCGCTCTTAGCTGCGTCTATCCTCAGCAGCTGGAAATCTTGACAGAAAATGAGAATAAGCGACCCCCTTCTGGTGTTGCTTCCTCTTTTCTATCCAGAAATGTCCTTTCTTGTTTGTGTATCCGGTTCTGGTTCCCGAACGTATTTGCATTCGTCATTCGGCGAGTGTCCGTAATCACCATCCAAACGATTAGTTAACCGTAGTTGGGACTTTACTCATACGCTGCAGGTGCATCCCCTTTAAGGCCCCCGACGTCCTCTATCGGGCGGAACCAAATGTTCTCGGAATAATTGAATGGCTTAGTTTCGTCTGACGCTAACGTTTGATAATTTCCGAATATTCTCTTCTCTGACACATGCTCTCTCGGATTCGTCGTAAACGGAATGATAAATGGCTGAGTGGAAATAAGAGGCATCCATAAGAGCCAAATTGACCTTCTGTATTCGAATAATGACTATTTTGTGTGTCAAAAATTCCTCTTGTGGCGAGAACGGTCGTCTTGATGACTCCAACGTACGCGTTCCTTTTCGGTCGTCACGGATTCACCCACCGAATAAACAGAGGAGAGGCGTCTCGCGGACGGACATTCGGTGCCCTCTCAACCACACTCTGTCAGTCACTGAACCTCCATCATCTCTCTTTCCCATAGTATCACCATCCCTCCACCCTCCCTCCCGCGTCCATATTACGGTGACGTGGCGCCGTAACGCACTGTGTAACTTCTCGATTCCATGAGATCTCCCCCTGCCGCGTTCTATGGGCCCTTTATCAACCTCACCCTCTTCTTTGTTACACTATATATTACTTACTTCCCCTTTTATCCATGCTCTTTCGCTCCTTCCATAAGCGGCCATTTTCGCCTACGAATTATAGTCAGCCTTTAACGACCCTGTGGCTCATTTTATTATTTTCTCTCTCCACTCTAATCATTCTTCTCGTTTTTTCCTCCTACGCCTTTCGGTGTCTCCACTTTCCGTCTCCCGCTCGAAATTTCAGTCGGACTCGCTCCCATCCAGAAGCTCTCTGCGGTCGAATTTACGAGTTGCAGGAATGGTGGTGGGCGTGACGGATGTGCAACATGCGCTCAGCATATATTATATGTTGGAGTGGACGAGATGAACGAAAAAGTTGGAAAGAAGTCTCCACCATGCGGACTCTTTCGGCTTTTATCGAATTCCTGTCGCTCGTTGGAATTCCGGAAAGTGAATGCTTTCATTCAAATCTCTCTCGGTGCGAGTTTAATCAAATCGTAATGCTGCTTTTGCGATCAAAAAATATGTAAAACCATGCACGAATAAACCTTACTCCATTCGTTTTTTGTCCTTGATTTAGACAATTATAATTTTCAGTCGCGATCTAGTTTAAACTTGGGATTCCCAAAGGTTTTCCATCAAATTCATTATCGGGTCACTTTAATTTAAGCAAATAAAATGCGGAGGAGGTCTCGCGGATAATATAATCTGAGGCACCGAAAACCCTGCGAATATAAAGTTGTGCATTCTTTACCATTTTTGAAACCGTTTGAGAAATATAATTTTTCAAAATATTTCAAATATAACTTCTTCGAAATCAGAAGAATTACTACTGGAAGTCAAGAACAAAGTTATAAATAGACAAAAAAACTGAAGACTAATTAAATTTTAGGCATGCTACCAGATACTGAGGATTTTAGCTCTGTTGTGAAATAGACTTTCATTTGGATGTCAGTACCTTCATCGAATATAATTATTGCATTTGAATATTAAATTTGATTTCTTAGTTCCTCTATAAACTACTCATCATCGGCTAATGAGAGTTATGAAACGAAAGAATAACCTTCCTCATCTGCCGTGAGTTACGGTTTGTTTGTGCATCAAACGCCGCATGCTCTGTCTCAGCGGTTGGAATTGTTTGTGCTGATTGGTGCTGCGTAGCTGAGTGGCTGTGGCAGAGTGGGCGTCCATGCTTTCTTAAATAAACCGTTTACGCCATTTCCTGCAGACGAGTGACCTCATTAGTTCACATATCTTGTTTTTCATATTGTTGTGAAACCATTTTGCTTAGGGATTATAGAAAATGTTACTCGATAAAATTGATTGGAAAACCAGGCTGTCCCAAAATCATTATTCGATCTTAATGTTTTTGATGAAAAGTATGCATCAACATATCATTTTATTTTTAAATGCTACTTTGGATTAACATAAAACTATGGATGAGAATCCCTTTTAAAAATTCGTGATCTAAAGTTATTGATTGAAAAAGTTGTTGAATTAAATTCCAATGCCAAGTATTCTTTCATTATTTAGGGGAAATATAGAGTTTTAAATAGCGCGTAATTCACAGATAATTCAATTTGAGTGAGAATATAATTTACAAATCTCGCATCAAATAGAAAATATAAGCCTCACACTTTGAAGATGAGTCTATCATTGGAAGCAATAATGCCTCCTGAGTAGGTGTAAACCCTAGAAGAGTTACTAAATATTTTTCTTCAACTGCATACTAATATCAATTGCGTTTCAAATCTTACTGATATCAATTTGCGTTTCACTATCATCCTGAGAGACAGTTCTCTATCGAAATATTTTAAAGCTAGAATGATATAAGACTTTTTCAACTAGGTTAATAGGTAATTTATTCACCAAAATTTCAGTAATACAAAGCTACTGTATCCGATGACTTAAATCATATGGCTGTGTACCTGTAAAAGGAAAATAGTTGGTAATCAAAGCTCTGTATTGTATAGAAATTTTCTGTGCTTCATCTTTATACTTGCTCAGGTTCAGTGAAGAATCGATTTTAATTTCACTTCGAAAATCTAATTTGTTAATTTTTTTTGATCACTCAATTTTTAAATCAGAAGAAAAGTAGGTTTTTCTCATTACTCACGGCTCCTCTGTTTCTATCACCTGTAGTGCATATCAAAATTTCGACTTTGTAACAGTTTTCAGTTTATGCACATTTTCTTTTTCATTGCTGTTTATCCTGCACCATGATAATTCTCTGTGAGTAAATTCAGATATTTTACGCGGAATTATTTTATTCCTAAAATTCTGCGACGTCTGTCTCTCAGCCTGTGCGTAACTTCCCTTCTGGATTGATAGCGCCCTCGTCTATTCCCATCTGATTCTCCCAATGACGTGGTCGATTTCACGTACTTTAGCTTGAAATCGCTTTATGTCATAACTGTCTAGAAATAGACCCACCAGCCAGCCGCTTGGCAAACTTCATCTGCTACTCTTTGCTTGTAATATTAGTCACATGTCGGCTGAGTAAACGTCAATTTGCTACTGGGGTAAATGATGCCGAGTCCTTGACCTTGTTTGATGCGCAGAGGAAATTTTTTGTTCCATTTGCGATAAAATAAAACGTACGTGACTCTAGCGTTCGTGAAACCTACAAATGCTGCCTACGACATAATTTTCCAACCTTCGAGAAATATCAACTTTGAGAAGATTAATCTGCTATAGCGACTTTATACTCCGATTGTGATCATTTCTTGTCCACGTACAACAAAATTCACGAAAATGAAGATTTTTTTTCTTCGAGCTGAATTGCGATTAAAATATTTGTGAATTTAATTCATTCATATATCCATTGCTGGAGTTTGATTTTTCTACATTAAATGCGTATGAACTTCCCCTCTATGTATCATGCTTGATGTTATTATATTCTCTTTCCACCAATCTAACGAAAAAGGGATAACTTTAATGTGAAAAAATGCTATTAAGGCTCTTAAAAGGAATGAGATTTCTTAGTTTTTATTGTATTAATCAATAGACATCTCTTGACATATGCTATGTTTAAAAACTACCATTGTATATATTTGCCACTGAATCTTGATGCGGAGATTAAAACATCTGGGATCCCATGATATAGTCATAAAATATTGAAAGGAATGGATACTACTTAAATTTTCCTTTATCATCAGAACAACAGTGTGCTGCACTACTAATGTTTATTATACGTCATTTATGTAAGACGGGGCTATTTAGTCTCAATTTCTCCTGAAATAAGGTAGTATTCATATACATGTATGGTCCAATCTACCCTCAGTTCACCTCACTCACAGTAGTTTGCATCTGATCTGGTGATCTATTGTGTCCCGTTCTCATTTCGCTCCTCTCTAGTCGTGAAACAACGAAAATAGGTTCCTCTCATTTAAGTTATACTTCGTTTGTCAGCAATGAAAAAGACAATTCTTTATCCAAATAATGGTCGTATCAAGAGGAGTTTTCTGGTCTGTTGCACATCGCTGCCCTATAATTCGCTCAATTAAAGGCGGCAGCCATTGGGGCGCGTTGCTCAGCCTCGTCCAATTTCAGACACAGCGAACATTTCGATACAATTGGGGCCGCCGTGTATTTTCGAATCTACTCGACGAGTTCTATCTTCACGAATCGTCTTCTTCGACATTGAAACCGCTTCATTTCACCTGTATGCTCAAGTCTATCCTCAGAAAATACTTGGACGTTCGTTTTCGTCATCGACGCATCAACGAGATCCGCAGGACGAAATCCATTTCCGCCATGCATGTAGTACGTGATCTCTTTCGGTAAAAAACAAAGGCTGTCATGTGGAGCACGACCTTGTAGTGATGAATGAATTCCTAATTAGCGGCGTGAGTAAGTCATAGCCGGGTTTTGAGCCGTCGATTCTTCGATGAGAGAGATTAAAGGCTCTTGTCGTTGGAGTGAGACGCCGACTCTCGAAGCAAGGGAAGGGTCACCTCGTGTGTCACACAGACCCATCTGTGGAAAGTGAAATGAGGGAGCATATATGATTCTCTCGGACAGTTTCTTTTCCATCTTCTTTTCCCCCGGTTCTTTTCCCCTTTGCATTTCCTCTCTTATTAATTTCCAGCTCGTCTTCACGGTTCGCCTCTATGGTCTCTTCATGGACCGTATCCTATCTTAATGTCCTTATTTTTCTTCCTCGTGCTCTCTGCATTTGTTTCTCATTTCTCTTCGCCTTCCCTCTACTTTTTAATTTAATCCTATTCCTTCTTCCATCACGGAAAGTGACTAATGCTTTTTGCTTTATAGCTAGGTTTTAACGCGGAAAAACGAAGTACTGTATATTCTATGCATTTAGGCATAAATTAAATTCTTATGGACACACTTGGCCAGTGCCCCTTGGTAGCACTAGACTAGTCCTGCTTCTTTTATATCCACTTTTTTAATATATGTGATCACTTAATTAATGTAAGACAGAGTGAGATTAGATCGTGTCGTGTTCTCTATCTTCAGCATTCATATTCCCTTTCTACTCGAGTTTCCTCGCGTCTTAGTTAGATTATGTTGATAAGATTTATAGTTTGATCTTTTAACTTGTCATCCCTAAAAGGCATAAACCATAAAGACTTTAACTTCGACTCCAACCGCCAAAGTTTAAGTTTTCATGGTTCTATTTGAGTAATAGTGTGACTTTACGTCCAAGTTCCATGACGTTTGTTTTAGTGGTCTCCAGAGGCTGAATCTTCCCAGACATACTCAGCCCCAAGTTTACGAAAAGAATTCACGAAGGGAAAAGATAGAATATACTCAGTTAACGGATGTGAAGAATCCCTTGCATTCTTTACCATAAAATACTTCTTTTTCATCTTTATTGATTAGCTCACAAGATTTCCGCGCACTTTGTATTTATTTATCAATATGTTTAGACCGCAGGAATGTTTGGCCATGCACCATATTTTCCACTGATATGAGCGAAGGAAAAGTAAATATACTTGTTTTCGATGTCTCCGATTAGTCATTCCGTGTAAACTTCTAGCATATTTATTCATTAGAAGGTTTTCATTTACAAATAATAGGAAATGATATAACTTTCAGCATTTCTTAAAGTTTATTCACTGCTATTTGCGATTTGTTAAATATAATATTTTTTTAAGTTGACTCTTAAGATTCCCTAGTATATCGATCCATTGTTATAGTTACATTTTTAAATATCAAGGAATGACAAAACTTTCAACATATCTTACGGATCATTCACTTCTGTATGCAATTTTTTAAAGGTAGAATTTTTTTAAAGCTGATTCGTGATTCATGGAAGAGTTCTACTCCATAGCGTAGCTCCCCCTCTATCACGCGTCTTCCGTTTCCCCTTCAATTTGTCTCATTTCCCCCTACACCACCCAACCCAGTTTACATGTGAGACAATGGGCCTCCTCTATTATTATAGACACTCTTCCCCTTCCATTTCCGCCCTCCTGAAGACTCCATTAAGACTCTTGTCAATTCAGAGAGCGCTTCGATTTTTTCCAATATTCTAAACCACGTGGACTACCAACACCGTTCACCTTTATCTCCCATGTTTAGCATATTGTTTATCTGCTACAGCCAGTAACGGAAGGTCACTTTAGCGGTCACTCTATTTTTGTGGTTTCTTCTGAATTAACTAGTGCATTCCCCTGAAAAAATGACGGAATCAAATTTAATCCAAGGAAAAATTTAATTAAAATTCCAAGGATTAATTTGAATTTATTCGTCATAATATTGCCATTATCTGGCATGCAGTAATCCACTTCACCAGCATTTTTGTTAAATTAAAACCTGCATCATTCATCATCATCCTAATAGCCGAGTGGTAGAGTGTCTGGTTCCAATTTCCAAAGATTAATCCAAAAGTTTATCCTCAAATGTTCCTATCCTGTCAAGGGAAAATTTTTTCCGGAAAATTAAATTTCAGGTTTGCCAAGAGGCTTCATAAAAAGCTAAGAAGTTTCCATAGCTTGCTTATTTTAATAAAATTACGCATGGATACGCAATATTTAATGTTTTGTAATTGTAGGGACGCACAATTAGATATAGATATTTCTAATAGCTTTAGAATTTCTTTATACATATTTCATACTCGAAAATTCATATAACGTTTAATTTAGTTCTCATTTCGTCTCATTTCCTCATACATCACGCGTTGCCACGGCCTGTTTATTTCAACAAAGCTATCCCTTTCCCTACTTAAATAATGAATTAATGGGGTACTTATCTTACTTAATTATCCGTATATCTACACACGTAACCCTTTTGGGCGTATGGCAGGGGGTGCGCCCACTCAATTTCATTAATAGACTATTTTTTAATTAATCCTAGAACCGACTTGCTTAAGCATATATTTCCCTTTATTAAGAATTTAATATCTCTCTAAACATCTCGAGGTTGGTTAGAATTAATACCAATGTCTATTTCCATCATATCAAGAATATTCATCCGATTTTTTTTACGCTGGACTTGATTGTGTTGATTCAGACTGAATAGTCTTGATATTTCGACAAATTTCTGTTCTATTCCTGTACTGGTCGAAGTGAAAAATCCAGTACATTCATGTATATTCCTCATAACATGATATTAATTTTAAGAGTCTAATATTTCTATTGAATTTTATCAAATTCCTGGGCATAGTGCTCTTTCAACATCCTATAACGTTCCTCATCTGTTGCTGCCTTAAAATGAATAAGGATACAAGTACACAAACTCCCCTCTCTCGTGGATAAGGATGCTTTTTACGAGCGTCTCTCCTCAAGATGGCGCCCTTCATTCACGCTGCATTACTGAGGCAAGTCCTCGACACACACACGCGCTCTCGTCTTTTCCCACCCTCAGAGACAGAAAAAGTGCGAATACCCCACGCTAACAAATTTAGTACTCCGCTCCCATTGAGTACGGTCGTTGAAGAAACCTTACTTTATCTGTGACGAAATTTGATCTTTTCCGTTGCTTTTCTTAGCTAGTTCGCTTAAATCGTTGGGACAATCTATTTCTAATCATAACTTTTAAACAAAGAGTATAAATGTGTCTTTTTCGAAAATGTTGATCGTTGTATGGCATTCTAAAACTGGTATATATAAATATATGTTAGACCGAAAATAAAGTCAAAGAGGAGATCTCTTCTAGGAGAAAATTCTGCGGTGGCTGGTGATTGATGTTCATGGAATAGAAATGTCATTATCAAAATATCAATAGGTTTTTCAAAGATTTTACTCTCGGTGGACTTCATTAGCTCCTATTAAGTCTTCATAAGTAGTTGATAATATACTTTCTAGTATTAATTACACCAATATAGTGATAAAATATCATTAACTGAATATAAATGTAGTTTATGAAAATAACTTAAATATAAAAATTGATAGCTCATCAATAATCGTTAGCAGTTTTATTTTGATGAAATTTTAATTGAATCGAGTAGTTCTCATCTAGAGTAGTGTCCAATCCTATATTTTCTTCTTTTCTACAGTCTTGTTTTCATGTTTCACTATCGAAAAATTCATGTACGAAAATTTGAGTGTAATAGTTAGCTCCTGGGACGCTATAGGTCGTAGGGATACGGGTTTGAATATCCCTAAAATATCTTTCGGCCTACATTTCTCAGTCTCGTGATGGCATGTAAGTTGTGTCGGTGCTCATTTCTAATTTATTTTTCAATGAGGATTATTTCGCCCCAACGAAATTTCAAAACTTTGCCCATATCTGTCTTTATTTTAGGAAAGCAGTAATTTAACGAAAGACTTGGAACTGATTTGAAAATTCCAGGGGGAAATTTTCCACGGTGCATGAATCTATGCCTCTTTTACCTCACTTCTCACGGAAATTCATTCTCTTCTTTGGGAAAATTCCCTCCTTTAGCCGGAGTGAGAGCAGCGAAGCGTCTGCACATAGGACTGGGATGCGACGGAAGCTGTTGTAAAGCGGAAGTTTTCGGAACTGCCGTAATGTGCCATATCAGGCCGGGATCTTCTGCGAGCATGCTAACCTCCCAAAGGCGTGCGCCAAAGCTAACGACTAGTCATAATCATAACTTCCCTCTTCTCCGGCAAATTGACGCGAAACTGATTCACGCATTTACGAGTCTATTTAATTTTCCGTCCTCTGTGATTCATCCGCGCTCAAAAATGTTGTTCTTTTCGCCCATAAAACGCGATCCGACGTACATCTCCGCTTAATTGCACGTCGAACTTAAAACGGGACTGCTCAGCCCCAGCGTACAAAATCCCCTCGGTTAAAAAGCTTCTCTCAGTTTTTAAAGCATTTCCTCGAGATTAAAAACAAACAAATGGAAATTGCCGCCTTTTAATCGTCTTTATGCGCGTGAAAGCTCTCCAAAAGTCGACTCAGTCGGAAAGAGTGTCGATGAGAGGAAGAGGGAAAACTCTGAGGGAGTCTCCCTACACCAGATGTTGCCTTTTTCTTAATGGTGACCGTAGCTAGCCTTTGCAGGAGACATTCCTTTTTTCATCCCTCCGGCTTCCTCTCATCCTTCTTCTTTAACCTCTTCCTTCTCTTCATTCTTTAATTCAGGGACGCCCTTAGGAGCCGTATTCTCAACGAGGACTCCTCGTTATTTCCCTCCGAAAGATTAGCAAGTAATTAAGGCGATGTCTGCAAAGTGGGTGGTGTCGGAGCCTTTTTACGAGCTCCTTTCAAGGTTATTTTTTGCTCCGTTTAGGGATAGTCCTGACGTCGTATCATCTGCGAAAAAAATTGGGTATGATCCCTGGAAATATTGCATTATCTGCGATCCTTAATTTGTTATCTTCAAACATTTCTCCTCATTCCCCTTAAGAAGAGATGATATATATCTGGCAAGTGAAGGTTTATATAGTTGATTTCTTTATCGTTGTGCTGCGGATGCACGTGTGTTATTATGGAAAAGGAGAATATTTGAAGTTGTTTTACCCTTTCTCCTTTCCAATTTATTATTTTGTGTTTTTCTCGTAAGCATCATGTTCAGCTGCAGTAATTCGAGAGACTCATTGTCATAGATGTGGAACATGCGGGCTCAGTCTAAATCCAGTATTTTATTAATTTTTTAAGTAAACTCTGGCATTTACATTATTTTATCCCTAACAGCATCGAGGGAAAATAAAATGAGAAATATATAATATTCCTTTAGTCACGTAGTTATTAATTCCGCTTTCACATATAAATTTCAACTTATCCTATGCAAATAATTTTGCGTATGTAAATAATAAACGTAGTAATACTGAGTCTAACTTAGCATTTTAAAATTTTGAAATATCAGTTTTGTCTTGTATAGTCGTCGTGGAATTTCATGACGATGAACCTTCCATTATTCATCGTTAATATTCGCGCATCGTCATACCCTACGTTAATGTTAGAATTTTCTTTTGACGGTAGGATTCTGAGGTTCAGTCATCCCATCTAGTGAATAGGATTCTCTGTTGCTTTGTATTATGGGCAGATTAGCGATTACTTTTCTACTTCTGCCTAGTATTCTTCTATTTCCCTCCAGTTTAATTATGATAAATAAAGTCAAATGAGAGAGATATCAATGAAAGTCTAACCTTATCTTTAGTTTTATACCTGAATCACCTTTAAGCAGTTTGTCTGAGTATTTACATACTATACGTCAATTCTGTATGCATTGATTTCATATTGAAATTAGTGTATTTTGTTTTCAAACTTTCTGATCCTATTCACTGGTATTTCCCTCTAGTTTTCTCTCATCTCCATTTAAGATTTAATTTCTCACACAACTTTCTAATCTCAGTATTATATGCATAAACTTTAAAAAGTCACAAAAATTGAATAAACTGGAGTGTTTGCATTGCAACCAGAGGACCTCCGAAATTCAAGGGAAATTCCCTTTCTCCTCGTATTGGAGAGTGAATCGATTCGTGAAATATCTCGCTCTACCGCTCTGCAATAAACAGATTCGTATTGCGTTTACATCCACCAAATCTGAACGAACATCGAGAGACTTAACTAGGTTTGGCAGTGACGCTCTCTGGAAGTGAAATGCGCACTAATTTTCGGTGTTCGAGCATTGAGATCTAGAGATTTTAACCGTGGCGTATGATTCCCCAGATATATTTTCTAAATTGGAGAAGGAAAGCGAAGATTTTTTCTCTTATCTCAGCGGATCGGGGAAGAGTAGGGTTAAACCGCCTTGAGGTAATCTGCGAGCCCTCCGGAGCACCAAGATAGACCTCAGTTGCAAACTCATAAGCCCTCACCGACTGGGACATTACTTCCGCGTGAGCCATCCTTTGTGTGTGTTCGCGTCTCCAAACTTCGCCGTAGTCCCCCAGCGAAAGATTTCAGTCTCCTCTTTGGGAAACTATCTTACCCTATTCTCAGCAGACGTGAACTGAGTTCCTTCCGCCCACTCGTCTCCGGTCTTTGCAACGCTAGCCAAATGTACGTTGCCCATTTAAGTCGATCTATTTTTATGGAGTTCCTTTTAAAGATTGTAGAACCGTGGTGCGTATCCTGTAGAGTTAGATCGCATGAATGACTTCATCATTTTACTGAATAGGTGCGTTAATAATCTCATTGCTCTATGAACTCTTGGGAATTCTCTAGAAGTTCGCCGAGTTCCTAAAGTATTTGCGGGAAATAACTGCTTAGCATGTTAGTTTTAAGCGTAGTTTTCAAACTTCTAAGAGAAAAGGAACGAAAAGAAAATACCTTTTCTCGTTTTCTCTATTTCATTTTCTAATCTCGAGATTTTCTTGAGGTTCTCTCTTAGAAAATCAATGTGAATGGAAGACAGTAAATCCATATTTATGATTCTTTGCTGCTCTTACAAGTTATAATTTGATAAAAAACTTATAGCTTTCTTAATTTCTTATTTTTTTCATTGTTTTTGTAATCATCGACGGTAAAATTTCTTAAATTTTTCTTTGATCACTTTAAATCTCAGTTTCCCTCTTCACCATGCCCTCCTTTCTTATTACCTAATTATATGTTCTTATTTTATTCTATATTATATAATTATATTTACAAACACACAAAACATGTATAAATGTATATAAGCTCTTGAAAGGAAGATACGGCTTTCTTTATCGATCTTGCAAACTAAAGCCATGTATATATTAAGTGTACTAGGATTGAAATAGTGTATAGTTGTAGCAGTGTTGTAAAATGTTGTAATGTTGTAATTTTTGAGCTAGGAGCTATATGTATCATAATAAGTTTATTGATGAAGATAGTATGTTCTGTAATTGTCAATCATTTAAATTTTGGTATAGCACGTTGTATTGTGCCATAATATTAGTAGATAACACCATCCTTGCTATCAGATTTACAGTCTCATAGTAATGAATTAATAACTAAACAACAATGTAAAGAATATTGTCAAGGAATTTAGTTTTACCTCCTAAGTATCAGAATATTTCACTGTTAAACCTTTTATCGATATTTGTGGCATAATAATGACTAATAATTCTCCTCTTATTTCCACGTGTATATTTTGCGAAATAATTATCGCGAAATATTCGTTTATTCCAATGAGACGTGTACCTGTTGTGATTAATTTGCGTATACAAATAATCGTTTACTAAAATACGCATCAGTTGATTGATGAATACATCCTTATACTTCGGAGTTCTCAATATCAGAAGTTGTTCTTGATACCATTAGTTTCTCGTCCATATGAAATTAAGATTCTGTTTCACAACTGCGCTGACGTTTCTCACATAGCTGTCACTCTCCAGCACCGCCTCTCTTTAATGCGCCCCAAACGATGTGGCGTTAATACTGTCAATGTGTCATGGTCTCAATCGCGCTAATTGGAAATTCCTTCGGAGCGCCTACTTCTCTTTGTGCAAAGTAACGAATCCGATACCGCTCTTTCGAAATATCTTGTCTGATTCAAGCGTCTTCCGCAGTGAATCCAATTTTGATACTCAGCGCTTCATTTTTTAGCCTTTCGAAGTTTTGACTGTGTTTTTAGTATAACTCGAGGTTCGAGGTTGTTTCCGTTATTTTTCTTTTTTGGCTTCGGTTTACTCTATCGATAAAAATTGTAGGATTAATGTTAAGTAGTTAATGGAGGTCATCGAAATTTCTTTTTCTTGGATTTTCAGACTACATACACCTATTTCATTTTTAAAGCATCTTTATATTTTTCATTATTTTTACCATAATATTTTAGCACCTTCATGATTTAGTTATTCTCCCATAAAATATTTAAAAATTATGGTCGTATTTGCATAAGATAGCCTTACCTACAATGGTGAATATTTCCTGGAACAATGAATAAAATTCCACTGGAATAAAAGCCGGCTTCAGATGCATGACCACTGAGGCAACGGTATCTCGTTGTTTTGCTGGTTGATTGATCCGAATTTTCCGAATTAATTACTGAACGATCTATTATCTTATCCTTCCTTCTTCGTTAGGTTCCATCAATTTCAAAATTTAACGTTTTACTCGTTTTTCGTCTTATATAAATAAATGGCGTTTTTACTACGGGCTAAATTGAGACTATAAAATATCCTCTTCTATTTAACGCATAGCTCATATTCGGTATCACCTACGGTTTCTTCAAATATTTTATTAATTAGATTCTTCATTCACTATACATTCATCGCTAAGAATACAAAGAGCTAAAATTTTTAAAGTATTTAGTATGGAGCATTCACTCCATTCTGTGAAGTTCAGTAAATGAGGCTCTACTGATTGTTACACCCTGAGGGTTTCCTCACTTACTGTCTACCTTGCAGCCTTGCCTAATTCAAATAAATTCATTGATTTACGAATCTTATTTTTGTGCCTCATATGAACTGTATTCTCCCGTAAGTTACGAAAACCGCCGGAGAAGAGTCAAGTTAAACCGTGAGACAATGAAGTTGTATTTCCTTAAGTAGGCTAGCTATAAAGCGAAGCTCCGCAAAATACTCATCATTTTCCATTCTTCTTTTTTCTTCGCATCGAAAGTTTCGGCGGCCTCTCGATGAAAAGACGAGAAGCAGTGGAGGGGAGAACTCCTCCTTCAGCCCCACCCATCGCCGGTCTGTGACTACAGCTGCACACACATGCATTAGAGGGCAATCATCCGCGCCTTAATCGGCCGTCCCTATATCGTCCGTCGAACTGTGCTCGTCTGATGAAAGAGACTCGGCGATTTTATCCGTCTCTAGGCAGACGTAATCTTATCTCCGCGATGGTCTTCTATTAGCGACGTCATCGGAATTTACGGACTGTGCGCGACTGCATTAGCCGATATCCCGGGTCTATCTCAGCGGATCTGTATAAAGAGACCGGAAAAAAAGAAAGCTTCCGTTGCACTACAGGCATGGATTATGGAGATTTGAGTTCGACTTTCGCTTGGTAGAAGCTATGCAAGAACCGTTGAAATGGGATACCAGTCATAATTATCGTGTTAATTGGTTAGGATGTACGATTCTTTCTCCGAAAGCAAAGTGCTCCATAGCAGTAACATGCCATTACTATGGCTATATACCAATCTTTCTTCAGCAAATTTTCCTACGAAAATATAATCCATTATAGCACCTGAGAGTGGCCAAGTGCAGTACTTCCAATCCTTGTGAATTTGGAGTTATATTTATTAAAACTAAATAAAAATTTCAGCCTAAATTCGGTTTGAAAATTAAGAAAAGGTCATATGAGGAATCAGATATTTTAGTAATTAAATACAATTTCTAATCAATCCAGAAAATGATTCGAAAAATTTAGCGCATGTATAATGCAAAACTCGAATATTACTTGGCAATCAAATAGGCACAGTACTCGTAGTGGTTTTTGCATTTTTGTTACCTCGTGTTCCTGTGTAAATATATATATTTATCTTGAATACATTCGTTATTATGAGAAGTGGACTTAAATACGAAGTCATTCCTCATATTTGGGGCGTTTTCATAATTGTAACTAGTATTATGTTCATATATTTAGTATCAAAATTATGATCTTGATGCTAAATTTTAATACTGGCGGCAATAAATATTGCCGCTTTTTAAAATGCATATGTATTCAGAAAACGCGTTCTTTCGATTTTTTTACTGTCAGTTTGTATACAATGGCTGTATTAAATAGTTTTGCTGTAAATGTAAATGATATAAGAAAAACAGTGTTTTATATTTTAGAGTGGCTATTTCTAGCAATGAGCTTTTCAGTCTTTAGTAGTTATGTGCGAATCGTGCTTTTTCACCGTAAATCAAAGTGACGAAATGATTCAAACGCCGAATGGAATGGACTAAGTATTTGAGTCGATCCGCAGTGCTCAGTCCGTGTGTTATATACATATGTCATTCTTTCTCTCCGAATCTCGCATTCATTTTCTGCTTTTAATCAAGTTAACAGCGAGATGTACAAATGTATGGTGGCAGCCTCATCCAGTTTATTTTAAACTTCCGAATTTGTAATTGTCGTCGTTACGCTCGTAACTTTTTGGCCGAAAGGGTAGTTACATATCCAAACTCAGAAACAGTTATTTTGGGTACATCAGTCCCTTTTGGCTCTCGATCTCAAATGAAGTTAACCCACTCTCCACTTCCTCCGTAATCCGACTAAAGAAGCTAAGCAAATCGATTTTAACGCGATGGCTGCGATTAGTCCGTCCCACCACAGCCAAAATTCTATGTCCCAAGGAAATGTTATCTGAACTTGCCCAGAAAATGCAATCAGTGTCATAAGCCGGCGCTATTAGCAATGCGTAACGACGAAATGCGGTGGACGACGCTTCACCACACAGGCGGAATTGTAGATTGGACGGCGGTGGTAGAATCTGCAAGTCAAATGGTCCTTTGGAAAGAGCACTTTCCATCCTAGTGGCAAATTTGCAGTCCGGTGGCCTAATTGAGGTTTGACGGCCTATTTTGCCTGTGGAACCCTACCCTTACGTTTGCTCCACTAGCCGCCGCTGTATGAAAATAAGAGAGAGGCGGCTTTTGTGGGAAAACTCCCGATTTCAGAACTTAATTCATTACGGCTGCTAAAGTCCCGTGATTCGGTCATGATTTCAATTCATTGCTCAGTAAGCCTTTTTAGGTCATTTTACGTTTTCTGTCTGAAATTAAAATGTTGACGAATGGTAATTTAATCTTTTGGATATATTGCCCATTGGTGTTTATGCTTCATATATATTCGCTGTCAAATGTATTACCCAAAGTTTCAAGGGTTCGTCTCTCTTGACTAATTCCATCCTTTCCCCTTATATTTTCATTTGGATTGATAAAAATTCCACCATAAATATACTTCCTGATAGTCTAGTGGATAGCGCGTTCGCTTTTTCTGAAAACGGTTCCGGGTTTGATTCTCCGTAGTCGCCAGTAATTGCGAAATGACTTCAACCGTCGAAGCACTTTTAAAATACTGCCGCTACATAAATAAGTGTGATCTTTACTCTAATTTTAGGAAATAACTGATTCTCCCTTTCAAAGTAGTATCTCCGTAAGTTATTGTGCTTGTTCCTTGTGTGATTTTGAATCACTTAAGTTTTCAAATAAGCCTTTAAGATAGCATGACGGACAAATCTGGAAATCTTTTTTATAAAATAGTTGGCATAGTAATTTAGGTATATCACAAAAATTTAATTAGTGTATTGCAGTGGTGCTGAGAGTAGAATTTCTGTGGTTACTTATTTAACGCCATAGTCAAAGGAACAATTTATTCAATTAAGTTCAACGTTTAAAAAGATTTCTGTAAATGTATATAGGTAAATAGATGAGACTAAGGTTGGTATTTCAGAAGTTATTAGAATAGATTAAGTAAAGCAATGAAGGCTATATATTCCACCATAAATATACGAGAAAGTAAGTTTTTCCCATGAGAAAAAATTCGCAATAAAACACTTGTAGCTCAACGTGTACTTCGGTATGTGTTCAATCACCACGTCTGCGAAAGAAACCCCATAGTACATACATACGTAGCTCTTCATTTGAGACGTATTTACCAAGCTAATAAGAAAACGATTTGTTTTAGGTTCTAACAGGGCTACAGATCCTAGCCCTTACTCGGATGGAATGGTTCCTCGTCTTTAATTTCTTGTTAACATGAATAAGCGTTAATTTTCGTGCTTTCCACACACTGGATCGCTTCTCTTCCTTTTTTCATTCTCATGCTTATAATAGAGTCTTCTCTTATAAGTGTCGATTCTGCTTCTCCTTTTATTTTCAGTGTTCTTCGTTCTCCCTCTATGGCAGTTTCCTCACACTCTGTCCTTTTAATATCCCTCATTTTTCCCTCACTACTCCTTCCCTCATCCAAATAAGGCGATGATGAACTCAGAGACGAAACAGCTGTCTGGCATCCCACTCCCTCCCCTTCCTTTCCCCTCCGTCTAGCACATTCCTCTCTACAGAGCTATAGTTTCGCATCTCCTTCACTCTCTTCCTTCTGCTTCCGCTTTCTACTTCCGACGGCCAATTCAAGTTGTAAATGGTGCAACAACTTCTCCACCCCATTGCATTAAAACGGGTCAAAAATATTCTCTTGAAATTAGGGGAGCGATATCAGCATTTATTCTACTTTCGAGGCAAGGCTAATTCGCAGTTAGTACTAATGTTAGTAGGAGGATTATTTGTCTGGGAAAATGAATCGACCAATTTATACCTTTTTAAGTATGATGTCCACAAAGTCTCGCGGTGAGCTTTTTCATATTTTGTACCCGTCGGGTATGTTGTATTTCTCATCGCTATGTATTATAACTTTCGGCAATTATACTTTCTCCATGCTATAAAGAGGATAAACCCCGCAAAAATGTTGCAGAAAAATCGCGTATTTTTTCATTATGGCTTGTGATTTCTTCATGCCTTTAGTGTTAGTTTATATCCTTATAGTTAGTCGATTAATTAATTTTTTCCGGTAAGGGAATTAAATAATCGGCATTTCTTTGAAATCCGCCAGTATAAGTTTTTCTAGCTATGATTCCTTAATCTTTGCCGCTAAAAATTATGGTTAATTATAGGAATAACTGAAATAATAGAGAAAGAATTTATCTCTTTACTTGTTTTTCATCTATTTTAATTGGAGTCAGTTTCATCAGCTTTTAAATATTAGTTATTTTGCGTAAGCAATAACGTAATGGATTGCTCTATTCTCTACTTATTAAGGGGATTTCTTTCTGAAAATTTTTATGTAGATATAAATACTATTCAAGTCATTAATAAAACGGAAATTCTCTGAGAAGTAAAAAGATGTAATTTCCCTGGAAATGTATGTATGTATAAATTACATATATATTCGTAAAAGCTCTCCATTCCTCAACTACCGTAATTCGTAGATTTTCCTCCAATATTCATATTAGAAAGCACTAAAAACTGAATTCTAATTGGCATCATTTGGTAATTAAACGCCTGATTTTCAGTGAGTTTTATGGTAGATCTTGGAAAATTGACTTGATCAAGTTCTCGACCGCATTCATTTTACTCTCCGAATATCAAATCGACGGAGGAGAGACGTTAAAAGCGGCTGAAGCAATAGCGAAATCTATTTAGCGAGTGATAGCAAAGTTCAGCGAAGTTTCAAAGCAACTGCGTTTCTTTCCCATTGACAATTGGCGCCGCCTCTGAAATGATTTTACCGTCTCGATCTCCGTCGCGCCGTGACACACACTTAAGCTAAATGCACCTCCAACAGCGGGTGGATTTATTTCGTTACTTAGTGGTGAGCGGAGGGGTGTCTATCTCTTCTCTGCCGCAATTGCTGCCTCAATGCAGTTCCCTAAACTCTCCAACTCCTTAAGTGGATGGAGGGAGGGATCCTTCCCTAAATCCCTCCTCTTCCATAAATGTGAGTCCCTTCTCGCTCCCTTCTCCCTCAGTTCTAACCACGGGAATCAATTATCCTGGCAGCACTGTCAATATTCATAATAATTAACTTAACCTAATGAACAAGCTGTTAAAGTTTCTAATACTATTAATGGTAACGCATCTTGTTGTAGATTGTATAACGGTGCTTGAAGAATACGTCTACTCGCATCCTCATGTTTAAAATCCAATGTATGTAATTCGTCAAGAAAAGCAATAGTCAAGGAAGCATGCATAAAGCGAGGAGAACTGATGAAGTTTTTTAATGAGGAGGTCAAGAGTACATAAAAAGTACTTGATGTTTTCCTACGTGATTGCTTGATGTGTATGGATATGGAACGTAGACTCAAAGAAAATAGGATACCGAAATATTGGCTGTGTATCGAGATGTGGGTGTGGACTTTAATGGATAAAGTAGGTTGGATTGATCGAAAAACAAGCGCGGATAGGTCCTGGAGATTCGGGAGAAGAGAGGGTTTTGATTGAACTTTTAACGTGAAGGAAGGGGAAAGGTGTGGCTCAAATAATAAGAGGAAATAGATTCGAGAAAGAAGCAATTGAAGGTAGGATGTTAGGTAATAAAAGAGAAGAGGCGAAGGGAAAAGATGTTGTATGCTTTTAAGGGTGATAGAACCGGCTCAAGGCAAGCTGAGCCTTGAGGCAACTCTACTTTGGCTCTATCTAACTCTGTTTCTTCCTGTTTTTATATAGGTTGCAAAAGTTTGTCACCTCAAACATGTACATAAGTACGATTATATTTATTTAGGAAAATTATTGGAAACTCATGATGTTTTGTTTGAACAGGTCCAATTCTCACCAACGAATCAATTCAGATAGTGTATATTTTGGCCACCTTGCAGTATCAGTATAGTCGTTAGGTGTTTGATGAACTGAAACCATATCATTCGTATCTGAATCTCTGCTTTCATTTGAAGTACGATTACACATGTAGAAGCTAGTCTCTCCGGAATATTTCTACCCTTGCTTTCCCCAGGATATAATTTTAAGGTAGCTCCTATTTGACTCATAGGTGCCTCCCTTTTGTTCTATCTCTTCAAAATTTTTATCTGAATGTTATTATATTTTGTCATGGACGACTCCTTTCCGGCTTTTATCCACGCTTACCTATAAGTCATGGCGTCTCCTAAGGTCTGGTACAGTGCCACATTGCCATCCATTAACCCGGCCCTGAAAAGTGGGATAAGTTATCAAGCAATGTAGGAAGTGTTGAGTAGGAAATCTTTTTGCAAGTAAAGCTACATCGAGATAGAAGACATAAGATGATTCATATAGATCTGTTGGATAAGTACAAAGGATGATGACATGCCTTTACATAAAAGTTCTATGAATTTTATTGGTTGTGCTAAGAAATAACGGATCCTGTTTTTGTTTCACAATCAGTGATAGAATTCGTTGAATGAGTTTATTGTTTTGTGACTTTTGTTCGGAATGTTGAATGTGCTTGAATTTTAATGTTTCACCTAAAAAAAAGCTACACATGGAGTATGGTCCCAATCTCGCCAATGAAGGATCAAATTTTAATTATATATCCTCATCAGTATTATTTCGTCTAGCATATTTATCTGAACAAAACTTTTACCTAATTTTATCTGATCTTATTTCCTGTTTCTTTTTCTGGGACCCTATGTTATTTCCTCGTCTCATAATTATTGTTTGAAGTATTCCTTCCCCAATTGCTCCTCACCGTCCAACTTTCTTAGGATCATTATCTACTAGGAATCCATCATGCTCATACTAGATATTTTCCGTCTCCATAATCATAGCAGTTAATTACACTTTTTGGCCATTTCTTACTGGTTTTCATTCCTAATGTTTATTAATTAAAATTCCCGAATACTTTTCAATGTATACAATTTAGGCTACTATATCATCAATCTGCTTTCCTGAGCGATCAGCTTCCTGCTCCTTCAGCTCGGTGATATATGGTAGCATGATGAATCTGGAATTCGTTGAAAAACAATCTCCTCTTCGACCTAAATGCACATTCTTTCCTAAAACCACGTCCATTTATTAGGAAATCCCTCCTCCCCAGAATACTTTCTTTCCTTCTAAAACCCTGTGGTGTGAGGCTGCCCTAGCCTTACATTCTCCCCTAAAATCCTGCTTCTTTCTTGAACTCCTTCTCTCTCTCCTATAATCTCATCCTTTACCAAGAATCCCTCTCCAATCTAAACACCCTTTTCTCCCCCTGAGACCCGCACTCGCCCACGCGCCCTCCAACTCGCGTTTGTTGGAGACTTCGCTTTGTGGCCGCTTATCCCCCTTTACGTGCCTGCTGCGTGTGTGTGCACACAAGTCCGAGGAAGTCATGGACTTCTAACGGAGAAGAGACGGGGTGGGTAAGATGAGGTTACTTCTGTCTTAACCGTCGAGAAACTCGTGGCGTAGCACACACATTGCTATGAGAATGCCACAAATAAGTAGGGAAACTTCGGAAAAGTCTCGGAGAACCCTGTGACCTCTTCAAGCAGCAGCATGCTTCCAGAATGAAAGGGTTTCCAAACTGATACTCCACTTCCTTTTATATTCTTCCATCTTACTCATTACACTCTCATTCACCATCCAGTCCTTTTTCTCCCTGTATCCATAGATGTCCCTTCATTTCTACCTCTTATTGTTACTGTTCTCTTTTCTCGTATCTTTTCATAAGTAATGTATCAAGAAAGGGTTTAGGAAGATTTGGACGCTGGAGAAAAAGTGATACTTAAATGGTATTTATTTCGTGCTTCATGATGAATTTATTCACTGATTTGTATTCAGCCGTCTGATTTGCCCACTTACATAAATAAATACGCTCTAATTTTACTCCTAGGAAATCATCATGATAAAGTTATTTATAGGCAATCGCTATGATTTGGTCTTCGATTATCCTCGTGAAAAATGCTGAAAAATCTACATATATATTTCTTATTGCAGTGGTAGTTGTATAAGTATTTTTAGAAGTACTTCGACAGCCGTGGACATTTCGCCCTATGGGCCTCCACCGCGAATCGGACCGCTTTCACCAAAGGAGAACGCGCTTCCCACTTGGCTATTCGGGATCCCCTTTCGATTTTGGTTACTTAACCAAAGTTTCCGTTCCCTTGGCAGCATGATTGATTTTATCATGAAAACATCCGCTTAGTCGTGCTCTATTAAGGATATAATTCAGCCTTGCTCCCCATTGAGAAAATAATAAAATTGCTATTCGTTGGAGTTCCAGTGAATACGGTTTATGGTTAAAATATAGTTAAGGTGTTGTCTTCATCTATTTCGAAATACATATTGAGGAGAAAATGTTGAAACCCCACCTTTCCCCGTATTCTTACTTCTTTCCTTTCTTCTCTCGAGGAAACTCCCATCTTTCGTCTCTGAGCGAACTGGTCGAAAAGGTTGGAGAATCCACGAAGTTTGGAAGTTTAAAAAACTCGAGAGAGATACGGAGGAAAGGAATAGCGTCGGTAGGAAAAAGAAGTTTTCTCTTTGGAAGGAAGAAGTTTTATAAGTTTGCCAAGAGCGGTTCTTTAGTCGTCTATGTAAAATGGGTGGCAATTAATTTTTTCCTCCCCCACGTTCTATCTGCGCAGTCTTCTTCCTATCTAGTTTCTTCCTCTTCAAGTGTGAACGCTCGTGCATTACAAGAAATACATTGAAAAATTACGGAATTCAACGCAATCTCCCTTCTTGGGAAAGTTTGGGCGAATGTTCAGTAGTTGGCGGATTACTCATGAGGAAAACGCAAATTCTTCTGCTTTTAATTTAAATGAAAAGGTTCAAAGGGGCTTTTGAGAAGGCCCTAGGTGATTTTTTTCCACAGATAAAAATAAAAGATTATATTTTTACCCTTGAGGGAAAGTGCGGAGGTGATCGATATTCCTATTCGAAAGAGAAAAAGGGTAATATATACGCCGATCTTGTGATTTCTTGCGAAGTCATCGAGTGAACTCAAACTTTAATCCTCAAAAGTCTCATCAGTTAACATCGTGGAATCGCTAAGTGTAATATTGTTTTTTAATATTCTGATAAGATTAATTTTCGGAAATGCTGGTACTTTTTCTACTTTACAATTAAATTTTCGTCGTGAGTTTACAATATATGATTTTGTATGATGGAATCATAATAGGATGGAACCAAAATCATTTTAGCGGTTTTATCTTTTCTGTGTCGTTTATAATTATTATCTCTGTGAGTCTCACATATTAAATACTATATCCCGTTTTTTTCTGTGTTCTGTTTATCTCAACTTATAATATTTTCTTCCAGGCAATGTCGTCATGTGATATGTACGAACCTAAGGATTGTGATTGTCTACGACTTAATTCAAAGTGCATAACCCCTTTCCGATTAATTTCAAAAATATTTTATGTACATACATGACGCGAGAAAATTAAATCAATACTAAGGTTAGAGCTTTTATGGTGCATTTGAACATTATAAAGTTAAAGTGCTCTCGGGTCTCCAACCGGGTTGCCTCCTGCCAGACCCTTTGGCAGGAGGCAACCCGGTTGGAGACCCGAGAGCACTTTATACATCTTATTCACCGGGAAAAATCTACTTCTTTCTATTATAAAGTTAAGTTTAACTTTCTCTTCTGACTGCAGTGATAATATTGCACCGTCTAGTTTGATCGCCATCTTCTCAGTTTCACACGTTCTCATGTTTGAGAATAGTAAAAAGCTTTCTTTCTTCTAAAGGATTGAATGAGAAACTTAGTAACTTCCACAGAATTATCATAGAATATATTGTGACTACTATTTTACAGTAAGTTGGCATCTTCAGGCAGTGTTGGCAGGCAGGCACTGCCTGAAGTTAGTTACTGAATATAGTTACTAGTCGTCTCAATCAATTCTCAGTCTGTGGAAGTTACAATGTGTTTCATTAAATCCTTTAATACGGCTCCCTTCCACAAAATTGAGCTTTGCCACATTAGAGTACTTTTATTTTTCGTTATGGACTCTTTATAATTAGGTACTTTTCAAAGTAGGCAGTTGGGGATAGATAAAGGTCGTCATGAAAGTTATGAAATATCAATATGCAAATGTTTTTTCGCTGTTCCAGTTAGAGTCGCACCCATAGAAGTTGCGTTTTTTGCGTTAAACATGAAGATATGTCTTATCTTATGGAAAGCACGATAAATAACTAAATGAAAATTCTATACTATCCAGATGCCATATAACACCTTACTTATAGCAGCTAGTTGAGACTTTTCCTCATTTTTTCCAATGTATCTCAACGCACAGGTTACTCGTTGAACTCTTATCAAAATTTTCATTCAGGGTTCGCACATGACCGCCCTCTCTCTCACTTCTACGTTTGCTTCATTTAATCCATTCCTTTTCTTCGGCCTTGTGTCTCATCCACTGTCTGTATAATTCTTAACATCCGTCCTCTCGCCGCTAAGCAGCTGCGCGTGGTTCGAAGCCCGAGGGATGTATAGGGCACAGACATCTTTTTTATCGCTTTAAGCTTGGAATAACGCCATCTCGAAGCTTCTTATCTCATTTATGTCCTGTTTTAGACATGATTTTCATTACTTACGGCAGTATTCGCAGAGCCTGCCATCTACCAAAGGGAGTCCCGACGCAAACGTCTACCTGGTCCTCTTCTCACTGATTAATAATTTACGATTTGAAATTTTGAAAAATGCCCTCATAAATGTGCCACTTCAAACTGGGGGTCCGGACGCTAGGCATCCATAGAACCAACCATCTTCTTTCCGACCCTGGGTTTTCGTTCTAGCTTTATTAGACAAAACGATCGTAGGTGGTTTCATTAAAACTCAATTAGAGTGAAGTTTATCAAAACAACTTTTATATATTAGAAATTGAATTACGGAAGTAAAACTTGGGTATGACACGGATTGAGGTTCCTTCCACGGTTCTATAATTTCAATGTTGAGAAATGTGTTTGGAAAGCATTAGAAACTGCTGTACATTCATACACTACTGATTAATTCTGTATTGTAGTTGTTCCAAAATGACATTTGAAACAGCCTTTTGAAAGTTCATGCAAATAAACTCAAACTATAAAACCTAGAAAGTCGCAAATTTTAATAGATGCAATCGCTACTTTTCCTCATATTTTTCTTGATATTTCCTGTTCCGACAATTTTACATTGAATAGGAATTTTTGTAAGCGAATTTTTGTTTGAATTCAGCAAAGGAGAAGGTAAACGGCAAATGTATGTGCTTATCATTCGAGATATTGTATTAAAAGAGATAGAATTTCATTGATTACTTCCAGAAAGGCATCTAAGACAGTAACACTTTCGGTAATTGAAATTTTGTTGCTCTTTAGTGTTTTACGGACATAAGATTCTTTGAAACATAATATATCATAGAATTAGGTTGTTAATTGTTACCAACCTAAGGTTCTGTAGCCGTAGACGCATAAATCCATACTAAAAAAACGAAACTGTATCTTGCGATTGGAATCTTAACGTTGCGTGTGGTCAAAAATGATCTAGCATAATTTAGCTGCGCTACATGATTGAATTACGAGCCTATAAAGGAAAAGAAAGCAGTATTAGTTTTTCTTTGTGATTTATATATACTGGTTGAACCGGGCTGTATAGGTGTTCGTGCACTCCGATTCTAAGTCCTTCGAAGGCGCTCCCTTTTTCATCATTCCGAACAGATATTAAGGAAAATCGTACTAAGGGTCTTCCTAACTACCACCTGCCCCGTTACTATGCTTGCCTCGCTTACTTTCTAGATCCGACCCTGGTATTGAATAATCTAAAGGCGTAGCACATGTTACATCAAGCAGCATATTCGTGTGAGTAAGCTTGAAGGAAATTGGTAACTGTCTGACGCTCATGGCCTGTTTACTTTCAGAGAGGCGCGTATACAGAGGGTGCGTTATAATCCTAAATAACCATTTGCCGAGGCCATCCACCTTCCTTTAAATTCATTCCTCACAGCACATAGCCTTTGCTCCGCGATTTCATACCTTTCCCTCGTCTAGCCTCCCCCCTCTTTCGCCTCCTCTGGGGGCCTCCTTGAGGAAGAACGGGAGCCGGAAATAGCCGCCGCAATGCTCCTGCGAGAAAGGTTGGCGGAAGGAGGTGTTTTGGGAGGGATCTGTGGTTGGTTTTTCATCCTCCCTCTCCTCCCCCCTTTGGCAGACGGAGGTTGTATGTCGGAGGCAAACGATCCCCTCTTGGCTGAGGGCTCCTTTTTTGGGTGAATTCCCGCACCCCCACACACCAGCACCACTTTTCCCCTACATCGATCCCCTATTTCTCCTCCTTTTGCCACGCGCCTTCCAATTTCCTCCCGCGGAGCTATTCTCGCGCGAATACGTGCACTTTCCCAGAGCGGAATAAAAAGGGAAACTTTTAATGGACGCCGCGAGAGAATTTTCGTCCCAAGGGTTTTTTGATTCCTTCATTTCGGGCTTCGTCATTAGTCGGTGATCGCACGCGTGTCGAGGTCTTATTTTAAGTTTCTGGGGCAGTGCGTTCTATTCCGGGCGTTGGAATCACCGGCACCGTCATGCGGTGGAAGATCGCCGCAGATGGATCGGTCGTAGACGAAAAGGCTCTCGCTACGTACGGTCCCTGTGTCGCGTATTTTTGGAAGAGAAATGCGGAAGAGATGGAACGATTTGATTGCCTTTTTATGGAGAATATTGGATGAAAGGGGTGGACTCGTTCGAGAAAAACTAAAATTGAGTTTGATACAAGAAGAACTTGCGAAATAAATCACCCACCGTAAAGCGTCAAGCGTAAAAGCCACCGTTAAATTTTGTCGTGGTCAGTTCACGACCTCTTGTAATATCATCGCATGAACAGAGAGAAAATGAAATCTGCAGGTTTATTATGTGGGAAGGTTTTGGACGACACATCTTGCAGGGGTGTCCCTAGAAATTTCTTACGGGAGTGGACAACCACGGGCAAGTTGTATTTCATTCAGTTACTCTATTTTGAAATATTTTTCCAATTTATTGTTTGTCGGTATCTATTACAAACAAATTTCATAACTGAAAAGAATTTGATGAAGGAACTATCTATTGTCTTTTCGTCGTAATGGAGTTAATTCGGCTATCTTAATGAGAAACGGGAAGAGAGCGATTGCCCCGCATTAGATATACCCGTGGTATCTAATTAATGTGATCTTAAAATTCCCCTACCTTAGTCTTGCAGATGGAAGCAAAGAGCGGAATCTATAGATCCACTTTTCCATGGAAATAGAAGTAATCGTTGTTCTCTTACCAAGCACCCGACTTACGTGTAGGTGTTCTAGCATCGATACCGTTTACCCCTCCAACGAAAATCATTCACACTCAGTCTGAAAATCAGTGCCTCGTCAATTTTTCCCTCTTCCACGTTCTAGAACCCATAATAGGACTCGTCTCCTTCAGGATTTTTTATGTTTTCTCTCGCCGAATACCAATACTCCCCCTGAAATGCATACAGTGAGCTGGTGTGGGAAGGAGTATGTGGGTGATAGAGAATTGAATCTTGGTCGTTGTGTGGCCCGCTCGCGAGAGGGTTGCTTACAGGTTGCGCGCGCATTCGGCGGGGTTGGTCATCCTCCGCAAATGGGAGGAATATGATGAAGAAAAAGGTGTAGGAAGAGCTGGACCCCGTCTTTCATTCTTTCCCCTTTCATCCACCCCTGTCTCTCTCATCGGCCGGCTTCCTCTGAAGAGTAGCGCAGATTTGCTTATGTCGCTCGAAGCTTCACTTCACGGAGGCCACTGTGATTGCGATCGCATTACTTAGCATGTCGATCGCATGGAAGTCGGATTTTGTTATCTCTTCCTCGGTTTCCTCATAATATAGCCGCTGAGAAGAAATGCCATGCGAAAATTAGGAACTCAGTAATATCTTCGTCTTGCAAGCCATCTTGTTTCGGTGTCGATACTGTATGCGCTAAAAGTTGAGTATTTTCAGAAAATTCCAATTCTTGAGGATCGAAATAATTTTCGTCTATAAAATATGCGAATTGGAGTTAATGTGGGCGAATTTAACTTTCTTAGTCAGAGGTTTTTACTTTTTTCACGCTGATTATTTTGATTCATCGGTTACATAGTTATTTTCCCAAGTATTATTTCCTCCGGAATTTCTATCCACATTTCAGGAGAAAAGGACGATAACCGATAAGTATTATTGAAACAGTAAAAGCTCCTAATTACACCACGAGGGAGTTTCAACTTCTCCGATCACAGGATTTGCCCTTTAAATAAGCTTGCGGGGCTAAAGCGGGTTTAGATCGAGTTAAATTAAGTTAGATTTTCCCCGGAGGAAGACTTCATCTCTGGATGGACAAATTGATCTATTTTCCACCGCCTAAAAGCAGCAAGAAACGACATTTGAAAGGAAAATGTTGGGCGAAGGAGCGTGTTGAAATAGTTTGGACAAGGAAAAAAGTTCGATGGTGGAATCGGGAGGGAATACGTGTTAGCAGGGGAGGAAGGAAAGGGTTGGGGAAGCTAAAGAGAGGGCGTGGCGGTAATTCCAGTCGACTATTTCCGTCCAGAACCTACTCATTCCAACCCCCACATCTCTACTATGGATCCCATCATTCCCCCTCACATACCAGACTCAAAGGAGGGGAAGATCCCGCGTCTTGGCGCACGTCGTTAGCGCTTGTGGAGTCCTCGAGAGCCCACGGGGGCGGAATTCTCCAATTATAGACCCCTTCAAATGGACAACTCCTTTCCTCCCCCCAACATGCAGACTCTCTTCGCTCTAACTTCCCAAAAAGCGCTAGTTTAGTACCCTTGTCCCCAGAGGATCTTCTTCTTACTAAAAGTGTTCTTTTTCTCATCCTTCCTTTTATACCTTTAGCAGGATTTCGACCCCTTCTTCCTCTCCTATGTCGTTTTGCCCCTGAATACTCCCTTGAGAAAACGAAGGAGTCGTCGTATTTGAAAGTTATGAATTTAGAACTTAAAATGTTTGTATGTACCTTTATAGGATCTCTCTCATCGATTCTCCTATATTGGAAGTAAAATTGTACGTATTTTCTATACATTTATCCCCTCGTAAACGTTATTTACTCATAATACCCTATTCTTGCCTCCGTTCGTTTCCTTTGAGGCTTGCTTCGGAGTTACGTTCAGTTTAGCTTGTCTTTTATTTATTGAAGGAAGATTAATAACTGCAGCAAAATAATCGGCTATTTTTTCGTTGGAGTATCATATTTCAGGTAGGAAAAGATTGATAAAATTATGGAATACAGTTTGATGTGAGTCCTTCAGACACTTCAGGCGTGGGGGAATGTTAGTTTAATTAACAAGTATTTTCGCAAATTCACCTCCTCTGATTGAGCTCACCCTCCATTTTCTCATCCTTCCAGAACCTCTCTCTCCGCCAATCCAGCTCCCGAAGATGGACGGGAATAGAATCCGCCGTCTCCTCTCCCTGGACCTTTCTATTTCCGTCCTGTCTTTCCAAACTCAATATCTCCGTCCCCTCCCTTTGCCGTTAATTGTCCTTAAATCTACGCTCAGTTTGCGAGGAGATTCATGCAAGGCGTCTCGAAGTAAATCGAGATGTGTGTGAATTATGGTGCCATGGAGAAGCCTTGTTCATTACGAGTCGGAATTCCTAATGTTTCATTTTCAAAGTCAAAGCAGTAGTCGTACCTTTCGCCTATCTAACTCTGTTTTCTTCTGTAGGTTCCTGAGCTAAGTTTTCGATTTTGATCACATAAGTTAAATACATTAGGTCTAGTTGACTCATTAATCGATTTGATATATTCCTACGATCTCGAGTGGTCATTTAGACTAAATGGATTGCCAAAAATTTTGTAGTATCAACTGATCTTTTGTAATTCGATGGATAAAATAGTGATTCGACCCATCGATCGTTTAGATGTTTACTTTCGATCACGACTGGTCATTAAAACGCCCTTAAACTAATGAATAGTTTATATACTTATAAAATGCTAGCAAGACTGTCTTAATTCGACTGAAATTTGGTATAAGAAATTGAATAAAAAAATTTTGTATGTAGATCGCAGTTGCTATCTGTCAATGTAAGCGATCTTAGTCAAATAATTAATTTGTTATTTGATGGGAGAGGTATTCGATTCTGATATATGTCTGTAATACTTACCGCGAAAGAAGTCGGAGACTTTGGAGAATTGTTGGATTTGAGTTGGTCCAGACGTGGGAAAGAATAATTTAGAAGAAACTAAAAAGGATGGTCTACTATAGTTTTCCTAAAGCTATTATTTTCAAATATCAACGATGGAAAGACAGGGTGTGAACCACGAACTTGGCTTGCCCATATTTCGGTTACTACTTCCATCAACCAGTATCTCCAGAAGAAGAGAGAATCAAACTATAGGTGCAGTTGAATGGAAGATTCACTAATTCTGCTGCGACGACGTCTTACCAGAAAAGAGGCGAATCAAAACTTTTCTTTCGCTTATGTATTTCCATGACTTTAATGAACTACTATTCATAGAAAATTGTTGACGTAAGAAAAACTGGTCTGCGAACAGGGCGCCAGTGCGGAATTAGAGAAACTTTTACATTCAACTGTACAGATTGTTCCCATCTTTTGAAAATGATGTCGCTTTTCTTGATTGTATTCGACAAAGGTAGGGAATCTGCGATGTTTTCGGGCGTTCAGTGCGGTCTTTCCGTCGTTTTCGAAACAAATGTCCCTATTCTCTAGTTCGTTTTCCAACCTCGCTGGTGATGCAGAGAGAAAATAAAATGGAAAATAGTAGTATTAATATTTTAAGTGCCTCGACAGCTGAGATCATTTTGCACGTGAATTCCCACCGGTAATCGAATCCGGACTACTTTCACCTAAGTCAAACACGTTACCCACTTGACTATTCGGAGGCAAAAAGTTTTAGGCCACGTAGCAAATGAATTCGTTTTCTTATACAAAACGTTGAACGTTGGCAGTGCTCCAGTGATTTCTTATACGGACTACTACAAACATGCGGCCTTAGGTTGGTGGCATTATACTATTGTCGTTGTAGTAAATATCAGTTCAGTCGTACCAGTAAAACCAGTTTTCAGAATTGATATTTATTCGACATTCCAACATGGTAAAACCAGTATTTTCTCGTAAACTCTAGGTGATCTGACCTTACTTAGTGGAATGTCATTTAACAGCGTTCACGTCCTCCACATCAAAACTTCAAGCACCGGAAACACAAGGACAGAGGATAGGATATCTTAGAGAAAATGGAAATTTCTTCAACTCTGAAGCTAGCCAATGAGGAGAACTAACCTTTTCATTCTTTATCTCAGCCAGCTGAACAGAACTGTATAAATTCTGTAATTTGTCCCATATAATATACTTGATAATGACCGTTAATTTCGAAAGCGGTCGTTGTAAATAGAACTTAAGCAGAAAATAGAAAGGACTGTTTTTAGTGAGTTTCTTTGTTTTCTTACATTGAAGGCAGCAATGACATAGCCAACAGTTTTCGAAAATGATACATATTTTTTTAGCTTTCAGTAAAGAATGACGCTTTTTCATAAATCTTGATTGCGTCATATGGATGAAATTTGACAGAATTTGAAGTATAAACTTATGGTTCATGCTGATGTGCTTACCTTACGTTTCTATGGAATAAATTAAAGGAAGCTTACGGATATCCAAGTGGGTAACGCGTTCGACTTCAGTTAATGCGGTCGAGGGTTCGATCCCCGGTGGGTACGAAATAACCTTTAAAATAACTACTGATAAATTAAAGAATCCATCTGTGTCACATTATTTGCCTTTATCATATGTAAAACAAATAATGACAGGAATGTCCCATTAGCAGACCATGCTAACCTAGCGCCTTGACCAAGACCATCAGTCAAAATAATATATCAGCATCAAATTTCATTTCTGCAGTTTTCATGTTTTTTTTCGTCCTATCCTCTTTCGATAGCTACATATGTTGCGAGAAATCTTCATATCAAGTAATATTTTTAGGTGGCATTTTACTGTTATAAAATCTTTTATGATTATCTTCCCGCGCGAGATCGGAAAACCCTGGTTGGTTATAATTGCTAGTCTCTATCTTCGGATTACGGCTTTGAATTGACGGAAATAACTTTATTTTCACATAATTGCCCATGATGTTTTCGAGCCTCTAACCATTCTGAAATTTCCGCGATATGCTCCATGGCTCCGATATTCACCCGCAAACCTTTCCAAATCCTTTGGGCCCTCTAACGTCGTTAACCGTGCTTCCGGTTTAATGGGAAGCTGGCCAACATTTAATTTGGACTTAAGGAGTGTGAATTCCTTACCCACCGATTCCGAGCGAAATGCATAACCCGAAAGAAAATTCTAAATTACACTGTTCAACATTGTAACAATCCGATCTTTATTTGGATGAAATAAGATGTAATGAAGAAATTTCATTTAATATCCAGCAGTTTTAAACCCAGCGATTAAATCAAATTTTACAGTACGATACAGTTTCCTCATTTTTCGTTGGCAGTGCGAAATTAGAAAGCTTCTTCTGCCTTAGAATCGATTAATTGATCAAATATTCTTGCAGCTTATTCATTAAATGATTTTCTTATTCATTCGTACCGTTATATAAATTTACTCTTACATCATCATAAAGTGTGAATTTTTAAAACATGTTTTCAACTAGTATATTTATTTTAAAAAATAGTATCTGTAGTCAAAGTCGACTCTTAATTTAAAATAGACATAAGAAAAATAATCATTATTTTACTAGAATCAGTTCTTAACAATAAAAAGGACAGTGATATACATCATATAGTCAAAGCATTTTCCTTTCTTCTTGGGAAACTAAAAATTTGAGAACCTGATAAAGAAATTAATAAAGATAAGCAATTACTCTGAATTAACCATACCATTTTTAAAGACAGAAGTTATTTAGAGGAAAGAAATCAAAGACTAATTAATTCTCATGGATCTTAGTGTTGTTTACTATTTTGCAAAATCATAGGATGATAAGAATTAGTATACTTTCAGTATCATAGTCGCCAGTTAATGTAGTTTGATTTATATATTTTCAGAATCACTTAACATGGTATCTTTGTGTTAGTCAAAACTGTTTATCTGTCATGGAATGTAGTTATCACAGAAAGATATTTAGTTATCATCCATGGTATAGTCATTAATTGTGAATTAGGGTGTCAATGAATCATTCTATTAGTAGACATTTTCTTGTGAATTAACCAATAAGGGCAGTGGAAGTGGAGAATGGGGGCCCAGGTAGAAATTTGTATCTGGGTCCCATAGGTGGCCAGCCCTGAAAATAATCCACCAATATTTTTGTCCTTGTTTGGTTCTATATTTTGCTATTTTTTGTCACTAACAGTGCCATGCGTATACTGCTACAAAAACTACCTCGCCCATGGATTGTGGATGAAAAGAAAGATGATGGATATACAGCCCTTCACCTAGCAGCTCTGAATAATCATGTTGAGGTAGCAGAGCTGCTGGTGCATGCTGGAAGAGCAAATATGGATCTTCAGAACATCAACCTTCAAACTGCCCTTCATCTTGCAGTGGAAAGACAGCATACGCAGATAGTTAGGGTAAGCTCAATATTCATAAAATCTTTGTATTTTCTACGTATATCATCATGCTGTGTGAGAATATACCTCATTTGCATTGGAATGTATTAAGTTTCCATCTTCCTCTTTTTTCTATTGGTTGTAGCTCCATTTTTATATTCTATTATTTTTATTAAAAGCATTACAGGTATATTATGCCATAAATTTGAATTACAAGTTTATTGTGAATTTCTTATATATTATTAATTATGTTAAATTTAGGTTATTAGGTATCAGAATATTTTAGGAAAAACAATACTCTGTCTAATTGGTCTTTCCTCTTCTTAGTCAAAAGGAAAATCTCTCCAAAGTCTTCCCTCAAGCTTACAGTCTTGTCAAAGTAGATGTCATTCAGTTGAAGTAACTTAATTTAATAGCTCAAAGCTTTAAATAGCTCTCCTGCAAAAATGTTGTCTAAGACACTCTCTGATTGAACTTCTAACTTTACTCATTACCTTAAATAGCTTTGATAAATATTTTAGATTTTTCCCACTGTCTTTTTCCTCCCTTAAGATTAACTCATCTATTTACTTTGAGCATCTTTATTTTTCTATTGCTTTTATTTACCTTGTGGTTTGAAAAAGATAGCTCATTCCTGCTGCTTTTGTTATTTGTTTTTTTTTAGTTTTGTTATTAATTATTATGAGTAGTGCTTGAACTTCCTTCCAATATAATTCACATCATATTAGACTATTCCATTATGATGGTTGAGTAATGTTTCAGATTTTACTCTCTTTTACTTTTACTAGGAATTTATGTAATCATAATTTTCTAGGCTTAATATCAATAAATATTTCTTCATTTTCATAATTAGTTAATTTTAATTTCCAAAATTCAAATCAATATTATATTTATAAGGTTTTTGATTAAAAATACATTACTTTATGTTGATGTTCATTCTTTTGGTGGTGATATGTTATTAATTTATAGTGATAATTCCTATTATACATGTAAAAATTACTTTATTCTTAATATAGCTCTTGGTACGAGAGGGAGCAAATCTCAATATACCAGATAAGGATGGAGATACCCCTCTTCATGAAGCTTTGCGTCACCACACACTATCTCAGTTACGTCAGCTACAGGATGTGCAGGATGTTGGCAAGGTATGAGGGAAATTAATTGTTTAATTTTTATATACCAGAATGTATAAGAAATTTGTTAAATGAGAATAGTCATTAAATGTTAATTTTTTCAGCATATCCCACTACCCCAGGCCTTTCATCTTACATGAGAAATTCAGACATTAATGTTCAGATTATAACAATGAATTTATATGCTTAAAATTACAATTGAAATCTAAATTTTTATTTTGTCTCTATTGAAAAATCTGGTTAAATTTCAGTTGCTAATGGGTCTTGGATCACAAGGAGCTGATAAAAAGTCATCAGCTTCGATTGCTTGTTTTTTGGCAGCGAATGGTGCAGACCTATCAGCTCGTAATAAGAAAGGTCAAACACCTCTTGATTTATGTCCAGATCCTAACCTCTGCAAAGCTCTAGCAAAATGTCATCATGAAAAGGCTGTGTGAGTATATAGCTGTTAAATTGTATATTATTGTAGTAAGTATTGGTATGTATAATTTTAGTGAAGAATAAATTAAGCATTAAGTAACTTTTGGCATACGTGTTTTGTTGTACAAAATGTGGAGCATACAATTGTGCATTGATGTGGAGAATTATCAAAATGAAACAAAAAAGTGTATGATTTGTATTATCTAGGACTTATTTAAAATTATGCCAACTTTGAACAAATAGATGAAATTTCAATGTACCCTATCCAATGTTGAGTTAAATACTTTTCTGTTGAAATTTTATCAGTCAGTCATATCTCTTTAATATTTTACATCCATGTACTTATATAACCAACTTTTATTATATATAGAGATGGACAGGATTCCAACTCTCGTCCTGGCTCAGTTGGTTCTGGAGCTGGTCTTGGTGCTATAGGAGGTGGCAGTGTTAGTAGTGGAGGAGCAGCTGGTTCAGGAGATGAGGCCTCAGGAGGAGTGGATAGCACTTCTGATAACATTTCTCATCACCATCATACCTCCCAGCAATCCAATCTGTCAGGAAACATGGGAGGTGCAAGACACATCAACCTGAACCAGCCTGGTCCATTCTCTCATCCACAGCCTCCTAATCGTCAGGCTCCTCCAGCTCCTCCACAGCAGCCACCACCTCCTCCTCTTCTCCTCTCTGGTGTTGCTCCAGATGAATGCCTTGTCTGCTCAGATGCAAAACGTGACACAATCTTTAGACCTTGCAGCCATGTAGCTTGCTGTAATGCTTGTGCTCACAGAGTCAAGAAGTGCCTTGTTTGTCGTGAATCTGTAACTGGGCGTACTAAGGTATGAGCTTCTCATATAAGCTATGAAACTAAAAATAAGTTGCTTAACTGGTACTTACTATACCTCACATTCTTATCTGTTTTTTTCTTTAATGCTTTCTTTCATTTTTTTAAAATTGACATATTTGAATGGTTTTAATGGCCAAAAGATTGAATGTTAAGCAACAATGGTACACATTAGGCATTTAATTACAGTGGTTTTCAAGCTTTTTCACTCAAGTATAGTTAAAAGGAATTTTAAAGATCTATGTAACCCTTAGTGTGTAAGGAAGTTTCCACTCTTTTTCTGCAAAAAGGTATATTTTTACGCCTTACTAATTAATGAATATCTGATAATGAGAATTAGTATTATTAATTATTCTGGCTTATTATGAATACAGGCAGTCTCAGACATGGGCACCATCAGAATTCTTTTATGTACCATTCTACTGATGGAGTGTCTGTAGTATTAATGGACTTACTCAGGCACACGAATGTTAATATTATTAGGATATGGCCATCCCTAACCTCAAGATCTTCTGCATATCTTTCACAAAGTCAACATGTAACCCCTGCAGTTCTCATATCCTTGTTTGAAGACCATTGTTTAGATGCATTACCATTATTCATGCTTCTAAAAGTAATGATTTAAATAATTTGAGAATGTAGTAGTAATGCAACATAACAAAGATAGTTGATTGCCCAGGTAAATTTCATTTAAATGGTGTATAACACATCACTTGTGTAGTTAATAAGTTGTAAATAATATCATTAAATAGTTATTTTATAATTGAAATCAAGTTAAATATGCTTTGTAATCATATCATATTTGTAACAAGCATGGGAAGAATGTATTTTGATCTGAATATGCAATTTTTGTAAAACAGATTGAAGAATGTGTTGTTTGCTCTGATAAGAAAGCATCCGTGATGTTCATGCCATGTGGCCATATGTGTGCATGTGAAGCCTGTGCTGCCCTAATGAAAAAATGTGTTCAATGCAGAGCCCAGATTGATAGGATGCTTCCATTCTCTGTCTGCTGTGGAGGAAATGGTAAGTTGTTTCTGTCACCAGTCTCAAAAAGTAAACTGAGAACTTTTTCTCATTAGAATCATTATATTGTTGATTTCATTTGCATTTTCATATTCCCTTTAGTCATCAGTGCATATTTGTTTAACTTACATTGTTTAATCTTCTTGTATTCTCAGGTAAGCTTATTGATGACCTGTGTTAGATTTAGTTCTTGCTTTAAAACTCTTAGGTACTCACAATAGATTAAGTCTCTATCTCCTGCATGAGATATCATTAATTATCTATCATTAGGAATGATGTATTTATCTCAGCAAAGGTTACAGATGTTCCTTGGACATGGAATCAAGGAAACAGTCAAATTATTGAATGAATTTTATCAAATAGTCATGGAGGAATTTTGTATTGTTCCTGTTTGCAAGTAGACACTATAAATGAATTAAGTTTTTATAGTTAACATTTGGAATTATAATTAAGAATCTTCCTATGTTATCCGATCTTCAAAGTATTGAGACTTGTGCAAATGTGTTCATTTTAATTTTATAGAAGGTTTATAACATATGGCTATTATTACCTGATGATAGACTGGTAACATTCTCTTGGTTAACCTTCTTCCCCCCCCCCCCCTACTTTCCATTATACATCTACAATTCTGGTCATTTTTGTTATTATATGGCATATGGTCTTGTTTATTTGCATGATATATATTTCATATACATGTAAATTAAATATTTCTATTGCTATACTTGTAATTGAATAATTTTTATAATACATTTTCAATTTAAAGGTTAATAGTAAATTATCACAACCAGCAAATTTTCTAAGGTTTGGCTACTTTTTTGAGGTACGATCTATAAATTATTATTATTTCATTATATGTGTTGCATATTTGTTGCCTACTTATGTAGTATCTTGCTAAATGTCAATCTGCAAGAGCATATATGTGCTGCCAGATAATTATTCAAAGGAGATTCTTGAGGTAGAATAAGCTATACTGGTAGGGGAATAGCATTAATACATAAAATAAAATGTCTCCATGGCTGTAACTTGTACTACTTGTAACTCATTGACCACACAAAATGAGGCAAATTAGGTAGTGGCAATATGTCAATAATGTATTATGATAGGTCTAGCAGATTGCATTTGCATTAGTTATCCAAAATATACAGCATTGATATAAATGATGCTGTAATAATTGCATGCACTAAGGTAATAGAAAACTATTGGTAATTAGTAAGATTTATTTCTTTAGTTATTTGTCAGGAGAAAGTTATTTTTGGGAATAGGATTTTTTATGATTTCTTCAAAAGCACAGGCAGTATTTCTTTCAAGTATATTATTATGCAATCATCACAATTGCAAGAAATGTTTAGATTGTGTGTCCTCTAGCTGATGCTTGTCATTTACCAGAAAATACAGTACTATAACATTTTGTTATAGAGGGGGATGATGTACTCCTAAGAGTGTTATTGCATCAATGATTCAAGCAAATCTAGGGATACCCTTTTATCCTCCTCTCTGATCATTTTCAAATTAATATATATTACAGGTTGTAACAATTAACCATTTTGATGATAAAATGGTTGAATATAGGTACTTAAAGCCATCTCATAGTGTTATTTTTAGCCCCGTTCTTACCCGAAGTCTAATTAAGGTGGTCTAAAATTCTGGTCACTATGTATACAAAAGGCAATTGCAACATATTCCATTCTTATTTATCCCTTGAGGTTAACCTCTTTCAATCTTAGAATCTTTTAGAATGACTGAACCCCCTAAATCTCACTTCTCTAAATATATTATCATGATTTTTATAGTTATCATTGGGGTCCAAAATTACCAGAATTCATATTAAAATATACCAAAATTCAGTTTCTCAACTGATGCACCCAAGCACTTGAGTATACCACAAATTCTTGGTGTATTACTTGACGTATGGAAATCCAGTATACTTGTAATGCATCATACATCACGTATCATATTTACTCTTCACATTTAAATTTATTATTTTGTTAGAGTTAACCATAGTAGCATCAAAATATACAATCCCTCACATATTTTGAGGGATTGTATATTTTGATCTCAAAACATCTGATTGTGAAGCATTGGTACTAGCAGATCTAAAATTTGGTAATAGTAATTCTGCTGAAAATACATGATAATTTTGAGTTATTTTTTGTATCAAGGCTATTAGCTATTAATATCAGATCTTCCAAAGAATAATGTCTTATTAGGTCAATTTTTAAAAATGATATGCACAGCTTCAATGATCTGTATCGATTTCATTCACTTTTCTGCTGAATATATTTTCAATCTAAAATTTCAAATGTTGCCCATAATTAAATTTTATCATGTAATGAGAGTATAAAAACTTAATAACTTGAAATACTATGTTAAATAATTTTGAGAAGGCTTACTTTTATTCCATGCATTCAAAATAACTACACCACTTTAAGTTTATTTATGTATTTTTTGTTTTTTATATTTACTCTCCATATTTTCTTAACCTTCCAACCTTCATTGTTGAAGATATATTCATTCATATTAAAAGCTGTTTCTAATATTCTCTTGACCAGAAACATCTGTTGTATTTCCCTGTAGCTTTATTTTAAAAAAATGGTGAGGTTCTTCGTGTATTACTGGTACTACTCATTTGATCACTCTAGCTTTCTATAGTCTTTTTCAGTACCATAAGTTTTGCTTGCATTATTGTAGTTTTATTCTTGCCAGTGTTCCTGCCTGGGTAGCTATGCTGATTTTCTCTTGAAAAGTATTACCTGATTTTTAATCCGTTTTATTTTCCTGAGAGCTTTAAGAAGATAACATATAGTTTTGAGTCTATTCAAATGCATCTTTTTGTTTCTTCCATGTCATTGGAAATTTTTCGTAACGGGGCTCTTCTCTATAAATATGAGTTTCATAAAAAATCTCCAAAAAACAGCATTTATTGGAACTTAAGATATCTTTTATCCTTGCCATTTATCTGTAAATTTTATATGTGATCAATACCAAGTGATTGTATCATTTCATGTTAATTTTACTTTGGTGATTGCATAAAAGGAGAGTCTAACCTGACCTCTAGTTTCATACAAGACCCAATTGTAGTCATAAAGAATATACATTGATTGCTATATTAGTAAGCAGAAAATATAGAGTTTTTGGTCAGATGAAATAAATAACTGACTTTTCTTTTGTAAACCTCATTGTTGTGAAAATTCATTACTCACTCCAGATCTAAAAAAACTTACGTACAATGTATATAAGTATATTAATGAAATGTGTACTATTAATAACCCTCCATTAATTAAGAGTTTCTTATAATAATTATTTCATTATTTTATCATATGCCTGTACAGTTTCCTCTTTCTATGGCTTCCTTTATTCTTTAGCAGCTTTAAAATACTCTAAATGGTGATGAAAATTTTCTTAATGGTGATGCTGTTAAATAATTTCTCTCTCTCTCTCTCTAGCTGTATTTTCTCTGGAATATTTCAATGGAATGAAAATCAGTTATTTCCATTAAAATAATATTTTTCTTTCTGTATGAATTCTATTGCAACTTCTGTTAATCATATAGCTTAAACAGCATGCAAATAATACTTAAATATATTAGAAGACTGAATAAGGAGAATAAATAAACATTTATAATTTTCAACATATTATTTGTTTAAATTAAATTAAATCTATCATTAGGATGAATAAACAAAGTATACTTTTTTATGTATACATATTAATGTATTATATAAACAATTGCAAGAACTTTTCCATTCTCATGTGATCATCTTTTGATCTTCAAGTTCAAGAATAATCTTAATATCTCTGCTAGTGATGTATTTTTGTGAAGAATTGAGAGGATTTAATCTGTTAGAGAATATCTGAGAATAAGTTTTTGTTTTAATAGAACACTAATGCAGCTTATTATGAGAGGAAATTTCTATATTGGAAACATTCAGTAATCAAACCAAAATATATTCAACTAACTGAAAGTTTAAAATATTTATGAAAAATAATGTCAGTGTCAATATTTGATTTGTATGAAATCATGCATTCTATTTTTTTCATTAACCAACTTGGAAAATCATTAATGCTCTTTAATTGATATTATTTTGTTTTTAGCCAAATCTATCCAGCATGATTGTTTATAAGTCACAATTTCAGATTCCTTCTTATATAGATGTTTAACGATTATTATGAATTTTTATTTATACTTCACTCAAATTTTTTTCTGAATATGCATGGTTTATAGCATCCCTTTTGGAATTTTAATGATCTGTATCATTAGAAAAGATCTTCTGTCATCACCCCAAGTATTTACTTTTTCATTGTAATTTATAATAGGAAAATAAAACAGGCGATTATTTTCAATGACAATTTTTTTGGTGCATCCATGTATTGTTTTTTTATCTAACTGTAGTAAAAGCCACTCATGTGTGATTTGCATAGTTGAGGAAATACTATATTTTGAGGGCTGGATTAGTAGCTGTCAATTATGATTAATTCACAGAATACAAATATCTTAATAAGGACAATATCTGAAATCCTGGATGATTTGAAATTTGGAAGTTATAATTCATTTAAATATCAGAAGTGCATGTGATTTTGTATATGGTCATATATAAATGTTCAGTATACATACAGGTGTGCAAATGATATGAGTTTCGTTCTTACTATGCAGGCACTATATCTGAAGTAATTGGAGACAATGAAGAGGATCTTGCTTGTTCCATTTGTAAGTATATTACTGTAGAAAACTTTTATTATGAGGTATCATCTTTAATCTGGTGTATTCTGGAAGGAAACAGTTTAAAGATGTGTTGTTGAGTCACATTATGCAGGTTTGTAAAAAATCTTAGCTTATTAAACCAATGCAGGTGAGTGGTGTAATGCTGCTGATTAACAGCATTCAGTGAACAATCAAAATTTGCATGAAAGAAAATGGTTTTCAAGAAATTTTCTGTGTTGTAATTGCAAGTTATTTACTTTTTCTTGCACACCTTCTGTTGAGAATGAAGCTGTATTCTCAACAGAGAAAAACATAATGGTTTATTTCAAGTAAAGCATGAGATGGCTAAAAGAATTGAAATTATCATGTACCTAGTGTGAAAGTCAAATCCAATCTTTCTGATCTCTCAACTTTTTAAATTGTCATTGTTAAGTTAATTGTGCAAGCTGTGGGTTTCAAGGAAGGGGAGATCTTAAAGTCTCATTCTCACCCATGAATGACTAAGTGAGCTCTCCTAGTAAATAAATACCACCTGTTTATTTATTTTAGTAAATGTTGTTAGATTTCTATTTGCTGTTGGGTATAAAAAGTGGTGCACCTTAAATGCAGGTATCTATCAATTTTAATGAAAAAGACTCTTCTGCACTATTGTGATCTATAATCCTCTTTCCACTAGGCCAACTGTAGAAATAATGTCTTTGAAAATAATTACCATTCAGATTGTTGAAATAGTTATTCAATCAGCTTTTGGTTCTAAAAGAGGTGAATTAAAGCAGTGAATCAGATACTAAACCATTCCAACCTTGGAATGTACTAGAGCTTTTTTCCCATATAACCAATACTATGGATTCAGGAGAGGTGACAAAACTCTTACTTGCTTTTACTTTGTTTTGTTCCAAAGATCAATGAATTCTTTTTAAATAAGATTATTTATTCATTGAGAGTTACTTAAATTACATAGAAAATCATACCTGAGAACATATGGTATCAACCATATGGTACATCAAATGATTTACAGTAAAATTTTGGAATGTTAAATTGTTTAAAAAAATTCATTTCATGTGGTAATAGGATAAATATCAATCTTTCACACATTTATGTGGTATTATCATTCTATTGCTAGCTGACATGATGATGTAGTTTATTGTAATCCTCATATATTATTAAGTTAAAAATACCCAAACATTCATTTGTCTACTGATTCATTCAGGTTGATTGATGTTTCATTTCAACCTTTAAGTTTATGATGCATGCATTTTTTCCATGAATTTGATGTGAAAATTTGTCAACTATAAAAAAAATATTTCTACAAAGCCATTTCATATAATAGCTAGTGAAAATTAATAAAAATATTTTTTTTAATCCTCTAATTTTTGGCAAATACATTGATTAATATAATGTAGTCAGCTGAATATTTCTAGGCTTCTTTTCCACTTGTTCATATTCAATTGAAGCTACTTTTAATAGTGTTTAAATGGTGGTAAAAATCTAATTAAAGATTCTTTTGTTGTATTTCCTTAACATTTAGAAGCTTAAAAGGAGTGGCACATTTAATCATTCTTACTTTATATGAACTATATTTGGAAATTACCTTTTATTGAGGTTGTTTCTCAGTTAAACATTTTTATAGTTTTAGCTTCATACCACATTAATTGATTTATGTTTGAATGAAGCATTAGTAATTTAATTCATCTTTTCAATAAATTGTTGTTAATGAAAAGCTGTTTTTTGTCCATTGATGGAGGTATTAATTATATTCATACCTTCATCTCCTCCTTAATTATTAATTTACTTATCATAATTTTTTACATTGTTAATGTGAATATATATATATATATATATATATATATATATATATATATATTCACATTACCATTATATTTATAAACTTGTTTATATCATTTTTAACTTATCACTTTTGATCATTGCAAAATAAATTGTATTGCTTTCATGTTTATCTAGATGTAGTTTCAGAATTTCATAGTATTGATGTTTCTTCCTTGAGCTAATGTATATTTCTTTAAATATTAATTTAATTGAAACCAATATTATATGAATGAAAAAATGAAACAAAACAATACTATTATGTTAGTATTATGATTTTATTTTTTGCCTTAATAGATCATATTTAATATTAGTAAAAGAAATTTGTGAAAATCAGTTTTTTTGTAACTTAATTATTCATATCCTTAAATTTGGTTTATTTAGTTAATCCATGTGTTGATTATATGGATTTTATTTGAAAATTAGTCTATTATCTATATCATTTTAGTCTATATCATTTCAATGAACTTTCTAAGGATATAATCATATTTATCATTCTGCTCAGTTAAATTGTAATGGCTTTTAGCTTCTCTAATGACCTTTGGAAGTATAGGATATTGCAACTTTGCTTTATAATTCAGCATCTACTCTGGCACCAAATCTGTTGTATAAACCCATTTCAATTTTGATTGCTCAATTAGTTAAATGATTGTTGGTTTGCAGGACCTTTGAATATTGTATAAAGAAGATATTTTTACAAAAATCATAAATTTTCCATATTTCAGACAATTTACGATCACTTATTATTTCTGTCTCTGCATTTTATTCTTTTCGCTATAATTCAAATATTTTACTAAGTTCTCAAAATTTTGCTAAAATAATGTTAGTTAGAGCTTTGTAAAACTTTCACTGTCATATGAGATTAAATCTTTACAGTCCAAATACAATCTGTTGAACATCTCTTGTTTATTATGGAAAAATTTATCTGTTAGATGAGCTTGTAACAGATACAATTTGCTAGAATCACATGCCATACTTTGATTTTGTCATCAGATACAAACAGTCTTATCTTGAATGTAAGTCAATCATATTATTTTTCCAAGAAATATATAATTTAGGTTAGATAAAATGTAAGTCATGGGCCTTAAACTGTATAGAAAGTGAGTAACTGAAGAAATAAGCCTTGTTTTATGTTTTATAAAAAAATTTGTTAGTGATCTAAAAATTAAATTTCTTGTCTTTAAATCCATGGTTTCATTCTATCTTTCTCAGCTTATACTTATGATTATATCTTAATCTGCAAACAAGGAAATAGAGCAATTTTATTTCATATGGTCCGTATTTATGAAAACAAGTACTAGTAGTAAATATATTTGGCCCTCAGCTATTAGGGTAAAAGATATTGTTATTATATTGTTGCCACGATATTTAGATGCTTGCTGGTATAGATATGTCACAGGTATTGGTGCTCAGAACACAAATAATAAAATATATAGCTGAGGGATGGAGTTTAGATGTCTTATGTGAAAGAAGTGCTGTAAAAATATGCAAGATTTGAAAATTAAGTGTTTGAATGCTTGTCATATTAACAAACTTTTAGTTTTATGAAAAAAAATTGTTACTGGAAGAAAAGAAAATGCATGTATTAAATAGGTGAGACAATGCTTTAAGGGAAGCTAAAATGTTGCATAACATATCTAAATATGGCTAAATATTATTTTACCAAAAACAAAATTAATCTGCCGCTGAACGTAATTTTATCTTACCAGTTTCCATTATAAATGAAAGCTATATTCTAAAACAAAGTAATCGATAGTTTTCAAGGAAAGAAAATTAATTGAAATTTGAGTTATTTTTCATATATAAACCTTTTATTATAAATTCCTGATACTTTGTAAAACCTAATCTCAATGTTAGATGTTGTCTTTTGTGAATTTCATTAATTTATTTTCTCATTTTCTCATTATTGACAGCTTTTCATCTCTATTATGTTTCCTTATCACTAATTATTTTAATTCATGTCTTCGGTAATAAAACTAAGTACATATACAGGAAATCATGGAATGTTAGCAGAAAAAGTGAAAGCTTTCAGTAACAAAGTCACATGGGATGTCAAAACAAACTTGAAATTTTAAATATAGTACTAAATTATTCTCAGGTTATAGTTAGTTAGTGGGGTATAGAAATTTTAGGCTGTTATTTTACCTCAAATTAATTCTGTATTCAACCATGGTTTTGATGACAGAAAAGTCCCATTAGTCTCAGTGTTGCCTAGAGAAAGATTTCATATATTTATAATATTAATGCTTATTAGCAGGTTCACTTATGGTAAATTTCAAATGATACTTATGAATAGTTAAGGAATTCCTTAGGGGTTATCCTTAAATTATGTCACAGTAATTTTGAAATTTGTAACCCCCCCCCCCCTTGAACCCTGTATCTTATTGTCCCATAGAGCCATAAACCATAGGTGATGGTGTCATATACCAAGACACCTCCTGGTGTGTGACATCATTTAAGGATTACCCCTTAAAGATTGTTATTCACAATATGGCATGTTTTTACAGTACCATCATCAGAATCAAAGAGTAATCATGGGTCACAGATCAGCCAACCACAGCTGATGAACAATGGAAGCCGTGATACATCAAATTCTGACATTCAGAAATTGCAGCAGCAGTTGCAGGACATCAAAGAACAGGTATAATCCTCTATATATTATTTGAAAACATACATTTTTGGTGACCGGGGCTTTACTCCCTTAGTACTCCAATACTTATAAATGAATGACCATTTGAAGGGAAAAGATTTCAGGTTCCTGCTAAAAATAGTCAGACAAATGAAAAATCCACCATTTGTTAAACAAATTGAATTAATATTTTAATCATCGCATTGCGTCCAGGACAAAAAGATACCTGGGTTGCTATATACAGATTTAATTTGTTTATTTTAGAGACGTTTGTGAACAATCTTCAAAATCGGATAGCAGGATTGGAAAGTAATGTTATAGTCTCTAGGAACAAAGACTTTGATGTCATATGCATCCATAACAGTTTATGAAATAGGCCACCATGCATCTCTTGGGAGCAGAATAACAACAGAAACATGAGCATTGCCGAATGTGAATGTTTGTGTCACGGTAGTATAGTTTGGTATGTTTGAATAAGGTTGCATCGTATTACTTTCCTGTCTTTTAAATTTAAGAACGACCATATTAATAAATTTGATTTAGGGTATTATGATTAGATTTTGGAGTATTCATAGAGAAATTGAGATTTTAACTATGGGCCATACAACTAACCAACACCGATCAAAATAATTAGATCATTAAGTTTTTTTTCTGAGTTTTCAAATTTATTTTGGTGAAATTTTCGTCTGTTGCAAATCTTCTATATCCCTTAACCAGATATAAATGATTTTTAGCATTTATATTTCACTCACAGAGTAAATAATATAGACAATGTATAGACAATTGTAAAGTGAAGTGGAATTCAGAACGACAGAGTTTACGTAAATCTGGCAGTGATATTTTGTATTTTTGTTAAATTCATTATATGATAAACACATGAGTTAATCGAGGTATTTGTTATAGGATAAGATACATATATCGTGTTAGAAATGACTTGCACTATTTGTGACTGCATTGCTAAAGAAGATTTTTTAAGCATTCTGTAACATTTATATTCTCACGCTCTCTAACATATCAAGGATTTTGTTTAGGTTCAAGTGGCAAGGCATTACAAAAAGCTGGATTGAATTTTCTCATAAATTTAAGTTACTGGATGCGTGGATAATGATGCAAAAGATGTATATCAAAACAGACACAGATACAGAATATGAAGGTGCAATTTTTAGGAATGTTTGAGTTTTTGCATATTAGTTTATAGTGATTATTTTGAGTATTTATTGAAATGTATTTGGGAGGGGAAATTGAGTATCAGTGTTCGTCTGCGAAATGTTTGCACTGGGCAACTAGTTTAAATTTAATCTGGAAATAATATGTATCATTTAGCTGTATTCAGTTTGTTCATTATCTGTATAATTCACACTTTTATATACTTAAGATTTATCAAATTAATGTCCTAGCAATTAATTTTTTCTAGAGGCTACATACACTATCTTGCCTATAGAAATTTACTTTGTTCGTTGTGCATTGCTATTGACATTTTCCTCATTTTTAAAGTATTATCATCTTAGCTCTTGTGAGGAAATTGAATTATGGGAAGTCAACATGATTAGGTAATCATGAGGAAAGTTTAGACTTTGTATGTACTGATAAGTCATGGGAAAATGAAGAGTTTCACTAAAAGACATTGTCCTTGGTAGAGATATTCTCTGCCCAAAAATATATAAGGAGTAAAGAGTGGAACATAACAGAAGTTTTGAGCTGGAAATCAGTATTAATAAATTTATCTGCTAGGATCTAAGGCAAAGGTTAGGAACCTATATTTCTTATCTGTTATACCTTTTTGGTTATTTTTTTGTGTTAGACATAGCCTTTAGTTACCTCCTGAAAAATATGCCAATATTTCAATGTTGTTGTTTCCCAATCTTGCTCAAGATAGTAAGTGAAGATAAAATAGAAAATGTATATTTTAAACTACATTAGTGAATTAATTAATTTTCATGTGCATGATTGTAATGTTAAACTATTTGGCCTGATGGTTTCAGAGCTGCCTTTCTTATGCATCCAAATGGTAAATTCAGCCTTTCAATGGAAAAAGGTTCTAATCCCATGATCTAAGGAAAGGTTTCTAGTCTAAGACATATTTCTACCGTATTAAGTCTTAGATTAATTTTATTTTAGTAAATGGTTCTTAAAAATACTAAATTTTGCAGCTAAGTCTTTAATTATTACTGTTATCTATGACATTTGAAACTGTTGAGATAGTTTCTAGTTTCTTGATATTTATTGATAAAATTCCCATAATTCTAGAAAAATAATGGAAAGGAATTGAGACTTATATTTCTTTTAGGTGTTAACAATTTTATTCTGAATAAATAAATGCAATTTAAAAATCTAACTTAAATATTTATAATTTTTCATAGTGAAAAATTGTTTCAGGATCAGTTTAATTACTCGTAGACTGGTCTTTCTTCCAATTATTTTATCTCAACTTTTGGTAATTTTCATTATTTGTAATGAGTTGTTACACATGAACACATTAGTTGTGTAGAAAAAAGTTATGATTTATGTTTAATCTTGTAAATAGCTGAAAAAAACTGAAAGAAAAAATTACATATTCAACCACAGAATGGTAACTTGCTTAATGATTTATTTCCTTTCAGACTATGTGTCCTGTTTGTCTAGATCGTTTGAAGAACATGATCTTCCTATGTGGCCATGGAACCTGCCAGATGTGTGGTGATCGCATGTCTGAGTGTCCTATTTGCAGGAAATCTGTCGAAAAGCGTATCTTGTTGTATTAGAATTTGCTTTAATTGAAGATATCATCCTTTTATGAGAGCAATTAAATGTGCTTGCTCATATTTTGTTTTTTTGAGTAAAATTTGAATTTTTTAACATCTTTTCTTTCGTATCTCAGGAGCTTATGTAATCAGTATTTGCATATGGCCTAATCTATGCACTTTGATTATGACTTTTCTTAAGGAAAACTTGGCATTAAAGTTTCATATGTTGATACCTTACCAAAGGTGCCCACCCATCTTGGGCTCCATTCCCAGAATAGACATTGCATAATGACTCTACATAATTTTTACTTGAAGGGCTCCTTGAATTAAGGTAGCTGATCCATTTCAGAAAGAACCTTTTCTGACAGAATAGGAGTCATTATGCTACCATTTTGTAGACCACATGGCACAATAAGGTTGTTACTCCATTAATTATCTTATTTTTCAAGAAATAGACCTGAATTTAACAAAAGCTATATTTTTAAAGTAGAGTAAGGATTTAATTTATCATTTCATTTATAGGTGAACTACATTTTCTTTAAAACATTTATTATCATTGATTGTTACAGTTAAGTATAGCTGCATTTGAATTTAAAGAAAATGGCATGATGTGCCAGGGAAGACATTTCTTGTTGAATTGAATTTTTGTATTGCTAGATATAAGTGGCTCATTCTTTACTATATATAATGTGAGGCTTTGGCCTTGTATTTCTTCCAAGATGCATAGCTCTTATGTTCAGCAGCTCTAGCTTCTTCAGAAGATGATATAACTTTCTCTAGCCCTTTTGTCAATACATTATTCCTTTGAGTTTCTACCATAGGTTAGTGTTGGATCATAGATAGACAGTTGGAATTCGCATATCTTAGGTGTGCAGTGAAATAGATCTCCTGAAGTCTTATGCACTCCATGATGTATAGACATTTAATCTACACCATTCCTGCAAATTTCCTTATTGTATCACTTCCAAATTTAGGCAATTCCACATATCTAGAATTGATGGTATTCAGTTATATTTGAGGTTGATTGAGTTGTCAACTCATCAATGTAGAATGAATATTGAGTCTTAATAAAGACTCTTGCTATGTTTGAAAAGAATCCAGGTGCCTATAGAAAATGGAAATTACTATATCTCCTGAATTTGTTTTTCCTCGTCTTATTATTTTTATATGCAATATTTTCTGGTGGCATAAATTAGATGTTAATGAATAAAATGTGCCTCTTATTATAGGAAATATTTGGTCACTTGCAGTGATGGGTACCCCAGATCTTCCTCACTTCATATTACTGTAGTCTGCCATTACCAATTTATAGTCAACAAATGAGGACAGTATGAACTAATTCAGGTATTGGAGTGGCAAACTGAATTTACCCTTCAGCCATATGCTGCATCATTAGAAATGCCTCCTCACTGTGAAATGCTGTATCAAAGAGCTATGCATCAACTTTTTTACCTATATAATGGAAAGCTACTTATGGTGATTTGATTTATGAATATTCTATATAGTATGTTATTATGGCATGATCTATGACCGAATGTTGAACTGAGATATATAGATAGATACTTTGCTGCTTGCTTTGAAAAGTTAATGAAAAAGAGTAACATTATGCCTGTAGAGATCAAAGAACCTTGAAGTTAATCAAAAATTTTCTAGTTATCAAACCTAGAGAGAGTTTTGAAACATTTTTGTAAAAATCATGTTTTAATGAGGATGGCTAATGAATAGTGCTTACATTCTCAATTTATAGATTACAGCAAGTTTCTGAAAACAATGTTCTCTTTTTAAGAAAATAGAAAACATTATTAATATTTCAGCTTTTGCTTTTAAATTGCTATGAAGTTTTCATTTGCATTTAAAAATTATATTAACTAATAGAATTTTCATTCACTGCAAGGATTAATTGGTTAAGAGTGAAATCAAAATATATTACTCTTATTTAATTTGTTTTAAGATTTTCTGAATACAGTCTTCTTATATTGTTCATGTATGTATTTCATGTATTATTTAAGAATGTTTTGTATGGTATTTTTTAATCATTATAAATTATGTCAATGAAATTCATGTATTTCATCAAATAGCAGATCTGAATTGCATTACTATAAAAGAGGAGACTTTTTAATTTCATTTCTTGCTCAAAATGAATTCTGAAATCTCACATTATGACCTTTGCATAACATGGTTACCCATAATTATGACTTTGTTTTCAGCACATTACGTTTCATTCAGAATTATATCTCATTCTGCTCTTGTGATCTTATTGATGACCACTATTTATTACATTCAAATCCTCTGTATGTTTTCCAATGCAATGAATCATCATTATCCTTTCTAAAAATGCAATTTCAAGAAAGTAAAAAGGTTGGCCAATATTCCAACAGTAAAATAAGAAAAGTCAAAACTGTGGATCACCACTTGCCCTTTCTAAGTTAAGGATCATATATTCATCAAAAGAGAGAATAATCATGGGCCAAAATTGAGAAACATACGCTGACATCGAAATCAGTTGATATAATGATGGAAATTAGTAATTTTGGCACAACCCCTTAATTCGTGTACCCAATGAGGTGTACCAAGGATTAGAAATTAGTTGATATTTCATGGAAGAAGAATACCTTTGATATTTGAAAAATAGATTTACTTCAACTTGATTCAAGGAAAGAAATATATACTTCTGATGAAGTAGAAGATCGTGAACAACTCTTTTATTCTTATCATAAAAGTTTAGCTTCCTTTAGTAACCGACAGTAGAAGCATCAGATTCAGAGCTATGAACTGAATTTCTGGCTATCATGTTTTGCGTCATAGTTTTGATTCCAAAACATCGCCGGTAAAAATTACCAATTATACACATATACTTACGTCACTGAGGAAAGCGATGCAATCAGTGATTCGAGCGCTAAAATCTTTCAGCTGGTACTGCCACACACACTGCACATATGCAAAATTTGTTAAAGCTATAATCACGAATAACATTTTCAGTAATCACGAACAGCGTTTCTAATTGAAATTATTCCGGTTTAAGGAACTTAGCACGTTTAACTTCAGTTTCCGACTCTTGAGAAGTATCTTTATCATTTTTTGTCCACGTGTATTTTGGGTTTTTCTCCATCCTCCGTTTTGACTGATTAGTAACATCATCATTATTTACAACACCATTTTTGAATTTTCGAGATATAGATCTGGAGAGACCATATTTCCAAGCCATTTCTTCATCGGATATATCTTTCTCAGCACGTCGCTCTGCAGCTTCTTTTTCTAAGCGAGCCCTTGCTTCTTCTTCATCGATTCTCTCTTGCATCATACGCTCCACAACAGGATTGAATCCATGATATGATAGCCTACCGAGTATCAAATCTTCACAAGGTATAAAACTTGGCTCCAATACATAGTTGCTCCTAATGAATGGAGGAGTACATATATTTAAAAAATATCACAAATTTATTAATATATTTAATCTAAATATACGTAAATCTTAAGTTAGGCTTTATAGAGAAAATTTTAATCTAATGTGATCTTCAATATGGATCAGCTGACGTGAGAATCATAGTAAAAGACGAACTTACTCCTTCATTCCAGGAGTTATTTCATGAGAAAACATTATTTGTCGCTCTTCATCTTCCTTTTCTTTTTCGGCCTTTTCTTTGCTCCTTTTCATAAACTAAAAAATGCAAATTTTGTGTTATAGGAAGCAAGACAGTTAACCATTCAACACATGATTTTAAAAACAAAATTACGAGATTTACCTTCATTTCGAGAATGTTTTTCGAAAGTTTCCTTTTGGTTGCGCTTCTAAAATCCATTTTTAATTTATTCTAATCTATCGAATAAAAAGGCCTTTCCAAAAGGTGAAAACAGGATAACTCGTACACGCACGAAACTGAATGATAAACCGTACCCAAACGGTTCACACCGTTCACGCGCACGTCGTGTTTTCTTTTCTACAAAAGAGAAGTTCCGCGTCTTTCCGATAGAAGCGCTCATCTCCACGATCTTGGGAGCCCATATTTAAATAGCTGGAAAACAATACATATAGCATTGAGTAAGAAATCTATTAAGCAATGGGCCAAACAATACGAGGGTGGTCTGTAACGTTTCCGACCCCGATTTTTCAGAAATCTTCAGAAAACATGTCGAGAAATGGCGAAATGTCGGAAACTTTTCAGGGCCCATATTCTGTAACGCCAAACCAATCGGTAAGGTAGCCATCTAGTTGGTAGTGACGTCAAAAAAATTTAAGGAAGTTATCAATGAGATTCTGTAAGCATTCGGTCGGTACTCCAGCGAGCCCCAGTCGGTAAATTCTACCGACAGGCTTAAGCTGACGGTAACGCAGAGAGCCAGTCGATAAGCAGACGAAATACTTTGGCAACCGCATGCTTATTTCGGTTTACTGTGGAAAATTTACCAATTTAAAGCTCGTAAATGCAAAATAATCAATCTCCCATGAAAAGAACGCAGTACAGGCAGTGATAATACCTCTTATAAAGATTAATAACTTTACCACGAGAATAAGAAATTACGAAGTGACTACATGCTCTTATGTTCTACGACTCATCCGAGCTCTTCGTACTTTCAGTTCGTTATATATAATTTTCAGTACCTTTGGCGTATCGTAACTTTAATAATATAATTGCCAGCTGGGAGAGAATTCTTAGTTACATGTAGTTAAGTATATTTAGTGTCGTTTAGAAATATAATTTCGTTCGAAGAGGTCAAAATTGAGTCACGAGAATTTATGCAATCTTACTTTCTCACATGTAAAGCTATAAGGATTTTTTTAATTGACAATTATGGTGTAATATTTTCACTTTACTAACGTGTCATTTTCCGTGATTCTATCTGCTAATGCAAGTTACTTTATTCAGTTGTACATGCAGACGTGGGAGGATTTCACTTCTACGGCAGATACAAATTTCAGCTTATATTGGACGTTTTTTCGAGTATCTTGCTAAATAAGCCATTTTTTGACTAAATTTTAGCTTAATTTTGCAAAAGTTGAATTAGCCATTTTTTGAACGAAAGTCGGCTTAATTTGGAATATTTTTGGAATATCTTCTAAATAAGCCGTTTTTTGTAAGGAGGCTGTCTTAATATGGAAGACTTTTCGAATATCTTGCTAAATACGCCGTTTATTTAGCAAATTTCTGCTTAAATTGGAAGTTTTTTCGAATATCTCTCTAAATAATCCTTTTTTGAACGAACGTCGTCTTAATTTAGAACATTTTTCTAATATCTTGCTACATAAGCCGTGTTTTGACCAAATGTCATCTTAATTTGGAAGATTATTGGAATATCTTCCAAAAAAGGCGCTTTTTGTACGAAAGTCGTGTTAATTAGGAAGATTTTTGGGATATTTTGCTAAAAAACCTTGTTTTAAATGACAGTCGGTTTATTTGGAAAATTTTTGGAATATCTAGTTAAATAAGCCATTTTTTGAACGAAAGTCGGCTTAATTTAGAAGATCTTTCTAATATCTTGCTAATGAAGCCGTTTCTTGACCAAATTTCGGCTTAATTTGGAAGATTTTTCGAACACCTTGCTAAATAAGCCGTTTTTTGAAAGACAGGTGGCTCATTTTTGGAGATTTTTGGAATATCTTCTAAATAAGCTTTTTTTGACCAAACGTCAGCTTAATTTGGAAGATTATTGGAATATCTTGCAAAATAACCGCTTATTGTACGAAAGTCGGCTTAATTAGGAAGATTTTACGAAGAATCTTGCTAAATAAGCCGCTTTTTGAGCAAAATTTCAGCATAGTTAGGATGATTTTTGGAATATCTTGCTAAATAGGCGTTTTTTGAACAAATATCCGCTTCATTTTAATGATTTTTGGAATATTTTTCTAAATAAGCTGCTTTTTGAACGAAACTCTGCTTAAGTTGGAAGTTTTTTGGAATATCTTGCTAAATATGCCTCTTTTTGAACGATATTCGTCTTAATTTGGAAGATTTTTGGGATATCTCTCAAAATAATCCGTTTTTTGAACGAATGTCGGCCGAATTTGGAAGATTTTTGGAATATCTTGCAAAATAAGCTGCTTTTTGAGCGAAAGTCTGCTTAATTTGGAAGATTCTTTGAATATCTTGTTATGTAATCCGTTTATTGACCAAATATGAGCTTAATTTGTAAGATTTTTGGAATATCTCTCAAAATAATCCGTTTTTTGAACGAATGTCGGCTTAATTTGGAAGATTTTTCGAATATCTTGCTAAATAAGCAGTTTTTTGGACGGATGTCGGCTTAACTTCGAAGATTTTTCGAAAAATCTTGCTAAATAAGCCGTTCTTTGACCAAATTTCAGCTTAATTTGGAAAATTTTTGGAATATCTATTTAATTAAGCCGTTGGAATATCTTGTAAAATAAGCCGCTTTTTGACCAAATTTTGCCTTAATTCATAAGATTTTTGGAATATTTTGCTAAATGAGCCGTTTTTCGTCAAAATTTCGGCTAATTTTTGATGATTTTTATAGCTAACTTCGTCTTATTTTTTAAAGAATTTGTAATGATCTTGCAAAGATAAGGGGCTTATGGAGAGAATTTTGGCCAAATTTTGAAGATTCTGAAATTATCTTGCTAAATAAGACCTTTCCGGAGTGAATTTTATCTTCATTTGGAGGTTTATTTAAATATCTTCCAAAATAAACCATTTTCTGAGAATTTTTTCTAATGTTCAAAGATTTTCGTAATATAAAGCTAAATATGCTGTATTTCAACCAAATTTCTGCTCAATTTGGAAGATTTTTCAAATATCTTGCTAAATAAGTCCTTCTTTGACCGAATTTTGACATTCTCTGGAAGACCTTTGAAAATATCTTACGAAATAGGACGTTTCTTGAGCGAATTTCGACTTATTTTTGAAGAATTTGCAATTATTTTTTAAAATAAACCTACTATGGGGAGAATCTTGGCTTAGTTTTGAAGATTTTACAATTATCTTGCTAAATAAGACGTTTACGAGCGTAAGTCATCATAATTTTGAATATTCTTCATATATCTTGCAAAATTAACCGTTTAATGAGCGAATATAAGCAAAGTTTGGAAGACTTTTTAAAAATCTTCTTAAATCAGCTATTTTTGAGAGAATTTCCGTCTGGTTTAGAAGATATTTAACATATCTTGCTTAATAACCCTATTGTGGCGCATTTCGGCTGAATTTCGAAATTTTTTCAATTATATTCCGAAATAAACCGTTTTTACAGAGAATTTTGTTTTATATACCAAGATTTTCTGAATATCTTCCTAATATGCAGTTTATCAAACCGTATTTCGGCCTAATTTTGAAGATTTTTCATAGATATTGGTGAATAACCCGTTTATGCAGCGAATTTTTGGCTCAGTTTGGAAGATAATTGAAATTTCTTCTTAAATCAGCTTTTTTAAGAGAATTTCGTTTTGATTATGATGATATTTCAAATATCTTGCTTAATGAGTCGTTTTTTGACCGAATTTCGCTTCGTTTGGAATACTTTACGATTATCATAGGAAATAAGACGCTCTTATAGCTAATCTCGTCTTATTTTTTAAAGAATTTGCAATTATTTTGCAAAAATAAGCGGCTTATGGAGAGAATATTGGCGTAATTTTGAAGATTCTGAAAATATCTTGCTAAATAAGACGTTTTCGGAGCGAATTTAATTTTCATTTTGAGGTTTTTTCAAATATATTCCAAAATAAACCATTTTCAGAGAGTTGTCTTATATTCAAAGATTTTCGTAATATTAAGCTAAATATTCAGTATTTCAACCAAATTTCGACTGAATTCGGTATTTTTTTAAAACATCTTGCTAAATTAGTCGTTTTTTGACCGATTTTTGACTTTCCCTGGAAGCAATATAAGCAATTTTATATAAGCAATTGTTTGAGCAAATTTGGTTTCATTTGGAAGATTTTTCAAATATCTTGTTTAATAACCCGTTGGGGAGCGATTTTCTGCTTGATTTGAAAATTTCTTCATATATCTTACTAAATTATCCTTTTTTAACGAATTCTGGTTTGATTTGGAAGATTATTCAATTACTTTGAAAAATGAGCCGTTTATTGAGCGTATTTTGGCTTAATTTTGAATATTTCACAAATAACCCGCTAAATAAGATGTTTTCAGAGCGAATTTCACATTAATTTGGAAGATTTTTCAAATATCTTCCAAAATAAGACGCTTCTGGTGCGCATTTTGGCTATAGTTGTAAGTTTTTTTAAATAACTTGCTAAATAAGTCGTTTTTTGACCGAATTTCTGCTTTGTATGGACTTCGTTATACGAATATCATAGGAATTAAGACGCTTTTAGAGCTAAATTCGTCTTATTTATTAAAGAATTTGCAATTATTTTGTAAAAATGAGCGGATTATGGAGAGAATTTCGGCTTAATTTTGAAGATTCTGCAAATATCCTGCTAAATAAGACGTTTTCTGAGCGAATTTCATCTTCTTTTGGAGGTTTTTCAAAAATATTCCAAAATAAACCATTTTCTGAGAATTTTTTTCTTATATTCAAAGATTTTCGTAATATTAAGCTAAATATGCTGTATTTCAACCAAATTTCTGCTCAATTTGGAAGATTTTTCATATATCTTGCAAGATAAACCGTTTATGGAGCGAATTTAAGCAATGTTTGGAAGTCTTTTTAAATATATTCTTAAATCAGCTAGTTTTGAGAGAATTTACGTCTGATTTAGAAGCTTCTTCAAATTTCTTGCTAAATAAGTCTTTTTTTGACCGCATTTGACTTTCTCTGGAAGACATTAAAAATATCTTACGAAATAAGACGTTTATCGAGCGAATTTCGACTTATTTTTGAAGATTGTTTAAATATATTCCTAAATAAGCCGTTTTTGTATCTTATTTTACCATAATTTGTGAGGATATTCAAATATGCTAATATTTAAGTCATTTTTTGAGTGAATTTCGGCTTGATTTGGAAGATTTTTCAAATATCTGCTTTATTTTTAGAATATTTACAAAAATCCATCCTCATACTTCATTCTTATATACTGGAAGATGAAATGAGGAAGTAGATATCTAAGTAATGTATGTCTTTAACTCTCCTATGTTAAATTAATTTAATTATATGATAAATAGTAGCAACATAAAATAGCATAATTATTTGCATTCAGGAATGAAAAAATTTTAAAGTTGTATCTAAATCATCCAAAATAAAATCTACTTACAGAGATATATATTAATACTTATTTTTCTCAAGTTTGTCTCAATTTCAATACAAAATTTTCTGACAAAATTAATGATTCTCTGACAAAAGCAATACTTGTTAACAAGATCAAGCATGATGTGCAAAATGGGAATGTTTCGTACCAAACATAGCTTTTTCTTTAGCTGGTACTAGGTATGGTATGAAAGTTAAATAAAAACATATGAATTATTGTTATATCTTTATTTAATTTTAAGAGGGGGGCCACATGGCCAATCTGCCCGGCATTTGCCCTATGCTGAGAGGGAAACCCCTCTAAAACCTCCCAAAGGCAGTTCATAATCTTTTAATGCACATCAATCATGAATTGGACAATACAGAAATATAACATCATATTTAATACCTTAAAAGTTCTGTAACGATTCAGAGACCCTCAATTAGGACAACCAAACCAAAAACAAGATAAACAATGACGATAAAGAATATACACATTCACACACCCACACACCTATACAAAAAGTTCTCATTTTCACACTTCAGAAACAATAAAGTTGCTCAGAAAGAAAGACTCCACTAGACTAATGTCCATCAAGTACCCATACAAAACAAACTACAGTATAATCTCAGGATTGTATCACTTTTGCAAGGGAAATAACACTACTGATTTGCACATCAGAAAACATGTTGCATTCAGAACAAAGATTGGCATAGACTGACTTGAAACATTTTGATATAAATTTAATGAAATTAAACATAAAACTGAAAGTCAAAATATTAAGGCACTATATTCAGATGAATATATATAATATCAATTAATGAAAGTTCTTGTACTCAGTTCTCAGCATAGCACAACAGAAAGGAAACCACTTTGGTTAAATACAATATCCATGAATGCTATATAAAGCATGGAATTCTATGCCTAGGACTTGTAGTTTCCCTAGATCACAGAGAAGATTCTCGGTGCCTGCACCAAATTGTCTCTCACCACTGTCTCTCTGTGCCTGTTGGGGCTTGTCTCATCACATGATCCTGTGTCACTCTATGACACAGGAAGTTTGAAGTTCAGCCAGTGTCATTTCACAATTGCTTCCATTTGTTCTGCTAGCACAATTAGTTCAGGATAACAGGATATTCACACATCAAACAGTACTTTAGTACAGGTTCCGGCACAAGCCTGATGGTTTTGCCTTCTTGTTCAATGAGATCTTGCTGAGAGATCTTGCAGCAACTTGAAAGAGCTTCATAAATATGGACTACTTTGGAAAATTTGCCACAATACCAAAGTAGTAATTGGTCATAAAGATATAAGGCTGAATATGTTTTATGTGAACTCTTCATGAGTTCACATGAAAGAGTATAGTGATATAAGTATTTTATGGATATAGCAGAGCTGTCAGTATACGAGGGGGGACCCAAAAGTAACGAGAACCGGGCTGTGGAGGGGAGGAACGTCAGGGGACCGAGTTCTGGTTGGTAGGGTATTTTAGCGGGAACTCTCATGAGTCAGTATGCAACGTTTCGTCGCCGTGAGAGCAACTGTTTGTGCGCAGCATTTCTTTTATCAAAGTAACTTTTTCCCATGTGGCGAAAATGTGAGATGGCTGACGCTCGAGAGCAACGCGCGGCGGTAAAATTTTGTTTTCTGTTGGGGAAAACGGCTGCGGAAACTCTAGTAATGCTTCAAACAGCTTACAAGGTTGATGCTTTGAGTCAAGCTCGGGTCTACGACTGGTTTTCGCGGTTTAAAAGGGGCGAAATGACGATTGAAGACCAACCTCGTTCCGGGCGCCCCTCAACTTCAAGAACTGACGACAACGTTGAAAAAATCAACACCCTAGTCCGTGAAGATCGTTGCCGAACAATTGATGAGCTCTCTAATATTTCTGGCATGTCATGGAGTTCAATTCAGACGATTTGCGCATGAGAAGAGTTGCAGCCAAATTTGGCTCACACTGCGTTGTCTGTGAGGCAGTTTTTGAGTAAAAACGGAATGACACCGATTACTCACCTGCCGTACTCACCTGACCTGGCCCCCTGTGACTTCTTTTTGTTCCCTAGGCTCAAAAAGAACATGAAAGGAAAACGTTTTGGGACTGTGGAAGAAGTGAAACAAAAATCGCTGGAGGGGTTAAAAGACATCCCATTATGTGAGTTCCAGAGCTGTTTTGATCAATGGGAAAAACGTTTAGACAAATGTATATTGGTTAATGGAGAGTACTTTGAAGGTGGTAAAAATTTAGTGTAAAAATATTGAGAAATAAAAAAGTTTTAATGAAATTTCTCTTATTTTTGGGTCCCCCCACGTATAAATATATCCACTTCATTTATTTAGCTAAATTGAGTTTATGTCATCTCAAACTCCAGATATACACTCTGCTATATCTAATCAATATAACCAGCTAAAGTGGCAGTACTTGTCCCCAAGCCAGGAACAGTTTTAGGGGTACTAATTTCTAATTACATACTATTACATTTTTTTCTTTTTAACATTTTTTTATTTAACTTGTGTTTAACCTAATTCTAGTCTTACATACTAAATTGGTGATGCCACCTGTTGCGCCTTTTTTATTATTTTTTTCTTGTTTATTATTCTGGTTTGTGTTGCATTTTTTCTATTTTTCTTCTTTATCATATTTTTTCTCTTTTTATTTTTATAATTTTAAAATATTTTTGAATTTTTTAGGTGTTCTTTTTTCCTTTTTTTTCCAAGGGGCAGAGAACCATAGATTTTTAACAACATTGTTATTTACATTGAACTACTCCTGAATATGTATTAGAAGGAATTCTGCTTTTGGTAATATATCTAGTTATGAGAGGATGCCACATGGCAAATCTGACAGACATTTGCTATTTCCTGAGAGGGAGACCCCTCTAATAACTCCTAAAGGCAGTTCATAATCTTTTCATGCACGTCAATCATAAATTGGACTATACAGAAATATAACAATATATTTAATACTTTAAAAGTTCAGTAACAATTCAGAGACCCTCAATTAGGACAACCATACCGAAACCAAGATAAAGAATGACAATAAAAAATACACATTCACATACACACTCATACATGTCCTTTTAAAACACACTCACACACATTTTCCTTTAAATGATACACATTCACACACACACACACAAAGTTCTCAACTTCACATCAAGAGATGTGAAGAGACCAAGAAGACGACCAAAGGACTGATTGGGCAGATAAAACTTTTTGGTAACACGGCAAAGAGGCGCTCAAACGTAGGCATCTGGAAACCATTATCTGATATCAGATTGAAATTGGGTAAGGTGAACCAATAAAGTCACTCAGAAAGATTAATGTACACTGAATCAGCCATAGATAGAAACATTGCAGTATACTTTCAGGAAGGTATCCATGTTAGTAAGGAAGTATTTATCAGGCTTGAATCATATTCAATATGCCAAATTAAGAATAGAATGGACACCAAATGACTAAGACATTGTATTCAGATTTGGCATAAAAGTTATAGTATATTGAAACACAGGAATGAACCATCAAAGGCCATCTAAGAGATAGAATTCTTTGCATTACAAGCCTAGGACATATAGTTTATTAGTAGTACATCACAGAGTATTCTTTGTGCCTGCACCAAGAATGCTCTGTGAGAGAAGAGAGCTTCTCGAGAAATTACCTACCGCATCTAACAAAATTCGCCTTCGTCGAGCATGACGGCTCATCATCATCGAGAAAAACGAGCAAACTAATTATCTGCCAGCTGAAATTTTTCTCGTGCATTCTAAGCTAAATTTATCTAATGTACATACACAGCAGCATTTCTTTACCTGCGGTAAAAAGTTTCAAATTATAAAGCCTGAAAAAAAAAACATTCATGGGAATTAGAAAAACAGTACACTTACACATAGGAATCAAAAACATGCATTACACGCAAGATATACGATAACTTAAAACACTCTTCATAACAATAAAAATACATCATAATATACATTAATGTGACACAGTGTGGAGAAAAATGGAGTGAGCAATGACTGAGGAATTGATGTATCTTGTGGTGTGGTAGGTGTCGCATGTATGGTGCCGTGATCTGATGTGTGTGAAGGCACTGAATTGTATGTGCCCATGATGAAAAGGAACCTCGGGAACACCCTCTGAAGAGGAGGAAAGAAACAAACAAAGGAAACAAAAAGACTAGCTAAAGACACTGGAAGGACTAAAGAACCCGTTACTACCCTCACATCTAAGGAATCTGCTCTAACACCCTTCCTAAATCTCCCCACCTGCCTATGGCCCTAGCGACTTGGGGATCCATCTGGCAACCCCAGGACAACGGAATGCCCTTTTCCTCCATTTGAAGACATGGAGGTTGGATACGTATGCCGGTACCCATTCGGCCCCTTCCCAAACTTAGCCGTATACCCCTTGTACACGTTGTCCGTCCTCTACCGCGGGGAGGTGTTGGGTAAGGACTGTATCGTCATCGGGTTTTAAGACCGGCTTTACGGCTTTTCCTAAAACCCTCAAATACTCAAGAGGACAAAAAATGGAATAAAAATTCCGGACACTACATGATATTAGGTATAGAGGACCCATTCCTCCTGCATTTTAAATGCAACCCAACATCATGGAAAAGAAAACAATCATCTTTCGAATACTAAATAAAATACCCAGCAAGTATTCATTCAATGACATATAACAAACTAAACAAAAACTTAAACTAAATCTTGAATTAAAACTTATACTAAGATTAAACACCAACTCTCACTTTCAGCAATATAACATTCTAACAACCACGTAAAGATGACAGAAGATACACACTGGGTTTGGAAAATGATGAGAAAACATTCATTACTTTAAATTATCTTAAGACACGTAAACATTCAAAGAGAAGGATGCAAAATGCAACCTGGAAACCGGGGATATGAAAGAGAAAAATCAACAATCTACCATAGTCGCTTATACTATAATTAAAGTACGAGCGCACTTACTTAAGAAAATATTGTAACTTAGACGACATAAATACTAAATAATGATTCGGTGGCATATCGCAGAGAACAAAAGGTTTCGAAATTAACCTATCGTAACTACCATAGAATGCTGGCTTCATGTACGACCTTCGTGACCTAAGATGCATAGCGATTGGAAGAATGAGAACACGCAAAGATCAGCTCTGCCTTGTCTTAAATCACCGAGAGATTATAATTGCCCTGCCCTGCGCTATTAATTACACTTGAAAAATTATCTGGATGGAAATTGGATGGGAATCCGCTTTTACCTTGCACACACTCTCCCACCACCACAGTGTTAGTTCCAAAAGGGGCTAACTACACAAAAGGACTAACAACCAGGAAAGGTGTCAATCTAAAAATCATCAACTTCAACCATTCATGCAAGTGCACTTGCCACAATCATTCACTCATTAGGCACACCAGAGGTAGAATCGGATCCCAATAATTTCCATCACATGAGTTAACGAATCCCTAAAATCGCATCTATGCTACGGTAAACTCTACACTAACGGACACGATTTACGCTTAATATGAGCAAGAGAAAACACCGCTTCTCGAGAAATTACCTACCGCATATAACAAAAATCGCCTTCGTCAAGCATGACGGCTCATGCATACTCGAGGAAAACGAGCTAACTAATTAACTTCCAGCTGAAATATTTCTCGTGCATTCTAAGCTAAAACTATCCTACGTATACAGCAACGCTTCTTTACCTGCAGAAAAAAATTTCCAATTATAACGCCTGAAAATATATTCATGGAAATTAGTAAGAATAGTACCCTTGCACACCACAAAACAATAAACAAAAGTTAACCAGTCATGACATAGAAATGCACAACATACACTATAAATAAACGAACAGTACAATAAAAATACATGTAAAATACATACAAAACTTCGTATACACCCACTCTAACCAACAACAAAAAAAAACATGAAACAAAATAAATGAACAGTGTGGAAAAAAATGGAGTGAGCAATGACTGAGAAATTGATGATTCTTGTGGTGTGGTAGGTGTCGCATGTATGGTGCCGTGATCTGATGTGTGTGAAGGCACTGAATTGTTTGTGCCCATGATGAGGTTCCTGTGGATTTCGGGAACACCCTCTGAAGAGGAGGAAAGAAACAAACAAAGGAAACGAAAAGACTAGCTAAAGACACTGGAAGGACTAAAGAACCCGTTACTACCCTCACATCTAAGGAATCTGCTCTAACACCCTTCCTAAATCTCCCCACCTGCCTATGGCCCTAGCGACTTGGGGATCCATCTGGCAACCCCAGGACAACGGAATGCCCTTTTCCTCCATTTGAAGACATGGAGGTTGGATACGTATGCCGGTACCCATTCGGCCCCTTCCCAAACTTAGCCGTATACCCCTTGTACACGTTGTCCGTCCTCTACCGCGGGGAGGTGTTGGGTAAGGACTGTATCGTCATCGGGTTTTAAGACCGGCTTTACGGCTTTTCCTAAAACCCTCAAATACTCAAGAGGACAAAAAATGGAATAAAAATTCCGGACACTACATGATATTAGGTATAGAGGACCCATTCCTCCTGCATTTTAAATGCAACCCAACATCATGGAAAAGAAAACAATCATCTTTCGAATACTAAATAAAATACCCAGCAAGTATTCATTCAATGACATATAACAAACTAAACAAAAACTTAAACTAAATCTTGAATTAAAACTTATACTAAGATTAAACACCAACTCTCACTTTCAGCAATATAACATTCTAACAACCACGTAAAGATGACAGAAGATACACACTGGGTTTGGAAAATGATGAGAAAACATTCATTACTTTAAATTATCTTAAGACACGTAAACATTCAAAGAGAAGGATGCAAAATGCAACCTGGAAACCGGGGATTAGAAAGAGAATCAACAATCTACCATAGTCGCTTATACTATAATTAAAGTACGAGCGCACTTACTTAAGAAAATATTGTAACTTAGACGACATAAATACTAAATAATGATTCGGTGGCATATCGCAGAGAACAAAAGGTTTCGAAATTAACCTATCGTAACTACCATAGAATGCTGGCTTCATGTACGACCTTCGTGACCTAAGATGCATAGCGATTGGAAGAATGAGAACACGCAAAGATCAGCTCTGCCTTGTCTTAAATCACCGAGAGATTATAATTGCCCTGCCCTGCGCTATTAATTGCACTTGAAAAATTATCTGGATGGAAATTGGATGGGAATCCGCTTTTACCTTGCACACACTCTCCCACCACCACAGTGTTAGTTCCAAAAGGGGCTAACTACACAAAAGGACTAACAACCAGGAAAGGTGTCAATCTAAAAATCATCAACTTCAACCATTCATGCAAGTGCACTTGCCACAATCATTCACTCATTAGGCACACCAGAGGTAGAATCGGATCCCAATAATTTCCATCACATGAGTTAACGAATCCCTAAAATCGCATCTATGCTACGGTAAACTCTACACTAACGGACACGATTTACGCTTAATATGAGCAAGAGAAAACACCGCTTCTCGAGAAATTACCTACCGCATATAACAAAAATCGCCTTCGTCAAGCATGACGGCTCATGCATACTCGAGAAAAACGAGCTAACTAATTAACTTCCAGCTGAAATATTTCTCGTGCATTCTAAGCTAAAACTATCCTACGTATACAGCAACGCTTATTTACCTGCAGAAAAAAATTTCCAATTATAACGCCTGAAAATATATTCATGGAAATTAGTAAGAATAGTACCCTTGCACACCACAAAACTATAAACAAAAGTTAACCAGTCATGACATAGAAATGCACAACATACACTATAAATAAACGAACAGTACAATAAAAATACATATAAAATACATACAAAACTTCGTATACACCCACTCTAACTAACAACAAAAAAAACATGAAACAAAATAAATGAACAGTGTGGAAAAAAATGGAGTGAGCAATGACTGAGAAATTGATGATTCTTGTGGTGTGGTAGGTGTCGCATGTATGGTGCCGTGATCTGATGTGTGTGAAGGCACTGAATTGTTTGTGCCCATGATGAGGTTCCTGTGGATTTCGGGAACACCCTCTGAAGAGGAGGAAAGAAACAAACAAAGGAAACGAAAAGACTAGCTAAAGACACTGGAAGGACTAAAGAACCCGTTACTACCCTCACATCTAAGGAATCTGCTCTAACACCCTTCCTAAATCTCCCCACCTGCCTATGGCCCTAGCGACTTGGGGATCCATCTGGCAACCCCAGGACAACGGAATGCCCTTTTCCTCCATTTGAAGACATGGAGGTTGGATACGTATGCCGGTACCCATTCGGCCCCTTCCCAAACTTAGCCGTATACCCCTTGTACACGTTGTCCGTCCTCTACCGCGGGGAGGTGTTGGGTAAGGACTGTATCGTCATCGGGTTTTAAGACCGGCTTTACGGCTTTTCCTAAAACCCTCAAATACTCAAGAGGACAAAAAATGGAATAAAAATTCCGGACACTACATGATATTAGGTATAGAGGACCCATTCCTCCTGCATTTTAAATGCAACCCAACATCATGGAAAAGAAAACAATCATCTTTCGAATACTAAATAAAATACCCAGCAAGTATTCATTCAATGACATATAACAAACTAAACAAAAACTTAAACTAAATCTTGAATTAAAACTTATACTAAGATTAAACACCAACTCTCACTTTCAGCAATATAACATTCTAACAACCACGTAAAGATGACAGAAGATACACACTGGGTTTGGAAAATGATGAGAAAACATTCATTACTTTAAATTATCTTAAGACACGTAAACATTCAAAGAGAAGGATGCAAAATGCAACCTGGAAACCGGGGATTAGAAAGAGAATCAACAATCTACCATAGTCGCTTATACTATAATTAAAGTACGAGCGCACTTACTTAAGAAAATATTGTAACTTAGACGACATAAATACTAAATAATGATTCGGTGGCATATCGCAGAGAACAAAAGGTTTCGAAATTAACCTATCGTAACTACCATAGAATGCTGGCTTCATGTACGACCTTCGTGACCTAAGATGCATAGCGATTGGAAGAATGAGAACACGCAAAGATCAGCTCTGCCTTGTCTTAAATCACCGAGAGATTATAATTGCCCTGCCCTGCGCTATTAATTACACTTGAAAAATTATCTGGATGGAAATTGGATGGGAATCCGCTTTTACCTTGCACACACTCTCCCACCACCACAGTGTTAGTTCCAAAAGGGGCTAACTACACAAAAGGACTAACAACCAGGAAAGGTGTCAATCTAAAAATCATCAACTTCAACCATTCATGCAAGTGCACTTGCCACAATCATTCACTCATTAGGCACACCAGAGGTAGAATCGGATCCCAATAATTTCCATCACATGAGTTAACGAATCCCTAAAATCGCATCTATGCTACGGTAAACTCTACACTAACGGACACGATTTACGCTTAATATGAGCAAGAGAAAACACCGCTTCTCGAGAAATTACCTACCGCATATAACAAAAATCGCCTTCGTCAAGCATGACGGCTCATGCATACTCGAGAAAAACGAGCTAACTAATTAACTTCCAGCTGAAATATTTCTCGTGCATTCTAAGCTAAAACTATCCTACGTATACAGCAACGCTTCTTTACCTGCAGAAAAAAATTTCCAATTATAACGCCTGAAAATATATTCATGGAAATAAGTAAGAATAGTACCCTTGCACACCACAAAACAATAAACAAAAGTTAACCAGTCATGACATAGAAATGCACAACATACACTATAAATAAACGAACAGTACAATAAAAATACATGTAAAATACATACAAAACTTCGTATACACCCACTCTAACCAACAACAAAAAATAACATGAAACAAAATAAATGAACAGTGTGGAAAAAAATGGAGTGAGCAATGACTGAGAAATTGATGATTCTTGTGGTGTGGTAGGTGTCGCATGTATGGTGCCGTGATCTGATGTGTGTGAAGGCACTGAATTGTTTGTGCCCATGATGAGGTTCCTGTGGATTTCGGGAACACCCTCTGAAGAGGAGGAAAGAAACAAACAAAGGAAACAAAAAGACTAGCTAAAGACACTGGAAGGACTAAAGAACCCGTTACTACCCTCACATCTAAGGAATCTGCTCTAACACCCTTCCTAAATCTCCCCACCTGCCTATGGCCCTAGCGACTTGGGGATCCATCTGGCAACCCCAGGACAACGGAATGCCCTTTTCCTCCATTTGAAGACATGGAGGTTGGATACGTATGCCGGTACCCATTCGGCCCCTTCCCAAACTTAGCCGTATACCCATTGTACACGTTGTCCGTCCTCTACCGCGGGGAGGTGTTGGGTAAGGACTGTATCGTCATCGGGTTTTAAGACCGGCTTTACGGCTTTTCCTAAAACCCTCAAATACTCAAGAGGACAAAAAATGGAATAAAAATTCCGGACACTACATGATATTAGGTATAGAGGACCCATTCCTCCTGCATTTTAAATGCAACCCAACATCATGGAAAAGAAAACAATCATCTTTCGAATACTAAATAAAATACCCAGCAAGTATTCATTCAATGACATATAACAAACTAAACAAAAACTTAAACTAAATCTTGAATTAAAACTTATACTAAGATTAAACACCAACTCTCACTTTCAGCAATATAACATTCTAACAACCACGTAAAGATGACAGAAGATACACACTGGGTTTGGAAAATGATGAGAAAACATTCATTACTTTAAATTATCTTAAGACACGTAAACATTCAAAGAGAAGGATGCAAAATGCAACCTGGAAACCGGGGATATGAAAGAGAAAAATCAACAATCTACCATAGTCGCTTATACTATAATTAAAGTACGAGCGCACTTACTTAAGAAAATATTGTAACTTAGACGACATAAATACTAAATAATGATTCGGTGGCATATCGCAGAGAACAAAAGGTTTCGAAATTAACCTATCGTAACTACCATAGAATGCTGGCTTCATGTACGACCTTCGTGACCTAAGATGCATAGCGATTGGAAGAATGAGAACACGCAAAGATCAGCTCTGCCTTGTCTTAAATCACCGAGAGATTATAATTGCCCTGCCCTGCGCTATTAATTACACTTGAAAAATTATCTGGATGGAAATTGGATGGGAATCCGCTTTTACCTTGCACACACTCTCCCACCACCACAGTGTTAGTTCCAATAGGCCTAACTACACAAAAGGACTAACAACCAGGAAAGGTGTCAATCTAAAAATCATCAACTTCAACCATTCATGCAAGTGCACTTGCCACAATCATTCACTCATTAGGCACACCAGAGGTAGAATCGGATCCCAATAATTTCCATCACATGAGTTAACGAATCCCTAAAATCGCATCTATGCTACGGTAAACTCTACACTAACGGACACGATTTACGCTTAATATGAGCAAGAGAAAACACCGCTTCTCGAGAAATTACCTACCGCATATAACAAAAATCGCCTTCGTCAAGCATGTCGGCTCATGCATACTCGAGAAAAACGAGCTAACTAATTAACTTCCAGCTGAAATATTTCTCGAGCATTCTAAGCTAAAACTATCCTACGTATACAGCAACGCTTCTTTACCTGCAGAAAAAAATTTCCAATTATAACGCCTGAAAATATATTCATGGAAATTAGTAAGAATAGTACCCTTGCACACCACAAAACAATAAACAAAAGTTAACCAGTCATGACATAGAAATGCACAACATACACTACAAATAAACGAACAGTACAATAAAAATACATGTAAAATACATACAAAACTTCGTATACACCCACTCTAACTAACAACAAAAAAAAAACATGAAACAAAATAAATGAACAGTGTGGAAAAAAATGGAGTGAGCAATGACTGAGAAATTGATGATTCTTGTGGTGTGGTAGGTGTCGCATGTATGGTGCCGTGATCTGATGTGTGTGAAGGCACTGAATTGTTTGTGCCCATGATGAGGTTCCTGTGGATTTCGGGAACACCCTCTGAAGAGGAGGAAAGAAACAAACAAAGGAAACGAAAAGACTAGCTAAAGACACTGGAAGGACTAAAGAACCCGTTACTACCCTCACATCTAAGGAATCTGCTCTAACACCCTTCCTAAATCTCCCCACCTGCCTATGGCCCTAGCGACTTGGGGATCCATCTGGCAACCCCAGGACAACGGAATGCCCTTTTCCTCCATTTGAAGACATGGAGGTTGGATACGTATGCCGGTACCCATTCGGCCCCTTCCCAAACTTAGCCGTATACCCCTTGTACACGTTGTCCGTCCTCTACCGCGGGGAGGTGTTGGGTAAGGACTGTATCGTCATCGGGTTTTAAGACCGGCTTTACGGCTTTTCCTAAAACCCTCAAATACTCAAGAGGACAAAAAATGGAATAAAAATTCCGGACACTACATGATATTAGGTATAGAGGACCCATTCCTCCTGCATTTTAAATGCAACCCAACATCATGGAAAAGAAAACAATCATCTTTCGAATACTAAATAAAATACCCAGCAAGTATTCATTCAATGACATATAACAAACTAAACAAAAACTTAAACTAAATCTTGAATTAAAACTTATACTAAGATTAAACACCAACTCTCACTTTCAGCAATATAACATTCTAACAACCACGTAAAGATGACAGAAGATACACACTGGGTTTGGAAAATGATGAGAAAACATTCATTACTTTAAATTATCTTAAGACACGTAAACATTCAAAGAGAAGGATGCAAAATGCAACCTGGAAACCGGGGATATGAAAGAGAAAAATCAACAATCTACCATAGTCGCTTATACTATAATTAAAGTACGAGCGCACTTACTTAAGAAAATATTGTAACTTAGACGACATAAATACTAAATAATGATTCGGTGGCATATCGCAGAGAACAAAAGGTTTCGAAATTAACCTATCGTAACTACCATAGAATGCTGGCTTCATGTACGACCTTCGTGACCTAAGATGCATAGCGATTGGAAGAATGAGAACACGCAAAGATCAGCTCTGCCTTGTCTTAAATCACCGAGAGATTATAATTGCCCTGCCCTGCGCTATTAATTGCACTTGAAAAATTATCTGGATGGAAATTGGATGGGAATCCGCTTTTACCTTGCACACACTCTCCCACCACCACAGTGTTAGTTCCAAAAGGGGCTAACTACACAAAAGGACTAACAACCAGGAAAGGTGTCAATCTAAAAATCATCAACTTCAACCATTCATGCAAGTGCACTTGCCACAATCATTCACTCATTAGGCACACCAGAGGTAGAATCGGATCCCAATAATTTCCATCACATGAGTTAACGAATCCCTAAAATCGCATCTATGCTACGGTAAACTCTACACTAACGGACACGATTTACGCTTAATATGAGCAAGAGAAAACACCGCTTCTCGAGAAATTACCTACCGCATATAACAAAAATCGCCTTCGTCAAGCATGACGGCTCATGCATACTCGAGAAAAACGAGCTAACTAATTAACTTCCAGCTGAAATATTTCTCGTGCATTCTAAGCTAAAACTATCCTACGTATACAGCAACGCTTCTTTACCTGCAGAAAAAAATTTCCAATTATAACGCCTGAAAATATATTCATGGAAATTAGTAAGAATAGTACCCTTGCACACCACAAAACTATAAACAAAAGTTAACCAGTCATGACATAGAAATGCACAACATACACTATAAATAAACGAACAGTACAATAAAAATACATATAAAATACATACAAAACTTCGTATACACCCACTCTAACTAACAACAAAAAAAACATGAAACAAAATAAATGAACAGTGTGGAAAAAAATGGAGTGAGCAATGACTGAGAAATTGATGATTCTTGTGGTGTGGTAGGTGTCGCATGTATGGTGCCGTGATCTGATGTGTGTGAAGGCACTGAATTGTTTGTGCCCATGATGAGGTTCCTGTGGATTTCGGGAACACCCTCTGAAGAGGAGGAAAGAAACAAACAAAGGAAACGAAAAGACTAGCTAAAGACACTGGAAGGACTAAAGAACCCGTTACTACCCTCACATCTAAGGAATCTGCTCTAACACCCTTCCTAAATCTCCCCACCTGCCTATGGCCCTAGCGACTTGGGGATCCATCTGGCAACCCCAGGACAACGGAATGCCCTTTTCCTCCATTTGAAGACATGGAGGTTGGATACGTATGCCGGTACCCATTCGGCCCCTTCCCAAACTTAGCCGTATACCCCTTGTACACGTTGTCCGTCCTCTACCGCGGGGAGGTGTTGGGTAAGGACTGTATCGTCATCGGGTTTTAAGACCGGCTTTACGGCTTTTCCTAAAACCCTCAAATACTCAAGAGGACAAAAAATGGAATAAAAATTCCGGACACTACATGATATTAGGTATAGAGGACCCATTCCTCCTGCATTTTAAATGCAACCCAACATCATGGAAAAGAAAACAATCATCTTTCGAATACTAAATAAAATACCCAGCAAGTATTCATTCAATGACATATAACAAACTAAACAAAAACTTAAACTAAATCTTGAATTAAAACTTATACTAAGATTAAACACCAACTCTCACTTTCAGCAATATAACATTCTAACAACCACGTAAAGATGACAGAAGATACACACTGGGTTTGGAAAATGATGAGAAAACATTCATTACTTTAAATTATCTTAAGACACGTAAACATTCAAAGAGAAGGATGCAAAATGCAACCTGGAAACCGGGGATTAGAAAGAGAATCAACAATCTACCATAGTCGCTTATACTATAATTAAAGTACGAGCGCACTTACTTAAGAAAATATTGTAACTTAGACGACATAAATACTAAATAATGATTCGGTGGCATATCGCAGAGAACAAAAGGTTTCGAAATTAACCTATCGTAACTACCATAGAATGCTGGCTTCATGTACGACCTTCGTGACCTAAGATGCATAGCGATTGGAAGAATGAGAACACGCAAAGATCAGCTCTGCCTTGTCTTAAATCACCGAGAGATTATAATTGCCCTGCCCTGCGCTATTAATTGCACTTGAAAAATTATCTGGATGGAAATTGGATGGGAATCCGCTTTTACCTTGCACACACTCTCCCACCACCACAGTGTTAGTTCCAATAGGCCTAACTACACAAAAGGACTAACAACCAGGAAAGGTGTCAATCTAAAAATCATCAACTTCAACCATTCATGCAAGTGCACTTGCCACAATCATTCACTCATTAGGCACACCAGAGGTAGAATCGGATCCCAATAATTTCCATCACATGAGTTAACGAATCCCTAAAATCGCATCTATGCTACGGTAAACTCTACACTAACGGACACGATTTACGCTTAATATGAGCAAGAGAAAACACCGCTTCTCGAGAAATTACCTACCGCATATAACAAAAATCGCCTTCGTCAAGCATGACGGCTCATGCATACTCGAGAAAAACGAGCTAACTAATTAACTTCCAGCTGAAATATTTCTCGTGCATTCTAAGCTAAAACTATCCTACGTATACAGCAACGCTTCTTTACCTGCAGAAAAAAATTTCCAATTATAACGCCTGAAAATATATTCATGGAAATAAGTAAGAATAGTACCCTTGCACACCACAAAACAATAAACAAAAGTTAACCAGTCATGACATAGAAATGCACAACATACACTATAAATAAACGAACAGTACAATAAAAATACATGTAAAATACATACAAAACTTCGTATACACCCACTCTAACCAACAACAAAAAATAACATGAAACAAAATAAATGAACAGTGTGGAAAAAAATGGAGTGAGCAATGACTGAGAAATTGATGATTCTTGTGGTGTGGTAGGTGTCGCATGTATGGTGCCGTGATCTGATGTGTGTGAAGGCACTGAATTGTTTGTGCCCATGATGAGGTTCCTGTGGATTTCGGGAACACCCTCTGAAGAGGAGGAAAGAAACAAACAAAGGAAACAAAAAGACTAGCTAAAGACACTGGAAGGACTAAAGAACCCGTTACTACCCTCACATCTAAGGAATCTGCTCTAACACCCTTCCTAAATCTCCCCACCTGCCTATGGCCCTAGCGACTTGGGGATCCATCTGGCAACCCCAGGACAACGGAATGCCCTTTTCCTCCATTTGAAGACATGGAGGTTGGATACGTATGCCGGTACCCATTCGGCCCCTTCCCAAACTTAGCCGTATACCCATTGTACACGTTGTCCGTCCTCTACCGCGGGGAGGTGTTGGGTAAGGACTGTATCGTCATCGGGTTTTAAGACCGGCTTTACGGCTTTTCCTAAAACCCTCAAATACTCAAGAGGACAAAAAATGGAATAAAAATTCCGGACACTACATGATATTAGGTATAGAGGACCCATTCCTCCTGCATTTTAAATGCAACCCAACATCATGGAAAAGAAAACAATCATCTTTCGAATACTAAATAAAATACCCAGCAAGTATTCATTCAATGACATATAACAAACTAAACAAAAACTTAAACTAAATCTTGAATTAAAACTTATACTAAGATTAAACACCAACTCTCACTTTCAGCAATATAACATTCTAACAACCACGTAAAGATGACAGAAGATACACACTGGGTTTGGAAAATGATGAGAAAACATTCATTACTTTAAATTATCTTAAGACACGTAAACATTCAAAGAGAAGGATGCAAAATGCAACCTGGAAACCGGGGATATGAAAGAGAATCAACAATCTACCATAGTCGCTTATACTATAATTAAAGTACGAGCGCACTTACTTAAGAAAATATTGTAACTTAGACGACATAAATACTAAATAATGATTCGGTGGCATATCGCAGAGAACAAAAGGTTTCGAAATTAACCTATCGTAACTACCATAGAATGCTGGCTTCATGTACGACCTTCGTGACCTAAGATGCATAGCGATTGGAAGAATGAGAACACGCAAAGATCAGCTCTGCCTTGTCTTAAATCACCGAGAGATTATAATTGCCCTGCCCTGCGCTATTAATTACACTTGAAAAATTATCTGGATGGAAATTGGATGGGAATCCGCTTTTACCTTGCACACACTCTCCCACCACCACAGTGTTAGTTCCAATAGGCCTAACTACACAAAAGGACTAACAACCAGGAAAGGTGTCAATCTAAAAATCATCAACTTCAACCATTCATGCAAGTGCACTTGCCACAATCATTCACTCATTAGGCACACCAGAGGTAGAATCGGATCCCAATAATTTCCATCACATGAGTTAACGAATCCCTAAAATCGCATCTATGCTACGGTAAACTCTACACTAACGGACACGATTTACGCTTAATATGAGCAAGAGAAAACACCGCTTCTCGAGAAATTACCTACCGCATATAACAAAAATCGCCTTCGTCAAGCATGTCGGCTCATGCATACTCGAGAAAAACGAGCTAACTAATTAACTTCCAGCTGAAATATTTCTCGAGCATTCTAAGCTAAAACTATCCTACGTATACAGCAACGCTTCTTTACCTGCAGAAAAAAATTTCCAATTATAACGCCTGAAAATATATTCATGGAAATTAGTAAGAATAGTACCCTTGCACACCACAAAACAATAAACAAAAGTTAACCAGTCATGACATAGAAATGCACAACATACACTACAAATAAACGAACAGTACAATAAAAATACATGTAAAATACATACAAAACTTCGTATACACCCACTCTAACTAACAACAAAAAAAAAACATGAAACAAAATAAATGAACAGTGTGGAAAAAAATGGAGTGAGCAATGACTGAGAAATTGATGATTCTTGTGGTGTGGTAGGTGTCGCATGTATGGTGCCGTGATCTGATGTGTGTGAAGGCACTGAATTGTTTGTGCCCATGATGAGGTTCCTGTGGATTTCGGGAACACCCTCTGAAGAGGAGGAAAGAAACAAACAAAGGAAACGAAAAGACTAGCTAAAGACACTGGAAGGACTAAAGAACCCGTTACTACCCTCACATCTAAGGAATCTGCTCTAACACCCTTCCTAAATCTCCCCACCTGCCTATGGCCCTAGCGACTTGGGGATCCATCTGGCAACCCCAGGACAACGGAATGCCCTTTTCCTCCATTTGAAGACATGGAGGTTGGATACGTATGCCGGTACCCATTCGGCCCCTTCCCAAACTTAGCCGTATACCCCTTGTACACGTTGTCCGTCCTCTACCGCGGGGAGGTGTTGGGTAAGGACTGTATCGTCATCGGGTTTTAAGACCGGCTTTACGGCTTTTCCTAAAACCCTCAAATACTCAAGAGGACAAAAAATGGAATAAAAATTCCGGACACTACATGATATTAGGTATAGAGGACCCATTCCTCCTGCATTTTAAATGCAACCCAACATCATGGAAAAGAAAACAATCATCTTTCGAATACTAAATAAAATACCCAGCAAGTATTCATTCAATGACATATAACAAACTAAACAAAAACTTAAACTAAATCTTGAATTAAAACTTATACTAAGATTAAACACCAACTCTCACTTTCAGCAATATAACATTCTAACAACCACGTAAAGATGACAGAAGATACACACTGGGTTTGGAAAATGATGAGAAAACATTCATTACTTTAAATTATCTTAAGACACGTAAACATTCAAAGAGAAGGATGCAAAATGCAACCTGGAAACCGGGGATATGAAAGAGAAAAATCAACAATCTACCATAGTCGCTTATACTATAATTAAAGTACGAGCGCACTTACTTAAGAAAATATTGTAACTTAGACGACATAAATACTAAATAATGATTCGGTGGCATATCGCAGAGAACAAAAGGTTTCGAAATTAACCTATCGTAACTACCATAGAATGCTGGCTTCATGTACGACCTTCGTGACCTAAGATGCATAGCGATTGGAAGAATGAGAACACGCAAAGATCAGCTCTGCCTTGTCTTAAATCACCGAGAGATTATAATTGCCCTGCCCTGCGCTATTAATTACACTTGAAAAATTATCTGGATGGAAATTGGATGGGAATCCGCTTTTACCTTGCACACACTCTCCCACCACCACAGTGTTAGTTCCAAAAGGGGCTAACTACACAAAAGGACTAACAACCAGGAAAGGTGTCAATCTAAAAATCATCAACTTCAACCATTCATGCAAGTGCACTTGCCACAATCATTCACTCATTAGGCACACCAGAGGTAGAATCGGATCCCAATAATTTCCATCACATGAGTTAACGAATCCCTAAAATCGCATCTATGCTACGGTAAACTCTACACTAACGGACACGATTTACGCTTAATATGAGCAAGAGAAAACACCGCTTCTCGAGAAATTACCTACCGCATATAACAAAAATCGCCTTCGTCAAGCATGTCGGCTCATGCATACTCGAGAAAAACGAGCTAACTAATTAACTTCCAGCTGAAATATTTCTCGAGCATTCTAAGCTAAAACTATCCTACGTATACAGCAACGCTTCTTTACCTGCAGAAAAAAATTTCCAATTATAACGCCTGAAAATATATTCATGGAAATTAGTAAGAATAGTACCCTTGCACACCACAAAACAATAAACAAAAGTTAACCAGTCATGACATAGAAATGCACAACATACACTACAAATAAACGAACAGTACAATAAAAATACATGTAAAATACATACAAAACTTCGTATACACCCACTCTAACTAACAACAAAAAAAAACATGAAACAAAATAAATGAACAGTGTGGAAAAAAATGGAGTGAGCAATGACTGAGAAATTGATGATTCTTGTGGTGTGGTAGGTGTCGCATGTATGGTGCCGTGATCTGATGTGTGTGAAGGCACTGAATTGTTTGTGCCCATGATGAGGTTCCTGTGGATTTCGGGAACACCCTCTGAAGAGGAGGAAAGAAACAAACAAAGGAAACGAAAAGACTAGCTAAAGACACTGGAAGGACTAAAGAACCCGTTACTACCCTCACATCTAAGGAATCTGCTCTAACACCCTTCCTAAATCTCCCCACCTGCCTATGGCCCTAGCGACTTGGGGATCCATCTGGCAACCCCAGGACAACGGAATGCCCTTTTCCTCCATTTGAAGACATGGAGGTTGGATACGTATGCCGGTACCCATTCGGCCCCTTCCCAAACTTAGCCGTATACCCCTTGTACACGTTGTCCGTCCTCTACCGCGGGGAGGTGTTGGGTAAGGACTGTATCGTCATCGGGTTTTAAGACCGGCTTTACGGCTTTTCCTAAAACCCTCAAATACTCAAGAGGACAAAAAATGGAATAAAAATTCCGGACACTACATGATATTAGGTATAGAGGACCCATTCCTCCTGCATTTTAAATGCAACCCAACATCATGGAAAAGAAAACAATCATCTTTCGAATACTAAATAAAATACCCAGCAAGTATTCATTCAATGACATATAACAAACTAAACAAAAACTTAAACTAAATCTTGAATTAAAACTTATACTAAGATTAAACACCAACTCTCACTTTCAGCAATATAACATTCTAACAACCACGTAAAGATGACAGAAGATACACACTGGGTTTGGAAAATGATGAGAAAACATTCATTACTTTAAATTATCTTAAGACACGTAAACATTCAAAGAGAAGGATGCAAAATGCAACCTGGAAACCGGGGATATGAAAGAGAAAAATCAACAATCTACCATAGTCGCTTATACTATAATTAAAGTACGAGCGCACTTACTTAAGAAAATATTGTAACTTAGACGACATAAATACTAAATAATGATTCGGTGGCATATCGCAGAGAACAAAAGGTTTCGAAATTAACCTATCGTAACTACCATAGAATGCTGGCTTCATGTACGACCTTCGTGACCTAAGATGCATAGCGATTGGAAGAATGAGAACACGCAAAGATCAGCTCTGCCTTGTCTTAAATCACCGAGAGATTATAATTGCCCTGCCCTGCGCTATTAATTACACTTGAAAAATTATCTGGATGGAAATTGGATGGGAATCCGCTTTTACCTTGCACACACTCTCCCACCACCACAGTGTTAGTTCCAAAAGGGGCTAACTACACAAAAGGACTAACAACCAGGAAAGGTGTCAATCTAAAAATCATCAACTTCAACCATTCATGCAAGTGCACTTGCCACAATCATTCACTCATTAGGCACACCAGAGGTAGAATCGGATCCCAATAATTTCCATCACATGAGTTAACGAATCCCTAAAATCGCATCTATGCTACGGTAAACTCTACACTAACGGACACGATTTACGCTTAATATGAGCAAGAGAAAACACCGCTTCTCGAGAAATTACCTACCGCATATAACAAAAATCGCCTTCGTCAAGCATACTCGAGAAAAACGAGCTAACTAATTAACTTCCAGCTGAAATATTTCTCGTGCATTCTAAGCTAAAACTATCCTACGTATACAGCAACGCTTCTTTACCTGCAGAAAAAAATTTCCAATATAACGCCTGAAAATATATTCATGGAAATTAGTAAGAATAGTACCCTTGCACACCACAAAACAATAAACAAAAGTTAACCAGTCATGACATAGAAATGCACAACATACACTATAAATAAACGAACAGTACAATAAAAATACATATAAAATACATACAAAACTTCGTATACACCCACTCTAACCAACAACAAAAAAAAAACATGAAACAAAATAAATGAACAGTGTGGAAAAAAATGGAGTGAGCAATGACTGAGAAATTGATGATTCTTGTGGTGTGGTAGGTGTCGCATGTATGGTGCCGTGATCTGATGTGTGTGAAGGCACTGAATTGTTTGTGCCCATGATGAGGTTCCTGTGGATTTCGGGAACACCCTCTGAAGAGGAGGAAAGAAACAAACAAAGGAGACGAAAAGACTAGCTAAAGACACTGGAAGGACTAAAGAACCCGTTACTACCCTCACATCTAAGGAATCTGCTCTAACACCCTTCCTAAATCTCCCCACCTGCCTATGGCCCTAGCGACTTGGGGATCCATCTGGCAACCCCAGGACAACGGAATGCCCTTTTCCTCCATTTGAAGACATGGAGGTTGGATACGTATGCCGGTACCCATTCGGCCCCTTCCCAAACTTAGCCGTATACCCCTTGTACACGTTGTCCGTCCTCTACCGCGGGGAGGTGTTGGGTAAGGACTGTATCGTCATCGGGTTTTAAGACCGGCTTTACGGCTTTTCCTAAAACCCTCAAATACTCAAGAGGACAAAAAATGGAATAAAAATTCCGGACACTACATGATATTAGGTATAGAGGACCCATTCCTCCTGCATTTTAAATGCAACCCAACATCATGGAAAAGAAAACAATCATCTTTCGAATACTAAATAAAATACCCAGCAAGTATTCATTCAATGACATATAACAAACTAAACAAAAACTTAAACTAAATCTTGAATTAAAACTTATACTAAGATTAAACACCAACTCTCACTTTCAGCAATATAACATTCTAACAACCACGTAAAGATGACAGAAGATACACACTGGGTTTGGAAAATGATGAGAAAACATTCATTACTTTAAATTATCTTAAGACACGTAAACATTCAAAGAGAAGGATGCAAAATGCAACCTGGAAACCGGGGATATGAAAGAGAAGAATCAACAATCTACCATAGTCGCTTATACTATAATTAAAGTACGAGCGCACTTACTTAAGAAAATATTGTAACTTAGACGACATAAATACTAAATAATGATTTGGTGGCATATCGCAGAGAACAAAAGGTTTCGAAATTAACCTATCGTAACTACCATAGAATGCTGGCTTCATGTACGACCTTCGTGACCTAAGATGCATAGCGATTGGAAGAATGAGAACACGCAAAGATCAGCTCTGCCTTGTCTTAAATCACCGAGAGATTATAATTGCCCTGCCCTGCGCTATTAATTACACTTGAAAAATTATCTGGATGGAAATTGGATGGGAATCCGCTTTTACCTTGCACACACTCTCCCACCACCACAGTGTTAGTTCCAAAAGGGGCTAACTACACAAAAGGACTAACAACCAGGAAAGGTGTCAATCTAAAAATCATCAACTTCAACCATTCATGCAAGTGCACTTGCCACAATCATTCACTCATTAGGCACACCAGAGGTAGAATCGGATCCCAATAATTTCCATCACATGAGTTAACGAATCCCTAAAATCGCATCTATGCTACGGTAAACTCTACACTAACGGACACGATTTACGCTTAATATGAGCAAGAGAAAACACCGCTTCTCGAGAAATTACCTACCGCATATAACAAAAATCGCCTTCGTCAAGCATGACGGCTCATGCATACTCGAGAAAAACGAGCTAACTAATTAACTTCCAGCTGAAATATTTCTCGTGCATTCTAAGCTAAAACTATCCTACGTATACAGCAACGCTTCTTTACCTGCAGAAAAAAATTTCCAATTATAACGCCTGAAAATATATTCATGGAAATTAGTAAGAATAGTACCCTTGCACACCACAAAACTATAAACAAAAGTTAACCAGTCATGACATAGAAATGCACAACATACACTATAAATAAACGAACAGTACAATAAAAATACATATAAAATACATACAAAACTTCGTATACACCCACTCTACTAACAACAAAAAAAAACATGAAACAAAATAAATGAACAGTGTGGAAAAAAATGGAGTGAGCAATGACTGAGAAATTGATGATTCTTGTGGTGTGGTAGGTGTCGCATGTATGGTGCCGTGATCTGATGTGTGTGAAGGCACTGAATTGTTTTTGCCCATGATGAGGTTCCTGTGGATTTCGGGAACACCCTCTGAAGAGGAGGAAAGAAACAAACAAAGGAAACGAAAAGACTAGCTAAAGACACTGGAAGGACTAAAGAACCCGTTACTACCCTCACATCTAAGGAATCTGCTCTAACACCCTTCCTAAATCTCCCCACCTGCCTATGGCCCTAGCGACTTGGGGATCCATCTGGCAACCCCAGGACAACGGAATGCCCTTTTCCTCCATTTGAAGACATGGAGGTTGGATACGTATGCCGGTACCCATTCGGCCCCTTCCCAAACTTAGCCGTATACCCCTTGTACACGTTGTCCGTCCTCTACCGCGGGGAGGTGTTGGGTAAGGACTGTATCGTCATCGGGTTTTAAGACCGGCTTTACGGCTTTTCCTAAAACCCTCAAATACTCAAGAGGACAAAAAATGGAATAAAAATTCCGGACACTACATGATATTAGGTATAGAGGACCCATTCCTCCTGCATTTTAAATGCAACCCAACATCATGGAAAAGAAAACAATCATCTTTCGAATACTAAATAAAATACCCAGCAAGTATTCATTCAATGACATATAACAAACTAAACAAAAACTTAAACTAAATCTTGAATTAAAACTTATACTAAGATTAAACACCAACTCTCACTTTCAGCAATATAACATTCTAACAACCACGTAAAGATGACAGAAGATACACACTGGGTTTGGAAAATGATGAGAAAACATTCATTACTTTAAATTATCTTAAGACACGTAAACATTCAAAGAGAAGGATGCAAAATGCAACCTGGAAACCGGGGATATGAAAGAGAAAAATCAACAATCTACCATAGTCGCTTATACTATAATTAAAGTACGAGCGCACTTACTTAAGAAAATATTGTAACTTAGACGACATAAATACTAAATAATGATTCGGTGGCATATCGCAGAGAACAAAAGGTTTCGAAATTAACCTATCGTAACTACCATAGAATGCTGGCTTCATGTACGACCTTCGTGACCTAAGATGCATAGCGATTGGAAGAATGAGAACACGCAAAGATCAGCTCTGCCTTGTCTTAAATCACCGAGAGATTATAATTGCCCTGCCCTGCGCTATTAATTACACTTGAAAAATTATCTGGATGGAAATTGGATGGGAATCCGCTTTTACCTTGCACACACTCTCCCACCACCACAGTGTTAGTTCCAAAAGGGGCTAACTACACAAAAGGACTAACAACCAGGAAAGGTGTCAATCTAAAAATCATCAACTTCAACCATTCATGCAAGTGCACTTGCCACAATCATTCACTCATTAGGCACACCAGAGGTAGAATCGGATCCCAATAATTTCCATCACATGAGTTAACGAATCCCTAAAATCGCATCTATGCTACGGTAAACTCTACACTAACGGACACGATTTACGCTTAATATGAGCAAGAGAAAACACCGCTTCTCGAGAAATTACCTACCGCATATAACAAAAATCGCCTTCGTCAAGCATGACGGCTCATGCATACTCGAGAAAAACGAGCTAACTAATTAACTTCCAGCTGAAATATTTCTCGTGCATTCTAAGCTAAAACTATCCTACGTATACAGCAACGCTTCCTTACCTGCAGAAAAAAATTTCCAATTATAACGCCCGAAAATATATTCATGGAAATTAGTAAGAATAGTACCCTTGCACACCACAAAACAATAAACAAAAGTTAACCAGTCATGACATAGAAATGCACAACATACACTATAAATAAACGAACAGTACAATAAAAATACATATAAAATACATACAAAACTTCGTATACACCCACTCTAACTAACAACAAAAAAAAACATGAAACAAAATAAATGAACAGTGTGGAAAAAAATGGAGTGAGCAATGACTGAGAAATTGATGATTCTTGTGGTGTGGTAGGTGTCGCATGTATGGTGCCGTGATCTGATGTGTGTGAAGGCACTGAATTGTTTGTGCCCATGATGAGGTTCCTGTGGATTTCGGGAACACCCTCTGAAGAGGAGGAAAGAAACAAACAAAGGAAACGAAAAGACTAGCTAAAGACACTGGAAGGACTAAAGAACCCGTTACTACCCTCACATCTAAGGAATCTGCTCTAACACCCTTCCTAAATCTCCCCACCTGCCTATGGCCCTAGCGACTTGGGGATCCATCTGGCAACCCCAGGACAACGGAATGCCCTTTTCCTCCATTTGAAGACATGGAGGTTGGATACGTATGCCGGTACCCATTCGGCCCCTTCCCAAACTTAGCCGTATACCCCTTGTACACGTTGTCCGTCCTCTACCGCGGGGAGGTGTTGGGTAAGGACTGTATCGTCATCGGGTTTTAAGACCGGCTTTACGGCTTTTCCTAAAACCCTCAAATACTCAAGAGGACAAAAAATGGAATAAAAATTCCGGACACTACATGATATTAGGTATAGAGGACCCATTCCTCCTGCATTTTAAATGCAACCCAACATCATGGAAAAGAAAACAATCATCTTTCGAATAGTAAATAAAATACCCAGCAAGTATTCATTCAATGACATATAACAAACTAAACAAAAACTTAAACTAAATCTTGAATTAAAACTTATACTAAGATTAAACACCAACTCTCACTTTCAGCAATATAACATTCTAACAACCACGTAAAGATGACAGAAGATACACACTGGGTTTGGAAAATGATGAGAAAACATTCATTACTTTAAATTATCTTAAGACACGTAAACATTCAAAGAGAAGGATGCAAAATGCAACCTGGAAACCGGGGATATGAAAGAGAAAAATCAACAATCTACCATAGTCGCTTATACTATAATTAAAGTACGAGCGCACTTACTTAAGAAAATATTGTAACTTAGACGACATAAATACTAAATAATGATTCGGTGGCATATCGCAGAGAACAAAAGGTTTCGAAATTAACCTATCGTAACTACCATAGAATGCTGGCTTCATGTACGACCTTCGTGACCTAAGATGCATAGCGATTGGAAGAATGAGAACACGCAAAGATCAGCTCTGCCTTGTCTTAAATCACCGAGAGATTATAATTGCCCTGCCCTGCGCTATTAATTACACTTGAAAAATTATCTGGATGGAAATTGGATGGGAATCCGCTTTTACCTTGCACACACTCTCCCACCACCACAGTGTTAGTTCCAATAGGCCTAACTACACAAAAGGACTAACAACCAGGAAAGGTGTCAATCTAAAAATCATCAACTTCAACCATTCATGCAAGTGCACTTGCCACAATCATTCACTCATTAGGCACACCAGAGGTAGAATCGGATCCCAATAATTTCCATCACATGAGTTAACGAATCCCTAATATCGCATCTATGCTACGGTAAACTCTACACTAACGGACACGATTTACGCTTAATATGAGCAAGAGAAAACACCGCTTCTCGAGAAATTACCTACCGCATATAACAAAAATCGCCTTCGTCAAGCATGACGGCTCATGCATACTCGAGAAAAACGAGCTAACTAATTAACTTCCAGCTGAAATATTTCTCGTGCATTCTAAGCTAAAACTATCCTACGTATACAGCAACGCTTCTTTACCTGCAGAAAAAAATTTCCAATTATAACGCCCGAAAATATATTCATGGAAATTAGTAAGAATAGTACCCTTGCACACCACAAAACAATAAACAAAAGTTAACCAGTCATGACATAGAAATGCACAACATACACTATAAATAAACGAACAGTACAATAAAAATACATATAAAATACATACAAAACTTCGTATACACCCACTCTAACTAACAACAAAAAAAAACATGAAACAAAATAAATGAACAGTGTGGAAAAAAATGGAGTGAGCAATGACTGAGAAATTGATGATTCTTGTGGTGTGGTAGGTGTCGCATGTATGGTGCCGTGATCTGATGTGTGTGAAGGCACTGAATTGTTTGTGCCCATGATGAGGTTCCTGTGGATTTCGGGAACACCCTCTGAAGAGGAGGAAAGAAACAAACAAAGGAAACGAAAAGACTAGCTAAAGACACTGGAAGGACTAAAGAACCCGTTACTACCCTCACATCTAAGGAATCTGCTCTAACACCCTTCCTAAATCTCCCCACCTGCCTATGGCCCTAGCGACTTGGGGATCCATCTGGCAACCCCAGGACAACGGAATGCCCTTTTCCTCCATTTGAAGACATGGAGGTTGGATACGTATGCCGGTACCCATTCGGCCCCTTCCCAAACTTAGCCGTATACCCCTTGTACACGTTGTCCGTCCTCTACCGCGGGGAGGTGTTGGGTAAGGACTGTATCGTCATCGGGTTTTAAGACCGGCTTTACGGCTTTTCCTAAAACCCTCAAATACTCAAGAGGACAAAAAATGGAATAAAAATTCCGGACACTACATGATATTAGGTATAGAGGACCCATTCCTCCTGCATTTTAAATGCAACCCAACATCATGGAAAAGAAAACAATCATCTTTCGAATACTAAATAAAATACCCAGCAAGTATTCATTCAATGACATATAACAAACTAAACAAAAACTTAAACTAAATCTTGAATTAAAACTTATACTAAGATTAAACACCAACTCTCACTTTCAGCAATATAACATTCTAACAACCACGTAAAGATGACAGAAGATACACACTGGGTTTGGAAAATGATGAGAAAACATTCATTACTTTAAATTATCTTAAGACACGTAAACATTCAAAGAGAAGGATGCAAAATGCAACCTGGAAACCGGGGATATGAAAGAGAAAAATCAACAATCTACCATAGTCGCTTATACTATAATTAAAGTACGAGCGCACTTACTTAAGAAAATATTGTAACTTAGACGACATAAATACTAAATAATGATTCGGTGGCATATCGCAGAGAACAAAAGGTTTCGAAATTAACCTATCGTAACTACCATAGAATGCTGGCTTCATGTACGACCTTCGTGACCTAAGATGCATAGCGATTGGAAGAATGAGAACACGCAAAGATCAGCTCTGCCTTGTCTTAAATCACCGAGAGATTATAATTGCCCTGCCCTGCGCTATTAATTACACTTGAAAAATTATCTGGATGGAAATTGGATGGGAATCCGCTTTTACCTTGCACACACTCTCCCACCACCACAGTGTTAGTTCCAATAGGCCTAACTACACAAAAGGACTAACAACCAGGAAAGGTGTCAATCTAAAAATCATCAACTTCAACCATTCATGCAAGTGCACTTGCCACAATCATTCACTCATTAGGCACACCAGAGGTAGAATCGGATCCCAATAATTTCCATCACATGAGTTAACGAATCCCTAATATCGCATCTATGCTACGGTAAACTCTACACTAACGGACACGATTTACGCTTAATATGAGCAAGAGAAAACACCGCTTCTCGAGAAATTACCTACCGCATATAACAAAAATCGCCTTCGTCAAGCATGACGGCTCATGCATACTCGAGAAAAACGAGCTAACTAATTAACTTCCAGCTGAAATATTTCTCGTGCATTCTAAGCTAAAACTATCCTACGTATACAGCAACGCTTCTTTACCTGCAGAAAAAAATTTCCAATTATAACGCCCGAAAATATATTCATGGAAATTAGTAAGAATAGTACCCTTGCACACCACAAAACAATAAACAAAAGTTAACCAGTCATGACATAGAAATGCACAACATACACTATAAATAAACGAACAGTACAATAAAAATACATATAAAATACATACAAAACTTCGTATACACCCACTCTAACTAACAACAAAAAAAAACATGAAACAAAATAAATGAACAGTGTGGAAAAAAATGGAGTGAGCAATGACTGAGAAATTGATGATTCTTGTGGTGTGGTAGGTGTCGCATGTATGGTGCCGTGATCTGATGTGTGTGAAGGCACTGAATTGTTTGTGCCCATGATGAGGTTCCTGTGGATTTCGGGAACACCCTCTGAAGAGGAGGAAAGAAACAAACAAAGGAAACGAAAAGACTAGCTAAAGACACTGGAAGGACTAAAGAACCCGTTACTACCCTCACATCTAAGGAATCTGCTCTAACACCCTTCCTAAATCTCCCCACCTGCCTATGGCCCTAGCGACTTGGGGATCCATCTGGCAACCCCAGGACAACGGAATGCCCTTTTCCTCCATTTGAAGACATGGAGGTTGGATACGTATGCCGGTACCCATTCGGCCCCTTCCCAAACTTAGCCGTATACCCCTTGTACACGTTGTCCGTCCTCTACCGCGGGGAGGTGTTGGGTAAGGACTGTATCGTCATCGGGTTTTAAGACCGGCTTTACGGCTTTTCCTAAAACCCTCAAATACTCAAGAGGACAAAAAATGGAATAAAAATTCCGGACACTACATGATATTAGGTATAGAGGACCCATTCCTCCTGCATTTTAAATGCAACCCAACATCATGGAAAAGAAAACAATCATCTTTCGAATACTAAATAAAATACCCAGCAAGTATTCATTCAATGACATATAACAAACTAAACAAAAACTTAAACTAAATCTTGAATTAAAACTTATACTAAGATTAAACACCAACTCTCACTTTCAGCAATATAACATTCTAACAACCACGTAAAGATGACAGAAGATACACACTGGGTTTGGAAAATGATGAGAAAACATTCATTACTTTAAATTATCTTAAGACACGTAAACATTCAAAGAGAAGGATGCAAAATGCAACCTGGAAACCGGGGATATGAAAGAGAAAAATCAACAATCTACCATAGTCGCTTATACTATAATTAAAGTACGAGCGCACTTACTTAAGAAAATATTGTAACTTAGACGACATAAATACTAAATAATGATTCGGTGGCATATCGCAGAGAACAAAAGGTTTCGAAATTAACCTATCGTAACTACCATAGAATGCTGGCTTCATGTACGACCTTCGTGACCTAAGATGCATAGCGATTGGAAGAATGAGAACACGCAAAGATCAGCTCTGCCTTGTCTTAAATCACCGAGAGATTATAATTGCCCTGCCCTGCGCTATTAATTACACTTGAAAAATTATCTGGATGGAAATTGGATGGGAATCCGCTTTTACCTTGCACACACTCTCCCACCACCACAGTGTTAGTTCCAAAAGGGGCTAACTACACAAAAGGACTAACAACCAGGAAAGGTGTCAATCTAAAAATCATCAACTTCAACCATTCATGCAAGTGCACTTGCCACAATCATTCACTCATTAGGCACACCAGAGGTAGAATCGGATCCCAATAATTTCCATCACATGAGTTAACGAATCCCTAAAATCGTATCTATGCTACGGTAAACTCTACACTAACGGACACGATTTACGCTTAATATGAGCAAGAGAAAACACCGCTTCTCGAGAAATTACCTACCGCATATAACAAAAATCGCCTTCGTCAAGCATGACGGCTCATGCATACTCGAGAAAAACGAGCTAACTAATTAACTTCCAGCTGAAATATTTCTCGTGCATTCTAAGCTAAAACTATCCTACGTATACAGCAACGCTTCTTTACCTGCAGAAAAAAATTTCCAATTATAACGCCTGAAAATATATTCATGGAAATTAGTAAGAATAGTACCCTTGCACACCACAAAACAATAAACAAAAGTTAACCAGTCATGACATAGAAATGCACAACATACACTATAAATAAACGAACAGTACAATAAAAATACATATAAAATACATACAAAACTTCGTATACACCCACTCTAACTAACAACAAAAAAAAACATGAAACAAAATAAATGAACAGTGTGGAAAAAAATGGAGTGAGCAATGACTGAGAAATTGATGATTCTTGTGGTGTGGTAGGTGTCGCATGTATGGTGCCGTGATCTGATGTGTGTGAAGGCACTGAATTGTTTGTGCCCATGATGAGGTTCCTGTGGATTTCGGGAACACCCTCTGAAGAGGAGGAAAGAAACAAACAAAGGAAACGAAAAGACTAGCTAAAGACACTGGAAGGACTAAAGAACCCGTTACTACCCTCACATCTAAGGAATCTGCTCTAACACCCTTCCTAAATCTCCCCACCTGCCTATGGCCCTAGCGACTTGGGGATCCATCTGGCAACCCCAGGACAACGGAATGCCCTTTTCCTCCATTTGAAGACATGGAGGTTGGATACGTATGCCGGTACCCATTCGGCCCCTTCCCAAACTTAGCCGTATACCCCTTGTACACGTTGTCCGTCCTCTACCGCGGGGAGGTGTTGGGTAAGGACTGTATCGTCATCGGGTTTTAAGACCGGCTTTACGGCTTTTCCTAAAACCCTCAAATACTCAAGAGGACAAAAAATGGAATAAAAATTCCGGACACTACATGATATTAGGTATAGAGGACCCATTCCTCCTGCATTTTAAATGCAACCCAACATCATGGAAAAGAAAACAATCATCTTTCGAATACTAAATAAAATACCCAGCAAGTATTCATTCAATGACATATAACAAACTAAACAAAAACTTAAACTAAATCTTGAATTAAAACTTATACTAAGATTAAACACCAACTCTCACTTTCAGCAATATAACATTCTAACAACCACGTAAAGATGACAGAAGATACACACTGGGTTTGGAAAATGATGAGAAAACATTCATTACTTTAAATTATCTTAAGACACGTAAACATTCAAAGAGAAGGATGCAAAATGCAACCTGGAAACCGGGGATATGAAAGAGAAAAATCAACAATCTACCATAGTCGCTTATACTATAATTAAAGTACGAGCGCACTTACTTAAGAAAATATTGTAACTTAGACGACATAAATACTAAATAATGATTCGGTGGCATATCGCAGAGAACAAAAGGTTTCGAAATTAACCTATCGTAACTACCATAGAATGCTGGCTTCATGTACGACCTTCGTGACCTAAGATGCATAGCGATTGGAAGAATGAGAACACGCAAAGATCAGCTCTGCCTTGTCTTAAATCACCGAGAGATTATAATTGCCCTGCCCTGCGCTATTAATTACACTTGAAAAATTATCTGGATGGAAATTGGATGGGAATCCGCTTTTACCTTGCACACACTCTCCCACCACCACAGTGTTAGTTCCAAAAGGGGCTAACTACACAAAAGGACTAACAACCAGGAAAGGTGTCAATCTAAAAATCATCAACTTCAACCATTCATGCAAGTGCACTTGCCACAATCATTCACTCATTAGGCACACCAGAGGTAGAATCGGATCCCAATAATTTCCATCACATGAGTTAACGAATCCCTAAAATCGCATCTATGCTACGGTAAACTCTACACTAACGGACACGATTTACGCTTAATATGAGCAAGAGAAAACACCGCTTCTCGAGAAATTACCTACGGCATATAACAAAAATCGCCTTCGTCAAGCATACTCGAGAAAAACGAGCTAACTAATTAACTTCCAGCTGAAATATTTCTCGTGCATTCTAAGCTAAAACTATCCTACGTATACAGCAACGCTTCTTTACCTGCAGAAAAAAATTTCCAATTATAACGCCTGAAAATATATTCATGGAAATTAGTAAGAATAGTACCCTTGCACACCACAAAACAATAAACAAAAGTTAACCAGTCATGACATAGAAATGCACAACATACACTATAAATAAACGAACAGTACAATAAAAATACATATAAAATACATACAAAACTTCGTATACACCCACTCTAACTAACAACAAAAAAAAACATGAAACAAAATAAATGAACAGTGTGGAAAAAAATGGAGTGAGCAATGACTGAGAAATTGATGATTCTTGTGCTGTGGTAGGTGTCGCATGTATGGTGCCGTGATCTGATGTGTGTGAAGGCACTGAATTGTTTGTGCCCATGATGAGGTTCCTGTGGATTTCGGGAACACCCTCTGAAGAGGAGGAAAGAAACAAACAAAGGAAACGAAAAGACTAGCTAAAGACACTGGAAGGACTAAAGAACCCGTTACTACCCTCACATCTAAGGAATCTGCTCTAACACCCTTCCTAAATCTCCCCACCTGCCTATGGCCCTAGCGACTTGGGGATCCATCTGGCAACCCCAGGACAACGGAATGCCCTTTTCCTCCATTTGAAGACATGGAGGTTGGATACGTATGCCGGTACCCATTCGGCCCCTTCCCAAACTTAGCCGTATACCCCTTGTACACGTTGTCCGTCCTCTACCGCGGGGAGGTGTTGGGTAAGGACTGTATCGTCATCGGGTTTTAAGACCGGCTTTACGGCTTTTCCTAAAACCCTCAAATACTCAAGAGGACAAAAAATGGAATAAAAATTCCGGACACTACATGATATTAGGTATAGAGGACCCATTCCTCCTGCATTTTAAATGCAACCCAACATCATGGAAAAGAAAACAATCATCTTTCGAATAGTAAATAAAATACCCAGCAAGTATTCATTCAATGACATATAACAAACTAAACAAAAACTTAAACTAAATCTTGAATTAAAACTTATACTAAGATTAAACACCAACTCTCACTTTCAGCAATATAACATTCTAACAACCACGTAAAGATGACAGAAGATACACACTGGGTTTGGAAAATGATGAGAAAACATTCATTACTTTAAATTATCTTAAGACACGTAAACATTCAAAGAGAAGGATGCAAAATGCAACCTGGAAACCGGGGATATGAAAGAGAAAAATCAACAATCTACCATAGTCGCTTATACTATAATTAAAGTACGAGCGCACTTACTTAAGAAAATATTGTAACTTAGACGACATAAATACTAAATAATGATTCGGTGGCATATCGCAGAGAACAAAAGGTTTCGAAATTAACCTATCGTAACTACCATAGAATGCTGGCTTCATGTACGACCTTCGTGACCTAAGATGCATAGCGATTGGAAGAATGAGAACACGCAAAGATCAGCTCTGCCTTGTCTTAAATCACCGAGAGATTATAATTGCCCTGCCCTGCGCTATTAATTACACTTGAAAAATTATCTGGATGGAAATTGGATGGGAATCCGCTTTTACCTTGCACACACTCTCCCACCACCACAGTGTTAGTTCCAAAAGGGGCTAACTACACAAAAGGACTAACAACCAGGAAAGGTGTCAATCTAAAAATCATCAACTTCAACCATTCATGCAAGTGCACTTGCCACAATCATTCACTCATTAGGCACACCAGAGGTAGAATCGGATCCCAATAATTTCCATCACATGAGTTAACGAATCCCTAAAATCGCATCTATGCTACGGTAAACTCTACACTAACGGACACGATTTACGCTTAATATGAGCAAGAGAAAACACCGCTTCTCGAGAAATTACCTACCGCATATAACAAAAATCGCCTTCGTCAAGCATGACGGCTCATGCATACTCGAGAAAAACGAGCTAACTAATTAACTTCCAGCTGAAATATTTCTCGTGCATTCTAAGCTAAAACTATCCTACGTATACAGCAACGCTTCTTTACCTGCAGAAAAAAATTTCCAATTATAACGCCCGAAAATATATTCATGGAAATTAGTAAGAATAGTACCCTTGCACACCACAAAACAATAAACAAAAGTTAACCAGTCATGACATAGAAATGCACAACATACACTATAAATAAACGAACAGTACAATAAAAATACATATAAAATACATACAAAACTTCGTATACACCCACTCTAACTAACAACAAAAAAAAACATGAAACAAAATAAATGAACAGTGTGGAAAAAAATGGAGTGAGCAATGACTGAGAAATTGATGATTCTTGTGGTGTGGTAGGTGTCGCATGTATGGTGCCGTGATCTGATGTGTGTGAAGGCACTGAATTGTTTGTGCCCATGATGAGGTTCCTGTGGATTTCGGGAACACCCTCTGAAGAGGAGGAAAGAAACAAACAAAGGAAACGAAAAGACTAGCTAAAGACACTGGAAGGACTAAAGAACCCGTTACTACCCTCACATCTAAGGAATCTGCTCTAACACCCTTCCTAAATCTCCCCACCTGCCTATGGCCCTAGCGACTTGGGGATCCATCTGGCAACCCCAGGACAACGGAATGCCCTTTTCCTCCATTTGAAGACATGGAGGTTGGATACGTATGCCGGTACCCATTCGGCCCCTTCCCAAACTTAGCCGTATACCCCTTGTACACGTTGTCCGTCCTCTACCGCGGGGAGGTGTTGGGTAAGGACTGTATCGTCATCGGGTTTTAAGACCGGCTTTACGGCTTTTCCTAAAACCCTCAAATACTCAAGAGGACAAAAAATGGAATAAAAATTCCGGACACTACATGATATTAGGTATAGAGGACCCATTCCTCCTGCATTTTAAATGCAACCCAACATCATGGAAAAGAAAACAATCATCTTTCGAATACTAAATAAAATACCCAGCAAGTATTCATTCAATGACATATAACAAACTAAACAAAAACTTAAACTAAATCTTGAATTAAAACTTATACTAAGATTAAACACCAACTCTCACTTTCAGCAATATAACATTCTAACAACCACGTAAAGATGACAGAAGATACACACTGGGTTTGGAAAATGATGAGAAAACATTCATTACTTTAAATTATCTTAAGACACGTAAACATTCAAAGAGAAGGATGCAAAATGCAACCTGGAAACCGGGGATTAGAAAGAGAATCAACAATCTACCATAGTCGCTTATACTATAATTAAAGTACGAGCGCACTTACTTAAGAAAATATTGTAACTTAGACGACATAAATACTAAATAATGATTCGGTGGCATATCGCAGAGAACAAAAGGTTTCGAAATTAACCTATCGTAACTACCATAGAATGCTGGCTTCATGTACGACCTTCGTGACCTAAGATGCATAGCGATTGGAAGAATGAGAACACGCAAAGATCAGCTCTGCCTTGTCTTAAATCACCGAGAGATTATAATTGCCCTGCCCTGCGCTATTAATTGCACTTGAAAAATTATCTGGATGGAAATTGGATGGGAATCCGCTTTTACCTTGCACACACTCTCCCACCACCACAGTGTTAGTTCCAAAAGGGGCTAACTACACAAAAGGACTAACAACCAGGAAAGGTGTCAATCTAAAAATCATCAACTTCAACCATTCATGCAAGTGCACTTGCCACAATCATTCACTCATTAGGCACACCAGAGGTAGAATCGGATCCCAATAATTTCCATCACATGAGTTAACGAATCCCTAAAATCGCATCTATGCTACGGTAAACTCTACACTAACGGACACGATTTACGCTTAATATGAGCAAGAGAAAACACCGCTTCTCGAGAAATTACCTACCGCATATAACAAAAATCGCCTTCGTCAAGCATGACGGCTCATGCATACTCGAGAAAAACGAGCTAACTAATTAACTTCCAGCTGAAATATTTCTCGTGCATTCTAAGCTAAAACTATCCTACGTATACAGCAACGCTTCTTTACCACCAGAAAAAAATTTCCAATTATAACGCCTGAAAATATATTCATGGAAATAAGTAAGAATAGTACCCTTGCACACCACAAAACAATAAACAAAAGTTAACCAGTCATGACATAGAAATGCACAACATACACTATAAATAAACGAACAGTACAATAAAAATACATGTAAAATACATACAAAACTTCGTATACACCCACTCTAACCAACAACAAAAAATAACATGAAACAAAATAAATGAACAGTGTGGAAAAAAATGGAGTGAGCAATGACTGAGAAATTGATGATTCTTGTGGTGTGGTAGGTGTCGCATGTATGGTGCCGTGATCTGATGTGTGTGAAGGCACTGAATTGTTTGTGCCCATGATGAGGTTCCTGTGGATTTCGGGAACACCCTCTGAAGAGGAGGAAAGAAACAAACAAAGGAAACAAAAAGACTAGCTAAAGACACTGGAAGGACTAAAGAACCCGTTACTACCCTCACATCTAAGGAATCTGCTCTAACACCCTTCCTAAATCTCCCCACCTGCCTATGGCCCTAGCGACTTGGGGATCCATCTGGCAACCCCAGGACAACGGAATGCCCTTTTCCTCCATTTGAAGACATGGAGGTTGGATACGTATGCCGGTACCCATTCGGCCCCTTCCCAAACTTAGCCGTATACCCATTGTACACGTTGTCCGTCCTCTACCGCGGGGAGGTGTTGGGTAAGGACTGTATCGTCATCGGGTTTTAAGACCGGCTTTACGGCTTTTCCTAAAACCCTCAAATACTCAAGAGGACAAAAAATGGAATAAAAATTCCGGACACTACATGATATTAGGTATAGAGGACCCATTCCTCCTGCATTTTAAATGCAACCCAACATCATGGAAAAGAAAACAATCATCTTTCGAATACTAAATAAAATACCCAGCAAGTATTCATTCAATGACATATAACAAACTAAACAAAAACTTAAACTAAATCTTGAATTAAAACTTATACTAAGATTAAACACCAACTCTCACTTTCAGCAATATAACATTCTAACAACCACGTAAAGATGACAGAAGATACACACTGGGTTTGGAAAATGATGAGAAAACATTCATTACTTTAAATTATCTTAAGACACGTAAACATTCAAAGAGAAGGATGCAAAATGCAACCTGGAAACCGGGGATATGAAAGAGAATCAACAATCTACCATAGTCGCTTATACTATAATTAAAGTACGAGCGCACTTACTTAAGAAAATATTGTAACTTAGACGACATAAATACTAAATAATGATTCGGTGGCATATCGCAGAGAACAAAAGGTTTCGAAATTAACCTATCGTAACTACCATAGAATGCTGGCTTCATGTACGACCTTCGTGACCTAAGATGCATAGCGATTGGAAGAATGAGAACACGCAAAGATCAGCTCTGCCTTGTCTTAAATCACCGAGAGATTATAATTGCCCTGCCCTGCGCTATTAATTACACTTGAAAAATTATCTGGATGGAAATTGGATGGGAATCCGCTTTTACCTTGCACACACTCTCCCACCACCACAGTGTTAGTTCCAATAGGCCTAACTACACAAAAGGACTAACAACCAGGAAAGGTGTCAATCTAAAAATCATCAACTTCAACCATTCATGCAAGTGCACTTGCCACAATCATTCACTCATTAGGCACACCAGAGGTAGAATCGGATCCCAATAATTTCCATCACATGAGTTAACGAATCCCTAAAATCGCATCTATGCTACGGTAAACTCTACACTAACGGACACGATTTACGCTTAATATGAGCAAGAGAAAACACCGCTTCTCGAGAAATTACCTACCGCATATAACAAAAATCGCCTTCGTCAAGCATGTCGGCTCATGCATACTCGAGAAAAACGAGCTAACTAATTAACTTCCAGCTGAAATATTTCTCGAGCATTCTAAGCTAAAACTATCCTACGTATACAGCAACGCTTCTTTACCTGCAGAAAAAAATTTCCAATTATAACGCCTGAAAATATATTCATGGAAATTAGTAAGAATAGTACCCTTGCACACCACAAAACAATAAACAAAAGTTAACCAGTCATGACATAGAAATGCACAACATACACTACAAATAAACGAACAGTACAATAAAAATACATGTAAAATACATACAAAACTTCGTATACACCCACTCTAACTAACAACAAAAAAAAAACATGAAACAAAATAAATGAACAGTGTGGAAAAAAATGGAGTGAGCAATGACTGAGAAATTGATGATTCTTGTGGTGTGGTAGGTGTCGCATGTATGGTGCCGTGATCTGATGTGTGTGAAGGCACTGAATTGTTTGTGCCCATGATGAGGTTCCTGTGGATTTCGGGAACACCCTCTGAAGAGGAGGAAAGAAACAAACAAAGGAAACGAAAAGACTAGCTAAAGACACTGGAAGGACTAAAGAACCCGTTACTACCCTCACATCTAAGGAATCTGCTCTAACACCCTTCCTAAATCTCCCCACCTGCCTATGGCCCTAGCGACTTGGGGATCCATCTGGCAACCCCAGGACAACGGAATGCCCTTTTCCTCCATTTGAAGACATGGAGGTTGGATACGTATGCCGGTACCCATTCGGCCCCTTCCCAAACTTAGCCGTATACCCCTTGTACACGTTGTCCGTCCTCTACCGCGGGGAGGTGTTGGGTAAGGACTGTATCGTCATCGGGTTTTAAGACCGGCTTTACGGCTTTTCCTAAAACCCTCAAATACTCAAGAGGACAAAAAATGGAATAAAAATTCCGGACACTACATGATATTAGGTATAGAGGACCCATTCCTCCTGCATTTTAAATGCAACCCAACATCATGGAAAAGAAAACAATCATCTTTCGAATACTAAATAAAATACCCAGCAAGTATTCATTCAATGACATATAACAAACTAAACAAAAACTTAAACTAAATCTTGAATTAAAACTTATACTAAGATTAAACACCAACTCTCACTTTCAGCAATATAACATTCTAACAACCACGTAAAGATGACAGAAGATACACACTGGGTTTGGAAAATGATGAGAAAACATTCATTACTTTAAATTATCTTAAGACACGTAAACATTCAAAGAGAAGGATGCAAAATGCAACCTGGAAACCGGGGATATGAAAGAGAAGAATCAACAATCTACCATAGTCGCTTATACTATAATTAAAGTACGAGCGCACTTACTTAAGAAAATATTGTAACTTAGACGACATAAATACTAAATAATGATTCGGTGGCATATCGCAGAGAACAAAAGGTTTCGAAATTAACCTATCGTAACTACCATAGAATGCTGGCTTCATGTACGACCTTCGTGACCTAAGATGCATAGCGATTGGAAGAATGAGAACACGCAAAGATCAGCTCTGCCTTGTCTTAAATCACCGAGAGATTATAATTGCCCTGCCCTGCGCTATTAATTACACTTGAAAAATTATCTGGATGGAAATTGGATGGGAATCCGCTTTTACCTTGCACACACTCTCCCACCACCACAGTGTTAGTTCCAAAAGGGGCTAACTACACAAAAGGACTAACAACCAGGAAAGGTGTCAATCTAAAAATCATCAACTTCAACCATTCATGCAAGTGCACTTGCCACAATCATTCACTCATTAGGCACACCAGAGGTAGAATCGGATCCCAATAATTTCCATCACATGAGTTAACGAATCCCTAAAATCGCATCTATGCTACGGTAAACTCTACACTAACGGACACGATTTACGCTTAATATGAGCAAGAGAAAACACCGCTTCTCGAGAAATTACCTACCGCATATAACAAAAATCGCCTTCGTCAAGCATACTCGAGAAAAACGAGCTAACTAATTAACTTCCAGCTGAAATATTTCTCGTGCATTCTAAGCTAAAACTATCCTACGTATACAGCAACGCTTCTTTACCTGCAGAAAAAAATTTCCAATATAACGCCTGAAAATATATTCATGGAAATTAGTAAGAATAGTACCCTTGCACACCACAAAACAATAAACAAAAGTTAACCAGTCATGTCATAGAAATGCACAACATACACTATAAATAAACGAACAGTACAATAAAAATACATATAAAATACATACAAAACTTCGTATACACCCACTCTAACCAACAACAAAAAAAAAACATGAAACAAAATAAATGAACAGTGTGGAAAAAAATGGAGTGAGCAATGACTGAGAAATTGATGATTCTTGTGGTGTGGTAGGTGTCGCATGTATGGTGCCGTGATCTGATGTGTGTGAAGGCACTGAATTGTTTGTGCCCATGATGAGGTTCCTGTGGATTTCGGGAACACCCTCTGAAGAGGAGGAAAGAAACAAACAAAGGAGACGAAAAGACTAGCTAAAGACACTGGAAGGACTAAAGAACCCGTTACTACCCTCACATCTAAGGAATCTGCTCTAACACCCTTCCTAAATCTCCCCACCTGCCTATGGCCCTAGCGACTTGGGGATCCATCTGGCAACCCCAGGACAACGGAATGCCCTTTTCCTCCATTTGAAGACATGGAGGTTGGATACGTATGCCGGTACCCATTCGGCCCCTTCCCAAACTTAGCCGTATACCCCTTGTACACGTTGTCCGTCCTCTACCGCGGGGAGGTGTTGGGTAAGGACTGTATCGTCATCGGGTTTTAAGACCGGCTTTACGGCTTTTCCTAAAACCCTCAAATACTCAAGAGGACAAAAAATGGAATAAAAATTCCGGACACTACATGATATTAGGTATAGAGGACCCATTCCTCCTGCATTTTAAATGCAACCCAACATCATGGAAAAGAAAACAATCATCTTTCGAATACTAAATAAAATACCCAGCAAGTATTCATTCAATGACATATAACAAACTAAACAAAAACTTAAACTAAATCTTGAATTAAAACTTATACTAAGATTAAACACCAACTCTCACTTTCAGCAATATAACATTCTAACAACCACGTAAAGATGACAGAAGATACACACTGGGTTTGGAAAATGATGAGAAAACATTCATTACTTTAAATTATCTTAAGACACGTAAACATTCAAAGAGAAGGATGCAAAATGCAACCTGGAAACCGGGGATATGAAAGAGAAAAATCAACAATCTACCATAGTCGCTTATACTATAATTAAAGTACGAGCGCACTTACTTAAGAAAATATTGTAACTTAGACGACATAAATACTAAATAATGATTCGGTGGCATATCGCAGAGAACAAAAGGTTTCGAAATTAACCTATCGTAACTACCATAGAATGCTGGCTTCATGTACGACCTTCGTGACCTAAGATGCATAGCGATTGGAAGAATGAGAACACGCAAAGATCAGCTCTGCCTTGTCTTAAATCACCGAGAGATTATAATTGCCCTGCCCTGCGCTATTAATTACACTTGAAAAATTATCTGGATGGAAATTGGATGGGAATCCGCTTTTACCTTGCACACACTCTCCCACCACCACAGTGTTAGTTCCAAAAGGGGCTAACTACACAAAAGGACTAACAACCAGGAAAGGTGTCAATCTAAAAATCATCAACTTCAACCATTCATGCAAGTGCACTTGCCACAATCATTCACTCATTAGGCACACCAGAGGTAGAATCGGATCCCAATAATTTCCATCACATGAGTTAACGAATCCCTAAAATCGCATCTATGCTACGGTAAACTCTACACTAACGGACACGATTTACGCTTAATATGAGCAAGAGAAAACACCGCTTCTCGAGAAATTACCTACCGCATATAACAAAAATCGCCTTCGTCAAGCATGACGGCTCATGCATACTCGAGAAAAACGAGCTAACTAATTAACTTCCAGCTGAAATATTTCTCGTGCATTCTAAGCTAAAACTATCCTACGTATACAGCAACGCTTCTTTACCTGCAGAAAAAAATTTCCAATTATAACGCCTGAAAATATATTCATGGAAATTAGTAAGAATAGTACCCTTGCACACCACAAAACTATAAACAAAAGTTAACCAGTCATGACATAGAAATGCACAACATACACTATAAATAAACGAACAGTACAATAAAAATACATATAAAATACATACAAAACTTCGTATACACCCACTCTACTAACAACAAAGAAAAACATGAAACAAAATAAATGAACAGTGTGGAAAAAAATGGAGTGAGCAATGACTGAGAAATTGATGATTCTTGTGGTGTGGTAGTTGTCGCATGTATGGTGCCGTGATCTGATGTGTGTGAAGGCACTGAATTGTTTGTGCCCATGATGAGGTTCCTGTGGATTTCGGGAACACCCTCTGAAGAGGAGGAAAGAAACAAACAAAGGAAACGAAAAGACTAGCTAAAGACACTGGAAGGACTAAAGAACCCGTTACTACCCTCACATCTAAGGAATCTGCTCTAACACCCTTCCTAAATCTCCCCACCTGCCTATGGCCCTAGCGACTTGGGGATCCATCTGGCAATCCCAGGACAACGGAATGCCCTTTTCCTCCATTTGAAGACATGGAGGTTGGATACGTATGCCGGTACCCATTCGGCCCCTTCCCAAACTTAGCCGTATACCCCTTGTACACGTTGTCCGTCCTCTACCGCGGGGAGGTGTTGGGTAAGGACTGTATCGTCATCGGGTTTTAAGACCGGCTTTACGGCTTTTCCTAAAACCCTCAAATACTCAAGAGGACAAAAAATGGAATAAAAATTCCGGACACTACATGATATTAGGTATAGAGGACCCATTCCTCCTGCATTTTAAATGCAACCCAACATCATGGAAAAGAAAACAATCATCTTTCGAATACTAAATAAAATACCCAGCAAGTATTCATTCAATGACATATAACAAACTAAACAAAAACTTAAACTAAATCTTGAATTAAAACTTATACTAAGATTAAACACCAACTCTCACTTTCAGCAATATAACATTCTAACAACCACGTAAAGATGACAGAAGATACACACTGGGTTTGGAAAATGATGAAAAAACATTCATTACTTTAAATTATCTTAAGACACGTAAACATTCAAAGAGAAGGATGCAAAATGCAACCTGGAAACCGGGGATTAGAAAGAGAATCAACAATCTACCATAGTCGCTTATACTATAATTAAAGTACGAGCGCACTTACTTAAGAAAATATTGTAACTTAGACGACATAAATACTAAATAATGATTCGGTGGCATATCGCAGAGAACAAAAGGTTTCGAAATTAACCTATCGTAACTACCATAGAATGCTGGCTTCATGTACGACCTTCGTGACCTAAGATGCATAGCGATTGGAAGAATGAGAACACGCAAAGATCAGCTCTGCCTTGTCTTAAATCACCGAGAGATTATAATTGCCCTGCCCTGCGCTATTAATTGCACTTGAAAAATTATCTGGATGGAAATTGGATGGGAATCCGCTTTTACCTTGCACACACTCTCCCACCACCACAGTGTTAGTTCCAAAAGGGGCTAACTACACAAAAGGACTAACAACCAGGAAAGGTGTCAATCTAAAAATCATCAACTTCAACCATTCATGCAAGTGCACTTGCCACAATCATTCACTCATTAGGCACACCAGAGGTAGAATCGGATCCCAATAATTTCCATCACATGAGTTAACGAATCCCTAAAATCGCATCTATGCTACGGTAAACTCTACACTAACGGACACGATTTACGCTTAATATGAGCAAGAGAAAACACCGCTTCTCGAGAAATTACCTACCGCATATAACAAAAATCGCCTTCGTCAAGCATGACGGCTCATGCATACTCGAGAAAAACGAGCTAACTAATTAACTTCCAGCTGAAATATTTCTCGTGCATTCTAAGCTAAAACTATCCTACGTATACAGCAACGCTTCCTTACCTGCAGAAAAAAATTTCCAATTATAACGCCCGAAAATATATTCATGGAAATTAGTAAGAATAGTACCCTTGCACACCACAAAACAATAAACAAAAGTTAACCATTCATGACATAGAAATGCACAACATACACTATAAATAAACGAACAGTACAATAAAAATACATGTAAAATACATACAAAACTTCGTATACACCCACTCTAACCAACAACAAAAAATAACATGAAACAAAATAAATGAACAGTGTGGAAAAAAATGGAGTGAGCAATGACTGAGAAATTGATGATTCTTGTGGTGTGGTAGGTGTCGCATGTATGGTGCCGTGATCTGATGTGTGTGAAGGCACTGAATTGTTTGTGCCCATGATGAGGTTCCTGTGGATTTCGGGAACACCCTCTGAAGAGGAGGAAAGAAACAAACAAAGGAAACAAAAAGACTAGCTAAAGACACTGGAAGGACTAAAGAACCCGTTACTACCCTCACATCTAAGGAATCTGCTCTAACACCCTTCCTAAATCTCCCCACCTGCCTATGGCCCTAGCGACTTGGGGATCCATCTGGCAACCCCAGGACAACGGAATGCCCTTTTCCTCCATTTGAAGACATGGAGGTTGGATACGTATGCCGGTACCCATTCGGCCCCTTCCCAAACTTAGCCGTATACCCCTTGTACACGTTGTCCGTCCTCTACCGCGGGGAGGTGTTGGGTAAGGACTGTATCGTCATCGGGTTTTAAGACCGGCTTTACGGCTTTTCCTAAAACCCTCAAATACTCAAGAGGACAAAAAATGGAATAAAAATTCCGGACACTACATGATATTAGGTATAGAGGACCCATTCCTCCTGCATTTTAAATGCAACCCAACATCATGGAAAAGAAAACAATCATCTTTCGAATACTAAATAAAATACCCAGCAAGTATTCATTCAATGACATATAACAAACTAAACAAAAACTTAAACTAAATCTTGAATTAAAACTTATACTAAGATTAAACACCAACTCTCACTTTCAGCAATATAACATTCTAACAACCACGTAAAGATGACAGAAGATACACACTGGGTTTGGAAAATGATGAGAAAACATTCATTACTTTAAATTATCTTAAGACACGTAAACATTCAAAGAGAGGGATGCAAAATGCAACCTGGAAACCGGGGATATGAAAGAGAATCAACAATCTACCATAGTCGCTTATACTATAATTAAAGTACGAGCGCACTTACTTAAGAAAATATTGTAACTTAGACGACATAAATACTAAATAATGATTCGGTGGCATATCGCAGAGAACAAAAGGTTTCGAAATTAACCTATCGTAACTACCATAGAATGCTGGCTTCATGTACGACCTTCGTGACCTAAGATGCATAGCGATTGGAAGAATGAGAACACGCAAAGATCAGCTCTGCCTTGTCTTAAATCACCGAGAGATTATAATTGCCCTGCCCTGCGCTATTAATTACACTTGAAAAATTATCTGGATGGAAATTGGATGGGAATCCGCTTTTACCTTGCACACACTCTCCCACCACCACAGTGTTAGTTCCAAAAGGGGCTAACTACACAAAAGGACTAACAACCAGGAAAGGTGTCAATCTAAAAATCATCAACTTCAACCATTCATGCAAGTGCACTTGCCACAATCATTCACTCATTAGGCACACCAGAGGTAGAATCGGATCCCAATAATTTCCATCACATGAGTTAACGAATCCCTAAAATCGCATCTATGCTACGGTAAACTCTACACTAACGGACACGATTTACGCTTAATATGAGCAAGAGAAAACACCGCTTCTCGAGAAATTACCTACCGCATATAACAAAAATCGCCTTCGTCAAGCATGACGGCTCATGCATACTCGAGAAAAACGAGCTAACTAATTAACTTCCAGCTGAAATATTTCTCGAGCATTCTAAGCTAAAACTATCCTACGTATACAGCAACGCTTCTTTACCTGCAGAAAAAAATTTCCAATTATAACGCCTGAAAATATATTCATGGAAATTAGTAAGAATAGTACCCTTGCACACCACAAAACAATAAACAAAAGTTAACCAGTCATGACATAGAAATGCACAACATACACTACAAATAAACGAACAGTACAATAAAAATACATGTAAAATACATACAAAACTTCGTATACACCCACTCTAACTAACAACAAAAAAAAAACATGAAACAAAATAAATGAACAGTGTGGAAAAAAATGGAGTGAGCAATGACTGAGAAATTGATGATTCTTGTGGTGTGGTAGGTGTCGCATGTATGGTGCCGTGATCTGATGTGTGTGAAGGCACTGAATTGTTTGTGCCCATGATGAGGTTCCTGTGGATTTCGGGAACACCCTCTGAAGAGGAGGAAAGAAACAAACAAAGGAAACGAAAAGACTAGCTAAAGACACTGGAAGGACTAAAGAACCCGTTACTACCCTCACATCTAAGGAATCTGCTCTAACACCCTTCCTAAATCTCCCCACCTGCCTATGGCCCTAGCGACTTGGGGATCCATCTGGCAACCCCAGGACAACGGAATGCCCTTTTCCTCCATTTGAAGACATGGAGGTTGGATACGTATGCCGGTACCCATTCGGCCCCTTCCCAAACTTAGCCGTATACCCCTTGTACACGTTGTCCGTCCTCTACCGCGGGGAGGTGTTGGGTAAGGACTGTATCGTCATCGGGTTTTAAGACCGGCTTTACGGCTTTTCCTAAAACCCTCAAATACTCAAGAGGACAAAAAATGGAATAAAAATTCCGGACACTACATGATATTAGGTATAGAGGACCCATTCCTCCTGCATTTTAAATGCAACCCAACATCATGGAAAAGAAAACAATCATCTTTCGAATACTAAATAAAATACCCAGCAAGTATTCATTCAATGACATATAACAAACTAAACAAAAACTTAAACTAAATCTTGAATTAAAACTTATACTAAGATTAAACACCAACTCTCACTTTCAGCAATATAACATTCTAACAACCACGTAAAGATGACAGAAGATACACACTGGGTTTGGAAAATGATGAGAAAACATTCATTACTTTAAATTATCTTAAGACACGTAAACATTCAAAGAGAAGGATGCAAAATGCAACCTGGAAACCGGGGATATGAAAGAGAAAAATCAACAATCTACCATAGTCGCTTATACTATAATTAAAGTACGAGCGCACTTACTTAAGAAAATATTGTAACTTAGACGACATAAATACTAAATAATGATTCGGTGGCATATCGCAGAGAACAAAAGGTTTCGAAATTAACCTATCGTAACTACCATAGAATGCTGGCTTCATGTACGACCTTCGTGACCTAAGATGCATAGCGATTGGAAGAATGAGAACACGCAAAGATCAGCTCTGCCTTGTCTTAAATCACCGAGAGATTATAATTGCCCTGCCCTGCGCTATTAATTACACTTGAAAAATTATCTGGATGGAAATTGGATGGGAATCCGCTTTTACCTTGCACACACTCTCCCACCACCACAGTGTTAGTTCCAAAAGGGGCTAACTACACAAAAGGACTAACAACCAGGAAAGGTGTCAATCTAAAAATCATCAACTTCAACCATTCATGCAAGTGCACTTGCCACAATCATTCACTCATTAGGCACACCAGAGGTAGAATCGGATCCCAATAATTTCCATCACATGAGTTAACGAATCCCTAAAATCGCATCTATGCTACGGTAAACTCTACACTAACGGACACGATTTACGCTTAATATGAGCAAGAGAAAACACCGCTTCTCGAGAAATTACCTACCGCATATAACAAAAATCGCCTTCGTCAAGCATACTCGAGAAAAACGAGCTAACTAATTAACTTCCAGCTGAAATATTTCTCGTGCATTCTAAGCTAAAACTATCCTACGTATACAGCAACGCTTCTTTACCTGCAGAAAAAAATTTCCAATATAACGCCTGAAAATATATTCATGGAAATTAGTAAGAATAGTACCCTTGCACACCACAAAACAATAAACAAAAGTTAACCAGTCATGACATAGAAATGCACAACATACACTATAAATAAACGAACAGTACAATAAAAATACATATAAAATACATACAAAACTTCGTATACACCCACTCTAACCAACAACAAAAAAAAAACATGAAACAAAATAAATGAACAGTGTGGAAAAAAATGGAGTGAGCAATGACTGAGAAATTGATGATTCTTGTGGTGTGGTAGGTGTCGCATGTATGGTGCCGTGATCTGATGTGTGTGAAGGCACTGAATTGTTTGTGCCCATGATGAGGTTCCTGTGGATTTCGGGAACACCCTCTGAAGAGGAGGAAAGAAACAAACAAAGGAGACGAAAAGACTAGCTAAAGACACTGGAAGGACTAAAGAACCCGTTACTACCCTCACATCTAAGGAATCTGCTCTAACACCCTTCCTAAATCTCCCCACCTGCCTATGGCCCTAGCGACTTGGGGATCCATCTGGCAACCCCAGGACAACGGAATGCCCTTTTCCTCCATTTGAAGACATGGAGGTTGGATACGTATGCCGGTACCCATTCGGCCCCTTCCCAAACTTAGCCGTATACCCCTTGTACACGTTGTCCGTCCTCTACCGCGGGGAGGTGTTGGGTAAGGACTGTATCGTCATCGGGTTTTAAGACCGGCTTTACGGCTTTTCCTAAAACCCTCAAATACTCAAGAGGACAAAAAATGGAATAAAAATTCCGGACACTACATGATATTAGGTATAGAGGACCCATTCCTCCTGCATTTTAAATGCAACCCAACATCATGGAAAAGAAAACAATCATCTTTCGAATACTAAATAAAATACCCAGCAAGTATTCATTCAATGACATATAACAAACTAAACAAAAACTTAAACTAAATCTTGAATTAAAACTTATACTAAGATTAAACACCAACTCTCACTTTCAGCAATATAACATTCTAACAACCACGTAAAGATGACAGAAGATACACACTGGGTTTGGAAAATGATGAGAAAACATTCATTACTTTAAATTATCTTAAGACACGTAAACATTCAAAGAGAAGGATGCAAAATGCAACCTGGAAACCGGGGATATGAAAGAGAAGAATCAACAATCTACCATAGTCGCTTATACTATAATTAAAGTACGAGCGCACTTACTTAAGAAAATATTGTAACTTAGACGACATAAATACTAAATAATGATTCGGTGGCATATCGCAGAGAACAAAAGGTTTCGAAATTAACCTATCGTAACTACCATAGAATGCTGGCTTCATGTACGACCTTCGTGACCTAAGATGCATAGCGATTGGAAGAATGAGAACACGCAAAGATCAGCTCTGCCTTGTCTTAAATCACCGAGAGATTATAATTGCCCTGCCCTGCGCTATTAATTACACTTGAAAAATTATCTGGATGGAAATTGGATGGGAATCCGCTTTTACCTTGCACACACTCTCCCACCACCACAGTGTTAGTTCCAAAAGGGGCTAACTACACAAAAGGACTAACAACCAGGAAAGGTGTCAATCTAAAAATCATCAACTTCAACCATTCATGCAAGTGCACTTGCCACAATCATTCACTCATTAGGCACACCAGAGGTAGAATCGGATCCCAATAATTTCCATCACATGAGTTAACGAATCCCTAAAATCGCATCTATGCTACGGTAAACTCTACACTAACGGACACGATTTACGCTTAATATGAGCAAGAGAAAACACCGCTTCTCGAGAAATTACCTACCGCATATAACAAAAATCGCCTTCGTCAAGCATGACGGCTCATGCATACTCGAGAAAAACGAGCTAACTAATTAACTTCCAGCTGAAATATTTCTCGTGCATTCTAAGCTAAAACTATCCTACGTATACAGCAACGCTTCCTTACCTGCAGAAAAAAAATTCCAATTATAACGCCCGAAAATATATTCATGGAAATTAGTAAGAATAGTACCCTTGCACACCACAAAACAATAAACAAAAGTTAACCAGTCATGACATAGAAATGCACAACATACACTATAAATAAACGAACAGTACAATAAAAATACATGTAAAATACATACAAAACTTCGTATACACCCACTCTAACCAACAACAAAAAAAAACATGAAACAAAATAAATGAACAGTGTGGAAAAAAATGGAGTGAGCAATGACTGAGAAATTGATGATTCTTGTGGTGTGGTAGGTGTCGCATGTATGGTGCCGTGATCTGATGTGTGTGAAGGCACTGAATTGTTTGTGCCCATGATGAGGTTCCTGTGGATTTCGGGAACACCCTCTGAAGAGGAGGAAAGAAACAAACAAAGGAAACGAAAAGACTAGCTAAAGACACTGGAAGGACTAAAGAACCCGTTACTACCCTCACATCTAAGGAATCTGCTCTAACACCCTTCCTAAATCTCCCCACCTGCCTATGGCCCTAGCGACTTGGGGATCCATCTGGCAACCCCAGGACAACGGAATGCCCTTTTCCTCCATTTGAAGACATGGAGGTTGGATACGTATGCCGGTACCCATTCGGCCCCTTCCCAAACTTAGCCGTATACCCCTTGTACACGTTGTCCGTCCTCTACCGCGGGGAGGTGTTGGGTAAGGACTGTATCGTCATCGGGTTTTAAGACCGGCTTTACGGCTTTTCCTAAAACCCTCAAATACTCAAGAGGACAAAAAATGGAATAAAAATTCCGGACACTACATGATATTAGGTATAGAGGACCCATTCCTCCTGCATTTTAAATGCAACCCAACATCATGGAAAAGAAAACAATCATCTTTCGAATACTAAATAAAATACCCAGCAAGTATTCATTCAATGACATATAACAAACTAAACAAAAACTTAAACTAAATCTTGAATTAAAACTTATACTAAGATTAAACACCAACTCTCACTTTCAGCAATATAACATTCTAACAACCACGTAAAGATGACAGAAGATACACACTGGGTTTGGAAAATGATGAGAAAACATTCATTACTTTAAATTATCTTAAGACACGTAAACATTCAAAGAGAAGGATGCAAAATGCAACCTGGAAACCGGGGATATGAAAGAGAAAAATCAACAATCTACCATAGTCGCTTATACTATAATTAAAGTACGAGCGCACTTACTTAAGAAAATATTGTAACTTAGACGACATAAATACTAAATAATGATTCGGTGGCATATCGCAGAGAACAAAAGGTTTCGAAATTAACCTATCGTAACTACCATAGAATGCTGGCTTCATGTACGACCTTCGTGACCTAAGATGCATAGCGATTGGAAGAATGAGAACACGCAAAGATCAGCTCTGCCTTGTCTTAAATCATCGAGAGATTATAATTGCCCTGCCCTGCGCTATTAATTACACTTGAAAAATTATCTGGATGGAAATTGGATGGGAATCCGCTTTTACCTTGCACACACTCTCCCACCACCACAGTGTTAGTTCCAATAGGCCTAACTACACAAAAGGACTAACAACCAGGAAAGGTGTCAATCTAAAAATCATCAACTTCAACCATTCATGCAAGTGCACTTGCCACAATCATTCACTCATTAGGCACACCAGAGGTAGAATCGGATCCCAATAATTTCCATCACATGAGTTAACGAATCCCTAATATCGCATCTATGCTACGGTAAACTCTACACTAACGGACACGATTTACGCTTAATATGAGCAAGAGAAAACACCGCTTCTCGAGAAATTACCTACCGCATATAACAAAAATCGCCTTCGTCAAGCATGACGGCTCATGCATACTCGAGAAAAACGAGCTAACTAATTAACTTCCAGCTGAAATATTTCTCGTGCATTCTAAGCTAAAACTATCCTACGTATACAGCAACGCTTCTTTACCTGCAGAAAAAAATTTCCAATTATAACGCCCGAAAATATATTCATGGAAATTAGTAAGAATAGTACCCTTGCACACCACAAAACAATAAACAAAAGTTAACCAGTCATGACATAGAAATGCACAACATACACTATAAATAAACGAACAGTACAATAAAAATACATATAAAATACATACAAAACTTCGTATACACCCACTCTAACTAACAACAAAAAAAAACATGAAACAAAATAAATGAACAGTGTGGAAAAAAATGGAGTGAGCAATGACTGAGAAATTGATGATTCTTGTGGTGTGGTAGGTGTCGCATGTATGGTGCCGTGATCTGATGTGTGTGAAGGCACTGAATTGTTTGTGCCCATGATGAGGTTCCTGTGGATTTCGGGAACACCCTCTGAAGAGGAGGAAAGAAACAAACAAAGGAAACGAAAAGACTAGCTAAAGACACTGGAAGGGCTAAAGAACCCGTTACTACCCTCACATCTAAGGAATCTGCTCTAACACCCTTCCTAAATCTCCCCACCTGCCTATGGCCCTAGCGACTTGGGGATCCATCTGGCAACCCCAGGACAACGGAATGCCCTTTTCCTCCATTTGAAGACATGGAGGTTGGATACGTATGCCGGTACCCATTCGGCCCCTTCCCAAACTTAGCCGTATACCCCTTGTACACGTTGTCCGTCCTCTACCGCGGGGAGGTGTTGGGTAAGGACTGTATCGTCATCGGGTTTTAAGACCGGCTTTACGGCTTTTCCTAAAACCCTCAAATACTCAAGAGGACAAAAAATGGAATAAAAATTCCGGACACTACATGATATTAGGTATAGAGGACCCATTCCTCCTGCATTTTAAATGCAACCCAACATCATGGAAAAGAAAACAATCATCTTTCGAATACTAAATAAAATACCCAGCAAGTATTCATTCAATGACATATAACAAACTAAACAAAAACTTAAACTAAATCTTGAATTAAAACTTATACTAAGATTAAACACCAACTCTCACTTTCAGCAATATAACATTCTAACAACCACGTAAAGATGACAGAAGATACACACTGGGTTTGGAAAATGATGAGAAAACATTCATTACTTTAAATTATCTTAAGACACGTAAACATTCAAAGAGAAGGATGCAAAATGCAACCTGGAAACCGGGGATATGAAAGAGAAAAATCAACAATCTACCATAGTCGCTTATACTATAATTAAAGTACGAGCGCACTTACTTAAGAAAATATTGTAACTTAGACGACATAAATACTAAATAATGATTCGGTGGCATATCGCAGAGAACAAAAGGTTTCGAAATTAACCTATCGTAACTACCATAGAATGCTGGCTTCATGTACGACCTTCGTGACCTAAGATGCATAGCGATTGGAAGAATGAGAACACGCAAAGATCAGCTCTGCCTTGTCTTAAATCACCGAGAGATTATAATTGCCCTGCCCTGCGCTATTAATTACACTTGAAAAATTATCTGGATGGAAATTGGATGGGAATCCGCTTTTACCTTGCACACACTCTCCCACCACCACAGTGTTAGTTCCAAAAGGGGCTAACTACACAAAAGGACTAACAACCAGGAAAGGTGTCAATCTAAAAATCATCAACTTCAACCATTCATGCAAGTGCACTTGCCACAATCATTCACTCATTAGGCACACCAGAGGTAGAATCGGATCCCAATAATTTCCATCACATGAGTTAACGAATCCCTAAAATCGTATCTATGCTACGGTAAACTCTACACTAACGGACACGATTTACGCTTAATATGAGCAAGAGAAAACACCGCTTCTCGAGAAATTACCTACCGCATATAACAAAAATCGCCTTCGTCAAGCATGACGGCTCATGCATACTCGAGAAAAACGAGCTAACTAATTAACTTCCAGCTGAAATATTTCTCGTGCATTCTAAGCTAAAACTATCCTACGTATACAGCAACGCTTCTTTACCTGCAGAAAAAAATTTCCAATTATAACGCCTGAAAATATATTCATGGAAATTAGTAAGAATAGTACCCTTGCACACCACAAAACAATAAACAAAAGTTAACCAGTCATGACATAGAAATGCACAACATACACTATAAATAAACGAACAGTACAATAAAAATACATATAAAATACATACAAAACTTCGTATACACCCACTCTAACTAACAACAAAAAAAAACATGAAACAAAATAAATGAACAGTGTGGAAAAAAATGGAGTGAGCAATGACTGAGAAATTGATGATTCTTGTGGTGTGGTAGGTGTCGCATGTATGGTGCCGTGATCTGATGTGTGTGAAGGCACTGAATTGTTTGTGCCCATGATGAGGTTCCTGTGGATTTCGGGAACACCCTCTGAAGAGGAGGAAAGAAACAAACAAAGGAAACGAAAAGACTAGCTAAAGACACTGGAAGGACTAAAGAACCCGTTACTACCCTCACATCTAAGGAATCTGCTCTAACACCCTTCCTAAATCTCCCCACCTGCCTATGGCCCTAGCGACTTGGGGATCCATCTGGCAACCCCAGGACAACGGAATGCCCTTTTCCTCCATTTGAAGACATGGAGGTTGGATACGTATGCCGGTACCCATTCGGCCCCTTCCCAAACTTAGCCGTATACCCCTTGTACACGTTGTCCGTCCTCTACCGCGGGGAGGTGTTGGGTAAGGACTGTATCGTCATCGGGTTTTAAGACCGGCTTTACGGCTTTTCCTAAAACCCTCAAATACTCAAGAGGACAAAAAATGGAATAAAAATTCCGGACACTAAATGATATTAGGTATAGAGGACCCATTCCTCCTGCATTTTAAATGCAACCCAACATCATGGAAAAGAAAACAATCATCTTTCGAATACTAAATAAAATACCCAGCAAGTATTCATTCAATGACATATAACAAACTAAACAAAAACTTAAACTAAATCTTGAATTAAAACTTATACTAAGATTAAACACCAACTCTCACTTTCAGCAATATAACATTCTAACAACCACGTAAAGATGACAGAAGATACACACTGGGTTTGGAAAATGATGAGAAAACATTCATTACTTTAAATTATCTTAAGACACGTAAACATTCAAAGAGAAGGATGCAAAATGCAACCTGGAAACCGGGGATATGAAAGAGAAAAATCAACAATCTACCATAGTCGCTTATACTATAATTAAAGTACGAGCGCACTTACTTAAGAAAATATTGTAACTTAGACGACATAAATACTAAATAATGATTCGGTGGCATATCGCAGAGAACAAAAGGTTTCGAAATTAACCTATCGTAACTACCATAGAATGCTGGCTTCATGTACGACCTTCGTGACCTAAGATGCATAGCGATTGGAAGAATGAGAACACGCAAAGATCAGCTCTGCCTTGTCTTAAATCACCGAGAGATTATAATTGCCCTGCCCTGCGCTATTAATTACACTTGAAAAATTATCTGGATGGAAATTGGATGGGAATCCGCTTTTACCTTGCACACACTCTCCCACCACCACAGTGTTAGTTCCAAAAGGGGCTAACTACACAAAAGGACTAACAACCAGGAAAGGTGTCAATCTAAAAATCATCAACTTCAACCATTCATGCAAGTGCACTTGCCACAATCATTCACTCATTAGGCACACCAGAGGTAGAATCGGATCCCAATAATTTCCATCACATGAGTTAACGAATCCCTAAAATCGCATCTATGCTACGGTAAACTCTACACTAACGGACACGATTTACGCTTAATATGAGCAAGAGAAAACACCGCTTCTCGAGAAATTACCTACCGCATATAACAAAAATCGCCTTCGTCAAGCATGACGGCTCATGCATACTCGAGAAAAACGAGCTAACTAATTAACTTCCAGCTGAAATATTTCTCGTGCATTCTAAGCTAAAACTATCCTACGTATACAGCAACGCTTCTTTACCTGCAGAAAAAAATTTCCAATTATAACGCCTGAAAATATATTCATGGAAATTAGTAAGAATAGTACCCTTGCACACCACAAAACAATAAACAAAAGTTAACCAGTCATGACATAGAAATGCACAACATACACTATAAATAAACGAACAGTACAATAAAAATACATATAAAATACATACAAAACTTCGTATACACCCACTCTAACTAACAACAAAAAAAAACATGAAACAAAATAAATGAACAGTGTGGAAAAAAATGGAGTGAGCAATGACTGAGAAATTGATGATTCTTGTGGTGTGGTAGGTGTCGCATGTATGGTGCCGTGATCTGATGTGTGTGAAGGCACTGAATTGTTTGTGCCCATGATGAGGTTCCTGTGGATTTCGGGAACACCCTCTGAAGAGGAGGAAAGAAACAAACAAAGGAAACGAAAAGACTAGCTAAAGACACTGGAAGGACTAAAGAACCCGTTACTACCCTCACATCTAAGGAATCTGCTCTAACACCCTTCCTAAATCTCCCCACCTGCCTATGGCCCTAGCGACTTGGGGATCCATCTGGCAACCCCAGGACAACGGAATGCCCTTTTCCTCCATTTGAAGACATGGAGGTTGGATACGTATGCCGGTACCCATTCGGCCCCTTCCCAAACTTAGCCGTATACCCCTTGTACACGTTGTCCGTCCTCTACCGCGGGGAGGTGTTGGGTAAGGACTGTATCGTCATCGGGTTTTAAGACCGGCTTTACGGCTTTTCCTAAAACCCTCAAATACTCAAGAGGACAAAAAATGGAATAAAAATTCCGGACACTACATGATATTAGGTATAGAGGACCCATTCCTCCTGCATTTTAAATGCAACCCAACATCATGGAAAAGAAAACAATCATCTTTCGAATACTAAATAAAATACCCAGCAAGTATTCATTCAATGACATATAACAAACTAAACAAAAACTTAAACTAAATCTTGAATTAAAACTTATACTAAGATTAAACACCAACTCTCACTTTCAGCAATATAACATTCTAACAACCACGTAAAGATGACAGAAGATACACACTGGGTTTGGAAAATGATGAGAAAACATTCATTACTTTAAATTATCTTAAGACACGTAAACATTCAAAGAGAAGGATGCAAAATGCAACCTGGAAACCGGGGATATGAAAGAGAAAAATCAACAATCTACCATAGTCGCTTATACTATAATTAAAGTACGAGCGCACTTACTTAAGAAAATATTGTAACTTAGACGACATAAATACTAAATAATGATTCGGTGGCATATCGCAGAGAACAAAAGGTTTCGAAATTAACCTATCGTAACTACCATAGAATGCTGGCTTCATGTACGACCTTCGTGACCTAAGATGCATAGCGATTGGAAGAATGAGAACACGCAAAGATCAGCTCTGCCTTGTCTTAAATCACCGAGAGATTATAATTGCCCTGCCCTGCGCTATTAATTACACTTGAAAAATTATCTGGATGGAAATTGGATGGGAATCCGCTTTTACCTTGCACACACTCTCCCACCACCACAGTGTTAGTTCCAAAAGGGGCTAACTACACAAAAGGACTAACAACCAGGAAAGGTGTCAATCTAAAAATCATCAACTTCAACCATTCATGCAAGTGCACTTGCCACAATCATTCACTCATTAGGCACACCAGAGGTAGAATCGGATCCCAATAATTTCCATCACATGAGTTAACGAATCCCTAAAATCGCATCTATGCTACGGTAAACTCTACACTAACGGACACGATTTACGCTTAATATGAGCAAGAGAAAACACCGCTTCTCGAGAAATTACCTACCGCATATAACAAAAATCGCCTTCGTCAAGCATACTCGAGAAAAACGAGCTAACTAATTAACTTCCAGCTGAAATATTTCTCGTGCATTCTAAGCTAAAACTATCCTACGTATACAGCAACGCTTCTTTACCTGCAGAAAAAAATTTCCAATTATAACGCCTGAAAATATATTCATGGAAATTAGTAAGAATAGTACCCTTGCACACCACAAAACAATAAACAAAAGTTAACCAGTCATGACATAGAAATGCACAACATACACTATAAATAAACGAACAGTACAATAAAAATACATATAAAATACATACAAAACTTCGTATACACCCACTCTAACTAACAACAAAAAAAAAAACATGAAACAAAATAAATGAACAGTGTGGAAAAAAATGGAGTGAGCAATGACTGAGAAATTGATGATTCTTGTGGTGTGGTAGGTGTCGCATGTATGGTGCCGTGATCTGATGTGTGTGAAGGCACTGAATTGTTTGTGCCCATGATGAGGTTCCTGTGGATTTCGGGAACACCCTCTGAAGAGGAGGAAAGAAACAAACAAAGGAAACGAAAAGACTAGCTAAAGACACTGGAAGGACTAAAGAACCCGTTACTACCCTCACATCTAAGGAATCTGCTCTAACACCCTTCCTAAATCTCCCCACCTGCCTATGGCCCTAGCGACTTGGGGATCCATCTGGCAACCCCAGGACAACGGAATGCCCTTTTCCTCCATTTGAAGACATGGAGGTTGGATACGTATGCCGGTACCCATTCGGCCCCTTCCCAAACTTAGCCGTATACCCCTTGTACACGTTGTCCGTCCTCTACCGCGGGGAGGTGTTGGGTAAGGACTGTATCGTCATCGGGTTTTAAGACCGGCTTTACGGCTTTTCCTAAAGCCCTCAAATACTCAAGAGGACAAAAAATGGAATAAAAATTCCGGACACTACATGATATTAGGTATAGAGGACCCATTCCTCCTGCATTTTAAATGCAACCCAACATCATGGAAAAGAAAACAATCATCTTTCGAATAGTAAATAAAATACCCAGCAAGTATTCATTCAATGACATATAACAAACTAAACAAAAACTTAAACTAAATCTTGAATTAAAACTTATACTAAGATTAAACACCAACTCTCACTTTCAGCAATATAACATTCTAACAACCACGTAAAGATGACAGAAGATACACACTGGGTTTGGAAAATGATGAGAAAACATTCATTACTTTAAATTATCTTAAGACACGTAAACATTCAAAGAGAAGGATGCAAAATGCAACCTGGAAACCGGGGATTAGAAAGAGAATCAACAATCTACCATAGTCGCTTATACTATAATTAAAGTACGAGCGCACTTACTTAAGAAAATATTGTAACTTAGACGACATAAATACTAAATAATGATTCGGTGGCATATCGCAGAGAACAAAAGGTTTCGAAATTAACCTATCGTAACTACCATAGAATGCTGGCTTCATGTACGACCTTCGTGACCTAAGATGCATAGCGATTGGAAGAATGAGAACACGCAAAGATCAGCTCTGCCTTGTCTTAAATCACCGAGAGATTATAATTGCCCTGCCCTGCGCTATTAATTGCACTTGAAAAATTATCTGGATGGAAATTGGATGGGAATCCGCTTTTACCTTGCACACACTCTCCCACCACCACAGTGTTAGTTCCAAAAGGGGCTAACTACACAAAAGGACTAACAACCAGGAAAGGTGTCAATCTAAAAATCATCAACTTCAACCATTCATGCAAGTGCACTTGCCACAATCATTCACTCATTAGGCACACCAGAGGTAGAATCGGATCCCAATAATTTCCATCACATGAGTTAACGAATCCCTAAAATCGCATCTATGCTACGGTAAACTCTACACTAACGGACACGATTTACGCTTAATATGAGCAAGAGAAAACACCGCTTCTCGAGAAATTACCTACCGCATATAACAAAAATCGCCTTCGTCAAGCATGACGGCTCATGCATACTCGAGAAAAACGAGCTAACTAATTAACTTCCAGCTGAAATATTTCTCGTGCATTCTAAGCTAAAACTATCCTACGTATACAGCAACGCTTCTTTACCTGCAGAAAAAAATTTCCAATTATAACGCCTGAAAATATATTCATGGAAATTAGTAAGAATAGTACCCTTGCACACCACAAAACAATAAACAAAAGTTAACCAGTCATGACATAGAAATGCACAACATACACTACAAATAAACGAACAGTACAATAAAAATACATGTAAAATACATACAAAACTTCGTATACACCCACTCTAACTAACAACAAAAAAAAAACATGAAACAAAATAAATGAACAGTGTGGAAAAAAATGGAGTGAGCAATGACTGAGAAATTGATGATTCTTGTGGTGTGGTAGGTGTCGCATGTATGGTGCCGTGATCTGATGTGTGTGAAGGCACTGAATTGTTTGTGCCCATGATGAGGTTCCTGTGGATTTCGGGAACACCCTCTGAAGAGGAGGAAAGAAACAAACAAAGGAAACGAAAAGACTAGCTAAAGACACTGGAAGGACTAAAGAACCCGTTACTACCCTCACATCTAAGGAATCTGCTCTAACACCCTTCCTAAATCTCCCCACCTGCCTATGGCCCTAGCGACTTGGGGATCCATCTGGCAACCCCAGGACAACGGAATGCCCTTTTCCTCCATTTGAAGACATGGAGGTTGGATACGTATGCCGGTACCCATTCGGCCCCTTCCCAAACTTAGCCGTATACCCCTTGTACACGTTGTCCGTCCTCTACCGCGGGGAGGTGTTGGGTAAGGACTGTATCGTCATCGGGTTTTAAGACCGGCTTTACGGCTTTTCCTAAAACCCTCAAATACTCAAGAGGACAAAAAATGGAATAAAAATTCCGGACACTACATGATATTAGGTATAGAGGACCCATTCCTCCTGCATTTTAAATGCAACCCAACATCATGGAAAAGAAAACAATCATCTTTCGAATACTAAATAAAATACCCAGCAAGTATTCATTCAATGACATATACAAACTAAACAAAGACTTAAACTAAATCTTGAATTAAAACTTATACTAAGATTAAACACCAACCTTCACTTTCAGCAATATAACATTCTAACAACCACGTAAAGATGACAGAAGATACACACTGGGTTTGGAAAATGATGAGAAAACATTCATTACTTTAAATTATCTTAAGACACGTAAACATTCAAAGAGAGGGATGCAAAATGCAACCTGGAAACCGGGGATATGAAAGAGAAGAATCAACAATCTACCATAGTCGCTTATACTATAATTAAAGTACGAGCGCACTTACTTAAGAAAATATTGTAACTTAGACGACATAAATACTAAATAATGATTCGGTGGCATATCGCAGAGAACAAAAGGTTTCGAAATTAACCTATCGTAACTACCATAGAATGCTGGCTTCATGTACGACCTTCGTGACCTAAGATGCATAGCGATTGGAAGAATGAGAACACGCAAAGATCAGCTCTGCCTTGTCTTAAATCACCGAGAGATTATAATTGCCCTGCCCTGCGCTATTAATTACACTTGAAAAATTATCTGGATGGAAATTGGATGGGAATCCGCTTTTACCTTGCACACACTCTCCCACCACCACAGTGTTAGTTCCAATAGGCCTAACTACACAAAAGGACTAACAACCAGGAAAGGTGTCAATCTAAAAATCATCAACTTCAACCATTCATGCAAGTGCACTTGCCACAATCATTCACTCATTAGGCACACCAGAGGTAGAATCGGATCCCAATAATTTCCATCACATGAGTTAACGAATCCCTAAAATCGCATCTATGCTACGGTAAACTCTACACTAACGGACACGATTTACGCTTAATATGAGCAAGAGAAAACACCGCTTCTCGAGAAATTACCTACCGCATATAACAAAAATCGCCTTCGTCAAGCATGTCGGCTCATGCATACTCGAGAAAAACGAGCTAACTAATTAACTTCCAGCTGAAATATTTCTCGAGCATTCTAAGCTAAAACTATCCTACGTATACAGCAACGCTTCTTTACCTGCAGAAAAAAATTTCCAATTATAACGCCTGAAAATATATTCATGGAAATTAGTAAGAATAGTACCCTTGCACACCACAAAACAATAAACAAAAGTTAACCAGTCATGACATAGAAATGCACAACATACACTACAAATAAACGAACAGTACAATAAAAATACATGTAAAATACATACAAAACTTCGTATACACCCACTCTAACTAACAACAAAAAAAAAACATGAAACAAAATAAATGAACAGTGTGGAAAAAAATGGAGTGAGCAATGACTGAGAAATTGATGATTCTTGTGGTGTGGTAGGTGTCGCATGTATGGTGCCGTGATCTGATGTGTGTGAAGGCACTGAATTGTTTGTGCCCATGATGAGGTTCCTGTGGATTTCGGGAACACCCTCTGAAGAGGAGGAAAGAAACAAACAAAGGAAACGAAAAGACTAGCTAAAGACACTGGAAGGACTAAAGAACCCGTTACTACCCTCACATCTAAGGAATCTGCTCTAACACCCTTCCTAAATCTCCCCACCTGCCTATGGCCCTAGCGACTTGGGGATCCATCTGGCAACCCCAGGACAACGGAATGCCCTTTTCCTCCATTTGAAGACATGGAGGTTGGATACGTATGCCGGTACCCATTCGGCCCCTTCCCAAACTTAGCCGTATACCCCTTGTACACGTTGTCCGTCCTCTACCGCGGGGAGGTGTTGGGTAAGGACTGTATCGTCATCGGGTTTTAAGACCGGCTTTACGGCTTTTCCTAAAACCCTCAAATACTCAAGAGGACAAAAAATGGAATAAAAATTCCGGACACTACATGATATTAGGTATAGAGGACCCATTCCTCCTGCATTTTAAATGCAACCCAACATCATGGAAAAGAAAACAATCATCTTTCGAATACTAAATAAAATACCCAGCAAGTATTCATTCAATGACATATAACAAACTAAACAAAAACTTAAACTAAATCTTGAATTAAAACTTATACTAAGATTAAACACCAACTCTCACTTTCAGCAATATAACATTCTAACAACCACGTAAAGATGACAGAAGATACACACTGGGTTTGGAAAATGATGAGAAAACATTCATTACTTTAAATTATCTTAAGACACGTAAACATTCAAAGAGAAGGATGCAAAATGCAACCTGGAAACCGGGGATATGAAAGAGAAGAATCAACAATCTACCATAGTCGCTTATACTATAATTAAAGTACGAGCGCACTTACTTAAGAAAATATTGTAACTTAGACGACATAAATACTAAATAATGATTCGGTGGCATATCGCAGAGAACAAAAGGTTTCGAAATTAACCTATCGTAACTACCATAGAATGCTGGCTTCATGTACGACCTTCGTGACCTAAGATGCATAGCGATTGGAAGAATGAGAACACGCAAAGATCAGCTCTGCCTTGTCTTAAATCACCGAGAGATTATAATTGCCCTGCCCTGCGCTATTAATTACACTTGAAAAATTATCTGGATGGAAATTGGATGGGAATCCGCTTTTACCTTGCACACACTCTCCCACCACCACAGTGTTAGTTCCAAAAGGGGCTAACTACACAAAAGGACTAACAACCAGGAAAGGTGTCAATCTAAAAATCATCAACTTCAACCATTCATGCAAGTGCACTTGCCACAATCATTCACTCATTAGGCACACCAGAGGTAGAATCGGATCCCAATAATTTCCATCACATGAGTTAACGAATCCCTAAAATCGCATCTATGCTACGGTAAACTCTACACTAACGGACACGATTTACGCTTAATATGAGCAAGAGAAAACACCGCTTCTCGAGAAATTACCTACCGCATATAACAAAAATCGCCTTCGTCAAGCATACTCGAGAAAAACGAGCTAACTAATTAACTTCCAGCTGAAATATTTCTCGTGCATTCTAAGCTAAAACTATCCTACGTATACAGCAACGCTTCTTTACCTGCAGAAAAAAATTTCCAATATAACGCCTGAAAATATATTCATGGAAATTAGTAAGAATAGTACCCTTGCACACCACAAAACAATAAACAAAAGTTAACCAGTCATGTCATAGAAATGCACAACATACACTATAAATAAACGAACAGTACAATAAAAATACATATAAAATACATACAAAACTTCGTATACACCCACTCTAACCAACAACAAAAAAAAAACATGAAACAAAATAAATGAACAGTGTGGAAAAAAATGGAGTGAGCAATGACTGAGAAATTGATGATTCTTGTGATGTGGTAGGTGTCGCATGTATGGTGCCGTGATCTGATGTGTGTGAAGGCACTGAATTGTTTGTGCCCATGATGAGGTTCCTGTGGATTTCGGGAACACCCTCTGAAGAGGAGGAAAGAAACAAACAAAGGAGACGAAAAGACTAGCTAAAGACACTGGAAGGACTAAAGAACCCGTTACTACCCTCACATCTAAGGAATCTGCTCTAACACCCTTCCTAAATCTCCCCACCTGCCTATGGCCCTAGCGACTTGGGGATCCATCTGGCAACCCCAGGACAACGGAATGCCCTTTTCCTCCATTTGAAGACATGGAGGTTGGATACGTATGCCGGTACCCATTCGGCCCCTTCCCAAACTTAGCCGTATACCCCTTGTACACGTTGTCCGTCCTCTACCGCGGGGAGGTGTTGGGTAAGGACTGTATCGTCATCGGGTTTTAAGACCGGCTTTACGGCTTTTCCTAAAACCCTCAAATACTCAAGAGGACAAAAAATGGAATAAAAATTCCGGACACTACATGATATTAGGTATAGAGGACCCATTCCTCCTGCATTTTAAATGCAACCCAACATCATGGAAAAGAAAACAATCATCTTTCGAATACTAAATAAAATACCCAGCAAGTATTCATTCAATGACATATAACAAACTAAACAAAAACTTAAACTAAATCTTGAATTAAAACTTATACTAAGATTAAACACCAACTCTCACTTTCAGCAATATAACATTCTAACAACCACGTAAAGATGACAGAAGATACACACTGGGTTTGGAAAATGATGAGAAAACATTCATTACTTTAAATTATCTTAAGACACGTAAACATTCAAAGAGAAGGATGCAAAATGCAACCTGGAAACCGGGGATATGAAAGAGAAAAATCAACAATCTACCATAGTCGCTTATACTATAATTAAAGTACGAGCGCACTTACTTAAGAAAATATTGTAACTTAGACGACATAAATACTAAATAATGATTCGGTGGCATATCGCAGAGAACAAAAGGTTTCGAAATTAACCTATCGTAACTACCATAGAATGCTGGCTTCATGTACGACCTTCGTGACCTAAGATGCATAGCGATTGGAAGAATGAGAACACGCAAAGATCAGCTCTGCCTTGTCTTAAATCACCGAGAGATTATAATTGCCCTGCCCTGCGCTATTAATTACACTTGAAAAATTATCTGGATGGAAATTGGATGGGAATCCGCTTTTACCTTGCACACACTCTCCCACCACCACAGTGTTAGTTCCAAAAGGGGCTAACTACACAAAAGGACTAACAACCAGGAAAGGTGTCAATCTAAAAATCATCAACTTCAACCATTCATGCAAGTGCACTTGCCACAATCATTCACTCATTAGGCACACCAGAGGTAGAATCGGATCCCAATAATTTCCATCACATGAGTTAACGAATCCCTAAAATCGCATCTATGCTACGGTAAACTCTACACTAACGGACACGATTTACGCTTAATATGAGCAAGAGAAAACACCGCTTCTCGAGAAATTACCTACCGCATATAACAAAAATCGCCTTCGTCAAGCATGACGGCTCATGCATACTCGAGAAAAACGAGCTAACTAATTAACTTCCAGCTGAAATATTTCTCGTGCATTCTAAGCTAAAACTATCCTACGTATACAGCAACGCTTCTTTACCTGCAGAAAAAAATTTCCAATTATAACGCCTGAAAATATATTCATGGAAATTAGTAAGAATAGTACCCTTGCACACCACAAAACTATAAACAAAAGTTAACCAGTCATGACATAGAAATGCACAACATACACTATAAATAAACGAACAGTACAATAAAAATACATATAAAATACATACAAAACTTCGTATACACCCACTCTACTAACAACAAAGAAAAACATGAAACAAAATAAATGAACAGTGTGGAAAAAAATGGAGTGAGCAATGACTGAGAAATTGATGATTCTTGTGGTGTGGTAGTTGTCGCATGTATGGTGCCGTGATCTGATGTGTGTGAAGGCACTGAATTGTTTGTGCCCATGATGAGGTTCCTGTGGATTTCGGGAACACCCTCTGAAGAGGAGGAAAGAAACAAACAAAGGAAACGAAAAGACTAGCTAAAGACACTGGAAGGACTAAAGAACCCGTTACTACCCTCACATCTAAGGAATCTGCTCTAACACCCTTCCTAAATCTCCCCACCTGCCTATGGCCCTAGCGACTTGGGGATCCATCTGGCAATCCCAGGACAACGGAATGCCCTTTTCCTCCATTTGAAGACATGGAGGTTGGATACGTATGCCGGTACCCATTCGGCCCCTTCCCAAACTTAGCCGTATACCCCTTGTACACGTTGTCCGTCCTCTACCGCGGGGAGGTGTTGGGTAAGGACTGTATCGTCATCGGGTTTTAAGACCGGCTTTACGGCTTTTCCTAAAACCCTCAAATACTCAAGAGGACAAAAAATGGAATAAAAATTCCGGACACTACATGATATTAGGTATAGAGGACCCATTCCTCCTGCATTTTAAATGCAACCCAACATCATGGAAAAGAAAACAATCATCTTTCGAATACTAAATAAAATACCCAGCAAGTATTCATTCAATGACATATAACAAACTAAACAAAAACTTAAACTAAATCTTGAATTAAAACTTATACTAAGATTAAACACCAACTCTCACTTTCAGCAATATAACATTCTAACAACCACGTAAAGATGACAGAAGATACACACTGGGTTTGGAAAATGATGAGAAAACATTCATTACTTTAAATTATCTTAAGACACGTAAACATTCAAAGAGAAGGATGCAAAATGCAACCTGGAAACCGGGGATATGAAAGAGAAAAATCAACAATCTACCATAGTCGCTTATACTATAATTAAAGTACGAGCGCACTTACTTAAGAAAATATTGTAACTTAGACGACATAAATACTAAATAATGATTCGGTGGCATATCGCAGAGAACAAAAGGTTTCGAAATTAACCTATCGTAACTACCATAGAATGCTGGCTTCATGTACGACCTTCGTGACCTAAGATGCATAGCGATTGGAAGAATGAGAACACGCAAAGATCAGCTCTGCCTTGTCTTAAATCACCGAGAGATTATAATTGCCCTGCCCTGCGCTATTAATTACACTTGAAAAATTATCTGGATGGAAATTGGATGGGAATCCGCTTTTACCTTGCACACACTCTCCCACCACCACAGTGTTAGTTCCAAAAGGGGCTAACTACACAAAAGGACTAACAACCAGGAAAGGTGTCAATCTAAAAATCATCAACTTCAACCATTCATGCAAGTGCACTTGCCACAATCATTCACTCATTAGGCACACCAGAGGTAGAATCGGATCCCAATAATTTCCATCACATGAGTTAACGAATCCCTAAAATCGTATCTATGCTACGGTAAACTCTACACTAACGGACACGATTTACGCTTAATATGAGCAAGAGAAAACACCGCTTCTCGAGAAATTACCTACCGCATATAACAAAAATCGCCTTCGTCAAGCATGACGGCTCATGCATACTCGAGAAAAACGAGCTAACTAATTAACTTCCAGCTGAAATATTTCTCGTGCATTCTAAGCTAAAACTATCCTACGTATACAGCAACGCTTCTTTACCTGCAGAAAAAAATTTCCAATTATAACGCCTGAAAATATATTCATGGAAATTAGTAAGAATAGTACCCTTGCACACCACAAAACAATAAACAAAAGTTAACCAGTCATGACATAGAAATGCACAACATACACTATAAATAAACGAACAGTACAATAAAAATACATATAAAATACATACAAAACTTCGTATACACCCACTCTAACTAACAACAAAAAAAAACATGAAACAAAATAAATGAACAGTGTGGAAAAAAATGGAGTGAGCAATGACTGAGAAATTGATGATTCTTGTGGTGTGGTAGGTGTCGCATGTATGGTGCCGTGATCTGATGTGTGTGAAGGCACTGAATTGTTTGTGCCCATGATGAGGTTCCTGTGGATTTCGGGAACACCCTCTGAAGAGGAGGAAAGAAACAAACAAAGGAAACGAAAAGACTAGCTAAAGACACTGGAAGGACTAAAGAACCCGTTACTACCCTCACATCTAAGGAATCTGCTCTAACACCCTTCCTAAATCTCCCCACCTGCCTATGGCCCTAGCGACTTGGGGATCCATCTGGCAACCCCAGGACAACGGAATGCCCTTTTCCTCCATTTGAAGACATGGAGGTTGGATACGTATGCCGGTACCCATTCGGCCCCTTCCCAAACTTAGCCGTATACCCCTTGTACACGTTGTCCGTCCTCTACCGCGGGGAGGTGTTGGGTAAGGACTGTATCGTCATCGGGTTTTAAGACCGGCTTTACGGCTTTTCCTAAAACCCTCAAATACTCAAGAGGACAAAAAATGGAATAAAAATTCCGGACACTAAATGATATTAGGTATAGAGGACCCATTCCTCCTGCATTTTAAATGCAACCCAACATCATGGAAAAGAAAACAATCATCTTTCGAATACTAAATAAAATACCCAGCAAGTATTCATTCAATGACATATAACAAACTAAACAAAAACTTAAACTAAATCTTGAATTAAAACTTATACTAAGATTAAACACCAACTCTCACTTTCAGCAATATAACATTCTAACAACCACGTAAAGATGACAGAAGATACACACTGGGTTTGGAAAATGATGAGAAAACATTCATTACTTTAAATTATCTTAAGACACGTAAACATTCAAAGAGAAGGATGCAAAATGCAACCTGGAAACCGGGGATATGAAAGAGAAAAATCAACAATCTACCATAGTCGCTTATACTATAATTAAAGTACGAGCGCACTTACTTAAGAAAATATTGTAACTTAGACGACATAAATACTAAATAATGATTCGGTGGCATATCGCAGAGAACAAAAGGTTTCGAAATTAACCTATCGTAACTACCATAGAATGCTGGCTTCATGTACGACCTTCGTGACCTAAGATGCATAGCGATTGGAAGAATGAGAACACGCAAAGATCAGCTCTGCCTTGTCTTAAATCACCGAGAGATTATAATCGCCCTGCCCTGCGCTATTAATTACACTTGAAAAATTATCTGGATGGAAATTGGATGGGAATCCGCTTTTACCTTGCACACACTCTCCCACCACCACAGTGTTAGTTCCAAAAGGGGCTAACTACACAAAAGGACTAACAACCAGGAAAGGTGTCAATCTAAAAATCATCAACTTCAACCATTCATGCAAGTGCACTTGCCACAATCATTCACTCATTAGGCACACCAGAGGTAGAATCGGATCCCAATAATTTCCATCACATGAGTTAACGAATCCCTAAAATCGCATCTATGCTACGGTAAACTCTACACTAACGGACACGATTTACGCTTAATATGAGCAAGAGAAAACACCGCTTCTCGAGAAATTACCTACCGCATATAACAAAAATCGCCTTCGTCAAGCATGACGGCTCATGCATACTCGAGAAAAACGAGCTAACTAATTAACTTCCAGCTGAAATATTTCTCGTGCATTCTAAGCTAAAACTATCCTACGTATACAGCAACGCTTCTTTACCTGCAGAAAAAAATTTCCAATTATAACGCCTGAAAATATATTCATGGAAATTAGTAAGAATAGTACCCTTGCACACCACAAAACAATAAACAAAAGTTAACCAGTCATGACATAGAAATGCACAACATACACTATAAATAAACGAACAGTACAATAAAAATACATATAAAATACATACAAAACTTCGTATACACCCACTCTAACTAACAACAAAAAAAAACATGAAACAAAATAAATGAACAGTGTGGAAAAAAATGGAGTGAGCAATGACTGAGAAATTGATGATTCTTGTGGTGTGGTAGGTGTCGCATGTATGGTGCCGTGATCTGATGTGTGTGAAGGCACTGAATTGTTTGTGCCCATGATGAGGTTCCTGTGGATTTCGGGAACACCCTCTGAAGAGGAGGAAAGAAACAAACAAAGGAAACGAAAAGACTAGCTAAAGACACTGGAAGGACTAAAGAACCCGTTACTACCCTCACATCTAAGGAATCTGCTCTAACACCCTTCCTAAATCTCCCCACCTGCCTATGGCCCTAGCGACTTGGGGATCCATCTGGCAACCCCAGGACAACGGAATGCCCTTTTCCTCCATTTGAAGACATGGAGGTTGGATACGTATGCCGGTACCCATTCGGCCCCTTCCCAAACTTAGCCGTATACCCCTTGTACACGTTGTCCGTCCTCTACCGCGGGGAGGTGTTGGGTAAGGACTGTATCGTCATCGGGTTTTAAGACCGGCTTTACGGCTTTTCCTAAAACCCTCAAATACTCAAGAGGACAAAAAATGGAATAAAAATTCCGGACACTACATGATATTAGGTATAGAGGACCCATTCCTCCTGCATTTTAAATGCAACCCAACATCATGGAAAAGAAAACAATCATCTTTCGAATACTAAATAAAATACCCAGCAAGTATTCATTCAATGACATATAACAAACTAAACAAAAACTTAAACTAAATCTTGAATTAAAACTTATACTAAGATTAAACACCAACTCTCACTTTCAGCAATATAACATTCTAACAACCACGTAAAGATGACAGAAGATACACACTGGGTTTGGAAAATGATGAGAAAACATTCATTACTTTAAATTATCTTAAGACACGTAAACATTCAAAGAGAAGGATGCAAAATGCAACCTGGAAACCGGGGATATGAAAGAGAAAAATCAACAATCTACCATAGTCGCTTATACTATAATTAAAGTACGAGCGCACTTACTTAAGAAAATATTGTAACTTAGACGACATAAATACTAAATAATGATTCGGTGGCATATCGCAGAGAACAAAAGGTTTCGAAATTAACCTATCGTAACTACCATAGAATGCTGGCTTCATGTACGACCTTCGTGACCTAAGATGCATAGCGATTGGAAGAATGAGAACACGCAAAGATCAGCTCTGCCTTGTCTTAAATCACCGAGAGATTATAATTGCCCTGCCCTGCGCTATTAATTACACTTGAAAAATTATCTGGATGGAAATTGGATGGGAATCCGCTTTTACCTTGCACACACTCTCCCACCACCACAGTGTTAGTTCCAAAAGGGGCTAACTACACAAAAGGACTAACAACCAGGAAAGGTGTCAATCTAAAAATCATCAACTTCAACCATTCATGCAAGTGCACTTGCCACAATCATTCACTCATTAGGCACACCAGAGGTAGAATCGGATCCCAATAATTTCCATCACATGAGTTAACGAATCCCTAAAATCGCATCTATGCTACGGTAAACTCTACACTAACGGACACGATTTACGCTTAATATGAGCAAGAGAAAACACCGCTTCTCGAGAAATTACCTACCGCATATAACAAAAATCGCCTTCGTCAAGCATACTCGAGAAAAACGAGCTAACTAATTAACTTCCAGCTGAAATATTTCTCGTGCATTCTAAGCTAAAACTATCCTACGTATACAGCAACGCTTCTTTACCTGCAGAAAAAAATTTCCAATTATAACGCCTGAAAATATATTCATGGAAATTAGTAAGAATAGTACCCTTGCACACCACAAAACAATAAACAAAAGTTAACCAGTCATGACATAGAAATGCACAACATACACTATAAATAAACGAACAGTACAATAAAAATACATATAAAATACATACAAAACTTCGTATACACCCACTCTAACTAACAACAAAAAAAAAAACATGAAACAAAATAAATGAACAGTGTGGAAAAAAATGGAGTGAGCAATGACTGAGAAATTGATGATTCTTGTGGTGTGGTAGGTGTCGCATGTATGGTGCCGTGATCTGATGTGTGTGAAGGCACTGAATTGTTTGTGCCCATGATGAGGTTCCTGTGGATTTCGGGAACACCCTCTGAAGAGGAGGAAAGAAACAAACAAAGGAAACGAAAAGACTAGCTAAAGACACTGGAAGGACTAAAGAACCCGTTACTACCCTCACATCTAAGGAATCTGCTCTAACACCCTTCCTAAATCTCCCCACCTGCCTATGGCCCTAGCGACTTGGGGATCCATCTGGCAACCCCAGGACAACGGAATGCCCTTTTCCTCCATTTGAAGACATGGAGGTTGGATACGTATGCCGGTACCCATTCGGCCCCTTCCCAAACTTAGCCGTATACCCCTTGTACACGTTGTCCGTCCTCTACCGCGGGGAGGTGTTGGGTAAGGACTGTATCGTCATCGGGTTTTAAGACCGGCTTTACGGCTTTTCCTAAAACCCTCAAATACTCAAGAGGACAAAAAATGGAATAAAAATTCCGGACACTACATGATATTAGGTATAGAGGACCCATTCCTCCTGCATTTTAAATGCAACCCAACATCATGGAAAAGAAAACAATCATCTTTCGAATAGTAAATAAAATACCCAGCAAGTATTCATTCAATGACATATAACAAACTAAACAAAAACTTAAACTAAATCTTGAATTAAAACTTATACTAAGATTAAACACCAACTCTCACTTTCAGCAATATAACATTCTAACAACCACGTAAAGATGACAGAAGATACACACTGGGTTTGGAAAATGATGAGAAAACATTCATTACTTTAAATTATCTTAAGACACGTAAACATTCAAAGAGAAGGATGCAAAATGCAACCTGGAAACCGGGGATTAGAAAGAGAATCAACAATCTACCATAGTCGCTTATACTATAATTAAAGTACGAGCGCACTTACTTAAGAAAATATTGTAACTTAGACGACATAAATACTAAATAATGATTCGGTGGCATATCGCAGAGAACAAAAGGTTTCGAAATTAACCTATCGTAACTACCATAGAATGCTGGCTTCATGTACGACCTTCGTGACCTAAGATGCATAGCGATTGGAAGAATGAGAACACGCAAAGATCAGCTCTGCCTTGTCTTAAATCACCGAGAGATTATAATTGCCCTGCCCTGCGCTATTAATTGCACTTGAAAAATTATCTGGATGGAAATTGGATGGGAATCCGCTTTTACCTTGCACACACTCTCCCACCACCACAGTGTTAGTTCCAAAAGGGGCTAACTACACAAAAGGACTAACAACCAGGAAAGGTGTCAATCTAAAAATCATCAACTTCAACCATTCATGCAAGTGCACTTGCCACAATCATTCACTCATTAGGCACACCAGAGGTAGAATCGGATCCCAATAATTTCCATCACATGAGTTAACGAATCCCTAAAATCGCATCTATGCTACGGTAAACTCTACACTAACGGACACGATTTACGCTTAATATGAGCAAGAGAAAACACCGCTTCTCGAGAAATTACCTACCGCATATAACAAAAATCGCCTTCGTCAAGCATGACGGCTCATGCATACTCGAGAAAAACGAGCTAACTAATTAACTTCCAGCTGAAATATTTCTCGTGCATTCTAAGCTAAAACTATCCTACGTATACAGCAACGCTTCTTTACCTGCAGAAAAAAATTTCCAATTATAACGCCTGAAAATATATTCATGGAAATTAGTAAGAATAGTACCCTTGCACACCACAAAACAATAAACAAAAGTTAACCAGTCATGACATAGAAATGCACAACATACACTACAAATAAACGAACAGTACAATAAAAATACATGTAAAATACATACAAAACTTCGTATACACCCACTCTAACTAACAACAAAAAAAAAACATGAAACAAAATAAATGAACAGTGTGGAAAAAAATGGAGTGAGCAATGACTGAGAAATTGATGATTCTTGTGGTGTGGTAGGTGTCGCATGTATGGTGCCGTGATCTGATGTGTGTGAAGGCACTGAATTGTTTGTGCCCATGATGAGGTTCCTGTGGATTTCGGGAACACCCTCTGAAGAGGAGGAAAGAAACAAACAAAGGAAACGAAAAGACTAGCTAAAGACACTGGAAGGACTAAAGAACCCGTTACTACCCTCACATCTAAGGAATCTGCTCTAACACCCTTCCTAAATCTCCCCACCTGCCTATGGCCCTAGCGACTTGGGGATCCATCTGGCAACCCCAGGACAACGGAATGCCCTTTTCCTCCATTTGAAGACATGGAGGTTGGATACGTATGCCGGTACCCATTCGGCCCCTTCCCAAACTTAGCCGTATACCCCTTGTACACGTTGTCCGTCCTCTACCGCGGGGAGGTGTTGGGTAAGGACTGTATCGTCATCGGGTTTTAAGACCGGCTTTACGGCTTTTCCTAAAACCCTCAAATACTCAAGAGGACAAAAAATGGAATAAAAATTCCGGACACTACATGATATTAGGTATAGAGGACCCATTCCTCCTGCATTTTAAATGCAACCCAACATCATGGAAAAGAAAACAATCATCTTTCGAATAGTAAATAAAATACCCAGCAAGTATTCATTCAATGACATATAACAAACTAAACAAAAACTTAAACTAAATCTTGAATTAAAACTTATACTAAGATTAAACACCAACTCTCACTTTCAGCAATATAACATTCTAACAACCACGTAAAGATGACAGAAGATACACACTGGGTTTGGAAAATGATGAGAAAACATTCATTACTTTAAATTATCTTAAGACACGTAAACATTCAAAGAGAAGGATGCAAAATGCAACCTGGAAACCGGGGATTAGAAAGAGAATCAACAATCTACCATAGTCGCTTATACTATAATTAAAGTACGAGCGCACTTACTTAAGAAAATATTGTAACTTAGACGACATAAATACTAAATAATGATTCGGTGGCATATCGCAGAGAACAAAAGGTTTCGAAATTAACCTATCGTAACTACCATAGAATGCTGGCTTCATGTACGACCTTCGTGACCTAAGATGCATAGCGATTGGAAGAATGAGAACACGCAAAGATCAGCTCTGCCTTGTCTTAAATCACCGAGAGATTATAATTGCCCTGCCCTGCGCTATTAATTGCACTTGAAAAATTATCTGGATGGAAATTGGATGGGAATCCGCTTTTACCTTGCACACACTCTCCCACCACCACAGTGTTAGTTCCAAAAGGGGCTAACTACACAAAAGGACTAACAACCAGGAAAGGTGTCAATCTAAAAATCATCAACTTCAACCATTCATGCAAGTGCACTTGCCACAATCATTCACTCATTAGGCACACCAGAGGTAGAATCGGATCCCAATAATTTCCATCACATGAGTTAACGAATCCCTAAAATCGCATCTATGCTACGGTAAACTCTACACTAACGGACACGATTTACGCTTAATATGAGCAAGAGAAAACACCGCTTCTCGAGAAATTACCTACCGCATATAACAAAAATCGCCTTCGTCAAGCATGACGGCTCATGCATACTCGAGAAAAACGAGCTAACTAATTAACTTCCAGCTGAAATATTTCTCGTGCATTCTAAGCTAAAACTATCCTACGTATACAGCAACGCTTCTTTACCTGCAGAAAAAAATTTCCAATTATAACGCCTGAAAATATATTCATGGAAATTAGTAAGAATAGTACCCTTGCACACCACAAAACAATAAACAAAAGTTAACCAGTCATGACATAGAAATGCACAACATACACTACAAATAAACGAACAGTACAATAAAAATACATGTAAAATACATACAAAACTTCGTATACACCCACTCTAACTAACAACAAAAAAAAAACATGAAACAAAATAAATGAACAGTGTGGAAAAAAATGGAGTGAGCAATGACTGAGAAATTGATGATTCTTGTGGTGTGGTAGGTGTCGCATGTATGGTGCCGTGATCTGATGTGTGTGAAGGCACTGAATTGTTTGTGCCCATGATGAGGTTCCTGTGGATTTCGGGAACACCCTCTGAAGAGGAGGAAAGAAACAAACAAAGGAAACGAAAAGACTAGCTAAAGACACTGGAAGGACTAAAGAACCCGTTACTACCCTCACATCTAAGGAATCTGCTCTAACACCCTTCCTAAATCTCCCCACCTGCCTATGGCCCTAGCGACTTGGGGATCCATCTGGCAACCCCAGGACAACGGAATGCCCTTTTCCTCCATTTGAAGACATGGAGGTTGGATACGTATGCCGGTACCCATTCGGCCCCTTCCCAAACTTAGCCGTATACCCCTTGTACACGTTGTCCGTCCTCTACCGCGGGGAGGTGTTGGGTAAGGACTGTATCGTCATCGGGTTTTAAGACCGGCTTTACGGCTTTTCCTAAAACCCTCAAATACTCAAGAGGACAAAAAATGGAATAAAAATTCCGGACACTACATGATATTAGGTATAGAGGACCCATTCCTCCTGCATTTTAAATGCAACCCAACATCATGGAAAAGAAAACAATCATCTTTCGAATACTAAATAAAATACCCAGCAAGTATTCATTCAATGACATATACAAACTAAACAAAGACTTAAACTAAATCTTGAATTAAAACTTATACTAAGATTAAACACCAACCTTCACTTTCAGCAATATAACATTCTAACAACCACGTAAAGATGACAGAAGATACACACTGGGTTTGGAAAATGATGAGAAAACATTCATTACTTTAAATTATCTTAAGACACGTAAACATTCAAAGAGAGGGATGCAAAATGCAACCTGGAAACCGGGGATATGAAAGAGAAGAATCAACAATCTACCATAGTCGCTTATACTATAATTAAAGTACGAGCGCACTTACTTAAGAAAATATTGTAACTTAGACGACATAAATACTAAATAATGATTCGGTGGCATATCGCAGAGAACAAAAGGTTTCGAAATTAACCTATCGTAACTACCATAGAATGCTGGCTTCATGTACGACCTTCGTGACCTAAGATGCATAGCGATTGGAAGAATGAGAACACGCAAAGATCAGCTCTGCCTTGTCTTAAATCACCGAGAGATTATAATTGCCCTGCCCTGCGCTATTAATTACACTTGAAAAATTATCTGGATGGAAATTGGATGGGAATCCGCTTTTACCTTGCACACACTCTCCCACCACCACAGTGTTAGTTCCAATAGGCCTAACTACACAAAAGGACTAACAACCAGGAAAGGTGTCAATCTAAAAATCATCAACTTCAACCATTCATGCAAGTGCACTTGCCACAATCATTCACTCATTAGGCACACCAGAGGTAGAATCGGATCCCAATAATTTCCATCACATGAGTTAACGAATCCCTAAAATCGCATCTATGCTACGGTAAACTCTACACTAACGGACACGATTTACGCTTAATATGAGCAAGAGAAAACACCGCTTCTCGAGAAATTACCTACCGCATATAACAAAAATCGCCTTCGTCAAGCATGTCGGCTCATGCATACTCGAGAAAAACGAGCTAACTAATTAACTTCCAGCTGAAATATTTCTCGAGCATTCTAAGCTAAAACTATCCTACGTATACAGCAACGCTTCTTTACCTGCAGAAAAAAATTTCCAATTATAACGCCTGAAAATATATTCATGGAAATTAGTAAGAATAGTACCCTTGCACACCACAAAACAATAAACAAAAGTTAACCAGTCATGACATAGAAATGCACAACATACACTACAAATAAACGAACAGTACAATAAAAATACATGTAAAATACATACAAAACTTCGTATACACCCACTCTAACTAACAACAAAAAAAAAACATGAAACAAAATAAATGAACAGTGTGGAAAAAAATGGAGTGAGCAATGACTGAGAAATTGATGATTCTTGTGGTGTGGTAGGTGTCGCATGTATGGTGCCGTGATCTGATGTGTGTGAAGGCACTGAATTGTTTGTGCCCATGATGAGGTTCCTGTGGATTTCGGGAACACCCTCTGAAGAGGAGGAAAGAAACAAACAAAGGAAACGAAAAGACTAGCTAAAGACACTGGAAGGACTAAAGAACCCGTTACTACCCTCACATCTAAGGAATCTGCTCTAACACCCTTCCTAAATCTCCCCACCTGCCTATGGCCCTAGCGACTTGGGGATCCATCTGGCAACCCCAGGACAACGGAATGCCCTTTTCCTCCATTTGAAGACATGGAGGTTGGATACGTATGCCGGTACCCATTCGGCCCCTTCCCAAACTTAGCCGTATACCCCTTGTACACGTTGTCCGTCCTCTACCGCGGGGAGGTGTTGGGTAAGGACTGTATCGTCATCGGGTTTTAAGACCGGCTTTACGGCTTTTCCTAAAACCCTCAAATACTCAAGAGGACAAAAAATGGAATAAAAATTCCGGACACTACATGATATTAGGTATAGAGGACCCATTCCTCCTGCATTTTAAATGCAACCCAACATCATGGAAAAGAAAACAATCATCTTTCGAATACTAAATAAAATACCCAGCAAGTATTCATTCAATGACATATAACAAACTAAACAAAAACTTAAACTAAATCTTGAATTAAAACTTATACTAAGATTAAACACCAACTCTCACTTTCAGCAATATAACATTCTAACAACCACGTAAAGATGACAGAAGATACACACTGGGTTTGGAAAATGATGAGAAAACATTCATTACTTTAAATTATCTTAAGACACGTAAACATTCAAAGAGAAGGATGCAAAATGCAACCTGGAAACCGGGGATATGAAAGAGAAGAATCAACAATCTACCATAGTCGCTTATACTATAATTAAAGTACGAGCGCACTTACTTAAGAAAATATTGTAACTTAGACGACATAAATACTAAATAATGATTCGGTGGCATATCGCAGAGAACAAAAGGTTTCGAAATTAACCTATCGTAACTACCATAGAATGCTGGCTTCATGTACGACCTTCGTGACCTAAGATGCATAGCGATTGGAAGAATGAGAACACGCAAAGATCAGCTCTGCCTTGTCTTAAATCACCGAGAGATTATAATTGCCCTGCCCTGCGCTATTAATTACACTTGAAAAATTATCTGGATGGAAATTGGATGGGAATCCGCTTTTACCTTGCACACACTCTCCCACCACCACAGTGTTAGTTCCAAAAGGGGCTAACTACACAAAAGGACTAACAACCAGGAAAGGTGTCAATCTAAAAATCATCAACTTCAACCATTCATGCAAGTGCACTTGCCACAATCATTCACTCATTAGGCACACCAGAGGTAGAATCGGATCCCAATAATTTCCATCACATGAGTTAACGAATCCCTAAAATCGCATCTATGCTACGGTAAACTCTACACTAACGGACACGATTTACGCTTAATATGAGCAAGAGAAAACACCGCTTCTCGAGAAATTACCTACCGCATATAACAAAAATCGCCTTCGTCAAGCATACTCGAGAAAAACGAGCTAACTAATTAACTTCCAGCTGAAATATTTCTCGTGCATTCTAAGCTAAAACTATCCTACGTATACAGCAACGCTTCTTTACCTGCAGAAAAAAATTTCCAATATAACGCCTGAAAATATATTCATGGAAATTAGTAAGAATAGTACCCTTGCACACCACAAAACAATAAACAAAAGTTAACCAGTCATGTCATAGAAATGCACAACATACACTATAAATAAACGAACAGTACAATAAAAATACATATAAAATACATACAAAACTTCGTATACACCCACTCTAACCAACAACAAAAAAAAAACATGAAACAAAATAAATGAACAGTGTGGAAAAAAATGGAGTGAGCAATGACTGAGAAATTGATGATTCTTGTGATGTGGTAGGTGTCGCATGTATGGTGCCGTGATCTGATGTGTGTGAAGGCACTGAATTGTTTGTGCCCATGATGAGGTTCCTGTGGATTTCGGGAACACCCTCTGAAGAGGAGGAAAGAAACAAACAAAGGAGACGAAAAGACTAGCTAAAGACACTGGAAGGACTAAAGAACCCGTTACTACCCTCACATCTAAGGAATCTGCTCTAACACCCTTCCTAAATCTCCCCACCTGCCTATGGCCCTAGCGACTTGGGGATCCATCTGGCAACCCCAGGACAACGGAATGCCCTTTTCCTCCATTTGAAGACATGGAGGTTGGATACGTATGCCGGTACCCATTCGGCCCCTTCCCAAACTTAGCCGTATACCCCTTGTACACGTTGTCCGTCCTCTACCGCGGGGAGGTGTTGGGTAAGGACTGTATCGTCATCGGGTTTTAAGACCGGCTTTACGGCTTTTCCTAAAACCCTCAAATACTCAAGAGGACAAAAAATGGAATAAAAATTCCGGACACTACATGATATTAGGTATAGAGGACCCATTCCTCCTGCATTTTAAATGCAACCCAACATCATGGAAAAGAAAACAATCATCTTTCGAATACTAAATAAAATACCCAGCAAGTATTCATTCAATGACATATAACAAACTAAACAAAAACTTAAACTAAATCTTGAATTAAAACTTATACTAAGATTAAACACCAACTCTCACTTTCAGCAATATAACATTCTAACAACCACGTAAAGATGACAGAAGATACACACTGGGTTTGGAAAATGATGAGAAAACATTCATTACTTTAAATTATCTTAAGACACGTAAACATTCAAAGAGAAGGATGCAAAATGCAACCTGGAAACCGGGGATATGAAAGAGAAAAATCAACAATCTACCATAGTCGCTTATACTATAATTAAAGTACGAGCGCACTTACTTAAGAAAATATTGTAACTTAGACGACATAAATACTAAATAATGATTCGGTGGCATATCGCAGAGAACAAAAGGTTTCGAAATTAACCTATCGTAACTACCATAGAATGCTGGCTTCATGTACGACCTTCGTGACCTAAGATGCATAGCGATTGGAAGAATGAGAACACGCAAAGATCAGCTCTGCCTTGTCTTAAATCACCGAGAGATTATAATTGCCCTGCCCTGCGCTATTAATTACACTTGAAAAATTATCTGGATGGAAATTGGATGGGAATCCGCTTTTACCTTGCACACACTCTCCCACCACCACAGTGTTAGTTCCAAAAGGGGCTAACTACACAAAAGGACTAACAACCAGGAAAGGTGTCAATCTAAAAATCATCAACTTCAACCATTCATGCAAGTGCACTTGCCACAATCATTCACTCATTAGGCACACCAGAGGTAGAATCGGATCCCAATAATTTCCATCACATGAGTTAACGAATCCCTAAAATCGCATCTATGCTACGGTAAACTCTACACTAACGGACACGATTTACGCTTAATATGAGCAAGAGAAAACACCGCTTCTCGAGAAATTACCTACCGCATATAACAAAAATCGCCTTCGTCAAGCATGACGGCTCATGCATACTCGAGAAAAACGAGCTAACTAATTAACTTCCAGCTGAAATATTTCTCGTGCATTCTAAGCTAAAACTATCCTACGTATACAGCAACGCTTCTTTACCTGCAGAAAAAAATTTCCAATTATAACGCCTGAAAATATATTCATGGAAATTAGTAAGAATAGTACCCTTGCACACCACAAAACTATAAACAAAAGTTAACCAGTCATGACATAGAAATGCACAACATACACTATAAATAAACGAACAGTACAATAAAAATACATATAAAATACATACAAAACTTCGTATACACCCACTCTACTAACAACAAAGAAAAACATGAAACAAAATAAATGAACAGTGTGGAAAAAAATGGAGTGAGCAATGACTGAGAAATTGATGATTCTTGTGGTGTGGTAGTTGTCGCATGTATGGTGCCGTGATCTGATGTGTGTGAAGGCACTGAATTGTTTGTGCCCATGATGAGGTTCCTGTGGATTTCGGGAACACCCTCTGAAGAGGAGGAAAGAAACAAACAAAGGAAACGAAAAGACTAGCTAAAGACACTGGAAGGACTAAAGAACCCGTTACTACCCTCACATCTAAGGAATCTGCTCTAACACCCTTCCTAAATCTCCCCACCTGCCTATGGCCCTAGCGACTTGGGGATCCATCTGGCAATCCCAGGACAACGGAATGCCCTTTTCCTCCATTTGAAGACATGGAGGTTGGATACGTATGCCGGTACCCATTCGGCCCCTTCCCAAACTTAGCCGTATACCCCTTGTACACGTTGTCCGTCCTCTACCGCGGGGAGGTGTTGGGTAAGGACTGTATCGTCATCGGGTTTTAAGACCGGCTTTACGGCTTTTCCTAAAACCCTCAAATACTCAAGAGGACAAAAAATGGAATAAAAATTCCGGACACTACATGATATTAGGTATAGAGGACCCATTCCTCCTGCATTTTAAATGCAACCCAACATCATGGAAAAGAAAACAATCATCTTTCGAATACTAAATAAAATACCCAGCAAGTATTCATTCAATGACATATAACAAACTAAACAAAAACTTAAACTAAATCTTGAATTAAAACTTATACTAAGATTAAACACCAACTCTCACTTTCAGCAATATAACATTCTAACAACCACGTAAAGATGACAGAAGATACACACTGGGTTTGGAAAATGATGAAAAAACATTCATTACTTTAAATTATCTTAAGACACGTAAACATTCAAAGAGAAGGATGCAAAATGCAACCTGGAAACCGGGGATTAGAAAGAGAATCAACAATCTACCATAGTCGCTTATACTATAATTAAAGTACGAGCGCACTTACTTAAGAAAATATTGTAACTTAGACGACATAAATACTAAATAATGATTCGGTGGCATATCGCAGAGAACAAAAGGTTTCGAAATTAACCTATCGTAACTACCATAGAATGCTGGCTTCATGTACGACCTTCGTGACCTAAGATGCATAGCGATTGGAAGAATGAGAACACGCAAAGATCAGCTCTGCCTTGTCTTAAATCACCGAGAGATTATAATTGCCCTGCCCTGCGCTATTAATTGCACTTGAAAAATTATCTGGATGGAAATTGGATGGGAATCCGCTTTTACCTTGCACACACTCTCCCACCACCACAGTGTTAGTTCCAAAAGGGGCTAACTACACAAAAGGACTAACAACCAGGAAAGGTGTCAATCTAAAAATCATCAACTTCAACCATTCATGCAAGTGCACTTGCCACAATCATTCACTCATTAGGCACACCAGAGGTAGAATCGGATCCCAATAATTTCCATCACATGAGTTAACGAATCCCTAAAATCGCATCTATGCTACGGTAAACTCTACACTAACGGACACGATTTACGCTTAATATGAGCAAGAGAAAACACCGCTTCTCGAGAAATTACCTACCGCATATAACAAAAATCGCCTTCGTCAAGCATGACGGCTCATGCATACTCGAGAAAAACGAGCTAACTAATTAACTTCCAGCTGAAATATTTCTCGTGCATTCTAAGCTAAAACTATCCTACGTATACAGCAACGCTTCCTTACCTGCAGAAAAAAATTTCCAATTATAACGCCCGAAAATATATTCATGGAAATTAGTAAGAATAGTACCCTTGCACACCACAAAACAATAAACAAAAGTTAACCATTCATGACATAGAAATGCACAACATACACTATAAATAAACGAACAGTACAATAAAAATACATGTAAAATACATACAAAACTTCGTATACACCCACTCTAACCAACAACAAAAAATAACATGAAACAAAATAAATGAACAGTGTGGAAAAAAATGGAGTGAGCAATGACTGAGAAATTGATGATTCTTGTGGTGTGGTAGGTGTCGCATGTATGGTGCCGTGATCTGATGTGTGTGAAGGCACTGAATTGTTTGTGCCCATGATGAGGTTCCTGTGGATTTCGGGAACACCCTCTGAAGAGGAGGAAAGAAACAAACAAAGGAAACAAAAAGACTAGCTAAAGACACTGGAAGGACTAAAGAACCCGTTACTACCCTCACATCTAAGGAATCTGCTCTAACACCCTTCCTAAATCTCCCCACCTGCCTATGGCCCTAGCGACTTGGGGATCCATCTGGCAACCCCAGGACAACGGAATGCCCTTTTCCTCCATTTGAAGACATGGAGGTTGGATACGTATGCCGGTACCCATTCGGCCCCTTCCCAAACTTAGCCGTATACCCCTTGTACACGTTGTCCGTCCTCTACCGCGGGGAGGTGTTGGGTAAGGACTGTATCGTCATCGGGTTTTAAGACCGGCTTTACGGCTTTTCCTAAAACCCTCAAATACTCAAGAGGACAAAAAATGGAATAAAAATTCCGGACACTACATGATATTAGGTATAGAGGACCCATTCCTCCTGCATTTTAAATGCAACCCAACATCATGGAAAAGAAAACAATCATCTTTCGAATACTAAATAAAATACCCAGCAAGTATTCATTCAATGACATATAACAAACTAAACAAAAACTTAAACTAAATCTTGAATTAAAACTTATACTAAGATTAAACACCAACTCTCACTTTCAGCAATATAACATTCTAACAACCACGTAAAGATGACAGAAGATACACACTGGGTTTGGAAAATGATGAGAAAACATTCATTACTTTAAATTATCTTAAGACACGTAAACATTCAAAGAGAGGGATGCAAAATGCAACCTGGAAACCGGGGATATGAAAGAGAATCAACAATCTACCATAGTCGCTTATACTATAATTAAAGTACGAGCGCACTTACTTAAGAAAATATTGTAACTTAGACGACATAAATACTAAATAATGATTCGGTGGCATATCGCAGAGAACAAAAGGTTTCGAAATTAACCTATCGTAACTACCATAGAATGCTGGCTTCATGTACGACCTTCGTGACCTAAGATGCATAGCGATTGGAAGAATGAGAACACGCAAAGATCAGCTCTGCCTTGTCTTAAATCACCGAGAGATTATAATTGCCCTGCCCTGCGCTATTAATTACACTTGAAAAATTATCTGGATGGAAATTGGATGGGAATCCGCTTTTACCTTGCACACACTCTCCCACCACCACAGTGTTAGTTCCAAAAGGGGCTAACTACACAAAAGGACTAACAACCAGGAAAGGTGTCAATCTAAAAATCATCAACTTCAACCATTCATGCAAGTGCACTTGCCACAATCATTCACTCATTAGGCACACCAGAGGTAGAATCGGATCCCAATAATTTCCATCACATGAGTTAACGAATCCCTAAAATCGCATCTATGCTACGGTAAACTCTACACTAACGGACACGATTTACGCTTAATATGAGCAAGAGAAAACACCGCTTCTCGAGAAATTACCTACCGCATATAACAAAAATCGCCTTCGTCAAGCATGACGGCTCATGCATACTCGAGAAAAACGAGCTAACTAATTAACTTCCAGCTGAAATATTTCTCGAGCATTCTAAGCTAAAACTATCCTACGTATACAGCAACGCTTCTTTACCTGCAGAAAAAAATTTCCAATTATAACGCCTGAAAATATATTCATGGAAATTAGTAAGAATAGTACCCTTGCACACCACAAAACAATAAACAAAAGTTAACCAGTCATGACATAGAAATGCACAACATACACTATAAATAAACGAACAGTACAATAAAAATACATATAAAATACATACAAAACTTCGTATACACCCACTCTAACCAACAACAAAAAAAAAACATGAAACAAAATAAATGAACAGTGTGGAAAAAAATGGAGTGAGCAATGACTGAGAAATTGATGATTCTTGTGATGTGGTAGGTGTCGCATGTATGGTGCCGTGATCTGATGTGTGTGAAGGCACTGAATTGTTTGTGCCCATGATGAGGTTCCTGTGGATTTCGGGAACACCCTCTGAAGAGGAGGAAAGAAACAAACAAAGGAGACGAAAAGACTAGCTAAAGACACTGGAAGGACTAAAGAACCCGTTACTACCCTCACATCTAAGGAATCTGCTCTAACACCCTTCCTAAATCTCCCCACCTGCCTATGGCCCTAGCGACTTGGGGATCCATCTGGCAACCCCAGGACAACGGAATGCCCTTTTCCTCCATTTGAAGACATGGAGGTTGGATACGTATGCCGGTACCCATTCGGCCCCTTCCCAAACTTAGCCGTATACCCCTTGTACACGTTGTCCGTCCTCTACCGCGGGGAGGTGTTGGGTAAGGACTGTATCGTCATCGGGTTTTAAGACCGGCTTTACGGCTTTTCCTAAAACCCTCAAATACTCAAGAGGACAAAAAATGGAATAAAAATTCCGGACACTACATGATATTAGGTATAGAGGACCCATTCCTCCTGCATTTTAAATGCAACCCAACATCATGGAAAAGAAAACAATCATCTTTCGAATACTAAATAAAATACCCAGCAAGTATTCATTCAATGACATATAACAAACTAAACAAAAACTTAAACTAAATCTTGAATTAAAACTTATACTAAGATTAAACACCAACTCTCACTTTCAGCAATATAACATTCTAACAACCACGTAAAGATGACAGAAGATACACACTGGGTTTGGAAAATGATGAGAAAACATTCATTACTTTAAATTATCTTAAGACACGTAAACATTCAAAGAGAAGGATGCAAAATGCAACCTGGAAACCGGGGATATGAAAGAGAAAAATCAACAATCTACCATAGTCGCTTATACTATAATTAAAGTACGAGCGCACTTACTTAAGAAAATATTGTAACTTAGACGACATAAATACTAAATAATGATTCGGTGGCATATCGCAGAGAACAAAAGGTTTCGAAATTAACCTATCGTAACTACCATAGAATGCTGGCTTCATGTACGACCTTCGTGACCTAAGATGCATAGCGATTGGAAGAATGAGAACACGCAAAGATCAGCTCTGCCTTGTCTTAAATCACCGAGAGATTATAATTGCCCTGCCCTGCGCTATTAATTACACTTGAAAAATTATCTGGATGGAAATTGGATGGGAATCCGCTTTTACCTTGCACACACTCTCCCACCACCACAGTGTTAGTTCCAAAAGGGGCTAACTACACAAAAGGACTAACAACCAGGAAAGGTGTCAATCTAAAAATCATCAACTTCAACCATTCATGCAAGTGCACTTGCCACAATCATTCACTCATTAGGCACACCAGAGGTAGAATCGGATCCCAATAATTTCCATCACATGAGTTAACGAATCCCTAAAATCGCATCTATGCTACGGTAAACTCTACACTAACGGACACGATTTACGCTTAATATGAGCAAGAGAAAACACCGCTTCTCGAGAAATTACCTACCGCATATAACAAAAATCGCCTTCGTCAAGCATGACGGCTCATGCATACTCGAGAAAAACGAGCTAACTAATTAACTTCCAGCTGAAATATTTCTCGAGCATTCTAAGCTAAAACTATCCTACGTATACAGCAACGCTTCTTTACCTGCAGAAAAAAATTTCCAATTATAACGCCTGAAAATATATTCATGGAAATTAGTAAGAATAGTACCCTTGCACACCACAAAACTATAAACAAAAGTTAACCAGTCATGACATAGAAATGCACAACATACACTATAAATAAACGAACAGTACAATAAAAATACATATAAAATACATACAAAACTTCGTATACACCCACTCTACTAACAACAAAGAAAAACATGAAACAAAATAAATGAACAGTGTGGAAAAAAATGGAGTGAGCAATGACTGAGAAATTGATGATTCTTGTGGTGTGGTAGTTGTCGCATGTATGGTGCCGTGATCTGATGTGTGTGAAGGCACTGAATTGTTTGTGCCCATGATGAGGTTCCTGTGGATTTCGGGAACACCCTCTGAAGAGGAGGAAAGAAACAAACAAAGGAAACGAAAAGACTAGCTAAAGACACTGGAAGGACTAAAGAACCCGTTACTACCCTCACATCTAAGGAATCTGCTCTAACACCCTTCCTAAATCTCCCCACCTGCCTATGGCCCTAGCGACTTGGGGATCCATCTGGCAATCCCAGGACAACGGAATGCCCTTTTCCTCCATTTGAAGACATGGAGGTTGGATACGTATGCCGGTACCCATTCGGCCCCTTCCCAAACTTAGCCGTATACCCCTTGTACACGTTGTCCGTCCTCTACCGCGGGGAGGTGTTGGGTAAGGACTGTATCGTCATCGGGTTTTAAGACCGGCTTTACGGCTTTTCCTAAAACCCTCAAATACTCAAGAGGACAAAAAATGGAATAAAAATTCCGGACACTACATGATATTAGGTATAGAGGACCCATTCCTCCTGCATTTTAAATGCAACCCAACATCATGGAAAAGAAAACAATCATCTTTCGAATACTAAATAAAATACCCAGCAAGTATTCATTCAATGACATATAACAAACTAAACAAAAACTTAAACTAAATCTTGAATTAAAACTTATACTAAGATTAAACACCAACTCTCACTTTCAGCAATATAACATTCTAACAACCACGTAAAGATGACAGAAGATACACACTGGGTTTGGAAAATGATGAAAAAACATTCATTACTTTAAATTATCTTAAGACACGTAAACATTCAAAGAGAAGGATGCAAAATGCAACCTGGAAACCGGGGATTAGAAAGAGAATCAACAATCTACCATAGTCGCTTATACTATAATTAAAGTACGAGCGCACTTACTTAAGAAAATATTGTAACTTAGACGACATAAATACTAAATAATGATTCGGTGGCATATCGCAGAGAACAAAAGGTTTCGAAATTAACCTATCGTAACTACCATAGAATGCTGGCTTCATGTACGACCTTCGTGACCTAAGATGCATAGCGATTGGAAGAATGAGAACACGCAAAGATCAGCTCTGCCTTGTCTTAAATCACCGAGAGATTATAATTGCCCTGCCCTGCGCTATTAATTGCACTTGAAAAATTATCTGGATGGAAATTGGATGGGAATCCGCTTTTACCTTGCACACACTCTCCCACCACCACAGTGTTAGTTCCAAAAGGGGCTAACTACACAAAAGGACTAACAACCAGGAAAGGTGTCAATCTAAAAATCATCAACTTCAACCATTCATGCAAGTGCACTTGCCACAATCATTCACTCATTAGGCACACCAGAGGTAGAATCGGATCCCAATAATTTCCATCACATGAGTTAACGAATCCCTAAAATCGCATCTATGCTACGGTAAACTCTACACTAACGGACACGATTTACGCTTAATATGAGCAAGAGAAAACACCGCTTCTCGAGAAATTACCTACCGCATATAACAAAAATCGCCTTCGTCAAGCATGACGGCTCATGCATACTCGAGAAAAACGAGCTAACTAATTAACTTCCAGCTGAAATATTTCTCGTGCATTCTAAGCTAAAACTATCCTACGTATACAGCAACGCTTCCTTACCTGCAGAAAAAAATTTCCAATTATAACGCCCGAAAATATATTCATGGAAATTAGTAAGAATAGTACCCTTGCACACCACAAAACAATAAACAAAAGTTAACCATTCATGACATAGAAATGCACAACATACACTATAAATAAACGAACAGTACAATAAAAATACATGTAAAATACATACAAAACTTCGTATACACCCACTCTAACCAACAACAAAAAATAACATGAAACAAAATAAATGAACAGTGTGGAAAAAAATGGAGTGAGCAATGACTGAGAAATTGATGATTCTTGTGGTGTGGTAGGTGTCGCATGTATGGTGCCGTGATCTGATGTGTGTGAAGGCACTGAATTGTTTGTGCCCATGATGAGGTTCCTGTGGATTTCGGGAACACCCTCTGAAGAGGAGGAAAGAAACAAACAAAGGAAACAAAAAGACTAGCTAAAGACACTGGAAGGACTAAAGAACCCGTTACTACCCTCACATCTAAGGAATCTGCTCTAACACCCTTCCTAAATCTCCCCACCTGCCTATGGCCCTAGCGACTTGGGGATCCATCTGGCAACCCCAGGACAACGGAATGCCCTTTTCCTCCATTTGAAGACATGGAGGTTGGATACGTATGCCGGTACCCATTCGGCCCCTTCCCAAACTTAGCCGTATACCCCTTGTACACGTTGTCCGTCCTCTACCGCGGGGAGGTGTTGGGTAAGGACTGTATCGTCATCGGGTTTTAAGACCGGCTTTACGGCTTTTCCTAAAACCCTCAAATACTCAAGAGGACAAAAAATGGAATAAAAATTCCGGACACTACATGATATTAGGTATAGAGGACCCATTCCTCCTGCATTTTAAATGCAACCCAACATCATGGAAAAGAAAACAATCATCTTTCGAATACTAAATAAAATACCCAGCAAGTATTCATTCAATGACATATAACAAACTAAACAAAAACTTAAACTAAATCTTGAATTAAAACTTATACTAAGATTAAACACCAACTCTCACTTTCAGCAATATAACATTCTAACAACCACGTAAAGATGACAGAAGATACACACTGGGTTTGGAAAATGATGAGAAAACATTCATTACTTTAAATTATCTTAAGACACGTAAACATTCAAAGAGAGGGATGCAAAATGCAACCTGGAAACCGGGGATATGAAAGAGAATCAACAATCTACCATAGTCGCTTATACTATAATTAAAGTACGAGCGCACTTACTTAAGAAAATATTGTAACTTAGACGACATAAATACTAAATAATGATTCGGTGGCATATCGCAGAGAACAAAAGGTTTCGAAATTAACCTATCGTAACTACCATAGAATGCTGGCTTCATGTACGACCTTCGTGACCTAAGATGCATAGCGATTGGAAGAATGAGAACACGCAAAGATCAGCTCTGCCTTGTCTTAAATCACCGAGAGATTATAATTGCCCTGCCCTGCGCTATTAATTACACTTGAAAAATTATCTGGATGGAAATTGGATGGGAATCCGCTTTTACCTTGCACACACTCTCCCACCACCACAGTGTTAGTTCCAAAAGGGGCTAACTACACAAAAGGACTAACAACCAGGAAAGGTGTCAATCTAAAAATCATCAACTTCAACCATTCATGCAAGTGCACTTGCCACAATCATTCACTCATTAGGCACACCAGAGGTAGAATCGGATCCCAATAATTTCCATCACATGAGTTAACGAATCCCTAAAATCGCATCTATGCTACGGTAAACTCTACACTAACGGACACGATTTACGCTTAATATGAGCAAGAGAAAACACCGCTTCTCGAGAAATTACCTACCGCATATAACAAAAATCGCCTTCGTCAAGCATGACGGCTCATGCATACTCGAGAAAAACGAGCTAACTAATTAACTTCCAGCTGAAATATTTCTCGAGCATTCTAAGCTAAAACTATCCTACGTATACAGCAACGCTTCTTTACCTGCAGAAAAAAATTTCCAATTATAACGCCTGAAAATATATTCATGGAAATTAGTAAGAATAGTACCCTTGCACACCACAAAACAATAAACAAAAGTTAACCAGTCATGACATAGAAATGCACAACATACACTACAAATAAACGAACAGTACAATAAAAATACATGTAAAATACATACAAAACTTCGTATACACCCACTCTAACTAACAACAAAAAAAAAACATGAAACAAAATAAATGAACAGTGTGGAAAAAAATGGAGTGAGCAATGACTGAGAAATTGATGATTCTTGTGGTGTGGTAGGTGTCGCATGTATGGTGCCGTGATCTGATGTGTGTGAAGGCACTGAATTGTTTGTGCCCATGATGAGGTTCCTGTGGATTTCGGGAACACCCTCTGAAGAGGAGGAAAGAAACAAACAAAGGAAACAAAAAGACTAGCTAAAGACACTGGAAGGACTAAAGAACCCGTTACTACCCTCACATCTAAGGAATCTGCTCTAACACCCTTCCTAAATCTCCCCACCTGCCTATGGCCCTAGCGACTTGGGGATCCATCTGGCAACCCCAGGACAACGGAATGCCCTTTTCCTCCATTTGAAGACATGGAGGTTGGATACGTATGCCGGTACCCATTCGGCCCCTTCCCAAACTTAGCCGTATACCCCTTGTACACGTTGTCCGTCCTCTACCGCGGGGAGGTGTTGGGTAAGGACTGTATCGTCATCGGGTTTTAAGACCGGCTTTACGGCTTTTCCTAAAACCCTCAAATACTCAAGAGGACAAAAAATGGAATAAAAATTCCGGACACTACATGATATTAGGTATAGAGGACCCATTCCTCCTGCATTTTAAATGCAACCCAACATCATGGAAAAGAAAACAATCATCTTTCGAATACTAAATAAAATACCCAGCAAGTATTCATTCAATGACATATAACAAACTAAACAAAAACTTAAACTAAATCTTGAATTAAAACTTATACTAAGATTAAACACCAACTCTCACTTTCAGCAATATAACATTCTAACAACCACGTAAAGATGACAGAAGATACACACTGGGTTTGGAAAATGATGAGAAAACATTCATTACTTTAAATTATCTTAAGACACGTAAACATTCAAAGAGAAGGATGCAAAATGCAACCTGGAAACCGGGGATATGAAAGAGAAAAATCAACAATCTACCATAGTCGCTTATACTATAATTAAAGTACGAGCGCACTTACTTAAGAAAATATTGTAACTTAGACGACATAAATACTAAATAATGATTCGGTGGCATATCGCAGAGAACAAAAGGTTTCGAAATTAACCTATCGTAACTACCATAGAATGCTGGCTTCATGTACGACCTTCGTGACCTAAGATGCATAGCGATTGGAAGAATGAGAACACGCAAAGATCAGCTCTGCCTTGTCTTAAATCACCGAGAGATTATAATTGCCCTGCCCTGCGCTATTAATTACACTTGAAAAATTATCTGGATGGAAATTGGATGGGAATCCGCTTTTACCTTGCACACACTCTCCCACCACCACAGTGTTAGTTCCAAAAGGGGCTAACTACACAAAAGGACTAACAACCAGGAAAGGTGTCAATCTAAAAATCATCAACTTCAACCATTCATGCAAGTGCACTTGCCACAATCATTCACTCATTAGGCACACCAGAGGTAGAATCGGATCCCAATAATTTCCATCACATGAGTTAACGAATCCCTAAAATCGCATCTATGCTACGGTAAACTCTACACTAACGGACACGATTTACGCTTAATATGAGCAAGAGAAAACACCGCTTCTCGAGAAATTACCTACCGCATATAACAAAAATCGCCTTCGTCAAGCATACTCGAGAAAAACGAGCTAACTAATTAACTTCCAGCTGAAATATTTCTCGTGCATTCTAAGCTAAAACTATCCTACGTATACAGCAACGCTTCTTTACCTGCAGAAAAAAATTTCCAATATAACGCCTGAAAATATATTCATGGAAATTAGTAAGAATAGTACCCTTGCACACCACAAAACAATAAACAAAAGTTAACCAGTCATGACATAGAAATGCACAACATACACTATAAATAAACGAACAGTACAATAAAAATACATATAAAATACATACAAAACTTCGTATACACCCACTCTAACCAACAACAAAAAAAAACATGAAACAAAATAAATGAACAGTGTGGAAAAAAATGGAGTGAGCAATGACTGAGAAATTGATGATTCTTGTGGTGTGGTAGGTGTCGCATGTATGGTGCCGTGATCTGATGTGTGTGAAGGCACTGAATTGTTTGTGCCCATGATGAGGTTCCTGTGGATTTCGGGAACACCCTCTGAAGAGGAGGAAAGAAACAAACAAAGGAGACGAAAAGACTAGCTAAAGACACTGGAAGGACTAAAGAACCCGTTACTACCCTCACATCTAAGGAATCTGCTCTAACACCCTTCCTAAATCTCCCCACCTGCCTATGGCCCTAGCGACTTGGGGATCCATCTGGCAACCCCAGGACAACGGAATGCCCTTTTCCTCCATTTGAAGACATGGAGGTTGGATACGTATGCCGGTACCCATTCGGCCCCTTCCCAAACTTAGCCGTATACCCCTTGTACACGTTGTCCGTCCTCTACCGCGGGGAGGTGTTGGGTAAGGACTGTATCGTCATCGGGTTTTAAGACCGGCTTTACGGCTTTTCCTAAAACCCTCAAATACTCAAGAGGACAAAAAATGGAATAAAAATTCCGGACACTACATGATATTAGGTATAGAGGACCCATTCCTCCTGCATTTTAAATGCAACCCAACATCATGGAAAAGAAAACAATCATCTTTCGAATACTAAATAAAATACCCAGCAAGTATTCATTCAATGACATATAACAAACTAAACAAAAACTTAAACTAAATCTTGAATTAAAACTTATACTAAGATTAAACACCAACTCTCACTTTCAGCAATATAACATTCTAACAACCACGTAAAGATGACAGAAGATACACACTGGGTTTGGAAAATGATGAGAAAACATTCATTACTTTAAATTATCTTAAGACACGTAAACATTCAAAGAGAAGGATGCAAAATGCAACCTGGAAACCGGGGATATGAAAGAGAAAAATCAACAATCTACCATAGTCGCTTATACTATAATTAAAGTACGAGCGCACTTACTTAAGAAAATATTGTAACTTAGACGACATAAATACTAAATAATGATTCGGTGGCATATCGCAGAGAACAAAAGGTTTCGAAATTAACCTATCGTAACTACCATAGAATGCTGGCTTCATGTACGACCTTCGTGACCTAAGATGCATAGCGATTGGAAGAATGAGAACACGCAAAGATCAGCTCTGCCTTGTCTTAAATCACCGAGAGATTATAATTGCCCTGCCCTGCGCTATTAATTACACTTGAAAAATTATCTGGATGGAAATTGGATGGGAATCCGCTTTTACCTTGCACACACTCTCCCACCACCACAGTGTTAGTTCCAAAAGGGGCTAACTACACAAAAGGACTAACAACCAGGAAAGGTGTCAATCTAAAAATCATCAACTTCAACCATTCATGCAAGTGCACTTGCCACAATCATTCACTCATTAGGCACACCAGAGGTAGAATCGGATCCCAATAATTTCCATCACATGAGTTAACGAATCCCTAAAATCGCATCTATGCTACGGTAAACTCTACACTAACGGACACGATTTACGCTTAATATGAGCAAGAGAAAACACCGCTTCTCGAGAAATTACCTACCGCATATAACAAAAATCGCCTTCGTCAAGCATGACGGCTCATGCATACTCGAGAAAAACGAGCTAACTAATTAACTTCCAGCTGAAATATTTCTCGTGCATTCTAAGCTAAAACTATCCTACGTATACAGCAACGCTTCCTTACCTGCAGAAAAAAAATTCCAATTATAACGCCCGAAAATATATTCATGGAAATTAGTAAGAATAGTACCCTTGCACACCACAAAACAATAAACAAAAGTTAACCAGTCATGACATAGAAATGCACAACATACACTATAAATAAACGAACAGTACAATAAAAATACATATAAAATACATACAAAACTTCGTATACACCCACTCTAACTAACAACAAAAAAAAACATGAAACAAAATAAATGAACAGTGTGGAAAAAAATGGAGTGAGCAATGACTGAGAAATTGATGATTCTTGTGGTGTGGTAGGTGTCGCATGTATGGTGCCGTGATCTGATGTGTGTGAAGGCACTGAATTGTTTGTGCCCATGATGAGGTTCCTGTGGATTTCGGGAACACCCTCTGAAGAGGAGGAAAGAAACAAACAAAGGAAACGAAAAGACTAGCTAAAGACACTGGAAGGACTAAAGAACCCGTTACTACCCTCACATCTAAGGAATCTGCTCTAACACCCTTCCTAAATCTCCCCACCTGCCTATGGCCCTAGCGACTTGGGGATCCATCTGGCAACCCCAGGACAACGGAATGCCCTTTTCCTCCATTTGAAGACATGGAGGTTGGATACGTATGCCGGTACCCATTCGGCCCCTTCCCAAACTTAGCCGTATACCCCTTGTACACGTTGTCCGTCCTCTACCGCGGGGAGGTGTTGGGTAAGGACTGTATCGTCATCGGGTTTTAAGACCGGCTTTACGGCTTTTCCTAAAACCCTCAAATACTCAAGAGGACAAAAAATGGAATAAAAATTCCGGACACTACATGATATTAGGTATAGAGGACCCATTCCTCCTGCATTTTAAATGCAACCCAACATCATGGAAAAGAAAACAATCATCTTTCGAATACTAAATAAAATACCCAGCAAGTATTCATTCAATGACATATAACAAACTAAACAAAAACTTAAACTAAATCTTGAATTAAAACTTATACTAAGATTAAACACCAACTCTCACTTTCAGCAATATAACATTCTAACAACCACGTAAAGATGACAGAAGATACACACTGGGTTTGGAAAATGATGAGAAAACATTCATTACTTTAAATTATCTTAAGACACGTAAACATTCAAAGAGAAGGATGCAAAATGCAACCTGGAAACCGGGGATATGAAAGAGAAAAATCAACAATCTACCATAGTCGCTTATACTATAATTAAAGTACGAGCGCACTTACTTAAGAAAATATTGTAACTTAGACGACATAAATACTAAATAATGATTCGGTGGCATATCGCAGAGAACAAAAGGTTTCGAAATTAACCTATCGTAACTACCATAGAATGCTGGCTTCATGTACGACCTTCGTGACCTAAGATGCATAGCGATTGGAAGAATGAGAACACGCAAAGATCAGCTCTGCCTTGTCTTAAATCATCGAGAGATTATAATTGCCCTGCCCTGCGCTATTAATTACACTTGAAAAATTATCTGGATGGAAATTGGATGGGAATCCGCTTTTACCTTGCACACACTCTCCCACCACCACAGTGTTAGTTCCAATAGGCCTAACTACACAAAAGGACTAACAACCAGGAAAGGTGTCAATCTAAAAATCATCAACTTCAACCATTCATGCAAGTGCACTTGCCACAATCATTCACTCATTAGGCACACCAGAGGTAGAATCGGATCCCAATAATTTCCATCACATGAGTTAACGAATCCCTAATATCGCATCTATGCTACGGTAAACTCTACACTAACGGACACGATTTACGCTTAATATGAGCAAGAGAAAACACCGCTTCTCGAGAAATTACCTACCGCATATAACAAAAATCGCCTTCGTCAAGCATGACGGCTCATGCATACTCGAGAAAAACGAGCTAACTAATTAACTTCCAGCTGAAATATTTCTCGTGCATTCTAAGCTAAAACTATCCTACGTATACAGCAACGCTTCTTTACCTGCAGAAAAAAATTTCCAATTATAACGCCCGAAAATATATTCATGGAAATTAGTAAGAATAGTACCCTTGCACACCACAAAACAATAAACAAAAGTTAACCAGTCATGACATAGAAATGCACAACATACACTATAAATAAACGAACAGTACAATAAAAATACATATAAAATACATACAAAACTTCGTATACACCCACTCTAACTAACAACAAAAAAAAACATGAAACAAAATAAATGAACAGTGTGGAAAAAAATGGAGTGAGCAATGACTGAGAAATTGATGATTCTTGTGGTGTGGTAGGTGTCGCATGTATGGTGCCGTGATCTGATGTGTGTGAAGGCACTGAATTGTTTGTGCCCATGATGAGGTTCCTGTGGATTTCGGGAACACCCTCTGAAGAGGAGGAAAGAAACAAACAAAGGAAACGAAAAGACTAGCTAAAGACACTGGAAGGGCTAAAGAACCCGTTACTACCCTCACATCTAAGGAATCTGCTCTAACACCCTTCCTAAATCTCCCCACCTGCCTATGGCCCTAGCGACTTGGGGATCCATCTGGCAACCCCAGGACAACGGAATGCCCTTTTCCTCCATTTGAAGACATGGAGGTTGGATACGTATGCCGGTACCCATTCGGCCCCTTCCCAAACTTAGCCGTATACCCCTTGTACACGTTGTCCGTCCTCTACCGCGGGGAGGTGTTGGGTAAGGACTGTATCGTCATCGGGTTTTAAGACCGGCTTTACGGCTTTTCCTAAAACCCTCAAATACTCAAGAGGACAAAAAATGGAATAAAAATTCCGGACACTACATGATATTAGGTATAGAGGACCCATTCCTCCTGCATTTTAAATGCAACCCAACATCATGGAAAAGAAAACAATCATCTTTCGAATACTAAATAAAATACCCAGCAAGTATTCATTCAATGACATATAACAAACTAAACAAAAACTTAAACTAAATCTTGAATTAAAACTTATACTAAGATTAAACACCAACTCTCACTTTCAGCAATATAACATTCTAACAACCACGTAAAGATGACAGAAGATACACACTGGGTTTGGAAAATGATGAGAAAACATTCATTACTTTAAATTATCTTAAGACACGTAAACATTCAAAGAGAAGGATGCAAAATGCAACCTGGAAACCGGGGATATGAAAGAGAAAAATCAACAATCTACCATAGTCGCTTATACTATAATTAAAGTACGAGCGCACTTACTTAAGAAAATATTGTAACTTAGACGACATAAATACTAAATAATGATTCGGTGGCATATCGCAGAGAACAAAAGGTTTCGAAATTAACCTATCGTAACTACCATAGAATGCTGGCTTCATGTACGACCTTCGTGACCTAAGATGCATAGCGATTGGAAGAATGAGAACACGCAAAGATCAGCTCTGCCTTGTCTTAAATCACCGAGAGATTATAATTGCCCTGCCCTGCGCTATTAATTACACTTGAAAAATTATCTGGATGGAAATTGGATGGGAATCCGCTTTTACCTTGCACACACTCTCCCACCACCACAGTGTTAGTTCCAAAAGGGGCTAACTACACAAAAGGACTAACAACCAGGAAAGGTGTCAATCTAAAAATCATCAACTTCAACCATTCATGCAAGTGCACTTGCCACAATCATTCACTCATTAGGCACACCAGAGGTAGAATCGGATCCCAATAATTTCCATCACATGAGTTAACGAATCCCTAAAATCGTATCTATGCTACGGTAAACTCTACACTAACGGACACGATTTACGCTTAATATGAGCAAGAGAAAACACCGCTTCTCGAGAAATTACCTACCGCATATAACAAAAATCGCCTTCGTCAAGCATGACGGCTCATGCATACTCGAGAAAAACGAGCTAACTAATTAACTTCCAGCTGAAATATTTCTCGTGCATTCTAAGCTAAAACTATCCTACGTATACAGCAACGCTTCTTTACCTGCAGAAAAAAATTTCCAATTATAACGCCTGAAAATATATTCATGGAAATTAGTAAGAATAGTACCCTTGCACACCACAAAACAATAAACAAAAGTTAACCAGTCATGACATAGAAATGCACAACATACACTATAAATAAACGAACAGTACAATAAAAATACATATAAAATACATACAAAACTTCGTATACACCCACTCTAACTAACAACAAAAAAAAACATGAAACAAAATAAATGAACAGTGTGGAAAAAAATGGAGTGAGCAATGACTGAGAAATTGATGATTCTTGTGGTGTGGTAGGTGTCGCATGTATGGTGCCGTGATCTGATGTGTGTGAAGGCACTGAATTGTTTGTGCCCATGATGAGGTTCCTGTGGATTTCGGGAACACCCTCTGAAGAGGAGGAAAGAAACAAACAAAGGAAACGAAAAGACTAGCTAAAGACACTGGAAGGACTAAAGAACCCGTTACTACCCTCACATCTAAGGAATCTGCTCTAACACCCTTCCTAAATCTCCCCACCTGCCTATGGCCCTAGCGACTTGGGGATCCATCTGGCAACCCCAGGACAACGGAATGCCCTTTTCCTCCATTTGAAGACATGGAGGTTGGATACGTATGCCGGTACCCATTCGGCCCCTTCCCAAACTTAGCCGTATACCCCTTGTACACGTTGTCCGTCCTCTACCGCGGGGAGGTGTTGGGTAAGGACTGTATCGTCATCGGGTTTTAAGACCGGCTTTACGGCTTTTCCTAAAACCCTCAAATACTCAAGAGGACAAAAAATGGAATAAAAATTCCGGACACTACATGATATTAGGTATAGAGGACCCATTCCTCCTGCATTTTAAATGCAACCCAACATCATGGAAAAGAAAACAATCATCTTTCGAATACTAAATAAAATACCCAGCAAGTATTCATTCAATGACATATAACAAACTAAACAAAAACTTAAACTAAATCTTGAATTAAAACTTATACTAAGATTAAACACCAACTCTCACTTTCAGCAATATAACATTCTAACAACCACGTAAAGATGACAGAAGATACACACTGGGTTTGGAAAATGATGAGAAAACATTCATTACTTTAAATTATCTTAAGACACGTAAACATTCAAAGAGAAGGATGCAAAATGCAACCTGGAAACCGGGGATATGAAAGAGAAAAATCAACAATCTACCATAGTCGCTTATACTATAATTAAAGTACGAGCGCACTTACTTAAGAAAATATTGTAACTTAGACGACATAAATACTAAATAATGATTCGGTGGCATATCGCAGAGAACAAAAGGTTTCGAAATTAACCTATCGTAACTACCATAGAATGCTGGCTTCATGTACGACCTTCGTGACCTAAGATGCATAGCGATTGGAAGAATGAGAACACGCAAAGATCAGCTCTGCCTTGTCTTAAATCACCGAGAGATTATAATTGCCCTGCCCTGCGCTATTAATTACACTTGAAAAATTATCTGGATGGAAATTGGATGGGAATCCGCTTTTACCTTGCACACACTCTCCCACCACCACAGTGTTAGTTCCAAAAGGGGCTAACTACACAAAAGGACTAACAACCAGGAAAGGTGTCAATCTAAAAATCATCAACTTCAACCATTCATGCAAGTGCACTTGCCACAATCATTCACTCATTAGGCACACCAGAGGTAGAATCGGATCCCAATAATTTCCATCACATGAGTTAACGAATCCCTAAAATCGCATCTATGCTACGGTAAACTCTACACTAACGGACACGATTTACGCTTAATATGAGCAAGAGAAAACACCGCTTCTCGAGAAATTACCTACCGCATATAACAAAAATCGCCTTCGTCAAGCATGACGGCTCATGCATACTCGAGAAAAACGAGCTAACTAATTAACTTCCAGCTGAAATATTTCTCGTGCATTCTAAGCTAAAACTATCCTACGTATACAGCAACGCTTCTTTACCTGCAGAAAAAAATTTCCAATTATAACGCCTGAAAATATATTCATGGAAATTAGTAAGAATAGTACCCTTGCACACCACAAAACTATAAACAAAAGTTAACCAGTCATGACATAGAAATGCACAACATACACTATAAATAAACGAACAGTACAATAAAAATACATATAAAATACATACAAAACTTCGTATACACCCACTCTAACGAACAACAAAAAAAAACATGAAACAAAATAAATGAACAGTGTGGAAAAAAATGGAGTGAGCAATGACTGAGAAATTGATGATTCTTGTGGTGTGGTAGGTGTCGCATGTATGGTGCCGTGATCTGATGTGTGTGAAGGCACTGAATTGTTTGTGCCCATGATGAGGTTCCTGTGGATTTCGGGAACACCCTCTGAAGAGGAGGAAAGAAACAAACAAAGGAAACGAAAAGACTAGCTAAAGACACTGGAAGGACTAAAGAACCCGTTACTACCCTCACATCTAAGGAATCTGCTCTAACACCCTTCCTAAATCTCCCCACCTGCCTATGGCCCTAGCGACTTGGGGATCCATCTGGCAACCCCAGGACAACGGAATGCCCTTTTCCTCCATTTGAAGACATGGAGGTTGGATACGTATGCCGGTACCCATTCGGCCCCTTCCCAAACTTAGCCGTATACCCCTTGTACACGTTGTCCGTCCTCTACCGCGGGGAGGTGTTGGGTAAGGACTGTATCGTCATCGGGTTTTAAGACCGGCTTTACGGCTTTTCCTAAAACCCTCAAATACTCAAGAGGACAAAAAATGGAATAAAAATTCCGGACACTACATGATATTAGGTATAGAGGACCCATTCCTCCTGCATTTTAAATGCAACCCAACATCATGGAAAAGAAAACAATCATCTTTCGAATACTAAATAAAATACCCAGCAAGTATTCATTCAATGACATATAACAAACTAAACAAAAACTTAAACTAAATCTTGAATTAAAACTTATACTAAGATTAAACACCAACTCTCACTTTCAGCAATATAACATTCTAACAACCACGTAAAGATGACAGAAGATACACACTGGGTTTGGAAAATGATGAGAAAACATTCATTACTTTAAATTATCTTAAGACACGTAAACATTCAAAGAGAAGGATGCAAAATGCAACCTGGAAACCGGGGATATGAAAGAGAAAAATCAACAATCTACCATAGTCGCTTATACTATAATTAAAGTACGAGCGCACTTACTTAAGAAAATATTGTAACTTAGACGACATAAATACTAAATAATGATTCGGTGGCATATCGCAGAGAACAAAAGGTTTCGAAATTAACCTATCGTAACTACCATAGAATGCTGGCTTCATGTACGACCTTCGTGACCTAAGATGCATAGCGATTGGAAGAATGAGAACACGCAAAGATCAGCTCTGCCTTGTCTTAAATCACCGAGAGATTATAATTGCCCTGCCCTGCGCTATTAATTACACTTGAAAAATTATCTGGATGGAAATTGGATGGGAATCCGCTTTTACCTTGCACACACTCTCCCACCACCACAGTGTTAGTTCCAAAAGGGGCTAACTACACAAAAGGACTAACAACCAGGAAAGGTGTCAATCTAAAAATCATCAACTTCAACCATTCATGCAAGTGCACTTGCCACAATCATTCACTCATTAGGCACACCAGAGGTAGAATCGGATCCCAATAATTTCCATCACATGAGTTAACGAATCCCTAAAATCGCATCTATGCTACGGTAAACTCTACACTAACGGACACGATTTACGCTTAATATGAGCAAGAGAAAACACCGCTTCTCGAGAAATTACCTACCGCATATAACAAAAATCGCCTTCGTCAAGCATACTCGAGAAAAACGAGCTAACTAATTAACTTCCAGCTGAAATATTTCTCGTGCATTCTAAGCTAAAACTATCCTACGTATACAGCAACGCTTCTTTACCTGCAGAAAAAAATTTCCAATTATAACGCCTGAAAATATATTCATGGAAATTAGTAAGAATAGTACCCTTGCACACCACAAAACAATAAACAAAAGTTAACCAGTCATGACATAGAAATGCACAACATACACTATAAATAAACGAACAGTACAATAAAAATACATATAAAATACATACAAAACTTCGTATACACCCACTCTAACTAACAACAAAAAAAAAACATGAAACAAAATAAATGAACAGTGTGGAAAAAAATGGAGTGAGCAATGACTGAGAAATTGATGATTCTTGTGGTGTGGTAGGTGTCGCATGTATGGTGCCGTGATCTGATGTGTGTGAAGGCACTGAATTGTTTGTGCCCATGATGAGGTTCCTGTGGATTTCGGGAACACCCTCTGAAGAGGAGGAAAGAAACAAACAAAGGAAACGAAAAGACTAGCTAAAGACACTGGAAGGACTAAAGAACCCGTTACTACCCTCACATCTAAGGAATCTGCTCTAACACCCTTCCTAAATCTCCCCACCTGCCTATGGCCCTAGCGACTTGGGGATCCATCTGGCAACCCCAGGACAACGGAATGCCCTTTTCCTCCATTTGAAGACATGGAGGTTGGATACGTATGCCGGTACCCATTCGGCCCCTTCCCAAACTTAGCCGTATACCCCTTGTACACGTTGTCCGTCCTCTACCGCGGGGAGGTGTTGGGTAAGGACTGTATCGTCATCGGGTTTTAAGACCGGCTTTACGGCTTTTCCTAAAACCCTCAAATACTCAAGAGGACAAAAAATGGAATAAAAATTCCGGACACTACATGATATTAGGTATAGAGGACCCATTCCTCCTGCATTTTAAATGCAACCCAACATCATGGAAAAGAAAACAATCATCTTTCGAATAGTAAATAAAATACCCAGCAAGTATTCATTCAATGACATATAACAAACTAAACAAAAACTTAAACTAAATCTTGAATTAAAACTTATACTAAGATTAAACACCAACTCTCACTTTCAGCAATATAACATTCTAACAACCACGTAAAGATGACAGAAGATACACACTGGGTTTGGAAAATGATGAGAAAACATTCATTACTTTAAATTATCTTAAGACACGTAAACATTCAAAGAGAAGGATGCAAAATGCAACCTGGAAACCGGGGATATGAAAGAGAAAAATCAACAATCTACCATAGTCGCTTATACTATAATTAAAGTACGAGCGCACTTACTTAAGAAAATATTGTAACTTAGACGACATAAATACTAAATAATGATTCGGTGGCATATCGCAGAGAACAAAAGGTTTCGAAATTAACCTATCGTAACTACCATAGAATGCTGGCTTCATGTACGACCTTCGTGACCTAAGATGCATAGCGATTGGAAGAATGAGAACACGCAAAGATCAGCTCTGCCTTGTCTTAAATCACCGAGAGATTATAATTGCCCTGCCCTGCGCTATTAATTACACTTGAAAAATTATCTGGATGGAAATTGGATGGGAATCCGCTTTTACCTTGCACACACTCTCCCACCACCACAGTGTTAGTTCCAAAAGGGGCTAACTACACAAAAGGACTAACAACCAGGAAAGGTGTCAATCTAAAAATCATCAACTTCAACCATTCATGCAAGTGCACTTGCCACAATCATTCACTCATTAGGCACACCAGAGGTAGAATCGGATCCCAATAATTTCCATCACATGAGTTAACGAATCCCTAAAATCGCATCTATGCTACGGTAAACTCTACACTAACGGACACGATTTACGCTTAATATGAGCAAGAGAAAACACCGCTTCTCGAGAAATTACCTACCGCATATAACAAAAATCGCCTTCGTCAAGCATGACGGCTCATGCATACTCGAGAAAAACGAGCTAACTAATTAACTTCCAGCTGAAATATTTCTCGTGCATTCTAAGCTAAAACTATCCTACGTATACAGCAACGCTTCTTTACCTGCAGAGAAAAATTTCCAATTATAACGCCCGAAAATATATTCATGGAAATTAGTAAGAATAGTACCCTTGCACACCACAAAACAATAAACAAAAGTTAACCAGTCATGACATAGAAATGCACAACATACACTATAAATAAACGAACAGTACAATAAAAATACATATAAAATACATACAAAACTTCGTATACACCCACTCTAACTAACAACAAAAAAAAACATGAAACAAAATAAATGAACAGTGTGGAAAAAAATGGAGTGAGCAATGACTGAGAAATTGATGATTCTTGTGGTGTGGTAGGTGTCGCATGTATGGTGCCGTGATCTGATGTGTGTGAAGGCACTGAATTGTTTGTGCCCATGATGAGGTTCCTGTGGATTTCGGGAACACCCTCTGAAGAGGAGGAAAGAAACAAACAAAGGAAACGAAAAGACTAGCTAAAGACACTGGAAGGACTAAAGAACCCGTTACTACCCTCACATCTAAGGAATCTGCTCTAACACCCTTCCTAAATCTCCCCACCTGCCTATGGCCCTAGCGACTTGGGGATCCATCTGGCAACCCCAGGACAACGGAATGCCCTTTTCCTCCATTTGAAGACATGGAGGTTGGATACGTATGCCGGTACCCATTCGGCCCCTTCCCAAACTTAGCCGTATACCCCTTGTACACGTTGTCCGTCCTCTACCGCGGGGAGGTGTTGGGTAAGGACTGTATCGTCATCGGGTTTTAAGACCGGCTTTACGGCTTTTCCTAAAACCCTCAAATACTCAAGAGGACAAAAAATGGAATAAAAATTCCGGACACTACATGATATTAGGTATAGAGGACCCATTCCTCCTGCATTTTAAATGCAACCCAACATCATGGAAAAGAAAACAATCATCTTTCGAATACTAAATAAAATACCCAGCAAGTATTCATTCAATGACATATAACAAACTAAACAAAAACTTTAACTAAATCTTGAATTTAAAACTTATACTAAGATTAAACACCAACTCTCACTTTCAGCAATATAACATTCTAACAACCACGTAAAGATGACAGAAGATACACACTGGGTTTGGAAAATGATGAGAAAACATTCATTACTTTAAATTATCTTAAGACACGTAAACATTCAAAGAGAAGGATGCAAAATGCAACCTGGAAACCGGGGATATGAAAGAGAAAAATCAACAATCTACCATAGTCGCTTATACTATAATTAAAGTACGAGCGCACTTACTTAAGAAAATATTGTAACTTAGACGACATAAATACTAAATAATGATTCGGTGGCATATCGCAGAGAACAAAAGGTTTCGAAATTAACCTATCGTAACTACCATAGAATGCTGGCTTCATGTACGACCTTCGTGACCTAAGATGCATAGCGATTGGAAGAATGAGAACACGCAAAGATCAGCTCTGCCTTGTCTTAAATCACCGAGAGATTATAATTGCCCTGCCCTGCGCTATTAATTACACTTGAAAAATTATCTGGATGGAAATTGGATGGGAATCCGCTTTTACCTTGCACACACTCTCCCACCACCACAGTGTTAGTTCCAATAGGCCTAACTACACAAAAGGACTAACAACCAGGAAAGGTGTCAATCTAAAAATCATCAACTTCAACCATTCATGCAAGTGCACTTGCCACAATCATTCACTCATTAGGCACACCAGAGGTAGAATCGGATCCCAATAATTTCCATCACATGAGTTAACGAATCCCTAAAATCGTATCTATGCTACGGTAAACTCTACACTAACGGACACGATTTACGCTTAATATGAGCAAGAGAAAACACCGCTTCTCGAGAAATTACCTACCGCATATAACAAAAATCGCCTTCGTCAAGCATGACGGCTCATGCATACTCGAGAAAAACGAGCTAACTAATTAACTTCCAGCTGAAATATTTCTCGTGCATTCTAAGCTAAAACTATCCTACGTATACAGCAACGCTTCTTTACCTGCAGAAAAAAATTTCCAATTATAACGCCTGAAAATATATTCATGGAAATTAGTAAGAATAGTACCCTTGCACACCACAAAACAATAAACAAAAGTTAACCAGTCATGACATAGAAATGCACAACATACACTATAAATAAACGAACAGTACAATAAAAATACATATAAAATACATACAAAACTTCGTATACACCCACTCTAACTAACAACAAAAAAAAACATGAAACAAAATAAATGAACAGTGTGGAAAAAAATGGAGTGAGCAATGACTGAGAAATTGATGATTCTTGTGGTGTGGTAGGTGTCGCATGTATGGTGCCGTGATCTGATGTGTGTGAAGGCACTGAATTGTTTGTGCCCATGATGAGGTTCCTGTGGATTTCGGGAACACCCTCTGAAGAGGAGGAAAGAAACAAACAAAGGAAACGAAAAGACTAGCTAAGGACACTGGAAGGACTAAAGAACCCGTTACTACCCTCACATCTAAGGAATCTGCTCTAACACCCTTCCTAAATCTCCCCACCTGCCTATGGCCCTAGCGACTTGGGGATCCATCTGGCAACCCCAGGACAACGGAATGCCCTTTTCCTCCATTTGAAGACATGGAGGTTGGATACGTATGCCGGTACCCATTCGGCCCCTTCCCAAACTTAGCCGTATACCCCTTGTACACGTTGTCCGTCCTCTACCGCGGGGAGGTGTTGGGTAAGGACTGTATCGTCATCGGGTTTTAAGACCGGCTTTACGGCTTTTCCTAAAACCCTCAAATACTCAAGAGGACAAAAAATGGAATAAAAATTCCGGACACTACATGATATTAGGTATAGAGGACCCATTCCTCCTGCATTTTAAATGCAACCCAACATCATGGAAAAGAAAACAATCATCTTTCGAATACTAAATAAAATACCCAGCAAGTATTCATTCAATGACATATAACAAACTAAACAAAAACTTAAACTAAATCTTGAATTTAAAACTTATACTAAGATTAAACACCAACTCTCACTTTCAGCAATATAACATTCTAACAACCACGTAAAGATGACAGAAGATACACACTGGGTTTGGAAAATGATGAGAAAACATTCATTACTTTAAATTATCTTAAGACACGTAAACATTCAAAGAGAAGGATGCAAAATGCAACCTGGAAACCGGGGATATGAAAGAGAAAAATCAACAATCTACCATAGTCGCTTATACTATAATTAAAGTACGAGCGCACTTACTTAAGAAAATATTGTAACTTAGACGACATAAATACTAAATAATGATTCGGTGGCATATCGCAGAGAACAAAAGGTTTCGAAATTAACCTATCGTAACTACCATAGAATGCTGGCTTCATGTACGACCTTCGTGACCTAAGATGCATAGCGATTGGAAGAATGAGAACACGCAAAGATCAGCTCTGCCTTGTCTTAAATCACCGAGAGATTATAATTGCCCTGCCCTGCGCTATTAATTACACTTGAAAAATTATCTGGATGGAAATTGGATGGGAATCCGCTTTTACCTTGCACACACTCTCCCACCACCACAGTGTTAGTTCCAAAAGGGGCTAACTACACAAAAGGACTAACAACCAGGAAAGGTGTCAATCTAAAAATCATCAACTTCAACCATTCATGCAAGTGCACTTGCCACAATCATTCACTCATTAGGCACACAAGAGTTAGAATCGGATCCCAATAATTTCCATCACATGAGTTAACGAATCCCTAAAATCGCATCTATGCTACGGTAAACTCTACACTAACGGACACGATTTACGCTTAATATGAGCAAGAGAAAACACCGCTTCTCGAGAAATTACCTACCGCATATAACAAAAATCGCCTTCGTCAAGCATGACGGCTCATGCATACTCGAGAAAAACGAGCTAACTAATTAACTTCCAGCTGAAATATTTCTCGTGCATTCTAAGCTAAAACTATCCTACGTATACAGCAACGCTTCTTTACCTGCAGAAAAAAATTTCCAATTATAACGCCTGAAAATATATTCATGGAAATTAGTAAGAATAGTACCCTTGCACACCACAAAACTATAAACAAAAGTTAACCAGTCATGACATAGAAATGCACAACATACACTATAAATAAACGAACAGTACAATAAAAATACATATAAAATACATACAAAACTTCGTATACACCCACTCTAACGAACAACAAAAAAAAACATGAAACAAAATAAATGAACAGTGTGGAAAAAAATGGAGTGAGCAATGACTGAGAAATTGATGATTCTTGTGGTGTGGTAGGTGTCGCATGTATGGTGCCGTGATCTGATGTGTGTGAAGGCACTGAATTGTTTGTGCCCATGATGAGGTTCCTGTGGATTTCGGGAACACCCTCTGAAGAGGAGGAAAGAAACAAACAAAGGAAACGAAAAGACTAGCTAAAGACACTGGAAGGACTAAAGAACCCGTTACTACCCTCACATCTAAGGAATCTGCTCTAACACCCTTCCTAAATCTCCCCACCTGCCTATGGCCCTAGCGACTTGGGGATCCATCTGGCAACCCCAGGACAACGGAATGCCCTTTTCCTCCATTTGAAGACATGGAGGTTGGATACGTATGCCGGTACCCATTCGGCCCCTTCCCAAACTTAGCCGTATACCCCTTGTACACGTTGTCCGTCCTCTACCGCGGGGAGGTGTTGGGTAAGGACTGTATCGTCATCGGGTTTTAAGACCGGCTTTACGGCTTTTCCTAAAACCCTCAAATACTCAAGAGGACAAAAAATGGAATAAAAATTCCGGACACTACATGATATTAGGTATAGAGGACCCATTCCTCCTGCATTTTAAATGCAACCCAACATCATGGAAAAGAAAACAATCATCTTTCGAATACTAAATAAAATACCCAGCAAGTATTCATTCAATGACATATAACAAACTAAACAAAAACTTTAACTAAATCTTGAATTTAAAACTTATACTAAGATTAAACACCAACTCTCACTTTCAGCAATATAACATTCTAACAACCACGTAAAGATGACAGAAGATACACACTGGGTTTGGAAAATGATGAGAAAACATTCATTACTTTAAATTATCTTAAGACACGTAAACATTCAAAGAGAAGGATGCAAAATGCAACCTGGAAACCGGGGATATGAAAGAGAAAAATCAACAATCTACCATAGTCGCTTATACTATAATTAAAGTACGAGCGCACTTACTTAAGAAAATATTGTAACTTAGACGACATAAATACTAAATAATGATTCGGTGGCATATCGCAGAGAACAAAAGGTTTCGAAATTAACCTATCGTAACTACCATAGAATGCTGGCTTCATGTACGACCTTCGTGACCTAAGATGCATAGCGATTGGAAGAATGAGAACACGCAAAGATCAGCTCTGCCTTGTCTTAAATCACCGAGAGATTATAATTGCCCTGCCCTGCGCTATTAATTACACTTGAAAAATTATCTGGATGGAAATTGGATGGGAATCCGCTTTTACCTTGCACACACTCTCCCACCACCACAGTGTTAGTTCCAAAAGGGGCTAACTACACAAAAGGACTAACAACCAGGAAAGGTGTCAATCTAAAAATCATCAACTTCAACCATTCATGCAAGTGCACTTGCCACAATCATTCACTCATTAGGCACACCAGAGGTAGAATCGGATCCCAATAATTTCCATCACATGAGTTAACGAATCCCTAAAATCGCATCTATGCTACGGTAAACTCTACACTAACGGACACGATTTACGCTTAATATGAGCAAGAGAAAACACCGCTTCTCGAGAAATTACCTACCGCATATAACAAAAATCGCCTTCGTCAAGCATGACGGCTCATGCATACTCGAGAAAAACGAGCTAACTAATTAACTTCCAGCTGAAATATTTCTCGTGCATTCTAAGCTAAAACTATCCTACGTATACAGCAACGCTTCTTTACCTGCAGAAAAAAATTTCCAATTATAACGCCTGAAAATATATTCATGGAAATTAGTAAGAATAGTACCCTTGCACACCACAAAACTATAAACAAAAGTTAACCAGTCATGACATAGAAATGCACAACATACACTATAAATAAACGAACAGTACAATAAAAATACATATAAAATACATACAAAACTTCGTATACACCCACTCTAACGAACAACAAAAAAAAACATGAAACAAAATAAATGAACAGTGTGGAAAAAAATGGAGTGAGCAATGACTGAGAAATTGATGATTCTTGTGGTGTGGTAGGTGTCGCATGTATGGTGCCGTGATCTGATGTGTGTGAAGGCACTGAATTGTTTGTGCCCATGATGAGGTTCCTGTGGATTTCGGGAACACCCTCTGAAGAGGAGGAAAGAAACAAACAAAGGAAACGAAAAGACTAGCTAAAGACACTGGAAGGACTAAAGAACCCGTTACTACCCTCACATCTAAGGAATCTGCTCTAACACCCTTCCTAAATCTCCCCACCTGCCTATGGCCCTAGCGACTTGGGGATCCATCTGGCAACCCCAGGACAACGGAATGCCCTTTTCCTCCATTTGAAGACATGGAGGTTGGATACGTATGCCGGTACCCATTCGGCCCCTTCCCAAACTTAGCCGTATACCCCTTGTACACGTTGTCCGTCCTCTACCGCGGGGAGGTGTTGGGTAAGGACTGTATCGTCATCGGGTTTTAAGACCGGCTTTACGGCTTTTCCTAAAAACCTCAAATACTCAAGAGGACAAAAAATGGAATAAAAATTCCGGACACTACATGATATTAGGTATAGAGGACCCATTCCTCCTGCATTTTAAATGCAACCCAACATCATGGAAAAGAAAACAATCATCTTTCGAATACTAAATAAAATACCCAGTAAGTATTCATTCAATGACATATAACAATCTAAACAATAACTTAAACTAAATCTTGAATTAAAACTTATACTAATGTTAAACACCAACTCTCACTTTCAGCAATATAACATTCTAACAACCACGTAAAGATGACAGAAGATACACACTGGGTTTGGAAAATGATGAGAAAACATTCATTACTTTAAATTATCTTAAGACACGTAAACATTCAAAGAGAAGGATGCAAAATGCAACCTGGAAACCGGGGATATGAAAGAGAATCAACAATCTACCATAGTCGCTTATACTATAATTAAAGTACGAGCGCACTTACTTAAGAAAATATTGTAACTTAGACGACATAAATACTAAATAATGATTCGGTGGCATATCGCAGAGAACAAAAGGTTTCGAAATTAACCTATCGTAACTACCATAGAATGCTGGCTTCATGTACGACCTTCGTGACCTAAGATGCATAGCGATTGGAAGAATGAGAACACGCAAAGATCAGCTCTGCCTTGTCTTAAATCACCGAGAGATTATAATTGCCCTGCCCTGCGCTATTAATTACACTTGAAAAATTATCTGGATGGAAATTGGATGGGAATCCGCTTTTACCTTGCACACACTCTCCCACCACCACAGTGTTAGTTCCAAAAGGGGCTAACTACACAAAAGGACTAACAACCAGGAAAGGTGTCAATCTAAAAATCATCAACTTCAACCATTCATGCAAGTGCACTTGCCACAATCATTCACTCATTAGGCACACAAGAGTTAGAATCGGATCCCAATAATTTCCATCACATGAGTTAACGAATCCCTAAAATCGCATCTATGCTACGGTAAACTCTACACTAACGGACACGATTTACGCTTAATATGAGCAAGAGAAAACACCGCTTCTCGAGAAATTACCTACCGCATATAACAAAAATCGCCTTCGTCAAGCATGACGGCTCATGCATACTCGAGAAAAACGAGCTAACTAATTAACTTCCAGCTGAAATATTTCTCGTGCATTCTAAGCTAAAACTATCCTACGTATACAGCAACGCTTCTTTACCTGCAGAAAAAAATTTCCAATTATAACGCCTGAAAATATATTCATGGAAATTAGTAAGAATAGTACCCTTGCACACCACAAAACAATAAACAAAAGTTAACCAGTCATGACATAGAAATGCACAACATACACTATAAATAAACGAACAGTAAATAAAAATACATATAAAATACATACAAAACTTCGTATACACCCACTCTAACTAACAACAAAAAAAAACATGAAACAAAATAAATGAACAGTGTGGAAAAAATGGAGTGAGCAATGACTGCGAAATTGATGATTCTTGTGGTGTGGTAGGTGTCGCATGTATGGTGCCGTGATCTGATGTGTGTGAAGGCACTGAATTGTTTGTGCCCATGATGAGGTTCCTGTGGATTTCGGGAACACCCTCTGAAGAGGAGGAAAGAAACAAACAAAGGAAACGAAAAGACTAGCTAAAGACACTGGAAGGACTAAAGAACCCGTTACTACCCTCACATCTAAGGAATCTGCTCTAACACCCTTCCTAAATCTCCCCACCTGCCTATGGCCCTAGCGACTTGGGGATCCATCTGGCAACCCCAGGACAACGGAATGCCCTTTTCCTCCATTTGAAGACATGGAGGTTGGATACGTATGCCGGTACCCATTCGGCCCCTTCCCAAACTTAGCCGTATACCCCTTGTACACGTTGTCCGTCCTCTACCGCGGGGAGGTGTTGGGTAAGGACTGTATCGTCATCGGGTTTTAAGACCGGCTTTACGGCTTTTCCTAAAACCCTCAAATACTCAAGAGGACAAAAAATGGAATAAAAATTCCGGACACTACATGATATTAGGTATAGAGGACCCATTCCTCCTGCATTTTAAATGCAACCCAACATCATGGAAAAGAAAACAATCATCTTTCGAATACTAAATAAAATACCCAGCAAGTATTCATTCAATGACATATAACAAACTAAACAAAAACTTAAACTAAATCTTGAATTTAAAACTTATACTAAGATTAAACACCAACTCTCACTTTCAGCAATATAACATTCTAACAACCACGTAAAGATGACAGAAGATACACACTGGGTTTGGAAAATGATGAGAAAACATTCATTACTTTAAATTATCTTAAGACACGTAAACATTCAAAGAGAAGGATGCAAAATGCAACCTGGAAACCGGGGATATGAAAGAGAAAAATCAACAATCTACCATAGTCGCTTATACTATAATTAAAGTACGAGCGCACTTACTTAAGAAAATATTGTAACTTAGACGACATAAATACTAAATAATGATTCGGTGGCATATCGCAGAGAACAAAAGGTTTCGAAATTAACCTATCGTAACTACCATAGAATGCTGGCTTCATGTACGACCTTCGTGACCTAAGATGCATAGCGATTGGAAGAATGAGAACACGCAAAGATCAGCTCTGCCTTGTCTTAAATCACCGAGAGATTATAATTGCCCTGCCCTGCGCTATTAATTACACTTGAAAAATTATCTGGATGGAAATTGGATGGGAATCCGCTTTTACCTTGCACACACTCTCCCACCACCACAGTGTTAGTTCCAAAAGGGGCTAACTACACAAAAGGACTAACAACCAGGAAAGGTGTCAATCTAAAAATCATCAACTTCAACCATTCATGCAAGTGCACTTGCCACAATCATTCACTCATTAGGCACACAAGAGTTAGAATCGGATCCCAATAATTTCCATCACATGAGTTAACGAATCCCTAAAATCGCATCTATGCTACGGTAAACTCTACACTAACGGACACGATTTACGCTTAATATGAGCAAGAGAAAACACCGCTTCTCGAGAAATTACCTACCGCATATAACAAAAATCGCCTTCGTCAAGCATGACGGCTCATGCATACTCGAGAAAAACGAGCTAACTAATTAACTTCCAGCTGAAATATTTCTCGTGCATTCTAAGCTAAAACTATCCTACGTATACAGCAACGCTTCTTTACCTGCAGAAAAAAATTTCCAATTATAACGCCTGAAAATATATTCATGGAAATTAGTAAGAATAGTACCCTTGCACACCACAAAACTATAAACAAAAGTTAACCAGTCATGACATAGAAATGCACAACATACACTATAAATAAACGAACAGTACAATAAAAATACATATAAAATACATACAAAACTTCGTATACACCCACTCTAACGAACAACAAAAAAAAACATGAAACAAAATAAATGAACAGTGTGGAAAAAAATGGAGTGAGCAATGACTGAGAAATTGATGATTCTTGTGGTGTGGTAGGTGTCGCATGTATGGTGCCGTGATCTGATGTGTGTGAAGGCACTGAATTGTTTGTGCCCATGATGAGGTTCCTGTGGATTTCGGGAACACCCTCTGAAGAGGAGGAAAGAAACAAACAAAGGAAACGAAAAGACTAGCTAAAGACACTGGAAGGACTAAAGAACCCGTTACTACCCTCACATCTAAGGAATCTGCTCTAACACCCTTCCTAAATCTCCCCACCTGCCTATGGCCCTAGCGACTTGGGGATCCATCTGGCAACCCCAGGACAACGGAATGCCCTTTTCCTCCATTTGAAGACATGGAGGTTGGATACGTATGCCGGTACCCATTCGGCCCCTTCCCAAACTTAGCCGTATACCCCTTGTACACGTTGTCCGTCCTCTACCGCGGGGAGGTGTTGGGTAAGGACTGTATCGTCATCGGGTTTTAAGACCGGCTTTACGGCTTTTCCTAAAACCCTCAAATACTCAAGAGGACAAAAAATGGAATAAAAATTCCGGACACTACATGATATTAGGTATAGAGGACCCATTCCTCCTGCATTTTAAATGCAACCCAACATCATGGAAAAGAAAACAATCATCTTTCGAATACTAAATAAAATACCCAGCAAGTATTCATTCAATGACATATAACAAACTAAACAAAAACTTAAACTAAATCTTGAATTTAAAACTTATACTAAGATTAAACACCAACTCTCACTTTCAGCAATATAACATTCTAACAACCACGTAAAGATGACAGAAGATACACACTGGGTTTGGAAAATGATGAGAAAACATTCATTACTTTAAATTATCTTAAGACACGTAAACATTCAAAGAGAAGGATGCAGAATGCAACCCGGAAACCGGGGATATGAAAGAGAAAAATCAACAATCTACCATAGTCGCTTATACTATAATTAAAGTACAAGCGCACTTACTTAAGAAAATATTGTAACTTAGACGACATAAATACTAAATAATGATTCGGTGGCATATCGCAGAGAACAAAAGGTTTCGAAATTAACCTATCGTAACTACCATAGAATGCTGGCTTCATGTACGACCTTCGTGACCTAAGATGCATAGCGATTGGAAGAATGAGAACACGCAAAGATCAGCTCTGCCTTGTCTTAAATCACCGAGAGATTATAATTGCCCTGCCCTGCGCTATTAATTACACTTGAAAAATTATCTGGATGGAAATTGGATGGGAATCCGCTTTTACCTTGCACACACTCTCCCACCACCACAGTGTTAGTTCCAAAAGGGGCTAACTACACAAAAGGACTAACAACCAGGAAAGGTGTCAATCTAAAAATCATCAACTTCAACCATTCATGCAAGTGCACTTGCCACAATCATTCACTCATTAGGCACACCAGAGGTAGAATCGGATCCCAATAATTTCCATCACATGAGTTAACGAATCCCTAAAATCGCATCTATGCTACGGTAAACTCTACACTAACGGACACGATTTACGCTTAATATGAGCAAGAGAAAACACCGCTTCTCGAGAAATTACCTACCGCATATAACAAAAATCGCCTTCGTCAAGCATGACGGCTCATGCATACTCGAGAAAAACGAGCTAACTAATTAACTTCCAGCTGAAATATTTCTCGTGCATTCTAAGCTAAAACTATCCTACGTATACAGCAACGCTTCTTTACCTGCAGAAAAAAATTTCCAATTATAACGCCTGAAAATATATTCATGGAAATTAGTAAGAATAGTACCCTTGCACACCACAAAACAATAAACAAAAGTTAACCAGTCATGACATAGAAATGCACAACATACACTATAAATAAACGAACAGTAAATAAAAATACATATAAAATACATACAAAACTTCGTATACACCCACTCTAACTAACAACAAAAAAAAACATGAAACAAAACAAATGAACAGTGTGGAAAAAAATGGAGTGAGCAATGACTGAGAAATTGATGATTCTTGTGGTGTGGTAGGTGTCGCATGTATGGTGCCGTGATCTGATGTGTGTGAAGGCACTGAATTGTTTGTGCCCATGATGAGGTTTTTGTGGATTTCGGGAACACCCTCTGAAGAGGAGGAAAGAAACAAACAAAGGAAACGAAAAGACTAGCTAAAGACACTGGAAGGACTAAAGAACCCGTTACTACCCTCACATCTAAGGAATCTGCTCTAACACCCTTCCTAAATCTCCCCACCTGCCTATGGCCCTAGCGACTTGGGGATCCATCTGGCAACCCCAGGACAACGGAATGCCCTTTTCCTCCATTTGAAGACATGGAGGTTGGATACGTATGCCGGTACCCATTCGGCCCCTTCCCAAACTTAGCCGTATACCCCTTGTACACGTTGTCCGTCCTCTACCGCGGGGAGGTGTTGGGTAAGGACTGTATCGTCATCGGGTTTTAAGACCGGCTTTACGGCTTTTCCTAAAACCCTCAAATACTCAAGAGGACAAAAAATGGAATAAAAATTCCGGACACTACATGATATTAGGTATAGAGGACCCATTCCTCCTGCATTTTAAATGCAACCCAACATCATGGAAAAGAAAACAATCATCTTTCGAATACTAAATAAAATACCCAGCAAGTATTCATTCAATGACATATAACAAACTAAACAAAAACTTAAACTAAATCTTGAATTAAAACTTATACTAAGATTTAAACACCAACTCTCACTTTCAGCAATATAACATTCTAACAACCACTTAAAGATGACAGAAGATACACACTGGGTTTGGAAAATGATGAGAAAACATTCATTACTTTAAATTATCTTAAGACACGTAAACATTCAAAGAGAAGGATGCAAAATGCAACCTGGAAACCGGGGATATGAAAGAGAAAAATCAACAATCTACCATAGTCGCTTATACTATAATTAAAGTACGAGCGCACTTACTTAAGAAAATATTGTAACTTAGACGACATAAATACTAAATAATGATTCGGTGGCATATCGCAGAGAACAAAAGGTTTCGAAATTAACCTATCGTAACTACCATAGAATGCTGGCTTCATGTACGACCTTCGTGACCTAAGATGCATAGCGATTGGAAGAATGAGAACACGCAAAGATCAGCTCTGCCTTGTCTTAAATCACCGAGAGATTATAATTGCCCTGCCCTGCGCTATTAATTACACTTGAAAAATTATCTGGATGGAAATTGGATGGGAATCCGCTTTTACCTTGCACACACTCTCCCACCACCACAGTGTTAGTTCCAAAAGGGGCTAACTACACAAAAGGACTAACAACCAGGAAAGGTGTCAATCTAAAAATCATCAACTTCAACCATTCATGCAAGTGCACTTGCCACAATCATTCACTCATTAGGCACACCAGAGGTAGAATCGGATCCCAATAATTTCCATCACATGAGTTAACGAATCCCTAAAATCGCATCTATGCTACGGTAAACTCTACACTTACGGACACGATTTACGCTTAATATGAGCAAGAGAAAACAGCGCTTCTCGAGAAATTACCTACCGCATATAACAAAAATCGCCTTCGTCAAGCATGACGGCTCATGCATACTCGAGAAAAACGAGCTAACTAAGTAACTTCCAGCTGAAATATTTCTCGTGCATTCTAAGCTAAAACTATCCTACGTATACAGCAACGCTTCTTTACCTGCAGAAAAAAATTTCCAATTATAACGCCTGAAAATATATTCATGGAAATTAGTAAGAATAGTACCCTTGCACACCACAAAACAATAAACAAAAGTTAACCAGTCATGACATAGAAATGCACAACATACACTATAAATAAACGAACAGTACAATAAAAATACATATAAAATACATACAAAACTTCGTATACACCCACTCTAACTAACAACAAAAAAAAACATGAAACAAAATAAATGAACAGTGTGGAAAAAAATGGAGTGAGCAATGACTGAGAAATTGATGATTCTTGTGGTGTGGTAGGTGTCGCATGTATGGTGCCGTGATCTGATGTGTGTGAAGGCACTGAATTGTTTGTGCCCATGATGAGGTTCCTGTGGATTTCGGGAACACCCTCTGAAGAGGAGGAAAGAAACAAACAAAGGAAACGAAAAGACTAGCTAAAGACACTGGAAGGACTAAAGAACCCGTTACTACCCTCACATCTAAGGAATCTGCTCTAACACCCTTCCTAAATCTCCCCACCTGCCTATGGCCCTAGCGACTTGGGGATCCATCTGGCAACCCCAGGACAACGGAATGCCCTTTTCCTCCATTTGAAGACATGGAGGTTGGATACGTATGCCGGTACCCATTCGGCCCCTTCCCAAACTTAGCCGTATACCCCTTGTACACGTTGTCCGTCCTCTACCGCGGGGAGGTGTTGGGTAAGGACTGTATCGTCATCGGGTTTTAAGACCGGCTTTACGGCTTTTCCTAAAACCCTCAAATACTCAAGAGGACAAAAAATGGAATAAAAATTCCGGACACTACATGATATTAGGTATAGAGGACCCATTCCTCCTGCATTTTAAATGCAACCCAACATCATGGAAAAGAAAACAATCATCTTTCGAATACTAAATAAAATACCCAGCAAGTATTCATTCAATGACATATAACAAACTAAACAAAAACTTAAACTAAATCTTGAATTAAAACTTATACTAAGATTTAAACACCAACTCTCACTTTCAGCAATATAACATTCTAACAACCACTTAAAGATGACAGAAGATACACACTGGGTTTGGAAAATGATGAGAAAACATTCATTACTTTAAATTATCTTAAGACACGTAAACATTCAAAGAGAAGGATGCAAAATGCAACCTGGAAACCGGGGATATGAAAGAGAAAAATCAACAATCTACCATAGTCGCTTATACTATAATTAAAGTACGAGCGCACTTACTTAAGAAAATATTGTAACTTAGACGACATAAATACTAAATAATGATTCGGTGGCATATCGCAGAGAACAAAAGGTTTCGAAATTAACCTATCGTAACTACCATAGAATGCTGGCTTCATGTACGACCTTCGTGACCTAAGATGCATAGCGATTGGAAGAATGAGAACACGCAAAGATCAGCTCTGCCTTGTCTTAAATCACCGAGAGATTATAATTGCCCTGCCCTGCGCTATTAATTACACTTGAAAAATTATCTGGATGGAAATTGGATGGGAATCCGCTTTTACCTTGCACACACTCTCCCACCACCACAGTGTTAGTTCCAAAAGGGGCTAACTACACAAAAGGACTAACAACCAGGAAAGGTGTCAATCTAAAAATCATCAACTTCAACCATTCATGCAAGTGCACTTGCCACAATCATTCACTCATTAGGCACACCAGAGGTAGAATCGGATCCCAATAATTTCCATCACATGAGTTAACGAATCCCTAAAATCGCATCTATGCTACGGTAAACTCTACACTTACGGACACGATTTACGCTTAATATGAGCAAGAGAAAACAGCGCTTCTCGAGAAATTACCTACCGCATATAACAAAAATCGCCTTCGTCAAGCATGACGGCTCATGCATACTCGAGAAAAACGAGCTAACTAAGTAACTTCCAGCTGAAATATTTCTCGTGCATTCTAAGCTAAAACTATCCTACGTATACAGCAACGCTTCTTTACCTGCAGAAAAAAATTTCCAATTATAACGCCTGAAAATATATTCATGGAAATTAGTAAGAATAGTACCCTTGCACACCACAAAACAATAAACAAAAGTTAACCAGTCATGACATAGAAATGCACAACATACACTATAAATAAACGAACAGTACAATAAAAATACATATAAAATACATACAAAACTTCGTATACACCCACTCTAACTAACAACAAAAAAAAACATGAAACAAAATAAATGAACAGTGTGGAAAAAAATGGAGTGAGCAATGACTGAGAAATTGATGATTCTTGTGGTGTGGTAGGTGTCGCATGTATGGTGCCGTGATCTGATGTGTGTGAAGGCACTGAATTGTTTGTGCCCATGATGAGGTTCCTGTGGATTTCGGGAACACCCTCTGAAGAGGAGGAAAGAAACAAACAAAGGAAACGAAAAGACTAGCTAAAGACACTGGAAGGACTAAAGAACCCGTTACTACCCTCACATCTAAGGAATCTGCTCTAACACCCTTCCTAAATCTCCCCACCTGCCTATGGCCCTAGCGACTTGGGGATCCATCTGGCAACCCCAGGACAACGGAATGCCCTTTTCCTCCATTTGAAGACATGGAGGTTGGATACGTATGCCGGTACCCATTCGGCCCCTTCCCAAACTTAGCCGTATACCCCTTGTACACGTTGTCCGTCCTCTACCGCGGGGAGGTGTTGGGTAAGGACTGTATCGTCATCGGGTTTTAAGACCGGCTTTACGGCTTTTCCTAAAACCCTCAAATACTCAAGAGGACAAAAAATGGAATAAAAATTCCGGACACTACATGATATTAGGTATAGAGGACCCATTCCTCCTGCATTTTAAATGCAACCCAACATCATGGAAAAGAAAACAATCATCTTTCGAATACTAAATAAAATACCCAGCAAGTATTCATTCAATGACATATAACAAACTAAACAAAAACTTAAACTAAATCTTGAATTAAAACTTATACTAAGATTAAACACCAACTCTCACTTTCAGCAATATAACATTCTAACAACCACGTAAAGATGACAGAAGATACACACTGGGTTTGGAAAATGATGAGAAAACATTCATTACTTTAAATTATCTTAAGACACGTAAAATTTTCAAAGAGAAGGATGCAAAATGCAACCTGGAAACCGGGGATATGAAAGAGAATCAACAATCTACCATAGTCGCTTATACTATAATTAAAGTACGAGCGCACTTACTTAAGAAAATATTGTAACTTAGACGACATAAATACTAAATAATGATTCGGTGGCATATCGCAGAGAACAAAAGGTTTCGAAATTAACCTATCGTAACTACCATAGAATGCTGGCTTCATGTACGACCTTCGTGACCTAAGATGCATAGCGATTGGAAGAATGAGAACACGCAAAGATCAGCTCTGCCTTGTCTTAAATCACCGAGAGATTATAATTGCCCTGCCCTGCGCTATTAATTACACTTGAAAAATTATCTGGATGGAAATTGGATGGGAATCCGCTTTTACCTTGCACACACTCTCCCACCACCACAGTGTTAGTTCCAAAAGGGGCTAACTACACAAAAGGACTAACAACCAGGAAAGGTGTCAATCTAAAAATCATCAACTTCAACCATTCATGCAAGTGCACTTGCCACAATCATTCACTCATTAGGCACACCAGAGGTAGAATCGGATCCCAATAATTTCCATCACATGAGTTAACGAATCCCTAAAATCGCATCTATGCTACGGTAAACTCTACACTAACGGACACGATTTACGCTTAATATGAGCAAGAGAAAACACCGCTTCTCGAGAAATTACCTACCGCATATAACAAAAATCGCCTTCGTCAAGCATGACGGCTCATGCATACTCGAGGAAAACGAGCTAACTAATTAACTTCCAGCTGAAATATTTCTCGTGCATTCTAAGCTAAAACTATCCTACGTATACAGCAACGCTTCTTTACCTGCAGAAAAAAATTTCCAATTATAACGCCTGAAAATATATTCATGGAAATTAGTAAGAATAGTACCCTTGCACACCACAAAACAATAAACAAAAGTTAACCAGTCATGACATAGAAATGCACAACATACACTATAAATAAACGAACAGTACAATAAAAATACATATAAAATACATACAAAACTTCGTATACACCCACTCTAACTAACAACAAAAAAAAACATGAAACAAAATAAATGAACAGTGTGGAAAAAAATGGAGTGAGCAATGACTGAGAAATTGATGATTCTTGTGGTGTGGTAGGTGTCGCATGTATGGTGCCGTGATCTGATGTGTGTGAAGGCACTGAATTGTTTGTGCCCATGATGAGGTTCCTGTGGATTTCGGGAACACCCTCTGAAGAGGAGGAAAGAAACAAACAAAGGAAACGAAAAGACTAGCTAAAGACACTGGAAGGACTAAAGAACCCGTTACTACCCTCACATCTAAGGAATCTGCTCTAACACCCTTCCTAAATCTCCCCACCTGCCTATGGCCCTAGCGACTTGGGGATCCATCTGGCAACCCCAGGACAACGGAATGCCCTTTTCCTCCATTTGAAGACATGGAGGTTGGATACGTATGCCGGTACCCATTCGGCCCCTTCCCAAACTTAAACGTATACCCCTTGTACACGTTGTCCGTCCTCTACCGCGGGGAGGTGTTGGGTAAGGACTGTATCGTCATCGGGTTTTAAGACCGGCTTTACGGCTTTTCCTAAAACCCTCAAATACTCAAGAGGACAAAAAATGGAATAAAAATTCCGGACACTACATGATATTAGGTATAGAGGACCCATTCCTCCTGCATTTTAAATGCAACCCAACATCATGGAAAAGAAAACAATCATCTTTCGAATACTAAATAAAATACCCAGCAAGTATTCATTCAATGACATATAACAAACTAAACAAAAACTTAAACTAAATCTTGAATTAAAACTTATACTAAGATTTAAACACCAACTCTCACTTTCAGCAATATAACATTCTAACAACCACTTAAAGATGACAGAAGATACACACTGGGTTTGGAAAATGATGAGAAAACATTCATTACTTTAAATTATCTTAAGACACGTAAACATTCAAAGAGAAGGATGCAAAATGCAACCTGGAAACCGGGGATATGAAAGAGAAAAATCAACAATCTACCATAGTCGCTTATACTATAATTAAAGTACGAGCGCACTTACTTAAGAAAATATTGTAACTTAGACGACATAAATACTAAATAATGATTCGGTGGCATATCGCAGAGAACAAAAGGTTTCGAAATTAACCTATCGTAACTACCATAGAATGCTGGCTTCATGTACGACCTTCGTGACCTAAGATGCATAGCGATTGGAAGAATGAGAACACGCAAAGATCAGCTCTGCCTTGTCTTAAATCACCGAGAGATTATAATTGCCCTGCCCTGCGCTATTAATTACACTTGAAAAACTATCTGGATGGAAATTGGATGGGAATCCGCTTTTACCTTGCACACACTCTCCCACCACCACAGTGTTAGTTCCAAAAGGGGCTAACTACACAAAAGGACTAACAACCAGGAAAGGTGTCAATCTAAAAATCATCAACTTCAACCATTCATGCAAGTGCACTTGCCACAATCATTCACTCATTAGGCACACCAGAGGTAGAATCGGATCCCAATAATTTCCATCACATGAGTTAACGAATCCCTAAAATCGCATCTATGCTACGGTAAACTCTACACTAACGGACACGATTTACGCTTAATATGAGCAAGAGAAAACACCGCTTCTCGAGAAATTACCTACCGCATATAACAAAAATCGCCTTCGTCAAGCATGACGGCTCATGCATACTCGAGAAAAACGAGCTAACTAATTAACTTCCAGCTGAAATATTTCTCGTGCATTCTAAGCTAAAACTATCCTACGTATACAGCAACGCTTCTTTACCTGCAGAAAAAAATTTCCAATTATAACGCCTGAAAATATATTCATGGAAATTAGTAAGAATAGTACCCTTGCACACCACAAAACAATAAACAAAAGTTAACCAGTCATGACATAGAAATGCACAACATACACTATAAATAAACGAACAGTACAATAAAAATACATGTAAAATACATACAAAACTTCGTATACACCCACTCTAACCAACAACAAAAAAAAAACATGAAACAAAATAAATGAACAGTGTGGAAAAAAATGGAGTGAGCAATGACTGAGAAATTGATGATTCTTGTGGTGTGGTAGGTGTCGCATGTATGGTGCCGTGATCTGATGTGTGTGAAGGCACTGAATTGTTTGTGCCCATGATGAGGTTCCTGTGGATTTCGGGAACACCCTCTGAAGAGGAGGAAAGAAACAAACAAAGGAAACGAAAAGACTAGCTAAAGACACTGGAAGGACTAAAGAACCCGTTACTACCCTCACATCTAAGGAATCTGCTCTAACACCCTTCCTAAATCTCCCCACCTGCCTATGGCCCTAGCGACTTGGGGATCCATCTGGCAACCCCAGGACAACGGAATGCCCTTTTCCTCCATTTGAAGACATGGAGGTTGGATACGTATGCCGGTACCCATTCGGCCCCTTCCCAAACTTAGCCGTATACCCCTTGTACACGTTGTCCGTCCTCTACCGCGGGGAGGTGTTGGGTAAGGACTGTATCGTCATCGGGTTTTAAGACCGGCTTTACGGCTTTTCCTAAAACCCTCAAATACTCAAGAGGACAAAAAATGGAATAAAAATTCCGGACACTACATGATATTAGGTATAGAGGACCCATTCCTCCTGCATTTTAAATGCAACCCAACATCATGGAAAAGAAAACAATCATCTTTCGAATACTAAATAAAATACCCAGCAAGTATTCATTCAATGACATATAACAAACTAAACAAAAACTTAAACTAAATCTTGAATTAAAACTTATACTAAGATTAAACACCAACTCTCACTTTCAGCAATATAACATTCTAACAACCACGTAAAGATGACAGAAGATACACACTGGGTTTGGAAAATGATGAGAAAACATTCATTACTTTAAATTATCTTAAGACACGTAAACATTCAAAGAGAAGGATGCAAAATGCAACCTGGAAACCGGGGATATGAAAGAGAATCAACAATCTACCATAGTCGCTTATACTATAATTAAAGTACGAGCGCACTTACTTAAGAAAATATTGTAACTTAGACGACATAAATACTAAATAATGATTCGGTGGCATATCGCAGAGAACAAAAGGTTTCGAAATTAACCTATCGTAACTACCATAGAATGCTGGCTTCATGTACGACCTTCGTGACCTAAGATGCATAGCGATTGGAAGAATGAGAACACGCAAAGATCAGCTCTGCCTTGTCTTAAATCACCGAGAGATTATAATTGCCCTGCCCTGCGCTATTAATTACACTTGAAAAATTATCTGGATGGAAATTGGATGGGAATCCGCTTTTACCTTGCACACACTCTCCCACCACCACAGTGTTAGTTCCAAAAGGGGCTAACTACACAAAAGGACTAACAACCAGGAAAGGTGTCAATCTAAAAATCATCAACTTCAACCATTCATGCAAGTGCACTTGCCACAATCATTCACTCATTAGGCACACCAGAGGTAGAATCGGATCCCAATAATTTCCATCACATGAGTTAACGAATCCCTAAAATCGCATCTATGCTACGGTAAACTCTACACTAACGGACACGATTTACGCTTAATATGAGCAAGAGAAAACACCGCTTCTCGAGAAATTACCTACCGCATATAACAAAAATCGCCTTCGTCAAGCATGACGGCTCATGCATACTCGAGAAAAACGAGCTAACTAATTAACTTCCAGCTGAAATATTTCTCGTGCATTCTAAGCTAAAACTATCCTACGTATACAGCAACGCTTCTTTACCTGCAGAAAAAAATTTCCAATTATAACGCCTGAAAATATATTCATGGAAATTAGTAAGAATAGTACCCTTGCACACCACAAAACAATAAACAAAAGTTAACCAGTCATGACATAGAAATGCACAACATACACTATAAATAAACGAACAGTACAATAAAAATACATATAAAATACATACAAAACTTCGTATACACCCACTCTACTAACAACAAAAAAAAAACATGAAACAAAATAAATGAACAGTGTGGAAAAAAATGGAGTGAGCAATGACTGAGAAATTGATGATTCTTGTGGTGTGGTAGGTGTCGCATGTATGGTGCCGTGATCTGATGTGTGTGAAGGCACTGAATTGTTTGTGCCCATGATGAGGTTCCTGTGGATTTCGGGAACACCCTCTGAAGAGGAGGAAAGAAACAAACAAAGGAAACGAAAAGACTAGCTAAAGACACTGGAAGGACTAAAGAACCCGTTACTACCCTCACATCTAAGGAATCTGCTCTAACACCCTTCCTAAATCTCCCCACCTGCCTATGGCCCTAGCGACTTGGGGATCCATCTGGCAACCCCAGGACAACGGAATGCCCTTTTCCTCCATTTGAAGACATGGAGGTTGGATACGTATGCCGGTACCCATTCGGCCCCTTCCCAAACTTAGCCGTATACCCCTTGTACACGTTGTCCGTCCTCTACCGCGGGGAGGTGTTGGGTAAGGACTGTATCGTCATCGGGTTTTAAGACCGGCTTTACGGCTTTTCCTAAAACCCTCAAATACTCAAGAGGACAAAAAATGGAATAAAAATTCCGGACACTACATGATATTAGGTATAGAGGACCCATTCCTCCTGCATTTTAAATGCAACCCAACATCATGGAAAAGAAAACAATCATCTTTCGAATACTAAATAAAATACCCAGCAAGTATTCATTCAATGACATATAACAAACTAAACAAAAACTTAAACTAAATCTTGAATTTAAAACTTATACTAAGATTAAACACCAACTCTCACTTTCAGCAATATAACATTCTAACAACCACGTAAAGATGACAGAAGATACACACTGGGTTTGGAAAATGATGAGAAAACATTCATTACTTTAAATTATCTTAAGACACGTAAACATTCAAAGAGAAGGATGCAAAATGCAACCTGGAAACCGGGGATATGAAAGAGAAAAATCAACAATCTACCATAGTCGCTTATACTATAATTAAAGTACGAGCGCACTTACTTAAGAAAATATTGTAACTTAGACGACATAAATACTAAATAATGATTCGGTGGCATATCGCAGAGAACAAAAGGTTTCGAAATTAACCTATCGTAACTACCATAGAATGCTGGCTTCATGTACGACCTTCGTGACCTAAGATGCATAGCGATTGGAAGAATGAGAACACGCAAAGATCAGCTCTGCCTTGTCTTAAATCACCGAGAGATTATAATTGCCCTGCCCTGCGCTATTAATTACACTTGAAAAATTATCTGGATGGAAATTGGATGGGAATCCGCTTTTACCTTGCACACACTCTCCCACCACCACAGTGTTAGTTCCAAAAGGGGCTAACTACACAAAAGGACTAACAACCAGGAAAGGTGTCAATCTAAAAATCATCAACTTCAACCATTCATGCAAGTGCACTTGCCACAATCATTCACTCATTAGGCACACCAGAGGTAGAATCGGATCCCAATAATTTCCATCACATGAGTTAACGAATCCCTAAAATCGCATCTATGCTACGGTAAACTCTACACTAACGGACACGATTTACCCCTAATATGAGCAAGAGAAAACACCGCTTCTCGAGAAATTACCTACCGCATATAACAAAAATCGCCTTCGTCAAGCATGACGGCTCATGCATACTCGAGAAAAACGAGCTAACTAATTAACTTCCAGCTGAAATATTTCTCGTGCATTCTAAGCTAAAACTATCCTACGTATACAGCAACGCTTCTTTACCTGCAGAAAAAAATTTCCAATTATAACGCCTGAAAATATATTCATGGAAATTAGTAAGAATAGTACCCTTGCACACCACAAAACAATAAACAAAAGTTAACCAGTCATGACATAGAAATGCACAACATTCACTATAAATAAACGAACAGTACAATAAAAATACATATAAAATACATACAAAACTTCGTATACACCCACTCTAACTAACAACAAAAAAAACATGAAACAAAATAAATGAACAGTGTGGAAAAAAATGGAGTGAGCAATGACTGAGAAATTGATGATTCTTGTGGTGTGGTAGGTGTCGCATGTATGGTGCCGTGATCTGATGTGTGTGAAGGCACTGAATTGTTTGTGCCCATGATGAGGTTCCTGTGGATTTCGGGAACACCCTCTGAAGAGGAGGAAAGAAACAAGCAAAGGAAACGAAAAGACTAGCTAAAGACACTGGAAGGACTAAAGAACCCGTTACTACCCTCACATCTAAGGAATCTGCTCTAACACCCTTCCTAAATCTCCCCACCTGCCTATGGCCCTAGCGACTTGGGGATCCATCTGGCAACCCCAGGACAACGGAATGCCCTTTTCCTCCATTTGAAGACATGGAGGTTGGATACGTATGCCGGTACCCATTCGGCCCCTTCCCAAACTTAGCCGTATACCCCTTGTACACGTTTACCGTCCTCTACCGCGGGGAGGTGTTGGGTAAGGACTGTATCGTCATCGGGTTTTAAGACCGGCTTTACGGCTTTTCCTAAAACCCTCAAATACTCAAGAGGACAAAAAATGGAATAAAAATTCCGGACACTACATGATATTAGGTATAGAGGACCCATTCCTCCTGCATTTTAAATGCAACCCAACATCATGGAAAAGAAAACAATCATCTTTCGAATACTAAATAAAATACCCAGCAAGTATTCATTCAATGACATATAACAAACTAAACAAAAACTTAAACTAAATCTTGAATTAAAACTTATACTAAGATTAAACACCAACTCTCACTTTCAGCAATATAACATTCTAACAACCACGTAAAGATGACAGAAGATACACACTGGGTTTGGAAAATGATGAGAAAACATTCATTACTTTAAATTATCTTAAGACACGTAAACATTCAAAGAGAAGGATGCAAAATGCAACCTGGAAACCGGGGATATGAAAGAGAAAAATCAACAATCTACCATAGTCGCTTATACTATAATTAAAGTACGAGCGCACTTACTTAAGAAAATATTGTAACTTAGACGACATAAATACTAAATAATGATTCGGTGGCATATCGCAGAGAACAAAAGGTTTCGAAATTAACCTATCGTAACTACCATAGAATGCTGGCTTCATGTACGACCTTCGTGACCTAAGATGCATAGCGATTGGAAGAATGAGAACACGCAAAGATCAGCTCTGCCTTGTCTTAAATCACCGAGAGATTATAATTGCCCTGCCCTGCGCTATTAATTACACTTGAAAAATTATCTGGATGGAAATTGGATGGGAATCCGCTTTTACCTTGCACACACTCTCCCACCACCACAGTGTTAGTTCCAAAAGGGGCTAACTACACAAAAGGACTAACAACCAGGAAAGGTGTCAATCTAAAAATCATCAACTTCAACCATTCATGCAAGTGCACTTGCCACAATCATTCACTCATTAGGCACACCAGAGGTAGAATCGGATCCCAATAATTTCCATCACATGAGTTAACGAATCCCTAAAATCGCATCTATGCTACGGTAAACTCTACACTAACGGACACGATTTACGCTTAATATGAGCAAGAGAAAACACCGCTTCTCGAGAAATTACCTACCGCATATAACAAAAATCGCCTTCGTCAAGCATGACGGCTCATGCATACTCGAGAAAAACGAGCTAACTAATTAACTTCCAGCTGAAATATTTCTCGTGCATTCTAAGCTAAAACTATCCTACGTATACAGCAACGCTTCTTTACCTGCAGAAAAAAATTTCCAATTATAACGCCTGAAAATATATTCATGGAAATTAGTAAGAATAGTACCCTTGCACACCACAAAACAATAAACAAAAGTTAACCAGTCATGACATAGAAATGCACAACATACACTATAAATAAACGAACAGTACAATAAAAATACATATAAAATACATACAAAACTTCGTATACACCCACTCTACTAACAACAAAAAAAAACATGAAACAAAATAAATGAACAGTGTGGAAAAAAATGGAGTGAGCAATGACTGAGAAATTGATGATTCTTGTGGTGTGGTAGGTGTCGCATGTATGGTGCCGTGATCTGATGTGTGTGAAGGCACTGAATTGTTTGTGCCCATGATGAGGTTCCTGTGGATTTCGGGAACACCCTCTGAAGAGGAGGAAAGAAACAAACAAAGGAAACGAAAAGACTAGCTAAAGACACTGGAAGGACTAAAGAACCCGTTACTACCCTCACATCTAAGGAATCTGCTCTAACACCCTTCCTAAATCTCCCCACCTGCCTATGGCCCTAGCGACTTGGGGATCCATCTGGCAACCCCAGGACAACGGAATGCCCTTTTCCTCCATTTGAAGACATGGAGGTTGGATACGTATGCCGGTACCCATTCGGCCCCTTCCCAAACTTAGCCGTATACCCCTTGTACACGTTTACCGTCCTCTACCGCGGGGAGGTGTTGGGTAAGGACTGTATCGTCATCGGGTTTTAAGACCGGCTTTACGGCTTTTCCTAAAACCCTCAAATACTCAAGAGGACAAAAAATGGAATAAAAATTCCGGACACTACATGATATTAGGTATAGAGGACCCATTCCTCCTGCATTTTAAATGCAACCCAACATCATGGAAAAGAAAACAATCATCTTTCGAATACTAAATAAAATACCCAGCAAGTATTCATTCAATGACATATAACAAACTAAACAAAAACTTAAACTAAATCTTGAATTAAAACTTATACTAAGATTAAACACCAACTCTCACTTTCAGCAATATAACATTCTAACAACCACGTAAAGATGACAGAAGATACACACTGGGTTTGGAAAATGATGAGAAAACATTCATTACTTTAAATTATCTTAAGACACGTAAACATTCAAAGAGAAGGATGCAAAATGCAACCTGGAAACCGGGGATATGAAAGAGAAAAATCAACAATCTACCATAGTCGCTTATACTATAATTAAAGTACGAGCGCACTTACTTAAGAAAATATTGTAACTTAGACGACATAAATACTAAATAATGATTCGGTGGCATATCGCAGAGAACAAAAGGTTTCGAAATTAACCTATCGTAACTACCATAGAATGCTGGCTTCATGTACGACCTTCGTGACCTAAGATGCATAGCGATTGGAAGAATGAGAACACGCAAAGATCAGCTCTGCCTTGTCTTAAATCACCGAGAGATTATAATTGCCCTGCCCTGCGCTATTAATTACACTTGAAAAATTATCTGGATGGAAATTGGATGGGAATCCGCTTTTACCTTGCACACACTCTCCCACCACCACAGTGTTAGTTCCAAAAGGGGCTAACTACACAAAAGGACTAACAACCAGGAAAGGTGTCAATCTAAAAATCATCAACTTCAACCATTCATGCAAGTGCACTTGCCACAATCATTCACTCATTAGGCACACCAGAGGTAGAATCGGATCCCAATAATTTCCATCACATGAGTTAACGAATCCCTAAAATCGCATCTATGCTACGGTAAACTCTACACTAACGGACACGATTTACGCTTAATATGAGCAAGAGAAAACACCGCTTCTCGAGAAATTACCTACCGCATATAACAAAAATCGCCTTCGTCAAGCATGACGGCTCATGCATACTCGAGAAAAACGAGCTAACTAATTAACTTCCAGCTGAAATATTTCTCGTGCATTCTAAGCTAAAACTATCCTACGTATACAGCAACGCTTCTTTACCTGCAGAAAAAAATTTCCAATTATAACGCCTGAAAATATATTCATGGAAATTAGTAAGAATAGTACCCTTGCACACCACAAAACAATAAACAAAAGTTAACCAGTCATGACATAGAAATGCACAACATACACTATAAATAAACGAACAGTACAATAAAAATACATATAAAATACATACAAAACTTCGTATACACCCACTCTACTAACAACAAAAAAAAACATGAAACAAAATAAATGAACAGTGTGGAAAAAAATGGAGTGAGCAATGACTGAGAAATTGATGATTCTTGTGGTGTGGTAGGTGTCGCATGTATGGTGCCGTGATCTGATGTGTGTGAAGGCACTGAATTGTTTGTGCCCATGATGAGGTTCCTGTGGATTTCGGGAACACCCTCTGAAGAGGAGGAAAGAAACAAACAAAGGAAACGAAAAGACTAGCTAAAGACACTGGAAGGACTAAAGAACCCGTTACTACCCTCACATCTAAGGAATCTGCTCTAACACCCTTCCTAAATCTCCCCACCTGCCTATGGCCCTAGCGACTTGGGGATCCATCTGGCAACCCCAGGACAACGGAATGCCCTTTTCCTCCATTTGAAGACATGGAGGTTGGATACGTATGCCGGTACCCATTCGGCCCCTTCCCAAACTTAGCCGTATACCCCTTGTACACGTTGTCCGTCCTCTACCGCGGGGAGGTGTTGGGTAAGGACTGTATCGTCATCGGGTTTTCAGACCGGCTTTACGGCTTTTCCTAAAACCCTCAAATACTCAAGAGGACAAAAAATGGAATAAAAATTCCGGACACTACATGATATTAGGTATAGAGGACCCATTCCTCCTGCATTTTAAATGCAACCCAACATCATGGAAAAGAAAACAATCATCTTTCGAATACTAAATAAAATACCCAGCAAGTATTCATTCAATGACATATAACAAACTAAACAAAAACTTAAACTAAATCTTGAATTAAAACTTATACTAAGATTAAACACCAACTCTCACTTTCAGCAATATAACATTCTAACAACCACGTAAAGATGACAGAAGATACACACTGGGTTTGGAAAATGATGAGAAAACATTCATTACTTTAAATTATCTTAAGACACGTAAACATTCAAAGAGAAGGATGCAAAATGCAACCTGGAAACCGGGGATATGAAAGAGAAAAATCAACAATCTACCATAGTCGCTTATACTATAATTAAAGTACGAGCGCACTTACTTAAGAAAATATTGTAACTTAGGCGACATAAATACTAAATAATGATTCGGTGGCATATCGCAGAGAACAAAAGGTTTCGAAATTAACCTATCGTAACTACCATAGAATGCTGGCTTCATGTACGACCTTCGTGACCTAAGATGCATAGCGATTGGAAGAATGAGAACACGCAAAGATCAGCTCTGCCTTGTCTTAAATCACCGAGAGATTATAATTGCCCTGCCCTGCGCTATTAATTACACTTGAAAAATTATCTGGATGGAAATTGGATGGGAATCCGCTTTTACCTTGCACACACTCTCCCACCACCACAGTGTTAGTTCCAAAAGGGGCTAACTACACAAAAGGACTAACAACCAGGAAAGGTGTCAATCTAAAAATCATCAACTTCAACCATTCATGCAAGTGCACTTGCCACAATCATTCACTCATTAGGCACACCAGAGGTAGAATCGGATCCCAATAATTTCCATCACATGAGTTAACGAATCCCTAAAATCGCATCTATGCTACGGTAAACTCTACACTAACGGACACGATTTACGCTTAATATGAGCAAGAGAAAACACCGCTTCTCGAGAAATTACCTACCGCATATAACAAAAATCGCCTTCGTCAAGCATGACGGCTCATGCATACTCGAGAAAAACGAGCTAACTAATTAACTTCCAGCTGAAATATTTCTCGTGCATTCTAAGCTAAAACTATCCTACGTATACAGCAACGCTTCTTTACCTGCAGAAAAAAATTTCCAATTATAACGCCTGAAAATATATTCATGGAAATTAGTAAGAATAGTACCCTTGCACACCACAAAACAATAAACAAAAGTTAACCAGTCATGACATAGAAATGCACAACATACACTATAAATAAACGAACAGTACAATAAAAATACATATAAAATACATACAAAACTTCGTATACACCCACTCTACTAAAAACAAAAAAAAAACATGAAACAAAATAAATGAACAGTGTGGAAAAAAATGGAGTGAGCAATGACTGAGAAATTGATGATTCTTGTGGTGTGGTAGGTGTCGCATGTATGGTGCCGTGATCTGATGTGTGTGAAGGCACTGAATTGTTTGTGCCCATGATGAGGTTCCTGTGGATTTCGGGAACACCCTCTGAAGAGGAGGAAAGAAACAAACAAAGGAAACGAAAAGACTAGCTAAAGACACTGGAAGGACTAAAGAACCCGTTACTACCCTCACATCTAAGGAATCTGCTCTAACACCCTTCCTAAATCTCCCCACCTGCCTATGGCCCTAGCGACTTGGGGATCCATCTGGCAACCCCAGGACAACGGAATGCCCTTTTCCTCCATTTGAAGACATGGAGGTTGGATACGTATGCCGGTACCCATTCGGCCCCTTCCCAAACTTAGCCGTATACCCCTTGTACACGTTGTCCGTCCTCTACCGCGGGGAGGTGTTGGGTAAGGACTGTATCGTCATCGGGTTTTAAGACCGGCTTTACGGCTTTTCCTAAAACCCTCAAATACTCAAGAGGACAAAAAATGGAATAAAAATTCCGGACACTACATGATATTAGGTATAGAGGACCCATTCCTCCTGCATTTTAAATGCAACCCAACATCATGGAAAAGAAAACAATCATCTTTCGAATACTAAATAAAATACCCAGCAAGTATTCATTCAATGACATATAACAAACTAAACAAAAACTTAAACTAAATCTTGAATTTAAAACTTATACTAAGATTAAACACCAACTCTCACTTTCAGCAATATAACATTCTAACAACCACGTAAAGATGACAGAAGATACACACTGGGTTTGGAAAATGATGAGAAAACATTCATTACTTTAAATTATCTTAAGACACGTAAACATTCAAAGAGAAGGATGCAAAATGCAACCTGGAAACCGGGGATATGAAAGAGAAAAATCAACAATCTACCATAGTCGCTTATACTATAATTAAAGTACGAGCGCACTTACTTAAGAAAATATTGTAACTTAGGCGACATAAATACTAAATAATGATTCGGTGGCATATCGCAGAGAACAAAAGGTTTCGAAAATAACCTATCGTAACTACCATAGAATGCTGGCTTCATGTACGACCTTCGTGACCTAAGATGCATAGCGATTGGAAGAATGAGAACACGCAAAGATCAGCTCTGCCTTGTCTTAAATCACCGAGAGATTATAATTGCCCTGCCCTGCGCTATTAATTACACTTGAAAAATTATCTGGATGGAAATTGGATGGGAATCCGCTTTTACCTTGCACACACTCTCCCACCACCACAGTGTTAGTTCCAAAAGGGGCTAACTACACAAAAGGACTAACAACCAGGAAAGGTGTCAATCTAAAAATCATCAACTTCAACCATTCATGCAAGTGCACTTGCCACAATCATTCACTCATTAGGCACACCAGAGGTAGAATCGGATCCCAATAATTTCCATCACATGAGTTAACGAATCCCTAAAATCGCATCTATGCTACGGTAAACTCTACACTAACGGACACGATTTACGCTTAATATGAGCAAGAGAAAACACCGCTTCTCGAGAAATTACCTACCGCATATAACAAAAATCGCCTTCGTCAAGCATGACGGCTCATGCATACTCGAGAAAAACGAGCTAACTAATTAACTTCCAGCTGAAATATTTCTCGTGCATTCTAAGCTAAAACTATCCTACGTATACAGCAACGCTTCTTTACCTGCAGAAAAAAATTTCCAATTATAACGCCTGAAAATATATTCATGGAAATTAGTAAGAATAGTACCCTTGCACACCACAAAACAATAAACAAAAGTTAACCAGTCATGACATAGAAATGCACAACATACACTATAAATAAACGAACAGTACAATAAAAATACATATAAAATACATACAAAACTTCGTATACACCCACTCTACTAAAAACAAAAAAAAAACATGAAACAAAATAAATGAACAGTGTGGAAAAAAATGGAGTGAGCAATGACTGAGAAATTGATGATTCTTGTGGTGTGGTAGGTGTCGCATGTATGGTGCCGTGATCTGATGTGTGTGAAGGCACTGAATTGTTTGTGCCCATGATGAGGTTCCTGTGGATTTCGGGAACACCCTCTGAAGAGGAGGAAAGAAACAAACAAAGGAAACGAAAAGACTAGCTAAAGACACTGGAAGGACTAAAGAACCCGTTACTACCCTCACATCTAAGGAATCTGCTCTAACACCCTTCCTAAATCTCCCCACCTGCCTATGGCCCTAGCGACTTGGGGATCCATCTGGCAACCCCAGGACAACGGAATGCCCTTTTCCTCCATTTGAAGACATGGAGGTTGGATACGTATGCCGGTACCCATTCGGCCCCTTCCCAAACTTAGCCGTATACCCCTTGTACACGTTGTCCGTCCTCTACCGCGGGGAGGTGTTGGGTAAGGACTGTATCGTCATCGGGTTTTAAGACCGGCTTTACGGCTTTTCCTAAAACCCTCAAATACTCAAGAGGACAAAAAATGGAATAAAAATTCCGGACACTACATGATATTAGGTATAGAGGACCCATTCCTCCTGCATTTTAAATGCAACCCAACATCATGGAAAAGAAAACAATCATCTTTCGAATACTAAATAAAATACCCAGCAAGTATTCATTCAATGACATATAACAAACTAAACAAAAACTTAAACTAAATCTTGAATTTAAAACTTATACTAAGATTAAACACCAACTCTCACTTTCAGCAATATAACATTCTAACAACCACGTAAAGATGACAGAAGATAAACACTGGGTTTGGAAAATGATGAGAAAACATTCATTACTTTAAATTATCTTAAGACACGTAAACATTCAAAGAGAAGGATGCAAAATGCAACCTGGAAACCGGGGATATGAAAGAGAAAAATCAACAATCTACCATAGTCGCTTATACTATAATTAAAGTACGAGCGCACTTACTTAAGAAAATATTGTAACTTAGACGACATAAATACTAAATAATGATTCGGTGGCATATCGCAGAGAACAAAAGGTTTCGAAAATAACCTATCGTAACTACCATAGAATGCTGGCTTCATGTACGACCTTCGTGACCTAAGATGCATAGCGATTGGAAGAATGAGAACACGCAAAGATCAGCTCTGCCTTGTCTTAAATCACCGAGAGATTATAATTGCCCTGCCCTGCGCTATTAATTACACTTGAAAAATTATCTGGATGGAAATTGGATGGGAATCCGCTTTTACCTTGCACACACTCTCCCACCACCACAGTGTTAGTTCCAAAAGGGGCTAACTACACAAAAGGACTAACAACCAGGAAAGGTGTCAATCTAAAAATCATCAACTTCAACCATTCATGCAAGTGCACTTGCCACAATCATTCACTCATTAGGCACACCAGAGGTAGAATCGGATCCCAATAATTTCCATCACATGAGTTAACGAATCCCTAAAATCGCATCTATGCTACGGTAAACTCTACACTAACGGACACGATTTACGCTTAATATGAGCAAGAGAAAACACCGCTTCTCGAGAAATTACCTACCGCATATAACAAAAATCGCCTTCGTCAAGCATGACGGCTCATGCATACTCGAGAAAAACGAGCTAACTAAGTAACTTCCAGCTGAAATATTTCTCGTGCATTCTAAGCTAAAACTATCCTACGTATACAGCAACGCTTCTTTACCTGCAGAAAAAAATTTCCAATTATAACGCCTGAAAATATATTCATGGAAATTAGTAAGAATAGTACCCTTGCACACCACAAAACAATAAACAAAAGTTAACCAGTCATGACATAGAAATGCACAACATACACTATAAATAAATGAACAGTACAATAAAAATACATATAAAATACATACAAAACTTCGTATACACCCACTCTAACTAACAACAAAAAAAAACATGAAACAAAATAAATGAACAGTGTGGAAAAAATGGAGTGAGCAATGACTGAGAAATTGATGATTCTTGTGGTGTGGTAGGTGTCGCATGTATGGTGCCGTGATCTGATGTGTGTGAAGGCACTGAATTGTTTGTGCCCATGATGAGGTTCCTGTGGATTTCGGGAACACCCTCTGAAGAGGAGGAAAGAAACAAACAAAGGAAACGAAAAGACTAGCTAAAGACACTGGAAGGACTAAAGAACCCGTTACTACCCTCACATCTAAGGAATCTGCTCTAACACCCTTCCTAAATCTCCCCACCTGCCTATGGCCCTAGCGACTTGGGGATCCATCTGGCAACCCCAGGACAACGGAATGCCCTTTTCCTCCATTTGAAGACATGGAGGTTGGATACGTATGCCGGTACCCATTCGGCCCCTTCCCAAACTTAGCCGTATACCCCTTGTACACGTTGTCCGTCCTCTACCGCGGGGAGGTGTTGGGTAAGGACTGTATCGTCATCGGGTTTTAAGACCGGCTTTACGGCTTTTCCTAAAACCCTCAAATACTCAAGAGGACAAAAAATGGAATAAAAATTCCGGACACTACATGATATTAGGTATAGAGGACCCATTCCTCCTGCATTTTAAATGCAACCCAACATCATGGAAAAGAAAACAATCATCTTTCGAATACTAAATAAAATACCCAGCAAGTATTCATTCAATGACATATAACAAACTAAACAAAAACTTAAACTAAATCTTGAATTAAAACTTATACTAAGATTTAAACACCAACTCTCACTTTCAGCAATATAACATTCTAACAACCAAGTAAAGATGACAGAAGATACACACTGGGTTTGGAAAATGATGAGAAAACATTCATTACTTTAAATTATCTTAAGACACGTAAACATTCAAAGAGAAGGATGCAAAATGCAACCTGGAAACCGGGGATATGAAAGAGAAAAATCAACAATCTACCATAGTCGCTTATACTATAATTAAAGTACGAGCGCACTTACTTAAGAAAATATTGTAACTTAGACGACATAAATACTAAATAATGATTCGGTGGCATATCGCAGAGAACAAAAGGTTTCGAAATTAACCTATCGTAACTACCATAGAATGCTGGCTTCATGTACGACCTTCGTGACCTAAGATGCATAGCGATTGGAAGAATGAGAACACGCAAAGATCAGCTCTGCCTTGTCTTAAATCACCGAGAGATTATAATTGCCCTGCCCTGCGCTATTAATTACACTTGAAAAATTATCTGGATGGAAATTGGATGGGAATCCGCTTTTACCTTGCACACACTCTCCCACCACCACAGTGTTAGTTCCAAAAGGGGCTAACTACACAAAAGGACTAACAACCAGGAAAGGTGTCAATCTAAAAATCATCAACTTCAACCATTCATGCAAGTGCACTTGCCACAATCATTCACTCATTAGGCACACCAGAGGTAGAATCGGATCCCAATAATTTCCATCACATGAGTTAACGAATCCCTAAAATCGCATCTATGCTACGGTAAACTCTACACTAACGGACACGATTTACGCTTAATATGAGCAAGAGAAAACACCGCTTCTCGAGAAATTACCTACCGCATATAACAAAAATCGCCTTCGTCAAGCATGACGGCTCATGCATACTCGAGAAAAACGAGCTAACTAATTAACTTCCAGCTGAAATATTTCTCGTGCATTCTAAGCTAAAACTATCCTACGTATACAGCAACGCTTCTTTACCTGCAGAAAAAAATTTCCAATTATAACGCCTGAAAATATATTCATGGAAATTAGTAAGAATAGTACCCTTGCACACCACAAAACAATAAACAAAAGTTAACCAGTCATGACATAGAAATGCACAACATACACTATAAATAAACGAACAGTACAATAAAAATACATATAAAATACATACAAAACTTCGTATACACCCACTCTAACTAACAACAAAAAAAACATGAAACAAAATAAATGAACAGTGTGGAAAAAAATGGAGTGAGCAATGACTGAGAAATTGATGATTCTTGTGGTGTGGTAGGTGTCGCATGTATGGTGCCGTGATCTGATGTGTGTGAAGGCACTGAATTGTTTGTGCCCATGATGAGGTTCCTGTGGATTTCGGGAACACCCTCTGAAGAGGAGGAAAGAAACAAACAAAGGAAACGAAAAGACTAGCTAAAGACACTGGAAGGACTAAAGAACCCGTTACTACCCTCACATCTAAGGAATCTGCTCTAACACCCTTCCTAAATCTCCCCACCTGCCTATGGCCCTAGCGACTTGGGGATCCATCTGGCAACCCCAGGACAACGGAATGCCCTTTTCCTCCATTTGAAGACATGGAGGTTGGATACGTATGCCGGTACCCATTCGGCCCCTTCCCAAACTTAGCCGTATACCCCTTGTACACGTTGTCCGTCCTCTACCGCGGGGAGGTGTTGGGTAAGGACTGTATCGTCATCGGGTTTTAAGACCGGCTTTACGGCTTTTCCTAAAACCCTCAAATACTCAAGAGGACAAAAAATGGAATAAAAATTCCGGACACTACATGATATTAGGTATAGAGGACCCATTCCTCCTGCATTTTAAATGCAACCCAACATCATGGAAAAGAAAACAATCATCTTTCGAATACTAAATAAAATACCCAGCAAGTATTCATTCAATGACATATAACAAACTAAACAAAAACTTAAACTAAATCTTGAATTAAAACTTATACTAAGATTTAAACACCAACTCTCACTTTCAGCAATATAACATTCTAACAACCAAGTAAAGATGACAGAAGATACACACTGGGTTTGGAAAATGATGAGAAAACATTCATTACTTTAAATTATCTTAAGACACGTAAACATTCAAAGAGAAGGATGCAAAATGCAACCTGGAAACCGGGGATATGAAAGAGAAAAATCAACAATCTACCATAGTCGCTTATACTATAATTAAAGTACGAGCGCACTTACTTAAGAAAATATTGTAACTTAGACGACATAAATACTAAATAATGATTCGGTGGCATATCGCAGAGAACAAAAGGTTTCGAAATTAACCTATCGTAACTACCATAGAATGCTGGCTTCATGTACGACCTTCGTGACCTAAGATGCATAGCGATTGGAAGAATGAGAACACGCAAAGATCAGCTCTGCCTTGTCTTAAATCACCGAGAGATTATAATTGCCCTGCCCTGCGCTATTAATTACACTTGAAAAATTATCTGGATGGAAATTGGATGGGAATCCGCTTTTACCTTGCACACACTCTCCCACCACCACAGTGTTAGTTCCAAAAGGGGCTAACTACACAAAAGGACTAACAACCAGGAAAGGTGTCAATCTAAAAATCATCAACTTCAACCATTCATGCAAGTGCACTTGCCACAATCATTCACTCATTAGGCACACCAGAGGTAGAATCGGATCCCAATAATTTCCATCACATGAGTTAACGAATCCCTAAAATCGCATCTATGCTACGGTAAACTCTACACTAACGGACACGATTTACGCTTAATATGAGCAAGAGAAAACACCGCTTCTCGAGAAATTACCTACCGCATATAACAAAAATCGCCTTCGTCAAGCATGACGGCTCATGCATACTCGAGAAAAACGAGCTAACTAATTAACTTCCAGCTGAAATATTTCTCGTGCATTCTAAGCTAAAACTATCCTACGTATACAGCAACGCTTCTTTACCTGCAGAAAAAAATTTCCAATTATAACGCCTGAAAATATATTCATGGAAATTAGTAAGAATAGTACCCTTGCACACCACAAAACAATAAACAAAAGTTAACCAGTCATGACATAGAAATGCACAACATACACTATAAATAAACGAACAGTACAATAAAAATACATATAAAATACATACAAAACTTCGTATACACCCACTCTAACTAACAACAAAAAAAACATGAAACAAAATAAATGAACAGTGTGGAAAAAAATGGAGTGAGCAATGACTGAGAAATTGATGATTCTTGTGGTGTGGTAGGTGTCGCATGTATGGTGCCGTGATCTGATGTGTGTGAAGGCACTGAATTGTTTGTGCCCATGATGAGGTTCCTGTGGATTTCGGGAACACCCTCTGAAGAGGAGGAAAGAAACAAACAAAGGAAACGAAAAGACTAGCTAAAGACACTGGAAGGACTAAAGAACCCGTTACTACCCTCACATCTAAGGAATCTGCTCTAACACCCTTCCTAAATCTCCCCACCTGCCTATGGCCCTAGCGACTTGGGGATCCATCTGGCAACCCCAGGACAACGGAATGCCCTTTTCCTCCATTTGAAGACATGGAGGTTGGATACGTATGCCGGTACCCATTCGGCCCCTTCCCAAACTTAGCCGTATACCCCTTGTACACGTTGTCCGTCCTCTACCGCGGGGAGGTGTTGGGTAAGGACTGTATCGTCATCGGGTTTTAAGACCGGCTTTACGGCTTTTCCTAAAACCCTCAAATACTCAAGAGGACAAAAAATGGAATAAAAATTCCGGACACTACATGATATTAGGTATAGAGGACCCATTCCTCCTGCATTTTAAATGCAACCCAACATCATGGAAAAGAAAACAATCATCTTTCGAATACTAAATAAAATACCCAGCAAGTATTCATTCAATGACATATAACAAACTAAACAAAAACTTAAACTAAATCTTGAATTTAAAACTCATACTAAGATTAAACACCAACTCTCACTTTCAGCAATATAACATTCTAACAACCACGTAAAGATGACAGAAGATACACACTGGGTTTGGAAAATGATGAGAAAACATTCATTACTTTAAATTATCTTAAGACACGTAAACATTCAAAGAGAAGGATGCAAAATGCAACCTGGAAACCGGGGATATGAAAGAGAAAAATCAACAATCTACCATAGTCGCTTATACTATAATTAAAGTACGAGCGCACTTACTTAAGAAAATATTGTAACTTAGACGACATAAATACTAAATAATGATTCGGTGGCATATCGCAGAGAACAAAAGGTTTCGAAATTAACCTATCGTAACTACCATAGAATGCTGGCTTCATGTACGACCTTCGTGACCTAAGATGCATAGCGATTGGAAGAATGAGAACACGCAAAGATCAGCTCTGCCTTGTCTTAAATCACCGAGAGATTATAATTGCCCTGCCCTGCGCTATTAATTACACTTGAAAAATTATCTGGATGGAAATTGGATGGGAATCCGCTTTTACCTTGCACACACTCTCCCACCACCACAGTGTTAGTTCCAAAAGGGGCTAACTACACAAAAGGACTAACAACCAGGAAAGGTGTCAATCTAAAAATCATCAACTTCAACCATTCATGCAAGTGCACTTGCCACAATCATTCACTCATTAGGCACACCAGAGGTAGAATCGGATCCCAATAATTTCCATCACATGAGTTAACGAATCCCTAAAATCGCATCTATGCTACGGTAAACTCTACACTAACGGACACGATTTACGCTTAATATGAGCAAGAGAAAACACCGCTTCTCGAGAAATTACCTACCGCATATAACAAAAATCGCCTTCGTCAAGCATGACGGCTCATGCATACTCGAGAAAAACGAGCTAACTAATTAACTTCCAGCTGAAATATTTCTCGTGCATTCTAAGCTAAAACTATCCTACGTATACAGCAACGCTTCTTTACCTGCAGAAAAAAATTTCCAATTATAACGCCTGAAAATATATTCATGGAAATTAGTAAGAATAGTACCCTTGCACACCACAAAACAATAAACAAAAGTTAACCAGTCATGACATAGAAATGCACAACATACACTATAAATAAACGAACAGTACAATAAAAATACATATAAAATACATACAAAACTTCGTATACACCCACTCTAACTAACAACAAAAAAAAACATGAAACAAAATAAATGAACAGTGTGGAAAAAAATGGAGTGAGCAATGACTGAGAAATTGATGATTCTTGTGGTGTGGTAGGTGTCGCATGTATGGTGCCGTGATCTGATGTGTGTGAAGGCACTGAATTGTTTGTGCCCATGATGAGGTTCCTGTGGATTTCGGGAACACCCTCTGAAGAGGAGGAAAGAAACAAACAAAGGAAACGAAAAGACTAGCTAAAGACACTGGAAGGACTAAAGAACCCGTTACTACCCTCACATCTAAGGAATCTGCTCTAACACCCTTCCTAAATCTCCCCACCTGCCTATGGCCCTAGCGACTTGGGGATCCATCTGGCAACCCCAGGACAACGGAATGCCCTTTTCCTCCATTTGAAGACATGGAGGTTGGATACGTATGCCGGTACCCATTCGGCCCCTTCCCAAACTTAGCCGTATACCCCTTGTACACGTTGTCCGTCCTCTACCGCGGGGAGGTGTTGGGTAAGGACTGTATCGTCATCGGGTTTTAAGACCGGCTTTACGGCTTTTCCTAAAACCCTCAAATACTCAAGAGGACAAAAAATGGAATAAAAATTCCGGACACTACATGATATTAGGTATAGAGGACCCATTCCTCCTGCATTTTAAATGCAACCCAACATCATGGAAAAGAAAACAATCATCTTTCGAATACTAAATAAAATACCCAGCAAGTATTCATTCAATGACATATAACAAACTAAACAAAAACTTAAACTAAATCTTGAATTTAAAACTCATACTAAGATTAAACACCAACTCTCACTTTCAGCAATATAACATTCTAACAACCACGTAAAGATGACAGAAGATACACACTGGGTTTGGAAAATGATGAGAAAACATTCATTACTTTAAATTATCTTAAGACACGTAAACATTCAAAGAGAAGGATGCAAAATGCAACCTGGAAACCGGGGATATGAAAGAGAAAAATCAACAATCTACCATAGTCGCTTATACTATAATTAAAGTACGAGCGCACTTACTTAAGAAAATATTGTAACTTAGACGACATAAATACTAAATAATGATTCGGTGGCATATCGCAGAGAACAAAAGGTTTCGAAATTAACCTATCGTAACTACCATAGAATGCTGGCTTCATGTACGACCTTCGTGACCTAAGATGCATAGCGATTGGAAGAATGAGAACACGCAAAGATCAGCTCTGCCTTGTCTTAAATCACCGAGAGATTATAATTGCCCTGCCCTGCGCTATTAATTACACTTGAAAAATTATCTGGATGGAAATTGGATGGGAATCCGCTTTTACCTTGCACACACTCTCCCACCACCACAGTGTTAGTTCCAAAAGGGGCTAACTACACAAAAGGACTAACAACCAGGAAAGGTGTCAATCTAAAAATCATCAACTTCAACCATTCATGCAAGTGCACTTGCCACAATCATTCACTCATTAGGCACACCAGAGGTAGAATCGGATCCCAATAATTTCCATCACATGAGTTAACGAATCCCTAAAATCGCATCTATGCTACGGTAAACTCTACACTAACGGACACGATTTACGCTTAATATGAGCAAGAGAAAACACCGCTTCTCGAGAAATTACCTACCGCATATAACAAAAATCGCCTTCGTCAAGCATGACGGCTCATGCATACTCGAGAAAAACGAGCTAACTAATTAACTTCCAGCTGAAATATTTCTCGTGCATTCTAAGCTAAAACTATCCTACGTATACAGCAACGCTTCTTTACCTGCAGAAAAAAATTTCCAATTATAACGCCTGAAAATATATTCATGGAAATTAGTAAGAATAGTACCCTTGCACACCACAAAACAATAAACAAAAGTTAACCAGTCATGACATAGAAATGCACAACATACACTATAAATAAACGAACAGTACAATAAAAATACATATAAAATACATACAAAACTTCGTATACACCCACTCTAACTAACAACAAAAAAAAACATGAAACAAAATAAATGAACAGTGTGGAAAAAAATGGAGTGAGCAATGACTGAGAAATTGATGATTCTTGTGGTGTGGTAGGTGTCGCATGTATGGTGCCGTGATCTGATGTGTGTGAAGGCACTGAATTGTTTGTGCCCATGATGAGGTTCCTGTGGATTTCGGGAACACCCTCTGAAGAGGAGGAAAGAAACAAACAAAGGAAACGAAAAGACTAGCTAAAGACACTGGAAGGACTAAAGAACCCGTTACTACCCTCACATCTAAGGAATCTGCTCTAACACCCTTCCTAAATCTCCCCACCTGCCTATGGCCCTAGCGACTTGGGGATCCATCTGGCAACCCCAGGACAACGGAATGCCCTTTTCCTCCATTTGAAGACATGGAGGTTGGATACGTATGCCGGTACCCATTCGGCCCCTTCCCAAACTTAGCCGTATACCCCTTGTACACGTTGTCCGTCCTCTACCGCGGGGAGGTGTTGGGTAAGGACTGTATCGTCATCGGGTTTTAAGACCGGCTTTACGGCTTTTCCTAAAACCCTCAAATACTCAAGAGGACAAAAAATGGAATAAAAATTCCGGACACTACATGATATTAGGTATAGAGGACCCATTCCTCCTGCATTTTAAATGCAACCCAACATCATGGAAAAGAAAACAATCATCTTTCGAATACTAAATAAAATACCCAGCAAGTATTCATTCAATGACATATAACAAACTAAACAAAAACTTAAACTAAATCTTGAATTTAAAACTCATACTAAGATTAAACACCAACTCTCACTTTCAGCAATATAACATTCTAACAACCACGTAAAGATGACAGAAGATACACACTGGGTTTGGAAAATGATGAGAAAACATTCATTACTTTAAATTATCTTAAGACACGTAAACATTCAAAGAGAAGGATGCAAAATGCAACCTGGAAACCGGGGATATGAAAGAGAAAAATCAACAATCTACCATAGTCGCTTATACTATAATTAAAGTACGAGCGCACTTACTTAAGAAAATATTGTAACTTAGACGACATAAATACTAAATAATGATTCGGTGGCATATCGCAGAGAACAAAAGGTTTCGAAATTAACCTATCGTAACTACCATAGAATGCTGGCTTCATGTACGACCTTCGTGACCTAAGATGCATAGCGATTGGAAGAATGAGAACACGCAAAGATCAGCTCTGCCTTGTCTTAAATCACCGAGAGATTATAATTGCCCTGCCCTGCGCTATTAATTACACTTGAAAAATTATCTGGATGGAAATTGGATGGGAATCCGCTTTTACCTTGCACACACTCTCCCACCACCACAGTGTTAGTTCCAAAAGGGGCTAACTACACAAAAGGACTAACAACCAGGAAAGGTGTCAATCTAAAAATCATCAACTTCAACCATTCATGCAAGTGCACTTGCCACAATCATTCACTCATTAGGCACACCAGAGGTAGAATCGGATCCCAATAATTTCCATCACATGAGTTAACGAATCCCTAAAATCGCATCTATGCTACGGTAAACTCTACACTAACGGACACGATTTACGCTTAATATGAGCAAGAGAAAACACCGCTTCTCGAGAAATTACCTACCGCATATAACAAAAATCGCCTTCGTCAAGCATGACGGCTCATGCATACTCGAGAAAAACGAGCTAACTAATTAACTTCCAGCTGAAATATTTCTCGTGCATTCTAAGCTAAAACTATCCTACGTATACAGCAACGCTTCTTTACCTGCAGAAAAAAATTTCCAATTATAACGCCTGAAAATATATTCATGGAAATTAGTAAGAATAGTACCCTTGCACACCACAAAACAATAAACAAAAGTTAACCAGTCATGACATAGAAATGCACAACATACACTATAAATAAACGAACAGTACAATAAAAATACATATAAAATACATACAAAACTTCGTATACACCCACTCTAACTAACAACAAAAAAAACATGAAACAAAATAAATGAACAGTGTGGAAAAAAATGGAGTGAGCAATGACTGAGAAATTGATGATTCTTGTGGTGTGGTAGGTGTCGCATGTATGGTGCCGTGATCTGATGTGTGTGAAGGCACTGAATTGTTTGTGCCCATGATGAGGTTCCTGTGGATTTCGGGAACACCCTCTGAAGAGGAGGAAAGAAACAAACAAAGGAAACGAAAAGACTAGCTAAAGACACTGGAAGGACTAAAGAACCCGTTACTACCCTCACATCTAAGGAATCTGCTCTAACACCCTTCCTAAATCTCCCCACCTGCCTATGGCCCTAGCGACTTGGGGATCCATCTGGCAACCCCAGGACAACGGAATGCCCTTTTCCTCCATTTGAAGACATGGAGGTTGGATACGTATGCCGGTACCCATTCGGCCCCTTCCCAAACTTAAACGTATACCCCTTGTACACGTTGTCCGTCCTCTACCGCGGGGAGGTGTTGGGTAAGGACTGTATCGTCATCGGGTTTTAAGACCGGCTTTACGGCTTTTCCTAAAACCCTCAAATACTCAAGAGGACAAAAAATGGAATAAAAATTCCGGACACTACATGATATTAGGTATAGAGGACCCATTCCTCCTGCATTTTAAATGCAACCCAACATCATGGAAAAGAAAACAATCATCTTTCGAATACTAAATAAAATACCCAGCAAGTATTCATTCAATGACATATAACAAACTAAACAAAAACTTAAAGTAAATCTTGAATTAAAACTTATACTAAGATTAAACACCAACTCTCACTTTCAGCAATATAACATTCTAACAACCACGTAAAGATGACAGAAGATACACACTGGGTTTGGAAAATGATGAGAAAACATTCATTACTTTAAATTATCTTAAGACACGTAAACATTCAAAGAGAAGGATGCAAAATGCAACCTGGAAACCGGGGATATGAAAGAGAAAAATCAACAATCTACCATAGTCGCTTATACTATAATTAAAGTACGAGCGCACTTACTTAAGAAAATATTGTAACTTAGACGACATAAATACTAAATAATGATTCGGTGGCATATCGCAGAGAACAAAAGGTTTCGAAATTAACCTATCGTAACTACCATAGAATGCTGGCTTCATGTACGACCTTCGTGACCTAAGATGCATAGCGATTGGAAGAATGAGAACACGCAAAGATCAGCTCTGCCTTGTCTTAAATCACCGAGAGATTATAATTGCCCTGCCCTGCGCTATTAATTACACTTGAAAAATTATCTGGATGGAAATTGGATGGGAATCCGCTTTTACCTTGCACACACTCTCCCACCACCACAGTGTTAGTTCCAAAAGGGGCTAACTACACAAAAGGACTAACAACCAGGAAAGGTGTCAATCTAAAAGTCATCAACTTCAACCATTCATGCAAGTGCACTTGCCACAATCATTCACTCATTAGGCACACCAGAGGTAGAATCGGATCCCAATAATTTCCATCACATGAGTTAACGAATCCCTAAAATCGCATCTATGCTACGGTAAACTCTACACTAACGGACACGATTTACGCTTAATATGAGCAAGGGAAAACACCGCTTCTCGAGAAATTACCTACCGCATATAACAAAAATCGCCTTCGTCAAGCATGACGGCTCATGCATACTCGAGAAAAACGAGCTAACTAATTAACTTCCAGCTGAAATATTTCTCGTGCATTCTAAGCTAAAACTATCCTACGTATACAGCAACGCTTCTTTACCTGCAGAAAAAAATTTCCAATTATAACGCCTGAAAATATATTCATGGAAATTAGTAAGAATAGTACCCTTGCACACCACAAAACAATAAACAAAAGTTAACCAGTCATGACATAGAAATGCACAACATACACTATAAATAAACGAACAGTACAATAAAAATACATATAAAATACATACAAAACTTCGTATACACCCACTCTAACTAACAACAAAAAAAAACATGAAACAAAATAAATGAACAGTGTGGAAAAAAATGGAGTGAGCAATGACTGAGAAATTGATGATTCTTGTGGTGTGGTAGGTGTCGCATGTATGGTGCCGTGATCTGATGTGTGTGAAGGCACTGAATTGTTTGTGCCCATGATGAGGTTCCTGTGGATTTCGGAACACCCTCTGAAGAGGAGGAAAGAAACAAACAAAGGAAACGAAAAGACTAGCTAAAGACACTGGAAGGACTAAAGAACCCGTTACTACCCTCACATCTAAGGAATCTGCTCTAACACCCTTCCTAAATCTCCCCACCTGCCTATGGCCCTAGCGACTTGGGGATCCATCTGGCAACCCCAGGACAACGGAATGTCCTTTTCCTCCATTTGAAGACATGGAGGTTGGATACGTATGCCGGTACCCATTCGGCCCCTTCCCAAACTTAGCCGTATACCCCTTGTACACGTTGTCCGTCCTCTACCGCGGGGAGGTGTTGGGTAAGGACTGTATCGTCATCGGGTTTTAAGACCGGCTTTACGGCTTTTCCTAAAACCCTCAAATACTCAAGAGGACAAAAAATGGAATAAAAATTCCGGACACTACATGATATTAGGTATAGAGGACCCATTCCTCCTGCATTTTAAATGCAACCCAACATCATGGAAAAGAAAACAATCATCTTTCGAATACTAAATAAAATACCCAGCAAGTATTCATTCAATGACATATAACAAACTAAACAAAAACTTAAACTAAATCTTGAATTAAAACTTATACTAAGATTAAACACCAACTCTCACTTTCAGCAATATAACATTCTAACAACCACGTAAAGATGACAGAAGATACACACTGGGTTTGGAAAATGATGAGAAAACATTCATTACTTTAAATTATCTTAAGACACGTAAACATTCAAAGAGAAGGATGCAAAATGCAACCTGGAAACCGGGGATATGAAAGAGAAAAATCAACAATCTACCATAGTCGCTTATACTATAATTAAAGTACGAGCGCACTTACTTAAGAAAATATTGTAACTTAGACGACATAAATACTAAATAATGATTCGGTGGCATATCGCAGAGAACAAAAGGTTTCGAAATTAACCTATCGTAACTACCATAGAATGCTGGCTTCATGTACGACCTTCGTGACCTAAGATGCATAGCGATTGGAAGAATGAGAACACGCAAAGATCAGCTCTGCCTTGTCTTAAATCACCGAGAGATTATAATTGCCCTGCCCTGCGCTATTAATTACACTTGAAAAATTATCTGGATGGAAATTGGATGGGAATCCGCTTTTACCTTGCACACACTCTCCCACCACCACAGTGTTAGTTCCAAAAGGGGCTAACTACACAAAAGGACTAACAACCAGGAAAGGTGTCAATCTAAAAGTCATCAACTTCAACCATTCATGCAAGTGCACTTGCCACAATCATTCACTCATTAGGCACACCAGAGGTAGAATCGGATCCCAATAATTTCCATCACATGAGTTAACGAATCCCTAAAATCGCATCTATGCTACGGTAAACTCTACACTAACGGACACGATTTACGCTTAATATGAGCAAGGGAAAACACCGCTTCTCGAGAAATTACCTACCGCATATAACAAAAATCGCCTTCGTCAAGCATGACGGCTCATGCATACTCGAGAAAAACGAGCTAACTAATTAACTTCCAGCTGAAATATTTCTCGTGCATTCTAAGCTAAAACTATCCTACGTATACAGCAACGCTTCTTTACCTGCAGAAAAAAATTTCCAATTATAACGCCTGAAAATATATTCATGGAAATTAGTAAGAATAGTACCCTTGCACACCACAAAACAATAAACAAAAGTTAACCAGTCATGACATAGAAATGCACAACATACACTATAAATAAACGAACAGTACAATAAAAATACATATAAAATACATACAAAACTTCGTATACACCCACTCTAACTAACAACAAAAAAAAACATGAAACAAAATAAATGAACAGTGTGGAAAAAAATGGAGTGAGCAATGACTGAGAAATTGATGATTCTTGTGGTGTGGTAGGTGTCGCATGTATGGTGCCGTGATCTGATGTGTGTGAAGGCACTGAATTGTTTGTGCCCATGATGAGGTTCCTGTGGATTTCGGGAACACCCTCTGAAGAGGAGGAAAGAAACAAACAAAGGAAACGAAAAGACTAGCTAAAGACACTGGAAGGACTAAAGAACCCGTTACTACCCTCACATCTAAGGAATCTGCTCTAACACCCTTCCTAAATCTCCCCACCTGCCTATGGCCCTAGCGACTTGGGGATCCATCTGGCAACCCCAGGACAACGGAATGCCCTTTTCCTCCATTTGAAGACATGGAGGTTGGATACGTATGCCGGTACCCATTCGGCCCCTTCCCAAACTTAGCCGTATACCCCTTGTACACGTTGTCCGTCCTCTACCGCGGGGAGGTGTTGGGTAAGGACTGTATCGTCATCGGGTTTTAAGACCGGCTTTACGGCTTTTCCTAAAACCCTCAAATACTCAAGAGGACAAAAAATGGAATAAAAATTCCGGACACTACATGATATTAGGTATAGAGGACCCATTCCTCCTGCATTTTAAATGCAACCCAACATCATGGAAAAGAAAACAATCATCTTTCGAATACTAAATAAAATACCCAGCAAGTATTCATTCAATGACATATAACAAACTAAACAAAAACTTAAACTAAATCTTGAATTAAAACTTATACTAAGATTAAACACCAACTCTCACTTTCAGCAATATAACATTCTAACAACCACGTAAAGATGACAGAAGATACACACTGGGTTTGGAAAATGATGAGAAAACATTCATTACTTTAAATTATCTTAAGACACGTAAACATTCAAAGAGAAGGATGCAAAATGCAACCTGGAAACCGGGGATATGAAAGAGAAAAATCAACAATCTACCATAGTCGCTTATACTATAATTAAAGTACGAGCGCACTTACTTAAGAAAATATTGTAACTTAGACGACATAAATACTAAATAATGATTCGGTGGCATATCGCAGAGAACAAAAGGTTTCGAAATTAACCTATCGTAACTACCATAGAATGCTGGCTTCATGTACGACCTTCGTGACCTAAGATGCATAGCGATTGGAAGAATGAGAACACGCAAAGATCAGCTCTGCCTTGTCTTAAATCACCGAGAGATTATAATTGCCCTGCCCTGCGCTATTAATTACACTTGAAAAATTATCTGGATGGAAATTGGATGGGAATCCGCTTTTACCTTGCACACACTCTCCCACCACCACAGTGTTAGTTCCAAAAGGGGCTAACTACACAAAAGGACTAACAACCAGGAAAGGTGTCAATCTAAAAGTCATCAACTTCAACCATTCATGCAAGTGCACTTGCCACAATCATTCACTCATTAGGCACACCAGAGGTAGAATCGGATCCCAATAATTTCCATCACATGAGTTAACGAATCCCTAAAATCGCATCTATGCTACGGTAAACTCTACACTAACGGACACGATTTACGCTTAATATGAGCAAGGGAAAACACCGCTTCTCGAGAAATTACCTACCGCATATAACAAAAATCGCCTTCGTCAAGCATGACGGCTCATGCATACTCGAGAAAAACGAGCTAACTAATTAACTTCCAGCTGAAATATTTCTCGTGCATTCTAAGCTAAAACTATCCTACGTATACAGCAACGCTTCTTTACCTGCAGAAAAAAATTTCCAATTATAACGCCTGAAAATATATTCATGGAAATTAGTAAGAATAGTACCCTTGCACACCACAAAACAATAAACAAAAGTTAACCAGTCATGACATAGAAATGCACAACATACACTATAAATAAACGAACAGTACAATAAAAATACATATAAAATACATACAAAACTTCGTATACACCCACTCTAACTAACAACAAAAAAAACATGAAACAAAATAAATGAACAGTGTGGAAAAAAATGGAGTGAGCAATGACTGAGAAATTGATGATTCTTGTGGTGTGGTAGGTGTTGCATGTATGGTGCCGTGATCTGATGTGTGTGAAGGCACTGAATTGTTTGTGCCCATGATGAGGTTCCTGTGGATTTCGGGAACACCCTCTGAAGAGGAGGAAAGAAACAAACAAAGGAAACGAAAAGACTAGCTAAAGACACTGGAAGGACTAAAGAACCCGTTACTACCCTCACATCTAAGGAATCTGCTCTAACACCCTTCCTAAATCTCCCCACCTGCCTATGGCCCTAGCGACTTGGGGATCCATCTGGCAACCCCAGGACAACGGAATGCCCTTTTCCTCCATTTGAAGACATGGAGGTTGGATACGTATGCCGGTACCCATTCGGCCCCTTCCCAAACTTAGCCGTATACCCCTTGTACACGTTGTCCGTCCTCTACCGCGGGGAGGTGTTGGGTAAGGACTGTATCGTCATCGGGTTTTAAGACCGGCTTTACGGCTTTTCCTAAAACACTCAAATACTCAAGAGGACAAAAAATGGAATAAAAATTCCGGACACTACATGATATTAGGTATAGAGGACCCATTCCTCCTGCATTTTAAATGCAACCCAACATCATGGAAAAGAAAACAATCATCTTTCGAATACTAAATAAAATACCCAGCAAGTATTCATTCAATGACATATACAAACTAAACAAAGACTTAAACTAAATCTTGAATTAAAACTTATACTAAGATTAAACACCAACTCTCACTTTCAGCAATATAACATTCTAACAACCACGTAAAGATGACAGAAGATACACACTGGGTTTGGAAAATGATGAGAAAACATTCATTACTTTAAATTATCTTAAGACACGTAAACATTCAAAGAGAGGGATGCAAAATGCAACCTGGAAACCGGGGATATGAAAGAGAATCAACAATCTACCATAGTCGCTTATACTATAATTAAAGTACGAGCGCACTTACTTAAGAAAATATTGTAACTTAGACGACATAAATACTAAATAATGATTCGGTGGCATATCGCAGAGAACAAAAGGTTTCGAAATTAACCTATCGTAACTACCATAGAATGCTGGCTTCATGTACGACCTTCGTGACCTAAGATGCATAGCGATTGGAAGAATGAGAACACGCAAAGATCAGCTCTGCCTTGTCTTAAATCACCGAGAGATTATAATTGCCCTGCCCTGCGCTATTAATTACACTTGAAAAATTATCTGGATGGAAATTGGATGGGAATCCGCTTTTTACCTTGCACACACTCTCCCACCACCACAGTGTTAGTTCCAATAGGCCTAACTACACAAAAGGACTAACAACCAGGAAAGGTGTCAATCTAAAAATCATCAACTTCAACCATTCATGCAAGTGCACTTGCCACAATCAATCACTCATTAGGCACACCAGAGGTAGAATCGGATCCCAATAATTTCCATCACATGAGTCAACTAGACCCACTCTTCCTACATATTAAATGCATTCCAATTTCACAGATAAGGATGTACCGCTACATCAATGAACAAATCAAGAGTAATAACAACATCAATAAGGAAGACTCAGCCATGTTTATGATTCTGTTGAAAAAATTACAAGGATAAAAATTCCTGAAAAGAAATCAGTCATGTTTTGACTACTAAATAAAATACCCAACATGTATTCATTTAATTATATATAACAAAATAAGCTAAGCAAAAACTTAAACTGAATCTTAAATTAAAACTTACACGAAAATTAAACACCAAGTCTCAGGTTAAGCAATATACCTTTCAAAAAACCATAAGGCAATAAATTGTTTTTTCCACATGACATAGAATGTGATATGTAAAAAATAATATTTGAACATACTGATATAGTCATTATATTCAATAGCATCTTGAAATTCATTCATGTCACCGCATAAAGAAAATATTATTAGATTGAACATGGTTTACATGTTAGCTTGCTTAAAATAACATGACAGATCAACTGAATAATTGCAACCCAGCATTGCAGAAATGTTGGTGTACTAAAATCAAGTATCAATATGAAAGTGAAATCATGAACAACAATCAGCGAGGAGGATGTTGCCATGTTTATGAACATGTTAAAAAATTACAAGGCTGAAATTGCCTTAAGAGAAATAAATCACCTCTTGAATATTAAATGAAATATTCAAAAGGTAACTATTCATGTAAATCGAACAAGGCTTAAATTAAAATTAAACACCAAGTCTCATGAATAGTTTTTAGTAGTTTTCTTTTTCGAAAGAAATTCTCTTGTCAATGACAGTTTGTACAGCCTATAGGGAAAACATTATAACCAGTCTACAGTAGAACTTTGCAATTGCTAACTCCAAAATAAAAAAATTCAATCAATAACAAAATAGATTTTGGTCCTGCCACTTTATGTAATTTTATTGTCAGTAATGAAATTTTTCAGTAAATAATTGTAATTTTTATCCTCTTTTTAGATGATACAATATCAAATTTTCTTATTTTCTTGATGTTTTTTTTCAACCTGTCGCAAATTTTCTTAAAAGTACCATGTGTAATATGTGTAATATGTAATGTGTAACCACTCACTATGAACTTGTTAGGAATTTAAGATGATTTTATTTACAAGAAGCACAACAATATCAAAGGGAGAAGGGGCTCATAGACCAGCGCTATGCTTATGAATGTTGTAGAATCATTATGTTATCAGAAACAGATAATTATAATATAGCAAGTGAACCTAAGTACTTGCATTATAAAGCACATGTATAACCAAGTGAAGGAAAGCAGGGTTTGAGCTAGGTATTTTATGCCGTTCGTCTTGATTGTCTATTCAAAACAGAGAAATTCAGAGTGAGTCTATCCCCTTTGTCCATGTTCTGCTAGCATCGCTAGAATTTAGTAAAATGTTATGTCCTCGGGTGTTCCCAAAAATATGACCATCTGAAATGGGCTTACTAAAGGTACAGCATATTAAAAGAAAATCAAGAAGAGTTTATGCCTCGCAGCTAATAAGAAAAATACCCATTTTATAACTAGTTGAAGAATTTTGAATACTAGTACCATACAACATTGTTTTACATACACACATGGAGTCTTGCAATAACAAAATTTTCAATAACGAACTCACAATTTTTCAGTCCTCTCAATTTCGTTACTGCAAAGGCTTACTGTATTCAGTAATATATTTTGGGAAAACCCTCACATATAACCTAAATTGTGGTACCCATGTCCATGATATATTTGGTAGTAGAGGGTCATTAGGAACTCGACTTCAAGAAAATAGTCAGAAGAGTGAATAAAACGTCAGAGAGTGATGTTAATGTGTGCTAGTTGGGCTTCTCTTCAAGTATTCATGTGTACTCTGTCCAACATCATGAAGACACCATGTAAATCATATGGGCCCATGTATTTCTTACGGGAGAATGGCATGCACTGTTGATACATTTGCACAGAAAAAAAAGTCTACAAGAACTTACTTGGAAGGGATTCAGCAAATGCAAAAGTTAATTCTTTATGACATAGTGTAATTAAATCAAGGTTAAATATTGTCATAATCAAAGGAAAAATAAGAGTGATATTTTCAAGAAAATTGGGTGTAGATGATTATTTTTTTGAATCGATGAATTTGGGTCTACACTCAAGAAACAAGGTCTTTTCAGGTATCAAAATTTTCCTCATGGATTCTACTTTTCAAGTATGTTAATCACTTTGCTGTAAAAAATTTTGGATAAGAGTGTCTAATCACCGGTTGCCACCTCCATCATTGACTTTTGCATAGCTTGCCGAATATCACATATGATTGAAATTGGCTTCAACTTTTGTTTATATTCTCAAAGGGGATGAACCATTTTAACATATACAATTCGCTAATTATTTGAAAAATATTGCATGCATTATTGGGTGAAATGTTCTATTGCCAGAATTGAATACATCTGAGGAAAGAAACTGGGAGCAACACTGAATGTTCCATTTCCAAACCAAAGATCAGAGATCAGTAAATGTTACCGATGGGTTCTACCTTATGAAGATGAATATCCAATCAGAACCTAGACCACCATTGCAAAGTAAAAACTTTGCACTAGCACTTAACATGTAAATTTTAAAATATCAAAGAAAGATTACCAAATACTATCTATCATTAATATTTAAGACCCTATATTATGCATATACACAAGAAACATTTTATGAACAAATACCTATATTACAACATAAAATAAAAACTAGAATAAACTCATTGATTTAAACGAAACAAGAGAGAAATTCTTACATTCTGCACTTTATATTTATTTTTTTAACAATAAGTAGCCCTTAGCTATTCGTATTATAGAAGTTGCTAAATTGTCATTTGAGATAAATAGGACCCATATTTCTTTAAAAATTCACTACTCTTTAGAAATTAGACCATTACTATCTTTTTAAATAGTTTTACTAAAATAATGCCAAGGTGCCTAAACGAGGCAACCACTGCATGCATTCTGCTAACATATTCTGCAGTTACTTCTCTACCTACTTGTTCCCAAGTGCCCTAATAATTATAATTCATACACTATAAATAATTACTAGTTAATTTAAGCCAGACCCTGCATATTTCTACTGAGAAGTTTATAAAGAGACCAAGTTCACTTCTTCATGTCCACTTCTGAAGAAGCTGTCTTACGAAATCGATAACTTTTTATCCTGCCACGAAAATATTTTATTTCAATCAAGAATAATTATTATAATATTATTAAAACACTGTTTTGAGTTGAAAATACTTTTTGATAAATCACATTTCACACTAAGCTCTCTGTTAAACAAAGCTTGAAAAACTGGCACTTCCCATTCATGCAGTACATAAACATCAGCCAGCTAAAATTGCATTACAGAATTAAATGCAGTATGAAAGATTTAAAATCTATATCTTTTGAGATGCCTTGTTTAATTTCATGCAACTCCTAACACGAGTATCCATAATACATAATCAGTCTGATTTTCTATCTCCTAATGTGTATGTAGAATTTGCAGCTACATTAGAAGCAAAAAATACTCTATTTTAATAAAAGCATTATAAATATTATCTATTATATATAGCTAACTCTCCTGATAAACCTATATTATATATATATATACGAGTAAAAGTTGCTTGCATACTGCAAGCTAATTGGTGAAAATTTACAATAAGTTTCCCTTACGGGTGTCATCTTCGAAGCTTATCCAGCAAAATTCTTAAAACTTGCCGCAATGCATTTCGCACGTGAGAATTATTCATCCATCTGGCATCGAACTCACAGTCATATGTAACCTTTCTTCCACTGGTTCTATAGAAAAGTACTTCAATCGCAAAGGCTGTGATTTTGAATAGTCTCCTGCATTGAGAAAGGCCTCAAAACAATTTTTAAAAATTTTCGTAAATGACCGCCTGGCGTCGAACACAGGACCCGATTGTGAGAGACAATGGCATACAAATCTTAGATAAGTGCCACTCTAACGTGTTTCAAAGTTTCAATTCAGTATCTTATCAGGAAGGTCCTAAAATAAGATTCCGTTATTCCCGATTGAAATGCATGGTGGAATCAGAATGACCCTCTTGCATCGAACCAAGGACCACTGTAGAAACGGCGAATAACATGAAAGAATGTTCTCAAACGCCTCTGTCACCATTCCGGGTTTTATCTTTCCAGCTTATCGGGAAGGATTATAAAAAAATCATCCAAGATTTCACCAATGCATTTCTTACGGAAGCATTTCGAACCCACCTGGCGTCGAACACACGGTCATTTGCTAACATTTCTTTCTTTGGTACTATGGAAGACCATCTCATCTGCAAACACCGTAATTTTGATTGCTCTATCGCATCGAGAACGGCCTCAAAACAGATTGCAAAAATTCGCGTAAAAGACCGCCTAGCGTCGAACTCAGGACCCTTCTGTGAGAGGGAATAGCAAATTAATATTAGATGAGTGCCATTCTCACTAATTCCAAAGTTTCGATTCAATATCTTATCGGAATCGTCCTAAAATAAGATTCCGTTTTCCCCGTTTGAAATGCATCGTGGAATCGGAATGACTCTTTTGCATCGAACCAAGGACCACTGGACGAACGGTGAAATTCATGAATGAATTTTTTCAAACGCTTCTGTCGCCACACCGGGTTTTATCTTTCCAGCTTATCGGGAAGGCATTGAAAAAAAATCGTCAAAGATTTCCGCAATGCATTTCTTATGGAAGAATTTTGCATCCACCTGGCGTCGAACTCACGGTCATTTTATAACATTTCTTCCATTTGTAATATAGAAGACTACCTCAACTTCAACCTCCGAAATTTTGGTTACTCTATCTTAACGATAAGTGCCTCAAAATAATTTTCAAAAATCCGCGCAATGCATTCCTATGGGAAAATTGCGATTTTTGGAAATTTCTGGCATCGAACCCATGATAGCTAGTGTCGAAGTCTGCATTATTCTGGCATCTAGAGTGTAGGGCCAGTACGTCGAAAAAATCTGACGTCGACAGCGCTTGTGGAACATGGTCAGAATTCGTATCCCCTATATATATATATCTATATATATATATATATATATAGGTATATCCGGAGAGTTAGCTATATATAATAGATATACACACACACGAGTAAAAGTTGCTTGCATACTGCAAGCTAATTGGTGAAAATTTACAATAAGTTCCCTTTCAGGGTGTCATCTTGGAAGCTTATCCAGCAAAATTCTTAAAAATTGCCGCACTGCATTTCTTACGTGAGAATTTTTCATCCATCTGGCATCGAACTCACGGTCATATGTAACCTTTCTTCCACTGGTTCTATAGAAAACTACTTCAAACGCAAACCCTGTGATTTTGAATAGTCTCCTGCATAGAGAAAGGCCTCAAAACAATTTTTAAAAATTAGTGTAAATGACCGCCTGGCATCGAACACAGGACCTGTTCGCGAGAGACAATGGAATACGAATGTTAGAGAAGTGCCACTCTGACGTGTTTCAAAGTTTCACTACAGTATCTTATCGGGAAGGTCCTAAAATAAGATTCCGTTATTCCCATTTGAAATGTATGGTAGAATCGGAATGACACTTGCATCGAACCAAGGACCACTGGAGAAACGTCGAACCTCATGAAAGAATGTTCTTAAACGCCTCTGTCACCATTCCGGGTTTTATCTTTCCAGCTTATCGGGAAGGCATTTAAAAAAATCGTCAAAGATTTCCGCAATGCATTTCTTATGGAAGAATTTTCCATCCACCTGGCGTCGAACTCACTGTCATTTGGCTACATTTTTTCCATGAGAAGCATAGAAGACTACCTCAACTTCAACCTCCGAAATTTTGGTTACTCTATCTTAACGATAAAAGCCTCAAAATAATTTTCAAAAATCCGCGCAATGCATTCTTGTGGGAAAATTGCGATTTTTGGGAATTTCTGGCATCGAACTCATGATAGCTAGCGTCGATGTCTGAATTATTCTGGCGTCTAGAGTGTAGGGCCAGTACGTCGAAAAAAATCTGACGTCGATGGCGCTTGTGGAATATGGTCAGAATTCGTATCCCATATAAATAGGTATATCCGGAGAGTTAGCTATATATAATAGATATATATCTATTACGAGTAAAAGTTGCTTGCATACTGCAAGCTATCAGTTGAATGCAGTATCGTACCAAGTAATGCCTCAAATGAATTTTGAAAACTTCGCGCGAAAACCCGCCTGGCGTCGAACATAGGACCCCTTCGTGAGAGACAATGGCATACGAATGTTAGAGAAGAAATTATTTTGAAGTACTTAACGGTAAGATAGAGGAACTAAAATTCCGAAAGTTGGAACTAAAGTAATCTTCTATGGTTCTTATGGAAGAAATGTTGCCAAATGAATGTGAGTTCGACATCGGGTGGGTGCAAAATTCCTCGGTAAGAAATACATTGCTGCAATTTTTGACAATTTTTAAATGCCTTCCCGATAAGCTAGAAAGATAAAATTCCGAATGGTAACAGCAGCAATTAAAAACATCATTTCACGCGGTTCACCGTTTCTCTAATCGTCCGTGGTTCTAGGTTCTATGCAAGAGCGTCATTTCGATTCCATGCATTTCAAACATGGATAACCATGCATTTCAAACATGGATAACGGAATCTTATTTTAGTACCTTCCAGATACGATAATGAATCGAAACTTTGGAACAGGTCAGAATGGTACTTATCTGAAATCGGGCCATTATTATTCTTAATATACATTAACGATCTTAATGAACACATCGACAGTAACATTAGAATATTTGCAGACGAAACGGTTATTTACAGAGAAATAAAACGTAATGACGATAGATTAAGCCTGTCGAATGACTTAGATAAAATAGTAAAATGGTGCGACGACTGGCAATTGGAGCTCAACGTAGATAAATGTTCAGTAGTTAATTTTTTCGAAAGAAAATCCTTTGCCAATCATAATTCATATAGCCTTCGAGGGAAAACATTATCAACTGTCGATTCGGTAAAATATCTCGGAATAACCCTCACGAATAACTTAACTTGGGGTACCCACATCCATAACATATGTGGGCGAGCTCTTAAGAAACTAGGCTTCGTCAAAAGAATAGTCGGTAAAAGCGAAGAAAAAGTCCGCGAGCGATGTTACTTTGCACTAGTTAGGCCTCACCTCGAGTACGCATGCAGTGTATGGGACCCTGCTGAAAAGTGTTGTATTCGCGAGATAGAAAAGGTACAAAGAAAGGCAATACGCTTTGTAAAAAATTGCTATGATAAATCGGTAAGTGTTACTCGGATGCTTCAGGAGGCAGGATGGGAATCTTTAGAAGAAAGAAGGCTCAATCAGAGATTTAAATTACTTGATAAATTCAGACATAGAATTCGTTCATAGAAGATGTAGCCGAGATTATGCGCCCTCCTTGCTATATAGGCCGTTCTGATCCAGCGAGAAAGATCAGAGAAATAGATGCTAAAACCAGTCGATTCAAGAATTCTTTTTTCCCAGAACAATACGCGAAAATAATCGACTGGGCAAATAGAGTCCTGGTGCTTGCACCCCCTGCCACACGCCGAAAGGCGGCTTGCAGGGTACAGATGTAGATGTAGATGATATTATTATGCAATTATTACTCATGAAAGGGTCCTGAGTTCGACGCCAGGCGGTCTTTCGCGAGAACTTTAAAAAAATTCTTTGAGGCCTTTCTTGGTACAATACCACATTCAACTGATTAGCTTGCAGTATGCAAACAACTTTTACTCGTAATAAATATATTTCGCTTCATTCAGTCTAACGTATGTACCTAAACCCACACCAAAACGGCCAGCGCCAAAACGGGTGTTCGCGCCAAATCGGCCGCGCCAAAACGTACCGCACCCCAAAATTCCAAATCGCGTAATAATATACTAGGAATAAATATTTTGCAAAAGGGATTAAGAATTCCACTTGAGGTTGAAATGATTATCTATTAAAGAGATTTGTTCACCTTATGATTTCAATCACTTTCATTAAAAATATCATTAAATTGACTGCTATGGTCGCACAGAATTTTATAAAGACTTCTTATGCGAAAACTTGCGTGAAAACGTGGACAATACAAGTGGACAGAGCGTTAAAATCCTACGAAAGGAATGAAAAATTACGAAAAAGCAGGAAGGCATTAATGAGAAGCAATTAACGTGATGATAAACTCTTTCTTATGTCATTTGTTGTCGCCGTAATTAAAGTATCACGCATTTTCATAAAATTTCATGCTTTTCACTCGCAAAGGGCAAAACGGCCTCAAGTGTCTCAATTACGTTATACCACGTATAATCATGGTAAGAATTTTCGACCCACTCGAACAATTGTCGGTGAAATAAAGTTATCGTTCTCACCAAACGAAATTCGAGCTGAAAATCCAGATTTGATACATTCACTTAAAAGATTTGATGTCATGAAGCTCAAAGGATGACTGAATTAAAATAGACTTACGTCTCCCCCTCTACATTGATGGTTAGTTCACCGTGGGCCTCTGCTTACGAAGATAAAACTTTCTGTAAACTTGGACTCGAACTGCCATCCACTTCATTACGACGATATGCTCCAAGTTGCACACGACGTTTCTATAAAATAATTCATAACAACTTCAATTATAAATCATACTTAATTCATCAAATATCAATTAAAGAACTTAACCAGTATGAATTATGGTATCCATTTATGTAAATTATTTCAAATTCATCCACGAGACACGTACCGGAGAATCTCTAGCCGGCGTACACGTACGCTCCCGGACTACTAAGATGTTCCCTCTTCTGAAGTTCATCGACGACTGCGCGAGAAAGCAATATGGCGCCTGCTTCGATGGCTTTTCGCGCCTTTTTTAACTTTAAAGCTCCATCTATTGGATACTTGCGAGAGTTACTGACATCAGATAATTAATATGTACACAATGGTGAATATTATACAAGATAACTTTAATTTCTTCTTAGTTGTTTTCACCTCTTTTACTTAAAATAATACATTTTCTATCATGATATTTTACGTGACTAGCACATATTCTGTTGCTCGTTTTTCCCTCTCTGTCTGTCGACTATGGAAGTATTGATGACAATTAGTTCACTAATTTCCCGAGGAGAGAGAAAGCTGAAATTTCTAAATTTGTTAGAGGTCCAATGACACAAGACATGTTGATATATTTCTTGGAAAATTGTGCTTGTTTCGACTCTGGAGGATCTCTCTCTCAGAGGAAATGCACGCGAAGTTTATTTCGATTGATTAAATACCTTTCTTCTTTTGAAGGATTGTAAAGAATTATAAATTTCATTATTACGAAATCGAGACCAGTTTCTAAAGAAATGAAAGGAAGATTCTTCATATAATTTGCTTTGGATTCGAAATTACCAGAAATAGGACATAAGATATGCGAAATATGTATAGTTTTGTAACTCGATTCTAATGCAAATAGACGGAAAGTCGTTGGCTTTTTCTTATACGCCTTATTCATTTTATTTAACAAATCCATGGAGCATGGATTTGTTAAATATTGTCTTCCCAGACCTTTTTAAGATCAAGAATGTTATTTTTATTTTTAAGAGTGCAGATAGACGTGATTTTAGTAACTATACACCTATTCTCATTCAACATTCTTGAGTGCATCTTATACTTATATACATAAATTATCTCAAGCCTTAGAAGAGCATAACCAAGTCAACAATGCACAGCTTTCAATATCCACCTTCAAATACTGTTATCTATTTGGTTACCCTGATTAAGAGCTACCTAGTAAATAGAAAATATTTAGTTGAATTAGTTGACTCCAATTCTTTTATGTTTGCTGCCACCCCAGGCATTGCCTAGGGGTGTCAGAAGGTCCCCTTCTGTTTCTTCTATTCATTAATGATATTGGTGAACATTTACAAACCTTAAAATATTTGTTATATACTGACAACATAAAGATATTTTACCCTATAATAACTTCCTCAAATATGTTGAAATGCAAGATTGAATGAATAGGCTTGTCAGCTAGTGCAATACAAACTTCAAGGACTTAAGTATTAAAAAATATAGTAATTTTTCACAAAAGGAACTCTCATAAATTATGATTACATTCTTTTTTATAGTGTTTTAAATGCAGCAATCATAATTCTGACTTGATCATTATAAGATTATGAGAAAATGTTATTTTTGAACTTGAAATTCCTAATGCCTTGTATTTTATATTGCACATTATATTTCTTTTCTTCTTCTTTTGTTTCTTCCTTTCCTCAATACTTGTGGGGAGTGGGTTCAGGGTTTCTAAGGTTCTTTTCATTTTTTAAATTTCTATTCAGTAACAATAATTAAAGTTAATAAGTAATAATTTTTTTAAAATCCTGTATCTAATACATATCTTTAATTCATTTTGAAGTAATATGTAAGTTGCTAATAAATTGAAAGTAACATCATAATAAATTATACATTTCTCTCAAGCCGCTAGCTTGAATAAAGGATCCAATAAGGGAAGTCATTTGATTTTGTTGCTGTGCTTTCTTTCTTTTGTATAAGTTAATTAGAAAGTAAGGTCATAAGGAGCAAAGGACAAGCATGATAGAAATGTAAGAGAGATTCTTATTTCAGAATAGAATATTTATTATTATGTACAAATGTAAAGGAATCCAAAAAGAAAGAGCAAGGTGGGGCAAAAAATCTTTGCAACCGAGTTACAAAAAAAAAAATAACCACATTATAGGAAACACCCACAGAGGAGGAGGGTGCAACATACTGTCTAGATGTATTCGTTTTACGGCAAATTGTACTTGAATATAAGCGTTAAACACCTTGCATTGAAATTATTTGAGAAAATAGCAGCGTGAACATCATTTTTTCATCAGATTGAACTAAACACACACTGGTTTATTCAAAACAGCATGTAATTAACCAAGACAAAAGATTGAACAAATTACAGTAAGAATAAATGTACAACCAAGCTTCTAATGCAATTACCCTTTGAATGACATCAAAAAATTAAACAAATTATAACACCACACTGGGCTCAAATCAAAAAAGGTCCTTCCAGATGCACCAAAAACGCTGAAAAAAAAGCCTATCAGCAAAATTCTATCACACATTTAACACAAGGTTGGGCTCTGTGAAAGTCCACCAAAGCCGCTGTGCCAGCCTAGGTTCCTCCACAATCACGGTCTCTTGCCAAATAATAATGAGTCATATATCCCATAAGGTCATGACATGAGCCAGCAGTTCTGAAATTCCATTTATTTTAAGACCAGGACCAATCAACCTTTGTAATTGCTACTGATTTTTCCGTATTCATAATTAGTTCCCTAATAACAGGTAATTCGTACACTTGGGACTATAAAAGTAATGTACCTCTAGGGTCAAGCCAGCATGACTTGCCTGTATGAATCTTGCATACTTGTATCTTGATAAGACTTCTAAAAGGACAACTTTTTAAAGAAAAATTTTATAATTTCAAATGGACCACACCAAAGAGGGTCCAGCTTTGCACTTCTCCCTTTAATCTTCCAACCGACTGGATGATTCTGACAAAGAATAAGATCACCAATTTTACAATTGGGTACCCTATGTTGTTTATTGTAATTAGAAGCATTATGCTGATGTTTAAGTTAAAAGCCCTGTTTAAGTTAAAAACTGCCTTTTCCCATAGTTACCTTAAATTACCCTCATCATCAGAAAAGCCAAACAACAAAGGGGGAAGATCCCAAAGGTTATTTAAGGGATGTGGTACTTCTCAAAGAGAGGGAGTGCTTCTAGTAGCTTCGTGAGTGGCAGTATTAAAAGAATATGATAATTCTCTCAAGTATTGGTCCCACAAACTATGATTGTCATGAGTAAATGCTTACAAAGCAAACTTGAGATTCTGATGAACTCGTTTAGCAAGGTTTGGAGAGGGTAAGTAGGGTGACTTATGAACTTGAAACATGTTTCTAAAAATATTAGATCTGAAAGCAGAGGCATTATCAGACATAAAAACCTTTGGATATCCAAATTTGAAAAACAAATTAGAAAATAATACATTGGCACAGGAAGATGAGGCATCTTTCACTGGCTCTAAGAATTTAGAAAAGTCATCTATGACTAAAAAAAAATAACGATTCCCTTACTTAGAACAAGGCAATGGACCAACAACCAATCAACAAAGCTGGTTGATTAATTTTTCTCTCACGCAGAGGATTGTAAATTTGAAAGTTGATGCACCGTATTTGTCCCAATAGTTTGATGTTCAAAAAGAGCCAAGTAAGTGCACCATTGTCAGTGTACAAGTGGAAAGGCCTTACTTGTAGATAATCCTTAAATTTCTCAACAGCCCAGGTACACCCCATACACTCTAGTTCATATGTAGTAAGTTTTTGCTGATGGTGATTCAGTGTCCAGTGTCTTACTAGCATAAACAACTGGACAGAATATACCTTCAATTTTATGGTTTAAAACAGCTCCCAAAGCTAATTGACTGACATCTTCAAATAAATGAAATAAATTAAGTGAGGCATACACAACACAGGAGGAGAAGATAATGCATTCCTTAGCTCTTGAAAAGAAGATTGGGCAGAAGACCAGAAAAATTGACAGTTCTTCTCCTTCAACTTATTCCAAGGGTAAGAAATTTCAGCAAAACAAGGGATAAATTTAGAATAAAAAAACTGCCATGCCAAGAAACCGGGAGACATGCTTTACATTCTGAGGAAAAGGAAAATTGACGATACAATGAACCCAATCTGGATCAACACAAGGGATACCATCATGAAATACTTGCCCCAGGAATGGAATTGAAGTCTGACAGAGTTTAATTTTCTCTGGATGAATAGTAAGCCCTACATCTCTTAGCCTGGTGAGCGCTGCCAAGAGGTGGCAAACGTGAGTCAAGGTCCTTGGAGAAAATACAAAGATCATTAATATAATGATAAACGCAATTAAATTTTAATGCTCCGAGTACTATATCAATAAGCCATGTAAAAACTGGTGGAGAATAAACAAAACCAAAAGGCAATCTAGTATACTGATACAATCCATAAGGTGTCACAAAAGCAGTGTATTTTTTTAGCACAATCAGATGAAGGTATTTGATCTCAAGTGGAATTTAAGTCCAAAATAGGAAAAAGCTTAGCATCGGATAAATATTGAAAGGCATTATCAACAGAAGGTGTCAAGTACAGATCCACTTTAACCCTTTGATTCAATTCGCGGCAATCAACAACTAGCTCGAATTTGTTAACCTTCTTGGGAACCAAAAATGCTGGCGATGTCCACAGAAAGGTGGATGTTTCAATCACACCCTGCTGGAGAAGACACTCAATATGCTCCTGCATAATACGACTCTTGGGTGGTGACAAAGGAAAAGGATGGGAGGGTAAAGGAGTTGAATCAGTGAGCTCAATATTATAAGGCATAAGACCAGTGAGACCAAATTTTGAAATAATAAAATCTATTGAGTAATTCAACAATACCTGATGGAAAAGTAGCATTAACTGGAGGTATATTATTCTTGCCTGACCTTTCAGAACAAACTCCACGGAAGTTCACCCGCGAAAGACGATCAGCTTCATCAGAAAATGTGTCTGTGGGACGATTAACGTCCAATCTTGCCCCCATGGCTGAGTGGTTATCGATATTGCTGCTGTGCGCCAAACGTTATAATGTCCCAAAGAGAAACGGAGGTCAAAAATTGTTCGAACGATGAGTAGGAGATTCGTTTAACTTTCCGCAGTCAACCTGTTCATCAAGTGGGATAATGCTCTCTTCTCGGTGAAGTCGTATGTTATCTGCGAAAAAGTCTTCTATCACATTATTCAAGGACTGTGCATTCATTAAGTTCCTCGAAGCCATCACGGACAGGTAATTCGCCAGCTTTGCTAATAAACGAATTCGATGCTTTGTGCACGAATTTTGACATTTTGGGCTATTATTATTGTTAGTCTTGAACTTATTACAAGGTAATCAAGCCAAGCAATGTTATAGAGAAGCGAAAAACGGAGAGTTCGACATGACCAGAAGGTGATTTTTGAAAATATGTACCTATATGGTAAAAGTTTATGATTTCTCATACGCATATGTTCGCTAATCTGTCTATTCTTCGATTGTTTCTTACCCCTTATCAGGTGCAGTTATTGAATCGATCAACTTTGCGACCGGATACATTATGAAACGTAAAGAATAGCTGTGGAAAGAATTTAGTTCGAGGTAAATATCGCGGATTATTTTTAACGTGTAGTTGAACGAGTTGTATTGCTGTATTTCATCGGAACTTCTCAATTATCTATCAAATTACTTTTGTCGATTGCAATGTATATACATTCAAAACTTTGGTTTGAAAAATGGCGAAAAACCATATATACTGTCTAAAACTACTTACTATCGTTCATTATATGCATCGTTTTTTCAAGTAATACTAATACATTTGAACGTCATTTTGTAAATTGAATGAATTTCACGTCTTTTGGAGAAATTTTAGCTTCCACAAGATAGATTCTATTCTCTTTTTGTAACTTCGAAATGTTTTATATTTGTTATTATTGTTGATTTTTTCCATCCATTTTTTTGGAATATATTTTCTCTTAAATGTTAGAATTACATACATTTTGGAACTATGCTATGATTCTGTTTCTCGAATTCTCTCTACAATATATCTACTTCACCAGAAGTATTTTGGCTCATTACCCTGCATCTACCAATAACAAAACTTTTTAACCATTTCTTTTCAGCCAGCACTTTCTCCTCCTACTCGAAATCCGCTTATGTTATCTCACTGCGTAAGAATGGCCCATCAAATAGAATGGAAAATTAACATCCCATTTTGATTCTTCCTGTAATTTCAATTGCCTTTCGAATGCATAATTCATAATGGATTACTTTCTTTCACTTCACCTTTTCTTTCTTCCTATCAACATGCTTTCTTTCCTGGTGGTTATTACTTTGAATCTAGTGAGTAAATTTTGAGTAGTTTGGCAAATGAAAACTGCATTACAAACATCACATTACAATTTGTATATTCCAGCTTAAAGTATAAAATTGAAAGAGTCTGTGTTATTAAGTGAATATTTTTCTAAAGTATACCATGTAGAAAGCTGGTTTTAAGTTGTAGAAGGTGAGAATATTGCAAAGGTTGTAGCTTATGGGACTATGAAAAGGAAGTTTTACCCACTGAGTTTTGTCATTATCATCATAACCACTGGGGAAATATGAGGCAAGTTTAATTTTCTGTACTTGAATTTAGGGATGGTGAGTATGATCTTTCCTAGTAACCATTAGTGACAGTAATTTGATTAATGATGTTCAGCTAACAAGTGTTCAGAGTTAAACAGTAAAGCTAGATTTCTATGTACAATGCTGATACAAGAAGCATTTTCTGCAAGATATGTGGAATCAACATGAATAGTGTAGTTTGTGAACATATGTATCCTGTAACAATGTACCAAATTCGATAGAATTTTAGTTTTTTGAATGAGTGAGATCAAGAACATTCAACTAATTATTACATTCTGTTTTGAACGTGAATTTTATTTCCAGATGTAGCATTTGGTCTACCTAAAAGTATCATTCCATATACAAAATATGTCATCCACATACCTGTACCACTTGCCAACATGTTTTAGCAAAGGGAATATTGGCAAGTCTTACAAATATTTATGTAATGTTTTAATATTTCTTTATATTATTTGTCCACAATATTTTGAAATTTACATCTATCTAAATGTGTATACATTCATAATTACAGTAATGTCCAAACTATTTAATAAATTGACATAACCATCAGCTAATTCTTTTTCCGTGAATAAGTCAATGATACACAAAACATGGGAAGGAGCATCAAAAATTCTTGCACCCATGCACTAAGTACATTATACACAGCTTTGGTCAATGTCCTAATATCATTCTGTGAATTTGGAATGGGTCCCAAATATTGTAGCTGTTGCAATTGCACAACTCCCCTTTATCCAACCTCGTCCTTAACACACAAGTTCTAATGAGATCACACAACTGTTTAAAACACAAATTACTCATCTCCAACTCCAAAATCTAGTTTTCCAATTACAGAGAGCCAACTTGCTTTGAACATGTAATTCACTCTAATTTACCTATGATATGTGTTACATATTTACCAAAATAAATAACCAAAGGAATATAGTTTTCTTAGTAATTTATTACTCTATATATATTATTAAGAATACAATTCTCTCATAAACTACTTCATTTGATTATTTTTTTAGCTTTAATAATTCTAAATTTACATAAAGAAGCAATAAGCATTTCAAAGGATACGCAAAATAATATGTTTATCCAATTAAAAGGTAACGCTGCATAGCATTTTTCATACTTGGTGACACAAATGTGCATCTTTAATAAGTTTTTGAATTATTTACAAATACAAGGTTTGTTGATAAGTAAATAAAGATGGCAAAGTATTTCAGAGACAGCTTTTGGTGACAGAAAATGTTTTCTCGGTTCTTATGAAATGTTATCAATAAATTACTTGATATTTCTCAACTTCTAAAATAAATATGCTATGTTAAAAAACAAGTAAGATGTGTTTAATATTATAACTAATCTCAAATTGATACATTTCCTACAGGATACCTTTAGTAATCATTAAACATACATTGTTTCATGAAAAAACATAGTTCAACAGTTAATAAAATACTTAATATTCAGTATTACATGTGGTGTGTTCACTTTCTGAGGTTAATGACTACCACTAAAAGTTGAGGTAATCAAACTCTCTCACAATTCGCAAGATAATAGTCAGAGTTTCTTCATTTTGATTCCATGTTGCTTTACTAGAATTAGGGTCAACAGAATGAGGAAGAGGTAAGCCCAGCCTGAAAATTGATTTTGAAATCTCATTAGTTCCTTAAATATGCTCTTTAATTCAGGGCTACACATAGCATCCAAAAAGTATTCTGATGGATAAATTCATTAGAAATCAATAGCGTAAAATTTTAATATCTAAATAGATGTATAAAAATTTATACCAATTGGAGGTTACCTAGATTTAAATAAGTAAATTAAAGCAATTATTCCATAAAATTTGTAGGATAAAATTATTCAAAATATCATGAATTGGATTATTCATGAAATAACTTTTCAAAAGTCAAAATAACCCTATCATTTATAAATAATATTGTCTGAGATTCTCTTCGTAGAATAAATTTCATATACATAACTAGATACATAGGTATCACTTTAATGTTCCTTTTTCATTTTAGCTATTAAAATAAATTAAAGAAAGACAATTGATTATCATCAACCATCCAAGAAAAAACTTTCATCTTCCTTTTGCCTTACACTCTGTTTTCAAAAAGATCAGAGTTACACAACCTTTTATAGTGATATGTATTTAGGGCACTTCTAGAATGTATGATGTATAGATAATATTACATACATAAGGATAATTCTGCTTTCAAATGAACACATTTGAGCCTAATATTTTCATCGTGAAATCTTTTTGATGATTGATTTATGGGAAAAAATCAAAAATGGCCCAGATACTACATGGCCTGAAAAGTCCCGAGCCTAACAAATAAAAAATCAATTTTTTACCTCATAACCTTTTTTATTCTTCAGTATAATCTCCATCTAGAGCTATGCACTTATTCCACCGGTCCTCGAGCATTTCGATGCCTTTCGAAAAAAATGATTTCTCAAGTCCTCCAAAATAGGCCTCTATTTCGGACATGACTTTTTCGTTTGACGTGAATTTCTTCCCCTGAAGAAATTTCTTCATGTTTGGGAATAGATAGTAGTCGCTGGGTGCCAGATCTGGTGAATAAGGGGGATGTGAAATCAATTCGTACCCCAATTCACTCAATTTGACCGTCGCTTTCATTGACGAATGAGCTGGTGCGTTGTCGTGGTGATACAGCACTTTCTTCTTTTTCATATGTGGCCGTTTTTTCTTGATCTCGATGTCCAAACGGTCCAGTTGAGCAGCGTAGTAGTCGCCTGTGATTGTTTTTCCCTTTCCCAAGTATTCAATCATAATGATTCCACTTGCGTCCCAAAAAACACTCGCCATAACCTTCCCAGCTGACTGTTGGGTCTTTGGACGCTTCGGACGACTGCTACCCGCTTCCAACCATTCTGCAGACTGCCGATTGGACTCAGGAGTGTAATAATGTATCCAAGATTGGTCCATCGTCACAAATCGGCGCAAAAAGTCCTCTTTGTTTTTTTGAAACAAGGCCAAACCACGCTCGGAATCCTCCACACGTCTTTGCTTCTGGTCCGGAGTCAGGAAACACGGCACCCATCGCGCGATAAGCTTCTTCATCCCCAAATGTTCATGCAGAATATTTCCAACGCGTTCCATCGATATACCCACAGACTCTGCTATCTCACGCAACTTTGCTTTACGATCATTCAAAACGATCAGATGGACTATTTCTATATTTTCTGAAGTGGTGGCCTCGGAGGGGCGTCCAGGGCGCTTGGCGTCTTTGGTGCTGACACGACCACGTTTAAAGTCCGCGAACCACCGTTTCACTGTCGCTTCCGAAGGCGAGGATGTTGGGTAACATTTATCTAACCAAGTTTTGGCTTGGACAGTGTTTTTTCCCATCAAGAAACAATGTTTAATCAAAACTCGAAACTCGTCTTTTTCCATCGTTCGCGAAATGCCTAAACTTCGTGATAACAATCAGCTGCCATTCGGTAACTAATACATGAATTGTCATGAAATTAAAAACAGTGCCATCTTAAGGTTGGTTCTCAAGTGAAATGTGCAGAAAAAGTTACTAGTGGCGACATCTCTATGTTAGGCTCTGGACTTATTGTTGAGTTTATTTATTAGATTCCTATTATAACTATGAAAATATATCAATTTGCCAAATAATGCAAATATTTCCTATAAATGGGTAACCATATGAATTTAATAATATAAAGATAATAAAATTAAACTAATAAGGTACCATATTAATACATGCTAATGCTAGTTTTAAGATCCATAAAATATTAATTATACCTGTATAATGGAGAGCGAAGATCAACACGAGTAGTCTGCACATTCAAATCAATTTTGTTTCTTGTTTCTCCTTTCAAGCAAATTGTCAATACTAAATCTTCACAACTGAATGATGCAGGTGTTTTTCCTCCAATCTGTTAACCGAATAATTTATTTTTTTTATAAAGTCAAGAAGGGATTCAAAATAAAGTAGAATTTGTAAATATAAAAATTATAAACAATTAGTTTTACATCTCAGGTACAATAAGTTGAGTCAAATCATATGAACAACTATTTATAAAAGAATGACAAACATTTGGAGTTATATTTTTTGGTGAAATAAAGTTTGATTGAAGTAGCTAACCAGATTAGATAGGGTTATTGGCATAGGGCATTGGCATCAATGTTATTCTTTTATATTCATGTTAACCTTAAATTTGGTCTACCATTTACTTTTCACTTAAATGTACCATTGGTTCTATCATGTTTATATTAAATCTTGATCTCATTCTCTTCCTTCTTATTTTACCATTTCAATGAAATGAATAATGGATTAACTATTAAAATAAGTCCATAAAATTTTTTATTTCATGTATGGCCATGCCTTCAAAAGCAAATCTCTCAATCAATTCTCCATCTATCTATGATAAATATTATTGTCTATGCTTCTTTCAAATCTAGTTGCAAAAAGAAGCTGATTCTTTCAAACAAAACTCAATCAAAATTCAAATGGCCTTAATTCATTACTTAAGTATGAAATACTTAACACATGGATAGTCAATAGCTCCTTACTTAATATATAAAATGAAGCTGATACATGAAAAATATAATTGAACTACATAGCATATATTACAATCTGTTCATAATAAAAGCGATGAAATCAAATTCAAAACACAAAGAAACCTTTTTATGACGATCTTCTAAATACTGATACTTTTATACATTACTTGAAGGTATAAATCTTCTGAAGTGACCGCTTGTCTAAATTTTATATCATATTCTGGCACCTTCCTAGGATCTGAAATTTCGTCTAAAGAGATTGTTTCATCTATTTGTTCTTTGCCCCATATCTCATTTGGATCTTGTGGTGGCTTAGATTCTTTATCTGGGGTAGATTTTTTCCTTGGGCCAATATGTCCTGGTCCTAGATGAGAGGCAGAGGAACTTTCATTTAATCTATTTTCGATATTTTATAATAAGGGAAAATAGTAATACAAAATTATTGCTGAGGAGTAAGTGTTGTATTCTGCAGGTTTTTAAAACTTGGGCTACAGAAGAATAAGCATAAGGCGGTAGTTATTTCGGAACTAATCATCCCATGAATCATAACTAAAGTTAAAATTTAATTACCAATCCTCGATTGTCCAGTGCTCGGTAAATCATCGTCGCTATCGGAATAGTCACTTCCAGTTTTAAGTAACTTTTCCAACAGTTTGATATTTTCAAAATTCATTATATATGTTTGGAAATGCTACCCATGAATCTTGGGAGTAAGAGGAGATCGCTTAATCGTTGCCATAGCGACAGCTCTTTAAACCTACCCGCCAAAATGTGCACGTTGTGACCAGTTGTGACTGCTGGGACTGCTGACAACACTTTGCTTGGGTTGAAGGTTTACTTTTGTTTATAATTTAACAAATTTGACTTAAAATTTTGTTGTACTTGTGAATGCTTTCATCTTAATACTTTAATTGTAGCATATGAAATATACTCGTATTTCCAACATAATTTCATTAGAAATTCTAATACTAGATTGCACCACAAGCTGGCCACGGAATCAAGACTGCCGGAAAATCAATGATGTCTGAAGCAACTGGAGAAAAATTGTCTAAAAAGTACGGTTTTTTTTAAAATTAGGTGTAGATTTTACATATAATTCTAAAGCATAGTTTCTGTCCACCTGTAATTTCCATTGATTTCACGTAGAACTACCAAGTGTCGAATATTATTGTCTGCCATGTGGAGGTCATGCTGTAATGCCTCGGTGATTTCGGCGTATTCTTAATTCTTTATTTTATAGAATGAAACATAAATTTCACTCCTGCCTTCGGATATTTTAATGGAAAAAGACTTTTCGTTTTCCAATAATCTATCATTTTTCTTTTTTATCAAGATGTTATAAATTTATTTCAAGTTAACTTAAAGATGGAAGAACATTTTATTGGGTAGCATAATATTTACAGACGATAAAGTCCATCCTGAGGATGGCCGAGTGAAAGGTCGTAGTATTACCTATTTCATCATGCTGTCGTTAGCCCTTAAAATTGGACAGAGTCAATTGTTAAGGACAGCGGGAATACGTCCCAATTTTTACCATGAGAATTCTTTTGGGTGGTGCTTCCTTCATCTCTCGGCCACCCTCCAAGGGAAGAGGTGTGTGAATTTTTCTTTGGGGATAAAATATAGCGTGGTAGATAAGAAAATATGTTAACAATAGTATCACTCAATGTGCAGTTTTATCTAGTCTAATTTTAGTTTTTGAAAGAAATTGAAAAGATTTTCTGGAAAACATTATTTAAATAGTTCCGGAGTAATTTATTTGCAACATTCTTTCACTTGCAGTGAACTCAAACGGCGGCTCAAAGCCGAGCAAAAGGCGAAGGAGAAGGCTGAAAAAGAGAAATTAGAAGGCGCAAAGAAGGACTCTGCACCAAGTAAGAAGAAAAGTGAAGCTGCTCAAGAAGAAGAAATCAGCCCAAATGTTAGTTATCTTATATATTAAAATTTAGTAAGGCAATGTAAGGATTGCATATTTTAGGGACATATGGGGTGTATATGCTATTTCTGAATCGTCTCTATTATTACAATAACTTGTGTGATTTACTGACTCAATTGTAATCTCAATTAACCTTTGTGAACAGTCCTTTGAAACATCTTACTTGAATTAAAAACTAGTGACTCTTATACTGCACGTTTTGATTGTATTATGTTTCTTGCCTTTGTTGTTGTGTAGTATATATTATTTGATCTTAAAGTTTTGTAACTTCTTTCATTGTATTGCTGTATTAATATTGTTAGCTCTGACAGTAACATGTCATGTTGGTGTAACATAAGGAACCTCTGAGGTTTTTCATTAAAATATTTCTGCATGCTATACATTAGGTTTGACAGTTGCACATGATTGGTACTACATTTATTGAGGCATAATTGATCAATCCAGCTTGTCATTGATATTATATGTTTCATGCTACTGATTGACTGTGATTGTCCCAGATATTTAACCTTGTCATAAGAAATGAGTAAAGAATTCCATAAGTGTGAAAGAAGTTCACAACTTGGCCTAAAAAGATGAAAATTCTGTTAAAAGAATAATTTTCTCCTGAAAATTTTTTAATTTTTGTCGATCTGAATGTTTCTCAGTCAAGATTTCATTGTTTTGTGCGTCTTCTCTCCAGTTGGCTCTTTGAACCAAAGAATAGCTACTCACATGGCATTCTGTATTTATCATTTGACATTCTGTATCTATGTATCATATTGATATATTTTATAAGATTATTTCTGCCTCAGGAATATTTCCGGATACGCAGTCAAGCAATTGCACAAATGAAAAATGCTGCCAACAGGTCAGACCTCAATCCACCTCCTTATCCACATAAGTTTCATGTCTCCATTTCACTTGAAGATTTTATTGAGAAATATAAGAGCCTGCCTGATGGCCAAATCATAGACGATGAAGAAGAACGTATTGCAGGTAAGTTTTTAGATTCATGAATTACTTGCCAATACATCTGTAATCCATTCAAAAGTAATATTTACTGTTTTAAGCTAGTTCAGTTTTATTTGAAACCACTTATGCAGGACAGAATTATGTACTGGAATTTGTATGATTCAGTCAACAAAATGAACAAATCTAATTGATGCTCTTGGCAGTTCAGATTTTAAACATGCAGAATTTTAAGCTTGCAATAAGAGAAACGTCTAAGCTTCTATATACAACTAATGGACTCTCCAATCAAAAATGACTATTTAAAATTGAGTACTTATTTTTGTATACATCTGTTCCTTTTAAGCCAGAATGCATGTATGGTTAGTCTATAATACTTATATATTTTTCAATTTCTGAGTTATATGGTTAGTTGATTAATAAAATGCAAAAACTATTATCATCTTTCATATAATTCCATTTAAGAGGAAATCCATCCTGTTTACATATAAGATAATAAAATGACCATGCATCAACATCATGTTTGGTTTATTTCCCCAAACTATTTTGTGATTGCAATTTGTAATTTATAATTATGAGTGAAAGAATGAGAAATCGACATTATTATTATTATTATGAGTATAGTATACAAACAAAATATATTTAATATGTACATACACCAAGTAAGCATATTGACTGATGCTAATATGATACTGAAGAGCAAAATTTAATGTTTTGTCAGTTAATTATGATCGACATTTAATAATAAAAAATTATTTTTCATTAAATCTACGAAACAAACTATGGGAAGAGAGAATTAAGGTAGTAAGATGCTTCTTTTGACAAAGGCATGGTGGAAGGACTTGAGAGTCTGTAGACCTTCCAATATGGGGCAAAGGGTATGAATATTGTCTTTGAGTTGATAACCACAAGCTGCCGAGAAATTTCCTAATCTTAATCCTTTTGTCTCTTTCTTTCCTTTCTGTGCCCCACAGTTGTCCATAGGGTAGGAATAGAGGGGAAGTAATGGAATGGGATCCTCACGAGGGACTCTATTTCAGTACCACTCCTCCCTGTAGACCTTCTTCCTCAGAATTTGCCTAACATCTTGATGATTTTGAACGATTATAGCGATTGTGTTAAACTTATGTTCTCATAAGATCTTTCCATTCAAAGATATAGAATGGAGGTACACCCAGAGTCAAGGTTATCGCCTTTTATCGCAAGTTTTTCGCCTTGCCTTTCATAGCAGAGCTACACTTTAACAAAAATGATCAATTTTTAAGAATGTTCACTAACTTTTTCTACAACATGTTTACAGTTGTCTACATGAACAAACACTCGAGGTGTAGCTTCATCCTTTAAGTGTCAAATAGTGAAAACATAGATATCTAATTTTTATTAATAAGTAGTGATAACCAAAGGTCCAAAAACACATTTCTGGGCAAGGTATCCAATCACTTTAATAAAAAAATCTCACATTTTTTAAATGAAAACAATATTATGCCAATAAAATAACAATCTTCATTCAACTATCCTTATTTTTGTTCTTTTTTCGATTTTCTAGTATCATTATTTCTATTTTAATTTTGTAAATGAAATGAAGCCTGCGAATGGCAAAAATAACTTTACCTGCATTCCTAATGGGATTATTTTTTAGTCATTTAGAGTCAATGATACTTACAGCAAAAAATATTGACTTATAGCAGTATCTAATGAATCCTTAAATTTCTATATTCTTAGGATGTGGATGAAATTCATTTTTTAAATTGATTTATTGTTTTTCTTACAGTGTTACTGACATTGATAAATAAACTAAAAAATAACTTTGGTGATGATTACATAAGATTTTGAGGGGATATTCATGGGAATATTATCAAAACTTAACTAAGCATATGGAAATTGGAAAAAATTATGAATAAATTAATTATAAACACAACAATCAATGATTAAATTATAAATGTGGTGTAGAATGATTCTAGTAATTTTCTGTTAACCTTTTCCATGTTTTAGTTAATTTTTACCATAGAGGATGAGTAATGAGTTAGAGAATAGGAATTCTGTAGTTGAAGTTAAGGAGCGTATAATATTTTTACTTATAGAATTCTATAAAATTTCTAAGAGGGGGCAGGTAGAATAATACAAAGTTGAGGATGGATAAAAATTTTTGAGATTGTTGACAAAGAATCATATCTTCAAATTAAGCAAGTGACTCATTAAACTGCAAAAATAATTTATAAGTTTAATACAAAATTTGCATTAGATAATTTATACATTTCACTTTTATTTGATAACAGAACATCTCTTATACCCTATAGCTGATTATTATTAGACTGGTGAATCCCCTATCAAAGATATAAATGTACACACAATGGTAATTATTATATGGCATGTTCAGATGAAAGCTAACTGATCATTTTTTCAGGTCGTATCCATGCAATCCGTGAATCTGGGTCAAAGTTGATTTTCCTTGATGTTCGAGGGGAAGGTGTGAAACTTCAGGTCATGGCTAATGCTCGGCTCTATGAATCTGAGGAACTATTTGCCACTGACCTGGGAAGATTAAGACGTGGTGATGTTGTTGGTGCAGTTGGTAGACCTGGGAAGACTCAGAAAGGAGAACTTTCAATCATTCCCACAAAAGTAATTTTGCTAGCACCATGCCTCAGGATGTTACCACATCTACATTTTGGTCTCAAGGATAAGGTTTGTATCAAGATCTAACCAGTCTTTCTACATAATCTAATTATATTTTCACGTTTACTCCTTTGAAAAGCTTAGTATAAGATATTCCAGTGCCATTCAGTGGCATTAGAATTATTTATTATTTCATCCCATACATTATGGGTGCCATTTAATCATGGCTACAGCTAACCTGGAACTAAATAAGAGTAACAAATTGAGCCAGCTTTTTCATAGTGGATCTTAAAAGATGCTCTCTCAATTATAACCTTGAGCCCCTTGCATTATACTTGTATGTATAAATATAGGGAACATGGGAGTAAAGTTGATAGTACTCTTTTGACTTTGAAGGTCCTAGAAATATCTGATATGGAAAGACATTTGTGTATAGTAACATATTAATCAAATCATTGAATGTGAAAGTTAGAGTTAATATTTTGTTGTTTGTCTTTGTGAATCACTTAATCTAGGAAACCCGATTTAGACAGCGCTACCTTGATCTGATGCTAAATGAGCGGGTGAGGAGGACATTTGAAATTCGTGCTAGGATTGTCTCCTATGTTAGGCAATTTTTGGACAAACTTGGTTTCTTAGAAGTGGAGACACCTATGATGAATGCTATTGCCGGAGGAGCCACTGCAAGACCTTTTGTCACTCATCACCATGAATTGGGGATGGATCTATTTATGCGTATAGCTCCTGAACTCTATCATAAGGTATGTGGAACTATCTTTCTCCTTAGATCATCTATCCAAGACTTCTGTTATTTATTTATGGATTTACTGAGATAATTTCTCTGTAAATTATATAATTTTTTTCCCTTTCCTAAGATGCTGGTTGTTGGGGGACTTGACAGAGTTTATGAGATTGGAAGACAATTCAGGAATGAAGGAATTGATCTTACCCACAATCCTGAGTTTACCACCTGTGAATTTTACATGGCCTATGCTGATTACAATGATCTCATTAAACTAACAGAATCCATGTTAGCAGGTTAGTTATTGGCTACCATACCTACTTTAGAAAATTACTATCATATTCTCAAGCTTATCTTTGTTGGCATTCATACTGAGTAATTTTTTGAACCATGAAATATTTTACTTGGCTCTCAGGTTCTGATTTCACTTATGTATTTTTATACAAAAGGGTTTATGATCCTGTCATTATAAACGCTCATTTAAACTCATCATACAACTGAAATTGCTGAGGGAGTGGCTTTATTCATTAGTAAAGGAATGTGTCAATAATGTGAAATTTGGGCAAGAATCTTAGGCATATTTTATTCTGTAAACCATTGTGCATTTTGCATGACTAGACAAATTAATGTGAACTTGTAGGAATACTGGCTAGAATTGAGTCCTAGAAATAAATTATAAGTAAACCTGTGGTTGAATAAATTTGACAATCATAGAAGACCAAATAATACTGTGGGATTACCTTTAATAATACAGAAGATCTTTTGATTCCCATTTTCTCTCTCACCTCTTCCAAATATATCTGAATACTGAGATAATAATAATAATAAATTTTATTATGCTCTGGGCTTTATAAGTCCTGTGAGAGCAAGAACAAAATACAAAACAAAATATCTGCTCATATACATAGGTGAAAACTGCTCATAATATATATAAAAGGATGCAAAAGTACAATTTAGAATTAGTTCGAAGAAACCAGAAGATATATATAAATAATTTTTGCTTAAAAGATGAAATCGAAGGAGAGTTTTTAATTTGATCTGGTAGGGTGTTCCATAAATTAGAGGCAGAGATAGGGAATTTGGATTGGTAAAATACACAGCATCAACAGCTTTTCTGTGAATTAATCTATTTAAAAAACTAATGGACCTGGTTTTTGTTGCAGTCAGATTTCCATCACTGTTCCATTAGCATGATCTTTACATAAAAACTTAATTGGAAGTGTCTTTGTTGATACTGAAATAGAAATTTGAAGTGAATTGTTCTGAACTGTAAGTGCCCATAAATATAAATATTTTTGCTATACTTGTAGGATAATGAAGTATTCTATGCTTTTGAAAGTAGCTCTTTAGGAAAACCTTGGAATGATCATATAACATTATAAAAAGGCCAACATACTACAAATATCTAGCTACGTATTTATTGCATAGTAGTCAAATGTTGTCTTAATCAAGTTTGTTCATTTAGAATTATCTTTATCATTAGTTAGGGCTTTAACCGTTGCATCCATCCATGCATAGCCAGGGTTTAGGTTACTATTTCCTCTATTCTGGAATTAAATTAAAATTGTTGTAACATGATTCAATTTTTATAATTTTAGATCTTCAAACTTTCTCAAAGTTTCTTGATATAGCTAATTGATTTTGCCGTTTGTATTTCTATCATTTTTATCAATTCATTTTTAATGTATGCTCCAAGAATAATTGAATTTGACCAACTTAAATAGATCTTTCTGCTATGAGTGTGTCACAATTTTAGAGTAAGACTTGACTGATCTGTTGTTTATTTAATTTCAGGTATGGTGTGGAGTATATTTGGTACTTACAAGATTGAGTATCATCCAGATGGTCCTGAGGGTAAAGCTGTAGAACTTGATTTCACTCCTCCATTCAAACGCATTTCAATGTTTCCTGCTTTGGAACAGGCATTGGCCAAAGCAAGCAGTGGCAGTGGTAAAGATATCCTGCCCAGTCCCTCTAAGTTGATATCAGATCCTGAAGGATCTGCGAAGATTTTATCTGCTCTCTGTGAAAAATATGAAATAGAATGTCCTCCACCTAGAACTCCCGCCAGGTTATTAGATAAGGTGATTGTAACACAATTACATTTGAGAGGCTTAAATATTGTTATAATTACATGGCGACTGACTTTATTACGTTCATTTTGCAGTTGGTTGGCCATTTTCTGGAAGAGAAGTGTATCAGTCCAACATTTATCTGTGATCATCCTCAAGTAATGAGTCCTTTGGCTAAATGGCATCGTTCAATACCTGGACTCACTGAAAGATTTGAACTTTTTGTGATGTGTAGGGAAGTCGCTAATGCATACACAGAATTGAATGATCCAGTAGAACAAAGGAATCGATTTGAGCAGCAAGCAAAGGTCAGATCTCAATTTTATTTTATCTTATAGATATAGTATCCATTTCTCGTTGTAAAACTTGGCAAGTTTTTGTAATTCTCATGCACTTAATGTTCAGTGAACTAGGTTATTATTTTAGGCATTCAACTTATACTTTTAGCTTTAAATTCTCACGTGGTGAGTATCCAAGAAACAGTCCTCATTAACCGAATGTTCTTCTGGGTTTCTCCATTATATTCTTTCTCTGTGACAACAGTTTCACCTTCATATACTTTCTGCAAGTCCTTTCACTTTTCTAGATTCATCACTACTTTTGCTCATATTCATTCTTACATTGGAGGGTATCTATACATTGTTTAGGTCATAGGCATAATCAATATCAATAGAAACAACAGCTATCACCTACACAATCCATAGATACATACTCTCCAGTGCAAGAACAAATCTTAGAAGAGAAAGGGACCAATGATAGAAAAGTGATACCCACAGCATTTAAAGGCGACCAAAATTGCACTCATACAACTTCAACCTGAAGGGACCCATGGGAAAGCAGGCAAAATAATCTACATCTACATACGTGCCCTGCAAGCTGCCTTTTGGCATGTGGTAGGGGGTGCAAGCTCCATGAATCTACTTTTCTTGTCAATTATTTTCGCATATCGTTCTCGGAAAAAAGAATTATTGAATCGACTGGTTCCAGCATCTATTTCTCTTATCTTTCTCGTGGTATCAGAATGGCCCTGTCTAACAAGCAGGTCGCTTAATATCAGTTGCATTTTCTATGAACATACTCTGTCACAAGTAATCAAGTAAATTAAATCTTTGGTTGAGCCTTCTTTCTTCTAAAGATTCCCATCCCACATAGATAGCATCTATCATCATGAAGAGAGAACATTATAGTGAAGCCTGGAAGAACATGCCAAATTCAAGCAATGAGTGCTGTAGAAACATATGGAGCAATATTTAGTTTTTATTTATGTAGAAAAAATGTTGTATCTCACTGATTTTGCTGAAAGATGGAATTAAAATTATCTTCAATATTTTCAGCTATTTGTTTCAATAATTTCTGTTATCCTCTATTATAGGATAAAGCAGCAGGAGATGATGAAGCACAGGTGGTTGATGAAAACTTTGTTACTGCCCTAGAGTATGGATTACCTCCAACTGCTGGTTGGGGAATGGGAATTGATAGGCTGACTATGTTGTTAACGAATGCAAACAATATTAAGGTTTGAATGAATTTTCCTTTCTATGGATGGACTATGCTTGAAATTAACTTGGCTTTTTAGCAATCAAAATTATACAAGCATTATGTTATTATAGATTGTATTAAAGAAGTAAATGAATTATGATTTCTCTTTGCAGGAAGTTCTCCTTTTCCCTGCCATGAAACCTGAAGAAGGGCAGAAACCAAAAGAAGAAGAGGTTCCTCCAGTGCAAAATGAGAACAAGTAGTTCAATATACCAGCAAACTCACCAAAAATAGTCAAACATCAAGAAGATCTAAAGCATGATTGAAACTTACAATTGGAGATTGTGTGAAAGTGTTGAAAAGTTACTGAATTTTAGCATGAACAAAGATATTGGTTGTTGAAGAAAGTTTATCCTGTGAGTTAATTCTTAGTAGTGTTGTTAGCAAGGTTGACTAATTTATGGTGACTTTCAATGACAGCAAAATAATTTTTATTGGACCTGGTATTGAAAAAGGGGAAATTAATTCACTGAAGAAGATGCATCCATCTTCTTTGTGATTGTTATGCTTGTGTGGAGTTTTGTAACTTGTGTAAACTTGCTCATCTGTAAAAATTCTTCTGGTGGAATGTGATGCCCTAAAAATCTTTCATATTTTTATGAATTTAATGTGAGGGGGATTGCAAACTACCATTTAAGGGAAAAAAAACGAGTTCTCAAAATTGTTACATTTCAGAAACAAGTGTCAATCATGGAAAATATTAATCTATAAAATATTTCTGATAAAGGATTTATTTCTATCTCTGCTTTCTCAACTGAATCAATTTTATAAGAGAGAAATTGTAAACATCAAAGAATTACTGGCTTTTATTGCTGGATATGTAAAGTTAATGCAGCATATACCTTTTAAAAATGGAAAAGATTGAAACTTTTTAAGCAGAAGTTGTAAAGGAAATTAACAATTTTCTGCAGAGGCTATTATTTATTGTGTAATATTTAAATGCTCTTCTGTCATCAAGAGGATACCTAATCTTGTATGACTACAATAAACAATGTACTGAAAGGTATGTCAATCCCTAGTAGCTGCTTTCTCATTCCAAATATTTTTATTTTATCATTAGCTTATTTGGAAACTACTTGGTAGTACGGAGCGCTACACACTGCATTGCAAAATGTAACTCACTACTATTACAGTACTTCAAATAACTTGTAATATGACCAAACAGTAATTAACTACTTTTTTCAATCGATAAACTAATATGTGAGTTATGTTAATATTTTTTAAATGCTGTGTTAATATATTTGATATTTTAGGGACTCTGCTCCAAGTGAATACATTCAGTTTTCTGAAACATAAAGATTATTCTTTGTAAAGGTGGAGAAGCAATGCCAATAGTTGTATATGAAGTTTATTTGCAAAGGCTATACAATAAGTGAAAAATTGTGACTTGGCCGGGACTCGAACCCGGGTCTCCCACTTTCCGGGCAGGTATTCTATCCATTGAACTACCGAGCCACGCAGTCTCACATCTGTAAACGGGAGCTTATATGGGCAAGGTAGTGGTGCTCCACATTAGTGGCACCAACCACCACCAGAGGTCCTTGTCGAGGCAGCCACCCAACAAAGTGATATTAGAGAAACCCTCTCGTGCAATTAACATAAATGATGGAAATGTAATTTTTACTTTGCACATTAAGTTGTGCGACTAACCCACGGGTTAGTTAAAATTTACATTTCCATTGCTTATGTTAATTCCGCGAGAGGGTTTCTCTAATATTGCTATGTTGGGTGGCTGCCTCAACGAGGACCTCTGGTGGTTTGAATGAAGTTCAAAGCCCACCAAGACTGGCCGTTTTTATAAGTGGTCCATTTCTTTTAAATATCTTCACTAAAATTTCAAGTGGCATACTTCATATATCCTAGTTTTTCAAACCAAATACAGCTATGAAGACCTATTATGTGCAATAAATTTGGTGGAAATTTAACACTATTTAACTTGCAGTATTTATAAATCTTTTATTCAATAGAAAAAATTCAAGGAGAGAAAAAATAGTCCCAATCAACAATAAATCTAACAATTTATTACCACTCTTCAAAGACATTATAACAAATAACTTAAGCCAGAAAAAGTTTGTAATGATCAAAAATCTGTTTATCACAAAATATTTCTCCACAAAAGCATTTAAATATCTAGGGCAGACAATATTTTCTAGCAGTGAGCACTCAACACCCAGCTTTACGAATATTTAGGAGAGATCATTGATAAATTACAATCTACATCCTAATTACTCTCATTCATTAGATGAAACTTTTTACAACATGAAAAAAATGACAGTGAAGAAGATTCATCATGAAAAATCTGATATTTTTGAAAAATATTTTTTTAAATTTTAAGATGCCTAAAAATACAATAGTAAAACTGTAAATTCGTCATAAATAATATTTTGGAAAATTCAAATTTCTACAAGATTGTTTTCTTAATGAACCTTAATGTAAATGGAAATACATTTTTTAAATCTCCTCTTTGAGGCATATTTACGTAAACAGATTATACAAATAAGACATTACGCAGGAAAAATGTTTGCCTAATAAATTAATTAAAATTTGATGATTTTAACAAGTTCTGTTCCTCCAAACTTAGGCATTTTGTAAAACTTCTTTATAAAATACATGAAAACTGATTTGTCTCTAAAAAGCAAGCAGAAAAAGGACTCTTCAACCAAGATGATTCAACTTCAGCAGAAATTTCAATTCATTGCAATTTAATCCTATGTGTCCATGTGTCAGCCAACAACTTCACATGATTCAAGTTCACTCTCATTAGATCCTGCTGATTTAGGTTGTACTGAATTATAGTGCTCACCCAATCCAAAAGCATGTCTGTGATAAGTCAGGGTTATTATATATGGTTTACCATCAATGACAGACACTTTCTCATACTCTGTTCCTAGAATTACTGCAGGGCCTGATCCCTGCAAAACTTCAATTGGAGTTCTCAGCACATGTGACAAAGCTTGAAGCTGAAACATAAATATTATACAATCATCAAATACAATTCATGGAATTCTAGTCGATTAAAATTCCTGAGTCATAAACATAGTTGAAATTAACTGAATATTAAATTGTAACATATTGGAACTAAATAACCAAAGGGTAGACAAGATAGCACACACATTATTCACAGAAAGAAGTAATCCAATGATTCTCCATTACAAGGTGCTATAAAAATACTTAGCAGGTATTACTTTTGTCATGTCTTCTTAACTGAGCCAAACACACCAAGGTGTTTATTAAATTACATTCGAGCAATAGGCTCTGAGAAACTAATTTGTATCCTTTTGAATGTGATAACTATAAGAATTTGTTGTAATCCACCAATATAATTTAATTTCTCTTTTATCTTTTAAACTTTCTCTTATGTATTAATTTTAATTCAAATCTGTGTAATAGAACTTAGTAAGCAAAAGTATTGAAGACTATATTGAAACCCAATTGCATATAATGAAATCTATAGATGTTGGTTAAAATGGAAATCTTTCCTTTAATCACGTACAAGCCATTGGTGGATCCAAAGGGGATGGTGAGGGTGATTTTCCCACACCATTGGATGTATAGCCTAGTTAAGCTGGGATCACCAAAGGCAAAAATGCTATCCTAATGTAATTCAATTAGAAATGTTGTTTGCGGTTTTATGATGGCCAATCAAGGAGATTAAAATAGAATTTGCATGTCTTATTTGAATGTACATCAAGTTAATGAACATTTGAAATAAAAATTTAGACACTTTTTGTCATTTGGAGTTTTCTAGGTTTCAGAAATCTATTTTTGTTGACACCAAAGAAACATTTACCTCAACCTGACCTCCCCAAGCTTCTTGATTGTGCTCCACACTGTCACAATATAATGAGTACTGCTCTTCACTAACAGGTCCTCCACTGTCAGCCAAAGGGGTTATAAAGGGGAGAAATTCACTCTGATTCCTCCGTAAATGCTCTGCGGTGAGTTTTCGCAAATTTGAAACTCCTACTGCTCTCCCAACAAGGGATAACTGGTGATCAATTGCACCATATAAGCTAAAAATGAGGAAAAATTTAACAAACAGTTTAGGGTTACCCTTTTAATACAGTTATTGTATTGACATAACTGTATCTGACAGTATATAAGATGCACCCTCATTCAGTATGAAATGCAAAAAAAGTATTATCAGTCCATGCAAAACTGCAGCAATGAAATAAGTTATAGTTCCTTTCAGTTCTTATGTTTCAGAAAAGCCAAGTAGTCAACACAATCATTGATGTAATTGTCAAAAGAAATTAATTTGTTTAAAAAAATAATAAATGGTAAACTAAGACAGCAGTTGAAAATTTTATATAAAAAAGCACAGGTTTGATGAAATGACAGCCATCTGGGTTTTTTATCGTCCCACCTCACTCTTAATAGTTTCAGCTCTATAGGTTATAAGCTGAAACCAAAAGCTACGGTTTTAGCCAGAATACACCAGGTTATCTCACTAGCCATGATGCTCATTCTAAGTATAGTATGGAATTTTCTTTACATATCTCACACGAAAAAAATTAGTTCAATAATCATTACAGGTCGATTATGCTCACCAATTTCCATCCGATGGTATTTGGTGTAGCACAAGATTCTTGTGCATAAGGATTTTTCCTATTGCTCGACCTTCTAATGCCCGTGCTCCACTCCTGGCCTCTTCTGCTTCCTCTTCGGCTATTCGCTGATTGCGCTCTTTCATCTGGGTACTCTTCTTTTCACGACGTCTTTGTGCTTTAGAAACTTTGTGAGGTAAATCTGGAACATCCTTAAGTAGGGTTTCATCGTCACCATCACCGTCTGTTCCATTAACACATACATTTTTAAGTTCAGATGAAAGATCCTCAACCTATATACAAATATAATAACTTCGTATGAACAATTTTTACGGTTAAAAATGTCTAAGAACACAGTACACGTTCCATCATTAATTAGAATTAAGCCTTCGCCATCATGTAAAATAAAATTAAAAGAATATACGGAGATAACACTTTAAATAGAGACATGTTACAAAATCTTGACAAGATATTTTAAAACTCAGTATTAACTTTGCTCACAAACGAATAAGCTGCTAAAACATCATGTAATTTACCTCAACTACCGCTCTCAATTGTTTCAGCTCTTCTTCTTGTTTAGCTTCTAATTCGGACTCTAATTTTGCAATCTCTTCGAGGATTTCCTTTTTCTTCTTTTTATCACATTTACCAGATGACTTTTTCAATGTTTGAATTTTCCCTGGATCACAGCAGATATGACCAAATATGACTTCACGATTGTCAAAAATGATAAAGGCGGTAGATAGAAACAATTACCTTGAAGTTCCTTTTTCTCTTTTCTGTGCTTTTTTATTAATTCATCCTCAGGATTTCCAGCATCTTCACGTACCTCTGACATTATTATGACACTATTTTTATCATGAAATACCACTTACGAGCTTTGAAGTATATATTATTATAAAACGTATTTGACTCGAAAATAAAGCGAGTAGGAAATTTTTGTGTAAAAGACATAAATTGCCTTTACTAGAAGTAATTCATATACACATGTTTCTCCAGCCGGAGATCCTCGCAATAGGACCAACAGGACTCAAAACAAATCGAAACTCTGAATGACTATCGATTTAGCAGCGAGGATACCGACGATACGATTAATCTAACAACATTGTCCTCGAATGGAAAGGAGGGTTATTCAATCCACTATCATTAATTCGGAAACACGACGGTAAAAAATTTCAGATCCTTGGTATGATTGGAGCATAAAAGTTTTCTTTATTATTGCGTAGACGCATTAATCTCAAAGCTGACTGAGCTATCTAATTCATGAACATATACGATCTTCAAAATTAAGGAGCAGCATCACAACCAAATTTTGCAGAAAAGTACTCCCCGAAATATACTTAATGTAAATTTGGATGGTTCTAAAAAATTTGGCAAATTATTAAAATCCATAAAAAGGAATAAAAATTTCTTTCGTGTACTTTAGAGCTCTACAAAGATGATAGGAACCACCCTTGACACCGAAAGTCCCGAAAACACCGGGGGAAAAAAAAATACCACAAAAAGGAGCAGCGACAAAGAAGCGCTCTAGACATTCATCATCCACCACAACAACATTACAAAACCAACCCAAAGACATATGCAAATCCATATTAGATCGAGTCGACTAAAGGATATAAGGATGGGACGAATTGACACACTCCTCAGTGCGGACGAAATCTCACACGCAGGGAAGAACAACCCGTCCACGCGACTACAACATCATTACGTCCACACGTCTAATCCTATATATATCGAGACTCCTGCCATACAGCTCAAATGGAATCAGCCGTCCAAAGTGAAAACACCTGTGAACACGGTTATACGAGCGACTTCACCTGCCCATACTTCGACCATGGACCGACACAGCCCAACGGAGATCGACAAGGCATTGAAACACCTGACTCCTTGGATATGGCTTGGACAAGAGGAAGACAAAAAACATTGGAGAACGATCACGAATCACAAAGGAACAACAATACCGATTCCACCAAGAGCGTTCATGCTGCTATACAGGCCGATCGCTCCCCAAGCAATTTCTTATACCTAAGAAACTTTCAAATTTGTCCCCTTCTTGTCCATGGCTATTTTAGTTATAAATTCACCGAGTTATGAGTAATTCCATTCATTAAAGTAACTCCTAGTTAAAAGCTATGAAAAATGTTGTTCACTCGGTCACTGTGTAGCTGTTGCATGAATGTTTTCCATCCATGGCATTCCTTCCCAAAGAGGAGAGCAATGGAAAACAAACTTCTTTTCTTGCCAAGAATACCCTCTTCTTAATGGAAAGCTTAGGTTAACTAATAGTAAAGGGGCTGAGAATACAGCCAGATTCCAAGGATAGACTGCATAATGAATTTCATCAAAAGAAGAAATTCAGAACGATTCTAAATCATACAATTATTCAGATTGTAAAATAACCATCACAAATGGCTTCTTTGTTATTTCTTTCACCAAGAGCCTTAATGCTAAGTGATTTTAAGAAGTTACTCCACAATAAGTGGCAACAATATATTATAATAAGGAAAGTTGAAGGATCTAAAATCTGTCTAAAATGTACACCAACTCCCACCACTCTTCCTTCCCATACATATTATCAGCATTTTACTCATCTTCTCCATCTTACTATTTGTGATTTATATAATTTATACTGCATTCAGTGATGGAGGAACTTCATTGCATGAAATATGGAGGATATTGATAACCATTTTTCAAATAAATCTATTTGTCTATATTTATAATGATCTCATTCAATCCTGCAATGAAGTTGACCATAGGTAGCTCAGAGGTACCAAATAGAATACTATCATCAAAAGATTTTCTTTTGATGATAGTATTATTGACTCTTAACTAGATTTTTACTAACCCCTTCTTGTTACACCTATAAGAACTTCACAATAAAGATCTCCAGTGAAGTTTCAAAAAATAAAAGAACCAAAGTACTTATGCATTTATTGTGTATTTACCAGTTAAGTTCAAGAACTCAACTATTCCTCTCCTGATACCATTTACTGTACTTCTTGATAGCTTTCCTAACCCTTTTCATCACCTGACATATTTCTCTAGCACCCTTCCTTCGGTTACTTCAGTTAGTAATCCATACCTCTTTTCAATGTTTGTCTCTTACATTTCCTCTGCCAAATTTCTTCAAAGAAACCCCATTCTTTCCCAACCATATACAAGTCCTCATTTGTTTCCCACCAACCAAACTTACTCTCTCCATCCAGCATCACACCAACATCTTTCTTTTTCTTTCCTTTGGGTCCACATTCCACACCCATGAGCAAATAATTCAAGACAATATCAGCAACACTTTCCAAATTTTTTTTTCAAAGGCAACTATATAGGTTTAATTAGGTTTCCATGAAAAAAAGCTTATTGTATAGCATTCGAAATGCAAAAATCATGGTCCTGGTAAGTGCATGTCAGCCTTTTTATACAAGTTAATAATTGTGACCAAAAGATACTGGTCAGTTAATATTCTGCAGCTTTTACCAAGAGGAAAAATTGAGAATGTCTAATATCTTTCGGCCATCTTAGCAATTCAAGTTCAAGCCAACTCAGTTGAGAATCCCTTAAGTTCATAATAGAGTGCTACCTAGGGCAAAGCTTTCTGAAAAAGGAGCCAAAAGATTTTATCTTAGTTCAACAGTATTTCCTATACAGCCCTACAACATGGAATATCTTGAAGCAAGAATATGGTCAAGACAACCCTCTCATTATCATTAAAATACTAGATTTTATGTCCCTGTAAATACGAAGGAGTTCCACCCAGTCACTCATGTTCAACCTAACTTATCTCTCAAGTTAACACTGTGTGTGCCTCAGTTATTAAAATATTTTCCTTGAAATTATAATTTCATTAACTTCAATAGATCTCAGCTGAAGCGCAAAATACCTATGCAGTAATATTTGAGAATCTTCACATTAACCCAAGCTCATCAAACCAAGAGTGATTCTTGAGTTCTGGGAAACTTCAAATCTCGCCAACACTCAGACAAAATTAATGTAATAGAACTCGGGAGCATTGGATAGACACACCCAAAAACGTAATTAATACTACACACCTTTGATGGATCCACTGCACACATCAATTGACAACTAGACAGATTCAAAACTCTCTATCAGAAAGCTCAGGAAATGGCAAATGGCTTTTCCAACGGAAATTTATTTGCCTAAGTAATAAGTTCGTAAAAAAAAGCTGTTTAATAAAAAATTAAAATGCAATATCAACTGTCACCTTTTAATGAATCCATTCCTGGTACATACACAAGCCAAAGATTGATGTATCACGTTAAAAGAAATTCACTCTTCCATTTACAAGTTTAAGGAAATAAAACGTTATGCGTCAGACGGTTAATTTAATGAAACCGTTTAAACAATATGATCAGAAAACTCATCTTATCCGTTGTATACACTCAAACTTTGGCACCTCACACAAACATCCGGAAAAACTTTTTATATCTATGAATTTGCATTGGGTCCACGTCTACGACCAAAACCTTGCACTATGTTGACAAATCGCCGGTTGTATTGGATACGTCGCTTGGCACGCCCCGTCTTCTTTTTCTTCTTTTCTTGCTTTTCCACCTGAGAGAGAGAGAAAAAAAAGAATGTATCATTTCATAATCAATCAGCATATGGAAAATTAAATACTGCAATTTCGCTAGATTTATAGCTAGTCAAAAATGCAAATTCTTAACTGCATACCACGTGCAAGAAACTGATTTCAAACTCAATTTTCAGATGCACATACAGTCTAATTGGAATTAACCCAATAAATGACAATCTACCGCAATTTTTAAACTAACAGTAGGAAAAAATTCTATGACTGATTTCAAGCTAACTATGCGCTCATACACATGATCTTAATATTTCGTGATAACTTTCTCTACAGTGATTTCACTGAAAAACTTCAGAGAGAACAGCGTATACTGCAAGTGAGAAATAATATTTCCAGTGGAGTAATTACGTTAACCAGATAACAAAAACCTTTCTAACTATCGTCTACATTCATGGATACCGTGACTCCACTTACCTTAGGGGTTTGATTCTTAACCTTTCCTGCACGAGCTAGAGAACCGTGAACCTTACCTGTAAAATAAATCGGCAATTTAGAAGCATTAAAACATAAAACGCCAACAGAGAAATAAGTTAAATACATAAGTTATTGCACTTACCTCCCTTAAGTGGGACGTTCAAATCTAGTGTGTGTGACTGCAGTTCGGACACCAATACTTCATCTTCGACCGGCTTTCCTTCATTATATAGTAGAATCTCACAGTCTGTTACATCCAATCGACTGATCACCTTCTCCTAAAATATTAAAATGAGACCCTCATGATAAGCTATACTCAAAAAAGGGAATTTTTGACGCTAAAAGAAAGCAAGCTTACCTTGATTTGGGAGATGGATTCAGTTTCTTCACACTCGATAACGAGTGTATCAAGACCCCGCACGAGAAGCTGCATCTTCAATTAGGTACTCTAAAAATGGAGAGAATGTTATTATCTCATTCGACAAGAATTAGAACAATTCAAGTATTAAACCTTGACAAACACTCACAATTAGTATAAAATACTGCTACTAAAAGGTAAACGATTCAAAACGGCAAAAAGTGATGTACGAAAATAAATAAAAAACAAACACGTGTTATCTGAGACATCGAAACATGCGTCGCAAGAACTAAAACTAAAGGAGCACTAATAACACACATAACAGGATTAAAAAGTTGCAAAGCTTGACTAGTATTTCAAACATTATGAAATGAATACAAGACTATCAGGGACTAATGTGAATGTTACTAACAATCAGAGAGAAAATATGAGACTGATCCTTACCTACGACAGCGTGGACATGAGCAGGAAACTAGAGGAAACGAAGATGCTACTACGTAGTCAAGTTAAAGTAGATAAAACATAATCACCCTTAAAAACGTATAGATTCCTTTAAACAAGATTAAAATATTAATTATTTATTAAATAGATTAATTTTAGATATATATAAACAATTTATTAGTAATTTGACTTAAGTATTAAGAAAGAGGAGTATGAAGGGGCGAAGGTGGCTGTCGAGATGCTGTCGTACCCACTTGTAATCTTACTTACACGTGTCGTAAGAATATGAATTTATTTTTAACGGTAGGAAAAAATCCACAATCATAATTAAAATATTTCTATAGACTGATTATGTAGGAGCCCTCACATTCCAAGCCGAATCATGTTGTCATCAATATTATCTGTTATCCTGTCGATGCTTCATATTTTGTATTCGGCATGGAAATATTTTAAAAATATGTGGTTTTACAATCTACGCAAGTCTGATAGTGCTGTTCCTGAAGATTGCTCTGAAGCAGAGCTTAAATTTATCTCGAGTAGCGTTAAACAGCTCTGCAAGGTACCGGCTCACTTAGCCATTATTATTGTGAATGAAAGACTATCTTACAAAGACTTAGCAAATATTATATTATGGTGTTTTGCTGCAAGGATATCTTCAGTAAGCTTCCATGATCATACGGGTGAGAAAATTTTCTTGAATCTTATCTCGTCATAAAATTTAAACCTGTAAATATTAGTTACTAAAGACTTGGAAGATAATTACTGCAACATCGCTTCACTTATATTGTTCACTTTACTCAATTAATGTATAAGTTTTTGCATTTATCATTATATTCACTAAAAAAATTAGCTTAAGCTCTAAATACTCGGAAATTCTCTAACTATTTTCGTTGGCTCATCAGGTGATCTGAAAAGGAATGAGATGAAATTGCATTCAGCCTTGATAGAAAAATGGAAAAACCCCTCAATTATTTGGAACGACACTCCTCACAAAAATGGGGTACTCAAGAAGAACGGACTTTCAAATGGTAAGTTACTAATTTAACTAATCTGTGATGTTTCTCTTTGTTGAAGTATGATATATTTATTATATTAAAATGTTATTGCCCTTTTAAAAAAGCTATCTTTGGTAGTATTAAATATGTCTTGTATAAAAGATGTTTTCTATTGGCATAGGTCTATCTTCAAATAAAACGGTAAACGTTGAGGATTGGCCTATCCTCCAAGTGTTGATTCTTTCCCCAAATGAGGGCAGGGTTGCAATTACTGAAGCAGCCCGCCGTATAGGTGAGAATGTATTATCAGGGAAATTAGATGCAAAGCATATAGATGAAGCAGTTGTGGCCAGAGAAATAAAATTAGGATCTCAAGAGAGACCTTTTGAGGATCCAGAGCTAGCTGTGTGGTGTGGAGATACATGCTGTAACTGTGGTTTCTTGCCTTGGCATATACGAGTCACACAGTTCCTGTAAGTACAGTTTTTATTTTCATCGATATTTTGTGGACCAATTTCAAGCTATTTAGATTTATTGTAAAAGAAAGTTTTCACATTCTTATCATTAGGGCATTGGAATGTTACTTTAAGTGAGATAATGGCATTAGCCACTTTAGTGAGTTATGTCATTTCACTTTCCATTCAAGCTAATTTCTCTATGTTTTCATTACACATGCATCAAAGCAATTTGTGACTTACTTGGAGGAAAGTATTTAACATTATTGTTTCATTATTTATGGCTAGATCAACATATTCATTCATCATTGTTGTACTTGTTTTTTTTTGTTTCTTGTGAGGTTTTTAATTCTTGAATGAAATTTCTCTTATTATACTGTTATTATGGTTATTATTGCCATCTCTCTATGTTTCCCAATTCAGCTTGTTTTACATACCTAATTTAAATGTGATTCAATATGATTTTTGAGTATTTCTACCATAAAAACTTCTATAATTACACTAACTATAGTTTATGAAAAATTTCCCAAATTGGAAATGAAAAGGGATTTTCCTTCATTCTTTCCATATGCATTGAGGAACTTATATCAACGATTACGATGAAAGTTATTTTGAAAAGTTTCTGTTGATAATTGTGAGGAGTATTCTACATTTAAAGAAGAAAAATATTCATGTATAATGAAATTATAACGTCACTCTCATAGTCATATTCCTGCTTATGCATTTCATAATTGCCATTCAGGACCTCTTAGTATCAAAATGTTTTCATCTTACTATGGTTTAAATGAATGTTCATATATTATATAGGTAATTCTTTGTAAACAAACCATCAAGAAACCAAGTTCCTTTAAAGCTGTGAATTTCTGAATAGAAGTTAAAGATGTCTAAATTTTGGCATTCATCATATTAATTCGTTAACTCTTCTGCCATTGGCCGCTGTGGCGGAAGTGCTACCATGCTATTAGCATGCTACCATGTTAGCACTCCAATGCCAAGGTCCCAGGTTTAAATCCCAGCTAACCAGAACTTTCTAATTAGGAAATGGTTGTATGTGTTCATCAATAATAATAATTATCAAAATGGATGTAATTGGGGTTTTCTTCCTGTTTCCATTAAAGAAGTTTTTATTATTTTTATTATATAACACTGCTAAATAACCCTGCATTTATTTTAACACCCCAACGTTGCTATTACACCATACAGTTAATCCAAAGGCAGAGTAGATAAAAAGGATCACTATATGACCATGGACAGTGATTCATGAATGATTAATTACCATAATTGCTTTAAAATTTTCCCCAATGAAATCAACATTTATCTTTAGTAATAGCTATTGAAATTTATTTGCACACTTGATTTGAGTCTTATTGTTTTATGTAACATTGATTTATTTCAAATCTTTAATATCCATGGCTTCTTTTTTAACAGGCATATTGATACCCATCATGAAATGAAAGCAGAGGACTTCATTTCCTTATTAGAAGCTTATTCAAAGTGCCAGCAAAGGTTTGGGAAGTGAGAGTGCATGTTCGTGATATATTGCCATCATGGAAGTACAGTTATTACCTGTGAGAATTTTTTTATAATGGTGCTCCGTTGTATGATTTCCCTCTTGATATCAGAATGGAGCATATTTGCTTGCAGGTCTGACTGTAGACTTTTTATATAGCAATTCTGTATATTTCAAGCTGAGGTTTCTTGAAAATTTTTGGAGCTCATGAAGAGAAGATTGATTGATCAGTGTTATCTTTGCTAAAACTTGGTATGGCACCATGATATAATATCTATGCTAATTTATACAAAAAGTTATTTTGTTTCACATGTATCAACCATCACTGAACTGGAATTTTATGTCAAAGAAATTGCAGTTTTACTTAAGGTATTGTGCAACTAAAGTTTTATTTAAGGAATGATTAACTTTTACAATAAAATATCTAAGTTGGATATAGTATGTGTGATTTAATTTTGAGATGATTATGGTTAAGATAAAATAAAAATCATATTTTTTTCATGGGTTTTACTTTTATTTCAAGCAGAAAACTTCGACTTACCCCATATAATTTTATTTTGTATAGGAAATACTCTTATTCGAATAACAAAAAGGTACAAAAGCCTGACAACTGTTGAAATTGTTAAAAAGGCAAGGTTACCTTTCAAAACAAAACAAACGGAATATACATCAAATGCTGCATGAGACATTTGAGTGACACAAGAAAACAGTAAGAATCGGGAGTTGTTTTTACACAAGGAACTTGGCAATGAATATCACCCTTGCAAGGGAGTCCACACACATTGCTCAAAAAAGGCCACTTTCCAGTCCCTCATTTGACTTGAAATACACTCACAATAGTTTGTTAAGGCCTTCTTGAAACAACATTTTAAGTTCACACACTAGCAAAAATATCACTGATTAATTGCTGAGACAGTTCAGCTATGCCACAAATTATCCCCACCTTGCTGTGAGAGAGTATAACGATCGAAGTAAATCAAAGGCCCTTCCATCAGATACAATACTTTTATCATCAGTACCAAGTATACTGGTAGTATCATCAGGCACAGAAACAAGTTTCTCAGGAAGGCTTGATGGCGATAAAGACACTTCATAGCTGATTGGGGTTGTTTCTTCTGCTTTGGCTTTTGTTGATTCAGTAGTTGAAGATTTTCCTACCTGTGGTGCCTCATTTTTAAATGTTGACAGACTCCTTCTTAGTGGTTCCCATGTCATTGTAAATTTGGGAGCATATGTTGTGATTGGTGGTTCTGTTCTTACTTCTGAATGAACAGGGTTAGTTGTTGACTTAAGGGTGGTAGTGGTGTACTTGGGTGTAATAGAAGCTATTGTATAAGGGTTATAATCTGTTGTTGATGTGACTTCTTTGGGAGGACTTTCATCTGGGATTAGGCCTGCACTTCTTAAAATGTGGTGGTCATCATTCCTCAATAGGGCTCTCAGTAGACGAGCATTCTTTTCATTTATACCTTTTCCTTTAGCACTACGATCATTTACAAATAGTAACACGAGCCTTGGATTCCCCGTGTAAGATTGATCTTCTTTCATCTCTGTTATTATTTCAGCCTCAGTAGTGCTAATTGTCTCTGCATCATTTGATGGGGGTTTTGTCTTAGATATATTTATAAATTCATAATCTAAAACTTGAGATGTTTTCTCAGTGTGTGGTGATTCTGTGGTTGTTATCTTTTCAACAGCTAAAGTTGTTTGATCAACAAACTTGTCAGTTCCTTGTGTCAGTAGTTTGTTTGCATTTGATTGGGAAGGAAGGAAGCTTGCGCTTTGAGCATGTACTAAAGATTCATCCTTTTCTGTGGTTGGGTTTGTAATTATTTTCAATAGCTGATTGGTGTAAGTGGTGTATGAAACTGAATTCTGTTTCCTGTCATTGGTCCCCTGAGGAAGTCTAGCAGAGAGACGTGTTAGAATTCTTTGTCCATCATTTGAATTTGTTTGTACATTTTGTGGGAAAGGAGTTGTGGTAGAAGTTGTAGTTGCAGGTAAAGTGGTAGAGGTTATTGTTGATGTAGGTGTAGTTGTTGAGTCTTTACTTTGAAAACTATTGGTACTCAAATAATCTGGGGCTGAAGTTCCAGTGTATGAGCTGAGATAATCACTTTTAGTATCTGGAATAACATCTGGCTCGATTGAAGTCATAGCTAGCCTATTCAATTCTTCTGGAACAAATTCATTCAATATTTCATCTAAGGCTGCTGTGGGTATATTGATTTCTGTGAATCCATCAATGTCTTTATCAGAACCTAGATCATCATCATTAGGAATGGGGTCCTGTAAAGGGGGTAATAAATCTATTTCAAGAGGAGGAAGATTTTCAGTTAAGGGTTTGTTAGTAGACTGAATCCTAAAAGAGACCTCATCATTTGTTGATTTGTTACTCTTGATTTCTGGGGTCTCAGTTGTTTCAATTTTGGACTGCTTCGGCACACTGGACCATTCTTCTTTAGATAGATTGGGATTTATGGCAGTATTGCTACTATCTTCTGTCTTAAGCTGCTCCGAAAAACTAACACTGTCATTTAAATTCTGCGAGGAGGTGATAACCTCTGGTATTGATTCAGTAGTGGATGAATACTTGTCATCAGGTCCTTCAGCATCTTGTGAATTGAAAGGACTAGTATCTGTGCTTTTCTGTGATGATTTATAAGATGGAGTGGTGAGTGGAATAGTTATATAAAATCCTGTGTTTGCTTTAGTAGTGGTTGTTTCAGTTTTCGAAGGATCTATTGTTGTTGGTATTTGAACATCAGAAAAATCTAGAACTTCATCATCTTCTTCATCCAGAAGTGATGAGTTAGTTAGACTTTCACCTGAATCATAAAGAATACTACTTGGAATGGTAGGATTTGGGGGGTGACTTACAGATGCCAGAGCTTCTCTGAAAGTTTCAGGATCTTCCAAGTATGCAGATAAAGCTCTACTAAACACCTGAGCTAGCTCACGTAGATCACTGGGAGTAGTGTTTAAATCCTCATCTTTAGGAAATTTGCTTGATGTACTGGTAATCTTCCCATTCTCTAGTCTGAAGAATGGAGTTATTTCTATGGCATCAGGAAGGGCCATTGTTGTTGTCTCATCAAGTTTCTCTATAGTAACAGCATCCTCTGTTGAATTTTGGCTTTCTTCAGTAGTTGAGGAAACTTCAGATAGGTCTGGCTCTATGAGGGATTCTTTTGTCATGGCTTCTTTTAAGGTTTGCTCAATGGTTTCTTTATAAAACATATTCATTTTTTCTTCAGTCATATCGGTAGCATTAGTTTTTGATAGTGCCTTATTAATATGCTGAAAGAGACCAGAATCATCAGATGTGTAATTTCCTAATAGGTAATCCTTCATTTTCCTTGCAGATATGTCAGATTTTTTATGATTGACCTCTGTTTTGGATTGGAAATGTTTACTCGAAACTGTTCCATACTCTTTTGTTGTAGGTTGAAATTTCTCTTGTTGAAAATATTGTTCCCTTTCAGAAAATGAATTCCCTTCAGCCTCGTTGGCAGCCATAGATCTCTGTGTGATGCCATATTCTAATGAATCAGTAGAATAATAGGAACTACCCAGTATTTCTTTTCCTTTAATTTCTGGATTATGTGAAGTTTTGTTTGGTTTTATTTCCTGAAAATTTTCCTTTTTTGTTAGGGTTGAAATAATAGGGCTCCTGATATTGACCAACTCAGCATCCTTTCTTAAGCTTTTAAAAGAAACATCAGTTGAAGGAATGTTTGCATCTTTGGGTATAAATGTTGTGACTAAGTTTATATCCAATGAAGGAGGCTCTGTATTCTTTGTCGGAGTTTTCTCTGTTACCAACTTCTCACTACTACGAGTTGAAAATTCTTCTGTTGGTAGATATTGAGCAGAATTAGATTTCCTTCTAGAATTCACAATTTTCCTTCCTCTAACAAGCACATACTGCACATATTTAGTAAGAGGCATATTACGTGGTTGATTATTTCCAGATGTTCGAAACACATCTGAATCTCCAAGATTGAAAATAGGCTGATTTGATGCAGTTATGATTATAGGAGATTGGGTGACAGCTTCCTTTATTTCCCCTTCCTTCAGTGCTAGAGATTCTACTCTCTCAGTGACAGAGGGATTTGTTTCAGCTGAGAATGTTGAGGTTCTATCCTGCATTATTACAGTAGGATCAGTTGGTTGTATACTCTTTGAATTCCCATCTGTCTGTTTATATGCATTATAAAGCAGATTATCTCCTCCTGTAGCAATATATAAGGCTAAAGAGTGGACAGTTCCTGGTCCTGATGAGAGAGGGATGTTTGGTGGAGTACGAGGTCCAGTGTAAGGTTTTCTATGACTTATTTCTTCATCACTATCATCTTTTGTGAGCTGCTCTCTTCTCTGATGCAGAAATTTCTCTAAGTCCATCACTGGCCTATATGTCACAACAGAATCTGCATCTTCCTCTCTTGGTGGTCTATAAGTTACTACAAAATCAACATCCTCATTCTTTGATGGCTTTGCAATGCCTTTTTCTTTCACTGATACCTTTGCAGATGGAATTCTTTCAGTCACTTGGCTGAAAGTGATACTTTCCAAGCGCCCTCTCCGATGACTACCTGCAAAAGATGCTGTCTCTGCTAAAATCTGACCCTCATATTCGTCATGTACACAGTCTTTGTCTTTCATTGAGACCCTGTCTATTCTCCTATCTGCTGATAAGACTTCATCTTTTTTAATTCCTCTAAAAAGTAAGTCTGCATTCTGATTTCCATTATGTTGGTCATGATCAAGCGAGATCTCTGGAGTTGGTCCTTCTTCAAAGTATCTTGAAGGTCTCACTATATATTCCCATTCTTTTGAATTATCGCTACTAACATCATCCTTTGCTTTTGCCTGAGTATCATCTCTAGGGAGATATTCAGTCTTGCTTCTAAAATCAGCTCTTGGACTATATTGATCAGGATCTTGTTTGTAAATGGGTGTTTCTTGTATGGTTGGTTTATCCTTTTGAATCTGCTGGGGTTGCTGTCTTGTCCTTTGTTTGGTATTCCTCGAAGTTTCATATTCCCTGTCATCTGGGACATTTATAATTGCTCTTTGTGTACTTGAATAAAGAGGTTGAGTTGCTCCAAGAAATCTTGGACCTTCTGCCTGTAAGTTATGATTCACATTTGTATTTGGTGGTACCTTAAACTCGGTTGTTATACTCATACTTTCTCTAGATTCTGAAGGCAATCTATCATGTTTTGCCCTCTCTCTTTCTCTCCCTAGTGCATCAACAATAGGCTCATAGTAATCTTGTGAATTTTCACATTCAACTCGAAACCACCAATCACAGATGAGATGAGATTGCCGAAATATTGTACCATTAGGACATAGGAAGGACATTTTTCTGCCGCCATCACAGATGTGGAAGACCTATGTTTTGAATAAAATCTTGGATTAACATGGGCAATTGAAAATGCTCCAAACAAATAATTTATATATTAAAGAAAAGAGATGAAACTCAGTTGATAATGAATATGAGAACCAAGAATTCTCTAATTGCTGCATTCAGGTGACCATTGGGCAATTCCTCACAAAGGATTATGCCAGATGCAGTTACCAATTTTCAGAAACTCTCTCTATGAAAATCCGTAGCTGTATCTGGCTGTAATCCTTTCTGAGGAATTGCCCAATGTTCACCAGAATACAGCGATTGGAGAATTCTGGGTTCTCTTATAAATTTATATATATCTAGATAGAGGTTGAAATGATTGAATTGAATTATTTAGGGATATAAAGTTAAATTTATGCATCAATTAAAGTAGTTTCTAGTAGTGTAACAAAAAGCCATTTGGTTAAGTATTTACAAGGCATTTATTCTTTTACTAAAATTCATGAAGATTGTGGTATGTTTAATTATCATACAATTCTTTTCCGAAGTCACCATGTTAAGAGAGAGTCACTATCTTATATTAAAATTTTATGCTTACCTCAGATAGAATTAAAAATTCAGAAAATCTTGTGTGAAGACATTGAAATATAACCTATTTTCAAGTTATCATGATCAAAAATGTCGTTTAAATAGTTTTTTATCTTTTTTAATACTTTGGCTGAAAGAGTTGTTTCGCTAAGAAACCTTAGCTCAGCTTTTATTCATTCCTTTTGGATGATTTAGTTTATTTCCCATACCTGGCATTTAGTCTCCATGTCTGCAAAATACCCTGATTCTTTTACATTTCGACATGTAAAGCTTGTGACTGGGATAGCTGCCAAATTTGGAAAATCTATCCCTGGTCTTCCTTTTACTCCTGAAATACAAAGAAAAGAAGTTTCTGAGGAGAATGAAGAGGATACCTTATACCTTAAGATTTCTTTTCCTTTAATAATTTACAATTCAGCAATTTTTAATATATTTTGGAAAATTTTTGAAGTTCATTTCTATTTAAAATACATACATATATTATGAATGTACATTCTGCTTGTTATTGTGTCTTCTCTTGACCGAATACTGATTGAATGATTAAGTTAGAATTTTGAAATTAAGCTGAAAGGACTCATTTTTTAAGAATTTTAACTGTTAACTTGATGTTTTCCATTTCGTTTATTTATGCTATTTACATTTTTAATATACTATACATCTAATGATTTTTATTATTTTCAATGCATTTCCCAAGAATGTTGCACTTCCAATTATTTACATTTTCATTTATAGAAAAGCATATGAAGAACTATATGAGGTTTACTATATTTGTTTAAGTAAATATAATGACTTTGTTAGTAGTGTATCCCATGCTAACCTGATTTTACTAATCAACTATATTCTAAGATGCTACTATGTTACATGAATTATTGAGTGTATGAAAATTTTAGAAGTAAAGATTTCATTTAAGTGCTATAAAGAGGAAGATTGAAGTCTATCTACTCTGTGAAAGAAAATACTTAGATTGCAGGATACAGTGTAACAAAGTTGATATTTTCCCCAATGGATGGTACAGCAATCACCACAAGTAAGATAAATGGACATAGACATTCAGTTTGCCACCTCCTCTCCAACCTACCAAAATCATCAGTTGAAGAAGGCATAGGAACGCCTGGAAAATAAATTATTTCTTCTGATTTATGAGCCTTATATGACTCAGTTATCCCAAAGGTTATATGAAAAAGTGCAAATCTTCACATCAATTTTAACTAGTGTGTAGAATATGGAAAATGATATTTTAGTGATATTTTCATGGTTTTTAATGATATTTTCATACCCAATATATCTAGGATAGAAATAATTTTTAATTTTCTTTTAAACAGTAAAATACATACTTTTCATAACATTTTGTCTAATTTCCTTGTATGTTTTTGGTAATTTGGAAGAAGAGACTTCATGTAAATGTCCCTTAAATGGAAGAGGTTTAAATTATGAATATCTAGAATCGGATTTTGGTGTTGATAAAAATTCCTAAGTATACTATAAGATTAATAGAAAAATATTGCAGCAGTAAATATTTTCTTTTCAAAATAGTTTAAAATTATGTGGAGATGGAACGTCTCCCTTTTTTGATATTTTTGTCTTTGAGAGTCCTCCAAGAAGTATAATAAAGGCAAATTTAGCCTGTTTGGGATAACAGAATTGAGTCTTATCAATGAATCATGTATTTGCACCTCTTCACAAAACTGAAAGAAATTTTCGCAAATAATACAACAAAATGATAATTGGATCCCAGAGCCACTGTTTATTTAATGAGAGATATTTGTACATGCTATGTATGACTTCAGCCTGAGTATTAAGTACTCAAATTTTACTTCATATCTCATATAATTGATAGAAATATTTAAAATAATACATAACTCACATTTATTATATGAATTAACTATATACATTGTTCATATATTTGTTTTATTATGTACATTTTCAGATTAACTTCAACTGAATATATCTTACAACTTGTGAAACTTACCCTTTGGTGAGTCATTCAGTAATTACAATAATAGTGTTTATTATTAAGCATGAAAACATAACAGGCTATACTTATCCACAACAAAGGGCATTCATTCAAAAGTGAAACTATTCATGCACAATGAAAGATTTTTGCATTATAAATGGTTATTAATTTTAGTTTCATTTACCTAGGAACTCCTGATAATAGTCATCTTCTTCAGGATGGTTTTCTCCAGGGATTTCATCTGTGATGATTGCTGATTCTGCTGCTTGCTGTCTCAGATTAGTCTTGAATGAATATATTGCAATAAAATATATTTTGTTTTATTTCAGAATTTATAAATACAGAAAACTGTAGGAGAAATTGAGCTTTTCAGAGTTTATGTATGTGCTTTATAATTATTTCAATTAAGAGATATTTTCCCAAGAAAGATATCAATGTATATCTGCTTAAAATTTTATACATTCATTATAGCCTTCAATTTGTGGTCTTGTGGGCGATGAAAAATCCTTTTGAACTGATTCTTGCAAATAAGTATGCACGAGATTTAGATCTTTGCCGTAGAAGAACATTAATCTAATTATAGAAGAATTCAATTTTCACACCTCTTGAATCGCTCTCAATGAATGAGCGCGAGATTTCCTAAGACAGAGAAGCATGTTCTTCCTCATCAGAAATTATTTTTTGAATTCTAAATTCTGGTTCATCGAGATCTTCACGAAGCATTGAATACGAGAGGAAAACATATGGTAAGATAGATTGGTAAGATTACGCAATCTTTATGTGGAATGAATCGCCAAAACTCACTAAATCTGGAATTTTGTTATTGGAATTATGATTGACCCGGAAGCTGATCGCAAATCCTCGGTTGAGTTGGTCGTAATCTCTAATATGATTGTTAAAAAGAACGTTCACAGACGTATGGAGCCACCAAAAAACATGAAACATCCTCTTCAAAGCGTGCCGTTCAAATGATTCCTCATCCCACGATTATCTCCCAAATAAACACGGCGATATCCGAAAATTTTGCGAAGAATCCTTTCTCTTCATTACGAATTATTGCGACATCCGAAAATAATCCACTCTTTCCCATACTTTCCCGTACTTAGCCATTACTATTCTATATTTCTATGTTATATACCTAAACTCTATGTAGGCAATGAAAAAATCTTGCCTTTTTCGATGGTTTTGCGAAGATACAGGAGTTTTTTAATTGCTTAACGAAATAGCATCTTTCATGGGAAAATGAAGAAACTCTGGTCTCTTAAGTCATTTTCTTTCGTGATATTTTTTACCTATTAAATGAATAATGGATATAGAGGTACGCACCTTTGGAAATTCCGATGATGGGCAAATAAGCGCAAGAACAGCTCCTGTGAAATGAGAAAATATTGCATCAATTTTAGCTGAAACATCTTACGGGCTATTTCAAGGTGCCTCTGAAGTTCGTAAGAGTTTATCAATCTCACCTGATAATCAGGGATGACCTCATAATGGAGTTCAGGACTAATTCTATGGGGGAAGTGGCATGAGAGTAAATAAATACATAAAATGTAACGCTATTTTCACCATGAAGAATGATGAAGAGAGTTCTCCTTGCGTGGAGCCGATAAATTAGTTGCAATATAATCAAAATATTTTCTATAAGGGAAAGAATGGAAATCCGAGCAACGGATTACAGATCTGTGAGGTAGTTGAATTAATAAAAACATCCGCCAGACAAGTAAAAGATCTGAATTCTAATATCGGTCTCTACAGATCTGAATTCTATTACCAGATCTCCAGATTAGAGTCTCTATTTCCATCTTCTTTCTTCCAGAGTAAAAAAAATTGTATATTCTTACTTGGATCAGTATTTTACAGTAAAAATTTTTCTGAAATGTCCTTACACAAAAAATATAGTATGAAATTGCGCATGTCACGCCTACTTCATCGGAATAATAGCGTATTTAACCGTTGGATACTAAATTTGGGAGCGAGATTGTCTTTTAACGTCTTCGTCCAATTCACAACCGCGAGTAAATTTTCGTAAAATGATCAATGGCCCGTTTGGCATCTTAGCCTTAACAAAAAATTTCTTACACCGCGCTTTACAAGTTTATGCATTTTCGTTAATGAATATTTTTTATTCTTCATTGATTTCAGTTCGTGCAGTGGATTAAGATGTGTGTATCAAGATGTAAAAGCTCACGAATCCGCGGAAAAGAGAAACACGCAATCAAAGAAGATTACAAAACGCTATGTAATGCCACAAATTGGCGGAAATTTCTACTTTGGAAGAACACGCAATTTTCCGCTTCTTTAACTCCTAAAGAAGACAGTTCCAAATCGAGAACCACAAAAATACCTTCCCAGAAGCCTAAAAGATTAATTAATCCTCTCATCAAAATGACGAGATTTTCACAAAGAAATGAATGCTAAATTTCAAAATAAATCCGAAATTATCTGAACGAAAAAATCTGAACCCAAGCTGATGTTGAATGAGGGGGGAATAAATTGACCATATCATTTAGAAGCAGATTCACTTCCCGGCTTCTGAAAGCCTTTCCGTGCTTGGAACAATTTGAGCTCCATTAACGCAGTTATTCTAAAAAGAAAAATAAATGCGATAAGAAGATGGCTAATTTATCCATAAATTAGCAATTGTTTGGTATCTCTTTGACTACGACAATGTGAAGATGAATGTACACTTCCCAGAACTATGGAACACCGTCATGTTTTACTCTTTTGGTAGAATTTAAGAATTTAACGAAGTTATTAGACATGTAGACCGTCATTAAGCATTTAATTTAAAATTAATTGCTCTTCTGGCATTCCGCAATAACGATGTATAATATTCATCAGTAGATATTCATACTCTGTCAGCATATCCAATTCAATTTTGTGGTGTCTTTTATAATTTGAGAGCAGAAACAAAAACTGTGTAGAAAGTGTGACAAGAATTTTGATCGATTAAATTAATTAAATTATTACTAAAACTTAAATAAGATTGAACGCTGTAATCGATTTAAATGGTCAAAAATTTTGAGAACGCGAATGGATTTGTTCTTCTGTTACGAAATGAATCCAAATCACAATTCAAACATAATATGGGTTCATGAATTGCTATGATTATTTACAATTGGCAAACGAAGTGTGAAAATCGTAAACTCCGCGTACAATCGTGTTTAACTAAGCTCCGTAAATTTCACCGTATCTCGTATTCAAAGCAGAATGCGCCTCGGTGCGAGAAATAGTAGCTGCAGAAAGAGATGGATCGAGGGAATCCCAAAAAGAATGCAGAGAGATGTGAGCTAAACCGGATAGTCACATTTCTCTGCGTGGGCGAGAGTAGCTCTCTTGAACTCTCTCCCATTCCGCCGTAGTTTTCGAGAGTGAAAAGAAGCTCTCACGCTCGTCCCCTTTGAGAATTTTTTATTCTGAGGTGTCTCAACAATATCCCATGTGTTCCCGCCGCCACGCCAAGGTAATTATGATCACGAACAACGCACCCGTGCGGGCGCGCGCGCACACACACGAACACGCTCTCCATGGGAGATTTTATGTCGCCCCAATGAAAATTTTAGGCCAACGGGAGAAGGGAAAAAGAAGGGAGAAAAAATGCTCGAGTCGATGGGGCGCGCGCGAATGAGATCACTGAAACAATGGCCGTACGACAATGGGGGCAGACTTGATATTTCTCTCTGTTGCGAGGCTCAGGGAAAGAAAAGTAATGGGAACCCGGAAAAGCGTTAATTTTTCCTCCAGTTAAACTTTCGAGTTTGGATTCTTAGTAACACCTCTGAGTGGAGTTCCGACTTCCGATGGCTCCTCTCATTTCTTCATGAGATTCATCGATGTCCTATCCTGGCCTAGTTTATCGAACGATTATCGTTTATACTCCACTGATCTTCCTTCGCATTGTCATTCTTAAAATATTTTATACTAATTTATTTATTTTCTTCATTCAGATTCCATCTAAAACCCTCTATCTTTGATTGACCGCCTACGATATCTCTCTCTCCATGACTTTAGTAGAATTTACGAAGATTATGGAATTAAGATAATTCAACTTAAACTTATTTATAAACCACTTATTACTGACAGAATAAATATTTTATCCAGTTTGTTCATAGAGATTAATCATTGCATTTTGCATAATTTATTACGACAATCACTTCCGCAGCAAGATCCATTTCTTTTTGTACTTTTCTTCCTCTAATCAAAGCGCGGAATGGAGTCACACTACCGTTTCCGCTGATTTCTCTCTTATCATCTCTCCGAATAGGTTCCCAAAATTAGGTACTTCGGTCAATGACACCTTTCCTCGCCTATCCCATCCCATTTCGAACGACATAACTGATTCTAGGTGCTTTGTACTTATTACGTAGAGGTAGCAGAAGAGAAGGTCAATTTTAAACTACACCTACGTTATATCTAAAAAAACATATATATGTTAAGAGAGAGAAAGTAATCCAGTCACGCAAAGTTCGATTAAATGCGGTTACATCATAATTCAATGAGGGGAAAGGATGAATATTAATCAAATTTTCGTTATGGAAATTATTATCAAGGAACATACATACATAAAGAAGAGATGCCCAAGAATGGTTAAGTGAGGTTGACCTTCGTGTCATCTTTTAATTAAAAATCAGAACACTGTCATTAGTTGGAAAGTTGGAGAAAAAGGTTTAATGTCGACCAATTCTCCGCTGAGTTAAGAAATTTGTGTTAAAAATAAATTTAATATATTCTATAAAAGATAATTAGTTGAAGATTGAACTTAATTAGAAATTCTGAAGCAAAAATCTAAATTGAATTTCTTTAACCTGAGATCAAGAAATTTACGACCTAAATGTAATTAAAACTATTGTGATCATCTACATTAATGTAGACTTAAGCCATGGACCTGTTGTCCAAATTAGAAGGTAAACTAACATTGTCTGTTCTGGTCAAGAGTGAAAAACGAAAGCAAAGGTATCTTACGCCACAACGCTTTTGAAAGAATTTACTGGCAGTATTAAGCCTTAGATATTGCTTACAGTAATTAATTTTCTGAATTATGGATTAATCTGAGAGGGTTTCATTCAGGAAAATAATTACTGATTCAAGAACAGAAATGAACGATTTGATCGCAAACGCATATCCTTAGGAGGATAATATTAATCAAACAAATATCAGTAGACATAGCAATCAAGGTGATCTCAAATCATGCCATATTAGACGAAAGAAATACCATAAATTTTAGAAATTCCATCAAAATGCAGCTACCGATACAATGGCTACATTTTTCGAACTGCAGCGAGAAATCTTTAGATTCAATACTAAGGATATTGTGCGATCAATAGGATATTTGTAAAAATTGAACAGGTATCGTCGTAGTAATTCGAAAAAATATTAGAGAAACAAGTGATTTTATAGGAAGAAAAAGTAAAATCCCCATGCTTCGGTTTTACTTATCATTCCTATCTACCCTGTAAAAATGAAATGTATATTTGTCTATGATATTTCATCAAAAGAAAGCCATGAGAGAAAATTTTTCTAAAAGCTAGTTTTCAGGCAGTTCTCATCATACCTATTCCTGTAATTTCGAGAGTATGAACTTCATGTTAAAATTCAGGAAAACATACAAAAAATTCGCAAAATTACTGCAATGCACGTTCTACTCACCTTTTAAAGAAATCTTCCGTTTGAGAAGTCGAAAAAGAAATTTTCCCAAAAGAGATATTGCCGCGTGGGAGCACTTTGAATCGCAGTGAGACTGAATGGATTGGTAAGATACATGAGGCTTGAAGTACACGGTCTACTGATCATTACTTCTCAGGAGCAATTATTAATCCGAAAAATCATCAGGAAGAAATTTGTAAAAAGGAATTAAATTGATTCGCTAATCAAGAGAGTGTGAAAACGATTAGTCTAACTTCTTCTTTGATCCACCAATGTTTTGCACTCTCATAGCTGTCATTTCAAATCTTTTAAATCTTCATATGTCATCTGTTATCGAATCATCACGTCTCTTCAAATAATGTTTCGAGTCTTTCGAAAAAAATCCTCGGAATATCTCACGACCTACACTATGTTTCTTTCCGGAGCCATTCTTTTACATAATTACGATTTATTTACTCCACTAAAACATTATTAAACTGTTAAGCATGGAATAATAAACATGCATAAAGTTTTTAATCCTACTTCTTGCAGTATGCCTTGTAAATGTCGAAACAGAGCATCATTCATGTTTATGTACCACGCTCCAAATTTCTTTATGATATTTCTCATTATGTATGATGTGTATGTATGTGTATATATACACACACATACACAGCTAATTGTAACATTTATTTGAACATCATAATTTTGCAAATGATTTTCTTCTTAGGTAATCATGACGCAATTCCTAAATCCTTCCTGTTCTCTAAATTATAGAAATTTTCTTTCCTCCCAGGAAATCCGAAGGATGAATAAAACGAAGGGAAATTAAGCTTAGAAATCATAACCCATTAAAAACAAAAGATTTTTGGTAATTAAATTCATCATAGAATATAAAATTAAGTTGTTCATATTCTTCCTTCGTCCTCAAACCAGAGACTGAAACTTACTAGATGGATGAATATTTTAAACAGAAATTCCTAGAAATTCACAAAAATATTAAGGCAGCGGAGTATTTTTAAAAATTTAAATATCAGAGAACTCTAAAATAACGGGGTGATTACGTAAAATTTTTAATCTCCATCGACGAAAATAACTAAGCGTACATAAGTCACAATCAAGCGTACTTATTTCCTTAAGAACAAATTCCGGTCACCTTTTTTACGCAATTACCGTTAAATCTTCAAATTTTATTGTCAACAAATATCTTAAAATGTCACACTGAAAAAGTTCAAATGTTAAAGTCACATTTAAGGCATAAAACTTCATGGAATATATAGAGTAGAGTGGAGTCCCCTTTACCACCCTGCCACGCCGATATGCGGTTTGGGTATTTATTAATATAGATGAGAGTAAAGATACTGAATGGCTTTCAAAAATTCAGATATATGATTCTCTAGCGACCATCTCTGGACTCGTAGTTTGATCTGTTTCGAGAGATCCGTAGTGAGCACATTGGTTTGCAAGACGTGAGCCTATGAAAAATCGCCGAATAGAGCGTTGATACAGAGATTAACTGAACTTCGGACGCATTCACATGAATATTAACCGCAGTAATCCAGCTAGAAATTTCTTATAGGCTCACTTATAAAATTATTAGAATTCATGCTCACATGAAGTCACAAATTTTAAAATAATCAAATAAAATATTAGGTCCCGCGTTGAAATTTTTTCCCTAAAAGAATTATTAGTAGTACAAAGTAACTAGCCAATTACTCACCCAATATGAGGATCAATTTTTTATGCTCCATCATTTCCTCATTTGTGTTGCTGTTCCCTAAAAGAAAAGAGAAAGGAAATAAAATTAATAACTGGAAAATTTTATTCGTAATAAAAACGGATTGTAAAATGCTTATGAAGTCACAGAGACACTACAGTTATCCCATTATTTGAAAGCATTTCGTGAGAATAAATCTACTAATAAATATAATATAACAATAACTTAATGCACCACTATCTCAACGAGGATAGTGTTGCATTAAATAAGTAATAACTAACTTTAAATGTTGTAAACATTTAAATAAAACCAAAGTAAGGAGTGAATAAGAAGGCGAACCATCTCTATATGACAATAGAGATTTTTGAAATTCAATCGTTTATAATCTGAAATACTGTAACAATTTAACCGACAAGCATTTTGTAATCTCTCAAACTCCACCATCACAAAATTTAATCAAAAGACTTAATTTTTCATCTTTTTAATTTTGGATGAATAAATCCCTAAAGCGTAGAAGAAATTTTGGATAAAGAAGATTCCTCATTTTATTTTGAAAATGGGAAAAACGTGAACAGCCTTTATGAATAAGAAATCCGTGATGCATCGTTCAACCCCGTTATCTCTCCTCTCTAACAAAGAAGTTGTTTACTCTCAGCAAATAGCCCATCACCTTCTCAATACTCGTTTCTCATTGTCTCGAATCATGAACATCCGTGACTCTCTCTCCCGATAAAAATATACGATTCCTCAAAGGAAGAAATTCGGAGGAAGATCAAAGGTTATACATGAACTCTCAAAACCGTTATGGATTCGCGTTACCCTAGATGGAACCGCGTACGTTGCCCAACACGGACCTTCATTCTCCAATGGTTTTACCCCATCTTCGATTGCACGCTTCAACGAGCACTCAATCTGCCGATTAAAAACCAGGGAAAGGAATACTCTCGGACTATAAGCTGATAAAATGTTGTTCAGAAAAAAATTTTCCTTTCTTACTGATCTCTTTGGGGAATATGCCCAAGAGTTGAGGGAATTATAGCTTCAGGAAGTGATTTAGATCGCTCTCTTTCTCTATAGTAATACGAGAAAGGGAAAGTATATTTTCGGACTGTTCGATTAAGGGAAGATGACGAGAAGAATGAATAGGCTGCTCATGCTGGAGGCCGTTAGGGCAACGTACCGCTACTCAAAAGAGAAAGAGAATTCCATGTTTGAAATGCTTGCGGAGGAATGGAAAATTGGAATCGATAATGACAATCGAGATCTCGAGCTCGCAGTTTAAAAATTTCCATCTTCAGACATGAAATATTTCATATTTTGATTGAAAGCATTACAAAGCAAACTGGAATAATTACTCTATATTATTGGGATAGGCGAAACAGGGAGGCGTTGTTGCTTCCAATCTTCTAATCTTAACAAAGCACATCTAGAAGGGGCGGAAAGTGGATCTTTTGGTTCAGGCTCTCAAAATTTGCAATTCGTTGCAAACCTATACCTCTATGCTTGCTCATATTATCATTAAATATCTATAGTTTAATTACCTAGTCAATGACTTTTCGTCTCTGATAATTAGGTATCGGAATTAGATTTCAAATTCGGCACAGCGTTGCGACTAACTTCAATTTCGACTGCAAAATAGTCCTAGCATTATTCATGGTATGTATATGTAATAACCCTAGCCTAATTAAGAGATCGTTTCGAAAACTTTATCATACTGCAAAGAAGAAGCTGTTACAAAAAATTAAGTATTGACGTTAGGAAAATAACTTGAATATAAAATTTAGATCATGGGGTTCTCTGGGTTAGAATTGTGAAGATGAAAGTTCGATAGTATTTCGTAAAATTTTTTAACGAAATTTTGGTCACGATGCGTATCCATTTCAGTGTCTCTAGAATCGCTCTGACCTCCAGATGATGAACCTTTCTCCGAAATTTTGAGTCAATCATAGATAAAGGATCGCTTTCTATATCAGAGGTCTATTCGTGACTCCTCTTCCGTGCTTTATTTGAAAAGACTAGATCACGTCTCATTTTAATGTGAGAGAAAATATAATACAAATAACTTATCGTAGATAATGTTTTTAAAACATCATTTTTCGCGATTCATTAAACGAAGTTTCCTTAAAAGTACTACTTCTGGAGAATTGCCGATTTTTTCCTTGATTCAAATTTGATTTATGGGCCAATTAGCGTCACAGAACTAACCCTCATTCAAAATAGAAAATGAAAGTAAATCTCATCCATTATTGCTAATATCACTAAATTTATAGTGAATAGAATTAAGGTTAATTAAAGGAATTATAAATTCATACAAAAGCTAGAATTAGGTGAGGAGAGAATTGAATGCTGAGAATACAAAGTCAAATAATATTTTTCAGTACTTGTGAACAATCATTTCTCTATGTAGCATCCATTTCAAGAGGTATACAAACTACAGAAAACAAAGAAATTATTATCAGTTTTATTTCTATGAATATAGGCAAAAACTGCAACTGCTTTTCCCCCTCCCATGCGCCACTGGCGACTTGCGGGATACTAATCTAAATCTAAATCTATAGGCTGCGTTATAATATTTGAAGTAATATCTATGAAAAATCTACTTATTGAAATTTAATTACAATTCTTGTTCGAATGACTAATGTCCAGTATGAGGATGACCAATCAAACACCAAGAATTAATCGTAGAGATGACTGCTGTTTATAATAAATGAATTGAAATCATCATTATTCATCAATATCGCTATGCACTTGGGACGACTTGAGAAGGAAGAGCTAAAGAATAAGAACTCGCGAAATCATCATGCTTTCACCTTCGTCTAATAAAACAATTATATCTTCCTTCGGTATAAGTTTAACGGTCCATTCCTCAAAAGAGAAAGGCATCTCTGTTGAAAAACCTCGACTAGCGTCTCCGGCGGAGTGAAGGTCAAAAGGAAAATCGCATCTCCCGCGTCTTTTCTTAAGTGCTGGACCTTTATAAGCGTGGGATTTCCCTACTTACATTCCGATAATGAGAACTCGTTTCATCGTCCACGGCACGACCAAACACAAAAAGGCATAGTGGACTCCGCGCGCGTCTCATACGAAAGCAAAAACAATTTCGATCCTTTACATCACTAAAATTCGATCTGCATCACTCATTGCACCAGAGGATCGCCCTGGAGAGCGAATAAATGAATGAAAATTAATAAATATGATATGCAAATATAATCTGCGTGAAGAAGCTCGACCTTTTCTAATGGGGTAAAATGATAACATCTCTGGAGGACTGTTGGAAACGTGAATGGAAAAGTCAAGGACATCATTATATATTTTAAAATCATAGGGAACCATTCCCATACTTCTTCAAACATTATTCTGGTGAAGGGTGGGTTTTCGTAACCGACGCTCCGAGGCTGAAGACCGCTGATCTCTGCAACACCGATGACCCTGGCAAAAATTCTTCACGGATGATGGATAGAATGCTGACCTAAAGCCACTTAAAATTTTTTACGAGGATACCGGTTTTGTTTCACTTCTGTAATGCTAACCATCAATTCAGTGAAGCCCTTCATAGTATTGGATTTTAGGATTTGATTGCAGTCGTAAAGTATTTCATAACAAATTTTAGCTTTACATATTATTTTCGGCCTTTAAGACGCAAGTAAACATGTTTACCTTTGTTTTACCTTCATCGATAAGGAGTATATCTTTCAAAACAAACATCCTATGAGATGTATTCGTCAACTGAGTTTTTAATTTCATAAGAGATGCCCAGTGGATTATGCATCTACATCTATAATAATAAACTGTAAGCAGCCTTTCGGCGTGTGGAACGGTGGTAGTTTCTAATCAATAGCCTTCATAAGTGGTATCTCTGTTGTAGAAGCATTTTTAAAATTGTTCGCTTACTAAACATACTATTCCTATAAATGCTTAAAATATAAATGCGTTTTATAATATCTCTACGTTATATAATATTAGTGTTACCTTTTGTAGTAGGTATTAACTGATCGGTCGACTATCCTCAAATTTTTAGCAGTGAAATGGCTTCAGAGCATTTCCTCTAAAGCGTTTCGCCCAAGGGATGTTTCATCCAGAGACGCTTTACCCATAAGACGATTCTCCTGACGAAGTTTCATCCGGGGGACCTTTCATCCAAAGGATTTTTCGCATAGAGGTGCTTTCAAAAGCAAGTGAGATACAAGCATGACAATTTCATCTGTAGTAAGAACGGTAAAATAAGAACAGCAATTACATTTATTTTTAAATTAAGAGTTAATCGGTGCCAAGCGATGTGTATACTATATTTGCTACATAAATTACAAACGCAGAAAAGTTATTCCGACAGTGTTTGTGGTTGCAGATAGGACGTAATCTTCATATGTTATTCGTATTCGCCGAATTTGGGCTTGAAGTACTCGCTCGCATGCCCGAAATAAAATACCCACTCCTGCACATGGATGGCTCTGTGCGCTCGTTCCTTTCCCGCAATCCGTGACACATCCCAAATGACTAGCTCATTCTTATGTATTATTTCATCCTCTCCATGACTGTTTGATTCTATGGGCTAAATGAGAAAATGCTTGACCTCCTGGGATAATTCCTTATAAAGTTTTTTTGCTGTTATCTTCAATCTTCTATTTCTCCCAAAAACTGCGAAAAATAGGAATACTCACTCAAGCATTCAAAAAATGAGTGAATTGCTCAACTAAATGTTGTATGGAAAATTAAAATATCAGCTGGTATTATAATATTTGCATTTTAGTGTCGTATTATTTTTGACTGAAAATTGATTGATCAAAACAATTGATAGAAAATAGATAAATACAAAGACGGGTCAAATATGACCCTACATAAGTGTAATCATCGCTCCTATTAACTATGGCATTATCTTGTTTATACTTTCCTCGATTTTAAAAACATATTCATATGGAGAATTCTTAGAATGAAAAATTTATTGGATCAAAAATCCTTTATGTGAAATATCTCTGGAGTGAACCGACGCTTTACTTTCAGGTGAAGTGTACTCGGGCAAACTGTCTTTTGGGCAAAACGTCTCAGAGTGAAAATGCATTTGGTGAAACGTCCGGAAAACATTTCAAATTACAGATGGAAGGTATTCCAAAGGTTTTACTAATGATATTGAATAAGGGGTCTGAAATTGTTTTGACACGTTGAGACTTTGAGGAAGTGAGTAAAAAGAAGTCACCTTAAAAACGCAAATATTAATTTGAGCTGGTCTCTTTCTTGGAACCTACAAGCTAAAATTAACTAAAATTTTGACGGAATATTCGTAAACTCTAAAATGTAATCAGTGCAAACCAGCAAGTTAAACCAAAATAAACCAAACGATTCTTACCAGTGGTTAAAAATCAATAAACAAGCTACAGGAAGACAGGACTTCCAGCATACAGGAAGTTAAAACAATTTATAAAATTAAAATTGGAGAAACAGAAATTCATAATTTACGATCATTATCAAAAACTTGATGTAATAATTTATAAATACATAAAAGACAAAATCAAACTGTTTTTAGAACTTTTCTTTATTCCCTCAAAAATTACTTAAGTAATCTATAGAGAATTTTGCGTGAAGTCTATCTAGCTTTTATTTGATATTTTGATACATGAAACCATATACGTAAATAAAGAAACTCATTCTTTGACTTTATCTCCACCTGAAGTTCGTCCCTTCGCAGGGTAAAATATTATATTTACGCCAATATTGTAAAGGTTATGTAAACGCATTATATTTACATTTACATTAATAGCCCGCGAGCCACCGAATAGCGTATGACAGGGGGTATGAAAACACCGATCTCCCTTGTTAGATATCTGATTTATATACCGAGTACTATCAGGAAAGAGGGACCAGAAATAAATATCCGTTCTCGCTATAATGTCGCGAAATCTCTTTTAGTCAGGCATCGAAAATTGTGTTCGCTGAGTATGAGCATCACGTTGTCGCGAATGATTTCATCATCTAAATCACTGCTGAAATTTATTTAATTTATCGAATAAATTATGACTATACTCATTTGTTCTATCCTCAAGAGATTTCCAGCTGAGGCAATGACTTGTGTCTTTTACTGACTCATGGCTTTACATGAAACTATACAGTTAAATAAGACGAAAAAGTTTTCTGTCGTACATATTATGCATCGAAAATGCAATCCCTTCCATCCTGAAATGATAGTTTATCATTTCCTAATGGTAGAGTTTAAAAAGTATTCCTAGGAAATGCACCTTTTACAGCCTTCATTGTGACCCAGTGAGGATTTAGAGGTCGAGGAAAGATTTTTGTGGCCATTTCCGGAATTCTCGGAACAATTAACTGTAAGGATAAACTCGTCGTTTATCTCACCCCATGCGGAGCTACTCTGCAGACCTATGAGTACCTTTCTTTGGATTTTCTTTAAAATTTTAGGAGCCCAGAAACAATTAAATGCCTACTTTATGAGTCTCGAAATCTTTCTCGAGGTAAAATTTTTGAAAACCAGACAAAAAATGATAAGGAAAGTGACAAATGAAAGTACTTCTTGCTGTAACTATCCTAATAGCAAGATTAAAGGAAGTGCAACTATTCAAAAACACTTTATTTAAACGTTTCAAAACGTTGGGAAGGGAAAGAAGATGAAGCATACTAATTTCTTCCAATTCTTCGGAGAAACTACGCCACGTCGCAATTTTAACGTAATTTGTTTAGTGTTTATTTTTTATGGTATGGTTAATCGCAATCTCAGATCTCTCTCTTTCTGCTATTTGAGTTTAATACTTTTTTCCGCTTCTTCTCTGTAATTTCTGTTTGGGTTCTTTCCCTGATTTCTCCTTCCCTGCTCTTGATTTTGCATTTTAGATAGTAATCGTATAAATTATTCTTAATATAAACAATCATGTGATTTGAAGTTGGCGCATATTTAATGCTATGTATATTATTATCCATGTATATCTTATTGCTCTAACATTTGTCTTTCCTAAGCAACGCCAGGTATTTTCCACTAATAAAAGATACTGCAATCACCGAAGAAATCCAAGGTTTTCATTTTAAAAGCACCCCTTTCAACGTAGATTTTGTGAAACGATATGAAGTGCGAAAAATATGTACACAGTAAATTGGAACTAAAAAGGGGAATAGAATAGTTTGGAAGTTTAGCAGGATCGATTATATCTTAGGATTATATAGTTATGCTCCTAGTCATCTGGAGAGCCATTTTATTTAACTGAATGTTATATAATGCAAGTGCCAAAAAGCCACAATATAACTAAAGAACAAAGTTTTAAAGCATTATTTATTCCGAGGAAACAGCAATGAAAAAGACTGAAATAAAAATAAATCTATTCTGTAAATAAGCCCATCTTTATCCCATACCAAAATTCAAATGAACGGTATTCCATTTTTCAAGTTATAGTAATTAGGTCAAAGATCAAAATCATTTATATAATATACACACACACTTTAGCTTCAGCCGATGAATTTCGATGAAGAATTGTTGTTTTAAAGCACAGTTGCTGGTCGTTTTTTTCCTTCAAGTATAAAAGAAATGAGCCTCGGGATATTTTGGGAAGCAAGCGTGAATCCAAGCTCTGCCACACGCTGCCAGCGGTTTGCAGGTCGCATAGGTAAATAAGACCAAATTTGGGATATACTTGATTGAAGGACGTGTTACAAAAATCACGGATTTTACCTATTTCGCTAGTGTCCTTGCACCCTAAGAGTCGTGAACCCGTTCGCAAGGGAACTACTGATGTGGAATTTTACAAGGTTTTTCTAATTCACGTAGAGATGTTAATTTATATGAAGAAAGTGCGAATCTAAACTAATCCACGACTAAAATATAGAAATTTTAAGTAAAGAAGAAAGAGGAGTTGTTGCGTACATCGAAAGAATTATCTTTTAGAAACTGTACGCCTGTCAGTCACTGTACTCAGTCGATTTACCCAAAAAATGGGCAACCTTTAAAAGAATGTACCCTATGTTCTTTAATTTTTATTCTTTTTGCTTTTCTGAAATGATCACCGCGCGATGGCTTTCCTATGGTGGTCTCCGTTTTGAATTCTAGCAAAAAAATCTAGCAAACTGACCTGACCCAACGTAATCAGAGGATTTACAGAATGTCCCATTTGAAAAAAAGATTTACACCGTTTCAAAAATAAATATTATGCTAGTTTGTTTTTATTTTGGTTTTTTCAATTATAGTTACAGTTGAACGACAGCCATGTTCTCATAATTAGACAATTGCAAAGAATGTAATTATGCAGTACAGTACAGCCGTAATAGTACATATGATAGCAACGTGAATTAGTTATCCCTAAAAGAAAACGAAAAAGCGTTATAAGAAAAATTGCAAGGACAGATAGCTTCCGGTCGCTCTATCCGCGGATCATTAGAGAAGTTTAAAAATTAGGGTTAGATAGGGATTTTAGATTTAGATTTGTACCCCGTAAGCCGCCAGTAGCATCTGGCAGGGGGAGTAATGACACCATCATCGTTTTCTGATCGACCCTATTAGCTTCTCTAATTGCCCGCGGGAAGAACGACCAAAAATAACTATCTCTCCTTGCATCGGTTATCGGCGATATCGGTGTTTTAACAGCCCCTACCACTACCAAATGACGACCTGCAGGGTCAACATATTTGAGAGAAAGAATGAGATTTTATTTTCTTCCATTTGAGAGAAACATTAAAAATAACTCTACAGAGGAATTCAGGAAGGTTTTCCATCTGATCTGATTGATGGTCTTGTTTTCCTTTTCTCACGTGAAGAGTGGCAGAAGACAATTCGGGTGCTCCAAAACAATAACAATCACCTGTCCGACCGAAAAAGTTCTCTTTCTATTTACACACGCTCTACTTTCCTCTCTATTCCCCTCCATCTCATCATTTCCACGAAGAGCCTTCCCCCTCCTTATACATATAGGGTGCCCACACGTCCCAGTTTTCCAGGATTTGAAAATGCCTTCCGTAAAATTTCGAAAATGTTTCTCGGAAAATAAGAATGCCTAGGTTATTTTAAAATATTCTCTGCAAACAATTTTTAGGATCGGTTAACAAATTTAGGCATTTTATTATTACTATCGATGAAAGTTATATGAGAAAAGGTGCGACTCACATCTTGAAAGAAAAGGATTCCTAGCCTAAATATAGTCATTTAAAAATTCCTTGGTATTTATTCGGGAGAGAAAACGGAAATCTGTCCTTTGGACGAAAATTCCTCATCTAAATATTATAAAGGTTAGCTAAGAGAATGATTTGGGCATGCATATTTCTCGCCGATGTTGCTAATTTTCCGTCTTCCACATAGTCACTGTCCCATTATGACATCATAGGTCTACGGAAACTTTATGCATATATTTGCGTATTAACCCCGCAAGTTGCTAATGGCGTTCAGCGGAGGGTGCACTACCACCAACATATCTACCAAGCTACTTCGTCGACATTCGTCGTAGATTTTGTTCCGTACCAATTACCTTTCCGGAAAGCTTATGGCGGTATTGTCTTCTTTACTAAAGCGAATCTTTGAGGGACTTTATGGTAGCCGAAGCTCAGCCGCCGAACCGGAAACATTTGCTAATAGATTCTCAACTTTGGACCATTTTTAAATAGGAATAATCCTACTTCATGAGGGCCCTAATACGCACTTCCATATTCAATAAGAGTTCAAAGGAAAAGTACGCTATCCCTTTGACCCTCGATGGGCATCCCTCAGAATTCTACCGGTTAGTCTTTGCATTCTATCTGCCTCATTCATTTTACTTCTGTAATATTACGAAGCTCTAGAAAGAAAAAAGCCGTTATTTTAAACCGTGTTTGTGTTTCTTCTGAGCGTTTGTAAACCGAATACGCATAGGGTAGAGATAGAAAATTGTAAAATAATCATTGAAGTAATGAAGCAATATTGCAAAATCACACATTAATCGTTCGCTCTTCTCCAGTTCCTCGCATCGTCTCCGCTATTTTTTATTCCTTCCGTCTCCTACCACGCGCTAAACTCATCTGCATTGAAACGTTTTTTTGTGAGACTGCGAAACGCAGACCGGACGTTGTTACCTTTAAGGAAAGCAGTTTGGAAAGCCTCAGGGCGATGGCAGTGTCTTTCGAATTCGACACTGTCGAAATAATTCACCTGTTCGTTCCTTTCCTACTTTTACTACCTGGTTCGCCTTGATATCGTGAGGTAGAGGAGGAGCTTCTCTCCGAAGACGAGTCTAAATGTCAAGCGAATGATGGCACCTGTCAAACGTTAGAGTCGGGTATTTAATTGCTAAATTGAGTGTTCTTGTCAAACGACCGGCAGAATAAAAGACTTTGAGGATTGCTTTCGTGTATTTTGCATGATAGGCGATATTAGCGGGGAGATATATTTTTTGAACCCATGGTGGTCTCTAGAATCTGACTTGTGAGTGATTTTCTTCTGATGACTGCCAACGATCGTTTATCTGACATCAATATCAGTTTCACTTATATTTTCAGTTTCTTTTTAAAAGATATTAACTTATACTTGTTTCATCATTTTATATTATTATAAATTTGTTTCCTTATGTTTTCGGCGCCTTTGCATATTCAATTTTGAGGTCAATAGAATGCTTTTGTTGTATATTTACTCTTTAATGTTCCGCTTTCTATTTCCAGAAGTACAGCCAACAGATTAAGCTAATAATTTGACATTTCTTAAATTATTTCTTAAAAAATATGACATTCTAAAAATAAGTATATAACCTAAGAGCAGATTATAATCAGCTACCTAATAAAATAGAAGAAATTTCATTAATTCAAAATCAAATTCTAAGATACAAGTGGGACAACCATCGTTATATACTCCTACTCTTCTATCTAGTGATGAAAATCAGCATTAAATAATTTAATTCCAATTAAATAATGGGGTCCCAAATAGCCAAGAGGGAAGCGCGAAATTTGCTTATATGTATATATGAGTAATGAGCTCAGGTATCAAAGCACTTTTAACAATACTACTAACCCAAGCAAATAATAAATATTCTAAGGAAGTAGTGTCTATTAAGAGTGACTAATGAGTAAACGAAAGAAAAGGGCAAATGCACTCCACAAGACTTAAATTCTGTAACTGGAAGAAAGAGAAATTTTCGATTGATGCACGATTGGAGGAAAACTTCAGAACACTTCACATTTTACAGATGCATCGACATAATAGGAAATGTGTATGGATGCATAACAGGTTCTCTGGATATATTTAGTGATTACAAACACATTATTTTTATATATCATAATTTTGAAAAGTATTTTATAATTATGTACCCTGTATTATTGGTTAAACTTTAAACTTAAATTTCCATTGTTCTGATTACATGTTCTTAGTCGCACAAGTTGAGCAAACCTCCGACCCTAGTACAGCATCACCAAGAAAACTACTCGCTATTAGATCGACTAATCTCTCCTAGAAAAGTGTAGCGGAAATTTAGTTTTTAACAGCCATCAAAGATGCAAATAGAAACCCCGGAACCTATTGAGCCCAATTACCGGCACGACAGCTAATTTCCTGCTCAACGCCACGCTGACATCTGTTTCGCGATTTCGTCTCACTCCTGCGGATCGATCCGATCGGGAGACCATTATTTTTTTTAGGGAAGAAGTTACGACAGAGAGAAAGAGCTATGTAAAGGAATGTGCACGCAGAGGAGTCTACCTATATGGCTCTCCATCACGGTAGGGTTTTCTTCAGAGCCCTGTAACCTTTGCATTCTCTCCTCTCTCACGGTGAGCAGCCGTCCTACTTCCCTAGTCCCTCCCTTCTTCTCCCCTTCCTTTTTCGACACTCATCCCACATCTTCATACGCTCGTAATAGCTCTCCCCCCTCTCTCATTTTCAGCCCATTGCCCTTCCACCGAAATCGAAAGTTTTGAAAAATCTCAATTATAACTTTGCTTCGACAACTACACAATTAGAGAATGGCAAAAACGTTGCTCATGCAGGCGGTGAAGTCTCTCGACTTAAAGTAAATTTACTCTTCCAAGATTCTCCGTTTTCCTGCTAAACGAATTATGCGACATATTGTAACCGGAAATTATAACATTTTATGTTTTCGTAAATGATATCTACATTGTGTAATATACGATGTGATTAAATGTCTTCTATAAAAATCTGAGACTTGATTAGATTTCAGTCATTTTCTGGTAAATTATTTTTAATTTACATTTTAATTTTAACCCTATAGAAACATAGAAGAGCACAACTATAGATGATTAAATTATTTTATTTTTTTCAGACATAACTATGTATATATTTTTTGATTAACTTTTTGACCATGTGTTAAATTTCAACCTTGCCATATTTATCATTCATGACTCACCTATGGAATCTACGTCGTTCGTTACACAATCTATAGGTTGTTGTCAGTACTATAATAACGATCACCTTGTAGCGCGAAACTCTTGCCTCAGACCTCATTACTTGTATTCTTTCTATATTTATGTACAAGCACCTTGAGTCATTCATTCTGAAGGATAAATAACCAAATATGACTTTGTAATTTTAGCATCCTCAGTCTTATGCAGATAAGAACTTCAAGGTAAAATTCGGCTTTGTGACGAAGAATTTCAAACTTACAAATCCTTCCTCAATTTCTTCGTGGCTTTCACTAAAGCCGTTTTCCAAGGGAGGTAATATAACACATAAAATATGGAACCAAATCTCCTATAAAAATTTTAATTTCGGTTGGTAAGGAGGTGTATGTTATACATAAAAATAAATAATGTTATATTATATATTATTGTAAATAACAGCGACCCGTTACGGGGAAAATTCCTAGTTCTCTTACTTCATTCATTTCTTTATCTCTATAGCTGCCTATAGGTTATAAACGTTTTCTCGTAGCTTCCCATTATTCTTTAAGGTGCCCTATGGCGCTGATCTTCAAATCTCTCCCTCTCCGGGCCGCCACGTCACATTTTACCCATCGTTCCACGCGTGCCTCGTTACGCAGTCCTTTCCCTTTCACCTCAACCCAAAGGGGTCGATGGGAATAGCTTTAGGAGTGGCAATAGGAATCAGCGGAGATGAGCGGAGGTGAGAGGGCGAGGCAGATTACTCAGGGGATAAGGAGAGTACAACAGCATGAGTCTTAGGGAAAGAGATGAGCGATTAACAGCAGGGGAGAGAGGCCATGACAGAACTCTGTGGGAGGTTCTGTTGCCCCCTTAAGTACTACGTAAATCACCGAGAGGATGACGAAAAAACTTCAAAATTCGAATGGGGCGATGGTTAGCGTTTGAATCGAGGAAAAGTTACTGACGGGGAAGATTCGCACGAGAGGGAAAGCTGTAATTCCGAGAAACAATGCCGAAGAAATTCCAGAACTCTTGTTCCTGATCTCTTCGAGGATGTTCCCTCGTTCGATCGGAAACACTGGGATTATTTCCTCGGGACGGATTAATTGTGGAAATTGATGCGCGTGCTGGAAAAGAAAGTGCTTATAAAACAAGCGAGGAAGTATTTGAAAATTTGCTACTGCTAAATGTAATATGTCATAGTCTCCTTGTATCATTGTTGATAATTTCATGTCAATATTTCGTTTTTTCCGTTCGAATAAAGGATGTTGAATTACGTTAAATTCTCAAGGAAACTTTTGTTACTATACTTTCCTCCTGCTCAGTTCCCAATTCTCTTCACAATTCTGGTGGCTCAGAGGGTATACATATAAATTTTAATCTAGGAAAATTGTTTAGACAAAAAAAGGTATTGGAAAACACACTTCTGAGGGTGTGGATCAAACAGGTTGACTGTACTGTTATAATATATATTATAGGAGAACCCTGAAAATAATGGCCTATCTGCTCAATGACTTGGGAACATCCATAAATCAAATCTATAGAGCATGGAATTGGATAAAAAATATATAGATAAAGATAGGGCAGAAAAAATTTATACGTTATGATAAAAGTTTTAAAAGTTGATTTTCCTAATTTTGTTCTTAATGCATTAATATTTTCCTTCATACAGATATTGAGAGAACGATGCTCATGCACACCAAAATTTTCTTTGCCCAGATACATTCGGGCAGACTTTAAAGAGGGTTTGTGTCCAAATAACATACATTAGATTGAAAGTTTATATCGTGCTTTCGAAACAGTAAATAAAGGAGTGAGTTTTAAATAGCTTGTACGAGAAAAATTCAATGTGGGAAGCTGTTACTTAGTAGAAGGCCATTACAAGGAATGTAAAAACTTAAGCACACTTCCACAGACAGAAGTGTACTAAAGTTTCTTTCATTCCTTGCTTATACGAGAGCTCATTTTATATAGTCATTCGCTAGGAAGAGATATATCGAAACACTTATATAGCCAAAGTAATGATTAAGTAAAATATTCCATTCTCTCAAGAAGTAGTCAGACTGCAATGGAAAATTTCTTTAAAGATTCATACAAAAATCTTAAAATATGCTGCCATTAAAATAAAGATATCATCGAAACATTCAACTCCAACTTTATAATAAAATAAGATATGTCCTCTTAAAATTAAACGATCGGCATAAAATTAAGCGAGGTGAAATTCCGCGCTACAAAAGAGTTACCTAACAAAAGTATTTCAAATAAACCCCTGCCGTCTTACTTACAGACCATTGCCGCTACTGAGCAAAGCGTTTCAGGCTTGGGAATCGGACTCGAGATTGGAGCAAGGTTAAACGGATGATATCTCTATCCATTCTTTCTCCGGACAATTTAAGAGCTTCTTATCTCCATGAAAGCGGATTTGTGGGACGCTTTCGCGTGTTTTCTGGTAGCAATAGCGTTTTCGATCTTGGCCGATAGCATATTTAAAAGAAAGGAGTAAGAAGGCAGAATAGGAGCCATGGCGCATGCTTAACCCTTAAATCGCAATCCGCGGATGTGATTTACCCGCAATTCGTGTTGGGAAAAGAGAAGCTGCAAAGGTGGCGAAAGGATAGAGGTCGATTTTAACGGCAGAGACTGGCAAAGAAAGTTCGTGAGAAGATGAGTCCGGGGTGAAAAAACGCAGGGCAATTGAAAGGAAAGTAATTTTTCTTTTCTCTTGCCCTTCCGTGTCAACGCCGAAATAAAACCTTTGCGCAAGAAGTATTGAGTGAAAGGGAGTTATGGTTTTGATAGATGTGGGCTGTCAAAAGTTTTGACGGGAAATACTACTTACTTCCGAAGATGCTGAGCCTAAAAGAGCACGAAAACTCTCGTCTTTCGCTTTGGAATAATCCTTCTTTAGCTTCGGGAAATATTTTTCGTTCACGCTAAATAACTGATGTGAAATAAATGTATCTTAGTATAACCGCGTTTGTGTCAAGAAAGGACTCAATTTGTGACTTGAGACTGACACAACCTAATACTCTGAAATATGTAATTTTACTCAGACATTTCAGCTTATGTATCTCTCAATCGACATCCGTCGAATTATTTAGTGATTTTAAATAAAATATGTTTTTTAAATAGAAGTACTATTCATATTTAACTATATGAAACGAAAATTTGCAGAATTAATTTGGAAGTAGTTATTATTGAATTTAAATACACTTGTACATTATAATTCTAACCTTTACATTAATATTCTGCCATACACTATATGGCGGCTCGCGGGTAATGTTATGTAAAATGTTATGTTAGTATGGTAATGTTATGTTAGTGTAAATTTAAAGTAAATAGATAATAACCAATGAGTCGCCATATGGCTTCTAGCATGGGGAAATATTACTGGTTATAGTAAGAATTTCCATAGATAGAATTTTTCATGAGCAATTAAAAATTCTCTCGACGTTAAATCTTCAACAGAAATAATGGAAAACATATGTATTCCATGTTTGATTCTCTCGGAAAGCCTGAGAAGCTTCAGGCTTTGAAATTTCTTTAAGATTTATTTAGTACAACTGTGAATGAAGACGCCACATGCTTTGGACTGCAACAGAAATATCTATAACCCCTCCTCCTTTCTTCTCTCGAAAGGCGTCCTTTCTTAATGCCCTTTGACTCATAGCTATTAGCAAACCAAGCAGAACCCTTACCAAAATTTCTAGAGAACTCGTGAAAGCCCATTGTGCCCACTCTCGAAAAGGAAGAATATTTTACGCATCTTATACGTCTCTTTTGTTTTTCTCCATTCCCTTCCCTTTGTATTTTCACGTGGAAATACAGATTTGTGGAGGGTCAATGATAAGATAACTCCAAAACCGTTTTCCCATTGAACCTTTACGAAGAAGAATAAAGCTAATGGTTCCCCGATTTTCTCCTATGGAAGCATTTACAAGCCCTAAATGTGCTCCTTAAGTACCGTCATTGGCTTTAATTAGGAGGCGAGGGATTTTGGCAAGGAACGCTATGGAAACTCGTGAAGGAAAGAAGATCGTGCGTGGACAACGAGGGAGGACGCGGATGCTGATGAGATTGCACGTCGAGGAACTTGAGCTGGAAAAACCGGTTAATAATACACTTCTGGTAGAGAAAAGGATGCACCAAGGGGTCGAAGAGTAGCGTGGGCTTATGCTTTCCCATTCCCTCTTTCCTCCTTCCATACCTCACTCTCTCCCGATGACTCTCTCTTTTTCCTTTCCATCTTTTTTCTTCTCTTCGTTATACGACCCCCTTCTTTCTCCCACCGCCATCTTCCGTCATAATGACCCACTCACTTTCTCCACACTGTGATATATTCGCCTTTCTTTGGTAACAAAGGTTATGGCGATCAATGAAAAAAAGGAGCTTAAGAATTTCGACACGTTGGTCCCATTTTGATTCTCCGGAAGAATGCGTTCGTGATTTATATTTATGCACGCGAAGAAAGTGAAAGAAATTGAAAGTCGGCTATAGTACATATTTGAAGAATCTTAGAATTGCTTGCTATCTACGTAATAGATTGAAGATTCCTTAATTTCTCTCGGATTATCTGAAACTGTAACGTAAGGAACCAAGCTGATTTATGACTTAAAGAGCAATTTTCAAGGTTTCGTAATTGTGATTAACAGGAGAAAGTAAACTATTCATGTTATCATCATACTTAGGAACATATAAAGAAGAGAAATATATTCTAGACGTTCGTAAGATTACGTAATGTATTGTATGTAAATGCTTCCTGACTTTCGAACTACCTACATCAGGAGAGTAATGCCTTCAGTTGGTAATAGAGTAGGTGGTTCACCGATGACGAACGTGATCCTACGTTAGCTTATCCCTGAAAATAACTGCTACATTAATTTCTAGATTTCAGGAGTTGATGAAAGATTAATTCAATTAAATCCACATCTACATATGTACCCAGCATACCGCCTTCGGCGTTAGGTATGGTAATTTACTCATTCATAAACTACGAAGGCTAGTTTTTTGAGGACAATAGATTGAGACAGTCATTTCGAGAGTGATATTAGAGCATCAGATATTAGAACATTATAAATGTTTTTTGAAATATTTCATAGCAATTTTTAAGTCTGAGATTAATTTTATCTTCTGAGGATAAATATCCTGCAGCAGTATTAGAGCCATGGTCGAAGAATAGAGTATTACGCCACTTTCTTGTCTTAGGGCAAACATCCTATCAAATTTAATGGGAAATATTAATTAAATTGATACTGTTGGAAAGAGAAGTTTTTCCCAGTTTTTAATCATTTTAAATTAACTTCTCAGATCTCGGGTAGCATCTATAAGCGTGCCGAAAAGCGGCGAGGCACTCGAAAATCCGGATTTCCATTTTCTTTTATACGATTCTATTCTTTAAATTAAGGTAGTATTTGCCTTGGGAATTGCTGTAGTATTTAACCATAGCCCCTCTCCGACTGAAGACTAACCGAACGGTAAGAAGCTGGCAGTATGTCGATTTACTTCGTAAGTGGGACAGAATAACCATTTTAAAGAGTGAACGCTTTAAACTCTGCTGGCATCAGGAAGAATTAAAGTTTGCAGTCGTTACTTCAAGTGAAAATTAACATCATTCCGAAATGCCAAACTGCTGTGCTGCATTCCTTCTCCATTCACCGACAGCCTAACGGCGAGAATTATCATCGCCCAACGGCTTCAGGTGTTCAATTCAAGAAGGAGGAGGCATCTCGATGTTTTCATGTAACATTGATCTTTGAATTGCTTAGAGGAAATATGACTCGGTTAAGAAGCCCAAAGGATAATCCAAAGTGCGAGAGAAAATAGTGGAATTGTGTCAGGACAGTAAAATGGAATGATGAAGGTTCAAAAATGAGAGAGAAGGCACGCTGTAGAGAATACGATCGTAATAGCAGCATTTGGAAAGTAATGCGCGGAATGGATCAACCTAAGGCTCACAGTGTAAGACCGTTTGTGGGTGTACCAGATACGGAAGGTGTGAGTGATAATAGGAGGTCGATGAAGGAAGAAGGGGAGAGCTCCATTGTTCTTCCCTCGCACCCATGGCACAAGTCTACCGTGACGCTCACCGCAACAAAGTAGAGACGCATTTTGATTACGTTGGATTGAAGCTTGGTAACCAAATGCGTTTATGGCTACGCATTACAGGAATACTCTACATTTCTTAAATCAACTTTTCATAGGCATTGATCGTCCTGTAAAGCTAATAAAAATTTAAGAGACTAACGGACAAAAAACGATCCGGACCATAGACGAAGAATTTTGAGAAAACGAAAGTTTTATTTCAATTTGATAAGACTTCTCTCAAATGGGGATAATGAAGTGAATTGATATTAATTGCGAGTCATTGTATTTTTATTGATAGCCAGTTGTAATAAGGGATTAATGATGAGAAATCGGTATTCTTTAATACTTCTGCAAATCTTCGTTGTTGATGATTGAACGATGATTGGCTTTATTCACATTTAATTACTCATATTACCTTAACCTCTAGGGCTCAACCTTCAAGATAAATAGATATAAAGATATAAATTTCTAAACATCTTTAATTTAGGAACTACCTTGGGGGTTGTTTATAACCAAAAGGGGATGTAAATATAGAACCACAAGGGGAGATATGATCCGCAGACTTAGTCGCGGGACCTATTTGATGTATACTTAAATTAAAAGCTCGTACTTTCCCTTTTTAGTTATTCCCGACAGATTCTTGCTGAATAATTTTCGAAGTAGTACAAAATTTATTAAGCTACATAAGCTTTACTTTGAGGATATATCATTTCCTGCAGCAGCATTTGAAAACTTGATCTTATAAAGATATATCGATGCATCATTTCATGCTGCTATCATTTCCCCTGAGGTTACCTCCCTTAAGCAAGTCAACAGAAACAAAGAACATCATTACAGTATGAAAATTATTTTGATCTCGCGAACCGATCTTAACAATTGCTGATTACGAGTAACAGTAACATTAATTCTTTTCCTATTTTTAGCATTTTTATAATTTATCTTATATACGTGCATATAACTCGTATCGTTGTACCCGTTAGTTTATTCACTATTACATTCTTTTTGAAGACGATTCATGGCTTGACCTTGAGGGCAATAGAAGAAAATCAATCCTGGAGGGAATTTCCTAAGATATTTTAATGAAAACAGTAAAATGTGTTAAAAGGAATTTATATCGATGAGTTAAAAGAATGTTTGAATATATGTATAAAATTTTCTGGATAATGGAAGAAGCAAGTCTCTATATTATTCATATTTCAAGATTAAAACTCCAGGACTAGAACTGTGAATTTCTTCAGTATATTGTTTTATATTCACAATAAAGAGAAAAAGCGGTTCCTGCAAGCAGAATCGCACTTTGGGTGTCTGATACTCGGGTACAAGACATTTCTGTAGCGCCCCCGAGCTTCAAGTTATCATATTATGTCATCAAATTATTACAATTCATTTACATTTACATTAATACCCCGCTAACCGCCGTAAGGCGTATGGCAGGGGGTGTGAATACACCGAACTCCCTAACCAACCATCGATACGATGCTACTATCATTCCCTAATTACTACTAAATTCTTGCGTCTTTACTTTTGCGTTTATCGAAACAAGAAAAAAACCACCTCAAAGTAACAAAAATCCTCTCATACAATAAATATGTTGATGAGTAAAGAAACACTATTATCCAATAAAATTTAAACTAAACAGCATTATTTTTACAGATTTTTCAGTTATTCAGCCAATTTTTCCAACGTATTGTATACTTATGAAAAAGATAAATAAATGAGTTGTAATAGTTTATGTAGAAATACAAAAAGATTAAGATACGGGATTCACAACTTCAGGAGATCATTCACATTTACAATGATAAACGTAAAGTTAATGAATAGATATTAGGTATTTAAATTAAAATATCAGACAGAGTGAATAATTACTATGCAATTGATACAACTATAATCTGTGATAATGTTTCATGTTGACTTCAGTTTAAGACCTGAATATGACTTATTAATGCTAAAACCGTTACTCTCTAGAATAAAAATTGTATGGGGAAATAATTATCTTTCTTTCTATCAGAATAAAGTTTAATTTCCACAATATCCACAATTTCAGCCGCCTCCTTTGTGAGCTATTATCTAATCATTACAATCTTTTTCACTCCGAGTATTCACTATACCATCCTTAAAGGTTGTCAATGTATGTAACTCATTCATGTACCATATCTACCAAATTCATTTTCTAACTGCTGCATGATGCTCTCATTACGTTTTCGTTTGACCACTCGCTACTCGCTAATTTTGAAAGTCCTTACGGCCACGGTTTCGAGAGGTGGTTCAAAATATTTTCAAAGGCTTTACTTAAGTTGAATTATCAACAGCAACAATGAATAACTCTATAAATTAAATTTTATCCAATGTTGCTTCCTTTCGCGTACGGTTTCTGCTTTTTGGTATTTTATTTTAGGACTTGCTTTTAAAAAATTACAAGCTCAAATAATGTTGTATATACATACAACTTGTAATAAAATACTTTACACCACACTGCAAACTATTTTTTTAAATAAATGACGTTAAAAATTGTTTTCGAAAGCATTTAAATTTCTTTATGTCATTCTGTGGCCGATTTTCAGGCTGTTCAGTTATGTCTTGAATTAGTGTTCTCGCTTAGCTGGATGACCGCTCATTAGCTTCCCAAAGTCGGTCCAACTGATATTTCATGCGTTTAGTACTTCTAGAGAAATTAAAAACTATTCAACTCTGGTTTTTATAATTTCCTAAATTTTATCGCTCCTTTTTTATTTTTCTATTGGTATTGTATAATTCTTTATGTCCACGAGAGAAAGTCCTATAAAGTTGAAGTCCCTTTTTTCTTTAAAAACTATGCGGTAGCTTCTTAATGTGAGCACTCTATCTCTATTTTCTTTCCAATCAAGGAGGAAACACTGTAAGGAGCTATGACCTTGACTTTACAGAGGTAAACTACACCTTGATAAGAGAAACTTGTAAAATCAAAAGAACACTTGAAGCATGAGTCTTTAAGTAGTGAAATTATTTTCAATCCTATTTAAATAAATAATAAAGTTTCAGTTAAAACATTTTATGGCAGTGAAATTGTTTTTCCAGAATCCACAATTAATGAGGCAGATTCCAATTCTCCGATTCAAATTCCCAGTTCACTGAAATTACTTCTCCATAGCTACACAGTAAATGTTTTCCAGATGTTCCGATTCAATACTGCGATAATCGTGGAAACTGTAGCTGTATTACGAGCAAAAACTACGAATTGAATAGAAGATAAAATCGTTCGGAAAATCAAACACGAGTAGCATCGCAGTAAAAGATTTCCAGTCACGACATTTTAAGGGATGTTCCCAACGAGATACAGAGAGAAAGCCTCAGGCGGCGATCTTATTATCCAATTTGGTATTGATAATATCGTCGTAAGAAGAAGAACGACTTTTACTGTTCTTCGATCCATAAACTCTCGCGAAGCGTCTTCGCCATCCTCTCCTTCTCTGAAAGAACCGGTCCCGTTATAGAATTTGTTTTGACGGTCTATTACGAGACTCATTCAGCCGCGAGCGGAATACGAAAAGAAGTTATATTCTGGGTCACTTTGGCTGAGATATTTTTTATAATAGGTCGCTGGAATGGCGCTTTTGAGATCGGTCTGTGAGATGAGTATCACAGGACTGAATAGAATGGATGGACTCGAGTGAGAGGTGGAAACTCTCTTCCTCCTTTCAAAAACACAGTACGTGCCCTCCCGAAAGATCTGGATATGATTCACTGTTTGCTATCCGGGATGACTCTTTCTTCGTGCGCTACAGTGGTCTTCCTCTCTATCAACTTTTCCCGAAGAGAATCTTATTATTAATTGGCTTCATGAATTCGAAAGTTATTGCTTCGAAGCTTATGAAAAACCAGCAAGGGATATAATCTATTGAAATGGCTAAAAAGAGCGTCGAATACGTGCTTGAATAAAAATTCACGGAAATAGCGATGAGTCGTACAATTACATTTATACCCCGCGAGCCTCCATATGGCTTATTACAGGGGGTGTGAAAACACCGAATTCCTTGGTTGACCATCTGATTTATATATCTAATACTATTAGATAAGAGGGACAAGAAATAGCTAACCGTAGAGATGAGAGAAACGCTCATGATGGATTGTCAATCGATAAACTGTAGTAAATTGAAAATTTTCGGGAAAAAATATTTTAATCGTAGAGAGTAGAATTCCTTAACGATTGACTCATATTTATATTTTTCATATTAATGTGTGTCTCTTCAGAAATAATTTCACCGTTCAAGGTGGTTTATGTTTGGGATCCAAACATAATTTTATGTATTTCAATAAAATTGGTGTAATCACCATGTCTGATTTGAGGAAGCAGATTCGACGTGATATCGTTCATTCTTCTAGACCCCCGCTCACTCCTTTCTCTACCGACTTGGGTATTCGCAATTTCGGCTCAGGCTTCGTCCCTGCGAGGAATCTCACTCTAACACCGCCTTCAGGAAATGAGGCAATTTGATGTGCCACCGCTCATCCGCATTGCGCAAGTCTAAGACGAATTCGCGGCTGTGTTAGGTGTTGGACGGGAAGAGGTGGAGTCACGGACTTTGAAGACGAAGAAAACGACTTATGAAGCCCTCAAATGTAGAGAAAACAATCTGGCCTGGGAAAAAGCTTCGGACTTGTTGTTTTAAATTTCCAGGCTTTCATAAGGAAAAATTATAAAAGTTTCTTTCGCAAGAAAAATATCATCATGGTGCTGCTGTGACAGCATTTTTAGTTCAGGAAGGTGCAGGATAACAGCAATGCTTTAATTATGATTTTTCCCTCCTAGGGAAAACAGAATTATCATACATCTCTCCTCCATAAGATTTTTCTAGAAAAGATTTCTAAGCTTCCGAAATATAAATTCAAGTGGTAGTTGTACTGTTAACTGCTTCGAAAGCTAAGATCATTTCGCACGTATGGGCTTCAACTGAGAATCGAACCCGGGCCCGCTTTCATCACGCTTCCGACTTGACTATAAACTAATCTAAATTGAAAAAATAACTTGAGCGGCAGACAAGAAAGACCTGCTTCGAAATCAGTACATAAGATATAAACGAAACTCAGACGCAAATTACTACGTTAAACGATAAATGTCGACAACTTTTAAAGAATAAATCGTAAAGTTTAAATTTTATTTCTTGAGATGACGGTAATAAATGGTACATGCATATCAAAGTTTTTCTATAGTATGCCTAACAGTAAACGCAAATTATAAGATACAGAAACCAGTATTCCATTTAAGTAAAAGGTTAAAAAAAACATAGTTTACGAAAAAAGGAGAAATGCTCGCCAGATAAAATATATTTTTTATTTAATATTTATGTATTTTATACATAATTTATTTAAATTCAATATTATCTAAATCCAAATATTATCTATAAATATTCGCCCTTTCAGTTGTTTACTCCCAGACAAAAAAGACTGCTAAGAAATGCGCAAAACGAAATCGTAGTATCTCATTCATCCATCTTTCAATTTTTTTTACTCTACTTACAAGCTCGAATCGCATATTAAAAATCTTTCAGATTACTTCTATACAAAATTTAAGTGCCAACGAACATCAGGGTTCCAAAAGACACCCTTAGGAAATGAAGAGGATTGTTATTATAGAGGACAAATTATTTATCTTAGTAATGAGGTGAAATATGCTCACGATAGATTGTCGATCAATAGCATTTTACTGCATTCAAATGATCTAATTTCCTAATAGATTATTATTTCTTTGTAAATAACAGGTAATACATTGGTACGATCCTAATATTATTCCAAACAGTCTATCCTATGAAAAATATTCCTATACATGCGCATAAGACGAGAATCTTCTATTTAGGAGACCTATGCGTTTCCCGTTCTGTCTACATACAGTATGAATAACGGGTCGATTTCAACCTTGAATGGAGAGTGAATCCTCGCTCATTTACTTAAGACACTCAACGGTATGACTCATATTTGAAGTCATGACACAATACAAGATAAATCCCGACCTTTCACGCTAAGAAGTACGCAGAGAAGACGTAACATTTAATGGGCATGAAACGAAAGATATTTGCCAATCCGATGTTAGCTCTCATTCTAAAATTTAACCCTTACGGTACCTACATGTCGTCGCACGCAAGCACGTTAAGTAATAACACTGATATTCATCTTAAGGCCGAAACGATAGTTTCAAAGGTCGTGAATTTTTGTGTTGTGAATCAAAGTCACCGGATATTACGAAACTTTCTCTCGAGAAATCTGATAAACAAATCCAAACAATAAAAACTTTTGGTAAACTTAGTACATATTTTTCGCATGCCTATTTAGTTATGATTATGACTAGATATTTTCAAAAACATACATAACATATCATTATCGAGAATTATAGCTTTAATGTGCTTGAAGTAAGTGACAAAACACGAAATTCTAAGGATAAAAATGTTGAGATTTCTTCTCCGATAAAATCATTTGAAAATAATTTGATCACAATGATTATTAGTCCTCATTTCGGGTGAAGTATAGATAAAATATTTTGCGTACGTTGGTTTATCACGTTTAAAGAATACGAGGATTAATATCATTTTGACTTCTACTTAATAACTTTTATGAAATGAAGAACGGCTGGGCAGAATTGAATCGTTGAAATAGAAAGCAGCAGGGCCATTTAAGTAAGGAAGATTAAAACTTTGAATAATATGCTAATTAAAAATAAGTAAGAAGAATTAATAAGGAGACAGTGAAGATACAGACTTGCCTCCGAAAGAGACGCGATGGAAAATATTCCAATTTAAAAAAAACCGAAAAACACCTTCAGCTAATACATTAGAAACATAAGGAAAATATACTAAATATCATATACCAAAGGAGATATACAGAATCTTATATTTATACCTGATTAACCTATATTTTTGAAGAGGAAGGTGAAATGTAAGGAATGCGCAATTTTCCGCAGCCTTAACCCTATAGTCTAGGAAACGTTTCTTTATCGGCCCGTGAAATCAAGGTACAGAATACAAGCGCGAGCGCTACCTTTTTCTCAGGCTCTTTCCGTGATATTGAAAGTTTTATGCTGCGCAGTTTCACTGTCGGAATTCTTACTTTGGGAGAAAATTACTCTCTTATGTTTACAAATGAAATATTCAATATCAGAGACAACTGAAAGGGATATTTGCAACAGATATTTTGACTCTTGATGGAGAATGCATAGTCCTAGAAATGATCTCACTTATCCGTTCATTGATGAAGTTAACCGACATTTAATAAAATATCGATAAGAAAGTGCGAAAGTAGAAACTATTTCCATAAAAAAATACTAATAGTTAACCAATCCGCTGAATTTTCAAGGAATTTCCGAAATATGTCGTATGGAAGATGGAGATTTTCTTTCTTTTGACCTTTCTCCTCTTTGTCTCTGACATTATCTGGTAAATAATTGGTATGAATTAGAAATATCTTCAAATAACTGAAGCTAATTTTGAAGGTCACTGAGCTGTCACGTTCAAAAAACTAGTCAGTTATTTCAAATCATTCATATATTTTCCTTGGATTATGTTCGCACCTCATGAGACAAATTCCTGCTCATGATTTAGCTGCATCTTATCTCTAGTAATAAATCTCTGGTAATTATTGCTTTTTGGAGCTATTCAAGGTCATATTTACAATTTAGGGTAAGATTGAAACTAGAAAAATCAGTTTTCCTTTGAATGAGCCGGATTTCTACGCCAACGAAAAAGTTAACCGAAGAAAGAAACTTAAAAAAGATATAATATATGTTTATCCATGCTTCTGTTTTCACAATAAAACTTCAACCTCAATAAACCATGAGGTTCTGCTCAGGATACAAAATAATGTAACATGGAACAGGTCTTAGAAGATGAGAGAGCAAATATACACGAGCAACTTAGTGACAGATACCGTCGTCAATACGTATAGGTGATATTTTTGAAGAAGATTTACATTATAAAAACAGTACACTCTGTAAATATTTATTAATTAAATATCTACTTATGAAAACTGAATATCAACGGAGTCAGTCCAAAGTAACTTGCTATCAACAAAGATTAGCCATGTTGGCTGAATTGAAAACTTCTCATAATGGAGAGAAGGGGGCACTTTGCACATAAGCTTTAATTCACAAACAAATTATCAAAAGTTTCATTGAATGGAGTTCTGATTGTAAACAAGAAAACAGGAGAAGAGTTAATGTATCTTTACGATTTTCTCTCTGTCATACGTCATACGGAGGCTCGCAGGGTATTATTCTAAATGTAAATAAGGGCGTGCATCCAAACAAATTCTCAAGGAAAACTGGGCTTAAAAATAGTCTGACGGTACCGGAAAACGAACCCGGGATCTTCATCTATCCATAAGGACCCTTAAGCCAATTTTGATTAGCTAACCGGCCCGGCCATTGCCTACTAAGTTCTCTAAACGATGCGTGAAAATATTATGGCCGGATACCTTATTTGGCTAAAGCAACTCACTCCGGATTCCTTGTCCCGTCAGAATTTTTTCATGTCTATTTTACCTCGGGAGCTACTCCAAAATTAAGGGAAATTTTAAATTCGACCCGAAGCTAACCTAATAAATCTGTACGCATTTTACCTCAGGATAAATACAGTTTTCTCCTAAAATTGACCAGTAGCTTTCTTAACCGACGCCTCAAGATCTACATTAATTTTTCCCAATGATTTCCTACATTAAAAAATCTGTTCCAAATTCTTCGTGTTAAAAGATCCACAGTAACTTCACAACCGTTTTACACATCAGAAAATTTTCTTCGAATCATAGCGCTCGAAAAATGGAAAGAAATCTCTATAGAAAAACAAGTGTTACTGAGCGATTTTTAATTTATTACTTAGCGAAGTCAGAAGGAAAAGCTACCCAGAGACCGGTTTCGACGTATAAGGTTGTTGATGTTGACCTGCGATCAAACCACTTGCGGCCTCTTAACGTTTTTTCACTTCCTCTTCAGTGCTCATATTCAAAAACTTTAAAAAACTAAGATTGTTTACGGTTTTTAGTATCATTTTTTAAGTATCTACTGATAAAATTATTGTTTTTACTCAAGATATTATTCAAATCAACGTTGACGGACAGAAGAGTGAAATGGTATATAAATGAATGGCCTTTGTCCAGTTAGGATTTTAAACGTTTTAAATAAATAAAGTTAAATAAATAACGTGTTGAATACAGGTTGGCCGGAAAATTTGGTAAAAAGATGTCAGGGTGGTGAATTACAAGGACAACTTGAGTAAAGGTTTTTTTACCTGAATAAACGTAAACATCTTAGTCATCTACTCTGATTGATCGACTTACGATAGTTAAAATCGAATTGATCGCGAAGTCTTGTAATTGAATGACACAAGAATAGGAATAGCCGGAATGAAGAATAAAAACTTTATGCTCTAACAAAATGCGCGGATTGCTAAGTTCCCAACTGTCACTGAATTAATAAGTATGTACCTATAGTTTCACATCATTATCTGGTTTAGGTTCCCAATTCTCTCTCATAAAGCACAAAATCAAGAAAGAAATTTTTGGTCAAAATATTATAATTTCATTAATTGTCAACAGAAAGATCTACTTTTTTGTTCCCGGACGTATAATTTACAATCACGATGCTGTCACACCCCATAGCTTTTTCTAGATAAAGGAAGCCAGAGGTTTGCTTTCTACGGCAAACTGTGACAATATCACCCAATGTTATTTGAGATTATAACATTTGATAATATGATTCGAGAAAAATTAATAAATCGAAAGCCAACAGGATTGTCCCTTAAAACTGTACTCTTGTAATATATTTAAGGCACTTTCAATTACAAGTTATGAAAGAAAAAAAAGTAAATATCGATTAGTTAAGTCCAACTTGTAGCTCAGAAAAGCGAGCACAGTGGCAGAGATCGTAGTAAAAAGTGTTTCCTTCGATGTTCATAGGAGCAATTACTTCATGTTAAACAGATGGATTGATCACGGTTAAGTTAAAAATTTCGGGGAAAAATAAATAATAAAAGAAACATCCGGAAGAGAAAAGCTTACAGAAATACGATAGTGGTATTTATGACAGAAAGATAAAGACTTTCGTTTCCTATTGCTAATTAAGTGTAATTTCAATAATTGGAAGATAGACCATGAAAAAACAACAATATCCTTGCCCTTTGTGAGAGGACGCTATTTATGTAAATGGAGAATCCAAGTTGTCCTATACTATTTTTCTGAAGAAAATTACAGTAATTACAGCTATAAAGCTATATTTTCTTAGCATTTAGCTTACATAGGTAAGTAAATAAGCAATTCGAAGAGGAATTCCAGAAATAGGATAAATCGAAGCGAAATTTCTATCTCATCTTTTCTTGTAACGGCAAATCCGTGTTCCTCCACCAGATAGAATCTTAAATCATGATCAAGGAAGGCGCCGGAGGGCTTCAATTAAGCCAGCGTAATTTTGCCAACGCTTACACCACAACACGTCTCTCCCTCACCAACTTCCTCCCAAACTCATTTAAGTTTGGCACGAGATGAGACGCGAATCCTCTCCAAAGTCTTCGCGTGTGGACCAACGATATTCAATATATGGAACACGGATTCTCTGGATTTTCACATGCATCGTATTTCATTCTTTAGAAACCGTCGTGACTTGGCTTTAAGGTCTCACGGGTCACGATGTAATCCGCGTCTAGTGATCGAGGACATAGTCGTAACTGGTCAAAATGTTACGTCTTATACGGCTAGAGATTTCTTCTAAAGTACGTGATCCGACTTGTGATGGAAGATATCGAAAAAGAACGTTGAGGTTTTCTATTAAGAAACAAATAAAAATATTAAGTGGAAGCTTTATTCTCATTTTAACTTATTCGATTTTTTCAATCAAAATGGAATGTATAATTCATTTACATTTCAATGTTACAGTGCATATACGAGAAGACAGATTGTAAGAGCTCCTTGTGTAACACGCACTCCGAGGCTCACTCCTAATGACACGCAAACGATTTTATATCGATTCGAAAAGATGCATTAACTGAAAAATCACTTTTCTGTTGAGTTAAAATTTAGTGTAAGAGTTCTTAATGTATGCATTAGTTAAATTTTCTGTTGCTCTCACGTGACGTGAAATTATCTTTGAAATGAAGCAAACGCAAAATAAGAAATATTTTGTGATTATTTTTTATTGGTCACTGTTAGCATATGGTATATTTTATCCGTTTGATAAATTGATTTTATCTCATTTTTTTAACGAACACAAAATCGAAGTCAGAAATCTTGCGAGCTGAACTAAACAGTTTTATCTAGCGATTTAGTTAAACTAATGCAAGTATATAAGTTTCTTAACGGTGATATGAATTATTTACTTAAATATACGCAAAAAGCATAAATGAGTCGATTCATCCTTCTCTCTACTTTTTAAAGTAATGAATTACGGATATTAATGGGACTGTCACGCACAGTAAATATTTATATACGTTTTAGAGAAATAAAGCGATAAAAAATTCCGTATGATATGTTTTGATTCGTAATGATTTCGGTTTATTTAAAAAGCGCTACGTATTTGAGCAGTTAGGTGTAGGAAGTAGTGGTTGGATGGAAGGTGGGTGTTGCCTTATTAGGAAGCAGGAGGGCGATACAGAAACAAAAGAGGAGGAAGGGATTGAGACAATAAGGAGGAATGGATGGCGGCAGTTGGTTTTGTATACGGAAGAGGATGTTGTGGTGGGTGTCGGTGTGGCGTTATAAGTAAGGGGAGGTGAATCCCTCTCTCATACTGTCCCTTCTTCTCCCCACTCTCTTTCCGCCTGCATTACGAAAAAATCCCTAACATCCTCCCAGGAGCCCGAGGTGCGCGCCCCAAAGCAGAAAATCTTGCACATCCTTGAGGAAAGATGCAGGTGTTTCGACAGGGCGTGTTTTGTGAGGGAGAGCGAAACGCTGCCTCGGAGAATTCTTAATTACTGGAAAATCGGATGAATTAAGAGGAAGTGACGTTAACAGAGGTTTGAGATCGAATAAGAAATCGCTTTAGCTCAATAACAATAGTATCTAAGCAATAAAGTAAGCAACACCTGTGGGTCCGGGGGATTTGTACTATGATTTCAATTAAATCAATATTTTAAAGGAAATGAAATGATAAACAAGCCTACAAATTGCTTGAAACTGATAATTATTTGATCTATCATTGATGAAATCACCAATAAATCTACGTTTACAGTAATAATCTGTAAGCTGCCTTTTGTTTTGTCACAAAGGGAATCCTAATATTTAAAATAGAATTTACCTGATTTTACGTTTTCAGCAGAGATATAGACTATAAACATCAGAAGGGCTTGACCAGCTTTTCTTCATCTTTGATAAAAATTTGCTTCATCACAAGAGTGGATATGTTGGTAGGGTAAAGATTCCAAGAAAACATGGTTTAAAATACCGGAAGGAGATAAAGTAGTGAGTATAGTTAGTACTTTGTGCCAAAAAACGAAGTGAAAATTTTTAAATTTTCTGGAGACGGACTCTTTTGCAAAGGTTTTAATTAAAAAGCAAATTATCAAAAGTTTCATTGAACATTGAAAGTAACGCACGTGTATATATATATATATATATATATATATATATATATATATATATATATATATATACTACCTAAAAGAATCTTTATGATTTAACTTCTAAAGAAGTACTATAAAATCATCATGCAGATTCATTTTCAACTTTCTCTTTCGAAAATAATTACTTATAATTATACCCCACGTTGATGGAATTCTATAATTAGCTCAAAATTTAAACTTTTGGGAAAAGTTGAGTGTTACGCTAAATACGTCAATTTACAAATGTGTATTTCGTTTCTATGTGAAGGGGAAAATACTTTTTGTCGGTAAATAATAACATACATTTTCTAGAGATTCTAAATATCATGAACAGAGAATATTCGATGTAATAAGAATTAAATTTTACACATTGACATCATATTTAAGTAAATTTTACCAAGCAGGCACCCGCGTGTATCTGTCTCAGGGGTTAGGCTAGATAGCAAACTGGCAAATGACGAATTTATCCAATAATTAATACACATCAATAAATAATTTCATAGTTGGAAATTAATAAAGAATGAAGTATTTGAAAAAGTAGAAGCAAACCACTGCAATTCTTCTTCCATATATATATATAATCATATACCATGATTTTAGGCTCTACTGGATAGCCATGAGGGTAGCGCGTTCGACTCAGGGGAATACAGTCCCAGGCTCGATTCCCTCAGCCCACGTGCGAGATTACGTCAGCTATCGAAGCACTTTTACAATATTACTACTCTACGTCTCAATCCATAAGTATCATAGGTATTATATGAAAAATAAAATCGTAAAGATATTTAAAAGGAACTTTAATTTAAATATCCAACATGAATAATATTTCGGATATCCAATAGATTGTTTCATTTTAATATGAAGTTCTTTGAAAGATAAATCGATACCATAACAAAAATAAATGCTAGTTACGCTGAAAACTGGCAATAATATTCACTCTGAGGATACTTCTACTTATCGAAACATGATTGGTAAGGGCTGTTTCTAAATCGGAAAATTTACGGGGTATGTAGGAAATTCATACTGAATAGCACTAATTCTGAATAGTACATCCTCCGGTTTCATAGTTAACAGATTAGGAATGCAAGAAGTCTATTTAGGGGATGAATTACCATGGCAATAATACTTCTTGCTGCTCCCCAGATTTACCATGCATGCAATAGAAATTTTAATATATTCTGTCTTAACTACTAAGTGTCGTTCATTATAAGGTAAATATTATCTATAACCGGAAAATTCTTTGATCAATGGATTATCTCAGGACGAGCTCTCAAAAAAAAAAAAAAAAAAAAAACGGATTCGAAACATAAAACCAACAATTATTACTCAATTATGTAATTATTATAGCATTTATTGATAGCAATTATTATTCAATATCGGAAAGTAGCCAAGCATATTGAACACCGAAAGCAACTCAGACATTCTCAAAAAAATATAGTTCAATTCAGTAAAATATTTCTAGGTCAATAACTGTTTATTTTATGTATCGGATAAAATCGATTTGAGGGAGGTTTTACCGTGCGGAAATCCATGACAAGGAATAATAGAATGAAAATAAAGTTATATCTACATATATCGTGGAAAATACGTAAAGTTATATTTTATTTCTACTTTTTCTTGCTATGCCCTTGCTTCCATTAGCGCCGTTAAATAAATCGCGCAATGACGTAATTAGAATGGTGGTATGCATATAGGATCCAATGAAATACACAACCTATGGATTTCTTAAGAAAATATTTCACTGAACCAAATCAATATTATTATCACATTAACCTTGTATGACTACATGAGAATACTAAAAAGATTTCGATGCAAACGCAGATACAAATTATGTTTTTCATAATAAAATCATTGAATTTTCTGAAACAAAATATTTAAGAATAAACTTTCAAATGTAATGTCTGCAGCTTAAGAAACAGTAATAACCTTTCACTCGTTTATGAAAAACTTCTGCAATCATGTTTAAATCTTCGTTATAACGTTAGTCAATCATGAATGATAATCAGAAAAACAACTTTCAAGTAACGGATGAAACGAGGAAATGTCATCAATATTTTTATTCAATGAAGGACATTAGGCGCAAGTGTTCGATCTTTAACTTCTTCATTCGCTACGTTTCCTCCTTTCATGGTTTTTTATTAATTGTGCTTCAAGATTCAACAGAAACACTACTGGTCCTCTCAAAAACTTCAAACCTCTATAAATGAATCATGTCACCGGATGTCCTTGAATAGCGAATTAGCGAAAAATACTGGAAATGCCGAATAAAGAATCTAAATAAGAATCGAAAATCTTGGAGACTTCAATAAGACGTTGGGAGTGGCGCAAGGCGAAGGTTAAATCAAATTGCCTTCTCCAAGGCACACGTTACCCTCAAGGGATTTCCAAAACCAAACACTGCCCTCTCCGAGTAAAGTCGAGCACAAATGATCCTATACTCTCAATTTAAAGAACTAATGCAATAAGCGGTTAATTTGTTACTTCTTAATTTTTATGAATTTCATTTGTGACCTCCACTATTTTATTTCAAACACCTCCATCTATTCACAACAAGATCGTTTCAAATTTTAAAACCTTCGTTAAACACAAACTCAGTTAGTTGTTCCTAGATAAATAACGCGAAATCCAAATATTTTGATACATAATTTTTCATTATAAAAAATCGAAAAAAATTAAAACTATTTCTAAAATATCTAATATTTGTTTAAAACTTCGTTCAAAATTTTATTCTGAGAATTTATTTGTATTTTATAAAGTTTTCAATGGTATGGATGATAAAATTTATCTCGCAAGCTATTTTCGTCACTAGTTTAGAATAATTGTCTTCAATTAATAAATTGGGGATTCTCTCTTTTATTCACGAACGAAATGGTACTTCAGATAGTAAAAAAAGTTGCCGTTTATATTCTGAACCTTGACGAAGATCGATGATACTACGACGCTGAATTTAAAGAATGCAACCCTAGCCTGATGAATAAATTTTCCACCACCAAGAGAGGACCGAGAACAGCTGCTTACAAGCATGTGCGACATTCGATCCAGAGAAATTACAGTAGTTTTCCTCATAAATGCAGTGGAATGTACAAAATGTAAACATATTCCAGTACATATTCCTTTAAGCACAGCTCACTTTGGAAAAATAGGCACTCGGAAAGGTAACGAATCAATATCCTTACCAGTATTGGGATGTATAATGCTCCCCGCAATCGATTCCCTGCCGCTTGGTCCGGCACGGATAACAAAAAGAATTCCGACGGATGTGCAGATTCCTTTTTAACAGCGGCGGACCAAACCTCGCGCTCTACGATCGGATGAAAGACTAAATGCGTTTTGCGTTCGCAGACGGCAGATGAAAGCTGCGGTTCGTGAAAGGGAAAGGTGGAGTGAGGGAGAGAGTCCTCCCACCAAAACTTACCACCCTCTCCTCTTGGGAGTTAAGGGTAGGAGGAGTAGGGGAGAGAGAGAGAGAGATCTGCCGAGAGATATACAGTTGGTAGATGGTAAAAGGGATGGGGAGAGCGAGGGTTGCATCGCGGGATGTTTCTTCGGGAGTCGACACTAGCTCTGCAACGGTAACTCGGAGAAACTCCGCTGGTTCCTCCTCTACCATTGAGCCGGCGAGGGAGAGAGAAAAAATGAAGAAAGTTCGAAAATGGCAGAGCATTGCGGTCAAGGACTCTCGCAGGGAATCCTTTTATCTTTTTAACGGAATTCCCTTCTCGGCCTTCGCGGAAAGGCCCCAGCGAACCCGTTCCGGAACGTTATTCCTCCGGTCCTCCCGTAACACCCACGCGTCATAGACCAAAAAAAGGACCATAGGCGTGGCATCCGGAGATGCTGACTGTCAAGGATGAATGCATGAAGGACTGGGTCGGTAGGTTTAACTTCCAATTTCACGTGTCCACGCACACGAGCGAATAAGGAGCAAACCGGGTATTGGGATCACGTTTCGGAAGCGAATTCCTTTCCTCATGGTTTCCAATTCAGGTATATCTCGCCAGACCGGTTTGTTATGGAATCAAACGATACAAAATTTGCTAATATGGCCCACCGTATTTCCAATAATATTTTACGCATTAAAATAATTTCCATAAAAAAATCATGGTTAAATTGTAAGCTTGGATGATTATTATTTTTTATTGCAGACTCGACAGATGACTACTTAACGTGCAGAGGAGCTTCTAAACCTTCCAGCGCTCCAACGTATCGCAAAAAGGCTGTTTCCTCGTCACTTCATGAGATGCAGTATTTTGAGTCATAAATTATCAATTTGTCATTAAAGGTGCATGTCACGTAAACACATTGGGATATACGTATTTTCTTACTTAGGAATAAGAGCTCACACTTACAAATCACGATTGTAATTACTCTTAAAAACCTCAATTAAACTTACCAAGTGTTTTCATCTCATCAGTCTAAGTTAAATCGAAACAAGCAAAATTATGGATCGCAAAGTTCGCGAGGTTAAGCGAAAACACTTCGCGAGGGGTAAGTTAGTCTGCAAATACGCTCCAAGGAAAAGTATTTTGTTGATGAATTGAGTTATCCGTTACTTGGTAGAACACCATTACAGGAAATAAAACAATCACTTTGTAAAGTTCTACTGAATTATTTTAATTATACATGCAACATGTTTCGTCTCACTGAGACTTAATCAAGCACTGATAGATTTATTTTAACTTTCCGTAACCCACTCCATCCCCGCCCCTTCTTTTTTTGTTTTGCTATTTATTGTCTTCAATTTTGCTATCAGTGCCCGATGATGTCTCAGTGAGACGAAACATGTTGCACGTATAATTAAAATAATTCGGTAGAACTTTACAAAGTGATTGTATTATTTCCTATTTTGTTGAGCACTGTATTGGTACTTTGGGCTATTGTAATGTTATGTATAAGAAAACCTGTACATTTTGCGATAAAATTATCTCAAAACAAAAACAATATATTTTACCGATAAACTTATTTATACAATGGCTTTGAACTCTATATTGAGTACTCAAGAGGTATCAAATAATATTTTCAATATTTTTACGCGATAAAAGTTAATTACAGAAATGAATATTCAACAAAAATAAAATATTCTGTCTAAGTTGTCGTTGGTCCATTGAACAAGCCAGAAATACTTTGAGAGGAGATGGAGTTTAAATGATAGCGATTTATTGAAAATAAACCATTATCCTACGTACTTTATTTTCGGGTGAAATTGGGACTGAATATCGTCTTACATTTAACAATAGAAAGTATAATAATAGAAAATATAATAATACAATACATGATAATACAAAATATAATAATCTAATATAATAAAATAAGGTGTGTGTATGTGTGTATGTATGTTCGCCTAAAACTCGAGAACCATAAATGGCACAACTTTCAAACTTTCAGGATTATTAAATGTAATCCCTGCGCAGATAATAGGCTACTTTTCATTTACTTAAATGTCCCCAGTTCGAACCCAGACAAGAAAAATCGTTCTCATAAGAAATGCACGTAAACCTCAGTTTTATCGGTTGCAGGCCACATTTCTTTTGCAAAATTAAATTAGAAATAATAGGCTTACTAAATCGAGATAAGCACCAAAAGAAAGAGAAATGAATAGAGAGTCTTATTTTGGTCGTGAAATATCGTTATCGAGTCGAAATGGCGAGAATTCGGTTAAAATAGATGGAAATTTCGTGAAATTTTGAGGCTATAAACAACGAGTCCCCTTGACGACGAATGCGATTGTTGAAACCGAGGTATTGCGTTTTCCCATAAGAATGCAAGGGTATTATAGCTCCATATGAAAGTAATGATTAAAAACGAATGATAGTATATGTACTTAGCAAGCAATATTCTGAAATTTCAGCATTTGCATTTACGATCAATTTTAAGCGTTGATTCACAGGAGGCATCGTATGATCATTTAGGGAAAGTTCCTTTATCACCTCGACTTTGCCATTTCTATTTGAAAATAATGAAGCTACTACGCGTGATTTACACTGGAAAAACTTTAAATTGATTAATGTATACTGCGTGCAGCCTCTTGGCGTGTGGCAGTGGGTGCTTGAACCACGACTCTACTTCCCTAATCGTGTAATACCGTGTATTACATTATCATTTCGAGTAAATCATAACTTAATCAAACGCTTCATTTTTTTACACAGGCGATCTTTTGTATTCGTGAGCAAACCGCAAGTAGTATTGTCTCCATCAAAATTTTCTCCCGTATAGGATTTAATGTGAAGGTAAGCAATAGTATCTTAATAAGTAAATTTAAAATCTAAGGAAATGGGTAATTATTACATGAGACGACGTGCACCCAGGAAAAATCCCAAGGAAGAATCATCTTACACAGTTGGGAAACTCCTAAAGAAAGAAAATTTAAGACGATTCCCTTTCTTAACGTGGATTCTAGATTTGCATTCAAATGATAAGAAGTTAGAATAAATAAAACATTTTCATTTAGGATAACATTTTCATTGATCCAAGTTAAGTGAAAGATGTTAGATTTTCCTCTTCACAAGTTATTACCTAATATATTATCTACTGCTAATTTATATATTCCCGTTGAGAATCAACGGGCGCCTCAGCTCGTACAAAATATAATAATACAAAATATAATAATACAAAATACAATAACACAAAATAATAGAAAAAAGAATGAAAAAGGAAGATAAATTCTATTACGGTTATAGTACAAACACAAAATAGAATTAGTTATTAGAGAGGAAAGGTAAAGCATTAAAAAATAACTTTATATAAACAAAATAAGAAGAGTGAGAAAAAGAAAGAATTGTGACTTCATCCAAGCGTCAGGATTTATTTTGTTGAGTTTGCTCCTGAGGATATTACGTTATCCTATGATGTTAAAACGTAAATTTCAGCAAATGTAATTTCTATAATATAAAATAGTCAACAGTGTAGTATTAACTAGTCTGGTTATAGCCTCTGATTCCCTGGATAATTTACTTAGTTTTACAGACCTATCATGATAGAATGCATGGGGTTAAACTTTATTTGGTCCTTGTATCACTGCATGACCGATACTTGGCCGTAAAAGGTTTTTTCATCTTACTTTCATCAACAAATTATTTCTATTTGTAATAAAAGATAAATCCTCGAATTAAGTTAATACAAGACTGAATTAAATTGATCATTGAATTATGTCTGTAAGTAAGACATTGTTATATTTTAGGAAGCTCCATTAGTTACTGATTTCGACTAGAACGGATATTGTAACTCATCTCTGGTAACTATGGAAGCAAACATTATTTCAATCACATCACACTGTAAGCACTTTCGGGTGATGTCAATAAAAATCTTATCCACCTATGCCACAAGCAGTTGAAGAATCGACGAAAAATTATTTTATTCAATGCTGCACAGTTCTAATATCCTTAACAATTGCTATTTGCATTTCAACAGTAAAACGAAATTAACGCAGCAAACCAATATACCGTTACGAAACACATGTACTATCAGCATGCAATTCAATATCATTTCATAATAATCTGGAGGAATCATTTGTTTCTCGGAAAAGAAACCTAATAGTGTCATATTTTAATAGCACAAGAATGTGGAATGGATATGCTCAAGGAATTCTCAAAATATATCCTTTATAGGTGATAAGTCTGTTAAAAGGAAACATCAGAACTTAAAATAAAAAGATAAAATTAAGCATTTGAGATAGATTAATATCACCCCTATAGTGTTAAAATAAGTTTTGGTCATATACTCTTATAAGAGCGATCTCAAATAAAATACATGGATATCGCATTAAAAGGCAGTAAGTAGTAAAATTAAGGCAGCATCGAGTTTCATATCCTTGGTTCGTCAATTTTGTTTGTTATTCAATATTGTCTTTTAGATTTAGAAGAAATTTTGAAGATTTACGCATTTGGTGTCCTTCAGAGGCATCATAAACGATTTTTTCAAGCGCCAGTAAATGACTCGCGCAACTGATTGCGAGTTGGACCATTCTAAAGCGGATCTCACGTAAGAGAAGAAAAAAATCTTTGAGCGCGCAGTATCTGGAAACGGAGAGGTCTTCTTTTTTTTGAAAGAGGATGACTTTCATCGCTTAATAAACGCAGCCGTTGCGAAATAGTAGTTGAACTATGAATTAAATTTGATCTTTCAACATGATACCCTCGAGGTGCGAGGACGGCATCCACTCACGCAGTAAACACGGAAGGGGATGAGCGAAAAATCCGCTCCTCTTAAGATTTGATTTGGCTCGTTTTCACCCGACCTCGGTCCATTATAAAGAGATTAAAGAGGAGATTGCAAAAAAGGAAGACCTTTACATCAGGGACAATTGTCGAATGATTAATCCGTATCTTAAACTTAATCCGTGTCGTAGGAATGAATAGCTACGTCGACCCATTCAATATTTTCGATAATAGTTCATTAAGCGTGAACAGAAATATTCGCAACTTTCTCTGCTGTCAGCAATAAAAGTTTTATACACTACCGATTTTAGCACGTACATATATCCTTAATCTCGGTGAATTGAGGACGAGAATTTTCTTGAAATATTCCTTTATCCATAGAGGTAGTATCTTAGCTATAAGACTTAACTTCAAAATAATCCGCGTCCCTCCTATGTAAACACCATTGCTTTGCAGAAAAGCAAGCCATGAGCAGCGAGGTTGGGAGTCACGAGGACTGACCATGGGATCATGGCCTCGTATGAATAAGCAAGGTCATAAAAATCTATCAACCCACAAGAATTAGCGATTACCTATGATGCAGAGCGAATTTTCCACTGCACTTTTCTAATTATCATACACAATTCATAGAGACAATTCCAATACATTCACTGAATTAGTTTGAAGCCACATATCATAAACCTTTACGAGAATAAGTATATGAGGTCCAGAAATGGAAATAAGAGAATTAAGTAATAAAAGAGGAGAGACGTTACTATCAAGATTATTCAATCGATGATCTTCTCGGAGAAATAATTCTATAACATGGGAAATGTCTGGAAAATTCCTCGCCCTTATTGTGGATTAGTTAGTCTAGCGTAAAAATGGTCAGATAAAAAGATAGAGGCAGTTATTTTCCACAAAACGAAGATTAAATTCGCCGGCCGAGTGGTTAGCATTCTAGCTGCGCTATCGCTCATACCCCAAGGTCCTGGGTTCGAATCCCAGCTGATCGGATTTTCCTGATCAGGGAATGGTTGTGTTTGTTGCACATTGCTGCTATTGTCTTGGTGAAGCTTCTCCTGATGAGCTTTGTTGAGCTCAGGAGGACTTCACCTGTAATTGGCAATAGCAGCAGAGTAGCAAGGGGGAAAAAATCACATTTCTGACACTGAAGTTGTTGCGTTTTCTCCTCTACCAGTGATGGAAAAGAGTTCATTGATGAACTCAAAATTATTTCTCCTTATTTCAATTGCAATAAGGAAATCTCATCCCGGAAGCCACGACGTGTTTATATAATGTATATCAGTCAATACAATATATCTCTTACCCAAAATCCTCTTGCCACCCTTCCCGAAAGCTAAAAATCTCGAGGATTGAATCTGGCATACTTTGTCTGCAATATTTGAATCTAAATAAGTAATAACAAGATTATGTAAATGAAACTTTTAATGATGATACTGATCTAAAACTTTCACCTCTATTTTCTTGAATAAATTCCGTAATAAATATTTAGAAATTCGTTTTTCGCTTACGTAAAGCTTCGGAGAATCTTTTTCTTTTTTGGCACTGTTATATCAAAGGGAAAAATAAACTTTCCTTAAATGATTTACAATATTTATACGAAAGCACGCATTTATTACGCAGGACTCCTATATCTAAGTGATTCAAATAAAAGAGTTTTAGCTGATCAACCAGAGCATGGTGAATAGAAGAATCGTCCGGAAAATGATCTTGAATGAGATGTCTAGGCAATCCATCTAGTAAACAAAATTTTACTTAAATGATGGAGAGCAGCATTATCAAATTATAAAATACGGTTATTGACATTCACAACAAATAGCATTCACAATGTTACGTTTAGTGGAAATTGTATAACAGCAAATATTATAGTAGGATATTCCCAAATTTATTGGATAAGAACTGTATAATCGATTTGGTAGATTATCTCTCGTACCTGGAATCACCGATAATATGGTAAATACCACGCGTCTTATACTAAAATTACTATAAGAGATTATTACTATATGCCGTGAATGTCAAAAAGGCTATAATTAAAAAAATTGCAGATACAATAGAAATGTATAATAAAAATTATGAAGTCATATTCTTATCCATTGCCATTGGTTATCATGAACGGCAGTTCTCAATGAGATGGCTGACGTAAGAATTAGGTAAATTAAAATCATTACCATCGATATTATTACTTCGCCACTCAATGAAGTGTCTTAACTTAAACTGAATTATTTTCATGGCTTGCAATCTTCAAGCTATATCTAGAACTTTCTTTGCCTCTTTCTTTCATTTGTGCCGGTGTATTTTTTTAAATTGAAAAGCAATGTTTTGGCGAAAAAATGGGGTCAACCTATATACGAGTATATAAACCCATTTGCAAGTGCTATTTTATATATCTTTCTCTGAATATAAAGAAAATAAAAGCCTTTAAAATTATGTGAAGGCATAAAATCAACGGAAAATATTGAAGATAATCTGAAGAAGTACTGATTATACCGATAGTGCTTCAAATACTTAAAATTTCAACTGCCATCCTTTCCTTTCACGGTTACGCTTCCGTGGATTTGGTGAACCACAAAACCGCGAATGCAATACAAATGGAAATTTGGGTTCCTTGTACTTCAAACCGCAGTTTTCCCAGTTTTCTTATTTTAACTTTCTGGTGATCGTAAGTCGGCCGATCACGTTCCTATATTTGTTTATCAGAATGTAGGTGACTCTTCTTCTTGGCAGGTCGCACGAAGGGATTCGGAAGAGGTGGAATCCGCCACTGCCGTCGGTGGTCAATTCATTGGCGTCTACTCGGAAGAAATCACTTCTTTATCTCTGCTTTGAAGGATACTGGTCTCTTGAAAAAGTTCCATGGAAAGCAATTCTCCTTCAGCTCTCGTGGGGTGCTACTGCTGCAAGTTGAAATATTTTCAAAACTTTGGAGGCTGAATTCTTCGCTACTTGTTGCAGAGGTGCAGCAGAGGGAGTAAAGTGCCTCATTATATGGAATCCAACCAAACTTGAGGATGATGCATTGAGTACTACTTTCTACGATGTCGTGAATGTTTCTCGCTCTGGTGATGACAATTCCAAGCCAAGCTGTTGCCGCGGACAGAAGAATTTTCATGATGGTAACTTTGTATAAATTTAGTTCGGTTTCGAGCGCCAAACCAGAAGGATTGGGTAAGAGCCCTCCTTCATGGAAAATACTGAAGTTTTTAGACAAGACATCAATATTTTTCGTGATGCCCTCTTCCACCGCATTCTCTAAACTCAACAAATCCCACCAATATCCTTAGAATCGAGGAAGAGATGGAAGGGAGATTCGGCCGGGTAGCTCAATTAGTTAAAACAACCACCCAGCAAGCAGTAAGAAGTACAAAAGAAAATTTCAAAAACTATTAGGAATCATACTGCAAATCAAGAATTTTCTTGTAGCATGAGTATACAAACGCCATTGGAGAAATTCCGACTTAAACCACAATATCGGATAGGATGGACGGATGGCAATAGGATGGACATTTACAGTAGGAAAGGAAAATAATTGTGCAACTTGATGACGGGGATTATATCAAACTGAGATATAATTAAAAGGTAGAATTATTTTTGTGCGATGATGCTGTGCCCTACAATGGCACTTCATAAGAGGTGACTTAAATTCGGTGAAATATATATTGGGAATAAAATGGGAAAAATCAGTTAATGAGGTTTATAAGATTGCAACTCAAACTGGATTGCGGTTACAGCATAGAATTATAGAACAAAGGACTGATTTTCCTATAAGGAATGCAGCGACGCACATTTAAGAAATTCTTCAGTAAACTTTCCAAATAGATAGAGAAAGGTCACCGAAGTTGAGGAGAGAGGAGGTATTTTAGTAAAAGGTACCGACTTTTCATTATGGTCCTGGATTCGAGGCTAGGCGTTTAAGATTTTTTTCCAAGAAAAATACAGGCTAGTTCAATTTCCAACTTAGGTACTTGTTCATTCTGATCAACGATATCTATTTGCTTAAAGATGATTGGCTTTACATTAAATATTCCACCGCATTCCCTGAATTTAAGATGAAATTATGTTTTAAAGTGAGTAAATAATTAAAGATTTATGACATGAAAATAAATAAAAAGTAAAATAACTGGGGTTTGCGTCGAATCTGCAAATGTTATATTCGAGCTGAACAGGAACGTCAAGTTATTATTGGTTTCTAAAATACTCTCCGGAGTAAAAAGGTAATTTGAGAAGGAAAATAAAGTTGAGGCATAAATGAATTTACTAAAAGCATGCATTCCCTTAGAAGAGGATGGAAGAGAAATACAATTTATCTTTTTGGATTCTAAATCATTGACAACACAAAAGAGATTCTTCGACGAATTGGTAAGAGAGATCCACTCCTAACTTGATATGCGGCAATAAGAGTCATAATATACTGGTATACTGAAATTTGCATGGATCATTATCACTGATCAATATAGTTATTTAAATAACTTTCAAACATTGAAGATTTGAAGTAGCAAATATAATATATAATATAACTATACAAAGCGAAAATTTCGCAGAAGAAGGAGTGAATATTAAAGTCGCAAAAAATTTCATTAGTCATCTGAACAGCAGTTTATCGAAAGGAATAGTTTTCAAGGAAATCGAAATTTTATTTGGCAGATAAATTGTATTTTTTTGCGTGCTTCATACACATTCTGCTCCATATAATTTTTGATTGGATATATATCTCTAGAAAAAGGAGAGCCTTGTAGGTATTTACTCGCATTCATGTAGAATCAAGCGTAGTGTTTTACCTTTTCCTCAAGAACTATTTTCTGTGATAGAAAACGACTAGGTTTTGATAAACAAACGTCATCATTAGATACCTGATAAAGATATGATAAGATCGGACCGGATGATGACGATTACTCCTCCTAACCTGGTCGTATTTTATTTACGAAAATATTTCCTTTCGGAAAAAAAATACATCATAATGAATTTCCGCAACACCTCTATCTTACTGAGAATTTTACTCTCATTTAATTATACAATTATTATCATCATAATATCATCATTTTCTTAAAGATAAATCAGATGATAAGGCTCATTAGAGGAATACTTAGACGAATGAAAAATTCTAGCTATCAACAGAAACAAAACCCATACACAGCATCCTACAGAGCTTTTGATATATTTCATAATTCAACAAATGAGTGAGAATAGACATCAATATTACTGAACTGAAATCGTGAGCAAAAAATATTAAAGAGATTAGAAGATCCAGAAAGTAGACAACCAACATAAGAAAGTATTTGTCATCAAATCATGCTATACCAATAAGTACATATGAAATAGGGGTTGAAATGAAACGTCAGATAGATAGATATATTTCTAGATAGATTTTTCATCAAAAAGTTCCTCCTCCAGAATTATTCTTTCTTACGGCGAAATGCGTAGTTTTCGCCCTTTAGCAGTCATGGGCAAGATGCATTTCAAGTAGCTCTACTATAGATTCATAAACATTCAAATGTCTCTCTTATACGGGAAGACTGCTAAATTCATGGGTTGATAAATAAAATAATTATAATATATTTTCAAAAATTATCAAAACACTTTTATTTAACAGGAGACACTTCGTGTTCGAGGAATTAAGGTAATACGTATCCTGATGAGCATGATATTTAAATCCATGCCAAGGATGCTAATTGAAAGTACGTTTTATTACCGAAAGCAAAATAAAGTCGGATCCTGATTTGCCGTGACAAGGACCTATACATTCCGCAGATCAATGATGCGTGATGCTGTTGACCCATATTTTGTCAAATAGAGAGATTATTCAAGGACCAAGACTTGTGGCTAGTTGTATTCTAGTGCGTGTAAAATAATTATAAGATAGTGGGGTGAAGTTCTGAAGTTCGAATTTATTGGAATAAAATCGATTCTTCCACCGAAAGAATTCATAGTACGTTTTGAAGTAGAACGCGCCTGCCGTCAAAATTTTAAGGAAGTAAAAGGAAATTCCGGCATAAATATTGGATAAACATCCTTGAAAGATGTGTTAGTGGGACTGAAATAAATTTTCAATTACCCATGATGCAGAACGAAATTAAGAGTTAAAAGCAACCACGAAATCGTGATAATGGTATTTGGGATTAACCAAGATATCTACTCCAGGCTATCACATGCAACTTCATAAACTGAAGAGCTAATAGTTTCGTTAAATAACAAAGCTCATAATTTCTAGCAAAAGTTGAAATTATGAAGAGGGCTGGAATGAACTGCGTGCCAGATTTAACTTCCCACTTATGTTGGGCGCGGAAATCACAGTTTCAAAATATAAGAACCAAAGCAGAAAATAGATATATATACCTAAGCATAGATAGATAGATATACCAAAGCAGAAAATAGATAAACATACCCATTCGATAATGAGGGGTAATTGAACGCTTTACCTCGTGAATTTCTCATGCGAACGCCATAAAATACATAACTGTTGAAAATAAGGTTAAAACTAGACTCTTGTAATATTTCGGTGATCATTTAAATATATAAAACAGCATTTATTGTAAATTCATAACTTTCTATATATTACCGTGTTACGTATATTTAAGTATTTTGTATGAGCCATTATTGAAGTATCATTTATGTATAGGACTCTACGGATATTCCATTTATTTTAGATTTATAATTTATGTAAATTTTTGTATGAAATTATATTTTTATTATTATTTAATGTATGTATTTCCTGCAGACGGTTTGTAGAGTGGTTTTACTCCCGATTTTTGGCGAATTCCTATATGGAGAAATTACCTAGTGAGAAGCACATATTGCAACGAAAATTTAAATAAATAACAAATAACTCAATTCTATTTGCATTGAGTAAACTACAGACGATTATAAGTGCAAATAAAATAGATATCCATGTCATTTAACTGAAATATTCACTCTCAAGGAAGTTTATATTTATTATATAGTTAAATAACTTAAGAATTGCGTTTATAGCGTCGTGAGTTCTGATAATCTTTCCAATTACAATAATTTAAACTAATCTTTAAGGAAGGACTGCGGAGCAATTCAAAGAATTCCAAAGGATACAAAGAGATAATATTTTCTATTTTTCAAACAGTCCAGTGTGAAACTAAACAGAAAATCTTCTCCATTAGCAAACAATATCTCTATGACGGCAATACTGCCAAATAAGCTAGATGAGAAATGAGGTGCTTTACCCCAGCTTTCGTCACTGAATCAGAATGTAATAGTCCGTCCGACTCCCATAGAGCAATAAGTACTTACCGGGCGGCATTCACCGTGGATGACACGTGGTCGTCGCATAAATTCCCACGCCACCAGATTTGGCTTTCCGTGTACAGACTCGATCTCTTAATTCGGATAGCTAACCACATTCAGCCAGAGAAGAATGTTATCGTAAGTGCAGCACAATGTAAATAATAACCCTGCGAACAACATCATATTCAATAAGAAGAGACTAAAACGAATATCATTACTCTGCATCACTCATACCTCAGCAGCTTTTATAGTACAACAGCCACGAACAAAGCTGAGGTAAAAGTAAAGGCAAGATGCATGTTTTCCAGTTTGTTCCAATTATATTAAGTTCGATTCATCAAATTAAGGTAGCAGGAAAAAGATGACAATAATACAGGAAAATTCCTTCCTAATATTTACAATGATATTAAGCAGATTTATAGATATAACCGAAATGTTCATAGGGTTTCCCGACTTGAAAAATCAACGAGAACAATTTTGAAATAGAATTACGCACTACTACTCTCAGCCCGGATTCTGCGTATAGCCTACTCGCTGCTGACCCAATCACATAAGAAAACTGCTCTAATTAAAGAAAAATATTGCGGGATCGTGGACGGCGCGAGTCTTCCACCATTTAGCAAAACGGAATTTTCACATTCCTCGAATGGAATTTTTCTCCTCGAATCTCCGACGTTCCGTGGGAGTGGACGAAAAAAAATTTAAGGCCACATTTGAGTAATATTTCGAATAAAAAGTTTCATAAGCGCATGGTCGAGGAAGTTTTTCAATAAATGAGAGAGCTCTCTAGGCTCGTCTCTGCTACCTCAGGGAGGCGGAAGGGGAGGGGGGCAGGAAGCTAAAACAAATGATTTTCTCTGTTCCCTTCTTCCCACAAACGGCAGCGGGATGTTTCAATAGGGAAAGTAAACCATAGGAATATTCTCCCTCTCTTCTGAGTCCAATTGATGTTTCGATCTTACCTTCCACTGGCGTAGAGGGCTAAAGTTTTCAGGTGATTCATTGGGAATAACGAAAAGGGAAAGTTTCGAAACGAGACTTTCGTTTCCTAGCGTAACCCACTGTATTGATCTCTAATAGCCCGACAAATTACTTAATTGATCGGCATTTAGTTGATGAAGATAGCGTTTATTGCCTAAAATATGCAGCAATCCAGCTGATCCATCTACATCGATCTTTTACCTCCAAAATAGACAAAACATGACATTTATCGTCATCCACAGCAAAAAGTAAAACTCAATTCTCTACTAACAGTTTGGTTAACTTATTTTCTACGGTAAATTAATGCGGCCATGAATAATAATAAGCGATTTCCAGTCATTTTAATGAATTTCAATGTTGGGATTTAAAATATTTTTTAAAGTTTCTCATATCGTAAAAATTTCCATAAGTTCATTCTTGATTGTTATACATGCAATATACAAAACTGTTATGTATATATTAAGTTGTGTCCAATCATCAATGAAGTTACCTCTCCTCTTAATTTGTATCTCCGAAAATTTTTGAAATGTGAGGATGTATCCATAAAGAGGTGATAATTATTTCGAAGATTAATAATGAATCACACCATCATGCTTTTTACCAGAACCTTTAAATATCATTTTTTGTTTCTTACAAATGTGCCAGAATGAATCTTGTCTTCGGAGGGAAGAATTCCCCTAGAAATATACAGAATTTAATTTTCCTAGTGAAATAAGAACGTTAAAAGTATTTATATCTCAAACCACCAATGCAGAAAAAATAATCCTTTCCTAATTTTGGAAAATGGGATTATCATCAAAAGATTTCAGGAAATACTATGGACACATGAAGAGAGATCAATATCATCTTCAGAAGTGCTATTTTCCATGAGATAACAAATTGGAAGACCAGTTATGTTTTATGATGCACTAATTACACCTACACGTTTTCTGCAATGATATTTGATCACAGAGTATACTAAATAATTGGACTGACAGAAAGACAAAGACTTTCTTCGGTGGGATTTAGACCAAAAAGGTTTCATCTTTCATTTAACCGATACAATATAGCAAAACATGACAGAAAGATGTTATAAGAAAAATAAAAAATATTGGAGAATCAAACTATAGCTAATTATAGGTATTAAATGAAGGCAATAAAGAATTGACTTTCGCGCTATAATCTCTGATGAATTCATTTATGATGATCGTCATAAAAAAATTAATTTAATTTTTCATTACTTTCTACCTCTAATAACATATTTTTCATATCGCAGAAACACCGTAATCAAGATAAACACAGATTAATTATATATACAGGATAATATTCCATGTACTGAAATGGCGAAAATTACAATTAATCTGAAGTAGCAGCAAAATCTCGTGAATGTAATTTAGTCTTATCTTTTTAAAATCCTATATTTTATCATTTTATAATTTCGAATGGTAAATATTACATCTGAGTGTTTTCGCTAACTAGAAAATATACCATTTATAAAATCTATAGGATTTTTCGGATTTGATTAAATAACTAATAATAAGCTTCAGCTAAAATTTGCTTTTCCCTGTTTCTCTTTTGATTCTTACATTTCTCCATATATCTCTTTGAGCCATGAAAAAGTGAGTTTTGTGTCTAAAATGAAGGACAACATGTATAGGGATTACATTTCACCTCCTCTATAAAAATTATCGAGGCACTAAGCAAAAGCGAAATATAAATAAAACAAGAAAAGCAGGATGATTAGACAGCGAGAATAATGTGATCCACCCACAAAGAAAATTCATTAATAAACAAGCTGGCGGAAGCTGTATGTTTTGAAGGATAGCAATCAAGCAATGTTAAGAAAGAAAAGTCTATCAACTCAGTAATTTTGGCGATAAAAAAACTTAAATGGTCTATGAGAACTCTAAAGACAAGCAGAGACAAAGAGGGACTCCGGATAGCCAAGTGGGCAACGCGTTCGACTTCGGTCACGGTCCCGGGGTTACCGACTACAGCCCCTGGTTCGATCCACGAAGAAATTGGCCTCAGCTGTCGAAGTTCCTCTAAACTAAAATTGTATAAATTCACGGTCGTGCCTGAGATAAGAAGAGATAAAAACGATGATAAACTTTTTTGTGTTAGATAGATGGATCAGGTTTGCCTTTTTTTTGAGGATGTGAAATAATCTCTCCAAAGTTCAAGTCCAAAGGGAACTTCTGTCTGTGAGGCTTATCGGTGACCGAACCCACGTCCTTCAAGTTATTACTACGATACTCTAATTACTAGGGTTAATTTTCCAACGTAATTTAAATGAAAGTAATGAACCAAATTTCATATGAGCAATTCAGAGAATTCAATAAAAAAATTCACGCAAGATAAAATCTTCGATTTATTTAACTCTAAATGTCTATAAAATAAAAATGTTGCTATATATGAGTAAAAGTTTCAAATGTAAGTATGAAGAAACATTTTTTTGAATTACGTAACCAGATCACCTCGCCGTTCCTAACTATGAAAAAATACTCTCTCTATCAAAAAATACTGGAGATAGCTTTTGGAGAGATTCGATAAAACTCCATCTACAAGGCTTATCGAGTCTTTCTGTAACAGCGCAACGATAGTATAAGATAAATCTTATTTATAACCGCGGACTCAATGTCAGCATGGGAGAGAATCTCTGTTGCCATTATATTCCACAAATGGGACGTAGGATGGGAAGAAGACGTTCCGGATGAGACTTCACAGAGCGAGAAAGAAACACCATCGAACTCATTGTTGCATCACGCCTGACGTAACATTTGAACCGTTAAGAGGGCAACCTAGCATTTGGAGAGCGTTGAAACGAAAGAAGGTAATCGATAAACGACTCGAAGAAGAGGAAAATGCCAAAAAGGTGAGATTTAACAATGAAATTTTAGAGGGCGCTTGTACGTGCGGAAAAGGGACACATGGAAAATTATGATTCACAAATAAAGCCACGCCAATTTTCCAAATAGGGTTCCCTCTGATTCGCAATCCGCTAGCGAAGAGCTAGGACGCCACCCATAACGATTACTGAAAGGAGAAAGTTTCTCTAAGAGCTTTTCCTGTATATTCCGGAATATCTTTGGCAAAGGCCCTTCGATCCTGAATCCAAAGCTCATCGGCATTCCTTTAAGGTTTTTCTGCATGCTTTACTTGATTTTTTTTAGCTAAAATTTTGCAAATAATTTGCTAATTATTTCTAAAGTTGAATAGTAAATACTTCCGAAATAGTTTTAAATATAAAAGATAGAGAGGAAGACTTAGTTAGTATTCCACTGTTGACATGAGTCACTTAAATAAAACACGCTAGGAACCAACTTCCGGGAAAAATGAAACAGGAAGTTTTGTAAATACGAACAAACCATATTTCCATACAATCAGGTTTCTTGATATTAACATTGGCAGAATAATTTTCTTGGCTCAATAAAGATTTTGAAAATTAAATCGCCGCATTTGAATTGAATGAAAGCATTTCATAGCAGACAGTCCTTTGCTCTTGTATGTACACATGAAACTTTGAACCCTCAAGATACACCCTTAAGTAACAGCAATTTAATTTTATCTCAAAAGAATATCGTCCTGCTGTTTCAGGAAGAAACAATCAATGCTAAAATTTTGCACAATAACTGCTTGTTTCCTTGATGGGAAAAGTTTTTATCAATTAAATCCTGGAATTTCTTAATTAATATTATAGATTAAATAACTAAAGGCGAACTATAATTGTATGCTTATTTGTTTTCCCAGATAAAACCCTCGATTTCTTCAATTCAAATAGTCTTCCCTCTTTTTGTTATATTCCTGTCATATATTGCATATTGCGTTATTCTCGAATATTGAGTTTTTCGTTATCTTGCTGTCGTATGTTGCCTATTGTGTTATCGTCTAATAGTTAAACATCTCAGATTCGCATCAGATCAGTAATCGACTACATGCACATCTAAAATTACAATCGAACCACAGTAGTCAGCAAAACATGCTAGTGAATGATGAATGCGGATATCTGGTTTAATTCTCCATTAAAATATTTAATTGCAGCTTGGGTAGCATTATCAGAAATGTTCATAAACTGAAATGTTCTAACAGAAATCAGTAAGCATTAAATACTTCTATGGGTGTATTAACTCTCTTTATTCGTTATTACGAAGAATACTATAACGATATGTTCAATCATAATGACAGCAACTTCAATGAAATCGTGATATTTCGAAGTTGATAACTCCTTATTCCGCGGATATAATAACTTACGTAAAATCCTTTATGTTCGTTTATGAATATATGATAATGAATATATTTAACTAATAATAATGAATAATAAATCTTGTCGTTTAAAAAAGATGGAAAATTTTGTCTTCGGAATGATATCTAAGGTAAGAACGTAAAGAAACTCGATATTGATTCAGAAACAAATAAAATAAATACCATCCAGATCGATTTTTTTCTGTGGAAGCTAGATATCGACTTAAGAAGGGATATAATGGCAGAAATTTCCAGAAAAAGAAAGGAAAAGGAAAAACTTTTAAGAGATTTTTAGAAATTTTAGATTCTAAAATCGAACCACTTAGATGTACAAGGAAGATTCTGTGATATAAGTTCGGGTAATTTCCATTTCCGTTACATTAGGTTTAATAAAATTTTATCGATTTGTTTTTAGATGTTCCATTTACATTAATAGCTTCAGTCTCTGCCATGAAAGATGTTTAAAATTGAAGAGGGATTGATCTCATTCATTATTCTTTTAGAAGGATCGGATATATGCAATAATATTTGTAAACATTTCATTAGTTAAATTTATTCCTAACATTTTTGACGGAAAATCCACTAGTATTTATATATTTGTCTATTCGCTTTCAGTAATTCCCGTCAAAAATACATACTAGAAATTTTAAAAATATTAGTTTCACCTACTTCTACTACTACTAATGAAATTTACAAAGATTAGTTAGAGGTCCAATGGACTATTGTATAATGATATTAACAACCCAAAGTTCCTTGATTTTGACTCTGGACGACTCTCATTAGGAGTACACGTAAAGTTCATTTTGATCGATTGCAGTCTCCTTTTCTTTAGCACAATTAAATCAAAATAATGCTCCGACGCGTACCAAAAGAGAGGAAATTGAACAACAATTCTTATTGCGATCGTTTAATTATCGTTTTGGATTCAAAACTGCGACATCTAGGATAAAATGGACGAAAAATTTGTACGATTTTGTGGTTATAAAGAACCATTCACCCAGACGAATAAGGCTATTGCAGAATTCGACTCTCATACGAATATATGGGAGAAATACGCACATATTAAATGTATAGGGAAGGAGTGCATAAGTAAACTTTCGAAATCAAAATTCATCAATACGATTTTCGAATAATGTTACCTTCCATGTGGTAAATGGTTTGAAATTGGATTTTGTGAATAGAATTTCAAATAATGAATGTTTTCGTTCTCAATTTTGCCGTCGGAACGATTTCTAAAGTGAAAATGTAAATTTACATACGTAATACTGTTTTAGCAACTCGATAAAAAATAGTAATCAAATAGACATCAATACTTTGCGTAAAAGCTAAATAATAACCATACAAGGGATGTAATAGTAGAACTTTTCAGAGGAAAACATTTCAGATCGTCTTTAATTTATAATAAATTAAACTATCTTATTATTGAATAGCGATAATTCTTATTCTTGATTATTCAGATGTATGCAATAATAGTTATACATTTCTACATTTTTAAAGTTAAACGTAGCTCTGTGATTTTTTAAGGGTAAATTCACTATTCTTTCGGTAAACAGCCTAACTTAACTTTTTAATAAGAAGTAAATGGAATATTTTACTCTTTTATTCCTACCAATAATTATTTAAACATTGATAGTTATTATCAGTTACTTATATTTTGCACCCAAAATCATTAATTGTAATTATCTTTTAAAAAATCGGTTAAAGTAGTGCTCTATTACTGAATCATAGGAGAAACATTAGTTGAAAATGATAAAATGGTACTTGCATACTCTTATGAATAATATAAAAATTGCTTTCTGTATCATCCCATTCACCAGTTGATGCATTTATATTTCTTGCAGGTTCGTATTTGCCATATTTTGCTGTGAAATTTCAAATACGTTGTGAGATGTAAGGGAATCGCTTTCCTTAAATGTTTGGTTTAAAATCGGAAAAATGAAATTTAATACTTTATACAAGTGATTTAAAATTTGAAGTAAAGAGATTTAAAATCTTGATTCGTGTGAAGAAGTGATTCAAAGAGAATGAAAATCACTCATAGGTAGCCTGAGATGCATCTCATGCCCTACTGACTTTAATGCTTTGACGACTTTCAATTACTGTAACAATGAAATTAGAACATTCCGAGACGCGAAAAATATTATTTAAATATTAAGTTAAAAAAATACAAAGGATAAGGAAACTCATTACAATTATAGAAATATTGGCTTAAAATAAAAAATTAAGTTCTGAGGCGACAGATAATGAGAAAGACTTCGAAGGACAAAGTATCTATTTTCTGGAATCGTCATAAACAATATTCGTATTTTTACTTTTATTCTTCCTCTTTTCTTCAGATTACGTGATTCTAAGATACATCGGAACACTTAGACGCTTTATTTTTCTAAGTTATGCTTTTCGTGTGAGGTGGTGGGATTCAGCTGGTTCGCGCAAACTTGTTCTTAGAATTGTCCGAGGTCGCCGAAACGGTTCCTACATCTACCTATTATGTTAAGTTATTACATATCTCCTTTCAAATTTTACAATTTTCACGATCGGCTTCCGTCCGAATTTTAAATTCGGATTTTTAATTCTTGACAACCGTGGTCCCTGATCGGTAGGTTACGATGTGTTTTATAATACTCGACAATAACTGCATCGAAATGTACATTTTACTGTTATCACTGATTTTGAATCGATCTTTTAACAGTGGAGACGCGAACTACAGCGGTTCTATATTTTTTTATTCATTTATATCTATTTAACCACGACTTACTCATCTGTTTACGGTTTCTCTTTTATCAACATATTAGAGACGCGATTTTAATATTAAAAAAACCACAATGCTCGTATATACGAGGATAAAATCCAATGGATCGGAATCACGTATATTTTTAACCTTTGGGAGAGTGCATGGGGTCAGTCCTTTGTCTATTAGAAAAGTAGAAGAACGATGTAAATATTTGTACACACAAACCCTCTTTATCACTAGAACATAATTATATTGTTGGTTCATGAAATACTTCATTCTTATTTCATCTTAAAAATGTTTATACATATCAGAATGATTAGGCTGTAATACTGCAATACAAGTGAAAATACTGCAGTTGGTGGTTGCATACTCACTAGGGATAAAATTTCTTCCTGAATTTGAATCCCTATACTGGTCTCTTGGGACCGTATTTACCTACACAAAAGTGATTTGAGTCTTCAATAGTTCAATCCGCTTCAAAAATTGGTCAACACAAAATGAAAATGATATTATGATGACCTTATGCATTATAAATACTGAATCAAAGCATTATCATAAGTTTCAATACGCAAGAATTGAATAAAATTCCTGTTGACGTGCAAGTCAATGGGAATTTTATAAAAACCTATCCTTTTCGATGAACATAAAAAGATAGTAAAATGTTTACATTTCTACATTATTATTCCATTATTCCATTTCTACATTAAGTATTCCAATTGATGATAGACTTACAAGAACTGAACTCGATCGTTGTATAGGGACTTATAAGAATAAGAAGTTGAAGATAGAAGACATGAACTTAATACATTTTTTGAAGCAAGAAGTTTACAAAAACAGAAACAAAGGATAAAAAGTATTACGAAGTCGTGGTTCGAACCTCACGTCAATTTTCTTCATCCCTTTTTCTTGAATTACTCGGCATATTCACGGTTCACGCCTCGTATGAAAAGTATCATCTTTCTTTCTCCTATAATAATTTTGCAATCATCGGGCCCCATTCTTTACGACGCAGAATTATTATTTCAAGATTTCGCTAGAAATGCCATTATATTACAAGTCAAACTTTCTATTTAGATAAGTCACTCTCGCAATTTAGCTGCATTGAGCGATAGTTTCGTAACTCTTCTACAACCTGAATTTATAATTGAATTCAACTCTCTATAAGAATGCCCTGAAACCATGGATTATTTAAAGGGATAAAATTGCACACACTTATCGCATTAAGAAAATAATACCTTTTTTAAAATAAGCCTTGGTGTACAAATATCAAACGTATCCAAAGGGGGATAAACGAAAAACAATCGAAGGGAGAAGAGCGGGGAAATCGAATTAAAAGATCAGGGAAGTAGGGCTTCCGATAATCTCATAACTGTCATTTGGGAAAATCGAAAGATGTAAAAGTAGGTTAGGTGGCATTCATAGGAATAAACTCAAGAATTTATAATCAGATATGAATTGGCAAGGATTGATGAGTGAAAAACAAAATATTTCTTTGATAAGATATATGATAAGATATATGATAAGATAAGAACTCGGAAATATTTACAAGTGGTGACTTGGTCCTAAAATGACTAATATACTATACCGGAAGCGAATTTTTTTTAAATGATGCGGGTTTCTACGAAATACAAATTAATCCGCAGTAAAGCATATGGTGGAAGCAATTTAAGTTGCATTTTTCTTAGCAGCGACCCATAGTCAAATCTTCTGTAAATCATTTTAAAAAATTTCAGTAAAGTGTATATCTTCAAATGTATGCTTCTAGCTACCTATTCTCTAAAAGGCAATGTTATAATGCCATTCTTTTGTAATACCTTACCTAAAAACTAATATATACTCATATAAAAGACTATTCAAGTATTATTTATTATAAAAAATTAGACCACATGACTAGATCAGCCATAAAAAGGTTAGGGCTCCCGGATAGCAGTCTGGGCAGCACGTTCGACTTCAATGAAAGCGGTTCCGGGTTCGATTCCCGGTGGGAGCCCACGTGCGAAATGACCTCAGCTGTCGAAGCACTATTCACAATACTACTACATAAAAGGGTTAATCTTAAAAACTGGGTATTAGTTACTGAATACTTTAGAACCTGATACCCTATTAACTGGAAAATATTCTTCCCATATTTGAACATAAACGTTATTTATTATTTAATCTGCTATCAGCCATCATAACGTATATCCTCAGCATACTGTTTGCCTATACTAAGCAAATTAGGTTAGATTAGGTAGTAAGTGTACTAAAATATATCAAACTCATTGTATAATTATAAATGAAGATGAAATCCAACAAAAGGCAAAGAAAGAGGAAAGATTCTCTTTGAGCTGGAAATTACGACGGAGCCACACCTAAAATAATTTTAACCGAAAGTGACAGCATCTAAGGTGTCTAAGTTCATCTGCATGGGTTAGGAGCTAATAAATTCATAGGACACGATTTACAAGCTCTACACAGTATGAGCACTATTACAGTCATATTTCTATGAGATTAAAGTGTCGTGTCAATTCGACATTCAAGGGGGTACGCTGTCGTTAATGTTCCGAAGTAAGAATGAGACGTCAAGAAAAAGACGTCCTACTGAATGTAAGAATGTTCAAATTTGGTAATTGTGTTCTTTGAGGGCAAGAGCTATAAAGACGTTTGGTTTTTTAGGTTAGTCTTTATAGCTCAACGAAATATTTAAATAATAACTGTTGAAATATTAAACAAGACCGATTAACCCAAGCAACTACTGGTCTTTCCCAGGAGAAAATTGTGTAAAGATCCAGCTTATTCGGTTTCGGTTAAAACCGGCTTAGATGCTCTAGGGTAACTTTAAGCATCAGTATAGATGATTTAGCGGCGGAAGTGCAAATACGATGGGCGTATATAATTATAATATACTCAAAATCATTCTACTTTCTTGGGTTTAGTGGATGAATATTTTAATAAGTTTTAAAGAATAGGACAAAAATGTGGTGCCAGAAAAGATTTTTCCTGATAGATATATAAATTCTCCAGAAAATTCATTCAGTAGATTTCAAAATCAAACTTGCCTCGATGAAATGTCCTCAATTTTCCCTTTCTAATTTATTAATGTACAAAAATAATAAAATTATTTGCCTGCAAAGCATCCCTAAAATCATGGTGATATTTCCGCGTGATTGGTGAATCCGAAGGAGAGGAGAGAGGAAGATATGGATTCCGGTTTCGGACAAGTATGAATATTTTACTTCTATTATTATATTTCCAAGGGTTTTACAGGCACACGGCACATCTTGCAATTTTTATCTTATTTTTATACTTGAAAACAATAAACGTATCTAACTTCCTTAAAATCTTATAGTATTTTGCCGTATCTGCCATTTATATTTCCCACATTACTAAAAGGTCAATACGCGACCTGCAGAGTATCAGCGTAAATGTAGATGTATGTTTACTACATAGAGAATACTGTGCTCAGATTTTTTACTCAGATATTTATTTTACTCAAATTTATCAAAAAGTTGTTCAAAAAGAATAAATAGTGATGCTTTTCTTGATGAATTTCACAGGTAGCATTCTCGATAGTAGAAAGATCTTAATTCTGCAATGAAAGATCTCAATTCGTACTCCAATGTAGCTTTTGTCGCCTCAATCCGAGATAGACTTACTCCATTGCCTTGCCTTGTTCATCTATAGCCCCGTTAATATGTTCAAAGTCAAAAGATAGTGTCTGAACAGTGTTTCTTTTTAACACTGATACTGAATGTATATTTAGTCTTCGTATTCATATCATCTTACTTATATGGACATAACATAGCTTCAACGCTTTAAAGAATTTTATGTACAAATACTTTCTAATCTCTCGATAACTATTATTGACCCGGAAGTATTGAACCGATTTTTGAGCTAAGCTCTTGAGAACACGGTATCTCGTGACTCCAATAACCTAATGGCTTTGCCAACTAATGAAGGTTTTGTCGAAGTTCCTCAATATAAAAGACTCTTTCGTGAGAATTCAAGAACAATAAGAAATGAGAAGGCAACAGTTTTCTAATCTCACGCTAAAGGTGCTAAAAGTGACGAAATTACGGTAAAAACTGGTGTTATTTCGGGGTAGGTCACAGGCAAATGCGATCTTCTTATAGTATTTCGAAATTATAAAAAATCTGGATAGCACGAAAGCATTAATCGAATCCATACCATTACGATCAATGGCGTCATTATTTTCTTGAAAGAAATCATTTGAACATATCGGTGACATTTACGAATTTTATGTCAAGATTTTCATTTTGAGCACGATGAGCAGTATTCAAGGAAATTAAGAACTGAGGAACTTTCTAAACGGACTTAGGAGTATTCAATGAGCTAAATTAAGGTTAAGCGTTTAATCTCGATACCTATTATAGTGCGGTACTGCTTTATTTTCCCTTGAATAAGGACAACTCATTCTGAGTAGCTAATAACTGCTTAGATTCTAATACTGTTTTTTAGTGTATGTATAATTTATATTTAGATTACTACCACGCAAGCCGCCAGTGGCGTATGGCAGGGGGTGTAATGACACCATCTTTGTATTCTAATCGACCCTATTAGCTTCTTTAATAGCCCACGGGAAGGACGACCAAAAATAACTACGAGTATCTACGAGTATCGTATCTGTCCTTGCGATTTACTTTTTATAAAGCTTTGCTGATGCCTCTCGGGGATCGTGCTCATTACTTACTGGAATCAAATTTCATTTAATGAATTAATAATCTAGACAATTAGTGTTTAATATTCAGTAGATTAAGCCTCCCTAATTTTAAAATTTCTATTTTATTATTGACGTAATTGTTTATACTATCAAATACATATACTCATTTTAATAAGTGATTTCACCTATTAAAGATTAACAAGTCTTGATTCCCAAAGGGTGTCATAATATTTAGGAATTTCCCTTCCACAATATTTTTGCTGTTCTTTCTGCATTCGATGCTTATTTATAATTAGAAATATATATAAATTAAAAATATAAAAATCAACGCAAAATTTATTGGAACAAATCTTGCTTTAAAATTATTATATTTTTGCGAGAAAAACGCGTGAGATTCTTCTCCTTATTGTACGGCTCAAAATAATTACTCTGAACACCATGAGATCACAGAATCCTTTAACTGGGCAACCATAATTTATTCTGAATGATTTAGATATTCATGTATTGGCAGAATTGTGTTGGTAGAAATCTTAGAAACGATGGGATAGACAACAAAGAAATTAGCTCAATGGTTATATTCAGGCTATAATTAGATTTAAAATTTGAATATTAATACCATCGAGGTTTTACGATGACCATCATCATATGTTGAAGTTAAATTCAAAAATTGATGATTAGTTCTTAGTTGAAATGCTCACAGTAGAAGAAGTACCTTAGAGTATAGACTATCTTAATTTTAAAGAGATACAGCAGGATGGAACCCACAACGTGTTTCTAAAAGCTTTATCGTTAAAATTTTATTAGTTGATGTATCACTGTATTACTAAATACGTACTATATGTACATGCGTACGTTTAATTCTGCAAATTATGTTATATTTATAAATCCCGATATTTCTAAATCCCTTGGATTGTTGTGGTATTTATTTACATTCTAAATTACCTCAGTGAATAAAAATTAAGAGTTACGAAATATTAATTCGCACATTTTCCTACATTTATTTGCGGATGAAAATTATGTTATTCATGTAAAATTAAATAATTCCAATGAGTAAGTGCATCAAAATCTCTCACGCAGGACCATCTTAGATGTTCATATTTTAAATTGCCCCCCTAATAATTTGGTGATAATCCTCAAAAGCATGAAACTCGTATTTTCCCAGCAAAGAAAATTTTATTTCCTACATTTATTAACAAGTTTCCAAGAAATGAGCATATATTATGTATACGAGATGGCGACATAAAACGGTAAGAATCAGAATGGCACAGGATAGGAAGCCCTTAAGAAAAGAATGCAATGAAAAGAAAAGAAAACAAATGAAACTTGCGCACGTTACCTTCTTTTTTCCATGCATTTCCGTACCTCACGTCATCTGTGGCACTCTTTGCCTCATCTGTTTATTTTTATCTCCTTATCTTTCCTGTTTTCGGAGGTGACCACAAGTCTATATTCTTACAAGCAATACCTCTTCGTTCAACCAAATTATGAGAATATGTCTAAGCTTCTGCAATTTCATGTCAATTGTAGCATTTTTATTAGTCCAAAATCTGGAAAAGATATGAGAAATAATCGTGTATTAGTGCGATTTCTGATCCATCACATATTTCACATGTAATTCTTAATCATAGAGATAAAACTTAATACGCTTTACAACAACGTATGTATTATATCTTCCATCGAACATTAATATTAGACTATTGGCATAAATTACAAATGGTGAATGAATGTTTTTTAATGATAGACTATTGATCGTCGATCGTACACTTTATTTAAAAATATTTCTATAACCTAAATACATCATTATACGAAGCATATATACCATGGAGATATTGTATCTATGCTCCATAAAAGTAGGATATTATACGTAATGTGCTGAAGTTAAATTACGTTGAATGTTTCAAATCTTTTCGAAGCCTAATCGTCATATTTCCGGAGACCAATAATACATAATTTATATACCCTTAAAAATATAAACATGGTAATAATGTTCAATAATGGCTTCCATACATTATCCTTCGACAATCTATACGAGCTAAATATATTGGTCCTAACTCTAGGGTATTATAGACACAATTCTAAAGATGGCAAATTTCATGGCAAATGGTTATTTACAAAATAGGTTTTACATTCTAATTCAGAATATGACACATTAAAATTACCTAAAAACGATCGCTCAGTCTCGAATTTTTATAAAAATGATCATCAGCTTGGAAGGTTCTGTACAATTAGAGTTTATAAAATTAAAAATGTAAGTACAGAGTTATGAACACGTAGAATCATGTGATGACAATTAGCTGTGAAAATTAATGAATTTCGTAGAACCTCTTCAATGAAATATTTCCTTGAGTTATTTTGTGTTTAATAGAAGAAAGCAGAAGTATTGGGTCATGGTCAAACTTTAGCTTTAAATAATCAAAAATCAGACTATCCACAACGAAAAAAAATTGCCTTTTCTACTCGGTAGTCCAAGCGTGAGAAATGAAAGGATTATTAATAGTTTTAGAGTGTTTTGTAACATCGCTATTCCCTTATCGATTGGACGATAGAAAATAATTGACACCAAATTAATGTCTCGTTTTAAAGACGTTGAATGAGGACATAAGAGATGTTTGAGACTCCGTTGCACGAGATTGATGCTGATGGCATTTAGTTTTACTCAATTATTACCTAGGCCTAATTATGGCATTCGAACTGAACCGAGAAAATTTCGCAACGAGATGAAAGTTTCTCTCACGCCCACCGCTGGGAAAAAATGCCGCAGTCACAGCGAATCTCCGAACGATCGACTGTACTATTTCCTGACCAAAGGGATAAGAGAAAAAAACGGATAATCGTAGCAGGTGGCTTCCTGCTAAAATTCTGTACATCCTCCGCCCCTGTCGAACGCCTTCGACATAATTAATAGCTTTCATTTCCGTCGCATCCGATTCTTCCGAGAAAAACGGAAAGTGCTTTGATTAATAGGAAACCTTGAAATTGGCGTGAGAGAAGATCTCGCGATTGTGTGAAAGGAATTTCAATCGCCTTTGGAAGAGGGTTCTTCTTCGGAGAGTATCCAGGGGGTGTTTTCGGCGGAGGAAAGGTCGAGGAAAGGCGAAAAGGGAGGGACGAGGAAGATTGCCCATCGGACGTAGTGGCGCGATCTTCCGGTAAGAGCGAGGAGATGAGTCTCCCCGTGTGAGAAAGGGTTAACGTCCACTCTTCGGATAAAAATAAGGTCGGAAAAAACGAGACAATGGCGACCAAAAATGTTTCCTTGAAAGTTCCAGTTTTTTACCCACGAGGGAGAAGTGGGGGGAGCTGCCGGACTAGCACAAAGGATGCTCACCGTGCACAAAAGCTTTTTGTTGCGTCCACCCCGACGCAATTAACACCGAAAAATACCCGGTTATAAATGCACGAAGGGTGAAAGCCGACACGTGAATGTGAGCCCGACTTCTAATTTAATCTACCTTCCTTTAAAATGGGAATTAAAGAATGTGATATAATTATTAATTCTTTATACGAACTATTCTTCCTGGTTTCTTTGAAAGAAAACGAATACCACCATCAATTTATAGCTCCCGTTTATAGAACTCTTCCTTGAGAATTCCTTTAAAAAATATCTTACATAAGATTTTCATGGTATTTTTTGCAAACTGGAGAAATAAACGGAATATTATTTTAAGTTTATTAAAGCTGTTTTGATAAAAAGCGAATAAAAGTATGTATGTAAATTTATATATATATATATATATATATATATATATATATATATATATATATATATATATATGTACTCATATATTATAATTAAGAATATTATAATATGAGCAATTCTTCTAATCCCTGTTATAATATTTATAGAGGTAAAGTTTATAATAAATAATTACTGAAGAAACCCAAAACCCTTGTTGCTCTTTTTTATATACCATCCTTCACTTTTAATGTCCTTCATACGCTTTGCAAAGCCAACCAGATATTGACCATTCCATCTTCTACACGAAATAACTTTTATTTCGCTCATCTGACCTAATAATATTCAATCCTTCTCTGTTTATTTGGAAAAGAGAAAACCATGAAAAAAAGACCTCTCCATTTGTGTTCCATGTATAAATGCCGACTCCACTAGCTCACATAGCAAAGAAACGTATGCCTCTAAAATTAATGTCATTTCATGAGTATAAGAAACGATAGATACGGAGCTAGCAAGAGAAATTTCTTAGGAATTCAGGCGACGTTTTCCCTAGAGTATCGTGCATATCTGTCGGCTCCTTTGGAGGAGGTTAAAGGGTGAGGGAATCAAGCAAGGATGTTCGGTAACTTCATTTCCATTTCCTACTATCGCTGGAGAAGAGTCCTTCGAAGAAAAAGAAATCACCCAGGGAAAGTTGCTGTATCTTCAAACGAAAGAGAAAGAGAGGCATGGAGCGGCTTATCGGTCTTCGATCAGAGTGGGTATAAAGGACTTCAGCTGTCGGAGAAGAGTAGCGTACATTGGGATAGAGAAAATCAGCAGGACTTGGTGCTATGGATATAAAATAAAAGAGAGAGAGGAATTAATGTTTCAGGTCAAAACGTATTTGAAAAACATCCGTCCACAATGTTTTTCTTTAAGGCAAGACTCAGAAAAAACTAAAGCAATTGACTGATTCTCCATTAAATGTACTTTATACCTCTAACGATCAGATGTTTCTTAAATTGAATACATCTTTGTGTGTATTATGTAGGTATTGAGAATGAGAAAAAATGTAAAAGAGTGAAAGTAAGATTCAGTCTGGTTATACTAGGTATTTCTAACATTTCTTAAGAAAGTGACACAAAGGACACAAACTATCGAAAAAATTTCATTGTGATAAAAATATTAAGGAAATGTTACATCAATATATATTCAGGGACACGAAAAACTTGTATAAAATAATATAAAACAAAATATAAATACGTATGAGAAGCAAAAAGGATGACTCGAAAACAGTGATCGAACGTATATGTAATCGCTTAAAATTTTTACACTCAAAAACAGTTATTGTTATCGAATTTCCGCACTTTCCTGTTTTAGGCGAAAAATAAAAGGAATATTACTCTCAGTAACTTGTATAGAAACTATATAACTAAAAGCGCCACTTCTTAAATAATATTTAATGAAAACAGTTCAAATAGCGGTTATTAATAAGAGTACACCTTGCCAAATTAGAACACGAAGTGTCTAAAGGCAGCTAAATGCTTGTTATCTTCAATTTAGATTGAGAGTTACAAGCAATTAATTCGAACTGAACTAAAGATATCAATCTTGTTTTCAATATGTCATAACCTCTGGTTAAGAGCTAATCTTTAAGGTGGCTGTCAGTTGTTAAGATGAAAATCTGCGACTAGGAAGATTTTCATCTTACATACTAATGTCTGAGTTATGGAGCCTGGAAACTTTCTCGTTAATGAACCATCATCGCTTAAATCGGTATGGTTGCTCTAACATGTACCACTAAAGTTCCGTCTCTTGGGAAAGCTCTTTTCCGTGGATTTTTCTTTATCTACGCAATCTTCAGATTAGTAAAGCAAAAGTTATCGCCAAAGCTCCTAGGAATAGAGGATTTAAAGCATTAAAAGTAACTCAAATTTCCCATTAAGAAATTTTGCTGAATATTACGACGAAAAATAATAGCTGATGAATTATATGAAGTATAATTGTATTCATTTTGTAAAACCAGCTATGTTTTAAATATTGAATTTTGCGGCCGATTAAGGATGAAACTAGAATTTATTTTTTCTCTCTATCACGCTATCCTTCCCTGTGCTGAAGTTTGAAGCTGAGTCCACGAACTACTATTTTGAAAGCGATCACCATTACAGCCGTTGTTTCAACCCATGAAGAACGATTTATTACGACGTTTATAAATAAATACACATACATTTATTTATTTTTGAATTTTTTACACAAAAAGATGATAGCTTTATTAAATTAATGTTTAGCTTCTTCGAGACAAGATTAATCCCCGAATTTGTTATCTTCATAAGAGGAATAATATTTGTTTTATTATAAATTTCTACCAAAATTCGCGACATCTAGACGATTCGCCAAATTCTTGACTTCTCACGATGATTCATTGTCCAAATCCCATCCATAAAATAAAACAATTGGCAAAAACACGGACGGAACTTATAAGGGAAAATATATGTATATATATTCTAATGACAAATTTTATTACTAATTTCGCGACTGAGAACCGAATTGGCTTTAATGGTGGAGTATTATACAAGAAAGCTCAGATATCGTGGAAACGTACTTTCTTAAGGGAAAGGAGAGAACAAAGGGAATAGCCGTGGAAAGTCCTCATCAAATCACGAGCACGTGCCGGATTCCCTTCAGAAATCGCCATTAAATATGGACTTCGACTGCTCTCTCTTCCCCGATTCCGAAATAATTTCCATAGTAGAAAAAAGTTAAAAATTTAAGCGTGAATATCATATACTTATAACTAGAGGATTTCATCAGAGATTGGGAAGTAAACTCGAAAAAAAATGTAAATATTTTCGTAGGCGTTGCACTGTCCAACTAATTTCTGTAACCTAACTAATGAAAGTAAGCTCGGAAGCATAGAAATGAGAAGAGAGCATACTCTTTTCTACAAATGGAATCACCTTTTGTGATTCAGGTGGAGTTTCGTTGATTTTGAGAAGGCCTTCGATAGAGTCCAATGAACAAGACTGATGTATATATTATAGAAAATTGGACTAGACTGGAAATATGGGCGTTTAGTGCAAAATTTGTACTTGCATCTGACCGTACGAGTAAGGGTTACCGATGGAGAATCGGACTGTGCAGAGAACATCACTGTTTGACATGTGTGCCTAAAAGTTGAATTATATAGATCATTGTAAGCTAATTTAATTTGCGAAGATTCTTTATTATTATAATTTGTGAATTGCCCCGTTAAATTCTCGGGATTGAATTTTAAGTATTCAATGATAAATGCAAATAATACTAAACATCTTATCCTTCTAAGTTAGAATGTGTGAGTTCTTAGTCTATAAAAATTATATACTATCCCAATTTTTTAATATTATAATTTATTAATTTTAATCGCTAGAGGGTTTGATGGGCACAACATACATTTCTATTACATTGCTAGTATGTCGTGTATGAGGTATCTTGCAATTTAGAATTGTGAAATTAACAATAAATTTCCCGCGTTTGGTAAATGTTTCCCGTCAATCATGAAGGAAGCTATAATAGACTGATTGGTAAATATATAATTTTTTTACAATATAAATATATAATTTGTCGCATAAATTATACATAAAATAATAAGAAATTTGAACACGACTGTTTGAGAATTAGATGTTTGGGATGATTCCTAGGAATTCGGTAATCTCAGACTTCTCGTTGCTTCCTGGTGGACGCTAATCCGTTCTTTCAACCGACAGACGAGCGTTTTCATACTACTTACCTACCTTAAACTACCTTATTCATAATATAAATTTTAACAAATATCAATCATGATAAAATTTAAAGCAAGAAATATTAGCAAAGAACTAACCCATAAAAAAGAGCCGAGACTTAGCGTCAATTCAGATCCCTTTGACTAGGATATTTCCTTTCTTAGAGAAAAAAATCACTTCGAGCAAAAGAGGTTTCTTAAAAAAGAGATTCTTAAAAATATTCAGATAATTAGCCTACATAATTTTTTTTATTTGTGCTGATATAACTATTCATTTTTACAGCTTTTGTTTATTAAAATGTTTTTAACAAGTTAGAGAAACATGTGAGTATCGGTTGGGTATAATTTCGAAAGCTACGGTGAGATCATCGAAAGAAAAATATAGAGCAGTAAAAAAATAAATTAAGAGAGGGATGAACGAAAAGATAATTAAATGAAAAATTTTGATGAAGATCTTCAGAATGATTTTCGCAGATTTGTACTTAGTTGAAATTTAAATTTATTTTTAATTTACTATTCCGTGGAAATAATCAGAAAATATCATCGAAGAAATTAAAGGTGAGTTTAAGGGATTTTTTTAAGAGTTCACAATAATTAACAAACTAAATACTAAATTTGCCATAAAGTCTTTCTATTTGTAAACAAGTGCTATGAAAACGGCAAATGTTCACAAAAATAATTTAGTCATCAAATTCTAATCTTTATCATCATCATTCATAATTCGGTCACATACATAAAATATGTGATGAAAAAGAGGAAATCCTCCCGCAAAGAACTGGGTTTAAGTCCCGTCCGACTTTCTCCATGCCCGTCTTTCCTTGGGGCATATAATATGCGTTTTCTTCGGTAATTCCTATCTCTTTTTCATAATTCCTTCTTTCTTTGAAAGGTTATGATATCAAAAAATATGCACAAAAATATTCTCCTTTTCTTTGAAGCTCAAATAAATATAAACCATCACTTGCTTTTGGGATTCTTATCCAGCAATTCTCTCTGCCTTTTTTCCATCATTCTTCTCTCACTCTAGTTTTCTAAACGTTAACATAGGAACAGAATTAAAAGAAACTATAACAATATAGACTTGATTTGACTCCAAGTAAACTTACATCGATATTCAAATATTCCAAATATATAATCGAAATTCATAAATTTGAGAAATAACCGTCGGAAAATGAATTAAACTATGTAAGATAGCCTATACATCTGTCAAAATATGGAAAACGCAGTTTAAATGATCCAAGAAAAAAGAAAGTAAACTATACACTTAAAGATAAGAGTGACGGAATTTAAAAAAATAAATCACCAGTAAGAAACGTCCTTTGACACAACATAGTTTTTCTTAACTATTCGGTCTCATTATGAGACTGTATGAACTAAATGTGTGAATAATATTCCTCACTTTTAATAATTTAGACTATAGTTCTCTGAGGAGTGGGGAAATTGCGATTTCAAATTCAGAGGGATTTTACGTACGACGACAAGCTTTCCCTTGATAGCTGACAATGAACGGTATTGCAAGCAAAACATACGGAAACACTCAAAGGAGATACTTCCAGCCAATGTATTACTATACCTGTGTCTCCTTGACATTTACTTGTCCAGATAGAATGAATCCTTAGGAAGACAAAGGAAGTTGTAAGGTGTTACGGTGAAATATGGAATGAGAGAGAGAGATTTAATCCGACGTTTCGCGATATCATGCGTCACCGTAGCTCCTGAGCAAAGGCAACACTTAATTTACATCAACTGATGATTAACTCTTTGTATATAAGCAGTAAAAGAAAATCCGTTATGTCTGAAGGATGATACAGACTCGATTGGCAACGTTTAATGCTATCAAGTCGGAATTTATAATGGCTGGCTTTTTCCAAGTAAATTCACTAGAGGAAAATGCATTTCGCAAAATCATATGTAATGACATTTCCGTCCTTTATTTTAATATTATCATTTCATCATGATTCCTAAGAATCGTTAAATCGTAATAAATTTAAGAAAATATAATGTTGGGCTCATTTCCTTTAATTTTTGTAATTTTATGAGGTAAGCTAACTGTGGGTATCAAGCGGTTCATTTATATTTATTCTAAAAGACAAAAGCATGTATTGGCTTCTCGATGGAAGCGTAATCTATGTTTTCACAATTTTAGATACCGATAATTGGGAATTACTGGCTGCGTCCATTATAAACTAAAATATACGTAACATTAAATAAAACTTGCTAATATTAGAAAAAAGGGTTTTTGGTGCTCTGATAAACAAAATTAATGCTTCTGTTACCAAGATCTGAAATGAAATTGAGTCTAAATGTTAGACTTATTGAGACTAAAGTCACTTCAGAAAAATTAATCTAATTAACAGAGATTTATATTTGATTGTGTACTACATTCTCGAACGCTCGTAAGCTGCAGGAACCGGCTATGTCAGCCGCATGTAGTCCGTGAGCAGCGCTTTGCCCTCCCGTGATCTACACCGTTAAAGCGCGGAGAACCTCAAGCTTAGGAGGGTTTACTTCGCTCTGAATCAAGTTCTCACTCGGAGATGCGGATAAAAAAATCATCGAAAGATTTCCGTCATGAAAGGAAAAAAGAAAGACGATCCTCATTGCTCAACGATCAAGAGTGTCCGCAGGCTGATATTGCGCGAATTTCAATCTCGCTTGTGGAAACCAGAGACAAGAAGAGGACTCGCAGCTAAGCCATAGTCAAGGAATCTTCCCAATTGCGCAAGTCAGTTTCAGAATTGTCCCGCCTATCCTTTAATACTACGCCCACATCGAGCGGGCGGGGTGATTACGCCAAACGATTTGAAGAGGGTCCCTCGATCTCGAGATTACGCTTCGGGAAGTAAATAATAATGATCTTGCCCCGTCTTGTCACGCAAGCATGCTAAACTCTGAGGATGAGAAAACAGTTGGACGTTGGCAAATGGGTCTTGCGCCTTATGATGCTTGCGTGCACATTTTTCTGTCTCTGCCTTATTTTGCCAAAAAAATTTACTCGGTCCCGCGTAAAAGATGCGATTCGCAAAATTACCTACATCAAAGATACCGCTAGAATGATTTTTAAGGTAAAGAGGACTATCATTGCCAATCAGCCTAATAAATTCGGGGAGAGAAAAATCCGAAATTTAAAGTATCATATTCCATATAATATTTTCGAAAATTAGGCTGTGAGATAATTTGCGGATAAATTAGATTTATTTACATTTATAGATTTTATTTATTTAGATAGATGTTTTATTTAGATGAATTGCAATACCTGCTCACTATCTTTATAATATATTTTTGCATATCGAGATCAACTTATTTCATTTAAACAATATACGAAAGATTTTATCTGTTTTATACTCAAGTTTACAGAGATCAACATAGGTCTTAATATAGATAAGGCTAATAATTCACGTCTTATATCTTGAGATTGCCGTATATATATTAATCCACAACAATTATCTTGAGATTGCTGATTGTATAATATTCAAATTCAGTCCGGATCACAAAGGCTCTACCATGATTATGAATTTAAGAAAGATAAATTCAGATAGCCATTTCATTTATCGAATAAGATCGGAGAAAAAATAAATTATGAAGACGGGTAATTTTCCTTAAAAGATGTCATCAGTATTATTGGTTTTCTTTCCTATGTGTTCGCATGATATAATTTATAAAGACTTCGATACATTGAAGATTAATCATGAATTTAGCAAAGTATCGAAAGAAACGTAATATTAATATTGTAATAATATGCAGTATAAGAAATGTCAATTGATTCCGTTGTAATCTTTAACTTGCGACTGTAAGAGAAAGCTCCGAAGTCTGCGAAACATAAAACATGCGTCGCCTCAATCGGAAAGTAAAAAGGTCGTCTTTTCTTAACAATCAATACTATTTGGTGGTAATCCTACTATTATCGAGCAGCTTTCTCGAGAGAACTGCAAAGGGTAATCGTTAAAAAAAACATCTTATATAATAAGACAACGGGGATTGACTCTTTAGCTTTCCCTTTTCCTTGGCCCCCAACTTTTTAATATAATGATTTTATCGGATTATGATCTCCTCACTTAGCCAATATAGCAAAGACGAGAGGTGTGGGAACTGGCGTTCGAGGGCTGAGCCGTGGGATAAAAATGGCTTCAACGGGTTGAAAAAGGATTATAGAAGACAATTTCAGAAAAAAATGAGACTCATAAATACTGTTTTTGTACAACCTCGATGTACGCCTATATTCATCTAATCTCATCAATTTGCCGTAATACTTTTGAAAGATACATGCACTTTTGATCCATGATAAGATGACCGAAATAGCTCAAGAATAAACAAATAAAACAAATTATTTTGAGCATAGCTTGGTTTGAAATTGTGACTCTGGTTTCGTTTGGGTTTAACGTAATCGGTCAATGTTAAGTTGTGGACTAGACACAATTTTGATATTTTCATAATTATTCTGAGGAAATTTTACAATATATCACTTCAAATCTATCACATATATTTACAGTTCAATCTATCCGTTCGATTTCTTTATAATATAAGAAAACATTCGTAATTTTGCTACTTTACCACCCATCTCAAACCATGGGGACAAGTGAAAATATTTTTATGCTGAAAGAAAACATCATGGTCTTAGTTCACTAAATACCTCGAATGGATTCCAATGCATCGATGCAAAGTAAATCTTAGTAGGTATATCTTCGCTAATGCATTTATCTACGGAGGAAACTCGATGTCGAACTCTTTTACTACCAGTTCAATTTAAGTTTCAAGTCAGTAGTCAAATTCTTTGAAGAATTCCTGGAATATCACCTGCTATTCCAAACGATGCAATGTAATCTTCCAATCTTAAAAATACACCGTCAGATAAAATCCATAATTAGGTAAAAATTTAAAGGAAGATTTTAATTTAACTGAAGCGGAATAACCGTGAACACATTTTGAAGGAGAAATGTATAGTAAAAAAGGTTTATGGAAAGGCTACCTACTCCGGCACGTCATTATCCGAAACCCAAAATGCGTTTTCTCATGAGATTTTCCCACAAATTCCAAAATCTCTTTTATCGCAAGCGTTGCAAAACGCTTCGAAATGGGCATACCTTCGGAAAAGGCAGGAAGGAGAAGCGATAAAAATTTGTAAGAAGCGTATATGAATGGATCGCGAAACGAGGCGACCTTGGGAGAACGGTCTTTCTAATTTCGACGCACGCGTCGCCTTATTTCGGCGACACGGCACTATGGTTGCGACAATTAATTGCACGGCTTCCTAAGCACGAGTAACCATCAAGATGGATCACGAATTGGATAAACAAGAGCCGGAGCGTTTTTTTTATGCCGTGTAACGGTCTGGATTCGACCATCCCTTAAAACAGGTACCCGAAAAGAACATCATCCAAATCAAGATTGACTAGAAATTACTTGATAAACATGAAAAAGCTCTACTCTCATTCGTAAGTAGACGCAGAAATAAAATAACTCCAAAATGCGAGAAAGAATCAATCTAATAAAGAGGCCCATGTTACGATACGAATTTCTACTGAAAATCGGCGATCTTCATAATATTTTTCCATACTGAAAGAAGGATGAGAATTTTTCAAAGGAAACGGATTAAAATTTACGCAAATTTAACTCTATTATTTTAGAAAATATACGTTCCTTGAGGACGTAGCAGCTATCATCTGATCTCACTGCTACTATGGATAATAACGCGATAAAATCAAGGAAAATGATGCTAGAAACGGTTTGATTCAAAGGTTCATCTTTCTCGAATTCAGTACTCAGGAGCAGGAGATCAGGAGAAAAGATTGAATGGTAAATGCACTTTATGCTGTAGAATTATACAGTTAACTGAAATAAAAACCTTTCAACGAGTCACAAATTCGACCAGCAAGTTAAACCACGAACAGAATAACCTTATAATATAACAGTAACCACACCTATAAAAAACCATGAACATTAAAAATAGACTTCACTATCTTGAGTACTTTACCGATCACTAATCATCGTTTAGCTTACCGACGTAATGAATGTACATACGTTTCTTACATATAGAGGAATGACACACTGAGTTGCTACTATACGGTATGCGTGATTAATCATTTCTTCTCAAGAAATTAACGTCTTCACAACCAAAATCGTTATTTTGTCTTTGAAATGATTTCATCTTCCCCGCAATAGCTTCTTCCGGCGATTTTTATGTTAACACAGGTGTTGCTTCCCAATAAACACCTCTTTCATTTATTGGTTGATACATAAAAATTCTTAGCGTATAGTAACCTGTAACTGAGATATCAGATGCCTTGATATTTGAATTCGAATAGTTTTCATCATGATCAGCATGATGTGATCCTGTCATGATCTTCGCGAAGCCCTTGGCCTCAGTTGAGGGAAAGCACATAGATCTCATTGTCAGTGAAAATGAATATATTCTTCTCATTTACGCATTGAGGACGGAGAATGTAACGGTGAGGCTTACTCGGTATCGCCTTGAGGATGGCGATCTTATTAAAACAGTGCTTTCCGACTGGTTTGCCGCGGCGTACTGGTTTACATGAGCTCTTGGTGTCACACGTAACATAAGAGGCTTTCAATTTTCATATCATTTATGTTTGTTTAGCGAGATATATTTCCGCGATACTTACGAAATATGTTGTAATAGTATGTAATGTGGGTTGGAAAGGAGAACTTTAAAATGACCTATTCCACACTCTCTTCTTCTTGTTCAATTTGAATTTAATTCTAATGCAGGTGTGGTTTAATGTTCCGCGAAGATTTTGGCAACACATAATTCAACACTAAAAGTATATGTGCCTTGGATGGCAAGGTTAGGAAGCACTGCTCACAAAAACATCATTCTCCGCAAAAACTTTGAGAACTCCATCCTCTAAATCTTAATAGTAAAAAATTTAAAATCGTAAAAATATTAAATTAGCAAATAAAGTCGAACCGAAAAAATTCAGACCATTTTAGCTGGGGATAATATGTTTTTTTACCTTCACGGATAATCAACAGATAAGCGATGCTTCCTATTAGGAAGTTTCTAACCTTAGCCTGTCAAGGAGCTACTTATACTAGAGATATTTTTCAAGTTTGCGGGCTACATTAAGAGGAGCCAGGTAAATATAGAAATTACTTCTGACATATGCACATACAAACATTTGAATTATTTTAACATAAATAGAATACTAAAGTAAAAGAGAAAAGAGAAAGAATTCCAATCAAATTAATCTACAAAAGAATATTAATTATGTCATTGATAAACAAATTTTAAAATGTGAAAGGAAAACTTCATGGCTTCTTTACTTCTCCTTTCATGCTTATGTGATACTTGAATCTGCTTTGCTTTCTTCAAACGTTTCATAACCAATGTTATGTTAGAAGATTTCATTTTTACGATTGAATTTAAAATTCGGTCCGTGAGCTGATTTCTGTATTATGATTTAAACATCTTCAGCTAGTAAAAATGATTCATTGCAGATGAAATTACTTTAAAGTAAAGAAGTATGATAAGCTGCTTCTTGAGTGGGATGAGGATAAGCGTCTTTTGCAAGGCACACAAATAAAGTCAATAGATTCATTCTTTGAATTTTCGAAGCAGCCCATCATAGCCATTAGACTCGACTGTTTCCAGGTTGAATTCAGACTATTCTTTATAAAAGGATTCGAAAGGATTTTTAAGATATTCAACAAATTTATATCATTCTCACAGTAAACATACTGCCCTCAAATTTTTCCATCTTTGAGTGGCAAGAAAATTACCGTTGGCGCTTAGGAGCTGCGCCACTATTGAGAAGTATTTTAAGTTGAAATTTTTCTGATAGTCTTCGTTTAAATGACAAAATGAACCACGTAACCCCAAGAGATAATTCAAAATATGCAAAATCAGTTATGTGATTGTGAAATTTTAAGCTAAAAGCTTTCAAGTTTTTCAATAAATAGCGGAAGCTCGAAAAATTAATTGGGCGGCAATTGAAAAGTAATTCGCGGCCTCGCAGGCGCACAGCTTTGAGGAAATGCTATCCACAAATCAATCTATGAAAGACCGCAAGGATCACTTTGCATGGTAAACCTGCTTGAAGATATTAGTATATATTTTTTTAAGTTTCGTAGTATCTAGGGAAAAGAGCTAGTTGAAAGCTGCGTTTGTCGCTACTTGTTCTCTAAACAGCTACTTTCACCTGAAATTTCACTTTGTTGACAAATTTACGAATCAACTTTTTTCTGTCTTCATTTTTTAATTACTTCATTAACATAAACTTTAATATCTGTTAAATCTATTTCGAGTCATTAAATCTGTTCTTTGAATCACTATCAAGGAAGATGCATCAAAACATAATTCCAAAGCTTGTCTTGAATACCCATACGTTTACTAAACATGGCTAAAAATAAAAGATTTCCTTCGAAAAAATATCCTTTTCAATAAATGGTAAAATGACACTATATTACTTTATCTTTAAATTTCGTTTAATAATATTCCTATGCATGTTACTAGTGGAGGGATATATAACCTGTTAAGTATTCTATTAGAAAACAAAAGTGGGTATTAAAATTATCGGTGATGACGGAATAATAACTACAAAATGTTAACATTATAGAAGTAATTTAGATAAGCGGTCAAGGGCTCTGTGATAGGCAATAGAGGATCGCTTGTTGGCTGAGATTTGCATGCACTGTACATCCCTGATGAAATCTAAGATATAAATTTAGGGAAATCATTTAACACAGCAACACAAGAAACAAAATCGTAAAATCGGTAGGGAGATCGAAAACAGAAAAATTCGTCGATTCAGAACTTATTGACGAGGTAGATGCCATTGAAATTTCAGTGATCAAAGAGAGCGGTCTCAGAGGGGCATAGACAAAGCGTTAAAAGGAGTTTATTGCTAAAAAATAGAAACTTTTGGTTATTCTTTCTTCAGAGAATTTGAGAAAATAACAGGAAATATTAGGCAGGGATCCTGGTTGTTAATACACCCCCTGCCATACACCACAGGAGGCTTGTGCTTTGAAAATATGAATAATTTCCATCCTTGTTATGTTTTAGAAAGATTGATTAATAATGCACATTTTTAAAAATTCATAACATATTCCTCATTCAAAATTCTTCAAAACATTTATTTGTCGCTTGACTGTAGCAAAATTCTTTTTCTAGTGGAATATTACATATTAAACTAAATCGAAGCAGAGTTACGACACTAAGGTAGGGAATACGACATATAGGGAAATTTGCCGAGGTAAAACATAAAAAATTTCTTTGGATCAGATACACCCAAAATGCTTACGGCAGAAAAAATCCGCCTCATACTTTCATCCAGCCATGGGAGATATTTGTAGCATAAAACATTACTGTTAGTAAGTACTTGGAATTATAAGAAAATTGACAAATTACGACATAATCCAAGATGATTCACAAGTCCTCACTTATTTTGAATCAAGATAATTTACGCGTAGATGACGGATACTGAAGTCGATTTTCGTGTAATATATTGTTATTACCACGTCAAAAATATTATCTTCCTATTAACATTAATAACTGCACCCAGCCAACTTCAGACTACATACACAATACGCCATCCATCACACCTGGTCATTTGAGCATAACTGGTTTAGAAAATAATCAGTACGATAAGGTACGAAAAACCAGAAACGAAAAGAATGTACGAACCTTTCCACATGTTTTTTGGTTCAAAAACCTGTGGAAACAACAATGTTGTGTACTCTCTTTTCCATAATAAATTCAGTAATTTTTTTTCACGTCATATCGCCATGAAAAGGAAACACAGATAAATTGCTTACCTTAAATAAATTCAGTTTCGATAAATAGGGCTATGTCGAGTGCGGCACCAATGAATCCTACTTCCCAGCTGTTCCCAGTAGCCTTAAGACACTGAGAGGCTTTACGCGCCATATAAGAACGTCCTAAAATACAATTTGGAAGAAATGTGACTGGAAATCTTCGTAGAACCTTAGTAAGAATTAAAACAAATACAACTTTTAAAATAATAAATAAAAATCGAATAAATTGGTCATTGTTTTCGAGTTGATTACGTATTAAATATATTTCATAAATGTTAATGTTAGATATTAATATAAGATCGCCAATTCAGCTTTGCCTTAGATGGTAGTTTCCACAGTTCGGCCCCTGGATATGGACAATATTTAATAGTAGCTGTCACGTTCCGCCATTATAGTGAAACTAGGAATGTTCAACCTATGGCGCATCATCCAAAGAAAATTAAAAATAAATTTCACACACGATTTACGTACATGTATACAAATGCACGCGAAATTTAATCTACCTCTAAAATCTTAATCACAAGTAAAATGAAATAATTGACGCATGATGTATAAAAAGGCCATCCCTGTGTGTTTTACACGAGCTAATAGTGGTTAAGACATGGTAAAAATTAATTGGAACACTGAAGCAAATTTCGGGAAGATATTTCACAAAAGAATCGCTTCTATACAATGATTGTGAGCATACATTAGAGAAAAAACCACTCCTATTTATGAGCCACATTTAATCCCATCCCTTCTAAGTATGAGCGCACTTTCAATTTAATTAGAAATATATCATAAAAATTCATTCAAAAACGCAAATAAGGACTTACCAACAGTTTAAAACGTTCAAATTTTCGTGCAAGCTGGCGCGGTTTAAACTATAAACAAATGGTTACCTAAGTCACTTATGCCATCTATTTCAGACAATTGACGAGAGAAATTCTAATTCCCCCCCACATTTTCATAACCATCAAGGCGATTCCTATGATATAAGGTGTCTCCACTCAATGCATTGCAGAGAAATTATCTGCATCGCGTTAGTTCTAAGAGCCGGTAACAGCAGCCTACTATTCTTTCGGGCAATAGCTTCTTTGCCGAAGATCTTCAGTATAACCAATAGGTTATACTGAAAAATATTGATACATATTGACTTTACCTTCAACGATCGAATACACCCCAAATTAAGAAACGGACCGAACTAGCATCAATAATTTATGGAGGAAAAATAGGGTTAATCAGCAGCTTTTTCACTAAATGCTAGTAATCAAAGCAGCTTCCTTATATATACAATATTTAAATCTCGCGATTACGTATCGTATACCTACTATTACACTGTGCAACAACTGTAAATTTATACGTCCTCTGTTTCTATTATTGGGTGATGATCTATTCACAACATTACAGCTCTATTTCCATTTCGAGCACTTATTTTCAAGCAGCGGAACTTACATCTTGACTGAAAATACCTTGGAGTTAGCTCATTTTTAATTCAGCATGAAATTATGAGGAGGAAGTTCTTCAATCATTGTTTTGTGACCCAAAACAAAAAGTAATATCAGTCACAAAATAACACATTTCATGAGTAAAGGATTGACAGTTGATCAAATATCACAGCAGCAGAAATCTTTGACAAATTGCTAAATTATAGCTAAATTTTCTTCTGCAAGTGATAGAAAGTGGAATATTTTTTGACAGAAAAGAGAGGCAGAACATTATATAAAAGTGAGCCTCAGTCTTGCTTTCATATAATATTTGGACACCTTTTTTAAAATCAATGTATTTTTCACCAGGAGATCTTAAATTGCAAACAGCACAGGGCACTCTCACCATGTGTTCTACGCATTCCTTTTCTTGATCGAGTTTTCCTGGGACATCTTTGATAAAGAATTCAATTATAATTGGATATATAGTCTACTAATATTCTCTTTCAGGATAGAAAGATATATCAGAATATCTATCAAAGACAGAGTTAGCCAATTTCTATAGAGAGCAAGTGAGTCAGTATACATAAAGAGGCAGCCAAAGTTTCCAGATTGCATTTTGATGGTCGAATTTTTGAAATTGTAATATTTTCCAGTAATTCATTACAATCTAGGATTATAATAAACTAACACTGTGCCAGACTATTCTTCAATTTATTACATTTGAGAACCAAGTAGGAGATTTTCACATTGCCAGGAAAATGCACAACAAATTAAAATATGTTTGCCGTTTAATCTTCTTCATAATATCAGAGGTTGTTAAGCCTAAGATAATATTTTCCAGTTAGACATCGTTTTTTCAGGTCCTCATAGTTTTATTGTATCCTGCAGTTGCATCTTAGCAAACAAACATCTAAAAATGATGCAGTATCAACTATTATCACTGCACTGTGCTACAAGTAAATGAAGACTGAGTCAGTAGATGCATCTCCGTTTCCAAAAAGTATGCAAGAGAGCGAAATTGATTAATGATCACAGACTTCTCAAAGCAAGACAAACAGAAAAACAACAAGCACATCACAGCAAATTAATATGCATATAGAAAAGTGAATTTAAACAAGTACGATATCACATGATTGAAATTCATAAATTACTTTCCTTGATTAGAGCAAAATTAGATCAAATAACAACCAACAAGAGAAACATTAAAACTCAACCTATACATTTTTTTTTTCAAATTTTGCAGGTACGCATGATATTTATTTTCTGGTTTTCAAGATAAACAAAATGACAAAAAATATTATCCACTTGTATGATACACAGTGAAGAAAATATATGGCAATAAATACATGCACTTATGACAATGTGTAGACATCCACCTGCAAGAGCATTCAACATCAACAGCACTATCAGGTTTTGGCAATAACATGCAATAAGTGAACTAAATTTCAAAGATTTAAGCATGATATTATTACATAGTTGTGCTCACTCAGTGAATAATCAAAATTAACATTTTTAGACACCAATTAAACAAAAAATCTTTGTTGGTAGATTTGTTATGTTATTGCAACCAGACAAAAGCACCTAAAATCATCAATTCTAATAACACTTTCACCTAAACACTAAGGACGAAAAGTGTCCTCATACTTTCTCTCATTTTTTGGACAATTGCTAATCATGTACAGTTATATTGCTGTCACAACAAAATTTTTTACATACATGGATAATTTGAACAACAGGATTAAATCATCTTATAACTTTTTTAAAGCCACATTGGCTTTCAACTAAGTCTTGGGGATTATTTTCTTTAAGAATTACTTTCTGTAGATCTATTCCCAAAACAGAGCCAATTCACAGAACATTTCAACAAATATCATGGTGACAGTGACACCAAATAACCACTACTGCATTTTGCTTAACCTGATAAACTCAAATCTAAATGGAATGTTTTTACAATCTAAACTCATAAGGGTTGGGAAAAATACAATAAGGGCATTTTTGTACACACAACAATTAATTTCATGTAAATGGTTTCACAATTTGAGTACTGTTCAAATCACTGCATTTTACAGTTCTATTAATATCCAGGTATGATCAATTATTTTTCATACCTATCCACACTTGCAGCTTATAGGAGTGATACACCTATATTACAAGCACTTGACCATGAATATATATATATGTATATATATTTATGCATATATATTTATAGATATTTTGTATCTCTTTTATAGTAATCTATATAGACTTTCATCTTATGTTTAAAGAAAGAAAATTTTGTGATACTTAAACCATATTGTCAGTAATGGTCAACACATATTTCTTTTTACAGTGTATTCTTTCGATATAGACCACCCATATTCATAATTCTACATATCATTATTCTTTATATGATACAATTAGGATTCCTTTTCATATAATAAATGCTGCGGCACACCAACCAACCAACCAGCTATTTTTCAGCAAAGGATAGCTCTAGAAGAGAAGGGATCAAGTTTCCTCCCCTGCCGACATCTCAAAGGCACCAAGGAGAATGAGAATACTTTAAGAGGAAAGTAACCTCGTGAGTCAACTAACACGGGCAGAGGGTTTGTTTGAAATGAAGGCATACAAGATTCAAGAATAGGAGATATTACACTCAATTAAAGAACCTACAGTGCATTGAAAAATTATATGCTGGCGAAAAGGTTCACAATGTGCCACACATTGGTACATCAACTAAAACTGTACAACTTTTTCCACACCAACATGCTAAATAATAAAAAAAATAGCACTGGGTGGGGTAAACAAATTGGTATCTAAGACGGGTACAAAAGGTTGCTCTAATGGAAAAGGCAACACTTCAAACAAAATATGACAGGCAAAACTGATAGCAGCCAAGGAATATATTAACATTGAGGATATCAAGCCAGCCTCAGGACTTCATTTATTAGACAGAGACTAATGATTTTATATGTATATTCATATATATGTATGTTTTATCCATTCACTCATCTATACACTTACTCATCCACTCTCTCATCTTGTAGACATATGAACAAGAGCATTGAACATCACCTAGTGTCACAATTACAACTTGTCAATTTCTCTGGGGTATATTCCACTCCACCCATGGGCATTTCATTCATAATGTCAGAGTCACTCTTATTCACTTCCTTTTGCAACATAAGCACTAGGCCGTATAGTAATTTGGAAAACAAAAACCTATGACGCACATAACACACAGCCCTTTGTAATCACTCAAATCAGAGAGGGATCACAGGAGGAGAGAAGACAACTGCTTCTTGAAAACACAATGGATATATGCATTTTTCATATTATCATCATGGCTATGGAGCCAGAGAAAATTACAATTATTACAAAAAATACCTTTTGCATATTCACAGAGATTTTTTCATATTCAAGCACCTAATTCTGGGAGAAGTGGAGTGGGATTAGATGATCCATGTACACTGCTTATCTACATTTATGATTTAATTCCACTTAAACTCCTGTAGAAAGAGAAAAATTACACAAATTAGTTCACAGATAATACATTAATTTACATTGTAAATTAAAACCAATCTACTAATCAAATAAGGTCAAGCTTAAAGATTGACTCCATTAAATAACATTACTATTACTAAGAATACCAATGGTTACCAGGAATATTTCCTAGTGAATAAAAACATTTACATCAAATTAAAATATAGTTAAGTCCGCAGAGAGACATCCCTCTGAGGGATAGGACCTAGCCAGATGGCATTCACCGTGGTAAGCACATAGATGCCAAAGCCACCATATTTGGCTCTCCATGACTGGACCTGCAAACTCTTAATTCAGATAGCTACCCATATTTATCACAATGCTGTGGGTAATTGATCCCAGGACCGCTTTGGCCAAAGTCGAACATGCAGCCCACATGGCTATCTGGGAGCCCAAATTAAAATATAATCAGGTGAAATGGCTACTGGGAAGATAATGGCTTCCAAGAAACTTTCTTCTTCAAATAATAACTTCTAAACACTGATTTTTCTATGAGGCTTGGAGACATTCTTGATAATCATACTTCTTTCCAACATGACTCATCCTTTTTATGGATTTTAGAGTCATCCAAAGAGAAATCGTTTTCGAAGTATTTTCATTGAATACGAGTCCAAATAAATTTAGAATATGAGGAACAAAAAATATTTATAAATGTAAATATTCCTAAATACCAATCTATTATTGCAAAGTATGTAGAATTATGCAATTTAGAATATGTAACTGATAACATTTATCATAGAACATAAACTTCATAACCATATGATATAATTCAAAAAAGAAGGAATATCATGGAATGAAAACTGTACTATATTAACCCATTTGGTATTGGTTGTAGAATATCAGATGACTCATACAAGTAACCTGGTATTTTTTTAATTGCCAGAGCTACATTCAACTAGTATTCTAAGAAAAATTTTCCCAACAGGAAAATTATCCTTTTTCATAATATTTTTCTTTATAGTGTGGTTTTCTCAATTTTTTTTATGTTGAAGACACATTTGGTGGAAACTAAAAGAAAGGAAGCTTTCAGAGTGATTTTCAATTACATAATTAACCTGAAAACTGGCAGTGGTATAAGGAATGAGAAGCATTAATGCCAACATCCATATCAAACTTAGGTCTGTTTACTTATCCTATGCTACAAAAATATACCTCGTAATGTTTTTTCAATTTCTATAGGAAATTACTCTCCCAGTTACCTAAAATTACAACATCATCCATTTTGTTGAAGGGGTATGAGAAAATGAATTGTTTGAAAAGCCTCCATTGATAATCTCCTTTCCTAATGAAAAGCAATCACCCCTCAAGGGATTTCATCAAAGCAATAATGCTACTTCCAAATATGAAATCTCTACTAACAAAAGAATTTGTTCTACATTGGAGTCCCTAAATCTGAGACAAACCCTATTTGGGTCAGAAAACTTGCAGCACTACTTGAAAAGAAGTCAAATAAGAGAAAAGTAAGAAATGTGACTCTCAATAGGTATCCTCCTAGAGCTGTACATATAAATCTTTGCATTCCATGTTCAATATTGATGTTATCTAAGATTTATTTTCTTTCATACAAAATACCTTTTAGGTATTTACCAATTATTTTAACCATGGAGTGAGCTTTTCCTTATTTGTTACATCTTTGGGCTAGCAACACTCTTTGTCCCCATTGAAAGCATACTGAAAGATAAATCGATTCCTCTAGTGGCTGTCTGATTCATTTAATTTACTCAGTACATTCCAACCAAACAAAATCCAATCCTTATTTAAAAATTTTATGAATTTAATTTAAAATTCATGACAGTATTTAAGTAGACTACTGTCCAAATATTGAGATTTAATAATATTCATTCTAATGATATTGTACTTTCTTCACCCAACCAACATGTGCATATTACTATTGCATAGCTATTATAGGAAAATTGGAGGAAAATCAGATTTGTACTGTGATAAATATGATGTAAATTTTTTACATACTTGCATAATATTTTCTGGAACGTAATTCAATCTGCCATGATATTTTACAGTAAATGCTTAGTTAGGAAGAGTGGACAGTAAGAGCTTGCATTCCTCAATATAGGTAAGATAGAATTGTTTATAAGGTTTTGGCAGCATCTCATGGAAAATTGCACAATATTTCTGCATTAAAAATAGTTTTTAATAGTTACTAGGGATTTCATAAAAACCTTTTAAGGACTGAGAAAAATATCAAAGGTTGTATGAAATTTACATGCTCAGGCGTTACTTTGTGGAAAACCATTATGGTAAAGAAGAAATACACTGGTAATTTTCCAAACAGTTTATTACTGTCGACCAGTTTTGCTACCCGGAGTAGCATCTTCTGGCGGAAAATTACCAGTGTAATTCTTCTTTATCAAAGGTTATCTCAAAAGGGTTAGACAAAATTATAATGCACGAGTTTTCATGGCATGTAGAGGACTTGCTTTGTTAGTAACAAATTTACACTTAAGTATTTACTTAAAAGCTTAAATAGTTTCGCACAAGACATGATGCAATGAAGCATCTATTTAGGTCAGTGGTTCCCCAAAGTGACATTCCCTCCCTGGGGGAAATTGAGTTGATCTAGGAGGGTTGAAAGAAGAATGGCGGCTGCAGGGAGGGCACTGTAGAAAGTGGGCTAACAATAGGCAAGGGTTTTAGTCACTATGGTTGGGCAGAAGTTTATGGAACTTAGGTGGCTCAAAAAAGTTAGGGAACCACTGATTTATCCCAATTATCAACCATTGATAATATCCCAATCAAAAGACAAGGAGTTATTAAAACAGGTAAAATATGGGTAAACCTTTCTACATAAATCATGCAAGATAACAGTTTTCATATCAAATAAAGATACCAATTTTTGTGATGAAATTTAAGCTATGCCTTGTTCTACTGAAAAGAATTCAATAACTCTATTTAAAAGAATATCCTTGATAAGATAGACTGCTTGAAATATGTTTTCTTAATCATTATTATTAGTTCCAATCAATATTTAAAAAAATTGTTTTTCAAAAATGGAGACAATGAATTTGGTTCTAGACTTTATTTTCATAGATAGAAACTCTTCTTGATGATTAACTCAAAATCAATATTTTCTCAACAACCTAATAAATACCATATTTCCTCTTGTACTATGCGCACCTCTACCTACTTTTATCATCCTCAAAAATGAGGTACATGTTATACATGAGGATTAGCAGCTTACGCCAGGTTTTCTATTTGCAATGGTGCATGTGGCAAAAGAAACATTAGAAACAAAGAATGGAAAAATGGGATTTTGCAAAATTACTGGGTTTCCAATTCATTTCTTGGCTAGCCTAATAAATTACAAGAAATTCTGCTTTACATACACTTCATTTCCTTCTGTATCCTATTTATAGGTAGTCATAGTCATGATAAAGATTATTTGTTTTGAATTATAAATTTTTAATCTTGATGTATTTTTCTGCTAGTTTTTGATCAAAAACAGCATAATACAGTTCCATCACTGGAACTTTTCGAATGACCAATATGGTATTTTATCAAAATTCTTTTTCCCCAAACTCTGTTTCCAAAAAACAATGCACACCTCTTACATGAAGGTGTGCGGTACAAAATATATACCTTTCAATCTGAATTTAAAGATCTGAAATGACGATTTCATCCTGTTTCAGTCTTGAGTAAACAACTTGTGAAACATCTTTACAATAATATACAAAAACAGAGAAACTATTTCTTCAGATACATTTATACTTGAGAGGATAGAAAATGAAAATAAATTTACTTGTCGAATTTTTAACATTGATTTATTTAGAAAGGAGAAAAAGGAACTCCGCGGTCAATGAACTAAGAGATAAAGGTTCTCCCAGCGCCGAAAAGCGGCGACCGTCTAAGGGCAATTCCCGGGAAACGGATAATCGTTTAGCGGTCCCAGTTCTTCAGAATCCCGATGTACATTTCGGAAACAATGCTTCCATCTTCATGGGGGGTCCAATGCTGAATTCATTGGACCCCCCATGAAGATTCGGCGCTGGGAGAACCTTTAACTCTTAATTGATTTATTTACTATTGTTATTTAACTCTTATTATAACATACCTTATATTTTCTACTAAAAGATAATAGAAAGTTTTAGGCAACATTACAAAATATTTTTGGACCATTGCTAAATTTTATAATTTTACTTATTTAAATAAGATAAAGTATGATCATATGCCCTAAGATCTATGCTACTTAAAAATTAATAGAAATTTACAGTGAAAAATCCAGTGTGTTTACAAACATGGTTAACACCTAAAATTGTGATCCATGAATGGAAAATGAGGAAAAAGGGAATTATTTTTAGTCAATATTTCAGACGATGATATTTGCCTCTCAATTATGAAATACTATTACAAGGCATAGCCATGTATCACCAAGATGAAACATCATAAAAAATAACTAACATTTGAAAGGTCAACCTTTACTGATTAAGAAATATCTTGCATGCATATCTTAAATATTATCCCAAGTTAGAACACAAAATGATTATAGTGACACAAATATTTGTAAGTGTGGTTTATAAAAAATACTAAATAAGGAAAAAAATTAAAATTTCAGGAAGAGAATAGACTTGCTTGATGCCTTTTAGCCATCAAGAGTAGATAATAAAAGTATTTTGATAGTTCTGATGCTATATAACATGAATGTTAAAGATGAAAAGTAGCATTAATTATGTACATCCTAGTACGCCTGCTTGTATATTTCTATTATTTTTATTATTACTGATACTCTGCCTGAATATTAGCAAAGACACAACCTCTGAAAAGCTTATGCAAAAAATGTGAAATCCTACATGATAAAGACAGAGATTTTTTCCTTCAAATATCTTTTTCATGAGGAGATTTCAATTATTTATAATTAGCACAATTTTTATGCAAAGATAGCAGAAATCCTTTCCATTTACCTTGTCATAAATTTCATCAAAAGAAATTCATATGTATAATTGGTATCCTATGAGAAAAAATAAATTTCATTTATTTCCAAACTGATATTTCATATTCAGTAATGGAGTCAGTCAACAGAAGCTAACTCAGGGGTGGAAGTTTATCATTCAATTATTGTATTATAAAACCATAAACTGACATCTAATGAATTAGATAAACAACCAGATTAAGTTAGGGAGCTGTTGGTTGAAGATGCTCTACATAAACAATCCCCAATGACGTAAAAAATTAAAATACATGCTTAATAATGTAGGTAAATGTATATTATAAGTGTTTCATCACTCTGAAAAGTAAAATAAATTTGAGCTTGAAGCTTGATTACATCAAGTAATCATATCTATCATTTATAAAATTTGAAAATCTGCAGAATTTATAATTGCATTAGGAAAGACATAAAATGCAAAAATTGAAAAATCTCATATTTTGATACATCACAATGCCTTCTTAAAACAGTCCCATGCATTTAAGTAACCTCTAGATGCTGTATTATTTCCAAGGGTTCTCAGTAACATACTCCTATAGGCAAGTGTTGATTTAATACTGAGTGGGATTCACTTCATGTAGACCATATTAAACTCTAATCAATGTTACTCATGCAACTTGAACATTCATAAGGAAACAGATGCTAAATACACATGCCCTATCAATGCTACAAAAATATTTGGGAGCCCTTTACCTCAGAGTGCTCCAAAAGGGTCGAGAGCCATGCTCCCAGGCTGGGAAGCTTGAGCTGGCTGCTGTTGAGAGGTAGCAGTGGTAGACACCACTCCCCCTACAACCCCCAAGGGTGCACCAGCCCCCAGCCGAGGGCTTCCCATCATGCCACCTGAACCCCCACTCACGCCACCTCCACCCACACTAGCCCCCACACCCATGGGGGCCATGCCTTGCATTGCCTGGTACATCACACACATAAGAAGGGCACCAGAAAATATGAAGGAGAAATTAAATAACACAGTTAAAAGATATGTGCAATGTGCATCTAATTTACTAAGTTTAAATGTGCACTAAGAAAGTTTACAATTTGTCATGCAACCCTAAAGTTTTACTCAATTTAATTTGCCATGAAGTTTATTGTCTTAGTGATTGGTTCAATGCTATTTCCATACATAACCACTCTTTAGTGTGAAAATCCATTATTTCATAGATATAGAAGTAACCTAACGCAGAGCCTCAAAGATAGATAATTATTTTATTTTTGTATAGGAGAAACAGTAAGGTATAAATCATTTCAAAATAATTTTTAAGGAGTGACTCACTCCTATTACTGGGAAGAGTGAAACAAATGATATACAAAACATGTTCAATCTAAGAAAACTTTAGAAGAAGATAAATAAGTAGAAGATAAATTTATCTTGCCTCATTGATATCATTACTATTTATTTATGAAATTTACTAAACTATTTAGAAATTTATTTAGTCAAAGAATAGGAAACTGATTTCTGGAGCAGATAAATTAAATTTAAGTTGACAAAATATCAAATAACCTGTTTATAATTTATGAATGTATTCGTTATTCTTTTATCATCAAAATATTTGTGAAAATTATTCTAAAAATTCAATATTTAAATTACTCATCATCATAAATTTTTCATTTTATTTTTATTCCAGGGTCTTGATAGTTTTGGGCCCAGTATCTCAGACACTAACCCGAAAGTGAACCTTGGTCAAAATATTTTGGTTCTTGGCAATTTTCCATAAAAATCTACTTAATAATATATTTAATTCTATTATGCTTGAAATTCTCTCGGTAAGCTAAAAATAGAAATTAAAGATTATCTACAGCTATATAATAATATTAAATTCTCAAATAAATAATGTAGAGAATACTTCTTATGCTAAAGAAAAGTTGGAAATTTGACTTTCAACCTTTATTTTAAATGAAAATTTACTCAAAAATCTCCTCTTACTTAAGCAAGTGCATGACTGAGAGCAAAGCATTTTTAAGATACAATACATTCTACACAAATTTACCACACAGTAACTGAGGACAGCATGCATTGCATATAATACAGTACATTTCTAATTATTTCAACTGATTGCAGGGCTTTTGAAATTTGCAATATCATTTGAGTATGGGATGAAAATATGAAATATAAAGAGTTCATATAAATATTTAATAATAAATGGTTAAATTATAAGAACTTGTTCCATTTAATCAATTATCAATGAAACTATATATACATCAGATATAGCATATCAATCAAGTATTACTCAGCTAATCATATTTAAATAAAATGAAACTTGATTATATTATTAATGCCAAACTTTGATCAATAAGAGATGCATGGCATTTTCTTTTCAAATTGAATCTAGATTCTGCAGAACTTTCATTTATAGAAACTTAGAATATTACAACTTTAAATGCTGGGAAAGTAAAATGACTAATTTAATAAATAGAGCTGAAATTAAATAATTTAGCATTTAGCAAATCCTTGAAACTTTGATTCACAAAATTCCAGAGGCATTATCTATGCTAGAATAATTGAAGCATTAAACAAAAATTTGATCTAAAATCTGATTTTCTGCCAAGAAACAGTGTTTAATTAATCACAGCCTTTTCAAATACCCTCTTATAAAAAGTGAGATACATAAATATAAACTGTTTTATTGTTACATTTTCAGAAAAATTATGAATTTCATAAAAATTCATATAATAAGACTTCGGACTAATCAGAAAAATAAGCTGCAAATCCTCCGATTTTATTGAAAACACTGAAAAATAGACAAAATACATCTAACATGAGAAGCAAAAGCAATGAGATTCCTTTTCCCCCAAATTAATTTTTAAATTCTGCAGTTATCTATGAATGTTAGTTAAGTATATTAATCTAGAAAAAGTGATGATTTGTTTCCTCAAAAGGTATGTAGCACTTTACATAGATTCTAGGATACTTTTTCAAACATATAGTAAAATTAATGCGAAATTCAACCTTATAATTGGAAAATTTTACTTCAAAAACTTCCTACATTTGGTAGACAGAATAAGGGGAATAACTTTTCTCATATTTCTAGTATTTATAATATCTACAAGATTGAACGAAACATCACTTGAGATTAATGAGAATGATAAAAATTTATTAGAAAGGATATCATGTGCTATTATTTTGAGAGAATGAATTCTAACTCGTTTCAGAAACTCAAATTTGAAGAAACCTAGATATTTCAATACAAACAGAAGATACAACATATTACTAAAGAAAAATTACATATTTTCAGTTAACAAAGTTATACAGATAAGCCTTCACTTCATTTTCTCAATGTGTTATATCATGTTAACATTTAATTATTTTAGCTATCTTAAATTGTAGCAGTTGACATGACAGGAACAAAAACATTATGGATATTTGATATAAGTATCGACATTTACACAGCGACAACTAATTCAATTTTCACACAAGCATGCAATGCTATTTTATATCAGTGCAATATTCCATTAAAACAAAGACAAAAACAGAATCCAAGATAGAGGAAGGATGACAACAGGAATCAAGCATAGGTCAAAAGAAAGATATATAAACTAAAATTTAAATTGCTGAAGAATGCATAAAACTCAGAGCACAAATTCAATTATGTTATATAAAATGCAAGGAAAAAGGAAGCAACAATAAGCCACAAAAAGTTATTAGCCTTACCATTGGCTGCATAGGTGGAAACTGAGCAGCAGGAGTTGGACTTGCACCAACAGGCATTCCTGTCATCATTGCTTGACCCTAAAAGGAGAAAAAAATTCAATTCAACAAAAGGTATAACTTAATAATCCCTGAAATAAGCATTATTTTGCCAACATAAATGAAAATGGTAGCTCATACACTGGCTGAACTGAAGCTTCCTTTTCACGCAATGGCAATTATAAAAATTTACTACATGTGCCTAAAATAAACCATTTTTGGTGAAGAAAGGTAAAAATATACCAAGGAGCAGATAAATTGGAGCTCTAAAGACAATTAAAAAAAGATAACTGTCTTCCTTAATGAAAGTGTAATTTCTCCGGAAAAAATATAAAGACAAGGCTACTTATTATATCCCTTACTTTTCATCCTAGAAGCCCAAATTATATTATCACTGTACTTTACACAAATTATATTATCCTTGATGAACATTATCCAACATTCTAAAATTAAATACATAACCTGATTAATACTTTAACTCAGACCACTTTTGGATATAAGAAACAATTCTACCAGTAATTCTAATATTACCTTGTATCCATGTAATATACTATACCTGCTATTTCCTTTGAACAAAAACATATCATATATAGCAGTTACAGAGAACTTTGAAGCAATATAGGGAAAACTTTTATGCAAAAATGGAGTATTAAACAGAAAATATTTTAAATATTATTTTTAGTACAATTTATTGTGGTATTCAAAATTGATGCACACCCTAAGGCATAAATGAATAACCACCACTATTTACAAAGAGAGATGATGTCTAGAACAACCTCGACAATAGTAGAGAAGAAGGGAGGTATACACATTCAGAGATGGGGAAAGGATCTGCACTGAAATTTGCCAAAAATCTGCTAGCAATCGAAAATCAATGTATTTTTCTCTATTATTTCATATCATATTTATTATAATTTTAAGGATATTAATGCCTTAGGGATGACTGCTTTGATAGAGTATTAGTAATTCTGAAGAGTCCACAAAAATTTGACTTCACTGGTGAATTCAGGAGCACTTAAAACTATGAAGAAAAGCATAGCTGGAATTCATCACTTAAATATAATGGAAAGTTTAAAATGAGGGCCTTAATTAACAATAACAATTAAAAAGAAAATAATTGCAAAAATATTTATTCTTATTCCACTATCACTACTATAGAAGGTGATTTGAGTATGTTATCTGTTATCATGACCCTGCAAAGAGGAAATATAGTTTTTAAGCCCAAACCCAAACATAATATTTGATCATAAATCCAAAGGTTTCCAAAAAATTCCACAAAACTGTAATTATTATTTCAATTACTTAACATGATATTAATTTATTTTGTTAATTATGCACTAACCTTTTACTGAAAAAAAATAAAATTTATTGTTTGAATTCACAGAGCCCACACCATAGCCTTACTAGACTAGGGTTTTAATATTCTAAAATGGAAGATTTTTAAACAGGGAGTTCCCTAATATCAAGGATGGTATTCTTAAAAATTTTCCAAAAGAGAGGGTGGGAAATAATGAATTTTACCTCTAATAAATGCATGAAAAATGGCAAAAGTATACAAAAATACAATCAGTTACATCGTTAAAGTAAATTAATACATCTTGATTATGCTTTCTCTTTTATGAACAGTGCTAGCCCATTTCATGCAAGTAATAAACCCAGTGGCCACTCTGGATTGCTGCAAAGTGCTGCGTTAATTTTGGCCAGCACTGTAGATTACTTGTTTTTGTTGTTTTAATGTAGAAATTAAATAAGCAAAATAATCTAGTGCTTTTTATAAATTCAATAGTGTTTGGGCTGAATGAATTCCCCTTCTTATCATGGATAAAATTTATCTCATCTGTTCTAAGATTAAGAATACTTATACTATATTTAAATTTTACTATACTTTTACTACTATAACTATACTATAAAACAAGAAAGCATTTCAAATTTTTCAATTAATAAAATCTGCACTCATTTTCCAATTGGTAAACAATTACTAATAATGATAAAATAATTAATTCAGTTTAGAAATATGAAACCATTCAAGTTTTCCTTAAAAGACATACAAAAGTTTCAAACAAAATAAGGAAAACTAAATTTAATTATTTTTATAAGATACAATGTGATAGCAATACATAATGATTCTACTCTGTTTTTTTACGATAACATGGAAAGATTACCACCCTGACTTAAAAATCCATACGTCCCAAATATAAAACCTTAGTACAGGGTATGTGAGAACCAGCTTTTTAGGAGGCTGGTGCTTTAGTTCATTAAAAACATACACAAAAGGTATATAAAAATTTTAAAATCAAGATGAACAAAAACACTGAAAGCAAAAACTCTGGAACATGAGTTCAAAGGATATTGCAGATGTTGCCGAATTAAACCCTCTGACAATAGAAATCTTTGATTATTCTAATTTTCCTATCTGATATAAAGAAGCAGAATGAAAATTATGCATTTTATGGATTCATGTTACCATTGGCCTATATCCTGCACCAGTGGTAGCTGCCATTGGTTGAGGTGTCCAACTAACTCCACCTGGCTTGGCTGCATTTTTTGGAGAATTCCACTGCATTCCCCTACAAATATGGAATCAATCTTTAAATACAAACCTATATTTCAAATAAAATCAGTATAAATGTGAACGTTACATTGATTTAATTCTTGACATTTAGCAAAGAGCAAGTTGTAATTTTTCCAAACACTATACAAAATATTTATTCTGTGTCAGTCATGTTTCAACCTATGAAATCTTACAAGAAGATTAAATCTGTAAATTTATCAAAAAAAAATGAAACTGATGCACCAAACCTCAAAACACAAATTCTCTTAAGATCTGATAGAGCATGATCAGATAGAAAAGCAAGTGAAGAATTTGAGAATGAAATTACTTTATTGCCATTATAGACAATTGACCTTACTTCATATAGATTATTTTATATGAAATAATTACCTGGTTCAACATAGTGAACTGACATTGAACCCATGGACAACAAGAGAAATAAATCTGTCAGTTTATGTGGCTCTAATATCAGAGATATTAATTCAAATTGGTTCAAAAAATTAAAAAAAGTTTGAATTTAGGGAACTATTTACTTTACTGCTGCTTGTCCTCCTTTGTTAATTGAAAGATTTTGAGCTAACGATGCAAGACTGCTGTCTAAATCTCCAGTAAGAACTTTCCCAGCACCTGTTGTTCCTGCTGCAGCTCCTCCAGGCGCAGCTCCTACTGGACCTCCCATAGCTTTAAAGTGAGAAAATTTTGGATTATATAAAATACAAAGCTACATTTTTCAATATGTGTCCAACATCACCAATCTTGTCTTGGTTTTCTCACCATTCATGCCATTATAAAAAGGAACATACACAACTGAAACCTGAATGTAACAGCATAGCCACTACTTTGATGAAGATAAAGCTATTTTAAGACTTTTTGGCACAAACAACAACATAGCAGTATTACGATATAGTTGAAACTACATTGCATAAAACACTGACTTTCTATCTAAAATGACCAGAGCTATATATAAATATTTAATGAAATAACAAAAATTACCTTGAGTAGCTTCTAAGATAGCAAGAAAGCAAAAATGTGGCTTTCAGTATCAGATGGGATCTCAGTCTTTTAAAAATAATCATTTAATTTGCCAAAGGTATTTACATATGATACTTTCAGTACATGATTTATCCAATTTATTTACTTGGTGCTATTCACTATCACCAAACATGCAATTTTAAGTGGAGTGCATACCTGATATTTTCTTATTTACTAACCTATTTCAATAGCAGCAAATATACCTAAAGGCTTCCCATGCATCAAAAATAAATTACTATGATTTCTTAAAATTTTCTTCACTAAATTATTGCTTTGTTTGCATTTCACCTTTCCTTTGAACAGAAGGATGTGATAAACAAATTGCAACACAACATTTACACAAAATATTTCATTTTTACCTTATAATTCAACACAAATATAGAGCTAAAATAATGCAAGAATTTATTTAAAATTTACATCCATAATTCATACGATAAGATACAATTTGAAACAAAGTTCAGCAACTTTTAGATCTTGAAAAGCGATTACTTCACAGCTGCTAAATTTTATCACATGCAACATTAACTGACGCAAAGTTCAAATGGTCATCATATTCTCAGCTCATTTAGTTTCAATTTTCAATGCATACAGAACATTTTCAGGTAATTTAAGTAAGATACATCCATGCAATGCAAAAGATAAATGTTTTGTCCACAGTACATGGTTTAAAAGCACAAAGCTCAAGTTAAATTTACCCCAGAAAATCAGACTAATAATTAAATCTCTTTTGCTTTAAACTTTTCTTGATCATCTAAGCCTAGAACATGGTAAAAAACTATGCCAAAATAATTAGAAATTGTCTCTTTTCAAAAGTTGTAATTACAATTCTACATTCATTGAAATTCTGAATTTCTCCCTTGTTATAGAATTAGAACCTTGTAAATGATAATATGATACTATAATGATAGTTTTCAAGGATACTAAAGTAAATGAAGCATTTTTATTAAATAGAAAATACCATAACGAGTTGTGACAAAAAATCCATGCATTTTAATTAAATATTGTTTCTCTAAAACCCATTTATTTAAAGCTGCTATGAGATAAAATGTATAAATCAAGTGTTGATGTTTATATCAGCTACAGAAGCAAAATCATAACACCTGAATGAATGAAAAGTAATAAAATTAGTCATTTAGCTTCATAAAAATGAAATCCATCTTTGGAAACTGAAAATAAACAAACTAATAATAAACAATTCTATAATTACAAAACTTACCTGCAAAAATGTACATTAAGCTACTACAGTACAATTGGTAAAATAATAATAAGCAAGTGCTATAATTTAAAAAGAAACAACAAATGTACTCAAACTTACTAAACACAGGACATACATAAGCTTCAAGCCTCTAGAAAGTTGCCACATCAAGCAGACAACATCTAAGCAATACAGTCCAAAAGAAGGCAAATTCACCTGCAATTCCCATCCCTTGTTTAGCTGGTGAGCCAAACCCCATGGGTGGGACCCCAAATCCTACATTCTGAGCACCCCCACCTGGCATTACACCCATACCGACCCCTGCCAAATCACCACCACTTCCAAATAACATGCCCTGGGACGGTGTGTTACCCATTGTGGGAGGAGTAGGGGGAGGGGGGCCCCCTGCTAAAGGAGTCTTGGAGGGTGACCCTCCAAGTGCAGCCCTGATGCTGTCATTGAGGTCATCAAATGCGGTCTTGCTTGCCGGTGCTGCCGCAGTGGTTGGGGGTGGGGGACGGGCTGGGGATCCAAAAGGAATAGGGGTTGGGGAAGGTGCTGCAGCCACATCAACATCCCCCAGTGTTGCCAACACAGGGGAAGGGGCAGGGGCTGTTGTGGGGAGGAATCCAGCCGAGGCTTCCAAACCACCCAGCACTGGGGCATCCGGTGCCGGTGCTGCAGTAGAAGGGACCTCGGCCTCTGGCTGCGCCACATTGGTACCACTACCGCCACCCTCTTCCCCTGCAACGTCCCCAAAGAGGTCTGCGACTGCTGTGGTTGTTGGTTTTATTACAGGAGGGGGAGGATGAGGGGGGGGAACTCTGCGCCGAGGGACCAATACCTCAGCCTCATCGGCATTTTTCTCACTCTCCCCTTGTTGGGGCTCCAACAATTCCTCGGCGCCAGAGTTGGGGACTGAGGGGGGCCCTTGATCAAAAAGATCTATGCCTCCACCGGGAGGGGTTGGTGGAGCTGGAGCTCTGATTGCATCAGAATCTGAGCTAAATTCGGACATAAAAGGATTAGGGGGAGTAGACGTAGCCATCCCAGCAGAGGCAGCTTGCGGAGAAAAATACAGAGGTTGAAAAGGGAGTCACAAGAGTAAGAGATATTCAAATAAAATTTTTTGCCAATAGGACCAACAGCACTTAAAATTTTGAAAGTTTAAGACCATGTAAGAGAATGCTTCTAGTTTCTGTCCAGAAAAAGTAAACTGTTTACTGATTTATCATCATCAACTAGATTTAATATAGACTGCAATTACCAGTACGGGATACCAAAATATTACAGTAACAGCAGGGTCATTTCAAAACTAATGATTGGTATTTTGTTTCTCAAGACATGTATTAATTAAAACAGATTTAATTCTAGTAATTATTCTGCCATGCAAACATGTCATTAGAATCAGGTGCTCATAAAATTTAAATAATACTATCTACAACACTAACAAGCTGAATATAATACCAGTAATCTTAATTTGTATGAAAGAAGAGTAGAGGATGCAACATTCTCAAAGTTACTACAAAAAAGAAATAAAGCCATTCAGAAAAAGAGCCACCTTTCATAAGACTGCTACCTTTATAAAATAGACAGTGCTGCTAGTCCTCAGATTTGCACATAGTGGAAAAACCCTACTTTGGAATACTGACCATAGTATACTCTGAACATATGTAACATGCAGATATTTTAATAAAAGAGAATAAGAGAATTTGAAAATAAAGCAAAGATGAAAATAAAAAGAATTGCTTAACTAAATTTTATTTTATAACAGGAAAATTGACTATATACTATTTACTAAAATCTGTAAATGCTTGAAACTCTTAAACAAAGAAAAGATGTTTTAAGAAACAACAGTTAAAGGCAAGTAAAAGAATGACTGACCATGACTGCAAAATCCTTTCCTAAATGTAAAAGTAAAGTCAGTAATTTTATTATTAGCTAAAAAAGACCTAAACCCTTTAAAGAAAGAAAATTCTTCATCAAATCAGCAGCAAAGTAATTTAAAAAGCAGTTTATATTTATTTTACAACAATTTCTAGTCAAAGGCTGACTTGTGGATAGTAATGTTGTTTCCAACATTACCAAGCTAAAGAGGCAGATGCAAGTAGAAAAGCAATCAAACAGGACAGTGTTTGAAAAGAGGATGATACTCTGTAAAAATGAGATGTTTAACTTACATCATAGTAAACTAGTGCACCAAATAAAAGAGAAATAAAATACTTGTCACTGTTTTCAAAATGGCCCTTTCACTGAGAGAAGAAAACAGATTTTTGAGCATTATTCATCAGATGGACTTTTCACATTTCAACCCTGTATTTTTCAACATAGATAACTTCCATCATTGTGCTAAATAAAAATAATTTAAGAAATTTAGTTTTATCAGGAAAATCTAAGGAAAAATAAATAGAGCAGTACTTAAACACAATGGACTTCAGCACCGCACTGAATTCAACCATTGGTTTTCTAGAAAGAAAATAGTGAAAACATACTATATACCCATGAATGAAAAATCACCATACAAACACAAACTAAATTACTACACACAAAAATAAGATTACACACAAACACACATTAAACATTAGCCAAAATTATTTGGATAAAAACAAACACCAATCAAGTTTAAAGTACTTCTACGTTAAAATATTTTTTCTTCCATTTCATAAAGATCAAATATTTTCATAATGCAATAACAGGATTAAAAATCACCTTAGTTAATGACAGTGATGTCTGCTACTCATGGATCCTATAAAAAACTACATTTGAGGAAAACTGAACAAAAAGTAACTTCTACAAAGAACAACTTGTAATTCAAAGATCGTAACTTACCAGTTGCATTTTCTGATGCTCCAAATACAGAGCTAAAGGCTTTGTCTGTGACAAATGCATTTGTTGAGGGCTGAGCTGGTGCTGCTCCAAAACCTGAAATTTGGGAAAGTATTTTGACTAAGCATACATTTTAACTAGGTAAAATGAAGTGTTATTCTATCAACTGCACAATATATCAAATAAATAATAAAATAAAACGAATTTAATTCTATCAAGAGAATGTTTTTCAAAATGGAAAAATTTAAGATTCCGATATCAATTTTAATCCTTTTCCTTACTGGAAAAAAACAAGAGCTGTAAGGAGAAAAATCTTAAACACATCTTATCTTGAAAGCACCAAATAGGGAGTGAATGTATGATGGGTTAAAATCTATATTCTTAAGCTCAAAATTTTATATTCTTGTGAATGTTACAATGATTATGTACATTATTACAGAAATAACACAGCAATATTAATATTAGAATTGATATTCCAGCTGTAACTCTGAGATAAAATTATAATGGTAAATTTAAATATAAATTGATTTACTTAGTTACAGAGTGAGAAATTATCGCTTTTTTAATGTTACAGTAATATAAAAATAAACCAAAATACAATAATAATATTGAAAATGGCAAGAAAGGTTATGAGATGAAAATAATAAATATACCGTTTGAGATCCACATATTAGGGGCAGCTGCAGCTGGAGCAACAGGTGCCGCTGCAGGTGCTGCTTGTTGGGCATTTGAAGTAAAAATATCAGCAAAGGGATTCCCACTGAGCTGGAGGAGATCATCAGAAGCTTTTGTAGGCTGGAAAAATGAAAGAATATTTTAAAGTATATTAGACAAGAAAATTAAACTTATTCAAAATGTATTATAGATATTAAAATTTACCTGGGCTGATACACTGCCAGTGGAAGCAGTAGGAGAGCCAAAAAGGTCGACAATGGGCTGGTGAGAGGATGAAGGTGATCCAGCCGTAGGGGATGAGCTGAGAAAAGGATTGGTGCTGGCTTGCGCAGATGTAGGAGATTGTCCTTTCGTAGCATTTTCCTATAATAGGAGTTATTCTTCATCAAGACCAAGTTGGATTTCCATAAAAGGTTGAAATGAAAGTTATTCAAACTGTATTCTTATACAACTCATAAAGAACAATGAAGTACCACCAAAATCTGTTTGAGTCTATTTTTCACTGATATTCTTATGCTGATAGGAACTATGACGGAAACCTTAAGACTAGTCCAAACAAAATATTGTAATAACAAAAAGATATAATTAAGATAGCTATGCAAATAAAAATTTATTTAAACTGAAATCTCATCAACTGAATAAAGTTAAAAAGGCTATAGTCCACATGTTATAAGGCCTCTCTAAACAAATTTTGATACAACAGAACTATTCTAATACACAGGAAAAAGAAGTTTCTTAGAATATACAACAGTTGTAATCAGTTTCAAATATTTGAAATAGCATTATATCTGTATACTTACAGGAATTGCATTTAAAACAATAGGTTATTAAGTATTAAAACTATGACTTTTATGGCCTCACAATTTCCAAATTAGAAAGTTTAAATTTTTTAGAGATCAACCTCTGAAATGAATCATGAAGTATTATAATTTGGGTAAAAGCAATTAGTAAAATTTACAAATATTTTATATATATACACTCTAAAGACTTCTAAAAATATAAAATTCAATAAACGAATCATTAATTTTAGAATAATCCTTGCTACTCCTTTGATCGCCCCTCCATCTTTAGGACATTTCTTTTCTTTAAAATGCTTCAAATAATTAATATCCAAGTAGATAATTCAAACACCACACTCAGGAGTTCAATTTCATTTAATAGAAAAATCATCTAAATGAAGAAACAGTGAAAAATATCTAAATGATGACAATGTAGTTACAATATATAGTATTACGTGGGTCAACTTGGGAAAACAAAAGGGATGGGTTCTTTGGCTCTTTTATTTTGAAAAAAGTTAAATTGAAATGAAATATTCTCTAGTTGTCTTTATTTGCTAAAGCTGTAGATATAGTATCTAGAGAGCCTGCAAACCATTTTTGTGTAATACAAGTTGCCCACTCATACCCACAGCATTCCTGAAATTAACCTCCTCCTTAACTTACATTTAGTAATACTTAATTTTAAAAGCAAATGATTAGAGGAGGACAATGAATTTTTTAACAGCAGAGGTGAGAGGTCATCACAAGAGCACAATCTCTCTAAGACTAAGCTCAACAGCCCACCAAACATTACTCTACCAATCTGGTTTATTCTATGTTTACAACTTGAGATAAAACACAAAAGTAAACACCACCAGACAAAGTTTTAATTTAACATTCTACCCTGAAGCAAGACTGATGGGTATGATCCTACTCTATTTTACAGCTAGAATCAGTTTTAACAGTAGGATGGAGATTGTTTTGTTTGGCGATATCTTAACTTTATTTACACAGAATATGAATTAATTGTAAATATGAGAACATGAAATTTTTAAGTGACCATGGGTTATCAAACTGCATTCAAACTGGTCCACTGGGATTATCTTAGTAGAATTTGATAGTTAATGAAAACCTAGGATTCAAGGGTAAAAATAGGGCTAATTTTGAGGAAAAGGAAAAATAATTAAGCTTACTCATACAGTTTAGGAGACAGCATTGTTTCGATTTCCTCAAAATTTACAAGCATCAAATGATGTTTGTAATTTTGAAAACCTCTAAATATATTTCTACAAATTCAATTTATATATTGTTTAAATTTGTCTGAACTAAGGCCAACTGAATAGTAAGTATTCCATTGAAATAAGACACTCATGACTAAAATTGACTTTTTTCCAGTGGAAAAGCACTTAGAGAACGATTAAAAATATATTAACATGGCTTTATTTTATGTATGCAAAACTCAGGATAAAACATTATGATACATCATATTAAATATTCACACATTCCAAGACAACATGATACTATTCCAAATGAGGTTTTCAAGTTTATAATATTAACTTCACTTTTGCAATAACTTATATATTTCCATAAAAATATTTTGCCAAACGTAATCCAAATCCAAATTCAATTTCTAATTTTTAATGAGTTATGTTTTCTGATACTCATTTTTGTAGATTTATACACATTGAGCACTATTTAAATTTTTCATCCTCACTACATACATGAACATAAACTTTATTTTACAAAGGAAATGTGTGATTCTCTATCCAACTCTCATGGCACCTTTAAAAACATTTAGTTGGAAATTTTTTTATTAAATTGGAGTTGTAAAAATGAATTGAAATTATATTTAGTTCAATAAGATGATTAAAATGGAGGGAAAATCATCAGTGAAGCTATCTTTGGCTGAAGCTGTTACATTCAGGTTATGGAAAGATATGTTGGGGAGGAAATTGAAATCTAAAACTTTGAGTCTTATCTTGGCTTTCAATATCCTTATACAGAACTAGCATACGACTATTATAAGGAAACATTTTGTCTTTTCCTCAAAGGCAGATTATCAGGCTTTCAATTTCATGCTCTTAAATTTGAGTAAGTATTTATAAATGATTTCAAAATGGGTGGAGTGGCTTCATTTACCATAAATCTTATGAGTAGCACAAGGTAACAGAAATAACACAAAATCGTTGAAGTGATTATGATGAAGACTTGACTTAGATAAGTGATAGTCACATTGCAAAACAATTCAGCATTAATATGATAGTGCATATCAGCATTGTACAAAAGCAAAACCATGCAGACGAGTATTTGAAAGAGAATATATTGAGCTGAAGTTTATTGTAAGGATATTACTGAGAGCAAGTTCTTTTTTATAGGTAGTAAGTATTATTGGGTAATACTAGTTGCCCTCTCTCTTAGTTACTGGTAATGTTTGATATGCTTTTCAGGCAAAAAGGTTCATTGTTACCTTCTTTTGGTCCTCTATCACTCTACAATGAAGAAATTCTTACTACTGAGGTAGACAAAGAAAAAATATTTTAACAACAAGGGTAAGAGGCTATCACAGAACATGATCTCTCCAAGACTACACTCAACAGCCCACAAAACACTGCACTCTCTTTCTGGTTTATTAGATGTTTACAATTTAAGATTATGACAGAAACCAAAGGAAACACCTCCAATAGACTTTTAAATTAGAAATGATAGGAAAGATCTCTCTCCAAGTTATTATCAGCTCTGACAGTGGGATAAAGATTGCTTTTTGCCATATCTTCGCTTTCTTCTCACAACATTAGTCATTCCAAACAAAAGATTCAGAAGGAAACCTTTAGAGAATGCGATACAGGAGAGGAGAGGAGGACAGTTTTAAAGTTTTTACACAGATAATATAAAAAGTCTTGGTCTATCAAAAGCTGGCTGACTGGCTTAAGCAAGCTGCTGTGCATCTACAGATTGAAAAAATTCATGCTATAAGCAGATAGCAGAGTCTCTTAAGTGGTATTTTATCACATGATCTGTGAAGTAGAGACTGGGAGGAAGCCATGCATTATAGCATCATAAAAGAAAGCATTAAAACAAATTTTACTGTTTTTCACAAATGTAGGGGTATAAAAAATTATTTCTACACAAAATAAATCACCAAGTTATAAATTTTAAAAAATGTACTTCAAATTGCAAACCTCCATTTAAAGACTCTCTAATGTATGTGATGGATTTTATGTAAATCTAATTGGACTTCAAGCTTTAGGTTTAATTTGTAAATTTCTCATTTTTCATCTAAGAATATTCAAATGCTATTTTCATATTTTTATAGAAACAATTATGAATACTTTTTATTGTCTATAGACAACAAGCAATGCATTAGCCAATCACTCAACTTACAACAGTTGCTTTGCAATAGGCTGAATATAGAAAGAGAGGCAATAAAGTAATGATAGCATGAAAATATGACTCGTTATTCTTACTTGTTAGTCATGTTACATAATGTTAATCCTGAGATTGATAGAGGAGGATTTATAAGTTAAGCAGCGGTTGAACTAATATCCAACTTTATGGTGGACGTTTTACCAGTGAACTCAAATATTAGAACAGCTTCCCATAAAATAGTGCAAAATTCTCCTGCTTAGGTGGCTTTAATGTAAATTATCCAATGAACAAGCAGACGACTTGAGTTAGACTTGCATTTAGGTCACACCCTTTTACCTCCATTTACAGAAATATACCTTCCATGCATAATTCATCTTTTACTCTTATCCACTAAACAGTACATAAGTTGAAGATTACGATAACACATGACTATCTACTTTGCAGTTAAACAAATTTTCACATTTTAATTTCCCTGTAAATACTAGCACTGGTTCAAACGTTAATGGGAAACAGACTTCCATTCAATGCAGCTGCATCATAATATCAGTGAAGTGGAATATTTAAATGTAAATTATTTATACTTGAGAAAGGTAAGAGTATGTTGCCATGCTATAAAAATTAAAGCAATCCACCTTGTACTGGTTCAGCACAGCTTCCTCTTCTGCTAACACCTGTTTGCGCAAAGTGTCATCAATGGTCCCACCAGCAAGAACAGATCCATTGGTTGCTTGATTCTCAAGACGGGCATTCGCTGCTGCTGTGCCAAATGCACTACTGGTGGAAGACAGTGCAGACACTGCCGACTTTACATTCACTCGATTGCTAAACAGGTTGGGCATCACAAATGGTATCAAGGTGCATTGGGTTTGAGAGGCAGGCAAATTGGAACAGAAAAGGCCAACACATGGATGATAATGGAGCAAGGTTATGGTTTTAAGGTGGAGAATAAAACAAAGGGAAAAAAATCAGGATAAAACTAAGCAACGCTAACTACACAGAAAACAACAAAAGGGGATGATAAATGGGAGTAGCAACAACATGATGAGGAACTGACAGGCATTCATCCCAAGATAAAACCTAGTATAAAATGATTTATAAAAATGTTCTAAGTCTTTGTGTTTACTTTGATTTATGTAGTAACAAAGAAGCCAAAAATACAAATAAATGTGAACTTGTATCTGTGAATTAAATAAAAAATGGATAGGGTTAAATGCCTGAATTGTTCTGCCATGGTTATATATATTTAATAGATGATAAATAAATTGGAATTATGAAAGGGGTAAAACATTTTGACTGATCAATAATTTCAATAGATTATCATAATAAACCTAGAAAATACTATAATAATAACAAGTAAAATAAGATTAAGTAATCATAATTTGGTGTAAAGCTTTACAGATCAAACATAATGTGCCCCCCATTGAAATGAAATTTACATATTGAATGACAAAATATGGCTTCCAATACTTGTGCTTGTTTTTCAAGATACAATTTCAGTATTAAGTTTAATTATAAATTGGTCTTACAATAATTTCCATTGCTAAGTGATTAAACTGATTCATCCGGCTTTTAAAAACACTAATCATAATAAGGAAATCAATAGATCTTAAAAAGAAGCAAACATAACAGGTGAAAATAAAATATACTTTAATATGGAAAATTAAAGCTGTACTGGGTATTAAGCAGGGTTTAGCATGCAAAGCCATTTTTCTGTTCCATAAAGAACACTTAAGGTTGGATCCAATGCCTCTTCACAAAAGCAAATTATTTAAAAATATCTGTTCACACACAATGTAACAAAATAATTCAATGAATTGACTTTGGTTAACAACACAATATGCACAATTCCCAGTCACAAAAATAACGATAAAGCCACAACAAAAGTTATGAATTCTTTAGTTTCCCAATATGCACCATAAATTGAAAATGATAAAACTCCAGCAAGACTAATATAATATATAATGTCAATTTTTTATATTAATTGTTTAATATTAAAAGCATGCTAAAAACTGAAAATTTTAAAATTTCTTATAGATAACGCTCATTATATCTTTGACAAATTTTTACTTTATTGAAGGAATGAATCATTTCGTAAAATACATCATTTTGAAAAAATTCCATAAATGAAGTTTTCTGACTTTAACCAACAAATTAGAGTAAAAAGTCATAGAGCACAAACAAACCTGGCAGTTTGTGTCGGCGTGTTAGCAGCAGAGCCTTTCTTTCCTTCAAGGGATGCCAAATGTTGCTCCAAGGCATCTAAAAGACTGCTAGGAGCCTGTAATGAGAATAATATACAATTAAGAATAGAAATCTATGGTGTAAAACTGAGTGAAATAAAGGCCTTACAAAATATTGGTTCATCATTAGGTAAGGAATAATTAAAACCTCAATCCCAATTTTTAAAAATTCAACCTAATGTATTCTCTCCTTGTCCATTTCTAGCTTTAGCTTCTCCAATGTTCCTTATTACTTTAACACTCATGTAACACATTTATAACAATTTTTGTTATCATGTATCATTTAATTTTTTCAATCTATTAACTTACATATATTTAAATAATTAATAATAAGGTATATTTACATAATCATCAGAAAGAATACTTAGAAACCTAATGTATTAAATTCAAGTTCTATATGACTGACAGATGAACAGTTTTTAAAAAATTATTGATTTTTTACATTTCATTAATTAAAATTCTAATTTTAGGTTTAAAGTTACCTTTTGAAAAATTCCATTCTAAAAGAAGATTAGAACAACACTGGGAATGAGAACTTCATAAAAACCAAGAGTGGCACATCAACGCATAAGCAGACAAAAATGAGCTCAAAAAATCATACGACTTGACATAAATAGCAAAAATACTTCATTAAATACTTACTTTGTTGATAAAATACATAAATGTTTATAAGGTGAAATGCAAGAGTTATAAATAGAATTTTTATAGTCTTTTGTACATCCACAGTACAGAGACAAATTAAAGCTACCATATAATAAAACAAAGGCCCACATCTCAAAATATTATATGATTTTTTTACTGTATAAGAAATAAAATTGCTTAAAATATTTTTAATCATATCAAAAAAGGATGAAAAAACAAGAATCAGTTTAGAATATTTAGAAAGTTGACAGCCCAACTTACCAGAGTTACCAGATATAGAACTCACTAATAAAGAAATAAAAATTAGAATTTCGTACAACAAAAAACAATTAAATTTGGCAAAATTACCTGTTTCTGAATTTTTAATGAAAATTACACTAAATTAGAAAATTTTGAGTTACTTACGATTTTTGAGATAAAATACAAGTATAAATTATTCTTCTGCCACAAAATACTCTAATCTTAATGACTACTGCAGTATACTACTTAAATGACAAGAATAAGCTTACCTTAGTAAGATCTGGAATGTCTCCTTTATCAATCCCAACATTCTGAAATGAAAAATATAAAGATGTACATATACAAGATATACATCAGAAAATTAATTTTTAGTAGTACAAAGATAATACAATAGAGATAAATACTCAATGATAATAATCCTAGCAAACAAAAAGAAATTTTAGTGTTTCATCATTTATAGTTACCTAAAGGTAAGTTTGATTTACAAAAGAAAAGTGAAATATGGAAGACTGCAATATTAAGAGAACTAGTAATGGCTCATTCATTCAATGAAAAACTGCTCAAATGTTTAATTGGCTCAATTTTCACCTTGACCATTCCAAAAAGTTTCATCGTCAGAATATTTAATATTTATGAAAATTATTCCAGGATAATGTTTTACAGATGACAACATTGTACCATAATGTGTGCATGGCAGGATTGAGATAGATTGTTATCATGATAAAGAAGTTAAATATAAAATTTAGAGGAAAAAGTACAAGTCTTATCAAAACAATATCTTTGATTCATTCATAACAAAATACTTGGTATAGAAAATGATAATAGTATAAGTATGAAGCTGTTTAGAATTGTTTCTGTCACATAATAAAGGAAAATTATTTTCTTAAGGCTCAATAAAAATAAGCAAAAATACTTAGCAACATCTCCCTTTTGCTATAAAATGTAAATGATTTAGAAGCTACCTGTGTTATCATAATTCTATTGAAAACACCACGCATAATACTGAGCCTATACATCATAACAATGATTCTCCTGAGTATGAACATACCTCAGCTACTTTGAGAAACTCTGCAACTCTATCCATTCGAATCAAAAATTTTTTGTAGAGATCTAAAGCTTCTCTACATTGTTTCTTGTTCATATCAAAGTACTTCTCTGAAATTCAAAGAGAGGCATGGATTTAATGTCCTTTCTGAAGTAAATTTAAACATAGATATGCTCACAAACTTTCTGTTACTACCTTACTGCAAATTTCTTACCTAACAGATTTATAATGCCATCATTGTAACATGCAAACAATCTTATAAGATCTCGGAAAAGAAGCATGAAGGCCATATTTATAACTCCATTAGTAAGGTCATTGGCTGTGCAATCAAATTCCAGCAAGGAGTCTAATTGGCTCTGCAAGACTGGCAATGTCTTCAGAAGTTTTTCAGCATTCATTGTACGCAATGTGCCATCTTCCTTCCTAAAATATTTTGCAAGAATAAATATTGAAAACCTAATTTACAAACAGGATCTGTTAAATTACATTTTTCTCAGCAATAAAAAAAATAAAAACAAATAACCTAAAATATCATCATTCTACAATTGCTATTATAGTTGGTGTATTTCTATGTAAACAACTATTATTCTCAATAAATAAAATATTATACCATAAACATTTCTAAATTAGATTATAAAGATTTAATTTGGAATAATTTACATACCCCCTCTTCACCTTGCAGAAATCAAAAGCAACAGTCCTATAGGAAAGAGCCTTCTCATTCAGGTATTTGGCATACCTTCGAATGAATGGGGACATATCATACCCTGAGGAAAAAAATTGCAATTCAAAGCAAAATAAGAATAGATTATAAAAGACAGTATCATAAAGTGATATCTTACAAATAGTAGTGGTGCAGCTCAATATTCATACAAATAATCATCAAATGATCTAAATTTTAATTAGTATTTAATCAACATTTTGATCAGATGACAATATTTGGATGTAAGAAGAGACTTTTCAGTCTCAATCTCACCCGAATGAAGACGATTTATTATTATTATTATTATATTTTAAGAAACTAATATAACAAAGCTTTGTTCTGAAATAATCAAATATATAAAGAAATCAGTGAATTGACATAAGATTGGGAAACTTCAATGACTCAAGAACTTAATCTACAAAAATTCCTTGTATTTTACATAATATGAGCATATCATCGCTTTAACATAATGATATGCAAAATAAGAAGAATAAACTCAGTTTTACTCATTATAATGGAAATTTTAATACAATTAGCTTATTTAACACGATTGTTGCCAATAAACACTGCTTGGAGGAATTACTAAGCATAATTACTGTAAAAATCTACAATTTCAGTCAAAATGAAATATGCATACAAGCTTCAAAGAAAACTTACCGATATTTAATTTGCAGAAATTATTTTAAAGCATTAAAAAATTTCAGTATCTTAACACACCTTCCTATTATAATAAATAAATTAAAGCCATGAATTTTTCTATTGAATATCTAAAATAGCTACTAAAACAATTCCTTTCTACATTTTCAGTAATTAAGAAAAGAGATAAATTCAAACATGATTTCAAGACTTTATGACAAAGCAAATTCATTGTCCTCAATATTTTCTGTTTAGTACGACACAAATATTTCTATTTTGCACAAGTACATGATCATTTAAATTTATTACTATTCATGAAGAATTGATTTATTACGTTAATTAAACATAACTAACTTTCTAATATACTACTATGCATTTTTTTGGGACAGCATAAAAGAAATGAGGCAATTACTTGAAAATTGTTTTCCTTAGCAGCCAGAGACTTAAAGTCAACTTGGTGAAAACAAATACAAAAGAAACGTTTCATTCTACTAGTGCTTGCTACTGCCTAAGTTGTAAAAACTTGATCATTTATTTAGTGTGTATAAATCAATAGTAATAAACTTAGAAGTGCACATATTAATAAGCTCATTTTAATGAGCATTGAGTGAAATCTAGACTTATAAAGTTGCAAGAAACTATCTACTTTACAATCTGTCTAAAGGAGTTTCCTAATCTAACTATGGATTAAAACTGTTCCTTACAATATTACACATATTAAACTTAGAGCTACATGGAAAACCTATTTATCAATTAGCACGAAAAATAAAAATTTACATTTATGAATAACATACCCAGAATGAACCAAGTTCAAAAGTGAAAAAAAAAAAAAAATAAAAAATGAAGCTACTTTTTGCCAAAGAAACTAGTAACTAAGACACTAACTAGATATACACATACTAGAGAAAATTTTTGGTATGATGCAGAGTTTTCTCTCTAATAAATTAGGAACAATTTCCCTTGTGAAAAGTAGTGTTCTATTTAATTTCTTCCATCATCATGGAATACCACCACATTACTTTCAAATCTATTGAATAAGAGACTTAAAAGGGCTTATCATAAACAATGTCACAAGAGAATTCAAGAATAAGAAAAAATATATTTTATATGCAGCTAGATACAGCAGTGAAAGATTATTTTCAATGTGTTACTTGTACATAAACTACTATTTACAAATGATAGAGGAAGAACTCACAATTTCTTATTTTAAAAACTTTCTACCAACCTCAAGTTTAAAATTTTACTGTTGAATCCCAAAGATTATCCCATTATCATCCTCTACATTATTAAATATATATTTCTGGTATGAAATATTTCTTCCACATTCTGTAATACATTTCTTTTGAATTGATTTTCTCTTCTTTTATCTTCAGTGTATTGAAAGCATTCACACTTTGGTCAGGATTAACATCATACCATTTAATATATTTTTTTAGAAATTAAAAAATGAAAGAAATAAAAAATAAACTGTACCTGGCAGAATATGAGAAATAGTTTTATCCATAAAAGAATAAAAACTTTTACATCAATGCCAATATCTTTAACAAGTTCTTCAAATTAAATAAATATCCAAAGTAACAGCATTCAGACCACTTCCTATGTGTAATTATCTAATAATGTGAGAAATATTTATTGTTTGTACCAGTTATAGGAAGTCCCACAAACATCAATAACATAAAGATTTAATAATTACAATTCTTTTCTTACCATAAATGGTTTATTTTCAATGCAACTATTATAATCTGCACATATTATGACACAAATTAGTTTCATTTTTTCCAATATGAATTTTCATAGAATGAAAAAAAATACATGAAAAGAAAAAATGATAAAATGGAGACTTAAAATGGGGCTATTAAACAAAAGAAGATATCTTACAGTGTTTACAACTGATTTTCAACATGATAATGACAATATTAGTGCACAAAGCAAATTATTTAAATAATTAAAATAATGAGAATTTGGTTTATACATAAAGAGAAAAATTACAGCCAAACCATCATTTAATTTTGAAGCTGCTAGTATATTAGAGGATTAATGGGATACAGAAATTTCTGTTACTTAACCCAATGATGTCTATGATTATTCAAAATAGGGGTTCTTATTATACAATTTCCATATTCATTATAGAATATATACTGGATTTATTGATGCATGTATGCAAACCAAATCACTACTAAAACTTAGATTCATTTGAGAATCACCAGAAATCTAGGTCTATAGCCAGAGATGGCAAACCTACTGTACATAAATTTGCTCTAAGAGGGAAAAGACAAGTTTTTAGTGTGTGGAACTGTAGCACTATCCTTATTCCATATTATTCACTTAATGCATTTAAATTTCAAAAATTTATAAATTCTCTTTTCTCATTAGTGGTCACGAATTTTATCAATTAATATGACCTTAACCCAGCAATGACTTACATCATTGACAAAACATTTCAGCATCTCACAACAATTCAAAAAAAATTATCTCTGAGTCAAACCCAAGAAGAATAAGTTAAACATTAACATGTTGGATTTATAATTAATTTTCTCTAGTGTAAACTTGATGAGTCTCAGTGTAGAAAAGCAAAATTTTACTTCCACAGTATTAATACTGTTGAGTAATGCAAAGTTAGTTCCCTCTCATTTTTACTGTAAAATATACTTCTTGTTGATTGAACAGGAGATAAAGTCCTTATATGTTAATCATAGGTGAATTAGAATGGTACCTCTATCATTCTTAAAAATAGAAATTACAAAGCTCCTTCTTAGATGTTTTTAAAATGGAGATTTATACCTCTCACCCCCTTAATATACCTTTGTCAAGGTAACAATACAATATTCATTGAAGCAAAGATTGCCGTGATACTGATAATAGTTACAAACTTGTTGAATGAAAATATTTATTTATACTAAGTTAAATGATTGGAATGTATTTTAGTACCAATTTGAAGGAATATAAAATTTTCAGTATGTTTAGCATTTTAAAGCACCACTTAAGAGTAAATTTAGTTTACAACTATAGAGTTTGATGATATCATGAAGCAAAGCATAAAAAAGTCTTTAAGTGATGATTCAACAGACTGTAACATGGGCTGATCATAGAAATACTGATGATAGAACCGCTGATTTTAACACTTTTATGTTTGATTACATTTAAAGTTAATGAGAGCATGACACTAAGTTGACATTGATGGGCATCACACCACAAAAAGGTGATTATTATAGTATTTTAGTATTATAGTATTTTAGATTCACTTTTGATGGATAATACGGATTTTTTAAAAATTAATAACCATTCTGTCCTTCCTAGATAAGGCAAAAATGGAATCATTTCATTTTTTTTTTAATTGCAAGGTCTTTTTAAATTGGAGGATATTCACACACATCACAAAATAACTAAGAGTTATGAATAAACACAGTTAATAAACACTGTCTTAATGATACTAAGAGTATCAATGTCCCTCAATAAATATAATATTTGAGTCTATATTGGAAACCTAGATCCTACATTTAGTTTAAATATACATAGGAATCAAAGAGTGACAGAATGTCTTCTCATAGAAAATAGCATTTAAGCACTTTAAAAGCAAGAAAAAATATAAAATTGGTATTTTAAGGATGTAAAACACACCTAATAGATTAAACAGAATATTACATATACTCCAATACATTAATTTATTACATGCTATACTAAGCTAGCAAGAAGCATGCATGCCTTTCATATGCTGCTCAATGTAATTTTAAAAGATTAACACTTACCAACACGGGCACCTTTTGTAGCACACAGCAAGAGAAAAATAAAAAACTAATGTAAAAATGAGGTACTCAAAGATCTTTCCTACTCTTAAAACCACACTTCAGATACAGATGCTGTTAAATTTATGTTAACTCTTGACTACAAGTACACAATAGAAAGAGTAATTCAAAACACTTTAATTAAAATATTAGAATTTTAATCAGCAGTCTGATCTTTATTTAACATGATTTGAGCAATTGAGTTAAACAATCAGCAATAATAGCATTAAAATCAAAAGTTAAAACATGGCATAAAACCACATGAACAAAATTAAGTTCAAACATTGTTTAAAATTTAAATCAACTATACATATATCAAGCATTTTAATCAAAATTCATGGAAAAAGGTTTTAACAGGTGAATAAGGTTGTCAATTTGTTGAGAGATTGTGACAAGACTTAAAAGTATTTATATGCTAAACTCTATCTTCATTGACTCTCACTGACTGATTAATTCTTCACTGATTCTAATCTACCAAAACTAAACAATTTCAATACACAAGAGGATGAACTTTCAATATTTATTTTATAAACTACTATGCAAACCTTTGATCATGAATGAAGCCTAAATGTTAATGTCATCAAAACAAGGTTTTATAATATATGTTGCAAGTTGAATAGAAGTAAATTAAAACACAAAATTGCTATAAAAACCTACCACATAAGCATAAAATATATGAAAGTATTTCAACTAAAGAAATAATCCTGTATACCATGAGCAAACAAAGTAATGGGTTCTTAGGTAATAAAGAAATATATCCCTCAATAAATTCCATGATAATTTAAGAAAAACTAGAGCATACATCACAACTGGTACCAAGAACTTAACCAGTAAAAGGCAGGACAATATTTCTTAATAAATACAGGTGATAATTATTTTAGTAATATGACCATATTTAAAAACATTTATCTAAGTCTGAAAATTAAGGATATTATAAAATATATCCTCATTGAAACTTTTAATAACTTAAAAACAAAATGAACTATCCCCTGAATATACGCATAATGCAATTAATGCTGAAAATTATGAACTGATTCTCTAATTAGAAACAATCTAAAATGTTATTGCAAAAATATTATCTGTTAAAATCACACACAAAAGATATCATAAAGGGATTCCTAAATTTGCAAGGTAAAAATCTTAACTTGAAAAATTTCAACTTGACTATTTTTGTCAAATATTTACAGAATGTTTAAAACGGTGATGTGGATAAGGATGACAGAATATAAATCTCAATAGAAATTATAAATAGCATGCTTTTTTTAGTAAAACATGAATCAATTTACCTTGGACTCCACTTTTATCCAGGAAATTACTAAGCTGAAATGTACTATTGCTTGATGCCAAGTATTGAGTGAAGCGCTGAAAGTAGGAATACATAAGATATCAGTAAACCACCCAACACTTTCAAATACAAGGTCATTCTAATTTTAATTTAATAGGAGTGGTTGAAAATTTAACAAGCAAAACCTATTAATAAATTAATCTGGCAAGATCCAACATAAAAATGCTGACTCAAGTCTTCACAATAGTTAATACACTTAGTGAAGCAAATAAAAAAAAATGAAAAAAGAAAGTAGCTACCATTGGGAATCTACAGGAGACTTAGATCTGCCAAAGTCTGAGGCACAAACATGTAATGTAACTGAAGTCTTGTACATTTTACTATTATGGACTTTACAATACATTATCAATCAGATATTAAAATTATATATTTTTAATCGTCACTCATTTTTATCAATCTTTGAGGATTATTTTTCAATTCCTTTGTCAGATACTTGTCTAATTAGGATTTTATTCATAAAGAATTGGCTGATATGTGTCTATCATATACAAGAAGATTCATATTTATGAAACACTGAAATTAAATAGACAAATGGAATATGGTTAAGTCCACCTTTTCATGTAACAGAGAGCTTCAATTTTTAAATTTATGACTCATGCTGTTGTTAAAATAATGCAGCAATGTTTTCAATGATATCTAGCCTATAAGGTATTTATTTCTAGTTTCAGCTCTTTCAAAAATTTACATTTAAAATACTAGTCTTTGTAGATGCATAAATTTCTTGGTACTTACATAACTCAGTGAAAATATTATTATAGGAATATATAAATATGAACACACTAAGAAATATTTATAATGTAGAAAAACTTTAATTATTCTATAAATAAATTTAAATACAACGATTAATACAAGTCTTTCTGAGTGGTTGGTAAAAGAATGTACGATGTAGGAAGTTATTTTTCTTGACACTTTGATCAATATAATAATCATGTCAATTTAATATCTAGTAATTAAATTATTATCTTACATCAAAAGATGCTAGAGAATTGAAGTGCAGCAATTTGCTTACCAATCCACACATTCTTATGCCAGATAATTATAAAATGTAAATTCAGGTACAAATCACTTTTTAAAAAGAAATTAACAATTCTTCAATTAAAACTAGTGAATAAAGTTCTGTCAAAGTGAAAAATTTATAAGAACAAATCACAAGCTACAATCTGCATGAAGAGTGTTGATGCTAATGTTTTCACACTAATATGGTGAAAACTAACACAAGTCTTAGTCTATAACAAAAAATTACCACCAAAAAGTAATACAGAAAATAATAAGAATTACAAACCTCATTTCCATAGCAGAGCAAATGGTGTACAGTTATGAGTGCTTTGAACACCACCACCCAATTAGTGTTTTGCGACCTTTCTATCAACAAGTTAGCCAGCTGAGGGATGGACACATTTGGCTCATTTGTGCAGTGAAGTAGGTCTGAAAATGAAAAGATATTGAAATCATTCAAATGTGAAGTGCATCAGCTAAGCTAAATAAGTTGCAAATTTCAATTTTTGGACCAGGTATTATTCATAATTTTTGCTACACTTTGCTAGAGAACAATGATAAAATGTGAGAATAAAATTAAAGAAAATATATGAAAACCTTATCAATTCAATCAAGAATGTCAATATGCACATCTTACATCCATGGAAAAAGATATAGTCAAATATTACTAACTTGTATGACTACTCTTTTGCATAAATAGCATTTATAGATTAATATCAACCCTCTAGTGCTTGCGTCAATTTTTGTAATGTGAGTCCTTGCATGGGGTGTATGGTATACCCCACGTGCTATTTTGAGGAAAAATGCCCTTTTCCTTACATTTAGAAATTTTTCATTTTCTGGGTCTGGAGATGGATATGTTTTCCAGCTGTCACTTTCAACTATTTTACCCAAAATTTCGTTGATTATTTTTTGATAAATTATTTTCCTAAAACTAAGGATCCATACTGCAAATTGAGGTACAAGGTAGGGTAAGCTTTACCAAAATAATTTATTAATCAACAAGATTTTTACATAAAATAGTTGAAAGTTTGAGAAAAATTGGAAAACATATCCATCTCCAGACTCTAAAAAGGCAAAATTTCTAAATGTAAGGAAAAGGGTATTTTTGCTTGAAATAGCATGTGGGGTATACCATACACCCCATGCGAGCACTGGTTAACTATTAGATTTCTTCACATTTGCGTAAGCTGTTAGAGTAAAAATGAGGATATGACTTTCATTCAATGAGAAGAAATCAACTTACTTATCATTAAATATTATATTTTCTGGTTCTACTTCTCCAAAGTTACTAATTCCCTGATTCAAATCACATGAATGGGAAGGTGAATCCTTATTTTCTTTATGCTATAGTTCTTTATTTTCTGATCTTTTACCATTTTCTCTAGTTTCACATTATGTTTCATTCTCATTTTGCTTAAGAAATCTTAATTTTAAGGAGTTCCTCTTCACTATATTTTTCATCAAATTGAAGGTTCAAAAAAAGCATATACAATATAATTTAATCTGCTCAAAAGCAGAATGAAATAAAAAATACTAAGAAACCTTCACATGAAATAAGCTCAATCTATTTATGGCTTATGAGTACTATCATTTACTTTTATGAACATAATGGATGTAAAAATAATCAAGAATAAAAATTAAGAAAATAAACACATCACAGCTGAAAACCCTCATTTATAAGAAGTTTGAAAATTCTCCTAAAACTGTATTGACAGAATTCAGACTAGTCCAAAGAGTTCAAACTAGAATTCATTGAACCCTTGAGGATGATAGCAATACTACAGAAATGTGCATAGGATGATTCCTAAAAAGTCTGTAATCCCAGACTTCCCATTGCTTCAAGATCCTTGCATCAGCTGCTAGTCTGAATACTGACATTAAGAGCTGTAGAAGAGTTCCCACACCGCTATTTTATTACCAGTTGTATTTAATTTCTTTTCTTTCATCAACACATATATCATATGAGTCAGATATGATCACATACTACTAACCCTTAAATTGGGGTAAGCATCTGTAGGTGCAGTCTCATGAGATTCACACAGTGAAGATTATTTTAATTAAAATACTATTTTGACAATTAATTTAGCACTTATACATGGAATTAATAGTTTGATATCTACTAATAATACTAGTTTGATATCTACTAATAAAATACTAATATTTTCAAGACTTTTGTACTTGCATAAGGGGAAAGGTATATAAAAATACAGTGGTACCTTGGTTAACAATGGCTTTAGTTAATGGCAAGTGAATGCACAACTTATGCTTTGGGTTACAACACATCATAGATTGACAGTGGATTTCAACAAAATTTGGAAAGTATATTCTCCAAAACATGAAAAAGTCCAATTAAAGGCATAGATTACAGATAGCTTTTGAAAAATTCATATTTAAATTTGGCTAAATGCTCATCTGTCATTTCATTTTCATCACACAAATTGTATTAAAAGCTATACATTATCTTTATTCACTGACATTATTCAGCGAAAGAGTTGCTCTGGTAATCTGTTAGATAGTGATGTCAATGGTTGTACATTCTCAGCCAACAGAAAAAATGTCTTAATTTTCCACTTGTTGATCAAATATTTCTGGAGGATAGCAATTTTATGTTCTAGCAAATTTATTTTACTTTATTTCTGGTCTGGTACTGAATTGGGCTGAATATAGCATGATGTTTTCATTTCCAATATCTACTTCTAAAGATAATTATCAAACTGTACTTAAGTATTTGTAGCTTTAAAAAAAATTCTGTATCATACATGACCACACAGATGTTTATTAAATGTTTAAGTAGATCTAGGTTATATTGAAGCATCTTAATATATATTTTTTTACACCTAAGACTAAATTTCTGATTACCCTACTATGATTAAGATAAAAAATACAAAATTCAAAAAAACTTCACACAAGGGCACTTTTACCATGTGCTTGGAAATATAGGATGATACCAATATGATAATAAAATTTGGAAGCAAGAATTCAACATTTTCATTGCAGTTAGGATAATTGTAAAGGCTTGACAAGAAGTAACAAATAAATGTCACAAAACAGCAAGGAGGAAAATTTCCTTCTTATGGTAATGAAGAAATCTCAGTTGAAGGACACAATTGGTAAAAGTTATTGAGGCAATGGCTCAGAATCTCAGCTTGGAAGTATAGGAGGATTATGTTGAGGAATCAGTGGAGGAGCATGTCCAAGAATGAATTAATAACATGAACTATTCAAGTAGCAATGTAAAGAAATAAGAGGTGTATTTCATCTGAAGATGCCAAAATAGAGAGCAAATTATCACTGCTAAATTCAAAAATGTTTTGGTAAAGTGGGAGGAAGTTCAAAATGAAGCAATGAAATGGAATCCAAATAAATCTGAGGAAATCAAAATTGCAGATCTATTTTATGAAAAATTCATGTAATTTTACAGAAAAATTTTAAGACAGAGGCAGAAGCCAATATGTTTATTAAATGTACACAGTTTTTTCAGAGGTATATCGATCAAAAAAATTCAGGATTGGTACACTTGTCCTGTGAACAATAAAAATTAAAAACTTATTTTATGAATTATTCATTCTGTTATTGATAAATTTTTATAGCAAACACGAGTGATTCAAATATATACATAGCATAATAATGTGTCATCTTTATGACATTCAAATGAGTTTTATCAGCACATATGAGATGTATGGTGGTTGCAGGGAGGAGCTGGAACGAATTTATTGATTACCATTATAATACTCGGGAAATCGCGCCTTTGATAACGTCGGTAGTTCTGGGACGGATTACTGTCGTTACCCACGACACCATTATATCATTTTCTTCAAAATCTAGAAAAGCATCGATTTTACTGGAAAGGGCATCAGATATATATCTTAGCGCTAAGATAGATACACTTTAGTGCAAAAGATACTTTTCCGGACTAATGACGACATAAATGATGCTACGCCGCTTCCAAAACTATTTAAAATACTGACTTCTATTTCTAGATCGAGACGCACGAGTTATTGACTGGAGGGCGATTCCCAACACAACAAAGCAACACCTCGTTGCCTCACGCATGATCGCTCACTCAAAGACATTTTAATCTTCACCTCTATCGAAAATAACCCCCAAACTCTTTTTGAACCAACCCAGCCACGTCGAAGCAAAGAACAACGCTCCTTTAACGAAAAAGATAAACACTCCAAGTAAACTAAATAAAGACCCATACGGAAAGAAGACCGAACTCGCCACACGCTAATTATGCAAATTTACCCAAACTTTCGTTGGCAGTTACCTTACGAACTACTGAAGGGAAAAAGCCCTGGTTTCGTATGGGAAAGTAATTCATTCAAGACTTCTCGAAAGATTCGAGATAGCAACAGAAAATAATTTGGCACCGAATAAGATGCAGGATGATTTCACTCTTATTTTCTCGGAGATTAACTGTTGATTCAGCTTGGTTACTTCCTATAAACTACTGCAAGATAATTTCATTGATAAGCCTTTACGCTACAAAAGAATAATTTGCGAATGACTTTAACCAACTGAACATTCAAAACTAACATGTATGTTTTGACGATTTCTTTTTTCTATATAACTTGCAATGGGTTCAATACGAAAGTTAGTAATACCTAACTAACAAATTTTCTCAACTCCAATAATGCTCAGCACTAGAAATGAAAATGTGGTATAAACATTGGTGACATTCCCTAAAAATGAAATTATATCCTAGCACGAGAACTCATTTTTACCAAAATTTGAAAACGACCTTTAAAAAATGTCCTAAAAATCTCCATCAAAGAGATCGATATTACTCAAACGTGAAATGTAAAAGAAACCAAAAAAGCTTCCCTTTTATTCAAGCGATGTTCATACCCAAGGAATACTACTTAGAGCTTAGGCCGAATTCGAAGACGACTTCGAAGTCTGATTCTGCAACACATTACGGTATACACTACATACGACTTTGAAAATGTATTTGGTCATGACATGATTATCTCGTGCCAAAGAATCTGAATTTGAGAATAAGCGTACGGGACTATATTCTGGCCAACCGCCAGGCCTCACTTTTGAAGTTTCTAAATCCGGACAACCCATCAGGCAAGGGCGAAAGCGTTGTTTTTTCCCTTCCGCATCGGGAGTGCGTCTTGCACAACCCATACTCGGAGTGCACAAAATAAACGAAGTTAAACTTTTGGTTTCATTGTCGCCCTTCCGCCCCATTGAGCACTTCGCGAAACCGCGACACGAAGTCCCCGCGGAAGAAAAAAGCAAGTAACCGGCGAATGCAACCTTGACCGAAACTTAGAACCGCGTGAGATACTAGGAGTATTTCCAGACGCCTGCTTTACGCACGCATTCCGGCACAGACGAAGACGTGAGCGCCTCCCGGATTTGTTATCACGCAGATGCATTATCTGGAATCTAGAGCGAAGAGGAAGCGCGGTTGGGAGGATGTGCGGATAGGAATTCCACTGAAATATGTCTACGGATTCCAACTTCTTCGATAAAAAAAGGAGACTCGACGCTTAAACCTTACGGCAGACGGCTTCCTTGAGTATACCCGATCAATCAACGGGGAAAAACGTCTTATGTAAACCTTAACTTCACATTCCGATTCGTCTTGATTCGAATGTCAACGATGGCCACGCTTATTAAAGCTTTACAAAAACAGTCGGAGCAGCTTCTCATAAAATCTGTGAAATATCTTTAACGATACTTGCTAAAACTAAAGATAAACGATTATTTTGTGATGCATAAAATTATTTCTTGCAACCATGTCGCCCGAAAACTCTCACGCCTTAATTTTAGTCACGCCCCGCTATTTGGGAATTCCGACCTACATAGTTAATGAACCAGGTTACAGTAATAAATGGCGCTCTTATTAGCAGCTCCTTGGCAGTAGCATGCGATGAATTCATAAAGACGAAGAAAATAATTCACTGATAAAAACGAGTGCTTGTTTACTCTCTAAAGCAATTTACACAATGGAAAACGATTTAGAAATAATAACGGAAACTACTGAAGTTTGAATTAAGTAAGTATATGCCATTAATAGGATATAAACTTGGAGCTCTGGCCACTTCCTCCGGACGCGTGACGTACTTATAAATGATAACTGTAACTACTACCTTTGAGCAGTGCAAAAATTATAAAGTATAGGATGAGTATTTTTTCTTAAACCAAGGAATAATCGAAGTTCATGGAAAAAAATTAGCTATGCAAAATTACTACAAAGCTTACTAAGCTGTCTTACTTACTTAACTATATTACTTAACGAAAATTCATATGCTTTGAAAGAACTTTAACCGTATTTTAAGATCTGCTATTACTTATACGTGTGCAATATAGACTTGTATATACGCCGGGTATGATCGCGGCAGAATTGAGTACAACGCTTAGTAATGATGATGAATTCACGGTTAGCTCAATAAGGTCATTTGCAGATATTTGCGAATTTATACAGCTAGAGAATTAGCTAATTCCATCTTAAGTATAGAATTTACTTCGTAGGAAAACGAACATAAATCTGACGATAAATCAGGTACTACCTTCATTATAGACTTACTTGGTGTTGAAATTAAGAATTTCAATGAAAACTTCTTTTTCTCAGGGTTTAATTTAAAACTAGGTACTTATAATCCATAGCTATAATAAATTCTAAAATTTTCACCGGAATTTTAACTGATGCTGGGAAGAAAACTCACTGGTACGAGAAGATTTTCCAAAACCACGCACGTGTACGCGAGGGAATTAAAATATTCCGGGAAAAATTTGTCATACACCGAAGAAAGGTATCCAGCTTAATAAGGGCAGATGCATTAATAGGAGAAACCTTTGGAAGGCGATATAAGTTAGTTTAAATAGTCTCGTGCGGATTTCTAGCCTAAAATTTTGTAAGTTAAACAATGGGATACCAATATCCGCTACCCTACCCTTTGTCTCAAAGCATTCAAACGATCTTTGACGAGAAAAGATTCCAAACAATGCGAATAACGCACTGGAACTTTGAGAGTTCCCACCTAAGATCAACTTCCCATACCGTCGGATTCGAGAGGTGAAAAGAGATGAAAGCGAAGGGAAGCAGGAAACCGTAATGTAAACTCCGATCGCAGGAAAGTTTTACTTCAGAAGAGCGAATGTCTTAATTCGCACAGCTCCGAGAGTCGCGGTTTGCGTATAGTGAATGAAAGGTCATTGTACTTCATCTTGATTTCTTATCGCCTTGGAGATTATATTCAAGCGTTTTGTTGATGTTTATTGTATACGAATAGTGAAGACGGAAAAGAAGTAAAAACTCCCAGTTCGCAAATTGAGGGAGTCTAACGACTTACTCAACTATATACACTTCAACCTTCTAATAGCAATAAGCTTACGCCTTGGGGAAAGGATAATGGTCGTAATTATCTGCACTTGTATGACAATGTTGAATGAGAGGAAGATGGGTCACGGCGAATCACCCACTGATCATTTACGCAATACTTTCCGTTCCAAACTATCCCGGAAGAGAGCACGTTATGATTTTTCAGTATTTTGAATCATTGAGCATACGAAAGCTCAATTTCCAGCGTTTCATTTAAGTTTAATTTTCGTCTACAATTTGTGGGGATATGTATAGTTACCGCGGTAAGTTACTTAACTACATAGAAATCGATACATATCCGCCACTACATGTGGAAAAACTTGACTCATTACGTTACGCTCATTTTTGACAATCCAATTCGAAAGACATAAATGTAATGGGATGAAATTTCCTTATCACGACACTGTGATCAGCGCCACTAATTGTAAGAAATAGTCCGTTTAATTTTAATGACTCTAGAACCATTAGTGGAAAGATAAGGCGATAAAGCCGAGTGTAATGTACAGCTCCAATTATGAGGATAACAAGGAACGCTGTCAACAAGTGAAGATCTAAATATTCAGAAAAGCACTTATAGTCATTTTGAAAGGCGAACGAGGCAATGATAAAGTATTGACACTTCCTCCAATCGCAGAGACTACTTCACGGATTTGTGTACATCAGAAAATACTTGAAAACAAGGTACTAAAATTGAATACTTCTTACATGAATAACCGCGTTTAATTCCAAGTAAGTCTTAGACTATAGGTTTCCACAATGTAAGGAATGGTTCGATGGAGAAATGAGACTCGCCATTTGTGGAAAGACACTTGACGGTGACTCATGGATATAGAATAAATATTTTTCTGAACGAGTAAAATAACGGGAAAAAGAAGCAGATGTCAGAAGGTCTAAAAGCAAAAAGATTAAGCCACAAGGCGGAATATTACTTCAAGCTAGATTTCAATGTGTTCAGTCTTCTCAAATTAAAACATGCAATTTGAAAGCAGTTCAAAACGCATAACGCATCTTCTACAATGGACAATTAACAACCGAAGAAGCAAGATAACATCATCAAATGTAATCTACTGAAGCGTTTCAGTTATCCTTCGCCTCATTAGTTCTTATTCTACATAATTAAGCTTCAGACATATGACTCGCAAAAATAACATAAAAACGACTGATTACATTCGCTCCTCTTCTGACCCGGAAGCTGTCTTCTTAAGAAGTGCTCCGGGGGAAAACCGCGATGTTTTTGTATTAATAAGTTCCCATCTTCGGACCGATTTGCAGTAAGGCTGGTTACGCAATGGCTCGTTCCTTGGGGCCCTCAATGAAGAGTTAAGGCACTCTCAGTAGATTCATTTTTATTATTCAAATTCCCAGCGCATTCAAGGGTGTTAAAAGTAATTCGATCGACGTATTTGATGAATATATACAACGAAATGATATCCTTTATTCCTAATAAAAGCTATTCTTATTCCACATTCATCCTGGATCTCCAATACAAATCGTTTAAGATTTGTCAATAAAATTAAGATACATTAACTTATGAGGGGAAATTGGGTAGCTTGTTTATAGGGGCATATTATTACATGCAAATATAGTATAGTTACATTGCTTTATGACTTGTTTTGACGTCTCTAGTTTAGTACATACTTCAAGCAGGACATTTCTTACTGTATCATTTAACTATAGCAGTCGATAGATTAACCGTGTAATTCAATATCCTGCAATCGATGTAATAAAATTTATTTTTTCTAGACATGTTGCAGCGATAAAATTCTGTGTAATGCATTCCTTCGAATTTTATAAAAAGGGTATTTTTCGTACCACTACTACTCACGACATTACGATTATTTCAAATGGAGGGTACCGATCCGTGTCTTAAGCTTCCGATAGAGTAAATCCTTATCTCCAATAATACGTCAAAACTGAGTGAATAGGTTATAAACATTTTTTTAAAAGAACCATACCTTAAATACAAAAATGAAAGATTACAATAGTAGGAAATACCTATATCTATTCCCGATGATAATAAGAATTGTCAGATGCAAGGTAACAACGAATGCCTCTTACAACGAGTCACTTCATATTTACTGATGAATTTAATAGCACATTTGTAAGCTTCGACTCTGGTAGGCTGAATTAAAACATTTTTACCAATATTTCGTCGGACTAACTTAGTTGGCGTGCTATCCTAGCAACAATGAGGTCCCCATTCCAAAGTCAGGTCCGGGCATGGACGATTCGTGTTCATTTGTTGTTAGTTGTCATCGTCATGATTGGCCAAGGATGACTTTAGCTGGGGCTTTGGTAAATATATAAATAATCAAAGATAGTTTTCTTGCATTAGTTTCTCTTTTCGCACCAGAGAATCTGGAAATCAGCCGTCCGCCACGTTGAGACAAAAATCTCATCAACTTATTCAGTTTTTAAAAGAGTAATGGAACGGATTATGGGACAAGTTGACAAAATGGGAAGGATCTAGTCGAGGGAGCGATACTCTGCCGCAATGGAAATGGAAGGCTAGAACAAAACCAGACCCGCCTGGTTGAAACTTATCGATAGCGGACTTCCGGCGCATCATTTTCAGTTGGAAGAGCCTTGGTTTTAAACATGACCTATAACACACCCCACTTTGAGTAGATTTACAGAAATCTTGAAATTAAGAGCTCTCAACGAGGCTGTAATATTGTGCGAATCAAAATTCACTTCTATGACAGACATCTGATGCAAGCAAGAGGAAAACATACAACAGAAGATGTGCATTTTCCATAGACGAGTGATTACTCAAGACCTAGTAAATAAATGTAGCAGCATTTTTGGAAGAAAGGAGTGCTTCGAGAAAATCACTTCCTCAATCAAAAACTTAGGATGCTATCCTCATGAAAAGATACCACACATCTTAAATAATTAACATTCTTACCAATAGGTTAGAATAAAGATATGAATATAAATTAAAAATTTTTATAATGCGACATTTTATAATAAGAAATTCCAGCTTTACCGAAAAACCGTCCCGATAATAAGAGGAGGAAACCATTCTGATAATGAGAACTTCCTGGGGTTCCACCCACCACTATCCATGGCTATTTACACCGACACATCCTCCTACACATAGGCATTCCCAAGAGTTAATTTCAGACCTGGCTAGCAACCGGAATATACTTCTGTCTCTCCTCAACCAAAACTTAGATTTGGGAAAAGTAACACACTGCGTGATAGATGTGAGTGAGCACTTTGAGCTAATTTTCAGTGCGTAACTGTAATCGGCCGAAAAGTTCCAAAAAAAAACGCATATTCATTCCGAAATCCGACACTTACTAGCTAGCATTTACAATACAACCGTGAGTCCTCTTATTAAAGCGATGTAAAACTAAAATAGCAAAGAAAGATGTGATACAAATACCCTCGCGAGAGGAAAATATTAACAGAGGTACAGTATAAATCTAATTATGATAGTACATTTTAATGACTGCTAATCTCATAATTCTGAGGGAGTAATATATACAGAAAAAATACTGAACTAATTTACGAGATCAATTAGATCTCTAACGTTTCGGCTTTCATGTCAATAGAATGCTCTGATAAAATATTTACAAAATTATCTTAAGCATATTTTTTTCAAATTTTAGCTAAAACTTGCGCGTGACTGATAGACCTCCTTAAACGGATTATGCGATCAAAATTATACAACGAAAAATAAATATTTACGATCGGAAATTATAAGATAAGAATTCAACGTATCGAGAGGAAAGTAATAGGAGAGGTCAAGAAATCATTACATAATAGAGAGATTAGGTACAGCAGAGGCGAAGATCTAGAGAATTTATCGAGATGTTGATGAACTCACAGGAACATAGATTCCGAGCCTTTGTGAGACTAAACGTACAGAAATTTAAGCGCTGAAACGGAAACATACTTTGATAAAAAGTATCACTGCAAGCAGACGGGATGATAATAAAAGCATTGTGTCAATACTATCATCGAAACGCGAATGGAAAAAAATATTCTCGAAAAGTGAATAGGTCTTACAAATAATAAACTTTCCTTGAGTTCTTTATTAACCAATACTGAACAACATATCTCGATGACAAATGCACAATATAACATGCGAGAACTCGGTAAATAACACAAGGGCAGTATGTCGTTAACGCAAGAATACTTCCGTAAGAAATTAGCTCATTACCATAGCTTCAAGGTACTTGACGTAAAAATCTCAGCTCGATGGGGCAATTTTCGAATACAAAATACCTCTTCGTCATTAGATTTTCACGAAGACAGCACGTTGTTCTCAACCTCTCCATACGTCAGATGCTAAGCTTCTTTGTTTCCGAATGTTACTTAAGTTAAAGAAAATATAAAACTCAATAGGAAATATTCATTGGTTAATTCTGCTGATACACATTTACAGGAAAGATCCTTCTCTTTATACATAAATTATACTTCAAAAAACAATAAGTTTAACATTGAATTCTGCAAAGATAACTGAGCACCGGTTTAGATACGTATAATAAACAAAATATCGAGCATACCTGGCGATATACACCCACTGTCGATCGGGATTGGTTATGGGAAAAATTATGTATTAACACAATTATCTGCGGCGAGTTCTTTTCATCTAAATTTTTTCAATGATCCATAGTGCCAAAACATACCGTCATCTTTCTTCTGGCTGCGAAAAGCAACCGCGAAGTAATGCCGCTTTTATCGGGTAAAGTTACCATAACATCTTATACCTTGCGCTAATGAATATATTGTTATCTATTCCATTGGAATAATTTTATTTTAATACGTTATATATCAGAAAAGTTTCGCTACCAAGAACAACAAAAATATTCTGCAGATCTACCTTTGGTTTTGGTAAACCAGTTTTTATTCTGAAACTATATATCTCCTTTTTCTTCTCACAAAATTAGTCATTCCAAACAAGAGCTTCATAAGGAAGCCAATTACAGAGAAGGCAATGCAAGATAGGAGAGCGGACGGCGACGAAGATGACGTAAAAAAAATTTGGTCTGTAGAATTAACGGACGGCTAGAATAGACGGTCAATTGGCTAAAGCGGGTTACAGTGAATAGAAAGCATCCAGGAACGGGAAAATCCGCGATATTAGCAAGTAGCGAAGCGTCTTGATTTACTAATGTCATTTATGCCTTGTCATTCCTACCATGTGATTCCTACAGGGACTCTGACTGGGAGAAAGCCCCCTATTGAGAGAGAGCGTCTTAAACGGGCTTCATAAAGAATAACGGAACAGTCGGATATTACTTAAATACTGAAATCCACCTGAATATATAAATACACGTTGGAATTATAAATTCCTCAATTTTATGGGTAGAGTTGCAACTGTAAAAGCTAACACATTTGCTTGATCGAACATATCTGCAGTGAAAGAGCATGGAGTAAAGTGATAGTCTCTGCTTATTATTAGAATACTAATAATGATAATCCTCAAATCATAGTGACTTGAGACCTTAGTTGTTATCAGGATAAGGCTTGTTTGCTCTAATGCTGAGGCCCTACGTTAAAGAATGAAGGTAACGTGGCCAAATCTAAGCGGTAACAGCCCAATTATGTAAATTACAATTTAATGAGAGGTGAAAATTCCTTGAATTTTACTAACTTACTTTAAGAAGGCAATTACTAAAAATGACTAAAAAACATCGTATTTTAGCATATCCATTTAATATTCGAATTTCAGAATGTCAAATTCATTTTCACCTTTGATAAATTTTTAACATTCTCAGAATTCGTTACAAAATGAAATAGAGTACTTCTAGACTTCTTAAGTCAATGATTGTACAATATCAAAGTGTTAACTTAGGAGGATTCTCTAAGAAGCCAATATATGGTATTAATATGGAGAGAGTTCTACAAACAAATTGCGTGAGCTCCCGATTTCACCTTTAAAACATAAAACAGCACATGCAAACATGAAAATTACCAAATCCTTTCTAGAGGTAAACTTCGCTTCAGTGATCCAAAAGAGATTTTATATTTTACTCGCTTATTCTAATTCCTTCTTTGAGCGTTGAAAGAAGCATTTTATCGACGACAAACTGAGGAAGCTCCAATAGCTGAAAGCTTACACATTAGAATCATATTTTACCACAATTAAATTGGAGAGAAACTGATAATAACCAAAGAATGATCTTAAAAGTGAGCGAATCAAGACTGTGGGGTCCATTTCGGACCCGTAAAATGAATTTATTACTAATTACAATTTTCAGCGAAGTACGTCGCGAAAGTAATTACATGAAAGCATTTACCAAGAAAGGACATAGGGACTGCTTCTATTTTGGCCATCGAAAGTAAATAATTATTTAAAGGTACGAGGGTGATCTGAAAAGTTTCCGACCCCAGATTTTTCAGAAATATTCAGAAAACATGTCGAGAAATGGCGAAATGTCGGTAACTTTTCAGACCACCCATGTAATTATGAAAATATTCTATAGAGGATTGATATGGGTTTTATAAAAACAGTATGGAACCTATGTTGTATTCAAGCTATTCTAAAGGAAAAATGGTTCTTCAGTTTTTCAGGATCACACCATTCGGAAAATAGGTCTATATATGTATAAGTGTTCTACCTTTCGGTAGGTTCATGTGCCCCCGTATTCACTATTCAGTTCCCTCTCCTTCAATTTCAGGTAACTTATCCTATCCCTTAATTTGTTTAACAACTTCTGCCTTCGTCTTTCCCTCTATCTTCTCCCTAGCATTCTTCCCTCGATAGCTTTCTTCAGCAATCCTTCTCCTCTCAATATTTGACCCACTCATTTCTTTTGTCGATTTCTAATTACTTCAATTATTACCCTTTTCTCCCCCACCTCCTCGTTCGTTTTTCTATCAACCCAGCTTACTTTCTCCATTCTACGCCATATCCACATCTCAAAATCCTCTAATCTTTTCATATCCTCTTAACGTCCACGTTTCACACCCGTACAACTTCTTCCATCCTTAGAAAGAAGGCTGCCCAAGTATGAAATTTGATCTACTTGTTCTAATTTTTCCCCATCCACCCTTATTGTGAACTTAAGCTTTCTTTCCCTACGAAAACCTCGTTATTTTCGTCTTTCTTACATTTTTTTCATCCCAAATTCCTTTGTCTTATCGTTTATATACTAGGGTTTGCAAACCCTTTTTAGAAACGCACACAATAACCTTGTCGTCTGCATATCTTACTGACTTCACTACTTCCCCACCAACTTTTACTCCTCCATCTATTTCATCCCATGCTTCTGTGACCATTTATTCTGCATATAAGTTAAAAAGAGATAGCGATAAAATACAGCCTAGTCTTACTCCCATCCCTAACTCTGCCCATTCTGATTCCCAATTAGCAACTCTTATTCGTGCGGTCTGATTTAAATACAAATTTGCAATAAACGCCTATCTTTCCAATCCAACCCAATTTTCTTTGGTATCACCATCAGTTTTGGCCATTGAACTCTATCGAAGGCCTTTTCAAAATCAACGAAACATACACAAACGTCCCTTTTGAATTCTAAGGGAAGTTCTACGAGTACCCTCATTACTCCTATTGCATACCTCGTCCTTTTCCCTCTCTGAAAACCGAACTGGTCATTTCCTACATGTTCATCAGTTTTTTCCTCGATTCTTTTGTTCAAGACCCATAGAATAACTCTTGCCGCGTAAGAAATTAAGCTAATTGTACAATGTACGGTAATCCCGGCATTCTAAGGTTTTTACTCTTTTTCAGGTCTAACCTGATTCCATTACAGAAAAAGAGTTAAAAAATCCACTAACCATTTTCCTTCGCCGTAAATTTTCCTACATAAATCGTAGAAGTGTTTCTTACCCTTTTCCCCCAGGTTCTTAAGAATTTCTACTGGAATCTCGTTCACACCCGTAAATTCGGATTATCTTAGGCAAGAAAAAGTATTATAAAATTATAGGACGCATGCGTAGCCAACAGACGAAATCAACAAGATGAATTCTTTTTCACTCAAATTAATAATTGTTACAATTTTGCGCCTTCGCGAATTTTTTTTCGCTCCCCTTCTTGTGTGGGCGTTTTCCCGCATCGTGGGTTTTTCTCCGTATACCTTAAGTTGAGGAGTTTTTCTCCCACATCCAGAATCTTTGTATATTAGTTATTATTAATTTATATTTTAATGCAATTTTGTCTGTAATTAGATGTAAGCTAACTATAGTTCATAATCTTGAGTGTATTTTAAACAATTTATATAGTATTAGTAAAGGTTGGGTGAAAGAGAGGCCATACTGGCCTAACCCCGCCAAAAGTGTCAAATAAATAAATATAAATGTTCGAATTATTCAGTTTTAAAGGTATGAGAAACGTAAGAAATCTCTTGACCAATCTCTCCTAAACATTGAGACAGAAAATTTAAAACTTGCCACTTCCTTCGAAACGCAAAATTTAATCAAAGATGAGGTCATCTCGAATTGGTGCAGGATATTTGTAATGAATATCGAAAACGATAGAATGTCGCTTTCTTTCGTTACAGCTCATGACACTTACTGTAAAATTAACATCCATATGAATGAGATCCTTACACAACCAAAGAAATTTAGGAACATTTTCGTACCTTTTAAATATAATAGGATATTTGTTTGCAGTGACAATTTCTCTCTTGGTACTTGAACGTGCATATTATCGAACTATGAAAATATTCACCTTTTAACAGAGAGGCTATATTTGTGAGAACATACCCTAATTCCACTCGTATTGATTTTCGGAAGTAGACGGTCAGAAGTTGACGAAAATTTCGCTCCTTTATTATTCTCTTACTGCGTAATCTTAACGTCTTATCTCGGAATTTCGCGGTGATAAGCGATGGTTGACTGAATAGTTTAAACGAGTACTTTATCTCCATTTCGTGAAAACACACATCTAGTATGAAAGTCAATGTCAGTTAGCTTTCCTAAAGTTAAAATTGAAGTCAATGAATCTTAATTTTAACATCATGAGTAAATCGCATTTTAAGTATTCGAACAGAAAAATTTGAGATTTTAGATTACAATTCTCCAAAAAATTACATGAAAGAAATTATATTACCACGTTATAATATTTTTCATCCAAATTAATACTAACTAATATTTACAGCGTTGACAAAAGATCCCGGAGAACGTTTTGATTTAAAAAATTATGTAAATCTATAGAATAACGCAAAGATATGTTGATAGATTTGTCTTTTTTTCTGAAAAAAGTAATGAAATTCGAGCAATTCTGTAGTATGCCGAATACTGAGACGAGTAAAAGAACGTTTCGTCAATATTATAGTTTAACCATATTTAGTAATAATTTTAAATGAATAGCAGAATGAATATCTATGATAACGTGCAACAATGTCTCAAACCTGATATTTCTATAAAAACATTTACAGTGAAATCTCTCTTCAGCGGAATCCTTTGGGGCTGCGATTTTTTTTTCAGATAATTCAGTTTTACGCTTAATACGTTAGCGATGAACGCACGCCAGCACCATATTTTTTCGGGATACGACAAGTTTCCGCTTAACACAAGTTCGGCTCAAGACTAGTTTCACTATAATAATGACAGCTTGAGTAGAGTGAAGACGATACACATTCTAATCATATTTGGTAAAAAAAATCTTATGCAATCTTTCGTGGACATATCAATTATAAAATTGACATAGTTTGTCTTAAATTTTACCCTAGCATCTAATTTTCTTCGTAATATCAACAATGGATTTTTTTTATATAAGTATTAAGATTGAACTTTATAATCGAATAGATTTTGACGTAAACAGATTAGTTTAAGATTTTTTAATTTAAACACAAATAAATACAAAACCACGACCCTGAATTCGGAAAAGTTATCCTCTTTTCAACGAATAGATTTGTTCTCTATGCAACTGAATTTAAAAGCCCGCGAATGAATCGAATCGCCGCAGTTACTGAATTATTTTATTAATTCTAATATTTAAAATCCATAAGAGATTCCAAGATAATCAACAAGCAACACTACTTATTACATCCGCGATATGACATCTGCGTAATGCAATCTTGCTGGGTTACAATCCATGGTAAGCTACTCAATACGAATACGAAATAAAAGTTGCCTGGGAAATGGACAAATAATATTAGGCTAACTAAGAACATATTAAAAGCATTCATTCATGACATTAAGGTGAGATAAGAGTATGTAAGTTTTTAAATTAATAACATGAGGAAATTTCAACGATAAAAAGTGACCTACAAGCAACGGATGGGGAGATACCGCGAGCAATTATGAAATGACAATAACCTTAAAAAACTAGACACCAATTTCAAGGATCTTAAGTTAAAGCAGTAGAAACTCGTGAACGTTGCGGCTGCATTGATTACGAATGTGACAGGACTGCAACAAAGATGGAAATTTTAAGTTGACCTTGCTGGGTGCAACTACCATTACGGGATACATCAAACAACCGAGGCTGAGTTATACCATCGAATGAAGGTCGACAAGTGTACATTGATCTTCCTGTTGCCGCTATTTCCGCTGAAATTTTGTCGTAGTGCTTCGCTTGTAATTTAAACACGACTGAAAATATCTTAGTATTGCAGAAAAATTTCTTACGATAATTTCTCAAGTTCACGGACAACCATTTCGAAATGAGTATTGTCATCTGTTCGATCGTTCAATCATATACGCAGAAACGCGACACTTCTTTGCGAAGACGGTCATGGTGGAGTAAAATATTGGCATTTTTTACGAAATTTAAACTTTAAAATTAACTTCCCTTCTGCCAAGCGAACTTTTTACTCGATTTTCGTAAATTTAGAGTAAGACCTTGGCCTGAATTCACTGGAAGCACTCCAACAGTATCCGAGTACATGAATGAAAAATTGGCTTCGGGCTATTGTGGAAATTATCTTAAATACTTTGGAAAGCAACCCCATCATGATGGACTATAATAGTAAGAAAAGTTCAACGACATGAAATAAGAACTACACCTTTATAAAATGAAAATATATTTGACCGCTTGATCGGCTGCTTATAATGAGTATTCGAAAAGATATTCTACAGATAAAATATCTCGACTTATAACTACCAGGTTAACGCGCAGTTTCAATCAAAATTAATTATTTAAATACCAGAAAATAAAATGAATGAGCTGAATGAAATAATATGAATAAACCTAATTCTGAACAGCTCACGAATAGCAGCCTAAAAGGTAAACTATAGTAGAACTCTCACAAAAAGTGAGACTAGAGGGAAAAAATCTGGATGATGTAATATGCGAATGTATAAAAAATCTCTAATAAATACTGGGGAACGGATGGGACATGATTACTGATGATTCCGATGGTGATTTTGAATTAAATGGATATTTGGATAAAGTAATACCTATAGCGCATGAATTTATAGAGTAAACATTTATAACTGTTAAATTATTGTTTTTGATACTAGAGGGCAAATATTTTTAATGGAGAAAGCAACTAACTCTGTCACTCGGGAGATAATTCGAAAAATGAACCTTACTGGATTTAGACTACTAATGAAAATAGTTTGCTTAACAAAAAATTCAGTTTTAAACGAATTAAAGTTGCCTAAATTATAATGTAAAAAGCTAGAAATCCCAAGAACCCAATCAGCTTGATAGAGAATCAAGAAAGTGAAGCAGCAATTGTTAATAAAGAAGGAAAGAAGCGTCTAGAAAAATCATGTATAAATGCATGAAGTGGGATTCTTAAGTATATACTGAAGGAAAGTATCAGAATGAGAATTATCATTCACCTTGCTGAGAAATAACTAAGAAAAGAGACGAAAGCCAAGGGCGAAGAAATCGATCGCTCTAGTATCCTGACATCTAGTTCCCAAATCCAATATACGGGCTACAAACTGCGCTGACTTGACGAGAATTCCATTCGGTCAGAGTTATTTCATTGCGGGAATTAAAACATAGTCAATCCTATCAACGCATTTGACTTCATCACGGGTGTATCACTTAAACAATCCTTCACTACCGTGAAATTATTTCCACAACACAACGTCTCACATTCTACTCAATAGAATGCCCCCCGCAAAGCACATAACGGTACTCATAGCTCGCGTAAATGCAGAGAACTTTTACCGAATGCATAATCAGCTCATTTAAGCCCACATAAAATAATATTCGGAATCACTTTAAGTCATGTATTCGCGAATTTGGTACTGATCCTCTCGGAATAAATATTTGCGTCATTCCCTACTATGTAAATTGTAAAAACTGAGAGGCAAATTCCCGACGGACGTCTCCCATCGACGGAGAAAGAGAAATTCTGGGTCCTTATTACGAAGTAGCTGTGAGAGAAATTTCACGACTAAAATTTCTCACAGCGACAAATGTTAATCGTAAACGCCACGTTGCCGAGGAAAGGGAATCGGCCGAGCGTTACGCACCTAATTCCACGAATAAAGTTGATGTATTCCTCAGAATGCGTGTACTGCTTATAAAACGGAAGAATATCTAGATGTAAGCCTCGCGAAAGATTATCCGCAATTTCCTATGCATTCCGGCCTAAGAAAATGAACGCAGCTTTCGGAATACAGACAAGAAAACCTACTACTGAGAAAGACTACAACTTCACGTTTATTTGGGTCAGAAGTACAATTGAAGAGCATGCGTCAGTACTGAGAATCTGGATTAAGAAACTTCCCGCGAATAAGATACGGTCGACCACCTTCCGGTTGAAAATGAAAAGATAACGGAGATGACGAAAAGCCAGAAAGGAATGAGAATCTCGTTCTCAGGCATTTAAATATCGTTACTCAACATACGCAAGCAGCCTTGGAAATGAGACCATTTCAATGAACTCCGTGAATCTCTCGAATTCTATTCAAAAATTGTCTAAAACAATGCAAAATTTTCCATGGTCGATTGCACTCCAAATATTCTGTAGGAAAAATCGCTATGATTCAAGGGAAGATAAGTCAGAAAAGTTAGGAGAATGAATCATATGCCATGACTACACGCAGATTTATATCCCGCAAATAAATTACAATAACAAAAGTCGAGTTCAAAAATAAACCATCTTGAGGTTCACATAATTACGTATCACCTCCGCGAATCCTTTCAATTCCAGATTCCAAGACAAAATTATTTCGTTTTGCGAGACTGCTGTGCAACAGGAAGGTTTCTTTCGCCATTTCACTACCGGGAATTAAACTTTCTTCTTTCAAAACCTCTCATCGCAAGCAATACACGCTTTAAATGTCACGCCGTAGAGAGTGATCTTACTATGGAGACCCCAAATAAATAAAGCCAACTCGACCGGAAGGCAAAGCAAAACCCGCGAGTTCTCTGCATAGAGACAGATGGTCGCCGATGTCTTTCGGAAAGGAAACCTACACATGACAGGCTAAAACAAACCAGAATATCCACGGGACTATCTGCGAGCCTGGAGTAAAAAATGCCGACGCAATCTTCGGGAGCATTGTTCACGAGATCGGCATCCCTCCCGCTAAAAAATATTCCCCTCAGAAAATCCCAACAAGTGACAGAGAACAGATGACTATCGAAGATCAAGCTACACTAACTTGAACAGCAGCGTGGTGAAAATAAGAGCACGTAAATAAATGCGCAGTCTGACGAGTGAGAATCCCCTCTCACTAGCTGTTGAATTGAAAGCTGTTTTGGGACTAATTCGGGGATTTATTAGCGGGAAAAGAAAATAAGACGGGACCCGAAGAGCACAAGAGTGGGTTGAAGCCTTCGGAAAAGGAAGAAGCGGGGGAGTTGCGGGAAAAGGGGGTGTGGCAAGACCTGTTTCTGCACACACCAGTTTCGACTTGAAGTAGGGGAAAAATTATGATAGAAGGGGTAAGGTAGGTGTGTCGGCAAAACGAAAGAACCCACCGAGAAAGAGAATCTGTATGTAGCGTCGAAATTTCAACGGGAGAAAGGGAGAGTAGGTGAAATGTTAGGAGAAAGGACTTCGAATGGGAGAACGCTACCTATAAAGAGGCCATGCTGCAGGAGGAAAGTGAGTGAGGGTCCCTAACAGAGCAATATCATAAAAATATCATCCTTTAAAAAGCGAACTATGTGACGCACTATGGAAGGACCTGTGGAATAAATATTGAAGTTTTTGAGAGAATTCACAAGGGTCCATTTGTTTCATATGGACGGCAAGCCATATCTTTTGAGGTAATAATGGTCATGGTCTCATTACCAGACACTGGAATGGGATGGGAGTGTTTAGTGATGACGTTAATCGTCACTGTATCATTCGATATTGTCACATACCGGCTTACTGTGATTTTGAACTGAGGAATTAAACATTAGCTGTAAACAGGAAAAAAGTCGAAAACTCATGTACTAAAACCGAACAAACAGTAATATTTTCCGGGAAAGCGTTTCACATTCGGAGTTTCTTCAGCATTTTCATATGATATTCTGTAACCATAAAAGGCATATTTTGAGAAAAATATAGAAATTAAGCTAAAAAGATTTAACGATATTGTTTTCTGACTCATGCACTCCAATTAAAGTCTCGAAGCCGGCGTACAGAGAATCAATAATCTGCTTAGCAGGAGCTTCAATATGAGAAGATTACCTTGAAGGGTTATAAGCCAAATGATGACAGCCAAAATGGTAATTATTTAACCAATTAAATATTTTTCAATAATAATGAGGGTACTTCAATTTTTTACCGGCGGATTCTGATGATACACTATGAAAAAATATCAGACGAGCGAAGGATGTCATTTAGAATTTCCGGTTCCTACTTTTTGCCTATAAAGATAGTAGATTGTCTCTCATTATTTAACAACGATGAATTGCGTCTCAAAACTATAATTTCAAGTCCACGGGATATTACTCTCGATTCCTAAGAAAAATTATAATTTACTTTCTGAATGTGAAATACAGTTCCTTCAAATGCATTGTACTTATATGATATTGTAATACAGATAATCTTAATAGTTTCGGTCATAAACTGGGGATGCTATATAATCTTAATGTGAATTAAAATGCATAACAGCGGAAGATTCATGCATTCCTCTACATAATAATTTCCGATTACAGACGAAACACAATTCGCTTAATTATTCTCCTACTTTCCCTTTAGATATATACTTCCCTAAAATTATCTTACATTGCATGTCATAGCCATCGAAATAAAACTATAGTTCACATATAAGTCCATGGCGCGGCTTAGGGATATGGACTAGACAGGCGCTAATCACCGTGATGATGATACGTGGTCAAGGCATCTTTCACGCCGCTGTATTTGGCTTTTCTAGACCGCTTGGACATACTACCGATTAATTCAGATAGCTGAAAAATTATTCACGATATTGGGTCAACATCATGGCCCCCACCAGGAATCAAATTTGGGACCTCTTCGTCGAAAGCGAACATTCATGCTTACACTTGGCTGTACGGGGACCACAATCGCTCATATGTTTCTTATAAGTTAACCACAACAGCTCATACGTTACTTTATTCCAGAAGATCTTCCAATATCATAAAAGCCGATTCTGTACGGATATTTTCGAGGGTAATTATGGGAACTAGATAATTTCCTTTTCAGAAGCACTAGTGCTCTGACGGTACCACTCCGAGAAACCAATCCGAGAATATTTACCCGTGAAATGAATATATTTTTAAGTAAAATAGAAAAATCTACATGTGGAACACGCATGATGAAACTGTACACAACTAATTGGTGTGTTTTATCTACGAGAAATCCTTTGAAATGGCCTGCACGAAATTAATATCAGAAATATAACCAATTGATTTACAATTTTAATTTAATTTACAAATTCAATTATTTATCTTTGATGGATACCGAGAACTGATTCGACGTAATGAACGAAGGGATTTCAATTGATGGGACGTGATTTTTTTATTCAGGAGGGCAGATCCTTGCAGCACACCGTACCAGGAACCAATAATATTCCCAATTGTGATCTCTTGAGCTGAACTCTCAAAGGGTCAGACAAGAAAGCCATGAGCGACCAGAATGCATAAACGGAAAAGGTTAAACACCGCGGTCACCAACGATTCTCTATTCACCTTGAAATTATAACCTACGGTGGTTTGTATGCTTGTATTTAGTGAAAACGTATGAAACTTGAAATTTCTGTTCGGATAAGCTTTTGGTTGCTTCAGAATCAATGAAAATGGCAAGAGTTGGGAAATATGCCGACTTTCAAAGAGGCAAGAGCCAATTAGGCGGTACGCGCGGAAAAAATTGATGGTGCGCCTGGCTAAAGGAAAAATTTCTAAGTCAAAAGGTTGAATTCATGGAAAACTACTGCAACGTTCACTGAAACTAAGCTCCTTTCGCGACGATCTTTTGCGAAAATATCAATCCATACAAACAGTAAGAGAAACATTAAACATTTCGCATCTCTGAAATTGGTGTGTCCACCATCAAGTATGACATTCCTAGTGACAAGACCAGACTACTTGTGAGAGGTCATTGGAAGTACTATATATATCTCACTTGATGACTAACATTCTATTTTGTTTTATAGATCATTAATTTTCCCTTTCTCCTACAAGTAGAAGCGTAAAATACCGACATAAGATCAGAAAAAAATTTCCAAGATCCTCATTCAATAGTTATAATTCAAATTCATTGGGTGAGATATTGACAGGAAGGTTATATAAGCATTAATTTAAATAACTGTTTCCTTCAAATATTAATGAAATGGTTTTACAAAATTAGTGCATCTGAATGCTATATCCTATGAATAGCAATCCAATCGTACACATTTTAAAGTTGTATAAGCAATTTATTCTAAGTCCTCCATCCAAGAAATGACAACACTGAACTGAACAAGACAAGTTAACGTCTTCCTTCATCTAATAATCACGGAATCCGAAGCAAGCATTTAAATACTTCCACTAGGATCCAGTCCTCTTATCTTTCACCATACCCATACACAAGAAATCACTTTCAATTAAATGAGAAAAATATCTAACTACTTATAACAAAACGAAAAGCTCGTCCAATAAAGTGCTACATGAATAATATTCTCAGAAGAAAGAAATTAATCTCGATAGAACGGGGAAATGTGCGATTGTGTAACAATGAAAATATGCCCGGGAGCCTATTCCGAAAGTTACGAAAAAGCAGCGACCCAGTGCCACACTTGCTTTGAATCTCAGTCTCTCGAAAAACTAGAGGTGTAAACAGAGAACTGGCTCCAACTGATTAATCTAATCACCGTGAAGCGGCAAATGTAGACAAACAGAAATACAACTTAAAATATAAAGAATAAAATTAGCGGAAGATGCCTGAGTTATGAGAACGCAATAAGTAGGTTTCGTCGGACAAGTTCCTTTGGGCAGCCAAAAACCCTTACTTGCTTGCCTCTGTAACGGCTCAAGTCACTGGATCGATTCAACGAAACGTTGAGGGTGGGAGAAGTCGGGATAGGGGGCGCGGGGGTGCAAGAGAAAACAAAAAATCCCTTGATTAACAGCGGAAATCTGTCAAACGATTTGATTGGATAATCATTGACTCTTAAAAACTGTGGTTTTGTCCCAAATATAAGGAGAGTATTTTCAAAATACGCAGAAACCTTAAGCGCATGAGTGATTTCCCCTAACTTGCGCGAGCAGTCAATATTCTAAAAAAATGTAACACTTGGCCTTTCAGGAGCACAGCTATTAATGTAAGTCAGACGGGTTATCTTGATTTTGAGGGAACTATATACAATTTCGATCGGTATAAAAGGTGAAAGTGACACATACTTTAATGCATTAACAGATCGCAAGCAGCACAAAACTGGGGTGAAGAATATCGAATCGACGGTGAAGAGAATGGAATAAAGGGGAAACACCTTCAACTGTATGAGTATGAAGGTCAGCGAACCTAAAGTGATGGAAAGGAAGCATGGAAAAGGGAATTTGCGAAGAATGATTTCCTTCAAATGGATGACTCGTTCTCACGTAGGGAGATCGGAGGAAAGCACTTAAACCAATAAACGATGAGGTCAGGGCATGGTCCTTCAAAACGAGAAATATTGGGCGGTTGTGCATGGGAATTCAAATGGAACTAATCAATAATCGTTAAAATAATAAATAATTATAAACCCTAATAGAATGACGAAAATTATCTTTATTTCCATTAAATCATGAAACTAGCCATGAATAATCAAAGCGTAAAATGTCATTTTTTGGACAAAAAACAATCATACTGTAGTCACAAACACGAGGTGGAATAATATATCTCCTTGTAAAAATACTGATCAAACATTTGTAATGGCATACCTTAACATTCTTCCTAATCACTGACTTCCCAGAACTTAAGTAATCTAAAACTTATGCAAATGAAGTATCTAGATATTAAATAAGAGGAATATGGGAATCAAGGATACTGGAAGCCCAACTTCAATTATACCAATTATACAGACAGTTCAAATACAAAAGGTGGTCTCGATCAGAGAAATGGAATCAAAATTAAAAATTGGCGAGATAATTGTAAAACGTTATCTTATGGGTAGTTAATTGACCTTTTCTTTTTTCTATCCTTGTGATTTCGCTTAGGGAAAACTAAGTTCCTTCATTTGCAATGAATTAAGTACATAGTGTAATAAATAAATTTACCTACAATAATGTACAATCCATGCTTTCGGTTTGTCAATGAAAACTAACAATATATACTCAAAACTTGATCTCTCAAACACAACATACATTCATACTCTTACTTCTACATAGTTAAGGCTTCACCTCAAATCAAAAGAACGAAACTAAATAATGATGCTTTTCTTAAGTCTCTAGCAATACGATGGGGGAAATAAAATGCAGAAGAGAACAAATAAACAAGTACCTTTCAAAGCACCAGAATAAACTGCAAATTTTTCTCACTTTTATAAAAATATTACCTACATTTTCACATGAAATCAAAATTTTACATTAACTTACAGTCAAGATGCTTCTTTTTTGGTCCAATCAATTCTTCTGTGGTCGCTTTGCATACCGATTTTGCCAACCCTTGGCCGGCTATGCTGTGTCTGGCTGCTAATAACCTGTCGTTAATTGTTTGTCCAGCCATTTTAACACTCATAATAAATAAATAGACTTATATACAAATATGGGCTTAGAAAGCCCAAATCCCTCGACGACCACCAGCGAAATGACACTTTAGACTGACAGGTCAGCTGTACGAAACGATACACCAAATCTGTAAGATGGCGACTACAAGACAGGTGGTGACGTCAGAAAGTAGTTTCAAGTCGGGTCAAATAACTAAAATTATTTTAAACTTGAGAAAGCATTGTAACTTCATTTAATTTCGCGTAAAAATGACAAGTCTTATGGCAAGAAGAGACCAAGCAAATATTCTTTAAATTATAATAACCTTATGTATTTAATCATTAACAAACACTTGAGTTGCGATATTTAGCGGTAAATATATTTTAGTGTTTTATCTAAATGTTACGGAAAGTGGAAAGGAAAAGCTAATGTAAAATGACAGCACATTTCAAGAGAGTAATAGCAAAAAGGGCACGTGTATTCGCATTCAAATAGTTTCTTTTACGCTACATTTTCTTGAATTTCTTTTTATGAAAACGATATTTTTCAGGTAGCAGAAGCAGTTAGAAGCAGTGAATTGAGTCTACCCTTATTAAAGGAAAAGCTTTCTTCTGAAATTAAAATTTCTACTCTGAGGAATAATGTTTTTGAATTTAATGTTCCTAACAAAGCTCTAAAATGTGTAGGAATCGATAGTGATATAACTTCTCAAAATATTACCGTTGAACCTGATGGTATAATTGAGAAAGTATCCAGTAATGTGAAAAAAGATATACTTCTTTCCATTAATAGAGACTACTTTATCAGTAATACTTTATCTATAAAAAATTTGGAAAAAAGAATTTACAGAAATTTTGAGCTTAACGCTGAAAAACAGAAAATCGTATTAGAGTACAGGCTAGTATTAATTTCTTAATGGGGAATATGAGTTTATCATCTGATTAATCATTATTTCTTGTTATTTTTTATTTCCCATTTTGTTCACGTAAATTCTTTCCCAATTATAGCTCGCCAAATATTGCTAAACCATTCCATCTGGGTCACCTCAGATCCACTATACTTGGTAATTTTATTGCTAATTTATACGAATATTTGGGCCATGAAGTCATCAGAATTAACTACTTGGGAGATTGGGGTACGCAGTTTGGATTATTGAGCGTTGGTCTAGCTTTGATGGATATATCTGATGAGTTAATTGAGAAAGACCCAATAAATGTATTATATTCAGTGTATGTGAAAGCTAACAAATTAGCTTCAGAGGTGAGTTTCATTTGTTACTCTCTACCCTAAGTATAAAGGCATTTGAATTTGCAGTGCGTATTTTTGATATATTGCCTTATTAGTATATTCGAAAAGGATATCACTACAATAATTCCAAATAAATCTTTATAGGATCCTTCAGTGGCTGAATCAGCCCGGAAAATATTTTTTCGACTAGAAGAGGATGCCAGTGGTATCAATGACAATTACTGTGAAGAACTGAAACGGTGGGAAAGAATTAGATTTTACACAGAGAAAGAGCTTAGATTTACTTATGACAGGCTTGGAGTAAAATTTGATGTGTATGCTTGGGAGTCTGAATATATGTTACATAAAATTTTACCTTTGCTTTCGAAAATGGAAAGAGAAGGGATTTTAGAAATAGATCCTGATGGGAAAAAGGTAAATAAATATTTCAACATAAAAAATTCTGGCAAATTTCCAAGAGTCATTTATATTTGAAGACCTAATTTTATGATCTTAGAGGTCTGAAAGCCAATTTAAAGTTGCTATTTTTATTAATAGTGAATTTGATGAAACATATAAAATTTAATTAGCCTAATGTCACCAATATTATAATTTTGATATGTGGAAACAAATAATTTAAATATGGCTAATATTCCCCTTTATGTTCAATTATTTTACTTCATTAATGTTTGAATCTTTAAAACAATGTACATTTCAAATTAAGAAGTCTGATTAGGTCTATAAGTCATCCCTACTTATGATTTGTTGTATGTTTCATGGGCATTAATTTTGACTGGTAATACATGTCATATTTTATTTGCAGGTAGTAAGAATAGGGAATGAGAAAAAAGCAGTCACTCTTGTGAAAAGTGATGGCTCAACTTTGTACTTAACAAGAGATGTAGCTTGTGTTCTTGATAGATACCAGAAATATAACTTTGATAAACTTTACTATGTTGTTGACAATAGCCAAACTGACCACTTTCTAGCTCTGTTTGACATAATTAAGATGTTGGGATTGCAGAAAGAAACCAAAGAAAAGGTTAATCCTGTGATTAAGCATGTCAAGTTTGGTCGTGTTAGGGGAATGAGTACACGCAAAGGAACTGCTGTATTCCTCAGGGATATTCTGGATGAAGCACAAAACATCATGAAAGAGAAACTAGCAGCATCCCCTAGTATGTGTATTTTGAGGCTCAACAAATATTTTTCTATAATTTTCTTTGAACCACATGAACTATGTTCATCTCAGTATTTTAACTTTTATATATTTCAATACTCATTTTACTTTTATTTTTGGCATTAAAGATGGAATTTAATCTTAATTAAGAGCTTGTATACTAATAAGTGCTAGACTTCGTATACATAGAGAAGCCATATCTTCATGTAGCTTCCTGTAAACTACTGCTATAAAAATATCACCTTACATGTTACCTAATACCTGTTAAAAGGGTGAAATAGGAATTCTGCATAGATTATAATTTATTGCAATTTGTTTCTTTGGACTCAATTCTTTTTTTAATGTTACTGTATTTCAGCTACAAAAATTTCAGTTGATATGACAGATGAGGTTGCTGACATATTGGGTACATCTGTAGTAATCATTAATGACCTGAAACAGCGACGACAGAGAGATTATAACTTTGATTGGAATCACATTCTTCAGGTTGGTATTTGTTTTCATTGTCAATTGAGTTCTGAAGAAACAATTTATTGGTATATGACTTTTTATCAATCTTAAACGTAAAAATCCTGAGTTACTATGAATATTTCTATCCTCCTTATCCTTTTTCTATGTATCATCAGTTTTAGGAGTGAAAGTTTATCATCATTAAGTGATGATTTTCCAGTCATAAATAAAATGCGTTTGTAGTATTTGTATGGGAAGAAGTTAAATTATTTTATTCATTTTTTTATTTTTTACTCTTTACTTTCCATTTCTGATGTCTGAATTTCAGACTAATTTATGCATTTCCTTTCATTGCTCAGACTCCCTAGTAGCCAAGTTGGTAGCGCATTCATGTTTCCTGAAAGCAGTCCTGGGTTTAGTCCTCGGTGCCAACCCATGTGTATAAAATGACCTTATCTGTAAAGGCATTTTTAACAATACTATACTTTAATTCCTCAGACTACTTGCCACAAAGCCCTGTAATTCATCCAATGTATTCAACACCATTTTCTTTGTCCTCCTCTACGTTTTGGATCATTCATATGCTCATCATTTATGTTTTTATGCAGATCTCATCCATCTTCTCTGCGTATCAATACAAATCTACTACTTTCTTTTCAGTTTTTTTTTGCAGAGTTTCTTTCAGATTCTATTCATTCAATGTGTATTCAGTACTCTCTCTCATTAATTTTTCATACACTCATCTAAGTTATTTAGGCATCTTTTAAGATTTATGCAACACATTGGCAAAATTGGAGCTCCTACTAATAAATGTAAAAGAAATGAATATTTAGAACTTGCTCTTATGAACTATGATATTTGGCTGGTGTTAGCTGCGATGTTCAAATATGTCATGACTATGGAATTACACCCAGACATTTTGGGAAGATTCTCCCATTGTGAGAAGAACAAGAGTTTTACTCTAATAATTATATAAAATCATTCAAATGAGATTCTGTTCATTGTATGACTTAATTAATTAGTTGATTTTCTGTTACTTTTGGAGCATTCACTTCCAGGTCTGTGATTTGGCCTTACATTCAAGATTAATAAACATAAATAGCAAGGACTTGATTGAAAAATCTAAGGCTTGGTAGCTGGAAAGCCATTCTTTTCAAATAGGTTGTGCCTCTTATTTCTATCAGTAAGTATTTTACCTCTGAACTGATATATAAGCATTTAACTACAATATTAATACTAGTAGGGCTGATTTTACTGCTAGGTATTTTTAATCAGTACTCTTGGGGCCATAATACCTGCTCACAGAATTGTATTTTCAGTAGATGAAATTTAAGTTATAAAATGTTAGCTTTAAGGAGTCACAAGATTTGCTAAAAATAAATTCCCAAAGTTAAATTTTTATTTTAGGCATTAGAACTTACATCAATTGTACAGTCACAAAATTTTCCTTGGATAAAGTCATCAAAGACCTTATGACTGGCCCTTTGGATCAGTTGTAATTTTCATGATATACTATACTATCATAAAGGGCTAAATAATTCTACCTACTTATATGATCTATTATATGATCTCAATTTACTATTTTTTTACAACAATCTTCTGACTTACTATGACATTTTATATAAATTATATTAATTACATTCCAAATGCTTCGTTAAAATATTGATTAAATAAAGGAAATTCTCATCATCTGAATTGAGAATTATTGATGAGGAAGTGAAAGGGAGAGAGGAACCGGAAGAGTGCCAAAAATATTACTGTTTGCATAGCCAGTCACCTGCCTCTAAAGAACCCTTCAAATATCTCTAGGTGTCTTTCTTTCCCCCCTGTGTTTATAAATCTTTTAAAATCCACCAAAACATACAAAGCTAATATTCAAAGAAAATGGTGAGTAAGTGAGTTGTACCTTCAAGATTTTAATTACAGAATTATAACTTAATTTATTAATACATCATTGCAATTTTTTGTATCATCAATTTAGGTGGAAGGTGATACTGGAATCAAGTTTCAATATACACATAGTAGGCTGTGCAACTTGGAAAAGAACTCAGGGGCTCAGATTCCTTCTTCCTGTAATCCATCTCTTCTGACTGAGGTGGAAGTCACACATTTGATTCGTGAAATAGCTAGGTATAAAAAAACTCTTCAAAACCTTTTTTTATATTTGATGTTATGATTATTAATTAGGATTATTAATGTAGATGCTACTAATACATACTAATGTATGATGTTGTGAACTACTCATTTCTATTTATCTCTAGCATTTGGTTATTTTGGGTATTATTTTGGTATATTTCAAAACTCATACTTAGTCTATCTTTCGGGAAAAATTGCTTGGAACTCATCATAATTTCAGGTGATACTAAGGAAAAGAACAATTGCATAAAGAATTATTCTGAAACCATAAAAGTGAAGCCATAAGAATAGGATAAATTTTTCAATTCTATTAATAGAAATTAGCAAGGTGTATATTACTGCAAGAAAAAAATACAAGCAGCTAAGTCTTAGAGTGTCATTATCTTTGCTTACTATTAGAAAGAGCTCCGATTACAATCTGATTGTAATAATGGAATTTCACCAGTCAAAGATAACAAATATAAATTATAACTTCTGTAAATGGACACAAAATTGATTAACAAGCTACGAAGTTCACAAAAGAGGTCATATTTTTAGTTAAAATAAAAGAATTTTTAAAGAATAATTGTTTCAGGTCCTCTATATTTCTTGTCTATTCATCTACAGAGAAAAATGGTTTTAAATTGAAATTTATTCAGTAAACTTTGGTCAAACTGTGGTGCCGCTACAAGACCTTCAGTTGGAGAAACTTAGCAGGGAAACAGATAAACTGATAATTTGTCTAGATGAGCAGGTCCAAATTTGGAAACCATGCATAGAGTTAGGCATTGAAATATTCTAAACTATCTCCATATAATTTTTTGTTTAATGTGTGGCATTTTAAGAAAACTCAGATATATCATTACAAATGTGAAATCACAGAAACTTTATGATCTAATGTTCTTCTGACATTTATTAATAGTTCTATGATTACTGGATGGCCATCTCTTTTCCTTATGGCCTAAAGAAACTAGGCTCCATATGTGATTTTTACTCAGCATAAAATAGCATAATAGTGGTTCACTTACAGTCTAGAAGAGCCTTGGTTGGTGGCATGTTTGATGATGGGAAGGTGACATACCTCTCACAATTAGGAAGATTCATGAGGGTAAAAATTAGTGTTTTATTTCTTTATGATGAGTTCTAAATAAATTATTTTCATCTATTGATAAATAATGTATATAGCATAATAAAATCTCTAGGCTAATGCTTTTGTTTTGCTTTTAAAGAATTTCATGAACATAAGCTCCAGCAAGGTATAGGTCATATTTAAATATGTGCTATCATTTCCTGTCACTCATATAATTTAATCATGCTATTAGAATGTAATTAACTATTCTCTATTAGTAGTTGTCATGTGCAAACAAATTTATTAGATATAAATCATCCAGTCATGCCATGCATTTGCACGAAAAAGGTCAATAAGCTAAAGTTATGAAGGGCCTCTATGATTATGTTATGATTGAAGTTATTTAACTGAAGTGATAAACCTCTTGTATTGTTAAATTTATCAAGGGGTTATATTAAATTTAGAAGGCAGTATTAATCTTCATATTACTGTAAAATTTAAATTTACTATAAAATTGAAATTTTTAGTATTTTTTCCTAGGTTTGAAGAAGTGTTGCTGAAAACTTATGAAGAAATTGAAGCATGTCACCTGGTCAATTATTTATTCCAATTATGGTATGTTAAGTTTCAATTACTAAATCATTGCTTGATTAAAATTTTGGGATAAATATTTTATGATAATTGATCTTTCTTACAGTAACCAGATCAACAAAGCTCTAAAAGTTTTAAAAATAAAAAATCAAGAATATGAATTGGCCACTCAGCGTCTTCTACTTTTTCATGTGTCACGTTTAGTTCTTGCAAATGGAATGCAAATATTGGGCCTTAGACCTTTGGAAAACATGTGAATTTGACTTTGATAATATTTTGTAATAAACTAATAGTTTGTAAATCTTGAGTGGTGTGTGATTCATTTCCAAAATTTATTATCAGTATCTCCCAAAATCACCTACTTTATAATGTATGAATAGATTACTGTGACGTAGACAGTACTATTTACTGATTTGTTTCCTTATTTCTTTCAAGGTCTTTATCATTGTAAATTGGAGTATTTTTTGATTATATTCTGTTATGTTGATAAGTTATTTATGTATAAATGTAACAGAAAGAATGCAATAATCCCTTGTCAACTATGTTTTTAAGTATACAGGTTCTGTCAAAATGTACACGTGCTCAGCATGTGTTTTCTGAAATTTTGAGTTTATATGCTTTCAATTGCATTAACTGTGCTTTATTTGATTCCCAAAGACATTTTCATTTTTCCTAAATGTTGACTATTAAATAAGACAGTAAGCCTTCAGCCTCTTAATGAACATTGTTCAGTTTTTCTGAAAGAATTATGTTTTAGTTAAAATATTGAATTAATTTCTGTGAATTGATAATTATTTTTTCTGATCAAATATTCATTTAACTCTTTAAGTAACTATTACTTTTATTCTTAGGCTTTCGCTGCGTACAGGTTCCATTGATAAAACACACTTTGCGGTATTCGCAGCGTTGGTTATTTAAAAAAAAAACGAAAACACGACGTTTCGCTGAACTTGTCGTCAGCTTCTTCAGGTGGAAGTGAGATTCTCTTCCTTAGCGTCTACTATATATCTGCGCCCTCCCCCACTCCTTCTCCCACTTGACTCGACGTCCGTTGTGGGTTTTTCCAGAAGTCGTTTCCATGTGTTGGATAATTGGTATCCGTCGTCCCGGTTAAAATTTGGCCTTTTGGCGATCTCGACAGATTCTCTTATCAGTCGTGGAAAATATTTTATTTCCTTGCAAATTACTTTAGTGTTATCTATGTCTATGTGGTGGTCCGGTCACCACATAGACATAGATAACGTATTAAACCCCCGGTGACCCGGCCAATTTCAACCGGGACGACGGATACCAATTATCCAACACATGGAAACGACTTCTGGAAAAACCCACAACGGACGTCGAGTCAAATGGAGAAGGAGTGGGGGAGGGCGCAGATATATAGTAGACGCTAAGGAAGAGAATCTCACTTCCACCTGAAGAGGCTGACGACAAGTTCAGCGAAACGTCGTGTTTTCGTTTTTTTTAAATAACCAACGCTGCGAATACCGCAAAGTGTGTTTTATCAATATTACTTTTATGTTTTCACTCCTCTACCTCTACTTACTCTGCAAAGACCTTGATTTGCCAACACTAGCTATACTATCCATGATACTTTCAGGAACACAACCCTCTCAGTAGGGGATGGATTACTGTGTATAAAAATAAACCCATCATTTTGGCAATCTAGGACCACAGTAAAGTTAGGAATTAATGTGGTTAGCACATCAAGCCTAATGGCCAAATTTCATTGAACCTGCTACCTCTAGATCCTATTTAGATTGCTACTGCTTTCACCAAAGTGGAAAGCATCACCAACTTTAATATCCAGTGGCCTCAATGAATAACTAATAAATATAGTGCATGATTTTATAATCACCTATTATCTCCTTTACTACGGCAGGATGTCCCAAGAATCCTCTTTGTGTTTCCCTCACCAGCTCTTCTCCTCCTCTATCTAAAGTCTCTCTTTCCTTCAGGCTTCCTTTTAATTCTTTTTACTTTCAGTCTCTTTCCTCTTTCTTCTATCACTGTTGTCATCTTAATTCTCAACTCATGTCTAATCAATAACCCTTGTTTTCTAATTGATATTTTCCTGTAATGTCTCTGCTCCCAATCTCTTTCAATCAACTTAATTCCTCATTATCCTTAGTATTCCGACTTATAATTAATAATTCCATTATCTGAAAATTTTAATGTTTTGCTTTTACTTTCCATGAGTATTCATATTCACAAACATTTCAATTGGGAATGTAGCCAGTCCTTTCTCAGTCTCTACAAAGCTCAATTTTTAGAGCTTAGAAGAGTAATTTTTTGTCTTACTATAAAAAAATCTTGGTAATGTGCTGCTTTTTATAAATAATAACTTGAATTTCCTCTAAAATTGCATCTAATTGTAAAGATATTTAAAGAATGTGAGGAGGTTTGATTTAATATAAATATACTGGACAGAGATGAAGTAGCAATACTTTCAAACCTCTTTTTCCTACATAGCTTTACGTGTTAATAAATTCAAAATTTTGAACTTTTTAAAACCAAATGTGTATTAGTTCCAGTTTTAAAAAGGAAGAGAACATAGTGTGCAGAATAAAATATTTTAGTACTTTCACAAAAAAACTCATCATAATGATATATCATCTTCAAGAATACAGTATACACATGAGAAATGAAACATTTGAGAAATGTAGTCCTCAAATTTTATGCAGCACACCATTTATGCTTTAACAACATATCACTGTAACTTGGCACACTGGTTGAAAAACAATTATCTAGTTCATGGAGATGGGCTCTATGTTTTGTTCATATGAACAAATACTATCTAGTCACTGAGGACAAAGAGGAAATGCCATCCTCAAGTCTTAGTTCTTTAAGGATTTGATTTTGATCAGCAATACAGCACAAAAATCATTCAGATGATTTTAATTAAAAATTTATAACTGATACATAAATCTATCATGAAACTTTAGACATTTATCTTTTCTTCCAAGTAAATTTTTTGCGAGCTTTTTCTTGTCCTGGCTTCTTTCTTTCCTTCCTCCTCAAGTCTTTTGTCAGAAGTCCAGCTGTAAATGGAAAATTACAAATATAAAAATAATATTGTTATATTACAAATAATATTTCAAATTCAAAGTAGACAAGAACAAATAAAAATATGACAGTACCAAGTCTCATCTTCTCGACCATGTCAGCATTGACAAAACTTCTAAGACCCCATGCAATGGCCCACCTAATAGCTCCTGCTTGAGATGCATTTCCACCACTAGTAACAGTTGCTTCAACATCAACTTGATCTATTAGTCCAGTGAAGGTCAAAGGAAATAGAATCTGAAATATATAATAGTAGTATTAGTAATGTTTAAACTGAATATGATACTTTATTTCTCCTTTCATTACGTAAAATAAAGACAGTTACACATAATTATATCATTATAAAATGCAAATGGATCCTTAGTATATATCAAGGTAAAAAAAACTATTTTTGTAATTTAAAAAAATCACTGAGTAGGCCTTTTCTCAACATACAGAAGGACTGATGAGATCTTCGGCAAAAAATGGAATCCTTCCACTTGTAAAATAGGGACATTAAACTAGCAGTGTAAACAAGTGTATCAGGCTTCACAACATGGTGTTTAGTAATTCACATTTGTGTAGAAAATAAATTTATTTTGCACAAAAGAAAAATAGATAACATAGTGGGCAATAAAATTCTTTGTCATGGAATTAATACTATGATAAAAATTTAATAAAACTATTATCTTTACTTTAAGTATTTGCCTTGAGGAATGTCATGATACTTTTATGACAAATTTTCTGGATGAAGAGCTTCAACTATTACCAATAACTGCTGAATGCTAACCAAATGAATGAATGATTAATTGCTTTAAGGCAGTTTCTTGGGAAATCTTAAGGGCTGTCCATCCACAAATACACAATGGATAGTAGCATAAGTAGAGCTGATTTACATTGCACAGACCATATAAGATGCAGGGTGAAATTTCAAGCATTTCTTCAGGGAAAAACTCATCTTATAAAAGGGAAAATACAGTGAATAAACAATGAAAAGTATATATATATATATATATATATATATATATATATATATATATATATATATATATATATATATATATATATATAATATTAATATAGATATATTCAGATGCAGACAACCAAGGTAACCTCCTTCAGAATCACTAAGAAATATAAAATATAGTAATAAAAGAGTTAATTTCTTTGGTAAAAAGAAAGAATGTTTTATGAATTTAAATAATAATTTATGTTAGATTACATGTTCTTATGTATTTGAAAGATTCACATGTATTCACATGTATGTCTTTTGGTCTTCTTAGTCCACTTAATCCTCTATATTCATAAATAAAAGCTAAGTCAAATCTATTACACTATATATTCATCTTCATATTTACAAATATTTTTACATAAAAAAATTAAAATACATATTTAAATTTTTTAGAAATTCAAAATTTACAACATTTTTCTTTTTCCATGTAGTACCCATGTACACCTTGCAAAATCATTTCTAAGACTTTTCCACATGTTTGCATCTGTTTTCCTAGTAATTATCATTTTCATCTAATGAAGAGAGTTAGTTGAGAGTTATTCCAGACAAAATTATCAGTAAGAAGCTCTCATCTATCACCATTAAATTGCACTGATAATTGGAGTTATCATAAGGCACAATTGCGTCCCATTTATTCTTATGCTCAACATTCTTTTCTTTTTCTAGACTCAGCATCTCACTTCTAGACTAGCAACTTGATTAATCAAGGTTTATCTACCCAGGGAAAACCTTAGTCCTATGCAAGGCCTGACCAACAAGCTAACCAAACTTATTGGTTACTGGGTATAATTGTACATTGTACATACATTGTAACAATCAAGTAATTTTAAAACATCGGTTTACACAGCCGAGTGAAATTTGTATGGATAATGAAACTGATGAGGGCATTTCAAGAACATAATGAAATGAAGGTATAATGAATCAACCAGTCTTACCATAATGTTTACTTATAATTTAGGCCCCTGGATAGTCAAGAGGGTAGCATACTTGCTTTTGGTGAAAAGGGGCATAAGTTTAATTACTGATGGGGGCCCATAGTAAAAAAGTTATAACATTAATTGATATGTAATGACCCTTTACCTTCATTACCAATTTTTTCCCTTAAAAAAATAACTCTTCCACATAATATACTCCACTTTCATTAGATATTGCAGTTCTATTAGACGCCTTTTGTAAATCAATGAAATTTGGCACTCCTGCTAGCATTCCCCAGTCTTTTCTGTTAATCAAAGCACTCTGTTTTATCTACTCTACTATTCTACTAACTATTCTGAATGCAAACTAATAATCATTAGGGTTTCCTTTCCACCATTCCAATTAAAATCATTGCCCGCAAATTCTAAAAGCTTATAATAGTTGGCTTCTTATCCTGTGATTGCTAATTTATTGTTGCATTCCTTTTACTTTCAGAGTTTCTCCTTTTCAATTTCTTAAGCATTACCCATGAATCTTTTAATTTTAAAAGATACAGAAGAAATCTTTTACTTTCATCTATTAATATTTCTATAGTAAATAAAAAAACTTGATTAGCAGACCCTTTAATAGTTTTATTCCATTAATTCTGTAAAACATATTAAATTAAACTTAAACATGCGCTCTTATAAAATTCATTAAGCAGGAGAAGGAGAAACTTTGATGATGCCTCACAAGGAGACTACACACCGTCGGACGCGATTTAAGTGGTAAGACTCGGTAATTTGAAAGATATCGAGTCAAGATTGACGATTCACCCCCAAAGTTGGGTTTTATGAGCGATAGTTTTCATGGAAAATGAACTTAAAGTTTACGAAAAATTGTCAGGTAGGCTATAAAGCTAAGCGTAGCGACCTACGTCATTCGAACGTTTGGCGCAGTGGTATGGTATCCGGTTCCAAAGTCCTTTTGGTCGGGTTCGAGCCCTCATGCGGGATAATTTCTTTTCTCTTTTTTTCTTTTACGTACTCTGTCATAATCTTAACCTATATCTGTTTTCTTCTTTATTAAGGAATGAATTCTGAATGCGCGAAATAAAAATCTTTACTTTACTCAAGCAGTTGTCGGCTTTTATATTTAAACCAATGTGTTCAGAGTTCAGAATTGGTAAATGTAAGTCGGGTATTGCAATAAAAGTTGCTGTTAGAGCAAGCAGCTGGATGTAGGAGAGATTTGAAATAGTCCTCTGCGTTACCTCTCTAGTATTGTAGTTTTCAGATAATAAATGTGGACATAAGTATTTGCACATAATTTGAAGAAACGGGTGACTCACAGCAGGAAAATACTCTAACTTTTGGAAAATAAGTTCAAAATCCACCAAAAGAAGAAAACAGATATAGATTAAGATTATGACAGAGTACGTAAAAGAAAAAAAGAGAAAAGAAATTTTCCCGCATGAGGGCTCGAACCCAACCAAAAGGACTTTGGAAGCGGATACCATACCACTGCGCCAAACTTTCGAATGACGAAGGTCGCTACGCTTAGCTTTATAGCCTACCTGACAATTTTTCGTAAACTTTAAGTTCATTTTCCGTGAAAACTATCGCTCATAAAACCCAACTTTGGGGGTGATTCGTCAATTTTGACTCGATATCTATCAAATTACCGAGTCTTACCACTTGAATCGCGTCCGACGGTGTGTAGTCTCCTTGTCAGATATACAAAATTAATAAATTGAATTGAATGAGGCTTCCTAATCCTTTTTTTAAAATCTTATTAGCATTAATTATTAGTGATACACAGATTGATACTCCTAAAAAGTTGACAGCCAACCAATTTACTGTTTTTTAAATCAAGCTGTTTTCCTATAATTTTAATTCTCCATAAAGTGTTTTAGTTTGATTAAATACCTCATGAATATTATTTTACAATACAAAAACACGTATACTTCCATAAAATGGACAAAGGTATGTAGTATGCAGACTTTTGAATGAATCGAATGAACTTTTGATAAACCTGATTTCTTCAATACTTGCTTTTGCAATTCTTCCAGTTGCCACAACAAAGTTGTACCTCTGAGACGAGGCACTCATAGTAGTTCTTGACACAATGAAGCGTTGAAAGTTGCAATTGAAAAACATATCCTATGGCAAAAAGGCACATACAGCTTAACTGCACAAAATGCAATTTAATTTTTTAATGGATAAAATAATTTTTCTGATAATTAATTTTCTTTTTAACAAATGAATTTTTTAACTGAATTAGCTGATAAATTATCCATGGAGTATAGAAAAGAATAGTAATCATTATTTATATAGTTTAATAAATTGTAAAATTTATTTCTTGAAGTTAGATCTACAAACAATAAAAAATATTCCTAAATATTACACATTATAGTTAGTTTCTGAAAATTGTCAAAAATAGTCTCATAAACAATAAACGAGAAAACAACTCGCTGTAAAGCAACAATCACAGTCATTTCAGGGTATCCTAATAAGCATCTTTTACCAAATGAGAAATAACAAATATTTGTAAAAAGTCCTAACAAGGAATTCAAATCCTTAAAAAATGGCAGTATAACTTCCTTCATCCACAATAATAATATCACAAATAACAAATTAAACTTGTACAAACCACTGTAAGAAACGAAGAATAAAATTCAAATAATAATACTATATCATTCTCATATTTGTAACTGAAAACAAGACTAATGTTACATCATAATCAGTAATTTAACAGTATCTAAAATACAAATGAAGGAAGTCTATATATTATGAAACATTCTTTAAAAACTTTCTTGAAATAACTCTTCTGGCAATTTATGAAAATATTGTCAATCACAATTAATGAAAGATATATAACTAAGCAATTAAGTTATCTTAAAATATTCATACTAAAAGATTTAAAAGAAATTGAAATTTTTAGGAAGTTATTTAAAAATTCCAAAAATTTTCATCAGAGAAAATATAGTAAATATGAATCTGCATCATTGAAAAATAATTTCTTCATGTGTGAGTACATATAAATATATATACACACAGATCTATGTACAGACACAAAAAAGTTAAAAATGTTTTTATTCATTTTTTAACGTCCTCAGTAATACTATGCCTTTTTTTGAAACTCAGAGTTATTAATGTTTCTAATGAACAAGACATTTTTTCCAAATTCTTTTTAAGTTCTGAAACCTCCTTGCTTAGTTTACCAAGCTCCTCTTTAGCCATTTTTCCATCACTTGTCCACTTTTCTCCTGTACTTCTAAAAGATGCAGATTGTGCACCACAACGTCGACACCATCGAGATAAATTGGATTGCGCCGAGAATGTGTCAGCTGAGCTACTGGTACCTTCTGATGCCATCTGGCGTAACTTATTTCGGCGCCTTGCCACCTCAAGTGCATCAGCACTGATGCTTTGAGGTAGACGGTGATCTCTTGGGTCACAAGGACGCACACTAAGTACGACTCGGTAAGCAGAGGGAGAAACAAGAGCGGATCTCCTCAACATCCGGAGTAACCGAAATTTTGAATTAGGTCCACTGTTACTATCTGCACCAGTAAATAAAGCTGATTCCACATAAGCTACTAATTCAGTCTGCTGCACTAAACCTGTCAATCCAGCTGTTCTTTGCAAACCCTGAATATCATGGACTGCAATACCAACAAGTAAATTCATCATTGCCACTGTGACAAGAAGAATAAAGGTGACAAAAAGAAAAGTTGGTACCAAGGAATCAAGAAATCCTGACTCAGGATTCTTCAACAGATCTTCACTAAGCTCTCCTGTGGCAAATATTAACACTTTGACAAAAGATAGTAAAGAAGTTGGAAACTGACTGTCTCCAGGAAAAATTATATTAAAAGATATCATGAAACCAATTAGTAAACATCCATATGCAAGAAGTAACCTGTAGAATTCCTTTAAAACAGTTGTATACATATGTACATATGCAGCAAGAGAAGGAAGGTGACCAACCACAGAAAGAAGATCAATCCAAGCACAAAGAAGGGACACAGCACCAATTGGTCTAACCCAATTTGACCCACTGATACCTTTATTCACACAAACTACCACAGCACCTGTCACACTTATCCATTCTAGTATGTTCTGAGGTTGAAATACATAGTGACGCATAGAAACAGTACTTCCTAAAATTCCTAGCCCTTTTCTTACAATTTCCAAAACTATCAGTATGCACAGTACCCAATGTGCAAAATCAATCAAATGGTATTTCTTACTGAAAGCAGCGATTTCACTTGTGGTGCACTCTTCCTCAGCCACAGTCAGATTTTCATTATGAATAGTATCTTCACTGGTAACATTTTCACCATGCTTGGGTATACATCCATTTGTCACAATTCCATAAAATGAGAAATTAAGAACAAAAAGGGTACAAAATAATATTCTTGCGAGGTAAAACTTTCTAACACGATTCCATTTCAAATAGAGAAAAGCTCGACATAAAGGGTGCTCCAGGAGATTTTCCTCTTGCCCTTCATCCACCATTGTTTTCATAAAACGAGTTTCACGTCCTCCGCCGTGGCGAATTAGCGCCCGAAAATCAAGTCGAACTTCCACCTCTCTTCGAGGTGGTGATTCGGGATCATCGTGATCAGAAAGCGTGATCGCAGAATCCAATATTTCTACTACGGTCTGCAGACACGCTGGAGTTCGTCTAGCAACCACGCCAAGTGTAGATGGCCCCTCATCTTTCCCTGAAGTTCTGCAACACAATCTTTCCCACCAACCGCAACTGGCGTCGTCGGAAGGATGTGAACTGCGAGCGGTTAGATCAGCACCACCGCGAATGAGGGCATCCACGCATCCCGGTAATTCGTTCATTGCCGCAAGATGAAGTGGTGCCCTGGAGTAACTGTCCAACACACAAGGGTCTGCTTTAGCTTTCAATAGTGCCGTAACAGTTTCAACAGCAGGAACGGAAAAGGCAGGTCGGCGTCTTCCAGAAACAGCCACATGCAAAGGAGTTCTACCTTCTAGGTCTTGAACATTGGGATCGGCACCCGCGCGGAGTAGTTCAACTAATGCATCTGCCGCTTGTGCTTTAGCGCACAGATGCAATGGGGTTTGTCCACGTGAGTCCACTGAAAGGGGATTCGCACCTGCTTTGATCAGCACTCGTATTCCTTCTGTGTCACCATCGCTGGCTAATATGTGAAGCGGAGTATATCCATTATGATCTTGAGTCTTTTCGTTTAGAACTGCTCCAGCTGCTAGAAGAATGGGAACACAATCCATGTGACTCAATTCCGCCGCAACATGAAGAGGTGCATATCCTCGCACTCCAAAAGAATTCACGGATGCACCTGCTTCGACCAGTGCTCTCAGACATTCTGTGGAGTTAGCCCTAACCGCATAACCAAGGGCCGTCTCCTCTTCTCTTTCAGCTGTCAACGCCGCTCCTGATGAAAGAAGTAACCTGAGGATCTCTGGAGAGTTTCCTAATGATGCGCAATGAACAGGCCTCAGAAGCAGCTGATTCCTACCTAAAGAAACTGAATTCACATCCGCTTTCTTGGAAATCAACGCTTTTGCGACAGTAACATCACCGGCTAAAGCACAAAGGTGTAAGGGGCCTAAACCTGTTTCTTCGTCCCGAGTGTCAACTCCTATCCCTTCTTCCAACATTTTTACAACGAGGTCCGTTCGTCCAACAAAAGTTGCCCAAAGGAATATAACTTTTTTTGAAGCGATCGTGTAAGTAGCTAGAACTTCGGAATCCTCCGAGTTTGTTTCTAAAGCTTCTAAAAACTTAACTCCTGAGGATCCCATGAGTCTCCTCATGCGATCTATTAAGCTATGTCTAACCCTATCTTTGCATATTCTCACACTCAAAACGTCGGCGATTTCATGATGTACTTCCACTTCTCCTTTCTCGACAAGATCTCCTAAATACATCTCGTCACCTGAGGAAAGGGCATCGTTTGAAAAACCTCCTCCATCGATGGAATCTCTTGCAGGCATCAAATCGTTTTGCTTCCTAGATTTCCAGCGCTTCAATAGAGAAGGAGTCACTGATTTGTTACGCAGCGACGGAGTCTGTTTGGATGTGATTCTTTCCACTACCGTCATGCTGGTTCGACGATCCATTCTCGATCTCTTATCCATTTTCCGTGATGAATTTGATCCTGAAATTTCAATTCGATTACTTCTATCAAACGGCGATACTTTAAACGTTTACATTATACGTATTGCAGTTATTTAACACGTATCTTAAATTAAGTGAAAGAAGAGTTTTTTCAAGCTCTTCGTATGCTGGAATTATTAATCAAAAGGAGAATAAATGACTAAAAGAGAAATCGTGTCCTAGCTAGCCAGAATTCGAGTGACCATGACTCTCAAGGAAGTACGCGTGTATCTCGAGAAAGTTTGTGGTCGTCGTTAACAAGGCGGAACTAATTGAAAATCCTAATTTCCGCAAGTTGAATCAAACTTCCAAACCTACTACCTTAAGAGAGGAAAATTCAGACCTTCTAAGACGGGTGCCTGAAAATAGAATTCGATCAAGAAGACTCGTAAACGTTCATTTCAGCGATCTTATTGCTAGTGCGAGTACTAAGGAATAAATAGTGAAGAATTTTCCGCCACGTACTAGTAATTCTACTAACGGTACGGAAAATAATTTCGGAAAAGAATCTCTTATAAACCGGAAAACGAGCGGAGAGATCAGAGAAATTGAAATTCTCAAGCGCTGTCAAAGAGCATCTGTCATCTCAAGAGGGAACACACCAGATATAATCAACAAAACAATAATAAAATAATTTTCCTAAACTTTAATAAACGTTAAACGAATCCAACCTAATTTTAGAAAACTGTTTACATGACAATGCACTAAGGTAAAAATGGATAAAGGAATTCGAGCACTGTAGGACAGTCATTCTCCCCAGTGGAAGCTTGCCATGAGATTTTCCACTCGAAAAAGCTCATTTCACAGAATGATAACTCGATATAAACCATAATTAACGTCAAAAGTTGCTGTAAATAAAAGACGGATGCGTACTTTACTTTCAACTCTTCCTTAATCTCTTCAACAAATCTAAACACCACATCAAGCAGTAATCGGAGCACATACCTCACGGACGGCCTGTACAACGCAACATTTCCTCACGGAATGTCAACAGGTCAGAAGTCATCCACGGCAAATACGCGAGCGCTCTTTATGGTGTATTTCAGAACTACAAGCTGAAAGATGAGATCAGATGACCTTCAGAGTCTTGGAGACCGCAGGAGAACATCACGAGCATGAAAAGACGCCGATAATACCACTAATATCCATAATTACGTAATCTTTTTACGCACCTAAATCATTTACTGCTTGGAACGAATCATATAATGGTTACTCTACATTCAGATCCCGAAATACCCATCCAAAACTTCGATTTCTTCAGAACTCACGGAGACTTCAATGCCATGAAGAAAAAAATCATTATAAGGCCACTTCAAGCCAATAAAAAATAAAAAAAACTATCCCATTCAATTATACACTTACATCATACTCATCAATTAATACTCTCCTCAGAAGTTTGATTTTCAGTCAAAGCGTATTGGATATCATAGATGATTTACCAACAGATTATAATGAAATATGGATTAAAGAAATGCTGATAGCATAAATTAAGTATTAAAATTACAGCTACATTATAAATGAGTATTATATAACATCGGCTAGAGATAGAATCATATGATTCAACGAATCTCCACTGAAGACATCAATAATACAAACATTCAATTTTGTAAGTTGGCACTGATGATCGGAAAAATGCTTTGTTATTTCGTAAAATGGGAGAAATGGTAAGTCAAAATGTAAAAATTATTTTTTATAAGAGTCATTGAGCCTATAAGATATACTGGGGGAATTGTATAAAAAATGGTTGACTGGTAAGAATGGCCATAATGAATTAATTTATGAGGTACTAAATTGTTTGATTACAGATAAAAGATGCATAGATTGGACTCCAACAAGTAATGTATAATATAAAAGTATATGAATGAGCAGAAAAAAGTATATAACTATATTTTGATTAGAATAAGTTGCATCATAAGTGAATTAGGGATTATCTGTGAAGGTTCTTTGAGAGGTATCGGTAGGATGAATGGCTGAATGGAGCAAAGACTGCCCTGATAGACAAGTAGACAATGTGTTCAATTTTGATGAAAGCAGTCCTTGGTTTGATTCTTTGTGGGAGCCCATACATGCAAAATGGCCCTAGACACTTTTAATACTGCTACTACAGCAGGAGCAATGAGGGAAACATATAATACAAGTAATAGTGTAAGAAAATATTGATTAGAAATGGTTAAATCAAAATATTTTATGGCCAAAAGAGGTGTCTAAAAAGTAAATGAGAAGTCTCCCTTCTTTTTAAATACATATACAGAAAGATATGAGAGAAAGAGGCCACTGAGAATTATTAGAGGTTTGAAATTTGAAATAATAGTGTGACTGCTGTTTGAATACTGAAAAGGCATTACTGATTGAGGATTCACAAATGCTGTTAAATGGGCTAGAAAATGAGTGTAGTTAATACAGCCAGAAAGTTAGTCTAATTGCAGAGAGAATGGATATTTATTTGCAGATAAGACTATGAATAGGCACCTGGCCAGATGTCATTATTTGGGGGGGAGGGAAATATATAAAATTAATACCCTGCCTGGTATTCATTCTAGTTGAGAGGAAAACCTCCCGAAGGCAGAATGTCACAATACAATACAAATCAATACAATACATTTTTTAAAATTTTAAAAATACAAATTTTAAAATTTCAACGACAGTGAAAAACAATATCTTTACAAGTTATTAAAATTATTACATAATAAAAAAATTCATGCATTTTAAAATATAACATTTTAAATTTTTTAACTAATTACAATAACAAATAAGTAGGTAATAAATACATGTATGTAATGTAAATGTTAACCAAAAAGGTTGTAAGCAGATAAGCAGCTTCAGATGGTAATTTAGTGAGGCAGTATCACATATGGGATATTTGGGGTACAAAATCCTGCTCTTCCTATCAGTTTTACCCAATTTAATTTGATACATTGTATGATAATTTTCATTAGCTAAAATTAGTAATTAAATTAGGAATTTAAAGACTAATTAAGTCTAATTAATAAATATCAAGTGATATTTTTAAATGCGAAGAGCCCTTGAAAATGTAATCCTCTGATTGTCCTGCAGGAGGGCTCAAACCCCCACCTCAGTACAGCTGAACATTGAAGCTGGCCATGATTGACAGGTTAGTTAAAATAAATTTAATGATTGCAACATGAATATGTACTGGGAGAATATTGAAATAGAGGATGATTATGTATCTTGAGAATGTAGAATGTTTCAATGGTTGGAAGAATAGATAAAGAAAGATGCAGGTAGAGAAGTGGTTAGTAGTATGTTCTTTGTAATAGGAACAGTCAAAGAGGAAAAATGGCTCTTAGTCAAAGAAGAGAGTTACATACACATTGCTGTATGATAGTGATAGTAGGATGAGTAAGAAGATTCATATGAGTGAACTGATAGATGTCATTTGGTATGAGGAATAACATGAATAGCATGAGTGGTAAAAATATGGAACACAGAGTCAATAACTATAATAATAATTGGGTTATGAATGAATGTGGACTTATGGGATGATTGAGTGAGCAGGATTAAAGAAGTTTTTTCTGTAAAGGATGCATTAAAAATTACTGAAATCATTCATATTGAGAAGGGGTGAGAGAAGGTCAAGAAGTAAGATTCGGAAGAGATTTATAAAGTTTTAAGAAAGATAGATAAGGAAGTATGAAAGAATACTATGAATAAACAAGGAAGAAAACTTGCTTACCCTAAATGGGAAGGGTAATCTCTATGCATATTTGCGTGAATATTTTGCAAATAAATAATAAAAATGATCTAAGTCACCTCTTACACTGAATTCTAAAGTTGAGATATTCAGCATTGGATTTGCTAAGAATCAGTCTTCAGAGCACTTAAAATAACATTGAGTAATTCACATTTGATTTGTTTGATCCTTAAATGCTGGAATTAAATCATCAGAAACAGGGTCTATTTGCCGAAATTTAAATTGAGATTTTTAATTTTTGTCTTATTATCGTTAAGTTCAGCATTTTTTGACATTTCACAAATCCATTACAAAAATGACATTTGATTAGAAGATCAAACTTAAAGTGCCTGTATTGAAATGTTAGGCACCAACTGGAGCTTCTTCCATGCCTATAAAGGCACCAGGCATATAGAAGATAAATAAAAACAAGCAAGTATGCTTCAACTGCAAATTTCAAGGATTCACAAAACTTGCTTTTGATAACCATCAAGTGGTGCTTTTTCAGTGTAACCTTCAGATCCTCCATGAGACACATAAGCACATTTGAATGTGGTGCTAGCATTTCATCCACTTTTACAAACAATTCCTTAAGTTGATAAGCATTTTCAGATGGAAGATCACAAGCTAAACTAAGAGAACATCTTTCATATAGTATGAATTATGTTTGAAAATCAATTAATCTCTTATGTATTCCATCTTGTCCTGACTTTTGGATTATTTCTGAAGCAATATAATGTCCTGTCTTATTTAAAGCTCTAAAATCAAAAGTAAGTGCCTAACGCTGCCTTCGCTTTCCAGGATTTGTTAGTTTTGAATACTTAAATTCAACTTGAGTATAGACACAGAAAACACAGATTGAATCAGCAACCTTTGAGTAAACCATTCATCTTTCTAGAACTTTTTTCTGGTATTAAAGTTTTGAAAAGTAGTCTTTTTCTTTCTTGCAATTCTTAAATTATCAGTTTTTAAATATATCTACTATGCAGCTTTTTCAGGCATAGTTCAATATTGGATAACTGTACTTTCCAATTCAAGTCTTGGTAAGTTGCCCCAGCTACCCCCCTCAATAAGGCTATGATATTGAGTATAAAGCCTACCTGTTCACGTGACTGGATCCTATCAAAATACAGAATGTCGGCTCCATTAATAATTATTTTTCCAGAACCTGGATGTGTGATGGTTGCTGAAGCTCTAGCAGTTTTCCTCTGGGCCTCTATAAAAAAATTAAAAATGAATTATGGAATATAACTGACATGATAAAAAAACAACGATAAAATAAAGTACACATACCAGTTACTGTGATACGTGATTTTCCATCTTCTCCTAACAGGGGCTAAAAAATAACATTCATTATTCAATATGGGAAAATTCAACTTTTGATTTCAAATTTAGAAAAATTTTCTTCGAAATAATTACCTTTGGAATATCAGAATCTTTAGTTTGGCTGCTAAGTAATTTTCTATATTTTGAAACATAATCCCTTATCCGAAAAGCATACGGATGGTGCGACAGTCTTTCCATAACTTTTACAAAATCTTCATACTGAAAGAAAATTAAAAATTAAATTCTGGATGAGTATGCCAGTAATTTAAATGGGCAAGGGAAGGTATAAACCAGCTTAAATTAACACCTTAACAACAGTGAACATCATTCAGAGCAGTTCTCCCCAGCTGACATCACAGGGCATGGTCACAGAACATTATGGTGTTCATCACCAAGGAATCAAAAGGAGGGGAGGGGGAGGATATACAATAATTTCATCACAAACTCTGATTAACCTTTTAAAAAGCCATTTAGCTATAATAAGTAAAGTAAAATCATAGTACAGGCAAAAAAACTTAATTCAAGCTCCTAGTCAAATTTGAGGATAATTGCCTGTACTATAACTTTCCTTAAAGGTGAAAGAAATGAATTCATATTACCTCTCTTTCACTAAGTGTTTCCACAAGCAGGGTCTCTAAACTCTCCTTGGAAATCCACTCAGATCCTGAGAAATCTCTGTAATATAAAATTATGGTTTAATACTTCACTACTTTTTGGTTAATGAAGGTAAACTGAATTGTATTTATTATTAGGATTTTTTAATACATCAAACAGCCAAAATGCTATTTTACATAATCAGATTTCCATTATTTAAATTGAATTACAATTATAAAAAATTATATAGAAGTATCCAAAATTAATAGAAAAAAAGTTCAGTATGACAAATAAGGCTGAATTGAAAAGTTATTATCCAAAATAATTTTTGAAAAACACATTCTGGCACAAGTTCTAACACAAACATTCATGATATATGATTGTCATGCAATGAAAAGAAATGTAACAGAATTATTTAAAGTCATACTTTTATATAAATAATAAACTTGTATTTATGAAGGTCCTTTTGAAATATTTAAAAGTAAAAAATGAACTGATTCAACTTTCTTTTTTGTGCATTGTTTTCAGTTGTATTTCACCAACTCAGACATTGTAGAAACAGGTTCTTATCCATATAAATGCATTCAAATAAGGTATAGCAGTCCTAAGTATGGGCATTTTTTCCTATCATTCAATTTTAAAATTTGTTTACAAAAGAATGAGGTATTTTTTATTCAAAATTAACATTATATTCTCACTGTAGCTATCAGATTGTTTTTCTTTCATGTATATTGTTCTACACCTATAGTTTCACATAGATTTACAAAGCAGTTCTAGGAATATTCTATGAACAGGTTTATGCAAACCACTGCACCCCAGTTGAATTAAACCACTGCCTTTCACCGAAGTCAATAGGACTAGTAACATAAATTGTTGGGCTACAGGATAGCCAAATAGGTAGCATGTTCATTTTCAGTGAAAGTTGTTCCAGGTTCAATTCTGGGGGGAGCTCTTATGAGCAAACTTCAGCTGTCAAAGCACTTTTTAAGATATTACTACTACATACAGTAAAACCTGATTAAGATACTTTTCATTTGCTTTTTTCATGCTTTTTGTGTGATACTGATTGCCTTCTTGTAATATTATTGAAGAATGATCAGCTTTTTGAACAGAGAGCTTCATTGCTGTTTCATTTCAATCCTTTTCAATCTACAATGAAGCTATTTTAACATTAAGGATATAAAAAAGTAGGAAATAATAACATTTTTAACAATAGTGGTAAAAAGTTATCTTGGAGCACAATCTGTCAAAAATGCTAATGCATAACAGCCCACAAAACACTGCACTCCCTTTCTGATTTCTTTAATATGTTTTCCCTTTTTGATTTATTCAGTATGTTTTCAAGTTGAGATTGCAATGAAAGGAAACATTACCTAGAGACTTATTAATCTAACGGTCTGCCATGAGATAGGAAGGGATAGGGAAGATCTTACTCTATCTCAGAAATGGTTTAGGCTTTGACAGCGGAATACTTGTTCTGCTTTGTGATATCACAAAATCAGTCATTCCAAACTAAAGAGTCACAAGTAAGCAAGAGACAAGGCAGAGCAGGAGTGCATGGGGGAGGACGGTGGAACAGATAATGTAACAAATATTTACACAAACATTGATTGAATGATGTAGCCAATTGGCTAATTTGCAGTTCACATTGGGAAGGGAAAAATCTATAAGCAGGGAGCAGACCATCTTCAATGGCATTTTTTCCATGTGATTCCTGTGATAGGGGCCAGAAGAAACTTGGGTATTAAGCAGGATAGAATCTTAAGTGAGAGCATCTGAAACAGGTTTTACTATATATTATTTCACAATAACTTCTTTAGACAATGTCAAAATATAATGTATTACTGAGTAACTACTTACATTACATCTGCTTCTCCTGGGTATCTGTGTCTTCTGATCATTTCATCTTCATACTTATTTAATTCATTTAAATGTGTAACAACATCCTGAAGAGAAATGAGGCAGTTTTTAATTCTGAGGTGGATACCTTTAGATTATGTATAATGCAATTTCCTATTTAAATTACTAGAATTCCAGCATAAAATTTCCCAAATATTGAAGAATTTATTGCATATCAAACTTTGTGCATAGATAACATATTTGTCAACTTCCATGTTCCTCTTCACAATCACAATTGCTTTTGTATCATAGAAATATTCCTTGCACATTTAACTGATAGCAATATTCTCAAATGCCATCAGATTTATCACATTCTAGCTGGAATTTCCCAAATAGAATTGTTATGAAAACCAAACTAAAGTTTGATAGCAAAACCATAACAGAAATATCATTTGAAAAACAACTGTACTATTTTTGATAATGTAACAGCTTGAAAAATATACACTAATAAAAAGGAAAGACCAGAATATTTTAGTCCAATCTTGGATTTTATATTTTATAGGAGACTTCCTGAAATTCTGAATTTGATAATGTCTACCTGTAGACAATAATTACTTATGAGCAAATATGTTAGCTTTTTTGTTATTGTGAGAGATGGATCTTGTTACTTTCTGTAGGATGAATTTCACATCATTTGTTGAAATTAGGGATCTTAAAACTTCTTTTTATATAAAAAAATAACAACTGTCATTGATTTTACAATGTAGGTACTTTAAAAGCAACAGATTAGATGATTAAATTTAATAGTTTAAAATGGAGAGCTGAAAATATTTAAAACGATTAAAAGATAAATCGGTAGTTTAAATTTAATACAAATGGAACATAGAAATTATCATTTAATCCAGATGCAGTTTTCACAATCAATAGCTGTAATCAGTGATTATATTTTTGCTGAAGAAGCTGCAAAGAGTTGGCAGTGATAGAGGGACTAAGAAGAAGTCTTCCCAACATTTTTATCTCCCAACATCTCAAACAAAAGATTTCAACTCAAAGTTGGCAGTAAACTTTTCCATTTGCTAATTATTTGGATTCAAAGGTATAAAGAAGAAGAATCTAAGTAAAATACTAAATCTAAAATTTTAACGTGAACTACACCACACTTCAGTGAACATTTGTAAGAACGAAAAGTTATTAGGAAGATTACATTTAGTAAATAATAGAAAATTTAAATATGCTGAAAATTTTTTAACAATAGAACATCTTGAACTGTCAAGAAAAATGAATAAAACGAAAATTAATAATATGACACTTTATGATATAATATTACCAAAAATGAGGTTACTTTCAATGGAAAAATTCAGAGAATTAACTGTTATGCACAATCTGATAAAGAAGATGTGTGATAAGGATTCTTCATATAATTAACAAAACTATTAATAAAGGTGAAACAAAAATAAAGGTGTGAATAAAGTTTAAAAGTGAAATAGAATTTTGACTAAGAATTTAAAATAATGAAAAATTTAATTTCTATCTGGCTGACAATAAAAATGAACTTACATGAAGGAGTTGGTAGTAATTTGGTTTTCCAGTATAAAACAAAAAGTGATGAGGACGACCACTTTCATCAAATTCTGCTTCTTTTCTTTGAGGAAATACTTCTTCAGGAGGTTTCATTAATGGTCTTGCCCTTGGTTCAAAGAGCCCTGAAGGGAACAAATACTCGATTGCTCTCTGAAAAGATTTTACAAGGATTGATGGGTTAAATGAATATAAAATTTCATTTCAAAATTAATTTCTCTAAGGTAACATTAAGAAGATAAGGACTAAAGTAAACAATTTCTTCTTAAATTTTTTTGTAACCATATGTATTGACTTACCATGATTACCATATGTTATGACTAGTGAATTATGTGGTTTATAATAAGCTTTATTCTATAGTTAGCCAAGGAAATCATGTTATCTTTTTATTCAAGCCTGTATACACGAAATCTATACTAGCTTTCTTGCTTTTATGCAACAATGAATCAAGAGAAGAGCTTTCGTCTAAATGGAATGCCTTTTTCCCCCTTCAAACGAGAAGCTAGTTTAAAGACTCATGTTATGCCCCAGAGAAATTACAAGTTTCGTTGAAAAAATACAATGTCCACTCACATCTATATCTTCTTGAGTAAACGTCTCTGGGTCTTCTCCCATCATGTTGGCCAAGTGTCGCTTGCCTATTTTATAGTTTATCTTTTCTTTTTTCATGAATTCCTCTGAAATTAATACAGAATATAAAATTGACAGCAATTTATTAAGACTTTTTGTTTGTGCAATGTATGAGCAAATATAAAAATAGATTATAGCTACAGAAATTCATCATATTCTTCTTTATAATTATAATAAGAATATTATTATAATGCAGATGTTTCGAATAACTTTGCTTTTAACCTTATCTATTGAGTTGATAAAGAATAGATCATTATTTTCGGAAATTAAATCAATTAAATTTGATCTCTTATCCATGTAATGCTCATTATCTGAGTAAGCAAAGAAAGGAGAATAAAACGATAATTAATAAAACGCTTTTACTATTTTCAGGAGAAACTTCATAGCAGGTCACCAACTTCTATCAGCCTTGAAATAATATCTTACCATATTCACGGGATCTTTCAAGGTATAGTCGCATAGCTTTACTAATAGTGCTTTTCGTAGACTTATCTCCCTCTATCTCCTTTCCAGAAGCTTCAGTGGCAAATGTAGACTTACAAAACATGGAATGGACACACTAAACTCATAAATATAGAATTTATTTAGGAACTTTTTCGAACATTAACGGAGCTTCCTTGAATGAAAAAATGTTACCTTCAGTTTTACGTCTGTTGACAAGTTGTTTAAACAACCAAATACATAATATTTTCCTTGCTTCGGAGAAGCCCTCCGAAGCAGACCGAAAGCCACCGTCGCAGCCATTATAAATTGTTGTGCTCAACAAATGATGAGCGTAAAGGACTTCCGCTAGATCAATTTCGAAAAAGATGAAGAGCGGAAGCAAAGGAAGTAACCGTTAATGACGTCACGTTCAACGGAGCATCATTTGAATGGGACGGTTAACGAGTGTTGTACGTTTAAGTGATTGGTGTCGTTTTGATGAGCAGTCTCGCAAACTCTGCTGTAAAAGACTTTTTGGGAAATGTGAAGTAATTCAGAGTGAAGGTGTTCAATCTGTTTTGTAGTATATTAAGTGCAGCTCAATGATTTTACAAAAGTGGAACGAGGCCCTTATAGATTGGGTTAATTGTCTATCATTGACCGATCGTATCAGTGTCATCCAGGATTTGAAAAATGGAGAGTTTTTTCGGTTGTTGTTAAAAAAGTTGTCTTCTTCAGAGGTATTAAATGAATGTGCTTCAAATTGCTTTGATGATATTTATAACCTCTTGGAAAAGGAATTTCCATTGTATGGTGTCCATGAAATTGAAAGAGATGAATCACAACTATCTTACATTGCGTCTTTACTTCTACTGTTATCCGTGACAAAAGAAAAAACCCCATTGTTCCAGTCAAACCTCTGCGAAAACTTGTCGCACAATTCTCAAGTTAAAATTAAATATTTCCTTGAAAGCTGTTTAGCGTCAACGAATGATTTAAATCATAGTTACTTAAAAACTGTAATCGAAGGTGATGTTGTTTCTCCTACTCAGTTCTCTCCCAAAGTAAAGGATAATGTAACCATCAAAACTCCTATGAAGGATTTTTTCGATTCTCCTCGTGAAACTAATAAATTAAAGAGAGATGTAAAACGATTAGAAACAGAGAACGAAACTATATTACTAGAAAAACTAGAGTTGGAAGATGAACTTCGTGCTGAAAAAGAAAAGAGACATCGCATCGAAGAAGCGTTGGGTCAGAAAACAGAGCTGGTATAACTTACGTTTTTATTTGATATTTTCTTGTCTGGTTCTTTTTGCATTTGAGGATGGCAGTGCTTGTACGTATTTACTTATATTTTATATCGTTCAAAAGGTCTTGAAACTTAGGGAGGAATTACAAGATTTTATTCAGAATTCAAATAGTAAAGCTGATGAAGACAACCTTAGCTCCCAGTCTGTGAGTGCAATCAAATCCGAGTTAAAAGATCTAGAAAAATATGTAACAGCTTTAGAAGAAGAGAAGGCAGCTCTTTTTGAAGAAAATGAGAAATTGCTGGAAAAGATGACTATCCTGCAAAGCAAAAACAAGGATTTAGAGGTAAGCAACAATTATCCCCAATTAATTATATCAGAGTGATTTTCTCTTCTTAAGGAGTCTAGGTTACCGGTGATAGAGGTGAAAATTAGGTAACAAGATTGAGTAATAAGAATTCGATGGACAAAATATTTGCAATAATAATTATTGTATTATGTGATTATTTTTTGTAATTTTTATTTTTCTATATGTTGTGAAATGAAGGAATTATGTTATTATGTCATTATTTCTTGTTTTCAGTTGCAATCTGTTCATGCAGAAACTAAGCAGCAAGAACTACTGGCTATGTTACACAATAGAAATGAAGAAGTATCTTCACTAAGGGAACATTGCCTGGAATTAGAGGAAAAAATAAATGCTTTACCATCAGCTCTTAATATGAGTATTGACTCTGATGGCACTTTACCATTAGGAAATATTTCTTCTCCTTTTCGAGGTAAGACATTTCTTTGAATTAATTAATCAAATATCTTTTATAGAAGTTGAGAATCTAGCATAACTTTTTATAATTAATTTCTTCATAAAGAAACATGCATAAAATAGTTATTTTCCAGTATTTGTGATTGTTTCCTTATTTAAAAAATCTGTTCTTTTCATTATTTAATATACTTTTCCTTATAACTATTTCTATATTCGACAATTCTTGAAGTTGAACATAAGCTACTAATTTAAGGAATTCGCATGTTCATGGCATTTATGTTGAATTATTTCCCATACTCTATTAAATGAATGTTGATTGGTCTATTCATATCTTTTAACACTCCTCATCATTCGGTCTCAAAATTATGTTGAATGGCTTAAATGATTTTATTTTTAATAACGGGCAATTATTCATTGATGTTTAATTATGCAAAGATGTATTATTATGTTTATATATTATTTATAATTATATAATATGATCAACTTAATTATGCATCTTTGCATAATTAAATTTAAAACTTTTGGAGGAATATTTCTGAGGATTTCTATAAATCCTTTAGCTTAGGAATGGATTAAGGGCATGAAAAATCCCAAGGAAAAACGGGTTTGAAAAAAGTCTGAAAGGAATGAATCTCAAACCAAGGTCCTGTCAGACTTTTTTCAAGTCTGTTTTTCCTTGGGAACCCTTTAGCTGTTTCATTTCTCTTATTATGTTTATTCAAATTTTAAGTATTTTTGCGTTTATGTAAAAGCATATAATATAACATTTTTCTTTGTTGTCACTAATCTCTGTTGTACTTTTAGGATCTATTTAACTAATACCAGCAATACATAGTGGAACTTATCCATATTTAAATGAAAAAAGAAAAACTTGACTAGTTCCATAGTCCTTATTTCAATGATACTGGTTTGAGGTTTACCTAATCTTCAGGCTACTTGAATGTTAGTGAGAGATTTCCCTAGGAGAAATTTGTAAAGAGTAGGTGACCGAAAAGTTAAGCAACAAAAACTGAAATGGAGGAAAGGTCAGTAAGGGTTTAAGCAGCAGCAGTAAGATGGGGAGGGAAGGCAAGGAGTTGATTAAAAATATACTTTATAAAGAACTGCACAAGATTTCGAAATAATTTTCTAAAGCTTATAATGAACACTTTTTTAATTTGGGTATTTCCACTTGTATATTAACTGTTTTACCTCAAAATATAACAAGAAGAGCCTAGATTACTACTTACTTTATGGGTTTAAGAGAAGTAGGAGGTAGATGAGTGTGGAATTAAGCAAAATAGGGATATTTTCTGCAAAAATGTACTCATTGGCTACATCTATGGAGTAATTTAGTTGATGATGGATCTGTAGTTGCTCTATGAGGTCAGGTTTTTTTTACCTTTAGGGCTGATATTTAATAATACCATGGAGAAAGAAGCATTGTTTATTTGATTTATTTTCCAAATCCCCGCAAAAATCCATTAATGGACAATTACAGCGGTGGGAAATAACAGCAACAGCAAACCACACACACACAACCATTTCCTAACCAGAAAAATTCTGGCTTGAAGGGATTTGAACCCGGGACCATACACTTGGAGGGTCAACATCCGGTGGTGTTATGTGTTTATATTTGATGAGATAAGCGGCGATAATGGTTAGTTTCCTGAATTCTTCAAAAAGGGAGTTCCTGTGCTCTTCTTTAGGTTTATCAAAATTTTAGCCAGTTTTCCCTGTGTAAGAAATACTGCAGTTTTCTCTATCTAATCTATCTATACCCATTTTTTATTTTACTAAGTCATGTTTTACAATGTCATGGCCACTGCACAGTATGGAGCAGAGATTGAACTTATTGCAAAAAGGGTGATGATCTTCAGAAGGAAATAATTTTGAAATTTTCACACTTTAAATTTTAATAAATTTTAGCCATAAGAATGTGGAACTGGTTGAGTTTTATCTATTACATTTAAACTTTTAGAAACTGTTTTAATTTGCTCCAATACTTGATAGATGCCATGATTTTGTTATTACAGGAGAACGATTAAGCAGTGCAGTAGTGGATGTAAAATTGGCAGAAGTTGAAGAAGAAAACGAAAAATATAAAGATGAAGTCAAAATCCTAATTAACCAGCGTGAAGTATTGACAGACCAATTAAAGGAATTAAGGGAAGAACTTGATTTAGAAAAGAAGGAAGTCAAGGATTCTAGAATAAAAATAGAAACAATGATGATAGACTTGGAGGGACTCAAAGAAAGTAATGCATCAAAAGAGAATGCATTAATGGAACTAAGGGCTCATTTAACTGAACAAGACAGCCAAATTAATTTCTTAAATTCAGAAAGAGAAAGAGCAGTGGCTGAAAAAGAGCTATTAAACTCCAATATCCTTTCACTCAATGATAACATTAAGTTTCTGGAGGAAACAAAGGAAGAGATTTTGAAAGAAAATCTTCAGCTTAAACTTCAGCTTTCTGAGTGTGAAAATAAAATTTCTGATCTTAGATTACAGTATGAGGAATGTCAGGATATATTGAGAGATATGACTGAAGAAATTTCAAATAAAACCACTTTAGGTGAAAAGCTTTCCTTGGAAATTCAGGATTGCAAAGAACAGTTAAGGACTGTGAGTGAAGAAAGAGATTCCACAAAAGAAATTTTTTGTCAAATAGAGAAATACAATCATGAGCTAAAAGAGATTCTTTCAAATAAAGAGAGTTTGATTACTTCATTGAGAGAAAGTGATGATCAAAAAGAAGAAGCCATTCAGATATTAAAAAAACAAGTAGATGAGCAAATCAATTTTATTCATTCAATGGAATTGGCTCAAAAGGCAGTAGAAGCTGTGAAGGAACAAGTTGAAGAAGAATTGGAGAAATATAAGTGTCAACTTATAGAAAAAGAAAGATTTGCTGAGAAAGCAAAACAAGATATGGATGACAAGCTAAAAATTATAACGGTAGAAATGGGATCTCTCAAGGAAAGCTGTACACTTAAGGAAAAAACATTAAAAGAATTAGAAAATCAGCTTAATGAACAAGAAAACCTTATCCATTCTCTTGAAGATAATGTCAAGTTTTTGGAAAAGGCTAAGGAAGAGGTTGCAGAGGAAAACATCATCTTAAAGTTTAAACTTTCAGAATCTGAAAATAAAGTTTGTGACTTGGACAATAAGCTGGAGGAATGCAAAAAGAATTTGGAGTGTGTTAGTGAAGAGCTGTTTCACAAAACATGTTTTGTAGATCAGTTGATGCTTGAAAAAGAAGACTTCAAAGTAAAATTAGAAATTTTGAAGAATGAGAAAGATGAGGTTCAGGAAACAATCTCTTTAAAAGATAAGTCTTACCAGGAGATGAAAGAAAAGCATGAAAAAGCTTTTCAGGATCAGCAAAAACAATTAAAAGAAAGAGAGACACTGATTCAGTCCATGCAGTCAGCTCAGAAAGATTTGGAAACTGAGAAAAATGAGTTGGAAAAGGTAGTTGATACTCTCAATGATCAGGTACAAGGAGCCAGAAGTCTTGTAGAAGCAAGAAAGCAAGAAATAGATGGATTGAGAGAGGAATTGGAAATGATGAAGTCAGACATGGAAAATGTTATTGAAAGTAATGCATCAAAAGAAATATCTTTGCTGGAATTTGAAGGCAAACTAAAAGGAAAAGATGACATAATACAATCTTTGGAGACAATTAAAGAGGCAGCGATAACTGAGAAAAAACTTTTAGAATCGAACATTCTTTCACTCAAGAACAGCATCAAGCTTTTAGAAGAGACTAAGGAAGAGATTTTAACTGACAATTCACATTATAAAATTCAGCTCTTAGAGTTGTCAGGTAAATTGTCTGCATTAGAAATGACTCTACAGTTGAAAGAGAAGCATTTGCAGAATTTGAGGGAAGAACTTGCTGAAAAGAATATTCTGGCTGAAAACATGAAGCACGAAATGCAAAACTACAAAGGAGAAATGGAAATAATGAGGGTAAAGATAGACTCCATGGAGGAAACTATTTGTTTGAAAGAAAACGAATGTGAGGAAATGATGGAGAAAATAATTAACAAAGATAACATGATTGTTATATTTGAAAAGGATGTCTACACTAAGGAGAAGTATATTGAAGAATTAAGCAATAAATTAAATGTAAAGACTCATTTACTTAATTCATTGGAATCAGTTCGTGAAACTTTGGAAGCAGATAGAAAACAATTGGAAAGTGAGTTGAAACAGATCAATTCTGAAATAAATGAGAAAGACAGTGTTGCTGAGAAGGCAAAATGGGAAATAATTGAGTATAGGGATAAGTTTGAGAAGGTGATGGTAGAAATGAAAGATGTTAAGGAAAGCTGCATTTTGAAAGAAAAGATGTTGCAAGAAGTGAATCATCAACTTTGTGAATGCAATAATAAGATCAAGTCCATGGAAGAAACTGAAGTAGCTATGGTAACAGAGAAAAAAGAATTGGAAGAAAGAATTCTTTCCCTTGGAGCACAGGTGAAACTTATGGAAGAAACCAAGGAAGAAATTTTGAAAGAAAATTCTCATTATAAAAGTCAGACTTTAGATTATGGAAGCAAAATTTCTGACTTAGAAAGCAAACTAGAGGAACAAGAGAGAAAATTGGTGAATTTAACGAATGAACTATCAACTAAAAATAGTTTAGTTGAAAGAATGGAAGCAAAGGTGAAGAATTTTGAAGATGAGATAGAAACTATGAAGAAGGAGAAGAATTCTTCTGAGGAGACTATTTCCATGAAAGAAAAAGTAAATGAAGAGATGAAACGGAAGCTTTTTGAGATGGAGAGCACTATTGAATCCTTGGAAGCTGACAAAGAAGGTTTAATGATGGTGAAAAAAGAAATATTATGTCTAGTAGATGAACAAAGGATAACTATCGAAAAATTGAAAGATGTTAAGGATAGTTGTATTTTGAAAGAAAAGATGTTGCAAGAAGTGAATCATCAACTTTGTGAATGCAATGATAAGATCAAGTCCATGGAAGAAACTGAAGTAGCTATGGTAACAGAGAAAAAAGAATTAGAAGAAAGAATTCTTTCCCTTGAAGCACAGTTGAAACTTACGGAAGATACCAAGGAAGCAATTTTGAAAGAAAATTCCCATTATAAAACTCAGACATTGGATTATGGAAGCAAAATCTCTGACTTGGAAAACAAAATAGAGGAACAAGAAAGAAAATTGATAAATTTAACGAATGAGCTATCAACTAAAAATAGTTTAGTCGAAAGAATGGAAGCAAAGGTGAAGAATTTTGAAGATGAGGTAGAAACTATGAAGAAGGAGAAGAGTTCTTCTGAAGAGACTATTTCCATGAAAGAAAAAGTAAATGAAGAGATGAAACAGAAGCTTTCTGAGATAGAGAGTACTATTCAGTCATTGGAAGCTGACAAAGAAGGTTTGATGGTTGAGAAAAAGAAAACAGAATGTCTAGTAGATGAGCAAAGAATAACTATGGAAGTGCTACAACAAAAATTGGACTCACTTAATGAAGAGAAAATATTGCTAGAAGATAAGCTTTCTTGGTGGAAAGCCCAGAGTGAAGCTTTTGAGAAAATGTTGGAGGAAATGAAAATTCAAGCTTCTCTTAACAAATTAGAAACTGTGAATGCTGAAGATGCACCAAAATATGAGAATATTAACAGTGGCACGGAGAATGAGTTCAAGCATGCCACTTTGTCAGAAAATGCTACTTGCAGAAATGAGCAAATAGCTGTAGGAAGTAACTTGAAAGATTCAGCGGCTCAGACTTCCTGCAATTACACAGAAAAGAATGGTAATCTTAATGGAGATAATGAAAGCTTTTCCTCTGAAAATGTTGGATGCCTTCTAGATAGAACTGTAGACGAGGGAAAATTAAGAGAACTTGATGTAGACAAAATAATGCTACTAGTTAACTCTTGGCATGACATAGATACTACATTGGAGAAATTAAGAGTGGTAGAGTGCCAGCTAAAAGCAAAAATATGTAGCCTCTGGGAAAGTGTTCCAAGAATCCAATCAAAATTGAAGGAAAGGATGACTACTGTGAGTTCAGCTCAAATATCAATGAAAGATACAGATCAGGCTAAGGAGGTCATCATGAGAATAATAAGCATGGTGCGTTCTTTGGAAAAGCATAACTCTTCTCTAGAAAAGGAGCTTGTGCATGCCTCTTCAAATGCAGTCTCTTGGGGACTTCAAGGAATACAAAATCAATTCAATGTTGTAACTAGTACACCAAATACAGACAATGCAAATACTAATTTGAATCTTAGAGGAGAGCAGAAGAATGAATTTTCTAGTTTCCTGGATAATCTTAGAGATAAAGCAAGTCAGGTGCTAGAAGATGTGAATTCCTCAGAGGAAATCTTTAAGGAAGTTGAGCTTAGAAGTGCAAATGTAGCAGAGGCATTAGAATATTTGAAGAAGAACTGTTTATTTGAGAAGGAAATGTTGAGTGATGTGGATTATGAAGGATTCAAAATATCTTTGACTGAGGAAGAAACTCGAGAGCGGTTAATCAAAGCAATGGATGAAATGGAGAAAGCCAAAGAGGATTTGGAGAGAATTGCTTATGAATCTCGTAAAGAAGTAGAAATCCTCCAGAATGAAAAGGAAAACCTAGAACAAGAACTAAAATCGATGGCTGCTCATTGTAGCATTTTAGAGAATAAACTGGAGATGTCTGGAAAGCATGTTGAACTTGCAGTCCAGGAAACCCAACAAAGGATCCAGAAAATCTATGAGAAGAAACTGGAGGCTACTAAAGAAAAATGGGTAAGTCACACTTGTTTAATAAGAAAATGAATGTTATAACTGTTCCGTCCCTTGCTATATTTGCTTTATATGTCTTTATTCAGATACCCATTATGTTATATGAGTTTATCGGTGATAATTGCAATTATTTTTTAGAAATCACTCTACATGGATGATTTTAAGAAGTATGAAGAGGAAAGTAAAATGCGTAAACAATTTGAAGAAAGTTTCAAGAAGTACAGAAATTTGGCGGAAGATTATGAGAAAAGGTTGTCTGAGGCAACTGCACAAACCAAAGATCTTAAGAGCAAAGTGCTTAATCTTCAGCATCAAAAGAGCTGCCTTGAAATGAAGCTAAGAGAAAGTAGGGCAAAGACATTAATGGAAGACGAGCATAGAGATTCATTAGTAAGTAGTAGATTTTCAATGTTGTTTGATATAAAACCAAACTATTGAGATAGCTATTTTATTGAGTTATGTTTATTCACTAGAATATAGGATAATCAAAGGATTGTATTGAAAAAATCTGTAGGTTTCTTAATATTTATTTATTTTAGTCTAGATTTAATTAAAAGCTTAGATTATAAGGAACATAAGATCAGGTAAGAAAACAAGGGCAATAAAATGGTTGTTGCATTGTTAACTTTTGTTTGAATAAATTGCAGGTATTAGTACTGAATAAAATATTGCAGATAATTTCACATTAAAGAAGTAATTTTAAGCCTAGACAATACTGATATCATAAGTTTTTTTTATTTGCAGGACTTGGGAGTTAACAGAAGCAATTATGTTGATGTAATGGCAAAGTAAGTACAAATTCCAAAAAGTGTTGCTTTTACAGTGAATATAGAATTTTTAAATTGTTAATGTACTCATATTTTGTCCTGTTGCAGTTATTTTGCCAGAACTAATTCATCCTCACCATCTCACTCAATGTTTGATTTGCAAGGAGATGCAAATCAAGACCGAATAAGTAGATCATTTTCTAGGGAGAGTGTTCAAAGTAGCCTTCCTTCAGGTATGGGTAAGTTGGGAAAGTAGTGATGCATGGCACAGCATGCAGAGCTGTATTGTCCACCTATTGCACTCCTCTTGTATGGGTAACATGGTTTAGTATTCTTGAAAAGATCATTTCTGACAAGTTATTTATCAATTACAATGATTACTTTAAATTTATTTTTGCTTTGCTTGTCATGGTTAATTTAAGTTTCATCACTATCCCTTGGTCTATGTCTATTTCTTAGTAAATATTTTTGTCTTTGTTAATGTGTGTTTATTTGTGGAACTCTTTGATTCTTTGTTTAACTATGATTTACTGAATAAACCATATATCTGACAGTTTATTTAGTCTAGGTTTAGGTTACTGAAGGATTAGTTTAGGTTTTCCCTGTGTAATCTATTATTTGTTAGAAATCATTTTTTTATATTGATCACATTGCTTATTTAGAAGTATTGGTGGTGGAAGAATAGTGTAGTGTTATGCTAATTAAGCTTATTAAGCATCTATTTGGCTTTGTTCAAAGATTAGGGATGCACTGATTAAGCAGTATGTAATTTGAGAGTATCAGCCTCTTTCTTAAGTAATTGGTCTTTTATTGTATTAGAGTTATTGCATTGTTATACACATTTTCATATTTTCGATTATTTCAATTGGTGCTAAGAAAGCCAAAAATGTTAAATTGCTCAATATTCATACAGAAATTACAAGTGGTGAATTACATTTTAAAAAATTTACTGTCTACATGTTATTTGATCAGTACATATTTCTAAGTGTAATTTATTACATTGAGTATGATATTCCACCGAATTATATTTTGCATGGTCAAAATTACTAGTAGTTACATAAATCATGGCTACGGTGAGTAAAGAGTTTGTCTTCTGTCAAAAGATTTGCTTAATCTTCTCTCCTAACCCAAAAATAACTTAGTCATTTTTCATTCTTTGTCTGATAGATTCTCCTCTATCAGAGCTCAATGAATTGTTATTGCAATGGGTCCCTTCAAGCTATCTTAATAAGAAAATACTTTGTAACCTCCATAGCAGATTTCAATTCAACATTATTGTCAAAGTTCTTCAGATGTAGAAAATTTCAACACCATCTAACATTCAACAACTCTCACATTTCTACTTTCATACTTTTTGTTCAACATATTCCATATATATTACCTATTTATGAGAAATCTAGGAAAAAATGATTTATCTGAAGAACCATACATAGTGTACTTGTAAACCTTGTATCCTTAAAAGCACAAGAAGCTAATGATCGAGCCAGGTACTTAGTAGCTGCTGAAAAATAGCACCAATGAATACCAGTGCATTTCTATAAAATATGCTAAAATATGTCTACTTGAAGTAACTTTTTTGATATGTGTTTCATGGTAGTGTTCACTTATTTTTGTGGATCGTTTACTGAAAGAAGGTAGTTGTTCTTGTGATATTTTATGCACTCAAAAAGTAATTGAAGCACTGCATTTTCATTGATAATGTTAATGGATAATTTCAGCCTTATCACTAATTTAAGAGTGAGAGTCAACATCAAGCAATTTAATCAGTGTTTTTCAGTTGGGCATTGTCTTTATTTCTTTCAGTTTTGTTTTTAATGTAATTTCTTTTTATACAGGTCGAGTATTTTGTGCTGAAGATGAAGAAGGAGAATTGTTTAATGCAACCTATTTAAATGATCTTAATGAAGGAAAGTGCATAATACCTAGTGGCAGGGCATCAAAGGCTGAAGCCTGCTCTAGTGTCCTAAGAGACAGCAATAAACAAATAAGAAATCCTACCTATGATGAAGATACACCTAATAGGAGAATAAAAGAACTCATGCGCCGTAATACATTATGCTTGCCTCATCTGAAGTCATCATACCCGACAGAGACCCAATTCCATGACCCTAAAAATTTTCCAGAGGAGCTCCTTAAGGTAACTTTCCTATTTCCCACTTCTCTTTTTGCTATAAAATTTCTTCCCCATTATATCTTTAAAATGTTTTTATGGGAATTTTTTGTTGAGTAAGGTTTTGTACTGTATATGATCTTAAATTATATAGGCATTTAAATGTCAAATCACACTTCTTTTAGGGAAACTTTTCTTTAAAAGCCCCCCTGCTTGGAGATAAACAGCCAAGAAGATTAAGTGGCAATATTATTGGTGATTTACGAAGAAAGAAGGACATAGGACAGGTTACAAAATAACTATATGCTGAATGAGAATTCATTCTTTTTTATATTTATAGGCTAACTACAAATTATTTTACAGACAACCTACATGAAACCAGGACCTCCTACTCCAGGAAAGAATCGCAGAACTTCATTGCAGGTGAAATAGAGAACAAATCAACTTTATTAATTGGCTTTTTCTCTGTGAATCTAGCTGCTATGTGGGAATGCCTTCAATCTCTTTGAGCCTTCTGAACACTGATATGCATGCTTATCATTTCATTTCTGAATTTAGGTTTCTCTTATATTAAAAATGATATTATTCACCTAATATTCACTTATTTAATATGTTGAGTTAATGACTTATGTTGAATTAGTTTATTCTGTGATTGGAAAGCTTTCTGAATTATTGCATGCTGGAATGTAGCATTTTCAGAGGAGTTTGTGATCAGCAGAGCATAGCTTTACTTCTTCACATCTCTCTGCTCCTTTGATACAGATTGTTTGCTTCTTGAACAATTTTTCTTTCAGTTTGCCATTGAGCTGTTTTGTTCCCAATTCTCTTTCTGTTGACCTCTGCATCATTGCACAAATTTTCCATATCAAGATTTTTGATATTTTATTAGCTTTCTTGGAGATATTTTTCTTAGCGATCCTTATGATCTTGCTTCCCATACTATCCGTGTTTAAAAGTAAGTATTGACAACTTATGAGTGCATTTAGTCATTCATAATTGTGCAGTAAAGTCACCAGAATTGGTAAAAACAGACCAGTTAGTAGGAATAGTTTTTTAAAATCTTAAGCTTAGAACAGCTATCATACTAGATTTTTGGGGTATTTGAAATTCAACTACTATAATTTTTAAGTCAGCTTTGGATGGTTTAGTTTGCCCAGTAAGGTTAAATGAAACTTGAATTTTGATATAATAAATATTCAGTGTATATACTGAAATTTAACAATTCTCTCTCTTGTTTCTAATCTGTAATCTGCTTTTTATTCCTGTTGGGTTAAAACTGATGCAAAATTCATTTGGTCATGCCAAAATACACCTAAATGTATCTCTTGTATGCCCATATCACTCGTGCACTTTTTTATGAACTCATCTCATCCATTTACTATTTTGTTATTGTTCCCTCATCTTAAGGAAGGATGTCTGCTACAGTAAATAAAATGCTCATTTAAATACTCACTAAATAATCCTTAATATATTATTTTAAAACATACATTTTTGGTGACCAGGGCTTTTCTCTCTTATTACTCCACCAATACATAAAAGTGAATGACGTTTGAAAGAAAAATTTCCAAGTTCCTTCAAAAAATAGTCAGACATAAAAAGTCCACCATTTTTTAAAAACATTAAATTAATATTTTAATCATCGCCTTGCGTCCTGCTCGAAAAGATACCCGGGTTGCTATATACAGATTTAATTTGTTTATTTAGCAACTTTTTAAATAGTTTATATCATCAGACAATTATATTTCATCTGTCTTATGATGAACGAAACAGCTTATGGAAGTAATATTTAATCTCAAAAAATGAAAACCTTGACATTACACACAACCATAAGTTTATAAAACCATGCCATGGGTCTCTTGGGAGCAGAACGACAGATACAGAGACATGATTTTGAATTGAATTGAAACATGTTTGTGTCACGGTAGTATCGTGTTGTATGTTTGAATAGCGTTGCACTGTAGTTTTTCCTGTCATTTTCATATAAGGATGACCATATTAAAACATTCAATATGGAGTATCATGGTTAGATTTTGGAGTATTCATAGAAAAATTGAGATTTTAATTATAAGTTTTTGCATTTTTGTTAAAATTCATTATGTGATAAATACATTAAGTTAATCGAGGTATTTGTTGTAGGATAAGATAAATATGTCGTTTTAGTAATGACGTGTACTATTGCCAAAGAAAATTTCTAAAACATTCTGTAACATTTATATTCTCATGCTCTCTTATATATCAGAGATTTTGTTTAGGTCCAAGTGGCAAGACATAAGAAAAAGCTAGGTTGAATTTTCCCATAGATTTAAGTTACTGAATGCGTGGATATTGATGCAAATGAGGTATATCAAAACGGACACACATATGGAATATGAAAATGAGATTTTTAGGAATGTTTGAGTTTTTGCATTTTCGTTTACAGTGATTATTTTGTTGAAATGTATTTGGGTTGGGAAATTGAGTGTCAGTGTTCATCTGTGAAATGTTTGCATGGGGCAACTAGTAAATACTAAAAATACTTTTAAATGTTGATAATAATACTTCCGTAAATTTACTGTTAATGTTTGAAAGGTTATGAATGAATGATTTGGGAATTTTATCTTCACAAACTGAGAAAAATGTTACACATTAATTATTTATAGTTCAGATAAAACTTACTGGGGCCATTTAATCCAAATACAACAGCCGAGATTTAACTGGTTTTGAAATTCAATGAGTTTTAAGGAATCAGTGTATTTGATATTGATATCTGATAACATTTTTCTCTTATAAAGCATACTGTATGATAACATTTGCTCCTTGTGTTTTTAAATCCTAAGATATATAAAATTTTGTGGATATTTTGCTAAGTAATTTTTCAGCATTTCCCATAGTATTATATCTGCTTTGCTTGGCTTTGGGCCTCTAATATTGTTACCTCTATTTTCTTTTGCATGAATTTTAGCTGAGATATTGCATGGTTTATAGCAGCAATCTTGCAGCATGTGCTTCGTGAAGAAAGTTACTTGTTTACTGACTTAGTACTTTAAAACTATATTTTGATTTTATTTCACTGAATGGAAATTTTTATTTATTTAGATAAAATCACATATTTATCTTATGCAATCAAAGTTTTACTTCAGAATGATTTGAAATTAATAATTTATATTATGTGGTTTGTGGAAATTATGATAGTTGAATTAATTATAGTATATCTTTAAATCTCAAGGGAAGTGAGCAAGGCAGTGAACAAGGGAGAATTCCTTCAACCCCTGGGAGATTTCGTGCTTGGTTTGCAAGAGGAAAAAAGACAGTTCCTAATGGTGATGTTGAGGTGAGACATCATGATACAGAATGTGATGGGCAAGTTACAAAGCGTAGTTGGTGTTGGCTTCTTCCTTTTTTCTCAATTTTTTTTATTTCCTTTCTTCTGCAGATGTATATATTAAGAGATGTTAATTACTCTGTGTCATTGTAAAGTACTATTAAATTCATGCTCTTTAATCACAAATTGTTCCTTTTTCCTTCTTAATGCAAATTTGAATGTGGTTGTGATTATTGTTATTTTTTATTTTACTCTTTGAAAGAGTAGTTTCTGTTATAACACAGTATATATTGAATTTGAGAATGCTTAAAATAAACTAATTTCTAACACTGTTTCCAGTGATTTCAAAGCTGATTAATCTACCATCCCAGCCTACAACTCAAAAAATAATGAATTAGAATTTTGGAATAATAGAACCCTGATAGGCTTATAATGACCTCACTTTGTTAGATTAAATGAGGATACCATTTTGGCATGACAGCAATTGAAGATTGAAGCTATTGATAATTTACTATGCTGCACAAAATGATGTTTAGAAACTGTTCCAAATAAAATTCCCAGGATTTCTAACTATCCCTTTTCATAAAACTTAATCATTAAGGCTAGATGAGGAATTCATTCAATGGAATGATCTGTAATGATAGAGCTTTATCTCCTAACACAAGAAAGTAACTATGGGAATAAAAGAAAATTAATAGTTTTATTTTCAAGAAGCATAAGGACCTAAAAGATTTTAATAATTTATTAAAAAAGGGTATTTATAGAAATGTTTCTATTTTAGTTTTAGTCAGAAACTCATTTAAACAGAAGGGAAGGGGAAGGTGTTCATCATATTTTTAGAAGGATAGAATGTCAAAATGATTAAAGGAGACCAAATTTCATCAATTTACACTTTGGAGTTTAATCACTATGCAGCTTTTAATAAGTCTACTTTTTCCAAAACCTGTAATATTTTGATTGTAGCAGTCTAACTTCCTAATTGAAAATAATAGTTTACATTGCATTTAAAGTGAATTCTCTGTAACCTTAAGGCAAAAATTATGTAAGTTTTACAAAAATTTCTGTGATTCAATCTTTAGAATATACCACTCCTTTCCTGTAGATTATATATTTTGCAAGATAAAATAGGATAGTATTAATTGCTCTCATCTTTCAAAAAAGTAGTATTGTGATATTAATGCCGCCTTTTTTCATGAGTGAATTTTAGCCTTTGAAGGCTTCCAGCTAACCCCCTTTTTTATTTTATTATCTCTTTGCATTTTTCCTTTAATAATAAACACAAACAAACATCCCTTAGCCAGAGAAATCCAATTAATCAGGATTTGATCCTGGGACCATGAGGTTGGAGCATTAATGTGCTAGCATGCTAACCATGCCCAGTCAAAGATACTGGGGGGAACTTTGAGGAGAATTAATCACCTTCATCTGGGGCACTGGAAGCTTATCCTTCCAGTAGCAGTGAATAGTAGGCATTTAAATATACTATGCTTTTGAAGTATTCCAAAATGAGATGTGCGAGTAAAATTTCCAGATTATTCCTTGATGGTACCATCTATTAGATACACCTGAGACCTAATATCCACACATCTGAGAAGGTGCGTCATAAACTATCAAATATTTTTCTTATCCTAATGTACTTGGGGTATGGGAAGCTGAGGGATCACTGGTCTAAAATTCATGCTTTTTCTTGTCTTTGAATATGGCTATATACGTTTATATAATTATGATAATTTTATGATTTGTAATTATTGAAATCAATGTTTTAAAATTTTGCTAACTTTTATTTATTTTAAATAAATATACTTAACAATCGATATACTAATTCCAGTTTTTTTCTTTCTTCAGAATATTCCTTTTACACCTAGAACAAAGCAGAAAGGATTATTTCAGCGTGCTATGGCTAACTTGGAGCGTGATGGATCCTAAACAACTGTGACCTGAATGTTTAAGTCAATGATTTCCATCATATTGATGGTTGCTTAAGTTATAAAAGTTAAATAATATATTTTATCATAGAATTTTCATTTTGAAGGACAATTTATCAAACAAGTCATATAGTTCATGTAAGATTTGTTAATCTTATAGAACAGAAGAAGTCTCATAGAAGACTTAAGGCTCATTATTTGTATTTATTCCTTTTTGTCATATAAAATGAATGTATATACCGTCTGTCTGCTCTTTACTATTTTTTCTACGCCTACACTAATAATCATTCATTCAGGAAAATTTTCTTATTTTGTGATTTCTTCATTGAGAATGCAGCCAAATTAGTGATTATAACTATTTTCCATGCATATGTAATCTTAATTATGTAAATAATAAAAAATAGAATTTAGATTCCAGTGTATTTATTTAAATAAAAATGGCAAATACATACATATACACAAACAAGGCTGTGCCAAGTAATTTTACCACCCTATGCTAAATATCATTTGCTCCACTTCACTCTAAAGTCATTATGCTTGATTTAAGTGAAAATATTTCTTAAGTGATTTCTTGAGTGATAAGCCTCTCCTAAGTAAAATTCTTACTTAATCTCTTTTTTTCTACACAATGCACGTATATCTAAACATTAATTCTTTGGGACCCTCTATGAGAGAAACCTGTTGCATTGTCACTGAACTCACAGCACAGCCTATACATAAGGGGAGAGAGAGAGACCTACACATTCAAATACAATGCGGATCCCTAAATGTATGGGAATAATAATGCATAAAAATTATCTAAACATCGGATATCATTCGCTGTTATTTCCAATGCAAATGTTGATAATGTGAACTGGATAAATACTTAATATTCCCATCATTTTATTTTTCCTTTTAGAAAGTTTCTTAAGATATGGTAAACTGCCACGCCTGCCAGTAATACGTTATTATTCTACGAAATACCTTGATTCGAGAAATTGTCATGGTATTCATAACTTTGATCTTTGAAAACCAAAATTATTGTGTATAAATACCGTTATTTTCTTAAAAATTACTTTAGGAACTTTTTAATGTACTTTCTCTGAGCAGATCCAGTACCCAATTCAAATTTGGCGCGAGGCGAGTAGATTGAGGGTAAGTTTGACAACAAGGTCGCCGTGTAGACAATACTGTAAACTAAACGTGGAACGGCCTATACAGGGGGGTGCAAGTTCTATCCCAGGCCCATAGAGGGATTTGTAGCACAGGCGCTACGCCTAGGTAGTGCTGATGTCGCTCTCCCAACGTCACTATTCCTTACAATAGGTGGTTAAACTTAAAATGTTTTTATTGAAAATCAATTAATAAGAATTGTAATATTCGCGTATTACTTATTTCATAAAAAAAGAAAAAATTCAAGTTGAAAGTTAGTCAAGAAAAATATTTTGAGAAACCACGGCCATGGCTGCCACTCAACGAGATTAAAAATGGGTGGTCTAGTGCTGCCATATCTGCCTTCTGAAATGTCCTCGGGTAACGATCAGATAAAAAAAGTAACTGTGTTGCACGCCCTTGCCTCTTCATTTTAATTTATTTTCAATAACAACATTTTAACTTAAATCGCCTATTGGAGGGAATAGTGACGTCGGGAGAGCGCCATCAGCACTACCTAGCGGATGTCCGTGGGTGACTGTCTACAAATCCCTCTATGGCACAGGGATAGAATATGGAACAGATATAGAACTTGCACCTCCCTGATATCTATCAAGTAAAACAAATGAATGTCTTTATTCAGGTTGTGTTGTGGTAAGTGACGTATTCAAAATTGTGGTCTTTTGTGTTTGATTACGAGAATTTGACAGTTCGTGCAAGTGATTCTTTCTAAGGGTTTAACTTATAAATAGATTGCTTGAAGATTGAAAATCTAAAGAAATTATGCCAGGTATAGTTTTTCTACATCCAGATTTGGGAATTGGAGGTGCAGAACGACTTGTTATCGACGCTGCCCTAGCATTGAAGGATAAAGGACACGTAATTAGTTTTATTACTACACATCATGATCCATCTCATTGTTTTAAAGAGACGAAAGATGGAACATTCTCAGTTAAGGTCGTTGGTGACTGGATACCTCGTTGTTTTTGTGGGAGGTTTTATGCTTTGTTTGCATATTTAAGAATGATCTATGCCGCTATTTACTTGATCTTCTTTAGCGATCTTTCGCCTGATGTAGTGTTTTGTGATTTGGTGTCAGCTTGCATTCCAATATTACGATTAAATAGAAAATTGCGTGTTTTATTTTATTGCCACTTTCCGGATCAGTTGCTTAGCAGACCCGAGGGTCGATTGAAAGATTTTTACAGATATCCTTTAAATTGGCTGGAGGAAATCACTACTGGGATGGCTGACAAGATTCTCGTAAATAGTAATTTCACTGCAGGAGTGTTTGAAAGGACCTTTTCGAGGATTTCGATGAAAACTAAACCGTCTATTTTGTACCCGGCTGTAGATATATCCAAGTTTCACCCATTTACGAATAAGCACAGTAAAGATGTTTTAACGGAATTAGGTATACCAGAAAAAGATAGCTTGTTAGTTTCAATAAATAGGTATGAGAGGAAAAAGAATTTGCAGCTTGCATTGGACGCTCTTCGGGAATTAAAAGAAATAATCGGAGGTAACATCCGTTTGCCTTTATATTCCACTATTGGCATAGACAGATTCTTAAAAAGAAATTTCTTTACAGATGAAGATTGGTCATCTGTGCATCTAGTCATGGCAGGTGGTTATGACGTTAGAGTGTGCGAAAATGTAGAACATTATCAGGAATTAGTGGATCACTCCCAAAGTCTTGGAATTTTCGAGAAAGTAACATTTCTCAAGTCACCATCCGATACAGTCAAGGTGAGAATTTCATCGATGAATATTACAAATACACTCTGGAGGGAGCTTGATAGAACTTTTCCAAATTCAGTTTTCCTTCAAATGGTTCATGGTTGTTATTGCAGGTTGCTTTATTGCAGTCTGCCTGTTGTCTTCTTTATACTCCATCCAATGAACACTTTGGCATTGTGCCAATTGAAGCAATGAGTTCAGGTTGTCCTGTTGTTGCAGTCTCCAGTGGAGGTCCTTTGGAAACAGTCGTCAATGAAAAAACTGGATATCTTTGTGAACCCTCTTCAAGGTCATTTGCTACTGCTATTGCTAACCTTGTATCCTCTAAGGAGCTAGTCACAAAAATGGGTGCAAATGGCCTAGAGCATGTCAAATCCTTGTTTTCAAACCAAGCATTTGCAAACTCCTTAGAAAAAGTCATTCAAGAGCTATTATCAGATAGCAATTCCAAAAGAATGTAAATTGTTAGCCAAATAAGGTGATTTGTTGATGTTGTTTTATGAAATAAAAAGCTGTGATCCTCTTTTTTATAGCATATATATCAAAATAATTAATTAAATGCATTGAATTAATTCAAAAATGTGACTGCTGCTCTCTCCTATAGTTTTAAATTAATTTTGCTAGGGAATGGAAATTGGGAATACCACAGCCATTACTGAAACTACATTAGAAAGTAAACCAAAAGTGAAGTAAGTTCTTAACTTATGAATATTTAAAACTATTGATTAGTAATGCAAACCCAAGAAAACTAATGAATATAATCACTATTATCTACCACTGATTGGATTATGCAAAAAAATAAAGCTGAAAGATCAAAAAATACTTAGTAGTGGTAAGACAATGGAGTCTGCACTTGTTTTCCTTCTTTACCCTCTCTTTGTATTTGAAATTTATGAAAACTTATTCCCTTAAGTCCTGCAAACTTCACTTATTCCCCTCCTTTGGAGGCCGTTGGAGGATTCCTTCAAAGTCAGATAATTATTGCGCTGTGTTTGGATTATGCAAAGTTTCTTATATTTTGGAATAATCCAAAAAAGTGGCAGTTTTTGGTGTTGGGTTAAATTGAGAAGGATTGTGGTGATTAAGCCATAAGCAGAATCAAATAATCAAGCCCCCTCTAGTACACTCTGAGGTAACTCCCTTGAGGTAGTGATCAGTAGCTTATCATCTGAAGTGGGCTGTGATTTTTACCACTCAAGTCCCCGATGATTTACCTAGAGTACCTGGGATAGATATCTGGTACACATCTGTATAGCACCGAGTTGTATTTGCTTCATGGTTGTTTTCTTCTATTTCAATCGTTTGAAGCTACTTAAAACCATAATATGGCAGATTAAATTGAATTTAGGAAGGGTCGTTCGTGAGGAATCCTTTTTTGGCAGAAGAATTGGCGATTTCAATACTTTCTAGGATGTCTAAACGGCGTTTGGGGACAATTGAGTCCCGATTCCAAGAGACGAAGGGCTAAGGAAGAATCAGGGGAGCCATTGTCTCCTGCAAATGCATGCTTGGTGCTCTGTGGCCCTCGTAGCCAGGCCACGGCCACTTTGACCAATGTATTTTTCCTCACAGTCGTCGCAGGAGAGAAGGTAGATGCTGCTGGTGGTTGCAGGATCCCTGTGGTCTTTGGGGCTGGGGAGATGGAAGAAGTTTCTATTTGTTAAGGGGTTGTGAAATGCGGGTCTGATATGTTTTGGGAAAAGGTTAGTAATGGCCTAAAAGATGGGTCTGAGGAAGGGAATTTTTGCCATGAGGTGGCTTCTTTTTCGATAGGGGTGAGAGAGGGGGCAATCTTTTGGAAAGTAAGCTTTTTGAGTTTCCTATTAAGTATATTATTGATGAGATTGGGGTTATAATTATTTGTTTGAGCTATGTATTTTATAGAGTTGAGCTTTTAGGAAGTTTTGGAGGGAAAGGGGGATGTTTAGGAGCCTGTGGACGAGGGAGTGAAAGAGGGAATATTTGTGAGAATGATGATGAGAGGAAAAGTTGGGGATAGCATGGTCAGTGTATGTAGGTTTGTGGAAGATTTTGAAATTGAGTTTTCCAGAGACGATGGAGATTGAAAGGTCAAAAAAATTTAGAAAGTTGTGAAGCAATGGCTCACTAAAAAAGGAGAAAAAAGGACGCCATCTAGATATCCTAGAAAGTATTGAAATCGTCAATTTCCACCAAGAAAGGCTTACTCAGGAACGACCACACCTTCTCCTATTCCTCACCCCTTATCTCCTTTCCCAAAAAGGTATTCCCGTAACCTCTCCTTCCCTTTCCCCTCCAAACCTTCATGATATTTAAAATGCTGAAAATTATTTTCTGTATCAGAAGATGCTACTCTGAGTAGCAAAACAGGTCGTTAGTAAAAAATAGTGTAGAAAATTACAAGTTTACTTCTTCATTACTCTAAATATAATTTATTCCATAGAAAGTTGGTAAAATGTATGTTTCTCATTTTTGCCTGCCTTATGTACCACATGTGGTAGTTCTAATAAAAAAGAAAGCATATCTAAGACATCAATGAAAAAATAAAACATGAAAATCAGAAAATAATTAAAAATATCTGTGAATGAAGAATTTCAGCAAAGCAGATAATTTGATTTTCAAAAAATTTCCATTACCATTTCTTGAGCAGATTATTTTCACCAATTCCTCTGAAGAACAGCCCAATTCTTACAAATAAATATGTAAATTACATCTACAAGCAAAACCTGATGAAAATAGTTTAAAAATATTTTCTACATTCCATAGAATGCTAAATAGACCCAGTATTGACCATAATAATAGACCATAGAATGATAAATAAACCCAATAAGACTATTGAAAGAATTTTTAAAATTGTAAATTTAGAGTCAAAAAAGTTACCAAGGTAATTAAAAATTCATTTATTTGTCCAGAAATAACATTGTAACAAATTCAAGTACTCAACAAATCTTGGACAAAATAGGTTTGTGTTACCAAATATCATTGGTACCATACTTTTTTGACATAGGATGAAAACCAGAATCTTCCTCATCTTCATTAAACGTTTCATCATTTAAAGGACATGATTCATTCCAATCATTTTCCATACTGGCATGGCTTGCTTCACATACATCCAAGTGAACATCATACTGTTGATCTAAGCCCAGATAGCAGTCTGACATGATGTATAAAGTCAATATTAGCCGACCTAAAATAAGACAGGATGGATTAAATGTGAAAACATATTTCAAGTGGGAACATTGGTAAATATTTATAATTAAATATTAGCTCAAAATCAAACAAAAATACCAACACAAAAATTGCTATATGCAATACAGGAAATATGTTAAAATGTGTGTGGAGCTATCTAAAATGAGTTCCAAAAGATAGGAAAATGTGGAACATAGTGAATGAGTAAGGTTACTTCCTCATTATCTAAGTATTTACATTAAGGCTATGGAAGATTAAGTAACCTTTAGAGTTGAAATTCAGAAATAAATGATACTCTGAAAATGATTACCATCAATAAGAGTAAATAATGATCATTTCTAACCCTCCTTCAATAATTTAATATTAAAACTGCCCTGCAACTCCAACCCTTGATTGCCCATTTGAAGAATTTGCATGCGATGTAAGATTTAAGCATTTAAAATTTTCTCACTCTTTCAGCTGTTCTGGAAATGTTTTACAGCAAAACCTTAACTTAGTACAAATATAGCCAAAGCTATGGTCAGTAGTCAAAATAGTAAAAAAATTACCAGGTAAAATTAGGAATGGAAGTTGCAAGATAAAAATAGTGACTTCCTGATAGCATGAACTATAACAGGATAGATGCGTAATTTCACTAAAGAAATATGAAAATCGGTTGGATTGACCAAGAAACTGACAAAAAGATCATTTAAAGAGCAAATGAAGCAATGTTAGTAGCAAACATTTATAAAATAAGGAGAGACATTAATAAGGCTCGTGCTAGGCCACAATATTCATCTAAAAAGTGTTGAATGGTTGAAAGGAAGAATTATAGAGGAAGACCTTGGTTAGATTATGAATGGAAGGTAAAGATTAGTGTTAAGGTCAGGAATTATGTGGGAGTGAAGCCACTGACAGGGAACAGGTAAGCCTAGAGATCTATGACAAACCAATTGTTAGGATTTAGAACCCTTGATGGTGAGATTTATAAGGTAGCTATAAATAATTTCTCATTTATAAATTTTATTTCCATCTGAAACTGGAGATTTTCTTTCATAAAGATCAAAAATCAATTATTATCATTCAGTCTGTGCACTATATTTTTTCAGAGTTAGCAAATGTCTATGAAAGTAAAAGTAATTATTTTCATTTATAAATATTGGTAAGCAATTAAAGCATCAAATGCTTACGGTCTTGCCTCACAAAAAAATTGAAAGTCACCTGCTTGTAGACATCAAAATAATGGAGAAATATGCATAGGAAAGCACAATCATTTTAATATTATACCAAATATATGTGACCTTTTCTTACCTTATCATGGGAAAATGACATATAAATTAAAATAAATGAGAAAATGATCACTATTCAAACATGCAAAAGGAACGATTGAAGGTAAAGATTATATGAAAGTGTTAAGAATGATAAATGTTGGCATTACAGTTTAACATTCAAGTTAGTTCCTCAGCTGTAACTGTGTACATACAAACCTTTTTTGGAAGGAGTTCTAAATATCAACTGCTGCATAGTACCAGAGCCTCCTGCTCCCCAAGGTCTACCACAACCACTTGCACGCTTGAGAGCAACAACTTCAGCTTTCTCTACATTTCCAAGAATCAGGAACCAGCCTTCATCTTTATCCTTGTGGAAACGAGGGCAATGAGCTTTCCCCATCTCATAACTACTAGTCCTATCAGTGTTCCTTCCTCTTGACACACCTCTACCTCTTCCTCTTCCCCTTCCTCCAGTTCTAAGCCCAACAGAAGTGAGTCTACCAAAGCGAATCACTAAGGTGTATTCCTGATCAGCATGAACCCTTATCCAAGGATCTTTTGAAGGAGGTTGAAAGACCTTTCTCTCTTCCTCTTCATTCTCACTTTTAGCTCTTCCTTGGTTCTTCTCTTGCCACCATCCTCGCAAGCTTAATGACACACTTGGAGCAGGTAGATCACAGGCTACTTGATAAATCTAGTCACAAAAATACAATGAATCTTGTCATTATTTTGATTCTATCATATGCTAAGAAAATGTAAATCGGCAGGAATATAGAATAGTTTTTTTTTTGATTTTACAATGGAAGGAAATAAATGAGCTCATAATTATGAGAACAATATCATTGATTATTAAAATCATACACAGTAATAAAGAAGAAATCTCAGGATGAAGTGGAAATTACAGTAGATTAAATACAATTTTTAATTTCATTCCATTCCAATTAAACTATGGTGATGGTGAGAGAGAACTATGGTGATATATTGAGAGGTACAACAATTTCAGCTGCTGAAAAAGTAAATTTGGATGTTCATTGCAGATTAAATTAAGCACGTTTATAAAAAATTAGTTTTTCATGACATGAATCATTAAATGTTTTGCATATACCTCTTCTATTTGGTTTTCATCAAAATCAGCTCTAAGAAGATCAGATACTGCTAAATAGCCTCTTTGCCTGCAAAGGGCTCGAAGTTCAGGAAGTGAATGAACAGGGGTTAAAGGACCAGCCTCCCCTGTTTCACCTTTGTTTGGAGAGTAGAAAAGTCTGAGGTTTAATGGCTCTACATGAGGAAGAGTAAGGAATGGGTCATCTTCAACCCATCTGCCCTGGAGAACCATCTGCATGAGATTGATTGAGCGTAGTGTAACTGGCAGCCAACCATTTTCTGCACAAACGTCAATCATTGCCTGTAAGAATGTTATAAAATCAAGGACTAAAACTAAAATAAACAATATTTTATACTCTAGAATGGATAATCAACATTACCTGCAGTATTCTGATGGCTTGGTCAAGAACTGATTTGAGGTCAGTGTAATAATCTGCACAGGGCAATGGAATATGGGAAAAGTGAGCTTGAAAAAGCAGCTGAGCCTTTGCATGTGGAGAGTCAAAAGCAATATCCACCCTTTTGGGACATAATTTAGAGAGCTCTCTGAAAAAAAGCAAGCACAATTTGTATAATTTAAGGTAATATTAATAAGGATTAAAACTAAACAGTGGTAACTCTTTTTTATAGAAAGTATCACAAATTGCACTCAAAGTCTCTGGATTGTAATACAGAGAGAATATCAACTGTTTTAACGAGAAATACTTAGATTATTCTTGAAACTAAGTTTTAGGAGTAACCAAATGTTACAAAATGAATTGGAGTCTAGAGCATCTTAAATAAGAGCATAACCACTTGGACTCCCTTAGTATCTCTATAATTCAGTGAGGAATAGTTTAAAACTGAGCAGATATGCATACAAATAAAATTGTAAAATATAAATGAAACAATTATCTTGTATTTTATAAGACATTTAAGGGGTAATTTTAAAATGAAAAAAGAGCCAAACATGTAGAATACTCAAAAATAAATTTAATGCTGTATTACACATTTATACTAGACAGTACCCATGTATATCATCCTGCTCTTTATTGAGGAGTAGATGATAGCATGATGTGATGAATGTGTGAAAAGGGAAAGAAAATCTCTTTGAGAATCCTTAGCCCGTAAACACCAGGGTTTAGGCTAAATTCCTATCCCTTACTCTATGAGATTAGAATTATAAAAAAGCTTACCTACACTAATCACTTAATTCAATTCTTATGAAGATAAAAAGTCCCACTACTTACTCATTTAATAAGTCTTCATTATGTCTGACAGGAAGTTGGTTATATTCTGTCACATCACAGAGGACCTCAAGTAATTTCTCCAATCCAAGATCAGACTTTAAAGAATCCCTAAATTGGCGCATAGTTAGGTGAGATAAATAATAATAAGAAGATATCTGTCCCATTGATGTAGGTATCAAGGTGCGGCCATCCTATAGAAATAAGAAATCAAGATAAATAGAGCATATCTTCTCTGGGTTTAGTTTTAGATAATATGTACTGATAATTAAATTTAGCATAAAAAGTAAACACAGTGAACAGAAAATACTGAAGAACTAAGGATCAGTCAGGAAATATCTCAAAGTTTTCCTTATATGTTTAAAAGAATTAAAGCAAACTCACTTCAGCAACAAATTTATTATTGACCCTAATACTGGCAATGGACTGATATGATAGTCCTAGGGGTATGAGCTGCCAAAGTCATCAACCTGCGGCAGTTTAAGCAGATACTGGCCCACTTTTTCCATACTCTATTCTCATCATCATCTATGAAAATTAGTTGGCTTTCTGAACTCATATCCCTTATCTCCAATGATAATTTGCACATACCAAAGAAAATACCACAATCTAAATATCCTCATTTACAAAGAAGTGTTCATATTTTCTACTAGAAAAAATTCTTTTTTCTGAAGTGGCTCAGGTTTGATTGATCACCCAAGGGAGGCTAGCAGTAAGAAGGCCAATCATATTTTTTCCATCCATTTCTTATCTTTAAAAATACTTTGATGATCCTACATACCTCATCAACTGTTACACAATCTGCATCTTCCAAAGCTGCTACAGTTACCTCAACCAAAGAGGATAGATAATTATTTATATCAGAAGCCTCAAGAGACTCTAACCCATAATATATAGGATTGCGCATGAGACGCCTGAAGAAGTAAGTCCATGTTAAATAGTCAAGAGCTTCCTGTTAAGGAAAGAAACAATTAATTACAGAAAATATATTGGGAATAATGCAAAGTTAAGATAAACAATAAGAATCAATTATTATTACTAATCAATTATTATTTTATCATCAAGTATCAGAATTCACAATGTGGTTGCCATAGTGCCTAGCCTAAGCAATGTTTAGATTATGATTTCGACTAAGATTTATGATTTATTCTCTCAAGTAATCATACTCAAGTTAGATATAATAATTTTATAATTATTCACAAAATTTCTTAAAAGTAAGCCTTTCAAACATAACAAAGTCACTTTTTGATACCAATTCTGTTCATGCTAAACAAAATTGTATGGAAGTTTTTGCAATTTAAATAATTTCCTATACTGAGAATATATGATAGCAAAAATATTAACAATAGTATTTCATTCATTTAAAGAAGTAACTAGTTTCCTATTAGAGGATTTAAGCAGCATTACTCAGCTATGTTGGTTATATAAAATATCAACTGAAAATTCTTAAATACCTGCTTGGTGTGTATTATTCCTCCAACTATTTCTGCACCAATGTGGTCTGGCAAGGCTTTGTGAAGACTAGATTCAACAGGAAAAGGTTCATACAAAAACTTTTTGTAGAAGTCCTTTTTTACATCATGTACAAAGACAACAGCAATACCCTGGATGAAATCAATAAATTATGTCAAAGAAAGTTGGAATAAGCTTTGCAAATTTATATTCTAACATACCCATAAAGAAAGATAGAAAAATAATAAACATTCTTTGTGATACGTATAAATACAAAAATATTACTTTTTATTTTCTTAGGAAAGTTGTACTCACACTTTTGTCAAATTGAGGCCTTCCAGCTCGTCCCATCATCTGAAGTACATCAGTGACTGGCATGTCAACATAGCGATTAACCTTACCATCATAGTATTCAGTACCTTTTATGATAACAAGATGTGCAGGTAAATTGACTCCCCATGCTAATGTTGCTGTAGCTATGAGAACCTAAAATATAATAATTACAGTTTTCAATTAAAAATCTTGTTCATATATATGAACAGAGGCTACTCTTGATACCGTAGTGGGCAAAAGACGATATTGTATATTAAGAAGCAATTATAACATCAATATGATCTTGAGTAAATGCTAATTAACTTTGTTATCACGGATAAAATTGCTTAAATAGGATATAAAAATATAAAATTACCTTTTCTTCATAGAATAAAAAGTTACAAACACTATTTTTGAATTTGTATTTAACAAATGGAGAATTAAATAAAAAATACAAGAGCTGCTTTTGGCCAAAAATAGTATACATAATATAATAGTATCAACACCATGGGTAGTTAAATTATCTTGCTCAATAAGGTTTGCTGCAAGGCATATATATCATCCCTATTTGTGGCAATCCTCACTCATTTTAGGCAGCCTGATTCATTATTTGCAAAATATTTTGAAAATTTCTAATTTTTCTAATTCTCAATATGCAACTAACAACTGCAACAATTCTTGAACATGATACTCAAATTATCTGCCATGTAAACATTGATATAAATACCATGTTTTGTTTTTAAGAAAGGAAAAGCTAATTTTAACAAAAACATAACATGTTAATTACAAAAACATGATTTATCAATACTTTACTTAACTTTGGATTCACTATGACAAATGTATCCAAGACTGAGAAAAAGTTACAAAACTGGCAGAGTGGAGATGCTTTACGGCATAAGATGTTAAAATTAGCCCCATAATCTCAGAGCTAGCAAAACTAATTTCATGCATCTTGGACAGATGTAAATTACTGAAAATATAATTTATATTACAATGCTTCTTTAACTTTCCTTTGGAAATTGGTATGAAATAAAAAAATTACCTGTATCTTCTCACTACTAAATAATTCCTCCACAGTTCTCCTGTCATGATCACCCAATCCAGCATGATGTAAACCAATTCCAAATGCCAAAGTCAGTCGAAGGTTAGGGTCTGTTACTGTGGCAGAAATAGCTTCAATTTCAGCCTCAGGGCAATGAAGCCACTGCTTGGGATTATCCTCACCAGCAAGACATGCAATTAAATCTAATGCAGTTAGTCGAGTTTGTCTGCGGGATGACACAAAAATCATAGCTGGTCTGCCTGGTGAATGCTGCCTTATTGCCTAAAAGACAATGAGACAAAGAGTAAGAATAGTAGATTTTTTACAAATCAAAATTAAAGAGAAAAGAATAAAGAAACTTTAATTCTGAGTTCTGTTACATAAAATCTGATTTTTTATAAAGCATTCTAAAAAATAACATTCAGCATATGACCTATTTGTATGGATAATGGAAAGCTGGTAAGCTCACATTACTCCTATCCCTACCCTTCTAATGCTTTGCTTCCTCTTTTAATGTTAATATATCTATTTATTCTTACTTTGGGAGTTAATAAAGATATTAAGAGACAACACTTATGATTGGGTGTTAGGAAAAAAACCAAGGAGAAAACTTCTTAATGACCAGGAAATTAACCTGCATATTGAATATGAAGCACAGATACTCAACTGTAGAGCTTATGTCTCTCCTTTTCTTCTTGCTTTGCTGCTTGTTACTCAATGGTGAACCTCAGCCCAATAAATGTAATAATTATGAATGTTATAAAAGAATATTAAATATCAATTTGTATTCAATTACTGGAGATATCCTAGGAGATGTAAGAGAATTTGCGTACCTTTACAATGTGCATTTGAAAACACTAGCTTTCAGCAGCAATTAAAGCATAGTTGCAGGGATTTGCAATAACTTCTTCTATTAAAACAAATTCAAGTCAGTCATAATTTTATTTCAATGAATATTTGTAGAAGACAAAAATCATATTTTTTTATTCTCATCACAGTGCATACCTGTCAAAATTAACTAAACCAAATTATCATCTACAAGCTATATATATGACACTTAATAAAACCTAATAATTACCTGAAAAGCTGGCCTATTCATGGTTGCCATCCGTGGGCAATAATGTTTTCCAGGAAATCCAGATATGTGAACTTCCAAAGGTACTGGCCTCACTGATGGTCGGAAGTTATACAACCCAAAAGCCCCACTTGTTCCAGCTGCAATTCCTAGCCAATCAGCTAAATCTCGAGCATTGGCTAAAGCTGTTGATAAGCCAACTATTCTCATACGCCCAGGATGGATGTAAGGTTTTCCTCCCTTTCTGATATTTTTGGTTTGATCAGTCGGCTGAGTGCCATGTGAGGCTATGTAATTAGCACTGAAATAAAAAGATTTTATTACTAAATGCAACTGAATAAAGGATAAATATGACATGGAGAATAATTAAAAGAAATACTAAACCTAAATATATTAACACCTCAGTCAGAAGCATATTTATGTTTCTAGCACCATAGGCAAATCTGGGATTTAACTGGGATACTTTTAAGAGGATTGTGGCAATTTGGAAAAAGTAGAATTGCATGACAAAATTTCATAATAATTGAAATGTATTTATTGTATAAAATATGTAATATAGGAATTCAGATTTTAAAAAATTGATTTTATCACATGAATTTCATGCCCTTTACAGAATGCCTTAATTGATGAGAATGAATAATGAATACAGAGGATAATTGAGAGTCCAAGCCTTTAAAATCTCTAAAAATAGCCAGGTAAAAAATTAAAGTGAAATAGCAAAGGCTCGACATTTAATCTATGGAGGAAGAGTCAATATGATGAAGAATAATCAAATATATTTAAAAAATTATACATGTAATTTAAGGATATTATAATAATGAGATTGTCCAAGACTTAATTTGAATTAAAAACCTGGCATGAAAGCTCACCAACATAAAATAAAAAGCTAAATTTGCAGCTGAGTAGATATATTTAGAAAATGGATAAAGAGAAAATTTCAGTCAAAGATGACTTGTTATAACCTTAAAACAAAATTACCGTGAAACAATGATTTCCAAGACTGGGCCTCTCTCTTCTCCTAGTAAGTGGATTTCATCAATAACAATTAAAGAAACATCTCGAACATAAGCTCTGGTGTTCCAAGAGCGTGACACACCATCCCACTTCTCAGGAGTTGTGACAACAACATCAGCTGCAGCCATGGCCCTTGCGTCTGGAGAGGCATCTCCAGTTAACTCAACTACAGTTTTTCCCAATTTTTGTGTCAACCGTATCTTCCAATCTTCTATCCGTTCCCTAACCAAGGCTTTTAGAGGAGCTATATACACTACCTAAAACACACAATCACAGATGAGGTAAAAACAATAAACCTTAAATTTGCTTAGAAACAACGAATGATTGTTCTCTTAACTCTTCCAATGCAACAATATTACCCCAAGAACAAGTATCACAAATTGCAAGATGATACAACCATTCCTCGTTAAGGATAATTTTGTTTTCCCTTCCCTTCCTGTTTATACAAGCGCAAGTTTGTATCAATACCAACATTAACTTTGGAAAGGGAATGAGAGTTTCTAGGTTAGTTGTGAGGTGAGGTAGTTAGTCTTAGCTTTCTTCTCTGAGCCAGAATACGTAGAGGAAAAATTCCACAAAAAGCAGAAGAATGACCCTATGACTTACACTTTCCACAGCATTACATAATGAGCATAATTACTTGATATTGCTGTGACCTCAATTTCTTTTTAACAAGGTGATAAACATGACTCATATAAAATTAAATGAAAGCTGCACTTTCCTACATACAGTAGCAGCAGAAAAATGAAAATATTCCATAAAACCAAATAAGGCTATTGGAACTGCCCTACCCTTTTCTCTAAATTATTTTGTATCTACAACCTTTATATGAGGTCTATAAACATCTCTCTTAATAATATATTTGGTGATTAATAGGGTTTTATAACTACAAGTACTAATGTCAGTCTAACTACTGCTAGGTCCAATGGAGGTTGTCTTTTGTAATAAATCAAATCCAGGAGAAACAACACCAAAGATTAACATGCTAACAGTTAAATTTTACAAAATCCCTCTTACTGTGCATAGGGACAGTAAGAATAACCTTTAATACTGGGCAACAACAGTCATCAGATATTGATCTCACTTATGTTCTGCAGTATTTCACATTGCTAACAAAACCTTCCTTTTCATTAATACTGCATTAATACTCAAATAACATATTTTCATGCAAGACTAAGATTTGTTTACCAATTAAAAATTTGTAGCTCTGAAATAAACTTCTTAACATTATATTATACCTGGATGATTTTGATTATACTTAGCAATTCAATTATTATTCCCAATTACTAGTTCCACCCCTCCAATTAAGAATTTATTTTTATTGCAATTCTCATGAAAATGTGGAAGAGAAAATTTAATACCAGTGAATGATCAGATTTCTGTAGGTAGATAGCAAAGGATGATTCACTTCATGCATATTGCTGAAAAGTTCTTTTACATCATAAGTAGCAAGAGATCATCTGAATCATTAGCTGAGTAATAAAATTCCTCTGTCACTAACAACTATAATATTCTACAATAACTATTTAATGCAACTGTGTTCTATGAAACCATTCTTCTTAGAAATCTATTAATTAGATTGCTGAGATAAAACCTCTAATCTAAAAATAGCAACATACCTTTGTACCAGGATATTCTCTAAATACCCTGAACATTGCTATTTCAGCAGCTACTGTTTTTCCTGATCCAGTAGGTGCACCAAGAAGCACATTGGCATCTGTGTGGTATAAACAATGAAAAATTTGAGTCTGTACTGGGTTGAAGTGAGAATATTTATACAAAGACTCCAAAGCTTCACTTCCAAGAGCTTTTACTGGAAGGGGCTGAAGAGGTAGTAGATCTGCAAGAAATAAAATTCCAATACTCAGTAAATTTCTTCATTCATAACACAACTTTTTAATAGATGGGTTTCCATCATATCAATCATTCATGTATATTTGTTTCCTCAATAAAACTAAAAAATATAATGCCAATGTTAGAAGAAAAGGTGTCACCTGTATGAGGTGGATGTGTTTCTGGAAGGATGAGATGCTGGAATGTGAGAGGAACATAAACTTCACAGCCTAACCAATGATCACTGATGGCTCGAATATAATACTGAGGAGGAAGAGGTTCTACAAGTGGAATTGTCATTACCAATTCTTGTGCTTCATTTTTCACAACCTAAATATTAAAAAATATTTTGGAAAAGAAATCAAATATAATAGTTATCATATGTTAAATTATTTGGTCTTAATTAATACTCAATGAATACTACCTGAGGAACATTATGGAAAGATATGATACTGACTAAAATTATTGTAAAGGAATAATACAAAATTGTTACTATTAAATTTAAAATAAGAAGAATAATAATATATTAATTTTTATAAGAAATAATCAGTGTTTTCTTAGTTTATTTAACATTCAACAATATTCAAAGATATTTTCCATAAATTGGTTTTTCAACTTTGTATCATATTGCCTTAAACTTCTGGAATAGCTATTTAATCCTTTACATTGAATTTATTACGAAGATGAACTTCATACCTATCCCAGTTACATTAACACAAAAAAATCAAGCAAAATTAATATTATCAATTTTCAAACAAATTTTCACAGTTTTAAGCTGGAGTATCAATTACTATTTCAATTTAATTTCATATCATTAATGAGCATAGACTTAGCTGAAAATTACCAGGCATTTAGCATTAAAAAATACAAATGTGTAATTTGGGAACTTGAGAAATTTTTAGGTCAAGACATCAACTTTTCTCTTAGGGTTTACAAACTTTTAGATGTTAAAGCTAAAGAGTAGCCTACCTGCTTCTTTGTTATAACAAAATACTCATGGTGGTACATGAAATTAGAGTCTGGATCTTCTACCCATATCCAGTAGGATTGAGAGGTTTTTCCATGCACTTTGTCATTCCACCTAATTTAAGAGAAAATTAATCAACTGGATGATATGAATATATAATCTACAAAATTTACAAAATAATACAGAATTTAATCTAAACCTGAAATTAGCTTTCACAGTCAAACGAATCCTCAGAACAGTTCGTGTGATTGGTTGCATTGTTTCCTCAATATCTAACAGAGGGAATTCTTCAGCACACTTCTTCACATGTTCACCCATTCTAGGATGACGTAGTAACCTTCCTGAAAGTATAATGGAAACATTGGTAAGCACTAAATTGTAAGTTCATTCTACAAGATACAAATATACTCAACAGTAGAGAATTCAATTCAATTTGTCATAAAGAACAAAGCTTGAGAAATTATTACAGGAAAAGCATCCTATTTTTGATTTTGAGATAATGCAGTACATATGTCATAATATCAATCATCATTATCAAAATAATTCTAAATTTTTTTAACTCTAAAATTTTTTGACTTAAATAGAGGCCCAGTTAACTACAAGCAACTTGAATAAGTAATTTAAACTGAAAGAAGTAAATGAGGCTTACTGACAACATATTGCATTTTACCAAGAACATACAAATAAATACAAATTACCGAGTTAATAGGCAAACAAGAATTACATCCTCTGAGAGGAAGGATATTTAATTAATTCATCTAATCATTAAATTAGATGAATTATTATTGATTCTTAAGAGTATAATGGTAAAGATGTCGAAACTAATTACAAAAAATATAGAACTGACAATATAATACGGCTTGGTTGAGTTATTTCACCCACATATTCAATTCATTACCTATTTCACGGTGATCCATGTCTCTAATCCTGTCAACAGTTAAGTTTATGTCTTCTATTTTTTGGAGAATTTCAAATGAAAGAGAGGTGAATTGCCTTAATGGACTCTGAAAGTCCCATAATTGTTGCTCAAACATTTTCCCTACACTCAAGAAACGTCCAGCAAGAATGGGATTGTTTTTCCGAAGGACTATTTCAAACAATGCTCTTACTATCCTTCCAGCATTCTGTTGGGAAAAATGGATTACTTAACAAAATGGAAGAAACAGCATCAGGAATGAAGTACAGAACTTTCCTGTATCAGAAAGATTTGGTTGACTTGGAAAGCAATTAATTATAATACAAAATGTTTAATTAACATTGGTAAGAAGATTTTCAGAAATCGAAAGGACTTATAAAAACTGTTTCTAGATACAAATTCATACCTGAGAAATGTAGGATGAATCAGACATTAATGAAAATGACTGAACTCGTCCTCTGGATAAGTATGTTTGAAGAAGAATGTTTACTTTGCCATGAAGATTTTCACTTCCCCCTGAGACTGGAATCACACAATTCATTAGAGTAAGATCATCTAACTCAGTCAGTTCATCATCTCTGACCTAAAAGAAATTAAATTTCATTAAAACAATGATTTACAGCTATAACATCATAAAATTACAATGTAAGATCTCAATGAAACCTATAAAATGGTCATGCCTTTTCAACAAATTCAAACAGAAGTAATAAAGGAAAAAATTATTAAGGAAAAGCCAAGAAAAGGATTATATCTGTGTGTATGTATTAGCCTGAGAACTAGCATAAATAATAGATATATCCAGAGAAGCCTCTATATTTAATAAATACATATATACATACATACATACATACAAGCATATCTTTTTAAGTAGAAAAAATTCACAATCAAAATGGTTTACTAACACCAAGCAAAGTAAACCAATTTTATTTACCTTCAACTGTTGAAATTCCTGAGCCTGAGACACCATGGATAAAATGTCAGTATCTGTCATTACTGGTCTCATTAAATCATTAAATATTTCAACAGTGTCATATTTAATGTAGAAGTGGCTTGCAGTTCTACCCAGATCTGTAAGTATATACACCGAATGTCACAAAAATTTAAACAGATAATCTAGCCCATGTATGTACATAAGGAAAAGGATAACAATTACCAGTGATGTTTAGATCTCCAGTTCTTTCATTGAAACGGATCATGTTAGCTTTGTCAAGAGACCGTGCTGCAATTTGAATGAATTCTCTACACTTTTTTTCTAGTGAAGGGTCTTCCTGTTGAAAAAATATTCAGGAAAATTAATGCCATCAGAGAAGTAGATGATATTTAATAACACCTTATCATAAAAATATATAACAGAGAACTCTCAAAAAGGGTTGCTTACCATAACATCATTATAATTTATACCATAAACTTGAGGATTTATCTTCATCCTCACAAATAAATAAGTATAGCTTAACCATTCAACAGCCTCATCTAAGTTGCTAATTGTTCCCAAAGCAATCTGAAAATTGACAAAGTAAATTAACCACCTGATAAAAGGAAATTATGCCTGAATTTCTACACATTTAACATAAAAATGTATTACTTTTTCTGATTAATAACTAATAATGCTAAGTAAATGTGCAGTGGGGTAGCACATAAACTTTGAATAATAGCAGATATAGCACATATAAAAATCATTAATTACAGTTTAAAAGCTCTTCTTACACTAATATATTATGTAACTTACTTCGGCATTTAGGTTATCAGCTAGAGAAGCCAGAAAATTACTTTCAATAGGAAACTGGTTTGTTAGTAATGATAAATAATGACTGAGTTTATCATGAGAAGTAATAATGGTTCCATGGCCTGAACTATCAAACTGAGGTCGCCCAGCTCTTCCAAATATTTGTAAGACATCAAGAATTCCAAGGTCAACAAATGAACCATGCTTTGCATCATAAATCTCAGTACCCTAAAGAAAAAAGACAACATCATAGAAACTGAATTATATTGCCTTCTAACAGAAATACTTGCATATGTGAAGAAAAACTAGGTCAATTTAAACAATTTCATATGTAATTCAGATTATGACTGCTATTCTAAATAAAAACACTGAGTTTTACCCCATCATACCTTGATTATTACAGCATGAGCAGGTAAATTGACTCCCCAAGCCAAGGTAGATGTGCAAACCAAAACTTTGATGAAACCTTCTTGGAAATATTTTTCAACCAGAGACCTGTGTTTCATAGAAATTCGATGTTCTTACACTCCTTTTGCCAAAATTAATAACTAAAGTGCAAATCTTAAAAAATAAGCTTCATGAGCTCTTAGATATAAAATTATCCTGAATAATATTTGACAGACCAGAAAATAAGTAGAGGGTTTTACAACAGAAGATGAATACTCAGTATCTATCACAATTCTTACTTTTATTCAATACAAAAGAGTATAATTTCTTAAAAGAACTTAGAGAGAAGTTCTTGGCTTAAAGCATGTATACCAACCTGTCAGCGCGCAACATACCAGCATGATGTATAGCAAAACCAGATGAAAAAAGCTCAACCAACTGCTTATTCCTGGACCTACTAATTGCTTTCAATGCAAGGCCATAACCTGATGAAGAATTCACATCTCCTTGACATTCAAAATTACTCAGTTGACCTTTCTGCTGAGCTGTTTCTCGCAAAACCATAGCAGTTCGAACTGTAGAATTTCGAGCATGAACAAATACCATTACCTGCAATAAGATTATTTTTCAAACCACAACTAAATGAAGAAATAATTGTTTCAATGTTCTAGTCTAAAAGATAGAGACTGAATCCTTAAATAAATGCCATCACATTAAGTTTCCTAATTCATTGAAAAATTACCTGATGTCCTTTTTGAACCATGGAAAAAACTTTATCATAGCATACAGAATCCATATCTTGAAGCTGCTGCAGGGGCTTAATTGCTTTGACACCGATAAATGTAGTCCCAAGAGGTACAGGCCGAAATCGTGAATCAAAGTAAAACAATCCAAGAAATGGATTTACCCTAAGAAATCTGGCTACATCCAAGTAGTTAGGCAAGGTGGCAGACAGACCCACAATGCGAATCATGCTTTGTGATGACTCAACCTGTAATAAAAGAGATTATCCACAATAAATAAGATTCCTTTGAGGGTTCCATCTTTAAATTTCAAAATTTTAGTCTTTTTCCCTTCATATAAAGAGTAATAGTAGTTTAGAAGAGAGAAAAAAGGAACTTGGCGGTCAATGAACTAAGAGACAAAGGTTCTCCAACGTCTCTTAATAGTTGTTTAATTGAAAAATAATAATCATAGTACAAAGCTACATCAATAAGTTAATAAATAAGGAGATTGATAGATGTACAGAGAAGACAATGACAATAAATTGGGTGTAGTAAATAGTGAATGAATGATTAGCAATGAAAATTCAGAATATGCCCAGTTATTTTTTGATACAACACATTTACTAGTCATAAACATCATATTTTAGAAAAATTAAATAAAATTTAACTCTCTTTTCACACAAGAAGAGGCAAAACACAGAATTTGTACATAGTATACTAGTTGCTCCAAGTGAAAATTTTGCATAAATGGTCCCTGGAAAACATGCTATTTGATTAATAGAATGCAGTAAAATGTGTAATTAATGAACATAGGTATATAAATTTACATACAATGGTAAAACAAAAAATTGGTATCAAAAACTACGGGTAAAAAATACATATATAGAAGTATCAGTCTTATAAAACCTCCTTAGACACAAAACTGGGGGTTATGATGAGTAACTTTTTGATTATAAGTATTTTTAATGCAATCACAGATAACTCTGAGGGTTTAAAAAATTGAATTAAAAATTATCACAATTGAAAATATAAAACTAATAAACTAATAAAATAAAATAGAAAATTAAAAAACTATCACATTTGAAAATATAATTGGGGAAAAAGAGCATCAGAGTCCGTTTCTATATACCTTGGTTGTATCATTAGATATCGATATCTACAAATCCAGTAACGAAATTTTATAGGCAAAATCCAATTTCAACTTGATTTTTTGACCAAATGGTGCATTTTTTATATGTTGATATATTTTTAGCAGGAAGTGTGAAAGTATCTCTTTAAATTGGTATTCCATTTACATGTTTTGATGGAGTGTCAAAAGAGAAAAGGGCTGGTCACCAAAAACTGATGCTTAGAAATAATATATAAAGATAATCTTGAAAGTAAGATGTAACTTTGGGTGCATAAATGTATGTATGTCCTTATATAAGGCAGGATTTAGGCATTTTCAAACTTTGAAGTTTATAGATCTATATTTTAAACTTGTTTTTTTGATTTGTCTTTTTTGCATGGATTTAAGAACCGTTTCAGGGAAACAAAGAAATTCAACAAATTATTAAGTCCAAATAGAAACAGTCTAGCAGAATGGTGATGGATTTTACTTAAATAACTATTCAAGAGAAACTAATTTTACTAATTATTAACTAATTTAGTGACAAAAAACTTCATAAGGAACCAACTCACAAGTCTAAGAGTTCGTGCAACTAAAGCCTCAACAACAGGTCCTCTATCTCCATGAAGTAGGTGAACTTCATCAATGATCAACAACTTGACTAGACTGGTCAGAGCAACATCACCTGAAAATAAATTTCATTTCAATATTTATAGACCAAGAATTATGTTTATAAGTGTTATAGCTGTTTTATAATATTTTAAGTGAGGGGTGACATTTTTAATTCACATTCCTAAAAAGATCTGTGAGTTTTGATAGCAAATACAAAATAAAATAAAATACTCATTTTATGTAAAAGAATAATTGCGATGAAATGAAATATAAATACCAGATTTTATCAACTTTGGATGAGACGATAAAAATAGCTTCCCATTTTATCGGTAAAAGGTAATAAACAAATTATTGTAAGCATGCAAAAGATTGAAAATTTTTCACTTGAAATACTCCCAAAAAGGGAATAAAGAACAGTTGCCAAAAAGTATGCTGAAGATCTACTACTCAACTGCCTATCAGGACCTAGGTTAGTTTTTAAAAGGACTTACTGTTAAAAGATGAAATTGTAAAGAGAACAAATTTGGCCACAAAGTTATAAATTATTATTATTATTGGTAGTCATATTTTCTCTCATAGAGTACTACTACTGCATTGAGAATTAAATCCCACAAACAACCTAATCCTTATGGAATACAAGAAATATTCTTATTTCCCTCATGAATTAAAAAAAATAGACTTATGTTTCTAATGGGTAAAGCAGATATCTCCTCAGAGAATGCTGAACCTGAGCCACACTAGTCAATCAAAAGACAAGGATTTGCAAGTAAGGTGTTTAATCTAACCTCAGGAGCTCTGAAAGAAATTAAAAATTTTCATAAAAAATACAATGCACCAGAGCATTTGACATACTTGTTTGAATATTTAGCTTCTCAGTAGGCAGTGATCATATCAGTGATCCAGTGCTAACCATAGTAATAATGAGGGTATCACTGGTAATATCATCAATAATCTAAAAGCTAAATCATTCACATTGGTACAATATTAGAAGTAAACATTTTTCTCAGAGGAAACATTAACTATTCTTGCATCTTTAATTTAATTGGTAAAGAAGCAAAAATGTAAAAATATCATAAAGTTTTAAGTTTCTTTGGTATTAACATGATATGTAAATGCATTACCTGTAGATTTTCTAGTAACAACATCCCATTTCTCTGGTGTTGTCACCAACATCTGTGTTTGCATGATTTCTGTCTTAGTAAGTTGCATGTCTCCTGTAAGCTCCTTAACAGTTAAACCTAGGGCACCTAATCTACTTCCAAAACTTCTAGTCATCTCTGCAGCAAGGGCTTTCATTGGAGCAACATAAACAATCTATTGGGCACAAGAGAAAAAAAAACCTACAGTACACGAATTCATTTGGCTAACTTATAATAACATAATATAATGAAGTTGTTACATAAAATGGGTTATCAAATTAATTCCACAAATATCGAATGTACATATTTTAATATGTGACTAACGACACAGCAAGAGTGCAGATTGTGACTAGCATAACAAGCTCTGCTATATCATCACAATAACTGTTTAAAATTCTTGATCACTACAATCTAAAATAAATAATAATTATAACATACATTTATCTATTAAATAAATCTAGATTTCTCTATTTTTTAAATGTTTCTGACTACATTCAGGATGAGCTAAAAGACAATATTGCTCAAAGGTGTCTCTTATCCATCTAATGATCCAATCTATTGTTTAAGTCCATCAATCATATACTAGAGCTAGAGCTCAACATCACTGACAGATCTGTACAAATATTTTTAACCATTATCATATATAAAATATTTGTAATCTATGGCCTATAATAATAAATGAAATAATAAATAAATTATAATTAATATAAAAATAAAATTTAAAAATTAATATTCACTATGCAATACTAAATGATTACCTTAAACTGGTCTTTCCGAATAACTCCATCTTGAATGAATTGCCTAACGGTGTAGAGGACAGTTAGTAATGCCACATTTGTCTTTCCAGCTCCAGTTGGTGCACATATAAGTAAATTTTCATTTGTATGATAAGCAGCATCAAAAACAACAGACTGAATCCTGTTAAGACTTTTGATTCCTTGGAATGCCATTTGTCCAATCTGGTAGACATAAAAAAATCAACAAGTAAACAAAGAAAATTATAATAATAATGATCAAATATAATGAATAAGCATTGCATACATGTAAGTACATAAAAATTATAAATGCAAAATACCTCATCAAGAGAAGAAATTGGTACTAGTTTACTACCAACATCAATTGGGGTAGGGTCAGAAACTGGGATAGTTATTTCCTCATAGACTTTGTTGTCACTTCTCTCCATATTCTCAGGCAAAACCAGTTTCACACCAGCAATGAAACCTGCAATAATTAAACAGCTTCAGTAAAAATTTCAGAGACATTTGATGAGAATAATTTAAATAGACTCCTCACCAGATGACTGCTTAGCATTAATCATGGAATCATACACATGTGGATAGGCACCCGCAGGAGGTCTCTTAACTATGTTTGAAGCTTTATCTTTGAATATTGGTTTGTTTGCAGCCATTAAAGCAGCTTCTCTGTTAAGAATTTGATAAAAAAAATCTTCAAATTTTAGACAAAAAATAATTCTCACTATAAAGCAATCATCACTCAGAAAATTAACTTTAAACTCGAAGAATACTCAAAGCAAGAAAATACCCTTAAAAGAAAAGCACCGCATAAAGATTACCTTTTCTTCCTAAGTTCCACAGGATTGAATTCCATTTCTTCCTCTCCATTTTCCCTAATCACCTCTTTGACTGCTTTCTGAATTTTTTTCTCCTCTTTGCGTGCTTGTTTTTGCAGAGAGCGCTCCTCTTCAGACTGAACAAAAACTTGGCATCCAAAAGTAGGTCGTTTTGGCTCGACTGTGATAGCAAAAAGAGATTAAAAACTATACCAAAGATCTTAAGGGAGAAAATCATTACTAGAGTTTTATATAAGATTTTCAAAATCAAAAATCAAAGATTTTATCAGAATTCCACAAATAATTTATCTATTATCTAGTAAAAAAACACTTTAAGTATTGCTTGTAGGTATACAATAAAACAACATACCCAACTTTTGCTTAGCTGATTTTATTTTTTCTTCCTGAAATTCAGCCATTAAACTGAAACATATGTCATTCCGATGCTCCATGATAATTTCAGCAAGCTTCAGCTGATCATAGCCCAGAAGACCAACCAACTAAAAACACAAGATATTATTACACATTATGTTAACTAAAGCTGAATCACAATTACAATGAGATATAAGAAGCAAAGGAAACTTTAACTACAATATGAGTCAATCTGATAATTTACCACATACCATAATCACCTTTAACCTTTTCACAGTGAAAATTAACTTAAATTGATTAAATTTCAATAGTACTCAAACCAAATATGTGGTGAAATAGTTAAATGTTGTTTAAAATTAATAGAGAATGTTTAATGACTTTCAAGTTAAGCATATCAACAGTGGTAGACATATAAAATAAGCTTAAATTATAAAATAGAAAGAGTTCATGATATTAATAAAAGAATAATTCATAAGGGGTACACTCTTTGGCACCACATAAGGTATCATGAAGCTTCTCATACAAAATCTATTACGATCAGCATTTGAATATTTACAACAGAAAAGGGGGAATTTTATTGAACAATCTGGGGTGAAAAAGTAAATGAATACTACTTCAGACATACCTCTCCTTGAAGTTCATCATTACATTTTTCTGAGGTAATTAAGGATTGCAAGGATTCACAGAATTCTTCAACAGGCATGCCAAGAGGACTGCTAGTTCCATAGTGTTCTTTGACTTCTTGAATCAACCAACTTTGGCCAAACTGTTCATCAGCATAGTTTCAACAGAGACAATAATTTAATTAAGAGATTAATATAATAAGATATTAATAGAGATTAATATAAAAGAGGCTAGGATATAAGAAATTTTATTTTTATAAAACATTCCAATACCAAGATTAAAAATGAAAATATTTTAGTCCAAATTTCTGCACTAAAGATAAAATAATCTTTTACACTCATTAAGTATCAATAAATATTATTCTAAAAATATGCAAATGAACACCTAATTTATATTTTTTAAATGAATGATCTAAGGGAAAAGTTTTAGAGGGATTTCAAAATTTATTCACATTCTCATTGCGACTTTAAATTCTCACGTGACTATTGATTACTTATGTTAAATATTAACATAAAAACTAAATTAGCAACTACCAAACAAAATCCAAATGATTCTAAGCATTTTAAGATAAACTTCAAGAGATGAAAATACCAAACGTTAAGAGTAGGAAACATTCAGTTTCTGTTAAGTCTAATTATAAAAAAAGTTAACATGAATATATTTAACAAGATAATGATATAAGTTAATTCTTTTTGGAATTAAATTCATCTCTTCTAATACATCATACTTGCTGACCTGTGTGATAAACCATGCATATTGCTCATGATATTGAGAGCATGGTTGATCTCCTTTAATAATGTAGAAAATAATTAAAGTTGAACCTGGATTCACAGATAATTAAAGTTCAGAGCAAAAAAGTGATATATTAATGCAATTTCTGAAGGGATGGAATATATTTCAATGAAAAATTGCTTTAGCAAAAATGGCTTGCTACAGTCTGAACAATTTCTGATAAAATCTCCATAAATTAGTGCTATGACACATAGCCCAAGGGTAATATATTTCTCTTTAACAGGATATATAATGAACCACAGGTGTTAGGCATGATCTCAAGGAATGATTAGTATATAGGAATATTATATTATTTACTAAGAATTAAATGATACATAATGAAGTAAGTGATGAAATAAAGTATGTAGACATTAAATCACATCTCGATATAATAATAATACTTTTTATGAATTCAGAAGGCCGCAGATTGCATGAAATGGAACAGGTCAATTAGAATAGGAAAGAACAAATAATAAAAAAATACAATAATATTAACTTACGCCCATTCTTCTGCTTGAAGGAAATTCGTTCGTTCTTTTTGAGTTATCATTAAATTGTGTTATTTTCTTCACTACATCTTCATAACACATACTGAAATCTGCCGAAGGTGTCTCATAACGATTTACAGTCATATCAGTTAATATTACATCAGATGGCTTTGGAGGCTTCCTCGGTTTTGCCACAGCACATGCCATTAAAAGAACTTTGGAAGCTACATCAGAATCCTGAGCATTGTGTCTCGATTTCTTGTTTTTAAATACTCCTTTACTACTTTGAGTCAGAGCATTTTTGAGGTAATCTATATGCTCTTCAGGCAGCGAGGACAAAATGTCCCAAACCATCTGGACAGTGGTAAAAGAAATGAACAATCTGAGTTTTGTTTTACTAAAGAAAATAAATCACATTAAAGGATTATAAGGGCGATCTGTGGATAAGGTAAACTCTTGATATTAATAAGATTAAAGTGTTCGTTGATACACGAATAAATATGAGAAGTTTCAGATCAATCAACTTTCAACTTACATTAGATATTTTGCTACCAGTTTCCAAATTAATGCTGCCGAACATTTGCTTTAGAATCGTCAGCTTTCTATTCGAGACTAATTTATCGTCTATGAATAGTTTTAACATCAATACCATAGTTTCATCAATTAGTTCCGTTTGTTCTTCTCCTGAAAAAGGTGAGTTGATTAAATAAATTCCCAAAGGTATATCAAATAACATCCATATAATTTACTTTAAGCTTCAATACGCTAAATTTTACCAGCAAGATCCTTAGAAAAGGAACGCAAGTTTTCCAGCTTCAACTTGAGTAAAGATTTAGGAGGTGCATGTTTCAGCAAGTAATTCTTGATGGAGATCCATTGACTGTCTCTGTAATTAGAGTTACAAGTCGATAAGTACTATTATTCGAAATTTTACCAAAGTAAGTTGACATAACTCAAACACTGCCAAATATTCTCACGATCTATTTTTCTCATTCTTCCACTTTATCCGCTCCTCTAAGGAAGGGGAATCCTTGTCTAGAGAATTTGGAGCCCCTAAATTCGCAACATTTCTCAAGTATCTTGAGAAGCTAGGCCTTTCTTTCATGGCCATGGTAAATGTTACCTTCTTATTTCACCTCACATTGAAAAGCTAGGTTCTTCTTAATATCACCTGAATCTGACGTCTATCGTATGCTATCTCCATGGCTAACTTCAGTCTTCTCTGACGCGGTCATAGGGATGACTCTTACCGCCTCTTCCCGCAAACGTGAGGAAGATCCGAGGTAGTACAAACTTCATCCGCTAGCTTCTCTACCTCCGCGCTACAGATGTTAAGTACCCACTTTGAGTTGAAATAACGGATTTCTGCTTCTTTCCCAACTAACTTAAAGAAACTTCAGACTGTTTCAGACCCAATCTAACGACTATATAGCTTTATGTAAACAATAGAAATGGATTCCAACCGTATAATTGTATGCTAAGTTATGCAACACACAATGCAGAATGAAACCTACCTGAACCTAATTTATTTTGGGATGTCGCTAGACACACCATAAAAAGTAGCTAAAGAGTCACTAAACTCATATAAATGTCTTTAAAAAGTAGATAAATTATAATGACTTAAATTCGCTCTTACAGAAACTATTTAAGTTCCAATGTTACATGATAACATTAAATAGATAATATGAACTTGCGGACTAATGCTATTTTGATTTACGCAAGAGTCAAACATGTTATACCACAGAATTTGCTGGTAACACAGAGCGCGAGATGTCACTGCAATAGAAAAAACGTCGCTAGATCTGGCAACAACATTGGTAAATTGACATATATGGGGGAAAGTGAATTAATGCTGCTCGAAGGAAATATCCTATGAAGTAGGCAACACGAAACACAAAGATGAGTAGTACGGACTTCATACTCAATATTGAATTTTAGCTGCGCTGGATGTAGCAGACGGTTGACGTTATGTGGGAATCAGTATTTCTCCCCTTGGTCTCATTTCATGCCATTCCGTTAGCTAACTTCGCTAGTTATCAGGCAAACCGATCACTCCAATCCTCCGATAGAGCTCTTAATAACACGTTTTTCTTCGTCAATATAATGGTTTAAAATCATGAAATGCTTTAAGTTTAAATACAATTTACTAAATTTTTGTTTGTAAATTATAAAAATTTGGCGTATAGTTCAGTTCATACTTAACTTCTTCATAACAAACTTTTTATTTTTACAATCAAAAATGTTGAATGGTTTAAAGCACTGATGAGCGGGGTAGGGAATTTCTTCTTGAAGACCTTATCAGTTAGTATCGTTAGTATTGTCAAGACTATCAGTTCGCGATGTGCATGATTAAATGTGTCATCAAACATGTAAGGATGGTTGAAGATATCAGTAGTATAAAACTTTACGAAGCATGTGTATTATTAAGATATTTTCAAAGATTCAGTGGCAGTCATCTTTACACTATCGCCGCTACCTATTTAGAAAGATTTCTAATATTACCCAGTAGATTATTTATTCCCAGCGTACAGTGTACTTAATTATGGTTGTTTACTAGGATTAGTGATTATTGAGTTGCAATAGATGATAAAAAAGCAGTTTTTTTATTTCGTACCAAAGAAACTTCCAGTAGTACGCTAATACTTTGCTTTCAAGCTGGAAATATTATAATACCAGATTTGATGGATTTACATTAGTTTAAATGTTAAAAATAGCATGCGCAATATTTAAAATTGTGTATTTTCATGCATGATTGATTTATCAGTAAAATGTTGTAAAATGTTCCGAACTGATTATGACGAGCGCCAAATATGAATGTCGTTGTTATCTAGACACCCCAGAAATCGTTTACGGGGTAATCCAGGCCTGAAAACTTCGGTATATTTTTCCCTAAATAATTATCACAAACTCATATTTAATCAATTTTCCAGAGTCTTTAGTGTTGTTATCGATATTTTCTATTTCATCATCTTTTCAAGAGAATTAATTGGAGGTAGCTTAACTTTACCGGAATATTCAATGAAAATTTTGCTTGAGCAATAATAATAATTCCTTACAAGAGATTTTCTTTTCTTAGGGAGATTGAATATTTCTCTCAGTTGCTAGTGAAAGCAACAGAAAGATATCTGTTCCTCTCTTTGTCTTTATAAATATATCTATATAAAGTAAATTTGTATAATGAAAAAGATATAAAACGCTTCAAAAATTTTCTTTTAAGCAAAATGACTGATGTGAGGAGATGTATTGTGAAAATTTTGTGGTTTTTATGTTCTACAATGTAGTGATGGAGATTTATCTAACTATGGTACTTAAGTCTAAACTTCATATTTGAAGAAAAATAATTCCTCAAGGTATAATATAATTTTATATTTTCCTTCTCTTTATTTCAAGGACGAACAGAATTTTCTCTCAAATAGTTAATGGTTATTAAAAAAAATAATGTTCACATTGGCCAAGAGCATCTACCATAACAGATGCGTCGCGTTTTTTCCGCTCAACAGTTCTGGAAATTAAATCGTAATGGTATGAAGCAACATTTTGAGCAAAATTCATTTATTTAAGTATTTTTAATTTAGGGCGATTAGCTACCCAAAGCAACTTAAATGGTGCTTTGAAAATGATTATTGATAAATTGTGTACGTGCTGAAATTTTATCTTTTCAGGGTACTAGTTTCTCTTAATATTTTGCGCTACGACCGCAACAACGTCGCTAAGAAAATAATTTTTAATAGTAGATGTTTTCTATTTTCAATGGTTTATGGACTTCAGTTAAATGAATTTATACGGCAAGAAGGCGAACATTAAATGTTTATAATGTGCTCTTTGAACGATCTGTGTAAAGTAAATATAATCCGTGAATGGAATTACTTTAAAATGTATTTATATAGTAAAATGTATTAACATTATGTGTATGAAAATCTTGAGGTACTTACTTTTTGATTTACTCACCGTTGAATTTTGTGTTTGAGGGAGGAAATGCGCGAGTAAGAAAAGATAATCTTGGAGAAGAATTCTAGATTCGTTAATAATAAGCGGAAATTTTATACTTTCTCGAGTGAGACTATTCTTCCAGAAATATTTTGATCTCCTTATTTAAAAATGAAAATAGTTTATTCCTTTTAAGGCGTAAATTTCGGTACAAGGAATTGTGTTCATTTTATTGGAATACTTTAACATATTTTCAAATCTTTTTCCCTTATAAAAATTGCATTTTTCAAGCTCAGGAATGTTTGCTAGTTTTTGAAATTGGAATAATAGTACTGACACGATTGTCGCTAAAGGTTATCTTGATATTATTGAGAGAATCGGCAAAACCGGCAGGATTGAAAGTGTGTGGGTTGACTTTCGGTTGCGTCATTTCAGGGGCAGCAGAAAGCCCTAAAATCAATATTACTACAGCCAGCGCGCGCACGTATGCTACCATTTTGACTCTGTGTCGTCTGTAAAGGTTAACTATTGTATTTGTTGAACCCGTTATGCTATCTATCATAAGATTTTAGATAATTCATATCCTTTGTTTCTCAATTGCCATTGTTTTCCTTTATAGTTTGTATCATGACCGACTTTATTGATAGCTTATCTTAAAAGTGCGAAGTAGACTGCATAAACGGACCTCGACTTGATATTTAGATATTTGACGTCAAAAGATATGCGCAAAAACTTCAAACAAATTACAATGAACATCAAATGGAAAATGACGTATATTTTCTAAAGCGTTATATATTTGGGCTAATCATCTGCAAGGTATGGTATATCAATCCCCTCTTCTATTTTGTTATTCAATATTTTTTAATGTTTGATTTTTATCACCTTGATCAAAAAGATCTCAATTTCTCTCATTTATCTGAATGTTATTCAGGCACGCTTTATTATATCAATTATGTGCCTCAGTCTTAAAATTACTCAGTAACTATATTTTATATATGATGACATATGCTTGTATCATTAGCCGCTTAATTGGGAAAATTCGCATTAAAGAACGTATATATCTTCATTATAAATTCTTTCATGTTGAATATTTTACCTAAAATAAATTTGAAATGATTATCACTTGAATTACTGTATCCTTTAAATTTCAGTTGCTGATAACTGGCCAAGATGTTTGAAGGAATATTTGCCACATACTTAAATCGTTACCTCGGCAAATATATTCAAGATCTAGACACAGAAAATCTAAATGTTGGAATATTTAATGGAACTGTGCTTTTGAGAGATCTTAAGTTCAAACCCGAAGCATTGGTGAGTTACGACTACTAGTATAGAGGTCCCTTATACTGGAGTTTATTTTATTCGGATAAACAGAAAACACCGTCGTGATTATTAGAAAAAGAGTTTTCGATTTACGTAAATGACTTATATCCTTAAGGACACTTTATTGATTTTGTTAGGACATTAATACATATCATATGGCTTGTAATTCCTTCTCAGTAAAAGATGACCATTCAGGAAGAAAATTGTTTTTTCTTTCTTAATAGTTAATTTGATACTTATTACGCACTACTCATTTCCAAGAAAGCAATATCTGGGTTATTATAAAATAAATATAGTTTCATGTATTGTAGTTAAAAGATTTTCTTAATTTTCATGTAATTTGAAAAATCCATGTCTCAGTGCTCTAGTGATTCATTGTTGATATTTAGTTTTTGCTTATTAATAGTTTATGACGATATAAAAAGCAAAAAACAACAATACGTAATATCTGAATCCATATGCACTCTGTTGGTTTAATTAGAAGAGCAGTAGTATCTTCTAAGTAGTAACCATCATGCATATTCCGATATATCACAGTAACCATCAATTAACATAAAACTGCATTTTCTTGATGCATTTATCAATTTATTTGAATCAGTCAATTAGTTATTTTTATCATACACTTTACAATATGTTCTTTTATTCTTTCAAAGCAACGGTTAATATGACATTGCTGTTCATTTCTAGGAATTGAAATATAATTTAAATTTTTAAATTATTATTATATAGGTAGAAAAAGCTACAAAATTCTCCATATATCAAATTGATGAATTGTTGACTGTTGTGCTTTTTTGTTATTTCTGTGATAATTACAAAATAATTTATAGCTATATTATATCCTTTATGTATTGTTTTTCACATATCTTTATTATTTTCTTATGTCACAACAAATTTAAGCTGCATACTCACAAAGCTCTATTACCACTCCAATGTTTTTGTGTGTGTTATTTTTCAGTCGATCATTTTAATACCTACAATGATAATTATTATAAAAATAAAGCTTTATCATGGGCAATACCCAATTTAAAATAACTACAGAGAGAGAGAGAGAAAGAAAAGGATGCATAAATCCATGGCACAGAGTTATAGAAATAAGATAATTTAATAAACCCTCAAAATAACATGAAGTTAATGAAAATGAATAAGAATCAATTTCATAGTATTCATTAAATACCAATTTAAGGATAAAGGAGGACCAATTCTCATTACCATGAGAAAAGGATTTTCTGACATTTTATTACCCTAATGTGGTGATAATTTATTAAGGATCTAGATAATAATCTAATAAGATAGAGAGAGCTATCTAGTTTACTCCAACTCAGTTGCAAGACACTTTTTTGATGGCTGAGTTGTGAAAATAGATAGGAGGAATAAAATAAGAAAACTAAATCTTCATAAAATCACTAGTGAATGTTCTTTGCTGGTTATGATATAGAGAGGCTAAAGCACTTAATAGAGAGTGTGTATTTGTTCTAAGGCAGTAAAAGCAGAGGCACTACTAATGATACCCTAATTTGTTAACAGAGATAACAAAAGATCTAACATATCATTATTGACTATGCCTGGAAGTTAAGAACAATTGCAAGATTTACTTACCAAAATAGTCTGAAATTTTATCAATATATATTTGTAATATATCTTTGTTTAAATGCTTGATATATTTGTTTCAGTATGAACTTGATTTACCAATTGAAGTGAAAGTAGGAACAATTGGAAAAGTGAGTTTGGATATACCATGGAATAGCTTGTACACAAAATCAGTTAAAGTTGAAATTGAGGTAAGTTGATTATTATTAATCAATAATTTTATTGCTATAGATTAGAAAAGCTATTAGAATATATGCATGTATATTAAATGAAAAATCTTTTTAAAATTACATTATGTGAAATTGAAGTGTGTCTATAAGTGGTATATACAATCAATCTACAATGTTTATATATAAAATACATTGTAATGAATAAAGCTAGATCTTAGAAGAAGTCTTACTTTTAGTTGATTGTGGATGAGGCAGGTAAAGCCAGAGAGGTGGTAGAGGACATAATTGGAAAAGATAGAAACTTAATGCTGGTAAACCATGAATGTCTTTAATAAATCCACCTCCATGTGTATATGTGTGTATATTTATTTATATAAAACAAGTCTGATATATTTATATAAAACAACTCTGATACTTCCTGTTGCTTCATTTTATAATTCTTCAATGAGTAACATGGATATCTGAGAATCTCAATATATTTGTTGCTTATTTGAAATTATTTCTTAAATTTATAGCTTTGGTCTACCAATAAATATTTCTTTTCTTAGGATGTATTCCTTATTGCTGGTCCTATTGCTGAACGTGAATTTGATCCTGAAAAAGAAAAGAGATTGATCAGAGCTGCTAAAAAGAAAAAACTTGCTGACCTTGAAGATGACAGCTTGTTTGGAAAAGGTAGGTTTACATAAAACTCTAAGCCAGAGTTGATCAGCTCATGGTCGACAAACCTCATTCAGCCTTCACCTGTTTTTTACATGGCCTACAGCTTCTCGAGAGCTCATTGAGGAATGTTGGGGAACTCACTTGTGTAAAAAATATTAATTTTAGTTGCATGAAATAGAAATTTTTGCAGAATGCACGTTAGCAGAAAAGAAGTGAATATACATGTATATACATAGTTTTCCACCATTTTTTACCAATCAAGTTATTTTTGGACTTAAATGATAAAACATTTTTGTTCAATTTAATGACAAATTGGTATCTGCTTCTTAGTTACATTTCATATCTGTCAATACAATACATGATTCTGATATGCAAAGTATTTATCTATTTCATAAATTTTTTCCCAGTGCATCTGGCAAGCTTAATATATTAAAATATCTCTTGTGGTCCCCTTGATTGGCAAAAGGTGTGCTTCACTGATCTAACCTATTGTTTGTAGTTTTGAGCATTAGTATTATTCATTATGTTACAGTAATTTTCTCCTTGAATTTTTGAGTCGGATAACATACATTTTGAAACCTCTTCTCAAGATAGCTATATTAACTATATAATTATTCATACCTAGTATAGATAATAGACACATATACTTGTATAAATAGCTATCTAACTTTATTACGATTTTAAAGATTGAACTGAACTTCGTTTTCAACTACCTCAATAAATATTTTTCCAAAACACCTTTGTAAATTATTCAATTTCTTTCCAGTTATAGGTCATATAAGTTTTCTAGGTAATTCTTAAACTCTGGAGATGGTAAAATGTCATCTTAATTTCGTCTCTTTTATTTACAGGTCCCCCTGAATCCAAAAACTTTTTCGAAAACTTGATGACAACTATCATTAACAACCTTCAAATTTTTGTCCGCAACATTCATATCCGATATGAGGATACAATATCAACCCCTGGTAGTCCCTTGGCATGTGGTTTATGTCTCCAAACAGCATCAGTTGAAACAACTAACAAGTAATGATTTCAATCAATTTCATACATATTGCATGAAGCTTGCTTGGCTGAATCACTTGTCTTCTAGAAGAATTTCATTCATCCCTCATGATTTAATACATGAGGCATATCCATTTTGTATAACCAAAGCAAGGGCTTTGAATCTATTACAGTTTGTCTAGCTAGACTTCCAGGGTCTTTCCTAAATAGACACTACCTCAGTTATGTCTACTGATGAATTCCTGTAATGAATGCATTAGAAACCAAATTTGAATCATGCTATGCACAGGTTCTAATTATGTTTATTGAACTTATATTAACAATTGTATTGTAAAAATCTAGTTTTTGTGTCATAATTTTACATAATCTCAAATTAAGTGATCTTACTACTACTTCTCCTTCCCAAACAACTCTTCAAACTTTTTTCACAACCTTCAGTGGGATGCAATCCATTAGTTGAAAACTGCTGGTATTGGAAACACAAATTTTGTGGAATATGGTTGCATTTTATTTGACTGACAAAGAATTTAATTCTATCACTGGTCCTGTTTATGAGACACCTCAAGATATCAGAAAATGTCTGAAAATTAACAAATATTTTCCATAAACACAGTTATTATAAATAGTTTTAATCAGTTAAAAGTTTTTAATCAGGTTTCATCATAATCAACATCCTTTTTCCAATGAAGATTCTATGCATATACTTCTTCTTTATATTGTTGAGGATTTCTCTTTGTACAACATTGTTATTGTTAGAAAATTACTATAATTTATAAATCTCTGTATTACAACAGAGGGGATTTCTGTTACACATTTGTCAACTGAGTTGCTGAAATTTGTAACTTTTTTGAATACTCTCCATGCTAATTAAAAATTAGTAATAATGAATGAGTTAAACTAACAATTTTTATCATTTACCACGGAAATGTTAGAATTGTTGATAAATACAATTTTGAGCTCTAGAGTTGGTGAACTGAAAAATGTACCACTTATAAAAACAAAATCTACATATTTATCATTTTGTATAAATGGTCAAATATCCACAGGGTATATTATTTCATTATCCAGGTAATATATAAAAATTTCATTTATATAACCTGAAGAAATAGCTGTAATATTGTTATTCATTGTGTTTAGAACCAAGAGAAGCTAATAATAACATTTTTCCTTAAAAGCAAATGGAAACCTTCAACAACACCTCAAGGCGCTACTTCTTTTTATCAACTGGTACGTTTGGAGTCATTTTCATTATACTGGAATGAATGTTGTGGAAGGGGATCTCTGGCAGCTTCATCCCTTGATTTCAGTCCACCTGGCAAATGGTGGACTGATATGAGGAATGGTTTAGAATCTTTTGCAATTGCTGGAGAGGAATTTCAGTTTTGTGAGTTGAATTTTTTGTAATTGATGTTCTCTTTGCTTGTTTTTATCTGCATAGCTTCTAATATGCCTGTACTATTTCTATGTACCTTAATTTTCTGAATATTTCTTTTAAGAAATAATGCAAAAATCTCTTACTTCTATAGAAACCCATAGGAATAGATAAAACTATTTATCTTCCTGGATCACTTTTATTAGTTTTTGTTGCTTTTTTCTTTTCCTGCCTAAAAGGCTAAAATCTTTCAAGGAGATTAATGTTACTCTAGATTAAATCTAATAAATTATCCTGGAAATCATCCACAGATATTTCATCTATGCAAAAAATAATAATTTATTGGCATTCAAATTATCATGGAAAAAGAGGAAAGCATAGGGGACATTTATTTCATTTTAAGATATCTTTTTGTCATTTCACATTCAGTTCTGATTACTAGCATTATTGTATCCATATTGATCCATGCTCATACAAAAAGTAGCTAAAAGGCTAGGGAAGGTTGGAAAAAGTAAAAATACATTCTCTTATTCACTCTCTTATAATACACTGTAAAGACAAATTTGGATTTATAGAACTACTGATATGTTATGTATATTTAATACGAATTAAGTCAACAGATATAGAGAATAAAATTTAGGAATAGGAATTTATGAGTGGAATATAATTCATGAGAAATTGATAATTTATAATAATTATTATCCAGTCTCCTACAAAGCCAAGTGAGTGGCATTGCTTTGGGTGAAGGTGGTCACATTTTAGATTCCTAAAGGTGACCCATATGTGCAAAGTAATCACAGCTGTCGTAGCTCTTTAAAAGTAGAGGTGACCATGTATCATTCATTTTGTATTGCTGCTTGCCAATGGCACATTTAGTGATAGGCTTTAGTAAGAATCTACAAATCAGGTCATGAATATATTTAAAAAAATCACTATCTCAATATATCAAGAAAAAAAGAAGAAAAAATATCCCTATATTCTCATATTAAAGAATCTATTAATGCATGGGATAAAGATGTATGTCGAGGAAGTATGAAGGTTGCTGAAATGAAAAAAAACACAGGATGTAAAGGCAATAGAGAAAATTATGTCAGCATGGAACCTAACCTAATGGAAATAATGGAATGGAAAAGATTGATGGCTATGTGAATATTTTTTCCTATTTCTTTATTGTTTAGAAAATGTATATAGGGGTACTCTTTTACTAATGATCTGGTTATAGAATATGAAGCAAAACATATAAACCTAAGAGGATAAAACAAAAAGATAATACTAAGTTCAAATAAAAACAATTTCATGCATTCATAGTAGTATTTCATTTTTTCAATGAAATTCCTATATAAGGTATGTAATAAAATTTTATTGATAGAGACAAAATTTAACTACATTCAAAATGTTAACCTTATTGGAATGTGGAATTCAGTGGCTTCTTTTTTCCTTTTCCATCTCTTGTTTTATGGATTTTATGTTGCATGTATAATTTTAAAAACTTGAATATAACTCCATAGTATATTTTATTTAGATTTCATCACATTGGCATTTTTTCAGTGGTCAAGCCGATAACAGCTAAAGTCAAAGTTATAATGAATAAGTCCAATGAAGTTCGAGTTCCAAAGCTATTGGTGGACTTCCTTCTACAGGACGCTGCTACTCAGATATCCCATAAACAATACATATCCATCCTGGCAGTACTTGATTCTTTCCATCGATTAACAATCAATAGGTAATGGGTTTAATTAATATATTTATATATAGGAGCAATGAATTTTTAGTTAAGATAAGCCAGATTTTATATTTTACTGAAGATTAATCCTTAGAATTAAACTGATAATATTATTTCATAATTTTCCTTACTTGGAGCCCTGATTGATAAAAAATATAATTTTTGAAGCTACTCCTTAATTTTATTGTAAATTCAGCCCCTGAATATGTCTAACAGTCATTAAGAATGAGTTAATTCTACCTTAATGGATATTTTGGGATGATTTTTTTGTGATGAGGTTTTGCTATGAGAAAATATATGTAAGAAAATATCTGAAAAAATTGTGCAAATTTTTGCTCCAAATCAAAACTGATTAGCTAATTTTTCATTTGTAACATCATATATGTAAATTTTCCCAGAATTTTCCTTTATAATATCATGAAACATATTTTTGGCATTGTGGTTGACAAGATACATGAGAAAATCATTTGATAAACCTAGAGCTGTACATTGCTGGTTGGCTTTCATGTGGCAACAAATTATCTCTTTGAGTTTAAGTAAATTTCATCATAAATTCTGAAGTTTCTGAAATTCCTGTCACAGATGCAGTAGAAGTTAATAAAAACAACAACAAACTGATTCTCTTCATTAATGAAGAGGTGTTTCAGGATAAAAGAGAATCATTAATATATTGTAGGCATTCAATTGATCAGTTCAAAATATATTTCAGCAGATTATCATTTTGTTTTATCCTTAATTAAGTAAATATTTATATTGGTCCTAAATGGTTCTGCACTTACAAGAAGTTGATGTAAAAATTTAATTTACTAGAACCACTAAACCATGCTAACCTATGCTAATGCTCGCTGTTGTTCACTCATCCATAACATGTAGTTCAAAACAGTCAAATTTCACTAAGAAACTGAGTGATTTTCCTGGTTTATCATAAATTTCAGTACACTATAAATTATATTGTTGATTTCAGAAAGTTTCGCCAGTTTCATCCTGGAGTTCAAGTGAAAAATAATTCTAGCCAATGGTGGAAATATGCTTATAATTCTGTGTTAGAACAGAGAGTGAGACCATTTTCATGGACTTATGTTAAGAAACACAGGTTTGTGGTATAATATTTTCTTTCTTTTACGTGCATAAAATTAAATAAGGCTTGGTTTATGTTAATTTCAATATTGTTTTCTCTCATTGTAGAGATAATTATAGGAATTACAAAAGTCTTTTCAAAAAGACTTTGCTGAGCCCTAATGACACAGAGCTGAAGTTAGATCTGCAGAAAGCAGAGGATACTCTGGAGATAGTAGATATTGTCATTGCACAGGAACATGCCAAAATTGAGGTAACTAAAAGTAAAATTGTTTGTTGGATAGTCATGGTGAATCACTCAGTTATTTAATTTACTTCATTTTTTTATGATAATGCAAAAGACAATGAGCATGAAATGCCTGTTGGGTTGACTCACTTTTATGATGGTTTTATAGTGTCTTTTGCAGTATCATTGTTTGCCATCAGTGGTCTAATATTTCTTCATTTTTTGGGTTTAATTTTTGAATTAGTTGTTGGTGCTTGAATTCGATTTTAAAATAAAGATCCTGGACTGTAATTTTTGTAAATGTAAATGTAATAATTATTAACTGTAAATAATTTTTATTTCATCTTGTTTAAAATTACTGTGTAAGACATTCACATAAATATCAATTGGAAATTCTTTATCATTAGAGTTAATTTAAAAAAACTTTTAAAGGAAGCAATGATTCCATATTGATATATTTAATACTTTTCATCTTGTCTTGTAGTGTGACCTATCTGTTGCTGTTTTCAATATTCTCACCATCTTGATGATATTTGCCTCTATACAGCCTCTCAAGTATTCTCTCTGATCGGTATATAAAAATGATCTACTGCTAGCAAGTCACAATTGCTGTACAAGCTTTCAGTAAAAATTTACTAGCAATGTAGATTTGATTAAAATTTTACCACTTGGTCAATAACTTTTATCCCATTGCTGAAATCAATATGTTTGTAATTGAAGTTAAAGTGGTATGAGATAGGCTCTTTGAATTCTTCTCTACCCTAGAGATTGCAATTGACTCTTGGGGATTACATAAATTTTGCTTTGAAAATCTCTACTCTAGTACTTGTTATTTATAAGCTATTTATGAATTATTTTTGGATTCCTTTCATTTTATAGTTACATCATGAAGAACCAGATCGAATCATTGTCAAAGTAAGTGAAGTAGATTCATGGTTTGGTTTTGGAATAACTGACACCGATTCTGAAGAAGAAGAGTGGGAGACTGAATTATGTTCTGCAGAAGGTAGAGATTTTGGTAGTGGAAGTGGTTGGCATAAAAAACAATGGGAATTAGAGTTGCGCTCAGCTAAGGATCGTGGTTTATGGGCACAACTGTCTGCAGAAGAGAGACAGAGACTTTGTGAGGTAATTGGATGGGCAGAAGGCACAATAGGATCTCCTGGGAAGCCTAAACAGTACATAGGTAAGCATATTATGACAAAATTAGGAGTTTTCAAAAACAAATCTAAAATTTTAAAGAAAACAAAGATTTTATGAAAGTGAAACTTTTATTTTACACGAGAGGCTGTAAACTATTCTGTGGAATTTAATCAATATTAATCTTTGCATACATTGTTTAACTAAGCTGTAATGGTTCAATTAAAAACATTTATGGGAATTATGTCTTAATATCTTATTTAATATTAATATATAAAACTCTTATTTTTGCAAAAAATACTAGATTCAGTGTATTTATTTATGTTCATCACTTAGTAATTCTAAGCTAAAGCTCTTCATTAGGTACGATTTTCTGGGACCCTAACCCATTATCTCTAATTTTGGGCTGCTGCAATGCCATAGATCTTGTCCTTTTAATTTATGAAGCATTATTGTATGTGATTGAAATTATTCATAATTTAAAAATTTTTTTTCAGAGCATAAATTCAACTTTACCCTTGCCAATGCATCCATCAGTTTGCTTGGAGATAACTGGGAACCAAGCTTAGGCCAGGCTCGAGAAGTGTTAGTAATAACTCTTACTCAATTTCTGGGAAGCCTTGAAACACGCCCATCTGCTGGAGCTTATAAAATTTCAGCAAGAGCTGAAAGTTTTGTAATTGAAGGTGCTAATTCAGATCAAGATCTTGTACCACTTCTAACTGCTGACAATAATTTGACAGGTAAATAAGTGTTAAATATTACTTTCTGTCATTAAAATATAATGTAATTATTTTGTTTAAGCTAAACTTTGCTCAATTTAAGACTTAAATGTATGAATTTTCAATTTTATGAATAAGAAAATTTTCTGGTTGAATGGTTGTACTTCCTATTTTTTAGTATATTTTTCCCTTGCAAAGTTTGTATATGCTTCTCTAGAAAAGATCTCAAAGCTAATATTTAGCTAAGAAATTATCAGTTTAAAGTAGTCAAATTAATTATTCAAATTGCCTTGTATAAGTGTGTGTGCTTATGTGTAACAATGATGATATCCAATAATCAAAATCTTTAAATTTTGAAGAAAAGAAGTTATCTGTAGAGTAGAGGAAGGAAAATTCATACTTATGCTAACCTCAGTTACTGCATTCAATTAAGTAATTTTCACTTAATATGTGTGTTAAACTAAACATTTTATAACAAAAATCTTCAAAATCAAATATATCAGGTAGAAAAATGATAAACCTTTGAAAAAATGATTGTGGTTTTTGATCTGTTTAGATAGCCCTTGTTTCTAGCTTTTTTCATCAATAATTTAATTACCTCAATTTAGGAAACAATTCTCCTAATTTTCTTGCGATTGATTTTGAGAAAAATCCAGTCCATGTTGAAGCAGATTATGGGCTAGCTGTTTCACTGGAATCTGTAGAGATTGCCTACAATGAGGTAAATATGAGATCAAGAATCATTACTAATTGTGCAACTTTTACAAACAACAGTTTTCAATTAGATAGTTAAAAAAGTTAGACTATTCACATCAAGTTTATATTAACTCAGTTGAGATAATTACAAATTTTATATAAAACAATGAGACCACCAAGGTTCACCAAGACATCTGTCAGAAATAAAATTTTCATATGATTTTATATTGCCAGTTGGTGAAATTTTATTAATTAATTTAAATATATCTTCAAATCCACTTTAATGTTAATATATAAAAAATTTCTTAGAGCTGAACATACAAAGTTCTTCCATGAATGTTGTTTTCTTTCTCTAAATTTGAATTCCTAGTTGGAAAACCTGGGAGAAATTGAAACAAGAGCATAAATAAAAACTCACTCTCATTTTATCTGTAGTTGTGAATTTCAGATATTTTCCAACAAAATATGAATTATTAACTTCCATGTACATCATCTTCATTTTTACTTAAATATTTTGAAAAATAAATAAGATTCTTTTCTATATTTCAGCATGCAGTATCAGAGGTACTATCTTTCTTTTGCTCAGAAGATATGAACTCTCAAATGGATGTTGTTGACTCAATAATGGAAGGGACTCGTCATGTTGTTGATGCTGGTTGCCTCATATTAACTCAAAGTTTCTCCAGCAACAGACAATATCGCAGAAAGTCTATACATTTTTCAATGGATCTAAAAGGACCATATTTAGTATTTCCTGAAATGGGCTCTGCGCAAAAGTAATTGAACAAATTTATACATTTTCATCACCATAAATGATCATATTTATTAGCATTAGTATATAATATTAGTATTAGTATCTTTAAGTACTTATATCAATCTGTCTTTGTGATTAGCTCAAAAATTCATTATTTGTTGCTGTCAAAAATCTAATTTTTCCCTATAAATTTAGGGGTGGAATTCCACTATGTTATTTACTTTTAGTTTAAACTTGACACTTAAAAATTTAAGTAGTATTTCATATTTTCAAGTATTTTAAATTAAATAGATAACCTTGGGTTATCCAAAGAAGATTAGAGCTCCAATCCTTTAGTATTTAATTTATTTTATTGCAAAAATTCCATTCTTAAAATAAAAGTGTAGGTTAATTGATGATTGGTATAAACCAGTAAATACCATAATAGTAAATTATAAATCACTTGTTTATGAAATATAGTATTTATTATTGGTCGTAATTTTGTCTCTGTGAGTTAAGGGAATTAAGGCTTTACTAACTCTCTTTGAAGTCATTCTCTGTTTAGATAAATAGTTATTTTATTTTTTCTCAATATAAACAATATTATATTCAATGAATTGTGTTATCATTAACTCTGTTGTAGTATTTACTGTCATATTTTACTTTTAGGGGTGGTAGTGTTCTAGTTTTGGATATGGGACGAGTAGTTGTAAAAAGTGAATTGCAGCCTCCAGGACTGGCAGGCCTTGAAGATGCTACTCAGATGGAATTAGAGGAAAGACTTTATGATCGACTTCATTTGGACTTTTCTGAAATTCAGCTTCTTTTCTGCGATTCAGGTAAGTTTAATTAGAATATTTCTAAAATGAATCTTACAAAAATTTATCATTCAGATTCCTTAGGAATCCTTTGCTTTTTTGTGAAAAATTAGAAACAGCTTCTTCTGAATTTTTTTATTTTACTTGCATGCCTCTTAATTTTAGGCTCTTTTGTAATGAGGACAAGTAAAAGACTGAATGGTAATAATAAATTTGGTTTCAGTTCACTTATTTAGAGCAATTCATTGTTAAATTTGGCTATGGATTATTTTAAAAAGATGCAATACAAATAAGAAATATCAAAATGTGAATGAATAAAATGATGTAAAGGAGGATATTTTATTCTTTAGTAATAAAAACCATCATTATCAATAGTTTCCTATAAGTTCTGTAATAGCTAGACAGCCTTGTTGAAGAGATTTAATAAAATATGTTATTTGAGGAAATAGTTCTCTCTAATGAATTTCTGTGAAGCATAAAACCAAATATTTTACAAGGTGCAGACTGGGCAATTTTTTGGCATCCTAAAATTTTTGGATTACTATTCAACTTTTCTTTTGGGGTTCCCAAGGTCAGGAGCAGTTTCATTTAAGTAAGGCAAATCTGAAGATAAGAATCTTCTGTTTGTATTTAAATAAACTGTATCATATCTTCTGTGACCCCAGTAGCCATGTGGGTAACGCATTTGCTTTTTGGCAGAAGTGGTCCTGGGTTCTAACCCTGCTGGGGGAAAATATGTTTACCCAGCATTGAAATGGTTGGGAAGCTACCTTATTTAAGAGCTAGGGGATCTAGTCTAGAAAAAGGCAGTGTGGGAGTTGATGTGTCACCCACAGTGAATACTGCTGGCTTAGGCCAAAACCCACATACGGCAATCGCCCCATGGGCCTTACTTCACATCTTCTATTCCCATATTGTTGATGAGCTAATAGAAAAGTATGATTATAAAAATCAACTCCCATAAACCAGCAAAATACAGCTATTTGCTTGACATATTTCTGCTCCAATAAAAACATCTTCAGAGGCAAGCAAAAGATTTGTTGGTATTCTCTTGGGATGTTTCCATTGGAGCCAAAATATGTATAAGGCAAATATTTATTTTTTGCTTGTTTATTGGTGTTGATTTTTATTATTTTACTTCTACAACATGATAAATCATGACCTTGACTCATGCCATGTCACAAATCATGGCTCACTGAATTCGCTCTTTATTATGAAATTTCTATTGCCATAGAGGATTTAAACTAGTGAACTGAAACTAATTCTATGCCTACTTCAGTATCCTTTACTTGACATGTATGACACCATCTCTTTATCGCAATACATAATTATCACACTTGAGTCCAAAAATAAGCTTCAAAGCAGTGTGAATATCCTTAGCAATTCATTATGTAAAGTGGCCTATTCTTTTTATAGGTGATGAATGGAGGGAAATGCGCAAAGTTCAAGAATCTGAGCATCACTTAATACCAAAAGTTCGATGTCAGGTTGTATTTTCAAATAGTGTGAGACCTGAATACCGTCAATTGCCAAGGTAAATACTTCATTAAATTATATTTAAACATAAAATGATATAGATTTATACTTTTCATGAGTAAATTTATCTATGATATGCATTGGTGTGTTTTACTTTCAGGCACAAACTGAATGTTACCATAGCAAGTATAAAGTTAAACCTATCAGACCGAAAAATTGGCATGTTTTTAGATTTTCTTGATAATCTACCTTTACCAAAAGGCTTGAATCCTGTTAAGAAAAATGTTTCTGAAGCTGATTCAACATTTTCACCTGTGAAAAGAGCAAAAGTGACTAAACAATTTGCAAAGAAGACTGATTTACACAAATTGAAAAAAGCACCGTTAAAACAAGCCAAAGGAGCAAATCATGCAACTAGAGAAAAAAAGCGCAGAAGTGTTACGAGCCAAATGCCTCAAAGAAATACAGATTGGATGGTAAAAGATATAATATGGGCAGGCCCTTCAAAGCATGAATTGCAACATGTTAAGAGATCTCTTGTACGAGCTGAAATTTTTAAACAGTATAAAAGGAAAACTGATGTTGTTGATGGCGGTATGAATGGAGGCAGCCATACTGCTAAACTAGGATTATTAGATATGGATAGGTAAGATATTGTTCTAGTAATTCAAAATTTTCAACCAAGATAATGGAAGCTCTCAATCTCTTTCATTTTATTATGTGATGTCATGTTAAAGTAATTTACTAACTATTGAATAATTATAGTTTCATATTATACATTTCATATTGTTGTGCTATTTTCTAGGAGCTTCATGTCATCTGAGCATAGTGATGAAGAAGTGGTGGAATTATGGGCTCGCACAGTAGATCTACCAGGATTTGATGATAATGTATCCCCAAGAAATTCTATAACTATGCTTCTCAGATTTGTTATTGGAGAGGCAAGTTAAATACGATTTAGAATTATACAATAGCTTTTATATTAGGTTTCATTGGAAATGGTTTGTCTTTCACAGCCACTTTTGTATTTGTATCAAAAACTAAATTTTAGTTTTGAAACAACTTGTTTTAAGATTGATTATTATCTATTTTTAACACAAATTTAAAATATTAATTTCTGAAAATGATCCTTTCAATTTGACCAGACCATTGTTAAGGTTTAATTTGATCCTCTTTTAAGTTTTATGGGTTTACCATATCATAATTACCCTTCATTATTTATGGAGAATATAGACATAACATTAAACTATGAAAGTATTTTTTCCTCTTTGTCATTACATTTATGCATCATTTATCATATTAACTTATTTAAATTTCATTTAGTTGCATAATGAGTGTTAATTTTTTCATTTAGTTACATAATGTTCATCCAAATTATAATCATAATTCATTAGGTGGTAGTTCAGCTATGTCGATCAAGTGATCGAATAGATCGAGCCTACTTGACTCTTCGTCTGGGACGTCTCTGCTGTGACACTGCTCTGATGGAATATGGTCCTGCAATTCAAGCATCTCTGGCATCCCTTCAGCTGGTAGATAAAGTACATACTGGCTCCTCTGGAGAGTACCTTCACATATTATCTGCTGGTAGTGGTGGTCCTCATGCGGAGGAAGTTGCTTCTCTTCTTTATAGAAAAGTAAGATTGAAGCAATAGTGAGGATGCATTTAAAATTTGCGAGAATATTTAAATTTGTTATATGTATTTATATTTTAAATTATAGGTACGTTCTGACTGCCCAGATTTTAAATCACATTTTCATAGTGTGGAACAATCTCTTGTGTTGGATTTGACTTCCATCAACATAGTGTTCCACCGAGAAGCTGTCACAACTCTTTGCAAATATTTGGAATACATTTTGCAAAAGTGAGTCAACCGTATCATATCTTGTTACAATCGACCTTAAATTTCAAAATTATCAATGACAGGTATCATTTCCTGTTAAATCCTAAGACTATGAAACATCCAATTTTATGGTTTTGTAATCTTAAAATTGAGAAATCGTCCATGATTACTTTCAGAGTGCAGAGTAGAGAAGCAAAGTTGGCTAACATTGGAACAGTTGCGATTTCTGCTCCACAAAGTGCCCTTTCTTGGCTATTAACTGGTGGTGTGAATGACCCTCCAATTCCTCCTGGTGCCACCAAGTTTAGTTATTCTACCAGACTTGGAGAAATTAAAGTGAAACTTTGTGACACTGATCTGGACTTCTTAGAGATTAAGGTAGGTTTTTATTTTGCACTATGAATACCAGTCTTTGAAAAATTTCACCTATACTTTAAGCAATCGAATATTCTCATATATTTCTATAAAGTATTATTATTATTGTTATCAGATATTCTTAATAAGGGAAAGTGTTATTTTTTGGAGGGCTGTAATAATGGGAATATCCTGCAGCTGCTAGGCTTTATAGTGAAACATCATATTGAATTTACTATTCTGTGGAAGGGTACAAAGCTTTATTCCCATTATTATGACCTAATATTATTTATCTTAATTAATAGTTTCTGAAGAATGATCTTTTGTTTCATATACTCATCAAAGAATCCATCATGTAATGTATAATATTTAATCAACTGAAAATATTTGCTATAAACAAAATGTGTAATAATTTTGTTTCTTCTAATAGTTACTGAAAACTTGGCAAAAAATATGGGAAATTTTATTTAACTTTTTGGAGAATACACAATCTATTTTAAAATTGAAAGCTGATGTTTACTTATCAATATCATGATTACCCTTAAAACATCAGCTTTCAATTAGTTATTTCCACTACATCACGGCCGAGACTATTGAGTATATTTTAAAATTTCTTTATGAAAAATCTCTGTATAAAATTTGCACATTGTTGGGTTAATCTGATTTTTCACCATTACTATGTAACTAAAAGTATCAGTTACATGTCCTTTTGGGATAAAAGTGTGTACATTTTTATCTCCATGTCACCATAGCCAAATTTAAGAATTAGGATTCTGAAACAGATTGTTTTGATTTGAAAATCTGCAGTGTCACTCACAAAATTATTTTTCTCTCAAGTAAAGCATAAATCACCTTCAGGCTTTTTGATTATTTTAAAAATAAGCTTAAATTTTTTCCAAATAAGAAAATATAATTAACCACTGAAATCAGTACAGTGCAGTCATATATTTATCATGACAAGACTGGTCTCATGCCATTACAAACTTCAAATTCATGCATTTTCAATAAAGTTGAAAAAAAAATGAATATGTTATCTCAATGAATCACTCTATATTTAAATTCTATTAATAACTCAAATGAGACGAAGAAAATCTGCAACAAATTTTCATCCCTCTAAGATCTTGTGTACTAAAAGACTGGGGCACAAAGAAGCTATCAACACATTGAATGACTAATATAAAATTTGAAAAAGTTTTCACTCATCGGTTGCTAAATTCATATTGTATCTGATGTCTTTGAAACAATGCCAAAACTAAAACTTTTCTTCAAAAGCCTGTCTGCTGTTCAATTATTCAAACATTTATATTATCCCTTGGGACCATTATTTAGGCACAAGGAATCAATGAAGAAGGTTTTACATAAATATAGTCAGATTTATTTAATGTACAAAAAATTGCCACATTGAGTATAATATAGTTATTATATAATAATTATTTGAATAATAATATGAAAAAATTGTGGTGATGAATGAAAAATTGAATAATTAACATAAGAAATTTTTTCTTCCTCTTTGTAGATATCGGTGTTTGAAAGTGATTGCCTGTTTAAGGCAAATGAGAGAATGGTTTTAAGAGCTTATCTCTCCAGTATCTCTGTGGATGATCTGTCAGATATAACTCTTTATCCCAAGGTAGGAAAAAATTCTCCTCACTTGGAATGTAGAAAATTAAACCTTAAAAAGATGTTATGTTTATGATGTTCATCAAATTTACTCCTAAGTATTTCTAATCTGCTTCTCTATTATCTATTTAATTGAATTCTATTTCCTGCAGATCTTAGCTGTTGAAGAGGATAAGATGTTTGATTTTAAGTATGTGAGGCATAGTCCAAAGCTATATACTCAGTCTGAGATCGAATCAAATAAGGATGATGTAAAATCAGATGGAAGTCTTCGATTGCATATTGGAAGAATATACATAGTGCTTTTGTATAAATTTTTTTCAGATTTACAGGCAAGTCTTGAAATTTTATATTTAAGAAAATCATACATTTATTCCCAGCATTTTATAAAAAACAATACTTTTATGCATATCTGTCATATTTTCTTTTTAATTGTATAAATAATTCTTTGATTCTTGTTGTATTTACAAAAAATTGGCTGTCTACTTAGTAGAGTACCTTAGTTGAAAAATTTCATCTCATATATATTTAAATAAATATTTTACATTCAATGCATTATTTTTGATAAAATTTTAAATAAGTTTTTACTGAAAATCACATTACAAGCTACCCTGTATAACATATTCTATTATTGTAGCATACTCATATTCTCATATTGGTGATTGAATCATGGTTGTCATTCATAATGTCTTATTAAAGAAAATCATGTTTTTAGCAACCTAGCATCATCAGGCAAAGTTGATTTACAGTAACTCAAAAATATACAGGCAAAGAAGACATTAGGGTAATGGGTGAAGGATCAAAGCTACCTCTAATTGCTTCTTTGCCTCTTAATATGCCTGAGTTACTGTAAATCAACTTTGCTTGATGATGATAAGTTGCTAATGAAGCATGTTGTATTAAATACATTTACTGTGGAAGTGTATGAAGAATTTTATTGTTAAAATCAATAGTTATAAGCATGGTTAAAGTACTTTTGAGGTTTATTGATGCGCCCAATATATTTTAGCACTTTATGGAGCCATTTATAAGACCAGGAACTACTGCTAAAGCAGCCATTGCAGCAGAGCGTTCCATGGAGAATCAAGTGGCCTCTTTGAGAGGATGGCCCACCAGACTTAGATTATCACTTAATTTTCATGCTCCAACTTTGCTCATTCCTCAAAAGTCTGATTCACCAAATCTTCTTGTCCTTAATTTGGGTATGTAGAAATAGTTTTCAAGTAGATTCTCAATTCATTGGATAGCATGATTGTAAAGGGTAGATTATTTATGAATAAATCATTTTCACAGGTGATCTAAGCGTGGAAAATTTTTTCAAAGAACTTACAAATGTGTACCCAGAGGCTGTGATTAGCAGTGGAGGAAAGGATCATGGAAATCCAACATCACCATTATCAGCAAGAACACCTCCTCCTCCTCCTCCTCCTGTCATTGATAATATACTCATCCGTTTGGAAGCATTGCAGGTTGGGATTCTATAAATGAAGAAACTTAAGGAATTAAATAATAAATTTACTTCTGTATACTTTAATAGATTCTAAGATTTCTTCTCTTCATGGCATTAATTTTGTAAATCTTAATAATTTCAATTCTCCGATGTCATCTGTAATTATATTTAGTCTTCATCTCTGTCTAAAGATTGAATATCTTGATTAATAGAAATCTTGGCAGAGAAACAATTTCAAGCTGCATTTTCTTGGAGTAGTGTTTGATTGATTTTAGCTTATCATCTACTATCCACTATGCTTAAGATTTAACCATACTGCTGGATGCTTGTCTTTATTCAGTTCAAAAAGTCTTATCTATTACCATTATAACTTGATTGTCATTTCATATGAAGGAAAATGTAATTCATAGTTTTCACAAAATTTATTTTGCGCCACTTATTTGGAAGGTATGGTTATAGGAAAATCAACAAAATAAAGAAATATATCTTCACTTTGCTGGTAGGGATAAGAGAGGAGAAGGTTCAGGCTGCTCTTGAATACTATTGTTGTTAGCAACTGGGGTATTCTGTATCAATTGTCTAAAGGTAAAAACTGTACACATTATAGAGAAATGTAATTTATTCATCCCTTAACCTCACAAGTTATGGGAAATTCTTTGACCTTCCCTATTCCATTCATACCAGAAATACTGAAGATATCCTTGTGAGATTTATCAATTTTTGAATATTTAAATTTGAAGATGATTCTTCTGGTCAAAATATGTAATGCATAGTGAATTATGTGAAAACTATGAAGTAATATTTTTCTTTTAGGATGGCATTCACCAAGTTGGGTCAGATGAACTAATCATCCATTATTTTATAATTATTCACAGGTTGCAAGAGCTGTGATGACCTTGTCTGGATCTCTTCAAACACAGGAGCCTATTTTGGAGCCAGCAAGCATGAGGATTGATATGAAAAGAGCTGTTGCTCCATCTTTATTTTCATCTGTTTCTGCTGTACCTTATTGTAGCCACTTCAATAGAGAACCATCTCTCCTATATGATGTACATGGATGTGTTGAAGGTATTCGTATAAATTTAGGGCAAAGAGATCTTGCAACACTTCTTGCTGTAATATCTGACAACCCAGCAGAAGGGAGCTTTACTGGTGAGTAAATCTTATTTTTATTATTTAGATATTTTTCCCTGTATTTTTTTTATCTTATGGAGCATATGCATGTAGATATTCGATTAACAAGCATGCCTTTAGCTTATTCATTAATAATATTTTCTAATTTTGTGACCTAAAAGGTGCATCCAAATCCAGAAATAAATGCTGAAAGATATTCTACATAGTGTTATCCATAGAAAATGTTTCAAGTTAGTCAGAGGAGCTTTGTAAAATTGCTTCCTTATTATTGTACCAATAGCATAGATAGAGAGAGTAAAGCATTGCTGCTGCATTGTTATCTTCATTCTTTTCAAAATCCAAGAAAGAATTTTGGTTCTATAATTTATTTGGACAATATGCACTCCAGAAACGTTGCCCAGTTCACATCCAACTTCCCCATTGGAAGGTGCTACACCAACTGGTATTGGCACTGGGCCACCAGGAGTATCAGCCCCTGAAGACCCTGCAGTTAGGAGACTTCAGGCATTCCTTTGCCAAGGTGGTTCAGAGCAAGTTCGACGTGAAGCATGTATCAGGCTCTCCTTTGATGGACTCCATTTGAATCTATTCAATGATATGGATGAGGTAATTTATTTAGGTTTTAGGTTCATGATACTGAAGATTTCATTACAAAAATTTTACCATTTTGGTATGAATACATGATTTCAAGGTAACCAGCCTAAATTATGCATGTAAACAAGTTTGATAGAATTTTTGTTTCATTGTTACAGTGGCAGTTTCATATAGCTTGAATAAAGAATTAAGGTTCCCAACCAATTGATTGGATTGCTTTTCTTTTAAACCAATCATAGTATTTTTAGAGCTGATTCTTGTACTTGCATATGGTGCATATGTTTAATTTTGATTTTAGTGACCCTTCAACTTGGAAAATATTTTGAAGATTTCCCTATCACATGCATAGAACTTATTTAAGATTAGCAGTATTTTAAATTTTAGATTGATCCACTATTTTGTCTAAATGAAGAGAGAATTGATTTTTTTACTTTTGATATGCATAGAAATAAAAATATGATGGAAAAAGAGAAAAGAGGCAAAATTTTCTACATTTCTGATGTGAGCAGTAAAAGAGTTAAGTGTAGCTAGAGATATTCTTCCTGAAAAAACAGAGATTGTTTCTTTGTCCTCATCTTCTGATTTGATATTTTTTTAAAATTATTTTTGCCTCTTTTGTAGTTTCATAATAAGGAGTTTACATGCTCTCATCTTCATATGATATAAGTTAAATAAGTGAAATAATTTTGGAAAATTATTGAATAGTAATTTTTAACAAGGATGTTCTGATGGCCATTTCCTGTGGTGTCATGATTTAGATGCAGCTATTTTTATGAATTCCTTGTCAAATTATGGAATTTTGACTTTACCATGTCCCATAAATGATTAAATCAAATTTTGTGGATTTAAAAAATATTTTTTCTTCTTTACTGCTTACTTTTAGGTTTTAAGTTCTCCTGTGCGGGATATGCAGCATGGTTTATGCCGCCTTGAACTAGGGGAAGCTTCTGTTTCGATGGATACATTTTCTGATCATAGTTTAGAGCTAAAAGTGGCTCTTCAAAGCTGCTTCCTTGAAGATATAAGGCCCTCCAACAACGTTTCCATTCGCAAGTAAGTATAAAATTGCTTGTTTAACATTTTAGGCTATTTTTGAGCCTTAAAATTTGTTTCTTCAAGATGCTTAAGATTATATCAAACTTATTCTATGCTGGTACCATTTTCTATGGTTATTTGAAAAGTCATATGCTCAAATAATGCTGTTAAGTTAAATGAATTTAAAAGCTATATTTCATATTATTCTCTCGAATATCTCTATGAATATTCCTTTTGTTTTGTAAATTAATTCCAAATCTCTCTCTAAAAATTGCCTACCCTCAGAGTTAATTAACTTATTATTATGCTGGGAAGATGTTTTTCAAGCCTTAATACAGAAGTTAGGAACACCAAACTTTTGGGATAATAGTTTTCTCCCTCAAGAATCTTTAAAGGATGAGGGAAGATGTTAGATGGCTGTTAGAATTTATTCTCATAAAATGAGGGATATATAATTTATTTAAACATCAAGAAATCAGCCTTGCCAGAGAATTTTATATATAATAAAATAAAAGAATAAAAAGATTAAATAAATATTATGGAAGTAATTTTCCCATAATTTTCAAAAGAAACCTCAAAATAGTGATTACATACCTGATTATACTTGGATGGTAACTTTCTTTCATACTTCTTGCTGCATACATGATGCAAAGATTATAGAGTTTAAAGCTATAATTATGAATCTAATGTGGCATAGCTGTTATTATGGAATCGCATATTTAAGATATATTTATTTAAATTAAAGCTCATTTTATAAAAACTTAAAAATAAGCTTAGTTTGTTTTCTTATTACACTGAAGAATTATTTCAAATTTTTGCCTTATGTCTATCAAAATTTAGCCTAAAAAATTTATTCCTGTAAGGACTACAAATGTCTATGATAATAGGTTATGAAGTAATTTTATAATTTTGGTGATCAAATAATGCTTTTTTGTCTCTCCTTAAGAATATTTCAGTCTCATGGAAGTGAAATGCCAATGGATCCAAATGGTCCAATTTCTGTATCTACACCACCAATTGTTGACCTAACATTTAGGCAGGTAGGTAGCCCTTATGATACTTACTTTACCTAAAATGATTGAAAATGATTTAAAAATTCTTATCCCATCAAATAGTTCAAAATATTCTATAATTTTTATTGGGATTATTAATTATTGAAAATTGTGGTTATTTATTTATTTATGCATTTCCGTTGCAGTTAGACTTATGCCTGGTGGCAGCTGAATTATCACAATACCTCATAAGTCATAATTACAATTACAATTGAATTGCCATTCTAATTTTTATACAATTATATACATTGTCAGTTTTACATAACAACAAATGTAACAGTAAACAATCAAAACAACTACACATGCTTTACATACACAAGTTTTTTCGGGGTTCCTGGTAGGCCTTCACAGCTTCTGTGGCTGTCCCAGGGCACACATAGTCCCCACCGTACATTATCCTATCAGACAGTCCCCTACTTTCTTCACATTTTGTCTTTAAAAATAACTGTAATATCTTAGTATCTACAATTCCTTAGCAACTACATTAAAATTTTACATTTTTTCTTAAAAACTTTTGAACTTTTAGGAAAGGGCTGAAAGAGTGATCCAGGTAACTTGTTCCATTCGGCTATGCCTCTATTCAAAAATGAATATTTGGCTACATTGGTTCTTTGCGACCTAAGATTTATTTTGTAGCTGTGACTTCTTCCTATAAAATTTGGTTTTTCGATAAAATTTTTAAATCCTTCCCATTCCTTACTGCCTGTTATTATCTGGTGCATACAAGGACTATCAATGACTTTCTGATTAATATAATTTTATTTTATTTCAGACTCAAACTGGAGACAGATGTGTGGATGTACTTGTTGAAAGGACTCGAATAAATTTGTCAGTGCCCTTTCTCACATCTCTTGGTCGATTTTTGGTGGATGCACTTCCAGGTGATCGTGTTCTAAACAGTCAGCATAATTATTGCACACACTGTTGCTACTATTGTGGTGTTAGTGGAGGTTGTTGTCAGTGTGAGCACGGTGGCATGGTTAACCATGGGTATGTTGGGGATATAAATGCTCAGGTGTGTAATTCTATAAGTTTTCAATGCTAACAATATGAGTCAGTTGTCATTTTATTCTAAATAGGTTATCAAAATTAATTTATCATAACTCAGAATTTAATACTGATTGATATAATTACATGCCCTTGTGAGAAAATTATGAGTTTAAAGTGAGAATATTGTTAATTAAATCCAAAGTTTGTAACTTTGTAACTCATTCTTATCATTCTACTTGTTGTGCAAGAAGAATTAGGCATCCTAAATTAATTTTAATGTATGTGAATATCAATTTATCAATATATTTTGAATATCAATGTAGCATATCAATTTATTAATATTTTTAGACAAAGGTTCCTGCTAGTAATGTACCACCAACTGTGGAAGGATTAAAGCATCAACCTCATCATCCTCCTGTTCTTCAGAGACCTCCTAGCTCAACTGATAGTACAAGTGGTTATTTCTCCTCTGGAGCATCTTGTGCTGAAGATCAAGCAGGTAGTCTTGCTGCTTCTGTAATAAAAATCCCATTTTTGTCAATTTACCTTTAATACCTATACTTCTTGGACTTTGTAATGTATGTGGTTGTTCATTTTAGGTTTGTCTGTGTCAATTCAACTAAGAAAACCAGAGGTTATGATATTTTCTTATTCACAAGAATCCATTGGATCTAAAGGAAGCATTCATCTCCCTAAGCATGCTCTGTTATTAAGAACTGAATTCCTTGTGGATTACAGCAGATACCCTGGAAGAGACTCCTTAGTCTGTTCATTTGCTGGATTGCAAATACTCTCTAAGCATCAAGGACCTCGTAAACAGGGATCATGTCAGGTATAGTATATTGATATCTATTTTTCTATCTACATAATTCTTCATCTTATCTCATCATTAAAACTTTAAATTATTCAAAACTTAAATATTACAAAAAATATAATTTTCAGGTTTTGCATCCATGTGATATTGAGTTTGCCAAGAGTTATAAGTCAGCTGATGATGGAATGAAGGTGACTGCTTCTGTCAGCACAGTTGATGTACATCTTTCAACCAGCAGCGTTCGTACTATATGTGATGTAAGTATATGATAAAAGGGTAATATAAATCATGAATCAAGCAAGTAATTATTATATAAATTTTTGTTTTAGATTTGCTACTTAGAAATATCTTAATTCCTATTTCCTTTTTATTTTAGGTAATTGAGGAAATTAAAATAAGTCTTCAGTCAGAAGATGTTGATGGTCAACTGAAATTTATGTTTCCACCTTCAGAAATGGAGGACTTGTGGTCACCTAAGAAGATTCAGTCCTTCTCAATCTTACCTGATACCTTAGGTGCATACTTTTCTTGGAGATATTGTGTTCATTTTTACCATTTTAGTGTGATTGCTTATTCACATCCTATATGAGAATAATTTCTTTTGAGATTAATCACTTTATATTCCTTTTATCATTGAGATTTCGCTGCCTAAAATTTCAGTATACAGTTGATCAGACATAAATTGTTTCCAAAAATTCTAAATTTTAACTCTGTTTGAGCCTTACATTCCCTTAATGAGGTAACTCTAAAAACTAATAGAGCACCTGCTTTTTGCCAGTTCATGAATCTAATTTTCCTCTACATTACTTACATGACTTGCCAAACATGAGTTCCTGTGGTAATTTATTGTAGTGGACTGTGATAATAATAACAAGTGGTTTACAAAGTGTGTTAAGGACTTTTGCTCTGGATCGCCCCTCATTGATTGAAATAAATTTTTTTAGTATTGTGTATCACTCTAATTTTGCTTTAAAGTGATTTTTAAGACAGCAAAATTTGACTTATTTTCTATCTTATATAGTACTGATCTATCTTATTGGCTCAGAGAACATTGTACATATTGTTTTTGTTTCAGTACTTTGAAATAATCATTTACTATCCATCCATTTTTATCTGATAAATTATTTGATCAATATACGTATATTACGTAATGTATATATTAAATGAATATTTTAACTGATGATTACGATATTAATTGAAATATATACAATAAAAGAAAGCTCACTGCTTCAAATATATCTGTGGCTAACTATCTGTTTTCCCAACTTTCTATTTTATAGCTAAACATAATTAATCATTCATATTTTTCATATGTTTTTGGAAGATTTTTTTGATTAATTCTAAAATTATTTGTTATTTTTTGTGATATTTAGTACTTTATGCTAAGATATTTCATGCGTTATTTCTATTTATAATTTACTGAATCATTAATTTTTATTTCTTTAAAATTACAGAAAGTCCACTTTATATGCAGCCTCCTTTTCCCTCTATAAGGCCTTGTGAAACTTTTACAATTGCCATTCCTAAAATAAGACTATCTTTTGAACTTGAGGATTGGGAGACAGGGCTAAGGATTCCTCTTCTTCGAATCAAGTCATCCGTTGAAGGAAGTGTCCATGATTGGTCAAAGCTTTACCATGCAAATAGTATGTATTTAGTTCTATTTATTTTCAATTCTTTTGGTATATTTCATTAATGTAGCATGATTTACTTAAACTGTAGTTGCTCATATTCTGGGTTGAATATTATGATTGAATTTTTAGCTGAGTTTTATTTTGTCATGAATAAATCTTAGAAGTATGTTATGCAATAATAAATGCAGAATGGAAAATTTTTACCACGGGAGGAAGAAAAAGATATTAAAATTAAAACTTGCTGTTTTTAATCTTCATTCTTTTTGATAGCTCATTGATTTCATTTACCAAAGGATTTCCCCTTTAAAACCTTATTTTAAATTTTTTCTATTTTTCAGTTGAATTTCAACTTCAAGCCTCTTATTATAATGACGGACTAAAAGTCTGGGAGCCATTAATTGAACCTATAACAGAAGAAGAAAATGTTTATAGACCATGGGAAATGATAATCAAGGTAACTTGGGTTATGATATTATTCTACTTACTTATATTTAATCAAAATTTATATATCTACATGTTTTATCATAATAATGATATTTTTATTCATCATGGTGGTAATTGACAAAAAATACAGATCCTTACAGTCATTTTACAGTCATGTGTCTTCCACATATGATGTATACTAATGAATGCTCTATTTCACATTTTCCTTTTGTATCTGGTTGGAAAGAAATTATTTTTTCTGTCACTCTACTGTGATCTTCAAACTATATTACATATAAAAATGTACCACTGCAGTAAAGCACGGTCTCAGAAAGCCATTTACAGTGACATGGATGGCAATGAGCTGACCACAACCCATGGTGAATACCATCTGGCTAGGTCTTATCCCTCAAAGGGATGTCAAATGAAGGATTTTACTATTTTATAAATATATATATTTACTGGTGAAAATGAAAAACTTTAAACAAATAATTATTTTTAACACAAGATTGGTATAATATTTCACAAATACAGTTACAGTAAAATGAAGAGAGTTTACCAGATTTGGTAACTGCTTTTAATTATGATGATGGCATAATTACTGAAACCAGTAAAATCTTCTCATTTTACTATTATTTTGTTTGTAGAATTTTGTGTGGGTCTTCTTATGATTTAGCCTTATGATTCCAAAGATTATTTCTCAACAAAATTCAACTTCAAACAATTAATCTATTTATTATTTTTATGTACAATTTTTATAGGTATTCCAAGCAAAAGCATTTAGGCTTTCTAGTCGTTATGATCATCAAGGAGCTACAGAAGTTGATGGAATTGGAACTCAAGTAATTAGCTCACAAGGCAATAGGATAAAGAGGAAATCCACTCAAGATATTCTACACCATGCATCTTTAGAACATGCAGTAGAAGATTCTGAGACATCTGCTGATGAATTAGATACCAATGAGCAGAATAGTAATAATGATGGTGTCATGCATTTTGTTAGGATGAGACAAGATACAGAGGCTTCTTCCCAGCATATACTTCGTAATGAACATGGTAACAAAGGATCTTTCATTCCATGTTGCACTTTTACTGAAATGCATATTAATTTCAATATGAAATTTGAAAAATTATCTTCTTTATAGATCTTGTAAGTCTTGCTGGATATCATGATGAATCAGATTCAGAAAACGAAGAAGGTGGACTTGAGAAGCTTACATGTGCCATGGGTCATCTGTTTTCTGGGTAATTCAAGTGAACTTTGTAAAACAGTATACATGTAAAACATAAGGATAAGGAATGTTCAACATTCTTTTTGTGTAATTTCTTATGACTTGTAATTATTTTAAGTCTTGTGCAATGATATAAATACTTTACCTAATAAAAGATGCAAAGCTAGTTAATGAACCATCAGTATAATGTTAACCTTCATTTAAGTCACAGGTCAAAATTTTTAATTGAATTGAATGTAACAAAAAACATTTTGTAATCTTTGAACATCTTTTCTTGGGTTAAATTTTAGGGAAAGTAGTGATGCTGATGTCAGTGAATCTGAAGAAGAATCAAGTGGTGAGGAAGCTGGTCCATCAGCAAGTTTGTCAGATGAAACATCTGATCAGGAAAATGCATCTCATGTACATCATGATGTTGGCATGTCCCCTGGTGAAGGATGTAAGCCTGATCGGGGAGTTTTTATTGATAAACATGGTAAGATAACAATAAGTAATATTAGAGTAATCATAGTGTACCATGTTTGAGTTGTAACTTAAATTAAAATTATTTTTCAAACATTTAAATAAAATTTAGAATAATTTTTTTACTGATCAGAATACTCTGGAATAATATTTTGAGAATAATAATAAATGTTATATTTTCATTTATTTTCAGAATAAGGATTAATGACTGTTTAAAGTTCAATTTACTGCCACAAGCCTATACAAATCTCCTAATGACCCTTCCCAAGATGACATAACTGTAGTGCTCTAGAGCTTTCTTATTTTATATCTTAGGAACTAAGGAAATGTTGTGTTTAGCCAGTGTCTTTTTAAAGCTATTTTGTTGTATTATTTTAAACTTCAAAGAACTTGTGTAAGCATAACTGATCTTTTAATATGAATGAGATGATCATCATTACTTTCTATCTAAGACTGTATAGATATAATGCTTTTTTAGTCACATTCCAACATTTTCTTTTCATACTCATTGAATTTCACATTTATTGAATTCAAGTACTACAGGTTCTCAAAAATTGCAGGATTTCAGTTCAATAGTCTGATATACAGCTCAAATAGACATTCCATAAAACCAGGTTAAGATTCTCATCAGGAGACTGAGTGAGTGAGTGAGTTATAAGCAGGATAGTATTATTACCAGGTTGTATAATGCTGGTTGCATTTTCATCTTATTTTTGAAGAATGCACTGCTTTTCATACAAAGAGTGTCTTCCCTTATGTAATTTTGGTAATGTTTCACTATAATTAAACAATTTCTTTTATGTTGGAAAACAAATGGGGAAGGGTATTTTAGCTCTTTAATATTTAATCAAGTGCTTTACACCTTAAAACAAAAATGGTAACTTTTTAATTTGCTTAATTGCCACAATTGATGATGGGATATCTAACAAAGTATTGTTGTGTAATTCTGGTTGCCTAGTTGTTAAATTTTTGAAGAATGGTAAGTTTTTTTAAAAAGAGTTTTCTTGTTACTTAATTTTGGTCCTTTTTCACTTCATAATAAGGCATTTTTTACCACGAGGACAGAAAGTTAGGGGAAACCAACGAAATTTTCAGAAGCAGTGGAAAGAGCATGACATCTCCTAGACCATGCTCAACAGCCCAGAAAACACTGCCCTTTTTTCTGGTTAACTTGATATGTTTACATTTTGAGATTGTGATGAAAAGAAACACCACCAAGCAACAGCATTTTAATATAATCTTATGTCATAAAGAAAACAGATTGGGCAGATCTCAGAGTTAGTATTAGTTCTGACAGTGGGAGAAAGATTGGTCTGCTTCATTATACCTTCGTTTTATCATCACAAAATTAGTCATTCAAAGCAAAAGACTTGCAAGGAACTCTTGTAGAGACAAGAAAAAGCAAGAGAGGTTGGCATCTCAGATAACGTAAGCAGGTTTATTGAATGAGACTGCTGATTGGCTATAGCAGGTTGGAGGATGAGTAAAATCTGCCTTTTAAGAGAGAAGCATAGCATCTGAAGTGTTATTGTTGCCAAGTTTTTTCTGTGTAAGGGTCTGGGACTGGGAGAGAAATACATATTAAGAGGGATAATGTCTTAAATTGGTTTCTCTGTATTTTTAATTATTTTCATTTGGTTCATTTAAAACTTGATTAATGTCCATGATCAGTTATGCTAAACTCAGTTTCATTTAAATTGGAAAAAATATTTTCTTTTTGGTGATTCTTTGATTATTAATGTCACAGACGATTCCCTGGATTCTGGCTTGGAGGCTGAAAGTGGACGTGGACCAAATGTGGCTGGAGACCAAGTTGCTACTTATGTTCTCATTGATTCACGTGATCGATTTGAACTCAGCATCACCCCAGCTGCTGTAAGAGCTTTGAGTGATCTTGCCACAGCTTTTAGCAAAGATGGTTCTTTCCAATATCCTACCCACACTTTGCCCCCTCTACTTGGGCCACTGACACTAGAAAATGATGTTGGGCCTGGTTGTGTGGTTAATCTCATAACCAGAGGTCAGGTAAGTTTCATTTTGGTGTATATAATTATTCCTTCCTTTCTATAACCCAAATCAATTAATAATTCATGATATTAAATTATTCTTATATCCTAAAAATTAATGTAATCTATAATCAGCCTTGTACCTGTTGAATGCATTACAGGATGGACAAGACAAAATTACCATGTCTGCAGCTTTTGAGAAGATTGATTCTGTACCAAGTAGCCCTGCATCAAGTGGAATGCTGCTTGATGTTAGCCCAACAGAATCTGATATAGATTTTGAAAGGTGAATCTTGAAATGTTATCTCCAAAAAATTTTGCTATCTGTGCCCCTGTAAACTGAGTAAATTATTAAGTTAAAGGTTTCTGTCTAATCAAAAGAGTAATTTTCTCCAGTGAAAATCTTCACTCTGGTGTCTAAGTAAGATAAATTATTTACAGTATTATGTCTGCATAAAGTTTCTGCGAACATTTTTTTTCTGGTCTATATAATTGGGAAAAAACTCATATCAGCTGTTTGCTAATATGAGTGCTAAATTATATTTCATTTCCTTATAAAGGAGGATGTAAAACTTGCTAAAATTATCAATTTTGGTGGACCCCCTTGAGTCATTACTTTAAAAGATATTCAGTAATAAATTTTTGTTTCATTACTAATACCTGATGAATTTTAATGGTGTTTTACTGTCCTTTACTATTTAATTAAGTGGATATTAAACCACTTCATAGAAAGTGTTAAGAAAACATTTTTGTTTTAGCTTTGAGGGTGGATTTAGTAATACTGGAACAGTTGGAAATCTCCCATCACCTGTGATGAATCCCTCTGAGGAATCGGTTACAAAATTATACAAAAAAGTTACAGAGGAGAGACTCATGATTGAAATAGAGGGTGAGTTCATGCTTCAAACAGTAAGAGTGATGTATTGAGGGTATATATTCCATAAATTAGAAGCTATTTCCAACCTCATAATTTTGCATTTAATCCTTCTGTTCAAAAAGTGGTACTTAAACGATTATTTTATTTTATAATCCTTTTAAGCCCATTAATGTTGAGATTAAACGCCATAAATTTCTTTATTTAATTCTTATTTTTGCATGCAGTATTAATTGAAGATAACTATACTTATATGTACTATACTAGTAAGATCTTTTACTATTACAAAGTTTTACTTTATAAGTAATATTTTTAAATCTGTTATTTCAGCTACAGATTTAACATTAACTTCATAAAAATATGTTAATTTTTTATAGGAGCAAGATAATTTTAATCAGAATCACTAAAGATGAATTGTTAGAAAATTATGGTTGTTTGTTTAGAGTGATTTTTAGAACTTAATTCAACTTAAGGTCCATTTTCGAATAATTAGTTGCTTATTCTAATCTTGAGTAAAATTCCACTTCTGAAGGTTTTGAGAAACTTCAGATATTAGTACCTCAAAGAGCATGTAGAAAGCTACATGTTCTTCAGCCTGCCTTAAATGGAAATAGATACTACATAGTAGCCAGTGTGGATATTCAGCATGGCCGCAGAAGGATAACAGTTCGGTCACCTCTTCAGGTAATAGTATAAAATCAATACGATCTTCAACTGATATTAAATAAAAGTCACTGTTTGATATTCTATCCTCTGGTACAAGAGATGGAATTAATATTTGCAACAAATAGTGTACATATCTATATACCTAAAACATTTGAATCTAATTCAAAATAATTTTAAATTGATCATAATGCCTTTCAATCAGTGATTTCTCTCTATATTATATTATTAAACAAAATTTTACGTGGTTCAAAGGTATCCTTGTAATTAATAAAGCAAACATATCATTTATTTAATGTAATACATATTTGTTAACAGAAGCCTTTTTGGGTGTACTATTTCAAATATAGGCTTAAGTAATAGTATTTTAGTAGTCTACTATGATATTTTTATAAGAATATTATTTTATAAAAATATGTTGATAAAAATGAAATTTATGTCTAGTTTTCTTTAGTTATTTCTAAGTGAAAATTTTGTCTAAAAAGTGACATATTTTTGCAAAAACTGCTCACCGCAGGTTGTAACAATTGAATATTCTTTTTGTTTTCTTAATCACTAACAATTTGATCAATTTTGGAAATGAGAAAAATTCCTTTCCTTATACTGAATTACTGAAGAACTCACATATACTAGAAGGCATGAGTTCATGGAATGCTCCATTAAGTTATGTATGTAAGTTAATGTGCATTGGTAGTTAATTGTAAAATTAGCAGTAACACAGTAATGAATAAAGTAATACACAAACTTAATAAATGGTATTACCCAACAGATTCATATCCTTAATATTTCTTTCACTTAAATTTTCAACTTGATTACATAGATAAGAAATGAGACCACTCATCCTTTGGGATTATATTACCGCAAATCTGCTTTGGAGACAGTTAAAGGAGCTGAACATGTGGGAGAGACTACAAACCCATTTGAAGATAGCTTGCGTGTTGCTGTGTTAGCACCACAGCAAACATTGAGTGTTCCTCTTTTTATAGCTCATCATTGTGCTCTGTCTGTTCAACCAGTTGCATATGCAGAGTAAGTGTGTTTGATCTCAAAATAGTTAATATTGCATTACCAATTCCATTAAGTAATGCTTGGACTTTAGGGTTGTTAGGATATTATACTTCAGTCCAATTTAGTACTTTATGGATATATTTTTACATTATTTTTCAGTTTAATTTGATATGTGTATTTGGAATTATAATGATTTATCTTTTTAGATGACTCTTAAACCATATTAAATTAGCTTTAAGTAAATCAATTTAAATGCATTACCTACTTGGCTATACTATCATTTTTTTATAGTATGTATCGAGCAAGTGAAACTATGCTTTGGTGGCAAGAATTGGCTGCTGACCTGAATTCACCAAAAGATATCTGCTGCCAGTCTAAAAATGAGAGTGATGCTACTGTATTTTCTGTTAGGGTAAGGATATTCTTTACTTCAATATAATCCACAAGGTTGTAATTTATGTAGAACCAAGCCTAAGCCAAGTAGCATTTCTAGGAAGTGATATGAGATCTCCACTTCCATACACCTTAGTGGGTTTTCATGACTAAAATGGATAAGAGTTCTGGTAGATCATCAATTTTCTATCATGCAGAGTAAATGTAATGGCTCCAACTAAGATTCAAACTTATCACATCTTTCATTACATTTAAATGCATTACCTTAGCTATCCAGAGGGCTGGGTCTTTCATTAATGAATGATAGTTTATGAATGTTATATAAGATAAAATTTATTTGAAAGCCAGTTGCATGAAAATTCCTTAAATTTTATTCTATAAGTATAAACACATGTTATGCACTTGACTGCTTGCAATCTTAGTTCTAATGTTTGGATATTTCATGGATAGTCCAAATGGTGCCGAATTAATAGAGTTAACTTGATTTTAAGTTGGTGAATTTAGTATGGTGGTGAAAAATCAATAAATGTTGTTTTGTTTTTGAGATAACTATACTTTCTCTCCAATTAAAGGTGTTTTGCCAAAGATCTAATGCTCTGGGTTTACCAACTTAACCTAATTTAATATAAACAAATGTTATTTATTTTGATAAATATTTAGATCAAGAGAATTTTTTATGATTATGACAATAGGGATGATCTTTATATTTATTAAAAAAATAAGATAAACTTTATATTTTTTGTTTGCTTTAACATTAAATTTAATTTCAGGCTGTATGTGAAGAAGGTGTACCTGTTAACAGACCCTTGCCTGGATCTGCTCGGCTTGTTCCAAACTATACAATCCGATTAGTGGCTCCTCTTCAAATTCACAACCGACTTCCATATGCTTTGGAAATTAACATACCATTAGTGGATCTCAATGCAAGAGTGGAATCAGGAGAAGAAGTTAACATATACTCCTTAAATCTTCTCAAATCTCACACTATTCTAATTGAGGTATTTCTTTACAAGTTGAATCAAAAGCTTTTGATTTATTTAAGCTATAACTTATTGTTTGATACAGTGCTTTATGTGTGGATTCTGTTTTCTTTAGATGCCATCTTACTTGGGAATCCCTTGGACAGGCTCTTTCAACTTAAGTCCTGAACTTGAAGAAAAAACTGTTTCAATGGTCACTGAATATGAAACAGAAGGTGGAAACAAACAGTTGGGATTAAATTTGAAAGTTGATAGAACTAACGGAAGCTTTAATATTGTCATATATTCTCCATACTGGGTTATTAACAAGACAGGACTTCCTCTGCAGATGAGAGTACGTTACCCTTGTTAAGTCTACTGCTAATTAATCCATATGTATGGATATTTATGGATATTTTAATGGAATATACTAATAAGATAATACTACTAGTCATGGTACTTAAACTATTTTACTTGTAATTAAATACTTATTATGATTTCCTACTTGATAATATACGAATGAATCATGTTTCTTCAATTTAGGGGTCAATGTGTGACATAGTTTATGATTGTGGAGCAGGAGGAGATGAAGAGCCATTACTATTTCGGTTCAGGAAAAGAAGGAGGCGAAGGGTGCGTCTCCGTGCATACCAGTCATCATGGTCATCTGCATTTTCTTTAGATGCATCTGGTAGCCTGGCTGGGGGTGCAGGTCAGTGAGTGTAAAAATTTGAGAGATACAGATGTGTGTTTTAATATAATAGATATAATAGATATATCTTATTGTATAATAGATATATCTTATTGTATATTTCTGTTTATCACTAAAAGAACCAGTATTTTTAGTATTGTTAAAAGTGCTTTGACATCTGAGGTCATTTCACACCATATGGACTCCCACTGGGAATCAAACTTGGAACCACTTTCAAAAGAGTTGAACACACTGCCCATATAGCTATTAAGGAACTCATTGAAAAAATCCAGCCATCATTAATATTATGATTTGGATTTCTTATGTTATCATATTCATATATTTCATAATATTTATACTGTGTTTCTCTGTGGTTATAAATTAATGGAAAACATATGCAGTGGTAATATTAAATTTTATTTAACCCTGTATTTCAATGCACATAAATTTGCTTATTATTCAATTTAGACTTGATCTTACTTTTTTGTTTGTGGTTACCTTGTTTTGCATATCATCCATAAAGTTGATAGTTTATACACGATAGTTAGTTGCTTCAGAATTTGCTGGGAGTTGTCATCTAAAGCTATTATTCCTAACTTGTGATAGACTGCAGTATTTCAGGTTTATTGTATGAACAACAATTTGTTAGGTTATGAAGCAAAAGTTATTTTAATGATTCTGAATGAAAGGATAGAGGGAATAATTAAGGAGCATAAAGGAGAAGTTCAGCTAAGTTTTCAAAGAGAAAAAGAAACCAGGTATTCAATAGCAGTGATGTTGGTTATCAATGAATAAATATTAAATGTAAGATAGATTCATAAATTTGTTTTGTTGGTTTTGAAAAGGCTTTTTCAATAGTATACTATGGCAAAAATTAGTGGGGATGATATAGAATATTGAATCAGATTGGTGCAAAATTTAGCATAGCAGTAGCCAAGAAAGCTTTTGTGAAGAAAAGGGAACTGATAACTAAAGGCCTGATAAGAGATACAGGAAATAATTAGTAAAATCTTTATTCTAGTCTATTATATTGTGTATATATGAGATGAGGACATTGAGATATAGATGTTGTGTAGTGTAGGAAGAGTAAGTTTAGATGATAGGAAAACAAAGGGATAGTACTGCAGAAATTGGGAGAAGAAAGGATTGTCATTGAATAAACCGATGATGGAGGAATTGGGAGGGAAAAATTAGTATTTATAGAGATATATTGCTAACATTAATATTTAAAGATTTGATGCAAGAGAAAAGACAGGGTATACAAATGCAAAAGTTGCTGGATGATAAATAAGATAAGTTAAATTATAAAGAGGTAAAAGGAAGTGTTCATTAGGGTGTATCATAATTTAGTACACTTATAATGAATATTAATTATTTGCTGTAAATGGAATCAGTAAAAACAAGAATAGGTAATTTTATGCCATACTGGTTGTTTAATTTTTTAAACCATGAAGGTGGTGGAGCTGGAGGCCTTGTAGTTTGCAAGGATAGAGAGAGAGGAAAGAGACGTTACCGAATCCTGATGAAATCTACACTTTCACGGTCAAGTCCTCATCTTACTCGCATCATCTCCTTTCTGCCAAACTTTCTTGTGGTAAATGAAACGAAAAAATACCTTCGTTTCATGGAAGAAAATGAACGTGCTGATTTGTGGATTGATTTGTCACCAGGACAGGTAAAGCAGTTTTGGTACTTCATTGTTCATTATTGAAATGGAATTGAAATCCTTGTTTTTAATTATTAATTTTCCTACTTCTTAGTGCTCTCCTTTCTGGCCTGACACTGACTCAATGAAGATGTATGTTAAATTTCGTGACAGTAAGCTGGTATCTCAGCATTTCCATATATCACTAAGTCATCGGACAGTTCTACGAATGGACAAGGGAGTGAGTTATAAATTTTTATATTATTTATAAAAAATGAATTCATATGAGCATTAATTTATTGATCCATTTTATTAGCTGATGTACAAGGTCCAAATTTTGAAAGTGTTAAAATTTACAGATTTTTTTTCTAGACATCTAATTTAAAAATCATTTAGATGTATTATTCTATTTTCACAATTTAAAAAATTATTTCAAAGTATCATCTGATTACATAATATTTAAAATAATTGCATAATGTGTACCTTCTTGTGGCTTTTTACTACAGTCAGCTATAGTTGTGGATGTTGGAGGTGGAGGAGATCAACCATTCACAATATCATTTCAAAATTACTCTATTGGTGATGCTCCAGTTAGAGTTGATAATCTTTGTGAAGATCTATTCTTAAAAGTACACCAAGAAGATCTTGGGCAGGTCAGTTTCTATCTTGTATTTTTCTTACTATCTTAAGAAAAAATTCTTTGATTTTAAATATTTTATTGTACATAACTTATTATTAATATATTTTTAACAACTTAGCTGTTTCTACTCCTTTCATTTCTGTCCATTTGCTAATTTTTTTATTGTGTAGGTTGCTCTCCTTAGCCCATATCAATCTATGCTTTATACTTGGGATGATCCAACTAAGGAGAGATCTCTAATATGGAATGTTTACAACAGGAAAGCACGAGGGTTCATGGCAGAATTTTGGAAGGTGAGCTTGATTTTTAAAATCAAAGTTTAGGGATAACAAGTATATGATATTCAGATGCTTGTTAAGTAGAGTTGAGTTTAAGTTGATGGTAATCTCATAATTCATGGCAAATTAAATTTTAATTTTATTCTTCAGATTAAGCCAATTTTTCTTGAAATTATTCGTACCTCTTCCCTCTTTGCTTCATACTTCTTGCCCAAAATAATTTAAAAACATTTAATTAAGGAGTCAAGTAAAAATAATGATGAAAGCTTCCATTGGGTAAACTGTACTCTGTTTTCCAATTTCTTGAAATGTATATTATTATATTCTGAGGGTAAACAGATCAGGAACAAGGCAACACCCCTGTGAAATTCACTTCTGTAGATTTTTCAGCCACACATCAAAGAGCAATATTGCCCTCTTTAGGAATCCTTGGATTAAAGTATTGAAATGAATTTTTATTTGAATGTATTCTACTACACAATATTGTTGTAAATTTAGGTATACAATCAGCTTATTCTTGATTTCAATTGATAAATTCATATGAATTGTAAATTATTGCGGCTACCAAGGAAATATATTTGACCAGTTTTATTATTTTTATCACTGAAATTTTACTCATCGATAAAATTATTATTATTGTATGTATATTATATATAATACAGTTATAATTATATATAATTATATTATTATTATTATTATTATATAGGAGACACGTAATTTTGGAAGGGGCTTTATTGTTTATTGAAAATTTTGTATTTTAAATTTGATTGGCTAGCAGTGATACTTTACATAATGGGATCACTATAATCCTGAGAATACCAGAGGTCAAAAGGAACATGGTTGGACCATCACAGTCTCAACAACGTTATTTTTGTAATTGATAAATATTATCAGTATAGTGATTGAATTTCGAATATATAAGGTGATCCTAAAACTTTTATTAAATTAATTATTAAACAATTAGTTTATGTCAAAGTTTGTGGTCTTATAATATTTTTCTTTACATATGTATAATATCTTTTAATCTCAAAATAAATTGATTCCTCAATTTTCTGGTGATAGTAGTTCTCTTAATATCCTTTATTGCTATAAGGATGTTAAAGTTATTATAATTTTATAGGATGGATTTGGTCAAGAAAGAGTTACCTTCCACATGGTTCGTCAACAACAAAATATTGGCATAACTACCTCAGGTGCTACAGTAACTGCCAAGTTGTCAGCTAGCTTTAAGCGTCTTTCCCCTAAGTCTCCTGCTCAGAGCCTTGGGAAGGATGAATTCCCTCTTGGTATTGAAAGTAGCAGCAGTGGTGATGACAGTGACTCAGGTGAAGATTCCACTAGACCACAGGTAAAAATATTTTCATTTATTTCATTCAATATATTTGGGTGAATGTTATACCGTTTGATGTAATATATTTATTAATTATTTGATAGATTTATTTAATATATAAATATAATTATTACCTTTTCATGAAATAATTATCAAATTAATTTACTTCTAGCTACTGAAGAAAACAAGAAAAGATAAGGTGACTGTTTATTGGGTCAGTTATTTGGATGACCATCAGAGGGTACTGCTTTTCACGCAAGATGAAAGGATAGCTCTGCAAGCTAGAAGCCGTATAGATGCTGAGAAAAGTCACCTTGAAATCTTCCTTTCCCTCAACAGTATAGGTGTATCTTTAGTAAGCAACTATAAGTATTACTTTGTAGATTTTTTATGAAAATAATCTTAGTTAGCTGAAACTAATGATATTATTTTATTATTTAAGAATATATATATATATATATATATATATATATATATATATATATATATATATATATATAGTACATGATAAAACTCAAAATGTATATATGCATTTAAATTTGTGCATTATGCAATCCTGTTTGTGGATATTACAACATCCAGAATAAATGGCCCTAATGAATCCCAACTTAGAGGATTTGCTTAACTGTTCACCATCAAAAATGAATTGAAGGAAGATGACATACATGTAGGCACAGGTGGACCTCATTAGTACTTGACCATGCAGTTTAACCACAGAATGAAACTACTGCTATTTTGTGAGCTTGATCATGACAGACTGTACAGCTTCATCTACTGTGTTGGCTTTATGCTGGAGAGCTGTGTTAACAGTTTTATGCCCCCTGCAACAGGTTAGACTGGCATGCATCAATCATCATCTAATATCCATAAACCACAAGACCCTCAGCTTGCAATGGACATGTGAATCTCAACTAATTCTGCTGAGTGGAAGAATTTAGTGTTTTTAAACGATTCCTGCTTCAACTTGTTGCATGTCTGTGTAATGATGCTAAAATTGTGAATCCAATGAGATAGCCTGCATTGTTGAGCAGTATAGCAGGCAAGGTCCAATATAACACTTTAGGGCACCATTGGATACAACATGAAATCTCAACTCTTGCATAATGAGGAGCAACAACTGCTACATCAGGGAGGTTTTAGCCTAAAGTTCTGCTTCCTATCAAGGAACTCTACATGCTATGTTTCAGCAGGGCAATTGTACTGTCATGTGTGATGAAGAATGTGCAAGCCTTCTTTGAAAAAAGACGGTTTGTGTGTGCTTACCTGGCCTGCACTTTTGCCTAACATGTCACCCATGGATCATGTCTGGGATATACTTGGTTGGCATCTTCTTTGTCTTTCTCTTCCAGCAACCAGAGTTAATACTTTGACTCACATAGCAACTGTATGAAGGGAGATTCCCCAGCAACTTATCAAGGTCATCTTTGATTCCATGCCACAATGTCTACATACTCTAATTGCAGCACTTGGGAGCTTCACAATGTACTAAATTTTTGCAATCATAATATTTTGTGTTTTATCATGTGCTTAATCTTAGGTATAAATTTCTTTCAGTTACATGTATTCCTCTTGGTGTTGCAATTTTCACCAACATTAGCATAGCATCAATGTTCCTGTAAGTTATTTATTGGCATTCTTTTCAAACTATCTAAGAATAATGCAAAATATTCCCATGGACATCAGTTAATTGTGTGCCTTTCTGATGCAAAGATAATCTTCGAGCAGCAAATTAAACTTCTACAAAATTTTGATTTGAATTGAATGAGTACCTTATCTTCTATGGATTGATGATAATAATCTAGATCAGTGGTTCCCAAAGTGAGTGGCACCATACATTAATAATGAGATACATACAATGAGATTAAGGGGAATGTAAAACAGCTAGTTGGCAGCAAGGAGATCCTGGATGCTAAGACAATGACCATAGGCTAGGGTTTTAAGTCTCTAGTAATCTTCCTATATCTTCCCTTATGTTATGGTTGGGGGGGTTTTTTATAAATTCATCCAACCAAGAAGGCAGTGGCTTGAAAAAGTTTGGGAATCACTTATCTAGATCTTTGATTTGAAAATTCTGAGACTGCTGTTTTTATTTCTTGGACATAAAATATTATTGCTTAAATTCATTAAAATGATTGAAAAATGTTTATTTTCATAGGCTACAGAAACAAGTGGTCACATTAGGGAAGTGGCCTATGCAAGTGTTGTTGACTCTGCACCTCTCTGGGAGGTTATGGTGTCACATCGTTGGAAATTACTTCCTTTGGAGCTTGCTACATGGATTGAGGAACGATGGGTGACGGATTCTAAGCGTGCCCAGATGAGAGATTATGTAAATGTAAGTTAATAAATAAAGATAATAAAAATTTTGGATTGATAAGTTCCTTTGGATATATTTAATTGATATATATTTAGTGGATATATAGCTGATACTCTATTGAATCATTATAAATGATTTCAAAAGCTTAGTTTGAATCTTTGACAAACTGGTTTTGATTCCATGCGAAATGTTTAAAATTCCATTAAGTTGATTTTCAAATAATTTTCATTGTAAAATCATTATGACCAATAAATATTTTCTCCTTAATGAAAGACTTGATGCCTATGGTTGAGTCTTACTTTTAGACTTATAAGTGTCATTGCCTTATAGCTATTAGAGTTTACTAATTCAGTATCAACTTCATATACTCCCTTAATAGGAAAATGTCTCAGTTCGGTGTAATGGTTATCGATTGTAATTTTGCTGGTGCATGTCTTGTTAAAAATTAATCACTATCATATATAACTTTCATGGCCTTCACTTTGCCTTGCCATAATCATGATAGTTGCATTATATTAAGTTGCCCTGTCAGTTTATTTCAATGGAATTGCTTTAAGATATTTTTAGATTAATCTTTGATATATTGTTACCTCAAATATGAAAATACTGAAAACCTCTCTTACACTTTTTTTCATTCTCAACATAATTAGTACCTATTTAGTTCTATTATTTCAGTACATATGTTCATAATCCATCTATAAAATCAATTTAGTAGAAAAAAATCGGTGATTTTTTGCGGTATCAACATAAGTAACTTTTTGAAGTATTTGAATTTAAATCAGAGGTCTTCAAATGGCAGATATGGACCACCTAGAATTCATGTACCATTTATCATTTTCATCAACTCTAAGGCTGGTTGGACCCAGACCTTTAAAACCATTATCCGTCTAAAGCTTTGGTTAAAAATTAGAAGTACTAGGTTAGATGGAGGGCACTAGGCAAGATGAGGAATAAGGTTGTTTTTCATTTCTTTCTTTACCCATATATCTTAAGTAATGGCTGATTGGAGTTCTTAGAGGCCAATATTTAATTTCAATTTTATATATAACAATTATATATAAATATGATTCTTAGTGATATACTTTAAACTAATACATTACTTTAAACATAAACCTTGTCTCCTTCCTTGAAAATTATTATTCAACTTTCATTTTGATATTTATATAATGTAACATACTTTTCAGGTGGATTTTGAGAAGATGCAAATGACCAAGCCATTTTATGGAGAGCTTCGAAGAAGACATTACCCAGGTCTATGGCTGCAGTATAGGAAATCAGAAAACCAAAGCTACCTCCATTTAAAAGTTCACAGATTTCAGGTAACAATAAAAATTACTCAAAAACAACTCTTATTCACAAAAATTAATTTTGGCATTAAATATTTTTGTAAAATTATTGGTGGTGTTAAAGTTGACTAAATTAGATTGGGAATATAGATATCTACTTAGAGCAAATTGCATACATAAATCAAAAAGAACAAGTAATGGTAAGATGATGGATCTTCAGAATTATCTAATTCAAGATAATAAGGTGAATAAATCAGGACTGTTATTCATCTCCAGTAGTTTTATCATATATACAGAAAAAATATTGGAAGAACCATTAACAAATTGATAAAAGGGTTGGTGGGAAATTAGTCAAACCAATTAAGAATGCAGATCATAGAGCTGTTGAATGTAATTCTAATGAGGGCATAGAAATACTAATAAATTGACTAAAAGATAAAGTAATGTTGCAGTAAGGACAGAGAGGGCTTCTAAGGAAAATGAATGCTAGAAAATAAAATTACAAGATTCACATAAGAATCTATTTCTCTTGAAAAATGTGGAAATACTGGAACAGATTTGCCAATTTCCCTACTTTGGTATTCTATGATTGAATTAAGGGTACACAAATTGGGTTAGAAGAAGAAAGGAAGTACCAATGAAGCTTTCATGAAGCTAAGGGAACTTATGATTAAGGATCTTGATAAAATAAACAGTATAGAATGGGAAATCCCTTAAACTGAAGTATTTTCTTTTATGGATGTGGAACATGGACCCAGAGAAAGGAGAAGATCAAAGACTGGTGGCTTTTGAAAAGTATTTTATCTATCTGGATGACAACTTATATCCTTTTGAAAGGATATAAGTTGTCATCAAGATAGATAAAATACAAACAAGTTATCGTTGAAGATGGCAGGAGAAAGAATTGTTTTGATTAGAGAAATCAAGAAGAGGTTGAGGTAATTGGTGGGTCAAATATTTCAATTTCAGAGATAGGTTTTTTAAGAATGCAATTTAAGGAGAAAACAGATTTAAGAATGCAAGGAAGGTATCATGCTGGGAATATGACTAAGTGAAAATAAAGACAAAAATGATCAGTTTTTATATTGGATAGGTTAAGTTATTTAAATATAAATCAAAGGGTATTGAGTGGAAAACATTGGTCATATGAACTTATCAAGAGGGAAAAGACGCATATAGATCTAAAATTGGTGTGATGTTTCATAATTTTTAGTTTTTCAAGTATTTAAATTGTATAAATAATGTGTGATTAGTACTATAAGATAGACCCTAAACTTTTACTAAAATTTTCCATTCTTAAATATGTTTTTCATCCCTTGCAAATTATGGTAGTCATTGAGCTCAACATGGTTTATATTTACTTCCATTAATTCAGTATGTCCACCATTTTAATGTACCAAAGAGATTTAGTAGAAGTCTCACTCCAATATATATATATATATTTTATAATATTACTATACTATTAACGTATCAATTATATCAATTACGTGGGCCTTAACTATATTAAGTATTCCACAGTAGGAATGAGTGAGTTAAATAAAACAATTTCTGCATTTTTATTTGAAAATTTGATCTATTCTAGTTAAAAGTAATTCACTAAATTTTTGTTTGTTACATATGATGAAAAGGCCAGGCATTATGTCCTGGATCATGATGTGTGTTGCTATTGTGGTTTTGTAAAAATAAATCTTATATTCAACTCACTTATTTCTATTAACATCTCTTATGGATTCATTGATATGATATTTTCTCATAGAAAACTTTTATACAAAAGTAAAATTACATGTGAATTTATTTGGTTTAAGGAAAAGGATGTATTGAGAAATAGATCTGTGTAAGAAAGAGCAAAGGCATGAGGAATGGTATTGGAATGATTATACTAAATGAATGTAAAACTAATTGATATATTTTTGTCTCTGAAGAGATATATACACTAATTACAAGATAAATGAACTATTTTGGTGAATGGTATGAATACAGGCAATAAGAGTTCATAAAATGATTAACAGCTTGAAAGATGAAGGAATTAAATTATTAATTATATATCAATGTCGGAGGAGAGAGGTAAAAATAAAAAGGTCTCTATTGGATATCATCTTCAGAGAGGAAGAGAGCTGGAAAGGAAAATGAGGTGACAAAAATGGCTTTTTACTTACCAAAGTTAGAAAGAGGTAAACTATTAAAGATTAAAAGCCTGCAAAGTAACAGGAAAATAAGAAATTTGCAAGTAAATCCTCAAGATTTCCTTAAGAGTTAAGAAGGTGCCTTAATTTTTCAATGGCATGACAAGAAAAATAACATCAGTGTTGAGGAATTCCCTCCATTTCAATTCATATGGATGGAAAAGAGAGCTATGGTAGTGAGAGTATACATATACTCTGGGATGCCTAAAAGATCTCTTAGAAATGTAAATATTGTGATGAGAAGGTTAGACAAAAAGATGTTTGAATATCCAGAAAAAATATTAAAATTCGGAAATGCTTTAATTCTTTGAAATTCCTTGAAGATGGAATTCATTTATAGAATTCAACAGTTAGAGTGTTGTAATTACATTTTGCAAGGTTATTTTGTTGACTAAATTTTTATTGAATACCTACTTTTCATGTTTGTGTCATAGAATTTGAATACTAGTGGTACATGTACATAGCTAATCTTTTCTAAATATTATTAATCTGAAAATATTATTTGCAGATTGACAACCAACTTCATGATGCAGTATTTCCCACTGTGTTGCATCCTACCCCAATAGCTCAAAGAGTTGTGCAGAGATTTGGAACAAAACCTTGCTTTGAAGTTCTGCTTATGAAAAGGCATAGGCCACTGGAAAATCAAGATGTTTATAAGTGAGTTTGCTCTTGGGAATAAAACTATATCCATAGATATTTTTAGTTCTTTTTGACAATTTCAATGATACTTTTGATTAATCCTGAATTATGTTGTTCAATAAACTCATAATAATGAAAATTGTATTTATGTTGGTCTCCTATAAAGAAATATGGGAGTGTGTTTACTTTCTCCCAGAAATAGCTTAAATGGATTCCAGTCCCTAAGAAAAAACTTCATCCAATAGAAATATCATAGTTTCCAAGTACTAATGATAATTAAGACCAACCTTCCAGCAATCTTTTAATGTGATTTGGGAAACTCTTTTCTGTTTTAAAATTTCATTTCAATGACTTTGAAGTTAAATATTTCTTAGAAATTGTTTGTTTCTCTTACTACAGGTACATCAAAGTGCTGGTACAAAGCTTATCCATTCAGATAGATAGAGGATTTCTTCTGACTGTGAGTGATATTTTCACTGCCTGGCAACCAGAAGAAAAGGCTGCTGTCCGCATTCGAGCTGATATTGCATTAGTTCATGCTAGTTTATCCAGCATTGCTGCTAAGGTAATATTACATTTTTTGTAGTCCTTTGAAATTAAAATGTTCTTAAAAATTATTTACAGAATTAAATTTAAGTTGTTAGAGTAAATTATATAAAATTAATTAATTTTAAATTTAAAAATATCCTAATTAGCTTCTTTAATATTGGTAAATAATATCTATAATTTTGCTGCCCATACATAATCAGCCATCCAAGGATGACCCACGTGTTGTGGTGGAGTATGTACATCTATCTCCCCTAAGACTGCAGTTCAGCTTCTCACCAAGGGGAACATTTTATCAAGCTGACACATATGCTGAATCAGCATTACGATCTAATCTTTCTTCTGACCTGCTCAATCTCTTTCTCAATACATTGGGTGTGGCCTTGACTGAGGTGAAGGGTATAAAGCTCAAGTAAGAACTGGATAACATCTCTAAATTGACATTTCATTTGTGGAAGCATTTTAGCCAATCTACCATTGAGTCTCTTATTTCAAATGAATCATTATTTACTTCACAGGATGGCATTCTTTGAGAGAAGAGGTCTTGTATGCACCTATGGAAGGCTTAAAAATGATGCGAAATCTCACTACATTTCCCAGCTTTTACAACAGTTTCATGTCATTGTTCTTGGCTTAGATGTACTAGGGAATCCTTATGGTTTAATTGTGTCTGATTTTACTCAAGGCTTGGGCGATTTGTTTTATGAGCCATATTTGGTGAGTATTAATAGCAAAGGACCATAAGCTTTCTAGATCTTTCTGATCTGATTGTGAATAAATTTTTGCAGGGGATGATGGAAGGTCCAGAAGAATTTGCTGAAGGACTCTGCTCTGGAGCACAAAGCCTTTTAGGACATGTGATTGGAGGAACAGCAGGTTCTGCATCTCTCTTTGCAGCCTCTTTTGGGAACATATTGTCAGAATTTAGTTTTGATGAGGATTACAAAAAGGTATTATTTACATTTATTCCAACAAAAATGATGAATTCAGATTAATTATATGTTGCTTCAATTTTTTGGAATCAAAATCAATGAATAATCTATGCAGTTGTAGTACATATAAGATTATATATTGTTCGAAAATTTATAGAGAATTTTAGCTTTAGTCTTTCAGACTTGTCAATGAAATCACTTGATATTTAATTTCATTTTAGATTTCTGTGAAGATGGAGTCTTATCATCTAAGCTTAAGAGTGTAATATAGATCTTTTGATGAATTATTTCATAAACAAAATCAAAACGTTTGGGCATTACTTCATGGAAAGCCATCAAAATAGAGAAAAAGAAAGATTTGTAATTTTTCTACAAGATGTCCTCAGTCAAGACCAAGATTCACAATCTTGTGGAAAAATTACATAGCTTTCAGGTTGTTTTATGAAGTAGGAATTGTAGTTGAGGTTTAGATTAAATTTCTACCTGTTTTGTAAATTAATTCAGTTGGTTATTTTCCCTCAGAAAAGAAAATTTTGCATGCAACAAAACAGTGATCTACCTGAAACAATTTTACTTGCTGGAAAGACATTTGTGCTTGGAGTGGCCCTTGGTCTTTCTGGAATATTTACTAAACCTATTTTGGGTAAGTGATACCCTATATACATTTACATATTAGCTATATAAGAGATTACTCAAATTTTCCATTGAGAATATGGGGATGTTTCAGTGATGGTTTTTCTTTATGGATAAAATTTAGTGTTAAGATTATAAAGCAACTTCAGAGTGAAATTCAATTTTTTTATTATTTGCTCTTCATATACAAAGAACACATTTTATGGATGACCAAGACAACTCTGCTGTTCCATACTAACTAATTGATTGCTTATCTTAAATTTACTTTAACCAATCCCCTCAGTCATTATTTTCAGGCTATGTTATTTGTGAAGGAAATGTGCATGCATTAGTGGAATTTCTTGTAATCTTACCCTCGACTGCATATGTGATTAAAATTATTTGCCATATCTTGGTGTGAGCTTACTCTGTGTGTAAAAAATGAAAGAAATTCTTCTCTGATATAAAAATGATATGTTGATGTAACCAGTTTGAAGCTTGCATTATCTTCCATCTCTTTTTTCTGTTTTGCCAAAATACATCATGGATTTCATCTATCTTAATATTACAGTTTCTCGCAATGTATTTGCTAACTAAAGTTTTAATCTCTTTGTTTATGTCACAGTCTTCAATTATCATCCTTTAAGCATACTGCTACATGACTGTCTTAAGAAATGAATTGTTATTTTTATTATTATATTCTGTGAAAAATTTATAAATTGATGCACCTCAAGAAATTTTAGTTTCGATTGTACCCAAGAATTCTGTGGTGTATTTTACATTTTTAGTTGCAGATGTACAAAAATTACAATAAAAGTTGCATTTCTGGCATTACCATTCTCAAATCTTAGCATTGTTATGAATGTTGATGTTTGAAATTAATTCGTGCTTGGTCGTTTTACTTTTTTTTTAATCATAAGTTTGGTATAATATCATACCTATACTGTTGTCTTAGGCATTGCTGGGAGGCACGAAATACTTGAGTTAATTTTAAAATCCATTAATGGTATGTTTATATGTTGATGTTGCATTTTGAGGAATTAAAGTGAGGTTTCCTCATATCTTTCTGGTGATTAATGCTATATTTTTCAATTTGCATCTTGTGATGTGGAGTATAGATAGAGAAGTCACAGGTACAGTAAAACAGAATAAATTCATCCATTTGCTCTTTTATGCATTGCCTTATAATTAATTAGCTTTTATGCATAATTAGGTGGAGCATACTGCTTAATTACTATATTGCTTCTTGGATATCATTTCTCCCCTTAAATGAAATCTAAATTTAAGTTTTACTTTAGCTTTGTCTCTTTGTCTCAGCATCTTTAGCATTTATATGTCTTTATATTACTTCTAAATCAGTAAATGATTCATTGGTGTTCAAAAATGTTACAAACATCTATAACAATATGTTTTCACAAATGACTTTTAAGAAGAATAGGTATAAAATATTTTGATTACTAATTTTTTTCTAATTTAATTAGGAAGAATAGGTATAAAAATTTTGATTACTATTCTAAAATATCTCAATGACAAGAATGGATATTCCTTCAATATGTCATTTACTTTGGTATATAATCTTTGATTTGTTTTGAATAATTCTACATAATTATTATTTTATATAAATAATGAAGTAGATTTTTATTTAGTATCAGAGATCATTGTCTAAACTTTATAATTGTTAATTTAATTTTTCCTCTTGTCTTACTGATCAGAATAGCAGTAATATCCTCTTACTAGCTTATGATTGTAGTGTGTGTCCTTAAATGTTTGTAAGTTGTGACTATATTTAAATCGGTTAAAATGTTTAAAACTAACGTACATTTTTATGTTTTAATTGCTGTTTTTTTATTTTTTACTAATCAGTACTTAGTTTTTATTTACTAGGAAGACTGGTTAGTAAAAATAGAGCTCCTTTGAGAGATTTGTTATGATACCTCTTATTCTTAGCCTTGACCCGGCTACCTTAACCATTTTTGCATTTATTTATCTCATTGGAATGAGTTTCAAAGAATATAAATATTAGATGCTAATAAAGTATGTATTATATTCATGCATCCCATAGTTAGTTGACCGATGCATGCAAGGTTTCAAGGCATATCCATGTGTGGTATTTTTATTCTCTACTATCCTTAAATTGACACAATAACTACAATATTCATATACACTCATAAAAAAATATAAATAGGGTATTTATAGATTAAAAAATCATCCTAAGAAATATGAGATTTATGATTTGGAACATTAAAACTAAATTTTGACAAAAAGTAAAATAACCTTCATGGTATAATTTTACTTGATTATTTCAACTATTTTTGCATGTAATTCATAATTTTGTTTAAATAGGTACGCAATAGTAAATTTTTCCTTTTTTCTAAATATTCTATGCCTCAAGATCTATTATATTTCTTTGATGCAATATATCAAATAACTAAAGGAATTATTGTCACAATCTAATGCTAATGAATTAAGAACTTAAAAATCTTAAGAACTAATTAAAATAATTTTTTTCTGAGAAGCAACATGGATGATTTTATTAACTATCAAAGATGAAATATATTCATGCCCAACATAAAGAATACTTCTTACTCTGAAAAACATTCGTTGAAATACTTTCAGCAACTTTAAAGAAATAAAAAATGAAATATTTTTAAAATGAACAATTTTTGTGACACATTTATTGTTTTTGTAGGAAGCATAAACTATTTTAGCTCTAATTCATATTTTCTATGGAGTTCATACTACTATATAACTGTATATACTATATATTTTGCAAGTTGTACTTTTTAATTATTCTCTTCTAGTTTTTGATTAATAGATAACTTAGCTTTGCATTTTATTTTTGTTCAAATTTTCAGGTTGCCTAAATTTATGTGACTTATGGTTCAAGTTATTATTTCCTTTTACCAGGTGCTCATCAAGATGGACTAGAAGGGTTCTTTAAGGGAGTTGGTAAAGGCTTAATGGGTCTAATTACAAAACCAACAGGTGGAGTTTTTGACTGTATTGCAATAGCATGTGATGGAATTAAAAGGTAAATAATCAGCATTTTATGTAATCTATCTGATGATGGTGATGATTTTACTCAAATAAGAAATATAATATTATCATATGCATGTAAATTAGAGCTTTTTGTTATCTTTTCAACTAGTTTGTTTGACAAAACTTCTATGGTTGAAATACAGAAAATTATTCTGATGTATTCCTCATCAAATATAGAGCATGCGTTTAAAATCTCTTTACAGAGCTGTGGAAATGGGTGAGAATGTGGTCCTGAGATCAAGGCTTCCTCGTTTTATAAATCTTCATTTTGTGAGTACACAAAATAGTGAAATATGTAGTTATACAAACATTCATAATATATATCTGCAACTATTTTTCATAATAACTCTTAACTTTTTGTCCCAGGGTGTAAAGCCTTTTTCATTACATGAAGCCACTGGATTTTATCTTCTCAACACATTGAGTAAAGGTCATTATGCTGACACCGACATCTATTGGGCTCATGCACCATTAAACTCTGAAGGAAAGACAAACATACTTATCACGCTTCAGTGAGTAAATAATATTCATTATTTAAAATAAATTTAATCAAGAATTTGTCATAACATTAGCATCATAATTTTTTTGAGTTCTATTTTCTGAAGTTACAAAATAATCATGCAAATGAATTCTTTTTTAGATTAATATTTCCACATTTCAGAATCAAAGAGCAAGATGAATTTTTGGCTAGCAATTCTTTATCCACTTGTAATCGAGAGGTTAAATGCTGAGCATGAATATGAATCTTAAATGTTTGCCATTAAAGCTCTGCCAATTCATTTAACATCAATTATATAAAGTAATGATATCATTGAATTCCATTCTTAATCATTGTATAACAAGGCTTAAATACTGATATTGTGTTTCCGAATTTAAGGAATCTTCATCACTACTAATTTGCAACATTTGAGAAATTCAGAAATGTATCACAAAAACATTTTATACCCTCCATCATCTTAATTATGAAATCTGCATTTTGTTTAATTTCAAATATAAGTTCACTGGCACTGCAGTAATGGTTGTGTTCATCTTTGGATTAGGGATTGTGAGTTAACTAACCTTTAATTAGTCAGTGAACTTACATCACTATCGAAAAAATACAGAAATTGAACTAGTCAGATGACTAGTTCAATTTCTGTATTTTCTCTTCTATTAATTCAGATAGAATGAACTTATTCTCAGTACAGATGGGTATACAGTAAGGTTAATGTAGCTTTACTGTATTCTTTGAATGATAGGTTTGCAGTATCTAATTTTTACCACAAAAATCCTACAATATTCATTCACGAAATATCTCGTTTAGAAATACTCAATGATTGTTTTTCATGATAAGTAATGCTTCATGTAGTTCAAGACAGTCAGAAAATTACAAAGACTGAAACTGTCAAACTCCATCAGTTTAATATCAGCCTTAGATGTAAACCTTTTCCAATAAATTTCTCTTTCATTTATACATTTGTATCAGGTAAATTCTAAATATTGATTTATTTTACCTTTGAAGATATTTTTTATATTCATAAGATATTCTATAATTCAATAATATATTATTCAATACTGATACGTACGAGGATGTAAGGATCCTCTATCAGAATATTGTACTAAAAAATCCATGATTTCTATAAGACAATAATGGAATTCAATTTTCAATTTCAGGCATGTGTTCCTTCTGGAAAAGTGTAGACTTTGGGGAAGCTGGGAGATAGACTGGGTTGTAAGGGTTGATGACATAGTTGCTGTTCCTCACTTAACTGGAAAAAAATTGATCTTTAAAGTAAGACAGGTAAGATTAACTGAAATTTTCATTCATTGTATGATCTGTATACAAAAGAAGAGATAATTTTATACCTGTGGTAGGAAGGTATCTAACAACAATCTATATCTCTATGAAATAAATATACTATTATATTATTTCACTATATATATGTGCCCACATAAAACCTACTGAAAATACTCCTGCTTAGGAGGATATCTTGCTTAATAAACTGTTTTGTTTTATCCCTTTCACACTAAGTACAAGGAAAAAGTACTCCTTAAGTTACTTTGCTTGTAAAGTGGATTTTTTTCTGTCCCTAGATGTTCTGCAACCCCCGTTAGTCAAATCTATGTCCAAGCTGATTGACTGAAATCTGTATTGCTACCTTCCTCTTTTCTCTTCTGCCTTACCTCTTAGGGGATATTTTTACTCTCTTGTTTGGAATGACTAGTTTTATGAGAAGAAAATGAAGAGACCATGAAACAGAATAATCTTTATACCACTGCTGAAGCTTATACTAGCTTTGAGACAGAATGAGATCTTCCTCATTAGTTTTTTCTCATGAAGAACATTAAGAAGTTTCCTTTTCTTGCAAGTTGTAAACACACTGAATAAACCAGAGTGGTAGTATAGTGTTTGGTTGTCTGTTGAATGTAGTCTTGGAGAGAATGTAATCTGTGATGGCCTCTCACCACTGCCATTAAAATATTCATTATTCTTCCCTGATTGTCTATCTGGTAAATATTGCTTCATTGTGTAGTGAAAAATGACCTAAATTAGGTAACAAAGGAAGACAATCTCTTTGTCTGAAATCATTTTCAAAAATATGAGAAGAAGGTATCCAGTATTGCACAAAAATAGTTCAAGAACTAAAGATATCTACAGATGTAGCAAGTAAAGCAAATTAAAGACTCCTCTTTGTTTTGAGGGGTAAAGGATTTATATAAAAATTACAGACTTAAAATACCCTTCTCATTTGTTTTTCAAAGTAAAATAAAAGTAGTTTTTGTAACTTCGCTATAATGCTATCCCACTAATAATTTTGCTTCTTTGCCCTTCCAAGAAAAGCATTTAGGTTTTACCCGCGTTTGTCTGTGCGTACACATGTAGTATCAGCTTCTTTAAATTAACTAAAACTTAAAATAATAATAATAAAAAATAGACAGAACAGGCTCTTACAACATAATAATAAGTCAATGATGGCAATGGTTTAGGCCGTATTTGACGTATGATTAATTTAAGATATGAAGAAAGGAAAGAAGAAAATCCATCAAAAAAATTAGGAAGGATGATGTGAGGTATACAATAAAGCCAATTAAGCATTTTGCAATGGGTAATCATGGCATACCACATTAATACTTCATGCTTGCATTAAATGATTATTTGTGCAGTTTCTTTATAATCAAGCATGTACATTTATAGCTTAATCTATAATGGAATGTTCCAATTACAATTATTTTTAAACAATCTCATTGCCTCCAAGTATCTGTTACCATTCCTCAACAAGATAATTAAAAATGTGTGAATAGTGCTGTAGCATTTTGGAATAAGGAAAAAATAAGTTGGTAAACCTAAATCTAAAAGAAATAACAAGATAGGCTCTTTTAAGGGGTTATTGTATCATTGAAATTTATTATAAATAGATTATAATGATGATAAATTTTAATACTGAGCTAATTGTAAGTTATCTTAACATTTAAAACCAAGGCATTGTGAATTTATATAAAAATATTGAAATTTAAGTAGTCTTTACTTTTACCTCCATAATCCCATTTTTCTATGTTAACTTAAGACAGCCAGATCATTATACTGACAACTAATAACTATAGTATAGTATCCTGTTAAATGATAATCTTAAATTAATTGGTACATACAAACATTTATTCTTTACCGTAACTTCTATTACAGGATGAAAGTCTGAATTTCTTCTCTGGCGATGAGAGATATGTGGAATCAGAAGACAAAGCTATTCTTCTATGGATTCAGAGTAAAATTGAGATGGCAATGATAATGAATATGGAAGACAAACCATGCCCAATCCAACTTTAACAAGAAAAGGAGATTAGCCTACAGATCTGTCAATAACATGTTAGAAAAACAGCATCAGTGTTTCTCGCATTGTAAACTATAGCTTCTTTTAGTTGAAATTAATATTTATTTTTCCAGTTTTATCTCATATATGCTGTTCCAGAAATTAGCTTGGATAAAAAGCTCACTCCACCACATTATTAACTCAAATATTGGAAGTAAGTGATAAAATATTCAATATTTTGTTCTGAGAATTTTGTTAGAATGAACTATTCATTCAGGAAAATACGTTCAAATTGGTACTGCCACTCACATATATTTATCTATTTTAATCAGTATTAACCAACTTTGTTCCGTAACATTTATTTTTATAATTTTTGACATTTTTAAGTTTTGATATTTCATTGAGGCCGATTGTTAATTGTTAGTTAATTCTTGAAATTGATTGATAAAGGTGTATGCAGCTGGTTAAACTTGGGTTGATGAGAAGAGTGAGAGGTGTTTGTGCTTGTGAAATTTATACCAGCTATTTTTCCAGCATCTGTTAAAATATGGCAATTGCATAAACTATAAGCCAGAAGTAGTTTCTTCAGGAAATGTATGTATATGACTATTGAATGTTTGTAAATAAGAGTGTAAAGAAAATATATCTGTTGTTTGAAGAAAGTTTAATGGGTGTACCCTAATGAGGATATTGTTGGATGTAATCATGCAATATATGTTTTAATTGAAATCACAATGATTTGAAACAGTTAAACAAGTCGCACGTTGTGTCTGATGATATATTGAGGCAACCAAATTCCTTTACATCATCAGATGTATGAGTAGTTTCTTTCCAGTCGTTTTTAAATCTTTGTACGAGAGCAAGAATGATCTTCATTTTTACAACGTATTAAATTAACGGATATAAAACAGAAGGTAAGTATAGTAAGTGAAACTTTGAACAAATTCCTCTGTTTCGATCTAAACTTGATGGTAGCCCTAGATAGTAACATAAGATTGAAACTTCTTTTTACCCTCAACAGGGTCCGCATGCACCTTTGACAAAAAGTCACACTGAGAATTTTTAAGATATTTAATGGCAATGGAAGTAACAACCAACCACCATCGTTCTTATGATACTATCACTTAATTTTTTTTCTCTTAAGCAACATGTAAGATCAAGCCACATAAGTCTTGCGTAATACGAGATAAAAAAAACCTACATTAGCGGAATATTACTTTCTTGTAAAGATTTTTACCGAGTACATTACAAAATACAATGGCACTCATTCATCAGTATTTTTTATCTTACTTTCCCTAATTTCATATATCAAGGAAAGAAAATGCTTGAAATTTTAATATTTTATTGAAGAAGGTATATACATATCAAGTAACAACGGTTATCTATTATGCAGCGGGTGAAACAAATTTGGAATGCTCAAAATTAAAATTCGAAAATCGATCATATCACATTTACTTCGCAAGGCCTATTACTCCGCAGGCAGATCGAGCTCCAGCATTTCCGGTGACTTTGCTCAATTCATGTCCTCCTTTACCAAGGTCATCAGGGTCCTCATGCACCTTAAACCGAAAGCACAACTCCATCACTCTGGGTATTTCAACGATAATTGCTTATAATGATAAGGATGATAACTTACCACCATTGTTCTTCCGACGATGCTATGCTCGCCAGAAAGAGATATCATACTGTCAGTGATATTGATCGCAACTATCCCATTTTCGTCAGCTTCAACATTTCCTAAATCACCGACATGTCTTACGGCATCCATGGGACTTCCATGATCCTTACCGTGAGGATTAAAGTGGGCTCCAGCACTCATGCATCCTAACAGGGCAAAAATTATCACCAATAATTTGTAAACTAAGAAATAACTTCAGTTTACCGAAATACCTACTTACCATTAGTCATGTCTCCGAACTCATGCACATGAAATCCATGAAGGCCCGGACCTAATCCGGTCAATTCTCCAGATAACTTCACGGGAGCAGTAGGATCCTGGAAAATGGTCGAGAACGAAAGTTAGAACTATAAAAATACTTTGGCATATCATTTACCCGAAATAGCATACCTCTTGTTCGAAATACACAGTTCCTTTAACCTTTGGGCCACTCAGGAGACATACGGCTTTGGAAGGCATTTTGATTTAGAACGTTCTAGATTACGTAACGCCGTGAACGAGCAAGTACTTCTGCACTCCCGTACGCGTTGATTAAAGCAGATAGCTAGATAGAGGCGTATCATGCGCAACGGCAATTTTATTCTTCCGGCATCCCCTTATGGACTTACGAAATATCTCACATGATGTCTCTAATATCAATAGCGGTCATTTTCAAATCAAACTCGATGAAAGTTTGATTATGAATTATATTATCTCTCTCAATTTATTTTACAGAGAGTAAAGATAATTTATTATTTTTTCGTTGCATATTCGACTTTTTCTGTAAGAACGAATTTGGAAGAGAATCTCCTTTGGAATTTTTGTTTTAATTAATTCTCTCGTTCGAAAAGAAAGAAATATTTCATCGAACTTTATTGATATATATTACAGTAGAATCTTATTTTTAGAATATATGCTCGATTTATTTGAACACATGGAATTGGATACGAAGCCATATCTTGGCGTGGCATAAGAAGAGTTCTCAACCACATCAGGTATGAATTAGCATACAAAATGTCTCTCTAAAGTGAGTTTTTCAAAAATATTTATGTCAAGTTCATTTCATTCAAATATTCATTTCATTCATTTATGTCAAATTCATTTAGAGGCTCTTAGCATGAGAATGGAAAAAATCAAGTCACCGAAAATCTCATTATCATTGAATTTCCTAAGTCATTCAACAGATAGTGCTTCTTTTACGATCATGTGAAAAAAGCATTTGATGTGAGAATTGTGAACGTCTACAAGACCATTTCTCTCCAGTTATCGAACTTTCAGTATGATGAAATTACCTATTTTGCTTGTTTAATCAAAATCGTACTTGTTATATCTGCATAAGTACAATTTTTCTTAATTATTTGAAATAGTAATGACATCCCTTAAAATGTCCATTACATTTTCAATCAGAATTGCTATACTCAAAATAAATTCCCTAAGGTTTAAATTTGATTAGAGCTTTCCTAGCTTCCGAGATACATTTTTTCAGATGGTGTCTTATATTTTTATACTAGGGGGATGGGGACCAGCTTGGCATTTGCACCCTTTCGTAGATGGCCAGCCCTGCACATATGAAATTGAATATCTTCTTATTTAAATTTACCTCAGTGTTCTTTCATCTCATCAGTGTACCTCTTTTTTCATTCCTAATTGTAAGATAGCTATATGGAGCTAGAATTTTTCCTCTCCTTCCTCTATTTGATAAACTGTAAAGTCCAATCTAAATTCAAAGAGAAAGTTGATGATGTTTTGATAAACAATAATCTCTTGCATATGAATAACCAATAAGTTATTATTTTTATATTTGTCTCTGATTTTCATACTTATTTAGTTTTCTATGTACCTAATATTTTCTTAATTAATCATTTTAGTATAGTAGATAGTACTTAATAGATATATAATTATATGGGTTCTGGAAATCAAGAAAATTTAATAAGTGATATTACACTGTTTTTATAACAATCATACAAAAATTTCGAACAAATAACTGAACTATAAAGATCAGCATGTTTTGGATACCTCTGGATTTATTTATTTTCACACCCTCATGTACAGGTGCAAATTCTCCCAATCCCTTGCACTGTTCATGCATTTTTGCATAGTTAAAAAGGAAGAAGAAAATGAAGATAAAGCAAAGTAAAAACACTGAAGAAAGATCCATGGCTTAAGTTGATAACATGAAAAACCACCTGAAAATAATAAGCTGAGTAATAAATATACGTATTTTGGAAGAACATCCTCAGAAATAAGGTGAATTTTCTTAATCTTAACATATTTAAATGGAATAAAAGTATATGAGGCTCAATAATATCCAACTTTTAACCTCTATTTAGCATGCGATGGAAATGTAGACAATAAAGCTCTGCAGATAAGCACAATAACTTTATTTGTTCCAGACTGAAGTTGATATCTCAAAACCCAGTTCTTCATTGTATTTTATAGTAAATCAATTAATTAGGTTTGTCTTTGAGATTTTGAAAAATAATTGTAGGCAATAATACAATAATTTTATTTCATCAGATTTTTAGCTCTATGTTAAATGGTTAAAAAAGATTACTTTTAAAATATTTATTTATAAAATTCTACAAGGATTCCTTTTGTCTCTTTGGTAGAGAGGATTTGAGGAAACTGTGTTGATGAAATGTTTCTTTGTCTGAACTCTCTTTAAGTGATTAATGACATTGCCCTCATGAGATTAATTGGTTTCTGTACTATGTCCTGATTTGAATGTCACTTACTTCTTACTGTTTCTCTTAATCACTCCAGTGTTCGGTTCTTTTTATGTTATTTATGGTGTGATTCCTCCAGAAATCCTTGAGAGTTAATTCTGTGTTGGTAACTTACTAACATCTTTGAAAAAGAACTTTTATATAGAGTTGCTTGAAGTTGGCAATAACATATTGATCCATCAGCAGTATGCGAGTCAGTATGTATTATGAGGCAAGGTTTGATAAAATGAAATTCTATGTCCTAATTTCCTTTCAACTGTGATGGGTGTGCTGAAGCATCATCCCTCACAAGAAGTGTAGCAAGAAAGGACTTAATTATGACAGATCCCTTTGGTTGACTTTATCATTAACCCTTAAACTGCGGGAAAACGTTTTTAAACGTTTGACCTGCTCCTTCAATTTTATGACCCTGCCTCTCAATACAGAGCCCGATCTCTCGCTCCTCTCTATTGTTCTGGGTTGGGAATATCTCAAAAGCGTTTTCTCTAATCCGGGAAAACCCAAGTTTAACAGGTTCCATCTTTACCCACACTCCGAGTTTTGACTGCCTTCGAACACGGTTTATTTTCTTTGTGATTAGTTATTTTTGTTACAAATCGAGATATATACATATTGTTTGGTATCAAAATAATCTAAAAACTGCTTAGAAAACGACTAAGAACTGAATATTGAATCAAAAATTATTATTAAGTAAATAAAAATTGGCAATGACATTTTCTATACACAAGTAGTTAAATTTCTCGACAATAACCGATGACCGAACCCTCAGGAAAAGGGTCTATCTGGATTATGAAGGTCTATATCTGCTACCACTGGCCTGTTCAAGAAGGCGCAGAGCAGCTCCCGCAGCTTAAGGGTTAATAGAAGAAAATGCCAAGGAAATCTAAATGAAGAAAAGAGGCTCAAGGTAATTCGTAAGAGGTCTTCGTAGGATTCTAAACGCTTGGATAGCACAAGTATTTTAGGGATATTTCCTTCCTGAATTCCCACTCATTGGTTGAATAATTGGCTTAAACATTACATGTAAGTACAAGATAAGCCTAGTGCAAGTAGAAAATTTCTCAGAGGGATCCCTCTTTCTGAGAGCTATCTCTGCAGCTTAATAAGGTTAGTAGAATTTATGTTTGTCAAAGAAACTTCATAGAGATCATACTATCTTTATTTAAAGATTTTCTAGAGAAAAATTAAGGTGATGCATGCAAATTGCTGTAAATATCGTTAAATTAGACAAAAGTTGACCCAAGGAGAGGTTTGCTGTGTGGTCATCTACATGCACATGTATACCAAGGTTGTGCATGTACACTAACCATGGTTCATATGTTAAGTTCATATATTGAGGTCATAATGGGGTCCAAGAATGTTCACAATTTGAGTGGTTTGTAAGTTGAGGTACCACTGTATTTCTAATTTCCATAATATTATGGTAATTAGAAATACAGTGTTTTATTATTATTAACAAAATTACTAAGCAATTTATGTGTGTGGTTACTTCTTATTAATGTTATCCATGCCTCCAAATTTTTTAGCTGACTGAAATAAATTTGGTGAGCATAAATAAACTGAATCATATATATATATCCCAAAATATATTCACTTGAACATAAAACTTCATAATAAGAGATACATAAATCATGTACATGGAATGATAACTTATGATAAATCAAGATTTATTCAAAACTGCACAGCCCACAGGTGATCACGAGGAGTTTCTTTATTTAAAATGTAAATGATCCTTTGAGATCGTGGAAATACAACTTTAAATGTTTTTAACATACTAAATGGAGTAGGTTGCAACTTCTTCTCTTCAAAGATCAAACAGCTGAATATTTGCTTGCATGCTGTTTTGTTTTCGATACATAACAATTCCTCTAAAACTTGAATTATTTATGATTAAAATATAAATAGGAACTTATTAAAACAATTGCAAGGACTAGCATAAAACTATTGTCCTACATAAATCACTCAGGAAACGAGTCAAAATTAATTTCCAGCATGTCGAAAAAGAAAAAAATATAAAATTTTTCAAAAAAATAAAAATTTGTGCATTATATCAATAGATAACATGAATGATAACTTATCAAAAGAAAAAATATAGTTCTTCTTCTATCCCTGGAGAAGACACTTAAAGAAACCTTTCATGGACTTGGTTGAGCAGCTGGTAAAAATGGAGCAGCTGAAGATATAGTTACAGTTAAAGAATCTTTTAATTTTGTAGCCATCGACAGTAATAAGTGTAAGGAAGTAGCAGCTTCCTGTAGAGTCACCTAAAACAAAAAAGATACATATTTATGCATATTAGCTGCCATCATTTGCTACACAAAATATACCCACAAGATCTCAGATCTCTATTTCACAAAAATTACTAATGGAAGCAAGAAAAGCAGAAAGTGCAAGGATCTAGGAATACATGTGTGATTATAAATAACAGTAATAGATGATTATTGCTAATATTTTGCTGTCCAAACATAATATCCTTTCAGTTTATAAAAAATGAAAATGTACTTCAAAATCAGGACTAAGCTAACAAATGTTGTTTGAGAGAGATAGGTTGGCTGAAATCAGCAACCAGAACAAAATCAATAAACCAAATCATAGAGAATAGTTCTCCATATGGCAGAGGCTTATTATTTTAAAGAATCAAAGTACGAAATTATCATCATAAGTGTACCAGTGTATACACATATATGTGACTAAAAGTTTAATTACAATCAAATAGAAAAAATACATGAAAGTAGCCGGTAAACAAAGGGCAATTTGTGGAAAAATTGCAAAGCAGACATTTAGTTTATAGAGGGGTCAAATCAAATTGTTACTAAATTAGATAGCCATTGTAGACAAATGTGTTTTAAATTAATAACTGATTAATGTCGAGAGGATGTAAGGTTTTATGATCTGACAAACATCATAAAACATTTGTACATATAATCTCAATTGAAGGTAATCATAATTAACAAATAAAATAATCACTCAGAAATGTATATTTCATGCATAACATTATTCAAATTTATCACACACACCTGTGAACGCAGAAGTCCTTGATTAATACCATTGAGCTCCTTTGTCGCATTATGTATAGTGTTGCTTGTAAGTTCTAAGATGTTGCGATGAAGAGAGATATTTCTTTCACCTAAAATATATTTTGAAGGAAATTTAGTATGTCGGTAATGATTTCGACACATTATTAAATCAGGGGAACTTAAATAAGAAGTAAAGAGGTGCTTAATGAATAAATTTTGTACAATAATCAGATCGGGTTTTTGTGTACAAAGAAAAAAATGAATTGACACATGTTGAAAAATGAACTGAAAATGTTGAAATTATAGATTTTAACAAAAGCTCAAGGAATGAATATATAACTACTCATTTTGCCAGTTTAAGAGTTGAATAACTTTCTAATTCCTGACATTAAAAAAGTTACGATATTAAATAATGAATGGCAAATGAGATAGCTTTGAACTCGAGTAAGTTTCTGTTATTGAAATTTTACATACTTTAAGAAAGTCTTTCGAAGTAAAAATGTTTAGTTTAAGAGTATGTTATGGTGAGAGAAAATAATCTAAGATACTGGAAAACTACCAAAACCATTCACAATTTAGATTGACATAAATAGTATGACTAATATCCTAATTTTATGGGAAAATGTTTGACAGGAAAATTAAACCACCACAACTTACGTAATTTTTTATGTAGTAATGAATTGTATTTAGGACCTTCGTTTCCTTTACTCCTCCTGCCAGATGCGTACTTCACATTCTGCGATGCTGTGGATGATGCCGAAGCAACACTTGCACAGCTACTAACACTACCAGCGTCTGTTTCAGATTTGAGTGGCACAATTAATAATAATCAACAAGGATTTCGACTGGGGCTACCACTTAAATACGTACCTTCATTCTCCTCATCTGATTCAGGAGCTTCGCCTGCGACTACTATTCCCTGCGGATTAGTTAAATTACCTTTTGCATCCTGAACCTAAACATTTGTAAAAGAAAGAGACTTATATATCATTGCAAATAAATTTATGCACATACATTTATTGACTTTAAAGGTACTTTGGGTTTAATTTCCTCTTCCTCGTCCGATTCAGGAGCCTCTCCAGCAACAACGCGAGGCTTGCTTTCCATTTATTACGATGACTAGTAATGAACATAAACTAAGAAGCCTTTAAACACCGGGAAAGGGTGAATTTGAATGAAAGTTTACATCAATTTACAGACATTCACGCCCTCGATACCTCGGCCTTCGCACTTCTCCGGTAGTTTGGCAGCCTAGACGTGTGTCGCTAAGGTCGCCTCAACCTGATGAAGGCGCCAATGTCGATCGGTGCATCATATATTTTCAATCCCAAATCAAGTCCGAAGTACTTTCTAACTAACATTACTTGTGGACATTTATTGACTCGAGAAAATTTTGGAACGAAATTTCGGTCGCAGGAGCTTAAAGGTACGTTCTCTTTTTACAAAAGATGTATGTATATGGTCACAAGTAGTATTTTAGTTAATTTTGGTAAATCTCTCGATGTTCGTCGAAATCCGTCCATTTAAGTGGGTGAAAAATATTTTCCTTAGTCTAGCGCTTCAGGAGATTTACCATAATTTTAATTGTATGCATATAAATTCAAAGCTTGGTTGATTACAATCACTATCAGAACATAGATAAATATTTTGTTAGCGCTTTAGCTTTCATTTTTTAATCGGAGCGAAAATCTTCTGTTATTAGATGCATGGGTAGCGAAGCACTATTAGATAAAGCACATTCTAGTAGATTAGAATTTTAAGGAGCGTGAAATAGTTCCATGACGGCGGCATGATTTTCGAATAATTATGTCTTATTCCTTTTTTTCAGTTTTATCGAATACAATCATGTTTTGGGAAAGATTCGTTGGATGTTTGAAGGGCATCACTTTATTTATTGAAATTAAACTTTCTCGTATATATTATGATTCGCATCGTTCGTGAACGTTGCTTTAAAATTCAACTTTTACGCTCATCGTTTTGTTTATTTTGTAGATGCAGTTCATACACTGTGAGTTTTTCCATAGGATCAGGAGATGTTAAGATTAAACTATCTATAATTTCATATACTCAATTATAAATTTCCTTTCATTCTTCAGCATGTGTTTTCATCGCTTCCTCCAGGAGGAGCGCGCATCCTTAAAATATTTTTTCCTGCTAAGATTAGAAACTTTGTCCCTTGCCAAGTAAGCTTTCAGTCCTCTATCGTTCGCATTTCTTAGACATGGCGTTGTTTCTGGAAAAGTAGAAATTGCCCAAAAGTGATTATCGTTCGTTGATTCAATCCTCCAAATGAGGTAGAATAATTACTTTTTATAAGCGTATTTTCTCTTTTAGAAATATTTCATTCTATATTTATTGTTTAACAACTAACGTAAACTTCAAAGCAGGTTGACATTAGATAATGCTTCTCTTGAAAGAACTAGCAGTTGTTTCAATAATTTTATAATTAAAATTATACTTCACAATTATTTTCATTCTTAGGTGGATGAATACCAAGAACTTTTACTAAATTCTCCAAAATGTTTCTATCATCATACATCGTCATCATCGGAGTTTTGGCCCATGGATCGTCTGCATTACCGGAATTTATTAGGATTGGTAAGCTGTTACGATTTGCTTTTAAATATTAAATTATAACTAATCCAAAGCTGAAGCTAAATATTTATTCTGCGATATTATTGTTGAATAAGCCCACCGGAAAAACCTTTTTAGCGTATACTGGAGGAAATAAGTTGAGTAAAAGGTAGAGACGTATTTAAAAACTTGCTAAAGAGAGCGGCATTATTTGGGTCCAATGTCTTATATAAGTAAATTAAAGTTATTATCGATACCTTTATCTACTGTAATAGTTAAAAACACATTTTTTCAAGATCATTCCGATGAATATTTATTACCGAAGGAGTACAGTGCATTCAGTGATTAGTTTAATCTCCTTGTCAAATGGGCAAATCCTGTTTCCATAGGCGACGTCAATAGGGGAGTGGTGATCGTTTACATCGTCCCGCCTGGGTTCACCACTTGTTGAAAGAGAACGAATTGCTAAAGATAATGAGAGAGAAAATGATTTTAAGTCTACAACATAAAAGGATTGAGCAGTCTTCAAAATAGCTTTTAAGAAAGAGATTTTACGTCACATTAATCTACCGGAAGAAAATAGCTCACACTGAGGTTGCGATATCCTTACAACTTTACAGAATTAGCCGCCTTTATTAAACGAAAAAAAAATCTCTGCAGCCGCATTGCCTTTTGAAACACGGGGAAAGGAGATTTTCATTTTATCGTAAATTTGGAAACCCAAGGGTAATTAATAATCAAGAAAACGGCCGAAAAACGATGTTAGGCGTCGAATAAATAGCAGTTAGGATCGATAGAAGCATCGGTCAATGTCAGTGATTGTGCGAGTTTGGAAAGAGGAAACGGTTCTTTAACGGTTAAAGGTTCATTGAATTATTTCTCAAAGATAAGCAGGTGTTTGAGATTATTTAACGAACTCACACTTGATTAAAAAATCTATGAAGGGCAAGAGTATGTTGGATATGGACTATCTTTAAGCTTCACAAATCAAAGTGTAAGTATGGCGACTACATAAAAAATTTGAATAAGGATGATGTTGGCATCTTGAGACTATCACAATCATGGTTTTCCTACCTTTGAGGTTTACCTTTCTTTTCTATCGATGCCTTGATGTTGATTTACATGCTAATTATGGATCTTATTTTTCCATCGTGCTCTTAGAACTTAGTCGCAGTGTGGTGATTACTTATCGAACTTCCCTTTTACCATCTCCCAAAGAAATCTACAAAGTATTCTATACTTCAAAACTTCCTTTGTTCATAAGAAATGGCCTACGTCCGTTTCACTACAATTCCGTCTGAATCGCTTTGTTATTCGATGGAGGGAATAACATTTTTATTTTTTACATTTTTGTGCGAATCGAAAATATCGGGTTATACGGTACATATATATGTACTTTCATGTAAAAAACAGTAATTATCATGCAACGTGTATGTAGTATCATTTCTAATAATTACATGTATGTACTGGAATTTCTAATAATAATTTGCAGTGTGTAATGCCTTCCGTGAAAAAACTAAGTAAGAGTTGTTGACAAATCCGCTTTTGTTTCTTATCTGCATTAATGACCTGATAGATTATGTTAAGGGCAAGGTTAGGTTTTTTGCCTATGATACGCTAGGAATTTCGTCAGAAGATGATACCAGCATCCTATAGAATCAAAAATATTTACTAGATAGACAATTAGAGAAAAATAAACACTTTCAAAGGATAGTGAAAAAAATGATAGGAAGTTTTTTAAGGTAATTTGTGAGGAATCACAAAGTAACAGAATAACGAACTGCTTCACAGAAAGTATGGAGAATCTAGAATGTTCTCATTTGCAACGGCACGCAGTGGGTTAGAATTGAAAAATAGCTGGCCAAAGGCCGAAAAATGGTTTTTTCCGCACTCCAAAGGAGCATTTTTCGGCCTTTGACCTGACCTTATGACGCATTCCTGCTGATCATATTTTCACGAAGCTACTAACTTTTTGGCTCTTAGTAGAATAAGATGTAATTAAATAAAGTATTAATTTTTGGGGTGCAAAACGTCAAGCTTAATTGATATGACTTGTTTGAAAGATTCAAATTTGAAAGAATATTTGGGCTGAAAGTTTATGAAATCTTCTCATTTACTTCACCAAATCATTGCAAATCACACATTTCGCATTTTTATATGGCCGTGTAACTTTCTTAGTTTTTATGGAGCCTTTAACGCACCGCTGGATACTTCTTTTCTTAGCCTGTTAATTGTTTACTACGAGCATCCATTTTTCCGGTCTTTGCTGAATTCAAAGACACCGATTTGCTTTTCATTGCTTCTAAATATCTCCCCTCTTAGCCTTTTTTTTCTCTTCAGACGTGATCGCACGAAGTTAAAAAGAATACGCTTGGTATAAACCTCCGTTGTATAGTCCGATAGGCTACTACGGCCAACTACGGCATTCCACTTCAATACTCAGAGGATCCAAAGACAAACTAAATAACCTCTTCCCAAGATTGAAGAGTCGTAACGTTTTTTCAGATGTGGTATGGCTTATGTCTTTATCCATGTTTTTTTTTATTTCTACCCCCTCTCTCACAATGTCCCATGGAGGGTACCATGGAATCATAACTTATGTGATAAAGTGTCACATATTGTCAGATCCCCCATTGAGCGTGACACCTTTCCCGCCACCATCTCAAATTTGGAATAATTTCTTTCCTCAGGAAAAGCCTGCGAACCCTGCGAAATTTTCTGGTATATTTTATAATCCAGTAAACTGGCGATAAATCGGTCAAATATTGTACTAAACAATTACCTGAAATTTTATTAGAATTTTTAAATATTACCATATGACCTTGATGAATATGTTTCCTGATACATTCAATCCATATTAATAACTTAAAGAATCAGATCTCCATCTTATTCTGTTCAAAAGTTAATTAAAATAGCATAGGTTAATTAGGGATTAAAATCATGAGCGTAGGACGCCGGGTGGGCTGAAAATTCTCCCATTTAAAATACATTGCGGCGTTTTTAAATAATTTTATTTGTTGTTCCGACCTTACACTAATATGTGATCATCTTTCACGAAAAGGTTCTAAGTTCAATTCCAGGCGATCTTAATTCCCTTTTGAAACGTACGGAGGAAATTCAAATATTTTATGAGGCATTCCCCGGGAAGATCGAAATCCATATCCCGGCATGTGAACAGCAGTCATGAATATATTTTATAAACCGTTTCCCTGATAGTCCTTTGTTCGACGCCAACGCAGCATTTGCATTCTACCATATAATTAAATGAGGAATTAGGAATTACGTTCTAGGACCTGATATAATACTTGAAATCCAGCATGTAGCTTGTCGCTACCGCAACTTAACGAGCGATTTCTACGGTAATCACCTGAGTTCGATACCAAGCTGGTTTAATTTTCCGTCATGATATACACTGAGGTGAACTTGGGAACTTCGGATTGTTTTTGCGAGCACTTCCGAAAGGGATTACAGGTTTTTGTAAATATTCATCAATTAGATTTATCATAGAACCATGATGCTTCTTTGGATTTGCGAGGGTGTTCTGAAAAGTTTCCGACCCAGAGTTTTCAGAAATCTTCAGAAAATGTCGAGAAATGGCGAAATGTCGGAAACTTTTCAGACCACCCATATATATACATACGTGTAGTTTTCGTTTCAATTATTTTGTATTGCAGCTCTTCTGACTTTCAAAATTTTCAATCACATTTTCAAAACTGGAATTTGTTAAATATGTTATTGAAAATTACTGAAAACAACATTTTAATAATTTATTTTATTCATATTTATTTCCAGGTGGTTTGTTTAACGTGACTGAGGATGCTCAAATCATGGCATTTCGTAATGCAGTGAGCAAGATAAACATGGATCGTAGCATTCTTCCCAGAAGTAAATTAATTCCTGAAGTAGAAATTGTTCCACCTTATGATAGCTTTCGGGTGGCAAACACAGGTATAGTAACTTCTAATATCCACAATCGAAAAGTAATTATTGATTTTCTGAAGTTTTTTTGATAGTCAGATTTTTAAATTCAATTTAAATTCTTGGTAAATTATAATTTATTTTCTTTTTACTCAGTTTGCCAGCTCCTGGGGAAAGGAGTAGCTGCGATATTCGGACCCAGTTCTGATACTACTTCCGAAGATGTTGAATCCATCTGTGACACTATGGAAGTGCCGCACATAGAAACCAGATGGGATTTATATCAAAGGCGCGGAACGGTCTTGTTGAATTTACATCCTCACCCGGCAGCGTTAGCACGAGTAAGTTATTTTGAAATATATTCTAATCACTAAAGTACTAGTATTAATAATAAAAAATTTACGAATGTTGTGATTTTTCATCGCATTTTGAAAGCCTGGCTTGGAAACTTTTCTTGCGATTTGCTCCATCTATAATTCAACTTTTCTGTATTCAATGTTTTCTGTATTCAGCGTGCCTTGAAAGTCATGATCGGAGCTTTATCATCAACGCGGCCGCCGAAGCGGTCCCGTACTTCAATATCCTACTAAAAATACCTTATTCATTTTTATATGGTTTGTATTTATGTGGAAGCTTTTATATGTAAGCGAATATATAGACATTTACAAAAACAACAAATAAAACATGTTGACAAAATTTCTCTTCTAAGGAAAATAAAGTATTATTCCAAACCAGCAAGAACTTACGTCTTCCATTGCATAAGTCGTTCATTATGAGATTTCTCCATGAGACTTCTTCATATCAGATGTCTTATCTTCGTGCCTTTTACCTTCTACCTTAGTACCTTTTACCATTTACCTTTTGATCACCAGGATCTCTTCTACATTAGTGTAACTCAGCTAACTAGTGACACTACTGGTGAATTGTTTTGTTAGTGAAAATATTGTTTCTTGGACTCAGCTCACTATTATTGATTCGGCTATTTGGGACTACTGATTCGTTAAATTAGAATTTCAAAGGATAATTACACCAGCTCATGAAAGGTTAGAAATGACTAAAGCACAATGGCTGCAGCCCATTGTATAAACATCAGCCAGTCCTCATTTTTTACAAATGGTGTTTTTTTGTTGGTTTTTTATTTGTTATGAATGTTATGATTGTTATGGCTGATGAAAACGAATTTTAGGTTAACTTAATTTTTAAGAAATGGAGAAAAGCCTGTTAAAAGAAAACATTCTATTCGGAGATCCTTATTTTTCCCATGTTTTTAAATTAGAATCTTGTATTGCATGCATTATATTTGTATTGGAGCAAACATTGTGAATATGATAGCTTTAAGGAGATGTAAATTTGATAAAATAAATATATTCGGTATATATAAGTATTTTTTGTTAAGATTAAATATTCTATGAATTTTAAATATCTTTCTATAAGATGATCAACTTTGAATAACATTAATTCATTTTTATTGGAGGTAAAGAGTATGATATTTGTACCGAGTCATGTGTCTTCTTTCTTAATGCATTGTGTGCCTTATGTCAGTCAGATGAATATGCTAGGTCACCTTAGATATATATTATTTTTATTTAATGAACATTTTGATATTGCTATAAAAATATTTGTGCAACTTTAATACAAAATAGTTGTTTGGAGAGGATCTTTAAAATTTTATTTATTGACTTTTAAAGATTGATTGCACATGAAAAGTCATCTCGATTTATTGCATTTGAAACTCTATTGCTTAAAACATGGCTGCAAATTAATAAGTATGATTTGTGTTTACCTGAAAATTTCTTTCCTGTAATTTTTACTTCCTTTTTTCTATAATGATGAATGTTTGATGTTGATTTGGTTAGAAAATTTTCTATGATAGGTATATTTATGTATCTTGACAATTTTAGGTATATGCTGACTTGGTGAAAGCATGGAAATGGAAATCATTTACAGTTATTTATGAAGATGATGATGGCTTGGTAAGATTAAATGAGCTTCTGAAATTGTATGACCCTAAGGGTTACACCGTCACAGTGAGACAACTTGACCGTGGTGACAACTATAGGTATGTTACATTTCTTATATTGTCTATATCTATATATAGAATAAATCTATAACTGAGCTGTATCAATATATTGAAAGAATTTGTAAAAGTGGTTTATTTGTAATTAGAAGTGATCTTGAGTCCAAAAAACCTATAAAAATTTTTTTCTGTCTGTCTGCCTGTTACAGCATCATGCTAAAACTATCCGATTGGTTTTGATAAAAATTTGACATGATAATTGTCTATGTTGTGGAGTGATATTTAGGATACCTTTTGTCTTGATATGTTGCATATTTTTAAACGTATATCAGCCAGTATGTTTGGTAATATGCAGTGGGTGAAGGGGAGATGTAGAGTGGGTGGGCTGCTAGGGGAGGTCGCAGCTCTATTTTCCCTTAAAACTCTACAACTACATGTTAAAAAGCTTTCAAGATTGGCAAATGATTAAATCTCATCCAGAAAATAAGCTAATTTACATGTACATATTTTAGTCTTCATTTCCAACTTAGAGGAATCAAATATTTCCCATTACAAATACACTAAAGTTCCCTTCAATAATTGTAGGTTTTATTTCTTTTGCAATGTTCAAATAGAAAGACTCGTCTTACAGAATTTCTATTCTGTCAGTCAATCATAGATTCCTGGCTTAATTAACATAAATTTTGAAAAAATATGTGAAAATTTTGTCAAAGTTTGTCATTTTTGAATCATGTTGTCCAGATGACAAATTCCTTTGTTACAGTTGAGTTTATTTATTTACTTGGAGTTTTCACAAAGATACATTCTAGAATGGTGCTATAGGGAAGGAATGGTGATAAATAGGATGCCTTTTTATCTGAATTGAAAGTCATAATTTTCCTTCTGCATTGAACCATTACATAAGGACAGATTTCTATCATCACTCAAATAATAGCAGCCTTCAATTCCTGAATGAAACATATTTCATATTATTATATTTTTGTATACAACCTTAATGAACAAGATTTTGCTTGGAATTTTAATAAAATAGCTTATCACTGTGTATCATGGGGTAATTGAACAAATAGTTTCTTACAGCTATGTATTTTATACATAAAACCAAGATTAGATTTGTTAGATTTTCTTCATTATAAAACAGACTATTGTAGTATTTCTTGCTTTATCATCACCGTTGAAAATAAGCTCAACTAAATATGGAACTTTGACATTTTTGATGGCAAATTGCAGGGTCAACAAATGTGATATTAGATCTTCATCAATGCAAGTACAAAACAGGAAAAACATTTTGGGAACTACTATGGGGCATGGTCATAAAAATGAGGTAAAAAAGATTGCAAAGGTATCAAAAGATTCAAAAAAGAAATAATTGCCATGTGTGAAAGGAAAATTTTGCTATTTTCTTATTTTTCACTTTACAACAAAGCAATTCTGAATTGTTATAAAATTACGCAGGAATAAGGAATTTTTAAAAACACCAAGATCTCTCCAAGACTATGCTCAATAGTTCACAAAGTACTGCACTACCACTCTGGTTAATTGGATTTCTGCAAAAGATTGCTATGAAAGGAAAGTAGTGAACCTTTACTCCAACATTCTGTCCTGAGATGAGACTGATAGGGAAGATCTCACAGTCAGAACTAGAATCAACTTCAACATTGGAATGGAGATGGTTAAGCTTTGTAATACTTTCACTTCCTTCTCACATTATTACTCATAGCAAATTGGAGATTCAATAGGAAGCCTCATAAAGACAAGGAAAGGAAGAAGAGGAGAGAGGAATACAGATGATGTAAACAATTTTTGGTCTATCTAATGTAATGGATTATTCTCTAGAGTGGTTTGCAGTACATCAGGAGATGGAAAAATCCACCTTATAAGCAAGTAGTATAGCAACTTAAGTAGTATTTTATGTGTGTATTATGTGGGATAGAGTCATCTTGAGCAAGAGTGTTTCAAATGTTTAAATATGTTTTTGTTTTGATCACATTTTGGGAGGAAATTTGCCTGCCCCTTGTTTTTAGGCAGTTATGTATGTATTTATTTCTTGGGTCTGGATCCCCCATAGAAAAATCCCGGCTTCATGCCTGATGAAGAGGTAATACAATCAGCTATTTATGAAAAGAATATTTCAATGTGTCATTTTTATTTCATTTTATTACTTGTAAACAAATTTTTAAATTAGAATGATAAAAGAAAATGTATGTGTATACACAAATCTGTGATGCCTGGTTGCATACTATTCAGGGATAAAAATCCTAAAATTTTCAATCTTACCATTGGATGATAGTTGTTTTCTTTACAGAAGTTGTAGATAGCAGTGTTTGATTTCATACTACTAAAAAGTTACTATTATGACTTTATCATTAAAATATAGAAGTTTATGGGAAATTGCAATGCTTTTCTCTTTAGTAGCAGATCTTCAGCTTTATCTCAAATCATAATTGAAATGTTGGAAATCTTTTGAATAACATGGTTTACATGTATTGGTTAGATATCTAGGACTTAGTTTACTTCGCTAAGATAACATAATGATGAAAAAGCAAAGAAAGTTTATGGTTGCCAACCGCGGGGGCGATGGCTAACTTTCTACCACTTAAGGTCCCGGGTTTGAGTCCTGGCTGACCGGATTTTTCTGGGCTAGGGCACGGATGTTTATGATCATTGTATATGCATGTAGTATGCCTGTTAATATATTAAAACAGATATATTGGGGGAAACCTGTTTTTGTTAAAGAAATAAACAAACAATATTTTTGAGATAATTTGAGGAAACAAAGACTTGGGGTATAAATATATAATTACTCAGTGTAATTGGAATGTAACCATTAAAGAAGGCATGTTAGGAAAAACTACTTAATTGCATGCATGGAATATGAAGGAGAACCATTCTTAAAGTTAAAGCAATTAGAAAAAAAATTAGGGAAAATTTATCACGGTGAATTCAGTATTATAAATCAGCAGCAGAGAGTATACAAGTGGGATATGATTTGAGACACCATTGGGCCCCAGGTAGATTATCCCCTTGTGAATACAAAAATTATGAATTAATGTTGGTTTTATATAGATATAGGTATGTAACTAAATGCTCAAAAGTCATAGAAAAACCTTTTACAATTAGATAAGACTAAGAGTGAACTAAGAATTGCAGTTTTAATGGGAAAATGTTTGTAAAAGCTATAAAATGATATTTTTAGATTAAAATAATCTCTTTATATGATTTAATATAGAAAAGAAAAGTATTGATCATTGCATTTCATGAAGAATAGTTCACATAATTCAGAAACTGCAAAAAATCATTGATTCAGACAAAAAGTGCATTGGACACAGTAAGTCATAGATGAATATTTGATATAAGTGAATGAAAGCAGTATACATATTAAATAATTCAAAGAATTTTTAGGGCAAAATTATTACACAAAGACAAAGATATGCACTTTTAAAGGATGTACAAGAATGGGTGGAGAGCCTGCAGGAAGAAGTCCAATCTGACCCTGTTCAAGTAATTAGATTTGGGTATTTGAGACAGCTAGGTAGAATCCTAATTGGCAGAGAAAACATACAGTGTAGCTTTTGGGTCTTTTTACTAACATTTTCAATGCATATGTTAATAAAATAAATAAAGAGATTAAAAGCTGGTGAGTGTGAATATTGACTTTATACATGTATACATTTTGCAAATAATGGATATTTATCCCTAAAGAAGAGGGAGCATCTGATGAATATACTAAGTTGTATAAAGAAGGGAATGATAGAATAAAATTTCACCAAAAAGGTAAGGAAATAAGAATTTCAAGGAAGAATTAAAAGGGACGAATTGCATTCATGTTTAGTCACAATGGTATTAAAAGCATTATTAGTTAAATTAATATCCGTTCAATTGAGGATTTGAGTACTGGAAAGTAGAATTCAAGGAAAACTATAATAAAAAGACCAAGGATTATTAAGAATAATAATAGGTGGTGTGAAAATTGGGAACCATTAGTTCATGAGTGAATGAGAGGATGATACATTTATCCTTGCTTATTCATTAATTCTCATTGAATGATTTTTCACATTTTTTGTCATCAATGAGATAGGTTGATTTATCTCTCATATTAGTCAGAACTTTTCATTAAACATATTAGGCTTTGGCTTAAACTACTCAGGATCTTGTTGGCTATGTTCTATTTAAATAAAGTTAGAGAAGTCATTTTTCTATTTTATTCAAGTTTGAAATTATGTTTTCTTTTCTTTTAGGAAAGGCCTAAGGAAGATAAAAAGTTCTGGTGAAACAAATATTGTTTTGGATTGTTCAATTAATGTTCTTTATGAAGTACTTAAACAAGCTCAGCAAGTTGGGCTGATGACATCACATCACAACTATATAATAACAAATCCAGTAAGAGATTCTGAAACTATTATTGTGTAGAAGAGTCGAATAAACTAGATCTTAATTTTAATCCATTGGTATCCCATGGAGAATTGTGGAATGTTAAGTATGCTATTTCTCTTTCAGATGTGTATATGTGTATGTATGTGTATATATGTATTTATAGAAATATATTGGAGTAGCTTTTTGGAAATCATTATGTCTTTATTGTAAAACTATTTTGTCCTTTTATTAAAATGTATTTATGGCTGATACTGAAAGGGGAATTATATAATACTGTACATTTCATATATTGGAAATTTTCAATTTAAATCTTGGCATGACTTGCTAAATTATGGCTAGTTTGTAATGAAATACTTTTAGCTCATAAATGTTTTAAGACCTTTGAAATATGATTTAACTGTTTGATAACTTTTTAGGACATGCATACCATTGATTTAGAGCCTTTTCAACATGGAGGTACAAATATTACTGGGGTGCAACTTATTGATCCTGAAGATATGCTTGTTAAAAAGACAGTTGCAGAATGGGTTGAAGGAGGATTTGCAAATTTAACTCCACACAATCTAAGGGTATTGATTTTATCAAAAAAGTTTCATCAAATAATATGTAGATGTCAAAAAATTTTTAATCTACCTAAGTTGTAATAATATTTCAGGTTGATACAGCTCTCATGTATGATGCAGTGACCCTCTTTGGGCGTGCATTACAGCAGCTTGACAGCAGCCAGAATGTGAAAATGGGGCCTCTCGATTGCAATAAAGAAGGGAACTGGGAGCATGGACTAAGTCTTATCAACTTTATGAGAGTTGTAAGATATGAATCTCTGTAATTTACCAATGAATCTCTTATGCTTGTTGAAATTGGCTCCAATTTCAATTGAAGTATTTATACAAGATACATATTATAACTTATGAAATCAAAGGAATTGTCATATGGAGTGATAAATATTGCTTATACTGTATCATAAAGGTAAAAAATTCTGAGAATGATGGATAGTCGGAAATATTCTCCAGATAACCTTTGACTAAAATAGCATTTCCATAGTTTTCCAGGGTGAATGACCAAATAAAGAAACTAGGACATCTATAATTAACTGTGATTATTTACCTGATAAAATTAAATAATTCATATTATGCATATAATAATAATTGAAATTATGCTAAAAGTAAATAATTGACATTTTAATAATGCTGAATTTGCAATGTAAGAAGAAAACTTATAACTAAGAAGTTCACAGCTACAGCTAAAGTGATTGATAATTCATATGTTAAATTTTTAAATCTAATTCTGCATCAGTACTTAATTTATATTATTTATGCTCCCAGAGAAAGTTGTTGAAAACACATAAGTTGGAAAAGATTAAAAATAAAAGCTTTTTTCCCCCATAGGATGAGCTGAAGGGCTTAAGTGGGGTTATTCGCTTTGATAACCAAGGATTCCGAACAAATTTTGTGCTTAACATAGTGGAGTTAACAGAGGATCACCTGATTCAAGTTGGGACATGGAATTCAACAGAAGGACTAAACATAACTAGAGAAGGGACTAAAACTCTTGGAGCACCTGATTCAGAAGATCGCTTAGAAAGTCTACAAAATAAGACATTCATTGTTCTTACAGCTCTGGTAATTACTCTCTAAAAGGATTCAGCATGTTATAACTTTTAGATATAAATTTTCAAAATAAGGTGCTTCTTTTACTTATTCTGTAGCATTATGATAAATTCCAATAATTTCATGTTCTTAAAAGTTATTGCTAGATATGCTGGCTGGCTGATGGAAATTGATTTGATGTAACAATAGGTTATATTTCTGTCATTCTTATATGGCAGTGGTGTTTATGAAGTACAATATTAACTTAGTTCAAGTATGTTTCATAATCATATGAACTAATCCAGGATTGGAATGAAATTTGACTGTATTTATAAATTGCCCTTCTTCTCATTCTGCAATTTCAGGAAATTTTGTCATGACCACTTTTCCTTTATTTCATTTTTGTTTTTTCAAGAATAGATCGTTTTTCCCATATTTTTCTGTTTTCAGCACTATTTTTAGTTGTGAATAAAATGAGAAAATCCTAGAAATCCAAACTTCTAGAGACTCAAGGCTCTCCTCTCAAAGGAGAATCAAGATTACTAATTGGTACTATTTTTCTTATTTTTATTTTAAGTAGTCGGTAATTTGTAATGGTTATCGTAGAATCCAGATTTCCCTAAGAAAGAATTTTCTTCTACTTTTTAATTTCACTTTCTCTGAAATCTAATGCTATTGGAGATATTACTGCTATCGGAGAAATTTCTGAATTACAAGTACTTAAAATAATTGTTCTACATATATGCTTGTTATTTGTTTTCCATTTTCACTCATGATATACAGTATAACCTGTTTAAGATGCTATCCTGCTTAGTATGTGAATTTCACCCAGTCCTGGAAGCAGAGCAATCTCCATCTCTCTGTTGAGAGTGAGGTCTTCTTTATCTTTTTTCTTCATGGTAGTACGTTAGATTGAAATCAGCTTGGTGGTGTTACTTTTTGCCACAGTCTCAACTTGTATAATATACCAAATAAAGGGAGTGTTCTGGGCTGTTGATCTAAAAAAAAACACTGCACTTTTGAGCATAGTTTTGGAGAGACTATGCTCTGCGATGCCCTCTCTCCACTGCTATTAAAAATTTGTCATTTTCCTCTAATTGTCTATCTGGTAAAAACTGTTTTCTTGTAGAGTTAAAAATGACCAAAATAAAGTAACTAAGATTGCTTTTGTTGTGCGAAGAGGAGGTCATTCTTCAAAAATATCATGTAAGGCAACTAGTATTACACCACCTGGTCATAAAGTCAACCTGCTTAAGACACAGTGTTTGCTTGGTCCCCTGAAAATATCTCAAATTGCTTTTAATGTATATTTCCAGCTTCAATTTTGATATCGAAATTTTCATTCTATGATTTTTATTAAAACACAAGAATTGGAGGAAAATTATAGCCATAAATTATCTTTTATGTGGGTGAATTCCCTTGTGAAAAATTTGTTGAATGGGAAATTTCAGTGCTAGATTCTTTTAAAATGAGACTTGTGTTAGCCCCTGAATTACACCTGATTGCTGGAATGGTTGATTTATATTTCCTTCCTAATATACATTAGGTAATTAATATTATTATTATTTATCTGTTGATCATGAGTTAATTGATATTTATAGCAGCTAAGTCTATGATGTTACAAAAAATCATGTTAATTTCTAAATAGAAGTCAAGAGACACCTTGATGTTTGGTATTGATGACTATAAGTTCTATGCTAAGTGTAAGGAAAGATTTGTTCATATAATTCTCAGTTTACAGTTCTTGGATTAAACTCAAGGGAAACTCTACTTGTTAAGTAAAAGTAAACACTGCAATTTAATTACTTATTAACAAGTAGTTTTTTAATCATTCTCATGGATGAAAATATCAAGGATTAAAATTTCTATTCTTGATTCTGCAATATCATACATTTTTCTGTTCTGCTTGGTCTCATTATGCATATTATGGAGTTTCATAATTAATTTTGGTTTAATTTATTTCCAGAGTCCACCTTATGGATACTTGAAGCATTCTGCAACTAAACTAACTGGCAATGACCGATTTGAAGGATTTGGCATTGAAGTGATACATGAGATATCTCTCATGCTAGGATTTAATTATACATTCAGGTTACAGCATGATGGTGTATATGGTTCTCTCAATCGAGAAACTGGAGAATGGAATGGCATGATTAGACAACTAATGGACAGGGTAAGATATCCACTCATTGGTTGGATTTGGTTTCTGATTTAAAAATGGAGGAAGGCTATAATTACAAATTTAACTTCAGTTTTAATAATTAACCAACTTTTTTCCTATAACATTTTAAATATTACTCTGGATATCTTTTACCATAATATTTTTGTACCAATTAAGAATTTCCATTTCATTTCTCCTCAGAAAGCTGATTTAGCAATCACTGATCTTACTATTACTTATGACAGAGAGAGTGCTGCTGACTTTACGATGCCATTTATGAATCTTGGTAAGGATTATGACTCATCATTTCATGATATATAAAGAAATTAATATTTTGTAGTTTTAAGTAGCAGTATTTGTAATTATAATATAATTGAATTTCAATATTGATAGTATAGTTTTACGGAAATCCAGAAATACTTATGAATATGTTATCACATATTCAAAATTTGGAAATGGGGTTGAAAATTTACTAAAATTATCTGCAATATTTGGATCTTTTGTGGTTTTTATAATGCATATTTATTAATTAGGTATTTATTTCCATTTTATTTGTAAAATTTTCAGTGATTTTAAAAATAATTGATCTTAATATTAACTTGTCGAGGTCATAGGTTCAAGCAACTCAGAAAAGGCTATAGCTATAGAAAGAATAAGAGCGTAAAGGAAAACCTGTTTAAGATGTTTTTCAAGAGATGGATTGAAACTAATTTATAAGCAGTACATTGCTATAAAGGGTATGATGCTTTAATTAGGGTAGTATTTTCACTGGGATGTGACAAGTCTTCATGTTGAATTTTTGGATATTGAAAGTGTAAAAGTGCATTTTTCTTTCAAAACCAGTCTTTGTTTAGTTTACTTTAATAAAATAATATAATAATGAATATTGTTAACAATAATAAAAATTAATGCTTATTCATAAATACATATTTACACATTTAACTTCATCAGTGTATTAATGGAGACTAATTAATGTATTTATAGCAAGTAATGATATATGATAGATAATACAAAAAATTGTTGGTCTATCAAATGAGATTCATGATAATCTAGAGTGAGTTATAATGGAAAAAATCCACAATCCATAACATATCCACCATAATATAATCCACCATCTTAAGTAGTAATTTTACCTTGTATTTTGTGTTTAATGCAAAGTATGGTGGAAGGATGGGGGAGATTTCTAGAGTGATGATGTAAGAGTAATATTCAGTGGGGGAAATGTTAGCCAGAGAGGGGTTGCTATAGTGTTGGACAAGGGAGTGGGAAATGCAGTGATAGACACTGAGCTAAAAGCAACCGGGTAATGTCTGTAGAAATTAAGGCTGAACCAGTAAACACTGTTATAGTTCAGGTGTACCTACCTACGAGCGATTACAGTGAGGATGAAATCATTTTACTTTATGAACAAATAGAAGAGGTAATAGGAAGGGTGAAAGGTAATAAAAACCTTATTGTAATGGAGGACTGGAATGCTGTTATTGGGCAAGGAAAAGATGGGCACGAAGTTGGAGAGTTCGGACAGAGGACAAAAACTGATAGATTTCTGCAGGAGGAATAGCCTCTGTATCAGCAACACCCTCTAAAGACATGAAGCCTACCCACATAAAGATAGAAAGCGTACAAGAAGTAGAGGAAGAAGATGTTGGACCAAGTATACTGGATAGTGGACTTGATAGGGCACTGCGGGATATGAAAGGGAGCAAAGCAATGGGTCTGGATGAGATTCCAGTAGAATTTCTTAGGAACAAGAAGGGAAAGGGTAAGAAAGACTCCAGAAAGTGGCCAGAGGATTTTACTAAGTCCATTCTGATTCTGTTACAGAAAAAGAGTAATGCATTAGAATGCCAGGATTACTGCACAATTAGCTTCATTTCTCATGCGGAAAAAGTTATTGTAAGGGTCTTAAATAGGAGAATTGAAGGGAAAAGGGAAAACTAAAGAACACATTGGAAATGACCAGTTCAGTTTCCAGAGAGGGAAAGGAACGAGGGATGCAATTGGGGTAATGAGGAGACTTGTACAACAAAACTTGGAATTTAAAAGGGACGTTTGTGTATGTTTTGCTGATTTTGAAAAGAGTTCAATGGCCAAAACTTATGGTGATACTTGAGAAAATTGGGTTGGATTGGAAAGAAAGGAGTTTAGTGCAAAATTTGTATTTAAATCAAACTGCATGAGTAAGAGTTACTAATGGGAAAACAGAATGGGTAGAGTTAGGGAGGGGAGTAAGACAAGACTGTCCTTTATCGACATCTATTTTTAACATATATGCAGAAGAAATGAGATGAGAAAAGCATGAGATGAAATAGATAAGGGAGTAAAAGTTGGTGGGGAAGTAGTGAAGTCAGTAAGATGTGCAGATGACAAGGCTATTGTGTGTGATTCTGAAAGGGGTTTGTAAATCCTACTAAATGCACTAAACGACAAAGCAAAGTTTGGGATGAAAATAAATATAAGAAAGACTAAAATGATGAGGTTTTCGAAGGGAAAGAAATGGGGGGAAACCTAGAACAAGTAGATCAATTTCCATACTTGGGCAGCCTTCTTTCTAAGTATGGGAGATACTCAACAGAGATTAGAAAAAGGATAGCATTAGTGAAAGAAGCATTCATAAAGAGAAGGGAACTGATGACCAAGGGCCTTGATAAAGGAATCAGGAAAAGATTAGTAAAATCCTTGGAGTGGAGTGTAATGTTGTACGGGTGTGAAACCTGGGCATTAAGAAAAGAGGACATTAATAGATAAGAGGCTTTTGAGATGTGGGTATGGTATAGAATGGAGAAAGTTAGCTGGGTTGATAGAAAAACGAATGAGGAGATGCTAGAGATGGTTGGAGAGAAAAAAGTAATGATTGAAGAAATTAAAAATCAACAAAACTAATGGGTGGGTTAAATATTGAGAGGAAAAGGATTAGTAAAGAAAGCGATTGAGGGAAGAATGCTAGGGAAAAGACAGGGGAAGGCAAAGAAGGGAAGTTGTTAGATGAAGGAAGGGGTGGGATAAGTTACCGGGAATTGAAGGAGAAGGAACTGAATAGGGAATGCGGGGGCACATGAACCTACCAAAAGGTAGAACACATATATATTTTTGTGTTTAAAAGACTGAGTCTAGAAGTAAAGTGCTTATTAGGTTGGGAAGTATATTGAGCTAGAAAATTTTAATTGAGTTTGATCACATTGTCTAGAATATTTATAGCAGGCCATAGAATATGTATAATTTTATGTAAATTATCTTTTAGGAATCAGTATCTTGTATAGAAAACCAGTTAAAGAACCTCCCAGCTTGTTCTCTTTCTTATCACCATTTTCTAATGAAGTATGGATGTATATGTTGGCAGCTTATCTAGGAGTTTCGATTTTACTATTTTTCATGGCTAGGTGAGTAATTCATTTTATTTTTACTACTAGTTGAATTTTAGCTATGTAAATGCTAGACTATGTCTCATAATTTTGGTCTTTTTTATAGGATTAATCCCTCTGAATGGAACAATCCATATCCTTGTATTGAGGAGCCTGATAATCTCGAAAATCAATTTAGCCTGAAAAATTCTTTGTGGTTTACTATTGGATCTCTTATGCAGCAAGGTTCTGAAATAGCTCCAATGTGAGTCATTATGACCCTATTCTTATTTTATTCTATATGTTTCTGATAGTAGATTGTTTTTACATGTCATTCTGCTCTACAATGTCTGCATTCTTAGTAATATTTATCGCTTGGAAAATTGCTTTGCAGTGGTATTTCAACCAGGATGGTTGCAGGAATTTGGTGGTTCTTTACTCTTATTATGGTTTCTTCTTATACTGCTAATCTCGCTGCATTTCTTACTGTTGAGTCTATGTCATCTCCTATTAAAAGTGCAGAAGACTTAGCTAATCAAAATGCAATCAAGTATGGAGCCAAAAGGGATGGGTCTACTGCTGCATTTTTTAGGGTAAGAGTATTTTTTGGAGATTTTTGATTGTTTTATATGTTTGCTCTGTTTTCAGGTGATAACTTATGCATGCAAAGTTTTACCCTTTTCAAATATCTAATTTAGCTCTGTGATTTTTTAAAGTGGTGTGTTATGCCTTATTTTGATCAAAGTTCTATATACATGGGTGGTCTGAAAAGTTTCCGACATTTTGCCATTCTCAACATGTTTTCTGAAAATTTTCTGAAGATTTATGAAAAATCTGGGGTCGGAAACTTTTCAGACCACCCTCGTATATAGTCATGAAAATAATCAAAGAATTGTAAGGCTGAAGATGAATGAAATAGTTTCATACACTATATCAAATAATTGTATGCCATACAGCTATTAAAATCTAGAGTAAATTTTATGCTGTTGTTTTTCATTTACTAAGATTTGAAAATTAATTGTTTTATTTCAAAATATAGACCTGTTTCAAGTGAGCCCTCAGTTAATTATTGGAAAACCTATATATTTCCTATTTCATGTATTTCATTTTTTACTAGCTGATTCCAACTCCACTTATTATTAACGCCTTTATTGATATTTTTCAATATTTGTCTATGTCAGGATTCTAACTATCCAACATATCAACGAATGTGGGAATTTATGAGTAGCAATCCAGATGTCTTTACTTCAACCAATGATGAAGGAGTTCAGCGAGTAAAGAATTCTAATGGCAAATATGCTTTCCTGATGGAATCGACATCAATTGAATATGTTGTGGAGCGAGAATGTGATGTAGCTCAAGTTGGTGGGTTATTAGATGCAAAAGGATATGGAATCGCCATGAGGAAAGGTTTGTGTGAAATATTATTTTAGACGTATATTATGAGACTCTAAAAAAAGATGATTCTCAAAAAACAGATATTGGATATCTAAGAAAAGGAATTTTATACTACCTACTTTTTTACAAAGTGTAGAATTAATAGGATAATAAGCAAGTTCAGATATATAGATATATTACTCTGAAATTATGTATTTTTGAATGTAAGGGTAGCTCCATTTGGTTTGTAGCTCTTTAGTATATGCATTTTTTTCTTAATAATTTATCTTAAAAGATTTTTATCAAATATACACATGATATTGTTGCTGAACAAATGTGTCATTGGAATCATATTGTGGTAATACATTATTTTGGTAATTTATGAAATTATCAAGGGTTTTTGATGCTTTATGACTTTATTAAGTGTAGCTCTCATTATCTAATAGGAGTATATGTGGCTATATCTTTTTCTTAATATTTAACAATATAAATATGAAATTGAAATACCATTGCGCAGGCTCCAGCTACAGAAATGCATTGTCAGCTGCTGTTTTGAAGCTTCAAGAAGCAGGTAAACTTTATGCCTTAAAAGTTAAATGGTGGAAAGAGAAACGAGGAGGTGGCGCTTGTCTTGATGATGCATCCAAGGGAAGTGGTGCTGCTAGTGAGCTTGGCCTTCCAAACGTTGGTGGAGTATTTGTTGTTCTAATTGCTGGAGTCTCGCTAGCTTGCATTGTAGCATGGTTGGAGCTAATATGGAAAGTTGCTAGAGGCAGCATGAAAAATAAGGTAAAAAGTGTTTTTGATTGTTTCAATCTTTTTCTTATTGTCTAATACTGTTGTCTTCTTTTACAATATGTTATATTTGAAGAAAGAAAATGAAAACATTAACCTTAAGTTACAGTGCCTTTTGTTTGCTTACTTAGCACGTGAGATGAACCTCTTCTTTCATTATATTTCAAATGTAGGGAAGTAGTTGTTAGTGTTTTAAGAATAAAGTTGTTAGTAGTTTATAAAGTAATCAGGGCAATCACTGTTGGTTACTTTTAATAAATCTAGTTGGAAAATTTCTAATAATTTACGAATGGTAATTCGTAATCAATGCTTGAAGAAAAGGGTATATTTAGTGTGTTAAAAATTGAATCTCACCTTGAGTAATAGATGACTTTGTGCAAAATTTTATTCCCTCCTCCTCTTGTATTTCAAACGGTTAAGGGAAAACTATGTTTATGAGTAAAGAGATTTAAGTTTTATTTTAACAAATGTTTCACGATTAACATATCTCTAAATAGGAAAATAACAGTGAATAAATTTTATAAATAGTTTCTGTAATTGTCTCATACAAACGTTGCATTATCATTTACAGACATCATTTTGGTCTGAAATCAAGGAAGAGATCAAATTTGCATTCAAATGTCGTGGTTCTACAAAGCCTGTTAGAAAGAAGAAAGAAGAGGAAGACAAAGATAAATCTGTTGCTGAAGATGAAATTGGAGAAGAAGCTGCTGCTGATATTGTCCCTCTAAGCCCTTATGCCACTCCTTATGGGTTTGTGAAAAGGAAAGATTAAATGGTTAGAGAAATTAAGATATCTCTGTAATGATATTTCAGAGTAAAGTATGTAATTTTTCTCTTCCATGGAATGTTAAAAATCTGAGAGCATAGCTCTTCTGCATATAATAAAAACGCATTTTAAAGAAGCTCAAAATGTTGATGAGGCTTATTGAAAATTTTTGAAGCAGTAATTGCAGACATTAAGTTTTCATAGAATGTATAGAATATTAAGTTACGTAAGGTAGGTGAGTAGGGAAGATAAAATACTGGAATTGCTTATTCCCAAATACAATGTCTGTCTATAGCTATTAAGTGTTTGTAATCTTGATAAATTTTTAAGGCCGATTGACATCTATATATTTTCATATTCATATGACCTGTTGAAAGGCCTGTACCTATTCTTTAATATCAAAACTTTTTTAAATGCTTATAAAACAAGGTTATGATTAAAGCAAAGTAATAGGAAACTTAATAGTTATAATTGTGTTTAAAGGTAAATTTTTCTATCTAGATTGTATATTAAACCAATAAACAACAATTAAAGTTGAAAACTGTAATACCTCTTGAAAAGATATTCTGAAAATCTTATATATGGATTTTTATCAACGGATTTAAGGATGTGCTTGTTTAATGCTCATCTTCTATTAGCTCTGTAAGAGTATATATATATATATATATATATATATATATATATATATATATATATATATATGATGGCTGATGTGTCTCATATATTTATGGAGATGAGATGTATATCAGCCTGGTATTTGTTACTAATTCAATTTCAAATTCTTACAGTTGACCTTTACTTTGTATTTCTAATTATTTTATTTTACATAATAAAGTATGTCATAGTTTAAATTTATGAAGTAAGGTGCTTCTTATTTACTTACTTACTCAGTGATACTCATTCATAATTAATTATCCTATTCACATCGTTGGTATAATGGCATCCAATATTAGAGCTTGTGGTGTATAATTCTGTATAAATTTGCAGTCCACAGTTTTATAACTGATTATTGATCATAAAATGTAGCTATAGTTTTCTTATCTCACTATCTTGAACAAAAGAGTAAATTTTTCTTCCATTTGTCAGGAAGATTTTTCAACAAACATTAAGAAAGCATTTATGGAAGAAATGTGAATTATGAATGAATTACTGAAATACCAATGAACCTATGTGACCAAAAATCATAAGTATGTACCTTGGAACTTTATTACATTTTCACATGAGCTATATTTCGAATTACATTTAATGAACTTTCGTGTACATCAATGTTTTGAATAAAGCTCAAATTGTCTGTCAACCTTCGTTTATGCCAAAGAATAGCTCGTACAGTGGCACCATGGTTAATGACATTACGTTTAAGAAACACACTATCTATCTTTTGGGTAATATTTTACAAAAATAAATTACTCTAATATGAAGGATCTCCAAGTATTAAAAGTGTTTATGTAGGCAACCGATGAAAAAAATGGATGTATGTTTTTTCATATTTCACCAACTTTGAAACTTATTATAGCCGTAGATGTAATCAGAGAGAAAATCTTAAGCACCATAGTGCTTACTGTGGTGAGATCACATACTGTATATTTGGTGTACAAAATAACAAAATTACTCACTTTCCTAGTGTTATACTTTGTTAAAACAATATAATTTATTTATTTCGTCTCTCCTTGGGAATTTTTCTGAATGCACATCCTTATGTGCCAAATATCCCAAAACTCTTTTCCTTTAATAAGATGAACTTATTTGCCTTTGGTATTAGTGAAGTGACTTAATTCTAGAAAAAATTAGGCTTTACAACTCATAAAATTCTCATATAATAATTTCAAGTTACTAATATATTGGATGGTACATTAAAACTGAGATGCTTTTTAGAGGCCCAGTCGAAAACCGCGGGATCACCGGGTTGTATAATGCCTTGCTTTATATTTTTGAAGAATGGTCTCCTTTACGCAAACTGAGAGTGTCTTCGTTACTTAATTCCGGTAATTTCTAACTCTACAGTAAAATAGTTTTTACCAGATAGACAGAAACGAAAGAAGAATAGCGAAATTTTTAACAGCAGTGGTGAGAGGACAGTGGAGTGGAGCAGAATCTCTCCAAAACTATGCTCAACAGCCCACAAAACAGAGCACTCTCTTTGTGGTTTATTCGGTATGTTTTACAACTTGAGACATACTTCAACTACCGTGATCAACTATCTCCTTCCCCACGCTTGGGTGAGGAAAGTGCCGTGAAACCTTAGGACTGGCACGGCCCGCATGTTAATGATCTTATTGATGGAAAAGCTGCATATATACGAAGAAAATAATTTTAGGATCCTTGAACATAGCCGTAATAGTAGTAAAATGCTGTCATTTTACCATTAATAGGTTAGAAATAAATTGGTAGTTATTGTTCAAGTAGTCGAGGTCGATGAACTATTTGGATGATTCTATGAACGCGATGTTTTTTCCTTACTTTACGTAAATAGAGAAACTCTTATCAGATCAGATATTATCGGAAAATGGCTCTCAGTCTGAAATATTTCATCTCGCTTTCAAAGGATATCAAAAGCACCTGACAGATCCTAAACGATTAATTTAATTGGTCTTCTCAGCAAACATTTTGACCATTAAAACCATTTTTATAAATTCACGAATACTTTCGAATAGTCTCAGCATCAATTTACTAGTGGGTGGTTTCAATTCCATCCCAAGTTTACGCTAAGTCTCATAGTATGTACATACCTTGGGTGACGAAATTTTTACACTGATAGGTTGCATTCATGACTAAAAGTGATGTTTTCTTATTGCGAAGCATTTGTCCTCTACATACTCCTAAATTTCTCGTTGAAATACCGAGATTGTTTCGCGTTCAAGCGTGTTTAAGTCTCGTTGTTACGAACCTTCACGGTTTTAAGCGAGTTAAACGACCTTTAGTTACACAATGGGTTTAATGGCATGGTTTTGTTGCTTTAGCATCCTATCTCAGTCAAGTAAAACAGGTGGTCATTCCTACTTGAAATGGCTTATCTATCTTTAATTCCTATACATTATTTAACAGAGATGTTAATAATCCAGTTATCTCCTTTCCCGGTTCGATATTTACATATTTACCCTTTCAAAGAGATTTGCATTTTAATTCTGTTTTTAGTTCTAGGGTGTATATTTATTTGTATAGGCGTCTGTTTGGATAAGGAAAAAGTAGGATCGATGATTGGATGGCTGCAACTTTTGACGAAAAATCGGTCTTTTTAAAAACAAATTGCGCAGTATCTTTCTTGAAGGGTGCGAAGCCGAAGCGTTATATTCATTAAAGCTAATTGGAGTATAATTCAGTCTCGGCATAGCACGTCATCGTGGAAATCAAAATACCTTTGATGGAAAAATCGGCTAAAATTGGCCTCTGTTTTCAGTGAGGTAAATGATTGCGAATTAACTTTGAGCATTAAGGTATACACTGGAAAAACGTTAGGAAAGAATAAACTGGACAAAGGAGAAGTGTCCTAGTTTTCGTCTTCGTTTATTCCTTCGATTTACATAGATTTACATTTGAGTATACTTATCAATTAAGTTTCTCGGAAGTTATAAGGGGTAAAATTTTGCATAGTAAGGTATTATACCCTACATCAATGTAGTTATCAGTCCCTGTAGAGTTGAATTTTCATTCGAAATCTTTTAAGATCTTAAAAGATTAGGAGAGAATTTAGATCTATTTCGTGCGAAACATTAAAGGACAATCGAAGGTGACGAGGAGCTGTGCGATTTTTCAATGTTGGGGAGAAATTATTATTCTTATTAGTGTGAAGGCTGCAACTAGGAATCTGCTGTAGGTGGAAATATCGGAGTGTTAGCAACTAATCGCTAACTTAACGTAGGTCACGGATGAAGTATTTTATATTGTTTAGAAAAGAAATGTCTGTATTAACAGGTATAACTTCGATAATAAATTTCGCTTGTTATCCAGTGCACAAGAATGATGTGTATATGAGAATTCAAGAATGTGAAGTATAATCTTAAGGTGCACAAGGCGGGAGCATTCATTTTCTTCCAATTCGAGCTTTAGGCTGATAATTGCTCTAATTTAAGGCATTACTGGTCATGTCGCAAGAAAAAGTTTTTTCAGGTTAGATAATGGATTGTGAGACTTAAAGATTCCATTTGTATCTTATAATTTCTTCGCATTCAAACAGAAGTAGTGGGAGGAGATTTATGAATAAATTTCAGGTACGTGGGCAACGATTCATTTCGGCATAAAATTTAAGGAAGAGGAGAATTCGACTGTATGTTGAGTAGGCCGGATGATAAGAGATGGAGCTCTTTATTGTGAGTAGAATGAGGCCTTACCGGTGTTGTTATTCGAAACAAAGATATGCGCATGTCAATTTAATCAGGGATGAGGCTTCAGGTTATGGAAAGGGAATTTAAAGGTATAATTGGCGTTTCTATAAAATGTCCTTCTGTATCGCATCTCTCTTAGAAATGCTTTCAGCTTTCAGTTTCGCTAGATAATCGAGAGGAAGAAAGTGCAAGCCTTCTATTAGTAATTATTACTTAAATTTTAACTAATTCTTAAGGAGCTTTTAATAATAATTCTTACTTAGTTAATTTTTATTTATGCTAGTTGGTTTTTCGCAGGTTACATTTAAGAGAAAGTTCGTAAAGCAAAGTTGTAATGATTTCGGGAGGAGTAGAAAAGTTTGCTTGCAAGGATTTAGCCTCTGAATTGTTTTAGCCTCTATCTTCAAGCATCGTTCCTAACCCCTGCTATGATCAACAATGACCAACCCTCTATGAAATAAAGGCTACATCAGTGAAATATTGGACTTCTGATGTCTGTGTTTAGAGCCATAAAAAACATTGAAGTTAATACCCTTCCCCTGGTACGTTACACGCTTTTATTTTTTCTTTTCATCCTTTCACGTATCTCTCTCATTTTATGCTTTCGTAGACCTTCCCAAACTCTCCCATTTAATTGTATCAAACTTCTTATTTAATTTTATTAATGAATAATAGATATACCTGCATAGTATCTCAAAAAATTCAGTCTCTCATAAGAAATGGGACAATTTGCAGTTGTGCGATTTTTTAATACTGATATTTAAAAAAATAATTTTAATGATAGTTGATACGAGATAAATCCTTCGAAAATAAGGAACGTGTAAACTAGCTGAATGCTGAATGCAGATGTTTACTTTTCCACAGAAGTTATAACTTCTGTGGAAGAGTAAACATCTGCATTCAGTTATGTATTTCCACCACATCTCCGCCGAGGCTATAGATTACGTGTAAACTAGAATATACTTTTAATGCTACAAATGGACGGAATAAATTTCACGAACTAACATCCTCTGTATCTTTTATTCATGACCATGATATCTTAAATATAACCTATCCTATGAGGTTACGAGCAATTTTGACTATGCCTGACTGCTAAATATCTCATCATCGACTTCTAAACTGCATCTCTCACAGCTTATTGACGATTTTTTTATGAAACGTTCATTTTATGACCTGAAGTTCTTTAATTATTAAGTTTGCAAGTCATTGAGGGAGAATTTCTGGCTTCTAGATCTATGCCAACAGATTATAAGTTATTTTTGGAGCAATTATTATAATTTTATTATCGTTTGTATGCTTACATCGTGACAAAATTGACTTTCATATTACGTAATCTTATTCCAGAATACATTCATAAATTACCATATTCATTTCATGTTTAATTGCATATTTAATTTTAATTAATATAATGAAAAAAGTGGATTTTGATGACTTAATAACTTCAATTAAAATATTCTTTCACCGAATGATTGATTTTCGTTATGTAGCCATAACATCTTTGTAAATAGTTTTAACATTTATTAAGTATCTAACACTCATTAGTTCTTTTAGAGATGCTGAAATTATGAATTACTTATCAGTTTGTGTTTATTGGCCTGTTGAAATAATTATTCAATGAAAGCATAAGAATAGTTAAAAGTGATGCATATTCAATTAACCTAAAAAGAAAAGTATAGTTCTTGAATACCCGGATTCTCCTCTACCTCTGTCATTTCTATCTCCTTACATGATTTTTAAGTGAATATTTCGCAGTTTTTTGTCTCCTGAGACATAACATTGCCAGAAAACGCAAAAAAATTAAAAGCTAAGTTAAGTTATATTAATATCTGAATTAGTATATTAGTAATAACAGCCGTTGCTGGATTGCAAATTAAACTTGTATTTTCTAAAATAATAATTATTTCTTTATTATGTAACATTCTTTTATGAGGTTTGTCTTTTATATTTCACATTGTTTGTATCTTTCATGTTTGTATATTTTATATATAGTACTAAATTGTGTGATGTACTGCCTTCGGGAGGTTTTGGGGGGTTTTCCTCTCGACTTGGGTGAATACCAGGCAGGATATTTTATATTTCCCTCCCCCCACAGGGAATGGCTACCACCTGGCCTCGTGCCTACTCGTAGTCTAACGTATAAATAAATAAATTCAATTTAATATATCTAAGATCGTATACTTGCTAAGAAGTGTCAAAAAGTAGTTGTTTTATACAATGATAAATAATACTTATGTTTCTAATATTGCATAACCACGAGAAGTTTATTTCTGCAGAGGGAAGAAGTTATTTTACGAAGTCTTTGGATCAGAATAAAGAAGGGATATGCTAACCTTAATTTAAGCCTGGCTATTTTCTTTGTGGTAGACATCACCATTCTTTATATAATTTCGCAATATTGTAATGCGCAATAATCTGAAATAAGTATCCCTTAAGGCTAACATATGTGTGCAGTATTTATACGTCATAATTAATGCGACAAATGCCTGAACTATGCAAGATTTAAATACGAAATATTTAACGCTTACCTTCAACTTCTCACAAATTTTTCTATGGAATTCTACGGAGGATTTAGTTTTCTCAAATAGGTTGAAAGATTGCTCACATTCTGATAGATTCACCATGAAAGTTTTGATTTTCTTTTGTAAGCATTTACCATTAAAGTTCATGCGATTAATTAACTTGAAACCATTAAGTATGGTCAAAAAGACATTAATCCGATCGAAATATGCCATTCAGCTTCCAATCCCTTCTCAATGAAACGAGGACCCTTATGCTTCAGATCATCATGCAGTTAATTACGTCACTCTGAAGCGCTACATGGTAAAGATCTGAGGAAGCGATTCTTCAAATTAGTGTCATGATTAATCAACAGATATGGCTTCGTGATAATAAATTAAAGCGTGTCTACATGACAGGATCTTTGGTGTAGAAAGTTTTCAAATATTACGATTTCGAAAGGATGTCTAGGTGTCTGCGTTCAAAGATTGCCTTTGGACTTCATAACAGTTCATAAAACGACGAAGGGATAAAAATAAAATGATGCTCTACGGAGGGCTTTTTGAAAGGAGGTGAAAGGAAGATTCACGGAAATTTAGCCTTTGAATAAAGCGGGATAGTCCAAAGGGTAAGGAGTTTTATGACGGGTAGAGAGCATCGTCTGAGGACATATATTGGTGATGAAATGCGCAGAAGCTGTTCACGCATCCTATTCTCTTTTCTTTTCCTTCCTTTCCCTTCCTCTATACTCCTTCTCTTGGTACTTCCATCCTCCCATTCATCTCTCCTGGTGATTCTCCTCCAGGGAAACGTTCTTCGAAATATCCTTTTAGATAAATTCGATCAATCAGGATTTTGGATGGGATTTAGCCGAACGGATGGTAAACGAGAATCTATACTGGAGATATAAGAAGGGAGTCTAATTTTCTCGAGGAAACTAGACTCCGAACTCTTCTATTATTTCTCCTACTCCCTGGAATACCACTAAGTTATTCCCGATTCTGTTGAATTTATTTAAATAGATCAGTATTTATTTTTCCTGACGATTTATGAAATTGCAGAGGAAAGGTAATACTCATGAGTATTTTCTTCTAGACAGTTACAAATACCCCCTTTACTCGAGGGGACGCTTTTCTGAAGTATATGCTGGCTGAAAATATTTTTTGGCAATTTATGGGGAAGCTTTCATAGTTGAGACAAGCGATACGAAAAGATAACTTACCTAGATGTCCATATACAGTTTATAATGCTGTGTGAAGCCATCAGATTCCCAATGGTATCTTAAAATGTACTGAATTCGTATGTAATCACTTGCTTGGATTGTTTGAAAGATGAAAATTTTTTTGATGTTGATAGTTAGTTGCTATTGCGATTTGTAACTAAATTATTTAAAAAGTATATAAAGGAATGGAATCAATCCCATAAACCTATCCACAGATAGGTATAATTTAGATATTACATTTATTACGCATATTTCTGTGCGACCATCATTTTAAAGTTCAATCCTGAATTTATTTCCCGGAAATACTATTGATTGCTGTGGGTGTTCTCAGGCCTAAGGAAAATACTTGAGCTAAACCTTCATATAAAGGAAGAGTTATCAAGTCCCACGTTTCAGCTGATATAGTTAGATGAGAGGATGAATTAACACATCTCTGAGGGTAACAGCCGAGTTAAGAGCATAAACCTTAGCTACCCTTAGTTAATTCGTTCTTGAATTTCTCGGCAATCCTGAGATATCCTTCTTGAGCATATAGGCTCATGGTTTTAAAGGGTGACATCACGAGTCATTGGAATTCTCTGTAAATTGTAATGTGCATTGATTTGAAAAGTTTTACAATGCTTTGGAAATCTAAGATTTTAATACTGTAGTGTCTAGCGAAATAAATACTGTCGTAGTATTCGACAGCTTAAGTCGTTTCGCACATATGGCCTCCCAACGGGAGTCGACCTCGGGACAGCTTTCACCAAAGGTTATACCCATTTTTCTATTCGGAAGCTCAAATAATTACTTTAGAGGTGTAGCTTTAGGCATTCCATTGGGCCCTTTAAATATAATTTACTTGTTAAAATTGATGCGAAATTTTCGCATTGACTGAGGTAAAGCATGATTTCTTTGAGTTTCTGACAGAAACGATATATATGATGATTGAACTGTAACTTCTTCAGCCTATTCTGCTGTGTGATGCAACCATAGAAATAAATTTCTTTATCCACAGAGATAAGTTTTTCGAAACAATCAAGGAAAATATATGTGTATTTAGTAGCCATTCATTAACTCAGCTCAGCATCGCCATTCGAAAAGCTCCAAAAATGGTCGATGAGTCTCTCTGAAATAAAATTATCCTAGTGTTAAGGGTGTTATTATAGTTTTTATCAGATGCTGTATTTTTTGATCGAATCTTAAATTGCAAATTATACTTAATGACATAGTACAAATTCAAACGAGGTAAATTTTATTTTTAAATCATAAAAACTTCAAAAATTTTAAGAATTTCACATCCCCGTAAGTCCTCATTTTTAAGGAGATATATTAGTGGTATCCTCATACCAAACTGAGTGGCGCTCCTCGATGTAAGATGTTTTTTTCCTGAATGCATAAACTTGTCATACAAATAAGGCACACTCAGCCTGTGACCTTTCGAGGAGTGCATTATTTCCGATCCTTCTTTCTCTTTCTTAAAAGTGTAAAAGCATACATTTTTTTAGATTGGCCTTAAAGTTGAATATACAGATCCCCGAGGCATCAAATCATCTTGTTCGTTTACAGTAAAACTGCAACTTCAGAATCTTACCGTATTTTAAGTATGCTCAAAAGTCATGACGTCACCATTATTTGCTCCTTAAGCAAAATTAATGGAGGATATGCTTCGTCAAAGAAAGGTAATCTGGAAATGAATAAACGGTAGTCGTTTTTTCCTAAAATCAGTTAAAATTATCCCCTATATCCAAATAAATAAGTACTTGGAATTATCTAAATTTCTGAATAATCTTTATTTGGTAACATTAGGTATTAAGTTTCAGCCAATAATAATTTACTTAGTATTAAATACTTATTTGCTGAGACATACTCAAGTTTTTCTACTTCACGGTAAGTTCATTCGCCCTAAACTTCCCCACTGAAGGCCCTTTACTTCTTACTTTACTTGTTAGTTGATAAAAATTTTCTTAGTGAAGTACTCTGTACTCTTAGTACTGTTACTCGACATAAAGTCTTTTTATTATTATTATTTATTCGTCATAAATCCTCCTACATAATGTATTAAAGTAGATATTTTTTAACCTGTTTCATAGTTCTTCCTTTTACTTGTATTTAGCTGATGCAACGAACTCCTGAATAGCATTACCTTTGATGAATATATCTCCGTCAATTTAAGTCCTATAAGGTTCTTTGATTTTTAAGCATACTTATGACAGAAATTCGGTTTATGGGAATTTCTCAATGCGCATGACTGGATCTTGGAAAACAAAGATAGAAAAAAATATTTAAAGACCAGGACTGAACCATCAGCATCCGTTGATTCAAAACTTGAAATGGGGATTTTAGAGAGAAGAAAGTTGTCTGACGAAGAAAAACTATTCTAGACTAGCAAAAGGGATAATAAAATAAGCTGAGAAAAAGAATAACATAACATGGAAAGAATGAGACGTATATTTGAATGAATATCAAAGGTTTTATTGATAAAATGAACCTAGTTGTTTCCGTGAAAAATAATGCCGAAAAGTAGCATTTGGTTGGAAAATTTACGACTAAGAAACTGAAAACTTCATGAGAGAGTGTGATACTTGTAAAGTGAATGTTAAAAAATAACTAAAAAAATACTAAAGAATGAGGCAGTTGATGGGAAAATGAATCCGGTATCTTTGTGTTTCTCCGGACATCAAAAAAGTCAAGAGGACTGCAGAAAAGTGTGTATGTAGAAATACCCTAAGATTATGAAGTTATTGAGAGGCAAAGTCAAGGAGATTGGAGCAAACTCAAGGAACTATGTACTTATTGCTAAGATACCCTACAAAAATGTGCGAGCTGGACACTAAACAAAACAACATACTTAATGCAAGAATACATGGATTTCCAAATACTACTGCATAACCAACACAGTAGCTAATGCAGAAACTCAATTAGCTATCCGTCACAAGTTTCTGAGAACTTCCTTCCACTTAGAGGAGACTAACCCTAGAGGAACTCAGGAATGTTCGAGTATCTACCAAGCGGATGTAGGCGAGAATAATTTAAGCTTCTCTAGTATTAATCACTTGTGAATTTCCCCTTAAAAATGACAGAACAATATTTAATTTATAAAAACTGTGCAACTATTATTGCATTCATTTAATCCTTGCGAATAATCACCGATAAAAATAACTGCTCTTCAATGGCAGTGCGGTTTTGTAAATGTAGAGGATTCGAACGGTTTTCCTTTGAAAATTTGTGCTATTATATTCATTTTAAAATTGAGACATAGCATTCAAACGAAGCATCCATCGATTTGAATTGTATTTGGTTGCTAAAACAATATCAAGCTTGTTTACATTGATACCTATCATTTTGACTGAAACATTTCCCATGTTTTTGAGAACGAAAACCTTAATCATTTGAAATGTCAGTGTCTAATTCTAATTTTAAACAATTATAACTTATAAAACGTGATATTATTTGTAAATGTGTGGCTGAATATCGATTTCCAAAGTTTTATAATACTTTCCTTTCCATGAAATGTTAGCATTCCTTACCCATCATTTTATAATGAACTATCTTTCACATATATTCAAGTGGAGTTTAAAAATCACCTTAGTCGTCAGGGTGATTGGTTCTTTATAACCATAAAATTGCGCAAATTTTCGTCTTTTTTCTCCTAATACTCTGAATTTAGAATTGAAAACGATATTTTACGGCCAAAGCAAGAATCTTTTTCAAATTTCTTTCTTTTGCTTCTCGTTTCGATTAAGTAGGACCATTATTTCCAACCAGATTGGTTATTTAGAAAATAAAAGGCACTGACAATTTCTTTTAGAAATAGGCAGTTTTGGAACTGACATCTCATTAGATTTATGGGTATATATATATATGTATTCTGCACTCCGTACTGATATTTACATTATGCATTGTTGAATTTAATTCATGGGAATCCATATAAGGATATGCTTAAGCTACGCGGCATTCACCGTAGTTGATACGAAGTGTTACCCGAATTCGCCGGGAAATTGGACAATAAATTTTAAAATCATGTGCCTTTCGAATTGAAGAGTTTTTCTCTCGCTTTTACAAAACTAGACTTCTCTTACGGTTCGAACACTAATTTACCGAATGGCTAAAATTTTTGAGAATTTTTCTCTTTTATAATTTAGTATCAGCAGTCATATCTAAATTACGTTCCATCTTCGACTCGATATATTTACTACGTAAAATGCTATACATAAGTATGTATGATTCAGATATGCGCTAATAGAAGGCAAGCGAGCTCCCATGTACTTTCTCTACTAGAGGACGGATGGCGCGGGCATATGCATTTCAAAATACGCATATCATTAAAAAATTAATATATTTTAACGTAGTTACATACATGTTTTCATTAAAAATAAAAAACTCATTGATTTCTATTATATTATTTATTTTATTCATCGCTTTTGGATATTTTGCTGATATTTAAGCCTGATTAACAAATTTATTAACCAATTTTGAAGTATTTTGGAAGTGGAAGGTTGTTGTTTTGGCGGAAAAAGATTTCTAATGACTGCGTTGTGAGAATAGATACTAGTATAGATAGTACTAAACTTGTTTCCCATTTTGCTTTTGTGGGTAGAACATTTTCGGAGAATATGCTGAATGGTAAGCAGGCTAAGAAAGGCAGGCAAAAGATAAGTGGTTGCTCGAGTATGGTTAATGATTAAGCGTGAGATATTTCCGGATGGGGTAAAAATGACTGTATATACTTACCCACCTTATGACACCTGCAAAACATTGTCAATAGAAGTAATGTATCCCCTTATGAATATTAAATGCTACGAAGATAAGTTTGAGAATCATGTTCAGAAGAAAAGGAGAGTCGGTCATGATTGGGTAATGAATGAATGTAGACTAGGAAAAATACGGGGTGAATTGAATCAAAGGGTTTTTAAGGTTGATCAGAACGATACAATTGTTAGATGATAAGAAATGATGATTCTAAAGAGTTAAAAGAAACCGAGAAAAGCGGGTTGGATCTGGATGAAAAACGCAATAAAAAGGGCGTAAGCAATCGGAATAAGAAAAGAAAACGTGATTTATACATTTGTTTTTCAAGGAAGTTCGGGATGTCAATTAATGAGATTCACTCTTCAAAGATAAAGATTTAAACGTGCTGATCTCGTTCGGAACCAATGTTATTGCATTCAAGTGCTCCCTTACAGAGAACTGTCTGTCAAATGAAAGATACTTCTTTAATATAATCATTGTTCTTGTAGTAATTTCGACGCCCCGAGATACCGCTAACTCCACTTCTACGGTTAGACCGACATTACACTAACACAATCAAATTTTCGAGGTGAATCCTCTACATATAAAGGGATCCAAACCCTGCTCCCCCCCACTGCCGCCCCCACCCCTCTGCCAGGATGCTCCACGCGCGCTGGTTGGCGTAGGCGGGGAGAGCGCGCGCGCCGTCCGAAGCTCGCAGTCTCTTCTTACCTACGACCGAAGTAGGATCCATTCGCTGTTGTCGTGTTATCCCGACTCCGAAATCGGGACAGAACGTCAGTGAAACAAGTCTTCTCTCTTGGTGTGAGCCAGTGAGTTAACACGTGCTCGTTCGGAAACAAACGCACTACCTTTTCCTTTGGCATCGTCGATTCACATTAGTACCGAGAAAAATACCAGCGGTGTTGATGGCTTGGATTGGTGATGGGGATATTCTTTCGACCATTAAGCTCGTCGTTCACTGGGATTGCGGGTTGTTATGATGAGAGTGGCAGTGGGAGCGGCGGACTTCATCACGGAAACTACCGGTCGTTTTTTCTGTGCCATTTAAAGCTGAGATCGACATCGTAATCTTGATTTGCTTCGCAGATTTCATTTATACGACCTATTAGACCGAGGTTTATGTGTAATTAGGGCCCGAAGTGGTGTTTGTAAGAATTTAATCGTGACCGGGCGGGGAGGTTTTTTATGCGAAAATCGGCCATTAAAATCTCGATCTCTGAGGAGATGCGGAAAATTTTACTTCTTCCCGGACTTCCGGGGGTTTTCAGATCCATTTCAACATGTGACGCTTGGTTGTGACTGAGCGAGAATTATCACCAGATCACATCCGTATGCGTTTGTTGTGTATTGCGCCCTGTCATGTTTAGCTCTTGGGAGATCGCTCTATTGGAGCATAGGGAAATTTAACTCGTCGTCACCCGGTGGCGTGGTGCTTTTGTGTGATCTGAGGGTTTCCGTTCGTTTTCTACTTTGTTTTGCGATTCCATCGGCCGTGGTTCCGCTCATTCATTAATTTTTGATGAAAGGGAGAGTCGTTGCTCGTGATTTATTTCCTTCCGTCATTCGCTCACGCACTTTCAATTACATCGTGTGGCCGCAGTTACAGTTGCCGGCGGATCAATCTAGGAAGAGCTAAGCGTGACCGGGATTTCTCGTGTGCCCTGGAATACTATAGCATATTTCCCCTGCTGTTTGCCATCTCGAGTTTCTTTTAGCTTTCCTCTCTCTGCTACTTGGATCCCAAGTTCTACTTTATAATTAGCAATTCGAGGATAATTAGCCACAGATTATAATTGGAAGTGAGAGGAAAAAATAAAATATTTGTAATCCACATAAATTCTTTTCCTTTCTTCATTATTTCTGTGATAGCATGTTTTTTGAATCTATAAATATCATGAAACTTGACTTTTACTATCCACATCTGCCAATTTAAATGATAGCTCTGAACATTCATCTACCTTCGACTTGTAGCTAAATCAGGATTTATGATTATTTATCGAGGAAAATATTCTCTAATGAATCTTTGCCCATCCTCTATGAGGCTTAGAACCGTGCCATAATAAAAGCAAGAATGTTTTTATGGAAGCGCTAATTATCGGACATTGTCAAATAAAATGAAAATGGAAATCTTTTTCAAATAATATAATGATGTCAAATCGATTTTATTTTTGAGCCTTTCAGTCTCGCCAGTGTAATTTGTGAAATATTCATCAGTCATCCAGAACCCATAAGACCCATCGAACTTGCTTTACATCTAGCTGTATCTCCATCCAATCGGTCGTGAACCTACCGTTGTTAGAATTCGGCCTTCGCAACTCGCTGGGTATCTGGGCTTAGCCTTATAGACCCTTCCCTGAAATATTTACCGCTCTGTTAAGCCTCCTCCTGCAGTATTCCCTCTATCCTCTCTATTGACTCGGAAGTGTCCCAATGGGGGACGTCATGGAGTTAGAAGGGCCGCGGCAAACCGCACGATCCTTCGCCCCTACGAACGTGGCCACTCGTGCACCACTGTACTCATCGCGTGGCGCGGTAGAACGGGGCCACGGCGCTCCGACATGAACGAATTACGATTCACGACACGGGTGGACCTTTACTACATGCGCTCCAACTCGCAGTAGACAGTGAGAGAGAGTTTGACTCACGTTCTGAGGAAAAAAGATTTCGCGTATTGCTTCCTGCTCATTGGATACATTTGAAATTTTACTAGGAAATATTTTTCGCAAGTGCGATTTCTTTAAAAGGTTTCCCCGCATTATTTTTCGATAGAGTCGTAATTTTAGTTAGCCTAGTGTGAATGGAGAACTTTATGAGTGTGGCAAGAAATTTTAGCTCGATTTTTTCAGCTAAATTTTTTGGATGCAGGTTTTGTAAATTTTTGGAAGGTACGAATAATTTTGACTATTGAAAAAGAGTACCAAGGTATTGATTTTCTTATCAAATAACCATCTAATTTACGCCGATGAAATATTTTGTTTTGAAATTATTCATGGTGAGTGGTCTTATGATTAGAAATTCTGTGCTGAAACTGTTTCCATTGAAATGATAGAAAATTTGCCGATATATTTCTTTAAGTAAAAACAAACTTCTCCAACATTCCCTCATCTTGGTTCGTTGACTCGATACATATATTTTTACGAGACAAACTCGATTCATATATTCATCAAGTTGTTTCAAGATAGAATACGTTGAGGAAACCTTCCCTCTCCTATTAATGACGTCCTCATTCGCGCGATCGGATTTTTGCCAATTTCCGCGTCTGGCAATTCGAGAGTTTGCGATCATCATCAAAGAAAAGTAAAGGAAAAAAAAATAAATCCATTTCCCAAGAAAGCTTTTAAAATTTTATTTGACACCCTCGAGAAATAATAACCGTTCTCTGGAGATGGGAAAAGCGAGGGAAGTTGGGAAGGTGGGGATGTAATGAGGGGATGGAGAACTAGGGTGAAGATCGTCCATTGCCTCGGCAGAAGTGGGGTGGGCGTACCACCCATCTTCACGTCGATCGAAATCCACCACCACCACCGACCTACCCCAACGCAACCCTCATTGAGCCCGGCACTGCGGGGGCGGGAAGCGGAGGAATAACCGGAACTTAATCCGCAGCTGACGTCAGGCAGTAATAGTGTTGGAAAGATTTCCTCTTCGTTACCCTCGCATCCAATCGCGGCCTCCGTCGGGTATTAACCCACTCGAATATCCGTCACGAGACTGCTAACCCCGCACGCAAATATTTGGCGAACTGGAATACTCCGTCCGTTTTTATATGGACTTTCCGTTCAAGTGGAGAGCACTATCGTTTAATTCTCTTCGTCCGTGTTTATTCCATTCCATCGCCGATCCAGTCGGCCGGCGAGGCGAAACTTAACGTGAAACATCGTCGTAACATTAACTTCGCTCGGAGGCATCCTTAAGAAAAAGTTTCTTGTAGTCTGGAATACAAAAGTAGTTTTTTCTGTCCCCTTAGTCACTATTTCGTGCTCGATCCGTAATAGCTGGAAAGTTTCGATGGCCCGCTCCGAAAGTTTTCCATTTTTTTTTTTTAGAATGACGACCAGCCATTCATCCACCTATACAAAGTAGCAACGTATTCCTGTTCTCTCTTCCCTTCCCAAGCTTTTTCTCTTTCATTTCGTAATATCTTTGCAACTGTCGGAGTTCATAGGCCCCTTTGGCTGCCGTATTAGTGAAGTTAATTGAGTGCCATCCGAGAGCTTAAAGTTCTCCATCGCGCGAAACTGAAATAAAACGGATATACGTCTCCATTTTAGAGTCGGGACGATATAGTACGAATAAACTCGCATGCGATGAAGGTAGGGAAAATGTGAGTTATCGACTGGAAAATACCTTCTGTACTACGGAAATTTTTCGGAATAGATTTGTGATCTAGGACATATCTGTCCAATATGCGGCTATTGGGGCTGTACACGATCGTGAGTGATAAAGTGCTCCGTGGAAAATAAGTGGAATCTGTGTGTTTTGTGCGGTGTTTATTATGCCCCTCGATATGGTAGTGGCTGCTTTGGGTCGCGCGGCCGGACCTTCCGGAAGAAGGACGAACCTGAAAAGAAGCCGCAGCGATGGAGGTGAAAGGGAGAGGATTAGAGGAATCGCGCAGACCATCGCCTCCGTGGAGATGCGTATGAACGAACGGAGAAGAAGCAGTGACGACCCATCAGTCTTCGGTCATGGAACCATCTCAGAGTCTACCGGAAAAGGTGACACGACCATCGGGGATGGCATCGCAAGATGCACCATCGAAGAAGAGGAGATCAAGGAGGATAGTTCATCCCCCGGAGTTTGCCCCCTGCACGGAAGGGTCAAAAAAGAGATGCGGAAGAACCGAAGCTACGGTGATGTGGTGGGTAGTGGAGGAAGGTTGAACGGTATCAGCGACGGGTTTGTCAGGATGCTCGTGAACAGCATAACTCTCGGTTGTCTGGAAGATAGGGGGGATGACAAAAGAAACTCTAACGAGAGAAAGTGCGCGGCGTCTGACCAGTGCGTAGCTTCCAGAAGGACGTCCCTCGACGCCATCGACAACGCCGTCAAACTGGAGTCGGAAGGTGCTGCGTCCGAGTTGGATGACGTGTTCGACAACTCAATCGTCAACGCCATCGCCCTATCATCCATCAACAACGAGACGCACGAAAGTGAAGCGGAAGTTCCGAGAACAACGTTTTCCTTGCCAGAAGAGCCATTCCTTAGAAGGAGAAGGCTGAGACGTAGGCGGATGAGGCGGAACAGGAGGCTTTGTCTTTCAATGGACAGCGGTGTCTCTTTGGTGGTGGAGGACGGAACCGACGCCGATGACGAGGAGGAGGAGGCTCTCCCGATGAAGAAGGAGACGGAGGGAAAGAAGAAACCGCAACAAGTGTTCCAAGCGGATGTTCGCGTCGAGGCTCGAAAGCAGGAAGATGAGGAGGAGGATCAAGAGGAAGGTGTGGAGGAGGTCAGCCCACTTCTTTCGGTACAGCCCGTCCAGCAGCAGTCCAGGGTCATCATCATAGTGGGAGAGGGCCCAGGGGATGATGGAATCGATGCAGAAGAGGCGGCGGAAGCCAACGATTTATTGGGGCCTTTATTGGCGTTGAGGCCTTCGATCGCGGAGTTTCTGAGCCCTGGTCGACGACACAGTCATCCAAAAACCAAGGGTGAGTCCTCGCCGAGGACTGCGCTGGTGCTCTTATCCCCTCAGGAGGAACGGAGGGAGCAAGAGGAGGTTAGGACTCCTGTGGAACAACAAGAACCTGTTTGTCGAAGGCACAGCCAGCCCACGAATCTCCATGCTTACAAATGGGACGAACCTGGAATAGAAAGAGACATGAGAGGAGATGGCTCAATTCCAGATCTGCCGAAAAGTGAGTTTTATAGCAATATGTTGGTTAAAATTTTGGCGAAAACAATATTAGGAGATAATTTTTAATCCGTAATAACTTCCGGATTCAACTCCGACTTTATGTGTGGTCTAGGTAAAACTTTTGTAGTCTTTAAAACATTTCTTTTAGTTTCTTTGGTTCTTTTCCCTAAATGACCGCTTAGATGTTTGGAAATATATCCAAGTTTCCTTAATTTAGATATTTATTTTACTTAAATTGAGAAATATTCATATCATGAACATAGATCCACTCACCACTTTAGGCCGGAAAAATTTTAATTCTTTTTAAGGGATATGTGACGTGATCTCACCTGAGAATGATGAAGAGTTTATAATTATTAGGTCAGTAAAATATGCCTCGACTGTAAAGATGAGACTAAGATTAAGTGAGATTGATTAGTGAAATCGTCATGTTAAGGTCTAAGAACATGTGAGTCATCTTATCATTCTAGGTAATAATTTAGCTGTTGTTTTCCTTCCATTAACTACTGTGTATTTTACATTCAAAATTAAGCACTGTAAGTATTTTAAATTTAAATACGAAATGTTAGATTGTTTTCGGAGTTCAAGCGATGGCTCTCTTACTCTTAAATGAAATTCCGTTCTATGTAGTAATGGGAAGTGGTGCAAAAAATAAACTTTTCCTTTACCCGACAGATGTATTGAGAGCAGAGGAATGTCTCATATGAAAAGGAGTCGGATAACGTGATTAAATTCAAAGTTTTACGAGAAGGGAAAAATGAAATTCTTTCTCGATAAATTTCTCATTGTATTTTCTCAAGTGTTCGAATTGGATTTGGTAGTTATTAGTGCAATTAGTCATTTTGCATAACTATTAATCTCATCTTACAAGCATCCTACCCGCTCACACAGCATTCATGTAGTTAGCGGAAATTTGCTGCCCACATTATATACTCAAGGACAGAGATGGGAAACCATTTGTAATTGAAAGGCTTCATGCACCTTTCGGCCTCCTAAGAAACCGTCAGGCCGATCTTTAGTGTGGTATTTAGATATTCCAATCATTCAAAATCCCTATTGTATGGAAAAAGGAAATAAATCGCTAAATCGCAATACTGGGAAACAAAATTATTTAAATACGAGCATATGTTAAAGGAAGTGAGGTAAAGACCGCTGGATCCCCTTTTCTGCGCTAGGATATAAAACTTTATTCCTGGAATTACTTTCTTGCTGTATTATTTGATGAAATGAAACAGAATTTATGAGCTCGCATGCGTGAGATGAGACCACATATATCGTGATAGGGAATCGTATTTTTTCGGACGTCACGTCAACTTTTTTTTATGCTCAGGTTAAAATCATTTTTCGGAAGATAACGGTTATTGATATTTTGTATCGGTTCATTGAAAAATTTTCTCCGCAAATGTATTTCTCGCGTAAAATTTAAGAATCCTTATTCTTAGCTGTTTTAAAATATTACTTGCGGCGCATTTTTCATTTATTTGATGAAACGATTTCCTTGTTGACAAAATAATGCTTTTAATATAGCTATTGTTCTTTGTTATACAGTGAGCATAATTTTCTTACCAGCATTATCTTGCTAATGTGAAGAAGGTCATACAAAGAACATTTTCGGAGATATTAATGGTTAAAAATTCCTTAATATTGTTCCTATTTTCTCCTTGGAGAAATGTTTTCAATGAAGAACACCTCATAAATAGGATCAGCACAATGTCATCAATAAATCCTACCGATGGCGAATACAGTGTTATCGTAAGATGTTTCACCAGCATAAAATATAGAAGAAATAAAATTTTCCCGCATGTCCCACCCTTGGAAAAAGAAAGAAAGGACTAACAACGATGGGAAAGATTTGGCAAGCCCGGGAGTAGCGACTTCTGAAAAAAATATTTTCTCGTTTTATCATGAAAGTTTCACTTTGAAGAGCGGGCTTAAATATCGCATGCTTTTGAGCTGAAGTGTTAATAGGGATGTTTATCTTGTGTAATTAACTTAGTAGTATCACTATTTTTCTTTATTATTCCCATTGAAGAGGCAGAAAAATTCTCTGCGCATTATATAGAAGGAACCCTTGATCCGGGCTTGCGAACTTATTGCACGCCTGCGCAAAATTGCCCATAGAGATATTTTTAGCAACGACGGGGCTAAATTGTCATAAATTATCCAAAAATATGTTTTTTATCTAAAAGGTATAATTTTTGTTTCCATCAATGTATGCTTTTCTTCAATAATTATATAGAGACAGCGTCATAAGGAAAAACTTTTCCTACAGGCTTAAAAATGATTCGAGTAGAATTAGTTCAATTTGTGCTTTATGAAGTTTATTTTCTCAAAAACCTCAATCGAAAGCTAATATTTTTTTAAGAAAGGAGAAAATTTATATAATGATAAAAATTTCACCGTAATTGTTGAGAGAAATTTAACAACTTATTCAAGAAAGTTTTAATAGTAAATCTTTCATTTTTTAAATTAATCTATGTACGGTTACAGCATTATGAGACGCTTAATTTTAACTGTATTAAAGAATGAAGGGAGACTTTCGATTTCTCAGAAACAACGCGATGCAATCAACTATATCATAATCAAAGTTGTCATTTCGATTTCAGGTTTGGATCCTCGTAAGACATGGACTCTATGGAGACATTACTATCCGGAAGGTGGTTGGGGTTGGGTGATAATCGTCGTATCTGTCATAGTGAATTTACTTGTCCATGGCTTCCAACTGTCCTTCGGAATCCTCATCAAGCCAGCGACGGAGCGGTACCATCCGGACAGGGACGTAGACACAGGTAGGACCTCTTCATCTTATTTGATTGCTTAATAATTTTATTATTATTGATTGCGTCGATTTTTGAATAGAATTTTATTTAATACAGGAAAATTTATGGAGATTTGAGTGTGCGATCTCAAAGGAGAATTCATTTGAAAAATGTGTTTAGGTTTCTATTGGGATTACTGGATTATGATTCTAAGTTCATTGATATCAATATATTACATCTATTTACCGCGAGATCAGTGCTTTGTAAAATATGCATGTTACGTCGTACCTACACTCAGCGTGTAAAATCAAATCTACTGTTAATTTTTATGTATCATCTTTAAGTTTTACGCATCATCAAACAAATTTTATGCAGTGTTAGCGGAGGAAATAGCTTAGTGAAGGTTCATCACAAAATTTTATGGAACTTTTTGGAATTTACTCACTACTCTTTCCTCTACGTGGAGTTTCGAAAGGAGATTTTATAGATGTTTTGTCACTAGATGCATTTTTCGACACCGGGTACGTTTTTTTGTTAGGAAAATTTGTTCGTGCACTTATTTGTTCACTCCTCGGAACTGGTCTGTTCCGGGGTGTTCACCAACCGTGGATCTTATGTACGTAAATCTGAATATTAGGGTTAAATTACATTGATCATTCGAATCTAGTATAAAACTTTGAGTATATATAGTAATTTTCTAGAACGAGGCATGAACGTATTTTCGGGTTCAAGCAATCTTCTTTAATTTTAGTTCAATTTTAGATGTCATTAAAGATATTTTTCCTCTGTGAGAGAATATAAAATAAATGAAATATATCGATTCTTTTCTTTAAAATATTGTGTTGTTTATAATAAAATGAGATAGCATTCCAAATTGTATTCATAATTTTTATATAAATCTGAAGATCTATGAGTCTGTTTGTGCTGTTCTTAAGAATGGATTTCTTTCTCAGTTTCTTTCCTCTAAAGCGCATATCGAAACAGTAAAATATTCGATATTATAATTCATGTTATGCGCATTTGTTTAAGCTCATATTTCATCGTAAAGGGAGAACAGGAGTTGCCTTGCGCCACTTGGACTAAAACTTGGGGGAAGACATTCCCCATTGAGGAATCTATGCCACCCAATGAACTTGAATTTATGTCTTCTAAATCATTCCGAAGTGATCACTTCTGAGATTTAATCTTAAAAAAATTGTTCGTGAGATAATATTTCTTATCGCTTCGTTGCCAAGCGACGTAAGAATTTGGTTTCACAATGAAAATCCACGTTCGCACTCGAAAGTTATAAATCAAATAAAGACTTCAATTTATTTGCCGAAATTTTCATCTTAATGAAACAAAAATCTATTTGGTCCTAAAAGAAGTGCCGGAGGGTTTCTGATACCAATATCATGGTTGTGCAAAGAATTATAATTCTTTGGGATGAAAAAATTTGCTTGTGTAATATCTCGACAAGGATTTTCCTTTTCTAGTAATGAAATAGCATAATAATAAAGTAATTAAAATTTAAAATTACTTTCAATAAATTTATTCCCCGAAACTCAATAGTTATATTTAAAATTAGTAAATTTTTTGATTTATTTTATTTATCACTGTAATTTGTGGTCATTTATATTTAAAAATTTCATAAGTATAATTTATGATGTAATAAGTTACAAGTTAACGCCAAATGTTTTATAATTTTCAATAGAAGCAGAATATTTATAGTTTGGGGAGAGGGAAAAATTTAAAAGTGAATAATAAAGGGTGTACTATCTGCCGTTTTCTTTTTAAAATATGTCGTTAAAGAACAGCATTAAACTATTATTAAATATGATAAATAAAAAATATTTAAAAGAAAGTTTTGAAAGGCCCACTCTGTATATAGGCTTTCCCTAAGGTTATTACTTTGCCTCATTTTTTTAATATTTAATATTTTACCTTCGGTGATGATTCGAGTTCAATTTCAATTAAGATTTCATTAATTAAAAATTCCAATGCATCGCTAATTCTATTACAGAAGAAAGTATTCTTTATTTATTATTCATGAATAAGGGTATTAGTAGCATCTCAGGGGTCAACGGGCAATCAAGCATATGATAAGGCTGTAGAGGGCTGATCATAAAAGCTGAGAGGTTAAAGCACTTGATAAAGCCACAGAGAGGGATAGGGATCAAGGGGTTAAGGAAAAAGAGCGATGTGTAGAGGCCTCAAGCATCCTCAAGCAGAGGAAGAGCTGAGAGCATGCGTTAGGCGTCGTTCGCGGTTCTCAGTGAGAGGCTATTTTCTGGGTTTCACCTGTCTTGCCGTAGGAAGATTTTATTTTCCTCCTTGCACGAAGTTACTATTCGGCTTACTATGCATGAAAATTGCACATCTCCCGCCAAGTGACAAAGAATTATGTTTTTTTCTGTAAGAGGACTGACCTTATGAAGTTTCGTATACTTGGCTAATTATCGGTGTGTTATTTCTTTAGTTGTGACGAACTTACCTCGATGAATTTGAATACAATATAACGGAATGGTGTAAAGTTACGCAAATGATATTTTTTTACGACTTTGACTATCCATTTTCGTGGCTTCGAGCTGAAGGTATCAAGAGGTTAAATATGGTTTAGTTGAAGCATTGATTGATTGATGGATGGTTTAATCATGATGTATTAGGCTTGTTTGATTTAGCAAAAGTCACTGTTTGTTATATTTCATGCGTGTGGTCAACAACTTTTGTCTTAAGGTCCTTTTTAGCCTGATTGGTACGAGAACCGTCTTTGGCGGAAACTTTTTCAGGTTTGAACCCGCTGAAAGTCCAATTTTATTGATAAGGGTATTGTGGTAGTACATAATCCGGCCCTAATTACTAATAACATCAACACTGAATTCATATTCATTAATAGTCATAATTTTTCAAAAGATTAAATTTCATTCATCAAATATTGATCACTTTTTGTGGATTATTTAACATAAATCACCGAAGTTTAAACAGAGAATGGAATCTACCGAATAGAAATAGAATTTCAGCATACTGGGAAGAAGATTTCGTGATACTTTGTAGATATCAACGCTTTGCGTCTTTTTCTCTTGAATTAATTTAACTGGGAGGAAGCATAAACTTGAGAATACTATGAAAAACTCATATTTTCGCTCTTGTAATCAAACTAATTCAAAACGCTCTTCAACTAGATTACCAGTTTTAGCCTTATATTACTTAACATTGAATTTTTGAATCGTCAGGTCATCCGAAGATAATGCTAGAGTATGGATTATTCATAGAGGATACAAGCATTCCTCTGAAGGTAACAATTATCCGCGTTCATATCTAGAAAGTCATGTTCGCTCTCTTTCATCCCTTAAATGTTAGGAAATAACCTATCCTCTTCCGTGGAGGCGTTTCCTTAAGCCTTCGTGATTTAGAGCAGAGAAAATGGCGGCACGCGATAGTGCATTTCTTGTTTTCGACAGGTGAGTGCTGCAGTAGAAGCAAGACATGATAAACTTTCGGCTTCTAGTTGACTGAAGATATAAAAGTTAATTTCAAAATATTAAAGAAAATATTTTTGATATCAACGGAAATTTATAGGTTTAATTGCTGTAAAGGAATGATAAAAGGTTACGAAATGGAAACCAGAGAGCCACCACATACCCAGGTACGTCTAGCGTTTCACGAAATTTCAGCTGAAAGAATTGGGATATCAGTTTTACCTTACACAGAAGCAAGGTCAATAATTATTCATCATAAGAGTTGTACAGAATTAATTGAAACTTAAATGCTTTAAATTAAAATTAAGATCCCTGGAATATTTCCTATATTTACCAACTATGTTCTCAGAATAAAAATTGACAAAATATCTCAGAACTTCTTCACTACGAGTATAATTTCACATTATTACAAATAATAGAGGTATTTTTCATTATTTGGTATATTTTGGAGGTTTATAATAACGCTCAAAATTCTGATTACGGTTCTCGTATATTGATCGTTTATCCAATTACCATAAACTCTGCGACTGCAGATTGCCGAAACTTTGCTGAAGAATAGAATTAGAATAATCATTCAGTAGTTTGGCAATAGATAACCTAGGTCATTCACAGATTAAAATTTATTATATTAAACAGGCGAAGATGGCCCGATAATAACATCGATTTTTTTAAACGAGAAATTAGGTTAAAAATCATTTTCTCCATAGGTGGCTAAAAATATCTAGTACTATTTCTGTAATTCCATGTAGGAAAAGAAATTATTATCTGAATGTTGCGAAATAAATTACTTTGCGAATAACCTCAAAAGAATGACAAAATTCTTAAAGTATTCGAATAAAAACGTTGGAGAAGGGCGCTCTACCATACCAACTTGATTCAGGGGAATGACACGTTGATTATTGTGTAGCTGTTCCGTGCTTGCTAACCTGATTTTTTCTCCCGAGAATATTCTCTGTTATGGAGCGAAAATGCTTAAAATAAAAATGGTAAAAATTTCTAGTGTTCGGTTTGTATTGAGCGGCAGTGGAGGGAGATTTTGGCACGGAGAATTCAGGTTGAGATAAATTGAAGGGTAGGTAACTGAAAAGGAAACAAAAGATATCAACAGCGTTCGCTTTACATTCAGGATTCCATCTCCGTAGGAATAAAATATTATTTTGCATTTGATTTGAGAGAAAATTTGTTGTTCGTTACTTGTCCGTTTCCCAAGAGAATTCTTGAGGACTAAACGAGGAAGAATAAGCGACCTAGGAAACTTTCAGATTTGTACTGAAAATTATTTCACCCCTCTCAATAAATGATCAATGAATGACTGAAATTCTAATTTGACGTAATTTCTTTTTGCATTCGCATTTTATTCCTTTTCTCTACGGTTGTCAATTCAACCTCTTTCTCTGGATTTCAGCTCACAATAATTGCTTAAAACGTTTTTCTCGTGGGCTCGAACTCATTTCATAACATTTTAGTTGGATCGTTTATTCTAATTGGGACAATTTAATCTCGGTTTGGATTGTATTTCATTTAAATATATAAATAACGTACCTGGCGGTAAATATTCTGAAGAAGGCAACCTCTATTTTATTAAATTCTTCATTGTTAAAGTGTTTCATTTAAAAACATATACAGGAAGGGGTTTTGTGGATGCAGAGTGTCCAGGCCCGCTGTTTAGGGTTTCCTATTTAGAAATGGTATATTCGAAATTTTATAGAGACCAAACAGTATATCTATAAGAAATATTGTTTCGCTTACTTTCATCCTTCATTTATTAGACATTTTTTATCATGTGAGCGGAGAAAGCCAAAGGGGTCCTAATGGAAATTTATACCAAGGGACCCCATGGTGGATGGTTGACCGAAGACATGTCTTCTTAACTATCGCGATTGCAAAAATCAAAATACCTTCGTTGATATTTAAAATATTCTAGTTTAATTTTGGAAGATAAATCTTCTTTTGAATGCAATCTTTTCTACATTTTAAAACAAGTTTTGAGGGTATTTCGCTCCTTTTTGGAAAATGGAAATACGTGTATAGAAAGGGATTAATCAAGGATATCAAAAGCAAAATTACTCGTTAAAAGAGATAGAGGGATTCTCAATAAAAGATCGCTCTTGTAAAGGTCAACGGCCGCTTTGCTTTCACAACCGCTCACTCTGCAGAGGTGGAAATGGAGAAGAAAAATCACGAGCGTTCTTTTTAATACCAGTAACTCTGTCCTTTTGTGGCTTTTAGCCCTATATTTAAGGGACGATTTACGAAAGCATTAACCGAAGGAGAACTTTATGATACGGTTTCTGCTGGCTAATTTTCTCCTGATAATTTGTACTCTTTGTTGTCAACCAAATTAACTAAAAACTAATACATAGCGTGTATACAGTATAGATCAGGATTAAAGGCAGAAACAGATGATTCTTTTGTTCTATTCAAGGTGTAGTTTCTATTTAGGTATCAGGATAAAGGAGGAAATGACTGAGAAAAAAATTTTGAGCTCTTTACTATGGTTAGGAGTTTTTCTTTAGCATCAATCCCTAAAGAAAGGCACTTTTTTTTAAAGCCGAATTGACCTAGGTGATTCTATTGAAAATTAGGCTCAAGTGTTACTAATGCGGAAGGTAATAATGAAAATTTTCTCAACTTTATTAAAATGTAAATTTACGAACGTAAACGTAGGTCAAATGGTTAGTAAGAGTTATATAAAAAAATAGGTGCCGAAGAAGTGAGTTCCGATTGTAATCAAAGACATTATACACTATTATATATTAAAGTATTGCTATTTAATAAAGTGAAACTTGTAGGAAATCGGTAGTGAGTCAGAGTAATACTGTGCATAACACATGTCAATAACACAGTAACCCTCCTTGAATATCGAAACGATTTAATTCAATTCTTATTAAATGATAATTATATAATTTACCGAATTTTACCAAGAAATTTTACCTTTATCTATTTTTACGCAGTCGTCAAAAAGGGAGTTAATCATAGTAAACATATTACTTATGCTTGAATTAGTTAGATAAGTACGTGGAGATGTTTTATTTTTTGAAATGAAAGAGGCTATTAAGTTTGTTTGATATCTTCAGATTTTCATTAATTAAAGCAGTATAGTATTACAAAGAAAAACTCATTTAGCGATGTCTATAAGTCCAAAGACTTGGTGGAATACAGAAGAGAGAAAGTACAGGCACAAAAATTCTAATTTATTCGATTGAGAAATACATCAAGCGAAGATCCGAAGGTGTCAAAGAAACGGAAAGTAATTTGCGGTGATATTAAATGTCGTCGAGTCATTAAAGTTTCTATTTATATTCACCGAGATGAAGAAGATTCAAAGCACTCTTTTATATTCCTTTTCTCACTTTGACTTTGTATACGAGATTTATTCCAACATCTCGTAAATCCGCCTTAGAAGATTTCAGCAACCCTGCACCTACCTTTCACTCCCTTTAATTAAAATTCGGAATCGAGGCCTCAGATTAAAACAAAGGTTGGCTTCCAGATCGTAATCCAAGTTTAATCTTTGGTGTCCGAGACAGCTCCATTTTACGGGTCCTCTGAGCATTTTATTGAGATTGCCGATGCGACTTTCCCAATCGGTGTTACCGTATAACACGCCGAACTAAAACGAAGAATAATTGGTTCCTCCTAGTAAGTTTACATTCCATTTGGAGTTCAAGTTCTCATTCACACGGATGACTTACAATAGAGTGCTGAAAACATCAATGTGCTACAAAAATCAGAAAATCTAACGCAAATTGTTTATTTTTTATTAAGGTGTGTTAGTGATGATGCATGTGTCTTTCATTGAAACACATTTACGATCTGGCTGGACAATTTTCATGAGGTTAGCAGTAGTGCTTAGTTTTCATCAAAATTTGTTCTAACTCTTTAAATAAAATTTAATCTGAAATTTTAAAAATAATTTTTAACTTTATGATTGTCGATCTTATGAAGCTTTGTTCTAATTATAGAAATATACGTAATTTATGTCTCATTTGTTTGAATGCGAGTAATACGGACCAATTATAATATAAAATACTATCTTTTTCAAAGTTTACTGGAACAGAGATTTGCTTTATAATTTGCTTTTAGCTTTAACCTATTTGCTTTGACTGACGAAAATTTGTTGGATTCCCTGATTTCCTTCTTTTTGACGAAGTCACATGAATTATCGCTGAGTTCGGTAAATGGTTTTCAAGGATCGATTCAAAACAGAGTGCTACACACAATAACTGCCTTTTACTTTTTAGTAAGAGGCTACCTTTGGTAGCGTTCATACCTAGTTATTTTAGTTGTCAAAAGAAGCATTCGGAAGCTCAGAATCCATGGGATTCGTTGTGATTCCGTGAGAGCAGACGTATAAATATACATTATTAGTATATTCATTTCCGGGGAAATTTGTGAATTCGAATGGCTGTGTTTACTCAAATACCGCACGCTCTATTTATTTCCACAGATTTTTCTACGAAAATAATTGAGACTTGTTATAGCAGGATTACACCAAGTACTGCGTAGGAGTTATAATTTTATTTTCCTATTTTCCCCATCGTTACGGAATTTTCTTTTTTGGTTGCACGGTATTAGCATATTTACTATATGTCATCTTGCAGAAATAGAACTTAATTACTGATAGAAAAGGAATCCTATTTTAATAATTATTTTACGGAATATTAATTTAACTTTGCTGTTTCGATTTATCTTTTCATGTAGTTTTCTGTTATGCTTGCATGGATTTAACCTTTGGGTAGGAAGTTCAATTTTTAACTTATGAGAATACAAAAACTTCAAAAGCAATCGCTCTCAGTTCATCCGAGATACTTTTATATTATGTTAATAACACATTTGTTCATACACTACTATCTGTGAATTCATAGCTGTATTATGTAGACTTAATTACTGGCCATTTTTAACAGTTTCGGAAAGTTAAAAACAGCGTTTCTCCGAAAATACGTGTTTTTAACGTCACCATAATAACGCAGTTTATAATATATTTTTATTATTTTTTATCCTAAATTTAAGTATTAATTTGGTTAGAGAAAGATAATCTTATACATGTACCGACACAAACGCATCTAGTAAGAGGTCTTAGGTTAGATATTCTGCCCCCAGGGTGCCCAGTGTCACTCTAGAGGCGAAAATAGGTAATGGGGCGGTAAGAGGCTTGGACGCAACATCACGTTGTGGACGTTTTTCTTTCCTCCTAAATTTTACGATATTGGGTTATTCACAACAAACATATGACGAATTGTGAAACTCATTACTTTTACGCGATATTCTTCGTTGATATGTCATCGATTATTTAAGATGGTGAGATATATTTAAGTGATAAAGAACGAGCTTACTAGAACAAGTTTTGGAAGCAATGTTGTAGAGGCTTTTACGCTTACGGCATCATGCAAAAATTCATTGACCCATAGAGTACAGACTCTTCTCTCGTTCTGATATTACGGCGATACAATCACCAACTCCATCGCCCCGAAACAATTCAAAAGAAAGTGTGAGAACATATTTATGGGTCCAGTGTGAAAAGGGTCAGCCGATATTAGATTGCCGAGGGACCGGAGAACTAGCATAGGAGGGAAATGTTATGTCCTTCGAAATCTTTCCAGCAGTATCGTATTGAACGTGATCAGGGAGATACGTATAGAGATAGCATGTGGAAAAAAGATGAAGGGAGGACGATGGATATGCATGCTATGAAAGTTGCTTGAATTGCAGATTAATGAACTCTATCTCTCCATCCGAACTCGTACCTTTGCTTGTTTTTCCTATCATATTTGTTGATGAGACGATCGATTGAATTGCAATTTTCTTTTCTATACAAGTTAGAAAACAAGAATTTTTAAATTCACCAAAATCAAATTCACCGCGCTTCATCTGAATCATTCCGTTTCCATTATTCGTGAATGGTAAATTAGAAGCATTGTTACTATTTTTCATGTATGGATTGAACTCATTTAAAAACTTCGAGGTAATTATTATTAGCATTATTAAACCATCGAGGATAGAGATTTTAAATACTCCTTAAACCGTATTCATAACTGAGTATCTGTTAGTAGAATTCTGAGCACAGACATTCTCAATATTATTCTAGTTCCTGAAGATAATAGTTCAGCTATTAAAATACATATTGAGTGTTTTTCTTAGAACAGTATTTATCCCAGAGTAACGATTTCCTGTCTCTTTCACCGTGTGAGCTCTGAAGCAGCCCCCGACAGCTTATGGAGTATTTTAAATCTTTATTTTTAACAGCAGCCTCGTATGATTCCCTCTCTAACAACCTAACTAGGTTTTTATTTACCTAATTTTATAAGTTAGCTTTTCATAGAAAAATATTGACCATTTCAAAATATTTATATTTTTGGTGACTCGTGGCACATACCCCGTTATAGGCACAATAGAGTTGGAATTGGAGAAATAAAGCTGTTAGAAGTTGACTTTTTACTAGTACGGGATTTTTATAATTTGGTCCACAGCTTTACTTCGTAATTTTTTAAAATGGCTTCAGCAAACACTTTCGAAAGTTGGTACTGAAACGTATTTCCACTGTATTTATCGTCTACAAAAAATTTCTTGCGAGTGAGCTCTTTTGTTTTTCACTTCATTTAGTTTTTCTACCAGCTGATCCATAAATTCAATTGTAACGCCTCCGCTTTTTGTAACTTCCCGGCACATTCACCTTAGTTGTTACGTTATGTTATGGGAGAATCATAAAAACTGTCTAATTCTTATACTATCCATCTTACCGAACTGGATTTTAAAAATTTTTTGGATTTTGTGCCATGAAGTCAATTTTTATATTAAATATCCAAAAGAAAGATCAATGAAGGGAGTAAGGGTGGTTATAAAGATTTTAGGAACTATTATATCATTATACAAGTGCTTTGCATGAGACCCACTATCTAGTAGTGTATTTTATCATTTTTTGATGACAGTAGAAGTCAAATATAGCTAGCAATTTAGCTGCTACCGATAAAAATCTTTACTTATTTTATCATTCATCTACTTCTATTTGAAATTCTCTGCTTTTTGCTGATATTCTGCTATATATCTACTTTTTCATTCTATTTCCAACAAAATTTTCGCATCGAAAGACGATGGTGATGATTGCAATATCATTACTTGTAAGAACAGTGGTGGAAACCAAATTGATTATTCTGATAAAATTATGTGACTGACTTGCGAGCGTATGCTGGGAGCTTTTAGAATGCCGTAGTAATTAAGCACAATGAAAGGAGAAGTTAAAGATACTGAATAGTGACTATGTAATAATTTTAATGATTAATAGTAAGGATAGCTAGTGAATTTAGTGATGATGAATACAGTGTTCTTGCTGGAAGTATAATTACGAAGTCAGCATGACGAAATTATTGGCTAAAAATAAATTCGTTAACAAGCTACATTTACAAGACATGGGAAGTCTAATCATAATATATAAATCAAATCGAAGCTATAACTTTTCGATCGTCGTTTATATTCAAAATTAAATATTATTTTGTATATAAAGGACAAAAAGTTATAGCTGTTGTTTAACTTGTTAATGAATGTGCGAATGAAAAATGTAACCAATATACCAAATATGCACACAAAAAGAAGGGGATTACGTCGAGAAAGAGAGAAAAGACGAAAATTAATGAATTAATTGTTTTTTATGATTTAAGGATAGAGATTTTATTTTCTGTAGCTCAAAGAAACTTACTTTTTTGGACGCCCCTCGTATATTATAATAATATTTAATTTTATTTCTCAATAAAAGAGATTAAATTGATCGAAATAAAATTTTCAGAGCAAAAATTTTTTTTTATATGAAAGTTCATTTTAATTGAAAATCATGATTTCAGATACATTACTTTGACGGTAAATTTTAATCTCCCAGGAGGTGCAGGAATAGCTCTTCTGAGGAGCTACCAATTATCTGTCCAACTTGAGCATCGCTCCGCACTTCTTAGAAGTGAAAGATAGAATGTTATTCTCTATCGATGGACGGTAATTATACGCCCCTGACGCGCAAGTGGGCGTGTGCTCAGGCAAACACCAACGCACGCTCACTTTAACGGGGAGTCGTGTTCACAAGCTCAGATATGTCGATAGCAAAAATCATCATCAGTCATCTATCGACTGGTATGCCAAGAGGAGCCATGACGAACTCTTCATATCCTCTCATCAACCACTGCACTCCCTTCCTGTTTCCTTCTTTCGATTTCCCTATTACACAAAATCATTTTATATTCATTGTTCTCGCACTAACAATATTTTCTTACATTTCTGCTGTCAAAATATGACGACCTTTACAGGCTCTTTATGGTATTGTAATTTTAACCGAGTTAGTCTCAGTCTAGTTAGAGTAAATCTCTAGTTGTAATAGGTGGTTTTCTGATCTTGCCTGCTCATAAATCATAGCTTAATTAAAACGAATTGAAATATTTTACTAATATATTTAATGCCTCGGTATATATAAAAGATAGATAATAAAGATGCACAGTGCCTTCTCGTCATTGAGAGAAACATATCCCACCAATTATGCAATTTTATCACTTGTACTATATTTTCTTACTATTAATATACTTACTAATCTCTTGAGCTAACATGAATGCGTGACTAGTAACAGTTATCTAATTATTAGCAGTCAACACAATTGTTTTTTCATGTCTGATATGGAGATAAAGCCTTTAATTATGTGTGATAATATCTTCATCTTTACGCCCTTCATATAAATTTTATATTCTTAGGTTTTTAGTCAAGTTTTACGTATCGCATATACGAGGAGATCCTAGTTATTGAAGAATTTTTTTTCGAACAGTTTGTTGCTTCCTACCATGTCGTTCTCTTTCCATTTTGTCTTCTGCGTCTGAAATTATTTTATAAGTCCTCTTTGACTCCGTTTTTCATTTCATATACAGAAAATTGAGGCTTTTGATGAGGCCCTTTTCCGTAGAGGCCCAGATTTGAATTTTTTTCTGTCTTCGTTTCTTAACGATAAGATGGAACGAATCACGAATATATTTCCTCATTATTGCCATAAATTTCTTTGATTATATTCACATTTATTAGTATTGCAGCATAATTGAGTTATCATTATGGTACATGATACTATTATGAGTCGATAAATATGTAGAAACTTCGTTTACCTCCAAGATAATGCATAAAATGATATCACTCTGTGATGATTTCAATGCCTATATTTCAATATCACTATGACGATTTAAATTCTGTTTATCACATGTAAATTTAAAAGTATCTCCGTCCATTCTTTTGCATGTTGTCACTATAACTTAGAAGAGATTGATTTTCGTTATGGGAGCTCGTCCAACATGCTGCGAGTCGTTGGAATGACACTTATTTAGCGCACACGTTTCCCAATTTGCCACTGTGGTTAAAGGGAGATATATTTTGCAATAATTCCATTCAGGGACCCGTTTCTCTCCATTAGCTTTTTATCACATCGACGATTTTGCTGGTGATGACTCTCGAATGTTTCCCTACATTTTATTTTCTGCCAGATCCACAAATCCAATTATCAGTAACCCGATTTTAAAGTTCCGACACCAAATTGTTGCCGTTCCATTAACCCGCTGTTTATAAGATCAAAAATCATTTACAAAAATTATTGTCAATAATAACTTGTCCTTCAAACTAGTTTATGTTAGTTATTAGGACCTAATTATTATGTAGTTATTTTAATCAGTCCCCTAGCTTTCATTCAATATATGAGAATGATTTTAGTTACTCTAACTTATTTTAAGCATTATAAGAGTATTTATCATTCTTTTCCAACGTCCTAATTAGTAAAATATTTGTACGGCATTATAATATATGAGTATATAAATGGAGATGTTATGGTTTTACGATTATCCTTATTAAAACCAATTAAGTTAACTCTACATTAATTAAAGAAAAAATAATTAGAAGGGTAGGATGTAGATATATCCCAAATTTAAAGAAAATAATTTTCACGTCTGTATCCGTCTCATTCATGATTGTCGAATCCAAATTTCAATACTAGCTTATCCGTTCAAGTCTTAAGTGTACTCAAAATGAATTGAACGTACATACATACCTTACAGAATTGTGTGTCATGAACTCGAATTGATGTTTTCTTAGCCTAATAATTAGTATAGGTGATAAGATAGATTTTATTAGTTTCCTATAAAAATTAATTGTATCGTAGGCAGGTAATTTCGCGACGTAAACGATCACGGATAAAATTCAACCGTGGGTTTTGTTTTATAATCCGATTTTCCCACTAAGAGTATCAGCTACGAATACAATTCCATTCGAAATATCTGAAAAATTAAAAACTTGAAATTGAACTTGAATTTCGTTAGAAAACATATACCTCTCCTTCGCTTTTATTTGTAATCATATAGCACGGGAAAAAGGTATAGCCGTCAAATTTACGGTAAGTTGGCGCACGATTTCTTATGGAGTTATTTCAGAACCTGATATATCTTGAGGATTCTTTAATTGACCAACTGCAGTAATATGAATAGTGCCAAAGAGAGATAAGTTTGGAGGTAAAGCTAAATCTTCTCATATGATTACGTATGAAGGGTTTTTAGTAGAAATATTAATTATTAATTTTGAAGTTTTCGAAGTTGTAATTAAACCGTTATTTGTAAAATAGGACACGATGACCATTGTGATTTGTGGTGATGTGAACAAAGCAGATTTTATTTTATGCCATTAACCGAAGTGGATCGTTGGTAGCATAACAGAGATGGTACTCGAATCCATGCTCTTCTTTCAGGTGTTTTTTTCCAATTGGTATTTTGGTGACAACATGTTTCTCTCATCGCGTGATTAACGCCGCCAGAATTGCGCTGGAGTACTCACTCGTCACCCATCATCGTCAGACGGCGTGACGGATCGGGAAAACGATTAGTGTTTAATAAGAGCACGTTTATCAATGCCTTAACGACATAGGATGGCGTGGGAAGTAATTAATCCACGAGATTAATAGATCGCAAAGATGATTCATTGATCCGAACGTAATTTCTGCCACTCAAAATTTGCTGTCTGACAGAAGTACCCGTTTAATTCATGAGGTTTTATTTCTAAAGGACAAGTTTTGAGGTAAATTGATGATACGATTATACTCTTATTTTACTCTGCGGGATAAAAATATTAACATTATTATCTTCGTCACATATTAATAACATTAATATCTGTATCATTAACAGTACCTTTGATTTTTGATTCATTACCTAAAATTTTACATGAAATTGATAGTTTTCGAAGTTTAAAGCCTAAGATTAAAGACTGGTTAATACATTCTCTATGAATTTTCTGTTATTTATATGTTATTATCTATATTTATTCATATTTCTGTTACTTCAGTGCAATTATTACAATTTAGTGCAATGACTACAGACTTATATGTTATGTTATAATTTCTTAATAATGTGTTTTTAATTTATCATTAGTAAATCCTTGCAATACCTATGTACAACTATATAAAATAGAATTTTCATAATTCTTGTATCTTTTATAATTTTTGGGTTTTCTTATTGTATGTCTTATTAATCAAATATGTGCTATGTAATATATTATTATTAAATGAATACTGTATCATGTTTGCTTGTATATTAACACTTTTGAAGTTAACACAAGTGAAGTTTTCTTTTTTTGTTAATGTTTGTGACTGGTAATTTTGTATTTTGTGACAAAGTGAAATAAATTATTAATTATTACTAAAAATGCCATCTAGATTCATCTCTTTTGTTCAAAAGTAAAATTGGGAAACAAATATTGAATTTCATCTCGATTAAGTTAGTTTGATTTTGTTTGAGATTAAAATGAATTTCTTAAGATTCGTAGATATAATTTTATATATTATCATCAACGGTATTAAATATGCTTTTTTAGAGAAAAAATTCCTCCTTAAGACTACGTAATGCATTCTTGGCGATCTTAATCCATAATGATCGCAAATGAAATCTTGCGTTTACAAACCTATGATATCAGATTGTTATTGATGCTGAGTCATATTGTTTTAGATTCATTTTAAATGTGATAAACATATGATACATATTAATATTTTGAAATGAATAATTACATTGAGATATTTGAATCTCGAAAATGTGGAAATTTTGACTAATTTTGAGCATTTAGCGCGCCTATGTCGGTTTGGAACATCGCATTTCACAGGCAAAAACAACATTTAAAGGTGTAATACGTGTTCATAGTAAGGAGCATCCCTGGACTATTATTGTTTCTTCTATAGAAAAATGAATCTTTTAAGTCATCGGGGCACTCATTATTGCATAGATAAGTAATATAAGTTTGAAATTGATTTCGCATTATTCACTCATAACGAATCCATTCGTGAACCCTATTACATTTTATGGACGCATTTACTTAAACATAGGAATTAAATTCAACAGACATAAAAAAGAATGAAAAAGTTTCCTCTAAAGTTGAGACAAAATTGTTTTTCTTTGTCATTTCAGTCACGAATTTCGTTTAAAATTGAGTATAAGTAAAAGTGAGCTCGAATATCAATTCTTCCTTAGAGAAAATTTAGATACATGTATTTTGTATACATGTATACATGAAAGCAGTAAGTTTTCACCTTTCACTTGTTACCCAAAGCGCACCAATATTCCTTTAGCTTCTTGGGTTAATTTACCGATCCGACTGAGTGGTTGCGACAGGATGAAAATATGCGAAACGAGAAAGCTTTCAGCTCTAAGGAAAATACATATTCAAAGACAGCCTTTTTCAAAAGAAGAAAGAACAGGATGAAGGAAAATTGCATGGCAGAGAGAGAGAGATTCAGGAGAAAAGGCAGCAAGTGTTTGAAGGGAGTTATACCGTCTACTGATTCAAAACTTTTTTCCGATAATTTTTCTTAATTAAAAATCTTACTTTGCCTAAAATTTCTTATTAATGCTAAATTTTATTGCTACGCGCAGTGATAATCCTTTCTGATTTCTACCGAATATAGAATTTGTCAAATAAGTTGCTGGCGGAGACGGTTGGAGTCAGTTACACCCTTTTTCAGAATTAAGATTAATTAATTCAGATTAATGTAGCCATGATATTTTAATTTTGTAGGATCCACATATGTATCGTATGCGTTATTTTTAAGCTTCAGAGAACTCTAGACTAAACCTATTAGAAGAATTACAGATTTACCCCCACGGCTGTTTTTCTTTTGAGTTAGCTAATGAATCTCTTTTCCCTCACAGCCGTTCACCTCTCCTAATGGCACTTCTACCTCATTTATTTATCCCCCCTCGTCATCTCCAAACACTGTATTGCTGTTACTAACTTTCTACTCCCTTCCCTTTGTTACTTTATATACGAGATATGCTTAGTATGAACCTTCCCCTTTTGTTTTTTCTTTTCCCCTCTTTCCACCTTCACCATTAACTTTGTAAATAACTCTTCGCTCTTGCGGTTTTCCTCAACTTTGATCACAGCGCCGAAATTAGTTAACTGTTGTGCATTGGTATTGTGGTTTTTGTACAAGTTTTGCAATTAAGACTCTTTCTTATTGGGTTAATCTAGATACAATTTCTATGTATACACCAATGAATATCCTTGCATGATTTGGGATTATTTTCCATTACTATTATTACCTTGAGACTTAAATAATGTTAGCAAAGAAATGAAATGCCTATTGAAAATTTAGTTGATTGCCACTGAGTTTTGTCTTGTAATTGCGTTGAAATTAAGAATTTTCCTTACTCTAGTATCTGAGCATGTGATTTCTTTCACAAGAAATTTGTTTTCCATGTCTATTAACACAATTTATTCGGTATCAGTGCATATTAAGTCTAGTTCAAATGCTCATTCATTCAAATACATAATTCCTTTTTTGTTAGACAATTTAAGAGAAACTTCGTACAAGTCGCATAAAAATAAATCTAGTTCATAATACAATTTTAATGGTTGATAATTCACTAATGTTATACCGTTCAAAAAGACATTTGGCTTATGCTAAGAGTGATGTACAATTTAAGCTTCGTTTCGCAGTTTAAATTCGGTCCAACAAATTCTAAGCCACTAAAAGTTGGAACGATTTTCTCCAGGCAAATGCTTTCTTTCATCTTGAAGAATGTTTCGCTGGTCTTTGGCCAATCGTTTTTTCTTCTTTTACAAGAGTTAATCGCACGAACTAAGCTAAGCGTAGTATCAAAGCAATAATATTTTCACTCCTTTCCTCTCTCAATAATAGCGACTTCTCACTTCATCTTGTGTTTTCTGTGAATCTCTAGATATATCTCCCAACTTCATGCTTCTTCTTTAGCCTTTCTGAATTTTCCTTCTCGAAATTATATATTTTCCGCGTTCCCTATGATTTATTTTACGTCACTCAGAGCTACTTGTTGCTGTATTTTCTTCATGTCTGAAATTTCAATCGCTACTCTTTTCGCTTCGCATTTGTCATTCTTTTTCGTCTCCCTTGCTCCGAACCCATTCCATCTCTCTGTTTACTTCCTTCCTCTAAAGGAGCCGCAATTCCCTTGATAACCTCCTCCTCATGCCACCTTCGCAGAAGCAGTCATGGTACGTCGTATCGAATACATTCCCCTTTTCCTAACCCCAAAGCAGAGCGATGTTTGTGAGAAGGAACGCAGGATCAAGGGATTGCATCCATGAATCTGTGATGCCCTGCTCTCTGCATCTTAGGGAGATTCTTATTTCCGTCTCATACTCATCCTCGCTTCTTTATTCAACTCTGTGAATATATATTCTGGGTGATATTCCTCCTCCGAGCTCTCTTTTTCACGATAACTCATCTTTGAAGTATGCATGTAGTTTTTCAATCTTCAAAGTCCAGTTTTAATCTTCGTTTTTCGCTCTTTCTTATCTCTCATTTGAAATCCTGAAGGATCATACATTATCGTTTTCTGATAGTCTGCCAGAGGTTATGTATTACCATAACAAAAGTCTACGCAACTGCTCGCCCTCAATCCTCTCCTTAGTTACGTTCAAATAACTTACTTTTTCGGGCATCACTTCCGGTATTTTGCGATCTTTCTTTTGCATGGTCAAGTATATAGCTGCTTTTATGGATCGTAACCCTAGGCTATTAGGATTCTAGTGAGTTAGTTGCAACATAGAAATGAATAAGAAGTCACAATAATCTAGTATGTATTCTGCAAATATACTCATTTTGCGGAAATGTTTAAATTGCGCTCCTTCACAGAATTGCTAACGACCCCTATTTCATGTTGATGCTATTAAAATGATTCCACAATAAATTTATAAAGTTAAGGGAATTGATGAGTATATATATTTCATATTCTATTATTTATATTAAATTGTGAGTTACCATAGCATTTCAGCAAGGATAAAAGTGTAGAATGTTGGCATATAAAATTCATTGTATCGCAGAAATTGAGAACGATGATTAATTTTAATGTAATAACCCCTCAATTTTTATTTCTTTGAAAATTTTCAGCGAAAGAATTCAGTTCATAATTTCGTTCTCTAATTTCAGAGAATCCCTTAAAATTTTTCCCTTCCTTTGCGCGATATATAACCCCCCAAAAACAGGAGAGTTGTATTCTAATCACTCCTTATGATGTTGTCAGAATTACGTATCTCTATGAATCCCAAAGCAATGACAGTTGAGACATTATCAGGGGATGTTCCTCTCAAGAGCTTTATTATTCCACTTCAGAAGAAATATTTCGCGCCCCTTTCGCCCATTTCTCTCCACGTCTTTGCCTCTCTGCCTTTACATTTCTCTCGATTTCCCTCACTCTTCATCTTTGTCTCCTACCCTCCCTACCTATTCATGCCGCAGGCAACTTCCGTCGTTTGTCACTCCCTCGCGTTTGCCCGCTATATATCTTTCCTTCCCTCTTTCCTGTGCACCTCATCTATATTTTGCCCCAAGATTGCGATTATCTCCCGCTGCATTTTCGCATCGGCAATCTCTCGTCTTTGAGTCTCAAGAGCGTCTCAAGTTTTGCAATGCATTCTTAGCTTCCTCAAGTAGCCTCCAGGGAGATCCCTCATGTGGTCCTGAAAGTTTATGCTCACCAAGGAAGTGGAATATTTTTCACTCCAAGATGGGTTCGTTTTTAGAGACAATTTTTTACGGCAAAGATCAGTCGGTTTTAAGATAACCTTATTCTTTATATGCACCTATTTATGTTTATTTGAAACATTCGTCATTTTTATTATGGACTCTCAGGGAGGGTTTGCATTTATACATGGGTGGTCTGAAAAGTTTCCGACATTTCGCCATTTTTCGACATGTTTTCTGAAAACTTCTGAAAATTTTCTGAAGATTTCTGTAAAATCTGAGGTCGGAAACTTCTCAGACCGCACTCGTTTGAAAAACTTCGAATATACTAGATCTCATTTAAAATCTGCCATGTTTATAGCCACCCTTACTTTAACTCATCAATTATTTATTTTCTATGCAAAAGAATGGCTCAGGAGATGCGCAAAAATCGACCTGGATTCGAACCCGTATCTCTTACTTTTCGGGTGGCTACTCTTTCCCCTTGGAGCTATCTCGCCGAAAGGTCTCCACATCATGTTTTACGGGATGCTTTGTAGAAATGTGGAGACTGTTCGAGAATACAGCGCAATGGATAGAACCAACTCCCTGAAATTGGGAGTACGGGCTCGATTCCCAGTTCCGTGGACTTTTTTTGCATTAGCTTATGCTTATGCGTTTTTCAGGTTTACACCGAAATGTACTATTTCCTACATCATATCCACTTCTTGTATGTTATCGTATAGTTCTTGATTAAAAAATTGAAGTTTTTTCTCAATGACGAAGAATTTAAAAATACGAACATTTCTGACTAATAAGTTAGTTGTAATAAGATAATACTCATCATACACTGCTGAGGATAGCGAATGAAGCTTCTTTGATAGAAATAAATTGTACCTCCATTCAGTTTTCAGGCTGTTGTCTTACCTTTATCTTCACATTGCTATGAAGATTCGTCGAATTAATTCCGTTACGCTAATTGTGTATCTGAAATTCAGAATCGAAGAAGAGGAAGGAGAAACGGTCTCTATCACGCATATCTGTTCTATTTGTCTACTATCTTTTTCGTATTTTCGTTCACGAGTGATTTTATTCCTATTTCTGAATTTTATTCTCAGTTCACTCAAAGGTTCACGGGAGATGGCCGTACATTTTGTGGATTTTTGTATCCAAGTGTAACTGCTAGGTCAATGGTTTGAGTACATTTTTTCAAAATAGCTTCAAGAACTTACTACATTTCACTGGGAGATCGGCATTAAAAAGTAGTACCACTTTTCAAAAAAGATTATGATAATTTGCCATTTAAAATCTTACGGAAACGATTTGTACCATATACCAGCGCAGTTCCATAGATAAAAATATTACCTTTGTATCTACAATATATAAGCGTTCATGTCATAAATTTATTGCAGTTGGTTTATATTTGCGATACTAGTTGTATCAATTTGCGCAATCTAAATATCTATACAGAATATTAAATCTTTACGTATAATAAACAGGATTTTGTTATGGATAATAATAAAGTTATTTTTCTACGTAAATATCATCTGCAAAAAGAATGGTATTGGAATTTATAATCCTTAGGATTGGAATTGGAATTCATAAACACAAACTTAGCTTGGGAAATCTTTGATATGCATGGATGGTAGCCGGTAACCGGAGTGAGGAAAATTCGATGTTTTCGCTCACTGAGCAGGAAGGAATATGTAAATTTTCTCAAAAGAAATCGGTATCCGCAATCAAAATGCTAATCTAAAGCAATTTAATTATATTTTCCTAGTAACTGTGTAAATTCATTTAATTGCTTGGTTTTGAATTAAAGGTTTAGAAAAACGGTGATAGGTATATCGTCGAGTTTTGAGCAAAGTGAAGGAATGTGTATTCGTCAAGTACAGTTGGTTGAATTAGTGGTAGGCTTATTAACTCTTGTTAAACTTTCATTAAATCCTGAAATATGGCAATGGAAAATGAAACGGCAAATTTCTATATTAATAAGAAGATTTCATAATTTTAATTCCTAAAAATAACGATCGTCCTTTTTAAGGACTTAATTGGTTCAAACATTACCCTCTAATTGAACAGATGGTATACGTTTGCAGCATGTCCTAGCTAATAAATGAATTTAAATAAGATTGGTTTAATGAATCGTCTTTACAAAAGAGAACCCGTTCAAAAAGAAAATGGTGACGAGAGAGATCCCAAGATATTTTATAGGTTTATGCAATGCTTAAATTTATAGGTAACTTATTTCCGAAGCAAGTACTCTTATCTGGAATGCGTAAGATTAAAAATTTTATATTTTGATAGATTTCTATTACAAAATATCAAGAAAAACTAGCGTTTTGAAATTTGCATTTAAATCGGTATACATTTACTAAAGTAGTATTTTTTTAAGCGTAAGGCATAACATAACTCAAAAATTTGAAACAAAATTTTATAAAATAATGTTTAGAAATATATTTGCAAAAAAGTACAATATTATGATTTTGTCACTCTTCGTGTTCATCCTCCATATTTGTTATACACTAATGAAAGTCGTTATCAAAATTAATAAATAGATATGTTTGTACTATAGAATAAAAAATAGTTCTATCAAAATTTGATTTAAAAATAAACAGCCTGTAACAATAAAAATAGAATTACTAATATTAAATTTATTTTGCGATATTCTCTCGGTGAGATTAGCATCTATGGGATTCCCCTTTACCAAAAAAGTTTTTACAGAATGGTAACTTTGAGTAACAGAAATTGAATACAAATAATTCACAACAAATAAAAGGAAACAAAAAATTGTTTAACAATAATTATTATATATTATTTTACACTCACGTTTATTTTCCATCAATTCGAATTCGATTTGAAGTCAAAATTTTTATTTAGTGAATTCATCACCTCAAAATCCAAAAAGTATTTTCTTTATTGTTCATATTTTCAGATCGCATTTTCATGATACATTCTCCAAAAGACAGCTTTTGGATAGTGCAAGGTTGCTTGTGTAGGTCATTGAGATCTTTAGATAACTGCTTATGGGACGAATTCACTGAAACTTACTAAATAAAACCTTCAAACCTACACCAAAAGACGTTCATAATAGCCCCTTTAGTTTCATCTTGAGCCACAGTTCTGAGAATTAGTTCGAGAACCGATTGTTGAAACAGTCACTCTCGAGGGCAAAGATAGTGACAGTCCTATAGCGCTTTCCTCTCGCAGAAATTGGCAGAGAAGCACTTACGCGGCTCGGCAATGTCAGAAACTCGGAGAGAAAGGGAGCTTGAATGGGTTTCGTTGCAGTAAAGGATAAAGAGGAGCTCGCGAAGGAAGAACAATTGCACGGTATATAGGGAGAGGCATTAAAGACCAGTGATAAGGGAAAGGAACTTCTCAAAATGCTTTTTAGAAATCGAATAAGCACGTAAGAGGAAGATAAAGCACACGGTCCATAAGCTATGGTTCTGCAAATAAAGTAATAGAAATTCATCGTGAAAAATATAATTGGTCAATATAGATTGGAGATTTGGAACACTTGTTGTTAACGGAATTCACATGCTACCCTGTAGAATTCCCTTTGCGTAAATTTCTCTTAAGGATCTTACATCACAATTTTAAGACAGACAAACTTTAAATTTATATCTTTATCGCAGAATTTCAGTTTTTTAATAACGTTAGAGTGAGATGACCGGAAATCGGTGTCAAAATAGAACACAATTTTAACCGTTTTTTAATTTAAATTGTTTTTTTTTAATATTGCATGCTTGTGAGAAACGGTGTATAAAAATTCTCAGGTATATAATATAGGCTCCAAATGGTATGTATGTACCTTATAAGCCGCCTTTGGCGTGTTGTAGGGGGTGGTAGTTCATGACCATATGTCTATTTCTATAATCTGTTACAATCGCGTATCTTTCGCTGAAAAATAAATTTTTGAAGCTGTTAGTTATAGCATCCAATTACCTAATATATCATGTCGTATTTGATAGAAGGAGATATAGATTTGTAAGGATTGGCTGATTCAGACCAAATTAAAGTAAAGGAAGACTTTGCCGAAAGGAGATGTTACGAATCTCCCTTCAGACACTTTAAATATCATAGAGGGAAATTTGTTTTCGAGAGTAACTGCCTCGAAATAATGAGCGAGGTTAACAAAAGGCAGGTTAAAAAGGGAATGCCCACGACCTGAACAGGCTAATACATTGTCAAGAGTCGGAAACATCCCTCGGGAGTTAGGAGTTGGCTGGAAGCTGTCAGGTAGTCCAAATAATTAATCTACCGAGGAAGACTGAATACATGGAGGTTTGGGAGGCAGAGTAATAGTAACTGTAGCCTGGGAAAAGGAAAGTAAAAAGGCCATGAATATAACACAGAGCTCCAAATTTAAAACAATGGAATAATTATGGAACAACAGAGGTAACAATAAAATTTTGTGGAAAGGAAAACGTTTTTTTCTTGTAGTGGTGATACTAATGATGATGAATGTAAGAGAGCTGAATGGATAAATTAGAAAACTTCATCCGGTACTATCCAAATCTCAGAGAAAGCTGAGGTATTCGCTTCGCTGTTATAGTTTTCTGTAATTGTAAAACAAGATGAGTAGAGATTTTAAATGAACATTGAGTAGAAATTGAAGAAAACGTGAATACAGTTCTCCTATTATATGAATACTTTCAAAGATTCCCTTCCAGTTTTGAAAAAAGAACATCGGTAATCAACTCAGTCGCTGGTAATGAAATGACATGATTCATATCGTAAAAGGTATTGTTAAAGTATTTTCAGCTTAGTAATCAGAATTATGTCACGACATCACGAATTATCATATTCCTCCACTGAAGAAATATCTAGAATATAGGATTATTTCTACGAAATGGAGTGATCCTAAAGGGGAAGCTTTAGGGCGACATCGAGTTTCTGAAACAACTTTTGGCTTTTAGATTGTACAGAAATGAAATTGCGTTTTGAAACATTATTTTTATTCGCCGTCACACTTTAAAGAATGAAGTTATTGTCCCTTTCGGTTCAAAATGGAGGAAAATGTATCTTTCGGTAACTTTTGTCTCAGTTTTACCCAAGGCAGTGGAAAGCAAAGGGAAACTACACCACTCCTCATCTAATCTAATAAGCCACATTCTTCAGCTAAAGCCATGGCTTATAGAGGGGTTGAGGATCTTATCAGCCTTCGAGCTGATGACTTCACAGACAGTCGTTTCATTCACCTTATCATGAATACACTTAACATATGGTAATCGTAAATGCCAAAATCAAATTAATAATATTACTAATTAATTAATTAAGAATTAACTAATAATATAACAAACTGCGTAAGTTCATATTATGATCATAGCATTTTATATATTTTTAGCTTATGAAGGATTATTATAATAGAGAAAGCAATAACAAAATTTAGGAAGTAAATCATGTGTCAAGGGTTCATATCGCACTTTCAGAAATGGGCTATTATCATAAGCTGAGCAGATGTCTCTGAGCAGAGGAAATTGAGAGATCCAATTAATTTTCGTGAACAAACAACAAAGCTCTGATATATTACGATATAATTGAAGATTAGAAATGGTGGAAGAAATTACAGCGAATATTCTCGAACCGAGAGGAAAGTGAACGCGAAAATTAATTGGTTCATTTGAATAGCATGCATATTCAAGACAGAAATAAATTAAGGGCAGTGAGACAGCGGAATAACCGCGCGCCGTGGAATTTATCGCCAAGAATGTCTCTTACCTAAAATTTGCAATAAGAATAATTTAAATTTTAATATATATTATTATAAATCATAAAAGTTTAACGTAACACTTCAAGGTCCATTACAATACTGTGGCAAATATTAATTGATTACAAGCTATAGAAATGGGTGGAATATTGATCATGGTTTTAGTTTATCTGACATGCTGGAAGGACCTAAACTTTCGTACTCCATAGCATAAGTTGCAAAATCAGGTTAATTATTGCGTGAGGCCGTGTCCGCGCATTGTAATTTTGATAAAATGCAATAATAACGCTGTAGTTGTTTTGATGGAGGGTTTTATTTCGTTACTTTGCCCTAGTATTGCCAGTCATTAGGAAAATGATATTACGATGAAATTTTACAGCATTCACAAGCAACTTTTCTAGATTAAAACTCACTTTCGTGGTCTATCATCGCATTTTGTCAAAGTAATCAACTGCTCGGTTTGAAAGATAGATAGAAAAGGAAAATATTTATAGTAGCTAGTAATGCTTAATTGGGAAGTATTGGTGCTCTATATTGATGAAGTACCATTACGATTTATTAGCTTACATCTTTTATCGGCATATTATGAATTAATTCATTTCATTACTTATTTTTGGGTTTTCATTTTATTGTTAATGGTATAAGGCGGATGGCCATGTACAAGTCGATGAGTATTACTCTAACTCGATGAGAAATTCTCAGCTTGAAGTTAATTTCATAGTTGAACTTTTACTTAATTTATGATCTCTAATTTTCGATGAAATTTTGTTATAGTTACTTAGGAGTCACGACACTCTTTATGCTGTGTATTAATGAAAAAAGACATTTTGTTTGAACCATTACGAAGGAAATAGTTAGAGTAGCAGGTCAAATTGTGTACGTTTTCATTTCAATTAGAAAAATAATGTCTGTCTTTCTAGACGAGTTTTACTCTTTATGTAAACATTAAACGTATGATAATTCCTTTACATAATGGTATACAGTAGGAGTAATTGTTTACTTACGACAATTCGTATTTACAAATTCCTAGATAGCCAAGTGAGCTGCGTGCTTGCCTTTGGTGGAAGCTATCCCAGGTTCGATTACGGGAGGGAGTCCATATGAGCGAAATAACCTCAGGTGTCGAAAGTGCGCAGAAATTTGTACTTTCAGATAAACCTCAAAATTATGTTTCATTTTTAAAGTTTTATTTTCGTGTATTTTGCGAGAATACTTGATTTCACTCTTTAGATAATTGACTAAAAATGTGTAGGACTCGCAACTACCTTATTTTTGCTTGTTAACAGAAATATCGTCTTTTTTTTAGCGATAAATGATATTAATTTACATTAAATTTTGTTAGATATCTGATGTTGAATAATAGGTTACTAGAGATATACTCAACAAATCTAATTTAGCATCAAGAATATGAATCAAAATTTATTTTATTTATTTTTTTATTTTATAAACATCTAAAATATCTATTTTATATGTTTACAAAATATTAGATCACCAGTTAATCTCCTCTCATTACCTTACTTTCTCTATTATTAAGATATATAAATAATATTCGATAACAATAGATTTAATAGGGATTTTTGGGATTCAGATGAATGACACTTGCATTGAAATTTAAAGAGGTAACATTGATAGAGAAATCAATGTTTTCGTGGTCATTAAGGGGATCATTAGAAAGTAATTACTTCACTTTAGTTTTATTATTTAGGTATACGTGGATTCTTTGAAGAAGGAAATTGGCTACATTATTTATATACGCAGAAAGCTCCTCAGTTGCAGAAACTACTGGAATCCGGAGGTCTTTCTCTAAATTTTTCTATAAAACTATTGCATGCGCACCCACACGTGCGGAATTTTAAGTTAGTAAGGGTTCTATGAGTTATTTAGCGTAGACCACTCAGAATTAACTGATTCAGTAATGCGTAACGGGATGGAAACGGGAGAGGTGGGACGGAATAGGCACGAGCCTCTGATTACGACAAACGAAGAGAAAGCTCTGGCATTGCGTGTATGGAAAGGAGAAAGCACGGGGCGAGATATGGAGAAACACGAGAGGGGAGAGAGATGTATTACAAGAGGGGCGTGTCTTCCCGTTCGGAATTTTCACGTGGGGTGTGGAAGACGGAAATGATTTTCGGAAGACCTCGTCGGGGGGATTGCAGGGTGCGGGTGCGAGGGTGCAGTAAAGTAGCGACAAGGAACAAGAGGAATAGGGGGAAAGGTAAGGGGGTTTGAGAAGGAGGCGGCAAAAGGGGATAAACGTCGGGAGCGTTGTAAAAAATGTCTCGGTCCTAGTTTTTTTTTAGAAGGGCGTGTCGATGGCGGTTGGAGAGCATATCTGTAGCTGCAGAAGAAAGAAATGGCTACGAGAGCGTGTGGTGAAAGTGAAAAGAGGTATGAAGCCGTGGAATGGATGGGGAGTGGAAGAGAGTGATGAGGATCCTTCCAAAGGGAAAAAAATAAACGAGCTTCGAATGAATGGGTGTGGGCGGAGCGGAAGCATTCATCCCGCATGCGAAGAAAGGGAGTAAAATGAGCGATAATGAGATTGCTTTCTCTCTCTCGGAAAGAAAGCATCCGGTCTATATTTTGAGTGAATGAGAAATTTGGATAAAGGTGGCCAAAGGAGAAATTGGGTAAAAATTTGGCTTGGGAATAGGTGGGTGAGAACAATAAAAGTGTTTACGCAGAGAGAATCGACGAGCATACCGCAAAAGCCTGTGTGGTGATTTATCGGTGGATGATTTACGATTGATGAAAGGAAGTATGGTTTTTAAATCTGCGTGTTTTTTTTTTAATTCAAGCTTTGAAAGGGGAATTGAAGAATTATCCGTGGAATGATTTTAAAGGGGCTAAAAGTGTAATGACAGACACAGTGCTGAGATAAAGTTTTGTTTAATTTGTCAAAGTCATTGTTTTCACTTCGTCTTTTAGTAAATTAGATGATTGAGTGGTCCCAAAATTCTCGTTCCTCCTTCAAATTGGATATTTAAGGAAAAATTTCAGTTCCACAGTAAGGGAGAGCTATTTATCGTATTTTCGTGATTGAAGGATATGTTTTGAAATTAACGAGAGTCATTTCGACTAAGCTAAATTCATCAATATTCGTTAAATAACTTTCTTATGCTATTTCTGACCGATTTTTACCTTTTGCACATTGAGGTCCAAAAAATTAATTTTTTGACATGGTAACATGCCATCAACTTGTAATTGAAGCTTGCAATTAAAATAATTACGAGTGAGATTTTGTTACAGAAGCTCACTCATTAAGCGTATAATAAAAAATACATCTCAATTGCAAGATTTTGATGCATCGTGTATATACTATATTCTTGCTGTAATTGCTAGTGATATTGAGTATGATAATTCTAAGAGCTCCTATACCTACGAAAACGGATTGTCAAAGAAGAAATATGCACTTGGATATGTGTGCGTAAATTTTAAATTATCATGCATTATCTTTCTTGAATTTTTATTTATATCAAACATGAAAATTTTATTTGTGAAATAGAGCCGTCTTTGACAATCTACCGGGCTTAGTTAAATTCGAAGTTGGTAATACACATAGGTGAAAGACTCGCTCCGTTGAATATTTTTAACTTTGATTCATATTTTATGGATGCCGGGTCATCTATTGGATTAGAATATCCATATGCCAGTTATCAAAATGTAACCTTTTCTAAATGTGAACCGGATCACGTATGAACTACGAGTCTGAATTTAGACAGGCGTAACGGCTTACGACCTGAGAATCAAAACACGCCGCGGGACCTGATTATAATTCAAGGTGTAAAGCCTACTAAATTTCAAGCTTGCTTAATTTTTCTCTGGTGCGGAAATGCTATCGATTGTTCTACGGATTTATCAAAAGGTTAATGCCTCGTACACGAATGGCAACTTAAGCCGATCACTTTTTATCCCTTTCCTTTATCAGGGAGGATTCCTAATTCCGCATACTTTTGCTCCGTGTAGATAAAAACGCAAAGCTCGCTCGCGCATCTGCCCTCGTGAGATAGTGACTGCGGGTTGAAAAAAATAGAGGGCACTGTAATAGTCGGGATACGCCCGCTGCCATGCCTCGAAAATATAGAGTGGTGAGTTCTCACCCATGATGCTAAAATTTATAACACCGCAACAACATTCATGGGTAAAGAAGAATTGTGTTTGCGCTCTCGGTGAGCGATCTACTTTGAGCCCTCTTCTGCAGATCGTATCTCTTTGAAGAAGACGTGGGTGAAAGGCGCCTCTAAGACGAGAGGGGAGAACCGATGCAGAGGGAATATCTATCTGCAACCGTCCTCTAATGCCATTTTGGAAATGGAATGGAGAAAAGAAGGGAGAAAAAACCCTGGTAGCAAAAAGAAGGCAGCATCAGCGCTTCTGCACATGTGAAGATAGAAATTTAGCGGGGTTCATGATAAAAGAGAGGGGAGTTGCGAACATCAAGGGAGTTTATCCAAGGTTGTCATGGCGAAGCATTGTTACGTTCAACATTCAGCTCGGAATATCTCTTTTCTCTTTCGGATATTTTTATTTCCTATATGGCATCCCGTTCGAGCTTGAATTTACGACCAAAGATAGTAAATTCGCTCTTTTTTATTTCTTTGAATATTGCACTCTTTTGGATGAAATTCATTTATGCGGCGGTCATTTTTATTTCTCTTTTATAATAAGCTACCTTTGTTTCATCTTTCGGTTAAGAATTAGTTTTGTCGGAATGAGAGTCGATGATGAAAACGATCAGTAATTTTTTTTATCATAATTCATCACTAGAAAGAACTATCCAGCTACGCATCAGCGGTTTCACATTTTTTAGAACCAACTCTCCATGTCCCAAAAGTGTTTTCGAAATCACTCGCGGAATGTTTCACCAGCGATGGCCATATTTTGCGCGACATATACTTCCTCCACCAACTGCATTGTGTAAATATCCGATTCAGCACTGTTTATGAGTTGGTTTTCAGCTAGGCTGTGATCTTCCTAGATCTTTCCGTCCCTTTTCATAATCTTCGGAAGGCGCTGATAGAAGCATATTTTGGATTCCAGTCTCGCATATATCTGCTCGTGACGCAGGGGGTTTAGAGTCTTATAGGGATATTTTGCGGACTCAAGGCGCCGAAAATCCCGAAGGGAATCTAAAGATCTTTTCCATTTTCTCGCCATATATACGTTTCTGCGGCAATGTTAAGAGAATCCGATCTCATACCTCCCATACCAATGATTAATCTAGATTTAATCGTTGCTCATACATAAAGATATTTTTAGAAGCTTTGGAAATTCAGTTATAGTAAATACCATGTTTTCACGTTTGCGTATCCTTGGATTATTTACTAAAAATAAGCCAATCATTTTTATTTGTTATACTTTACCCCTATTATTTTGAAACATTAATTTTTTTAATTGGATCACATTCTTAATATCATATCTATCATAAAAGCTTCGCGTGGAATTTAAAGCGGAGTGTCCCCGAAAGAAAAGATTATATTGTATCTTGTAAACTACAAAATGGTAGAATCTATTTCTTAATTTCTTTTCTGCTGTCATATTCTTATTTTCCCCTGTCTCTTTTGTTATTTCTGCTAAGCTAATCTTTTAGAATGAACTTAATGATTGTAAAATTTGAATTAAAGTTTCAAAATTTTCCATTAATTAGAAAGTCTAGTAGATGACAAACCGCTGGAAAATAATCTTATCAAGAAAATAAGATTTAGAAATGCATTGAAATGCATGAAAATTTTCTGAAAAACTTAGACTTGGACTATACTTGGAAAATTTCTACAAGAATTTTCCCGCTAGAATATTTATCTCCTAATGGAAAAAATCAAAGTATCTTATTAACGAGTTATTTATTCGTAGTTAAAAAATGAATTAATTTTTAAAAGGAATATTTTTTCGTGGTTAAGGGTTGAATTGGTTTAGTATGATTGTTTCCCTTTTTTCTTACGAATCGATTTGAGGGGATTGGTTATTACCAAGGGACAGCTGGGATAGAACGGCAAAGGCGCTGAGCGTATTTGAATTAACTCGAGCCAATAAGAGGTCCACAACGAAATGGATTGGTAGAGATTTCTTATTACGTCCTTGCATCCTTCGTATTCGAGTGCAAGTAGTTATAGACGGTGTAGTAGGTGCTATCTCCATGAAATAAGGCTCTTGGAAGTCTACAGAATTGGTGTCTTCACCGCGTTTTCTACGTTTGATTTTATTGTGACGTCTGTCTTTGGAGAAGATGCTATCGATGAACGAGGCAGCCTAAATTTTTCAAGAGTTAACTATTGAGCGTTATGTCTTTAGATTTCTAACAGCATTCTAGAGATGCGAGTGGTTGGAAAGAAAAAATGCAGTGATTAAGAATGAAGAGACTCGGATTAGCCGTTGGATTGAATTAGCGACCACGAGACCAGCTGAATGGTTCATCACGGAACCCCAAACAGAAACTTTGGGGAAGACAGGGTGTTTATACTGAATAGGCAATCTGGTCGAGCTACCTACACTTCCCCCCGTAAGTAGACTGTGTCTGCAGAAATCTAGGCCTTCTTGTTTATCTTGTGTTTGGACTTTCTTCCTAGCTCAATTAAGTCCTCGGGCTCTGTTCGTAAAATTGGTCATCGTTATAAGATCATGTATTTGCAGATTTAACAATACAGCGACTTAAATAATGGAATGAAAAATAATTGGAGTTGCTAGAAACCTTTGCAAGACACATCCGGAATTTCTATCGTTCGGGTAAAATTAAAATGTTTATTCACACAGAAATTTTAAAAATTATATGTTTGCTAGGTTTATAAATTTTCCGTATTAATTCTATTCCACTAAAATGTTAACTTTTCAAAATAATCGCAGATAAGAAGCTAAGTAGCTCATTGACTAAATATCACGTTACTAGTATATAATTAAAAAAGAACCACTACAATGAAAATGAAATGGATTAAATTGGCGATTAAATGGCGACTAAAAATTTCTATTCCTCACAGTATATACTTAAATGATTTATGGACTTATAACTACCTATCTAAGATAACGATAACCTGCGATAGATAGGTTAATGAGATTCCATCATACAGTCGGTCGGTTTTCTGAGAAATGGAAGACTATTAAAATTTGAAGCTCACATTAGGAAGTTAAAAAAACTTCATAGTACATATAAAACGATAGGGTAAAATACACAATGAAATTAATTTAAAACTGCCTAGTTTTTTCGAGTTTTTCGCTGATTTTCTTCAATGGCTTATATTAACCTACTGAGAACACTTTGAGGGTAAATGTCCTCTGAAAATCTTATTGAAATTAGAATGTGATTAAGGATATTAAAACAATGGATGTGAAAATTTCTAGGTAAGTAGTAAGACAAGTAGCTAGGTAACTCCAAAAAGAAGAAGATTGAATGAAGACTTCGAATTAATTCCTATTCACGCGATACTAGCCGAGGAGAAATGGGATTCCTGAAATTAGGGAAATTTCTTTGATAGCTTCGGAGCGCTAGCGTGTCGGGAGCTTAATACAAAAATACTTCTCTACTAGGTTCTCTCTAGTAGGGCGTCGAAGAGAAGCACGAATGGTGCGCTAGTCAAAGAATAATGATGGAGGAAGTGGAAGAGGAATTTTCGCAGTCAGTGGTGTGACCGCAGTATCTCTCTTTGCGAAGATGTCTCTCTGAAGGCGTCGGATACCTTTCACTTTGTGCGTCTTTCTCTACTTCTTATCGCTCAAGTTTTTGTTACGCCGCCGGCGAGAATGGACATCGCATCCACTAAAGATGAAAATGCTATTGCGCTCAGTCAGCAAGCGTGGTGGGAATCATTGGAAAGATTCCGCGCATTTTTTGCCAAAAGCATTATATGTAAGTCGTAGAACGAAAAATAGAAATTTTTTCGTTTAACTTTCACTTTAATCCTGAATACTATATGTATATCGATAAAAGGTCTGATTAATAACAGAATACAATTGGACATTCGTTCTTGATTCCAACGAAAGCAATAAACGTGAGAGATGAACAAATAATAAGAGCAAACTTTGTATGTTTCACAGATTTCAATTTCACAGATTTAAATCTGTGAAACATACAAAGTTTGCTCTTCTTATTTGTTCAGAATGACGTTTCACGAAATACAGCCAAGTCAGATTAATTTTAAACGTGAGAGATGTTCGAATTCGAGATGCTAATTAAATAAATTTAAATCTCTTTAGAACAGAGAGAAATTATCCAGAATTGGATACAAGAAGCAAACATGATCAGTGGCTTAGTTAAGAAACACAGAAGTTATTCGCACAATTTTGTTGAATTTATTTGTAAAGTCCAAGTGACTTTGAAGGTTTTGCTTACTCCTGTATGTTTCGATTAAGATCTCCAAATATTATAATAATCTACGTAAACTTAAATAATAGTAAATGTATAAACGTTATAGACTAACTTATGCAATTTAAATATCAGAATTAATAACATTATTTCATATCCATTAAAAACTATGAAGGCTTACATGGCTGTGCAAGGCTATGTTCCTACAAAGATCTATTGACTTATATCTATTGTGATTAATTTATTAATTATGCTGGATAGAAATCCAGAGGCAGTTAAAAACGTAAGTCGACCGGTTTTCATTCAAAAGAATCGGTATTGTGAATTTTTAGGGGCTTTTGGGCATCACAGGTAGTTGTCATATGTATTCGGTACAAGTTTCGAATGAAGAATGATTAGTGATTTGTCATTTCTATGTTTTGACAAATGGCAGGAGCTAATACATTTCATTTCTAATTAATGCTCTTTTCTTGGTTGAAAGCAAATAATGCAGAGAGAGGACAGCCGAATTACGTTTTGATCTGTTGTGCGTGATGAGGGAGAATCCTTGGAGATTACTGTTCCTCACGTCGGCATCGTAAGGGATCTGCATTGATGTGCCAAGGTAATTCATGATCTTCGGATGGAGCAATCCATGATTAACCGTCTGAATGATTTTCCATTCAGCTTGGATATTCGTGTTTCGATTCACAGTTTCAGGTGGGTTATCCAAAATCAATAGGCTTTTGACAAGGTGCTTTTCGTCGGAAGATCATTTATAAGGGCTATAAATATCATTAAGGGGTAGAGATGCAGGGTGTTACCAGAAACTAATTTTAGTGCGGTTCTCAGATAAAATATCAAATTATAGGAGTTTTTTAACACTTTAAGAATGATATCAATAGTATCATAGATCATAACGTTTTTATGTATAACATTACCAGTTACTCCTTCAATGAAGAAAGATTATTTTATATCTCTTTGGAAATAGAAATTTTTAATTGTAATATACCAGATTTTTACTCACTAGGATATTTATTTAGATGCTACTATTTTAAATATTCAAGCACCTTTAGTAAATCCAGTTTTAGTCATTCACGCAACCACTAAGATATTTTTCACTTCAGTTTGTAAAATTGGAGTCAAAAGTGAGCAATGATAGAATTCCGATCGGAAAATGTTTGAAAATATGCGAGTGTAACATGATTTTGTTTCCATTTTGAAATATTCTGCTGTGATATATGTTTGCCATTGATTCAATCTAAAGTCAATTTCTGGCTTTATAGGCTAGGGCAGACCGGATTTTTATTACTAGTTGTTCATGCTATGTTTCTGTCAGATAATCACATTGTCCTTATCAGCTACCTCGTAAACACTGATTCACCAATTACTACCTTGTAAGCCTATTGGAAGCTGCAATCGGATCAAGTTATACTGCTCTGTAATTATAACTTATGTGGATCGGCGACTTTATGACTCTGATTGGTCTAAGCACGTTCTCCGTCCTATCACCAACTTTATGGCCCTTTGGTAGACTTCTCTCCAAGAGACACCTGTCACACCCAACACAATACAAGTTTCGCCAAGCTGATGGTAATTATTATGAGGTTTCCAAACTGTCAATTCAAAAAACAGGAATACAGGAACAGAGAACGTCCTTCTATCACTATGTAACGAGATGGAAAATGAAACAATCTTTACTAAAATTGTAGATTTCTCATTCTTCTTCTTCATAAATAAAAAATAAAATGACTAAATTTATGCGAGAAGCACTACGAACAATTCGCAAGGTCTTATAGATGAAAGGAATCAATTAATTTTTAATAAAGACGCAGAGAAAATAAGTCTTTCTTTTTCGTTAAGATATAAAATGGATTTCTTGACGAGGAAAAAATTAAGGTTGAGCGTTTGTTACTAAATTCCTAAGAGGCCAGTCTGAGTGATGATTATTACAATTTTCTCTGGAGTTTCTTTGAACTATTCTCCACTAAGGTTAGGACTTCTTTCGGTATAAAGAATTGGAATATAAAAGATGTCGTGGAAGTAAATGGATTGCTAATATAGAGCATAGAACGAACAAAGGTGGAGAATGGAATGAATGCGGTTTAAATGTGACTCAGGGATTATAACATTTAGGAAGCGGAAATAAATAAAGCATTTTGTCTCATGACAGCTTCCTTTCACTATGGATGTAAAGGATTGATAGTTTCTCAGAGTAATGGTCTATTAATAACAGAGATTTTCGGATTCGGCAGACACCTCGCCTTAGAGAAGGCTATTTTCACGGGGAAGTTATTTTGGAACGCGTCGTGGATGCACTTGAAAATATGCCAAATGGTGCTGCAGTTTTGGAATGCAGTCGAGAGAAAATGCCATTACGGCTAATATGTTTGTGCCGTATATACAAATGAATGCTTTAACCGTTAAATTCACAGAGTTCAGTTTGATTCTTTTGACTTAAAAAAATAAAATGTGAATAAATCATGAGATATCATACTTGATATTTTAGGTCCTATAAAATATTAAAGATCGTTGAAGGTATGGCGAAAAATCTAAATTGCCGCTTATAACAACTTATTTTTTTATTCTACTGTAAATCGACTATAGAATAACTTACAAGCAGCAGATTTCTATCTTTAAATATAAGGGTCTTTTATCCTTTAAATTTAATAAAGGAAGATCTCTTATCATGGAGTTAAGGCAGGTAATCAATTTCCTTCGTCTTGTCAGAGTCACGGAGAAGATAAAGTAAAGCCTATGATTTCATTTCCCAAATAACCTCGAATTTTGCGGATAATAACTCATTTTCTTCCATCGAGTCTTTTCAACTCGGCGATCACAGGAAGTCGTTCCGGATCACAGGTTCTTTATTTTTAAAGTTTCCTTCCGGTCATCCGCTCCTATATCTCGTTGTAATATCCTCTTTCGTCAATCCTCCATGGCCTTACCCCTTCTTCGAATATCTTCCAGAAGGGCCTCTTACAACTCAAAGCCAACTATCCCCTCAGAGAATAAAAACCCCCTTGCCACATCCAATCTGTCCCAATTTTCTCCGCTTTTCTCATCCTCCCGCCCTCTCTTATGAACCTATTTTGCTCACAGCGCACGATCCCCATTTCGCTCGATTCGTCTTCGATGCTTTCCACTTTTTCTTTCCATTTTCATCCTTTTCTCCACCCTTTTCCTCTTTCATCACGATTCTCCCATGCCAACTCACTTATTATTCGCTCAACTGTTCCCCCACCGCTTCTTTCATTTATTTGCCTCCTTCCACACCATTTGTTTCTCCTTCGGTTGCCTCTCATCTTGCTGACGTATCCCCTTTCTTCTCATTTTTTCATTTGCATTTATCGCAAATATGTTCTTTCCCTTGAATTTATTGCGTCCTCTTTTCCGTCTTTACATTTTTCTCCATTCATCCCGGGAACAATTTGTTCGGCTCAGCTGGGACGAGTATCAGCTGTCTCAGCCCTTTTGTTCGTGCCCTAAAAATCCATTAGAATCCCTCTCATTTCAATACTACCCATTTCCATTTCACCTTTTCTTAGCTCCTTTTCCTCGCAAACAAAAGAGAGTTCTAGGAGTATCCGTGACCTCCATGGATAAGCATTTTAAAATTTATGCAGCTACGGTCGCGAATTTTTCATTGTTGTAGAGAGAATTACACACGCTGTAAAATATCTTTAAAATTAAACTTTTCCATAGTCAGACAAAGCCAACATATACCTCCTAATACATATTGTTCCGTCTTAAGTTCATGGAAATGGAAAAATGAATTAACGGTAAAAAATAGAGATTTTCTAAATTTAATGCCTCAAAAATGTTTTCAGACTTTCCTATTTATTTGTATCTACATTTCCTTTATGATATTTGCATACTCAAAGTTTTAGTAATTTAAGTGTCTCGGAATCATTTTGACTGAAAATAAGTTTTTTAATTGTTATTTATTTTAGTAAATCTTTTATGTATACGAATCAGACTCTTGGTTTTAAAATGGAAGATGAAGTTTCAGATATTAATTAGAAATGTAATGAGGATTGAAGGGATTGGATGAAGCATCAAGTTTAAGAAAAATGTTAAAGTTGATTACAGTTACAGATTATGAAAAGGTAAGCGGCGGTAGCAAAAATAAGTCATCGTTTATGTTTGTGTTTACATTTAGAAACTTCTTTTAACTTTATTTAATTACTCACTACTGGAAATGATCATTTGAATGCTGAAACGATTAGCAGGGATCCCTGGCGCTCCTAATTTTCGTTCATCAAATTAGAGAAAATCGTTATTTCTTACTATTTATTGTGTACATTTATTATTGATATAAAAGTCATCGATGGCAAAATGGCTGACGATGAAGCAAGTTTATGAAATACGGCATTTTCGATACGCTTAATCCACGTTCTGCCCAATTATTTCACGCTGGAAATTATTGAGTTGGTAGAAATAGGGAAATAGATAATGATTTGAATGGGATTTCGTCATTGGGAACTAATTCGAAATTATTTCCTTTTTCAATTCCGCCATCAATGGAGAGTTTATACAAAAAATCAATACAGAACAGAGGAGGAGGGTGACGAGTACATAGTATCTCACCGAAAGATCTTATTTTCAGTACATTTTTTACTGAAAACACTACGCACTGTTGTATTTATGTATATGTGATAAATTAATTTGAATATCGTAAAAATAAAAGCATTATGAAGGAGTTAAGTTTCCTCTGATTTCTACTGAGGGTATTTTAGAGCAACTCAAGTTGAAAAGAATCTTAAAAAGAGATAACTTCTATCGAAAAATTTCTCCATCTCTAGATTCATTTGATGCTATTTACAAAATTCCATGGAACTATTTAGTACTCATTTGAAGAACTTTAATTTTTCCGTTAAGGCAACGGAATTTTCTTACTGGACTTTAATTATTCGAAATACTGAAACTCCCTATAAGAAGATTCTAATGTGCAGATTAAGAACTTGATTTTTTAATTTTGTTTTTAAGTCAGCTTTAAAATATTAAATTCAAGAAAAGCTCCAGAAGTCTTTTATCAAATAAGTTTGTGCATACAATTATTTCGCGACAGGTTTCGTAATAGGTATGCTGTAATTAGACAAGATCTTTTAAAAAAATAAAATGAATAAATGTCGTCGTTATTGTGGATAAAATTGAGACTATAGAATCTCCTCTTACATTTAACTAATGGAAATTATATGAAAAAGTATTAATGAAATGAGAATTTTAATTAATAGTGAAACATATGAATTAAGTTGTGGCACTAAAAAGTCTAGTTTAAAAGTTAACAAAGCGTAGGAAAATGATTCACAGCAGAAAAACGCCCACAGATAAGGGGGGTGTAATATACCTGCACAAATCTACTGAGGAAGTTAACTAAAAGGTAGTAAAACAGATATTTCTTACCATAATCTGGATATAAGAAAAAAATATATAAATAATTGAACTGATACAGTTGATCGATGTTATGAAGCAGTAACTTTAAATTACTTTTCGGGAAATGAATATCGGATTATAGACTTTCCGAGGAATAAACACAAATAATGATCATTTCTTTGCTATTCCCAAAGGAGATGTAAGAAATGGATATCTCGAGGAATATCGATTGCACCTCTCCTTCGACGCGTTAAAAAAAAGATGGACTCCTCCTTGGATTGATCCCATCTGCTCCCCAATTTTTACATCTTTCCTCTCACGTCCCCGACATCAGTTACCTCTGATGGGGATGAGAAGAACTGGGAAGTTCATGATATCAGCATCGCCTCGACCCATGAATCTGATCAGTTCCCCTTCACTCTATTCATCTCAAATGTTCGCTATCACATCTATTTTCCCTCCAAGCAGCTTCTTTTCCACGCGTTTTTTCCCTCTCCTCTTTCCATCACTTTATCGGCATCCCTCCCGGAAACGAGGGAGGCTCATTCCATATCCATATAATAAAAAACTAAGCCTTGTCTCGATATGAAGCTTGCCTTCGGTTCAGAGAGCTGAAAAAAGTCTTCAAGATTCCAATTTGTGAAGCAAAATATCCCTTGGAATATATTTGTACTTAGTAATCAAGACGCTATTCGCGTTTGTAACAGTCATTTTCGCAGAAATGCATTTCAGAACTGATGATGAAAGAATTTTCAGAGGAGCGAGTCTTTCGCTGAAATTGAAAATCTTCTCCTTAAACCTGTCATAAAAAAGAGACTGTAAGAGTAAAATATAGAAAGAAGTCGGTGTTATGGGGAAAATTTTACATCTAATTAATGTTTACTCTTTCTCTAATTTTTCCGTTTAATCTGGGGGGCCTTCGGTCCATGCATGTTGCTGAAAATATGAGAGGAAGTCCTTTATGATTTGAAAGCCAAAATCATTCTTCCATGAGAATTCTTCGTGTCATCGAACTGATTTCCATTCAACTTATCAGTCAGGCTTTAAAAACTTTGATAGAAGGAATTTAGTTGAGTTTTAGTAACTTCTGTAATTCTATTTCTAATCCGAAAATACTACTTCCGCGTTTCTCATAAAATATTTTCATCGATTTTCAAAAGTGATGTAATGTTAGTTATTGCTGATAAATCTTCTATTAAAAGGAGCTGTGAATTATGCGAAAGATATTGAAAGTAAACTAAAATATTATTTATCAAAAAAATTTAATATTTAATATCATTTTAGACCATATTTGGCTAATAAATCTTTTATTTATCGTGAGTTATGTTTAAAAATGTCCAAAAAATATACAAAATGAGTATTGATGCACAATAAAGCATTATTCAATCACAAAGGTTCGGAAAAAATCATAGGATATTATGTGGAATAGGATATAATATAGAATATTACGTTAAAGTCGTCTGAAATTATAAAGCGATAAATTTTCTTGGAACAATAAGAAATCCTAATGAATAATTTCATCCTAAACATTCGTCAGATAAGATAAATAAAGAGCTCATGAAAACAATTTCAATTTTTTAAGGATTCTTTCAAAGCGAGATCGTGACTGAAAAACATCCCCTTAGTGAAACAGTTATCAATGCTACTGTGAGTTTACAAGTAACATTTTCTTTATTAAATTTCAAAATAAATGAAAAGAAGCAAATAAAATCGCAAACTTTTTTAACGTTGGGAATATAAAAGCTAGAGAAGGCGTTAACATAGCAATCGCTCTGATAAAGTTAATTGGATCCACTTTATTTGAATCCACAAGTGATATATTCTTTGGATCATGGGAGGAAAAATTGAGTAGGTCAGTGCTTTACAAACTTTTTCAGCTCTTCCAACTCTTCTATTAGAGTGTTTTGGACATCTTTATATGCATGATAGTGAATTGTGAAAGTGGAAGGACCTTGAATAGTTTTTATTCCCCATACTTTAATTTACCTTGAACTTTTGGGGCTTGGTGTTGAAAGTAATTCAGGGCTAAATTAGAAATTGTGGTCTTCACAGCACGATTATGAAAATTTGTCTCAATTGTACGCAACCAGCGTAAATATTTTTATAAATTCATTTTGTCTTTCATAAAAAAGAGGGAAATATAAGGTCACCAAGTTTCCATTGATCATAGTTTTCAAAATAATATGATATACGGCAAATTTTACTGAATTAGATGATGAACTTTTCAATACTTCATACTTCAAATTTTCTTCCTTACTTTAAATTTTATATATGAGTTTCTTCTTTCAAATCGAACTTGTTTGGACTGAGTGGATGATAAATTTTATCATTTCTTTGGAAGAAATAATGATCCTTCCCTATATTCTGCAGACTTGTTTCTCCAAAGTTTTTCTCTTTCTTTAACAACATATTCAGTTTACAGTTATAATCTAAAGAGAAGAGGGTATATGCGAAAAAAATTCCATTGCAGATATTGCCTTTTGTTACCATGAGTTTTTACTAAATATTTAATATTAAAATAATGTAATTTATTTAATTCGAATGAAATATATACGGCAACAATCCATTTATTCATCCTATCCATCTGATTGGTAGGCGGTCCAGTAGTCTACTTTTTGTATTTATAAGGCTAAATGAAGGTTTCTCACAAATAATTTACTCATAGTTTTAATATTTTCCATAATAAAATATTTACAAATCACCTTCACAGGCTGAAATTTGGGATATTTTTCTTTGCTCTCAAGAATGGAAGAAGTTATATCCCTGTAATTAGACTACTGGCACTACAAATCCCCTTGTATACCGCAACCATCATTGCTTTTCATAAATTTTCTATTCTTGCTTGTATAAGATAGAGTAAACGTTTGTTAATATGCTACTAAAAAGATCATTGATGGCAATATGCAAAGAGAAGAGCAAAACGCCAGTTAACAATCAAGAAAGCTTAATTAAGCTAACAGCTTAATTCCTTGCATGCATTTCGTCTCCAAAGGAAAGAGTAGAATATTCTTCCTTTATTCTTTAATTGTCTCTAAGGATTGCATCCTTAGAGACGAATTGTAATGTACATTGTACATAGTACGATGGTTTACTGGAGTTCCATAATTTTTCTCTCCTTACTTTAATGATTAAAATTTGGAAATCTTTCATCTTCATATCACTAATTCGATTAGAAACCTTCCTTAAATGTGCCGGTCGGGATGAGTTAATGCGTCTCATTTTAATAAACTAACTATGACTTTAACGTTAAATAGTCCCTAAAGTTATATTTTCCATAATTTTTTTACAATATGGTGTTCTTTTACGAATTTAAGCTTTCGTAAATTAAATTTATTTTTTTCAGACGAATATTCCTTAAGTAAATCATAACAGCTAATGTTTAAGGCTTTCTGCTCTTTAATTAGTTAATGTTTATTTATTACTGGAGAGAAGTTACAACGTTAAAATTTTACGGCAACTATTTCCCCGCTAGATTGCTAATAATGGTACAAATCTACGGAATTTTACGTTCATAGTTACATGTCACTACCCTTGTCGAAATGGAATATTTTACCTCGACAACATGGTTCATCCTCGGCGGAAGCAGGTTTTAAATATAGTCCACAACCGCTCTCATAGGCTATCATTTTCTATCGCAGCAATATTCTCCGATCGTTCTATTGTAGCCGCTTAAACAGCCAATCTCTTCTTTGGGATAATTTTACGCCAAAATTACTGGAAAGGCCATTCACCGAGGCTGGCTGGATAGTGCCATTAATGCCTGAAATGGGAGAATTGCCTAGAGTAGATCATTACCGGTGCTCAGAACAGGGCACGGCCTCTTTATGGAAGAAGCAGTAGAACAATGGCGACCTTCGTTTGCATTTTTAATGCCCTAGTGCCGCAACAATCTCAACCCCCAGTCGCTCACATCACATTCTCCCTAATTACATCTCATGGTTTTCTTTGCCCTTATGCGCGCCCGTAATGAAAGCATAATTTATTTCTCGATGTAACACGGCAGATTAAAATGTATTTTTGGTGAATTCTTCACCAATCACATTTTTTAAATTAAAGCTATTGTCTGTTGCGGTTTTATCATCTTGGAAATATATCTCTAAAATATTTCAGATTATTTAAGAAAAAGGATGAATTTAGAAAAATAGATTTTAGTCCCTCGTGCATGAGATTATAGGTTTTCGCTATGATTTCAATTAATTTACTCAACTGTTAGTTTTTATTTAGTTTCAACTTATCAGGAGGAAAAATAACTATGCCGAAATAATATTATATATGTGGAGAAATTAGAAAAACTTCTCATTATCTTATTCTTATTTCTATACCCAATTTTAGTCTCGGGGAAAGAAATGCCAGTGATATTTATACATCAAAGAACACATTTGCTCTCCTTGGTTCTTTTAGAGAGCCACAGTAGCATCTCCGCTTTTTAATAGCCGGGTATGCTTTGATTTTCCGCTAACGAAGCATTTCAAATCCGTACAAAGGATTATAGTTCTCTTTTTGTCACTCTGCTTTCTCGCGTTAAAAATTTCGGAAAGAACATATATAATTCAGTATGTGCCCACTTTTCGAGTGCTCTTTTTAGGATTGTATAGATTATCTACATTTTTTCAACTAAAGCTTCTTAAATTCTGTTGTTACAATATTCTGTGAATTTATGAGGAGGAGTTTGTAAATTGCACTGAGGATGAAAGCAATTTAGGATTTAAATAAAGATAAAGATTAATCACGGAAGAGAACTTTAATCCGTATAATAACTCTAATCTCACGAGTTTTCAGAGATGCGGTATTTTGTGAATGTGAATTTTAATTAATATATATTTTATTTCGTGTAAGATTTCATGGACAGCTTGCGGAAGTAATCAAATAATCGTGAAGAGTTATCGTTAAAAGAAAAAGCACAATAATGTGCGTACATTTGAAATGTTAGGTGCTGAAGTGTGGTTAATTTGCATATTCAGAATCCTTATACCTAATGCATCCTCGCCTTTAAAGAGGATTTTAACCCATAGTCACGGAATCGGTAAGCCGGATCTAATCCTCCGCAACCGAGGTCGGCAAGATAACTTCTCTTGAGAATCTATTCAGGGCGGAGTTTCTGGCTATAAACCTTTAAACCATAATAAATCTTATTTTAAAACTTAAAGGGAGCCTTAAGAAAGGCATGAAACCTCTCAAAGATATATTTTTAAGATTGATTTAAAACAAACAGTGCGTAGAAGGTAAGAAGATTATGATATAGGTTTTCTCTTTCCATTGGATTTAAATTGCTGCTTACTACGCAGAAATATTTTATGGGATCATCTCTGTTTTCATAATCTAGTATGATTATTATTACATTATGTTTTATTCTAACTAAGATGAGGGGTATTTGTATAAAATCATAGGAATTTTTTATTTATGAAACTTCTCATGAAAATTACAATGTTCCTTTACGTTTAATTTCCGCATGGCAATTTTCCAAGAATATAATGTCAACGGTAGTTTTTCTTTGGATTCCCAGAATATGATTAAATAGTGGTTGAAAAATAGCTGTGAGATTTGAGTACTCTAAAAATTCCCGTAATAAAAACTATCGACAATGAACTTATCTGCAAATTCTTGACGGTTCGTAAAGAAGTTCTAAGGAATTAGTTTTTTAAAATCCACTATAACAAAGCAGGTTTCAATATCTCTAGAATTTCAACATATAGTTTATGATATATTTTAAAATGCATGACATAAAAATAGCTCTTATTCTATCCATAAATTCATTATTTATGATAACATTAATAGAATAGATGCTATTTTAGAATTTTTATTGTAAATCCATAGAGCTCTTTGATGTTATACGGATATAATTAGAAACTTTGTCTCGAACATTTCTATCGAAGATATTCTGACAGCAGCATTTTCTCGAGGAATGATCCAAAACCATGGTATTGAATATCAGAGAGTCGTAGTTAACCGTCTTAGCAATTTCGGCTCTGACTTCCCTACCTGTTCAGCATTAATGAGAGCACAGAGCAGCTCAGAGTTTCCGTCGCATTGAAGGTATCTCTCCTGCTGAGATTGCAGAACCACCAAAACAAAAGAGTGGCGTATTCGAGGACCTCCATTTCGCGTTCCATCTCCGCACAAAAGCGTTTTCAATATCGCAGCAAGGTGTACTAGATCGTAAAAAGACTGGGATCCATGAGCATTATCATCAGCCGAAGAATACGGCGGGCGGGGATTTCTTTAAAACTCTTCCTCTGCTACTCACTCATTCACTTCCTTCCTTCACTCCATCTGTCGCTTTCTCATGGCCTTAATCGACGTCCTCGTTCACCTTCATCCCGGTCTGCTGCCTTTAACGAGTATCTCTCCTGCACTTTTGGTCCGTTGCTCAATGGGACACTGTCCTTTTTCCTGTTTCACTCATTGCCCCCGGTTCCCGCTTCCGTCTTTTTTACCAGTCTCACCTCATATTTCTTTTCGCTCATCTGAAAGCTAAGGGGGGTTTAGAATAATAGGGACGTTAAAAGAAGCCAGAATATTTTCTTGTGCACTTTCAAAACAAAAAATTCGAAATAATCTGTGTAAAATTAAGGGAATATTTAAGTTAAATATTAGGTAAACGAAGCAAAAGACTTGAAAAATTCAGTGAGGTAATTAATATCATGATACAAATCTATTATAGAGCATGGGTAGCAAACTTATCTTCTGCTGCAACTTAAATATTAATTATTAGTCCGCAAACGATTAGGACAAACAAAATTAGAATAAAGTAAAATTATTAATATATTCACAACATTTTCGTGTCTCAGAGACTTATGTCACATTTTGTAAAATATTTGCAAAATTAAGGACGATTTAAACGAACGTAGATGTATTTAGCTTGATTTAATTAAAATTATTAGAAAGGTAAGAATTTTTCGACTACCGGTTGTGATCGAGCTGTTGGCTCATGTTTAAAAGGATTCGATATAAAATTGGTAGACCAACGAACCCGTTGAGATGCACTTTTTCATTTCTGATGATTAAACCTGGTGAATCGTTCTTTAAGAAGTTGTAGCCCATGAAAAATTGTTGTTATTAGTTTACAGAAAACCTTTAAACCTCCGATATGAATGAGCGAGATTAAAAATTAAAGAAACTCTTGCGTCGATTAATCCGATGTTCTCAGAAGCGTATTAATGTGAAATTCTTTATCAGAAAATGAAAGGATGCAACCATTAAAGTTTATAAGTAAATATTTAAATAGTTGATGGATATGGGCTTAGAAACCTGTTTATAAGCTAATTGTTTTTCTTCTTTATCAGAAACTAAATATTAAGAGAAAATGTTAAATTACACACGAGATTTTTAATTATATGTTTCTCCATCGGAATAGCAAAGTGTTATTTTCCGGTCTGGGTTCACTTCCCTCTCTCTTAATTGAAAATACCTTAGTTAGTACCTTGAAGTTCATCCGGATATCCCAGAGCATCTCGCTAATAGCACTTGGGAATTGGAACACAGAGGATGAAAGAAGCTATAGGAAAGAGTGCGAAGAAGTAACGCTCATAAAGGCTACGTGAAGGAAGGGAAAGGTGGAATGAAGCGAGGTAAAGAGAAGCACATTAGGAAAGGAAGATAGCGTGCGACGGTCAGAGGAAGGAAGGAGTAAAGTAATCCAGAGTGCTTTCTTGGGATTTAAATTAAAAAGAGTTCATTGTCTGCGCTCTAGCATTAAAATGGAGCCTCTATTTAAAGAGAGACTGTTTCCCTCGCTTCAGATGAAAAAAGCTCGGTCCAGCAAAGTGGAGGGCGGTATGAAGATAAACCGCCCACGGAAGACAACGGCAGTGATCGATGGAGTTTTTTAAGAAGGAATAAAAAGTCGAAAAGAGTACTCTTGCTATTTTCCGAAGGATTAGCGATCCGATCTAACTTAGCAAATTAAAAGTCTAGATAAACACAGTCGCCGTTGGAAGAGGAAAGCGTCTTACGGAGGCATTTACTCGGAAAATATAAAAATTCTCCTCGGCAAAGTCGGCCAAAGTCCCTCTTGGGAGGTAAAAAAGAACTCGATTTAGAAGGAAGAGATGAGACATTCTCGAGAAAATAAAAGGGCTGGAAACGAAGAGAAGAGACTGAATCGAAAGTTACCGCGCGCCTTTTCCTTAACCTTTTTTCTCCAAAGGGTGAAACGTTAATTCGAAACTTTCTTTCCCGAAAACTCCATTTCCTTCCCATCCGCCTTTTTCTTCGTGGTTTCATCGGATCTCTCTTAAGTGTGCGGACAAACTGTACTGATGAGAATGCATGGCTCTGCCGCACGGTTAAACCGAACGTTTCTGGCTAGAATTTTAACTATTTACTTCCTGCATTCTCTGTGAAAGAGGATCTAGCGAGTAGAATTTTAATTCCGTATTATTTTTAGCCGATAGTTTAAGGTATAATTTCGAGCTTTCGCATTCTTTTTTATCTGTTTTAATTTGAATGCAAAACTATAAGCTTTGATTAAATATTCATTTTGTTCTTTTTTAACGCCTCTATGAGAAATTCAGTAATCTAAAAGTCTAAAAATAAGCCCTAGATAATATTTTAAGTTCCTCGATTCTTATTGAGTAAACCGAACGAACCCATGTCCCTTTTTTATTCGCTTCTATCAATGGGAGATTGGATTTTCCTTCTCGTTTTATCTCTCTGCTGATATAATATCCCGAGTGCCGGGGCGGTATCCGTACAAAGACACTGTTTGAGCCATGATTAATTTAATTAAAGCTCAGCAAGCTCATAGATCTTTTTCGGTTCTCGCGCATTATCTTCTTTTTTCAAGTTCCTATTTAATTACCCTCAAGAGCTTAAAGTATCGATTGACTTTTAGGAAGTATGGAATATAGTATAAACAAACATAGAATAGGTGGATCATTTAAAGAACAGTAACTGTAGTAAAATATATCTGAAATTTCCGGATAAAGGTGAAAATAACGAAAAAAAGTACAGAAAAGACAGAACAGGTAAGAATATTTCTCGTAAATGTGTTCGTGGGTGGATATTTTTAATGGAATACTTCATTAAAGATAAATGCAAGGCAAAATGAAGACATCAAAGAGAGAAATGCGACGTAATTACATTTATGAGGAAAAGTGGAAAGGTTTTATTATGCAGTTTGTTAGAATGGGAAGAAAATTAATGAATGCCTGACAAAAGAATTTTCTGACACAAAAAATCCAACAAACGGATTTTCGGAATTTTCGGAGAACTAAAAACATTAGATAAATTGGAAAATATGTACAGAAACACAAATGAGCTTTTAGACGGAATCTTTTGAGAAGGAAAGAAAAAGAATGAATTTAGATTTGCATAACGTGGAATTAATGTCTACAAACTCTGTGGAAGAAGAGAAATTAAAAACATTCTTTTTTAACGATTCTTGTGCGTACTTCAAGTGGAATTGAATACTCCGAATATGGCGAAATTTTTAAATATGAAATCTACCATGTAAGTTTGTATGGCTGAAGAAATTGAAAGATTTTGAATTGGATTGAACTGATTGGATTGGATTGGATTGATTGGAAAAATTGAATTGAACGTTGAAAAGGAAAATGTAGTATTCATATATAATTTGTAGTAGTCATATAACTAAGACCATGTGATTTTATAGCTCTATATAGTAGATCGGATCTAAAGTAAATGAGCGGCTTGGGTATTGTTTGGTTTTAAGAACAGAATAAAATGACCATGGAAATTCGAATAACAATCACCATTCAGATGGAGCGGAAACTTTTGTACTCTATAATAATATTTGAATAGCCTTTTCCCCAAATATTAAATTGCTATATCAATTAACTTATGAAGAGTATGGACATATGTACGATTTGTACCATATTTTTTTGCCATATTTATTTACCTTCGAGAGCAAGTGATAATGTTTTCGAAGATGGCCATAGGAAGTTGAGATATGCTTATGCAAAATACATAAAATAAAAATTAAATTTAAGCTCTTTGAGGAAAGGGAGATGCTACATGCATCGTGCGTTATCTTAGACTTCCTTGGAAAAATACGTTATTGTCAATTTAATACGTATTTTAGCTCAAATATTTATTTAAGGTTTATGAATGTCTATAAGATATTGATATTCAACTTAATGTTAATATACAGTCATAAAATGATTGCTCCCGGATATGAATTCTTGGTTTTTTAATTGTTGCTTTGTTGCATTCCAAAATTCGATTTATAGAAGATAGTACCTAGTAAGGTAGATCTTTTATACATTGCTTCCAGATAGATACTAAAACATGTATCTGACTTAACTGAAAGATTTCGACGGTTGTTAATTGAATTGAGCTTTATTCTTACCAGTAATAAATAAGAATAAACTCTCAGTATCTTGATAAACTTGTGTTATTGAAAAGTTATCGAAGACGTCCGATGAATTTACGTTTCAGTGAATTTGAATAGCTGACCTTTTAAAAATAGTTTTGACAAGAAAATTTCATGAAAAGGGATTCGTAAATGGAAAACGAATGGTGTTTCTGAGTAATTAAGAAAAAATATGAGGAGTTGAACGTATCAAATAAGACTATCGGTTGAGATATTAACATAATCGTAGAGAGGAAATTTGAAAAGAAGGATGAATGCAGATTTCAAGGGGAGGAAGTCTTTTCACTCTCCGGAAATTCTTTTATCTGGGATTAAAAATGGTACTCGAAGATTAACATTGAGCTTCTATGGGACGGAGCTCATTGATAAGGATATTAATAAAGCGAATTAAAATCTTTGATCAGAAAAGCCAGACTGCGAGGTTCTGGAACTCATAGGAGGGAAAATTTCAAAAGACCAAATGTTTAGAAATTAAGAATAGAAATTGCGAAGAGAAATTTCGATGTAACTATGGCTAATGAGTTGTTTAGTGGTGAAGGAAGAAATATTCACAGGAGAAATGTTTAAAGATAAATTCTATAAATACGATCATTAATTATAGAGTACTTCATTTTCAGTTTGGATTGACGTTCATGAGTTGGACTCGATATATGGTGAATATAAGCAAATATTCATAAATTAATTCTAGTAGAAAAGAATGTTATAAATTCAGTTTGTTTTTTTCCACTTCACATTATGAATTCTTAGTTATCGACAGTTTTAATTTGAGAGGGAAATATTAGGCATTTCGTTTAATGTTATAAGCAAAGAGACGATTTTTCTAGGAATTATAATGTTATCTAATTAATTAAATTATATTATAGATATATATCTTCATCTTTCAATGATAAACTTTGGAAAGATATGTAACTCTCTTTCCTATAAAGTGTTTTTCGCAAGGTATTGTATTTATTTCGAAATATATAATGAAAAATTCTGGTATTTCAGGTTGAAAATACGAAACTCCAATAATTAGACACTAGATATGTAACCGGTAAAATTTTGAAGAAAATTTTAAGAGAAAATTATCATGTAAAAATGGTAATAGTTTCTTTGTATTCTGATAGAAAATACTTCCTCCTTCATTCAGATTCAGAATGGAACCTTCATACGGAATGGTTTAATGAAAACTATATTCCACTTTAACACCAAATTGTAACCGGTTTTATTTACGAATATATATTTTAAACTACGTATATTTACTCTTTTCATAAATTTGAGCTGTATCATATTAATTTGCGTCAATGTAGCCCTCATCTTGACCCATTGCGGGGGGATCATCTTCAAGGACAGTTTAACTAAGGGAATGATGGAGTGAGATATTTCAAACCCAAAGGTCAGAGCGAGATCTGAAGCACATTCTTTCAAAATTTCCATTTTGATATCAAAGTAATCAGTCGACCCAGATTTCAGGGTAGAGTGGATTTTTTTTACATATTTAAAATAATTCCTTTGCATATTATTAGTATTTCTACTGAGATTCTCCGATTTCGTATAGGAATTTCTCAAAAATTCCATCCATTATGCATTTCCCGTCGTTCCTATGGAATCCCAAAAGTCTTCCCAAAATCGGTTTTTTATAATAGAGGTGCACAATTTGTTGGGCAAAGTCAAGGCTTTCGCCCATCTAGAGTCGGAGGAGGAAAAAAATCTTGGTTTTCATTCCCGAGAGAGAATATTCTGTCTTCCTCAACAATGTATTAGGCCGATTGCCTCATTTACATAGTCTCTTTTTAGTTATCATCTTTCTTTCCCAAGGAAAACCATTCATTATACTTGAGAATTCATTATACCTCTCTCTTTCTTTTTTCGTGTTCGATTCCCTCCGTCCTCATTCATCATCTTACTTTTGTTTGCTTCCTTTCCTATTAACGGCCGTTATTTCCTATCTTAAAACTCTCATAGTTTACCATCACAATATTTTATGTTATCAATATTCCACCTTCTCTTACCCGTATATTTCCTTCTCTGATTGAGTTCTTTTTACTTCAATCAATTGTTTTTCACGTCTTGAGTATACAGCATTGTTGTGCCACATCGTATGTTTGTTTTAACTCTCGTTATTGGTAGCTTAGATGATTAACGCGCCAAAATGAAAACTAATCATTCATCATACTAAATGAGGATATTTATTATATTCTGATTAAAAGTTCAGATATAATACATTTCATAAACGACTCAATGTAATTCATCAAATAAGATTTTTGAATGTTTTTAAATCGTGAAGTATTTCTTTGATTCGTTTAGAGGTCATTCTACAGAGGAATGTCTTTGTATTCTCTTATAAGGATATGAAAAAATATCTCCAAGGGCAAATAGACTCAGGAAACTTATAACTGTAATACGTTATTGATTTCAATGATAATAATATTAGTTGAACAGAATATTTATTTATTAGCTATGATTTCAAAAGTTTGATGATATATTGAATTTGTAATAACTAAAAAGAGATATTTTAAGTTTTAAGAAAGTTAATTGAGTTTTTATTACTGTAGTTTGACAATTGGCCAAATATACTTACACATATTGTATCCTTTGTCCTTCTCCTTTTCAGGAGTAGTTTAAATTTGTCATATAGAATTCAGTAATGTATACATTATGGCATTTTTATAAATGCTTAGATTAGCAGTTTTCCAACTTTTAACGAGTTTGAATTTATTTAAAAAGTAAATTTTTAGGGTAGGTATTAGGAATGGAAACACACGGCTGGACACAAAATTTTAATTTCATAATTAAAGCGAATAGTTTTTATTATAAATAATATTGAAATCATTTCAATGGTGGAGATTGTAAAGCATAAATATTTTTCTTAAATTCCCCAAAGAATTCAGTTGTGACAGATGTATGAAATGAAGCACTTGATTATCTTCTACTGTCATATAAATATATAACTCGATTTTATTTTTTCCCTTTTCCGGAGGCTTTAGCATTTGAGAATATTTGCTAAAAATTTGCGTTGCCTTTCGAGAGGAACTTTTTCGTTTTGGAAGCTGTGCTGAAACAATTTGAAATTCAAGTTTCATTTTTCCATGCCCACCTACCTTTTTCCTTCCTATCTTATACAGACCAAACCACCCCTTCATTCCCTAATGCGTGACTTTCTCGGAATTCCAGGCGTCATCCTCCATTATACGGTATCTGCATTTCGACCACGTTCTTTTCCTTCACTCCCATTCCTATCACTTTTTAAAATTTCCTCGACGAAATGTATATTTTCTGTCCCGAGCACCAGGCCAAAAATAACTTACTAATTCAGGTCGCTTTATTCTAGTCATAACAACTTTTTCTGAGTATTTAATCATGATCTTTTTCGATCATAATTTACACGTATAATTTTTATAGCATTTATTAGATTTTCAAGCGTTGTTTAATTTAGAATAATGATTCTCATTTGTAAAGAAGCCAAAGTCGTATCGTTTTGGTAAATATTTTAATTAAGTCACAGAAAAAATTGCGTATTTAATATTTATGATGTCATTTTAATGTAATTGAGGTTAAAAATGTTCTTAATGGTGGCGCAGCTCTTTAAATGCACATGTTTGGGTTGAGATTACAATAAGGTATGTTCATGAATGGAGTCTTAAGGGAATGGAATGGACTCAAATATCATTCTACGAGTCCGCTCAGAGTTAAATTCTGATAAAATACTACTTGAAATCCGTTGAAATAGAAAATAACATGATTAAGAAAGTCGCTTCCATTCATAAGATATTGCGAAGGAAATGGACTTCCGTTCGATTGACAATCTCCTGCTTCTGCGGTATTTCCTTCACGAGTAGAACTCAATGTGATTTGATGGAAAAAACGCGAGTTTTGCCGTGGGCGGAGTGTATAAATACTCCCGCAGGAAATGGTGTACAATTGGGAGACCGCGAATGTACAAACGTTGAAGGAACGCATTGCTGTAAATGGGGGAACCGAACGGAAGTTCCAATATAAGGAACTGAAACAGTGACAGTTCGGCGGTAGTTTAAAGTAAGTTCAATGAGAGCCGGTTTGTGCTCTGGGAGAGATGTCGAGATGGAGGAATAAAAGAGCTCGTCGAAGTCGATATAGGATTCTCTCTATTTTTCCCAAACTTACGCAGATCACCGAAGTACGCCCGTGAGTCCGCCGATATATAAACCCCTCAAGATATCTCTAGGGAAAAATTTCCTAGCTAAAAAATCACAAGAAAAGTTGGAGTTATTCTTTCCCTACAAATAATATATTTTATTACCATGAAGATATCTCAATGTTTTATTATTATTTATAATATTATTCTTCATTATTGGGAATTATTTCAATTTGCGAGGTAATTGTATATTTTATAATTATTTAAACATTTTATCGAATCTACAAACTACGGGTATCATCCAGGTGAGGAAATTACGGCGTTAACTTTCAAGAGAAGTTGATTTATTGTATTAAAATGAACTTATATTTCTTGATGATAAGGCAGGGTTGTTGAAAACAGAGATATCGGATATAGTGACATATTGTCATTATGAAAAAATGACCTTTTGTGATTCCTTGATCGGAAAAATAACATTTTGTCGGAATCCATTCGGCAAAAAGTAAAATAATTTCAATGAAACTGAATTAATTCCAACGGTTTGATTCTCTTCCTTCGTGTTTTGCTCGCTGAAATTAAGGATTCCTTTATTCGTTCATTAATGCATAGCAGAACAGCTGCGTAACTTTCACGTTCTAGTTTCCTCAAATTTTCTTTGTGACCCTCGGGAACTCTGAGGACGTCATATGTTTTTAGAAAGGTAAGGAAGATATCAAAAGTTTTATAGGGCGTTGTCGAAAGTTAGCTGCCTAGTACTAAGTAGTTTGGCGATGGCGAGAATTGTCCTTTTTCCGAATAAAAAGTTTTTCGTCGGAACGTAATGAAAAAAGTTGCCTAAAGGTCTTTAATGGTCGTTTCCTAGAATGGTCAGGGAATACTACCAACAAGTTCATCTCTACGCATCGTCTGAAAACAAATCTATCCTTCTCTAACAACAGTAAACTCTCATGAATGTCCGTAATAAGCTTTTGGAAACATCTTCAGGTGCAATAGGATTAAGAGGAATTGCTCGTTGAAGTAAAAGAGAAAATAATTGCAATCAGTAAATGATTGTGAACGTTCCTCATCCACAATATTATTGTAATTCTGTTTCCCATCAATAATTCATATAAATAAAAGAAGTGAAATCATAATGATCGCATTAATTCTTTGGTAAATTTAGGAGAAAGACCGGACACTCCAAAACAGTGAGAGGTTTGTAGAGGATGATAGTGTGCGAATTAGAATCAAGATATGCCAAGAATTCATTTTCATCGAATATAAACAATCCCTTACTTAACTACCGAGAATGATGCCACTCATTTTACGAATCATTTTGTTGTGCAAATTTCGTTCAATTTCAATGAAAATGGATTTGGGAGAAGAATGAATCAAGGAAAAAATAGTCGCAAGTTCAATGTAAATAAGACGTCATGACGCGTCGGCTGCCTTGGAAACCATAGTTATCTGCCATTGATTATTTCGCCTTTTAAACTTTGAAAAAATTTGAAATTCCTCTGGAAATGAGGTTTCAAACTGGAAACTTAGGTATACGGAGAAAGTGAGAAGCTTCCATCAATACGAATGAAAGATGGTGATGTACCCCTAACGTGTTCCCAATATCATGATTGAAAGCCATCCCATTCATTTCCAAATCCCTCCGTCACGCCTTTCGTACTATGGAAACACCGTTGTTTACACACGTCACTTTCTCACGAGGCGCACCGTTATCCGATGATTTAACTTCGACGTGTGTTCACTTCCTGTTTTCCGATCGTCAGTCGCGCGTGAGCTCCGTGGGGGCCCGCGTGTCGTGCTAAGGCAAATAAGCCCCGCTCCTCGCACCGCGGTTCACACCTCCGACGGCCTCGTCTTCTGAGTTGGCACAAGGGGTTGTATGGCTGGGATCCGATGAGTGGGAGTTGAGACAATATCTCCCACACTTTCCCTCTCTTTACACGGACCGCCGTTGATCGATAGCATCAGACAGAATTTTCGGAAGGATAGATTACCGATGGCCCCTTTCGTCACGTGACTGGAGTTCCGATGCATACAACCCGCTTTTTCCAATCACAAGCCAATAACACTTGTGAGATTGCCAGATAAATTCCTATAGAGAAAATCAATTAACGGTAAAAGGAGATGTTTTTTTCGTTTAGCTCAAGCTTTCATAAGAATGAACATTTTTGAGCTCCTGTAAAAACAAGAACCGTATAAATCCGCATGAAAATCGCTCTCTTTTCTTTGGTTATTGTAAAGTTAGTGAGAGCGGTAAGAAAGATGGAAATAAAAATAGAATATTTTTCATTACGGAGGTATTTTTTCTCACGGTCCCACGGAATTTCTGATTACCTGCATCCAATAACAATCTATCTTATAGCAACAGCTTGATGGAATAAATTGGAAAGAATTCAGATTACCAGTGTGCCTTAATTATCGTATGACTAAGCTGCATATAAATTTTTATTTTTCTCTTTCACCATTTTAGTCTTCCAGATATTCGAATGTGAATTGATGAAATCTCTGTACACTCATTAAAATATTTTCTATAGATCAAATAATTGCGCTACATTAATCACATTTGCGTATTTCAAAAGAAGTATTAGTTCTAGTCATTCATTCATTTTTTAGACCGATCTCAATGTAGTTCACCTTTTTGGTACTTGAAAACATAAACATACAACTGAAATGGAATCGGTATTTTTTCAGAAATCAACTCATGATGCTTCCTTCCTTTCATGCATTGTATTCAGTAATTCCAAACAGAGTTATTTATTTCTGAATATTTCAGTTACATCAAAAAGAGTTGGAACTGAAACTGAAGGGAAGAAAGAAGCGCTAACAATTTAACAGGCTTTTCTAATCTTTTCGATTCTCGTTTGGCTTTAAAGTAAATGCATCTGTACCCCCAACTAAGAGACAAAGGTTCTCCAAGCGCCGACAGCGGCGACCGTCTAAGGGCGATTCCCGGGAAACGGATAATCGTTTAGCGGTCACCAGTTATTCATATTATCCGTTTCCCGGGAATCGCTCTTAGACGGTCGCCGCTGTCGGCGCTTGGAGAACCTTTGTCTCTTAGTTCATTGACCGCCGAGTTCCTTTTTCTTTCTTACTGTACCCCCAAGTCGTCTTGATAATCGTAAGATATAAATTTTAAGGTCAACCTTTGTCCTGGCATGGAAAAGTGGAGAAATGTTGCTAAGCAGTACCAGTATGAATTTGCAGAGAAGTGTCTTTGAAATATTTACTTTTGGAATAAATTAATAGCATAATATTATGAATAATCATTCATTAATAACCATTCACCGCACTCCCAAGGGATGCGAGTACCCTGGGTTATTACACCTGAAACAAAACTTAAGCATAAATGGGTCTTTTTAAGTTAGGTTGTATATACACCTATTCTATTAATAATATATCATGATGATTTTCATTGTGATTCGGTACTGATTTCCTTTAACTCCAAAAATATATTATGAATATATTTAGATTTTAATTTTTCTGTGCCATGAGCAAATTATAACCTTAATTAACCTTATTTATGGTGGCCCTCAAATTTTAACTCTGAGTTAATAAAGCCTGTATTCCATCCGTAAGTATTTAAAGGGAAAAGCTACTTTATCTTAAAAGAAAATATACACATTCTTTCGTAACCTGCAAGGAGGATTATTATTCTTCTCCCTATCGTTGGAGTTAAAAACTTTTGAATATTCTCTGTTTTTCTTTTAGCTTCTTCGTTAATTAACGATTGAAAAATTTTCGCATGGCATACTTTAAAATTAAAATCTATCATTGCTAAAATAGCTTTATTCTTGTAATGTGCGAAAATTCAAAAGGTGGCTCACGAAACGACGATTTTTTTCTATTTAATAGCGAAATATCAGAGCAATTTCTATGAATCCTCACACACGGGATAACAGACAAACGGCGAATAATTTTATATGTAGTACGCAGAAGGTTCCTACCGTCACTTGCTCTTAACTGCTACCTACATATTGAGGCTAAGTCAAATAACCAATAATCGATAAGTTGGCCGATGCGGCATTGAATAAGGAATCGCCAAATCAGTTGAGAAGGTAGTTAGAGAGCTTGGCAGTGATTGCAGAAAGAATAAGTCAGATGATAAAGGTTGCCAAAACAGTTTATTTTGCTCTCCAGATTGAACAAGTTGAAGAGATGAAGAGGATAAATGGGGAGAAAAATAATTTAATGGCGGATGGTTTTGCTTACTTGGTTTGTTTCCAAAGAATGGTGAAAGAGATATAGAGAGAAAAACGTTTAGGTCTAAGGAAAAAGCGTTTGGGCAACGCGGTTATCGATGAAATTTGAGGAATTTTCGAAAGAGTATAAAATGAAAAATATAAGTATATAAGAACCTAAATTTTTGTATGATAGCGGATTTTAGGTAAGTTTAGAGTATGAGTAAGCCGAATGGATCTGATCAAAGAGAAAAATTGTTCAGGGCTGTTATGAAAATGGAGATATAAAATGAGCCTTAGCTGAGAGAAACTAAGGAATTCTTCTACTCCTAGCCTAGCCATTGAATTACGTTCTAAGACCTCAGACCGGTATTTTCTTTTAGAAGTTGTTCGTTTACTTGATCTGGTCACCGTGGGAGCTCTGAAGCTAGCTCCTAACGGCTTAAGAAGCATTTTATGTCTCTATTATGAAACGAATTGCAATGGGTCATAGGATGAACGATAGAAACATGAGAGACGGATTAAATAATGGATAGGTAATAAAGGAATGTGGACTAAAAGAAACACTTCGACCAACGTAATAATAACTAATTTCCTTCTAGATGTCTTTTTGAAATTAATGGTGTCCTAAGGAACAGTTCAGTTTCGCTCAATGATTTAGTAGAATTTCGTAGAATTTTTATTTTAAATAAAAAAAAATAAATTAAAAAAAAATTCTACGAAAGCAGTGCACAAATTTGTATGGCGTATTGCTATCTTTTTCTTTCCTCTGACATTCTATTCTAACCGTATTATTTACCGTGTATTAGTCTTTTTGTTATTGCGATGGATAGTGTGGATAAAAAATTAATAGTTGTGAATTTCGCCTAAGGATTCAGATATTTGCCAGATTCCATTTTATTTATGAGCGGCTTTTCCTCCTTTTTCTCATTCTACCATGTCTTCTGTATTCATTTTGCGACTGCTTTTCTTCCTGCTGGCAACAAACTCATTCATGAGTGAATTCAAACGAACGCCGGACAATCCGGAAAGGGCACATATTTATGGATGTTGTATAAAATAATCCATAAAGGAGTAAAAAAAACTCGCTTGTTGTTCTTCAGAAATTGGAATTTCGAATAAAGTCATTTATTACCGGGAGCACTGTTTGGATTACGCACAATCCTGTAAGACACAT